>OY776125.1:39524512-49524512 GCA_963675135.1 Galeopsis tetrahit
AACATTCTACTGAGGATGGGGTTATCGTCTAGATGGACACACTGGATGATGATGTGTGTAAGGTCGGTTCAGTACATGAGTCAAGTTAATGAGGATGGAGTGGGACCAATTCTGCCAAGTCGGGGATTGAGACAAGGTGACGCACTCTCGCCTTACCTATTTATTATATGTGCGGAAGGGCTGTCGGCTGCAATGAATAACTCGAGCCGCTTGGGCAGAATCCATGGGCATCAGGTCTGTCGACAAGCTCCGTAGGTCTCTCACCTCCTCTTCGCAGACGATTGTTTCCTCTTCTGTAGGGCTACAATAGATGAGTGCACATATCTTCGTAATATCTTGGATAATTATGAGGCATTCTTTGGACGAGCGATAAATTATGCCAAATCTGGCATATTTTTTAGTAAAAATATACAATTTGTTGAACGGTTGGAGTTGTCTCAGAGTCTGAATATTTACACCCCTCTCAACACTTGCAGATACCTGGGCCTGCCTTCGATGGTGGGGAACAAAAAGAAAGAGATCTTTCACTATATAAAGGAGACTATGTGGAAGCGGCTACAAGGTTGGAGAGGCCGCAAGCTCTCTAAGGCGGGTAAAGAAGTGTTGGTCAAAGCGGCGACGCAAGCTATTCCTACATATTGCATGACCACATTCCTCCTCCTGTCTACTACTTTTTGGATGAATTACAAGTAATGCTTAATAAATTCTGGTGGGGTGATTCGTCAGATTCTTCAACAAAAGGAATTAACTGGATGAAATGAGAAAAGTTGTGTGTTAGGAAGGAGAAAGGCGGACGGGGTTTCAAAGATCTACATCTATTTAATCTTGCCCTACTGGGTAAGATGGCATGGAGGCTGCTTGATGATCCGAACTCTTTGGTTTGCAGGGTCCTGAAGGCAAAATATTTTCCTTCGACGGACTTTATGGGAGCTGAGATTGGGGGCAACCCCAGTTTCACATGGAGGAGTATTTTTTCTAGCCGGGAATTGATTAGTAGCGGGGCTCGGTGGAAAGTGGGGGATGGTCACAATGTGAAACTATGAGGGACACCATGGATTGATGATAAAGAGGGATTTTGTACTAGAACGGCTGCCCCAACTGGTACGGAGAATTGGAGAGTCGCTCACCTGATTAATACAGACAAGTGAAGCGCGTCGTGTTTGGAAAACTCAGTTGGCACTAGAAGGAGTCTGCAATCGTATCATTTTGGCACCACGGAAGACATGGCATATATTCGGTTAAATCTGGATATCGTGTGGCCTCGCAGCTAATTCAAAGTGATGCCTTGGACTCTATGGGGAACTGGAAACAACTTTGGATTCTTGATGTTCCACCACGAGTTCGAGATTTGTTATGGAGAGTGTGTCGGGAATGCTTACCAAATGAGGAAAAATTATTTTTAAAAAGGGTTGTGGAAGACAAGTGGTGTATACAATATAGGGATGCTCATGAAAGTTCGTGGCATCTAATGATAGCGTGCAGGTATGCTACGGCTTGCTGGGATGAAGCTGAGTTGATGAATTTAATTGATGCAGCATGGCTGGAAGTTGATGGCATTCAAGGCCTTATCTTTTGGTTGCTAGCTTATCATGATACGATAATTACCACCAAATGTGTAATGCTAAAGTGGCAAATATGGAGAGAAATGAACTCTATGTTGTGGGAGGCCACCTGTCGTTACCCAAGGGCAGTGGTCGCTGCGGCATGGGCCGAACTGAGTGAATGGAGATCAGCAAAAAATAATACAACCTACAGAAGCTCGGTGGGGGTGCATCGGTGTATCGCTTGGCACACACCAAGTTTCGGCTAATTGAAAATTAATGTAGATGCTGCATTTTTTTAGGATTCGCAGCAGATGGGTTTTGGCATGGTTATCAGAGATGATCAAGGGGCTTTCATGGTGGTGGACGGTGTTTTTGGAGTAGAGGTGGGTGAGGCCATGGCTTTTGCTGAGGCTTTGTCATGGATCAAAAATCTTGACCTGGGAAGAGTGGTAGTTGAAGGTGATTCAAAAATTGTGGTGGACTCCATACAATCCTCAAGTATTTATCATTCTATTTTTGGTGACTACATTAATGTTTGTAGGAATCTACTTAAAGATTTACATTAAGTTTCGGTTCATTTTGTACGATGGGGTGCCAATGTTATGGCACACGAATTTGCAAGAGCTTCTCGATCCTACGAGAGCCCTTTTTATTGAGTAGCTAGATCCTTGGAGTTTTGTGGATGGACTATTGAACGACTTTTGTCTTTGCAATAATGAGAGCTAATCTTTCTTGCTTTCAAAAAAAAAAAAAATCTTAGAGCACGATTGATATGTAGGAATGAAATTCATTAATTCATTTCAAATAGGCCACAGTTATACATACACAGACTAATTAAGGATATTCACTGGAATAAAATAAATAAAATAGTACGTGAAATGTTACATATACCCTTGATGAAATTTAAAAAAAATAAAAAAATTGCAAATGCGTACACCCCATTCATTTAAGTGAAAGAATCGTCCCCACCATCACACTAATATTAAAAAAATAAAAACATCAACAATAAGAAACCAAAATTTACAGAAAAAATCCAAAAATTCTTAAATTCGACAAAAACTTTTGGACAAAATTATACACACACAAAGACCTGTTTTTTCTAAACCCTAAAGGCGACGGCGTGTGCGGTTTAGGAGGGGGAGAGGCGGTGTTAAAAAACTAACCTTGAAAAAAAAAATTAATCGAACGGAGGGAGCGGCGAATGGAGGGAGAGGGGTGAGAATGACCACAAAGAGGAGATGTGAATGGTTGTTCGCGGCCGCGAAGGAGAGGGAACGATAATGAAGGGGAGGGGGAGCGGCCGCGGATGGCAGCGACGGCAGGATCCGCACTGTAGGGGCGTGGTTGTGGATAGGGGTGTGCACCAGTCCAAAATCGGACCGGGACCGGAATCTGTCCAAATGCATGGACCGGAGACCGGACCAGAATTAATCCGGTCCAGATCGGACCGGACCGGTTTGGACCAGATTTTTTTTTTTTTAAGTTTTTTTTTTCAAGTTTATGGAAGAAAGAACAAGGTTGATGAATTTGTGTATGAAAATCAAAGTGTTGCTCTTTATTTTAAATCAATCTACGTCAATATAAATTTTATTTATATTATTATTAATGATCTTTTGACCCTAAAAATAAATTAAATATGTTCGTTAAATTATATATTTGAAAAAATGTAATAGATCTCAACAATTTTACTTCACATCCTCACCAATTACTTAGTTTTGAAAAATAAGTGAGAGTATATTAGTAAAAAATTATAAAAAAAAAAAAAAAAATCTGGTCCAAACCGGTCCGGACCGGAAAACCGGAATCCAAAATTTAAAGGACCAGAAACTACCGGTTCCGGTCTTTTTTCCGGTCCGGTTTTTTTTGTGCACTCCTAGTTGTGGATATCGCAACGAATTAGGGGAGGTCGCCAGCGCTGCGCCATGACGACGTGGGGAGGGGTGGAGGAAGAGACGTCGTGTGTGTGGTGGGTATACTGAATTGAGAGTGAATGAATAAAATTATAGTTTTAATGAGATTAAGGGTATTTTTGAGTTTTTCACGTGGGTGTCCTCATTCCACAGTATGTGTGTTTAGCCAGTGGGTGTTCTCAATAAGTCTGTGTGTATAACTGTGGCCTTCCAAATATGAAATGTTATTTTATCAGGAATGATCATTTCAAATGGATTTGACTATATGCACCTACGATTTGTTTAAGGACACTCCCCCGATTAATGCACTCCCCTCAAATTTGATTAGGATAGATCCATCCCATTCGAATTGTCATAAATACAATTTTTATCATTTTAATACATTTTCCAAACACACCCCTTATTAAATGCACACCAAACCCTAATTTCTTCCTTTCTCTCCTTCTTTCTTCCCTCCTCCCTCCCTATCGCATAGCAGAATATTTTTTTTTTGCTATCCCCCTCCCTCCCCAACACACACATCCCCAGCCCACCCCTCCCTCCCCCAAACCCGCACCGCTCTCTCCCACTGTTTTTTTTTCCCAATTTTTTCTATGTTATTCTCCCACCCACTCAAGCTCCCCAATCCAAGCCCTCCTCCTCTCTCTCTTCTCTTGTGCACGTTTGGAGCAGAAATAATGTATGTCTTTTTTTTTTTTTTTAATTCGATACATCAGAGTCGATTATATACACTCTCGTCGACAACAATTTATCGACGAGAATGTATATGGTTGAATCTGGTGTATCAATTTTTTTTTTCGGCAATTGTTGGTCGATCATATACACCCTCGTTGACAATAATTTATCGATGAGAATGTATATGGTCGAACCTGGTTTGTCGAAATTCAAAAAATAAAAATGAGATTTCAATTTGTTTTTTTTTTAAATTTTGATTTTTTTTTGTTTGGATGATGTTGAATGTCGGAAGTAGTGGTGGTGGCTCAGAGTTGCCTTTTTTTATTCAATAACTTCTGCAAAAAGTGAAGGAGTGGGGTTTGGCAAAAGGTGAAGAGACAAGAAAATGGAAGAGGGTGCATTTAGTATCATATCTTTTACTGAAAGGGTGTTTTCGATTTTTGCATAATTATTATATTATTAAATTAAAAGGGGGAGTGCATCTCTCCAAAATGGAGGTGTAAATAGTCAAACCCATTTCAAATGGAATGGTCGTTCCCAAAAGTTAAATTTCTTTCATACCCCATAATTTTATGTATTCAGTGTTGTAAGGAATGAATTTATTATTATTACGTAAAATGTTAGTATTATTTATTTTAATTTTCACAATATTATTTTTCACTTTTAAAAATAATAATATTAATAATTTAAAAAAAAAAAAATTTAAATATTATGATTATTACACAAATAATAATATATTATCAATAATAGAATTTTGAAAATTAATAATAAAAATAATAAATTTTAAAAATTAAATAATAATAATAATTAAATATATATTAATATATAATAATAAAAAAATTTATAAAAATATTAATAATACATATCGTTAAATTATGAAAATATTTGTTATTTGATAATAGTAATTAAATACTCCCTCTGCCCAGAAAACCTTTCATAGTTACTGTTCATCCACTTTTTTAAAAATATTATAATAAATAGAATTTTGAGATATAATTTTATAAAAAAATAAATAAGTGAGTTGACTTGTATGTATGTATGGACCATAAAAATAATAACATGAGCAATTTCTCATTAGTCCATTTCACACATAGAGAAAACATAGAAAGACAAGTTTTATTTTTAATTCAAATAAGATCAAAATGGGTGATAAATATACTAAACTGCCCTTCTAATTATTAAATTCGGAAATAATTCTTTAATTAAGTAGTCACTCATTTTTAAAACTAATTCTGTAAATCAAACAGCAAATTAATGACGTTTCCATATTTGAAATGATAATTGACACATCTAACCTGAGAGGAGAATCTCATTAATTTAGGAATTCTGAAATTGCATTTTAAATTCGAAATTAATAGTCAGAACTTCATCTTTATTATTCAAATATCATTATTATTTAAAAGTCAACTAATCAAATTATTTCTATATTCAAATATGCGCATCTATTTAAAATTCAAATATTATTATTATTTTATCAAATTATTTCTGCATTCAAATATGCATCAATAATCTTAAACAAAAAATTAAAAATTTATGGTTTAACTGAATAAGTATATATTATTTTTATATTTAATAAATTCTAATCTCCAATTTAAATATGCATAATAAAAAAAATGTATAAAAAATTAAAAATACATATTTATAATATATATGCAAAATATTTATTGCATATACATTAAAAATTGTTGCATATTCTCAATGACATATGCAAAAATTGTTTCATATTATTTAAAATTTCGAAATTCTGCTAGATCTCTATTAAAATTCAAAGATCATGATTATTTAAAAGTCAACTAATCAAATTATTTCTGCATTCAAATATGCGCATCTATTTAAAATTCAAATTCTTCCCATACTCCTTCATATTCTCAAAATTTTGAAGGTCACAAAAATTTCGTTGATAACTCGAGCAACTCTTTCCCATCAATTTTTTCCACTCCGACTTCCGAATTTTGGCAACACTATTCGGGGCAACATTTCGGTCAGTCTCCGCCTCAAATATTCTCTAGTCCACAAGCAACTGGAATATCGTCGAGATATCGGAGTGACAAAGAACCGGAAACTCCAACATTCGTCCCGGAGACACAACTATCTCAACCATCAACCCCGATTGATTTATAAATTTCAGATCAAGAGTGTGCCGCTGGTGAAAAGCATTCGTCTAACAAGTGGACAACAAAAGAAAACGAGTTGTTGGCAAATTGTTTTGTCACGATAATTGATGATCCCATAATCGGCAATGATCAGAAATCGATAGCATTTTGGAAGAGAGTCATTGATTACTACAACGAGAATCGCCCCGTTGGTGCTCCTAAACGACGTGTCCAACAAGCAAAACCACACTAGCTTAATACAATATTGCCAAAGGTAAATCTTTTTAACGCTTGCTCATAATGTTAACTTGTGTTATTTTGCATAATATGATCGTTGAAGACGAATGAGACATGGTTACAAATTGGAACAACGATGAAGGCGACGAGCCCACACAACCGATACAAGGCGCTAATCCGGAATTTAGGGATTATCTCCAAAGAAACACCGAGCTACGTAACAATCAAGTTCATCACCAACTTCGTGCCGACTTAGTGGAACATATTTGGGCTCGATCTGACAATAATTGATATAATGCGTTTATTTGTCGTTTCAAAACAGTTAAGTTTTTAATTAATTTAGTTGAATTGTTTTCTTAATGTTGAATATGTTGTATTCTATTTTCACTTGATCAAAATAATAATAATCTTTATTACTTAACGAAATGAGTTAGTATTAAATATTTATTTCAATTTGTAAAATATATTAATTGATACCCTAAAATAATTGACTAAATAATTTTAATATATTCATATACTCCGTATTAATTTTTTTTACACATATTGAATTTTACATATATTCATTAAATGAAAAATAAAGAATTAAAAAGAAATGTGATTGAATAGTGGGTCCCACAAATGTGAGTTACTCCCTCCGTCCCGTGATTACTTGCACACTTTCCTTATTGGGATGTCCCAAAATTACTTGCACACTCTTAATATGGAAATGCCCCACAAAATTAATAACCTCACAACATCATTTTATTTTCAAATTTGTCACTCATTTTTTCCATACATTTCACTTTACACATCATCAAATCCATTTTACACATCATCAAATTACCTAAAATACCCCTCCATTATTTTACATCACCAATCATTAAATTCACTTTTCTTAAACAACGTGCCGGTCAAACTGTGCAAGTAATCTTGGGACGGAGGGAGTATAACTTTTGGAATGGTTGTAGGTAGACATGGGCGCCGGTTGAAAACCGTCGGTTTCGGTTAGAAATCGGCGGTTACGGTTTTCGTTTTCGGCAAACCGTAACCGAACCGCGAATCGCCGGTTACGGTTTTCGTTTTCGGCGAACCGTAACCGAACCGCGAATCGCCGGTTACGGTTACGGTTACGGTTTTTGAACCAGCGGTTCGGTTCGAAAACCGGCGGTTTGGCGGTTTTATCCTTTTTTTTTAAATATTATCTCCGTTTTCGTTCATTTTTTATTCGTTTTAACTCATTTTTTAGAAAATACATTACTAGAATTGAATAAAAATTATATAACTTAAATTTATACATTAAAAATAGAAGAATTGTGTATTAAAAAAAATATTTATTTATTTATTTTAATAATATAAAAACCGCCAAACCGTCGGTTAACCGCCAAACCGTCGGTTAACCGCCAAACCGATGGTTAACCGGTCAAACCGGCGGTTTGCGGGTTGTCAAAATGCCAAACCGTAAACGAACCGCCATTTTCCAGTTACGGTTCGGTTTTTAAACCGTAACCGGCGGTTTGGCCGGTTAGACGGTTCAATTTTGCGCATGTCTAGTTGTAGGAGTAAGTGAGATTGAGCTATTAATGAAAGAATGATGATGGAGCAGTGAGGTGAAGGAGAGGGGAGTTATAACTCCTCCACCAATGTGGACACTCTAAGTATCATACTATTGTTTAGTTAATATGGCTCAACATTTGTTTGATTGTAACATATATAGGACCTAACTAACACTTAAAGCGCGTGAATTGAATAAGAAGGGGTTTTGACTTACGCGTTTTATCAAAATTTCAGAAACTCATCAACACAGTTAGGGGTATGCACGGGTCTAAAATTGAATCGAAATCCACTCAAATGGGTGGATTGGAGACCGGAACTGAATCAATTCGATTCGATATTGGATCATTTCAGACCTTTTTTTTAACCCATTCGTACATAGAATTTTGACGTATAATGTAATAAATTAATACAAAATATTTAAAAATCAATACATGTTTCATAGTAATTAATAAAGGTCCAAAGAAAAACCAGAACCCGAAATTCTAAATTTTGATGGACTGAAGATCGGATCGGACCGATAATTAACCGGTCGGTCCGGTTCCGGCGATCGATCTTTTTTTGCACACTCTTCTAAGCACAGTAAACCTGGTTGAAACCTAAAAAAGATCGAAACACCCCTGTAATTTAAATAGGGCCCTTACTTCATTCTCTGCTCAACATTAACTTGTTGCGTGTCCTTAGATCGAATGGGCCATTTTTTGGGCAAATCTGAATGGACGATGTTTTTAGGAGTTGATATGTGGACTGTGATGAACTTCATATTAGACATATATAAATATATTAAGAGATATTATATATATCTTGTATAATATATTTTATATATCTTGTAAATCTTTATTTTCTTTAATTAGAGATTTAGAATAGATATGTTTTGTATCTATAAATACATCTCTTGTAAACACTTTACAATCATTCAATAAAATTATAATTTCACAATTCATTGTTTCTCTATATGGTATCAGAGCCTCTCGGCTCACGCCTTGATCCTACCCGAATCTCTCTGTAATCGTTGTTCGACGTTCTTGTCGTACAAAACTCACGATTACCCCAACCTCAAGAAGACAAGTTTCTTCTTCCCCGTAATCGTTCTTCGACGTTCTTGTCGTACAAAACTCACGATTGCCCCAACCTCAAGAAGATAAGTTTCTTCTTCCCCGTAATCGTTGTTCGACGTTCTTGTCGTACAAAACTCACGATTACCCAAACCTCAAGAAGACACGTTTCTTCTTCCCCGTAATTGTTGTTCGATGTTCTTGTCGTACAAAACCCACAATTATCCCAACCTCAAGAAGACAAACTTCTTCTTTCTCGTAATCGTTGTTCGACGTTCTTGTCATACAAAACCCATGATTACCCCAACCTCACGAAGACAAGTTTCTTCAAGCTTCCATCCATGGCTGCAAGCACCCACAGTTCCACTAAATCCACCACCAGTTCCGCTAAATACACCCACTTCTCTGATAGATCCACCCCCTGTCCCAACAAAATCCACTACTCCCACTCCTCGTCTTAGTCGTTGTTCGGCGTTTTTTGTCATACAAAACCCACGACTCTCACTCCTCTTCGTAACTGTCGTTTGGTTATAACCTCTGAACAACCCCACAGTTGCACCTCCTCAATAAACTGCTTGCAGTTTCAACTCCCCGGGCACCACAAACGGCCTGCCATCCAACAATCACCACAACAGCCTGCTATCCAAACTCTCTCCAATTAACATTCAACAATCCCCAGAAATAGCCTAGCCTGCTATCCAACAATCACCACAAACTCTCTCCAATCAACCTCAATTCCATCCACGCACGCCAAATCCCCACCTTCAATCAAATTTTCGATCACACCCTCCGTGGCAGGTCTGGCGAAGCAAATCGACGACAATTACATGGCATGGTCCTTTCAATTCCGCAATCTCCTCACCGGTTATGGTCTTTTTGGTCACGTCAAAGGCATGTCCTCCACCACTCAAACCGACAACAACCACCTCTGAGGCCCACCCGGATCCATATGTCAAGATCAACTTGTTGAAGCTCTAACCAAGTCACTACGTCGATCTCGACTACAATTACTTATGATCAAGATTGGACTCTCCTACGGTGCTCCATCTTGAGGGGGCGTATTAGACATATATAAATATATTAAGAGATGTTATATATATCTTGTATAATATATTTTATATATCTTGTAAATCTTTATTTTCTTTAATTAGAGATTTAGAATAGATATGTTTTGTATCTATAAATACATCTCTTGTAAACACTTTACAATCATTCAATGAAATTATAATTTCGTAATTCATTATTTCTCTATACTTCACAAAATCAAACGACATTATAAGCAAGGGTGGATCCAGGATTTGAAGTTAGGGGTGACGAAAAAAAAAAAAATCAAAATACTAACATATTTAATAGTTATATAATATTTATGTATATATTTACATTAATATTAATTATCAAGTACGTAAAAATACACACATATATTAGAACACTAAAAAAACATATATATTTTTGTTGCATTTAGTATTGATAATTGAAAAATGAACACTCAAATTATTGAATAATTAAGATGTTATTTATTTTATTTAATGTAATTTAAAGTTAAAAAAATTAACAAATTAAACTAACAAATCATGTTTATCAAAGTATATATGTTTCCCATTTTCGTATGTTTCTGAACGTTAATTGCTCTCAACGTTGTTTGTGTAGTATTTTTGCATATTTCGTAGTATGTTTTTTGAATCGATTATTTAGGATTGTGTGGTTTGTGTTCAAAAGTTCGAAAGTATGTTATGGTTCAACATATGTTACATTTCAAAACGTATTTATGATTGATTTCGTATTTATAATTCTTCGATTCTATTCCTGCTTTTGATTTGCGTGGTATATATGTTTTTTTTTTTTAAATCGATAATTATATTTACATTTCTTTTTCGATTTCTATGCAGAATAGAGAAGGATTGTAAAAATGGTGAGCGACAAAACTTGAAACATGGATTTAGATTCATATAAGGAAAGCAATGGCAAAACTCCTTGAAAAGTGACGTTAGTATCGTAATTTTACACATTAATATTGTCCGAAATACTACTCTCTTCGTCCCGTAATAATTTTCATAGTTTGATCTATACGTTTTTTTTTTAAGAAAATGAAACATGTAAGATAAATGAGAAATATTATTTTAGATGATCTAATTTGATAAATATATTGTAAAATTATTAATTTTGTAGAGTTATTTACGTATTAAGAGTGTGGAATGTGCCAGTAATTAGTAATCAGTAATCATGTTGTTATTAATTTATCTAATCATCTCAACACCTTGATTAACTCCTTCCTAGTCTAATTAATTACTATTAATTATCGAAATCCCGGCGATGACTTTTCCGTTAATCTCTAACTACACCGCCAGAATGCAGCCAGCACGGCCGACTCCCACCGACTCTTTCGTCTGGCGGCAGAGGAGGCAAGTTGTTTGGAATTGGGAGATCGCATAAAGAAAGCCTTGGAGCTTCTAATTCTTGTGTTGTAGTAATTTCTTCCATTGGTTTTGTTGGTCTCAAAATGAAGTAACAACAAAAGTATATATAGTAGCACAATGCAATTTCATTTTAATATTAATCAATGTAATTATTATATTTACTAAATTACTTTGGAATATGGGATGTTCAAAGTCCAAACTTTGTGCAAATAAACCACTGTCATTCTTCATAATCAAAATCTAATCTTTAATTAGGATATAAATCAATTATTAAAATTAGTTATTTTCAACAAATTGACCGTTCCTCTTGGTATATTTGGTAATAGGTTACTAGAAGAAGACTGGAGAGCTTCCTGCCAGGTAAGAAAATTGTCAAATATGTGGAAATGTAGGCAAGTGAAACAACTTGAGAAAGAAGTAGTAATAGCCGTTCTAGAAGGCCAACCAAATTTATCTTTTTTTTTTTTTAACGAAATTAATTTACTAATGCTAATCTAATTTTAATGGAGTCCACAACTTTTTATTTTTGTTCTTTCAATCTCAATTTTTAATAAGTATATAAAAAATTGGTCTTATTGTTGATTTGGAGGGCGTCACATTTGACAACTATCTATAATTAAAAAAAAAAAACAATTCTTATAAACAATATCTATGTACATTAAAAAGGCTTAATTATATTTTAAAAATTAAATTATACTCATACTTTTCACTTTTTTTTTAATAAAATCTAGCACATAGTTTTTCTATTTACCAAATTATATCCATACTTTTTCTATTTCTTTTTTTAAAATATATTGTCAAATTATAAAATTATGTAATACTCCATCTATTCCACTATGAGTTTTCCCTTTTATTTAAGTGTTTAGATTAAAGAATATGATAAAATAATAGATGCATGCAAGCTAGTGATATGATGGTGAGAAAAAAAAAATATAAGTATGAAATTAAGTATAATAAAATAATAGATGAAATATAAGTGATTGATTGGAGGAGGAAAAATAATGTGCTAAAAATAAAATAAAATACAAAATTTATTGTTCGACATTCATAAAATAAATGTGGAAAATTTATAATGGGACAGAGGTAGCATTTTTTATTCTAGAAAATATAAAATTGAAGATTTGGCTTTACCAGGCCAAATATGAAAAAATATTTTAAATATATTTAAATTTAAAATCTGTAATCTAATATTGTAAAAATATTTGAAAATTATCTAAAATTGTTGATTTTTTTTTCTTGAATAAGCATAATATGCATCTCGTCAAGTAACGTAAGGGAATTATTAGTATAAAAAATATAATAATATTAAATATGTGATTATGTTAGATAATATATGTTGGTCCTGAAAGGAGTATATAACAATAAATCAAACCAGAGCTCAGCAAGGTTGTCTTGGACAACTCTGCTGAAGATGATTAACTCTTCTAAGATAATCAGACTACTAAGTACTATTGAGTACTTAGTTGAATAACTATCTAGGGGAGTTATATGTGCGGAATAGTGGTTGGCCCTTTTAGTTTAGACTCCTTTAGTTTCTGAAATCACTTAGTCAATGCAATACAGTCCAGTTTCAGGGAACTTGTCCAAATAGGTTTTGCACAGTCTTTGAATGTTTATCCTTTGAAAGATCAGTTTTGTGTGCAGTGTTGAATGTATGAAAGTACTTGAAATCAAATCAACACAAGAGTTTATAGTGGTTCAGAGACTCAAGCTCCTACATCCACTTTCCCTGATTGAACAGGATAATTCCTTCACTTTGGAATTAACTTGTTTTATAGTGTCAATGTGCACTTGATCAATAACACCACTCCTTGGTGAATTGATCCCTAGGATGTCTAGAGTCCTAGTACCCTCTTCTCAACTCAGAACTGAACTGTTCTTCTCTCAACAGTCAGCTCCTACCACTTCTACTACTACAACCTTCTCACTTTCACTCTTGAAAGGGGTAAGGGTTGAAGTAAGGTTCCAACTAATGAGATATCCTTTACAATGAAGATCAGTGTATAAGGATTAGGATATCTATCTAAGCTTGTGTATGGATATACAATAGGTTCAGCTTAGATGAAGTGTTTGAAGACTAAGATAGTCTTTGAAAGCTTTGAAAGCACTCTAGCTTGTAAGAACTTGAGGTTAGTTGGATTGTGTTGAGATGCTTTCAAATGGTCTTCACACTTCTGTATTTATAGACAAATGAAGGATTTGCCCATTGGAGAGGCAGCCTCAAATGTCCATAAATGTCTTTTTTTAGTTCTTCAACTTTGAAGACAGATTCTTGATAGTGACATGTCCTCATTTGGGAAATAAACGGCTGTTAAGACTTTGTCTTCTTTCTACATCACTCTACCCAATGTCTGACTTTCGGATTCTCTTGTTAGGACCTGGACATGGCTTCTGAAAGTTGTTCCAATGATAGGACAACATTCCTCAACATTTGGACAACTCTCCTTATCACTATCAGCAAGGTTGGCTTGCTCTTCTTCAGATGACTTGGCTCATACTCTTTGCTTCACTTCAAGGTGATCTTAGCATGTTGAATTGAAGTTCTTTAGGGTGTGATTGTCTCTAGTTCTTCAGCATAGTTGACCTCAGGCTTTAAGAGCACTTGATCTTGATTAATTGTGCTGAGACAACTCCTCTGGACAACTTTCCTGATCAGCATAGTTGGTCTTCAAAAGACTTAGTGTTTTTTCCAGAGTTTGAGCCTTGAGGGGACTTGTTCTTGATGGACTTCAAGGCATGTGTTCCCCCTCAAATTGTGCATCTAATCAACTAAGAGCTGCCTAACATATTAGCTCCTCATCTAGCCTTTATACTATATGTTCTAACATCTCTAGAACATACTCAACTTGACTTAGGCATGTCTCAGGGGGTTTTGGTATTAGATCAAAACATATCTCATTTTATTCCCAACAATATATTAAAATTGTAATAATAAAAACAAGTTGAAATGATGAGAAATTGAATAGAGGAGAAGAGGTACCTAAAACTCGCCAATGAAACAAAGCCCGTCCCACTCCGAATTATAAGACAGGGCTATCTAAAATGTGGTACCGGAGGACGGGTTAGATAAGAACCAGTATAAAAAAAAAAGGGAAAATCTTAAATGCACACTGTGCATGGATGTGACCTCATGTTTATTAAGAGTGTTTATAACCACTCGGACATCAATTACTTAATTTTATGTATTCACCTTTATTAATATATATAGAGAGTTGACATGTGTATTGACCAACCCTAAAAAAATGGTACGGGTATATATTAAAATTGTAATAATAAAAATAAGTTAGAATGAGGAGAAATTGAATAGAGAAGAAGAGGTATCTTAGGGGGAATTTCATAAATGGCCTAGTCAAATTATTATTTATAAAAAATGGCCTTACTTATACAAAATATACAAAAATGATCTTTTATTTAATTGATTAAAAAAAAGAAAAGAAAAATAACAGGCACACTAAACAACCATAAACAATCACATTAAACAAGAGATTATTCCCTAATAAGTCCACTATTAACACCCCTTAAGCAAATAGAGACACCAACTTCAATAGTTTTCTAATAGAGACAAATCAAAGACAAATTACCCATGATACCCTTAAAATAAATTTTAAAAAAAAATCGTAATTTAAACTAATATGAATTTTGAAATGAATTCCTAGAATTTAGTCTTGATTACCAGAAAGTTTCTGACTTTCCAAATTCGAAAATGAAAACCGAAGTTTCTTGTTATGCGTCTAAATCAAATTAAGGAAATTTCCCAAATTCCATCTTCAATTTCAATTTACGAGATTCGGATATGCAATGAAATCAGAGTAAGATATTTCCCAAATTGGATTATCAATTTCGATTTCAATTTGTCATATTCGATTATGCATTGAAATCATAATTAGGAACTGCATTTTTCAATAGATCCAGATTCTGGTACGTCTCCAATACTTGTCTATTGTTTTTTTATCGTTCGATTATTGTTCATATCCTGAAGCCAAACATTGAATTCCTTAATCATATGCAGTCATTGTTATTACTCCACAATTCATATCGCATTTTACATCCTAAATTTATTTTATTCTGATTTTTAGTTCTTGCATTGTAGATTAGGTATTCTGGTACATCAATTAATTATTTTTCGAATATATTTGCATTGGACAGACTGTCGATATCGTCCAGGATTCAAATGGATTATATAATTTTCTGCAAGGTTGATTTCAATGGGAAGAACAAGTTGGCAGACGAGTCCTGGCGAGATTCATCGAAAACCACATGTGGTGTTTCTTCCACACAAAGGGTCGAGTAGTTGAATACTCTAAATGCTTTGCTAGTCGAGGAGTATCCTAAGAATATCCCCTCTTCTGCTTTAGCATCGAATGCATTCAACTTGCTCTTCCCATTGTTATGGATGAAGCACTTACAACCAAATATATGAAAATATGAAATTCTGGGTTTTCTACCTTTCCAAACCTCGTAAGGTGTCTTACCTAATACCTTGTTGATCGCGCTTCTGTTCTGGGAGTGGCATGCAGTATTGATCGCTTCAGCCCAAAACTTTTGAGGTGTTTTGTACTCGGCCAACATGGTTCTACAGGCTTCCTTGAGTGTTCTATTCCTTCGCTCGGCTACACCGTTCTGTTGTGGTGTCCTAGCTGCACTAGTAAGGTGCTGGATACCACGTTTAGAACAAAAATCGTTGATATAGCAATTAATGAACTCAGTACCCTTGTCACTACGAATCTTAACAATAGACTGGTTCTTCTCAACTTGTAACTTTTTCAACAGATCAGGTAGAAGAGTTTGTGTACCACTCTTCTTGTGTAGGAAGACTACCTAAGTGAACTTAGAATAGTCATCTACCACAACAAGTGTGTACCTTCTACCATTCAAGGTTGGAGGAGTTATCGGACCATGAAGATCCATATGTAGTAGTTCTAAGACTCTACTTGTTGAGAGAGTAGGAATTGATTTAAAGGAACCTTTTACCTGTTTACCTTTCTGACAAGCATTGCATACATGTGATTTGTAATAAACTTCGTTGGGTAAACCTTCCACTAGGTAATCTCTTGCAATCTTATTAATTGCCTTAAAGTTCATGTGGCAGAGGCGTCTATGCCAAAGCCAACCGAGCTCTTTAGGGTTCTTACTAAGAAGACAAGTATCCCTTGGACAGCTATTTCAATTCACAATGTATACACTGCCTTGTCTTACGCTGACGAGTAGTACGGTATGAGTCCTCTTGTCTATGATTTTGCACTTTCGGCTTTTAAACTGCACTTTATAACCACGGTCACAGAATTGAGAAACAGATAGTAGATTGTATTTCAAACCTTCTACGTAGGATACGTCCTGTATTTCTACATCTCCATTTCTGATGTAACCAAAGCCTTTTGTAACAGCAGTAGAGCTATCACCGAATATCACCTTAGGTCCTTCTTGCTCATGGTAACTCGATAGAAGAGCCTTGGTACCTGTAATGTGGTGCGAACAACCACTATCAATGTATTGAGTTTCTCCTACTGAGCCACCCTTCTTATACAAGTCAAGTCGACCCTGCAATGAAGATATTCAATAATTTAGGTGCCCTCTTTGTTTATTGGGGTCCTGGGGGGTTAGTCGAGTTCAAGGGAATCCAAATATACATCGGAGTCCTGAACAAGTTTGATCTTTTAAGATTTCTCCCATACTTATTACAAAATAAGACCTTGTTGTCCTTATCTGGCCTATCATTCGATTTCGGGTCTACTCGTTTAAGATAGCCTTTCGACTTAATCTTTACTTGAGTAGGTACTGGTCTATGATAGTCAGAATAGGGCTTGTATGCATTTGGGCCATACGGTTTATAAACACGTTTAGGTCTTTCCTCACTTATGATATCCTATGACAAAGGTGGAGGATATAGGACAGGTTGAGTACGATATTTTGGAGCAACCTTCCTAAGCCTAGACGAGTAGAGCTGAGACTGCTTTATAAAAGGAGGTCTAGGCTCTTGTCTTCTTGTCTGTACTTGTCTAGAACTCGTCTCCTCAGGATACCAATCCTCGTATCTGACCTGGTTGGGTCGTCCACGACTAGTGGTCCTTTGTAGACTAGTTCTAAACGGAACAGGCTTGTTGTTAACATTCTTTTTACCTCCCTTGGTAATCGGAGTGTTAACTTGAGTCTGCTTATGTACATTGCCTTTGGATGTAGTATCAATATCGTATTCCATTGGTCCTTTTCCTTTATCATTAGTCAAAGAACTTGAATTAACAGTAGTAGGGTTCTTAAGGACATGAGTAGACGAGTTGGGTAACTCAGCACCCAAACCTGTCTTGTCAGCTGGAGCCCTATACCTATCTGACAGTTGAAGGTTAATCTTTGAAGAGTTAACCAGGTCAGTAAGTTTAAGGTCTAGAGTGACAACCTCAGTCTCTAAGAACTTATTACGTTCTTTAAGATTTTTGCATTTGCTCTTTAAAATATTGAACTCATTTCTCTCAGTAGCATGTGTCTTAAGTAGGTCTTGATATAACCTGTCTGTCAATACACACTTGTCTTTGAGTTGCCTTAACTCTTCTGTCAAGCGTTCATTTAGGACTGTTATATGAGGATCTACTTTAGACTGTGCTTCCTTAAGATCAATGATTTCCTGTTTTAAGGCGATGTTCTCGTCGCTGACTTCAATGAATGCCTTGTTAGCAAGTAGGAGGTCTTCTTCAGTCACACCTGTAGAGTGATGAAGACTACTCCCTACTCCACTATCGGCAGTATCACTTTCATCAGAATCCGATTCATCACAAGATTGAAACGAAGTTGCAGATGATACCTCTTGATCAATTTTAGCCATGTAGCATAGGCCATCGTCTACTATGAAAGCTTCTTCATGATCACGATCAGATGGGTAGCTAGACGAAGACGATGGTAACTCGTCTGAATCCGTTTCAGAGTCATCATTAGCTATCATAGCCTTCTTGCCCCGGCTATATATTCTTTCCCTTCGTGCTTTGTGTTCTTCACGATCATCAGTGCTTAGGTCAGGACATTCATACATGTAGTGACCTGATTTCTCACAATTATAGCATAAGAGATCGTTAGTAGACTTTTTAATAGGAGAGTTATCCCTTCGCTTATCTCGTCTATCAGAACGCTTAATCTTCCTATCATTAGACTCTCTATCTCGTTTGTTACCTTTTGAAATTTCGTCTCTCCTTTCGGACGAGTTTCGGTCTCGTCTGGTCTGAGACGAGTCCTTAGAAGCGGACCCTCTATAATCTCTATAGAACTTCTTATATCTACCGTAGCATTTGTTTAACCTATCGAATTTTCTAACCATGAGATTCACTTGATCTCTCAGACTTAGATCAGTACTATCTAACTCGTCTTTGACAGAAGCAGACTTAGTTTTAGACTTAGACTTGCTTACACTAGAGCTCTTAGACGAACTAGACTTAAAAGCAACATTCTTCTACACGGCATTCTCTCTATCGCTACTTGCAATGGGATCTTCTTCATCTAGATCAAACTCATGAGCCTTTAGAGTTTGAAACATCGTCTCTGCTGTCCACACGTCTATATCCTGAGTATTCTTAACTAGCATTTTCACCATTTTCCATCTAGCATCAAGACTTTTAAGAATTCTCAATTTTATTTCACGAGCAGTATAAGATTTGTCAAGAACTTCCAAGTCATTCATAATTTTTGTAAAGCGAGTATCCAACTGGTTAATTGTTTCACCAGTTTTCATCTTGAATGATTCGAATCTCTGAACAGCAGTAGAAAGCTTGCTTTCTTTGATCAGAGAAGTCCCTTCACAAATAATAGCAAGACGGTCCCACATTTCTTTGGATGTCTTACATTTTAATACTTTCCCAAGATACTCATTAGGAAGAGTATGTAAAATGTAATTTTTGGCCAAACTGTCCAGGTTATTCTGCCTCATCTCTTCAGATGTTAGCTCTGACCTGGGTTTGCGAACAAGAACTCCAACAGGTTTGTCCTTGTCCAAAGCAGCAGTGTTAGGGATCATCGTCACGATTGGTCCTTCTGTGACAACTGAAATCATCAAGTCATGAGTGGAGCTGAAAATGGCCTCCATTCTCAACTTCCAGTAGTCGTAATCTTGTACCTGAAACTTAGGTAGTTTATTAGCACTTATTTCAAGAGACATGTTTTCAAGAAGATTAGTAATGAGCAGTTTTTTTTTTGGGATCAAAGAAACAGATATATCAAGAACAGCGATCAAGAACACGTATGAGCAAATACGATCAAGAACCAAGACTTCACCCAAGTCTTTAGTAGGTTATCAAGAAACAACAGTTCATAAACTACTACTCTGATACCACTTGTAGGTCCCTAGTTGAGTTAGAAAATATTGAGTAATCTAGGAAAACGTCTAGAAGGGGGGTGAATAGACTTTTCAAAATCTTTCAATATATCAAAGTACACAATGCGGAATATCGGATTAACAATGAGCCCAATCAAATTTATACTCAACTAATATTCGCGAACTCTGTTATGAACACTATACTTGTCTTGTTCTTAAGTATTTAAATCAATTAAGCAGTTAATCAATCAAACACAAATAAAACATTAACGTAAATCAAACACGAGATTTATAGTGGTTCGACAACTTGTCTACATCCACTCTCACAAACCCAATTGTGAAATTCTTATTACTCTTCTCTTCGAGTAGTGTGTTCTTGTGGCTTAGAGTCCCAAGAAATAAGATTTCGATCTTATCGAAAACACTACCAAGTGCCTCTTCGATCTAACTAGTTATTTTACAAGTAACTAGCAACTTGAAACAATAAAGAAAAACTTCTCTTCGATCAGTAGTATCCTTCTTCGAATTCTTCACTTGTCTTCTGGCTTGACTTTCTGAACTTGTACTCTGAGAGTTTCTTCGCTTGAATACTTCGTAAATCGCTTTAGTATCGTAGAATATCAGTGCATCAGTAGTCTTTAGTCGTTGAATACCATGGGGTATTTATAGACTTCCAATATCAAGAACTTTTTGTTATGTAACTAACTTTTCTTGAAAACTGACTTCTAACTTCTTCTTCTTATCCATCCACGCGTTTCTTCAGTTAATTAGTTATTCCATAACTAACTCTTCAATCTTTATCTTCAACACGCGTTTATGACTTAAACTTTTCATCCTTGTGTCTTGTCTCCATACTTAGACAAAATCTCAGTCTTCTTCTTCACTTGACTTGTCTTGCGCATCCAGTCTTCAATAGTAGACTTCAATATAGAACACTAAACTAGTCCTATCATCTAATCTTAACAAGACTATTACATTACTTTAAGCTTTATAAATCAGCTTAATCAACTTAATATCTATACAATGAATATGCGAATATAAAACGCAAATCATGAGCTTCTATACATCATTTAATAGCTCAGTAAATCTTAACACATATACAAAGTACTTATAAATCGTACTTGTCTTTCAAACACTTATCTTTTCTTTTCATACTTATCTTGTGAACTTTACTTATGAACTCTTCTTATGCACTTTACTGATCTGTTCAAGATGACTTCATAACTAGACTAGATTAGTCAACACTTAGAAATTATTCAAGTCTTCTTTTGGCTTATCAAAACTCAACTCATCATCAATTAAGACTTGTATTAGGATTCATATCCCAACAATAGTTGTGTCTCCGGGACGAATGTTGGAGTTTCCGGTTCTTTGCCACTCCGATATCTCGACGACATTCCGGTTGCTTGTGGACTAGAGAATATTTGAGGCGGAGACTGACCGAAATGTTGCCCCGATGAGTGTTGCCAAAATTCGGAAGTCGGAGTGGAAAAATTTGATGGGAAAGAGTTGCTCGAGTTATCAACGAAATTTCTATGACCTTGAAAATTTTGAGAATATGAAGGAGTATGGTAAAAATTTCCGTAATTGGGTGGAAATTGAGTGGACGAGCCAAATTGAGAATATTCAATTTTTTGTGAATTTAATGAATTTTGAGAGAGGGGAATTTCATTCGTCATATTAGGATGATTGAACAAATTTCTACGAAATTCTTTATTATTTTTGTCCATTTATTATGGAAACAAATTTCAAGAACACAAAAAATGAGAATGGATTGAGATAGAAAATAAAGTGGAGTGAAGAGAGTATGAGGTAAAAGTTTAGTGGAAGAGTGAGAAAGAAAAAATGTGAATGTGATGTATTTATAGAGGAAAAATGATTGTTGTATGAATTTAAAATGTGAATGTGATGTATTTATAGAGGAAAAAAAAATTAACCCAACGGTATAATTTTAGTTATTAGTACTGTATCTAATTTATTTGTCCAATATGTATAAAGATATAAAAGGTTGAATGAAAAAACAACATAAAAAAGAAAAATAAAAAAATTTATGTTGGCCAAGCCCACATTTGTCGGCAAAAGAACAGCAAAAGGACGGTTAATGCAGTATAACCCATTTGAGGAGAGAGAGTTTTTTTTGAGTTATAACTCTCTCCCACAATGGTTATAACCCTCCCCCTAAAATTATAAATCTCCAGTAACCCACCATTGTAGATACTCTAATGTGTCATCTCAATCATCGTCTGTCGCAACATTATTTACTGTAATTTTAAATTTATTATTTTTAATAAGATTTTCAAGCCCATGAACCAAACATAATCCAAATCTAGATTGTAGATTATTTTGCATGTTATTTTATTTATTAATCTATTATTTCTAAAAAAAAAAAAAAAAACATGGCTTTGCCTTGTAAAAATGCTATTCTATTTAACATAATTATAAAATTGCACAGTCTCTAGTTTAAAAAGTACTTTCCAGTTTTAAAATAGTTCTATAAAGATCATTTATATCGGTAACACCTTTGGATATGTTCCTGTTACTTGAAATATTTGTCTAAAAAATTGAACTTGCTAAAATAGTTAAATTATGGACTGATATTACTCGGTGATGTCTGAAATGTTGGCACATTTAATTCATCATCTCAATAATCATCATCATCATCCAGATCAAGAGTATTATCATATTCAATTATAACATGAAAAAAACATGTTCTACATCATTCTCATATTCGTTTTCAACATCAAAGTCAACACACAAAGTAGCATTGTAATTCAATTTCTTTTTCAGTAAAGTGTTGACACATTCACTAGTATATATAATGACAAAAACCAGAACAATCATCACACTTTACATTCTTTCTATATTCAGTATCATACCTGGGTTTTCTACTTCTATACACTTGCCTAGATTGATTGAAAGTATTCTTCTTAACAAACCATTGTTGAGTATTATTAATCTGGATTTTTTACTGTATACTATCCTTGGACTTGTTATTCCTATTTTTCAAGAATGACTTAAGGTTGTGTTTGGATGGAGTCATTTCAAATACAAAGGATTTGAAAATGAATGAATTTAAGAATTCTTAAATTTCAAATGACACGGATTGTAGATGGATTTAAAATTCTCACACTTTTAACTAAAAATATATTGATCTTAAATACCCATGATTTGAAATCCATTAACATGTTATTTTGTCCAAACATGTAGGGTGGATTTGAGTTGTGGATTTAAAATCCATAGACTCAAATCCATCAATCCAAACACAGCCTAAAATTGTTTAGTTATAAAGGTAATGTTTTCTAGATTGTTGAAACAATTATCATCAACATTATCATCAGAATCTATTTCAGTAACATACGAAAACTTATTAGTACTACATGATGCATCACCTTTAAAAACTAGCACTTTCTTATCAGTTGTCATCATTCTTTTCAGAAAAATTCATCTCATAAATCCTTAAAATACTTACAAGTTCATTTTGAATCATTAAATCAGTATCTTTAGCCTCTTTTATAGCACAAATCTTAGAATTAAAGCGTTTAGAAACAATTCTAAGTATTTTATGTACTAACCTTGTATTGGATATGGGATCACCAAATGAATGAGACTCATTAGCAATCTCACTGATTTGTTCATTGTAGCAAGAAATCGTCTTGTCCTCCTTCATCGTTAAAATTTTGAACTTGGTGCTTAGCATTCGAAGTTTGGTCCTTCGAACAATTTCCGGTCCTTTACATTGTTCTTGCATACAATTCGAGATGATCTTGAACAATGATACATCAATAGATGTAAAAATGGCGTTCAAGGCCTTCGAATTGTAACTTCTCGTCGTGGACGTCTCCTCGTTTGTCCAATCTAGTTCTCTTTTGACTCGTGAGTCGTTGTCATCATTAGCTTCAATCCTTGGTTGAGTCCAGCCAACCAATATACTCCTCCGCCCTCGTTCATCAAGAGATTTGATGTACATTCACATCTTAGACATCCAATAAGCATAATTCGTAGCATCCAAAATAAGAGGTCTAAGTGCGCGAGTAAGCGGATATTCCATTGCAATACACACACTCTAAGCAAGATCTTTACTTAGTGTATCAAGTAGTTGACTCTAATACCAACGAAAGTGTGTGCGTAGTGTTTATCGGGGGTGTTTTCTACAGTGTTGGCACAGTTAAGACAACATTAAGCAGCGGAAATTAAAAATACTTTGCAAAGGAATATCAAAAAATTGTATAAACTATGAATAAGTCTATACGGTTCACTATAACAAGTAGTGGTACAAATACAATCTCTTAGAGATTTCAAAACTACAACATTAAGCAGCGAAAATTAAAAACACTTTGCAAAGTAATATAAAAAATTTGTATCGACTATGAATAAGTGTATACGATTCACCATAACAAGTAGTGTTACAAATGCAATCTCTTAGAGATTTCGAAATTACAATCTTAAAAGATTTGAAAAAGATCCTATTCAAAATTTATGAAACTGCCTCTCAAATTTGGTCTACATAAATTCTCCTAGATCAAATAAGTATGACAGATGATTGATAGAGCTTACAATAATCTAGCATACTAAAAGAATGAAGAAACAAAAGTATTGCTAAAACTAAATACACAAGTGTACTCGATAGCTTTAGGATTTTGTAAGCCTTTCTTCCTCAAATATTTAAGTTGTGGATCGGTTTTACATGATCCACAACAGAGAATAAACACAGTTTTTCCTAAAACTAAACGCGGTAAGCACTCGATAACTCTAGTAATTAATGTGTCTTCTTTCTTCTCAAGTTTTTGTGTTGTAGCAGTCCTCTATTAATAGACACAAAATTCAACTGCTCCAACATCATGTAGATCAGTTTTTACATGATCTACAACCTCCTTAAAGATAGGTAACTTCCATGTATTCTCTATAACTTCTCACTCCTTGTAACTATGCAACCGCATGACTGGGATAACTTTCATGTCTTCAAACTACAACAAGGACATTAAGAGCAACATCTAACATCAAAGTTAGTGTTAGGAGAAAAACCGAATAATGATGTTGGCTGATATGTTGGAACATTATACACAACATCAACATTCTTCCTAATTTGACTTTTCTACATAACACACCTGACATTGAACATTCAATAATATGTGTAAAATAGAAATATGAAATTTATCTCATAACATGAAATAGAATTGTTAAATCAAATGGAAATAAAATAAGGTCTTCACTAAGCTAAAAAATAAGGTGCTTATGCCAAATACAAAAAATAAATGACAGAATTATAAATCCTAAGGAACTAGAGTCCAAAGCAATAAAAAGAAATAACAGAAATATAAATCCTAAGTTGTTCAAAATACTAAAACAATAAAATCAAACATTACAACCAAATTAAGAAAAGTTATGTAAAGAAGTAAAAGAGATGATTGAGTTGAATAACACTTCAACTGCATCTTCATGGATCTACACAGACTCCCCCACACATCATAACTTATCTAGGTTGTATGCTTTCATAACTCTTCATGCAAGGTCTCAATGTCATCAATATCATGTCCATGTGCATCTTCAACTAATGTCTCATCACTTTTTTGTACAACTTCTATTTTATTTATTGTCACTATCAGTATTGAGTGTGAAAGAAATGACGAATCATTGATATGTTGTCAAATATGTTGTGACATTCTACACAACATTGACACAACATTAATACACATTCTTAAAAAAAATTGATAATGTTTTTTTTTTTTTTTAATTATGAAATATAAAATAATCATATTTTTTCTAATAAATTAGTGATATTCATTTGTCGGAATTACCTAAAAAAGTGTGAAAGGCTAGAAATTTGAAATGATATAATTTTGTGAAGTAGAACTAATTTAGAACACAAAAATTTATATGCAATATTGCATACATGCAATATTGATCAATTAAGTCAATTGGGCTCAAAATATTAACTTATTAAGTCAATGGGCTGAAAATATATATTATTGGGCCACCATTAATTCATTTGGGTTAATTCTTAATTTATTTGTCAACTGGCCCGCTTGTATTCTAATTTTGACCAAAAAATTTAACCCGTTTATTTTAACAATTTTTGTGATTTTTTTATCTTTTATTTTATTGCCGAACGCGGGATATTAAATGTAGTAATTCAAATTGTAATATGTAGTAACACACATTATTTTATGTAGTAATAACACAAACTATTTTATATAATAATACAAATTCTTTTATTTAGTAACACATTTTTTTCTAGTGTTTTTGTTAATGTAGTAACTCACATTATAATACGTAGTAACATATATTATTGCATATAGTAAACACAATAACCATGTTGTAATGCAAATCATTTGATAAAGTTACATATAGTAACAAACGCATATTAAATGTAGTAATTTAAACTTTAGTATGTAGTAACATATAATTTTTTATATAGTAATATCGATTCTTTTATGTAGTATTTTTTTCTAGAATTTTTATTGATTAAGTAATTCACATTATAACATATAGTAACATATATTATTGCATGTAATAATATAAAATAACTTTGATCCATAATAATTATTAAAGAATATTTAAAGAAATAGAAAATATTTAAAGATTAAGGCCGTCGTAAATTGCAGCGTTCGGCCGCGGTTTAGGGTGGCCGAAAACTGCTCGGAGAAGACGACTAAGTACAATTTCTGCTAATGGGTGTATTTATTAAAAAATATGGGTGTGAATTGAACTGTTAGTGGGTGTATTTATAAAAAATGTGGGTTGAGCTGTCAGTGGGTGTATTTATAAAGAATGTGAGTGTGAATGACTGAAATGCATATATGCAATATTTCACATAAGACTAGTCCAATTTAGAAGGACGTGGAACTGTTACATTAGTTGAATAATGGGCTAGTTTTATGTGAAATAATTCATACATGCATTCCATAATAATTAGACAAGTTAAAACTCTAAGCCCATTTATCACAAAAGTTAAATTAAGATTAATTTAAAAAAATCGCGGGTCATAAGTTCGGATTCGGGTTGCCTAGAAAATTCGCGGGTCGCAAACAGGTGGTTTACTACATGACCAAAATATTGTTACTATAAGGTCAAAAAATTACCACTACAAGGCCAAAAATTAAATACTACATGTCAAAACATTCTGATAAATTCACCCAAAAAATTAACTGTCCAGAATATTTTTGGACATGTAGTAATACACTTTTGACCTTGTAGTGATAAAATTTTGATCTTGTAGTAACATTGTTTTAGTCATGTAGTAGCCGAATAAGTCAGGATTATTTTCGTAATTTTGCTAAAAAAATAAAATAAGTGCCCAGAATATTTTTGAACTTGTAGTAATACACTTTTGGTCTTGTAGTGACAAAATTTAGGTTTTGTAGTAACATAATTTTAGTCATGTAGTAAAATAATATTTGAGAGCGAAAATAAATATTTTAATTAAAATTGATCCAATTTAACCCGCATTTGACCCACGAATTTGAACTTAGTTAATCTTAATTGATTAATATGGCATGTATGCAATAGTTTTTGCCTTCAATAATTTATGAATATGTAGTTGAATATTTTGTGAAGTAGAGCTATAAATAAATTATATAATAGAGTAAATAGGAAGGAAACCATCTCTTTTTGCCAAAAATTAATACTCCTTAGTTTAGGAAAAAAAACATTGCACTTTTCCCTTTTTATCTCATGTACTGTCAGTTTCTTTCAAAAATGAAAATATTGATATAAGTGGAAATATCGGTATATATCGATGGAAATATCGATATTGAATATCGATATCGGTAAAGTATAGAAAATTAACGAAAATTTTATTAAAATGATAGAAATTTAAGATGAAATTTTAGAGAATATTATAACTAACTTTAATACATAAATTTAGACTAAAATCACGACAAAATGATTTTTTATGACAAACATATAAATAATAAAATACAGAATCAGTCTAAATATAATCGATACAATAATTGTTCATAAATATTTAACACAAGACAATTAATACCAAAATGATGATCTATGAGGCTCAAATATGCTCTTGAATGATAGAAGAGACATAAGATTCTTGCTTTTACTAAAAAAAAAAAAAAATTGAAAAAAATAATTCAAACCAATCAATTTCTTTGAAAATTGATATTCCTGATATTTCACCGATTTTGCCGATTTTTTTGCTGATATATCGCTGACATCACGAAAAATTTGTTCTAAACACAATTGATATCGATATTTTTTAAAATATCTCGTTTCAGTGTATATCCATATCGAAGAATCCCAAAAATAATGAATATATTTCTTACCTCCTCATACATTTAGTTTTTTTTTAGTTTTTGTCTCACACTAACTAAGAATATAAATGAACAAAAAGTATAGAGATGGACAAATGTGTTAAATTAAAGATTTAACATTTTCATTTTTTTGCATATAAGTCGGGGAGTAAAAATAATGAAAGTGTAAAATAAATAAAAGTACAATAGGGTAAAAAAAATCACTATAAATTAAAGTGTAGGGAAAGAGTAAAAATAATGAAACACAAAGTATATATATAAATAATGCATTATTCTTTTGAAAAAGTTGATGAAGTGTCTAGATCCAATAAAAAATGGTTATCCCAGCCATAATACACTTTTGAATAAAATAAATCCAACAACTTAAAAAAAATTAATTAATGCGATGTACTCCATGAGCCAGTTCTAATTTAAGTACATTTAAATGAATAATTAAATGGATTAAGTACATTTAATTGCACCGTGATCCGATATATACAAAATGTAATTAATTAATTCAAAGCTTTAGCTTTTCTTGAATAATGGGATTGCTTTATGTAATTGGTCACATTAAGGTATATGATAACATCCACACACTCATTTTTGTTCCACTACAATACTACTATAATATTTTCTCCATTATGCATTCAATAACTTCAATCATTACTAGTTTTGAATCCCCACCATTTTCTACATAATCCATTAAATCGCTTTTTTCAAAATAAAAATTCAAGAACCCATTTTTTTCAAATCAATAGGCTATTGAAATAGAATTTTAATTTATTATTAAAAATATATATGTAAAAAAGTCCAAGATGTTCATTCTAATTAATATTGAAGGCATATATATTGGTGAGGGCAAATTCTCATATACAATTGAATGTATAGATGAATTTTAATATTCAATTTAATATTTGAACTCAATTCAATTTTAATTGTATATGTGCAACCAATTGCATTTAAGTTATAACGGTTTGTAAAATCAATTTCCTGCCCCCACAAAATATTTTGGGATGCCTTAGAACCCAAACATTGGGGAAATTCCACATGATAATTGTGACTTGGGTAGTTGTGTGTATCACAATAAGATAATAAGATTGTAGGTGGATGATACGTTGATAATAGTAAAGAATAAGTCAAATATTGAGAAGTTGAAAGACTTCCTCGGTGCTAGGTTTGAGATGTATGATTGGATCGTTGTTGAGAAAATATTGGAAATTAGATTTATAGGACATAAAGAATTTTTTCCCTCCACAAAAGGATTAATTATATTGTGTGGATATTGTCAAGGTTTATAGATACTTCAAGTGCTACAAATACTCATTTTTTCTATTAGTTTTGCACCTAAGTTTGTTGACGATAACGAGTACATGTCTCGAGTTTCATATGCTAGTGTGGTATGGAGTTAAGTTTGATGTATGTTATGGTCTGCACTAGACCTAATCTTGCACATGTTATCCGTGTTTGGGAAGATAATTTTTTAAGGGTGGATCTTGTGTAGACTCAAATATATATAAAAAATGACTATTCAACGGTAAACCATTAAACTTTTTTTTAATTTTTTAATTGTAGTGACTTACACTTTTCAATAATAATTTCAGTTATATTGACGTGCACTTTTTGGTAATATTATATTGCACCTATATTGTATTGTATAATAACTTACACTTTTTATTAAATATTGTGTTGCACTTTTCAATTATACTGACTTGTATTATTTAGTAATACTGTGTTGCACTTTTCAATTATAGTGACTTACACTTTTTAATAAAAAAAATTGTGTTGCACTTTTTAGTTATAATAATTGGTCAACTCGTGTCCTTATAATTAAGGACTCGAGTCTCGAAGTAGTCATGTTGGGAGTGTATAAATTGTATTCGTAATATTGATTTAGAGTTAATTCTATATCATATCGTACTAATTCTTATGTTCTTGTTTATCGTTGATTTTACCTTTCTTGCATCTATTATAACAAACTAAAAGCAAAAATGGAGGAATGCAAAATTATTAAAAAAACAAAGAGATAAAGCAAGACAAGATCGTAATGGAGATTAAAGCTAGGCTTTGGAGTTGGTTCTATATATATAAAAAAGGAAGGTTGCAACATATTCTCATTCGAGGACTGGATAGCAAATCCTAGACCCGTAATGGGATGCTGAGGAAAATTACAAATCATCAACTAAAACTCAATAATTCTTCTGAACATATTATTTCTCATTGTGGCATGACTCATGCCTATGTAACAACTATTTCACTTTGTTATCAATAATATGATATTGTTTTACTGACCAATTTTTTTTTTTTTTTTAAAAAGAAGGGATTAAAGTTGGGCTAATTTTGAATTTGGTCATAATAAAATACACATTTTGATTTTGGTCTCATAAGTTGCTATAAAATTTTGAATTCAGTCCAATTACTACCATTACATGTAAATGAACCGGTCAAATCCTTAGCTCGTGTGTAATTCAAATCAACCGTGATTAACCATGAATTTGCTCATGTGAATGATAGATAATTGGACTGAATTTTCAGAATTTAGACCAACTTATGAGACCAAAATCAAAATGTATATTTCATTAAGATTAAATTCAAAATTAATCCAATTTAAAGGATTGCAAAAAAAAAAAAACTTTAATTAAAAAAAAATTATTAACATTTTCTAAAAGAAGCGGATCCTTGCTGCCATTTTCTAAAAGAAACGGATCCTTGCCGCCAATGATCAAGACTCAATTAAAATTTGCCATTTGAAAGTAGATTTTTTTTTTTTTTTGAATTAGGTTGTTCAGTTATTAATTTCTTCATAGAAAAAATGGAATTCGTAAAACCGCATTACACAATAATTAATCTTTAAAAAATTATCATTTCAAAAATCTTTTTAAAAATTACTTTAGAGAGTAGAGAGTAATGAGGACGTGCAGTGACGGAGCCAGAAATTTTATGTCGGGGGGGCCGATTAACATTACTATAAAAACGTAATATTCAATAATCTCATTTTATTAATTTAAAAAATTGAACAAATTGACTTTCGTTATGTTTCAAAGGAACATTTAATTGTTTTTGTTCAAAAGAGACAGAATAGTGTCAAAATCGCTAATATGTTACTATCGTAAAAGACTATAGACTAAAGTAATAATCATTTTTTCCTTTGCAAAAATAACATTCAAGTTTCGATTGAAAATAATGTTTTCAACCATCATTAATTAGGTAATACTTCATGTGTCCATTTTTATAATTTCTACGAGTACATTTTTTCTTATTTTTTTTAAAAAAAATATTACTTACACTACTTTATCTCTATTCTCAAATTTACTTAAAAAATGGACAAAGAAATTATATGAAATAAAAATAAATATAAAAAAAGTTTATTTAAAAAAATGGACAAGGAAGTATATTAAATAAAAATATGTATTAAAAAAGAACATTGCAATTTGGGGGAATTGAACTCTATTTGATATAGCAAAAAAGAAACCTTTATTTTTTGTAACCTAACCACTAGACCAGAGTCAATTATGAAATATTATACACAATATATAGTAAAAATATTCAAAATGTGTGGGGGGCCCAGTGACCCCTCTGGCCCCTAGCTGCCTCCGTCCCTGAGGACGTGAATTTATTATGGAACCAATCATATGTTTAAATTATTTGTAACATGTATAACTATTTTATATACGCTTTTAGTTTCATAAAAAATGAACGTTGTCATATGTTTGTGTTGGATAAATAGTGTTGACCATATGTCATTTGGGGTCTTGATGAGTACAATCATTGTTCCAAAAGAAATTTGTCATTATATTTACTCCTTTTTAATTAATTCCATATAAGTACTCATTGAAGTTTATATGGGTTACCACTAGACGTTAGCTTGATTTAAACGATTTATGAACATATATGTCAAATCAACTCATTATATTTGAGTTTTTTTTTTTTTAAACAAAAATCAAATTAAACCAATGGTTTTTTGGTTTTTTTTTTTTAATTAAAAACATTATCTGTATTTTATTTAGTGAAAATCTTTTTGCTCGATATCAAATCATCAGGTGTAAACCTGCCAGGATAATATTTGCTTTAATTTTATAAACGCAAGCAGGAATTCTAATGTAGAGTGAATAAATTACATTGAGTTAAATAAAAAATAAAACTAAAATATGAATATGGTTAAAAGGAAATTGAAAATACAGAGGCAAATAACGTAAAAAGGCTTTTAAAAAGGACATTTTACCTTCTGAAGCAGTATTTTTTTTATAAAATAAAAAAAAAAATCTATGACTCAATATTCGATTTAAGGATCGATTAATTCGAAAAACTAATTCCACTATTAAATTGTGAGAGCCCTTTTTACCGTCAAAACAAAGCTTTGTATGTACATTTACCATATAAATATTAATTATCAAAATATATAATTAGTGATAGATGTGGGACTTAGTAAGCCTAGACCTCCTTAATCGTGGAACTTTAGCATAATCATTGTGGCGGCGACACTTTAATCACACGTTAATTAACTTTCAAACTCTATAGGGTTCCATTTAGAGTCTCATTAATTATACTCCCTCCGTCCCATACATGAAGCTACAAATCAAATTGGCACGGGTTTTAATAAATGAGTTGTTTATTAGTATTGTGTAAGATAAAGTGGGGGTAATAAAGATTTTTCAACTTTATAAATAGTAATAAAGTTACTTTTTTTTTAGTGTAATAAAGTAGTGACATTTGTTGTAATATTGTGATGTTTTAAGGAGAGTGTTTAAAAGTGTTTTTACTATTTTAGGTAATGTTGCTTCAAGTATGGAACGCCCAAAATGGTAAAATGTAGGTTCAAGTATGGGACGGAGGGAGTATATGGGATGTTGTATGCTACACTTTTAAGTTATTTTAAAATATAATTCGACTATGATTATAAGTTAATGGATTATAAGATTTATATATGATCTTCCTCCGTGTTTTACTAGATTATCTGTATTATTTTTTTCGTTTTTTACCAACATTACTTATTTTCTATTTTTTTAAAATTTTAATTACTAGTATTAAACACTTTATCTATTTATCACTTTATAATTTATATACTACTATTAAATAATTTTTACATTAAAATTTGTATCCGATCAAATGGATAATCAAGTAAAAAACGGAGCGTGTAAGAACTTGTTTGATACCAGTTTTCATCATTTTAATTATATTGATTTGTTAATTTATCGGCTGATTTGAGAATTAGGTGACAATATATGATCATTGTATTGGAGCTTTACTAGTAAGTTCATATCAGTTTTTTTTTTCTCAAAAATTGAAAATAAATACTGACGTATTAGTCTGAAAAAATTATTAATTTTGACCAAAAGGAAAATAATTGAATTGTGAGAAGAGTAAAAAATTCATAAATTAGTAGTAGTATTTTCTTTTCCAAAGGGAGAAATTCATAAATTCGATTAAATGTCCAATCAATACATAATGACATCTAAATTAGTTTTGAAAAATATTGCATGAGAACATTTTATATATGGAATATTACAACAAGTTGTACAATATTATGTTTTATGCACGGAGACATTTTATAAGAGCATAGATTTGTGACTCAAATATTTGTCTTAGTAATTTTATTTGACTTATACTCCTATGTTAGGGGTGGGAATGGGCCAGGCCTTGATAGCCTTTAAGAAAAAAAGTCTGGCCTGTTATATATTTCTTAGGCCCGAGCCTGGCCCATGGCCTGTCATAGGCTTTTTTTTTAAGGCTAGAGCCTGGCCTTTTTAATAAATAGGCCTGGCCCGAAAGCCTTCTAAAGACCTATTAATCTTATTAGCGTATTTTAAAAAAAAAAAAATGTACAACAATATTATTATCAAATTATAAAAATTAACTCTTTAAATCTCAAAATAAGAAATGGAAGTAATAGAATGTTTCAAAAAAAAAATATTCAAATATTTTTTCAACTATACTAAATTTTCTTACTTATTTATTTATTTGAAAATCACATATTATATAAGTATATACTTATAATATATATATATATATTATATATATATGTGTGTTAAGTTATATAGGCCGGCCTGTTGGGCTTAAAAGACTTACGAAAAAGATTGAGCCCGCCTATTTAGTTAAATAGGCTTCTAAAAAAGCTTGAGCCTGACTTGTTTATTAAACGAACCGAGCCGAGCCGAGCTTTAATAGGCCGAGCCGTAGGCCCCTGTCAGATAGCCTGACCCATTCCCACCCCTATCCTATGTAACAAAATACTGGCGTAACCATAAATTGAATACTCTTTGTACTCACAAGCCTTAATGGAAATATATTTGAGTGTTCAAAAAAAAAAAAATACAATATAACACATATTTAACTCAAATATTTACGTCATTATAATCAACCATTTTCTGTTTAAATAACTTAGTTGTCAAAGGTATTGAATTTAACAAAAGAAATAGTCAATTGTGGTGAACATTTGTTAAAATTAAAATAAAGGGGGCAATAATGAGAGAATATAGAAGCTGAGGACCACATGTATATATTATGCATTTCCAAATCCAATCCTATTCTTAATTCATGCTTTCTACACTCCTCATCATTCATCCCACACCAAAATCTAAACACGCCCCAACTTTACGGTGAAGGGCCCTACCCCTTGCCCTTCCCACTTACTTCCTCCGTGCCGATGAAAGCTGTCAGAAAATTTTGAGCACGGATGTTAAAAAATATAATAGAATAAGTAAATGTAGTAGACGTAATGTGATTAAGAGAAAGAAAAATATAATTAAATATGAGAGGAGTAGTTTTCTAAAAATAGAATAAGTCATTCGAAAACAAACAATTTTTTTTTAGTAACTTTCATTTGGAGGGAAGGAGTAATTTTAAAAAATTAAAGAGAACCAAAAATTCCATTTTCTAAAAGTTAAAAATTCGTCAATGTTCTCCTTTATGCTGTGACACCTCACCACTCAAAAAAAAAAAAAAAAAAAAAAAGTGAACTCATCTCTTCTAATCTGTACTCATGTTTTATTTATGCATATGTTAGTACAAAGTACATATCATTCATCATGAGTCTCTCTAAAACCTAGTTGACGTAGCGGAAGGATAAACACGAAAGAGACGAACACCTTGATACTACGTATACTAGGTGACGAACTCAACTTTACTCAAATCAATTCAAAATTCAACAACTCTAATAATGTTTTCCAAACCGGAATAAATAGTAGCAAAAGCCCGTGCAAGGGTCCAATACAAGAATTAAAGAGCATGGGCTTATTAAAGCAATAAAAATAAATAACATAAGATAAATTAAGGCTTGGGTTTAAATAGACGCTCATGGGCCTCCATGAAGTCTAATGCTTCCGCATCCACATCATTCTCCCCCAGTAGAAGAAGGTTCGCCCTCGAACCGGCCAAGTCATCCGCATCATCGTCATTGTCGCCAGTATACGGAATCAAATGTTGCACATTAAACATGTCCGAAGTACGAATGTGAGAAGGTAATTTCAAACGATACGCATTCGGATTAATCTTCTCGAGGACCTCCAACGGGCCAATCTTCCTTGCCGCCAATTTGTTATACTCGTGCGCCGGATAACGGTTTCGAGTCAAAACCGCCCACACAAAATCTCCCGGCTGAAACTCCAATGCGCGTCGATGACGATCCGCATCCTGCTTGTATCGTGCATTAGCAGCAACTAACCGTTCAAACGTCGTCTTATGGGTAGCCCGTAACGCCTCGAGCAGGTCCACAGCCCGAGTATCAGCGCGGACGGGCAGTGGCTGCAACAGCAAATCCGCCGGACCACGTGGCAGGGTTGCAAAAACCACCTGGAACGGTGCCATTCCCGTGCTCCTGTTGACAGCCGAGTTGTGAGCAAACTCAGCCTGACTGAGCTGAACATCCCACGAGCGCAATTGTGCCCCCACGAGACAACGCAACAAATTCCCCAATGAACGGTTAACAACCTCAGTTTGGCCATCCGTCTGAGGGTGATAGGCGCTACTGAAATCCAACCGAGTGTTCGCCATTCGCCATAAACTCTTCCAAAAGAAACTGAGGAAGCGAGTATCTCTGTCCGATACAATGGAAGTAGGAAGGCCATGCAAGCGATAAATTTCCCTGAAAAATAAGGCAGCCACCTTCAACGCATCCGCAGTTTTCTTACACGGTATAAAATGAGCCATCTTAGAGAAGCGGTCCACCACAACGAAAATCGAGTCATTACCACGCTGAGTGCGGGGTAAACCCAAAACAAAGTCCATACTAATACCTTCCCAAGGGCCCTGCAGAACTGGTAGCGGTCGATACAAACCAGCATTGGTCGCTGTCCCTTTTGAAACCTGACAAACCCGACAACGAGCCACAAAACGTTCCACATCCCTGCGAAGAGTCGGCCAAAAATAGTGACGTTGCACGAGGTCGACCGAACGGTCACGACCCACATGACCGGCTCTATGTAACTCCGAAATAATCAACAGACGGAGACTAGTCTACGGAATGCAAAGGCGCGTGCCCTTAAAGAGGAATCCGTCCACCAATGCGAAATCCGAAGCCTCACCAGCTGCAAGGCGAGCCAAAATCAAAGCAAAGAAAGGATCATCGCTATAAGACTAGCCCAATACCTCCAAACCAGGGACGGCAATTCGGAGATCCAAAATAATCAGAGCACGACGGCTCAACGCATTAGCAACTCGGTTAGAGTTACCCGATCTGTGTTTCAGAACAAACGTGAATTGCTGTAAATACGCGACCCAAGTGGCATGGCGAGCGGAGAGATTATCCTGTGTAGCAAGGTGGCAGAGAGCTTCGTGATCGGAAAAGAGAACAAATTCACGATGGAATAGATAATGGCGCCAGTGACGAATAGCACGGACAACGGCATAGAACTCCATGTCATATGTGATGTAGCGTGATCGAGGGCCCGACAATTTCTCGCTGAAGAAAGCGACCGGGCGGCCTCCCTGACTCAAAACCGCGCCGATGCCGGACTTCGAAGCATCGCAAGAAAGCTCGAAAGGCTGATCAAAATCAGGGAGCAAAAGAATCGGGGCGGACATCAAGCGCTCCTTGATGGTACAGAAAGCCGATTCGGCTGATGGAGTCCAAGCAAATGGTTTATTACCAATACAATCCGTAACCGGTGCCATAATGGAGCTAAAATGAGCAATAAAGCGTCGGTAGAATGAAGCAAGACCGTGAAAACTGCGTGCTTCCGTCACGGTCGAAGGGGACGGCCAATCCCGAATAGCGACTATCTTCGAGTCGTCTACCTTAATCCCCTCTGACGAAATGACATACCCCAAGAATAGAACTGAATCAACACCAAAAATGCATTTTTTTGGAGACGCAAAGAATTGTTCCTCCCTCAAAATGAGCAAAACTGCACGGAGATGACCAAGGTGATCGTCTAATGTGCGACTGTAGACGAGGATATCGTCAAAATACACCACCACGCAAGAACCAATCAACGACCGTAACGCCTGATTCATAATACGCATGAAGGTGTTTGACGCATTAGACAGGCCAAAAGGCATCACCAACCACTCAAACAGACCCTCACGAGTCTTGAACGCTGTCTTCCACTCATCACCCGGGTGGATCCGAATCTGATGATACCCCCTCCGTAGATCCAGTTTACTGAAAACAGAAGCTCCACACAACTGATCTAGTAAATCATCAAGGCGCGGAATCGGAAAATGGTAACGTACAGTAATCTTATTGATAGCCCGGCTATCCACGCACATCCTCCAAGAAGCATCCTTCTTGGGAATAAGTAAAGCCGGGACAGCACAGGGGCTCAGGCTCTCACGAACACTTCCTCGCGATAACAACTGTTCAACCTGACGACGCAATTCCTCATGTTCGATTGGGCTCATACGATAATGAGGGCGGTTCGGAAGAGATGCACCAGGTACAAGGTCAATGTAGTGCTGAATAGTCCGCAAAGGAGGAAGGCCAGGAGGTAACTCCTCCGGAAAAACGTCTGCAAACTCACTCAATAACTCAGTGATTCGCGGGTGTAGAGGAACAGTAGGCGGTACACTCTCCACTCCCACTAACAGAACCAGAAACGGCGCCGAAGGTGCTGTAGACAAAAACTCCCCTTTCGACATCAACAGAGATTCATGCTGCACAGGTATGACAGGTGGGACAGAATGCAACACAATACGAGACCCATCAAAAACAAAACTATACGTGTTCTTACGACAATCATGTAACACCGAGCGATCAAATTACCACGGGCGACCAAGCAATAAATGACACGCATCCATCGGGACGACATCACACCACACGACATCCTTATATTTAGACCCAATAGAAAAACTCACATGCACACGCTTATCCACTGTCACAAAACTACCACGCTGGATCCAAGCCAAAGAATAAGGAAAAGGATGCGACTCCACAGACAAATTCAATTTACGGACCGCCTCAGAAGAAATTACATTTTCACAAGATCCCGCATCAATTATAAATCGACATACCTTGCCACTGATCGTACAAGTGGATTAAAAAATGTGATTACGCTGCAAATCACCCTCGGTAGGACCCCACGGTGCAAGGCAAGAGCGACGAACAACAAGCAACTGGCCAATGTCACCCTCGACATGTTCCTTAGGCAGGAAAGGTTCGTCGTCCTCATAAAAAACGGGTGGAGTGTCGTACGGGGAAGTTTCCCAATTGTCCATCACGAGTGTGCGCTGGCGCAAACGCGGACAAGAAGCACGCCTATGGCCCTGTTCGCCCAGTTGAAACAACGCACCGCCGATGACGCAGAGGGGGGGTCCGTCGCCCTCGGTGTCACAGCAGGACCGGACGAGGGCGAAGGTGCCTGAACAGGGGTCGATCCCGAAGCGGCGATGGTAGAGGAACGACTCGGGGTTGTGCGGCCAGAAGAAATCCAAGCCGGAGGAGAACGGCGAGTCAGGTGTTGCTCAATGATGAGTGCACGTTGATGCGCATCGCTCACAGTAGTCGGGGTAAACAAAGTTAGGGTGTCGCGCACCCCACGCGACAAACCCGCAACATAGCGAGAAACCAATTGGGACGTCGAATCACGCACATCCAGCCTCGAAAGGTACTTGTAAAACTCAGTCGTGTATTGCTCAACAGTATCCGAGCCCTGAGAAAGCGTAATAAAGCGCTGATAAAGGGAACCTTCATGATTAAAGGGAAGAAATTCGCGCTCCATGAATTTACGAAATTTCGTCCAAGCAACAATTTTTGGTTTCCTGTTACGCATCCGCGTGGCCTTCAACTGCTGCCACCACGAAGATGCACGATCCCGAAAACGCGTGGCCACCAAAGCCACCCTCTTTCCATCGGGAACGTTCTTGAAATCCAAGAGGTCCTCCACGTTGGCGATCCAATCCAGAAATTCGCACGGGTCGAGACTCCCCGTGAACTCCGGAATTTCTAGTTTGAAACCCGATTCCCAACGCCGATCCTCCTCCTGAGCACGGGGATTACGGCCCAAAGGAGCAAAAGGATTGACATCAGAAAGTGTCTCGTCCTCATCCGAGAGAGCGCCGTCAACGTCCGAGATGGGAGGAGACGGACTCCCACGTCTCCTGGCATTCGGTGTACGGGCCTGTCATCGGTGAGGGCCGTGCTCACGGTTCTGCAACGTCTCGGTCATCAACAGACGAAGTTCCTCCATACCAGCCGTTAGGGTTTCTATTTGGCGGCCCATCTCAGCCACGTTCGCATCACGTGTCGCCTCAGCCTGGGCGATCAGATCAATCGGTGGTTGACGACGGGGAGGCATCGTACCTAGATCGTGATACCAACTAACGTAGCGGAAGGATAAATACGAAAGAGACGAACACCTTGATACTACGTATACTAGGTGACGAACTCAACTTTACTCAAATCAATTCAAAATTCAACAACCCTAATAATGTTTTCCAAACCGGAATAAATAGTAGCAAAAGCCCGTGCAAGGGTCCAATACAAGAATTAAAGAGCATGGGCTTATTAAAGCAATAAAAATAAATAACATAAGATAAATTAAGGCTTGGGTTTAAATAGACGCTCATGGGCCTCCATGAAGTCTAATGCTTCCGCATCACTAGTGTTAATTCCATATTGTTACACTCATATGCAATGTTTTGCATAATCAAACTGACCACTTCAATCGAAAACTGGTTTGTATGGTCGAACCGATCAAATTGACTATGAGCTAGTCTTATATGAAATATTGCATATATGCATTCCATTTCAATTAAACAAGTTAAAAATCTAAGCCCAAAAGTTAAATGAAGTAAATTTTAAAAAAATCGCGGGTTATAAGCCTGAATCTGGGTTGTCCAGAAAATTTGCAGGTTGCAAACTAGTGGTTTACTACATGACCAAAATATTGTTACTACAAGGCCAAAATATTACCATTACAAGACAAAAAATTTAATCCTACATGTCAAAACATTCTGACAAATTCACCAAAAAAATTAAGTTTTCAGAATATTTTTGAACATAGTGATAAAATTTTGGTCTTGTAGTAACATTGTTTTAGTCATGTAGTATCCGAATAAGTCAAAATTATTTTAGTAATTTTGCCCCAAAAAAATAAGTGTTCAGAATATTTTTGGACTTGCAGTAATACACTTTTGGCCTTGTAGTGACAAAATTTAGGTCTTGTAGTAATATAGTTTTGGTCATGTAGTAAGATAATATTTTAGAGTGAAAATAAATATTCTAATTAAGTTGACCCGCGTTGATCACAAATTTTGACTTAATATTTCTTTTTATTCTACCGTTCTATACTTTAACTTGAATTATTTAGAATTTTGTATTGTTTATAACTCTATTGTATTAATTTTAATATAAATAAGATATAATAATATTTTTTAATATAACATAAAAAAATAGATATTATTTTAACAGTTGGACCGTAAATCGGTGCTCAGTCCGTTTGATCGTAGGTTCGATTATGAAAACGCTTCACACGAAATCATCATGAACTGCTTAATTTTTATATTCTGGTTTATTTTTTTTTTCTTGCTTATGTTATAAAATACTACTCCCTTCGTCCATGAAATGTAGTCTCATTGGAGTGGGGCACATATTTTAAGAAAAAGGTAGATAAAGTAGATAAAGTAAATGTATTGTGGGGTTCATTGTGAATAAAATGATTGTTTGTGAATAAAGTTGATGACCATTTAAGTAATTAAGTGATGGGTGAATAAAATTGATGACAATTTGAGTAATTAAGTGATGGTTGAAGGGTGACCATTTAAGTAATTAAGTGATGGGTGAATAAAGTTGATGACAATTTGAATAATTAAGTGATGGTTAAAGGGTGATAGTTTCCGGTACTACGACACTCCATTTTGTGAACAAAAAATATAAGACAAATAAGATTACTTTTCATGAACGGAGGAAGTAATTATTATACATCTTAAAAAAAAAAAAAAAATCATACTGCCCTCCACTCCAAACTTGGGACCTATTCTCGTCATTTTGTGATAAAATCACTGTTTATGTTGATTTAATAATATGCACGCCTACCTTTTTCAGTATACTTTCTTCCTTCTTCCTCCCCTCTCCTGCTTCTCTAATTATATACACATGCAAATAATGTCTCTATATATCATGCACACAGAAACACACCCACTCAGTGTGTTACTGCGTGCTAAATTTCCGCACGCCTCAATCCATTTGTTTCTCGTGCTTCCGAGAAATTTACATTGAATTGAAGCACCTTCGCTGTAATTCGAGTAATTTTGGGGGAAATGTTGGTGCTGGAGACGCTGGCTGAGTTTTTATTGCCGTCGTGGGCGGAGGTTCAAGTTTCGGTAGTGGCGGCGGCGCTCGTGGTGGTCGCGCTCTGGTTCTTAACCGTGGACGACGGCGCAAATGACCGGACGGTCGTGGATAGTGCGGCAACCGCTGCAAATGTTAATGACGAGGTTTTGTCCATAACTTTAATACCTGCTTTGATTCTCTTTCGATTTCTATTTTTTGAAATTAACTCCTTTTCGATTATGTATTGTAGTATGGTAATTAGTAGTTGATGAACATAATTTGTTATAACAGAAGTTCAATTGAGTAATTGAACCACTAATTCATTGCCTAAGAACAAAAAACTGCCGTTTTTTATTAGTATTCAAACTTGCGATTTAACAGAAGATTGCTTCTTACCGTTCTTTTATTTATTAATTAATTTTATTTCAATCAGAGATCATGCAGCACCATTTTTCGTTGTTCCCATGGGAAAGAGATGATTTATTGAATTGTTCCTTTTTCCATGTTATTTATTTTAATTTTTCGCTATTAATTTAAGTTAATTAAGTTGACTAAATATTTCTATTCTGAGAATTAAAACGTGTGAATTTTGTATGCTTAATCAACCATTCTCAGGATCATTGATCACAATAATTTTCCATCTAATTCTACAACGAATACATAAGAATAGGTTTGGACTTTGGAGATTGTATGCAAGGTTAAATAACTGAAATGATAAATGGGGAAAATTAAGCATTTTTAAGTTAATATCATGAAAAAATTATAAATTAATATTTCTTTAAGTAATAACTGAAATAATAAGGTCTTCTTCTTTCCATTCATGATAAATGCATCCGAATTTATCTAGCTGTAACTCTATGCTGTATTACATTTGTTTATTCACTATCTTTTTCCGGGAGTAATTATCAACTTTCTTGACATGCTGTAGACGGGCCAGCTTAAAGGACATAGTCGAACTAATTCTGCATATTTAGTTAAGGTAATTTTTGAATACTGGCATCTTTTCATTTCACTAACTATTTTGTGTATTGAACTGCAAGCTTTAACAATATTTTTTCTTTGAACTTTGTTCCCTTTATGATATTTTGGTTTCAGGTGGAGCTCTTAGCAGCTAAAAATCTCATTGGGGTAAATCTGAATCGCACATCGGATCCTTATGCAGTTATCTCCTGTGGTGCAGAGAAGCGGTTCAGGTGATTACATCTCTTTTGGCTCCTCTAAGCACTGAAGAACAATATTTTGAAAGAGGCATGCCACATTCCTCGTCTAATTTCATCTTTTTGGTGATACATGACGTATGTGAATGACAGCGATTGCTATCTATGATGTTTATATTGTCTCTGATTCATATTTGTCCCCAGTTTTACATCCTCCATCATTAATAGATGTATCATTAACATTGAGTATGAACTTAGTCAGAATGTGTCCATCGCTGATGTGCCCATCATTAACAGTTGACTCTATAATTTGTCTGTGATTCATATGGTTTGCTTTTTATTGTTCGTCAATCTGAATATAATTTGAATCTTCATTTGGGTTCTTGTAGTTCTATGGTATCTAGCTCAAGAAATCCTGTTTGGAATGAAGGGTTCAATTTTACTGTGGATAAGCTTCCAGTTGAGGTAGTCATTTTTCTGACTCCTGCTTGCATGAAACATCGTTTTCTGTGACTCAGTTATACATGTTTGCTTTTTATGAATAATTAAGTAAAATTCTTTTTCTTCATTTTATCGTGTCCCCACTCCCATAAAATGAATAAAATGTTTGTTTGATGTCTTAGTAGAATTTGCTCAATATATGGGATTTCATAATTGTCCTGGTTTAGGCCTCAAACTGTATCAGTATGCCCTGTCTCATAGTCTTTTAATGGAATGCTTCTTAAGCATAATAGTTTTCCAGTTAAATTTCTCAGTTCAACCATCTTTGGCTTGATATGACTTGATGCATTCAGGACTAAGTATAGGAATAATTAGTTCAATATATGCTGAGGCCATCTTTAAGTAAAAGAACGAAAACCCACATGCATTTATTAGCCCTCATTGAGTGAATGTGAATATAGATCCAAGTTGGTAGGTATACCGTACACTCTATATTCCAACAGTGGTTCCTTATGTTACTCTTTTTAAACACTCTTTTACCAAATTATATGGCAGATTACTGTGACAATTTATGGTTGGGATATAATTCGGAGTAGTGCAGTTCTTGGTTCAGTGACTTTCTCTGTTGAACGTGAAGGTCAAACTGGCGCGTTATGGTATACGTTGGATAGTGCATCCGGGCAGGTTATAAATTGTTTTGGATGTGCCTTCTTTGAGATTTATATCATTCTATTCCTTTTTATTTTTTTAATTTTCTTCCACTTCTTCTGAGGTGCAAAGACTCATCTTTGTTTTTATATTTTAGGTCGGTCTTCATATTAATACACTCCAACTCCACATGGATTCTTCCAGGTATTTTTTCTTCGTATCTGTCTATTTCCTCCATTTCTTTCTGTTGCTCCTCTTTTTCATATAACAACTAGAAATATTTGCATGGTGTAGGAGCTAGACAATGAGTATTGGGAAGCTCATTAATTTTTGTGTTTTTTAATCTTTTTTGGGGTGGGGGTTTAAATCCTCCTCACTTGATGAGGAGGAAACACGAAGTTTTGCATATTGGTTGACATGCTTAAAATTTTGAAAAATGCAAACATTGAAATTAATCATTAATTAATATACATGCTACTCTCTTTATTTTGAATCTAAATTAACAAAGATCAAAACATCTAGGGAGTTCAATGAGAAAAAATCATTGTCCAAACAACGAGCAACAAATCGGAAAGAAAGAGAGAAAGTCACTGCAGAGATACAGAGAGTAGAAGTATTGGTACGGGTATCAACTTCTGAGATGTTACCGCTTGACAGACTAAACATATCAAGGTAGTTACTTTAACTTCTCTATGATTCTGTATTACTATAAATATTGTATTTAGGGCACTGTTACATGCTGACTAGATTGTTGTGCAAGCACAAAGGGGCTTATGCTTCCGGTTGTTGATGGCAGATTTTTTTCCCCTGCTAGCATGAAATGTATACTCTATCATTTCCTTACTTCTGTGACTTGGGAAAATAAATATAGGGGATTTAGTGGTTGATGAAATAGGAACTAGACTGGCCTTTTCTAATGTTGAAGTTTCGGTTGTATGGGCTACCTTAAAGTGGTTTTATTATAATTTTGACTTCTGTATGTTTAACACTCCGAAACCATTTCTTATCTTCTTCATTCTTGCACTGGATAGAATATATTTTATTATCTACAAATTCTCAATTTGAATGAAGCCATCTTTTATTACTGAAAATCATCTGTATCTTCGTGTGTGTTACCATATATAATACGGAGTACTTTTTATTTGATTAGTCTACGTTCATTTGTTTTAAAATACAGAAAAAAAAAAGAGTTAGATATGTACTCACACTCCTTGATTATATATTGTACTTGATTTCTTTTTGGTTTTTTTTTGAAGAAATAGGTCTTTCCGCCCCTTTGATTTTTAAGTAATAACCTTATATGATATTTTCAAACTAAGAAACTTGACCTCACAGTTGATATGCTCAGAGATCAGATGATTCATATGTGTTAAAAAAAACACATTCCTTTCATGTGTTATATATATATATATATATAATATATATATATATATATATATATATAATTGACAGACCTCTTCAATTAAGATGCTTCATTTGTATAATAATAATTTATGGTCTGCCTGCACTCAACTAATAGAGTCAATCTATTCATTCTTTGGATGATTGCTAATTTAAACATTTTCTGTACAAAATCTATTGTTTCCTGATCATAATCCTTTTTAGGGATTGGAATGGCTGTGCAGACATCAAGACTCGAAGAAAACAAGAACCTATGGTTCTTTATCATAAACATGGCCCACTGCAAACAATATTTAATCTTCTCCCAGATGAAGTACGTTTCATACTTATATATCAGACATGATTAGTAGTCATATTTAATTTCCAGTGCTTTAAGTTTTCTATTTTTGTTGTTGTACATTGTTTGGATACTTGGTGGCAAGTCCATATTCATATAAATGATGTTCTTCAGGTTGTTGTACATAGCTATTCATGTGCACTCGAGAGATCATTTTTGTATCACGGCCGAATGTATATATCAGCATGGCACGTCTGCTTCCATTCTAATGTTTTCTCGAAACAAATGAAGGTCAGTTCATCATCATTAGTTGTGATTGATTTAACTTCTTACTAAAGATCAGTTCTTCCAATGGGACTCAAGTTCTAATTCCTGCTAAAAACTTAGTTTACTGATGATCTTTTAGACTAGATGGTATTTTCTCATTTATAGCATTTTTTGCTCAAGCTGCATGCAAACGTGTGTGTATATCCTCATCACCGCCTCAAAATGCATGCAGAATTATGTAGCTTGTTCTTTCGAAGCATGTATCAAAGTTTACATATGTAGGGAAACATAGAAGCTTATTACTGCCTACTAAGGGAATTTCATGCTAAATTATAATTTGGTTTGTCATGAAATTTAATGGCATGTCTTCAGTAGGTATCCTCTGGATTGGAAGACAATGTCCTTTTCTCTATTATACTTCTTAGAAGAGATGAAATAATCAACTTGGTTGTAATTTTCCTTAATCTTTATATATTTGTAAAGTCAAAAGCACAACCTGGATACCTATTCAGCATGTAATTTATTTCAAAGATTAAAAATAACTGATTACTGTTCTAACATATCACAGGGAGAGAATCATTTTCATCAATGCAGATAATAGTCTCTTTGTTTTGTTGCTCCAAGTGAAATGCATGTTTATCATTGTTTTATGCTGGAATCCCCCTGTTCATATCATACATTGTCTTATGCTGGAATTCCCATAATGAGAGCTTAGAAACTGTTTCTACTATGTGTTTTATAAGTGCATTAGTTTATTTATTTGTTTATGATTTTGCTCTTTTTCTTACGCTTTTGCATTTCTGTGACAGATAATTATACCTTTTAGAGACATAGATGAGGTAAAAAGCTTCTCCCAGCTTCCTCACCACACTACCATTTCTTTGTTCTGTTAGGCTTTAAACTTGAAGTATCAAGTTCCTGAAATTATTTAGTTGTTTTCGTATCACAGATAAGAAAGAGCCAACATGCATTGATAAATCCTGCTATCACGATAATTCTTCGAGCGGGTGCCGGCGGCCATGGTGTGCCTCCTTTGGGAAATGCCGATGGTTAGTAAAACTCTTTGAAATGTTTATTCTGTCTCTTAAGTTCAACGGGATTCATGCAACTTAGCCAATATCTATAGATACCCACCTCTAGAATAAACCTCATCATCTGCCGTGGAAAAAAAAAGGGGAAATAAATTAGCATCTTTCGTGAATTTGACCCTTAAATCCTGTTAAACAACCATTGTTTGCAGAGACACCATGAGAATAGATCTCTTACTAAATTAAAAAAAATGATCTCTTATTGTTCTGCTTTATTCAGCATTGTTTCTAGAGTTACATCTAGATTACGGTTTTTGCCCTTCTCCACATGTAATCTGGTGAAGAAAAAGCAAGCACACTACACGTGATGCTGAAACTTATCTTCTGGTTATATTGTTCTATAACACTGAGTTTCTTTCAATTTATAGTGAGGCAGTACCGGACAAAATTCTTTCACTTTGACAATTCTCATAATTAAAATGATAAGAAACTCTATCTCTCTGTTAAAGAGAGCTATATACTACCTATTATTGATCTTGTATTTTAGAAATAATTTGATGTATATCAATGATCAATCATATATCCACTCATCAAGTTGCCCATTAATATGTTTTCAAGTATTTATTCTTGTCTTTCTACTAAGCTGGAGCGGTTCATGTTTGATTATGTTGTCCATGCCAATACATTGACTTAGAGTATGCTGCCTGCTATCTGTGTATGGTTAATGTACTCCAGGTAGAGTCAGATACAAATTCGCATCTTTCTGGAATAGGAATAACGCATTGAAATCTCTACAACATGCAGCTAAGAACTATCATTCCATGTTCGAAGATGAGAAGGTATGATACTACGCTTTTGTCAAATCTTCATGTCCTGCTATACTTATCCTAGAGAGATTTCGGACTAGTGTATAGAATCAATGTACATGGTTAATTGACAATTTTAAACAAACCAACCCCACCCTCACCCATGTTGACCTTAATTAGCCTAAAGTTGATACTGATATATTTGAATCTTTCTGGCTTGTTTATTACCACATACTGTTAAAAGCTTTAATCTCATATACCCTATAAAATGTGTTGTAGGCTAAAGTATAGTAATCGAGTAACCATGTGATTTGATTTTATGGATAAGAGTAATCCATAATGATGTCTTCATGCATTTTACTTTGAGAAATATATTCTTGAGGTGGCAAGTTGATAATGTAATCATTAAAGAGAATTGATGTTCTTTAAACACGAAACCAGTGATAGAGTTTCAAATGGAGATCTAATCACTTCCAGTTAGATAGATAATGCATCAGTTGTTATATGCTCAATTCTCTGAATAATAACTCTAACATATATACCTATTTTTCTCAAAGTGGGAACAGTCTGCATTGCTTGATTTTACAAAGGAGGAGCAACCAGCATTGGTTGATTTTGTAAATGAAGAGAAGCAGTCAACACTGCATGCAGACAGTGATTCTGTTCGAGGCAGCAAAATCGAATCTGGAACTTCTGAGGAAAGCGTGGCCAAGCCTGTAAACTGTCAACCATTCATCAAAGAGGAAGTGCTTACTAAAATATTCAATGTATGTATAATGTATCTCCTGTCCTTTTATCTTCAGGTGAAATTTAGCTGGACATTCACCATGTTATACAAATTATACTGCAGGGTGTATTTCCTTGCACAGTGGAGCAATTTTTCAAATTTATTTTGGCTGATGATTCAACTTTCACAAGTGAGTACCACACTGCCCGGAAAGATTTTAATCTCAAAGTAAGTAACAATGACTATGAATAAATTATTTATTTAATTCAGTGGTAATTTTGTTGCATTTTCTTACATTGAGTTTGAACTCTATACGCATTGCAAGGAGCTTTCACATCCAAGTGATATTTTTAGCCTTAACTAACGTACGTTGGCCTCTAATGTATAGCAGCTGAAGTACAAATAAAGGCAAGCCTTTTCTAACAATAAAAGAATATTTTTGAACATACTCTATTAAAATCTCAATTCCAACATTCCTTTGTTGATCACTGGAGCCAAGGTAGATCTTCTGCTAAATCATCATTCTCCCCACCCAAAGGATATAGCTTTAGACATCTCAAATATTTATTAACTAAAAGTTTGTGTTTCTGAATTATTGTGCCCTGAATATTGCAAATTTGCAACATGACTACCAATTTACCTGCTTTGCTCAGCATTTGCTGCTTGATGCCTGCCTGTTAGTATTGTTGTAATTATTGAATTTTCTACAAGATCATTTGGGAAATAAATGAATATGGAAAGTCCAAATGGATTCAAGATGTGCACATGCCACTTGCGAATTTATGTATAGACACAAAGAGAGAATCATATGGCTTGGCCTCTGCATTCTGTCATGGCAAATCAGACCTAGTGGTTGACTTCAGTCAAAGGACATTAGTTGTTCTAGATATCAGTAAACATGCTACCAAATGTGCTACCAAATGTAGAGAGCTCCAGAGATCGATCTTCATATGCTTGAGTGAAACTGTGTTGAGGGATATTTAATACAAAAGTTAGAAATTAAAAAAAACAATACAGAAGTTAGAAACTTGTGTGATTTTTTAGAAGTATAAACATCTGATCTGAAGTTTTGTCGGTGCAACTTCAGGTGGGTCAGTGGTGTGCCTCTGATGAATACGATGGTCAAATCAGAGAAGTTACATTTAGGAGCATATGTAACTTTCCTTTGTGCCCTCCAGATATACCTGTAACAGAGAGGCAACATGTTGTTCTGTCAGCTGATAAGAAAACACTGGTATACTATGTCGTAACTTTTTTCAAATTCGTTTTTATGGTTACATTAATTTGATATAATAATAATAATAATAATTGTATATGATTCTTCTGTTAGGTGCTTGAGACTGTACAACAGACAGAAGGAGTCCCCTTTGCATCATGTTTTGAGGTATGAAGATTATTTAAGGCTCAATTTGGAGGATTACTTGTTTCTATTTGATCCTCATGTGTTGTATGATTTTAACCGAAATGATCAAATATACTCACTTTCACATTTTTTTAAGTTCTAGTTAATTTGTTGCAAATCAAAGTAATCAACCAAATTTGAGAAGGTTTAACTTTTCCAAACTGTACATTTGTTTATTCGTGAAACAGGGACATTGCAGGTGGTCGATAGAGTCAAATTCCGAGTCCTCATGCACTGTGGACATTAAATTTGGTAAGTATCCCATTTTCCTTATTTCTTAGCGTCATAAATTTTCCAACTTCATTTCGTTCTTGCTTGCTGTTTTCACTAGTATCATCAGGCACAGTTACTTTCTTGATCAAAACTGTTAGTTGTTTCAATCCATTAAGCAGTGCAATCAAGTGCTCCAATTAGACTGTACTTTGTTACACATTATAACACATAGAAAATTTGACGGTGTAATATCAGATGGGTTGTGAAACGATCTAACTTGAAATATCTTACCATATTACTCACTTATCTAACTAGTTGATGAATTTTGATTCATCTAATGTGAAACGGTGTCAATAGAGATTGTCACTTAATGAATTGGTTTGTTTTAGGACATGCCAAATTCTTGTATGAGACAGTCTAGGGAATCATATTCTTTGAGACGAAGCTCCAACTAAAAAATAAAACTCAAATCCACTTTCAAATGATAAATTTGAACATCTCACATGAGACGGTCTCACAAGTGACCATTTATCCCATACTCATTTAGTTGGAATGAAACCTGCAGGTGCATATTTCAAGAAATGGTGTCTGCTGCAATCTAAGATCAAGACAGGTGTTGTAGAAGATGTACGTATTTCGTTTCATCAACAATTTTCGTGTTATTAGACTATTGCAATATTCTTGGTAATGGTAAATAAACAAAATAGAAATTACATTATATGATGCAGAATAAGAAAGTGTACAAGATAATGTTGGACGCTGCTGGTGCATACATCAACTCAAGGGCCTCCATCGGTGCTGATGACCTCGGAAATACTTCTCCTCCGATTATCATTCAAGAACACAACTAAATTTGGCAATACGATCACGACCGTCCATCTAACTTGTTTGTAATTGTAACATATCAGTTAAGTAATGTTCTGCTCGTCTCACAAAAAGTGTTTCTGTAAAATATGACATCATTGTGTAAGTGCATGTGCCAAAGATTGGTGAATAAATACGATTATGAATCTAAAGAATCTGAAATATTACTTTTCCATTTTGGTAGTTAGAGTTTATTTTGAAAAATGTATTCCTGGCTTTGTAAACGCTGTAAACAGTGGTCTGTTGACATCCAATAATGATTTCTTAAATATTTTTATCATGCTTTGTATTGTTATTTTGATTTAATCTTTTAATAAAAGTTCGACATACCACTACCTAGCTTCAAGGTCATGTAATTACATGAATCAAGTCATTATAGTTTTTTGAGCTAAAAATCATTTTCTTAACATCAATTAAACAATGAGCCAACAAAAAAAATGAATAACAAATACAACTAAAATGAATAACATCAATTATTCGCACACTTTTGATATAAAAAAAATCCATAAAATTAATATATATCCGAACATCCAAAATACGCTTTTCTTATTTGACTCTACACCACTAAATTCAATTGTTTTTAAAGTGAATCGATTAAAATGTGCAAATTATCACGGAACGGAGGGAGTATTAACTTGTACCAAAACATAGCAAAAGTCAACTTATCCAATCAATTTAATTTAATGAAATGTGACGTATTGATAATTTTATACTGTAAAATTTTAATGAAAATAATGAGTACATATTTTTTTTTTATAAAAATGTTAATCGGGCTCCCCTACCGAAAATTTCTGGGTCCGTCACTGAATACAGTATATCCTGCTTAGCGTACTGAGTGCCCCTTAGATTACAAAAGTAGCGATATTGTGCATTATTATTCCCATAAAATAACCACAAATAGTAACCCACCAATCCTATTTCATTAATTAATTTAATAAAGATGATAAAAATTAAATATGTCGATGATGAAGTTTTTGTCCACTGTTAGAGTCACTTAGATTAGAACGTACGGTTCGATTATTTCAATAGGAAAAAATGAAAAATGGTCGATACAGCCGAAGCCTAAAAGTTACTAATTATATAAAGAAAAAAAAAAGATCGATGTTTTCAACATGCACTATATATATAATTAATACATAGATTGGCAAATTCAATTAATATTTGTGATGATGATAATGGGCAAGAAATTAGTGATGTTGATGATGTTTGTGCTACTAACATCAAACTCTCAAAAAAACCTTATAATCACGATTCTTCTTCAATTCACAAACCAACTCCTTCTGTGCACAAGTTCATTAATTCCTGCCACTATCTGGAATCGCCCTTAATTGATCCACGTTATAAATATTTACTACTAGCTGAAAAGAAAAATAATTACACATGTTAATTGGTGTTTGGTAAGTTGGATATCGATGTTATGTAATTTCAGCTTGGATTGATCCACATCCTACAATGTTTTCAATGTATTTTGTTGATAATTGATCATTCGTGGCTAAGATGAACTAATCAAACAATGAATTTAATTATTTTAATCATGCTCTTAAAGAAGGACACGTACTAGGTTAGGTGGTACATGGGCCCTAAAAACTTAGCTATTACACATTAGTGAACTAGCCAATATGGCCTTCTTAGCTGGACATGTAGGACGACCTAGTTGAGGTGAGGTGGTTGATCGTCCTTGAGGGGCTCCTGACACGTATTTTTTAATACTCATCTTTCAAGTGTAAAAGGTTCCTCGTAATAATATTGATAAGTATTCGATTAAATATCAAATTCACGAAACTAGTTTGCAAGTGTAGTTTTAGTGTTATACGTAAATATAATGAAAAGATAAGGTTGAATGATTAATACTAAATGCAAGTACTAAATAACAGAAGTACTTAGAATGAGGATCAAAGATAAGAGAAGTACTAAATTCAAACACTTAAACATAAGAAATTAGCTCATGACTAAATTAAGAAATGAAAGCAAACTCATAAAAATAAACAATAAAACATGAAATTAAAGAAAAGTATCATCTCAACAGTCATTAAATTTTGGATGAGTCTTATATAGAATCAATTCCTTATAAGAAATTGAGTTGACTTGATCAACTTTAAACCCTAAATATTCCAGAATATTATCAATAAATTTTTTGACTTGATAATTTTTTTTTTTTTTTTTTGTAATTTTTTTTATTGGTAATTTTTTTCGAAAATGTGTGTATTGAAAAGTGTAAGTCAATATTACTAAAAAAATGTAACACATTTTTTTATTAAAAAGTGTAAGTCATTATAATTGAAAAGTGCAACACAACTTTTAATGAAAAATGTAAGTCATTATAACTAGAAAATGCAACACAATATTATTAAAAAGTGCATGTCAATATACTTGAAAAGTGCAACACAATATTTTAATGAAAAGTGTAAGTTATTATAACTGAAAAGTGTAACACAATATTTTAATGAAAAGTGTAAGTTATTATAATTGATCGAAAAGTGCAACACATTTTTACTGAAAAGTGCATGTCTATATAACTAAAAGGTGCAATATAACATTACCAAAAAGTGTACGTCAATATAACTGAAAATATTATTTTTAAAAGTGTAAGTCACGATAATTGAAAAGTGTAACACTAAAAAAAAATCCGAAAAAAAAAATCGATTTTTTTTTTAATCAAAAAAAAAATAATTGACTATTGATTTGGTCAACTCAATTTCATATATAGAATCAATTACATAGGAGACCTACCCTTAAATTTTTTAACACTTATAATAAAATAATTAAAATGCTCTAGTGAATTTTATCTTTAAAAAAGAAAGAAAAATAAAAACTAAATTAATTTAATCTATTGAGTGAAAGTGTGGTAGGGGAAGAGGAGTTCTCCCAAAACCTAGATAAATTTTCAATCTAATGCCCCCTCCTGACATGCTCAAATGGTTGTAACCGTCAGTTTCTAACGGTTTGTCAAAATTTGCAACCGGAATCGAATCAGAATAAAGCCGGTTACAGTTCGGTCGATTATTGTATTTTTTTTTTCATTTTTCGCTTCGTTTTTGTTCATTTTTTTTGTTTGTTTTAACTCTTTTTTATAGAAAATATATTACTAGAATTTAATACTACAAATTATACAACTAAAATTAAATTTAAAAAATAGAAGAATTGTGTATTAAAAAAATAGAAGAATGTTGTATAATAATTAAAAAAAATTGTAAAACCGAATGTAAGGTTTAACTGAAATTGGCGGTTTTGAAAATCCATAACTGAAATTGAACCGTCATTTTACGGTTACGGTTCAATTTTTTAACTGTAAATTGCGATTCAGCCAAACCGACGGTTACAAGTCGTCTGGTTTGTCCGATTACGATTTCGATTTGCGCATGTCTACACCTCCCCACATGAGTTGCTCCACTGTTTTTCTATATTCCCTGATCTCTCCATTCAAATTGCTAAAACAAAAATCGTGCAAAATAAGCGCTGAAGAGCTGCTTCTATGAATAACAACTCTTCCATTACTCACCTAGTTGTTCGTGTGTTAAAGAAACATTGATAATTTATGTAAAAAATAATAGGTAAAGTAAAAAATGAATAATGTGTTACAGGAATAAAAAAAAAATTCTGAAAGAATTCCGTCTCATCTAAAAATTCGAACTTGTAGAGAGGTTGAGAATTAATTCTTGTATATTAATTCTTAATACTCCCCCTCACTCTCGTGGGCCGGATTATCACCTCTTACCCTTCCGAACTTGTAGAGATGTTGAGAATTAATTCCTAATACTCCCCCTCACTCGTGGACCGAATTATCACCTCTTACCCTTTGGGAAGGAGACCCATCGAGTGGACAATTTAAAGGGTGGAGTTGCTTTCAGCCGGAATCGAACTCAAGTCGAGTGAGGCGGATTATCACCTCTTACACTTTGGGGAGGAGGCCCAGTGGACAATTTAAATGGTTGTCTGGTTTGCTCTGATACCATGAAAGAATTTTGTCTCATCTAAAAGTTCGAACTTGTAGAAAGGTTGATAATTAATTCTTGTATGGGTCTTTCTAAAGTAAGACAGGCTTCGCTCTGCCTTACAACAAATGATACTTCAAATACCGTTGGATCATTAATCTAACACATATATTCATATATTTTATTTTATATGATTGCACTTCGCATTAGTGCGTCTACCCTATGCAATATGCAATCGCATTGCATTGCCCTATTAATAAATTAAATTAATATATATAAAATGACATATATATCTTATTAACATTATATTTTTAAATTAAAACACTTTTAACATAATTAAAATTATAAATATAATATTAATAATTTCATCAAAATTATATTGATATAAACTAATTGTACCTTCTTTTAAACCTAATCACTTATTCAAAAATCCCAAATTTTAGTTCCTCATTGCCATCTTCTTCGATCATCTTCCACTCTTCCAGTAGTAAATTAGGGTCATCTCCACCCAAGCTTCCTTGAACTCGACAAGCAATTAGGGCCATCTACCATTCAAATTGCCAAAAAAAAAAAAAAAACATCTTGAGTTTTTTGAAAATCTGGGACGACGTTTCAAAATCTCTGTCAATTTGATGTAAATACTGGGAGAACCATGGATAATGGGACGAGAAATATAACACCCTATAAATGTTGGAAAGTATGTCAATTTTTTAATGCTATTGAGGAATTTTGTTATTAGGATCTGAAACTATGCATGTGGAAGGATGGCGGAGAGGACATGGGGTGGGGTTCAGGGTGGCGATGACAGTGATTTACTCTGAACTCCATTAACAATGACTGCTTAACCTTCCAAGAACATAAATTTTGTTTTGTTTTTAATTTATTTGTTTTGGTTAATTAATTTTTATAAGGATATTTTTAAAAATCCTACACGTTTTGGTAAGAATAATTAAGGATATTTTTGTATTTTTAAAAATAAAAATTAAATATTTTATTTAGAGGTAAAACGCGATCGCACATAACACAATTAGATGACGTGTCCGTTATTAATTGGACGTTTGATATTAGACCGGGCGAAACCACTGTGTCACAGTAGAAAAACCCTTCTTGTATATTACTTCCTAATAAATACTCCATCCATCAATCAAAAGTGTGCTCATTTATTTTTTTGGGTCTATTTAAATAGTTAACTTTTTAGTATTTTTTATATTTTATTAATAAGATTGAGTATCTACCAACAATATCTTCTTTACTTTTTGGTGAATAGAGAGAGTACTGCTTATAAAAATACGCATATTAAATGTGAATGGTAAAATGAGTGATGAGGGAGGGTCATACATACACATATACTCCATGAGAATGGTTCTACACTGTGCACAGAGTGGGCTCAAGATGACAACTGACAAGTCTGTAGTACTGTACTCTAGCCGACATCTTGAGATTATATAACTCAGTGTTTTCATAATTGAATAGATGATCAAATTGAATTAGACACCGATTCACATTCCAATTGGTTGGACCAGTTGAACCGACGGTCCAAACGATAAAATAACATTTATGTATTTTATTTTAATATTTTCTATGTTACATTAAAAAAAATATACTTATAAAAATTATACTTCGTATTAAAATAAATACAGTAAAATAATAAAATAACGAATATTAAACTAAAATAACACATATGTGAGATTTATGTCCCAAATCGAATAGAAGTAAAAGAAACATTGAAGAAAAACAATATAAATATAGGAATGCTAGTAATAAACACATATATGCGAGATTTATGTAACATATCGAATATGAGTAAAAGAAACATTGGAGAAAAACAATATAAAATTAGGAGTGTGAATTCGAATAGGAGTAAAAGAAATATTGGAAAAAAATAATACTCCCTCCATCCGCCAAATGTAGTCTCATTGGGGTGGGACACAAGTTTTAAAGAAAATGTAGATAAAATAGATAAATTAAGGATATTATAGGATATTGTCCGGTCCGGTTGATCCGGTCCGATCGTGAAAATGGGTTTAATCGGTTTGGGTCAATTTTTCAGGTTTTGGGCCGGTTGATCCGGTCCGATCGTGAAAATGGGTTTTATGCCATTTTTGTACCGGTTCATGGTTGAACCGATCGATTCGGTCCGTTTTTTTTTTTTTTTTTGATCAGAAAAAGGGTATTCCATTAAAGTATGGAGTACAAGGGGTACTCAACCCAATAATACAATTCACATATAGTTTGAAACATACATTGGCACCATGCTATCTCCCCTTCTAATTTTTGCCCCTTTCCTATACTTAGATTACAGAAACAGGGGGCCCAAATAATTTTATTCCTCCCTACCTAGACACATACCTGGATTCTCCAACCATTATGCAGTCGACCAATTTTGTATCCCCTCTACCTTTTCCAAAAGCCATGCTCTCATCATGCATTTATATTTATCCAACGTCTTGTGTGGGTTCATCACCATGTCTTTGAAAATAATTTCGTTTCTCATATTCCATATTGACCAAATAAGGCATATCCACAGTGTTGTTCCTATCTTTCTCATTCTTCCGCCTCCCATCAAAGATGAATGATGCAGCACACTCGTGCCTGTGTTCACATGGGTAACAGTTGGTGTTTGAAGCCAATTGTGCAGCCCATCTCATAAGAATCTAGCTACCGAACACTCAAACAACAAGTGTACATTGCTTTCGTCATTTGCACGGCACAAGACGCACGTATCTGAGTTCAGACCCCTGCTACATCCTCGTCGTCTTAGATTATCCTTCGTACCTAATCTTTGCCTCAGTGCCTTCCATGCCATGAAAGTTGCTTTTTTCGGTGCGAAAGACTTCCAAAGGCATTTAAAAGTTGTCTTCTCGGTAGCTTCCAGGTTCGACTGATTTTGGTCCTCCATTCATTTTTTGTAGGCTGCTTTCGTGGTGTATTGTCCGCTTGACGCCCCGATCCACCTCCACGTATCCATACCTGTTTTGGAAAGTTTGAATCTAACAAGTAGAGCCATTAGTTCATTCAATAATTCATTTTCCCTATTATTTAACCCCCTTCTCCACTGCCACTTCCATCTCCATTCCTCACCCTCCCATCCCCCCATTTCACTCACCAGTTTGCCCTTTTGATTAATGAGATTAAACAGTCTCCTATATTTCTCCTGTAGCATGAACTCTCCGACCCATCTATCTTCCCAGAAGTTAATTTTCCTCCCATCTCCCAGCACCCTCACAAATTCAGTTTTTAGACCCTCACCTTCTTCAAACAACCTGTTAATATCCCTCCACCACCCATAACATTTTTTTGAATTTCTTCTCCTCTCAGCCTCTCCCTCCCCACCCCAACCTAATGCACTGTATTTAGAAGCTAACACCTCAACCCATAATCTATGTTCTTCCATTAGCATACGCCAAATCCACTTTCTTAACAAAGATATATTAAACACCTCCACGTCTCTAATTCCTAAACCCCCTTCACTCCCTTCTCTACACACATCCCCCCATTTAACCTAAGAAATTTTTGAAATATTACCATTACCTCCCCACAAGAAATCTCTCTGTAATTTTTGGATGGTCGGTGCAAGGCCAAAAATTGGAACACATTGATTCTGCTCGTTCCCGTCTGACAGTTTATAGAAGGATAGACTGTAGATAAGCATTGCTGAAAGCACTGATTGGATCAGTGTCACTCTTCCTCCTGATGAAACCAGCTTGCTTCCCCATTTCTCAATTCTATGACGAATTTTTATCATCACCTTATCCCACGACTCTTGTCTTCTGGACTTAGCCCCGACCTGCATTCCCAAGTATTCCAGCGGAAAATTCTTCTCTTTGCACCCAAGTACACTTGCCCACTCTGAAGACTGATTCGTGGTTAAATTAACTCCGGTTAGCGAACATTTATCAAAGTTCACCTTCAGCCCTGAAATCAGCTCGATATTTCTCAAAACTGCCTTCACCACTTTTATATTATTCTTATCTCCCGTACCCATAAACACTGTATCATCGACATATTACAATATAGATATCAGAACTTTGTTTTTTCCCACCAAAATTGGTTTGAGCATCCCCTTCTCTAGTGCCTTCTCCGTAAGAATATTGAGTCCCTCTACCACTATCAGATATAGAAATGGCGATAGATGGTCTCCTTGGCGAAGGCCTCGCTTCAACTTAAATTCCTCGGTTGGGCTTCCGTTGACTAAGACTGACGCCGACGCCGAAGTCACACATTCCTTGATCCAATTTCTCCATTTGAGACAGAAATTCATACCCAGCATCATATCATCAAGAAATTTCCAATTAATCGAATCGTAGGCCTTGGCGAAATCCACTTTGAAAACAAAGCTCGATTTTTTCTTCTTTTTGACCTCGTCAATAACCTCGTTCAGAATTAGAACTCCATCCATAATATTTCTTCCTCCTACAAAAGCGGATTGATTTTCCGAAATAACCTGATCTAGGACCTTGCTAATACGATTGGCCAGTAGTTTAGCCAGTATTTTGTATAAGCTTCCTATCAAAGATATCGGCCGAAATTCGGACAGCTTTTGGGCCTGCATAACTTTCGGGATTAACACAATAAAAGAGGGGTTTAATCCTCGTACCAGTTTTCCATGTCTATGGAATTCATCCACCATTCTTATGATTTCAGGTTTTAGCTCCCCCCAGAATTCTTTGAAAAATCCGAAAGAAAAGCCGTCTGTGCCTGGGCTTCTATTACTATCTGATGCGACCTCATCAAATCCACAGGAGTGAATGAGAGAGAACACATTCAAAGAAATATTTAAAGTGATGAATACCTAAATGAGCTCCTTTGGAATCCTTGAATGATTGATAGAGATGGAGGATGATGGCGGTAGTTGGGACCTGCACGAAAACCGGGCCGGAGAGGTGTCCGGCGACGGACCTCCGACGCTCAAGTCAGTGATGTTTGATGGAGAAGAAGAGTATTTTGATATGAAAGTGAATAGTAGAAAAAGTGACTTAACCTTTGAAAAAATGAAATGGGGTACCTTTTATACCTTGTGATTGAAGGGTAAAGATGTAAATTCGGATCTAGGGTTTGTTATGAATGGTGCCACGTCATAGTACGATTCTGACACATAACTGATTATTCGGGTAGTGCGCACACATTTATAGAGGTATTCAGAGATATTCTGACACCTCAAGATTTCTTACTCTTCTTGGAGGCCAAGACAATTCATTTCCCTGGTCCTGAGCAAGGAGGGTCGAGGGAAAGGCTTTCCTTCATATTTGTGCTTCCCAGATCTGATAGCTTTTTAGGGTAAGGCTCTTAGTGCCAGATCAGATCCCGAAGGGATCTGATCAAGTCATGTCCAGTTTCATGAGACCAGACCCCGACATGACCAGGTCCTAGGAGGAAGTGATTAGGTCTCGTCTTGCCCTCTAGACAGTGGCTTCTTTCTCTTGGACCTACACCATTATGCCACATCATACATTCCCCCATATTCTAGACTATTGCAGCTCCAGCCGAAATAGTTTAGAATAGAGTCATTTCGAATTCCTTAGGTTTTCCCGCTCATTCCTAAAACTTTTGTACTTTCGATCTGGGCTGTCCATTCAGACGCGACTTCTCACCTTCTCTCATCTGGGCCGTACACGTGTTGTCTATCTAGCAAGGCGGCTATCCCATCAATCCTTAGTATAAAAAGAGGCATTTATCTCCATTTTTCACTGTTGGATATTTGAGTAAAAGAGTCTTGCTTTTTTGAAAAAATCCTCTCTCTAAGATTCCGGTGGAAGATCTTTATTTCCGACGAGTTCCTTTGTTCAGGCGCAACCAGCACTTAATTCAGGTACTGCCCTCTTTTCGATTCTATTCTTCTTTTCTGATCCTTGATGGCTAGCCCATCTTTCTCTGTTCCTGGTTCTTCTTCCTTCTCAACTGAGGGAGAGGGGACACAGTCGGATTCTCATAATCGTAGTTCTCGGAGTTTAACTCCCGATCAGCTTTACTCGTCTGGTAATACGGACGTCCTTTCTGATCAGTACCCCAGATCCCAGTTAGGGCCTCCTCCCTTGGCGCTAATTACTCATCCTTCCTCTTCTTCTTCTCGCCCTCTTCTTTCTCGACGTCAAAGGAGGTTAACAACCCCTGAAGATTCTTCCGATGAATCATGGAACAAGGTCTCTACTCACTCTTCCCTTACTTCTCAAGAACTTAAGGCGATACGGCGAAGGTGTCACAATGTCTCTGATTTTCTTTTTGACATAGCTCTTCCTGAGGAGAGGCCGAACTTCTATTGTCGTCCCTCCTTGCCATTCTTCAAGGCACACATCGATTATGGAATTCGCTTCCCAATTTGTCCTTATCTTGCCAAAATATGTCGATTGTTTAACATCTCCCTAGCTCAGGTTAATCCCTCCTCAGTAAGGACCTGCTTATCTTTTTATATCCTCTTGAGATACTATGGAGGTAATCCTAGTCCTGAAATGTTCGTAGCTTGCCATGAAATCAAATTGAAAGAAGGCTTCTTTTATTTTAGCTCTCGGGTTAATGGCCTCCCTAATTTTATAAAGAAACCTCCTAGCCTTGAACCGGGGTGGAAGAAGAAATATTTTTGGGTTACTCCCAAGAATGGGAAATGGCCTTTTCCTTGCTCCGAATGGCAACAGACTACTCCCTCCTACGTTGCTATTTTAGACTCCATAGTTTCTCGAAGGGATCGGAAAATCATGAGTTCCTTAGAAGACCATGTTCTCGATAAAGAGAATGGTCTTTTCAAAATAATCCAACTTGTACGGGATCGGGGTGTATTAATTCAGTTTGGCCTTGATAGCTCTGGAGCGGAACTTTCCCCCAGAGCCGGTAAAAACCCTCTTCTCTTTTCTTTCTGTTCCCTCTTTTATTCTTATATATTTAGCTCATATTTTCTCTTCATTGTTTTTCTTCAGAAATGGACTTCGTCTTCAGCTCCGTTAAGATAGACCTGGGTGATGATGATGATGAGGTTACTGCGGTAGGGACTTCTTCGGAAGTTCCTGCCTTGGCCACTGGAGTGGAGGATGTTGTCACGATAGCTGCTCCCTTAAATTCGGCCCAGCCTATTCATGAGGATGAATCAGTTCATGTTGTTGCCAAAGCCCCTGGTGATGCTGCTTCTGGTGCCCTTCCTCCTATCCCTAAGCGACCTGCTCCTACGGATTGTGAAAAGGTTCCTTCAAAGAAGTCCAAATCTCATCGGACTCGCTCGGAGGCAGCTGGTCCTCGTAGGTCCTCTAAGGACTTCTATACTTTGGAGATTCCCAAATCCATATCTGAATTAAGAGGAGAAGAGAGTACCTCCTTCCTCAAGTTGATCCCGACTCCGGATGATAAGCAACGGTTCTTTGATCATTCGGTTCCTCAACTTTGGGAGATCTCTTCAGAATTATGCACCCAGGTAACTCCTCTTTTCTTATACTCTTATGTTTTCATTACTCTGTTCCTTTTAACAAGTCTCTTTCCTTTCAGCTTATGGCTGTCCAAGGAGTTTTGTTGGACAAGACTGAGAAGGAGCTATCTGATAAGGACCTAGGACGCCTCCGTTTAGAGTTATCCGAGAAGGACAAAGAAGTTCAAAAAGCAGTTGCAGATCTAAATTTGCTCACCGCCCAGAATGAGGAGTTGAGGAAGAAGGTTGAAGAAGATTGGGAGCTGGCTGAAAGAGCTCACTCTGAGACGTCCGCTATGAGAGCTCAGCAACAGAGAGCCCTGGAAGAGGCTTTTAAGCAAGGGCAGAAACGGGGTGTTGATGACTGTCGTCAAAGACTATTGACGACCTCCATTGGTCAAGAGTTTCTCCAGGATCTCCATTTGGGACTTGTTGAAGCGTATCAACATAGCCCCCATTATCTTAGGGATATGAACCCCCATATCGGTCACTTTATAACCCATGAGATCAAGTGTACCGTTTCCCAAGTGAAGAAACAAGGCTTCAAGCCCTCTATTGATCCTACTCCCATTATCAAGAGTTTAACACCTTCTCCTTTCTTCCAAGGGGATCTCAACGCAGGACCTGACCAGATGCGGTGGCTTCCTGTTATTCAAAAGGCGGCTCTGAAATTGGCCTTTGAGAAAGAGTTGGATCCTGAAGTGCCTGCCACCTCTCCTCTGATCTATGATATCTTTCCTCCTCGTCAGACTCTGGCCACATCTTCTGATCTTTTGCCAAATCTCCCTCCGCTCGAAGGATCCAGTACTCCCGATCTTGAGCTCTCAAATCTTGCAGAAGAAGAAGCTCCTGCTACCAATACTCAGACTTAGTGTTTTTCTAATTTTAGGAGCTTGTGTGCTCCTTTTGTTATCCTGCTCTGTACTTTTGTTATTGTATTCTCTTTTGTGTATGTTTATCGTCCCATGATTAATGAGATCTCTTATCTTTTTGCCCTGCTTATGCTCTTCTTATACTTGTATTGTTACTTGAAGAAGTAGAATTTTTTCTAAGTAAATAATTTTTCTGATCTCGGACCCAGGTCCTGAGATCTCTTCTCATCCTCAGAAAAAATTGAATTTTTTCTAAGTAAATAATTTTTCTGATCTCGGACTCAGGTCCTGAGATCTCTTCTCATCTTTAGAAAAAATTGGAATTTTTCTAAGTAAAATTTTTTTCTGATCTCGGACTCAGGTCCTGAGATCTCTTCTCATCCTTAGAAAAAATTAGAATTTTTCTAAGTAAATAATTTTTCTGATCTCGGACTCAGGTCCTGAGATCTCTTCTCATCTTTAGAAAAAATTGGAATTTTTCTAAGTAAAAAATTTTTCTGATCTCGGACTCAGGTCCTGAGATCTCTTCTCATCCTTAGAAAAAATTAGAATTTTTCTAAGTAAATAATTTTTCTGATCTCGGACTCAGGTCCTGAGATCTCTTCTCATCCTTAGAAAAAATTAGAATTTTTCTAAGTAAATAATTTTTCTGATCTCGGACTCAGGTCCTGAGATCTCTTCTCATCTTTAGAAAAAATTGATTTTTTTCTAAGTAAATAATTTTTCTGATCTCGGACTCAGGTCCTGAGATCTCTTCTCATCCTCAGAAAAAATTGAATTTTTTCTAAGTAAATAATTTTTCTGATCTCGGACTCAGGTCCTGAGATCTCTTCTCATCTTTAGAAAAAAATGGAATTTTTCTAAGTAAAATTTTTTTCTGATCTCGGACTCAGGTCCTGAGATCTCTTCTCATCCTTAGAAAAAATTGAATTTTTTCTAAGTAAATAATTTTTCTAATCTCGGACTCAGGTTCTGAGATCTCTTCTCATCCTTAGAAAAAATTAGAATTTTTCTAAGTAAATAATTTTTCTGATCTCGGACTCAGGTCCTGAGATCTCTTCTCATCTTTAGAAAAAATTGAATTTTTTCTAAGTAAATAATTTTTCTGATCTCGGACTCAGGTCCTGAGATCTCTTCTCATCTTTAGAAAAAATTGAATTTTTTCTAAGTAAATAATTTTTCTGATCTCGGACTCAGGTCCTAAGATCTCTTCTTATCCTTAGAAAAAATTGAATTTTTTCTAAGTAAATAATTTTTCTGATCTCGGACTCAGGTCCTGAGATCTCTTCTCATCTTTAGAAAAAATTGAATTTTTTCTAAGTAAATAATTTTTCTGATCTCGGACTCAGGTCCTGAGATCTCTTCTCATCCTCAGAAAAAATTGAATTTTTTCTAAGTAAATAATTTTTCTGATCTCGGACTCAGGTCCTGAGATCTCTTCTCATCCTCAGAAAAAATTGAATTTTTTCTAAGTAAATAATTTTTCTGATCTCGGACTCAGGTCCTGAGATCTCTTCTCATCCTCAGAAAAAATTGAATTATACTCCTCGGGGAGTTGTTTATACTCTGAATATCAGGAGCAGCATTTGCTCATTTCGAGTTATATTTTATACTCTTATATGAGTTATTTATACTCCTCGGGGAGTTGTTTATACTCTGGATGTCAGGAGCAGCATTTGCTCATCCCGAGTTATATTTTATACTCTTATATGAGTTATTTATACTCCTCGGGGAGTTGTTTATACTCTGGATATCAGGAGCAGCATTTGCTCATTCCGAGTTATATTTTATACTCTTATATGAGTTATTTATACTCCTCGGGGAGTTCATTCAGATCCAGATAGTTCTCATAATGATAAGATAAAAAGGGACTGCTCTCACCAGTTCCTTGTTTCATTGAAATTTTCAAAGTGCAAAGCTATTACAATTTCATAACCTGGATACATCATCCAGTTCATAATTAAAGAAAGATGTCAAAAGTAAAAGTTTCAGATCTTGCCTGTTTCTTAACAGTAGTATTTCTTCAGTTTGCTCACATTCCATGGACGTGCCACTTCCTTTCCATCTTCTCTCACCAACTTGTATGCTCCTCCTTTTAGCACTTCACTTACAATGAATGGCCCTTCCCAATTTGGCTCCAACTTTTTTACTGGCTTCAACGCATCCACCCTTTTGAGAACCATGTCTCCTTGGCAAAACTTTCGCACTTTCACTCGCTTATTGTATCCAGCACGGATCTGGCTCTTATAATTTTTCTGCTCTGAGACGTGCTATTTCCCTTTCCTCTTCCACCAGGTCCAGATTTTCTTTCATCAGAATAGGGTTCTGGTCCTCATCATAGGCCATGATTCGGTGAGATTCAGATCCGATCTCCACCGGGATCACTACTGCTGCCCCATAGACCAGGTTGAAGGGTGTTTCTCCCGTAGCTGTTTTGGGGCTAGTCCTGTAAGACCAGAGAACAGAGTCTAGTTCATCTGGCCAGCTTCCTTTCTTCTTCTCCAATCTAGCTTTGATCCCTTCAACTATGGTTCTGTTAGTTACCTCCACTTGGCCATTGGCCTGAGGATGAGCCACTGATGTGAACTTCTGCTTGATTTTCATCTTTTCACACCAGCTCCTGATAGCTTTGCCACTGAATTGAGTTCCATTGTCTGAGACGAGAACTCTAGGGATACCAAATCTACAACAAATATTCTTCCATAAGAACTTCTGGATGTTGTTCTCATCGATCGTTGCTACTGCTTCAACTTCCACCCACTTACTAAAATAATCCACTGCCACAATCAGAAAGCATCTCTTCCCTGACGCTTCAGGAAATTTTCCTACGATGTCAATTCCCCGCTTATCAAAAGGGCATGGGGAGTACATAACTCCCATCTCTTCTCCAGGAACATGGATGAGGGGTCCATGTTTCTGACACTTCTCACATTTTCGCACCAGTTCCTTAGTATCTCTAAGCATCTCTGGCCAATAGTATCCAGCCCTTAAGATTCTTCTGACCACGTCTCTGAATCCTGTGTGACTTCCTCCACATCCTTCATGGATCTCTCGGATGACATAATTTCCTTCCTCATTAGTTATGCACTTCAAATATGGTTGTGAAAATGATCTCTTGTAGAGATCCTCTCCGATCATGCAGTACCTTGCAAATATTGCTCTCTTGGGAGCTCCAGGTTGATCAAGCCTTTGCCCTGTTTTTAAGTAGTGAATGATTGGCATTCTCCAATCTCCATTCTCTACTTCTTCTCCAACTGAGAACACCTCCAAGTCTATCGTCCTTCTTTCTGCTGTTAAAAGAGTTATCTGACCCCTAGCTCCTTCTTCCACTGAACTAGCCAACTTTGCTAAATAATCAGCCTTGGCCTTTTTTGCTCTTGGTATCTGTTCCAAAGAGAACTCCACAAATCTCAACTTAATATTCTCCACCATTTTAGCATATTTTATCATTTTCTCATCCTTCTTCTCATAAGATCCAGCCACTTGCTGAGCTACCAATTGAGAATCTGAGAAGATTTTTACTTTTTGAGCTCCCAAATCTACTAACATTCTCATTCCTCTTACCAGGGCCTCATACTCTGACTCATTGTTTGAGGCCTTAAAATCGAATTTGATAGCGAACTGCAATTCTTCTCCCGTTGGAGTAATGATCATTATTCCAGCTCCACTTCCCATCATAGTAGAGGACCCATCCACATAAGCTGTCCATTCTTCCAGCCCTGTGGTCCTCGTCGTTTCTTGAATAAAGTCTGCTAGAGCCTGGGCTTTAATGGCAGTTCTTGGCTCAAACTCCACATCATACTCGCTTATTTCCACTGCCCATTTTACCATGCGCCCTGACAGATCAGGTCTCCCCATGGTCTGTCTCAAGGGCAAGTTTGTTCTCACCATCACTTTGTGAGCTAGAAAATATGGCCTCAGCCTCCTAGCTGTTACCATCACTGCCAATGCTGACCTCTCCATCTCTGAGTATCTCTCCTCTGGTCCCTGGAGCATCTTACTCACATAGTATATTGGCCTTTGATGACCCCCTTCTTCTCTTAGGAGGACTGAACTCAAAGAGTGTTCTCCTACAGAAAAGTATAAGAACAGAATCTCGCCAGGAACTGGTTTAGTGAGTAATGGTAAGGCTGAGAGATGATCTTTCAGTTCCTGAAAGGCCTTTCTACACTCCCCGCTCCACTCGAAGTTAGATCCCTTCCTCAAGATTTTGAAGAAGGGTAAACTCCTTCCTGCAGATCTAGAGATGAAACGGCTGAGAGCTGCTATGCGACCATTCAGCCTTTGGATTTCTCTTATGTTTCTGGGCTCTTGCATTTCTAGAACAACTTTTACTTTCTCTTTTTTCACTTCGATTCCTCTTGGTGTGACCATATACCCCAAGAACTTGCCCGATTGAACTCCAAAGGCACACTTCGCAGGATTAAGCTTCATGCCACTCGCTCTAATCACCTCAAAAGTTTCTTCCAGATCTCTTACGTGATCTCCCTCCTTTAAGCTTTTTACCAACATATCATCTACATACACCTCCACATTCCTCCCTATCTGTTCTCGAAAGATCGAGTCCACCATTCTCTGGTACGTAGCTCCTGCATTCTTTAGGCCAAAGGGCATATCTGTGTATCCATATGTTCCACAGCATACCACAAAGCTAGTTTTTGCCACATCCTTCGGATCCATCTTGATCTGGTGGTACCCTTGATAAGCGTCCATCATAGAGAGTAGCTCACATCCTGACGTGGAGTCCACCAGCTGATCTATTCGAGGTAGTGGATAATGATCTTTTGGACAAGCTTTGTTGAGATCCCTGAAGTCTATGCACATCCTCCACTTTCCAGATCCTTTAGAAACCATTACTGCATTGGAAAGCCATTCAGGGAACTGGATTTCCACGATGTGTCTTGCCACCAACAGTTTATCCACTTCCTCAATGATAATTTTATCCTTCTCTGGACCAAACCTTCTCAACTTCTGCTTCACCGGTTTCACTTGTGTGTTCACATTTAGGCTGTGCATGGCCAGAGCGGGATCTATCCCTGTGAGGTCAGCTGAATGAAAGGCGAAGATGTCAGAATTAGTTCTTAGACACTGAACTAATTTTTGAGCCACATCGTGACTCATTTGAGTTCCAATCCTGGTTGTACAACCTATTTTGTGAGGTAGCAGTTCCACTGCCATAGTTTCTTCTTTGGGTCTGATCTGCAAATGGGGATCTTCTTCCATCATTTCTCCTTCTTTCATCCTTTTCCCCACAGGATCATCACCTCTTCCCTGGTCCTTTTTGAACACCTTGTCCGCTTGATTCACAGTGTCCACATAGCACCTCCTCGAACTGACCTGATCACCAAGAACTTCTCCCACTTCCTCTCCAACAGGGAACTTCATTTTCATGTGAAAGGTGGACACCACTGCTTGCAATGAGTTCAGAGAGGGTCGTCCTAAAATCACATTATAAGAAGAGGGGGCATCCACAATCAGGAATTCCACCATCCTTACTCTTTGCAATGGCTGTTCTCCTATCCGAAGTTGTAGAGTGACCTGTCCCCAAGGTTGGATAGCTCCTCCAGTGAACCCATACAAAGTTGTCTTTACTAGCACAACCTTCACGTTCAGGTCCATCTTATCAAAGCATTCTTTGAACAAGATGTCACAAGAGCTTCCTGTGTCAATGAATACCCTTGCCACATCATATCCTCCTATCTCAGTCGTGATAACCAATGCATCATTGTGAGGCTGGAGTGCACCTCCTCCATCAGCAGGACCAAATTGGATAATTGGTATTTTGCTTAGATCTGACACGCTGTGCACTTCAGCTCCCCAAGCCTTAGCTTCTCTTACAAAGGCTTTTCGCGCTCTATTTGAGTCACCATCAGTAGGTCCTCCTGCGATCATGGATATGTTACCCCTCTTCTGTGGTGCTCCTCCTCTAGGTGGCTCCTGTTGTGCCTTTTCCTTTCCTTTATCCTCTCCCCGACCATAGTTCTTATCTCGCTCAGCTCTCACATATTCAGCTAGCTGTCCTTCTCGGATCAGCCTCTCGATCGCATCCTTAAGATGACGACACTGGTCAGTGTCATGACCGTATTCATTGTGGTATTTGCAATACTTGTCAGATCTGGGATTCTTAGGACCTCCTCTGGCGGAATATGGGAACTTAAATCCTGGTTTATTTTGTACCACCTCCAATAGTTCCGAAGGTTGCTTGGTCAAAGGGGTTTGGTTTCGGAAGTGCCTGGTCTCTACCCTGGCATCCTTTTCTTCATACCTGCGCCTCTTATCTCCCCCACTCTCTTTCTTTATGGAAGAGCTCCTAACTTCTCCCTTTTTGGTATATTGGATCTCCTCCAGATTGATATACTTCTCTGCTCTGGCTAGGAGCTCGTCAAACGTCAGTGGAGGGCGCTTGGCCAAAGACTTAAACAAATCCCCTTCGGCTAAGCCTTGAGTGAGAGCATTGATTTTCACCTCCCCTGTTGCATTGGGCACGTCTAAGGCTTCTTTATTGAATCTCCCAAGGAAGGTCCTCAAGCTTTCCCCTTCCCTTTGCTTGAGGCTCATCAAGGACAAGGATGTCTTGAGCTGCCTTCGAGCACTCGCAAATTGATGCAAAAAAAGAGAGCTCATTTCCGTAAAGGAACTCACGGAATTAGGAGGAAGTTGTGCGAACCACTGCTGAGCCGCTTTAGTTAGAGTAGTTAGGAACACACGACACTTAACTCCGTCGGTGTATTGGTGGAGGAGAGCTCCGTTCTGGAAACGGGGGAGATGCTCTTGAGGATCAGTAATACCATCATACTCATAAGAGAGTGTTTTAAAATTCTTAGGGAGAGGATCCATTAAGATCTCAGAGACAAAAGGAGATCCCACTGCTTTACCTCCACCAGGAGCATTTTTCTCATACATCCCCTTCATTTCCTCCATTTCTCTTCTTAACGCCACAATCTCAGTGTTAATGCTTTCTCGGGCTGAAGATTGAACATATTCTTCTCCCGAGCTATCCTCCTCCTCATTATCCACGGGAAGCACTACTCTTTCCTTTCTCTTCCTCGTGCCCCTCTCGGTAGCGGCGGCCAACACTTCTGTTGGTTCATCCAACACCGGGTCGTTCTGAGCAGGGGCTGGGGGAACATCCCTTGGAAGGAACTGCTCCCGTATGTTTACTGTTGGGGGAGCTGTATGAGTACCTTGGACCGGCACTCCTCTTCGAGCTAAGGCCTGATCCACAGCAGTACATATCAGATCTCTTAGACTTTCCAGAGGAAGGGTAACCACATGCCCAGAGAGAGGAGATGGATTTGGTACTCCTCCTCTCTGACTTGCAGCAGCATTCTCCGCTCTAGTATCATTAGCTGGGTCAGTGACCATGATTGGGTCCGTAGCAACAACTGGATCAGTGGCCACGCCCTCGAAATCTTTGCTCAAGTTCTTTTGCACTTGATTCTCCATCGCTAAATGAGCCAAATCACAAGAAAGACTCAATATCTCCATAAACACATGCAAACAGATCCCATGAATATGAGTTTTCACTATCAGATTAAGAGATTGACTTCTCTTGAACCATTTTTAGAAAAAGTTTGAATGAATGCAAAACCTCACGTCTTAGTCACATTTTTCCCACAGACGGCGCCATTTGATGCGACCTCATCAAATCCACAAGAGTGAATGAGAGAGAACACATTCAAAGAAATATTTAAAGTGATGAATACCTAAATGAGCTCCTTTGGAATTCTTGAATGATTGATAGAGATGGAGGATGATGGCGGTAGTTGGGACCTGCACGAAAACCGGGCCGGAGAGGTGTCCGGCGACGGACCTCCGACGCTCAAGTCAGTGATGTTTGATGGAGAAGAAGAGTATTTTGATATGAAAGTGAATAGTAGAAAAAGTGACTTAACCTTTGAAAAAATGAAATGGGGTACCTTTTATACCTTGTGATTGAAGGGTAAAGATGTAAATTCGGATCTAGGGTTTGTTATGAATGGTGCCACGTCATAGTACGATTCTGACACATAACTGATTATTCGGGTAGTGCGCACACATTTATAGAGGTATTCAGAGATATTCTGACACCTCAAGATTTCTTACTCTTCTTGGAGGCCAAGACAATTCATTTCCCTGGTCCTGAGCAAGGAGGGTCGAGGGAAAGGCTTTCCTTCATATTTGTGCTTCCCAGATCTGATAGCTTTTTAGGGTAAGGCTCTTAGTGCCAGATCAGATCCCGAAGGGATCTGATCAAGTCATGTCCAGTTTCATGAGACCAGACCCCGACATGACCAGGTCCTAGGAGGAAGTGATTAGGTCTCGTCTTGCCCTCTAGACAGTGGCTTCTTTCTCTTGGACCTACACCATTATGCCACATCACTATTGCAATCCCAAATAGCCGCTTTGATTTCTTCTTCCGAGAACACTGCCGTCTGGAATGCATTGTCGCACTGGTCCAGTTTCTTCCTGATTATTCCGCCTCCTAATTTCGGCCTGATCACCTCCTCTTCCCCAAATTGAGTACTAAAATATCTATGCACTTGCCTCTTAACCTCAGCCACATTGTCCACCCAAATACCATCCAACAGCAAGCCTGAAATTTCATTATTTTTGTAGCTTTTATTAATGAAATTGTGGAAGTACCTTGAGTTTGCATCCCCCTCATTAAGCCATTTTTGTTTAGCTTTTTGAAAGAGGAATTCGTCTCGCATCTGCATCTCGGTTGCCAGAGTTCCTTGAACCTGGAAACGCTCAAAAGCCTCACCTTCGTCTATACCGAAGGTATCATCAATTATGTCCCACTCTTCCAGCTTTCGTTTTGCTTCTAGGATTCTTCCTTCCATTCCTCCAAATATCTTTTCATTCCATTCTTTTAAATATAGCTTGAGGAGCTTCAATTTTTCTTTAAGAGTATATCCCGCCCATCCCTGTATCTGGTAACTTCTCCATTTATTTATCACTAATTCTCGGAATCCTTCCTGCTTCGTCCAGCTGTTAAAATATCTGAACGGCTTCGCCCCCCCAATCTTTTCTGCCTAAATCTATAAGAATTGGACAGTGGTCAGAGAGAGTTCTTCCAATGCATCTTGTGTTTGCTTGTGGCCACTTCGCAAGCCAATTTTCATTGACTAAGACTCTATCTAGCCTGCTTTTGCAAGTTCCATCGGGACGATACCAGGTGAATTTTTTTCCCACAAGAGGCAGTTCGATCAGTCTACTATCAATTATCATATCGTTGAATCTGCTCATTTCTCTGGTTTCCCCTCTTTCTCCTACTCTTTCACCATCATTTCTTACTTCGTTAAAGTCCCCCATCAAGCAAAGATTATCCCACCCCCCCATATTGTACCGCTAGGTTTCTAATTATCTCCCACAAATTATCTCTCTCACTCGGCATACTCGGAGCGTATACATTCACAATTGTGCATCTTACCCCATCTACTCTACATACACCATTTACTACCAGTAACCCTTGAATATGCCAAGAACTCACCCTTTGTAATACCTCTGTATTCCAAATTGAGATTATTCCACCTGAGCGCCCCTCTGAGTCTCTACTTGCCCAATCCCACTTGTCTCCCCCACCCCATAATGATCTACACAAACTCTCCTCTACCCCTTCCTTCTTTGACTATTGTATAAAGTACACCTCACATCTCAAGCTTTGAGTTAATTCTCGTAATTCTCTTCTCTTCTCCCTCTGCCCCACTCCTCTAACATTATAACTCAGTATCTTCATAAACACTTTTCAGATTTTCTCCCTTTCTTCGACCCAACTTTTCTCTTATCTCCCTTTTTGTCCTTTCTAATCAAGGTCGACAACTTTTCCTGTACTATTTCGTCCGCCTCTACTGCCACTAGACCAATCGATCTTCTGACTTTCCATGTATACTGAGCTTCTTCGTTTATTCCATTTTCTTCTCGCAGATATGCCCACCGTTCTTCCTCCGGACTCATTTTTAAATTTCTCATCTTTTTTTTTCTTTTTCTCCTATCTCTTCGCCCTCTTCTCTTTGACTTCGACTGAGCGGAGAGCTCACTTGTTTCACCTTCCTCAGCCCGATATTCTTCTGCGCAGTTATTCGAATCAAACGAAATAAGGCTTGAATTCCCCAGTGTCATGGAGATCTCCTTACTAGGGCTTTGAATGAATTCTTCCGCCTGCTTGCAGTATTCTTTTTGGGCCTGTGATCCGCTATCGGTTGAGTGGGCTGGAAGATTCAGGTCCATAATTTTGCTCCTCCTATGTTCATTTCCTTTGTCTACATTCGGCCCAAGAGTTTTATTCCCTCCATTTTTTTTCTAGGCTTTCCTTTGGGGCCATAATACTTGGGTCCATAACCTGATAAAATTGGCTAAGTGGGCCCTGCATCTTAATATTCGATCCAGATCTTGTATGGTCCACACAATCTAAATGACTAGGGTTTTCTGCCCACGCGTGAGAAGTTTCATTAATTGATCTCATTAAAACTTGTGCTTTTCTAATTCCCTTTGAGTGGGAATTCGAGCCCATGTAGATTTTTGGCGATTGTGCTTCCCCCAAACCAAAATTAGGGTTTCGCGACCCTTCACCTTCACTCCTGGCGGCACCCCCAACCGATCTGGATTCCGATTGGTATTCCGGTGTCAAATTGCTCCAGTCCTGATCCTCCCAATCTTCCTCAGATTCTTTGATTCAGATCGACACCAGCTTATCATTTACCCGCACCTTAATTTCTTTGTGTGGAATTTCTTGATATGCTGTTTTAATCAAGATTTTTGCATATTGTAGATTTCTTCTACTCTCCGTCTCCTCATCAATTTTAATTATCGAACCCGCTCTAACGGCCAGCTTGTGAAATAATCTACTACACCATGCGTTTAGTGGGATGCCATACCATTTCGTCCATACGAGTCGATTATTATCCACCATTTTAGGATTCCATTCTTCAATCGAGTTGAACCATTTTCTAGACCAACCCACCGCTTCATGTAGATGTTGCGTCACCTCAGCCGCTTCCTTGGATCTTATCATGACCAGATCGCCTCCTAAATATGTTACTATTAGTGTTGGTGTTGCCTCCTCTTGAATTTGTGTTCCATATTCCCACCATGGATTCTGCTTCTTGAGTACTCCCACTTTGCATCTTTCCAACCATTCATATTCCTTCGGAGTTGGTGTAAATTTCATAATGCCCCTTAACTCCCCTTCCTCTTCCCTTAACTTGTTTCCTTCTCTATCTTGCACAGTGGAGGTTTGGCCCTCGAGACCCTTCGGTCTTGTTACTTCCACAAAGGATACCGAGTCTCTTCGTCTAGCCTCTCTTTCTATAGGGTGCTTGTGATTAATAACCTTAGTTAATTTTCCTCTAGCTACCTGATTTTCTCTACTGAAGCTAGCCACCTTAGCCCGGAGCTTAAATGATCCCAACCATATGTTGTTCAGTTTCCATTCTATTCCCGTTAGATCTACCTTGCTATCAAACCTTACAAAACCGAACCTGGCCCCATCCTTTCTCCTTTTTACTGGTATAAATAAATCCACTACCTTGTCTATTTGTTCCATTTTTCTTAGAAGATCTCTTTTCTCACATTCTTCAGGGAGATTCCAAAAGAAGAAGGAAGTTACATGTTTGTCAGTGACAATTGATCTTTATCTCAGTTCTTCCCACTTTGCCCATCCACGCGTCGATCCCTCTACCTGGCATGATGGCTTACGGTTCAAAGGGTACGGTCTCTGCCTCACCGAATAACTCTCGGAAAAAGGCCCCACACCCCCCTCCCCCACCCTCCACTCCGCTCGTGGGAACGGCAGTGTTCGCTCTCTCCCCCTCACTCTCTCTCTCTCTCTCTCTCTAAACATTTTTGCTTCACCGATTCGGTCCGTTTTTAAAAATATTGATATATGTGTGGTTGCATGGGGTTCGAGATTAGCATGGCCCACACACATATCATACATATTAATGGAGTATTATACTCCCTGTTTGTTTGCAGCACACAAATATACATACACACAGTCGAGAAATCGTCGGTTCAAACTGTGAAACTAGCAGTTCCGAACCGACAGTCCCAAAACTCGTGAAGGTCGGACTGGAATTGAACTGTGAAATTTACGGTTTCGGTTCAAGCTCGAGGCCGATTTCGGTTCCTGAACTAGAATCCGATTGGGCAACTCTAATTGATAACCCCACCCTATTTTTATTTGCACCAACAGACCAAAAAGTCAACATTTCATTCTAATTTTTTTTTATGCTAACAGACCAAAAAATCACTATTTCAACTTTCTAATTTTTTCTTTCTTTTTCAAATTTTTGATTTGTGTGCAAACATATGAAGATGCTTCTGGCCTGTTTATTAATTTTAAAAAATTTGTCATCACATTTAGTCTAATGACTAAGAGCAGCAATGTGAATGAGGTTAGAAGTAAATGGGGGTGTTAGACCAGCTCAAGGTCATGAGTTATATCTGGGACTACCAACGTTATCTGCTCGATCAAAAAAGCATCAATTTGGTTATTTGATTGATAGAGTGCAACAAAAGATAAACAAATGGAGCCATAGATAATTTTCAGAAGGGGGTAAAAAAGTGCTTATTAAATCGGTCCTTCAAGCTATACCATCTTATGCAATGATGTGCTTTCATATTCCGGTGTCTATTTGTTCAGCCATTGAGAACATCATAACTAATTTTTTGTGTGGAACAAACAATGGGCATAAGAAGATTCATTGGACAAATGGAATGAGCTTTGTAGGAAAAAAGAAGAGGGTAGCATGGGATTTAGGCGGCTTGTCCCTTTAACAAGTCCTTACTAGCAAAACAAGTATGGAGAATATTGCAATTTCCTCAAAATCTTGTTAGCAAACTTCTCAAAGATCGACATTTTTCCAATACATATATTATAAATGCAGAGCTTAGTTCTAACCCCTCCTTCATTTGGCGATAACTACTATGGAGTAGAGCATTATTAGAAGAGGGAACAAGATGGAAAATTGAGAATGGTAAAACTGTGGAGATCTTCAAACATAGGTGGGTAGCTAATCTTCATGAAGGGCGCATTCTTTCACGCATTGCTGGTGGATCAAAGGTTGAAAGATTCATCCAGAGTGGTTATTCATGGAATAATGATCTAGTACGACAAGCTTTCCTTTCATTTGAGGTTGATGTTATTCTAAAAGTATCGTTGATGGGTACTAATGGTGAAGATTTTCTTGTATGGACGGGAGACTCAGGTGGTCGGTTCACGGTAGCCTCGATTGGCTGATCACTTTGCATGTGTAACAGATGACAGAGTCATGACAAAATATATACAAGGTCCCTCGAACAGGGACATTGCTCACAAAATGTATAAGATTATATGGAAGCTTAGAATACCACCAAAGATTATAATTTTTGGGTGGAAACTACTCAAAGATTTGGTGGCAATTGAAGGGAAATTATGTAGACATCATGTCCCGATACTTCATATTTGCAAATGTTGTGGTGCTCCAATGGCCAACTTTATTGATGCCATGTTTGAATGCAGGTTTGCGAAGAGAGTGTGGAAGAAACATGGCTTATGGAAGCTAATCAAAGGTATCCTCGTACATAATTCGTTTGATACGTTGCTGGGATGCAAAGATAGGATGCTAAAAGAGCTTAACAAGATTCTAGTGATATCATGGGCTATATGGAAGAAATGATGCAATTATTTGCATTTGGAGGAAAAGGATGCCAAGAGTTTGAAGTGTAATTCTTTATTTTGTGTCGAGTGGGCTCTATGGTATTTAGCAGATTTCCAAAATGGTTTTCATAAGAATGAGAGTGGTTGCCTCGGTGGGAAGAAATTTGGCGAATTTGGTACTATCCCTTCTAGTAATGTTCTGTTTACGGATGTAGCTTTTAATCCAGATAGACATTTCTTTTCTATAGGTTATGTCCTTTTAAATGATAACGAGAATGTCATGTTGGTTGGTTTTTCAAGAATTTCAAACCCAGTTTCGGTGTTAGGGGAAGAGCTTAAAGCTATTGTATTTGATTTGACAAAATGTTTGGAAGGAAAAATGATGATTTCTGGTTTACAGTCAGATTCAACTCAAACTATATATGTTATTTATAACAAGTTACAGGTAGACAAAGTTGAAGATGATTTTGTGCATTGTATCATGCGCTTGTTGAGTGAACTTTTAGTGTGGGATTGTCCGTTCATCTCAAGAAAACAGAATGTATTAGCACATAAATTAGTTAAGATGGCGTTCACCTCTTCATTACCTCAGGATTGGATTGGAGAAGAAATTCTGCAGCATATCAGGATTCTAGTAATGCTTGTTTTTTAATTTGTTTTTACATTTTGTTTTTTTCAAAAAAGTGTGAAAACCCACTATTTCATTCTAATTATTTCTTTCTTTTTCGAAAATTTTCTTAGACCATTCTTTTTTTTTTTTTTTACAAATTCTCATATGCAATGAAGTGTATAAATACACTTGAATTTTAATGTTTAATTTACTTAATTTAATTCAATTAATTAAAGCTTATTTCAATTGTATAGGTGCAACCAATTATAAATATTATCACAATTTTTATGTAAATAGTATTACATCATATTATGTAAATAGTATTACATCATATTAGGTAAATAGTATTACATCATTACAATTCATCATATTATGTAAATAGTATTTACAATATCACATTATTGCACTATGTGAAAAATCAAATTTTATCATTCTCCTCTTCTCTAACCACATTATTCACCTTTATAACCTCATCTCATTCTTCTTACACATTTTTTTTTCATCACTGATACACCTCATATTAACAATATCGATCACATCTGAAAGGTATAAAAAAATTATTCAGAAAAAAATTATGCTTACAATTTGAGAATATCATGTATTATTCTATAAAAAAACATATAAGAGTGGATATTAATAAGAACACATAACACCATTAAAAATGATCAAAAGTTCGTTTAAATGTGTGATTTTATATTTTTTAAAAGTTTGGAATGTCCACAAACTTTAAAAAAAAAAAAATGCACAAGAATTTTGTTTAATTCCTATACGTGTCTCAATGAAGGATACATTTCAGCAAATTAGCATAATAAAATTAAAAAATACGATTTCTTGGAGCATGTTAATAAAGAAAAGAATTACACAGAGATTAGTATATTTAAGAGAAGAGGAGCCTGTTAGAATTAGAGTAAATGAAGAAATGGCAGTGGAAAAGCGTAAATAATTGGAAGAAATGGCCGAAGAACTCATAAATTCTAGTAAGATTTTGCCCAAATTTCTACTTCAATTTAATTTTTATAGAATCACATTCGACCAAAATTAATAGAGATGTTGTACTCATTAATATGAAAGAATTTGTCAAGAGTTAGGGTAAGTGGGCAATGTGCAGGAATCCACAAATAATTCGATTTTAAAATATTTTAGAATGAAACAAAATTATCAAAAAACAAGGGCAAATATTTTCAATATTAGGCATATACAATAAAGAAACTTTTTTGTTTGTTTTGGACTTTAGCATAGTCCAAAACAATTATAATGGACTGAGATGTGTAATTTTTTCGATAGTGAATGGGGTGTTCATAAAATTCCTAAAGTGCAACTCGATCATTTTCGTATGCCTAACAAAAGAAGATGATGATACCAAATAAATGTAAGAATGTAATTTGTGTATTGTTGTAATATGTTAGTTTGTAGGAGTGTTTTATAGATAATATGAGAGCGTTGATAGATAATATGAGAGCGTTGGGCTCTTATATTCCAAAATTATATCAATTGTATATGAGTTCTTGTATAATAATGTTTTATGTAGGTATAGTAGTTTGTATTTTAAAATGCTTATAAAATTATAAAAAGTAAATATAAGAAATTTGGAGCACGACATAGAAAATACATGGAGTGATGAAATATTATTGAGTATACAAAATTATTTTTTGTTAAGAGAACAATTATGAACATTAGAGTTAGAGAAGAAATTTGTAGTCCTAGAAGTTCGTAGAATAATATAGAAAACATTTGTCTAATCAGCCGTTTAAATTAAATCATATTCATAGTATATAAGGACAAAGATTAAATTCTGGTCTAATTAAAATGATTGCAAGTTGATCTTAACGAAACACTTTAAAAAAAACATAAACATGTGATTGCTTCTTTTCTCAATCTTGACGTCTTTTTTCATTCTTAACGTGGATAAGTTGTACGTTTTGAAATGAATGGTATTATCTTCACCTGAATTTTTTTTTTTTTAAAAGTAAAAGAAAAATAATTAATGCATGCAAGTGTTTGGTTACCGAGAACGTGTCCCTTTTTTTAACAAAATATTGATTATTTACCAATGATCATTATTTTAAAATGATGTTTTTTTGTCCCATATCAACTTATCCATTAATGTATAAGCATGTAATTTTTCTAGACTGATGTGTCAATTTTTGGCCGTGAATTACAAAAGTGACTACATAATGGCTATTTTTCAGACCTAAAGTATATAAGCCAAAAAGTGATACGTGTGAGCAATGCAAATATTCCAGAAAGTGATACATGAGACATGCGATTGTTATTGTTTCATCGGTAGAAGGATATAATTTAATACAGATAAGTTATTTTCTCTAATATTAAAAATTAAATTGTATTTATATTAATAAAATATTACTCCCTCCGTCCCACAAGTGTTTGCACCACAAATTGGGCACACTTTTTAAGAAAAAAGTGTAATGAGTGGAGTGTTGAGGGGTAATTTTGTAAAGTTATATGGATAAAGTAAAAAGGTGATTGGAAAGAGAGTAAAAGTAATGGCATTTTGTGTAAATATGTGAATATTGTGAGGGTGAGGTTTATGAGGGTGTTTCCTTTTATGGGTGTGCAAACAATTGTGGGACGGACAAATAAGGCAAGTGTGCAAACAATTGTGGGACGGACAAATAAGGCAAGTGTGCAAACAGTTGTGGGACGGAGGGAGTATTTATTATGTTTTTAATAAATTATTTATTGTCATATATCTACCTATCACAAATATTAAAAAAAAAAAAAGATAAAGTTGTTAAAAAAATATTTAATTGAATCAAGTAGAGACAGTTGGGTCTGAATATCACTCTCCACGTGCTCCATTTTTAATATTAAATTTTTATGCATATAATATATATATTTTATACGTTAATATATATTTTGCATACTTATTAATAAATAGTAGTATAACAATTCAACTTTTTTTTATTTATATATATATAGTTTGGTCAATATAAATTGTAAAATCAAAATATGAATACTATGATATTTCAACCAAAAATTTATACTTATCAATATCAATATTTTATTATGTGAAATTAAATTTATAAATATGCTTCTAAAATTATTTTATCTACTTTCAATAAAAATCTTAATTTCATGTTAATTTTTTTAAAAAAACAGTTTTTTTATTTAAAATGGGTTAAACCCATCATTCTGATCCGTTCATAGAATAAAGCGGGTCCAAATACCCGGCGTACCCCCACACCATTGAACACCATTGAACCGAGTGCATTATTCATCCAATTAATGGACATTGGACAACATAATAAAATATACCCCTTTCACTTTGGAAGTTTGGATGACGTACAAGATATTATAATATGATACTAATAAAATTGAGAAAGCTTTTTCAAGCTATTTTCAGGAGCCTTTTATCTCAAACAATCCATCCGATGATGAAATTTGTAGAGCAACTCAATTTCTAAATGTTAAGATGACAAGAGAAAAATCCAATGCGTTGGATCTGTCTTTTTCTAAACATGATGTGCTCAAGGTTGTTAGGGATTTGTCCCCTTGAAAAGCACCAGACCCTGATGGCTTTTCAGCCTCGTTCTATCAAGATAATTGGGAAACTGTAGGTGAGGATGTATCAATGGCAGTGCTTAATGTTCTTAATGGCAATGGATCACTAAAAAGCTGGAATCATACAATTATAGCACTTATACCAAAAATTGGGAGTCCATCTCTACCTCAGCATTATAGACCTATTAGTCTTTGCAATGTTTGCTATCGGATTCTAGCTAGAGCTATGACAAATAAGCTTAAGTGTGTTTTGGGTGAGTTGGTTGATCAACATCAAAGTGTTTTTGTGCCAGGTCGTATTATTACAGACAATATACTTTTGGCCTATGAAGGAATGCATTTCTTAAAATCTTCAAAGAGTAGGACAGGTTTTGCAGCTTTGAAATTGGACATGACTAAAGCATATGACAGAATTGAGTGGAGCTTTGTGTTGAAAGTGCTTCAAGCAATGGATTTTCCACCAAAATGGATCCATCTAATTTGGGAGTGCATTTCTACGGTCACCTACTCCATTAAAATTAATGGTTCGCTTTCTCAGTCCTTCAATCCTACAAGAGGTATTCGGCAAGTAGATCCTCTATCCCCATACCTGTTTGTATTATGTGCACAGGTATTCTCATCAATCATTTCTTCTGCCATTGATTCAAAGATGGTGTCAGGGTTCAAAATAGCAAGGGAAGCTCCCTCTTTGTCTCACCTCTTTTTTGCTGATGATAGCATTCTTTTTTTCAAAGCAACAAAGGAAGAGACTCAATGCTTGGCTAATTGTATTTACATATATGAGAAGGCTTCAGGCCAGCTGGTGAATAGGGAGAAATCCTCTATTACTTTCAGCCCTTGCACATGCCAAGCTAATGTTGATCAATCAAAATTGATTTTGGGTATTAGAGACTCTCGTGGACATGACTTATATCTTGGTCTCCCAGCTATCATCCCTAAAGCAAAGAAGCTTAAGTTTGGTTACTTGACGGATAGGGTCCGGAAGAAGGTGTTATCTTGGCATCACAAATATTTTTCTGATGGAGGTAAGGAGGTTGTGAGGAATTGCTAAGTGGATACAATTCCTCACAAATGATAAATCAAGACAACTAGAAACGCAATGAATTGAAACGAATAAAGAACTCAAAGAAAGAACACGGGATTTACGTGGTTCGATCAAATGATCTACGTCCACGGAGGATAGAAGACTCTCTTCACTAATCACAAATGAAAGTTACAGATTACAAGTGTACACAAAGCTTGATCTCTCTCTTAAACTCTCTATGTGTGTAACCCACAATCTATGCACTAGATGGTGTATTTATAGATGTACAATGCAAGTTGTAACTGCCTCTAACAAACCAACTAACTAACAGAAATCAACTAACTCTGAAACTGGAATATCAGCACAGTAGAACTCAGCGCAGTAAAACTCAGCACAGTTGTCTCAGCAGACTAAGAACACTATATCAGCAGAGTACTCATTACTTTACTTGTACTGAAATAACCAAATATCAGAACACTAGTTACTGTGCTTATACTAAGCACAGTTCTGAAAATCAGCACACTACCACTTCTGATAGTAAGAACAGTTCTCCAATATTGCATTAATCTCAACAATTCTCCACCTTAATGCAAGATTGCCTTCTTCCCAGCCCTCCCCAAGGCTGTTTGTTCATTCTCTTCTTAATGAACATCCCAGGTACTAAGGTTTACCAACTCCATGCAATGGTTGAACTTATTGCTTGGTAATGCCTTAGTTAACATATCAGCTGCATTCTCTTCTGAAGCTACCTTCTGAACTTCAACAATGCTCTTCTCCAAGATGTCTCTAACAAAATGCAGCTTCACATCAATGTGCTTTGACCTCTCATGAAACACTTGATGTTTTGCTAGATGGATAGTGCTCTGATTATCACACAGCACAGGAACACTCTTCTGGAATATGCCAAAATCTCTCAGAATGCCCTTCAACCGCATTGCTTCAGAGCTTCTGTCAAGGCTATGTACCCAGCTTCTGTTGTGGATAAGGTCACCATAGATTGTAAGGCTGCTCTCCATGTTATAGCAGTGCCATACAATGTAAACACATAACCAGATAAAGACTTCATTGTATCTATGTTTCCAGCAAAATCAGAATCCACAAATCCAATTAAAGGACTCTTGGTATCAGCACACTTCTCGAACAATAATCCTAAGTCTTCTGATCCATTCAGATATCTTAGAATCCACTTCAAAGCTTCTCAATGAAACTTTCCTGGATTTCCCATAAACCTACTCACCATACTAACAGCATAGGCAAGATCTGGTCTGCTACAGACCATAGCATACATGAGACTTCCTACTCCATTTGCATAAGGAACAGTAAGCATCTGCTTCTTCTCTTCATCTGTTTGAGGAGATTGCTTGACTGACAACTTGAATTGCTGACCAAATGAAGTACTAACTGGTCTGGACTGGTGCATAAGAAACCTTCTCAAGACCTTCTGAATATAACTCTTCTGGGATAGGAACAACTTGCCTGCTTTCCTATTTCTGAGAATATCCATTCCTAATATTCTCTTGGCTTCACCCAAATCCTTCATCTCGAACTTGCTACTCAGCTGCTGCTTCAGCTGGGTAATCTTTCTCATACTCTTGCTAGCTATTAACATATCATCTACATAGATCAGTAGATAGGTGCTCTCTAGATAATCTTGTTTACCAATATATACACATCCATCATATTTGCTTCTTAAGAAACCAATAGAAAGCATGAAGGTATCAAACTTTCTATACCATTGTCTAGGACTCTGCTTGAGCCCATACAATGATTTCTTAAGCAAGCATACCTTACTTTCAGTTTCAGGCATGATAAACCCTTCTGGTTGATGCATATATATTGTTTCAGCTAGTTCTCCATGTAAAAATGCAGTTTTAACATCTAGCTGATGTAACTCAAGATCATCTTGAGCAACCTTAGACAAAAGTAATCTTATTGAACAGTGTTTAACAACAGGAGAGAATACCTCATTGAAGTCTATGCCTTCTCTTTGTGTGAATCCTCTTGCCACCAACCTAGCCTTGAATCTGATCTGCTCTCTAGCACCACCAAATCCAACTTCAAGCTTTTTCTTGAACAGCCACATGCAGCTCACTAACTTCTGGTTTTTAGGCTTCTCAACAAGGATCCAGGTCTGGTTTTTCTCCAAAGATTGCAACTCTTCTGACATGGCTGCTGCCCACTGCTCTCTTTCAGGACTGGTGATTGCTTCCCTATAGTTTCTTGGCTCATAATGCTCCACCTCTTCTGCTGTGATCAGAGCATATGACACAAGATCAGCCTGGCCAAACCTAGATGGTGGGTGAATCTGCCTTCTGAGCCTATCTCTTGCAAGACTATAATTTCTCAAATCAGCAGGGTTGTCCTCCATGGTATCATCTTCTGAATTATCTTCTGGTACCTATTCTGGAACAACCTCATCTGGTGTGTTATTTCCCAGATCAGTAGGGTTGACTACCTCCTCTGGTGCCAACTGATCTGATGTGGGAAACTCCACCTCAGCTGAGAAACTCTCTTCTGACTCATTTACAATTCTTCCATCTAGGTCATGGGAATTTCCATTATGAGGATATCCCATTACCCTTTCATTAAAATCAACATCTCTGCTGATTATTAGTTTCTTATGACCTGGTTCAAGGCACCACAATCTATAGCCCTTGACACCTATTGGATAGCCAATGAATATACATTTCAGAGCCCTAGGCTCAAGCTTATCCTGTCTAATATGGGCATAAGCTTGACATCCAAACACTTTAAGTTTTGAATAATCACTCAGCTTGCCATACCAGATCTCATCTGGGGTTTTACCTTCTAAAGCAAATGATGGGGTTTTATTTATCAAATAACATGTAGTACATACAGCTTCTCCCCAAAAGCTTTTAGGTAATTTAGCATCAGCTAACATGCATCTGACCCGTTCTAGAATAGTTCTATTCATTCTCTCTGCTAATCCATTTTGTTGTGGATTAAGAGGGACAGTTCTATGTCTAGTAATGCCCTTCTCTTTACAAAATTCATTGAATTCAGCTGATAGATACTCAAGGCCATTATCTGTCCTTAAATGTTTTAAGGACTTTCCTTTCTTGTTCTCTATCTCAAGTAGCCATTCTTTGAATTTTGTAAAGGCCTCACTTTTCTGTTTGAGAATGAACACCCAAACTTTTCTAGAATAGTCATCTATAATTGACATGAAGTACTTACCTCCACCAATGGTTTCTGTTCTTGATGGCCCCCAGACATCTGAATGAACATAATCCAGCAGCTCCTTTGTAGTGTGCTTACCCTTCTGGAATGACTTCTTCTTGGCCTTTCCAAGGATGCACTGCTCACAGAACTCCAGGCTTTTGAATGTCTTCTGGTGGAAAGCCCCCTTCTTGGATAACTCCATCAGGCCTTTCTCTCCTACATGTGCCTGCTGGAACACGCCGGCGAAGGCGGTCCGTCACCAGGATCGTTGTCGGATGCCAAACGTATAAACAAATAAATAAAACCTAAACTTGCTTCTAAAACATAGTTTAGATCTGTTACCCTTGAAGATCGAGGCGTTGATTCCAATCTGCAGATCTTCTAGTCTGTCTCCCAACTTCGCTCGAACACCGGGTGGACGGCGTGCTATCAAACGTGGAGAAGGTGCCTCAATTTCGTCTCCTTGAAACCCTAGCCGTTTTTCTCTATTTCGTGTGTGCTAGGGTTTCAAAACTATTTTGAGGCTCCTATTTATAATCTCCATAAGTTCATGGGCCAGACTAGGGATCCATTAGAAGGTATAGGGTTTGGGCTTCTTATAGGCCCAACTACTCTTATGTTCAGCCCAGAACATATAATTTGGCCCGAGAACATTAATTCATTCCACTAGAGAATTAATGTTGCACTCCCGTCCTATCCCGAACTGAATCAGGGCTTCTATTAGACATTATAATTCCCCGTGTTTAAGATATCGCACGTCCATTAATTATTAAAGCTTCTGACTTCTTTAAATAATTAATTTCTATAATTCCTTGAGTAGTACCACTCAACCTTGTTGTCGTACGGATTAAATCCACCTGCAGGGTTTAATACGACAATCCTTTATGAGTTTCCTCAAGGGGACATCATCAGCCTGGATGTACAGGACACGGTGCCCTAATGCCAATAAGTAGACATCATGCGAGCGATGCCACTACCCAAAATACGGAGCGTGAAGAATCTACCAAGATTCTCACCTATGATACATCAAAGTAGTGAACAAGCACCCCACACATCTAAATATCACACTTAGGGTTAAGAATCATAAAAGTCACCAAGACCTCTAGTTCTTCATAACAGTCAGAACAGAAGAACATGTCTTATCTGTGATCCATTCAATACGCCTCAGCGCACTAGTATAAATTAATGGCTAAGACAAACCACTAACAAGTTTATACTACAACTTAAACCAATAGTTTTGTCCATAACTATATCAGTTGTGAATATTGTTTATATCTTACAAGGGACTGACAATGTGATCTTCTGTGTGACTACAAACCCACCACATCGTCTACAATGCAAGATAAGCAGACATACAAGTAATCACAAAGAATGCAAAAATGTGAAAAACCATTTATTTCAGATAAAAGGAAATCGAATATACGTCACAAAAGCCCACTAAAAGTTTGCTTTACAGTATACACCAACAGTGCCAGCCTCTTATGCCAAAGCATAGCATCTTTAGAACTCATGGTAACATCAGCAGCACCTGTGATTGTCTCACCAATTAAAGAATATAACCCATTAGACTTCTTCCCTTGCATCACTATTCTATCAGCTTTGGTGACAAACAAACATCCTTTTTCAGTCTTGAATTCATAACCCAAAGCATTTAGTGTGCCAAGAGATATAAGGTTTCTCTTCAAATCTGGAACAAATCTGACATTGGTCAGGATCACATGTTTATCATTAAACATCTTCACCCTCACAGTGCCAATCCCTCTCACATTGCAGCTTTCATCATTACCCAACAGAACTGATCCACCATTCATCATTTCCAGGTTTTGAAACCAAGATTTGGTAGGACACATGTGAAATGAACATCCAGAATCCAGCACCCATTCATTAACAAGCTTGCTATCTGTTATGCTCATAACCTCAGCACTATCATATCCTTCTCCTTCTACTACATCAGCTTTAGCAGCATCAGTAGACTTCTTTTGCTCTGGACAATCTTTAAAGAAATGTCCTTCTTTATGACATTTGTAGCAAGCTCTGTTCTTGGCTACAAATCCATTTTTCTTCTGAGCTGGCTTGGCATGGAACTTCTTGCCTAGCCCTTTCTTCTTGTCATTCTTAAGTTTGATGTTAAGACCCTCAGCTTGGTTCTTGGTCTTCTTGGTTGAGTTTGCTACATGTAAACTCTTAGTTTTCAGAATGGACAAGACTTCTTTGAATTTTGCCTTACCCTCCTTGGTAATCGGCAAAGCATCTTTGAAGTTATCATATGAAGGTGGTAAGGACTCCAAAAGTAGAAAAGACTTCTTGTGATCATCTAAAGTAACTCCAACATTTTCAAGATCATCAACAGCTTGTATGAACTCTATCAACTGCTCATCAAGGGTCTTATCATCTGTCATCTTGAAATTGTTGAGCTTCCTCTCCATAAACATCTGGTTTGACAAAGATTGTGTCAAATACAGATCATCAAGGGTCTCAAATACAGCAACAACATCCTTCTCCTTCATAACTTCCCTGAACACATTGTCTCCCAAACTCAGGACAACAATGTTGTAAGCTTTTTCCATAAGCTCTTCTTTCTTGGCCTGGTCTGCATCGGATGCAGCAGGGTCAAGGGGAGTAAGGGCCTCTTTCAACCCATGGTGTGACAGCAGAGCCTTCATCTTGGCTTTCCATAAGCCAAAATCTGTCTTACCATTGAATTTCTCTATCTCCAACTTCACAAAGCCCATTTCTTGATTCTTGACTTTATCTTCAGTTCCCACAGACGGCGCCAATTGTTATGGAATTGTATCCACTTAGCAATTCCTCACAAATGATAAATCAAGACAACTAGAAACGCAATGAATTGAAACGAATAAAGAACTCAAAGAAAGAACACGGGATTTACGTGGTTCGATCAAATGATCTACGTCCACGGAGGATAGAAGACTCTCTTCACTAATCACAAATGAAAGTTACAGATTACAAGTGTACACAAAGCTTGATCTCTCTCTTAAACTCTCTATGTGTGTAACCCACAATCTATGCACTAGATGGTGTATTTATAGATGTACAATGCAAGTTGTAACTGCCTCTAACAAACTAACTAACTAACAGAAATCAACTAACTCTGAAACTGGAATATCAGCACAGTAGAACTCAGCGCAGTAAAACTCAGCACAGTTGTCTCAGCAAACTAAGAACACTATATCAGCACAGTACTCTTTAGTAGACTAAGAGCAGTACTGTTCTGACCCGACCAGCAGAGTTGATACCTAAGATCACTAAACCAGGATTGTTGAGTAAAAAGGTCAAACAAATGTCCCACATCGGAAAGGCATTGAAGGATTGTGGCTATAAAAGGATGGACTAGTATCCCCATTGGTATGAGGCCTTTTGGGGAAACTAAAAAAGCAAAGCCGTGAGGGTTTGGCAAACCCAAAGCGGACAATATCATACCAAGTGTGGGGGATACGGAAGGGTCCAGTCCCGGAAGAACCGTAACAATGGCGCCGTCTGTGGGAAGAACGAACCCAGGGCCATAATCCGGACGAGTGTGCTCGATGTCAGTAAATAGTTGGACGAACCAGAACCCCTTGGAGGAACGACAGTCTCGATGAGATAGGCAAACCCGTATCTTTGCGGCAGTAGTCTAGCTAGCTAAGTGATCTAGTTAGAGCGGGGTCGTTTGAGGGGAGGCACGTGGTCCATTGTTTGAAGGGGAGGATTGTTGAGTAAAAAGGTCAAACAAATGTCCCACATCGGAAAGGCATTGAAGGATTGTGGCTATAAAAGGATGGACTAGTATCCCCATTGGTATGAGGCCTTTTGGGGAAACTCAAAAAGTAAAGCCGTGAGGGTTTGGCAAACCCAAAGCGGACAATATCATACCAAGTGTGGGGGATACGGAAGGGTCCAGTCCCGGAAGAACCGTAACAGAGGTGTTAATTAAAGCAGTGTTGCAAGCTATGACCTCGTATGCAATGTCATGTTTTAGGATTCCAGTGGCAATTTGTGCAGACATTGAAAGAATTATGGCAGGCTTTTGGTGGTGTGATTCTGAAATAGCAAAAAAGAAACATTGAAAAAAATGGTCTGATCTTTGTAAGCCCAAAGATGAAGGGGGTTTAGGTTTTCGAAGTTTGGTGCTTTTTAACAAAGCATTACTAGCCAAACAATTGTGGAGAATATTCACACAACAACACTCTCTTTTGGGTAAGATTTTTCAGGCAAAATACATCAAGAAAGCCAGACTAGCAGATTTGGAACTAGGCTCTAATCCATCTTTTGTATGGAGATCTTTATTATGGAGTAAAGATTTGGTGGATGCAGGAGCAAGATGGAGGGTTGGTAATGGCCTTGGCATTCACATTTTTAAAGATAGATGGGTATGTGGGTTAAAAGAGGGTCGGATTAGGTCCAGAATTGCAAGTGCTTCGGATGTTAACAGATTTTTATCAGAGGAAGGAGGCTGGAATGAGCAGCTAATAAGACAAGCCTTTCTACCTTATGAAGCAGATAATATCCTTAACACTTCAATCATTGGTAATGGAGGACAGGACCACCTGTTTTGGCCAGTGTCATCGACAGGTTGTTATACGGTGGCATCAGGATACAAATTGGCTCAATCTCAAGAAACAAATGGTGACAAGATTTCAGCAGCAGGACCATCAAATGTAGCATTTAATACAAGGGTTTTTAGCATGATTTGGAAGCTGCAAGTGCCACCAAAAGTGAGAATTTTTGGATGGAAATTGATGCGGAACCTTATAGCTTCTGAAGGAAATCTAAACATGAACCATGTGCCAATCAGTCCTATTTGCAAGTGCTGCGGATATCATTGGGCATACTCTATGCATTGTATATTTAGATGCCCTTTTGCTAAAAACACTTGGAAAACACAGGGCCTGTGGTCAGATATTAGCATTGCAACCAGGTATGAATGCTTTGATTTTGTTTATTGGTGTGCTAATAACATGGAACAGGAGCAAATGTCTTTGATCATAATGATTGCTTGGGCGATATGGATTGAAAGATGCAACTATGTGCATAAGGAGAAGCAACTCCAAGCAGATGTTAATTGTAATATTGAGTATAATGTAAATTGGGCGGTCTCGTATTGGCAGGACTTCATTGCTATAAAGGGTGGTGGTAATACAGATGGAGACGGCTCTGAAAGTTTAAAGGATGGCATATATCCAGAAGAAGATGGTAATATACTATTCACGGATGAAGCTTTCAATGATGCTAGAAAATTATATGTTGTTGGATTTGTGGTGGTGTGTGATCAGAAGAAAATTTGGTTGGCAGGAGCACGACGTATTGACAATCCAGGTACTGTTTGTGCAGCCGAATTAAAAGCTATGGAAATTGGTATTGGAAAATGCAGTCAGCTTGGTATTAAAATAAATCGGGTATGCTCTGATTCTCTTGATGCAATTAAGGCTATTGCTGGAACAGTACAAGTTGGAGTATCTGAGGCAATAATAGTTAACAACATTCAGCTTATGCTTCAAAGAGAAAGGATTCTGGATTGCAAATATATCATGCGAGATAGAAACCGGATAGCACATGAGTTGGCCAAAAGTTCTATAACCACTTCATATCCTCAAGATTGGAATGAAGATGATTGTCCACAATATTACAAGGATCTGATTTGTGAGCCCTCTCGTTCATGAGAGAATGTTTTTTTATCCTTGTTTGTATTGTCAAAAAAAAAAATGATACTAATAAAAATGTACTCCCTCGGTCCCTAACTAAGTTTTCCACTTCTTTTGTTATTTTGATTAAAGAATACGATAAAATAATAGATATAGCAAAAGTGATATGATGAAAAGAAAAAAATAATTAATTTGTATGAGATGAAGTAGAATAAAATAATAGATAAAATATAAGTGATAGTGAATGAAAGAGATAAAATAATATGTAAAAAAAAAAAAAAAAAACAATTTACATTACCATATACTCCTTCCGTCCCAGCTTAACTTACATACTTACTATTCACCCCCTTTTTAAAAAATATTATAATAAATAGAATTTTGAGATATAATTTATAAAAAAAATAAATAAGTGAGTTGACTTGTGTGTATGTATGTACTATAAAAATAATAACATTAAATATACTCCCTCCGTCCGCCTATAAGCTTCCCATTTTACCATTTTGGTCCATCCGTCTATAAGCTTTCCATACCCTTTTGTAAGTACTTTTTCTTACACATCACTTTATATCTTACTTTTTCTCTCTATTTCTCTCTTCTCTCCATCACATCACTTGTTGTATATGTATTATTTAATCACTTTTCTTAATTTATGTGTCAAAAAGTAACGGGAAACTTATAGGCGGACGGAGGAAGTAATATTTTAGATATTGTATAAATAGAGTTTCTAAATTACCGAAAAGGTAGGTATTAAAGAGTTGTGACGTAGAGAGTATTTTTTATTGCTTGGATTCCAATTTCGAGCTTGTAGTAGCCCCTCCCTATCCATCTCCTGTACAAGATCGATCACGGAGAAGGAACCTTCCCTTAGAATCCTACTCCTCCTTCACTCTATCAACCACAATTTATACATACACATGCCTATATATATACATAAGCAGAGAGAGAAAGTGAGATTAATTAAAAAAAAAGTCGGATTACATTTGCTGATGTTAGAATTGATAAAATCCATTACTATGAATCTTGGAAACATGCACCAGCAGCACTGTCAGCTTCCACCATAATAATTCTTGTGTTATTTGCTCTTGCAAATATTTCCATTCATCATCTTCTTCACCTAACTTGTCTTCCTGGCCTCAATTAATTAAACCCTTGTTCAATTCTATTTCTAAGCTTATCCCTTCATCAATTTCTCAAGAGGAGAGAGCCTGAACTTTCTGCTTACTTTTTTTCTTTTTGATAAAGTAAGATTTCTTATTTTCCTTGTTGATTTTTTTGCTGTCTAATAACAACACCTCTTGATCAGCAACCGTTTTGTTTGTTTCTTGAAAAGTAAGAAACCCTTTACTTAATTTTCAGAAAAGAAAACTGTGGTTGCAAAATTTTAAGAGAAATGCTGCGTGTTCGAAATCAGCAGATGATAATGGTGGTGGGTTGTGGGCTTGGTGCATCTTCCGTGGCTATGCCTATGCTCCTGTCTTCTTTGGGATGTTAAATCTTGTTAAGAATTTGATTGATGAAATTGTATGTGGTTAGAATTGAATTTTGATAATGTGTATGCGTTTGATTTACTTTTTTATGCAAAAGTTTTAGTAATAAGTGGATTGGAGAAGCATATATGCTAGTATGCTACTAGGCAAAGCCCAATATACCTGTTGTTCGATCTTTACAATCATTAGGTATGAGTATGATGGTTGTGTTGGATTTAGGAGTGATTATGGATATGGGACAAAGAATCGTGGGAATGCCACATCTAAGAAGACGAGATTGTCACGTTTCGCCTATGGCTTCTTCGGCACTAGCAGAATCTCGTAATTCTTCCAGAGCTGATTTGTATAAGCAGGTTGGATTTCAATTCTTGTGATTTCTTTTTCTGTTTTGTTGCTTGAACGAAAAATTGGTTAAAGTATGTGATTCATTAATCTATGTTTTGTATGACCTTTCAGGTTCTTGAAGCTGCTAGAGATAAATTTACTCAGGGATATCTTTTCAGTCCAAGGACAAAGATATCTCACTCGCAAACTAGTTTTCCCACACTCTGTTAAGATCATTATTAATGTTTAATTGAATTTAGAATCGTCAAACATTGAATTTGTCGGGTGGGTATATTTACTATTTTTGGAAACTATTTTGTAGGCCTTACTTTATGTGCGTTTTTGTCGTTTAATCGTGAGATTGACATGTGCTCTCTCCACAATGAAAGGAGAGATACGTCGTCACTTTCTGATGCCCTAGGGTGGGATGATGGGGAGGTTATGCCAATGGCGGGTAAAAATATAAACGAGTGGTTAGTAGAGTTGGATAGCATTGCAAAGGAATTGAAGCTAAGCTAGTTTTACGAGATATATAGGATACCATTTGACTGAAGTTCTGGACGCAGTGAACAAAATTCTTTTTCAATGGAGAGGTTTCAAAAGATCACCTGTAATCGTGGTTCAAAGTGTTTGTACTTGCACACCGTTTTAAGCTCCTAGTCATTCCCGCGGTATTTTTTTTCATCATTTAATTTAACTGCTCATATTCAGCTCATACATCTTGTTAATTCCGTAAAATGTCGTTGAACAGCAATATTGCTTAGCGTGATTTATATTGAAGTTTGTCGAAGACTTAACCTGACGGTGCACTGTCTGTATGCGGCATCCGTAGTGCGTAGTGCGTGCATATGCTCTCCATGGGGTTACTAGTTTTTTGTCTTCTTTTATTTCTTTAGAAAATAAGTCGTTGTTTCATCAGAATAAAAAAAAAATACAAAGCAATATACACATTAAAAGGTAGTTCGTTTGAAAATTCTACACAACTGTGAGATTTTTTTAGGAAATGAAAGCTTAGCATTTATGAAATTTTACAACTTTTGAATTTTTCACAAATACTCCTCATATTTATACAAATCACTCCATCCATTAGGATGGAGGAGATTTGAATTTTATTTTTTTTTTAATTCACAATTAGTAGAACTTTCTTTAAAATTTTCAACAGTTATGTAATAAAAAAATTCAAATTATTCTAGAATATACTAGCACTCTAATATTGATGTCATTCAATGCTTGATCAATAATGAGTGAACGGGCCGTAGTCGATTACTCAGACGGAGTAGGCAGTGACGGACCCAGAAATTTTGAATTGGGGGGCCCGATTTACATTAGTATAAATAAAATATACCCTCGTATTACGTGATGACTTGCATACCTTAAAAAGTCTACTTTTTAAGAAATGTGAATTTTTAGTGATGTATGAGAACAAATAAATAGGGATTATTTTGAGTGATTTAGTGAGATTTAAAAGGAATTTAGTGAGGCGTGAGGTCAAATAAATGAGAAGTATTTGGTTGATTTAGTGCGGTTTAAATGTGATCAAGTGAGGTATACGAAAAAATGTGGACCCAAAATGAGTGACAATTTTAAAAATAAAATAATGTAGGGAAGTATATTTTTGGGTGATTTATTGAGGTTTAAAAGATAATTTAGTAAGGTGTAGGAAAGAATGTGGACAAAAATGAGTGACAATTTTGAAAATAAAATAATATAGTAAGAGTATTAATTTTATAGATTATTTACGTATTATATGTGTGCAAAAAATCTTAAAATGTTTAAATAAAAAATTGTACAAATAATCACGAGATGGAAGAAATATACATAGAAAAAAAAAAAATCAGTGGGGGGCCCATTGACCCCCCTGGACCCTACCTGGGTCCGTCACTGGGAGTAGGATCTGTCGTCCTCCACCTATTTACCAAGGCAGCACCCAACAGCGACGTTGCTCAGTCACAATACGCAGGGACAGCCCCTCTGAATGCATTGATAGATACATCCACGGAGCCAGGTACGAAAAGTTTGACCTGTTGTGACGAGTTGATCGCCGATGAATCCTGAAATTCATCTAAATTTATGGGGTTTCGGACACAAAAATGGACCTATTTTGGAAAGTCAATATAATATAATATTTTATTTTTTCTTAGGCCACTCTTGGACCAGAAAAACTACCTTTTCTTTTTTATCAAATTTTCAGATACTAATAACTATTATTGTTTTATTTTTTTTAACTCAAATCTTTACTTGTGAGCTTGAGTAATAAAATGAGTGTTGTGTCAATCTGCACTTCTATTCATTTTGTTTAATCAATGTCAAATTAGAATAGAAAACATGCACGTGCCTTTAATTTCAGCCACACTAGATTATGATTTTGAAGTGTTAATAGTCTTATATTCTTATGATTTCCTTTACTTTCTTTATGTTCTTGGTAGTTGTTATATTTTTAAATAGATCGATTGAGGTATCCCTCGTATAAAATTTTCATTCTGCTCTTATTTTTCTATTAATGATTATAATGATATTCTCTACAACGAAAAAAAGGGGAAGAGTGCCACATCCAAACTACTTATTCCGAGACTTTAGAGATGCGGTAGAGGATTGCCAGTTGTCAGATGTCTCCCTCCAGGGGTACCCATTTACTTAGTTCCGAGGAAGAAACCCAAACACAACGGTGGAAGAGAGAGACTGGACAGGGCAATGGGCACACCCGCTTAGCATGGCAATCACAGTGCAGAATTACTCAACCTGGTGGCTCCAATTTCGGACCACAATCCAATCCTGCTTGATACCTCGCCAACTGCAACACAAGTCAGACGTCGGTCATTTCGCTTTGAAAATAGGAGGCTCGCAGAAAACGAACTCAGGGCAATTATCCGCAAATGTTGGGGAGACTCGAGAGATTTGGAGATTAACCAACGGCTTTTGACCACTAGTGAAACCCTCTCCGTCTGGGGATCTCGAGTGGAAGCAAAATTCTGAGCCGAAAAGAGAGATCTGGAAATGCAGATTAAGAATCTACAGGGAAACTTGAGTGAAGCAGGCTTGAGAGCGTACCACGATGCAAGACAAGATCTTGGGGGCCTATTGAGGCAAGAGGAAATGTATTGGAAACAAAGAGCAAAACAGTTTTGGTTAAAAGACGGGGACCTCAATACAAAGTTCTTCCACGAATCGGCTACTACTAGGCAAAAGAGAAATCGCATTGCAAGATTCATGAAGGATGATGGAACGTGGGTTGCTCGACAGGAAGATCTTTGTGAATTGTTTAATAATTATTCAAACTTATTCACAGTGGCAGAAAACATTGATGATGGAGAGATGTTCCTGGAGCCGGTTTAAACCATGGTGTCCGGCGGACAAAATGATCGACTCACGTGAGATTTTAAAAAGCAGAATTTGGCTTGGCCCTCAAACAAATGCACGGGGATAAGGCTCCTGGCCCCGACGGCTATAACCCTGCATTCTTTCAACACCATTGGGATATGCTTGGTTCTGATATATTCGTTGCTGGGACAGATTGGCTAAACAAAGAATCCTTCCCTCAGGTTCAGGGGCTCAACGACACGAATATCACCCTAATCCCCAAGATGGACTCTCCACAAACGGTAAGATACTTTCGGCCTATCTCTATATGCAATGTGCTTTATAAAATCCTATTGAAAGTTCTTTGCAATAGATTGAAAGAGGTGCTCCCAGGCCTTGTTGATCGTGCACAATCGACATTTGTATCGAGTAGAGCAATCCAAGATAATATCCTAATAGCCTTTGAGACATTACATGCCATGAAGAACAGGAGAAGTGGAGGTAAAGGAGACATGGCTCTAAAAATCGATATTAGTAAGGCCTATGATAGAGTGAGTTGGACGTACCTCGAGGCAATCTTGAGGAAGCTGGGATTTAGTAACAAATGGATTCAATGGATGTTACTCTGTGTCACCACGGTCAGATACGCGGTGCATGTCAATGAAGATACAGTGGGAACGATCACCCCGGGGCGAGGCCTTAGACAAGGAGATCCTCTGTCCCCATATTTATTCATTCTATGCTCAGAGGGATTGTCGACTGCCCTCAATCATGCATGTGTAGTTGGGGCGATTCTTAGGAACATAATTTGTCGACGGGCCCCGAAGATCACCCACTTGCTATTGCGGATGATAGCCTGCTCTTTTGTCGAGCTACGGAGGAAGAGTGTACAAGACTTAAGGGGATTCTGGATAACTATGAAAGAGTGTCAGGGCAAGCGATTAATTACGCTAAATTCGGCATCTACTTTAGCAGAAATGTGATGGAAGAAAGGCGAGCAACTTTAAAACAAATTATGGGAGTAGATAACCCTATAAATACGGGAAGATATTTGGGTCTCCCGTCTCTAATTGGCCGAAAAAATAGAGAGATCTTCGAGTATGTGAAGGAGAGACTATGGAAAAAATTACAAGGATGGCGCAAACGAAAAATATCCAAGGCGGGAAAGGAAGTTCTCATCAAATTTGTGGCCCAAGCTATCCCCACATTTTGTATGACTACTTTTCTTCTCCCTGTTACCCTTTTGAACGTAATGCAGATTATGATTAACAAATTCTGGTGGGGGAACACAACGGATGCTTCCCGAGGTATTAATTGGATGAGGTGGGAGAGATTATGCGTGGAGAAAGAAGAGGGAGGTAGGGGATTCAAAGATCTGCATAAGTTCAATCTCGCTCTCTTAGGAAAAATGGGATGGCGTCTCATCACGGACCCAAATGCTTTGGTATGCAAAGTACTCAAAGCACGATATTTCCCACATGGAGAATTCACCTATGCAAATTTGGGGTTAGTTTTACCTGGACGAGCATTCACGCGAGCAGATACCTTATTAAAGTCGGTATGCGATGGAAAATAGGATCGGGTGCTAATATCCGGGTATGGGACGACCCGTGGGTGGAAGAGACGGGGAATTTCTATGTTACTTATGATAGAGTGGAAGGACTGGAGCACATCTGATGGAGATAAGATTGTATTTTAATTATTTAGTATTATTTATATTTTTATATAGTGTTAGAGCTTTGTTTAGGTTTTGATTAATTATTAGTGGGCCGAGCTTTTAGGGCTTACACGTCTAAAACCCTAGTTTATCTATTATAAATATGAGTCTCAAGAACATTGTAAGGGGGTGGATTGAATAGAAAATATTGGGTTTTATCCCTTTTGACGTGTTTTATTTGTGTTCTTCCAGTATTCATTTTGAATCAATGGATTATCACTTTTAATCTCGTTTACGTATATTCCGGGTATACGTAGAATCAACTGATTTACGTGTGTATCGTGCTTTCGCCTGTATCAGTTGGTATCAGAGCCATAACGATTCCGTGGCGTTTATCGTTTATCAACGATGAAGCAAAATTACGATACAGAGGAGAAATTTGATTTTCTCTAGTCTCAATTGGCCGCCACCGTCGATGGAATTTTCGACAGCTACAGCCAACGAGACGAACTTGCCGCACTAGAAACACCAGCGCCACCACCATCTCTAGTTTTGGCCGCCCTTGTCGCCGCCGCCACAGTGCCGCCACCGTTCCAGAAACTCATTCCACCAGTTTCACATCTCTACACAACCAACGGATTCAGTCGACGACTTTCATCGACAACGGCCACCACCATCAGACAACACAACTCCAGAACAAGCATTTTTGTGCCAACCACCGCCAACATTTGCTTATGGTCTCAAGACCTTGGGCAACGTACGAAATGCAGATGTTTTTTACGTCAAATTTCCTGAGGCGTTAATTAATTTTGTTTTCTCTGATGATAATTAATTCATGTAGATTCGAGGACGAATCTTTTCGAAGAGGGAGAGAATGATGGAGATAAGATTGTATTTTAATTATTTAGTATTATTTATATTTTTAAATAGTGTTAGAGCTTTGTTTAGGTTTTGATTAATTATTAGTGGGCCGGGCTTTTAAGGCTTACACGCCTAAAACCCTAGTTTATCTATTATAAATACGAGTCTCAAGAACATTGTAAGGGGGTGGATTGAATAGAAAATATTGGGTTTTATCCCTTTTGACGTGTTTTATTTGTGTTCTTCCAGTATTCATTTTAAATCAATGGATTATCACTTTTAATCTCGTTTACGTATATTCCGGGTATTCGTAGAATCAACGGATTTACGTGTGTATCGTGCTTCCGCCTGCATCAACATCCGAGTTGCTGCGTTTATTGATCAGGAAGAAAAAGCCTGGGATGAGGCCCTATTACAACATATACTCCCCATGGACGGACGCGGCGCGTATCACTAATATGGCGTTGCCACCAACAAAAGCCATCGATAGAGTAATATGGGACCCCTCAAATAAAGGTGTTTACACGGTGAAAATGGCCTACAAATTAGCAGGCACCTTGTCGGCGAAAAATAATCTCAGAACGGAGGGTGAATGGAATCTAATTTGGAAAGTAACGGCTCCGCCGAAAGTGAAAGATTTCTTATGGAGAGTGGGGAGGGGCTGCTTACCAACAAGAAGCAACCTTTTGACAAGAAATGTGGTGAATGATACATCGTGTGGCTTGTGTGGGATGGAATATGAGGACAACTGGCACCTATTCCTCACACGTAACTACGCCAAGGAATGTTGGGCATCAGCACACATCACTTCGGAGGTGGAGAGTAGCATGCGGGGAAGTGAGGATCTAAAGGATGTGATCACTACCATGCTGTGGAATCAGGCTGAAACTATTAAGGCATAGTTCAGTATGTTACTGTGGCAGATATGGAAAGAAAGAAATTCCAAGATTTGGAATGATACGTGCAAAACCCCAACTGAAGCGGTTCACGCTTCAGCTGGGAATTGGCTTGATTGGAAAGCTGCAGCTAGCCTGAGACAGAAACCGACGCCTATCAGCGGAGGCTCAGAGGGGAATCTTTGTGCGGCATGGCATCCCCCGGGTCCGGGATTGTGGAAAGTAAACACAGGTGCTGCCTTCTTTGAAGGGGAACAACAGACGGGATTAGGAATGGTACTCACAAACGATCAAGGGACCTTCTGCCTAGCAAGAACACGGGTCGTACGGGGCCTTCTTTCAGTGGATGTAGGGGAGATAATGGGATTCTACGAAGCTCTATCGTGGATTAAAGATCAGGGCCTAGACAGTTGCATAATCGAGGGTGACGCGAAGAGAGTTGTCGACGCTATTAATAGTGTAGAAACAAATTCGTTGATATTCGGAGACTACACTCAGGCGTGTAGACGTCTATTAGAAGGCTTCTCCAATGTTAAAGTTAATTATATCAAAAGGGCAGCAAACGTGTGGGCACACACTCTTACTAGAAAGCCCTGTTTATTTACAAATCCTTGTACGTGGTTAGTCCAGCCGGACTTTGTGGCTGCGCTACCAAATTCTATTTGTCTATGCAATAATGGAAGCTAATTCTTCTTTGCTTCAAAAAAAAAATCATACTTCAAATAATGTTTGGATCAGTGTCAAGTCTTTAATTCTTTTAATCATATATGTAATAGTTTGTAGGGATCTTCTATATATAGTTAGGGTGTCGTAATGTGTCGTAACGTGTCGTAATGACTACCGTAGTCAGTTAATCTAAGCCATTAAAAATCTAATCTAAAGGTTTAGATTTGATGACCTGTTACCTTTTGTAAATTTTACGATATGTATTGTCGTACTGTGTCGTAATGTGTCATAAATTTGTATTTTCTATTAAATTAAATTAATTAAAATATATTATTGTAAATTTACATTTTTATCCTTATACAATAAAATAATTTATTATATTTTTGTTAATGTAATTAAAATATGTAATGTTAAAATTACATATTTACCCTTATGATATTAATAAAACTAATAACAAAAAAATAAATCAAATCAATTTATTAACAATAAAACAAACCAAATCAGTGAGAAAAACTCATTCTTGCTTCAAACCCGTACACTCGCATGTACCGTACCTCTTATTTTAATTTTAATTATTTATTTATATTTTATCTGCACCCATTAATTTAATGAGTTCACCCCCAAATTATATTTTTACAGCAGTTATCTGCACACACTCATTTTATGAGTTCACACCCACATCATTTTTTTACAACAATTATCTACACCCGCTAATTTTATGAGTTCACCCCAAATCATTTTTTACCATAGTTATCTGCACCCATTCATTTTATGAGTTCACCCCCAAATCATTTCTTTTTTACACCGGTTATCTACACCCGCTCATTTTATGAGTTCACCCCCAAATTATTATTTTACCAAAGTTATCTGTACCCGCTCATTTTATGAGTTCACCCCCAAATTATTTTTATACCACAGTTATCTACACCCGCTCATTTTATGAGTTCACCCCAACATTTTTTTTTAAATAATTACATTTAAAAGACTATATTATTTTTTTATTAATTAACACAAAATATAATAAAATCAACCCTAATTTATACATTTACAATCTACAGCCGAGTCATTGTCGAGTTACCGTCGATTCACCACCAAATCACTCATATTTTTAGAAAAAAAATCGTAAAAACATAATTAAATAAAACTGTCGAGATTATGCACAAATTTTGATTTTTTTTCTTTTTAATTTTTCTTCCCATTTTCAATTTTTATTCCAAACTTTTTATTTCTTCGTTTTTTTTGTTTCCTACTTTTTTTTCATTAGAATATTTTTTTAATTTTAATACAAAATAATATTATATGTATGATTTTATTATAATCCCTCCGTCCCAGTGAAAGCTCCTCATGAGCTTCGGACATAGAGGTTAAAAAATATGTTATAATAAGTGGATGTATGAGAGGTGATGTGATTGAGAGAGAGAAGAATATAATGAAATGTGAGAGGGAATAGTTTGGCAAAAAAGGAATGGGTAACTTTCATTGGGACAAATGAATAAGGAAAGTTAGGTAGCTTTCAATAGGAAGGAGGGAGTAGTCGGTAATACAACAAGTAATAACCAGTAATAGCATAAACAGTAATCAGTAATACCATTAACAATAATTAGTAATACCACGAACATTAATCAGTAATATCATTAATATTAATCAGTAAAATTTTATACAATAACATATAATTTCACACATCTAATTATATTCAATAATACAAAAAATAATTATCAGTAATACCATGAACAGTAAGTAGTAATACCATGAACATTGAATAGTAATATCTCATACAATAACAAATAATTCCACAAATCTAATTATATTCAATAATACCAAAAACAATTATCAGTAATACCATAAACAATAATATGTAATACCATAAAAATAATAATAATCAGTAATAAATAATTTCACATAATCAGTAATACCACAATTAATAATCATTAATATTAATTCAATAGTGTATTAATAGTAATACCGCAATCAATAACTAGTAATACCAGTATCAATAATACCAATAACATTAATACCATAAAAAAAAGTGAAGAGAGTGCAGATCGGAGTGTACTAAAGAAAATAGAGGGTGCACATTACCAAGCCCAATTGAATGGAACCCTAGCCCAATGGAAGGGCACCCTAGGTCAGCAGTCGTCGCTTGGGATTTCATCAGCAAGGTCACCGGCTCCGAGTGTCGTCCGGTCAGAGATCCATCAGCAACATACTTATAGTCCTCTATCGGGCCGTCGTCAGCCGGAGGAAGAGGCTGCGCAGGAGCAGGGTGAAGAAGACGGATGAAGCAATGTAGCTTCGATTTGGACAGAGATGAACGACGAGAGAGAGGCAACGTCGATCCAAGTATAAGAGAGTGCAGATCGGAGTGTACTAAAGAAAATAGAGGGTGCACATTACCAAGCCCAATTGAATGGAACCCTAGCCCAATGGAAGGGCACCCTAGGTCAGCAGTCGTCGCTTGGGATTTCATCAGCAAGGTCACCGGCTCCGAGTGTCGTCCGGTCAGAGATCCATCAGCAACATACTTATAGTCCTCTATCGGGCCGTCGTCAGCCGGAGGAAGAGGCTGCGCAGGAGCAGGGTGAAGAAGACGGATGAAGCAATGTAGCTTCGATTTGGACAGAGATGAACGACGAGAGAGAGGCAACGTCGATCCAAGTATTGCAGGCGAGCGCCGTTGATGTAGGAGAAGCTCCTGGATCGCGAACGCAAGGGAGATTGATCGAAGCAGTCGCGTCGGTGGTCGAAATGAGGAGAGGATTTCGGCCGCAATGGATCGTGGCCGAGATGGAAGATTACGTCGATTGTTATGGAAGTGAAGAATCGCGATTGCGATTCGAGGAGGGGTCTCAGGCTTCAGCGGCCGAGACCGAAGCGCCGTCGTCGCCGTCGAGGGGGTGGTCGGGCATGGTGGTGGCTGGGTCACCCGCCGACATGCATGGATTTCCGGCAGGTCCTTTACTCATCAAATTAAAATTTAGGTACACCGCCGATCGACTATAATAAAATTATACCTATAATATTATTTTGTATTAAAATTTAAAAAATACACATGCAAAAAATGGAAAAGAAAGACAGAAAAATTAAAAAAGGAAAAGAAAAAAAAAACATGGAAATAAAAAATTTGGAAAAAAAATTGAAAATGGGAAGAAAAAAGAAAAAGAGGAGGGGGAAGAAAAATTAAAAAGAAAAAATTCGAGATTTGTGGCTAATTTCGATAGTTTTTTATTAATTATATTTTTACGTTTTTTTTAAAATATGAGTGATTTGGTGGTGAATCGATTTTTCAGAGTTTATTTTATTATATTTTGTGTAAATTAATAAAAGGATAATATAGTGTTTTAAATGTGATTAATTTTTAAAAAATATTTTGGGGTGCACTCAAAAAATGTGCGAGTGCAGATAACCGTGGTAAAACAATAATTTGGGGGTGAACTCATAAAATGAGCGAGTGTAGATAATTGTGGTAAAAAATAATTTGGGGGTGAACTCATAGAATGAGCGGGTGTAGATAACTGTTGTAAAAAAGAAATGATTTGGGGGTGAACTCTTTAAATGAGCGGGTGCAGATAACTTTAGTAAAAACATGATTTGGGGTGAATTCGTTAAATTAGCGGGTGCAGATAATTGTAGTAAAAATATGATTAGTGGGTGCACTAATTAAATTAGTGGGTGGAGATAAAATATAAATAAAACTTAAAAAGAGAGGGTAGAACAGTAATTTTACTTAATATATATATATATATATATATATATATATATTAAAAATAATTTAAATAAAAGAAGAGTAATATAGTAAATAACAAAATACAATTTAAAAAATAATATAAATAACTTAAACTTGTATAACAGGTAGCAGGTCGTTACGACGTTTACGACGCCACGTGGCGCGATTCGATAAAGTGACTATGTAGTCAATTTGTAAAATATGACTGCCGTAAGAATTGCCCTAGTTTGTATCAAGATGAAATGTTAATTGTTAAGTATTTTTTTTAATAAAATGTTTAATTATATTAATATAGTTGAAATAATTTTATTTTTTTAGTCGATTACAAAATTTTATGTATTGTATATAAATTTTCAATTTATATTTGGTATGAAATCATCTCGCTAAGATACAATTTTTAAATAAATTGGGCATAAGGCTAGTAATATATAATGTTAAATAAAATACTCAGCCAATGTACTGAAAATTAATTTAAGTTGCAAGTTTAAATGGATTTTCAAAGTTGCAAGTTTAAATGGTTGATGAAGTAAATGATCATTTAATAAAGTTATAATAAATTTGTTTAATAATGTAAAGCATGTTGTTGATAAAATGACATATATTTTGATTAAATACCAAAACCCCCTGAGACATGCCTAAGTCTAGATGAGTGTGTTCTAAGATTGTTAGAACACATAGCATAAGGCTAAATGAGAAGCTGATATGTTAGGCAGCTCTTAGATGACTAGATGCACAATGTAAGGGGGAACCTATACTTGGAAGATTATCAGGAACAAGTCCCCTCAAGGCTCAAATTCTGGAACAATCATTAAAGCAAAGGAAAACTCTATAGAACATCATATGCTCTGATCAGGAGAGTTGTCCAGAAGAGCTATCTCTATGCAAGAACAAGATTGTAAAGCTCAAAAGGACAAGATTAGTCAAATATTTCTGATCAGGAGAGTTGTCCAGAGATGATAACTCTGTGAGAAAACAAAAGCTCAGAAGCTAAAAGACCATATATGCTGATCAGGAGAGTTGTCCCAAAAGAGTTGTCTCAGCAAGTTTGAACCAGAACAAAAGTTCTAATGTTTGAAGGTCAACCATGTTGAAGAGTTAGAGACAACCATACCCTAAAGAACTTCAATACAACATGCTAAGATCACCTTGAAGTGAAGCAAAGGGAAAGAGCCAAGTCATCTGAAGAAGAGCAAGCCAACTTTGCTGATAAGCAAAACTGCTGATAGTGATAAGGAGAGTTGTCCATTTGATAAGGAATGTTGTCCTATCATTGGATCAACCTTCAGAAGCCATGTCCAAGTCCTAACAAGAAGTCAAACATTGGGAAAAGTGCTGCAGAATGAAGACAAAGTCTTAACAGCCGTTTATTACCCAAATAAGGACATGTCACTATCAAGAATCTGTCTTCCAGTTTGAAGAACTCAAGGAAGACATTTATAGCAATTTGGGGCTGCCTCTCCAACGGGCAAATCCTCAAATTTGTCTATAAATACAGAAGTGTGAAGACCATTTGGAAGAACCTGAACCTTGACAAGAATATCCAACTATCCTACAAGAATTCAAGTGCTTTCAAAGCTTTCAAAAGAGACTATCTTAGTCTTCATACACTTCTTGTAAGCAGAACTTACTGTATTTTCATACAAAGCTTAGAGAGATATCCTAATCCTTATACACTGATCTTCATTGTAAAGGATATCTCATTAGTTGGAACCTTACTTCAACCCTTACCTCTTTCAAGTGAGAAAGTGAGAAGGTTGTAGTAGTAGAAGTGGTAGGAGCTGACTGTTGAGAGAAGAACAGTTCAGTTCTGAGTTGAGAAGAGGGTACTAGGACTCTAGACATCCTAGGGATCAATTCACCAAGGAGTGGTGTTATTGATCAAGTGCACCTTGGCACTATAAAACAAGTTAATTCCAAGAGTGAATGAATTGTCCTGTTAAATCAGGGAAAGTGGATGTAGGAGCTTGAGTCTCTGAACCACTATAAACTCTTGTGTTGATTTGCTTTACAAGTACTTACATTCATTCAACACTGCACACAAAACTGATCTTCCAAAAGATACATACTCAAAGACTGTGCAAAACTGTTTTGGACAAGTTCCCTGAAAACTGGACTGTATTGACAAATTGATTTCAGAAACTTAAGGAGTCTAAACTTAAAGGGCCAACCACTATTCCGCACATATAACTCCCCTAGATAGTTATTCAACTAAGTACTCAATAGTACTTAGTAGTTTGATTATCTTAGAAGAGTTAATCATCTTCAGCAGAGTTGTCCAAGACTACCTTGCTGAGCTCTAGTTTGATCATAAGTTGAAAAGATTTGCATACAAGTGTATTCCCCCCCCCCCCCATACACTTGTTATATACTCCTTTCAGGACCAACAAGTGGTATCAGAGCAGGGGTTCAAAGACCACTGCTTCTGAAAATCCATCCTGATTTTCAAAATTCACATATTTGTGTGGTCACTGAACTGATCTCTATCTGAAATCTATAACCTGTTGACTAACTGCTTTCTTGAGATATGGCCAACAACAATGTTGTTCCTCCACCTGATGTTCAAGGATTGGACAACATGGCCACAAATCCAGTCAACCATATTTCACATCATAAACTGCCCATGTTTTCAATAGACAACTATGATTTCTGGAAAATAAGAATGAGGGCTCATCTTGCATCTCTTCACACTGACATGCTAAGAGTAATCACAAGAGGACCTTTTGTGTTTACTCAAACTAACCCCAGGGTGACAGATGAGCAAAGAGCAGATGTAAGGGAACTAATTCCCAAAGATGAGGATGACTTCACTACTGATGAAAAGAGGAAAGATAATCTAAATTATCTTGCCATGAACACCCTCTATCAAACAATTCCAGATGCAGTCATGGGAAGAGTCTACCACTGCACCACAGCCAAAGAAATTTGGGATACTCTTGTTGAAATGTGTGAGGGTACAGAAAAGATCAAGGAGAACAAGCTCCAAGTTGCTGTGCAAAAGTTTGAACAATTCTCAATGGAAGCTGAAGAATCCATTGACAAATTTGCTGGTAGATTCACTGATGTGATGAATGAAATCAACTCCTTGGGCAAGGTGTACTCCAGGAGAGAAGTTGGATTGAAGATCTTGAGAAGCCTCACTCAAAAGTGGGATGTCTATGCTGTGATGATGCAGAATAACAAAGATCTCTCCTCCATGCCCATGCAACAAATCTTCTCAGAACTCAAAGCCTATGAGTTTGACCTCAATAGAAGAAAGCCTGTTGAGGAACCTTCAAATCCTACTAAGGGAGTGGCATTCAAAGCCAAAGTTGCTGAACCTGAAATGCAACCCACTCCCAGATCATCAAAGTCAATCTCAAAGACTGAAATGAAGGAAGAACTAGCCTTGATGGCTAGAATGTTTGACAAGCTGAACACAAGGTTTGGTAGATACAAGAAATTCTACCAAGACAACAAATTCAGGAGAAGATACAACTCCCCTGAAGATCAGGCCAAGGACAAAAAGCCTGAAGAGAAAAGATCAGAGGACAAGTACTCTGATAGGAGAAGGTCCAGTAGAGCTGACCCTTCATCATCAAAAGGAAGAGATGAATCCAAGAAGGATGATGATGAAGACCTATGCTACAATTGCAAGAAGAAAGGACACTTCCAGTATGACTGCCTTGAACTAAGCTCTAAAGAAAGAAGAGAAAGGCAAGCTAAAAGAGACAGAAAGTTCACCAATAGAAAGGCCATGATGGCTGGTGAAGGATCTGATAGTGCTGAAAGCTTCAACTCTTCAGATGGACTGTTCTCAAACAGTGATGATGATGATGATGTGTGCAACATGGCTCTTGAGGATGATGAGGTATCCTCCACTTCTAGCTCACCATCATTTTTATCACAAAACACTAGTGAAGTTAACTTGAAACTTTCCTTTGGGAAGTTGATGGAAGATTTCACTAGATTACAAGAATTTCATGATAATTGTGTGAGAGAAAATGAAAGATTGGCTATTGAACTTACCAAAAACTCTGAGGCAGATGTTGATGTCAAATCTACTGAGTTGTATCAACAAGTCTTGAGAGAGCTTAAGGAAGCAAATCTCAGGATAGTTGACCAACAAAGAGAGATTGATGATCAACTCCTCTCTCAGAAGAGAAAAGACTTTGAACTAAAAATTCTAAATGTCAAGTTTGAAAACCTCTCACATGAATATGATATTCTTAAATCAAGTGAAGAGAGCCTGAAATTAAAGATGTCTGCTTTGAACAAATCCTCTAGGGCAATAGAGGAAATTCAGAGTTATCAGAGACCTATGGCTCAAAGAAGTGGATTAGGTTTTGATCCATTTGAATCTTCACCTTGTTTTAATGTTGCCTCCACAAGTAACACTAAGAAAATCTTTGTCAAATCAGTGGCACAACAAGCTGAAAATGAAGTAATTCAGCCACTGAACAAAGGAAAGGGCAAATTAACTGAAATGCCTACTCAAGTGTTTCAGGAGACTAGGCCCAAACCTTCGGAAAAGGTCAAAGCCCCTGAACACAAGAGGAATGTTGGTCAGCAGAGTAGACCCAATGGAAGGGCAACTCTACTGAACAATGTTCAGAGGAGTTATCCAAGGTATAATCAGCCTAGGCCAACTCATCTGAGAAAGCCTCAGCTGGATAGACCTAAGGACAACTATCCTCAAAGGCAGAATAAAATGAGACAACCAAAACCCTTCATGCCAAAGGGTAATGGTCATAAAGATGCCTTTCCTCAAAGATTTCATCAAGCTGCACAAAGAACTCATAAGTTCAGGAGAATTGACAACTCCCCTGAAACTTATAGAGTTAACACATTCACACATAATTTCCCCAAGGCATTTAAGGGAAAGACAGTGTATGTTGATGCACAAGGAAAACAACTTAGCCACCTTGAATCAATCAGGGTGATTAGGCAAGTTTGGGTTCCTAAAGGTACATCTAACCTCTCAGGACCCAAAACTCAAAGGGTACCTAAACCTATCTAATTGCAGGTACCAGTGGGCCACAAAAAGAGGAGCATGAACAAAAAGACAGCATGGTACCTTGACAGTGGATGCTCAAGGCACATGACTGGAAACAAGGAACTCCTCACTGATTTTATTGAAAAAGAATGCCCAAATGTCACCTTTGGAGACAGCTCACAAGCAACAACAAAAGGTTATGGTACTTTGATGATTGGTAACATCAAAGTAACCAATGTATCTTATGTAGCTGGTCTCAAATATAATCTCCTAAGTATCAGTCAATTTTGTGATAAAGATTTCAAAGTTGAGTTCTCAAGTGGAAAATGTTTAATCAAGGATACAACTCAACAAATTCTATTGACTGGAACTAGGAAAGGAAATGTGTATTTTGCTGACTGGGACAAGTCTACTGATGCTGCATGTTTCATTGCTAAGAGTACTAGTGAACAAAGTTGGTTATGGCACAAGAGGCTAAACCACCTGAACTTTAAATCAATGAATAAACTTGCTAGAAATACATTAGTTAAAGGACTGCCTAATGAGGTTTTCATTAAAGAACATGTGTGTAAGCCATGTCAAGAAGGAAAACAGATTAAAGCCTCATTCAAAGGTAAACCAGTCATTTCTACTGAAAGGGTACTTGAACTTCTACACATGGATCTGTTTGGACCAATCACCCCTTCAAGTATAAATGGTAGAAAATACACATTGGTAGTAGTAGATGACTTCTCTAGGTTCACATGGGTAGTATTTCTCCTTAATAAGAAGGAAACACAAATTAAACTACCTGAACTCCTTAAGAGACTGTCAAATGAGAAAAGCCTTAGCATTATCAAGATAAGATCTGATAAAGGCACTGAGTTCATAAATTCATACATCAAAGAGTATTGCACATCTAATGGGATAGCTCATGAAACCTCAGCAGTTAGAACTCCTCAGCAAAATGGAGTTGCAGAAAGAAGGAATAGAACCTTAAAAGAAGCTGCTAGAACCTTAATTGCTGATTCAAACTTACCTAAGAGGTTTTGGGCTGAAGCTATAAACACTGCATGACATACTCAAAATAGATGTTTGATCACTAAGGGGCAAGGCAAAACCCCCTATGAACTCTGGAAATGAAGAATGCCTAAAGTGTCATACTTTCACATATTTGGTTGTAAGTGTTTCATTCACAATAATGGGAAAGAACAGTTGAAAGCCTTTGATAGCAAAGCTGATGAGGGAGTATTTCTTGGATACTCTCAAATCAGTAAAGCTTTCAGAGTCTACAACAAGAAAACCCTTATAGTGGAAGAAACACCTCATGTTGTGTTTGATGAATCCATCCTTGAGATCAGGAATGATATTTTGGAACCTGAAGAAATCACACAGAGGACAACCAGATTGAGCCTAAAAGACAAAGACATTGAATTCATAGATGTTGTCCAAGCCAACCTACCTGAAAAATTCACATTGGACAACAATTCTGAAGGCAACCTTCCTGAGACAAACCCCACTTATGGAAATGATGAACTGAATGAGTCAATCCCAGTTCACATCCAGGTAACAACTACCAATGAAGAAGCAGTTCCTGCTGAGGTAGTTAATGGGTCAAATAATCAAGGGGGAACTCAAAATGTTGAAAATACCAATGTGCCTGACATTGAGGACAACACCCCTGATTATGATCCTGAATTAGATCCTGCACTCAACTATCCTGAATTATATAACACTGGTGACTCAACCTCAGTAGAGGACAACTCTACTGAAGGGATCAGGAAAAGAAGGACTTGGTTGTATGACCATCCTACTGACCTGATACTTGGTGACCCAAGTATAGGAGTCAAAACCAGAAGGTTTCATGGTGAAAGTGCTATGTTATGTTGCTTCTTGTCAGAACAGGAACCAAAAGACATTGATGAAGCACTTCAGGATGCCAATTGGATCACAGCAATGCAGGAAGAGCTCAACCAATTCACCAGAAATGAAGTATGGGAGCTGGTTGATAGACCTTCACATCAAGATGTTATTGGAACCAAGTGGGTGTTCAAGAACAAAAAGAATGAGAATGATGTGATTGTCAGAAACAAAGCAAGACTAGTGGCAAAAGGTTACTGCCAACATGAAGGCATTGACTATGATGAGACCTTTGCACCTGTGGCAAGGCTAGAAGCAATAAGGCTCTTCCTAGCCTATGCAGCCCACAAGAGGTTCAAAGTGTACCAAATGGATGTCAAGAGTGCCTTTCTAAATGGAATATTGAAAGAAGAAGTCTATGTGGAGCAACCACCAGGTTTTGAGATTGGAGACCAAGTATACAGACTGAAGAAGGCTCTATATGGACTCAAGCAGGCCCCTAGGGCTTGGTATGATACACTGTCACAATTCCTCTTGGATCATGGATTCACCAAGGGAACTGTGGACAGAACACTCTTCAGAATCTCTGAAGGAGAAGACATCTTACTTGTCCAAATTTATGTAGATGACATAATTTTTAGATCCCCTAATGAGAAGCTTTGTGAGAAGTTCTCCAAGCTCATGCAAAGCAAGTTTGAGATGTCCATGATGGGGTTGATGAACTTCTTTTTGGGTCTACAAGTCAAGCAATCAAAAGAAGGAATCTTCATCAACCAAGCCAAGTACACCAGAGAAATGATCAAGAAGTTTGGGTGTACATCAAGCAAGCCAGTAAGGATCCCAATGAACACAAATTGAAAGATGGATCCTGATGAAAGTGGTGTTCCAACTAACTCCACTGAGTATAGAGGAATAATTGGCTCACTCCTCTATCTCACTGCCAGCAGACCTGACATCACCTTTGCAGTAGGTGTTTGTGCAAGGTTTCAAGCAAATCCTAAGAAAAGCCATCTTGAGGCTGCAAAGAGGATCTTGAGGTATCTCAAAGGCACTGAGAACCTAGGCCTTTGGTACCCTGCTGATGACAACATTGAGTTAACTGGCTACTCAGATGCTGATTATGGAGGATGCAGAATTGACAGAAAATCCACTTCAGGAACTTGTCAATTCTTGGGCAACAAACTCATATCTTGGTTTTCCAAGAAGCAAAACACAGTGGCCACCTCCACCACTGAAGCTGAATATGTTGCTGCTGGAAGTTGTTGTGCTCAAATCCTTTGGCTAAGACAACAACTCAAAGACTACAAAGTCAACTCTACTGAAGTGCCAATATTCTGTGACAATAATAGTGCTATTGCCATATCACAGAATCCTGTATTGCACACAAGATGTAAACATGTGGACATTAAGCATCACTTCATTAGAGATCATGTGGAGAAGAAGGATATCAAGTTGGTAAAGATCCACACAGATCATCAAAAAGCTGATATATTGACAAAGCCACTTGCAGAAGCAAGGTTTCTGGAATTATCAGCAGAGTTGGGTCTTCTTGACCCAGGAAAGTTGGATAAATAAATCCAAAGGAGTTTACTCATTAAGGGGGAACTAAGTTCAAACTTCAGCACTTGATCAAGTCTACTGAAATTCAGAGAAGTTGACCTCACTTATTCAGGACACTTGTCCACAGCACTCCAGGACTTCTCTCCATGTAGGGTCGGATAAGTTGTCTTGGCTATCAAACCAAATCTTGGTCTGATAAGCACCTATTTTGGGCAATCATTGCCTATTTCGAAATATGTCCCATTCCAATTACAGATATCATCTTTTTGGGATTTAATTTGTCTCCCACCCAAAAGGTCACTTTCCATGCATTAAATGCCAAGATTTAACTCTTGTTTGCATTAAACTTTTTGGGACATGATCTATCTCGAAAAACCCCCAGCCTTAAACAAACATTAAAACTCCACCACGTTTTTGAACAAAACAGTTTTTCACTGTTACATTGGTTTTTGACCATTGGATCAAAACTGGCCAACTCCTCTGAAATCAATCCTAGCCGTTCATTTTGGATTTCCATTTTTGTTCATCTTTGAATTGCATCAAGACTTCACCAACTCATTGACAAACATTCTTTTTAGAATATTCACAATTCTTAAGATCCCCCACAAACACTTATTCCCCAAGTATTCGAAACCCTAGCTCTAAATTTCCTTCAAACTCTCTCAATCTCTTTCAAAACTTTCTTCTGTAAATCTTCAATGGCTCCCAAAGTTAGACCAGAGATGATCATTGATTTCACCAACAAGGCTCTAGACCTTGATTTTGGTTATTTGAGCAACAAAAATAGTCTTCACTTTGAACCCATAGTATCCTTTGAGAGTGAGGATCCTGAGATTAAACCAACCCTGAGATGGTTGAGGAGAGCTGGATTACAAAAATTTATGGAGGAAAGACCAAGTTCCTGCCTAGAAAGTTACATGGCTGAGTTCTTTGCCTTTCTCAAGTGGAGAGGTAAGCCTGAAGATGGTGAAGTTTCCACCAGATTGTCATATGTTGCAGAGGGAGAGGAAGAAGAGAGATTTCATAGAGTGAAATTCTCTTCAGAAGATCTTGAAGGAGCTTTTGGATTACCTTTTGAGGGAAGAAATCCAGAAGTTTATGGTACTGGACATGAAGATGAAATAGCTCAAGAATGGCTATTAGTACCAGGACCTCTCTCTTCAACACAAAACAAGAAGACTCTCAAGCCAAAATTTCTCAACCTCTTTGAGGTAGTTGCTAAGAGTCTCTTGAGCAATACTGGAAGCTTGGAGCAAATCAGCCATCCAAGAATCAGAATCATAGCTGCTGTTATTGATGCTAGTGACAAGGGCATCAAGTTTGATTGGAGGACCTTCATCATGTCTGAGATGATGAAGGAAAAGGCCAAATTTAAGGTGAGAGCCCACAACAAGGTTGTGTTAGAAGGGAAACTCAAGTATTGCACCAGGGCAAGCTTATTGATAGAAAGATTTTCCCACTACTCTCAAATGCAAACATTTGCAAAGCCTCTCCCAGCCCAAAAGATCCTGTTTAGGAAGCTCAGCAAGAAAACTGAGCAAAGGAGGATGCTTATGGCCAAACCTGTTGAAGAACAGGTTGAAGAAAAGCCTAAGATGAAGAAGAGAACCAAGGCCAGGGCTGTCAAAACAAGGAAAATGTCTCAATTATCCTCAAGAGAAGCCTCAGGAGCATCAGCTGAAGTTGATGAAGTGGCAGAAGAGGGAGTAAGTGTGCCTTCTGACCACTCAGAAGAGTTGAGGCTGAAATACAATGAGACAAGGCAAAAGCACAAGGGTGATAAGAGAATCAGGGAAGTTGTCCCTGTGAAAGATGGTGAAGGCAGTGGGAGCAGTAGGGCCAGCAAGAGAAGGGTCAAGCCTACTGAGAAAATGTTGGAGCTGCAGGAAGAAAGGTCTCTTCAATTGGCTCTAAGAGAGAGCAGAGCTGAAAGCAGGACCAAATTCAAGTCAAGGACTAGCTCATCTGGATCTGGAACTCCAGAATCCAAAGTCCCTGAAGGTCAACCTAAAGAGGCCAACATCCCTGAAACCCAGAATCCTGAGCCCAACTCCCCTGAAACCCATGTTACCCCTTCCAACCAACCCATCACCCCTGTAGATCTCTCTAAGAGATATTCTCCAGAAGGAAGTGTGCAAAGAAGTGGCATTGATGTGCTTGCAGATTTAGCAGTAGATGAGACAAGACTTCTGTTTCCTCTTGACTCATCCATGCTCAACTACTCAAAGCTTTTAGAACATGCACTCAATGAGCCAACTCCCCTGAGCAAAGCCCCTTCAGATTCATTGCTCTCTAAAGCAACTGAAGTACCTTCATTTGAGCCTAACCTTTCTGAAGCCAACCCTCCTGAACTTAACTTGCCTGAAGCTGCAATTAGAGAAACCACAACCCACTCCCCTATAGCCCAAAGTTCTCCATCAAATGAGAATGAGGAGGAGTATACTTATGAAAGTATGCTCAGAGGTGGAGCTAAGGCCACTGTGGACAGTTTGTATCCACAACTTGCTGAATTTCCAAGAATTCAGAAGATGTTTCATGATTTGAGGATGCTTGTGGATGTTAAAGATAAAACCTTGATGGAAATATCACAAGTCATCCAAGATAAGGGTGCAAACTGGTGGCAAGTGGAGGAGAGCAGATTGCTACATTTTGCTGGAGTGATGAAAACAAGATTCCTCACTGATGAGGAAGTTTTTGCAAAGTTGGTAGCTGAAAAGATCATTGAGGAGAAAGAGAGAAAAGCTAAAGGCATCAAACACCCTGACAGTAGCTCAAATGATGATGATTCCCCTGATGATCCCTCAAACCCTTCAAATCCCAACCCTCCTGAAACCCCTCAAGCCAACCTCCCTGAACCCTCTCAACCCAAGTCTTCTGTAGCAGATAGACTTTCAAACCCTCCTAGAACCTACCATAGGAAAGGCTATGTTTCATCAGAGGTGTTGACCAAGGGTGGTAACACAACCAAAGACACATCTGCCAATGAAGGTTCTTCTGAACCCAAGGCACAGCCTAAAGATGTTGAGGTTCCTATGTTAGAGGCTAGTTTGATTAAGGCCTATTCAGTGTCAGATGAGTTGGACACTGATCAGCCCTTAATCATTCAGGATGACTCAGTGGCTGCTGAAATAAGCACTGTGATCTCCTCACAACTGCCATCTTTGAACCTTGTGGAAGGTGAAGATGCTGCAGGTTTAGGAGAAGGGGTTGAAAAGGAAGATAGAATCAAAAAATCAGAGGGAGTTATGGATGAAAGAGAGGTAGTAATCACTAAGATTGTGAGTGTACCACCATATGAGGGTGGAATAAGTGAGGAAGGACAGGTTATTCTTGAAGTCAAGTCTAAACTTCAAGAATCCCTTGATGAAAGGAGGCCTGATTCCTTGGGTGAGAACATTTTAAAAGAAGGGAGAAAAGAACAAGTTGAAAATGAGAAGAAGACTGTTGATGTATCAGAGTCTTATACAAAAGAAATTGAGGGAGATGAGTGTTTATTCCCTAACATGTTTGATTTGTCTAATATTGCAGGTATTTCCCTTGACCAAATTTTTGCAGATGAGTTCTTAACAGATGCACCTATCCAAGTAGATACAGGCTCAGCTCAAGCCTTGCTTGGAATGCAATCAGAGAAATTGGACTCCTTGGCTCATCAGGTCCAATCTGCTCATGCTGAAACTTCAGGAGCATTGAATGAGCAAGGAATGACTCTAGCATCTGTAGAAATGAGGCTTACAGGCTCTGAAGATGTAGTACTTCCTACATTAGAAGCAAGGATTAGTGGTGTGGAAACTGGCCTCCAAACCATTTCCACTGAAGTACAAAAAGCCAAATCCACCATGGAATCCATATCAGAAGAGGTCAAGAAGGAACAAAAGCTGCTGAGAGACAATCATAATGCTAATGTCAAGGCTCTCAGGCTTACTGTCAAGCAAGCTCTTGGAAAGAAGACAGCACTGCAAAAGAAGAGAGCTGAAGAGCAAAGGCTAGCAATGGTAAAAGCAGCCTCTGAAAAAATTTCCCAAGAGGTATTGGCCAACATTGCTGAAGGTGCAGTGGCCAACCTCACTGAGCTTCTTAAAGCCCAACTGGATGCATCCCTGAGAGCAACCTTGGAGGAGGTTGTTCAACAAAAGATGAAGCCTGTTCTAGCTTTTCTTAGCTTGAGCAGTGATAGGATGCAAAATATACATGATGAAAATGTATATCTGTTGGAAGAGATGAAGTCCCTAAACCAGGCCCAATCCCTAATGGCCACAACAATGAGTGAGCTAAAGCCCCAGTGCTTTGATGCTGCCAAAAAGGGGGAAAGGGAAAGAGCTAGAGCAAAAGGTGCCTTGGTGATTGGAAGCCCAGTCAAAGGAAAAGACAAAGCTGCTGAAACAAAAGGAAAAGAACCAGAAGTGCTGGACTTGGAAGAATTGGATGAAGAAGAACAATTGGCACTTGCATTGAAGAATTCAATGGCCTCAGCACAAGAAGAAAGGATGAGGCTACAGCAGAGACCAGGTGGTGAGGTGTCTGGTTTGGACAAAGATGCTGAAGGTGTTCAAAATAGAGGAAAGATCAAGAGAGCAAAAGGAAAGAAAAGACAAGCTGAGACATTTACTGACTTTCCCAACAGCCTTGATCTTCCACCTGAATTCAGAATTGATGATGATGAGCCTACATCAAAGAAAGCCAAAGCTGCTGAAGAGCCCAAAATTGCTGAAAAAGAAAAGTCTTCTGAAACAGTCAATGTTGCTGAAGGTTCCAAGTCCACTGAAGATATTGAAGAACTGTTTGCTGAAGGATTTGGACCTGAACCTAAGAAGAAGACAACTGTCCTAGCTCATGATCCATCAAAGTTGTTTCATGAAGGGTATGGCAAAGACCCTGAAACACAACAGAAACTGGCCATGATGAGGGCCCAGGAGAAAATGGATTTGATGGATGAAGCACAAAGAGCAAGAGATAAGAGAAGAGCAAATTTTCAGAAACCAAGAAGAAGGAGAGCAACTTACAGCAAGATGAAGCCTCAGCTTTTAGTCCCAATGGACACCAAATATCCTCACTTGGATAAATGGGTGCCAATTCAGCTGAATGATACATGGAAAGAGGCTAAAAGGGAGTTTGTTTATGACTACTATGTCATTGACAGATGGAATGGAGGAGATGCCAACTCTTCCTTTACTGAGTTCATGATAGAATACTACAGAGAGCTATATCAACAATTACTTGCAGCTGCTGACATTGCAAGAATTGAACTCAATGCTCCCAAGCCCATCATCTACATGCCTCCAAAGCTTGAAGGATGGATTGACCAAGCAAGGATCCTGAGGGAGTTCACAAAAATTCTCAAACTGAACAAAATGACTCTTGGACCCAAAGGAACCAACCAGGAAGCCATGGAACTCAAAAAGAGAGTGTGGGCACAATATGGGATGGTGCCACCTCCTGAGGATGATCTTTAAGAATGGCTAAGTCTTCTGACTCTTTCTGGATAGAAAACTATCTTATCTGAAGATATTTTTGTTATGTGGTCAAATCTGCTGAAATTTGGACAAGCCTGCTGATGTGATGTGCATTGATATGCTGTTTGCTCTAATATGATTTGGTTTGATCTGAAACAAGAATTGGTGTTGATATCCAACATTCTACTCTGATACTTGAAGTAGTTTTTTTTTGCTCTGATCCTATGTTAGTATTTAGTTGTAATGAAAATTTGTAATGATGTCTTGAATTCATGTTCTGATAAGTTACCTTCAACTATCAACATGCCTGTAATGATTCTCATTTCAATGATAGTTGAACACTTTTTGAATCAAGATACATTATTGCAGAAATCTCTCTATGCCTATCTTTGGAACCTACTTGCAACAAAAACAGTGAATACACTAACACATTGTCTTTTCAGGAATATTGACCTTATTCATGTCTTCTGAAGATATATGTAATAGGTGTAGACAAGTCACTTTTGCATAGAATGTGTAGGTTTTGGCATCATCAAAAAGGGGGAAATTGTTGGGAATAAAATGACATATGTTTTGATTAAATACCAAAACCCCCTGAGACATGCCTAAGTCTAGATGACTGTGTTCTAAGATTGTTAGAACACATAGCATAAGGCTAGATGAGAAGCTGATATGTTAGGCAGCTCTTAGATGACTAGATGCACAATGTAAGGGGGAACCTATACTTGGAAGATTATCAGGAACAAGTCCCCTCAAGGCTCAAATTCTGGAACAATCACTAAAGCAAAGGAAAACTCTATAGAACATCATATGCTCTGATCAGGAGAGTTGTCCAGAAGAGATATCTCTATGCAAGAACAAGATTGTAAAGCTCAAAAGGATAAGATTAGTCAAATATTTCTGATCAGGAGAGTTGTCCAGAGATGATAACTCTGTGAGAAAACAAAAGCTCAGAAGCTAAAAGACCATATATGCTGATCAGGAGAGTTGTCCCAGAAGAGTTGTCTCAGCAAGTTTGAACCAGAACAAAAGTTCTAATGTTTGAAGGTCAACCATGCTGAAGAGTTAGAGACAACCATACCCTAAAGAACTTCAATACAACATGCTAAGATCACCTTGAAGTGAAGCAAAGGGAAAGAGCCAAGTCATCTGAAGAAGAGCAAGCCAACTTTGCTGATAAGCAAAACTGCTGATAGTGATAAGGAGAGTTGTCCATTTGATAAGGAATGTTGTCCTATCATTGGATCAACCTTCAGAAGCCATGTCCAAGTCCTAACAAGAAGTCAAACATTGGGAAAAGTGCTGCAGAATGAAGACAAAGTCTTAACAGCCGTTTATTACCCAAATAAGGACATGTCACTATCAAGAATTTGTCTTCCAGTTTGAAGAACTCAAGGAAGACATTTATAGCAATTTGGGGCTGCCTCTCCAATGGGCAAATCCTCAAATTTGTCTATAAATACAGAAGTGTGAAGACCATTTGGAAGAACCTGAACCTTGACAAGAATATCCAACTATCCTACAAGAATTCAAGTGCTTTCAAAGCTTTCAAAAGAGACTATCTTAGTCTTCATACACTTCTTCTAAGCAGAACTTACTGTATTTACATACAAAGTTTAGAGAGATATTCTAATCCTTATACACTGATCTTCATTGTAAAGGATATCTCATTAGTTGGAACCTTACTTCAACCCTTACCTCTTTCAAGTGAGAAAGTGAGAAGGTTGTAGTAGTAGAAGTGGTAGGAGCTGACTGTTGAGAGAAGAACAGTTCAGTTCTGAGTTGAGAAGAGGGTACTAGGACTCTAGACATCCTAGGGATCAATTCACCAAGGAGTGGTGTTATTGATCAAGTGCACCTTGGCACTATAAAACAAGTTAATTCCAAGAGTGAATGAATTATCCTGTTAAATCAGGGAAAGTGGATGTAGGAGCTTGAGTCTTTGAACCACTATAAACTCTTGTGTTGATTTGCTTTACAAGTACTTACATTCATTCAACACTGCACACAAAACTGATCTTCCAAAAGATACATACTCAAAGACTGTGCAAAACTGTTTTGGACAAGTTCCCTGAAAACTGGACTGTATTGACAAATTGATTTCAGAAACTTAAGGAGTCTAAACTTAAAGGGCCAACCACTATTCCGCACATATAACTCCCCTGGATAGTTATTCAACTAAGTACTCAATAGTACTTAGTAGTTTGATTATCTTAGAAGAGTTAATCATCTTCAGCAGAGTTGTCCAAGACTACCTTGCTGAGCTCTGGTTTGATCATAAGTTGAAAAGATTTGCATACAAGTGTATTCCCTCCCCCCCCCCCATACACTTGTTATATACTCCTTTCAGGACCAACACATGCTATTAATTACTATAATATACTTATAATTTTAAGTGCAAATTTTGTAAATATTTACATGATGGTCCAAAAAATGTTAACCATCACAAGTAAATTTTAATAAAAATTACATAAAAAATGCAACAAAAAATTGAGATTTATTTCCTAAGAAGATTGTGATACATCTCCACCACCCTCATCAATTTACATATTTTGTTGCATCTTAATTCATAAACTATCATCACCTCCAATCATTAGCTTCTAACTAAAGGATATTTGTCATGCAGTAAACTAGTGCAGGATAATAATAACCACATGCTGCAGCTTCTGCATAATAAATCTAGAAACCAGCTTAATCAATGGCCTAAAGTGCAGTTGGCCTGAGAACTTGGAAGGTTGATTAACTCTGGGTTATCACTGAAGCTTCGTCGGAAAAGGATCTTCTAGAATTGGGGGGGCTCGTCTTAATGGGAGCCCATATATCTGCACCATTGCTGCTCTCTACTCCGACGGTGGATGAGATAGGCACTAAGCATAAGCCTCTAGCTCTCAGGCTCGACTCTTCGTCTCCCTTCAGTTGAAACACATCAAGAAACATCACACGTCAGGCCCTTGATGAAACACACAGACCAAATATCGCATCTTTCAATGGTGTTTTATCTTTTCTCACTCTTTTGTTTTTCCTATTTTGTAATGAAGTAATCAGATTGCTGCATCTAAGTGATTAGTGTATTATGTACCTGTAAATGTGTCGGGATGCTATACAAGTATGGAGCACTCAATACCTGAAAAGCACAAGAAAGAAAGAAGGCTCCTTGAGATGCAAAGAATGAGGTAAACATATTTCAACTAGGATAATATAATCACTCGAGAAATAAACTTCCAAAAGTTCATTATTAAAAAGTTCGAAGATGTGGAATTGTAGATTATATACGAATCACGCCTGTTTAATGGTGACTACTTCAGGAAATGAGTATAGATATCAAAAGGATGGAAGATCACTATTCTTGAGTATTCAGCAAGAAATGATCTTGTTCAATTTACATAAACTAATTGATAGAAATCTGGAAATTGCCCAACTGAGACAAAATGGAATCATTATGAACATTTATTTCACGTGATGAAAGCAAAATGTTTAACGTCTTTATTAACCAAATATAGTGCAAAATCTAGAAATGTCATGCGATCTATTATCCAAGTTACACAAAAACGGGAAAGATTCATACCTTAACCTGCTCATGAAGGAACCTTATGTACTCCATCGCCTCCAGAAGGACTGAAGCTGTGTCCGTCTGTAGTGAATGTAAAGGTTTAACAAGGAATCTGATTTGTGGGAAACGAGTAAACAGAGACAGATGTAGCATTATATACTGTGAATCCATCATTTGGATGTGTTTTGCATAATATGGGAGATTGTATTAGAAGATGTGATGTATTAGCACAGAAATGTATCTAAGAAAGTGATGAAAACAAACATTCTGTAAATTTTCATATGAACTCTTCCCCACCTCATGCATATTTATGAGCACTACATACATTAATAAAATAATGTATCTTTTTGGCAAGTACCTTCCCATACGGTGAGACAAGCTGTTGAAGAGCAGAAATTCGTTCACTAACCTTCTCTTTCTTTTCCTGTTCCAAAGGAAAAAAAAACAGGCATCACGAATATGGAATAAAACATGAAAGGGTCAGAAATCTGTGAGAAGTTTAAACTCCTTTCTCTTGACAAGTTTACGGACCTTTGAAGTCAAAGGTACATCAGTCTTCAGTCGTTTTGGCATCATGTCCACGAAGCTGTTTTTCTCAAGAGAGATAGGGCCTCTTTTATGTTGAATCATCTTCCCCAATATAACTTCCTTCACTAGATAACATTTGACATAATAAAAGGAAGTTAGCCTACATATATACCAAAAACAGAGAAATATATCAAATTCAGCAGTAAACTGTGTACATTCTACGTATTGAATGTCTCCACTAGCTTATATACTGGAAAAAACGCGGACCATAAAGTGTTTGACAGGCAACACTCTGAAACTATTTTGATTGTGAAATGTATACATACCTAACAACTACCAATTTATTGAATCATTTAATGCTTTATTCTCTAGCTAAAGGACGGACAAATAAGAAACTGAGGTAACTGGGTAGCATTTATAATTCAAGAATCACAGTAGTATTCCTCAGTTAGGCCTAAAGTGTCCCCTTCTTTAAAAGAATGCTCATTAGAAACGAACAACGAGTGTCGACCAAGAGATAACATCAGACAACACTAACTTAATAATACAGGCTCATCAACAAACAAGACAATCGGATGCATAATATATTATTCACATATGCTTATTAAAGGGGGTTCAATAATGACCATCAATAATCCATTCTACACCAGAAATCAGATTCTCATGGATAGCAAATAGCATGCATTTTTCGAGTAAAAAAAATACGACAGATAACAACTATACAACTACCAAAATGGTTTTGAGCCATGTACATAACTATGAAGCCATCTTTATGCTTCTCCAACAATAGAAAACAAAATGGACCTACTTTCAGATTCTAGTAAAATAATGATAAATGTAGCATCAATCATTGTTTAACATTTTCTGATTATCACCGACTTTCTATTGTCATACTTAATTTTGATTCTCTTTAAATATGACCGAAAACAACATAATTATAAATATTTAATTTCTACGGGCCCCCAAAATAACAAATATACTCATTTAAGCGTATAATGAGGCTAATTTCTGACAAATTACCTAAATCCATTTTGGTAAAACACTCAAACTCTGCAAATTCAAATGGTTTGATCAGCAAAGAACACTTCTATAACAAATTCTAAAAGTAAATGACTACTATTTAATAACGCAAACTAAGCACAAAACTAGACTATGAAAAGCCCAAACTGTTTAATGATTAATGAAACAAAATCAAAATGCTACTATAAGAGGGCTCACCCTTAATGCAAAAGTTGCATAGGAGAAACACAGAAATATCTCAAACTTGAGAAACAGCAAAAATGGCTGAGAGAAATTCAACTTTCCCACCAGATTTGAGAAAACCCAATTTCAAAACTTGCACAAATTTCGAAACCCTCTTTATCTGTATGAGTAACGGGTTAAAGGGCCTTGGGATTTGTGCTAATACATGTAAAACAGGAAATAATCATTCAATCTTTACTACTTATGGGGTATATTTATATAAATGTGTGTGTGTTTATACGTATGCACGCGCAGAAACAGAGACAAAATATGAAAATGGGGGTGAAAGGTGTGGTAATTGTGAGGAGGAAGTGTGTTGCGGAAAATGGTGGCAGTAAAGAAAGAAACAGGGGAGAGAGAAGAGAGAGTGCTTTTGGAAGTGTGTTTATATAAGAGAAATGTAGTTGATGATTATTAATGAAGTTTGAAAATAAGAGAAATGATTTGTGGAAATATATATGTGACAGCTAATATACAGCCTTGGATACAAAAAGAAAGCATGGTGATTTAATTAACATATACATACACTATAAGTTTCACTTTTTTCATTTTTTTTTATATGTCACAATAAATTTCTCATTTCGTTTTTGACAAATTATTTTCTCTCTTTCAAACTTATAGTAAATTAGAAGTGTTACCCTATTTCAATCGTGAAAAAAGTGAGAAGACAAGTGCACTTTTACCTACACATGCGAATCCGGTCTCCTGAGGATAGGAGATAATATCTCACACTAAGATATTTGCAGACTAAAAAAATTAGAGACTGAATGAAATGCAAAGATCCACCTAGAACTCGAAGATTAATAAGCACGGGTAAAAACTGCATCAGGTGTCGAAAGCCTTACTAAGGAGAGGGTGCATGGAGGAATAAAATAAGGAGAAACAATAAAAGAGTTCAAACAAACTAAAACGAGAAGTCTAACAATAAACTAGAAACTAAAAAAAAATTGTATCTTTCATTATATCCATAGCATTTGAAAATGTATCATAGATTATTACTCCGTATTATTTATTCTTTAATACTATACATTATCATGTCTTTAGACAATTTTTTTTATGTGCATACCATGTAATTGGACTAAGTAATTTAGATATATTCTCAATTCTTCAATTGATAATTTGAAATCCTTAATAAAGAGTAAAAGTGTGTGTGGTTTTTTTTTTTTTTTTTTTTTGTGATTTTGAGATTTTATTAGGGCGATTTTTTTTTATTAAGTACGAAGTAAAATTAATTGGTGGGTGAGTTATTTTAGAGGGTATAAAGTTGATTGTATTGTGAAGAGTAATAATAATTTTATATGTAATTGTGTGGATTGAACGTATTATTTAAAATTTGTGATTTTAAATCTCTAATTTTTATGAGAGGGAGATTGTAAAGTTCTAAATCCATTTGTGTGAGTTCTGAAAGAAACATATCCTTAAAGAATGAAATTTAGGTGAACTTGTATTTTAAGTACTACAATTATTAAGTATATTTAATTTTGAAATAATATTACAAACACTCCAAGAAGTCTAGCATCCAATTCAATTCCTGAGAGGTGCGATTGACATAGTTGCAATTGCTCCAAATACACCCTATACACAATTATTGTAAGTGATGACTACATGAATGTATGGTTGAACCCTGTTGCAATTCATTGACACGTACGGTTGAGCTTTTTTTTTCGATCAACTACGCGTCTTTTCTTCTCCATTTCGAGCCCTCGATCAGGTGACATATATAGATACCGATTAACATTCCCTCGACATTATGGCAGGCTTCATCGTGTCCATCGTAATTGTGAGGTATCTCGTGTTGCCTTGTCATGATATGATCCTCAAAATAGTGATGTTTCTTGAGTCAAGTATTGGCTAACCATTGAAAATGCCTTTGAAATTGATACATTATTTGTGTTGAATTGAACCAAAAAAATTTGCTTTGTAAGCCAGGTGGACAACTAGACATGAAAATGTTCCATCGAATCAAATAAGCTAGGTGGAAGTATTTTTTCTAGATTGCACAAAATAATTAGAATGATCATATCCAACCGAGTGATCATGTTTTCTACTGTGAAGACCGTGTAAGATAAATTTTTAAAGAACAAATTGAGCCCACTGATCACATTTCACATGTTATGTGCTAGATAATCCTGAAGGTTAATCATAATAATCTCTGCAAAAATACATGAAAATCGCGACTCTTCACATTAAATTCAAATCAACATATTTTTTCAACCTGTAAATTTTCTCAATAGCCTCACGAGCTAGTTCTTCGATCCAAACCTGAAAACTTGCTTCCATCCAAGCTTGAGGGTGAGAGAAGGATGATGCAAAATGTAACAATGCATGCGCTACTAGTTTCTAAGTTCTACTCATGTTGCATCCACGAATCTATAATGACCAGCTAATTCTAATGCTCAAATGATTAATATAACTACTCTTTACGTTTATAAATAAATGATGTTTTAGCATTATATGTTTGTATACAACTAAATTTGAAATTGTCAGATCATTAATTAATTAATTTTTTTCTTTTTCTTTCTCTTTCTCTTTTCCTTTTCCATTTTTTTTTTCTTTTTTCTTTTTTAGAAAAAAAAGGGAATTGTGCTTGAAATTGAAATGGCGCTAAATGAGAGTAGGGGCGGGTCCCACAGTCGGAATTTCGACCGTCCGTATGTTGCCATATTCAGCATTCATACAAACAAATTCGGTGTGGGCCGTGCACAAAAGGTCCAATGGGCGGGACCCAACAGTATTTATTTTCTGTAAATGGGCCCACGCTTTGGACTTTCTTAACATGGGTCCATGCTGTGGAGCCCACTTCGATTCTATTAAATTAGGGTCCGACTATTTACACCTCCATTTGCGTTGAGAACACTCCCCCTCATTTGTTTTATATTATAATATTCATGTGAAATACCAAAAATACCCTATTAGTAAAATGGTACATACTAAATGCACCCCACTTACTGGACGTACCCCCCCTAATTTTTTGTCTTTCCCCTTCCACACTAAACCCCACACTAAACCCCTTCTTCACCATTTTCTTCACTTTCAAGTTACCGAAAAAAAATTCGGCCACTCTCGTTCTTCAATTTCGGCCACACCATTTTAACAAAATCATTCCTTTATATTCGGGGTCCTTGAAGGATAACAAAATGGTTGAAACACGAGAAGGATTCTATAGATATGTAAATTTAATGTTTTGCTTTTTTGACACTTTTTATTTTCGTAATGTAGGGATATATAAGGGTGTTTTCTTAGTTTAATGCATAATATATTGTTCCTTGCTTGGTTTTGAGAAGTTTGTGATATATATTTGGAAGAAAATGGATTTTTGGGATGTTGGCGCGTTTAAAAAATATGAGTTTAGCGTGTATGTTTTTCGGTACTGGTTCGTCGACGAAATCATTGTTGGTCGATCGCCCGTAGTCGACCATCGCCTTGTTGGTCGATGTGAAGAAGTTGACCATCGCCATTTTGGTCGATGTGAAGAAGTCGACCATCGCCATTTTGGTCGATGGGAAGAAGTCGACCATCACATTAAGTGGGCGACGAAACATGGCCGAACGAAAGTATGTTGATTGATATGATGATGTCGACGGATTGTATTTTTAGTAGATTTGTCCTTTTGATTACGCTTATAGCATGATTTAGGGTTGAGTGTCGGCACATAAGTTAATCCTAACGTATGATACGAGGGTTGAGTGTTTGAATTATTATACAACTATATTATTTTCGTCAACATCCTTTGGATTGATTATAGCATGGATTTTGTGTTTGTTTTTCAGAATTTGGCGGATGATGAAGAGTTTGATCCGGATTTCTTTTATTATTCGGATAACCCGGATAACCCATTGGGGCCTTGTGATGATGAAGCCAACAAGGGTGCTTCAATTAATGAGGATGCCCCGGTTAATGAGCATGCCCCGGTTAATGAGCATGCCCCGGATAATGATCTTGTGATTGACTACACCAATGTCTTCACCAATTTTAACTATTTCGAAACTCGAGAGGCCTTACAAGAATGGGTTCGAGACGTAGCCTTACAACACAACATTGTCATTGTTGTAAAACGCTCAGATAATGGCAGTGGCAAGAAGAAGGCACAAGTTTTATTGACATGTGAGCGTGGTGGAACCTATCGTCAAAATAAGCCAAGGGGAAGAAACCAATTAGTTGTGTTACCAAACGATGATGATGATGCTGTTGATTTTGATGATCAAAAGGGCCGAAAAAGGACAACGAGGTCGAAGAAGTGTGGATGTCCTTTTCTGTTAAGGGGTATAAAAATATCGGAAAATGAGTGGAGGTTGGACGTGAGATGTGGGACCCACAATCATCCTGTAGCCATGTACCTTGAGGGCCACTCGTACGTTGGTAGGCTAACGCCCGAAGAAGAAGAGTTGGTTGTTGATATGTCCAAGTGCAACGCTCCACCGAAGGATGTGTTGAAATTGCTTAAGTCGAGAAATCCGAACAACTATTCTACCATCCGCACCGTGTACAACGTTCGAAGCAAGTATAAATTGGCAGGTTTTGCTGGAAAAAGTCAACTACAACAGTTGATGACATTGTTGATTGATAATCAATATTATCAAAGCCACAGATATTCTCCAGTGTCGAATACTATTCGAGATCTATTCTTTGCACACCCCACAGGCCTTCAGTTGTACCGTGCATTTCCAAGTGTGTTGATAATGGATTGCACGTACAACACTAACAAATATAAGTTGCCCTATTTTGAGATGGTAGGATTTACATCCACAGGCATGACCTTTTCGGTAGCTTCTGTATTTCTCGATGGTGAGAAGGAGGAGAACTATACGTGGGCATTAAGTGTCCTTCGTGAGTTGTTGGAGGATGTGAGTTTACCGAGAGTTGTTGTTACGGATCGGGAGTTAGCCCTCGTGAATGCTGTTTCTTCCATATTTCCAGAGGCTAAACATTTCCTATGTAGATGGCACATAGATAGGAATGTTTTGGCCAAATGCAAGGGTAAGTTTGAGACCAATGAGGATTGGGAAAGATTCTTCTTTTCATGGAAAAATGTGACGAACGCATCCTCCAAACAAGAATTGACTACCGTTCTTAAGATTTTTCAAAGTGAGTATGCAAATGTTAACAAGGAAATTGAAGCATACTCGTACTGCATGACACAGTGGGTAAATCCCTTTAAGGAGAGATTCATAGCCGTGTGGACGGATGAATACATGCATTATGAGAATACAACAACGAACAGGTATGTTTTAATATTATATATATAATTGTTGATTATTCGTTGATAATTAATAGTTTCTAGTTGTTGGACTTTTTCTATTTATTGTGTAGTTAAAATGATAATTACTATAACTACAATTTCAGGGTTGAGAGCCATCATGCAGCATTGAAGAGGTCGCTAGGTAATAGTGTGGGCAATTTTGAGATTTGTTGGTCAAAGACGGACACACTTTATCAAGCGAGCCACAATGCAATTAAAGCCTCGTTTGAGAAGAGTGTGAATGTTGCTTTACACAAGTTCAAGTCTGTTTTATATCATGAGCTTGTAGGAGTGGTGTCAATTTACGCGTTGGAAAAGATTTACAAAGAAATGACGTGTATCGAACACGGCGAGTCCAATCCTGACATATGCAATCACTATCTAAGGAAGGTATGCGGGTTGCCATGCACTCACGAACTCGACGAATATCACCGGCTTGGCAAATCGATACCTTTAGAAGCTATTGATAAGTTTTGGAGAAAACTTGACATGGAGCCAAATTTGAGAAAGGAGGAAGATGTGGTAGATGTGAAAGAGGATGTGGTTGAAGATCTTGACACCCGATATAAGGATATTATTAAAGGTTTGTTAATTGCCTACAAGGAGCAGGAGGAGCCGACGCAGAAGAGGGTAATGTTGAGGCAAGCCATAGAACTTCAGAATCCAAAGACCACTTCTCTTATTGAACCGGAGCCGAAAGTCAAGACCCGTGGTCGACCCAAAACAAATAAGAAAAAACCTAAAGCTTCTTCGACAAAACGGGATCCTAGCCTCTTTGAGTACATAGAATCAATGCCTTTCCCAACCAAAGAGGATGTTGTTAACTTGACGGAGTCTTCAAAGACTTCGAATACAAAAAAACAAGAGGCGAAGGTGTCTGCTTCGAATAAAAAGAAACAGGAGGCGAAGGTATTTGTCTTTTCTATATGTTTTGTGGCTCATTGCTTATTAATACGTTGCTTATTTTGAAAAATAATTTGGTGCATAGGTGGTTCCTCGTAAGCGTACGCGCTCATCTACCTCACAACAAGGACTTATAGCTCTATTGCCCGTTCGTTTTCAACCGTACGTGATGGAATATGTTGATGTTGCATCAGACGGCCATTGTGGTTTTCGATCGGTAGCTGAGGCAATGGGGTTTGGGGAGGACAACTGGGCAAAAGTTCGACAAGACATGATGACGGAGTTGAGTCACCATGTCCACTTATACACGGGTGTCTTTAGAGAGGATAAGATGTTCAACCAGATATTGACTGCCCTAAATTGTTTTGCTGATTTTGCACGGTCAAAGTTTTGGTTTCATCTACCCTATATGTGGTACTTGGTGGCATCGACCTACAATGTGGCCTTGATAACTTTGGGTAATAAGATATCGTTGACATTTCTTCCTCTACGAACTTCGCCACCTGAAAACCCCAAAAGAATTTCCGTGGGTCACGTCAATGATAATCACTTTGTGCAGGTATTCTACTAATTTTTATATTTATGAAAAATATATAGATGTCCAATTAATGTCATTATTGGTTGCTACAGGTAGTGTTGTCTGACAATGTCCCATTTCCTCCCGTTGGAAGTTCGTGGGTTGTACACAAAAAACAAATTGCAAGTGGGTGGATGGACGCGTATAAGGAAAATCGTATTAGATAGGGTGATTGTCATTCTTTTTGGTAAATGACTTGGAGTAGTCATTCTTTTTGTGAAACTATTGTAAATGACTTGGAGTAGTCATTCTTTTTGTCAAACTATTGTAAATGACTAGGAGTAGTCATTCTTTTTGTGAAACTATTGTAAATAACTTGGAGTAGTCATTCTTTTTGTGAAACTATTGTAAATGACTTGGAGTAGTCATTCTTTTTGTGAAACTATTGTAAATGACTTGGAGTAGTCATTCTTTTTGTGAAACTATTGTAAATGACTTGGAGTAGTTATTGCTTTTGTCAAACTTTTAACTTTGCCATAATAAATACTCATATATCTTTGTAAGTTGGTCATAAATTATTTCTTTGTGGACTCATTTTGCTTTGAATAGAACGTTGCCGGATATGGTCGACCAAACTTGCGTGCGTCGACAGCCAAATGTCGACCAAACCTGCCCAAGTCGACAACCAAATTATGAATAGAGGTGATTTGGTCGACAACATGATGTCGACCGACAACACATCATCGACCAATATTATTAGAGTCGACCAATAAGTGTCGACGACATTAGCATTCGTCGATGATGTGTTGTCGACCAAACCACAGATCGTCGACAACATAGAATCGACTACCACTATTTTGGTCGACTACTGACTAACGACGACATGAGCAATCGTCGACCACTTGTAGTCGACCAAACCACAACGCGTCGACAACCTAATTCTGAACAGAGATGCTTTGGTTGACAACATGATGTCGACCGACAACACATCATCGACCAATATTATTATGGTCGACCACATGTAGTCGACCAAAGCGCAGCTCGTCGACAACCTAATTCTGAACAGAGATGCTTTGGTCGATACCACGTTGTCGACCGACTACAAATCGTCGACCAATTGTATTATAATCGACATTAAGTGGTCGACCAATTGTTGATAATTCGACACATTAATTCGACACCTCGTAATCATGTGAAAACTAAGTCAAATTTAAATACTCCCTCCGTCAGTCAAGCTTTCCCACTTTTTTCCGGTTCAACTTTCACATATCATATGAAAATAATCACGGATGCATGGAGTATTAACATAGGTATGTTCGGTGATCGAACTAAAAGCAAGTCGAATTGCTTCAAAATCGAAACTTACAAAATCGAAACTTACAAAACCGAAATAGAGAGCAAATGTCATAAACAGATTCAATCATCCTACTTTTCTTACATGATGCCAAAATAGAAGCATAAGTAGCCTTGATGATGATTAAACATCTATTATCCAAAGAAACATAAATTCATCCAAATTAAACATCAAATTATCCAAATAAAGTAAACATCTAAATTATCCATAAGTATTCATAAAACACCACGACACTATTTATCTCCTGGCCCGTTTCTTTCCGCTTCCTCCCCTGCCCCTGCCTCTTGTTGGCCTTGATGATGATACCAACGGAATAGGTGGCGGTTGTAGTGTTCTACAAGCCGATTCCATAACCTGCATTGCCTCATCCGCTGTCGGTGTGTCTCCGTCCTTCCACCTTTGAACCAATGGAGACATCATGTTTTGAGCGATACTGATCATAAGCCATGCATCATCTGTGATGGGTACTCGATCAGACGATGTTGTCACACGTGTGGCTGGGTTCGACAAAAACACGTGCGTGTTCTGCGTGAACCATGTTCTATAGTCCGGAGCACTCTCCCACGGTAGTCTGGCCTTCTCTCCGAGTCTTTCAGACGAAAGCAGGTGCATATCCCACGTCTCAAAATAATCAGCCAAATAGCCCCACACAAGCTTAGTCTTCTTTGAAGTTTTAGCACTTCGTTCAGCACGTGCAACAAGAGGCCTCTCTGGAATCGTTTGGACAAATTCAAACTGTCGAAGGACTCGATCTGGCATGTACGGCTCCACGATATCACCACATACCAAACACCCATGAAAGTACGCGACTTCATACAAAGGATAATCTTGTCTCATTTTTGCATATGGATTCCACATAACCTGCATTACAAGTAAATTATTGATTAAATACCATTTATTCACACCAAAGAAAGGATAAGACAAGTTCTCACCTCATATGGTTCTAGTGCATCCATACGCTCTCGAAATGCTTGAACACGAGCCATCTATGGGCCGACATATCCTTCAGGGGCCCACCTCGCTGATAGTGGATCACCAGTCTTGAAGTCCATGTTATGGGGAGGTTTGACCAATACGGGAAAGTGTTCATAAATCCAAGCCTACAAATAAACAACAACGGGTTAAAATTATTAATTAAAATGCAAAATAAAGGAAAGTGTGAATTTTACCTCTAATAGAGTCAAATAGCCTGATATCCGTGCGGTCTTATGTCTGGATGCCAAACCGAGTTATCTGTATAAATAAGCCAATGTGGCCGCTCCCCATGCATACTCATGCAAACCTTGCATATCCTCCAAATACTGAAGCCAGGACGTGGACACACGAGTTCCAGTCTTATCCGCAAATAAAGAGCAGCCAAATGTATACCACACGTATGCCCGTGAAGCACGCAACACCTGAACACGGTCATCAGAATACTGTTTCTCCATGAAGTTCTCTCGCAACCATTCTAACTTCACCGAAGACCCCCGTGAACCACTTACTAAACCCCTCGCAACATCGGATTTTACGCCCAATAACTTACTAACATCAGAAAATGCAGAGATGTGATCAACACGAGTAGACCGTACTGGCCGTCCTTCAACAGGTAACCCGGTAATGCAGAAAACATCATCCAGTGTAATGGTAATTTCACCGAATGGAAAATTAAAAGAGTTGGTCTCAGGGTGCCATCGCTCAACAAAAGCAGTGATGAGGTTCTTGTTAGTGGATCTGTAGGAGAAATTCCTAATCTCAAGCAGTCCGGACTTTTTAAAATACTTAACCCATCGTCGATGCTGTGGGATATCTTCATTCTCAGCAAATTCCCATGCCAAAAGCTTACTAATGTGGCTATGGCACTTGAGCACGTCGCGCTCTTCCCCCTTCCAAATGTAGTTGGCCACGTGAGTTTGGAAAGTGGTCAACAATGGAGGATTGGCCATATCATCATTTGCTTCCTCTTCTTCATTTGCTACCTCATGTCTATCATCGAACTCATCGTCAAATATATCTTCGGATTCTACCTCATCCTCATCCGCGTCTTTAGATTCTTCACCTATAGCTGGGGCAACTAGTGGTTGGGGTGCAACTTCTTGTTGTTCTAGCGCAGGGGAAATTTGTTGTTCTTGCGGTGGTGAGGAGGTACCTTGTTCTTGCGGTGGTGTGGAGGCACTTTGTTCTTGAGGTGGAGGTGCAATTTGTTGTTGAGGTGGAGGTGCAATTTCTTCACCTATAGCTGGGGCTGGGGCAACTAGTGGTTGAGGTGCACTTTGTCCTTGAGGAGGCTCAACCATTTGCTCATTCTTTTTTCTGTTAGAAGTGGTTGGCCTTACTCTCTTCTTGTAAACTACAAACAGGGACACAAGCATTTCATCAAACACATTGCATGCACCATTAAACATTTAAACATCTCCACAAAAAGAGTCTTTTTTTTTAATCCAAACACCTACACAAATTACATCACATAATACAATAAAGATATACACCCCTAAACCAATGAGAAAAGTACTAAACAGAGCACGCCCATCGCGGGTTTCTCCTCCAAGAATAACTTGTTCACACAAACATTTCATCAAACACATGTCATGCACCACTCAACATCTCCAAACAGCACAAAAATTCAAGAACCAATCCAAACAAGTGAAACAACTGCCCAAATCAGTTGTGGTCGACCCCCCGATATCGACCAAAAACAAGTTCGATCGACCCCCCGATGTCGACCAAAAACAAGTTCGGTCGACCCCCCGATGTCGACCAAAAAAAGGGTCGTCGGTCCCCCGATGTCGACCAACAATATTTGTGGTCGATCACCCGATGTCGACGGCACGCCACATCGCCGACGAACCAGAGTCGATGGGGAGAATGTCTGTCGACACTGGTTCAGCGACAAAAAACGTAAAAACGACAAAAAATCGCGTACCAAATCACCATACATACATAGCCTTACACCCAATCGCGTACCAAATCGACCTAAACCATAAACCCTAAATCGCATTCGCCTAAAAACCCTTACAAAATCAACCATTTCATTCCTAAATCACCATACATACACCATTACACCATAAAAACCAAACAAATGCAACATAAAAAACTAAAGAAGTTCACCATTACCCTAAACCCATTAAAACTCAAGAACATTAATTTTTAAATTACATACCTGCGTCTTGTTTGTCCATGATGTTTCGAGCGAATGGGGTGTCTTCGTTCGGTGGTTGCCTTCTGCGTGAATGGGGAGTGCGAAATCAGTGGGAGTGGGAGGGAGATTTTTTGTTCGGTGGTTTTTTGCAAAGGGAGGGAGGAAGATAGAGGGATAGAGGGACTTTTCAAAAAAGGGGGGGTGCATCTATAAGCCATGGTGTGTTTAGTAAAAATACATTAAATGATACAAAGGGCATTTATGAGAATTTGAGGGGGGTGCATCAGATTTTAGGGGGGTGCGTCCAGAGGGGGAGTGTTCTCAACGCAAATGGAGGTGTAAATAGTCGGACCCTTAAATTATTACTTGAGGCTTCTTTTTTTCTTTTTTAAAAGAAAATTATTCTCTCAATTTTGATAGGAAAAAAAAAAATTATGTGCTTCTTATTATTTTATATTCTTAACTATCATATCATTCATATCTTATAAAACAAGCATACAATTATTTGAAACTCCATGCATAAATTTTTTTTTTTACAATTAAGGATTTTCTCGAGCATAAACTATTACACTTTACTTCATTTTTAGCTTATTTGAGGTTAACTTTAAAGATTTGGCATAAGTTACAATTTTAATTTAATATTTAATTGGACAATAAAAATATATTAAATTACTTAAAATTCCATTATATGGAGTGGACTTAATTGCATTTAAAATTTTGTCTAAAATCTCAGTTTATTCTTCTCGTACTATGCTCTCGAAAGTATATTAGAAAGGACAAGGTCTAGTGTGGCTAAAATCAAGAAACAAACGAAAAATGATTGTGGAAAGAAAGATTCATTAAAATTCTTTTTAAAAAATACATGGAAGTGAGTTGATATTAGTAGTCATGTTGGTTTGAGATTTATAAGTGTTCTTTTTAAACGTTTGGTTCGAAACTCTTAAAGTGCAAATAATTTTTAAGGGCCATCTGTATCTAGACTCAAACTCTGATTTTAAACGGAACATCCGTAAGTGAACATTGAAACAACTTTCTCCTCTAGAGTGTTCACCGAACATTGTGGTTGTGGATGACTTTCTTCATATTCATCTGTCCACTAAAATGTGCTTACTTAAATTTATAAATGTTTTAAAAAAAATTATATTTTAATGTATAAATACAAAAACAGAGAGAGGAAAATGAAATTAAATTGTCTAACCGGCGATTGTGGCGAAAAACACGGTTGCCAAAAAGATAAATGTTTCTTGTCAACTTTATTATTTTTGGTTTCTTGTCAACTTTCATTTCATCAAAACATATCCATCTTTGATTTTGTCAAAAAAAAAAATTGTAATTACGCCGAATTAATTAATTAATTATCTCAACATTTTGTGCAGTGATGGAGACATTGTTGACTAGACTATAGTATAGTATACCCAGTCCTCTTGGGAATTTTTTTCTTGACTATGAACAAGAACAATGCAAATTGAAATTTTGATTATTACCCTTTTATATTTCATAAAGTTTCCCCAATTTTAAATTGTAAACGAAAATACTACTCCATTAATTAGGAATGTGATATATATTATCCCTTATATACTAATAGGATTTTTATTTTTTTTTGATGGGTCGTATTTTTATAAAATAACTATTTAAATGTCATTAGGTATGGTATTAGTTGTGTCTCATCATTTTAAATAATTGTGATGATATGTTAAATATATTTTTTTATATTTACTATATTTAATATTAATAGTCTTAAAGAAAAAATCGTGTATTTAAGAAATACACAATTATTAATTCATAAATTAGTAAATATGTAATTAAATTTAATTCAGATTATTAACTATGAAGACGGTATATTATAAATTTATCTATATATAATAATAAGTTGGAACATTTAAAATAAAGTTACATGTGATAATTTTATTTGTAAAAGAATATATGTGACATAAATATTATGGGAGGTTTAAAATTTAATTTAGAAGAAATATTTGACTAACATTTATTAAAAGTTATTTTAATATTATTTAAATTATTTAAATATATAATATATTATAAATATTTATTTTTACCGACATTTCGCAAAATACGCGGTGCTGTTATAGCTAATTAAGAATCTCAAATGTTAGCAAATCCTTTTTGCATGCCACTAATGCCACATGTCCTAACTTTCATATAAGAGTGACAATTTCGAACACGTACGATATGTTAGCATGATACATATTCGACACAAAAATTACGAATTAGTGTTGACCACGTCGAATTAACACCTTCAACGTAAAAACGTTCAATTACTCCAATATATTTAAATTCACATCATTGTAATTATATTATTATAACGTCCAAGGTTCTTAGCTATCACCTGCAATATTCGGTATACATACAGTATATATATAAATTATTTCTAAAGTTTATTTATTTGTCATGGAGTAAACATACCCATCAATTTGTACCTAAACTGGAAAAGGGAGTTTTTATTTTTCTTTTTTCTTAAAGGGAAACAGAAAAAAGGAGTTGAGGACAAAAAAAATGATGATTATGCATGAATTAAAACACACAGTTGTCCCTTTCACTTTGAATATTATGCGATAAAGTTAATTGGAAGAAGAAAAAAATCACAGCCTCTTAATGTTGAGAAAATTCTGCCCATTTAGTCGTTTTCATCAGGGTCTTTTCATTTCAATGAAATAGAAAAAAAATACATTTTTAATGAAAATGTTGGTCATTTCTAATTTTCTTTTCAGGGTGATGTTATCAAGTTCAGTTCACGACTGAGAGACGAATCTTGGACGTGATGATCTGCACAAAAAATTGGGTCGGAGAGGACTCCAACGACGGTCCTTTGATGTTCAAGTCGATTGAATTGTTATGAGAGATAGATGAATATCAAGAGCAAGGAGCAAGAAATAAAAATGTATTTAGTAAATGTGGATTACCTTCCTAGATGAATAGGGGAGGGTTTTTAAACCATTATTTTTTTTTAAGGGTATGAATCTGCAGGTGATATTACTAACACTTTATAATTGTGTCATTTGTGGTCCCTTCTAGTTAATCAGAAGATATGAATTATTGTTAATTCATTACCAAGATATGACAGTAATTCTAAATTTACCAAGATCGCCCAATGGATTTATTGTTAATTCATTATATTGAATTGAAATCCAACCAAAATCCTAAAATTCAAATACAATCTAATAAGAGAATAAGCTAACACAGCTCACCATGCGCACAAATAAAAATGGAAATAAAATGCTTTTGACCACATTTTTAAGCAGAACTTGCAGCTGCCACTTCAACATTTTCTGGTTCAAAATCTTTGGCTGAACTCTGCGAGAAATCGGGAGCTTTTGGGATGAGGCCAAGCAGCTTAAACATCATCTGATCAGCATCATAATCGTTGTTTGGAGTAGTCAACAGTTTGTCTCCTGTGAAGATGGAATTTGCACCAGCCAGAAAGCAAAGTGTTTGCTCAGGCATGGAGAAACGAACTCTCCCAGCTGAAAGCCTAACCATTGCCTTCGGCATTACAATACGTGCTGTTGCTATCATCCTTATCATCTCCCATATTTCAACAGGCTGAAATAACAATAACAAAGTGAGATGAAAACCGATGTTTTTCTGTGTCTTGTTTTCACAATTCTTAAGTTGAAGGCATTGTGGAATTCATATCACAAAACTGGAGAACATTAATTCGAAATATATCTTTATGTGAAAATAGTTTTCTGATCCTGCAAGTTATCCATATTTCGTTTCCAGTCGGGGGGGGGGGGGGGGGCTTTCAGAAATAAAAAATTGTCCTGTAAATTTAATTTTTTGACATTTTAGTCCGGTAACCGGCTATTGGTCTAGTAAAACATCCAGTTGACACAAATGTGGCAGAGTCTAATTTGTCTGCGAGCCAGAGCCTGATTGGTCAACCAGATGTTTCACCCCTTACAGCCGGTTACTAGACCAAAATGTAAAAAAATTGAAAGTTATAGGACTATTTTCAATTCATGAAAGTCGAAATGACTAAAATCGAAATAGAGTTAATTTACAGGACTGAAGAAACTATTTTTTCCATCTTTAAATATGTTTTCCCAATTGGTTGAAGAATTTTGAGCTAAAGTCCATCTTCAAATGAGAGCCTATAAATAAAAAAGACAAGCAACTTAGCCGAATATATGTCAATTATAGTTGACAGGCCAGTTTCTTGGTACTCATTTAATCTCTTGTTGAAGGGGAGAAAAATTTCAACTTATTTCTATAATGTTTCCACTTTCATTCTATCATTTCCTCAATTATAGTTCACAGAAACACAGACCAGCAACATATTCAAGCTGTTAAGAATTTACCTTTTGATCTTCGAGTGGTGTGCCTTTTACTGCAATAAGTGCATTAATTGGAACACTTTCAGGGTGTGTAGGTAGAGTTGCCAATGTATGTAATAAACCAACTCTGTCCTCCTCTGCTTCTCCCAGCCCAATTATTCCTCCTGAACACAAACTTGGTGGTTAATTGCAGCTATAACGTGCTAGGCTAGTATTTGGACAGTAAGAACGTGTGGAAATTACCAGAACAGACATTGATGCCTGCATCACGAACATATTCAAGAGTTTGCAGACGTTCGTCATAGCTTCTGGTAGTTATAATGTTGGGGTAGTATTCTCTTGACGTGTCAAGATTATGGTTGTAAGCTGTAAGTCCTGCCTTCTTCAGTTCTAAAGCTTGCTGCTTCTCCAGCATCCCCAAAGTGCAGCAAACCTCCATCCCCATTTCCCTTTTCATGGAAAATATGTAAGAATATTAGACAATCAATGCAACTGGAGGATAAAAAAATCTCTCAGCTAAATTTGTAGAGTGAATTAAGAAAGAACAATTTTTATCTTCTCATCACCAAAAAATCCAAGTTTTCTAGTAAGCTTCTTTACAGGATATATTTTTCATATTGGAAGAGCCTCCCTATCCCTAGGCAATTTTAACTCATCAAAGGTATCTATAATGCTTCCAACAGTTAAATGATGTTGGGCTAGCACTAGCAGTAATCGACCAACCTTAATGCCACATAAACACCAAAATAAAAAAGAAGCCAATAAAACATTTTGACCCAGGATAATATCATGCATGTACACCACTATTTTCCAACAAGCACATAAATGGTTGTTTATGCATATAAACTTGACTCCATGGGTATGTTAGGGAATTTATTTGAAAAGGAGAAAAAAAAAAAAAAAAGAGAAGAGAAGAATAACAAGGTTTGAAACAGTGCAATGTGATTTCTCACTAGAAAATTATTCACAATACTGAAAATTTGTATGTTGGTTCATTACCTTATCTCTTTGACATATTCAAGGATATTGCTGAAATTTGTTTTCCTTCCTATGGTGTCTCTCCATGCTGCACCCATACAAAAACGAGTGCTACCAGCCTCTTTGGCCTGATGATGTATAAACACATTCAAATCATTAAACAAGAGATGTTGTGCTTTATAAGTTCGAGGTATAACCTCGACGAAGTAACTCAAGTAGGATAATCATAGACATTAGCCATATAATATATATATTCCTCAAAGAAATACAACAACACTATTAGGCCTATTCCAATCTCTAGCCAAATCAGATAAGAAACAAAATGCTTGAATTCTGACACCCACCATATGGCTTCCTTCTCCTCTATAGAAGCTAATATTTCTATACTCCAATTGCTTTGATGTTGTCTGTTATATATTTTTGTCTTAAACACATAATTGAAGCTCAAGTTTAACCCCAAAGCAGGTCCTTACATTGCCAATCATAAAATTGAAAGCAAAGAACAAAAGAAAATGGAAATTGACTCAATCAAGGAAAAATTTATATGTTCCATAACATGTTAAGGATTCTACCTTTTTTGCTGCCTCTAGGACTACATCTTTATTCATAAGTTTCTGTGTTTTGAGGCCAGTGTTGTGTCGGGACGACTGAGGACAATACGAACAATCTTCACTGCATCCACCAGTCTTAATAGATAGAAGTGTACATTGCTGCACTTCCCTGAAATTATGAGCATTTCTATGAACTTGAGCCTGCACAGATACAACACCTCAACACAATTAAAATCTAAACAAAACAATCAAATTCAAGAAAGAAAACAATTACCCAACACACTGAAAGAAGTATAAGTTTCCTAAAACAGGAACACTTTTGAGCTATTCAAATAACTTAGTGTAAATATGCAACTGGTAGATACTATATACTCCATTTAACACTTAATTTAGCAATTTCAATCATAATCCAAAAGGCAAATGCAGAATACCCAACGGATAAAGATAATTGAAAAGGGCAATGTTGTGTAACAGAAGCAAAAAACATACAGCATGAAATAGCAGATCAAGAATAGGGGAATCGTAGATGGACTTAATCTCGTCTTTCCTCCAATCATTCCTCGCCCCGTCTCTTACGGACCTCTCCGCCTCCAACGCCGCCGCAGACGACGAGAAATTAGCCGAGGCTGCGCGAAACTGGACCAATGGCCGTCGAATCGATCTCATTATCCACATCATTAGGCTCTGTATCCACTCCCAAACACTAACTTGCAATTCAACGCAGAAGGGATAATGGGAGCGAGTACGATTAATAAGAAAATGGGAGGTGGGTTTTTGTGGGTTTTCCTCCTCGGAAAATCCGCTGCTGAATGTAGGTAGTGAATGAATAGTAGTGATACAGTTGGAGGCTCTTTCTTTTTTTTCTGTCCTGTCTGTACAAAACAAGACACTTTTTTTTTTTTTAAATATTTCAAATTTTATTAAATGTAAATATATAAATTTTTTTTTTTTAATTACATTAAATACTCATCTCTTTTTCCCCTCCCATGACTCGAACCCAGGATCTAAGGCCTAGATAGTGGTGCTCTAACCACTTGAGCTATCCAACTTCGTCTCCATCCAGTAAAATTTTGTTTACACAGATTTTTGGGTCCACAAAATATATGTTTATTCTATTTAAATAATTAATTTTTGAGTATTTTTTTCTACTTTATTAACAAGATTGAGTATCTATTAACAACTAGTAATTTACCCGTGCGATGCACGGTTAATAATATTATTGCGGAGTAATAAATCATTAATATTATGCTACTATTAATATTGTTACTAAAAAATACGTATAATATGTTGTCGTTAAAACTTATTTTTATAATATAAATTGAAGAAATTGACTCAATTTAATTTATTTGTGGGTTCACATTAATGATATTTTGTTTAAATTTTGAATACAGTAAAAATAAAATTTGTGTAGAATTTACTATTTTAGAGTGTATAAATTATTACTTCTAAAAGATTGAAATATGACAATTGTGACAAATAATCAAATGATGTAAGACATATAAATAAATATCATCATAACTCTTCTTATTTTTACGCAAATTAAGTATATTCTTTTTTTTTAATTATTAAAGATGAAGATGAATCAGATATCATTTCAACTCACAACTAATTGAAATATGATTAGTAACTAATACACAATAAAATGAATTCATAAAATTGAAATGAAAAGAGTGAATGCAAGGATCCTACTCAAAATTAGAAAAAATAACTAAATTCCAAGATCAATGTCAGCTAATCACAAAAACATAAGAAAGTTTAGGAAACTCATCAACTTTAACTTTAGTATACATCATTTTCACTCATAAAACCTATCAAATTAATCAGTCCCGTTTCAAGGGGAAAAAAAAAACTATACAACACCAACTTATGTCTACTAAATATAAATAGTAGTAAGAAATAAATGTAACTACTCACATAATAAAAGTTATATTTTTTTCAATAAAACTAACTTAAGAACACGGCCAAATACTAATCTGCACTTGACAAAGTTCAGTTGCCCTGAATGAGAAGTGCAACATGAATGAACTCGTCCTTGAAAGAGCACTATTAACCGGACTTGATTTTACCTTTTGGCATCTTGACCAGTATACGACATTGAAACTAAGCTCATTGTAGAAGTTCTCTTTTGGCTGCTTAGACTTACCTGATGACAGGAAAATCAAGAACCCTTATCACACCCCAAATTCTAAATCGAATTAGATTCTATGTAATATATACTACACCTAAAAAAAAAAATCATGTATTAAATATCAATACATATTCAACTTTAAATCATAAAGCATCTGTCATTTTCTATTTAATCCAACTCGACCTACAAAACATGTAGCAATACAAAGTATAAAGAGCATAATTATAGTTGCAATATTTGGAACATTTTCTTATAAAAATTCTCATCGATATAAATTTTTTTTTTTATTAATTTCATCTTCTTTGTATATCAAAATTGTGTTCTGATATATCTTTTTTTTTTTCATATAATACACTTATTAGCATCTATACAAATGGATGGGAAACAACCGCACAATTATTAACAAAGAAAAATAATATGAAATTAAAAGATCTTGAATTCTCCGATATAAAATTTTCTTTAAAAAATTCATCCTAAATTCTTTACAGCACACCATATCTCAAAATAGATTCAATTTTGTAATATTTTGCTTTTGCTCCTCCACATTCTCTCTGGCCTTGTCCAGTTCATTTCCTTCCTAACATTATTAATTTGATTCTGGTCTTGGCAATGGAGCTCCATGGGCCATGGCTAAAAGAACACACGCCAGTTGTCCCAATTATTACCATCCTATGAGTTAGGACTACTCATCTCAATTCTCAAGTTTCAATTCTGAGATATTAAATATCAAGCGTCGCTGCTACAGTAAAAGCGTATGGATTTTATTAAAAAATTTATATGCACTGCCACACAGAACTTCATATTAATAATATGTGCACAATTAAATTAGAACAGATAGATATGGAGGGATTAACATCACCAAACAAAGAAAAATAAAATATTATTCTAGTAAGATTTAATACTTCTTAAGTTTTTAAACACCGATACATATATAAAGAAAAAAAAATATTCAATGACAGTTTAGAATGAATAAGAGATGCTAAATTTTATAGAAGGATGCATGGATAGAGACATTATTTAAAATATTAGATAATTTTCAAGTCCATACCACATAATTGTGAGACAACATTTTTATTTGTCTCCAAGTGTGTTGACAGTGAATGTCTGAGAAACAAATACTTAAGCACAAAACTCAGAAAACAAATGCAGTTAGACACATATTTTCAAAAGGAAAAACATAAAGAATACTTCACAAAACAGGAGAATACATATTGCACATTATGTCGATACTACTCCTTTAGTAGCATAACAGTTACATTAAGAAGTTAACCTAGTTGTACTGTAGTGTCCATCACAGGGATAGTAAAGCATTTAGTTAAAACACTTATTTTCGTTATGTACAAAAAATACCATGAGATCATTTATGTTTAAAACAAATAACACTCATTAGTGACTTGGTAGTGAATCCCATGTATCCTGTTGTACTTATGAGACTATCTTTGAGAACTCTATTGCTTAATTGAGGATTGTTATATGTATTCTTGGCTTCAAGCATTTGTATTACACACGATTAACAAATTTGCTTTAACTCATCCTTCATAACAATACATATTTTAATTAGCAATACACTTCGCTATAACTGGTTAGGATTTAGTTACACAAATTTTTGTAAATGGGAAATATAAGAACTACCTAAGGATAATTAATTACATCTCTTACATAACAGGATATACCAATGGCATTTTAATATACCAAAAGACATAATTTATGCTTATATCTAATACTTGTAGTAAATAAGCAGTTAAAAACGGAAGACACTGAAGAAAAATAGTGCAGAAGAAAGCTTATTGTCATCATTTAACTCCATACACATAGCAGCATACTTCTGCAATTCACGATTCAACCTCTTAGTTTCCAGATTTAGCTTCCCAATTATTTAATGAATCGCCAACTTCCTAAATAATACAGGACAATGATTTACTCTATTGTATGTAGAAATAATTAGACCAGTGTCACTAAATTACCTCTCTAGAGAATCATCTTTTTCTTTCTTGACATCAGTGTCGTCATAGTTTTTCTTTAAACCCGCAGAAGTGGTTGTATCTGAACCTTGGTCACTGAAAACAAAATTGTTAGACAATCGAGTTATCTATCTTACACAACACATTCACAATTTAATCTGTAAAAATTAATACCTCAAGAAAATTGAATAACTACTTGGGATGAAGAAATTAAAATACGTACCTATAATTAATAAGGAATATTTGATTTATCAATGAGGTAGAAACTCTAAAAGGATTCCAAAATAGGTATTCTGTAAATCCAAAATAAAGTGAAAAATTGGTCAGAAAAATTAAAGAACTACATGTGTGCGAAGAATTTATAGAAAATACATGTAATCCTTTTGAGATTTATCAGTATACTATAATCTCCCAACACTAACATCATCGCAGACAACTAAACTAATTATATAGATAAAACAATATCATCATTTAGAAAAGAATACAAAAATGCGGGGGTTATCAGGAACTGTATACATGTGAGGGTCTGATTCCAAAAGTAGTTTCATTCATCACAGGGCACACAGGCTAGGAGGAATACATAATACTTCATATCATTTCTCACATCATTCATTCAACTACTACAAATCTTCAAGGTTGAATGCATCACCTCACACCTAATTTATTAGTCCACTTGAAAACCTTGCAAATGTTTAGAAAATCAAAATTGACAACAAATAAAATAAACTCAAATTACAACGCCTCAATCTTAGAACATTAAAACTCAGCTCTTTTCATTTTTAGCCTACAAATTTCGGCGAAATTTCAAAAATCAAAACAAACCTGAGGATAATTGATTAGCTATGTAGAAGACAAAGCCAAATTCGAGATTCTTAGATGCATAACCGACTTCGGTTGAAAAACTCTGCAAAATATCGTCGCCCCTGAAAAATATTTAAGAATCTCTTAGAGATAATCAATTAGAGAAGATGAAAATTAGACTACAAATTTCGGTAAAATTTCAAAAATCAAAACAAACCTAAGGATAATCGATTACCTATGTAGGAGATGAAGCCAGATTCGAACAAACTATTGAACTGATTCTCAGATCAGTAAACGACTTCGGATGAAAAACAACAAATCCTTGAAATAAGAAAATGAACAAATCAATTACCATCAAGAACTCGCCCTTTTCATTTTTCGCCTACAAATTTTGGCAAAATTTCAAAAATCAAAACAAACCAGAGATAATTGATTACCTATGTAGAAGACAAAGGACGGAAATTGAACTGATTCTCAGATCCATAACCGACTTCGACTTCGGACTCTGCAAAATAGTGTAGCCCAGAAAAATATTTAGAAATCAACGAAAATGGGATTTGAAGATTTGAAGAAGATGAATGCCAATGGGATGAAAGTCGCCAAATATGTGAATTTGCTTACTTTCCTCTTTCCTCGGTAACTTCAAAAGGCGCATCCCATTTCCAGAAGAGTAATTTGCAGTGGACTACTAATATTTTACAATGGGCTTTTCAAAAAAAAATTACAATGGGCCCATTACAACAATATTAGGAGCCGTTTGGTGGCTATGTTAAATGCAAGATTGTGGAGTTAACATGGCTCATCATGTGTTTGGTAGTAACATAGGGGCCCTAGCTAACACTTAAGGCCCGTGTGAAATACACAGCAAATCCAAGTTTACGTGTCTGGCCAAAATGGTGTGTTTCATAAACTCATCTCTACAGTAAACCTTCAAATTACTAAAATACCCTTCAAATTTAAATAGGAACTTTACTCCGTTCTTCCCCAAAAACGTTGTTGTGTGCCCTAGGATTTTTTTGGACGATTTTTTGGGCATAAAAACTCATCGAATTAGACGAGGTTGCTGGTATGTTTACCCCAAATTCTGCACTAGCGTGCCCTAGTTCTGCTCTGGTGGATCTTAGCAATTTTGACGATTTGGGTGAAACTCATCTTCTCCATTTCGTCGAACTGAATTTATTTGTTAATCTGAGACAATCTTCATCGCCGCCGTTAATTTCCTAATCTCTGCAACAGTCTCCACTGCAGTCGACTAAGACCGATTTGAAGAAAGCTTGATACTCCACTACTCCGCCACAGTCGAACAATGACTGATTTGAAGGGAATCTGATTTTTTTTTTAATGTGGATTTATGTTGTTTTGGGCATTTTGTGAATTCAAAGAAAAGTTTTGGACATTTTTATTGATGAATATGGAATTCATAGATGGCTGGAGAAGTTGTTACAGCAGTGGTCATCTCTAATTTTTGGGCAAACCCCACTTTCCCGCCGGTGGCATCATGTGAGAGAAGAGAGCTATGAAGAAGAGGGGTAAATTTGGATTTTAGGAATGTATTGAGGTTAGTATAGTAATTTTATTAAATTTTACACATTGACCAAGAACAATATTTGCAGCCACTCAAATTATACCAAACATGTGGTTATTCATCTCAAGTGTTGTTAACTTTATTTTAATCTTCCAAGTTTAATTAACATAAGTTAAATTCATTTGCTATCAAACTGGCCCTATTATTTGCAGATATTTTGGCGGTAACTTGCTGGGAAGGACTATTCTCTTTTTATATATACTAGTACTGGCGACACCTCAATTCTTGAGGTGTTTACCCAGATTTAGTGTAATTTTTTTGTGTATTTAGTCTAATTAGAATGCATAATATACATGAAGTATGATTGCTAAAATAAAAACAGTTAAGTTAATTAATTTACAACCAGTAGACAAAATACAGGGTTGATAATATTTATATTCTATCAAAATAAGATTAACCTGACGGTTTGTCAAAATGCATCTTCAAAAAGAACCAAAAAACATATACATCGAGGTAGGTTAGTTTCGTGTGGCATGTTTCAAAATGCATCGTAAAAAAAACAAAATAACGTACACATAGGGGTACGTAAATTAGTTCTGTTTGGCATATTTCTGAGTCGGTTTACCAGTCGAGCCTTGTTCACATCGGTAGACACTGTGTGGGAAGATGTCTTTTTGAACTGTAGAAGTGCTTTGTTGACTTTCGTGCATTGATATGTCTGATGCTAACCTCTTTTGTGGGGATGATTGTTCTGAAGCTGGAAGACATGCTATGATTGTTTTGTGTATATACTTACGACCTCTTAGTTCAGTACTTGATGTTCGAATGTGGAAGAAAAATAAGATATCTTTGAATTTTGCATTGATTTCATCAAGGCTTGGCATGGTTTCCTATATTGCATGACGACAGTGAAAAGTTAAAATGTGTCACTGTGTTATAGTGAACTTAAGTGGGTTGTGATTTAATATAGTGTACCTCCATTTCTGCTCTGACGATGGTTTCACCTGACATGTGCAATAATATTTCAGCTTCTGTTTGTTCAATGGAAACGTCAAGGCATCCGGTTCCATCATATAACTCAGCTTCAAAGCGTAATCTGTACATGTATGATAAGCTCGTTATAATTCCTAAATTAAATCAGTAAACAATGATGAATCTTTGTGATCATATCAACGTATGGTATGATAAAAACAATATACCACTGCTACAATGTCATTAAATAACATGTATATTTCAAATTCAAGTATACAATTAAAAATGAGAACAAATTTTTTCATGTAGAAATTTGAACAATTTAAATAAAGAGACAATAATAAGTTATAGTTGAAGATGCAAGGTTGGGATATTTGGGGCAGAAAACATTAAAAATTGAATCAACCTAAATCTAGATATGATGTTTACATAAAAAAATCAAGAGGAACTTAGTACAATAGTCTAAATTGGGATGATACAATTGTGAAATAATAACTTACATCGGTTTTGGGCTTGGAAAGTCATTGTTGCAATAAAAACAGGTGAACTCGCTTCCGTAAACTGCTCCACAATTTCTCGAACAACCTGGACACCCTAGGAAGTAGAAACGTTGGCCGGGTTTGATAACTTGGAGCGTAGATTTTACCCAGAAGGATTTAACACGTGGCTGAGATGTTGTTTGTGTTAGTATTAATTCAATTAAAATTTAGATAAGCAATATATGGATGAATTTAAAAGTACCGTTTCTATTAGGCTTAAGATTTGGCTTATTTTTCGAATTTGGGAATCCAATGGCTTTTCTTTGGTTTGGTTTTCTTTTTCATACAATTTTTCAGACACAATTCTTTCCACGTATTCTGTGTTGGCTTTTAACCTGAGAAGATGTAATAGTTAAATAAAATGTGTACAGGTCTCCGCAAGGACTAACATAAATCTTAAGGATGGTATTTGCAAATTCAAAAGAAGTTTTTTTTTTTTAATTACCATGATTCCAGATGTTTAGCCTGAGGTATAGGAGGGTCAAATAAAATGCTGCTAGCTGGCACTGTTCCAACGGATATCCCTGTAAGCATGGTTTTTCTTAATCGTTAAAATAATGCAAACAAACATTTTATGAAAGTTTGTAATTAGTTGCAGTTATTTGTTATGGTTAATTCTTTGTTTACACAACTATAGAGAATGTATATTTTTTCTTACCCTGATAGGTGTTCACAGACAGTCTCATCCCTAAAATTATTGGCATTTTGTGAACGTCCTCACTCAAGCGTACTCCTTCAGTCTGCATGAATTCTTCCCACAAAGTAAGTATAGTAGGCTTGGATCTGCATGTATAAGAAAATAAGAATGTTGTTATTGAATAATTATAGGAACTTTAAGGTCATAATAAACCAAATATCAGTACTTAAACTAATAAACTTACTCCTCATTGACAACAACAAATTCTTGTACAGTTTTTTGGTTTTTTTGGATAAAACGTGGAGGAAAGACATGGATAACACCACATAGCAAATCTGGGAATAAAGAATATTAATAAGGTCAGACTCATAACATATTTAGTGTTAATTAATAAGAATTTTTGAAAAAAAACTTAATTGATGTGTCTATCAGCAGAGTCTGCATATTGAGGACAATCAACAAAAGGTGTTAATTGGTACACGTGGTCCAAAGATAATTCCTCATGTTTTTCAGTGGGCTTGATGTAGGTGCTCCTACTCAGTATGATTTGGTATTTCAAACTCCCAAGGGCTGGTGTACTTGCAGTTATTGCCTTGACTTTGCCGTTTCCAATGAAATATGTGTTGTACAACTGAAGTGCTTTGTCCAAACGTTCCACGTCTTGCTCATATATGATACATTGCATACTATCATGCTGTGAAAACAAGACAAGAACTAAGACATGGTGAAATAACACTAATATTATTGAGTAAGTTAAATTAAGTTACCTCTTTATCAACCAGGACGATTCGTTGTTGTTTCCCCCATTTCAAACTACGGATGGGCGTCTTTTCTGCAACCATAGCTTTTATGAACCAGTTCTGAACATCTGGTTTCAGATTTCCAAGTGTCGTACAACGGTTTTCCATTGGGCTAAAAAGGCGGGAAATGTCAAATATGTATTAAAAATGATTATTAAGTAATTATTTCGCACTCTAAATTAAGATGGTCTCAATCAAAATACACTGCAATATAAATTTGATCTTTATATAATCCTTCATATCAATTATCAAACAATGCAGCAGTCATATATTCATGCAAAATTATAAAGTCTTTTTACTTTAATTTGTATATTTTTTTGTTAAAAAAATTGCAACCACACTAAGAGGGATTATGGATTTTGTAAAAGTTTTAGTCCTTCAGAAACTGAAGGTTATAATCAATATTTAAAGTATCATTTTCTAATATAACATAACATTTTCTGTATATACATTAAGTAAGAAAAAATGTTTGATTTTTAAGTTTTAAGTGATTGTCCCTCCTTTTTTTTCTGTAAATATATGTGTTTACAATAGACTCTTCCTCTGTAGTTTTTTTTTTTTAATTTACGTCCTCCAGTTAGAGGCATCCTAGATTAGGGAAACATAAAACTATAATCATTTTATGTAAAAACAAGTTTATTTAATACAAGAGGGAGTTTGCTTCTTCTTCAGAAGTCTCCTACACTCAAGCTGCACATATAAGGACATTCAACTAAAATAAACAAAAAACGTTTTTTTAAGAGCTATTTGGCTCTTAATTCCAAACTTCCTCTTGATATCATTCATCCAGCTGATTTCTACAATATTTCTCTACCAACAATTTATCAAACAGTTGGTGTGCATATAAATACTCAAACTACAATAGCCTAGCTCATTCCCCTTCTCTCTAGCTAACATCTTTCTTTTCTTTAGCTATATAGAAAAAAATTAAAAGTTTAAGAAAACACAATCGTAAACAATAAATAGTAAAAAAAACAAAAATCTAAGTGCAAGAAGAATTTCCACAACAAATTAAATACCTTTTTAAAATATAAAAGCTTGAAAGTGAAATTTCCCCAAATTTTCATCTAAACTTCAAAGTGCAGTAAATGTGTAAAGTATCAATAAACCAAAAAATATATATATATATATATATAAAGAATACACAAACCTCTTCAATGGTAGCTTGCTGACACCGAGATGATTAAAGGGAGAAATTAAATTAGCGGTGTGTAGGGGGGGTGACGAAATTAACTGAGAAGGCTAGTTGTTGGAGTGGGAGAAAAATAACGAAAACAGCCAAGAGGGATGGCGGAAGGATTCACAGACGGAAAGGAATTAGTACTAACCGAAATGGCACAAGAAGATACGCAAAACCCCCAATTTAAATAAATCCCAACTCACCATCGTCGCTGCCAACAAAAACACCAATTGAGAACAAAACCACTAATTGAGAGAGGGGTGAAAAGGATGGCGACAAAACAACCAATTGAGAACAAAACCACTAATTGAGAGAGGGGTGAAAGGATGGCGACAAAACAACGTGATAATCCAAATATGAGAGAATTAGACTAACAGTTACAAGAATTGTAGAAATTCACAGGAGACAAAGAGGAAAAGGGGAAACTTACAAAGAGATGAACAACTAATTGAATGAAATATAGATCAGAGAAAAGTGAGTATAGGAGGACGTACGCAAGTCGCCGACAGAAGTTGCTGAACCAAATTGAACTAAGAAAATTGAAAGAAGGCGATAAAGACCTGAAAAGAAAAGAAAAAAGGAGAGATGACGCGTGTGTTGAAGACTTACCTGTGTGAGGCACCTGGCACCTGTTTAAGCAACCTACTACCGGGAGAAAACTGGCCCATCTTGAGCGTATCCCTCTTTATATATAGTAATAGATATAGATATTGTTTAATCGTTATTCCACATATATTTTTTATAATTAAAATATAATTTTTTTAAAAACATGTATAAAAAGATGTGAGCAAAATTTTACTGGACAAAGGGAGTATAAAACTTAGCAAAATTAATGCATTCCTTCGAAAACTTAAATTTGAATCAATTTTTTTTTTAAAAAAATTAATAATAAATATTATAATATATACCCCTTTTCATAATATATGTCGTTTAACATTTTATTTTATTTTAAAATTATATGACGTTTTGCACTTTTCTTATATTTTTTTCAAATTTACCCTTAAATCAATAAATACTTAGATAATGTGTTCTTTTGATGAAAAATACAAGCATTAACTAGGGTAAAAAGATAAACTAATTACAGATTTTTTTTTTTAAATATATGTTGCATAGATCCAAAATAATCATAACCAATTAACAAACACTAAGGTCATTTAATAAATTAACTAAGTCAATTAACACTAATCCTAATCCACTTTCATTAACTCATTACACGCTCATTACTCCATCAAGGCATCAACCCCCACTAGAAACCCTAATCTGGTCATTTTTTTCTCTCTCTCTCTCTCAAACTCTAATTCGAAGAACCATAAATGTTTTCTCTCCATTCTAAGTTTAGTTCGGTTTTTGTTCCCAAGTCGTTGTCGCCGTCTCTCAATTCTGAGTTTAATTCGACTTATGTGCCTGACTCGTTGTCTCTCAATTCTGAGGTTGGGTCGACTTTTGTGTCTGCAGCCTTTTTGGGTGACGATTCACCTTTGTTTGAGCTAATGGTGTGTCAACTGTACCAGATTAGTTTGATTATTTTACCTCTTACTCTTGCATGATATGTATGGCTCAATTTTCCCTGTCAGCAGATAGTACCTCTCATTTGTCATGTAAAACTATTTATTGGGATATGAATTATAAGACAAGTCCTAAATTGATGTTGAAGTAGTTTTGATAAGCCAAAAAGAGGACTTGAATAATTTCTAAAGTGTTGACTAATCTAGTCTAGTTATGTAAGTTATCTTGAGCAGATCAATAGAGTGCATAAGTAAAGTTCACAAGATAAGTGTAAAAGAAAAAGACAAGTACAGTTTATAAGTACTTTGTATATTTGTTAGGATTTGTACTGAGCTAATTAAATGTTTTATAGAAGCTCATTAATGTTGTATAATCATTGTATAGATCTTAAGGTGACTAAGCTGAAATTATAAAGCTTAAAGTAATGTAATAGTCTTGTTAGGATTAGTTTATAGGACTAGTACTGTGATTAGTTCTTTGTTGAAGTCTACTACTGAAGAAGAAGACTGGATGCGCAAGACAAGTCAAGTGCTGAAGAAAGCTGAAATATTCTAAGTGTCGAAATCAGACAAGACAAGTGCGCAAGTTAGAAGAAGTTAGTTATAGAAACACGTATTGTAGATAAGGATTGAAAAGTTAGTTATGGAATAACTAATTAACTGAAGAAACGCGTGAAAGGATAAGAAGAAGTTAGAAGTCAGTTATCAAGATAAGTTGGTTACACAACAGAATGTTCTTGAAGTTGGATGTTTATAAATACCCCATGGTATTCAACGATTGAAGACTATTGATACACTGATATTCTACATACTATTGAAGCGAATTACGAAGTATTCAAAGCAAAGGAACTCTCAGAGTTGGAAATTCAGAAAGAAGCCAGAAGACAAGTGAAGACTCAAGAAGGCTGCTACTGAATAGAGAAGTTTACTTTTACGTTTTTGTTTCAAGTCGCTAGTTACTTGTATTTAGTTAGTTTAGATCGAAGAGGCACTTGGTAGTGTTATCGAAAAGATCAAAGTCTTATTTATTGGGACTCAAAGCCACAAGAACACTCGATTGGAAGAGTAATAAGAATTTCACGACTGGAGTTGTGAGAGTGGATGTAGACAAGTTGTCGAACCACTATAAATCTTGTGTTTGATTTACTTTACTGTTTTATTTGTATTTGATTGATTAATTGCTTATAAGAACAAGACAAGTAGAGTGTTCATACAGAAGTTCGAATTTCGAATATAAGTTAAGTATAAACTGTTGGGCTCATTGTTACTTTGATTAATTCCGCATTGTGTATTCTGATATATTGAAAGATTTTAAAAGTCTATTCACCCCTCCCCTCTAGACTTTTACTAGCTTACTCAATATTATTAACTCAACTTGGGACCAACACTATTTATCATCAATATGTATCACATTATGCATGGTTTGAAACTAATTGATGTTGTTGGATTGCCTATCAAACTTGAAACTGCAATGCATTCAAGTTTTACGTGAGTCTTAACAACTTATTTGCTTTTGTAGGATCAGGCTTTATAGCATTAGTGTGTGGTTTGATGACTCCTTATTTGGTCCACCTACCCACGGTACTCTTGTTGACATTTAATTCTCTAGCTAGTCTTCTAATTGTGCCTCTTTTGAGTCTTTTCTCAAAAAGTATGTTCTTCATCATTTAAACATTTAGCTTACCTTTCCTTTAATGCCCATTTTCTTTGATGTGAATTTCTACCTCCCCAAATGCATTATGCCCTACGAGTATAATTTATGGGTCCTATTATCCAATCATATATATACTCTCTTTATATTTATTCATTAACTATTTACTCCCTCCGTCTCAAAAAAACTTTCACACCTATTTTTTCGGTCCTTTAGAAACTCTACTCATACAATATCTAAAATATTATAGTTTATGTCATTATTTTTATGGTACATACATACACACAAGTCAACTCACTTATTTATTTTTTTATAAAATTATATCTCAAAATTATATTTATTATAATATTATTTAAAAAGGGGGTGAACAGTAAATATGAAAGTTAAGCTGGGACGGAGGGAGTATAATTTATTTTTATAACTTAAATATTATGATTAATATTTAACTTTAGAAAATAAATTAATGTTAATATATTTTTTTATAACTTTTGGATTAATATTTTTTTCTTTAATTTATCTAGATTGTACCATTAAAAAAAGGTAAAAATAAAATAAAATGGAACCAGTTTTTTCTTTTCGTAGTGATTCAACAATAGTGATTATCCAAAAAAAAAATGACTTGCAAAATAAAAATGGGAATAAAGTTGGGACCACATTTAATCAATTAAAAAAATAAAAAATCCCACATTTAATGCCCAGTTGCGTCACTGGCGGGTGTGGACTACACTCTTCGAATTGTTCACTTTTTTCTCATTTGTTGTTCACTTTTTTTTTTCTCATTTGTTGTTCACAAAAGACCCTTTTTCTCGCTTGGAACAGAGTGAGTGTGTTTCTCTTCAGTTAGCCACCATCTAGAACAACAGATTACTCACAAGCTCAGGTACGAGATATGCGATTCCTGCGACTTCGGATACAAAAAAGACTCTTCTCTCAAGTCCACTTCACAAAACAACGAAGTATGAAATCCTCCCTTAAAGAGAGTTGTCCTGAAGGTCCTTCTCTAAAATTAACTTGATATGACATAATGTCATAATGGTGTCAAATCTTAGAAGAGGCTCCACTCTAGGAATTCGCCTTTGATCACATTTGCTGAAAATGATAGAATATTAAGAAACCCCTTAGGCTTAGGATAATCGATTAGAGTAGAGACGAGTATAAAATCTATAAGGTCAGATGAGAGACTTTCATGACCTGACGTGAACATGCTACTTTCCTAAGAAGAATTTTTCATCTCTCCTCTGACGTGCTAGAGGAGAGACCATTGATGACAAATCACATGTGTGGTGGTACCATGTGATGATGTTCCACCTTAGAGAAGGTTGTAGCTTGGAACTCATCTGTGGTTATAACCACTTGAATTCTAATATATGAGAAGGTCCTTCTAAATTACCAACGATCAGAGTTGAGCAGGACATTTATGAGTCGAGTGGAGGGACCTTCCGGACCTCCTCTGCCCTGACCTGAACTCACAATTTTTTTAAGAGGGATTTTTCATCTCTCCTCTGATATGTCAAAGGAGAGATGGTTGATATATGCGGTCGCCTATTCATTAGAAAGTATTATATCTTTTGATTTGCTTAAAGGGGTCACACAATCACAAAGTGTTAGGAATATCATCTACAAAAATAATTTGAATGTGTCAATATCGCACCATGATGTGGCATATTCAGCAACAAACCTTAGAGGAGAAACGAAATTCACACCCTTCAGAAATAAAGGTATATAAGTCTTCCCCTATCCATTCTACAAAGGTAGCCTTATATTTGACTCTACACACATATTTATTGCTCATGACTATACATCTCTCTCTCTCTCTCTATTTCATAACAATTCAACTAGTTTGAGCGTCGGAAGACCGTCGTCGGAGCCCTCTTCGGCCCGATTTTTGTATCGGTCAGCCAGTCCAAAAATCATCATGCCTAAGGTTCGTCTCTCAGCCGTGAGCGGAACTTGGTCACATCCCCAACTTCACCCGGACACTAATGATCATAACTGGAAACCGATCTGATTAACAACATTTTTTACTCGGAGTTAATCTACATTATGCCCCTTCCCAACACCCTAACTCCGGATAGATGGATAGTTGCAATGTCTGCTCACGCTTATTATAATCACTTCATGCACCCAATTGGCGGGTTTTTTTAATTAAATATTAATGTTTTTAAAATGATTTAATAATATATATACGTTTGAAACCTGTTTAATAAAATAAAGTAGAGCGTCGTTTCGAACGACGCCATTTCTTGCAAGGGGACAGGTTTTCCAGGTGGCAGGTGTACCAATTTTAAATAACATGAAGGAGTGCCAATACAAATGGCGCCCTTTGACTCTGCAGGGACAATTAATTGACACTCTCCCAACAACAAATAGTATCCCTCCACTTCGTCTTCTTTGTACAAGTAAAAAAAACCCTACTTGAGTTTTCTACACAGCTAAAAAAAATTCCCGGCCCCCTTGAGCTTGAGCCTTTATAGCAACAAAAAAATTATTCTCCATTGTTAGGTGAAGTTGAAAGGGAAAATAAATCAACCATTGTTGAGCAAGATTGGTAACGAAATTAAATAAAAAAATATAAAAATACAAACAAAGCCCACACCAATTCATATATTACACGATAAATACAATACCTGATCAAACTAAATTAATATAAAATAAAACCTAATAAAAAAAAAGGTCCTAGAAGTGAATTGGCACATTTGTAGTCGGAACCCAAGAAAGGGCAGCTATAAAATTTCCAGGGGTGAACCTTACATCTGACCCGGTTCGCAGTAGATGACCCGATACCCGTATTAAAATACTTCCCATAATACAAAGTATCCACTGCAAAGTTTCCGATCCACAACACCCAACCCATCGAAACTTTTCTCTTCACTTATCTTTCTTGAGAGTTTTTTTCTCTCACTTCACCTAACAATGGATTTTTTTTATTGCTATGAATGCTCAAGCTGGAGGTTTTTTTTTTTTTTGGCTTGCAGAAAAGGACAGGGAAGAGTGTAATGGTGAGGGATAATATTTGTTATTGGGAGAGTGGTCAAAGGGCACCATTCTTGTTGGCACTCCTTCACGTCACCCAAGATCGGTGCGTCTGCCACCTACAAGGCCTGCAAAACCTGTTCCCCTGTAAGAAAGGGCACCGTTAGAAACTGCGCTCTACTTTATTTTATTAAACGAATTTCAAACGTGTATATATATATATATATATATTATTAAATCATTTTAAAAACACTAATATTTAATTAAAAAAACCTTTTTGGCTCTTCGAACTCGGAACCATGTTATTCCTTCATCCTGGAATTTATGGCACTGAGTACTGCTCTATTGTAAGCGACACGACCTATACATACTATTGATTCCACAATTGAAATGCTCAATTGTTCCTTTGCTAATCCTACCTTTTTTTTTTGAGAACATAGTCTCAGGATCGAGAACCAAAATTACAGTGATTGAGAATACTGATCCTGAATTCATGTCGGAATATCTACTCCAGTCCAATCATGAGGATGTGGAGAGTTGACAATCGATTGTGCTGGATTATGAGCAACCTTGTTAAAGCATCTTGAGATTTTACAAATTTTCCACACTAGGAAATGTCTCAAGCGACTGTGAATATCAGATACCATAGACCCCATTGATCCCGAATAGCTCAAAGGATCATATATAGACTTCTCGGCATCACTAGAGTCAATAAAAAACCAACTTTAGAGAGATGTAATGAAATGCACTTTTCAATACCAACCTTGATAGCAGTGGGTTCAGCCTCCAATACTGAGTCAGGATTCGAAATCCTCCGCGCTCCAGCAACCACAACTCCTCCGTTCAACGAGCATACAATATAACCAATAGCATAGAAATTTGTAAGAGAGTTAAAGGTCGCATCAACAAACACAAGCCAACGAGCATCACCAAGACAAAGAAACCAGGGGTCATCTCTCTCAATAACCTTGGTATTTTTAGACTAGAAGTCCTCGAGAAATTTGATCGTCCAATCAACCGAAGATTCTTTAAGAGCAAACCCCGGCCGAAGTTGGTGATCAGCATTATGGGTCTAGTTGTATCATTCCTTCCAAATCGTCCATGCGATCATGGAGATTTTATCCAGGCTAAAATCAAACTTACGGAGTTTAGTATCGCTCAGAAGATCAATAATATGCAGACGACCCTTAATTTTTTTAGGAAAGGCCAGACCCCAAATCCTTTCCAGACTTTCTTCACAGAAGGACAAAGGAACAAAACATGAGTTGTGGAAGCAAATGAGAACCCACAGACCCCACAACTGGCCCGAATTGAAACATGATGCAACATAAGATTACCTTCAGTGGCCACGATTTCTTTAGCCATTTTCCATCCAAAAATGCGAACTTTTGGTGGGATCTTTAAATGTCAAATTCTATCCCAAAAGTATTTAAGTTGTCTCTTGTTAGAAATTGTTAGAAGGACCAGCATCATAATCAGTGTTGCCCCCTTCGTTCCAACATCTATCAATTCCATATCCCGACGCTACTGAGTACACCCCATTTTGCCCAGGTGGCCAGTATCTCAAGTCCTCTCTCCCATCTCCTTCAATTGGCGTATTAATGATAGCCTCACTCTCAAAGGGAAGGAAAGCTTGACTAACTAAATCCCCATTCCATCTTGAGTTCTCCTGAATAAACCGATGGATCGTTGATCCACTCGCACTACGAGAATCAATCCTTCCAGATTTCAGCCCTTTAACCCAAGCATTCTTATATATGTGAATGGATCTACTGTCTCCCACCCTCCACCGGAAATTATCCAACATAATAGGTTTACTCCAACAAATTGACCTCCACAAATAAGAAGGGTTTGAACCAAACTCAGCATCAAAGATATCCACATGTTTAAAGTACCTGGTTTTAAACAGTCGAGCCACCAGGGAATCAGGTTTAGATATCATCCTCCATGCTTGCTTCGCCAGAAGTGCTCGATTAAAAGCAATCATTTTACGAAAACCTAACCCCTCCTCCTCTTTAGGGACGCACAGACTATTCCATTTATTCCAATTAAGTCTGTTAGAAATGCTCATTCCTCCCCCACCAGAAATTAGCAATAACCTTTTCAATGTTGATGCATGTTGAAACAGGTATCCTAAAGCAAGACATCACATAGGAAGGAACCGCTTGAAGAACAGCCTTAATGAGAATTTCCTTACCTCATTCTGAAAAAACTTTGCTATTCTAGGAATCCAGCCTAGCCATAATCCGATCAGTCAGGTATTGGAATTGGATCCTTTTATTACGCATAGAGAAAGTAGGCAAGCCCAGGTATAAATTGTGTCCCTGAGACAATCTGACATCAATAATATCTTTTGTAGCTTCCTTCTCTCGAAAGGAGGTACCCTCACTGAATGTGATAGCCGATTTGTCAAAGTTAATGAGTTATCCCGAAGCTGCTTCATAAAGACCAAGACCATTCTTAATATTTCTACACTCCGTTTTCGTGGTTTTGAAGAAGAGAAGGTTGTCATCTGCAAAGAAAAGGTGAGATATAACAGGTGCACCCCTCGCAATTGTCAATGAGAAACTCTTCTCCGAGATCCCCTTAACAATCAAATAAGAAAGGGTTTGGGCACAAATCACAAAAAGGTAAGGAGAAAGTGGATCTCCTTGTCGAAGGCCTCGCGAAGGGATGATTCTACCCGAATTTCCCCATTGATTTTAAAGGAGTATTGAACTGACGTCACACACCTCATGATAAGATTAATCCATAACTCAGTAAATCCCATTTTGGCCATAACAGCTCGCAAAAAACTCCACTCAACCCTGTCATAGGCCTTACTCATATCAAGCTTGAGAGCAGCAAACCCTTGCCTAGTCTTCTTTGTACGGATCCAATGCAAGCATTCAAAAGCAATCAAAATGTTATCCGAAATCAGCCTCCCTGGAATGAATGCACTCTGGCTCTGATCAATAACATTATCCAAAATCAGCTTCATTTTATTCGTAATTATCCTGGCCAAAATACGGTAGGTGACGTTACACAAACTGATCGTCCTAAAATGTGCCACCAACGTTGGATTTTTTATCTTCGGGATAAGAGTAATCACTGTTTGGTTCCAATTTTCTAACGAAAAACCATTGTTAAGCACCTGCAACATTTGATTTGTCACTGATTCTCCAATGACACTCCACGAGGCTTGGAAGAAAGCTATCGAATAGCCATTAGGACACGGGGCCTTGAGTGGACTAACATCTTTAAGAGCCCGTACAATCTCTTCTTTCGTAAAAGGAGCAAATAACACGGCATTCATATCGTCCGAAACTACAACATCAATCGCTTATGTTGCTCTTAAAATAGTTGTCGTATTAGGATTGGAAGAAGCAAAAAGCTCAGAAAAATAGTCCAATATGATGTGTTGAACGTCATCTTGGGAATGAAACCATGATCCATTTGTAGAGTACAAGCATTTAATATGATTAACCTGACGCCTCACGCTTGCCCTCTTATGAAAGTATTTCGTGTTTCTATCCCCCTCCTTAAGACATAAGACCCTAGATCTTTGCTTCCAATATACCTGCTCTTGTGAATAAAGTTTTTCCAGAGCATCATCCAATTGATTGACTTCCGACCAAACTGGAATAGTATTTTCATCATTAAGAATGGCCATTTTTCTATTGTTAATAGATTCGATACGGTCTTTAATCGAACCATCCTTATCATAAGCCCAAGTACGTAAGACTTTACTGCACAAGTTGAGAGAGACATGCAATTCTTCATTTCTAGAACGTGTGTCCTAGAACTCCTTAAGAGTGTCAGCAAAGTCAGGATTCTTAATCCATCCATTTTCGAACCGAAAAGGCGGAGTATGATTTCGCTTAAAAACTGGACCACAACAGTTCAAAACAAGCAAAATGGGTCTATGATCTGAACTTACAAAATCCAAGTTACGAGCTTCCAAAGACGGAAAGATGGACCGTGCATCATCATTAATCAAAAAACGATCTAAACATTCAAAAATTGCATTGCTTCCATTTCGTTTATTAGACCAAGTGAATTTTGGGCCTTTGGCAATAAGATGGTGCAAGTTAAGTTCCTCATCCACATCTCTAAAGGCTGAAATTTGATTAAAGGTTTGGCCCTCCCCCCTTTTTTCTCATGGATATGTAAAATTTCATCAAAGTCCCCCCCCCCCTCCCCCCACAATCCAAGGTGTTAAATCCGGCGGGCCACACGTTTTCAGTTTACGAAGCAAATCCCACGTGTGTTTCCGCAATGAAGTAACATATTTCCCGTAAAACCCCGTAAACCTCCACAACCCAACTTTAGGACGAATAGTACAATCAATATGGCCCAATGAATAAGACAACAACAACACATCCACTTCATTCCAAAATAGTAAAAGACCACCACTACAACCATTCGAAGGAACACAAAAGCAGGCTGAGAAGCCAAGTTTCAAACGGATAACAAAAGCAAAACGATTAGTACAATGCGATTCAACAACGAAACAAAGAACAGGACGGTGCATGAAAACAAACCTACTGAGGTGGTCGAACGCACGTGCATTCGTAAGCCCACGTGCGTTCCAAACTAAAGCACTCATTCTGGACGGTGGAGCTGAGCACTCCCAACTGTCGCCTTCTTGATTTTCACCGCCCGACCCTTACTGGTGCTCTCTCCACTCTTGCATTTAGTCTTCTTAGATGGGCCCTCATCTTCAGCGCCCGGCCTACTACGTGGACTTTTACCGTACGGCAAGGGAAGGCTATGCTTTTCTGGGCTAGCTTCTTTGTTGATAACTCAGGGGCAGCTTCAATGGCAAGCCTTGTAAAAACAGGGGAGTCAAGATCTGAAGACTACCCCCAAGAACATAGACTGATGTGGAGATAAAATCCTCACCATTGGAGGCAAATACAACTGCTCACCTTCCCCAATAATCTCCATGAAAGTTGTGTAATCAAAACCACTAATGTTCCTTCCAACCAAATGAGTAACACGATCAGGCTTAAGAAATTGGTGCCACAATCTCTCCTCTTGTTCGCATATAAATCCTTGTGCGTAAGGTAATTTAAAATATTTTATTAGGTTATTATGATTTAACTTGGACTGCTTGGATTTGGTACCTAGATTATATATTATTTAAGATATTAATTAATAATAGCTTGATATCTTTATACATAAGACACGAGAGTTAGGTCAAGGGATTTATGAGATTTATTGATCTATTGAAATTCATATCTAAGTCGATATATATGATGGGTTTAGTATATTATTAAATTTATTCATTGAGTGTACTGCTTATTAAGTTAGTTCTAGGACTTAATAAGGAGAATTTATATTATTTTATTAGAGGAGTTGTTCCTTAAATAAGATTTAATTTCTGATAGGCTAGGTGACGAATTCAAGCTACACATTTACGAGACTAATCAAGACTTAAGGTGGGGATTTTCTATTCAGTTTACGTTTGTCTCTATTAAATGCTTTGAATGTGAATTGTTATTGTCTAAATGTGACATTCCATAGTCAACAGTCAACAGCTACATTTATATGATATGATATGTTCAACGGTTTCTATAGTAGCTTGGATCACTTGTGGGTCCTTGCTAAATTTACAGGGTGTTGTAGTATTCTATGGTGATTTGCATGATTTGTGTTTAACATTGACAAACGGGTCCCCACTGAGCTAGTTGTTGTTGCTCACCCTTCATGGATTTAATTATTTCAGATCAAGAAGGCTTGGACGTGGTGGCAAAGTGGTGGAGACTGGTAGCTTAATATGCAATTTAATGAACTCAACATGGTCATACTTAATGTTCATTTAATTTAGTGTTAAGAAAACTATTTCATTTTTTTTAATTGTTCAAGTGATTTATTGAACTGTTTTATATTATGGTTGAATTTGGTTCTTTTAAGATAAATTGTCTTTTATCAGTAGCAAATTTTCTCTTTTATTTTAAAGTAAATGGTCTAAGAACGATTTTATTGAGGAAAATGTGTTTGATTTATGTCGCTTTCACCAAGTTTTATTTTAATTAGTTCAGTTGACAATCAAAAGGTAAACATATGGTGATTTCTTTTAGGCCCTATTTTTTGGATGTGACACGTTCAGTCGCATAAATGCATTGTTGCATTTCCTCCAAAGTGGGTGGTTTTCGCGCATTTGCTCTCAGCCAAGGTAGGAACCTTCGATTAACCACACACCACTTTTCCGTTTTTTCAAGAGCTTGAAAGCAGTCTTTCTCACCGTGATCCACTTTTCCACACAAATAACAAAAGTCAGACAGTTTCTCATATCTAAAGAAGACATAGACAGTCTCCTCATCGATGGCACGGCGAAGGGGTTGAGAAACATCCACAATAACACGAGCTTGCAAACACCCACCCCTAATATTGTCATCTTCAGGACCTTCAACCTCAATAACCTGCCCAATCACCACACCCACTCTAAAGCCCACCGGCTTTATCAACGCACAGATTTGGAGGCCATGCATTTGTACCCAGAAAGGCACCTTGTTGAGAGTAATATTAGTCGGTCGAACATGTCCTTCCAGCAACTCCATCACCATAAGAGCTTTCTTAAAATTCCATGGTTGTCTATGGAGCACCATGGCCATTTCCACTTTCTCAGAAAACTCAATTGAAAAAAACCCTTCCCCGATAAACAGGACTTTTAAAGATCCCTCCAGATTCCAGACCTTGTGAAGAGTATCTCCCACCTTCGTTGCTCTAAACCTCCTCCGAGATGCAAAACGGACAATCAGCGTATTCTTTGGCATAACAAGCTCATGTCTAGGAACATGAATTCCAGGGTTTTCATCTTCAGTGAGGGAGAAGCGGTTCATCATGCAATTAAGGAATTCCTCCATTAGAACAAAGAGGGGACTACGAAAGGTCGGTACGACTTTAGAAGAGAAGCACAATAGGGAGAAGAAAATCAGGCAACAGGAACACCCCATATTTATATTATCGACAATCTCAATGGCTATCAGAATTGCGTAGCACATCCTCCGATACAAAACAATCAAGTAGAGAGAGTGAAAGGATGGAAAATCGGACAAACTGAGGGGAGAAGTAAATGAGAAGAGAGAAAAATCACAAAAAGAACAAAAAAGTTATCGGGAACAAGAAGAACAAAGAGAGAAGACCAATAGATGAGAGATATGATCCAAAAGAGGCAATGATTAGAAAGATCTAAATAATCATCTCAAGAAACAAAGAGGAATATGGAGATCAAAAGGTTTACAATTGAAGCCAGGAAAAGAGAGATAAACTCTAATCGCACCAATGAAGGTGAAATCGCCCACACAGGGCGCGTACACAAGTGCGTGACGCGGGATGGGGGTTTCACGTACCCTTTGCCAATCCTACTTGAGATAGTATTAAAACTAATATCATTCTCCTTATTCTCACTTGTTGGATGTAGATTTAGTTTAAATTCTATTGTATGTAATATTTTATCTTTTGGTTAAAAAAAATAATTACTTATGAAGTAAGTTACTACATAATTCACTTTCTTTTTTTTTTAAACATAAATTAATAAAATATTTTAAACATAGAAAATTCACTTTTACATACCTGATATTTACCGATGATGACCAATATTAATGATTAATCATTAAATAAAAGTATTTTAGATTAAAAATATTAAGGTTAAACAAAATTATAATTTGAGACGATAAAAAATAGCAACCACCTTTTTTAGTAGGAAAGAGTATCATAGCATTCATTTGAAGGATCTACACATGCTTTACCTTGGACTTTGTTAACAAAACTTCCAAACGCTTCCAACGTAACTATAAACAAGCTTGAATAAATTGATATTTTAGATAATAAACAAGCGTGAGCGTAAAGTTTTAAAAAAATCAAGTAAATAAAATTATTAAAAAATTCAGAACATTTTGGAAAATTACGGATTCTTCATAAAACATGGGTAAGAGTAGATAGCAGTATAATATTTCACTACACATTTAATTCTATTCAATATAACTAATAGACATTCAACAAAGTGCAAGATAATTAACTAATGCAAAATTACACTTCCTACATAAGCATAGGGGATAACCAAAATTTAGAGTGCTTAATACAGCACTGATAAAACGAATAATAGATTAATTGTAAGCGAGTCAAACAAAGTGCAATACATTAAGCAGCTGGTACCACTTGTATAAACTTGGATGTGAAGATTGTAACTATGAGGAAAAGTGCTAACTCTTGAATCTGATACTACGGCTGATCCCCGCATTAATACCAGTTGCTTCCCCTCCATAGCTTCCTGCTGGCTTTCTGATATCCCGAACCTGCCCTTTTCTGCGCGTTTGTGCCTTCTGGTGCTTCAACTGTGAGAGGGGGAGAGAGAGAGAGAGAGAGAGAGTGAGTCATTGTTACCTCTTAGAGATTAAACAATTTAGGGAGAGAGACAGAGAAGGATTTATTAGACAATTTTGATCAAATACCTTATACTTCTTCCTAGGATTTTTGGTCAGCTTGTTGCGAGAACGAGTTAAGCCCCTGTTCTTTGATATCTGGAGAAAAAAACGAACAACAAATGAAAATCAGAGCATAAGAAGAATTTGCTTTACGTACACGTGCAAAAATCTATTTGTGCCAAAATTTCCTCTACCTGAGTCGAGATATTGCGTTTTCCATCAACTGTTTCTGGCAACTGTGGAATTTCTGGAGTTCTGTAGATATCAAATCGGGTTAGTAAATAATATCATGGGCCTTATTTAAGAAACAGATATTTTACATTATGAGTCTTGAAATAGAAAAATGAAAAATAATGCTTATTAAATACCTAGTATTATCAAAAACAAAGAAACAACCACTCAAAAACAAACAAAGAGGCTACAGTAATTGATTGGCAAGCATAATACACTATTTTTTGTTCAATGATACCTGGAGTACTTGTCAGATTTGGCAACAAGCTTTGCAGCATGTTGTTGTTCCACTTGTTTGTAGTATTCCAAATCAGAATCACCATCATTTTCTTCATTAACATCTGCATCTCCATCACTCGAAAAGTTGCCACTCTCATCATCAACATAGTCAGCAGATTTAATTCCAGCTCCTGCCAGAACCCGTAGCTCATGCTTTCTTCGCCTTTCTCCAATATCATCGCGTTTTGGTAGATCATCGTCACCCGAAAACTTTCAATCAAATACATGATTTAGTTCCAGGGCCAACTCATCAAGAAGCAAAAAAAGTAGTCCGTAATAGTAATTCTAAAATTTACTGACATGTGATTTCAACAGTCGCATCTCTTATTTCTCACTACTTAGTAGGGCATAGACGCAAAACGGATAGAACAAGGAATTGCTTTAGTGTAAACAGAAAACATTAAGCTAATTTTAAGTATCATAGGTCATTCTGCTTGCTTGTTTTATTTGTCATTCTCGTGAAGAGTGATTAAGTTCAGTAACAAATACTTGCTTGTTTTATTTGTCATTCTCGTGAACAGTGATTATGTTCAGTAACAAATACCAGATAAAACCCACCAAATTTCAGATTACAACCAGTTGCTAGTTTCCTAATTTTGAATTTGCTCTGGATGATTGCAGATTTTTCATCTTTGTATTCTTCATTTTATGCTAAAAGAATTGCAATTATTATCCATTTCCTAACAAATTGAATGATATACACAGCATTCGGCTACAACAAAATCTTCTAAATTGGTTGTATAGTGTACGTTGTATAGTGTACAAACACTAAACTATTTGTATATCTTAACATTTTTGTATGCAAACAAGGAAATACAGTTAAATCTACATACCTTGCGTTTATTCCGGTGAAGAGTTAATTGCTGAGAAGATTTGCTTGAATGTGATAGATTTGTGACCCCGTTACTCTTTCCATTTGCCACAACGTCTACATCCATGGCCTCATCAACAAAATCATCCAAGGTCTCAAGTTGCCTACGAAAAACAGGTCAGCATTTCTTACAATCAGAATTAAGATGGTATTGATTACTACGTAGGAAACTCAAAGCATACAACTGTAATAGAAAAGAATACCTGTTAAGAGGTTGCAGATGTTCCCTAGTCCTACCAATCTTCGGTGTAATGGAACTAAAAACACCTTTCTGTTTCAATTTCTCCTCAAGGGAAGCCCTTATTTTTAACATTGCTACGCTATGTGGCCCCAATTGTTTATCCTGCCATATTTAAATTATATATTTTTAGTCTACATATGTGTTCCAACATACAAAAGAACTATGACTAAAATTGTAGTTCTGGAGAATATCACAGAAACAAAAATGCATGCCAGCTTACTTGATGCTTGTGTTCTAACTCGTTATTCTTCAAAGTTTTTAAGGTATTCAACTCAGTTTCTTCGCTGGGCTGTGAGTCACCAAAAAAAATGAGAAGAATGAGGCTAGAGTCTACAGATTCGTGAAAATCAACATAGCAGTAAACAAAAAGAAAAAAATAAAAGGAATATATAGATTGGAGCTATCAGCAGACCAATCTAAGAGGATCTTATGACTCCTACCTCAACCGTTGGTTGTTTGGTAGATGACTTATTCATGGAATTTGATTCTACTGGAGTTGCCATTTCAACTAACTTCTGAACCGTTGTATTATTCACATGCTTATTCAGAATGTCTTCAATGTCAAAAGGGAGTTTATCATCCATTTCTCTTATCTGCCAGCATAGTAAAAATAAAAGGTTAAAATGGGGAAAAAACTGATCAGCATATCTCAGTCAGTGAAAAATTGTACCAAATTTATGCATGTTTTAAGATAAATAAAGGCAATTTTGGAGAACACTCGATTTTAAATTACAGGGGTGCACAAGAACAGGCTAAGTAACATGCTCTCTATGCCATTAAAAGAATTTCATGCATTAAAGCAAGAGCATCATATACTCCAACTAACTGGTACATGACGCAGTCAATATTTCTCTGACGAGAAACTAGAACAATATGAACACATCTTATGTACCCCACCCCATGTTGCCAAAAGTGATATTCCAAAAATAATTGAACTAGATTTTCAGATCAACGAGGGATCACAGATAAAAAATCAAGTCCACCAGAAAAATGAGAAAAAATAACCTTATCCAATAAACTCTTAATCTCCACTAGTCGAGAGACAACTGGATGATCACGAACTGGCAGCCCCTCAGACTTGAGAAGCAGATAAAAGGTTATAGCCTGGCAAAAGGATTGCAATAAGAGCTGCTTCACCTCCATATAGTGCATCCCACCCTTCTTTTCACTTTCTTGTCCTCTAATCTTTACACATAATGGAATGATTGTTAGAATGTAATCTAAAACTAGTAACTAATGAAACAAAAATTATTATATATTGCATAACATCTGGATGATTCATCTCTTCTATCTTCTAGAGAGAGAAAAATACTAACATTAGACTGAGACTCTGATAAGTCAAGGTTCATTGCTGAAACAATTGTGTTGAATATATGACATACAACAATAGAAGAGGAAGAAGAAAACATAAACCAGCAAAGCTAGTATAAATGTCAGAAGTGTCAGCTACGAGAACCTTTACATGCCAATAGATAAGAAAGTTTGATATACTAGTACTTATTAATCATAAAGTAAAACGCAACAATTGAAAAGGAAAAGGTATTATAGTACAGAGAAAGTAAATGAATCAAATAAAAAGTGAAGAATAAAATTATAAAATACGAAAAATATGTGCAAATTGTAAGATCAGAAACACAACAGAAAAGAGAATTGATGGGGCCAAATTTTGCTACTCTATCTTTTGCCTTGTATGATTTTCTATCTCATCCATTCATCAGAGCTATTTTTAACCATAAATTTACCTATTCAGTCTGCCATGAAAAGCAGTATAATCAAAAATTTGCCACCACTTTATTGAAAAGATGAAGAATGTGAACAAGGAAATGTGATGAAGAATGTTCAGGTTCTTATGGTCCTTGATCCTTCATATATATATCGGAACGCTTTTCCAGCAAGAGAAACTAAGGTAATTCATAAATACTAGTAGTAAAATAATACTCCCTCCGTTTCAAAAAAGATTGTCGCGTTTAGTCTTAAATCTTGTTTCAAAAGGTTTGTCGTTTTAGCGATTTTTACCACGGATCTCCCTAAACTACTCCCATGTAATCCCTACAATTTCTCCTTTCATTAATTTGTTTTCATCTCTCTTTCTTGATAATTGAAGCAAGTTATTACTCATTCCCTTTTATTTTCCTAAATAACAAGAGCGACAATCATTTTGAAACGGAGGAAGTAGCAAAGAGTGTCAAGTGAAATAAAACCAATGAAAGTACAACTATACAGTACAAAGAATATGCAAGGTCGCCACTCAAAATGAGATTAAAATTACCCATACCATACCTTTTCTACAAGTGGGTTAACTTTGTTCTCAAGTTGCTCGAGGGCATCATTAAGCTCGGACAGAAGGCCAACTAGTTCCGGAGCAGAGCTGTAAAACCAGTAATTAGACTAACTAAACCTTCACTTCCACCAGAAGTAAACAAATAAAGGCAGATAAATCCTTATATGAAAATCTTTCAGAAACTAAAGCAAATGCTATCATACGTGCAGCCAATGACACCCAATTAGATGTAAATTATGCAAAGTCACAATCTTTCCCTGATTAGGTATAGGAATACAAAAAAAAAATGGGCGGAAGTTCAATATTGTAGATACAAGTTTTAATCCTATAAGTGTAACAACACATTAACAATATAAAGCAAGATTTGTCCAAATTTATAACCTTTTCACAAGGAAAAGTTCGCCATAAATGCATCTAAAGCATAATATACATCCAAAACTAGTTCAGACATAGAAACATTGTCTATGCTTCGATCACCAAGTTTGTATAACTTTGAATGAGATGGCCCTCTCCCTAATATTCATATTCCTTTTCTGTAAAACTATATGCAAAACAATGGTGCAAAGTCTCCAGTTCACTACCTACTAAACCAGTTATTAGAAAACAAGACCCTTTTGAGCTCATACATAAGAAAAATAAAAGAGGAAGACGAAGATACTGAAAAGCAAACTGACCTGTACACGACGTCCATTTGCTCTTCCTTTGTCAAAGCACTTATATCTTTCTCTACTCTCACATATGGCTTTTCATCTTCATCTTTAATTCCTTTGTCAAGATAAGCTTTGGATGACTGTTTTTCACGGCCCAATTTTTCCTGAAATGTGAAGATTCAAAAAGAATCAGCAAACTGTCTTTCATATTCCAGCGATCTACTATGTACCATGACTACTGAGGATATGAAAAGGTCCTTTTTTAAGCAAAAAAAATTCACCTCAATCGTAGGCTCCCTATCAATCTCATCTTCACTGGTATCTCCAAGGCCAAAATCCTCCTCTTTTAAACCTTTTCTTTTTTCACGTTCCAGTTTCAAAACCTCCTCCAACTCTGCAGCTGCATCTTCATCATCACTTGATTGTGTCTGAAGATCAGGAGATATAGAAATGTCAAAGCAAATCAGATCAGCATATTTTATGTTCCACCTCAAAATAAAAATAGCTCAAAAATGATGTCAAGGGCTATCTAAAATCTCATGGAAGTGTTCAGTATCGTTGGCTTAGTAGAAAACACTAATGCCATTAATTACTCATAGTAAAGGCACCTCGTCTACCTTTTCCATTTATTTCTCATTATTGTACTGCAAATGATCAACAGAATGGGAGCATTCAATTTCTACAGCAAGTATAAAAGTATAACTACTTAATAGTTGTAAGCAATCAATAATCTCATAGAATGAGTGACATTGAAGGGGGTGCACCAATACATCAACCCTAGGTAACCTAATGGAGGACATTGAAAGGAAAAACTACTATTAATTTATATATCTGATACCTCTCAGCATTACCAGGTCTGCTACATAGCTACAGTTTAGTTAAATAGTACAGCATGGTCCTTCATAGATGAATCCCTAGACCTTATGTAACGTTTTCCAATTGAACTAGCAGCACCAGAAGCAATTTAGGTTATCTCGAGAAAAAGGTGCCACAAGAAATGGAAATACTAAAGTCTTGTTCGGTTTGTATGTAATGAGTATTTTTATTCAGAAACTACTTGATGAACCATGGAAAAGGCAATTACTCTGTCTAATTAAAATTATAGCTGATCAAATTACATCTAACAAGATTAGCCTCAACTGCATTATGAAAAGTGAAAAATGGTAGAGTTTTAACCAAAGTAGCTAATCCAAATTCAGTTCAAGTTTACCATCACTTTATGTGCATTGTGTGGTTTTGTGATTCTGCAAAAACAGCAACATTACCTATATATGATTAAGGTGGATGAGCAAACTCAGAAAATAAGTTGGCTACATTGTTTCTTATGCTCTGTGCAATGTGCTATAATGCGGCATTTTTTGCAGCATGTAGAGTGCTGGAGAGATCTTCAACCCAGAGCATTAGTATCATTTTAACTTTTTCTCCACATATAAATTCAAATTTTTAAAAAGCAAATTACAGCATAACAATACACCCAATATCTCATACCTAGACCAAAGGAGTTAATAATGTGCAATAAAGCATACCTCATTGTCAACATCAGCACCATACATATCACTTTTTTTACCCCAAGTAACTGTTTCATGTTCTTCTTCATCCGCATCATCAAGAACTTCATCATCAACCCCACCGAACTTGTTGCGCAAATAACTGTGTGTCCTTGCCACTATATATACACTCATATTAAATTAAACTACAAAAGATTAAAGTGAAGAGGAGAAAGCAGGAAATGTGTAACTAAACATACATATTTTCCATTTACAAGTCAATAGTATAACAGAATCAAACAGGAGAATCAGCTCCTTTAGATTTTAAGGCTATCCTTGCTAGCATAGCATAACAGCTGTCGTGGATATACTATCGTCATGGGGACAAACTACTAGTGCATGGATACGGAAAAGCTGAATTCATAGTGAATAATGTTATTAATATGTATAATGTATAAATATCAATTCTGAATCAGTATGCAATTCATCATTACAGTATTTCAAGAGAGTGGAGGGCTGTGGCTGCAATCAAACTAATATATATCACTAGTCAAACATAATATGTAATGAAATTGCATCAGAACTTCACTGAGAGAATGGAGAACTCAAACTGTTGTCTAACTAATAAGAAAATCACTATTGAATTATGAAATATCTGTTAAATTTTTGTACCAAAATTTTCCTTAAAAGTATAATCAAAGAAAATTGAAATAACCTAATAAAAAAAACAATCTACTATTTTTTTCTTAAAATGTGTCGCATTCATTTTAAAAATAGAACATAGATTTGATATTTTCTTATTCAGAGTCTAAGCAGAACCTACCTCAAAGCATATATCCATGACATCATTGACATGAATCACTAACAACAAATTAAAAAAGTAAATTCAGTTCAAGAAGCAAAGGAAAACATCTTACTTTTGGCTGCTAGACCCTTAGGCGGATTATCATCCTCCTCGTCATCATCATCGTCGTCATCTTCATCATCCTACTCAACAAATCACATAAGAGTAAGATAAACTAGTGAGATAGATCCCAGAGCAGCAGAATAGAGAGAGTATATATTTCAGTCATTTTCTAATCTTCATCATAGTCACAACAAAAATATCTGAATCTCAAATAAAAATATTGGTATTGACAAAAAAAAAAGGCAATGCTTTTTCATTATGCACAATGTTGGGAGCTTACAATATAGCCATTTCTCAGTGGTTTCTGAACTTTCTGTTTGATTTTTTTTTTTTTTCTGTGCCTCACCACTACATTAAAACTCTCTGACCAAGTAAAAGATTACATTTTAAAGAACAATCATGATTACTTTCTGAACACATCTGATCTTTTATACCCACTAAACTAAACAAAATACAATTGCCCTCGAAGTATGACACATGAATATATACTGTTAAAATAACTGAAATGAGTCAATTGTCATTATTTGAAGGAATTAGGAACTACTTAAAGAGAAAAAATGAAAGCAAGGACAAAGGAAGTAGTAAAACCTCAAAATCAAACACAGGCTGTTCATTATCTTCATCAGAAGCTTCCAGATCCTCATTTATGTTCAGTGGTACAACATCTCTATTCTTGTGAACTGCAAGAATATCAGAAGATTAGACATTCGCAACACTAAACAATTTTCAAGCAATAAATTTGTGAAGCGTCATATGCTTGAACAGCAATATACACATACATGCATCAATTTCATCGTCCATCATGTCTTCATTAGCAGAACCAGGGCGAACAGATTTTTTCTTCAGAGTGTTATTATCTTCCTTCTTCTTGTACTGCCCTGCTTTTTTCCCCATGATTTTTGGTCTCGCTAACTACAACAATGAATAGAAACAAGAATATAAAACTATCAAATACTCGAAAATATGAAAAGAGTTAAACAGGACTGGCGCCATACGCCCAGTTTTGTAGATTAACACTGTAAAAGGTTCAGCAGATTATACACAATATCTTCTTACTCTGCTGAAGACGTTAAAAAGACTAGATGCAATAAATTTTGAGAACGGCGTCACAGTGTACATAAAACTCTTGCAGTTGTACCCTAGTCAGGTTTTAGAGACGGGTGCGCGCTATTTAAATATGATTAGTTTTTTCCTTTTTTTATTAAAAAGCAAATTGGCTTAGACAAATACACTAACCACCTCTACACTCCATTGCTTGATTGCTTTAGCTCAAAAGCTGCTATTATTTTCTTCATCTTTCCCTAATCTAATAGCTCGACTTCTATCGACCATAAAACTTTTACCCGTTGTTTAAAGTAAGCTTTGGGCAGAAATTACTGTTTATATTAGCAGGTTGCACTTTTTCATAGTAAATGATTGAATACTCCAAACTTTTGAACTTACCGTGGGTGGCCGGAGACTGGAGTGGTGGAGGTAAGGTGGAAAACTGTGGATACAGCTGTGTATGTTGATTAAAAGGAAGTGAACAAGTTTAAAAAGATTACCGAGTTGCGAGAGACTCTGACAGACGGAGAAACTGGCGGCCGACGGGCGGCGAAGATTCGGAGAGGCAGCGTTTGTTTGTGGAGTGGGAATTGGAATAGGGGCAGGCTTGGTTTACTTCTAATTAAAACGGCTGGTAAGGGCTTGATCCGTGAACCTTTTCCGTTTGGGGCTAATGAATTTATTATGTTGGGCCAACACCACGTTTGGGTTATAGCCCCTCCTGGTGGTATGTTAGATGCACCCCCAGATACATGTACCCCCACATTACATATTACTCCCTCTATTCCACAACTGTTTGCATACTTAACTTATTTATCCGTTTCACAATTGTTTGCACTTTGCACAACCATAAAAGAAAACTCTCTCATAAATCTCACCCCCACAATATTCTCATATTTACACAAAATGTCATTAATTTTACCCTCTTTTCAATCACTTTTTTACTTTATTCATATAATTTTACAAAATTACCCTTCAACACTTCACTCATTACATTTTTTTTCTTTAAAATTGTGCCCATTTTGTGGTACAAACACTTATGGGACGGAGGGAGTATACCATTTTCTCTTAAAATTTTACATCATAAATACACATCCCCAAAAACCCTAATTTTCTTCTTCTTCCCCAACCTCATTTAAATCCTAAACCCTTTCCTTCTTCCCAAACCATCATCCCCGTCGCCCTCCACAACCGCCTCCCGCCAACCGCCGCCACAGCAACCCGCCCACCGCCCAAGCTCTTCTTTTTTTTTTTCTGCACCCACCTCCTCTTTCCTCCACCCCAGCCCGCCGCCCAAGCTCCTCCCTCCGCTCCAGACATTGCCGTCGTCCTCTTTTTTTTTTTTTCTGCAACAAGTAGCAGTAGTGGCGCCGCCCCCCTGCCCATCGCCGCTGCCCTGAACCCTAGCCAAGTCGCCGGCGAAACAGGTTTGATTTATTTTTTATCAAGTTGTCGACCATAATGTTTACGGTCAACAATTTATTTTCGAAAAATCATATTTTTTATTCTTTTAACAAAAAAAATCAATAAAATGTTGTCGATAAGTGTTTTTCGTCGACAAACTATATTCGAATATACACTCTATGGTCGACACAGGTTTGTCAATTTTTCACCGTCGTTGGGCCAATCGTGTCGTCTGTTCGTCGTCGTGCACCCACTCCAATCACTTACTTGCCGCTGCATGCACGCACGCCAGTCGCCTGTTAATCGTCGCACTGCCCTCACCTTCAATCACCAACGTTGTAGCATTGCCTCTCCCGCCACCCCGTTGGTTTGCACCACCTCCTCCCCCAAGCCATGCCGCCTCTCCTCCCGCCCACGTAATTGAAAAAAATTCCCACGCATATTCGTTTTGCATCTTTCGAATTCCAAATCGGAAAAAATCAAGATATGTATTCCTTTCACCATTTTTTTAAATTTTTTGATCCTTTTCGATTTTTTGCCGAAATCTGTATTTATTTCGAATTTTTTTCACGAGATTTAGGATCTTTTTCAAAAAAAAAAATTGTTGAAAATTGTTATTTTTTCCGACTCTGGTTGAGAGTTTTGTGAGTTTGCTGCTTGTTTAAGTTTTTTTTTTTTCTAGTAACAAAATGTTTCCAGTTTCTCTGTAATTTTATGTTGACGGTGGGGGATGGTTTTAACGTAGTGGTGGTGATGATGGTGAAGGATGGTTTTGTCGTGAAACGGGGGTGGGTGTACTAATCACGATAAATTTATTTTATTATAATCGATGGGTAGAACTGACATTTCACATGTGACTAATTTGTAAAAAAAAATCTGGGTGGGTGTGTGCCTATAACTGTGGCCTATTTAATTCCCGGTTTCCCAGCACATATTCCAAAGGGTACGGTTATTTACACCTAATGTTAAATACACAACTAAAAATTTTAGTAGATACACTCTTGGCACGAAAATACTATATAATCCTTAGAATTTAAACACTAGTTTAGTAGATATATCACCTTTCACCCAACAAATTGCAATCGCCGCCACCTCCACCCAATTATTGTCAAAATCTAAAAATTTAAATATCTCATAAATATCAAAACAAAAATTGGCATATTTCGACAAACTGATGTCGAAATTTACACTCTTTTTCGAAAATAATGTCGAAAATCAAGATCTACACTCTTTTTTGACACTAGTTGATCGAATTTTTTTTTTCCAGAAAAATGATAGATTTTGACAAAAAGTAATAGAGAAATAAAGAAGTTTTTTGACAATAATTAATCAAAATGCTCCATCATTTTCGACTCTACTTCATAAAAAATAATAATTAAAAAAAAAAACTTACCAGCGAGAAGCAATGGTGTGGGATTGCGTTACTCGCATGCAACTAGTGATTTGTAGCCATGTCTTGACCCGATTCTCTTCGCCCAAACGCAAGACTCGGGAGTCAAAACTAGATGTGGACGTCTGGTTGTGCTGGCTTCACTGTCGTGACGTGGCTTCGTGGTCGCACGGCCACCTGCCTTCGTAGCCGAGCAGAATAGCGGTGTAAAAAAAAAAAGGAAATCGGGTAGAACTGATTTTACATATTTTTTCGATTTTATATCGATTTGACTGGTTAAACGATTATTTTAGCACATCCAGACTGGTTTCAGGACCGATTTCACCCAGTGGCGGAACTAGCAATAGGGTGGGGGTAGCCCTGGCGCTCTTCATTTTTTTTACTATTATAGTATGTGTTATATAAACTAACTCAAATATTAAAATGTCCATGTGTTAATTAAAATTTAGTAATCCATGTCAATTGTTCAAAAGCCCAACAATTAGAATTTGGGTTTGACTACATGCACCTCCGTTTTCAGAGAGATGCACTCCTTCTTTCAGTATATTAATAAACAATAGGGCAAAAAACCAAAAATGCCCTTCATTAAAATACAGCATACTAGATGCACCCTCTCTACTGAACGCACCCCTCTACTGTCATTTCTTTCACCTTCCACCCACTACTTCCGACCGCCGCGGACACCATTTCCCACGACTATCAAACAAAAAAAAAAATCCATAAATTCAAAATATACTTTAAAAAAATTACATTTTTTTTTATACATTTCGACCAACCAGTGTCGACCATATGTGTCGACGGGAGTGAATATGGTCGACAAGAGTTGATTGGAAAAAAATAAAAAAATATATTTTTAAAAAATTCGACCATATAATATCGATCAAATACACTCTCGTCTACAAATTGTTGTCAACAAGAGTGTATATGATCGATCAACTATTGTTGAAAAAAATTCAATTTTTTTTTTAATTTCCACACACCAGGGTCGACCATATACATTCTCGTCGACCTTGGTGTGTTGAAATTAAAAAAAAAAAGTAAGAAAGAAAAAAAACCTTACTGTGTGTGTTTTTTTTTTTTTGGTAGGGAGGAGTTGCGTGGGGGAGCAGCCTGATGGTTTTTTTTAGCTGGGGCTTGGTTGGATGGTGGGCAGTGAGGGGGTAGGGGGAGGGATGGGTTCGTTGGGGGTGGGAATAGATTTTTTTGGCAGAAAAATAAAATAGAAGAGAGAGAGGGGAGGGCAGAGAGTGGTTGTGGTTGTGGATGAAGGGAGGAGAAGGAATGGAGGGGAGGGAGGAAAAAAAGTAAAAAAAAAAAAAAAAAAGCAGAAGAAAGGGGGAGGAAGAGAGAAGAGAGGGTTTTCGGAGGGCGGCAGCCGACAGCGGAAGGCGACGGGTGAGTGGTGGTGGTTGGGTGAGAAGGGGTTGGAGAAGAAAGAAATGGGGTGTTGAAGGTGAAAAAGAGAAATTAGGGTTTGGGGTGTGCCTAGTAAATTATTGTTTAGAGGCAAAATGGTATTTAGGACAATTCGAGTGGTACATCTATCCTAGACTAATTTTAGGGGATGCATCAATCGGGGGAGTGCATCTCTCCGAAATGGAGGTGTAAATAGTGAAACCCTTAGGTTGTGTTTGGATGGAGGGATTTAGGTATGGATTTTAAATCCATAATTTAAAATCACTCCACATGTTTGGATTAAATGAATGAATTTCAAATATTTAACATCTCTTTTTAGTTAAAATTGAGAGGATTTAAATCCTCACTAAAACCATGTCCTTAGAAATCCATCTATTTTTAAGTCATTTCATTTGAAATCCCCCCATTCAAACACAACCTTAGAATTTAGTAATCCAGCCCAATTGCTCAAAAGCCCAACAACATTTATTTTTTTCATTAAGTCCGAGTTCTCAGTTTCTAGTGTTTCTAGTGTGTATATTGTGATAAGTGAACACAAACAAGGCCCGGGCTATATACCCCTCCATACTTGTTAAGTATACTCCCTCTATACGTACACTCCTCCTTAAAATGTATTTTGTTGGATATACTCTCCCATAAAATACCAAAAATACCCTAATTCCAATTTTCTCTATTTCCTCATCATAAAAAACCCTAAACCTAACTTCTCTCCCTCTACAAACTGCCGCCGCCCCTTCCATCGCCGCCGCCGCCGTCAGCTCCGCCCCGACCAGTCTCCTCCTCTGTTGCGAATAACTGCCGCCAGCCCCCATCTTCCTCTTTTTTTCCTTTTTCCTGCGCAGGGGTGCGTGCGGCCCCATCGCCTCCGTTTGCGCACGGCCGCCGCTCCGCCAAGCTCGCCTCCGTCTGCGCGCGGCCGCCGCTCCCCCAAGCTCGCCCCATATCCTCCGTCTACGCGCGGCCGCATCCACCGTCCCCGACACCTGCGCGCCGGCCCCATCTTTTTAAATTGTGGCGGCGGCGCCCCTCTTCCGCCCAGCCACAGCCTCCTCCCCTGAACCCTAATTGCAGCAGGTTTTTTTTTTCCTTTCGATAAAGTGTGCTTGATAGGGAATACTATCGTCGACAACAATTCGTCAATGATAGTGTTTTCTATCGAGCACTCTTTATCGAAAATATTGCATTTTTTTTTCCTTTTTTTCTCTCGGCTAAAACTTGGCGACGTAAGAATCCTTTTTCGACAAATCAGTGTCGATCGAACTAATGTCTGTCGACACTGGTTTATCGAAAATATGTCAATGTTTTTTTTTTTTTTTTTTGTGATTTCAAAAATATGTTAATGATTTTTTTGGAGGTTGACTGCGGCGGCGGCCATGAGGTTGGTGGGGCTGCAAAAATGAGGATTAGGGTTAGATTAATTACTAATAAATAAAGAAGGGGGTCTATTTAACAAGGCTGGAGGGGTATATAGTCAGGGCCCACAAACAATTCTTATACTTTCAACAACACAAGTATTGAAATTTGAAAGTATATTTAAATAACACCATACAATTAAAAAAAAATTAATAAAGAGTTAGATGGAAGAAGCAAATCATTCATCTATTCATTAACTAGTGTAAGACCCGTATTTTACGCGGGGTTGAAATAAATTTTAATTTCTTAATTAAAAAACTTTAAAATAGGTATAAATTTGGTATTCTATTAAAATATAAAAGATAAAATGTTATAGGAGTATAAATTACATTTACATCACACATATGAAATTACAAAATTGCGAAAAATTTCTTTGTAGACAATATTTGTTGTCGTTTATATATTTTTCCAATTAAATATAGACAAAAAAAATAAAAATCAATTGACTCTTATCTCCAAAGGCTGTAACAAATAATTTTTTTTATCAGTTTATTATAAATAATTTATAAAATAGAGTGAATTTAAAAATTATTCGTAAAATATAGTAAAACATCGGACTCCAAAGCATTTTTTCTTTTATATATATATATATATGTGCGCACGCACGCTCCATTTTTTTTTTTTTTTTAATCCATAGCTAAATTGGACATGTTTTTGTCCAAATATATTTCATCTAATAGAATGAGCTAGCAGTATAAGGTGTGACACATTTTTTTGGGTATTGTTTGTACTTTTTAATATTCTAAAATTCATATATCAAATTAAAATAAAAATACTAATTTATTCCATAACCAAATTGGATACATTTTAATTATAAAAATATTGTTTCCTCCATTCTATATTAATTAATAACTTTCATGATTTTTTCTTTTAAAATGTAATTTTATAATAATTTTTATACCTTCAAAATGTAAAACTCTCTTTTTTTTCGAACTAAAATGTAAAACCTTTTATAAACTCAAATTATGAAATGTTTCTTTAACTAATTAAATACCTTAAAATGAAAAGAAAGGAAATTTCTTTATAGTAACCTTCAAATTATTAACTCAATCATCCAATTCAAAATATATTGTTTGAATTGAATTTAAGACTTATTTCATTAACTTTGATTAATGTAGGTTTATCTATAATTTTAATTTATTAATTTGCATGTTAATATAAAATTATGATTTTGTAACTTACTCTCTACAATAAGTTTTAATTAAAAGTTTAGCTTAATTGATGCATGCTAATAGATTAATTGTGTATTATAATTATTGAAATTAATTTACTTACCTTCATTTATTCAATTATCTCATTTATTATACCTAAAAATCTTTATTTATGCAATATCATGTTCATATTGTGAAGACCAAATTATTAAAAATAAAAAAGGTAAGATGCATTAATATTGTTGTCTATATTTCAAATTATTCCATGAGGTTAATTATTTATTTTGTTTACACAATAAAAGTCAATCATTAGCTTGTAAGTAATTCAAATATATTGTAATTGCGATTCAAGATTTTAAGAGTTAATTACAATCTCACAGTCTTGCTTACAATTTTAGCATTAATATGTGGTACTAAAATGTAATGTGCGGTCAAATTAATTAAGGTACTCAATATATTGAACATTGTTTAATTATATATAAAAAAAATCACCATCCACTGCAAATTGAAAAATTATTTGACCATTTTATTCTTATCAAAGGAAAGAAGTCAAAAACCAAAAAAAGAAGAACATGGTTAATTGGTTAGGGTTGAATTAAATCTAACAAATAAAAAGTGATGATAATACAACGTAGTTATTATCAATTAATATTAACATCCACCCTATGTATCTTGAATTTAAATTTTAGGGAAGTACCCTATTTAAAGGAATAAATTGCTCCAACGATGTTAATTTAATTTGAGATAATAACTATTTATTTTAGGAATAACCGTTAAAAAAAAAAAAACTAACGCACACATTATAAGGTTTTTAATTAATTTATTTTAAAAAAACTGTGCTCATTGCATTTAATCTTCAATAAAAAAAAAATTAGCCCTATTAATTCATTTACATCTACTATTGAATGTTTTGAATGTTGGACGTTTTGATTTAAATTCATTTAAATGCATATCTCAAATTTTCTTAATATAAAGTTGAGATTTGTTTTTATCACATTTAAGAAATTTTTTGCTATTAAACTAAAGGAATCAAAGAATTTATATTTTTACTATAATTGTTTAATAATACATTGGGCATATTAAGTATTTACTATTTAATTATATATATATATTTATTCAAAATAAGTATTCATTAACATTAATCGTTGGTTTATTTAATAAGTAACATAAATTAATTAATTTAAAGGAATAGTTACTAAAATAAATATTACATAATTTTTTTAAAACAAATACTCCGTATTAAATAAAGTTAAATTATTATTTTTAATGGTTGAAAAAAAAGTAAAAAATTTCATATTTCAGTTAACATAAGCAATTTTCAAACTGCTCCTTGAATTAACATTAATTACTTGGTTAATCAATTAAAAGAGATTTAAAAGCATAGTTAGGCTAGAAAAAAAAACATGTAAATATTGCATTAAGTCATACTTTAACTATTTAATAAAATCTAAATTAATTAATTACTTGATTAATTAAATTTATATTGTATTCAACTCTTATATTAAGAACAAATACTATATAATTAGGTAAATTTGTTTTAATTTTTAATTTTGACCATCAACACAAAACTAATGATAATAGAGGAAATAGATTATAGATTTGTGTTGTACATTACGTTTAAATTGAAAAATTGACCAACTAATTGATAATATTTCTTATATGATAAGCTACTTAATTATTGTCTAATTAATGGGAGCTTGTTTTCTTCTAAAATAAAAATAAAAATTACTCCCTACGTACTTAACTATTGGAGTCAACTGGTGAGAATTAAATTTAATTAGTGGAGTTAATTATATTTTTATAGTATGCATGTATTATGCAATCTAATTTATATTTTTTTATTATAGCTTTCTTTAATTACCTAACTAATAGGCAAGAATGTTGGTTTTAGATGTATGTATATTCAGTTGCTTAATTTTTGCAAATTATAATATTTTAATTATTATTCAAGATGTTAATTTATGCTTGTGAACTTTAAATATAGTAATCAATAGTTGACCATGTTTTAACTACTTATATATTTTTTTAATTATTGATTACGTACTCAGTTAAATAATTTCACATTATAATCAAATCTTAAATTATATTCGAAAATATTATGCAAAATCTTCCGAAATTAAGTACTCCATATTGAATATGTTTATAATATAAATTTAAAGTTATACTATGTAGTATAAAGTCTTTACCATACGTACAGTAATAACTTATCTAAACAACATTCAATAGAATTAAATATTGTAACAATGATATTTCAGAATGTCGATTTAATAGAATTAATTGAAATTCAAAATTCGTTTGACTACATCACATTAAATATCTCCTAGCATTACCATAAAATTTAAAATATAATTTAATCTACTTTTATTTGAATTTGACAAAAATTAGAATATTATATACTACATATGCTTTATAGCATCACATGTGATTTAATTTTGTAAAATAATTAAAGAATAAATTTTGTATGGACTATATTTTACCGTAAGCTTATTGTGAATTATGAAGTCAACTTTTTTTCATGATAAACTTTAATATGAAAAATTGTTTTTATAATTTTTATTTTCCAAGTGATTAAAAAAAGAAGATATAATTGTAATCTTTTTTTAGAATCTATTATTTACAAAATATTTTTTTTAAAAAAAGGACTTATGCCAATTAGTAATACGGAGTATTATTTACAAAAATAAACTTATATGCAACATATATATTCTGTTGAAATAAGTAAATTTGGATTGAAGGATTAATCATCTATTTAAGTAAATAGATAATTCAATGTGTCGTCTTCACAAATTAAATGGAATTTAAAATAGCTCTCAGTGGATCAATTTTCAATCTAAACTGTGTGATTATATAATGAGATGATTTATCTAAATTTGATTGCATCAATATTTATTAACCAATTAACTGGATAGGTTAATCAATCTAAAGTTTCAATGGAAAATTTGACTAAATTGATGGATTTTATAATAAGAAGATTTGATTAAAATGTAAATGGCAAAACATACAAATTTTATTTACACAAAAATAATATTATTACAAATTTCAGTCCACTAATACTTATACACTTATTTTCTTCATGATTTTTCTTTCAATTTTCGACTATGGTGTGGATTCTTCAATGACATTAAGCTCGGTCTGTTTCATGATCAAACGATAAACCCTTCTCAAATCTTCACTTTTGAGATGATGATCATTATTTCCAGCGACCTACAACATTAAATTAATTAAACACAAAACATATATACCAAAAAATAAAAGGAGATTCATAGAAATAAAAGTAGACGACTGTATAAAACATTTTTTATACTAAGATGAGAAGAAGATAAACATACAAAAATGAGAGTAGAATGATCAAACAAAACTAAATGATTGGATGAAACATTTCTTTACTAAAATGAGAAGAAGAAGAATACACATACACAAATGAGAATATAATATAAAACAACATATTAGATCTATCAAAAAAATAATAGTAGATCCATCAAAAAAACAATAGTAGATCCATAAAGATAAAAGTAGATGAATGAAACATTTTTTTCTTCATAATAGAAAAAATGAAAAGATCCAAAAAAAAAAAAATGTTAGAAATGAGAAGAGAATGAATAGGGCAAATGTTGTGAATGAAGTAATGACTAATGAGGTTGAGATTTATATAAGACTAAAAATAAGAATGTAAGACTGAGATTAAAAGTTAAATTGTAGAGTTGAGATTAAAAGTTGAAGGCAAGATTTAAGGATATTGCAAGAAATTTGAAATGAAGAGATTTGAAGTAAGAAGAGGTTTAGATAGATGTGTAGAATTGTGACATGTGTCCTCTAATAGGTTTGCAAATATATATATACTAGTGTAAGACCCGCGTTTTACGCGGAATTAAAATAAATTTATAATATATTTTTAATTTATTGATTAAAAAAGTATCTTTAAACATGCATAGATTTGTAAATTTTGTATTCTATTAAAAGATTAAAATAAAAAATATTATAGCAATATAAATTACATCGTGTATATATATATAAAAAATTAGAATAGAAAATTATAATTTTATTAATAAAAATCAATAAATATTTTTTGTTAAATTGGATTTGAATACAATGACTATGTGTCATATTTTGAGTTTTTTTGTGAACGCATATTTTGATCATTAGATAGCTATCTAAATGACATATATTGACTTTATGATAACCCTATTTTAAATAAATCAAATATAGCCAACAATGAGATAAAAAAAAATAGAACAATTCACGTAAACATGTTTATTGTAATGTTGTGTTTTAAAACTAATTAAAGAAATAAAATCAAACATCAATTCAATTTAGTAATTCTAAAGTTGATATATGTTTATATCTAAACCGATAGAGAAACAATTCATAAACTATCTCTACAACAAAATTTACTTCTTCCATCCATGCAGCTGAAATAATTTTTTATGGATTTAAATAAAACTTCACAATAACGACTCTAATAAACAATACAATTCACATTCAACAATTTCGCAATTAATCCACCTCAAAGTCCAAATTCTAATACGGAAGAAATGACAATTCAGATCAAGAAAATAAAATAAAATGAGTAATTTATCCAATTTTTGCACAATTTTATCTCTGAGATAATCACTTTGTCTTCAACTGAACTTCTCAAGAATTTATTCTGACCTCCAATCTACTCAGAAAATTAACACAAAAAATCATTGCACACAACAATGCAATAAGAATAAAACTATAAAATAAAGACACACTGTGGATATGATTGAATCATGCTTTTGCACATTATTTCAGTTGCAGAAAATAAAAGATACTGAATAGTAATTTTAGAATTAGTCGAAATTAAAATATGAAACCATTTTTAATAGGTAAAATAATAAGTACCAAATTAGTTAATAAAAACAGAGAGTTAAAAGATGTAAGAAAAAAAAAACCAAGAGAAAGAAAGTAATTGTGAAATTAAGAATTGAGAAATACAATATTTGTGAAATTTGGAGTTTTTTCTAAGTAGTTGAATTAAGATATTTTTATTTCATTTTTCAATATTTACTTACTAAAAAAACTTAATAAAACATAAATCGTAAAATAATAAATAAGAATATACACTAAAGATTTTTTTAATACATAATAATTTTAAAAAATGGTCTTCAAAATGTAACAAAAATGGGAGAATTTTTTCGTTTTTCGTTTTAGTCATATGTGTGGATGCAACCCGCACTTATTGAAAAGGCCAAAGTGCAATTCGTGCTTCTTAGACGTATTTAGTAATAACTGTGTATAAATATTAAAATATTATTTAAAATGACAAAAACATGATACAAACTAACCAATTATTGATAATCCACCATGAGGGTGAACTATATATATGTTTTCTAGAACCTTTGAAAATTACCGATAATATTTGTCCGAAGTCGATCTCCTCCAAATATCACTATCTTTCCTTCGAAAGGTAAATTAGTGCCTCAAAACAAAATATATTCATCATCGGTGCCTCGTCCCATATTATCAACTTTGAATTTATTATAAGTTATGACAAATGCATACCAGATATAATTATGTTGTAGGTGGATGGTTCATAAAAATTTATCGAAATACAAAATCTAGAATGTGAAGTCCGTCCTCCAAGCAAGAGAAGAGAAGTTATACACATTACCCTATAATATACGGAGTATATAGATTGATAATATAAATAAACTATGAATTTCTATATATTAATTTACTTTGTTTACGTTAATTAACATCTTCACTTACATTTTCAAAGTATAATATAATTTGTTGGCACTTCAATTAATTTATTATTCATGCTTTTTCAATTTATTCATTAAAAAATGTTCTGTTTAAATTAAGTTATATATGCATTATTGATTTTTGACATTTTGTATAAATTGGACCTTTATTCTTATGAGAACTTAATTGTTAATATAAAAATGAGAAAATTGAAATATACACAATTTTAAGTGTAAACTATTCATTAATTAAGATAAAAATGAAAAATAAAAACTCAATATATTTATAAATAAAAGTATGAAAATTTTATTTAAAATGTTTAAAAACATATTAACATATTTGATTATAAAAGTCGAAATTTCTATTTGAAATAAGAGAAAATGTTTATTTTACTTCAATTAAGACTTTTCTTATCCTAGTTTAAATCATATTTTTGTTCCTTTATGTGCCAACCATTAACTAATTGTTTGTTTTGCTATTTTCACTTGATTGTTTTACATGCCACATATATGTGACTTTTAGTGGCTCTTTTAGCCGTGGTCCATTAGAGTTAGGTTTACGTTTCAACTATTGCATGAATGCATGATCATTAAAAGTGAACCGATTAAAATCCTAATCCATTTAGTTCACAATACTATTGAGTTAGTGATAATTCAATAAATATTACTTGTGTGATATAAATCATGTACAATTATATTTGCTACATTAAGATCATATTATTTCTTTAGATAATCAATTATAAGATTATTATATTATATTCTTGCATTGGTATAACCAATTAGAAGATTTTCGTATTATAATTACGATTTTTTCAAATTTGAATTTAAATAAATATTTATATAAATATTTATGAATTGGATTTAAATGCAAATAAATGTCTTGATTGAGTGAATATAAAAAAATTCGTTACCAATAATTTTTTGTGTCCATTTTTTAGTTGTCTTAATTAATTCACGCGTTAATTAAGTTGAGCTAATTATACAACTTTTTATGTAACGGTTCCACCATGTGTTCATATTACTACAATTAGCATCATATTATGGACCTTGACATTTATACTTTTAATTTAATACATATTGAATTAAATGCAAATACAAATTTTGATTAGAACAACAACTAATTAGAAACAATTTTCATTCAATATGTCAAACTTAATTGCGACTAATTAGTATTTTTCAAAAAAAATTAAAAATATCATAATTACAATTAAGTAGTAGTAGTAATAAATAGTTTTAATCAACATTAAATGTTGAATAATTATACCCCTATAATATGAAACAACCTTATATAATTATATATATACTTAATGTGTTGTTAAAATTCATATATAATTGCAAATCATTGATAATTTTTTAATTAACATAAAATTTTGATTAGAACCACAACTAATCATATGAATTTATTAATTAACTTCATTTGTGGCCAATATGTTTTGTAATATCTTTTGTAACCATATATAAATCACGGGCTAATTAATGTATACAAATTGACATCCAAGATTAAATTATAAATCATCTAAAAAATTAATTACATCAATTCGAACATAAAGTACATTCCTCAATACATTTTTATGACAATAAATTGAAGATATGCACATTCTTTACGGATTTCAGATGACTTGACTTTTACACCAACGTAGTATCGTTGCTCTTGATTTTCGAACAGACGTTTTCAACTTGAATTGAGTCATATGACTGAATTTTGTAGTAGTATAAGTGCACCTGGAGAGTGAAATTTCTACTTATCAATATTAGATCATGTTGATATTAGGGTACTATAATAGATTGTAGAATCATAAAAAACGGAAGTTAAGAGAAATTACATCGAAAACAAAAGTTAAGAAAAATTCGAATCAATATTAGAGATCAACAATATAGAAAAACAAAAATTATTGTTACATAAGATACTAAAGTTAACCTTTGAGAGTAAAGAATACATCATTAAAATGAAAGGCGAATGAGACCCTTGTATGGGAGATGAGACTAAATTACAAATTAGAGAAAAATGTAAAAGATTGAGTGATTAAAATGAAAGAAAGAAGATGTGATATTATATAGAAAATGAGATTAAGATCGAACGGTTAAGATGAATTTAATTAAATGGACGTATTAGATTAAAATGAAAATGAGGAAAATATGGAGAGAAGAGGAATTTTGAAATAATGATATTTGAGAGGAGAGAGGTTGTGTTAGACAAATAGAATTGCAACATGTGGCAGCTAAAAGTTTGCAAATATATATAATAAAGATATATATATATATATAGATATATAGTTATTCAAAATAACATATTATCACACTATATTTTAAGTGTGAATAGCAGCCCAAAAAAAAAAAACTCAATCGTGGATGATTTTTGCGGTGTTCAATAGGGACATTTTTTAAATTTTATATATTAATGACATACACTTTTATTTCATAATAACTTTCATACGTACGTGAACACACATATTAAAAACATGTAATAATGAATAGATTTTAAAGGATAATTTTATAAATTTTAATGTATAAAATCGTTTAGGTCGGCCCCCCTCAATCCAAAATTCTGGGTCCGCTCCTGATTTTATCGGTCGGTTCGATTATGAAAACATTGATTAAAAGTTTTTTTTTAAAAAAAATTACTTAATACAAGGATAGAGTATTATCACTACAATAGACATGTGCAAATTCGAAACCTGTCGATTTTGAACCACTGGTTTCAGTTCAAAAACCGAATCAAAACCATAAAATTACGGATCGGTTTCGATTAAACCAACGATTTTTCCGATTGTCCAATTTTATTTTTTTTCATATGTAACGTTGTGCCTCTACAAAAATAATTTTTTCTAGTCTTCTCTCTACTGTCTACTCTAATATCTAGCTGCAAGTCTACCTAACTAATAAAAGAAAAATCTTCTAAAAACACTCCAGCAAAAGTCTTTTCAATATTTTTTTGCTTAATGTAAAGTAACATGCTAACCGCCAAACTAACAAGTAAATTCGTAAATATAAAAACGAAAAAGCTAGCAAAAGGATATACTAGAAGCAAGAGAGGAGATTAAGATGAAGAATTGAAAAAAAAACAGGAAAAATTAAGAAGAATGCATGTGGAAGTAGATTGCATATGCTCAAATTCACATTTCACACCATGCGGTCTATGCATGTTGCTCGCCTCTCAAACGAGCAATTTTTACTGAGCGTAGATTGCCTATTATTCACCATCATGTTGCTTGCCTCTTAAACGAACTATTTTTACATCCTTTCCATCGACATAGATACATTTACAATGTAAGGTAGCGAAAAAAAATTAAAAAATACCAATCGGTCGAACCGACGGTTAAAAAACTGTAACCGTAATCCCGCGGTGGCCCTGAGGCATGGTGGTAGCCTGGTAGGGGCTACAGCCCTGGCCCCGAGATTTTGGGGGCCTACTTCTTTCCCTCTCTCTCTCTCTCTCTCTATATATATATATATATATATGGGTTTGACGAAAAATGTGACACATTTTATAGTGTGACGAAAAATGTGTGACAAAATACCTTTTTTCTTGTAGTGAATAAAATACAAATATCATGTGTGCACATTTTGCGCACAATCTGTACGTGCACATTTTGTGCACGACCCGTACGTGCACATTTCATGCAAATTTTGTGCATGATATGTATATGCATGTTTCATACACGGTCCATATGTTTTTTTTTTTTTTGATCAGACAAGCAGAAATTTTTTATTTAAGAAACAAAGAGACTAAATGTACATAGTAGATTGGCAAGAGGATTGCCATGTACAAAAAGAGCAAAAGTCAATAACTAAACTTCAGAAGCTAAAATCAAGAGGAAAGAAAGTTAAGTGATTGAAAAAAGACAACTCCTTGGTGCGGCCATCCACTCTCCAAACTCCCTCGTCCGTAAAGTAGTACTTAGGCACGAAAACCAGCTCCATGTCCTGCTTTTTACTTCGTCGATTACTCTCGCGGCGTCCCATTGGGTGCTATTGAACACTACGTCATTACGCCATTTCCATATAACCCACACAACACATACCCAAAGGCCAACAGCTATGTCTCGACCTTTCTTTCTGTGGAGGATCCCAGAATGCATGAGGAAGTGCACCTTTATGTTATTGTGCAGCGGGATAGCTACATTCAACCAGCTGTATCACTCGTGCCATATGTCAACTGTGCGCCTACAATTTAGAAATAGGTGAGAAGTAGTTTCTAGCTCGCATTTGCATAGCGGGCATCTGGCCTCCTCTTCCGACTGTAGTATATTTCTTCTCAGCAGATTTTCCTTAGTCGGAATCCTATCATGCAGCACCCGCCACCCCGTAGCTGAAGCTTTGGCTGGCACCAGTCTACTCCACACCAGATTGAAAATGTTTGCTGTTGCATTCGTGCTAGGAGCAGCCTCGGTGTTGGAGACGATGGCCTCGTACGCACTCCTTGTAGTATACACTCCTTGGGAATTCGCTTTCCAGGTCCAGGTATCCTCTTTCCTTTCGTGCACAGGGAACCTGTCAAGCAAACATACCAACTGATCAAGCATAACTTTTTCGTGGTCATATAAGTTCCTACGCCATCTCCACACCCATTCCCACTTCCCATCCACCCACTTCCCCATTGATCTGACCGACCCCGTTTTATTTGAGCAAATCCTAAAAAGTCTAGAAAAATGATTCTTAATCAACACACCATCCGCCCAACTTCCTCTCCAGAAGCTATGTTTCTCCCCGTTCCCCAATGTTTGGACTGCGTTAAACCATCTGCCCCCCTGCCCTGTCCCGATACGCACTACGTCCCCCCACCAACTAGACCTCGCTCTCCCCCTCCCTCCACTAAGTGTTCCCTCTTCTCCCACCTCCACACCCCCATGGATGGATGAAACTACCCTAGCCCAGAGTGCCCCTGAATTTTCTAAGAACCGCCACAGCCATTTGCCTACAAGAGCTTTGTTAAAAGATTTTAAATCCTTTACCCCGAGCCCCCCATCTGATTTTTGTTTACAGACAGTGTCCCAACTGAATACACGGTCCATATGTACATATTTCACAACGTTCCTGCTACATTTGAAAATGTAACATGAGTATTATTATCCGGGATAGCTTTTGCAAGCCCGAAATCTGCAATCTGAGTTTCCATCTCATCGTCCAATAGGACATCCGCAGGCTTCAAATCTCTATGAATTATCTGTGGGCTCTGATTCATATGAAGATACTCGAGCCCTACATCCAGTGCAATCTTGAATCGGGCCAACCAATTCAGCTCGCACCTTCCTTGTGTTTTAGGTAATTTTCAAGACTTTCGTTCTTCATGTATTCGTACACAAGGTAATGGCAATCAGGACGAGAGAGAAGGGCTAGTAGGGGAACTACATTCCGGTGCCTGATTCTACCAATGGTCTGAATTTCAGACATTATTTGGTGCATTTTCTCGTCTTCTTCTAGAGATTTCTCTAAGTTGTTGTGTTGCTGAGTTACGTTCTTTACCGCGATTTCTTTCCCGTTAGGTAAACATGTTTTGTAAACTTCCCCACAACCACCTCTTACTATAACTTGAAGTGAAGCTAATCCATCCTCTTCTTCGAGGAAAGCCAAGTCCTCCAGTTTCTTAATCATTAGGCTGAAGATTCTCAAGCTCAAATCGTTTCTTAAGCGTTTCAAGAACATGAAAACCAGGGAGAATCATTTCTCATCATTCATCAGTAATTTGTTACCGGAGATGTTAATGCATCTGAGATTCCAAAACGATTTCAACGAGGCTGCTCGTACATTTCCGTCAAACATATTGTTAGCAAGATCGAGTTTTTCCAGGTTAGGAAAGTACTTCAAGAATTTCAGATCCCCTTAAAACTTATTTGAAGACAAGTCAAGGAACCGGAGGCAAATCAACGACGATAATCAAGATGAGATTTCACCAGAAAATAGATTTTTTTCCAAGGTTCAGCACCTCAAGTTGGTGACAAACAGCAATTTGAGCTGTGATTTGGTTGGAAATATGGTTGTTTAGTAAGGAAAGTTCTTTAAGCTAAGAGAGCTCACTAATGGCAGGAGATAATTTTTCTATAAAATGTTGACGCTCAAACACAATACGAGTGACTTTAAGAACGGCTGAAATATTATTGTTTACAATTACGCGTTCGCAAAATATTCCGGTGGAATCGCAAAGATTCATAGCCGGAGGGGCGTAATCGATTCGGTTTTGATTTCTAAAAATGCAAAACTGAAATCGGCGATTTTAATCGGATGAACACCTCTACACTAAAAGACCAAAAGTGTACTATTACATTGTAAACACAAATTTCGTGAATTAAATATTAAAAACGCAAAAATGCAATACAATCTATTTAACTTCGGATTAAACCGAGAATTTTGCGCGTCACAATCTCTATTTTACTTCTCTGATTCTCTCTTCGTTTACTTCAGTTGAACTTCTCTGATTTCTCCATCAGATGTCCCATCTTGACCCGTCTTATATAATCCCAAATTCTGACCCGTCTTATATAATCCCAAAACAAAGTTCATTTTGATGAAGGAATTTGATTTATGAATTTTAAATTCACCCTACAAATCCACTTTACTTGGATTATGAATGAATTTCAAATACTTAAATTTTTGCTCACATCACATTGAAATTGTCGGATTAAAACCTTAATTATTTCATCTATCCATTAAAAATTGTTACTAACGAGTAACGACGAGCGATCCAAATTAGTACTAATAGAAGAGGCGCCCTCTGTGCTCGTGATAAGTTTCAATTCAAACGGAACAGCCAAAGAAGAGGCTCATGGCGCTCTGACGACGGAGATAGTGGAGTCGCCGCCGACGAGAGCGTAACTGCTGGTATGTGCCAGTACTTCTTCAGCCCAACGGCCAATTGCGGTTTCTCTCATTGTGCGATTAATTGGAAAAATAACAATTCGATATGTAGTGCTATGTATAAACTGCGGTGTTTGATTCTATGTTGAGAGAAAAATCCGGCATATAGCTATTTGAGTATGAACCTCAGTTTCTGCAACTTGCTGAAGCGTATATTTTACCAATATATATGTATCCGCGCGTGTTCAGATGATTGTGCAGATATGAGTTGGGGGGTCCAGTGGTGGGTAAGGATTGATTGTTGTCCGTGAGTATTAGTTTTTTTTTTTTTTGCATATTCTAGTAGTTTGCAGTTAGCCAGTTAGGGAAATTGACTCCATCCGAGAACGTATTTCAATTACTCTGGAAGAAAAAAGATGAAGAATCAATTTCTATAAAGTGAATTCCAACACTTCCCTCAGTTACTCTTGTCCAGCATCTTAAACGTTTCTTACATTGTTATGTGAAGCTCGTGGGCTTTTCTTTTAGTTGATACTGAATTTCAGCTAATTTTAACTGAAGTTTGATGCGTTATGTCCATTTCTCTTGTGGTGCTAGATTGGGTCCTTTGATATTAAGACAAAAGTCTTGACATGTTTTGATGGCTTGCTATCAAATTCCAAATCAACAAATTCATGCTTTCTGGAGGACATTTTATTGTTGTGGGAAAAATCTTTCAGTAAATATGATGGCATGCCATCAGTTGACCACTTTTGGATACCCAAGAAGGACACACTCTTCATCAGTCCTGTTTAAAAAGGTAGAACTTTTATCGGTTTTGGCTGGCATACACTGGTCGCCTAGCTTTTCTGCTTTCTGTCATCTAATAACATATATATCTATATTTCATATCAGGATTTTTGCAAAGGGTGTCGTGGTTTAAGTTCTGGATTTTTTAAAATTATGCATCCTATCTCTTTGAGAGGTATTAGTACATCCGCCCAAAATGCAATGCTTAGCCAAAGTCCAATTGTTGATTCTGCCCTACGTGAAGATGGATCGACTGCCATAAGTCCATCAAATGGAAGAGTAATGCTCATTGACGGCACTTCAATCATATATAGAGCATATTACAAGCTTCTTGGTATGCAAACCATCTGTTTTAGATTCCTCAATTTATGTGCTTTGTAAATGTTTTGTTGTGATGCCACCTGTGTTGTCTTCATTTTCTAATTATTATCAAATGCTAATCAATTAACAGAATATTAGAATGAAAAAAGGTTAGAAACTATTTCCTCCAAAAAAAAATAGAATACATCCCTCTGTCACTACTATATCTAAAACTTTTACCATCACTAACTCATACATCACTGCATTGAAGGGCAATGAGTTAACATATCCAAGCCCTAATGTTGTTGAATCTCATCTAAAACTACATTTCGATTCAAAATTGGACATTCAGCTGGGACAGAACAAGTAATAAACTCTCCTAAAACAGTGGTGCTATATTTCTGTAGTGAAGGGTGTTAAACATTATGCTTCAATTTCATTTTCATTTCCAGCTGTCATCATGATTACTCTATCCAAGTTTATATACCTTTCATTTAATTTAGTAAATAAGAGTCGTAGGTAACTAATCTCAAACATCTTTAAAGTTGATCATGCTGAAGGTTAGTCTGTTCTGCTCTCAGGGTTGGTTATTGATTAATAAAACTTACACATGTACAAAATGACCAAACAAATAACAACATAATAGGAATTAGTCACACTCGCATGCACCCGTTACATTGTGCAACTTTGTAATATTACGTCACTTATCAAGGGATACCACTATGATTAAAACTAATATCACAACATTTTACATGCACAAACACGGCAAATTGTGTGGAAAAATGTTTTGGCATTACTTGATAAGTATTGACGTAAAAACGAAAGACATATCAATATTGTCTTCCAGGGAACCTTGTTTTCATTGACTCTCCATCATGTAAATATATGTAATTATATTTTCATTGATTTGGTTACTGACTCAATAACTTCTGAGGAAAGCATTGTTGATGACAAAAATATATTTTCACATTGTTAGGAAGATTAGGAAAATGTAATCTAGCAGGCATAGATATAGAAGGAATGATTGAGAATAATTGACATAGAAATCAGGAAAGCTTAGCTGAGGTTTTTTTGACATTAAGGTTTATCGCGTGACTTTTTGTTTTTTCATTCCCTGGCTGGCACGAGCTTAATCAATAACTGAATTTTTCATGGTTCTAGCGAAATTACATCATGGTCGTCTCTCTCATGCGGATGGCAATGCAGATTGGGTCCTAACCATTTTCAGTGCGTTGTCCATGGTAAGATACAGCACTGTCTCTATGTTCTTAATTTTTTTTACCTTTCTCCTTTCTTCATTGAACAATTTATGGCCAATATGTTAGGAATGAACTTATTACATTATTTTCTTGGGGTCATAAGAAGAGTATACCTCTCATGTATATGAGATGCCTTTCTTAAGAGAAATAATTTTATTGCCAAATTGATGTTGAAAGGACTCAAAGCGTTATCTGAACTTCTTTCTTATTGTGTCTTCACTGTCTTGCGTGTATGCATGGGTATATGGTGGCTTTCTTTTTTCGGTATGTTTTTGTTGGTTAAATATGCTAATAAGAATGAAGGAAAACTTATTTTCTTTCTCAGGCTATGTAGTAATCTTTTCACTGCATCTGTGTTCATTAGAAAAAGTCATACTAATATTCATATTTGTCATGTGATCGAGCCATAGAATCGTGTTATTCTCCAGCATGGCAACCACAACACATCATTTACATGCCATCATTTTCTTCTGATGTACAAAACATTTTTTTTGATAAGACAAAACTCCTGTTATTTGCAAATTTTGATGTTGCTTTCCCCTTGGTAATGGAATACTGTTGTTTATTGAGTTGCTTTGTTAAAACTTATCTTGGACTGGTAGCTTATATCTTTCTTATCCATGTCATGCTAAACAAAGCATTCTGCTAAAGATGAAAAATTAAGGTTAGTAGTGCAATTTTGCCTATAAAATAGTTGCTATACCTAAGGTGATTTCTTTGGAGAGATGTACTACTATTCTATTTTGCTTATGCACCTTCTATATCATATACTGTTTGTAGATCTTTCATTTTGAACTTACTTCACTGCTTGTTGCAGATAATTGACGTCTTGGAATTTATCCCCTCACATGTAGCGGTACACCTTTTCTCTCTTCTGTACTTGGGGATATTCATTGTCTCAATAGATCAATTATTTCAGCTTTTAGTATTTATATCTCCTCCCTTTAGTGGTAGTTTCATTTGCCTTATCAATTCTTTCTCAGGTGATCCATGATTTAATGAGATATAACTTGTTCCTGGCCTGCGCTACCCTTTCATCAAACATCTATTCTAGAGCTGAAAAATATTTTTTCATATTTATAATAATTTTTTCATGAGAGAATTGCTACATCTAAAATAGCAGAATAAAAGTCTTGGCTCACACCAGAATAAGGATCTTCAAACACAATTAATTGTTGTATGCTCAATTATCATGATTAAATCCCATTCTTGCGAATTGATTATGGACTATAATAGTATGTTTTATTCTGTTCAACTCTGGCCTTCAATATTTTTTCACCCATGTCATTTTTAGTGTCATGATACTTTTGCTATTCATGAAAAATATTTATTTCCTTTCTTTTTCTAATCTCACTGTTTAAGGTCATTGTGTCATTTGATTTAATATTTTGTTCCCCGTTGCTATTATGCCTCTATGCACTGCCCTCTGCCCTGTTGGCTATTGTTGTATCTGCTCTAACGTAAGTTGTTTTTTGTGTTTTTGCTATTATTCCCTTCCTTCGCAGGTGGTTTTCGATTATGATGGTAAGATTTGCTTTTTCGTAATTCCTTCCCTATGCACATCTTTATCTGGTTCCTACTTTGACTTCCTTTTTTTTTTCTTTAGTTTCAACCTATCATTCATTATTCATACATGAAACTCTGTTGTCAAGATGTGTAAATTGGCTAGCACATATGCAAATTTAGTTTGAATTTTGTAGTGAATATTGCTTACCTTATTTGCCTCTTGTTGGTTTCCAAGAACGATAAAAGTATGCTTCAGGTTAGGTTGAGTTGGTGAGACATGTTATTTATGAAGCAAAAGGTCTCCCAACCCAACCCAACCCAAACCAAACCAAACCAACTTATTTAATTTTTTATGTAAAAAAAATGAAACCAAACCTGATTGTTATAATCCACTGGTAATTTCAACCTGACCTGAAATGACATGTATTCTAGGGGCCCATTATATCAACCTAAGCAACCCCTATTTACATGAGTTATGCGGTTGATTTTTAACCTGAAAATTCAATCTACACATGTTCCACAATTTCACCTGACAAATTTCTAAAATTAAATTACCTTTTAATTGCACACTTGTAAGTTTCTGATTTACAAATTCGTTAAACAGGTTAGGTTAAGTGGGTCATATCAGGTAGACCTGAAATTGACCCTTCTCTTTATTAGGTTATTCAGATAGAACTCGATTCTGACCTGTTTCTGTCAAGACATAATCTAAATCCATTTATAATTTGTTAGGTTCCTATGTATTTATTTTTCCCGGCTGATTTAACAATCGCCACCTCCACTTCAGGTCTTTCTATCTTATCACTATGACCAGGTAGTTTTACATTACTGAAATGCTCCCCCCCCCCCTAACAATTCTTTGGTTGAATCCTTTTACTTGAGTACTCAACTTCAGTGCAACGCCATATAAATCGGACTTTGATCCAGAAGTACTTGCATCTTGTTGGTTTCGTTGTTTTCTCTAACCAAAGAGGTTAGATTTGATGTTTCAATTGTTCATGAAGTGAGAGGCGTATCTGTTGTGACCTTATATGTTCCTGTAGGATTACAACCAGAGTGTTGAGAATGACTCAACTATGATAACAGTTAGCCCAAAAGGGAAGCACTTTAATATTTAATTTTTAATTCTTACACACCTAAGATTAAAACATCACTTAGTTGCGTAGCTGCAACATCAATATTCAATTATTTTTGGATTGACATGGGCCTTGATGATGGTGTGATGTGGTAAATTTAGCTTGACATGTGTTTTCTTGCTCAACTAATAATGGGCAAAGTTGAATATGCTTTGGGCTGCTAACTAATGCTGCATGTTAGAGTCTGTTTGTTGGACCTGGTCAACTGTGTCCGGTCCTTGTACATTTTCACTTTCGAGCTCAACAAATTTCCACGACTCTCGAAACCCTTGGTCCCAAATTTCGTTAAGTTGCAAATAAGTAGATGGTATAAATTCTAGAGTGAAGTCTTAAATATGAAATCAGATGCCTGCTATGAAAAAAATAGCTTTGTAGGTAATATTGAATATCCATTAAATTAGCAGTTCATTGTATCATTTTGTTTGGCTTGAATTTTATTTCATATTTCAGTTGAAATGGGTGAGTTTGGTGCTTTCTACCACTTGATTTGTCAAAAAAAATCATGAATGGAGAACTGCATTTGCTGTATGTACATCTGGTGGTTTACTAATCCCAAACATAGGGGATTTTTGCAAATACATAGTTTGATGACTTTCAGATAGCGTTTCTGTATGAAATGTCCATATTTCTGTAAAATCTGGCTACCCTAAAAAATTTACTCCTAAAATGTTTTTGAGTTAAAGGTAGATGGGTTGTGGCACTGAGCGAACTATTTTGATAAAACAGAGTTTTTCTTTACAGGGGGTCCATATGGTCATGCCTCTCTTTCATCCAAACAAAGTTTTGTTGGAAAAGGTATGCAGTCTGATTTTTTTGTTTATGTTATAATACCTAATGTGTAGCTAAAAGGGAAGGCTCGCATATAAAATTCCAAATCCACGAGTAATGATTCCTCATCTGGGTGATATAGTATTAATATCTGAAAGTAAACCCATATATTCCAAGTCTTTGAGTTGAATGCTGTCAAACTAGGGAATTTTCATTGGTGCTTTACTTGATCTCAAACATTCTATTTGGTGAAGAAAACTTGTATATGCATATGCCCTGGGATTTCGAGGGAAACCCCTCCTCAATTGATGTGTGCATGATAAAAAAGTTGCTGGCTTAGATCTGTTTTTTTTTTTATAAAGTGGGTCTTGAGTGCATTACTTATGTCCCACTAAGCTGTATACCGTATTAATGGTGATAAAATAACATTCTGAGACGATCTATAATTCCAGGCTTCTATATTTCACTTCAAGGATAAACTATTAAAAGAAATTAGAGTATTGAAGCTTTCTTCAAGTAAATGACCGATACTGCTATTTATTTCTAAAAGATAACAGTGTTTCCGATACATGGTAACCACAGTAATCATTTGTACTGTTGACTGATGCATCTTACTGCATATGATATTGGGCCACTGGCTGTAACAGGTTGGTAGGTGACTTGAGCGATTGCATTTTGCAACTTTGAAGGAGTTGTTTACTTCTTTGTCGTCCCCCATTTTAAGACTTCTATTTCCTTTTTGGGAAGTCCAGTAATTATCCCCCATTTCTTGACTCGCTTACCTCTCATAATGTTGTGATGTGTGATTGACATTTATTATCCTATGCTATTTTTTGTGTGCAATATTTTAATTACAAAAACGCTCTGTAAAGCTCTGTGCGAAATCAAACTATGTCACTGAATTCTTATTAGGGGATTTAATATTTAATATGTATACATGTGTGTGTGTGTGTGTGGTTGAGCTGGGGATCTGATCCTGGTGTACAAGAACACGGCTGTCAATTATTTCTATTTGAGAATAAAGAGAATGATTTATTTCTGGTTGAGCTGGGGAGCTTATCCTGTGTAATCAGTTTTCTGTAATACTAGAATCCACAACTTGACTAACGGTGTGTTTGTAAATGGATTCCATTGGATTTGAAATCAAGTATATGGATTTTATGAAAAGTAAAAGGTGTATTTGGATTTTGTATAAGTTTGAGGGTGTAGATTTTGTAGGATTAGATAGGGTAGAATTTTAAAAAAATAGGTTATAGTGGGATTATATTGTAAAAAGTAGTGTAAAAATGGTTGAGTGGTTGTGTAATGATTGATATGTTGTAGAGTATATGAAAAATGAGCAGAGTGACTTTTGAGCTGGGTAGATAATAATAATTAAAAAGTGATGATAGGTGATTGACTGTGTATTAAAAATTGTGTTTGAAAAAAGTAAAATACTAGTATTATAGGGTAGAAGTTTATGGGTTTTGAAATCCTATACCAAAATAGGGTTTGACAAATGAGGATTTGGATTTGAAATAAGAATGTGGGTTGCCACACCAGAAACAAACACACCCTATTGTTTTGGGATTTTGAGGATTTTGAAACCCGGATTTCAAAATCGAGTGGATTTCAAAATCCTAATGATTTATATGTATGGTGTTTGTTTTGGGATTTAAGTTGGGTAGGATTTAACTTTATGCTATAGGATTTATAGGTGTTATAAGATTTATAGGTATCTATATAGGGTTTGTACATATTTATAGTGTTGACTTTTGTAGGATTTATAGGTATTTGTAGGGTAGGATTTTAAAATCCTAAAAATCCCAAAGTAGAACGGGTGTTAGATTTCAAAATCCCAAATCCGGTTACATCCCAAAACAAACATACCCTTATTGTAACTAAACCAAATTTAAGCTACTCAAATTCTTAGTTTGGAAATACATGTATTTTTTAATATGATGTCAGCTTTAAAGTGAAGTTGATCTTTTTTGTCTTCTTTAATTGTATACAACATGATGCAATTTCATTCACCTTTTCCTTGAACTTTCTCCCCATGATTTTTTTATTGTATACATGATGCAGTTGCGTTAACCCTGGATTTTTTCCTCAAGATTTTTTAGTCTTATTGACTTCTAATTCAACTCTTTTGGCCTGTCTGCATGTTTATGCCTTTACAGTTAAAGTTGTCTAGCAATATTTTTGTCCTGCAGTCATTTTTATCTTTATCTGCTGTGTATACATAGAGAATTTGAGGTTTAGCGTAGATTGAATTGATTGATCAAATTTCATGTAGGCCTGAATTTCCGACACACCTTGTATCCCGCTTACAAAAGCAATAGACCTCCAACTCCCGATACTATCGTTCAGGGGCTTCAATACTTAAAAGCATCAATCAAGGCTATGTCCATCAAAGTAATTGAGGTACAAGCTCTGAAATATCAGCTATCTGTGAATACTTAATGTAGCATATGATCTATTCAATTCACTCTTTAGCAGGTTCCAGGTGTTGAAGCTGATGATGTAATTGGTACCCTGGCTGTTAAAAGTGTAAATGCTGGATTCAAGGTATTTTGACTACCTTTGGTTGTACAGTGAATTGAATATCTTGAGAGTTTTTCATGAGTTTTGTTGGAGTTCAAAAATAAATTGCATTGTTATCTCTTAAAGGTAGTTTATTTACTGCTATTTTTGTGTTTGCAATATAAAAGTTAGTTCTTTTATTTTTTGGGATTCAAAAGCTATCTTATGAACGGAGTTGACAAAAGTGATCTTTGAAGATGCTTGACATATGTGAGAGACACTTCTATATTTGATTTATTGGTGGGTGTGAAGTTTTTGGATGTGAAATAGCCATACTTATCTCATCAATGGATATTCCTATCAGCTGCTAAGTGATAAATTGTTTTGAGGCTGGAGGACAATGAAGTTATTATTATGCAAGTTAATTTGGATATCACTATGATGGAACCTCAAATGTGTTTATTGAGATGGAAAAATTGTTAAATGATAAATCCTAGAAACCCAAGGATGATCCTTGAATTATCCTAGTAACCAGCTTTTGTACTCTGTAGACAAGAGTGCAATACTCTGTAATTCTAATTCCAGAAAAAAAGTGATGCTCTCCCCAAATCCCCTTGCATCATTTTATGCTCATCCTTCCCCTAATTCGTGGTTACTGAAAAGGAAACTTAACATAATTTAAATGATTTAGTCAACTAAAGATTATTGGTAGAAAATAACTAAGTAAATCAATTCCGCAATTATCTTCCTCAATCTTCTGTGCTTGCCATACTTGGTTTCTTCCTTCTTGAGTAAACATTGAATATTGGTGGGTCCTCTTCATGCTGACGTGTCAAGGTCTCATCATACTACCAGCAAAAAAGTAATTTACTGTTCGAAATATGTAAATATGAGTAAAAGCAGTAGTTAGGTCTCCATGTAAATACCTACAATTATTTGATTTTGGGGGGTGAAAACATCGAAACGTGTCATGATCTGCAACTGCAAAGTTCCCCATTTGATCTAGGTCCATATTTGTTCTCTATTTGAGCTAGGCCTATATTTGCTCAACTTCTGCCTGTTCTCTGCTCATGTGTGCTCGATTAAATGAACTCAGCTAAGCAAATAAATGCGTCCTCTTTTAATTCCATTGAGAAATAGTACATGGGAATGAAATAGGTTATCATAGGATATCTGTTCCCATAAAAACTCAACTGGTTTCATGAAAACCCAACCAAAGATATTGGTCTTTGCTTTGCTTTGCTGTAATTTTATGAAGTGTCACATTTCATACCCTTGTCAGTCAGACATGTTTTAATGGACTAGTGGATCTTGTATTTTCCAATTTCCTGTCACTTGGTTCTATTTTGTATTGACTCATGACTCTTGTTTAAGATCGTTGGTACAGGTACGAGTTGTCTCCCCAGACAAAGATTTTTTCCAGATACTATCTCCTTCATTGCGTTTATTGCGAATTGCTCCCCGTGGCTTTGAGTTAGTACCAACCTTGACCTTTGGCAATGTTTCATGATCTGCCAGTATCTTTGTCTTCTTTTTATTTGCTTTGGATAACTGTGATTTTATTGTTGGCTTAGCTTGGTTTTATGTTCTCTACAGCTATAGCTAACTATTTGCAACTACAAAATGTAGCCATTTCCTAAAATAAAATTTTCAATCTTAAGTTATTACTTCTCCTGAGAAGTAGAATAGATTCATGGTAATTACAAGAATTCTGGAGAGGTGTCTGAGATTGGAGTTATGTTTTATTTGCCTTTTTTTTTTAATCATATCAATAAATCTTGTTCCAACACCCACCCCTACAAAATAAAATAATAATAATAAAGAATTTGTGTATACTCCCTACTACATCACTTTTATCAAAGTTTCTTTCCTAGTAGTCCTTTTATGCCATGCTATAGGACACATAAGTGACAGCATCCATGCTCAACTTGCTGTTGAACTTCGTCTTTGTCCTAGCATTTTGTTGAAGGTTTTATTTAAAATTAAGATATGACATACTATAATTGAAGTGGAGAATTGTTATGTGAAAAATACAATTTACAGACTTGTCAAAACCAAGGTGTAATTGGAGTTAGTTGTCACGTCATTTGATACTTATTACTCTTTAGATATCCCCATACTTACTGAGGAGCTGGGGTATTGAGGGAAACTGGAAGTTCTCTGCAACTGAAAATCAGCAATTAGTAATAAATTAAGTCATCATGTTAATCCGTAATATATTGTCTAACTTTCACAAATATTCTAGCATCCCATGAAATGAGTACCTTGTGTTTTTTTTATTTCTTACGTTTTTTGAGTGAGTAAATAGATTGCTTGCATATATCAATGTCGTTTGACTTGCATTTTGAGTGAGTAAATATTTGCATGTCTCATCTTAAGGAATATAGCAGCATATGAAAAAAAAAAAACTTGCAGGTTCTTGTATAAAATCTGTAGATAGAGGAAAGGAGTTTCTGTCTGATGAGGAAAACAATATATAGTAATTATTGCATCCAAGATTTAAATTTAATCACGGGAGCCCGCTGTACACGTTCTTCAAAATTCTTATTTCTCTAAATGTACACAGCCAGACTGTGGCTTTCCTATTGATCCATAGCTATTATCTAACCATCACATCCCTTTATAAACTGATATCTATATTTTATGTTGTCTCCTCAATATCCAATCCAAAATAGTTTTAAAACTGGAGTCTATTATTTAACTTGAAAATGTTATTGCACTTGTAAATCATTGTGCTGTTTTTAGTGATTTGTAAATATTTTCGATATGCAGGAGAAGTTGTAATCTCTTTTTATGTTATTTGCTTCTGTTTTCTCGTACTGATCCTTCTCGAGTCATATTCTGTTTTCTGAGTGATTTTAATTTTTGACACATTGCTTATCTTTTTAGGATGTCCTCTTTTGGGATTGAAGATTTTGCTAAGAAGTATGGAACATTGGAGCCATCTCAGTTTGTTGATGTAATTTCACTTGTGGGCGACAAATCCGATAACATACCAGGTTCTTTTGTATTTTTTTCGCTAAAACTTAGAAGCAAGGCAAATACATACATAGCACTTGCCTGTATTTGTAATGAAGTAAATAGCATCTCTGATCTGTTATGCAGGAGTTGAAGGAATTGGAAATGTTCATGCTGTTCAACTGATTACAAAGTTTGGTATGTTTGTATGCAACTTCACTAATATTGTGAACATACCAATTTTAATCCTGGATTGAGATTCTTTTGTCAGTATCTTTGTAATATGTTTCTTTGTTTGGATCCTCTCCTAGAAATAAAATGTCAAAATGGGTAAAGGGCGAAGTACTAATTCAACAGCAGCTTTCTTGACTTACGTTGATATTTTTTTTGCGTGTGAAAAATGTGCATGGGCTGGATGATGAGGCAATTGGAAAAAAGACCTGACCCCTTTTCTGACTATTTCAGGTTAAGCATGTGCAAATGTTGTACTGCATATAAGAGACTTAAACAGATACATAGAAATGCGAAATTTCAAAAACTGAAAAGTATCTGTAAATGAGTTATTCCTTATGAATTAGCACAAAGTTGAATGTACCTTTTTATTCTCAACGATAATAGCTAATATCTTAGTTACATAATGTGGTCTAATGTATGTCTTAAGTCTTAACTAACCTTAATTGTGTGCCAAAGAACTAAAGGGAGGAATGATATTCAGTCATGCATACAAGTATTATTAAGCTACTGAATTTGAAAGAATATCAATGTAAGTTATGCAACAATAGTTTTTGGCTCTAGTTTCTAAAATTTGTATAGTCCATCTTCATTTGGTTAACTGTATAGTTGCTATGTTGACCTTTTCCCATTCCATTTTGTTAGGCACATTGGAAAACTTATTGCAATGTATTGAGCAAGTTGAAGAGGAGAGAATTAAAAAGGTAGTTTGGTTATGTTGATGATTCCTTGTACTTTTGTTTGTAGATTTTACAACCCAAAAAACATGTTTATGCACTTTGTTTGTTGGTGTGTTTACATAATAGGGTCAACATCTAAGCAAGTGTTGTAATTCTATACAAGTACCAAACTTTTGCTTTAACTTTATTGTTATTTTCCTGTTGGTCATTAAATAGGTCCTATACCACATTCATCTTCACTATAGCTGCTCTAAAGTTGTTGGATCCATATGGATTGACTGATTTAGACTTCCTGTTCGCTCCACCTCCATTTTTTCTATTGCAGCTAGTCAATCATGCTTGTTTTCTTATAAATTCAAGAGTAGTTGTCATATCAAGAAAAAATATATCTGAATCAAATCCTTTCAGATCCTTTTCAATATTGGAAAACAAATTATGTGAATTGAAGTAAACAATGCTATGAATTTTTTGCAACCCGACTTTTAATTTTGGGTTTGGGATTAATTTCTAGTTATGTGTTGTTAAATGCTGATATTATTGCATAAAATACTGAATTTTGTTACACGAACTGCCCAACTAGATGGGTGAACTTCAATAGGTGATATTGATTATAAATAAACTGGGAATTAGCCTGGTGCAGTAGAAGTGAGAATGTGAGATTCTCGTGGTGCCTTTACCACGAGAACCAGATTGAATTTCAAGGTGCAATAAACCCAAACTTTTCTTAGAGGGAACTTCTTTGCTGAAAATATTCTTCTGCTGACATCAGAATTCAAGTCTATGATAAAATTAAATATGTGTGCATCTAATTCACGACCTCTTCCCTATCTACTGTTTCTGTTGATTTTTCTGTTATTCTTTCTGGATATTTGAATATTTCTCCCTCCGAATATTTATGTTGGTTTAATACTTCCAGACACTAATTGCAAATGCTGAGCAGGCTCTCCTAAGCAAGAACCTTGTAAGCAGCTGGTCTCTGTTTGTTGGTTGATCACTTTTAAAGCTTTGATATTCAAAGAGCTAAGCACTATGTTCATGCATTGCAGGCTATGTTACGTTCTGATCTTCCGTCCTACATGGTTCCATTTAAAACTAATGATCTGACTTTTATCAAGCCAGAGGTTAGTAAAGACTTATGCTATGTTTGGTGTCATGTCTGCAATTGTGTCTGTTTTGGGAGATCGTGTCTTTATAATGAATTGGGAAATGTGTTTAAATATAATTTTGGGGAAAATAGTGTAGTTTCGTAATGGGAGACATTTTCAATTGTAGATCTTTTGTCATTATTTTGGATTGCAGGTATAATAAGAGTATAGAATTATTTAGATATTTATGTTTTCGTCGCAGAGGGAGAAACTGTAAGCATAGGAAGGATATCTCAAGTTCCAAAAAGGTTCATCTTTGTAGTTAGAAATGTGCCCATATAAATCTCTTGTCTTTTGAAACTTATAATGCTCCTTTAGAATATCTGCACGCATCTGCTCCTTCTATAAGATCTAAAATCTCGTTATGCATTACTTTGTTTATAATCATATCATAACATAGGTATTTTTTATCAGAATTTCATGAGGTAGTTCTAGATCTGTAATATAGTGTCCTCAAATATGAATATGTCTGGCTAAACTCGTTAATCTTAAAGCACTCGAATGATGTAATACAGGACGATGGGGAGAAATTCAGGAGCCTGCTGCATGCCATTGGTGCTTATGCCGAAGGATTTTCTGCTGATGCCGTAATAAGACGGGCTTTTTATTTGTGGAAGAAGCTTGAGAGCCAATGACCAGTTATTTCTTCATCCACTTTCAAACTTCTTCATACATGTAGACGAGCACGTGATTGATATCAGCCTTCGCCTCTAATGATGTTCTTAACACAAGAAGTTGCAGCAGCAATTTACAGTCAATTTGACTGCTTGTTCAAAGTGATGTCTGATTAATGATCATCATAGGCTACTACTTTATGGAATACAAGGGTTCAGATATTGGCAAAGGGCAAATTCTTGTACGCAATTGGATGTATTTGAATATAAATCTCAGATGTTCAATTGAATTTTAGACCCACCAAATTAGAACCAAGTCAAAATTGTGGCTCAAAACTACTAACAATGTAATCATCATTCTCAAACAATTCAATGATTCTCGTTACCATTCCCTTTGAACCAAACGCCTCTTAAGCTAATTTAGTAAAAGAGTAGGAAATAAGTTCAGAATATACAAGTAAACATCACCACCAGACAAGAAAACTAAAATAAAGATGGCACAATGTCAGGAACTGGGCAAGAAAAGCTTACCTGCATCTTATTGTCATCTTTAGACTCTACTACTATCTCAAATTTTTTAATGCTAATTATATTATCCTCTGGATCTGTAACTGATGCCTGTAGACCTGTATCCATCAGAAAAAATATATAAAAAAACAGAAAAGTTGCTTATAATTAAACATAAGTTGTTGATATTACCTGAACCAACAGTAGATATTGGCTTGAGTAAAAGTCTCTTACCTGTCCTCGAGGAGCCACAGCTAATTAGTGACCTGAAATTCAAAAGGTGAATTGATAATGGAAATGAAGAATCAATGAACTGCCCTCTTCAGTCACAAACTATAAAATGAAAATCTCTAAACTTCAAAATACATTTTTTATACTCTATTTTAAAAATCTTCTCTAACTATAAAACTCTCTGTCTTAATCTATTTATTATTTTATTCATTTTCATTAAATAATATATTTATCTTGATATTTAAATTAATGTATACAATTAAATACTCAATTCGTAAATTAAATAGTATTAGTTTTATCAAAATCATAATATGTAAATAAATTTGTAATTTTTAAATATTACTTTTATTTAAATATAAAATTACGAAACTCATAATGACCTAAAACACATGTGAGTATGCATATTAAACAAGTCTTACAAAATTGCTCAAATTTTCTCTGCCTTCTCTCTACACACTTCTACATCTTCATCATCGCCCACCGCTTCAATCAAGTTCCTTCCTTCTCCACTCTGCACTGCCGCCCGTCGCGTCACCACACCGCTGCCTCACCGCTGTTCTCTTCTTCATCTTTTTCAATAAATCATCAAGTGGGGTTAGAGGTTTCTTTTTAGGATATTAGTTGGGATCAATGGATGGATTCTCCCCGACGGCGCTACGGTGGCCGATCGGGTGAGTCATCCGTTGATCCCTTTTATTTTCTGTATTTATTTCAGTTTTTTTATTTCTTGCCTTTTTTGTTGTTTCTGCTTTGTTTTTATTTTCTGTTGATGTTTTCTCCATCTCGTTTGTTTTCTTAGTTAGATTTTCAGTTTTTATTATGAAGCCCCTTCCCCAATTTTGGTGGTTTTTTTCTTCCCTTGCGGAGTTTGGCAGTGCTTTGCGTTTTTTTGTGTTGGCCTCAGTGGAATTTGGCTTTTGAGATGTTGGGTGCTTGGTCCTAATTTTCCTCTTTTAGGACGGACCTGTGGTGACTTGGTTATGTGGGATGAATATGGCGCTCGGTGATTCTTTGTCTTTTATTTTTCTATCTTTTGTTTTCTTGATTTGCTGATACCTTAGTGTGGGGTGTCTCGATTCGAGAAATGAAGATCTATGCTTCTTTTGTGGACAAAGTTGTCGCTCGCTGATTTACTTTCTCACGATTGGAGGTGACAACGACGCCGTTTGAATCTGTCTGGTTTGAAGATTTGAAGATCTAGAGCTTGAATTTGATTTTTCACTTTGTTAGATCTATCTTTGTAACCTGTCAAAAAATAAAATAAAACACATGTGATTGTAATCTAATACAACACAAATAAAGTGATCAAGAGGCAAAATAAAATCAATAGAAGCATTAATATCAAATAAAGTGCAAATTGAAGAGTTTAAAGGTTTAGAAATGCTCATTTCACTCTCCAACTCATCTTGTGGCGCTTCTTGATTTTCTTGTTCCTTGTAGCTCATGTCCATCAAAGGACATCCCTCTTTATCTCTTTTATCAAAAAGCTTGTAATCTTCACTCTCCCCACTTGGATTCTCCTCTTCTTTCATAGCGATAACCAATGCCCCGATTGTTGAGGTCATCCGCTCCATACCATTCACAAGTGATTTGAGTTGATTCTCCCTTTCTTCCACTCTCTTATCATATGCATCCATCCTCTCCATCATGTGTGCAATTAGCTCTTCGGTAGTAGTCCTACCCTCATTGCTTCCCCACTCTTGATATTGATAATGAGAGGAAGATTGTTGCATTTGATGATCGTACTCAAAGCTGCTCTCACTAATACACCAATTTCCTTCTGAAGCTCTATGAAATTCAAAGTACGGTTCTTCCATAGGTGGAGGAGGAGGTGGACAATACAACTCTTCAGGTGGTGGGGGAGGATATGGATATGGTGGATAAAAGTGTTGAGGAGGAGGGTATTGATGTGGAGGTGGAGTGTAATATCCTTGAGGAGTAGGTGATGCTTCTTCATTCCTCCAATCTTGATAATATGAGGGAACTTGTTGCATATGATAATGGTGATCAAAGTTCCTCCAATTATCGTAGCTCACATCTCCATGTTGTGAAGGATAAACCATACCATTTTGATTATAACATTGATTCCATTGGTATTGGTTGTATCCATCCATCAAGGCAATGAAGTTCACACCTACACAAAAACAAGTATCAAAGCCCACAAAGAGAAACGAAAAACAAAATAACAAAAAAGAAATGCTACTATCAATAACACTCAACAAACTCTAAGTCTCACTAACAACACTCGCTTAAATCCCCGGCAGCGGCGCCATTGACTTGGATCAAATTTTGCACACTTTTTTACAACTTATACGATCCCCACAAGCGTATGGGTTCGTTAGTAGTAAGATAAGTGTCCCAAGTAGAATTTCGTTCCAAGGACTTAATTGAGTGAAAATGAATCCCTAAAGTTTCAAGTTATCATGCTATTGTAGTAACTAAATGATATTGTTTGGATTTTTGGGAATAAGCACAAAAAATATTAAACTAAATTAACTAAAGTGATGAGAACTAGTGACAAGAAATAAAAAACTATCTAACTTTCGTTGGAAAGTGCAAGAGAAGGGTATTGCCTCGGGTGTTTCCGTTTTGTAAGCAATTAAGTGATCTAGTGAACCAATTACATGATTTTACTACGAATTTGGGTCAAGCTAAAGGCTATCACATATGTGTGCAAACCCCCTCGAAAGGCATAGGTAAACATCGTTCATTGATTAGCAATTATAGGATCTAACCAAATACCATAAGCCCCTAATGTGCATTCATAAGCACTTTCAACACGGTTACTAATGCTTATGAAACGCCCTCTCACCAAACTCCTAGACGACCTCTATTTGTTTAGTGTCTAAGGTTGTCGGTCTAGCCATTAACACCCCTCTCGGGTGAGCTAATTACTAATTAACTTCTATTCAATTGACCAAAGCTCACACTCACACTCCCAATCATGCTACCCAACTCTCGTTGCAATAAACATAATCGAACATGCTTGCTAATAGGGTTAATCAACCAAATGAATCAATCAAAGTACAACTCTAGAAACATAAAAACCCAAATTATAAGCTAATCATGCAATTAATCCACAATTACACTAAATTCTCATCAAAACATCCACACCCAAGGCAATTGAGGATTAGCCCATGGTTCTAGAAGAGAATCCCATGGCTACAACAACAAATAACATCAAACTCATAATAAAATAACAAGAGATTGAAGAAATTAAGAAAATACCAAATTGAATTGCAAAATAGAGTAATATCACCTTGATCATGCGAATTTAGCTACAAAACGATGTAATAGATGATGCCCGATGATAATCGTAGGTTGATTTGAAGTAAAAACCACTATTCTATCTAATCTATTGAAGAAATTAAACTAAAAAGGAAGAACACCTACAACTATGTGAATGTGTGTGTGGAAATGCTTGTAAAAGGAGTAAGACTCCCTTTTAAAACTCAAATTTGATCTATTTATAGTTGGGATAGAAGTTTTGAATTAATTTTGCAATTAGGCCCTTGAAATATGGAGAAAATTGGCTAAAAACCCCGAAAATGGGTCCACCCGGCCGGGTGGGTAAGTGGCGTGGCCGGGCGGAAAAGTTGGGTGCGCGAAATGGGCTGGAACAGGTGGCCCGGCCGGGCGGGAAAAGTGGTCCGGCCGGGCCAAAACTTCGTAAGTTGATTTTGGCCAAAAATACGCGCAGGGGTGAACTTATCAAAAAGGTGGGTGCAGATCACTGGCCGGGCGGGTCGGCCCGGTCGGGCGGATACTTCAGCCCAGATTTCGTCCTCTGTCTTCGTCCCTTCATATCTCGAGCTTCCGAACTCCGATTGACTTGATTCCTTTTTTTATTCCACTCCATTTTTCGAGACGAATCTAATGGTGCAATCCTCTCTTCAGTACAGTGTAGTATGGTCGGTGTTTTGCTTTCAAAATACATCGTTTTTCCTACAAAATTGACAAAACACTACCTTTCTCTTATTTTGACCAAAACAATGATAAACAACCAATAAGTCAATGAAATCAACATCGAATGAGCTTCAAATATGCATCTAAATCGTGTAAATTCCACCCGAATCATGAGGTCGGCTGAGTGGAATGCGAAGATATCAGAATTAGCTCTGAGGCATTGAACTAATTTTTGGGCCACTTCATGACTCATCTGAGTTCCAATTTTGGTTGTACAACCTATCTTGTGAGGCAAAAACTCTACTGTCATAGTTTCTTCCTCGGGTCTGATCTGCAAGTGAGGATCTTCTTCCATTATTTCTCCTTCTCTCATCCTTTTCCGCATAGGATCATCTCCTCTACCTTGATCTTTTTTGAACACCTTATCTGCTTGATTCACAGTGTCCACATAACACCTCCTGGAACTGGTCTGATCACCAAGAACTTCCCCCACTTCATCTCCAACTAGGAACTTCATTTTCATGTAAAAGGTAGACATCACCGCTTGCAATGAGTTCAGAGATGGTCGTCCCAGGATCACATTGTAAGAAGAGGGAACATCCACAATCAGGAACTCCACCATCCTTACTCTCTGCAATGGTTGTTCACCTATCCTGAGTTGTAGAGTAACTTGTCCCCAGGGTTGGATAGCCCCTCCAGTGAATCCATACAAAGCTGTCTTCACTGGCACGACCTTCACATTCAGGTCCATCTTATCAAAGCATTCTTTGAACAAGATGTCACAAGAGCTTCCTGTATCAATGAACACCTTTGCCACATCATATCCTCCTATCTCAATCGTGATCACCAGTGCATCATTATGTGGTTGAAGGGCACTTCCTCCATCGGCAGGACCAAATTGGATGTTCGGTCCTCTACTAGGATCTGACACGCTGTGCACTTCAGATCCCCAGGTTCTCGCCTCTCTTAAAAAGGCTTTTCGCGCTCTGTTTGAATCACCATCAGTAGGTCCTCCCGCAATCATGGAGATGTTACCCCTTTTCTGCGGTGCCCCTCCTCCTCTAAGTGGCTCATGCTGCTCCTTCTCCTTGCCTTTTTCCTCTCTCCGACCATAGTTCTTATCCCTTTCAGCTCTCACATATTCAACTAACTGTCCTTCTCGTATCATCCTCTCGATTGCATCTTTGAGATGACGACACTGGTCCGTATCATGACCATACTCATTGTGGTACTTGCAGTATTTATCAGATCTGAGATTCTTAGGACCACCTCTGGCCGAATATGGGAACTTAAATCCCGGTTGGTTCTGCACCACCTCCAACAATTCCGAGGGTTGTTTGGTCAGAGGCGTGTGGTTTCAGAAGTGCCTGGTCTCTAACCTGGCATCCCTCTCCCCATACTTACGCTTCTTGTCTCCGCCATTCTCTCTTTTTGGGTAAGAATTTCTTACTTCTCCTTTTTTAGTGTGTTGGATTTCTTCCAAATTGATATATTTCTCTGCTCTAGCCAGGAGCTCGTCGAACGTCAGTGGGGTGCGCTTAGCCAAAGATTTAAACAGATCTCCTTCTGCTAAACCTTGAGTAAGAGCATTAATTTTCACCTCCCCTGTTGTATTAGGCACTTCCAGGGCTGCCTTGTTGAATCTTCCGAGAAAGGTTCTCAAGCTTTCCCCTGTTCTCTACTTGAGGCTCATCAATGACAAGGACGTCCTGAGCTGTCTTCGAGCACTCGCAAATTGGTGCAAGAAAAGAGAGCTCATCTCCGTAAAGGAACTCACAGAATTAGGAGGAAGTTGTGCGAACCATTGTTGAGCCGCTTTTGTTAGAGTTGTTAGGAACATATGACACTTGACTCCGTCAGTGTATTGGTGGAGGAGGGCTCCATTCTGGAAACGGATGAGATGCTCTTGAGGATCAGTAGTACCATCGTACTCATAAGAGAGTGTTTTAAAAATTTTAGGGAGTGGATCCATTAGAATCTCAGAGACAAAAGGAGATCCTACTGCCCTACTTCCACTCATAGCATTTTTCTCATACATTCCCCTCATTTCCTCCATTTCTCTTCTTAATGCCACAATCTCGGTATTGAGGCTTTCTTGGGCTGAAGATTGAACATATTCTTCTCCCGAACTATCCCCCTCCTCATCACTTATGGGAAGTGCTACCCTCTCCTTTCTCTTCCTAGTGCCCCTTTCAGTGGCTGCGGCCAGTACCTCCGTCGGTTCATCCAACATCTGGTCTTTCTGAGCCGGAGGCGGGGGGACATCTCCTGGAGGCAGTTACTCCCGTATGTTCACTGTCGAGGGAGTTATGAGAGTACCCTGGGCAGGCACTCCTCTCCGAGACAAGGCCTGATCTACAACAGCAACGATCAGATCAGTTAGGCTTTCCAAGGGGAGGGTAACAACATGTCCAGAGGGAGGATATGGACTTGGCACTCCTCCTCTCAGACCCGCAGTGGCATTTCCCACCCTAGCGTCATTGGCCGAGTCAGTGACAATAGTTGGGTCGATGGCAATGGCCGGATCAGCAGCCACGCCCTCAAAATCTTTATTCAAGTTCTTTTGCACTTGATTCTCCATCGCTAAATGAGTGAAATCATAAGAAAAATTCAATATCCTCACGAACACACATAAATAGATCCCATGACTATGGATTCTCAACAGCAGGCTGAGAGGTTGACTTGTCTTCAACCAATTTTTAGAAAAAGTTTGAATGAATTGAATGTGTGCGTAGGGTGTATGAAGTGTTTAAGTATAAGTAGATAAATGTTGCACAGAATGTTGAGACAAATAGTGCAACACTGACTCTAACAGAATATCAGAAATTAAGATACACAGCGGAAGACTTGAAACACTAAAAACAAACGAGACACAATGGAAATATTTTTAACATAGATTTTATAAATAAAAATCTATATCTGCCTTATGGCGTAAATCAATACTTATCTTCAAGTACAAATGTTGTGTGAAATGTTACAACAATAACCTTCACAACGAAACTACAAACGAGGCAGGTGCCAAGTTTTGAAAACGATCTAAGTGTATAATATTACATACTGTCGAAATGCCTAGTCTATCTATGATTACACTCTCAATAGATAACAAGACATAAAACCATACGGGTGGGATACTTCGTATGATCTAAAATGTAAAACTATTGGCCACAAATCCTAACAGGGATGAACGCTCGGTCTAGGATATTGCTCGAATAGAATACACTGAATTATGAAGCCTTCAATCGGTATTTATAGATGTGAGATACGAATTCTAGAGGCTTCCACATTGAGGTCCTATTTTTTAGGAGCTCAACTTCCATGATCTTTCTAGATCCTTCTTGTATGCTCCAGGTCGTTCTAAATGGTTCCAGGCTGCTCTAGCATGTTCTCCAATGTTCTGGAATCTTCCAGGTTCCAGATCCTTGTAGAAGCTTCTAGATCCTGCCAGAAATGCGACAACATTTAGATCAACATTTAATGTAGCATTTCAGAAAAGACTTAGAAAAAATCTCGGAAGGTCAAATTAAGATGTTGTTGATAATGTTAAGGCATTTAAGGATTAACAACATCTACATGAATGAAAAACCTCACGTCTTAGTCAGATTTTCCCACAGACGACGCCATTTGATGTGACCTTATCGAATTCACAAGAGTGAATGATAAAGAACACAATCAAAGAGAGATTAAAACAAGAAGTACCTAAATGAGTCCTTTGAAAATCCTTGGATATTTGGTGGTAATGCACGTCTTTGTTGAGTTTGAGGACCTGCACACAAACCGGGCCGGAGGGGTGTCCGGCGACGGACCTCCGACGCTTAAGTCAGTCGAGCTCGATGGAGAAGATGAAGAAAATAAGAGTGTTTGGTATTTTAGAGTGAGTAGTAATGGAAAGTAACTTAACCTTTTTTAAAATGAAAAGGGGTGCTTTTATACCTTGTTATTGAAGGGTAGAGAGGTAAACTCACCTCTAGGGTTTGTTACAAAACAGTGCCACGTCACAGTACGATCCTGACACATAACTGATTTTTCGGATAGTGCGCACATATTTACAGAGGTACTCAGAGATATTCCGACACATCAAGATTGCTTGCTCCTCCTTGTCAACTAAGACAATTTGTCGTCCTGGCTCTGATTACGTGAGGAAGACCGAATGACGACCTTACTCTCCCGTCCATGTCCGAGATGAGGGTATTAATATCAGATCGGATCGTGGAGGGATCTGATCAGATCATGACCTATATCATGGGTAGAAACTTTTCTGATCCTGATCCTAGAAGGAAGTGATCAACTTTTATTTTGGTTTCAGTCAGTAGCTCTTCCTTTCTGGACCTGCACCATTATGTCACATCAATATATATACATATAAACTCAAGCAACGCTCTCTCTATTACGTGTGTATTGGAGAAACAAACTTTGAAACTTTAAGAAATTAGGGGGCCTTGCTTCAAATTCTTCAATAGGAATAACGAGAACCATTGAACACGAAATTACAATGAGAATGATGATTATATTGTTAGTGTTTTGCTTTAATTTTGGAACAAATGGGGATGAAAAATGGTTTTTGGTATGAAGTATGATGGAATTGAACTGATCATCTTTAATTCTTATTAACCACCACAACTATACATGCTCATTCTCAATAAGGCTGTACATATATTTTCTGTCTACAACCATTTAAGTGTACGTATTTTGTAACTGCTGGTTGGACAAGTATTTTCCAGCGATGCTTTGATCTTATTTTGTGCTTTTAAGATTTTTGAAATGTGTCTTTGTCTAATGGAATACATTCTCTTAGTTGAATACCTACAGTTGATCTATTCGTGCAATTCGATTCTTATCAGTACAAGTGTTCACTATGCTCTGGGATTTGCTTGATTTTTAACTACAGTTCAAACATGTTTTGTTATTTTCATCTATTCATGCAGTTTGCTTCTCGCCAGGCTCTGAGTCTGTTTGAGCTATGCTTTGTGAATTCTGGCAACTTTTGATGTAGTTCAAACACGTTTAGTTGTCCTCATTTTGATGATGCTCTGGTATTGTTGAAGTTTAATTTGGTATTGTCAATTACATATTCATTTGAAGACTAAAGTAGTCCGATGAAAGACAAATTCCCTTATGGGTGGGCTTTCGGTCGGTTCTATTCTGGACATTTTTCTTTTCCTATTGGTCATATCATAAAATAGGTCCTATACCACATTCATCTTTACTATAGTTGTTCGATCCATATGGATTGACTGATTTAAACTTCCAAGTGCATATTTTGTGTGGAATCAGTTTTGTTTCTGGGCTACATAATTTTAGCGAAGGGCATCCAAGTGGATGATTCAAAGATCGCAGCTATACGGGATTGGCCTCAACCCTCCTCCATCACTGGGGCTAGAAGTTTTCATGGTCTAGCCTCATTTTATCGCAGATTCATCACCCATTTTGGTGCCATCAGAGCCCCAATTACAAATTGTATTGGCAACAAACCCTTTGTGTGGACAGTGGCTGCAACAGAGGCATTTGAAAAAATAAAGCAAAAATTAGTGCAGGCCCCAATTTTGCTCCTCCCAAACTTTGATCAACCTTTTGAGTTATCTTGTGATGCGTCTAAAATGGAGGGGCTGTCTTGATTCAACATGGTCGGTCGGTAGCATTTTTCAGTGAGATGCTCGCCGGTGCCCACTCAAGATATAACGTGTATGACGTCGAATTTTACGTGGTCGTGCAAGCAGTACATCACTAGCGGCGTTACTTATTTCAAAAGGAGTTTGTGTTCTATTCAGATCATGAGGCTCTACGTCACCTTGCCACTCAAAATAATTTGTCTGCTCGACACGCGTGCTTCATGGATGGCATATCTACAACAATTCACATTTGTGCTTAAACATCGATCGGGGGCGTCGAATAGAGTGGCGGATGCATTGAGCCGTCGTGCCTTAATTGTTTCAGGCCTTCAGATTCAGGTACCAAGCCTCGAGTTATTGGGTGAACAGTATGCGACAGACAACTTTTTTGGGCCCATATTGAAACATGTGGTAGTGGGCACCAATTCTGATTTTGTGGTGGTCGATGGGTTTTTGCTCAAGGGAACTCGCCTATGCATTCCAGACACGGACCTTCAACTTCGGTTAATTGTTGAAAGACATGGGATGGGTCACGTGGGGCGTGATCGCTCAATAGAGCTGCTGTAATGTTCATATTTTTGGCCCACGTTGAGGTGCGATGTGGCACAATATGTTGAGCGGTGCCGATTGTGTCAAGTATCTAAGGGGACGACCACAAACTCTGGCCTTTATTGCCCTTTACCAGTCCTAAATGCGCCTTGGACGACTATTAGCATGGATTTTGTGTTGGGATTGCCTCGAACCCAGCGGGGTTTCGATTCCATCTTTGTCGTGGTCGATAGATTTTCAAAGATGGTGCATTTTATTCCTTGCAAGAAGACGTTGGATGCCTTGCATATTGATACTTTATTTTTCAGAGAGGTTTATCATTTGCACGGTTTGTCGTCTTCTATTGTATCAGAGCTGGGACACGCTGATTCGGTTGTAAATTGCATAAGATTTCATGTGTTTTAGTGATAAAATTTGAGGGGTTTTCATTCATTTTCACACTAATATGCTTGATTTGATTGAGAAAGGTGTTTGAGCTCGTTTTGTAGGAATACGATGTGAATTAGACATTAAAATCGCAAAAACGAGTGTTCAATCATTATTTTCACTCACTGGACTGAAGAGAGGATTGCACCATTGGATTCGTCTCGAAAAATGGAGTGGAATGAAAAAACGAATCAAGTCAATCGGAGGTCGGAAGCTCGAGATATGAAGGGATGAAGACGGAGGATGGAAGTTGGGCCGAAGCATCCGCCCGACCGGGCCGACCCACCCGCCCGACCGGGCCACATTATCTGCACCCAATGTTATGTTAAGTTCACCCCTGCGCTAATTTTGGCAAATTTCAACTTACGAAAGTATCGCCCGGCCGGGCCACTCAGCCGCCCGGCCGGGCCACCTGCTTCCAGCCCATTTCGCACACCCACATTTTTTGATAAGTTCACCCCGCGCGTATTTTTGGTCCAAATCAGCTTACGAAGTTTTGGCCCGGCCGGGCCACTTTCCAGCCCGGCCGGGCCACCTGTTTCCAACTCATTTTCGGGGGTTTTGCCCTATTTTCTCCATTTTTGAAGGGCCTAATTGCAAAATTCACCCAAGACTTCCACCCCAACTATAAACCGACCAAATTTGAGTTTTAAAAGGGAGTCTTACTCCTTTTACAAGCAATTCCACACACACATTCACATAGTTGTAGGTGTTCTTCATTTTTAGTTTAGATTCTTCATTAGATTAGATAGAATAGTGGTTTTTACTTAGAATCAAGCTACGATTATCATCGGGCATCGTCTATTACCTCGTTTTGTAGCTACAATTCCATGATCAAGGTGATATTACTCTATTTTGCAATTCAATTTGGTATTTTCTTAAATTCTCATTTCTATTGCTATTATACTATGAGTTTGATGATAATTGTTGTTGTAGCCATGGGATTCTCTTCTAGAACCATGGGCTAAGCTCTTATTGCCTTGGGTGTGAATGTTTTGATGGGTGTTTAGTGTAATTATGGATTAATTGCATGATTAACTTAGGATTTGGGTGTTTATGTTTCTAGTGTTGTAATTTTGATGATTCATTTGGTTGATCAACCCTATTAGCAAGCATGTTCGATTATGTTTATTGCAACGAGAGTTGGGTAGCATGATTGGGAGTGTGAGTGTGAGCTTTGATCAATTGAATAGAAGTTAATTAGTAATTAGCTCACCCGAGAGGGGGGTTAATGGCTAGACCGACAACCTTAGACACTAAACGAGTAGAGGTCGTCTAGGAGTTTGGTGAGAGGGCGTTTCATAAGCATTAGTAACCGTGTTGAAAGTGCTTATGCAACACTATCTTAGGAGCTTATGGTATTTGGTTAGATCCTATAATTGCTAATCAATGCACGATGTTTACCTATGCCTTTCGAGGGGGTTTGCACACATTTGTGATAGCCTTTAGCTTGACCCAAATTTGTAGCAAAATCATGTAATTGGTTCACTAGTTCACTTAATTGCTCACAAAACGGAAACACCCGAGGCAATACTCTTCTCTTGCACTTTCCAACGAAAGTTAGATAGCTTGTTATTTCTTGTTACTAGTTCTCAATACCTTAGTTAATCTAGTTAATATTTTTGTGCTTATTCCCGAAAATCCAAACAACATCATTTAGTTATTACAATAACATAATAACTTGGAACTTTAGGGACTCATTTTCACTCAATTAAGTCCTTGGAACGAAATTCTACTTGGGACACTTATCTTACTACTAACGAACCCATACGCTTGTGGGGATCGTATAGTTGTAAAAAGTGCAAAAATTCGAACCAAGTCACACGCGGTTCCTAAGCTTCTTTTGGAAGAGCTTATGGCGTATGGCAAATGCGTAATTAAATTTCAGTAGTGCCTATCACCCTCAAACAGATGGGCAAACGGAGGTCGTAAATAAGTCACTTGGCAATTTGTTACGTTGTTTGGTCGGCGAAAATCTTCGCACCTGGGACTCTCGTCTTAGCCAGGTTTGCACATAATTCTGTTGTCAATCGCAGCACAGGCCTCGCTCCATTCCAGGTTGTGTACGCCGTGCTTCATGTGGCCCAACCGATTTGCTAGCCTTCCCGTCCCTGTTGCGAGCAGATCCTCGAGCGACCAATCTCATCGAAGCCCTGCACGCCACTCATAGAGCAACTCATGATCAGCTTATTGCTTCAACCTTGGAGTATAAGGCTGTTGCTGATAAGGCACGTCGTTACGTAAATTTTGAATCAGGGGACTTTGTCTGGGCTGTCCTCACACGAGACAGATACCCAACACACGAGTACAATAAGTTAGCTGCCCGAAAAATTGGTCCGTTGGAAGTTGTGGCCAAAATTAACCCGAATACCTACCGCTTGAAGCTGCCTTCCCACCTGCGCACTTCCGATGTGTTCAACGTGAAGCATTTGATACCATACACGGGCGACAATGACGAGGTCGACATTGAGGAATCTGATTCGAGGGCGAACCTTCTCTCCGTTGGGGGAGGATGATGTGGCAACAAAGTATATGGAATCACATGACAAGATCTTCAAACCAAAGAATAATTAAAGGAAGATCACAACAAACATGACAACTTTCCTTTTTTTCAATTTCAGTCCTTTGTTTGGTAATAATTCTCATACGTGTTAATGGGCTTAGGGCTTGGAGATTAGGTTTATTTACAGTTGTTTCTGCAGAAGTTGTGGGTGGAATTTTGAATACTTTTGAATAAATTCGAGATCATCACCTAATATACGTAGTATCAAGGTGTTTATCTCGTTTCGCTAATCTTCCACTACGTCATAATGGTGTACTAATAATATTGATGGTAAGAACTAATACTATTACGGTGCAAAGGGACACATAATACCTTATCCTAAAATTAATTAATTGATGAAACCAATAGTATGTAATTATATATATCCTTTGCTATAATGAAAACTGAATTTTTTTATGCTACTTCAAACGAATAAATAAAATGACCACAAAGCACTTTATCAAAGTATATGCTCAGGAAACTGGTAAGATAGACTGAATCTGATTAGCTAGTAAGGTGAAAAACCTAAAAAATTATCTTCTAACCTCCATACATGAAGAAAACAGAATAGGCCTAGCTGCTATATATAACCTCATCATGTCTTCATGTTGAAGCATGCATAAAACACTCCCAAAATGGAGTATTGTTTTGCAGTTAGCTCGATTCTTCTGCGGATTACTCGAGCTCGGATTCTTCTGCGGATTCATCGAGCTCCGATTCTTCTGTGGATTTCTCGAGCTCTGATTCTTCTGTGGATTTCTCGAGCTCAAGTATGGCGTTGAATCCAAAACCATTTCCGGGAATGAATGCTGACTTGAGTTCTTCAGCACTCTGTATGGTGTTGATCTTGTTATCCTTTACAGTTAGATTTTCCTGTTGAATTAATTGATGTAAGAAAAGTTCAGATCAAGAAACTATGTTGAAACGTAAATAAATAAAGGAACTTGCCTTCTTCACATAATCACCCAATGTTGTGCTCACGATTTCTTGAATAACGAAACTGGTAACCCGATCTTCACCTAGAATTTGCAGAAGGAAGTCCCTTGGAACCTGCATTTGGAAAGTGATAATACTCATCGATTATAGCAGGAAATCCAATCAAGGTCACCTATTCCACTTCAGTGTTTCATTGCCTTTAATATGAGACACGTGTCATTAATGATGATTTTTGACATCATTTATAATACGTGCCATGTATTAGAAGCAGTGAAACAGGGAATCTGACACATCTAACAGTAAATATAACTACAATAGTTGAATGAAGAACTACAAGTTTCATCTGTGAAATATACAGGCGTAATTTCTGGCCTCAAAAGACTGACATATTCAGTGCAAGAAAATTAGTAGTGAAATGGAACAGAACAGTTCACCTTCGTTGACGTCTTCCCTGCACAATCCACCATGCACGTAAAAATACAAGTTACCCAAAAAAGAAATCATTATTGGCAGGTTCCTGGAATACTTATTTATGCTCTATTAATAGAAGCAAAGAACAAATGTATTCATTAGCAAGGTTTCATTATTGAAAGAATAAAAAACAAACAATTACCTCCCTTATCTCTGCGGAAACCGGGAAGTGGTGGTGCTGTATGTGCTAAGTTTCTCAGAACTCTTTCAAACACTATCCCTGTTTCCTTCCCCAACAAATCCACCCTTACCTGAAATGGCAAAAATCAAGGGTGGTTGTTGTCCTCGTTATATTATCACATTATTATTAAGAAGATATGTACAAGCTAAAACAAAAGCTCCAATTTTATGGTGAATTTACTTTATCTGAACGTGAAGGGTTGTATGCTCAAGACCGTTAAAAGACAATCAATTCACATTCATATAACAATGAGTCTCAAAATAAGTTAAGCATTACCTCATTTTGATTAACTACCTCCCCTCCTATAATCAAAACTCCTCAATCAACAATCATTTCTGGTCTCTATCTATGCCACAATTAGTGTCAAACTACTAACAATGTAATCATCATTCTCAAACAATTCAATGATTCTCGTTACCATTCCCTTTGAACCAAACGCCTCTTAAGCTAATTTAGTAAAAGAGTAGGAAATAATTTCAGAATATACAAGGAAACATCACCACCAGACAAGAAAACTAAAATAAAGATGGCACAATGTCAGGAACTGGGCAAGAAAAGCTTACCTGCATCTTATCATCATCTTTAGACTCTACTGCTATCTCGAACTTTTTAATGCTAATTAAATTATCCTCTGGATCTGTAATTGATGCCTCTAGACCTGTATTCAAACATAAGATTTCACCATCAGAATAAAAATATAAAAAAATAGAAACAGAAAAGTTGCTTATAATTAAAAATAAGTTGTTGATATTACCTGAACCAACAGCAGATATTGGCTTGAGTATAAGTCTCTTACTTGTCCTCGAGGAGCCACAGCAAATTAGTGACCTGAAACTCAAAAGGTGAATTGATAATGGAAAAGAAGAAAAAGCAGTCAATGCACTAAGAACATCAAACAACTTTTTTTTTTAAAGAATAGGATTACTATAAGGTGAAAAACAACATGTCATATTGGGGGTACGATTTTGTCAACAATGCCAACAACAAAGTGAATTGCATCCTAAGCATTAACGGCCATACAGGTGCAATCATTTATAATCTTGCAATAGTTGCCACTGTTTGCAATTGCATCAGATATTTGAAAACTAAATGGTGAGAAAAAATATACTTCTTACAGAGAGGTTGTAATCAGATAACAAGCTATTTAATATAAATTGCAGATATTTAATCATCCTACAAATTGACACCTAGTGTTTTACCTCGAGCTTGTAAATATTGTTCCCGAGCAACAGCTGATTCGGAGCAAACGACCATCTGCTTTCACATTGCTTGGCAGGCTACTAACAGGGACATGCTAGACCCATCATAAACAGTTAGAAACTAGACACCTCATAGCAAAGAACACCAAGTATTTCATGACAAAACATTTAAAGGGGTGCTTGGATCAAAATTCTCCAATGAGAATGAGCATGGATAGTTGTGGTGGTTAATAAGAATTAAAGATGATCAGTTCAACTCCATCATACTTCGTAGGGGTAATATGACCCAAAATAAATTAATCATTACTTCAATACAATTACTTCCCATCGTATAACCATTTCTCATCCGATCATTCCACTACCAACAACCATTCTTTCTCCCCATTTATTTCAAGATTAAAGCAAAACACTAACATGTAATCATCATTCTCATTGTAATTCCCTATTCAATGATATCCATTATTTCCAATTGAGGAATTTGAAACAAGGCCCCATAATTTCTTCAAGTTTCAAATTCTGTTTCTTCAATACACACGAGAGAGAGTTGCTCAATCATTTGAGTTTACTGTATATGTAAAAACATCAGTGCTTTACAATATAGATAAACCCATAATAAATTTCCACTACTATAGCCGGCGTCTTCAAAATATAACCCACAATTAGGGAAATAGAGTGAAAAACTCAGACCATTTTCTACACATTGCACATAAAACCTGTTCCGAAGCTCATACAGAATTCAATTCCAACAACAGTGTTCGCCATAGAAATTAACTCTAAAGGTCAATGATGTATATAAATTCCTAATTTTGTAGAAAGAATTAACGAATAATAGCAAGAAAGAAGGGTGAATTATTACTTGAGGGCCTTGAAACAATCGAGGAAATGGTGACGCGAGCATCATTGTTGCCATATGTTATCTCCCTCTGTCTCTGCTATTGAAAGAGACCAAAATGAAAGAGGTGGGGTGATAATTCTCTCTAAAACCATATATCCGTTATAATAATTGTAAAAAAAAAAAAAAGTAAAAATATTTTTCTAAACAAATAAAAAATACTATATGAAATATTTTACTCCCCGTCCCATACTTGAAGACACAAATGAATTGTGAATGAATTGTTTATTAGTGTGGTGTAAGATAAAGTGGGGTAGTAAAAACTTTTCAACTTTATAAATAGTCATAAAGTTACTTTTTAGTGTAATGACATTTATTGTAATATTGTGATGTTTTAAGGAGATTATTTAAAAGTGTTTTTGCTATTTTAGGTAATGTACCTTCAAGTATGAGACACCCAAAATGGTAAAATGTGCCTTTAAAGTATGATTCAAGTATGAGACACCCAAAATGGTAAAATGTGCCTTTAAAGTATGAGACGAAGGGAGTACATAAAATATGTTTAATTAAAATAATATTTAAATATTGATGTTTTATTATAATACCAAAATAAATTACTACTTCCTCCGTCCCACACAAAGATAACCACATATTCCTTTTTTTTTTGATAAATTCGCTGGTCACAACTCACAAGGCCAAATATTATGTTAATATGAGTCCAAAATAAATTTTTTTTTTGGAGAATCTGTTTGCAAACCGTATTTTTTTTTTTTTAAATTTTTATTCTTACAGTGACACAAATTATTCTTATATAGTAATATATTTTGAACTGTCTGACATATTTTGACATCGTATTTTAAGAATACTTAGACCCATCATCACTTCACCAATTCCGTTTTGTATTTCAGTCGGTGTAGATAAAAATAGACCTATATATACAGTATGTTGCACTAAAGAATTGAGCGATTAGGGAAACTATAGTATAAATTGGGGGCCAATGTGCTATTTATAAAAAAAATCATGTGTACAAATTTTTCTGTTGAAGTAACAAGGATAAATTAAGAGCAAAGATTACAAGTGAGGGGATAGGGAGATGTTTGCAGTGAATACACACGTCTGTTTCTCACCTTCAAGTCTCAAGGTACTACTCATTTTCAGTTTAATTTCCATGTTTTCTGAGGGAGGAGGGTTTTAAATTCTGATATTTGCTTTTCAATTTCTCCTTCAATTCTTCGAAGTTGTGACTTTACATTCTCCGGTGGCTATAATTTTTTTTGTTGAATGTTTAAAGGCCTCTCATATCTGATGATAAATGAATTCAGAAACATCCTAATTTTGAAGCTATAGTGCCTAGAAACTTACTCTTCAAATCTATTTGATAAGATTGTGCACTTTATTCATATTTCTCCATTGGTTGAATGATGGTTTCATGTCAAGTGATGTGTAAATATATACTCCCCTTTGCCACTGAGATTAAGGTACATAAATTTGTAGTGGGTAGTTGAGATAGAGAGAGGTAGGAAGAAGAAAAGGCAGAGACAAATAGGAATGAAAAAAAGGGTAAGAGATATAGTGAATTTTGCATTAAGAAAATGGCAAGTGAGGTCCAAAATAGAAAAGTGGGACGGGGCGGAGGGAGTATTTGTTTTATTTTTTGTTGTTTTTGTCTTAAAGGTATTGAATTCATGAAATGTAGTAGTTAAATTTAAATTTTGTATGAGGAGATGAGATGTCTTACAAACTACTATGTTATTGCACAGATAATTACAACTGAAGGGCAATTTGCAGATGTCTTTTTACATTGTCGAGATTTTAAAGGAAACTGCTTCTCTCTTAAGACAGGATGTACTGGAAATCAACGTATAGCAAGGTACTTTTGGACTTCAAATGTAAATCTTGTACGTTCGTAGAGTAAGAGTCCCCACCCCCCTGCTGAAAGATTTGATATTTTGTGTATAGTTGTACTAATTTGGAACATGTCCATCTCCAAGTGAGAAACTATTTTTTGAATATGCAAATTAGCTTATGTGATAAGGACTGATGCAACTTTTCATATGCTTCCTATGTTGCTCTTGGAAGTTGGAACAAGTTTTGGACATTCTCATTTATCAATAAAATGGACGGACATGAGTCTTGTCAAATTATGATTTATCCCGTTCATTTTCTTTCAGAAACATAATTACCTGATACTAACTGCTTATTACTTCTCTGTTATATAGAAGACCTCAAATTTCATGCAATATTTAATGTTTTCAACTTTTGTCTTAATTATTAACTGTGAGATGGAAAAAGAAAACCAGTGCCCATAGTGTCATACTCTATAGTGAGTCGATATTAAGTTTCTCTCTCACAACTAACACTATGCTCAACTGTGTGAAAACATTTCTAAAATTTATCTTGAGTACCAATAAGATTCTTACTAAAGCTCAACAGCTATAGCAGGCACATAGACTTGTTCAAACCTCACTGGCTTTGAGCTAAACACAGATTACTCCAGCTTAGGTTATCTGCCTCAGAAACCTGGCTCGTAGTGATAATTGGATGACTCATGACTGATTATTAGATCTATTGAAACCAATATCATTTAATTGTGAGTATATCAGATATTTGAATAGGAACATTTATCAACAAATTTTCTTTCGTAGGAGTGCCAATAAAGCCATTCGAGCTGTCATATCAGGTGCAAAAGCTAGTGACTCAATGTAATTAATTGTTTCACAACATTCTTAATGGCTTCTTTTGGGAGTGCCTTCAGGTGTAAATGGAATCAAAGTTCCTTCTTCTTCAGTTGAAAAGTTCATCATTACTGCCAGCTCTCCTGATAAAGATGGCAAAGTAAAGGTAACTATGCAATATCTTCCTACTTCATTCTTGGAGAGAGCTTTTTCAAAAAGAGAGCGTTCAAATTATTTGAGTGATAGCCTTGGGGATATCAACGTTGTTAATTGCTTTACTGAAACATGAACTTGTCTCAGTGATTGCATGAAAGTGACTTCATTTGTACGTTAACCCTATAAATGCATGTTGCAAATCCAGTTATTAAAATCATATTTTTCCAACTTTTTTTTTTTTCCGTTATGGAGATGTACCTTTAAAATATAATAGTTCCTCGGTGCAACTTTGCTATCTATATTTCTTTTATCCACTTTCTTAGAACAATTAATCCTGTTTAAATCACATTGGTTTGCTATTCCTGCTTAAATGCATGGAGAGATAATTACACTCGTTAGTCTAAGATATTATCAGGCAGAAAACAGTGGTTCCAGCCATCACTCTTGAGTTTCAACATATGATGATATAATTTAGCCACCAGATCATACATCTACTCTATTCCTGCAGAGCTGAATTTACTGAGTCACATACATGTGTTGTATTAGTGAAACAACAGTCTTTTCTTGAAGATATATTTTTCTCATACATTCTGAAATATAATATAAGTCTTGCACAATGCTCTCAATTTCATGTATTCTTTTTTGTTGTTCTTGTACGGTTTCCTTCCAGATCACTGTAGAGGTATCTGGAATCAAAACTCAAGAAATATATGATAAAGTTTTTTCCAAAATGGTTAAAGATACCCCGCCGTTACCCGGTTTTCGAAGAGTAAAAGGAGGTAAATCACTCTTCAACTATGGAAATTGTTGTTCCCGTGGCTTCAGCAATTTCCAATGCCAGTTTTTATTTATTTGTTACTATTATTTTTTATTTTTTTCTAACATGTTCTATGATGTACATTGGAATTGTTCTCCTGCAACACCTTGAAACCTACAGGAAAGACCCCTAATGTGAGTTACTGGGCTTCCATTCTCAAACCTTTGTGCAATATCCTTTACTTGTATGTACGTTATGTATTTTGTGAAAAATAGAGAATGCTTGCTTGATGCTTGATGGATGAAGCATAATCCTTTGGTTTTTAGCTGATGCACTCGACCCCAATTGTATTAATTTCGAAAGTTTCATAAATCATAATTGCGCTTCTTCGTGTTTTGTGATATCATTTCTAAAGAAATAGTTCCTCCCAGCGTAAAGGAACCCCCTTAAGAACGTTAGAAATTATGGTTATGCATTAGCCCCTTAAAACACCATTACGAAGAAAGTGTTATTTCTAGGCTACTAGTGAAAAGCTAAAACACGAAGTTCAATCCCACTTTATAAATAATATCTTTATGCTATGTATTTCTGTCCAATTTCTTGGCTTCTGAATTCTGATCTTTATCAGTAAATGTTTTTAGAGTCATTTTATTAGCATCCATGACGTGGAAAGTAACTGGAAAAGAATTTTAAAAAATAATTTAACGATAATTATTTGGTACTATTTAGGATGTTTTTTTATTTATTTCTATTTTAAATATATTTGACGTTCCCTACCTTGTCCATCACAATTTTATGTATAAATAATTGTATCTTGTAGATACCGAAAGACGTTCTTTTGGAAATTCTGGGGCCATCAAAAGTGTATGAGCAAGTTATTAAGGAAGTAATCAATAGCGCCATTGCTCACTATGTCGCTAAGGTATGCCTTTGTGCTAGTTTAAAAGTTTTTATTATTGTTGTCAATGCACCCACTACAATTTCATAAGCTTTTATTTTGAGATCTCTTTCATTTAATCGAATGCATTTTGCTGCAGAGGATATCTTACTAATGAAATTAGACTAGAGAATGCCCATTATTTTTGTTGCATGTTGACTAATAATAAGAATGAACCCTGATGATTACTAAAAATATATGTCGTTTTGTTAACGTGTTAATGATTACTTGTATCATAACCTGTACATGCATACAATTGGCTAATCTTATTGTGCTTACATATCTTGAAGACGAAAACTGCTTACTTGGCTCTGTTCATTCGTTGCAGGAAAGATTGGGTGTCAGTAAAGATTTACAAATCGAACAGAGTTTCGAAGATCTGGTAGCCGAATTTGAACCTGGTGGCAAATTCAGGTTTGATGCGATTGTTCGATTCCAGGATTTTAAGTAAATTCTTGCTCAAATTTCATGGAGACCCTAGTGTTTGAATTGAACCATTAGAAAAGAGAATTGATTATATTTCTCAGCTACATATTCCAAATATAATGCAAGCGTTTGGAATGCTCACTAGTTAATTATTATGAATTAATATACAAGAATTAATTTTCCACCTCTCTACAAGTTCAGACTTTTAGATTAGATAAAAAAAATTCATGGTATCAGAGCCTCAAGGCTCACGCCCACACGTCCTGGGTTCGATTCCTGAAAAAACGAACATGACTCATCTTATAGTATAATGAAAAATTAAATTTCTTTTCAATTTGATTTCCCGTCCACTTTGAATTTCAATTCCGTATCTTGAAAATGGTCTAATTTAAATTTTGAGAATATATTTGCATGTCTATATATGCATAAGCGTTTAGATTGATTTCTTTTGCGGCAATTGCTTTATGTATACGTAACTAACTATTTACCCTCTTTTTTAAATAAATTCACACTCCCTTCTTTTTTTTAGGCACTTTACATGTAACTAAATTCAATTTTTTACATGGGTTATTAGTTTTTTACCTTCTTTTTTATTAATTTCACCCCCAAATTTTTTAAAAGAAAAATACATGTAAAATACTAAATTACAATTTTATCAATTAAATTAAAATACAACTCATTAAAATTATAATTATACACCGACTATCGATTCACCAATGAATAACCACGAAGTCAAATATTATTCTATTTTTTTAACTTTTAAAAAATAAATATAAAAACATAACGAATATTAAAAAAAATATGAAACTCAAAAATAAAATTATGAAATAAAATTTCCAGTTTTTTTTTTTTTCAAAAAATGACCAAAATTTAGGAAAAAAATACAAAAAAATCGAAAAAAAAACTAAACTAAAAAAATTCAATTTTTTTCTAATTTGGGTATAAATGTATGAATATGAGATGCTCACTTTCTAGCTTTAATCTGATTTATAATAACTAAGATTATTTTGTTATGTCTTCATTATTTCTAAAATGATATCTGATTTGTTACAAGTTTTTTAAGGTTGTAGATTATTTTTTAAAACTAATTAATAATATAATCTAATTGAAAAATAAAATTTATATTTAGAAACTTAAATGAGTTGAGAATTGGAGAAGAAACCAGCATAATATTGCATCAGCTTTATTATTTTCTTTGGGGTTATCGTCATGTTGATGCATTCATATGTTTATTGAGTGTGATCGTATCTATTAATTGAATTGTGTGTTCAGTGTGATTCATTTTCACTTTTGTTCTTCTTACTAGTTAGTTAATATCATTTTTTTAATATTGATGTATTAATTTGAATGGTATGCCTAGAATTATAAATGTGTTAAGTTATGTATTTTTTGTTAAATATAAATATTAGTTTAAATACGATATAGTATTAGTACGCCTATGGTATAGTACTAGTTAATATAGTGTATAGTACTAGAGATTAATGTGGGTATAAAAATATTACGGAGTATTTAATATATGAACTAATACTATACAATATTTGAATTTATACTATACTATATTTGAACTAGTACCATAGAGTATGTGAACTAATACTATACAATATGTGAACTAATACTATACTATATTTGAACTATTATCATAAAGTATGTGAACTCGAAACTCGAAAAAATTAAAACATATACCAATATAAACTAATATTATACTGTATATGAACTAATATGTACAATACTGCATATTAACTAATAATATATCATAATACTTATCAACGGTTATTATAACACTTATAAACTAAAAATTATATTCATAAAAAATTAAAATAAAGTGATTAAAAAATGAAAGTTGAAATGAAAAAAATAATTAAACAATGTAAAACGAAGTTAAATTTGTAAGAAATAAAGTAAAATTTTGAAAGGATAAGGTGAAAATTATACACCAATTAATTAAAGCTAAAATAGTACCAATAAAATTGAACACTTGCCTAAGAGAGGTGAGAGTTTTATTTTTTAAAACAAATTATTATTATACTATTTAATACTTAAAAAAACAATTAATATTATTTTTAAAATTTTCTTATTAGATTTTAAAATTTTAGAATAATTATTTATGACATAAAAAGAAATTACGTTAAAAAAATTATCATTTGAAACACAAATGATAAACAGGAAGAAAAATAAATTTAAAAAATAATATTAAAAAGATAAATATAAATATTAATTGAGTAAAATAAAAAAATAAAATTTTAAAAAATTAATGGAGTATTAGTTTTTAATGATAAAATTAAAAAAAAAAAATTAATTGAAGTAAAATAAAGGCCAATGAAAAAATGTATGTGTTAAATTGATATAGTAAATGGGTCATGTGTTATTGGATTGAATATAGTAAATGAGTCATGTGTTATTTGTAATGAGTTATTGGATTGGATATAGTAGTTACATATATTGGATTGAATATAGTAGTTAGATACATGTAACTAGTACACAAGAGTGCAACTCTTCTTTTGCAACCGTCTGAATTTCTACAATTCTACCCAAAGTGCTGAGAAATTTCATAGACATGCATTTGTATATATTAGAGCATCCCCATTCGTTTAAGGAATGGAAATCATTCGTTCAAATTGTAGTGTTCCACATTTTATTTTACTATATAGATGATTGACACATGTCATATTAAAAAAATAATCATCATCATATAATATTGGAGACGACATGTGTTATAAATTTTGGATGGTGGAACAGAGAAATCGAACCGTTCATTTACATGACTTCTGATACAAATTTATGTCACCTCAACTGCCACACGTAAAGTAAATCATATCTATCAATTTATGTCACCTCATGTGTTGTTGGATGACTTATTTCGTAAGGAGATGGATATTGATACATTTCAGATATATATATATATATATATATATATATATATAAATAATACGGACCACCGATTGTACTTATTGGGTTCGATTAAATAAAATGTAAGGATGAACATTGAAATTTGGAGGAGGAACAATGAAATTATCTAGACTGATAATGAAATCTTGGGAATATGAATTCTTTTCCGAATTGGAAGATTCAAACAAATTTGACCAAAAAATTATTTTCTAATTTAAAATTTTAAGTAGAGGATGTGGGATAAAATTGAAAATAGCTATCATCTATTTATATCCCCTATATATTAATAGGGAATTCTTATTACTTATGTGTTGATTTTTCGTAAATTTGGATGATGTGTCGATTAATTGAGAAGTTATAATTATGTAAATGATTAGGTGTCAAATATATAAAGAATTTAGTGTATTAATAATAATAAATGTGTCATGAGTATTAATACCATGTGTAAATACTAAATACAATTAAAAAATGAATAGTTACTCAATCAATTCCTAATCAATATATGTATAGTACTCCATCCGTTTCAAATAAACTTTTTTATATGTAAATGCACTCACTTTTTTTTTTATAAATATTATACTCCCCCCGTCTCGGGATAATTTGCATAGTTTGACCGGCACGTTGTTTAAGAAATGTGAATTTAGTGGTTGATGATGTAAGATAAAAGAGAGATATTTTAGGTAATTTGATGATGTGTAAAGTGAATTTGATGATGTGTAAAGTGAAATGTATGGAAAAAGGGTAGGGCTGCTGTGTACTCAAGTATACGGTGTACTTGAGTCCACTTGCAGCCCTACTTAGGTGGATAAATAATATATTCCACGCATATATACTAACTAGCCATTATAGCCTAGTGGTCGCCTTCCTTGAGTTATTTACCATAAGGTCACGCGTTTTTTCGCACCTAATAAATATTTTAGCACTCGTTTATATAGATTATAAAAGTGCAACACTAATAATCAAATGGTGTATCATTGATAGTCATAAAAGTGCAAGATTAAATAATAAAATTTGTGAAATTAATAACAATTTTTTTAAAAAAAATTAGGAACAGTTTATCTAGATTATAAAAGTGCAAGACTAATAACCAAAAGGTGTATCATTGATAGTCATAAAAGTGCAAGTTTAAATAATAAAATGTGTCAAATTAATAACAATGTTTTTCAAAAAATTAGGAACAGTTTATGTAGATTATAAAAGTGCAAATACTAATAACCAAAATGTGTATTTTAATTGTCATAAAAGTGCAAGAATAAATAAAAAAATGAGTGAAATTAATAACATTTTTAAAAAAAAATTAGGAACAGTTTATTTAGATTATAAAGGTGTATCATTAGCATACACTTTTCAGTTATAATATCATACATTTTTCAATTATAATAATATACATTTTTCATTAATATATAACTTACACTTTTCATTAATAGAACATACATTTTTCATTAAACAGATCATACACTTTGCAGTTATAATAACATACATTTTTCATTAATAAAACATACACTGTTCATTAATAGATCATACACTTTGTAGTTATAATAACATACATTTTTCTTTAATATATAACTTACACTTTTCAGTTATAATATCATACATTTTTCAATTATAATAACATACACTTTTCATTAAAAACAATGTTGCACTTTTTAATATAGTAACATACACTTTTAATTAAAAAAACAAAGATACACTTTTTAGTTATAATAACATACACTTTTTCAAAAAAAAAAAAAAACCGAAAAAAAAAATCGAAAAAAAATTAGAAAAAAAATCGAAAAAAAAAAGTCAAAGTTTGACCGTTGACTGGTCAACGGTCAACATTTGACTGGTCAAAGTCTACTGGGCTGCGTGTCGGGTCGCAAAAATTGCGGCCGAGTAAAAGCATTGGGTAGGGTAGGACTACACATGGGCCTAGAGTACACCATGTACTCAGAAACATACAAGAATTTGGCATGGAAAAAATGAGTGACAAATTTGAAAATAAAATGATGTTGTGAGGTAATTAATTTTGTGGGTATTTCCATATTAAGAGGGTGCAAGTAATTTTGGGACGTCCCGATAAAAAAAGTGTGCAAGTAATCACGGGACGGAGAGAGTAATAAATAGAATTTTAAGGGATAATTTTATAAAAAAATAAATAAGTGAGTTGACTTGTGTGTATGTGTGGGTTCTAAAAGTAATGACATTAAGCCACGATTATACACACACAGACTTATTGAGGACACCCACTAACAAAAAAAAAATAACTAAAGGAAATGTAAAATGTTCAATATAACCTTTACTGAAATTTAAAACAAAAAGACATATGAGTACACGCCATTCTAATTCTCGACAAAATCGTCTTCACCACCACCACCATCCCAAAAATCTTCCCCCACCATCAACCCCCTCACTCCATCTTCCTCCACCATCACCATAATGTCCAAATTCAAAAAAAAAAAAAAAAAAAACCAACAGTAAACATAGAAACATTTTAAAACAATTTTTTTCTTAAAAAATACTCAAACAAAATTAAAATAAAATAACAAAATAAATTATTGTAACTCACTAATTTCAAGATGCATACTTACAAAATTAGTGCAAAAAAAAAAATGTTCGAAAAAAAAATAAAAAAAGGTTCTAAATTCGAAAAATTTTTTTTAGACAAAATACAGATTTTCGAAAATAGGCAAACGTTCGAAAAAAAAATCCCCAAAAAGAGTAAACGTTCGAAAAATTTTTACAAAAAAGGGCAATATTTCAAAGAAAAATCCCAAAAAAGAGAAAAAGTTCGAAAAAAAAAATGAACATTAACAAATTTAAAAAACTAACCTCAAAATTAAAATCGGAGGAGGAGGGTGTGCGAACGGCGAAAGAGAGGGGATGTGAACGGCCGCGAACGACGACTAAGGTTGGGGGAAGTGTGAACGGCCGCGAATGGCGGCGACGGGGAGGGTGTGCGAACAACGGCACTGGAATTGGTGCGAACGACCGATGATGTGAGCGGCTAAGGCGAGGGAGACGATAATAATAATTATTATTATTTTTAACAGAGAGAAGGGTAAGCCGACGACGAGGGGAGGGGAGTGGAGGCCGGCGCCTCTTGGGGAAGGGGTGAGGGAGATAACCTAAAAAATTTTAGGGTTTTGAAAGATAATGAGGTGGGTGTTAAATTTATTGAAGGAGGGGTATTTTGGAGTTTTTCACGTGAATGTTCTCATTTTACCGTGTGTGTGTTTAGCCAGTGGGTGTCCTCAATAACCCTATGTGTGTATAACCGTGTCCATGACATTAAATGTAATATTGTAAGGGTGAAGTTGTTGGTCCCTTTTCATAGGGTATGCATTAGACGAGTTCTTGAAAGATCAGATGACTTGATGTCAGTTGATAGAGTTTAAGTGTAGAAAACAAAATAACTCTTCTATACAAATGACTTGGTCAGCTGATTCGTTAGGAGTCGAGAACTAACTAGTCTGCTGATTAGATCAGGTGATAGAGAAGCGTGTGCGAAATTGTAGTGTGCCCATTTTAGAAGGATTATACTCGTCTATATACTCATTGAAATTTAAAACTTTATTTAATGCATAAACATATTTTATGATATCAGTTGACTTGGTGTCCGCTGAATATGAACTTTCAAAATAACAAATCTTTTTATGCAGTGTATCAGCTGATAGCGTATCAACTGATACAAAAACTTTTTCTATGTTAAACATATGCTTTGTAAATATGCATGCTAAAGCAGCAAATAACACATAGATATATAGTGGTTCGGACCTCAATGTCCTACATCCACTATCACATCTCATTATGTGATATTAGCCTCCTTGAACACTTTAACGTCCCAAGAGGAGGACGTCTTACTACTTTATAGTCCCAATAGAAGACTTTTGATCAAGATACACAACTACTTTATGTGTATACAGATCTACTTGTTGGGGAGGGAACAAATACCCTTTATAGTGGTCTTCTTGATTGTACCTAGTGTGGATAACTCGTCCTATCTTTTAAATGAGTGTATAAAAGGGAGGACTCGAGAATGACTAAGTATGAGAAATTTCCTTACAATTTGAGTTAGCCTAAAGTTAGGATTGAGAATTTCTCTTCTAAGTTTGGAATGTGTATAAGACTATACTGGCTTATATATATCATGAGTTCACTCACCGGGGGTGTGGATATAAGTATGCTTGCTTGATGTCTTCTGTTATGATGTTCTTGAGTTCTTCTGATTTTCTGGACTTAAGCATTTTGCTCGGCCTTAAGCATCACCCTCACTCATTCCATGAGTTATGGTTTGAACTCATATTTATAGATGAGATTTACGAATGTTACCGTTAGAAAGCAACAAACAAATCCCATTATTTCAGAAATTACAATCTTCTAGGTTGATGCTATTGATTATTACCGTTGGCTAGTAATAATCAATACATCATAGGCTTTCTTGATCTTTGTGCCTTGTCAGAATCTTGGTGTCTATTGTCGTCTTTCCATAGGTCCACGCCAGCTCTGATTTGACAATACAGTGCTTGATTCAGATGACCTTTGACTCTGCTGATTTACTCTGATGATTTTAGATCATCTCTTCTGATTTTGACAATTGGCTTCTGATTGTTTCCCCAATTGTGTAGACTTCGTCTGATTAGTCAGGCAGACTTAGTCTCAGCTGTGTTTGGCTTACTCAGCTGATATTGTTTACTCAGCTGATAAGACCTCAGCTGATATCAGATGAGTACTTACTCATCTGATTCTTCTCTTTTGGATTCTGATCTTCTCTTCTCTTCTGAGCTTGTGCGCGTTCCTCTTCTTATATCAGCTGGCTTCCAGCTCTGTTGATATGACCATATCCTATCTATTACAAGATGGATGATGAAATTGTCTATATAATACTCCCTCCGTCCCATACTTGAAGCTACAAACCAAATTGACACGGGTTTTAATAAATGAGTTGTTTATTACTCCCTCCGTCCACGAAAAGTAGTCCCATTTGCCCTATATTCTTTGTCCACAAAATGTAGTCACATACCCTTTTTTAAAACTATCACCCTTCAACCATCACTTAATTACTCAAATTGCCATCAACTTTATTCACAAACAATCACTTTATTCAAAATGGACCCCACAATACCCTACAATACCCTTACTTTATCTACTTTATCTACCTTCTTCTTAAAACATGTGCCCCATCCCCATGTCCCTACTTTTCATGGATGGAGGGAGTAGTATTGTGTAAGATAAAGTGGGGGTAGTAAAGACTTTTCAACTTTATAAATAGTAATAAAGTTACTTTTTAGTGTAATAAAGTAGTGGCATTTGTTGTAATATTGTGATGTTTTAAGGAGAGTGTTTAAAAGTGTTTTTGCTATTTTAGGTAATGTAGCTTCAAGTATGGGACGCCCAAAATGGTAAAATGTAGCTTCAAGTATGGGACGGAGCGAGTACAACTTATCCTATTAGAAACAGATTTGGTTTATCAATACAAAATACATGATATAGAATATTCCAACAAAAGTTTGGATCGAAAAAGAAAGTGTGAAAGGTTTTTTGGGACGGAGAGAATATATATTATTACTAAAAATATAATTTTTACATATTTGAAAAGTGAAGCTTTAATATATATATTATAAAATTTTAGAAATATATATAATTTTAATATATTTATTTATATTATTATTATTTTATATGATGGAAATTTTAATTTATATAGACTTTTGAACAAACTTGTTTGTCATAATTGTGATTTCCATTCACTTGGTCAAAAAAAGTGTCAAATTAATTAGAGAAATTTATTGTTTAATTAGAATCCAAAACCAAAGCTTTACTTGAAAATTGATGCATGACTTCCCTTTTCAAGTCTTCTCTCCTACTCCTAGCAAGCTGTCTCTCATATTAGTTTTCTCAACGTTAACATTACGCAACAAACAGTACAAAACAATTCTCCATTCACAAAGATGACCACCTTTACCTCTACAATAAATTAAAAAAAATCAATAAATATTATTAAATTTAACTAATGGGTCTATTTTATCTATAAACTTAGTTTAAATTTCAAAGTAGATGAATCTTAACTACTCTTGATTCAACATTAATTAGTAATTATGAAATAAATTAATTAGGGGTAAAATTATTAATAAAATATTTAATACTTAAATAAACAAAGAAATGTGGTTATAATTTGAAACATTCAAAAAAAGAAAACGTGGCTATCTTTGTGACACAAATTTTAAGACAAATGTAGATAACTTAAGGGATGTTAGTTTTAGGATGGGAAATCCGGATTTGAGATTTTGAAACTCCACCCCTGTTTGTTTTGAGATTTAGATTTAGGATTTTAAAATAATACCTTACAAATACCTATAAATTCTATTATTAACCAATAAATTTAAACACCTGTAAATGTGCATAAAAGAAAGGTGATAAAAATAAGGTAAACATATTTTTATTAAGAATGTGGGTTACAACTCTCATTAATCTCTTGATTCCTCTCTCTCTCTAAACATATGTGATACTGGGATTTCAGACGACGTGTTCCGAATTTTGATTTGACCTACAATTTAGTAGTAGGGAGTTGATGGAGTCGTGACTGACTTATTTCATCTGACTTTTTTTGACCTACAATTTAATAGTAGGGAGTTGATGGAGTCGTGACTAACTTATTCCATCTACCTCTTAAAATTCTATTTTCACTCTCTAAACGTATGTGATACCGGGGTCTCAGCGACGTGTTCCGAATTTTGAATTTAACCTACAATTTGATAGTAGGGAGTTGATGGAGTCGTGACTGACTTATTCCATCTGCCTCGATTTGACCTACAATTTGGTAGTAGGGAGTTGATGGAGTCGTGACTGACTTATTCCATCTGAGCTCTGCCATTCTATTTTCACTATCCTATTTATAAAAGACGAACGACTTAGAGAACAAGAAAATGATATTCGAAAATCCTAAAAATAAGGAAAGACATAATTCCTCAATTTTGGAGATATTATTTTATATTCTTATCTCCAAAACTAGGATTTAGACACGTTCAAAATTTAATAAAATTTCAGTGTCTACACCTACAAAAGCCAACCCTATAAATACCTACAACCCTATATAAATACCTATAAAATCTATATAAACACTTATAATTCTATAATATAAAGTTAAATCCTATCCTACTTAAATCTCAAAACAAACACAAAACATAAAAAGAATTACTCCCTCCGTCCGCCTATAAGTTTCACGCTATTTTTTGGCACATAGATTAAGAAAAGTGATTAAATAATAGATATAGTACAAGTGATGTGATTGAGAAAGGAGAGAGATATAGAGAAAAAGTAAGATATAAAGTGAAGTGTAAGAAAAAATAGTTACAAAAAAAGGTATGAGAAGCTTATAGGCGGACGGACCAAAATGGTAAAACGAGAAGTTTATAGGCGGACGGAGGGAGTAGAATTTTGAAATCCACTAGATTTTGAAATTCAAATTTTAAAATCCTCAAAATCCCAAAACAAACATCCCCTAAGAGTATTGTAGTATATTGTGAGGTCCATTGAATAAAATGATTGTTTGTAAGTAAAATTGAATGACTTTTTAAATAATTAAAGGATGGTTGTAGGATAAATATAAAGTTACTTTTTCTATAAAAGGTGTGAGCATATAATTCGTGGACAGATGGAGTACAATGCACTCCCTGCGCTCTACAATTATTTGCACTAAATTTTTATTCACAAACTAAGAAAAATGTGTAATGATTGGACTGTTGAGGGTGAAATTTATAATATATTTTAGGGTGTGCAAACAATTATAGAACTGATAAATAAGACAAGTGTGCAAATAATTGTGAAATAGATGAAGTACTTCCTCCGTCTCGAAATTATTTGCACGGTTTGACCGACATATTTTTTAAGAAAAGTAGATTTATTGGTTGGTGATGTAAGATAAATGAGGGGTATTTTGGGTGATTTGATGAGGTGTAAAGTGAATTTGTGAGGTGTAAAGTAAAATGTATATAAAAAATAAGTGACAATTTTGAAAATAAAATGATGTTGGGAGGGTATTAATTTTTTTGGGTATTTCCATATTAAGAGTGTGCAAATAATTTTGGGACGTTCCAATAAAGAAAGTGTGCAAATAATCAGGGGACGAATGGAGTATTTGTTAGTAAATTCAAATCTATAATTCTCTAGTCAAATTAAACCTATACTCCCTCCGTTTCATAAAATTTGTCGCATTTGTTCTTTATTTTTGTTTTAAAAAGTTTGTCGCTTTTTCTATTTTTACCATGAATTTTTCTAAACTACCACTTTATAACTCCTACAATATCACTTTTAATTGGAAATATATTAATGGTTCATTTTCTTTCACTTTCTTTCAAAAGATAAGAGTATAATAAAAAGAAAAGATCAATGGAAAGGGAGGAGAATTAATGAGAAGTAAATGTTTTAAAAAAATATGTTCCTTAATTTTATACAAAATGAAAATGTAGTTTACGAAAGAGATTGTATATTTGGTGATTAAACAGTTGACTTACATTGACTTGGTCAAAATCAATGTTTAAAAATCTATAGGAGAAACTTCCTCGTAAGAGTCGTTTATTAATTAAATTCGACGACTTGACTCTAAATTTGCAAATTGTTTGTCACTTTCCCTCCCTTCATTTTCTTATATTAATAACATATATTTTAGCTTCAATTTCCAATCTTGTTTACCTTACAACAAAAATCAAGCCTTATGGAGAGATTTTCCCTATTTTTACTATTTCCAACACTCTTATTATTAGTTCAATGTTTGAGGGGATATGCTTCTTGCAACATCGATAGAAATATCAAAATTGATTGAGCTTCACTTCTTGTTTTAAAATCTTACATCACTTCTGATCCCAACAACATATTAATAAGTAACTGGTCACCTGAAATCAATGTTTGTAGTTGGAGTGGAGTTAGTTGTAACTCTGATTTAAGTAGAGTGATTGCATTGGATATTTCAAATATGGAACTTGTAGGCAGTATTCCACCAGAAATCGGAGATCTTTCTGCCCTCGTTTCCCTAAAAATGAGTGGAAACATGTTTCATGGGTCTATTCCCCAATACATTTTCAACATGTCGTCCTTAGAAGTTTTATTCTTACAGAAAAATAACTTATCTCATAGTTTACCAGACGACATGTGCAAACATGGTCTCCATAGACTCAGAAAGTTCGATATTTCGGACAATAAGTTGCAGGGCCGGACGAATTCCATCGAGTTTGGGTGAATGCTCAAAACTTGAATATATTTCATTGGCATTTAACTACTTTGGTGGACAAGTGCCTACACAAATTGGAAACTTGAGTATGCTGGAGGAATTGGACCTTGGCTACAACAATTTGAGTGGTATGATCATATATTTCTATATATAATGAATTAATCTTATATATGTTCTCCTTTCTTGTTTTACTAATCACAAAATGAGTTCATGATGTCATTCAATTTCATTTGAGATTATACCCTACGTCTTATTTATGTATGATTTTCTCTTTCTTTTCCTTTCCTATATTTTTCCTCTCATTTTAAGCTTCATTTATTAGACATGTTAAAATATCTATGATTAGAATATTTCAACCGGTTTAAATTGAATCACAAATAATGTATTTTTCGATCATTTAATATGTACACAATTGAATGTATTTTTACGTATTTGATAAATAAATTATTTTAGGTTTAATTAGACATTTATTCTTAACCCGATTACCCATTTATCTAGGACTAATCCACACTACCAGTCTTAAGATTGTAGGTTGGTGTGGTTAAAGTAGATTGAGAGGTTAAGAAAGTTCATTACAATATATACCATTACACTTTTAACTCTCATTAATTAATCTTCAGTTGTGTTTGAATAAAAAGATTTGAGGGTGTGGATTTCAATGAAACATGAAATGAAAGGATTCAAAATCTTGAATTTCAATATGTGGAGTTTCAAATCCATTAAAAAACTAATAATTTGCAAACCTTTTTTTCCCTCACATCTAAGCAGTAGAGTCTATAGAGATGTCAAAACAATTCAATTCCCCGTTTCACTTTTCGTTTCTACTTAATATTTTATCTTATTAATTTAATTTTAACACGTATTGCTTTCATTATTATATGTAGTTGACTATTTATTAAAATAACACATATCAATAATTTAAAAAGTAAAATACAATATAAAACATGAAAAGTAGAACCAATTATTTCATGTGTTGTGAGTAGCCCACATTCACAATACATGCATATTGTAACATTAATTAAGTTGTACCCCCACACAAATTATTAGAGATTGTCTTTTTCTATGATACAAAATTAATCATGAAGCAATAATAATTATTATAATGTCTTTTTTTAATCTACAATTATATAGTTGATAATACAGTAAAATCGGTATAAATTAATAACTTTGGGATTATAAAATTTTATTAATTTAGAGAGATATATATTAATATATTGATAAATTAATATTTTGTTAATTAAAAGAGAAACTTTTTAAATTCAACAAAATATACTACATATGTATTGAAATAAATGAATTCATATACGATTCAATAATTATATTCATGCATCAACAAATTCTTTGTAACTAATTAAATATATTTCATGTATAATATCAATTCATTGTATACAATTAACTATTATATTCATGGACGCATGTATCAATTCATTGAAATTATTTAAATATACATGTTTACATTAATTCGTTGCACTTAAATAACTATTATAGCAAATTAACTATATTCATGCATGATGAATGAAACATATACTATATAAATCTCAATATGAATTGTAATATTTATGAATTTATAATATTTATAATTGTAATATTTATTGAATTATTAATTTAGAGTTTTAATGAGACCTAATATTTATAAAGGAATTTTTTTTTAAATTATTATTTTATTATCTTATCGAATTTAATGATTTTTTTACAAAAGTTCAAATAAGGACCGAATTTTTTTATTATTTTAGAAAGTTTATTAATTTATAGAGTATTAATTTATAGAGGTTTTGTCAAGATGGATTCCGATCAGCTAGACGTCTCCAACTAATTAGAACACTTGAATATAGAAGAAATAACTGCTCTTAGGATAGTAATTCAGAAAAGTAATCAACGAGACAAACAGCACACAAGGATTTAAGTGGTTCGATCAATGTGATCTACATCCACTGGACCAGATTAGTACTTCTTTGATTGATAAAGAATGTTTACACACTCATTCACTCGGAATATGATATTTCCTCACTTCACTCGTGAACTCACACAACTCAAAGAATACAATAACGTACTAAATCTCTCATCCCAAAAAGGTGTCAACCTTTACAATGTACACAAACAAGAGTTTATAAAGACCACAGGTAGTTGCTGCTGTTAGGAACTGTTTTTAAGTAGTTATCAACCGTTTGCAACCGCTTGTAACAACTCATGTGCTCTGTTATTGCCCAACTGAAATGGTAGTTATGCCCTCAAGTTGTTGTAACTGTAAAACTGTTAGTTAAACTAACTAACTTCGAACCAGAAGACTTGCCCATAAAGATCAGATCACTACTTAGTGTTCTGATACCCAACTCTTCTGCTCTGATGATCAAAAGCTAACTCTGCTGATAGACTCCATACTGTGCTGATCTTAACTGCACTGACCAAGTACTGTGCTGACCCAAGTACTGTGCTGACCTGGTACTGTGCTGACCCAAGTACTGTGTTGATCTGGTACTGAGCTGATCTGGTACTGAGCTGATCTACTCTGCTGAAGTACTGATCTTGGTACACTCTGCTGAAGTACTGATCTTAGTCCAGTCTGCTGAAGTACTGATCTTAATCCAGTACTGTGCTGAATTCTAAGCATCACCTTCTCATCTGATTGAAACCCTTCAACTCATCTGATAAGGCCTAAGTCATCTTATCTGATCCTATCAGCTCAGTAGTTTACTGTGCTGATTTTGAGATTATGAGATAACACTCACAATTCTCCACCTTTAGCTCATAATCGAACTAATCTCCACCAAAACAAAAAACCACCAACACTATTCTCCTCAAAGAATAGCCTCCACTACTGATCTTCTGCCACAAGAACAGTAGCCTTCTCCTCAGAGGAATTAATGCAGTCCAATAAGTCTAAGACACAAGCCAAACTTCTCTTTTGGCAATGCCTTAGTGAATGCATCAGCAGGGTTCTCCTCTGTAGCAATCTTCACTACCTGGACTGACCCCTTCTCTACAATATCTCTTACAAAGTACAGCTTTACATCTATATGTTTAGTTCTCTTATGATACCCCTGATGCTTTGCAAGATGTATTGCACTTTGGTTATCACAGAAGACAGTCACACTTCTTTGTGATATACCAAACTCCTTCAAGATCCCCCTAAGCCACATGCTCTCCTTTACTGCTTCAGTCAAGGCTACATATTCTGATTCTGTAGTAGATAATGCAACTACGGACTGATGTATTGACCTCCATGATATAGCTGTACCAAATAAGGTGAATACATACCCTGTCAAGGACTTTCTTGTTTCTACATTGGCTGCATAGTCGGCATCAACATATCCCACAAGTGCTTCTCCCTCATCTGATATCTTCTGAAATTTCAGACCTTTCTCAGCTGTTCCTAGAACATATCTCATGACCCACTTAACTGTCTCCCAATGACTTAAGCCTGGATCACTCATGTATCTGCTGATTACACTCATTGCATGAGTTAAATCTGGTCTACAACACACCATAGCATACATTAAACTCCCTACTGCACTGGCATAAGGAACCTTACTCATCTGAGCTCTTTCTTGGCTGTTCTTGGGACACATCTGATTGGATAGCTTCTGATGCTGACCAATTGGTGTAGAAACTGACTTAGCTTGATTCATCCTGAATCTCTCTAACACCTTACTCAGATAGGTAGGCTGACTAAGCTGAATTGCTCCCTCAACTCTACTGATCTCCATCCCAAGAATCACTTTAGCTTCACCAAGATCTTTCATCTCAAACTCCCTTTTAAGAATCTCCTTAACTTGATTGATACTGTTAATAGACTCTGTTGGGATATGAATCCTAGAATAAGTCCTAAATGATGAATAAAAGATAAAAGATGAAGTTTTGATAAGCCAAAAAGAAGACTTGAATATTTTCTAAGTATTGACTGATCTAGTCTAGTTAAGTTGAAGTCGTCTTGTACAGATCAGTAGAATTCACAAGACAAGTACTCGTTTTAAAAGACAAGTATTATTGAAAGATAAGTACGTTTTATAAGTACTTCATATTTGTTATTCGTATATGTTAGATTGTTATTGAGCTATGAATAATTGTTGTATAGAGCTCATGATTTTAAATGTAATAGATAGATTCTTTGTATAAGTTTTATAAGTTGACTAAGCTTTGTAACAAGAGCTTAATGTAATGTAATAGTCTTGTTAGGATTAGATGATAGGACTAGATTAGTTCTATGTTGTAATCTGAAGAAGTCTACTGCACAAGACAAGTAGAAGACGCAGTCTACTACTACTGGACAAGACAGGTGCGCGGCTTAAACAAGACAGGTTAACTTGAAGTTAGTTACAAAAGCGTGTTGAAGATAAAGATTGAAGAATTAGTTAAGGAATAACTAATTAACTGAAGAAACGCGTGAAAGGATAAGAAGTTTCAGTTAGAAGTTAGTTTTCAAGAAAAGTTGGTTACAACTAACTGAGTTCTTGATTTCTAGAATCTATAAATACCTCATGGTATTGATTCATTAGAGACTACTGAGATACTGATACGACTACTGAAAATACATATACTGAAGCTACATACTGAAGAATTGTTCGAAGTTACTCTCAGAGATTGAAGTTCAGAAAGTAAAGCTACACAAGACAAGTGAAGATCGAAGAAAGCTACTACTGAACGAAGAGAAGTTTTATTTTCGTTTACTGTTTCAAGTTGCTAGATACTTGTAAATCACTAGTAAGATCGAAGATATATCTGGAGATATAATCGAGAAGATCTAAGTCTTATTTCTTGGGACTTAAAGCTACAAGAACATATTGCTCGATTGGAAGAGTTAATAAGAATTTCACGACTGGAGTTGTGAGAGTGGATGTAGACAAGTTGTCGAACCACTATAAATCGCGTGTTTGATTTACTTTACTGTTGTGTTTGTTGTTTAATTGATTAATTGTTGATTGATTGAATTACATAACTAAACAAGACTAGTTGAGTACATAAAACAGAGTTCTCGAAATAAGTTGAGTATAATCTTTAATTGGGCTCATTGTTAATTTCGTATTCCGCACATTGTAATTCTGATATATCGAAAGATTTTAGAAAAGTCTATTCACCCCCCTCTAGACATTTTCTTTAAATTCCCTCAATATTAACTCAACTTAGGGACCTACAGACTCCCCAGCTATTAACATATCATCTACATACAGCAGAAGATAGGTAACTGAACTCCCAACCCTCCTGAAGTAAACACAGCTGTCATACAAGCTTCTTGCAAAACCAACTGAGCAAATGTACTCATCAAACCTTAAGTACCATTGTCTAGGGCTTTGTTTGAGTCCATAGAGTGATTTTCTGAGTAAGCACACTTTGTCTCCTCCATCTTCTATGTCCAACCCTTCTGGTATTTTCATGTAGATCTTCTCATCTAAAGTCCCATGAAGAAATGCTGTGGTCACATCCATCTGATGCAGCTCCAATTCATATTGAGCAACCATAGCCAACAAGATTCTGATGCTACAATGCTTTACAACAGGTGAGAAGATTTCATTAAAGTCAATACCTTCTTTCTGTGTAAATCCTTTAGCTACAAGTCTTGCCTTGTACCTAATCTTGCCACCTCTCTGAGCCTCCACCTTTTTCTTGTAGATCCACTTACACCCAACAAGTTTCTTGTTCTTAGGTCTCTCAACAATCTCCCAAGTCTGGTTCTTGTTCAGAGATAACAGTTCTTCCTCCATAGCAACTAACCACTTCTCTTTGTCATGGCAGTTGATGGCTTCTGTGTAAGTTTTAGGCTCCAAAGACTCCACCTCAAGAGCTGCACATAATGCAAATGATACTATGTCAGCTTGACCATACCTCTGAGGTGGGTGGACTTCTCTTCTGGTTCTGTCCCTAGTCAGCTGATAGTCATGAAGCTCAGTATCACTATGAGTATTCTCCTCCTCATCTGGATCAATCTGATCTTCAGTTAGTGTTCTGATGTCACCATGCTCCACCTCCACCTGTGTCTCATCTGGTTTGTTGTGTGCTGTACTGGAGCTTGCCTCCTCTTTCAATGGCATTCTATTCTCATCAAAAGTTACATCTCTGCTGATAATACACTTCTGCATTCCAGCTTCTAGGCACCACAATCTGTATCCTTTCACACCTGAAGGATATCCTATGAACACACATTTCAAGGCTCGAGGCTCAAGCTTATCTTGCTTGACATGGGCATATGCTGAACAACCATACACCTTCAAATTACTGTACTCAGCTGCATGGCCAGACCATAACTCTTCTGGGGTTTTAAATTGCACAGCTGAGGAAGGGCTTCTGTTTATCAAATAGGCTGCTGTTGACACTGCTTCTCCCCAAAATACTTTAGGCAATCCAGAGCTGTTCAACATGCATCTAACTCTCTCAAGTAAAGTCTGGTTCATTCTCTCAGCTACTCCATTCTGCTGAGGTGTACCTGGTACTGTTCTGTGCCTCACTATACCCTTCTTCTTGCAGAAAACATTGAACTCTTCTGATATGAACTCCAGCCCATTATCAGTTCTCAAATACTTTAGATTCTTTCCAGAAATGTTCTCCACCTCAGTGAGCCATTCCTTAAAATTTTCAAATGCTTCTGACTTGGATTTCAGGATAGTGATCCATACCTTTCTTGAGTAGTCATCTATGATAGACATGAAGTATCTCCCACCACTTCTGGTCTGATTCCTAGCTGGCCCCCATAAATCTGAATGGACATAGTCCAAAATTCCTTTGGTAGAGTGTGAACTCTTCCCAAACTTCAATCTCTTGGATTTCCCAAGAATGCAGTGCTCACACAAATCAAGCTTTGTGATCTTGTCACCACATAGCAATCCTTGCTTACTTAGCTCAAGTAGGCCCTTCTCTCCTACATGACCTAATCTTCTGTGCCACAACATTGAGTTGTCTTGCACCCTTGCCACATCTGATCTGCCAATAACTGTTCCCCCCTTAAGAAAGTAGAGATCATTTCTTCTCTCACCTTTAAGAACAGTAAGCTTCCCCTTTGAAACTCTGAGCTCTCCATCTTCTGACTGGAATTTATAGCCCAATGAATCCAGCATACCAAGAGATATCAAATTTCTCTTGAGTTCAGGAACATACCTGACCCTCTTGAGAATCCTCACTACTCCATCATACATCTTCAAGTGTACTGTACCTTCACCTCTGACTTTGCAAGTGTGATCATTCCCTAACAACACAGAACCTCCATTCTGATGCTTAAAATCATGAAACCACTCTCTTCTTGGAGTCATGTGGAAAGAACACCCTGAATCTAAAATCCAATCTTGCTGCTCTTAAGTGGAAGTGATGGATAGGGACTGAGCTGACTCATAGCCTTTCTGCTCCTTATCATCTTGGGTTTGATTTGCTTGATTCTTATCAACAGGGTTCTTAGGACCAGATTTTCTCATAAGCTGTTTGTACTTGTAACAAGTACTCTTAAAGTGCCCAGGTTTGTTGCAGTGGTGGCACACTACTTCCCCTTGATTTGACACTGCTGATTTTCCCTTATCAGCTCCCTTGGGTTGACTAGACCCCTTCTTGGAGGCAGATTTCTTCTGTCCTCCCTTGATTGCCAATCCTTCCCCACTGCTACTTTTATCTCCTTGAGATGTTTTGTTATGTAACAGCTTGGACTTGACAGCCAAGATCACATCCTCCAATGTGATTGCTTCCTTTCTACCATACAAGATGGTGTCCTTTAGGATTTCAAAGGACTTAGGCAGAGCACTCAATAAGATCAGAGCCTTATCCTCTTCCTCTAACTTGACATCCAAATTCTCCAGATCATCAAGAATCTTATTGAACTCATCTAGCTGCTCCGTAATGGGTTTGTCATCTCCCATTCTAAAGGCATACAACTTCTGCTTCGAATAGAGTTGGTTAGCAAGAGTTTTCACCATATATAGCTTCTCAAGCTTATCCCAAACCTCCTTCGCTGACTTCTCTTTAGCAACCTCCCTCAAGACCTTATCTCCAAGGCAGAGTAGGATCGTGCTTCGAGCTTTCCTGAGCAACTTGCTCCTTTCAGCCGCAGCTGTTGCAGATTCTTCTGCAATCTCTTCGGATTCTTCGAGAGCTTCGAATAATCCTTGCTGTTCAAGGAGGGCCTGCATCTTGACCTTCCACAGCCCAAAATCTCCAGTGCCTGTAAACTTCTCTATGTTGTACTTGGTAGAATTCCCCATCTTTAGATCTGCAGCTACTTCGATTTCCCACAGACGGCGCCAATTGTCAAGATGGATTCCGATCAGCTAGACGTCTCCAACTAATTAGAACACTTGAATATAGAAGAAATAACTGCTCTTAGGATAGTAATTCAGAAAAGTAATCAACGAGACAAACAGCACACAAGGATTTAAGTGGTTCGATCAATGTGATCTACATCCACTGAACCAGATTAGTACTTCTTTGATTGATAAAGAATGTTTACACACTCATTCACTCGGAATAGGATATTTCCTCACTTCACTCGTGAACTCACACAACTCAAAGAATACAATAACGTACTAAATCTCTCATCCCAAAAAGGTGTCAACCTTTACAATGTACACAAACAAGAGTTTATAAAGACCAAAGGTAGTTGCTGCTGTTAGGAACTGTTTTTAAGTAGTTATCAACCGTTTGCAACCGCTTGTAACAACCCATGTGCTCTGTTATTGTCCAACTGAAATGGTAGTTATGCCCTCAAGTTGTTGTAACTGTAAAACTGTTAGTTAAACTAACTAACTTCGAACCAGAAGACTTTCCCATAAAGATCAGATCACTACTTAGTGTTTTGATACCCAACTCTTCTGCTCTAATGATCAAAAGCTAACTCTGCTGATAGACTCCATACTGTGCTGATCTTAACTGCATTGACCAAGTACTGTGCTGACCCAAGTACTGTGCTGATCTGGTACTGAGCTGATCTGGTACTGAACTGATCTACTCTGCTGAAGTACTGATCTTGGTACACTCTGCTGAAGTACTGATCTTAGTCCAGTCTGCTGAAGTACTGGTCTTAATTCAGTACTGTGCTGATCTTACTGTGCTGATCCCAACTGTGCTGAATTCTAAGCATCACCTTCTCATCTGATTGAAACCCTTCAACTCATCTGATAAGGCCTAAGTCATCTTATCTGATCCTATCAGCTCAGTAGTTTACTGTGCTGATTTTGAGATTATGAGATAACACTCACAGATTTTATTGTAGTATTAAAGTTTCATTATTTTACAATCTTATAGGTATTATTCCAAAAGAGATGGGTCATCTTGAAAGCTTAAAAACATTGAGCATGGGATCCAATAATTTTAGTGAATCAATACCAAGAGAAATTGGGAATATGACAGTCCTTCGCTACTTAAACCTCGACAAAAATACTTTACAAGGTACTTTGTTTTATCTTTTTCTATTTCTTTCATTTTTTTAGTAGGGTTTGTGATGTTAATTTGACCTCCAATGGGGTAAAATAATTGTGAAAAAAACTTCTATAAATTTGGTTCACAGGATTTTTTTATGTTGAATTTAGTACTATAATGTACTTAATATTTTATAACAGATTTATAATTAAAATAATAGGAAAATAGAGTTTCAAATAATTACATAAATATAACTAGACAAACTGTTTTGACGGTAAGTATTAATTAATCAAGTCTATTTAAGTTGCTCAAAAATTCATTTATCAACTGATGGGATCGGATAGCTAATTCATTAGTCTTTCATATAACATGGTTTATCGAAAATAAATTATAATGAACTTCAATTTTTAGATTTTTTTTTCTAATATGTAATATGTTTAATTAAGACATTTAAAAAAAAAAAAGCGAGTCAAAAGTCTGGATCTAGATCATCTATAAAATTTACGGGTGAGTCACAAACAGATTGTTTACTATATTTATCAATATGTTGTTACTAAGACCAAAATATTTTCACTATAAAACCAAAAATGTATTACTAATGTCAAAAAATATTTTGAAGAATTGGCTCCAAAATTAAATATCCAAAATATTGTTGGAATTGTAGTACTGTATTTTTGATTGCGTAGTATTCAATATTTTGGTTATATAATAAAATAATACTTCAAAACAAAAAATATATATTTTAATTAATTAAGGGTAAAGATGTTTGTTCAAATTTTAAACATTTAAATTATTGCGTAATAATTATGTAACCTTAAATTTTGACTTTTATTTATTCAGTTAGTAATACTTTAGACATTTTGAAAACTTTTTAATAATATTACAAATTTACCAATTTTTTAATATTCAGATTCGAGACATTTAGCCATCACTCTTTGTTTCATACTCTTAGCTGCAACATATATTTTGTCTCTTTTCAATTTTTGGGATTAAAATTTTTTTAGTCCATTAATTTGGACTGATTTTAAATTTGGTGCATACAAATTACATATTTTAATTTCAATCTAATAAATATACACAAAATGTTAAAATTCGATCCTTTAACCTGCAATAGCAGTGTAACAGTTCGGGCCCATATGAATTTAATTTTATTTTTTTTATATGTTAGGTGACATTTTCTATATAAATTAAAGACTAATTTATATATATTAATTAAAAAAAATTATGAATATTAACAAAAGAAAAATTAAAAAATCTGAAAATAACATTTGAATAATATTTTGAAAAATTATAATTTCTTTTTCAAATAAATTCTGAAAAATTATAATATTGATTTTTTTAAAAAACTAAATAAATTCATTACTAAATCAATATATTCTTAGAAAAATAATTTAACTTACCTTTTCGAAAAAACAATATAATTTCAAATTTATATTAGAAAATTATTTAGTTATTTTAAAATAATCAAATGAATAAAAAAATTAATTTTTAAAATAATAAAAATCTCAAATGAAAAAAAAAACATTTATTAAAACTATCAAAATTTCTTATTAAACATTTATATACTACTTTTTATACACATTAATTTTTAGAGAAGTGTACATTTTTTCTTGACCTGAGTTTTATGTCTAAGGAAGATTTTTCTAGACAAGGTTTTAAATTTTAATGGCACTCCGGCTTGATTTGACATGTGAGTTTTTGGTCCTAGATTTCTTTTCTTTTATATAATCTACCTTTTATTTATTGGCTTATTAAAACTTTAATTTAATTTTAATATTTTAAATAAATTCAAAAACCTCCGTTTTAAATTCCAATTTTTTTCAAATAAATCCAAAAAATACCCAAGTAAATTCAGAATCCCCACCCCTACCCCCCACTTTAACATATGTGTATACACATGACATGTTTGCTTGATGAGTTTAGATGTGGTGTAATATGCAAACCTTGACTTCATAAATTCAGAGGAAGACTAAATTGTCTAAATTAAATTCATAAAATCTAGATTATAAAATTTGGGTCAAATTAAATTAAAACTCGGGTTAAAGTGTTTAAAGTTATAAAAAAATCAAACATAAAAGAAGATGAGTTTACATATCAAACCCATCACTAAACCTTCCAAACCGATGAAACAAATATGTCCATAAGGTATTAAAATATTAGTCCCTTAGCTTGTAGCAAATGGGAAGAAAAAACGATGACCCATTTTATCTTTCTTCTCGTTTCTTATCCTTGTAATTTGAATGTCGTTTTTTACTTTTTTTAATGTTAATTAATGACGTTTTTATTTTCAATTTACATTTTTTTTTTTGAATAATTGTTCAGGTATTATTCCAAATGAGATTGGAGATTTGAAGAATTTAATAAGTATGGATATGAGTTTTAACAGTTTGGAAGGTGGTTTACCTCCAAGCATGTTTAATATGTCTTCATTGGGAGTGATTCAATTATCTAATAACATGCTTAGTGGGGCATTGCCTACTACAATTGGAAACATGACGTCCCTTGTCACGTTCACTATCTCCAACAATGCTTTAAGTGGTATCATTATTCTCCCTTTCTCTCTTCTCAATCTAATTCTATAGTTTGCAATGTTTACGAAATTGGATCTCCTCATGTATATGACCAGCATCTGTACGAGGGAATCGTTAAATTCACACGTACATACATATACTTGTGTGGATGTGTGAGATTTACCGGTCTACTCCTGCACACGACGATCATGTACGGGACGAGATCCAGTTTCAATGTTTACTTGCGTTTTGAATAGTTTTAAAAACTATTTTATAAGAATGATATTTTAGTGCAATTGGTTGCACGGTTTGCACATATACAATTGAAATTTGACTCCAATAAATTTGATCAAATATTGAGTCAAAGATTAAATTGAACATTGAAATTCAAGTGTATCTATACACTCAATTGTATGAGAGAATTTGCCACCTTAAAAATTTGTTGAATAGTAATGTGTGTTTATTTTGAGTTATTAAATAGAAAAATAATTTAACTTTATGTCATATCATTGAGTAAGATTGAATGAAATTATATTAATATGAATGAAATTATAATGATTATGTAAATGTATAATGATTGAATTTATTATAGTATTGTAGTAATATTATATTATTATTTGTTGATGGAGATGATTATAATATGATTGAAGTGTTATTATAATAATTTAACTTTAGGCCAAATCATTATATATGCTTGATAGTTGATATGAGCGATTTTGATTTATTTTTTAAAATGGATTTTTAATATCGAAGTAAAACAAATGTAAAATATTAAGACCTACAACATGATTTTTAATCAATTTTTGTCATGTCGTTAGTTTGACCGTTGGCTATGTCTGACGAAATCAATTATTTTAAGGTGTTAAATGTAATTATTTGAAGTATTGTGCCATTAAAAATAAAATTTAGATATAATCTTAGTTTTAGTAAACAATTACAATTTTTTGTTTACTTTTGATACAAAGTTTTTTTTAATAAATATTTCAAATTAAGCAATCTCTGAATTTCATTTTAATTTTTAAATTATTGATCTTTTTCTGACAATTTTAAAATATTTTAGATGCCATTATGAATTTTAGTATAATGTTTTCTTTTTATATATAATTATAAGGATTTTTGAAATAAACTTCAGAAATTTTAAAAAGCTTTCAAAATTTATAAACAGATTATAGGTTAACTGGTGTGTAATATTTTAACAGTTTTCATAATATATTTATTTAGATATCAGATTTTTTTTTTTGAATTTCAACTTTTTAATAATTTTTTATTTTAATAATCATAATTTAGTATAATTATATAATTAGAAACTTTTATAATAATGAATAAGCTTGTCGGTTAGACATTTAAAGTATATTTTTTATTTATTAAATAAAAATAATAACCTTTCGGTCCAATTTCATTATTTTCAGCATAATAATTTCAGTTTTTGAAATAACAACATTCACACTATTTTATTTTCACCTTATAATCATCACTTATTTACTCAAATTTGACATTCACTATATTTATAAACAATCACTTTATTGATATATATAGATGGATCTCATCATATTTACAATTATATACTTTATACATAAACTAATCAATATTAATCAAAACTCGTGATCAAATAAATGAATATATACTCCGTAATAAATTTGAACAGGGAGTACATTTTTATTCTGCCAAACTGATTAAAAAAGTGTAGCTTAGTGACTACTTATGATGACGAGTGAAATTAACCCGTGATCAAAATTGAAACTAAGGTAAAGTTTGATGACCAAAATTGATATATTCCTAAGCATTATTTCTTACTTTTATATTTATTTGTCTCACTTATATACAATATTGCACGAACGTAAAATTTGTGCAATGTGGGTCAGCCTACCCGCTCTTCACGCATGCCCCTTATTCTTTCTCATTCTTTTATGGTAGATTCTCCACATTAATTTCATCCGTTTTCTTCTTTCTTACGACGTCTTTTTTTTTTTTTTTTACGGTCTTCCATAGCGTCTTCTTCTCTAAATTCTGATTTTGTTTTCTTTTTTCATCTTCCATAGCGTCTTCTTCTCTAAATTCTGGTTTAATTTTGTTTTTTTCTTTCATCTTGATGTAGTAGTTTTATCATTATGTTCTTAAAAATTAATTTTTTTCAGTGTGTTTTATGATTGTTCTTCATCTTTTAAATTTAAGCGTTTTCTTCCCATTTTGTAATAATGTTTTTATAAACATAACACACTTTTCTTCATACATCTACACTTCTTTGTTCATGTAGCAAACATATGCAATAATATTGTTGGCATATCCATGTATTACCTTATGAACCTTAATGTGTTACTGTGCAATACGGAGTAATATATACTTGTTCATGTATAACATATATATAGTTGTTCATGACTATATTTTTGGTTCTATATGTTTCTGTTATGCAAGGGAATACAATCCACGAATTTTAATAATTTGACCAAAAAATCCAAATTATGACCCCTCGAGATTTTGAAGTTTCCTTATTTGGACTAATACAGTAATACTACATATTACTATTACTATTAGGGTGTCTTATAGAGAAATAAGTGTAGATTATAAAGTAGTAGATATATATATATGATAATACATATATTTTCTTAATTTGTTTTTAAAATTTATTTGTAGGTAACATTCCAGAGGAAATTGGGAATCTGAATAATTTACAACGGCTGCACATGAGCTCTAACAGATTGATGGGCCAATTACGTACCTCACTCCATTTTTAACCTATCCTCCTAGGAAGAAATTAGTTTATCAAACAATTCACTTACGGGCACCATGCCAAGAGAAGTGAAGAACATGAATGCGCTTCGTTATTTATTCCTCCACAACAATGATTTGACAGGTTTGCAACTTGGCTTCTTACCACCATATAACTCTTTAAATTAATACTCAATTAATTAATAAACTTTCTAAAATAATATTCTTGGCAGGTCCGATTCGGAGATAGGGTGTTAAATTAATAAACTCACTAAAATTATAGATAATACATTTTTTTTATAATTTCTATAAACTTCATCAAAAATATAAATTAATAGTTTCTTATATACTAGTACATATTAAATGAATGATTTATGAAAGTTTCTTGAAAAATGACTCAATTGTGTTGAAATCAATTTCACTTTCAATATTGTCTCTAATTTTCCTTATCATTGTAAGAACTTTTGGGGGTGTTTCTTTTGGGCTTTGGGTGGTTTTAAAAACAGATTTTTGAAATCCTGGTTTTTGAAATCCCGATTAATAGTAATATGGGTGTTTCTTTTGGGTTTTGGAATAGTGAAGGATTTAACTTTAATTTATGTCAAATCAAGTTGTAAGATTGAATGGGTTTGTATTATTATATTATTGTTTGGTGAAATTATAATGATTAGTTGATTAAATGTATTATATTATTGTATTATTATATTATTATAGTATTATTATATTATTGTTGAAAAAGAATATAATGATTGGAGTAATATTATATAGATATAACTTTATGTCAAATCAATATGTTTGATAAGGGTGGTTTTGAGTGGATTTTGAAAACCGATTTTTAAATCCTAAAACGGGTTTTGGATCTTGAAATCCAAAACCTGGTTTTTAAAACCAAAAGGAAACATCCCCTTGGTGTCGTTTTCTCATAGCTCAACAAGAAAATTATTCAATGTGATTGCTGATTTAATAGCCTCATAAATGTATGATTTTGTTTGTTTTCGCATATTGATTTTATTTGTGTTTGCATATTTTGATCTTATATATTTATAAATTTTATATAGAAAATATTTGTTAATATTCATAAAGTGATACAATGAACATAAGAAGCATAATATTAATGTGGAAGATTAAAAGATTATGTCAAATTAGGCCCTTCTTTGATATAGAATAATTAATTACATAAAAAAGTTTAAAATGATGTTTATAAATTGAGTATTTTATTACTTCATAAATTAATAAAATATTAATTAATATATAAATTATTAATTATTAATTTATAGATAAATTAATAAATCTTTTAATTAATAAATTTGGGTGGTATTAATTTATAGAGTTTCTAGTATAATAAAATAAGCAATAAATTCTTTCTTAATTTTTCGTGCTCAAAGAAATGAGTATACTGAATTTGAACATGACTACTAGCTGAACTTATCACATGTTTCAGGTAACATTTCGTGGGAGTTGTTCACAACCAACATGAGGGAAATTCATCTTTCCAACAATGTTTTTGAAGGTTCAATACCACCGGAGATTGGAACATTCTTAAACTTGACATCCTTAAACCTTGCAGAAAACCATATTTCAGGTGTGATATATACCTTCCACCATTGGAAATATATTGAGTTTGAAAAATTTAATACTCCATTCCAACAACTTATCTGGAGAAATTCCATCATCCGTTTGCAGCTTGACATCTCTTGAGTATCTTCACTTGTCTAATAATCGTTTGAAAGGAACAATTCCTCAATGTTTAGGAAAGTTGAGCAAATCTTTGCAGGTTTTGCATTTAAACAAAAATTACCTTCATGGACTACTCATTCCATCAACATTTGCGGACGACTGCGCTCTTCAGTCTCTTAACCTCTCAATCGCAATAGATTTGGAGGAATGCTACCGCAATCCATTGCCAATTGTCGACAACTTGAGGTTCTTGATGTTGGAAACAATGAAATACAAGACACGTTTCCCTATTGGATGGAGACCCTTCCGAAGCTTAGAGTAGCTATATATCTTGAGGTCTAATAGGTTTAATGGTACCATTTTACCTCCTTCAAACATAAATGCCAGCTCGTTTCCCATGTTGCAAATTTTCGATGCATTTACCGGTTCTTTGCCTGATAGATATTTGAGTAGTTTCGGTGCGTGGCATGATAGATATAATTCTAGCTAGATCCAAAAAACGTACGGCTCGAATTGTACGATGAATCATTGACATTAGTTTACGAAGGTGCGGAGCTCAAGTTTGAGAGAATTCGGATAACCTTTACAATCATCGACATGTCAGGGAATGATTTTTGTAGTAGTATTCCGAAATCCATGCATGGGAAAGCTTAATTATCTAAGGTACGTATTTGAATTTGTCTAGTAACAATCTCACAGGACATATACCTTCATCTCTTGGAAATATGACTATTCTTGAATCTCTGGATCTGTCGTTAAACCAATTGGATGGTGAAATTCCAATTGAGATGGCAGACTTGCATTTTCTTAGTATGTTAAATCTTTCAATGAATAATCTTGTCGGACGAATACCTCCAAGTACTCAACTTTTTTCATTTGGGAATGATTCCTACTTTGGAAATCAATTATGTGGAGATTCATTGACAAGAAAATGTGAAGAGAAGGAGGGATCAGTGGTATTACCACATGAAGGTGATGACGACTCAAATTTTCTTAATGGATTTACGTGGCCTGCAAGTACTATTTTGTTATGGTATGGATTCCGTTTGGTAATAGTTTCAGGATTCATAATGCAGGGATATTTCATTCTTCGATATGGTTGGTGAGATTGTTATCTAGTGTTGGGTACAAGATACAGCTGACAAAGAACATAGGAAATGTGGTACGACACACAACTTGATCATTTGTATTTGTATGTGAATTATTACAATGTACGTATTAATGGGTACCTTGTTAATTAGTTTTGTCAACTATATATTCTAAATTGTGTTTTGTTTTTACATTTTTCAGACATTATAGTTATTTTCATAATTAACTATACAAATATTCATATTCTAAAATTTTCTAATACTAGTCTAAAAAAGTACTCCTTACTAGTCAATAACAACAAACTATCTAATCACAATTATGAATGTTTAAATTTATATGTTATACAACTTCAAATTAATGTAACACAATTATAAATATTTGGATGATGTACATCACACAATTAATGCAGTATCCTCTCCCTTCTCTCTACACTTCCCACAGCTTTGCTTAATAAATAAGCAATCCTCCACCGCCTAGCACCGCCAAATAATCCGTCGCCGTCCACCTTCTGTATATCCAAGCCACCTTTCATTTCCTTCTTCTCCAAAAACCACCGGGTAGATTGATTAAAAGAAATTGGATATATATTAAAAAAGAAGAAGAAAGCCGCCGCACCGCTTGTAGCGCCGCCGCACCGCCTGTTGAGCTCCTTTACTCCCTTTTCTACCGTTGTTTTTCAGACTTATTCGGATCTTAGAGTTTATTGTTTCGGTTTTTAGTGGGATCAATGGGTCTTCCCTCTCTGATGGCGCTACGATGGCCAATCGGGTGAGCGATCCATTGATCCCGTTTATTTTTATGTTTGCTATTTCTGATTTCTTAAGATTAGGTTGTTTAGTTTATTTTTGCATTTCGTTTTTCCTGCTTTCTTAGATTAGATTGTTTAGTTTATGGCTTTTGCTTGTAGTTTCTTTATTTTCTGCTTGTATGGGCGCATTTTGCGTTTTTTCCTGTCCCTTTTGTGGAGCATGCTGTCCCTTCGTGGAGTCCCTTTGTGGAGCCTGTCCCTCGTGGAGTTTGTTTATGTCGCTGCGGTGCTGAAATCGAATGTTATGGTGCTTGGTGGCTTTTGTCCTTTTATTTTCCCTATTTATCATAACAATATAGATTAACTTAGTGTGGGGTTCGTCTTGTTGTTTAAATAGTGGACTGTGCATTTCTCATGGGCAATGAGTACACTCGCGTCCACACTTCTCACGATTGGAGCGGGTAGCGACACCAATTTGATCCGTCTTGATTTGAAGATCTGGAGCTTTGAAAAATATCTTTGTATTTGATTCTGATCTTGTAAACCTTAAAAAAAAAAAATTTTGGATGATGTGGTTGTTGGTCACCATGCCCATGCAAATTGATTTTTGAAGGTGCAAATTCAAAGTTTTTTTATTTTTGGTGGTGGTGCGACGGTGGCAGCGGCGACTACTCCTTCAATTAGAGTTAGAGTTTAGGATTGAAAAGTGGATGGAGAATGTATTTATCCGATCATTTTAGTATAAGGGTAGTTTAAGTATTTTACATGATTATTAAATTAATAAATGGAATGTGGGATTATACTTAACAAGTGTGGAGAGGTAGCCTGGCCCAGATCAATTCATTGCAAGCCCATAATTTTCAATTACAGCCTAGCTGAACTGGAGGCATTTGATTCGATTTAAATCGCACAAATAAATCGTTGTATTTTGCACCGTGAGATTATCATATCGAATCCACACCGTCCATTGTTTCCACCACACGGATAACTACCGTAGGCTTGCCCGCACCTGAGGTTTGTTAACCTCGTTTTTACCTCCGTGTTTCTTCCCAATTTCTCCCTCTGCGTGTATTATAAGCTGCGAGGTTGATCATCAAAGGAACTGTGTTCATACCCTTTGATGCACTCATGGTACGCCTTCGTCACTCAATCGAACTCATAAATCATCTGATTTTCTTATTCTTCTGTCTATCTGGTTATATGGAAAGTTTGGATCGTGTTTATGGAGTTAGTTTGACAATGGAAGAACCAAACCACGAATTGATTTGTTGTTTGTCTCTGGATCAGAAGATTCAACCCTAAATTTCGTAAATGTTTGGATTCTATTCGTGCGTTGTATGGTAAATCGTGAGAAACGTTTATATTTTAGCATACGAAGTATTATATTTTAGTAATTTGAAATGAATAATTCATGAAATTTTGGAAAAGGGAATTCACTTGAAAATTTGGTTCCCAGCAGCAGCAGTGTTTAACCGTTTAAAGCAAGTCGATTAAAATGTAATGTGGGTGTTATGCGATAAGTGATTTGGATTCTCAATTCTCCAGTTGAATTTTTACCTGTTTCGTCAAAATTGTTGCTCGTATTGACCTATGTGCATGTTGTGTTCAAATGCAGATAGTTTTTATTGAGTAAATGAGGGTTAACAAAAATCTAATGGTAATTGTTGACGGTTATTTTATCTAGGTTCGTTTACAGCCTGATCCGTTCCTCAATGAACTTAGCTACATGTTTGAGCGAACAGCAGAAAAGGGTTCTGTGTGGGTTACTTTGAAGCACTGTGAGTATTAATCCCTAATTGCATCATGCATAGATCAAATATCTTTTGGTTGACTAATGTTTATGTTATTGCTTCTGTTGGAAGTTGAATCAGTTGCTTATACTTTCATTGCTCCTTTACTCTCTCTCTCTCCAGCTTCTGACAAGTCTAAGGTGAAAAGGAATAAGATGAAGACTGCTGGTGAAAAGATTGAATTCAAGTGCCTCGTTCGAGCTACTGATGGAAAGAAGAACATTTCAACAATGGTAGGTATTCTAGCTTCCCTTCTCATTGGTATCTATCTTCATTTTGTATGTAACTCATACCTCTCTTCGGAGAGTCTCAAAGGAGTATGAGTTGGGAAATAAACATTGTTAGGTTGTTGTTTAACGTTATTACCCAGATGATGCTGTAATTGCCCTGATGTGCCTATTCTGTTTGTTTCATTTACATTTACAAACATGTCTAATTTTGGCCTCTCGTATTCTGACTTAATCAAATTAAAAGAATGCTTAAAATGAGGATCAAACCTACTTCTGTTGGGTCAAAATATTATTCAAGGACCAGGTTTATGTTTTCCCTATCTGCTTCTATTGTAAGATTCAACCAATTTCTACGTATGTTCTCTATGGATGCTTTTTAACTTTGGTTTCAATTCGATATTTATGTGTTGGTCAGGTGGTTGATCTCGTTGCACTCTTGTGTCTTAATTTATATACAAGTGTGTGCTATAGTTGTTTGGGACTGTCTATACTGAAAGTTTGATTGGTATGTGACAGGTTGGTCCTAAAGATCATCAGCGTTTTCAATCAAGCTATGCGACTATTTTGAAAATCCGAATGACAGCATTGAAGAAGAGAGAGAGGAAGAACAAGAGAAAGGCAGCCAGAATATTCTTCTGATGAGAAACAGGATACAAAGAAAAAATCTACTGCTGCTAAAACCCTTAACTAATCTGGGTTTCCTTAGCTAATTCTCTTTTACCAAGTACAGTGACTTCTACATTTTGTCTATATACTCTACTGAGAAAAAATCTACTGCTGCTAAAACCCTTAACTAATCTGGGTTTCCTTAGTTAATTCTCTTTTACCAAGTACAGTGACTTCTACACTTTGTCTATATACTGTACTGAGAAAATCATCAATTTTTGTCAGGATTTGATGATCACATTTTGTGGTTTATATACTGAATATTTTCTCGTATGCTTATACATTCAGCAAATTTGGATTGTAGTTTTGGTTCACGTTAGTTGTGCAGTAAATTTGCATCTTACATTAGGTTATCCATGGTATTTATGTTTGTGTAGAAAATACTACTATAAGATAAACATAAATGTTGAATTGTTACATACTTGATTATTTTAAAGTTTAAACATGTTTACTCACAGTCACTCAGCAAACTTTTTTTTTTTTTTTTTTAAATATTCAAGATGGGATTCATCTACTACATCTTCACTTCAGTTTTGAAGGTATACATGAATGAGGGTGTGACTTCCATTCATGCATTGGGTATGAAAAACTCGCCGGAAAAATGATTTGAGCCACTTCCACGAACAAAAGATGGCACTGTCGAAGCAGCTAGAAACAAATGGTCGGTAGTCCTTGTACACCCACTCATTACGTATCCTCTAAACCTTCCATACATCGCATTGTCAAACTAAGGAGAAATTTTTTTTGACATCTTTACTATTGCCATAGGCTATGAACTCATTAAAATGATCAATAGGAGAGTTAGAATATACCAAAGAGCATTCCATCCAAGAGCAAATCGACGTCCAAATACCAATTGCCCCAGGCAAGAAAGCAAAAGAGGTTGTGCTTATTCCGGGTCTGATAGACGTATTGGACATCTTTCATCACCATTATTCATCATAACCTTCTTTTTCAATAAGTTGTCCTTTGTTGCTAACCTTCCATGTATGGACAAATACCTTAACACTGGGATATTTTTAAACCAAATTCTTGCCCAATCAGCATTTGTGTCACAGACCCTTAAAATAGCGTTGGCAAGAAGGCAATAATACACTTCTCCTTAGTCTCGAATTGATTGTACTTTGGCCCCTTTCAGTAACAAGTCTTTCGAAAATAAAAATATCCTGCTCTTATACAAATTTCCTACCATAATAATATATTCCCTTTACTTTAGTGGCATTCTAGATCAATACACATATATTAAGTTAATAATTAATTTTTTACTATACTCTTAAATGTTGATCAATTTTATTAAATGCACACATTTATTTAGGTGTTTAAATGATTTTAAAGAAAAAATAAAAAATGTATTCACTCCGTCCCATTATTATTTGAATATTTTTAAAAAACATTTGTACCATTTTTAGTTCAACATTTTCTTATTTAAAAAAAAAATAACTTCTTACTATTTTAAAAAATTCCATCAAATAACTTTTATTTACACAACATGTCATTACTTTTTACACATTAGCAAATATTCCTTTTTTAATAAAGTTGAATTACCCATTTTATCCCTAATAAAAAAATCACTTTATTACCTTTAATACAAATAAATATTTTTACATGCAAACAATAAAGAAAAGTAATAAATACTTTCTCCGTCCCAAGTTAGATTGTTTAATGATGTAATTTTAAGATGTTTGAAGGGTGTGGTTTAAAGTAAAAAAATGTTTTATTGTCAAATAAAAAAATATACAATGTTGGTCCCAAAGTTGAGTTAATAATATTGAGTAAGCTAGTGAAAATGTCTAGAGGGGAGGGGTGAATAGACTTTTCAAAAATCTTTCAATATATCAGAATACACAATGCGGAATAATCAGATTACTAATGAGCCCAATCAAGTTTATACTCAACTTTTATCTAGATCTTTATCTTTGTTAATTCTTAATGTTCTTAGTTAAACAGATATCAAACAAATATTAAACAGTAAAGTAAAGAACACAGAATTTTATAGTGGTTCGACAAATGTCTACATCCACTCTCACAACTCCAGTTGTGAAGTTTTATTACTCTTCTTGAGCTTCTTGTGGCTTAAAGTCCCAAGATTAAGACTTTGATCTTTTCGATTATACCTCCAGGTATATCTTCGATCTACTAGTAATTCTACAAGTAACTAGCACACTTGTTTTACAAAATACAAACTTAAACTTGAAAAGTAAAACTTCTCTGTGAATAGCCTTTGATTCTTCTCTTCAATTCAGTGGCTCTTCTTGCTTTGATTTCCTTCAACTCTGTGAGTTCTTGCTTGTAGACTTGCTCTTGAATTCTCTAAGATCAGTAATTTCTCAGTAGTCTTCAGCAGTAGGAGATCATACAGTATTTATAGAACTTAGTATGACAGTTAGCAGTTTGTGAACTAACTTTCAACTAACTCTAAAACTGTTTTTGTAACTTCTTCTTGTAACCGACTTTGTAACTTCCTTCAACTTCCAAGTCAGCATATCTTCAATATATCTTCAGTTACACTTTAAATAAGCTTTCCAAACTTATTCTTCAATTTCACTAAATCAGCACAGTAACTTACTGTTCTGATTTTTACTCTTCGGATTTTACTCTGCTGATTTTTACTCTTCTGACTCAATCAGCACAGTAACCAAAAACTGTTCAAAATTTCTCCAGCTTTCTTCTAAGCTCTTCTTCAATTCTTCTTGAAGTCTTTTTAGTCTGAAGTAGTCCTCTGAGTCTTCATTAGTCTTCTGATCTTCATCTAATCTATTTCTAATCTAGTGTTCTGATTTTACTGTTCTGAGCTTTACAATGCTGAATACAAATAGAATACAACTTTACATGTATAAACCTATCTATACATCAACTGAACTATATACAGATGAGTATTTCTAAGTCCTATACTATAAGCTGTCTATACAATACAAAACATCAGCTTAGTTCCTATCAGTTCATATATCAGATCAGTAAACCAATAAGATCAGTAACTCATAAGATCAGTAAACAACTAAGATCAGTAACTTACATATAAGATCAGTAAACACTAAGATCAGTAAACACTTAAGATCAGTAACTTACATATAAGATCAGTAAGTACATCAGATCAGTAACTCAGATTTCAAATATCTCATATAAGATCACTAAAAATATTCTCAGTTTCCACACTAAGATCAGTAATCTTATTTCACATAACTCAGTTAAGATCAGTAATTTTATTCTTAATATTACTCAATAAGATCAGTAAACTTATTTCAGATATCATTAAGATCAGTAATCTCAATTTAAGTTTCTCATCAAATGACTTAGTTAAGATGACTTAGAACCACATATATCACTAACTTTAAGTTGCTTTTGGCCATCAAAACATACTTTCATCAACTAGAACATTGTTTATAGGATTCATATCCCAACAATTTCTCCCTTTTTGATGTAGCCAAAACTACTTAAATGTTAATAAATCAGTAGTTAAGTATGTAGTCAATCATAACAGTTCATCAATTCAAAATTCCAGATTCATATTCAAATAAGATCAAATATTACAAATAATCACAGAATATGAAAATCACAAAAATATAGAAATAAAGATTAAGGATAGAAATGTTATCTTCTGAGCTTGTCCTTCATCTTCATTCTGCATCTTCAAATTCTGAATGCCACATACATTCTTGCTTTAATATCCATCATGTGTTGATGATCAGTGATTCCTTCTTCCTTAATAATCTCAGCAATAATGTTGTTAATTTCCTTATAATCAGGTTCTCCACTTTCCAGTCTTGGAGGTTCCCAATTAGGTTCTTCAGGGCATAAAATCTTTGTTCCAGCACGATTAGCCACTTGTGCTATGTCTTCCCAGAATTCTTGATCAATGTTCAACATGAATTCTTCAAAATCAATAAATTCTGCTTCCTTGCTCGAATGATCACCAAACTTCTTCACAATGAAGTTAGCAATCTGCCACTTCTTCTTCAAATTTTTCCAGTATTCCATATGTTCAGTTAAAACAATAAAATCCACAAAGTTTTCATCTTGAAAATCTTTGTCAAACTGTCCTTCAGCTTTCTTCTTAGCATTCATCTTTTTCTTCAAAGCTGTGACTCGATTATCAAATCTTGTCTTCAAGAACTTGACATCCTTTTCTTTCTTCTTTTTCAAGTTTTCCTCTTCACTTGTCATAACAGCTTTCATCTTGCTCTTTGATCTGGTCATTCTTTCAGCTTCTTCCTCTTGTTGTTCTTCATCAGATAGAACTAGCTTCCTTTTCCTCTGACTTGAACTTCCAGGAATTTCAGGTCTTTTCTCAACAATCTCTTGACCTAGCTGTTTTTGTTGCTTTCTTTGCTTCAGTTTTTCATTTAGCATATGAATTTCAGCTCTTAATTCATCTTGACTTACAACCAGCTGAGCTTGTTGTAACTGTGTTTGTTCCATCACTTGTCTTGTCCTATCTTCCCCCTTTTTGGCTTCATCATGCCACTCCTTCAAGGAAGATATGTGTTGCTCCAGCTTCTTATGCAACACTTGAGACAAATTTTTCTCTTGTACTCTATGAAGGTCAAAAATCTTGGACATTGTATACTCCATTACCTTCTCATAAGAGTGTTCAGAATGCATCTTGTTCATCCTTTCAGTAGCTTCTTGAAACATTTGAACAGCAGCTTCCAACTTTGCTTGAAGTTCAGCATTCTGCTTTTTCAGTTGCTCAAATTCAGAAACATCAGAATCCTTCTCAACATGATCTGTTCTGATCTCTTCTTGCACATCCTCAATAGGATCAGTAGAATGAATAGGAATGCTTTCCAATTCTTCAGCATTTACATCCTGAGTGTCAACAACATCAGTTACCTCAATCACAACAGTTTCTTCAAGTTCAACAGTGTTCTCAAACACTTCTGTTGCATTGATAATGTCTTCATCAATATCCAAAAAATCTTCTTTAGCAGCAGTTTCTTCAACACCCTTCTCTTCACTAAATAAATCTTCATCAGAGACAGGAGTTGCAATCTTCTCAACAGTGTACTTGATCCCTGTTAATCTCTCAACAAGAAGTACAACAGAATCTGGAGTGACTAACTCAAGAAAAGAGTTAACACCAGCTGCTTGCATTTGTTCTGCTTCCCAATCATCAAAGATTGAAGCACCTCCCATTCCTTCCATGATAGCTAAACATTCCTTCAAAGTACTCCTCTTAAGATACACCCAAGTGCCTATCCTAAGGAGCTTCTCAAATTCAACAGAACTTTCATCTAAACCAGGAAATTGTTTCAACAATGCTATTCTCAGATCAATCCTGATTCTATCTTCTTTGTCACAAATAGTGTACTCCATCAAATCAGCAGGTTTGGGAGTAATAAATTCAGGTTCAGGAGATGAGGAAATGTCAATAGGTTCAGAAGAAGGTTCAAATTCATGTTCAGTAGAGTGAGCATGAACCTGTAATGGGGATTGATGTGGTGAAGATTGAAGTGAAGTTTGTTGTTGAGGGGTAGAAATAGAAGTAGGCTCAAAGGTAGTGAGCTGAGGTGATGAATGGGGAGTGTTCTGAGTCTCAGAAAAGTAGTGATCTGATCCTCCAGAACATGAAGGTTGAGGATTTTGGGGTTCAGGTTGGCTTGGTTCAGAATCAGAAGGGGTAGGGGAGACAACAATCAACTTCCTCTTAACACTCCTTGATTTAGTCCTCTTATGAATAGCAATTGGACTAGGAACACTAACCTCTTGCTCATCTGAGCTTGACTGCACCACAGTTTCCACAAACCGAATTGTTGGTTCCGAGGCAGCAGTAGCAGACCTTCCTCTCCTTAAAGTAGTCCTGCTCGAATCATGCTTTGATTTTGATCGAACCTCAGTTTGATCATCCTCCGATTGGTACATTGAAGCTCCAGACTCCTCTGCTTCAATTTCTTGAGTGTGTTCCAAGGGGTTATCTTGTTCAAATTGAACAGACTCCTTCTTCATCAAGAATTTCCCATGATGGAATTTCTTGGGATTGCTCCAATATGGTTTCTTCACCAGCTGAGGCAGCAAGAAACTCAGCTTGTTTCCAAACCCTAACTTTGATTTCAGGGAGAATTCCAAAGTGTCCTCATCAAATAACACCTTTTCCTTTTCAGTCAATAACCTCTCCAGGAAGAATCCTTGCCAATCACCTTCCACTCTGTCGATGATCGCAGCCATAATTCTAATTTTAAAACTCGATAAGGCATCCTGGCTATGATGTTGCCCTAACAAGCATTTTCCAGCAATATCCATTAAGAACTGCAACCCAGTAGGAAGTACATCCTTCTTCAAATTCGTCAAGGTCTCTGTCTCCACACCTGTCCATCTTCCTACGCACTCCTTTTCTTCTCCAGCTTTGTAGGTCATGATATCTACTGGACCTTGTGGTAAGTCCAACATCACTTCAAGAATATCCCTTGTAATGGTGACTTTGTGTCCAGCAAGCATGGAGTGAACACCATTTTTGTCTCCTTGGAGTTGTAGATAGAATTCCACCGCTTCCGGTTCGTAAACATTCGCGGGAAATGACTCCAGAAACTTCCGTAGGCCGCATTCTTCACACATGTTTAAGATAGCTTGATTTTCTGCACTGTGTCTGCCATTGAAGTAGACAGCGTTCTCCACGAAAATTCCTTTCTTTCGCATCCACAAATTTGCATCAAAAGTTCCTGCCACTTGGTTAGCTTCATTGATAATATTGACAGTTGCCATTTGAGATTTTTGTAGAAATCAAATTTTTGCAGAAGTTATGAAGTTAAGATATTTCCAGAAATAAGCTCGTAAGAATGAAGAAGATGAAGTGTGATTGTTTTTTTTTTTTGTTATAATTCAAAACCAATCTAGGGCTAGGATTGAATTAGATTATTATAAAGAATGGTTGGGATTAAATCTCGAAATTCGAGTTAAACAATAACTGTTCACATTCTAGAAACAATCTTAATTTTTGGAGCCAACTAGTGTTTGATAAATACACCACAATTTTTAGGTTAGAAATAGAAGAGTGTATTAATCTTCTCTATTAGTAATCTAAAAATATGAACAATTTTTTTTTGACTTAGAGTACTCTAAACCAAAAGACTGTTCTGATGCAAATCAGCACAGTAGTTTCCAAAACAATTTCACTTCATTTTCTTACTTAAATTTAAAGAAAATTTCACTTATCTGGATCAGCTGAGTACTGTGATCAGCTGAGTAACCTTTTTAGAAATCAGATCAGTAGATGAATCAGCACAGTAGATTTCAGATTAGTAGATGGGTCAGCACAGTAATCCTCAGATCAGTACCCAAATTCCCTGATTTCACCTTTTTGATATCAGCACAGTGATCCTCAGATCAGTACTGTGACTAAGATCAGTAGAATTCTGTAGATAGATTAGTTGTAAACAAGTCTTTCTGTAGACAGATTAGTCAGTAATCAGATTAGTTCTGTAGAATAACTGAATTGTAATCAGATCAGTACTGTAGACAAAGAAACTTTGTAATCAGCACAGTTCTGTAGACAAGTCAATGTATTAATCAGAATATATCTGTAGACTGCTATAGTCTGTAATCAGATCAGATTAGTAGACTTTTCAAATATGTAATCAGATCAGTTCCCCCTTCAATGGAGAATTCCTCTTCTGTGCCTGTTTCACCTTGGTAGAAGTGTTAGTTCATGAGATATAAGTGTAAAACAGTTCAGATTAGTAACAATATGTTTAATTTAATGACCACATCAAGATTTATGCTAAAGTGACTTAGTGATCTGAGTCAACAAAAGGATCTTTAAGAAATCACAGATTCCCCCTTAATGTGAATTCTCAGTGTCCCTCAGCTTTACCAGCTTCCTCATTGGGATTAAGGTCACTTCAGTAACCTTGTTACCTGTTTTAGTGATCTGACATAGGATTGTCTAGATACCACTTGAGTTTTGATGTACTGCTCTTACTTTCTGCTTTATCTTTCTCTTGGTATAAGATCAGTACCTGAAATGTTAGCACAGTTCTATATACAAACAGAATCCATATCTATCAATCCTAAACTAATGCACAATTCTCTGAATCTCATTTCAGCCAATGGTTTTGTAAAAATGTCAGCTCTTTGAATATCAGTATGAATCTTTTCCATTCTAATATTCTTCTTTTCAACATGATCCCTAATAAAATGATGCCTAATATCAACATGTTTGCATCTAGTATGAAGAACAGGATTTTGAGTGATAGCAATGGCACTATTACTGTCACAATATATAGGTACATTAGATTCTACAACATTGTAGTCTCTGAGTTGTTGTATTAGCCAAAGAAGCTGACTACAACAACTACCTGCAGCCATATATTCTGCTTCAGTAGTAGAAGTTGCCACACTTGTTTGTTTCTTTGAAAACCATGAAATGAGTTTAGTTCCTAAGAATTGACATGAACCTGAAGTAGATTTTCTATCTATTTTGCAACCTCCAAAGTCCGAGTCTGAATAACCACTTAAAGATATATCATCATCTGCAGGATACCATAATCCTCGATTAATGGTCCCCTTTAGATATTTCAATATCCTTTTAGCAGCTTCCAGATGACTTTCCTTGGGGTTTGCTTGAAATCTTGCACATACTCCAACAGAAAAAGCAATATCAGGTCTGCTGGCAGTTAGATAGAGTAGAGAGCCAATTAAAGCACGATAGTGAGGTTGGTCAGAAGACTTACCTCCTTCATCAGGATCCATTCTGTATGTAGGTTGCATGGGCACACCAACTGTCTTACAGGTTTTAATACCAAATTTATCTAACAGATTCTTAGTGTACTTTGCTTGATTTATAAAGATACCTTCTGAAGTTTGTTTTACTTGAAGACCAAGAAAATATGTCATTTCTCCCATCATAGACATTTCAAATTTACTTTGCATGAGTGTAGAAAAGCTTTCACTCAAGTTTTTGTTGGGTGATCCAAAGATAATATCATCCACATAAATTTGAACAAGTAATATATCATTACCTTCTTGTCTTCTAAACAAAGTTCTATCAATTTTGCCTTTTGTAAAACCATTTTCAAGTAAGAATAGAGAAAGAGTATCATACCATGCTCTTGGGGCTTGTTTCAATCCATAGAGTGCTTTCTTTAACCTGTATACTTGGTGACTATTCACTTCAAAACCAGGTGGTTGTTCTACATAAACTTCTTCAGCAAGTATACCATTCAAAAATGCACTTTTCACATCCATTTGATATACAGTAAATTTCATATGTGCAGCATAAGCAAGGAACAATCTTATAGCTTCTAGTCTGGCTACAGGAGCAAAAGTTTCATCATAATCAATACCCTCAGCTTGAGAGTAGCCCTGAGCAACTAATCTAGCTTTGTTTCTAACTACAAGATCATTTTCATCCCTTTTGTTCTTGAAAATCCACTTAGTACCTACAACATTATGATTACTAGGTCTATCAACAAGTTCCCAAACTTCATTTCTAGTGAACTGATTAAGTTCTTCCTGCATGGCTACAATCCAGTTACTATCACTTAAAGCTTCAATCACAGTTTTAGGCTCAATAGATGATAGAAAACAACACCAGCAAAATAAAGACTTACTAGGTTCTTCCTTTGAATCAAACAATTGTTTTCTAGTTTTAACACCTATACTAGAATCACCTAGAATCAGATCAGTAGAATGAGCTGACTTCCATGTCCTTCTATTCTTAACAGTATCATCATATACATCATGCAAATTATCATGCAGATCAGTATCATTTATATCAGCAGTTTTGTTCATAGGAGAGCAGTCATTCAATTCTTTTATTTCAGAAGTATTAGATGACTCACCTTTGTCTTTTACCTTTTCTTTATCAGAATCTTGATCTAGAACTTTCAGGAAAGGATTATATGCTTGTACAGATTCATATATTCCTGTGTCATCATCTTCATTGTTGATCTGAAGCTGTAGTTTGTCAACTTTCTTACTGAGCTGATGATCAGCAGAGTCCTGTACATTCTCATCAAAGACAACATGGGGTGTTTCTTCCACACATAGGGTAGAGTAATTAAACACTCTAAATGCTTTGCTTACAGAAGAGTATCCTATGAATATCCCTTCATCAGCTTTTGCATCAAAAGCATTTAATTTACTTTTGCCATTGTTATGTATGAAACACTTACAACCAAAAATATGAAAATAAGAAACTCTTGGTTTTCTACCTTTCCATACCTCATAAGGTGTTTTACCATGCACCTTATTAAGAGCACTTCGATTTTGAGAGTGGCAAGCTGTGTTAATAGCTTCTGCCCAAAATTTCTGAGGTGTGTTGAATTCTGCAATCATGGCTCTGCAAGCTTCTTTTAGTGTTCTGTTTCTCCTTTCTGCAACACCATTTTGTTGAGGGGTTCTGGCTGCACTTGTCAAATGCTGTATGCCAGACTTAGAACAATAGTCAGAAATGTAACAATTAATAAATTCAGTCCCCTTGTCACTCCTAATCTTGACAATGGGATGACCTTTTTCAACCTGCAATTTCTTCAATAGATCTGGAAGTAGTGTTTGTGTATCACTCTTTTTGTGTAGAAAGACTACCCAAGTGAACTTAGAATAATCATCTACAACAACTAGAGTATACCTTCTTCCATTTAATGTAGGAGGAGTGATAGGACCATGAAGATCCATATGCAAGAGTTCTAAAACTCTGCTTGTTGAAAGAGTAGGAATGGACTTAAATGAAACCTTTACCTGTTTACCTTTTTGACAGGAATCACATACTTGTGACTTGGAATAGATTTCATTAGGAATGCCCTCAACAAGATGTTCTCTAGCAATCTTGTTGATTATCTTAAAGTTTAGATGGCAGAGGCGTTTATGCCAGAGCCAACTGTTTTCTTTAGGACTCTTAGTAATAAGACAGGCATTCTTAGGACAACTATTCCAGTTCACAATGTATATACTTCCTTGTCTTGTGCCAACAAGTAGAACATTGTGAGTCCTTTTATCAATTATTTCACATTTTCTGGTCTTGAACTGAACCTTATATCCCCTGTCACAAAATTGAGATACAGATAACAAATTATACTTCAAACCTTCAACATAGGATACATCTTGGATTTCAACATCTCCATTCTTGATGAATCCAAATCCTTTTGTGATTGCCACTGAGCTATCACCAAAGATGACTTTTGGTCCTTCCTTCTCATGATAGTCAGTAAGTAAGGCCTTGGTACCAGTCATGTGGTGTGAGCACCCACTGTCTATGTACCAGGTCTCACCAACTGAACCACCTTTCTTGTATAAGTCCAGTCGATCCTGCAAGGTAGTGATCTTTATAACTTAGGTACCCTTATTTATTGGGGTCCTTGGGGGTTAGTAGCAAGAGGTACCCAAATGAACATTGAGGATTTGAATAAGTGGGACCTCTTCAGTTTCCTTCCAAATTTATCACAGAACAGTACTTTATTAACCAGTTCAGAATTATCAGCAGACTTAGGATCTATTTTTCTGAGATACCCTTTCCTTGGTTCTATCCCTTTTTCAGTAAGATCAGCATGTCTGTGATAGTTTGAATATGGTCTAAAAGCATGTGGACCATAAGGCTTATAAATTTGCTTTGGTCTTTTCTCTCCATAGAAATCATAAGATAAAGGAGGAGGATAAAGAACAGGTTTGTTATGATAATGAGGCACAAATCTCCTAGGTTTAGTTGAATACAGCTGAGACTGCCTTATAAAAGGAGGTCTAGGCTGTTCCCAACTTGCCTGAGCTTGTCTTGACCTACTGTTCTGAGTTTGTCTCTTCTGATTCCAGGACTGATCTGATCTGGTCAGAGGAGTATAACTCTTCTGGTATGGTCTTGACTGTACTGGTCTTAATACATTCTTCATTTTACCATTCTTGGTAGTAGGAGGGATGTATTTAGACTGTACTTTGAGTTTTGGATCATCATCATAAGTCATAGGTTCTTTCCCTTTATCTAGTTGCAAAGAACTTGTACTAGCTCCATTAGTGTTCTTAAATTCTGAAGTGGATGGACTAGGCAGATCAGTACCTATTCCTCTTTTATCATTTGGAGCTCTATATCTGTCTGAGATTGTTTGATTAATCTTAGTAGAGTTAATCATCCCAGATAGCTTTCGATCTAGGCTCACTACTTCAGATTCTAAGAATCTATTGCGCTCTTCAAGTTTTTCACATTTAATCTTTAAGTCATTGAATTCATTAGTCTCTTTGGCTTGAGTTTTAAGCATACCCTGATATAGATTGTCAATGGATGCATACTTTTCTTGGAGTTGGGATAACTCTTCTGATAGCCTTGCATTTATGACAACTATATTAGGATCCACTTGTAACTGAGCTTCTTTTAGCTTAATGATTTCTTGCTTTAAAGATATATTCTCATCACTAATTTCAATGAATGCTTTGTTAGCTTGTAGAAGGTCTTCTTCAGTCACTCCTTGGGAATGATGAAGACTACTTCCTACACTGCTAACAGCAGCATCACTTTCATCAGTGTCAGAATTGTCACAAGATTGAAATGAGTTAACAGATGATACCTCATCATTTATTTTGGCCATCATTGCCAGTCCATCATCTGCTATGAAAGCTTCATCTTCATTGCTAGAGGGGTAGTCAGATGAAGTCGATGGTAACTCTTCTGATTCCGAATCAGAGTCATTGTAAGCCATCATTGCCTTCTTACCCTTAGCATATTTTCGATCTCTTCTGGCTTTCCTTTCTTCTCGATCTTCAGAACTCAGATCAGGACATTCATATATGTAATGACCTGGCTTATCACAATTATAGCAAACAGGATTGTTAGAAGTTCTTTTAGGAGGAGAATGCTTTCTGTTCCTGTCATGCTTGTCAATTGAGTTCCTGTCTTTCTTATCAGAATACTTTCTGTCTCTCTTTTCAGATGAGTTCCTGTCTCTCCTGTTTTCATTAGAGATCTCATCCCTTCTTTCAGAAGAGTTTTGATCCCTTCTGTTCACAGAAGAGTCCCTGTTATTAGAACCCTTAGATTCCTTATAGAACCTCTTGTACCTGCCATATCTCTTGTTCAGTTTATCAAATCTTTTGATCATAAGGCTCATCTGATCTTTCAGACTTAGATCAGAACCATCTAGTTCATCTTTTATGCTTGAAGCCTTTGTTTTAGATGATCTAGACCCCTTTGAAGTAGAGGCTTTGAAAGCTATGTCTTTAGAGACATCCTTATCCTTATGGATCACAGAAATTGGATCTTCTTCATCTAACTCAAACTCATGTGCCTTCAGTGTTTGGAACATAGTTTCTGCTGGCCAAGAATCAATGTCTTGTGTGGTTTTAATGATCATCTTGACCATTTTCCACCTTTCATCCAAGGCTTTCAAGATTCTCAAGTTAACTTCTCTGTCAGTATAAGTCTTTCCTAATACATCAAGATCATTCATAATTTTGGTAAATCGAGTATCCAATTCATCAATTGATTCTCCTGGCTTCATTTTAAATGATTCAAACTTTTGGACAGCAGTGGATAACTTGCTTTCTTTGATCAGAGTAGTACCTTCACAAAGAATAGCCAGTTTGTCCCACATCTGTTTTGCAGTCTTACATTTTAATACTTTACCAAGATACTCATTTGGTAAGGTATGTAAAATATAGTTCTTGGCAAGACTATCCAAATTGTTTTGTTTCATTTCTTCTGAAGTCAGTTCTGACCTGGGTTTGGGGACCAGTGCTCCAACTGGTTTAGATGGATCCAGAACAGCAGTGTTTTCCACCATGATGACAATTGGTCCTTCAGTCACCACAGACACCATAAGATCATGGGTTGAGCTAAAGATGGCCTCCATCCTAAGCTTCCAGTAGTCATAATCTGCAATCTTGAACTTAGGCAGCTTGTTCACATTAGTGTCATCCATGTTTGTTTATACAAATAGGATCAGTAGTATAGCAGATAAATTTCAAGTATTCAGATAGTAACAAGTATCAAGAAATAACAGCAAGATCAGTAAAATATCCCTCAAGATTTTGTAAGGTTATCAAGAAACAGCAGTCCAATGAACTACTGCTCTGATACCACTTGTTGGTCCCAAAGTTGAGTTAATAATATTGAGTAAGCTAGTGAAAATGTCTAGAGGGGAGGGGTGAATAGACTTTTCAAAAATCTTTCAATATATCAGAATACACAATGCGGAATAATCAGATTACTAATGAGCCCAATCAAGTTTATACTCAACTTTTATCTAGATCTTTATCTTTGTTAATTCTTAATGTTCTTAGTTAAACAGATATCAAACAAATATTAAACAGTAAAGTAAAGAACACAGAATTTTATAGTGGTTCGACAAATGTCTACATCCACTCTCACAACTCCAGTTGTGAAGTTTTATTACTCTTCTTGAGCTTCTTGTGGCTTAAAGTCCCAAGATTAAGACTTTGATCTTTTCGATTATACCTCCAGGTATATCTTCGATCTACTAGTAATTCTACAAGTAACTAGCACACTTGTTTTACAAAATACAAACTTAAACTTGAAAAGTAAAACTTCTCTGTGAATAGCCTTTGATTCTTCTCTTCAATTCAGTGGCTCTTCTTGCTTTGATTTCCTTCAACTCTGTGAGTTCTTGCTTGTAGACTTGCTCTTGAATTCTCTAAGATCAGTAATTTCTCAGTAGTCTTCAGCAGTAGGAGATCATACAGTATTTATAGAACTTAGTATGACAGTTAGCAGTTTGTGAACTAACTTTCAACTAACTCTAAAACTGTTTTTGTAACTTCTTCTTGTAACCGACTTTGTAACTTCCTTCAACTTCCAAGTCAGCATATCTTCAATATATCTTCAGTTACACTTTAAATAAGCTTTCCAAACTTATTCTTCAATTTCACTAAATCAGCACAGTAACTTACTGTTCTGATTTTTACTCTTCGGATTTTACTCTGCTGATTTTTACTCTTCTGACTCAATCAGCACAGTAACCAAAAACTGTTCAAAATTTCTCCAGCTTTCTTCTAAGCTCTTCTTCAATTCTTCTTGAAGTCTTTTTAGTCTGAAGTAGTCCTCTGAGTCTTCATTAGTCTTCTGATCTTCATCTAATCTATTTCTAATCTAGTGTTCTGATTTTACTGTTCTGAGCTTTACAATGCTGAATACAAATAGAATACAACTTTACATGTATAAACCTATCTATACATCAACTGAACTATATACAGATGAGTATTTCTAAGTCCTATACTATAAGCTGTCTATACAATACAAAACATCAGCTTAGTTCCTATCAGTTCATATATCAGATCAGTAAACCAATAAGATCAGTAACTCATAAGATCAGTAAACAACTAAGATCAGTAACTTACATATAAGATCAGTAAACACTAAGATCAGTAAACACTTAAGATCAGTAACTTACATATAAGATCAGTAAGTACATCAGATCAGTAACTCAGATTTCAAATATCTCATATAAGATCACTAAAAATATTCTCAGTTTCCACACTAAGATCAGTAATCTTATTTCACATAACTCAGTTAAGATCAGTAATTTTATTCTTAATATTACTCAATAAGATCAGTAAACTTATTTCAGATATCATTAAGATCAGTAATCTCAATTTAAGTTTCTCATCAAATGACTTAGTTAAGATGACTTATAACCACATATATCACTAACTTTAAGTTGCTTTTGGCCATCAAAACATACTTTCATCAACTAGAACATTGTTTATAGGATTCATATCCCAACATACAATTTAAATTGGGACATTAATTTTTTATAAATGTACATAATTTGAGACGAGGAAGTATGAAACTTTAGTATGATAAATATTAAATAAAAGAGAGAGTGTTATCCTTTAGTACGCGCCGGCACTCAAACAAGTGCTGTCTATTGCGCCAAACCGACAAGACAAACATGCCCCCCCTCCCTTTTTTTTAATAAACAAATATACTTTCTTGATAAATGATACTCCTAATACAAAATTAAACTACTCAAAGTAATACTATATTATATACTTTATGGTCCCATAGATGCCATATTGCCATTTGGGATGTGTGATTATATATACTTAAAACATCTATGGCAACTGCGTGGCGTGATAATCATACTCATTGAACAAAATATTTAAGTGTACAATCTCTGATAAAACAACACTTTTGGAAATCATTTTGTTTTGGTGTCTTGCGAAACAAGACAAAATTTATATACAATTGAGATTTAACCATGTAATTGAATTTACACAAATACACCGATTTTTTTTTATGTGTATTATTCTTAAATAAGAACTATACTAATTTTTTCAGTATCGTTTCAATTTTATGGGAGATCGCTGAAGGGACCTTTCATGCACACACATGGATCATGAAGCAATGCACGCCAAATTTGTTATCTACAGCATTGTTTATGTTTTTTTGGATGAAAGGCCAACATTCTAATTAGTACTAATTAATTACTAATTAAGTGTAGTTAGATACTTGGCCAAATAAAATACTCCATGGACAAGGCAAAAGACCTACTTTGACTTACTCTTTACCTTCATTATTAACTATTTTTCTGACACTTAATTCTTCACCTTTGGCATTTTCGCCCTCCCAAGATCCTCTACGAAGCACGAGAAAACTTCCTCTTCCAAAATCTGTGAGAAATTGTGATACGTTTTTTACGAATTTATAATCTTCAAATTTGAAAAGCTTCCTGATTGTTCCTAAGCACTTGGATTTTGCTGTATTCAAGGAGAAAAGATGCTGTAAGTTGCAGCTGAACCGCCAAAATGAGAGGCTCTTCGCCTACATCAGTAGAGCCTAGGCATAGGCTCTCCTTCAATAAGTAAGCTCGATACGAATAAAAGTCTCGATTGTCTTTTTCTCTTCATTTCGCATTTGCTTGATCAATGTTTGTATGCGACTTTCTCGATTTTGGGCGAATTTTCTCTTTCTCTTTTGTTTTTGTTTTAGTGTTTAATCCCCTCATTGCTCTTTTTAAATCCTTTTGATATGATCGATGTTGATTGGTACTGATTATGTGGCCATTGCAAGAGGTTGTAATTTAAGCATGTCGGTTTATTATATTCTCTGTTTTTGTTTTGGGGATTTGAGTGTTTTATTGCTCGAGTCTTTAGTTCATTCCTGCTGATGTTCGTGTTGAGTTTAATTTTATAGCTCTTTGATGTTGAACATCCTTTGAGATTTAGTGAATAGTGGATTCTATTAGCAGCTTGAGAAAGGAAGAGACGTGGCAATTTTTCCTTTTTACACAACTTTCTGGTGTCTGAGAAATGTGTTGTTGTGAATATAATTATGGATTTGATCTACTGAGCTGATTTCTAGGGGGTGTAGAAGGAATTAGGTGACGAGGTAGTTGAGAATTTTGAGCTGTTTTCTTGTGATTTCAACTTCTGGTTTGAAATGACAAAAGATAACCCTGTTTAAGGTGCAGATATTTGATGTTGATCTTGTAGGAAGTGTGTTTTCTTATACCGTAAGTTATTAAGAATGAGATTAGGTATAGCCTTTCGTTTGGCACGAATTGACTATTTCAAAACCTCTGGATAGATTGTAACATTCTAGTTTTATGATTTGGTTAGCATCCTTGATCAGATGCCGTTTGTGATAGTAAACTGTTGCTCAGTGACTTGGTTGAAGGATCTTTGAACTGAAAAATGTATTGTTGGTGCTGCTTTCATTTTTCTTTCCTTTGGGGCGCGGGAGATTTTGATGTTTATCTTCAGACATGAAAGGATGTAGGTTGTGTTTGGATACAACAAGATATAGAATTTCCGATTTCGTGGTTGATATCTGTTAAGAGTTCAGGTATTATGTGTGAGCTATTAATGTTTCAGAGGAATCTTAGTGTCTATCTATTTGTCACATTTTGCGACATATCTTTTTTGAACTTGTTTAATTGACGACAATGTTTGAGAATCCGAACCAGGAAGAAGAATAGCTTATGTATTGCGAGATTGTGTTTCCAATATTTTTTATGCTTTTTTACTTAATTAAAAATAAAAGATGTAGAAGATATAGAAACTGAAAACAATAATTTAGAAGTCATCTGCGTGTATTGGAGGGCAAGCCTCAATCCTGTCAAATTACCAGTTGAAGCTTCAAAAGGTTTCTGAGCCATGAGCATATTTGTGTTGAAATAAATCCATTAGTAACTAGGCACGTGTTAAGGAATAGAAAAGGTCATGACAATAAACATGTATTTTTTGATAGGAAACAAAACGTTTTATTGAGATAGGGAGGGCCAACAGGATGACCGATACTTATTGGAGAAATCCCTCGTGCTTCCTACACTGTAGCTTCCCCTTTTCAACATGTTTCTGAATTTTTTCACTTGTCAATTCTTGTGTGAACCAGTTTCACCGTGAAATGGTTTGCATATTGTGTGTATTTATGAATGGTATTGGTTGTTTGATTAAAATATGTTACTAGTTTCATTAAAAGGTTCTCACTAAAGACCAACTATTTTCACTAATATTGCTTGGTTGGTTCAGTGAGGACACAAGCATAAGAAGGTCATTAAGAAGCAGGGTGTTCAAGGATGGTGATAGGCCCCTTTATCGTTCCAGCCTGGACAAGATATTAAACTGCAAATTTCATCCTTTGAAACTTTTGATGGTCGTCATCATTGTTGGAGCATTTTTCACACTCTTACGTTCTCCATCAATTCACGAGACAGAGCACACGTTCCACTCTCATTCTAGGTATGTACCCCACACCACCCAATCTCTGAGAACTCCCGAGGAATTAACATGATTTCTTGTTTGCCTTTTGATTTGAAGGTCAAGCTTGGTAGATAGATGGATAAGGGATAGATTTGGCATAGATCAAAGTTACACTTCACTTTTAGACATCGACTGGGACGACGTTTCTGTTGCAATCGAGACGTTAACGGACAGAGATGAGTACAAAGGAATAGGGTTATTAAACTTCAACGAGCAAGAACTCGACCTTTGGAAACACTTACTACCAGATGCAGAGCATGTTATGCTCATAATGCATCATGCCTCACAAAATGTCACTTGGGAAACATTGTACCCAGAATGGTTAGACGAAGAAGAAGAGTTCGAAGTTCCCACTTGTCCTAATTTACCCAAAATTCAATTCCTTGGTAAACCACGACTCGACCTTATAGCAGTGAAGCTTCCGTGTGATAAGTCCAAGAATTGGTCAAGAGACGTTGCTCGTTTTCACTTGCAACTTGAAGCTGCAAGGGTTGCTGCGACTGTGAAGGGATATCATCCTGTGCATGTTCTTCTTATGACCGAGTGTTTCCCAACCCCAAATTTGTTTACTTGCAAAGAACTGATTGTAAGGGAAGGCAACGCGTGGCTGTATAAACCCCGTTTAAATATATTGAGAGAAAAGATGAACCTTCCGGTTGGATCCTGTGAACTTGCTGTGCCTCTCAAGACTAAAGGTTAGTTCTAAATTTACATTTCCATATATATAGTTCAATTCATGCTTATATTATCTTACGCATGTACTTGTAAACATATCTAAGGACGGGATTATTTGCGCCCCTAATATTGCTGAATGCACCCACCTTTTAGTCAAACTCGGTCAAATCTGTAAACGATATAAAAAGTACTCCTCAAATGGTTTTATGTTATAAAAATTTCCCTTATGTTTTTCAATGATTATATTTTCTATTTTATTCTTTTAATTTTTTTTTTATTTTTATTATATAAAGTCACTCGAAGGGTATTTTTGACTTTTTTGAACAGATTTGACAAAGTTTGTCTGACAGGTGGATGGAGATAAAATTAATTTTGGTCCCGTAACTTCTATCTTTTTTCCACAAAAGGTTCCAAAAAAAATCAAGTTTTTTCAATTTAATTTCATAAATATTTTAATTGGCCTGATTTTGGTTCCATTGACGCTAGAATTTGAGTACGAAATCGTTTTGGGGCACACTTTTGGCATGGGAGGTGTTAAAATGGTCCCATAACTCTTGTCTTTTCCGCAAAAGGTCCAAAAAACGTGCCCAAAACGACATCGCACTTCAAATTCTGGCGACTTTGAGAACAAAATTGGACCAATTTTGAAGTTAATGAGATTAAATTGAAAAACTTGGGACTTTTTTGGGATCTTTTGTAGAATAAAGAAAAATTATGGGACCAAAATGAATTTTAACTCCGGGTGGATATATTTAACTATTTCATGGGTGCAAATACTGGAACTCATAGGAACTAACCCGACTCTCTTCTGCAGAAAACTGGAACTCAGGTAACGAAAGGCGAGAAGCATACGCAACAATTTTACACTCAGCTCATGTCTACGTCTGTGGAGCGATTGCTGCAGCACAGAGTATCCGGATGTCAGGCTCGACTCGTGATCTTGTAATCCTTGTCGATGATACAATCAGTGACTACCACAGGGGAGGCCTCGAGGAGGCAGGTTGGAAAATCCACACAATTCAAAGAATCAGAAATCCAAAAGCTGAACGAGACGCCTACAACGAGTGGAACTACAGCAAATTCCGCCTCTGGCAATTAACAGATTATGACAAAATCATATTCATTGATGCAGATCTCTTAGTTCTCAGAAACATTGACTTCCTCTTCGAGATGCCTGAGATATCTGCAACGGGAAACAACGCAACACTCTTCAATTCTGGAGTCATGGTTATCGAGCCATCAAACTGCACGTTCGACCTCTTGATGGCCCACATCAACGAGATCGTGTCCTACAATGGTGGTGACCAAGGCTACTTGAACGAGATCTTCACGTGGTGGCATCGAATCCCAAAACACATGAATTTCTTGAAACACTTTTGGGTTGGAGACGAGGAAGAGAAGAAAGAAAGGAAGACTCGTCTCTTTGGGGCTGATCCCCCTGTCCTCTACGTGCTTCATTATTTGGGCTTGAAACCATGGTTATGTTTTCGAGACTACGATTGCAATTGGAATGTGGATATTTTGCAGGAATTTGCAAGTGATGTTGCACACAGGACTTGGTGGAAGGTGCATGATGCGATGCCTGAGAATTTGCAGAAGTATTGCTTGCTAAGATCAAAGCAGAAGGCTGCGTTGGAATGGGACCGGAGACAGGCGGAGAAAGGTAACTACAGCGATGGGCATTGGAAGATAAAGATACAAGATTCGAGGTTGAGTACATGCTTTGAAGACTTTTGTTTCTGGGAAAGTATGCTGTGGCATTGGGGTGAAACGAACTGGACGGATAATGGGACGTCGTCTCAGCCTCCTCCACCTTCCATTGGAACAGCTTCACTCTCGTCTCTGTAATTCTTTTTTTTTTTTCCTTTTTTTTTTGTGGTTGCATTTGTGATTATTTTTTACATGTGAGGTTACAATCTCCAAATGTTTGATACTTTATACTTATAGAGGTAATACTATAATAGATTTGAGGCTATAAGAGGAAACTACTATGGTTCTACCTACTGTACTAGTTTCAGCCTTTCATGTTATTGTTGAGTTCGAGGAAGAGAAGAGATTTATAATTTGGTGTGGCTGTGGAACATGGCAAATTCCTTGTAGGAATTATTGAATTAGTGTGTGGTTTTATGTTTTTTTATCGGTTAAAACATTTTGACCATAAAAAAATTATGATACATACCAATGACATACTCAAGATTATAAAATTGGGAATAGCCTTAAAACATAATTGTCAAAGATCAGATTGTTTTTCTAATGTTTCACCTCTTATTGACAATTATAGGGTTAAAAATTTTGATCAAGTCCAACGTGACATGATTTGATTTGTCCAAGCTGCAGAGTTTGATTGATCAACTGAATGTTTTACTTTCTACGTAATTACATAATTAAAAAAACACTATTTTCCCTCAATACATTTTGGAAATTTTAGGCCCCAAATTGGTGACTGCTTTCTCTGGCCAAATCATGACTAGTGATTCGTCAACTGAAAAACCAAATCATGGGAGTTGTGGTGAATCTGGTGATTGGAATGTGAAATTACTTAGATTGAACGGGAGGAGAAGAATAGTTTAGTATAGTACACAATCTTCAACTCTCCGAAAAAAAATCGACTAAGAAGTACTAGAATCGGGAACAGTGAAAGGACGCAAATAAAAAATGTTGGTATAAGAAATGACAAGAAAAAGGTACCATTTTTTACGGGTTCTATTTGAGAGAGAGAATGATATAAACCTCAACCATCACCTCTTCGTAAATCACACGAAGTTGTGACATAATACGCGGAAAAGACATATTTTGAAATCTTAACTCATAAAAAAGTAGTTGAAATAAAAACCTGAAATTAGTTGAGGCTTGATGAGAGACGTTCAATTGATAGTTGACTTGACCAAAATTTAAAACTAGAGCAAATATATATGACTTTTCTAAAAAGAAAGAAGAATTTTTCTGTAAAAAAGAAAAGACTAAAAAAAGATCACTGCGACCATGAACAAGAAAATTTTGAAGGCCCCTTACTGTCTGTCTAACATGAGAAGCTTGGAGCAAGTGACCAGTAGAGTTAAGATTAGGATTATGAACTCTATAGTTGAAAAGGGAAGTGAGCAATCCAACTGGAAAGATTTCATTCCGAAGGAGAAAACAAGTTTGAAAATCTTGATGGCAGAATAATAATAGTGAACAAAAATTTGGGATATTGTTCAAAAACAACAATCTTATTGATGAAATTTGCAGTTTAAGTTCGTCTACAAAAGGAAATTATCCCCTCACAAAATAATACTACTATGTTAAGAGAATTAACAGATAAGGTGAAAAAGAGGAAGATAATCGTTGATGATAGGTATTGAAAGCTCAAATCCCAACTCATCTAGAGGAAAAAATTGATGAATTTAAGGCAAAAATAGTCAGATGAGGAGGAAGAAGAGGTTTCAGTGACATATATAGGTTGCTGAGGAGCACAGAAGAAATGAGCAGATTGGTGGCAACAAGAAGAGGGAAGATTGCTACGATTTAACTCCCAAGGAGTTTGCCTAATGGTGTAGACTTGGTACTTTTAGAAGTGTGTTCCTCGTCTCAAATTCGAAACCTTTAAAGTGCAAACAATTTTTAAGGCGTCAGTTCATACGGAGCTTAGCTCTGACTTTAAATGGGGTCTCCTTTAACTTTAATGGACGGTGGAATTGATCCCCAAATTAGTTGGTCCTAAAATTGAATATGGAGACTTAAAAAAAATTACTACAATTTGCTGAAGTAATGAAAGCAAATGTCTTACTTGATGAAAATAAAATTTGGGAGTTAGTGAAAAAGAAGATGAAAGAGAGGATGACTATAATATAATAGGGATTAATATACCAGAATTAATTTCCAACCTCCCTACAAATTTGAACTTTTAGATGAGACTAATTTTCTCACACTAGAAAATGTCTTTTAAGAGTATTTAGACTTTGAACAACTATACATTGTGTCATTGATTCATTATTTAGTGATAACCATAGAGGAACACACACACCATCATTTAAATAAGCTTTTAATCATAAATTGACTCCTAATTAGTGTGACATATGTTTTGAGACGTGCCTCTCTTAATTGAGTTTCATCAATATTCTCTTATTTTTGTAAGGGGTAGTTAGTATATAAGACATTTCACCTATAGAAACTCAAAATAAGAACAAACTATTTAAAAGTTAGAAAAAAGGACAATTGAGTTTATAAATGTACAATTATACCCTTCCTTTATAATTAAATTCGAAAGTTGCATATTCAATTAATATAAAATATTATATTCAAATTAGGATTTGTTATAAACAGTAATAATCGGAAATCACGGTCATTAATACTCTCGAAAATTCAAACATCCCTAAACAGAGTTGGAGTATTGAAGAAGCTAATTTACATAATTTTCGGAAGAGAGGAGCTTGGGTTTTCTGCACATTTTCGTCTCGGTTTCTTGAATAAGCGTTTTACTTCGTCGGCTCGAGCAAGGTATGTATATTCTCAAGAGAAATTTGTGGATTTTTGCAGATTCGCAGCTGCGTTTGTAGTTCGGTGATGATCGTTTTTTGGGTTTTTGGATAATAAATTTTTAAATTTCGACATGCACTCTGTTTTTCGATTTGAAAAATTTTGGGGTTTTCTGCACAACTTTTGTGCATAACTTGTAAGTATATCTTTGCAGTTCTTTGAGTCAATTTTTGCAGTTCTTTGATGATAGTTTTAAAGTGTGCATAACTCTTGAGTCTATTTTTGCAGTTCTTTGATGATGGTTTTTATGGGTTTAGGGTATAAAGTTTTAAACATGCAATTACACTATGTTTTTCAATTTGTAAAATTTAAAGTAAAATTGCACTATGTTAGTGGCTTTGGAAAATTTAAAGTTTATTTGCATGTGTGATTGATGATTATTTATGAGCCCTAACAAGTTTCAACTTATTACTAAGATCGACAAAGTAGATTTCAATTAATTCTTAATATACTTATATTTTACAGAAATATTATATATTCTTCTTTAGGAAGATTGGTTTGTGTTTGTAGTAGAACTGTATTGATTGACAATCAAATTCATGTCAAGTTCTTGAGAAAAAATATAAATGGAATTAGAGATTAATTGAGTTTTAATGTAATGCAGATGCCAAGGGTGAAGAGAAGTGGAATTCACATTGATGACGTTGATGAGAGTGGAGGTAGCAGAAAAAGGATGAAAAAAGTTGAAAAAAAAAAGTGGCAGAAAGACAAAGATAGGTAGACATATTTGATGTTCTAGTTATGCTTTTTAATAAAGTGAAAGTAAACTAAATGCACTATATTCAGCACATTATAGTATTAGCTAGTCTATCAGCATTACACAATTGTTATAATATAATAGTGTCACTCCTGTATTTTCCAAATTAACAATTGTTCTTGTTTTTTATGTGTGAAGCATTAACCGATGCAAAAACAGCTAAAAATGCAAAGCGTAAAGGTTGGGTTGTAATTTTTTTGAAGCTTATAACAAAATATTAATTAATTGGGTAACATTACTTAGCATATATGGAATGCTTCTTATAGTATACTTTTGAATGCAGGAAAAAAAGTTATTGGATACGTAATAATGTCCTCTGACTCAGTGATTTTGCGATTACATTAATTGTATGTTACAGATTATAGAACCACCCATTTATATAATTTAGTTTACTTGTATTGGCAGATTTCGAAAGTGATGAGGAGGTTGTTGCTGATAGTGATGAGGAGGTTGTTGTTGATAGTGATGATGAATCGAATTCTGAATCGGAAGGTATAGGATAAATATGATGTGGCTTACATTCTGTTGATCTCTTTGTATAGTGATTAAAAGTTTATGCAGATTTTCATTGTGTTAATGAATTTTAAATTGTTTCTGAAGATTACGACAGTGAGGAGGAAATGCGGATCGAGAAACAGATAAAAGAAAGATCAAAACGTTCGCGAAGTAAAAAATCTGGTATGATATTTTATAGTTTTACTATGTTTATGATATTGAAGTTTTAGTTGAAATAAGAGTTACAAGTCATTCTAAATATAATTTTTATTTTCTTTGTTAGTTGATTGGGGGGGGGGGGGTTAAAAATAGTCAGAACTACTGCAGATCGAATATGCTTACTTGTTTCAAGGATTTAAGTGTGATGTAGTTGAATGATAGGCATTATAATGAACTGAAGAATATGCCATTTTGGTTCATATTAAATTCAATTGGTGAATGGGAGTGATGAGATGATTGAAAATTGCAAGAAGGTTGAGAGAGATATACAAGAGATTGTAATGAGGTTCGTTGACAAGTCTGGCAACTTCTTACTTGGTTCTAATGAGTTGAAGCTAAGAAAGAAAGATGTGGAACTAATATTTGGTATTACATCTGGTAGTGAGAAGGTTCCGTTACGGAATGAAAATTATGCTCATCCAGATTGGATTCGAAGGTGCTTTAGAGAGGAACTAGTTATTAGGCCACTGAACCTTTCACTGAATAAACTATTGTTGAAGTCTAAGATAAAAGAGATAGTTGAGTTGAATGATCTTGAATCTGTTCAAGATGTAGCTAGGCTTCTTTGCTGCTATGTTATGTGTTGTATATTCTGTCCAGTTAGAAGTGGTGCATTACCGTGGTACTTGACTGCGTATTTAGAGAATTTTTCTGAAGTTTGCACGTATGATTGGAGTGGATTCATAGTGGATAATTTGAAAAATCATATCAAGAGAAGTAAAGACATGAAGCCAGGTGGTTGTACTATGATTTTACCGGTACGTATTGTTACGTTTACTGAAAACTAATAACTTTACTTTTTTTTAAGATAATTGATATTATATGTATTTGAATATTATCCATTTATGCAGTTCTTAATTTGCGAGCATACATCGTTAGTTAAACCCATCAATAGGAATGTGTTTCCAAGGTTTCTAAAATGGGATTTGCGAAAGCTAACGAGTGCTCTAAAGAAGAAGAAGTGGTACAGACAGACGTACCAAGGTAACAGGATTTAAAAACAATCTGAGCAACACTATTTTGTTTAACTAATTTTACTATATATATATATATATATATAATAATAATAATAATAATAATAATAATAATAATAATAATAATAATAATGATTGCAGGTACATACTGGAAGTTTAAAAACTGAGTGTTGGGAGGAAGAACAATTTCAGGCTATATACCATTTTCGAGAATCGGCCCAAACGGAGAGATCAACTAGAGCAACTGCTGTTGACAGTAATGGAGCTAATGTGACAACCTGACCTGGTGAATCTAGTGCAACTGCTTTAAATGATCCAGTTGTTGATTCTGCTGATAAGGATCAATGTCTCTTTCAGCAATCATTATCTAGACCATTTGAGGTCGGTTCTACATCAATGGTGAAAGAAGTTAGCTTGGATAATGGGCCGTCGTTTGATCTTGGAGAGGATTGCAACATTGGAAATACTCCAAGGGAAATGGATATTGACAACACTGTGATGATAGTATGCAATGATGTGAACCGTAATTTTGAAGATTTAGATAATGATGTTACCGATAGTTTGTTTGGACATGATGCAAATATTGCGGATGTGAACTGTGGGTTGGATAATATGAGATCTGGGAATGATGATGTTGAAGGCAGTGGAAGAAAAGTCGAAGAACTACTTACTGAAATTAGACAGCTTAAAGAGGATGCTGAAGCGAAGAGGGTTAATAATGAAATTGAAATGAATAGGCTTAAGGAGGATGCAGAATCGAAACGAGTACATTTTGAGAATGAAATTAAACGACTTACAGAGGAGTTTAATAGAGAAAGGGATTTTTTTACAATGGAAAGGGGAGTCAAGAATTAAATGATTAGGGATCTCGAAACTGAACATGAGTTGTTGAAAAGAGAGCTAAGCATGAAAGGTCTGTCATCCCCATCATGTTTATTAGAAGAAGAGCAATTTGTTGCAGAAGTAGAACAAATAGAGAAGGATTTGAATCTTGAATCGTCCGGTAACAAAGGTCATGCATCAGGTACTGAGATGGAGGTTGAAGTACAAAATCCAGTTGAGAATACGCCGTGTCCAGTTGTTAAAGGGAAAAAGAAGATTAAGGAATACGTAGATCCTAATTCAATGATAATACGTGTGAAAACCAGAACTGAGGAACACGGAAGAAAGCCAGTCCAGCTATCACCTCAGGTCCTGACCCAAGAACTTAATTTGGTTCACGAGATTAGTGATGAGGAACCTGAGCAGGATTTGGTTGGCAAAAGACATGTTAAAGAGAAAAAAGTTGTGAAGAATCCATTTGACAACACTTTGGAGACAGTTAAGAATGCCCCCGTTGATTTGAAAGATCAACTCTATAAAAAACTGGTAGAATATGGTGCAAAGTAAGTAACACTCCCAAGCATATTTAACAGAAATTTTACACATAGTCAACACAGAAAACACATCCTCCACCTTATATTCGTTACACATTGTTTATATAAAGATGCATGATATTTGTTTGTTGTTTGTTTAATGATGCAGTCATTCTGTCTACGTTGGTAATCGGCCCCTAACTGATGTCACAGTTCGAATGCTTATTAATTTGTTGAACAACAAAATTGTGGATGATCAGGTAATTAGTTGGATTATTATAAGTTTGTATATTAATTAATAATGAATTTTTTTTCATCTAATTGTATGGAATACAATTTTTTTTAGGTAATTGATGCGTGGGCGGACATGGTACAGTCGGCACTAAGTCAGCAGTGTCCTACGACTAAACGTGTGACGATATTCACTTCTTCTTGTTGAGTAATGTAAAATTGATATTGTTATATAATTTTATATAGATTTGTTGTATAATTGAATGTAATTTTTTTTTTTAACAGAGTATGATAAAGAAACGTGATATAGCAAATCAAAAAATCTTTGGATCTCTCATTGAGAAAGTGATAGAAGAAAGTATTTGTCAAGATATGCTGCTATTCCCCATTATTATAACTGAGTCTGGGTACAGAACAAGATCAAACATTAAAGGGCATTGGACACTGTTGAAACTTGATCTTAAGAAGAAGGAGTGGATGTTTTTCAACTCAATGAAGCCGAGAACAAGTGGGAACGTTGATCATCATCTGAAAGAATGCATATATGTGGTATACTCTTTCACTAAAATCAAGAAGTTGGTTAAATTTATATCTGTTTCTATTTATTATATATTATTCTAAAAGGTATATCTGTATACTCTTTCACTAAACTTATTAGTTGGATAAATTTATATTTTTTCTTTTGACTATAGCACATATGAATTAGGTACTAAAATTTCTGTATTTATTAATTATAATTCCGATGTTATAAATTATAGGTTAATTATGTGGAGGCAAAGTTGAGGAATGTATTCAAGATGACATCGCCGAATCACTCATTTTTGAAGGGACCTTGCAAAAAACCTACTGCATCAAGCATTATGTAGCAAGGGCATGGCACGCTGGACTGTGGTATAGTTGTGTGCAGGTTAATTGAGTGTTTCTTACGAGGAGAAGACCCTCAGACTGTGGATTTTGATGGCGAAGGAGCAAGTAAGATGCGTGTGAGGATCGTTGGGACATTCGTCAACCCTTTTATTTATGGAGCTATTTAGATATGGAGTTTGAAGCTTTTGGATGTGGTATTTTGTTGCAGACTTATTTACCTTTTTGTTAAGATATTATTCAGTATTACTGCTGATGGTTTAAGTTATTTAGTTTAAACATTCATATCTTATGAATGTAGTGCTTATGAACATGTTTGCATATTTTCAATTAAATTCTATTTTGAATGATTAATTATTTGTTTGTTTAATGCCTTCATTTAATGATTCAAAAGATTTCTTCCAAGTGTTTATTTATATTATTATATTTAATATTAAGTACAAAATTATTGAAATATAATCTTTATTATTATTCCTTATATAGTGTAAAAAAGATCATGGTTATATATTGAATATTAGTTATATATGTTTCAAATACAATATGATGTAGATTCTGCTAAAGTCAAAATTGAATTGTAGTTTTGTATATGATTGCTGATTTTTATTTTGAATTTAGATTGTACTTGCACTATATATATCCATATATCAATTATTGTATGTCAAGATATTTATGGGAATTATATAAATGGAATATAGTATCATTATAGATATAAAGATTCAGTTTTTAAATAATAAACTAAATTAAATGTTGTACTTAAATATCTATACTAGAACTAGAGTTTACTGACCAATTTCATATAAATATAAGGAGGGCGGCTGCCATTTCATAAAAAAGAATTAAACTGCAATTTAACATAAAAAAAACAACACAATTTCATTCAAAAAAACATGTCTCAATACAACGAGAGTGAGAGGGAACTAGTTATATGCTATTGCAATCGACGAGCAAATGCTGTTACATCTTGGAAGAATCGGAACGTTGGAAGAAGATTTTATGGTTGTGCATCGTACCCGGTAAGATTTTCAGTGTAGTATGATTGTTTTTTTTTTAAGAAGAACTGGTTATATTCATATAATTTATGATATTCAATAATTAGTTCTTATTTCATTGCTATCGTGAAATATCTAAAGAGATATTATTATAATTTCTCATATTTTTTTGTGTTTGATTGTGTAGAACAATGGTTTCTGTCAATATTTTGAGTGGATTGATGAGCCTTTATATGATAGAGCAATAAATATTATTCATGGGGTGTTGAACAAATTAAACGAAGAAAGATCAAAGGCTCGTGATTTGCAAATGAATACTATGAAGCTGCACGATGAGATCACTGCATTGAAACTTGAGGAAAAAAAATTGACTGATGAATTGATGAGAATGAAGAAAAAGTTGGAGGTGAAGAGTGAGACAAGGAAAATATGTTTGAATGGTTTTTCAGTGTGTCAGATTGTTTGTATTATTGTACATTTGTTGGTGTTTAGCAAAACTGTGGTGAAGCAAACAAGACAACGGAAACGGTAGTGATTTTGAATATATTTGATTGAATGGTTATGTAGTATGAATTCGTATTTTTATTCATATATATTCAAACAAGATAATGACATTTTCTAACCTGTTGACGTGTATACTATAATTTTCGATTCATGATTCATATGGATTTGTTCAAATGTTTATAGCATTTAATTAAACTACATAATTTAGATGCGTATTTCATGTACATAATGTTGAACATTTTTTTATAAAAAAAATAGAAAAAGCGTAATTTCATTATTAATAATTTAAGGGTTAATTCTAAATAAATACATCACCTTTAGTGTCAGTATCAATTTAATCACGACTTTTACGATTATTGTAAAAAACCCTAACCTTTCATCGTGTTTCAATTAGATACACATTTTTTTTCTCCTACCCACAATTGATGATGGGGTTTGCCGGAGCTTGCCACGTCAGATTACACATACTCTTTTATTTTATTTTTTTTCCACATCAGATTAAATTTTATATAAATAAAAATAAAATCTTATACAAATAAAAATAAAACTTCCGCTTCTTCTGCGTCTTTCTCAACTTCTCAAACTAATACAATTCTTCTTCTTCTACGTCTTTCTCACCTCTCAAACTCCCAATTCTTCTCTTCTAACCCTAAAAATCAAAATCATAAGGATGGAACCTAACACTAAAAATGGCAAAAAAAAAAAAAAAAAAAAAAAAAAAGAAAAAAATTGTAAAAAATCCTAAAAAATAAAATAAAAAATCTAGGTACTACAATTGATAGGTGAAGCATTCAACCATTGAATGGTAGAAGGATGTGGAAGATGAGGTTAGAAGGATGTGAGGATGTGGAAGATGAGGAAGAGAGGTCTTGAGAAAATCCTAGAAATTTTACAAAATTGACAAGACATGAGATACAAATAACTTGCTCTGTATGTAATGTAGTGGGCCACAAAAAAAATAACATATATAGTGATTTAAAATGTCATGTTATTCCTTCCAAAAAAATGTTGTTTGTCATGTTTGAAGAAACATGAGTGTATTGATTTGCGAAGCTTTTGACACTATTATATGAGGGTAAGTTTCTTATTTTATTAAATATTTGTATATTTCTTATAAATATATTGTTATATTCATTCTTCCAGGCGCCTGGTTGTAGAAGAGGAGGTGGTGAAGTTCGCGACAGTTCAGTGAGGAGTAGAATAAGAGGTGGAAGTGACTTGGATACTTATAGCCTACAATCATAAATGTTTTGTACATTAAACTATGACTTTTAGTATGCTAAATATATTTTTTCAGAATATTTTTTATTCAATAATTGAAGAATTTCTGAAAAAACAAACCACCAGATTTGAATGATTTTTAGGGATTTTGATTTTTAGGGTTAGAATAGAAGAACCTGATTGAATTTGAGAAGTGAGAAAGACGCCAAAAGAACTCTATTGATTTTAAAAAAGGGAGAAGGAGAATTTATTGAGTTTGAGAAAGACGCAGAAGAAGCGGAAGTTTTATTTTTATTTTTATAAGATTTTATTTTTATTTATATAAAATTTAATCTGATGTGAAAAAAAAAAAAAAAGAATATGTGTAATCTGACGTGACAAGCTTCGGCAAACCACATCATCAATTGTTGGCCGGAGAAAACAAATGTGTATCTAATTGCAACACGATGAAAGGTTGAGATTTTTTACAATAATCGTAAAGGTCGTGATTAAATTGATACTGAAACTAAAGGTGGTGTATTTATTTAGAATTAACCCATAATTTAAATGAATAAAAACATAATTAATATGAACTCATTCATTTGATTTAAATGAATAAAAACATAATTAATTTTTTTAAATACCAGTTTCCAATTCAATAATCCTAGTTTATATACGAATATATGCTAGAAAACATTAAAAAAATGTACATATGCTAAAAAATATATATAAAAAAATGTACATATGCTAAAAATTAAAAAACTAATTTTCCATCTAAAAGGAGTACATTCATATCAGATCCCTTCATATTTTGGACATGGAGATACAAGACTTTCAACATACTTGTATGTGTGCTGAACACGATAAACCCTATCAACATCATTCAAATCAATAAATATATTCTTTCGAACATCATACGAACAAAAAGTACCATTGGGATCAATTTTGAACATCAATTTTGTACAATCACTGTTTAAGAACTGAATTGGAACAAGATCATAATACTTAGGCAACAACTCTTCCTTTATAATGTTGAACTTGGACCATGAATGACCAGAATTTGTGTAAGCAAGTATATGCATCTAAAAAAAGTAATGACCTGGGCCTTGCTTTGGAATACATAGAAGACTTCCGTAAAGAGCCAAGTTGTTATCATCCAAAGTTTCGAGAGTCAAACACCAAGTGTCACATAGAGATTGAGGAACTTCAATAACAACATAACTGTTGTCGCTATAGTCGAAAGTTATAATTGAATAAACACTGTGGCCATGGTATACATTCCAATGGAAGAGTCCGCCTACGAAACATGCATTCGAAGTTGGAGGATATTCACCTGGAAAAGGATTTATCGTAGACCAATTGTTCGAATTTGTAGAAAATAACTTAACCTCAAATTGATTGTCATGAAGAGACCGTAAATGTGCAACTCACATTATTATATAGTCATCATTGGTCTTATCATAACCTAAACCAAAGTAAACCCATGCTACACTAAAATTATTGTGAAAAGTTATAGGGTCATTAGGAATTAATAAAGTGTTTTTGATAGTGGGGTTAGACAAAGAATAGATATCATGTATATCACAGTACAGTACCAAGCCATTTAACGTTCCTAAAACTTCTTCGTCCTCATCACTATCTGAATTGTCTCTATAAGTCGATGAGTTTCTCTTAGGAAAGTACTCGTATGTTATAGGCGGATCTGCAACACGTTGCTTGTGGATATATGAAAAGAAAAAACCCTCTTTCATTTTCATCAGATTTGCTTCAATAAACAAACGTGAAGATATTAGGGCATACAAAGATTTAGACAAACCTATCAAATGTTTCAGGTCAGATGCCGGCAACCTCTCCAAAATATGAGATGTGACGTCATCTGGAATGGTGGATTTCAACATGGTTGCCCGTTTTTTTATAAATTTGAGTATGTATATAATTATTCAAGTATAGTTTAGATATGCAATATATATAGAGCAAAATTGATAGATTAAATTTATTTTAATTATATATAAAAACCCTTAGCATTCGCCACCACGTGGGATATAAATAAAGTGTTTATGGAGAGGTGCAAAACGTGTTATCCAACTATTAACTAAGACTTTTTCAACTTTGGATATATTTAAAAATGATTATTCAATAATAAATATATGCAATACTTTATAGAAAAATATATAATAATGCGTTCAAATATTAGATATAATAATTTATAATTATATAGAATAAATATTAATGATAATCGTAACTTCTCCATTAAATTAAAATGACTTAATGTTATCTTTAGGGGAACTTAAAAAACGGTTTAAGCACCCGAATAGAAAATATTAAATAATCTGGATGGAAAACCGTAGCAAAAAATAAAATAAAGAAATACATACGATGTAATTAATTAAGTAATGTGGAACAGAATATATACTTATGTATATGCAAAAACAATATGCACATTGTAACATGTGCCATTCATATGCAAAAATACACCAGTTTTATCTATATTTATTATTACTATGATAATCATAGTAGTATTATTACGTAAATCATGATTTTATCACCTAACCAAAATATATAATATAATATAAAAAAACTAAATATTCGGCAAAAACAAAATTGTTCCACAAAATTAAATTTGTTTATAGATTTTATATATAAAAAGTGTTATTATAACATTGACGTGTACATATTATGCAAAAGTGGATATCAAAATAAAAAATTCATTTTAGAAATTGTAATATAGAATATTAGTTATAAAAAAATCACCATTGAATATCACTATGTTTGAAAAGGTCAAATATAAATTGTTGGTTTGGACTACGTGAAATAATTGTGGGGAGTAGTGGATATATTTAAAATTAATAATATTATATTAATGATGATTGAATTAAAACTTGTGGATTGTAACTTTCCATGAAATGTAACTATTAATAACTGTACATAATTATGATTGGTAAATTAAAATCTTTTAATATTAATTTTATATTTGTATGCATTATTTTAATATGATATTCATTATTCTGATATTATATTAATGATGATTGAATTAAAACTTGTGGATTGTAACTTTTCATGAAATGTAACTGGTAATAATTGCCCATTGGTAGATTAAAATCTTTTAATATTAATTTTATATTTGTATGCATTATTTTAATATGAGATTCATTATTCTGGTAATGAATACATATCTAATTAATGCATATATTGTCACATATGCTAAATATTTAGAGCATATTTGAAAATATACGTTGCATATAAGCTAAGATTTGTAAACCATATATATGCAAAAAAATATCATCTAAACAAAAAAAAAAAAAACATACGCAAAATATAACAAAATATATTTGGAATATATCTTGCTAAAATAGTATATACTGTTTAACTAGTATTTGTTATTATAAATTGTTCACAATATTACTTAACCACTATTAAAAATGTATGAAATTATATTTAGTACTCCATATTACATAATATAATTTCTTTAATATATGAACAAAAGATTATATATTAATAAAAATACAGTCTGCAAAATAATATAAATATGGATATTTAATTCAGGGAAAAATCGGAATCATAAGAAGACTACTGAATATATAATAATGTGATTAATGAATACAAACTACATGATCAGTCCACCTTAATCAATATGATTAACCAAATATCACATTACAAAAATTAAATATAGAAGGACAATGAAAAAATGTATACCTCAGTATATTAAATTGATATTTATTAAGAAATTAAGAAATTTGATAAATAAAATCAGAAAGTTGGTAAAACACCAGTACACCAGAATCATAATGCATAAAATACTAAATCTTATAAACAAGCTACTGCAACTGAACTACTCTGCAATATTAGTTTTATAAGTTCCAAAAATTCCGGCACATATCAAAGAATCGTGCCTGCCCTTTTTACCGCACCTCTTACAAATTGTAGATTTTACTTTCGAAAATTCACCGTAGGACGTGTTCCTCTTCTGCTTAGGTCTACCTAGGGGCTTCTGAAGGATTGGAGGAAGTATTTTTTCAAATTCTGCAGCAGATTCAGTCTCAAATCTTTCTGTTTGGGGAATAGGGAACAAGTCCACCTCATAACATTGTTTGTATTTAGATGTAAAAAAACACTTCTCAACAACATTATGAATGGATGTGCAGTGCTTCTTAATCACAGCCACTGCATGGGCACATGGAAACCCTTTGATTTGCCATTCAAAACATGTACATATATTATATTGAAGATCAACAGTGACAAATGTTTTTGAAGATACCTCAAACTCTTTACTAGGAACCAGCAGACCTGTCCACTTATTGCTGGATTCCTGCCTCTCTACGAACATCCCATAAATCTTTTTCCTTATAGAGTCAATCATATGAGTTATAGGAAGAGATCTAGCTTCACGTATCCAAGAGTTAAATGACTCAGCTGCATTCGATGTCATTTCCCCATACCTTTTAAGATGCGGAGAGTGTGAGACTGCCCATCTTGCATAAGGTAAATCTTAAAGCCATTTTTCAGCAATTCGACCCCCCACTTTCGTAAACAGTTCTAGTTTCTCTTTGAATATGGTGATCGTAGGTGCATATGCACACTGTTTGAACAAACCAACCATATTTTCACGATGTTGAGTATTTCATCCACCACCGTACCTACCCTTAAGGTTTGACAGCAAATGATACAGGCAATAGAAGTGGGCAGGATCATTCCATACATCGTAAAAGGCGGACATCAATCCTATATTTCTGTCAGAAATGTAAATTACCCTTTTTGGGTGAGTGATAAGATCACGAAGTTTAGTTAAGAACCAAGCCCAATTGTTACGACTCTCGGAAGATACAATAGCAAATGCAACAGGAAACAATCCTACAAACATATAAAAAATATAATAAGAACACATTCAGTTGATGCAAAATATTAAACCATACAAATTCACTAATAATATGCATTCAAAGTATATATAAATATAAAATAGTATATCTGGAACATATATTACACAAAATATTTATAGAATTATTACCGTTGTTCCCGTCCTTTGCAGTTGCAGCAAGCAATACCCCTTTTGACATTCCCTTCACAAATGTACCGTCTATGAAAAGCATTGGCCTACAACTTTTAAAGCCTTCCTTGCAAGCATTGAATGAGATGAAAATTCTTTCAAAGTGGTTGGTGATATTGTTGGTCTCTATGTCCACTATACTTCCAGGATTGGTACGTTTAATTGCATCACCATACCATCGTAATTGATCGTACGACTCGTCATAGCTTCAAAATATGTCGTTTCTTGCAGCCTCAACTCCATGCCACGCCTTCCAATAAGGAACTTCAAATCCATAATCATCATTAATATGTTCGAGTATCTTTTTTCCAGTAATTGTAGGATTGGACTTGACATTTTGCAAAAGAATGTCTTTGATGATTTTTGTGCCGAACCTATTTTTTTTCTCGTTTAAAAGGTTGCCGACACAATTATGTACTAGATTGGCTTTGGAAACAATAAACCCTGAATTCATAGGTAAATGTTTTCCTTTTATAAACCACTCACAACCAGATGACACCTTCTGGCTGCACTCAACATATATGTACCTAGGGCAGTTCTTAACATATCTAAACTTGAAATTGAGCTTGGTCGAGTACTTAATCAACTCGATCCTAAACTCAGGTGCACCACCACAAAAAACTGCACCCACTTTCATTATATTACCCCAATTATCAGATAAATAAGCTTTAGTCTTCTCCTTAGGACATATATCAAAATTTGGTAAACTACCCAATCCAGTAAATTCTGTTGAACAAGAATTTTGAGGGCTATTATTGAAAGCAATGTCAACAGGATTATCAGGTATATTTGACAATTGAGTCTGGGATGCAGAAGTATTCTCACGATCATCACTAAATTCCAAACTAACGCCCAAACTTTGTGAATTATGCATATCAAGTACTAAATTCTTAGACGGTGTAGAACCAACACAAACGTCAACTAATTTTTCCAATGAAATCTGGCAATATTCAACTAAACTAATCAAATAAGAATCAGATGATAAAGAACAATTCTTTATGCAACCAACAAAATAACACATGACTATCTTAGAAGAAGATAATATGGGCCACATACCAATTATTTCATTAACAATGTCTTCGAACTTTGAAGATTGTTGAACACGGATCAACTTGGTTTTCTCCTCGAATTCGAACTTTAAAATCACAGCATATTCCATCTCTGATTCTGTAAATTAGCTTCTCCAATTAACTCGTTCAATAAAACCCTAAATCGCATAATATAAAACAGTGACGAAGCAGAAAATATCGAAGATCGGACTTTATGTATTTGGAAGAACAATGAACTAATCGAATTATTGATTATTGCATAAAGATAACACCGAATAAAATTACATACCTTGATAATGGAATGATTCTCGTATGAGATTTTGCAGATCAGACTTTATGAATTTTGGGTTTTGGGTATCGCATATCGCATATGGTTTTTGGGTATCAAATTATTGATTATTGCAGCAACACCGAATAAAATTGCATTTTGAGATATGGAAGATCGGATAGTTGACCATGGAATGATTCTCTTATGAGATATTATGATTTAAAATTTAAAATCTAATTTTAATTTACATTAATTTAAATTTTGAAAACTAATTTTAATTTACATTATTAGTGTCTTATAAGAATAAGGGCATAATATGTTATTTGATTATGAATTTGACCTTAATTCTAATACTATAATTTTTTGTCTCTATTTTTAGTCGTGTCTATAGGAATGTCCCTTATTATAGTTAAACTCTTTTTGTAATTTGCATGAATATACTTCTTTTATTGTTTACTCGTGACAATTTGGTAGACAATTTAGGGGTAATTAAATATTCAAAATTTCGATCACGTCTATTTAGAATTCTATTAACAAACACCAGTTTTACACTTCTTTTTGTAGGATCAACTTGTACTTATCACTCTACGATATACATCGTACACTTGTGATTGTGTAAATTAGTATTGAAGAATAGACGAACAGTCATTTACATTATTACATTTTACTTGTATTTATGATCATTTATACAAGCCTTGCAAATAATAAAACTCTTTTATAAAAACTTGGAAAACTCACATTGGGACATATCCACTAAGTGAGATTTTGTGTGAATAAAAAAAACCTAATGTTTCATAATATTTTAAAGAAGTATAAATATTTGGGCCAACATGTTTCCACATTTAGAGTGTTTAATTGATTAATTTATTGAAATACTTAAAAATAAAAAAAGAGGTTTTAGTGAACTTTGTCATTTGGACAACTCACCTAACTTTAATACATTATGTAAAAATGTTTGAAAATTCACATATACGTGTGCATACAAATGTAACACTTCTTTTGAAACTACGAGTATGAGATATTGATGCGGCCTAAAAATGTCACTTAATAAGGAGTCGACACGTGTATAAGGGATAGGATAAAAATGAAAGGATCAGACTATGAAATATGCTCTGAGGAGAAATCCTCTCGGGAGATCCCTTTGGAGGGAGCTACCGCCAAAGAGAAGCTTCCAGAAGAATTACTTTGGAGGAAGTTCGTGAGCCTTGAACGTAGGGAGGTTCCGCTATTTTCGGCTTGGACTCGATAGAAGATGGACCTTATCCCCTATTATCCGGGGGAACCGAGTCAAATAAAGATGAGATATGGCCGAGTCTTCGGGAAGTAGAGGAAAGAAGGCTTCGTCCACTTCGCAGGACCGAGTCTGGCGGGTAGTTCCGGAAAGGAAGGAAGACTTGACTTCCTCTCCAACTAATATCTCTATAAATAGGTAAAATCGAGGAGATTTCCAGGTTAGACTCTCGTACATTACGCATTTACTAAATTGAATACAATCTACCTTTGGGAGATTTTTCAAGAACTGTTTTTTATATATCAAGGATCCCGAGATCCTTGGGAGAGATTAATAAGCCCTATACTGACTTAGGCATCGGAGTGTCCGCGCCGGACTCCCCTCCGGCGTGTTCTTTGCAGGTTCTTGAAGGTTTTGAACGAAGGCAACACACTTGGAGTGATTGTGCGTGTTCGAGGAGTGGGACATCCAATCCAGAGGACACGCAATCCTCTCGTGCAAATTTTAGCACATCAACTGGCGCCGTCTGTGGGAAAGAATTGAAAGATTTTCTCACGAATTTCTACCTGTTTGAGCAAATGGGTGGCGGAGACAAAACATCCATTTCTGGAAAGAAAAATCTTCCGGGTGAGAATCCCCCTTTGCCCATCGATCCCCTACCAATAGGAGGCCGGGGGAAAAACCCAATTCACGCGCCTTCTGGATCACATCATCCGTTGGCGCCCACTCCAGATTTAGGTGATGAGAATCATCCCTTATCGGTTCGGGAGGGAATAACCGGGGATCTTGAAACCCCCGAGCCCCAGACCGCAGATCCTCAGCGAGAGGATATTCCAGACTCAGGGACACTCTTGATCTCTCCCGATCAATTGAACGCCCTCATCAGACAAGCCGTAGATAAAGCCTTTGCGGATCAAAGGGACCAGATTCCCAAGGTTGCACCAGGGAATCCAGAGGTACCGCCCCATAGACCCCAGGATGAGGCACCTGGAACCTCCCAAGTGTTGTCCAAAGAGATGGGGATACGAATGGAAGAGGATGATAAAGTGCCCTCGCGCGCGGAAAGAAGCATTCCCCTTCGAAGCACTAGAAGGAACGTAGAACCGGCAACCCGAGGGACAGAACCCCTTGAGACAGAAGAAAGCACTGATGATACCTACGGAGGGCCAGTTAGCGACCAGCTACAGGCTCTGCAGAAAGAGATGAAGGATATGAGGAGACAGTTGGACAACCGAACCAGTAGATCCGCTCACACATCCGGGTGCCAGTTCTCTCCTAACATATTACAGGATGAGTTACCATTCAACTTCAAACCCCTTAACTTTGAATATGATGGTACGGCAGATCCTTACGAACACTTAGTAAGGTTTGAAAACGCTGCGCTATTACATCGCTACGGAGAAGGAATTAAGTGTAGGGTGTTCCTGACCACCCTGGCCAAAGCAGCGCAGCAATGGTTCACTCAGTTAGAACCTAATACCATCCGATCCTGGGAAGAATTCAGTGAGTTATTTCTCCATCAATTTGCAAGTGCCCGGAGACAGCCAAGGGCCACCTTGACCCTCTTCAATCTGAGGCAGGGGGAGAGCGAAAGCTTAAGAGCTTTTCTCCGGAGGTTTAATCAGGCAGCTCTGGAGGTCCCTACAGCCTCTCCGGAGGTGAAGATCAACGCCCTCACTAACGGATTACGAGATGGGGATTTCTTTTCCTCCTTAGCTAAGAAGCCAGTTAAGAATTTCGATGAGCTGCTGCACAGGGCTGAGAAGTACCTCACTTTAGAGGAGGTCCGTAAGGCCAAAAGGCTGGAGGTTAGGCCACCAGATCGAGAGAGAAGAAGGGAAGGTCCTTCCAGACGATCCAGCCCAGAGGTCCCTCGGACCTCTGGATCAACAAGAGATGGTAATCCCTCCGGAGGTCCCCGGTCTGGCCCTCGTGGGAGATTCGAGAAATACACGCCCTTGAGGATTGAGCCTGCTGAAGTACTGGAGGTAGCTGGAGACCATCCAGACTTGAAATTCCCATATTCCAGAAATCGAGGACCTCAGAAACCCAAGTCTGACCGATTCTGTCGATTCCACAATGAGTATGGGCATGATACGAACCAATGTTACCACTTGAAGGACGAAATTGAGAGGATGATCCAAGCGGGTCATCTAAAAGAATTTATATTCAGAGATAGGCAGGGCCCTCGAGGGCAGAAGCGGAAGGATCATGAAAGAAAACCAGAAGAGAAGGAAACCAGAGAAGTAGCTGAAGATATGCCCCCTCCTCCACCAAAGAGAGGAATAATCCACATGATAGTGGGAGGGCCAGCTGATGGAGATTCTTTTCGGAAGAGGAAGCAAAATGTCCGGGCTCTAAGAGCAGAGCAAGGGAGCCAGTTAAAAGAAGTGGGGCGCATGACGGAGACGCCCAATATCCGATTCGGCCCAGAAGATGTGAAGGGAGTTAAGGAAGATCACAACGACGCTCTGGTGATCACTACCGACATAGCTGGATTCGATGTTGCTCGAATCTTCGTAGATACGGGAAGTTCGGCTGACATCATGTTCTTTGAATGTTTTAAGAGAATGGAGCTGAATGTGAAGCTGCGCCCTGTAGATACCTCTCTATATGGTTTCTCTGGAGGAGCAATCCAACCTTTGGGGTCAGTGATGTTACAAGTAGGATTGGGAAATGCTCCGGCTCGGAAGGTCCACGTGGTGGAGTTCCTTATTGTTGATATTCCCTCGTCATACAATGTTGTGATGGGACGGCCCAGCCTGAATCTTTTTCAGGCAATTATCTCCACATTTCATATGAAAATGAAATTCCCTACAGCCACAGGGGTGGGAGAAGTGAGAGGAGACCAGTATCAAGCACGGAAGTGCTATGCAGAGTCCGTGAAAATGGCAGATAGAGCCCTAACTAGGGGCCTGGAGCGGGTGAGAGGAGATGACCCTGAGGTTAAGAGGAAGAAAGTAGAAGGAGTGGCACCTGAACAAGTAAATGTTAAAACAGACGAGGAACTGATGAGCGTGGAGCTCTTCCCAGGGAAACTCGGCTTTGTTACCAAGATAGGTACCCAACTGGGGCCTGAACTCACAGAGAAGGTAATATTTACATTACGTCGAAATTCCGATATATTTGCATTTTCTCCAGCTGACATGACAGGAGTCCCTCCGGAGATAGCAATACATTGCCTTAATGTTGATCCAAAGGCAAGACCCGTAAAATAAAAACTACGAAATTTCGGGATTGAGAAGAATAACATTGTGAAGGAAGAAATCGAGAAGCTATTGAAAGCAGGGCATGTAGTGGAAGTCCAATTCCCAGAATGGCTCTCCAATGCTGTGCTGGTGCCTAAAGGGGGAGGAAAATGGAGAATGTGCATCGATTTCAGGGACCTCAACAAGGCATGCCCTAAGGACCACTACCCGCTACCAAGAATAGATCAACTAGTGGATGCAACTTCAGGCTTTGAGTTGCTGAGCATGATGGACGCATACCAAGGGTACCACCAAATCCAACTGAATCCTGCAGATGTCCCCAAAGTGTGCTTCATAGCAGCCTGTGGAACGTTCGGATATGTCCGGATGCCATTTGGATTAATCAATGCCGGAGCAACCTATCAGAGGATGGTCGATGCTGTCTTTCGAAAGCAGCTAGGGAGAAACATGGAGATATATGTAGATGATATGTTGGCTAAAAGTGTGAAAGCAAATCAACATATAGAGGATTTGGAAGAAATTTTCCAAGTAATTCGAGAAAACGGCATCAAATTGAACCCAGCCAAATGCTCTTTTGGAGTAAAATCAGGGAAGTTCCTGGGATATATGGTCACTCAACGAGGTATAGAGGTGAATCCAGCCAAGGTGAAAGCTGTACTGGACATGCGGCCGCCAAGAAACATAAAGGAGCTCCAGACACTCAATGGAAGGATTACAGCGTTGAGTAGATTCATAGCTAGGTCTGCTGAAAAGAGCCATCCCTTCTTTAAAATTCTTAAGAAAGGAACCAAGTTTGAATGGAGCGAAACATGCCAAAAGGCCTTTGAAGACCTGAAGCACCATTTGTCTCAGTTGCCGAAACTGACGAAGCCTTCTCCAGGAGATACCCTTATTTTGTATCTCTCCGTAGGGGAATTCTCACTAAGTACTGCTTTAGTCAAAGAAGAGGGATCTCTGCAGCACCCTATTTATTATGTCAGTAAAATCATTCAGGGGGCCGAAAATCGTTACTCAGAAATTGAGAAGGCTGCTCTAGCTGTGGTCGTTACAGCCCGGAGGCTACGCCCATATTTCCTTTCTTACAAAATATTGGTCCGCACTAATTACTTGTTGAAACAGGTTATAGGACGAGCAGACCTCTCTGGAAGGATGGTGAAGTGGGCGACCGAGCTCCAAGAATATGACATAGATTTCGAGCCACGGAAGTCTATAAAAGCTCAAGCCCTGTCAGATTTCATCCAAGAGTCGACTAAACTAGAGGAGGTCGAGGGATGGAAGGTGTACGTAGATGGCTCAGTGACCCTGAGCGGATGCGGAGCAGGGATTGTGTTGATAGGCCCCCGAGGAGAAGACCTACAATTCGCAGTGAGGTTTCAATTCATGACCTCAAATAATGGAGCAGAGTATGAAGCTTTGATCAGAGGGATGGAGATGGCGTTGGAATTGGGAGCTCCAAAGGTAACCCTATACTCAGACTCCCAACTAGTTGTTCAGTAGGTGAATGGTGAATATGTAGCCAAAGATAGCAGGATGGCTACTTATTTGGAGCGTGCCAAAGCGGTGATGGGCAAATTCCAAGAATGCGAGGTAGTCCAAATACCCCGAGAGAAGAACATGCAGGCGGATAGTCTCTCCAAACTCGCTAGCTCCACAGAGTTTGATGGACAGGGAACAATAACTCTAGTAGTTGCGGAAAGAGAGACTCTGGAGAACCCCATTGGCTCCATTGAAGAGGAAGATGATTGGAGAAGGGCTATATGGATAGAACTCACCAAGGAAGCAAATGCCCCTACCACCAGAGAGACCCGAGCCCTTCGGATCAAATATTGTATTATCGGAGGGCACTTATACAAGAAGTCATTCACGCACCCATATTTGAGGTGCATATCGACTAGAGAAGCTATATACACACTTAAAGAGATCCACGAAGGTGATGCAGCCAGTCATGAAGGATACAAAGCGGTAGTGAAGAAAGTTTTAAGGGCAGGGTTATACTGGCCCTCCATGACAAAAGATGCTAGAGAATTTGTGAGGAAATGCGTCAAGTGTCAGAAAAATGCTCCATTGATAAGGACCCCTGCGGAAGAGATGGGAGCGATGCACTCTCCTTGTCCCTTCGCTAAGTGGGGAATCGACTTGGTAGGACCCTTCCCTCCAGCCTCCGGAGGGAGAAAATTTCTAATAGTAGCAGTGGACTATTTTAGCAAATGGGTGGAAGCTGCCCCCCTGGCTACGATAGATGAAGAAAATGTGATTAAATTCCTGAAGAAACAAATCTGCTGTAGATTCGGAGTACCCAGAATATTGGTCTCCGATAATGGAACACAGTTTAATGGCGAAAACATCCGAGGATGGTGTGCAAGATTGAACATAGTACAGAGATTCACTTCTGTAGCCCATCCTCAGGCTAACGGACAGGTGGAGGTTACTAATCGAACAATAGTAGATGGGATCCGAACTAGGTTGACAAAGATAGGAGGAGGATGGGTAAACGAGTTAGATAATGTATTATGGTCATATAGGACTAGCCCGAAGACAGCAACTGGAGAGTCTCCATTTCAGCTGGTCTACGGAGCTACGGCGGTGATACCTCCAGAGGCCGTTTTACGATCGCATCGAGTTGCCCAATTTGAAGAACATCAGAATGAAAGATTGATGAGAGAGGCTCTAGATTTGATGGAAGAAGAAAGAGAGATGGTCAGGGTACGTGTTGAAAGATATAAAAGCAGAATTAAAGCTGCATATGATCGAAGAGTGATCCCGAGGTCCTTTAGAGCAGGGGACCTGGTGCTGAGAAGAGCGGACGCCCTGAAAAACACAGGAAAGCTGGAGCCCAACTGGGAGGGACCCTACAAAATCACACAGGTGTTGAAAGGAGGAGCATACAGACTGCAGAGTATGGAGGGGGTTGACATAGCTAGACCCTGGAACGTTTGCCATTTGAAGAGATTCTTTATTTGAAGACAGTGTAAGGTCTTGAGACCACCTATTACTTTTGTTTTGTGACTTTTTGCATTGATTCGTACTTTACTTGGTGTATTTTGTGGCTTCACCGGAGCTCTTTTTCCCTCTCTGCGGGTTTCCCCTTTGGGGTTTTTCCGTAAAGAGGTTTTTAATGAGACCGGCGTAGGTTATCTATGGCCTATGTTGAAAATTGACAATAAATCAATGAAGCCTTATCCCTTTTTGAAAAATGAATTACTCAGATTTATTATGTCTTGTTTATCTTTCTCATATGTGAATGTGCGACGTATGAATATAACTATAGCGAGAGCGAGAGACACTCACAGGCCTAGAGGCCGAGGTGCTCCAGAGAGCCCTCACTTTACTTGAGACCCAAGTGGGTTACTGAAATGAGAGGATTTTATGAATTAAAATCTTTTAAGAATAAGAGTGTGAGACACTCAACGGCCTAGAGGCCGAGGTGCTCCAGAGAGCCCTCACTCTACTTGAGACCCAAGTGGGTTACTGAAATGAGAGGATTTTATGAATTAAAATCCTTTAAGAATAAGAGTGTGAGACACTCAACGGCCTAGAGGCCGAGGTGCTCCAGAGAGCCCTCACTCTACTTGAGACCCAAGTGGGTTACTGAAATGAGAGGATTTTATGAATTAAAATCCTTTAAGAATAAGAGTGTGAGACACTCAACGGCCTAGAGGCCGAGGTGCTCCAGAGAGCCCTCACTCTACTTGAGACCCAAGTGGGTTACTGAAATGAGAGGATTTTATGAATTAAAATCCTTTAAGAATAAGAGTGTGAGACACTCAACGGCCTAGAAGCCGAGGTGCTCCAGAGAGCCCTCACTCTACTTGAGACCCAAGTGGGTTACTGAAATGAGAGGATTTTATGAATTAAAATCTTTTAAGAATAAGAGTGTGAGACACTCAACGGCCTAGAGGCCGAGGTGCTCCAGAGAGCCCTCACTCTACTTGAGACCCAAGTGGGTTACTGAAATGAGAGGATTTTATGAATTAAAATCTTTTAAAAATAAGAGTGAGAGACACTCAGAGACCGAGGTGCTCCAGAGAGCCCTCAGCTTACTTGAGACCCAAGTGGGTTACCGAAATGAGAAGATTTTATAAAATAAGATCTTTTAAAATTAAGAGTGGGAGACACTCAGAGGCCTAAAGGCTAAGGTGCCGAGAAATAATTCCAAATTAGCCCACAAGACCAACAAGGAGGGGGGAAAGAGAATACACCTCCAACACATTCCTTGCTGATCTTGTACGCTGCTCATGCAAGAAAGAAAGAGACCACAAAGCATGCGACATTAAGCTAACACAATTACTACAAAAAGCCCCCACATATCCAGGAGTGTGGGGTCCCCTACAAAGTACGAGGAGCAAATGTTATGAGCAGAAAATAAAGAGTGTAGCAAAACAACAGAAAAATAGATTGTCTATGATGATCAGGAATATGATATTTAAACTGCTTTTTCAGCAGCAGCCTCCTGGGTAGCAACCCCCTCAACCTCAACTCCTTCAGTTACTCCAGCAGCGCCCTCTTCCCCAGCAACATGATTGCTAGATCCTCCACCTTCCTCCGGATCCTTCATACTCCCTATAGCATCAGCAGTGCCGGTCCCTCCATCCATCCCTGTTGCCACTTTTGGAACAGAAACATAAGGATAAATAAGTGGCTCCAGAGGCTTTAGCTCAGCCATACCTATCTTGGCAGCCTGCAACTTGGCAATAGCTTGGCCCATCCCGGGTAGCCACCAAGGACTGTCCGGACTCTCTTGAGGATCCCCCAGGAACTTTGGAGGGGTAGCGAGTCGATCCAGATGAAACTCACGAGAATAAGTCCCATCGAATCCTGGGGCTGAATGCTCGGCGATGGCGTTGCTGAAGCCGTGATCGATAAAATGAGGAATGTGCGGCCCCATGGCACAGAGAAAGCTCGAGCTCTTCAGGAAACTGGACAACCACTGAGTATGAAGAGTTTCTAAGAATTCTTGGCCCAAAGGAGAAGTGAATAGAGACTCAATACAAGCCCGCACCCCAACATCCGGCAGCTCCTGTTTCATCCGCCCTACCTCCTGCACCAGACGCTTGATCCTGACAGCATCCTGCTGGCTTTGGGTCTGCAAGAAAGACAACTCCTCGGATAGAGCCTGTGCTCGCTTATGAGCCTCCTCCTTTTCCCTAGTAATATCCTTGAAGGACAATTGAAAGGAGGACACCTCAGCTCGGAGAAGCTCAAGTTCAGCCACCATCTCGACACCCCGGTCGAGTATCTTGGCATAGGTAACGCCAAACTACAAAGGAAAGGAAAATGATGTGGGAGATGTAAAGAAAACAACGAACGTGAATAAGAAAAATCAAAATAGAAGATACCTCTGCGAAAAGATGAGCGCCATGGAGTAGTTGGTCCTCAGGAGGGGAGGAATCAGATGAAGCAGTAGCATGGGAAGGAACGAGACATCGGTCAATAAGACGATGGAGAAGTTCATATGGAGAGGAGCTTTTCTCGACAGGAGTACGAGGCGTTTTTCCCTTCTTTTTCTTAGAAGTCCCACAGTCAGCAAAAACGGCGTTGGCAGCCGAGCGGGTTCTTTTAGCAACTGAACCTGGGACCTGAGTGGAAGAGCTAGGGAGAGGGGGGATCTTTGAAGAACCCTCTGGAGCCGGAGTCTTAGCAGAGCTCTCGAGAGCAGGAGATGGAGGAGCCTTTGGAATGTCTTCTGGAGCGGATAATACAGGGGCCTTCACTATGCTGAGAGCAGGGGCATCTCGGGAGATATGAGTCAACCAACTCATTGCTACAAATAATCAAGAAAATTTTCAGAGTTCAGAAAAACAACCACATGCAAGAAATAAAATATAGCAGTAGAAGATTTTTTACCATCTCGGGAACCTAAGGGAAAATCTTGAGGACAAAAGCCGAAGTGGGAGAGGATGCGAGGATTGTTGCAAATGGCAATAACATCGAAATAGTCGCGCAAATGGGTATGAGTGTTGAGATTATCCATAATGGTGAGATTGGAAACTGAGTAAGCTTTCAGGGGAGGAGGAGTCACTCCGGGATTTTGGAATAACCAATCCCCGTGAGGAAATGGCCAATCGGTAGGACTGGTAACAAAGAAGTAGTAATCTCGCCAAGATGAGTCTTCCTCATGGAGTTTTTTCAGAAATTTACAAACACGGGACCTTCGACCACTAACATAGAAGAAGCCATCATTCACCTTGCATGAGTGTTGGCTCAGAAATAGTTCGGCGGATGGGTCACCCCCATTCCCCTTCACCAAGATGTAAAAACCTATCATAGTACGGATGGCATTCGGAGTAAACTGGTTAAGGGGGATCTGCATACGGGTGGATATGGCAGCCAGATAAGGATGAATCGGAAACCGTAGTCCGGCCCTAAGATGGGCTTCGAAAAAAGCAAGGGTCCGAGGCTGGGAAATATCTGGGCGTTCATCGGAACGAGGAGCACGAAAGGCGTACTCCGATGGAAAGCCATAGGCGTGAGCAAGGTCAACTAAGTGAGTATGGTCGATTTGGGAAGCGGGGGAAATTCTATTCTCTGGACTCCCCATTAGAGAGGGAGTCGCTTCAGAGGAATTTTGGCTGGTAACTTCCGGAAGAGAGGGAGGATTTGACATCGATTTACACTATTAATAAAAGCAGAACAAGAGAATAGCTGGGTTACCTTGAAGTAGAAGGGCTATGGAATCAGACGAGGCGGTTGACGACAGCAGAGACTCGAGGTGAAGAACACCGGAGAAGAAGGATGAAGACGACGAGAAATCTTTGGGAGGAGTGAAATTTGAAAAGTAAAGAGAGAAAAGGGAGATGGTTGCGTGAAGTAAGTGAAGAAAGATAGGGGGAAAAATCGAGGGTTTTCCTCGGGAGAATAACAGAAGAGAGAGAAAGATGATCGCGTGAAGTTCACGCGCGGAAGCTGAAAAGTCTCCCAGAATTTGAGGCGGGAAAGCCCTCGGAGAAGGATATTTTTGAAACTTCCTCTCCAAAAGCGGGGAAGATACACGTTTCTCCAGGAGGACCTTTGTAACAAGTTCTAGGAAAATTTCTCTACTCTCACAAAAGATGTCCCCCTTTTACGAGAGTAGGGGGGAGTGATGATGCGGCCTAAAAATGTCACTTAATAAGGAGTCGACACGTGTATAAGGGATAGGATAAAAATGAAAGGATCAGACTATGAAATATGCTCTGAGGAGAAATCCTCTCGGGAGATCCCTTTGGAGGGAGCTACCGCCAAAGAGAAGCTTCCAGAAGAATTACTTTGGAGGAAGTTCGTGAGCCTTGAACGTAGGGAGGTTCCGCTATTTTCGGCTTGGACTCGATAGAAGATGGACCTTATCCCCTATTATCCGGGGGAACCGAGTCAAATAAAGAGGAGATATGGCCGAGTCTTCGGGAAGTAGAGGAAAGAAGGCTTCGTCCACTTCGCAGGACCGAGTCTGGCGGGTAGTTCCGGAAAGGAAGGAAGGCTTGACTTCCTCTCCAACTAATATCTCTATAAATAGGTAAAATCGAGGAGATTTCCAGGTTAGACTCTCATACATTACGCATTTACTAAATTGAATACAATCTACCTTTGGGAGATTTTTCAAGAACTGTTTTTTATATATCAAGGATCCCGAGATCCTTGGGAGAGATTAATAAGCCCTATACTGACTTAGGCATCGGAGTGTCCGCGCCGGACTCCCCTCCGGCGTGTTCTTTGCAGGTTCTTGAAGGTTTTGAACGAAGGCAACACACTTGGAGTGATTGTGCGTGTTCGAGGAGTGGGACATCCAATCCAGAGGACACGCAATCCTCTCGTGCAAATTTTAGCACATCAGATATGTTGGAATAGATTGTGAATGAAATTATCATTAATTAATCTATTCCAAATAAAATATTGACATACATTTTTTCATTTGGAACAATCTTTCCATTAAGAATGACCATTCAAATACTATGATTGACATACTCATGAGTTTATGTTTTCCACATCGAAATGGTTTTTCTCTTTAAAATAATATCATCACTGTTGATATGCCTTGAATCACACACTTCGCTGAGTTGTTCGGGGGTCTCGCTGTATGCAGTATTGGGCTTTAGGCCCAATTTGGTTGTTTTATCTCAGTGCTATATATATATGGTCTTTGAGATCTGTAATCTGTAACCCTAATTGATAATAAAATCCGTTCTCCTCTCTGCCCGTGGACGTAGCCAATTCTTTGGTGAACCACGTAAATCACTTGTCTTCTTTACGTTTCTTGTTCATGCTCTATAATCCTATTCTGTCACAACAATCACTTATATTTATTTTTATAATATTATCCTCTAATCGCAACAATATACAATAATAACAATAATCTTTCTATTATTTAATAATTAAAATAATAATTACAATTTTATGTAATAAAATTATAAATAATAATAACCAATTTCAACAATAATAATACAATAATTTAAAATATATATATATATAAATAACACTCCGTATATAATATTAAAAAATATAAATAAATAATATAATACTCCAATTCTCTACAATATATTAATGAAAATAATTATTTAATTAAAACAAAAAAACAAAATTCGATAATAATAATATAATGAAAAAATGTATAATAATTTTAAAAATAATAATATAATATACATTGTTATTAAGTACATAGTTTAAAAAAATATAATTAAAGAATTAAAAGCAATATTAATAATAATGCATGTGAATTTATACCATACTTACCTTTCATTTATGTTCAATGCCAACTATAAAAATTGATAATTCTCATGTCATTTCACTCAACTTTTCATTTCATTCCATCGTACCAATTATGTATAAAATTTTTTTCGAAATGATTGATAATAATAAAATATTAAAAGTCATGAATCAATTTTATTTTGACATAAATGAACTACTTAAAACTTTGGCTTAAAATAAAATGGTACTCCCTTCGTTCGTCTATAAGCTTCGACTACTTTTGGAAGCAAAGATTAAGACAAATGATTAAATAACAAACGTAGTATATATGTGTATAAGTGATGTGATTGAGAGAGAAAAAAAGTAAAACATAATTGTAAAATTTAGTGACATTATTTGTGAATAACAATGAAATGTCGAGATATATAAATTTATAATTTTTTTTGTGAGGGTTTTACAAGATCTAAATTAATAATCAATACATTTTCAAGCTCAAGATCTTCAAAATCAAGACGGATCATTCTGGAATCGCGGTCTCCAACAATCGTGAGAAAGAGAAAAATGAGTGTACTCTTTGTCCACCATGTCGTCCCTCTCCATTCTCAACACGAGACAACCCCACACTAATTAATTGTTGGGAATAAAATGATAAATGTTTTGATTGAATACCAAAACCCCCCTAAAACATGCCTAAGTCAAGATGATTATGTTCTAAGATTGTTAGAACATATAGAATAAGGATAGATGAGAAGTTGATATGTTAGACAGCTCTTAGATGATTAGATGCACAACTTGAGGGGGAACATATGCTTTGAAGTCTATCAAGAACAAGTTCCCTTAAGGCTCAAATTCTGGAACAATCACCTAAGCTATTGGAGGCCAAGTATGCTGATCAGGAGAGTTGTCCAGAGAAGTTGTCTCTGCACAATTAAAACAAGAACAAAGGTTCTGAAGCTTAAAGGCCAAGTATGCTGATCAGGAGAGTTGTCTCAGTACAATTAAACCAGAACAAGTGTTCTGAAGCTTGAAAGTCAACTATGCTGAAGAGATAAAAACAACTACACCCTAAAAGACTTCAATGAATCATGCTGAGATCATCTAGATGAAGCAAAGGGAAAGAGCCAAATCATCTGAAGAAGAGCAAGCCAACTATGTTGATAAGCATGTATGCTGATAGTGATAAGCAGAGTTGTCCATTTGATAAGGAATGTTGTCCTATCATTGGATCAACCTTCAGAAGCCATGTCCAAGTCCTAACAAGTGAATCTTAAAGTCAGACATTGGGAAGAGTGCTGCAGAATGAAGACAAAGTCTTACAAGCCGTTTATTACCCAAATGAGGACATGTCACTATCAAGAATCTGTCTTCCAGTTTGAAGAACTCAAGGAAGACATTTATAGCAATTTGGGACTGCCTCTCCAACGGGCAAATCCTCAAATTTGTCTATAAATACAGAAGTGTGAAGACCATTTGAAGGCATCCAACCAACTACTAAGCCAACTATCCTACAAGTTGTCAAGTGCTCTCAAGCTTTCAAAGAGACTATCTTAGTCTTCAAACACTTCATCTAAACTGAACCCCATTGTATATCCATACAAGCTTAGAGAGATATCCTATCCTTATACACTGATCTTCATTGTAAAGGATATCTCATTAGTTGGAACCTTACTTCAACCCTTACCCCTTTCAAGTGAGAAAGTGAGAAGGTTGTAGTAGTAGAAGTGGTAGGAGCTGACTGTTGAGAGAAGAACAATTCAGTTCTGAGTTGAGAAGAGGGTACTAGGACTCTAGACATCCTAGGGATCAATTCACCAAGGAGTGGTGTTCTTGATCAAGTGCACCTTGGCACTATAAAACAAGTTAATTCCAAGAGTGAAGGAATTATCCTGTTAAATCAGGGAAAGTGGATGTAGGAGCTTGAGTCTCTGAACCACTATAAACTCTTGGGTTGATTTACTTTCAAAGTACTTTCATACATTCAACACTGCACACAAAACTGATCTTTCAAAGAACATATATTCAAAGACTGTGCAAAAACTGTATTGGACAAGTTCCCTGAAAACTGGACTACATTGCTTAAGTGATTTCAGAACTTAAAGGAGTTTGAACTAAAGGGCCAACCACTAATTCCGCACATATAACTCCCCTAGATAGTTACTCAACTAAGTACTCAATAGTACTTAGTAGTTTGATTATCTTAGAATAGTTAATCTCATCAGCAGAGTTGTCCAGGACAACATTGCTGAACTCTAGTTTGATCAAGTTTGAAAAGAATTTGCATACAAGTGTATTCCCCCCCCCCCATACACTTGTCATATACTCCTTTCAGGACCAACAAGTGGTATCAGAGCAGGGGTTCAAGGACCACTGCTTCTGAAAATCCATCTTGGTTTTTCAAAATCACATATTTGGTGGGGTCACTGAACTGATCTATCTAAAATCCTATCATTGACTGACATCTTATTCTTAAGATATGGCCAACAACAATGCTGTTCCTAATGATGCTGTTCAAGGAATCAACAATATGGCCACTGTTGGTCCCAAAGTTGAGTTAATAATATTGAGTATGCTAATGAAAATGTCTAGAGGGGAGGGGTGAATAGACTTTCAAAAATCTTTCAAAATATCAGAATATGCAGTGCGGAATTTAGTCTTCTTATGTACTGTACTGTGCTTACTCAACTCAGATCAGTACTTTCAGAATAATATGGGCCTTACTAGTTTATACTCACATTTTATCTAGAACTTTATCTTTGTTAATTCTTAATGTTCTTAGTTAAACAATTCAAACAAACATCAAACAGTAAATGTAAAGAACACAGAATTTTATAGTGGTTCGACAAATGTCTACATCCACTCTCACAACTCCAGTTGTGAAGTTTTATTACTCTTCTTGAGCTTCTTGTGGCTTAGAGTCCCAAGATTAAGACTTTGATCTTTTCGATTATACCACCAGGTATATCTTCGATCTACTAGTAATTCTACAAGTAACTAGCACACTTGTTTTACAAAATACAAACTTAAACTTGAAAAGTAAAACTTCTCTGTGAATAGCCTTTGATTCTTCTTTTGAATTCAGTGGCTTCTTCTTCTTCAATCTCCTTCAACTCTGTGAGTTTTTCCTTGTGCTCTGTAGACTTAGATTGCTTGTAAACTCTTTAAGATCAGTAGTCTTAGCAGTAGGAGATTACACAGTATTTATAGAACTTAGTATGACAGTTAGCAGTTTGTGAACTAACTCTCAACTAACTCTAAAACTGTTTTTGTAACTTCTTCTTGTAACCGACTTTGTAACTTCCTTCAACTTCCAAGTCAGTATTTCTTCAATATATCTTCAGTTACACTTTAAATAAGTTTTCCAAACTTATTCTTCAATTTCACCAAATCAGCACAGTAACTTACTGTTCTGATTTTTTACTCTTCGGATTTTACTGTTCGAATTTTACTCTGCTGAGCCAGTCAGCACAGTAACTTAAAACTGTTCAAAACTTCTCCAGATTTCTTCTGAACTCTTCTTCAATTCTTCTTTGAAGTCTTCTTACTCTGAAGTAGTCCTCTGAGTCTTCTTTAGTCTTCTGATCTTCTTATAGTCTAGTTCTAATCTACTGTTCTGAACTTTACATTGCTGAATACAAATAGAATACAACTTTACATATATAAAACCTATCTATACATCAACTGAACTATATACAGATGAGTATAACTAAGTCCTATACTATAAGATGTCTATACAATACAAAACATCAGCTTAGTTCCTAACAGTTCATATATCAGATCAGTAACCAATAAGATCAGTAACTCATGTAAGTTCAATAACTCTCATATAAGATCAGTAAATACTAAGATCAATAATCATTTAAGATCAGTAACTTACATATAAGACCAGTAAGCATATAAGACCAGTAAGTATATATATAAGATCAGTAACTCAGATTTCAAATATCTCATATAAGATCACTAAAATTATTCTCAGTTTCCATACTCAGATCAGTAATCTTATTCCAATATTATTCAGTTAAGATCAGTAATTTTATCTTTAATATTACTTCATAAGATCAGTAAACTTACTTCAGTTAGCATTAAGATCAGTAATCTCAATTTAAGTTTCTCATCAGATTAGTAAGCTTAGATTCAGATGACTTAGTTAAGATGACTTAGAACCACATATATCACTAACTTTAAGTTGCTTTTGGCCATCAAAACATACTTTCATCAACTAGAACATTGTTTATAGGATTCATATCCCAACAATTTCCCCCTTTTTGATGAAGCCAAAACTACTTAAATGTTAATAAATCAGTAGTTAAGTATGTAGTCAATCATAACAGTTCATCAATTCAGAAATCATATCATATTCACAATCAAATCAGATATTTCACATATTACACATACTAACAAAATATGAAATGATCACAAAATATAGAAATAAAGACTAAGGATAGAAATTTTATCTTCTGAGCTTGTCCTTCATCTTCATTCTGTATCTTCAAATTCTGAATGCAACATACATCCTTGCCTTGATATCCATCATGTGTTGATGATCAGATATTCCTTCCTCTTTAATAATCTCAGCAATAATGTTGTTGATCTCCTTGTAATCAGGTTCTCCATTTTCCAATCTTGGAGGTTCCCAATTAGGTTCTTCAGGACACAAAATCTTTGTTCCAGCACGATTAGCAACTTGAACTATGTCTTCCGAGAACTCTTGATCAATGTTCAGCATGAACTCTTCAAAATCAATAAATTCTGCTTCTTTACTCGAATGATCACCAAACTTCCTCACAATGAAGTTTGCAATCTGCCATTTCTTCTTCAAATTCTTCCAGTATTCCATATGTTCTGTCAAAACAATGAAATCCACAAAGTTTTCATCTTGAAAATCTTTATCAAACTCTTTTCAATAGGAACTGTTCTGATCTGTTCTTGCACATCTTCAAGAACAATAGGATCAGCAGAGTGAATTGGAATGCTTTCCATCTCTTCAGCATCCAAAGCTTGATTTTCAACAACTTCTGTTTCTTCAATCACAACAGTGTTCTCAAACACCTCTGTTGCATTGTCAACATCTTCATCAATTTCCATTAAATCCTTTTCAGCAGCATTCTGAGCTTCATCAACATCTTTCTCTTCACTTTCCATAAACAAATCTTCATCTAAATTAGGAGTTGCAACCTTTTCAACAGAATACTTGATTCCAGTTAATCTTTCAACAAGATGAACTACAGATTCTGGAGTAACTAGCTCAAGAAAAGAGTTAACACCAGCTGCTTGCATCTGCTCTGCTTCCCAATCATCAAAGATTGAAGCACCACCCATACCTTCCATGATAGCTAAATTTTCCTTCAAAGTACTCCTCTTAAGATACACCCATGTGCCAATCCTAAGGAGTTTCTCAAACTCAACAGAGCTCTCATCTAATCCAGGAAATTGCTTCAACAAGGCTATCCTCAAATCTATCCTGATTCTATCCTCTTTATCACAGATAGTGTACTCCATCAAATCAGCAGGTTTAGGAGCAATAAATTCAGGTTCAGGAGATGATGAAATGTCAATTGGTTCAGTAGAAGGTTCAAATTCATGTTCAGTAGAGTGATCATGAACCTGTATTGGGGATTGATGTGGTGAAGGTTGATGTGAAGATTGATGTTGAGGGCTAGAAATTGGGGTAGGATAAAAATTAGTGTTCTGAGGGGATGAATGGGGAGTGTTCTGAGTCTCAGAAAAATAGTGATCTGATCTTCCAGAACATGAAGGTTGAGGGTTTTGGGTTTCAGTTTGGCTTGGTTCAGAGTTTGAAGGGGTAGGGGAGACAACAATCAATTTCCTCCTAGCACTCCTTGTCTTAGTCCTTTTATGCACAACAATTGGACTAGGAACACTAACCTCTTGCTCATCTGAGCAATATTGTACCACAGTTTCAACAAATCTAACTGTTGGCTCTGAGGCAGCTGTAGCAGACCTTCCTCTCCTTGGTCTAATACTGCTCGGATCATGCCTCGCCTTCGACCTAACTTCAGGTTGATTATCTTCAGATTGGTACATTGAAGCTCCAGACTCTTGTGCTTCAAGCTCTTGAGATTGTTCCAGAGGGTTTTCTTGTTCAAACTGAACAGACTCCTTCTTCATCAAGAATTTCCCATGATGGAATTTCTTGGGATTACTCCAATATGGCTTTTTCACCAGCTGAGGCAGCAAGAAACTCAGCTTGCTTCCAAACCCTAATTTCGATTTAATCGAAAATTCCATGGTATCCTCATCGAACAAAACTTTGTCTTTTTCAGTCAGCAGCCTTTCCAAGAAGAATCCTTGCCAATCACCTTGAACTCTGTCGATGATTGCAGCCATAATTCTAATCTTGAAACTTGATAAGGCATCCTGGCTATGATGTTGCCCTAACAAGCATTTTCCTGCTATGTCCATCAAAAACTGCAGACCAGTAGGAAGAACATCCTTCTTCAGATTAGTCAATGTCTCTGTTTCAACACCTGACCACCTTCCTACACATTCCTTTTCCTCTCCAGCTTTGTAATTCAAAATATCCACCGGGCCTTGCGGTAAATCCAACATCACTTCTAGGATTTCCCTAGTGATAGTGACCTTATGCCCAGAAAGCATGGAGTGGACACCATTTTTATCTCCTTTGAGCTGTAAATAAAATTCCATTGCTTCCGGTTCGTAGACATTCATGGGAGATGATTCCAGAAATTTCCTTAGCCCACACTCTTCGCACATAGTCAGAATGGCTTGATTCTCAGCACTGTGTCGGCCATTGAAATATACAGCATTTTCCACAAAAATGCCCTTTTTGCGAATCCAGAAATTCGAATCGAATGTTCCTGCAACTTCGTTAGCTTCATTGATAATATTAATGGTTGCCATTTGAGAATTTTGTAGAAACCAGATTTTTCAGTAGTTATGAAGTTATGAGATTTCCAGAAATGAACTCGTAAGAACGAAGACGATGAAGAGTGCTCGTTTTTGTTAAATTCAAAACCAATCTAGGGCTAGGATTGAATTAGATTGTCACAAAGAATGGTTGGGATTAAGTCTCGAAATTCGAGTTAAACAAGAACTGTTCACATTCTATTACCATCTTTTAATTTTTGGAGCCAACTTGTGTTTGATAAATACACCACAATTTTTAGGTTAGAAATAGAAGAGTGTATTAATCTTCTCTATTAGTAATCTAAAAATTTGAACAATTTCTGACTTAGAGTATTCTAAACCAAAAGACTGTTCTGATGCAAATCAGCACAGTAGTTTCCAAAACTATTTCACTTCATTTTCTTACTTATATTTAAAGAAAATTTTACTTATCTGGATCAGCTGAGTAATGTGATTAGCTGAGTAACCTTTTTAGAAATCAGATCAGTAGATGAATCAGCATAGTAGATCTCAGATCAGTAGATGGGTCAGCACAGTAATCCTCAGATCAGTACCCAAATTTCCTGATTTCACCTTTTTGATATCAGCACAGTGATCCTCCGATCAGTACTGTGTCAGATCAGTAGATTTCTTGTAGACAGATTAGTAGTAAACAAATCTTTCTGTAGACAGATTAGTCAGTAATCAGATTAGTTCTGTAGAATAACTGAATTATAATCAGATCAGTACTGTAGACAAAGAAGCTTTGTAATCAGTACAATTCTGTAGACAAGTCAATTTATTAATCAGAATATATCTGTAGACTGCTATAGCCTGTAATCAGATCAGATTAGTAAACTTTTCAAATCTGTAATCAGATCAGTTCCCCCTTCAATGGAGAATTCCTTTTCTGTGCCTGTTTCACCTTGATATAAGTGTTAGTTCATGGAATATAAGTCCAAAACAGTACAGAGTAGTAACAATATGATTAATTTAATGATCTTATCAAGGTTTATGCTAAAGTGACTTAGTGATCTGAGTCAACAAAAGGATCTTTAAGAAATCACAGATTCCCCCTTAATGTGTGTTCTCAGTGTCCCTCAGCTTTACCAGCTTCCTCATCGGGATTAAGGTCACTTTAGTAACCTTGTTACCTGTTTTAAGAGTAGTGATCTGACATAGGGTTGTCTCTTCTGAATGTTGAGTTTTGATGTACTGCTCTTTGTTTCTGCTTCATGTCCTTCTTGGTATAAGATCAGTACCTGAAATGTTAGCACAGTTCTATATACAAACAGAATCCATATCTATCAATCCTAAACTAATGCACAATTCTCTGAATCTCACTTCAGCCAATGGTTTTGTAAAAATGTCAGCTCTTTGAATATCAGTATGAATCTTTTCCATTCTAATATTCTTCTTTTCAACATGATCCCTAATAAAATGATGCCTAATGTCAACATGTTTGCATCTAGTATGTAGAACAGGATTTTGTGTGATGGCAATGGCACTATTACTGTCACAATATATAGGTACATTAGATTCTACAACATTGTAGTCTCTGAGTTGTTGTATTAGCCAAAGAAGTTGACTACAACAACTACCTGCAGCCATATATTCTGCTTCAGTAGTAGAAGTTGCCACACTTGTTTGTTTCTTTGAAAACCATGAAATGAGCTTAGTTCCTAAGAATTGACATGAACCTGAAGTAGATTTTCTATCTATTTTGCAACCTCCAAAGTCCGAGTCTGAATAACCACTTAAAGATATATCATCATCTGCAGGATACCATAATCCTCGATTAATGGTCCCCTTTAGATATTTCAATATCCTTTTAGCAGCTTCCAGATGACTTTCCTTGGGGTTTGCTTGAAATCTTGCACATACTCCAACAGAAAAAGCAATATCAGGCCTGCTGGCAGTTAGATAGAGTAGAGAGCCAATTAAAGCACGATAGTGAGGTTGGTCAGAAGACTTACCTCCTTCATCAGGATCCATTCTGTATGTAGGTTGCATGGGCACACCAACTGTCTTACAGGTTTTAATACCAAATTTATCTAGCAAATTCTTAGTATACTTTGCTTGATTTATAAAGATACCTTCTGAAGTTTGTTTTACTTGAAGACCAAGAAAATATGTCATTTCTCCCATCATAGACATTTCAAATTTACTTTGCATGAGTGTAGAAAAGCTTTCACTCAAGGTTTTGTTGGGTGATCCAAAGATAATATCATCCACATAAATTTGAACAAGTAATATATCATTACCTTCTTGTCTTCTAAACAAAGTTCTATCAACTTTGCCTTTTGTAAAACCATTTTCAAGTAAGAATAGAGAAAGAGTATCATACCAGGCTCTTGGGGCTTGTTTCAATCCATAGAGTGCTTTCTTTAACCTGTATACTTGGTGACTATTCACTTCAAAACCAGGTGGTTGTTCTACATAAACTTCTTCAGCAAGTATACCATTCAAAAATGCACTTTTCACATCCATTTGATATACAGTAAATTTCATATGTGCAGCATAAGCAAGGAACAATCTTATAGCTTCTAGTCTAGCTACAGGGGCAAAAGTTTCATCATAATCAAATCCCTCAGCTTGAGAGTAGCCCTGAGCAACTAATCTAGCTTTGTTTCTAACTACAAGATCATTTTCATCCCTTTTGTTCTTGAAAATCCACTTAGTGCCTACAACATTATGATTACTAGGTCTATCAACAAGTTCCCAAACTTCATTTCTAGTGAACTGATTAAGTTCTTCCTGCATGGCTATAATCCAGTTACTATCACTTAAAGCTTCAATCACAGTTTTAGGCTCAATAGATGATAGAAAACAACACCAGCAAAATAAAGACTTACTAGGTTCTTCCTTTGTATCAAACAATTGTTTTCTAGTTTTAACACCTATACTAGAATCACCTAGAATCAGATCAGTAGAATGAGCAGACTTCCATGTCCTTCTATTCTTAACAGAAATGCTATCATCATTTACATCATGCAAATTATCATGCAGATCAGTATCATTTATATCAGCAGATTTGTTCATAGGAGAGCAAGCATTCAATTCTTGTATTTCAGAAGTTTTAGATGACTCACCTTTGTCTTTTACCTTTTCTTTATCAGAATCTTGATCTAGAACTTTCAGGAAAGGATTATATGCTTGTACAGATTCATATATTCCTGTATCATCATCTTCATTGTTGATTTGAAGCTGTAGTTTGTCAATTTTCTTACTGAGCTGATGATCAACAGAGTCCTGCACATTCTCATCAAAGACAACATGGGGTGTTTCTTCCACACATAGAGTAGAGTAATTAAATACTCTAAATGCTTTGCTTACTGAAGAGTATCCTAAGAATATCCCTTCATCAGCTTTTGCATCAAAAGCATTTAATTTACTTTTGCCATTGTTATGTATGAAACACTTACATCCAAAGATATGAAAATAAGAAACTCTTGGTTTTATGCCTTTCCATACCTCATAAGGTGTTTTACCATGCACCTTATTAAGAGCACTTCGATTTTGGGGGTGGCAAGCTGTGTTAATAGCTTCTGCCCAAAATTTCTGAGGTGTGTTGAATTCTGCAATCATGGCTCTGTAAGCTTCTTTTAGTGTTCTGTTTCTCCTTTCTGCAACACCATTTTGTTGAGGGGTTCTGGCTGCACTTGTCAAATGCTGTATGCCAGACTTAGAACAGTAGTCAGAAATGTAACAATTAATAAATTCAGTCCCCTTGTCACTCCTAATCTTGACAATGGGATGACCTTTTTCAACCTGCAACCTCTTCAATAGATCTGGAAGTAGTGTTTGTGTGTCACTCTTTTTGTGTAGAAAGACTACCCAAGTAAACTTAGAGTAATCATCTACTACAACTAGAGTATACCTTCTTCCATTCAATGTAGGAGGGTTGATAGGACCATGAAGATCCATATGCAAGAGTTCTAAGACTCTGCTTGTTGAAAGAGTTGGAATGGACTTAAATGAAACCTTTACCTGTTTACCTTTTTTACAGGAATCACATACTTGTGATTTGGAATAAATTTCATTAGGAATGCCCTCAAGAAGATGTTCTCTAGCAATCTTGTTGATTATCTTAAAGTTCAGATGGCAGAGGCGTTTATGCCAGAGCCAACTGTTTTCTTTAGGACTCTTAGTGATAAGACAAGCATTCTTAGGACAGCTATTCCAATTCACAATGTATACACTTCCTTGTCTTATGCCAACAAGTAGAACATTGTGAGTCCTTTTATCTATTATTTCACATCTTCTGGTTTTGAACTGAACCTTGTATCCCTGTCACAGAATTGAGATAAAGATAACAAATTATATTTCAAACCTTCAACATAGGAGACATCTTGAATTTCAACATCTCCATTTTTGATGAATCCAAATCCTTTTGTGATTGCTATTGAGCTATCACCAAAGATAACTTTTGGTCCTGCCTTCTCATGATAGTCAGTAAGTAAGGCCTTGGTACCAGTCATGTGGTGTGAACACCCACTGTCTATGTACCAGGTCTCACCAACTGAACCACATTTCTTGTATAAGTCCAGTCGATCCTGCAAGGTAGTGATCTTAATAATTTAGGTACCCTAGTTTATTGGGGTCCTTGGGGGTTAGTAGTGAGAGGTACCCAAATGAACATTGAGGATTTGAATAAGTGGGACCTCTTCAGTTTCCTTCCAAATTTATCACAGAACAGTACTTTATTAACCAGTTCAGAATTATCAGCAGACTTATGATCTATTTTTCTGAGATAGCATTTCCTTGGTTCTATCCCTTTTTTCAGTAAGATCAGTATGTCTGTAATAGTTTGAATATGGTCTAAAAGCATGTGGACCATAAGGCTTATAAATTTTCTTTGGTCTTTCCTCTCCATAGATATCATATGATAGAGGAGGAGGATAAAGAACAGGTTTGTTATGATAATGAGGCACAAATCTCCTAGGTTTAGTTGAATACAGCTGAGACTGCCTTATGAAAGGAGGTCTAAGCTGTTCCCAACTTGCCTGTGCTTGTCTTGACCTACAGTTCTGAGTTTGTCTCTTCTGATTCCAGGACTGATCTGATCTGGTCAGAGGAGTATAACTCTTCTGGTATGGTCTTGACTGTACTGGTCTTAATACATTCTTCATTTTACCATTCTTGGTAGTAGGAGGGATGTATTTAGACTGTACTTTGAGTTTTGGATCATCATCATAAGTCATAGGTTCTTTTCCTTTATCTAGTTGCAAAGAACTTGTACTAGCTCCATTAGTGTTCTTAAATTCTGAAGTAGATGAACTAGGCAGATCAGTACCTATTCCTCTTTTATCATTTGGAGCTCTATATCTGTCTGAGATAGTTTGATTAATCTTAGTAGAGTTAATCATCCCAGATAGCTTTCGATCTAGGCTCACTACTTCAGATTCTAAGAATCTATTGCGCTCTTCAAGTTTTTCACATTTAATCTTTAAATCATTGAATTCATTAGTCTCTTTGGCTTGAGTTTTAAGCATACCCTGATATAGTTTGTCAATGGATGCATACTTTTCTTGGAGTTTGGACAACTCTTCTGATAGTCTTGCATTTATGACAGCTATATTAGGATCTACTTTTGACTGAGCTTCTTTTAGCTTAATGATTTCTTGCTTTAAAGATATATTCTCATCACTAATTTCAATGAATGCTTTGTTAGCTTGTAGAAGGTCTTCTTCAGTCACTCCTTGGGAATGATGAAGACTACTTCCTACACTGCTAACAGCAGCATCACTTTCATCAGTGTCAGAATTGTCACAAGATTGAAATGAGTTAGCAGATGATACCTCATCATTTATTTTGGCCATCATTACCAGTCCAGCATCTGCTATGAAGGCTTCATCTTCATTGCTAGAGGGGTAGTCAGATGAAGACGATGGTAACTCTTCTGATTCCGAATCAGAGTCATTGTAGGCCATCATTGCCTTCTTACCCTTGGCATATTTTCGATCTCTTCTGGCTTTCCTTTCTTCTCGATCTTCAGAACTCAGATCAGGACATTCATAAGCATAATGACCTGGCTTATCACAATTATAGCAAACAGGATTGTTAGAAGTTCTTTTAGGAGGAGAATGCTTTCTGTTCCTGTCATGCTTGTCAATTGAGTTCCTGTCTTTCTTATCAGAATACTTTCTATCTCTCTTTTCAGATGAGTTCCTATCTCTCCTGTTCTCATTAGAGATCTCGTCCCTTCTTTCAGAAGAGTTTTGATCCCTTCTGTTTACAGAAGAGTCCCTGTTATTAGAACCCTTAGTTTCCTTATAGAATCTCTTGTACCTACCATACCTCTTATTCAGTTTATCAAATCTTTTGATCATAAGGCTCATCTGATCTTTCAGACTAAGATCAGAACTATCTAGTTCATCCTTTATACTTGATGCCTTAGACTTAGATGATCTAGACCCCTTAGAGGTAGAGGCTTTAAAGGCTATGTCCTTAGAGGCATCCTTATCCTTATGAATCACAGTAATAGGATCTTCTTCATCTAACTCAAACTCATGTGCCTTAAGTGTTTGGAACATAGTTTCTGCTGGCCAAGAATCAATGTCTTGTGTGGTTTTAATGATCATCTTGACCATTTTCCACCTTTCATCCAAGGCTTTCAAGATTCTCAGGTTAACTTCTCGGTCAGTATAAGTCTTTCCTAATACATCAAGATCATTCATAATTTTGGTAAATCGAGTATCCAACTTATCAATTGATTCTCCTGGCTTCATCTTAAATGTTTCAAACTTTTGGACAACAGTGGATAACTTGCTTTCTTTGATCAGTGTAGTACCTTCACAAAGAATATCCAGTTTGTCCCACATCTGTTTTGCAGTCTTACATTTTAGTACTTTACCAAGATACTCATTTGGTAAGGTATGTAAAATGTAGTTCTTGGCAAGACTGTCCAAATTGTTTTGTTTCATTTCTTCCGAAGTCAGTTCTGACCTTGGTTTAGGGACCAGTGCTCCAACTGGTTTGGATGGATCCAGAACTGCAGTATTTTCCACCATGATGACAATTGGTCCTTCAGTCACCACATACACCATTAGATCATGGGTTGAGCTAAAGATGACCTCCATCCTAAGCTTCCAGTAGTCATAATCTGCAATCTTGAACTTAGGCAGCTTGTTCACATTAGTGTCATCCATGTTTGATTAGACAAATAGGATCAGTAGTATAGCAGATAGATTTCAAGTATTCAGATAGTGACAAATATCAAGAAGTAACAGCAAGATCAGTAAGATATCCCTCAAGATCTGTAAGGTTATCAAGAAACAGCAGTCCAAAGAACTACTGCTCTGATACCACTTGTTAGTCCCAAAGTTGAGTTAATAATATTGAGTAAGCTAATGAAAATGTCTAGAGGGGAGGGGTGAATAGACTTTAAAAAATCTTTCAAAATATCAGAATATGCAGTGCGGAATTTAGTCTTCTTATGTACTGTACTGTGCTTACTCAGCTCAGATCAGTACTTTCAGAATAATATGGGCCTTACTAGTTTATACATAACTTTTATCTAGAACTTTATCTTTGTTAATTCTTAATGTTCTTAGTTAAACAATTCAAACAAACATCAAACAGTAAATGTAAAAAACACAGAATTTTATAGTGGTTCGACAAATGTCTACACCCACTCTCACAACTCCAGTTGTGAAGTTTTATTACTCTTCTTGAGCTTCTTGTGGCTTAGAGTCCCAAGATTAAGACTTTGATCTTTTCGATTATACCACCAGGTATATCTTCGATCTACTAGTAATTCTACAAGTAACTAGCACACTTGTTTTACAAAATACAAACTTAAACTTGAAAAGTAAAACTTCTCTGTGAATAGCCTTTGATTCTTCTCTTCAATTCAGTGGCTTCTTCTTCTTCAATCTCCTTCAACTCTGTGAGTTTTTCCTTGTGCTCTGTAGACTTAGATTGCTTGTAAACTCTTTAAGATCAGTAGTCTTAGCAGTAGGAGATTACACAGTATTTATAGAACTTAGTATGACAGTTAGCAGTTTGTGAACTAACTCTCAACTAACTCTAAAACTGTTTTTGTAACTTCTTCTTGTAACCGACTTTGTAACTTCCTTCAACTTCCAAGTCAGTATTTCTTCAATATATCTTCAGTTACACTTTAAATAAGTTTTCCAAACTTATTCTTCAATTTCACCAAATCAGCACAGTAACTTACTGTTCTGATTTTTTACTCTTCAGATTTTACTGTTCGGATTTTACTCTGCTGAGCCAGTCAGCACAGTAACTTAAAACTGTTCAAAACTTCTCCAGATTTCTTCTGAACTCTTCTTCAATTCTTCTTTGAAGTCTTCTTACTCTGAAGTAGTCCTCTGAGTCTTCTTTAGTCTTCTGATCTTCTTATAGTCTAGTTCTAATCTACTGTTCTGAACTTTACATTGCTGAATACAAATAGAATACAACTTTACATATATAAAACCTATCTATACATCAACTGAACTATATACAGATGAGTATAACTAAGTCCTATACTATAAGATGTCTATACAATACAAAACATCAGCTTAGTTCCTAACAGTTCATATATCAGATCAGTAACCAATAAGATCAGTAACTCATGTAAGTTCAATAACTCTCATATAAGATCAGTAAATACTAAGATCAATAATCATTTAAGATCAGTAACTTACATATAAGACCAGTAAGCATATAAGATCAGTAAGTATATATATAAGATCAGTAACTCAGATTTCAAATATCTCATATAAGATCACTAAAATTATTCTCAGTTTCCATACTCAGATCAGTAATCTTATTCCAATATTATTCAGTTAAGATCAGTAATTTTATCTTTAATATTACTTCATAAGATCAGTAAACTTACTTCAGTTAGCATTAAGATCAGTAATCTCAATTTAAGTTTCTCATCAGATTAGTAAGCTTAGATTCAGATGACTTAGTTAAGATGACTTAGAACCACATATATCACTAACTTTAAGTTGCTTTTGGCCATCAAAACATACTTTCATCAACTAGAACATTGTTTATAGGATTCATATCCCAACAATTTCCCCCTTTTTGATGAAGCCAAAACTACTTAAATGTTAATAAATCAGTAGTTAAGTATGTAGTCAATCATAACAGTTCATCAATTCAGAAATCATATCATATTCACAATCAAATCAGATATTTCACATATTACACATACTAACAAAATATGAAATGATCACAAAATATAGAAATAAAGACTAAGGATAGAAATTTTATCTTCTGAGCTTGTCCTTCATCTTCATTCTGTATCTTCAAATTCTGAATGCAACATACATCCTTGCCTTGATATCCATCATGTGTTGATGATCAGATATTCCTTCCTCTTTAATAATCTCAGCAATAATGTTGTTGATCTCCTTGTAATCAGGTTCTCCATTTTCCAATCTTGGAGGTTCCCAATTAGGTTCTTCAGGACACAAAATCTTTGTTCCAGCACGATTAGCAACTTGAACTATGTCTTCCGAGAACTCTTGATCAATGTTTAGCATGAACTCTTCAAAATCAATAAATTCTGCTTCTTTACTCGAATGATCACCAAACTTCCTCACAATGAAGTTTGCAATCTGCCATTTCTTCTTCAAATTCTTCCAGTATTCCATATGTTCTGTCAAAACAATGAAATCCACAAAGTTTTCATCTTGAAAATCTTTATCAAACTCTTTTCCTTCAGCTTTCTTTCTGAACTTTACATTGCTGAATACAAATAGAATACAACTTTACATATATAAAACCTATCTATACATCAACTGAACTATATACAGATGAGTATAACTAAGTCCTATACTATAAGCTGTCTATACAATACAAAACATCAGCTTAGTTCCTAACAGTTCATATATCAGATCAGTAACCAATAAGATCAGTAACTCATGTAAGTTCAATAACTCTCATATAAGATCAGTAAATACTAAGATCAATAATCATTTAAGATCAGTAACTTACATATAAGACCAGTAAGCATATAAGATCAGTAAGTATATATATAAGATCAGTAACTCAGATTTCAAATATCTCATATAAGATCACTAAAATTATTCTCAGTTTCCATACTCAGATCAGTAATCTTATTCCAATATTATTCAGTTAAGATCAGTAATTTTATCTTTAATATTATTTCATAAGATCAGTAAACTTACTTCAGTTAGCATTAAGATCAGTAATCTCAATTTAAGTTTCTCATCAGATTAGTAAGCTTAGATTCAGATGACTTAGTTAAGATGACTTAGAACCACATATATCACTAACTTTAAGTTGCTTTTGGCCATCAAAACATACTTTCATCAACTAGAACATTGTTTATAGGATTCATATCCCAACAGCCACCAATCCAGTCAACCATATATCACATCACAAGCTGCCCATGTTCTCAATTGAGAACTATGACTTCTGGAATATCAGAATGAGAGCTCATCTTGCATCTCTTCATACTGATATGCTGAGAGTGATAACAAGAGGACCCTATATGTTCACTCAAATCAACCCCAGATTAACTGAAGACCAAAGAGCTGACATAAGGGAAGAGATCCCTAAAGATGAAGATGATTTCACTGCTGAAGAGAAGAGAAAAGATAATTTGAATTATCTTGCAATGAATACTCTCCACCAAAAAATTCCAGATGCAATCATGGGAAGAGTCTACCGCTGCACAACAACCAAAGAAATTTGGGATACTCTTGCTGAAATGTGTGAGGGTACTGAAAAGATAAAGGAGAACAAACTCCAAGTGGCTGTACAAAAGTTTGAGCAATTCTCAATGGAACCAGATGAGTCCATTGACAAGTTTGCTGGTAGATTCACTGATGTGATGAATGAAATCAACTCATTGGGCAAGGTGTACTCCAGGAGAGAAGTTGGTTTAAAAATCCTGAGAAGTCTCACTCAAAAGTGGGATGTATATGCTGTAATGATGCAGAATACCAAGGATCTCTCCTCCATGCCCATGCAACAAATCTTCTCAGAACTCAAAACATATGAGTTTGACCTCAATAGAAGAAAGCCAGCAGAGGAGTCCTCTCTACCAACCAAGGGAGTGGCATTTAAAGCCAAAACTGCTGAACCAGAAATGCAGCCTACCCCAAGATCATCAAAGTCAGTCTCAACTCTTTTGATGACTGGTGATGAATCTGATAGTGTTGAAAGTCTCAACTCTTCTGATGGACTATTCTCAAACAGTGATGATGATGATGATGTGTGCAACATGGCTATTGAGGATGATGAGGTATCCTCCACTTCTAGCTCTCCATCATTTCTATCACAGAACACTAGTGAAGTCAACTTGAAACTTTCCTTTGGGAAGTTAATGAAAGATTTCACTAGGCTACAAGAATTTCATGACAATTGTGTGAGGGAAAATGAAAAACTTTCAATTGAGCTTTCAAAACCTACTGAGACAGCAATTGACATTAAATCTACTGAGTTGTACCAACAAGTCTTGAGAGAGCTTGAGGAAGCAAATCTCATGATAGTTGACCAACAAGGACAGATTGATGCTCAAATACTTACTCAGAAGAGAAAAGAGTTTGAATTAAAAATTCTTCAAGCAAAATTTGAAAACCTCTCACATGAGTATGACATTCTCAAATCAAGTGAAGAGAGCCTGAAATTAAAGATGTCTGCTTTGAACAAATCCTCTAGAGCAATAGAGGAAATTCAAAGTTATCAAAGACCTATGGCTCAAAGAAGTGGATTAGGTTTTGATCCATTCGAATCTTCACCCTGTCTTAGTGTTGCTTCTACAAGTAACACTAAGAAAATCTTTGTCAAATCAGTGGCACAACAAGCTGAAAATGAAATAATTCAGCCACTGAAAAAAGGAAAGGACAAAATGGATGATTTGCCAACTCAAGTGCTTCAGGAGACTAGGTCCAAACCTAAGGAAATGGCCAAAGTCCCTGAACACAAGAGGAATGTTGATCAGCAGAGTAGACCTATTGGAAGGGCAACTCTACTGAACAATGTTTAGAGGAGTTATCCAAGGTATAATCAGCCAAGGCCAACTCTTCTGAAAAAGCCTCAGCTGAATAGACCTAAGGACAACCATCCTCAAAGGCAGAATAAAATGAGACAACCAAAACCCTTCATGCCAAAGGGTAATGGTCATAAAAAGGCCTTTCCACAAAGATTTCATCAAGTTACACAAAGAACTCATAAGTTCAGGAGATTTGACAACTCTTCTGAAACTTACAGAGTTAACACTTTCACACACACCTTCCCAAAGGCATTTAAGGGAAAGGCAGTGTATGTTGATGCACAAGGAAAACAACTTAGCCACCTTGAATCAATCAGGGTAATTAGGCAAGTTTGGGTTCCTAAAGGTACAACTAACCTCTCAGGACCCAAAATTCAAAGGGTACCTAAAACTTGCTAATTGCAGGTACCTTTGGGCCACAAGAAGAGGAGTATGAGCAAAAAGTCAGCATGGTATCTTGACAGTGGATGCTCAAGGCACATGATTAGAAACAAGGAACTCCTCACTGATTTTATTGAAAAAGAAGGCCCAAATGTCACATTTGGAGACAGCTCACAAGCAACAACAAAAGGTTATGGTACTTTGATGATTGGTAACATCAAAGTATCCAATGTGTCTTATGTAGCTGGCCTAAAATATAATCTCCTAAGTATGTGATAAAGATTTCAATGTTGAGTTCTCTAGTGGAAAATGCTTAATCAAAGATAAGACTCAACAAACTCTATTGACTGGAACTAGGAAAGGAAATGTGTATTTTGCAGACTGGGACAAGTCTACTGATGCTGCATGTTTCATTGCTAAGAGCTCTAGTGAACAAAGTTGGTTATGGCATAAAAGGCTAAACCACCTGAACTTCAAATCAATGAACAAACTTGCTAGAAATGCATTAGTAAAGGGACTACCCAATGAGGTTTTCATTAAAGAGCATGTTTGCAAACCATGCCAAGAAGGAAAACAGATTAAAGCCTCATTCAAGGGAAAACCAGTCATCTCTACTGAAAGGGTACTTGAACTTTTACATATGGACTTATTTGGACCAATTACCCCTTCAAGCATAAATGGAAGGAAATACACATTGGTAGTAGTAGATGATTTCTCTAGGTTCACATGGGTAGTATTTCTCCTTAATAAGAAGGAAACACAAGTCAAACTGCCTGAACTGTTAAAGAGACTGTCAAATGAGAAAAGCCTTAGCATTATCAAGATAAGATCTGATAAAGGCACTGAGTTCATAAATTCATACATCAATGAGTATTGCACTTTAAATGGAATAGCTCATGAAACCTCAGCAGCTAGAACTCCTCAACAAAATGGAGTTGCAGAAAGAAGGAATAGAACTCTAAAAGAAGCTGCTAGAACCTTAATTGCTGACTCTAATCTACCTAAGAGGTTTTGGGCTGAAGCTATCAATACTGCATGCCATACTCAAAACAGATGTTTGATTACTAAGGGGCAAGGCAAAACCCCATATGAACTCTGGAAAGGAAGATTGCCTAAAGTGTCATACTTTCACATATTTGGTTGTAAGTGTTTCATTCACAATAATGGGAAAGAACAGTTGAAAGCCTTTGACAGCAAAGCTGATGAGGGATTATTTCTTGGATACTCTCAAATCAGTAGAGCTTTTAGAGTCTACAACAAGAAAACCCTTGTTGTGGAAGAAACACCTCATGTTGTGTTTGATGAATCTATCCTTGAGATCAGGAACAAAAACCTGGACACTGAAGAAATCACACAGAGAACAACCAGACTAAGCCTAAAAGACAAGGACACTGAATTCATAGATGTTGTCCAAGCCAATCTCCCTGAAAATGCTACACTGGACAACAATCCTGAAGGCAATATTCCTGAAGCAGACCCCAATGAAGGAAATAATGAACTGAATGATCCAATCCCAGTTCACCCTCAGGTAACAACTACCAATGAAAAAGCAGGCTCTGCTGAGGTAGTTAATGGATCCAATATTCAAGGGGGAACCATAAATGGTGAAAATGCCAATGTTCCAAACATTGAGGACAACATCCCTGAATATGATCCTGAATTAGATCCTGCTTTCAATTATCCTGAATTCTATAACACTGGTGACTCAACTTTAGTAGAGGACAACTCTACTGCAGGAATCAGAAAAAGGAGGACTTGGTTATCTGACCATCCTACCAATATGATACTTGGTGATCCAAGTATAGGAGTCAAAACCAGAAGTTTTCATGGTGAAAGTGCTATGTTTTGTTGTTTCTTATCAGAACAGGAACCAAAAGACATTGATGAAGCACTTCAAGATGCAAACTGGATCACAACAATGCAGGAAGAGCTAAACCAATTCACCAGAAAGGATGTATGGGAGCTGGTGGATAGACCTTCACATCAACATGTTATTGGAACCAAGTGGGTGTTCAAGAACAAGAAGAATGAAAATGATGTGATTGTCAGAAACAAGGCCAGATTAGTGGCAAAAGGCTATTGTCAATTAGAAGGCATTGACTATGATGAGACCTTTGCACCTGTGGCAAGGCTAGAAGCAATCAGACTGTTCTTAGCCTATGCAGCCCACAAGAGGTTCAAAGTATACCAAATGGATGTCAAGAGTGCCTTCTTGAATGGAGTTTTAAAAGAAGAAGTCTATGTGGAGCAACCACCTGGCTTTGAGATTGGAAATCAAGTCTACAGATTGAAGAAAGCTTTATATGGACTCAAGCAAGCTCCAAGAGCCTGGTATGACACACTGTCACAGTTCCTCTTAGATCATGGTTTCATAAAGGGAACTGTGGATAGAACACTCTTCAGAATCACTGAAGGAGAGGACATCTTGCTTGTCCAAATATATGTGGATGACATCATATTTGGATCCCCCAATGAGAAGCTGTGTGAGAAGTTCTCCAAGCTCATGCAAAGCAAGTTTGAGATGTCCATGATGGGTCTGATGAATTTATTTTTGGGACTTCAAGTCAAGCAATCCAAAGAAGGAATCTTCATCAATCAAGCTAAGTACACCAAAGAAATGATCAAGAAATTTGGGTGTACAACTAGCAAGCCAGTAAGGATCCCAATGAACACAAATTGGAAGATGGATCCTGATGAGAGTGGTATCTCAACCAACTCTACTGAGTATAGAGGAATCATTGGTTCACTCCTCTATCTCACTGCCAGCAGACCTGACATCACCTTTGCAGTAGGTGTTTGTGCAAGGTTTCAAGCAAATCCTAAGAAAAGCCATCTTGAGGCTGCAAAAAGGATCTTGAGGTATCTCAAAGGCACTGAAAATCTAGGCCTTTGGTACCCTGCTGATGACAACATTGAGTTAACTGGCTACTCAGATGCTGATTATGGAGGATGTAGAATTGACAAAAAGTCCACCTCAGGGACATGTCAATTCCTAGGGAACAAGCTCATTTCTTGGTTCTCTAAGAAGCAGAACACTGTGGCCACCTCTACCACTAAACCTGAATATGTTGCTGCTGGAAGCTGTTGTGCTCAAATTCTTTGGCTGAGACAACAATTAAGAGACTACAATGTCAACTCTACTGAAGTGCCAATCTTCTGTGACAACAATAGTGCCATTGCAATATCACAGAATCCAGTTTTGCACACTAGATGCAAACATGTGGACATCAAGCATCACTTCATTAGAGATCATGTGGAGAAGAAGGACATAAAGTTGGTGAAAATCCACACAGATCATCAAAAAGCTGATATATTGACTAAGCCACTTGCAGAGGCAAGATTTCTGGAGCTATCAGCAGAATTGGGATTACTTGATCCAGGGAAGTTGGACAAATAAAATCTATTGAAGTTAATGGGAGGAAAGGGAACTGAAATGGTGTTCAACAGACTTGGTCAAGTCCACTGAAACTCAGAAAAGATGACCTAAATCATTCAGGACACTTGTCCACATCTTTTCAGGACACTTGTCCAAGTGGGGTCAGATAAGTTGTCCTAGCTATCAAACCAAATCTTGGTCTGATAAGCACCTATTTTGGGTAATCATTGCCTATTTTGAAATCTGTCCCATTCCATATTCAGATATCATCTTTTTAGGATTTAATTTGTCTCCCATCCAAAAGGTCACTTTCCATGCATTAAATTCCAAGATTTAATTCTTGTTTGCATTACACCTTTTCAAGCCATGATCTACCTTGGAAACTCCCCAACCATTAACTAATATTAAATAACTTCCACGTTTTGAATAAAACCAATTACTCACTGTTACATTGGTTTTTGACCATTGGATCAAAATTGGACAACTCCCCTAAAATCAATCCTGGCCGTCCAATTTTGTTTTTCCATTTTTGTTAACCGTTGAATTGCCTCAAGACTTCACCAACTCATTGACAAACATTCTTTTTAGAATATTCACATGCCTTAAGATCCCCCACAAACACTTCTTCCCCAAGTATTCGTAACCCTAGCTTTCATCTTCTTCAAACACTCTCAAACTCACTCAAATTCATTTCTGTAACCTTCAATGGCTCCCAAAGTAAGACCAGAAATGATCATTGATTTCTCCAACAAGGCTCTAGACCTTGATTTTGGCTATCTAAGCAACAAGAACAGCCTTCACTTTGAGCCTACTGTATCTTTCGAAAATGAAGACCCTGAAATAACTCCAACTCTTAGATGGCTAAGAAGAGCTGGACTTAAGAAGTTCATGGAAGAAAGGCCAAGCTCTTGTCTGGAGAGCTATATGGCTGAATTCTTTGCCTTCCTCAAGTGGAGAGGTAAGCCTGAAGATGGTGAAGTTGCTACAAGACTCTCATATGTAGCAGAAGGAGAAGAGGAAGAGAGATTTCACAGGGTGAAATTCTCTGAAGAAGACCTTGAAGGAGCTTTTGGATTGCCTTCTGAGGGAAGGAATCCAGAACTTTATGGTGCTGATCATGAAGAAGAGATAGCACAAGAATGGCTATTGGTCCCAGGTCCCCTCTCTTCAACACAACACAAGAGAACTCTTAAGCTAAAATTTCTCAATCTGTTTGAGGTAATCACCAAGAGTCTCTTGAGCAACACTGGAAGCCTGGAGCAGGTCAGCCATCCAAGAATAAGGATTATGGCTGCAGTTATTGATGCTAGTGACAAGGGCATCAAGTTTGATTGGAGGACCTCCATCTTGTCTGAGATGATGAAGGAAAAGGCCAAGTTCAAAGTGAGAGCTCACAATAAGGTTGTATTGGAAGGAAAACTCAAGTATTGCACCAGGGCAAGCTTGTTGATTGATAAGTTTTCCCACTATTCACAAATGCAAACCTTTGCAAAGCCCCTCCCTGCCCAGAAAATCATGTTCAGAAAGCTTAGTAAGAAAACTGAGCAAAGAAGGTTGTTGATGACCAACCCTGCTGAAAAGATTGAAGAAAAGCCCAAATTGAAGAAGAGAACTAAGGCCAGGGCTGTCAAGACTAAGAAAATGTCTCATGTACTCTCAGGAGAAGCCTTAGGAGCTTCAATTGAAGTTGATGAAGTGGCAGAAGAAGGAGTGCAAGTGCCATCTGATCACTCAGAATAGTTGAGGCAGAAGCACAATGAAACAAGGCAAAAGCACAAGGGTGATAAGAGAGCCAGGGAAGTTGTCCCTGAGGAAGAGAAAGAAGTGGAAGGTAGTGGGAGGAGTAGGGCTAGCAAGAGAAGGGCCAAGCCCACTGAGAAGGTGCTGGAACTTCAGGAAAAAGGTCTCTTCAAATTGCTTTAAGGGAAAGCAGGGCTGAAAGCAGGACAAAATCTAAGTCCAGGACCAACTCTTCTGGTTCTGGAACCCCAGAGTCCAAAATCCCTGAAGGCCAATCCTTAGAAGCCAACATCCCTGAAACCCAAAATCCTGAACCCAACTCCCCTGAAACCCATATTACCCCTTCCAACCAACCTATCACACCTGTCAATCTTACTAAGAGATATTCTCCAGAAGGGAGTGTGCAAAGAAGTGGTATTGATGTGCTTGCAGATTTAGCTGTAGATGAGACAAGGTTGCTGTCACCCCTTGACTCATCCATGCTCAATTATTCAAAGCTTTTAGAAACTGCACTCAATGAGCCAACCCCCCTGAGCAAAGCCCCTTCAGATCCATTGCTCTCAAAAGCAACTGAAGTACCTTCAACTGCACCCAACCCTTCTGAAGCCAACATTCCTGAACTTAACCTACCTGAAGCCACCTTAGGAGAAGACAGAGCCAACTCCCCTATAACCCAATGTCCCCATTCCAGTGGAGATGAGGAGGAGTATACTTATGAGAGTATGCTCAGAGGAGGAGCCAAGGCTACTGTGGACAGTTTGTATCCACAACTTGCTGAATTTCCAAGAATTCCGAAGACATTTCATGATTTGAGAATGCTTGTGGATGTTAAAGATAAAACTATAATGGAGATATCACAAGTCATCCAAAATAAGGGTGCAAACTGGTGGCAAGTAGAAGAAAGCAGACTACTACACTTTGCTGGTGTGCTAAAAATAAGATTTCTCATTGATGAGAATGTGTTTGCAAAGTTAGTAGATGAGAAGATCATTGAGGAAAAGGAAAGAAAAGCTAAGGGCATCAAACACCCTGATAGTAGCTCAAATGATGATGATTCCCCTGATGACCCCTCAAATCCCTCAAAACCCAACCCTCCTGAAACCAATCCCAACCCTTCTGAATCCAATCTGCCTTCAACCCCCCTCCTAACCTATCATAGGAAAGGCTCTGTTTCATCAGAGGTGTTGACCAAGGGTGGTAACACAACCAAAGACACATCTGCCAATGAAGGTTCTTCTGAACCCAAGGCACAGCCTAAAGATGTTGAGGTTCCTTTATTAGAGGCTGGTTTGGTTAAGGCCTATTCAGTGTCAGAAGAGTTGGACACTGATCAGCCCTTAATCATTTAGGATGACTCAATGGCTGCTGCAATAAGCACTGTGATCTCCCCACAACTGCCATCTTTGAACCTTGTTGAAGGTGAAGATGTTGCAGGTATAGGTGAAGGTGTTGAAAAGGAGAGATTAGTCAAAAAATCAGAGGGAGTAGAGGATGAAAGAGAGGTTGTGATCACTAAGATAGTGAGTGTACCACAAATAGAGGGTGGTATAAGTGAGGAAGGACAGGTTATTCTTGAAGTCAAATCTGAACTTCAAGAATCCCTTGATGAAAGGAGGCCTGATTCCTTGGGTGAGGACATTATGAATGAAGGAAGAAAAGAAAGAGTTGAAAATGAGAAGAAGGCTGCTGATGTATCAGAATCTTATGCAAAAGAAATTGAGGGTGATGAGTGTTTATTTCCTAACATTTTTTATTTGTCTAATATTGCAGGAATTTCCCTTGACCAAATATTTGCAGATGAGTTCTTGACAGATGCTCCCATCCAAGTGGATACAGGCTCAGCACAAGCCTTGCTTGGAATGCAGTCAGAGAAGTTGGAGTCCTTGGCACATCAAGTCCAATCTGCTCATGCTGAAATATCAGGAGCATTGAATGAGCAAGGAAGAACTCTAGCATCTGTGGAGATGAGATTAACAGGCTCTGAGGATGTGGTTCTACCCACATTGGAAGCAAGGATAAGTGGTGTGGAAACTGGTCTCCAAACCATTTCCACTGAAGTTCAAAAAGCCAAATCCACCATGGAATCCATCTCAGAGGAGGTCAAGAAGGAACAAAAGCTGCTGAGAGATAATCACAATGCCAATGTCAAAACTCTCAGACTAACTGTCAAACAAGCACTTGGAAAGAAGACAGCATTGCAAAGAAAAAGAGCTGAGGAACAAAGACTTGCTATGGTAAAAGCAGCCTCAGAAAAGTTTTCCCAAGAAGTGATGGCCAACACTGCTGAAGGTGCAGTGGCCAACCTCACTGAACTTCTTTAGGCCCAACTTGATGCATCTCTGAAAGCAACCTTGGAGGAGGTTGTCCAACAAAAGATGAAGCCTGTTCTAGCTTTCCTTAGCTTGAGTAGTGATAGGATGCAGAATATACATGATGAGAATGTATATCTGTTGGAAGAGATGAAGTCTCTAAACCAATCCCAATCCCTGATGGCCATAACCATGAGTGAGCTCAAACCTCAATGCTTTGATGCTGCCAAAAAGGGGGAAAGGGAAAGAGCAAAAGCAAAATGTGCCTTAGTCATAGGAAGCCCAGTCAAGGGAAAGGACAAAGTTCCTGAAGTTAAAGGAAAAGAGCCAGCAGTGCTGAACTTAGAAGATTTGGATGAAGAAGAGCAGTTAGCAATTTCCTTGAAGAACTCAATGGCTTCAGCACAAGAGGAAAGAGTTAGGCTACAGCAAAGACCAGGAGGAGAGGTATCTGGTTTGGACAAAGATGCTGAAGGTGTCTGTTGGGATATGAATCTGTGAAACAATGTTCTAATTGATGTGTATGTTTTGATGGCCAAAAGCAACTTGAGGATAATGGTATATGTGATTATATGTTGATATAAAAGTTTTATATAAGATAAGTTTACTGATCTTAGTAAGAAATACTGAAATAAGTTTACTGATCTTATATGGGATATTTGAATCTGAGTTACTGATCTTATATGCTTACTGATCTTATATGTAAGTTACTGATCTTAGGTGTTTACTGATCTTATTGTATTTACTGATCTGATATATGAACTGTTAGGTACTAAGCTGATGTTTTGTGTTGTATAGACAACTTATAGTATAGGACTTAATTATACTCATCTGTATATAGTTCAGTTGATGTATAGATAGGTTTTATATATGTAAAGTTGTATTCTATTGTAATCAGTATTATAAAGTTCAGAACAGTAGATTACGAATAGATTAGAAGAAGAAGATCAGAAGACTAATGAAGACTCAGAAGACTACTTCAGAATAAGAAGACTTCAAAGAAGAGTTGAAGAGAAGCTTAGATGATTCTGAAGAAGTGCAGAACAGTTTTGGAGAACTGTGCTGATTGGTTAAGAAGAGTAAAAATCAGAACAGTAAGTGAATGTGCTGATTTGGTGAATTTGAAGAATAAGTTTGGAAAGCTTATTTAAAGAGTAACTAAATATATTTGAAGAGATGCTGACTTGGAAGGAAGTTACAAAGTTGGTTACAAGAAGAAGTTACAAAAACAGTTTTAGAGTTAGTTGAGAGTTAGTTCACAAACTGCTAACTGTCATACTAAGTTCTATAAATACTGTGTGATCTCCTACTGCTAAGACTACTGGTCATAAAGCATTCACAAGCAGTCTAAGTCTACAGAGCACAAGAAGAACTCACAGAGTTGAAGGAGATTAAAGAAGAGAAGAGCCACTGAATTGAAGAGAAGAATCAAAGGCTATTCAAAGAGAAGTTTTACTTTTCAAGTTTAAGTTTGTGTTTTGTAAAACAAGTGTGCTAGTTACTTGTAGAATTACTAGTAGATCGAAGATATACCTGGAGGTATAATCGATAAGATCACAGTCTTAATCTTGGGACTTTAAGCCACAAGAAACTCAAGGAAGAGTAATAAAACATCACAACTGGGATTGTGAGAGTGGATGTAGACTTATTGGTCGAACCACTATAAAATTCTGTGTTCTTTACTTTTCTGTTTGATATTTGTTTAAACAAGAACAGTAGAATTTACTAAGCAAAAGATCTGATTAAAAATTGAGTATAAACTAGTAAGGCCCATATTGTTTTGAAAGTACTGATCTGAGCTAAGTAAGCACAGTACAGTACATAAGAAGACTAAATTCCGCATTGCATATTCTGATATTTTGAAAGAATTTTAAAAGTCTATTCACCCCTCCCCTCTAGACTTTTACTAGCTTAATCAATCTTAACTCAACTTGGGACCAACAAGTGGTATCAGAGCAGTAGTTCTTTGGACTGCTGTTTCTTGATAACCTTGCAGATCTTGAGGGAAAACTTACTGATCTTGCTACTATTTCTTGATATCTGTCACTATCTGAATACTTGGAATTTATCTGCGATACTACTGATCCTATTTGTCTAATCAAACATGGATGACACTAATGTGAACAAACTGCCTAAGTTCAAGATTGCAGATTATGACTACTGGAAGCTTAGGATGGAAGCCATCTTTAGCTCAACCCATGATCTGATGGTGTCTGTGGTGACTGAAGGACCAATTGTCACCATGGTGGAGAACACTGCTGTTCTGGATCCTTCTCAACCAGTTGGAGCACTGGTCCCTAAACCAAGGTCAGAACTGACTTCTGAAGAAATGAGACAAAACAATTTGGATAGTCTTGCTAAGAATTATATTTTACACACCTTGCCAAATGAGTATCTTGGTAAAGTGTTAAAATGTAAGACTGCAAAGCAAATGTGGGACAAATTGGCTATTCTTTGTGAAGGTACTACACTGATCAAAGAAAGCAAATTATCCACAGCTGTCCAAAGGTTTGAAACATTTAAGATGAAGCCAGGTGAATCAATTGATGAATTGGATACTCGATTTACCAAAATCATGAATGATCTTGATGTGTTAGGCAAGACTTATACTGAAAGAGAAGTTAAGTTGAGAATCTTGAAAGCTTTGGATGAAAGGTGGAAAATGGTCAAGATGATCATTAAAACCACACAAGACATTGATTCTTGGCCAGCAGAAACTATGTTCCAAACACTCAAGGCACATGAGTTTGAGTTAGATGAAGAAGATCCTATTACTGTGATTCATAAGGATAAGGATGCCTCTAAGGACATAGCTTTTAAAGCCTCTACCTCTAAGGGGTCTAGATCATCTAAGTCTAAGGCCTCAAGCATAAAAGATGAAGTAGATAGTTCTGATCTTAGTCTGAAAGATCAGATGAGCCTTATGATCAAAAGATTTGATAGACTTAATAAGAGGTATGGTAGATACAAAAGATTCTATAAGGAAACTAAGGGTTCTAGTAACAGGGACTCTTCTGTGAACAGAAGGGATCAAAACTCTTCTGAAAGAAGGGATGAGATCTCTAATGAGAACAGGAGAGATAGGAACTCATCTGATAAGAGGGATAGAAAGTATTCTGATAAGAAAGACAGGAACTCAATTGACAAGCATGACAGGAACCGAAAACATTCTCCTCCTAAAAGAACTTCTAACAATCCTGTTTGCTATAATTGTGATAAGCCAGGTCATTATGCTTATGAATGTCCTGATCTAAGTTCTGAAGATCGAGAAGAAAGGAAAGCCAGAAGAGATCGAAAATATGCCAAGGGTAAGAAGGCAATGATGGCTTACAATGATTCTGATTCGGAATCAGAAGAGTTGCCATCGTCTTCATCTGACTACCCCTCTAGCAATGAAGATGAAGCCTTCATAGCAGATGATGGACTGGTAATGATGGCCAAAATAAATGATGAGGTATCATCTGCTAACTCTTTTCAATCTTGCAAGAATTCTGACACTGATGAAAGTGATGCTGCTGTTAGCAGTGTAGGAAGTAGTCTTCATCATTCCCAAGGAGTGACTGAAGAAGACCTTCTACAAGCTAACAAAGCATTCATTGAAATCAGTGATGAGAATATATCTTTAAAGCAAGAAACCATTAATCTGAAAGAAGCTCAGTCAAAAGTAGATCCTAATATAGCTGTCATAAATGCAAGGTTATCAGAAGAGTTGTCTCAACTCCAAGAAAAGTATGCATCCATTGACAAACTATATCAGGGTATACTTAAAACTCAAGCCAAAGAGATTAATGAATTCAATGATTTAAAGATTAAGTGTGAAAAACTTGAAGAGCGCAATAGATTCTTAGAATCTGAAGTAGTGAGCCTAGATCGAAAGCTATCTGGGATGATTAACTCTACTAGGATTAATCAAACTATCTCAGACAGATATAGAGCTCCAAATGATAAAAGTGGGATAGGTAATGATCTGCCTAGTTCCTCCACTTCAGAATTTAAGAACACTAATGGAGCTAGTTCAAGTTCTTTGCAACTAGATAAAGGAAAAGAACCTATGACTTATGATGATGATCCAAAACTCAAAGTACAGCCTAAATACATCCCTCCTACTACCAAGAATGGTAAAATGAAGAATGTATTAAGACCAGTACAGTCAAGACCATACCAGAAGAGTTATACTCCTCTGACCAGATCAGATCAGTCCTGGAATCAGAAGAGACAAACTCAGAACAGTAGGTCAAGACAAGCACAGGCAAGTTGGGAACAGCCTAGACCTCCTTTTATAAGGCAGTCTCAGCTGTATTCAACTAAACCTAGGAGATTTGTGCCTCATTATCATAACAAACCTGTTCTTTATCCTCCTCCTTTATCCTATGATACCATTGGTGAGGAAAGACCAAAACGCATCTATAAGCCGTATGGTCCACATGCTTTTAGACCATATTCAAACTATTACAGGCATACTGATCTTACTGAAAAAGGGATAGAACCAAGGAAAGGCTATCTCAGAAAAATAGATCCTAAGTCTGCTGATAATTCTGAACTGGTTAATAAAGTACCGTTCTGTGATAAATTTGGAAGGAAACTGAAGAGGTCCCATTTATTCAAATCCTCAATGTTCATTTGGGTACCTCTCACTACTAACCCCCAAGGACCCCAATAAACTAGGGTACCTAAATTATTAAGATCACTACCTTGCAGGATCGACTGGACTTATACAAGAAAGGTGGTTCAGTTGGTGAGACCTGGTACATAGACAGTGGGTGTTCACACCACATGACTGGTACCAAGGCCTTACTTACTGACTATCATGAGAAGGAAGGACCAAAAGTCATCTTTGGAGACAGCTCCATGGCAATTACAAAAGGATTTGGATTCATCAAGAATGGAGATGTTGAAATCCAAGATGTCTCTTATGTTGAAGGTTTGAAATATAATTTGTTATCTGTATCTCAATTCTGTGACAGGGGATACAAAGTTCAGTTCAAGACCAGAAGATGTGAAATAATAGACAAAAGGACTCACAATGTTCTACTTGTTGGCACAAGACAAGGAAGTGTATACATTGTGAATTGGAATAGTTGTCCTAAGAATTCTTGTCTTATTACTAAGAGTCCTAAAGAAAATAGTTGGCTCTGGCATAAACGCCTCTGCCACCTGAACTTTAAGATAATCAACAAGATTGCTAGAGAACATCTTGTTGAGGGCATTCCTAATGAAATCTATTCCAAATCACAAGTATGTGATTCCTGTCAAAAAGGTAAACAGGTAAAGGTTTCATTTAAGTCCATTCCAACTCTTTCAACAAGCAGAGTTTTAGAACTCTTGCATATGGATCTTCATGGTCCTATCAACCCTCCTACATTGAATGGAAGAAGGTATACTCTAGTTGTAGTAGATGATTACTCTAAGTTTACTTGGGTAGTCTTTCTACACAAAAAGAGTGATACACAAACACTACTTCCAGATCTATTGAAGAGGTTGCAGGTTGAAAAAGGTCATCCCATTGTCAAGATTAGGAGTGACAAGGGGACTGAATTTATTAACTGTTACATCTCTGACCATTGCTCTAAGTCTGGCATACAGCATTTGACAAGTACAGCCAGAACCCCTCAACAAAATGGTGTTGCAGAAAGGAGAAACAGAACACTAAAAGAAGCTTGCAGAGCCATGATTGCAGAATTCAACACACCTCAAAAATTTTGGGCAGAAGCTATTAACACAGCTTGCCACTCCCAAAATCGAAGTGCTCTTAATAAGGTGCATGGTAAAACACCTTATGAGGTATGGAAAGGCAGAAAACCAAGAGTTTCTTATTTTCATATCTTTGGATGTAAGTGTTTCATACATAACAATGGTAAAAGTAAATTAAATGCTTTTGATGCAAAAGCTGATGAAGGAATATTCTTAGGATACTCTTCTGTAAGCAAAGCATTTAGAGTGTTTAATTACTCTACCCTATGTGTGGAAGAAACACCCCATGTAGTCTTTGATGAGAATGTGCAGGACTCTGCTGATCATCAGCTCAGTAAGAAAATTGACAAATTACAGCTCCAAATCAACAATGAAGATGATGATACAGAAACATATGAATCTGTACAAGCATATAATCCTTTCCTGAAAGTCCTAGATCAAGATTCTGATAAAGAAAAGGTAAAAGACAAAGGTGAGTCTTCTAAAACTTCTGATATGCCAGAATTGAATGACTGCTCTCCTATGAACAAATCTGCTGATATAAATAATACTGATCTGCATGATGATTTGCATGATGTAAATGATGATAGCATTTCTGTTAAGAATAGAAGGACATGGAAGTCTGCTCATTCTACTGATCTGATTCTAGGTGATTCTAGTAAAGGTGTCAAAACTAGAAAACAATTGTTTGATTCCCAGGAAGAACCTAGTAAGTCTCTATTTTGCTGGTGTTGTTTTCTATCATCTATTGAGCCTAAAACTGTGATTGAAGCTTTAAGTGATAGTAACTGGATTATAGCCATGCAGGAAGAACTTAATCAGTTCACTAGAAATGAAGTTTGGGAACTTGTTGATAGACCTAGTAATCATAATGTTGTAGGCACTAAGTGGATTTTCAAGAACAAAAGGGATGAAAATGATCTTGTAGTTAGAAATAAAGCTAGATTAGTTGCTCAGGGCTACTCTCAAGCTGAGGGTATTGATTATGATGAAACTTTTGCCCCTGTAGCTAGACTAGAAGCTATAAGACTGTTCCTTGCTTATGCTGCACATATGAAATTCACTGTGTATCAAATGGATGTGAAAAGTGCATTTTTGAATGGTATACTTGCTGAAGAAGTTTATGTGGAACAACCACCTGGTTTTGAAGTGAATAGTCACCAAGTATACAGGTTAAAGAAAGCACTCTATGGATTAAAACAAGCCCCAAGAGCCTGGCATGATACACTTTCTCTATTCTTACTTGAAAATGGTTTTACTAAAGGCAAGGTTGATAGAACTTTGTTTAGAAGACGAGAAGGTAATGATATATTACTTGTTCAAATTTATGTGGATGATATTATTTTTGGATCACCCAACAAAACCTTGAGTGAAAGTTTTTCTACACTCATGCAAAGTAAATTTGAAATGTCTATGATGGGAGAAATGACATATTTTCTTGGTCTTCAAGTAAAACAAACTCCAGAAGGTATCTTTATAAATCAAGCAAAGTATACTAAGAATTTGCTAGATAAATTTGGTATTAAAACCTGTAAGACAGTTGGTGTGCCCATGCAACCTACATACAGAATGGATCCTGATGAAGGAGGTAAGTCTTCTGACCAACCTCACTATCGTGCTTTAATTGGCTCTCTACTCTATCTAACTGCCAGCAGACCTGATATTGCTTTTTCTGTTGGTGTATGTGCAAGATTTCAAGCAAACCCCAAGGAAAGTCATCTGGAAGCTGCCAAAAGGATATTGAAATATCTAAAGGGGACCATTAATCGAGGATTATGGTATCCTGCAGATGATGATATATCCTTAAGTGGTTATTCAGACTCGGACTTTGGAGGTTGCAAAATAGATAGAAAATCTACTTCAGGTTCATGTCAATTCTTAGGAACTAAGCTCATTTCATGGTTTTCAAAGAAACAAACAAGTGTGGCAACTTCTACTACTGAAGCAGAATATATGGCTGCAGGTAGTTGTTGTAGTCAGCTTCTTTGGCTAATACAACAACTCAGAGACTACAATGTTGTAGAATCTAATGTACCTATATATTGTGACAGTAATAGTGCCATTGCCATCACACAAAATCCTGTTCTACATACTAGATGCAAACATGTTGACATTAGACATCATTTTATTAGGGATCATGTTGAAAAGAAAAATATTAGGATGGAAATGATTCATACTGATATTCAAAGAGCTGGCATTTTTACAAAACCATTGGCTGAAGTGAGATTCAGAGAGTTATGCCTTAGTTTAGGATTGATAGATATGGATTCTGTATGTGTATAGAACTGTGCTAACATTTCAGGTACTGATCTTATACCAAGAGGAATATGAAGCAGAAACTAAGAGCAGTACATCAAAACTCAAAATTCAGAAGAGACAACCCTACGTCAGATCACTAGACTTAAAACAGGTAACAAGGTTACTAAAGTGACCTTAATCCCGATGAGGAAGCTGGTAAAGCTGAGGGACACTGAGAACACACATTAAGGGGGAATCTGTGATTTCTTAAAGATCCTTTTGTTGACTCAGAACACTAAGTCACTTTAGCATAAACCTTGATGTGATCATTAAAGTAAACATATTGTTACTAATATGTACTGTTTTACACTTATATCTCATGAACTAACACTTCTACCAAGGTGAAACAGGCACAGAAGAGGAATTCTCCACTGAAGGGGGAACTGGTCTGATTACAGATTTGAAAGTCTACAAATCTGATCTGATTACAGACTATATTAGTCTACAGATCTGTTCTGATTAATAAATTGATTTGTCTACCGAACTAATCTGATTACAAAGTTTCTTTGTCTACATAACTGATCTGACTACAAATTCAATTATTCTACAGAACTGATCTGACTACTAATAATCTGTCTACAGAAAGACTTGATTACTACTAATCTGTCTACAGAAGAGAAATGATCTGTCACAGTACTGATCTGAGGATTACTGTGCTGATAGCAAAAATGTGGAATCAGGGAAGTTGGGAACTGATCTGAGTACTACTATGCTGACCCGACTACTGATCTGATGCTCAAAACGTTACTCAGCTGATCACAGTACTCAGCTGATCCAGATAAGTAGATATTAATACTTTAAAAAGCAAGAAAATGAAGTGAACTATTTCTGAAACCTACTGTGCTGATATGCATCAGAACAGTTTTTGTCTTTGAATAGTCTAAGTCAAAAACTGCTCGACTTCTAGATTAATAATAGAGATGATTAATACACTCCTCTATTTTTAACCTAACTACTGTGGTGTATTTATCAAACACAAAATGGCTCCAAGAAATAAGAATGGTATTCGAATATGAACAGTTTTTTTTAATCACAAATTTCGAGATTCAATCGCAACCATTCATCGTGAAATAAACTCAATCCACGCCCTAGACTGGTTTTGAATTTATCAAACACGATCACTTTTCATCTTCTTCTTCCTTACGAATTCATTTCTGGAAATTTCATAACTCAAAATTACTCTATCTTCTACACCTCTACAAATGGCTATTATTAATGTTCTGAGCGAATCTAATGAAGTTATTGGAACGTTTGATTATGGATTTTGGATGCGTGAGAAAGGCATTTTTGTAGAAAACGCAGTCTACTTTAATGGTCGACATTGTCCAGAGAATCAAGCTGTTTTAACCATGTGCGAAGAAAGCGGTCTCAGGAAATTTTTGGAATCATATCCACTCAATGTGTATGAACCCGAAGCAGCAGAATTCTTTTTACAACTAGAAGGTGATACCAATGGTGTTCGTTCAATACTGTCCGGGCACAAGGTCGAAATAACTCGAGAGATTCTTGAGGTTATGTTGGATTTACCACAAGGACCTGTTGACATCCTGAATTACAAAGCTGGAGAAGAAAAAGAGTGTGTGGGTAGATGGACAAATGAGGAACCAGACACTCTACACAACTTGAAGAAAGCCGTGCTACCTACTGGTCTTCAATTTTTTATGGATATTGCTGGAAAGTGTTTGTTAGGGCAACATCATAGTCAAGACGCTCAATCAAATCTGAAAATTCGCATAATGGCAGCAATAATTGACCGTGTTCAAGGTGATTGGCAAGGTTTCTTTCTTGAAAGACTTCTAAGCGAAAAGGAGAAGATTTTGTTCGATGAGGACTCCGAAGAGTTTTCAATCAAATCGAAATTAGGGTTCGGCAACAAGCTGAGCATTCTGTTACCTCAGATTGTTGTTAAGAAAGCATACTAGAGTAATCCCAAGAAGTTTCATCAAGGGAAATTCTTGATGAAAAAGGAATCTGTGCGTTATGAACAAGAGAATCCTTTGGTGCTACCTCTTCCAGAACTAGAAGCTCAAGAATCTGGTGCTTCTATGTACAAATCAGATGATAATCAACCAGAGAAAAGAACCAAGGCAAAGCATGATCCTATGAGTTCTGGATTAAGAAGAGGAAGGTCTGCAAAAGCCTCAGCAGAGCACACAGTCAGATTTCTTAAAACTGTGGTGAGAAGCAGCTCTGAAGATCATGAGGTTAGTACTTCTAGACCTAGGGAAATTCTTGATTCTACCCCTACTCCATCAAATTCTGTTCCGTATCAAACCCAACCCATTGATCAAGATTCAACTTGTTCTGAGGAGTCAGTACACTACTCTCCTATTAGACAGAACACTCCATCCTCACCCATTCCGAACACTTCTTTTCATACCACTCCCCATTCTAGTCCTCAACATATTCCTGCTACTCATTTTTCCCCTGAACCAGTTCATGATCAATCTACTGAGCATGAACATATACCTGCTTCTGAACCTATTGAAATCTCCTCATCTCCAGAAACTGAGGTTATTCAACCACATTCAGTGTTTTTGATGGATTATCCTATCTGTGATAAGGAAGAGAGGATTAGGTTTAAACTAAGAAATGCACTCCTGAAATGTTTTCATGGATTAGATGACAATTCTATGGTGTTTGAACAACTTCTAAGGATAGGTACTTGGGTATATCTTAGAAGGATTGGCTTGAAAGAATTGTTAGTTGTGGCAGAAGGCATGGGAGGTTTATCTGTTTTTCATGATTGGGAACAAGAGCAGAGAGAAGCTGCAGGTGTTCAAAATTGTTCAGAATTGTTTACATTGGATTCTGTTATTCAGTTGATTGAAAGATTAACAGGATGTAAATATTCTATGGTTAACTCTGCTGAGACTCATGTTGATTCTGATGTCAATTTGGGTGCTGAGGATGTTGGTGCTGAAGAGTTTAATAATCAAGCGGATATGGAAGCTGACTATGAAGCTGATACCAATGCAACTGAAGTGTTTGAGAACACAGTTGTAATTGAAGAAACTGAGGTCATAGAGGAACAAACTTTGGGTGCTGATGAGTTAGATAGTACACCAATTGATGTTGATGAAAATACTGTGTTGAATGATGTTCAAGAGACAGTGAGACCTGTTCCTACTAATACTGTTCCAGATAGCTCAAGCTTTGAGATGTTGAAAAAGCTTAATGAAGAATTGCAAAGTAAGCTGGAGGCTACTTTGACACAATTTCAAGAGGCTACAGAGAAATTGGAAAAGTTATGTGCTACAAGTTCGTATGAGCAAGTGATAAATCACACAATGTCCAAAGTCTATGATCTGCATAGATTACAGGAAAAGAAATTGTCCGTTGATTTGCAAAGGAAAGTTGAGTTGCTCATAACACCCTTGAAAGAATGGCAAGATGAAGCCAAAAAGGGGGAAGTTAAGGTCATGAAGGTCATGGAGCAAACTCAAACTCAGCAAGCTCAATTAGTTGTGAGTCAAGATGAACTAAAAGAGAGTATGGATGATCTGAAAGAAGAGATCATTAGTTTGAAAAAGAGTATTGCTGATCTCAGAAATCATGGAAAATCTTCTGAAGCTGAAACTCAAATCATAGCAACTGTTGAAAAGAGTATTGCTGATCTCAGAAATCATGGAAAATCTTCTGAAGCTGAAACTCAAATCATAGCAACTGTTGAAAAGAACATTGCTGAATCTTCATCTGGAAAAAGGAAAAGGAAGTTAGTATTGAGCGAAGATGAAGAAGAAGCTGAAGAGTCTGGGAGAGTTACCAGGTCTAAGAGTAAGCTGAAGCATGTTGTTGCTAGTAGTAGGCCATGTGATGAGCAGATGGCTGAAGCTGTTGAGAAACATAATGAGTTGCTTGCTAAGAAGAAAGCTGAATTGTTTGAGAAAAGAAAAGCTGATGAGCAGATTAGGAAACAAAAGTTGAAAGATGCAGAAGCTGCTAGGAAGAAGTTTGATAATCGAGTTGCTGCATTAAAAAGGAAAATGAAATCTAAGTCTGTTGTTGGTGTTCTTAATGAGAATTACATAGAATTTATTATTGATGATGAACATTTGGAATACTGGAATAATCTTAAGAAGAAGTGGCAAATTGCAAATTTCATTGTGAAGAAGTTTGGTGATCATCCTACCAAGGAGGATGAGTATGCTGATTTTGAAGACTATATGCTGAATGTTGCAAGAATCTTCTGGGAAGATGTTTTGTTGCTAGCTGCTGGTGCACACATTTAGATATTATGTCCTGAAGAACCAGTATGGGAACCTCCAGGATTAGAAAATGGAGAACCTGATCTGAAAGAGGTTGGAAATATCATTTCAAAAATCATTCAAGATGAAGGTATTACAGATCACAAGCACATGCTGGAAATCAAGAACCGGATGTATTTGGCATTCAGAATACCAAATGAAGACTAAAGATGAAGGACTAAGCTCACAAGATAACACTTCTTAACCTTATCTTTATTTTCTTCATTTTGATGTTTTTTTGTGATTATGTGATGTATGTGTAATATTTGGTTTATATGAAACTATTCTGATGTTGAAATTGATGAACTAAGTATGATCAACCATATATCTTAACCTACTGATCTGATTGCATTTAAGTGGTTTTGGCTTCATCAAAAAGGGGGAAATTGTTGGGATATGAATCTGTGAAACAATGTTCTAATTGATGTGTATGTTTTGATGGCCAAAAGCAACTTGAGGATAATGGTATATGTGATTATATGTTGATATAAAAGTTTTATATAAGATAAGTTTACTGATCTTAGTAAGAAATACTGAAATAAGTTTACTGATCTTATATGGGATATTTGAATCTGAGTTACTGATCTTATATGCTTACTGATCTTATATGTAAGTTACTGATCTTAGGTGTTTACTGATCTTATTGTATTTACTGATCTGATATATGAACTGTTAGGTACTAAGCTGATGTTTTGTGTTGTATACACAGCTTATAGTATAGGACTTAATTATACTCATCTGTATATAGTTCAGTTGATGTATAGATAGGTTTTATATATGTAAAGTTGTATTCTATTGTAATCAGCATTATAAAGTTCAGAACAGTAGATTAGGAATAGATTAGAAGAAGAAGATCAGAAGACTAATGAAGACTCAGAAGACTACTTCAGAATAAGAAGACTTCAAAGAAGAGTTGAAGAGAAGCTTAGATGATTCTGAAGAAGTGCAGAACAGTTTTGGAGAACTGTGCTGATTGGTTAAGAAGAGTAAAAATCAGAACAGTATGTGACTGTGCTGATTTGGTGAATTTGAAGAATAAGTTTGGAAAGCTTATTTAAAGAGTAACTAAATATATTTGAAGAGATGCTGACTTGGAAGGAAGTTACAAAGTTGGTTACAAGAAGAAGTTACAAAAACAGTTTTAGAGTTAGTTGAGAGTTAGTTCACAAACTGCTAACTGTCATACTAAGTTCTATAAATACTGTGTGATCTCCTACTGCTAAGACTACTGGTCATAAAGCATTCACAAGCAGTCTAAGTCTACAGAGCACAAGAAGAACTCACAGAGTTGAAGGAGATTAAAGAAGAGAAGAGCCACTGAATTGAAGAGAAGAATCAAAGGCTATTCAAAGAGAAGTTTTACTTTTCAAGTTTAAGTTTGTGTTTTGTAAAACAAGTGTGCTAGTTACTTGTAGAATTACTAGTAGATCGAAGATATACCTGGAGGTATAATCGATAAGATCACAGTCTTAATCTTGGGACTTTAAGCCACAAGAAACTCAAGGAAGAGTAATAAAACATCACAACTGGGATTGTGAGAGTGGATGTAGACTTATTGGTCGAACCACTATAAAATTCTGTGTTCTTTACTTTTCTGTTTGATATTTGTTTAAACAAGAACAGTAGAATTTACTAAGCAAAATATCTGATTAAAAGTTGAGTATAAACTAGTAAGGCCCATATTGTTTTGAAAGTATTGATCTGAGCTAAGTAAGCACAGTACAGTACATAAGAAGACTAAATTCCGCATTGCATATTCTGAATTTTGAAAGAATTTTAAAAGTCTATTCACCCCTCCCCTCTAGACTTTTACTAGCTTAATCAATCTTAACTCAACTTGGGACCAACAGTGTCCAAACTAGAGGAAAGATTAAGAAGGCCAAAGGAAACAAAAGAAAAGCTGAAACATTCACTGATTTTCCCAACAGCCTTGATCTGCCCCCTGAGTTCAGAATTGATGATGATGAGCCTTCTTCCAAAAAGGCAAAGAATGCTGAAAAAGACAAAACTGCTGAAATATCCAAGTTTACTGAAAAGGATAAATCCTCTGAAACTGACAAGAGTGCTGAAGATCCCAAGTCCACTGAAAATATTGAAGAGTTGTTTGTTGAAGGATTTGGACTTGAGCCCAAAAAGAAGACAACTGTCTTAGCTCTTGATCCATCAAAGTTGTTTCATGAAGGATATGGCAAAGACCCTGAAACTCAATATAAACTGGCCATGATGAGGGCCCAAGAAAAAATGGATGTGATGGAAGAGGCCAACAAAGCAAGAGATAAGAGAAGAGCTGACTTCCAAAAGCTAAGAAGAAGGAGAGCAACCTACAGCAAAATGAAGCCCCAGCTACTGATTCCTATGGACACCAAATATCCACACTTGGATAAATGGGTACCTATTCAGCTGAATGACACATGGGAAGAGGCTAAAAGGGAATTTGTCTATGACTTTTATGTCATTGACAGATGGAATGGAAGAGATGCCAACTCTTCCTTTGCTGAGTTCATGAAAGAATATTACAGAGAGCTATATCAACAATTGCTTGTAGCTTCTGTATTGCAAGAACTGAACTCAATGCCCCCAGGCCTATCATTTACATGCCTCCAAAGCTTGATGGATGGATTGACCAGTCAAGGATCCAGCGAGAGTTTCTAGAGATCCTCAAGTTGAACAAGATGACCCTTGGACCCAAAGGAACCAACCAAGAAGCCATGGAGCTGAAAAGAAGAGTGTGGGCACAATATGGGATGGTGCCACCTCCTGAGGATGACCTCTAAAATGGCTAAGTCTTCTGACCTTTTTGGTGGTTGAAAACTTATCTTATCTGAAGATATGTTTAATTGGTCATCTATACTGAAGTCTGGTCAAGAATGCTGATGTGCTTTGAAAATATGTTTGCTCTGATATGCTCTAATATAAGTTTTTGCTCTGATACTTGAAGATCTAGATGTTATTAAGTATTTAGTATATGCTCTGATGTAATAGTATTTTTGGATTCATGCTCTGATATGTTAACTTCAACTATCACCATGCTTGTAATATACTTTTGAATGAATGATAGTTGACCATCCTTTGAATCAAGAAACAACACAGTTACAGAAATCTATCTATGCCTATCTTTGAAACCTATTTGCAACATGAATGGTGAATACACTAACACATTCTTTTTCAGGAAAATTGACTCTAGTCATGTCTTCTGAAGATAAATGTAATAGGTGTAGTCAAGTCACTTTTGCATAAAATGTATAGGTTTTGGCATCATCAAAAAGGGGGAAATTGTTGGGAATAAAATGATAAATGTTTTGATTGAATACCAAAAACCCCCTAAAACATGCCTAAGTCAAGATAATTATGTTCTAAGATTGTTAGAACATATAGAATAAGGATAGATGAGAAGCTGATATGTTAGGCAACTCTTAGATGATTAGATGCACAACTTGAGGGGGAACATATGCTTTGAAGTCTATCAAGAACAAGTTCCCTTAAGGCTCAAATTCTGGAACAATCACCTAAGCTAATGGAGGCCAAGTATGCTGATCAGGAGAGTTGTCCAGAGAAGTTGTCTCTGCACAATTAAAACAAGAACAAAGGTTCTGAAGCTTAAAGGCCAAGTATGCTGATCAGGAGAGTTGTCCAGAAGAGTTGTCTCAGTACAATTAAACCAGAACAAGTGTTCTGAAGCTTGAAAGTCAACTATGCTGAAGAGATAAAAACAACGACACCTTAAAAGACTTCAATGAATCATGTTGAGATCATCTAGATGAAGCAAAGGGAAAGAGCCAAATCATCTGAAGAAGAGCAAGCCAACTATGCTGATAAGCATGTATGCTGACAGTGATAAGCAGAGTTGTCCATTTGATAAGGAATGTTGTCCTATCATTGGATCAACCTTCAGAAGCCATGTCCAAGTCCTAACAAGTGAATCTTAAAGTCAGACATTGGGAAGAGTGCTGCAGAATGAAGACAAAGTCTTACAAGCCGTTTATTACCCAAATGAGGACATGTCACTATCAAGAATATGTCTTCCAGTTTGAAGAACTCAAGGAAGACATTTATAGCAATTTGGGACTGCCTCTCCAACGGGCAAATCCTCAAATTTGTCTATAAATACAGAAGTGTGAAGACCATTTGAAGGCATCCAACCAACTACTAAGCCAACTATCCTACAAGTTGTCAAGTGCTCTCAAGCTTTCAAAGAGACTATCTTAGTCTTCAAACACTTCATCTAAGCTGAACCCCATTGTATATCCATACAAGCTTAGAGAGATATCCTATCCTTATACACTGATCTTCATTGTAAAGGATATCTCATTAGTTGGAACCTTACTTCAACCCTTACCCCTTTCAAGTGAGAAAGTGAGAAGGTTGTAGTAGTAGAAGTGGTAGGAGCTGACTGTTGAGAGAAGAACAATTCAGTTCTGAGTTGAGAAGACGGTACTAGGACTCTAGACATCCTAGAGATCAATTCACCAAGGAGTGGTGTTCTTGATCAAGTGCACCTTGGCACTATAAAACAAGTTAATTCCAAGAGTGAAGGAATTATCCTGTTAAATCAGGGAAAGTGGATGTAGGAGCTTGAGTCTCTGAACCACTATAAACTCTTGGGTTGATTTACTTTCAAAGTACTTTCATACATTCAACACTGCACACAAAACTGATCTTTCAAAGAACATATATTCAAAGACTGTGCAAAAACTGTATTGGACAAGTTCCCTGAAAACTGGACTACATTGCTTAAGTGATTTCAGAACTTAAAGGAGTTTGAACTAAATGGCCAACCACTAATTCCGCACATATAACTCCCCTAGATAGTTACTCAACTAAGTACTCAATAATACTTAGTAGTTTGATTATCTTAGATGAGTTAATCTCATCAGCAGAGTTGTCCAGGACAACATTGCTGAACTCTGGTTTGATCAAGTTTGAAAAGAATTTGCATACAAGTGTATTCCCCCCCCCCATACACTTGTCATATAATCCTTTCAGGACCAACATTAATGTATTCTCATATCTACAAAAAGACAAAATAAAAGGACAAAGATCCACGAAATCCAAGATCATAAGTGTTCAACAACCTAACTTAAGCTAAAACGACCTAAACAAACAGTAAAAAGGATCAACAGATAACTTACTCGAATGATCATCGTGACTTCGTTAGGGATAATATACCTAATGATCAACTAAACACTGAGAGAAAAACTACTTGAAATTTAAAAAAGATATAAAGAGTTACCTGATGAGACTACAAGGGGCTACCAGTGGTGGCGGTACGGTGGTTTCTTAAACGGATTTGTAAATCTGTTGCTTTATTTGTAGATACGGATTCGGCAGTGCAGATGACGAAAGCGTCGAACGCAGCAAAACTAAGGCTGGTTTACATTGGGAAATGGATGTTGATAGATATGGTGGGGGTGGGGGAGGTTGCTGGTGTTGGAAATATAACGCCGATAAGGATACTGCAATATCGAAATTTAGGTAACAAAGTCGAGTCAAGGGAAATCATTTTCCCGTAGAACAGAATACGCCCTGGTAGTGCTCAATAGGTTCGGCGTTCTGTTCCCAGAGGTAGAACGACTTTCTACTTCGTCTACAGTAGCACCACTGTAGAGGAAGCCTCAACGAACGTACGACGAGTACAAACTGAACAAAGAAAATTATGTACGAGAATAGTGATTGCTTTGGGGAGCTAAGCACTGCAGAGAAAGGAGAGGAATGAATGAGCGAATTATTATGTGGGAAGAGCCTGGTATTTATAGGCAGGTATCAGCCAGGTGGTTGAGAGATTCGTGCGTGGGCCTGAGCCCATTAAGGTTGGAAGTCCGAGCAAAAAAATCGCAAGACGTGGAGAGAGGTCCTTGGAGACCAAGTTTGAGTCTCCATATTATTCTGGAAGGTTCATGAAGTGTTTTGAATGGGTCGGTCCATTTCATGTTGGGCTTTCGGAGTTTTTGGGTCTGTAAAAAGATAGGCGGGCCCCAAAGACCAATTGCCAAATCCAAATCAGGAGCCGAGCTGGGGGCGCGTGTATGGCCTTTTGGAGAGTGTACCCCTAATACATGGTTGAACTCCATGTTTACTTCAATGCCTTTAAAGTCCTTAAATGTTTTGTGGACTTCCTATGTGGGATAGGTGACCCTTCACCTTCCACCACTCAAACTCAAAGTTGAATCCTTCAACTTCATTAATTAATTTCCCACTCACCTAAACTCGATTTTGAGATATTAAATATACCACATTCATCTACTCCGAGAGTAGATCGACTATGTCACGTTTAATTATTAATAATTAACGTATAGTCCCTCTAATTAATTTAATTAGATAAGATTATCAAAACCCAATTAATTTTACATTAATTCCAACAATCCCCCACATGAGTGAAAATCGTGTCTATATAACATCAGGCTCCGTGTTCAGTTCGATTGAGATCTCCGTGCATCTGGAAAAGTAGTTTTTTACTTTGAACTTTTCGTAGCCAAACACTATCGGGTACACCGGCGGCTTAGTGGACGCAGTGCCTTGAACTAGTCCTCCATAGTGTATACCTAATCAACAGTGTTAGCACACTTCAATCTCGACTTCGTAACGTTCTCACGTTTTTTGTCCATTTTGGCCATGGACGTCCTTTGTATTCATAAATGTTTGGTCGAAGCGGCCCTCACTTATCATTTATATAGGTGATCTCCTTTCGAGTATCCCGTTATACTTTAGGAATCATTAAGAGTCAATGACTCAACCTTTACCACATTTTACGGGTTGTTGTGTTGTCATGAATAATCATGTTTTTCAAGAGTTGTATCACTAACTTCAACAATTTCGTTTTCCCATTGAACCAAGTTCTTGGGATCTCCATTCATCATGGTTGGGTTTCCACTGCTTTAGTTTTTCTTGTGGGTTTTAGACCCATTCTTTCTACCAGCTTGTTCATTTGATCTCGGTTTATGCTCTTCGTGAACGGATCTGCTATATTGTCTTTTGACTTCACATAGTCAATGGATATTACTCCAGTTGAGATCAATTCTCTAACGGAGTTGTGTCGACGACGTATGTGTCTCGACTTTTTGTTATACATGACATTCATAGCTCTGCCAATAGCAGCTTGACTGTCACAGTGTACCATCACAGAAGGTACTGGTTTGTTCCAACATGGAATGTCTTCCAGAAAGTTACGCAGTCATTCAGCCTCTACACCAACTAGGTCTAAAGCGATAAATTCTGATTACATTGTGGAACGGGCAATACACGTTTGTTTTTTGGATCTCCACGACACTGCTGCTCCTCCAATAGTGAATACATATCCACTAGTGGATAACGAGTCTTTAGTGCCTGATATCCAATTTGCATCACTGTATCCTTCTAGTACAACTGGATGCCTCGTTTAATGAAGCTCATATTCAAGGGTGTACTTCAAGTATCTTATGACCCTTTTTATTGCTTTCTAGTGCTCGTGACTTGGATTGTTTGTGTATTGACTCAGCTTGTTTACAGAATATGCAAGATCAGGGTGTGTACAATTCGTAATGTACATCACACTTCCAATGATCCTTGCGTATTCCGGTTGAGCTACTGGTTCTCCCCTGTTCTTTTTAAAGTGAACGTTAAGTTCCAAAGGTGTCTTAGCAGGTGGTCAAAGGCATTAAATTTCTTTAGTACCTTCTCCACATAGTGAGACTGTGTCAAGGAAATTCCACTAGACGTTTTCTCAATCTTGATTCCAAGAATCACATTTGCTAATCTCATGTCTTTCATGTCAAAGTTTCTTCTTAACATGTTCTTCGTATTAACTATGGCATTGTGATTGTTACTCATGATTAACATGTCATCGACTTATAAGCATATGATAACAAATCCCTTTGGTGTATCTTTCACATATACACACTTGTCACATTCGTTAATTCGAAACCTATTTGACAACATCGTATTGTCAAATTTCAAGTGCCACTGTTTAGGAGCTTGCTTAAGTCCATACAGTGATCTAACAAGTTTGCACACCTTTTTCTCATTTCCAGGTGCAACATAACCTTCTGGTTGATCCATGTATATTTCAGCATCCATTTCACCATTAAGAAATGCAGTCTTAACGTCCATTTGGTGTATTATGAGATTGTGCAGAGCAGAAATTGCGATCAGTACACGAATGGAGGTGATCCTTGTCACTGGTGAGTATGTATCGAAGAAATCATACCCTTCCTTTTGTTTAAAACCCGTTTCAACTAGACGAGCTTTGTATTTGTCAACAGATCCATCTGCTTTGTACTTTCTTCTAAGGACCCACTTGCATCCTAAGGGCTTGCAACCTTTAGGGAGATCAACCAGCTCCCATGTATGATTTAGCAGAATTGAATCATATTCACTTTTTATGGCTTCTTTCCAGAGGGGTGCATCTGGTCTTGCCATTGCTTCTTTGATAGTTTTAGGTTCATCCTCCTCCAATACATAAGTAATGAAGTCTGAACCAAATTCCTTATCAATTATAGCTCTCTTACTGCATCTTGGTTCTTCACTCTCTTTAGTGGAAGGACCTGCAGTGTCATCTGTTGCTTCATGAGTTCTCTTATTCGAACTCACTTCCTCTTTTTTCTTACACGGAAAAATATTTTCAAAGAACACTGCGTTCCTTGACTCAATTGTAGTACCTTTTGTCATATCAGGTATTTCAGATTTGTGAATCAGAAACCGATAGGCACTACTGTTTAAAGCATATCTTATAAAGATACAATCAACTGTTTTAGGGCCGATTTTAACTTGTTTAGGAAGTGGTACTTCAACCTTAGCCAAACACCCCCACACTTTGAGGTATTTGTATGATGGTTTGCGTTTCCTCCATACTTCATAAGAAGTTTGATCCTTAGTTTTGTGTGGAATCTTATTCAGGATGTAGTTAGCAGACAGAATGGATTCCGCCCACAAGTTCTGAGGCAAACCAGAGTTGTAGGTCCCTAGTTGAGTAGATAATATTGAGTAAGCTAAGAAAACGTCTAGAGGGGGGTGAATAGACTTTTCAAAATCTTTCAATATATCAAAGTACACAATGCGGAATTATCAGATTAATAATGAGCCCAACAAATTTATACTCAACTAACACTACAAGAAAACTGCAATTTAGCCGTGAAAAAATTTGTCGCTAATTCTAATATTTTCGTCGCTAACGTGAGTTAGCGATGAAATAATTTTATCGCAGGATTTGTTGCTATACGCCCGTCGCTAACGTGTTTGCGACCAAAAAAAATTAATTTTGTCGCAAATGTTTACGACAAAAAAAATTAATTTTGTCGCAAATATTTGCGATGAAAATTTGAGTTTCATATATCGCAAAATATTAGTGACGAAAAATTGAGTTTCATCGCAAAATGTTAGCGACGAAAATATGAGTTTCATCACAAAATATTAGTGACGAAAATTTGAGTTTCATCGCAAAATGTTAGCGACGAAAATATGAGTTTCATCACAAAATGTTTGCGAGGAAAATCAATCATTTGTCGCAAACACGTTAGCGGCGTGTGTATAGCAACAAATCCCGCGACAAAATTATTTCATCGCTAATTCACATTAGCGACAAAAATATTAGAATTAGCGACAAATTTTTTCGTGATAAATATTTTAATTTCGTCGCAAATGTTAGTGATGAAACCCATATTTTTGTCGCTAATGGCTATGATATCCGATTTACGAATCATTCTCTAAACCCACTTTCGTACTCGACCAACCCAACCTGCACCCACACCCGACCTGACCTACCCCAACCGAACCAACTCAATCGTTCTCTAAACCCACTTCCGCACTCGACCCGCACCCACACTCGACCCGCCCCAACCCAACCCAACCCGCACCCACACTCGACCCGCCCCAACCCGCACCCACACTCGACCCGCCCAACCCAACCCGCACCCACGCTCGACTCGACCCGCCCCAACCCGCACCCACACTCGACTCGACCCGCCCCAACCCAACCCGCACCCACATACCCCCTCCCCCATTTTATTTAAATAAATATTTTATTTGATCTTGGTGGGAATTGATCCCGGGTGGATGGGCGCCGATAGCTGGGCGCCTACCACTCGGGCAGACATCTCTTTGATGCAGTTTTTAATATTAATTATATATCTATTCAATTGTTACTAATTTAGTAGTTATTTTTACTCATTTAATAATTTATTTCACATTTATTAATTGATTAATTTTTAACTTGTAAGTTGTAACAATTATATATGTATATATATGTGTATATATATTGTAATTTTTAAAACAATTCCAATCGTAAAAAATCAATGTTACTTTAACAATTAAAAAAAATAATAAATATTCAGTCCAATCTTTATGTCCATCTTCATTTGCATCATATCATATTTATAAATATTTTTATTAACATTCATACTGATTTATAAGACATAAAATTTGGAGAATTATTAAACATTTAATTATATAAATCGATTTTCTTGATTTAATATGCATAATTGATTTAATATTAGCCACAAAATATAATTTTCATTGTTTTTCTTATTATTAACAACAAAATAAAATAATTTGTTAAAAGTGTAGCGATAAAATATTTTAATTTTGTTGCAAATATTAATTCCAAAAAATTAGCCACAAAAAATATATTTCATCGTAAAATAATAGTGACTAAATATAATTTTCATTGTTGTCCTAATTATTAACAACAAAATAAAAGAATTCGTTGTTAGTTTAGTGATGCAATATTTTTATTTCATCGCATAAAGTAATTTCAATAAATTAGCCACAACAAATTATATTTCATTGTAAAACTTTAGCGACAAAATAAAATTTTCATTGTTTTTCTGATTATTAACAACAAAATGAAGCAATACGTTGCTAGTATAGCAATGAAATATTTTAATTTAATCGCAAAAATTAATTTCAATAAATTAGCCACGAAAAATTATATTTCATCGTAAAATATTAGTGACGAAATATAATTTTCATTGTTGTTCTGATTATTAACAACAAAATGAATCAATTTGTTGCTAATATAGCGATGACATATATAAATTTTGTTGCAAAAATTAATTTAAAGAAATTAGCCACAAAATTTTTAATTTCATCGCAAAATATTAGCAAGAAAATATAATTGTCATTGTTGCTCTGATTATTAACAACAAAATGAAGCAATTTGTTGCTAATATAGTGATGGAATATATAAATTTTGTTGCAAAAATTAATTTCAAGAAATTAGCCACGAAAATTTATATTTCATCGCAAAATATTAGCAGCGAAATATAATTTTCATTGTTGTTCTGATTATTAACAACATAATGAAGCAATTTGTTGCTAATATAGCGATGAAATATATAAATTTTGTTGCAAAAAATAATTTCAAGAAATTAGCCACAAAAATTTCTATTTCATCGCAAAATATTAGCAACGAAATATAATTTTCATAGTTGTTCTGATTATTAACAACAAAATGAAGCAATTTATTGCTAATATAACGATGAAATATATAAATTTTGTTGTAAAAAATAATTTCAAGAAATTAGCCACAAAAATTTCTATTTTATCGCAAAATATTAGCAACGAAATATAATTTTTATAGTTGTTCTAATTATTAACAACAAAATGAAGCAATTTGTTGCTAATATAGCGATGAAATATATAAAATTTTTTGTAAAAAATAATTTCAAGAAATTAGCCACGAAAATTTCTATTTCATCGTAAAATATTAGCGACGAAATATAATTTTCATTGTTGTTTTGATTATTAACAACAAAATGGAGCAATTTGTTGCTAATATAGCGATGAAATATATAAATTTTGTTGCAAATATTAAATCTAACAAGTTAGCGACGAAAATTTATATTTTGTTGCTAAAAATTGTTTTTAGCGATGAAATTTAGATTTGTCGTAAAATTTTCGTCGCTATTCCCCCTGTTTCTTGTAGTGTAATTTCGTAATTGAACTTCTGTATGAACACTTAACTTGTCTATTCTATATGTAGATTTAATAAATTAAACAAGTAATCAATTAAACACAAATAAAACAGTAAAGTAAACAACACAAGATTTATAGTGGTTCGATAACTTGTCTACATCCACTATCACAACTCCAGTTGTGAAATTTTATTAACTCTTCTTGTGGCTTTAAGTCCCAAGAACTAAGACTTCGATCTTCTCGATAACACTACCAAGTGTTTCTTCGATCTAACAACTAGCTATTTACAAGTAACTAGCGACTTGAACAAAACTATAAAAGAAAAACTTCTCTTAGTCCAGTAGTAGCCTTCTGAATTTGACTTGTCTTCTGGCTTCAACTTTCTGAACTTGAACTCCGTGAGCTTCTATTTGCTTTTAATATCTCTTAGTAATCACTTCAGTATATCGAGTTACAGTAGTCTTAAATCGTAGAATACCTTGGAGTATTTATAGACTTCTGAACCTTCAAGAACAGTTTGTTATCCAACTAACTTTCTTGATAACTTCCTTCTCACTGTTTCTTCTTATCCTTCCACGCGTTTCATCAGTTAATTAGTTATTCCATAACTAATTCTTCAATATATCTTCCTTCATACGCGTTTCTGACTTAAGTAATCTTTCTTCTTTTATGCGCACTTGTCTAGTCTGGTCTTCCATACTTAAACAAATTCTTCAGTCTTCATAACCTGTCTTGTCTTCCACGAGTCTTCATGTCTTCTTCTAGTAGACTTCTTCCAATAGTAGACTTCCATGAAGAACTAATCTATACTAGTCCTATCATCTAATTCTAACAAGACTATTACATTACTTTAAACTTTATAACTCAGCTTAGTCAACTTAAATCTATACATCATTATGAACAAACATATGAGCTTCTATACATCAATTATTCGCTTATCATAAACCTAACAAAAACATAACACAATACTTATAAAACGTACTTGTCTTTTATTTCATACTTAAACTTTTCTTTCATACTTTATACTTTGTACTCTACTGATCTTGTGCACAAGACGACTTCCATAACTAGATCTGTCCATACTTAGAAATATATTCAAGACCTCTTTTTGGCTTATGAAAACTACTTCAACATCAATTAGGACTTGTATCAAGATTTATATCCCACCAATTTCCCCCTTTTTGATGAAGCCAAAACTACTTGAATTATTTTAAGTAAATAGATTAGTTAAGTAGTTATCTTCTCAAAATGTTATCTTTTCATTCATAATCATAAGATCAAATAGATTACAATTACCTAGCAAAATGAAAAAGAAACTAAGTAAGGTACTTACAATGTTACTCACTGATGTTTTCAATGTCTGGTTTAGGGATGCGGAATGCATCGAGAATTCTTTTGTGAATGTCAGAAATATGATCTTCATTGTCTATCTTCTCCTTCTCGAGCAACTCTTCTTCGAACTTCTTCACCTTGTTGAAGTCAACTCTTCTTCCTGAACCCAGTAGTGGAGTCTCCCATTTAGGAAAATCTGGAACTAAGATATTATAACCAATAGCAGTCGCAATGCGCATGATTAAGTTCCATAAGTTCTTGTCTTCTGCTTCCATGAACTTATCAAACACAGCATACAACTCTTCTTTACTATCTGCATCACCAAATTTCATGATAATCCAATGATCAACTTCCCATTTCAACTTGACAATGTTCCACGCATCTCTGTGCTCATTGTCAACGAACTTGTCAATGTGGGCATCTTCAATCATATCTGGATCAACCTTCAACTTTTGCAGCCTTTTGATGTGTTTTCCTAACAACTTCTTGTTAGCATAACGATCATCTTCAAGCTTCTGCTTCTTCAGAATCTCCGTCTCATCTAGATCAGCAATTATTTGACCTATAGATTCTTTAACTTTTGGTTCTGAAATGTCCAGCTTTCTTTTAACAATCCTTCTCGTCTGAACTTCTTCAGTAGCAACAGACTTGCCTTTCACCAGTCTCTTTTGCTCTTTAGTACTTGCACTGATCTGTTCCAGATCTTCTTTCTTTACTAGTCTCCTTCTTTTTGGTCTACTAGTCTCTTCAATAATAAGATCAGTCGCAACAGCTTTCACCTCTTCAGTCTCTTCCCCCTTTTTGGCTTCATCACTTGCCTTAAGAGTGAACAGAGAGGTAAATCGAGTCATTTCTTCTTGAACAATTTGCTTCATCAACTCAGCAGCTCTATCAATCTTCTTTTGATGAGACTTGTCTTGACTCATCTTGTCAAGCTTAGTACCAACCAGCTCTAACTTTTGAGTATACAGGTTCAACTCATTCTTAAAATGATTCGCAGTTAAATGAAGTAACCTGTTTTCTTCAGTCATTTCAGTCATCAAAGCTCGTGCTTGCACCAATTGACTTTGAGCTTCTCTTCTCTGCTCATCAGCAATGTCAATTTTAACTCGATAGAGTCTCTCTATCTTCTTCGACTCTTCAGCCAAAACTCTTGCAAAATCCACAGAAAACTTCTCAGAATAATCAATCTGTCTTTGCAAGAAGTCTTCTAGCTGAGTATACATCTCCTGTCTGAATGTCAAATCCATCTGGTTAACTTCACCAACAATCAGATCTTTCGAACTTTCCACAAGAGATTTATTCTGTTCTTCTAGAACTTTCTTCATATCTGTCCTCAGAAATTCACCAATAGATGATTGAATCACTTGCTTCAAATCCATCTTCAACTCATCTAATAAAACAGTTGAAATCACTTGATGTGAGTGAGCAGCTTCACCAGGAATCGCTTCTTCCATGATTTCATCTTCATTAATAACTTGCACTTCAAACAACTTGTCTTCCAGATCAGTAGTCAAGACCTCGTCTACTACTGGTTCATCATCTAGAACGTCACTTCCAGCTATGGCTTTCAAATTGATAGGAGGACAGTAAGGTATAATTGCTAACCTTGCTTCCTTGAACCTTCTTTCAGCCTCGTTAGAGTCTCTTTTCACCATGGCATGTAACTTCTTTACATATCCACATAACTCTGCTGGAAAATCTTTCTCAACGTATCTATTGATTTGCCCTACATCTGTCCTTGGGCTGTGAGAATGTTCTACTTGGAATCTGAACACCAGCCCTCTCATTTGATCAGACACATTCTCAAGATCAATTTGTGGATCAGTAGACATCATCTCTTCTACTGGCTCCGCATCTTGCATTAACTCGTCTTCTACAAGATCAGTTTCGATACTTGTACACCAACACTTATCTTTGCTTCAGAAAATAACACATCATCAAAAATATTTAACATCCTTTTGACAAGAGCAGTCAAGGCATGCGCTGGGAGTAATTCAGAGTGATCATTAACTCCGCTATTTCCATTTGTTCCATTTACCAGTCTTGGAAATTCGCAATTCCACCCATTCCAAGAATTACTTCAAATATGTCTTCAGTCTGACCTTTCTTCAATGCAACCCATGTGCATATCTTGATCAACTTCTCATACACTTCTGAAGTTGTGTCGATCTCGACTGACGACAGCATTTTCTTCAAGTTTCTGGTCATTTGTGCACGCAACCTCTTCTCTCGCAAACACATCGGATAATCAACCAGGGTTTCAAATCTGTTTTTGGGAGGGGTCTGAGTAAGTGGGGTCCTTAACTCAGTTGCTGAAGTGTCAGCTAGTAGAGTTCCCGAAACAAATGGGTTTGAAGGGTCAACATTTTCTGTTGTGGGAGTGGGAATAATTTGGGTTGTGGTTTCTTGGGGCTGTAACGTGGCTAGGTTTGGTATTTCAGCCGTAGGAGTATCAGCTGGGACAAATATAGTAGTGTCTTGGCTAATGTTTGACCTTAGCGGTTGAACGATCAATGGAGTGGTTCGGGAAATAGGTTTGGCACGAGATCGAAGTGATCTTGTCGTGGTTTTCACAGGAATATTGAGAGGAATAGAAATAGCACGAGAAGAAGTACTAACCAATTCAGTCTTCTCTTCTGGTGGTGAACTCGTCTCAACTCTCACCAGTTTGTAAGCTTCCGCATCCTCAACTTCTTTTTCCGAAGCATCATCCGATTGAGTTTCTTCAGAATCATTAGTAGGCTCGATCATAGCCTCATCTGACACATAGCTAACCAAAGCTCCACTGGTTCCAGTCTCAGCCTCGTCTTCTTCAGCACTAGACGAGTTGGCTTCTAACATCGCATCTTTTGGGTTGATCTGAACTTGCCCACGCTCAAGAGCCCTTTTCTCAGCTTGTCTATTGAGAGCTTCCTTCTTCAGATAATGTTTCAAAACATGAAATGGCTTACCCTTGCTCCAATTCGTCTTGTTTGGGAGTAAGACGGGTAGAAGTATACTGAGCTTGTTTCCAAAACTCACAGCTGCAGATACCACCCATTCTCTAGCATTGGTGTCCACCCTTACATTCTTCTCAAAATACATCAACCTATCCAAGAATAGTCTGTACCAGTTTCCATCAGTAATACCATCATAGATTGCAGCCATCACCCTCGCCTTCTGGAGATTTACAGAATCATAACTTCCAGTCACTCTGAGCAACATTTTGCTTGCAATGTCGAGGAGGGTCTTGTACTTTGGCAGTAATTCTTTCTTCTTAACAGACGGAATCTTTCCATCTCGCCCTAACTTCAACTTCTTTCCGTAGAAGATACTTAGATACCTCAATTCCTATCCGGCTCCATATTGTTCAACATTGATCAAACCCGAAGGTAATCGCAATGTTTTGAACATAATTTCTCGAGTGATCTCCACTCGGCATCCACCAACAAAAGCTTCGATGGAGTCTGTTAGGCGAGTAACAGTAGCGAAGAACTCCAACACTTCTTCTTCATAGACAACTTCGGGAACGACTTCCAAGTAAGGTTTCAGGCCGCATCTGAGGCATGTCATCAGAATCTCTTTGTTGTCTTCGGAGTGCCTGCCTTTGAAGAACACTGAGCTTTCAACATGCACATTGCCTTCCGAGGCGTACTTGCCTAGATCAAATCTTGCTTGCATGTTAGTGGAAATATCAAACATAGATATGATCGACATGATGAATGAGATGTATGAGGTTCAATACACAGGATGAGGATCGCAAGGAATTTTGATTGCTTGAGAGTAGGACAGTAAAGTGAATCGTGAGGAGAGATTTGAGGAAAAATGGTTTTGTTACAAATCAAATTTTGAATGAACGGCTAAGACTGACTTGTTTATATCTAACGGCAGAGACTCTTGGCATTCAGTTATGTAATCGAGAATATTATGTGATTTGGTATTGTAAACTTTGGAATCTGCCCTTTCTATTGGTTAGTACATAGGAGTGTACTCATCTGACCTAGTCCAATAGGTTTTAGGCGGGAACTGGGTGTATACACCTCATTAAATGGAGTGTATATATAGGTTTTCCAGAATTTCACATTATAAAAATACACTAATACCCTTCATACATGCATTGAACACTTAGTGAATTTTAAATCACGAGAGAGCTTATCTGGTCTGTTTGAGTTCATCAGAACAGATTAGTTGACTTCTTCTGCACTAGACGAGTTCCCCCTTCGACTGTGCTTGTCTGTCTGATTGTCAAACATCATCAAGTACCTGTCTCATCTTGTGCGATGAATGAGAGTAGATACGAGTAATAGAATAGAATAAACAAATCGAATATCATTCATATGCAGTAATCAAGGTGTCGAACAAGATGACTTTTAACAAACTTAAGAGTCAACATAAGGCTATTTAAGAAATCATAGATTCCCTCGTAAATGTATATTCCCTTAGTATTACCCTCAGCTTTACCAGCCTCCTCATCGAGTTGTTTGGTCATCTTGTCTGACTATGTGTACCTATCTTAGTGACGAGTAGACGGGTGCTCTATTTCTGTGGTAACTTGTTTATTCTCCTTACTTCTTTGTGATGTACCTGTCTGGTTAGTACACAGCTATAGGCAAGTAGGGTCAAGATCAATTAGTCCTAGACTAATGCATAACTCTCTAAAGCGAGCTTCAGCTAATGGTTTTGTAAAGATATCAGCTCTTTGAATATCAGTGTGAATCTTCTCCATGTGAATATTTTTCTTTTCTACATGATCACGTATGAAATGATGTTTCACATCAACATGCTTACAACGTGTGTGCAGAACAGGATTTTGTGTAATGGCAATAACGCTGTTAATGTCACAAAATATGGGAACATTTGATTCACAAATATTATAGTCTCTAAGCTGTTGAATGAGCCAAAGTAATTGACTGCAGTAGCTACTAGCAACCATGTACTCGGCTTCAGTAGTGGAGGTAGCCACACTAGTCTGCTTTTTCGAAAACCATGAAATAAGCTTTGTGCCTAGAAATTGACAAGAACCAGATGTAGATTTCCTATCTATTCTACAACCACCAAAATCATAATCAGAGTAGCCACTTAGGGATAAATCATCATTCGAAGGATACCATATACCACGATTGATGGATCCTTTCAAATATTTCAGTATCCGTTTAGTGGTTTCCATATGACTCTCTTTTGGATTAGCTTGAAATCGAGCACATACGCCAACAGAAAATGCAATATTAGGTCTACTAGCAGTTAAGTACAGTAATGAGCCAATCAAACAACGATAATATGATTGATCAGCACTCTTACCGTTCTCGTCTGGATCCATTCTGTAGGTGGGTAGCATTGGTACTCCAGAAGATTTGCAAGTTTTAATACCATACTTGTCTAGTAGATTTCTAGTATACTTGGCTTGATTTATGAAAATCCCATCGGGAGTTTGTTTTACTTGAAGTCCAAGAAAATAAGTCATTTCTCCCATCATTGACATTTCAAACTTACTTTGCATGAGTGTTGAAAAACTTTCACTCAGCTTTTTTTTGGGTGAACCAAAACTGATATCATCCACGTAAATTTGAACAAGTAGGATATCCTTACCTTCTTGTCTTCTGAACAAGGTTCTATCAACCTTGCCCTTGGTAAAACCATTTTCTAATAGAAATAGAGATAGAGTATCGTACCATGCTCTTGGAGCTTGTTTTAATCCGTATAAGGCTTTCTTCAACTTGTACACTTGATTGCCTTTCACCTCGAAACCTGGAGGTTGTTCTACATACACTTCTTCCGCATGTATACTGTTAAGAAATGCACTTTTAACATCCATTTGATATACAGTAAACTTCATATAAGTAGCATATGCAAGAAACAATCGAATGGCTTCTAGTCTAGCAACAGGTGCATAAGTTTCATCATAATCTATGCCTTCAGCTTGTGAATAGCCTTGGGCTACTAGTCTAGCCTTATTTATTACGACTACATCATTCTCATCTTTCTTATTCTTGAAAATCCAACTTGTGCCAACTACATTATGGTGTTTGGGCCTATCGATAAGTTCCCAGACGTCGTTTCGAACAAACTGGTTCAACTCGTCTTGCATAGCGATGATCAAATTACTATCAGCCAATGCCTCATTAACGGTCTTAGGCTCGATAGATGAGAGGAAACAACACCAGCAAAACATAGATGGACTCGGCTGTTCTTGCGACTCAAAGAGTTGTCGTCTAGTCTTTACACCAATAGTAGAGTCAACAATGATATTTTCAGTATCATGAGCAGATTTCCATGTTTTTCTAGTCTTAGCATGTATACTATCATCATCTAAATCAGCTACAACATCATGCATTTCAACATCATTTGTATCAGTAGATTTAATAGGAGTAGACGAGTCGACTAGAGCAGGCATGTCAACTGGTCTAGTAGACTTACCTTGAGCACTTACCTTCTCCTTATCATCTGACTCGAGGGATTTCATAAATGGGTTGTAGGCTTGAACAGATTCGTACACATCTGATTCTTTATCAGTTTCGATTGATAGATCGGTTACTTTCTTACTGATTTGGTCGGTAGACGAGTCCTGTCGAGATTCATCGAAAACAACATGTGGTGTTTCTTCCACACATAGAGTTGAGTATTTGAACACTCTAAATGTTTTGCTAGTCGAGGAGTATCCTAAGAATATCCCCTCGTCTGCTTTAGCATCGAACGCATTCAACTTACTTTTCCCATTGTTATGGATAAACACTTACAACCAAATATATGGAAATATGAAATTCTGGGTTTTCGACCTTTCCATACCTCGTAGGGCGTCTTACCTAGTGCTTTATTGATAGCACTTCTGTTCTGGGAGTGGCATGCAGTATTGATCGCCTCTGCCCAAAACTTTTGAGGAGTATTATACTCAGTCAGCATGGTTCTACAGGCCTCCTTGAGAGTTCTATTCCGTCGCTTAGTTACACCGTTTTGTTGAGTGTCCTTGCTGCACTAGTAAGGTGCTGGATACCACGTTTAGAACAAAAATCTTTGATATAACAATTGATGAACTCAGTACCCTTGTCACTACGGATCTTGACAATCGACTGGTTCTTCTCAACTTGTATCCTCTTCAACAGATCAGGTAGGAGTGTTTGTGTATCACTCTTCTTGTGTAAGAAGACTACCCAAGTGAACTTAGAATAGTCGTCTACCACAACAAGTGTGTACCTTCTACCTTTCAAAGTTGGAGGAGTAATTAGACCATGAAGATCCATATGTAGTAGTTCTAGGACTCTACTCGTTGAGAGAGTTGGAATAGATTTAAAGGAACCTTTTACCTGTTTACCTTTCTGACAAGCATCACATACATGTGACTCGTAATAGATTTCGTTGGGTATACCTTCAACCAGGTAATCTCTTGCAATCTTATTAATCACCTTAAAGTTCATGTGACAAAGGCGTCTATGCCAAAGCCAACTGATCTCTTTAGGATTCTTAGAAAGAAGGCAAGTATCCCTTGGACAGCTATTCCAATTCACAATATATACACTGCCTTGTCTTATGCCAACGAGCAGTACAGTATGAGTCCTCTTGTCTATGATCTCGCACTTTCGGCTTTTAAACTGCACTTTGTAACCTCGATCACAGAATAGATTATATTTCAAACCTTCTACGTAGGATACGTCTTGTATCTCTACATCTCCATTTCTGATGTAGCCAAAGCCTTTCGTAATGGCCATAGACCTATCACCAAATATAACCCTGGGTCCTTCTTGCTCGCAGTAGCTTGATAGAAGAGCCTTGCTACCTGTCATGTGGTGCGAACAACCACTATCAATGTACCAAGTTTCTCCTACTGAGCCACCCTTCTTGTACAAGTCGAGTCGACCCTGCAATGATGATATTTAATAACTTAGGTACCCTCCTTGTCTATTGGGGTCCTGGGGGGTTAGTAGAGTTCAGAGGAATCCAAATGTACATAGGAGTTTTGAATAAGTTGGACCTCTTAAGCTTTCTACCATGCTTGTTACAGAATAAGACATTGTTGTCCTTGTTTGGCCTATCATCAGACCTTGGGTCTACTTGTCTGAGGTAGCCTTTCGACTTAACCTCTACTTGAGTAGGCATAGGCCTTTGATAGTCCGAATAAGGTTTGTAAGCATTGGGGCCATACGGTTTATAGACATGTTTAGGTCTTTCCTCTCCAATGGTATCGTATGATAAACATGGAGGATATAAGATAGGTTGAATACGATATTTGGGAGCAACCTTCCTAGGTCTAGTCGAGTAGAGCTGAGACTGTCTTATGAAAGGAGGTCTAGGCTCTTTCCAACTAGTTTGTACTCGTCTAGAAATTGTCTCCTCAGGATACCAATCCTCGTATCTGACCTGGTTTGGTCGTCCAAGACTAGTGGTCCTCTTTTGACTTGTTCTAAACGGAACATGTCTGTTGTTAACATTCTTTTTACCACCTTTGGTAATTGGAGTGTCAACTCTAGTCTGTTTGAGTACAACACCTTTGGATGTCGTTCTAATATCGTATTCCATTGGTCTTTTACCTTTATCGTGTGTCAAAGAACTTGAACCAACATCAGTAGGGTGCTTAATGACATGAGTAGGCGAGTCAGGTGTATATGCACCCAATCCAGTCTTGTCATCTGGAGCTCTATACCTATTTGACATTTTTTGATTAATCACTGAGGATTTAACCAAGTCAGTAAGTTTAAGGTCTAGATTTACGACCTCAGTCTCTAAGAACTTATTTCGTTCTTCAAGTTTTTTGCACTTGTTCTTTAAAACATTGAATTCATTTGTCTCAATAGCATGTGTCTTAAGTAGGTCTTGATACAACTTGTATGTCAACGCACACTTGTCTTTGAGTTGTCTCAACTCTTCTGTCAAGCGTTCGTTTAGGACTGTTATATTAGGATCTACTTTAGACTGTGCTTCCTTAAGATCAATGATTTCTTGTTTTAAGATGATGTTCTCGTCGCTGACTTCAATGAATGCCTTGTTAGCAAGTAGGAGGTCTTCTTCAGTCACACCAGTAGAGTGATGAAGACTACTCCCTACTCTACTATCAACAATATCACTTTCATCAGAATCCGATTCATCACATGATTGAAAAGAAGTTGCAGATGATACCTCTTGTTCAATTTTCGCCATACAGCATAGGCCATCATCCACTATGAAAGCTTCTACTTCTTCATGGTCAGAAGGGTAACTAAATGAAGACAAAGGAAACTCGTCTGAATCCGTCTCAGAGTCATCATTAGCCATCATTGCCTTCTTACCCCTGTTGTACCTTCGTTCACGCCTTGCTTTACGTTCCTTTCGATCATCAGTACTTAGGTCCGGACATTCGTAAATGTAATGACCTGATTTCTCACAATTATAGCAAAGTAGATCGTTAGTAGACTTTTTCTCAAGTGAATCATCCCTTCTCTTATCTCGTCTATCAGAACGTCTAATCTTCCTATCCTCAGAGTTCCTATCTCGCCTGTTTCCTTTCGAGACCTCAGCACTCCTTTCGGATGAGTTTTGATCTTGTCTGGTCTCAGACGAGTCCTTGTTACCTGAACCTCTAAAGTCTTTGTAAAAGCGCTTATATCTATCGTATCGCTTGTTTAGTTTCTCGAACTTCGTAACCATAAAGTTCATCTGATCTTTCAGACTTAGATCAGTCTTATCTAACTCGTCTTTTATACTAGCAGACGTAGTCTTAGACTTAGACCTGTCTATTCTAGAGCTCTTAGATGAAGTAGACTTAAAATTAACATTTTTCGACACAACATTTTCTCTATCACTACTGGCTATAGGATCATCCTCATCTAGATCGAACTCATGAGCCTTAAGAGTTTGGAACATTGTTTCAGCAGACCATTCATCAATGTCCTGAGTGTTCTTGATGATCATCTTGACCATCTTCCATCTAGAATCTAGACTCTTAAGAATTCTCAAGTTAATTTCACGATTAGTATATGTTTTACCTAGCACTTCCAAATCATTCATAACACGTGTGAAACGAGTATCTAACTGGTCTATGTTTTCACCAGCCTTCATCTTAAATGATTCGAACCTTTGAACAGCAGTGGACAACTTGCTTTCCTTGATCAGGGTAGTCCCTTCACAAATCACAGCAAGTCGATCCCACATCTCTTTAGCAGTCTTACATTTTAATACTTTTCCCAGATACTCGTTGGGAAGGGTATGTAAAATGTACTCCCTCCGTCCCAGGATTTTATGCACACTTTGACCGGCAAAAAGATTAAGAAAATGGAATAAAGTGATGTGTAAGGTAAATAAAGGAGGGGTATTATTGGTAATTCATTGATTAATGTGAAAGAGATTTGACTAAAGGTAAAATAAAGAAGGGGTATTATTGGTATTATTGTTTCCTTTTTTAGAGTGTGCAAAAAATGTTGGGACACCCGTTAAGGAAAGTGTGCATAAAATCATGGGACGGAGGGAGTAATTCTTTGCTAAACTTTCCAGATTGTTTTGTCTCATTTCTTCCGAAGTGAGTTCTGACCTGGGTTTTGGGACGAGTACGCCAACAGCTTTTGACGGGTCCAAGGCAGCAATGTTTTGAACCATAGTCACGACTGGTCCTTCTTTTATGACAGACACCATCAAATCATGAGTTGAGCTGAAAATGGCTTCCATCCTGAGTTTCCAGTAATCATAGTCCTGAACAGAGAACTTGGGTAGTTTGTTAGCACTGATTTCCATAGCCATGATTTCAAGAAGATTAAATCAAAATATAGCAAGAAAGTCAAAGATACAAGGATTTCAAGAACAGTGATCATAACAAGAACAATAAAGAACTAGGACTTCCCTCAAAGTTTGTAGGGGTAATCAAGAAACAGCAGTCCAATGAACTACTGCTCTGATACCACTTGTAGGTCCCTAGTTGAGTAGATAATATTGAGTAAGCTAAGAAAACGTCTAGAGGGAGTGAATAGACTTTTCAAAATCTTTCAATATATCAAAGTACACAATGCGGAATTATCAGATTAATAATGAGCCCAACAAATTTATACTCAACTAATTTCGTAATTGAACTTTTGTATGAACAATTAACTTGTCTATTCTATATGTAGATTTAATCAATTAAACAAGTAATCAATTAAACACAAATAAAACAGTAAAGTAAAAACACAAGATTTATAGTGGTTCGACAACTTGTCTACATCCACTCTCACAACTCCAGTTGTGAAATTTTATTAACTCTTCTTGTGGCTTTAAGTCCCAAGAACTAAGACTTCGATCTTCTCGATAACACTACCAAGTGTTTCTTCGATCTAACAACTAGCTATTTACAAGTAACTAGCGACTTGAACAAAACTATAAAAGAAAAACTTCTCGTAGTCCAGTAGTAGCCTTCTGAATTTGACTTGTCTTCTGGCTTCAACTTTCTGAACTTGAACTCTGTGAGCTTCTATTTGCTTTGAATATCTCTTAGTAATCACTTTAGTATATCGAGTTACAGTAGTCTTAAATCGTAGAATACCTTGGAGTATTTATAGACTTCTGAACCTTCAAGAACAGTTTGTTATCCAACTAACTTTCTTGATAACTTCCTTCTCACTGTTTCTTCTTATCCTTCCACGCGTTTCTTCAGTTAATTAGTTATTCCATATTAACTAATTCTTCAATATATCTTCCTTCATACGCGTTTCTGACTTAAGTAATCTTTCTTCTTTTATGCGCAGTTGTCTAGTCTGGTCTTCCATACTTAAACAAATTCTTCAGTCTTCATAACTTGTCTTCTCTTGTCTTCCACGAGTCTTCTTGTCTTCTTCTAGTAGACTTCTTCCAACAGTAGACTTCCATGAAGAACTAATCTATACTAGTCATATCATCTAATCCTAACAAGACTATTACATTACTTTAAACTTTATAACTCAGCTTAGTCAACTTAAATCTATACATCATTATGAACAAACATATGAGCTTCTATACATCAATTATTCGCTTATCATAAACCTAACAAAAACATAACACAGTACTTATACAACGTACTTGTCTTTTCTTTCATACGTAAACTTTTCTTTCATACTTTATACTTTGTACTCTACTGATCTTGTTCACAAGACGACTTCCATAACTAAATCAGTCCATACTTAGAAATATATTCAAGTCCTCTTTTTGGCTTATCAAAACTACTTCAACATCAATTAGGACTTGTATCAGGATTTATATCCCAACAGGAGCTGATTAACATAGCGTTCATCATCTCTTTTAGTGTTTAGTTTTTTCTTTCAGCAACACTGTTAGACTGGGGTGAGTATGGGGCTGTCGTTTGATGTATTATTCCTGATTCAACACATAATTGTTCAAACGGAGCTATGTACTCTCCACCTCTATCACTACAAATTGATTTAATTCGAGTGTCAAATTGATTCTCTACTTCATTTTTATAATGTTTAAAAGCTTCTATAGTTTCGTCCTTACTTCTTAAAAGATAGACGTAGCAGAATCTTGTACAATCGTCTATGAAAGTAATAAAATACTTTTTCCCTCCTCTAGTTTGTAAAAATTTTAAATCACATACATCCGTGTGAATTAAATCTAGAGGGGCAGTGTTCCTTTCAACAGTTTTAAATGGTAGTTTGGTCATTTTTGCTTCAGTGCATATTTCACATCGTTTGGATGTATCAACATTATCAATTTTAAGTAAATAGAGATATACTAAACGTTTTATGGATTTTAAATTCACATGTCCTAATCTAAAATGCCATAAAGAGGAACACTCAACGATGTAAGCAGAAGTAGAAGCAATTTCATTAACAACTTGTTTGCCTTTGGGGCTTACAACCATAGTACTCAACTTAAACAAACCATTCTCGAGATAACCTTCCCTGAGAAAGTGACCAAACATACTTAAAACAATTGTATCAGACTCAAAAACTTGCCTGAATTTACTACTAACTAAGAGAGACCCCAAATTCAGATTCTTCCGGATGTCTAGGACATGCAGCACGTTCTTCAGATTAGCTCTTTTCTTGATGTCAGCTTTTAGCACCACTGATCCAGTTCCAGCCACTTCAGACGAAGCCTGGTTGCCCATGTACAACTTTCTACCATCAGTAGGAGAATAGTTGGAGAATGCAGACCCCTCCGAGCAAACGTGGCAAGTGGGACAAGTGTCCACGAACCACTCCTTTTTGTTGCCCATGTACAACCTTCGTCATCACTACAGACATGTCCAAGTCAGTAAGGTTCACAGAATCCTGCACTTTCTGCTTTCCTTTTCCCTTGTCGTCACGACGGGGTTGACGACACTCACTAGATCGGTGGTTTGGTTTCCCACACTTGAAACAGTTTCTAGTGAATTTCTGCTTAGGGGCAGGACCCTTCCCCTTCACAAACTTCGTTGTGTTGGCAGCAGACTCGTTGGGACGTTTCCTTTTCTTTGATGGACCCTCTTGTTCCATCAAGTTTGTCTTAGCTTCAATCTGGAGGGCAGGTCCCTTGCCTTCTCTTCTTCTATTGTCCTCCTCAATTCTGAGACGAACAATCAAATCCTCCAAGCTCATTTACTTCCGTTTGTGCTTGAGGTATGGCTTGAAATCCTTCCAAGACGAAGACAGTTTCTCAACTACAGTTGCTACCAGAAAGACATCTAGCAGAACCATGTCTTCTGCAACTATCTTATGGAAAATAATCTACAGTTTCTGGACTTGATCCACTACAGAATTGTTATCTTCCATATCGTACGGTTGTGCAATGACGAATTTCTTCAGTCCTGCACCTTCAGTCCTGTACTTCTTCTCCAAGGACTCCCACAGTTCCTTGGTAGATTTAATGTCACAGTAGACATTGTAGAGGGCGTCAGATAGTCCCCCAATGATGTGGTTTCTGCACAGATAGTCACCATTCATCCACTAATCATAAAAGATCATTTCTTGTTGACTGGCGTTTTCCTCGGGCACTTTCGGTTTGTCCTCCTTCAAGAATCTCGAAAGACCAAGCACGGTCAGATAGAACAACATCTTACTCTGCCATCTTTTAAAGTTAGTACCTGAAAATTTTTCAGGTTTCTCTCCTTGCATCACAATTGGCCTCGGCCCAGGTTGAGAAAAGGTGAAAATCTGATCTGCAAAGGGATCCTTGAAAGGAGGAAGTTCTCCGAAAAGGTTGCACCCGTTTCTGGCTTTCTGAACGAAATCATCAGGCTTATCTCCAGATTTCACACCAGAATTGTGTGAAGCAGAAGGAGCAGCAGTGTTATCCTTAACAACTACGTTGGCATCGTTGCTAACGTTTTCACTAGTGTTTTCACCAGCACCGTGAACGACCTCTGTATCAGTGGGTTCAATGTCCATGTTATCCTGAGATTTCGACATTGTAGTGAATTAATTAAGTAAAAAAATTAAATTAATTAATTAATTAATAACTATTCTGTTCTGCGATTGTTGGAAATATAGCGCCGATAAGGATACTGCAATATCGAAATTTAGGTAACAAAGTCGAGTCAAGGGAAACCCTTTTTTCACAGAACAAAATACGCCTTGGTAGTGCTCAACAGGTTCGGCGTTTTGTTCCCAAAGGTAAAATGACTTTATACTTCGTCTATAGTAGCACCACTGTAGAGGAAGCCTTAACGAACGTACGACGAGTACGAACTGAACACAAAAAATTTTGTACGATAACAGTGATTGCTTTGGGGAGCTAAGCACTACAGAGAAAGTAGAGGAATGAATGAGCTAATTATTATGTGGGAAGAGTCTGGTATTTATAGGCAGATATCAGTCAGGTGGTTGAGAGATTCGTGCGTGGGCCTGGGCCCATTAGGGTTGGAAGTCTGAGCGAAGAAATTGCATGACGTGGAGAGAGGTCCTTGGACACCAAGTTTGAGTCTCCAGATTATTCTAGAAGGTTCTTGAAGTGTTTCGAATGGGTCGGTCCATTTCATGTTGGGCTTTTGGAGTTTTTGGGTATGCAAAAAGATAGGCGGGCCCTAAAGACCAATTGTCAAATCCAAATCCGGAGCCGAGCCGAGCAGGCACGCCTGTGGCCTTTTGGGGAGTGTACCCCTAATACATGGTTGAACTTCATGTTCACTTCAATGCCTTTAAAGTCCTTAAATGTTTTGTAGACTTCCTATGTGGGATAGGTGACCCTTCACCTTCCACCACTCAAACTCAAAGTTGAATCCTTCAACTTCATTAATTAATTTCTCACTCACCTAAACTCGGTTTTGAGATATTAAATATACCACGTTCATCTACTCCGAGAACAGATCGACTATGTCACGTTTAATTATTTAATAATTAACGTTTAGTCCCTCTAATTAATTTAATTAGATAAGAGTATCAAAACCCAATTAATTTCACATTAATTCCAACAGCTGGTGGTAAAAAACTGGCCGAAGGAGAATTCCTCGACTAGAGAGAGGAGAGAGAAATTAATTAATTACAAGGTGTAAATCGCACCTTTACTAGGTGGAAATTGCCCCTACATGCTGTAAAAAGTTAAAAAGTATTTAGAAGATATTTATATGTATTAGAAGCTTATACACACGAACTAAAATGTTAAAATGAGAAACTTATAGAAGAACTAAGAGAATAATAAATAGGGTGTTTCTACCGTTAGGAAGGGTTCGCACTTCCTGATAACAGGAAACTCATTTAATACCGTTGGATCATCCATCCAACATATATAATTATTTAGATATAATTGCACTTCGCAATAGTGCGTTTGCTCTATGCAAAATGCAATCGCACTGCTTCGTCCCCACAAATGAATTAAATTAATAAATATATAATGACAAAAATACCCTTTCAATTAAAAATTAGAAAAAAAATTAATTACACAATAACAATATAGTATAATATATATTCTTATATAGTCTAAAAATATATATATATTCTTATTAAAATTAAAGTTTAAATTATTGATTTTTATTTCCCGATGCCAATCAAATCAAAATCTTGCCCTAAGAAGTAAAACGCATGTTCATCTCATAGGTGTTCATCTCCTGCACCGATCAGTTCTCTCTAGTTCTTACAATGGCGGATTATTTTCAAAACCATTGAATAACGCTGCTCGACGATTATACACATGTCGTCACCGACGTATTTTTCTTCTTCTTGTTTAACATCGCAGTTTAGAGATTGGGCGCTGGTTTAGCCTCGTTGAAGTTTTCTTTAAGCCCCCCACAATTGAGCCATATCCAATGTATGTTTTGTTAATCTAATTGAACATTGTTGTACTTCGATCATTTTATTATCATTAATTTATGATTTTTTAGGGTTTCTTAGAATACTAGGGATTTGGTGAACTTTTATTTTCTGATTTTTCCCCCTTTTGTTCATGAATTTCTGGGAATTTTTGTATTGTTAACTAATTTGAGTTGGATTTGCGTAGTCTGAACATTTTTTTTTTTTGGATATATTTGACTGATAACGGAGGAGGATGTTCAATTTTGTTTAGGATATTGGTGAACATATAAATTCGCCATGTTCTTCTCATTTCAGGTCATCTATTTGTACTGAAATAATTATATTTTTGTATTTATAGCAGCATCCTAATATTTTGTTTTGACAGAACAGGGGAGGAGTATGTTTATACAAACCCAATCAACTCCTTATTATCCTGCATCTCTCATGTTCTATCCTGGAAAATCTGTAATGGAGGTCGGTAGTGCTGACTTTCCTAATGCACGCTCTGCTATGAGTTCACCGCTAGCAAAAAGTCTTTACAGAATTGATGGTGAGTATTGAGTGACCCCCATCCCCCATGTTCGTTAATGTGATTATGATTTTATACACTGTTGGACAAAATAGAATGTAAAGGATTAAGGAATAGATTGTGAAAGAGTTGTTGTGATTTTGAAAAAGGATTAAGGACACAAGCGAATGAAAAGGATTAAGGAATGGACTGTGTTATTCTTTTTGTGTTTATTCTCTTTTAAATTGAAAATACTTGTTTTTATTGTTTTAAATTAAATTAGTGTGTCTGGACATAAAATTGGTACGTGCTTAAGAGGATTGAACAAAGGTTCCGAAAAGAGTATCTCGCAATCCAACCAAGGCATCAAGATTGAGGAACTATTGCGCTCCAATGGAGTCATAAACAGTGAATCTGGTAAATGTTCTCTTCTCTAGTTTTTTAAACTAGCTGCTTACTAAGCAAAATAAATTTTATGATTTAACTTATTTTTTTTACGCATGAGAAAAGCTAAAATTATATGATTTTAGGAGGCTGTGGATCAAGCAAGAACCAGAAAAGTTAGAAGGAAAAGCAACAATATGAAGATAATGAAGAGGATGAGGAATAACTTTTAAGCGCATATCAATTTATGGAATGAACGACATCTATCTTTTTTAAATTTTGACATATATTAGTGGTTTTTGGCTTATGAATATTGACTTGTCGAATGAAATATTGGATTGTTGAATATAATATTGACTTGTTGCTGAATTTTAATATTGGATTGTTGCTGATTTGTGCTGCTGTTATAATAGGTTTGCTGGGTTTTTTTTTTTATATTGGTTTTATTGCTATTGGATTGTAACAGAATGTAATATTTGCTTATTGCTGATTTCAGTGATTTGTACATCTATTATAATAGGTTTGCTGAGTTTTTTATTGGTTTTATTATTGCTGTAATAATAAAGATGTGCATAATTTTTTACTGGTTTTTTTTTTCCCTTGCTTGCTGATTTATTCTTGTTTGTTTGTTGGTTTTAGGCTTATTCATAGGTTTAATAATTTTCATTTTTCAATATTTGTTTACTGATATTTATGTTAAAAATAATTTTATTTTTATTGATGGCTTGCTATTTTTAATGTTAAATTAGAACTCAATAAAATAAGCAAAGCAAGAACCTTTCTGTTTCCAAAACCAAACACAAACGCTTAAAAAAGGGAGGAACACCCAGGTTGAGATCAAGTTCTTGCTGGCCGTGTGAAAAACGGATGTCACGTGATATCAAAAAGTCAACAAAACACATATTTTATAATTAAAATACCCACTTGTATAGAGAGTCTAAGAACAACAAGAACAATGCTCAACACAATTGTTGATTTAACCTCTCCACAATACAGTAGAGTTAAAAGAAATGGGATGATGAAAAATAAGCACTAGACACAAAATTTGATATTTAGACAATGGCATTTGCACTAGCAATCCTAGGCCACATATCAGCACACTCCTTTCCAATGGGATCAGTGATTGCAGAGCCTTTCATTTCACCCTTAGGATTGACAATGACACCAGCATTATCTTCGAAGTACATGAATACTCCGTCCTTTCGGCGCCATGTCTTCCTTTGGCGGACGATGACGACTGGCATAACATTCTTACGAAGATCAGGCTTACCCTTCTTCACATTGGCCATGACCATGTCGCCGATGATGACACCTACATTATGCATCTTTTCTCTTATACTATGAAGAAATAACTGCAATGTTAAGAACTTTTTCATATGAAAGAAAGGTTATACCATTATCCAATAGATCTACCAAAGTTGAATGCTCCAGTAAAGACAAGCCAATACCTTCAACATAGAAAAGAAAGTTCCTCACACAGGGAAGCAAACTTACTACCCTTCAATACAAAATGACTGAAGTATGTGGATTACTTTTTTCGCACTCTTGAGACTTCTTATAGGCTTTTCAAACTCCTCTGTCTCACAGTTGATGATACTTACACCCTCTCAATTCAAATTCACAACATCTCTTTCACAATCTATTCTTTAATCCTTTTCATTCTCTTTTGTCCAACAATGTAGAACAACATAATCACATTAACAAACATGGGGGAGGGGGGTCACTCAATATTCACCATCAATTTCGTAAAGACTTTAGCAGAGCGTGCATTAGGAAAGTCAGCACTGCCGGCCTCCATTACAAGTTTCCCAGGATAGAACATGAGAGATACAGATTAGGAGTTGATTGGGTTTGTATAAACATACTCCACCCCTGTCCTGTCAAAACAAAATATTAAGATGCTGCTATAAATACAAAAATATACTCGTAGTAATTATTTCAGTACAAATAGATGGCCGGCCTGAAATGAGAAGAACATGGCGAATTTAAATGTCCACCAATATCCTAAACAAAATTGAACATCCTCCTCCGATATCAGTCAAATCTATCAAAAAAAAAATTGTTCAGACTACGCAATTCCAACTCAAATTAGTTAACAATACAAAAATTCTCAGAAATTCATGAACAGTATGGGAAAAAATCAGAAAATAAAAGTTCACCAAATCCTTGTATTCTAAGAAACCCTAAAAAATCATAAATTAATGATAATAAAACGATCGCAATACAACAATGTTCGATTAGATTAATGAACTGTACCTTGAATATGGATCAATTGTGGGGGCCTTAAAGAAGACTTCAATAAGGTTAAACCTGCGTGATCTCTAAACTGCGAAGAGGACAAATAAGTCGGTGTCCGCCATTGTAACAACTATAGAGAACTGATCGGTGCGGAAACCTTCCAAAATTTCTCATCATTAATCTTCTTCCCCTCGATCTTCATTTCAATCGGCTGCTCCTATCCTCTTGATCAACTCCAATAAATTGAAAAATGATAAAGGGATCGATAATTATTGTTCATTTCTGGGAGATTTTAATTTTCTGGTATTTTAGGGCACTGATTTTGATTTTCTCTATTTGTTCATTTCTTGGAGATGAACCGGTTAAGAGACGCAAATTTTAACATTAATATTAATAAGAATATATATATTATATATTATTATTAAGTAATTAATTAAAGAGATATTTAATTAAAAATATTATAAGGACATTTTAGTATTTTTATATATTTTTTTTAAATTTTAATTATTTAATTATTTTGCGAAGCTTGATTGTCTTTTGACGAAAATATATGATGTGTTAATTTTTCATTGGTCACCTGTTATCAGGAAGTGCGAATGCCCTTCCTGACGGTAGAAATACCCTAATAAATAAGTTTAACAAAAATCAAGCATCTCATGTATAAATTAAACTTAACAAACAAATTAAAAGCCTAGAAAGAAATAAAAATGAAACTCTAACAACTCCTTACTCCTTTAAAAATCTCTCTCAAACATCTCTTATTTACACTATATATCATTACTTTTTACACACTAATAAAATAATATCTCTCTAATAAAATATAAGTATTCATACTATCTCTCTCAAAAGTAACTTTACCAGCTTTAATACCAATAAACATTTCTTACATTAAAATTTATGAACGGAGAAAGTAATAAATAAGTTTAGCATAAATCAACCATCTCAAATATAAATTAAACTTAACAAACAAATTATACGTACATAAATAGAAGAATCTCGAAAACTTCAATCGAAAAGCTTACAAAGAAATAGTTTAGTTCATAATGTTCTTATTGATATAACATAACATAACAAGCCGACATTCACTTTCTCTTCTCACCATCGACTCTTTAATCTGTAAAATGTTATAATAAGGAGTGAGTATGTCTGTTTGAGCATTGCATGCCTTGCAAAGGCTATTTTAATGACCCAAATAATACACGATGACAACTTTTATGGTCTCAGTCTTGTCCTGTAATTATTACCTGACTATGCAATTTCATGCTTTAAAATATAACATAAAATTACTATTAATTATATACCACAATCAATACTGACATATTACGTGTTAAACATTAATTTACTAGCATTATTGAAAAATAAAATGATGATTAAATAGATGGCAATTAAATTTTCTAATAATTAAAATACTTCTTCCGTTTCATAAAATTAGTTGCTTTTACTATTTTTCATAGAATTAAAGAAAATATTTTTTTGACATACTTACTTACCCCTCATTAATATATACCTTTTTCAATAAAACAAAAATTAATATAGAAAAAGCTAGAAAGTCAACGTATAGGTATCTTGTCAAGAGAAAGAAAAGAGGATATATACATTAATATATTTCCAACAAAAATGAGATATTAGAAGAATTAAATATGAGTAGTTTAGGGAGATACATGATAAAAATAGTAAAAATGACTAATTTTTTTAAACAAAATTTAATATAGTATTTGATATATACGTTTATCCTTCATCCTTTCTGAAAGTCTCCGTAGAAAGGATTCCTCTACCAACGGAGTCAACTCCATTTATTAGAACAACTTCCATTGAGTCTCTACACCTATCCTTTATTTCGTTTTTTAAACCTTTGTTTTGAAAAAAAAGGATTTGGATCATGAGGATCGTCCATTTTTATTAATTCCGGAGTTTCTCTGAATTTGAAAGTTGTCACTTTGCAGGTTTCCCACACTAAGACTCAATTTCATTAGAATTGACAAAAAAAATTTGAAAGTTGTCACTTTGCAGGTTTCCCACACTAAGACTCAATTTCATTAGAATTGACAAAAAAACGACAAACTTTATAAAATGAAGGGAGTAATGGAGATGAGCAATCTCATAAAATGCCGCAGATTCCAGTTGGCACTCCTCAGCTCTAGTACAGGCCAACAAGCATACAGTTGTTCTACGTTGCAGTAGTGATCTTCTCGCTTCAACCATCTTTGGACATACCATAACTGCATACATAATTAATATTTTAATTTACAATTATCAACTAATTAATTGGAAATTCAGTCACTACAAAAAAGGCCATAATACCAACGGATTTTCCGTCGTCAGAGACATCCTCGCTGGTAAGTTTTATCAACGGAATTTCACTTAATTTTCATCGGTATTATCGATGGATTACAGACGGTCGGAATCCGTCTGTAAAATTTGACGACCCCCGTCGCTAATATATATATTATTAAAATAATTTAAAATTCATTTTTTTCGTAGGTATTTCTGTCGGTATCACCGATTTTTTTTTTAGTTTTGTCGGTCGGGAACCAAAAAAATCAGTCGGAAGCACAGAAAATTATAAAATAAGATCATACTATACAACAAAAGGAAAGGAAATTATATTTTGTGGCATATATATAAAATTATAAATCCGATTTGTACAATTAATTAATTTATAGTACATGTGCTCATAAATTTTAAAATTAAACATACCTGTTGAAATCAAGAAAAACGCAAAGAATCAATTGTACAACTTTAACATTTGCCATGCTAAATATCAAAAGTTAATTTAGTAGCTAGATAATTAAATTGAGAGCCTGTAGGTTATTGTGATTTGTGAAGAGATGGATTTATATATATAATAGCACAACTAATTACTTGATGGTTTTAATTAAGCACTATTAATTCAATATTAATAAACGATTTTAATTAGTTATATGTTTGTTATAAACTAGCTATGTCAACGAACCACGTGCCGGCCACTCATAATTGCATTTAAAAGAAAATGGAATAAATCAAATGTTAAGTATTTTTTTAATATGTTAATTAACCACATGCCTGACTTAATTACATGACCTTGCACGATTATCTTAACTATTATTCTACACAAACTTGCTTCACACGTATATTCTAATTCTGAATAGTTTAATTTTCAGTTTTTTTGATAGTTTTGTGTTACTCTTATAGTATAATATGTATCTCTCAACTATATATTTGTTTTACTATAAATTTGATATTCGTAATTAAAATTCTAAATGTACTTTTTTCTGATTTTTTTTTTTTTACATTTTCAAACACTTCATTAAATTAACATTACATTTTAATTTTTTGTCAGTATCTGGATTATCATATATCTTGGTACACTACACAGGGTTTGAACTTGGGGGTCGCAAAATATATTTAATGTTAAACATATACATATATTAGTAATATGATGATGTTGAGTTATAAAAAAAAAAAAAATTAATGTATTAATATTTGAAAAAATAAACTCTAGCTCAAATTATTGAACAAGGGGTTGATTGTGAAAGGGGTGGAAATGGGAGGAGCGGGGGTTGGGTCTACTATGGAGGGAGGATATATCGGTAACTGTTCGGTCATATTCGAAGAATCATATCGATGTGGTAGTGGGTGATGAGAACTGTTGGCGGTTGACTGGGGTGTATGGCTTCTTGGAGGATGGTCAAAAGTGGAAAACGTTGGTTGTGTTTGGGAGATTTTAAAGAGATATTATATGGGTTTGAGAAACGAGGGGGATTCCGAGGAATGATTCTAGAATGACGGATTTTAGAGATTGTTTGGAGAGGTGTGGTTTATTGGATGTGGGGTATCAGGGCTATCCGTTCACGTGGTAAAAAAAAAATAGATGGGTGATAAGAATATTCAGGAGCGGCTTGATAGGGCAGTGGCAAATGAGGTTTGGATGCGCCGTTTTCCTGGCTTCCGTGTTCGCATCTTCCTCGCATACTATCCGACCATTGTCCGATTCTGGTACAGTGAGTGGGCAGGTTACGGGAAACGGGGAATTATCGAACTGCCCACTTGTTTCGATTTGAAACGTCGTGGCTTCAGGAAAGTGACTGTTTGACTATTGTCCAGAATGCATGGAGGGGTGCTAGTGGGACATCAGTTTCGGGGTTGGCGAACCGTGTGGTACGGCTTAGGCGGAGTGGGATTCAGAATTTTTTGGGAATATTCCAAAGCAAATTATCAGGTGTAAAGAGTAGTTGGATCGTCTTCAACGGGCTGCACAGACATTGTTATGTTGTTCAGGAGGCCAGGGCTCTGGAAAATAGAATTATTGCCTTAGTTAGAAAGGAGGAGTTGTATTGGTTACAAAGATCGAGGGTTAGCTGGATGAGGGAGGGGGATAAGAACGTGAGCTTTTTCCATCGAATCGCTAGTGGTCGAAAATTGAGAAATTATATTCATGAGGTGGTGGGTTCGAATGGCATAAAGCAAACTGAGCTCAAAGGTGTCAAAGGTGTTTCTTAATTACGATATGGAGGAGGTGCTCGAGGTTGTGGATTGTACAGTGGCAGGTGATATGCATGCTTCGTTAGCATTTCCATTTACGGAATTGGAGGTGGTGACTGCCCTGTCTCAGATGCACCCTACGAAGGCTCCGGGTCCTGATGGTATATCTGCTATCTTTTTTTCTATGTTTTGGGATGTTGTTGGTCCTTCTGTTCTAGCTTCTATTCTTGGTGTATTAAATAATGAGGTCTCTTCTGAGATGCTTAATCATACTTTTATTTCTTTGATCCCCAAAAAGAAATGTACACTTCTTACGTCTGATTTTCGCCCTATTAGTTTATGTAATGTGGTTTATAAACTTATTACTAAGACTATTGTTGATCGCTTAAAATCCTTTTTACCTTCGATCATTGATCCGTGTCAGTCTGCTTTTGTCCCAGGTAGATTAATTACAGATAATGCCCTACTGACTTTTGAGATTTTTCACCATATGAGAATTAATAAAGTCGTGTCTATGGGTTCTTATGCGTTTAAATTGGATATGAGTAAAGCGTATGATAGGGTAGAATGACCTTTTTTTGTAGGGGGTGATGAGGAAGTTGGGTATTGTTGATTCTCTTGTTACCACAATTATGCGGTGTGTTTCTTTTGTTTCCTTTGCAGTTCTCATTAATGGGTCGCCTACGGATACTTTCACACCCACTCGGGGCATCCGACAAGGGGATCCACTTTCCCCATTTCTCTTTGTGTTTTGTGCTGAGGCGTTGTCGGCTTTGATAAGGAGACATTTGGAGAGGGGTGTCTTGCACGGTGTAAGGATATGCAAACGGGCTCCTCCTGTGTCAAACCTGTTCTTTGCAGACGACACTGTTATTTTTGGACGGGCTACATATGATGAGTTAGCTTGTGTGAAGAGGATATTGAAGGTTTATGAAGGGGAGTCAGGACATGCTATTAATTTGGCTAAATCTGAGATTGTTTATAGTGGTGGTATTGCGGAGACGAGGGGTAATAAGATGGCGCAATTCTTGGGGGTTCGCCGAGTGGTGGAGCATGCTATTTCTTTGGACATTCCAACTCGAATTGGGCGGTGCAGATCGAGAGTGTTCCGTTCGTTAGTGGATCGGGTTTATAAGAAAATTAAGGATTGGAAGAGTAGAGTCTTATCTCAAGCTGGGAAGTTAACTCTGGTTAAGTCGGTAATTCAGTCATTTCCCACTTATTTGATGACATGTTTTAAGATCCCTTGAAACGTGATACACAAAATTGAGACAACTATAACTAGATTTTTATGGGGCCAGAAAGGGGAGGAGTCGTATCCATTGGCTGATATGGGAACGGTTGTGTTCCCCTGTGGAGAAGGGGAGCTGGGGCTTAGGTGTCTCTCGAATTTTAATTTGGCTCTCATTGTCAAACAGGGGTGGAGGTTAATTCAAGATGATACCTCTCTGCTGACGAGGACTCTTAAAGCTCGGTATTATCCGAGAGGGACGTTCCGATCGGCTACGACAGGCTTTAATGCAAGCTTTACGTGGCAAAGTATTTTGGCAGGCCGAGTGGTACTAGAGAAGGGCTTGATTTGGGTTGTTGGCGATGGGTATTTGATATATGCTCGTCGGGATCCTTGGCTGCTGGATGTAGGAAGGTCATGTCCCCAAGTGGTGGATGAGAGTGGGGGTGGGCCACTAAGAGTGTGTGATTTGTTTATTGATGGGTCCAGAGAGTGGGATTGGCAAAAATTGAGGGAGGTGTTTAGTGAGAGGGATGTTCAAAGGATTGGAGCTCTTCCAATTTCACGTGATTCTTCTCCTGATAGGCTGGTATGGGTTTTACCAAGAATGGGGTTTACACAGTGTGGAGTGGAGAGTTGCCTATTGGTCGGTGGTGGAGCAGATTGTGGGGATTAGATGTAGCTCCAAGGATTAAGTATTTTTTATGCTGTGTCCTGCATGATATTCTTCCGATTAGCATTAATTTGATTAGTCAGTTTATGGATGTTGATCCGTGGTGCAAACGGTGTGGAGTGGAGATGGAAACGGCGGAGCATATGGGGCGAGATTGTGGATGTGGGAGGGAGATTTGGCGGAAGGAGGGTATGTCGGGTCTGGGTTACTCTGGATGATGCTCGGCGTTGCCGTTTTGTGGTGGTGTTGTGGCAGATTTGGCCGGCGAGAAATTCTATGGTATTCAAGGGTGTACTGTATGATCAGGACAAGGTAATTCACCTAGCTACAAAGCATATGGAGGAGTTTCAGAGTGCGATGATCCATGGAAGTGGTTGGCGTCTTCCCCGACCTCAGGATCGATGGCAGCCTCTAGTGGCGGGTGGTCTGAAAATGAATACTGATGCGGCTATGCGGATGGGGTTGGGTTTGGGTGGAGTGGTACGTGATGACAGTGGCAGTATGGTGTGGTGTTTCGCAGAGCATATGCGGGTTACGTGGAGCGTTAAGTTGGCGGAGGCGGAAGCTATTTTCCGAGGCTTGCAGTGGGCGCAGCTGAAGGGAGTCCAGTCACTAGAGGTGGAATCAGATTCGCAATTGGTGATAAAGGCTCTTCTTCATCCTAGGCCTGATTTATCATATGTGGGGAGTGAAGCTGTGTGAGATATTACGTTTGGGAAAGAGTTTTGAGGCGGTCTGCTTTCGGTGGACAAGGAGGACAGTTAATGGGGTTGCTCATAAGTACTTGGCAAGTTTTGGTTTATCTTGTGATTTAGATTTCTGGTCGATTAATGTCCCGACTCATGTTGAGAATGATGTTATTGTCGATCTAATTAATATATAAGTTACCTTTTCCTGTCAAAAAAAATTATATATATATTATATTTATTTTGTTTAATGTGATTTAAAATTAAGAAATTAAATTATCAATCATATTTTCTTCATGAATGACCTTTTTTAAGAGATTAAGGTTATATATATATATATCTATATGTGTTAATTGCAAACTGTGTTTACAAAATATTAAATTATTGCAAAAGTGATATTTTTATTAACAATTTTCTAAAACATAAAAAATATAATTTTTTTAAAATTAATTTTACATTTAAAGTTAAATACGTTTAAAATAATTATTTTATATATGAGTATCAATAGTGCAAAAAAAATCTTTTGAAACAATTTTTACAATTAACTCACTATTAAAATGACCTATTAAACTAATTTACAACTAATTCTATCATTAATATGATGGGTGGGTGGGGCAAGACCTCCCTTGACAATACTATAGTTCCGTCCCTCGGTACACTAGTATCTTCAAATTTCTGGATTTGTACTCCTAGAAATTGCAATGTACAATTAATCATGGGTGAAAGCATGATTTCATATAAATATTCCTACATGAGAGAACGAAAACTTTTATTTATTAACATAATATAATAATCTACCAACGAAAACTTGACTAGTAGTCTAGGGTCAGAAAGATTCACATAATGATTCAGTGCTCAACTCTCCTTCAATCCAGTAATTCCGGTTAGAACATTAACTTCTAGTACATAGTCACTTAATCTCATAATCACTAGACTAGTCTCATTTCACAAATCCTTTATATATATAATCTATATAATCCGTATTTCTTAATAACAAGATTATCGATATTCAAACTTTAAGCTTAAGTTTATGGGACACCAAAACAAGAGAGAAAATGTGATGGAATGAAATCTCTAAGGACATATTTGTTTTGAGACTATCACATTCGGATGGGGGACGTAACGTCCCTCGTCCTGTTCTAGTTCAAAATTTCACATCCGAATTTCACCTTTCAACTCCATCCACCCTTTATAATACATATATATTATACTATTATAATAATACAACATCAAATATTCTTACACAATTGATTTGACATAAAATTATACTCTCTCTGTCCCATAGGAATTTGCACACTTTTCATATATGGATGTTCCATACCAATTTGCACACTTCATAAAAGGAAATTTTGTCAAAACCCCCACCCTCAAAATATACACATATTTACCCATATGCCATTACTTTTTCACACTCAATCTACATTTTACTTTACATCATACCCTACTCAAAATTCCTAAACAAATAAACACACATAAATAATATTCATTATAATTTCTCCATCCAGAATTTTTCCATCCGAATTTCTCTCATCCTACATAATCCCAAAATAAATATAGTTGATTTTATCATTACAGTAAACAAGTTTAGTGATAATCAATAATAGATTATCTTAATTAATTTAATGAAATTAAATCTCCAATAAATCTTGAGAGTTGACATTGTCGATTAGGCTCCATATTGGATATATATATATATATATATATATATATATATATATAACACAAAAAATAATATGAAATATTGCATATATGCAATATTGATCAATTAAGTCAATTGGACTAAAATATTGACTTTTTAAGTTAATGGACCAAAAATATATGTTATTGGACCATCATTAATTCATTTGGGTTAATTATTCTATTTGTCAATTGAAAAACTTGTATTTTAATTTTGACCGACATTTATTTTACCTTTCTGTGATTTTTTTTATTTTTTATTTTATTGCCGAACGCGGACTATTAAATTTAGTAATTCAAATTTTAATATGTAGTAACACGCATTATTTTATGTAGTAATAACACAAACTATTTTATATAGTAATGCAAATTCTTTTATTTAGTAACACATTTTTATCTAGTGTTTTTGTTGATATAGTAACTCACATTATATTATATAGTAACATATATTATCGCATTTAGTAAATACAATAACCATGTTGTAATACATATTTTTTTATTGCAAGATGATGCAAAAATATTAGATCATTTGATAAAGTTACATATAGTAACAAACGCCTATTCAATGTAGTAATTCAAACTGTAGTATGTAGTAACATATAGTTTTTTATGTAGTTAAACACATTATTACATGTAGTAATAACACAAACTATTTTATATAGTAATACAGATTCTTTTATATAGTAAAATGTTTTTTTTCTAGTATTTTTGTTGATGTAGTAACTCACATTATAATATGTAGTAATATATATTATTGTAGGTAGTAATACAAAATAACTTTGACCCATAATAATTATTAAAGAATATTCAAATAAAAAGAAAATATTTAAAGATTAAGACCGTCATAAATTGCAGCGTCCGCGGCATGTGGTGGCCGGAAACTGCCCGGAGAAGACAACCAGGTACAGTTTCTATTTGTGGGTGTATTTATAAAAAAACATGGGTGTGAATTGGGCTGTCAGTGGGTGTATTTATAAAGAATGTAGATGTGAATTGGGCTGTGAGTAGGTGTATTTATAAAGAATCTGGGTTTGAATTGGGCTGATACATATATGCAATATTTCACACAAGATCACTCATCTAATTTTTAAGAGCATGATTGGTACCTGTATGATTGAAGTGATTTAGGGGTGAATGAAATGAACTTAAAAATTGAATGAAACAAAATTATTGTATAAAATGTAGGAAATGAAATGTGGGAATGAAATGTAGTATTGTATAAATTTATTTTAAATTATTATTATTGAGTTTTGTTAAAAATATATTATTATTTTAAATTAATAATATTAATATTGATTATTGTTAAAAGTATATTATTTTTATTATTGACATTTTAATAATAATTATTGGTAGAAGAGTTATTATTAATATATATTTATTTTTTTATTAATTTTATTATTTATAATAAATGTATATTTAAAAAGAAAATAATATTTTTTATTTTTAAAGAAGAATATTATCATGCATTATTTTAATATTAAATAAATTAAAAAAAATTATTATTTGTATTATCAAGAATTATTATACCATTATTTTATATTATTGAAAATAATATATTGTAAATACATTATTTATATTTTTTAAATTATTGTATTTATAATTTAATATTTAAAAAAATAATATTATTGTTAAAATTTAATATATTACTATTATTTATATTTTTAAAATTTATTATATTATATTTTTTTTATTCTTGAGATTATATATTACTAGCTTTATGCCCGTGGGTCGATTTATCAAAAAAATAACCTATGAATTAATAAAATTATGCTTTTAATTGTAAAAGTAAGATATGAGTAGGAGCATTATAAAATATATCTATAAACTATAAATTTGATAAAATTAAATAATTTTACTAATAAAGAAGTAAATATATAAAATTATAAATTTCTACCCAATATTTGGTTGCATGGTTTTCCATTTAAATATGGATAAAGAATTATTTTTCTTGCTCTTTTACATACACAAAAGATTATTTTTGTTAATAAATTGTGGATTATCTTAATGTAATGGAATCAAATCTCCAATCAATCTTGAAAGTTGACTTTGTAATAACAAATTAGCACTACGAAAACAAACATTAATCACTGTTAGTGACCAATAGCAAGGGTAAAGTGGAGGTAATTAATTTAACTGAAACTGATTTCTCGCCAATGGTGAGGGTCGATGAGCGAGTGTGCTAAAAAAGGCAAGGACTATTGTAACCCTGCAAGTGTCAATACTCTCGCCATTTATAAGGGATGCAGGCATATACTCTCGCCATTTAAGCATACCAAAAATTAACTAATTATCAAGCCACAGAACCACCAAGAAAGATTGAAAGAATGTGAAAAATGTATTTCTGAATCTATCAAAAGTGTTTACAAAATAGGAGATGAACTCCTTATATGCTAATCCCTAAATTAAGTAACTGCATAAACTAATTAGTAGTTATAACTACTAATAAAACTGTAAAGTAACTATCTTAATACCCCCTCAAATTGGGCATGGATATTTACAAGGCCCAATTTGGATTTAAAGAGATTAAACAAAGCAGGAGGCAAAGGTTTGGTTAATATGTCTGCCAAATTATCTTGAGAGGGTATATGTATAAGCTTGATGACTCCATTGTGTATCTTCTCTCTTGTGAAATGTATGTCAATGGCAATGTGTTTGGACTTGTCATGAAAGCAAGGGTTGTGAGCCATTGCATGGGCTGACTTGCTGTCTGTATACATGGCAGTTGGCCTGTCATGGAGGATGTGAAGATCCTTTAGAATGTAGAGGATCCACTGTGTTTCACAAGTGGTGGTTGCCAAGGCTCTATACTCTGCCTCAGCTGAAGATCTTGCTAGTGTAGGCTGCTTCTTGGACTTCCATGAAATGAGAGAATCACCCAAGTATATGGCATATCCTGTAATGCTCTTTCTAGTGACTTGGCATCTAGCCCAATCTGAATCTGAAAAGGCATGAAGTTTAAAATTGTTAGTGGAAGAGTAGAAGATGCCTTATCCTGGAGTACTCTTAAGATATCTAAGCAATCTATGGACAGCAGCCATGTGAGCAGTGGTTGGTTTACTCATGAATTGAGTAAGGACATGGACTGAATAGGCAATATCAGGTCTTGTTATTGTCAGATACAACAACTTGCCAACTATGCTCCTGTAAATGGAAGGATCACTGAGAAGAGGAGCATTAGTATCAATGAATGTTTGTTTCTGATCCATAGGAGTGGTAAAAGGTTTACTATCCAAATAACCAAATTCATGTAAAAGATCCAAAACATATTTTCTTTGACACAAATGCAGGCCTTTGGGATTCTTGGCCACTTCTATACCCAAAATATATTTCAAAGAGCCAAGATCTTTAATAGTAAACTGAGCATGGAGATAATCTTTGATAGCAATGATGTCATGCAAAGAATTTCCAGTAACAATAAGATCATCAACATAACAAAGAATGACAGTAAAGGAAGAGGCAGTGGATTTAGTGAACAAAGAGTTATCAGCTATAGATTGAATGTACCCAACAGAAATGAGAGAATCTGATAGCTTTTGAAACCATTGCTTTGAAGCCTGTTTAAGGCCATACAAGCTTTTATTAAGTTTGCACACTCTATTTTGAGTATGATAACCTGGAGGGGGAGACATATAGACTTCTTCAACTAAATCACCATGCAAGAAAGCATTATTAACATCAAGTTCGTGTAAGTGCCACTTTTTAGCAACAGCAATGGCAAGCAAAATCCTAACAGTAGTTATCTTAGCTACAGGAGAGAAAGTGTCAAAGAAATCAATTCCCTCTTGCTGAGTATAACCCTTGGCCACTAACCTGGCCTTATACCTTTCTATAGAGCCATCAGAATTATATTTTACTTTAAAAACCCATCTACAACCAATAGTGTGTTTAGAGGGAGGAAGAGGGACAAGGGTCCAAGTGTTGGCCTTTTCAAGGGCCTGAAGTTCAATTTCCATGGCCTTTTGCCAATTAACATCTTTCATAGCTTGTTTATAAGATGTAGGTTCAGTGATTTGGGAAATATTTGCTGTATAGGAGATAAAAGAGGTGGAAAGATTCCCAGTATACAAAGAATCAGATATAGGATATTGTTTGCCCTTTCTAATGGATGAATTAGTACCAGAAAGGGAGGGAGGTAAAGTAGTATGATATACATCAAGATAAGCAGGGGGCTGTCTATGTCTATCAGATTTTCTTAAAGGATGGGGAGCATGATGATCAATATTAACAGGAGAAACAGATTTAGTGCCACCAAGGGTATTATCAAACTGAGTATTGTGCAAGGGAGGAGGGTGATCAAAGATAGAAGGGGGATCACAAGATTCAGAACATTGATCATCAACCGGGGTAGCATGCATGTGAGTGTCATGTTCAATAGTGTCAGGTAGTGTTGAAGTAGGTATAGTAAATGGGAAAACATGCTCAAAAAATTTGACATTCCTGGAGATAAAAACTTTCCCAGAGGTTAGGTCCAATAGCTTGTAGCCTTTGGTACCAAAGGGATAACCTAAAAAGACACATTTAGTGGCTCTGGGTTGAAACTTGTGCATGTGTGCAGTGAGGGTGCTAGCATAACACAAACAACCAAAAACTCTCATGTAGGAGTAATCAACTATCTTATCATGCAAAAGCTGGAAAGGAGATTTATGTGCAAGAATGGACAAAGGAATTCTGTTAATTATATGTGCAGCAGTGAGAATGCATTCATTCCAAAACTTCAAAGGTAAACCAGATTGAAAGAGGAGAGACCTAGCTACTTGGAGAAGGTGTTGATGTTTCCTCTCAACCAAACCATTTTGTTGAGGGGTTTCCACACAAGAAGTTTGGTGAATTATCCCCAAGGTATGATAGAAATCATGCAATAAAAACTCAGTACCATTGTCACTCCTTAATATCTTAATTCTAGCATTAAATTGAGTAAGAATCATGTTGGCAAAATTTTGCAATGAGATGAGAACATCATATTTGTGTTTCAACATGTATATCCAGGTGCATCTAGTGAAGTCATCAACAATGGTCAAGAAAAATTTGTGACCTAAATGAGAAATAGTAGAGAATGGCCCCCAGACATCACAATGTATTAAATGGAAAGCATAAGTAGAAACAGAAGTGTTAATAGGAAAAGACTTTCTCTTTTGCTTAGCCAAAGGGCAAATATTGCAAACATGGTTCTTGTTTCTAGGCTTTACATTCAAATGTTCAATAGTAGACAAGCATTTATGTGAGATATGCCCTAGTCTATAAGCCACAAATCATATGTGCTAGAAAGAAAAGCAGAGTGTACAGGGTATGTTGCAATCTTGAGAATGTAAAGGCCTCCAGTTTGTTCAGCAGAACCAATCACTGTCTTGGTGTTGATGTCCTGCAAAACACAGTGTGAAGACAAGAAATCCACAGAGCAACTAGAGTATCTAGTTAAATGAGATATGGACAACAAATTGTGAGTGAAATCAGGGACATAAAGAACATTATATAGAGTTAAAGTATCACTCAATTTGATGTTTCCTATGAAAGTGGCAGTGGAGATAGCATTATTAGGGAGGCTGATTTTTATGTTAGATTTACAAGGAGGGGAGGAAAACAAGGAAAAATTAGAGGTCATGTGATCAGTGACACCTGTGTCCAAAATCCAAGTAGAAATTTTTGAACTAAGACTATCAGTTTTAGAACAAAGAGAGATACCTGTATCCTGGTGCTGATCAGAATGGTGAACAAAGGCTCCAGCTGCAGCATGAGGTGAAGTAGGGGCTTGTGGAGTCTGCTGTGTCTTAGTGTATTTCAAGAATTGATCAAACAATTCTTGATTAACCAAAGGATTAGAGGGGAGGGGATCTTCCTTAGTGGGATGAGGAAATGCCAGATTAGCAGAGGTAATGTTATCATTTTTACTCTTAGAACCTCTAGGTCCCTTCCAACCAGGAGGAAAACCAATTAAATGGAAACATCTATCCACAGTGTGTGTGGTGCCCCCACAATGACTGCATAAGAGTGGTTTCCTCTTATCTTTAAAGGATTTTTGATTAGGCTGTTTAGAAAACATGGCTACAGAATCAAGAGTAATGGAATGAGATGTGTTAAGGGTTCTTTGAGATTCTTCTTGCAACAAAAGAGAGAAAACCTTAGCCAAAGGAGGGAAAGGAGATGTTAAAAGCAATTGACTTCGAATAGCTGAATAAGAATCATCAAGGCCTACTAAAAATTTCATTACTGCATCTTGTTCCTGAGTTTTCGAAATCTTCTTAGGGATATCACATTCACAAATTTTCAAAGCATCACAAGAACAAGACAAGATAGGCCTAAAACTAAGATACTCATCCCATAAACTCTTGAATTGGTTATAATAGGTAACTAAAGATTGATTATCCTGGGAAATAGAACTGGGACTTTTCTCTAGATGGTAAACTCTAGTGCCATCCGAACTAGTATACCGAATTTTCAATTCATCCCATACCTGTTGAGCGGAGGAGAAGTATTCCAGAGTATGTTTGATTTCTGGGGAAATGGAGTTGAGGATCCACATCAAGACCAAATCGTTGGCGCGAACCCAGGCTGCGAAAACTGCAGGATCATCGTCTTCACTAGGTGGAGGCAACGAACCATCAATCAAAGGTAATTTGTTCTTGACACTCAGGTCGCGCTTGATCGCATGACTCCAGCTGACAAAATTCGATCCAATTAAGGGATCGAGAGCGATGGCGACTGCGGGATTATCATTATGATGCAAAGCGAGAGGCGAGAGAGGATTTTTGGCTGGGTCAAGAGAATTAGGGTCGAGTGCCATCGGAATCGAAAACAAAGGTGAAGAAGAGAAAAAGAAACAAACGAGCGAAACACTTAAATAGAGGGAAAAGGGCTCACCGGAGACGACGACCGAAAATGGAGGTTTAGGCGGAAGTGAGAATCGGCTGTAAAACTGATACCATATCAAGCCACAGAACCACCAAGAAAGATTGAAAGAATGTGAAAAATGTATTTCTGAATCTATCAAAAGTGTTTACAAAATAGGAGATGAACTCCTTATATGCTAATCCCTAAATTAAGTAACTGCCTAAACTAATTAGTAGTTATAACTACTAATAAAACTGTAAAGTAACTATCTTAATACTAATGCATAAAATATTAAGTTACATTTTGTTATAAACTACTAGTTATATATGTGTGAGCCACATGCCATTCTTAATTGCATGACCTGTTCACATTTGTTGTAATTAAACAAAATGTAATAATTGAATCAAATTTCCATCCAGTTATCATCAAATCGTTAATGATCTTTAACTAATTCTCTGTCCAAACGTGCTTCCCATCTTCATTCTAATTCTGAATAGCTGATAGATTATTTTTTTACATGTGAGGTTACCATCTTCAAATGTTTGATACTTTATACTTATAGAGGTGATACTATAATAGAATTGAAGTTGCAAGAGGAAACCACTATGGTTCTACCTAATGTGCTACTGTGGTAGTTTCAACCTTTCATGTATTTTTTGAGTTTGAGGAAGAGATGAGAGTTATTATTTGGTGTGGCTGTGGAACATGGCAAATTCCATGTAGGAATTATTATTGAGTTTCGAGGATAGTGCATGTGTTGTTTTTTTATTGGTTAAAATATTTTGACCATAAAAAAAGTATGATACATATCCACGGCGGACTCAAGATTATACCATTGATAGATAGTTTTTTAAAAATTATAAGGATACTCAATGATATTTGAAGGAGAGTAAAAAGTTTCTTGAGATTTAAGTTTTTTAAAGCATAAATTATTAAAGATTGAATTGTTTTTCAAATATTTTAAGGTTAAAAAAATCGGTTGAGATTGACGTGACAAGATTTTATTTCTCCATGTGACATAGTTTGATTTATCAATTGAATGTTTCACTTTCTACGATCGATAATTCAACAGAAATGTCGCAAAAATGAAATTTACATTATTATTTTCAATTTTTAAAAAATTGACTAGAGAGAGAGAGAGAAATTTACTAAAAATTGAATGAGAAGTTTTTATTGAGACAAAAACTAAAAATGAAAGTTAAAATCCAAAAGGACGCAAATAAAAAAAATTGAATAATTTGTTGCAATACGAAATAACATGAAAATTGTACCAAAATGATGCTCTATCAGAAAAAAAAAAAAAAAAAAAGAATAGATATAGGCCTCAACTATCACCTCTTCTTAAATTATTCGAAAAAAAAGATGCACATTTTGAAGAGATTAGTTAAAGACTTTTCTGCCTTTGTGAGGGCATCACCAACGCCGCCTCTAATAAGCAAACTAAAGTAAAAAAAGGCTTCAATGCATACTCAATGTTGGTGGCAATTTGCCACCATTTCCTTTTTTGGCAAATTTGGAACCAACTCAAATCTCAATTCAAATTTTTTTGTCTACTTAATTTATTAATTTGCAACTTGTTGTTAATTTATCCTCTCGTTTATATATTTTTATGAAACAATTTTAAATTTTATGATTAATAATTATGAAATATTTAAAATTTGAAAACATATAATTTAATTGTAAGACAACGTTAATAATTTAAATTATAAAATATAATAAAAAAAATACATATTATAAATTTAAATTACAAAATACAATAGGATAAAAACATACATACTACGAATTTAAATTACAAAATACAGTAGAAAATTAACTAAATTTAGTACAACATACGTAAACAAAAACAAAGAAATTAAATACAACTTAAATATAAATACTACAAATTTTAATAATATTGGGATAGACTACTTCCAAACTCTCAAATATTACCAAAATATTGTTCAAATGAGGTGGAGAGATTTTCAGATTGAGATTGATGAGAACTTGCTTGTATAATTTTGAACTTGTCATTCCGAAACCACTCAAATTGTGATGTAATTTATATTTTATGCAATTGAATTTGGTGTTTTGTTTCATTGATTTTTTTTTAATATTTTTATATTAAATATATCACTTTTTTTGTTTAATTAATTTAATTTAAATATAAATATGAAATTATATATTTGATGATAAATAAATATTTAATAAAATATAAATAAAAAAGATAACATTAAAATTTGAGTTTAATAATTGGAGATTATTTTATTGTTTAATTCAAATTTAATGGCAAATTGATGATTTTGGTGGCAATTTGAGTTCAAGGATTGAAGATGGTGTGAGAGACGATTCAATTGATAGTTGACTTGACCAAAACTTAAAATTAGGGCAAATATGATTTTCTTAAAAAATTTGGCCCAGAAGAATTATAATTGATTAAGTAAAAATTGGACTCTATCAATCATGATGATTTGTGATATGAAATACTCCCTCCGTCCCATGATTATTTGTACACTTTCCTTAACGGGTGTCCCAACATTATTTGCACACTCTAAAAAATGAAATAACTCAAAATTTTTTTACCAATATTACCCTTCCTTTATTTTACTTGGGCCCACAATTTAACTCAATTTATAACTTTAGTCAAATCTCCACCCACTTTAGTCAATGAATTACCAATAATACCCCTCCTTTATTCTACCATATACATCACTATATTCAATTTTCTTAATTTCCGTGCCGATCAAACCATGTACAAAATCATGGGACGGAGGGAGTATTAACCATGAAATTATTGTAAAATGTAAGAATTTCATACGAATCATTTATTGATTGCAGTTTCACACCAAGTATTTTCAAATTTTATGGGTTGTTTAGTATAATCCAAAAATTTGTGTGATATGCTTTTTTTTTTTATTCTCAATTCCTCTCCATGATTTTAAACTCACAACCTCGTGGTTTAGGTCATGATGTTATAACTATTTGAGTTATCTCCCCACCCATATTTGAAGTATATTATGTACTATTGCTTTGTAATTCCTAGGTCATGTTGGCCAGTGGCCTTTCTCAGCCAACGGCTCACTTTAAACTATGTTCTATTCCTTCCAATAGCATTAGTTCTTTATTAATATATTTTTATTTTTATGTTAATTATATTTTAACAATTTTGATATATAATGATTATTAATTTATTTTTTGATTTTTATCACAATAATATTTTCATTTTTCTTGAAAGAATTGTGAGAAGTTTTTATATAATGATTATTAATTTATTTTTTTATTTTTATGATAATCATATTTTAAAAATTTTGACCTGTTCAGTCTTTTTTTTAACTAAAACAATTAAATGTTTCTTCCAAATATAACGAAAGTTAATTTGTTCAATTTAAATTAATAGAATAAAATTATTGACAATGTTATAATAAAATTGTTTACTAAGTATAATATTATTATTTTGAGTAACACTTATATATGACATGTGTGAACCTGAAACTTTTATATATTACGTAATGTTAATCGGGCCCCCCAACCCTAAATTTCTGGCTCCGTCATTGGATAAACATATTTACTACTCCCTCCGTCCAATTTTATTATGCTCATTTCTCTGGACACGTGTTTTAATTAATATTGATTAATTTATGTATAAAGTAGATAAGTTGGGGGTATGATGAGATGTTGTGGAGTCCATTTACACGTAAATTGATTGTTTATAAATAAAGTTAGTGTCAATTTGAGTAAATAAGTGATGGTTGGAGGGTGGAGATAAAGTAGTGTGAATAATATTATTTCTAAAAAGGAAATGGACATAATAAAATTGGATAACTAAAAAAGAAAAATGTGAATAATGAAATTGAAGGGAGGGACTAGGGAGTATATGATACGTCATGAATTTATAGACTTCATTTAAATAATGATTTATAGAAAACTGAGTCAAAGTGGATTTTATTTCATGTATGATATATACCGTCACAAACAAAGTGGGATAGCTCAAACCACCACTACCTAGGCCTTAGATCCTGGGTTCGAGTCATGGGGAGGGAAAAAAAAAGATGTGTATTTAATGTAATTAAAAAAAAAAATGATATATACCGTCACACATACAAATTTTTTTTTTTTTTTGAACACACATACAAATTTTTTTTAACGACGTTGATTTGACGCTTCTATAAATTATGGCATAATGCATTTAAAAATCTTAAACTACTTATTTTTTTTAAAATGTTCTTCAACTATATTTTATTTTAAAGATTTTTGGACTACTAAGTTTTATTTCATTTAACCATTTAATAAACGGTCCATCAACTCAAAATTGTTTAAAGACCTCTCGATCGAAACACTATGAAATAAACAAAAAATGTTGTGAAGGAAAAATGCGCTCAGTTGGCGGCTTCTTTGAGGGTGCAAATTTTTTCATGTAATTCAATTATATAATTTTATTAAAAATATATCTCGAGGATTCAAAATTTTATAAGTCAATGGGAGCAAAATAATAAAATTTTATAAATTAAATAGTATTTATTATAATAAACAATGAAATTAGTAAGGGTAAATAACATACAAAAAGAAAAAAATATATACAAGTAATACAACACACATCCGAATTACTACCATATGTACACTTGTATCGAGTTTTCATATAATTTTCTAGGTTTGACCGTTGACTTCTCTCTCTCTCTCTCTTCTTTTTAAATTTTTTTTTGTATTACATTTTTCAATTGTAGTGACTTACACTTTTTAAAATAAAAATTTCAGTTATATTGATGTACACTTTTTGTTAATGTTATATTACACCTTTAGCTATATAGACGTGTACTTTTTAGTAATATTGTGTTGCACTTTTTAGTTATATGACTTACACTTTTCATTAAAAACTGTGTTGCACTTTTCAATTATAATAACTTACATTTTTTAATACAAAATGTGTTGCACTTTTCAGTAATATTGTGTTGCACTTTTTAGTTGAAAGTGTGCGTGCGTGCGAAATCAGAGGTATAAACAAAGTGTTGTCTGTAGTGTTGGCACAGTCCAAACAACAATTGAGTAGCGGAAATTAAATAGACACTTTGCAAAGAGTATTTCAAAATTTGTGTAGATTAAAATATAATCTACACGAATCACTTATATTAACTTTTAATATCAATGAAACAAATCAACAACCTCGTAAGGTTTTGAACAACTACAACTCAGATTGAGTTTGAAAAGTTACTAGAAAAATACGAAACTATCTACCTTATAGATCTAACATATTTTCCTAATAAACGACTATGATTGAGTACACAAATATTCGGGTTTATAAGAGTGCACTAATCTACAAGAAAGAACAAAATATTTTTCTAACTAGAAGCGTTGCGCATTCCATAGGTAGTAATCTTGTTTAGCTTTCTCTCTTGTTGTACTTTAGAATGAAGGCAGTGGGCTCTATTTATAGGCTTGAATTCGAACTGCCTTCCAACTCCCTTGATCATCCCAGCCATTGGATCAAGGTAGTTCTTTGTAACTTCCCTTCACACTCCATATTTGTAGGACTTTGACTAGTGGTGCTTAGTAACCACTCACTCCCGTGCAACTGCCTGACCTGGGTGTTGCCCACGTCTTCTACCTACATTTGGGACATCACTAAGCAACACAAGTTGAGTTAGAGTTAGTAAAAGGAGAAAGGGCAAATTCTGATGTTGTAGTAGGTGTTGGCACATTTAGTACAACATGTAACTGAAATGTTGGATCATTAAATACAACACTTATTCCAACATCAACAATCTCCCCCAATTTGGCCTTTCTACATCAACACCCCTGATGTTCACAACTTTCAGAATCTTGATTAAGAAAACAATACGCATGATATTTCAAAGTAGAAAAAATTTCAGTATTTAGCCAAATTTTAGCACATCATCTAAGTCAAAAAGTAGAATTGTACTTAGATTTAAAAACAGTAAAAACAGAAACAGAAGGCAATGTATGTAGGACAGAAAGATAAACAACATAAGTGAGGCTTTACAAAGTGAGGAAATAAAAGAAAGCAGTGAAGGGGAGGATTGGGCTGATAGTATCAGCTGCATCTTCAGAGTCTGCACGAACTCCCCCGTACTCTAAACTTCTTCATTCTTCAAGCCTTTAATCTACATTGAGATCTCCATAGAGATCTTCAATGTCTTGTGCATTAGCATCAGCATCCTCTTGCATTTCATCAGTGTTAAGGTTTGGATCAGGAACAGCAACATTGGGACACTCTTCTTGAACTGGAACTGCATCTTGAACTGGAACTGCATTAGAATTGTGAACATCATCACTCACTCCCCCTGTTGAGGTAGAAAGCAGCCCTTCCCAGAACTGTTTTTGTATTATCAAGTCCTCAACCGTGCTCTGGAGATTAGTTATGGTGCCTTGAAGTATATCAACCTGTCTGAGAATGAAATGAGATGATAAATAAACAGAGGCAACACAACCTGGTGGTGGATGTGTTGTGGAGGTTGATGGCACATCTGAGTCAACATTTCTGGGGGCAGTAGCTTTTGGTATTGGCAAATCCACAATCCTTTCACCACAACGAAGCAGAAGCTGTGGTGAAATTATGAAGCTTTGAACATATCCACTAATAACTTCAGTTTCCAATCGTTGGAACTCCTTTTCGGCCAACAACTTATAAATCAAACAAGGATATGGAAGAAGGCCTTTACCAGACATGTTGCAAGTAAAGTTCATCATGTTCTGAAATATAACATGTCCTAAATTAAACTGCTTGAGATGTCCTATCTTATAGAGTAGGACAGCCTGTTCCAAAGTAAGAGTTGTGTTGTTTGTTGTTGGAATCCAATTGCAACACACAATCTTATGTAATACTGAATACAAACTAGTTAACCGAGACGCAAGCAATTTAGGCACCCAATGAGTAATTTTTCCACCAGTAAGAACACTGATCATCAAATCAAGATCTGTCACTACGGGATCCTCCATGATTCTAGTTTTCAACATCATGTTGATTTTCCTAGGTGTAATAATAATCTCAAGACCACGAAACAACACACATCCATACTTCCTAGAGTTCGTATCCCCAGTTTTTGCACTAACATTGGCATAGAATTCGTGATCCCAGTCAACTACATAAGGCACTACAAATAATAACGCATCCAAAATTGACCTCTCCCTAAACCAATCCATTAGGTTAGCTTCCTCAAAATCAGAAATTTTTAAAATCCGTTCACTGAGAATAATCATATTTCGAATTGTTTTATATCGTGTACTCGTATTATCGTTGTACTCAACATCTTCATCACTAAAGTCTGTATCAGAAGAAATTGGTACCTCTTCCTCTTGAGCAGAGGAGTGTGAACTGGATTCGGAGGATGAGGTCGAGTCTGAACTTTCGGATGGGGCCACTGGAGGAGCAACTTCTTGAGCTTTTCGGGCCTTTTTGTGTACTGCCCGAGTGTTGGTGATTTCTTCATCTGCATGATCCACTGTGACGGCTTCACGGAAGTTGTCAATGATATCATTGACATTTTGAGGCTCCCCCTCAGATTTTGAGTTAGATAGGACAATTGGTTGAGCTTTCCCTCCGTCCGTTCTAGGCTTCTTCCTCCCGGTGTAGTCTACTCTTTTCCCAAGAGTCCTGTAAGAGACACGGCGACCTCCGGGCCATTTTCGAGCGACTGGAACAGGGGCTTTTGCCTTTTTAGTGATGAACTTCCTCTTTTGCCTTAAACGAGCAAGCTTCTTTGCCAAAATCTCCTCATCAGACGAGGAGACGTCTTCCATTTGCACATCATTTTTCTCCATCGTTGGTAAATCATCTTGGAACATTGCATTATCGAGAATCTCTCCCTCCAAGATAATGGTTGGGGATGTTGTTTTACGAGCTAGGGCTTGGTATGCCTTCTTCAGTTTCTCGAAGGAGGTTCCAAGTGGAAAGGATTTTTGGAAGGTGGATGATTTTGGGGATGAGCGATCAATCGGAGAGGCACTTACGGGTTCAGGGAGTTTTGCATATGCCATTTCGCTTCGGATGTCGAGTGGGTTGTAGACCACCAGTGGTAGAGCAGAAGTTTCGGGCTCGAATGGAACAATCATGGTTCCCACAACGAATGATGGCGACCCAGGTGCTGGAGAGTTTGGAATTTCAGTGATTATCACCATTTGAAGTTTGATTTTGAGTTTTCGGAGAAGAAATCGCAGAGCAGTTGAGTGAGGGGCTGTTTGAATTTTGAAATCGTATACTGAGACCTGCTTGAATGATGATAAGTATCTGCAAAAGCAAGAATTAATTTGATTAGACATTTCGAATTCTGGAATGAAGAGATTACCATAAGAAATTCAAATTCCAGTATACCAAATTGTGAACTAACACGTATGCCAATAAAAATATATCCTTTGAATGAGTGTTACAAAAACAGAACTAAGCTCGAAGGTATAAAATTTATCTTGCATATGAGATTTATTTATAGTGGATTTAATGGCGGTAGTTGAAGCACGATTATGTAAGAGAAGAAATGGAGAGAGTGGAAGAATTAACTTCTCTCCATAATAGTTCGTGTATTGTGGAGAAGAGAATTACTGAAAAAGAGAATAAATAAATGAAAATGATTAATTAATAACTGAACGAATAATAAACTGATTCAGATAAATATTTGCAGATAATAAAGATAATAATTATCAGAAATTAATTAATTCTATAAATAATCACAATCATAAGTTTGAGTCAGGTGTTGAATAGATTGTTGGCATTTTGTACATCTCAACACAGTTTTTTCATGAATTTGCTTCATATGTGTTGCACTTTAATTTTTATCACATTTACACATTGATCCATCTTTTCAAAAGAGTGCATCGTAGCAGCGAACTCCGTGCCCCATAGTTACTCAATGGATTTGTGTTTAATTTGATGCATTATATATCACCTTTAGAAAAGAGAACATCGTAGTAGTGAGCTTCGTGTCCCTAGTTACTCAGTGATTTTTAAAGCATCTAATTTGTGATTTCCTTTGCATTTGAGAGATTGTACAAGTTTTTCTCATATTCCACATGACTCAATTTAAGACTTCTAGACTAAGATTATAGAGAATTATGTTAAATCCGACACTTACGAAATTTATACAAAGAAATAATTAAATGAACAATTCTGGTGTTGTCCCAAATGCTGCTTTTGATACAGTGTTCAGATATTGCATAAACCAAGAGACTTCCTTAGAGAGGAAAATCTCTTATCATCTAAAGCTTTTGTGAATATATCAGCAAGTTGTTTTTCTGTAGAAATGTATTCCAACTTTACCACCTCTTTTTCAACTAGATCTCTTATGAAATGATGCCTTATACTAATATGCTTAGTCAAAGAATGTTGCACTGGATTCTTTGATATATTTATGGCACTAGTGTTATCACAATAAACAGTTAATGTATCACAGGATAAACCATAATCACAAAACATTTTTTGAAGCCAAAGTAATTGAGTACAGCAACTCCCTGCTGCAATATACTCAGATTCAGCTGTGGATTGTGATACACAATTCTATTTTCTGCTATGCCAAGATATGAGATTATTTCCCATATAGAAGCAGCCACCACTGGTACTTTTCCTATCATCTGCATCTCCTGCCCAGTCTGCATCACTATATCCAATTAAGGAGCAGTTTGTATCCTTGCTGTACCATAAACCTAAATCAGAAGTTCCTGCAACATATCTAATTATCCTTTTTACAGCATGCATGTGAGATTCTTTTGGGTCAGACTGATATCTAGCACACAAACATACACTAAACATGATATCAGGCCTGCTGGAGCTCAAATAAAGAAGACTACCTATCATTGATCTGTACAATGTTGGGTCAACATTCTGGCCAACATTGTCTTTACTCAGTTTCTGGGTTGATCCCATAGGTGTTTTCATGTGTTTAGCATTCTCTAACCCAAACCTTTTCACAAGATTTTTAGCATATTTACTTTGTGATATAAAGATACCATCATTTTGCTGTTTGATTTGCAGGCCTAAGAAATAATTTAAGTCACCAACCATGGACATTTCAAAGGTTGATGTCATTTCATTCACAAACAGTTTTAGCATATCATCACAAGTAGAGCCAAACACTATATCATCAACATAAATTTGAGCAACCATAATATCATTTTTCTCATGTTTGATGAATAAAGTTCTATCAGCTTCACCTCTAGTAAAACCAAATTCAATTAAAAAATCAGTTAATCTTTCATACCATGCTCTAGGTGCTTGTTTCAAGTCATAAAGAGCCTTTTTTAACTTGAAAACATGGTCAGAAAATTCTGGATTTTCAAAGCCACTTGGTTGTTCAACATAACCTTCTTCCATTAGGATTCCATTTAAGAAAGCAGCTTTAACATCCATTTGATATAATTTTATATTGATAAAGCATGCAATAGCAAGTAAAAGTCTAATGGATTCAATTCTAGCAACTGGAGCAAATGTTTCATCAAAATCTACTCCCTCTACTTGAGTATATCCTTGAGCAACAAGTCTTGCTTTGTTTCTGATAATATTGCCAATTTCATCAGTTTTGTTTTTGAAAATCCATTTAGTACCAATAACATTAGTATGATCTGGCCTAGGTACTAAGGTCCATACATCATTCCTAACAAATTGATTCAATTCTTCATGCATAGCTTCTACCCAATGTTCATCTTTTAAGGCTTCTTTTACAGTTTTAGGTTCAATAGCAGGATGATAACACTCATGATTTACCTTATTACACACAGATGTCATGCAAATAGATCTTACCACATCTTTTGAATTCATACCCAACCTCCTTCTGGTCTGAATTCCAGTAGATTGATCACCTATTATCAGCTCCCGTGGATGATTCTTTTGAACTCTCCTTGAAGGAGTTTTATGCAGATTGTACAGATTCTTTGGATTTTCTGTAACTTCAGCAGATGTGTCTGTGTGTGTTCCCTCATTCTGTTCATCATCTTGGATCTGATCTGTTTTGTCAGTAGGTATTGGACTGTCAGCAAGGTTTGAGATATCCTCTTCAATACTGTTTCCTGTAATACTTATGTTATCATCAAAAACCACATTTACAGATTCTTGAACAGTATTTGTTCTGAGATTATAGAACCTATAGGCTTTACTGTTTCTTGAATAACCAAGAAAAAAACCTTTGTCACTTTTAGAGTCAAATTTATGCAATTGTTCTCTATCATTTAGGATGTAGCAAACACAGCCAAATACATGAAAATACTTAAGATTAGGCTTTCTATTATTTAGTATTTCATAAGGAGTACTATTAGAATATGTTCTAATCAAGACTCTATTAGAAATATGACAAGCTGTATTTAGAGCTTCAGCCCAAAACTTTTTAGCCAAATTTTTAGAGCATAGCATAACTCTAGCCATCTCTTGAAGAGTTCTATTTTTCCTTTCTGCTATCCCATTCTGTTGAGGAGTTTTAGGAGATGAAAACTCCTGTAATATGCCTTTAGATTCACAAAACTCAGTGAAAGCACCATTATCAAACTCTCTTCCATGATCTGATCTAATTCTACAAACTTTAGAATTATAGACAGTTTTGAATCTTTTGCATAGAGTTTTAAAGACAGAAAAAGTTTCTGATTTTTCTTTTAGGAATTCTATCCATGTGAATCTAGAATAATCATCAATAATGACAAAAGAATACCTTTTTCCACCTATACTCTCAGTTTCCATAGGACCCATAAGATCCATATGAAGCAATTCAAAATAATGTTTTGTAGAACAATGTCCTAATAATTTGTGAGATGCTCTTATCTGTTTGCCCTTTTGACATGGTCCACAGATGTGTTTGTCTGAAAAATTCAGTGTTGGTAAACCTGTGACACCTTTAAGTCTAATTAATCTTCCAATTTGTCTATAATTAACATGCCCAAGTCTATGATGCCATAATGTACTTTCATCATTTTTCACACTATTGCAGCTGACTTTGGACTCAATTAAATAGCAATTATCAGCAGATCTATTACCCATCATAATGCAATCAGAATTTTCATCTAGCACATAGCATGAATTTTTATCAAACTTTACATGCAAGTCATCATCACATAATTGGCTTATACTAATAAGGTTGGCAAGTAATCCATCAACATGTAAAACATTTGGTAATCTAGGAAATCCAGGAACATTTAAGGTTCCTTTGCCAATGATCTTCCCTTTAGATCCACCTCCACAAGTAACATTACCACCATTATAAGCTTTGTAATCAGATAGGTAATCAATTTGACCTGTCATATGTTTTGAGCAGCCACTGTCAAAATACCATAAACCAGGAACACATGCTTTCAAAGACATATGAACAACATTACATATAGTATTTCTAGAAATCCATTATGTTTTCTGTGAATGATGCTTTGTGTGTGGTGTCATTTTAGACAATCCAGTAGTATTCAAAACTTTTTGTCTTTTTAAAGAGTAATGAGCTTTATGTCCCTTTTTAAAGCAATAGTTACACACAAGTTCTTTTACATTGACAAGATTTTTCTTTGGAACAGTAGCATTATTTTTAAGTTCAGCTTTGACAAAAACAGTAGATCCATTACTTTGAGAACTAAGAACTGTTTTACCTTTATAACCAATACCTGCTTTCCTTGTATTGTTGATCAGCAGTGATTCATCCAATTTTGCTTTTCCTTCAGAAAATTTCTTGAAGCTTAAAGACACTTCCTTCATCTTTTCTTCAAGTTTTTCAATCTCACAATCCTTCTTGGTCAGAACACTCTCAAGTTTTAAAACAGAGTTTCTTAAATCATCATTTTCAAATGTTAATGATTTAATAATGCGATTTAATTTTTCAGTTTCAGAATATATAATGTGTTGTTCTTCATTTGTCAAAGGATTTTCATAAGAATATTTTCTGAAATCAAGAACAGATACTTCTAGTCTATCTTTTAGATTAGAAATTTCTTTATCTTTCTTTGTTAAAAGACTTTCCAGTTTGAACACAGTGTTAGACAAATCTTGAATATCAGTAGCTCCTCTGGATGTACCTGTCTCTGTAACAAAACTTGTGAAACAATTAAATTCTGGAATTTTATTACTCAGTGATTTCTCAAATGATGGCTCATTTGTCTTCACATCATAATAAAAATCATCCAAATCATCATCAAAGGTATCGTCATAAATAATTATAGCAGAAAAAGCTTGTTCAATGTCTTTTTCAGGATCATGCTCAACATCAGATTCATCACTTAAAGTAGCACTGAAATTTAGTTTCTTTTTCAGAATAGTGTTAGCACATTCATTAGCATAATGACCAAATCCAGAACATGCATCACATTTAACATTCTTCCTATAGTCTTGGTCAGACCTAAACCTGTTTCCTCTTTCTAATTGTCTAGAAGGATTAAAAGTGTTTTTCCTAATAGGCAATTGTTGATTATTAGTAATCTGAACCTTAGGTTGAATATTGTCTTTGAATTTTTTATTCTTCATGAAAGTTTTAAACTGTCTAGTCATAAAAGCCATGTAATCAGGATCATTATAAAATTCCTCAATATTATCTTCATCAGAATCAATTTCAGTAACATTAGAAGATTTTCTAGAACTGGATGATGCAGGTAATGATGCATCACCCTTGAAAACAAGCACTTTCTTTTCATTATCAGCCTTTTCAGATATGTTCATCTCATATGTTTTCAAAATACCAATTAATTCATTTTGACTTAGCACATCTGTATCTTTAGCTTCTTCTATAGCACATATCTTAGGTTCAAAACATTTAGGAACAGATCTAAGAATTTTATGTACTAACCTTGTATTAGAGATTGGATCACCAAGAGAATGAGCTTCATTTGAGATCTCAGTCAGCTTTTCATTGTAAGATGAGATGGTCTCATCTTCTTTCATCCTCAAATTTTCGAATTTTGTTCCAAGTATACGAAGTCTGGTTCTTCGTACACTATCCGATCCTTCACAATGTTCTTGTAATCGATCCCATGCATCCTTGGATGAAATGTAGCTTGAAATGATTTTGAACATTGATGCATCAGTTGAGGTGAAAATTGCATTCAACGCCTTTGAATTGTAACTAGCTGTAGTGATTTCTTCGGCTGTCCAGTCAAGCTCTCTCTTGATTTGGGCTTCATTGTCCTCATCCGCAGCAGTTCTTGGCTGAGTCCAGCCAGAAAGAACACTCATCCATGCTCGTTCATCAATGGATTTGATGTACATTCTCATTTTAGGTTTCCAGAAGGCATAATTAGTGCCATCTAGAATCGGAGGCTTTAGTGCGGGCGAAAGTGGCCGGATACTCCATTGCAAATAAACACACACTCTAAGCAGAATCTCTACTTAGTGTATCAAGTAGTTGGCTCTGATACCAACTGAAAGTGTGCGTGCGTGCGAAATCAGAGGTATAAACAAAGTGTTGTCTGTAGTGTTGGCACAGTCCAGACAACAATTGAGCAGCGGAAATTAAATAGACACTTTGCAAAGAGTATTTCAAAATTTTTGTAGATTAAAATATAATCTACATGAATCACTTATATTAACTTTTAATATCAGTGAAACAAATCAACAACCTCGTAAGGTTTTGAACAACTACAACTCAGATTGAGTTTGAAAAGTTACTAGAAAAATACGAAACTATCTCCCTTATAGATCTAACATATTTTCCTAATAAACGACTATGATTGAGTACACAAATATTCGGGTTTATAAGAGTGCACTAATCTACAAGAAAGAATAAAATATTTTTCTAACTAGAAGCGTTGCGCATTCCATAGGTAGTAATCTTGTTTAGCTTTCTCTCTTGTTGTACTTTAGAATGAAGGCAGTGGGCTCTATTTATAGGCTTGAATTCGAACTGCCTTCCAACTCCCTTGATCATCCCAGCCATTGGATCAAGGTAGTTCTTTGTAACTTCCCTTCACACTCCATATTTGTAGGACTTTGACTAGTGGTGCTTAGTAACCACTCACTCCCGTGCAACTGCCTGACCTGGGTGTTGCCCACGTCTTCTACCTACATTTGGGACATCACTAAGCAACACAAGTTGAGTTAGAGTTAGTAAAAGGAGAAAGGGCAAATTCTGATGTTGTAGTAGGTGTTGGCACATTTAGTACAACATGTAACTGAAATGTTGGATCATTAAATTCAACACCTATTCCAACATCAATATTAGTTATAATGACTTAAATTTTTTATTAAAAACTGTGTTGCACTTTTCAATTATAGTGACTTATATTTTTTAATAAAAAATGTGTTGCACTTTTTAGTAATATTGTGTTGCACTTTTTAGTTATAATGACTTACACTTTTACTTTTCGACATATACTTTTTCAAATTTTAATTTAATTTTTATCAAAAATAAATAAATAAATAAAGTTGACTTGGTCAATTCAATTCCTTATAAGAAATCTAAATATATACAAGACGTTGCTTCTCATTATTACTCTTCAATTGTGATTATATAAATTTTGCCTGTATTAGAAATATCCAAATTCGACTGAGTTGATATTGACCATGAATTGGTAACTCATATGGTCTTATAAATTAATTATCCCCATGAATTATTTACTATATACTCTCTCCCGTTCTTTATTAAGTAAAGTTTTCGTAAAATTTATTGAAAAAAAAGGGTATGACTCTTAATTAATAAAAGAAGTCTCTAATCACATTAATTTCATAAATTAAAAGAAGGGCATAATTGTAACAAACAATATAAAAAATGCTAAAACATTATTTAATTATGAATAAGAAAAAAAAAATAAAACTTCATTTATTAAAAAATGATAGAAGTATTTGATTGAGATTGAAATATTATAGATTTTATATAATTAGTCGGGAGAGATAAATTTAATTATATGGTAACATTGCATTGTAAGATTCCTTCAATCGATTGTTTGTCAATATTATTATTTTATAAAATAAAATAGAAAAAAAAATCGTGTATGAGTCAGTGTTGTATGAGTCTGGTCGTGCAAATGGATCTAAATTTAATACTTTCACATATCTATTTATCATTACCCACTAATCAGTACTACGTATTGATAAAAATATTCCGGTAGATGCAAAATGTAACCATTTTCATTATTTAATTGTAAGATTACATGTAAATATACTTGGAATAATCAAAATCTCAAGTCAAAATAAATTACCGATGATGAAATCAACTAAAATTTTGACCGCATTTTTTAGTCAGAAATGACAATTATATTTTGTGATTCATACGGTCATCATTCATTTAACAATGACAAATTTTTGTATACAATTAAATACGTACCATATAATTAAATTTTAAGTTATTTTCTTTTTATATATTTTCAATTGTTCAATTAAATTTTGACTACCACATTAAAATCAAGTCAAAATTATAGTCAAATTACATCAATTGTATCATAAATACATACACGTGTGACTCCAATCACATATATTTTTATAGTTACTAAAAAAAACAATACTTTTTCAGTAATATATATACATTTCATAGAGAAAATATAAACTCACATTATACAAAATAATAAAATCAAAGTTTAGTCTAGTTGCAAACATGACAAAAAAGAGAGTTAGAAGTGAACAACTGGTAGATGAGAGGAGTAGAAATAAAATTTTCAATAAAAGAATTGAAAGTTTAGTAAAACAAGCTAATGATCTATCCGTGCTCTGCGGGGTAGATATCGGTATTGTGGTTCACAAGCCAGCAGAGGATAATGCAGTTTTGTGGCCATCGCCACAAATATTCGAAGAGCGAATGCAAAACTTTCTTAACTTTTCCGAAGCAGAAAGGACAAGGAAAATGGTTACCCACGAAAACCATTTAGAAGAGAGGTTGCATGTCGAGAGAGAAAATATGGAGAAGTCTCACCAAAAGAATAAGTTGAGAGAGTCTCGTCAGATAATGAATGAGATTCTAGCAGAACAAAAGTCGTTTCAAGAACTTGATGTAGTTCAACTGAAGGACTTAGACGAGTTTTTAAGTAGTGAAATGCTTAAAAAACTTGAAATTAGGAATGCTGAGATCAACAATGATCAAAATTTGTAATATTTGTATGTCAATTTTTTTCTCTAGTTTTAAATTTCCTTGTTTTTAAGTGTGTTCTTCTTAATTTCACTTTGTAATTAAATGGAATTCAATCCAAATACTTCCATTGATATTGAGATTTATTTTCAGAATTAAAAGTTTTAGAATTAGAAACTCTCTTGTATATTTTTGTTTAATTTAGTAAAAGCGACTAAACAAACTTCTCAATTTTATTATTCACGCCTCAATCACTATCTATACCTATTTAAAAACATATAATTACATACTTTAAAATTATCCTAAGCAATCCAATTTAAATTAATGTATATACCCTTTTTCCTAAAAAAAGAAGATTAAAAGATAGGCACAAAAAAAATCAAGTTGACTTGACCAAGAGACTAAATTAAATATTATCAAATTGTAATCAAGTTCTTTCTATTTATCTAATTTCTCCAAAATGTCCCGTGCCGGTACACAACCCGAACTCATTTTCTCATTTTGTTTCACATTCAATTTCACACCTAATGACAAAAAAAAAAAAAAAAAAAAGCACTATATAGAGGTCATTTAAACAAAATTTCACATTCATTTTCCCAATAATTTACATGTGATTGGAGGGAGGGTATACAATCACATACTCTAATAAATTAACTATGTTTAAAGATACTTACAATAAAATTAAAAAAAAAAAAAACTTAAAACCATAAACTTACTTTGGAACAAAATTCGAGATCAAGAAAAAATGTACACTCCTCTAATCACCAAAGTCTAAACTAATGATAAAGCAAAATGTAAGCAACTACAAATGTCTATGTTTAAAGATAATTAAACAACAATGTTAACTACTGAAAATGATTTATTAAAGGTAAAGTCTAGTATGCACTCGAGTGCATGCTGTGCACCCTAGTCCATGTGCACTTTTCAGTTTACTGACTTACACTTTTTGGTAAATGAGTAATAATTGAAAAGTGCAACACCATTACCAAAAAGTGTAAGTTAATAAACTGAAAAGTGCACATGGACTAGGGTGCACAGCATGCAATCGAGTGCATACTAGACCAACCCTTTATTAAATAAATTTGATTTAGTTTTCAAATTAAAAAAATGAAATTGATTTAAAAAATTGATTTACAATATTTCTTTTAAAATATTTAGGAATAAATTTATGACTTGACATTTAATTAATATTCAAGTTGACTTGCCTTAAATCCTTGAAAATGTTAAGCATCCTGTAGAAGACTAGAGGTTAAGAACGGAAATAAAATGTTCTGATATATGCTAACTTCTCATAAAAGAGAACTAGGGACAAATTTATATCTTAAAGGCATTGTGTACATATAAAAAAGAACACACAAATTTAAATATGATGAACAAAAAATGAAGATATAATTGTTACGAAACTCCAACACATTACTACGTACCGAAAAATTCATAAGGAGTTGATCTGATGATGTAGACTTAAGATTTAGAAGTATACTCTTCTTCAAATTTCAGGTTCCAAATCTTCAAGGTAGATGAGTAATTTCATACAGAACTTTGTTTTGACTCAAATTTAGACTTCCGCTAGTGAACAATGGAATTGATTCTGCAAAATAGTCATTTCTGGACCGAATACCTTAAAAAAAAATGTATCAAACATGAAAGTAAATGAGTTAAGCACCAAAAGATATCAATTCAGATGAACAAATATAATTCTTGCATATCTTCAAAGAAGAATAGAGAGTTTGACTAAAAAAGCAAATGTTGTATCCATCCTATGTGGGGTTGACAATATAGGGCAAAAAAAAAAAAGCCGATTCCAAAATAGAGGAAGGGAACTCTCCAATAGTAATACAAACCAATATGACTATTATTCATATTGAGTTATATAGAATGACTATGTATGGCTATGTCTACCCCACAAAGATGGAGAATTCATTAGATTTCTTTATCAAACTCTCCACCCTTTATTTGATTTTTACTCTTTTTTCTTGTTATGTTTGCTAGTCATGTTTTCCAATGGTATATTTATACACACTTAAATAAAAATTTGATATCGATTCCATAGAAAGTGTTGTAAGGGAAAATAATTAATTGCATACGGTCAAATATCAAACGTCAAGATTTCTTTGATTTCGATATTAAATGGTCACCAAATATCGAATATCTTAGTATGTGAAAAAATATACATATATACCGCGTGAATCATATTTCACAAGATTAATTATATACGATTTATATATATACCGGTATCACGTTACATATTTTACATACATAAAATATATTACGAGCTAATGAACTATTTATTTGGACTTTTAGTCAAACAAAGTCTTCACGGGTTAATGGAAGACCATTGGGCTCTAGAGTTGGACATTTGATTGGGTGGGGGTGGGGGTGGGAGGGGGAGGGGGGTGTAGGGTGTAGGGAGGAAGAGAGGTGAATAGACCTTCTTACTTTAAAACTTTTTAGTGTTTATCAGATGAGGATGACAGATTAGGTGAAACGTAAAATTGTCTGATGAATGTAATATGATATGATAGAGAGTGTGACTGTCAAACAACAAGCAAAGATAATAAACCTATTGATTGCTTGTCAAATATCTAAACAGCCAATAGTGCGGAATAGTGTAGGCCCTAAATATTTAGACTCGTGGGTTCAATGAAAACCTTTTCAAGATGAGCTTATCAACATATTTAGACTTGATATCAATTGATGATGGATAAATTAACTTGTGCGATTTTGACTCTTAAACAATGCTTTTATCAAATATAATTAAGACAATATGATCAGATGATATAAGCAGAATATAAGAAAAGCAATAAACATCACACAAGTATTTATGGAGGTTCAAATTCCAATCCTACGTCCTCTGTCACATTTCCAATTGTGAAGTTAATTTCTTAAATCAAAGGACTTGCTACTTTAACGTCCCAAGAGAAGACATGAGCTCGATACACTCTCTCAGTGTAGTAAGCTCTACTTGTTATTGTAAGAAGAAGTACTTTTACAATCTGGTTGTTATAAACAACAAACTTAGCTTCTATGGTTTAGGATAGAAGGGTTTGGTTTATATATGTACCAACTTAGTGTGATGAACAACAAGTTCAAACAACACTTTTCTAATCTTAAGATAATATATGGAATACCGGCATAAATGTGGAAACTTAGAGCTAAATGATTCTCAAGAACGAATGCTGGCTCTATAGAACTTTAAAGAATTCAGTAAGTTGTTCTTCAAACTTTGCACGTCTGATAGTATGAGTTCTTGCGTAGAGTTTCCGTAGTTATCACAATGGATAACATCTTGTATTTATAGACGATTTGAGCACGAATTAGCCGTTCGATAAACCAACCGTTGGCACCAAATCTTCTGAGTATGGTAGTGATCTTTGTTGATTCGATCATTAACTTGATTTAGGTACAAACATTTCTACTAAAGAGAATTTGCATTAAATGTAGGTTGTACGATCACTGTAGCCCTAGTCTTGGTCAACTCAATAGCTGTGTTGGCATCTTCTCATTGGTCTACGTCAGCTGAGTTGGTTAGACTATCAATCTTGCCTTCAGATGAGACTGTCAGATGTGAAATCCAACATTCTCCTTGTCTTTTAAGGTTGTTGTCTCTCTTAAATGTATACTGTCATCTGATCCATTAGATGACTAGTTCTTCTGAAACTCTAGGCTTGATAGACTGATTATAAGGCTTGAAGTCCATATTAGTTGGCATATTCACATCGGCTGATTGCATGATGTTACTATCAGCTGACTAAGGCATAGACTAATGGACTTCTCTTCAAGGTCTTCTAGTCTTCTGTCTTCTACTCTTCTCATCTTGAGAAAATGCGCGTTAATCCAAATATGGTATCAGCTGATATGATCCCATTTGACTAAGACTTAGACTAATAAGCTTTATACAAACAACTTATATGACCTATCAAATTACAAATTAATCTAACACGTGATTACATTGTTTTGGCCATCAAAACTAAGACATAAGATATACTCCCTCCATCCACCAAATGTAGTCCCATTGGGGTGGGGCACAAGTTTTAAGAAAAAAGTTAGATAAAGTAGATAAAGTAAGGGTATTATAGGGTATTGTGGGGTCCATTGTAAATAAAGTGATTGTTTGTGAATAAAGGTGATGACAAATTGAGTAATTAAGTGATGGTTGAAGGGTGATGATGTCCATAAAGTGTATGTGACTAAATTTGGTAGGCAAAGAATATAAAGTAAATGGGACTACATTTCATGGACGGAGGGGGTACTATACTAAGGAGGTTGGGTATCCTAATAGATGATATCTCAAACTATCAGGTATGACCTAAATGGTCATATCCCAACAGTACTACTTATACTAAGAACGAGAATTTCAGATCTAGCTTTATCTATAGATAACTCTAAGTTAAGAGTGTTTGCACCTAGATTCTAATTATTAATAGTTTAATAGATTTTTTTTATAGTTTTGATTTAATCTTATGCAATATCTCTCCACTTTACTTTAAATTTGATATTTACAATAATCTAAATTTATATTTTCTTTTTCCTTTTTATTCTGTTTTTTTTTTTTTTTTACATTTCTGAATACTACATGAAATTAACGCTACATTTAATTTTATTTTTTTGTCACTATCAGGATTATCATCTTGGTACATCGGTAGGTTTAAATTCCTGAATTTGTACTCCTAGAAATTGCAATGTACAATTAACCATGGGTGAAAATAAGATTTCGTATTAATACTCCTCTCTTAACGACTGACACTAACTTTTATTTATTGACATAATATAATAATTGATCAACGAAAATCAATTGTGTTGAAACAAGAATGGTAGTATGAGGTTAGAGAGAGTCAAAGAAAGATTTGGTGTGAAACTCAACAGTCCACTATTTTCGGTTAGAACATTACCTTCTTGTACATAGTCACTCAATCTCAAAACTAAACGAGTCTCATTGCACAAACCCTTTATATAATCTATATTGTAACACCCGAGAATTTTACATCATAATATATAATAAATTTTATAAGATATACTCCATCTGTCCCGGAATACCTTTCATAGGTAAATATGCACTTTTTAAGAGAGTGTAATAATGCGTAGAGTTTTGAGGGGTAATTTTGTAAACATTTATGTATAAAGTAAATAAATGAGTTGACTCGTGTGTATGTGTGGGGCCAAAAGTAATGACATTTTATGTAAATTTGTGAATGTTGTAAAGGTGGAGTTTATAAAAGGGTTTCCATTTTAAGGGTGTGAAAGGTATTGTGCGACATCTAAAAAATGAAAGTATGAAATATAATGTGGGATAGGGAGAGTATATATATATATATATATATATATATATACATATATATATATATTAAATAAACTTATTCATTGCCACAATTTTCTCTTAGAATTATCTTAAATTTTGAACGTTCAAAATCACGTCAATCTTGCAAACTTTACACATACTCGGTTTTCTTCCAATTCAAGCAACCAACATTATCTAACTCTCAAGTCGATGTTGTGACACGCGTTATGCCACACGGCGAGTATGGACGATTCTACACATCATAGGTGTGATTTTTCGCCTTTCCAAGGTGCGATTCTCTCTTACGGAACCAAGACAGAATTAGGGCAAAAAGGAAGAACAAAGTGAATTCCAAGAAATCCAATCATTACATGAATGGGGAGGCTCTTCTCTAGCATAATAGTATATTGGGAACAGAAAACGTGAGGGGAAATTAATTATCAGTCTCCTCAGGAGTGGTCATCGTGTATCCCTTTCTAAAATGGGTGATTTTGTGCATTTCTCCAGGCGACTCTTGAAATTTCTTGGGGATTTCTTTTGGATACTCATGATGAGATGGTTCTGTCTGATTCCAAACGAAACGGGATTGGTCACTTGGGCAACTATTGTGGTTATATTTGGTTCTCAGGAGAACATAAGTTGTGTATCACCCTCTCTCTTGTTTTCTTCTTACTACTCTCTTAATCGGCATTCTAAAATGGTCGATAATCTAAATGGGCCTATGCGAAGAGTTCGTCTTTCTGAAGCTGCAAAATCTCCTATGGTGGTTGCTGACGGTGAACTGCTCTTACCCAGAAATGCCCTTCTAGGGCGTTTCACTATTAGAAAACCAAGGAATATGAATGAGCTTCTAAATACCTTGAAGAAAATTGGGAAGACAGAAGGTAATGTTAAAATGGTGCAAATGGGGGAAGGATATCTTCTCTCTTTGACTTCGAAGTGGAGCTGGATTGTAGCAAAGTCTTCTATACACAACCATAGATCGTTGAGGGGGCGATGCTGATTCTCTCTAAAAACAAAGGAGACGAGCAACTAAAAGATCTTGTTATTTCAGCTATTCCACTTTGGATCCAGGTCCATGGCCTACCTATTTACTCTATGAAAAAGCATATTGCTTTCTGTCTGGGTGAGCGACCGGGAGCAGTGATAGAGCTAGATTGCCCGGAAGAAGAGGCGGCATGGGAAAGATGCTTAAGGATATGGACTTTGCTTAACATGAATCAACCAATTCCAAGAAGCACTCACATTACAATAAAAAGGGAAACTATCACTTTGGTATGAGAAACTTGGTAATTTCTGTTATATATGTGGATTTTTGTCACATACCGAAAAAGAGTGTCCGGAGAAGTACGATGAGTATATTCACATTTTGAATGAGGAGAAAAGTTTTCCCTTCTAGCTGAGGGCGGATGGACAACGAGGATTGACTACAGATTAGTATGAATTCTTGAAGCGTATCACTACAAGGATGGACCCACCTCCGGAGCCAATGCAGGAAGTAGGAATAAACTTCCCCTCTTCCTCTAATACTTTCCAGATCAATACACAAGTGGGGGGCTTAGAGCTGTCTTCATCACAGTGGGGAGATAACTCAAGCCAACAAATCCAGGAAGTAAAATACTTTGCAGATGGTGCACTTGCTGAAACTCAATGGGTGGAGGAAGCTATTGGAGGTTACTTGACTTATGAAGGAAAGGGGACATATGTAGGTGTGGAACATTGCATCCCCATTCAACACATTACTGAAACCAGCTTGTACGGGCCACAAAGAGGCCCTTCTCTTAAAGAAGGCATGGGAGCAAGTAAGAGCCTAGTACTATATGATAACTTTAAAGAGGTAATCAACAACAAGCAACCCCCAATGCTCAAAGAAGTGGAGGTCTACATCCCATAAAATGTATCTTCACAAGCTGCGAATTCACAAACTGTGAACCCACAAGCTCAATCCCAGATTGCAAGTACGAACTAAAAAATAAAGAGTTATAAGAAAATATGTCGTCCTTCTACATCATCTCAGTAGACTGGAGGAAAGAGCAGTGACTATGAAATGTATGGCACGAAGTCTGGTTCGGGAGGAGTCAAAAGGCACAAGAGTGATGATGATTCAGGCAGTTCAAACAAAGGAGGGGCTGGGGATTCCCAGTTTCGCTCATCTCCATGAAAGTGTTGTGTTGGAATACAAGAGGTTTGAAGGGGCCAAACGCATTCCTTAAACTTAAGCGAGTTATTGCACTAAATAATCCCTCACTTTTGTTTGTAATGGAGTCCAAAATATCGTTTAGGATTGAAAATGGTTGAAAATCTTTATTGGACTTTTATTTTTATTTTGCAATTGATGTTAATAGTGTAAAAGGAGGCTTGATCTTCTCTGCAAATGATGAAATGCAAGTTAGTTTGAACTCTTATTCTGCAGACATATTGATGTAGCTTTGATTTCTAATGAAGTAGAATAACAATTCACTGGTTTCCAAGGAAACCCAAATATCTCTGATCGTAAACACACGTTGGAATTGTTACATAAGATTAGGAGTACTCATGATCCTAAGAAACCTTGGCTTGTAGGAGGAGATTTTAATGAAATACTCATTTAGGCTGAAAAAATGTGGGGGGGGGGGGGGAGGGTTAACAGTGCTAAGAAACAACTTTATGGATAATTTTGGGAAAACTTTGGATGATTTAGACCTAAATGATCTTGGGTTTAAGGGATCGAAATATACCTGGACTAATAAAAGAAAGAAGCCTTACACTATTAAAGAAAGATTGGATCGTTTTGTTTCTACAACAGAGTGGATTGATTTAATTCAATATTTTGAGGTGAACCATCTTCATTGGTATGGTTTGGATCACCGAGCAATATCATTGAACATCACGGCTAGAAAACTGAATTGGAGGTGGACTCAAAAAAGTAAACGCTTTCAATTTGAAAACGTATGACTTCATGAAAATTTGTTGTTGATGTTGTCAAGGATGGGTGGAACTTGACAAATTCAGATTGTTTGATCACCCACCGATTGTAAATGTGTGGTGAACATTTAACAAGATGGGCAAAAGAGAATGTTGGCTGCATTGATAAGAGGGTAAAAATGGTTACAAATTTGATTCATAATAAGGAGGTTGTGAATAAAAGTGAAGTGGAAGAGGAGGAGATTGAACAATTAGAAGCTGAATTGGACAAACTCCATTCCCAACAAGAGGAATTATGGCAACGAATGGCAAGAACCAATTGGATTAAATGTGGATATAGGAACACAACTTATTTTCACAGAAGGGCTTCAGAAAAACAAAAAAGAAATATAATTTTGGGGATGTGAGACGAGAATGGGCGATGGACATCAAGAGAAGGGGAAGTACATTCGATTCTAGGTCGGTTTTACAATAATTTATACAGATCAGTGGAACCTACGAATGCAAGCATTGATAAAACCACAAAGTATACAAAAATTGTGGTCAATGACTCAATGAACAGGTATCTTGAAACTTGTTTCACCAAGGAGGAGGTTAAAATAACGGTTTTTATATGCATCCAAACAAAGCTCTAGGGTCGGATGGGTTTAATGCACGATTCTATCAGAAAATGTGGGACGTGGTAGGTCCAACTATTACGGATGGAGTCCTTATGATCTTAAATGAAGGATAAGATGTATGAGATTGAAATAAAAAGTTGATTACTCTTATCCCGAAAGTGAAGCATCCAGAAGGTGTATCAGATTATAGGCCAAGTAGTCTGAGTAATGTAAGCTACAGGATTGTGGCAAAGATAATTGCAAACAAATTAAAGAAAGTGTTACCCCTTGTTGTGGATGATAAGTAGAACGCATTCGTACGTGATAGATAAATTTCAGACCATGTATTACTCTCATTTGAATGTATGCATTAGCTGCGACAAAATAAGAGTAAACACGGATATGCAGCCCTGAAGCTTGATATGAATAAAGCTTATGGCCGAGTGGAATGGAACTTTCTAAGAGCTCAGATGATTAAGCTGGGTTTTGGAATCAAAACAGTGGAACTGATCTTGAAATGTGTTACTATAGTGAAATATGCATTCAGGATTAATGGACCTGTATCGGGAGATATTCGACCAACACGTGATTTAAGTAAAGGGGATTCACTTTCTACTTTCCTTTTTGTCCTGTGTGCCTAAGGATTATCATTATATATTTCAGAGGAGGCACAAAGGGGACATCTCGAAGGGATTAGAGTGGCACGAGGTGCCCGATGGTAACACATCTTCTTTTTGCGGATGTTAGTATTCTTGTTTTAAAGGCAAATGTTATAAATGCGGAGAGATTAAAAATGATTCTCAAGGAGTATGAGAAGGCCTCTGGGCAAGTTATCAATTTGGATAAATCGACAATTTGCTTCAGCCCATATACTATTGATCAGGCAAAGATGGAGGTGATGAATGAACTAAATGTAAGAATTTTCCAAGGTCACCAATTGTACTTGGGACTTCCGACCTTTTCTTTAAGGGCTAAGAGGCTTCAATTCTACTATCTTATTGATAGAATGAAGAAAATGATTGATGACTGTAAGCATAAAAAATCTTATAACGGAGGAAAAGTGGTACTCATTAGATCTATTTTACAGGCTTTCCATACATATCAATGATGTTCTTCAAGATTCCTCTTCAAATCTGTAATCAACTAGAAGCTCTCATAGCAAAGTTCTGGTGGGGATCAAAAAAGGAAGGAAAAAAGATTCACTGGCAAAAGTTGGAAGACTTATGTAAACCAAAGGAGGAAAGGGGTTTGGGCTTTAGGCGAATGACACAATTCAATGAGGCAATCCTTGCAAAAAAAGTTTGGAGATTAATCGAGAAATCGAATACTCTACTTGGAAAGGTTTTAAAGGCACGATACTTCAAGCATGGAGATATTTTGGATGTAGAAATTATGAGCAATCCTTCCTTCACATAGCGATCTTTGTGCTCTAGTAGGGATTTAATACAATCTTAAACCAGATGGATCTTAGGCAAAGGGAATACGGTTCAATTACATAAGCATGCTTGGGTGCATAGCTTATCAGATGGCATGATTAAATCAAGAATTGCAACAGGTAATAATGTGATAAGATTCCTTACTAAAAATAGGGGATGAAATGAAAATATGGTGAGGATGACTTTCTTTCATTTTGAAGTCGAAGGGATTCTTAAAACTACTGTTGGTGATAAAGATGATGATGATAAGAGATTTTTGATCCATGACACTTTGGGCAAATATTCGGTACGCTCGGGATACCTTCTTAGAAGGGAAGAAATGAAGAGACGGATGAATGCTCCAACATGTTCCTCGGACGATGAAAATAAAAAAGGGTGGAAAGCACTTTGGACCACCAATATTCCACTAAAGGTGAGAATTTTTGGATGGAAGTTGTTTCATGAACACTTAGCAAAGGAAGGAAATCTTGCAAAAAGGCATATTCCGATCCCTTCCATTTGTGCATTATGTGGATGATACTCTCCTAATACGATACGTGCAATTTTCTTATGCGTTGGGGTGAGGAAGATTTGGAAGCATTATGGAATATACGGTATGGTTAAGAACAACAGACACTTGTCAACATTGCAACAACTTTTTTTTTTTGACGGGACATTGAACCTACTTTTACTTGTGAGCAAGTGCTCGGAAATACTTTGTTGGGATATGAATCCTAAAACAAGTCCTAAATGATGATGAAAATATAAAAGATAAAGTTTTGATAAGCCAAAAGAAGTTTGAATTTTTCTAAGTGTTGACTAATCTAGTCTAGTTAAGTTGAAATCATCTTGTACAGATCAGCAGAGTTCACAAGACAAGTTCTTATAATTAGTATCATATTATTACTTCTTATATGCTTGTATTTACTGTTTAGATTTTTATTGAGCTATGAATAATTGTTGTATAGAGCTCATGTTTTTTGTAATAGATAGATTCTTTGTATAGCTTTCTAAGTTGACTAAGCTTTATAACAAGAGCTTAATGTAATGTAATAGTCTTGTAGGATTAGTTGATAGGACTAGATTAGTTCTATGGTGTAATCTGAAGAAGTCTACTGCACAAGTCAAGTAGAAGACGCAGTCTACTACTAGACAAGACAGGTGTGACTCAACAAGACAAGACAAGACAAGAAGACTGAAGTTAGTTACAGAAACGCGTATTAAAGATAAAGATTGAAGGAGTTAGTTGGAAATAACTACTTACACAAGAAACGCGTGGAAGGATAAGAAGATTCAGTTAGAAGTTAGTTTTCAAGAAAAGTTGGTTACACAACTGAAAGTTCTTGGAATTGGAAGTCTATAAATACCCCAAGGTATTCATTCATTAAAGACTACTGATACGACTACATATAAAAGCATTATTGAAGAAATTACTCTCAGAGATTGAAGTTCAGAAAGTAAAGCTACGCAAGACAAGTGAAGATCGAAGAAGGCTACTACTGAACGAAGAGAAGTTTTATTTTCGTTTATTGTTTCAAGTTGCTAGTTACTTGTAAAATAGCTAGTTAGATCGAAGAGGCACTTGGTAGTGTTGTCGAGAAGATCTAAGTCTTATTTCTTGGGACTTAAAGCTACAAGAACATATTACTCCATTGGACGAGTTAATAAGAATATCACAACTGGGTTGTGAGAGTGGATGTAGACAAGTTGTCGAACCACTATAAATCGTTTGTGTTGTTTACTTTACTATTTTGTTGGTATTAATTGCTTAATTGTCAAAATACACGTCTAAACTAGATTAGTTGAGTATAGAACAGAGTTCTTTGATTTTAAAAGGATTGAGTATAAACTTAATTGGGCTCATTGTTAATTTCGTATTCCGCACATTGTAATTCTGATATATCGAATGATTTTAGAAATGTCTATTCACCCCCCTCTAGACATTTTCTTTAGCTTCCCTCGATATTAACTCAACCTTTGGGACCTACAAGTGGTATCAGAGCAGTAGTTTACGAACTGCTGTTTCTTGATAACCAACACAAGACTTGGGTGAAGTCTTGGCCCGAGACTATACGTGCTCTTACGTGCTCTTTATCACTATACTTGAAAAATATCTGTTTCTTGATACTATACTGTGTCATACGTATTTTCTTGAATCATGTCACTCGAAATCAGCGGTAACAAGTTACCTAAGTTCCAGGTTCAGGACTATGACTATTGGAAACTAAGGATGGAAGCCATCTTCAGTTCCACTCACGACTTAATGATCTCCGTCATCACTGAAGGTCCGATAGTGACCATGATCCCTAATACTGCTGCCCTCGACATAAATCAACCCGTGGGTACACTCGTCAAGAAACCAAGGTCAGAACTAACCTCAGAAGAAATGAGACAGAATAATTTGGATAGCTTGGCTAATAATTACATCTTACACACTCTTCCTAACGAGTATCTGGGAAAAGTGTTAAAATGTAAAACTGCCAAAGAAATGTGGGATCGCTTAGCCATCATTTGTGAAGGGACATCCCTAATCAAAGAAAGCAAGTTTTCTACAGCAGTCCAAAGATTTGAATCATTTCATATGAAAGCTGGTGAAACAATAGACCAGTTGGATACTCGTTTTACCAAAATCATGAATGACTTGGAAGTCCTTGGTAAATCTTATACTCCACGAGAAATCAATCTTAGGATTCTCAAAAGCCTTGATAGTCGATGGAAAATGATAAAAATGCTTATTAAGAATACCCAAGGTATAGACGTGTGGACAGCAGAGACCATGTTTCAAACTCTAAAGGCTCATGAGTTTGATTTAGACGAAGATGAACCTATAGTAAGTAGTGACAGAGAACATGCTGTTTCTAAGAACGTTGCTTTTAAGACTAGTTCGTCTAAGATAGACAGGTCGAAGTCTAAGACTAGGTCTACTTCTGTGAAAGACGAGTTAGATACTGATCTTAGTCTGTAGGATCAGGTAAGCCTCATGGTTAGAAAGTTTGATAGGCTGAATAAACGTTTTGGAAGATATAAGAAGTTCTATAGAGAGCATAGAGGGTCTGCTTCTAAGAACTCGTCTGAGACCAGACGAGACCGAAACTCGTCCGAAAGGAGAGACGAAGTCTCAAAAGGTAACAGACAAGATAGAGAGTCTGATGGTAGGAAGATTACTCGTTCTGATAGACGTGATAAACGAAGGAATAACTCTCCTATTAAAAAGGCTACTAATGATCTCTTGTGCTATAATTGTGAAAAGCCAGGTCATTACATATATGAATGTCCAGACCTAAGCACTGATGATCGAGAAGAACGCAAAGCACGAAGGGAAAGTAGATAAAATCGTGGCAAGAAGGCAATGATGGTCAATGATGACTCTGAGTCTGACTCAGATGAGTTACCATCATCCTCATCTAGCTACCCGTCTGAACCAGATCACGATGAAGCTTTCATAGTAGATGATGGTCTATGCTGCATGGCTAAAATCGACCAAGAGGTATCATCTGCTACTTCTTTTCAATCTTGTGATGAATCAGATTCTGATGAAAGTGATACTGCTAGTAGCAAAGTAGGGAGTAGCCTTCAGCACTCTACTAGTGCAGTTGAAGACGACCTCCTACTTGCCAACAAGGCAATCATTGAAGTCAGTGACGAAAACATCATTTTAAGACAAGAAATCATTGATCTTAAGGAAGCTCAGTCTAAAGTAGATCCTAATATAACAGTCCTAAATGAACGCTTGCAAGAAGAGTTGAGGCAACTTAAAGACAAGTGTGCATTGACAGATAAGTTGTATCAAGACCTACTTAAGACACATGCTACTGAGAAACATGAATTCAATGTTTTAAAAAGCAAGTACAAAAAGCTTGAAGAACGTAATAAGTTCTTAGAAACTGAGGTTGTCACTCTAGACCTTAAACTTACTGACCTGGTTAACTCGTCTAAGATTAATCTTGAACTGTCAGATAGGTATAGGGCTCCTGCTGACAAGACAGGCATAGGTGCTGAGACATCAAGCTCGTCTATTCAAGTTCCTAAGAACCCTACTATTTTCATCTCAAGCTCTTTGACTAATGATAAAGGAAAAGGACCAATGATATACAATATTGATACTCCATCTAAAGGTACTGTACCAAAACAAGCTCGAGTTAACATTCCAATTACCAAAGGAGGTAAAAAGAATGGTAACATCAAGTCTGTTCAACCTAGAACTAATCTTCTAAGGACCACTAATCGTAGACGACCCAACCAGGTCAGATACGAGGATTGGTATCCTGAGGAGACAAGGACTAGACATGTACAGACTAGACGACAAGAGTCTAGACCTCCTTTCATAAGGCAGTCTCAACTCTACTCGTCTAGACCCAGACAGGAAGGTCCAAAATATCGTACACAAGCTGTCCTATATCCTCCACCTTTGTCATATGATATCGAAGGAGAAGAAAGACCTAAACATGTCTATAAACCGTATGGACCTAATGCACATAAACCCTACTCTGACTATCATAGACAAGTGCCTGCTCAAGTAAAGATTAAGTCGAAAGGCTATCTCCAAAGAGTAGACCCAAACTCGACTGATAGGCCAGATAAGGACAACAAGGTCTTATTTTGCAACAAATATGGTCGAAAGCTCAGAAGATCAAACCTGTTCAGGACTCCAATGTACATTTGGATTCCATTGAACTCGACTAACCCTCCAGGACCCCAATAAACAAGGAGGGTACCTAAATTATGAAATATCATCTAATGCAGGGTCAACTCGATCTATACAAGAAGGGTGGCTCAATAGGAGAAACCTGGTACATAGACAGTGGTTGTTCACACCACATGACTGGTACCAAGACTCTCTTATCAAGCTACCATGAGCAAGAAGGACCAAAAGTAATATTTGGTGATAGCTCCACTGCTGTTACCAAAGGATTCAGTTACATTCGGAATGGAGACATAGAGATCTAAGACGTCTCATATGTTGAAGGCTTGAAATACAATTTACTCTCTGTTTCACAATTCTGTGATCGTGGATACAAGGTGCAGTTCAAGAGTCACAAATGTGAAATCATTGATAAGAGGACACACACAGTCCTACTGGTCGGCATAAGACAAGGAAGCGTGTACATAGTGAACTGGAACAGTTGTCCGAGGGACACCTGTCTACTTACTAAGAATCCTAAAGAACTTGGCTGGCTCTGGCATAGACGCCTCTGTCATCTAAACTTTAAGGTTCTTAATAAGATAGCCAGAGACTACCTTGTGGAAGGTATTCCCAATGAAGTCTACTACAAGTCACATGTATGCACGTCCTGTCAGAAAGGTAAACAGGTAAAAGATTTCTTTAAATCTATTTCATCCCTCTCAACAAGTAGAGTTCTCGAACTTCTACATATGGACCTACATGGCCCAATAACTCCTCCAACTTTGAACGGTAGAAGGTACACACTTGTTGTGGTAGACGACTATTCTAAGTTCACTTGGGTAGTCTTCTTACACAAGAAGAGTGATACACAAACACTTTTGCCTGATCTGTTGAAGAAATTACAAGTTGAGATGAATCAGTCCATTGTCAAGATCCGTAGTGACAAGGGTACTGAATTCATTAACTGCTATATTAAAGAATTTTGTTCTAAGCGTGGCATCCAGCACCTTACTAGTGCAGCAAGGACACCACAACAAAATGGAGTAGCAGAGCGAAGGAACAGAACTCTTAAGGAGGCCTGCAGGACCATGCTGACAGAGTATAATACTCCTCAGAAGTTTTGGGCAGAAGCTATCAATACTGCATGCCATTCCCAAAACAGAAGTGCCATCAATAAAGCACTAGGTAAGACGCCCTATGAGGTATGGAAAGGTCGAAAACCCAGAGTTTCATATTTTCATATATTTGGCTGTAAGTGTTTTATCCATAACAATGGGAAAAGCAAGTTGAATGCATTCGATGCTAAAGCAGACGAGGGGATATTCTTAGGATACTCCTCAACTAGCAAAGCATTCAGAGTATTCAACTACTCTACCCTATGTGTGGAAGAAACACCACATGTGGTTTTCGATGAATCTCAACAGGACTCGTCTGCCAACAAGATCAGTGAGAAAGTTACTGAGCTAACTATCAAATCTGACAAAGATTCAGAGGTATATGAATCCGTTCAAGCATACAATCTATTCATGAAAGCTCTCGAATCTGATGACAAGGAAAAGTCAAGTGGTCAAGGTAAGTCTACTAGACCAGTAGATATGCCTGCTCTAGTCGACTCATCTACTCCAGGTAAATCTGTTGATGATACAAATGACGTTGACATGCATGATGTTGTACATGATATAGATGATAGTGCTACTGTTAAAAATAGAAATACATGGAAATCTGCGCATAATACTGAAAATATCATTGGTGACTCTACTGCTGGTGTAAAGACTAGACGACAACTCTTTGAGTCTCAAGAACAATCTAGTCCATCTCTTTTTTGCTGGTGTTGTTTCCTCTCATCTATCGAGCCTAAGACCGTTAAAGAGGCTTTAGCTGATAGTAATTGGATCATCGCTATGCAAGACGAGTTGAATCAGTTTGTTCGAAATGACGTCTGGGAACTTGTCGATAGACCTAAACATCATAACGTAGTTGGAACTCGATGGATTTTCAAGAATAAGAAAGATGAGAATGATTTAATCGTTAGGAATAAGGCTAGACTAGTCGCCCAAGGCTATTCACAAGCTAAAGGCATAGACTATGATGAAACCTATGCTCCTGTTGCTAGACTAGAAGCCATTCGATTGTTCCTTGCATATGCTGCTCACATGAAATTTACCGTATTTCAAATGGATGTTAAAAGTGCATTTCTTAACGGTATTCTTGCGGAAGAAGTGTATGTTGAACAACCTCCAGGTTTTGAAGTCAAAGGTGACCAAGTTTACAGATTAAAAAAGGCCTTATATGGACTAAAGCAAGCTCCAAGAGCCTGGTATGATACTCTCTCTCTCTCTTTCTATTAGAAAATGGATTTACTAAGGGCAAGGTCGATAGAACCTTGTTCAGAAGACAAGAAGGGAAAGACATTTTACTCGTCCAAATTTACGTAGATGACATCATTTTTGGTTCACCTAACAAAAAGCTGAGTGAAAGTTTTTCAACACTCATGCAAAGTAAATTTGAGATGTCTATGATGGGTGAAATGAACTACTTTCTTGGACTTCAAGTAAAACAGACCCCAGAAGGGATTTTCATAAATCAAGCAAAGTATACTCGTAATCTACTAGACAAGTATGGTATTAAGGCATGTAAATCTTCTGGAGTACCTATGCAACCTACCTACAGGATGGATCCAGACGAGAATGGTAAGTGTGCTGATCAAACTCATTACCGTGGTCTTATTGGTTCATTACTGTACTTGACTGCTAGTAGACCTGATATTGCATTCTTTGTTGGTGTATGTGCTCGTTTTCAAGCTAATCCAAAAGAGAGTCATATGGAAACCACTAAAAGGATATTGAAATATTTGAAAGGAACCATCAATCGTGGTATATGGTATCCCTCAAATGATGATCTTTCTCTAAGTGGCTACTCTGATTCTGATTTTGGTGGTTGTAGAATAGATAGGAAATCTACATCTGGTTCTTGTCAATTCTTAGGCACAAAACTCATTTCATGGTTTTCGAAAAAGCAGACAAGTGTTGCTACCTCTACTACTGAAGCCGAGTACATGGCTGCTGGTAGTTGTTGTAGTCAATTATTGTGGCTTATTCAACAGCTTAGAGATTATAATATCTGTGAATCAAATGTTCCTATATTTTGTGATAGTAATAGTGCAATTGCCATTACACAAAATCCTGTTCTGCACACACGTTGTAAGCATGTCGATGTAAAACACCATTTCATACGTGATCATGTAGAAAAGAAGGATATTCGCATGGAAAAGATTCATACTGATTCACAAAGGGCTGACATTTTCACAAAACCATTAGCTGAGGCTCGTTTTCGTGAATTATGCATGAGTCTAGGACTAATAGATCTTGACCCTACTAGTATGTAGCTATGTACTAACCAGACAGGTACATTTCTAAGAAGAAAGGGGAAACAGACAAGTTACCACTAAAGAACAGAGCACTCGTCTACTCACTCATAAGACAGGTATACAAGGTCAGACAAGATGACCAAACAACCCGATGAGGAAGCTGGTAAAGCTGAGGGTAATACTAAGGGAATAAACATTTGAGGGGGAATCTTTGATTTCTTAAAAAGCCTTGTGTTGACTCTTAAGTCTGTTAAAAGTCATTTTGCTCAAAACCTTGTTCATTACTTTAAAAGTTGATATTCGTTTTGATTGTTCCAATCTACTACCTGTATTACATCTAATCTGTCGCACAAGATAAGACAGGTTTGTATAATCGTTCGATGTTCAAAAGAGACAAGCACAGCCGTAGGGGGAACTCGTCTTGTGTGCTTAAGTCTACTCGTCTGTTCTGAATAGACTCGAACAGACAAGATAAGTGCTCACTTGAACCTGAAATACTCTAAGTGTTTAATAAAATGTGAATTAAGAATATTATAGTATTTTGATATTTTTTTGGAAAACCCTAGAACTCGATTTATACACTCCTATTTTAATGAGGTGTATACACCCAGTTCGCGCCAAATCCTACTATCCTAGGTCAGATGAGTTCACTCTTCTGTCTTAACCAATAGGAAAGGTGGATTCCAAATTGTACAATATCAAAACACATTATTGTCTCGATTCCGTAACTGAATACCAAGAGTCCCAACCGTTGGATCATTTGGTTTCAATCTTCACCATTGATTCAAAAATTCGAGTGTTAACAAAACTCAACACTTACACACTACTCATCTCACGTTTTCTTAATTCTTCAATTCTAGCTTTCACAATTCCTTGTGATTCTCAATTTTTGATTCTTACTCAAACTATCACCATGACAATCATCTCAATTTTTGATGTAAGGACTAACATGCAAGCTAGGTTCGACCTCGGCAGATTCATATCAGAAAACAAAGTGCATGTTGAACCTTCAGTGTTCTTCAAAGGCAAACACACTGATGAAAATTTGGAGATCTTGACCAAATGCAGTAGATGTGGCTTGAAACCTTACTTGGAGGCGTTTCCTCAAGTCGTCTTGGAGGAAGAGGTTCTTGAGTTCTTTGCCAACGCCACCAGACAAGGAGATGTGATTGAATCGTTTCTTGGAAGAAATCGGGTGGAAATCACTCGAGAAGCCATGTTTGAGCATCTGAAGTTGCCCATTGGAACTATTGATGTGGAAAATTACGCAGCTGGTCAAGAAGCAAGATATCTAGGTATATTTTGTGGAAGGAAGTTGAGGTTAAAACCGGATGGCAAGCTCCCCGCAGTCAAGAAGATGGATCTTCTGGAAAAGTATCGCACTCTACTGGACATAGCCAGTAAAATTCTGCTATGTGCCACTGGTTCTCATGATTCTGTTACTCTTGTTAAAGCAAGGGTGATGGCCGCTATTTTTGATGGAATAACGGAAGGAAACTGGTTCAAGCTGATTGCAGATCGAATCATGTACTTTGAGAAAAGTGTTCGAGTTGATACTGATACTCGAAATTGGGTGGTGTCAAATGTGGTTGGATATGGAAACAAGTTAAGCATTCTTCTTCCCTTGTTAATGCCAAACAAGACGGAATGGAGTAAAGGAAAACCATTTCATCCCTTGAAGTTCTATTTGAAGAAGGAGGCCATGAGGAAGCAAGTCGCTGCTAGACCAGTTGCTCCTAGGCAAGTTGAGTTGAATCTGATGGATTTAATGTCGTATGCTGTTTCATCTAGTTCTTCAGGAGACGAGTCTAATGATGAAGAATCAGAAGAGGTTGAGAAAGCAGAGTCCAGTGCATATGACTCAGAAAAGACTCAGTCAGATGAAGAGTCGCAACAAGAGAAGGAGTCGAGTGAACAAATTCCTGAAATGTACACTCTCGTAAGAGTTGGATCGCCTACTCGTCCAGTCGAGTCGAGTTCACAGGTTGGTACTTCTACTCAATCTGTTTCAATTCCTCTCTCTCTCCCTTCTACTTCTATTCGAACCAAGGCTAGGTCACATCGATCTAGGCCTCGACCTGTACCCCCAACCTCACAAGTACTGGCAGCACGACCGCTGAGAGCCAGTCATCCCCTAAACACTCCCATAATTGACACAACTGATACTCCGACAGTTGTCACACCAAACCAAGATACATCAAAGCCCCAAGAAACCACCATCTATATTCCCTCTACCTCAACAGAAAATGTTGAACCCTCAAACCCATCTACTTCAGACAAGACGCCAGTTGCCACTGCAACAACTGAGACAGGGACCCCACCTGCTCAGACCCCGTCTGATGTTAGATTTAATTCCCTGGTATATTATCCGATGTGTCTGAGGGAAAAGCGAATTCGTGCCCGAATGACCAAGAATTTGAAGAGAACGCTCTCAACTCTCGAAGTAGACTACGAGTCAGAGCAGTTTGAGATTCTTCTTAGGATATGCACCTGGTTTGCACTTAAGAAATCCTCAACTGACGATCTTTTCGAAGTTATTCAAGGCATGGGAGGAATCTCCAATTTTATGGATTGGGAGATGGAACAGAAAGAAAATAGTGGTGTAAAAGATCATTCCGAACTATTTACGCCAAGAGCCTTGGTTGATCTTGTAAAAAGGCTATTGAATATTCCTGATGGAATTCTGGTTGAAGAGTTCTCGTCTGATATTGGAACTCAGACTGAGCTAGTGGAAGAAGAGAAGGCAGAACTTGTTGATGTTGCTGTTCAAACCTCGGAACCTTCTGAAGATGAGGCTGACAGTTCAGAAGAAGTTGATTCTTTTGAATTTGGGAAAGAAGATGATGAATTCCTGGATGCTGTTATGTTTAATGAAGAGGAACTTGTAGAGAAAGTTCAGGAAGATGTGGTTGTTGAAGCCCAGTCATCTACTCAAGGATTCCCTATAGGCTATCTTGCCGAGCTGAAGTTAGACTTGAAAGAAGTTGTTCATTCTGCAATAGAAGAGTTCTTGCACTCGAAAGTAAAGGATGTGTTGGTAGCACAGAATCAATCACTTGTTGACAGTTCAAGAGAATTGATTGTTGGAGAAGTCAACAAGATGGACTCAACTTTTCGAACAGAAATGTATGCAGAAGTTGAAAGGTTCTTACAGAAACAAGTTGAAGTCTCTGAGAAAAGGTCTATTTCGTTTGCTAGATCGTTGGCTGAAGAATCTGGCAAAATGGAACGTCTTTACCGAGTTAAGATTGAGATAGCAGATGAGTAGAGGAGGGAGGCACAAGCTCAGTTGGTGCGTTCTCAAGCTATTCTCTCCGAGCTAACAAAGCAGAACACTCTTCTACGTCAAACAGCTACTCATTTCAAAGATGAGTTGGCCATTAACTCAAAGAAGTTAGAGTCTACTGCTGATCGACTAGATAAGATAAGTCGTGATCAAACTCATCAAAGATAGATAGAGCTAGCTGCTGAAGCGATGAAGGAAGCAGTAAAGGAAGAAATGACTCGCTTTACAAGTTTTTTCACTCTTAAGGCCCATGATGAAGCCAAAAAGGGGGAAGAGGCAAGTAGAGTGGGGCAAGTCAGCTTATCTAAGCTGAGTGCTGAACCAGAGGAAAAGGATGCTGCTACTGCTATGCAAGAGCTAAGGAGGCCTAAAAGGAGGCTAGTTAAAACTGCAGAGCTGGAGCAAGCTGAAGTTGATGAACTCAAAAGATTGGAGAAGGGCAAGAATGTTGCATCTCCAGAAACTGAGATTCAGACCAGACGGTCTAAGAGGAAGATAGTTTTTGAAGAAACAGAAGGAGTTGCTGCAGTTGAGAAGAAGCAGAAGATTGTTGATCCTAATGATGAAAGTCATTATGCAAGCAAGAAGAAAGTGGAAAAACATATTGAAAGATTGCAGAAGCTGAAGGCTGATGAAGAAGAAATGGAAGATCAGTTCATTGACTACTTCATTGACAAAGAGCATCGTCAAGAATGGCTCAAAGTGAAGAGGCAATGGGAGCTGGATCATTGGATTATTCGAAAATATGGTGAGTCTGAAAGTCCAGATGAGTTGTATACCATGTTTGACAAATTCATGGAAGGTCAGAACAAATTGCTTTGGAATTTGGTCATGAGGATATCAGTCGCCGCAAATTTCAACATTCTGATACCAACCTTTCCGAAATGGAAGACTCCTATGACCAGCTCAGGAAAAAGAGTTGATCTTAACCAGATCAAGAAATTCGAAGAGGAGCTGCTAGATAAAGAGAAGATTGATGATGAAGATCATATCAGAGTTATTCACAGGAGACTCCTTGATGCATTCTGTGTTCCAAACCCAGAAGGAGGTACTCTTTCAGATTAGTTTATCTGCTCTGATTAAGTTTTTTTTATTTAGTATGTGTAATATCTACTGATCATATTTTGAATGAATGAAAAGATAAAGTACTACTTTGATGTTTAATACAAGATAACTACTTAACTAGTCTACTGTTGAGAAAAGATTCAAGTAGTTTTGGCTTCATCAAAAAGGGGGAAATTGTTGGGATATGAATCCTAAAACAAGTCCTAAATGATGATGAAAATATAAAAGATAAAGTTTTGATAAGCCAAAAGAAGTTTGAATTTTTCTAAGTGTTGACTAATCTAGTCTAGTTAAGTTGAAATCATCTTGTACAGATCAGTAGAGTTCACAAGACAAGTTCTTATAATTAGTATCATATTATTACTTCTTATATGCTTGTATTTACTGTTTAGATTTTTATTGAGCTATGAATAATTGTTGTATAGAGCTCATGTTTTTTGTAATAGATAGATTCTTTGTATAGCTTTCTAAGTTGACTAAGCTTTATAACAAGAGCTTAATGTAATGTAATAGTCTTGTAGGATTAGTTGATAGGACTAGATTAGTTCTATGGTGTAATCTGAAGAAGTCTACTGCACAAGTCAAGTAGAAGACGCAGTCTACTACTAGACAAGACAGGTGTGACTTAACAAGACAAGACAAGAAGACTGAAGTTAGTTACAGAAACGCGTATTAAAGATAAAGATTGAAGGAGTTAGTTGGAAATAACTACTTAAACAAGAAACGCGTGGAAGGATAAGAAGATTCAGTTAGAAGTTAGTTTTCAAGAAAAGTTGGTTACACAACTGAAAGTTCTTGGAATTGGAAGTCTATAAATACCCCAAGGTATTCATTCATTAAAGACTACTGATACGACTACATATAAAAGCATTATTGAAGAAATTACTCTCAGAGATTGAAGTTCAGAAAGTAAAGCTACGCAAGACAAGTGAAGATCGAAGAAGGCTACTACTGAACGAAGAGAAGTTTTATTTTCGTTTATTGTTTCAAGTTGCTAGTTACTTGTAAAATAGCTAGTTAGATCGAAGAGGCACTTGGTAGTGTTGTCGAGAAGATCTAAGTCTTATTTCTTGGGACTTAAAGCTACAAGAACATATTACTCCATTGGACGAGTTAATAAGAATATCACAACTGGGTTGTGAGAGTGGATGTAGACAAGTTGTCGAACCACTATAAATCGTTTGTGTTGTTTACTTTACTATTTTGTTGGTATTAATTTCTTAATTGTCAAAATACACGTCTAAACTAGATTAGTTGAGTATATAACAGAGTTCTTTGATTTTAAAAGGATTGAGTATAAACTTAATTGGGCTCATTGTTAATTTCGTATTCCGCACATTGTAATTCTGATATATCGAAAGATTTTAGAAATGTATATTCACCCCCCTCTAGACATTTTCTTTAGCTTCCCTCGATATTAACTCAACCTTTGGGACCTACATACTTTCTTTCGGGGAAACTATTATGGTGGCCTGGGGTATTTAGCGTAGTCGATGTACCATTCTACACGAAAATCGACAGAATACAAGCACTATCCAAATCAAAGATGGGGAAAGAGCCTTAACTTACCTCTATACCTTTCAGAGGGTTTTGAAGCGTGGGATATTGCAAGATGGTGTTGAATTTTATCTGATAGCCTAGGAAAATACTGATTCGAATTTCACCATTATAGAGGTGGATGGAGCCTTTAATTTAGATGATAGGAAATTTAGAGTGGGAGGAATAATCTACGAAGTTGATCGTGAAATTTTAACTCGATTTTCCTACCAAATTCAACCATAATGGAGTCCCTTGGGAGCTGAACTTAAAGCTATTGAGATCGGATTAAACGAAGCCAAGAAAAGAAGATGTCAAAATATTGTGATCAAGACTGATTGTAAACAAGCTATTGCAATGAACATGGGGCATAAACAAGGACACAGACCGGATAGCTCGACTGCGATGAAGATTGGAAAACTCTCTCAAGAATTTGTAGTGTGCAAATTCAACTACATTCCAAGAGCAAATAACAAAACTGTGCAGATCATCTGACTCAGGAAGCAGTGAAATCTACCATTTCACATGCGATAATGGAGTAGTCTTTGATACTCGGGAATTCCTCTTTCGGTTTTTCACGTTTTTTCAATCCTGTGTATTTCTAAAAAAAAGACATTATCTAACTCTCCCCCTCAATCAATATCTCACTCTACAAATATATATATATCATGAATCTTCAGCCCCAAATTATAAAAAATACTCATATTTTCTTAAGTTTCTTAAATTGTTCTTCTCACCTTATGAAAAATCAAAATGTTCTGGCTGCTTGAGTTTAGAATTGTTGTGGTTTCATTTTTTTGTATCAAACAAGGACGATCATTACAAGAGCTTGGGTTTACATTGCTTTATAGTCTACGATGGTTAGTAGAGACACATTTGTTATTCTTTATTAAATTATTTAAATAAATTGTTTGAGTTATTGTTACATGAATTTAATGTATGCATGTTATTCAATTGACAAAGTTAATGTGTGCATGCGATTCAATTGTCAAATTTTCTAATAGCCAGGGATCTTGACGAGGGTCCGGGATCGACAAGTTCTCGGGTTTAACTTTTGTGCTCAATGACAAAGTATATGCGGGTAAAACATATGTGTTTATTTTAATGTTGGCAAAGTATATGTGTTTACTTAAATGCTGGCAAGGTGTATGTGTTTACTTTAATGTTGTCAAAGTATATGTGATTGATTTAACGTTAGCAGAGTACACATGCAAATTCTATATATTTAACGTGACTTGACTGTTTATTTTCTATATTTTAATTTAGAATAACTTGGCTCCACTGAGTGTGCTTCATGCTCATCCTAAATATCGATTATTTCGGATTGAAGAGTTAATCGGCGAGAGGTGGTGATGAGTGTTGATCTATTATCTTACTAAATTTTTAGGACTTATGATTTATTTCTTATTTTAAATATTGGATTGAGACCAAAAGGCATGTTTAGTTGTTAAGTTTATCAAATGAATTATTTTTATGAAATGAATTTGATTGAGTTCTTAGTTTTAATTGGGTTCTTAGTTTTAATTGGATTTCGGTTCATCCCTTTATATTAAATATTAAGGTGTTTATTGTTCACAAAAATATATTAGTAAAAAAAAATGAAATTTGATATATATATATATATAACATATCGATATTCAAACATTAAAATTAAGTTCATGGGCATGGACGACACCGAAACAATAAAGAATGTAGTGGGATCAAATCTCCCCTCAATGTGGGTAGTTGACTTTGTCATTACCAGAAAATAAGTTTAGTGATAATCAATCATAGATTACCAAAAAGTAATTTGCTACAAAAAAAAAAATTCATCACCAATGGGAGTACTCTTTGCGAGGGTCAAATGAATCATCGCCATGTACACTATAAAAAATGTGAAAATTAGAGACGATTGTTCCTCCATCTCTATTAGAGATGGATGAGAGACAGATTTGGTGAAACTGACCAAGTATGAGAGATTAGAGACGAAAAATAAGTCTATCTTCAATGCTAAGGATCGAGCTGAGTGTGCTAAAAAAGGCGAGGACTGTTGTAACCCTCACAAGTGTAAATACTCTCGCCATTCTGAAGGGACACAAGCATAGGTATACAAAAATTCTATTGTAGACTAATGCAATATTACTAATAAAATATTAAGTTATATTTTATTATAAACTAGCTATATATGTGAGCCACACATGCCAATCTTAATTGCATGACATGTTCACACTTGTATTTAAACAAAATGTAATGAAATCAACTTATCATCAAATCGTTGATTATATTTAACTACTACTCTACCCAAAAGTACTTCATGACATCTACATTCTAATTCTAAATAGTTAATATTTATTTTTATAGTTTTTTTGTTAATGTTATATATAGTATGTCTCGCAACTATATATATTCTCCTATAAATTTGATATTCCCAATAATCTAAATGCATGTATTTTTTTTTATTCATTTTTTTTTTAACATTTAGCATTTCATGTTAATTTAACGCTGCATTTTAATTTTGTTGTCACTATCGTGATTATCATCTTAGTACGTACTTTGGGTATCTTTAAATCTCTAGATTTATATTCCTAGAAATTACAATGTATACTGTACTTAATTAAGCATTGGTGAAATAAAGATTTTGTATATATACTCCGACACGAAAAAACAACTGATCGATATGACACTAACTTTTATTTAGTGACATAACATAATAATCGACCGACTGGACTTGTAGCCTGGGTCAGAAGCAACGTAAGATTCGGTATCAAACTCAATTATCCGGCACTACCTCAGGATAGAACCTTAGCTTCTAGTACACTGTTACTCAATCTTGTAATCACTAAATTAGTTTCATCGCGCACGCACCCTTTATATAATCTATGTATTCCTCAATAACATTATCGATATTTTAAGACACTCGAAACACAAAATGCTAAGGGATCAAATCTCATACTCCCTCCGTCCCAAAACACCTTTAATATGTAAGTGGGCACACCTTTTAAGAAAGTGTAATAATAAATGAAGTTTTGACGGAATAAATTTGTAAAGTTTTATGTATAAAGTAATAAATGAGTTGACTTGTGTGTATATATAGGGTGGAGTTTATAAAAGTTTTTTTTAAAGGTGTGAAATGTATTACGGGACATTTCAAAACTAAAAGTGTAAAAAGTATTGTGAAACAGAGGGAGTATCAAATGGCCAGGTGACTTTACCATTAAACTTTAGTGATCATCAATCATGGATTATATATCTTAATGTAATAGAATCAAATCACCATTTACAACCGTTTGACTTTGTAATTATGAATAAGCATATATGGCTTATAATGTAATAGAATCAAATTACCATTACAACCGTTGACTTTTGTAATTATGAATAGGCATGGCTAATAATGTAATAGAATCAAATCACCATTCTCTCCTCTACTCCTCTTCTGGTTGTGCCATTACCCTATCATGGTGAAGATAAGGTAAAACTGTGATTCTTGCTCCAAAAAAAAGACTGAAAGGGATTAGTGTGTGAGACCGCGATCCACAAAGCGCGGTGTGCTCGATTTACTATTCTTTCGTACTTTATTCTTTTTACCACGTGATAGGTCAGCGAAGCGTGAGCAGGCGAAAAGCGATGAAAAGATGAAAAATTTTGGACGCCGAAGTGACAGAACGCGCCAAACTACGACTCCTTCGGATCCTTTTGAAGGGCTAGTCGCGTAGGCGACCAGGCCAGGCCAGGCCGTGCCAGAGTCCTGTAAATAGCCTCAAATCCATGAGGGGTAGAAAGCAGTGAACGGCCGCGTTGTAACAAACAAGACCTATGGAGCCCCACTAGAAATAAAATCTCTATACCATTACAACCGTTGACTTTGTAATTATGAATAGGCATGGCTAATAATGTAATAGAATCAAATCACTATTCACAATCGTTGACTTTGTAATTATGAATAGTGCATCATTGAGTAAATTGCACGAGGAATAGACGGCAAAATAGTTCCATCTTCATGTAACATAGATCTTTGTATATGGGTTGGGTACCCGTGTATTAGGAATATAATATTATAAAGATTTGTATCTTTTAATATTATGATTTATCCTTATCTTTTAGAATATTTGATGTAAATATTTATTCCTATCTTGTAAATATAGATACACTTTGTATCTATAAATACCTCTCTTGTTAACACTTTACAATCATTCAATGAAATCATAATTTCACAATTCATTGTTTCTCTATACTGTGTACCAGTGTTGATATAAAAATTTCTTTACTGTTCAAAAATAAAATAAAAATAGGTCATATATTCTTTGTTATAAAAACTAGCTATGTGAACCACATGCCTTAATTGCAAGACCGATTCACGCACACTTATATCTCAAGAAAATGCAATGGAATAAAATCTTCATATAGTGATCATTAAACCGTTGATTATCTTTACTAGTAATCTATCCAAACATGCTTCGAACCCATATTCTATTGTCCTTGTCGGGATTATCATTTTTTTACATCGGTATCTTTAAATTCCTATTTAATACTAATCATGTGATAATGATAAGTCCTATATGTGATTTCACTTAATTCTTCTTTCATTCATGAATCATGAGTTAATTGTTTTCAACCATATCTATTATTTATAAAAATGGCTAGTCTAGGGTGAGAGCGTCTCACAGAATGTGATCTGTGAGACTGGTCTCCCTTAACCCTCATATATAAAAAGTGATAATATTTGAACAAAAAGTGATAGTGTTTAAGAAAAAAGTGACAGTCACTTTTGTTAAAAATATTATCACTTTTTACTTAAATATTATCATTTTTTTTTACAAAATGTGATCTGTGAGACTGGTCTCCCTTAACCCTCATATATAAAAAGTGATAATATTTGAACAAAAAGTGATAGTGTTTAAGAAAAAAGTGACAGTCACTTTTGTTAAAAATATTATCACTTTTTACTTAAACATTATCATTTTTTTTTACAAACCAAAATCTGGAAGAAAATATGAATTATCCTATCCAAAATTTTGAAATATAGGTTAAAAGAGATCCGTCTCACAGAAAAAGATCCGTGAGATGGTCTCACACAAATTTTTATCTTATAAAAAAAAATTTGGAATCATTACAATAATAAAATATTAAAAGGCATGAATCGAACTTTATTTAATTTTGATATAAACGAACTAATTAAAAATGATTTAAAATATAGAGGTATTCTCTCTGTTCCATTATTATTCGAACATTTGACAAAAACATTTGTTACATTATTATTTGAGCATATGCCAACAGTTTCTTACTCCTTTAAAAATCTATCTCAAACATCATTTATTTACACTATATGTCATTACTTTTTATGCACTATCAAATTATTATCTTTTTAATAGAGTAGAATTAAGTACCCATACTATCTCTCTCAAAAAGTAACGTTATCACCTTTAATACCAATAAACAATTCTTACATTAAAATCCGTGAACGGAGAAGTAATGAATAAGTTTAACATAAATCAAGCATTTCAAATATAAATTAAACTTAACAAACAAATTATGCGTACATAGATAGAAGAATCTCGAAAACTTCAATCGAAAAGCTTGAAAAAAAATAGTTTAGCTCATGGATAATGTTCTTATTGATATAACATAACATAATGTTATGGCTGACATTCATTAATCTTTTAACGTCCGTTACCTTTTATATCTTTTAATCTGCAGTAAAATATATGTTATAATAAAGAGTGAGTATCCTAGCACAGTCATACGAATCATACTGCTGAAACCCAAATATCAAGAAGATTGTCAAAAGGTATCAATGTAAACATATATGTGCTGCCATATATCTTATGCATATAGTTTAATTTATTTGAGCATAACATGCTTTGCAAAGGCTGGTTTAATGACACGTGTGATACATGATAAAAACTTTTATGGTTTCATTCCTGTAAATAGCCTCTGACTATCTAATTTCATGTTTTATAATATTATGGAACATAAAACGTAACAAATATAAACAACATACATATCATGTAACACGTTTAATTAATAAACAATTTTGCTCTACTATGAAGTATAGAAAAAATCCTCCTTAAATGAATGTGATAGATGCAAATAAATAATTTCAATCATCAATATTGTTATAGTCGTGTCCATGGGTTATAAGTTTAAATAGCTAGTGGTTATCTCAAAATTATACTAATTGTAGTTATTATTATTAAAAAAGTGATATATAAGAAAACAGAAAGAGCCCATGACCACAAGGAGTTGACGTGGTGATGCAGACTTACAACTTTGGAGTGTACTCTCTAGGGCTTCGCTCGGACTTTAAGCGGGGCCCCACTAGTGGATAGTGAGATTGATATGAATTTAGAGTAAAAAAAAAAAAAAGGTAGGGGCCCAGGTACAAAAATATATAATATATAAAAGTTTAGAAAATTGTAAAATATATAAATATGAATTTTTAATTTTTAAAATTGAAATCGTTGAATCTAAAAATTATGTAAAAATATATGTGATGGAAACCGTGGCATGTATATAAGAGATCACCTAATACAGTTTTAAGATATTTTATATCTTAATAAAATTTATTGTCTTCAAAACATCATAATGCATATCATATCGGAAAACAGTTTATTCGAAGACTTAGAAATATATGTATGTATGTATATTGATTTTTCAAATCGTATTGAGAAAATAACACAAATTCTGAGTAGAAGGATGGAATAGTTGTTAGGGAAATATGCACTAAAGTTATACTGCAATATCGAATTGTCTAATAACACAAGTTGAGTCAAGGGAAAATCTTTTTTCCGCAGAACAGAATACGTCTAGGTAGTGCTCGACTGGTATGTCGCTCTGTTCCCAAAGGTAAAACGACTTCTACTCCGTACACAGTAGCACCACTGTATACGAAGCCTCAACGAACGTATTAGGTACGAACTGAACACACACGAAAAATATTCCGGCAACACACGGAACGAATTCCGGCAACAAGAATAGTGTATGACTTTGGAGAGCACAACACTGCAGAGAAGAGAAGAAGGGCGAAAATTTCAGCGTGAAGAATTGTGAGGGGAGAGCCTGGTATTTATAGGCAGATGAAAATCCTAGGTGATTGCAGAATTCACGTGTGGGCCCAGGCCCAGCTCGTTAGGTTAGGGTGCGAAAAAATAGCACAACGTGGAGAAAGTCTTGGAGACCAAGTCTGAGGATTCCAGATAGTTTTGGAAGGTTCTTGAAGCATTACGAAATGGGTCAAACCCGTAACTGAATGGGTCGATCAAATTCCTGTGTTGGGCTTTCGGAGTTTTTGGGTCTGCAAAAAGATAGGCGGGCCCCAAAGACCACCAATTTCCAAAGCCGAAGCCCGGCCGGCCGAGCGTGCGCGCGTGTGGCCCTTTTAGGAGTGTACCCCTAATACATAGTTGAACTCAATTTCTACTTCAATACCTTTAAAGCCTTTCAATGTTTTGTAAACTTTCTATGGGTCACATGTCCCACGCCTCAAACTCAAGTTGAAACATTCAACTTCATTAATTAATTTCTCACTCACCTTAACTCGGTTTTGAGATATTAAATATACCACGTTCATCTACTCCGCGAGTAGATCGACTATGTCACGTTTAATTATTTTATAATTAACGTTTAGTCCATCTAATTAATTAATTAGTCAAGGTATCAAAACCCAATTAATCCCACATTAATTCCAACAATAGTTACTTATATGTACTTCTTACAAATGTCTAAAATATTTATGTTCAAACTTTTTTTTTAGAGTTACTATTGAGTGCAAAATGACACCTGATTACTTTTATACCATTTTGACTAAATTTAAAAAATTTTAATTCCAATCTTCTTCCAAAAATACAAACAATCAAAATTAAAGATAACAATTAAAAATTTCACAATTAAACACCAGACATCCCAATAAATATCTAGAAATTAAATTCCAATAAAAAATGTTAAATCAAAATAAAATATTTGAAAACACATACAACGACAAATATAATGGTAAAAAAAAAACTTTGCACAAATGACCTAAACAATATTGCACGAAATGAGTTTTATATTTGAACAAAGCAACAAAAGATTTACATAACTGTTGGGATATGAATCCTAAAACAAGTCCTAGTTGATGAAAGAAGTAGTTTTGATAAGCCAAAAAGTAGACTTAAATATATTTCTAAGTGTTGACTGATCTAGTTATGGAAGTCGTCTTGTGACAAGATCAGACAAGTACAAAATATAAGTACTGAAAAATAAACTAAGTGTTGAAGAAAGTTTATATAGGTTTTATGATAAGCTTATAATTGATGTATAGAAGCTTATGTTTTATATTCATTGATGTATAATTGTAAGGTTACTAAGCTGTCTTATAAAGTTTAAAGTAATGTAATAGTCTTGATAGATTAGTTGATAGGACTAGTTTAGTTCTACATAAAGTTCTACTGGAAGAAAACTACAAGACAAGAAGACTTGTGCAAGACAAGATCAGTGCTGAAGACTGAAGAAAATATTCTAAGTGTCGAAGCAAGACAAGTCAAGTCCGCGTGAAGTTGAAGATAAAGATAAGTCGTATCTAGATGTGAAGATATGAAGAGTTAGTTATGGAATTGTTGGTCCCTAAACGAGTAGTGAATGGGATTAAAATCTAGAGGGGAGGGGTGAATAGACTTTAAAACTTTTTAGAGTTAAAGAGTTGGAACTCTTCTGATTTACTAAGTCAGCTGGACTACAGGTCTGCTGGTCCAGATGACTATAGTGTACTGACAGAGTTTAGAATGCGGAAATGTGTAGGCCCTTTTATTTAGACTCGTTCGAGTGTTCTTTTGAAAACCTCAATTAAGTGATTTGATGAAATACTCAGCTGATGCTGGTTTGAAAGATGTATGGCCTTATTTGCAAAGGTAGTTCAAAAAGACAGTATGCACTAAAATGAATAAAGATATGAAATAAGTTGAAGATAAAGTGCAGATAAGTAAATGATACCGTAGATTTATAGTGGTTCGGATTGCAGGTACTACGTCCACTCTCACGATTCAGGTCGTGATGTTAATCCCTTAATTTCCCGAAAATTACAGGAGTTTGTCCTTTATAGTCCCAAGAGAAGGAATTTGAGATCTGAACAGTTCCAAACTGTTACGGTCTCCACAAGTGATGGATGAGCACTTGCACTCTTACAAAGATTCAAAAACTAAACCTTTCGGTGAGGGGTTTTGGGTTTTTGAATGGATCCAACTAATGGTTCAAGCTTATAAATACGCTTAACCACTATGCCTAAATCAAGATGTTTACGATGTTGATTTGGATTCAGGTTCTTTGTTGGATGAGGAAATAACTTAAAAGCTAGGAATAATCTAAGACATTCTGGGCTCTTGAGAATTCTTTAGTTGTGAGGTTTTTAGCTTGCTTGCTTGAATATAGCTTAAGAATTCTTGCGTAGTATTTACGTGTCTTGTTCTTCCTCATCTTCTTGTATTTATAGGGAAGATTGGGGCAACTAGCCGTTGGAGTTGACTAGCCGTTAGCAATCCTTCCTTGTTTGATGTTGATTCCTTGATTCAGGTTGATTGATCTTGATTGCTTTAATTCTGGAATCTTTGTCGATCTTCTATGTATGGAAAGTCTTCTTTTGAAAGTAGTAAGATGACTTAGAATCTTGTCCTTAGGCGAATTCTCTTGATGAGACACTAGTCTTCTGATGTTATCCTTTAGTCGCCTGATAAGATCGTCTGGTCGTGTATCTTCTGTCTTCTGTTATCAGACGAGTAATCCTCTTCTGATCTAAGCAAAACTCTACTGACTTGGCCAACTTTATCTTGGACATTATCAGCTAAGTAGGTATACAAACACCTAACTTAACTGTTATTCAAGGGTCTTCTAGTCTTTAGATCTTCTTCTCTTCATCTCTTGAGTTTGCATATGTAAGCTGGAACTGTGTTATCAACTGAGATACATACAGCTGATCACACATGACTAGAGTAGGAACTGAGCTGATCTATACAATATCAGCTAACCCTATTACATATGTTTTATAAACTCTAAGTGTTTTGGCCATCAAAACTATCCTATCTCATGGAGAGGCTTAAGGTGAATTTATATCCCAACATGAATAACTAATTAACTGAAGAAACGCGTGAAGAGATAAGAAGAAACAGTTAGAAGTTTGTTGAAGGAAGTTATCAAGAAAAGTTTGTTAGATAACTAACTTATCTTGAGGAACTGAAGTCTATAAATACATGAAGACTTTCAACGATTAAAGACTACTGAAACTGCAAATACTGAAGCGTACATTAAAGAATACAAAGCAAGGAAGAAAACTCGCAGAGTTAAAGTTTGAAGTTTGAAGCCAGAACAAGACAAGTTCAAATTCAAGAAGGCTACTGCAAATAAAGAAGTTTTTCTTTATAGTTTTTGTTTGTAATCAAGTTGCTAGTTACTTGTTCATAAGCTAGTTGTTAGATCGAAGATATATCTGGTGATATAGTCGATAAGATCGAAATCTTAATATTGGGACTTAAAGCTACAAGAACACTCGAAGAAGAAGAGTTAATAAAATTTCACGCCGGGAGTTGTGAGAGTGGATGTAGACAAGTTGTCGAACCACTATAAATCTCGTGTTTGATTTACTTACTGTTTTGTTTTGTGTTTGATTGATTATATTGTTTAATTGATTAATATGCATATAGAATAGACAAGATAAGTGTTCATCGTAATAGTTGAGTATAAAATCTCAAGGGCTCATTGTTAATTCTGATATTCCGCATAGTGTACTTTGATATTTTGAAAGATTTTTATAAGTCTATTCACCCCTCCCCTCTAGACTTTTACTAGCTTACTCAATCTTACACTCAACTAGGGACCTACAAGTGGTATCAGAGCAGTAGTTCTTTGGACTGTTGTTTCTTGATCACCAGAAAGACTTTGAGGGAAGTCTTGGTTGTCCATTTGTACTTGATCATATCACTTACTTGATTTTCTTGTATCTTTGATCTATCTGTTATATTCCTATTGATATTCTTGAATCATGTGTATGGAAATAAACACTAACAAATTGCCCAAGTTCTCAGTGCAGGACTATGACTACTGGAAACTCAGGATGGAAGCCATTTTCAGTTCGACTCACGGCCTGATGGTGTCCGTCATAAAAGAAGGCCCGATTGTTACTATGGTGCCAAATACTTCTACACTGGAACCATCCAAGGCCGTTGGAATGCTCGTCCCCAAAACCATCTGTAAGTACCGTCTAATTACAATCAACTGTTGCTTACTCTGTTTTCTCTTTTTTGATTGAATTCTATATTGGTGTTACTATTTTGATGGGGATTTGATTCAATTTCCCCCCAGTATGCTTCTTTTTATATTTGCCTCTTCATTTTGTTTTTGACAAATTTCAGCGCCAGAAACACGTTAGTATTAGTCCGAAAAAACGAAGTGTTAGTCCGAAAAAACGAAGTGTAAGCAGAAGTCGAAGCCGCAGCAAGAGCAAGAGCCCAAGCAAGAGCCGAAGCAGGAGTCATTCCAGGTTCTCTCTCCCTCCCTCCATACATTTGACAGCCATTAGTTGACCTCCGTGATGCTGATCATCTTTTGTTTTTTCTTTTAAAAGGTGAAATTAGCTCGTTTGATGTGGACAGATGGTATCTCACCCCGGCCGTCGCTAGTTAATTATGGTTTCTAGAATTTGCTGTGGAATGAAACAAACTACATTTTGTACTGCATCTGCTGGATTGTTGTCCATTTGCTGGATTTCCTATTTCTTTCGTTATGTCTAGAATTCTATTTCACAATGTTTCTGCAGGATCTAGGAAAAACTTCAGTAACTATGCTGCATAATACTGTAACTACTATCACTATGCTTCTTTGTGCGACTTCAAACATTGGTTACTGTTTCTTGGTCTTCCCTTCCAAATCTTTGTGCTATCGTGGTGTTTGCAAATCCAAAATTTATAGTGGTTCGACCAAAAAGTCTACATCCACTCTCACAATCCCAGTTGTGATGTTTTATTAACTCTTCCTTCTTGAGTTTCTTGTGGCTTAAAGTCCCAAGATTAAGACTGTGATCCTTTCGATTACACTCCCAAGTGTATCTTCGATCTACTAGTAATTTCACAAGTAACTAGCACACTTGTTTACAAAACACAAACTTAAACTGAAAAGTAAAACTTCTCTTGAGTAGCCTTTGATTCTTCTCTTCAATTCAGCGGCTTCTTCTCAGTTTGATTTCTTTAACTCTGTGAGTTCTTGCTTGTAGACTTGCTCTTGATTTCTCTAAGATCAGTAATTGTTCAGTAGTCTTCAGTAGTAGGAGATCATACAGTATTTATAGATATTAGTATGACAGCTAGCAGTTTGTGAACTAACTCTCAACTAACTCTAAAACTGTTTTTGTAACTTCTTCTTGTAACCGACTTTGTAACTTCCTTCTTATTCCAAGTCAGCATATCTTCAAATATATCTTCAGTTACACTTTAAATAAGTTTTCCAAACTTATTCTTCAAATTCACCAACTCAGCACAGTAACTTACTGTTCTGATTTTTACTGTTCTGAGCCAGTCAGCACAGTTCTCAAAACTGTTCTGCACTTCTTCAGAATTCTTCTAAGCTTCTCTTCAACTCTTCTTTGAAGTCTTATTATTCTGAAGTAGTCTTCTGAGGCTTCCATAGTCTTCTGATCTTCTTCTAATCTAGTGTTCTAAACTACTGTTCTGAACTTTTACAATGCTGAATACAATCAAATACAACTTTACATATATAAAACCTATCTATACATCAACTGAACTATATACAGATGAGTATATCTAAGTCCTATACTATAAGCTGTCTATACACTACAAAACATCAGCTTAGTTCCTAACAGTTCTTATATCAGATCAGTAAACACAATAAGACCAGTAACTCAGTTTTCAAATATCTCTTAAAGATCAGTAAACATATTTCAGATGACTTAGTTAAGATGACTTAGAACCTCATATATTACTAACTTTAAGTTGCTTTTGGCCATCAAAACATACAATCATCAATTAGAACATTGTTTCAAGGATTTATATCCCAACATCTTTAATTAGGCATTTTCCACTTGAAAACTCAACATTGAAGTCTTTATCACAAAATTGACTGATACTTAGGAGATTATATTTGAGACCAGCTACATAAGATACATTGGTCACTTTGATGTTACCAATCATCAAAGTACCATAACCTTTAGTTGTTGCTTGTGAGCTGTCTCCAAAAGTGACATTTGGGCCTTTTTTTTCAATAAAATCAGTGAGGAGTTCCTTGTTTCCAGTCATGTGCCTTGAGCATCTACTGTCAAGGTACCATGCTGTCTTTTTGCTCATACTCCTCTTCTTGTGGCCCATAGGTACCTGCAATTAGATAGGTTTAGGTACCCTTTGAGTTTTGGGTCCTGGGAGGTTAGCAATACCTTTTGGAACCCAAACTTGCCTAATTACCCTGATTGATTCAAGTTGGCTAAGTTGTTTTCCTTGTGCATCTACATACACAGTCTTTCCCTTAAATGCCTTTGGGAAAGTGTGTGTGAAAGTGTTAACTCTGTAAGTTTCAGGAGGATTGTCAAATCTCCTGAGCTTATGAGTTCTCTGTGCAGCTTGATGAAATCTTTGAGGAAAGGTCTGTTTATGACCATTACCCTTTGGCATGAAGGGTTTTGGCTGTTTCATTTTATTCTGCTTTTGAGGATAGTTGTCCTTAGGTCTATTCAGCCGAGGCTTTCTCAGAAGAGTTGGCCTTGGCTGATTATACCTTGGATAGCTCCTCTGAACATTGTTCAGGAGAGTTGCCCTTCCAATGGGTCTACTCTGCTGATCAACATTCCTCTTGTGTTCAGGGACTTTGGCCATTTCCTTAGGTTTGGGCCTAGTCTCCTGAAGCACTTGAGTAGGCATTTCATTCATTTTGCCCTTTCCTTTGTTCAGTGGCTGAATCATTTCATTTTCAGCTTGTTGTGCCGCTGATTTGACAAAGATTTTCTTAGTGTTACTTGTTGAAGCAACACTAAGACAAGGTGAAGATTCAAATGGATCAAAACCTAATCCACTTCTTCGAGCCATAGGTCTTTGATAACTTTGAATTTCCTCTATTGCTCTAGAGGATTTGTTCAAAGCAGACATCTTTTGTTTCAGGCCTTCTTCACTTAATTTGAGAATGTCATACTCATGTGAGAGGTTTTCAAACTTAACTTGAAGAATTCTTAGTTCAAAATGTTTCCTCTTCTGAGTAAGTAATTGAGCATCAATTTGTCCTTGTTGGTCAACTATCCTAAGATTTGCTTCCTCAAGCTCTCTCAAGACTTGTTGATACAACTCAGTAGATTTAATGTCAACTACTGTCTCAGCAAGTTTTGAAAGTTCTATTGAAAGTCTTTCATTTTCTCTCACACAATTATCATGAAATTCTTGTAATCTAGTGAAATCTTCCATCAACTTCCCAAAAGAAAGTTTCAAGTTGACTTCACTAGTGTTTTGTGATAAGAATGATGGTGAACTAGAAGTGGAGGATACCTCATCATCCTCAATAGAAATGTTGCACACATCATCATCATCATCATCACTGTTAGAGAACAGTCCATCAGAAGAGTTGAGGCTTTCAGCACTATCAGATTGACCAGCCATCATAACTTTTCTATTGGTGAACTTCCTATCTCTTTTGGCTTGCCTCTCTCTTCTTTCTTTAGAGCTCAATTCAGGGCAGTCATACTGGAAGTGCCCTTTCTTCTTGCAATTATAGCACAGGTCTTCATCATCATCCTTCTTGGATTCATCTCTTCCTTTTGATGATGAAGGGTCAGCTCTACTGGACCTTCTCCTATCAGAGTACTTGTCCTCTGATATTTTCTCTTCAGGCTTTTTGTCCTTGGCCTGATCTTCAGGGGAGTTGTACCTTCTCCTGAATTTGTTGTCTTGGTAGAATTTCTTGTATCTACCAAACCTCGAGTTGAGCTTGTCAAACCTCCTTGCCATAAGAGCCATTTCTTCCTTCATTTCAGTCTTAGAGACTGACTTTGATGATCTTGGAGTGGGTTGCATTTCAGGTTCAGAAGCTTTGGCTTTAAATGCCACTCCTTTGACTGGTAAGGAAGTCTCTTCTGCTGGCTTTCTTCTATTGAGGTCAAACTCATATGCTTTGAGTTCTGAGAAGATTTGTTGCATGGGCATGGAGGAGAGATCCTTGGTATTCTGCATTATTACAGCATATACATCCCACTTTTGAGTGAGACTTCTCAGGATTTTTAATCCAACTTCTCTCCTGGAGTACACCTTGCCCAATGAGTTGATTTCATTCATCACATCAGTGAATCTACCAGCAAATTTGTCAATGGATTCTTCAGACTCCATTGTGAATTGTTCAAATTTCTGCACAGCAACTTGGAGCTTGTTTTCCTTGATCTTTTCTGTACCCTCACACATCTCAGCAAGAGTATCCCAAATTTCTTTGGCAGTAGTGCAGTGGTAGACTCTACCCATGATTGCATCTGGAATTGTTTGGTAGAGGGTGTTCATGGCAAGATAATTCAGATTATCTTTTCTCTTTTCATCAGCAGTGAAGTCATCTTCATCTTTGGGAATCAATTCCCTTATATCACCTCTTTGCTCATCTGTTAACCTGGGGTTAGTTTGAGTAAACACAAAAGGACCTCTTGTGATTACTCTCAAAGTGTCAGTATGAAGAAAAGCAAGATGAGCTCTCATTCTGATTTTCCAGAAATCATAATTGTCTATAGAGAACATGGGCAGTTTATGATGTGAAATATGGTTGACTGGATTTGTGGCCATGTTGTCCAATCCTTGAACAGCAGGTGGAGGAACAGCATTGTTGTTGGCCATGGCTTAAGAATAAGATGTCAGTCAAATGATAAGATTTCAGATAGATCAGTTCAGTGACCACACCAAATATGTGATTTTGAAAATCAAGATGGATTTTCAGAAGCAGTGGTCTTTGAACCCCTGCTCTGATACCACTTGTTGGTCCTGAAAGGAGTATATAACAAGTGTATTGGGGGGGGGGGGGGAATACACTTGTATGCAAATTGTTTTCAACTTTGATCAAACCAGAGTTCAGCAAGTTTGTCTTAGACAACTCTGCTGAAGATGTATAACCTTTTCTAAGATAACCAGGCTACTAAGTACTACAGAGTACTTAGTTGAATGACTATCTAGGTTGGTTATAGGTGCGGAATAGTGGTTGGCCTTTTAGTTTCAACTCCTTTAAGTTCTGAAATCACTTAAGTAGTATAGTCCAGTTTTCAGGGAAGTTGTCCAATACAGTTTTGCACAGTCTTTGAATATAAGTTCTTTTGAAGATCAGTTTTGTGTGCAGTGTTGAATGTATGAAAGTGCTTGAAAGTAAATCAACACAGGAGTTTATAGTGGTTCAGAGACTCAAGCTCCTACATCCACTTTCCCTGATTTAACAGGATAATTCCTTCACTCTTGGAATTAACTTGTTTTATAGTGCCAAGGTGCACTTGATCAATAACACCACTCCTTGGTGAATTGATCCCTATGATGTCTAGAGTCCTAGTACCCTTTATCAACTCAGAACTGAACTGTTCTTCTCTCAACAGTCAGCTCCTACCACTTCTACTACTACAACCTTCTCACTTTCTCACTTGAAAGGGGTAAGGGTTGAAGTAAGGTTCCAACTAATGAGATATCCTTTACAATGAAGATCAATGTATAAGGATAGGATATCTCTCTAAGCTTTGTATGTATATACAATGAGGTTCAGCTTAGAAGAAGTGTTTTGAAGACTAAGATAGTCTTTTTGAAAACTTTGAAAGCACTTTGACTTGTAGGATAGTTGGCTTGGTAGTTAGTGCTTCAAATGGTCTTCACACTTCTGTTTTTATAGACAAATTTGAGGATTTGCCCGTTGGAGAGGCAGTCTCAAATTGCTATAAATGTCTTCCTTGAGTTCTTCAAACTGGAAGACAGTTTCTTGATAGTGACATGTCCTCATTTGGGTAATAAACGGCTTGTAAGACTTTGTCTTCATTTTGCAGCACTCTTCCCAATGTCTGACTTCAAGATTCACTTGTTAAGACTTGGACATGGCTTCTGAGGTTTGATCCAATGATAGAACAACATTCCTTATCAAATGGACAACTCTGCTTATCACTATCAGTAGACTTTGCATATCAGCATAGTTGGCTTGCTCTTCTTCAGATGACTTGGCTCTTTCCCTTTGCTTCACTTGGAATTGATCTTAGCATCATTCTTTGAAGGCTTTAGGGTGTAGTTGTCTTCAGCATGGTTAGTTTTCAAGCTTCAGAACACTTGTTCTGGTTCAATTGTGCTGAGACAACTTTTCTGGACAACTCTCCTGATCAGCATATATGGCCTTTGAGCTTCAAAACCTTTGTTCTTGCTTTAATTGCACAGTGACAACCTCTCTGGACAACTCTCCTGATCAGAGCATTTGAATAAACTTGGCCTATTGAGCTTTAGAACCTCTGTTCTTGCTTTAATTGAGCAGAGACAACTTCTCTGGTCAACTCTCCTGATCAGAGCATTTGGTCTTCAATAGACTTAGAGATTGTTCCAAACTTTGAGCCTTGAGGGGACTTGATCTTGATAATCTTCAAAGCATATGTTCCCCCTCACATTGTGCATCTAGTCATCTAAGAGCTGCCTAAACATTTCAGCTTCTCATCTAGCCCTTTACTATGTGTTCTAACAGCTTTAGAGCACAATCAACTTTGACTAGGCATGTCTCAGGGGGTTTTGGTATTTAATCAAAACATATGTCATTTTATTCCCAACATATATTTTATACACTTAGTCCGTTTTTAGATTAAGACACCTGCCTCGATTGTAGTTTCAGTTGTGAAAGTTATTGTTGTAACATTTCACACAACATTTGTACTTAAAAATAAGTATTGAATTTTCTCAGAGTTAGTGTTGCACTATTTGTCTCAACATTCAGTGCAGCATTAATCTTTTTTTACTTAAACACTTGAACTTGATAGCACACTTTCATTAATATTATTAATCTTTTGATTCTTTTCTCAAATCTAATGTATCATTCTCGACATAATATATTATATTATTTTTATAGTTATCATTTAAAATATTTTAGAAAGATTTGATGTATCATAGATTAAAAATTCACTTCTATATATAGACATACGGTTATCAAATGAGAATTTCATTCATCACAACCTTCATTAAATGTTTTGATAATCCATTCAATAAAATTTCATGCATCACAACCTATATCATTTTCACCCAGTATATACTACAGTACATATAAAAAAATTTCTGCTCAAGTTCTGTTCCTCCAAACGTAAAATTATATAAATATAAAATAGTACTTAATGAAACATGTCAATAAACTAATGTAACAAAAAAGAATCTCGAAGCTATATACATGATTTTACTGTATTTATTCCATGAACAACATATTCAGGAGAAGCGCGTAACCTTGACTGTGTAATGATAAGTTTTCCATTTAAATTGGTATCTAACAAAATGTTTTACGAACTAATATAAAATATAATTATAGATAAGGAGGATCCTTTTCATTAGGTAAGAAATTCAATATACGACCCTCATCTTCTGATTTACTAGAATTGATCACTCGAATTTATTCATTTATCGATTCTATCCAATTCATGGTACTTTATTCTATTGTTTTTATTTTGTTAATGCTTCCTCGAATTAAACCACGAATACGTGTTTTTTTACTCATAGTTTACTTTATTCTATTGTTTTTGTTTGTTAATGCTTCCTCGAATTAAACCATGATTTTATGTGTTTTGATAATGCATATTATTGAACGGGTGCATGTTTTTGTGGGTGTAAAATTGAATGAAATTATATTATTATATTGTTTTTTTTTTTTTGATGGAAAGTTAAATACCCATCCCTTTTTTTCCCCTCCCCATGACTCGAAGGACCTAAGGCCTAGGTAGTGGTGCTCTAACCACTTGAGCTATCCCACTTTGTCAGATATATTATTATATTGTTGTTGGGTGATATAATTTTATATTCCCTCCGTCTCACAACTGTTTGCACACTTTCCTTATTCGTTCGTCCCACAACTGTTTGCACACCCTAAAAAGGAAACTCCTTCATAAACACCACCTTCACAATATTCATATATTTACATAAAATGTCATTACTTTACTCTCTTTCCAATCACCTTTTTACTTTATTAATTTAACTTTACAAAATTACCCTTCAACAATCCACTCATTACACTTTTTTCTTAATAAGTGTGCCCACTTTGTGGTGCAAACACTTTCGGGACAGAGAGAGTAATGATTAGTTGATTGTGTAATAATGGAATGTAATTATACTAAATATCGAAAGATCTTAAAACTCAAAATCTGATTTTTAAAATCAAAAGTATACATTCCCTTTATTTTTTGATTTAGAGAGTTTTAGTTCTGGTTTTACTTTTCTTAAAGAAGTTACATATTTTACTTTTTTTAAGAGAATTTTTAATTCGTTTTAAATTCGTCCATGATGATTTTACTACTAGTTGATTCTAATTATACACAAGCGGATTTATTCGTTCTAGACAGACGTACCTTATATATACTCCTAGGGGTGGGAATGGGATAAGCCTAGGTAGGCTTTACGAAAAAAAGTCTGACCTGTTAAATATTTTTTATGTCCGAGCCTGGTCCATAGTCTGTTATAGACTTTTTTTTAAGGCTTGGCCTGACCTTTTTTATAAATAGGTCTGGCCCGAAAGCCTTTTTAGTTCTATTAGTGCATTTAAAAAACAATCCTCCAACACTTGTCAAATCATAAAAAAACCAAGAATTGTATTGCTTAATGCTTACTACTTAAAAATTATATATATTAGACTCTCTTATTTAAGATGTTTTCTATATTTAAGTACAAGTATTAGGTATTTATTATATTTTTATATTATATATATATTTTATATATTAAATTAATTAAATAGGTCGGCCTGTTGGGCTTGAAAGGCATACGAAAAAGCTCAAGCCCGACTTATTTAACTAAATAAGTTTTTAAAAAAGCTTGAGCCCGACTTGTTTATTAAACGAGCCAAGCCGAGCCGAGCTTTAATAGGCCGAGCCGTAGGCCCCTGTCGGGTAGCCTGGCCCATTCCCACCCCTATATACTCCCACCATCTCACCTAAGGTGGAAATGGGCCAAGTTATTCGGTAGGGGTTATGATTTGTTCTATTGAAGCTGGATTTGTTTAATAAATAATTTGGACTCAATTTGTTTTAGAAATTTATTTAGTTAAATAAGTTGAGACCGACATATACCAAGGGGTTATCACGAGCCAATATTTTCAAGATTATAGTTAAGCCTGAGGAAAGATATGCAACTAACAATGTCAAATAATTCCTATACTTATATCCACATGATGATAAAAGATATACAACAGTGTAGTTTCTAGTGCAATTAATATGTTGTCATGAATTTGAAATCATTAGTTGATATGCCAAATCTCAGGTCTGGAATCTAAGAAAAACCAAAGACAACTACATGTTCCAAAAATCAAGAGTACAATGGATTCGAGAAGGAGATGCGAACTCAACCTTTTTTCATAATCGTGTTAACAACAGAAGAAAGAAAAATAGGATTGATGGTCTCGTAATTAATAATGTCTGGGTCGAGAATGTTCAAAAGGTGAAGTCAGAATTCTTCAATCACTTCAAGAGCCACTTTACCAAAAAAAATTTAGCAAAATTCTCCATTAAAAATCTGATCTCTAAAAGGATGGACCCTGAGTCGAATCGATTTTTGGTGGCGCCTTTCCTCGAAAACGAGGTGAAGGAAGCAGTTTGGGGATGCGGTAGTAATAAAAGTCCCGGACCTGACGGGATAACTTTCAAGTTCATCAAGCGCATGTGGCCTATTCTTAAAGGTGACTTATTGAAATTCATGGAGGAGTTTCACCAATCAGGAAGGATCACCAAGGGCGGAAACCCGTGTTTTGTCGCTCTCTCATACCGAAGAAGAGCGAGGCATGCTCGATCAATGATTATAGGCCAATATCCTTGATAAATTGCACATACAAAATCCTTGCAAAGGTGCTGTCAAAAGTAATCAATCGCGTAATATCAGAAAATCAAAGTGCATTTGTGGGATACTGGACAGCATCCTTGTTCTAAACGAGTCTATGAATTTTTTGAAGAAAGGGAAAAAGGAAGGGTTATTCTTCAAAGCAGATTTTGAAAAGGCATATGATTCGGTTTTGTGGGACAAAATTATGTGTGGTATGGGGTTTCATTGGAAGTGGAGGAAATGGATAAGGGGTTGTCTACAATCAGCATCCATGTCGGTGTTAGTAAACGGGAGTCCATTCGGAGAATTTTATCTTCAAAAAGGGCTTAGACAGGGGGATTCCCTACGCCAATTCTATTTCTTATAGCTGCGGAAGGCTTAAGCCGCCTCATACATAAGGCTGTGCAGGTTCAGAAGTTTGATTGCGTCAAGATTGGATTAGGTGGAGTTAAAGTTAGCCACTTACAATTTGCAGATGATACGGTCTTAATGAGTGAGGCATTGGAGAAAAATGCGAGGGGCATGAAAGGAATACTAAGACTATTTGAAATATTGTCAGGGCTCAAGGTGAACTTTCATAAAAGTTCCCTACACGGTGTAGGGATCAGTGAAGACAGGCTGACTAGGTTAGCTGGAATTTTAGGTTGTAAGATTGGAACGGTCCCATTCAATTATCTGGGTCTTCCAATTGGTGCAAATCATAGAAATAAGGAAGTATGGAACCCACTTATTGATCGAAGATTATCAGGGTGGAATAAAATGAATCTGTCTCTTGGGGGGAGAATCATCCTCATCAATTCGGTTCTATCAGCTCTACCCCTCTATTTTCTCTCATTTTTTAAAGCCCCTGTGTGCATTATTAAGCTTCAAAGGGAATTTTTGTGGGGTGGGAAGGATAACAATAGGAAAATTGCATGGGTTAAATGGGAAAGTATATGTAAAGGGAAAGAATCGGGTGGTCTAGGTGTTAGAGACGTCAAGGCATTTAATTCCGCCCTCCTTCTTAAATGGGTATGGCGTTTGTTAGATGGGGAAGAGGCATTATAGGTAGATGTTTTGAAATCTAGGTATGGGTCTACTTTGTTGGGGTTGGGTTCTAATGCTAATTCTAGGAACTGGTCATACTCATACTAGTGGAAAGACTTGAATTCTCTTGCACATAGTTCAGAGGGTTACCTATTTTTCAAAAATATCAATTTCTCTTTAGGAAATGGGGCTAGAGTTAGTTTCTGGGACAATAAATCATGTTTTAGAAATAAATTCAGAAATTTGTATAGCATATCTAACAGTAAAAATGGCAGAGTATGTGACTTTTTTGATTGGGGAATTTCTTGTTGGAAATTTGATTGGTCTAGGGTGCTTAATTATGTGGAATTTGTTGAATTTTTGGAAATGTGGAATTTTTTATGCAGGGTTCAACTCAAATACGACTCTTGTGATTCATGCTCTTGGAGTGGAAATATAGACAGAGTTTATAAGACGAAGGAGATGTGCGACATAATAGCGTCGGTGGCTTCGAGTGAGGAGCTTCAGTTCCGCTCATGGTCCAAAATCTAGTAGAAGACGGTTCCGGCCAAGGTCTCGGCTCATGCTTGGAGGGTGATTCGGGAGAGGCTCACCACGAAGGATAACCTATTCAAAAGAAGTATGATAGTGAACAATGGGGAAGGCTCTTGTCCCCTATGTTTGTCAGCCCCAGAATCTGTTCGACACACTTTCTTTTCGTGCTTAGTTGCTGTCAACATTTGGTCTGCTGTATGTTCATGGCTGGATAGATCCCTGATTTACTCATCTAATCCAAGCAATCACTTTGAAGAATTTGTGTCAACTGGTGTTGGTCGGTATGGAAACAAAATATACTCTTTAATTTGGCAATGCGTGGTATGGAAGATTTGGAAGATGCGGAACAATTGGATTTTCAAAATATCCGACCATCCAATTCTAAGTGCTATGAAGGTGTACTCTTTTGTTCGTGGAAATGGTTGAAGGCTTCTTTTCCGTCTACTTTCAGCTGCTCGTTTCATGATTGGGAGATTGCTCCGTCGATGTGTGTTCCGCTTCGGCTGCTGTAGTTTTTGATCGCTCAATTTGGAGTTTTGTTATGGCTTTTTACTGTTAATATTTTTTCTGTGTTTATTTCTTTCGTGCTATCAGCATTTTTATCAGCACCCCATGTATTGATTTTGTTCTGTACATATGGAGTACAACATGTACTCAGAAATAAGAAAGATGACCCACTTTGACTTCTAAAAAAAAAAAAAAATCTAATTGTTGATTTCCATCGGTTAAATAAGAGTTTAGATGTTATCAGAAATAATTTCTCTTTGATGATCCAGGTTCAATTGGTAGGGGTGGGAATAGGTCGGGTCTAGCTAGACTTTAAGAAAAAAAGTCTGATATGGTATATACTTTTTAGGTTCAGCCTAACCCATTGTCTATCATAGGCATTTTTTTTTTATTTAAGTTCAAGTCTGACATTTTTAATAAATAGGTCTCAAAGTCTTTTACAGACTTTTTAGTCATATTAGTGCATTAAACAAATATTCTACAACACTAGTATTATCATTAAATTATAAAAATTGACTATTTTTAATAAATAGGTCTCAAAGTCAAAGACTTTTTAGTCATATTAGTGCATTAAACAAATATTCTACAACACTAGTATTATCATTAAATTATAAAAATTGACTATTTAAATCTCAAAATGAAGAACTTTTCAGTTTTACTGACTTACTCTTTTTGGTAAATGGTGTTGCACTTTTCAATTATTACTAAAAATATTATTATACAGTTTAATAATTGAAAAGTGCAACATCATTTATCAAAAAGTGTAAGACAGTAAACTGAAAAGTGCAATATGGACTAGGGTGCACAACATGCACTCGAGTCCATAGGAGACCAACCCTAAAAATAAAATAGTGTTACTAAACTTTCTTACTTTATTTATTTATTTGAAAATCACATATTATATGAGTATATATATATATATATATATATATATATATATATATATATATATATATATATATATATGTGTGTGTGTGTGTGTGTGAAGTTAAATAGGCCGGCCGACCTGTTGGGCTTAAAAGGTTTACCAAAAAATTTGAACTCGGTCTATTTAGTTAAATAGACTTCTAAAAAAAGCTTGAGTTCGGCTTGTTTATTAAACGAGTCGAGTTTTAATAGATCGGGGTGATAGGCCATATTCAATGGCCTACAACACATATTCAACATTATATAAAAAAAATGCGAATTTTCAGAGAAGGTAGCTATGCTTTGGAAAATAGGTGCACATCATGTGTTTGAAAATAATTGAAAGAAAATTAACTTTTAATCACAAAATTGAAAGCAATATTACATATCCATGCTCAATCATCAACAATTTCGATTCAATTTCAAATAAAAAATTAGGGTTTAATCATTAACTTTTTAGGAAGGTTTCGAATTGAAGATAAATTAGTATAGTGAACCTAATATTTAGGTTCTTGCAGAGGGCATTGATGGAGGGTTGCGGACGCAGGGGCAGCGGAATCACCTTGTTCCAAACGAGCGCGCGCGACAACGGTGTGTTTCAGATGCAACAACCCCTATGGTGGTGGCGCTCGGGCAATGGAGAGTACTGCCGCTTATTCTTTTTTCTTTTTCAGAAGTTGAAAATTTGAAAGATAAGAGACATGAGAGTAACAAGAACCCGCGGAAGAAGAAGAAAGAACAGTAAATTTATGAAAATTAAATAAATTTGAATTAAAAAGATGTATATTAATGTTATTATAATTATTAAATTTAAATAAAGATAATATAATATTATAAGGATAAAAATGTAATTTTAATATTATGTATTTTAATTAATTAAATTAATTATAAAAGAACAAATGTATGATACTTGAAAGAATTTTGTCTCATCTAAAACTCCGAACTTGTAGAGAGGGTGAGAATTAATTCTTGCATATTGGAGTAATTCCTAACACTCCCCCTCACTAGTGGGTCGGATTAACACTTCTTACACTTTTTTTTTTTTTGGGGAGGAGGCCCATCGAGTGGACAATTTTAAATGGGTGGATCACTTGTGGGCCGGATTAACACCTCTTACACTTTTTTTTTGGGGAGGAGGCCCATCGAGTGGACAATTTTAAATGGGTGGAGTGCTTTCAACAGGAATCGAACCCAGATCGTTTTGCCTGATTTGCTCTGATACCATGAAAGAATTTTGTCTCATCTAAAAGTTCGAACTTGTAGAGAGGGTGAAAATTAATTCTTGCATATTAATTCCTAACAATACCGTACGACAAATACAATAAATACATACGACACATATTATAAAAGGTAACAGGTCATCAAATTTAATTAAGTGTTTAAATTTAAATTTAATTAGTTCATACACATACAAGTTTTTTCTAACATTTCTATGGCCAAAAGTTGTAGATCATTCAGTTGAATCAAATCGATTTCCTGAAAATTCTTATGTTGTGTTACTAGCTCTTTCATCAGGAGATGAGAATCTATGAATTTATTCTTTTGGTGAGATTGCAACGTGTCTTCTCTTTCAACTTTTAGCCTCTCTTCTATGTATTCTCGGTTGATCATCATTTTTCTTGTCCATACCGTTTCAGAAAAGTCGAGAAATTTTTGCATTCTTTCTTCAAATATTTGTGGAGACTGCCACAAAACATGATTGTTCTCAATTGGATCGTGAACTCCACACAGAACTTAGAATTCACTGGCTTGTTTTGCCAGACTCTCTATTTTTTTCCTGAAAATATTATTTTTCCTTCTCTCGTCTATTACTTGTCCACCTCTTGCTCTTTTTCTTGTCATGTTTCCTACTAAACTAGTGATTTTTTAAAAAATATTTTATACAATTTGAATTTTCAGTTTCTGATCAATAGAATGTATATATACTATTGAAAATCTATTGTTATTTAGTAACTGCTTAATTTTTCAATATTATACTAATATTTGATTGTTCAATGACGTAAAATATAGTAGTAGTGTTTTTAATTTCTTACTAAAAAGATGCGGTCAAAGTTTTACCAATACTATAAAGGTAAAAACTTGTGTGAGACCGTCTCACAGATCTTTTTCTGTGAGACGGATCTTTTTAACCCATATTTCAAAATTTTGGGTAGGATAATCCATATTTTTTTTCAGATTTTGGTTTGTAAAAAAAGTGATAATGTTTAAGTAAAAAGTGATAATATTTTTAACAAAAGTGACTATCACTTTTTACTTAAACACTGTCACTTTTTGCTCAAACATTATCACTTTTTATATATAAAAGCCGTCTCACAGACTCACGGTCACGGATCTCATTCTGTGAGACGGTCTCACCCAAGACTAGCCCTACTATAAATATGATCAAACATATAAGCTCGTTTTTTTTTTTTTTAAGAAAACAACATATAAGCAGTAAGCTCAATCAATACATATGAGTTTGAATAATAAAAATCTTAAATCAAAACAAATATTCGTTGTTGAAATCAGTCAAGTTTTGGAAAATTTTGACCATAGTTTTTAATAATATATACACATTTCATAGAAAAAAACTGTAAATTCACATTCATATTATATAAAATAAAAAACATTAGTTTAGTGACAAACATGGCAATAAAAAGCAAGAAGTGAACAAGTAGTACCTAGATGAGAGAATTAAATAAAGTCTTGAGTAAAAAAATGGAAAGTTTAACAAAACAAGCAAATGATCTCTCAGTACTGTGTGGGTAGATATTGTCATTCTAGTTCACATTAATACATTTGAGGACAATGCAGTTCTGTGGCCATCACCACAAATTCTCGAAGAAAGAATGCAAAAAAAAATCTCAACTTTTAAATTTAATTTGATATTGAGATTAAGAAGAAGTTTCAAAAATAGAAACTATCTCATAAATTAATACACCTATTTAATATATATATATATATATGGAACTAGAAATTGAGTTTCTTATGGAACCAACCACATACATAAAATACTTGTACTTATTAAAAAGTGTACAAGTAATTTGTGTATGTTGTTAATTGATTTCATAAAAAACTCACCATCGAATTCTATATCATTATTTATATATATATATATATATATATATAATATATTATATATTATATATATCAATTCAGAGAAACATATATAAAGGTGGATATATAAGTTGAGAGTATGACAAAAAGGCAAATGATCTATCCATCCTATGTGAAGTTGACATAGGCCAAAAAAGCATATATATATATATATATATATATATATATATATATATAGTGAGTTATATATATATACGAGTGACTATGCATGGCTATGTCTATATACCCCCACAGAGGTGGATAAATCATTAGCTTTCTTCATGATTTACTCTGTTTCTTGTCATGTTTGCTACTCATGACTCTATTGCAGAGTGAGTCGCTCCAACTACATATTTATACACGTTAAAAATATATATCTGATGTTGATTTCATAGAAAAAATTGTAACGAAAATAATTAATTACGTACAATCAAATATTAAACGTCAAGATTTTTTTGATTTTGATATTAAATGGCACAAGTATCGACGAAAAATAATTAATTACGTACAATCAATTACTAAATGTCAAGATTTCTTCGGTTTTAAAATTAAATGGTCATAAATATTGAATATCTTACTATGTTAAAAAAAAAAATATCACGTGTAACATATTTCACAAGATTATTTATATACGAACTACATATATACCGAATATTTGTTGGGAATCATATTTCACAAGTATCTTACTATGTTAAAAAAAATAAAAAATTACAAGCTAATGAACTATTTGTTGGGACTTTCAAGTTGGACATATTTGCATGGTACCTAAACTTACTTGGTGATGATGGAATTGAATATTAATCATAAATCATTATAGAACTTGATGAAAAACAATGTTAGAATTAATTGACAAAAGTGAATTGTGACTTATTCCTGTCTTCGAAATTAAATATGTACAGTAATTCATTGAGAATTAAGGAATATCATATAAAATCTGTAATGGCTTGAGTTAGCAAAAAGAAAAGGACTACCGAGGTAGATAGGAGAAGAGATATAGAGTCATAAGTGGCAATCAAAATTGATAATTGAGAAGTTTATCGCGGGACGAAGAGACTGTATGTTGAACTTAAAAGACTTGCGAAAATCTAATTTATTTATGTAAATGAACTTTCTATAAGGTCTAAATCTAATTTATTTATTAAATGAGCTGAGTCGAACAAAAAATGTATGCCTATTAAATGATGATTTCCAATTTATGGAAAGGGGTCCCTGTTCTCAAAAATTGATGTTGGGCCGAAATAGTAGCATTTCCATAAAATCAGGGGTATTTCAGTAAATTAAGGAACAACATCTGAAAAAATCCGAGTGTCAGTTATATTGTTATCCATTCAAATGCAAACGACTGATAACAGACTATTATTCATCACAATCGCACAACAAAGAAAATGGCTTCAGCATCTTTGCTACTTCCACTCGGTTAGAGCACGCAATTCAATCATCTTTTTTTTTAAAAAAAATAGTTTAATTATCTAGATTTTCTATATCTGTATAATGCTTTCTTACCCATTTGAAATTGCAATCGTTAACTGTTTATTTGAAGCTTGATGACACTGCATTACGACAAGGGTTTTTGGATTGCTCTTTGATAAATTATTAAATCCAAATAAATGGGTTCAATAGGTTTAGTATGTTGGTGAAGTTAGATGAGATGATGAATTTTGGGCATTATTAAGTATCTGATTGAAAGTTCACCTACATTTCTATTTCTTAGAATCTACTGATTTGTATCTGATTGATTTGTTTTTATGGGTCCTATGTTAAGTGTTATACTAGTATATTTGTAGGGAATTTGGATGAAGTGATAATCTGGTTGAGATTGCACCAAATATCTCCAGTTAATTTTCTGGTTTTATTGATTTTCCAGCTTAGTCTACACCAATTATTTGGGATTAAAGACTTGGTTTATTTGTTTGATATCGATTTTTCTTTGCTCAAAATCGTAGGCATATACTTGTATGTTTTCATTGGCTTCTCGTACTTCAATTGTTTGGTGTTACTAACATATTTGAGGGTTCTTCAAAACAATTTCATGTCGAGATGAATGCAGAAATATCTTTTGGTTACATTTGATTCTTTTTGTTTAGGTTACATATTTGGAAAAAGCAACTCAACCAATCGTCAAAGAGTGTACAAAATCAACAATGGTATTGGAGTACAATCCTTAGCCTCAGAACGTGGACTTCAAGCATTAAACACTACTGACGGCCTGGATGAGCGTGCAGTTATGAACCGTAGAAACTTAATCAACTTAGGATTTGGACTTTTAAGCTTATTTAGCGGCTCTTCTTTCAGTGAAGCGGCTGGATTGCCCCCAGAGGATAAACCAAAGCTATGCGATGATGCGTGTGAGAAAGAGCTTGAAAATGTATGGTGAGATTGCATAGCTCCCTAAACTTTTTAATTTTTTACTTGAGTAAAAAAAATTCTTCATTTATCATTACATTTTTTTCTTATGTAAGAAATCAATCATCATGACACATTCCTACACGTGTGCATAAATCTTCCATTCTTCAATCTCCTTTCTCTTTTATTTGCAATTTCTGAAAGTTGAATGTATACTGTTACATAATCAATTGGTCAAGACATTTCAGCTGATTGGTTATTGATTGATGCTAAATAATGAATTAGTTTCTTGTCAAACTAAAAAAGAAAAAAAAAAAATGGGAACAGAGATAAAAGCAGAGTTATAGGCTTGAAATACTAAATTCCTAGGGAGAATGCAATGTTTACACGCTTGAGAGTGAAAATCCCTTATTTCCACAATGGACATAGTCCGTCCATGCATTATTGTTATAAACACATTTTTTGATAGTTATCACAGGAGAAACATTGATTAACAGTCTAAATAGATACATGCTGTACTGAAATGTTTACTGATTTTATAAACAATTTCGGAGAACCAGATTTGAGTGGTGTGTTACTACTCATTGGTAACCTTGAATGTGGCTCCCGAAACTTATTTTATTTCCAAGTGCTTATGCTAGTATCTCCTGTCGTATACTGATTTTCATGAACTGGACTGTAACTTATGAAGGAAATTCCTGAAAACAAGACTAATTTGATGCCTTAATTATCTGCTAGTCTTGACAGAATTTCCATGAAGACATGTGAATTTATATTTATTAATGGGAATTTATCGAAATAAATTCCTAGCCCTATTCTAATCACTGTTCTATCACTTGCACATTGAAATCAAGAATCGAAGCCCACCTTTTTTTCGATACCACCACATTACACATTGTCCTTGACATAATTATACTTTAAGACGTAATTTGTCATATTTTGATTTTTTTTTTCTGTTCAGTTCATAGCCGAGCTATTAAACTTAAAGAATCTTGAAGCTCTAAATTCTATTATATTGGAGCACTTATACCATATAGTAAATTTATGCTAACATTATGGATGATGATGTGTTGTCTAACTGTAAGATTGATCTGTTCTTGAAGGTACCAATAGTAACTACTGAGTCTGGGTTACAATTCAAGGATATAAAAGTTGGTGGAGGACCCAATCCACCTGTTGGATTTCAGGTATGTTTTGTATATGCAATTCTCTTCTTCTTTGCAAGAGTTCGACATTTTCAATAATGAGATGGAAGCAGAGTACGAATTTTGAGAAACAATATGGTCGATTGATTTCTTTTTAAGTTATTGAAAATTAGCAACTATCATATTTACTAATATACATGTTGCCCAAAATAAATGCATTCTGAATTACCTTGAGATTATCATCAAAAAAAAAAAAGCCTTGAGATGCCAATTTTGTATATCTTCTTGTGATTTTGTTTTATTTTGGTAGAGAGAAATGTTATTTCCCTTTACGAATTTATCAACTGATTTACATGTATCAGTGAGCCGTCTATATTACTTAATGCAAAACTCAAAATTTAGTGTCAAATTTTCAATCACAGTATTAGTTCAAGATTTTTACAGTAAAATTACAATAGTCATTATCAGCAATGATTGCTATGAATCTTGGAATCTTTAGATATTCAGCATTACTTTGCATTGTTTTTATATAAAAGAAAATTCTACTATAAATGTGAGTCCGATACAGAAGGAACGAATAACTGTAGGGAACCAAATTTTCTCCATTCATTTTGCTTTCCCTTTTTCGGGAAATTTAACTTAACCTCATCCAAATGCTATCTCTCCCTAGCTAACATGTTATATCTCCATCTTATCAGGTAGCTGCAAATTATGTTGCCATGGTTCCTTCTGGCCAAATATTTGACAGGTAATGGTAATTTAGGCAGACGCGTTATGCCTTTTTTCTGCTCAAATATATTCGTCGTTTTTGTTGTCATTGAAATTGGCTAAAAATATTAGCCATGGTTTTTTATTTTTCAGGAACTGAAACATCTTATTTGTTTTTTCTAAAAAGAGGAACTGAAAAAATTTACTAGCTTGGAAATTCTTCTTCACATCTCGAAGCATTAAATGCTTGTTTGTCAATTATTATCCTCTCTTTTTTATGACTAATAGTTCACTGGAGAAAGGCCTTCCTTACATTTTCCGGGTGGGCTCGGGTCAGGTGAGATTGATTCCCGAGTTCTAATAATAAGACGTTAAATTCTGTCCATCAAATTCACTTTCTTTGAAGCATGATTTTCAACTTTCAAAGTGAATGCCATGAATAGGTAATCAAGGGGCTTGATGAAGGGATTCTGAGCATGAGAGCTGGAGGAAAACGGAGACTCTACATCCCCGGACCAGTAAGAACACATGAATTATATCTCTTTCACCTTTGTCAGTTCCATTAATTTATAGGGATGATGAAAACTCTGAGAGTAAAGAAGTGAAGTCTGAATCCTATATTCTTGTTTTAAAATATGATGTGTTGTTTCCTGCATTTTAGTATCGTCGTTAACATGTGGAAATTGTTTGATCAGTTGGCGTTTCCAAAAGGTCTGACATCAGCTCCGGGAAGGCCAAGAGTGGCTCCGAATAGCCCGGTGATCTTCGACGTTAGTCTCGAGTACATTCCGGGGCTGGAGGATGTTGAGGAGTAAAGTTGGGTGATCAATTTTTTGCACCATTGTGCACTACTTTAATTGTTTCATTCTTTTGAATTTACACTGTTGTATGCTTTAAAACTGGGAAACATTATGAACCTCTACTTCAGTGCTGTATGTAAAGTTTTGACCAACAAAATTCACTCAACTATTGTTTTGACACACTTGCAAATTTTTCTATCTTTTTCATAAATTGCTTCAATTTACCTATTCATTTGGAAATCTGGAATGTTTGTATTGAGATAGGTAAAATTTGAATTTGAAATGTTGAAATCTAACTCATGTGATTTAGAATTAGGATTTCAAAATCACACTCTATAAAATCTATATATATAAAAGGAGGATGGTGGTTCTTCTACTCCTGACATGTGGCGGTGACATGGATTATTATATTAAATTAGAATATAATTAAATGCCTAATTTAAGAGTAAACAATGGAAGGGAGAATGAGAAGAGTCACACAAGTAAGAATTAGAAGAGTAATTTGAAACATAAGTAAGAACATTTGAAGTAAACAATCACTATGAATGTCCGTTTCTACCGTGGAAGTCCATTCCAGTAGCAGAGTCGTTGGGACGGTGAGTGTGCCATCGTCAAAATTCGCAGGAGGGCATCTGTCAAAAATTTATTTGATTCTTTGAGTTATAGGTTTAGGGTGTTCATTGCGCGTTCGCCACAGGTATTCCAGTTTCAATAAGATATTGATATTTTATATATTTCTCTATTGTTCCTTAGTAAAAATTAAATAATTAGAACAGCCGCCGCACATTCCAACTATAGACGACTCGTGTTCCATGCACTCTCGATGCCCCTACTCATGTATTCATCTAATTACTTTTGTTAAATTTTCAATTCTCTGTTATTTGGGGCGTGGGAATTGTAGACAGAGAGTATTCGATACTTAGGTGCGTATACCGCAATGGGAGTGGACAACAATTTGAGATGGGAGGAGTTCTGAAACAAATTTAAGGTTGGAGTGGAATTTGATATGGTTGGTGTGTGTGTCAAACTTTTTCTTTTTAGCCATTCTTTTCTTTTAGAGAAGTATTGTTTATTTATTGATTTTCTAATTATATTAGGATGTTGCAACTAAAAAAATAAAAAATGTTGCAATTGTGTTCATATAGTAAGCTTTAGGAGGATATTTCTTCGAATTACAATGTTTGTTTACGATTAAAATTCATTGATAATTGAAGAAAAAAATAGGAAACATAATATTTTTTATTTCAATTCAAAGTTCAAACATTTGTTACTATTTAAATTTAAACATTTGATACTATTTATGAGACAAGCTATGCAAAATTCTTGAATTACAATCTTAAATTTACTATCAGTGTCAATTAACTTTTCAATGACATCACTCAGTTGTATAAGCATCTGGTTTTAGTCTCACCATTTTGAAGTGAATCTAAGGCCTGGAAGATATATTTTTACTTCTATTACTTTGTATTTATTGTTTAACGTGTCTTACTTATATATTTTGACAGTAAATGGCGGTTGTGCCCAAATGAGATAAGCATCAAAGATGAATTATAAATGTATATGCCACATTAAAAAGAGTGTAATATGTTATCTAATATACATTCTAGAATCCAACTAGGATTCAGGGTCTGAATTGCTCTTCTATCCGATTATGTGGTAGCAGCCTTGTACATCATTTGGTAATCTTTTAGTTTCAAGGCCTCTCCCTCAAAAGCACACGCACAAACTGTTTTGGAAATTCTCAATTTATTTCCTGAGAAGTAAATTGTGTCTTTCATATGTCAGAATTTATTCTAAGGTGAAGAGAATATGGGCATAGGAAAGTACTTGGATAATACATACGAAGAGCACATGCAATTTTTGTTTAATTTAGTTTTTCCTCTGCCATGTTTTTATTTAGAAATCTTTTTCCTGACGTTCATTTGATTTTGGTAATTTTTTGGGCAGGTAGTTCTTCCGATGGAGGTTGATAAACTGCTGCCCAAATATTGCATACTCTCAGAAGAAGTAAGTTGTGTGTATGATAATCTAATGTATTGTTAGATTTTGAATTTTTTTTAATTGTCTCCAAGGTGGAGATTTTTTTATAGGTTGAAGCAGCTGTTGTCGCTACTTCCACCCAGCCCTTGAAGAAAGGTAGTTTTTTTTTTTTTTTACAACAATTATTGACTTGATTCATTTTTTGTGTTTTGTTGTTCACGTCCCTTCTTTTGGGTGTGATTTGGTTTCTTTTTTTTTTGTCGTTGTTGAATTATTTCAGGTGTTTATGTTTGTTTGGTTGAATTTTTTGCTTTTTCTTTCTATATTTGATTTGTCCTTTTTCTTTACTTTGAATTTTGGATTTTTTTTTTCATGAATATGAGGACTCAAGAATTTAATACCCTGAAGGATGAGAAGGTTGTTATGCAGAAAAGCCTTGAATAGTTGAAAGAGGGATGTGCTTTACTAAAGGAGAAGTTATTCATGGCACTGATGGCAGTCAAAAAAGGCAAGGGGTTTGTTCAAGATCGGGAAAACTTGAAAAGTTCTCTAAATGAAAAGAATACTCAAATTGATAGTTTGAAGTATAAACGGCAGCAAAACATATCCAGATATATATACTGAATGCCAGGACCAAATCAAAAATTATTAGTTGATGTGGAGCACATTTCTGTGTTAGAGACAAATCTTATTTCTTCAAAGGAGCGTGAAGATTAACTGTTGTTTGAAGATTAGTTCAAAGATTAATGCATTTCTTTTGTGTACTAGGCAAGATAGGAGCAGAGGAACCAATTGATAAGAATATTGTGAGTGCTAAGAAGCAAACCTGCGAAGAAGGTTCCCAAAAAAAAGTTGAGAGCTCTTTAGAAAAGGACTCATCCGATTCTAAGGAACTTCCCAAGGTTTTAATGCTCTATTATTGCACTCTTCTTCTGTTACTTGGTTGTTAGTTCTCCATATATTGATTATCTAATGTTTTTTCCCTTAAATAAATTGTTTACTCCAAATGGCTATTCTTTGTTTTCCTTTCTCCTGAAATTGATTAATTGTTAATCTGAGTTTCATGTTGGTTAGTTTTTTTGGTTTTTTGTTTGTATCTTAAGTATCAGTTCGTGTTGGGAAAAGCCGTATAATGATCTTTTTATTTTTTTTATGTGAGTGTTTCCTGAATTTTCTTTGTTAGTTTCATTTTCAGAATAATAATCAGTTCATTAATCAAATCTACTCTCCCTTATCATTTGGAGATCATTGATCTCTACATTGTGAATCACTACTGTAAATCCAGGTTTGATTGCAATCTAATTTATCGAGTTTTGGTTCTTTACTGATTTATTTTACAGTACTTTTCATGGTTGAGAGATTCAATTTTCGAATCCAACTCTCACAATTGTCTCTGTTTTTCCATCCGTGTGACTCTACAACTTGAAGCAATCAACAATTATGTCTATGGCAATGACAATGACAATACAAGGAAAAATATGTGTTCTATTCGATTGTTAAATCAAGAGATTCCATGGTGTCATCTGTTTCTTTCTCTAACTTCCTCTTTCACTAATCAAAAGAAAGCAACTGTTCCATTTCTAATTTTCTAACTTTTTAAAGCATATATAATTAGGGGATAAAAATCTTATTCAACTAAAAATAAGTTGATGTCTTCACATATATTTATAAATTTTTTTAGTGATTTTTGGTGATTGCTATTGCTCTTTTAAAGGATTTATCTTGGATGGTCAGTTGCCCTTGGTTCTTTTACCTCTGCTACTACTGAAGAAGTGTAAGAGTGACATTTTTGGAGAGCAAGGTAACAACATTTCTAAACCTCATTCAATTTCTCATTTGGTGATTTGTATTATACTACTACACATTTAAGCTTGAAGAGCTCCACTTGGAGAGCTGTTTTTTCGAAAAGCTCTCCAAGATAGCACTTGGAGAGCGGTTTTATAAAAAAAAAAAAAATTAAGATAGACAGCGGTTCTCAACCGCTGTCCAAGTGTTTCACTTGGACAGCGGTTCTCAACCGCTGTCCAAGTGTTTCACTTGGACAGCGGTTGAGAACCGCATTGCAAGCCACAATTAGACAGCGGTTTTGAACCGCTCTCCAAGAGAATACTTGGAAAGCGGTTCTTAACCGCTCTACAAGAGAGTTTCTCGATCTGGTCAAATATTAATTAATTCAATCCCCCACTTAATATTAATTCACCACGCAAATTAATTGAAGTTTGGTGTTCTCCCCCCCCCAAAATCCCACAAACGCGTTAACCTAGAATTCAAATCCGCCGTCGCCTCCTTCCTCGCGCCGTCGCCTACCTCCCTCTCTCTCGTCGCGCCGTCGCCGTCGCCTACCTCCCTCTCTCTCGTCGCGCCGCCGCCGTCGCCTCCCTCCTCGCGCCGTCGACCTCCTCTCCAGCCATCGCCGTCGACCTCCTCTACAGCCGTCGCCGTCGACTTCCTCTCTAGACATCGCCGTTGCCGTCGCCGTCGACGTCCCACTCCCACTCCCACAACTGTAGGTACGTACGTACTCTAAGCTTGTATATGTATATATATGTGTATAGAACTACTGTTTTGAAGAAATAGAAGAAAAATAAACTGGACGTATCTACTGTATATATATACATGAAGCATTATATGAAGGATTTTGATTTCTTTAGGCATCGTTATTTTGCAAATTTAATGTTTCTGTTCTTGATATTTTAGATGCTTTGAGCATTTTTGTTTCTGTTTTTGATATTCAAGATGTTTGAGCATTTTTGATAGCTTGGATGTGAGATTGTTCATAAGATAGTGCAGACAAAATTTGTTGTGAAATTATTTTTGTTATTCAATTGTTGATTTAAAAGTGTGAGAATTATTTTTGATAGCTCTACAAGCATACATTTCTAAATCTATTCAGCAGAGTATTAATGTAGCAATGCTTAGTCATTTCTCTTTGCCATATTGTTTCATAAAATTGCCTCATGTATGCCTATAAGAAGTCTATCGACATCTGTTTTTCTTATTTTGATATTTGGGGTATGTTCCTTTTCTTATGAAGCAAACCTGGCACAGTGTGCATTGTATGGGTGTATCTGATATCAGTGAGTATGAAAGACATGCAACTAGAAACTTTACTAATTGACGATTGCATTGAAAATCTGAATCTGAATTTGGATTTATTTTTTTTTGAATTGTTTATCGTTTTTCCATCGTTTCATTATTGGAACTGAGGGACCAATTCCATTTATGTGTATTATGTACTATATTGACACTATTAGTTTCATGATATAAATAGTTACAAATTGAACTTGTCTTGTAATGATGGGATTTATTTCCCATTTATGTGTATAATGTACTATATTGACACTGTTTGCTTCATGATATAAATAGTTACAAATTTAACTTGTCTTGTAATGATGAGATTTATTTCCCATCAGAAATTATGTGCATTAGGATACAGATTGAGCAATAATATCTTTATATACAACCATTGAAAAATTACTTTATTGGAGTTGGGAGAGAATAAAAAGATTCTGTAGTCCAGTACTCTACTCTGCTTGGGAGACAAATTACTTATAGTGAACATAAACACATAAATTGGCTATGTCTAGTATTTAGTATGCTGCCTTTTAACTTCTACCTTTATTGTTCACAATTCTGTAGTACTTCAAATAAAAGAATGAAAAGTTCAATGCAAAGAATAATCTCTGATTTTCCTGATAATGGGAAGGCCTCTATTTTTCCATGTTCATTGTTTTCTCTGTATTTGCGGTGGTGACTTTTCTGTGTGGGTCTCACAGGGGAGTAGTGAAATCCATAAGGGGCAAAGAAGTTAAGAAAACATTTTACATAAGGCATAGTGAACTTGATGTAGGATGTGCTTTAGGCTAAAGCTGTTTAATTAGTACACACTCTGAAATGTAATTGAGATGTTGCTTTTGGCAAAAACTATTTAATTAGTACACACTTTGAAATGTAATTAAGATGTTGAAATTAAAGTGAATAAAATAGGAGTATTAATGAAAGAGTTTGTACGTTTTAGTTTAGTAGAGTTCTCAAATATGTGGTTCAATATTTTAAAGAAGACAAGCATGAGAAGCTAAGACAATTAATTAATTATAGAATGTAGTCATTCTGCGTAATTCACCCATATTAATTAATTTGTTATTATACTTTTATTAGAATGTAGTCAGGTGTCATGAATAGTCTCTTAACAAGAAAAAATGTAGACTCAAATGGTGAAATCATTGTTCTGCCCCGTTCAGTCCCTGTAAGTTGGTTTGATTTAACTTAAGAGAATGAGATTTTATTTCATCTTTTTCAACGCATGCTCCTTCCCTTTAAGTCATTCCCTAAACTGCTCGTGTAAATTGTTTTGTATTGAGGATATAATCCTTACTGATGATGCTGATATTTTTGTAGTGGAAGCTTCACATTTTTGAACTTGAGAAGGAAATGAAGATTACTCCTAGCATCAAATATGTTATTTATCCGGTACTCATTCACCCCTTTGCATTCTCGTTTTTTCTTGATGTGACAAATATGTCAAAAGGGTTGATTTGCAAAGAACTACATTCTCCCACACAATTCTAATAAAACTTTTGAAACCTATTATTAGTATGAGGGAATGAAGCTGACATTTATTTGATGTAGACAACTTTTTAAACTATGAGCAACCACAATTTGTAACTTCTCATTTCTCCCCAGCCAACGTGATAGTTATCATTGTGGACATTTTGTATGTTGTTATATTGAGAATATAATCACGACTTATCAAACGACGATTCCTAACGGGGTAAGTCAATTTATCGATTTATTTAAATTATTTTTTATTGAATAAAAAATCATATACTATATATCTAACTATATTGATTGATCGTTGTTTGCAGTTTATCTATAACCGTCCGCTCAAGACTTACAACGACAAAAGAATGGATAAATGGAAAAAAGATTGGACAGGGTACCTTTACAATCGATATGTAAACGTATAATTAAATTAGTATAACTTTTGGTAGAATGTAATATATTAACTTATATATTTGTGATGATTGTATATATGTTTGTGTATATTTATTTGATTTTTTTCGTATTTGACGTATATATATATTGTAGTGGTATAATTAAGTTTTGATTTTGTATAAATTGGATTTTTAAAATATAAAATAATTATTAAAAAAATAATATAAATAGGATTTTTAAAATATAAAATAATTATTAAAAAAATAATATAAAAAAAAAAGAAAAAAAAATATATTACTTAGAGAGCGGTTCTGAACCGCTCTCCAAGTGAAATTAATAAAAAAAAAAAATAACATAGAGAGCGGTTTTGAACCGCTCTCCAAGGTCTTTTACTTAGAGAGCGGTTCATAACCGCTGTCTAAGATGTACACCTACAGAGCGGTTGGAAACCGCTTTCTAAGTCCTTTTACTTAGAGAGCGGTTTTTAACCGCTCTCTTAGCTTGGAGAGCTGTCACTTGGAGAGCGGTTTTAAAAGCTCTCCAAGGCCCTTTTTCAAAGCTCTCCAAGTGAAAATGTGTAGTAGTGTAAAATGACAAATTTGCATTCGGTAATCGGGTGGCACGGTACCTCAAGTACAATGAAAATTAATGGCAATATTGCAGATGGAAATTAATGGCAATGCAGATGAATTATCCGCTACTTTTTTGTTTTATTTTTAAAAAGGCACATAAAGATAAATGAGAAAATGAGTTTAAGTTCCAAAAATATTGAACAATTAAAAATTATTAAAAGTTTTAGCTTCTTATTCTTCTAGACTTTAATTAGATTAACACATTGTTTAGTATTAAGGAAATTGTTTGTGCAATTGATTTTCATATATTTCTACCATTTAAATTATGAGGAGTATGTTAAGACTTCATTTTTTATTTTCCACCACTTCATTATTAGGGAGCAAAGGATGCTGAAAAACATAATTTACTAAACACTTCATTGTAGAAAATTGTGTTGCGAGAAATGTTGTTTTTTTTTTTAAATTTTGGAATTTAATGAGAAATGTGCTTGGTTGAAAAAATTGACGATGGTTTTATAAATTACATAAAATAAAATTACAGCAGTAAAAAATATAGTACATATAAATTCTACAAAAGTCAACAAAGTTAAATTTTACGAACGGATCAAACGGATCTTTCCAAAATAATCGCGAAAAGGCTAACAGAAAAACATTGTTCAAGTACGTGTTACTATAAAGGTAATTATCAGAAAAATAAGGTTCAAGTCCGTGTTATTATAAAGGCAATTATCAGAAAAACGGGGTTCAAGTTCGTTACTGTAAGGGCAAATATGTGTTATGAACAAATAACACATAAATTGATTTTTCACATAAAATATTAATACAATTAATTTGTGGAAGAATAAAAAACTCGAGTCTTTTTACTAGTTATACCAAAATCATACAAAATCAAACCTATCTTTCAAAAAAAAAAAAAATCACTACTTTAAATACAATTATATATTATTGTATGGCAATTAAAACACAACTCTATTACTTTATGGAGAAAACTAACATTGACAAATTGTACCATACTTAAAACTTCAAAACAAACATAGACAAACGCACAGATCATTAGAATTTAAAAAATGACTATATTCACCAAAAATCCCAAAATAAACATGCATGATTGATCGCACAATCGCACTCAATCAACAAATAAGAATTAAAAAAAAATAAAAAATATGGGCAGTGTTGAATCAAAATTAAAGTTGTAATTGCAAATAAAAAATGGAGGTAGCGACGGTAAGAGCGTATGCCCCAATGACGGCCCCCAAAACGTCCTTTCCGGGCTTCATAACCACCGTAAAGCCCGCAATCCCGACGACACCCATGCGCAGCATCTTGAAAGCCTCGTTGCCAGCTCTCGAAACAGCGACGTCCGCAAAGGCCGCCAGCGCGAACTCCTTAAACTCCTCTAGATTCAGTTCTTCTTTTTGATGATAGAAGAGGGTCTGTAGAGCCTGATCTACTTGGACCCGATTAAGGGGGCGTGGGACAAAATTGGCGAAGACGGGAAGAGTGTTTAATAGGATTCCGTGGAGGCGGCGGGCGGCGAAGTAGAGCTGTTGTGGCTTGGCGGCGTGCTGGATTGGGGTGAGGCATTCGGCGAAAGCGGCGGAGCAGGCGAGGTTGAACTTCGGCGATGTTCGAAGGTATTTTCAACTCGCTTCGAAACTATGAGCCCCATTGCTGCTGCTTTTCAGATACTAGTATGGAGTAGAAGAGTATTTGGTGGGGGAGGGTTTTTCGAGTTTTATAATGGATCCCTATTCCTATTCCTATTCTTTTTTTTTAGGCCTCCAACAAAATTCATCCTTATCATTAAAGTTTAAATCGATATTAAATATTTTCTACAAATCTTTATCTTAAATTTCTCAAATTTGTTATTATCAATATTAAGATTACCATTATCTACCAACATTGTATGTGATGATCCCAATATTTTCTTAACCAAAATATATCTTTGCCAATTTTCATTATCGGTTATTGCATTTCATAAACACAATGCACAATATATTTTCCTCTCTTTTATTTGTTTGGATTAATTCTTTTTATTATCTGTCCATGCATTTCATAATCGAACCTGTATAACTATGTTATCTATTACTTTATTAATTCATATTCATTTCTTCTACTATTAATTTTTATAGTTTAAGAATTGCCACGATCACTGCAGCCATTTAATTTAATTTTCGGCACAGCAAACAAATCCTTATTTCTCCTTCATTAAAATATGATTAGTGTAAAACCCGCGAATTTCGAGAGATTGAAAAAATATATATATTATTATTTAATAAGATTTTATATAATTTATTATTTTAAAATATATTTAATAATAATTCATGTCATCTTCAACCATACCGACAACTAAAAATTGAAAATGCACTCTTGCATAAGTTTCTAGGAGTGTTTTAAAAATAATATGAGAGCAATAATATGAGAGCATTGGACTATTATATCCATGTTATATCCAAAATTATATCAATTGTATTTGAGTTCTTGACTTATCCAAAATTATATCAATTGTATTTGAGTCCTTGACTTGTCCAAAATTATAACAATTGTATTTGAGTCCTTGACTAATAATGTTTTCGTACTTGTGGTATAGTGACTTGTATTTTAAAATGCTTATAAAATTAAAAAAAAATATATATATATATATAAGAAATTTGGAGCACTACATAGAAAATTAAGGTCACTTGAAATAGAGAACAAAACAATGAAATTGAAATTAAGTTAAGAGATGAACATTAGAGATGAAATTTATAGTTGTAGAAGTTTGTAGAATAATATAGAGAACATTTGTCAACTGGTTTAATTAAAATAAGTGCAAGTTGATTAAAACGTTTTGTTTAAAATTATTGAATTCCTAAATATTATAAGTGAGTAATTCAAACTGCAAGTATTATATATGAAATAATTGTACATAAAAATTTATCCAATATAATATATTAAAATTTGCAGTGAATAAGTAGAAGAAGTAATATACATTATAAATTCATAAACATGGGTAAAAACTGGTTTTAAAAGAAACAATCCTACAGTGGAAAACAATTGTTGTCATAGCAAAGTAGAAAAGAATTGAAAACTGTCTCCTTTAAAATCTAACAACAATTGTTTCATCTGTGAAGTTGTAAGAGTCATTCTGTGTGATGTGCACTCTACTCTACTCTCCATATTTTTTCCAAATATGATTTTTGTCTCAAGAATATGTTTTCCTTGTTATAACCCACTATTGCACAAGTCCAATAGTTAATTGAGTTCAAATAATCAACTGAATACCATTAAAAATAGCAAAATAGAAAAGCGCAACATGTACAAAGAGAAACATGTAAGACATTAATTGAATCAGGTCAACATTTCCTCCATACCAATTATTTAAGAAATATACTTTTGTAGATTTCGATCAAATAATCCTGAACAATTAGAAAATGAAATTTCAAATTCATTGACTAACTTATGAACATATGCACAAACACAGTAAATAGCCTTGCCGAAAAAGTGTTGTCCAAATACACACCGATAACAATAATCAAAAGTGACATTGAACACTGATCACAATTCACAATAATCAAACTTTGAATTTACACATTGTAGCAGAAGCTACTGAATTCCATCATTTGGACATTGACGTATCTGTAAATGAGTATATGCAACTCAGAACTTGAAAAGGAACAACATTAATAAAAAGATAATTCAAATAAAAGAGCAAACCTGAAATATAGCATGATATATTGTTGTTATTGCATTGCAATGCTAACTTTGAAACGAATCACGCTTCTTAACCAAAAGATAAAGAACAAAAATAAATTTATCTTCCTTGATGTTGCATTTTTTTTTTATAAAAATAGAAACTGATCAATTCTAAAATTAACACCAAATAAGAATAATTTTATTACAGTATTTTATTTCATCCACTTAGACGACCAACACTTTCAAGATAATGACCGAAAATGAAAACAATTATGTATTTGTGTGGCACATTTTCAATATCAAAAAAAATAATTAATTTCTCTCATTAAAACTATGAAGAAAGGCCCATTGTTTCTAATATTGAAAACGTGTCATACAAATACATATTTATTTTCATTTGTTGTAAATTATACATAAGAGTAATTTAGAAAGAAATACTCAAAATAATTAAAATTGTAATTTGGTATCAATGAAGTCTTTTTTTCTTTTCATAATCTAACTTAGTTTGGGAACCTTTTTTTCTAAAATACAATGAACTCTGCAAAATATTTTTTAAAATATTAAATCTTGTAAACAGATGAATAAAAAAGAGAAGTTAGGATAATATCACTTTTGGTCACTCAATTTTACCACTTTTCAGGTTTGGTCAGCCACATTTAATCACTATCAAAATTGGTCACTCAATTATTATTATCTATCAATTTTGATGCTGCTGTTAGATAATTCAGTGTATTTTTTTTTCAAATGTTGGATCAATTTTTGCTTATCACTCATGAAAGTCCAAGCATACTGATTATCAAACTCAATATTATTATCTAGCAATGTTAGAAATCACTCAAGTATCTCTGGTTTCACTCTCCGAACAAATTGTTGTTGGGATCTATTCCAGTTAAAGGCTGACCACCCTTGAAAACAACCATAAACCCCAATAACCTTTCTACAAGCTTTAAAACGTAGGCCTCAAAACATATATACAACCTCTGAAATTGAGATGCACTACCTTCACCATCATTGTCAGTCAATTTCAACACACAGATAAACCAGGACTCTCTATTAGCTCCAATGTCTTCCTCCTTGTTGCATTGAGAGTTTGGTGTATACCTAACTCTAAATTCATTTGCTTTTAATTTGGGATTATTTTTTAACTTCTTCACATAATGCTTTCCAACCCAATTTGACTTAATACTTTCATTCTTGTAAATCCAGGAGCATTTTGTGTGTTGTGGATTGTAAGTTTAAGCTTTAATCTGTCATGATTTGTTGTTATTATGCATTGGAGATACCCACACATACCACTCACATTCCTCTTTTCTACCTACACCTTGTAGTATTTTAAACCTGAAACTCATTCCCCTCTTAATACAAAAAGTGGTAATGGCTTCCTTAAATTAAAATAGGTGTCAATTGTGTCAAAAAAGAATTAGTGCTCAAAATCTTTTCTTAGTTAGTTAATGACGGATTTACTAACCGCAACATCAAAATTGATAGAAAATAATAGATGAGTGACCAATTTTAATAGTGATTAAATGTGGATGACCAAATCTGAAAAGAGGTAAACTTGGTGATGAAAAGTGATATTTTCCCTATAAAAAATTATCAAAATTAAAGAATATATGAAACATTATTAAGAGAATGAATATTAAGAAGCATATGCAATATTGTTAAAGAAAACAAAAATAACCCAATTATTAAGAAATGAAATTTATAGTGGGAAAAAACTATGTGGGACAAACCACCCTAAGTCTTTAAGATTCAAGCTAATTTTATTTAGTCAAAGTCTTGTATGTACTCAAGTACACCATGTACTTGAGTAGACTTTTACTAGTCAAATGTTGACCGTTGATCGGTCAACGGTCAAACTTTGACTTTTTTTTTCGATTTTTTTTTTGATTTTTTTTTTCAATTTTTTTTTTATTTTTTTTTTTTCGATTTTTTTTTTTGAAAAAGTGTATGTATTATAACTAAAAAGTGTATCTTTTTTTTTTTAATAAAAAGTGTATGTTACTATATTGAAAAGTGCAACATTGTTTTTAATGAAAAATGTATGTTATTATAACTAAAAAGTGTATGATATTATAATTGAAAAGTGTATGATATTATAACTGAAAAGTGTAAGTTATATATATTAATGAAAAGTGTATGTTATTATAACTGCAAAGTGTATGATCTATTAATGAAAAGTGTATGTTATTATAACTGCAAAGTGTATGCTCTATTGTAAAGTGTATGATCTATTTAATGAAAAGTGTATTTTATTATAACTAAAAAGTGTATGTTCTATTAATGAAAAGTGTAAGTTATATATTAATGAAAAGTGTATGTTGTTATAATTGAAAAGTGTATGATATTATAACTGAAAAAGTGTATGCTAATGATACACCTTTTGTTTATTTGTACTTGCACTTTCATAATCTAGAAAAATCGGTGCTAAATTTTTTTAAAAAAATTATTATTAATTTTACACGTTTTATTATTTTTTTACTTGCACTTTTATTACTAGTATTGCACTATCTGTTAAAATAAAATAAAATTCCGAAAATAGTTAGAAGTGGGATTCGAACCTAAGACATGGTGATAAAGTAACCCAAGGACAACCACTAGGCTACAATGACCTTTGTTAAAAATTTTATTATTTATCCTATATATAATTTATAGTTTCTATATAGCTGGACTCAAGTACACCGTGTACTTGAGTACACAGCAGCCCTACCCTTTTATTTAATGATACAACTAAAGACAAAATCCACCATAAATGTACACTTCTGCCCTTATGTTATAATTAATTACGAAATTTAAAACTTAATTAAATACATTAATCTAAATATGTAAAGTCAAACCGTCTTAATTTTGGATTAACTCAGAGATTATTTCCCTCGATTCTAGCGCTAGTTTTCTTACATTTAATTTCGAATTTTCAAATGATTTAATTATCCCTCGATTATAGTGCTAATTGCAATTAAAAAAACTTTCCTAAAATTCGAGATCATACTTTCTGTCTATCCACATTCATATTTTTATATATTCAATATTTTTCTTATTAATCAGAAATGTACTTTAAATAATTAAATATTCATATTGTTATTATTTTGCATATCTTTATTAAAAATATAAATTATATTAGAAAATACTTAATAAAATTAATACATTCAAAAGAATTATTTTACTCGATACACCTCTAAAAGTGTTTAAATAATTTGCTGAACAACTTGTATTAACAAATACTTGTTGAATAAGTCTAATATTTTTGAAAGATGCATAGATGCATATTTTTATTTATATGCAACCGACAAGTGCATATACTTTCAAATATACATGCGTTTTTTTATATATGCAATCGATAATTACATATACTCTCAAATATTCATTCGTTTCACACATTTGATTACTCGCTCGATTCTCAAGGTGTGTTTTATGCATGTTAGTTTAAATCTTTGATGTACTGAAAAATTAGAATAAATTATTTGATTACTCGCTCGATTCTCAAAGGTCGGATTGGCATGTAGTCTTATACATAATGCGCAACTAATGTGCATATATTCATAGTTTGGTGCATGTATTTAATATGTGCATTGCATATAAGGGCAGGCGAGGAGACAAAAATTCTGTCAGGGTAGAATAAGGCGAAAACGCAGGCGATTAATAATCCGACGAAAATCGCGGTAGCGACTCTGGATCGACGGAGACGCAGTGATTGGCCACCGCCATCTTTCTTCACAAATGCAAAGTCTCTACATTCGTCAATATGCATTTCTCACACTGGATTGCAATAAACATTTGCAATAGAAAAGGGGGAAATCTTACTGAACGATCACAACTCAATACAAACAAGTTATAAAAATTATTTCAAAGAAAAATACAGAGAATCAATGAATTAGAATGATCAATTCACGCGAAAAATGATCTAACCAAAAAAAAAAAAAAAAAACAGATCTAAAAAATTTATAATGATTCAATCGACGACAAGGCAGGGTTAATCGACTCACCGCCGAGCTTCGAGACCAAACAAAACACTAAAACCGACGGCGAACTGCAAGTGAGGACACGAATCGCCAAAACAGAGCAGTTGCCACCTCAATCAAATCGCGTGAACCCTGTGGCTGGAAACTCTTCTTCCGGCGTCGTTCCTGCGTTGACGCCACCACCCTCATCCATCTTCGTCACTCACACGGAGTCCATCGTCTCGGTTCTCCGACACTCACCCAGATTCAATTGAATGATTCAAATTAGAAATGACGTGAAATGAATTAAATTGAATTGAAATGATTCAAATTAGATTTAAATTCGAAAAAGGAAAGAGAAGCTGTAATTTTGGAAAGAGTTGAAAAATGGCAGAATTCGAATTATAATATGTAGGGCATATTAGGAATTTTGTAAGGTGTTTTGGTCTTAATTGTTTTACTAAAATTTTTTAGCTCATTTTGTTTATAGGTCTTATGGAATGTCTTATATTGTTAATAAACTCATTTATAGTCCTGTGTGTAGAAGTTTGTAGAAAATTATAGACATAAATGAAGTATTTAGAATAATTATTAAATAAGAGTTTTATAGAAAATTTCTTAGCCATTTAATTAAAACAATCTTTAATTTATAAAATAGTGTAAATATTGTAAGTACCTGCACTTGTCAGCATTTATAGTGAATCGACTCGTGGTTTAGTCTAGTATACACATACATTTGAGTTCATGTTGTACCCTAGTTCAATTTTTTTTTTATTATTATTATTATAAAAATAATTACATGGCCTATAAAATAGCTATTTTAATTTCTTTTTTTTTTCCTTCATTTTATTTCATTTTTTGCTTTTATTTATGTTTCTTTTTATTTAATTTTTTTTTACCCTTTTTTTTAACTTGAAAATATACACATTCTCCATTTAAATTAAATTTTTTTAAAAAAAATTATTCAATAAAAAGTGTAACACAAAATTACTAAAAAAATGTAAGTCGATATAAAAAAAAAGTGCAACACCATATTACTAAAAGTGAAATACGATATTTCTGAAATGTGCAAGTCAATATTACTACAATACAATATTATTAAAAAGTGCAAGTCAGTATAACAATTTTTAATAAAAAGTGTAAGTTATTAAACTGAAAAGTGCAACACAATATTACTAAAAAAATGTAAGTCACTATAAATAAAAATATTATTATACAGTTTAATAATCTAGCATTCTTCAATCTCCTTTCTCTTTTATTTGCAATTTCTGAAAGTTGAATGTATACTGTTACATAATCAATTGGTCAAGACATTTCAGCTGATTGGTTATTGATTGATGCTAAATAATGAATTAGTTTCTTGTCAAACTAAAAAAGAAAAAAAAAAAATGGGAACAGAGATAAAAGCAGAGTTATAGGCTTGAAATACTAAATTCCTAGGGAGAATGCAATGTTTACACGCTTGAGAGTGAAAATCCCTTATTTCCACAATGGACATAGTCCGTCCATGCATTAATTATTGTTATAAACACATTTTTTCGATAGTAATCACAGGAGAAACATTGATTAACAGTCTAAATAGATACCTGAAATGTTTACTGATTTTATAAACAATTTCAGAGAACCAGATTTGATTTGAGTGGTGTGTTACTCATTGGTAACCTTGAATGTGGCTCCCGAAACTTATTATTATCACACCTGGTTTATTTCCAAGTTCTTATGCTAGTATCTCCTGTCGTATACTGATTTTCATGAACTGGACTGTAACTTATGAATGAAATTCCTGAAAACAAGACTTGATGCTTTAATTATCTGCTAGTCATATTTATTAATTAAATTCTTGGCCCTATTCTAATCACTGTTCTATAACTTGCACATTGAAATCAAGTATCCAAGCCCACCTTTTTTTCATAATTATACTTTGAGACGTAATTTGTCATATTTTGAAAAAAATTATGTTCAGTTCATAACCGAGCTATTAAACTTAAAGAATCTTGAAGCTCTAAATTCTATTATATTGGAGCACTTATACCATATAGTAAATTTATGCTAACATTATGGATGATGATGTGTTGTCTAACTGTAAGATTGATCTGTTCTTGAAGGTACCAATAGTAACTACTGAGTCTGGGTTACAATTCAAGGATATAAAAGTTGGTGGAGGACCCAATCCACCTGTTGGATTTCAGGTATGTTTTGTATATGCAATTCTCTTCTTCTTTGCAAGAGTTCGACATTTTCAATAATGAGATGGAAGCAGAGTACGAATTTTGAGAAACAATATGGTCGATTGATTTCTTTTTAAGTTATTGAAAATTAGCAACTATCATATTTACTAATATACATGTTGCCCAAAATAAATGCATTCTGAATTACCTTGAGATTATCATCATCAAAAAAAAAAAAAAAAGCCTTGAGATGCCAATTTTCTATATCTTCTTGTGATTTTGTTTTATTTTGGTAGAGAGAAATGTTATTTCCCTTTAGGAATTTATCAACCGATTTATATGTATCAGTGATGTTGGGTCTATTCGTCGTCTCGGTTGAGATATGATAGACACGGGCTTAGGCACCTGGGATTGGGATACGTAGAGAGGGGACCAAGTTTATACGGTAACACTCCACACTCAAGTCTTTCACACTTAACTCTCGGTTATTCTTCACAAAGAGAAAGAAGAAAGAATGACTCCGACTTGAGTGGGAGGCTGCCTAAGATATAAACAACTAGGGCAACAAGTTGGCTACGGACCTTTTGTGTTAAGGCCTTGGGCCAAAACACTTGGGCCTAAGCCCAACAAATTCTCCACCTTTTTGGCCATCCCCTCTACAATCCAAATATCTGTAGGTCATCATCATCGCCTTAACACACACACCCACACATAGCACACACAACACACGCATAGCACACATATATAACACCTATTGCACGCACATTGCGCCTGCAAAATCAAAAACACAATGTTTATACAAGGCATTAATAACAAATGCAAAGTAAGCTATCAAGGGAAACACAAACAAACACGTTGGACACAAAGTACACAAACAAACACGTTGGACACAAAGTACACAAACAATAACAGTTTAGACACACAAGTCACAAACAAAAACATAAAACATAATAAACATAGAGGCTGCAAAAATAATTTTAATCAATAGAATCAAAATTCAAAGTTCTCATGCAAGACCTATGTTTTTCAACAGAAAGGCACTTGGTGCCCATATCAGCAGGATTAAACTCAGAAGCAATTTTCTCAAGATCAATAATGCCCTTTTCAATTATATCACGTACAAAATGGTATTTAACATCAACGTGTTTAGTTCTTTCATGGTATACAGGATTCTTACACAATTGGATAGCAGATTGACTATCAGAAAATACAACCACTTCACCTTCAAGTAAACAAATTTCAGAAATAAGACCTTTCAACCAAATGGCCTCTTTAGTAGCTTCAGTTATAGCAATATATTCAGATTCAGTTGTAGATAAAGCAACAACATGTTGTAACTGAGATTTCCAGCTAATAAAAGAACCACATAGGGTGAACACATAAGAAGTGGTAGATTTCCTATTATCTCTATCATTAGCATAGTCAGAATCCACATACCCAACAAGTCTCACACCATTTGCACATTTAGAAAATTTAAGACATACCTCCATCGTACCCTTAAGGTACTTAAGTAGCCAATTCAAAGTCTCCCAATGAGGCATACCTGGATTAGACATATATCTACTCAAGCAACTAACAGAATATGCAATATCAGGTCTAAGGCTTACCATGAGATACATCACCGATCCAATGGAATTGGAGTAAGGCATACTTTTCATCTCATCACTTTCAGACTTCGTCATGGGAGACTGAGTCTTACTTAACACAAAATGGGCAGCAAGAGGAACATTCACGGATTCAGCAGATGACATAGAGAATTTACTCAAAACCTTATCAACATATGAAATCTGACCAAGCAAAAGAATATGCCTTTTCCTATCTCTTTCTATATGCATACCTAAGGTTTTCTTAGCATCACCAAGGTCTTTCATGTCAAATTTATCATAAAGGCACTTTTAAACATGCTCAACAGTTTTAACTAGAGCTGGCAAATCGGGCCGCCCGACCCAGCCCAACCCAGCCCATCGGGCCAAGTGATGTTCGTGGGCTAGGCTGGGCCGGCCCATGAACTGGTCGGGCCTATAAAATTGGAGCCCAGCCTAGCCCATCTGGGCTAATGGGCTAGCGCGCCAGCCCAGCCCATTACATAATTTTTTTTTAAAAAAATATTCTTTGCAAAAATTATACTCCTACTAACTAGTAACTACACATAATTTATAAACGATCATAACCATTATTGCATTAATGTACACTAGAAGTCCCACCCCATGAGTTAAAAAAAAATATTTCTAGCAAAAACTATACTCTGTATATATAAACTTATTATGTATTGGTCACATTCTCACATATATTTTTTATTTATACAAATAATTATAATTTAAAATATACATTACTAATATATTAATTATACATAATTTATAAACGGACATAACTAGTACGGAATATAACATTACACTATATATCAAGTTCAAATAGAATTATAAATAATTCATAAGTTCAAATTTTAAAGTCAAAATAAAATTAATAACATAATACTAATATTTAAGTATATAGTATTGTAATAATTGATCGGGCCAAACGGGCTGCCCATGGGCCGTCGGGCCAAAATCAGCCTAGCCCATTAGGCCCATCGGGTCGGGCCAAATAGGCCCAGTTTTATATGGGCCTATAATTTCAGAGCCCAGTCCATACTAGGCTTCGGGTTGGTCGGGTCGGCCCATCAGGTCGGGCCCAAATTGCCGGCTCTAGTTTTAACACAAGGACTAACAAGAAGCATGTCATCCACATAAATGAGCAAGAAAAAAGGCACAAACGCACTTTCATTGTAGTACAAGCAATGATCATAAGAACTTTTCTTAAGTTTCAAAGACATCATGCACTCATCAAATTTCTTATTCCACTGCTTAGGAGATTGTTTCAATCCATACAATGACTTACGAAGAAGACACATATGCTCAGGGTTTTTAGGATCAACAAATCCTTCAGGTTGTCTCATGTAAATCTTTTTATCCAAATCACCATGCAAGAATGTTGTTTTCACATCCATTTGTTTAAGTTCCCAATTAAAGTGAGCAACAAGAGCAAGCATTATGCGAACAGTGGTAAATTTGACAACAGAAGCAAAGATTTTAGTGTAATCAATCTCCTTTTTTTGAGTAAAACTCTTAGCCACTAATCTAGCCTTAAATCTAACATGTTCAGTTTCATCTTTACCTTAAATAACCACTTACAATCCACAACAGAACAATGCATAGGTTTAGGTACAAGATTCCAAGTTTGGTTAACATGCAAGGATTTCATTTCTTCTTTCATAGCATTTAACCATTTAACTGAATTTTCAGACTTTAAAGCTTGTTCATACGATTTAGGTTCATCATGGCAAGACTAAAAGCATTAAAAGTATGCATATCAATGTGGAAATTATCAAATCTAGTAGGTTGCCTAATATTTCTCCTAGGTCTATCCCTAGCAAGTTGATAATCATTCAAATCAGCATTTTCAGGCACATTTTCCACATATTCAGCACCATTTTCATGCATTTCAATAGGTAAATCAGTGTTTTCAGCAGGTAAAACATCATTTTCAGCATGTAAAATATCGTTTTCAGCATCAATATCAGCGTGATCAGTATAAGTTTGCACATTATTAGGTCTAGATAAATAGGACAACAGCTCCACCTCACTTGGAGCAGTCTCATTTTCAGGTAAAGACACAGAAGCATGCAAACACGGAAAAACAGATTCATTAAAGACAACATCTCTACTGATTGCAACCTTGAATCCATGTTCATCTTTACACCACAGTCTATAACCTTTAACACCATCCGGGTAACCCAAGAAAACACATTTTCTAGACATAGGTTCAACTTTATCAGCTTTTTGATACACAAACGCAGCACAACCAAATACACGTAAGTTAGAATAATCAATGCTTTTACAAAAAAACACATTTTCAGGACATTTACCTTTTAGGGGCACGGAACGAGACCTATTGATTAGGTATGCAGCAGTGTGAACTGCCTCGCCCCAAAATTTCTTAGCAAGCCCGGAGGCAGCCAACATGCATCTAACTTTGTCCATTAAGGTCCTATTCATCCTTAAAGCAACCCCATTTTGTTGAGGTGGGTAAGGGACATATTTATGCCTTTTAATACCAGAATTAGCACACAAGTTATCCATCAAATTGTTGCAAAATTCTAAACCATTATCAGTTCTAAGGCTTTTAATCTTTTTACCAGTTTGATTTTCAATAAAAAAATTTCAATCCTTAAACTTTGCAAAAACATCAGATTTGTTTTTCATCAAGAAAACTCAAACTTTCCTAGAAAAATCATCAATCACAGATAGAAAATACACATTTCCACCATGGGTGGGCACACTAGCAGGACCCCAAACATCAGCATGCAAGTACTCAATAATATCAGTGCAAGAAGAGGTATTAGGGTAGGGGTTTACAGGAAATTTTACTTTATGTTGCTTTCCTAACACACATGAATCACAAAATGGCATGCAAGACATATTTTCATCACCAAAAGAACCAGATTTATGTAGAATTTCAAGCCCTTTGTTACTCATGTGTCCTAATCTCTTATGCCACAATTCACTCTTATCAGTTTTGACAACATTCACAGAATTCACATAAGAATCAGATTTGGTAAAGCAAACATACAAGTTGTTTCTTTTAACAGCTTTGAAAAGCACCAAAGAACCCCTCAAAATTTTCATGCAACCTTTCCCCAATTTTCCCTCATAACCATCATCTTCTAATGCAGCACAGGAAATCAAATTATTGCTCAAGTCAGGAACATGCCTCACATTTTTCAGAGTAAATGAAACACCAGATTCCAGTTTTAAGCATACATCACCAATTCCAACAATATGACACTTTTTCTCATTAGCCATAGACACATAACCATGCTTAACCTCTTCATACGAATAAAACAGATTTTTAAATGGGGACATATGAAACGTGCAACCAGAATCAACAAGCCATTCATTTTCACACATAGAAGTAGAATGCACAGAATTCACACATTGTTCATCATATATTTCAGTCACCATATAAACATCACCATCATGATTAGAATTGGAAGCCATGTTAGCATGCTCTTTATGCTGTTTCCTCTTAAGCTTACTACATTCCTTGTAATAATGATCAGTTTCACCACAGTTATAGGACTTTCAGTTCCTAGACTTAGACCGATTGTTATCATAAGACTTCTTCTTAGCAACAAATTCATAATTATCATGCTTTTTCTTGTTATGAAATCTAGTGGAAGATCTACCCCTAACATATATACATGACTTCACCAGAATTTTTACTACTCTTCCTATGGTATTTTAATTCATGTTCTTTGCTCTTTAAGCCATTAACCACACTGTCATGAGTAATAATATCTCTACCATACTTAATTGCAGACTTCATATCACTATAAGTACCAGGAATAGCATTTAATAGCACAACAAGGGTGTATTCATCAATGCCCTTATCACCCGTAAGCTTGATATCTTGAACTAGCTTAGTAAAATTATCCTGATTTTCATCAACATCTTTATTCAAGTCAAGTTTAAAACGGAAGAATTTTTCAAGCAAGAAAGTTTTGCTAGACAAAGATTTTTCAGTATACAACTCTTCTAACCTTTCCCATAAATTTTTAGAATCTTTCATCACACCAACATTTCTAAGCACACAGTCAGACAAATGCAAGATTATAGAAGACAAAGCATGTCTATTCATTATTTTTTTCTATTTATCAGTTTCATCATCCTCATAACTATGGTCAACGGATGCGTAAACATTCTGCTGGATTAGGATGCATTCCATTTTCTGTTGCCAGATACTGAAATCACCTTTTCCAATAAAGGGGGCCAACACATACATAGGAGTAGAGTTGGCCATTTAGTTTACACATCTTTGAACCCAATGGAAAAAATCACAAAAAAATGCAAGGAAAAAACTGTAATGGCAAGCGGAAGCAAGCACACACAGGTCACCAAAATCAAGACCACAAAACAGAGATAACAGATATCAATCACAAAGTCTTAAATCTATAGCACCAAAATCCCAAGAAAACAATCCCCGACTAGGGGCTACGCTATGAAAATAATAAACGAGAGGTCAAAGCCAATTTACCAGAGCGAGACCCTAGGTAAGAGTCTCAATTTACCAAACGAATCTTCAAGGCAATCCTGGGACCAAGCAAACGTGCTGCCTAATTCCCGTCAATGACGGGGACAGATCCCACGAGTGCCGCAGAAATTACTATTTCACTGAGTCGAAAATACTCAAGACACAATAATCTGTCTATTTCTTGAAAATACAGGTTAAATAAATATAGAAATATTTAAACAAACCTTTTGAATATCAAATATCAGAATAGTTATATATTAATTTAGTTAGTCTAATCTAAAATAAGTAACTAAGACAAATTAATATAAACTAATAAACAAATAATAACTCACAGCAGAAATTAAAAAAAAAAAAAAATTACCTTCTTACCTTGAGCGGCGGCAAACAGGGGAGGAAATGGAGGAGATTTACAACTCTCCAAAACTTACCCCAAAACTTACCCACGGCAATGCGGCGCGAGGGGAAGAGGCGGCGGCTTCAGGCAACCAGCGGCGGCAGAGGCTTCAGGCAACGGGCATTGGCGGCGGCGCGGCGGCCTTAGGACAGGCGGCAGCGGCTATTTCTTACGCGTTGTTGCAGGGACGAGCGGCGGCGGCTAGGGTTCCACCACGGAAGAGGCGGCGTCACAGAATTTACGAAAGGATAAAAAACTCGAGTTTTTTCACAACTCATACCAAATCAAACATATCTTTAAAAAAAAAAATCAAGAACTAAACAGAAAAATTTGTTCTTATACAATTATATGTTATTGTACGGACAAACATATGTAAGTATTAGAGAATATAATAGAATAATACGGAGTATATTATAGGTATTAATAAAATTTTATTGCTGCTTGATTATTTGTATTACACAACAATAGTATTTATACACCTCAGTAGAGAATTCTAGAAAAACTAGCCTAAGGAAATTACATTAGAAAAGGTATATACAAGAATTAGGAAATAAAGAAATTTGATTGCCAAGATTTTCTCATCTTAATTGACAGATTGCCAAGACTGGCTCCACTGAGTACGTAATACTCTCCCTCAAGTTGGAGCATGTAAATCTCGAACGCCCAACTTGCCTCGTAAGAATTGAAAACATTCCGCTCCAAGCGCCTTAGTGAATATATCAGCGACTTGCAAATGAGAAGATATCTTGCAAGGAATTACTTCACCACTTGCCACACGTTCGCGCACAAAGTGGCAATCCATCTCCACGTGTTTTGTGCGTTCATGAAAAACGGGATTCATCGCGATGTGTCGAGCGGCCTGATTATCACAAAAGAGTTGTGTGGGACCTTTTAAGTGCACATCAAAATCCTGCAACAACCACCAAAGCCATAATATTTCACTAACGCTAGTCGCCATTGCTCGATATTCGGCCTCCGCAGATGAGCGCGAAACCACAGATTGCTTCTTAGTCCTCCAACAAACGGGTGATCCACCAAGTGTTATGAAATAACCAGTGCTTGATCGTCGAGTAAACACACATCCGGCCCAATCTGCATCACAGAATGCCTCCAAACTCAAATGACCAGTGGCTGAAATAAAAATTCCTTGACCAGGAGTCAACTTCAAATAGCGCAATATGCGCACAACAACATTCCAATGCGTTTCACGTGGGTTCTGTAAGAATTGGCTAAGCTGATTCACCGAGAAAACGATGTCCGGGCGAGTGACCGTAAGATACATAAGTCGCCCAACCAATCTGCGGTATTTGGTGGCATCAACGAAAGGACTACCATCTTCCTTATTTAACTCCAGATTTTGTTCCATCGAAAAAGTGCTAGGGCGGCAAACTTGAAGTCCACTTTCTTCTAAGATATCAAGAGTGTATTTCCTTTGACTTAGGACAAACCAAGTGGATGAGCGTGCGACCTCAATGCCCAAAAAATATTTCAAGGGTCCCAAATCCTTGATACTAAATTGTGTATCCAAAAAATCTTTAACCTTTTGAATACGATTGCCATCATTTCCAGCCAATAAAACATCATCGACATATATTAGAGCAGAAACAAAAGTCGTACCTTCTTGAAATATGAACAACGAATGATCTGCTTTGGATTGCCTGAAGCCAATAGAGGTTAGCGCCGTCGTGAATTTGTGATACCAATTTCTTGACGCCTGTCGCAATCCATACAAGGATTTGTTTAATTTGCAAACTCGCGTATCGCCTTCCTTAACGAAACCTTGAGGAACACGCATGTAAACATCTTCCACTAAATCTCCATGCAAGAATGCATTATTAACATCCAATTGGTGCACAATCCAGCCACGTTGTGCTGCTATGGTAAGCATACAACGAACCGTAACCAATTTAACGACGGGAGCGGATGTCTCACGAAAGTCAATTCCTTCTACTTGAGTGAACCCTTTTGCCACCAATCGTGCTTTATAACGCTCAATAGTACCATCTGGCTTGTACTTAATTTTGAACACCCATTTGGAACCTACAACCTTTTTTCCCGGTGGCAAATGAACCAATGTCCAAGTCCCATTTGCTTCCAAGGTATTTATTTCTTTTTGCATCGCATCTCGCCAATTCTGGTCTTTAATGGCCTGTGAAAAATATTTAGGCTCATCTCGAGACGTCTAGAAAAACTTTGTGAGAACGAGAAATTTATCATAACTAACAAAGTGAGATAAAGGAATTACCGTCGAGTTCCCTAGATCGGAAGTGGGTCGTGAATGGTCTATTGAGGATGGCAATTCGACTTCAAAATCTTCTAGATGTTTAGGTTGTTTGCGTGTGCGCTGTCCTCGCCCAAACTCAGTCACAGATACACCACTCTCAATAACACTTATTTCAGCATTCTGGGGCACAGACGGTACATTAATCTCAGTAACAGACTCCTCATGTTCATTCACATCATGTTGCTGTGTTGGGGTGCTATCAACAGGTCTCTGCTCAGGCAGTGTTGTGATAGGATTCTCATGTTGCCCAGTTAGTGCAAAATCCATTGATGTGCTCACAGCTTCATCAAATTCAACTTGTTGTGGCTTCTCTCTAATTTTCTTCAAATAATCAAAGTCTTGGTTCTTGAAAGGAAATACATGTTCACAAAAAACAACATCACGTGAAGAATAAATTTTTTGTGAATTCAAATCATAGACTCGATAAGCTTTTTGCCCACTAGGATATCCGACAAAAATGCAAGGCCTCCCCCTCTCACCAAATTTATCTCCTCCCTTATGATTGTCTCGTGCATAAGCTAGACAACCAAAAGTGCGCAATTGGCTATATAAAGGTGGTTTTCCCAACAATATCTCATGCGGAGTTTTGTTGTCAATAACTGGTGAGGGTAACCTATTGATGATGTATACAGCGGTGATGACACATTCACCCTAAAATTCAATTGGTAAACCCGATTCAAATCGAAGTGCTCTAGCCACCTCTAAAATGTGTCTGTGCTTTCGTTCAACTACCCCATTTTGTTGGGGCGTATCAGTGCATGAGGTCTCGATCAAAATACCATGTTCATTATAAAATTGCAACATGCGATTAGATTGAAACTCAGCCCCATTGTCTGTTCTGATACGTTTTACCGATTTCTCGAATTGTCTTTCAACCATTTTACAAAAATTGATCAAACATTCACCCACATCAGATTTATTTTTAACGAGAAAAGCCCAAACCCCACGACTGAAGTCATCAACAATAGATAAAAAATAATGAGCTCCCGAAAATGAAGCAATTTTATATGCTCCCCAAATATCGCAATGGATTAATTCAAAACACCTTTTGGTTTTTATTGAACTACTAGAAAATGGTAGTCTAGTTTGTTTTGCTCTAAAACATGAATCACAAAACTTTCTGCTAACAAAACTTTTCAGAACTGAAATCTTTTTCAACTTTTCATCTAAAGTGTGCCCGAGTCTCTTATGCCATAATTCTGAATCAACCTTAACAGACATGGCCATACCTTCATTCTTGAGAGGCTCGAGACAATATAGACCATCACGATGTCTATCCACTGCAATCAGGTTCCTCGAGGGTAAGTCCTGCATGACACAATAATCCCGAAAAAATATTATAGCACAATTCAAGTCTCGTGTCAACCTACTAACTGAAAGCAGATTACACTTGAAGTCGGGAATATTTAAAACATGGTCCAGTTTAATTCCATTAGGCAGACATGCTCGTCCAACACTCTTCACCGGTATGATATCACCATTGGGGATTTTAACCGGTAAAGACGAAGTGTTTTTTTATGTTTCCACCAAAAGAGTTTCGTCACATGTGATATGTTCTGTGGCGCCAGAATCAATCACCCATGGTTTATCAAAAACATGCTTACCAGCCATGTTAGCGCTAGGGGCAGTTGTATCCGATTTCTTACCACCATCTCCATCCAAGCTTAGCAACTATCGAAGTTTCTCAACCTGTTCAGATGTGAAACCTGGAATCAGTGGATTATCCGTCCCAACATTTGCAGCTCGCGACTGCTGCCCTTTTCGTCCACGGCTTTCTTTGTTTCCTTTCGACCAATTTGGTGGATAACCAATAATTTCAAAGCAACTCTCGATGCCATGACCTGGTTTCTTGCAGTGGCTGCACCTTGGCTTTCCGCGTCGATCTAAGCTCTCATCATCGCGCTTTATTTTGGTTTGAAACGCTGCAATCTCAGTTGATGGTTTCCGGGCCATCGTGATCTGGCGTTGTTGTTCATCTTCGGCAATCAAGTGGTAAGCTGTTCCTAGATTTGGAGTCAGTTTGGTGCTTAATATTTGTGTTTTAACGACACCATACTCATCATCAAGTCCCATTAGAAAATCATACAACATGTCTCGATCTCGCGAAGAAAGGATGCGTTTTTCCAAGTCATAAGTGCAGCCACCACATTCACATCTTAGTGCCTGCAATTGAGATTCCATTTCTTCCCATAATCCCTTATGTTTTGTGTAGTACGTCGATACAGACGACTTATCTTGGCGAACTTGAGTGATTGCCCTTCGCAAATCGTATGCCCTTGGCGCACTCTCTTTCCCGAATCTTTCTTCGAGGTCCGTCCATATCTCTTGTGCCGTCTTCGCATACCTCACACTGTTGCGAATTTCTTTGTTCATAGCACTCTTAAGCCATCCTTTCACCATTGCATTGCATCGATTCCACATCGGCAATTCTGATGATTCTGATTTTGGCATTTTGACGGTACCATCAACAAATCCAAACTTATTTTTCTTAAGTAGCGCATCTTTCATATCAATCACCCAATCACCGTAATTCCCATCTTGTAGTGATTCTCCCACAAAAACTAGACCAAGATGATCTGATGTGGATAGATGATAGGGCGACATGATGTCAATGATCGATGTTTCACCGCCATTCTTCTTGTTTTCGGCCATAATATGGAACTGAAAATTGATCAGCGGCGGGTAGGCTTTATTTGAGTGGGTTTTGGTTACAAAGAATTTGGCTCTGGTACCATATTAATAAAAGTTTATTGCCGCTTGATTATTTGTATTGCACAGCAATAGTATTTATACACCTCAGTAGAGAATTCTAGAAAAACTAGCCTAAGAAAATTACATCAGAAAAGGTATATACAAGAATTAGGAAATAAAGATATTTGATTGCCAAGATTTGCTCATCTTAATTGACAGATTGCCAAAACTGGCTCCACTGAATACGTAATAAATAGTATAATGTATTATAAGAATAGTATAGTATATTATAGATAGCAATTTTTTATTTATGGTTTATATTTACTTCCTTGTTTATCTATTTCCTTATGTATCTCTTGTAATCCCTATATATAGTGGACCACTCTTATCATCTCATTAACTGTGATTGAATATAATTCTCACATGGTATCAGAGCTGGTATTCTCACATGGTATCAGCCTAATACACTGAAACCCTTCTCTCCTCCTCCCTATTTTTCTTTTCTCCTCCTCCCCATTTTTTCGGCGTCTTCGACGGGCTGGTATCCCCCGTCGCCGCCTTGCCCCTTCCCCCTTCTCAATTTTTTCGGCGTCCTCGACGAGCAAGTATCCCTCGTTGCCGCCTTTTTTTTTATCTCGAACGAGCCGATCTCCCTCGTTCCCTCTTCCGACCGCTTTTAGCCGCCACCGACGAGCTTGTATTCCTCGTCCCCCTTCTTCTACTTCTCGAACGAGCTGGTCTCCCTCGTTCCCTCTCTTGGCCGCTTTTAGCCACCTCTGACGAGCTGGTATCCCTCGTCCCCCCTCTTCTTCTCGAACGAGCTGGTCTCCCTCGTTCCCTCTTCTGGCCGCTTTTAGGCGTCCCGACGAGCTTGTATTACTCGTTCCCCTTCTTCTTGAGCGAGCAAGTCTCCTCACCCTCCCCCCACATTTTTCTTCTTCTCGAGCGAGCAAGTCTCCTCGTCCCCCCTTCCTCTTTTTTCTTCTTCTCGAGCGAGCAAGTCTCCTCGTCCCCTTCTTCTTCTCAAGCGAGCAAGTCTCCTCGTTCCCTCTCATGGTCGATTATGCTATCTCCATAACTGTTTTCACTCATATGGTGTTAGTCACACCCACCTACACTCTAATTTTCTCTATAGCCTCACGCTATATCTTTTTTCTTCTACTTTTCTCTCTATTCGGAGAGCCCATGATCAATATCATTGGTTGCTCGCCCCTCCGATCTATTTGGTTTGTGCTCAAATCAACTACTTTTGACACACTTGCAAGTGTTTCTTGCCTAATTTTTTGTCATCGTTAATCCTTCAAAGGATTTCGGTGTTTCGATCCATTTGCTTCCCGCTTTTATGCGCCTTGGCATGTCCTATTTGGTTATTCCGAATTTCCATTATTTCTCCTGTTGTATGACAACAAAAGTGCTTTGTTTTGCGGATGTCTTCACAAAGTTTGTATCTCAAACTCGCTTCAGATTGTTGCGTACCAAGCTCGATTTACATTCCCACAAAGTTTGTATCTCAAACTCGCTTCAAATTGTTGCGTACCAAAGTTTGTATCTCAAACTCGCTTCAGATTGTTGCGCTCGATTTACATTTGCGTACCAATTGTATCTCAAACTCGCTTCAGATTGTTGCGCTCGATTTACATTTGCGTACCAAAGTTTGTATCTCAAACTCGCTTCAGATTGTTGCGTACCAAGCTCGATTTACATTCCCAGCTTCGCTTGACAGGGGGTATTAGAGAATATAATAGAATAATATATTATAAGAATAGTATAATATATTATAGGTAACAATCTTTTATTTATGGTTTATATTTATTTCCTTGTTTATCTATTTTTTTATGTATGTCTTGTAATTAATCCCTATATATAGTGAACCATTCTTGTAATCCCTATCTAATATAATTTTTTTCATAGTAAGTAACAATTCACTTTGCTATATAAAGTGTATTATATTATAGAGAGAGAATTAGATATCCACGTTAAAAAGTTTCTATTTGTTAGCAGATTAACAGAAATTGAAATCAAACAGGTTTTCTAAATTTTGTTTTGATGGGATTTCGCTCATAGAGGAATAGGAATGGAGGAATGGGTATTGTAAAATATTGTATATAATTTTTTGTCAAATTCTAGAATACTTAAACTTCAAAACAAACACAAACATAGACAAACGCAGAATTTCAAAAATATTAATGTATTCCCTCAAAATCCCAAAATAAACATGCATAATTGATCGCACAACCGCAGTTGATCAACAAATAAGAATTAAAAAAAAAAAAAAAAGTAAAAAATATGGGCAGTATTGAATCTAATTTAAAGTTGTAGTAATTAGAAATAAAAAATGGAGGTGGCGACGGTAAGGGTGTATGCCCCAATGACCGCCGCCAAAACGTCCTTTTCGGGGTTCAAAACGGCCGCAAAGCCCGAAATCCCAACGACACCCAGGCGCAGCATCTTGAAGGCCTCGTTGCCAGCACTAGAAACAGCGGCTTCCGCAAAGGCCTCCAGCGCGAACTCCTTAAACTCCTCTTCATTCAGTTGTTCCTTTTGATGATAGAGAAGGGTCTCTATAGCCTGAGCTAATTGGGCCCGATTAGGGGAGTGTGGGACCAAATTGGCGAAGACGGGAACAGTGTGGAATAGGATTACGTGGAGGCGGTAGGCGGCGTAGTAGAGCTGGTGTGGCCTGACTCCGGTGAAAGTGGCCTGCCTCCGGGACACGCATTCGGCGAAAACGGCGGAGCAGGCGGAGTTGAACTCCGACGATGTTCGGAAGGTATTTTCAACTCGCTTCGAAATTATGAGCCCCATTTCTTCTTCAGATACTATTATTATTCGGTGGGTGGAGGGTTTTTCGAGTTTTATAATGGATCCCTATTCCTATTCCTATTCCTTTTTTTTTAGGCCTCCAACAAAATTCATCCTTATCAAAATTCATCCTTATCGATTAAACAAGTTTTTAAACCTACGGAATGTTCTAAACTAATCATAGTTTCAAAATTAAAAATTACTCCCTCCTTCACATATATATATGATATTAAATATTTTTCAACAAATCTTTATCTTAAATTTGTTATTATCAATTTTAAGATTACCATTATGTCCGTATATTCAATATGATCCCAATATTTTCTAAACAAAAATCTATCTACGTCAATTCTTTATATTATCGGTCAATGCTTTTTATAAAAATCATACACAATATATATATTTTCCTGCTATAGCCATTTATTTCTTCCATTTAATTTTGATTTTTCGGCACAGCAAACAAGTCCTTATTCCTTTTTTTTTTTTTTGAAAAGTAAAGGTGAGACTTGTATTATTTCGAGCAAGGGCGGACCTACGTGATGGCTGGGACGGGTTGTAGCCCGTCCAGCCATTCAATTTTTTTTTTTTTTTTAAAATTATGTGTATATTTAAAAATAAAATAAAAAATTGATCATCTAATAATTGGTTGCTTAAAAATAGGAAGGAAGTTGGCTTATATTTATCCACTAAACATTAAATCAAATAATAAATTTAAAATAAATTATAAGATAAAAATATTAAATTCTTTAAAATAATTAAATTAAAAGGTAAATCATTAGGGTATATTTATTTTGAGAATTTTGACATAAAATTAAATTAATCACAATTTACTTAAATTTCAAAATAATATATACTATTACAAATATTAAAATTTAAAATTCACTGAATTTTGTATTTATATATATGATTGATAGATATTTATAGAATTAACTTTTTATACTCCAGAATTTATAAGTAGTATATAATATGTTTTTAAAATTCGGATTCTAAAATTTCAAAGTAAAATCAATGTTAAATTTTAAAATCTGATCTCAAATTCGAAAACAAACATAACCTTAAGGGGATGTTTGTTTTGGGATTATGTAGGATGGGGGAAATCCTGGATGGGGAAATCTTGGATGTGAAAATTCTGATGAATAGTAATTGTGTGTGTTTGTTTTGGGATTTTGAGTAGGATGAGATTTAACTTTATGTCAAATCAAATTGTGTAAGAGTAGTTGGATGTGATGTAATAGTATGATTATGTCAAATCAAATTGTGTAAGAGTAGTTGGATGTGATGTAATAGTAGAATTTAATAGTAGAATGTATAGAGGTGGATGTAGTTGGATGGGGAAATCCGGATGTGAAATCTCGAAGTAGAACAAGGACGTGGAACGTTACGTCCCACGTCTGGACGGGTGAGTCCCAAAACAAACATGCCCTAAGATTTTAATAAAAGTGTAAGCATTTTTTTAGCCTAGCCCACCCTATTTTATAATCCTGGTTCCGCCCTTGATTTCGAGTACTTGAGGTACTCAACACCCATAAGATCTGTATACATGTTTATATAGCTAACTATACATGCCCAAGGGGCTAGCTTGTTCCCAGTCATGATAAGAGCATCCCGAGATCGGCGAGATGCCTGATTTGTGTGATTTAAGCCACTTTCACGTACTAAATTTAATTGAATCTGATAGTTCCTCCGATGAAAGAGAGCCCTCGTTGAAGATCAGATCGTTTCGATTTCTCCACAACCTCCACACGGTGCACTACCATATCAATCCTCATTCCAGGGGCGGACCGATGTATAGCATGGGGTGGCTATGGCCCCCCTCAACTTTTTTGGGCTAGTCTTGTATGAAATATTGTATATATGCATTTCAGTCATTCACACACATGTTCTTTATAAATACACCCACAAGCTTAATTCACACACACATTTTTTATAAATACACCAACAAACTTAATTCACACACACATTTTTTATAAATACACCCACTAACAGCTTAATTCGGAATTTTTAATCCGTTTATTTTTCTCATTCTGTGATTTTTTTATCTTTTATTTTATTGTCGAACGCGGGATATTAAATGTAGTAATTCAAATTGTAATATGTAGTAATACACATTATTTTATGTAGTAATAACACAAACTATTTATATAATAATACAAATTCGTTTATTTAGTAACATGTTTTTTCTAGTGTTTTTATTGATGTAGTAACTCACATTATAATATGTAGTAACATATATTATCGAATGTAGTAAACACAATAATAATGTTGTAATACAAAATGTTTTATTGTAGGATGATGCGAAAAATATTAGATCATTTGATAAAATAACATATAGTAACAAACGTCTATTCAATGTAGTAATTCAAACTGTAGTATGTAGTAACATATAATTTTTTATGTAGTAAAAAAAATTATTACATGTAGTAATAACATAATTTTATATAGTAATATAGTAATTCAAACTGTAGTATGTAGTAACATATAATTTTTTATGTAGTAAAAAAAATTATTACATGTAGTAATAACATAATTTTATATAGTAATATTGATTCTTTTATATTTTTATATTTTTATATTTTTTTTATTGATTAAGTAACCCACATTATAATACTCTAGTAACATATATTATTGCATGTAGTAAGATATATTATTGCACGTAATACAAAATAACATTGATCCATAATGAATAGTATTAAAGAATATTTAAAGAAATATAAAATATTTAAGGATTAAGCTCATCGTAAATTGCAGCGTCCGATCGCGGCCTGAGGTGATCGAAAACTGCTCGGAGAAGACGACCATGTTCAATTTATGTCAGTGGGTGCATTTATAAAAAATGTGGGTGTGAATTGAGCTGTCAGTGGGTGTATTTATAAAAGATGTGTGTGTGAATTAAGCTTGTGGGTGTATTTATAAAAAAATATGTGTGAATTAAGCTTGTGAGTGTATTTATAAAGAATATGTGTTTGAATGACTGAAATGCATGTATACAATATTGCATATAAGTTTTTGTGAACTTTTTTTTTTTTTTAATATATATTATATATATTAATTATTAAATTAATTAATTAGTTTTGTTATCACAATAATCCTATCACAATAAGCGGATATTGCAAATTATAACATGTTATCCTCTCCCTTCTCTCTACACCCACAACTTTGCTTAAAAAATAAGTTGTCTATCACCGCCTGCGTTACCCTCCACCGCCTAACAAACCCACCGCCTCCCCCAATCCTGCTTCCCAAAACCAGCATTTAATTCTGCATAGAAGGTAGAAGCCGCCGCGCCGCTTGATACACAGCCGTCCGCCGCCGAGCCGCTTGCAAAGCCACCGTTCAACGCACCGCCTCCAGAGGCGTCGTCTGCCGCGCCGCCTGTAGTGCCGCTGTCCCGCCTTTCTGTTGGGCGAAGGGGTCTTTTTTAGAAATTTAGTTGGGATCAATGGGTGGATCTCCCCGTCGGAGCCACGGTGACCGATCGGGTGAGTCATCCATCTGATCCCATTTTATTTTCGTTTTTTTTCCTTTTTGTATGTTAATTTAGTCTACTTTTTGTTTAGATCTGGTGTTTTTAGGATCAGTTTTTCTTTTCTTCTTCCTGTACTATTATTTTCTGATTTCGGTATTCTCCCTGTACCCACTGTGGTATTTTCCTTTTCCCGCTGGTTTTGATGGGTTTTCTTCCCGTTTTCGGGTTTTCCCATGGTGGCACTTTGTTGTGCCTGTTGTTGGAGCTGGTAGGCCTTGGGTCCGTATTTATTTGGTTTGGGAGGTTTGTAGCACGGTCGTTGCTATCTTCTTAGATCGCGGAGTTTCGAGGTATGCCGGTTGTTAGTTGATCCTTCCACCCTCTCACGATTGAGTCTGGAATTTGTGATCTTTTGGTAGAATTTACTGTTTGGATAGGTGATAATATGTGAGAGAATGTGATATGTAATTTAACCTCCCCCCTAATCTGTAATTCTACTAACTTCAAAAAAAAAAATTAGTTTTGTTATAACTGTTCTCCACTTTTTAAGTAATAGACTCTTATTCAAATACTAATATTAAAATATACTTTAATTTCTTATATTTTAGTTTTACAAGTTAATAATTTTTGAAAAGGTCATTATCAAATATTAGTATATATTTTTATTGATAAATTTTTATATACAATTGAGTGTATTTTTAATATATTCTCAATTATTCAATTGAATTTCGACCGTTAGAATCAAGGTAAATTTGCACCATATAATACAAATGTGTCTCATTTCAATTCCTTATATTTTATGATGTGATTTAGTGATTATAATTTATTTTTTACTAGTTAAGTTCTTTTCTGTTAACAAATTCACAACACAAGTAGCAAAAATATATTATAGAGCTTGAAATATTTATAGAGTTTTACATATTTAACAGGGACAAAAAATATAAATATATAATACTTAAATTTTATTAACTATCATATAAAATTGAGGGAAATTAATTTTCTAACATATAAAATTGACCCCGTCAATACCAATCCTGGGTCCGCCCTGCATCATTCCTTTATTAAAATATGATTTCAATAATGTCCAACCAACTTATTGTGTTATTAATTATGCCTATTTCACTTAATTGGAACAAAACACCATTTTTGCCAACTTAAGCCAAAGCCGTAGATTTGCTTTTTTACAACTATTATCAGAGGCGGAGACAGCTAGGGACATGGGGTACAGCTGTACATTTTTTCATGGACCTTTATTTTACTTCAATTAAATTTTTTTAATTTTATCATTAAAAAATAATACTCCATTATTTTTTTTAAATTTTATTTTTTTATTTTACTCAATTGATATTTATCTTTTTAATATTATTTTTCTTCCTGTTTATTATTTGTGTTTTAAATTATAATTTTTTTAACGTACTTTCTTTTTATGTCATAAATAATTATTCTAAAATTTTAAAGTCTAATAAGAAAATTTTAAAAATAATATTAATTGTTTTTTTAAAGTATTAAATATTATAATAATAATTTGTTTTAAAAAATAAAACTCTCACCTCCCTTAGGCAAGTGTTCAATTTTATTGGTACTATTTTACTTTAATTAATTGGTGTATAATTTTCACCTTATCCTTTCAAAATTTTACTTTATTCCTTACAAATTTCACTTCGTTTTACATTGTTTAATTATTTTTTTCATTTGAACTTTCATTTTTTTAATCACTTTATTTTAATTTTTTATGAATATAATTTTTAGTTTATAAGTGTTATGATAACCGATGATAAGTATTATGATATATTATTAGTTAATATGCAGTACTGTACATATTAGTTCATATACAGTATAATATTAGTTTATATTGGTACGTGTTTTAATTTTTTCGAGTTTCAAGTTCACATACTTTATGGTAATAGTTCAAATATAGTATAGTATTAGTTCAGATATTGTATAGTATTAGTTCATATACTCTATGGTACTAGTTCAAATATGGTATAGTATAAATTCAAATATCGTATACTATTAGTTCATATATTAAATACTCCGTAATATTTTTATACCCACATTTTTTTTTTTGACAGTATATTTTTATACCCACATTAATCTCTAGTACTATACAATATATTAACTAGTACTATACCATAGACGTACTAATACTATATCGTATTTAAACTAATATTTATATTTAACAAAAAATACATAACTTAACACATTTATAATTTCAGGCATACCATGCATATTAATACATCAATATTAAAAAAATGATATCAACTAACTAGTAAGAAGAACAAAAGTGAGAATGAATCACACTGAACACACAATTCAATTAATAGATACGATCACACTCAATAAACATATGAATGCATCAACATGAAGATCGACCCCAAAGAAAATAATAAAGCTGATGCAATATTATGTTCGTTTCTTCCCCAATTCTCAACTCATTTAAGTTTCTAAATATAAATTTTATTTTTCAATTAGATTATATTATTAATTAGTTTTAAAAAATAATCTACAACCTTAAAAAACTTGTAACAAATCAGATATCATTTTAGAAATAATGAAGATATAACAAAATAATCTTAGTTATTATAAATCAGATTAAAGCTAGAAAGTGAGCATGTCATATTCATACACTTATACCCAAATTAGAAAAAAATTGAATTTTTTTAGTTTAGTTTTTTTTTTTTCGATTTTTATTGTATTTTTTCCCTAAATTTTGGTCATTTTTTGAAAAAAAAAACTGGAAATTTTATTTCATAATTTTATTTTTGAGTTTCATATTTTTTTAATATTCATTATGTTTTTATATTTATTTTTTAAAAGTTAAAAAAATAGAATAATATTTGACTTCGTGGTGATTCATTGGTGAATCGATAGTCGGTGTATAATTATAATTTTATTGAGTTGTATTTTAATTTAATTGATAAAATGGTAATATAGTATTTTACATGTATTTTTCCTTTAAAAAATTTGGGGGTGAAATTAATAAAAATGAAGGTAAATAACTAATAACCCATGTAAAAAATTGGATTTAGTTACATGTATGTAACTTGTACACATAAGTGCCTAAAAGAAGGGAGTGCCTAAAAAAATGGAGTATGAATTTATTAAAAAAAGAGGGTAAATAGCGAGTTACATACATGTAACTGGTACACACAAGCAATTGCCTTCTTTAGTTCTAATTTTTAGTATTCTTATTCTCATTACTTAATATAAAAAATACAAGCAACCATTAAAAAAAACCATCCAGATTAACAGAAAAAACTTGAAAATTGATGAATATTCACTTTGTTTTAGTTGATGCTATTAATTGTTTTCTATTTTCATTTACATCATTATTTTTGTTTTGCAGGATTGGTTATTGATTACTTCATTAATTGAAGAGGTGAGATCTGCTTAGTTAGTTTTAGATTTGAGACAAAAACAATTGTTGACATTATTTCATGGTACATTTTATTAAATGATGGTAATAAAATTAAACACAGTGGAAAAAAATAATCTATTTTCTCTCTCTAATATTTTCTCTGCGTAGAGAATAAGCACCGTCCAACCCCAAAACTCCTCCGCCGTCTAACAGCGCCTGCCCACTAATATAATTCTTACATCTTCAATCCCAAATTAAAATCACACAAAATCGCCTGAACAGAAGGTAAGTTGCGCCGCGCCGCTTGAAATTCCAGCGCCTGCTGCCGCGCCGCTTAAAGCACCGCTGCCCGCCGCCGCGTCGCTTGCAAAATCACCGTTCAACGTTTGGGCGAAAGGGTTTTTTTAGGGATTTAGTTGGGATCAATGGGTGAATCTCCCCGTCGGAGCCACGGTGACCGATCGGGTGAGTCATCCGTCTGATCCCATTTTATTTTCGTTTTTTCCTTTCTGCATGTTAATTTAGTCTGCTTTTTAGTTTAGATTTTTAGGATCGTTTATTTTCTTCTTCCTATGCCGTTAGTTTCTGCTTTCGGTATTTTCCCTGTACCCGTTGTCGGTATTTTCCCTTTCCCCGCTGGTTTATCTTCTCCCTGTTATGATGGTTATGATGGGTTTTCTTCCCGTTTTCGGGTTTTCCCATGGTGGCACTTTGTTGTGTATGTTGGAGCTGGTAGACCTTGGGTCCGTACTTATGTGGTTTGGGAGGTTTGTAGCACGGCCGTTGCTATCTTCTTAGATCGCGGAGTTTCGAGGTATGCTGGCTGTTCGTTGATCCTTCCACCCTCTCACGATTGAGTCTGGAATTTGTGATCTTTTGGTAGAATTTGTTGTTTAGATAGGTGAGGGCAAGTGATATGTAATTTAACCCCTATCTGTAATTTTACTACCTTCAAAAAAAAAAAAATGGTACATTTGTTTTAGTTGAAACACTCTCATTCTTTTGTGTTTAAATAATTATTTTAGAATAATTTGTATTTTGAATACTTATTTTATTTGTGTTTCGGGAATTGTCCATGTTGGGGTGGTTGCAACTTGCAGCTAATAATTTCTCAACTAGATACTTTGTTTCGGCTATTCACAACTATAATTTAACACTCGACTATGACGTTAAGAATATGTATGTGGCTTATTATAATTGACCAATCTTTCAAAATAGAGTGATATCTATAACTTTTTATTTTATTTTATATTCTATGTAAACCTTATTATAACTTTTAGTTCCTGATTCGTAATTTCCTTTATCACACAAAATAATTTGGATTTGGTTTACTCTGATGTAACTTAAATGGTGGATGGATATGCGCATTTGAGGTGCACATTTCTACACTAATGTTATCCGAATAGAAATCTCCTTATTTTATATTTGGATTTACATTCATTGATAAATCTTTGAATTTATTCTCGAGTACTAATCACTATTTTATAATGATTTTAAATCATTATGTGCTCTCTTTTACGATACTTATTTTATTATAGTGTTGTTCGTTGCATATATTATTTCCAGATTTTAAGGAATATTGATTATTTATGTATAAAGTAGGAATATTGATTATTTATGTATAAAGTAGATAGGTAAAATAAAAAATGAATGATATATTTAAGGTAATAAGATATGGAGTAATAAATATTTTCAATTATAAAAGTATGTATATTAAAGGGTTAATTGCAAAAAAAATCACCACCTTTGCAATGTTTATCAATTATAACATATTCTTTTTTTCTTTGCAATTTGATATACCAACTTTTTAAATTTTACAATTCGAGTCACCAAGCTAAATTCCGGCAAACTTAAGCTGATGTGGCAGCCGGAGTTGCCACATGTGAGCTACGTCAACATTGTGAAAATCTCTTTTTTTTTTTAAAAAACTAAATATTTCCTAATCATTAAACATGTTCTTTTGAAAAATAATAAAATCAAATCTTCCCCAAATCTCAAATTTGAATTTGTCTTCTCTCAAATCAAATCTACCCTATTTTCGAGAATGCAATGGCGAATATGGGATCAGAGACAAGATAGGGCGGCAGGGCGCGCATTAGCAATTACAATTGAGTTTCAATTGCTGAAATTGTCTTCATTGAAATTGAAACATGTTCTGGAATTTGGATTCACACCCTCTCCAATTACTTGCATTGATTTCAATTTCTGGTATGGTATTGATGCTTCATCTGGGTGTCGCAATCAATGGTGATATTGAATAACAAGATCAAATTTCTCAACTTCTCTTGCACTCCCATTTCCAGAAACAAAAACCCGCTACCAAAAGTACTACTCCTACGAACCAAAAGATAAAACATGGTTTGGTTTGATCGTGTTTTTCTGATGAGTTGCACTCTTGTGTACTAGTTACATGTATGTAACTACTATATCCAATCCAGTAGTTACATGTAACTACTATATCCAATCCAATATATGTAACTACTATATCCAATCCAATAATCCATTACAAATAACACATGACTCGTTTATTATATCCAATCAAATAATTCATTAAAAATAATACATGACCCATTTACTATATCAATTTAACACATAAATTTTTTCTTGGGCCTTTATTTTATTTCAATTAATTTTTTTTTAATTTTATCATTAAAAAATAATACTCCATTAATTTTTTAAAATTTTATTTTTTATTTTACTCAATTGATATTTATATTTATCTTTTTAATATTATTTTTTTAATTTATTTTTCTTCCTATTTATGATTTGTGTTTCAAATGATAATTTTTTTAACGTACTTTCTTTTTATGTCATAAATAATTATTCTAAAATTTTAAAGTCTAATAAGAAAATTTTAAAAATAATATTAATTGTTTTAAGTATTAAATAGTATAATAATAATTTGTTTTAAAATATAAAACTCGCACCTCTCTTACGCAAGTGTTTAATTTTATTGGTACTATTTTACTTTAATTAATTGGTGTATAATTTTCACCTTATCCTTTCAAAAATTTACTTCATTCCTTACAAATTTCACTTCGTTTTACATTGTTTAATTATTTTTTTCATTTGAACTTTCATTTTTTAATCACTTTATTTTAATTTTTTATGAATATAATTTTTAGTTTATAAGTGTTATGATAACAGTTGATAAGTATTATGATATATTATTAGTTAATATGCAGTATTATATATTAGTTTATACTGGTACAAGTTCTATTTTTTTCGAGTTTCGAGTTCACATATTTTATGCTAATAGTTCAAATATAGTACTCCGTATAGTATTAGTTTACATATTGTATAGTATTAGTTCACATACTCTATGGTACTAGTTCAAATATAGTATAGTATAAATTCAAATATTGTATAGTATTAGTTCATATATTAAATAATATTTTTATACTCACATTAATCTCTAGTACTATACAATATATTAACTAGTACTATACCATAGGCGTACTAATACTATATCGTATTTAAACTAATATTTATATTTAACAAAAAATACATAACTTAACACATTTATAATCCCAAGCATACCATGCAAATTAATACATCAATATTAAAAAATTGATATTAACTAACTAGTAAGAAGAACAAAAGTGAGAATGAATCACACTGAACAGACAATTCAATTAATATATACGATCACACTCAATAAACATATGAATGCATCAACATGGCGATGACCTTAAAGAAAATAATAAAGCTGATGCAATATTATGCTGGTTTCTTCCCCAATTCTCCACTCATTTAAGTTTCTAAATATAAATTTTATTTTTCAATTAAATTATGTTATTAATTAGTTTTAAAAAATAATCTACAAACCTTAAAAAACTTGTAACAAATCAGATATCATTTTAGAAATAATGAAGACATAACAAAATAATCTTAGTTATTATAAATTACATTAAAGCTAGAAAGTGAGCATTTCATATTCATACATTTATACCCAAATTAGAAAAAAAAATTGAATTTTTTTAGTTTAGTTTTTTTTTTTTTCTAAATTTTGGTTATTTTTTGAAAAAAAAAAACTGGAAATTTTATTTCATAATTTTATTTTTGAGTTTCATATTTTTTTAATATTCGTTATGTTTTTTATATTTATTTTTTAAAAGTTAAAAAAATAGAATAATATTTGACTTCGTGGTGTTTCATTGATGAATTGATAGTCGGTGTATAATATTATTTTACATGTATTTTTGTTTTAAAAAATTTGGGGGTGAAATTAATAAAAAAGAAGGTAAATAACAAATAACCCATATAAATAATTGGATTTAGTTACATGTATGTAACTTATACACATAAGTGCCTAAAAAAAGGAGTGCCTAAAAGAAGAAAGTGTGGACTTAGTTAAAAAGGAGGATAAATAGCCAGTTACATACATGTAACTGGTACACATAAGTAATTGTCTTTTCTGATTTGGAATAAAAAGATTTTTAAATTGTTTTAATTTTAGTTTTAGTTTTTTATTTTTATTTTAAAAGGTCTAGAAATAAATTTAAAAACAAAACATTGTATTGACTTGGCGTCGACGTGGCATCTCCGACTGCCACATCAACATTAGTATCGCCGGAATATTTATCGGTGTATTAAATTACAACAATTAATTAATTCGTGCATCAAATTGCAAATTTAAAAAGGATATGTTATAATTGATAAACACTCTAAAGGTCGTGAATTTTTATGCAATTAACCCTATATTAAAGTATAAAGTTTAAACGGTAGTATATTTTTTTAACAATCCGCCTATTAATTATTAATAATATTAAAGTATAAAGTTTAAACGATAGTATATTTTTTTAACAATCCGCCTATTAATTATTAATAATAGGATTGCATTGCATATTTTCTATTTGAGGCTATTTGAGGCGAAAATTTTTGTTCAACTTATGTTTTTCTTTTAGTAATTATGTTTTTCTTTATTAAATACTTTGAGTGTTGTTGTCTAAATGTGACATTTCATAGTTAACAACTAGTTACTCCCTCCGTCCCGGAAGTGTTTGCACCACTAAATGGGCACACTTATTAAGAAAAAAGTGTAATGATGGAAGTGTTGAGGGGTAATTTTGTAAAGTTATATGGATAAAGTAAAAAAGTGATTGGAAAGAGAGTAAAAGTAATGTCATTTTGTATAAATATGTGAATATTGTGAGGGTGGAGTTTATTAGAGAGTTTCCTTTTATGGGTGTGCAAACAATTGTGGAACGGACAAATAAGACAAGTGTGCAAACAGTTGTGGGACGGAGGGAGTATATGTTATGATATGTTCAACAGTTTCTATAGTAGCTCAGATCACTTGTTGGAAAGCACATGAATGGAGCAGTCTCCCAATCGTAGGTAGAATAGCAGAAAGATGATGGGAAGCATACTCTCAACCATTTCCACGAGTAGAAGATTATTCCTTCGATACATTTTGAGATTGACGGCTGGACACCCTTGAAGATCCACATGTTTCTCATCTTACAAATTTTCCAAATCACATATTGCCAGATCAATGAGTAAATTTTCCTCCCTCTCCTACCAGAGCCGAATTTCGTGAATTCATTGAAGTGGGTCGTTGGAATAGGCGAATATACTAATGAACACCCCACCCATGAAATGATAAGCGATCATATATTGAGAGCTCCTGAACAAGAGAATAATACATGTTGAATAGATTCCACAAGAGTCATCTCCATCATTCACCAAAATCTCACGTTTGTATAGATTAACTTTCGTTGCTAATCTCCCACAGAGCACTCTCCAAGAATGAATCGACACCTTTGTTGGAATCGTCTTCCACCATATTTTGGACCATGCTCCAAACATATATGCTCCTCTTGGTTTCCTATCCGCCAACAGTAGATACATCTCCCTAGTCTTGAATTTCTTATCAGTCCAACCCTGCATAACAAATTCCACATAGTTAAGTAATCTACTCCATCCAAAGACCCAACACCTACTACCCCAATTGTAAAAATCACTCACACGGCTTTCTTACAAGTTGTATACATTTATGAATTTATCTTTAAGGCAGTTCGCCCTAAAATTTGACTCTCGAACCATCACCGAGTGAGAACTCAATGTTATTGAAAAATAAGCACCCCTCAAAATTATTAGCTAAATTGTTCAAGTCTCTCCACCACCAGTATGATCCATTCCTATACGCCCTACTAATACTATCGACTACTCCTAACAAATGATCCCCATATCTAGATTTAAGAATATCTAAGATTTTTGCTCTGTTATTATCCTCCACAACCATTTGAACCATAGAGACATGTTAAACAGTTTAATATCTCTAATACCTATGAAATGTAGTACAAGGGTAGAGCCGAATTGATTCTCCCTAGCTCCAAAACACCACAATTGATCAACAAATCACTGTTGAATCTAATTTCAAGTTGTAATTACAATTTACAAATTAATTAAGCATCCAAGCTAAGATAAATGGAGGTGACGACGCCAAGAGCATAAGCCCCAATCACCGCCGCCACAACCTCCTTCCCGGGCCTCACCACCACCCCAAAGCCCGCAATCCCCGCCACACCCACCGGGAGCCTCTTCAAAACCTCCTTCCCAGCATTCGAAACGGCGGCGTCCGCAAACGCCGCCACCGCGAACTCCTTAAACTCCGCTTCATCCAGCTGTTCTTGATTAGAGAAAAGGGTCTCTAGAGCCCGATCTACTTGGGCCCGATCAGGGGGGACTGGGACCCACTTGGAGACGATGGGAAGAGAGTCGGATAGGATTCCGTGGAGGCGTTGGGCGGCGGAGAAGAGCTGGTATGGCCTGACGCCGGTGAAGGCGTGCTGGGTTAGGGAGAGGCATTCAGCAAAAACGGCGGAGCAGGCGGAGTTGAACTCCGACGATGTTCGGAGGGTATTTTGAACTCTCTTGGAAGGTGAGAGCCCCATTTCAGATACTCCTATTATTTGGTGAGTGTAAAGATAGATTTGGGGGAGAGTTGGGGTTTGAAAATTTTGTGACCAAAAACAAGTTTATCCACTTTTTTAATTAAGAGCTAATAAATTAAGATAGAGACTTTCTACGTGTAGTATGATGTCTTATAATTATGGTAATTAGTTAAATTTGAACTATTAAAATTAAATCAGGGCGTTTATATTTTTATATTTAAGTTAATCAATTAAAATATATAATTTTAAAATAATATTTTTATTCTTATATAATAAAATATTTTATTATTTTTATTAATTTAATTAAAATATGTAATATTAAAACTACCAATTTACACTTGTATTTTTTTGCTAACATTTCAATAAATCTGCAATAATGATCTTAATAGAAAATATCTAGAATAGAAAAAAAAAATATATAAGTTTCTGAAATATTGTTAATATGAATTGATAATTTTGGAAAAAAATTTACCATTAATTTTCACCACAAATAGTATTAGATGGGTATTCTAGTTATTCCATTTTTTAATGTTTTCATCCAGCATTCATGTTTTTCTCCACATTTTATATCATGATGATGATGGTTGTTGAAGAATGGTTAGTATAGAGTTGTTGGTATCCATAACAACCTGCATTTCATTTTCTTGAGTTTCGACTATAACTACGTTCTACACCATACTTGTAGACTCGTATTAACAACCAGGTGAAGGTGAACAAATAGTAAGTACTCCTAGTGCCCACTCCGTTAGGAGAAAACTTATGTTTCTCGGGTCGATTTTATAACATTTTACTCAAAGAAAACTATGTTTGAAAGTGATAAATTGTTTGATTGAAAAATATTATATGATTTATAACGAGTTATAATGTGAATGAGTTTATGTTTATTTAATGGTGTATTGTCAATTTAACATGGTATAAAACAGGATTCTAAAAGTTATATAACAGTCATACAAAATATTCAAATTTGTTAGTGCTAATAACGACCTACATTAAGGGCCGTCATTTCATTTTCTAGAGTTCCCAACTCTTGTTTTATGTCCATTCTCACGTTCTACACAATACTCGTAGTAAAGACCGTGTGAAGGTGAAAAAATGGTTAGTATAGAGTGGTTAGTGGCCATAATGACCCGCATTTTGTTAGAACGTCACATAGGTCGTTATTCCATTTTTTTTTTGAGTTTTCGAACCTTCTTTTATGTCAATATACATATTTTATACACTAGTCATAGTATTTAGTATGTGAAGGTGAGAGAATGGGGACTATATATAGTCGTTAGTGCATAACGACTCACGTTCTGTTATAATGTTACACGGATCGTTATTCAATTTTATGTTCAAACCTTATTTTATAGAACTATATCCACAATTTATACGCTAATCATATTTTGAGATCTTATAACATTTCATTCAAAGAAAACCATGTTTAAGAGTAAGACTAAATTTAATTGAGGAGTAGTATTATCTAATTTCACTACTCGTACAATAACATAACAATGTGGAAAAGTTGATTATTGTTCAATTATGCATTGTCCGATGAATATGACAATCCAAAATAACTCGAATCTTTAAATATATCTAAAATAGGGTGATGAAATTTATATGATAGACGTATATTAAATATGGAGCAGGAACTTGAGTTGACCAAATCAACATTTTTTTTTTATATGGTGTTGCACTTTTCAATTTTTCATTAAAAATTGAGTTACACTTTTCGGTTATAATAACTTACACTTTTTAGTAAATATTGTGTTGCACTTTTCCGTTATAATAACTTACACTTTTCACTAATATTGTGTTACATTTTTCAGTTATACTCACTTGCATTTTTTAACAAAAATTATGTTGCACTTTTCAGTTATAGACACTTACACTTTTCCGGGGTATAGTGACTTACACTTTTTAGTAATATTGAGTTGCATTTTTCAGTTATATATGTCTTACACCTTTTATTAATATTATGTTGCATTTTTCAGTTATATCAACTTACTCTTTTTAATAATATATTAATATTGTATTACACTTTTCAAAATATTGTGTTACATTTTTTTTAATTATTTAAGATGGATTAAAATAAAATAAAAATAAAAAATTCAAAACATGTCAATAAAAAAAAGGAACAAAAAATCTTTTTTTTTTAATATTATTTAAAATGGTCAAAATAAAAAACAAAATAAAAAACAAAACAAAAACAAAATAAGCCGTTGAGTCGAGTTCTTATTTAGACTAGACTCGACTCCATAGGAAAATTAGGCTTAAATATGAGCTTGTTTGTACACATAACGTCCCATTTTTTGTTATATATAATGACATACAAGTCATCATTCCGTTTTCTATTGTTTTAATGCTTTTATTTATGTTTTATCAACATTTTATATATTAGTCATATTAAAGAGCACATTAAAGTGAGCGAATGATAAAATATAGTGTCCTAAATAAAACTATTTACGATATAACGTTCTGCGAGTCATTATTAATTTTGGTTGGTCTGCTATGGACTCGAGTGCATGTTGTGCACCCTAGTCCATGTTGCACTTTTCAGTTTACTGACTTACCCTTTTTTGATAAATGGTGTTGCACTTTTCAATTATTAAACTGTATAATAATATTTTTAGTAATAATTGAAAAGTGCAACACCATTTACCAAAAAGTGTAAGTTAGTAAACTGAAAAGTGCACATGGACTATGGTGCACTGCATGCACTCAACTGCATACTAGACTTTACCTATTAATTTTTCTAGAGTTTTCACGCCTTAATTTATGTTTTTATATAAACACTTGTTATTCTAAACATGGTAAATAACACATGAATGTGAACAAATAATGAATTTATTACATATTCTATTATTTGAATTTGAAATGAAAAATAAAAAAACCTACTTTTTCAGAGGTCGTCATTTTACTATTTTAGTACATTTTATTCAAACAAAACTACAAGTTAAATTATACTACCTCCATCCATCAAATCTATTTCCATTGGGCTGGGACACAAGTTTTAAAAAAAAGTACATAAAACAAGAGTATTAGAGGGTATTGTGGAACCCATTATGAATAAAGTTATTGTCTGTGAATAAAGTTATTGTCTGTGAATAAAGTTGATGACAAATTGAATAATTAAGTAATGATTGAAGGGTGATAGTTTTTATAAAGTGTATGAGACTACAACAAGACAAAGAATGTAAACAAATTAGACTACATTTCATAAAAGTAGAAAGTATAATTTACTTAATTTAGTATTTAATATTAAAATTGAAAAAATATATTTTTAGTACGATATTTATTCCCCATAAAAATGTACATTGAATATAAGAAAAATGATACAACCAATGTCAAACTAGGGGGTGTATTGGTCGTGGATTCTGTAGGATTTTTTTTGGACTTTCAAAGTTTTGGGGTATTCAATTCGAATTTTAAAAAGTCTTTTAAAATTTTGAGTTATTCAATACGGATTTTAAAAAGTCTTTAAAAATATTTAGGTATTCAACCGTTTATGAATTTTAATAATTTATGGATTTTGTTGGATTCTCACCCAAAAATATAAATAAACTGCACTATCCAAAATCGATTTCAACGGATTCTTTCAGAGAACTCTGAAGACGAGATTTCAACGAATTCTTTCAGAGAACTCTGAAGACGAAAGATCAGAAGTAGGAATGACAATATTGACCCGACCCGCGCATACCCACCCCACCCGCGAGCTTTGGGTCAGGTCAGATTCGTCCCGTATTAAGTATGGGTCGGATCTGGGTCTTATGCCCAACCCGCGGGTGCCCCGCGGGTATCCGACCTGCCCGAATTAATATATATATATATATATATATATATATATATATATTACTGGTAAAATATTTTATATAATATATATAATATTAATTTTTAAAAAAATCACTTCACATTAAAAAAAAAAAACTCTTTGCATCAATATCGGATTTATAAAAATTTATGTAAATCAATAAAAAAATATATTCCATGTCAAGTCTAAGAAAATCCATATAAATCAATTAAAAAAAGCTCTATAAATTTTATAAATCCACGTTAAAAAAAATTCAATAGAATCTCAATTGAATATGCCATCCTAAAAAAAAAAAAAAAAAAAGGTGGGGGCTAATAACACTCCAAATGTTAAACTCACCCCATTAAAATTTAAAATTCAATTTTTATTACTATACACACTCCAATTATTTCCTATTTACCCTTCAATCCTCATAACTAATAAAAATTAAATAAATCTTTAAAAACATATAAAATTTTAAATTTAATTAACAAAAAAAAAATCAATAATAATACAATAAAATTACGTGTAAACGTTAAAAATATTTTAAAAAATCAGCTAAATTTTAAAAATCATTTAAAAATTGAACAATAAATTAAAAAATAAAAAAAACAAAAAAAAAATAACTAAATCTAAATAAAATCCAAAAAAAAAATTGAGGATTAACAATTATTTTTTTAAAAAAATAAATAAAAAAATAAAGAAAAATCAACTCAATATTAAATTAAAAATAAAATCTTTAAAAATAAAATAAAGCTAAATAAAATTTAAAAATTTCAACTAAATTTTAAAAAATAATTAAATCAATTATATTTTTAATATTTATAATTAATTTAATTAATTCTTAAAATTTAAGTGATTTTTAATTTTTTAGATTTTATTTATCATTATTCGAATTCTTAATTTTAATTAATTATTTTTTACAATTTATTAAAAATTTATGAATTTATTTATTTTTAATTGATTTTTGAATTTTTTTTTTGAATAATTTATTTTTTCTTTTTAAAAATATTTAATTTTTTCAGATTATTTTTAAGAAAACATTTGATTTATTTAAATTAATTATTTTTTTTAGATTTTACTGTATTAATCTTTTAAAATACTTTTCAGATTTTAATTACATTTTTTTTAATATTGTTTCAATTTTTTTAAATACTTATCTTTAATTTATATAAGGGTTATTTAGTTATTTTATTATATATTTTTATTTTTAAAATGATGGGGGCTTATAATATGTTTTGAAGTGTTAAAAGTAGTGGTACAAAAAAAAATTACACACAATTACAAAATACAACTTGGAAACGATGGGAAGAGAGTTGGATAGGATTCCGTGGAGGCGTTGGGCGGCGGAGAAGAGCTGGTATGGCCTGACGCCGGTGAAGGCGTGCTGGGTTAGGGAGAGGCATTCGGCGAAAACGGCGGAGCAGGCGGAGTTGAACTCCGACGATGTTCGGAGGGTATTTTGAACTCGTTTGGAAGCTGAGAGCCCCATTTCAGATACTATTATTTGGTGAGTGTTTCAAGATTTGGGGGAGGGTGGGGGTTTGAAAATTTTGTGACCAAAACAGGTTTTTCGACTTCTTTAATGGATCAAATGCTAATTTACTCTTTATCTTCAAAGACCATCCCTCCTAGGGTTTTTGGGGCCCCCCAAATTCAGCGTTATCGATCGGTGTGAAAACAGAAACAGCTCTGCAAACTTTTAACATGCACATGGTCACACAAGTCAACAATCACCACTCAAAACCAGCTCCCAACTCAGATCCTCATTCAAAAATATACTACTAGTAATTATGCTAAAATCAGAGATTTCGTTGACGAGTTTGTCCAGCTTCCTTGTAATCTTTTTCCTGATTTTTAAGACGATTTCAGGACCATAAAGGTTGAGGAACAGGGCATAACATACGGCAAACCTCTTGTTTCATCGGGTGGCAAATTCGAACTGGGATTCTTCAGCCCTGCAGGAGATTCAACAAAATGGTACGTCGGCCTCTGGTTCAAGAATGTTACAGAAAACACTTTTGTTTGGGTCATGAACAGAGATTCCCCCCTCCCTGATAATTCAAGCGTCTTAAAACTTATCCCCCCAGGAATTCTTCTACTTCTTCTCAACAGCACCAATGGAACAGTGTGGGCATCTAATGCAACAACTTCTGTGCAAAACCCAGTTGCACAGCTGCTTGATTCTGGCAATTTTGTGATCAGAGATGAGAAAGATGAGAATTTTGTGTGATTATCCGACGGATACCTACTTACCAGGTATGAATCTGGGGTGGGATTTGGTGAGTGGTAAAGAGAATTATCTTTGTTCATGGAAAAGCAGGGATGATCCGGCGACAGGGGAGTATACTTATCACCTGGATCCCACTGGATATCCCCAGATAGTGATGAAGAGAGGGTCGGCTATACTGCATCGGATTGGACCCTGGAATGGAATCCTGTTTCCCGGGGTGAAGGATCCGACTTACAATCTAACATTTGTGATGGATGGTTTACTACAGGTCTGATTTGGTGGATAAATCGTTTATTTCGAGGTACACATTGAACTATAGCGGCGTTGCGCAGCGGTGGAGTTGGGTTGATCGGTGGGTTATGTATTTCAGCGTTCCTTCGGACGTATGTGATGATTACAATAAGTGTGGAGCGTACGGTAGTTGCAATGCTAAGTCTCCGCCGTGTGAATGTCTTGATAATAGGTATGTGATTAAACACATTTTTGAATTCGATTCAGAAGATTCTAGAGGAAATACAAGAGAAATTGTGATAGCCAGTGTGGTTTCTGTTGTGGCTGTGCTTCTCTTACTCTTGCTGGCTTTATATTTATGTAATCGGAAAAGGAAGACGAAGAAGAAGTTAATGAGAGAAGAATGTGATAAGGATGAGTCTGACCTGCCATTTTGGGACTTGTCTGTTGTTCTCAAAGCAACGGATAACTTTTCGAGTAGCAACAAGCTTGGGGAAGGTGGATTTGGTCCTGTTTACAAGGTAGTTGAATAGAATTCTATTTATGTATGTATGTTGTTTGTGAGATTGTGATTTTTTTTGATCAAGTTGTCGATCTCAGGGCGTTCTGGAAGGAGGACAAGAAATAGCTGTGAAGCGATTATCGAAGGAATCGAGGCAAGGGCTGGACGAACTAAAGAATGAAATCATCCTCATTGCCAAACTTCAGCATCGAAATCTTGTTAAAATTCTGGGATGCTGCATCCAACGGGACGAAAGCATGCTCATCTACGAATATCTACCTAACAAGAGCCTCGACGTTATGTTATTTGGTCAGTCTTTCTAATCCTTAAAACTCATACCTTACACTTTTATTTATGATGTTTGAGTACTAATGAATGTGCACGTCATATTTAATTTCTACAGATGAATCAAAAAGTATGTTTCTTGACTGGCAGAAGCGCTACCATATCATCAATGGAATTGCAAGAGGGTTGTTGTATCTTCATCAAGATTCGCGCTTGAGAATTATACATCGAGACCTCAAAGCTAGCAATATATTGCTTGATTCTGAGATGAACCCCAAAATATCAGACTTTGGATTGGCAAGGAGTTTTGGAGGCAACGAAACGGAGGCTCAAACACATCGTGTCGTTGGAACATAGTAAGAATCTTTAGAGTCCAGTTGCTTCTCATTCTAATCACATCTTAAAGCTTGAAAAGAATTATACAGGATTATTATAAAATATTTAACAAATTTCCTAACATAATTCTGCTTACTGCAGTGGTTACATGTCTCCAGAATATGCAGTAGATGGCGTGTTCTCGGTTAAATCCGATGTGTTTAGCTTCGGTGTTCTTCTGTTGGAAATTGTGACTGGCAAAAGAAACAGAGGATTTTTCCACAGTGAACACAATCTCAACCTTCTAGGCCATGTAAGTGTTGTAAAACATTTTGATTAGATGCAAGTTAAATAAACACAAGATGAAAGATTCTATAATTTGGTGCAGGCATGGAAACTTTATAAAGAAGAGAGGTCGTTGGAACTAGTCGATACGTGTCTAGACGGAAAATTTGAGTGTGCGCAAGTGTTGAGGTCGACCCAAGTTGGTCTGTTATGCGTACAACAGAATCCAGAAGACAGGCCAAGTATGTCGACAGTGGTATGGATGCTGGGAAACGAAGGCGAAATTCCTGAAGCTAAACACCCCGGTTTCTTCACCGAAAGAGGAGTAGTTACTGACCATAACTCGATGAATGAAGCGACCATTACAATGCCAGAGCCTAGATAGCGCGCTAGAAGATATATAGATGATAAACACCATAATTTTCAATTTAAGAAGATTGATCTCAATCAGGCTCATATACATGTTTCCTTTATTAATTCCTAAATGGAATATAACATTAATTTCTTAAATAACAGACTGCTTTGGAATAAACATATTACTTAAATTGGATTTTTTCCGGCAGTGCCATCCCTTCTCTTGATAAATGTTTTGTAGCAGCCTTAACAATCTCCACATAACGTTCAAATTCCTTGTTCCTTTCCCAAATATGGGCTGGGTCGTATGATTTTTTTCCAAATTGATGCTTGCAGCTCTTCAACTCTTTAACAACATCATCCACATGTTCGTAAATTTCTTGATAATAATAAGAATCCAATTTCCCCTTTGCGATTCCCAGGTTACGGTTAGCATCGTTGTAGTTTTTCGAGCAAGAATTGTACTTTTCCTTCAATGATTCGTCTCCGGAATCACGTTGGAGTTGGTTAAGTTTATCATTGATTTCATCGGATTTTTTTATGGCCAGGTCGATTACCACGCTGGCGACATTCTGGCTGTCCGTGTTCGTGAACCTGTTTATCTCTGGTTTGATGATCTTCCAACACTGCTTTGTCTTTTTGGTATCGGAGCATAGATCTCTCAAATAATGTTCGATTTCTGAATCATTGCCTCCATCATATCCAGAGCCTGAATCATATTCGTCGTGAGTTTCGGGTTCTTCGTATTCTGAATTATCACTATGACCAATTGAAATATGAATTGCAATCGAGAGAATGAGAGCAATTAAAAGTATTTTTGACAAAGAATAAACCATTTTTGTTCCTTTTAGTAATAATATTCTAATGTTAGTCGACTTGTTGTGGAGTGTTACTCCAAATGACTTGTTTATATTGAGGTATTGGCCATTACTCTTGATAGTTAATGCATGTTTTTATTATGTTCAGTTTCTCTTCGTAGGGTTATTAGGTGTATTGATTTGTAGGTTATAAAAATAATAAATAAGTAATTGAGGGTTGTTTCATTCTTTGTTTTGAAAATAATCATTGATAACACATTATTTTATAATTTTGGTGTTGAAAATAAAATAACATGCATGTGTTGACAATTATAAAATAAATTAAAGAAAAAAAAAATTGAAAATATAACCTATAGAATTTCCTAACATATATATTAATTGTATTCAAAATATAAATATAAATTTATAATTTTTTTCTCTATAATATTTTGAAATGAAATTTCAAACCCAAAATTTTCAGTATTTCTTAGAGTTTGATCTTGTTATTGCATTAATTAGATTCTCCCATTTTAGTATAGTTGGTAAATGCCCAAATATTTTTTTTAATTACATTATATACTCTCCATTTTCATGACTCGAACCCATGATCTAAGGCGTAGATAATGATATTTTAACCACTCGAACTATGTCACTTTATCAAATGCCAAATGATTTTAAAAAAAAAAAAACTATTTCACTAATGTCATTTATGTTACCATTAACCAAACTTTTATGCAAGACAAAGTGGGATAGCTCAAGTGGTTAGAGCACCACTACCTAGGCCTTAGGTCCTGGGTTCGAGTCATGGGGAGGGGAAAAAAAGGATGGGTATTTAACTTCCATAAAAATAAAAAAAAAATAAAAAAAAAGAAGTAGTGATTGGAATGGAAGTTCTCCAGAGATATACACAGACTCAGTTGAGTTATAGCAAGCCGAAGCGACAATAGACACTTTTTTGGCCCGGAGGAGGACGTCATTGAAGAACTTAGAACAATGGTTTTGGGTGAGGAAACAACGGCATACACTACCTACCCAAGGCCAAAACGATGATAGCACACCGTCTGACACACCGTCTGACAAAATATGCAATCGACTCTCCACATCCTTATGCTTGAATTGGAGTAGAGATCCCTATATGGATTAGTGAGGTAACTCACGACTTATATTAATGAGATTGTAATTTTGCGCTTCTTTCTTGTAAATAAAAATTGTATCGAGTGATGAATATACTTTTAAACTAAATTGATTTTTTGTGAACAACTAAGTGTGATAGTTGACCTTAGAAGGGGTAATCTAACAAGTAGAGTATAAGTGTATCAGGTGCGATGTGCGGAACAACGGGGAATTGATAACCAACCTACTTGTTACACCAGGTCAAAGAGTCAATCTTTGACAAGTCAATCCTAGTCACCAGTCCATGTGGCGACGACTAGTCAACATTACATTAGGGAGTAAGAAGTACGTGCTCGCTCCTGAGAAGATATGGGCAAGATATTGGCGAGCACATGGAAACTTGCAGCTATGAAAGATAAGTAATCATACTTTATTCGAGAGTGGGCGACCACGACCACCATTCAAGGAGAAGGTTGGACGATCACGACCACGGTTACAAAACTCCTCGTCGAAGACGAAGACGACCATAAAAGAGGCGGTTTAACATTGAAACAACCCCCAAGACGCATTAATTGCAGCTTCCCATCACCTTTATTTGATGGGATCTCAAGGCCAATCGTAGCCTGCCACGTGTAAAGGCAAGGCAGCCTAAATCCTAGTATATAAGCCCAAAGAGGCAGAATGTAAACACAACTTGAAACTACTTGCACAAAGACCGATGCAATAATACAAAAGATTATAAAGCCATCCAAGCTTTCTCCAAGAAGCTACCAACGTTTCTTCATCTTGTTCTTCACATATTCATCACCGGATCATCCACTTTGACCTGTTTAATCCACGTAAAACCCCCACAATATTATATGATTGTTTAGTGCTTACGAAGTCCACATCCAGATCATCCATTCAAAAGCACGTACAACATTTGGCGTTAGAAGGAGGGGTCCTTTTACGTGTTCTTCATCGAGTTTCGACCGATCATCGAGCGATCGACGTTTAAACTCGGTTATTTCAGATTTTAATCGGTAGAAATACCTTTTTAAACATCATCTACGTATTTTTATTACGTTTATTTGCAATATTTACGTACCTTGTACGGCTAGGAATTTATTTCTCGATCATCGTGTTCTTAAATATTTGTGGTATTCTAGGCATATTTTGGAATTTGATCTCCAAGAAAAATCTGTAAACACTTTATTTGTTGTTATTTACCAAGGTTCATAGTTGTAATAGCTCATTCTTCTACGTAAAAACTCAAATCTTGTGTTTTTTGCGTCAAATTTTAGGTTCTTTTCTTATCTTGTAACCTATTCCCAGCAAAGGTCATTCTCAAGAATGTCTCACCACTCCAACCACGAAGAGATTCCACCTCCCGGACTGAAAGTTCCACCGCCAGTAGATCCGGCCAATCCGGCGGCCAATATCAACTTGAGGGCCATCTTGAACGATCCCCAAGGTTTGAGAGATTTCACCGACTACCTCAACGAAAAGAGGAGGAAAAATGAGGCCCTGGAGTTGGAGAAGGCCAAGGAGCAGGCCAAAGAAAATGCTCGAAAGGCGAAAGCCCACGCCCACCATGAAGACGAGGACGACCAGATATCGTTCTCGGTGACAGGTTTACCCCGACGTGCCCGCGATAAGGGCAAAGAAAAATCTTACGAGCGCCCCCACCATAGTCATACCGGAGATTCAAGAGATAGCCGGAACTCGGTTTTTAATCGCATGGGAGAAAAGGAGCGAGAAGCTCCTCGCCAAATACCCTTCAAGTTTGGTGCCCGACCCCACAAGGACGACCAAGGGCATCACGGTGTAAAGAAAGATCAGGGAGATAGAGTCTCCGCCCTCGACCGCGTAGGGGGTCGATCGCGCGGACCGGCGAAGAGTTTTCGCAGCCACCAACCAGAGAGATCCCTCCACTACTCACCAGAGCGATCACACCGCAACCAATATGACCGACTGGTCGAATCCCACAGGAGCCAGCGAAGCGAACACCAGATTCCTCGGCCTCAAAATGTCGAGGAGTGTCAAATTGCACAATTCTTGGAGACCCAGAAGCAGATGAAGCTCGAGATGGTAAATCTCCGAGCAGAAGTGGCCGCCACCCAAAAGGGGAACATCCCACCAGTCACTCTCCCCGTTTCACCAATGAATGTCATGATTCTCACTGCCCCCATCCAGAAGAAGATCCAAATGCCCGCAATGGTGGTGTACGACGGCGTGTCTGATCTCCGTGTACACTTGTCAAAATATTCGAACTACATGGCCTCAGTTGGGGCAACGGACGCAACACAATGCCGAAACTTTCCCCTGACCTTGGGGGATCGTGCCCATCGTTGGTACACGACTCTGGGAGTAGGATCCATCAACTCATTCATCGAGCTGGGGCAGCAATTTCTAACCTATTACGGGTCGATTACTGCTCGCCCAACATCCATTCAGCGTTTGGCAAACGTCCGCCAAACCCTGACCGAGTCAGGAAAAGACTTCATCGAACGTTTTGACAGATTAGTCATCGATGGAGAAGCGGTGAACGATGAGACCAAGCTGATCTCTACAGTTTCCGGTCTAAGGATAGGCTCTCGCCTATGTGAAGCCATGCATACACTTTTCCCCAGAATCTCATGCAGATTTCCGTAATCGGGCCGGGAACATCATCCAGATGGAAGAGATAATGGATGCCGCAAAGGCTAACGAGCAGCCTGAGACGGTAAAAAAGGTGTGGCCACCGAAGAAAAACTTTACAACTTGGGAGCCGTCCCAGCCAAAAAAGGCAGTAAATCAAGGGAATAACGCCAAGCCAGCAAACTTCAAACCATTCGAGGAGGCGCCAGAAATCACACATCTGAGAGAAGCACTCACCATTGATCCCAGGGCCATCTTCGATGCGATCAAAGGGAAGAATATGCTCCCACCGGCAAGGGCTATGCATACGAACAGAGAATAATCTGAATCCAAGCAAATTCTTTGACTATCACAATTCTATCGGCCACAGGACCAATGGGTGTCGGGATTTAATGAAGAATTTGTACAAGTTGTACATGGAAGGCTAATAAGATATATCAGTGAGATATTAATGCCTAATTTCTAGTTTGACCATATCTTTATATTTATTATTCTTTCCATGTATTTCTCCCACTAATTGTGGGGTTTGTTGTATCTCACAATTATTAATAGTAAAATCACTCCATCACCAATTCACGGTGATTGACTAATTCTCATCATATACCAGCCGCCGCACTATTTCTGACGGACAGGTCTCCTCCGCCGTGAACTCATGAGGACCCTGCTGAGTCCAACATACAACTGCCCATCCATGTTGATCCGACTCCAGCCCCTGTGCTGCCTAATACAGCCCCTGTCGAGCCTGTTGTTCCAGCTCAATCTCCTGTTCCGGCTCCATATGTCGAACCAGCGCCAACCCCGGTTGTTCCTCCATCTCACCCCATGATTACGAGGTCTCGGGCTGGTGTATTCAAGCCAAGGTATCCTGTTGACTTGGCTTCCACTGCTCTTCTTTCCGCTCTTGTTGCCACTTCTGAGCCTCGTGGCTTCAAGTCCGCTGCTAAGCATCCTGAGTGGCTTGCTGCTATGCAAGAAGAGATTAATGCTCTTCGTTCGAATGATACGTGGGACTTGGTACCTCGTTCTCCTGGCACTAACATTGTTAGCTCAAAGTGGGTCTTTCGTACGAAGTTTCATGCTGATGGTTCCATTGAGCGTTATAAAGCCCGATTGGTTGCCCGAGGCTTTACTCAGATTCCGGGTACCGATTTTCATCATACATTTAGTCCTGTTGTCAAGGCTGCCACAGTTCGAATTATTCTGGCTCTTTCTGTTCAACATGATTGGCCTCTTCATCAGCTTGATGTCAAAAATGCCTTTCTTAATGGTGTTCTTGACAAACCAGTATTCATGGCTCAACCTCCTGGTTTTGTGGATCCCCGTTTCCCTGATCATGTCTGTCGGTTAAAGAAAGCCTTATACGGTCTTCGTCAAGCTCCCCTCGCTTGGTTTCAGCGTTTCAGCACTTATCTCTCCAGTTTGGGCTTTCTTCAGAGTCGTTGTGATTCGTCTCTGTTTCATTTCCATCGAGGTACCTCTATCATCTACTTGTTACTCTACGTTGATGATATTATTGTCACCGGAAATGATTCGTCTATGTTACGGGATTTCATTTCTCGTACTCATCGGGAGTTTGCTATCAAGGATCTTGGGCGTCTTAACTACTTTCTTGGGCTTGAAGTTTCTTCCACGACGAACGGTCTATTTGTTGGACAAGCTAAGTATGCCCATGATATTCTTAAACGGGCTGAGCTTCTTGATTCTAAGCCCGTTTCCACCCCTCTTGCTGCTGGAGAATCTCTCATTAGTGATGGTGTCCTTTTTCATGATCCTACTTTATACAGATCTCTTGTTGGAGCTCTTCAGTATTTAACCATCACTCGTCCTGATCTCTCTTATGCAGTTAGCTCGGTCAGTCAATTTCTTCACTCGCCTACTGATGCTCATTTTTTGGCAGTAAAGCGTATACTTCGTTATGTCAAGGGTACAGTTCACTTTGGCCTTTCCTTTACACGGCATTCTGATTCCTCCATTTTGGGTTACTCTGATGCCGATTGGGCCCGTTGCCCTGAGACTCGTCGCTCAACTTATGGTTATTCCATTTTTATTGGAGGCAACCTCGTCTCTTGGAGTGCCAAGAAACAACCGACTGTTGCCAGATCCAGTTGTGAATCGGAGTATCGGGCTATGGCTAATGCTTCAGCCGAGATTGTTTGGGTAGCGAATCTTCTTCGGGAGCTTCGTGCTTTGCCCACTTCCCGTCCCATTCTTCTGTGTGATAACAAGAGTGCTATATTTCTAAGTCAGAATCCGGTCGCCCACAAACGGGCTAAACACATTGATATTGATTATCACTTTGTCCGTGAACTTGTGTCATCCGGGAGATTACTCACACGTTTCGTCCCTTCAGATTTGCAGCTAGCGGATATCTTTACGAAGAGCCTCCCTCGTCCTGCCTTTGAGTTTCTACGATCCAAGCTTTGCGTGTGTCTTCATCCCACGCAGCACTTGACGGGGGGTAATAAGATATATCAGTGAGATATTAATGCCTAATTTCTAGTTTGACCATATCTTTATATTTATTATTCTTTCCATGTATTTCTCCCACTAATTGTGGGGTTTGTTGTATCTCACAATTATTAATAGTAAAATCACTCCATCACCAATTCACGGTGATTGACTAATTCTCATCATAAAGGCAAACTCGCCCAGTTTATCAAGGCCAAGGAGGGTAATGGCGACCAGAGGGGCAAGAAGCGTCGCGATGACGACGAGGATTTACGTTAGTAAATCAATCGCCAGCAAACAGTTTACCCAATGTCGAACGGTCCACCAGGCGACATCAATTTTGTGGGCGGTGGTTGTAATGTCATTGAAGGCCCCATAGGGGGTATCCAATCTGGAAATGCTCTGTCTGTTCGCCGACAGCAGAGTGATATGCGAGCTCAGAATAATGTGCATCAGGTGTGCGTTGCCGCAGCTGCAGATAAGCCCATTTCGCACCAGGTGCTTTTCACCGACAACGATCTCAATGGAGTGGTGTAGCCAAACAACGATGCTTTGGTTATCACCGTGAAAATTATGGGTACTGTAGCACATCGCATGATGGTCGATACCGGGGCATATACCAACATCCTCTTCAAGCATACGTTGGGTGCTCTCGGTGGATATGAAGCTTACCTCGAGCCATGCAACGACACCATCGTGGGTTTCGGAGACGCCGCTTCCATCCCCATCGGGAAGATAAGACTAGCGGTCGAACTGGCGTCAACCAAAAATCCGGAAATGCACACCACACGACACCTCGACTTCATGGTCGTCGACATGCCATCATCCTACAATGCTTTTCTTGGTCGAACTTTCTTTGCTGAATTCAAGGCGGCCACCTCTACTTATTATTACTGTGTAAAAATTCCGACCCCGAAGGGAGTTATAACCCTAAAGGACGATTAGGCATGGGCGAGGGAGTGTCTCATCCGTTTTGCAAAGCGTTATTCTAAGAATTATACCGCTGAGGGAAAGTACATCGAGTGTCATAAAGAAAGAATGCACACAAACTACTTAGAGGGTTTTCCCAACAAGTACCAAAGAATCGAAATAGGGGAGTCAAGTCAGCAAGTTGACGACCAGCAAATAGGGTTGGACGAACACACCCCAATGGATCTGGACGAGCACATTCAAACAGAAATGGATGATCAACTCCCCGAAGCGATCGACGACCAGGTACCAGATCTGGACATGCCAGATTTGGAACCTAGGCTAGGCTTCGAGCCAGAGATTGGGATCGAGGACCCTCACAGGAAAGAACCCAAAGAATGGGTAACTCCGGTAGAGGACCTTGAAACCATCCACCTAGATTTAACTCGCCCAGATCTAGAAGTCTTCATAGGCTCAAACCTACCAGAACCCCTGCGATCAGAAATGATCACCTTTTTTAAGAAAAACATCGGAGCGTTCGCTTGGTCGCACGAAGATATGGTAGGCATCAGCATGAATCATGCCTGCCACAGATTAAATATTGATCCCACAAGGAGACCTATCAAGCAAAAATGAAGAAATTTTGGGCCTGATAAGTATGCGACTATGGCAGTCGAAGTTATAAAATTAATCGACAATAAATTGATCCAAAAAAATAGGAACTGACCCCCAGTGGGTAGCAAATCCCGTGCTCGGTCGAAAAACGAACGGATCGTGGTGACTATGTATAGACTTCACAAATCTAAACAACGCTTGTCCTAAGGACCATTTTCCAATGCCACACATTGACTATCTGGTGGATAGTACGGCGGGGCACGAGATGCTAACTTTTATAGATGCTTTTGCGGGATATCATCAGATAGTGATGCATCCCGATGACCAGAGGCACACGACCTTCATGACGGCGACAGAAATGTACAGCTGGAAACGAATGCCCTTCGGATTGAAAAATGCAGGGGCAACGTACCAAAGACTGGTAAATAAGATGTTCGATCAACACATTGGCGAGATGGTGGAAGTTTATGTTGATGACATAGTCGTCAAAAGTTTGCGAAAAGAAGACCGCCTACATCACCTCACCATGACCTTCGATATCCTCAAAGAATATAACATGAAATTAAACCCAAAAAAATGCAGTTTTGGTGTTAGCTCCGGGAAATTTCTGGGGCATATGGTTAGCCAGAGGGGCATCGAGGCAAATCCTACCAAAATTCAGGCAATCATTGATATGCAGAGCCCAAGGAATGTAAAAGAGGTGCAGAGATTGATAGGATGACTAGCATCGCTGAACAAATTCGTCGCAAGAACGGGCGATCATTGCAAACCATTTTTTGACGCTTTGAAAAAGGGAAGGTTCAAATGGACTGACAAATGCGAGAGAGCTTTCGAGAAGTTAAAAGAATATCTATCCGATCCAAAGGTCCTATCTAAACCAGTCCCGGGCAAAAAATTGTACCTCTACTTGGCAGCCACCGAATGCGCGATCAGCTCAGTGCTCGTTCGAGCATAGGGGAGCACGCACTTACTGATTTACTATGTCAGTCAATCAATGAGGGACGCCGAGTTAAGATACACTCCAATGGAAAAATTGGCTTACGCTTTGGTCATGAGCGTGAGAAAGCTAAGGCAATACCTATTCGACCACGAAGTAGAAGTTCTAACAACGTTCCCTCTCCGCTAAGCATTACATCGACCGGACACCACGAGAAGATTATTAAAATCGTTGGTAGATATCGGGTAATTCGGGCTCACCTACTCACCAAGAACGGCGATCAAGGGGGCATGTCCTGGTAGATTTCATTGTGGAACTCACTTTCCCAGATAAGGTTAACAAGGAAATCGAACTTCTTTGGACACTGTTCGTGGACAGCTCATTGACGAGCACCAAAGTAGGGGCAGGGGTCATCCTCACCAGCCCTTCCGGGTAAACTTTTACTTCGGCGATCGAATTTGAATACAGAGCGACCAACAATGAAGTCGAATACGAAGCACTGGTCGCGGGAATCAAGATGGTAATGGCCGTGGGCACCAGAAATCTGAAAAAAATTCAAACTCTCAACTAGTAGTGTATCAGATAAATGGCGAGTACGAGGCTCGCGGCAACCAGATGATAAAATACCAGGAGTTTGTGAAGGGATTACTCGAGCAATTCGATCAGATATACATCGAGCAAATCCCTTGGGAGCAAAATATGCAAGCAGATGCTTTGGCTCGACTGGCCACTTCAGAGGGGGAGGCAGTATTTTCAGAAGTTACAGTCACAAAAATTTCTTCCCCATCCGTGAATAGAAACCAAATAATGCAAGCCGAAGCGACCAGCGACGAGGAATGTATGGCACTAATCATCAAGTACATCAAGACAGGCGAGCTCTCGACAGATAAGGTTAAGGCGACCAGATTACAACTCAGGTCGGCTAGATACACAGTCATAGGCGATCAGTTATACAAATGAGGCTTTTCAATTCCTTTATTGAAATGCCTAGGAGAAAAGGAAGAAGAAGTGGTCATGCATGAAGTCCATGATGGAATATGTGGAAATCATATAGGGGGGCAATTACTCGCTTTAAAAATCATGAGGCATGGTTACTTTTGGCACACCTTGAAGAAGGACGCAATTCATTACGCGCAGACGTGCAAGAAATGTCAAGCCTTTGCGCCCGCAATACACTCACCACCAGACGAGCTCATTTCGGTTTACAGCTCGTGGCCATTCGCGAAGTGGGGCATGACATTATAGGACCTTTCCCTCCGAACATTTAGGGAGTAATTTTCATTGTGGTAGTAGTCGATTATTTCACGAAGTGGACCGAAGCGAAGGCACTGAAAACCACCACAACGACTCAAATGACAAACTTCATTTGGAAAAATATCATCTGCAGATTCGGCCTTCCACGAGCAATCGTGACAGACAACGGACGCCAGTTCACCAATAAAGACATGTTAGATTTCTGCTCACAATGGAACATCAAGAAGCTTTTTTCAACACCATATCATCCACAATCAAATGGTCATGTAGAGGCTATTAACGAGTTGCACATGGTATTGTGGGCATATCGGACGACCACGAGAATATCTACGGGCGAAACCCCGTTCGCACTCGCGTTCGGGACAGAGGCTGTCATACCAGCGTAGGCACAAGTTGCCACTTTCCGGGTAGCAAACTATGACGAGTAGCTAAATAACGATGCACAACTCTCCGATTTGGATTTTCTAGAAGAACGAAGACTAACAGCAGACGAAAGAAACGTAGTATACAAGCAAAGATCAGAGCGATATTACAACACCAAAGTACGAGGTCGACAATTTATCATTGGCCAACTCGTACTTCGCCGGGCGACGGAGCAATCGATAGGCATACTTGGCCCGACTTGTGATTCAGGTGGAATTTACACGTTTTTTATGCACATGTGAAGCTCATTTTGATTGTGATTTCATTGATTTATTGGTCGATTGTGGATGTTTTGGTCAAAATAAGAGAAATGTGGTATTTTGTCGTTTTTGTAGGAAAAATGACTATTTTAGAAGAAAAAAATACTTACCTAATTTTTAGTGAAGTCAATGAAGGAAGAAATCGAGTTCGTGGGTAAAACGAGTCAAATTTATTCAAATAAATAATTTGGGCCAATATGTAGCTTGAGCCCCAAGCCAGTGACCGAGAGAAGAAAAGGAAATTTGAAGAAAAAGGAAAGAGAGAAAATTTGGAAATTTGAAGAAAAAGGAAAGAGAGAAGATTTGGAAATTGAAGAGAGAAAATGAAATTATATTTTTGGAAATAATTTTTTCTAGAAGTTTTAGCCCTAATTTTCAAGTTATAAATAAACCCTCTAGTCATACTTTGAAAGGGGGGAGAAAAAGAAGAAGAAGAAGGAGGGAGGCATACGTTTGGAGAATCCGCTCACGAGGAGAACACCATCCATTAGACTAAACTTTCTATTTTTCTCTCTTTTTATTTAGTTATTTCATTTGGTTTTGTTAAGTTGATTATGTTGTTGATTGGCTAGAACAATTTGTGGTTCTAAGGCATTGTAAATACTTGGATTGAAGTTTACGATTAATTTCTTGCTTTAATTGGTGTTTGTCTCTTTTGTATGTTTAATTATCCATTGTAAAGCATGTTGTTATTGGCCATGATGATTTGCTTAATTCATTGTTAATTGGAATAATATTGAAAGATTTATTCCATTTAATCGTATGCAAGCATGCAACCAGGTATTATTATGATCTCGAGAGAGGATTAATTATCGGAGAGGGAATTGAATGATCTTAGGAGCTATTTTAGGCGGTGTAACGTTTGTGATGTAGAGATACGAGCCTATGTTGCATGCGTTTTTGGATTAGTTGTATTGAGAGATCGATTAATTCTTCTTGTGTGATCACCCTATTTGAGATAACCTTAATGGCCATTTAAACGAGTTAACATTCATAAACGGATATCTAGGTGTTACAATTGCCTTGGAACCCACCTTCTCTCTTTGAGTCTTCATTCGTTTTACTTTCGTTTTCTTGATACGCATGCTAGTTGATCGATTTAGATTACTCTTTATTACTTATTTGTGACAATTTGGTAGGTAATCTTAGAGTAATTCATCACATTCACTTTATCGATCGCGTCTAAATAGAACTACGTTAACAAAATACACTTTTACGCTATACCTCCCTGTGGGATCGACCTCGTGCTTATCACGCTACGATAGACATCGTACACTTGCGGTTGTTTATTTTAGTGTTGTATAACACGTGAATCAACTTGGAAGGGCCCGTACCGCATAACGCACACGTATTCAAACGGATCGTACGAAATAGAAGATCTTGATGGCAAACCGAGCCAGTACCCTTGGAACGTAGTCAAATTGAAAAAGTACTATCAGTAAGTGTTCCGGGAGGATTTCGAAGACTTGTCTAATTCTCGTATATATATGTAGTTTGTATTTAGAATTGTTTCGTCAAGTTTTTAGCATAAACTTTAGATTTTTAGTTCAGGGCTCTACGAAGCCAATTCGAATCGAGGAAACTCGAACACATACGGATATAAACCGAAAGGTAGAGATCTGGAAACGAGCACAAACCAAAAGGTTGAACTCGGAAAACATATGTATGTAAACCGAAAGGTAGAGATCTGGAAACGAGCACAAACCGAAAGGTTGAACTCGAAAAACATACGAATATAAACCGAAAGGTAGAGATCTCGAAATGAGCACAAACCGAAAGGTTGAACTCGAAAAAAACATATGGATATAAACCGAAAGGTAGAGGTCCGGAGACAAGCATTCATTGAAGGATAAACTTGCAAACATATACTAAATGAGCGAACACATATCGTAAGTAAAGTCCATTTTAATATAAAAAGGACATTATATGCCGAATAGTACAAAAAAGGCCTTATAGGCCGAATAGGTACAAAATTAAAAGGCCCTAATGGCCAAATAGAAATCCTATTAAGGGAGAGTTCCTTCAACAGAGACATTCTCGTGGCCAACAGAAGCACTCTCCTCGCCCACAACAGCAACCTCCTCGGCCAGAGGAGCGACCTCATCACCCGTTGGAACGACCTCACTAGCGGTCCCCACTTCGGCAGTTTGATCGTCAAGTGGGAGTGGACTGTCAAACAAAACCTTTTTCGCCAAAAGGCAAGGAAACATAAGGCCCATGTTCACCAGGTCGAGCAGTGGAAGAACGGAGCCTTCTTTTGGGTTCTCCTCAAGAAGATGGTCTTCGATGAACCGGGCGAAGAAGGTCACGCCCATTTCAGGGTGAATGCTCCTCAGATGACGAACAAACTCAACCATGGAGAAGGCAGCCGAATAGCAAGCCCTAGACTCGGCGAGATAAGTTTTGTTATCCCGATTCGTCTGAGTAGCATCCAACTCCCGCCTAACACAAACTAGCTCGTCCTCGGCCGCTTTCAGACGCTCTTGCATGGTGGCCAACAATGTGCGAGCAGCAGTAAGAGAACTATAGGCCTCAGCTTTCTCATCCTCTGCAGTACGGAGTTGAGCGCGAAGGTCCTCGATCAGCTTGTCGTCCGCCTTTTTATGCTTCAAGGCGGCCCCAAGTTTCGCCTCCATCCTCGTCACCTTCTCTTCGCTCTCGCGAGAAGACTTCAGTAGCTCCTCAATCACAGTTTCCTTCTCCTCATTTCCTTTTCTTAGATCATGGATCTGAAGGGTGAGCTATTCGGTAATGTAGGACGAGCGACTGAGGTTTATAGCCACCTAGAGAGCATTCTCGGCAGCAGATTGAGCATCAACCTCGTCCATGACTGCCTTGGTCAAGGATCAGAGAAGATTCTTCATCGCGCGGCGAGCAAGTGCATCCAACGAGTCATCATCAGCCGGATCTCGCGACCGATAAAAGTTGAGGAGATCTTCGCTGCAAGGAGCAGTCTCCGGATGCTCGGTAAGCCTGATAAGCAAACGACCACTCAATAAAGACATTCAGGAAAAGTTTAAGATATCAAAAGAAGAAAAATTACTTGGCAACCCTCTCGACACTCCAGCCGAGCATTGTTATATCTGCGGGGTCCCTCTCTCTGGCCGACGAAGTGGCGACGACCTCCTGCGATTGTCGAGTTTTGCGAGAAGGAGGTGTATTCATTGGAGGTGGCGAGGACCTTCTCGGTGGTGATTTTCTCAGAGGAGAAGGTCTTCGATAAGTGGCAACGGGGCGATGTCCGCCTCTGTTCGCCGTGCTTTTCTTTGGGGGAGGTGTCGCCGTCTCCCTGCGCTGGCAACGGGGCGATGTCCGCCTCTGTTCGCCGTGCTTTTCTTTGGGGAAGGTGCCACCGTCTCCCCGCGGTCTTTCTTCTTGCAAGCATTCGCTTCGACGGTCTCACGTTCGCGATTGAGGGCTGCCATTCGAAGAGATCGGTTGGCCATCACGTCTTTTAATTTGACTGAAGGGGGGAGATAGGTGGAAACCATCGACGGAACCACTACTAAAATAAAGATGATCAGAAATCTATTGGAGTATGTCTACCAAACAAAGTATTCAGGAGTGTATTCGATACTTGGAGGAAAGGACCAAGTTATATGGTGAGGAGGCACTCGGAGACTAGCTTGTTCCCTTACACTCTCACGATTGAGAAAACGACAAGACCTTTCCAGGCAGCGGCGACGAGCAACACAACAGATGTGGTACTGAAATAAATCAGATAAAAGGTGGCCGCCAACCTTTGCGCGAGCAGTTGTACCTACAAAAAACAAGGAGTTATTTAGTATAGACGAGAACGAGCATATATTTAAAAGACTTACTACGAATTCTTTTGTAATCAATTGCGAATGAGATGCGATCAGCAGACCTATCGGGTTTCACGGCACTTCTCCAGTCGCCGGCAACCCACCACCAATTGGTTTTCCAGTCGCAGATTTTATTGGGAACGCTCTCGATAAGTTTGAATCGATCACGACCTTTCACATAGTACCACCCTTTCCCTACTTTCTTGTCGGCCTCAGATACTTGGATGAGGTAATTTATCTCACGAGGGGTGAGAAACACTCTTTGACAGCCATTCCCAGCGGTCTCAAGGCCGAACACTGTGAGCAGCCCTATGATGTTCGACCACCCGTTCGGCGTCACTTGGGAAGGGGCCAAGCCGAGGAAGTTTAGATAAAAGCTAATCCCCAAAGGCAGTGGAAATCTCAATCCAACCTCCATCATGCTGTTGTTAACGGTGACCATTCCCTCGAGAGGCTGATCGGCCTTTTCATCTTCTCGCGGGACGAAGAAGCACAGATCTTGAGGAAGGTGATACTTGTTCCAAAAGTTGGCCAGTTGGTTCGACGAGACCGTGCTCGCAAAATCGCAGGCAGCGTATTCTGATTGATACGCTTCCCTGAAAGGTCGAGGAAGCATCCTAGGCGGGTATTCGGCCACGTATTGGCAATACGCTTCCCTTACAAGCTCATCCCCGCCTAACTCTTCCCGCCCACTCAAAATATCCTTTATGCTCGCGGCATAGCGAGCAATGTCCTCGTACTCCTCGTGGAGGCTAGTTTTTAAAGTGTTTAACTCTCGTAGGATCGATCGGCTCGCCGACCTCCACGTCCAAATCCGGATCTCCCAGATCCGAGTCAACCTCTTCGGCATCGTCCTCGACGTCATTTCCCTCATCATCTTGGTCAGTATCGTCGCTAACACTCTTTTTGTCGACTACAGCGTCCATCACGTTCAAAACCTCTTCCAAGATATCGGCCGGAGGATTTGGAATCCCTACCCTGAGAGGGCTAATCGAAAGGGTATCGGAGCATACCACCCTCTTCCCCAGATCACGACGGGGACCTACGTCGGAGCTATCGACATCTTCGTCGAAAGGCGGCAGCCCAACGTCCCTACCACCGCCGGAGGTTCCACCAGTCTCCATTTTTAGCAGAAAAAGGGGGAGGGGGACAAGTTCAAAAAGAGAAATAAGAGAGGTCATTTACCTTTCGTACCGATCGGAGATGCACGAAGCCGCCGGAATGTTATGGAGAACTCGAAGATTTCTTGTTTAAGAAGAAGGCTCGAAAAACTCTGAAATCCCAAAAGTTCGAAAATGGTTTTGGAGGTGGAAAGGCCCTATTTATAGGCGTAAGTATCCGAGGACCTGGATGCAAGAAAACGGGGTAAATTTTGTAATTTACCTAAACTTTGGGGTTGTCCCCGAAATCGAGGCACCGATTGGGCTCCACGTGCGACGCTTGGGTGCCCGCACGCACTGCACGAGCAAATTTCAAAATTTGTGCACCGTTTCACGTGCCTGACACCAGTCACGTCCGACGTCATTAAAGTGCTTGGGGAAATGTTTTTTTATTACGGGAAACGAGGCGACCGTTGGCAAATCTCATCATCAAATTTTCCAAGTAAGATAAATGTCAAGGACGGACCCATATCGATCGAAGACGATCATACTGCCCGCCTTCATACTCGAATACGGAGAAAGGCGACCAGGGGGCAAATGTTATACCAAGTCAAAGAGTCAATCTTTGACAAGTCAATCCTAGTCACCAGTCCATGTGGTGACGACTAGTCAACCCTAAGTTATGCGACGACTAGTCAACATTACATCAGGGAGTAAGAAGTACGTGCTCGCTCCTGAGAAGATATGGGCAAGATATTGGCGAGCACATGGAAACTTGCAGCTATGAAAGATAAGTAATCATACTTTATTCGAGAGTGGGCGACCACGACCACCATTCAAGGAGAAGGTCAGACGATCACGACCACGGTTACAAAACTCCTAGTTGAAGACGAAGACGACCACAAAAGAGGCGGTTTAACATCGAAACAACCCCCAAGACGCATTAAATGCAGCTTCCCATCACCTTTATTTGATGGGATCTCAAGGCCAATCGTAGCCTGCCACGTGTAAAGGCAAGGCAGCCAAAATCCTAGTATATAAGTCCAAAGAGGCACAATGTAAACACAACTTGAAACTACTTGCACAAAGACTGATGCACCCGTTTAATCCACGTAAAACCCCCACAATATTATATGATTTTTTAGTGCTTACGAAGTCCACATCCAGATCATCCATTCAAAAGCACGTACAACACTACTAACAGTCGAACACTTAGACACCTATCTAAAATAGTTAAGCTTGCAGAAAGGTGTAGGCTCTTAAGACATACTTGATTGTCTAAAACTCGTTTTAAGTACTTATAAAAACTACTTTAATTTTTACGCAAGAAAGGTTATCAGGTGACTTTAATTCAGTTTGATAAATATGACAAATATGAATGAATAAGCAATATCAAAAGCAAGTAAAAACACACTAGGATTTACAGTCGTTCGGTCTTTAGATCTACGTCCACTCTCACAACTCAACTTTAAAGTTAATTTCTTAACTATAAGGACTTATAATTTTACGTTCAAAGGATAAGACATTAAACTCGATATTCTCCACGAATATATGGCTCTACTTATTATTATCATGACAAAAAGTTTGAAGCAACTATGGGTTCTAGGTTGAAACGAACACTCTTGTGAATCATCTTTGGAGACATCCATATTCAGTATGTTGTTTGCTTGACTTTTTTTTTTTTATTATTATTATTGTTGGAGTTTATGGTGTTGGTTGTCGCTGCAGCATCTTCTGTCTATTCTTTTATGGGTCTCTAAAAATTTATGTTATTTTCATGGCCGAGTAGAACGCCTCCTTTGACTGTGCAGTAGGTGTTATTAAGTCAGAAATACAATACAAGAAATCTCAAAAGTAAACTAAAGAAAATAATCCATACATACATAGCCGTGAGTAAAGTATTACTCCAGTCCTACATAAAATAAGCGGGGTGGTTGATGGGATTATATATTCAAAATAAATCATGACTCCAGAGAACTAAAAATTAATCAATTTCCAGGAAATGTGAACGTAGCTGGACGGCTGACATGTTTTGTTAATAGGTGATAATGTTTGTCAAGAACTAATTTAAATATTAAAGAGTCCAACTCTTCATCTTGAATCCCTAATTAAAATAATTCTTTTTACAGGAATAAAAACAAATATGTGTGTTAGAAAAATAAAAACTAATGTGTTGAATCAGAAACAGTTTGTTGCAAACTTTGACTCAATATAGTGATATACATAGTCCCAAATCAGCAATTAGCTCTCAAAAATATAGTAATTATGCTAAAACCAGGGATTCGTCTCTCCAGTTTTCTTGTAGTATTTTCCCTGATTTTTCAGGGGAATTGTGGTGCAACAGATACAATAAAAGTTGATGAACAAGGCATAACATACGGCAAACCCCTGGTTTCATCGGGTGGGAAATTTGAGCTGGGATTCTTTAGCCCTGGCGATTCGAGAAAATGGTACCTCGGCCTCTGGTTCAAGAATGTAACAGAAAGCACTTTTGTTTGGGTGTTGAATAGAGATTCTCCTCTCACTGATAATTTCGGGGTGCTAAAACTTATCCACCCGGGAATTCTACTTCTTGTCAACAGCACGAATGGAACCGTGTGGGCGTCGAATGCAACAGCTTCCGTGCAAAACCCCGTTGCACAGCTGCTCGACTCTGGAAATTTTGTGGTCAGGGACGAGAGAGATGACCGTCCCGAGAATTTCGTGTGGCAGAGTTTCGACCATCCGACGGATACCTACTTACCGGGCATGAATTTGGGGTGGAATTTAGTGAGTGGTAAAGAGAATTATCTTTGTTCATGGAAAAGCAGGGATGATCCGGCGACAGGGGAGTATACTTATCACCTGGATCCCACTGGATATCCCCAGATAGTGATGAAGAGAGGTCCGGTTATACTGCATCGAATCGGGCCCTGGAATGGGATCCGGTTTCCAGGGCCGCCTAACCCGATACAGGACCCGACTTACAATCTAACATTTGTGATGGATGATAAGGTGGTTTATTATAGGTCGGATTTGGTTGATAAGTCGTTTGTTTCGAGGTACACGTTGAACTATAGCGGCGTTGCCCAGCGATGGACTTGGGCTGATCGGGGTCGTGGGTGGGTGATCTATTTCAGTGTTCCATCGGACATGTGTGATGATTACAATAAGTGTGGAGCTTATGGTAGTTGTAATGGTAAGTCTCCGCCGTGCGAGTGTCTTGATCAAAGGTTTGTGCCCAAGGATCCGAATGGGTGGGCTGGACTTGGGTCGGATTGGTCGAGTGGATGTGTTCGAAGGACGAATTTGAGTTGCCAGGGAGACGTGTTCGTGGAGTATTCGGGGATTAAATTGCCGGATGCAAGAAGTTCATGGCACGATGATACGATGAAGCTTGATGAATGTAGAGCCGAGTGTTTGAAGAATTGTTCTTGTATGGGGTTCACACAGTTGAATATAAGGACAAGGAGTGGATGTTTGATTTGGTTCGATGAGTTGGTTGATATGAGGGGCTTGTCTCTAGATGGGCAGGTTGTTTACATCAGAATGGCTTCTTCTGAAGCAGGTAATTGAGAATTTGTGTCAATAATTTATTTAGTTTGTTATATAAGCTGTGTTCTTTAATTTGATTCAGATTCTAAAGGGAAGAGAAGAGACGTTGTGATTATAGCCAGTGTGGTTTCGGTTGTGGCTATCGTTCTCTTACTCCTCGGTTTATTCTTATGTAATCGGAAGAGGAAGACGAAGATGTTAAAGAGAGAAGAAATTGATGAGGACGAGTCAGATCTGCCGTGTTGGGACTTGTCTCTAGTTCTCAAAGCGACGGATAACTTTTCGAGTAGAAACAAGCTCGGGGAAGGTGGATTTGGTCCCGTTTACAAGGTAATATCTCTATAAAAAATTGTAGTTTGTACTGTACTTGTAGCAAGTGGTGAAATAAGTACTGAATGAAAGAGAATATAATAATATTGCAACAGTATCCATCTGTCTAGTTTGTCACAACTCACAAGTGGTTATCTTATTATACCAGGGGGTGGTGGAAGGAGGACAAGAAATTGCTGTGAAACGACTGTCGAAGGAATCGAGGCAGGGGCGGGACGAACTAAAGAATGAAGTGATCTTCATTGCCAAACTTCGACATAGAAATCTTGTTAAGCTTCTAGGATGCTGCATCCAACGAGATGAAAGCATGCTCATCTACGAATATCTGCCTAACAAAAGCCTCGACCTTTTCCTATTCGGTCAGTCTTATAATCACAATACCAGCTGCACTTTGTGTATGATCGATGTTTAATTGGTATTGTTGACAACATACATATTTGCACCACAGATCAATCAAAAAGTAGGCTGCTCGATTGGCAGAAGCGCTTCCATATCATCAATGGAATCGCGAGAGGGCTATTGTATCTTCATCAGGATTCGCCCTTGAGAATTATACACCGAGACCTCAAAGCTAGCAATATTTTACTCGATTCTGAGATGAACCCCAAAATATCAGACTTCGGATTGGCAAGGAGTTTTGGAGGCAACGTAACGGAGGCTCAGACACTTCGCGTCGTTGGGACATAGTAAGAATCTCATCCTAACCACATCTAACTAAAAGCTTGTAGAAAATATTATGGAGAGGACTAGGAAAACTCATATTTAATATGTGACCATTAATTTTGCTTAATGCAGTGGATACATGTCTCCAGAGTATGCAGTGGATGGAATGTTTTCAGTCAAATCCGACGTGTTCAGCTTCGGTGTTGTTCTGCTTGAAATTGTGTCTGGCAAAAAAAACAGAGGATTTTCCCATCATGAACACAATCTCAACCTTCTAGGCCATGTAAGTCTTCAAAACTATATAGTAACACGTAAAAGAAATATGAGATGAAATGTTCAATTAATTCTATTTTATAGGCATGGAAGCTTTTTAAAGAAGGACGGTCATTGGAACTAGTCGATGCATGTCTAGACGACAAATTTGAGGGTACGGAAGTGGTGAGGTCGATTGAAGTCGGGTTGTTATGCGTTCAGCAGAATCCAGAAGATAGGCCAAGTATGTCCACTGTGGTGTGGATGTTGGGAAATGAAGGTGAAGTTTCTGAAGCCAAGCATCCCGGTTTCTTCACTGAAAGAGGTGTTAAGGGTCATGCAGCTTTGACTAGCACGAATGTTACGAATTCGATGAATGATTTGACTATTACGATGCCCGAGCCTCGATAAATAGTCAACCAATCAAAAAATTGTATATCACGTTTTTTAATTGGCAAACTATTATACAAACCTTCATAATTGCTTACCGTACATTATTAATACTATTGTTTATAATACACTACTAATACGTTGTAAAATTTCTAAACAAAAGTCTAGTAAAAATGCAAAGAAATTACCTAGGTATAAACAGATGATAGAAAAAAAAAGATTCAGCTTTATAGAGTAGTAGTATAAAAAAGTCACTCTCTCCTTTTTTTTCTCACTCTCCTTATTCATTCACTCATTAAATCTGTCTCGTCTCGTACATTTTATGAAATTATCACTTTATTTTTACTTTCATTCATTACTTGATTACTCAAATTGTCATTCAACTATATTCACAAACAATCACTTTATTCATAACTAGTGTAAGACCCGTGGATTTCGCGGGATTGGAAAAAAATTATATTATTATTTAATAAAATTTTATATAATTTATTAAAAAAATTGTATATAAGAAATCAAAATTTTACACAATTGTCAAATTACAACATTAAAAAAAGTAAGTTAAAGTATTTCAAATGATGATCGTGTCATACAAATAATTGTTAATCTCACCTCCTTCGACGATTTATTGAAGAATCCACGAATGGTTCTAGGTTGCTAGAATATTATCTGCTACTCCGTTGTTTATTTAATTTCCTAACCTTGTTGTAATGTTAAGCATATATTTTGCTCTACCTAGGGGCACATTTTGTGCTCATGGGAAGTTTTGTGTAATCTGAGTTCTTATTTATATGAGGATGAAATTTGCTGCTAAAAACAAAAAACACAAATAATTGTTAATCTAACAATCTCCATCATCTACTCACTTATCAGTTATTATACATGTAACTTTCATTGGCCAGACACTAAATAAAGTGAGATACATTTGCAAGAAATAACATGACGATTAAATACAGAGTATCAATTTGTGTCATAAAAGAGTATACTTTTTTTTTATACAGAAGTAAAAGAGTACAACTAGTGGTTTTACAATCAATATAAAATGGAGTAGTGATTAGTCCTCAAAAATAAATCGAAATGATTTATTAATAAATGTGAAATAAGAGAAATTTCTATTTGGAATAGAAATCTGACATAGAAATACATCACTATTAGCGTTAACGTAGAAATCTGTACCTCAAATATGCACAATCATCCACCATTTTATTAGAGTAACAATGTAAGAGAACAACCGAAAAAAAATCATGCATTAATTTTATTTATTACTTTATGCGGCTAATGTAAGATAACAATGTAAGAGAACAAAAGAAAAAATTAAAATTAATATTCAAAACCCATGGAATATATTATATATGTGGCCACATAAAACCATAGAATCAATATAAAACCAAAACAAATTGAGATACATGAAATTCTAATGACGACGGGATAATTTTCGAAACACTTACAACCATAGAAAGAGCCCAAGACGACAGACTTAGGAGTAATATGTTATAAGGCGAGTACCAAATTCAAAGAATTAAAGTGAAGAAATAAAATATACAGAAAAAGAAAAAGTAAGAGAAAGAAAAATGATTTTTAATCCTAAACCAAATTCATAGAATTTTAAAATAAGAGAGAACAAAAATGCAGAGTTAAAATAGTTGTGAGATGAAGAGTTAAAGCTATTGAGTGAAAAAAGAATAACGGTGTGAGAGAACGGTTATTTTGTTTTACAGAGAAATAAGATGGGCAGTTGAGTAATTTTGATAGAGAAAATGTTAAGACTTAATAGGACTTAATAGGAAAGTATGTGGAGAGAAGTAAGAAATACGCTAGTGAAAAATAGAAGTTGAGGAGAAATAATAATAAATAAATAAGACAGTTTGAGAAAAATGGGAAAAAAATAGAAATTCTATAAAATTAGAAAATTAGAAGTGGTAGAAGGTTGGAGAGCCACGTAGGATATAATAGATTTATTTAAGAGTAGATTTGATTATAAATTAGATATTAAAAAGGCAAAAAATATTATTTGAAATTGACCTTAAATGAAAATAATATATTTCTCAATTTTTAAAATTACAAAAGTAGTAATTATAAAAGTGACCGTACGACAAATTACAATTAATAGTACGACAAATTACAATTAATAGTACGACACGTAATATAAAACATAACATGTCATTAAGTTTAGATTAGAAATCTAATTATTCAAATTAATTTACACGTTGCCTACCTTTAGAAGTTCCCTACAATGGTTTATATAAATATGATAATCAATTACATTAATTTAATTTCAAAATCTAACTAAATTGAATAAAAAATGTTACTCCGTATTAAAATAAATATTCGAATAAATATAAAATATGAGTCTTAATTTTATATAATCAATGAATTGCCTAAAATTAAGAGATGGTAGTTGACTAATACAAATAATGGTAGAAATTAATCACCGTATATTAAGGTATCAGTGGTGTAAAATTAATTATCTGGTAATCATTAATGATTTTGGCTAAATTAGTGGATTGCTTTATGTAAAATTTTACACTTAGTATAAAATGAAAGTCTTAATTGTCATAGACCAAATCATCTAATTAATTAAGTAAAACTGAATTTACAAAATCGTCAAATAAAGTTAATTTCTATAATTCTTGTTTGAGTAGCACTAATATATTTAAGAACTCAAAAATAGTTTAAAAAATACCATGTTAAATGCCTGAAAATTACAAATAATTGAATCAAAACATTGACCCATTCAACATAAATTTTTTTTTTTTTTTTAAATATTGAATTAACACCATGTGTAGTGATATACATTGCAAAGTTATAAAACTACACAAAATAAATTATAATTAAAATAGGAGTTGGTCTCTTGTGCATAATGTGTACGTGCACACTTATGAACGGTCAACACTTATGAACTCAAAAAAATAAAAACTAATAATAAGGTAATGGTTAGTCCAGTGGTTACACCAACCAAAGATGGGTATGAGGTTGCAGGTTCGAAGTTCACCATATGAGAATTTCCCTTAAAATAGATCTACATAATTATCATTGTAATAAAAAACACATTCATCATTCGACAATTAATTTAGAGGGATTGATGTATGTTGGAAAAAATACTCCAAACATTAGGCCAAACACTTACGCAATTGTCAGGTTACAACATGAAAAAATGAGATTCATATTTATATCATAATAGAGTTCTTCTATTATCACTGACTGAGATAAAAAAATCTCCTCATTGTAAGAATTTGCATATTTCTTGAACAAATCAATTAGTACCAAACTTGAAATTTTCAAAAAAAGGGCGAAACATTAGCCATTCTAATTCAGCAACAACAATGATTAGATATTACAATCTAAAAATGAAAAAAGTATCACATCGAAACAACCCCAAAATATTTAAATGTAGCAAGAGCATTCTAAAAAAAATAAAAATATAATCGATTAATCTAAAGAATTAAAGTCCTTCCAAGAAGGTAAATAAACAAAATGGAACTTAAACCAATAGTTGAAATATATGATCTCACGATAGCTTAGAAATTCTCCTTAAAAAATGAGATTAAAAAATACCTCGAAGAGGTGAGAATGGAGGTGAGGGAGAATAAAGAATCGGAAGTCCAGTCATGCTTAAACTGAAATATGGTGCTCTCAAAACTGATCTTCCTTGCGTAATCATCCTCTCCAATTTTATGCGCAACCACCCTTGATTGCCTTCTCCCTGCGAACTTGTATAAATGAAACCTAGAAAGGGAGATCGAAGAAAGAGGATTCAGAGAAGCCACATAGAAACAAAGTCACATTAAACATTTTGACACGTTAAAGAAGACCCACTTTCAGAACATAAGACTGAACCTCCAATTTCAAAATAATCACCACATAAATCTTACTGATTCATACATCATACGTAAAACTGAAGAAAACAAATCTGAAAAAAAAAATACAGAGATTAGAAAATTGTACGATTCAAAATTTAGAAAATTGACTCACCGAATCGCTTACCACACGGAAGAATGTAATCGAGGCGGCAAAGTGAAGCAGTAGTGGAAGAGATTTGAGATGAGCCGAGAAGATGAAAGGATAACAACAATTCACACAACATCTGTAAAACTGAAAAAGAATCTGAAAAATAGTGAAGAATGGAGAAGATTGTATGAATTAATTAAGATTAAAAATTGACTCACCTGTTTGCTTACCACAACGACGTGTAATTGAGGTGGTGGAGCAGTGAAGCAACTGTGGAAGAGGGTTGGGAGGTGCGTAGAAAAAGATGAAAGGTATAAGTGAAAATAAATAAATTAAAATATAATTAAGTTAACCCCAAATCAGCGGGCACATATTAAGATTTAATTTAAAACTTTAAGGCTAAGATTGAAAGTTTGGAAAAGAGAATGAATGAAGGAGAGTAGAAGAAATTTGAAATGGAGCAATTTCAAGAAGAGGAGTTGAAATAGATCAATGTGGTTATGACATGTGTCACAACAAAAGTTTGTAAATATATATATATATATAGATGGACCTCACAAATACTCCACAACTAGTGTAAGACCCGCGTTTTACGCGGGGTTGAATTAAATTTATAATATATTTCAAGTTTAATTTATTAATTAAAAGATAAATTTTAAAACTTGTGTAGATTTGTAATTTCGTTATTCTATTAAAATAATATTGTAACAATATAAATGACATCATATATAGTATATAATAATATAATAGAGAATTCTAAATTTATTTATAAAAAAAATAATATAATAAATTACATATTGCAGAAAACTCGTTTACAACATTCGTTGTAGGTACGTTTACATATTTTTTCATTTGAACACTCTTACTATTGACTCTAGAAACTGCAACATATAATTGTTTGTGTGTGAACACTGAACACATGTTTCAAAAGTTAGACACCTGCAATGAAAAATGACTCACCTTGACTTTTATTTATCATCATTGCAACCTCCTTCGAAAATCTACGGGAGTCTGTCATCTAAAACACTAAAAATTCATTCTTGGCAGCTTTACTACCAACATTCATTCTAGAAAAATTTTGTGCTTCAATAATGTGATTTTTAAGACTCGTAACAATCGGTCTAGTTCCATTGCACAAACCAGATTTTAGATAATTGTTTATAAGCAGCATTATAAGGACATATATTTTGAGAATCAGCCGATAATTTGACAAACCAGAACACTTAAGAGAGATGAAAAATGATTCAATTGAAAACACATGTCTCATACCACCAGTCTAAACTCCTATGGACAAACACTATTTAAACTCAAATATTTCATTTTATCACCAAGTATCATCGTCAACGTTGTCCCGTTAATACTTTAAATTTTTTAATATGTTGGAGCAAGTGTACCTCTATCCTCAAAATGAATATTCGTGCCAAAGTTATCAGAGATAGATGGATGTTGTCGACTATCTCCAAGATCCAGGATCACGTGCATCTAAAATCAAATTCTCTTTAGAAATATTGATATCCGCAATACCATCATCACCATCTCCAAGATCCTGATCCCCAATTTTCAAAATCCATTTTGGGAATTCAACTATCTCGTTAGATGTATTACTACTGGAGAATTTTTAGTATGCAACCTTATGTTCCTTGTCAACTTCAGTACTTTACAATGTTCCCACAAATATGAAGAATTGATGGTAGGGTGAACTATATCTTCTCTAAAACCTTTGAAAATAACAGGAAATTTTTGTCTGAAGTCCTCACTAAGAACCATTGTCTTTCCTCCAAAAGACAAAATAGACATCGATACATCATGACATCTAACTATATCTCTTAGGCTTCGATCAAATACCTCAAAACAAAATTTTTTATCAACTTTGACATTATTATATGTTTAGAAAAAATGAGTACCAGGTATTATGTTGCGAAAGGATAATTCAGATATGTTTATCAGAATATAAAACCTAGAATGTGTAGTACATCCTCCAAACAACATAAGAGAAGTTATATCACTCGATGCAACATTAAGAACATTGTTTATGTGGGATCTAATGGCTGCAGAAATAGTTCTTCATATAAAAGTTTTTTTTTTTTTTTGTCAATTTTACCTCTTATCCATACAAAAAGAAGACTCCACCATCACTGAAACAAACAACTCCTATGTATTTCTTATAGAACATCACTTTGTTCGAAAGTTGAGGTTGAAGACAACATATTGTACTCCTTCACTCAGTGCGAACATAACTCAACTCTTAAAAAATGAATGAACCGCGTTTTAGAGATATATGATACGGGTCTAAAATAGACATTGATGAAAATCTATTTAAACTAATCCCGATTTTTTGAAGTAATTCATCAATCTTAAGGAGTGTATAATTATTTAAACTTTCACAGGTCATATGTAAACCTAAGAAAAATGTATTAAATGAACAAAAATCTTTATTATAAAGTAGTATATTTATTTAATAAAATAATACAAATATAAATAAGATATGATAAATGGGAATTCTAAAATTTATATTCCATATTAAATAAATCATCAATCGACCAATATTATTTTACAATCCACCAATTTTAGAAGCCTACGATTATGACATTAAAAAAAATTGTTCTGAGATATGATGTGTTTACATTATGTATGAGAAGTAAGAAATTATATTAAGGTGAAATTTTTTAAAAAGTAAATGAAATTAGTTGGGAGGGTTGTAGAAGATCGAACATCATGTTTGAGTTTGTACGATATATTTAGGTCAAACATAACTTTTAGTGATAAAAACATATGAGAAAGTTATGCATGAAGTGTGATATCTTATACATACGACATTATTCCACATTTGAATCATATTTTAGATGTATATAATTGAGTTGGTGTTCCATAGAGTGTAGGAGTTGGGTCAAAGACCACTCTTAGTGATAAAAACATTTGAGGAAGTCTTATGTAATGCGATCATATATATGAGACGAAACTACCTTATACCCTAGGGCCTCCCGCCCCTCCACCTCCACTCACATCCTATCCTTTTCTACCCTACCCTATCCTTTATATATATATATATATATATATATATATATTAAAATTTAATATTTTTAGTACGTAAATTAAGTAAAATTAGTGATATATTAATTTAATAAATCATTTTAGTAGTGAATTTATTGTAAAATTTGTCAAAAAATTTACACTTTTAATAATTATATATAAAAGTGATTATTTTGTAAGTATTTTAATTATAAAATTGATCTAAAAAATTATATTTTACTTGTTTAAAACTATTAATATTATTGATAAAAAAAATTGTATTACTTATAAGTATTTTTTTAAATATGTTTGCAACTAAAAGTTTGGTGCATCTTTTTTTATAATGATTGAAAGAGTTTTAATTTTTATGGGAGGTAATATATTATAATCTTCAATTTGTATAATATATTTATATGAGGATGAAATTTGCTGATAAAAACAAAAAACACAAATAATTGTTAATCTAACAATCTCCATCATCTACTCACTTATCAGTTATTATACATGTAACTTTCATTGGCCAGACACTAAATAAAGTGAGATACATTTGCAAGAAATAACATGACGATTAAATACAGAGTATCAATTTGTGTCATAAAAGAGTATACTTTTTTTTTTATACAGAAGTAAAAGAGTACAACCAGTGGTTTTACAATCAATATAAAATGGAGTAGTGATTAGTCCTCAAAAATAAATCGAAATGATTTATTAATAAATGTGAAATAAGAGAAATTTCTATTTGGAATAGAAATCTGACATAGAAATACATCACTATTAGCGTTAACGTAGAAATCTGTACCTCAAATATGCACAATCATCCACCATTTTATTAGAGTAACAATGTAAGAGAACAACCGAAAAAAAATCATGCATTAATTTTATTTATTACTTTATGCGGCTAATGTAAGATAACAATGTAAGAGAACAAAAGAAAAAATTTAAATTAATATTCAAAACCCATGGAATATATTATATATGTGGCCACATAAAACCATAAAATCAATATAAAACCAAAACAAATTGAGATACATGAAATTCTAATGACGACGGGATAATTTTCGAAACACTTACAACCATAGAAAGAGCCTAAGACGACAGACTTAGGAGTAATATGTTATAAGGCGAGTACCAAATTCAAAGAATTAAAGTGAAGAAATAAAATATACAGAAAAAGAAAAAGTAAGAGAAAGAAAAATGATTTTTAATCCTAAACCAAATTCATAGAATTTTAAAATAAGAGAGAACAAAAATGCAGAGTTAAAATAGTTGTGAGATGAAGAGTTAAAGCTATTGAGTGAAAAAAGAATAACGGTGTGAGAGAACGGTTATTTTGTTTTACAGAGAAATAAGATGGGCAGTTGAGTAATTTTGATAGAGAAAATGTTAAGACTTAATAGGACTTAATAGAAAAGTATGTGTAGAGAAGTAAGAAATACACTAGTGAAAAATAGAAGTTGAGGAGAAATAATAATAAATAAATAAGACAGTTTGAGAAAAATGGGAAAAAAATAGAAATTCTATAAAATTAGAAAATTAGAAGTGGTAGAAGGTTGGAGAGCCACGTAGGATATAATAGATTTATTTAAGAGTAGATTTGATTATAAATTAGATATTAAAAAGGCAAAAATTATTATTTGAAATTGACCTTAAATGAAAATAATATATTTCTCAATTTTTAAAATTACAAAAGTAGTAATTATAAAAGTGACCGTACGACAAATTACAATTAATAGTACGACAAATTACAATTAATAGTACGACACGTAATATAAAACATAACATGTCATTAAGTTTAGATTAGAAATCTAATTATTCAAATTAATTTACACGTTGCCTACCTTTAGAAGTTCCCTACAATGGTTTATATAAATATGATAATCAATTACATTAATTTAATTTCAAAATCTAACTAAATTGAATAAAAAATGTTACTCCGTATTAAAATAAATATTCGAATAAATATAAAATATGAGTCTTAATTTTATATAATCAATGAATTGCCTAAAATTAAGAGATGGTAGTTGACTAATACAAATAATGGTAGAAATTAATCACCGTATATTAAGGTATCAGTGGTGTAAAATTAATTATCTGGTAATCATTAATGATTTTGGCTAAATTAGTGGATTGCTTTATGTAAAATTTTACACTTAGTATAAAATGAAAGTCTTAATTGTCATAGACCAAATCATCTAATTAATTAAGTAAAACTGAATTTACAAAATCGTCAAATAAAGTTAATTTCTATAATTCTTGTTTGAGTAACACTAATATTGTCACACCCCAATTTTCATTTAATATTTTAAGGGCGTGAACCAAAATATTTAAATAAGAAATGAAACTTACAAATTTATTTTTTTCATTAAATATAATAACATTCGACGGAAGCTTAAATTATAAATAACAACTTGAGTGAATTTAAATATAATATCTAGAAATTAAAACACAATGTCTCAATTGATTTTATTAAATGATTGTAACTTTGTCATCCACCGCTCCTCCTCGCCACCAGCTTCTAAAATCTGAAATGTTAAAATGAAGGGGTGAGCAAACCACAGCTCAGTGGGGACAAGCTTGTCAAAAGTAAATACAATAAGCAATTAAATTGCTACAAACGTAAACATGCATTTAAGGTATTGCCACTTCTCAACTTCTCGTTTATAAAGGTCAGAAGACCTACTTCTCAACTTCTCGTTTATAAAGGTCAAATGACCTGTTTGTCTCAACTTCTCGTTTATAAAGGTCATAAGACCTGTATTTCTGTACTTCTCAACTTCTCATACATAATTCACATTAGTAACAATAAAATCACAAATCGCATTTAATAATGACAAACAATTAAATAGAAATCCCCACCTCGTAGAAGTATCGTTTGAATTAATCTCTGTAATTTTCGTCGTCTAGCCGTGCGATACATAGAATAACAAATAGCCGAATTTTCTTTTAAGCTATACTCAATATAAATAATATTTTATAGAGTGAATTGATATACTTAGGACTTACGTACCCACTACATATATATAGCATTGGTGTGAAGGTGAGGGAAACAAATATGCATACGAATAGCCGTATGTTACAATATTTAAATCAATTAACTATTACAATACTTAAATCAATTAACTAAAATGTAACAATTAGAAACGCATGGCAGCTAGGTAATGGAGGGTCACACCAATTAAAAAATATGTATTAACTATATGTACACGCATATATATCTACATATAATTATATATTATATTTTTCTTTTCTTATAATTTAAATTAACTTAATAAATTTATTATTATATTATAAAATTCTTGGGTATTACATTCTACCCCACTTAATAAAATTTCGTCCTCGAAATTCATTATTATAATCGTGACATAATATAGAAACACGTCATATTTAAAACATTAGCATTAGTATAGTAATATAATAGCATGTAAATTTCGCATAGCAAATTGAAAAATAGAATTATAATAACATGTACCTTAAGGGGTTGAGCTGGAGCGGTGAGGCGGTGATGAACGACATAACATTTTTCTAAAATATACACATTCATTAATATATTTTTAACTTACTCAACTCAAACGAAAGTAATTTAATTTGCAAGTCTACAAGAACGTAGACCCGCTCTGATACCACTCTGTCACACCCCAATTTTCATTTAATATTTTAAGGGCGTGAACCAAAATATTTAAATAAGAAATGAAACTTACAAATTTATTTTTTTCATTAAATATAATAACATTCGACGGAAGCTTAAATTATAAATAACAACTTGAGTGAATTTAAATATAATATCTAGAAATTAAAACACAATGTCTCAATTGATTTTATTAAATGATTGTAACTTTGTCATCCACCGCTCCTCCTCGCCACCAGCTTCTAAAATCTGAAATGTTAAAATGAAGGGGTGAGCAAACCACAGCTCAGTGGGGACAAGCTTGTCAAAAGTAAATACAATAAGCAATTAAATTGCTACAAACGTAAACATGCATTTAAGGTATTGCCACTTCTCAACTTCTCGTTTATAATTAAAGGTCAGAAGACCTACTTCTCAACTTCTCGTTTATAAAGGTCAAATGACCTGTTTGTCTCAACTTCTCGTTTATAAAGGTCATAAGACCTGTATTTCTGTACTTCTCAACTTCTCATACATAATTCACATTAGTAACAATAAAATCACAAATCGCATTTAATAATGACAAACAATTAAATAGAAATCCCCACCTCGTAGAAGTATCGTTTGAATTAATCTTTGTAATTTTCATCGTCTAGCCGTGCGATACATAGAATAACAAATAGCCGAATTTTCTTTTAAGCTATACTCAATATAAATAATATTTTATAGAGTGAATTGATATACTTAGGACTTACGTACCCACTACATATATATAGCATTGGTGTGAAGGTGAGGGAAACAAATATGCATACGAATAGCCGTATGTTACAATATTTAAATCAATTAACTATTACAATACTTAAATCAATTAACTAAAATGTAACAATTAGAAACGCATGGCAGCTAGGTAATGGAGGGTCACACCAATTAAAAAATATGTATTAACTATATGTACACGCATATATATCTACATATAATTATATATTATATTTTTCTTTTCTTATAATTTAAATTAACTTAATAAATTTATTATTATATTATAAAATTCTTGGGTATTACAAATATATTTAAGAACTCAAAAATAGTTTAAAAAATACCATGTTAAATGCCTGAAAATTACAAATAATTGAATCAAAACATTGACCCATTCAACATAAAATTAATTTTTTTTTTAAATATTGAATTAACACCATGTGTAGTGATATACATTGCAAAGTTATAAAACTACACAAAATAAATTATAATTAAAATAGGAGTTGGTCTCTTGTGCATAATGTGTACGTGCACACTTATGAACGGTCAACACTTATGAACTCAAAAAAATAAAAACTAATAATAAGGTAATGGTTAGTCCAGTGGTTACACCAACCAAAGATGGGTATGAGGTTGCAGGTTCGAAGTTCACCATATGAGAATTTCCCTTAAAATAGATCTACATAATTATCATTGTAATAAAAAACACATTCATCATTCGACAATTAATTTAGAGGGATTGATGTATGTTGGAAAAAATACTCCAAACATTAGGCCAAACACTTACGCAATTGTCAGGTTACAACATGAAAAAATGAGATTCATATTTATATCATAATAGAGTTCTTCTATTATCACTGACTGAGATAAAAAAATCTCCTCATTGTAAGAATTTGCATATTTCTTGAACAAATCAATTAGTACCAAACTTGAAATTTTCAAAAAAAGGGCGAAACATTAGCCATTCTAATTCAGCAACAACAATGATTAGATATTACAATCTAAAAATGAAAAAAGTATCACATCGAAACAACCCCAAAATATTTAAATGTAGCAAGAGCATTCTAAAAAAAATAAAAATATAATTGATTAATCTAAAGAATTAAAGTCCTTCCAAGAAGGTAAATAAACAAAATGGAACTTAAACCAATAGTTGAAATATATGATCTCACCATAGCTTAGAAATTCTCCTTAAAAATGAGATTAAAAAATACCTCGAAGAGGTGAGAATGGAGGTGAGGGAGAATAAAGAATCGGAAGTCCAGTCATGCTTAAACTGAAATATGGTGCTCTCAAAACTGATCTTCCTTGCGTAATCATCCTCTCCAATTTTATGCGCAACCACCCTTGATTGCCTTCTCCCTGCGAACTTGTATAAATGAAACCTAGAAAGGGAGATCGAAGAAAGAGGATTCAGAGAAGCCACATAGAAACAAAGTCACATTAAACATTTTGACACGTTAAAGAAGATGTAACGCCCCGAATTCGGAATGCAGCCCTTGAGGCTCAAACACTCTAAATTCGAATCGCCACTTAGTTACCGAAAATCCGAACCTAAAAATTTCTTTTAAAAATACAATAACACAAGCAATATAATAAGAGTTTTGCAGCGGAAATAATTAAAGACAAATATAAGTTGCAATAAAATCAGTGTGGGCCCATTTATTAAAACTTAGAACATGATAAGTAGCAGCCGTTTTAAAATGGTATACATATGGTTATCGAGTAACTTTCGGAAAGTTGTCACTTGGCATAAGAATAAAATCGTCTATCATAAGACATTTCATTTATTATAATATGTCTTAAATATATGTAATATTATAACATCTTAATGTGGGGAAACTCTGTGTCATCCCTGCTCCAACACCGGCCTCTCTCGATCATAACCTGAAAATATTAGTTTTGGGGTGTGAGATAAAAATCTCAGTGGATATCCTATACGCTGCTATACAGATTGGCAGTACGCTGAAAATAGTTTATCTTAACATTTTATCGTAAATTATTCCTTATTATTTTGTGTAGTGAATTTATCGTTCAATGAGGATTCATAATGTAGTCTTATTCATAACCATGGACCATACTTGCCATAAATCATAATATATCATACTTATCATAAATCATCATTATCATCATATCATATATCATGTGGGACACTGGTAGCGACTCTACCACATGCTACCCCCTAAACGCTTCCACCTCCTTCTAGGACACTGATAGCGACTCTATCACATGCTACCCCCATAAACACTTTCCCGCCTCCTCCGTGAAACACATATTGGGACACTGATAGCGACTCTATCACATGCTACCCCCATAAACACTTTCCCGCCACCTCCGTGAAATCGTAATTTATGTATCACACATATAATATTATATTATAATTATTATTGCATTCTTGTGTTCTTAGTTATATGTTGATGTTTGTTTAGTTCAGTTCAGTTCAGAATACACCAACAGTCCATATAACATTTACATCGGCAATACAGTAATGACACCCACCTGGTTAACTTTTAAGAAAAGATACAAACTTCTTGAATGATTTTAGCAAGCGTAACACAGAAGAGGCCGTCCGAGCTCCGATTGGGCCACACTTCGCCTAGCACGTTTTCTTGAATATTTAATTGTTTATCAGAACTCTAGTTTCTTAATTTACTTAAAAATTTTCCTTCCTGAGTAAATCCTATAATCACATGATAAGTAATATCAAAATAATAAATTCAAACAAATACATTTTAACATTTATTAATTGGCATGCTTCAACAAATAATAGCAAATTATGGAGCAACACATATATAATTTAAACACATGCTTCATTTAATAATTTAAAAGAAGCAAAATATAAAATAAGATAACTAACTCGAGTTTATATAGATATTTGAATTAAATGACTTTTGTAAAATCAACAACATTTTGAAAACCTTAATATTTGTTAATTTGCATATACTCAAAAATGGCACTAAAACTCAAATATTAAATAATGTATTATAATAGTCGTAATAAAAATAATACTAACACACGTTTAATTTAAACATGTTCCTCACTTAACAATCACATACGAGAAACTTATAAAACAATGCAATTAAAGTAGGTTATAATTTAATTTTATTTAAAACATTATTCTTATTTCCTTAGCACAAATAATGATAGTGATAATAAATTATTATATATACATTGTATTTACACTTGACACACAAATAATCCACGAATCAAAAAGCATCCATTCGGCACATATATTATGAAATACACAATTAATTAAAGTTACTTATAACAAAAAATAGAAACGTCAGTTAAGATAGATAGAGTTCTAGTTTTGCATTTTGTATTGTCCCTACGATCTAGTATCGATGTTTGCAGAAAATTTGTTTAACTATAAAGTAGACGTTTAGATCTTTAAGAAACATTTTAATAATCTGTTTTAAAAAGATTTAACATATGCCGAATATTTTTTATGGATTTGGGTACGATTACGCCTGTTTCAGTTTTGATCCTTTTTACTCAGAAATTTAAAATAAAATAGCTACAGCTGTTTAATTCCAACAAAATTTGTTTCCATAGCCTTTCAATATATTTCTATCAACGTAGATATTTTTCCAGAATTTAATTGTGGCTCCGAAGATAATATTTTGAAATTTTGCAAAATTGGACATCCTTTAAAACTGTGAATTTTTGCATATGTTCGTCAATCATTTCCCGTCAAACGACTAATTCAATTAACATGAAATCTTGGGGTAAATAAACTATACTATATCAAGTTTATTGACAAGAAAAGGGTTTGTGAAAAACGCATCTCGAAGTCGAGTTAAAATGACTCCGAAGTTTTGAACTTGAAATGATGCTCTGTTTTTTCCAGATTTTTCCAGCATACTGCCCAATTTTCAAAATCGAATATCTCTCATTATACCTTATCAATTCGTGTTATTTTTTGTATTTAGACTCTCCACTGTACGAAGATTATTCCCTCTTTGGTTTTATGTCAAAATCATTTTTCTATAAAAAGATATAAGCATCCAAAATCAGTGGTTTAGTAGTTTCGAAACATTATCTTTAAAAATTCATATCTCTAAAACCGTTGGCTCAATTCGTACAAGATTTATACAGTAAGTTCATAACTCAACATAGTTCATTTCCATATTTTTAGTTTTATCAAAAGCTCCCTGTAATAAAAGTCGAACTACAGGGCAGTAGCTATGTTCTTAAATTCCAGATTTTTGGTTTTGTGACTTACCATGTTCGTGCATAGAAATGGGCGGCATAACATTACTATAATCGAAAACTAAAATCATGGATGTAAAGTACAACAATCAAGAAACACATAAGAGTTTTAAACTAACAAATATCATCAAATTTAAACAAGATAAAAGCAGATATAAAAACAACACAATGCAGTTTTTAGTTTACGGGTTTACGGAACAACCTTTAGATTTTCGGTTAGGATAGAGCTTGATCATTTTCGTGCTTAGGCCTGAGGAATGATAGAAGAACAACAGGGGCTCGGTTCTTCAAGGATTGAGCAAGAAAATTGAAGAACGAGTTAACACACATAATCTGGAAATAAAATACAGCAGCGAATTAAGAAGAAGAAGGAGGCGTGTTCTTTACTTTGCTTAGATGGAGAGGGTTGATTCTTCAACTCAAACACCAGCTGGGAGACGTTTCTGATGGATGGAAAAGCTTCAAGACGAGCTGGAATTGTAGACATGAATCGGTTCTTCCTACGGATTAGGATGACCGATCGAAGAGGCAAAAAGGAAAAGAAGTGGTGTGTTCTCCTCCTTAATCTTGATCGATTCTTCAGATGGAATGGAGAATGATTTTGGCAGAGCTTGGGAGTGTTTGTGAAAGGGAATAATGAAGAAGAAAGCTACTGTGATGGGGGTATATATAGGAGAGAAGATGGTTGGTTATGAATAGTATTTGGTGAGGTGGACCAAAAGTGACCACATGAGTTATGTGGTTAAAAGTTAAAGTTATTGATATTTATTTATCACGGTATTCGTTAGTACTCGGTATTTACTACAAAGTCGTTACTTATTTTTGTGTTAGTTTTTCGCGGAAAATTACACGAGAGCTATAAATATTTATTTAGGATTTATGGCGATAAAATCGTCGCACTTTGAGATAAAAATTATTAAATTATAAATTCTACTTACGACTACTTATATTATTTTAGTTTTAAATTCCAATATTAATTTAATAGCGAATTTATCAGAAAGAGTCCTAATATAAAATAAACTCAGATAAGACAAACATTATATCACAAAGACACGAAAAGCATGGCAACCAAGTAAATGTAATTTTCATAATTATAAATTTTCAATGTATTAAATATTATATCAATGATCAAGCAAGTAAATGAATCAGACCTCTATATTTTATATTAAGATTGAAATGGCGAGGCAATTACTTATTAAAATGCGTATTACGCTTTGTTAAGTTGTTTATCACATAAGCTTTTGATAAAATGATTTGTAAGGTTATTAATTAGATTTATTTCATTTCGACACTTATTAAATATTCATCAAACCTTATACTTCTTTTATTTCTTTATTAAGTGCTAGGAGTGTTGCCCGACCAGAATGCTCGTCCGTCTTCCTGAAAATCAAATCTTTTGGAAAAAAATAACGACGTTAATATAGTTGAAAACTCTTAAATAATTTATTCCTTTATTTCATATTAAATTTTGGGACGGGGTGTTACATCCTTACCCCCTTAACAGAATTTCGTCCCCGAAATTTCGCCTACTCAATTCTCTTAGTTATTGCGAGTATTCCACTAAGATCTTATTTCCTGTTACCAAAGTAGTTCTTTCTTATTTCCCATATCTACTCCAATAAACTAACCAAATGTATTTCGTGATTTCTTAACATACGAGTCTTCATTCCCAAGTTTGTTATAGGCGCATCCCCATAAGTCAAATCACGTCTTATATCTAAGCCTTGAAACTGATAATATTATCTAAGTTACCCAAGTATTTTTCCTCATCTTAAGAATGTAAAGGTTGATATTATTTATCGTTCATCCAATTCTAGCTTCGCTCATTCTATAGGTTTTTGGTTCTCATATATTCCTGGACTGTGTATTCTTTGTAATAATCTCTTCCTCAATACTTTTTATTCCCAAATTTCCTCAAACATTTAAACACAAGAGAGTGGGATGCTAATGTATTTTAAGAAATACATAAGTAGGTGATCCGGATACTAGCAACATACCTATAACGATGTCAATTTCCATCAATATTTTTTTTCCTCAAGTATTTTCATCCTCCTAGACTTCTTATTTCTCAAGTATTTCCATCAATGTATGTTTTCCTCAAGTATTCCGATACTAGACCATTCCTAATTTCTCGAGGGTTTAAAAAGTAGTAGTTCTCGCTTGGCAGAAGTCGTAAACACATAAATTGTTCGATGACCTCTATAGTTCTAGACAAAGGTAGAGGCGCTGGCACAATTGGGGGCAGGAATTAATATGTATGAGGTTATGTAGGGTATGAGAATTCCTTAACCATTCAACTCTAGGAGTTACATTATGAGGTTTCTTGTCCTATTGTTTCTTCATAAGGGTTATGGGCCTCTATCATGTAGTGTTCTGTTGATGTAATCTAAAGGTATGAAAGAAAAGAATATTATATTACTATTTCATATATAGGTATGATAAAACTTTAAAAACAGAACCCAAAAATCGTAACAACAAGGTACTAGCACCAGATCTACATTAGGAGTACACAATACATTGGAACACATTGTGGCCACAATGGCACAATGACGGCACTCGAAATTTGTATGTTAGGAACCATTGATCGCATGTCATTAAAGCGATAATTAGGTAAAAGTAACAGATAGAATAATACAATCTTACTTGAAGTAAGTCGCATAACATTATATATATACTGATTAAAACATGGAGTGACCTTCCCCATTGAAAAAGAACAACAGTCCCAATAAGATAAAACAAGATCATAAGCATCTAGAGTTTTCTAGCCTATACAGTGAGATAGGGACTGAAGTCAAAGTAAAATATAGCTTTTAGGTCTGCCCTTTTTATTTTCACAAAGCAAAGAGGTCTAACTGTCTACAATAAATGCGGGGGAATAGTATCATATGTATCGTGATCACACGCAAAATATTTTTTATAAACTTCCACTTGTACTATAGAAAGCAAGTAAATCATTTCATAACATTCCCCTTTTCATTGCCATAAACATTCTCGTATTAAACCATAGTTTATCATATCATAACTTCCGTAATTTATGCGAGTCAAAGTTCTTGTAATGTTTTGTATTGTATTCAACCCTTTTTACTTAAAACAATAACATACCTCGAGGTGCTTCGGCTGCGGCAGGAAACACATTTTCCCCTTAGTAACATTATATAAGTACCCTTCATAGATCTTAGTACAAGGTTTTAATAATCATGTTATACTTAGGATATAAATATTTTTCTCTTTAATCATTTAAAAAAAATAAAGTAATTTATATTATAAAAAGCTTTTATGAAAAAAGAGTTTACTTATTTATAAAATTTTGAATACTGAAAATAAATTTTAATTTTTGTCCGAAGGTTTGAACATAGGCTCTGATACCACCTGTAACGCCCCGAATTCGGAATGCAGCCCTTGAGGCTCAAACACTCTAAATTCGAATCGCCACTTAGTTACCGAAAATCCGAACCTAAAAATTTCTTTTAAAAATACAATAACACAAGCAATATAATAAGAGTTTTGCAGCGGAAATAATTAAAGACAAATATAAGTTGCAATAAAATCAGTGTGGGCCCATTTATTAAAACTTAGAACATGATAAGTAGCAGCCGTTTTAAAATGGTATACATATGGTTATCGAGTAACTTTCGAAAAGTTGTCACTTGGCATAAGAATAAAATCGTCTATCATAAGACATTTCATTTATTATAATATGTCTTAAATATATGTAATATTATAACATCTTAATGTGGGGAAACTTTGTGTCATCCCTGCTGCAACACCGGCCTCTCTCGATCATAACCTGAAAATATTAAGAAACTGTGGAATGTAATTGAGGTGAAGCACACCCCAATCCTTAAATGTAAAATGGATCGAGTGTTGTACAAGACAATCATGTGCAACACCTCAACTAATGTGATTAAATCGTGTATTAGACATCTAAAGATTGTAAAATGTAATTAGCATATCTCTCGATCATAATTGACGTGTAATTGAGGTGGTGGAGCAGTGAAGCAGCTGTGGAAGAGGGTTGGGAGGTGCGTAGAAAAAGATGAAAGGTATAAGTGAAAATAAATAAATTAAAATATAATTAAGTTAACCCCAAATCAGCGGGCACATATTAAGATTTAATTTAAAACTTTAAGGCTAAGATTGAAAGTTTGGAAAAGAGAATGAATGAAGGAGAGTAGAAGAAATTTGAAATGGAGCAATTTCAAGAAGAGGAGTTGAAATAGATCAATGTGGTTGTGACATGTGTCACAACAAAAGTTTGTAAATATATATATATATATATATAGATGGACCTCACAAATACTCCACAACTAGTGTAAGACCCGCGTTTTACGCGGGGTTGAATTAAATTTATAATATATTTCAAGTTTAATTTATTAATTAAAAGATAAATTTTAAAACTTGTGTAGATTTGTAATTTCGTTATTCTATTAAAATAATATTGTAACAATATAAATGACATCATATATAGTATATAATAATATAATAGAGAATTCTAAATTTATTTATAAAAAAAATAATATAATAAATTACATATTGCGGAAAACTCGTTTACAACATTCGTTGTAGGTACGTTTACATATTTTTTCATTTGAACACTCTTACTATTGACTCTAGAAACTGCAACATATAATTGTTTGTGTGTGAACACTGAACACATGTTTCAAAAGTTAGACACCTGCAATGAAAAATGACTCACCTTGACTTTTATTTATCATCATTGCAACCTCCTTCGAAAATCTACTGGAGTCTGTCATCTAAAACACTAAAAATTCATTCTTGGCAGCTTTACTACCAACATTCATTCTAGAAAAAATTTGTGCTTCAATAATTTGATTTTTAAGACTCGTAACAATCGGTCTAGTTCCATTGCACAAACCAGATTTTAGATAATTGTTTATAAGCAGCATTATAAGGACATATATTTTGAGAATCAACCGATAATTTGACAAACCAGAACACTTAAGAGAGAATCAAAACACATGTCTCATACCACCAGTCTAAACTCCTATGGACAAACACTATTTAAACTCAAATATTTCATTTTATCACCAAGTATCATCGTCAACGTTGTCCCGTTAATACTTTAAATTTTTTAATATGTTGGAGCAAGTGTACCTCTATCCTCAAAATGAATATTCGTGCCAAAGTTATCAGAGATAGATGGATGTTGTCGACTATCTCCAAGATCCAGGATCACGTGCATCTAAAATCAAATTCTCTTTAGAAATATTGATATCCGCAATACCATCATCACCATCTCCAAGATCCTGATCCCCAATTTTCAAAATCTATTTTGGGAATTCAACTATCTCGTTAGATGTATTACTAATGGAGAATTTTTAGTATGCAACCTTATGTTCCTTGTCAGCTTCAGTACTTTACAATGTTCCCACAAATATGAAGAATTGATGGTAGGGTGAACTATATCTTCTCTAAAACCTTTGAAAATAACAGGAAATATTTGTCTGAAGTCCTCACTAAGAACCATTGTCTTTCCTCCAAAAGACAAAATAGACATCGATACATCATGACATCTAACTATATCTCTTAGGCTTCGATCAAATACCTCAAAACAAATTTTTTTATCAACTTTGACATTATTATATGTTTAGAAAAAATGAGTACCAGGTATTATGTTGCGAAAGGATAATTCAGATATGTTTATCAGAATATAAAACCTAGAATGTGTAGTACATCCTCCAAACAACATAAGAGAAGTTATATCACTCGATGCAACATTAAGAACATTGTTTATGTGGGATCTAATGGCTGCAGAAATAGTTCTTCATATAAAAGTTTTTTTTTTTTTGTCAATTTTACCTCTTATCCATACAAAAAGAAGACTCCACCATCACTGAAACAAACAACTCCTAAGTATTTCTTATAGAACATCACTTTGTTCGAAAGTTGAGGTTGAAGACAACATATTGTACTCCTTCACTCAGTGCGAACATAACTCAACTCTTAAAAAATGAATGAACCGCGTTTTAGAGATATATGATACGGGTCTAAAATAGACATTGATGAAAATATATTTAAACTAATCCCGATTTTTTGAAGTAATTCATCAATCTTAAGGAGTGTATAATTATTTAAACTTTCACCGGTCATATGTAAACCTAAGAAAAATGTATTAAATGAACAAAAATCTTTATTATAAAGTAGTATATTTATTTAATAAAATAATACAAATATAAATAAGATATGATAAATGGGAATTCTAAAATTTATATTCCATATTAAATAAATCATCAATCGACCAATATTATTTTACAATCCACCAATTTTATAAGCCTACGATTATGACATTAAAAAAAATTGTTCTGAGATATGATGTGTTTACATTATGTATGAGAAGTAAGAAATTATATTAAGGTGAAAAAATTTAAAAAGTAAATGAAATTAGTTGGGAGGGTTGTAGAAGATCGAACATCATGTTTGAGTTTGTACGATATATTTAATAAAAAGGCATCGGCAAAATGGCATCGGCAGTGGGCCCGATGCCATTTGGTAACGGCAGTGCCCCGATGCCATTTGGTAACGGCGCTTTCCCCGATGCGAAATGGCATCGGCTGTCCCCGATGCAAAATGGCATCGGCAGTGGGCCCCGATGCCATTTGGTAGCGGCGACCTGCCGATGCCAAAAGGCATCGGTTTTCCCAAAATCCGATGCCATTTAAATGGCATCGACCATATTGGCATCGGCACACTGCCGTCCCCTTTGTCGTTGCCTTCATCTGTGGGGACGGCAGATCCGATGCCTTCCCCGATGCCATTTTTAAAGTTTTTTGTAGTGCAATGAATTTTAAGAAGTAAAAAAAGCAATCTAAAAAAAAATTGTAAGAATTATGAAATTTAATTGAACAAATTATGTATCACTAATTCAATAGCACATGCCAATTAGTGTATATATATATATATATATATATATATATATATATATATATATATATATATATATAGTTATATATATAGTTATATTAGATTATCAAATTTAAAGAAAGTTTATTATAGGTTTCAAAAAATCAGTTTATTATATTTGAATTAGTCAAATAAAATATATTTACTACATACATTTATGACAGTTAATATGTGAACTTGAGGGGGAACGAAAATAAAATAAAACTATTTCCTAATTATTTTAGTTTAATATTTGAATCACCTATGTCAAACACCATGTTTAATTTATTGTTCTATATATATTTAAACATTATAAATAATTCATAAAATACTGCACACAATATTATATTGTTATATATATATATATATAAATCTCATCGTTGTTCTAAATTACATAATCAAGAATACAATTTCTATAGAGTAACAATTTTTTTCTAAAGTAATAATAAAAAAAAAAACTTTCCTTCAAATTTACAAAAAAACTTTCCTTCAAATTTACAAAAAAACTTAAAAAATGGAGTCTTATTACAACTATATATATATATATATATATAAAAATTTGCCTTAATTCATTAAAATGTAATACATTAAATTAGTTTATTTCAAAATTTAATTCATTAGCACAATTTAAGTAACGCCTCTATTAGTGTAATAAATGACACATAATTGGTAGTCAAATGTACCATTAAATTGTGCTTATCATTTCCCCCATAAATATAAATTCAGAAAAATTTAAAGAAATTATGTATTATTGTGTACCATATATCATGCATTTGTGGATGCATTTACATTTAATTAGTAAATTCTGCATCAATGTTTCTTTGAATCTTCGCTCTACTTGCATTATAAACAACAAAATTGACTAAATTAATTGTATACTCCGCTAATGCAGCTATATTCGATTTTTTTAATAGAACTTCATCCACAATTCAATCTAGGTTAATATTCAAATTATGAGAGTATATGAAGACATTGAATAGTAAATGTATAAAAAAAATATGTCACTTAATTTTATATAAAACAATAAAATAAATAACATTGTGGTTAATATTCAAATTATTATCGAACCGTTTACATTTCAAATTTATTTTCATGTAATTTGAATTAAATTCGAATTTAAGAATATGTCAGACAATAAATGTAGATTGATTAATGTAATTAAGTTAAATTGGAATTTATGAAATTCAATTTTCATTCGAGTTGAATATAAGAAACATTGTGTTTTATTCTTGGTAATTGGTTTCTATCATTATTCTTCGTTATTGATTTGCATAATTTAAGGTTTGATAAATATTTTTAATTTGAATTTAGAGTATACATATTTTTTACTAATATTAAAAAAGAATTACAAATAAGACATTTCGCTATTGATCATAATAAGAATTAAAGACTTGAATTGACCGAGACTTCAAAAGAAATTGATATGATCATCATGTATACGGAGTATTAAATATGGAATTATCGAATTACATATTTAAAACTTTTTGGAATTAATTATTTAATGATTATTAAAAAAAATATCCTAATATAAAAAGGTTAGTAATCATGTCATAGAAATTAGGGTTGCATATCATACGAACAAATCAAACAATTTTGATGATCCACCGCTTGAATATATTCATATCCAGTCCAGATGTGTGGCATTGAGTCAGAATCATGACTATATCAATTTAATTCCGGAAGGAGCAAACACCTTCTAATTTGATTGTGAAAATACAAACATTACAAAAACCACATATCTTAAAATGGCCATTCTTTTATATTAATCTCAACATAAATTTAAAAAAGCAAGAAAAAAAAAAAGCAACAAATTAGATCATCATTCGAAGCTTCAACCTGCAAAAATTAGATGAAAAAAATAGAGTGGAAATAAAACGTAAATAATCGGAGCGATCTCATACCTATTTATGGACGACCATTGATCCCAAGAAGTTGAATTGCGCCGATCAACCGTACAATTTAGGATGTGCGACGTCCACAGAAGATTAGGGAAGAGTAGCGGTACAAAAGGGGAGTAAAAGAGGGGGAGAGAGATTGAGTGAAAATGAATATAAAAACGTTACATATATATAAATTAAGAAGTGAAACTCTAAAATGATCAACGACTTAGATTAAATTTAGGAAGGGTGTTGTGCTAGAATGAAGAAGAATGAAGATAATTTGAAATTGAGAGAATTGGAGGTGAGAGAGTTGAAATAGATCATTTAAATTGTGACATGTGTCCTCCAATAGGTTTGTAAATATATATATATATATATATAGATATCTATCTATTTTTTTCTTAAAACTTGTGCCCAAATTGATTGGAACAAATATTGTGGACAAATGTAGTACAATACTAATTTTTAGCAATAGAAACCTGTTGTAGAAATTAGGATGAAAACATCGTTATCCCAACAAATATAGCAACGTTGAGTTTTAGAATATATCGATATCGTACAAAATTGGAAAAATGACGAAAATTTTATTAAAATTTTGAAAATTAAAATAGAATTTTAGAGATTGTTATAATATATTATTATGCATATATTTTATTCTAAAGTACAATAAAATTATATGTTTAGAACATACATATAGATAATGGGTGATGCTTGGGTACATGCGAGTACCGGTACACACCAATTTTAATTTTAATTTTGAGTTGCACTCTTGTGTACAAGTTACATAAATGTAACTTGTTCCTATTTAATATTTGAACTAATATTATACAATATGTGAGCTAATACTATACTGTATTTGAACTAATACTATACTCTATTTGAACTAATATTATACTGTATTTGCATAACTCATGAGTAACATTCACTCATTTAGAAAATTGTATTAAATAAAAACAAGTTACATGTGGTACACACAAGCATTATTCTTAATTTTTTATTTATATTTTATCTGCACCCGCTCATTTAATGAGTTCATCCAAAAATCATACTCCGTATTTTTTACTACGATTATCTGCACCAGCTCATTTAATGAGTTTATCCAAAAATTATTTTTTACTACGGTTATTTGCACCCGCTCATTTTATGAGTTCACCCCCAAAGCATTTCTTTTAATCACGTTTATCTGCACCTGCTCATTTTATGAGTTCACCCACCAATAAGTTTTTTTACCACGGTTATCTACACCCCTTCATTTTATGAGTTCACCACCAAATATTTTTTAAAAAATAATTACATTTAAAAGACTATATTATTCTTTTATTAATTTACACAAAATATAATAAAATCAACCTTAATTTGTATATTTACAATCTGCAGTCGAGTCATTGCCGAGTTACCGTCGATTCACCACCAAGTCACCCATATTTTTAGAAAAAAAATCGTAAAACATAATTTTTAAAAAAAAATACTATCGAATTAGCCACAAATCTCGAATTTTTTTCTTTTTAATTTTTCTTCCACCTCATTTTTTCCCTTTTTCTTCTCATTTTCAGTTTTTATTCTAAACTTTTTATTTCTTCGTTTTTTTCCTTTTACTTTTTTTTTTAATTTTCCTGCCTTTATTTTTCATTTTTTTTCATGTGTATTTTTAAAATTTTTAATAAAAAATAATATTATAGGTATGATTTTATTATAGTCGATAATACAATAAGTAATAACTAGTAATACCATAAATAGTAATCAATAATACCATTAACAGTAATTAGTATTATCTTATACAATAACAAATAATTCCACACATCTAATTATATTCAGTAATATCAAAAATAATTATTAGTAATACCACGAACAATAATCAATAATACTATTAACATTAATCAGTAACATTTTATACAATAACAAATAATTTCACACATCTAATTGTATTCAATAATACCAAAACCAATTATTATTTATTAGTAATACCATGAAAAGTAATCAGTAATACCATGAACAATATATACAATAACATTAAATTACACACATCTAATTATATTCAGTAATACCAAAAACAATTATTCGTAATACTATGAACAGTAATCAGTTATACCATGAATAATAATAAGTAATCAATAGACGGTTATACACACACACAAGATTTTAGCGCACACCCCATTAAAGACCGAAGATACCCTTCTCCTACATAACCGTAATTCTCCCCTTATTCTCTCAAACCATATAGTGTGAAAAATAAAATACGTCGCTTGGAAGACCCACTCCTCTCCCAGCCTCGTCGGTCGCCGCTCAAAGCTACGAGCCACATCCTTTCTTCGTTGTCGCACAAAGTCTCGCCGCCATAGCCTCGTTCGTCGACGCCGCATTTGTTTCGTCGATTTTACGCGCGTCTGCTTCCCCGTTCGTCCAGGCCTCACAGTCCGTCCAAGGTTACGTCCCAAGCCGCCGTCGTCCGTGGCTACGTCCCAAGCCCCCGCCGCTCCCTCCGTCTTCCATCACGTTCCAAGTTGCTTGTCCCTCTTTCGATTGTAAGTTAGAAAAACAGATTCGTTCCCTCCTCCTCCTTTCTGCCGCCCCTTCGTCGTCAATTTTCTTATAGATCTCTCAACCTCAAAATACAGATATGTAAGTATTTTTTTTTCTTCTAGACCTCTCAATCTCAAAATCATTGATTTGTAAAAAAATTGGTGGGTGTTCACCTCAATCTTGTGTGTGCATATAATCGTGGTCTTTCATTAGATTTGTGCGACCTATTAATTGTCTGCACCGAAAAAAGTAAATTAGGCTCAAACTTTTAATGAAATTGAAGAGTGTATATACACGCGAATGTATATAATAATTTTCCTATATAAATTAGGATTGATTGTATTATATTTTGTTTAAAGGGCTAGTCTTTTGTGAAATATTGCATATATGCATTTCAGTTATTCACACTCACATTCTTTATAAATACACCCAGTGACAGTTCAACCCACATTTTTTATAAATACACCAACTGATAGTTCAATTCACACCCATATTTTTTATAAATACACCCACTAGCAGAAATTGTACTTAGTCGTCTTCTCCGAGAAATTTTCGGCCACCCGAGGTCGCGGCCGAACGCTGCAATTTACGACGGCCTTAATCTTTAAATATTTTCTATTTCTTTAAATATTCTTTAATTATTATTATGGATCGAGGTTATTTTATATTACTACATGCAATAATATATGTTACTATATGTTATAATGTGAGTTACTTAATCAATAAAAATTCTAGAGAAAAATACTACATAAAAGAATCGGTATTACTATATAAAAAATTATATGTTACTACACACTTCAGTTTGAATTACTACATTGAATATGCGTTTGTTACTATATGTAACTTTATCAAATGATTTGCATTACAACATGGTTATTGTGTTTACTACATGCAATAGTATATGTTACTACGTATTATAATGTGAGTTACTACATTAACAAAAACACTAGAAAAAACGGGTTACTAAATAAAAGAATTTGTATTATTATATAAAATAGTTTGTGTTATTACTACATAAAATAATGTGTGTTACTACATATTACGATTTGAATTACTACATTTAATATCCCGCGTTCGGCTATAAAATAAAAGATAAAAAAATCACAGAAATTGACAAAATAAACGAGTTAATTTTTTTTGTCAAAATTAGAACACAAGTGGGTCAGTTGACAAATAAATTAAGAATTAACCCAAATGAATTAATAGTGACCCAATAATATATATTTTCAGCCCATTGACTTAATAAGTCAATATTTTCAGCCCAATTGACTTAATTAGTCAATATTGCATGTATGCAATATTGCATATAAGTTTTTGTGTTATTTAAATTAATGAAAGGGTTCTTTAATAATTTTAGGTGTAATTGTTTTTAAAAAATAATTAGGGGGTGAAATCAACAAAAGCGGGGTGTAAATAACCGTGGTCAATTGTTTATATATAAATTATGATAGTTGTATTATATTTTGTGTAAATTAATAGAAGGACATTATAATAATTGTAGATGTAATTTTTTTTAAATGATAATTATTGGGGGATGAAATCAACAAAGGGGTGTAAATAACAATTGCTCAATTGTTTATATATAAATTAGTATTGATTGTATTATATTTTGTTTAAATTAATAGAAGGGAACTATAATAATTTTAGGTATAATTTTTAAAAAATAATAATTTAGGCACCACTCCAATGTTTTTTTTGTGAGAATCTGATTAGAGAACCGCATCAACATGAATCTTAAAAGAACCCATTTCCAACGGATGAAATTAAAATTGAAATTAGGAGTGTGGGAGAATTTGGCATAGATAATAAATTACTCCGTATATAAATACGGTTGTCCAAGAACAATTGAAAACCTAATACTCCGGTACAATATAAAATGCAGGATATAACCTGAGAAACAGCACTGCATAGTAGAAAGTGGGAAGGCCATAAACAATATCATATGAATCATGGGTAGGTCCAACGTTGCATACTACACTTTGAAATACAGGGGCATAAACTTTTTGTTTTTATTTTAAAAAACAAACTTTGAAATACAGGGGCATAAACATTCAACTTAAAACTGCGCCCCAAATAAGAAGTTTTATAATTTTTTTGAAATGAATAAACAAAATGAAGTTGCTGGAAAGTATAATGCCTTAAAATTTTAAAATATTAAAGAAGCCGACTCTTGATCTTGATTGAATTGAATTCCTAGTTAAAATAAATCCCAAAAGCTGGAAACTTTTGACTCATACAATCATGCTTCCAATTTCCAATTCAGTAATCACCATTTAAACACAAAATCTGCTGTTTTCTCATCGGATTTGCAACTTCCGATGACGACTACTGCTGCAAAACATTTCTCCAATTTCATTGTAGTCTTCTCCCTAGTTTTTCAGAGGATTTGTGTTGCAACAGATTCAATAAAGGTTGATGAACAAGGCATAACATACGGAAAGCCCCTGGTTTCAACTGGTGGCAAATTTGAACTGGGATTCTTCAGCCCTGGAGATTCAACAAAATGGTACCTCGGCCTCTGGTTCAAGAATGTAACAGAAAACACTTCTGTTTGGGTGTTGAACAGAGATTCTCCTCTCACTGACAATTCCGGGGTGTTAAAACTTCTCCACCCCGGAATTCTACTTCTCGTCAACAGCACGAATGGAACCGTGTGGGCGTCGAATGCAACGACTTCCGTGCAAAACCCCGTTGCGCAGCTGCTCGACTCTGGAAATTTTGTGGTCAGGGACGAGAGAGACGATCGCCCCGAGAATTTCGTGTGGCAGAGTTTCGACCATCCCACGGATACCTACTTACCGGGTATGGATTTGGGGTGGAATTTGGTGAGTCGTAAAGAGAATTACCTTTCGTCCTGGAAAAGCAGGTATGACCCGGGGACAGGGGAGTATACTTACCACCTGGATCCCACTGGATACCCGCAGATAGTGATGAGGAGGGGTCCGGTTACACTACTTCGAATCGGGCCCTGGAATGGAATCCGTTTTCCAGGGCAGCCAAACCCGATACAGGATCCGACTTACAATCTGTCATTTGTGATGGATGATGACAAGGTTTATTTGCATTCGACTGTGGTGGATAAATTGTTTATTTCGAGGTACACGTTGAACCTTAGCGGGGTTGCACAGCGTCTGACTTGGGGCGATGGGAGTCGTGGTTGGGCGACGTATTTCCAGATTCCGTCAGACTTATGTGATGATTATAACAAGTGTGGTGCGTATGGTAGTTGTAATGTTGGAAAATCTAGGCCGTGTGAATGCCTTGATCAGAGGTTTGTGCCTAGGTGGGTTGGGCTTGGATCGGATTGGTCGAGTGGATGTGTTCGAAGGACGAATTTGAGTTGCCAGGGAGATGTGTTTGTAAAGTATTCGGGGATTAAATTGCCGGATGCAAGAAATTCTTGGCACAATGCGACGATGAGACTTGATGAATGCAAATCGGAGTGTTTGAAGAACTGTTCTTGTATGGGGTATTCATATTTGGATATTAGGCAAGGGAGTGGATGTTTGATTTGGTTTAATGAGTTGGTTGATATCAGGGGTTTGTCTCAATATGGGCAGGATATTTACATCAGAATGGCTTCTTCTGAGGCAGGTAGGAATTATTTTGATGAACAAAACAAATTTCTTTAATTTTAATTGATTGAATTAGTCAAAATATTGTTTGCAGATTCAAGAGGAAATAAATCAAGAGAAATGGTAGTGATAGCCTGCAGTGTGATTGCGGTTGTGGCTCTCTTGCTCGTCGGATTATATCTATGTAATCGGAAGAGGAAGACGACGACGAAGAAGTTGTTGAAAGCAGAAGATGAGGATCATCCAGATTTGCCGTTTTGGGACTTGTCTGTAATTCTGAAAGCAACAGATCACTTTTCGAACAGAAACATTCTTGGGGAAGGTGGATTTGGTCCTGTCTACAAGGTAATTAATTTATTTTTCGTATTCGTGAATTATTAGTGAATGAAAGAGAAATGAAATCCGACCCAAGTTTTTGATCTCAGGGGGTGGTGGATGGAGGGAAAGAAATTGCTGTGAAACGATTGTCGAAGGAATCAAGACAAGGGATGGAAGAACTAAAGAATGAAATCATCCTCATTGCCAAACTTCAGCATCGAAATCTTGTTAAGCTTCTAGGATGCTGCATCCAACAAGATGAAAGTATACTCATCTACGAATATTTGCCTAACAAAAGCCTCGATGTTTTTTTATTTGGTTAGTCTTCTAATCCTTATAGTTCACAGTACCTGCACTTTGTTTACAATGTTTAAGTAGAAATGTTGCCAACATGTTTGCACAGATGAATCAAAAAGTATGTTGCTCGATTGGCAGAAGCGCTTCCAAATCATCAATGGAATTGCTAGAGGGCTGTTGTATCTTCATCAAGATTCACGCTTGAGAATTATACACCGTGACCTTAAGGCTAGCAATATACTGCTCGATTCTGAGATGAACCCCAAGATATCAGACTTTGGATTAGCCAGTTGTTTTGGAGGAAACGAAACTGAAGCTCAAACACTTCGCGTCGTTGGAACATAGTACGAATCTTGTTGAATTGCTTCTCATATAAAAGTTTTAAGCTTGTTGTGACTATCAATTCTTGTGCATGCAGTGGATACATGTCTCCAGAGTATGCAGTTGATGGCCTGTTTTCGGTTAAATCAGACGTATTTAGCTTTGGCGTTCTACTGCTGGAAATTTTGTCTGGAAAAAGAAACAGAGGATTTTCCCACAATGAACACAGTCTCAACCTTCTAGGCCATGTAAGTCGGCTACACCATTCGTAGTAAACAAAATACGAGGTTAAATGGTCCAAGTAATTCTATAATTTTGTGCAGGTATGGAAACTTTATAAAGAAGGGAGGTCGTTGGAAGTAGTCGATGCAGCTCTAGACGAAAAGTTTGAGTCGACGCAAGTGTTGAGGTCGATTGAAGTTGGTTTGTTATGCGTGCAACAGAATCCAGAAGACAGGCCAAGTATGTCCACTGTGGTTTGGATGCTGGGAAATCATGAAGCTGAAATTCCTGAAGCTAAGCATCCAGGTTTCTTCACAGAAAGAGGTGTTAATACGGGTCATTATTCGACTAGCACGAAGGATACAAGTTCGACGAATAAATTGACGATTACGATGCCAGAGCCACGATAGTTTAACAACAAATTATATTGTATACCATATATATTTTTCAAATTTAATACTCACTGTACGTATATGATTGTTTGATTTGTGAAAAAAGTACAAGTTGCTATATAATAGTAACAAATTGTAAATGGAATATAATTTTCTACATTTCAAGCATACGAGTATGGGATGGAAAAAGTGGTTGGCTGTCAAAAATCAAAATACATGTGCGCATGACTGTATGAACAGCGCCTTTTTTAGAATGTAGTGACTAGTGATGATTTACAGATTTAACAAAACAAAAAAAGAATTATTGATTGTATATTTGCCTAGATTGCCGTTGTCTGGAGTCTGGACTGTATTTTTATTGAAATATGTATATGCTGATTCACGCAATATCACTGTCTCTGAGTCTTTGACATTAATTTTAAAATAGATTTATCTAAAACTTCTTTGGGTGGAACTACTAACACTACTTCAAAGTTATACACACCCCAAATATTTTTAGACAAAAATTGAGCTAAGTAAATTTATTAAATAGTCCTTTTAAAAATATCAAGAAATTATTAACAAACTCCAAATAATTATAAATACACTTCAAATAATTATAAACACGCCCTACATGTTATCCACACCTCAATCTTAAGCCTTTCCAGTTTCGTCCATCATTTAACCTTCGATCAACGTTCTTGAAAATTAACTTTAATAATTAATATAATAATAGTTAATGGTTATACTCCCCCTGTCCCAAGATAATTTTCATTGGTAGATGGACACGTATATTAAAAAAGTGTAATAATGAGTGAAGTTTTGAATGATAATTTTGTAAAACTTTATGTATAAAGTAATGAAATGAGTTGACTTTTATGTATGTATGGAGAAAAAGTAATGACATTTGTGTAAAATTGAGAATATTGTGAGAGTGAAGTTTATAAAGAATTTTCCATTTTAAGGGTGTGAAAGTTATTGTGGAACGTCTCAAAAAGAAAAGTGTGAAAGTTATTGTGGGATGGAGAGTACTATATATACAATTAACCCGAATAGCATGTCATCACTTACTTAACATTAGAAATATAAAATTACAAACTACATATATTCATCAGCGCAATTTTGTGGGTGCGGCCGTGCACCTTCTTGTGTGTACGGTTATTTAGTATACAATATGCGTACACAATATATTAGTCATAATATTCAATCCCAAAGATTAAGCACTCCCCATTAGTCATAATATTCAATCCCAAAGATTAAGCACTCCCCCTTCTTATGTCAAGCCCTAACTCTTGTATAGTTAGTCAAACTTAACTTATTCTATGTACGAACCATCTGTATAAATAGCTCTTGTAAATCACCTTAACAAATCAATCAAATACATTTTCTATAACTTCTATATGGTATCAGTAGGGAAACGATCCTAAACCCTCGTTTCTTCTTCACTACTACTCATCCCTCATGGCACCCAACAACACCACCACCACCGCGGCAACCACCCAGTTGCCGGCAACCGCTCCCACTCTTGTCCCGATCTCCACCCGACATGATCTCCCCATCAAACTCACCCACAAAAACTACCCTTCATGGCGTGCCCACCTCATGGCCCTCCTTCGTGGCCACAACCTCCTAGGGTTCATTGACGGTTCCAAACCATGCCCTGCTCGCCGTGACGACGGATCGAACTCCTCGGAGGTCCTAACATGGGTGCAGCAAGACCAACTTCTCCTGGCCGCCATATTTGGCTCCCTGGCCCCTGAAATACTACCTGTTGTCTCCTCATCCACTACATCGGAGAAGGCTTGGGCGATCTTGTCCAGAATGTTCGCTGGCAAGTCGAGATCTCGTGTCAACCAGATCAAAAGTGAACTCCATCGGATCACCATTGATGACCGATCAATTACGGAGTATCTCCACTGCATAAAGTCAAAGGCTGACGAATTGGCCTTGATTGATGAACCGGTAAGTTCTGATGATCTTACCCTTTTTGTGATTAATGGTCTAGGACATGAATATGCAACCATCGTTGGCCCAATTCGCACACGCGAAACCTCCCTTCAGTTTGAAGAACTTCATGATCTTCTCTATGAACATGAGCTCTCTCTAAAAGCCCAAGACATGGCTGCTCGCAATCTGGTTGCCACTGCAAATGCCACTGTTCGCCATAGTCAGAAAAATTTCAGATCTCGCTCCTCGCCCACTCATGGTCGTGGAAATCGGTACTCGTCCTCGCCCCATTTCAGCACCCCACCTACTCTCTCCTCGCGGCCGCCTTCCTCTGCTCGCCCGCAATCTCGCTCAGGCCCCTCGTCCTACAGCGACCACACTCCCATCATATGCCAACTGTGTGGATTCAAAGGACACTCTGCCCTCACTTGTCGCCGACCTCCTCCGGCTCAAGCGAACTTTGCTCGCTCACCTTCAGGATCAAATCCTCCGTGGATGGTTGACTCGGGTGCCTCTCACAACTTGACCGCTGACCTCAACAATCTCCCCATTCACTTAGAATATGATGGCACGGATGAAGTTCAAATTGCAGATGGAACTGGCCTCCCTATTACACACACTGGTACATCTCATTTAAATTTTTCGTCGGCATCATTTGTTTTATCTGATGTTCTATGTGTTCCTCGAGCTATGCGGAACCCATTGTCTGTCAACAAGTTCACACAGGATAATAATGTCACCATGGAATTCTTTCATACTCATTTTCTTATCAAGGATCGGAACACGGGGGCGGTTCTTCTTAAAGGATCATGCTACAATGGGGTCTACCATCTACCAGCAAGTACTACCCCATCTCCTGTGCTCGCCTCGACTGGCATCAAGACTTCCTCTACTCGCTGGCATGCTCGACTCGGTCATCCGTCTGTGGATACCAGTTACTTAATTATCAGTCAATTTAAATTACCTGTGTTGAATAAGTCCCATGTTTTGGACAATAACTGTGTTCCTTGCCACTTGAGCAAATCTACTAAACTATCCTTCAATAATACCTCTTTTGTTGCTCTACATCCCCTACACTATATCTATGCGGATGTTTGGGGGCCAGCCTCAACACCATCTCTAGATGGGTCAAAGTATTTCTTATTATTTGTTGATCTCTATTCCCGTTATTGTTGGTTATTTCCCTTGGCTGCAAAATCACAGGTGGCATCCGTATTCACCAACTTCAAACCTCTTGTCGAAAAACAATTTGGACACTCCATTACAAACTTCTATACTGATAATGGAGGCGAGTTTCAGGCTCTTCGTCCAACACTTAACAAATCTGGCATCAACTGGCTCACCACTGCGCCACACACCCCGCAACAGAATGGTCTTGTTGAAAGACGCAATCACCACATCCTTGAAGTTGGTCGAGCACTTCTCCTTCATGCTCGCCTACCACATCGATTCTGGTCGTTGGCCTTACAGACAGTTGTGTACTTAATCAATCGGATGCCCACCAGAGTTCTGAATCAGCGCAGCCCATTCTCAGTCTTATTCAAGAAGACCCCAAACTATGAGAAACTCCGTGTGTTTGGATGTCTCTGCTTCCCATGGATTCGCCCCTATGCTCCTGGAAAACTAAATCCACCATCCACAATGTGCATCTTCGTGGGCTACTCGACATCCCAAAGTGCCTACCGCTGCTATGAAATCTCCAGTGGTCGCCTACTTGTATCTCGACATGTTCGCTTCATTGAGGATAACTTCCCTACTCTCAATGATCCTATGCCGCCCGAGCAACAGCAGCCGACAACCATCACTTTATCGCTTCTATCCTCGCCCACCGACTCTGCTACCAATCAGCCTATCCCAGCCACTAACGAGCAGCCTGTTTCAATCATTACCGAGCCTACTATATCTGCCGAGGAAACTCCTGCTCGCATAAACCCGCCAGCCGATGTTGTTCGCCCTCCTGAAATTGCTCCACAGCGAACACACACAATGCGAACTCGTGCTCTCAACAACATACACCGTCCCAAAAGGTTGTTCGCTGCGACAAAACATCGACTGCCCGATGATGCAGAGCCAGCCACAGTTCAACAGACCTCACGAACATGGTTGGTTGCAGTTTTTTATGGTTGGTTGATTACCTCACGAACATGTAGAGCCTCTTGGACAACTTTTATATTGGCCCATTTGTACGAGAAGAGATAATTTAATGCCTGTTAAGAAGCAAGAAACAATGTTTGAATTCAAATAAAAGAGAGCTTTTTATTAAGGTGAACAAAAAGTGGGTTTATAAAGAGAAAATGAAACATTACTCGACACCATGACTTGGGAGTGGAGGATTGTAGAAAACGTCGAGCATAATTTTCGTCTTCAAGCGGCATTTGATGCGATAACAACCCTCGTTTCCCACTCAATATATCACACCACGGTTCCAATATATGATAAATGAATATCTTTTCAACACACTGCACAACACATGCATAAACAAATTAATTAATGAAGTCTTGGAGACGGAAAAGCCAAAATTTTAAACTAATTAGAAACTTACTTGGTTTACACTTTCCATAACATTCTTACACAAATGGTTGTTCGGCTCGACACTCACATAATTCCCATTGCATTTGTCTTTTGCAGACTGGTTTTTTAGAAAAGTAAAAAAAAAAAAAAAAAAAAAGGGATAAGGAATGTTGCAAATTATGTATAGAAATAAATAAAATGTAAATAGGAATAAGAATAAGAATTGCCAGGTAGAGTTCATCTGATAAGAGTCCTTTCGGTGAGCATATGGAATTCTTCCATTGTAGTCAGTAACGGACCCAGAAATTATCGGTAGGGGGGCCCGATTAACATTATTATAAAAAATATATATATGTATTCATTATTTTCATCAAAATTTCACATTATAAAATTGTCAATACGTCACATTTCATTAAATTAAATTGATCGGATAAGTTGACTTTTGCTATGTTTTGGTACAAGTGAATACTCCCTCCGTCACGTGATAACTTGCACATTTTAACCGATTCACTTTAAAAAAACAATTGAATTTAGTGGTGTAGAGTCAAATAAGAAATCGTATTTTGAGTGATTTGATAAGGTGTAAGGAGGATTTAGTAGCATGTAAAATAGATTTAGTGAAATTTAGATTTAGTGAAATTTAGGATAAAATATAGATCCAAAATGAGTGACGATTTTAAAATAAAATGATGTTCGGATATATATTAATTTTGTGGATTATTTTTATATCAGAAGTGTGCAAATAATTATAAAATAAATTATTAATTTTAATACGTGTGAAATTACCAAAATACCCCTAACAAATTTACAAAATTAGTGGGAGGCCCACGGGCCCCCTGGGCATTACATAGGTCCGTCACTGATTGTAGTCTATAGAGTAATCAGTAATAGGATTTCCCAATATGTATCCCTAATCAATCAATCACAACTAAAATGAATTAGTAAAAGCCCCACACACGCACACATTTCAATTTGAAAAAGAAAGATAATGGTAACTACTTTCATGTTCAAGCGTGGTTCACTCCCTGCTTTAATGCCTATATATCAATCAAACAAAGAATATAAGATTAAATATATATACAAAAATTAAATTAAGTGAAATTACCACCATTATAGACGTGGTCAACAACAAGAGGAACGATCATGCCACCAAAAGAATCACCGGCTACATAGAAGGGATTCTTGTGAAATTTTGGATGACTTATAATCCACTGAAATTCAACTCGAGTAGTGTCAAGTTCAACTCGATAGATCATAATATTCAAGGTGTTTAATTAATTAATTAATTTCCAACTACCTTTTGAATGAATTCATAGGTGAGAGCGCCTGAAATTGTATCGTTAGATTCATAAGCTTGTGGAGTACGACTTTTTGGATACGTAAATCCAGTACCAACGGGCTGGTCTATAAATATAATATTTGCCACCTGTATATATATATATATGTAATTAATAGTATCAATGAATTAATTCTTCACCACCTTTCAATAAAGTCTTATAAATTTACTTCAATATTATAAAGTATATACCTTTGTCCATTTAATTCAAGAGCAGGTATGGTGCTGCTGGTTTTAGCATAGTCAAACTTGAGAGGCCCTGCACCATATTATATTATATTATATATATAAGCAAAATAATTAAATTAAATTAAAATGAAGAAGAAATAGATAGGAACCTATGATATAAGCAATTAAGGCCAGTAAAGCCAGAACAGCCGGGGCCTCCTTGGATCCAAAGAAGAAGAGGATCGTTTTCAGGACTTCTTTCCGACTCTACAAAGTATATAGTAGAATACTTGTAGATCTTCTGATTCTCCCACACCTATATATCTAATTTATTTTACAACACAACTGGTTAATTAATTAATTAGTAATATATATATAAGTACATTTCAACAAAATAATCAAGAAAAAAATGAATGAATACCCAGTTTCAAGGTTGAAGGGAAGTTTTCCTGGGAAACCAGGAAGATATTCAACTACAGAGTACTGTGCCAAAACCATATGGCTACAAAAACCCAGTAGCATGAGTATGAGCCTCAAAATCAAATACGCCGCCGACATCTTTGTTAATTGGTTTCAGCTGCCTGCCTGCCTGCCTATATATGTATAAAAATTATATTCTACACATGCACCATGGGCCGGGTGGGCATTTGAAAAAAATTAGATCGAGGTGTCAGACTTTTCATCTTGGGGTGGAACAAGTACTGGTGCAATGAAAATTGATTGATTCAATTAATTTCTTATATATGAGTTTAAGGCTACGGCAACAACCAAATTAATTCCAATTCATATTGTGTTCGTGAGTGTTGATAGTCGTTATATGGACTTAATCAAACAAGTATATTTGTGTGGAGATGTATTAATCTAACTAGAACAGGAATAATCGGACTAGCACTGATAGTTATATAAAATGAGGCTTAGTAATTCTTAATCTGGTTTTCAACCTTTATTTATTTTCTCAGAAATTATATTTATAGGACATACCACAATGTGCTGTTAGCTCTCTATTGGTCCACCTAAAAGTATGGTGAACCTGTATTACTTTGACATCTGTCCCAGCAAATGGACTAAACCTATAGAATCTTTGGCCCATGGGCAACCATTGGGTTTTATGGACAGGCCCAATGGCCTTGTCAGCGGACTTCCTGACACACTAGACCAGACATGTTGCCGAACCTGCTAGCTCGGCCTTCATAAGCATAACTGATCGTCCTGCTCGCGACCAACCACTATTTGGGCCACTCACATTTGGGATGACCAGAATTTTGGTGAGACCGAAGACCCGCCTAATCCCGTGGGGCCTTCTCATTGTATGGTCATTGGACATACGTGGACCGATCAGATATTATTGACCGGGCCCAACAATAGCCCCTAGGTCGGGGTGTATAGCCAGGCCCGGTCCTAATGTGAGGCCAACGAGGCGATTGATTCAGACCTAGAAATATTTCAATTTTTTAGAGGCCCATTTTCTAAGATATTTTATATATATATATATATATTATAAGAGAAGTGCTAAAAAAAAGTAAAAAAGAACTAGTGAAGGAGAAGGGGATGAAAAACTAGGAGAAAAAAGTCTCAAACATAAGTCTAATTCAGTTTATATCTTTTAAGTTTTCATTTTTTCAATTTACTATCTTAGGGTGCTCAATTTACATCCTTTTTGATCCAATTTACATCATTTTTATCGAAAAATAGATTTTCGGGCAAATAGTTCAATTTACATCCTTTAAATTTGAAAATAAAAGAATAATATTAAAAATTTCATTAAAATTAAAAATTACTCATATAAAAAATAAAAATCTAAAATTCCAAAAAAAAAAAAATTATCTAAATAAAAAAATTCTAAAGATCTCATTAAATTTTCAAAAAATTATAATAATTACATTAAAATTCTGAAAAATATCTTAAAATTAAATAAATTAAAATCTTAAAAATCTATTGATTACAAATTAAAAATTCTAAAATGGGTAAAAAAAAATTTATAGTGTTAGTCCTTTAAAATTTATATATTGTTAGTCGGGACGGAGCTTTTTTTAAAAGTTCGATTTAGGTCCAGATATTCTTAGGACCGGCCCTGTGTATAGCGTAGCGATAGGCGGCGAGCTGCTTCTGTTCAATTCTTTATGGTTCGAGACGACGAGGGAGATCATATAGGGCGTGACTACCCCAAATACACTCTTCAAACCTAAGTGTCCGCTCAACTTCGCGATTCTTTATAGTTCGAGACGACGAGGGAGATCATATAGGGCGTGAACATCCCAAATACACTCCTCAAACCTAAGTGTCCGCTCAACTTCCCGAACCACCTCTTTAGAAAGGTTCATTCATGACACGTGTCAGAGCTAGACTGGGAAAGATCATCTCGTTTCCCCATGCGGGAGGTCAACCGTCGCGAGTGGGCAACCAATTCGTACGGAATTTGCAGAAAGACCCCTAAACTTTCGATGAATTTGGGAAAAACCCAGTTTTTATCGGCTATAAATACCCTTCATTTGTCTCATTTCCTCACCTTCCCACAAACTTGGACTCATTTCCCTCAAGTTACGAGTTTTTTCCAGCGCTAACTTCAGAGATTCCGGTGTTTATCCACCGCTCGACCGCCCTCCTGCTCCGACAATCAGGTAAACTTGGGATCCGTTCTTTTTAGCTTTTATTTTATTCTTCTTTCTATGTCGACGAAGGATTTCTCCGTTTTTGGAAACGATGAATCGAGCGTAACCGCCTCAGTGGCTCCGACCCCCACTTGTCGAGGAAAGAAACTCAATCCCCCCATCGAGATGTTATCTTCTGGCTCAGGTCCACGCATTCGACAGGGCTGAGGCGAATTGGAGGTAACCTCGGCATGGGTTCCTCGTTCGCAACACCCTGTTCCTGAAAGGGTGCGAGCTGGCCCTGGTCGATATTCACAGTGGTGACGAGGAGGAGGTTGATCCGAGGGACGATAGTGGGAATGATGAAGAAATTGAGTCGACCTCTGAGTCTTCCGATCCAAGCTCTGATGATGATGAGGTCGTTTCCATAGGTGGTGGTGAGACGAGCTTAGTCGCTTTACCAATTTCAAATCCGGAAGTTGGCGAGGCGGGCGAGGCGATAATTCCTGTAGGTCGGCCCTTCAGCCCTACCTATTCCGATTACGTGATGCGTCATAAGGTGGTTGCCCCCGAACAACCTCATCGCCCGGCCGAGGCCAGTGCCTTTATGGCGAATGAGATTCAGAGCACGGTTGAGATCAACGGCCTAAGCCACTATAAGCGATTATATGAAGTTCCTCAGGACGTATATTTCTAGGAGCCCGCTCCTGACGAGAGAGCCGACCAGCCCCGGAGGGTTGCATTGCCGTCAATGTTGGCTGTTTGGAGGCTGGTCTTCGCTTTCCTCTCCATCCTGCAATTTCCCGATTATTGTCTAGGTGGAACTTGTCAATTACTCAGATAACTCCCAACGGGTGGAGTACGATCATGGGGCTCCTGGCCGTTTTTGGTCGTCAAGCTCGCCAGGATGTTCATCGAGGAGTTTTTCTGTCGGCCGACAAGATGGCCTTTCTAACTAACTTTGCCAATGTTAAAGACGAAGAAGGTTATTATTATTGCAAAGCTCGTCCCAAATACAAAATCATTGAGGATGTTCCGAACAAAGTGGAGAATTGGAAACTGAGGTGGTGGTTTGTCGGAGGGGAGTGGATGAGTGTGGCCGCTAACGATGGTCGTGGTGATCGGCTCGCCGTTCCCACCGATTATGCCATCTATGGAAATAAGTCTTTTTTATTTTTGTTTATTCTATTAAGGACTGATTTAATTTGTTCTCCTTTTGGCATAAGTTTTAACACCGCGGGAAGATCGATTGACTAACTTATTCTGGTCGTTGTATACCTCGGTGATCTACCTAAACAGAGATAGTCTATCATCTGCTCGCTTTACGGATGCCGATCGCCAAGCAGCCGACTTACGTACCTCGCCCAACCACTTGTTTGCAGTCAACCCAGGACATAAGTACTCTTTTAGCCTTAGCCTCCGTTATCCTTGATCGTTTTTTTTAAATGTCAAGTCTTTTTGTTCGTAGTTGCTCCTCTCGTCTCGATCGCCCTGCTCAGCTTGCTCGTCTTGGGGAAGACAGAATTCGAAGTGATCCGCCGAGACAGTCGTGCGGCCAGGAGAAGGCCGACAAAACCGTTGGGACGACCGCCACTTGTCACAAGCATTCTCGAAAAACTAGAAGGAAAGCCCCGGACAACGAGGGCGATCGTCCTCGCTCCTCCAAGTTGAGCCATGTGGTAGTTGCTCCCATGCCTCCCCCGAACGACCAGGCGAGCGAACGACTGGTGAGCGTTCTCCTACTAAAAGGGAGAATCGGGAGGAGCCGGTCAAGGATCCTCGCGACCAGAAGATTCTAGGATGGGACACGAACAAAGCCAAAAAGTACGCTGATATGCTCTCTTCTGTTTTGTTTAACTCATTTGTTAATATATTAATATGTTCTCTTAACTCGTTTGCTCGCTTACAATCTCGATCGTATTTTCAAATGGTTAGAGGCGACTACGCCGAGGTCGGACCATGTCCGCGACTTCCTGTGCCCCAGTATTCCCAAAAATTTGGATGTGCTTCCCAACTATGTTCGTCGGGCGAGCGAAATTCCTGGCCGCTCCTGGACGTATCCCCTTCACACGGAGGCCTAGCTTCAGGATGTCGCGGACAACCATCGTTCGTCCATGGTACATTGGGGACGCCTCGGATGTTTCATGGAAATAACGAACGACCAACTGAACCATCTTCGGTTGGCTAACAATCGGCTCGGCCGCGAGAACGAGGATTTAAAGAAGCAGAAAAGAAAGACCGACCTAGATCTTGAAGCGTGTCGGAGGCAATCGGAACAGACCCTCAAAACCGTCGAGCTTGCACATAGAAGGTGGAGGAGGCTACCAGGCGAGCCGAGGAGGTGGAGAGAAACAACCAGTAACTCTCGTCTGAATTTACCCGCCTTCAGGCCGAAAAGACTAAAAGTGAGAGACAACTTGCCCAAGCATTAGATCACATCTCCTCAATGGATCCTCCGGCGGCCTCGGCAGGCGGTGACGAGGATGCACTGTCTGTCTTTGCGTACATCTGTGCGTATGCTGATGCGATGCGGGCAATGCGTCGTGTTGATCCCAATTTCGATCTATCCACTCTTACCGAGGACCTTAGGCTGTACTTAGTCGATAATCCTCCCTCTCCTCAGTTCGCTCTTCTGATCAAGGATCTCTCTGATATGGAGGCCGACCTGAGCTTCTTTGACTCTAGCATTCGGGTTACTTCTCCTGCTCGTGATGTGTTGGGCCTTTGTCTAGCCCCACTATTTTAGTGGAATGGTTTCTTGGCCCACAAGATATGGCTTTGGCCCATATGAGAAAAACCCTACTTTTCCTTTCTTACCAAATCTCACACTTTAGACAGACTTTCTCTTAATCACGGTAATTTGTACCAATCCCACGATTTACTTTCCTTTCCCTTCATTGGGAATTATGGCTAATTGCCGGAAATCGTGGGTGGTCTTCACTATATAAAGGGCATTGGTCCTTTGGTGAAAAGTGTGGTTTACAATACAATTCTTGTATAAGTGAGAAAAGAGAAAGAGCTACCAAGAGTGAGAATTCGGTGAGATAGGAAGGCCTCGAGGTTGTTCCCTTGCATCGTGTGACATTCCACTTGAGTCTAGGCGCTGAGCCCGGTGTTTTCGGTTTCTCTTTAATTTTTTTTCTCTATTGTTGTTTTCCTCCATTTGTTTTCTTTTGTATTACACTTGTTTTTTAGTACAAGGAAAACTTACAGTGGCATCAAGAGCTGTCCGATCTGGGAGACGCCGGAAAAATCGCCGCCGCAACGAACTGCCGCCGCTGCTAATCACCGTCGCTGATCCGCTGCTGTCCGGTGGAGAAGACTCTGTTGAAAGGTGTTACTAGTTGCCGACAGAGTCCAAGGGTTTGATTTTTTCCTTTTATACTTGCTTATTTCCGCTGTTGTATTAGTTATACATACATATATATATATATATTATATCCTATACCTACTGTTATATATATATATATATTATATAGCTACTGTCCTATACTATATATTATATTATATTAACTTTGCTTTTATATTTATATTATATAATATACTTATAAAGCTGTTATATATTATATATATAATATAGGTGTTTTATTTTCTGCTTTTGAGGTTCACTAATCCGTGTTCTGCAGAGAATAGTTTTTTGATCTTATACCCTATTTTCTCTATTGACCTTGATTGTTGGATCCATTATTCAATTGCTCAGGTATATTGGCTTATCCCTACTTTTAATTTTTTCGTAAAATTAGACCGCTGGTCGCGGATAGGCTTGGGATTACGTGCTGTTAGAATATAGGATTCTTGCTCGATATTTGTGATTTCTGTTTGCTTGATTACTTGTGTTAATGGCTACTACTACGACGAATATCACGTTGGTTCCTTTCAATGGTAAGTCTGATTTCGCTATTTGGCAGCATAAAATGAAATGTGTTTTAATTCAAAATAGAGTTGTAAAAGCCATTGATCATTCATATGCTACCACTGACACTGATGATAAGAAGACTGAAATGAACGAACTTGCTATGAGTGCCATTATATTGAACTTGTCTGATTGTGTGATTCGTAAAGTTAAACATCTCAAAAGTGCTCGTGAGTTATGGGATAAACTGTCTGAATTATACTATGAAACATCTTTACCCAGTAAATTGTTTTTGTTGGAAAAGTTTTTCCGTTATAAACTTGACATGAACAAGGATATAGATGAGAATCTTGACAATTTCACTAAACTTATACAAGATATAAAGCAAACGGGTGACAAACACATTGATGATTACACTGCTATTGTTCTTTTGAATGCTATACCTGATTCTTACAATGATTTGAAATCTGCTATTAAATATGGTAGAGATGATGTTACTTTGGATATTGTTGTGAATGGCTTAAAAAGTAAAGAACAGGATTTGAAACAACATGGTAGTGTGAAGGGTGAGGTCATGCATGTGAGGGGTAGAACTAAGACGAAAAATCAGCCTAAGAAACATGATAAAAATGATGGTGAGAGAGGTAGATCTAAGTCTCGGACTAAGGCTAGAAAATGTTTTCACTGTCATGAATCTGGTCATTTTATTAAAGATTGTCCTAAGAAAATTCAAGAAAAACATGATAAGAATGAGCATGCTAATATGGTTGTTAGTCAAGAGAATTATGGTGATGTTTATATGGTTATTGAACCTAGTGTGAACTCTGTGCATTATTTTGATATGAAAAAGCATGAATGGCTCATTGATTCTGGTTGAACTTATCACATGTCTCCTTTTAAGGAGTTGTTTACCACTTTTAATAAGGTTCAAAATGGTTTTGTTTCCATGGCGAATGACAAGAAATGTGATGTGATGGGTATTGGTAATGTGACTTTGAATTTTTCTTCTGGTGTTACTTATACTTTGAAAAATGTTAGATATGTGCCTGCTCTTTGCAATAACCTTATGTCTTGTGCTGCATTGGAAGATGATGGATTGGAAGGTAAATGGGGTAAGGGTTTTATGAAAATTGTTAAAGGAACTTTGGTGATTTTCAAAGCTGAGAAAAGAAATAATTTGTATGTTTGCTCTGCTCAATCTGAGTTTTTAAATGCTGTGAATGTGTCCAAGGGTGACAAAACTGATTTATGGCATAACAGGTTAGGACACATGAGTAATAAAGGTATGGAAATTTTGCAAAAAGATGGTTCTTTTGGTGATGATAAAATTTCTAGTATTCCTTTCTGTGATGCATGTGTACTTGGCAAACAACATAAAGTGAAATTTCCTGTTTCTCCCTCCCCCAATAATTCCACTTGCAAAGATGTGCTTGAATATTTACATGCTGATGTATGGGGTCCTGCTAGTGAGCCCACTCAAAGTGGTAACATGTATTTTTTGTCCATTATCAATGATTTCTCTAGAAAAGTTTGGGTGTTTTTGATGAAAAACAAATCTGATGTGTTTTCTAAATTCAGTGAATGGAAAACCCTTATTGAAAATCAAACTGGTAAGAAAATCAAAGTGCTTAGGACTGATAATGGCTTGGAATTTTGTAATGCTCAAATGAATGATTTTTGTACAAAATTCGGTATTAAAAGGCATAAGACGGTTCCTTATAATCCCCAACAAAATGGTGTGGTGGAAAGAATGAATCGTACTTTAATGGAGAGAGTTAGAAGCATGCTTGCTACTTCGGGTCTTTCTAAAAAGTTTTGGGGTGAAGCTGTTTGTACTGCTGCATATTTAATTAATAGATCTCCATCTGTGCCTTTAAATGGTAAATGTCCTGAGCATGTTTTCTATGGTAAGAAAATTGATTATTCTAACTTAAGAGTGTTTGGTTGTGCTGCTTTTGTTCATAAAAAACTTGATAAACTTGAACCTCGTGCAAAAAAGTGTGTTTTTCTTGGTTATCCTGATGGTGTGAAAGGTTATAGATTGTGGTCTATGGATGAGCATGGTTACAAGATTATTATAAGTCGAGATGTTACTTTTAATGAGCATGATTTTCCTTGTTTACCTGCTTCATTGCCTTTACATGAGTTTAATGACACTTCTAGGGAGGTGGAGCATGATATGCCTAAACTTGAAATTGATAATGTTCATGTTGATAATGAAAATGCTGAAAATGAGTTTGATGATATATCTGATAATCTTGAGAATGTGAATGATGATAATTTGCAAGGTGGAGCTAATGATAGGCCTAGAAGGACTTTTAAGAGACCCCTTAGATTTGATGATTATTATTTGGATACTCATGCTTTTCATGTTTTTGAGTTAAATGATAATGAACCTAAAACATACAAGGAAGCTTTAAAATCTGATCATTCTAAAAAGTGGATTAATGCTATGAAAGAAGAAATGGAGTCTTTGCATGTTAATCACACTTGGATTCTTGTGCCTAAACCTGTTAATTGCTCTGTTGTTGATTGCAAATGGTTGTTTAAGGTTAAAAATGATCTTAATAATGTTAGATACAAAGCTAGGCTTGTGGCTAAAGGATTTACTCAAAAAGAGGGGGTAGATAATACTGAAATATTTGCTCCTGTGGTGAAATTTACAAATGTGCGAATTATGCTTGCTTTGGTTGCCCATTTCAATTGGGAATTGAAACAAATGGATGTTAAAACTGCTTTTTTGCATGGTGATTTGGATAAACCGATTTATATGAAGCAACCTGAGGGTTTTGTTGATACTAAACATTCTAATCATGTTTGCTTGCTTAAAAAATCTTTGTATGGTTTGAAACAATCTCCTAGACAATGGAACAAAAAGTTTGATGCTTGTATGATCTCTTTGAAGTTTAAAAGAAGTGCGTATGATCATTGCCTACACTTTAAAGATGATGTTAATGTTCCATTTTACTTGCTCATTTATGTTGATGATATGCTTTTGATAAGTCCTAGTGTAAAAGCTATTGAGCATGTGCAAAAATGTCTTGGTGATAACTTTGATATGAAAGATCTTGGAGATGCAAAGAAAATTTTAGGCATGCATATTGATAGAGATAGAAAACGGCATACTTTGTTGTTAAACCAAGCTTCATATGTGGAAAAGATTTTAGAAAAATTTTCTATGTCTACTGCTAAATCGGTTAATGTGCCCCAAGCTGCTCATTTTGTGCTAAGTAAGGATCAGTCCCCCAAGACTGATTCTGAAATTAATGCTATGGAAAATGTACCTTACTCTAATGCTGTTGGCTCAGTTATGTACTTAATGGTCTCTACTAGACCTGATATTGCTTATGCTATAAGTTGTTTGAGCCGATACATGTCAAATCCAGGTAAAACTCATTGGGAGGCCATGAAATGGCTTCTCAGGTATTTGAAAGGTACAGGTAACGTTGGTCTTAAATTTTCCAAAGTTGTTAATGATGTGAATTTAGTTGGTTATGTGGATTCGAATTATGCTAATGATAGAGATAATAGAAAATCAACTACTTCTTATATTTTTACCTTGTGTGGTTCGTGTATAAGTTGGAAGTCTCAATTACAGCATGTTGTTGCTCAGTCCACAACTGAGTCTGAGTATGTTGCTATCACTGAAGCTGTAAAAGAGGTTATTTGGCTTAAAGGGCTTGTCACTGAAATTGGTGTACTTAAGGGAAAAGTAGTTGTTTACTCTGATAGTCAATCTGCCATTCAATTATGCAAAAATCCTGTGTTTCATGATAGGACTAAACATATTGATGTTAGATTTCATTTTATTCGAGATATCATTGAAAAAGGCATAATTGATTTAGTGAAGATTCCTACTGAAAAGAATCCTGCTGACATGGGAACTAAATGTTTAAACTTGGACAAATTTAAGACTTGCATGAAACTATTGAATTTTGATTCGATTGATTGATAGCATGAGTTTTATGTTGCTTGGGGATCGAGACTGTATTTTCTTAGCACTTCTTATAGTCTCGATTATGTGTTTGAAAGTGCTTAACTTTAAATCTGTGCTAACTAGTGTGTTGTGTGTGCAGGTCTGACTGGACTCATACTACTAACATGTTTGTTGCTTGTGCAGGTTTAACGGGCGATGATGAATAAGTCCTAGATTCAATATAAGTGGATGATGATGCTTTAAAGGGGAATGGACCAAAGAGGTGGAGAAATGTTGGGCCTTTGTCTAGCCCCACTATTTTAGTGGAATGGTTTCTTGGCCCACAAGATATGGCTTTGGCCCATATGAGAAAAACCCTACTTTTCCTTTCTTACCAAATCTCACACTTTAGGCAGACTTTCTCTTAATCACGGTAATTTGTACCAATCCCACGATTTACTTTCCTTTCCCTTCATTGGGAATTATGGCTAATTGCCGGAAATCGTGGGTGGTCTTCACTATATAAAGGGCATTGGTCCTTTGGTGAAAAGTGTGGTTTACAATACAATTCTTGTATAAGTGAGAAAAGAGAAAGAGCTACCAAGAGTGAGAATTCGGTGAGATAGGAAGGCCTCGAGGTTGTTCCCTTGCATCGTGTGACATTCCACTTGAGTCTAGGCGCTGAGCCGGGTGTTTTCGGTTTCTCTTTAATTTCTTTTTCTCTATTGTTGTTTTCCTCCATTTGTTTTCTTTTGTATTACACTTGTTTTTTAGTACAAGGAAAACTTACATGATGAGGTCGTGGTGGCTCAAGAAGATGCTGGAGAGGCCCGTGGTGGGGCCAACGAGGAAAACACTGTTTTGGAAGGCCAAAATTGACTTGCTCGATTTGTTTTAGTTGTAGGGTTCCTAAATTTTAACTCTTTGCGCTTTAAACGACCTATTTTGTAAATGCCCTTGAAGGCCACCTTTTGTTTGAATGGATTCTCCTTTTTGTTCGGTTATTAATACTTCCTTTTGCTACACTCGGTGTCTATTGTGTCTTTTCTTTTTTATGCATATTTCCTATCTTATTGAGATCGTTCTCACTACGATTTTGCCGAAATTTTTAGTCGTGATAGGTTTTTGATCGTTTTCTTATTAAGGATATATTAAATGAGATCGTCTACTTGACTCAATGCTCGTTTTTGTTTTGTGATTCAAGGTTGATTCTTGATCATTTTACTAGATACTCTTTTGCTTGCTCGCCGATTTTGTTTGTGATTTAGGATTTGTTCCTGATCGTTTTATATATATCGTGGATATACTCAATGAGGTCATCTATTTTATTAGATGCTCTTTGGCTACACAAACCCATGAGTATCATGAGCCTCAACATAAAAAACGCTGGTGACATCTTTCTATTTGTTGTAGGAGGGGGAGGGAGAGGGGGAGAGAGAGAGAGAGGGGGAGGGAGAGAGAGAGAGGGGGAGGGAGAGGAAGAGAGAGAGAGTAGAGAGAGAGAGTGAGGGAGAGAGAGAGATGGAGTAGAGAGAGAGAAAGAGAGGGTAGTAGAGAGAGAGAGAGGGGGCAAATCTAAAGTAGCCACTCGTCAACTCAATAATGTATACTCTATCGGAATATTTAAATATTTATTAAAAATTATTTATTTAAAAAAAAATCATTTAAACGTCTTTTATTTAAACAACAAAACGTGTATTATTTTTTATACACTCGTCCCTTTAAAAAATAATTTTATTATTTTTAATATCAATAAACAATTTCAACATTAAAATTTATAAAAAAGTAAATGTTAAAATAAAAATGAGACGAATGGAATGTATAGTTTAATCATATACTCCCTCCGTCCCATACTTGAAGCTACATTTTACCATTTTGGGCGTCCCATACTTGAAGCTACATTACCTAAAATAGCAAAAACACTTTTAAACACTCTCCTAAAAACATCACTGTTGGGAATAAAATGATTCATGTTTTGATTAAATACCAAAACCCCCTGAGACATGCCCAAGTCAAGATGATTGTGTTCAAAATGTGATAGAACACATAGCACAAGGCTAGATGAGAAGCTGATATGTTAGGCAGCTCTTAGATAATTAGATGCACAATGTGAGGGGGAACCTAAGACTTCAAAAATGATCAAGATCAAGTCCCCTCAAGACTCAAAGTCTGGAACAAGCTCTAAGGACAAGAAAACTCCATATGAAACCTAAAACCTTGATCAGGAGAGTTGTCCAGAAGAGTTTCTTCTATGCAAGGAGAAGATTGCAAAGCTCAAAAGGACAAGATTAATCAAATATTATGATCAGGAGAGTTGTCCAGAGAAGTCAACTCTATGTGAAGAAGCTCTGATGCTAAAATACCAAGTATGCTGATCAGGAGAGTTGTCCAGAAGAGTTGTCTCAGCAAGATTGAATCAGAACAGATGCTTTAAAAGTTGAAGGTCAACTATGCTGAAGCAGCTAGAGACAACCATACCCTAAAGAACTTCATTTAGACATGCTAAGATCAACTTGGAGTAAAAGAAAGGGAAAGAGCCAAGTCATCTGAAGAAGAGCAAGCCATCCTTGCTGAAAAGCAAAACTGCTGATAGTGATAAGGAGAGTTGTCCAGTTGATAAGGAATGTTGTCCTATCATTGGATCAACCTTCAGAAGCCATGTCCTAGTCCTAACAAGAAGTCAAACATTGGGAAAAGTGCTGCAGAAAGAAGACAAAGTCTTACAAGCCGTTTATTACCCAAATAAGGACATGTCACTATCAAGAATCTGTCTTCCAGGTTGAAGAACTCAAGGAAGACATTTATAGCAATTTGGGGCTGCCTCTCCAACGGGCAAATCCTCATTTTGTCTATAAATACAAGGAGTGTGAAGACCATTTGAAGCATCCATTCTACATCCAACTGAGCAACTATTCTGAAAGCTTCAAAGTCTCCAAAAGACATTCTTAGTCTTGAAACACTTCTTCTAAGCTGAATTCACTGTATATCCATACAAAAAGCTTAGAGAGATATCCTATCCTTATACACTGATCTTCACTGTAAAGGATATCTCATTAGTTGGAACCATTACTTCAATCCTTACCCCTTTCAAGTGAGAAAGTGAGAAGGTTGTAGTAGTAGAAGTGGTAGGAACTGACTGTTGAGAGAAGAACAGTACAGTTCTGAGTTGAGAAGAGGGTACTAGGACTCTAGACATCCTAGGGATCAATTCACCAAGGAGTGGTGTTATTGATCAAGTGCACCTTGGCACTATAAAACAAGTTAATTCCAAGAGTGAAGGAATTATCCTGTTAAATCAGGGAAAGTGGATGTAGGAGCTTGAGTCTCTGAATCACTATAAACTCTTGTGTTGATTTACCTTACAAAGTACTTACATTCATTCAACACTGCACACAAAACTGATCTTTCAAAAGATACATATTCAAAGACTGTGCAAAACTGATTTGGACAAGTTCCCTGAAACTTAACTGGACTGTTTTGGATTGACTGAGTGATTTCAGAAACTTAAGGAGTCTAAACTTAAAAGGGCCAACCACTATTCCGCACATATAACTCCCCTAGATAGTTATTCAACTAAGTACTCAATAGTACTTAGTGGTTTGATTATCTTAGAAGAGTTAATCATCTTCAGCAGAGTTGTCCAAGACAACCTTGCTGAGCTCTGGATTGATCATAAGTTGAAAAGATTTGCATACAAGTGTATTCCCCCCCCATACACTTGTTATATACTCCTTTCAGGACCAACAAGTGGTATCAGAGCAGGAGTTCAAAGACCACTGCCTCTGAAAATCCATCTTGATTTTCAAAATTCACATATTTGTGTGGTCACTGAACTGATCCCTATCTGAAATCTATTACTTGTTGACTAACTGATTATTCTTGAGATATGGCCAACAACAATGCTGTTCCTCCACCTGCTGTTCAAGGATTGGACAACATGGCCACAAATCCAGTCAATCACATTTCACATCATAAATTGCCCATGTTCTCTATAGACAACTATGATTTCTGGAAAATTAGAATGAGGGCTCATCTTGCATCTCTTCATACTGATATGCTAAGAGTAATCACAAAAGGACCTTTTGTGTTTACTCAAACTAACCCAAGATTAACAGATGAGCAAAGAGCAGATGTAAGGGAAATGATTCCCAAGGATGAGGATGACTTCACTGCTGATGAAAAGAGGAAAGATAATCTAAACTATCTTGCCATGAATACCCTCTATCAAACAATTCCAGATGTAGTCATGGGAAGAGTCTACCATTGCATCACAGCCAAAGAAATCTGGGACACTCTTGCTGAGATGTGTGAGGGTACAGAAAAGATCAAGGAGAACAAGCTCCAAGTTGCTGTGCAAAAATTTGAGCAGTTCTCAATGGAAGCTGATGAGTCCATTGACAAATTTGCTGGTAGATTCACTGATGTGATGAATGAGATCAACTCATTGGGCAAGGTTTACTCCAGGAGAGAAGTTGGATTAAAGATCTTGAGGAGTCTCACTCAAAAGTGGGATGTCTATGCTGTGATGATGCAAAATACCAAGGATCTCTCCTCCATGCCCATGCAACAAATCTTCTCAGAACTCAAAGCCTATGAGTTCGACCTCAATAGAAGAAAACCTGTTGAGGAACCTTCAAATCCTATTAAGGGAGTGGCATTCAAAGCCAAAGTTGCTGAACCTGAAATGCAACCCACTCCCAGATCATCAAAGTCAGTCTCTAAGACTGAAATGAAGGAAGAACTAGCCTTGATGGCTAGAAGGTTTGACAAGCTGAACACAAGGTTTGGTAGATACAAGAAATTCTACCAAGACAACAAATTCAGGAGAAGATACAACTCCCCTGAAGATCAGGCCAAAGACAAAAAGCCTGAAGAAAAGAGATCAGAGGACAAGTACTCTGATAGGAGAAGGTTCAGTAGAGCTGACCCCTCATCATCAAAAGGAAGAGATGAATCCAAGAAGGATGATGATGAAGACCTGTGCTACAACTGCAAAAAGAAAGGGCACTTCCAGTATGACTGCCCTGAACTGAGCTCTAAAGAAAGAAGAGAAAGACAAGCTAAAAGAGACAGAAAGTTCACCAATAGAAAAGCCATGATGGCTGGTGAAGAATCTGATAGTGCTGAAAGCTTCAACTCTTCTGATGGACTGTTCTCAAACAGTGATGATGATGATGATGATGTGTGCAACATGGCTCTTGAGGATGATGAGGTATCCTCCACTTCTAGCTCACCATCATTTTTATCACAGAACACTAGTGAAGTCAACTTGAAACTTTCCTTTGGGAAGTTGATGGAAGATTTCACTAGATTACAAGAATTTCATGATAACTGTGTGAGAGAAAATGAAAGATTGGCTATTGAACTTACCAAAAACTCTGAGATAGCTGTTGATGTCAAATCTACTGAGTTGTATCAACAAGCCTTGAGAGAGCTTAAGGAAGCAAATCTCAGGATAGTTGACCAACAAAAGGAGATTGACAACTAACTACTTTCTCAGAAAAGAAAAGACTTTGAACTAAAAATTCTAAATGCCAAGTTTGAAAATCTCTCACATGAATATGATATTCTTAAATCAAGTGAAGAGAGCCTGAAATTAAAGATGTCTGCATTGAACAAGTCCTCTAGAGCAATAGAGGAAATTCAGAGTTATCAAAGACCTATGGCTCAAAGAAGTGGATTAGGTTTTGATCCATTTGAATCTTCACCTTGTCTCAGTGTTGCTTCTACAAGCAACACTAAGAAAATCTTTGTCAAATCAGTGGAACAACAAGCTGAAAATGAAATAATTCAACCACTGAACAAAGGAAAGGGCAAAATGAATGAAATGCCTACTCTAGTGCTTCAGGAGACTAGACCCAAACCTTTGGAAAAGGTCAAGGCTCCTGAACACAAGAGGAATGTTGGTCAGCAGAGTAGACCCAATGGAAGGGCAACTCTCCTGAACAATGTTCAGAGGAATTATCCAAGGTATAATCAGCCCAGGCCAACTCATCTGAGAAAGCCTCAGCTGAATAGACCTAGGGAAAACTATCCTCAAAGGCAGAATAAAATGAGACAACCAAAACCCTTCATGCCAAAGGGTAATGGTCCTAAAAATGCCTTTTCTCAAAGATTTCATCAAGCTGCACAAAGGACTCATAAGTTCAGGAGAGTTGACAACTCCCCTGAAACTTACAGAGTTAACACATTCACACATACTTTCCCAAAGGCATTCAAAGGAAAGAAAGTGTATGCTCAAGGAAAACAACTTAGCCACCTTGAATCAATCAGGGTAATTAGGCAAGTTTGGGTTCCTAAAGGTACAACTAACCTCTCAGGACCCAAAACTCAAAGGGTACCTAAACCTATCTAATTGCAGGTACCAGTGGGCCACAAGAAGAGGAGCATGAACAAAAAGACAACATGGTACCTTGACAGTGGATGCTCAAGGCACATGACTGGAAACAAGGAACTCCTCACTGATTTTATTGAAAAAGAAGGCCCAAATGTTACTTTTGGAGACAGCTCACAAGCAACAACAAAAGGTTATGGTACTTTGATGATTGGTAACATCAAAGTAACCAATGTATCTTATGTAGCTGGTCTCAAATATAATCTCCTAAGTATCAGTCAATTCTGTGACAAAGATTTTAAAGTTGAGTTCTCAAGTGGAAAATGTTTAATTAAGGATAAAACTCAACAAACCTTACTGACTGGAACTAGGAAGGGAAATGTGTATTTTGCAGACTGGGACAAGTCTACTGATGCTGCATGCTTCATTGCTAAAAGTACTAGTGAACAAAGTTGGTTATGGCACAAGAGGCTAAACCACCTGAACTTCAAATCTATGAATAAACTTGCTAGAAATGCATTAGTTAAAGGACTGCCTAATGAGGTTTTCATTAAAGAACATGTGTGTAAGCCATGTCAAGAAGGAAAACAGTTTAAAGCCTCATTCAAAGGTAAACCAGTCATCTCTACTGAAAGGGTACTTGAACTTCTACATATGGATCTGTTTGGACCAATTACCCCTTCAAGCATAAATGGTAGAAAATACACATTGGTGGTAGTAGATGACTTCTCTAGGTTCACTTGGGTAGTATTTCTCCTTAATAAGAAGGAAACACAAGTCAAACTACCTGAACTTCTTAAGAGACTGTCAAATGAGAAAAGCCTTAGCATTATCAAGATAAGATCTGATAAAGGCACTGAGTTCATAAATTCATACATTAATGAGTATTGCACATCTAATGGTATAGTTCATGAAACCTCAGCAGCTAGAACACCTCAGCAAAATGGAGTTGCAGAAAGGAGGAATAGAACCTTAAAAGAAGCTGCTAGAACTTTAATTGCTGATTCAAATTTACCTAAGAGGTTTTGGGCTGAAGCTATAAATATTGCATGCCATACTCAAAATAGATGTTTGATTACAAAGGGGCAAGGCAAAACCCCCTATGAACTCTGTAGAGGAAGAATGCCTAAAGTGTCATACTTTCATATATTTGGTTGCAAATGTTTCATTCACAATAATGGGAAAGAATAGTTGAAAGCTTTTGACAGCAAAGCTGATGAGGGAGTATTTCTTGGATACTCTCAAATCAGTAGAGCTTTCAGAGTCTACAACAAGAAAACCCTTATAGTGGAAGAAACACCTCATGTTGTGTTTGATGAATCTATCTTTGAGATCAGGAATGATAGTTTGGAACCTGAAGAAATCACACAGAGGAAAACCAGATTGAGCCTAAAAGGCAAAGACACTGAATTCATAGATGTTGTCCAAGCAAATCTACCTGAACATACCACATTGGACAACAATCCTGAAGACAATCTTCCTGAGACAAACCCTACTGATGGAAATGGTGAACTGAATGAGCCAATCCCAGTTCACATCCAGGTAACAACTACCAATGAAGAAGCAGTTCTTGCTGAGGTAGTTAATGGGTCAAATAATCAAGGGGGAACTCAAAATGTTGAAAATACCAATGTCCCTGACATTGAGGACAACACCCCTGATTATGATCCTGAATTAGATCCTGCACTAAATTATCCTGAATTTTATGATCAAAATGACTCAACTCCAGTAGAGGACAACTCTACTGAAGGGATCAGAAAAAGAAGAACTTGGTTGTATGACCATCCTACTGATCTGATACTTGGTGACCCAAGTATAGGAGTCAAAACCAGAAGTTTTCATGGTGAAAGTGCTATGTTTTGCTGTTTCTTGTCAGAACAAGAACCAAGTGATATTGATGAAGCACTTCAGGATGCCAATTGGATCACAGCAATGCAGGAAGAGCTCAACCAATTCACCAGAAATGAAGTATGGGAGCTGGTTGATAGACCTTCACATCAAGATGTTATTGGAACCAAGTGGGTGTTCAAGAACAAAAAGAATGAAAATGATGTGATTGTCAGAAACAAAGCAAGACTAGTGGCAAAAGGTTATTGCCAGCATGAAGGCATTGACTATGATGAGACATTTGCACCTGTGGCAAGGCTAGAAGCAATAAGGCTCTTCCTAGCCTATGCATCCCACAAGAGGTTCAAAGTGTACTAAATGGATATCAAGAGTGCCTTTCTGAATGGAGTCTTAAAAGAAGAAGTCTATGTGGAGCAACCACCAGGTTTTGTGATTGGAAACCAAGTATACAGGCTGAAGAAGGCTCTATATGGACTCAAACAGGCCCCTAGGGCTTGGTATGACACATTGTCACAGTTTCTATTGGATCATGGATTCACCAAGGGAACTGTGGACAGAACTCTCTTCAGAATCTCTGAAGGAGAGGACATCTTGCTTGTCCAAATTTATGTAGATGACATAATTTTTGGATCCCCTAATGAGAAGCTGTGTGAAAAATTCTCCAAGCTTATGCAAAGCAAGTTTGAGATGTCCATGATGGGGTTGATGAACTTCTTTTTGGGTCTACAAGTCAAGCAATCAAAAGAAGGAATCTTCATCAACCAAGCTAAGTACACCATAGAAATGATCAAGAAGTTTGGGTGTACATCAAGCAAGCCAGTGAGGATCCCAATGAATACTAATTGGAAGATGGATCCTGATGAAAGTGGTGTTCCAACCAACTCCACTGAGTATAGAGGAATCATTGGATCACTCCTCTATCTCACTGCCAGCAGGCCTGACATCACCTTTGCAGTAGGTGTATGTGCAAGGTTTCAAGCAAATCCTAAGAAAAGCCATCTTGAGGCTGCAAAGAGGATCTTGAGATATCTCAAAGGCACTAAAAATCTAGGCATTTGGTACCCTGCTGATGACAATATTGAGTTAACTGGCTACTCAGATGCTGATTATGGAGGATGCAGAATTGACAGAAAATCCACCTCAGGAACCTGTCAATTCTTAGGCAACAAACTCATATCTTGGTTTTCCAAGAAGCAAAACACAGTGGCTACCTCCACCACTGAAGCTGAATATGTTGCTGCTGGAAGTTGTTGTGCTCAAATCCTTTGGCTAAGACAACAACTCAAAGACTACAAAGTCAACTCTACTGAAGTGCCAATATTCTGTGATAACAATAGTGCCATTGCTATATCACAAAATCCTGTCTTGCACACAAGATGCAAACATGTGGACATCAAGCATCACTTCATTAGAGATCATGTGGAGAAGAAGGATATTAAGTTAGTAAAGATCCACACAGATCATCAAAAAGCTGATATACTAACTAAGCCACTTGCAGAGGCAAGGTTCCTGGAATTATCAGCAAAGTTGGGTCTTCTTGATCCAGGGAAGTTGGACAAATAAGTCCAAATAAGTTCATTCATTAAGGGGGAAATAAACTCAAACTTCAGCAGACTTGGTCAAGTCTACTGAAATTCAGAAAAGATGACCTTACTTCTTCAGGACACTTGTCCCTTGAAGTTCAGGACACTTGTCCACAGCTCTTCAGGACACTTGTCCATGTAGGGTCAGATAAGTTGTCTTGACTATCAACCCAAATCTTGGTATGATAAGCACCTACTTTTGGTGATCAATGCCTATTTCGAAATCTGTCCCATTGAAATACAGTTTTCACCTTTCTGGGATTTAATTTGTCTCCCACCCAAAAGGTCACTTTCCATGCATTAAATGCTAAGATTTAACTCTTGTTTGCATTAAACTTTTTGGGACGTGATCTATCTCGAAAAACCCCCAGCCTTAAACAAACATTAAAAACCACCCACGTTTTGAATAAAACAGTTCCTTCACTATTACATTGGTTTTTGACCATTGGATCAAAACTGGCCAACTCCCCTGAAATCAATCCTAGCCGTTCATTTTGGATTTCCATTTTTGTTCACCTTTGAATTGCATCAAGACCTCACCAACTCATTGACAAACATTCTTTTTAGAATATTCTCAAGCCTTAAGATCCCTCTCAAACACTTCTTCCCCAAGTATTCGAAACCCTAGCTCTAAATTTCTTCAAACTCTCTCAATCTCTATCAAACTTTTCTCTGTAACTTTCAAATGGCTCCCAAAGTTAGACCAGAGATGCTCATTGATTTCTCCAACAAGGCTCTGGACCTTGATTTTGGCTACCTGAGCAACAAAAACAATCTCCATTTTGAACCCATAGTATCCTTTGAGAGTGAGGATCCTGAAATTACACCAACTCTAAGATGGCTGAGAAGAGCTGGTCTGCAAAAGTTCATGGAAGAAAGACCAAGTTCATGCTTGGAAGGTTACATGGCTGAATTCTTTGCCTTTCTCAAGTGGAGAGGTCAACCTACAGATGGTGAAGTTTCCACAAATTTGTCATATACTGCAGAAGGAGAAGAAGAAGAGAGATTTCATAGAGTGAAATTCTCTTCAGAAGATATTGAAGGAGCTTTTGGATTGCCTTATGAGGGAAGGAATCCAGAAGTTTATGGCACTGGCCATGAAGATGAAATAGCTCAAGAATGGCTATTGGTTCCAGGCCCCATTTCTTCTACTCAAAACAAGAAGACTCTCAAGCCAAAATTTCTCAACCTCTTTGAGGTAGTTGCTAAGAGTCTCTTGAGCAACACTGGAAGCTTGGAGCAGGTCAGCCATCCAAGAATCAGAATCATGGCTGCTGTGATTGATGCTAGTGACAAAGGCATCAAATTTGATTGGAGAACCTTTATCATGTCTGAGATGATGAAGGAAAAGGCTAAATTCAAGGTGAAAGCTCACAACAAGGTTGTGCTAGAAGGAAAAATCAAGTATTGCACCAGGGCAAGCTTGTTAATTGAGAGATTCTCCCATTACTCTCAAATGCAAACATTTGCAAAGCCCCTTCCAGCCCAAAAGATTCTGTTCAGGAAGCTCAGCAAGAAAACTGAGAAAAGAAGGATGCTTATGGCCAAACCTGCTGAAGAACAGGTTGAAGAAAAGCCTAAGATGAAGAAGAGAACCAAGGCCAGAGCTGTTAAAACAAGGAAAATGTCTCAATTATCTTCAGGAGAAGCCTCAGGAGCATCAGCTGAAGTTGATGAAGTGGCAGAAGAGGGAGTAAGTGTGCCTTCTGACCACTCAGAAGAGTTGAGGTTGAAGTATAATGAGACAAGGCAGAAGAAGAAAGGAGATAAGAGGATCAGGGAAGTTGTCCCTGAGAAGGAAGGTGAAGGAAGTGGGAGCAGTAGGGCCAGCAAGAGAAGGGCCAAGCCTACTGAAAAGGTGTTGGAGTTGCAGGAAGAAAGGTCACTACAATTGGCTCTAAGAGAGAGCAGAGCTGAAAGCAGGACCAAATCTAGGTCAAGGACCAACTCATCTGGTGTTGGAACTCCAGAATCCAAGATCCCTGAAGGTCAACCTTTAGAGGCCAACATCCCTGAGTTTCAGAATCCTGAGCCCAACCTCCCTGAAACCCATGTTACCCCTTCCAACCAACCCATTACCCCTGTAGATCTCACTAAGAGATATTCTCCAGAAGGGAGTGTGCAAAGAAGTGGCATTGATGTGCTTGCAGATCTAGCAGTGGATGAGACAAGACTCCTGTCTCCCCTTGACTCATCCATGCTCAATTATTCAAAGCTCTTAGAACATGCACTCAATGAGCCAACCCCCCTGAGTAAAGCCCCTTCAGATCCATTGCTCTCAAAAGCAACTGAAGCACCTTCTACTGCACCAGACCCTTCTGAAGCCAACATCCCTGAATTAAACCTCCCTGAAGCCACTCTAGGAGAACCCAGAGTCAACTCCCCTATAACCCAAAGTCCCCATTCAAGTGGAGATGAGGAGGAGTATACTTATGAAAGTATGCTCAGAGGAGGAGCAAAGGCTACTGTGGACAGTTTGTATCCACAACTTGCTGAATTTCCAAGAACTCAGAAGACATTTCATGATCTAAGGATGCTTGTTGATGTAAAAGACAAGTCTATGATGGAGATATCACAAGTCATCCAAGATAAGGGTGCAAACTGGTGGCAAATATAGGAGAACAGATTGCTAAACTTTGCTGGAGTTTCAAAGACAAGATTTCTCATTGATGAGGAAAGTTTTGCAAAGCTAGTAGCTGATAAAATTGAGGAGGAGAAAGAAAGGAAAGCTAAGGGAATCAAACACCCTGACAGTAACTCAAATGATGATGATTCCCCTGATGATCCCTCAAATCCTTCAAACCCCAACCCTCCTGAAACCCTTCAAGCCAACCTCCCTGAACCTTCTCAACCCAAGTATTCTATAGCAGACAGACTTTCAAACCCTCCTAAAACCTATCATAGGAAAGGCTCTGTATCTTCAGAGGTGTTGACCAAGGGTGGTAACACAACCAAAGACACGTCTGCCAATGAAGGTTCTTCTGAACCCAAGGCACAGCCTAAAGATGTTGAGGTTCCTATGCTAGAGGCTGGTTTGATTAAGGCCTATTCAGTGTCAGAAGAGTTGGACACTGATCAACCCTTAATCATTCAGGATGACTCAGTGGCTGTTGAAATAAGCACTGTGATCTCCCCACAATTGCCATCTTTGAACCTTGTTGAAGGTGGAGATGTTGCAGGTTTAGGAGAAGGAGTTGAAAAGGAGAAGTTAGTGGAAAAATCAGAGGGAGTAGTAGATGAGAGAGATGTGGTGATCACTAGAATAGTGAGTGTACCACCAAATGAGGGTGATATAAGTGAGGAAGGGCAGGCTATTCTTGAAGTCAAATCTGAACTTCAGGAATCCCTTGATGAGAGGAGGCCTGTTCCTTTAAGTGAGGAAACTATTAAAGAAGGGAGAAAAGAAAGAGTTGAAAATGAGAAGAAGGCTGCTGATGTATCAGAGTCTTATATAAAAGAAATTGAGGGTGATGAGTGTCTATTCCCTAACCTGTTTGATCTGTCTACTGTTGCAGGTATTTCTTTTGACCAAATTTTTGCAGATGAGTTCTTAACAGATGCCCCTATCCAAGTAGATACAGCCTCAGCTCAAGCCTTACTTGGAATGCAATCAGAGAAATTGGACTCCTTAGCTCATCAAGTCCAATCTGCTCATGCTGAAACCTCAGGAGCATTGAATGAGCAAGGAAGGACCCTAGCATCTGTAGAAATGAGGCTCACTGGCTCTGAAGATGTTGTGCTCCCAACTCTGGAAGCAAGGATGAGTGGTGTGGAAACTGGCCTCCAAACCATTTCCACTGAAGTACAAAATGCCAAATCCACCATGGAAGCCATCTTAGAGGAGGTCAAGAAGGAGCAAAAGTTGCTGAGAGACAATCATAATGCCAATGTCAAGGCTCTCAGGCTAACTGTCAAGCAAGCTCTTGGAAAGAAGACTGCATTGCAGAAGAGAAGAGCTGAAGAGCAAAGAGTAGCTATGGTGAAAGCAGCCTCTAAAAATTTTTCCCAAGAGGTATTGGCCAACATTGCTGAATGTGCGGTGGCCAACCTCACTGAGCTTCTTAAAGCCCAACTGGATGCATCCCTGAAAGCAACCTTGGAGGAGGTTGTTCAACAAAAGATGAAGCCTGCTCTAGCCTTCCTTAGCTTGAGCAGTGATAGGATGCAGAATATACATGATGAAAATGTATATTTGTTGGAGGAGATGAAGTCCCTAAACCAGGCCCAATCCCTAATGGCCACAACTATGAGTGAGCTAAAACCCCAATGTTTTGATGCTGCCAAAAAGGGGGAAAGGGAAAGAGCTAAAGCAAAAGGTGCCTTGGTGATTGGAAGCCTAGTTCAAGGAAAAGACAAAGCTGCTGAAGGAAAAGGAAAAGAGCCTGCAGTGCTAAACTTAGAAGAATTGGATGAAGAAGAGCAATTAGCACTTGCATTGAAAAATTCTATGGCATCAGCACAAGAAGAAAGGATAAGGTTACAACAAAGACCAGGTGGTGAGGTGTCTGGTTTGGACAAAGGTGATGAAGGTGTCCAAACTAGAGGAAAGATCAAGAGGGCAAAAGGAAAGAAAAGGCAAGTTGAAACCTTCACTGACTTTCCTAACAGTCTTGATCTTCCACCTGAATTCAGAATTGATGAAGATGAGCCTACATCAAAGAAGACCAAAATTGCTGAAAAGGACAAGTCCTCTGATTCTGCCAAAAGTGCTGAAGGTCCCAAGTCCACTGAAGACATTGAAGAACTATTTGCTGAAGGATTTGGACCTGAACCTAAAAAGAAGACTACTGTCCTAGCTCATGATCCATCAAAATTGTTTCATGAAGGGTATGGCAAAGACCCTGAAACACAACAGAAGCTGGCCATGATGAGGGCCCAGGAGAAAATGGATTTGATGGAAGAGGCTAACAGAGCAAGAGACAAGAGAAGAGCTAACTTTCAGAAACCAAGAAGAAGGAGAGCAACCTACAGCAAGATGAAGCCTCAGCTTTTGGTCCCAATGGACACTAAATATCCACACTTGGATAAATGGGTGCCAATTCAGCTAAATGATACATGGGAAGAGGCTAAAAGGGAGTTTGTCTATGACTATTATGTCATTGACAGATGGAATGGAGGAGATGCAAACTCTGCCTTTACTGAGTTCATGCTGGAATACTACAGAGAGTTGTATCAACAATTACTTGCAGCTGCTGACATTGCAAGAATTGAACTCAATGCTCCCAAGCCTATCATCTACATGCCTCCAAAGCTTTATGGATGGATTGACCAAGCAAGGATCCTAAGGGAGTTCACATAAATTCTGAAGCTGAACAAGATGACCCTTGGACCCAAAGGAACTAATCAGGAAGCCATGGAACTCAAGAAGAGAGTGTGAGCACAATATGGGATGAACCCACCTCTTGAGGATGATCTCTAAGAATGGCTAAGTCTTCTGACTTTTTCTGGATGAAAAATTATCTTATCTGAAGATATCTTTTGTTATGTGGTCAAATCTGCTGAAGTATTGGACAAACCTGCTGATATGTTGTTTGCTCTGATATGGTTTAGATTGCTCTGATACAAGAATTGATGTGTTCTACATTGATATCTGGAATATTTTGTACTAGCTCTGATACTTGAAGTAGTTGTTGCTCTGATCTTATGTTTAGAATGTATTTGTAGTGAAATGTTATCTTGAATTCATGCTCTGATAAGTTATCTTCAACTATCAACATGCCTGTAATGATTTTTATATGAATGATAGTTGAACCACCTTTGAATCAAGATACATTATTGCAAAAATCTCTCTATGCCTATCCTTGAAACCTACTTGCAACAAAAACAGTGAATACACTAACACATTGTCTTTTCAGGAATATTGACCTTAGTCATGTCTTCTGAAGATATATGTAATAGGTGTAGACAAGTCACTTTTGCATAGAATGTGTAGGTTTTGGCATCATCAAAAAGGGGGAAATTGTTGGGAATAAAATGATACATGTTTTGATTAAATACCAAAACCCCCTGAGACATGCCCAAGTCAAGATGATTGTGTTCAAAATGTGATAGAACACATAGCACAAGGCTAGATGAGAAGCTGATATGTTAGGCAGCTCTTAGATAATTAGATGCATAATGTGAGGGGAACCTATGACTTCAAAAATGATCAAGATCAAGTCCCCTCAAGACTCAAAGTCTAGAACAAGCTCTAAGGACAAGAAAACTCCATATGAAACCTAAAACCTTGATCAGGAGAGTTATCCAGAAGAGTTTCTTCTATGCAAGGAGAAAATTGCAAAGCTCAAAAGGACAAGATTAATCAAATATTATGATCAGGAGAGTTGTCCAGAGAAGTCAACTCTATGTGAAGAAGCTCTGATGCTAAAAGACCAAGTATGCTGATCAGGAGAGTTGTTCAGAAGAGTTGTCTCAGCAAGATTGAATCAGAACAGATGCTTTAAAAGTTGAAGGTCAACTATGCTGAAGCAGCTAGAGACAACCATACCCTAAAGAACTTCATTTAGACATGCTAAGATCAACTTGGAGTAAAAGAAAGGGAAAGAGCCAAGTCATCTGAAGAAGAGCAAGCCATCCTTGCTGAAAAGCAAAACTGCTGATAGTGATAAGGAGAGTTGTCCAGTTGATAAGGAATGTTGTCCTATCATTGGATCAACCTTCAGAAGCCATGTCCTAGTCCTAACAAGAAGTCAAACATTGGGAAAAGTGCTGCAGAAAGAAGACAAAGTCTTACAAGCCGTTTATTACCCAAATAAGGACATGTCACTATCAAGAATCTGTCTTCCAGGTTGAAGAACTCAATGAAGACATTTATAGCAATTTGGGGCTGCCTCTCCAACGGGCAAATCCTCATTTTGTCTATAAATACAAGGAGTGTGAAGACCATTTGAAGCATCCATTCTACATCCAACTGAGCAACTATTCTGAAAGCTTCAAAGTCTCCAAAAGACATTCTTAGTCTTGAAACACTTCTTCTAAGCTGAATTCACTGTATATCCATACAAAAAGCTTAGAGAGATATCCTATCCTTATACACTGATCTTCACTGTAAAGGATATCTCATTAGTTGGAACCATTACTTCAATCCTTACCCCTTTCAAGTGAGAAAGTGAGAAGGTTGTAGTAGTAGAAGTGGTAGGAACTGACTGTTGAGAGAAGAACAGTACAGTTCTGAGTTGAGAAGAGGGTACTAGGACTCTAGACATCCTAGGGATCAATTCACCAAGGAGTGGTGTTATTGATCAAGTGCACCTTGGCACTATAAAACAAGTTAATTCCAAGAGTGAAGGAATTATCCTGTAAAATTAGGGAAAGTGGATGTAGGAGCTTGAGTCTCTGAACCACTATAAACTCTTGTGTTGATTTACCTTACAAAGTACTTACATTCATTCAACACTGCACACAAAACTGATCTTTCAAAAGATACATATTCAAAGACTGTGCAAAACTGATTTGGACAAGTTCCCTGAAACTTAACTGGACTGTTTTGGATTAACTGAGTGATTTCAGAAACTTAAGGAGTCTAAACTTAAAAGGGCCAACCACTATTCCGCACATATAACTCCCCTAGATAGTTATTCAACTAAGTACTCAATAGTACTTAGTGGTTTGATTATCTTAGAAGAGTTAATCATCTTCAGCAGAGTTGTCCAAGACAACCTTGCTGAGCTCTGGATTGATCATAAGTTGAAAAGATTTGCATACAAGTGTATTCCCCCCCCCATACACTTGTTATATACTCCTTTCAGGACCAACAATCACAATATTACAACAAATGCCACTACTTTATTACACTAAAAAGTAACTTTATTACTATTTATAAAGTTGAAAAGTCTTTACTACCCCCACTTTATCTTACACAATACTAATAAGCAACTCATTTATTAAAACCCGTGCCAATTTGGTTTGTAGCTTCAAGTATGGGACGGAGGGAGTATTTCACACAATGGGCCGGTGTGCATTTGAAATAGAATTAACAATCAATATCATTAACCCGTGGTTCGCTACGATTAGGTTTTGTCGTTTAGGTATATAGGAAAGATTACGCCAGCAAGGGTAACTGCAATATCGAAATATATAGATAACAAATTCGAGTCAAGAGAAAATCCATTTGCCCGTAGAACAGAAGACGCCCTGGATGGTGCTCAACAGGTCCGGCGTTCTATTCCCAAAGGTAAAACGACTTTATAATTCTTCTACAGTAGCACCACTGTAAAAGAAGTTTCGGCGAATGTACGACGTGTACGAACTAAACATAGAAATAATTCTGAACGAGCAAGAACAGTATTTGTTGTGGAGAGCGAAATATTGTAGAGAGGAGAGAAAGAGCTTGAAGAATGAGCGAATTATGATGAGGGAAGAGTCTGATATTTATAGGCAGATATCCGCCAGGGAGTTGAGATTTTCGTGGGTGGGCCCAGGCCCATCAACGTCAGATGTGAGTCCAAAATTCTCTTGAGACGTGGAGTGGTCCTTGGGTGCTTTGAAGTGTTGGGCTTGGCCCATAACGTTGGCCCAGTGTAGGTGGGCTTTTAGAGTTTTTGGGTCTGCAAAAAGATAGGCGGGCCTCAAAGACCAATTGCCAAATCCAAAGCCGAAGCTGAGCCGGCCGGACAGACAGGCGCGCGCGTGTGGCCTTTTGGGAGTGTACCCCTAATATATGGTTGAACTCCATGTTCACTTCAATGTCTTTAAAGTCCTTAAATGTTTTGTGGACTTCCAATGTGGGATAGGTGACCCTTCACCTTCCCACTCAAACTCAAAATTGAAACCTTTCAACTTCATTAATTAATTTCTCAATTAAACTCGGTTTTGAGATATTAAATATACCACGTTCATCTACTCCGAGAGTAGATCGACTATGTCACTTTTAATTATTTAATAATTAACGTTTAGTCCCTCTAATTAATTTAATTATATAAGGGTATCAAAACCCAATTAATTCCAACAATCCCCCACATGAGTGAAAATCGTGTCTATATAACATCAGGCTCAGTGTTCAGTTCGATTGAGACTTTAGTGCATCCAGAAAAGTAGTTTTTGGCTTTGAACTTTCCGTAGCCGAGCACTATCGGGTACACCGGCGGCTTAGTTGACGCAATGCCTTGAACTAATCTTCCATAGTGTATACCTAATTAACAGTGCGAGCACACTTCAATCTCGACTTCGTGACGTTCTTACGTTTTTGTCCGTTTTGGCCATGGACGTCCTTTGTATTCATAAATGTTTGGTCGAAGCGGCCCTCACTTCTCATTTATATAGGTGATTTCCTTTGGAGTATCCCATTATACTTTAGGGATCATTAAGAGTCATAGACTCAACCTTTACCGCATCTTACGGGTTGTTAACACTTGAGATAGTGTTGTTAGGAATAGTCATGTTTTTCAAGTGTTGTATCACTAACTTCCACAGTTTAGTTTTCCCATTGAACCAAGTTCTTGAGAACTCCAATCATCATGGTTGGGTTTTTTCCACTGTTTTGGTTTTTCTTGTGGGTTTTAGACCCATTCCTTCTACCAACTTGTTCATTTGATCTCGGTTTATGCTCTTCGTGAGCAGATCCGCTATGTTGTCTTTTGACTTCACATAATCAATAGACATTACTCCAGTTGAGATCAATTCTCTAACAAAGTTGTGTCGACTACGTGTGTGTCTCGACTTTTCGTTATACATGACATTCATAGCTCTGGCAATAGCAACTTGACTGTCACAGTGTACCGTCACAGAAGGTACTGGTTTGTTCCAACATGGAATATCTTCCAGAAAGTTGCGCAGCCATTCAACCTCTACACCGGCTAGGTCTAAGGCGATAAATTCTGATTCCATTGTGGAACGGGCAATACACGTTTGTTTCTTGGATCTCCACGACATTGCTGCTCCTCCAATAGTGAATACATATCCACTAGTTGATAATGAATCTTTAGTGTCTGATATCCAATTTGCATCACTGTATCCTTCGAGTACAGCTAGATGTCTCGTGTAGTGAAGCCCATATTCAAGGGTGTACTTCAAGTATCTTAGAACCCTTTTCAGTGCTTTATAGTGCTCGTGACTTGGATTGTTCGTGTATTGACTCAACTTGTTTACAGAACATGCAAGATCAGGGCGTGTACAATTCGTAATGTACATCACACTTCCAATGATTCTTGCGTATTCCAGTCGAGCTATTGGTTCTCCTCTGTTCTTTTTCAAGTGAACATTAAGTTCCAAAGGTGTCTTAGCAAGTGGATCGTCAAAGACATTAAATTTCTTTAGTACCTTCTCCACATAGTGAGATTGTGTCAATGAAATTTAGACGTTTTCTCAATCTTTATTCCAAGAATCACATCTACTAATCCCATGTCTTTCATGTCAAAGTTTCTACTTAACATGTTCTTCGTATTAACAATGACATTATGATTGTTACCCATGATTAACATGTCATCGACATATAAACACACGATAACAAATCCATTTAGTGTATCTTTCACATACACACACTTGTCACATTCGTTAATTCGAAATCCATTTGACAACATTGTATTGTCAAATTTCAAGTGCCACTGTTTTGGAGCTTGCTTAAGTCCATACAGTGATCGAATAAGTTTACACACCTTTTTCTCATTTCCAGGTGCAACATATCCTTCTTGTTGATCTATGTATACTTCAGCATCTATTTCACCATTAAGAAACGCAGTTTTAATGTCCATTTGGTGTATTTCGAGATTGTGCAATGCAGAAATATCGATTAGTACATGAATGGAGGTGATCCTAGTCACTGGTGAATATGTGTCGATCGTCATACCCTTCTTTTTGTTTAAAACACTTTGCAACTAGACGAGCTTTGTATTGTCAACAGATCCATCTACTTTGTACTTTCTTCTAAGGATCCACTAGCATCCTAAGGGCTTGCAACCTTTAGGGAGATCAATCAGCTCACATGTATGACTTAGCAAAATTAAATCATATTCACTTTTTTTGGCTTCCTTCCAGAGGGGTGCATCTGGTCTTGCCATAGCTTCTTTGATAGTTTTAGGCTCATCCTCCTCCAATACATAAGTAATGAAGTCTGAGCCAAAAGTCTTATCAATTCTATCTCTCTTACTGCGTCTTGGTTCTTCACTCTCTTGAGTGGAAGGACCTGCAGTGTCTTCTGTTTCTTCATTGGTTCTCTTATTTGAACTCATTTATTCTCTTTCCCTGATTGGAAAGATGTTTTCAAAGAACACGACGTTTCTTGACTCAATTGTAGTTCCTTCTGTCATATCGGGTATTTCAGATTTATGAATCAGAAATCGATAGGCACTACTGTTCAAAGCATATCCTATAAAGATACAATCAACCATTTTAGGGCCGATTTTAACTAGTTTAGGAAGTGGTACTTCAAATTTAGCCAAACACCCCCACACTTTTAGGTATTTGTATGATGGTTTGCGTTTCCTCCATACTTCATAAGGAGTCTGATCCTTAGTTTTGTGTGGAATCTTGTTTAGAATATGGTTAGCTGACAGAATAGCTTCCCCCCACAAGTTCTGAGGCAAACCAGAGTTGATCAACATAACGTTCATCATCTCTTTTAATGTTCGGTTTTTCCTTTCCGCAACACCATTAGACTGGGGTGAGTAAGGGGCTGTCGTTTGATGTATTATTCCTGATTCAGCACACAATTGTTCAAACAAAGCTACGTACTCTCCACCTCTATCACTGCGAATTGATTTAATTCGAGTGTTCAATTGATTCTCTACTTCATTTTTATAAAGTTTAAAAACTTCTATAGCTTCGACTTTACTTCGTAAAAGGTAAACGTAGCAGAATCTTGTACAATCGTCTATGAAAGTAATAAAATACTTTTTCCCTCCTCTAGTTTGTACAAATTTTAAATCACCTGCATCCGTGTGAATTAAGTCTAGAGGGGCAGTGTTCCTCTCAACAATTTTAAATGGTAGTTTGGTCATTTTTGCTTCAATGCATATTTCACATCGTTTGGATGTATCAACATTATCAATTTTAAGTAAATCGAGATTTAGTTTTCCCATTGAACCAAGTTCTTGAGATCTCCAATCATCATAGTTGGATTTTTTCCACTGTTTTGGTTTTTCTTGTGGGTTTTAGACCCATTCCTTCTACCAACTTGTTCATTTGATCTCGGTTTATGCTCTTCGTGAGCGGATCCGCTATGTTGTCTTTTGACTTCACATAATCAATAGACATCACTCCGGTTGAGATCAATTCTCTAATGGAGTTGTGTCGACTACGTGTGTGTCTCGACTTTCCGTTATACATGACATTCATAGCTCTGCCAATAGCAGCTTGACTGTCACAGTGTACCGTCATAGAAGGTACCAGTTTGTTCCAACATGGAATATCTTCCAGAAAGTTGCGCAGCCATTCAGCCTCTACACCGGCTAGGTCTAAGGAGATAAATTATGATTCCATTGTTGAATGGGCAATACACGTTTGTTTCTTGGATCTCCACGACACTGCTGCTACTCCAATAATGAATACATATCCACGAGTGGATAATGAATCTTTAGTGTCCGATATCCAATTTGCATCACTGTATCCTTCGAGTACATCTAGATGTCTCGTGTAGTGAAGCCCATATTCAATGGTGTACTTCAAGTATCTTAGAACCCTTTTCAGTGCTTTCCAGTGCTCGTGACTTGGATTGTTCGTGTATTGACTCAGTTTGTTTACAGAACATGCAAGATCAGAGCATGTACAATTCGTAATGTACATCACACTTCCAATGATTCTTGCGTATTCCAGTTGAGTTATTAGTTCTCCTCTGTTCTTTTTCAAGTGAACATTAAGTTCCAAAGGTGTCTTAACAGGTGGATCGTCAAAGGCATTAAATTTCTTTAGTACATTCTCCACATAGTGAGATTTTGTCAATGAAATTTAGACGCTTTCTCAATCTTTATTCCAAAAATGACATATACTAATCCCATATCTTTCATGTCAAAGTTTCTACTTAATATGTTATTCGTATTAACAATGACATTATGATTGTTACCCATGATTAACATGTCATTGACATATAAACACACGATAACAAATCCATTTAGTGTATCTTTCACATACACACACTTATCACATTCGTTAATTCGAAATCAATTTGACAACATTGTTTTGTCAAATTTCAAGTGCCACTGTTTTGAAGCTTGCTTAAGTCCATACAGTGATCGAACAAGTTTGCACACCTTTTTCTCGTTTCCAAGTGTAATATATCCTTGTGGTTGATCTATGTATACTTCAGCATCCATTTCACCATTAAGAAACGCATTTTTAATGTCCATTTGGTGTATTTCAAGATTGTGCAATGCAGAAATAGCGATTAGTACACGAATGGAGGTGATCCTAATCACTGGTGAATATGTGTCGAAGAAGTCATACCCACTTTTTGTTTAAAACCCTTTGCAACTAGACGAGCTTTGTATTGTCAACAAATTCATCTGCTTTGTACTTCCTTTTAAGGATCCACTTGCATCCTAAGGGCTTGCAACCTTTAGGGAGATCAACCAGCTCCTATGTATGATTTAGCAGAATTGAATCATATTCACTTTTTATGGCTTCCTTCCAGAGGGTGCATCTGGTCTTACCATATCTTCTTTGATAGTTTTAGGCTCATCCTCCTCCAATACATAAGTAATGAAGTCTGAGCCAAAACTCTTATCAATTCTAGCTCTCTTACTGCGTCTTGGTTCTTCACTCTCTTGAGTGGAAGGACCTGCAGTGTCTTCTGTTGCTTCATGGGTTCTCTTATTTGAACTCACTTCCTCTCTTTCCCTGAATGGAAATATGTTTTCAAAGAACACGACGTTCCATGACTCAATTGTAGTTCCTTCTACCATATCAAGTATTTCAGATTTATGAATCATAAATCGATAGGCACTACTGTTCAAAGCATATCCTATAAAGATACAATCTACTGTTTTAGGGCCGATTTTAACTTGTTTAGGAAGTGGTACTTCAACTTTAGCCAAACACCCCCACACTTTTAGGTATTTGTATGATGGTTTGCGTTTCCTCCATACTTCATAAGGAGTCTGATCCTTAGTTTTGTGTGGAATCTTGTTTAGAATATGCTTAGCTGACAGAATAGCTTCCCCTCACAAGTTCTGAGGCAAACCATAGCTGATCAACATAACGTTCATCATCTCTTTTAATGTTCGGTTTTTCCTTTCCGCAACACCATTAGACTGAGGTGAGTAAGGGGCTGTCGTTTGATGTATTATTCCTAATTCAGCACACAATTGTTCAAACAGAGCTATGTACTCTCCACCTCTATCACTGCGAATTGATTTAATTCGAGTGTTCAATTGATTCTCTACTTCATTTTTATAAAGTTTAAAAACTTCTATAGCTTCGTCTTTACTTCGTAAAAGGTAAACGTAGCAGAATCTTGTACAATCGTCTATGAAAGTAATAAAATACTTTTTCCCTCCTCTAGTTTGTAAATCACATACATCCGTGTGAATTAAGTCTAGAGGGGCAGTGTTGCTTTCAACAATTTTAAATGGTAGTTTGGTCATTTTTGCTTCAGTGCATATTTCACATCGTTTGGATGTATCAACATTATCAATTTTAAGTAAATCGAGATTTACTAAACGTTTTATGGATTCTAAATTTACATGTCCTGATCTAAAATGCCACAAAGAGGAACACTCAACGATGTAAGCAGAAGAAGAAACAATTTCATTAACAACTTGTTTGCCATTACGGCTTACAACTATGGTACTCAACTTAAATAAACCATTCTCGAGATAACCTTTCCCGAGAAAGTGACCAAACTTACTTAAAACAATTTTATCAAAATAAAAAACTAGCCTGAATTGACTACTAACTAAGAGAGACCCCGAAATTAGATTCTTCCGGATGTCTGGGACATGCAACACGTTCTTCAGAGTTAGCTCCTTTCCCGATGTCAGCTTCAGCACCACTGATCCAGTTCCAGCCACTTCAGACGAGGCTTGGTTGCTCATGTACAACTTTCTCCCATCAGTAGGAGAATAGTTGGAGAATGCAGACCACTCCTTCTTGTTATCCACCATGTTGACCTCCGTCACCACAGCAGACATATCTGATTCGGGTGGATTTTACACACTTTAGAGGCACATGTGAAGCGTATTTTGATGTGGATTTCATTGAATTATGGTTTGAATATGATGATTTGAGCCAAAATGAGGGAAATGTTGTGTTTTGTCGACTTTGTAGGAAAAACGAAAGATTTTGGGAGCAAAACACCTAATACAATTCAATGGACCAAAGAGAGGAGTGCACCATTGGATCCGGCTCGAAAAACGGAGTGGAATAAAAAAAAGAATCAAGTCAATCGGAGGTCGGAAGCTCGAGATATGAAGAGACGACGAGCTTCGTATTTTGCCCGGGTAGAATCTACCTGGCCGGGTAAAATCAACCTGGCCAGGTAGAATCAACCTGGCCGGGTGGTTTCTGCCCGGCCTCATTCTGTCCAGCCTAGAGCTTCGTATTTTGCCCGGGTAGAATCGACCTAGCCGGGTGGATTCCACCCGGGCAAGCCAATTTCACCTCTTGCTTCGTATTTCGGCCGGGTGGCATGCCCGGGTAGAATCCACCCGGCCGGGTCACATGCTCCTCGGGGGTTTTTGGCCATTTTCTCCATTTTTGAGGGACCAACTTGCAATTTTGGCATCCAAACCCTACCCCAACACTGTATAAGCCCTCATTCTTCAAATCAAACACACTCTCCCCCAATTCCTAAAATTCCACACATAGTAACACACAATTGAAGGTGATTTGGCAAATTCTTCCTCATTTCTTCATCAACCAATGCAAGGAAGGCATCAATAGCTTGGAATTCTCATTCCCCATCACATTCTAGACTAAGATTTCTCTTTCTTTTTATTTAGCTATTTCTTTGGATTTTGTTAATTTGATTATGCTAGTTATTGGCTGGAACACTTTTGGTTCTAGAGCCTTGTAAGTACTTTTGATGAAGTTTATGAATTAATGTTTTGCTTATTTGGTGTTTGTGTGGCTTAATTCTATTTGGATGGTTGATTTTCATTGCAAAGCATGTCATTAGTGTACAATGGTGATATGTTAATCTTAGTTAATTAAATTAGGTTGAGAAATCTATTTTCATTAATTGATTGCAAGCATTTGACCTAATTTTATTGTGAGATTCAAAGATGATCAATGATTAGGAAGATGTCTGATGATCCTAGGAGCTTGATTGAGTTTTATTGTGCAATTTAGGTAGAGATACTTAGTTGTGTGATATTTTCTTTGGATTATTTGGATTGAAGAAACTTTTAATTCATTATTATGTGATCAATCTTATAGACAAAGCATGAACACCACTTGAGTAGATAGTTAATCATAGATAGATTCATTAGTATTGCATGTGCTTTAGAACCTACTTTCTCATACTTGAGTTTCCTTCGTTTTCCACCCCGTTTTCTTGAATTGCATGTTGTTTGATCGATTTTCCATTACTCTCTTAATTGTTTACTTGTGACAACCTTTGGTAGGCAATTTTAGGGTAATTAATTCATCATTTTCACTTAATCGATCGCGTTTATTTAGAATTCCGTCAACAAACTCCACTTTTACACTACACCTCCTCGTGGGATCGACCTCGTACTTATCAAGCTACGATAGACGCCGTATACTTGCGGTCGTGTATTTTAGTGTTGCATAATACGTGAATCAAGTTTATGGCGCCGTTGCCGGGGAGGTTTTTGTAGTCCTAGAGTGATAGAATTTTAGTTTAGACATTTTATTTGCTTTCCTTATTTGCAAAAATCAAAAAATATTTGTATGCTTTACTTTGATTCCACTTGTAATTCTCACTTTTTCTTGAACTTTTGTTTAGACATGGCCTATGATCACCCGAGCTAGGAGAGATCGACAAGTGTTGCTACCCCCAGACCCGGAAATCGAAGCTCGTTGTCGAAGGAAAAACGCCGAAAGGAGAAGAATTGATTTGGAAGCCATGAATAGAAGAGAGAATCCAATAGTGGAGGAGGTTGAAGAAAAAGTTGAGCATCAAGGGCCGAATATAGAGGAAAGAGATAGGGCACCAAGGGTGAATGAGGAACATGGACTTCAAAGAGTTTTGAGGGATCACTTTTGACCCATCCCAAGGCCGTACGGAGGAGCGGGTAGGGAACCCGTTGACGCTCATAACTTTGAGCTCAAACCTGCGTTGATCATGATGGTCCAAAACAACCAATTCGGAGGGTTGTCGAAGGAGGATCTCAACCTCCATTTATCTCAATTCTTCGAGATAAGTGGGACGGTGAAGATAAACCGAGTCCCTCAAGACTACATTCGTCTTCAATTTTTCCCTTTCTCACTCCGTGATCGTGCAAAACAATGGTACATGTCTCTTGATCTAAGGACAATAGAGAATTGGAATGATTTGGTGGATGCTTTCCTAATGAAGTATTTTCCCCCAAGCAAAACCATTCAAATATGGGGGAAATATCTTCATTCCGACAAGATGAGGATGAATCATTGGCCGAGGCATGGGAGCGCTTCAAAGATCTTATAAGAAGTTGTCCTCAACACGGGTTTTCAAGGGATAAAATCATTTGTTATTTCTATAACGGGATGGATCACCGTACAAGAGGGATGGTAGATGCATCGGCCGGTGGAGGGTCTTTGTCGGGAAAGACGACGGATGAGGGTTATGTACTCTTGGAGGAGATAGCGAAGAACGGGAACCAATGGCCATCCGAGAGAAGGCAAACCCGGAAAGTTGCTTCCACTAGAGAATCGGAGGACTTTTCTACTCTATCCAACAAGATGGATAAATTGACTTCGTTGATGACGGCCAAGTCATTAGTGGGACCGAGTGATGAACAATATGAAGAGGCTCACTACATGAACAATCAATGGGATCGGAATTTTCGAGAAAGAGGTTGGAATGAGAGGCAAAACCGTGAAAATCCTCCTAACCCGAATCAATATCACCCCGGTTTGAGGCAACACGAGAACTTTTCCTATACGAACCCAAGGAACGCCATCCAACCACCTCCCAATTTCAATGTGAGAGATGGTATGATCATTGATCCCTCACCAAAGCCATCCTTAGAAGAGATGTTTGGGGCATTCATGGGAGAAACTAAGAGTTTTATGGGAGAAACAAAGAGCTACATGGCAAAGACATGGCAAAGGCTTGATGAACAAGGAGAGATGATCAAGGATGTGACTACTCACATGAAAGCCATGGAGAAACAAATGGGCCAACTCTCCAATATTGTTGGAAGTCAACACACTCCGGGGAAATTTCCTTCAAACACGGAGCTAAACCCCAAGGAACAATGCAAGGCCATCAAATTAAGGAGTGGGACAAGTTATGAGGGGCCAAAGATGCCACAAGAGGAGGAAATGGTAAGGGAACCCGAGGGTGTTGGCAAAGAAGGAGGTCAAGAGAAAGAAGCGCAAGATGAGATAGTGAGGGAAGAGGAAAAAGAAGGGGAGAAGAAGAGTGAGGAGGCAATCCCTCCTCAAGACAAAGGCAAAAGTGAAGTACCTCTTCCATACCCTCAAAGATTGAAGAAGAAAGGGTTGGACAAAAAATTTGCCAAGTTCGTGGAAATGTTCAAGAAGATTCATATTAACATTCCATTTGCCGAAGCACTTGAGCAAATGCCTCACTACTCCAAATTCCTAAAGGAAATAATGTCAAATAAGAGGAATATGGTGGAGTACGAAACGGTGCATTTGACCGAGGAGTGTAGCTCAATCATTCAAGCCAAGTTGCCTCAAAAACTTAGAGACCCCGGATCTTTCACCTTACCATGTGTCATCGAAGATGGAGGTACGTTTCGAGCCTTGTGTGATTTGGGAGCTAGTATAAATCTTATGCCTTTATCCATATTCAAATCTCTTGGTTTGGGGAAGCTTACACCAACCACGATGAGCCTTCAATTGGCGGATAGATCAATGACGTACCCTTTGGGTATAGTAGAAGATGTGTTGGTTAAAGTCAACAAATTCATTTTTCCGGTTGACTTTGTGGTGTTGGATATGGAGGAAGACAAATACATTCTACTAATCTTGGGAAGGCCATTATTGGCGACCGGTGGGGCTATCATAAATGTGAGGAAATGGGAGTTAGAGCTTCAAGTGAACAATGAAAAAGTCTTGTTCAACATCTACAAAGCCATCAAGTTTAGAGATGATGAGGATGAGGTTTTTGAGTGCAACATGATCAATAGTGTTCAAACTTGTGTGGATATGCACATGGAGAAGAGAAACTCAAAAGATCTACTTGACTTTTGCATAAGAAACTCTCTTACTTCACCTTCTCTTATTCCTTTTGATTTCAATTATGATGAACTTGATGATATAGAATTGTTTGAATACATGTGTTCTCTTGATGTTTTGAAGGAACTTCCAATCAAGAAGGAGGAGAAATTCATGGAGATACGACGAGAAGCCAAGTTTGGGGGGGTTTTACTTGAAGAGTGTCAAAGATTTCCTAACAAAAATCTTGACACTTGGCCCTCATGTTTCTCGTTGGAGGCACTAAAGGAGGGAGCTAAGGAGGAACCGAAAGCTCAAGAGAAAGGGAGGAAGCTAGACTTGAAACCACTCCCGGATCACTTGAGATATGCATATCTCGAACAAGGTGACCTCTTTCCGGTTATTGTTTCTTCACACTTGCATGAGATTGAGCTAGAAAAATTGCTTAGGGTGCTTAGAACTTATAAATCGGCTATTGGTTGGGATATTTCGGATTTAAAGGGTATACCGGCTCATATTTGCATGCATAAAATTAGACTATATGAGTCTATTAAGCCTAAAGCCCAAGGTCAAAGAAGATTGAATCCAATCATGCAAGAGGTAGTGAGAAAAGAGGTGTTGAAGTGGTTAGATAATGACATAAATTTTCCCATAAGTGATAGTGAGTGGGTGAGTCCAACACAAGTGGTACCTAAGAAGAGGGGCATGAATATTGTTACAACCGAAACCTTAGAGGAAATTGCTACTAGGACCATTGTGGGGTGGAGAGTATGCATTGATTATCGTGTGTTGAATAATGCCACTAGGAAATATCACTTCCATTTGCCTTTTATTAATCAAATGTTGGATAGGATGGCGGGATACGAGTATTATTTCTTTCTTGATGGTTACTCGGGATACAATCAAATTTTGATTGATCCCAAGGACCAAGAGAAATCAACTTTTACTTGCCCTTATGGTACTTTTGCTTTTAGGAGAATGCCATTTGGATTGTGTAATGCTCCCGCCATTTTTCAACGATGTATGATGGCTATATTTCATGGCATGATTGAAAACATAATGGAGGTGTTTATGGATGATTTTTCCGTATTTGGTTATTGTTTTGATACATGTCTACGTAACCTCTCTTGTGTTTTGCAAAGATGCATATATACTAACTTGGTGCTAAATTGGGAGAAGTGCCACTTTATGGTGAAGGAAGGAATTGTGCTTGGGCACAAGGTTTCGGCTAACGGACTTGAGGTGGATAGAGCAAAGATTGTGGCAATCGAGAAGTTACCTCCACCAACCAATGAGAAGGCGGTGAGAAGTTTCCTTGGGCATGCCGGATTTTATAGAAGATTCATCAAAGATTTTTCAAAGATAGCCAAGCCCATGTGTTCATTGTTGGAGAAAGGGGCCACTTTCATCTTTAGTGAGGAGTGTGTGAAGTCATTTGAGATATTGAAGGAGGCTTTGATCAAAGCTCCCGTGTTGGTGACACCCGATTGGAGTCAACAGTTTGAGATCATGTGTGATGCTAGTGATTATGCCATTGGAGTAGCTTTGGGTCAAAAGAGAGACAAGTTCTTTCGTGTGATCTACTATGCAAGCAAGACCTTGAATCCGGCTCAAAAGAATTACACCACAACGGAGAAGGAGATGCTAGGCGTGATCTATAGCTTTGACAAGTTTAGAGCCTATTTGGTGGGAGCTAAGACAATAGTGTACACGGATCACACGGCCCTTAAGTACTTGATTGAGAATAAAGAGGCTAAACCGAGGTTGATACGATGGGTGCTCCTTTTGCAAGAGTTTGATGTGGAGATTAGAGAGAGAAAATGGTGTGAGAATGTGGTGGCGGATCATCTCTCAAGACTTGAGAATGTGGAGGAAAAAGATATCCAAGTCCCTATCAAGGAGTGGTTTCCCAATGAACAAATTCTTGCTATCAAAGAAGCATGTCCATGGTTTACCGACTTTGTGAATTACATAGCCACCGAAACACATCCACCAAATCTCTCATTCCATAAAAAGAAGAAGTTTTACCATGATGTCAAGTTCTATGTTTGGGAGGATCCATTCCTCTATAGATGGTGTTCGGACATGATTATGAGGAGGTGCTTAGCGGAAGATGAGTGGGAGAAAGTTATTGAGGAGTGTCATTCATCTCCTTACGGAGTGCATTTTGGAGCAAATCGGACAGCCCACAAAGTTCTTCAAAGTGGTTTCTATTGGCCATCCATCTTTAGAGATTGTGAAGTTTTTGTGAAGAAGTGTGATAAGTGCCAAAGGATGGGAAATATCTCAAAAAGGCATGAGATGCCTATGAAAATTGTGATTGAAGTGGAGCTCTTTGATGTGTGGAGAATAGACTTTATGGGCCCCTTTCCAACTTCTCATGGATTTTCCTACATCCTTTTGGCCATTGATTATGTTTCTAGATGGATTGAGGCCATTCCAACCACTACAAATGATGCCAAGGCAGTCCTCAACTTTTTGAGGAAGAACATTTTCACTCGTTTTGGCTCCAAGAGCACTAGTGAGTGATGGTGGTTCACACTTTTGTAACCGATGGTTAGATCAACTCTTAGCAAAATATGGAGTGAAGCATAGAGTGAAAACACCTTATCACCCTCAAGCTAATGGACAAACGGAGCTTGCTAATCGAGAAGTGAAACAAATCTTGGAGAAAACCGTTGGGATAAAGAGGAAGGATTGGGCCATCAAGTTAGATGATGCTCTTTGGGCATATCGAACCGCCTACAAGACACCTTTGGGCACATCTCCTTATCAACTTGTGTATGGCAAGTCTTGCCATCTACCTGTGGAAGTGGAGTTTAGAGCTCGTTGGACTATTAATGAGTTGAATCTTGATCTTAAGGCATCCGGAGAAAGAAGGAAGATGATGCTCAATGAGCTTGATGAGTTTAGGAATGTAGCTTTTGAGAACTCCAAGATTCACAAAGAAAGGGCCAAGAAATTTCATGATACGATGATTGAGAGAAGGGAGTTCCAAGTTGGAGAACAAGTCCTATTGTTCAACTCAAGGTTGAGGCTATTTCCGGGCAAGTTGAAGTCAAAGTGGTCGGGACCCTTTGTGATTAAGAATGTGACGCCCATGGGAAATGTGGAACTTATTGGTAAAGATGGAGCAACCTTTGTGGTGAATGGTTAAAGAGTGAAACACTATTTTGGAAATGAGCAACTTCGAATGGTGGAGTCGCTTCGCTTGGATGAGGCTTGAAAGTGGAAAGAAACCGTCCGGCATAGGACGTTAAAAATAGCGCTTCTTGGGAGGCAACCCAAGGTTTTATTGCTTTCATGTTTTTATTGCTTTGATAGTTTTGATACCTTAGTTTATTTTGTAGGTGAGGATGAGAAGCATTTTGGACATTCTAGCTTGAAGAATGAAGAAGGAAGTAAAACCAATTTTGGAGAGGGGAAGCAAGTGTTGCAATGATGATCTTTGAAGAGCATTGGATGTGCAAGGAGGGAGGTAACAACTTGTAGCCCCAAACTTAGAATTTTTACATAGTAAAATTCTAAGTTTGGGGGAGTTATTTTTTTTTTCTACTAGTTGTTACTCTTGCACCGGTTCGTCATTCTACTTGTGTTACATTTTGCACCGGCGCACACTTTGCTTTCATATGCTTATTGTTGTTAAGTTGGTTTTGATCACGTGTTGGGTAGTGGACCTATGGTGAAATGTGAGCATGAATAATCATTGGAATCCATGGTTGAGTAGTTGTGGTGATGTCTATTTGCTTTGAATGTATGCATGACTGGTGATGGAGAATAGTATCATGTTGTGTTCATATTTGTGATCTTTGATGACACGAATGCATGATGTGTTGATTGGGAACATTTGATGATTGTGAGGTCCTATTGAATAAACCGGTGAGAATTGAGCCCTAAATCGAACACATAATCCGATTTAGTTCATTTGAGAGTGAATTAGGTTATTGCTAGTGATCCTAGAACTTGCCCAAGTTCTTGTTGAAAGCATGATTATGTGAAATTTTGTGATATGATATAGGTCATCTTATTCTAAAGAGTCAATTTGCCAAAATTTCCTAAAAACCAAAGTAATCTTCCGTAGTTAGCCCCTTTGAGCTTAATTCCTCATTTTCTTGGCAAACTACAATGTTAACCACTTAACCTTTTTGAGCCTTTGATACCTACATCTAGTGGGGGATAAAAGACAAAGTGGATAAACATGTGCTTGAAAATCTTTGGTGAAAGGAGAATTTGGAAAAATTGAAAGAAAAAAAGTTGAAAAAGATGAAAAGAAAATCAATGGAAAATAAAAGAGGGACAAAGAGCCCCAAAAGCTTGAAAAGAAAAGAAAAAATGGTTCAAAAAGATGAGGTGATGAATGCTTGAAAAAGAAAAGAAAAGGAAAAGTGAGGATGGAGTTTGTAAATTTTGAAAGTGAAAGCACAAATTGTAAAACAACAAGCTTTGTCCTCCACTAGAAGAGTCACAATTCCCAAATTCATCCTACCTTGTCCAAAGAGCCAATGTTACATCCTTGATTAAGTCCTATTGATCACAATTTTGAACACTTGAATGGTGTAGAAAGTAGAATGTGGGCAATCTTATGGTGATTGCATAGCATAACTTGATTGTTGAGTGCATCAATATCCTCAATCTGTTTGTGTGTTTGAGAGAAACATTTTATCATGTGAGTAGAGGACTTAAGCATTTGGATTATGTTTCCCATTCACAATGTGTTGTGTGCTTGTGCATTCTTTGATCCATGAGTGTGAATTGCAATAATGAGCCTATGATCTTCATTGAGAAAGCACTTTGAGAAAGAGATATCACTACATCTTACTTTACATGTGTGATTTGCATTGAATATTCCATTGTGATCATTCCACCCTCATTGCTTTAATTGTTTAGTTGTTTGAGGACAAACAACATTTTAAGTTTCGGGGGGTTTGATTCGAGTGGAATTTACACACTTTAGAGGCACATGTGAAGCGTATTTTGATGTGGATTTCATTGAATTATGGTTTGAATATGATGATTTGAGCCAAAATGAAGGAAATGTTGTGTTTTGTCGACTTTGTAGGAAAAATGAAAGATTTTGGGAGCAAAACACCTACTACAATTCACTGGACCAAAGAGAGGAGTGCACCATTGGATCCAGCTCGAAAAACGGAGTGGAATAAAAAAAGAATCGAGTCAATCGGAGGTCGGAAGCTCGAGATATGAAGAGACGAAGAGCTTCGTATTTTGCCCGGGTAGAATCAACCTGGCCAGGTAAAATCAAGCTAGCCAGGTAAAATCAACCTAGCCTCATTCTGTCCAGCCTAGAGCTTCGTATTTTGCCCGGGTAGAATCGACCCGGCCGGGTAGATTCCACCCGGGCAAGCCAATTTCACCTCTTGCTTCGTATTTCGGCCGGGTGGCATGCCCGGGTAGAATCCACCCGGCCGGGTCACATGCTCCTCGGGGGTTTTTGGCCATTTTCTCCATTTTTGAGGGACCAACTTGCAATTTTGGCATCCAAACCCTACCCCAACACTAAATAAGCCCTCATTCTTCAAATCAAACACACTCTCCCCTAATTCCTAAAATTCCACACATAGTAACACATAATTGAAGGTGATTTGGCAAATTCTTCCTCATTTCTTCATCAATCAATGCAAGGAAGGCATCAATAGCTTGGAATTCTCATTCCCCATCACATTCTAGACTAAGATTTCTCTTTCTCTTTCTTTTTATTTAGCTATTTCTTTGGATTTTGTTAATTTGATTATACTAGTTATTGGCTAGAACACTTTTGGTTCTAGAGCCTTGTAAATACTTTTGATGAAGTTTATGAATTAATTTTTTGCTTATTTGGTGTTTGTGTGGCTTAATTCTATTTGGATGCTTGATTTTCATTGCAAAGCATGTCATTAGTGTACAATGGTGATATGTTAATCTTAGTTAATTAAATTAGGTTGAGAAATCTATTTTGATTAATTGATTGCAAGCATTTGACCTAATTTTATTGTGAGATTGAAAGATGATCAATGATTAGGAAGATGTGTGATGATCCTAGGAGCTTGATTGGGTTTTATTGTGCAATTTAGGTAGAGATACTAAGTTGTGTGATATTTCCTTTGGATTATTTGGATTGAAGAAACTTTTAATTCATTATTATGTGATCAATCTTATAGACAAAGCATGAACACCACTTGAGTAGATAGTTAATCATAGATGGATTCATTAGTATTGCATGTGCTTTATAACCTACTTTCTCATACTTGAGTTTCCTTCGTTTTCCACCTCGTTTTCTGGAATTGCATGTTGTTTGATCGATTTTCCATTACTCTCTTAATTGTTTACTTGTGACAACCTTTGGTAGGCAATTTTAGGGTAATTAATTCACCATTTTCACTTAATCGATCGCGTCTATTTAGAATTCCGTCAACAAACACCACTTTTACACTACACCTCCTCGTGGGATCGACCTCGTACTTATCACGCTACGATAGACACCGTATACTTGCGGTCGTGTATTTTAGTGTTGCATAATACGTGAATCAATATCCAGATCTGTTAGGTTCACAGAATCCTGCACTTTCAGCTTTCTTTTTCCCTTGTCGTCATGACGAGGCTGACGACACTCACTGGATCGATGATTGGGCTTTCCACATTTGTAGCATTTTCCAGTAAATTTCTGCTGCTTAGGGGCAGGACCCTTCTCATTCAAAAATTTTGTTGTGTTGACAGAAAACTCATTGGGGCGTTTTCTTTGATGGACCCTCTTGCTCCATCAAGTTTGTCTTAGCTTCAATCGGGACAGTAAGTCCCTTCCCTTCTCTTCTTCGATTGTCCTCCTCAATTCTGAGACGAACGATCAGATCCTCCAAGCTCATTTGCTTTCGCTTGTGCTTGAGGTACGATTTGAACAGTGGCGGACGCAGCTGGGTACAAGGGGGTACAACTGTACCCCCAAAGGAAAAATTCCTGTAATATACTAGAGCATGTAGTTCGTGTATATCTCATGGAGTTCTCATTCTATGAAATTATTGGGCCCATCTAATTGGGCTTATTAATTCTCAACCTTGAAATTGGTATTTGGTGTCTATTTATTAGACCTTTCCCTTTTATTTTTTATTTTATATACCAGTACCATTTATTTAAATATTACTTCCTTCTATTTTATAATTCTCATTTAAAAAAATATATATATTATCCATAAATAAATTCCACAATACTCAATTATACTATCCAACATATCTATTTTATATATAAATCAATTCATAATTAAAATTTGTGCTGAACAAAGAGGGTACGCATATTTTTTTTATAAGACTTCTTGTGTGCGTCCAATATAATTTAAGTATATTTGTACTCGTCTATTTATCTACTCATTTTCTTTTTTAAACTATTAACACCATGAATTTCGACCTTCTCACAATGTCTTATAATAACGTGTCTTTTATTTAATTTCACATCTATGTTTGTATATGAAGTTAGTTGAGTCTGTACTCCTTTTCGGATAACCAAATTTTTTGCAATTTCAACGGAGAAGTCATTGATGTACACATATGGATTAGACTTTAAACATTAAATAATATTTTACAAATTATTTATCGTACCCCCAAATTTAAATTTCTGGGTCCGCCACTGGATTTGAAGTCCTTCCAAGAAGGAGGCAGTTTTTCTACCACGCTTGCCACCGTGAAGGCTTCTGGTAGAGCCATGTCTTCAGCAACAATCTTGTGGAATAGTATTTGTAGTTTCTGAACCTGCTCCACAACTGACTTGCTGTCCTCGATCTTGAAGTCGTATAGTTGAGCCACTGCGTACTTCTTGAGTCCTGCACCCTTAGATTTATACTTCTTGTCCAAGGACTCCCACAGTTCTTTGAATGACTTAATGTCACAGTAGACATTATATAGGGCGTCAGACAATCCTTTCTTACTTCTTCTGGTAGAGCCATGTCTTCAGCAACAATCTTGTGGAATAGTATTTGTAGTTTCTGAACCTGCTCCACAACTGACTTGCTGTCCTCGATCTTGAAGTCGTATAGTTGAGCCACTGCGTACTTCTTGAATGACTCCCACAGTTCTTTGAATGACTTACCTTTCTTGCTGACTGGCATTTAACTCAAACACTTTAGGTTTGTCCTCTTTCAAGAACCTCGGCTCTTTCAACGAAGTCATCAGACTCAAGCACTTTGGGTTTGTCCTCTTTCAAGAACCTCGGCTCTTTCAACGAAGTCATCAGCCTTGTCTGCAGACTTCACACCAGAATTGTCAGAATTGTGTGAAGCAGTGAAGCAGATGGCTTCAGCAGGGTTATCTTTACCACCCGTGTTGTGGAATAGTATTTGTAGTTTCTGAACCTGGGTTATCTTTACCACCCGTGTTGTGGAATAGTATTTGTAGTTTCTGAACCTGCTCCACAACTGACTTGCTGTCCTCGATCTTGAAGTCGTATAGTTGAGCCACTGCGTACTTCTTGAGTCCTGCACCCTTAGATTTATAATTCTTGTCCAAGGACTCCCACAGTTCTTTGAATGACTTACCTTTCTTGCTGACTGGCATTTAACTCAAGCACTTTAGGTTTGTCCTCTTTCAAGAACCTCGGCTCTTTCAACGAAGTCATCAGAGACTCAAGCACTTTGGGTTTGTCCTCTTTCAAGAACCTCGGCTCTTTCAACGAAGTCATCAGCCTTGTCTGTAGACTTCACACCAGAATTGTCAGAATTGTGTGAAGTAGTGAAGCAGATGGCTTCAGCAGGGTTATCTTTACCACCCGTGTTGCTGATGACTTCACACCAGAATTGTCAGAATTGTGTGAAGCAGTGAAGCAGATGGCTTCAGCAGGGTTATCTTTACCACCCGTGTTGTGTGAAGCAGATGGCTTCAGTAGGGTTATCTTTACCACCCGTGTTGGCTTCGTTGCCAATGTTTTCACCAATGTTATCACCAACACCGTGAACGACCTCAATAGGGTCAATATCCATGTTATCAACAGATTTTGAGTCTCAAGAAGATTCTGGAATGTTCTGTGCTTTGAAGTGTTGGGCTTGGCCCAACCGAAGCTGAAGCCGAGCTGGCCGGACGGGCGCGCACGTGCGTGTGGCTTTTTGATGTAGATTAATTGGCAATTATGTTCTTAATTTTAATGTTAATTAGATGTTATTTTTGGTTAAGTTTTTAAATTTTTGAAATAGTTTCCTTTTGAATCCATTTTTCTTTTTGGTATAAGCCCACAACAGAGTTGGGCCGTAGGACTAGGGTTTTGAAGTTTGCCTATTTATAGCTTTGGTGTTTCGCATTGTAAGAGGAGTTGATTTTGATTAATAAAAAAAATGAGAGTTTATCTCAGGATCTCTTTTACGGTATTCTGTGTGAATCAACGTATCTGAGTTTGCCACTTTTCCGGGTATTCGTAGAATCAACGGATAGTGTGTGTTTCTTTTGTGTGTTCTTCGTATTTTCCTTTATTTATACGCTTCCGATACTACATCAGTTGGTATTCAGAGTCCAGTCAACGCTCCTAATATGTTGATTCACATTGATCAAGCCACCATGAATGTCAATCTCACCCAAAATTTGTTTTCTGATAGCTTTTCAGATACATATGATGATGTTAATTTGGGCTATGAGGGTCCACCAATTTTTGATGAAGAGGTGGATGACCTTTTCGTGAAATGTGATATTTTTGAAGATTTGATATCTACGGTTGGAGACTATGAGGGTCCTCCAAAATTTGATGAAGAGGTCATTATTCACTATGACGACTCTTCATTTTCTAAAGATAGTGCACTGTTTGTATCATTTTTACAGGTGTCTTTTGTCGTGGTTAATTCACTAGAGGATGTGTGCCCCACACCACGACTTTATTTGGTGTTCGTGTTTTCGAAGGAGCAATATGCAAACTATATGGGGAACGATATGCCAATACACAAACTCCATATTTGTTACTCTAAGGATGTTGTGGCGGATCGATCCCGACGCGCTCTTCAGATTTTCGATTCGAGGACGAATCTTTCCAACCCCGAGAGAGATGATGTAGATTAATTGGCAATTATGTTCTTAATTTTAATGTTAATTAGATGTTATTTTTGGTTAAGTTTTTAAATTTTTGAAATAGTTTCCTTTTGAATCCATTTTTCTTTTTGGTATAAGCCCACAACAGAGTTGGGCCGTAGGACTAGGGTTTTGAAGTTTGCCTATTTATAGCTTTGGTGTTTCGCATTGTAAGAGGAGTTGATTTTGATTAATAAAAAAAAGGGTTTTGAAGTTTGCCTATTTATAGCTTTGGTGTTTCGCATTGTAAGAGGAGTTGATTTTGATTAATAAAAAAAACGAGAGTTTATCTCAGGATCTCTTTTACGGTATTCTGTGTGAATCAACGTATCTGAGTTTGCCACTTTTCCGGGTATTCGTAGAATCAACGGATAGTGTGTGTGTGTTCTTTTGTGTTCTTTATATATCTTCTTTATTATTCTTTATTATACGCTTCCGTCACTGCATCACTTTTTGGGGAGTGTACCCCTAATATATGGTTGAACTCCATGTTCACTTCAATACCTTTAAAGTGTTTAAATGTTTTATGGACTTCCAATGTGGGATAGGTGACCCTTCACCTTCCCACCACTCAAACTCAAAATTGAAACTTTTCAACTTCATTAATTAATTTCTCACTCACCTAAACTCGATTTTGAGATATTAAATATATCACGTTCATCTACTCCGAGAGCAGATCGACTATGTCATATTTAATTATTTAATAATTAACATTTAATCCCTCTAATTAATTTAATTAGATAAGGATATCAAAACCCAATTAATTTCAATAGATTTTATCGAGTCATTAAAAGTGAACAAAATAAGTAGGTGGAACGTACAACTGGTGCAGCTACCCTCAATCAAATCGGCCATGACCTGGGCCCGCGTTAATCAATGAAAATTGATTGATTCAATTTCCAATTCAAATGGTCTTTGTGAGTGTTCAATGCAAATTTGGACCAATCAATGCATCACATGGGTTGTAAGTGGTTGTACACAAACTTCTATTATTCAGTGCGTGCTAATTCCAGTATTTTAGTATACGGAGTAATTGTTTTTCCTAAAAAAAAAAAAAAAACATCTCTAGATAAGAAATTAAAACACACGCCACTATAAAAATAAAAAAATCTGATTTTAATACCATTAATTTAGAGACGGGTATTCAACCTGTCTTTAATAGTTAGGTACGGAATAGATACAGGTTTGTTAAAAAATTGAGATTTGAAATAAAAATAAATGAAAATCAGTTTCTAACCGCACCTATTAGAGACAAATTGAATATTCGTCTTTAAAATAATGGTATCAAAATCATACTTTTTTTGTAGTGAAACACGATTGTATATGAACTAACAAACTAGACAAAGTAAAACTATACAGTATATGAACTAATACTACACAATATACGAAGTAATACTATACTATATTTAAACTAATATTAATAATATACTAGTAATTGAAGAAATGTATGATAAACTCAAAGTTATTAACTCATGCAGTCATATGAAGAGCTTGATTTGATAAATTAAAGTCAATAATATTAAATAAATTATCATAAAATACTAAACGTAACATCAATGTGTATTTACTCATAACAAACATGTAATAAAAAAATTACATAATGTCTAATTGTAACTGTTGTACTGAGGAGCTCCTCACAATCAGATCAATACATTATATCAATATTTCATACTTTTATCAACGTGCTCTAAAAAAAATTGAAAAAAAAACTAATTTAATTGTTTTTTTATTATTTATTTTGTATTTTTTCGAAAGTTTTTTTTTTTTCCGTAATTTTGATCATTTTTCAAAAAACAAATCGATTTTATTTTTATTTTTAAGATTCTTTTTTTTTTTAGTAATTTTTTCTGATATTCATATTTTTTAACGATAATTTTTTTCGAAAATTTAAAAATAGTACAATATATGACTCAATGGTATTTCAGTTGTGATTCATTGGTGACTCAGGTGTGGATATATACAATTATAATTTTAGTGACTTGTAAGTTAATTTAATTTAATTGATAAAAGATTAATATTTTTTTACATGTAATTTCGTTTAAAATATTTGGGGTGAACTCATAAGCAAAAAGGGGGCAAAAATAACTGAAGCTTATCTGAAAATTCAACCCATACTCCATGGTCCATGGGTATTATCCAACCCATTTAAAAAATTGGATCTAGTTACATACATGTAACTAGTACACACAAGTAATTGCCTAACATTAAAATAATAGGGGATTAAAATTTTTTTAGTCCATTAAGTTACCACGTTTTTTTATTTTGGTTTCAATTTTTTTTTTTGAAAGAATTCTGTCTCATCTAAAAGTCCGAACTTGTAGTGAGGTTGAAAATTAATTCTTGTATATTAATTCCCTCACTCGTGGGCCGGATTAACATCTCTTACCCTTTTTGGGGAGGAGGCCCATCGAGTGGACAATTTAAATGGGTGGAGTGCTTTCAACAGGAATCGAACCCAGGTCGTTTGCCTTTTTAGGGAGGAGGCCCATCGAGTGGACAATTTAAATGGGTGGAGTGTTTTCAACAGGAATCGAACCCAGGTCGTTTGCCTGGTTTGCTCTGATACCATGAAAGAATTCTGTTTCGTTTCATCTAAAAGTCCGAACTTGTAGTGAGGTTGTAAATTAATTATTGTATATTTTTTCCTAACACTCCCCCCTCACTCGTGGGCCGGATTATCACCTCTTACCCTTTTTGGGGAGGAGGCCTATCGAGTGGATAATTTAAATGGGTGGAGTGCTTTCAACAGGAATCGAACCCAGGTCGTTTTTGCCCGGTTTGCTCTGATACCATGAAAGAATTTTGTCTCATCTAAAAGTCCGAACTTGTAGAGTGGGTGGGAATTAATTCTTTTTATATTAATTCCTAAAAAGAATTAATTTCCACCCTCTCTATAAGATCGGACTTTTAGATGAGACGAAATTCTTTCATGGTATCAGAGCAAATCGGGCAAAAACGATCTGGTTTCTATTCCTGTTGAAAGCACTCCACCCATTTAAATTGTCCACTCGATGGGCCTCCTCCCCAAAAGGGTAAGAGGTGTTAATCTGGCCCACGAGTGAGGGGGAGAATTAGAAATTAATCACTACAAAAAATTGTCCAAAAGGTGAGGGGAAAGGCCTCCTCCCCAAAAGGGTAAGAGATGTTAATCTGGCCCACGAGTGAGGGGGAGAATTAGAAATTAATCACTACAAAAAATTGTCCAAAAGGTGAGGGGAAAGGCAACAGAATCCCCCTCTTTAATCTAAAAGGCAACGGAATCCCCCCGTTGCCAATATGCTCGTTGCCATTTTAAAAGTGACTGAATTATTGTATCCGTCGTCTTTTTGCAACTACAGGTGGCCGTTGCAAATTAGCGACCGCGTGTAATCCGTTGCCTTTTAGCGAGGGCCCACATCCGTTGCCATTTCATTAGTTTTTAAAAAATTAGAACCTGGGTTTCGAACCCAGGTATCAAGGGCCACCAACACACACCCTCACCGCTGGGCCACCATAATTCGCGATCTTTCAAGAGCAACAGGGGTCAATCCCGCAACCTCTCGGTCGCGAAGCATTATGGGTGCCCCCTGTGTGCCGTTTAGGCTAGGAGCTTTAGTCGACATGTTGTGAATGCAATTAATATATATACAATTTAATTTTAGTTTTAATTCTTTAATTCAATCCATTTTAACTTTAATTGTTCATTATTAAATTGTCAAAGCATATCATATTTATTTCTAAATGAGAATTTACTAAATTATGTGTTTCAAATTAAATAATTTAATTACGGTGATTAAAAATATCAATTCACTAGCTTATTCATTTAAATTTATTCTAATTAATCTTCAATTCACAACATTTATCAGTGTTCTAATCTTCAATTCACAACAATATCATTACATACAACATTGAGTATAATTATTTTCACTTATCCATTTAAAAATATCAATTCACTTATCCATTTAAAACTATTTTCATCTTAATTAAAATCATTTTCAATTAAAATAACATTACAAACAACATTAATTATAATTATTAGCATGTTCACGTCAATTACAATAACATCACTTACATACAACATTGAGTATAATTATTTTCACTTATACATTTAAATTTATTCTAATCTTCAATTCACAACATTTAAATTCATTCTAATTTTCAATTCACAACAATATCATTACATACAACATTGTATATAATTATTTTCACTTATCCATTTAAAAATATCAATTCACTTATCCATTTAATTAAAACTATTAATTTTCATCTTAATTAAAATCATTCTCAAGTTCATTTTCAATTAAAATAACATCACAAACAACATTAATTATAATCATTAACATGTTCACGTCAATTAAAATAACATCACACACAACATTAAAATAAACAATCCTCAACTTCAATTTAAATTAAACATAACAAATTAATATAAAATGTATCACTCCTCGTGTTATTATTCCTTGAAAAGTGCACGGGGGCATGGACATGCACATCTTTAATGTAATTTGAACTATTCGGTGCATCTACAATAGTAGTTTATTCTAGTAGCATAATTCAAAATTTTACAAGACATATTTCCATATTAAGATTTATATAGTATATATATGTTTCATTTATCATACATGAATATATTTAATTGACTATAATAATAATTTAAGTGCAACGAATTAATGTAAACATATGTATATTTAAGTAATTCCAATGAATTGATGCACGTGTCTATAAATATAATAGTTAATTGTATACAATGAATTAATATTATACATGAATTAGTTACAAACAATTGGTTGATACATGAATATAATCAATTAAACATACATAAACTCATTTATTTTTAATACATATGTACTAAATTTGCCTTAATTTAAAAAGTCTCTTTTTTAATTAATAAAATATTAATTTATCGATAAATTAATACCTCTCTAAATTAATAAAATTTCATGGTCCAAGGTTATTAATTTATAGAGATTTTATTGTGCTTGTAAGTCGAGGATGATGTTTCATAGTAATACTATTGGGATAATCAGTTGAAATGAATATATTAAAATCCGAAAAATCTTGAATGAGAAATTATATAAAAAACATATGGAAAGAAACCCAAATATTTGTAAAGAGTTTATCGGGGCTCACTCCCGTTGCCATTTAGCAAGGGGCCTACTCCCGTTGCCTTTTGACGAGTGGGGTCCTGTTGCCATTTTGCGAGGGGCCCACTCCCGTCACCTTTTGGCGAGTGCAACACACGCCGTTGCTTTATCCGTTGCTAAAAGGCGACCGCGACAACATCCGTTGTCTTTTTTCTGGCAGTTGTCAAATTCGTTGTCAATTGACAACTGTACATTGCCCTTGCTACTATCCGTTGCCTTTTAGACAATTTTTTATAGTGAATATACAAGAATTAATTTTCACCCTCTCTACAAGTTCAGACTTTTAGATGGGACAAAATTCTTTCTGTATAACTACTATCCAGGAGAGCTTTTGCATTCATCCATTGTTTTAAATGTACTTCAAAATTTATGATGGGATTAAATAAAAAATAATCAATCTAAAATTAAAAAAAGAAAGGGTACACTATAATAACTATTCCAAACTATAATGTTTTTTCCTGCACACATACCTTATTAAAGATTGAAATTGTACCAACAAATATCAAGTGATCAGAGAAATTGCGTTGAGAGGTTCCAGATATATATTATTAAGAAGTATAATTGGATTGATTTCATTTAATTGCAAATTGAAATTAAGAACAACAAATTAAGTCAAAAAATTAAAGAATATATCAGATGCATAAACATAGAAGTAATTCTTTTATTACATGGAGTGGTCGACAACAAGGAAGAAGAGGTTACAAATAAATCTTTTGATCATTAATTGTTCTCCTCATCCCTAATTTCAAGATTTTTGAGCATTTTAACTATAAAAAACTCTAAGTCATTTAGTTGAAGCAAGTCAACTTCCTGAAAAGTCTTCCGTTGTGTTAGCAGCTCGTTCATTAGGAGACGAGACTCTACCAATTTATTCTTTTGATGAGACTTCATCATTTCTTCCCTCTCGATATTTAATCTTTCTTCTATGTAGTCTCCATGCATCACCATTTTTCTCGACCTTTCCATTTCAGAAAAGTCGAGAAATCTCTGCATTCGTTCTTCAAATATTTGTGGAGATGGCCACAACACAGCATTGTCTTTAGTTGGCTTGTGAACTACAACTCCCATGTCAACTCCACAAAGGATTGACAAATTATTAGCTTGTTTTGTCAGACTCTCCATTCTTTTCATAAAAACATTATTTCTCCTTCTCTCCTTCACTAGTACTTTTCTTGTCATGTGTTTCTCAATTCCCAGTAAACTAGGTTTTGTTATATTGTACAATGTGAATTTTCAGTTCCTTCATAGAATGTATATATACTAGTTAAAAGCTAATGTTATTTAGTAACTGTTAATTTAATTATTCAAAATATTTTATTTAGTAACCATATAATATATATAATTGTAATTTCTTACTAAAAAGTTGAAGTCAAAGATTTCCCAGATTGATATGGTATTGTTGATTTCATCACCGATTATTTATTTTGACTTAATTTATTTTTATTATTCCAACTCATATATACCATTTTTTGATGGAAGTTAAATACCCATCCATTTTTCCCCTCCCATGACTCGAACCCAGGACCTAAGGCCTAGGTAGTGGTGCTCTAACCACTTGAGCTATCTCACTTTGTCCCAACTCATATATACCATGTATTGAAGGAGTTTACATGTTTCATCGTATTTTACATGGAGTAACTTTTAGAATTAAATTAAAAATGAAAAGCGATACATTTTGCATATATTGGATGTTTTATTTATGGGTGAATCTCTTGTAATAGAGTACACGGTGTACTTGAGTGAACCTTGACTGGTCAACTGTTGACCGTTGACTTTGATCGGTCAACGGTCATTTTTTTTTTTTATATAGAAAATTATACTTTTCAATAATATTTTCAACTATATTAACATACACTTTTCAGTTATAATATCATACATTTTTCAGTTATAATAACATACACTTTTCATTAATATATAACTTACACTTTTCAGTTATAAATGTATATGCACCGTGCCCACTGACAGAGCGTATCGATCTGTGGGACAGACTCAACACTGTGCTAACTCAAAATTCTTCAGCTTGCAAATGTATTGGGGGTGATTTCAACTCGGTCAGAAGAAGCAGTGAAAGAGTAGGCAGACGTGCTGAGTCGAACAAGAGGGACATAGAGGAGTTCGACTCCTTCATTCATGACTCGGGAATGCTCGACTTACCTCTTCACGGTCGGGCATTCACGTGGTATAGGGCCGACAGGTCGTGTAAGAGCAGGTTGGATAGATTGTTGGTGAACGATAGATCGATGGATAGATGGTCGAGTACGTACCAGAAAGGAATGACAAGATCCGTTTCAGACCACTGTCCAATTATGCTCGAGACCAAAGTGAAGGATTGGGGCCCTAAACCAATCCGCAGTGTAAATGTGTGTTCAATCATCCGGGATTTATAGCTTTTATCAATGAAAAATGGCGAGGATATGATATATCGAGATGGAAAGGATTTGTACTCAAAAATAAATTGAAATTGCTGAAAACAGACCTCAATATTTGGAATAAGGAGGTGTTTGGAAATATTGATCAAAAAATGGAAGAAAGAAGGTAGACAATATGGGAATTGGACTTGATTAACGACACAATGGGATTGGATGAAGCTAATATCATAAGAAGAAACGAGGAGAAGGCAAAACTTCTAGTCGACCTAAGAAATAGAGATTCTCTATTAACACAGAAGTCTAGATTTAAATGGATCAAGGAGGGAGATGTCAATAGTAAGTTCTTTCACATATGCATAAATAAGAGAAGAAAAAATAACGAGATCGTTGGCATCTTGATTGATGGCGAATGGATGGAAGAAGCTGGAGAGGTCAAATATGGTGTACGAAATTACTTCCAGAAGCACTTCAGTGCACAATCGTGTGATAGGCCGGTGATTGATGCAAATATAATCATGAAGAAAGTTACGGAAGAGGACAATAATATGCTCATAAGGTCGTTTAGGGAGGAGGAATAAAAGGCAGCAATCTGGTCATGCGAAAGCTCGAAAAGCCCGGGCCCAGGTGGCTTTAATTTCTTTTTATCATGAAGTGTTGGGATATTTTCAAGGGCGAAATTATCGGTTTCTTGGAGGAATTTCATCTGAATGATCGATTGGTCATGGGCCTGAATCCTTCCTTTATCACTTTAATTCAAAAAAAAAGAGGCAAACAGGTTGGAAGATTACATGCCCATTTCACTCATCGGGAGTATGTATAAAATCCTTTCAAAACTGCTCTCAATTAGACTTTGCAAAGTGTTAGATTAAACTATATTGAAAAACCAGAGCGCGTTCATAGGAGGAAGACAGATCCTTGATGGAGTGGTTACACTGAATGAGGCAATCGAGGATGTTAAGAATCGAAGAATCGAAAGAAGAAAGGTATGATTCTGAAAATCGACTTTGCAAAGGCATACGATTCGGTGGATTGGGGGTACTTGAGAACGATGTTAATTGGAATGAATTTCCACCCGAAGTGGATATCGTGGATTATCGAATGTGTATGCTCAGCCCACGCGTCTATACTCGTTAATGGAAGTCCATAGGGGGAATTTAAGCTAAATCGAGGCCTGAGATAGGGAGACCCTCTATCCCCCTTCTTGTTTCTAATTGCAGTTGAAGGTATGAGTGCTATGTTGACAAAAGCAACCGAGAACGGGCTGTTCAGACCCATGAGAATTGGGAGGCAAGAAGTCCAGATTTCTCACTTACAATTCGCGGATGATACAATTTTATTAGGAGAGGAAGGTATGGACAATGCAAGGTTCCTTAGAAGATTTCTGAAAATCATCCATCTGGTAACAGGAATGAGAATCAACCTGGGGAAGTGCCAGGTCATTGGGATAAACTCTGATGAGCACACTATTAGAGGGGCAGCCGAAGAATTGGGATGCACTGTGGGGAGGACGCCGTTCACGTATTTGGGACTCAAAGTGGGGGCTGGACATCAAACGGCTACATAATGGGAATACGTGGTGTCTAAAATTCGGAACAAATTGAGTAAGTGGAAGGACATCAAATTGTCGATAGGGGGACGTCTTACTTTGGTTAACGCAGTCCTATCCTCGATGCAGGTGTACTATCTGTCAACTTATCGAGCACCTAAGAACATCATAAGAGAGATATTTAAATTACAAATATCATTTTTCTAGGGAGGGGACGAGAGAAACTCCAAAATTCCATGGGTTGATTGGAAATCGGTGTGTAAATCCAAATTATTGGGGGGGTCTTGGGGTAAGGGATTTGGAACGTTTTAATAGGGTGTTATTAGGCAAGTGGTTGTGGAGATTTCTTAATGAGGGAAATAGATTGTAGGCTAGAGTCATTAGTTCAAAGTTTGGGGAGATAGGGGGTTTGGGGCTGGGGGCAAGCGAGCCTAGGTGAGGAAATAAAATTAGAGGGTGGTGGAGAACGGTTGTCAGAGCAGCTGGTGGGGAGTAGGGGGGCTGGTTCGTAAGAGGGTTACACAGAGAGTTAGGAGATGGCACGAGTACTAAATTTTGGGAGAGGGCTTGGGCGGGGGAGGGCGACCTTAAGTCAAAGTTTGGGAGGCTGTGCCAACTTAGCCTGGATAAGGATAGTTGTGTCGGAAACATGAAAATTTGGAAGGAGAGGGAATGGGAATCGGAGTGGAGGTGGAGAAGGGAGTTGAGAGAGAGGGAGATTAATATGCTTAATGAACTATTGTATGTGATTAACAGGTACACAATCGAACAAGGAACAGAGGACAAATGGAGATGAAAACTGAACCCGACAGCTATCTATAATTCTAAGGCGACATACGAGTGGCTCACTAAGGAGGAAGACGTGATCAACCAGTCAGACGAGGAGAAAGAAGGTTTTAACTTAATTTAGAACAAGATAACGCCAACAAAAGTTAGTATTCACATGTGGAGAAGCCTCTTGGATAGGCTGCCCTCAAAATCAAATCAGCGATGGAGAGGAGCGATTCGTCAAAACCTGAATGTGAGTTGTGACTTCTGCATCCATCAAGAGGAGATGGTCAACCATGCTTTATTCAATTGCCAAGCCTCACATCAGGTGTGGATGGGAATATTTAAATGGCTGGGATTTCAAACAGTGATGCCTCTTGATCCATTAATCAATTTACTCCATTTTAGTGGATTGTTTAAAGGAAAAAAAGGCAAAACGGTGGTTATTAGTATATGGGAGTGCGTGGCCTGGTCATTATGGAAGAGGAGAAACGCAAAGGTCTTCAAGAACGAGGAAAGCACGGAGAGCAAAACGATAGAAGATATTATTACAAGACTTTGGAGTTGGAAGGTATGCAAGAAAATGGTGAGCACTGATACAACTCTTGTGGAATGGCTCAATTCACCCAGGAGGGCTCTTGGTATCTATGACAATAGGTAAAATACTGTTGTGCCCTTTTCTCTATTTCTTTGGTAAAATATTTGTAAGCTTCGCTCTATCTGTAACAATTTTGGGTCACTACTTGTGGCCTCTGTTTTTTATTAATATATGTTGGTCCTAAAGTTGAGTTAAGATTGAGTAAGCTAGTAAAAGTCTAGAGGGGAGGGGTGAATAGACTTTTAAAAATCTTTCAAAATATCAGAGATTAAGTATGCGGAATATCAGATTAATATGAGCCCTTAAGAATTATACTCAACTATTTCAATGAACACTATACTTGTCTATTCTGCAGATTTATCAATTAACAATTCAAGTAAACAATTAATCACAATTAATCAAGATAAATGCAGTAAGTAAACAACACAAAGATTTTATAGTGGTTCGACAACTTGTCTACATCCACTCTCACAACTCCAGTCGTGAAATTTTATTAACTTGTCTTGTGGCTTTAAGTCCCAAGATTAAGACTTCGATCTTTTCGAATATATCTCCAGATATATCTTCGATCTAAAAACTAGTTATTTTACAAGTAACTAGCACCTTGAGTAAAACTAAAAACAATAACGAAAAACTTCTCTGTTTTCTTCAGTAGCCTTCTTCTTGAATAACACTTCTCTATTCTGGGCTTCTTCAAACTTTGAACTCTGAGAGTTTCTTCTTGTTTTGAATTCTTCAGTATGCACTTCAGTAGTTGTAATTTCAGGATCAGTAGTTTCAGTAGTTTTCACACGTTGAATGTCTTCACTTATTTATAGACTTCACTTCTCAAGATAAGTTTGTTATTCAACAACCTTTCTTGATAACTTCCTTCAAAAAACTTCATAACTGTTTCTTCTTATCTCTTCACGCGTTTCTGTTAATTAGTTTATTCCATAACTAACTCTTCATATCTTCATTTGTTGATACGATCTTATCTTTATTCCACTTCGCTGCGTGAACTTGACTTGTCTTCTCTTTGACACTTAGAATAATTCTGGTTTCTCCAACACTTGTCTTGTCTGGTACAAGTCTTCTTGTCTTGTAGAACTAATCTAGTCCTATCAACTAATCTATTTAGATCTTTACTTTAAGCTTTATAAACAACTTAGTCAACTTAAAACTATTACATTAATAAACTATAATATAAGCTTCTATACAATGATTATAAACTTATCATCCTATATAAACTTTTCTTTTCAATACTTAGTTTATTTTCAGTATACTTATACTCATCTGATCTTGTCTTTTACAAGATAACTTCCATAACTAGATCAGTCAACACTTAGAAATATATTCAAGTCTCTCTTTTTGGCTTATCAAAACTTATCTCATCATCAAATAGAACTTGTTTCAGGATCCATATCCCAACATTTTCCCCATTTTTGATGAAGCTAAAACTACTTGAATTATTTTAAGTAAGTAGATCAGTTAAGTAGTTATCTTATCAAAATATTTCATCTTTTTCATTCATTGTAAATCGGATAAGAACGATTACAATTACTTACCAAAAATAATAAAGTAAAACAAAACACTTACAGTCTTCAATCCATGCTTCCACCACTTGGTGTGTCAGCTTCAACATTTGGAACTTGGAATGCATCTAGGATCCTTCTATGAATCTCAGAAATATGATCTTCATTATCAATCTTCTCGTCTTCTAGCAGCTGTTCTTCAAACTTCTTAATTGCGTTGAAATCAATTCTTTTACCGGAACCGAGCATAGGAGTTTCCCACTTAGGAAATTCTGGGGATAAGATATTATATCCAACAGCACTAGCAATCCTCATGATTAAATTCCACAAGTTGTTGTCTTCTGCTTCCATGAACTTTTCAAAATTTACGAACATCGTCTTGACTTATTGGATCTCCATATCTACGAACAATCCAATGAGCAATCTCCCATTTCTTCTTAACAATTTTCCAAATATTTCTATGTTCAGCATCAATAAACTTATCAACGAGAGCATCTTCAATCACTTCTGGATTTTCCTTGCAATCTTGAAGTCTTTTGATATGTTTGCCTAACACATTTTTGTTAGCATACTTATCATCTTCAATTTTCTGCTTCTTGCGAATTTCTTCATCATCTAATGCAGCAAGTATCTCACCTAAAGCTTCTTTCCTAGTTTCAAGCTTTCTTTTAACTTGCCTTGTCTGGACTTGTTTAGATACTTTGGTTTTTCCTTTTGCCAATGTCAACTGTTCTTCAGCACTGACCTGTTCTTTCTCAGCAGCCTTTACTAGTCTTCCTCTTCTAGGTCGACTTGTCTATTGAACGTGAGTCTGAAATTCTGGAATTTCTTGTTCTTTCACTTCCTTTACTTCTTCCCCCTTTTTGGCTTCATCACTCGCCTTTAAGGTAAAAAGTGAAGTAAATCTTGTCATTTCTTCCTGTACGGCTTGCTTCATCAGATCAGTTGCCTTCTCAAACAGTTTCTGATGACTTTCAGCTTGACTAATCTTTTCTAATCGATCAGCAGTGTATTCGAGTTTCTTTGATGTAAGATTGAACTCATTTTTGAAGTGAGTAGCAGTCAGTTTCAAGAGTCTGTTCTCTTCTGTCATGTCTGTTAGCAGTGCTCTTGCTTGTTGTAACTGTTCTTGAGCTTCTCTTCTTTGCTCATCTGATATCTCAATTTTGACTCTGTAAACCCTTTCCATCTTTCTGGATTCTTTAGCTAGAACTCTTGCAAAATCAACTGAGCTCTTTTCCGAGTATTCAACTTGATTTTGAATGAACAACTCAAGCTGATTAAACATTTCTTGTCAGAATTCAGTATCCAGTTGGTTTACTTCATTCATGATCATCTCTTTTGAACTAGTCACTAGAGAACTGTTCTGATCTTGTAGCACCTTCTTGACATCAGCTTTCAAGAATTCATCTATGGCATTCTTCACTACTTGTCTTAGATTTTCTTTCAACTGATCTACAAACACATTGAGAGTACTTGTTGCTTGAATATCTTCAACTACAACGTCTTCCATAGATTCATCAACAATCGGAACTTCAACCAACTTGACTTCTGACTCAGTAGCTAAGACCTCGTCTTCTACTGGTAAAACACTTCCAGCTAGAGCTTTCAAATTTAAGATAGGAGAGTAAGGAATGATAGCTAACCTTGCTTTTTTGTCTTTGCGTTCAACTTCATCACACTCATTTTTTACCATTTCAACTAGCCTTGCAGTGTAAGCACTAAGTTTATGATGGGAAATACTTCTCGACCTGTCTGGTGATCTGTCCAACATTACACCTTGGACCAGGTGCATGTTCAACTTGGAATTCAAAGACAATTCCTCTTAGTTAATCAGAAACATTCTCTAGATCAATCACAGGATCAGAAGACTTCAACTCTTCTACTGGTCCAGCTTCCATCAACAAGTCTTCTTCAGAAACTTGAATAGCAGCGTCAATCTTTTCACTCATCTGAGCAGATTCCTTGGATTCTTCTGAAGGAATGATATCATCTGGAACATTGAGCATTTTCTTGACAAGGGCAGTCAAGGCTTCTGAAGAGAGCAGTTCAGTGTAGCTTTTAACTCTACTGTTCTCTTGTTGTTCCATTTCCCAGTCTTGAAAGTTTGCTATTCCTCCCATGCCTAAGATCACCTCAAATGTATCTTTTGTAGGACCTTTTCGCAATGCGACCCATGTACAGATTCTGATCAGCTTCTCACAAGTTTCAAAATTTGTATCTATCTCGGGTGATGGCAGGATTTTCTTAAATTCTTTGTCATCTGGGCTCGCAGCCTCTTTTCACGCAAACACATAGGATAATCAACTAGATTTGGGAATTTTTTCTTTGGAGGAGTTTGAGTGAGTGGGGTCCTCAACTCAGTAGCCAAAGACTCAGCTAGTGAGGTTCCCGAAATAGATGGGTTTGGTTCAACTTGTTCAGTTGTAGGTAAGAGAAGAGTTTGAGTGGATTCTTAGGGTTGAGATTTGATTTGGTTAAGAATGTCAACTGTAGAAGAGTCAACTAGAGAGAAAATGGTTGAGTCTTGAGTTAAGAGACTACTCAAGTGTTGAACAAATTTTGGAGGGGCTTGGGGATCTGGCCTGGCACGAGAACGAAGAGTTCTTGCCTTGGTTGTAATAGGGATAGAAGGAGGTTTTAGAATAGTAGAGGTACTAACCATTCTATCCTTTCTGGTTGGTGAAGAACTTGTTTCGGCCACCAGATGAGTAGAGTGAGGAGGAGAAGGCGGTGCAGGCAAGGACTCCCTTAGCTTGCAAATTCTCTCATTATATTCTGCCTCTGTCTACAACTCTGCTTCCGAGGATTCGTCTGATTCTGTTTCTTCCGAATCATCAACCAGATCTATCATTGCTTCATCTGAGACATACTCTACTAGCGCTCCACTTGTACCACCTTCTTCCACTTCCATCTTCTCTTTTTCACTAGAAGACTCAACTTCTATCATTGCTCCTTTAAAAAAAAAAAATGTGTAAGACAATTTTGAAAGGAAAAAAAAAGTGTTTTTAGAAATTGAAAATTATTGCGGAAAAAAAAAGAAGATAAGATAAATTTAATTAATGGAATCCAAAGTAGAGGCAATAAATTGAGCATGCATATAAATTAATCAAGTTGGTCTTGTTGTTATACTATATGAATTATCATGGAGGAGATAAAGATATGGAATAATAATATCAAGATCAAGATTCTGCTGTCGCCCGCCCCCGGTGATGTTTTCTTTTTCAAGCTCACACTTAAAAATTATAATTAGATGGTATTTGAAGTAATATGGACATCTCAATTTATCTAATTTTCGTGCATGGTCACTGATATCAATATTGAAAAGAATTGACATTTTCATGATATTTGTAAAAAAATTGAAAATATTGATAAACAATTGTATGGAATAACAATATCGGGTCTAATACTGATAGAATATCGATAATTTTTTTTAAATATCAATAAATATTATATGAAATAACATTATATATTATATTTTATCTAAATTTATCACGGATGTAAAATGTGTTTAAATATTTTTGATAAATTTATGCATTGTATTAAAATTTTGTTATTAAATTTTCATTTAAAAAAAAAAAATTTAACGATATCTATATATTAATGAGAAACACTTGTGTGAAATATTTTACACATGAAATATGTCTAATTAAGACAATTTAAAAAATTCGCGGGTCATAAGCCTGGATCCAGGTTACCCAGAAAATTTGCGGGTCGCAAACATGTAGTTTACTACATGACCAAAATATTTTTATTATAAGGCCAAAGTATTACCACTACAAGGCCAAAAGTTTACTACTATATGTCTAAATATATTCTGGCAATATTCACCTAAAAAACTAAGTTTCAAGAATATTTCTGGACATGTAGTAATACATTTTTTATATTATCCTGATAAAATTTTGGTCTTGTAATAACATAGTTTTAGTCATGTAGTAGCAGAAAAAAATATAATACTCGTAATTTTCCCAAAAAAAAAAAAAAACAAGTTTCCAGAATATTTTTAAACTTGTAATAATACACTTTTGACCTTGTAGTGACAAAATTTCGGTCTTGTAGTATATAGTGTTGGTCATGTAGTAAGATAATATGTGGAAGCGAAAAAAAAAATTAATTAACGTTGACCCACGGATTTTGACCTAAATTTATCTTAATTGGTCAATATTGCATGCAAGTTCACTTGTACCTGCAACATATTTGATTATCCATTTCACTGCATTTAGGTGAGATTCCTTTGGATTTGCTTGGTACCTTGCACAAACACACACTATACATAATATCTAATTAACTAAAGGTTAAATAAAGCAGACTTCTTATCATGAATCTATACAATGTTGGATCAACATTCTTTCCAGCACTGTTTTTGCAAAGTTTCAAAGTAGATCTTATAGGAGTTTTCATAGCTTTTGAACTAACAAGACCAAACTTTTTAACTAAGTTTTTTTTTTTTTTAAGTAGAACCTAGCATTAAGCATGTGGATGAAATCCAAGAGAAAAGGTTCTATGAAACTACTCAAATTCTGTCGCGAGAACTGGTAGAGTAAACCGCGTCTTGAGCTAAGGCATGAGCTTTTTTATTATGCTCGCGGGGTAGAACCTACTCAAATTCTGTCGCGAGAACTGGTAGAGTAAACCGCGTCTTGAGCTAAGGCATGAGCTTTTTTATTATGCTCGCGGGGTATAAATGAGAATCTGCACACTACAAATTATTCTCTCAAAAGCGTGATCCTACGAGCAATGTTGATTTTTGGTCCTCCCTTAAGCTCCCACGGTTCCTTAGCGCAGAGCACCAACGCGTTTTTAGAGTCACTTTTGATCTCAATAGTGTTAACACCATGATTTTTGGCTCTATTTAGAGCCTCTTCAATAGCCGAAAGTTCCGATCCTAAGGGGGGTCTTTGGGGGCCGATTTTGAGCGAAAATGTATAAAAAATAATCCCCTCCTTTGAATAGAATGCCCCTCTAATTCCATATCTTTTTGCATCCGAATTAAAAGCCCCATCCACCTCAACAAAGGGCCAATCTCTCTCAATTTCATGTTGGGATTCAGGATGGGGGGCAGCATAGGGCACTTGATTGCTGGGTTTACAAGGGCAAATGTCTTGGAAGTTCTTTAAATATTCGAGTACTCTATTAGCCATTTTCCCATTGATAATAGGATTTTTAGGAGAAGAATCAGAAGGATTTTTATGAGAAATTTGACATCTCTCATTCCAAATTCCCCAAACAACCATCAGAAATTGTTCCAACTCAGATTTTGAATGATTGTCTTTGAAATGCCAAATAAAGTCACGAGTGTTAAGATGTGTGGCCTGCTTAAAGAAATGCCACCAGCCCAAATTTTTCCAAATATTTTTCACACCATTACAAAGGAAGAGAACATGGATGGATGATGGCATGAAAGCTCCACAAAGATTGCAGCAAGGATTGACAGGTAAGTGTCTACGAAAGAGATTACCTTCAGTGGCTAGAAAGTCTCGGCTCAGTTTCCAAACGAAAATGCGAATTTTGGGTGGCAAGGAGAGGTTCCAGATAAGTGGCCACCATTGAGTAACAAAGTTGTAGCTTGGGATATCTCTCCCAAATTTTTCGACGTAGTGGGCCTGCATGGAAACTTTGTAACCGGATTTAACCGAGTATTTTCCAAAGGTATTGAATTTCCAGAAGCAGGAGTCCTCCTCGTCGATTTTTCCCATAGATGTCCTTAAAATTGCTTCCGCTTCATATGGGAGGAAAGCCATTCGAACCAAATCTTCTTTCCATAATCTGGAGTCGTCCAAAAAGACGGATATATTATTGCCCGCAACAATACGAGACTGAATGAATCCATTTTCAAGGTCGTGGATCCATGCATGTTTGAAGAAGGAGATTTTTTGTCCATTACCCAAAGTCCATTGAATTCCTTTTTGAAGAAGCGGCAGGCTCGAAACAAGAGAGAGCCAAGAAAATGAGGGGCTATTTCCTATCTCCGCCTCGAGAATCTCCGAGTGTTTGAAGTATCTAGCTTTCAAAAATTTTGCCACCAAGGAATCAGGGTTATTCAGGATGCGCCACATCTGCTTGGCTAAGAGGGCCTGATTGAATGCTTCCATCTTTCTGAAACCCATTCCCCCTTCATCCTTAGGTTTGTAAAGATCATCCCAATTTAGCCAGTGGAAATGATTCTTATCCTTGCTTTGTCCCCACCAGAAGTTTGCGATCGCCATCTCCATATCCATACAGAGTTGGACGGGCAGTTTAAAACACGACATTGCGTACGTCGGAATTGCTTGCAGTACTGCTTTGATCAAAACCTCTTTTCCTCCAATTGAGAAATTATTGTTCTTCCAATTGTCAATCTTATTTTTGATATGATCCAGGATATATGAGAATTGAAATTTCTTTCCTCGAAGAGAGAAAGTAGGTAATCCTAAGTAAAGTTGATGTCCTTGCGTAAGCCTGATATTCAATTCCCTCACCACTTGAGATTGGTTGTTGCTGCATGTTTTTGGACTAAACATGAGGGTTGATTTATCAAAGTTGATCATTTGACCCGAGGCTTTCTCATAATCCACAAGGGTAGACTTAAGGGTTTTTGCATAGTCCAACTTTGCTTTGAACAGGATAAGGCTATCGTCAGCAAAAAGAAGGTGTGAGATAATGGGCGCTCCTTGGGCAATTTGGATACCTTCAAATTTTTTTTCAAGGCCACAAGGTTGTTGATGCATGAAGATAGGCCTCGAGCACTAATAAAAAAAGGAATGGTGAGAGCGGATCTCCTTGGCGAATTCCTCTAGAAGGGGAAATATGACCACGGATCGAGCCATTGATCCTAAAGGAATAGGAGATTGATGAAACACATCGCATTATTAGTTCACAAAAGTTCAAAGGGAAGCCCATTTTAAGCATCTGGTGTTTCAAAAAATCCCATTCAAGTCTTTCATATGCCTTACTCATATCCAATTTGAGAGCCGCATAGCCTGTAACACTCTTGTTGTTTCTAAGCCAGTGCAGACATTTGTAGCTGATTAGGATATTATCAGTGATTTTTCTATCTCTAACAAAAGCACTCTGGTAATCATCCACCACTTTTGGCAAAACATTTTTGAGTCTATTGGCAATGGTTTTCGCTACAATTCTGTAACACACATTGCAAAGAATAATAGGACGGTAGTGGGATGGAGTGATGGGGTCTTTAATCTTCGGGATTAGAGTAATAAGGGTGTTGTTCTAATCATCAAAAGCCGCTTGGCGATTAAGGATTTTGAAAGTGTGTTGGGTGTATGAAGTGTTTAAGTTTAAGTAGAAATATGTTGTACTAAATGTTGAGACAAATTGTACAACACTAACTCTAACAGAATATCAGAAATAAAGATACACAGCGGAAGACTTGAAACACTAAAAACAAACGAGACACAATGGAAATATTTTTCACATAGATTTTATAAATAAAAATCTATGCGAGCCTTACGGCGAAATCAATACTTATCTTCAAGTATAAATATTGTGTGAAATGTTACAGCAATAACCTTCACAACTAAAACTACAAACGAGGCAGGTGCCCTGTTCTGTAAACGAACTAAGTGTATAAGATTACACACTGTCGAAATGCTAGTCTATCTATGATTACACTCTCTATAGATAAGAAAAGCACACAGCCATACGGGTGGGATACTTCGTATGATCTAAAATGTATAACTACTGGCCACAATTCCTAACAGGGATGAACGCTCGGTCTAGGAGATTGATCGAATAGAATACACTGAATTGTGGAGTCTTCCTTCGGTATTTATAAAGTAGGATGCGAATTCTAGAGGCTTCCAACATTGAGGTCCTATTTTTTAGGAACTCAACTTCCACAACTTCCATGATCTTTCTAGATCCTTCTTGCATGCTCCAGGTCGTTCTAAAAGATTCCAGGCTGGTCTAGCACGTTCTGCAATGTTCTGGAGTCTTTTAGGTTCCAGATCCTTGTAGAAGCTTCTAAATCTTACCAGAAATGCAACAACATTTAGATCAACATTTAATGTAGCATTTCAGAAAAGACTTAGAAAAAATCTCGGAAGGTCAAATTAAGATGTTGTTAAGAATGTTGATACATTTAAGAATTCACAACATCTACAATCTCCCCCAATTTGACCTTTCGACTACAACACACCTGATGCACATATATTTCTATACATACTCAGTATTATGTACTTAGTTGAGGTTGACATCATTGCTAAGCACTAGTCAAGACAATACCTGTTGTAATCGTTGGATCAAATCAAATGAAGATCAAGGATAATCTTACAATGATCTGTGCCATAAGATCAAGATAGTTTTATCCAAAACAGAACAAGTATAAACAATACACTTATTCACAACATAAGTAACTTTACTAAGATCCTAAGTTAAGTTTTCGATGAACAACTTAAGACTTTAAGTAAGACACTGACAAAACAAAAACAAGACAAAAAACAATTAACAAATATCAGAGCAACAACAGAAAATAAGACAAAAACTAAGACTAAACAACCTGCAGTAAACACATGATAACCTGTAAACAAATTAAGCAAGGCAGTAAACAAATATCATCAAGTGAAACCATAATTAAGCAAGTTGCAAAACAATAAACATCCTATCATCTAAGAAATAAATAACAAGTGTATCAGAATTTCAGAATTCAAACTTAAACATTAATTACAGAGATTGAAACTGAATAAATGGCATATATTGTTGTGGTAACAGCTGCAGCATCAATTTCCTGCACAGTAGCCATTATGAAATCAGATCTCCCCCTGTCTTGTAGATTCTTCCTGATCATCAGTGGAGATCACCATATAATGTCTCCATCTCAGCAGCATCATCATCAGCTTCATCAACAAAGTAGGTAGATGCAAGGTGAGCAACTACATCAGTCACTGCAACATCTCCAGCATCAGGTCCATCACCAGCAGTAGCTGGAACTCCATCATTAGTCATTTCTTCAATAATCACATTGGAGTTTGATGGTGGTGGTACTCCCCCTGTTGTAGGTGAAAGCATACTGGTCCACATGTCCTTCATGAACTGGAGCTCATCAATTGTTTCCTGCAAGTGTTGGAGCTGTAGTTTGATGAATTCCTGTGAAAGATACACATTAACAGAGATGTTGATACGGATGTTCTCAACATTTGGGGGTGCATTTCTCTGACTTGATCTGGAAGGAACTGGATGTGCAGAAGTAGAGGGTCTGGAAGATCTCTGTGGACTTTCAGTACCAGGAGCAATTATGGACAAATCAATTACTCTGTCCCCAATCAACAAGGCAGGAGCAACAAAAGTGAAGCCATGGTGCTTCAGATAATTTGAAATCAAGACTGGATAGGGCATATTTCCTTTCCCAGTGGTTTTCCCAGTAAACTTCCTCATGTGGTGAAAGATAGTGTGGCCTAGATTGAACTTCTAAAGTATGGAAATCCTATACATAAGAATGGTTTGATCTCTGGTAATTTTAGTGGTGTTGGTAGTGGGGATCCAATTGTAAATAATCAACTTGTACAGAACAGAATGTAAGGAGGTTAAGTGTTTAGCTAACATTTTCCTAACCCACTTAGTCTTTCTACCCCCTGTGATTGCAGTAATCACAACATCCATATCCGGATCATCATCCTCATCAACCTTGGGAGTGTGCAGGAACTCATTAATAAGTTCTGGAGTGAATGGCACATCTCTCCCCCTAAAATTAACAGTACCATAAGACCTAGAACTTCTCCTACCATTGCTTTTCTTCATACAAGCATAGAACTTATAGGACCAACTAGTCAGAAAAGCTTCACTAAAAGTAACAGCATTCAACAGATTTCTATCCTCCAAAAATTTAATCATTCCCTTATTATCAAAATCAGGCACATTAATTCTTTTCTCAATCAACAACTTCCTCTTAGAGTATATTTCTAACCTTTTCTCAACATAATTAGAGTGATCAGAGATACCTTCACTTTCTTCTTCAGAAGGAAGTTCCTCTTCAGGATCAAAATCCCCATCATGTTCAGAGGAGCTTTTGGATGAGCTTTTTGCCTCAGAAGATGAGCTGTCTCCACTTCCACCATCATCAGGTTCTGGTGTGGATTCCTTTGCAGCAGCAAACCATTCAGCATTCTTCTTAAGAGATTCTTACATATCTCTTAGGCAAACATTGAAACCAAAATCAGAGTCTGATTCAGTAGGTTCTTCTTCAGGGATGATCTTGGCCTTCCCTTTCCCTTCAGGATCAGCAACAGTTGTCTTCTCTATTGATTTCTCAGCAGCAACTTTCTTCGGTTTCTTAGCAGCAACAGCAGCAACTTCAGTTTTTTCTTCAGAATCAGTGAACACTTGAATGGGTTCACCAGCATCAGCTCCAGCTTTATTTTTCTTTCTCATGGATTCAGAGTAATCACACACGAGTGAACACACGGTACGACCTCCTTCTTTGTACAGGACTTCTCTGTCTTTTCCCTTCACTACAAAAAACGCATCGATTAGAGACCGATTTTGAGACTGTAAAGGCGATCTCAACACACGTTAGAGACTGATTTGGGACCGATTTATGGAGGTCCTTATTTCATCGGTACCTAATATTGAGAGACCGAATTTATGGCACAGTCTCAAATTAGGGACCGATTGTCGATCGGTCTCTAAATGAGAGACCGGCAATTCGGTCTTAAAACGGTCCCTAAACGTGAGTCGGCCCGACCTATTTTCGGGCCTAAAACAGTCTCAGATTAAGGACCGATTTTCGGTCGGTCTCTAAATGAGAGACCGGCAATTCGGTCTTAAAACGGTCCCTAAACGTGAGGCGGCCCGACCTATTTTCAGGCCTAAAACAGTTTCACATCGGTCTCAGATCTTACCCAGCAACTGCCCCCGAAACCCGACCCGCTGACCCACACCCACCCTCTTTATTTACACCCACCTTCACACCCGCATCGCCAACCCGACCCGACCGCCAACCCGACCCACACCCACCCTCTTTATTTACACCCGCCTTCACACCCGCACCGCACCGCACCGCCAACCCACACCCACTTTATTTAATTGGCCATTTTATTTTGGCCTTTGTGGGAATTGATCCCTGGTGGATGGGTGCCCATTTCTGGGCACCCACCACTTTGACAAGTAATTGTCTTGTGTAACTTTTAAAAATAATTATATACATATGTAATTAATTTCTTTATTATATATGTTTTAAATAATAAATTTTTAAAATCAACGTTACTTTAAAGAAGTCCAAAATAATTAAATCATTTCCACATATATTAACTGATAAAAATCATTGAATTAATTGTAAAAAAATCAATGTTACTTTTAAATATTTTATTTTGACACTTCTTCAAAGTACATGGACACTTGATTTTATCGTTAAACATATATTGTGGCCTCGTCTTCGTAAAATCAATAAATTTGCGAACTTGATTGTAAAATTCACTGTTCGTACTTCCATTAACGAATCGAGGAGTATAATACATCCACCGACGATCCGGTAGTTCCATCTATACGTACTCAAAATCAAAATGATTACAAAATTGACATATGTATATAAGATAAATATTGCTATATTATTATATTCAAAGAATAAATATTGTTGCATTATTGTACTAAAATTAATAATGTTAATAATAATATTTAATTTGGTAGATATGTGAGAAGAATGTGGTGGAGCCCATCGTTAATCCAAAATTTAAAGCTAAAAAATTTGATAGCAAACAGGATATGCTCTATGAGAAATTAATTCAAGATCTTTAATTTGTTCGACTTTCAAGTAGATCAACTTTGAATCGTATACCATATAAAGTAAAATTTTGGGAATTCAGTTATTTCATAAAAACTTAATTTGTCAGTATTAACTACTTAAGTCAAAAATATTAATTGTGGAATTCTAAATTGATTATTATGAATAAATTGTACTTATACCCGGTCTTATAATATGTGTATAGATAAAATTGTACAAAAAATTTTGAGTGAAATATTTTAACAGTTTTAATTTAATATTAGACAATTAATTCACTCTAAAACCTAATTTACATGTATTCATACTTTCAACAGGTTTAATTGGACATATAATAGTACACATACGATTATGATATCTTTCAAAATAATTAATTCTAATTAGTATTTGATTTGATATCATAACAACATCAGTGGTGTATCTTATTTACTACTATTATACATATCTATTAATTATATGAAAATAAAATTATCAATGAACACTTAATTAATTAATATGAGAAAACATTAATTTAAATAAGGAGGGAATGAGAAATCTTACGGTTGAATTCGAAACGAGATCTTCAAACTGATATTGGAGAGTAAAATCAAGGAATTGTCTATTTAAAAGCTAGTTTGTCGGTTTAAATTGAGAGAGTGACATTTGGCACCGACAATATCGGTCTATAACCACAAGCGCGTGATTTGGGACCGATTTGGGACCGAATTATGCGGTCTCTACTATGTTAAAAATTATCTATAAAACAAACAACTTGATTAAATACCTATTCGTGACCGAAAATATTGGTCTATAAAAACAACCACCTGATTATGGGACCGATTTGGGACCGAAATATGCGGTCTCTGCTGTTAAAAATTATCTAAGAATATTCTTCTGGAGTGTTCAGATACCACTAAAATCGGTCTCTATAAAATAAACAGTTTAATTTGATACCTATTCGAGACCGAAAATATCGGTCTATAAAAACAAACGCCTGATTTGGGACCGATTTGGGACCGAAATATGCGGTCTCTACTGTTAAAAATTATCTATATATACAATATTAGGATGAATATCTAATATAATATAGATATAATCGCCAACTTATTTATCTCTCTCAATGATGGACGGAAATTCCTCTTCTCCTAATTCTGATTCCTCCCTCTCGAACATAGTCATAGAGCCAGATTCGATGAAAGTTGATACGGTTAATTAAAATTTTGGGATTCAGAATTATTTATACCAATTAAAGACTGAATTTTCGGTCTTCAATTAAAATTCAAAATCAGAGTTTTAATTTCAATTAAAATTCGAAATAAGAATTTTAATTTCAATTAAAATTCAAAATAAGAATTTTAATTTTGATTTAGAGACTGAAATTCAGTGGCTAAGCGGTCTGAAAAACATAATATTAAAGACCGAATTGAAAATAGTCTTTAAACGAGCGGTCAAAATTGGTAGTCAATTCAAATTATACTTTTCAAAATATTTGATACCAATTAAAGACTGAATTGTCGGTATCTAAACAAAATTCAAAATCAAAATTTTAATTTCGGTTTAGAGACTGAAATTCGGTCTCTAAGCGGTCTGGAAACATAATATTAAAGACCGAATTGAAAACAGTCTCAAAACTCAAATTTTTTTAGGATCAGTCCCAAATCAGTCTCAAATTGAGACTGATTTATGCCGGTCTCAAAACTTTGGTCTCTAATTGAGGCATTTTTTGTAGTGCTTTCTGCACATTCTTCTTGAAAGGAATAGGTGCAGACTCGTCAGAAGGTGAGAGAGAGGAATTTGTACCACAATCAGAAGCTTGGGCGTCCTCAATTTCTTCATCCTCAGAATCGGATGCATCAGCAGCGTCTCCTTCAGCAACGGTTTCGACATTTTCTTCCGTTGAAACAGGAACAGTAGGATTAGGGCTTTTTGTTGCAGCAGCCATTTGAGCAGTTTGTTCGACCAAATAGCTCGAGATATCCACAGTGATATCTCCGAATGTCATCACGGGTAGATGACCGGTAGTTCGAAGAGTATCAGACACCTCTTCGACAGCCCTCGTAAACTGTTCAACGGTCGAATCTTGTGGGATGTGGGTAGTTGGTGGAGTAATTGGTGGAACAGGAGCGGTTGTTGATGGGTTTGTAGAGACATTGGAGTCGGCATTTGAGGAGCTGGATTGTTGTGAGGCCATTGAAGCAAGAAGTTCGAGTGAGTTTTGGGCAGTTTGTTCGGAAGATTTCGAGGCAGAGTGTGAGTGAGAGTGAGATTGACGGTGGTTTCCATCCATTTAAGAGGGACGATTGGATTTCCAAGGCAAACTGAGAGAGTGTATACAACAATTTGGAAATACACGGCCAAAAAACAATTCTGCAAACTTAGTACTCAACAAAATCAAAAATCACGATTAACATTAGAATTTAATCTTATGATTGATATTTATAGAGAGAACTATGTAGTTGAAGGTTAAATAAAAAAAACGGATAGAGTAATCCAGAAATTTTCGATAATGCTCCACATAATTAGCCACAATTTAGATCATGGGTAATTAGTGGGGAAAATCTATCTAATTAATTTAATTAACTAATTAAGAAGCTTCCAGAATTTAAAGAATTAAAATCCGCATAATCTGAGAAAAAAATAAAGACGCGGGTTAGTTTAATTAAATAAAATGAAATAAATCCCAATTAATAATTAAATAATTACAACTAATAAAAATAAATTCGAATCAGGCAATGTTGTGCTCAAAACTGTTACAAACACCTCAACACGGTTTTTACATGAATTTGCTTCATTTGTGTTGCACCATATTTTTTCTTTTTGTGTTATAGCATCTAATTTGTATTGATCCATTGTTCCTGTAGAGTACATCGTAGTAGCGAACTCCGTGCCCCATACTTACTTAATGGATTACAAATATATTGATGTTTTTACCAAATATCACCTTTTGAAAAGAAGGCATCGTAGTAGTGAACTCCGTGCTCCATAATTTACTCAGTGATTTTGTACATCTTTTAGTATGCTAATAACATTCTCATTTTTATGCATTTGAGAGGTGTGAGACATGTTTATTTTTGCACTTCAAGGTTCTTAGATTCGTAGATATTTTACATAGGAATTATTTAACTAAGTAAAAGATAGATTCAACTTATAAAATTTATACAACCCATGATGTTGTCCCAAATGCTGACGCAGTTGTGACAACATCCATCCAAAAATTTTCAGATAGTGCTCATGCCAAGAGATTTCCTCAAGATAGAGAATCTCTCATGGTCCAATGCTTTAGTAAAAATATCAGCATTTTGTTTCTTAGTGGGTACATACTCCAACTTAACAATATTCTTCTCTACTAAATCTCTCATAAAATGGAGTCTTATGCTAATGTGCTTAGTGAGTGAGTGTTGTACAGGATTCTTAGAAATGTTAATGGCACTAGTATTATCACAAAAGATTGTAAGTATACCATTCTCAATACCGTAGTCATGGAACATCTTGCTCAGCCACAAGAGTTGTGTACAGCAGCTTCCAGCAGCTATGTACTCAAATTATGCAGTAGATTGTGAAACACAATTCTATTTCTTGTTGTGCCATGATACAAGATTGTTTCCCATGTATAAACATCCTCCACTCATGTTGGTCCCAAGTTGAGTTTAGATTGAGTAAGCTAAGAAAAGTCTAGAGTGGAGGGGTGAATAGACTTTTCAAAATCTGTCAAAATATCTGAGTTTTTATGAGGAAATGTATTCTGACTAGTACTGTTCTTACTGAGTTAGATCAGTACTTTTCAGTTAAAGATTTATACTCAACTTTTACTTAGATCTTTTACTTTGTAAACTTTAATGTTCTTAGTTAAACAATTCAAACAAATATCAAACATAAAGTAAAGAACACAAGTTTATAGTGGTTCGACAAATGTCTACATCCACTCTCACAACTCCAGTTGTGAAGTTTTATTAACTCTTCCTTCTTGAGTTTCTTGTGGCTTAAAGTCCCAAGATTAAGACTGTGATCTTATCGATTATACCTCCAGGTATATCTTCGATCGACTAGTAATTCTACAAGTAACTAGCACACTTGTTTACACAATACAAACTTTAAAATGAAAAGTAAAACTTCTCTTGAGTAGCCTTTGATTCTTCTCTTCAATTATGTGGCTTCTCCCTAGATTGATCTTCTTAACTTTGTGAGTTCTTGAATACTTCGAATACTTTGATTGCACTTAGATCAGTAGTCTTTCAGTAGTCTTAGTAGTAGAAGATCACACGGTATTTATAGACATTAGTATGATAGTTATCAGTTTGTGAACTAATTCTCAACTAACTCTAAAACTGTTTTTGTTGTAACTTATCCTTTTGTAACCGACTTTGTAACTTCCTTCAACTTTATCCAAGTCAGCATATCTTCAAATATATTCAGTTACGCCTTAAATAAGTTTTCCAAACTTATTCTTCAATTATACCAACTCAGCACAGTAAACTACTCTTCTTAGTTTTACTGTTCTTAGTCAGTCAGCACAGTTCTCTTAAACTGTTCTAACTTCTCCAGAATACTTCTAAGCTTTTCTTCAACTCTTCAAAGTCTTCTTATTCTGAAGTAGTCCTCTAAGTCTTCAATAATCTTCTGATCAAGTTCTAATCTACTGTTCTAAACTATTACAATGCTGATTGCAATACCACTTTACAAATATAAAATCTATCTATGCATCAACTGAACTATATACAGATGAGTATATCTATGTCCTATACTATAAGTTGTCTATACAATATAAAACATCAGCTTAGTTCCTAACAGTTCATATATCAGATCAGTAATACACTAAGATCAGTAAACATATATAAGATCAGTAACTCAGTTTATAAGTTTTCTCAAGATGACTTAGTTAAGATGACTTCCAACCACATATATCATTAACTTTAAGTTGCTTTAGGCCATCAAAACATACAATCATCAACTAAAACTTTGTTTCAAGGATTAATATCCCAACAATTTCCCCCTTTTTGATGAAGCCAAAACTACTTAAATGTTAATAAATCAGTAGTTAAGTATGTAGTCTATCATAACAGTTCATCAATTCAAAATTCATATTCATAATCAGATCAGATAATGCACATATACACATAATCATAGAAGATGAAATATAGAAATAAAGATTAGGGTTAAGAAATGTTATCTTGTGAGCTTTTCCTTCGTATTCAATCTTCAGATTCTGAATGTCAAGTACATCCTTGCTTTGATGTCCTTCTTATGTTGAAGATCAGTAATACCTTCATCTTGAATAATCGTCTCAATGATTCTCTTGACTTTAACATTTATAACTTTTCCTTCCCCCTTTTTGGCTTCATCATACAACTCCCTAATAGATTTCAGTTGTTGCATGATTTCACCCTTCAAGGTCTAGGTAAGGTCATGAGTATATTGTTTAGTAGATACAACACCAAGTTAGGTTAAAAATACTCTGCTGATTTTTATCACTTTTTCAACATTATGAACTACTTATCTGGATTCAGCTGTGTACTGTGATCAGCTGAGTACCATCCTTTTGAAGATCAGATCACTTTTTGGAGTCAGCACAGTAACATCAGATCAGTTCTCCCACTTTTCTGAATATTACTTTCTCGAAGAGTAGGTCATTTTTTAGTATCAACACAGTACTATCAGATCAGTACTATGACTAAGATCAGTTCCCCCTTCAGTAGAAAACTCTTCTTCTGTGCCTGTTTTTTTATGAATGTAGTGGTCTTGACATAGTCTTATTCTTCTGGTTTACCCTTTTGATGTACTGTTCTTGGTATCAGCACAGTACCTGAAATGTTAGCACAGTTCTATATACAAGATGTGTTAGTGGTAGTAAGAGAAATCCAGATATACATAGAAGTTTTAAACAATTGAGACCTCTTAAGTCTTCTGCCCTTATGGTCACAAAACCAAACTTTGTTCACCTTTTCTTGACTATCAGTATAGTTCACATTTAGTCTTCTAAGGTAACCACCAACTGGTTTAACCTCTTTGGGAGCAGGAATGTGAGGCTTCTGATAATTAGAATAAGGTTTATAAGTTTGTGTGATATAAGGTCTGTACTTACGCTGTGGTATATCCTCTCTTATGATGTCATATGATAATGGTGGTGCATAGAGAATAGGTTGTATATGGTTATATCTCCTAGGCTTAGATGCATACAGCTGAGACTGCCTTAGATAGGCTGGTCTAGGCTGTGTCCATCTAGGTTGGACTGGTCTAGTCGTATATAGATGAGTTTTACTCTGCTGATTAGTACTCTTCTTATATGACATAGACTGTTCTGTTCTCACCTTATTCATCTTATTACCATTTCTGATATTAGGATGAACAAGATTAGTTTGAACTAGTCCATTAGTCTTGGAGGTTATGAATTTTACGGGTTCCATGGGTTTCTTACCCTTATCAAGAATTATAGAACTGTTCTTAACTGTATTCGTGTTCTTGATTACAGAAGTAGATGAGCTAGGTACATCAACACCTAATCCACTTTTATCAGCTGGGGATCTGTATTGATTTGATAATTGTTGATTAATCTTAGAAGATTTAATCATATCGGCCAATTTCAGATCTAAGCTTAGTACTTCTGTTTCCAAGAAACGATTACGTTCTTCAAGATTTTCATACTTATACTTTAAATCATTGAACTCATTGGTTTCGAGAGCTTGAGTCTTGAGCATACCATTATATAAATTGTCTATTAAAGCATACTTATCTTTGAGTTGTGACAACTCTTCTATTAAGCGTTCTTTTAAGGTAATTAATTTATGGTCTGCTCTTGACTGTGCTTCTCTGAGACTAATGAATTCTTGTTTTAAAGCAATGTTCTCATCGCTGACTTCCATGAAGGCTTTGTTAGTCAGTATGAGGTCTTCTTCAGTCACTTCATTAAAGTGATGAAGACTACTTCTTACACAACTGTCACCCGTATAACTTTCATCAGTTTCGGAACTATCACAAGAACGAAATGAAGTAATAGATGATACCTCAATCTCTTGTTTGGCCATGAGTGTCAAGTCGCCATCATGATCATAATCTGAAATAGAGAACTTAGGCAGTTTTGTAGCATTAGTATCCATTATAAGAAATCAAGATATTATATAACAATAAATCTTTACAACAAGTAATTTCACGGATCAGTTCTGTAGACAACAAGACTTTCCCCAAAAGTCTTCTTGGTAATCTAGAAACAGCAGTCCAGAAGAACTACTGCTCTGATACCACTTGTTGGTCCCAAGTTGAGTTTAGATTGAGTAAGCTAAGAAAATTCTAGAGGGGAGGGGTGAATAGTCTTTTTAAAATCTGTCAAAATATCAGAGTTTTTATGCGGAAATTATTCTGACCAGTACTGTTCTTACTGAGTTAGATCAGTACTTTTCAGTTAAAGATTTATACTCGAATTTTACTTAGATCTTTTACTTTGTAAACTTTAATGGTCTTAGTTAAACAATTCAAACAAATATCAAACATAAAGTAAAGAACACAAGATTTATAGTGGTTCGACAAATGTTTACATCCACTCTCACAACTCCAGTTGTGAAGTTTTATTAACTCTTCATTCTAGAGTTTCTTGTGGCTTAAAGTCCCAAGATTAAGAATGTGATCTTATCGATTATACCTCTAGGTATATCTTCGATCGACTAGTAATTCTACAAGTAACTAGAACACTTGTTTACACAATACAAACTTTAAAATGAAAAGTAAAACTTCTCTTGAGTAGCCTTTGATTCTTCTCTTCAATTCTGTGGCTTCTCCCTAGATTGATCTTCTTAACTCTATGAGTTCTTGAATACTTCGAATACTTTGATTGCACTTAGATCAGTAGTCTTTCAGTAGTCTTAGCAGTAGAAGATCACACAGTATTTATAGACATTAGTATGATAGTTAGCAGTTTGTGAACTAATTCTCAACTAACTCTAAAACTGTTTTTGTTGTAACTTATCCTTTTGTAACCGACTTTGTAACTTCCTTCAACTTTATCCAAGTCAGCACATCTTCAAATATATTCAGTTACGCCTTAAATAAGTTTTTCAAACTTATTCTTCAATTATACCAACTCAGTACAGTAAACTACTCTTCTTAGTTTTACTGTTCTTAGTCAGTCAGCAAAGTTCTCTTAAACTGTTCTAACTTCTCCAAAATACTTCTAAGCTTTTCTTCAACTCTTCAAAGTCTTCTTATTCTGAAGTAGTCTTTTGAGTCTTCAATAATCTTCTGATCAAGTTCTAATCTACTGTTCTAAACTATTACAATGCTGATTGCAATACAACTTTACAAATATAAAACCTATCTATACATCAACTGAACTATATACAGATGAGTACATCTAAGTCCTATACTATAAGCTGTCTATACAATATAAAACATCAGCTTAATTCCTAACAGTTCATATATCAGATCAGTAATACACTAAGATCAGTAAACATATATAAGATCAGTAACTCAGTTTATAAGTTTTCTCAAGATGACTTAGTTAAGATGACTTCCAACCACATATATCATTAACTTTAAGTTGTTTTTAGCCATCAAAACATACAATCATCAACTAGAACTTTGTTTCAAGGATTCATATCCCAACAAGTCGTACTCTTTCTATCATCTATATCTCTAGCCCAATCAGCATCACTGTAGCCTATCAAAATGTTGTTGGTGTCCTTAGTATACCATATTCCAAGGTCACTTATACCTGAAACATACTTGATAATCCTTTTCACAGCATTGAGGTGAGATTCCTTTGGATTAGCTTGGTACCTAGCACAAACACACACACTGTACATAATATCTGGTCTACTAGAGGTTAGATATAGTAAACTACCTATCATGGATCTGTAAAGTGTTGGATCAATATCTGTTCCAGCACTATCTTTGCAAAGTTTCAAAGAAGATCCCATAGGAGTTTTCATTGGTTTTGAATTCTCAAGACCAAATCTTTTAACCATGTTCTTAGCATACTTACTCTGGGAGAAGAAAATACCATCGCTGCATTGTTTGATTTGAAGACCTAGAAAATAATTCAAGTCTCCAACCATACTCATTTCAAATGTTGCAGTCATTGCCTCAACAAATTTACTCAACATTTTATCACAAGTAGAACCAAACACAATGTCATCAACATATATTTGAACAATTAGTATATCATCTTCAGTGTGCTTAATGAACAAAGTTTTATCTGCCTCTCCTCTAATAAAACCATATTCCAAAAGAAAGTCAGTAAGCCTACCATACCATGCTCGAGGAGCTTGTTTTAGACCATACAAAGCTTTCTTAAGTTTATATACATGATCAGGATACGGTGGATCTTCAAATCCCTTAGGTTGTTTAACATATGCCTCTTCATTCAATATGCCATTTAGAAAGGCAACTTTTACATCCATTTGATGAAGTTTAATATCAATAAAACATGCAATTGCTAACAGTAATCTAATAGATTCTATCCTAGCAACAGGTGCAAAAGTTTCATCAAAATCAACTCCTTCAACTTGGGTGTAACCTTGTGCTACTAACTTAGCCTTGTTCCTAACAATATTACCAGATTCATCAGTTTTATTCTTGAATATCCACTTTGTTCCAATGACATTAGTATGACTAGGTCTTGGAACAAGTGTCCACACTTCATTTCTTTCAAACTGACCAAGTTCTTCATGCATAACATTAATCCAGTTTTCATCAGTTAAGGCTTCTTTAGCACTCTTAGGTTCAATTTCAGATAAATAACATTCAACATTTACAACATTACACATAGAAGACATGCATATTGTTCTTACCACATCTATCTTATTTGATCTTACTCTTCCTCTTATTTGCACTCCAACTGTAGCATCGCCTATGATCTGGTCAGAAGGATGCCTTTTACCTATTCTTGAAGAAGGATTCGTTTTGGGAACATACTGATCATTCTGTGAGGTTACAACTGACTGTTCTATAGATGTTGACCTAGATGTGTTAACATTTGGTGCAACATTTTCAGACGTAAGTGTATTCTCAGAATTATTAGTGACCTGTGATACATCTTCTTCATCTTTGTCATCTGTAAGACCTTTATCATCATCAAACACAACATTAACAGATTCTTGAACAGTGTTAGTTCTTAGGTTATATACTCTATAAGCTTTACTATTTCTAGAATAGCCTAAAAAGAAACCTTTATCACTTTTACAATCAAACTTATGAAGTTGATCCCTATCATTCAGAATATAACACACACAACCAAATACATGAAAATATTTCACATTAGGTTTTATGTTGTTCAAAATCTCATAAGGTGTTTGATTTGTGCCAGAACGAATAAAAACCCTATTAATAATATGGCATGCAGTATTCAATGATTCTCCCCTAAATTTCTTAGCAAGACATTTGGAAGTAAGCATGACTCTTGCCATTTCTTGTAAAGTTCTATTCTTTCTTTCAACAATTCCATTTTGTTGTGGAGTTTTAGGAGATGAATATTCTTGCAAGATACCCTTTTTATCAAAAAAATCATTAAACATGTTGTTTTCAAATTCCCTACCATGATCAGTTCTAATACGACCAACTTTCAAGTTAAACACATTTTTGAACCTCTTATAAAGAATTTTAAATGCAGCAAATGCTTCAGATTTGTCTCTCAAAGACTCTACCCAGGTATATCTAGAAAAACCATCTACCACAACTAAGGAATACCTCTTTCCTCCAATGCTTTCAGTTTCCACAGGACCCATCAAATCCATGTGCAGCAATTCAAAGCATCGATGTGTAGAACAATGTGACAGCATTTTGTGCGACATTCTTACCTACTTACCTTTTTGGCATGGTCCACATACAGTGGTATTGTGAAACCTCAGTTTTGGAATTCCTTTTACTGCATCTGATTTGATTAGCTTTTTCATTGCTCTGGAATTTGCATGACTCAATCTTTGATGCCATAAAATATTTTCATCATGTTTTGACAAGTTACACATATTTGTTCCAATAAGATAGCAATTATCAACTGACCTAATACCAGTCATGACACAAACTTCATCTTTATTAAGAACATAACATGAATCTTTATCAAATTTCACATGCAAATTATCATCACAAAGTTGACTAATGCTAATCAGATTTGCAAGTAAGCCATCAACATGCAAGACATTTTTAGGCTTAGGAAAACCTTCAACATTCAAAGTTCCTTTACCAACAATCTTTCCTTTAAAACCACCTCCATATGTAACACGACCACTATTCAATGTCACATAATCAGATAAGAAGTCTATACGGCCTGTCATATGTCTAGAACAACCACTATCAAAATACCATAAATCAGGTAGACATGCTTTTAAGGAGGTATGAACAACATTACAGGTAGCTTTTGGTTTCCATGCAGATTTCAGAAACTGTTTACCAGGATGTGACAGTTTTTCATGCAGCATTTTCAAGGTTTTCAGTTCTTCAAACAATTTTATGCAGTAAGGACGAACGTGACCAACTTTGAAACAGTAATGACATATATACTTCCTTTTAACCTTGTGAGGATCTGTTTGTGTAGATGTTACACCAGATGTGTCAACATTTGCCTTCACAAATTTCACAGGTTTTCTAAAATTTTCAGAAATAGAAGCTGTTACACCATCATAACCTAAACCATGATTATTAGACTTACCAGTAGCTATAGCATTAGGGGTGGAAATAGGCCAGGCCACCCGACAGGGGCCTACGGCCTGGCGTATTAACGGCCTGGCCTAGCCTATTTATGATATGAGCCGGGCTTAGGCTTTTTAAAAAGCCTATTTATATAAGTAGGCTGGGCTTAGGCTTTGAAAAAGGTCTTATAAGCCTAACAGGCCAGCCTGTTTAAATTATATATTATATTATATATATATATATATATACATAATTATAAATAAATATATTTTAAGATATTTGAGAAACGCTCAAAGTATTTCTAGTCACAGTCGCAGCCTTTCAAACCCTAGAATTATATCTTGACCTTTTGATCATATTCTTGGTGTCGCTTGAATCATATTATCGTCTCGTGATCGTGAATTCGTGATCTCTTACATTGGTCGCCGCAAGCCATCACCACTCACCAAGACCACCAGGTCCACCCCACACAGTACGACATCAGGTATATTTTCTCTATCACTTTAACTTGTAGAATATAGTAGTGGCAGTAGTGCATACAACAAGAGAAAAATATAGTGAATATATATTATGCGGTAGTTTTAAGGTTTGCTAATAGTCATAATGACAGTGGAATATGATTATATGTTTGCTGTTTTTCTCGAACCTTTCCACGCCTATATATATATATATACTTTCCACGCCTATGTTTGCTGTATGTACTTTCCACGCCTATATATATATATATATATATATACTTTAATTTTAGTTGTAATTAATTTTTTTCTACAAATGTGAAGTTCTAGAACATTGATAGAAAAGGTAATGCAATAACTTTAAGTTATTGGAAGTATAAATCTTCTACTTCTATATAGTTAAAACTTGTTGTAAGTATTAAAAATTTTATATATCATTAAAACTTTTGTGTAAGTATTAAAACTGTGTGTACTTAAATTTTTTAATATGACTCATATTTGCAGGTGTAACAATGTCTTCTCAATTAGAAAATGGTGAAAGGGAAAACAATGAAGACGTAAATGAGAGTGATTGTGTTATCAAGAAAAAGAGAAAGAAAACATCAATTGTTTGGAACGATTTTGATGAAATAGAAATCCCAAAAATTGGTTTGAAAGCTGTTTGCAAGTATTGCAAGGATAAATTCGCAACGGGTGGAAAGGGGGCTAGCACAAGTCATCTAAAAAGACACGCGGACACTTGCTTATATAGAAGGTTGCATATGGATGCATCAAAGAAGCAATCAATCATTCCATTTAAGTCCTCATTTTCTACTGGTAATCCATTTTTGACCCCTGGTGTTCGATATTCTAATGAAAAAAATGAGGGAGATCATTGCTACTGCTGTAATGGTGCACGAGTATCCTTTTAACATTGTTGAGGACGAAGTGTGGATGTGGGGCTTTCAATATGCCAATTCAGAGTTTGTGAAAGTTTCACGCAAAACAGTACGAAGTGATTGTTTGGCAATATATAAGGCAGAGAAGAAGATTTTAAAGGCCATGTTAAAAAGTGTGAGCAAGATCAGTTTAACTACTGACATGTGGAAATCAAGTCACCAAGTAGTAGAATATATGGTTATCACTGGTCATTTCATTGATGCAAACTGGAATCTTCAAAAGAGAGTGTTAAGCTTCGTGAAAGTACCTGCTCCTAGGCGTGGAATTGATGTGGCAGATGCAATTTTTAAGTGTTTGAAAGCTTGGGGGATCGAGAATAAGGTATTTTCAGTTACAGTTGATAATGCTTCTTATAATGACTCTTGCTTAAGAAATCTGAAGGAAAACTTATCACATAGTAGTAAGTTAGTACTTGGTGGTAATTTATTCCATGTTAGGTGTTGCGCACATATACTGAATTTGTTAGTGCAAGATGGTCTTGGTGAGATCAGACCCATCATTAATAATATTCTTGAATCTGTGAAGTATATCAATCACAATGATGCAAGGTTGAAGGCATTTTGTGATGTTTTAGAACTAAAGGGCTTGAAGGAAACAAGGCTTATTATTGATTGTCCGACTAGATGGAACTCTACGTTTCATATGCTTTCAGCTGCTTTGAAATTTCAAATTGCTTTTCCAGCTTATAAAGAAAGAGAGCCACATTATAAGTATGCACCATTAAATGAGGAATGGGAGCAAGTCAAAAGAGTTTGTCAACTTCTTGAAGTGTTTAATGTTGCCACTCATGTCATTTCAGGTAGTGAATATCCCACTGCTAATCTGTATCTTCCCGAAGTTTGGAGGGTGAAACAAGAACTTGATAAAGCAACAAATGATGAATTCCCCTTCATGAAAACTATGGCAGCTCGAATGAAAGAAAAGTTTGACAAGTATTGGGAGGAATGTAATCTTTTGATGGCCATTGCCAGTGTTTTGGATCCTCGGTGCAAATTCCATGTTGTTAATATTTGTTTTCCCTTGATATACTCACCTCCGGATGTGGCTAAGAAGAATGTGGATAAGGTGATGAATTCACTGCACGATTTATATAATGAGTATGTTGAATTTGCCAAAGAGGAGTTGGAAAATGATGTTGCCAACGAAAATGATATTGAAGGAGACGACTCAACTTCAAGTGATCATAATTCCTTAGTCACGGGATTTGACCAAATCATGAGAAAGGTTCGAGAAAATGAAGCAACTCCCCCATTGAAATTTGAGTTACAATCTTATCTTGAGGAGGGTGTTTATAATTCAAATGGAGATGGTGGCTCTAGCTCTTTTAGTGCTTTGGATTGGTGGAAAAGCAACAACATGAAATATATGATATTGTCAAAGATGGCAGCCGATATACTAGCTATTCCTATCTCGACAGTTGCATCAGAGTCCACTTTTAGTGCTGGAGGCAGAGTTATTGATGATTTTCGCTCTAAATTGAATGAAGAGTCTATAACAGCACTTATTTGTGGTGGGGATTGGCTTCGCAGCAAGTATGGTATGAAGAGAAATAAGGTATAAATTTTAATTAATAAATTTAATATGTGTTATATTTGATTTCTATGAGTTGTATTTATCATCAAAATTATTTTCTTGAAGGTGGATGAGAAAGAAGAAGGGTTTATCTTGAAGACTTAAAGTTTTTTATATTTATTGTTTATATTGAAGGTGTCCAAGTAGCTATGAGATTATCTTGATGAAGACTATTTTGATGATTATCAATATGACTTTGTGTGTTTTTTTTATATATTATTGCACTTACTAATTTCTTGAGAGGAGATAGTTTTATTATGTTTTGTTTGTTCAATTGGTTGGTTGGATTGATTTTATTACTAGATCGAGAAGTTGGTATTGTTTTATTTTAGTTATCGTCGTATATTTACAATGCACTTATTTTATTCGTGATTTTTTGAATTTTGATATTTAAAATATTAAATTTTATTTTCATATTGAACATATTTAATAGGCCCCTAAAAGGCTCGTAGGCCTGGCCTGTTTACTTAAAAGGCCAGGCCAAGCCTATAAAAAAAGCCTATCATAGATAATAGGTCAGGCCTAAACTAAAAATTTGACAAGTAGGCCTAGGCTTTTTCATGCATGGCCTGGCCTGGCCTGGCCTATTTCCACCCCTATATAGCATTATTTACCTCAGAAGCACTCTTGGAATATTTCTTGAAACACAAAGTGGAATTTATCAGTTTCTCTTTTAAGTTAAAGATTTCCAGATCTCTTTTGGTAAGTATAACTTCTAGCTTGGTGATTGTGTCTTTCAGATCCTCGTTCTCTTTATTCAAAGAATTAAGAGTGAGTTTTTGTTGGTCCTGAAAGGAGTATATAACAAGTGTATGAGGGGGGGGGGAATACACTTGTATGCAATTATTTCTTTGCAACTTTGATCAAACCAGAGATCAGCAATGTTGTCTTGGACAACTCTGCTGAAGATGTATAACCTTTTCAAAGATAACCAAGCTACTAAGTACTACAGAGTACTTAGTTGAGTGACTATCTAACTTGGTTATAAGTGCGAAATAGTGGTTGGCCCTTTAGTTTAAACTCCTTTAAGTTCTGAAATCACTTTAAGCAATACAGTTCAGTTTTCAGGGAACTTGTCCAATACAGTTTTGCACAGTATTAGAATGTATGTTCTTTGAAAGATCAGTTTTGTGTGCAGTGTTGAATGTATGAGAGTACTTTGAAAGTAAATCAACACAAGAATTTATAGTGGTTCAGAGACTCAAGCTCCTACATCCACTTTCCCTGATTTAACAGGATAATTCCTTCACTCTTGGAATTAACTTGTTTTATAGTGCCAAGGTGCACTTGATCAAGAACACCACTCCTTGGTGAATTGATCCCTAGGATGTCTAGAGTCCTAGTACCCTTTATCAACTCAGAACTGAACTGTTCTTCTCTCAACAGTCAGCTCCTACCACTTCTACTACTACAACCTTCTCACTTTCTCACTTGAAAGGGGTAAGGATTGAAGTAAGGTTCCAACTAATGAGATATCCTTTACAATGAAGATCAGTGTATAAGGATAGGATATCTCTCTAAGCTTTGTATGGATATACAATAAGTTCAGCTTAGAAGAAGTGTTTCAAGACTAAGAATGTCTTTTGAGGACTTTGAAGCTTCAGAGTAGTTGTTCAGTTGGATGTAGAATGGATGCTTCAAATGGTCTTCACACTTCTTGTATTTATAGACAAATTTGAGGATTTGCCCGTTGGAGAGGCAGTCTCAAATTGCTATAAATGTCTTCCTTGAGTCCTTCAAATTGGAAGACAGATTCTTGATAGTGACATGTCCTCATTTGGGTAATAAACGGCTTGTAAGACTTTGTCTTCATTCTGCAGCACTCTTCCCAATGTCTGACTTTAAGATTCTCTTGTTAGGACTTGGACATGGCTTCTGAAGGTTGTTCCACTGATAGGACAACATTCCTTATCAAATGGACAACTCTGCTTATCACTATCAGCATACTTGCTTATCAGCATAGTTGGCTTGCTCTTCTTCAGATGACTTGGCTCTTTTCCTTTGCTTCATTGAAGTGTGATCTCAGCATGATTCATTGAAGTATTTTAGGGTGTAGTTGTCTTTATCTCTTCAGCATAGTTGGCTTTCAAGCTTTAGAACACTTGTTCTGATTTAATTGTACTGAGACAACTCTTCTGGACAATTCTCCTGATCAGAGCATTTGAATATATTTGGCCTTTAAGCTTCCAGAACATTTGTTCTTGTTTTAATTGTGCAGAGACACCTTCTCTGGACAATTCTCCTGATCGGAGCATTCTTGGCCTTCAATAGATTTAGTGTTTGTTCCAGAATTTGAGCCTTGAGGGGATTTGATTTAGATGGACTTCAAAGCATATGATCCCCCTCAAATTGTGCATCTATACAACTAAGAGCTGCCTAACATATCATTCTTCTCATCTAGTCTTATGTTATGTGTTCTAACATTTTTAGAACACAATCAATTATGACTAGGCATGTCTCAGGGGGTTTTGGTATTCAATCAAAACATTTATCATTTTATTCCCAATAGTTTCTGATTGTTGCAATCATCTAACAACTTTTGGTATTCATTGTCATCAGTCCTTTTTCCTGCATCATCAACCAAACCATTAAAATAGTTCAAATCTGGGTGACTCTGTTCTGATGTTGTTGTAGATGTTGAAGTATCAGGTACAGCATCAGAATCTGTTTCATCCAGATCATCATATGAGGAATCATTATAATCAATTCTGGTAAAATTAGAATATTCATTCTGATTTAATTCATCAAGATCATCATCATCAGATTGATCACTCAAGGTAGCACTAAAATTCAGTTTTTGCTCAAGTCTAGTATTGACACATTCATTTGCATAATGGTCATAACCAGAACAAGCATTGCATTGAACTGATTTTCGAAATTCAGGATCATACCTTGGTTTACCTTCACTCTTTGATAGTCTTGGTGTGAATTGACCTTTCCTCCTTTCTGGTTGAGGTGTTGATGTGTTGATTTGAATCTTAGGTTGAATGTTTCTAGATTTGTTCACAGATTTCTTAAGAAACTTATTAAAGTGCTTAGTGAGCAAGGCAATGTTGTTAGGATCCTTGAGGCATTTATCAAGCAATTCTTCATCCGAATCAACTTCAGTAATGATAGGTTGAATCTCAGAATTGTTTGATGTTTCCCCTCTAAAAACCACAACTTTCTTATCAACATTAGTTTCATCAACTTGATTAGTGTTTATCTCATATGTTCTAAGGATACTCACTAATTCATTTCGACTTAACTTATCCGTATATTTTGCCTCTTCAATAGCACAAATTTTAGCATCAAATCTCTTAGGAACAAATCTTAATATCTTATGAACTACTCTAACATTAGAAATAGGGTCACCAAGAGAATGTGATTCATTGATTATCTCACTTAACCTTTCATTGTAGGATGAAATTGTTTCATCTTCCTTCATTCGGAGATTCTCAAATTTTGTTCCCAACATTCGACGCTTAGTCCTTCGAACACTGTCTGAACCCTCACAATGCTATTGCAACCTGTCCCATGCATCTTTAGAAGTAGAACAGTTAGATATAATTTTAAACATTGAAACATCAACATAAGTAAAAATAGCATTTAAAGCTTTAGAATTGTAGCTTGCTGTTGTTATTTCATCAGCCGTCCAATCAACTTCTCTCTTGAGTTGAACTTCACCATCTGCATCTGCTGGTCTCTTTGGAGCTTCCCAGCCTGTAAGTACAGTCCTCCAAGCACGTTCATCAATCGACTTGATGTACATACGCATCTTAGGCTTCCAATAAGCATAATTCGAACCATCTAAAACGGGTGGCCTAAGTGCAGTGGATATGTGATGTGTTTCCATTGCTAATATCAACTAAAAACACACTTGACCAAAGATCTAACCTAGTGTCGTCAGGTATCAGCTCTGATACCAACTGAAAGTGTGTTGGGTGTATGAAGTGTTTAAGTTTAAGTAGAAATATGTTGTACTAAATGTTGAGACAAATTGTACAACACTGACTCTAACAGAATATCAGAAATAAAGATACATAGCGGAAGACTTGAAACACTAAAAACAAACGAGATACAATGGAAATGTTTTTCACATAGATTTTATAAATAAAAATCTATGCGAGTCTTACGGCGAAATCAATACTTATCTTCAAGTATAAATGTTATGTGAAATGTTACAATAATAACCTTCACAACTAAAACTACAAACGAGGCAGGTGCCCTGTTTTGTAAACGAACTAAGTGTATAAGATTACACACTGTCGAAATGCTAGTCTATCTATGATTACACTTTCGATAGATAAGAAAAGCACACAGCCATACGGGTGGGATACTTCGTATGATCTAAAATGTATAACTACTGGCCACAATTCCTAACAGCGATGAACGCTCGGTCTAGGAGATTGATCGAATAGAATACACTGAATTGTGGAGCCTTCCTTCGGTATTTATAGAGTAGGATGCGAATTCTAGAGGCTTCCAACATTGAGGTCCTACTTTTTAGGAACTCAACTTCCACAACTTCCATGATCTTTCTAGATCCTTCTTGCATGCTCCAAGTCGTTCTAAAAGGTTCCAGGCTGGTCTAGCACGTTCTGCAATGTTCTGGAGTCTTCCAGGTTCCAGATCCTTGTAGAAGCTTCTAGATCTTGCCAGAAATGCAACAACATTTAGATCAACATTTAATGTAGCATTTCAGAAAAGACTTAGAAAAAATCTCGGAAGGTCAAATTAAGATGTTGTTAAGAATGTTGATACATTTAAGAATTCACAACATCTACGGATTTTAAGAACTTCATTAGTAACCGAATTCCCAATGATATCCCACGATTCTTGGTAAAATTTAGCATTAAACCCATTATGCCCCAGGGCCTTATTGGGGTGGAGATCGAAGACCGTTTTTTCAACCTCCGTTTTACTGAAGGTGCCTCCTAGAAATTGAGCCATATCCGGAGACAATATATTTGTGACATGTTGGGAGACATTTTGGATATCTTCTAACAAAGGCTTTGAAGACTTGAAAATATTCGAAAAGTAGCGGAGATCGACCTCTCAATATCCGGTATCGAAGATACGACATTACCAGATTCATCTTGGATGTTCGTAATCCAGTTTCTCTTTTGTCTTTCATAGGCTCTATTGTGGAATATGTTGTTTTACGATCCCCACAACCCATCCAATTTATACAAGACCTTTGGTACCAAAACTCTTCCTTAAAGGCAAGAAGCTTATCAAATTCTCCCTCTAAACTGTCGAGTTCTTGACCTGAGATAGCACTACCATTTCCACAGTCCCAATTATTAATTTTATCAGAAATAGTATTAATCTTAACATCTAGAGATCCGACATGGTTTTTTGCCCAGAATTTTAAGGTTTGTTTGCAAATTTTGAGGCGTTCAGGGACTGAGTGTTAGTTCCCACTGTTATTCCAGGACGAAGAAATGATCTCTTTGCAGCTCGAATCTAACAACCATGCATTTTCAAAATAAAAGTTATCATTTGGTATTTGTTTCCATACCAGATTTTGAGCTTTAAAGGAAAGGCATATAGCTCGATGATCTGACCCGAACCAGTGGAGATTTCGAACCAAATGAGAGTTAAACAAATTCCTCCATTCAAGATTTGCAACGAATCTGTCGAGTCGTTCCTGGATATTATGTATTCCTTTCCTTTTATTAGATCAGGTAAAACACGGTTGTAGATGTTGTTAACTCTTAAATGCTTTAACATTATCAACAACATCTTAATTTGACCTTCCTTGATTTATTCTAAGTCTTTTCTGAAATGTTACATTAAATGTTGTACTAAATGCTCTCACATTCAGGAACGATTCTAGAAGCTTCTACAAGAGTCTGGAACCTGGAAGATTCCAGAAGGTTGGAGAAGGTGCTAGAAGGCTTTGGATCATTGTAGAACGACCTGGAAGATGGCAGAATGATCTAGAAAGATCATGGAGGTTGAGGTCCTAAAAAATAGGATCTCATAATGGAAGGATCTAGAAGCTGTGTATTTCTCTATAAATACCGCCAGAACCTCTCATTTCAAAGTATGCACTATTCGAGTAACACCTCCTTGAGCGTTCAACCCTAGTTAGGAGTTATGGTCAGTAGTTGTATCTTTTAACGTACGCCGAGGGATACCGCCTTCCAGTGTACTTTGTTCTAGTCTTGAATCGAGTGAGAGTGAATCACAAGATTAGATTAGTTCTTTAGACAGTGTTTTACACTTAAGTCTGTTTGCGGATTCAGGCACCTGCCTCGATTGTAGTTTCCGTTTGTGGAATGTTGAAGTAATTGCTGAGACATTTCACACGACATTTTTGTATAACTTAGGAACTAAGTTACTTTTCGCCGTAAGGCTTAGCATAGGTTTTGTTATTAATAAAATCTATGTTAAAAATTATTCCATTGTGTTCGTATTGTGTTTTAGTGTTTTAGACTTCCGCTATGTACTGTGTTTACTTATTCACATTCTGTTAGAGTTAATGCTACACTAATTGTCACAACATTCAGTGTAACATTGTTCTGTTTTTTACTTAAACACTAGATACCACCCCATACACACTTTCAGTTGGTATCAGAGCTAATGCCTGACGACACTAGGTTAGATCCTTGCTTAAAGTGTGTTTTAGTTTATGTTAGCAATGGAAACACATCACATATCCACAGCACTTAGGCCACCCGTTTTAGATGGTTCAAATTATGCTTATTGGAAGCCTAAGATGCGTATGTACATCAAGTCAATTGATGAACGTGCTTGGAGGACTATTCTTACAGGTTGGGACGTACCAAAGAATCCAGCAGATGCCGATGGTGAAATTCAACTTAAGAAAGAAGTTGATTGGACAGCCGATGAGATAACAACAGCAGGATATAATTCTAAAGCCTTAAATGCTATTTTTACTTCTGTTGATACCTCTATGTTTAAAATTATATCTAACTGTTCTACTTCTAAGGATGCATGGGACAGGTTACAAGAGCATTGTGAAGGTTCCGATAGTGTTCGAAGGACAAAGCTTCGAATGTTGGGGACAAAGTTTGAGAATCTCCGAATGAGGGAAGATGAAACCATTTCATCCTACAACGAAAGGTTAAGTGAGATTATTAATGAATCGAGATTCCATAGAGTTAGATTCTCCTCAGAGGATCTGGAAGGAGCCTTTGGATTGCCTTATGAGGGAAGGAATCCAGAAGTGTATGGCACTGGACATGAAGAGGAAATAACCCAAGAGTGGTTATTAGTTCCAGGCCCTCTCTCCTCAACTCAAAACAAGAAAACTCTCAAGCCAGAGTTTCTTAATCTCTTTGAGGTAGTTGCTAAGAGCCTCTTAAGCAACACTGGAAGCCTAGAGCAGGTCAGCCAGCCAAGGATCAGAATCATGGCTGCCATTATTGATGCCAGTGATAAGGGCATCAAGTTTGATTGGAGGACCTTCATCATGTCTGAGATGATGAAAGAAAAGGCTAAATTTAAGGTGAAAGCCCACAACAAGGTGGTGCTAGAAGGAAAAATCAAGTATTGCACCAGGGCAAGCTTGTTGATTGAGAGGTTTTCCCACTATTCCCAGATGCAGACCTTTGCAAAGCCCCTCCCAGCCCAAAAGATCCTGTTCAGAAAGCTCAGTAAGAAAACTGAGAAAAGAAGGATGCTACTGGCCAAGCCTGCTGAAGAACAGGAGGAAGAGAAGCCTAAGATGAAAAAGAGAACTAAGGCCAGGGCTGTAAAGACAAGAAAAATGTCTCAGAGAATCTCAGAAGAGAATTCAGATGCTTCAGCTGAGATTGAAGAAGTTGCTAGAGAAGGTGTACAAGTGCCATCTGATCATTCAGAAGAACTCAGGCAAAAGTACAATGAGACTAGACAAAAGTCTAAGGGTGATAAGAGAGTCAGGGAAGTTGTCCCTGAGAAGGAAGGAAGTGGAAGTAGCAGGGCCAGCAAGAGAAGGGCCAAACCTACTGAAAAGGTGTTGGAGCTGCAAGAAGAGAGGTCTCTTCAATTGGCTCTAAGGGAGAGCAGAGCTGAAAGCAGGGCCAAATCCATGTCAAGGACCAATTCATCTGGTTCTGGAACTCCAGAATTCAAAGTCCCTGAAGGTCAACCCATAGAGGCCAACCTCCCTGAAATTCAGTATCTTGAGCCCAACTCCCCTGAAACCCATGTTACCCCTTCCAACCAACCCATTACCCCTGTAAATCTCACTAAGATATATTCTCCTGAAGGGAATGAACAAAGAAGTGGCATTGATGTGCTTGCTGATTTGGCAGTAGATGAGACAAGACTCCTGTCTCCCCTTGACTCATCCATGCTCAATTATTCAAAACTCTTAGAGCATGCACTCAATGAGCCAACCCCCCTGAGTAAAGCCCCTTCAGATTCATTGCTCTCTAAAGCAACTGAAGTACCTTCACTTGAGCCCAACCCTTCTGAAGCTAACATCCCTGAACTTAATCTGCCTGAAGCTTTGATAGGAGAACCCAGAGCCAACTCCCCTATAACCCAAAGTCCCCATTCAAGTGGAGATGAGGAGGAGTATACTTATGAAAGTATGCTCAGAGGAGGAGCTAAGGCTACTGTGGACAGCTTGTATCCTCAACTTGCTGAATTTCCAAGAATTCAGAAGGCCTTTCAGGATTTAAGGATGCTTGTTGATGTGAAAGATAAATCCTTGATGGAAATATCACAAGTCATCCAAGATAAAGGTGCAAACTGGTGGCAGATTGAGGAGAATAGATTGCTACAATTTGCTGGAGTTTCAAAGACAAGATTCCTCATTGATGAGGAAATTTTTGCAAAGTTGGTAGCTGATAAGATTAAGAAGGAGAAAGAACGAAAGGCAAAGGGAATCAAACACCCTGACAGTGGCTCCAATGATGATGATTCCCCTGATGATCCCTCAAACCCTTCAAATCCCAATCCTCCTGAAACCCCTCAAGCCAACCTCCCTGAATCCCTTCATCCCAAGTCTTCTGTCTCTGAAAGACTTTCCAATCCTCCCAAAACCTATCATAGGAAAGGCTCTGTAATCTCAGAGGTGTTGACCAAGGATGGTAACACAACCAAAGATACATCTGCCAATGAAGGTTCTTCTGAACCCAAGGCACAACCTAAAGATGTTGAGGTTCCTGTATTAGAGGCTAGTTTGATTAAGGCCTATTCAGTGTCAGAGGAGTTGGACATTGATCAGCCCTTAATCATTCAGGATGACTCAGTGGCTGTTGATATAAGCACTGTGATCTCCCCACAACTGCCATCTTTGAACCTTGATGAAGGTGGAGATGTTGCAGGTTTATGAGAAGGAGTTGAAAAGGAAAGATTAGTTGAAAAATCAGAGGGAGTTGAGGATGAAAGAGAGGTAGTCATCACTAAGATAGTGAGTGTACCACCATATGAGGGTGGAATAAGTGAGGAAGGACAGGTTATTCTTGAAGTCAAATCTGAACTTCAGGAATACCTTGATGAAAGGAGGCCTGATTCCTTGAGTGAGAACATTATTCATGAAGGGAGAAAAGAACAAGTTGAAAATGAGAAGAAGACTGCCGATGTATCAGAGTCTTATGCAAAAGAAATTGAGGGTGATGAGTGCTTATTTCCTAACTTGTTTGATTTATCTGATGTTGCAGGTATTTCTCTTGACCAAATTTTTGCAGATGAGTTCCTCACAGATGCCCCTATCCAAGTTGATACAGGCTCAGCTCAGGCCTTACTTGGAATGCAATCAGAGAAGTTGGACTCCTTGGCTCATCAAGTCCAATCTGCTCATGCTGAAACTTCAGGAGCATTGAATGAGCAAGGAAGAACTCTAGCATCTGTAGAAATGAGGCTCACTGGCTCTGAAGATGTTGTGCTACCCACCCTTGAGGCAAGAATCAGTGGTGTGGAATCTGGTCTTCAAACCATCTCCACTGAAGTTCAAAATGCCAAGTCTACCATGGAAGCCATCTCAGAGGAGGTCAAGAAAGAACAGAAGCTGCTGAGAGATAATCACAATGCTAATGTCAAACCTCTCAGGCTAACTGTCAAACAAGCTATTGGAAAGAAGACTGCACTACAAAAGAGAAGAGCTGAAGAGCAAAGGCTAGCTATGGTCAAAGCTGCCTCAGAAAAATTTTCCCAAGAAGTGTTGGCCAACATTGCTGAAGGTGCAGTGGCCAACCTCACTGAGCTCTTAAAAGCCCAACTGGATGCATCTCTGAAAACAGCCATGGAAGAGGTTGTCCAACAAAAGATGAAGCCTGTTCTAGCTTTCCTTAACTTGAGCAGTGATAGAATGCAGAATATACATGATGAAAATGTATATTTGTTGGAAGAGATGAAGTCCCTAAACCAGGCCCAATCCCTGATGGCCTCAACAATGAGTGACCTAAAGCCCCAGTGCTTTGATGCTGCCAAAAAGGGGGAAAGGGAAAGAGCAAGAGCAAAAGGTGCCTTGGTGATTGGGAGTCCAGTGCAAGGGAAGGACAAAGTCCCTGAAGGAAAGGGAAAAGAGCCAGAAATGCTGAATTTGGAAGATTTGGATGAAGAGGAGCAGTTAGCATTGGCATTGAAAAACTCAATGGCCTCAGCTCAAGAAGAGAGGGCAAGGAAACAGCAAAGACCAGGTGGTGAAGTGTCAGGTTTGGACAAAGATGCTGAAGGTGTCCAAACCAGAGGAAAGATCAAGAAGGCCCAAGGAAAGAAGAGACAAATTGAGAAATTCACTGACTTTCCTAGCAGCCTTGATCTTCCACCTGAATTCAGAATTGATGAGGATGAGCCTACATCAAAGAAAGCCAAAACTGCTGAAGAGGACAAATCTTCTGAATCTGGAAAAACTGCTGAAGGTACCAAGTCCTCTGAAGACATTGAAGAGTTGTTTGCTGAAGGATTTGGACCTGAACCTAAGAAGAAGACAACAGTCCTAGCTCTTGATCCATCAAAACTGTTTCATGAAGGGTATGGCAAAGACCCTGAAACACAACAAAAACTGGCCATGATGAGGGCCCAAGAGAAAATGGATCTGATGGAAGAAGCCAACAGAGCAAGAAATGAAAGGAGAGCAAACTTTCAGAAACCAAGAAGAAGAAGAGCAACTTACAGCAAGATGAAGCCTCAGCTTCTAATCCCAATGGACACCAAATATCCACACTTGGATAAATGGGTGCCAATTCAACTGAATGACACATGGGAAGAAGCCAAAAGGGAGTTTGTCTATGACTATTATGTCATTGACAGATGGAATGGAGGAGATGCAAACTCTGCCTTCACTGAGTTCATGCTAGAATACTACAGAGAGTTGTATCAACAACTACTTGCAGCTGCTGACATTGCAAGATTTGAACTCACAGCTCCCAAGCCAATCATATACATGCCTCCAAAGCTCGAAGGATGGATTGACCAAGCAAGAATTCTGAGGGAATTCACTGAGATCCTTAAGCTGAACAAGATGGTTCTTGGACCTAAGGGAACCAACCAAGAAGCCATGGCACTGAAAAGAAGAGTGTGGGCACAGTATGGAATGCTGCCACCTCCTGAGGATGATCTTTGAAATGGCTAAGTCTTCTGACCTTACCTGAATGATCAACTATGCTGAAATATGGTCAAGATTGCTGATGTGTTAATCTGTTTGCTCTGATCTATTAAAGATTGCTCTGATACAAGCTCTGTGCTCTGATGCTGAAAATATTATTTGAATTACTAGAATGAAATGCTCTGATGTATTTAAGTGTTATTGATTCATGCTCTGATATGTTAATTTCAACTATCAACATGCCTGTAATGATTTTTGAATGAATGATAGTTGAACTTATTTTGAATCAAGAAACACAAATCTCTCTATGCCTATCTTAAAACCTACTTGCAACAAAAACAGTGAATACACTAACACATTATTTTTCAGGAATATTGACCTCAGTCATGTCTTCTAAAGATACATGTAATAGGTGTAGACAAGTCACTTTTGCTTAAATTATGTAGGTTTTGGCATCATCAAAAAGGGGGAAATTGTTGGGAATAAAATGAGCTATGTTTTGATTGAGTACCAAAAACCCCCTGAGACATGCCTAAGTCAATATAAATATGTTCTAAGAATGTTAGAACATATAGATTATAGGCTAGATGAGAAGCTGAAATGTTAGGCAGCTCTTAGACAATTAGATGCACAATTTGAGGGGGAACCTATGCTTTGAAGATGATCAAGATCAAGTCCCCTCAAGGCTCAAATTCTGGAACAATCACTTAAGAGCAAGGACACTCTATGAAATCTAAGATGTTCTTATCAGGAGAGTTGTCCAGAGAAAATATTCATAAAGCTCTGATCAGGAGAGTTGTCCAAAGAAGCTAGCCATATGCAAGAACAAACCTACCTAGCTCAAAAGGACAAGACTACTCAAAGGTTTTGGTCAGGAGAGTTGTCCAGATAAGCCAACTCTAAAGTATAAAGTGCTCTGATGCAAAAAGACCAATCATGCTGATCAGAAGAGTTGTCCAGAGGAGTTGTCTCAGCTAAATTGATCAAGATGAAGTGCTCTGAAAGCCTGAGATCAACTATGCTGAAGAGATTGAGACAATCACTCCCTAAAGGTCCTCAAAGGAATGAGCTAAGACCATACACAAGAGAAATAAAGGGAAAGAGCCAAGTCATCTGAAGAAGAGCAAGCCAACCATGCTGAAAGGCAAAACTGCTGATAGTGATAAGGAGAGTTGTCCAGATGATAAGGAATGTTGTCCTATCATTGGATCAACCTTCAGAAGCCATGTCCAAGTCCTAACAAGAAGTCAAACATTGGGAAAAGTGCTGCAGAATGAAGACAAAACTGTTACAACCGTTTATTACCCAAATGAGGACATGTCACTATCAAGAATCTGTCTTCCAGTTTGAAGAACTCAAGGAAGACATTTATAGCAATTTGGGGCTGCCTCTCCAACGGGCAAATCCTCCATTTTGTCTATAAATACAGAAGTGTGAAGACCATTTGAAAGCACCTCAACCTTGACAAGAATATCCAACTATCCTACAAGTTGACAAGTGCTCTTAAGCTTTCAAAGAGACTATCTTAGTCTTTATACACTTCATCTTAGCTGAACCCAATTGTATATCCTTACACAAGCTTAGAGAGATATCCTATCCTTATACACTGATCTTCATTGTAAAGGATATCTCATTAGTTGGAACCTTACTTCAACCCTTACACCTTTCAAGAGTGAAAGTGAGAAGGTTGTAGTAGCAGAAGTGGTAGGAGCTGACTGTTGAGAGAAGAACAATTCAGTTCTGAGTTGAGAAGAGGGTACTAGGACTCTAGACATCCTAGGGATCAATTCACCAAGGAGTGGTGTTCTTGATCAAGTGCACCTTGGCACTATAAAACAAGTTAATTCCAAGAGTGAAGGAATTATCCTGTTAAATCAGGGAAAGTGGATGTAGGAGCTTGAGTCTCTGAACCACTATAAACTCTTGTGTTGATTTACTTTACAAGTACTTACATTCATTCAACACTGCACACAAAACTGATCTTTCAAAGATACATACTCAAAGACTGTGCAAAACTGTTTTGGACAAGTTCCCTGAAGCTTAACTGGACTGTGTTACATTGACTAAGTGATTTCAGAAATTAAAGGAGTCTAAACTTAAAGGGCCAATCATTATTCCGCACATATAACTCCCCTAGATTGTCAATCAACTAAGTACTCAATAGTACTTAGTAGTCTGATTATCTTAGAAGAGTTAATCTTCTTCAGCAGAGTTGTCCAAGACAACCTTGCTGAACTCTGGTTTGATCAAAGTTATTAAAGAATTGCATACAAGTGTATTCCCCCCCCCCCCCCCATACACTTGTTATATACTCCTTTCAGGACCAACACACATTCTCTTGGTGACCCTATTTCAAATGTTAGAGTAGTACATAAGATATTAAGGTCTGTTCCTAAAAGATTTGATGCTAAAATTTGTGCTATTGAAGAAGCAAAAGATACTGATAAGTTGAGTCAAAATGAATTAGTGAGTATTCTTAGAACCTATGAAATAAACACTAATCAAACTGATGAAGCTAAAGATGATAAAAAAGTTGTTGTTTTTAAAGGAGAGACATCAAACAAATCTGAGATTCAGCCTATCATTACTGAGGTTGATTCGGATGAGGAATTGCTTGATGAATGCCTTAACAATCCTGACAGCATTGCTCTTCTTACAAAGCATTTTAATAAATTTCTTAAGAAGTCTATGCATAAATCTAAAGGAAACATTCAGCCTAAGATCCAAATCAACACATCAACACCACAACCAGAAAGGAGGAAGAGTCAATTCACACCAAGACAATCAAAGAGTGAAGGTAAACCAAGGTATGATCCTGAAATTAGAAAATCAGTTCAATGCAATGCATGTTCTGGTTATGGACACTATGCAAATGAGTGTGCCAATACCAGACTAAAGCAAAAACTGAATTTTAGTGCTACCTTGAGTGATGAATCTGATAATGATGATCTTGATGAGTTTAATGAAAATGAAAGTGCTCATTTTACCAGAATTGATTATAATGATTCCTCAGATGATGATCTGGATGATACAGATTCTGATGTTGCACCTGATGTCTTCACATTTACAGTAACATCAAAACAGAGTCACCCAGATTTGAACTGTTTTAATGGCTTTGTTGATGATGCAGGAAAAAGGATTGATGATAAGACATATCAGAAATTGTTAGATGATTGGAACTCTCAGAAACTCTCTCTGAATTCTTTGAATAAAGAGAATGAGGATCTAAAAGACACAATCACTAAGCTAGAAGTCTTACTTACCAGAAGAGATCTTGAAGTTTGTAAACTGAAGGAGAAATTGATCAACTCTACTTTAAGTTTCAAAAAGTTTTCCAAGAGTGCTTCTACAGTGAATGATGCTATAGCTACTGGTAAATCTAATAATTATGGTTTAGGTTATGATGGTGAAACTGCTTCTATTTCTGAAAATTTTAGAAAACCTGTGAAATTTGTGAAGGCAAATGCTAGCACATCTGGTGTAACATCTGCACAAACAGATTCTCACAAGGTTAAAAGGAAGTATATTTGTCATTATTGCTTTAAATATGGTCATATTCGTCCCTTCTGCTTGAAAATGTTTAAAGATTTGAGAGCTGAATTTAAGTCATTCAGAATGTCTTCACATCCTAGGAAACATTCTGTGAAATCTGCATGGAAATCAAAAGTTACATGTAATGTTGTTCACACATCCTTGAAAGCATGTTTACCTGGTCTATGGTATTTTGATAGTGGTTGTTCTAGACATATGACAGGACAAATAGACTACTTATCTGATTATGTGACCTTGAATGGTGGTAATGTTACATATGGTGGTGGATCAAAAGGAAAGATAATAGGAAAAGGAACTTTGAATGTTAAAGGTTTTCCTAAGCTCAAAAATGTTTTGCATGTTGATGGCTTACTTGCTAATCTGATTAGTATTAGTCAACTTTGTGATGATAATTTGCATGTAAAATTTGACAAAGAGTCTTGCTATGTTCTTAATGAAGATGATGATTGTGTAATGACTGGTATTAGGTCTGCAGATAACTGTTATCTTATTGGAACTAATGTATGCAATTTGTCAAAACATGATGAGAATGTCTTATGGCACCAAAGATTAGGACATGTAAATTACAGGTCAATGAAGAAACTAATCACATCAGATGCAATCAAAGGACTACCTAAACTGAGTTTCCAGAATACCACTGTATGTGGATCATGCCAGAAAGGTAAACAGGTAAGAGTGCCGCATAGAATGTTGTCACATTGTTCTACACATCGATGTTTTGAATTGTTGCACATGGATTTGATGGGTCCTATGGAAACTGAAAGCATTGGAGGTAAGAGATATTCCTTAGTTGTGGTAGATGATTTTTCTAGATATACTTGGATTGAGTTTTTAAGAGATAAATCTGAAACATTTGCTGCTTTTAAAGTTCTCTATAAAAGGTTCAAAAATGTGTTTAACTTAAAAGTTGGCCGTATTAGAACTGATCATGGTAGGGAATTTGAGAATAGCATGTTTAATGATTTCTGTGATAAGAAAGGTATCTTGCAAGAATGTTCATCTCCTAAAACTCTACAACAAAATGGAATTGTTGAAAGAAAGAATAGAACTTTACAAGAAATGGCAAGAGTCATGCTTTTATCTAAAAGTCTTTCTAAAAGATTTTGGGCTGAAGCATTGAATACAGCATGTCATATCATTAATAGAGTTTATATTCGATCTGGTACTAATCAAACACCTTATGAGATTCTGAATGTTAGAAAACCAAGTGTGAAATATTTTCATGTATTTGGTTGTGTGTGTTATATTCTGAATGATAGGGATCAACTTCACAAGTTTGATTCTAAAAGTGATAAAGGTTTCTTTTTAGGCTATTCTAGAAATAGTAAAGCTTATAGAGTTTATAACCTTAGGACTAACACTGTTCAAGAATCTGTTAATGTTGTGTTTGATGATGATAAAGGTCTTACAGATGATAAAGATGAAGAGGATATATCACAAGTCACTGACAATTCTGAGAATACACTGAAGTCTGATAATGCTGCACCAAATGCTAACACATCTGGAGCAACATCTACAGAACAGACAGTTGTAATTCCACAGAATGATCAGTATGTTCCCAAAACGAATCCTTCTTCAAGAATGAGGAAAAGTCATCCTTCTGACCAGATCATAGGCGATGCTGCAGTTGGAGTGCAAACAAGAGGAAGAATAAGATCGAATAAGGTAGATGTGGTAAGAACAATATGCATGTCTTCTATTTGCAATGTTGTGAATGCTGAGTGTTACTATTCTGAAATTGAACCTAAAAATGTAAATGAAGCATTAACTGATGAAAATTGGATAAATGCTATGCATGAGGAACTTAATCAGTTTGAAAGAAATGAAGTTTGGACACTTGTTCCAAGACCTAGTCATACTAATGTCATTGGAACAAAGTGGATTTATAAGAACAAAACTGATGAGTCTGGAAACATTGTTAGGAACAAAGCTAGGTTAGTTGCACAAGGTTACACCCAAGTTGAAGGTGTTGATTTTGATGAAACTTTTGCACCCGTTGCTAGGATAGAATCTATTAGATTATTACTAGCAATTGCATGTTTTATTGATATTAAACTACATCAAATGGATGTAAAAGCTGCATTCTTAAATGGCATATTAAATGAAGAAGCATATGTAGAACAGCCTAAAGGTTTTGAAGATCCACAATACCCGGATCATGTGTACAAACTAAAGAAAGCATTGTATGGTCTAAAACAAGCTCCTAGAGCATGGTATGGTAGGCTTACAGACTTTATTTTAGAATATGGATTTATTAGAGGAGAAGCCGATAGGACTTTGTTTATTAAGCACACTGGAGAAGGATTACTAATTGCTCAAATATATGTTGATGACATTGTGTTTGGTTCAACATGTGATAAAATGCTGAACAGATTTGTTGAAGCAATGACAGCCACATTTGAGATGAGTATGGTTGGAGACTTAAATTATTTTTTAGGTCTTCAAATCAAGCAATGTAAGGATGGTATTTTCTTCTCTCAAGGTAAGTATGCTAAAAACTTAGTCAAACGGTTTGGTCTTGAAAGCTCAAAAGTAATGAAAACACCTATGGGTTCTACTTTGAAACTTTGCAAAGACAATGGTGGAAAGGATGTTGATCCAACATTGTATAGATCCATGATAGGTAGCTTACTTTATCTAACCTCTAGTAGACCTGACATTATGTATAGTGTGTGTGTTTGTGCTAGGTACCAAGCAAATCCAAAGGAATCTCACCTGAATGCAGTGAAAAGGATAATCAGATACGTTTCAGGTACAAGTGAACTAGGGATATGGTACACTAAGGACACCAACAACACATTGATTGGATACAGTGATGCGGATTGGGCTGGAGACATTGATGACAGAAAGAGTACAAGTGGAGGATGTTTCTACATGGGGAACAATCTTGTGTCTTGGCATAGCAAGAAACAAAATTGTGTTTCTCAATCCACTGCCGAGTCTGAATACATAGCTGCAGGAAGTTGTTGCACACAGCTATTGTGGTTAAGTAAGATGTTTCATGACTATGGAATTGAAAACAATATCCTCACAATTTTCTGTGATAACACAAGTGCTATTAACATATCTAAGAATCCGGTACAACACTCACTCACTAAGCACATTAGCATTAGACATCATTTTATGAGAGATTTAGTGGAGAAGAACATAGTTAAGTTGGAATATGTGCCTACTGAAAATCAAAATGCAGATATATTTACTAAGGCTCTTGACCATGAGAGATTCTCATTTTTGAGGAAATCTCTTGGTATGTGTAATATCTGAATAATTCTTGAGAGGATGTTGTCACAAATGCGGTAGCATTTGGGACAACAGCCTAAGGTGGTATAGTTATTATAAATGTGATTTATTTCTTATTTTCGTTGAATAATTCCTTTGTAAAATATTCTTGAATCTGAAATTTGTTTGTGCAAAAATAGACATTTACTACACCTCTCAAAAGCTTGAAAAATTGAGAATGTTACAACATACTAAAAGATGTACCAATTCACTGAGTAACTATGGAGCACGGAGTTCGCTACTACGATGCCTTCTTTTCAAAAGGTGAATTTGGTAAAAACATCAAGAGGTTCGTAATCCATTAAGTAAGTATGGGGCACGGAGTTCGCTACTACGATGTACTCTACAGGAACAATGGATCAATACGAATTAGATGCTGTAGCACAAAAAGAAGAAATGCAATGAAGAGAAAAATGCTGAAAAAATTGGCTACATTGGATAGGTAAAACCTGTGAAAAACCAATGTTGAGGTGTATGTCAAATCCTTGAGCACAACATTACATGATTCAATTATATTTTTATAAGTTGTAATTATTTAATTAATTGTGGGAATTTATTTTATTTATTTATAATTATACTAACCACGTTCCTTTTATTATTTCAGATTATACACATTTTTTATTTTTAATTAATTCTAGAATATTCTTAATTTAATTAATTAATTAAGATTTTACCCCACTAACTCACCCATGATTTACTTGTGGCTGAATTTGTGGAGCATTATCCATTCAATCTAGAATTTTCTTTAAGTCAAGCCTTAATCACACGTACATTATTCCAACTACTAAGCTCTCTCTATATAAATACTCCCATTTCATGTTTTTCTAAGCTTTGTAATTAATTGAGTAAGTTGAGTATTAGTTTTGCAGATTTTGTTATAAGATATTTTGTGTTTATCTCGATTCTTGTGTTGGTTCTTTTCGAATTCTTGGTTTAAATGGCAGGAAACAAGAAATTAAACTCACAGAAACCAAACTCTCCCAACTCACAACCGTCATCTTCATCCCTCTCTAATCTGCATACTCTAGCTTCCATGGCTGCTTCACACGAAAATTCACCCCCAACTGCCACAACCGTCACACCCACTCCAGCTACTCCGACAACCATCCACATCCCAAACCAAGCTACACTCTCCGAGCTGAGCCAGGCGGTTGAGAATTTTTCTCAATCGATGAGATCACCTAATCCACCCATCCTCACGATTGGTGATATGTCCATTGACATCTCTCACTACTTGCGCACCCAAGAAGTTATCACTACTGCACCTTCTTCATCCACAGCCGAAAAGCCCCAAATTCCGAGCCCTAACGCTGAAACAGAGGCCCCGACTGCTGCCTCTATGGGGAAGACTGAAAAGGAGATTGAAGAATCCCCTGTTGCTGAGTCAAAGGAGCCGTCGAATGCGGAGACATCCGACAATGAGGACGCTCAAATGGAGGATGCTGAAGAATCCGACAAAACCGACTCTGACATCTCGAAATCCGACTCTGAACCGATTCCTTTCAAGAGGAATGCTGAAGAGAAGAAGAGAAAGAGGAGCCCAGTTCCAAGAAGACGATCAGGTCGAGTTTTTACTCGAGTTGATTACTTAGACTCTTTGAGGAAGAAGAAGAAGCTAGGTGGTGATGTTGCTGAACCAATTCAGGTCTTCTCTGAATCTGAAGAAGAAGTGGTGATTGAGAAGCCAACTAAGAAGAAAGCTGATCCTAAGGGGAAGGGAAAGGCAAAGGTTGATGTTGTTCGAACAATGCCTGAAGAACCAGAACATGATTCTGATTCTGAAATGGAGATTTGTCTCAGGGATATACAACAAGCCCTGAAGAAGAATGCTGCCTCACATGCTGAATCAAGTGCTCCAGCACCAGAACCTGATGATGGAGGTGATTCAAGCAGTGCAGCTTCTGACAAAAGCTGTGAAAAGGAAGGGGAATCAAGCTCTGAAGAGGTGAAAGAACCAAGCTTAAAGGACACTACTTCTGAGGAAGGTAATTCTGAAACTGAAGTAGATTCTGATATTGATGGATTGGTTGATAAGATAACTAGGTTGTCTAGGAGGAAATTGTTGATGGAAAGGAGAATTCATATTTCTGATTTTGAGAGTAAGAATTTGATTCAATTCTTAGAGGATACAAAGTTGATGAAAGCTCTGAACTTGTGTGATACTTTTGTTTCTGATTGGGTGTATGAGTTTTATGCTTGTCTGAGGAAGAGTAATGGTAGGAGGAGTTCCCGTTGGTATGGGAATGTACAGTTTAGGGGGAGTATAGTTCCATTTACACCAGAATTGATCAATGATTTCTTAGGCATAGAACCAGTTCTTGATGATGATGAACCTGATTTGGATGTTGTTACTGCTTCTATGACTGGTGGTTTATTGACTAGATGGAGGAATGGAATGTTGGCCAAAGACCTTACTTCTCTTTATTCTGTGTTGCACAAATTGATTGTTTATAACTGGATACCTTCCACCAACTCTACCAAAGTGACAAAGGATCAAGCAATCTTGCTTTATAGGATAGTGGTTTTGAGGAAGTTTAATTTGGGATTGACCATTTTCCACCACATGATGAAGTTTAGTAGTGATATTTCTGATAAAGGAAACCTTCCATACCCTGTGCTTATATGTTCATATTTGAAGATGCATGGTTTTAGCCCTAAGAAGACTGAAGTTCTTAGAGGTAAGGTTCCTTTATACACCATTTCACCTGCTTTGCTCATTGGTGAAAGAGTGAAAGATCTGCCGTTGCACAATCCTGGAAGTTCTTCTCAAAGACCAGCTCCTGCTCAACCACAACCTCAACCTCAACCAGCACAGAGACCTGAACAGAACACAGCTGCATCTAATGCTGCACCAGATACTGAGAACATTGGTGGTAACACTGACACCACTTTTTCTGTTCCCAGATCTTTTATATTACTGCAGTTACAGCACTTACAGGACCAGATTGATGAGCTCCAGTTCATCAAAGACAAGTGGACCAGGCTACTTTCCACTACAACAGGGGGAGTACCACCTTCCACTTCAGCTAGAGCTTCTGGAGTTGTTATTGAAGAGCTGAATCCTGAAGATGTTGAAGGTGTACCTGATGCTGCTCCTGCTACAGAGAATGGAGGAACTGCTAACAATGTTGTTGCACTCTTTGCATCAACTTGTTTCATTGAGGAACCAGAGGAGGCTGATGAAGACAAGTTTGCAGATGCTGCTGAAGATGATGAGGATATGGAAATCCTCTATGCTGATATCTAGAACAGATGATGCAAGACAGGGGGAGTACTGAAGTACAGATGGCACATGTGCAGGACCTTGATGCTGCTGCTATTGTTATAGCAATTCATGCCATTTTCAGTCCTACTTTTGTTTTTGATATTCTGTTATGTTTAAGTTAAATTCTGTTTATTCTCATACAATATTTACTATTTCTAGTTGATAGGTTGTCTATATTTATCTTGCTTAAATTAGTTTGCACTAATGATATCTAATTACTGCTTATTGCTTAATTTGTTTTCCTATCATTAATTGCTTACTGCATGATGAATATGCCTTGTTTAGTTTATTTATGTTTCATAGTTTTTGCTCTGTTTATATTGTTTAGTCCTTGTTTGTTTTTTGTTTGTTTGTTTTTTGAGTCTTACATAAGTCTTAGAACTAATCTGGTATATACCCTTATATGCTCTGATTTAATCTTTGATTTTTGTAAATGTTATATGTTTGTAAACAAGTGTACTGTTTATACTTGTTTTGGTTTTGAATAAGATTACTTTGATCTTATGGCACGGATCTTAGTAAAATTATTCTTGATCTTCTTTTGATTTGATCAAACGGTTACAACAGGTATTGTCTTGACTAGTATTTAGCTTTGATGTTCAACATACCTAAATACATAATACTGAGTATGTATAGAAATATATGTGCATCAGGTGTGTTGTAGTCGAAAGGTCAAATTGGGGGAGATTGTAGATGTTGTTAACTCTTAAATGCTTTAACATTATCAACAACATCTTAATTTGACCTTCCTTGATTTATTCTAAGTCTTTTCTGAAATGTTACATTAAATGTTGTACTAAATGCTCTCACATTCAGGAACGATTCTAGAAGCTTCTACAAGAGTCTGGAACCTGGAAGATTCCAGAAGGTTGGAGAAGGTGCTAGAAGGCTTTGGAGCATTGTAGAACGACCTGGAAGATGGCAGAATGATCTAGAAAGATCATGGAGGTTGAGGTCCTAAAAAATAGGATCTCATAATGGAAGGATCTAGAAGCTGTGTATTTCTCTATAAATACCGCCAGAACCTCTCATTTCAAAGTATGCACTATTCGAGTAACACCTCCTTGAGCGTTCAACCCTAGTTAGGAGTTATGGTCAGTAGTTGTATCTTTTAACGTACGCCGAGGGATACCGCCTTCCAGTGTACTTTGTTCTAGTCTTGAATCGAGTGAGAGTGAATCACAAGATTAGATTAGTTCTTTAGACAGTGTTTTACACTTAAGTCTGTTTGCGGATTCAGGCACCTGCCTCGATTGTAGTTTCCGTTTGTGGAATGTTGAAGTAATTGCTGAGACATTTCACACGACATTTTTGTATAACTTAGGAACTAAGTTACTTTTCACCGTAAGGCTTAGCATAGGTTTTGTTATTAATAAAATCTATGTTAAAAATTATTTCATTGTGTTCGTATTGTGTTTTAGTGTTTTAGACTTCCGCTGTGTACTGTGTTTACTTATTCACATTCTGTTAGAGTTAATGCTACACTAATTGTCACAACATTCAGTGTAACATTGTTCTGTTTTTTACTTAAACACTAGATACCACCCCACACACACTTTCAACGGTCCTTTACATCCTAGATCAGAGAGCTCCAATTTGTTCAAAGTGTTTCTAAAAGAATCCATGTTTTTACGAGTTCTACAATCAAGCACCCCTCCTTGTTTTTCCTTATGGGAGATAATCTCATTAAAATCACCACCAATGACCCATGCCTTAACATCACTATGAGTATCACAAATTATGTTAAGTAATTCATGAGAAAAGTGACGAAGATGAGACTGAGGATTCCCTTGGAATCCAGTAAAATGCCATTGTTTGCCACCAACAGAAATGAGGACATTAATATGAAAAGTAGAAAAAGATTTCAAGTGCACTTCCATTTCATCATAAATAAACAAAATAAGGCCCTATTGCCTTCCTATTGCATCCACCACAAAACAATATTTAAACTTAAAGAGGGCGTTCCAAGCCATGACAATACATGAGGAAGTACGAGATTCTTGAACAAACAAAAGTGAGGGGTTATTTATGGCTATAACTTGCCTAAGTTTTTGAAATGCTAATGGCCCCTTCAAACCACGAGCATTCCAAGCCACGAACTTCATTCGGAATGGCGGAGCTGGGCCTGACCCATCTCCACCTTACTCGAGCTAGACTCCTCATCATCACTCTTGTACCTCTTTCTTCCAGTAGAGGCCCCTGCAAAAGTTTCTTCATTCCTGGATGGTCCTTGTCCTTCAGCACTCTGCAAAACTTCAATTGGACGTCCCCTTTTTCTGGATTTCTTTGTCGCTTTCTTGAGAGACTTGTATAGGTTTTGCTCTCCATCTTCCTCAGTCATTTGAGCCTTTAACTTCCCCGTGGTATCTTTGTTGCTTGCCCTCATCATCGTACCTTTACCTGCTCCAATACCTTCCCGGATTTGGAGGCTTCTGGGTTGACTGTAAAGCTTTTCCACCAAATCAACTTCATTGTTCTGGTTCAGAATGATGTTCTCTTGCAAATAGTACCTAGCCGTTTCGTTTTCAATCAACTGCATATCCTCATCCTGCAAAACAGATTCAGCAAAGAATTTTTCCTCATTTCTCAGCTCATTCACATTTCCCACCCATTACACTGCTGCCAGCTCTTTCCCATAACCAAAGAGGTTTTTATGGTTTCCTTGAGAAGAAGAGTCTCCTCCACCATTCGTGTTTTCAGTTTCATTGTTATTTTGGGAGGGGGTCTGGTTCTGTCTCCTTAAGAAATCGTAAAGCTTTGGATCGAGGCCCCTTTGGCCATCAGCTCTCAGCCACATGGGAAATCTCCGATGATCAGAAGGAACCTGGCCAGCCTCTCTAAACTTGTCCGGCACTCTTTTTTCACGTGAATAAGCATTCCACAGTAGTAACAGAATTCCCCCAATTTTTCGTACCTTAGTGGTAGGGTAATAGTTTCACCTCTGACAGTGATGTGAGTGCTTCTGTAGATAGGGCTACGAAGGTCTAGAAGTACCCTAATTCTAAAGCACCTTCCCCACGCAGCTTCACTTGCAGGACAGTCAAGTTCTATGACTCCACCGAGCTTTTCTCCCAACCTGAATGCAATATGTCTGGTCATAGAGTACAGTGGAAGACCATGGACTTGGATCCATAACGGAATCGTATTGATGAACAGATCCCGAGGCTGCTCATCACCTCTAAGTTTTGAGAAGATGAGCATATGGCCGCTTACAATCCATGGTTGGCAATAGTACGCGTTGGTCCAGTCCAGTTCATCTTCAAATTCGAACAAGAAGTATCCATCGCCCAAGTGAGCCGCACGAACATTTCCTTCTGGCCTCTAGATTTTTTTCAAAGTATTCACCAAATCTTTGAGGCTGGTAGGCCTGCGAATGGTGAATGAGCTCATGATCAGCAACTTGCAGAGGAGAGTTTTCAGTTTCGGAGAGGGAGACATTTTGGAGTGGGCTTCGGAGGTCGTCCGCCATTGTTGGGAAATAGAGGGAACTGAGAAAAGGAGAGGAAAAGGTGTTTGGATGGAGCATTGGAGTTTTGCCTCCATTCACCTGATATAGTGCCCAGCACCGCCACATTGGCCAATGGACAACGTCCTTGAAACCCAAGACACGAAACAATCATTTTCTTCAGACCCCAAATCAGACGGAAACTGAATTGATTCATCGGGAGGCGAACGAAATTGGCAAAATTTACAATCGTATCCCCAAAACACTCAGAAGAAAACTTGGAATCCTCAAAATTCTGATATCTTAAATGTAATACGGCACGTTTTAGCCAAGATAGGGGAGGGAGTAGGGAATAATCATTGAAGAAGAAATCTGGATTGGCCAAGTTGGATGAGGTTCTCAAGAAACCCTAGAAACAATCCAGACGGAAATGCTTTTGGGAATCGCACCTAGTAGAAAGTGAAATCTCCCTTACACTAGGTGAAATCGCACCACAAATGTGTTGAATCGCCTTAGACAAGCGCGTACCCCACACTCGCTAACCCCATTCTTTTTGCAAAAGGGGTACCTTAAAAGAAGAAAATATCATCCTTACATTTCTTGATTTGAAGACCTAAAAAATAATTCAAGTCTCCAACCATACTCATCTCAAATGTTGTAGTCATTGTCTCAAAAAAATTGTTTAACATTTTATCACAAGTTGAACCAAACACAATGTCATCAACATATATTTGAGCAATAAGTAAATCTTCTCTAGTGTGCTTAATGAACAAAGTTTTATCGGCTTCTTCTCTAATAAAACCATATTTCAAAATAAAGTTAGTAAACCTTCCGTATCATGCTCTATGAGCTTGTTTTATAACATACAAAACATTCTTAAGTTTATATACATGATCAGGGTATTGTAGATCTTCAAATTCTTTAGGTTGTTCAACATATGCTTCTTCATTCAAAATGTCATTTAGGAATGCAGCTTTTACATTCATTTGATGAAGTTTAATGTCAATAAAATATAATAATTAATCTAATAAATTCTATCCTAGCAACAGGTGCAAAAGTTTCATCAAAATCAACACCTTCAACTTGGGTGTAACCTTGTGCAACTAACCTATCTTTGTTCCTAACAATGTTACCAAACTCATTAGTTTTATTCTTAAAAATCCACTTTGTTCCAATGACATTAGTATGACTAGGTCTTGGAACAAGTGTCCACACTTCATTTCTTTCATACTGACCAAATTCTTCATGCATAACATTAATCCAATTTTCATCAGTTAATGCCTCATTAACATTTTTACGTTCAATTTTAGAATATTAACACTCCGCATTAACAACATTGCAAATAGAAGACATACATATTGTTCTTACCACATCTACCTTATTGGACCTCTTGTTTGCACTCCAAGTGTAGCATCACCCATGATCTGGTCAAAATGATGGCTTTTATCAATTCTTGAAGAAGGATTCATTTTGGGAATTAACATACTGACTGTTCTATGAAGTTTCAACTGACTGATCTGTAGATGTTGACCCAATTGTTGTAACATTTTCAGATTTCAGTGTATTCTCAGAATTGTCAGTCACTTGTGATACATCTTCTTCATCTTTGTCATTGTAAGACCTTTATCATCATCAAACACAACATTAACAAATTTTTGAACAGTGTTAGTCCTAAAGTTATAAAGTATATAGTAAAACCTCTATAAATTAATACTCTATAAATTAATAAACTCTCTAAAATAATAAAATCTCAGGTCCTGACATGGGCCTTTGTAAAAAATCATCAAATTCGATAAGATAATAATTTTTTAGAAAATCCCTTTTTCAATATTAGGCCCCATTAAATCTCTAAATTAATAATTAAATCTCTAAATTAATAATTCATAAATATTACAATTATAAATATTATGGTATGACCTCTCTTATAAATCTTTTTCATCAACCCACTCTTGTAAATCTTTTTGAGTGCATATCAATTGGCTATAATAGTTATTAAAGTGTAATGAATTAGTGTAAACATGTATATTTAAGTAATTCCAATGAATTGATATTATACATGTATATATTTAATTAGTTACATGAATTCATTTATTTTTAATACATATGTACTAAATTTATTTAATTTAAAAAATTCTCATTTAATTAATAAAATATTAATTTATCCATAAATTAATATCACTATAAATTAACAAAATTTCATGGTCCCAAGGTTATTAATTTATAAAGGTTTTACGGTATAGCTTTACTATTTCTAGAATAACATAAAAAGAAACATTTATCACTTTTAGAATCAAACTTATGAAGTTGATCCTTATCATTCGAAATATAACACACACAACCAAATACATGAAAATACTTCACATTTAGTTTTCTATTGTTCAAAATCTCATAAGATGTTTGATTAGTGTCAGATCGAATATAAACTCTATTAATGATATGACATGCAGTATTCAATGCTTCAACCCAAAATCTTTTAGCAAGACTTTAGATGTAAGCATGACTCTTGTCATTTCTTGTAAAGTTCTATTTTTTCTTTCAGCAATTTTATTATGTTGTGGAGTTTTAGGAGATGAATATTTTTGCAAAATACATTTTTTATCACAAAAATCATTAACACATGCTATTTTCAAATTTCTTACCACGCATTTTAAGTTAAACACATTTTTGAACCTTTTGTAAAGAATTTTAAATGTATCAAATGTTTCATATTTATCTCTTATAAACTCAATCTAGATAAATTTAGAAAAATCATCTACCACAACTAAAAAATATCTTTTGCTTCCAATGCTTTCAGTTTTCATAGGACCCATCAAATCAATGTACAACAATTCGAAGCATCGATGTGTAGAACAATGTGACACTCTTACCTGCTTACCTTTTTTGCATGGTCCACATATAATAGTACTCTAGAACAATGTGACTTTGATTCATTTTATGTCCCAATCTTTTATGTCATACGACATTTTCATCATTCTTTGACAAATTACATACATTTGTTCCAATGAGGTAAAATTTGTCGGCTAACCTTGTACCAGTCATTAGACAATCTTCATCTTCATCAAGAACATAACATGATTCTTTATCAAATTTTTCATGCAAGTTATCATCACAAATTTGACTAATACTAATCAAATTAGCAAGCAAGCCATCAACATGCAAAACATTCTTAAGCTTAGGAAAACCTTCAACATTTAAAATTCATTTTCCTATAATTTTTCATTTTGAACCACCACCATATGTAACATTACCACCATTCAAGGTCACATAATCAGATAAGTAGTCTATTTGTCCTATCATATGTCTAGAACAACCACTATCAAAATAACATAGACTAGGTAAACATGCTTTTAAGGAGGTGTGAACAACATTACAACAAACATTAGATTTATTTTTCCATGTTGATTTCAGAAAATGTTTCTTAGGATGTGATAACTTTTTAGGTAACATTTCCTCTTTTTTTCAGTTCATTAAACATTTTTCTGCAGTAAGGACGAATGTGACCAGCTTTAAAACAGTAAAAGCATATATACTTCTTTTCAATATTTTTGGCCTTGTGAGAATCTGTTTGTGCAGATGTTGCATCAGAAGTGTTAACATTTGCCTTCACAAATTTCACAGGTTTTTTAAATTCTTAGAAATAGAAGCAGTTTCACCACCATAGCCTATACCACAATTATTAGATTTACCAACAGCTATAACATTATTCACATCAGAATCACTCTTAGAAAATTTTCTGAAACTTAAAGTAGAGGTGATCAGTTTCTCTTTCAGTTTACAAACTTCAAGATCTCTTCTAGTAAGTATGACTTCAAGCTTGGTAATTGTCTCTTTCAAATTCTCATTCTCTTTGTTCAAAGACTTAAGAGTGAGTTTTTGTGAGTTCCAATCATCTAACAACTTTTGATATGTTGAATTATCAATCCTTTTTCCTGCATTATCAACAAAACCATTAAAATAGTTCAAATCTGTGTGACTCTGTTTTAATGTTACAGTGGATGTTAAGACATCGAGTGCAACATCAGAATCTGTATCATCTAGATCATCATCTAAGGAGTCATCATAATCGATTTTGGTATAAAAAACAAATTCAACATCTTTTCACTCATCAAATTCATCATCTAATTCATCATTTAAGGTAGCACTAAAATTCAGCTTTTGCTTCAATCTGGTATTGGCACATTCATTTGCATAATGACCATTTCCAGAACATGCATTGCATTGAACTGATTTTATAAATTCAAGATCATACCTTAGTTTACCTTTACTTTTCGATGGCCTTAGTGTGAATAGACTTATCCTTTTTTGTTGGTCCTGAGTGGAGTATGACACAAGTGTATGAGGGGGGGGGGGGGAATGCACTTGTGTATGCAAATTCTTTCTTTTAAAACAATTTAAAAGAAAGAATTTGCATACACAAGTGCATTCCCCCCCCCCCATACACTTGTTTCATACTCCACTCAGGACCAACAAGTGGTATCAGAGTAGGGGTTCAAAGACCACTGCCTCTGAAAATCCAACTTATTTTAAAAAACTCATAATTTCTGTGGTCACTGAACTGATCCATTTTCTGAAAAACATTACTGTGTTTATCTAACCTTATTTTATTGAGATGGCAAACAATGCAGTTCCAGGAGATGCTGTTGAGACCATCAACAACACGAGTCCCAACCAAGTGAATCACATTTCTAATCACAAACTGCCAATGTTTTCAATTGAGAACTATGATTTCTGGAAGATTAGGATGAGAGCACATCTTGCCTGCCAGCATGATGAAATGCTCAAAGTCATCACCAGAGGGCCATTCACCTTCACCAAGCCAAACCCCAAAGTCACTGATGCTCACAAAGCAGACCCAAGGGAGTTGCTGCCAAAGGATGAAGATGACTTAACTGCAAAAGAGAGAAAAAGGCACAACCTGAACTAAATTTCCATGAATACTTTGTACCAGACAATTCCAGATGCAGTGATGGGTAGAGTGTACCACTGCACTACAGCTAAAGAGATTTGGGACACCCTAGCACTTATGTGTGAAGGTACTCAAAAGATCAAAGAAAACAAGCTCCAAGTAGCAATTCAGAAATATGAGCAATTCACTATGGAGCCCAATGAAACAAATGATCATCTTGATCGCAGATTCACTGACATCATGAATGAGATAAACTCTCTTGGTAAATTCTATGCCAAAAGAGAAGTTGCACTGAAAATCCTGAGAAGTCTCACATCCAAGTGGGACATCTATTTAGTCATGAGGTTGCCTCAATTCCAGATTTGGTAGATACAAAAAGTTCTATCAAGATAACAGAACCAGGAGAAGATTCAACTCTCCTGACAATAAATCGGAGGACAAACACTTTGATGAAAAGAAAGAAGATAAATATGTAGACAAAAAGAAGTCAAGCAAGGCTGATCCATCATCATCCAGGAGGAAGGAGTCCTCAAGCAAAAGAAATGATGATGAAGATGTGTGTTGCAACTGCCAGAAGAAAGGTCACTTTCAATATGATTGTCCTGATCTGAGCTCAAAAGAAAGAAAAGAAAGGCAGAACAAAAGAGACAAGAGATTGAGCAATAGGAAGGCCATGGTGGCTGGAGAATCAGCAAGTGAGGAATGTATATATTCATCTGATGATGGATTATTCTCAAACAATGACAGTGAGGATGACTATCAAATGGCCTTTGAAAATGAAGAGGTATGTTCATCTGCTAACTCATCAAATAACACACATGAATCTAGTGAAGGCCACTTGAAACTCTCCTTTGGAAAGTTAATGGAGGACTTCACCAGACTACAAGAGCTACATAACATTGCATTGAGAGAAAATGAACTTCTAAGTTCTAAACTCAGAACTCCCAACCTTCCTAAACTTGAGATTGGCATTAAATCAACTGAGTTGTATCAGCAGATTGTGAGAGAACATGATGAAATGTCTCTCAAAGTCTCTGAACAACAAAAGCTGATTGATGAGCAAAATCTGGTTCTGAAGAAAATGGATTTTGACCTTAGAACTTTACAAGCTAAATTTGATAATCTCTCACATGAATTTGATGCTCTGAAATTAAGTGAGGGGAGCCTAAAACTTAAGATGTCTGCCTTGAATAAATCCTCTAGAGCAGTAGAGGAAATTCAAGGGTTTCAAAGACCAATGGCTCAAAGGAGTGGATTAGGTTATGATCCATGTGAACCCTCACCTGGTCTTAGTGTTGCTTCAACCAGTAACTCTAAGATGAGTGAGTGGCCCAATTAAATAAAAATGAAATGGAAGTAAATCAGCCACTAATCAAAGATAAGGGCAAAGAAACTCTTATACCTACTCAAGTAAACAATGTTCCTAAGCTCAAACCTTATGAAAAGGTTAAGAATGTTGTGTACAAGAGGAATGAGGTTCAGAAAGGTAGAACAAATGGAAGGGCAACCTATATGAACACTCATCAGTGGAGTTGTCCAAAAACTGTTCAGAAAAGGCCAACTCAAATGAGGCAACCTCAACTGAATAGATCAAGGCCCAACCCTCCTAATAGGTATAACAGTTTCAGGAAAGACCCTTCATGCCAAAGGGAAAAGGTCATCCAAGTACTTATCCACAAAGGTCTTACCAAGCTGCACCTAGGTCAAGTAACTTCAGGATACCTGTCCCAAAGTATTTCACTCACTCTCCTGAAGCTTATAAGACTAACACTTATGCACAGAAACCACCTAAGGCATTTAAGGGTAGGACTGTTTATGTAGATGTAAATGGAAACCAAGTCAGTCACTTTGAGTCAATCAGAGTAGTTAGACAGATTTGAGTTCCAAAGGGTACAACTAACCCCCTAGGACCCAACATTCAAAGGGTACCTAAAGTTTGACTTTGCAGGTTTGGAAGGACCACAAGAAGAAGAGAAGCATGAACAAAAGAACAACATGGTACTTGGACAGTGGATTTTCAAGACATATGACTGGAAACAAAGAACTTCTCTCAGACTTCATTGAAAAGGATGGTCCTTCAGTAACCTTTGGAGATAGCTCACAAGGAATCACAAGAGGTTATGGTACATTAAATATTGGTAGTGTAAAAATTACTAATGTTTCATATGTTCTAGGCCTAAAATATAACTTGTTATCTATAAGTCAAATCCATGACAAAGGATATAGTGTTGAGTTTGCACCAAATGAATGCATTATCAAGGACAAATCAACACAACAGGTGCTACTAACAGGGGTGAGAAAGGGAAATGTTTATTTTGCAGATTGGAGCAAAACCCCTGAAGCAGTTTGTCTTGTTGCCAAAAGCACAAATGAACAAAGCTGGTTGTGGCACAAAAGACTGAACCACCTGAATTTCAAAACCATCAACAAGCTTGCAAGAAACTCTCTAGTGAAAGGGCTGCCTAATCAAGTGTACATCAAGGAACATGTGTGCCAGCCATGTCAGGAAGGAAAACAAATCAAAGCATCATTTAAAGGAAAACCTGTCATATCCACTAAGAGAGTTCTCCAACTACTACACATGGACTTATTTGGCCCAATAATCCCAGTAAGCATAAATGGAAGGAAATATGCTTTAGTAGTTGTTGGTGATTTTTCCAGGTACACTTGGGTGGTGTTTCTTCTGAATAAAAAGGAGACTCAAGTCAAACTACCTGAGTTGATGAGATTGAGTAATGAAAAGGGCCTAAGCATTGTCAAAATCAGATCAGACAAAGACACTAAATTCATAAACTCATACATCAATGAGTATTGCAGCAAGAATGGCATCACACACGAGACTTCTGCAGCAAGAACACCTCAACAGAATGATGTTGTTGAAAGGAGAAACAGAACCTTAAAAGAAGCAGCAAGAACACTGATTGTTGAATCCAAACTGCCAAAAAGGTTCTGGGCAGAAGCCATCAACACTGAATGCCACACTCAAAACAGATCCTTAATTACAAAAGGTTAAGGTAAAACTCCATGTGAATTATGGAAAGGTAGATTGCCCACTGTTGCTTATTTTCATATATTTGGTTGCAAGTGTTTCATTCACAATAATGGGAAAGAGCAATTGAAAGCTTTTGACATCAAAGCTGATGAAGGAATATTTGTTGAATATTCCCAAGTCAGCAAAGCTTATAGAGTCTACAATTACAAAAACTTTGTTGTGGAAGAAACACCTCGTGTTGTGTTTGATGAATCTATTAATGAGTTCAGGGATAGAAACCTGAATATTGATGAGATAACACAAAGAACAACCAGATTGAGGCTTCAAAGCAAGGAAACAGTGTTTATAGATGTTGCCCAGCCTGAACTCAATGGAGATCAGAACCTGGACAACATACCTGATGGCAATCAACCAAGAGACAACCAGCCTGAAGGAGAAATTGAACTGACTGACCCCATCCCAGTTCAAAACCGGGTAACAATTACAAATGAAGAAGCAGGCTCTGCTGAGGTAGTAAATGGATCCAATATTCAAGGGGGAACCAATGAAAATGTCAACATTCCTGACAGTGAGGTCAACAACCCTGAATATGATCTTGAACTTGATCCTTCAATTAACTTTCCTGAATTTAATGAATCTAGTGATCTAACTTCTGAAGAGGACAACCCTCCTAAAGGAGTCAGGTCTAGAAGGACCTGGTTGCATGACCATCCAACTAGCCTGATACTTGGAAATCCAAGTGAAGGGATCAAAACTAGAAGATTTCATGGAGAAAGTGCTTTGTTTTGTTGTTTCCTCCTAGAACAGGAACCAAAAGATATTGAGGAAGCACTTCAAGACACAAACTGGATCATTGCCATGCAAGAAGAGCTGAACCAGTTCACCAGGAATGAGGTATGGGAACTGGTGGATAGGCCAACTCATCAAGATGTCATTGGAACCAAATGGGTGTTCAAAAATAAGAAAAATGAAAATGACATCATTGTGAGAAACAAAGCAAGACTGGTGGCCAAAGGATACTGTCAATCTGAAGGGATTGATTATGATGAGACATTTGCACAAGTGGCCAGACTTGAAGCAATCAGACTCTTCTTGGCCTATGCAGCTCACATGAGATTCAAGGTGTATCAAATGGATGTGAAGAGTGCTTTTCTCAATGGGGTACTCCAATGATTGGATTACCCTTTGAAGGAAATGATCCTGGGGAGTGCTTTTCTCAATGGGGTACTCTAGTTTTAGATTACCCTCTAAAGGAAATGATCCTGAGTTCTATAGAGAAGGAGAGGAGTAGGAGTTCTCCAATGATTGGATGATAGTGTCTCAGAAGCTAGCTAGTGCCCAAAACAAGAAAACCTTGAAAACAAGGTATGAACACTTGTTTGATATTGTTGTGAAAAGCTTGTTGAGCCATTCAGGCAGTGTAGAACAAATTAGCTTGCCAAAGTTGAGAGTAATGGCAGCCATTATTTATTCTGCTGAGAAAGGAATCAAATTTGACTGGAAAACCTTCATCTTGGGGAAGATGATGAATGAAAAGTTCAAGTTCAAAGAAAGGGCACACCACAAGGTTGTGGTAGATGGAAAGCTTCAATACTGCACAAGAGCAAGCCTGCTCTTGGAAAGATTTGCTCACTACACCCATTTGCAAATCAAGCCCAAACACTTTCCAGCACAAAAAGTAATGTTCAGAAAGCTCTCATACAAAACTGAGAAAAGAAAGCAGGAGGTTGTAGCCAAGAAGGCTATTGTTTTTGCACGTGTTACCAGATCTTCTCCAAGGAAAAGAAAAGCTCAACCCACCAACACCCAACCCAAAATGAAGAGAATGAAACAGATTCTCAGTGAATCTTCACCAGAAAGTCAATCCAAGAGTGGGGGGCCACTTCTGAAGAAATTGACAAGGTAGAAGAAGAAGGGGTCAACCCTCCTGAAGTTGGTGAAGAGTTCAGGGTGATTGTCCCCTTGCAACCAGAAGCGGTCACTGAATTCAGAGATCTTGAGAAACCAACAAGATCTGAAAGAAAAAGGAGGATCATCAAAACTTCTGAAAAAAAGAAGTTGATGGAGGAAGAAAAACAGAAAAAGGAGTTTTTCAAGGAGATTAGACAAGCGAGAAGGTCTAACTCCAAGACAAGATCAAAGTCCAAAAGCCCTGGAGCCAACTCCCCTAATATTCAAACTCAAAGAATATCACCAACTCATGGGTCCCCTAAGCCTGAAGAAGAGGAGTGAAAAACTCCTGAGGATGCACCCATCCTTCCAAAGAAAACCTACTCTCCTGAAGGTGCTCCAGATAGAGAAGGCATAGATGTTTTGGCCGATCTTGCTGATGAAGAAGATAGACATTTCTCCCCTCTTGATCCTAGATTGATATCCTACACCAAATTTCTGGAAAATGCTATTCTTGAAGGAAATCAATCTACCATACCCCCTATCCAGCCCATTCCTATCAATCTTCCTTCTACCCCTTAGGAACATTGCTCTCTACAACAACTGAGACCAAATTGATCCCCATCTCTTTTGAACCCAACTTATCTAAATCCCAACTCAACACACCTGAAGCTCAGCCCAATCCCAATCCTTCTTAATCCAAAGCCAACTCTTCTGATGACAACAATGATGATGATGATACAGAAGAGTACATATATGAAGGAATGTTGAGGCAGATTGCAAAGGAAAATGTTGATCAACTGTATCCAGGGCTGAAGGACTACCCCAGACTTCAGCAGCAGTTTTATGATCTCAGGGCACTTGTTGAGATCAAGGATAGAACCATTGTGGAGATAGCTCAGGCTATAAAAGACAAGGGTGCTAGCTGGTGGCAGGTGGAAGAGAACAGGCTATTACATTTTCCAAATGTCAAAAAGACAAGTGTCCTGACAACTGAAGCCTTGTTCTGCACCATTGTTCATGAGAAGGTGCTTGCTGAAAGAGACGAAATTGCTAAAGGGATTAAGCATCCTGATAGCACCTCAGATGATGTAGATGATGATGATGACTCCTCAAACCCCAACCCTCCTGGTCCCAATCCTACCAAGGTACATTACTTGACCTATCCTTTCATTCAGGACTCTGAGCAATCAGAGGAGTTGACCAAGGATGGTGACTCGGTCCAAGAAGAATTGGCCAAGGATAGTTCTTCTGAGCCTGAGGCACAGCTGAACAATGTTGAGACTTCCATAGGAGAAGCTGGTTTGATTTAGGCCTCATCAGTGTCAGGAAAGTTGGACACTGACCAGCCCTTAATCATTCAGGATGACTCAGTGGACTTGGGAATCCCAAGCACTGTGATCTCCCATCAACTACCCTCTATGCATCCTTGTGAGGATATGGAGGCGTCAGGTTTAGGGCCAGAAGGAGTTGAAAAGGATACTAGTGATAAAAAATCAGAGGGAGGAGATGGTGAGTGTGTGATTATAGATAGTCAGAGTGCACCACCAAAAGAGGGAGAGGAAATTGAAATGTTGGGTGAAGCCCAACATGAGAGTCGGGCTATTCTTCAAGTCAAATATGAACTTGAAGAATCCATTGGTGAAAGGAGGCCTGATTCTCCAGTGAATGTGAGTATATCTGTTGAAACTGAAGAAAAGAATGTAGTTGAAAATGAGAGAAAGGATGCTGATGTATCAGATCCTACGGGAAATCAAAAGAAAGAGGGTGATGAGGGTGATTTACCTAACCCTTTGTGTTTTGCAGGTTCTTAAGTTGTAACACTTGAACAAATTTTTGCAGATGCTTCATTGACAGATATTCCTGTCAACACAGATGGTGACCTTGAAGCAAATTCAGCAAACATGAACACCTTGTCCAAAATCTACTTTGAACAAGCCAATGCCACTGAAGTAGGACTGCAACTTGCTTCACAGACTGCCACATCCATTGAGGAGCAGTCAGGCAAGTTGGACAATTTGGTCAGGGAAGTTGGGAAAGCCCATGCTGAAACCTCAGATGCTCTAGATGGTCAAGGGAGGACTCTAGCATCAGTTGAAATGAGGCTTACAGGCTCTGAGGAAGTAGTGTTGCCAACTCTAGATGCAAGAATCAGTGGAGTTGGGACTGGTCTGCAAACAGTCTCCACTGAGGTCACTAAAGCTAAGGAAGAAATGGCCAAATTTACAAAGACTGTGAAAAAGGAGCAGAAAGGTCTGAAAGAAAGCTACAAGAATAATGTGCTAGCTTTAAGAAGAACAATCAAGGATGCTTTGAGGCAGAGAACAGCAACAAAAAGGAAGAAGGCAGAGGAGTTAAAGGCTGCAATGGTAAAGGAAGCTACTGAAAAGTTCACTCTTGAACTGATGGCCAAAGTCTCTGATCAAGTTGTGGCCAACCTCACTGATCAGCTGCAAGCCAAACTTGATCAATCCTTGAAGGCTACCTTGGATAAAATAGTTGCTGAGAAGATGAAGCCAGTACATGCTTTCTTGAGCATGTCTGATGATAAAATGCAGAACATACAAGATGAAAATGTATATCTGCTTCAGGAGATGAAGTCTCTCAACTATGCTCAAACACACCTCTCTGTCACCATGAGTGAGTTAAAGCCCCAGTGTTTTGATAATGCCAAAAAGGGGGAAAGAGAGAGAGCCAGGGCCAAAGGAACCTTGAAGATTGGTGAGCCCAAAGCCAAAGACAAAGAACCTGAAGCTGAAGAAAAATACATTGGAAAAGGCAAAGGACCAATGAATTTTGAAGACTTGACTGAGGAGGAACAAATTTAGATTGCAGTGAAAAAGTCCATAGATTCTGTTATTGAAGATCAGGTCAGATGGGAGCAGAGGCCAGGAGGGGAATCTACAGGGATAGATCCCAAGGAGAAGGACATCCAAGTAAGGGGGAAAGTTTCAAAAGGACATTGGAAAAGGCAAAGGACCAATGAATTTTGAAGACCTGGCTGAGGAGGAACAAATTCAGATTGCAGTGAAAAAGACCATAGCTTCTGTTATTGAAGATCAGGCCAGATGGGAGCAGAGGCCTGGAGGGGAATCTGCAGGGATAGATCCCAAGGAGAAGGACATCCAAGTAAGGGGGAAAGTTGCAAAAGCCACTTGAAGAAAAAGGAAAGAGCAAACTTTCACTGAGTTCCCAACAAGCCTGACCCTGCCCACTGAGTTCCAAGCTGAAGAGGTAACTCAGGTCAGAAAGTCAAAAAGACTGAAGAAGGCAGTCATGTTGCCTGAAATCCAGGAAGAAGAGATTGAAAGAGAGACAGAGGTCAAGGAGCCTGAAGTGAAACTACCCAAGCTTGCTGATGATCCCTCAAAGCAGTTTGAAGAAGGATTTGGCAAAGATCCAGAGACTCAGGAGAAGTTGGCTCTTCAAAGAGCTAAGGAAAAGATGGATCAGTTGGTTGAGGCAACCAAAGCTAGGGATGAAAGAAGGGCAAACTTCAAAGCCCCAAGGAAGAGGGCCTCCTACAGAAGATTGAAGCCTCATCTGCTACAAAGATGGGATACACAATACCCTCACCATCACAAATGGGTGCCCATCCAACTGAATGATGCATGGGAAGAGGCTAAGAGGAGATTTGTCTATGACTTCTATGTCATAGGTAGGGGTGGTTCGGTACGGTATACCGAACCATACCGCGCCATACCGTTATCATACCAAAAATTTCGATATCGAAAATATTGATACCGTTATCATACCGAAAATTTCGGTATACCGAAAATTCGGTATGAAAACTATCATACCGAATGTCATACCGAAAATTCGGTATATCGTACCATACTGAAATTTTCGGTACACACCGAATCATACCAAAATTTCAGTATGCCGAATCATACCGAAATTTAGGTATGCCGAATCATACCGAAAATTTTCGATATACCGTTTCATACCATTTCATACCTAAATTAATTATAAAAATCATGAATATGTCAAACACAAATTAAAAGAGAATACAATCCTCGTTCAAATTCAACAATACAAAATACAACCTAATTCAAATTCAACAATACAAGATACAATCTCATTAAAATTCAACAATACAAAACACAGTTCTCGTTCAACTTCAATAATCTCAAAAGACCTGCAAAAGACTAAACATAATCAATTTCAATAAACTTAATCAATTTCAATTTATAGATATTAAAGTGTAAAAAATAAATATATTATTACTTTTCAACCTCTTCAAGCTTAGGATTGGATGGTAGATAGAGAACAATCTTGATGGGTAATTGTAGCTGCAAAAGAGAAATTAAAAAGAGTGAACAAAAAATATCATAAAATAGGAATTTAAAAACTATTAATAAAATTTATAATATAAACTCTTACATCTTTCAATTTCTTCAATTTCCTTGTATAATTCAAGGTCATCATCGATTGGATCCTTATAAAAGTTCATCTCCTCTGATCTTGGCCAATCACTAGTGCACACCAATGCTTCTACCATTTTAGGACTTAAACTACTCCTAAAAGGATCCACAACCCTTTTACCCAAACTAAAAGCCGACTCACTAGCAACTGTCGAACTTGGAATTGCAAAAATATCCTTTGCAATAATTGAAAGGATAGGGTACCTAGATTCACTCCCTTTCCACCACTCCAAAAGATTGAAAGATTGATTAGATCGTTTTTCAATATCATCAGCTAGGTACTTATCCACTTCGTTGGATATCTCTTGAAGTTGTTCTTCTTCATTTTGTGCAGCCACATCACCATACAATTCATCATAAAGACCATCACCACCACCAATGCTAGTACCAACTTCACTAGCATCCTCAATTTGCACATTTTGTTTCTCAACATTCATGACATCGTTCATTCCCTTATACTCCATCCACAAAGTTACCAAATTCGTTTTCATTGTTTCAACGACTTCTTGAACTCTCCATTGATTACCTCCTAATTTTTTGACACTAACCTTGATCATTTGAAGCTTGTTTCTCGGATCCAAAACATTGGCAATAAAAATCAAAGGATTCACATTATCCCAATCCCTCCAATACTTATCAAATTTAAGCTTCATTGCACTAGCAACTCTTTTAAGAGTTCGATCCGATTCATCATCACTCCTTTTCTCAATCTCAATTTGCAATGCAACCATCGATTGATAAATCAATTGAGAAGTAGGAGTCTTGGTTGCACTTAGATCTAAAGTGGCATCATAGAACTTTTTCAGAAAATGTACAAAAGCTTTTGCATTCTCCCAATCATCTTCAATTGGAGGTCCTATCCTTTCCTTACCTTTTTCATTCTTTTCACGAAAATAATGAATAAAAGGTATTGACTCTTCAGACATCCTATCAAACACCCTTTTAAACTTTAATGCAACGTCAAGCATTTTATAAGTTGCATTCCACCTAGTTTTGACATCTATAGGCACAGTTGACATATTATTAAACTTGGCAAGCACAGCAAACTCCCTAAATTTATTCAATCTTGCAGGGGAAGAATGAATGAAACTAACTGCATTCCTTATGCTTTAAATCGATGTATTAAGCTCTTTCAAACCATCCTTAACAATTAAGTTAAGAATATGACATGCACACCTCAAATGCAAGTATTTCCCATCAAACAACAAAGTATTTTCACTTTTCATTCTCTTCTTCAAATAATCAATAGTAGTATGATTAGAAGATGCATTATCAACTACAATTGAAAAAACTTTGTCAATCCCCCACTCTCTCAAACAAACCTCAACCATCTTGCCAATTTCTTCCCCAACGTGATTATTAATTTTTGTGAAATTAATAATCCTTTTATGCAATTTCCATTCACTATCTAAGAAATGAGCTGTGATAACCATGTAGTTTATGTTTTGAATGGATGTCCAAGTATCAGTGGTGATACTCACTCTTTGGCTACCAATAACAGATTTTATCTTAGCTTTCTCTACTAAGAATAAATCGTAAACCATACCTGCAACTTTCTTTCGATCGGGGACTTTGAATCTTGGTTGTAATTCATGAACAAAGCTTACGAACCCATTCCCTTCGACAGCTCGAAAAGAGACCTCATCCGTAATCACGTACTCCGTAAGCTTCATTTCACATCGTTTTTTATTAAAATTGTGAGAAATCAAAGCACTTCCTTGTCCCATAACCTCATTCGTCAATATTGTTTGATTATTCTCACTCTTACTCTTCTCGTACAATGGGCTTGACTCACACCTTCTCTCCAAGTGATTTTTTAAACCACTAGTACTTCCTTTAGACACGGGAATCTCAGTTTTACAGTAATTGCATGTCGCTATTACTTTTATGCTCCCATTATCCATTACTCGAGTCCCCTTCGTAACATGCATCCAATATGGGCTCCTTTGTTGTTTAGGAACTACTGGAGGCTTCATCGATTCATGTCTTGCTCATTTTCGACTTGAACAATCTTCACGATCATGTGATTCTGTAGTTGTTGTATTTGGTGTTTCAGATGGACTTTGAAGTGTGTGAGAAGATTCAGATTCCATCCGTAAAACAAAATAAAAAAAATTATTAAAACTGAAAATTATAAAAATAAAATAAAATCATAAATATTTCATAATCTGTAAAACACCCCTATCTGACATCTGTAAAACAAAAAAAAATTAATTATTAACACAATCAGACTTCTGAATTTAACCACCAAAATTAATTATTAACACAATCCATAATCTGATTCTTAAATAAGAAAATTCTTAAAAACTTAAAAAACTGAAACTTAATCTGATTATTAACACAATCCATAATCTGATTCTTAACACAATCCAGATTCAGAGTAAGCCAAACTGAAACTTATAATAATTATTAGTCATGTGTCTCTGTTTTCAATTACACCATTAATTCTCAAACATATGTCTTTGGTTATTTTGATTAATAGCAGCGGAGAAACAGCCGTTTCCAACCTCAATAAAGTCAGTAATGATTATGATGATAATAAGTTGGAGAAAGAAATCAGATTTGTTCAAGAAGAGTCTTGTGATTCACTGTTTTCTTTATCTATAGATTCTAGGAAACGGGTTTATGCAGTAGATATGGAAGATAAAGAGGTAAATACCTTGACGTGCTGCACAGAGCCACAGACGAAAGAAGTAGAGAAAATGATGGCGACGACGAAAGCAGCAGGGGCGGCGACGCGAGTGCAGGGCAGCAGGGGCGGCGATGCGAGTGCAGGGGTGGTGTACTACAGCGGTGAGTCGGTGACGCGAGTGTTTGGGCGTGGTGTACTGCAACGGCGGCGTGCAGCGTCCGCGCCTGGAGTGAAGACGGAAGAGAGAAAGACTAGATCTAGGGTTTTGTTTTTAATGTTTTTCCTTTTTAATGAATTAGTAACTCTGGCTCATGTAAATTAATTTAAGACGTAAGAGAAGTTTGGATTTAAAAAAATATTTTTTAATTAATTTTTTTTAATTATATTATTAAATAATTATTTTATTAATATTTCGGTATTTCGGTATATATCGATATACCGATATTTTCGGTATACCGAACTTATCAAAATTTTCGGTATATACCGAAATACCGCGGTATGGCCATTTTCCATACCGTTATCATACCGAAAATATCGGTACGGTAGTACCGATATGATACCGTACCGAAAATTTCGACAATTTCGGTATTTTTTCGGTACGATAAGCTCGGTATACCGAAATTTCGGTATATTTACCCACCCCTAGTCATAAGCAAATGGCTTGGTGAGAATGTTGAAGATATTTTTGCCCAATTCATGTTTGACAACTATAGAGAGTTGTATCAAAAGCTGTTTGCAGCAGCTGATATTGCCAGGGTAGAATTCAAGGCACCAGGCCCTATTCTATATATGCCTCCCAAGTTCAGTGGGAACTTGATTGATGAAGGGAAGATTCTGGAGGAGTTTATCTCCATAATGAAGATGGAGAAGATGAAGTTGGGCCCCAAAGGAACAAATCGGGAGATTTGGGAATTGAAGAAGAGAGTATGGGCTCAGTATGTGATTGCTCCACAGGATGATGGCTCCTTCTGAAGAATAAGTTCTTTTCCTCCCTAATCTACCTTTAATCTGCTGTTTTTCTATCTGTTGTTTAAAATTCAGCATAGATAGTCCTTTAAATTTTCTGCACTGTAATGCTTGATGTTATATATGAAAAGGACAACTGATTTTATCAAGAGATAACAACTCATTATCTCAAATAACCTGACCTAACCTATATACTTGATTTATTATTGTGCTAACAGTTTGTTTCAGGAAAATTGATCAGATCATCCTTCCTGAAGACAAGTTTAGTGTAAGTCAAGTTTCCTTTGTAAATAGGTTTTGGCATCATCAAAAAGGGGGAAATTGTTGGGAAATGAATTGATTTTGATTAAAATACCAAAACCCCTGAATGATGATGGTCAGCTTAGTTGAGATAGATAGAAAATGTATCAGTCTAGTTGTCTCAGGATAGTTGAGACAGTAACAATGCCTAAGTCAAATTCTCAGAAATATTGAGATATTTAATGTTCAGGATAGTTGTCCAAAGCTGAAATGTTGGGCAGCTTGTTGATCTAAGTCAATTAGGACAAGTCTGCTGAATGCATAAAGACAAGTGTGCTGAAGAAGACAACATGGTTGAATGCTCAAGGAAGTAGCCTGAACTAAAGGCACTAACTGATAAGGGCAATAACAGATCAAGTTGAGGACTTAGAAGATCAAGAGCATTGAGTGCTATTCTCTCAGAAGACAACTTTAATGAAGCATTAATACCATGAAGTCTGAACAAGCATTGAAGACTTAGAAGAATTAAAGACTGGGGAATTGAATGAATGAAGAACATTCCAAGTGCAGCAGAAAAGTTCAGAGTACTTGTCCCATCTGACCGTTGGAAGAGTACAAAGTCTTCTTACACAGTGGATAATAGAAGGGTGCTCTCATAGCCGTTTCAATGGAGCTGCAAATACACAATTTGAAAGTCTATCTCTCCAACGGATATATGATCAAATTGTTCTATAAATTCAGAAGTGATCCAAGGATTCAAGGATCCAACTACCTGCTATGCTATCATACTACTATCAAGCATTCAAAACTAACTTTGCCTCGATTTTTCCATTTGTAACCGCCTGAAATAAATTAAATCGAAACCGCCGCAATAAATTTCGAGCAGTTTCAATTTGAATTTTAAAACTTGAATTATGGCTGGAGGTTACAAGCATGGAGGTTACGCATGTGTTTGAAAGAATTCATAAAAGTAGTCAAGGCAGTTTTGGTCCAATTTTTATTGCAATATTTATTGCGGCAACATTTGGGTTGGCTATAAATAGCTGCAACCCATCAATCCCAAAAGAGAACGAAAAAACACGAGAATGGGGAGAGATCAAACACATTTCCGGCATTTGCCTTGTTCTTCATGCTTCTTGTAAATTGCTAAAATTCCCTTGGCACTCCGGTGATATATTTCGGGCAACTACTCGGTTCGCCGTAAGCAAAATACTTGTGCTAGTATTGTTGCTATTTAATCGTTGTATCTTGGGAAACAAACGTCCTAACAGTCACTAGCACCGAGAGTGAAGGACGAATATTGTTTTAAGGAAATTGTGTTTACACAAGCCTCGATTATTCGTTTTCAAAAAAGTATTTTTAGCCATCTACGGTGCAATTTTTCTAACAACTTAAAACAATATTTTTTCTTGGAGATGTCTAATACGAAGAGATGACGATTTTGAGAGGTTCATTATTGTGTTTGTTCCTCTTTTGTGATAATTATAATTATTTTGGCAAAGAATGATTAATGACGTAAAACCATATTTTATTCAAAAGAGTATGTTTATGTTGATAAGTCGGTTTTTAAATCAAAGGTGAGAATGTCATTCTTTTACTTGATTTTTTGTTGATTCATAATATGCCAAATTTTATAAAATATGGCTATCGCTTGGAAAGGCCTAGCCTAGTGTATAATTTTCAAATTTGTGATATGGAATTGATTAATTGATTGGATTTAAATGGATCCTAGAATCAAATAATTAGACCATTTAGGTGGTCTAGTGGACTGAAATTGTCAAATCATCAAGGGTTTGAGCAATTTGAAAAGAATAAATTTGGGCCTATGATAGAGTTCATGAGTGCCGTGTGAATTAAATTCTTTTAATTATATGAAAGATGTGAGACTCTTAGATCATATCACTTGATAGTTAGCATCAAATGATGATTTTGATGTTTAATTCAAAAAAAAAAAAATTGTATATTTGTGCTTGAAGAGGCAAATTTAATTTTGGATTTAATCCGAAAGATTTCTTGTCCTTGATATATATGCATTCTTCAGAGACAAGAATTAAGTCAATAAGATTAATAGTTGCAATCGATGCTACTAGAAATTTTGAAATTATTCGATAAATAAATATTGGTGATATGCATCTTACAATGTGTGTGTATTGGAGTGTCGTCCACAAAAGAAACGTGGAGCATTCTAGACAAGAAGTATGAAATAAAGGATGCCGAAATGAAAAAATTTATTGTCGGACGGTTCCTCAAATTTCTTAGTGGTTGACTCGAAAAGATTTTTTGAACCAAAATTCGAGAGATGGTTGTTTGGAACTTGTTAATTTTAATTCATTAAGAAAATTGATGAATTTAAATAGCATAACAAAAATCCATATTGATACAAATCACAAATGTGAGATTTGTGTGGAAGCGAAAATGACTTGGTCATATTTTCAAACTGTTGAAAGAAATAGTGAACCACTTGATTTAATTCATACAAATGTGTGTGATTTAAAAATCGTGCAAACTCGTGGTGGAAATAAATATTTTACCACGTTTGTAGATGATAGCACAAAATTGTATTTTGTGTATCTTCTAAAGAATAAAGATGAAGCTTTTGATAAGTTCATGCTTTTCAAAAACCGAACATTGAAAAAAAAAAAGGAATACAATGTTGCTAAATTCGAGGTTACCTCAGAATATGTGTGGAGAAGCAGTGATGACTGCAAATTACCTTTTAAATAAGGTGCCACATAAGAAAATAGACAAAAGTCCATATGAATTATGGCATGGTCAAGCACTATCCTACAAACACTTGAAAGTGTGGGGGTGTCTAGCAAAGGTGTATATTCCATTACTTAAGAAAATGAAAATAGGTCCTAAACTGTTAATGATGTATTCATTGGCAATGCACATAACAGTAGCTAGCACTTATTGTTTCTTGTGCATGACCCTCAAATTTAATTTGGAGGACACACAACAATTTGTACAATGGTAAAGTCTAGACATATTTGTCGTAGACGTAATACCATTAAACAACTACTATCAACTGGAGTTATCTCAATAGACTACGTGAGGTCTAAGGATAATATTGCAAATTAATTAACCAAAGGGTTAAATCGAGAGTTAGTTATGACATCATCGAAAGGAATGGGACTAAAAGCCTTAGAAAAGATGAGTTGAGATGAAGGAAAACCTTACCTAAATGACTGGAGATCCCAAGAACTAGGTTAAAAAGGACAACCTAATTGTCTAACTCGTAAATCACTGTCATGTGGGGGATAATTAAAACCCTAAAAGTCCATTGCCTAAAGATGCTACAGTGATATAGTATGAGGATTAGCAAAATGGCTATTAATGATTCAAGAAGAATTTTGAGAGAAATTCTTGAAAGGATCACCTATGTAAGAGAGAAGTGGGGTCGCTTCGAAGGGAATATTGTAAGGCATATTTCTAAACACTCTTGCAGAACCAGGCGGATGTTCATGGCCAAAACGAACATAACCATGAGAACTGAGAGTTGTTAGAAAGATCTTGAGTGGAGTGCATTATTATTTACACAAAACAGTTGACAGTTCAAAGACATCGCGTCTACTGACTAAATAGTAAAGTGATTGTGCTTTCACAAGGGAAGGTTCAAAGGGTGACACCTACCTATCCTATGCAAGTTTCTAACGTCGATTTATATCGCCAAAATCTTTTGGTGTTTGTATCAATTTCCATTCATGTGGGGGACTGTTGGAAAATGTGCCTAGAAGTGAGCTTCGACTCGATATCTCATTCACCCATTTTTGGAGTTGGAATGAATGCGAAATGATTTTTCAAATATATTGAAAAATATCAATTGAGGATTAGTAGCTTGTAATTTTACACGAATGTCGCACCAATTTGGTAGCAGACGAAAAACTACTTTTGCCTCGATTTTTCCATTTGTAACCGCCTGAAATAAATTAAATCGAAATCGCCGCAATAAATTTCGGGCAGTTTCAATTTGAATTTTAAAACTTGAATTATGGCTGGAGGTTACAAGCATGGAGGTTACGCATGTGTTTGAAAGAATTCATAAAAGTAGTCAAGGCAGTTTTAGTCCAATTTGCAGTTTTGGTACAATTTTTATTGCAATATTTATTGCGGCAATATTTGGGTTGGCTATAAATAGCTGCAACCCATCAATCCCAAAAGAGAACGAAAAAACACGAGAATGGGGAGAGATCAAACACATTTCCGGCATTTGCCTTGTTCTTCATGCTTCTTGTAAATTGCTAAAATTCCCTTGGCACTCCGGTGATATATTTCGGGCAACTACTCGGTTCGCCGTAAGCAAAATACTTGTGCTAGTATTGTTGCTATTTAATCGTTGTATCCTGGGAAACAAACGTCCTAACAGTCACTAACACCGAGAGTGAAGGACGAATATTGTTTTAAGGAAATTGTGTTTACACAAGCCTCGATTCTTCGTTTTCAAAAAAGTATTTTTAGCCATCTACGGTGCAATTTTTCTAACAATCAGACCCATTACTTCCGGCACCCCAATTCTACCTGAAAATAGCAACGAACACACAGTGAAACCCCTAATTCATAAAAAAAATACAGAAGATTTCAAAAAAATTAGGTTAATCACGAGGGTTGAGAAAACCCTAAATTTACCGTGTTTGAGCATTTTGAGAAGGGAAAGAGATGAGAAGTAGATTTACTTGGAGGAATCAAGCGTGGGAGAGCTAACGGCGGGTGACCAAGGGTGTGGGGCATCGGCGAACAACCATTGTAGTCGCCATTTATTTCACACAACTTTTCTATTTTAATTGAATTGAATTATTATGAAAAAAGAAATTTGGTTGAAATTATCTTTACAATAAAAGAAGGTTAAGTTTGTAAATTCAATGTATTTTTTAAATAATATTATAAGGATGTTTTGGTAATTTTATATTTTTTTTTGTAAAAATTAAATATTTTTTATCATTGCGGAGAACGATCGCCCATAACGAAGAAACGTGATGTGTCAATCTATCACTGGACGCCTTTAGTAAGACAGGACGAAACGTCTGTCTTACGATAGAAAAGCCTCTATTTTTTATTCTTACACTTTATATCTTATGTTTTCTCTCCATTGCTCTCATTCTATCAATCACATCACTTGTATTATATTTATTATTTAATCATTTTCTTAATTTTTATGCCAAAAAGTAACCGAAAATTTATAGACGGACGGAGAGAGTACTATTATTACTCCCTCACTTTTTAATAAGTATCACTTTGATTTTTTAACTAATTTTAAACTAAGTGTTATTCTGAATTTTTTTCTTTAATTTTGACTATTTTAACCTTACTTATTTACTATAAATATTTTTCATAAATAAATTTCATAATTATCTTTATACCAAAATTAATTGGTAAAGTCTAGTATGCACTCGAGTGCATGTTGTGCACCCTAGTCTAAAGAAAAGTGTATGTTATTAAACTGAAAAGTACAACACAATATTACTAAAAAGTGTAAGTCATTATAACTAAAAATATTATTATATAGTTTAATAATTGAAAAGTGCAACACCATTTACCAAAAAGTGTAAGTCAGTAAACTGAAAAGTGCAACATGGACTAGGGTGCACAACATGCACTCGAGTCCATAGCAGACCAACCCAAATTAATTTGATTTATATATGCATACTAGTTACATTCTTGACCACATTCATTATCAAACAAAATTTATATATGAGATTATTAACTAATAAGGTCATTTCTATAGAGTATTAAACAAGAAAAAACTACAACTTTTAAAATTCCCTAATAAGGTCAAATTAATGTAAAAAAACCTTAAATGCCCTTAATATTCATATAACTCCTTAATTAATATATTTTACCCATTAATTTGAATTTTAAATTCAAATCTTAATTGCAGCACATATTCAAAAAAAATCTTGACCTTCTTAAAATCGAATCCTGACATTTCATTCCAGAAAACGCGATTACGATTTTATTCATCTCCATCATCGATTTCTGGGCTGAGGCCGGCGTTCTCAGCGTACTCATACACGAGGTAGGTGGTGCCTTGGCGGAGGCAAAATCCAGAAAGCCTGATTATGTGGGAATGATTGATCTTTCGAAGCGCATTCACTTTCGGTGTTTAGAGATTCATTAACATCAATGAAATCGAGGCATAATTCTGGAATTTCTGGACATTTAGGCGTTGGATTCTGGGATTGGATCTCATTCTGTTTGGCCTGTTCTCGATTAATTTCTAGGGTTCTTATTCAATTTTATATCTTAGGGCTGATTCAAGAATCAAATGTGCGGTTATTCAATCGATTTGCGAGAATCTTGGGCTCTGTAATGGGCAAATCAAGACGCATAAAAGAGAATAAGGAGGGAGAAACTTCTGCAACCCCTACAGCCATGGCGAGATCTGCATTACTCGCCTTCTCCTTCAATTTCACAATCACACCACCGGCTCACAGTAGCCACTACGCGAAACCGTCGACCTCGCTTTCTCCTATTCTGCCGTCGCCGCAGCCCACATTGCCCTGGTCCGACACGACCACTTCCCGCCGCCACAGCCTGGCGACCCTATCGCAATTATGAGATTGGGGCTGTAACTTCTTTATCGCAGTTGTATTTTGTGAAGAAGAATTATGTAATCGTGAAGACCCGATTCCTCCATGGATGACGCTGACTCGAACGATGCAGCCGATTCCTACATGCCTGGAATTACCGGTTAGTATTTTTCTGAGCAAGAATCGCCCTAATTATTACGTTCTTGAGGGTGCAACTTAGTACTCGGGAATTAGGCGAAAAAAGGAGAAGTTTCATGGATAGAGCAGCTTGACATGGAGGTGAACATTAGATATGCACATTACCGTATGCATATATACATGCATATCGCATAGTGCATTTCACATATGCACATATGTAAAATGCATGTACCCACGTTTTCCGTGCATATTAAACTTCATAATCTATCTTCATATATGTATGCATATTCAAACACTGGGTTTTCTTTCCTTTTCTCACAGTGTTGATTTTCTTGAATGAACTTTTTGCTGGAAACAATGGGTTTTCTTTCCTTGAAATCTCTCCGACGATGTCTGCAGAATATTTGGTAAAGAAATCCTTTCAGCTAATTAATTAGAGGTTGCTTCAATTTAGAAACAAATTGGAAGGTGATAGAACAGCGCGTATAACGAGGAACTGCATTAATTCAAAAGATTTGATGTAAATCTAATTAATATTTATTAATTTCAAATTATTTAAATTGGTAAAAGGCAATTATGTCTTATTAGGTGTCATTTTGACTCTAATAGATTTAAATTAATAATCTATTCTCAATTAGATAAAACTCTTAGTGAAATGGCCTTAACAATAATTTCCCCTTTATATATCAAAATTAGTACTTATAATTAATGAAAGGTAATATAAAACACAATTTATAATCTTAATTTGTTAAAAAAAGTCAAAGTGACCGTTATTAAAAAAAAAGAGTGAGGATTTTTTTCATTCTCCCACTACTTTGTTTCCTTTTTTTACTCACATTAAGGTATATAATAAACCATGTTCATATAATACTTTCTCGTTCAGTGAATTAAAGATTGAAATATACCAACAAATATCAAGTGAGAGATAGAAATGCTTTTAGAGGTTCCAGTATTTGGATTGATTTCATTTAATTGCAAAGTGAAATTAAGAACAACAAATTATACAAGTGAGAAAAAGAAAGAGACACATATATGAAGAGGAAATTTTATTTTTAGTCCTATAAGTTTGATACATTCCAAAATAAATCCTTTAAGTTTCAACTTTACAAAATACGTCCTTTACCTTTCAATTTCTACCCTTTTTTACATCAATTTTTATCCTTTATGTTTTGTAGGAATTAAAATTGGTAAAGTTGGTGCCACATATATTTAAAAAAGTCACATCATCATGCCACATCACATTATATTAAAAAAATAAAGCTAATAACACTTCCAAATATTCTATACACACCCCATAATTTTAAATACAAAAATAAATGTATACTCCGTATAAAATAACTAAGTAACTCTTACATAAATAAAAAGTAAAATAATTTTAAAAAATATCTTAAAAAAATATGAAACAAAATAAATTTCAGAAGCAAAATCACATGGTGTTACATATGTTAATTATCTGAATCTTATTTTACTCTAGACACGGGCGGTTTATAACCGGAAAACCGCCGAACCGTGAAAACCGGCGGTTTCGTTTATAAAACCGAACCGCAACCGTGTTTTCACGGTTCGGTTTCGGTTGTCGATATTGAAAACCGGCGGTTTTCCGGTTAACCGTACAAACCGTCGGTTTTCGGTTTATTTTTTTTTTTAATTTTTTTTTATTTTTTGTAATTTTAATTTATAGTTAGATTATTTTGTCTTTTTACTCATCATTTTTCGTTTTAAATTGTTGTAAGTTGTAATTATATATGAACTATACTAAGTCACTAACCACTTACTCACTTAAATTGTTGTAGGTTGTAACTTGTAATTATATAAGCATTTAACTTAAACATTTGAATAAAAATTACTAAACATAAGCATTAGAAATTTAGAATTTAGAAATAGAAGTAAACATAAGCATTTAAAATTTTAAATAAACTAAAATTACTAAACATTTTAATAAAAACATAAACACATAAACTAAAAATTAAAATTACTAAACAATAAAAACACATAAACTAAAAAATAAAATTACTAAACATTTGACTTCAAATCTTCAATAGTTCAATGTAGGCATTATATTTTGTCCGGATGCTTAGTTTGCATGTGATTCACGTATGTTCCGCATCCTCCCCCACGCTTATATTTATATTGCGTACCACAATAGTTGCAACAAAGTTGATATGATCCATCAATTGGATTTTGACTGAGTACACGAAAGTGATTTTCAAGGGATCTTCGAAAACGGAAATTGGGGGGGAAATGAGGCGGTTGAATGGGTTGATCGACTTCCTCTTCGTTTGTAGGATTGACATTCAAATTTGTTACAATTGAATGATTTGATGATCCTTCATTTGCCATTTGAATTGAAATTTGAAGTTGGGGAAATGAGAAAATGAAAATAAGACTATAAGAGAATAAGAGATTGAGCTTGGTGTGAAAAATGAGTTGGAAAAGGGGGTATTTATAGGACAAATTGACAAAATTCGAAAAAAAAAAAATTTTAATTTTCCGGCAACCGGCGGTTAACCGGAAACCGGCGGTTGCAATTTCAAATTTTCCGACCGTTGGAAATTCAACGGTCCAGATCTGTTGACCATTGCAATTTCAAACACAACTACGAGGATTTACCGGGTCCTCCGGAGGTGGAGTTCAAGGTGAGGCAAGTAATTCGACTTCTATTTTTAAATATGATCAAGCATATTTTAGAAAAATGTTAGCTAAAATGATAAGTGTACGTTCAACATCTTCCTTATAGTTTTGTGGAAAATTTTGCTTTCAATGATTTGGTTCAACTTTCCCTACAACCATGCATGAAAAAAGTTTCTCGTTCTACGATTACTCGTGATATTGCTAATGTTGTTGGTGAATATAAATATGCTTTGATCAACACATTTAGATCACTAACAAGTAAAGTTTCTATTTGCGCCGATATTTGGAGTGATAATTTTCAAAAACATTCTTATATAGGAATTACTTGTCATTGGATTGATGATTCTTGGACTTTAAACAAAAGATTAATTGCTTATACGGATTTTGATGATATTCATAATGCCGCTAATATTAAAACAAAAATTGTTGATATTTTAAATGATTACGGTTTGAATTATAAATTTTTTTCTATTGGTTTTGATAATGCTAGTGCTAATAACGCTAGTATCGAAGAACTTCAAATTGAGTGTCAACCGTATGTTGGTGGAAAATTTTTTCATATTAGATGCATGTGTCATATTTTAAATTTATGTGTTCAAGATGGTTTAAATGTTTTGAAAGTATATGTCGCTCCTATTAAAGATGCTATTACTTACTTGACGAGGCGTAGTAGTTTGATGAAAAAATGGAAAACATTTTGTAGAACTAAGAATGTGCATCCAAAAAAAATTTCTCTTGATGTGTCAACACGGTGGAATTCTACTTATAAATTGTTAAGAGAGTCGGTTGAGTATAAAGAAACTTTATGTGGTTTTTTCGCAAAAGAAAATTGTGGTTTTCGTTTACATCCTCAAAATTGGGATCATTGCATAAAAATTATTGAGATTTTGGAAACTTTTAATGATGCTACTTTTGCTATGTCTAAAGTTTACGAACCAACTTCTCATTTGGCAATAGAACATTGTCTTAAAATTGTTGGAGTATTAACACGTTATAAATATGATCCATTATTACATGATGCTATTGAACCTATGTTGCAAAAATGGAAGAAATATTTTAATCAAATTCCTCCTATATTTTTAGTTGCTAAAGTGTTTGATCCTAGATATAAGTTAGATGGTGTATATGACATGTTAGAGTTGTATTATGAAAATTTATATCCTAGTGACGAAATTAGTTCTTCTGATCGACCGGATACCGAAGAAATCGTAAGTAGTGTTAAACAACTTATATTAGCATTAATTAGGGAGCATATGGATGCAAATGGTTCTTCCACTTCTTCTTCTTCTTCTTCTTCTTCACATAGTGCTACTAACGTTCCAAACTTGGCCAATATGGATGCTATAAATAGACTTATTTATCAACGTAATCATAAAAGATCACGATCATCATATACTCAAGAATATGAAAATTATATCATGAATTCGACAATGGAAAATATGGAAGGAGATTTTGACATACTAAAGTGTTGGTCGACGATGAAACTTGTATTTCCGACAATGTCAATGCTCGCAAGAGAAATTTTATCGGCTCCCGCCTCAACCGTTGCCGTTGAGCAAGCTTTTAGTGTAGGAGGTTATACTTTGGATGCAACGAGATCAAATATGACCGTTGAAAACGTAGAGAACCAATGCTTGCTTGATGATTGGGTAAGAGCCGAAAAAAGAGCCCAATCGTTAGAAGAGGATAATGAAGAAGACGAGGAATGGACCTCTACGGGCGGAAGTGAAGAATGAAGAATCGAGCCATGATCATTCAACAACAACGTCAACGGGTAAGTTGAGGTAAGAGAACTACGTGCACTTTGATTCCAACATGTTGGATACATAGGCAACTTAGTTTTAAAATTTTGAAATTTGTAAGTTGTAATTTTAAGTTGTAATTTTAAGTTGTAAGTTGTAATTTTAAGTTGTAATTTGTAAGTTGTAATTTTAAGTTGTAATTTGTAAGTTGTAATTTATACTTTTGTAATTTGTAACTTAAAACTTAAAAGTAATTTATTTATTCTTTCAAATTTTTATAATATTAATTTCATCAATAATAATTAATAAGTTATATAAACTAATAAACTATAAACTATAAAGTACTATAAGTTAAAACGAACAAAAAACAAGAGTCGAAAACGCGCAAAAAATCCAAAAAACGAGCCAAAAAACAAAAAAAAAAAAAATAAATAAAAATAACCGCTGAACCGGCGGTTTTGTAACCGAACCGGCGGTTACAAACCGTAACCGTAACCGGCGGTTTGCCGGTTCGGTTTCAGTTGGGAAAAACGTAAAACCAAAACCGCCGGTTTTTAACCGTAACCGGTGGTTTCTGGCGGTTGGGCATGTCTATTTTACTCTATTAATTGAAACGTATAACTAGATGCAAATAATATTTTTGGGTGAGGCTACTAACACACAATACAATGTTATACAAACTTCAAATGTTATACACACCCCACTAAAATTTAAAAATTAATTTTTATTAATAAACACACCCTAATTATTTTCAATTTACCCTTTATCCCTCAAAATAAATACAAATTGAATAAAAAATAAAAATATGATTTAAAATTCAATTAAATGATTAAAAATATAAATTTTAAAAATTAATTTAAAAAAATTCAATAATACGACAAACTAAATAAAATTTTAAAATATTTTAAAAAATCAACTACATATTAAAAATATTTGAATAAAAAAATCAATTAAATCCAAATAAAATCTAAAAATATTAAATAAATCAAATAAAATTTATAAAATAATTAAATTAAAAATACCAATTAATGATTCAATTTTTTTAAAAAAAAACTAAATAAAATAAAAAATGAAATAAAAATCAACTCAATTAAAAATAAATATTAAGAAAATTAAATAAAAAAATAAAATCTTACTTTTTTATTGATTTTTTTTAATTTACTTTTTTTAATGTTTTATTGAATTTTTCAATAATTTTAATTTAATTTTTTTTTTATGATTTATTTTTTAATTTCAAATTCTATTTAATTTTCTAAGATTTTTTTCAAAAAAATTAATTAATTTATGTAAATTAATTATTTTTAAAGATCTTGTTAGTTTTTTTTAAATACTTTTAAAATTTAATTACATTTTTTTCTGATTTTTCATGTTATTTTTTTTAATTATTTTTTCTTTTATTTATATAAGGGTTATTTAGTCATTTTATATACATCTATTTTTATTTTTAAAATTATGGGGTGTGTATAGAATGTTTTGGGGTGTTATTAGCTCTATTTTTTTTAATATAATGTGATGTGGCATGATGATGTGGCTTTTTAAATATATGTGGCACCAACTTTACCAATTTTAATTCTTACAAAACATAAAGGATATAAATTGATGTAAAAAAGGACAAAAATTAAAAAGTAAAGGACGTATTCTGTAAAGTTGAAACTTAAAGGATTTATTTTGGAATGTATCAAACTTGTAGGACTAAAAATAAAATTTCCTCCATATATGAATGTATAACACATAGATGTAATTCTTTTTATTACATGAAGAGGCAAATGTTACAAATCTTGATCATTAATTGTTCTCCTCATCCCTAATTTCAAGATTTTTGAGTATTTTAACTATCAAAGACTCTAAAAGTCATTTAGTTGAAGCAAGTCAACCTCCTGAAAAGTCTTTCGTTGTGTTAGCAGCTCGTTCATCAGGAAACGAGACTCTACCAATTTATTCTTTGGGTGAGACTTCATCATCTCTTCCCTCTCGATATTTAATCTTTCTTCTATGTAGTCTCCATGCATCACCATTTTTCTCGACCTTTCCATTTCAGAAAAGTCGAGAAACTTCTGCATTCGTTCTTCAAATATTTGTGGAGATGGCCACAACACAGCATTGTCTTTAGTTGGCTTGTGAACTACAACTCCCATGTCAACTCCACAAAGGATTGACAAATTATTAGCTTGTTTTGTAAGACTCTCCATTCTTTTCAACAACACATTATTTCTCCTTCTCTCCTTCACTAGTACTTTTCTTGTCATGTTTCCCACTATATAAATATAGGTTGTTATATTATTGTACAATGTGAATTTTCAGTTCCTTCATAGAATGTATATATACTAGTGAAAAGCTAATGTTATTTAGTAACACCATAGAATATATATAATTGTAATTTCTTACTAAAAAGTTGCAGTCAAAGATTTCCCAGATTTGATGTATGTCCTCTCAATTATTTATTTTGACTTAATTTATTTTTATTATTCCAACTCATATATCATGTATTGAATGAGTTTACATGTTTCATCGTATTTTACATGGAGTAACTCTTAAATTAAATAACATTTTCTCTCCCCACTGATTATCTAAAACCTGGCCGAATTAACACCTATTACCCTTTTTGGGGAACTTGTAGATAGGTGGGGAATTAATTAATCCTTGTATATTAATTCCTAACACTCTCCCTCACTCGTGGGCCGAAAACACCTCTTACCCTTTTTGGGGAGGAGGCCCATCGAGTGGACAATTTACCCTTTTTAGGGAGGAGGCCCATCGAGTAGACAAAATTAAATTAATAATGATCGAAAAGCATATGCATATGCATGCTGGACTATTTTATTTATTTATCAATCCTTTAATTTTATTCTAAAATAATAATATTGACTAAAAATTGGATTGAACGACTCTTGCTATGTAATGTTGCCATATAACATTTTCTCTCCCCACTGATTATCTAAAACCTAGCCGAATTAACACCTATTACCCTTTTTGGGGAACTTGTAGATAGGGGGGGAATTAATTAATCCTTGTATATTAATTCCTAACACTCCCCCTCACTCGTGGGCCGAAAACACCTCTTACCCTTTTTGGGGAGGAGGCCCATCGAGTGGACAATTTACCCTTTTTAGGGAGGAGGCCCATCGAGTAGACAATTTAAATGGGTGGAGTGCTTTCAACAGGAATCGAACCGTCCGAACTTGTAGAAAGGGTGGGAATTAATTCTTGTATATTAATTCCTAACATCTCATCTAAAAGTCCGAACTTGTAAATGGGTGGAGTGCTTTCAACAGGAATCGAACCCAGGTCGTTTTGCCCCGTTTGCTCTGATACCATGAAAGAATTCCGTCTCATCTAAAAGTTCGAACTTGTAGAGAGGGTGGGAATTAATTCTTATATATTAATTCCTAATTAATTCCCACCCTCTCTACAAGTTCGAACTTGTAGAGAGGGTGGAAATTAATTCTTGTATATTAATTCCTAACACTCCCCCTCACTCGTGGGTCGGATTAACACCTCTTACCCTTTTTGGCGAGGAGGCCCATCGAGTGGACAATTTAAATGGTTGGAGTGCTTTCAGCAGGAATCGCTTTCAACAGGAATCGAACCCGAGCACTTGTAGAGAGGGTGAGAATTAATTCTTGTATATTAATTCCTAACACCCCCCCTCACTCGTGGGCCAGATTAACACCTCTTACCCTTTTTTGGGGAGGAGGCCCATCGAGTGAATTCCGTCTCATCTAAAAGTCCGAACTTGTAGAGAGGGTCACTCGTGGGCCGGATTAACACCTCTTACCCTTTTAGGGAGGAGGCCCATCGAGTGGACAATTTAAATGTGTGGAGTGCTTTCAATAGGAATCGAACCCAGATCATTTGCCCGGTTTGCTCTGATACCATGAAAGAATTTTGTCTCATCTAAAAGTCCGAACTTGTACAAAGGTGGGGAATTAATCCTTGTATATTAATTCCTAACAATGTATTTCTTATACTCATCGAAATTTTATGTGATAAAATTGTCAATACATTTCATTAAATTAAATTGAACAAGCTCACTTTCATTTTGTTTTGAAGTTTTGATAGTTCGATTCAAAATGAAGAAACAATTTAAAATTTACTAAAATATTAAATTTAAAAAATATTTTATTTTTTCGGTTGTAAATGTCTTTTAATTAATACATTAATGTGTTCCAATATTCTATTATTTTCACCGGCACAATTTTTTTTTAAAAAAAAGTGGATTTAGTGAATGATGAATAAAGTATGAATATTTTGGGTGATTTGGTGAGGTGTAAAGTGAATTTGGTGATTTGTAAAGTAAAATGTATACAAAAAAATGAGTGAAAATTTTGAAAATAAAATGATGTTGGGAGGGTATTAATTTTGTTGGGTATTTACATATTAAGAGTGTGTAAATAATCTTGTAACGTTCCAATAAAAAAAATGTATAAATAATTACGGGACGAATGGAGTATATATATTAAAAAAAAAAATGGTGGGGCCCAGTGGCCCCCTGGCCCAATCTCTGCAAAATACTAACATACACGTATAATTATAATATTTATCAATATATGGAGTATTAAATATTTATATTAAAATATATTAATATTAATTATCAGATTTCTCAAATATGTTACTCCCTCTATCCACCAAAGCTTTGCTCACTCTTCTTTTATACATACTAGATTTTTACCCGTGCGATGCACGGATTAATTTTTTTGACAAACCATAATTTTTTAATTAAAACACGATAAAAAAATCCATTGATACTGCAGTGGGAGCTGTCCAAGCTTAAGGGCTCTCCAAGTGTAATTAAGGGCTCTCCAAGTGCAATTTAGCTTGGAGAGCTCCCACTTGGAGAGCTCTTCTAAAAGCTCTTCAAGCTTAAATGTGTAGTAGAGTTAGAATAATTGTTCATATTTTCCTAAAATCCTAAATTTAGCACATAAAATAGACCTAAGGTTATAATCTTAATTTTTTTTAATAATGAATCTATGCATTGTAAAATAACACATTATTTTTTCTTCAATTTTATATTCATTTATCGTCCAAGAAGATAAAAAATAATTAGTAAAAAAACTAAAAGCAAATCTCAAAATTACACAAGTTTCAAAAGGTTTTCCAGATTTCTGAAGCTAATAGAGTATGTGAGAATGTGAGATACTATATTGATATTTTTTTTATGCTAGAACATGTTGCACTGATTGCTTTCCTCATAGGAAAAGCATGGTTTTATTTTTTTTTTTTTTTTTGGGATAAACATATTGCAACAAATTTCATCAATTAAGTAAAATCAATAACATATTTGATTGATTTGCAACTTTTTACTAGAATCACCACACAAGTATTGCTGAAAAGTGGAAAGTATTGTTGAAAAGTCGAAAGGTTTGCAACTGAACCATCTAGATTGAAAGCCCACAATTTCGGTTGCAGGTGCTCCAACTGTATAATATATCAGAGAAAAAATCTTTAATCAAATTTAACAAAGGAAACACCTTTGTTCCAAAATATTCACATACCTAAAGAATAATTTTTATAACACGAAAAAATAAAAGATAAGAAAAAACACCAACAACATTATAACACAAATACAAAACAATATCATGTGTAGTTCTTGGATAATTCTAAAGACTAATTTTCTAAAGCATTGAATAACATATAAACACTAAATAGTTATTATAAGAATCTTAAAATTAGAAGAGGGAGCGTTTGAAATACTCATTGGCAACAATAATAAACATCAGTTGAAAACTCAATAAAGCACATGAATTAATCGGACTTTGTAAAACAATTGTTGGAAGTACAAATAATTTCCATACTTTACTTTAAATGGAACCACTCTCTTAATTTCTCTTTGGGAGGAAGCTTGCTTTAGTAACACCCGAGATTTTAATCACCATTAATATAAGAATACATAAGAAACTATTTTAAAATAAAATACAATAAACATATTAATAAACTTGCATTAATATATGTATATATATATATTTTTTTATGATAGAACGTTTAATTAAGTACATATATTAATTAGTATAGTATATTATAATTATATATATAATTTGGATGTCTATTTTAGATAAATTATGATTATTAGTATAAGATTTCAAAAATTATCAATTCCATATATTTATAAGATGTGCTAAATTTAAGGGTTTTAACTTGATTTTTGCGTTAGAATTTTATTATATAGATACTAATTGAAGGAATGAATATTAATTGGAAAATAAAACAAACCCCACTAATTCCGAATCTGTTCCTTACCTATCTCATTTCGGTTGTCAATTAGATTTTAAATTATCTCCTAATTTTTCTACGTGAATAATTATCCTAATTCAAGATTTCTCTCTCAATCCCTGACTATATATACTCCAAAATTCCAAATCATTTCTCAACTAAATTATATATGCCCTCTTATTATATTATACGACAATTTTTCCAAGAAACCCTACAAAAAAGATCTCTATTTCTAAACACTTAAGCCATAACTCAATTAGCGCTCGAGTCGTTATCATCCACATCGTGATGTCTCTCTGAATTGGAAGGCGCCCGCATTCAATCTCTTTAGTGTTTACTGAGAACGGTATCTATTTCTTCATTAATCCTAGTATTCAATATTTTACTTTTCAGAACACCTATTATGCGTTTTGAATTTTCGTTATACTTCGCCCAAATTAGTATGTATTGTTTTAAATTCTAGGATTGTGATGTTGATTGATTCGCTAATGGTCCAAATATAATTTAATTATTTAACTTCTTCTCTATTTTCAAATAAAATATCTTACATTGCCTGTTTTCAACTAAAACATCAACCAAGCTATATTTTGAAATTTTAAGGTCAACACATTATTATATATATATATTAGAATCTACGTATAACTGAGAAGTTAGTTGTACATCATTTTGATTATTATAGAGTAGATGGGTTTCTTGATCTTACTAGCAGTGTTATTATTATTATCATTATGGTTAGAGTTGTATTTGTATTATTAATTAAAATATTCCAGTAACTTTACATATTATCCACTAAGTTGTAGGATGTGATTTTCTAATCACACAGTTTTAGTGATTGTTCCATTTTAGTCCAGGAAGTGTATTAATTAATTATTAAATTAATAGTATATATATTAGTAACACTTTAATTCGTTTAGTTGTCCAAATTAGTTGTTTAGGATGTAGCATATTCTAATTAGTAATTAAGATGTTAAATAGTATTGAGACATGATATCACTTATTGTTTTAGGTTAGGTGACGAGAGACGCACGTGATAAGTCAAGCTATATAATTACGAGATTAATCAAGTTTTAAGGTGGGATTTTCTTGATTGACTACTTTGTCATTTTTAAATATTTCTTATGAGTGATTTTATTTCTTGCTGCATCTTACATCTTATGGTTGGTTTATCCAACAAACTTATGGTTGGTTTATCCAACAAGCCTATGTTATTATGGTTAGTTTATCCAACAAACTTATGGTTGGTTTATCCAACAAACTTATGGTTGGTTTATCCAACAAACTTATGGTTGGTTTATCCAATAAACTTATGGTTGGTTTATCCAACAAGCCTATGTTATTATGGTTGGTTTATCCAACAAGCTTATGAAATTGTATGCATGTTTGTGAGTTATGATTTTATTCATATGTTATATTTAACTGTGACAACGTTAATCCCACTGAGCTAGTTGTTTTGCTCACCCCAATCCATTTAACATTTTACAGATTGAAGGAGTTGAAGTAGAGGGACGGTGGATGCAGTTCGTACATGTCATTAAGAAATGCCTTCATGTTATTTTATTTAATTATTTGCATTAAAGATTTTAAACTATTTTCATTTTAGGAATTTTCACATCTCTTTTTGGGACAAGATTTGGTACTCATTAGTTGAAGTTACATTTTAATATTCTTAAATGTGTTTGAGTATTTATTTACCAAAATAATTCCGCTGCCAATTTTTATAAAAATATGCATCGTGTAGTATTTTCATCTAGGCCCCTAAAATCGGGATGTGACACTGCTGCAAGAAGATCTAGATAATTTTACTAACTCCATACACTATCTAGACAAATAATTTCATGCTTGTAGCAGTCTTGGGACTCTACATGTAGTTTTTGCCTTCGACAAACACACAAATATTATGCACTACATCATCACAATTTGTCATATTAGTGACTCCAAAACATGACACTTATTTAGCAAGGGGAGCATTTAATAGTCAATTAATCTCCTGAACCGCTTACTTTAAAGTCTCGTCTCTATTGCCTCGTAAATGTAATAATTATTATTTATATTTGATGGAAGCTCCTCTACATCATATAACTGAATCCACCCTATGGCACCATGCAAACACAATGAAATATATGCTCATGTTTCTATTAAAAGGTTCAAATGTCAGCAATGGAATAAGAAAGCTTTGCCTAGACTATTCATAAACAAATCTACATTAATTTTTTGATAAGAAGAAGAGAGATTCCAATTTTCCAAAGTTTCGTTCTCTCACAAAACTCTAATTTAAATGGCTTCAAAGGAACACCTATATAAAAGGAGATTTTCATAAACATGATTCCATATTATGGAGAGAAATAATTGTAATGCTAATTGCTACAACAATTTCAATTCAATCATGAACAGTATGCAATAGATTCCTCTTATTCTCTACGATATCACTCGACTCAATTCCAAGAACTTAGTTTTCAAAGCTTTATCACACTTTTTTTCTTCTAATTAAACATTTAACAACTACAAACAACAAACTTTTTATCAGTAATGTACTTACAAAAACATTCTCCCACATCATTCAAACTGAAAGTGTGTAGGGGGATGGTATCTAGTGTTTAAGTAAAAAACAGAACAATGTTACACTGAATGTTGTGACAATTAGTGTAGCATTAACTCTAACAGAATGTGAATAAGTAAACACAGTACACAGCGGAAGTCTAAAACACTAAAACACAATACGAACACAATGGAATAATTTTTAACATAGATTTTATTAATAACAAAACCTATGCTAAGCCTTACGGCGAAAAGTAACTTAGTTCCTAAGTTATACAAAAATGTCGTGTGAAATGTCTCAGCAATTACTTCAACATTCCACAAACGGAAACTACAATCGAGGCAGGTGCCTGAATCCGCAAACAGACTTAAGTGTAAAACACTGTCTAAAGAACTAATCTAATCTTGTGATTCACTCTCACTCGATTCAAGACTAGAACAAAGTACACTGGAAGGCGGTATCCCTCGGCGTACGTTAAAAGATACAACTACTGACCATAACTCCTAACTAGGGTTGAACGCTCAAGGAGGTGTTACTCGAATAGTGCATACTTTGAAATGAGAGGTTCTGGCGGTATTTATAGAGAAATACACAGCTTCTAGATCCTTCCATTATGAGATCCTATTTTTTAGGACCTCAACCTCCATGATCTTTCTAGATCATTCTGCCATCTTCCAGGTCGTTCTACAATGCTCCAAAGCCTTCTAGCACCTTCTCCAACCTTCTGGAATCTTCCAGGTTCCAGACTCTTGTAGAAGCTTCTAGAATCGTTCCTGAATGTGAGAGCATTTAGTACAACATTTAATGTAACATTTCAGAAAAGACTTAGAATAAATCAAGGAAGGTCAAATTAAGATGTTGTTGATAATGTTAAAGCATTTAAGAGTTAACAACATCTACAATCTCCCCCAATTTGACCTTTCGACTACAACACACCTGATGCACATATATTTCTATACATACTCAGTATTATGTATTTAGGTATGTTGAACATCAAAGCTAAATACTAGTCAAGACAATACCTGTTGTAACCGTTTGATCAAATCAAAAGAAGATCAAGAATAATTTTACTAAGATCCGTGCCATAAGATCAAAGTAATCTTATTCAAAACCAAAACAAGTATAAACAGTACACTTGTTTACAAACATATAACATTTACAAAAATCAAAGATTAAATCAGAGCATATAAGGGTATATACCAGATTAGTTCTAAGACTTATGTAAGACTCAAAAAACAAACAAACAAAAAACAAACAAGGACTAAACAATATAAACAGAGCAAAAACTATGAAACATAAATAAACTAAACAAGGCATATTCATCATGCAGTAAGCAATTAATGATAGGAAAACAAATTAAGCAATAAGCAGTAATCAGATATCATTAGTGCAAACTAATTTAAGCAAGATAAATATAGACAACCTATCAACTAGAAATAGTAAATATTGTATGAGAATAAACAGAATTTAACTTAAACATAACAGAATATCAAAAACAAAAGTAGGACTGAAAATGGCATGAATTGCTATAACAATAGCAACAGCATCAAGGTCCTGCACATGTGCCATCTGTACTTCAGTACTCCCCCTGTCTTGCATCATCTGTTCTAGATATCAGCATAGAGGATTTCCATATCCTCATCATCTTCAGCAGCATCTGCAAACTTGTCTTCATCAGCCTCCTCTGGTTCCTCAATGAAACAAGTTGATGCAAAGAGTGCAACAACATTGTTAGCAGTTCCTCCATTCTCTGTAGCAGGAGCAGCATCAGGTACACCTTCAACATCTTCAGGATTCAGCTCTTCAATAACAACTCCAGAAGCTCTAGCTGAAGTGGAAGGTGGTACTCCCCCTGTTGTAGTGGAAAGTAGCCTGGTCCACTTGTCTTTGATGAACTGGAGCTCATCAATCTGGTCCTGTAAGTGCTGTAACTGCAGTAATATAAAAGATCTGGGAACAGAAAAAGTGGTGTCAGTGTTACCACCAATGTTCTCAGTATCTGGTGCAGCATTAGATGCAGCTGTGTTCTGTTCAGGTCTCTGTGCTGGTTGAGGTTGAGGTTGTGGTTGAGCAGGAGCTGGTCTTTGAGAAGAACTTCCAGGATTGTGCAAGGGCAGATCTTTCACTCTTTCACCAATGAGCAAAGCAGGTGAAATGGTGTATAAAGGAACCTTACCTCTAAGAACTTCAGTCTTCTTAGGGCTAAAACCATGCATCTTCAAGTATGAACATATAAGCACAGGGTATGGAAGGTTTCCTTTATCAGAAATATCACCACTAAACTTCATCATGTGGTGGAAAATGGTCAATCCCAAATTAAACTTCCTCAAAACCACTATCCTATAAAGCAAGATTGCTTGATCCTTTGTCACTTTGGTAGAGTTGGTGGAAGGTATCCAGTTATAAACAATCAATTTGTGCAACACAGAATAAAGAGAAGTAAGGTCTTTGGCCAACATTCCATTCCTCCATCTAGTCAATAAACCACCAGTCATAGAAGCAGTAACAACATCCAAATCAGGTTCATCATCATCAAGAACTGGTTCTATGCCTAAGAAATCATTGATCAATTCTGGTGTAAATGGAACTATACTCCCCCTAAACTGTACATTCCCATACCAACGGGAACTCCTCCTACCATTACTCTTCCTCAGACAAGCATAGAACTCATACACCCAATCAGAAACAAAAGTATCACACAAGTTCAGAGCTTTCATCAACTTTCTATCCTCTAAGAATTGAATCAAATTCTTACTCTCAAAATCAGAAATATGAATTCTCCTTTCCATCAACAATTTCCTCCTAGACAACCTAGTTATCTTATCAACCAATCCATCAATATCAGAATCTACTTCAGTTTCAGAATTACCTTCCTCAGAAGTAGTGTCCTTTGAGCTTGGTTCTTTCACCTCTTCAGAGCTTGATTCAGAGCTTGATTCCCCTTCCCTTTCAGAGCTTTTGTCAGAAGCTGCACTGCTTGAATCACCTCCATCATCAGGTTCTGGTGCTGGAGCACTTGATTCAGCATGTGAGGCAGCATTCTTCTTCAGGGCTTGTTGTATATCCCTGAGACAAATCTCTATTTCAGAATCAGAATCATGTTCTGGTTCTTCAGGCATTGTTCGAACAGCATCAACCTTTGCCTTTCCCTTCCCCTTAGGATCAGCTTTCTTCTTAGTTGGCTTCTCAATCACCACTTCTTCTTCAGATTCAGAGAAGACCTGAATTGGTTCAGCAACATCACCACCTAGCTTCTTCTTCTTCCTCAAAGAGTCTGAGTAATCAACTCGAGTAAAAACTCGACCTGATCGTCTTCTTGGAACTGGGCTCCTCTTTCTCTTCTTCTCTTCAGCATTCCTCTTGAAAGGAATCGGTTCAGAGTCGGATTTCGAGATGTCAGAGTCGGTTTTGTCGGATTCTTCAGCATCCTCCATTTGAGCGTCCTCATTGTCGGATGTCTCCGCATTCGACGGCTCCTTTGACTCAGCAACAGGGGATTCTTCAATCTCCTTTTCAGTCTCCCCCATAGAGGCAGCAGTCGGGGCCTCTGTTTCAGCGTTAGGGCTCGGAATTTGGGGCTTTTCGACTGTGGATGAAGAAGGTGCAGTAGTGATCACTTCTTGGGTGCGCAAGTAGTGAGAGATGTCAATGGACATATCACCAATCGTGAGGATGGGTGGATTAGGTGATCTCATCGATTGAGAAAAATTCTCAACCGCCTGGCTCAGCTCGGAGAGTGTAGCTTGGTTTGGGATGTGGATGGTTGTCGGAGTAGCTGGAGTGGGTGTGACGGTTGTGGCAGTTGGGGGTGAATTTTCGTGTGAAGCAGCCATGGAAGCTAGAGTATGCAGATTAGAGAGGGATGAAGATGACGGTTGTGAGTTGGGAGAGTTTGGTTTCTGTGAGTTTAATTTCTTGTTTCCTGCCATTTAAACCAAGAATTCGAAAAGAACCAACACAAGAATCGAGATAAACACAAAATATCTTATAACAAAATCTGCAAAACTAATACTCAACTTACTCAATTAATTACAAAGCTTAGAAAAACATGAAATGGGAGTATTTATATAGAGAGAGCTTAGTAGTTGGAATAATGTACGTGTGATTAAGGCTTGACTTAAAGAAAATTCTAGATTGAATGGATAATGCTCCACAAATTCAGCCACAAGTAAATCATGGGTGAGTTAGTGGGGTAAAATCTTAATTAATTAATTAAATTAAGAATATTCTAGAATTAATTAAAAATAAAAAATGTGTATAATCTGAAATAATAAAAGGAACGTGGTTAGTATAATTATAAATAAATAAAATAAATTCCCACAATTAATTAAATAATTACAACTTATAAAAATATAATTGAATCATGTAATGTTGTGCTCAAGGATTTGACATACACCTCAACATTGGTTTTTCACAGGTTTTACCTATCCAATGTAGCCAATTTTTTCAGCATTTTTCTCTTCATTGCATTTCTTCTTTTTGTGCTACAGCATCTAATTCGTATTGATCCATTGTTCCTGTAGAGTACATCGTAGTAGCGAACTCCGTGCCCCATACTTACTTAATGGATTACGAACCTCTTGATGTTTTTACCAAATTCACCTTTTGAAAAGAAGGCATCGTAGTAGCGAACTCCGTGCTCCATAGTTACTCAGTGAATTGGTACATCTTTTAGTATGCTGTAACATTCTCAATTTTTCAAGCTTTTGAGAGGTGTAGTACATGCCTATTTTTGCACAAACAAATTTCAGATTTCAAGAATATTTTACAAAGGAATTATTCAACGAAAATAAGAAATAAATCAAATCTATAATAACTATACCGCCTTAGGCTGTTGTCCCAAATGCTACCGCATTTGTGACAACATCCTCTCAAGAATTATTCAGATATTACACATACCAAGAGATTTCCTCAAAAATGAGAATCTCTCATGGTCAAGAGCCTTAGTAAATATATCTGCATTTTGATTTTCAGTAGGCACATATTCCAACTTAACTATGTTCTTCTCCACTAAATCTCTCATAAAATGATGTCTAATGCTAATGTGCTTAGTGAGTGAGTGTTGTACCGGATTCTTAGATATGTTAATAGCACTTGTGTTATCACAGAAAATTGTGAGGATATTGTTTTCAATTCCATAGTCATGAAACATCTTACTTAACCACAATAGCTGTGTGCAACAACTTCCTGCAGCTATGTATTCAGACTCGGCAGTGGATTGAGAAACACAATTTTGTTTCTTGCTATGCCAAGACACAAGATTGTTCCCCATGTAGAAACATCCTCCACTTGTACTCTTTCTGTCATCAATGTCTCCAGCCCAATCCGCATCACTGTATCCAATCAATGTGTTGTTGGTGTCCTTAGTGTACCATATCCCTAGTTCACTTGTACCTGAAACGTATCTGATTATCCTTTTCACTGCATTCAGGTGAGATTCCTTTGGATTTGCTTGGTACCTAGCACAAACACACACACTATACATAATGTCAGGTCTACTAGAGGTTAGATAAAGTAAGCTACCTATCATGGATCTATACAATGTTGGATCAACATCCTTTCCACCATTGTCTTTGCAAAGTTTCAAAGTAGAACCCATAGGTGTTTTCATTACTTTTGAGCTTTCAAGACCAAACCGTTTGACTAAGTTTTTAGCATACTTACCTTGAGAGAAGAAAATACCATCCTTACATTGCTTGATTTGAAGACCTAAAAAATAATTCAAGTCTCCAACCATACTCATCTCAAATGTGGCTGTCATTGCTTCAACAAATCTGTTCAGCATTTTATCACATGTTGAACCAAACACAATGTCATCAACATATATTTGAGCAATTAGTAATCCTTCTCCAGTGTGCTTAATAAACAAAGTCCTATCGGCTTCTCCTCTAATAAATCCATATTCTAAAAGAAAGTCCGTAAGCCTACCATACCATGCTCTAGGAGCTTGTTTTAGACCATACAATGCTTTCTTTAGTTTGTACACATGATCCGGGTATTGTGGATCTTCAAAACCTTTAGGCTGTTCTACATATGCTTCTTCATTTAATATGCCATTTAAGAATGCAGCTTTTACATCCATTTGATGTAGTTTAATATCAATAAAACATGCAATTGCTAGTAATAATCTAATAGATTCTATCCTAGCAACGGGTGCAAAAGTTTCATCAAAATCAACACCTTCAACTTGGGTGTAACCTTGTGCAACTAACCTAGCTTTGTTCCTAACAATGTTTCCAGACTCATCAGTTTTGTTCTTATAAATCCACTTTGTTCCAATGACATTAGTATGACTAGGTCTTGGAACAAGTGTCCAAACTTCATTTCTTTCAAACTGATTAAGTTCCTCATGCATAGCATTTATCCAATTTTCATCAGTTAATGCTTCATTTACATTTTTAGGTTCAATTTCAGAATAGTAACACTCAGCATTCACAACATTGCAAATAGAAGACATGCATATTGTTCTTACCACATCTACCTTATTCGATCTTATTCTTCCTCTTGTTTGCACTCCAACTGCAGCATCGCCTATGATCTAGTCAGAAGGATGACTTTTCCCCATTCTTGAAGAAGGATTCGTTTTGGGAACATACTGATCATTCTGTGGAATTACAACTGTCTGTTCTGTAGATGTTGCTCCAGATGTGTTAGCATTTGGTGCAGCATTATCAGACTTCAGTGTATTCTCAGAATTGTCAGTGACTTGTGATACATCCTCTTCATCTTTATCATCTGTAAGACCTTTATCATCATCAAACACAACATTAACAGATTCTTGAACAGTGTTAGTCCTAAGGTTATAAACTCTATAAGCTTTACTATTTCTAGAATAGCCTAAAAAGAAACCTTTATCACTTTTAGAATCAAACTTGTGAAGTTGATCCCTATCATTCAGAATATAACACACACAACCAAATACATGAAAATATTTCACACTTGGTTTTCTAACATTCAGAATCTCATAAGGTGTTTGATTAGTACCAGATCGAATATAAACTCTATTAATGATATGACATGCTGTATTCAATGCTTCAGCCCAAAATCTTTTAGAAAGACTTTTAGATAAAAGCATGACTCTTGCCATTTCTTGTAAAGTTCTATTCTTTCTTTCAAGATACTTAAACATGCTATTCTCAAATTCCCTACCATGATCAGTTCTAATACGGCCAACTTTTAAGTTAAACACATTTTTGAACCTTTTATAGAGAACTTTAAAAGCAGCAAATGTTTCAGATTTATCTCTTAAAAACTCAATCCAAGTATATCTAGAAAAATCATCTACCACAACTAAGGAATATCTCTTACCTCCAATGCTTTCAGTTTCCATAGGACCCATCAAATCCATGTGCAACAATTCAAAACATCGATGTGTAGAACAATGTGACAGCATTCTATGCGGCACTCTTACCTGTTTACCTTTCTGGCATGATCCACATACAGTGGTATTCTGGAAACTCAGTTTAGGTAGTCCTTTGATTGCATCTGATGTGATTAGTTTCTTCATTGACCTGTAATTTACATGTCCTAATCTTTGGTGCCATAAGACATTCTCATCATGTTTTGACAAATTGCATACATTAGTTCCAATAAGATAACAGTTATCTGCAGACCTAATACCAGTCATTACACAATCATCATCTTCATTAAGAACATAGCAAGACTCTTTGTCAAATTTTACATGCAAATTATCATCACAAAGTTGACTAATACTAATCAGATTAGCAAGTAAGCCATCAACATGCAAAACATTTTTAAGCTTAGGAAAACCTTTAACATTCAAAGTTTCTTTTCCTATTATCTTTCCTTTTGATCCACCACCATATGTAACATTACCACCATTCAAGGTCACATAATCAGATAAGTAGTCTATTTGTCCTGTCATATGTCTAGAACAACCACTATCAAAATACCATAGACCAGGTAAACATGCTTTCAAGGATGTGTGAACAACATTACAGGTAACTTTTGATTTCCATGCAGATTTCACAGAATGTTTCCTAGGATGTGAAGACATTCTGAATGACTTAAATTCAGCTCTCAAATCTTTAAACATTTTCAAGCAGAAGGGACGAATATGACCATATTTAAAGCAATAATGACAAATATACTTCCTTTTAACCTTGTGAGAATCTGTTTGTGCAGATGTTACACCAGATGTGCTAGCATTTGCCTTCACAAATTTCACAGGTTTTCTAAAATTTTCAGAAATAGAAGCAGTTTCACCATCATAACCTAAGCCATAATTATTAGATTTACCAGTAGCTATAGCATCATTCACTGTAGAAGCACTCTTGGAAAACTTTTTGAAACTTAAAGTAGAGTTGATCAATTTCTCCTTCAGTTTACAAACTTCAAGATCTCTTCTGGTAAGTAAGACTTCTAGCTTAGTGATTGTGTCTTTTAGATCCTCATTCTCTTTATTCAAAGAATTCAGAGAGAGTTTCTGAGAGTTCCAATCATCTAACAATTTCTGATATGTCTCATCATCAATCCTTTTTCCTGCATCATCAACAAAGCCATTAAAACAGTTCAAATCTGGGTGACTCTGTTTTGATGTTACTGTAGATGTGAAGACATCAGGTGCAACATCAGAATCTGTATCATCCAGATCATCATCTGAGGAATCATTATAATCAATTCTGGTAAAATGAGCACTTTCATTTTCATTAAACTCATCAAGATCATCATTATCAGATTCATCACTCAAGGTAGCACTAAAATTCAGTTTTTGCTTTAGTCTGGTATTGGCACACTCATTTGCATAGTGTCCATAACCAGAACATGCATTGCATTGAACTGATTTTCTAAATTCAGGATCATACCTTGGTTTACCTTCACTCTTTGATGGTCTTGGTGTGAATTGACTCTTCCTCCTTTCTGGTTGTGGTGTTGATGTGTTGATTTGGATCTTAGGCTGAATGTTTCCTTTAGATTTATGCATAGACTTCTTAAGAAATTTATTAAAATGCTTTGTAAGAAGAGCAATGCTGTCAGGATTGTTAAGGCATTCATCAAGCAATTCCTCATCCGAATCAACCTCAGTAATGATAGGCTGAATCTCAGATTTGTTTGATGTCTCTCCTTTAAAAACAACAACTTTTTTATCATCTTTAGCTTCATCAGTTTGATTAGTGTTTATTTCATAGGTTCTAAGAATACTCACTAATTCATTTTGACTCAACTTATCAGTATCTTTTGCTTCTTCAATAGCACAAATTTTAGCATCAAATCTTTTAGGAACAGACCTTAATATCTTATGTACTACTCTAACATTTGAAATAGGGTCACCAAGTGAATGTGATTCATTAATAATCTCACTTAACCTTTCGTTGTAGGATGAAATGGTTTCATCTTCCCTCATTCGGAGATTCTCAAACTTTGTCCCCAACATTCGAAGCTTTGTCCTTCGAACACTATCGGAACCTTCACAATGCTCTTGTAACCTGTCCCATGCATCCTTAGAAGTAGAACAGTTAGATATAATTTTAAACATAGAGGTATCAACAGAAGTAAAAATAGCATTTAAGGCTTTAGAATTATATCCTGCTGTTGTTATCTCATCGGCTGTCCAATCAACTTCTTTCTTAAGTTGAATTTCACCATCGGCATCTGCTGGATTCTTTGGTACGTCCCAACCTGTAAGAATAGTCCTCCAAGCACGTTCATCAATTGACTTGATGTACATACGCATCTTAGGCTTCCAATAAGCATAATTTGAACCATCTAAAACGGGTGGCCTAAGTGCTGTGGATATGTGATGTGTTTCCATTGCTAACATAAACTAAAACACACTTTAAGCAAGGATCTAACCTAGTGTCGTCAGGTATCGGCTCTGATACCAACTGAAAGTGTGTAGGGGGATGGTATCTAGTGTTTAAGTAAAAAACAGAACAATGTTACACTGAATGTTGTGACAATTAGTGTAGCATTAACTCTAACAGAATGTGAATAAGTAAACACAGTACACAGCGGAAGTCTAAAACACTAAAACACAATACGAACACAATGGAATAATTTTTAACATAGATTTTATTAATAACAAAACCTATGCTAAGCCTTACGGCGAAAAGTAACTTAGTTCCTAAGTTATACAAAAATGTCGTGTGAAATGTCTCAGCAATTACTTCAACATTCCACAAACGGAAACTACAATCGAGGCAGGTGCCTGAATCCGCAAACAGACTTAAGTGTAAAACACTGTCTAAAGAACTAATCTAATCTTGTGATTCACTCTCACTCGATTCAAGACTAGAACAAAGTACACTGGAAGGCGGTATCCCTCGGCGTACGTTAAAAGATACAACTACTGACCATAACTCCTAACTAGGGTTGAACGCTCAAGGAGGTGTTACTCGAATAGTGCATACTTTGAAATGAGAGGTTCTGGCGGTATTTATAGAGAAATACACAGCTTCTAGATCCTTCCATTATGAGATCCTATTTTTTAGGACCTCAACCTCCATGATCTTTCTAGATCATTCTGCCATCTTCCAGGTCGTTCTACAATGCTCCAAAGCCTTCTAGCACCTTCTCCAACCTTCTGGAATCTTCCAGGTTCCAGACTCTTGTAGAAGCTTCTAGAATCGTTCCTGAATGTGAGAGCATTTAGTACAACATTTAATGTAACATTTCAGAAAAGACTTAGAATAAATCAAGGAAGGTCAAATTAAGATGTTGTTGATAATGTTAAAGCATTTAAGAGTTAACAACATCTACACAAACAATCAAATCCAAAGCCATATACTTAGATCCTACTTCATTTAAAACATATAGTAAGGACAAAAAATAGAGAAAAAAATACATATTTCTAGGTATATGTACCTTGCAAGGCCAACGGTAAAAGTGAAAGAAAACACGCTCGCTAGCCTTGACAAGAGAGCAAAACTCCTTCTCGTTTGGGGTCTCCGTTTATTCGTCGTGTGGCCTAGGGTAAATTTTCTCCGTCATTTTCTTCATCTACTACAACGGCAGCTCTCTCAACACTTTTATATCATCCAAATCTAGCCACTCCAATGCCATATTTCCTCATCTATCTTCCATGGCCTTCGCCACCATCAGTACTTGCTTCTTCCATACCTGTAAAATTATATCAGAGAATTGAATTACCAAAACCATTAATATCCAAAACTGCATGAAAAGCATTTAAAACTTGCGAGAAGAGGTCAATACTGAAAAAGATAAGAAACTGAGGAGAAAAAAAAAAAAAAAAAGAGGGAGAAACAAAAATACGATAAAGTAAACCTAGGAATATAATTTACCCTAGAAACACTTTGTTGTTCACATGTCGTCTAAATCCAATTACTCTCTCTTCAAAATGAAGTGGACTAAAAAACTGACACATGTTCCTCAAATTTGACATGTTAGATTTCTGCAATTAGTATTTGCTAAACCTTAGTTCTCGGTACTCATGAAATGCTTGAAAAAAACCCATGCTTTCCTTGCTCGTGATCTCACTGTATAATCGTTGTTCTTTATCCATCATCCTCTTTTACCTTCTTTCAATTCTCCTTTCTGGAGCAAGCCTTTTTCTCATAGGTGTGTGTGTGTGTGATAAAGTGCCTTCGGGAATATAAATTATCCTACCAAAGTTTTAAAGAAGAGCAAATAGATAACTCAAATATATTTAAGACAATTATTGATAAACTTTGATTTTTTGTTAAAATTTGTTGTGCTCCAAAGCTCATCTAGCTATTTTTCACTCTCAAGAGCCTCACTCACCATTTAATCCACTATTAGCCACTCAAAATTAATTCTTCCAGATTATTTTTTAGAGTATTATTACCACTCAAAAGTACCTGCACAACTCAACTTTAGTTATAAGTATTAAGATTAATGTTTCTTTCTATACAATATGTTTAAACAATAATGTCATGTAGTTAAGGATTGATGCATATGTATGATCAGATCAAATAACCTTGTAAGTCATTTCATCCATCACGGAGAAGTTGATGTAGCAACTGAATGTGTCCTCGCCCAATCCGGATTTTCAAAACCTGTCTCATACCCCTCCACGTCGAATCTGGAAAATCAAGACATTTCTTATTTAGAATTACAGAATTTACAGAGATAAAACTACATTATTGCAATTTTACAATCAACAGGCACCAATAAAATCATTATTTTTACAAGACAATAAAGAGATCTCAACTATATGCATCATACCTTGTCATAGTGTTTTCTGTTCAATCAGAACTATCTGCCACTAAATCAAATTATGAAAAATAATTCCCAAGGGAAAAATCTAGGATTGAGAAACCAGGCTTATAAATTGTAGTATTGATGAAATCACTTAAATATGATAAAAAAGTTCTATTTAGGTATATGAAATTTAACACTTAATTCCCATCAATGTCTGGGTTGGGGGGTAAATCCAATTTGGTAAAATATATCAACTTGCAATCCTTTCAAGGAAAAAGCTCCCGCAGAGGTTTCATGATGAAAATTCAGAGCAATTACACTCGCTCTTGGAGAAATTTCACAATTAGCTAGCCATCAATTTAGTAGCATCCCTAAGAAAATTATGCAACTCATGCAATCTTCTGCAGAAACAGAGAAAATACAAACCAATCATTTATGAACACCAAAAACAATATCAGTAGCTGCATAACAATGATAAAACATTGATTAAGTAATCAATTATGAAATTACCACAAACAGAAATAAAGAGAACTACAAAGTATAGGATTTATAAACTGTGTTTCATTGAAATTATGAGATTACAGAGGCTGTATATATATATGCGTACACTTGCAGCAAAGTAGATTTGAGTTTAAATCTAACAGATTCCCTAAATACATGAGATAAAGATAATGATAAGGTTTGAAAGATTTATCTAGAAGGATCTAGATAATCTTTCCTAATACGCCCCCGCAAAATTGACGTGCCGTCGGCCACTAAAATTTTGGTGCGCAGAAGTTGAAACCGTGAGCGAGCGAGTGGTTTAGTAAGGAGGTCTGCAAGTTGATCCATGGTATTAACGTAAGCAACAGAAAGAACATCCTTTGAGACAAGATCTCGTACAAAATGGAGATCGATGGCTATGTGCTTCATGCGTGAATGTTGAACTGGATTGAGAGCGAGACGAGTGGCGCCCATATTGTCACAAAGGATGCGAGGGGGTGCAGCAAGCTTCACGTGAAGATCGCCCATGAGGTGTTGTAGCCAACAGATTTCTGAGGCCGCCGTAGCTAAAGCTCGATACTCGGCTTCCGTAGAAGAGCGAGCAACACCACGTTGCTTTCGGGAACGCCAAGAGATAGGAGTGGAGCCAAGGAACACAATGTAGGCAGACGTTGACTTACAGTCGGATAAGTCTCCGCCGAAGTCGGAGTCAGAGTAAGCTGTGATGGTAAGATTATCAGATTGACGAAGAACGATCCCATGGTGAAGAGTACCCTTAAGATAACGAAATAGCCGTTTGACAGAGTTCCAAGCAGCAGATGTGGGCGAGGACATGTGTTGGGCAAGGCGATTGACTGTGAAAGAGATATCCGGGCGAGTGATCGTTAGATATTGGAGTCCCCCGATTGCACTTCGGTACTCGGTGGCATCCACCAGACCAGAATCTGACATGCTTTTCACGGCTGCTGGAGTGCTAACTGGTTTCACACCATCCATCTTATGGCGGCGTAAGAGATCAACGAGATACTTGTGCTGAGATAGAAAGAGGCCCTGCTTGCAATGAGCCACTTCAACACCAAGGAAATAGGATAAGGGGCCAAGATCTTTAACAGCAAAGGTGGCTTGAAGATGCTTGGTGATGGCAGTAATTAGTTGGTTTGACGAGCCAGTAATAATTAAATCATCGACATAGGCAAGAACATATAACCGACCAGAATCCGTGCTCATGGTGAAAAGTGAAGAGTCTGCCCGAGACCGGATGAGGCCGAAGGTCTGGAGAGCCGAACACAGGGCATCGTACCAAGCACGAGGTGCTTGACGAAGCCCATAAAGAGACCGACGAAGTAAACAAACATGCGATGGATAAGTTGGGTCCTTAAATCCGGGGGGTTGATGCATATAAACCGGCAAGTCAAGATTCCCATGGAGGAAGGCGTTACTTACATCAAGTTGCCTAAGAGCCCAATTTGAGGAGATGGCAAGTGTGAGAACAGTGCGTATGGTCGCTGGTTTTACGACGGGGCTGAAGGTTTCCTTGAAGTCAATACCCGGGCGTTGATGAAATCCTTTGGCGACTAACCGGGCTTTATATTTGTCAATTGAACCGTCCGGCTTGCGTTTGACTCGAAATACCCATTTGCAACCAATTATATTGCCATTGGGAGGAGGCGGAACAAGTTCCCAAGTACCATGACGTTGTAGGGCAGTGAATTCATCGGCCATGGCAGAACGCCAGTGAGGCATCAAAAGAGCTTGACGAACTGTAGTAGGTTCTAAATCATCTGGGAGAGGGTGTTTGGTCGCTCCATTTATTTGTTTGGGCTTGTGAACATTGTTTAAGCTACGAGTGCGCATTGAATGTGTGCGCACCGGCTGGACAGTAATTGATGAGGGCAGAACAGATGGTACATCCTGCGGGACCGGGTTTAAATTTGGAGCAGCAACAGGACAAGTGGGTGTGTTCGATCGAGGAGCGGGTGTAATTGAATCTGAGATAAATGGCAATGTAATGGAGCTCGTCTGTTCAGTTGATGAGGGAGAAGTCGACAATGAGTAACCCGGAAATTTAGTTTCTAAAAAACGAACATGGCGAGAGACATATATTCGACCCGTAGTTATATCAAGACAGCGATAAGCACACTGAGACGGGCTGTACCCAATAAATATGCAGGGCTTCGACGGGGAGGAGAGTTTTCCTGGAATGTACGGTCTCAACCATGGAAAACAAAGACAACCAAAAATACGTAGCTTCTGATAATTTGGTTGAGTGCCAAATAGTCGAGAAAATGGGCTGTGGTGTTGAAGTATGGGTGTCGGCATGCGATTGATGAGATACACCGCTGTTTGGACAGCAAAAACCCAAAATTGATCAGGGAGTTTCGCATGATGAAGCAAGGCACGACTGATTTCCAATATATGTCGATTACGACGTTCTGAGATTCCATTTTGTTGGGGGGTGTGAGGCGCTGTTGTCAACCAGCTAACACCCAAACTAATAAGAGAGGAGCGAAGGGCCAAAAACTCTCCACCATTGTCAGAGTAGAGGTTGCGAATTTTATAACCAAACTGTCGTTCTACTAGAGGCATGAAATTCTCAAAAATAGAGCGTACTTGACATTTCGATCGCATAGGGAATATCCAACAGTAACGAGTATATAAGTCAACAAGCAACAAAAAATACTTTGAACCATCAGCAATTGCAGGTATAGTAGGACCCCAAACATCAGCATAAATATAGTGTAAAGGATGCAAAGCACGGAACGAGCTTGTAGCAAAAGGTAATTTACTAGACTTGCTTGAACGACAAGAAATGCAATCGTTGTCCAAAACTTGGGACTTAGTCATAGTAGGTAAATCGAAATTACGAATAATAAAACGACTGGTATCCACAGACGGATGACCAAGTCGAGCATGCCAATCTGCCTGCGAAGCTCGAACACCAGAATGAGCAACCTTACGACCGACCAAATCACGAGAAATTCCTGAATGAAGACGATAGACCCCATTGTGACACGCACCCTTAACAAGTGGCGCCCCCGTGGCTCGATCCTTCACAAGAAAGTAAGAAGGGAAGAATTCCATTGAAACATTATTATCACGAGTAAATTTACTAACTGAGAGCAAGTTATTCCGAGCACTTGGAACACACAACATATCTGATAATAAAAAGGTGCGAGTGGGGTACCGTAACAAGGATTTACCAGTGTGAGAAATAGGGATGGTGGAACCATCTGCTAGATGAACCTCATCTGTACCATCGTATTCAGAATGAATGGAGAGGTTGGATAAATCTGAAGTAAGATTGTGAGATGCGCCGGAGTCGACTAGCCACTGCCCTTCAGACGGAGAGTGCATCGGCGAGGAGGCCATATTAACTTGTAGGGGGGGACGACGACAGGTGAGGGCTGAGTGTCCCTTAAATCCACATAATTGGCAAACAATAGAGTTTGAGGAGAACCCAGACTGACCACTGCGATGTTGCTGTGAGCGATGAGAGGAATGGCGGTTATTTGGGAAATTGGTATTCTGTAGAGAACCCGAGGAAGTCTGGGAGGCAGCATGACCACGGTTGGTTTTATAGTGCTGACTGTTACGATTCCTGGTCGATGGAGGGCCTGAGTGGCTGTGAGCGACATTCACCGAGGCAACCAATTGTTTTGACGCAGCTTCTTGTCGTTTGAGAGTGAGTTCATGCTCACATAGAAGGTCGTGTAATTCTTCAAATCGGAGGGAAGTTTCACGGGTGCGGATCGGACCAACAATGTTTCCATATTCGGGACCAAGCCCATTGATCACGAATAGAGTAAGATCATCCTGGGACACAGGTTGATCGATGATCGCCAATTCATCGGCCTTCGATTTGACATAGTGAAGGAACTCAGTTATTGAACGATCGTCAATAGTGACACGATATAGATCGCTTTTAAGTTGATTAACACGGGACCTAGAGCGGCCAGCGAAAAGCCGTGTTAGAATTTCCCACGCCTCAGCAGCTGTGGAGGCAGAGGAGACAATTGGCAATACATCAGGGGCAAGTGAGCCAAAAATCGCAGCAAGAAGTAGTTGATCTTGCTGGATCCAGAGGGCTATCTCAGTAGCAGTGGAACCGTCTGGACGACGGGGAGGACATCGCTTTGTACCATCAACAAAGCCGAGAAGGTTGTGTCCTTTTAAAAGGGCAAGCAGGTGCGCACGCCAAGAGGGGTAGTTATTGTGGGATAGTTTGATCGGGAGATCATGACGAGCTGAAATTGGAACCAGAGATGGAGGAGAGGGAGGAGTGGGCCTCTCGGTGACGGATGTGTCAGTAGTATCGGATGACATATTGAGCAGCGGAAAGGGTTTAGATCGAAACCTTAACTGATACCATATAGGATTTATAAACTGTGTTTCATTGAAATTATGAGATTACAGAGGCTGTATATATATATGCGTACACTTGCAGCAAAGTAGATTTGAATTTAAATCTAACAGATTCCCTAAATACATGAGATAAAGATAATGATAAGGTTTGAAAGATTTATCTAGAAGGATCTAGATAATCTTTCCTAATACAAAGGACATAATTTTTCAAGAAACTTGAGTTTGTAATGATATGAAATATAATATTTGTTTAGTGAATCATGTCATAAAGATGAATGGTGAGGCCGAATGGAATATGATATATATCAGCAATACATCCAAAACCATATTAAGCAATTCATGTGGTAAACATATATAACTGAGAATTTTTTTCAAACAAGAAACAGTCATCTATTTCGTTTACCTCAAAAAACCTAAAGCATAAGTTGCGATATGCACACCATATATGATCAATTATTCATTTATTCTCTCTACACTCTGATAGAAACTCATAAATCGTGTAGATAGTGAAGATTATGCAATAAGAATAATTTTCATTCCCAAACAGATTTCCTTTTCTCTAAGGCCATTATGTACGTATATAGAATCACATTGACAAGCAGAGTTCGAAATCAATCAAGGCATGTGTTGTATGCACTAAATTCGGGTTGACTTGGATGTGGACTGTGCTTAGCACGATACAAACATATATAATTTATTCGGGGGTTATTACGCGTTTATGTGGATTAAAGTGAGGATTTATGATGATCTTGATGAAGAACAATGAAGAACACCAAAAGTAGCTTCTTAGAGAAGCTAAAGCTTTGAGCTTGGGAGTGTTTATTGCTTTGGGTTGAGGGTGATTGAGTGGAATTCTAACTTATGTTACAAATGAGCCCAAATGGGCATTATATACTGTTTTCTAGGGGTTGCCCGTCCTTTACACGTGGTGCCTCCAGATTGGACCTTCATTCTGCCCGAAAAGGTGATTTGATGGCGCATTTAATGCTAAACCGCCTTAGGTGCTCGTCCTCGCCAAGGTGCCGAGGAGCTGGGCCATGGTGGTCGCCGGAGGACCTTCGAGGAGTGTGGTCGCCACGCTCCATGCTGTCTCCCAAGACTTCAATACTAAAACTTCTTAACTAAGAATAAGCACGTGCTCGCCACACATTTTGGCGAGCAGCTAACTGAGACAGTGCTCGCCAACATCTTTGGACGAGCACTTAAATATATTAAATACATTAAATCTATTACATTTTCTTGGTCTTGTTGACTAGTCGTCCCATGACTTTGTTGACTGGTCCTCGCCACGTAAGATGGTGACTAGGATTGACTTGTCAAAGATTGACCTCTTTGACTAGGTATAACATTTGCCCCCTGGTCGCCTTACTTCGTATTCGTAGAATGGTAAGGCGAGCAGTTCGATCGTTTTTTCCGATGGTGAAAATGGTTCTCGACAACACAATCAATTTCGAGATCTTGATGACGTGAGATGGAGGCGGTCGCCTCGTTTCCTACGCCGAGCTCGCCTTCCGAGGCACTTTTGATGACGTATGATGTGACTGGTGTCAGGCGCGTGGGCGGCGCTCGAAATTTGAAAAACGCGCGTGGGGCGCGTGCCGACCTCAAAGGTCGCGCGTGAGGGTCACTCTCCGAATTCGAATTCGGAAATGGCCCCAAATTTTTGGGAAAATTACGGATTTTACCCCGTTTTTTGCAATTCGGTCCCTGCATATGTTTTGCCTATAAATATGACTTTCCTTCTTTTCAAAACACTTTTACCATTTTGCAACTTTGAATTTCTCTCGAGCATCCTTCCGAGCTTCTTACTTCAAGCTTTTTCGGCGAGTTTGGGTGGTTTTCGATCGATAAAAAGTTATTTAACTCTCATTTTCTTCTTTAAAACTCTATTTTCCCTCATTTCTTAAGAAAAAATGGATTTTGGTGGCGGTTCCGGTGGTGGTTCGCCGCCGTTAGATGGTGGTGCCGCTAGTTCCGGCGAGGCTGATCGTCTAGCCATGGTTTTGTCGGAGAGGGCGTCCTCGTCGGACTCTAGGATCCACTCTCCTGACCCCATAAATGCTAGCGTCCGTAACCTAGGAAAGGCAGTGGTCGTCGACGTCGACGAGCTCTATGACTCTGACAGGGATGATGCCGGCAATGATGCCGAGGAGGGCGATGCCGAGGAGAGTGGCAGTGAGACGGACTCTGATTTGCATGATCAGGGTTTGGATCGAGAGATGGGCGACCAGATAGAAGTCGCCCAAGTCGAGGAGACCTTGACGAGGAGTCTCCGTGAGGACTATGAAGAAGTTGTTCAATATGCAGAGAGCATAAAGGACATTTTGAGTGGTAGGGAGAATTTAGATGGCGACGAGGTCTCGAGGGAGGCCTATTACAAGTATTACATCGAATACCTTCCTCGAGAGGTTCCTCGTCCGCATCGAGAAGCTTTCCAAACGATGTATGAGCCAAGCAATTATGCGAGCAAAGTCTCCTCGGCGCAACTAGAGAATTCTCGAAAGAAATATCAACTGCCGGCCGATGTGTGCTTTTTTGTTCCTCACCCGGATGAGAGGGCCGACCAGCCGCCAGAAGGCATGGTCGCCGTCAACATCGGCATGATGGAGGCGGGGTTGAGGTTCCCCCTTCATCCCACTATCTCAAATTTTCTACATTTCCTGAATGTTGCCCCTTCACAAATTTTACCGAACGGTTGGTCGAACCTGATCGGCATTCTTACACTGTTCGGCCTGGTGGCGGCCGAGAATGGATGTCGGAATACATGGCTTAGCCCGAAAGAGATTAACTATCTTCTTCAGGCGGCCGAGGCCGGAGGGAAAGTAGGCCATGGGTACTATTATGTACGAGGCCGAGATAATTTCAAGTTGGTCGAAGGGGTTCCCAACAAGATTAGGGATTGGAAAACCAACTGGTGGTGGGTAGCCGGGGACTGGATGAGTTCAGTGAGGCCGGACGGATCTTCTGATCGCATTCCCATTGAGACCGAATATCAAAGAATTTGTGGTAAGTCTTTTAATTTCTGCTCGTTCTTGTCTATACTGAATAACTCCTCGCTTTTTGTAGGTGAAACTGTTCGCAAGAAGACTGCCGACCACCGTCTCACTCCTCTCTTTCAGTACCATGTTTGCTGCGTTCTCAATCGTCGCTACCTGGAGAGGTCTTGCCGATTTCTGAACAGGGAGTGTATGCGTGAGCGAGCAGGTCTCAGAGTACCTCCTCATCACTTCACTCGAGAGTTCCCTCCAGGTAAAATATTTCTTACTTCAAATTTCTTATCATTTTACTCTTCGAAGATACTGACTTCTCACTTCTCTTTCTAGTAGTGGTTCCTCAAAGGGTTGTCGCCTATCTTCCCCCCACCGTTGAAGTCGAGCGCCTAAAAGCGAACAGGATGCTTCGACAGGCACAAATCCTTCGCGAGCGCAAGATCGTCGATGGCGCTGGAAAGAAAAGGAAAGGGGCGGAGAGCTCGGGGGCTCCACCCAAAAAGGTCGCTAAACCGACCAGAGGGGGTACTTCTCGCCCACCTGCTGCTGAAAGGAGGATCTCGCCGAGGAGATCCCCTCCGCCGAGGGGTGACTCGCCCCCCCCCCCCCCCAAAACTGTTGCATCCCCTCCTCCCCGAAGCACTCGGTCGCGAGAGACCGCGACGAGCTCGTCGGCCGGGGAGAGGGCTCCGGGAGACAACACACTTCTCGGCTGGGAAGCCGCAAGGGTTGCAAAGTAAGTTTACTTTTTTTAAAAAGAGTTTAGAAATTTTTCAAATATTTTTCTTCTAATTCTTTCCTTTTTTAATAGAGTTGCCGACTATCCGGTCGCCCAACCCTTTAATGAGAACCTTCTCGGCTTCTACCGGTCGCGGGACCCGGTCGATAAGGAGTCTTTGAACCCGTTCGCACAGAGGGCGGTGAAGCACCTGCCTCGCTCGTTGACGACCACTCTGATCGAAGAGGTCAACAACCATAATGCCATGGAAAATGCGCGCCTGGTCGCCATTGACTTGAGCCGAGCCTCTTACACCATAGAGAAACTCGCCAGCCAGATCGTTGAAGGTCGCAAGCTTAGCGAGGACAGGGCTGCGAAAGTTGCTCAAATGGCTAAGGCAAAAACTGTTGTTGAAGGGCAACTGCTCGCCTCCGAGGAGAAAGTGGTCGACCTCGAGACCAAGCTGGCCGATGCTGAGGCAAAGTTGGCCGATTCTGAGGCCCAACTTGAGATGGTTCGAAAAAAGGATCAAGAAGATCTTCAAGAGATCGAACGTCTCCGTGCTCGCCTTAAAACTGCCGAGGACGAGGTAAGGACTCTTACAAATAAGTCCGCAACTGATGAGGAAGAGTTGGCCACTCTTCGGCAACAGCTGGTCGATGCAATAGATGAGAGAGATGAGACAACTGAGCTCGCTGGGGGCGTGGCCATGTTATCGGTAGCGCTTACTGCCCACGGGCTCATTTACAGGCTTTTGGACGTTCATCCGGAAGTGGATGTGATTCCGCTCGGCGAGCTTCTGGACGACCTCCTTATGAAGGAGAATCCTCAGCCGAGAACCGAGCTCCCCTTGCTTCCATTGGTGCAAATGGGACTCCAGTTCCCTCGACTCTCGGGAGTTCCGGTGGAGTTCGTGAATCCTCCCGAAGACTCCCCACCCCAACAGGGCGAGCAGAGTGCTCCTGCTGAAGTGGAGGTTGTGAACGAGGAGGTGGTATCTGGCTAGCAAGTTGCTCCTGCCGAGGAGAATGCTCCGGGAGTTTAGTTTGCTTGTACTTTGTTTTATTTTGTTTTTCTTAGGACTGTTCGGCCATTAAGGCCTTTTTTGTAATTTCAGCCTTCTTAGGATTTTTAATGAATGGAAGTTTTTACTTATGATGTGTTCGTTTTTCCACTTGTTTTATGATAATTTTTTGCAAGTGCTTTTAATAAATATTTTTCTTTCATTGGTTTGTTCGACGTTTGTTATTCTGCGAGCATCTTTAAGAAAGAGTGCTCGTCTTTTCTTTGCGAGCATCTTTAAGAAAGAGTGCTCGTCTTTCCTTTTGCGAGCATCTTTAAAAAAGAGTGCTCGTCTTTCCTTTTGCGAGCATCTTTTTAAAAAAGAGTGCTCGTCTTTCCTTTTGCGAGACTCTTTAAGAAAGAGTGCTCGTCTTTCCTTTTGCGAGCATCTTTTTAGAAAGAGTGCTCGTCTTTCCTTTTGCGAGCATCTTTTTTAAAAAAGAGTGCTCGTCTTTCCTTTTGCGAGACTCTTTAAGAAAGAGTGCTCGTCTTTCCTTTTGCGAGACTCTAAGAAAGAGTGCTCGTCTTTCCTTTTGCGAGACTCTAAGAAAGAGTGCTCATCTTTTAGAGTTAACCATTCGTCGGTTGAACTCTTTGTTTGATAGGTAGTGACCATCTTTGCCACTACCTTGCGAGCATCTTTAGAAAAGAGTGCTCGTCTTTTGTTTCCTAGATGGCTACGCAGAGCCTTGTTTAAACTTTCAAATTTATCTAACACTTGATGGAAATTTAAAACTTTGCTTGAATTGAAATGATGATTAAAAACAAACTATAAATATGAAATAATTTAAAAACTTACTGGTAATACTTCTTCAGCTTGACCGCGTTCCACGGGTACTTGCTCGGCTTGCCCTCTAGATCTTCTAGCTCGTACGATCCGTTTAGGAGTGTGCGCGTTATTTGGTACGGACCCTCCCAAGTCGGGCCAAGTATGCCGATGGACTGCTCCGTCGCCCTCCGAAGTACGAGCTGGCCGATAGTGAACTGGCGAGCACGTACTTTGGTGTTGTAGTAGCGTTCTGACCTTTGCTTGTAGACCACATTCTTCTCGTCCGCTGTTAGCCTTCGTTCTTCTAGGAAGTCTAAATCGGAGAGTTGTGCATCGTTATTCAACTGCTCGTCATAATTTGCTACTCGAAAAGTTTGGACTTGCCCCTCTGTTGGTATGACAGCTTCGGTTCCGAACGCGAGCGCGAACGGAGTTTCACCAGTAGAATTTCTCGTGGTCGTCCGATATGCCCACAGAACCATGTGCAGCTCTTCGGCCCATTTGCCCTTCAATCCATCCAGCTTAGCTTTCAAGGTGTGCTTGATGATTTTGTTGATCGCCTCTACTTGACCGTTTGATTGTGGATGGTAGGGAGTTGAAAAAATTTTCTTGATGTTCCACCTTGAGCAGAAATCCAGCATGTCTTGACTTGTGAATTGACGTCCGTTGTCGGTCACTATTGCTCGTGGTAGGCCGAACCTGCAAATTATATTCTTCCAAATGAAGCTTGTCATTTGGCCCGTTGTGATGGTCTTCAATGCCTTTGCCTCTGTCCATTTGGTGAAGTAATCGACTGCTACGACGACGAAAGTTACCCCCCCAGCAGCTGGTGGGAAAGGTCCGATGATGTCGATCCCCCACTTCGCGAAAGGCCATGAACTATACACCGAGATGAGCTCGTCTGGTGGTGAGTGAATGGCGGGAGCGAAGGCTTGACATCTCTTGCACGTCTGCGCGTAATGGATTGCATCTTTCTTCAGTGTTAGCCAAAAATAGCCTTGCCTTACGATCTTTAGAGCGAGCGCTTGCCCCCCTGTATGATTTCCACAAACTCCATCGTGGATTTCGTGCATGACGATCTTCGCTTCGTCTTCTCCGAGGCATTTCAATAAAGGCATTGAAAAACCCCGTTTGTACAGCTGGTCGCCCACAATTGTGTACCTTGCGGATCTGAGTTGCAATCTGGTTGCCTTTACTTTGTCTGCCGGGAGCTCGCCGGTCTTGATGTACTTGGTGATCGGCGTCCTCCAGTCCTCGTCGCTGGTCGCTTCAACCTGCAAAACTTGACCTCTGTTCACCGACGGGGAAGAAATCTTGGTGATGGTTGCTTCTGAAAATATTGCCTCCCCCTCTGAAGTGGCCAGCCGAGCTAACGCATCTGCTTGCGTATTTTCCTCCCTAGGGATTTGCTCGATGTGGAATTGATCAAATTGCTCGAGTAATCCTTTCACTAGGTCTTGATACTTTATCATTTGATCGCCGCAAGCCTCGTATTCGCCCGTGATTTGACATACAACCAGCTGAGAGTCAGAAAAAAATTTCAGTTTTCTAGCGCCCACGGCCATAGCCATCTTGATTCCTGCAACTAGAGCCTCGTACTCTGCTTCGTTGTTGGTCGCCCGATACTCGAACTCGATCGCCGAAGCAAACGTCTGTCCGGTTGGGCTGGTGAGGACAACTCCTGCCCCTGCTTTGGTGCTCGTCGACGAGCCATCGACGAACAGTGTCCAAGGAAGCTCGATTCCCTCGTCCAATCTCTCTAGGAAAGTGAGCTCTACGATAAATTCTGCCAGCACTTGTCCCTTGATTGCCGTTCTGGGTGCGTAGGTGAGACCAAACTGTCCGATCTCTACCGACCATTTTAGAAGTCTTCCCGTGGTATCCGGACGATGCAGTGCTCGTCGGAGAGGAAAAGTGGTGAGGACGACCACCTCGTGGTCGAACAGGTATTGCCTTAATTTTCTAACACTCATAACTAGTGCGTACGCCAATTTTTCCATTGGAGTGTATCTCAACTCCGCATCTCGCAGTGTTTGACTTACGTAGTAGATAGGCAGATGTGTGCTCCCCTCAGCTCGGACGAGCACTGAACTGATCGCACAGTCAGTGGCCGCCAAGTACAGATATAAAATTTCGCCGGGGACTGGCTTGGATAGGACCTTCGGATCCGATAAATACTCCTTCAATTTCTCGAAAGCTTTCTCGCACTCGTCGGTCCACTCGAACTTTCCTTTTTTCAGAGCGTCGAAAAAAGGTTTGCAACGATCGCCCGTTCGTGCAATAAATCTATTCAGCGATGTAAGGCATCCTGTCAACCTCTGAACTTCTTTCACGTTCCTTGGGCTTTTCATATTGATTATTGCTTGAATTTTACTCGGATTCGCCTCGATGCCCCGCTGGCTAACCAAGTGCCCCAGAAATTTTCCTGAGCTAACTCCAAAACTGCATTTCTTTGGATTTAACTTCATGTTGTACTCTCTTAGGATATCGAATGTCATGGCAAGGTGGTGTAGGTGATCTTCTTTCCGTAAGCTTTTGACAACGATGTCGTCGATATAGACCTCCACCATCTCGCCGATGTATTTCTCAAACATCTTGTTTACCAGTCTTTGGTACGTTGCCCCCGCGTTTTTCAAACCGAAAGGCATTCTTTTCCAGCTATACATATCACGCGCCGTCATGAAGGCCGTATGTCGCTGGTCGTCGGGATGCATTGCAATCTGATGGTACCCTGCGAAGGCATCCATGAAAGTTAAAATCTCGTGCCCCGCTGTATTATCCACTAGGTGATCAATGTGGGGCATCGGAAAATGATCTTTTGGACATGCGTCGTTTAAATCTGTGAAGTCTATGCACAATCTCCACGATCCGGTCGTTGTTTTGACGAGCACTGGATTTGCCAACCACTCAGGATCAGTTCCAGTTTTCTCTATTAACTTGTTGTCGATCAATTTCTTGATTTCGACTGCCAAAGCCGCACTTTTATCAGGCCCAAATTTTCTTCGCTTTTGGGTGATGGGTCTTTTTGTTGGATCAATATTTAGTCTGTGGCAGGCATGATTCGTGGGAATGCCCACCATATCTTCGTGCGACCAGGCGAATGCACCGACGTTTTCTTTTAAAAATGCGACCATGTCCGATCGCAGATGTTCTGGTAAATTTGAACCTATGAACACTTCGAGTTCGGGACGAGCTTCATTTAAATGGATGGTTTCAAGGTCCTCCGCTGAAGTCGCCCGTTCTTTAGGCTCCTTCCAACGAGGGTCCTCAATTCCGAATTTTGGCTCAAAGCCTAACCTAGGCTCCAAATCTGGAAAGTTTTCTGGAGACTGGTCGCCGGGGATCTGGTCGCCCGGATCTGTCTGCTCGTCGATTTCCATTGGGATGTGGTCGTCCACTTCCATGGAGGCGTGCTCGTTCGCCTCCACTTGGTGGTCGTCGGAACGATGACTGCACTCCCCAACTTCAATTTTTCTGTACTTGCTAGGAAGACCCTCAAAGTAGTTCATTTGTTCTGTTTGAGTTTGACACATAATATACTTTCCAACCATGGCGCTTTCTTTAGAATGACGTTTTGCAAAACGGACGAGACACTCCCTCGCCCGTGTCTGATCGCCCTTAACGGTTATAGCTCCCGCCGGGGTTGGAAACTTTACACAATAATAAAAAGTTGAAACGGCCGCCTTGAACTCGTTGAAGAAAGGTCGGCCTAGGAACGCGTTGTAGGATGATGGCATGTCGATGATCAAGAAGTCGAGCTGCCTAGCATGGTGCATTTCAGGCTCTTTTGACGATGCCAACTCCAAAGATAGTCTGATTTTCCCAATGGGAAGGTTGCGCGTGTCCCCGAACCCTACGATTATATCGTCGCAAGGCTCGATGTAATCTGCATATCCACCAAGAGCATCCAAAGTATGCTTGAAAAGGATGTTGGTGTATGACCCAGTGTCGACCATCATGCGATGGACGACGGTTCCCATTATCTTTCCCGTGATGACCAACGCATCATTGTTTGGCTGCACCACGCCGTTTAGGTCGTCGTCCGTGAAACGAATTTGATGAGAAGGAGGCTTCTCGGCAGTAGGAGCGACGCACACCTGGTGCACATTGTTGAGTGCTCGCTGTTCGCCCTGAGCCCGGCGAACAGACAGAGCGACTCCGGATTGAGTCCCCCCCAAAGGTCCCTCTATCACAAGGCAATCTTGACCCAGATTGTCGATGTCTCCAATAGTATTCTTCGGCATGGGAGGAGTCAGCTTGGGACGACTCAGTTGTTGGCGCAGGTCGTCGCTGTCGTCGCGACGTTTCTTTCCCCTGTTGTCGCCGTTTCCACCTCCGGACTTGATGAATTGGGTGAGCTTACCCTCGTTGTAAAGTTTGAAGAGATTTCTCACCAAGTCTCGGCACCCATTGGTGTGATGGCCGACAGAGTTGTGGTAGTTGCAAAATTTACTACCATCAAGATTTGCATCGCTCGTATGCATGGGCTTTGCTTGGGGGAGCAGATTTTTCCCCCTGATTGCGTCGTAGATGCCCCTAGGATCCACGGTGAGGGCCTCCCTGAACTGGATGATCTCAGGTGCCTCCTCGAACGGCCTGAAGTTCGCTGGGCGAGCACTGCCAGCTTGAGTGGTCGCCTTCTTAGGCTGGGAAGATTCCCCAGTGTTGGTGTTTTTCTTGGGCCACACTCTCTTGGACGTGTCAGGCTGCTCGTTAGCCTTGGCAGCGTCCATTATTTCCTCCATTTGAATGAAGTTCCCAGCCCTCGTGCGGAAGTCCGCATAAGAAACTGGGAAAGTAAGATGGATAGATTCCCACAGCTTGGTGCCTATCCTTAGACCGGAAACGGCCGAGATCAGCTTCGTCTCATCGTTTACGGCCTCTCCATCGATTACCAGCCTATCGAAGCGCTCGATGAAGTCCTTTCCCGACTCATTCACAGATTGGCGAACGTTAGCCAAACGTTGCTTTGATGCCGGGCGAGCAGCAATGGACCTGTAGTAGGTCAGAAAGAATTGTCCCAGCTTGTGGAAATATGTGATTGATCCGGCACTCAAAGTTGTGTACCAGCGATGAGCCCGATCTCCCAATGTTAGGGAGAAGTTTCTGCATTGTGTGGCGTCCGTTGCCCCGATTGAGGCCATATAGTTGGAGTACTTGGACAAGTGTACTCTGGGGTCGGACATCCCATCATATGCCGCCATGGAGGGCATTTGGATCTTCCTTTGAATGGGGGCAGTGAGGATTGCAACACTTAGTGGAGGTGCGGGCAGACTGATCGGCGGTGTGGTCCCTTGCTTCTAGGCGACCACCTCTGCTCGCAGAGCGTCCATCTCTTGTTTCATTAATTTTTGTGTTTCGAGGAACTGGGCGATTTGCCCCTCCTCGGCAGTTTGAGCTCGTGGGACGACGTTCTCGTCACGTCGACTCCCATGGGAAATGGCTGGGCGATCATCATGACGTGATCGCCTGGGAGAGTGTCTGTCAGAATGGTGGCCGCGATAACTCTTGGCCGGAGCTCGCGAACCCTTCCCTGGTCCCACTCGATCTAGAGCTGAGACTCTGTCGCCCTGATCTCTCCTATCAGCGCGATGGTGGTGGTCGGCCTTATGTGGTCGGCCATCCACGTTGAAAGGTACTCGGCGAGGAGCCCTTCCATCATTGTCGTTCATTCGGTTGAAAACCGAATTCCTTTGTGAGTCTCCCGTATGGCTATTGTGGGAGTGCTCGCCGACTTTGTTCTTGCCTTTATCTTGGGGGTGAGCGGAATGTGAGTGATAGGAACGGTCATCCTCGTTCCCCCTGTTTTTGCGAGCCTCGACGAAAGCCCGATCTTTGGCCTTCTCGAGCTCTTCCTCCTCGTTCTTCCTCCTCTTCTCCAGGAGGTAGTCCGATAGGTCTTTCAAGTGTTGGGGGTCATTCAGAATATCCCCCATATTTAGGTTTGCAAAAGGATTTGCCGGCGGCGGAGGGTGCTCGTTCCCTCCGAGCGGTGGAGTATGCTGAGACATCGTTTAAAGAGTGTCTTTTAAGATTACAAAGTAAAGATCTAAAAAACGAAAGATTAAAGTTCTTACGCAGAAGAACGTGCTATTACAACTACTAGTCTTAGCAAAGTAACAACAATAGAAGCTTGAAAACACAAATACAAGGAGATCAGACTCCAAAATATGCTACGAAAACTAAAAATGTTCAAGAACACGAAGAACACTAAAGATCGTAGATGATGCTCTAAACGGTAGATATACCGATTAAAGCTTGAAAAAGGGAGTTTGCTAACCGATCGCTCGTTGATCGGACGAAACTTTGATGATTTAAACACGTAAAAGTTCCCCTCCTTCTAGCGCCAAATGTTGTATGCACTAAATTCGGGTTGACTTGGATGTGGATTGTGCTTAGCACGATACAAACATATATAATTTATTCGGGGGTTATTACGCGTTTATGTGGATTAAAGTGAGGATTTATGATGATCTTGATGAAGAACAATGAAGAACACCAAAAGTAGCTTCTTAGAGAAGCTAAAGCTTTGAGCTTGGGAGTGTTTATTGCTTTGGGTTGAGGGTGATTAAGTGGAATTCTAACTTATGTTACAAATGAGCCCAAATGGGCATTATATACTGTTTTCTAGGGGCTGCCCGCCCTTTACACGTGGTGCCTCCAGATTGGACCTTCATTCTGCCCGAAAAGGTGATTTGATGGCGCATTTAATGCTAAACCGCCTTAGGTGCTCGTCCTCGCCAAGGTGCCGAGGAGCTGGGCCATGGTGGTCGCCGGAGGACCTTCGAGGAGTGTGGTCGCCACGCTCCATGCTGTCTCCCAAGACTTCAATACTAAAACTTCTTAACTAAGAATAAGCACGTGCTCGCCACACATTTGGGCGAGCAGCTAACTGAGACAGTGCTCGCCAACATCTTTGGACGAGCACTTAAATATATTAAATACATTAAATCTATTACATTTTCTTGGTCTTGTTGACTAGTCGTCGCATGACTTTGTTGACTGGTCCTCGCCACGTAAGATGGTGACTAGGATTGACTTGTCAAAGATTGACCTCTTTGACTAGGTATAACAGCATGCATCTACACCATATTCAGGTAAGCCTTAACCTTCAATTATTTCTTCTAAACAAAACACATTACACCCAGTAATTTTAGGCATCATCATCAAGAATGAGTGATCATATAAATGTATGCACAAACTTCGACCTCAATTTGGAGCAAACAAATTATTTAGGGAAATTTTTTTAGATATTCAATATAATGGAGAACTAACAATCGCATTAAATTAAACCTTGGAAAGTTCCTTAGAATCAGATCAGTCCTCTTCCAAAAAGCTCTCAACTTTCAGTTTATCACAGAAGGGAGAAGGGAAAACAAAGAACAACCACAAAAAAACCCTTACAGAAAACCATTGGAGGTTGTGGATAGTGATAGCTAGAGACCACTTCGATCTTCAGATTGAAGTTTCTGTCGATCGATAGCCCTGGTTTCAGAAGTTCCGGCGGTGAGGAGATGAAAAGGATTCTAAAAAAACGAAAAAATTGAACGTGGAAGACGATGATTATAAATGGCCAAATGGGAAACTAAACCTGCCAACTGTTCGGTGTCCATTGCAGAATGCATGACGTGAACTCTTCGTTTTCCGCGGTATGTCGCTTAATTTGACACCTGCCAAAATAATATTTGTCTCAAATGACACGTGGCGACAGGTTGGATAGACTCAAATGACACATGTCGAAAGAAGGAGGACTCTAAAATGACACATGTCGAATGGCTAGAGAGACTTTTCTCCTTTTATTATATAAGATTTTTTAAAAAAATTATAATTTTATTATAAAAAAGATACATGGGATAATGATTAACGAGTAAAGAATATTGTTGGTATATACTCAATCTTAATAAAGTAGAAAAAATACTCAAAAGTTAACTATTTAAATAGAATAAACATATTTTTTGTGACCCAAAAATAGAACTAAACAAAGTTTTAGTGGACAGAGGTAGTAATAAATGTTGGGATATTCATCCTATCCCTAATCAGATTAGAGTTTATAAATTTAGTTTTGATGGCCAAAACCAGATTAGAACTCAAGTGTTAGAGTTTCAATTTCTAAACTGTTTTATAAAGCTTAGTAGATAAGAATAGAAGTCTAAGTTTTAGTCAGTTGGATCAGTTGTATGTATATCAGCTGATACCACATTATTTAATTATATAAGTTTTAAGTTATTTTAATTTAAAAAATAATAGTATAAAATTATAAATTGTATTATAAAATAAATTATAAATTGTATTATAAAATTATTATTTTATTAAAATTTCGGTATTTTGAATTATACCGATTTTCATACTTAATATTGGTTTTTTACGAGTTTATAGATTTAGTTTTGATGGCCAAAATCAGATTAGAACTCAAGTGTTAGAGTTTCAATTTCTAAATTGTTTTATAAAGCTTAGTAGATAAGAATAGAAGTCTAAGTTTTAGAGCTGTAACCACATTATTTAATTTTTTAAGTTTTAAGTTATTTTAATTTAAAAAATAATAGTATAAAATTATAAATTGTATTATAAAATTATTATTTTATTAAAATTTCGGTATTTTGAATTATACCGATTTTCATACTTAATATTGGTTTTTTTTTTTAGACATTTCGTTATATGCTAAAATAATGTTGTATAATCATTATTCATAAAGTATTCGATATACCGAAAATTTCAAACCTTTCGACATTTTTTCAGTAAGAAAAGCTCGATATTTTTCATGGGAGATGATAATGTCAGAATGGGTGCAAGGGGACCCGACCCACTTGAGGCGATAAAGTTTGGTTCAAGAATTTCGTGTCATTGGCCCCATATTATTGTCGTATCGTGTATGTTAATGGCCCCATACTCTTTGCATGTTACGGACTCTGGTGCATGCACCTTTCTCTGGCTCAATCATTCCTTTTCTTTTAAATTATTAATATTAATAATTAAACAAGACATTTTTTAGAAAATCTAAATTATTAACAATACGATTTGGACAAAGTTATACTTACTATATTTATTTAAATTTATAATATATAAATATAATAATTTTAACCTGTCAATTATGAAAACTTAATTAAGATTTTTTGCCAAAAAAAAAAAACTCATAATAAAAAATAAAAAAAATACTTGCAAGCAATCACTACCAAAAAAGAAACAGAGGGGTATTTCCGAGGGCATATAATTTAGGGGTGGCAATTTTCGACACGACACGACACGATAGCACGATACGAATCCGACACGAAAATTGCGGGTTAGTGTTTGGCCTTATTGGGTTCGTGTCGTTATCGGGTCGACCTGATAACGACACGAAAATTTTGTGTCGGGTTCGTGTCGGGTTCGTGTCAACTCGTTAAGCACGATAAAATTAACAGGTAACCCATTAACCTGTTAACAACCCGTTAACCTATTATTTACCTGATATGACACGACACGATAATGACATGTATCTGATAATAACACGATAATGACACGATAATTTTTTATATTTATATAAATATATTATTTTTTATATATTTAATACAATTTTAAATTAATTTATTTTCTTATCGTGTTGTTATCGTGTCGTTATCATGTCGTATCACGTCGACACGAAAATTATCGTATTGTTATCGTGTCGTGTCGTGTCGACACGAAAATTATCGTGTTCGTGTCGTGTCGGCACAGATTCTTATCGTGTCGTGTTCGTGTTTGGGCTTATCGTGTCGTGTCACTATCGTGTCGACACGAAACACGACACGATAGCACGATTTGCCAGCCCTAATATAATTGCAAGGGGTTATTTATCGAGGGGTTATTTGCAAGGACTTTTGCGAAGGATATTAGAACTCTTGCTAATTAATTTGTCGAGGCATATTGAAAATCCCTCGCTAATTAGTGAGGGACTTAATGAGTGACTGAATTTCGAGAATTAGTGAGAAATTTGTCGAGGGCCTTTTTTGCCTTTTAATTAGCAAGAGATTTGGCGAGAAAAATTAATAAATAATTTTAAAAAAAAATAACCCTCGCTAGTTAACAAGGGTTTATTTGGGATTTGTCGAGGGAAATTAATAAATTTTAAAAAAATGATTTCTCTATAAATTAGAAAATACACTTATATACTATGAATTAGGCCGTGTGGCTATCCATGAGAATTAATTGATTACAAATCTTTAGTCTGTACAAGAGTGAAATTAATTAATTTTATCCAATTAATAGAATATATATATTAGAGATAATCAAATAACATTACACGAACCTTCTTTGTGGAAAAAGGGCAAACTTTATTTTGTTAAATGCATCTCAAACATCAATATTGTATTAAATTATTTTACAAACATTAATATACTAGTATTAAAAAAGCCCAATTAAAAGAGCCCAATAAGTGAAAACGGTTGTAAAACTAATACTTTTATTCCTTTCATCGAGTGTACAAAATGGGGTGGCATACCACCCTTTTATAGGGAGCAAGAGAGGCTCCTAGAATTCTAACATAAAGATCATCATAAGTGATCATCATAAGTGCTTATACTAGAATCATCTAAAAGTATTTGAAAGGACATCCATTTTATATATTATTTTATAACACTCCCCCTTGGATGTCCGTCATTACACAAAGAATATGCCTCGTTAAAAACCTTACTAGGGAAAAACCCAGTGGGACAAAAACCTAGTAAGGGAAAAAGAGTACATATTACTTAGTGTATTCAATCTCCCCCTGATCCAAGCATCATGCGGAATCCTTTAATCGACGCATTCCGATACGCTTCACCAGCTTCTCAAATGTTGCAGTAGGTAGTGCCTTGGTAAATAAATCTGCTAAATTGTCACTTGAGCGGATTTGTTGCACATCGATCTCACCATTCTTTTGCAACTCATGAGTAAAGAAGAATTTTGATGAAATATGTTTAGTTCTATCTCCTTTAATGTATCCTCCTTTTAGTTGAGCTATACAAGCTGCATTATCTTCATATAATAGAGTTGGAGGATTTTTATTGTCATGAGACAATCCACAATTCTTTCGAATATAATTAATCATTGACCTTAACCAAACACATTCCCGACTGGCCTCATGAATTGCTATAATTTCAGCATGATTTGAAGAAGTGGCAGCAAGTGACTGTTTTGTAGATCGCCATGAAATGGCTGTACCACCACATGTGAATACATATCCAGTTTGAGACCTTGCTTTATGTGGGTCAGATAAATACCCAGCATCAGCATAACCAAGCAATTCAGGTCGAGATTTATTTGAATAAAATAGGCCAAGATCAACTGTTCCTTGGAGATAGCGAAAAATGTGTTTTATACCATTCCAATGTCGCCTTGTGGGAGATGAACTAAATCTTGCTAGTAAATTAACTGCAAATGATATATCTGGCCTTGTGCAGTTAGCAAGGTACATAAGTGCACCAATTGCACTGAGATATGGTACTTCAGGACCAAGTATCTCTTCATTTTCATCTCGCGGTCTGAAAGGGTCTTTATTAGGATCGAGTGACCGGACGACCATTGGGGTACTTAGTGGATGTGCCTTTTCCATATAGAACCTCTTTAAAACCTTTTGGGTGTAAGCAGTTTGGTGGACAAAAATTCCACCTTCGAGGTGTTCAATTTGCAAACCAAGGCAAAATTTTGTCTTTCCAAAATCCTTGATCTCAAATTCTTTCTTTAAATATGCAACTGCCTCTTCGAGCTCTTCAGGAGTCCCGATTAAATTGAGATCATCAACATACACTGCAATTATCACAAAACGTGATCCATTTTTCTTTATAAAAACGCATGGACATATTGGATCATTGGTATAACCTTCCTTGACTAGACATTCGGTAAGACGATTATACCACATACGTCCGGATTGTTTGAGCCCATACAAAGACCTTTGCAATTTAATAGAATAAATTTCTCTTGGATTTGATTTACATGCTTCAGGCATGTTGAATCCTTCAGGGACTTTCATGTAGATATCTTTTTCAAGATTACCGTATAAGTATGCAGTGACTACGTCCATTAGACGCATTTCAAGTTTTTCATGCACGGTAAAACTTACAAGATATCTAAATGTAATTGCATCCATCACAGGAGAGTATGTTTCATCATAGTCAAATCCAGGTCTTTGTGAAAAACCTTGGGCTACCAATCGTGCTTTATATCTCACAACTTCATTTTTCTCATTTCTTTTTCGCACGAATACCCATTTGTATCCCACTGGCTTTACACCTTCAAGTGTTTGGACTACAGGTCCAAATACTTTTCGTTTTGCCAGTGAATCCAACTCGGATTGAATTGCATCTTTCCATTTTGGCCAGTCATTTCTACGCCGACATTCATTAACCGATCTGGGTTCATGATCCTCAAATTCTTCCAAAAAATCAAGTGCTACATTATATGCAAAAACATTGTCAATGACTGTTTCTCTTCGGTTCCAACTTTTTCCCGTAGTGATATAATTTATTGAAGTTTCTACAACCTCATGCTCTTCAGGAGCAACATCTTCTGAGACAACTTCTTTAGGAAGCTGAATTTTCTCACTACGTGCGAGTTGTTCATCCTCATTTGACTCGTCAATCTTAATTATTCCTCTTTTCTTTCGAGGGTTTTTATCTTTGGAACCAAGAGGTCTACCACGCTTCAGGCGTGCTTTAGATTCATTAGCACTTGTTATTTGTCCTTCAGGGACATCAATCTTAACCGGAACATTTTCTGCAGGAATATGTGATTTAGTAACTCTTCTGGAGTCACTAAATGCATCCGGTAATTGATTTGCAATTTGTTGCAAATGTATGATCCTTTGAACTTCTAGTTCACATTCTTTTGTACGAGGATCAAGGAAATCTAATGCAATTTTCCAATTGATTTCTTTTTTCGGTTGATCCTTACCTCCCCCTAATGTCGGGAAATGAGATTCATCAAAATGACAATCTGCAAATCTAGCAGTAAATAAATCACCTGTTAATGGTTCAATATATTTAATTATAGAAGGTGATTCATACCCGACATATATTCCCAACCTTCGTTGGGGGCCCAATTTAGTTCGGTGAGGCGGTGCAATTGGAACATAAACCGCACACCCGAAAATTCTTAAATGGGAGATATTGGGCTCATAACCAAATGTTAATTGAAGGGGAGAAAGGTTATTATAACTTGTCGGCCGAATTCTCACAAGTGTTGCTGCATGTAGTATAGCATGTCCCCAACCAGATAAAGGGAGTTTTGATTTCATTAACAATGGTCTAGCAATTAACTGCAATCGTTTGATAAATGACTCGGCTAGACCATTTTGTGTGTGAACATGAGCTACAGGATGTTCAACACTTATTCCAATCGACATGCAATAATCATAAAAAGCATGTGATGAATATTCACCAGCATTATCTAAACGAATTTTCTTTATTGGGTGATCTGGAAATTGTGCTCGCAACTTTATTATTTGGGCAAGTAATCTTGCGAATGCCAAGTTGCGAGAGGATAAGAGACATACATGTGACCATCTCGTTGATGCATCAACTAGCACCATAAAATATCGAAATGGTCCACATGGTGGATCTACAGGCCCACAAATATCACCATGAATTCCTTCTAGAAATGCAGGGGATTCAATCCCCACTTTAGTTGGTGAAGGTCTAACAATTAACTTCCCTTGAGAGCATGCAACACATGAGAATTCATTAGAATTTAACACCTTTTTATTTTCTAATGAATGGCCATGTGAATGTTCAATTATGCGCCTCATCATGGTGGAACCAGGATGTCCAAGTCGATCATGCCAAACCATAAAATCATTGGGAGTAATAGACTTCTGGTCTATTAGGTGATATGTTTCAGCTGTATTTATATTCGTGTAATATAGGCCAGAAGAGAGTGAATACAGCTTTTCTAACACACGTTTCTTTCCAGAAACAACTTGTGTAATCAATAGACATTCACTATTTTTCTCATTTAGAGTCTCGATATGATACCCATTTTTGCGGATATCTTTAAAACTTAACAAATTTCTTTGAGACTTGGGAGACAGTAGTGCATTATTTATAACTAGTTTAGTTCCTTCAGGGAGAAATATTGTGGCTCTTCCGGAGCCATCAATCAAATTTGCACTACCACTTATAGTGTTAACATTTGTCTCCCCCTTTTGCAAATGAGAAAAATATTTTTCATTTTTAAGTATAGTGTGTGTAGTAGCACTATCAATTAGACAAATATCACCATCACTATTCATTCCCAAATGTTTGGCATCCATTGCTACTTCATAAAAAAAATAAAACATAAATTAGAAATTAATATTAATAAAAGATGCAAAATATATAAATATTTTATTCATCATGAAATACTTATAGGGTATTCATCATATGCTTAGTTAACATCGTTAAAGAAATCGGCTACATCAAGATGGGTCATAACCACATCATCACCATCAAGAGCAATATTGTTATCAATAAAATTTGTCTCAACATTTTTTGCCTTATTTTTCAAAGAAGCTTGATAAAGCTCAACAAGATGATCCGATGTTCGACACACGCGGGACCAATGACCTTCCATTCCACACCGGTAACAATGTTCCTCATATTTCTTCTTTTCTCCATTGTCTCTCTTCTGGGAGACAGCTTGTTTCTTGTCACGATCATGGTTGTTGTTATTAATTATATGGAGTAAATCTACCACGACCGCGACCACGATTATGACCACGTCCTCGGCTACCACCACGTCCACGTCCACGACCACGACCAGAATTTTGAGATTGAGTCGCATTCGCTTCAGGGAATGGACTAGAACCGGTGGGTCGGGACTCATGATTTTTCAACAATAATTCATTATTTTGCTCGGCTAAGAGAAGGCATGCAATGAGTTCAGAATATTTCTTAAAACCTTTTTCTCGATATTGTTGCTGCAGGAGCATATTCGAGACATGAAAAGTAGAGAATGTCTTCTCAAGCATATCATCATCAGTTATGGTTTCACCACATAATTTTAATTGTGAAGTAATTCTGAACATAGCCGAATTATATTCATTGACAGTTTTGAAATCTTGCAGACGTAGATGAAGCCAATCATACCGGGCTTTTGGAAGGACGACCATCTTCAGGTGGTCGTATCTTTCTTTTAAATTTCTCCACAAAACTAGTGGATCTTTCACTGTTAAATATTCAGTTTTCAATCCTTCATCCAAATGATGACGAAGGAAAATCATTGTTTTGGCACGGTCTTGATTTGATGCACTATTATTTTCAACAATAGCATCACCAAGACCCATAGCCTCAAGATGAATTTCAACATCTAAAATCCATGACAAATAATTTTTTCCGGTGATATCAAGTGGTGCAAATTCAAGTTTTGTGAAAGTAGCCATAATGAAGAATGAAATGAGAAATGAGAAAAAAAAAACACTACCTTAATCTACCTTGAAGAGGTTCAAGTATATAATACTTGAAAATATTATTTTGGCTCAACGTAGAGACTCGTGCTGATAACGTGTTGTAAAACTAATACTTTTATTCCTTTCATCGAGTGTACAAAATGGGGTGGCATACCACCCTTTTATAGGGAGCAAGAGAGGCTCCTAGAATTCTAACATAAAGATCATCATAAGTGATCATCATAAGTGCTTATACTAGAATCATCTAAAAGTATTTGAAAGGGCATCCATTTTATATATTATTTTATAACAAAAACTAATCCAAAGCATTTGCAAAATGATACTCTTTAAAATCTCAGTAAAGACTCATTTGAAATAGGGCGACTTTTCAAAGGACACTCTAATATAATTATTTTAATATATAACTTCCCAACATCAATATTTAATTTTTAAAAAATAAAAAATTAATATTTAATTAAAAACCCTAATAAATCTTTGTCTATGGCGAATATCAGCTTGATGGATCTAAAGATTAATAAATTAGACATATATAATTAATTCAAGTTGCTATGTTTCTCAAGTCTTTTCACTGAAAAAATAAAGCACTAATTAAATAAATAGTAGATAAATATTTATATGAGACCCAAAAAGTTATGAGAAAAATGTCAATCAATATTGCACATATAATATTAGCACAAAATAGAAAAAAACAAAAAAATTGAGAGTTGAAATCGGGTCAAACGAATCTCCTTATAAAAAGCAACCTGAAAAATTTGCTCGAGACATGTGTTATGATAAGGTTAAATATGTTTAAGAACAAATAATACTTACTTGATCGATCTTAAAATAACATACATTTTTTCTTTTAGTAGAACAATTCTGGGAGCTGGTTTTTTATTTACCTTTACACGATTTTTGTAAAAAAGATCAATTTGATCTGATTTTTTAACACTGTTTTAAGGATGCGATTGAATTGCACCTTGCATGTATACACACTTCAATCATGATAGTATAAATATAGTGCATCACCCCTCGAAGCTTGAAATCAATCTCAAGTAATTAAACTTGCAATGGCAATATCTTCACATTCCCTTGCACTTTTTCTTACCATAATATTTTCCACTGTTATCCTCCATTGTTCATCATCATCATCCATTGCTTCAGAACAACTCAAATTCTGGTCGCAAAATGTGCAAACCCCAATGCCAAACTCCATCCTCAAAAAACTGTCCCCTCACACCAAAAAAGTCTCTGATTATTACACAAACATTATTCTTTCCACACCAAATCAATTCACAGCTGATGCCCATTTCTGCTCACTTGCTAACTTGGCTTGCACATCTGAATTTGACAAAGCGATGAAAGTAAGTAAAAGTTACCACTCAAGCCTTAGTAACACATACGGAGCTCAATCTTCGGATGCTCTTCGTCACGAAGATCCATTCTCTTTCTTCAGGCAATCAGTCCTGAGAAAAGGGAACCTCCTTCATCTTCCAAACTTGCAAGAATCCCTCCCAAATCGCGCGTTTCTCCCCACTCAAATCGTCTCCAAGATTCCCCTGACCCATGAAGCCATCTTTAAGACATTCCCTGGATCATCCGTTGGGACGACTAAAGAAACAGTGCAATATACTCTTTCGTCTTGCAATGCTGCTGCAATACAAGGCGAGACGAAAGGCTGCCCCAAAACCTTGGAAGACATGGTGGGGTTCGCGAAATCCACGTTGGGGGACAAGAATTTGTGGGCCCTGACTTCCATGATCAGCCCCGAGGGGCTGATGATCATTACAAAGATGAAGCAATATCCTGTTGAGAAAATTGTGGCATGCCATGAGGCTTTCCTTCCATTTGCAACTTACTTTTGTCATTCGCTTCCATCCACTCGATTATACGCAGTGGAACTTGTGGATCCTAACAAGGAATTAGGAGGCTCTGTTAACACCATGATGCTGGCGATATGTCACATGGATACATCTTCATGGCCTAAGAACCATGTTGCTTTTCGGACGCTGAAATTCGGGCCTGGACAGGGCGAGGCGTGCCATTGGTTCACGCAGCTCGATCTGGCCTGGATCAGTATGTGATGCAGGATGATCAATCATCAAACAACAATTCAGTTTTTTAATTAAGCATTTTAACTTATAAGAGTTACGTTGGTATTAATTTGCTAAGAGAAGCTAGAGGCCTTCTTAGCCTTAGGATTTGAATTTTCTCCACCCTCTATTTTCATTTAATTTGTACAACTACTGTTTGAACTTTTCAAATAAAATACTATCAACATCTACATCTACATATAATGTGTACCTTCATCAGTACTATACAAATTTGTAATGCAGTACAAATATGTGATGGGTAATCCAATTCTGATCGACCAGAGAGAAAGCCCCAATTTTACCGTGCATATTTATCAGTAGCATTTTGTGTGTTTTTTTTAAGCAGTACTAGTTGCGTTTTCACTTCTGAATCATAAAGCCTCATGTTTTCTTCTCCAAATTATTTGCACTTTTTAGTCCCAAATTCATATAATCGATCAAAATTTGGCGTCACTGCACCGACTAACTAAAATCAGACAACAAAAATGTAAGAGTTACACTTGTGTGCACTCAATTGCATGATACAATTGATGCAATTTAATAACAATTTTAAATTGATTCCAATTTGATGGATCAAAAATTCAATTGGACAATTAATAATATATTCAGATTATTCAATTTCATACAAAAATGGCCAAAATTGCTATATTCATTTTCTCATAACTAAAATGGGGCCATCCGGATTTTCGCATAACACGGTTTTGAAAAATCTCAATTGATTTTTGCCCACATTTTTATAAGTTTAAAATTTTCGAATGACACATAATTCTTTTTTAATAATGATGAGACTAAAAACATTGAATTCATGTAAAGAGTGGGTCCAAAACTGAAATTACCTCGGCCATTAAATATGCCTCTTTTGTGAATTTTAGTTTTGATTAATCAAAACTGATCTGAAAAACGGCATCTTTTAGTCCAAAAATATATGTAACTCAATATTGTAGTCTCAATTTGATCAGTCCCGTATGAATAAAATCTCACATTTTAATCCCAAAAAATTTGCTTATAGTCATATACTATTTTAAACTTTATGGAAGTTCACAATTCATCAAGTACAAAAACTTATGGGAATGAACAATGTTTCTCCTTATATTTTTTTCTAATAATATTGTTAATAATTATAAAATAAAATCTGAAATTTATTTGAATAAATTATACCCTCTCTGTCCAAAATTTATATGTATGATTCTTTTTCATGGATTTAAAAAAATATTAATTTGTAATACATAAAATGGATGCGTAAAGTAAAAAACTCTATTGCAAAAGTCGAGATACCGGCCCGCCTAGTGATTTCCGACTAGGTGCCCTTTTTTATTTGTGGACTTTTCGGCGTCGAAGTCCAATTCAAGTGATGAAAGACACTTTTTTCAAGTCGAGCTACATGGCTTTTTCATGATGTATGACATTTTTTGCCAAATTCTATCGTTAAAGTGGTGAAAACTGTATTTTTTTATTTTTCGTCATTGTTTCTGCACCTAATTTGGTAAAAAGTGAATGTTGTATCAGTGTATTTGGTGGAATAAATATTTTTATTTATGAAGATGTGCATTAAGTTTTGACGAAAAAAATGAATACTTACCTACAAAGTTTGGATCGAGGAAAGTGAAACCAGAAATTTGTTTTATTATAAGTATGAGATCTAAATCCAATTTATCAAATCCCACCATCAATTTGGAAATCGGTTAATTTTGTATGTATGTCTTGGACATTGCATGTGTAAAATGTTAAACTCAGTCTTCAAGATAGATATATCTATCTATCTTGGAACCAGGGACAACTGCTGCTTAATATTTTGTAATTGTAAGAAACTTAATTTATGCTTAATACGACAAGACATATACACTACTCCATATATTGCATTACGTACTGTGCCAAAACAACCCCGTGATTTGAGTAATTACACAATATCACAAAATTAACTTATTTGAGACCGTCTCATATATGTGACAGATTTTCATCACATATATATTGTATGTCTCGTGCACTTATGAATTATGATTCTACCCAATCGTGTTTTGAATCAAAGATGAAACTCATCTCTGCAATCCAATCTTATTTTTGAAAAAACTAGTACAGTGTACCTGATAAACATTGTAAAAGAAAGACAGGAAGAGGATAAGAATACTATATATCAACTAGACTCCAGAATATCCAGTTTTAGTAGATATAACTAATCCAAGTTGCTTTTGTTTTTGTGTGTCATGGGAGATAAGATAAATTTAATTTATGGAATCCAAAGTAGAGGCGATAAATTGAGCATGCATATAAACTCTTAAATTAATATTAATTCCAAGTTGCTCTTGTTGTTATATGAATTATCATCGAGGAGATGAGATATGGAATAATATATATCAAGATCAAGATTTTGTTGTCGCCTGCCCCCAGTGATTTTTTCTTTTCCAGCACGAAAATATCCATAAATATCCCAATATATTTTTAATATAGAATTGATATTTTTACGATATTTGTAATTATTTTGGACAATATCGATAAATATTGATATGCAATAACAATATCGAATCTAATATCGATATTTCTAAAAAAATCGCCCAGAAGGATAACAAAAAAATGGGTTCCAGGTCTGCTTTACTATTAAAGTAATTATATATATATATATATTAATGTATGAGTAAATATGTGTTACTGTAAGTACGAATAACACATAACTTGACTTTTCACATGAAATATTACTACCATTAATTTAAGGATAAAAAAACTTGCAGGTTTTTTGCAAGTCATACCAAACTAATACCAAATCAAACAAATCTTTAAAAAAAAAATCAAAAGACAAACAGAAAAATAGGTTCCGGGTATGTGTTACTGTAAAGATAACTATATGTTATTGTACGGGGCAATATGTGTTATTGTAAGGACAAGTAACACATAACTTGTTTTTGAGGTAATATATATTTGTCCTTAAAGTAACACATGTAAGGTATTGAAAATTGTGTTACTATATGTAACACCCCTAAAATTTTCAAGTAAAACTTTATAGATTATTATTGGGATTATATTTTTTTTAGTCCATTAAATTGCCACGATTTTGAATTTAGTCCATCAGTTTACCACTTTTTGAATTTAGTCCACTAAGTTTCGATTTATTTTGATTTTGGTCCAGTTACCTGCTATAGCAGGTTTAACAGGTCATTTTTTAAAACACACCCCATAAAATGTTATATACACACCCCAAATGTTAAACACACCACACTAAAATTTTTAAAATTTATTTGTTATTACTATACACACCCCAATTCTTTCATATTTAATAAATTGACAAAAATAATTAAATTAAAAAAAAATATAAATATAAATTAATATGAAAAATATAAATAAAACCTATAAAAAATTGACTAAATCTTCAAAAATTAAACAAAACTAAAAAAATTAATTAATTTAATTAATTTTGAAGTTTTAGTTGATTTTATACTACTTTTAAAAAATTTTATACTACATTAATAAAGTAAGAACCTAATTTATTTTATTTTATTTTAAATACGAAATAATTATGTCACATGAATATACATAGAATAATGTCATTTGAGATATTATCTCCTTGTTAAAAGATTTAATAATATATATATATAACCAATTGATTTGAACTTCCGAAAATCATGCACAATATCTATCTTCTTATTTTAAAAAAATTCGCTAATAATAATAATAATTATTATTATTATTATAAATCTATTTATCTAATGATTATATGGAATAAAACTTAATAATAGATATCTAAAAAAATTCATCATTGGGTTTAAGTGATATTTTAAGTAAATTAAATCTTTTTTTTCATAAAAATATATTCACTTTAAAGATAATTTAATTCTATTTATTTAATATTCAAAATATCTTTAATTATATATTTTCTTGGACTAGTCTTATATGAAATATTGCATATATGCATTTCAATTATTCACACACATGTTCTTTATAAATACACCCACAAGCTTAATTCACACACACATTTTTTATAAATACACCAACAAACTTAATTCACACATTGATTTTTTATAAATACACCCACTGACAGCTTAATTCGAAATTTTTAATCCGTTTATTTTACTCGTTTCTATGATTTTTTTATCTTTTATTTTATTGTCGAACGCGGGATATTAAATGTATTAATTCAAATTGTAATATGTAGTACTACACATTATTTTATGTAGTAATAACACAAACTATTTATATATAATAATACAAATTCTTTTATTTAGTAACACGTTTTTTCTAGTGTTTTTATTGATGTAGTAACTCACATTATAATATGTAGTAACATATATTATCGAATGTAGTAAACACAATAATCATGTTGTAATACAAAATGTTTTATTGTAGGATGATGCGAAAAATATTAGATCATTTGATAAAGTTACATATAGTAACAAACGTCTATTCAATGTAGTAATTCAAACCATAGTATGTAGTAACATATAATTTTTTATGTAGTAAAATAAATTATTACATGTAGTAATAACACAATTTTATATAGTAATACTGATTCTTTATTGATTAAGTAACCCACATTATAATATATAGTAACATATATTATTGCATGTAGTAAGATATATTATTGCACGTAATACAAAATAACATTGACCCATAATAATTAGTATTAAAGAATATTTAAAGAAATATAAAATATTTAAGGATTAAGGTCATCGTAAATTGCAGCGTCCGACTGCGGTCTGAGGTGACCGCAAACTGCTCGGAGAAGACGACCATGTTCAATTTCTGTCAGTGGGTGCATTTATAAAAAATGTGTGTGTGAATTAAGCTTGTGGGTGTATTTATAAAAAATGTGTGTGTGAATTAAGCTTGTGGGTGTATTTATAAAAAATGTGTGTGAATTAAGTTTGTGGGTGTATTTATAAAGAACATGTGTGTGAATGACTAAAATGCATGTATGCAATATTGCATATAAGCTTTTGTGTATTTTCTTTCCATATTTTTTTATAGTCGTAACATATTGAAGTTCCCAATCTATACTCTAAAACTTCGAAAGAATGATTCCATCAATTAAATTTGGAGAATAATTCAAGAAATCTGCTTACTTATTTCAAAATTTCATAAATTTCTCTGAAGTAGTACGTTACTCCTAAGACTACATTTATCGGTGACACCCAAATGGGTGTCACCACCAAATTGCACAAAATGACAAAAAATTATAATAACAAAATAATAAAATGGTGACACTCAAGCTTTGACACGGTGGGTGGAGCAACTGCATGTCATGCTTATGACTTCCTTTAATATTGTGACACTTGACACCTTATTATTGGCTATCCAAAATTTTTTTGTATTAGGTAAATTGTTGAAGATAATGTTTTTTAAAAAAAAAAATTTTTATCAAAATTCATAAAAAAAAATCCTCTACAAATAGAGTACAATCTTGATGCATTTTGAAAAACAAATCAATTATCACTCTTTCTCTCATATTTGTATCATTTTCTACTATGGATCCAAATAATCTCAACATTTTCTCAAACTCTCAAAATTATTCATACTCCCAAGATTATCCAAATTTTGGATCTTATCTGAACGCATTTCGAGTTTGTCCACTTATATGATTAATCGGGAACAACTCCGCAATAGAGAAGCTCATAACGCTCTTCAGAAGGATTTGATTGAGCATATATGGCAAAAATTCGGCCTGTCGAGTTAAATATGTACCTTGCATTTTCTGTATTTGTAATTTAGTATTTAATGCATCTATTTGTATTTTTCTTTTTATTTCATTTCAGTTTCCTATTGGTTATCTTGTAATTTTAATTTTGGTTGAGTTTGTAGTTTTATTTTAAGAATATGTATTTTTTTTTCCCAATTTATAATTGCGGTTTTAGAATATCAAATCATAGTTATATACTCCCTCCGTCCGCCTATAAGTTTCCCGTTACTTTTTGGCACAAAAATTAAGAAAAGTGATTAAATAATAGATATAGTACAAGTAATGTGATTGGAAGAAGGAGAGAGATAGAGAGAAAAAGTAAGATATAAAGTGATGTGTAAGAAAAAATACTTACCAAAAAGGGTATGGGAAACTTATAGACGGACGGACCAAAATGGTAAAATGGGAAGCTTATAGGCGGACGGATGGAGTACTATTTCACACCTAAAAATAAAATAGAAAAACTAATTATAAATAACATATTTTGTAAAATAATAAAGAAATAATAAATATTTTAGGTTGGGTTGGTGTCATTGATAAAGTGAAAAAAAATTGGAATTGGGTTGGGTTGTAGATTGTGTATGTGGATGGGAGAGAAATGAATATTATATTGGAAGGTTGGGTTGGTTGGGGTTGTGGATAAAGATAGTCTAATCAAATTTAAGATTTTCATTTTAAATTCCTAATTTATCTCACAAGAAAACCTATTTCCCCCTATAAATAGAGGCCGTATTTATAAAATAAAAACACGCCATACAAATATTCTTACGCCAAAAATTATAGATTTATTTATTTTACTCGAAATTCATGAGGTCGACTCCAAGAGAATTAAATTTATTTTCATTGCATCCACGACATAAAATCGAGGTGGGATTTTCTTACTTACGTATTCACTTTGTCACCTTTAAATGTTATTTGTGAATTTAATTGTTGCTTAGCTACATGATCCTATGTTTATGATTATTGTGGGTTATTTCGACGGAAAGGTCGTTATAGCTAGCGGGGACGACGGTCCGGGATGGTAAGATCCTTGGGGGCAACTCCACCGTATACAGATTGGCCAATTTAATTGGTCAATATATGGAAGACTTATGTTATGGAAGACTTATTTATGCATGTTTGTGAGTTTATGATTTTATTTGCATTGATATTTAACTGTGACAAAGGGGAACCCACTGAGCTAGTTGTTTTGCTCACTCCAATCTATTTAACATTTTACAGATTCAAAAGATTAAAGGAGTTGTGGATGGACGGTGTGATGCGTGTCAAAGAATTAATTATTATTTTAAAACTGTGATTTAATTAGTTCACATGTTACAAAAGTCACATATGTTTTGTTGTATTACAAATTGAGTGTACCTTTAAATTAAATTTGTTTCTTTTCAAGTGATTGATGTTAACTTTTTCAAAATTGTCACTATTTTAATATTTACTTCTGCTGCAAATATTTTTGTAAATTAATAAATTTATCTACATATGCCTTTTGAAAATCAAGATAAGACAGTATTTTATTTAGTTGGCCTTCAAAAAGTAAAAATATGGTGTTTTCATCTAGGCCCCTAAAATCGGGATGTGACACTATATAAGCACAAATGTATTACTTTATAGAGAAAGATGTGTTAAAATGTCTTTGATGTGTGAATGAAATACTCAGCAAAAAAATATAAATTTAGATGCACGCATCTTGAATAGTTCATCTCTAAAATTACAAAATACATAATAATCAACCGTTAATAAAAACAGACCCACATATAATTTTATCTTATGATGAATTAGATCCAGATAGCTATTTGGACATATTTCACAATAAGACTATTGTAAAATATTGTATATATGTATTTGTCAAAAATCAAAACCGATATTTTCATCCTTGATCTAGTTCTCTTTTAATTTATTTTATTCTCTTTTATTGTTCTTCTTTAGATAATTTATTACAAATTAACTTTGTACTTATACCTTGTGGTTCAATGTGTTCATGAAATGCTACATAATGTGGAGTATATGATACTCCTCCGTTCCAGGATTACTTTCATAGGTAGATGGACACACATATTATAAAAGTGTAATAATGAGTGGAGTTTTAAGGGGTATATAATTTTATAAAACTTTATGTATAAAGTAAATAAATGAGTTGACTTTTGTGTATGTGTGGAGAAAAAATAATGCATTTGTGTAAAATTGAGGATATTGTGAGGGTGTAATTTATAAAGGGTATTCCATTTTAAGTATATAAAAGTTATTGTGGGACGTCCAGAAAAAGTAAGTGTAAAAGTAATTGTGGGACAGAGGAAATATTAATTAATGACTATTTAATCCTCATTGAATTTTGACATTCATTTCTTTTATAGGAATATTTTAAACATTTTAAATAAAAATATTATAATTTTATCATTTTCTAAATATTCAAATTATAAACCGTTAGTATCACCAATATATATATACTGTATATATCATACTAGCTCCAACAATTTAATTTTAATACAAATTTCTACTTTTGAAACATATACTCCCTCTGTCCCACAATTGTTTGCACTCTTTCCTTATTCGTCCGTCCCACAATTGTTTGCACTACCCAAAAAGGAAACTTTTTCATAAACCCCACCCTCACAATATTCACATATTTACACAAAATGCCATTACTTTTACCCTCAATCCAATCATTCACTTTACTTTATTCATAAAAGTTTACAAAATTACCCCTCAACTCTCCACTCATTACACATTTTTCTTAGTTTGCGTGCCCCATTTTTGGTGCAAACAATCCTGGGACGGAGGGAGTAATTTTTTTTAATGAGGTTTTGTTAAGGCGTGGGTTATTTGTCCCTCCAGAATGTTAGATGCACCCATTTTCTTCATTTATTAATTAAATATACAGGTAAAAAACCAATTAACTTACCCTTTTAGTAAAATAGATCTCAAGATCCTAAAAAAAAAAAAGTAAAATAGATCTCAAGATAGATACACTCTTATAAAATTCACACACAAACCCTAATTTCAGAGGAAGCAACCATCATTGCCGTCGCCAGCCATCACCCCACATTCAGATTTAGAAATAAAAATAAAAAAACTTAAAAATCTAAAAATATTACTCCCTCCGTCCCGGAATTGTTTGCACTACTTTATGGGCACGCAAACTAAGAAAAAGATGTAATGAGTGGAGTGTTGAGGGATAATTTTGTAAAGTTATATGGATAATTAAGTAAAAAAATGATTTGATTGAAGGTAAAAGTAATGGCATTTTGTGTAAATATATGAATATTGTGAGGGTGAGGTTTAAAAAAATGTTTCCTTTTTGGGAAGTGCAAACAATTGTGGGACGGACGAATAAGGAAAGAGTGCAAACAATTGTGGGACAGAGGGAGTACATTTTTTCGACAAACCAGTGTCGATCGACACTGGTTTATCGACCATAGAATATATCGTCGACTATAATTTGTCGACAAAAAACACCCTTGTCGAAAACATTAAAAAAAATCTGAATTTTCGACAAGAAATTATCGAAAATAAACATTATGGTCGAAAACAATTTGTTGTAGAAAATTATAAAAAAAAGCGAAAAAGAATCAAAAACCCTACCTGCGCGTGCGAGAATGAAAAAATGCAAAATGGGCAGCAGTGTGGGAAGGGGCGGTCGTGAGGTGTGTGAAAGAATTTCGTTTCATCTAAAAGTCTGAACTTGTAGAGAGGTTGAGAATTAATTCTTGTATAGTAATAGGAATTAATATATAAGAATTAATTCCCAACTTCTCTACAAGTTCGGACTTTTAGATGAGACGGAATTCTTTCATGGTATCAGAGCCATAAGGCTCACGCCCAAATGTCCTGGGTTCGTTTCCTGCTGAAAGCAACCCCACCCATTTAAATTGTCCACTCGATAAGCCTCCTCCTCAAAGGGTAAAAGATGATAATCCGGCCCACGAGTGAGGGGGAGTAATAAGAATTAATATACAAGAATTAATTCCTATTAGTGTGGCGGCGAGAGGTGCTGGTTGTAGAAGAAGGGTGGCCCTGGATAGGGGAGGAGGGGGCGGTGGCTATGGGTTGGCGGAGGAGGGGCGGCGTCGGCGTGGGAGGGAGGAGTAGGAGGGGCTTTGGCTGTGTTGTTTATGCTCATATTAGCTCTGTTGATAGAAGTAAATTAGATACTAAATATGTTAAGTGTATGTTCATTGGTTATGATGGTGATGAGTAAAGTGTATGTCATTTCAGCTTGCACAAAATAATTGTACGTTCATTCCTGAAGGTTGTGTTTGGATGGAGAGATTTGATTTGAGGAGGGATTTCAAATGAAATGATTTAAAAATATATGAATTTCAAATGACATGTTTTAGTGAGGATTTAAAATCCTCTCAATTTTAACTAAAAAAATATGTTAAGTATTTGAAATCTATTCATTTACATTTTAATTCAAATAAGTGGAGTGAATTTGAAGGGTGGATTTGAAATTCATAGGTCAAATTTCTCCATTCAGCCTAATGTTAAATTAATTATTCTAATTTCATTCTTGTTTTGGTGTCTGTCATTTAACTTGGAACTATTTGCTTTAACAGTTGGTAGTTGTCTCGTCCTCTATTATCACGTGATTTCAAATTTCTGCACTTCTACTTTCCATTTGTACAAGTGTTTCTACTTTTCAAATAAAATCGTAATCCCTCGTCTCAATATGACTAGCTTGCACCATTTGACTGAAATAATTTTTAAAAAAGTGAATTTAGTGCATGATTGGTGAGTTATGATAAAGGGGTGATATTTTAGATGATTTAGTGAGATCTAAAATAGATATAGGGAGGTGCAAAGTAAAATGTAAATAAAAAGTTAGTGATAATTTTGAAAATAAAATAATGGTGTGAGAGTATTAACTATTAACTAATTTTATGGTCTATTTTCATATTGAAAGTGTGCAAGTAATTTTGGATTATAATTAATTAATTTCACATCTACAATTTTGGATTTATAGCTAGATGATCAGACAAAAAATCATTTGTGGTATTAGAGTACTCTCAACTCATGTCGATCCACACGTTTTAAGTTCAATTTCTATTGAAAATAGACTTCATCATATTAAATTATTCACTCGATGGATCATTTTCTCTAATGGTAGATGTGATAATTCGGTCAAAAAAAAAAAAATCATGTGTAGACAAGAAAAAACAATGTACATACATTTTTTTTCAAATATAATCGATCATCTTTTTAACAAATCAAAACCAATTTTTTTTTAGAGGATAAACTTACACACTACAAAAATATTGCTTTTAAACAAATGAAAAAATGTTATAATAAAATATTTATTACCACATTTTATGTATTACCACATTAATTTTATATGTGCCTAAAGTCGTGTGAGGATAGACTAGTGAGATATCATCACATTTAAAAATGCACCTGCATCTCTCACAATCTCTCATATGTATGTTAATAACTTTACCATTGGACTACAACTCATTTAGTGTAATAAAAGCACAAGAATATATATATACTATTTTAAATTATATTTAGTTAAAAACTAAAATGTTAGATTAAATTCAAAATGAGTTTTCTAAATATTTTTACGATTAAAAAATGTTAGATTAAAAAGTGGTTGATTGGTTACGTAAACAAAATAAAATTGTGCGAATCATGAAAAAAAATAGTACTTAAACAAATAATTATTTATTCTATAAAAATTCTGTATATACAGGGTAAAAAATAAATTTCATTAATAAAATATGTTTTTATATTTTTTAAATATATATTTTATCAGCCATATAAAATGAAAATAAAAAATTAATATAATTTGAGTTTTATAATTCTTAATATAATAGTGTGCTATTAGAGTTAATATTAACACACATTATATTTTTTAGTGTGATAAATTACATACTTATTAACACACTTAAAATATAATGTACTTATAAACACATCTATTTTTAGTGTGTTAAAAGGGGTGTGACGATAGACAATTTATATTATTATGTGTGGTAATTGAGTATATATCCACACACCTAATATTTAGTGTATTTATAACATACATATTAACACACTAAAAATCTTAATGTGACTACATAGTACATTTTACCATATTTATTTTATAGTGTGATAAAAGATGTCTGACTATAAGCCTTTTTTCTTGTAGTGACATATACATATCTATCACCAACGGATGACCCCAAAACTACAATATCTCAACCACCACTTCAATGACAGATCCAAGATTTGAAATTCGGGGGTATGAAAATTTTCGAAGATCGAATTATTTTTTCGTTATCTTAAATTTCTTTAACATACACTACAAAAAAACTACAAAATACAGACGGATTGAAATCCGTCAAAATTACCGATGGATTACCGACGGAATAACAAAGTCAACCGATTACCGACGAAATTTGTTTTTCGTCGATAATTACCGACGGAATATCCGTCGGCAATCAAAAAAAAAAATCATGTGATTACCGACGGAAACTTCCGTCTCTAACCACAAAATTTTTTAAAAAAATTAAAAAAAAAAAAAAAATTCGTGATTACCGACGGAAATTTCCGTCGGTAATCACAAAATTAAAAATAAAATAAAAATTAAAAATTTGTGCAAAAATTAAATTATTAATTAAAGAAGAAAATTTGTTAGCTAGAAAATTATGATTGATTGAAATAGAAAAATTGTTGATTAAATTAAAAACATGTCGATTAAGTTAACTAGAAAATTGTTGATTAAGTTATAAAATTTTATATTAAATTAGAAAATTATTGGTTATAAAATTTTATATTAAATTAGAAAATTATATTAAATTATTTATATTGTTTGAACATAATTTCTTTAGTTTTTATATCCATTTAGTTTATATGATAATTAAGTTTTTTGTTATGTGAATTAACAAATAAAAAAATTATTAATATAAGGTGTTTGCTTACAAATTTATTTTGTTTACTCATAATTATGAAATACTTTTATAAAGTTCTACATTTTTTTTTCATAGTAATTTTTAAACCTCAATTGTCATATTAATTCGACCGTCAATAATCATATCATGATCAATTGCTATTTTTCTCTTATTGACTATGGTGATTGATTTTTTTATTACGAATGCTTGAGTAATGGTGTAGTTGAATGTGAAACAACTCAATTGGAGGTAATTAAATAAAAGTATTGAAAAGAAAAATTGTACATAATAATTATTTTTAATTCCCGCGTAATACGCGGATCGTGCATTAGTATACAATAGTTATAAGCCACAAATTTAGTACTCCATTAATATAAGTAAAAGAATGTTCAATTATTAAATGGATTTGTTTTAAAAAAAAAGAAGTAAAACATGTATACATGGTATGAACTTTTCAGAATTTTAATCAAAACACAATAAATAAATTAGGTTTACAATATATAAATTAAAAAATTAAATTTACAATAGTTATAAATTACAAATTTAGTGATTAATATAAGTAAAATAATGTTCAATTATTAAATAGATTTGTTTTAAAAAAAAGAGTAAAACATGTATATGAACTTTTTAGAATTTTAATCAAAACATAAATAATAAATAAATTAGATTTAAAATATATAAATTAAAAAAATTAAATTTACAATAGTTATAAATCACAAATTTAGTAATATTAATATAGAAAGAAATTAATTTTGTGAATTTTTTTTTTAAAAAAAGGGTCGAAAATGAGTACATATACAATTAATATTACAATTATAAACGAAAAACAGACTTGTCCGAGTGGTAGGCGCCCCTCACTAGGCGCCCACACACCCGAGTTCGAGTCCCACGAAGGCCGAAATATTCAACCTATTATGCTTGGCCCCTCGCGGGCCTTTTAAGTCTGGGTCGGGCTAGGCCAGCCGTTGGCTTGGGCCCCCGCGTATTGATATATATATTTTTTTAATTTAAAATTACTGAATATTCCGTCGATAATTAAAAAAATTAAAAAAAAATTCCGTCGTTAAATTCGTCGGTAATTAAAAAAATTAAAAATAATAAAAAAAAATCGAAAATTTCCGTCGGTAAAAGTTACCGACGAGGTTAGCACCGACGAAATTTTTCCATCGGTATTTCCGTCGGAAAACACTGTTTCCGATCAACATTCCGTCGGTAGCACCGACGGAATTTTTCCATCGGTATTTCCGTCGGAAAACACTGTTTCCGATCAACATTCCGTCGGTAAAACGCGTATTTTTTGTAGTGATAAGTTATCTTTCATCATTTTCTAATTAAATTAGATAGTAAATTAGCAATTATAAGGTAGCAAATTAAAAAAATATAATTCTACAATTTAAAAAAAAAAATTAAATTTTAAAGTTTCAAACCACTATCTATCTATTTTAATTTAACATAATGTAGTAAATTAACCGTATAAACTTTAATTCCTAACTTATAAGTTATAAATCTAAATAAATTTATTCATAAATTAAAAATAATAACCAAATAAATTATAAGTATAAATAAATGTATTATTTAAATTAAATAATTTGTTGTAGTAGTACTATTTTTACAGCGAGAAATGACGGAAAGAAGCATAGCTTAATTGAGACTGAGGAGAATTGAATTGTAGAATTCAGTTTGAAAGTATAATGTGACCTTTGGGTCTTTCTTTCTTTCTGCTAGTTTCTTTTTTTTGCCCTTTAATTTGAGTTGGTGAGTTGGAGAATGGACACACATGCGAAAAGATATTGAATCCTTTTTTATACCTAAAATTAAAAAGAAAAAAAAATTAGGATTTGGGGTACATTTTTCAGGTGAAAACGATGCTCCGAATAAAACCCACTATTCATCGTGACGTTCGACGTTTTTTTACCAAATTCCATCGTTTGAAGGGTAGCGATGAAATATTTTAATTTCGTGGTTGTTCTGATTATTAACAACAAAATAAAATATTTTGTTGGTAGTGTAGATAGCGATGAAATATTTTAATTTCGTCACAAAAAATGAATCCACAAAATTAACCATAAAAATCTGTATATCGTTGCTATATTTTAGCGACGAAATATAGTTTAGTGGTTGTTCTAATTATTAACCGCTATATAAATAAAATATTTTGTTGTTAGTGTAGTGACGAAATATTTTCATTTCGCCGCAAAAATTAAATTCACAAAATTAGCTACGACAATTTGTATTCTGTCGCTAATATTTTGCGACGAAATATAGTTTTCATGGTTGTTCTGATTATTAACAACAAAATAAAATATTTTGTTGCTATAGTGTAGCACTATAGCAATGAAATATTTTAATTTCGTCGCAAAAATTAAATCCACAAAATTAGTCATAAAAATTTCTTTTTCCATAGCAAAATATTAGCTACGAAATATGATTTTCATTGTACGTTGTACTCAAATTATCAAATTCATAAGATAATAAGATAATAATTTTTCAGATTTATAAATATTACAATTATAAATATTATAAATTCATAAATATTACTACAATTCATATTCAGATTTATACAGTATATGTTTAATTCATCATGCATGAATATTTTTAATTGGCTATAATAGTTATTTATGTGCAACAAATTAATGTAAGCGTGTATATTTAAGTAATTCCAATGAATTGATACATGCGTTCGTGAATATAATAGTTAATTGTATACAATGAATTAATATTATACATTAATGCATGAATATAATCAATGAAATATATATGAATTCATTTATTTTCAATACATATGTACTAAATTTGCCGAATTTAAAAAGTCTCTCTTTTAATTAATAGAATATTAATTTATCAATAATTTAATATCTCTCTAAATTAATAAAATTTCATGGTCCCAAAGTTATTAATTTATAGAGGTTTTACTGTACTTTGACACTTTTTCGCCTATTGCTAAAATCACCACTGTAAGAATCCTATTGACTGTTGTTATTTCAAAAAATTGGCATATCCATCAGTTAGATGTGAATAATGCTTTCTTACATGGAGAATTAGTTGAGAAAACTATATGGTTCCTCCTCCTGGTTATTGTTACCCTAATGATAACAGAGATTGCAAGTTGAATAAAAGTTTTTATGGTTTAAAGCAAGCTTCCAAAAAATGGTTTACAAAATTGACTACTTCTTTACTGTCATTAGGTTTCATTCAATCCAAACTGACACTTATTATTCACTAGACATAATGAATCTGATTTTACTTTTGTTCTTTGTTATGTTGACACTACAAAATTTTGCTGAAATAAAGAGGGGAGTTAAAGAGGGGGATTAAACCCTTGCTATTTGGCGAGAGATTTAAAGAGGGGCACAAATAAAGAGGGAATTAGCGAGGAATGGAATCATACTCGCGAATTAGCGAGTGGAAAAAAGTGCTCTCGCCAATTTACAAGCGCGTTGGCGAGGGTACCAAAATCCCTCGCAAATTGGCGTGGGAAATTAATACCCTCGCCAAATGGCGACGGCTGCTTTTGGAAGGTGGCGAGGGAATAGGTATATATAGTTATTAGATACGAGGGAATAGGTATAGTTATTAGATATTAATTGTTAGTAGTTATTAGATATTAATTGTTGGGTTAATACTCCAATTAATTATCATTATTAGATTAATTAATAGTCAAATATTGTTAATAATATAATTTAATTATAAATATAATGTTTTGATAATTTAGTTATGTTATTAATTTATGTTAAATATATGTAATTTAATTTATTAAATAGAAATATGATGATGTTAGAGTTGAGAGGATGAGTTGTGCTTGTTCTTCTTGTAGAATGTGTGTTACGACTTGATTATAATTTTAATCAAGTTAAAAAATTAAATTAAAAAAATAATTAATTAATTTTTAAATATTTATCTTTTAATTTCAATTTTAATGGTGTATTTATTTTTAAGTTTTGATTATTAATGATACTTGTTTTTTATTTTTAATGTTAAATTTTAATTATATTGAATGTATATATAATCAAATAATTTTTACTAACAATGATTTAATTACAAATTTGAAATATATATATATATATATATATATATATATTTATGGAGAAAATTAATTAGACATAATTAATGAATAATCATGAATTAAAAAAAATGTAATTGGAGAACAAAATTAAACCCAAATAATTATTTGTAACACATAATTTTATAATTTTTCATTTAGAAATAAATATATTAAATATGTTTTGACAATTTAAAAATAAACAAGGAACTTTAATTTTATAATTGAAAAATAAAATAAACATAATTAATTATTTGTAACACATAATATTATAATTTCTTATTTAAAAATAAATATATTAAATGTGTTTTGACAATCTAAAAATAAACAAGTTACTTTAAAGGAAAGAAAGAAAAAACTAAAATTATAATATATGTATATATATATATTAATTGTATTCAAAGTATAACGACTAAAGCTTCTAGCCCAAACGGCACACAAGGAGCGCATAAACACTTCTTGTTCCGGAGGTCCCAGGTTCGATTCTCGCGGGGGAAGGGGGGTTAAATAGAAGAGGCGGTGGGGTGGGGGGGTGTTCAAAACACGAATTCCACAATTTTTTAAATTTATTAAATTGGCGAGGGTAAAGGCCCTCTTTAATTGGCGAGTGGGGCCCCCTCTTTAATTCGCGGGGGGGGGGCGCCCTCTTTAATTGGCGAGTGGGGCTTCACCCTCTTTAATTGGCGACGGTGCTCTCGCCAATAAATTAGCGAGGAGCACTTTGGCGACAGAGAGTCCCCCTCGCCAATACTGTCGCCATTCCATTTAAAGAGGGTGATTCCCTCGCCATTACCCTCTTTAAATGGGCTGTTTTTTGTAGTGTGATGATCTAATTGTAGCAGGGACTAGTCTTGACATCATTAAAACCAAAAAGAGCTACTTGCACAACAAATTTACCATTAAGGATTGTTGGGTTTCGGTGCCGCCGGCCGCCACACGTACTCGGGGTTATACGAACGGGCTTAGACTCGTGTAGGATTCTGTCGGGATATAGTGGAGATAACCAAACACAAAGATGGGTAGCACTTCACCCTTACTGTTCTCCACTCTCCAATCTCACGTCTACATTACGCGTGTCGTCCCTGTTAATGGAGAGGTTGACTCAATATATGGGAAGGCTACCAAGAACTAGGGCATCAACAAGTTGGGCCCTTGTGTGTAGGCCCAACGGGCAAAACCACACTTGGGCTAAATCCCAACATTTCTCCACCTTTTTTGCCATCCCCAACTACAATCCACAAACAATTTTGTCATCATCGCCCAACCCACTTCCACGTACGTGCAAAAGACAACACACAAAGAATGAGAAAATTTCATTTTACGTCCTGTAACTTAGGCCTAATCCAGAATATATCCTTTAAGTTTTCACATTTTCAATTTACGTCCTAGGGTGTCCAATTTACTTCATTTTCGGTCCAATTTACGTCCTTTCCACTGGAAAATTGGAAATCCGGTCAAATAGTTCAATTTACATCCTTTATGTTTGAAAATTATAAATTAATAATTAAAAAATTCTGAAAATATCATTAAAAATTAAAAAATCTCATTAAAAACTTATAAATTGTGTAAAATAAATATAAAAAATCTAAAAAAATTATAAATTCTACAACTCAAAAAATCTGAAATATGTGTAAATTTAATTTTTTTCTTTTCTAAAAAATCATAAAAATAAAAAAATCTATAAATTAAAATTTTAAAAATGTTTTAAAAAAAATTCCACAATTTAAAATTTTTTTCGTGAAAATGAATTTGGGACGATTCCAAAATCGATTAAGGTGTGGAATTTCCACACAACCTCGACGGTGAGTTGAAAAATCTCGTGGGACCCAAATTTTTTAGGAGTTCGAACAAAACTTTAATGGTAGACGAGTATGAATCAAGTCTGATTTTTAATGAAATGTTAATAATTTTTATTAGTCTTATTAGATTTTTAGAATTGGTAATTTTTAATCTACATATTTTTAATAAATTAATGAGATATTTAGAGTTTTTAAAATTTTTAATGAGATTTTGAATTTCTGGATTTTTAAATTACACATTTTCCATTCTTTGAATTGTAGAATTTTTTATTTTTTATACTTTCAAAATTTTAGATTTTTTATTTTATTTTACACATTTTATAATTTGTAATGATATTTTTCGAAATTTTAGTGATATATTTTGAATTTTATTTTACACATTTTATATTTTTTAATTTTTAGGAGGTTTTTGAATTTTTAATGATATTTTTAGATTTTTTAAATCTTTAATGGGATTTTTAGAAAAAATTAATTATTAAATTTTAATTTTCATACTTAAAGGACGTAAATTGGACTATTTGGCCGGAATCCCAATTTATTCCTCACATTCCGGTGAGTTTTAAAAATTTTCGGCGGAAAGGACGTTAATTGGACCAAAAAGGACATAAATCGAAAAAGTAAAAACATAAAGGATATAAATTGGATTAGGCCTAAATTACAGGACGTAAAATGAAATTTTCTCCACAAAGAATACACAAAGATTGTCTACGTACGTAGAAGTTAGTCCATAAAGAAAAACACAAATAGTGCTCCACCTCAATTGGAGCAATCACAAAGATTCACAAAGAGAAACACAAAGACGAGCTCCACCTCACTCGGAGCACTCACAAAGATTCAAACAAAGGCACAAATACATGATATCATAATGTATACATAACTCACAAAGACAAAATCACTCCACCTTACTAGGAATGATCTCCAAACACAAAGAAACAAATAAACATGCAACTAGATGAAAATGGGGTAGGGGAAAAAACATGAAACCACAATGTATGAAGTCATGCATAACACACATACATATAAACATATACTCATAATTCCTACGAAACCCACAAGTATAATCATGCAACCATTCCCCCACTTTTCCACTGGCCCATCATCTACTCATGCATCACAAAGAAAATCACAGAGCAACACGAAGACACAAAGCACAAAGAACAAATATCACAAAGGGACATAATCACCAAGAAAAAATAACTAGAAAGACATTTAATAAAAATTGCACAAAGAAACCTCACAAAGATAAATACACAAAGACACTGAGCACAAAGAAAAATATCACAGAGAACAAAGTGGAAGCAATAACATTTACGATGCACAAAAACGTAAATAAAATCACAAAGAGACAGGACTCACGCAGATATCCTAAAATCTACACAGGGTAAAATAATTTAAGCAACTCAATTAACTCAAACTAAACCAATGCAAATAATTAACACATAACCCATAGTCTAAATTAATTTGATCTGATAATCCGCGAGTAACAGGGATTAACAAAACACAATTAAATGCAAATACCTGCAGAAAACCAAACAAAATAATCTTGAAAAAAGTAAAATAAAAATTATGCCCAAATAACTCAATTAATTAATTGAATCTAAATCTGCTTCTAATTAAACGTTTGCACAAACAGGACAAACACAATTTACCCTCCTTCACCTACGCCAGAAACAGAAAAAACAGGGAAGGAAGCTTACCTTCTGTAATTACAGGGCGGCGGCGAATAGGAGGCTGCACGGCGGCAGCGCTGCTGTCCCACAAAGATGGCGGACGGCGGCGGAAGACGATAAGGTGAACAACTCCGGCGAGATAAACGGTGACAAGGCGGCCGACGACGAAACTAGGCTCTGATACCACTGTTGGGTTTCGGTGCCGCCGGCCGCCACACGCACTCGGGGTTATACGAACGGGCTCAGACTCGTGTAGGATTCTATCGGGATATAGTGGAGATAACCAAACACAAAGATGGGTAGCACTTCACCCTTACTGTTCTCCACTCTCCAATCTCACGTCTACATTACGCGTGTCGTCCCTGTTAATGGAGAGGTTGACTCAATATATGGGAAGGCTGCCAAGAACTAGGGCATCAACAAGTTGGGCCCTTGTGTGTAGGCCCAATGGCCAAACCACACTTGGGCTAAATCCCAACAAGGATCTTGACATTTTGAGGTATATCTTCGGCATAGAGGTTGCTAGAAATAATAAAGGTCAAACCCTTTGCCAAGAAAGTATACTCTGGATTTACTACATGATTCTGGCTATTTGGGATGCAAACCTTGCTCCACTCCAATGGATTCTAAGATAACTTTTGATGATCATTTACCCAGAGACGGAGGGACAATGGGGCCAGGGGGGCCACTGGGCCCCCCACTAAATAAATTAGTTATTTACTACATGATTAATGATGATTGTATACACATTTTAATCAAAACATGAATGTTATTCTTGAAAAGAAAAAGATTATTAATTTTTTTTATGATAGTAATATTTTAATAATTTTAACACTGTTTCGTATCTTTTGAATCGAAACAAATAAATGTGCCTTTGAAACCAAATGAAAGTCATATTTTAAATTAATCTTATGCGATTAATTTATAAATATAATACTCTGTATTATAACATTGAGTAACACTTTTATGAACTTGAAACTTTTTTCTATATTTTTATAGTAATGTTAATTGGGCCCCCCAACATAAAATTTCTGGCTCCGTCACTGCATTTACCACCTCTTAAACATCCTGAACAATATAGGAAGTTGGTACGCAAGCTTCTCTACTTAACTGTTACAAGGCCTGATATATCTTATGATGTCCAGACTTTAAGTCAGTTTATGCAAAACCCTACTGAGGCACATTTGATTGTTGTTCATAGGGTATTAAGGTATCTCAAGAGTAATCCTGGTATTGGGATCTTCTATCCCATGCATAACACTTTCAAACTACATGCCTTTTCAGATTCTGATTCGGCAAGATGTGTTCACACAAGAAAGAGCATTACGTACAGGTTATAGCATTTACTTTGGTAACTCACTTATCTCTTGAAAATCCAAGGAACAATTTACTGTTAGCAGGTCCTCTTCAGAAGCTGAATATAGAGCCTTAGCTTCAACAACATGTGAGCTCCAATGGATACATTACATCCTTGCTGATTTGAAGATCCATCATTCAACACCTTCAACTATATATGTACACAGATAGCAAGAGTGTTTTCTCCATTGCTCATAATCCTTGTCTTCATCAAAGGACTAAGCACATCTCCTTGGACTACCACTTCACAAGGGAAAATACTCAAGAATGATTGCTCACTCTCATCCACATTCCCTTTGAAGAAAATCTAGCTGACATTCTTACTAAGCCCCTTTCTCCTACTGCATTCATAACACACAAAGCTAAAATGGGATTGTTGGATATACACTCTCATTTTGAGGGGTATAAAGGGTTAGTAAATACACTTCCTGGTTAGTAAATACACCTTTGTCTTTTATTAAGTTAATTAGTTAGTTTGTTAGACAGTTTAAAATGGTTATTAGTTGGTTAAGGGATGAAGCTAAGTATCTTCTTCTTTGTATTCAAGTTTTTCATTCTTCAATTTGTAAAAGAACACATTTTCATTTCTTCTACTCTTCAATGGAATTCCATTTTTCAATTCAGTAGAAACATAAATTTATTTAAGGGATTATATTTTTTTTTAGTCCATTAAGTTGCCACGATTTTGAATTTAGTCCACTAGATTACCACTTTCTGAATTTAGTCCATTAAGTTTCGATTTATTTTGATTTTGGTCCAGTTACCTGATATAGCAGGTTTAACAAGTCATTTTTTAAAACACACCACACACCCCATAAAATGTTATACACACCCACACCACACTAAAATTTAAAAATTATTTTTTATTACTGTATGCATCTCAATTCTTTCCTATTTAATAAATTACCAAAAATAATTAAATTAAAAAAGTAAGAATTCAAATTAATATAAAAAATATAAATAAAACCTATAAAAATCGTCAAAATCTTTAAAAATTAAACAAAGTTAAAAAAATTAATTAATTTAATTAGTTTTGAAGATTTAGTTGATTTTTATACTATTTTTGAAGATTTTTAATAAATTAAAAAAATCAACTCAATCTAAAAAAATTATTAAATTAAATAAAAATCTTCAAAAATATTAAAAAATCAACTAAAATTTTAAAACTAATTAAATTAATTAATTTTTTTTAGCTTTATTAAAAATTTGAAAATTTAGGTATTTTTTATAGGTTTTATTTATATTTTTTATATTAATTTGAATTCTTACTTTTTTTTAATTAAATTATTTTGACAATTTATTAAATATGTTTATGATTTTATTTAACTTTAATTGATTTTTGAATTTAACATTTGGAGTGTATATAATATTTATGGGATGTTAGTACGTAGGTTCATGTAATATAAAAAAATATTTAAAAAGAAAATAAAATAAAAAGTCTAAAACTTCAATGTTTTATTAATGTTTTATTTGCGTTCTAACTTTTATAAAAATGTCGATAATAAGGCTAAATAAAATTTAAAAATAGTAGAAAATCAACTAAATCTTCAAAACTAATTAAATTAATTAATTTTTAGCTTTATTAAAATTTTGAAGATTTAGGTATTTTTATAGGTTTTATTTGTATTTTTCATATTAATTTGAATTCTTACTTTTTTTAATTAAATTATTTTTAACAATTTATTAAATATGTTTATGATTTTATTTAACTTTAATTGTTTTTGAATTTTTGTGTTTAACATTTAAAGTGTATATAATATTTATGGGGTGTTAGTCGAGTTCATGTAATATACACGAAATATTTCAAAAGAAAATAAAATAAAAAAGTTTAAAAATTCAACGCTTTATTAATGTGAAAATAAATATTTTTGTGTTTAATTGATTTTTGAATTCTTATTTTTTAAAATTTAATTATTTTGGTAATTTATTAAATATGAAAGAATTGGAATGTTTATAGTAATAAAAAATGATTTTTAAAATTTAGTGTGGTGTGAGTGTGTATAACATTTTATGGGGTGTGTTTTAAAAAATAACTTGTTAAACCTGCTATAGCAGGTAATTGAACAAAAATCAAAATAAATCGAAATTTAATGGATTAAATTCAAAAAGCGGTAATGTGGTGGACTAAATTAAAAAACATTGTAACTTAATTGACTAAAAAAAATATAATTCCTTTATTTAACAAGTATGAGATCTAAATCCAATTTATCAAATACCATATCATTTTGGAAATCGATTAATTTTGTATGTATGTGTAAAATTAAACTCAGTCTTCAAGATAGATATATATATATATATATATATACTATCTATCTTGGAACCAGGGACAACTGCTGCTTAACATGATTTATCTAATTGTAACTAGAAACTTAATTTATGCATGCTAGAAACTTAATTTATGCATGCTTAATACGTGAAAGAATTCCGTCTCATCTAAAAGTCCGAACTTGTAGAGAGGGTGGGAATTAATTCTTGTATATTAATTCCTAACACTCCCCCTCACTCGTGGGCCGGATTAACACCTCTTACCCTTTTTGGGGAGGAGGCCCATCGAGTGGACAATTTAAATGGGTGGAGTGCTTTCAACAGGAATCGAACCCAGGTCATTTGCCCGGTTAGCTCTGATACCATGAAAGAATTCCGTCTCATCTAAAAGTCCGAACTTGTAGAGAGGGTGGGAATTAATTCTTGTATATTAATTCCTAACAATACGACACGACATATAAACTATACATGGCATTGCGTACTGTGCCAAAACAAGTTTAAACAACCCCATGATTTGAGTAATTACACAATATCACAAAAACTTATTCTCATGATACGGGACCCCCTCTAGTGAACAATGAAATCGATACCAAATTAGTCGTTTCTAGAATCAGATATCGAGACTTAAAAAAAATACAAGACATTGTGTTAGTCAATCTCATTCGATATTTTCTGTAAAACACGAGATGAAATCATGAAAGTCCTCTGCAATCCAATCTTTAAAAAAAAAAAACAAGTACAGTGTACTGTGTACTTGATAAACAATATTGTAAAGGAAAGGCAGAAAACGATAAGAATACTAGTATCAACTAGACTCCGGAATATCCAAGTTGCTTTTGTTTTTGTATGTCAAGTGTTTACAAATTTTACAAACTCTTTAAAACTCACTTTCTTAAAAAAATGTGAAATTTCAAAATAAAAATAAGTGATTTTAAAAATTGAAAATTATTAAAAAAGAAGATAAGATAAATTTATGGAATCCAAGGTAGAGGCGATAAATTGAGCATGCATATAAACTCTTACTAAATTAATATTCCAAGTTGGTCTTGTTGTTATATGAATTATGATTGAGGCTAGGAGATAAGATATGGAATAATAATAATAATATCAAGATCTAGATTTTGTTGTCGCCCGGCCCACCACTGATTTTTTATTTTCAAGTTCCCACTTATAAATTATAATTGGATGGTATTTGAAGTAATCTTGACCGTGCACGAAAATATCTCAATATATCTTTAATATATCTAATTTTCATGCTCATTGTCTCATTGATATCAATATTGGAAAAAATTGATATTTTCATGATATTTGTAAAAAAATTGATAATATTGATAAACAACGATATGCAATAACAATATCGAGTTTAATATCGATAGAATATCGAGATTTTTTTTAAAAAACTATCATTAAATATCATATGAATTGAAATAACATTGTATATTATATTTTATCTAAATTTATTACAGATGTAAAATGTGTTAAAATTGTTTTGATAAATTTATGCATATGTATTAAAATTTGTTATTATTAGTTAGAGTTAGTTTATAATGATAGTTACTTGTTGGTTAAAACTACCATCAACTACCTTTCCCCACTCTTGTAAACTACTCTATAAATACTTCTCAATCAAATCCAAAGTGAAAGAGGGAAAAAAAGGATTGTGGAAACTTTCTCTCTCTAGAAATCCCTCCCACCCTTCCCCTCCCTCTTTCACGGCAAAAGCCCACCACCACAACCGGTCACTCCTCTCCACCCTTTAATGTAGATGTGGTACAAGTTTTCATTTTTTGGGGCTCCCACCGCAGTAAAAGCCCTCTAGCACCGCCCAACTTCTCTCCTCTTCCTTCATCTTTTTGTTCTTTCAGATTTCCCCTCAAGTAGTTTAGATCTACAAAATAGTTAGGAGAATAGGTAGATCTGGTAAAGTTTTTTAATACAGAGTAGATTCGCCGCCAGACCGCCGCTCACCACCGCTAGACCGCCATCGGACTGTAGAAGAGCTGCCTCGTCGAACCTCCTCTTCAGATCTTTCAGTGGGTTTAGGGGGTTTTCTTCAAATTTCAGTTGGGATCAATGTCTAGATCCTCTCCGACGGAGCCACGGTGACCGTATGGTTGAGTTTCTTCCGTTGATCCCGTTTTAGATTCCCGTTTTTACTTTTGTTGTTTACTTTTCTTTGTTTTCCCCTGCTTTATTTCCTGTTGTTATTATCTCCCCTTTAATGGGTCATTTCCCCCTGTTGTGGGTATTTTGCCCCTTTGTGGGTCTTTGTTGCGTTGACGTTGTGTTTGGTTGACACTGGCTGTCCTTGGGGTCATCTTCTATGATTTGGGAAGTTTGTAGCGCGAGTCGTAGTGGGCGACAATTTGTTTCTTTTTTGAAGCAGATTTGTATCTTTCTTGATCGAGGAACCTGGTGGATTGCTTGTGTGACTCTCCACTCTCTCAAGATTGAGTTTGGAATATGAATCTATGGTACAGTTTCTCTTTAATAGATAGGTGAGCGAGGATGTAATGTTAATATTCCTATCTTGTAATTCAACCCTAAAATATATATATATATATATATATATATATATACTTCTCAATCTACATCTAACTCTCTCAATTGAGAGAGCATTCTTACTTTACATGGTATCAGCCTAACTCCTGGGCATTTGTTCTTCTCCCCCTCACTCTCGTTCTTGATCATTCTTCATCGTCTTCTCCCCCCCGCTTCAATGGCGGAACCACCAGTCCCCACCATTTCTGTCTTCGATGCCACTCTCACCCTTCATGCAATGACGCACCTTGTTACGATCAAATTGAAATCCACCAACTATCCTATACGGTATCATCAAGTCTTTCCGCTTCTTGTTACTAAAAAAATCATGCCTTACGTTGATGGCTCGACACCGGCGCCCCCTGCTACCATCACCACCGTCGGAGTCTCCTCGCCCAACCCCCTATATACTTCTTGGTTCTCTTGGGATTAAATCGTAAGTGTTTTCTTAACCTCTACACTTACTGAGGATGCCATGGCGGTCACCGTCGGTTGCTCTTCGTCTTTGGACATTTGGAAAGCTCTTGCCGAGGCCTTCAATCAGCCTTCCAGGGTTCGCGAATTACGCCTCAAAGATGAACTACAACTCATCAAGAAAGGCTCAAGATCTGTTTTGGAGTATGGGGCGGTTTTCAAAAACCTTTGTGATCAACTCTCGTCCATGGGTTGCACTATATAGACAGCACTAACAAGTCGCATTGGTTTCTTCGTGGCTTAGGTCCCGAATTCCATGGTTTTTCAACTGCTAAATAAACATCTCCCCTCTCCCTTCCTTTTCGAATCTTCTTGCTAAAGCTGAATCCCATGATCTGTTCACAAGATCCCTTGAAACGCCTTCCTCTTCGTCCCAGGCCCCTTCCTTCTTTGCTCGCTCTTCGGCTCCCTCTGTGTTAGGTCGTCCTCCTGCTCGCCAGTAATATGGTCGAGGCCAGCCTAATTCTCTTGGTCACGATCAGTATGGTCGTGGTCGCGGGCGAGCTAGGTCGACTCCTCGTTGCCAGATTTGCCGCTTTGATGGCCACTATGCTTCATCCTGCCCCCAACGCTCTGAGTCTTCATCTTGTCGTCAGGAAAATGCCGTTGATTCTCTATCTCGCCCCGATTATTCTCACCTTTCTAATCTTTCATATTGGTATGTTGACACTGGGGCCTCCTCGCACATGGTTCCCTCCTCGGCATCTCTTGACTCGTCCTCGCCATACACGGGATCTGACAAAGTAGTTGTGGCAAATGGTAATACCCTTCCAATTACTCATATTGGTACTCATTTTTACAATTCCAATTTATCTTTCTCAAACGTTCTGGTCGTCCCATCCATTACCAAAACCTTCTTTCTGTTAGAAAATTTACAAATGATTTTCATGTTCGTCTTATTTTCTCTAACAACTCATTTGAAATTCAGAATCGGATTACAGGTACGGTTCTAGCTCAGGGCAAACTTGATCATGGCCTATATGTTTTGCACAAATGTCACTCTGGTTTTTCTGCCTCTTTACGTGCTCGCACGAATTGTAGTTCTTTTGAAATCTGGCATAATAGACTAGGCCATGTTCCCTTTGATGTTGTAAACCTGCTTAAGAATAAAGGATATCTTTCTATTACTTCTTTGCTTCCTCGCCCCACTATTTGCTCGCCATGTCAAAAAGTTAAAAGTACTCGGTTGTCCTTTACCTTGAACACAAAACGTGCATCTCATACTCTTGATATAATTCACTGTGACCTATGGGGTCCCTCCCCTGTTAAATCAAATGATGGTTTCCTATACTATGTTGTGTTTATTGATGACCACTCTCGATTTACTTGGTTTTATCCTCTTCATAAAAAATCTGACTTTGTTTCTACCTTTGTCACCTTCAAGAATATGGTTGAAAATCAATTTGCTCGTAAAATAAAACGTTTTCAATCGAATGGTGGAACTGAATTTACCAACCACGGACTACGTAATATTTTTCTTTCTTCGGGAATTATGCACACAATGTCTTGTCCTTATACCCCTGCCCAAAATGGCCGAGCAGATCGAAAACATCATCATATCACTGAAATGGACCTCACTCTTCTATTTCAATCATCTATTCCGAACACTTTCTGGGTTGAGGCGTTTGGAACGGCTGTATATCTCATCAATAGGCTCCCCACTCCAATTCTTAACTCTAAAACCTCTATGAAGTGCTTCTCTATATACCTCCTTTATATGATAATCTCTGTGTCTTCGGCTGTTGTGTTTACCATTGCCTTCGTGCATATGCTGCTAATAAATTCTCTCCTTGAAGTATCCCTTGTGTCTTTCTAGGTTACAGCTCGTGCCACAAGGGTTTTTGTTGCTATGATCGGTCTACATCTCGCACTTACATCTCTCGCCATGTTCGCTTTGACGAGACCGTCTTTTCCTTTTCTGGCGATCCTTCTCGCCTCTCACCTCGTGGCATTGACATCTCCACCTTTGGTACCTGTCTCCCAGACACTGCTCCGTCCTCATCTCCTACCAATCACACTGACATTCCCTCCTCGGACCGTTGCTCGCTTTGCCTCCAGTTAGATGCCATTCACCCGCTGACCACTCTTGTTCCTCGGTAAAACCTTCTTCCTCCTATTGCTCGCCCAGCCGTTCGGCCCAACCCGACTCCTCGCCCGCCGCGAGCTCAAACTCCGCCTCCTTGTCCTCATGTTTGGCCATCAGCCACTCCCACTCATTCCATGCGAACTCGCTCTCAAGATGAGATCTTCAAGATCAAACACCCACCTGATACCTACCTCCTCACCACCAGCACTCTCCTCGCTGCGGTTCACTCTAACAAAGAACCAAAAGGCTTCCCTTCGGCTGTAAAATCTCTGCATTGGCTAGCAGCAATGGATGTTGAGTTTCAAGCCCTATAGAAAAACAAAACTTGGGACCTTGTTCCTCCTCCTCCTGGTGCTAACATTGTAGGCTCTAAATGGGTTTTTCGCACAAAATTTCGAGCTAGTGGTTCCATTAATCGTCACAAAGCCCAATTGGTCGCCCAAGGCTTTACTCAACTTCCTGGTTTTGACTATGATCACACCTTCAGTCCAGTTGTCAAATCAGTCATTGTTCGGGTTGTCCTCTCCCTTGCTGTTATGAATAACTGGTTGTTCCATCAGCTAGATGTCAACAATGCTTTCCTTCACAGACTTCTACAAAACCCCATCTACATGCGACAACCTCCTGATTTTGTTGATCCCCTTCATCCAAACCATGTATGCAAACTCAACAAAGCCCTTTATGGCCTTAAACAGGCTCCTCGTGCGTGGTTTCAACGCTTCTGTGATTTTATGCTCGCTCTCGGCTTCAGAGAGAGAAAATTCGACACCTCGCTATTCATCTTCACCTCGGGTCGTATAATTCTTTACCTCCTCGTTTATGTTGATGATATAATTGTTACTGGAAGTGATCAAAACTTCATCACCCGTCTTATTTCCAGGATCAACGACGAATTCACGATTAAGGATCTTGGTCGCCTAACGTACTTCTTAGGTCTGGAAGTCAACTACACCGCTCGCGGTCTCTTTCTCGGCCAAACAAAATATGCCACTGACATCCTTAGGCGCACCAACATGCTCGAATCCAAACCGGTTGCAACACCTCTCTCCTCGGCTGAACTTCTACGCATCGACGGAACTCCCTTTTCCGATCCAACATTTTTTCGCTCCCTGGTTGGCGACTTACAATACTTGATTATTACGCGACCAGACCTCTCCTTTGCAGTAAACACTATCAGCCAGTTTCAAGCCAAACCAACAATCAAACACTATCAAGTCATTAAACGCATTCTTCGTTATGTTAAGGGCACGATGGATCTTGGATTATCCTTCTCTTCTAGTTCCACCACCTTGCTCGCATATTCGGATGCAGATTGGGCTCGCTGCCTCGATACTCGGTGCTCTACTTTTGGTTATGTCATCTTCCTAGGCCCAAATATGGTATCCTGGGCTGCTAAGAAGCAACCCACTGTCTCGTGATCAAGTTGTGAATTTGAATACCGTGCCATGGAGACCACTTCCTCGAAAATCATGTGGTTATGCTCGCTTCTAGCTAAAAGAACTTCATGCTTTACCTAAACAACCTCCAACCCTTCTCTGCGACAACAAAAGTGTCACCTTCTTATCTCAAAATCCAGTCGCTCACAAACGGCGAAACACATTGACTACCATTTTGTTCGCGATCGAGAATTAGTCACTTCTGGGCGCCTCATTACTCAATTCGTCCTTTCTGCCTTCCAGCTCGCGAATATCTTTACAAAAAGTCTTGCTCGCCCCTTGTTTGATTTCTTTAAACACAAGTTTTGCATCACTTCGCATCCGCTTCGCATGAGGGGGAATATTAGTTAGATTAGTTAGAGTTGGTTTATAATGGTAGTTACTTGTTAGTTACAACTACCATCAACTACATTTCCTCACTCTTGTAAACTACTCTATATATACTTCTCAATCTACATCTAACTCTCTCAATTGAGAGAGCATTCTTTACCGTTATTAAATTTTTAAATGAGGTTTTATTAATAGTTCGATGGAGTTTTATGTGAGACGGTCACATATGAGATTGATCGAACTTCTTTTTACTGTTTAAATTTCACTTTGCTTTAAAACATTTTCGAGTAGGATCATAAACACACAATACATAGATAATGAAAACCGATCTAATACAATTTTTTATCTAATCATTTAGAATCTTATGAGGCCATGTTTGATTGTTTAGATTAAACCTAGTTAACTATATATCATTTTTATTGGTGGTTTGATAACTTAGATTAAAGGTAGATTATGTTTTAAAATTTATAAGTTTAGTTATCATCCTAAATTTAGATAATTCATATTTGCTATCAAACATGCTCTATGTGTATTAATATTGGCAAGTGTAATTGTAATGTCATTTAATACACATGATGAAGTATAAGTAGCTGAAATCATAACCATTCAATCAAAACCAATCAATGCAAAAAGAATATGAAATCAAGTGAATTCCTGGCCAAATCCAAATGAATCTAAACAAAAAGCCAAAATCAAATGAACCCTGGACCCACGTATCAATAAATGAATCTAAATAAAAATATTAGTGCATATCGCGAAGTTCATGTAGGCCATGTAGCAAACCTAATAAAGTATTCATAATATTGTGTGAGCAGAGAAATAGAAACCCAAGCTTATAGACTCAAAACTATGAATATAAATCGCGATTGAAAATCACAAAAATATCAGCCGGCCAAGGTCGATATTTTGTGTAATCGACCATTTGTAAAATTATTGTCGACATTTAATAACTTGTGGTCAACATTTAGTAATATTGGTCAACTCTCAGTTGAAATTTAATTGGAATGCTAGAATTGATTATTCACATTAATGTTTGTTGAGTAAAGAGAAAGATCCTGTCAAAAAAAAAAGTAAAGAGAAAGATATTATATGATAAATTTATTAAATTAATGAAACACCGAGTTACAATAAAATATTAGATGAATCATCAAGTTGCACGCGCGAGTTGGATATTATATTTTCCATCATTCACACTATAAATATAGTACTTCATCCCCCACAAAACAATCACACTCTTAAGTAAATTTGCAAGCAAAAACAATGGCAAATCCACATTCCCTTTCATCATCTATATTCCTAATCACCATAACTTTTTCCATTGTCACAGTGCTCTCTTCATCTTCATCCTCATCCATTGCTTCCGACCAGCTGAAATTCTGGTCGGAAAATGTGCAAAACCCAATGCCAAACTCCATCCTCAAAAAACTCTCCCCTCTCACCAAAAAAGCCTCTGATTATTACACAAAAACACTCTCCACACCAAATGCACATGCTGATGCCAATTTCTGCGCACTCGCAAACTTGGCTTGCACATCTGTCTTTGAATCCAAAACACGCACTACAATAAACATATACCAAACTCCTGCTGCAGCTCATCCACTAAACAAAAACACCATTGCAGATCCACTCTCCTTCTTCAGACAATCACTCCTCCGAAAAGGGAACCTCGTTCGTCTCCCAAACTTGCAAGAATCCCTCCCAAACCGCGCTTTCCTCACTCCCCAAATCGCCTCCAAAATCCCCCTCACCTACGAAACCATTGCCAAAATATTCCCCCAATCAATCGTGGGGATGACGAATAAAGAAACAATGCGAGACGCTCTCTCGTACTGCAGCGCTGCTGCAATAGAAGGCGAGACGAAAGGGTGTCCGAAATCCTTGGAAGAAATGGTGGGGTTCGCAAAGTCCGCGCTGGGAGGGAAGAAGTTGCGAGCCCTGACATCGAAGATCAACTCCGAGGTGGGGACGGGCTCGGAGATGATGATCGTGAAGATGAAGGAGTACACTAGGAGTGGGGAGAAAATAGTGGCGTGCCATGAGGCTTATCTGCCGTTTGCAACATACTTTTGCCATTCGATTGCATCAACTCGTTTGTATGAGGTGGAATTTGTGGATTCTAAGAAGAAGGAATTAGGGTCTTCTAACAGGATGGTGGGAATATGCCACATGGATACATCTGCATGGCCCAAGAGCCACGTGGCGTTCCAGATCTTGAAATTTGGACCCGGTGAGGGAGAGGCGTGCCACTGGTTCACAAACCTCGATCTTGCTTGGATTAATGAAGCCTGAATTCACTCTTGTTTTGGTGGGAACTATTTGCTTCAACAGTTGGTAGTTGTCTCGATCGTCCTCTATTATCATGATTTCAAATTTCTACGCCTCTACTTTCCATTTGTACAAGTATTTCTACTTTTCAAATTAAATCGTACTTCCTCTGTCTCAATATGACTAGCTTGCACCATTCCATCGACATAATTTTTGAAAAAGTGAATTTAGTGCATTATTGGTGACACTACAAAAAATTGTCAAAATGGCGAGGGGAAGGCAACGGCACTCCGCCGTTGCCAATATGGGTGTTGCTATTTTGTTAGCTTTAAAAAAATGAGAACCTAGGTTTCGAACCCAGGTCTCTAAGGCAACCAACACACCCCCACCACTAGGCCACCAATATTCACGATTTTTCGCTCCAGCTGGGTTTCGAACACAGGACCTCTCGGTCTTGTAGAGTTTTGGGCACCCCCTGTGTGCCGTTTAAGCTAGGAGCTTTAGTCGTCATGTTGTGAACCCAATTAATATATATTCAATTTAATTTTAGTTTCAATTCTTTATTTCAATCCATTTTAAGTTTAATTGTTGCTTATTAAATTTAAATTGTCAAAGCATATCATAATTATTTGTAAATGAGAATTAACTAAATTATAATGTGTTTCAAATTAAATAATTTAATTACGGTATCATTAATTAATTTACACTATTTAAATTTATTCTAATCTTCAATTCACAACATTATAATTACATACAACATTGAGTATAATTATTTTCGATTATACATGTAAATTTATTCTAATCACATCATTTAAATTCATTCTAATTTTCAATTCACAACATTATAATTACATACAACATTGAGTATAATTATTTTCGATTATACATGTAAATTTATTCTAATCACTTCATTTAAATTCATTCTAATTTTCAATTCACAACAATATAATTACATACAACATTGAGTATAATTATTTTCGATTATACATGTAAATTTATTCTAATCACTTCATTTAAATTCATTCTAATTTTCAATTCAAAACATTATAATTACATACAACATTGAGTATAATTATTTTCGATTATACATGTAAATTTATTCTAATCACTTCATTTAAATTCATTCTAATTTTCAATTCACTTATCCATTTAAAAATATCAATTCGCTTATCCATTTAATTAAAATAACATCACACACAACATTAAAATAAAAATTAATCTTCAACGTCAATGTAATAAAGTAATATAAAAATGTATCACTCCTCATCACCACCATCATCCTCAGTATCATCCTGATCCCGATCAACCTGGCTACGATCATGAACGTCGTGCGACGCCCCCGACGGCCTCGGCGCCCCACCCATCCCACCCATCTGACCCATCACACCCATCCCACCCATCGTCTGACCTGTCATCTGACCCATCATCGCTGCCAACTGATCCTGAAATTTCTTGGTTATGCGCTCCTCCGTCTTCTGCATTTGTAGGAGTAAGCGCTGCTCTCTCTCCTCATTGATTCTCCGTTCTTCGGCAAGAGCATTGTCCATGTCTTCCTGGGAGAATCGTCCATAAGTCGTACCACTTTACGTCTCGCCAGGACCGGAGGAGACCCGTCTGTTCTTGCCTACTTGTCCAAGGCCCCTAACACGTCCATGAGACCTACCGACCTTCTTCACGAACAAATTAGACATGTCGGGTATAGTTGGGCCCTGGGAACCATCCTCTGAAGTAGGTTCATCTGACGGATCTCCTGATTGATTGGTCAACTCCTCATGTACCTGGTCCTATACGTGCACATTTAAAAGTGGGTTAATACATTTTCAAGTAAAATTAAATATATATTTGTTATATAATGTAATGTATATATATATGTACACACTTACAAGTATATCACCCATATAACCATAGTTGTATGTGCCGTTTTCGTAACGGTGGTAATATTCAGCTATCTCCCAGTCGTGGGCAGGGCGTCCCATCTTCTCCTCCTGTATTTTGAATTGAAGACATATACGTATTATTAACTAAATAATTAACTAATTAAAATGAATTATAATTGACCAAAAATACTTACAATGCGCCGTGCGACCTCTACTGCTCCACGAGCTCCGCCTTTATGAGTACCACAGCCAGTACCCGGACCTCCAGGCTCGGATAAGCGGTTCTTACGAGCCTGCTCGCTCTTCTTAATTGTTTCAGGATCGCTCCAGTGACGAACTAAGTCGTTCCAAACATTGACATCCCACCTCGGCCTCTTCTTTTCCTTCATCCACGCTTTCTTGACGTTTGATAACATGCCAGTGTACCGACCTGCTGCTCTTTGAAGAAAGAGCATGTACACCTCTTCAGTAGATGTGATTCGAGGGTCCCACCTGACCTCGGTCTGCCAAAAAAAATGAATTAATGAATTAATATAAAAAAATAACAAAATGTTAATGTAAAGTGATTATATACCAAGAATGTCTCCCACCACCGTTGTATCGTGCCGGGTGATACATTGGCAAAGTTGTGTGCCCCAAGCTCCATATTCCTATACATAATCGACCTGATCGTCCTCGAAATCAAATTTGAAGGCATCAACCTGTTACACGTATTTTATAATAATAAAAAAAATTATTAATAAACACGTTATACATACGTCTAATGAAAATGAAATAAGGAATATACTTACGTATCAAGGTAGATCGACAGTAAAATGCGACTCTCGGGTGCATCATAAGACATGCTGGCCTGTGTCCCGGCAGATGGAGGTCTAACTGGCGAATGTATCGGTGGAGGGGATGGTTGCTGTGTAGGTGGAACCATATGAGGCACCTGAGTGTAATAGGAATCTAGGTTCATTTCGGACAACTGTAGTTGGGTCATATCGGGCATATATAAACCCTGTGGTGTGTGCACAATCGGTGTCTCATCCACCGGCTCTCCTCTACCTCTAGTACTTCTACCTCTACCTCGCCCATGTCCAGTAAAACCCTGACCAGTAGAACCCTGACAAGAGCCACCCTGTCCAGAACCATGTCTAGGACCACTCATCTGTCAAAATGAACGTACATTAAAACATTATTAACGTATAACATTGTAACAACAATCAATCATTTCTACCGGAAGACCCATCCCACTCATCAAATGTTTGGTGTCATTAAATTTCTTGGGAACCTTATTTTCGGGAGGACAAATCTCACGAATCAACTCAACGACCTGATTGTATCCCCTTTCAGACAATCTGTTTTCCGTTTTAATGTTCAACAATCTGGAATTGAATGACAACTGCGAATGAGATTCACAACCAGGATACAAGTCTTGGTCCGCTGCACGAAGCATGCCGTAAAACTGTGCCGCATTCTCGTTAGGGGGTTCTTCATTAAGTGCCTCATCTTCCACGTCTATTCCAAAATCAATGTTTGGGCCACCCATTAACTCTTCTACCATAGTGTGGTACGAACTAGGTCCCGCTGGGTAAACGTTGTTTGAAGTTGACGCAAATTCATTAGTGTTTTGAAATGGACGTGGACCCCAACTCTCTTCCCCGTGATAAATCCAATTATAATAATTCAGTGTAAAACCATTTCGATATAAATGAGATTTCACTTCATTAGGATCTCTATAAGTTTGATTTCGACATCTAGCTTTCGAACAAGGACACCTAATTTTTCCTTCCCAAATCGAATTCGGATTACTAGTGGCAGCTTCAATAAATCCATTTACTCCACTAATAAATCCGGGGTTCATAATCCCATTCACTAATCTTGGACTATACATCCAACTACGACTTGAATAATTCATCATGTCAATCGACGTACGTCTACAACACACAAATATAACAACCAACGTCTCATTCAATTCCTCCAACTCTATTAAAATTAATTAATATAAATCCAAATATATTCTAATAATTATTCTAACACCCTAATTAACAAATAAATTCATATATAGACATAACACAATTATATATATAATTCTAACACCCTAATTAACAACTAAATTCATATAACTTAATTAATTAATTAAAACATACATACATATAAAATACATGCCTAACACAATATAATTTTAACAATTAAATTATAACAATTACCACATGCATGCATAAAAATTAACAATTCTAACAATTTTATATATACATACAACATATATGCATATACATACATATATATACTAAACTATATATATACATATAATTTCAAATTTAACCGATTAAAACGAAAAAAATTACCGTAGAAATGCTCCCGTCGAAGTGTAGAACACAAATGGCCAAGAACCGAGTCCGATCTGCAAACGAACGTGGATGTTGAGTTTGGAGGTTTGTGTAAAATGGAGGTGTGTGCGCCGCTGGAATGAAGAAGAATGAGGTTCTGGAATGAATTTTAATTGAATTAGGGCGACGGGGAAGGCAACGGGCCCATTGCCGTTGCCATTTAGCATCGGGGGGCCCGTTACCAAATGGCAACGGGGCCCACTGTCGTCGCCTTTTGGCAACGGGCCTTATATGCCGTCGCCTTTTTGCAACGGGGCCTACTCCCGTTGCCTTATCCGTTGCCTTAAGGCAACGGCACCCGCCCCCGTCGCCTTTTTCCTTCCCGTTATTAATGTCGTTGCCAATTGGCAACGGTAGCCTGCCGTTGCCTTTTGCTGTTGCCTTCTGGCCATTATTTTGTAGTGTGAGTTAGGATAAAGGGGTACTGATATTTTTGGTGATTTAGTGAGGTGTAAAGTAGATTTAAGGAAGTGTAAAATAAAAATGAATGACATGCAATTTTAAAAATAAAATGATGCTGTAATGGGATTAATTATGTATTTTATTTTCATATTAAGAGTGCAAATAAATTTGGAACGTCCAAATAAAAAAAATGTGCAAATAATAACGGAACACGGAAGAGTAACAACCTACTTTTAACTTAATTTCCCAGACAAATTAATCTGAAATCAGGAGTTTAACTTCAAATATATATATAATATAATGTGTTAGGGATAAGAATTAATTAATTTCCCATCTACAATTTTGGATTTATAGTAGTAGTACTCTGTAGATAATCAGACAAAAAAAACATTCGTGGTATTAGAGGCTCCACCCGTTCTGAGTTCAATTTCGGTTGAAAACAAACTTTACCATATTAAATTGTTCATTCAATGGATCAAATCACTATTAAAAAAGTCTGATTTTGATATCGAAATTTTAAGACGGCGGTGGGTTGAATTGTGGGAGGAAGAAGAAATGGAAAAAAAAAAACATAGAGTTGGGGATTTAATTGGGGGAATGTATGTATATAATTTGATTTAAATGTGTAAAATGACATATTATGTATTTTAAGGAAAGTACATTTAACATAATTCATCCATGAATGGGAGGGGGTATATTTAACAAGTATGGAGGGGCATATAGCCTAGCCCAATTCGGCACAAGAAAGTGTTTACATAGACCAACCTCATTGGGCTGAATTTCTATATTTTGAGACAAAAGAAGCCCGTCCAATATTTTACAATGATATTAGGTGCAAGGGTCCGACTATTTACACCTCCATTTGCGTTGAGAATACTCCCCCTCTGGACGCACCCCCCACTAAAATCTGATGCACCCCCTCAAATTGTCATAAATGCCCTTCTCTTATATAATTCCAATTACTACTCACACCCCCCTAAACCATACTTTCTCCCCCAAATCCTCCATCTTCTTCCTCCTCCATTTCTTCTTCTTCCTCCTCCATCTTCTTCTTTCATCTTCTCCCCCACCCCTCACCACCACCGCCGGCGACCTGCCCCTCCACCACCCGTCGCCGGCGACGCCACCCCCTTCCTCCCTCGCCGAACCCGTCGCCCCCACCCCCCGCCTGTAAAAAAAAAAAAAACAACAGATCGCGGCCGCGGTCGTCCCCTCCCTCCCTCCCTCGCCGAACCCGTCGCCCCTACCCCCCCGCCTGTAAAAAAAAAAAAAACAAACAAATCGCGGCCGCGCGCGGCCGTCCCCTCCCTCCCCCCTCCTCCTCCCTCCCTCGCGCGAGCCAGTCCCCTCCCTCCCTCGCCGAGCCAGTCCATCGGCCAAATCCAAATCCAGGTTTGTTTGTTTTTTTTTTCCTTCTTTTTCTTACCTTTCGACCACTTTAGGTCGATCCAAATACACTCCGTCGACAACAGGGTGTCGACGAGTGTATTTTTGGTCGATCTAAAGTTGTCGACGAGTTTTTAAATTTTTTTTTTTTTTTCGATCAACAAATGTCGAGCATATACAATCTTATCGACAAACCAGTGTCGACGGGAGTGAATATGGTCGACACTGGTTTGTCGAAATCTTAAAAAAAAAGTTAAATTTTTTAAGTTGAATTTTTTTTTGTTTTGGTGTTTGGTGTTTGGTGGTGGCGGTGGCGGCGACGGTGGCGGTGGCGGTGGCGGCGACGGTGGCGGCGGCGGAGGATGGATAAAACTTAGGTTTAAAGGTGGGGGGTGCATTTAGTAGTTTAATATGACTTAAAGGGTATTTTTGGTTTTTACTTCATTATTTTATTATTAAATCCATAGGGGGAGTGTTCTCAACGCAAATGGAGGTGTAAATAGTCGGACCCTAGGTGCAATTGTTGCACCTATAAAAATTGAAGTTAGTGTTCAATAAATTGGATCAAATGTTTAGTTAAAAATTAAATTGAACAAATTGTACATTAAAATTTAAGTGTATCTATACATTTGTACAATTTACCCAATTGGATTCTTATTCTCATTAACCTTCGACAGTTGTAAAAGATGAATTAATGACACTTTTAGTATTTCACTATTTAATTTATTGATATATGTCATGTCAAAAATAATCAACGTCTCATATGAACATAAGTGATACATGGAAAATGGAATAGAGGAATTGATCAAGTAAAAATTTCCAATTAATTCTCATTGTTTTTTTTTTTTAATTTTTTGAACGGTAAAGGTATTTCATATAACTTTAACTACTAGGGGTAATAAACTCTGTTACACTAGGTCAAAGAGTCAATCTTTGACAATTCAATCCTAGTCACCAGTACATGTGGCGACTAGTCAATCCTAAGTCATGCGACGACTAGTCAACATTACACCAAAAGTAAGAAGTATATGCTCGCTCTTGAGAAGAGACGGACAAGCTAATTGGCGAGCATATGAAGACTTGCAGTCATGAAAGAAGTGATCATGGTTGTTCGAGGCGACCACGACCATCATATGAAGAGGAAGCTAGACGACCAGTTCTTCCGGCGACCATGTTCATGAAGCTCTTTGCTGGAGACGAGGACGACCATGAAGAGGCGGTTTAACATCGAAACAACCTCCAAGAAGCATTAAATGCAGCATCCCATCACCTATTTAAAGGCTTGACAGCCAAAAAATCCCACCACGTGGGATCTCAAGGCTAATATAAGCCCGCCACGTGTAAAGGCTTGATAACCAAAAATCCTACTATATAAGCCCCATGAGGCACAATGTAAACATAAGTTTGATTCATTGCACATTAACCGAGACAATAATACACAAAAGCTCTCACAGCTCCCAAGCTTCTCCAAGAAGCTATTAAACATTCTTCATCTTGTTTCTTCATTGATTCATCACTAGATCATCTATTTCGATCCTTTAATCCACGTAATAACCCCGATAATATTATATGATTGTTTAGTGCTTGCGAAGCCCACATCCAGATCATCCATTCAAAAGCACGTACAACATTTGGCGCTAGAAGGAGGGGACCTTTTACGTGTTCTTCATCGAGTTTCGACCGATCATTGAGCGATCGACGTCTAAACTCATTTATTTCTGGTTTTAATCGGTAGAAATACTTTTGTTAAGATCATCTACGTATTTTATTACGTTTATTTGCGATATTTACGTACCTTGTACGACTAGGAATTTATTTCCCGATCATTATTATTCTTGAATATTTGCGGTATTCTAGGCATATTTTGGAGTTTGATCTCCAAGAAAATCTGTAAACACTCTTTTTGTTATTATTTTGTAAGTTTCGTAGTTGTATTAACACGTTCTTCTGCGAAAGAACTCGAATCTTGTGTTTTTTAGCTTCAAAGTTTAGGTTCGTTTATCACTTTGTAACCTATTCCCAGAAAATCACTTTCAAGAATGTCTCACCATTCTAACCAAGATGGGATTCTACCTCCCGGAGTGAACGTTCCGCCACCGCCGATAGCTCTGGTCAATCCGGCGGGCAATATCAATTTGGGGGCCATCTTGAATGATCCCCAGAGCTTGAGAGACTTTACAGACTACCTCAACGAAAAGAGGAGGAAGAATGAAGCCATGGAGCTAGAAAAGGCCAAAGAACAGGCCAAGGAAAATGCTCGAAAGGCGAAAGCCCGCGCCCACCACTATGACGAGGACGAGCAGATGTCGTTCTCGGTGACCGGACTAAACCGACGTGCCTGCAATAAGGGCAAAGCAAAAGCCTATGAGCGCACCCACCATAGTCATACCGGAGAATTGAGAGATAGTCAGGACTCGGTTTTCAACCGCATGGGCGACAAGGACCAAAAAGCACCTCGCCCAATACACTTCAAGGTCGATGCTCGACCAGACAGAGTCGACCACAAGCATCATGATGGAAAAAGAGACCACGGAGAGAGAGTCTCCGCCCTCGACCGCGTAGGGGAAAAGTCTTGGGGACCAATGAAGAGTTTCCGCAGCTATCAGCCCGAAAGATCTCTCCACCACTCACCGGAGCGATCACACCGTAATCGGTACGATCGGCCGGTCGCATCCCACAGGAGCCAGCGAGGCGAGCACAATGTCCCTCGGCCTCAAACTGCCGAGGAGGGTCAAATTGCCCAATTCAACTCTTCTTGAGACTTTGGAGTGTCTTTCGTCTTGCCTTCTGTGTTCATCATTGTGTGGAACACATTATCAAACATATTCTTCTCAATGTGCATCACGTCCAAATTGTGTCGGAACAACAGTGAACTCCTGTATGGCAAATCCCAAAAAATACTCCTTTTATTCCATCCACCTGGGATTCGACCGTTGTGTTCAACTGCATTTTCCTCTGTAGACTTTTTCAAACCCGTCCAATAAATCTCATGTAACAACCTTTGTCATGTACGGTAATACGACGAAATGAATAACATTAGAAGAAATTAATAAAAAATATACGTATAACATTAGATCAAATAATTGTATAATTAAAATACCGTTTCGAAGGGGCGGACGATTGTTTGTAATTGTTATATTCTTCAAGAAGTTGTTCTTATTCCTTCTAAATGGATGGTCTCGAGGTAAGAATTTTTGGTGATTATCGAACCATGTAACTTTTCTACTCTTCTAAAGACTGAAAGCTTTAGAATGCTCCATACAATACGGACATGCTTGCAACCCTGCCGTGTTCCACCCAGACAACATAGAATATGCAGGAAAGTCGCTAATGGTCCACAATACAGCAGCACGCATCGTGAAATTCTATTTTCTGAACACATCATACGTTTGGACACCACTTTCCCATAAAAAGATCAAGTCTTATATAAGAGGCTGGAGATAAACATCAAGTTTTTCCTATGGATTCGACGGACCGGGCACCAATACAGTCAGAAACATTGTTTAAGGTTTCAAGCACATCCATGGAGGAAGATTATACGGAGTTAGTATCACCGGCCACAACGAATACTGATTTCCAAAGCTCCCAAACGGTGCAAAACCATCAGTACACAAACCTAACCTCAGGATCAGTTCCAGTTTTCTCGATTAATTTGTTGTCGATCAATTTCTTGACTTCGACTGCCATAGCCGCATACTTATCAGGCCCAAATTTTCTTCGTTTTTGGGTGATGGGTCTTCTTTTTGGATCAATGTTCAACCTGTGGCAGGCATGGCTCGTTTTGATGCCTACCATGTCCTCATGCGACCAGGCGAAAGCTCCGATGTTTTCTTTCAAAAATGCGATCATATCGGACCGCAAATGTACTGGTAAATTCGAACCTATGAATACCTCGAGTTCTGGACGAGCCTCGTTTAGGTGAATAGTTTCAAGGTCCTCCGCTGAAGTTGCCCGCTCTTTAGGCTCCTTCCAACGAGGATCTTCGATTCCGAATTCTGGCTCAAAGCCTAACCTAGGCTCCAGATCTGGAATGTTTTCTGGAACCTGGTCGTCCACTTCCATGGAGGCGTGCTACTCAATCTCCATTTGGGTGTGGTCGTCCACTTCCATGGAGGCGTGCTCGTTCACCTCCACTAGGTGGTCGTCGAAACGTCGACTGGACTCCCCAACTTCGATTTTTTGATATTTTCTGGGAAAACCTTCCAGGTAGTTCATTTGTTCTTTTTGTTTTTGACACTCAATATACTGGCCAATCATAGTACTTTCTTTAGAGTGACGCTTAGCAAAATGGACGAGACACTCCCTCGCCCGCGTCTGATCGCCCTTGACGGTTATAACTCCCGTCGGGGTTGGAAATTTTACACAATAGTAATATGTAGAAACGGCCGCCTTGAACTCGTCGAAGAAAGGTCGATCAAGGAAAACATTGTATGATGACGACATGTCGATGATCATGAAGTCGAGCTGCCGGGTACAGTGCATTGCTGGCTCTTTTGTTGACGCTAGTTCCAAAGATAGTATGATTTTCCCCATTGGATGGGAGCGAGTGTCTCCAAACCCTATGATAATATCATCGCAAGGCTCGACATATGCAGCATATCCACCGAGGGCATCAAGAGTATGCTTAAAAAGGATGTTGGTGTATGCCCCGGTGTCAACCATCATGCGATGGACGTTCGTTCCCATAATTTTTCCAGTGATGACCAACGCATCGTTGTTTGGCTGCACCACGCCGTTCAGGTCGTCGTCTGTGAAATCGACTTGGTGGGATGGAGGCTGCTCGGCAGCAGGAGCGACGCACACCTGATGGACATTATTGAGTGCTCGCATTTCGCTCTGCTGTCGGCGAACAGACAGAGCAGTTCCAGATTCAGTCCCCCCCAAGGGGCCTTCTATCACAAAACATCACCCGCCCACATTGTCGACGTCGCCCGTCGGATTGTTCGGCATGGGGGGTCAGTTTCTGGCGATTCAGCTGTTGGCGAAGGTCGTCGCTCTCGTCGCGACGTTTCTTGCCCCTGTTGTCGCCATTTCCACCTCCGGACTTGATGAACTGGGCGAGCTTGCCCTCGTTGTACAGTTTGAACAGATTCTTCACCAAGTCTTGGCATCCATTGGTGTGGTGGCCGATTGAGTTGTGGTAGTTGCAGAATTTACTACCATCCAGATTGTTGTCATTGGTATGCATTGGCTTAGCTTGGGGGAGCAGATTATTTCCCCTGATCGCATCATAAATACCCATGGGGTCAACAGAGAGGGCCTCCCTGAATTGAAGAATCTCAGGAGACTCCTCGAAAGACCTGAAATTTGATGGGCGAGCACTGCCGCCCTGAGTGGTCGCCTTCTTTGGCTGGGAAGACTCCCCAGTGGTGGAATTTTTCTTTGGCCAGACTCTTTTGGCCGCTTCAGGCTGCTCGTTATCCTTGGCGGCGTCCATTATCTCTTCCATCTGAATGAAATTTCCCGCCCGACTACGGAAATCCGCATAGGAAACGAGGAAAGAGGTGTACATAGATTCCCAAAGCTTGGAACCTATTCTTAGACCGGAGATAGCCGAGATCAGCTTCGTCTCGTCGTTCACTGCTTCCCCATCAATCACCAACCTATCGAAGCGCTCGATAAAGTCCTTGCCCGATTCGATCAGTGTCTGGCGAACGTTGGCCAAACGTTGCTTTGAGGCTGGGCGAGCAGCAATAGACCCAAAGTGAGTCAAGAATTGTTGCCCCAGCTCTAAAAAATAGGTGATGGATCCGGAACCCAGAGTGGTGTACCAGCGATGAGCTCGATCTCCCAAGGTCAGGGAGAAATTTCTGCATTGTGTGGCGTATGTTGCCCCGATTGAGGCCATGTAGCTTGCATACTTTGACAAATGCACCCTGGGGTCGAACGCCCCGTCATACGCTGCCATAGAAGGTATCTGAATCTTCCTTTGAATTGGGGCGGTGAGAATCATAACACTTAAAGGTGGAGTGGGCAGAGTGACTGGTGGAGCAGTTCCTTGCTTTGTTGCGACCACCTCTGCTCGCAAAGTTTCCATCTCCAACTTCATCAGTTTTTGTGTTTCGAGGAACTGGGCGATCTGCCCCTCCTCGGCAGTTTGTGGTTAGGGGACGACGACCTCGTCGCGTCGGCTCCCGCGAGATGCGGCCAGGTGATCGCTTGGGAGAACGCCTCTCAGAATGATGGCTGTGATAACTCTTTGACGGAGCTCGCACGCCTGGCCCTACTCGGTCTAGGGCGGAGACTCTGTCTCCTCTCTTTCCACCACGATCCCTGTGGTCATCCTTTGCTGGTCGTCGCCCGATATTAAAATCCACCGGGCGAGGAGGGTTTGGGTCCTTATCCCACTCGGTTGAAAACGGATTCCCGAGCGTACGAATCTCCGGTATGGCTATTGTGGGAGCGAACGGGAGCTTTATTTCTTTCCCCGTCCTGGGGACGAACATAATATGAATGAGAGGAGCGGTTGTCCTCATCATTATCGTTGACCCTCGCCTTGGCTTTGCAAGCTCTGTCGAAGGCCTGATCTTTGGCTTTTTCCACTTCCTCCACTTCGATCAACCTCCTCTTCTCTATGAGGAAGTCAGATAAGTCTTTCAGATATTGGGGATCTTTTAAGATGTCCCCCAGATTTAGGTTTCCGAAAGGATTTGTGGCTGGAAACACCGGCGGCGGAGGGTGTTCGTTCCCTCCGAGCGGTAGGATTCCGTCCTGATTAGTATGTTGAGACATCGTTTAAAGAGTGTCTTTCTTAAAGAGGTTACAAAAGTATGACTGTTCTAAGCCTTCGACGCTTAAAACGAAAGATTAAAGGTTCTTACGCAGAAGAATGTGCTATTACAACTACTCTTAGCAAAGTAACAACAGAAAAAGCTTGAAAACACAATTACAAGGAGATCAAACTCCAAAATATGTCTCGAAAAACTAAATTGTTCAAGAACACGAAGAACACTAAAATACTAAAACCTAAAATAAAGAGTTTGCAAACCGATCGCTCGATGATCGGTCGAAACTGAGATGAAGAAACACGTAAAATGATCCCCTCCTTCTAGTGCCAAATGTTGTATGCGCTTTCGTTGGGATGATTCGGATGTGGACTATTCTTTAGCACGATACAAACATATATGATTATCGGGGTTTATTACGTGTTAATACGAGATTAATAGATGATTTGTGATGAACTTAATGAAGAACACACAAGAACACAAGATATAGCTTCTTGGAGAAGCTAAAGCTTTAGAAGCTTCTGAGAGTTTATTGCTTAGGGTTGAGGGTTTTGGTAGGAAATGTTACTTGGATCTTACAAATGAGCCTTTTAGGCATTATATAGTGTTTTTTTGGGCTGCAGCCCTTTACACGTGGCGCCCTCGTAGTGGACCCTTCATTCTGCCCGAAAAGGTGATGGGACGGCGCATTTAATGCTAAACCGCCTCTGGTGGTCGTCCTCGGCGAGATGCCGAGGAGCTGGAAAACCTGCTCGTCCGGAAAAACCTGCCCGTCGACAAAACCTGCTCGCCGAGATGACGTCGCGGTGGTCGCCGGAGAACCTGGTCGCCATGTCTTACGCGCTCTCCCAAGGCTTCAACACTTGTCTTCTCTAGCTAAATATATGTCTGCTCGCCAACATCTTTGAGCGAGTAGTAACTAAACATGTGCTCGCCAACATCTTTGGGCGAGCACTTAATTATATTAAATACATTACTTTATATTACATTTTCTTCATCTTGTTGACTGGTCGTCGCAAGACTTTGTTGACTGGTCCTCGCCACGAAAGCTGGTGACTAGGATTGACTTGTCAAAGATTGACTTTTTTGACTAGGTATAACAAATATGATGGCCATTTTCAACCTTCCATCTAAGGTTATCCTTCGGGAGTGCTGTGCCATGCTCCAGCTCAGAGATCTCCAAAAAAAAATTGGAGTTGTGGATGTCCTGGAAACACATGGATTTCCTAAAAACATGGCAAAACATTGCTTGCAAGTATATTGTCGTCTCTTTTTGAAATTGCATAACAAAAAGAAATTGAATAGAATGCATACTGAGATAATTGAGAAATATAGAATTGATATGAAATGATAGTTGAATTGAAAAGAGAATTAGATCATAAAATTGAATAGCGCCTCGATCTCCTCCTCTATATAAGAATTAAGAGGGAAAATGCATAGTGGTTTACAATATATGAGTTACAATTACTAAAATAGAAGTTACAACTAGAACAACTACTCTAACTAATACTTTCATTTGTTGTTATTCTTCACGCCCTTCCCAGTTTCATTTCAGATCTAAAATGATATAAAGGTTTTTGAATTTGCATGATTTTTTTCAACTTTTTCGATTTCTTTTTGCCGACTTTTGCTTATTTTTTCAAATTTTTTTCCCGAAAATTTGTTTATTTTTTAAATTTTTAATTAAAATTTTGTCCGATATTTTTTTTCGATTTCTTTTTTGAAATTTTATTTATGTCCGTTATTTTTTATCGAAATCTTGCATATTTCTCGAAATTTTTGTCTTCTTTCATGTTTTTTTTTTTTTTGAAATTTTGTGTTTTTTAAGAGTTTTTTTTTTAAATGAATTCTAAAAGTTCATTTTTTTCTTATTTTCCATGAGAAATGGCCATCTATAGGTTTTGATTGTTGGTGGGTTATAGGCAATTATAGGTAGTTTGGACATTTCGTACATGTCTAAAGTTGATTAAAAGTCAACTTTCCTTTTTCTCCATTGTGTCCAAGGATTATCTTCATCTATCAATCAACTGGTCAACTGGCTCATCAAGGGCTAATTGAAGGCATTAAGATTGCTAGAAAAGCCCCTATGAAATCTCATTTACTCTTCACGGATGACAGCATTGTCTTTTTCAAAGCAAAACCAGAATACGCCAACCTTCTGAAGCAGACTTTTTTCGATTATGAAAGAGCTTCTGGCCAGGTTGTTAACTTTGAAAAATCTTTTATTCTCTTCGGCCCAAATACTTGTGATTTTAACAGGAATTTGATCACTTCAACCCTACAAGTTAAGCACACTCAAGGACATTGCTTATATCTGGGACTCCCGATGTTCTCTCTAAAAGGGAAACACACCTAATTTGCATATCTCACTGAAAGACTGAGGTCTAAGATCGACAATTGGAAGAACACAAACTTTTCAGAGGGAGGCAAAGAAGTTCTTATCAAAGCTGTTCTCCAAGCCATACCCACATATGTTATGTCCTGTTTTAAACTCCCAATTCAGGTCTGCAACGACATGGAGAAAATCATTGCAAATTTCTGGTGGGGGCATAACCAAGGGCATCAGAAAATGCACTGGCTTAACTGGGACAAGCTGTGCAAATCCAAATCAGAGGGGGGCATTGGCTTTCGTAAAATGTCCACTTTTAATCAAGCCCTCTTGGCTAAACAAGTTTGGAGGTTGATGGAATCCCCGCATTCCCTCGTTGCAAGAGTTTTCAAAGCCAAATACTTTAAACACTCGGATATCTTGGATGCTCAAACTGCAAACAATCCATCATTTCTTTGGAGATCTCTCACATCGAGCTTCCCAATTCTTCAGAGTGGAATCCGCTGGACTATTGGAGACGGCCGGACGATCACTCTCTTTAAACATGCCTGGGTTCAAGGACTTACCTCAGGTATGATTAAATCCAACATAGCCTTGGGACACAATATCTCTTTTTTCCTCGATGAAGGCCGTTTCTAGAAGGAGGATTTGCTCAGAATTGCTTTCTGGTCCTTCGAAGTTGATGGAATTCTCAGAACCCCAGTGGCTCGTTGCGATGAGGAGGATTCCAGATTCTGGTTTCCTGATCCTAAGGGTGTTTACTCTGTCAAATCCGGCTACAAGGAAAGCCTCAAGCTTGACTTAAAACACTATGAAATGCCCTCCACCTCATGTGACTGTGATCGCTCCTCTTGGTGGAATTTCATCTGAAGCCTTAAACTTCCACCTAAAATCCGTATTTTTTGCTGGAAATTAAGCCTTGATATCATTGCCACGGAAGGTAACTTATACAACCATCATATCCCATTAGATCCTAAATGTGGACTCTGTGGGTATTTCATGTCATCGGCCCTACACGCAATTTTCTATTGCAATGGTGTCAAGAATGCCTGGAAATCTACTTCGTTTTGGGAACTGATTAAATCGAGTAGGAGCTCATCGCCTATTCTCTTTCTTCAACGTCTCAAAGAGAACCCCACACTGTTGGAATTTCAACAAGTCGTTATGATCGCTTGGGGAGCTTGGAAAGATAGATGCCACATCATTCACTCTGAAGATTCTAAAAGACTTACGATCAAAAAGACCATTGAACATCAGGTAACTGAATATCTTTCCAACTTTCAAGCTACCATCAAGACGATCCCTCCCTACAACAAGCATTTTTCCACCACTGACGAAGTTCCGGATTCAAACTCAAATGATCTCTTCTGCCCCTTCTACTTCGAAGTGGACGGAGCCTTCAACAGAGATTCCCTGAAATTCGGTATGGGAGGTGTGCTCTACAATGATAGCGGGGACATCTTGGATACATTCTCGATCAAAATACCCCCGCAAAGAAGCCCCCTAGGATCTGAATTAATGGCTATCGAATGGGCGGTAAACCTCGCAAAAAATAGAGGAATCACAACAATCTGTGATATGTCCCTTGGGCCTGAATCTACCATAGCTCGACGGATCATCAATCTCTCCGAGGAATTTGTTGTGTGCAAATTCTCATACATCCCCCGTCGTAACAACATATATGCCCATCGTCTGGCCAAAAAAGCCGTTCAGTCTACCAATTCTCATGACAGAACTGGAGAACTGCATTGAAGAACCGTCCTTTTAGGATTTTCTTTCGGATTCCATTATTACGGTTCTTCCTTTTCCAAAAAAAAAAGTTGATTAAAAGTCAAGGTGGGTGTCCTCATCAAAGTTATGCGTATAACCGTGCCCAGTCTAATTACAATTGTCTCATGGGCCTAGTGTAGGCCCAAGAAGATCTTTACCAACTTAATTGGGCTTAATTTTTCTGTCCACCCAATAGTGTACAATTTACCCAAAAATTGCTGTGCAAGAAAACGGGTTCTTATTCTCAAATACCTTCGCAATTTAAAAAAAATCCGATTAATTCTCAGTTTGCGATTGTTCTTCGTCAAATCTGCACAAATCAGGTAAATCAACTTTCATTGTGTTGATTTTTGCTATTCGATTGTTATTTTCATTGTGTGTTACATCTATTGGTTGTGTAAAATTAGTTGAATTTTAGAATAATTCAAATTCTTGTGGAGTGCCGTTTTAGATGGAGTTTTGCAGCTAAGAAATTTAGGAGTTGTATTTCGAGTTCTAGTACTTTTGTTTATATTTTTGCAAGAGATCATATTATGCCGTTGAGGATTTTTTTTTCAATGAAGTGTTCGTTTTTTTCACTTATATGAGCAGATGAAAAATTACTAATTATACATTGGGGTTTCTTGATTGCTTTCTCTTTAAAAGGGGAACGATGATGAAGATTGATTTAAGTGGGCTTGATGCCTCGGCGCCGGTTAAGGGAAACAGAGGTGATTTGGATAATGAGATTTTTGCTGCGCCATCGTTTAACCTTCCTTCTCCTGTTGATGTGAGCTTGATCAATACTATTTCATTTATTTTGGCTTTTTTATTACCATTACCCTCTGAGCCAGAAATGCCTGAATTTTGCTTCCTTTTTTTCTGTTTAGTTTGATGCGTTCCAGAAAGCTGCAGTACAAATGGTGAAGCCTGCAAAGGGGACAACAACTCTGGCTTTCATATTCAAAGAAGGTGTCATGGTTGCTGCTGATTCCCGTGCTAGCATGGGAGGATATATTTGTGAGGCCCTATTCATTCTTAATGTAGTATTCAGTTAGTATGCTGATGGTTTTCGTAAGACATTTCAACAACATGAATGATTCCCTATTTCGGGGCTACAATATTAGCTTGATCTAAGAGTCCTATCAGCGGGACTTTATCAGTTAACATTTAAATTGTTGGACCTGGAAGATGATAGTACTTTATATTTTTACTCACTATTATTTGGATTCCCAATTTCCCATGTCATAGTGCACTTGTAATAATCGTATAAATCTTTCAGCATCACAATCCGTCAAGAAAATCATTGAAATTAACCCCTACATGCTTGGTACCATGGCTGGAGGAGCTGCTGACTGCCAGTTCTGGCACCGAAACCTGGGAATTAAGGTACCTTAATTGGATCTTCTTATTATGTGTTAGTAGTTTCCAATGTGTGTGAGCTATGTTGTTTAAATTGGGTGCATGATGCATTGTGTATTTGATGTATGATGGCCCGTCCATTTCTTTAATGAGACTTCTGCTAAATCCTGTGGGTTGAAATCTAGAATTTCGAAAGGTAGAAATTGTTCTCTCTTTGCATATTTGTAATATAAACAGTAATGTTAATCTTTTCTTTTCCCTTTTGCTTCCTAAACTGCAAGCTTTTGTGTTGAGACATCATCTCCTACTGAGATATAATCTTTTCTTTTCTCTTATGTCTGCATTGCAGTGTCGATTACATGAATTGGCTAATAAGAGAAGAATTTCTGTTGCTGGAGCTTCAAAAATGCTGTCAAACATTCTGTATTCTTATCGAGGAATGGGTTTGTCTGTTGGAACTATGATAGCTGGCTGGGATGAAAAGGTGTGAAATTTAGCCTGTTTTTCCCCTTCATATATATATATATATATATATATACATACATATTTTACATTAATTCTTTTGCTGTTTGGTGCAGGGTCCTGGGCTTTATTACGTGGACAGTGAGGGTGGACGTCTTAAAGGCACTAGATTCTCAGTTGGGTCTGGTTCACCATATGCTTATGGTGTTTTGGACAGCGGGTGTGTTATTGTCCCCACCCTCTTTTTCATTGTTTGTACTTACTCTCCTTTTTGTTTTCCATCTGTTGCTCTTCCAGAGTTTCAGTAAGTCCAAGGAAAATAATATCCTTTTGCAGCTGCTAGAAATAACCTTGCACTTCATATTGCTGCAAATAAATAATTACCATATGTATCATTGCTTAGCATTCTGGATGGTTTTTCCACATCAACTGAACATACTAAATCTAGGTTCTATGTCACTTTAGACAACAAACTAAGGGAGCAATTGGTTCAAATTCTTCAGTGGAAATGATAATGGAAATCATCAAATAGAGAATTACAAATGAGACTGATGGTTACATTCTTAGTGCAATTCTCAACAATTAGGTGAGACAAAAAAATGATGGTTAGTTGAGAAATATTTGAATTATTTAGGATAAATGATTATAGGGGAGGAGGCAGTTAATCAAAATGAGAGCAATGATTAATTTATTTAGTGTCTCAATATCTCGTATAACCACCACAGTTAATCAAAATAGGTGAATTGATCATTTAAATGCAACCACCCCCCCCTAATATTTCAGAAATGTTCCTTCTAACTGATGGATTACCATTTAGTTAGATAGTTAACTTCCTGGCTCTGATTGTGCTTGAATGTGTTGTAGATACCGATTTGATATGTCTGTTGAGGAAGCTGCAGAGCTAGCTAGACGATCAATCTATCACGCAACATTTCGTGATGGTGCCAGTGGTGGTGTTGCCAGCGGTAATACCCTGCGTCCTCCTCTCCCTGATCTAATCTCTCTTTCTCTTATTCTCTTTCTTGTCTTGACGTGGTTTTTGTTTCAGTATACCACGTAGGGCCAAATGGGTGGAAAAAGCTATCTGGTGATGATGTTGGAGAACTCCACTATCACTACTATCCTGTTGAACCTACTTCTGTCGAACAGGAGATGACTGAGGTATCTATTGCATGAGGACGAGGGAGCAACATAATTTAGGATCTTCACTCTCACCCCTCATTTGATTATGTTATGTCACAATCTACAAATGCTTTGGGCAAACCTGAAATGTTTTTTTTCTGGTAACATTTTAATATGATTTCAACAAACTTGGGCTGTAATTTGTAATTGTCACTCTCTCTTGGTAAGTAGTTATAAATTTTCATTTGTCCACCTCTCCTTATGAGAGAAACAAACTGTGTTTAAGTATGTCTCATGTCTTCAAGTATATCTCATTCATGGTTGTGTGAGTATCTTGTGCTTCAAAGAACATCTCATTTTGGGGCATTCAATGTTTGAATATTTATTCAGTTTGATACATGCATATATATTTGAGACAATATTTGTCTCCAGCTTGTTAGTGACAAGTAGGTCTGTAAAAAATTCCAACTTTTTAAATTTGTGTATTCGTCATGCAAATTAATATTTTTATGCATATGAGTTCTGTTTTACATCTCATACACTAATTTTCTAAAATATGTATACTAATCAATCCATTCCACAATTATCTGTACATCTTTTTTCTTTTTTCAAGAATTTTTGCGTACTTTCTTTTTCGGTCTATTTTTGTAAAAAAAATTACATACTCCCTCCGTCCCGATATAAGTTTCCCCTTTCTTTTGGTTGTTTTGATTAAGAAATATGATTAAATAATAGATGTAGTACAAGTGATGTGATGGTGAGAGAGAAAATAATAGATGAGTGTGAGATGAAGTGTGATAAAATAATAGATAAAGTGTAAATGATGTGATTGGGAGAGAGAAAATCATATGCCAAAAATGGAAAAATATGAAATGGGAAACTTATTGTGGGACATCCATAAAAGGAAAGTGGGAAACTTATAGAGGGACGGAGGGAGTACTTTTTATAAGAAAATAATGTACAAAATTAATACTCACATTATGAAGTACTATACTCCCTCCTCTTGAAATATAGTCATATTTACCCATATGCCATTACTTTTTCACATTCAATCTACTTTTTACTTTACTTTATTCATAAAAGTTTACAAAACTATCTTTTAAAACATCAATCATTACACCTTTTCTCAAAGAGGGAGGGACTATCATTTATTTTTAAAACCATTTTCTCAAGGAGGGAGGAATTATAAGGGTGCTCTAACCACTTGAACTATCCAACTTCGTCAATTATTATTCATTTTGAGATCACATCTTCCGTGCAAATGAATGTTGATGGAGTCCGTCAAAAAAAGAAAAATGTTGATGGAGTAAGATTTTATATAGTAAAAAATTTATAATACTGTAAATGGCTTGCACACGATACAAAACCTAATTTATCCAATTATGAGACTAATGATTTTATGGTCGTAATCTTTTCATTTGGGATTGATCTATTTCTCTCCCTTCTCAATTCATTCTATTTCAAAATCATCTTTTCATTGTTATCCTATTTCTTCCACCGCTCTTCAAATTTCTTCCACCGCTCTTCTAATTTTGATGTGACTGTTAAAACGTCTCTAAATTATTATTTTTTAAAAAATAAAACTAATTAAAAAATTGTATAATTTTGATTTTTAATTTTTTTTTAAATCATTCTCTTTTCTCTTTATTCTCTCTCTTTACTAATAGTATTTTTTAATTTTAATTTTGTGTTATTTTATTATTAATATTTTCTTTTTTAAATCATTCTCTCCTTTTCTATCTTAATAAAATAAATAAAATTATATATATACATTTTAATAAATTATATATATATATTTTTTTACAATTCCACGTAATTCCGCGGTTCTTGCACTAGTTTTAAATAAAATTGTAACTTAATGAGTAAGTTGGAAATTTGTTTTATACGGAGTATATGTGATTGTTTTATACAAAATTCCTCATTTAAATATCATTTAATAAAATAAAGTATCCAAATCATATAATTATCCATTTTTTTTTAGAAGAAATCATATAATTATTCTGATTAAATCAATGTAAAGCATTTACAAGCATATGTATACTCATGTACTTCAATAAGATGAGCATATTTTGTAGATAAATAATATAATCATGTTCATCATATTGTTCTTTATTTAAATTGTTTATTATTATCAAATCTTGCATGAAAAAAAAAAAAGAAAATTATTAAACTTTTCAGAAAACATTAATAATCAAACTCAATGCATATACAAGTGAAAAAAAAGCATCACATTATCTTTATTTTTTTCTACTTTCTTTTAAAAAGAAAATTCAGGAAATGTTTACAAAAAATAAAAATAAAAATAAAAATAAAAAATACAGGAAATGGAAATGTAATTAGTAAACCCTTTCCTAAAAATTCTAATCCTGGTGAAATTTATGGTTCGCAAGCGAAAATTCCCAAATTGGCTTCTGCCCTAGTTCATTCAATCTCTGCAACGGAACTTTCAATCCAGGGATTAAGCTCTCCTTTGAGGTGAAATGGGCAGCTTCACCATTGATTTTTCTAAATTGGGTTTTCAACAAAAGCTTCAAGTTCCCACCTCTCTTCACACACCACACACACTATTTAGAATCAGTTGTGGTCTCAGAAATGGGCCCAGAAAACCTATGTGGAGGAGCCGAGTACTTTCAACGGAGGCTATTCAAGCAGTTCATTCCTTGAAATTGGCGCACAATTCTTCTTCTAGATTGGAGCAGGTTTTTGGCAGTAAGATCGCCAGGCTTTTGAAAGCTGATTTATTGGATACTTTAGCTGAGTTGCAGAGACAAAACGAATTGGATTTAGCCCTCAAGGTATTATTCTTCAACCAATTATGCTTGCATCTTTGTGTGTACTGTAATCAAGTAGTGGAGATTACTGTTTCTTAATTTAGTTTTGAGCATGTGTTGAGATTGAATATAGAGAATTTCTGTTCAGGCCCTTTTTCGTTATGAAGGATGTTATTAGGCCTATGGCCTTGATTAAATCCAAAAACATGCAATTATCATAGTTGTGGGTTATTTTCATTCTCCTTTGTTGATGGACCCTTCTACTTGATGATTCAGATTCTGATCCTAATCTAATTTTATGAGTTGTTTAAGAGAATCACTTATCTCTTGAGTTGAGCTAAGTTGTGCACCTTGATAATTGCTTAAGGAGGAAAGCTATGTTCCCCCATCATCTTAAAGTATTTGCTTCGTTTGTGGAATCGTCACACATATATTGTTGCTTCCTCTTATTTGTCTTCTTTTCTGCTGGGATTTATTTTTATCTGAAATTCACAAGGCTTCAGGTGTTTAGCTTTGTGAGGAAAGAGGTGTGGTATCAACCAGATCTTCCTCTGTTCAACAACATGATAATGTTGTTGGGGAAACACAAAATGATTGAGATGATCGAACAACTCTTGGTAGAATTGAGGAGCGAAGGCCTGGAGCCTGATGCGAGGACCTACACTGAGCTGATTGGAGCATATTTTAACGCTGAAATGGTGATGAAAGCAATGGAAACATATGAATTGATGAAGGCTTCAGGTTTAGTCCCAGATAAGTTAACCTTAACCATTCTGATAAGAAATCTTGAAAATGCTGGTGAGGAAGCTCTTGCAAGAACGGTGAAGAGAGAATGTCCCGAGTACTTTGATTACCCCAAGAAATTTCTTAAAGAAGTTCAAAAGACATATGTGAGTATCCTTAACCTTCATTCACTGTTTCTCATACTGGTCTCTGCTTTCTTTTGTCTTCTTTTTGTTCTTCGATAATATGCATCACCACTGTTATAGTCTAAACGAAGTTATGGTTGACCAGTAATTCACATTAACTTAATTAGTAAGGTTTTAGTTCCTTGTAATTATTTTCCTCTCATCTTAGTGGCGTTTCATGATGTTATTAGCCTTCTTTTAATCTTTAGAGTGAAAATGTCATGACTTAATGGGTGTTGACAACAGCTTTAAGCTGATTAAGGGGGGGTGTTTGTAAGATATTATAATCAGTTAATCACTTATAATTTTTGGTTTTGCTTCAAAAAAGTAGATTTGAGTGTTTTAAAAAAAAATGCTTCTGCTTAGAATCCATAATCTAAAAGCTGGGTGATGTATGCTTCTAGCCGATTCTGCTTCTCACTATTAATTTACCTAATTCAAATCGTTTACCAAACACTCAACCTCTGCTTTTTTACAAATTTTACAAACACTCTCACTTTTACTATTAAGCAATAATTTTCACAATCACTAAATTAAATCAAATCCGTTTATGCAAATACCCCCTAAATTAAATGAGCTGCTTTGAAAAGCCTGATTTGAGTTTTTTCAAATTGAATGCTTCTTCTTAAATTAATCACCTAGAATCTAAAATTTTAAAAAGTTGAGAAGGATATGCTTCTGACTGATCCAGTTTTTGTTCTAACATTTTGCATTTTGCATTTTACCTTTTACCTCAACTTCTACTTTTTTACAAATTTTGCAAACATTAGCCACTTTTATTATTAAAATATTAAGCAATATTTCTCACAATGTCTAAAGTAAATCACTTTCTTAAAGCATATTTTCTTGCAAACACCTCCTTAGTTTGATTAAGTTTCATAATTTTGGCATCTTTTACAAGTTTTAGGAGGCTTGACTCTTGATACACTCGAGCATACAGGAATTTAGCGTGTGCTTTTCGAATATCAGAACATATAGGAACAGTTGTTGCTCTGTCTTTATGATAGACTTTACAATAGTTAGGCCCTGTTTGATGTGCCTGATTAGTGACCGATTAGGTCTTAATCTGGGCCAAGCAGCTATTTGATTTCATGTAGTCAGGCCCAAGATTAAAAGTAGGCCCGCGCGAATTTACTGTTTAGCTTCATAGGAGTTCTTGGTAGAAAAAGCGGAGATAATAAAACGTGTTTGCATAGTAAATGAGATTGAATTGTAAATTACTAAATTGCCCACCATATTTAATATGTAACCCTAAAAATTTTGCCCCCATTTGCTTGCTGCCTGAGAAACCCTTCACCTCTCTAGCGATTTTTCTCTCGAGATTTTTCTCATTTTCTCACGCTTTTAGAAATTCTTCTTTCTCAATCGTTGCCGCCGCCCTCTTTTGAAGTCGCCGCCGCTGCGTGACACAGTCGTCGTCCTCCTTAATCATCACTCACGTCACCGCGAAAAGGTGAATCCATTGTGAGTAGACCTCTCTTGGCAGTACAATACTTTGTTGAGGGTTAATTTTGGGTTTACAAAATATCATGAGGGCAAAGTTGTACTTTTGCTAAACTTCATAACAATAATCTGGAGCAAAAATGGAGGATACCAAATCACATACAAATAATTTAGCTAAGCTAATCAGGGCACGTTTTTTAAACAGGGTTAATCGGCCGATAATTAGTCATGGCCATCAAACGGGGCCTTAGTATACATGTACTCAGTCTCATTTATTTTTTTCTATCTGATATATGGCTCTAGTACAATGTACAGATAGTGCAGATATCATTCTTGGGCCCCGTTTGATGGCCATGACTAATTATCGAACGATTAACCCTGCTTAAAAAACGTGCTCAGATTAGCTTAGCTAAGTTATTTAGTATGTGATTTGGTACCCTCCATTTTTGCTCCAGATTATTGCTATGAAGTTTAGCAAAAGTACAACTTTGCCCCCATGATATTTCGTAAACCCAAAATTAACCCTATTGTACGGCCAAGAGAAACTCACCTTTTCGCAGTGATGATGAAGGAGGACGACAAATGTGTCGCGCGGCGGCGGTTTCAAAAGAGGGCCGCGGCGACGATTGAGGAAGAAGAGTTTCTAAAAGCGTGAGAAAAAGGCATTACCAAGGACGACGACTACTGTGTTGATGTCTCGATTTCTTCTGGGTTTCATGAACAATAATACCATGTTTCGAGGGGTCTCTGGTGAAGGGTTTCTCAAGTAGCAAGGAAATGGGGACAGAATTTTTAGGTTACATATTAAATATGGTGGGCAACTTAGTAATTTACAATTCAATCTCATTTACTGTGCAAACACGTTTTATTATCCCCACTTTTTTGACCGAGAACTCCTATGAAGCTAAACAGTAAATTCGCGCGGGCCTACTTTTAATCTTGGGCCTGACCACATGAAATCAAACAGCTGCTAGGCCCAGATTAGATCTAATCGGGAACATCAAACAGGGCCTTGTTGTTTGTGGCTTCCACATGGAATCATTTTCTAACATTGGTCTGAGTCCACATACTAGGAATATATATATTCCCTATCACGAAACAGCAACCTTTGATTTTTTTAAATATTTTTTGTGAATTTAACATTCATTTTTGCTTCTTAATGTAGAATTTTAACTGTGTAAATGAGAATAAAATTTACTTATGCAATGTCTCATTTGAGTTATCTGCCTTGTTGCAGCCAAAGAAGAAAAAGCTTATCGTCATTTGAAGTTTTCCTGGCCGATTCAGAGGACGAATTACCTGATTTATAGTACGACGTACAGATCTTTTCTTTTGCATGCGACAACACTAGTCTTCATTTTGTAGAAGGGTAGATGTAGTGTTAATCACAAAAGATCAAGTTGTTGCCTACGAATGTTTAAAGTTTAGATGTAAAATGTTATTCAAACTTGAGTTTCAATTTGGTTGGATAAGTTTCGAGACAATACGACATTTGTACAGTTAAATACATACAGTGTAATACTCTTGTTTCTTAATTAGTGTTGTTTTTAAAAAAAAAAAAAAAACATATCAAGGAAATAAAATAAAACTTTGACATATTTACCCTTAAGCAACCTTTTATAAACCTTAATAGTTATTCATAGTTAAAAAAGGAAATTGTCAATTTAACCCCTAATCATAAGGGGTGAGGATTAAATATATTCATTAACTTTTTATATAGAATATGCGTTTACTTAATCTCAATTGAAAAGTAAAAAAGTTTAGATGTACAAAAAGACCTATTCTATTCACGCTGATAAAATTAGGGGCTAAATTAGTTTTTTTTTTTCCTATTAATTTTATAGGTACATTTCAAAAGATTAAAACTCAAATAAACTCATTCTAATATTTTTGCTTAAAATTGATAAAGTAATTTTTATTATAATTATTTCAAACAAAATGAAAAGGGTTTAAATGTAAAAATAATATTAATTGATCCTCACCCCTAAGATCAGGCGCTAAATATATCATTTTCCCTTAAAAAATCAAAGATATTTAAGGGGCATGGATAAGGGTAAATTTAGAAAAAAAATGTGGAGAAATAATTAAAGTGACAATTAATTAGGAAAAAAGACCTCTAAAAGACTAAAACAACACTTTTATGAAATGAGGGGAGAGTATTAATTTACAGAAAATTTAATAAAATATGCTTCCAAGTTTCTAAAGTTATATACAAGAAACATAAACATTAGTAGTTGAAAAAATGTTGAAAATTGCACAAGGTAGAAACAAATAAATAGGGTTGCCTTTTATCTATGGATCATTACAAGCGGATCTTACTATTTTGCACACAAGAGTGTAAAAAGGTGAAATTATAGTGAATAATACAATTGGTCATAGGAAAATTAATGTCAACAACAAAAGTGAGCAACAAGGGATTAAAGGAGTGACAAACATACAGGAAATTAATCCTCAACCTAGAAAGTGATTAATTCAGTAGTTTGATTGATTGTCAGCCAGCTAAATGACTGGGGGAGTTGTTGAACATGGTGTGCCACATATACGCCCGAGAAAGCACCATTTCTAGCTCCACGTCGCTCCAATTATGTGTCGGAAGGTGTTGAAGAAACATCACCATTTCCTGAAAATCGAGCTTCCGTAGCTTATCTGACCACTGCGAGTATACAAACACACAAATCACTTTATAATTCAGCAATAGATCAAATATCAAAGGAGTAAATTGGAAAACTGGTCCGTCTCATACAAATTAATTTTCTCAATTAAGTTTCGTAACTTTTAAAATGATACAATTTTAGTCCTCTATATTGAAAAGGTTGAAGGATTTTTGCACGGGAGCTGCCAGAACTCCATGTAGCAACCGGAACATATTAATTTCAATTAAAAAATAAAAACAAACACAAGTTAATTATCATCCTAAAACAAAAAAATTGTCAATATAGGAGTAAAATTGCAGCATTTTAAAAGTTATGGGACTTAATGAAAAATGTATGAGACCAATCTTACAATTTACACAATATCAAAGTCTTCATTCATTGTGGTGTGTGTGAGTGAAGAAGAAGACCATACCAGAACCTCAAAACAACGATATGTAACTTGGGTTTCGATTTTAATACAAACTGTTTCCCTTTTAAATTCATTCAGAAGAAATGAAGCAAAATCATGGACCAGCATAAACATATTCAAATGCAAATGACTAGTTCTCATCAAGTTAGACACTGATAATGGGACAAATTAAATTCTTACCGTCAGCAGAAAGCTGGCAAATATGTAGACAAGAAAATCTGGTAATGCATCCCCTTCGGCAAGGTAGGTGTCCCACAAACGAGTAACAAGATTGAACGGAATCTACAAAACATTTATACTAATTAGTTTAATTCTTGATACTAACAAGGGCTATGCCTGAATAAGGTAAACATTAATACAATATATTAAAAAATATGGCATCACAAGTAAAGTAGATTAATGCAGACCTCACGTATAAGTAGGCAATTGAACCAGCGGAAAGCGAATTGAAGAAATTCAAGCCCCTGATCCTCTATGTGCTTTGACACAGGTTCTAATACATTCAGAAAAACAAACAAGTCAATCAGAGAATCAGTAATCTTAATACAATTATAAATTGATTAAATTAAAACTGAATACTTCATCAAGAAACACAAAAACAATGTCACCAGGAATAAATTATCAGGGAATAAGAATTTTGAAAAATGAATCCATTTGGTATGAGAGATCAATAGGTAACAAATTCATATAACTTGAACAAACAAAAGAAGTGGAGACATATTTTGTTTATTAACTTCTTTCTTTCCATATGATATCAATGCATAAATAATGCATACATACATACATACATAGTCCTCTGTTCCAATATTTATTACTCTACATTTCTGGGTGGCCAAAAATAATGCTCTGTTCTCAAAGATTATTTTTCTAAATATGTCCTATTAACAAAGTAATAAATCAATACCACTAGCTCTTATGAGCTTCTTGAGGGAATGATGCACAATTGACCTTTTTCAACTCACCTAATCTCCATTGTACGCCAAAAGAAAGCAATAATAAGAAAGGAAGTTTGGAGGACTTTGAATGCATATGCATGCCCATAAATGGATGAGAAACAATTTTAGAAAATCCATGTGTAGAATGCAACTGTAATTTATACTCCGTATATAACTATTAGGTCATACCATCAATCCTTCTAACCAGTTCCTTCAGCTTAAACACAAGTCGCTGAATTCCCGGTTGGGCAAATGTGTAATGATCTTGCATGCCATCAAGCAACTTTGATAGACACCAATAACTATCAGCCTCTACACTTGCTAATTTCTCAGGAGAAAGATCAGCAACTGACCAAGTCTCGATACCACCCTCCAAGAATTCTGATAAGAAAACAACTAAGAAAGGCGTTGCAAGATCATTTATTCCTTGCACGTAACCACTTGCAGGATGACGTATAGCCCTTGAATTGGAAAAGAATAGTATTAATACTACAAAGATTGATAAATAGGATGTGCACAACAATTTAAAAGGTTTTAAGTATTCAAGCACTCACCTTATGTGTGATAATAAGACAGCCATCAATTCTAAAGTCCCTTTAACAGTCTAGATTTGCTTTTAACAGATATGCTTTCCAGTTAACATGACACTATAACGTCATCAACAAATTTATGGGGGATATATATTGTTCTAGGTTCAAATTCTAGTTTTAACAATGTGATCCCAGACATTCCTAATAACTTTCAGGATTTCAAAAATGCCAATGTCCCAGTGATCCTCCATAACATTTACTGCACTACAGCAAATGATCATGTTTCAACATAAAATTTAAGTATAATACAAACAATCATGACACTAATAATAATATTATGAACTAAAAAATGTTTGATACTGTGTTCCAGTGCCAATAGTACTAACATTAACAACATTATGGTTTTGTAATGATTGCCAACTGTTTAACATAATTATTTCTTTAAGATTTCAAGTTTTCAACCAGTGCAAATAATATTCAGAAAATAGTCAAATTAATTGGTGAACACCACCGAGTGGGCTTATAGGCATAACTAACACTTCCTAAGATGATAATGACACAATTAGGGATGTATCCAGGCATATTTTTATTGACTACCATATTCAAAAGCAAACGCATATGAAGATTCTAGTCTAAGAAAGCCATTGTTCCAGGTGTAGAAGAGAAATGTGTAAAATATAATCAGTGCAAGGAAAAAGCGACTAACCATGTATAAAGTATTCGCTCCAATGATTTCTGAACTTCCATTTCTTGAAAGAAAGTCACATCAGGGACAGTTCTGGGACAATCAACAGCAATCTAACAATTTCATGAGAATCCATTATTAAGTATGTAGTAAAGAACATGAAAATTACAATAAACAATAAACCGAGGATAATAAAACCTGACGAAGCATGTTAATCTCTTCCTCTGTGCGCTCCGTATCAGGAATATCATAATATTGGGAAACATGATCATGATACTCCAGGCGTTTTCTTTTCAGAATTCCCTCCCTTCTATCTGAATTAGAGGGTGCATATCCCTGTTGTCAGTTCATACTTAAAGCTCAAATTAACATTGTTGAATGGAAGAATTCCAAAACTCAGCACAATAAACCATACATTGTATGAGATATGAATAAGATGTATCCAACAATCAAATATTCCATAAAGTTGATGCAAGAGCTCTTAGAAAAAAGAGACAAGTAGACAAATTGCAGCTCACAATAAGTTTACAAGCTACATGATCCTTCTTGTGGGGTTTAGCAATTGTCTACCATCACATTAATGAAAACTCCACACTATTTACATGAATAGCTGAAGACGTACAAGATGCAAGTGCATGCATTTGGAAAAATTCATCACTGGATTTCTTTGTGTAATATAACTGGAGACTACTGTTCCTTTTAGCTACTTTTCGTAAGACAAAGAAAAAGAGAATAGTAAGCCTATTTATTGTGAGACAGCCCCATGGTATACTTTTACTTTTAAGATACCCAATACATACGGAAATGGTTTGTCATTCTTACGATCATAAGGCCCCGTCTGACGACATGATAGGATAGAATATCTGGCCATTACTCCAAAAACTTTATATTAATTCATAACAGAAATTTGAATTTCATCATTGTTCAGCACATGCATGTGCTGCTGATAAAAATATATATATAGTTAACATAAACATCAACAATAGAAACAGTAAAATGCCAAATATGCTACTGTTTCTTAAATATGTAAAATGCACTCCTCACTTTAGTACATATTTGAACAACATAAAAGTTCTGGATCATGCTCCACCCCCAAATCAAACTTCATAAATATAATATCTAGATACATTAAAATGTTCTATTACGTTTTTGTAATAATATTTGTATCTTCAACTAAGTATTCTGGAAGACAATACTAAGTTTCTTAAAAAAGTTGTTCAACAGGTTAGTAGAATTGTGCACATTACAAAAATATTACATAAGTAGGTCGAAATAAAGTCAAACAGATTACTGAAATTCAACTCTGACCAGTGCACTTTCCTACATTACTTAGATCTTCATTAACTATCTCCATAACAATCTGTATTAACAGGACATGCATCAGAACCTATGGACATTCACAACCATTCCAAACCATCAAATTAGATAGCATTTCTTGTTTACGAGCACCAAATGAACCTAGGAAAATCAAGACGAGGAAATAATTGGTGAAGTTCTTTGAATTAGCTTAGCCCACAGCAAATGAGGGAGCAGCACGAGTCTTACAAGATCCATATATTGACATCAGGTCAAGTGAAGATAGATTCTCATACCAAATAACTGTTGTCTGATGGACTTAATAACGTTAAAGAAAACTAAACAAAAAGTCGTTAATCGGAAGAAGAGAACAGCTCTATGAATAGCAAATTGGCAATGAGGATGAGTATCCTTGGAATAGCTCGATGCAAAAGGGAATGAATGTTCAAGAAATTTGTTTAATGGTTTTCAAGTTTGAAAGGATGTTCCAACTGAAAAAGTGGTGGGGGAACATCACATGAGTTTAGGGAAATTTTGGAGAAGAAGAGAGGTTAGGTTCCTTCATCTGCGTAGGAGAAGCTTGGGGCATATTATTTTAATAATTTGAGAGTAAATAAATGGAGGAGGGTAATATGTGAAATTCACATTTGGATTTTAGTGTTATACTGGACACTTCATGCCCACTTGATTTTAATGAATCAATTGAGTTATCTCAATCTCACCTCCCCTGTCAGAAATTAATTTTTCTGTTATCAGAAAATTTGGAAATAAGATTAGGCTTCTGGTTATACTTCATTTAGTCATCATTAAATTGTGCGGCATTTTGTCCGATTTTTCTGGTAATCCCAGCCTTATCAGGGAGAAAGACAGAGAGTTTACAAAGGTACAAGTTAAATCCATGACAGACTCATATTCCATAATTCTAAACAAATTCTGCATAAGATCATTTAAAGAAAATAATTTAAATAACAAAATTAATTAGGAAATGGCCATACCAAGAGAAGTCTCCATACAGTTGGACGTAAATATGGAGGCACACCACTCCATGCTAATTCACGCAACTTTTCTGCATTGATCCAGTGAGACAAAAAAATATTTAAGAAACTGAGACAGGAAATTTTGAGATTAAAAAAAAAAAAAAAAAGAAACATCATATGATAAATTGATAATCAAAATGAGGATGACTGAATCCCACTTATGGATTCAAAAAGAAAATTCCATTGTTCCTCACGTCAAGAATATACAAATTAAGGGCACAATTACACTTATTCTCACCAGTTGGATAAAAATAAAAGAATATGAGATTTATAGATGCCTCTAAGTATCAATTAATTACAACTCGAAATACCATTTTGTGTGACATGGCTATCTGCTCTCAAAGATGGCCTCAATTTGAAGATGCGCAGAAACTCTATGAAATGTTCTAATACAGAGGTATCTTATTCAAATAACAATGTTTGAACTCCATTTAGTTTCCCATTTAGAGGAAACTTTATTAAACATGCCACATAAGGTACATAAAAGAAGCCATCACAATTCATTTGAAAACTAATGTGTTTGGTTTAGCATATTATAAATTCCATATGCTGAAAAAAAATGTAGTTTTACAAAACATATCAAATGCAAATCTCTGTGTTATTTTCATGTGGGCTTGAACAAATGATTGATGTCAGTGATTTTCAATTAAGGAGATAGTTATGTGAAACAAAACTTTATATTTGATAATGTGATGCCAATATAAATTGAACTGCTTCTTTCTTTTTTCTGATAGTACATTATATTTTGTTTAAGTGAGAGATATGGGTCGTCAACTGTGAAGACAGATAACAATTAAAGTAGTGGGCATACTGGAAATTCAGCTTTCATAAATTAACTGGGATAGTTAGAGCTTGAAAGCAAAATTTGGATGTACATGAAAATTAAATCAAATTTATAATGTTGGAAATGGACTCGTGTTCAATTAAGTGAAACAAGTGGCTGACCACAAGACACTTTCAGATTAAGAGATGCCCTTTTTCTTACTGAGCCAGGACATAGCACTCTCGCTTGAAATCACAGACGCCACTTTATAGATAATATTGAATTTAATAGCAAATAACTTGTAATATGTGCTGGTCTAATAAATGTAGATACAGATGGTTCTTAACTGATCAAGAAAAGCAGTTGCATTGCAAATATTAATTAAAAGGTCCACCTTTGAAGAAATTAACACACAAAGTGTCTCAAAATTTCCGATTAATACTCCATTCGTATTTAAGTGGCTCATCATGTTCTTGCAGAACACATCAAATGCATGCAAAAGAAGTTGTCAGAAAAGACCAGGTAAATAGATGACAAGATATCTTTTTTGATGGAGCAGTAACCTCACATTCACTAATATCTTTTTTTGAAGAGCAGCAATACATGCTAATAAGCTTGAAATATTACCATCTCCAGAGAGCTACTTTGAATGGAGAATGAAGAGAAGTACAAACCTAAAATTACCGAAGGTCCTGATAGTTCTTTAGTGAACTTCGTTAGCCTAGCAGAATCCGTAGCTCTAGCTCCCACGGGGGACTTATGGATCTCTTTTGATGCACTTTGACTACCCATTGACGAAGATTTTGACAGGTTAACAGATGAACTAGCATTTGTGCTGCTTCTGTCTTGAAGTTCATCCTAAATGTGTGAAGAGTATGAATTAATAAGTTGAGAATTTCATTAAATATTAATGGGCTATCAAAATAGATACCTCAGTCGATCTATCCACTTGCTCGCCATGGTGGTCTATATCACTCGGTGAAGATCTCCTATCAGTGTTTGGAGAAAACAAAACTGATGGATCCAGAGGGTCTGATCTTCGTGTTATCAATATCTTACCAGGGAAACTGCGGCCCTTTAGCAATCTGGAGAGCAACAAATTATAAAAAAAACTTGACACCAGAATTTAATATCACAGCAAAAGGAGAGCAACTTATTTTTGCGCAGCAAAAGCAAAGTATGTTAAAAAAAAAAGGAGCAGAGACCTTTTATTATGGGAAGGGAATATTTTATTAACTGTAGATAAGCTAGCTACAAAAGGATGAAGAGCAGTCAATTCAAGCTAAAAACACTATTTCCTTGTATAAATGAATCAACACTAGAAAATCCTTCAAATTCTTTAAGGTTTGAAACCCACCAAGCCACCCTATCCCACCCCACTTCTATAGGTTTTCTCTCCTACACAAAACGCACAAATTTGGGGACCAAAGACTGAAAAATTAGACCAAATTAATATTTTTTTCCTTTGTTCCACCCTCTATCAATCTTGAGCTAGACCTTTCAAAACAAAATCTTTAAGCCAAAATACGTGAAGATAAAAAAACCCATAAACTGCATGTGCATGTACGGGTGTGTGAAATTGGATAGCAGAAACCCGAGAAATGTGTGTAGACTTGGATTAAGGAATTACATATGTAAGAAGAATCTTCTTCAATTAGCCAATATTTAGTAGGTCTCAAAACCAACATACATAAAGTCATAAACAGTGGGAAGTATCAGGCGTAGACCAAAAAATTTCAAGCAACTGTGACAATGATAAAGAAGTATGCAATGCCACTGATAAGTAAGAGATCAATAAATTAACAAAACTGATATGGACTTTCGAAGCCTACCCACCAAAAGCATCAATTGATTCATTACCAACACTCAAAAGAACAATAAGAAACTATTCCTTTATGACATCAGAAGAAAGGTATCACCAGATTCAACACTACCAACACCCAGTAGTCAAGACATATTACCAATCCGCAGTCATTGAACTTCAGATAGTATAAACATAGAAAATTAGAAAGGCATTTGATCTACCAAGGTAAAAATTAAGACATAAGATGGCAGAGACACTATTCAGATATTGCATGACTATAACCACAAAAGGCCTGAGAAAATGTTATCCATTAGATCAAATCTTCTAAACTTTGAAGTACCAATTCAGTTGCAGTGTCCACTATCAGAACATACACAAACTCCCTAAAGTTCACAATTCCTTAATCTCAAAAACTAGCCAAAATTGGGCGCGCATGCATTCGCACAGCAAGAGAATAACAGAGAACTACAAATGTGCATCATCATCAGCTAAAATATGGAAATCACGAAATTACATTCACTGGTCACGAATTGAAATCAAGAACATGATACCCCACGACGCAATTTTGAAATTCTGAACAATTTTTCAGATAGGCAATCGAATCTGGCCAATCATAGAACAAAATCCCAATTCAATTTTGAGAAATGGTACTCTGAATTAACAATGAATTAGGTAATTGAATACAAGAAATTCTTACTAGATCTAAAATTGAAAGTAACATGCATACCCTTGAACATTTCTAAGAGTTTGATTGAATCTGGAATCAAGAGTGGAAGGTGAAGAAGGAACTTCTTTGTTTCCACCCTCGTCTCTACTGTTGCTGCTGCTGCTGTTCCTCATCATAGTATTGTTCTCTCGCGATTTATGGTAAATTTATGGCTGCTGCAAATAAAAACACTCGCATGAATCATCAGTGCTACTATAGTGCGCTTGATCGGTATGATTCGAATGTAAGGTTATTTTCTGAATTGTTTTGTTAAAGAATGATTATTAGTTTAGCTGTAATAACTTATTATTATTATGGTATAAATCGGTTTTATCTCAAATTGAGTTTAATTTAGGGCTAGTTTTTGTGAAATATTGCATATGCATTTCAGTCATTGACCCTCACAGTCTTTATAAATACACCCAGTGACAGTTCAATTCACACCCATGTTTTTTTATAAATACACTCACTAGCAGAAATATTTTTTATAAATACACCCACTAGCAGAAATTGTACTTAGTCATCTTCTCCGAGCAGTTTTCGGCCATCCGAGGCCGCGGCCGAACGCTGCAATTTACGACGGCCTTAATCTTTAAATATTTTATATTTCTTTAATTATTATTATGGATCAATGTTATTTTATATTAATACATGCAATAATATATGTTACTATATTTTATAATGTGAGTTACTTAATCAATAAAAATTCTAGAAAAAAATACTACATAAAAGAATCGGTATTACTATATAAAAAATTATATGTTACTACATACTTCAGTTTGAATTACTACATTGAATATGCGTTTGTTACTATATGTAACTTTATCAAATGTTTTGCATTACAACATGATTATTGTGTTTACTACATGCGATAGTATATGTTACTACGTATTATAATGTGAGTTACTACATTAACAAAAACACTAGAAAAAAACGGATTACTAAATAAAAGAATTTGTATTATTATATAAAATAGTTTGTGTTATTATTACATATTACGATTTGAATTACTACATTTAATATCCCGCGTTCGGCAATAAAATAGAAGATAAAAAAATCACAGAAATTGACAAAATAAACTGGTTAAATTTTTTTGTCAAAATTAGAACACAAGCGGGTCAGTTGACAAATAAATTAAGAATTAACCCAAATGAATTAATGGTGGCCCAATAATATATATTTTCAGTCCATTGACTTAATAAGTCAATATTTTCAGTCCAATTGACTTAATTAGTCAATATTGTATGTATGCAATATTGCATATAAATTTTTGTGTTAAAATTCCACCACATTGTAATTTATATGTAGAATCATTATTTTCTATTTTAAGGTGAACTAAAAAAGTTAAAATTATTATAAGAGAATCGACTTTATTTTAGAGCAACTATGAATATCTAATTTAAGATAGTTTTTAAAAACTTGTGAGTTATAAGTCTATATTCGAAGAGGGACACTCATATGAAAAGTATATTTAAGGAAGTGTTAAATGAATCTTTAAAAAAAATTGCTCAAAAATCACGCTGAAGGCTGAAAGGAAAATGAGTTTCAGGTATGTATTACTGTTACATACTATGAAGGTAATTATATAATTTATATGTTACTGTAATATCAAATATGTGTTATGTAAGTATAAATAATACATAAATTGATTTTTCACATAAAATATTATTATATTTAAATTAAGGAAGGATAAAAAATTCACAATTTTTCTTTTCTTTGGCAAGTTATACTAAAAATCAAACAAATCTTAAAAAAAAAATCACTCAAAATACAAATATAAAAACTTGTTTCTGATTTGTGTTACTATAAATACAATTATAAATTACTGTATGGATAAATATGTATTACTGTAAAGGCAAGTAACACATAATTGGTTTTTGAGTAACACATATTTTTCATTAAAGTAACACATATAAGGTATTAAAATTTGTGTTACTATATAAACACAAGTGTGTTACTTTATTGAGAAAGATGTGTTATTACGTGAATAAAATGCAATTACTGCGCGAATGAAATACTCAGTTCATCCCCAAAATAAAAAATTATAGATTTAGATCAACACATCTTGAATAGTTCATCCCTAAAATTACAAAATACTTCGCTAATTAAAACAGACCCACATATGATTTTATCTTATTTCAGTTCTTAGTTTTATGTTTTTGTATTTTTAGTAAAATAAAAATCGTTTAAACATATGTTAAATGCTAGTTTAAGCATTATAAAGATGGTTCTTCTGACTCATAAAATAGGGAGTAGTGAACTCATAAAATAGGGGGGCAAATAACCGTGGTCATCCAATATAAAGGATCGATCTAGGTCTATTTAAAAAAAAATAGGGGGTGCAAATAGATTGAATATTATGGGTCAAATCCAAATAGGTGTTTGGGCATATTTCACAATAAGACTATTGTAGAATATTGTATATAAATTTTTGCCAAATTCGAATGACTCAAAAAAATTGTTGATTAGAAGTAGGCAAAAGGTGATTTACTACGAGACTAATATAAACTTACTAGACCAAAATAAAGTTATTACATGACTAAAATATGGTAGTATTACAATTTACAAGGCAAAATGTGTAATGCAGGAACCTAAACATACATTTAGGTAGCATGGTAAAAAATATTATACTACTACTGTGTCAAAAATATGTTACTACCTACTTTAAGTTTTTTATACGGGAATTTGCCCAACAAACTAAGTGTTTGTTACTGTTCTGATTGATCTTGTATTAACATATTTTGGTCTTGTCATAAGACAATATTTGGGAACGAAAAATATATTTTAAATAAGTTTAACCTGAGTTTGACTAGTAATTTTTGCCCCAACTTACATTAATTAACTATATTTCATATAATTTTTTTATATATTTTATATATATTCTCCAATTATATAAATATTTCTTTTTAGTCATTACAATAGAGTCGTGTTTGACTTTTTCAGAACACAAATATTTCTTTTTAGTCCCTATATATAACCATTACTGGATTCGTGTAAATATTTCATACCATACCTGCTTTTTTTTTTTTCATTTATTTATTTCTCCTTATAAAATAGAGTCGCTCTAAACGAAATCTCTCTCACTCTGAATTATCCCTCCTCCGCCCAGATCATCTAAGAGACAACAATTAAATGTTTCCCTTCCACCGACACTACCACCACCATCGTCAACGACACGCCGATGTTGAGTTCTTTAAAATTGTTGTGAATGCTCTAGGTTTAACAGTTTTTAATTTGATTTTAATGGGTTATTTATTTTAATGATTTCTCGAATCGATACAATTATTGTGTGGTTGTGGTTGTCGATTTAGATGTATAATTAAAATATGGTGAGGGGGTCCTACTAACTCCGAATCATTTGGGTTTTAGTTTCTCCTTATGTTTCGTATCTCAGCTTTGCAACTAATTTGAGGGATGATGATGACGATTTAGAATAAATTTGAATGCAATACGGTTCAATGTAATATTATCAAGTGCAACGACATAATATTGTCAAATGTAATGGTGAACTTGTAGTACTTGAAAGCGAAAAAATATAATTCAATTAAGTTTAAGTTGGGTTTGACTCACAAATTTTTGCACCAATTTACATTATTTAGTTATATATATTTCATGTATAAAATATTTCATATAAGTTTTTATATTCTCATGTTATATAAATATTTCTTTTTAGTCCCTATATTAGAGTCTTGTTAGACTTTTTCAGAACTGCAAATTTTCACAATTATAGGATTCGTGCAAATATACATACTATACGGTCCATATATACGCGATTTATTTTTCCAATTATCTACTTCTCCTTGCAAAACAGAGGCGCCCCAAACAAAATCTCTCTCGCTCTGATTTATTCCTCCTCCGTCTAACTAGATCGTTTGCGAGACAACAATTGTTGGGATATGAATCCTAAGACAAGTCCTAAATGATGAAAAGATAAGATAAGTTTTGATAAGCCAAAAAGTAGACTTGAATATTTTCTAAGTGTTGACTGATCTAGTCTAGTTATGTAAGTCGTCTTGAACAGATCAGTAGAGTTCACAAGACAAGTAAAGTTCAAAAGATAAGTATAACTGTTTAAAAGACAAGTACGTTTTATAAGTACTTTGTATATTTGTTAGGATTTATACTGAGCTATTCGAGATGTATACAAGCTCATGTTTCGTTTGTATTTGTTTATATTTATTGTATAGATTTTAAGGTGACTAAGCTATGTTATAAAGCTTAAAGTAATGTAATAGTCTTGTTAAGATTAGATGATAAGACTAGATTAGTTCTATGTTGAAATCTACAGAAGAAGACCTGCGCAAGACAAGTCAAGTGGAAACAAGACAGGTGCGCAACAAGACAAGACAAGAAGGAAGAAGTTAGTTACAAAAACGCGTGTGAAGATAAAGATTAAAAAATTAGTTAAGGAATAACTAATTAACTGAAGAAACGCGTGGATGGATAAGAAGAAGAAGTTAAGAGTTAGTTTTCAAGAAAAGTTGGTTACATAACAGAAAGTTCTTGAAGTTGGAAGCTTATAAATATCCCATGATATTCAACGATTGAAGACTACTGATACACTGACATTCGATATTCAAGTAAAGATATATTCAAAGCAAACATACTCTCAGAGTTGAAGTTCAGAAAGTTCAAGCCAGAAGACAAGTGAAGAATTTGAAGAAGGCTGCTACTGGACTTAGAGAAGTTTTACTTTTACGTTTTTGTTTCAAGTCGCTAGTTACTTGTATTTAGCTAGTGTAGATCGAAGAGGCACTTGGTAGTGTTATCGAAAAGATCAAAGTCTTATATCTTGGGACTTAAAATCACAAGAACACTCGATTGGAAGAGTAATAAGAATTTCACAACTGGAGTTGTGAGAGTGGATGTAGACAAGTTGTCGAACCACTATAAATCTTGTGTTGTTTACTTACTGTTTTATTTGTGTTTGATTGGTTATTTGTTTAATTGATTGAATTGCATATCTGAACAAGACAAGTAGAGTGTTCATACAGAAGTTCGTAATAGTTGAGTATAAACTAGTTGGGCTCATTTGATAAATCTGATATTCCGCATTGTGTATTATGATATATTGAAAAAATTTTAAAAGTCTATTCACCCCACTCTATACTTTTACTAGCTTACTCAATATTATAAACTCAACTTGGGACCAACAACAATCAATTGTCTCTCATTCCATCGCCGCTACCACCATCGTCATCGAGTTCTTCAAAATTGTTGTGATTGCTCAAGGTTTAGAGATTTTTAATTTAATTTTAATAGGTTATTGATTTTAATGATTTCTCGAATCGATCCAATTACTATGTGGTTGTGTTTGTTGGTTTTGGATGTATGATTCAAATTCGGCCATTGGGAGTTCCTTTTAACTCCCAAATGTTTGGGTTTTGGTTTCTGCGTATGTTTCGAGTTTTTTTTAATCAAGCAAAGATTAAAGCAGATAATGCATGACATAAGAAGTTCCCCAATGAGAGTTTACAATGTTAAGATCCGAAAATAGAAGGGTCGACAAATTTTCTCAACAAATCGCTAAACGAAATCCCCCTACTTAATCTAGAATATGCTAAGATCTAGAAATAGAAGGGTCGATGATAGAGATGAATATAGGATGTTGGGATATGAATCCTGAAACAAGTTATATTTGATGATGAGATAAGTTTTGATAAGCCAAAAAGAGAACTTGAATATATTTCTAAGTGTTGACTGATCTAGTTATGGAAGTCGTCTTATGTGACAAGATCAGACAAGTAAAAAGTATTGTTGAAAATAAACTAAGTATCGGAAAGAAAAGTTTCATATAAGATTTTATGATAAACTTATAATCATTGTATAGAAGCTTATGTTCATTTGATGTAATAGTTTATAGGTTGACAAAGTTGTTTTATAAAGCTTAAAGTAATAATATAGATAGGTTAGTTGATAGGACTAGATTAGTTCTACAAGAGAAGAAGAAGAATATGAAGACTAGAAGACTTGTAACAGACAAGACAAGTGCTGAGGAAGCTGAAATATTCTAAGTACAAAATATTGAAGAAGACAGGTCAAGTTCATAAAGTGAAGATAAGATCGTATATTGAAGATATGAAGTCTGTTACATATCATAACAGAATAACTGACGAAGTTTAAAGGATAAGTACAAGAAGAAGCAGTTATGAAGTTTGTTAAGAGAAGTTATCAAGAAAGGTTGTTGGATAACTAACTTATCTTGATCAAGTGAATTCTATAAATACATGAAGACATTCAACGATGAAAGACGACTGATATCGTGATTACTGAAATTACAACTACTGAAGCGTATTGAAGAAATCAAGCAAGGAAACTCTCAGAGTTCAAGAAGCAAAGTTTGAAGAATCCCAGAAGAAAAGCAAAGTTCATATTCAGAAGGCGAATCAAAATAGAGAAGTTTGTCTTTATTGTTTTAGTTTGATTAAGCTTGCTAGTTGCTTATTAAATCACTAGTTGTTAGATCGAAGATATACTTGGTAGTATATTCGAAAAGATCGAAGTCTTAATCTTGGGACTTAAAGCCACAAGACAAGTTAATAAAATTTCACGACTGGAGTTGTGAGAGTGGATGTAGACAAGTTGTCGAACCACTATAAAATTCGTGTGTTGTTTACTTACTGTGTTTTATTTTGTGTTTGATTGATTAATTAATTACTTGAGTTGTTAATGGATAAATCTGCAGAATAGACAAGTATAGTATTCATCGTGTATAGTTGAGTATAATCCAAGGGCTCATACTTTGATATATTCCGCATAGTTTACTCTGATATTTTGAAAGATTTTTAAAAGTCTATTCACCCCTCCCCTCTAGACTTTTACTAGCTTACTCAATCTTAAACTCAACTTTGGGACCAACATAGGAGAAAGGAAAGAACTAAGAAGATAATCAAGAAAGTAAAATAACTCCTGAAATCGAGGCCTAGAGATCAAGTCTCTGCCACAAGCTCTAATGCTGCTTTGATACAATATTCTCAATAATCCTTCTAGCTATAACTCTCAAACTATATATCTACTAACTGCACTCACTTCCCTAACAACTAACTGCATCAGGCCTAACATAAAGGCCCACCAACAATAAGAAACTGCTAAGTATGGGCGTAACAATTGCCCTCTTCGGCAAAATAGCCTTGTCCGCAAGGCTGGAATCAGGAAATTGCGCCGCCACATCTACCTCATCCATCCACGTCCCCTTATCGTCACCCAAACCCTGCCTATTGATGAGTCAATGCTCTCCCAAAGTGAAACATAGTTTTGGTAATATGCACCACCCAAAATCTCCCCATCGTGGGCACATAGACCACCAAGCCTTGACCATCCCATATCCACTAAATCTTTACAGATCACGGGCTCCCACAAATAAACCTTTAAGCCATAATCTAGTCCACATAAGAGGGTTGTCCCATCAGGGTGGAAGGTGAACCGATCTTACTCTTGTAGCCTCAGGCCTGGCAGATTCAATCAGCTCAAATGTCTCCCGATCCCCAAACTCCCACAATTTAATGGTTGTAGAAGAAGATCTAGCTATCCCTATTGAATCAAAAGTCGCAGACTCAATGGGACTCGTATGACCAAATAGACTCTCCTCCGGAGTTAGGGGAGGCTTCTCGGCCCACTGATCCTTCGAAATAGCCGGCGACAGCCATGAGTTCCACATTGTTTTCTAGATCCAGCGATGTGTTGGGATATTCATCCTACCCCTGATCTGATTGTAATCTATGTACTTAGTTTTGATGGTCAAAACCAGATCAGTACACAAGTGTAAAGAGTAATAATTTGTAATCTAGTGATAGGTTACCTAAGTTATTTTGTAAAGCTAAGTAGAATAGAATAAGAAGTCTAAGTATTAGTCAGTGGGATCAATTGTATGCATATCAGCTGATACCACATGAGATCAACACTCGTTCGCTCAAAACTTAAAGAGTAGAAGACTAAAGACTAGAAGACCACTGAAGTTCATTAGTGAAATCAGACTGAAAGGTTCTTGTATACCTTATCAGCTGATAGAAGTTACATGAGAATTGCACAACAGAAGACACCAACAGATGTGAACTTTACCAGATCTTGTCAAGCAAGCCTTAAAGAGCATTAAAGAGCGTTCATCTGAATGTATAGATAACAGGACATATTTAAGATGATACTCACTTGAAGTAGAGGCATTTTTTGAAGATGCATTGAAGGCCAATGATAACAGAAGACAAAGAGAATGTCGGATATCATCTGACAACCTCAAACAGAAGACAAGACTACAAGTCTAACAACTCGGCTGTTATGAACCAATGAGAAGATGACAACACAACTACTTGAGTTGACTTGGACTAGGGTTTCAGAGATCTGTCAAAAGAAGTACAAAGAATTTAATGCACATTAAATGCATATTTCCTTTTATGGAAATGTCGTACCAGAAATCAAAGATACATCCCTTCCATGAAGATCTTGCCCATACTTAGAAGATTTGTTTGCAACGACTAGTTCTCACCAATGGCTAGTTTGGAGCTCAAATCTCTCTATAAATACAAGAAGTTATTCACTGGAATAACATTAGAAACTTACACGCGAGAACTCTATTAGCTGACCTCAAGAACATCAAGTCTTACTGAAATCTTTCAAGAGTTCCTTAGAGCCCGAATCCAGTTTCCATCCTTTGCTCTAAAGTTTCCGAGACTAAGCTAGATTCAAGATTCATATCTTACGAGCTTAGATAGTGCATTTCTTTCACACTTAGTTGGTTATACAGATACCCCTTTATTTTACTTGTAAGAAACCAACCTTTTGTAAAGAGTACTTGTTCTCTTCATAACAAGTAGATCCGTATACACTAAGGAAAGTGTATCTCGATCAAAGTATTCTCTTGGAACTATAAAGTAGCAAGGACCTTCATTGAAAGGAATTAATATCACGATGGAGTCGTTAGAGTGGATGTACAACAAGTACTTTGAACCACTATAAATACTTGTGTTATTCACTGTTTTTATTATTGCATTGTTTATTATCTATACTGATTATTCATACTTTGCAATTCATAAGTTTTCAAAAGAGTCAAAATTCACTAAGTCATTTTTATCATCAGCAGATAGCATATCAACTGATAGCATACATTGTTTGATAAAGTCATTCTTTATTAAAAGGTTTTCATTCAACTCACGAGTCTAAATATTTAGGGCCTACACAATTCCGCACTAGTAGCTCTTGAGATAGCTTTCCAACTGACCAGCTGATATATCAATCAGTAGGTTTGTTATCTTTATCTGCTACTCTACATTTGCACTCTATCATCTTATTTGCATCAGACGAATAGAGCACATATCTCTTCTGATCGTCTCATCTGATCGAAGCACAAAAAGTTTGAAAATTTAAAAGTCTATTCACCCCCCTAGACTTTTACCAACATTAATACTCGTTTAGGGACCAACACGATGATGTTTATTTAACTCCTTTACCCTGCGTCGTCGGCCTCAATCCCATGGTACTCGTAATTCTTTCTACATATCATTTTGTTATGGTTCGTACTTCTCCTAGAATACGTGATGTTAAACCTGGTGGATAATAGTTGGCAACCGCTTCAAATTTTGTCATTCCCGTTCCCAAATAAAATTATTGTTATAATCTAAATCTGCCCAAGCTATCCATATACCCCTTGCTCGATATTCTCTCACTTCCTCCAGTGAAAGGTTTTGTTTCCTTCTCGCAAAATGCGGACCTGTGCTTGGCGAACCCTCCTGTTGTTGTAGGGTTGCAGGTCGTGTATTCAGAAGGGTGTGGACAATTCCATTCTCAGACAACTCGGAGTGGATAATGGCAGTTTTGGTAGAGTAGTGTTGGCGATTTTGGTAGAGTTTGCAATTTTATCGGAGTCAGCGTGGTGGTGGATGGCCCCCTTCCGTTGGTAATACAATTGTATCTGGAGAAGGGGCTGGGGCCAAGGACGTCTGAGCTTTCTCAAGAACCATATCGAACTTCTATAAGAGCAAGTCGAGTCGTTGTTCGAGTTTGGAAATCAAAGAACCCAGGCCTCCAATCTTGGTTCCATGTTTGGCTATGTTGTGTTGGAGTTCTCTTATAAATGTCTCCATTGAGTCCATTCATACTTTCAGCGTCATGGGTGAAGAAATCTGGCAGGTAATAGACCAATTGTTAGAGATGACTATAAGAGAAAGGAAAGAACTAAGAAGAAAATCAAGAAAGTAGAATAACTCCTAAAATCGGGCCTAGAGATTAAGTCTCTGCCACAAGAAGACATGTGCAGGCGGTTGAAACCGCCGATTTTGGTTTCGTGAAAATAACAACCGGAACCGAACTGACGATTATGGTTACGGTTTTCGAACCGTCGGTTCTACATTTTTTTGTGCTCGTCTTTGCTCATTTTTTATTCGTTTTAACTTTATACAACTTAAATTTAAACTTATTAGTTATTACTTAAATTTTTGCGATTTGTCGAATTTCACTTTTATCTATGCTGTTTTTTTGGGCAATAAAGAGTAAAACCCTAAAATGGTATGGAAAGTTGGAAACTTTAAACTTTAAAGTTACAACAAATTGATAAATTTAAATTTAAATGTTATAAAAATTAAAAAAAATAAATTGCAACAAATTGATAAATGTAAAGACGAAGCAATGAAGTGTTATATATATTGTAATATTTAAATTTTAGGATTTCATTTAAATCAAGTGTTTAGTGTCTAAGTCCTTAAGTTTAGTTTATTGAAGTCAAGTTTGTTTATTTAAGCTTATTTAAATTTAGTTTGTTTAAGTCAAATGTGATTTGTGTGAAGGGTTTAATGTTTATGTTTAGTAATTTTACTTTATTTAAGTAAGTGTTTATGTTTAATGGGATTTTCTACGGTAAGACAGGGGGTTCACACTGCCTTATAAAAGGTGTCCAATAAAAAATGAGACACATCATTTTTTTCGTCATGGGCGATCGCTCTTTGCAATAATGTAAAATATTTAATTTTTATAAAAGAAATTATAAAATTACCATAATATCCTTATAGTATTATTTTAAAAATATATATATAAATTTACAAAGTTAACCTTCTTTTATTTTAAGTTTTCGTACTTAACTCTCTCTCTCTACAAAATTCTCTTCACCTTCTCTCCTCAACCAAAACCACCGCCCACAAAATCCGTCGCCTACCTTCTGCTTATTCAACCCACTTCTCTCCTCCATCTTCTCCAAAAACCACATTATAGATCGAAGAAATCAAATATATTAAAAAAAACAAAAATCCACCGCACCGCCGCCCATTGCGCTCATCTACTCTCTCTCTTGTTCAAAAACTTTGGTAGATTTACCGTCATTTTTTTCAGATATATTCGGATCTAGAAGTTTATTTTTCGGTTTTAGTGGGATTAACGGGTCTTCCATCCCTGATGGCGCTACGGTGGCCAATCGGGTGAGCCATCCGTTGATCCCGTTTATTTTTCTGTTTCTATAGTTTAGTACGTTTATTTTCTGCTTTCTTAGTGTAGGTTGTTTAGTTTTTGTTTTTTGTTTCGTTGCTTTACTTTATGTTGTTCTGGGTGCATTATGCATTTTTTCTGGTCCCTTTGTGGAGCATGCCCCTTGTGGAGTCCCTTTGTGGAGTTTGCTTATGTCCCTTTTGGGAGTTTATTGTCCCATTGTGGAATTTGCTTATGTCCCTGCTGTGGTGCTGGAATTGAAAGTTTTGGATTTTGGTGCTTGGTGGCTTTTGTCCTCTTATTTTCCCTATTTATCATAAAAATAGACTACCTTAGTCTCGGGTTTGTCTTGTTGTTAAAATAGTGGACTGTGCATTTCTCGTGGGCAAAGAGTACATTCGCGTCCCCACTTCTCACGATTGGAGCGGGCAACGACACCGGTTTGATTCGTCTTGGTTTTGAAGATTTGGTGATTTGAAAAGTATCTTTGTAATTGATCTAATCTTGTAAACCTTCAAAAAAAAAACCTTCTTTTATTTTCAATAATCTCAACCAAATTTCTTTTTCATAATAATTCAATTCAATTAAAAATATTTTCTTGCATACTTCATCAGTTTTTCAATTTCTGTTCAATAAACCCACGCCATAAAAAAGAGTGAAATAGACATGTTGGGTGGAAAATGGCAGAAAAGACTAAATCGGAAGTTCGCAAGCGGCTTCCTTGGGATTCTTCCACGCTTGATTCCTCCGATCAAGTCTATATCTCATCTCTTGCCATTCTCAAAATACTCAAACACGGTAAATCTAAAGTTTCCTCAACCATAGTGATTAACCTAATTTGTTTGAAATCTTCTGTAATTTTTTTAGAATTAGGGCTTCCACTGTGTGTTCGTTGGTATTTTCAGGTAGATATGGGGTGCCGGTGGAAGTAATGGGTCAGATGCTAAGTGGGTTTGTGAATGAGTATACAGTACGTGTCGTCGACGTTTTCGCGATGCCTCAGAGTGGGACTATGGAAGCCATGGATCACGTTTTTTCATTATGTGAGTTTGTTTGAAATTGCCTATATTTATCATTAAAATTCATTGACATACATGTTGCAGAAGAACTATACCATCTTGAAGGGTCAAGATATAAACAAGCATCAAGCGAAAGACATCATCAAAATAGCGGAAGACATCACCAAGTGAGGTGATAGGGCGGGATCTATGCATCTGCAATTTCAGAGGCCTCGCCAATCGCCATCATGAGATATGGATGTGAGGCTTATGCCTGTTGATGTTTTTAAGATATAAAATTGTGATTTATTTATTTAGTGTGATTAATGCTTCACAAATTCAACAATATTAAAGCTAAAAAACAAGAAAAGACTGAAAATTTTATGAGCAAATGGACTATTTTCATGAAGTTTGGTGAATGGTGAATCAAGTGGGGCACTACATTGAAACATTAGCAAATTTAGAATCAAATAATTTTTTGTCTTTTACATATGAGATAAGCTCATTATAACATCACTTATATTGCTATGTTCATTTCAGGAGATTGTGGATCAAGCAAGAACAAGAAAAATCACAAAAAATATCAACTACGTGATGAAGAAGGGGAGTATATTCTAAACACGTATCAATCTGGTGTAACTTGCTAGTGTTGAATTGTATAGATACAACCAATTCCACCCAAGTATTACTCTAAAATGATTATCCTGATTGTCACTATACGGTGATAGTTTCTTGGTGTGGATTTTGTGTTGTGAGGGTCATATGGGAAACACTGACCAGGGCTGAAATGTTTAGTTCACACAACTAATCAATTCGAGTGCTGTAAAAAATGAGATGCCTCATTAAGAGCACCAATTTCAAAATATGACATGAGTTTATCTAGTTCATGTGCATGTTCTAGCTAGCAAGAATACCTGAGAATTCTGGGGAGAGTGGTAAAAATTGAAATTATCAAACATGATATCAAATGCCCTCTAACCATTGCTTTGGAAGATATCACAATTGCCTCAATTTATTTTATGTACCAACACGTGATGATCGTAAGCCAACAAATATAAAAAACAAGATAATTTGGCGGCAATTCATGAAGAACAATTTTTTTATTTTTTTTACAGCAAAGTAGAATTTCTATTGGCAAGAATTACATATTATTATGGGGAAGGCTATCCACAAAAGTTGGAGTCTTGACCCAACTGTGAGGACTCGAAAAAGATTTTGAAGCCCTAACAATAGAATGCACTACCATATTGGCATTACGCCGAACAAAAACCACCGTACATAATGCAAAAGAACTAAGAAGTCTGATACATTCCAAAATGTAGCAGCCGAACACGGTCTCATTTGTGCCTCTGCTGTTAATAGTGTCCACGACAACCTTTGAATCCGACTCTACCGTAACAGATTGAAACCCCAGATTACGCAACCAAGAAAGTGCTTCCGGGACGCCCATCACTTTGGCCTCATTTGGGCGGAAAGAACTCGGAAAGCACTTCACAGAGTTACATATAAGTGTTTTTCACTACAGTGGTGAGTTTGCTAGGATATCACAAATTCATAATGACAAAAGATGTAAACATTGTTATCTATAAGCATTGTTCATGTCCATAAAACAGATAAATGTATCTATAAAGTTACTTCATGATGTAAACTAGCCATTACTCCTCCATTTTTTTATTGAATTAACATATTCAATCACATTAATATTATTTTTTTTGAAACATCGGTCTTTTTGTCGGGGAACAAAATGGCTTTAGAAACATTACTTACTTTTTAATGGGAATGGAGGAACTATCATATTTTATCATTACTCTTATTAGTGTTGGAGAACTCACAATGCCACATCATTATTTAAAATGAGAGCAGATATGACATAAAAAAAAGATCTAAAAAAGGCAGAAAAGAATATAGTAGCAGGTTTGGGTTTAGGGAAAATAATATGTTGCTTCATGATGTAAACTAGCATAAGATAAACATATAGCTCAATGACTGACTCACCTTTCATGCACGTTTGATAAATAATAAACTCAAATTGGCCAAAAAATGATACTTAGAGCTCCCAATCGGTCATAACAGATCCAAATCCTATTACAGGCAGCATATCCCTTACTTTAATGTGACAAAGTATGCAAGTAATGTAAAATTCTAGCATTATACAGCACACCTACGTAGTGAAAAAGCTTAGGTGTTTAAAAAAAAATGGATTATGAGTTCAAGATTAGAAGATTGGTAAATAGATATGTATCTTGAACCAGAAAAGAGAAGCAACTTACAAGATTTGGAACCCAATCGATATCTTCAAACCCTTCCACTTATTTAGTCGATTATTGATCTTCCAGACTTAGTCAATTTCATTGAGACGCGGTTTTAAGATAGAAATGAAATATATGATTTACAGGAAAGTGGCTGGGATGAGGGAACCGTTCTGGGATGGGGAAGATGAATTGTTAGGGTTATGCGATGAGTTTGATTTAAAATATTTTAATTTGATTAGTTTTGTAATTGATTTAGATGATGTAATATTTAATGGTGATTATTTTAATAAAAATGATATTTATGTAATTTTATAAATAAACATTTTTATGTATTTTAAATTAAAATGATATTTTTGTTATTTTATATATATTAATTTAATTTATTAGTAGAGCGATGCGGTGCGATTGCATAATGCATAGAGAAAACTCTCTAATGCGAAGTTCAATCATATAAAATAAATTACATACGTCAGATCAACGATCTAACGATATTTGAAGTATTACCTTTTGTAAGACAGTGTGAAGCTTGTCTTACCATAGAAAAACCCATGTTTAATTATTTAAGTCAACTAGTTTTTTGCCCGTGCGATGCACGGGTCAGTTGTACAATTTGAATGAAACAATTAAAGAAAAAGAAGTTGACGGTCAGTCGTGAATGTCTTCATTCCAATGTTAAAAGACCCAATGGCTTAGACTATGTGTTTTCGTTTCTGCGTTCAATATTCCTAATCATTATAAACGTTTAATCTGATAGAGAATGCAAAAAAAAATTTGTGAAAAAAAAAAGAAAAATTACATCAATTGACGACCCGACGGACAAAAAAAGATATTTCACAGAGCAAGACAAAAAGATTTATTAACGTCTCAATAATTCAAAAACTCGATTAAAATTCCAAAGAAATAAGCAAAAATCTAAAACAATTAGAAATAATTTATATTAGATATGTTTTACCATGGCAAACACCTTCCGATTGTTCTTCATCTGCATAATGCCATCTTAATCCTAGCATTCTTTATAATCTTATGTTATTCATACAACTTTCAATATGGGGAAACACTATGCATTGATCATTCCATCTCTTCTTACTAAAGCCACACATCAACTGGAGCTTCTTGGCCAAGGAACTTGACATCTCTCAATGTCTAAACTATGTTCTGTACAAAGGGATTCTGGCCTTCAGCTCGAAAATTAAAAATAATGTCTCATAAGAAAAATATTTATTTTAATACACTGACAATGATCAATTGATCATGCATACCATGTTTGTCTTATGAGCACCACAAAAAGGATACACTATTTAAATCAATTTTTTCAAGCATTGAACTTTAATACATCTCCCATTCCATGACCCACTCATATAATGATTATCTTAGCTGGAGTTTGGCATTTCTTTGAATATATTTCATTTGGGGACTTATAAAGGAAAATGAAGCTCTAGTATTCTTATGAAACTTTAGATTTTTATTTAGGCATATCCATCAGTATTATTTATAACCAAATCACACGCCATAATTGATGAGGCAACTGTGTATGTCATTACAAAATTCAAAAGATATAAATGGTGGTTTTCTTCTTGTTCAGCCTCCTTTTCTCTGTGTGAACAACTTACCAATTAAAAAGACATAAATTGATTAATATCCGTGAAAATATTCTAAATTCATAAATTAATCGAAACCAAAAGCAACAATCAATCAATGCATAAATAAAGAAAAAAAATAAAAAAATTCCAACATGACTTGAACACCACAACATCTAACATTTTCAATATTGCATAACCATACTCTATAATCCGCTCCCAACAACATAAAACCCTAAAGACGGACTAAAAGCACACATATTAAAACACAAATCAAAACTACCACAAATCACAAACCTTGACTAACTCATGCACGTAACAATCAATACATGTTGAAATTAAAGAACTCATCAGGTAGCTTAAGAGCCTTAGCAAACCAATCAACTGAATCAAGTACTGTCGTTTTGAGCTTTGTGGCAGCAGGAGAAGTTATCTAACTAAATCCCACCATATTTATACCAGCACTAAGCATTTCTCCAAGAAAATCAGCAACACCATCATTCGAAGGAAAATACGCAAAGTAATCCAGACTTTGCCAATGGATTACTCTAATTGAATCGACTAATTAATCTAGTTACAATTTGTCCTTCAATTATTTAATTTTTACCTAGGAACAATAGAGAAATATATGAATATCAATATCTATATCTATAGGAAACATGAATACACGTGACGTCCGACACCCTATTATTTCCATCACCAAGCAAAAACTTTGTAGCAGCATCAAGAGAAATCATGTCCAACTAAAGAGAAAGACCGTATATTTATTTCTTAGTAGAACTCACAGATTTTAAATAATATCATATCCTAAATTTACAATCTCAAATCTATATACTTACATTTGTGCAAAGGAATCCATGCAGTGGCTACTCTGAGTTGAGCTTTGTCCTAATCTGGTTTCAGTTTAACGCACGCGTGAGCATCATTTAAAGAAAACACACCTTCCCCCATACGCACCCAGCATAAGCTCTAATTTGCAAAAAGTTTTTAATATTTTGGATTGTAATGCATAGCCTACAATCAAGATGTGATTAATTTGAAGAATAATTAAGAAGAAAACCACATGATTGGCTGCAATTATATATCTACCTTAGTGCAGGATGAAATTGCAGAAGAGTTATCTTGTTTGTCCCATGCACCATCGCCATTTGGCTTAAAATTTATGCGGTATATATACATCTCTTTGCATGCAACAAATAATACTCTTAATTAGTACAACCTAAAAATGAAATAAATGACTATTCAAACCTTTTGTTTAGCTTGAACAACGGTTGAACTCTCCAGCAAGTGACAAGGCTAAAATTAGGAGTAGTTATAGGCCCAGGCCTCGCTAGAATCAAGATCCAAATAGCTTCAAGATTACCCGTGAAAGCCGCATGCTCAATAGGTCTCAAATTGAACTGCAAATTTTCATATCCAAAATGGATGAAACTGAACCATAAGAATGATTTTGAGTACGAATCGAACCATTTGCAGTGCAAAAATTTAATAAAAGTGTATGTTCTTAATGAGTTGTAAGCATAACAGTATCAAACCAAGGGTCTTTAAAATGATCAAAATAAAGAATAGCAATGATAAAGTGTACAGGGAGTATAATTATTAATTATAACAAAAAATGAGCAAAAGACATCTCCAAGAGAGCTACAATTCCAAGTTTCATCATCCGTACATAATAGAATTAGTTCAACAAAAGAGGTATTCTTATTAAAAAATGTAACAGTAATAACCATATAGAATATTGTTTAAAGCATATGTACATTGAAAGCAAAGAAATTCTCTACTCCGTAACATGTTGCACAGACGAAAGTGCTGAGGGATGAGACGATACAAAAAAAAAAAAAAAGCAGAAGATTCTGATTTGTCTTTTTGGCTCAAGTTGTTCATATCTGAACACATCTCTTCTGAAATCTAAGAAAAAAACACATGTCAATTGAAAATATAGAGAAACAATCATCGATTAACAGACTAATATATACCGCAAAATTCGACATTGACACAACGACTCTATTGTCGGGATAGTTTCATAGGCCGCTCCATCACCAGCTTTTCGTTCCATGCCGGAAACTATCCCTCCACGATGGTCCCTCCTGATTCTAACTATGCGTGACTTTGGAGGAGTGACTGAGTCTTCTAATTCTAATTCGACGTTTCACTGCAAAAAAAAAAAATGAAGGCAGGAAAGAAGAGTTACCGAAATGGGAGCCTTCAGCGACTGTGGTGGCTGTGACCGTCAGAGTCTCTCTTCCGGCGGCAATAGTTTTTCCTTATACTCTACGACACTCATTTTTCTTCAATCAAATTTGAGTAAAGGAGATTCGTTGCAAATCTATAAATCAAAATACAAATTTAATTATTAGCATCTCTAAAATCAAACGACGTACTGAAAAAAATAATTGTGATGATCTAAAAATGAGATCAAACTTGGGTAGATGAAAAAGAGGAGTGGCTGGAGGAGTTATGAAGAATTTGGGTAGATGAAAAAACCGCAATTTGGGTAGATGAAGAAGTTGGGTTGAATTAATGAGAATTCAGAAGGTTGAATGTTAAATGAAAGTGTAAGGCTAAAGGAGTCATGAAGAATTCAATTTTGGGAGAGAGAAAGAAGAGGAGTGGAAGCATAATTCCGAGCAATATGACGCGTGGCAGAAATATACGAATTGATAATGCCATATGGCAAATATAAAAATTGGGAGAGAGAAAGAAGAGGAGTGGAAGCATAATTCCGAGCAATATGACGCGTGGCAGAAATATACGAATTGATAATGCCATATGGCAAATATAAAAATACACATGTCACAATCTGGAGAGCCACGTGTCATAATTTGGAGAGTACTTTCCTCTTATTATACAAGATTAGTTAAATGTGAAGTGTTTTAGTTTATTTAAGTCAAGTGTTTAAATTGAGTTTATAACTATTATTATCAATTTTAAACGAAAAAGATGAAAATGTTGCAATATTATCAATTTAAAACGAAAAATGGCAAAAATGATAACAAAAACTACAACTTAACCTTAAAAAAATGGTTAAATCGTCGATTTTAATTTTGACTAAACGAAACCGAACCATAAAATACCGGTTACGGTTCAGTTTTTAAACTGTAACCGACCGGTTCGACGATTTTCCGATTACGGCTTACCCGTGTCTAGCCACAAGCTCTAAGGCTGCTTTGTACGATATTCTCAATAATCCTCCTAGCTAGAACTCTCAAACTATATATTTACTAACTACATTAACTACCCTAACAATTAACTTCCACATGCCTAACATAAAGGCCCATCAACAATAAGAAACTACAAAGTATGGGCGTATCAGTGGACAATTTTTCAAAAAACAATCTCATTTGATTCAAGACTAATACCTTTGAAAATAATTGAATTTCTCACTTCCTTTATATTTTAAACCGTGCTAAAGTAGAGCCCAACAAATTCTAAACTGAGAGTTGGTCGAATCGCAATGGTTCTAAAAATGGTCTAGCAAAGTACCCAACGCAGGCGTAATGATGTCAAATCAAGACTTGATTTTGTGCCAAAGTATATTCGAAATTAGGTAGTAGAAAAAAATATGTTCCACCCCCTCCCCATCTGCGCCACATAGTTGATAAATAATAGAAAATGTAGGCCTGGAAGCGCCTCTCTTTCGAAGGTTAGTAAAAAGTTGTAATTTAGAGGTAACATCTTACTCCAAATAATTTTGAGGTCATCCAACTGATCATTTGTTATAGTATTATCTTTCAGAATTCTCTTATATGCATATTTAACCGTGTAGAAATCCTTTGAGGAAAGAGTCCAAGACCATCGATCGTCTTTTTCATAATTATGGAGATAGTTGGTTATCTTAGTAAGAAGGCCCTTGATTGATTTCTCCTCCCAATCGAAAAGTTTTCTACACCAATTCCAAATTGGATTGAAAGAGTTTCTCTACCAAAACATTTTATGTGAAATGAAATAATTAGTGTCAGGATCATTAATAAATAATGAGGATACAAATCTTTTAACGCCATGTCCCCCGCCCATCGATCTGTCGTGCCAATTTTTCATATTCCTATCGTTATTTACCACTCTCCTACTATTACTCTTGAACCAATCACTAAGGTCAATATGCTTAACTAATGCAACCCATTAAGAAGACCAATATAATGAATCATATGTTTACCCAATCTGATACTCTCAATACTATCCCACGAGTCCTCATATTTCTACTAAATCACTGAATTTAAAAAATATCTTTCACCCCCTCTAATTCACCAAGCCCATTTCCCAATCAAAACATCGTTGAAAAATTTAAGATTTTTCATACCTAAACCCCCTACTTTTATCTCTACAAATTGCACCACAATTCACCCAAGCAATTTTTCTTTCCTTTTTGGAAACACAATGAGGGGCATGGTTGAAGGAAAAATAGTAGGTAGGTTAGAAAGAACAGAGTTATCGATGGTGATTCTTCCTCCAAAAGATAGAAATTTATTATACCACCGATTAAGTCAGGATTCAATTTTTTCAATCACGCATTTCCAATTGGTTGCATGATTTATATTACCACCAATGTTTAACCCCACATATTTTAGAAGGAAATAAGTTTGTTAGTAGTTCAGAATTGACGACCATAGTCTAGAATAAACTTTCGATATATTTACAGTCAGATTGCTTTTATTGAAATTAATTCTTTGATTTGACCACATTTCAAAGAATCTCAAAATTCCTTTAAGCACCAAAATATTCTCGGAGGAAGCTTCTACAAAAAAATATTGTGTTGTCCGCAAAATGAAGGTGATAAACGCTTATTTTCTACGATCCCACACAAGCATGTTTGAAGCAACTATGTGAGTAGAGTTATCAAAATGGACTAGGCCCGTTGGGCCGGTCCGCCCCTGCATATAAAAAAGGTGGGTTGGGTTGAGTAATTCAAATCCGTCTAAAAAGCGGGCGCGTACGGACCAGACAACATAGGTTGTGTGGTTTTAGCAGGTTGGACCGCGAGCTTTTAAAAAAATATCTTTTTAATTGTTAAGATTGAATGAAGAAGTAATGTTTTCTTTTTAAAGTTGAATTGTATGTAAAGATGTGATAACTAGAAATTTATGAATTCAATTCAACTTTAAATCAAGATTCAAATTCACAAAAATATTATATTATTAAACAAAATTGAGATTTGAAAATAAGAATACATCATTGTCGTCCATCTATTCACATGACTTCGGGAGAGACGTAATAATTAATGTAGATTTAAATCTCTTTTTTAACTTTTTCTTCATAAGAGCATGATTATCATTAGTTGATTGAGAGAGTGTGTGGTGAGACGTGTATTCGCAAATTGATATTGTTGGGAATAAAATAAGTTTTGATTATGATACCAAAACCCCCCTAAGACATGCCAAGTAGAATACATGAACATGTTTCAGGATTGTTGGAACATGTAGCCTAAGACAAGTAGAGAAGCTGATATGTTAGGCAGCTAGAACAATAGATGCACTAAGTGAGGGGGAACTCATGTTTAGAAGCTTATATAGAATAAGTCTCCTCAGGGCTCAGTTTTGGTGTGACCCCAAGTCTGCTGAAGGACAAGTATGCTGATCAAAATCAACTCAGTATAAAATAACTTTTCTGAAGATCAACTAAAGTGGAATAGATCATCAAGATCAAGCCTACTGAAATGAATATCAAGTTCAGAAGAGTTGTCCAGCAAGATTGTCTCAGCACAATTGAACCAGATCAAAAGCTTTGAAGTTCAAAGCCAACTATGCTGAAGAAGTCAAGTCCACCTATCTAAAGCCATGAGTGCTCAAAGGCCAACCCTAAGACTCATGAAAAGAAAAGGAGCCAAGTCATCTGAAGAGCATACCAACACTGCTGATAAGCAAAAACTGATGATTTTGATAAGTAGAATTGACCAAGTGATAAGGAAAGTTGTCCTTATCCAAGGATCAATCATCAGAAGGAATGTCCATGTTTGACCAAGTGAATCTTGAAGTCAGACATTGGGAAGAGTGCTGCAGAATGAAGACAAAACTGTTACAACCGTTTATTTCCCAAATTAAGGACATGTCACTATCAAGAATCTGTCTTCCAGTTTGAAGAGTTCAAGGAAGACATTTATAGACAATTTAGGCTGTCTTTCCAACGAGCAAATTCTCAATTTTGTCTATAAATACAGAAGTGTGAAGACCATTTGAAGCACCTCAACACAACCAACTATCCTACAAGTTCACAAGTGCTTTCAAGCTTTCAAAGAGACTATCTTAGTCTTCAGACACTTCATCCTAAGTTGAACTTCATTGTATATTCATACAAAGCTTAGAAAGATATCATATCCTTATACACTGAACCTCATTGTAAAGGATATATCATTAGTTGGAACCAAACTTCAACCCTTATACCTTTCAAGTGAGAATGTTAGAAGGTTGTAGTAGTAGAAGTGAAAGGAGCTGACTGTTGAGAAAAGAACAGTTCAGTTCTGAGTTGAGAAAGGGTACTAGGACTCTTGACATCCTAGGGATCAAGGCACCAAGGAGTGGTGTGGTTGATCAAGTGCACCTTGGCACTATAAAACAAGTTAATTCCAAGAGTGAAGGAATTATCCTGTTAAATCAGGGAAAGTGGATGTAGGAGCTTGAGTCTCTGAACCACTATAAAATCTTGTGTTGATTTACTTTCAAGCATTTACATACATACAACACTGCACAAACTGGACTTTCAAAGATACATAGCCTAAACTATGCAAAACAAGATTTGGACAAGTTCCCTGAAACTGTGAAACTGTGAAAGGATTTCAGAACTTAAAGGAGTTTGAAATTAAAGGGCCAACCACTAATTCCGCACATATAACTTAATTAGATAGTTATTCAACTAAGTACTCCATAGTGCTTAGTAGTTTGATTATCTTACAAGAGTTAATCACATCAGCAGAGTTGTCAAGGACAACCTTGCTGGAGTCATATTTGGTTAAATTATAAAAGATTTGCATACAAGTGTATTCCTCCCCCCCCCCATACACTTGTTATATACACCTTTCAGGACCAACGAGTGGTATCAGAGCAGGGGTTCAAAGACCACTGCTTCTGAAAATCCATTTTGATTTTCAAAGACACATTCTTTTGTGGTCACTGAACTGATCTCTATCTGAAATCTTATCATATATGTAACTAACCCTTTATACTTGAGATATGGCCAACAACAATGTTGTTCCACATGATGCTGTCCAAGGAATCAACAACATGGCCACTGATCCAATCAACCATATATCTCATCACAAACTGCCCATGTTCTCCATTGAGAACTATGACTTCTGGAAGATCAGAATGAGAGCTCATCTTGCATGCATGCACAATGATATGCTGAGAGTGATCACAAGAGGACCTTTTGTGTTCACTCAAATCAATCCTAGGATGACTGAAGAACAAAGAGCAGATATAAGGGAAGAAATCCCCAAAGATGAAGATGATCTCACCACTGAGGAGAAAAGAAAAGATAATTTGAATTATCTTGCAATGAACACTCTTTACTAGACCATTCCAGATGTAGTAATGGGAAGAGTCTACCACTGCACAACTGCCAAAGAAATTTGGGACACCCTTGCTGAAATGTGTGAGGGTACTGTCAAAATCAAGGAGAATAAGCTCCAAGTTGTTGTGTAGAAGTTTGAGCAATTCACAATGGAGTCTGAAGAATCCATTGATAAATTTGATGGTAGATTTACAGATATTATGAATGAAATCAACTCACTGGGCAAGGTGTACTCCAAAAAAGAAGTTGCTCTTAAGATCCTGAGAAGTCTCACCCAAAAGTGGGATGTATACTCAGTAATGATGCAGAACACAAAGGATCTCTCCACCATGCCCATGCAACAAATCTTTTCAGAACTCAAAGCCTGTGAGTTTGATCTAAACAGAAGGAAACCTGTTGAGGAACCTTCTATTCCAACCAAAGGAGTGGCATTCAAAGCCAAGGCTGCTGAACCTGAAATGCAGTCCACTCCAAGATCATCCAAGTCAGTCTCTAAGGATGAAATGAAGGAGGAAATGGCCCTGATGGCCAGAAGGTTTGACAAGCTGAACTCAAGATTTGGTAGATACAAGAAATTCTACCAAGACAACAAATTCAGGAGAAGGTACAACTCTCCTGAAGTCCAGGCTGAGGACAAGAAGCCTGATGAGAGAAGGTCAGGGGACAAGTACTCTGATAGGATAAAGTCCAGTAGAGCTGAACCCTCTTCATCCAAAAGAAGAGATGATTCAAAGAAGGATGATGATGAGGACATATGCTATAACTGCAAGAAGAAAGGGCACTTCCAATATGACTGCCCTGAACTCAGCTCTAAGGAAAGAAAGAAGAGACAAGCAAAGATAGACAGAAAATTCACCAATAGGAAAGCCATGATGGCTGGTGATGAGTCTGATTCTGCTGAAAGCTTCAACTCCTCTAATGATGGACTGTTCTCAAACAGTGATGATGATGATGTGTGCAACATGGCCATAGAGGATGATGAGGTATCCTCTACTTCTAGCTCACTATTATTTCTTTCACAAAATACTAGTGAAGTCAACCTAAAGCTTTCTTTTGGAAAGTTGATGGAAGATTTCACTAGATTACAAGAATTTCATGACAATTGTGTGAGAGAAAATGAAAGGCTTTCAATTGAACTTTCAAAACCTACTGAGACAGTAGTTGATGTCAAATCTACTGAACTGTATCAACAAGTCTTGAGAGAGCTGGAGGAAGCAAATCTCAGGATAGTTGACCAATAGAAGCAGATTGATGATCAACTACTCTCTCAGAAGAGAAAAGAGTTTGAACTTAAAATTCTTCAAGCAAAATTTGAAAACCTCTCACATGAGTATGACAATCTTAAATCAAGTGAAGAAAGCCTGAAATTAAAGATGTCTGCTTTGACGAAATCCTCTAGAGCAATAGAGGAAATTCAAAGTTACCAAAGACCTATGGCTCAAAGAAGTGGATTAGGTTTTGATCTATTTGAATCTTCACCTAGTCTTAGTGTTGCTTCTACAAGTAACACTAAGAAAATCTTTGTTAAATCAGTGGCACAACAAGCTAAAAATGAAATAATTCAGCCACTGAACAAAGGAAAGGTCAAAATGAATGAGATGCCCACTCAAGTGATTCAGGAGACTAGGCCTAAACCTAAGGAAAAGGCCAAAGTCCCTGAGCATAAGAGGAATGTTGGTCAGCAGAGTAGACCCAATCGAAGGGCAACTCTCCTGAACAATGTTCAGAGGAGTTATCCAAGGTTTGATCAGCCTAGGCCAACTCTACTAAGGAAGCCTCAGTTGAACAGACCTAAGGACAACTATCCTCAAAGGCAGAATAAAATGAGACAACCAAAACCCTTCATGCCAAAGGGTAATGGTAATAAATATATATTTCATCAAAGATTTCCTCAAGTAGCACCAAGAACTCATAAGGCCAGGAGATTTGACAACTCTCCTAAAACTTACAGAGTAAAAACATTTTCACACACTTTCCCAAAAGCATTTAAGGGAAAGAAAGTGTATGTTAATGCTAAAGGAAAACAACTTAGCCACCTTAAATCAATCAGGGTAATTAGGCAAGTTTGGGTTCCTAAAGGTACTGCTAACCTCTCAGGACCCAAAATTCAAAGGGTACCTAAAGCTTACTAATTGCAGGTACCCAAGGGCCACAAGAAGATGAGGAGTATGAGCAAAAAGTCAGCATGGTACCTTGACAGTGGATGCTCAAGGCACATGACTGGAAACAAAGATCTCCTCACTGATTTCACTAAAAAAGAAGGCCCAAATGTCACATTTGGAGAGAGCTCACAAGCAACAACAAAAGGTTGTGGTACCTTGATAATTGGTAATATCAAGGTATCCAATGTATCTTATGTGGCTGGTCTCAAATATAATCTACTAAGCATTAGTCAGTTCTGTGATAAAGGTTTTAATGTTGAGTTTTCAAGTGGAAAATGCTTAATCAAAGATAGAACTCAACAAACTCTACTGACTGGAACTAGAAAAGGAAATGTGTATTTTGCTGACTAGGACAAGTCTGCTGATGCTGCATGTTTCATTGCTAAGAGCTCTAATGAACAAAGCTGGTTATGGCATAAAAGGCTAAACCACCTGAACTTTAAATCAATGAACAAGCTTGCTAGAAATGCATTAGTTAAAGGACTACCTAATGAGGTTTTCATTAAAGAGCATGTTTGTAAACAATGCCAAGAAGGGAAACAGATAAAAGCCTCATTTAAGGGAAAACCAGTAATCTCTACTAAAAGGGTGCTTGAACTACTACATATGGACCTCTTTGGACCAATTACCCCTGCAAGCATAAATGGAAGAAAATACACATTGGTTGTAGTAGATGACTTCTCTAGGTTCACTTGGGTAGTATTTCTCCTTAATAAGAAGGAAACACAAGTTAAACTCCCTGAAATGTTAAAAAGGCTGTCTAATGAGAAAAGCCTTAATATAATCAAGATAGGATCTGACAAAGGCACTGAGTTCATAAATTCATACATCAATGAGTATTGCACACAAAATGGGATAACTCATGAAACCTCAGCAGCTAGAACTCCCCAACAGAATGGAGTTGCAGAAAGAAGGAATTGAACTTTAAAAGAAGCTGCTAGAACCTTAATTGCTGATTCTAATCTACCTAAGAGGTTTTGGGCTGAAGCCATAAACATTGCATGCTATACTCAGAATATATGTTTTATCACTAAGGGACAAGGTAAAACCCCTTATGAACTCTGGAAAGGAAGATTGTCTAAAGTGTCATATTTCCACATATTTGGTTGTAAGTGTTTCATTCACAACAATGGGAAAGAGCAGTTGAAAGCCTTTGACAACAAAGCTGATGAGGGGATATTCCTTGTATATTCCCAAATCAGTAGAGCTTTCAGGGTTTACAACTGTAAAACCCTTATTGTGGAAGAAACACCTCATGTTGTGTTTGATGAATCTACTTCTGAGATCAGGAATAAGAACCTGGACACTGAAGAAATCACACAAAGAACACCCAAATTGAGCCTAAAAGGTAAGGACAATGTATTTATTGATGTTGTCCAAGCCAATTCTCCTGAAAACATCACACTGGACAACAATCCTGAAGGCAACATTCCTGAGACAAACCCCACTGAAGGAAATGGTGAACTGAATGACACAATCCCAGTTCACACTCAGGTAACAACTACCAATGAAGAAGCAGGCCTTGCTGAGGTAGTTAATGGATTTCAAATTCAAGGGGGAACCACAAATGTTGAAAATACCAATGTCCCTGACATTGAGGACAACATCCCTAAATATGATCCTGAATTAGATCCTGCACTCAATTATCCTGAATTTTATGATACTAGTGACTCAACCTTAGTAGAGGACAACTCTACTGAAGGGATCAGAAAAAGAAGGACATGGTTATCTGACCATCCTACTGATCTGATACTTGGTGATCCAAGTGTAGGAGTCAAAACTATAAGGTTTCATGGTGAAAGAGCCATATTCTATTGTTTCCTATCAGAATAGGAACCAAGTGACATTGAGGAAGCACTTCAAGATGCTAATTGGATCACAGCAATGCAGGAAGAATTAAATCAATTCACCAGAAATGATGTATGGAAGTTGGTGGATAGACCTTCACATCAAGATGTTATTGGAACCAAGTGGGTGTTCAAGAACAAAAATAATGAAAATGATGTGATAGTCAGAAACAAGGCCAGATTGGTGGCCAAAGGATACTGTCAATCAGAAGGCATTGACTATGATGAAACATTTGCACCTGTGGCAAGACTAGAAGCAATAAGGCTATTCCTAGCCTATGCAGCCCACAAGAGGTTCAAAGTTGTTGGGATATGAATCCTAGACAAGTCCTAAATGATGAAAAGATGAGATGAAGTTTTGATAAGCCAAAAATAGTTTGAATATTTTCTAAGTGTTGACTAAGCTAGTCTAGTTGAGTTGAAGTCATCTTGAACAGATCAGTAGAGTTCACATGAAAAGAAAAGTATTGTTTATATTTAAAAGATAAGTACGATGTATAAGTACTTCATATCTGTTCATATATGTTTATATTGATTAGTTTGTTTTTGAGCTATAATTGTTGTATAGAGCTCATGATATTTTTATGTAATAGATAGATTTGTTGTATAGATTTATAAGTTGACTAAGCTTGTATTATAAAAGCTTAAAGTAATGTAATAGTCTTGTTATATTAGATGATAGGACTAGATTAGTTCTATTAGAAGTCTACTGCACAAGAAGAGAAGATCAGTCTACTACTCAAGACAAGTGGACTACAAGACAAGTACATCTACTAGACTACACAAGACAAGTTAACATGAAGTTAGTTACAAATACGCGTGAAAGATAAAGATGGAGAAGTTAGTTATGGAATAACTAATTCGTAACAAGAAACGCGTTTGTAGATAAGAAAATTCAGTTGAAGTCAGTTTTCAAGAAAGGTTGGTTACAACTACCTGAGTTCTTGAAGTTCGAAGTCTATAAATACTTGAAGGAGTTTATCGTTTGAAGACTACTGATTACTGAGATACTGATACGACTACGGAAATATTGATACTGCAAGCATTATTGAAGATTCAAGTGAAGAAATTACTCTCAGAGATTGAAGTTCAGAAAGTGAAGCTACACAAGTCAAGTGAAGATCAAAGAAGGCTACTACTGAACGAAGAGAAGTTTTATTTTCTTTTGTTGTTTCAAGTTGCTAGATACTTGTAAATCGCTAGTAAGATCGAAGAGGCACTTGGTAGTGTTATCGAGAAGATCTAAGTCTTATTTCTTGGGACTTAAAGCCACAAGAACATATTACTCCATTGGACGAGTTAATAAGAATTTCACAACTGGGTTTGTGAGAGTGGATGTAGACAAGTTGTCGAACCACTATAAATCTCGTGTTTGATTTACTTTACTATTTTGTTTTGTTGTTTAATTGATTGATTGTTTACCTGTTAAACATACATAACTGAACAAGACTAGTTGAGTATACATAAAACAGAGTTCTCGAATTAAGTTGAGTATAATCTTAAATTGGGATCATTGTTAATTTCGTATTCCGCACATTGTAATTCTGATATATCGAAAGATTTTAGAAAAGTCTATTCACCCCCCTCTAGACATTTTCTTTAGCTTCCCTCGATATTAACTCAACTTAGGGACCTACAAGTGGTATCAGAGCAGTAGTTTACGAACTGCTGTTTCTTGATAACCGACTTAAGACTTAGGGTGAAGTCTTGGTCCTTGATTGTTCTTGTATACGTGTTCTTGATCATATTCTTGTTACATCTGTTTCGTGCTCCCTGTTCTTGACTTATCTGTTATTCTTGATCATAACTCTACTTAGCACTTATTTCTTGAAATCATGTCTCTTGAGATCAGCGCTAACAAGCTACCTAAGTTCCAGGTACAAGACTACGACTATTGGAAGCTAAGGATGGAAGCCATCTTCAGCTCCACTCACGACTTAATGATCTCCGTCGTCACTGAAGGTCCAATTGTGACCATGATCCCCAATACTGCTTCCCTTGACCCAAATCAACCAGTGGGTACTCTCGTCAAGAAACCAAGGTCAGAACTAACCTCAGAAGAAATGAGACAGAATAATTTGGATAGCTTGGCCAAGAATTACATCTTACACACTCTTCCTAATGAGTATCTGGGAAAAGTGTTAAAATGTAAAACTGCCAAAGAAATGTGGGATCGCTTAGCTATCATTTGTGAAGGGACATCCCTAATCAAAGAAAGCAAGCTTTCCACTGCAGTCCAAAGATTCGAATCATTTCATATGAAAGCTGGTGAAACAATAGACCAGTTGGATACTCGTTTTACTAAAATCATGAATGACTTGGAAGTCCTTGGTAAATCTTATACTCCACGTGAAATCAATCTTAGGATTCTCAAAAGCCTTGATAGTCGATGGAAAATGGTAAAAATGCTTGTTAAGAATACCCAAGATATAGACGTATGGACAGCAGAAACTATGTTTCAAACTCTAAAGGCCCATGAGTTTGATCTAGACGAAGATGAACCCATAGTAAGTAGTGACAGAGAACATGCTGTATCTAAGAACGTTGCTTTTAAGGCTAGTTCGTCTAAGATAGACAGGTCTAAGACTAAGACTAGGTCTGCTTCTGTGAAAGACGAGTTAGATACTGATCTTAGTCTGAAGGATCAGGTAAGCCTCATGGTTAGAAAGTTTGATAGGCTGAATAAACGTTTCGGAAGATATAAGAAGTTCTATAGAGAGCATAGAGGGTCTGCTTCTAAGAACTCGTCTGAGACCAGACGAGACCGAAACTCGTCCGAAAGGAGAGACGAAGTCTCGAAAGGTAACAGACAAGATAGAGAGTCTGATGGTAGGAAGATTACTCGTTCTGATAGACGCGATAAACGAAGGAACAACTCTCCTATTAAGAAGACTACTAATGACATCTTGTGCTATAACTGTGAGAAGCCAGGTCACTACATATATGAATGTCCAGACCTGAGTACCGATGATCGAGAAGAACGCAAAGCACGAAGGGAAAGAAGATACAACCGTGGTAAGAAGGCAATGATGGCCAATGATGACTCTGACTCTGACTCAGACGAGTTGCCATCATCCTCATCTAGCTACCCGTCTGAACCAGATCACAATGAAGCCTTCATAGTAGATGATGGTCTATGCTTCATGGCTAAAATCGACCAAGAGGTATCATCTGCTACTTCTTTTCAATCTTGTGATGAATCAGATTCTGATGAAAGTGATACTGCCAGTAGCAAAGTAGGGAGTAGTCTTCAGCACTCTACTAGTGCAGTTGAAGACGACCTCCTACTTGCCAACAAGGCATTCATTGAAGTCAGTGACGAAAACATCATTTTAAGACAAGAAATCATTGATCTTAAGGAAGCCCAGTCTAAAGTAGATCCTAATATAACAGTCCTAAATGAACGCTTGCAAGAAGAGTTGAGACAACTCAAAGACAAGTGTGCATTAACAGACAAGTTGTATCAAGACCTACTTAAGACACATGCTACTGAGAAACATGAATTCAATGTTTTACAGAATAAGTTCAAAAAGCTTGAAGAACGTAATAAGTTCTTAGAAACCGAGGTTGTCACTTTAGACCTTAAACTTACTGACCTGGTTAACTCATCTAAGGTTAACCTTGAATTGTCAGATAGGTATAGGGCTCCTGCTGACAAGATAGGCATAGGTGCTGAGACACCCAGCTCGTCTACTCAAGTTCCTAAGAACCCTACTATTTTCATCTCAAGTTCTTTGACTAATGATAAAGGAAAAGAACCAATGATATACGATATTGACACTCCATCTAAAGGTACTGTACCAAAACAAGCTCGAGTTAACATTCCAATTACCAAAGTAGGTAAAAAGAAAGTTAACAACAAGCCTGTTTCGTTTAAAACAAGTCAACAAAGGACTAGGAATCGTGGACGACCAAATCAGGTCAGATACGAGGATTGGTATCCCAAGGAGACTAGTACTAGACAAGTACAGACTAGACGACAAGAGTCTAGACCTCCTTTTATAAGGCAGTCTCAACTCTACTCGTCTAGACCTAGACAGGAAGGTCCAAAATATCGTACACAAGCTGTTCTATATCCTCCACCTTTGTCATATGATATCAAAGGAGAAGAAAGACCTAAACATGTCTATAAACCGTATGGACCTAATGCATACAAACCTTACTCTGACTATCATAGACAAGTGCCTGCTCAAGTAGAGATTAAGTCAAAAGGCTATCTCCAAAGAGTAGACCCGAACTCAACTGATAGGCCAGATAAGGACAACAAGGTCTTATTTTGCAACAAATATGGTCGAAAGCTCAGAAGGTCAAACTTGTTCAGGACTCCAATGTACATTTGGATTCCACTGAACTCGACTAACCCCCAAGGACCCCAATAAACAAGGAGGGTACCTAAATTATGTAATATCATCTATTGCAGGGTCGACTCGATCTATACAAGAAGGGTGGCTCAACAGGAGAAACTTGGTACATAGACAGTGGCTGTTCGCACCACATGACTGGTACCAAGACTCTCTTATCAAGCTACCATGAGCAAGAAGGACCAAAAGTGATATTTGGTGATAGCTCCACTGCTGTTACCAAAGGATTTGGTTACATTCGAAATGGAGACATAGAGATTCAAGATGTTTCTTATGTTGAAGGCTTGAAATACAATTTACTCTCTGTTTCACAATTTTGTGATCGTGGATACAAGGTGCAGTTCAAGAGTCAGAAATGTGAAATCATTGACAAAAGAACACACACAGTCTTACTGGTCGGCATCATACAAGGAAGTGTGTACATAGTAAACTGGAACAGTTGTCCGAGGGACACCTGTCTACTTACTAAGAATCCTAAAGAACTGGGCTGGCTCTGGCATAGACGCCTTTGTCATCTAAACTTTAAGGTTCTTAATAAGATAGCCAGAGACTACCTTGTGGAAGGTATTCCCAATGAAGTCTACTATAAGTCACATGTATGCACGTCCTGTCAAAAAGGTAAACAGGTAAAGGGTTCTTTTAAATCTATTCCATCCCTCTCAACCAGTAGAGTTCTTGAACTTCTACATATGGACTTACATGGCCCAATAACTCCTCCAACTTTGAACGGTAGAAGGTACACACTTGTTGTGGTAGATGACTATTCTAAGTTCACTTGGGTAGTCTTCTTACACAAGAAGAGTGATACACAAACACTTTTGCCTGATCTGTTGAAGAAGTTACAGGTTGAGAAGAATCAGTCAATTGTCAAGATCCGTAGTGACAAGGGTACTGAATTCATTAACTGCTATATTAAAGAATTTTGTTCTAAGCGTGGCATCCAGCACCTTACTAGTGCAGCAAGGACACCACAACAAAATGGAGTAGCAGAGCGAAGGAACAAAACTCTTAAGGAGGCCTGCAGGACCATGCTGACAGAGTATAATACTCCTCAGAAATTTTGGGCAGAAGCTATCAATACTGCATGCCACTCACAAAACAGAAGTGCTATCAATAAAGCACTAGGTAAGACGCCCTATGAGGTATGGAAAGGTAGAAAACCCAGAGTTTCATATTTTCATATATTTGGATGCAAGTGTTTCATCCATAACAATGGGAAAAGCAAGTTGAATGCATTCGATGCTAAAGCAGACGAGGGGATATTCTTAGGATACTCCTCGACTAGCAAAGCATTTAGAGTATTCAACTACTCAACCCTTTGTGTGGAAGAAACACCACATGTGGTTTTCGAAGAATCTCAACAGGACCCATCTACCAACAAGTTCAGTGAGAAAGTTACTGAGTTAACTATCGAATCTGACAAAGACTCAGAGGTATATGAATCCGTTCAAGCTTACAATCCATTTATGAAAGCTCTCGAGTCAGATGACCAGAAGAAGGTAAGTATTCAAGGTAACTCTACTAGACCAGTTGACATGCCTAAACTAGTCGACTCGTCTACTCCCATTAAATCTTCTGATGATAATGATGTTGACATGCATGATGCTGTACATGATATAGATGATAGTACTATTGTTAAGAATAGAAATACATGGAAATCAGCGCATAATACTGAAAATATTATTGGTGACTCTACTGTTGGTGTGAAGACTAGACGACAACTCTTTGAGTCACAAGAACAATCTAGTCCATCTCTGTTTTGCTGGTGTTGTTTCCTCTCATCTATCGAGCCTAAAAACAACAAAGAGGCTTTAGCTGATAGTAATTGGATCATCGCTATGCAAGACGAGTTGAATCAGTTTGTTCGAAATGACGTCTAGGAACTTGTCGATAGACCGAAACATCATAATGTAGTTGGCACTCGATGGATTTTCAAGAATAAGAAAGATGAGAATGATGTAGTTGTTCGTAATAAGGCTAGACTAGTTGCCCAAGGCTATTCACAAGCTGAAGGCATAGATTATGATGAAACATATGCTCCTGTTGCTAGACTAGAAGCCATTAGATTGTTTCTTGCATATGCTGCTTACATGAAATTTACTGTATATCAAATGGATGTTAAAAGTGCATTTCTTAACGGTATTCTTGCGGAAGAAGTGTATGTTGAACAACCCCCAGGTTTTGAAGTCAAAGGTAATCAGGTATACAAATTAAAGAAGGCCTTATATGGATTAAAGCAAGCTCCAAGAGCCTGGTATGATACTCTTTCTCAATTCCTATTAGAAAACGGTTTTACTAAGGGCAAGGTAGACAGAACCTTGTTTAGAAGACAAGAAGGGAAAGACATTTTACTCGTCCAAATTTACGTAGATGACATCATTTTTGGTTCACCTAACAAAGAGCTGAGTGAAAGTTTCTCAACACTCATGCAAAGTAAATTTGAGATGTCTATGATGGGTGAAATGAATCACTTTCTTGGTCTTCAAGTAAAACAGACTTCTGAAGGGATTTTCATAAATCAAGCAAAGTATACTAGAAATCTTCTAGATAAGTATGGTATTAAGACATGCAAGTCTGCTGGCGTACCTATGCTACCTACATACAGAATGGACCCAGACGAACAAGGTAAGTGTGCTGATCAAACATATTATCGTGGTCTAATTGGTTCATTACTGTACTTGACTGCTAGTAGACCTGATATTGCATTCTCTGTTGGTGTATGTGCTCGTTTTCAAGCTAATCCAAAAGAGAGTCATATGGAAACCACTAAAAGGATTCTGAAATATTTGAAAGGAACCATCAATCGTGGTATATGGTATCCTTCAAATGATGATTTATCTCTAAGTGGCTACTCTGATTCTGATTTTGGTGGCTGTAGAATAGATAGGAAATCTACATCTGGTTCTTGTCAATTCTTAGGCACAAAACTCATTTCATGGTTTTCGAAAAAGCAGACAAGTGTTGCTACCTCTACTACTGAAGCCGAGTACATGGCTGCTGGTAGTTGTTGTAGTCAAGTATTATGGCTTATTCAACAGCTTAGAGATTATAATATTTGTGAATCAAATGTTCCTATTTTCTGTGATAGTAATAGTGCAATTGCCATTACACAAAATCCTGTATTACACACACGTTGTAAGCATGTTGATGTGAAACATCATTTCATACGAGATCATGTAGAAAAGAAGGATATTCGCATGGAAAAGATTCATACTGATTTTCAAAGAGCTGATATGTTTACAAAACCATTAGCTGAGGCACGATTTCGTGAGTTATGCATTAGTTTAGGGCTAATTGATTTAGACCCTACTTGCCTATAGTTGTGTACTAACCAGACAGGTACATCAAACGAAATATGGAGACAAGATCACTAGACTAGAAGCACTCGACTACTCACGCAACAGACAGGTATACAAGGCTAGACAAGATGACCAGACAACCCGATGAGGAAGCTGGTAAAGCTGAGGGTAATACTAAGGGAATAAACAATTAAGGGGGAATCTATGATTTCTTAAATATCCTTATGTTGACTCTTATGATAGTCAATAGTCATCTTGTTCGAACCCTTGATCATTGCTTTAGATTGATATTCATCTTATTTATTGTTACTTTACTTGTACCATCGATTACACGTTGAATGTGATATGATAGGTACATGAAGTCGTTCGATGTTCAGAATAGACATGCACAGACGAAGGGGGAACTCGTCTTGTGTACTTAAGCCAACTCGTCTGGTGAAGCTTGAGTCTACTCGTCTGTTCTGGATAGACTCGAACAGACAAGCTAAGTGTGCTTTTGATTCTACAATGCTAAGAGTTTATTCAAAACGGATTAAGGATATTATAGTAATTAGGTATTGATAAAATTTGAAAACCCTTGAATTAGATTTATACACTCTCATTTGATGTGGTGTATCCATCCAGTTCTCACTCATCTACACTAGGACAGATGAGTTCACTCCTCTATTCTAACTAAGAAGGGGCGGATTTCAAAGTTTACAATATCAAAATACATAATACTCTCGGTTCCGTAACCGAATGCCAAAGGTCTTAACCGTCTTGATCAAAACCCAAATTCTCACACGACTTAGTCACAATTTTTCTAACTCCCTTTCTCTCAAGAAGATTTTCCTCTCCCTATTCTCAAGCAATCTATTTACTGATCTTTTTGAGATGTCTATTCGATCTATCTTCGATCTTAGAACCAACATGCAGGTCACATTCGACCTAGGCAGGTACATCTCCGATAACAAAGTGAATGTTGAACCATCTGTGTTCTTCAAAGGCAATCACTCAGATGACAATGCCGAGATTCTGACTAAATGCACTCGATGTGGGCTCAAACCTTATCTAGAATCATTTCCTCAAGTGGTCTTGGAGGAGGAGGTGCTAGAGTTCTATGCCAACATCATCAGACAAGGCGATATTCTTGAGTCTTTCATTGGTGAAGATCGTGTGCAAATCACTCGAGAAGCGATGTTCAACCATCTGAAGCTGCCCACCGGAACAATTGACGTTGATAATTATGCTCTTGGGCAAGAAATTCGATACTTGAGCATTTTCTGTGGCAAGAAGCTGAAGCAGAAACCAGATGGCAAGTATGCTCCAGTCAAGAAGGGGGATCTTCTTAAAAAATATCGCACATTATTGGATATTGCCAGCAAAATTTTGTTAAGTTCGACTGGTTCTCATGACTCTGTGACCTTTATGAAGGCAAGGGTTATGGCTGTCATTTTTGATGGTATCACTGAATGCAATTGGTTCAAGCTAATTGCAGATCGAATCATGTATTTTTTAGCGCAGTGTTCGAGTAGATGACAATACTCGGAATTGGGTGGTGTCTACTGCCGTTGGATATGGTAATAAGTTAAGTATCCTACTTCCTCTCCTTATGCCAAACAAGACGGAATGGAGTAAAGGAAAGCCATTCCATCCTTTGAAATTTTATTTGAAAAAGGGGGCAGTGAGGAAACAAGTTGCTGCTAGGCCAGCTGCACCTAGGCAAGCCAGAATTGACCCCATGGAAGCTTTGCCTTATGCTGGTGCGTCTGGTTCTTCAGAAGATGAGTCCGCTGAAGACAAGTCAATGGAAGTTGCACAAGACTCATCTAGTGCAGAAGACTCTGAGAAGACTCAGTCGGAAGAGGAGAAAGAGCCAAGTTCTCAAATCCCCGAGTTATATACGCTAGTGAGAGTTGGAACTCATCCTTCTCCAGAAGAGTCAAGTTCGAAGGTTAGTACTTCCTCTCAAGATGTTTCTATTCCTGTTATTCCCTCTGCTGTTCGAACCAAGGCAAGATCGCATCGATCTAGGCCTAGACCTATTCCCTCAACCTCACAAGTGCTGCCAGCATATCCGCTGAGGGTCAGCCTACCCGAAAACACTCCCATATTAGATACAACTGATACTCCGACAGTTGTCACACCAAACCAAGACACGTCAAAGCCCCAAGAAACCACAAACCAAAGTTTATCCTTACCCTCAACAGAATATGTTGAACCCTTTATCTCATCTACTTCAGATCAGACGATAGTTGCCACTGCAACAACTGAGTTAGAGACCCCATCTACTCAGACCCCGACTGAAGCTAGATTCGAATCCTTGGTCTACTATCCCATGTGTCTAAGAGAAAAGCGAATCCGTTCGAAGATGAGCAAAAATTTGAAGAAGCAGCTCTCATCTGTCGAAGTCGACTACTCTTCAGAACAGTTTGAGAAACTGGTTAGAATATGCACTTGGGTGGCCTTGAAGAAGTCTGGTACAGACGATCTCTTCGAAGTCATCTTAGGGAAAGGTGGCATTTCTAATTTCATGGATTGGGAAATGGAGCAGAAGGAGAATAGTGGTGTTGGTGACCACTCAGAGCTTTTCCCAAATCATGCTATCACTGCTCTTGTCAAAAGATTACTTGGTATTTCTGACGACTTGATGAGTTCAGAATTCCAGTTTGATGTGGGTGTTCAGGTTCCAGAATTTGATATTATGCAAGATATTGTGAAGTTTGAAGCTGATCAAGCTGAGTTGATCCAGTCTACTGATCCAGTCATAGATTTAGACAATGTCTCAGATCAGTTGAGAGGCATTGTGTTCAAATTTCAGATGAACCATGCTGATAGTCCAAGATCAGATTTCAAGTTTATTAATCGATATTCTGATGTTTTACTTCCCATTGAGTTATGTGGATACATGGAGAAGTTGCATGCCCTATTGAAGAAGGACATGGCTACTGCTGAAAGGAAGGCTCGTGAAGCAAGGTTAGCTATTATTTCTTACTCTCCCCAACTTAACTTAAGAGCTATTGCTGGAAGTGTGCTTCCAGAAGTTGAACTAGTTGAAGACGAGGTCTTGACTAATGCTTCAGAAGATCAGTTGGTGAAAGTTTTAACTCCAATAGATGAAGTCATGCTTGATGTTACTCATGTTGAGGTTGGACAATCATCTCAAGCTATCCCAGCCGCCTCAATAGATGAGTTGAAGGACGAATTGAAGGCTGTCATCAAATCGTCAATTGATGATTTTCTTAAATCTGATGTTCAGAAGACTCTTATTGAACAAAACAGTGTCCTTGTGACAAGTTCAAAAGATATGATCGTGAATGCAGTCAATCAGATTGATGATGAATACAGACAACATTTGTTTGAACAGCTTGAAGGATTTCTCCAAGATCAGGTTGAATACTCAGAGAAGAGTTCAGTCGATTTTGCTCGTGTTCTAGCTACTGAATCCAGGAAGTTGGAAAGAGTCTATAGAGCGAGAATCGAAGTTGCTGATGTTCAGAGGAAAGAAGCCTATGATCAGTTAGCACAAGCAAGAGATATTATTCGTGCTATGACTGAAGAAAACCGGAAGCTACGTCTGACTGCAACCCATTTTAAGAATGAGTTGAATTTATCTACTCAGAAGCTGGAGTTGGTGGCGACCAGACTTGATAAGATGAGTCAGGAAGGTTCTCATCAAAGACAGATTGAGAAAGCTACAAACCTTATGAAGCAAGCTATGATGGAAGAAATGACTCGTTTCACTTCTTTTTCCTCTCTCAAGGCATCTGATGAAGCCAAAAAGGGGGAAGAGGCAAGTCGACGAGTTGAATTTGTTGCTGAAAGTGAGAAAGATAAGAAAGATACATCTAGTGCTGAACCAGAGGCTAAAGATGCTGCTGAAGCCATGCAAGATCTTAAGAGGCCTAAGAGAGGCAAAGGCAGGTTGGTTAAGACTGCTGAACTTGACCAAGCCAGGGCTGAAGCAGATGAGTTGAAGAAGAAGGAGAAGGGCAAGGCTATTGCATCTCCAGAAGCTGAAGTACAGACAAGAATGGTATCAAAAAGGAAGTCTATTCACATTGAAGAACCTACTCTTGAGTCAACTATTATGAAGAAGCAAAAGATTGATGAGCCAAGTGATGAAGCTCATTATGCTAAGAAGAAGAAAATTGAGAAGCACATTGAAAGTTTGTTGAAGCAGAAGTCTGATGAAGATCAAATAGAAGACAAGCTCATTGACCACTTCATTGACAAAGAACATCGTCAAGAATGGATGAAAGTGAAAAGGCAGTGGGAACTAGATCACTGGATTATCAGGAAGTTTGGAGACACTGATAACTCTGACGATCTCTATGCTATGTTTGATAAATTCATGGAAGGACAGCATAAGATGCTCTGGAATTTGATCATAAGGATCTCTGCTAGTGCGAATTTTAATATTCTTGTTCCTGGTTTTCCGAAATGGAAGTGTCCCATGACTAGTTCTGGTAAAAGGGCTGATGTTAACCAGATCAAGAAGTATGAAGATGAGTTACTGGACAACGAGAAGATTGAAGATGAAGAACATATCAAGGAAATTCATACTAGACTATTAAAAGCTTTCTGTGTTCCAGATTCAGAAAGAGGTAACTTTTCAGTATAGTTTAGTTTTGTTCTAATTTTGGTATTTTTGAAGTCTTTGTAATATCTACTGATCTTATTTCTGAATGAATGAAAAGATAAAGTACTATTTGGTGTTAAAGACAAGATAACTACTTAACTAGTCTACTAATGAGAAAAGATTCAAGTAGTTTTGGCTTCATCAAAAAGGGGGAAATTGTTGGGATATGAATCCTAGACAAGTCCTAAATGATGAAAAGATGAGATGAAGTTTTGATAAGCCAAAAATAGTTTGAATATTTTCTAAGTGTTGACTAAGCTAGTCTAGTTGAGTTGAAGTCATCTTGAACAGATCAGTAGAGTTCACATGAAAAGAAAAGTATTGTTTATATTTAAAAGATAAGTACGATGTATAAGTACTTCATATCTGTTCATATATGTTTATATTGATTAGTTTGTTTTTGAACTATAATTGCTGTATAGAGCTCATGATATTTTTATGTAATAGATAGATTTGTTGTATAGATTTATAAGTTGACTAAGCTTGTATTATAAAAGCTTAAAGTAATGTAATAGTCTTGTTATATTAGATGATAGGACTAGATTAGTTCTATTAGAAGTCTACTGCACAAGAAGAGAAGATCAGTCTACTACTCAAGACAAGTGGACTACAAGACAAGTACATCTACTAGACTACACAAGACAAGTTAACATGAAGTTAGTTACAAATACGCGTGAAAGATAAAGATGGAGAAGTTAGTTATGGAATAACTAATTCGTAACAAGAAACGCGTTTGTAGATAAGAAAATTCAGTTGAAGTCAGTTTTCAAGAAAGGTTGGTTACAACTACCTGAGTTCTTGAAGTTCGAAGTCTATAAATACTTGAAGGAGTTTATCGTTTGAAGACTACTGATTACTGAGATACTGATACGACTACGGAAATATTGATACTGCAAGCATTATTGAAGATTCAAGTGAAGAAATTACTCTCAGAGATTGAAGTTCAGAAAGTGAAGCTACACAAGTCAAGTGAAGATCAAAGAAGGCTACTACTGAACGAAGAGAAGTTTTATTTTCTTTTGTTGTTTCAAGTTGCTAGATACTTGTAAATCGCTAGTAAGATCGAAGAGGCACTTGGTAGTGTTATCGAGAAGATCTAAGTCTTATTTCTTGGGACTTAAAGCCACAAGAACATATTACTCCATTGGACGAGTTAATAAGAATTTCACAACTGGGTTTGTGAGAGTGGATGTAGACAAGTTGTCGAACCACTATAAATCTCGTGTTTGATTTACTTTACTATTTTGTTTTGTTGTTTAATTGATTGATTGTTTACCTGTTAAACATACATAACTGAACAAGACTAGTTGAGTATACATAAAACAGAGTTCTCGAATTAAGTTGAGTATAATCTTAAATTGGGCTCATTGTTAATTTCGTATTCCGCACATTGTAATTCTGATATATCGAAAGATTTTAGAAAAGTCTATTCAACCCCCTCTAGACATTTTCTTTAGCTTCCCTCGATATGAACTCAACTTAGGGACCTACAAAAGTGTACTAGATGGATGTCAAAAGTGCCTTCTTGAATGGAGTCTTAAAGGAAGAAGTCTATGTAGAGCAACCACCTGGTTTTGAGGAAGGAAACCAAGTCTACAGACTGAAGAAAGCTCTCTATGGACTCAAGCAAGCTCCAAGAGCTTGGTATGATACACTGTCACAGTTCCTCTTGGACCATGGTTTTATCAAAGGAACTGTGGACAGAACTCTCTTCAGAATCACTGAAGGAGAGGACATCTTGCTTGTCCAAATATATGTTGATGACATCATATTTGGATCCCCCAATGAAAAGCTTTGTGAAAACTTCTCAAAGTTTATGCAAAGCAAGTTTGAGATGTCAATGATGGGGTTGATGAACTGCTTTTTTAGGTCTTCAAGTCAAGCAATCAAAAGAAGGAATATTCATCAATCAAGCTAAGTACACCAGAGAGATGATCAAGAAATTTGGATTGATTGATTGATGAAGGAACTGAAGGAACTGTGTACTTAGCTTGATTGATGAATATTCCTTCTTTTGATTGATAAACTTCTTTTTGGGTCTTCAAGTCAAGCAATCAAAAGAAGGAATATTCATCAATCAAGCTAAGTACACCAGAGAGATGATCAAGAAATTTGGATGTACTACTAGCAAGTCAGTAAGGATCCCCATGAACACAAATTGGAAGATGGATCCAGATGAGAGTGGTGTTCCAACCAACTCCACTGAGTATAGAGGAATCATTGGTTCACTCCTATACCTCACTGCCAGCAAACCTGACATTACCTTTGCAATAGGTATTTGTGCTAGGTTTCAAGCCAATCCTAAGAAGAGCCATCTAGAGGCTGCTAAAAGGATCTTGAGGTATCTCAAAGGCACTGAAAATCTAGGCCTTTGGTACCCTGCTGATGACAACATTGAGTTAACTGGCTACTCAGATGCTGACTATGGAGGCTGTAGAATTGACAGAAAGTACACTTCAGGAACATGTCAATTCTTAGGGAACAAGCTCATATCTTGGTTCTCTAAGAGGCATAACATAGTGGCTACCTCCACCACTGAAGCTAAGTATGTTGCAGCTGGAAGTTGTTGTGCTCAGATCCTTTGGTTGAGACAATAACTAAGAGACTACAATGTCAACTCTACTGAAGTGCCAATATTCTGTGACAACAATAGTGCCATTGCAATATCACAGAATCCAGTGTTGCACACAAGGTGTAAACATGTGGACATCAAGCATCACTTCATTAGAGACCATGTGGAGAAGAAGGACATCAAGTTGGTAAAAATCCATACTGATCATCAAAAAGCTGATATATTGACAAAACCACTTGCAGAAGCAAGATTCCTGGAATTATCAGCATAATTGGGACTTCTTGATCCAGGGAAGTTAGACAAGTAAGTCCAAAGGAGTTGATTAATCAAGGGGGAATTGAGAGTGATATTCAGCAGACTTGGTCAAGCCTACTGAAAATCAGAAAATTGGTCAAGACACTTGTCCATTGAAATTCAGGACACTTGTCCATGTGGGGTCAGAGAAGTTGTCTTGGCTATCAAACCAAATCTTGGTCAGATAAGTACCTATTTTGGGTAATCATTGCCTATTTCGATGGCTGTCCAATTCCTCTTCAAGCCATCACCTTTTCAAGGATTCAATTTGTCCCCTACCCAAAAAGTCACTTTCAATGCATTAAATGCCAAGATTTAACTCTTGTTTGCATTAAACAATTCAAGACATGATCTACATTGATAACCCCCCAGTTTTAAACAAACATTAAACTCCTTCCCACGTTTGAATAAAAACAGTTTTCTACTGTTCCATTGGTTATTAACCGTTGGATCAAAACTGGCCAACTCCCCTGAAATTGATCTTGGCCGTCCAAACTTCCTCATTTGTAAACTGTTGAATTGCCTTAAGACTCACCTACTCATTGACATACATTCCTTTTGGAATATTCACAAGTCTTAAGAAGCCCACCAAGTTCATTCTCCCCCACGCATTCAAACTTTTCTTAAAACCCTAGCTTTCATCTTCTCAAACTCTCTAAAAAACCTTACTGTTTCTTCAATGGCTCCCAAAGCTAGACCTGAAATGGTTTTAGATTTCACCAACAAGGATCTAGACCTTGACTTTGGTTATCTTAGCCACAAAAACATCCTCACATTCGAGCCAATCCTTTCTTTTGAGAGTGAGGACCCTGAAATCACTCCAACTCTCAGATGGCTTAGAAGGGCAGGGCTTCAAAAGTTTATGGAAGAAAATCCAAGTTCATGCCTTGAGACTTACATGGTTGAGTTCTTTGCTTTCCTCAAGTGGAGGGGCAAGCCTGAAGATGGTGAAGTTGCAACAAGGCTATCCTACATAGCTGAAGGAGAAGAGGAAGAAAGATTTCACAGGGTGAAATTTTCCGAGGAAGAACTAGATGCTGCTTTTGGATTGCCCTATGAAGGGAGGAATCCAGAATTCTATGGCAATGGCCATGAGCAAGAAATTGCTCAGGAATGGCTCCTTGTTCCAGGGCCAATCTCCTCTACCCAGCATAAGAGGACTCTTAAGCTCAAGTTCCTCAACCTGTTTGAGGTAATTACTAAGAGTCTATTGAGCAATACTGGCAGTCTGGAGCAAGTGAGTGCTCCAAGGATAAGGATAATGGTTGCAGTAATTGATGCCAGTGATAAAGGCATCAAATTTGATTGGAGAACCTTCATCTTGTCTGAGATGATGAAGGAAAAGGTAAAATTTAAGGTGAAGGTCCACCATAAGGTTGTGTTGGAATGGAAATTGAGGTATTGCACCAGGGCAAGCCTCCCGATTGAAAAGTTTGCCTACTACACTGACATGCAGACCTTTGCCAAGCCTTTACCTGCTCAAAAGATCTTGTTCAGAAAGCTCAGCAAGAAAACTGAGCAAAGGAGGATGCAAATGGCCAAACCTACTAAAGAGGAGGTTGAGGAGAAACCAAAAATGAAGAAAAGGACAAAGGCCAGGGCTGTCAAGACCAAGAAGCTGTCTTAAATACCCTCAGAAGAAACCACAGGAGCTTCAACTGAGATTGAAGAAGTTGCAGTAGAGGGTGTGCATGTTCCTTCTGACCATTCAGAAGAGTTGAGATAGAAATATAATGAGACAAGGCAGAAGAATAAGGGTGATAAGAGGCCCAGGGAAGTTGTCCCTGAGAAAGAAGAAGAAGGAAGTGGGAGCAGTAGGGCTAGCAAGAGGAGAGCCAAGCCAACTGACAAGATTCTGGAGCTTCATGAGGAAAGGACACTTCAAGTGGCTCTTAGGGAAAGTAGGGCTGAAAGCAGGACTAAATCCAAGTCCAGGACCAACTCTTCTGGTTCTGGAACTCCTGAGTCCAAAGTCCCTGAAAACCAATCATTAGAGCCCAACCTTCCTGAAACCCAAAATCCTGAACCCAACTCCCCTGAAACTCATATCACTCCTCAAGACCAACCCATTATCCATGTTGATCTTACAAAGAGATACTCTCCTGAAGGGACTGCTCAAAGAAGTCCAATTGATCTCTTGGCTGACATAGCAGTTGATGAGTCAAGATTGCTATCTCCACTTGATTCATCTATGCTGAACTACTCTAAGAAACTTGAGAAAGCCATGATTGAGTCCACCCCCCCTGAGCAAAGCCCCCTCAGATCCATTGTTCTCAAAAGCAACTAAGGAACCAATTGTTGAGCCCAACCTTTCTGAAGCCAATATCCCTGAGCTCAACCTTCCTGAAGCCACTCTTCAAGCCAATTCCCCTTAACCTAGAGCCAACTCTCCTATAGCCCAAAGTTCTCAATCAAATGAGGATGAAGAGGAGTATACTTATGAAAGTATGCTCAGAGGTGGAGCAAGGGCTACTGTGGACAGTTTGTACCCACAGCTTGCAGAATTTCCAAGATTGCAGCAACAATTCCATGATTTGAGGAGACTGGTGGATGTCAAAGACAAAACAATCATGGAGATTGTACAAGTTATCCGTGACAAGGGTGCAAACTGGTGGCAAATTGAGGAAGGAAGACTACTTCACTTTGCAGGAGTAAACAAAACCAGATTCCTCACTGATGAGGAAGTGTTTGCAAAGCTAGTAGCTGTCAAGATTGATGAAGAGAAAGAGAGACTGGCTAAAGGGATAAAACACCCTAATAGCAGATCAAATGATGATGATGGCAAAGATGACCCTTCGAACCCTCCCAAACCCTCTCATCCCAACCCTCTTGAAACTAGCAAGTTTTCAAATCCTCTTGTAACCTATCATAGAAAGGGCTTTGTATCTTCAGAGGTGTTGACCAAAGATGGTGACACAGACAAAGATGCATCTGCCAATGAAGCTTCATCTGAACCCAAGGCACAACTTAAAGATGTTGAGGCTCCTACCTTAGAAGCTGGGTTGATTAAAGCCTCTTCAGTGTTAGGAGAGTTGGACACTAATCAGCCTTTAATCATTCAGGATGACTCAGTGGCTGCTGATGTAAGCACTGTGATCTCCCAACAACTTCCATCTTTGAACCTTGTTGAAGGTGAAGATGTTGCAGGTTTAGGAGAAGAAGTTGAAAAGGAAAGAATAGTGGAAAAACCAGAGGGAGTTATGGATGAAAGAGAGGTAGTTATCACCAAGATTGTGAGTGTACCAACATATGAGGGTGGAATAAGTGAGGAAGGATAGGTTATTCTTGAAGTCAAGTCTGAACTTCAAGAATCCCTTGGTGAAAGGAGGCCTGTTCCTTTGTGTGAGGACATTATTACTGAAGGAAGTCAAAAAGCAGTTGAAAATGAGAAAAAGGCTGCTGATGTATCAGAGTCTTATGCAAAGAATAATGAGGGTGATGAGTGTTTATTTTCTAACCCTTTTGATTTTTCTGATATTGTAGGTATTTCTCTTGACCAAATCTTTACAGATGATATCCTAACAGATGCTCCCATCCAAGTAGACCCTGGATCAGCACAAACATTGCTTGGGATGCAATCAGCTAAGTTGGACTCCTTGGCTCATCAAGTCCAATCTGCTCATGCTGAAACTTCTGGAACCTTGGATGAGCAAGGTAGAACATTAGCATCTGTGGAGATGAGATTAACTGACTCTGAAGATGTTGTGCTACCCACATTGGAAGCAAGGATAAGTGGAGTGGAATCTGGTCTGCAAACCATCTCCACTGAGGTTCAAAAAGCAAAAGTCAGTATGGAATCTATCTCAAAAGACGTCAAGAAAGAGCAGAATCTGCTAAGAGACAACCACAACTCCAATGTCAAAGCTCTTAGACTAACTGTCAAGCAAGCACTTGGCAAGAAAACATCCATTCAAAAGAAGAGAGCTGAAGAAATGAGACTAGCAATGGTGAAGGCTGCCTCAGAAAAGTTTTCCCAAGAAGTAATGGCCAACATTGCTGAAAGTGCAGTAGCCAATCTTACTGATCTGTTGAAGGCAAGCCTTGATGCATCTCTCAAAGCAACCATAGAAGAGGTTGTTGAGCAGAAAATGAAGCCTGTTCTAGCTTTCCTAAGCTTGAGCAGTGACAGGATGCAGAATATACATGATGAGAATGTATATTTACTAGAAGAGATGAAGTCCCTGAACCAAGCCCAATCCTTGATGGCAACTACTATGAGTGAGCTCAAACCTCAATGTTTTGATGCTGCCAAAAAGGGGGAAAGGGAAAGAGCAAGGGCCAAAGGTGCCTTGATAATTGGTGGTTCAGACAAGGGCAAGGCTGCTGAAGACAAGGGAAAGAAGCAAACAGTGCTGAATTTGGAAGAACTTGATGAAGAAGAACAATTGGCCATAGCCTTGAAAAACTCAATGGCATCAGCTCAAGAAGAGAGAGAAAGTAGGGATGGCAAAATGATCTGCCCCGAAGTCGACCCGCCCTGCTCTGAGAGGTTTAGATCCGCCCTGCCCTGCCCCATCCTTAAAACAGGGCAAATCTGCCCCGCCCCGCACGCAGGGCAGGGCAGGCATGTATACATGTATTATAAAAATCTGCCCTGCCCTGCCCTGAATATAAAAAAAAAAAATTATATTAATATATATTAATATAAAAATTATTTTTGATTATTTTGTTTGTTGTTAAGTATTTTGGATATGACTTAGTGAATTTCTAATGTTTAATTTTAATGTTTAATTTAATTGTGGATTTTTAATATTTATTTTATTGTTTAATTTAATTTAATCTACATATTTTACTTGGACTTTTGGAGTGCATGGGGCAGGGCAGGGAAATGACTTGCACAGGGCAGGGCAGGGCACGAAATGTTGCCCCGCAGCAGGTCGCAGGGCAGGGTAGGGCAGATACTTATGAACGTAGGACAGATTTGGATATTTAACTATCTGCTCTGCTCTGCCCCATTGCCATCCCTAATAGCAAGGCTTCAGCAGAGGCCTGGAGGAGAAGCATCAGGACTGGACAAGTCCACTGAAGGAGTTCAGACAAGAGGCCAAATCAAGAAGGCAAAAGGAAACAAGAGAAAAGCTAAAACCTTTACAGACTTTCCTAACAGCCTTGATTTACCACTTGAATTCAGGATTGAAGAAGAAGAGCCTACCTCCAAGAAGGCCAAAAATGCTGAAAAGGTCAAGACTACTGAACAGGCCAAGAATGCTGAAAAGGTCAAGACTACTGAACAAGTCAAAAATGCTGAAATTGTCAAATCTTCTGAGACCAAGATCGCTGAAGGTGCCAAAGCTACTGAAAATGTTGAAGAGTTGTTTGAAGAAGGCTTTGGACCTGCACCAAAGAAAAGGACAACAGTGCTGATCAATGATCCATCAAAGTTTTTTCAAGAAGGTTATGGGAAGGACCCTGAAACACAACAGAAGCTGGCTATGATGAGAGCCCAAGAAAAGATGGATTTGATGGAAGAAGCAAACAGAGCAAGAGATAAAAGAAGAGCTGACTTTCAGAAGCCCAGAAGAAGGAGGGCTACCTACAACAAGTTGAAGCCACAGCTACTGATCCCCATGGACACCAAATATCCACACTTGGATAAATGGGTCCCAACTCAGCTGAATGATATATGGGAAGAGGCAAAAAGGGAATTTGTCTATGACTACTATGTCATTGACAGATGGAATGGAAAGGATGCCAACTCCACATTCACTGAATTTATGATTGAGTACTACAGGGAGCTATATCAGCAACTTCTTGCAGCTGCAGATCTGGCAAGAATTGAATTCACTGCCCCTAAACCAATCATTTTCATGCCCCCCAAGCTGGATGGGTGGATTGACCAATCCAAGATCTTCCAAGAGTTCCTTGAGATCCTGAAGCTGAACAGGATGGTACTTGGACCAAAGGGTACTAACCAAGAGGCCATGGAGTTAACGAAAAGAGTGTGGGCACAGTATGGGATGGTGCCACCTCCTGAAGACAATCTCTGAATTGGCTAAGTCCTCTTGACCCTCATGTGCTGAAATGAAAAATACATGTCTTGGTTGCTGTTCTGATTGATTTGGTCATCTATGCTGAAAGTTGCTCAAGCCTTCTGATATGTGCTATTTGCTCTGATACTTATGATTGATACTCTAATCATGTACCTTGTTAATTTATGCTCTGATGTAATGTTTCATGCTTTGATATGTTTGTTCAACTATCAACATGCTTGTAATGATCTTTAAATGAATGATAATTGAACACATTTTGAATTAAGAAACAACATTACATAATTCTTACTTGTTTGACTTATCAACCTATATGCAATGAAGACAGAAAATACACTAACACATTTTCTTTCAGGGAACTTGACCTCAGTCACCTCCACTCAAGAAAAATGTAATAAGTATAGTTAAGTCACCTTTGCATAGATTGTATAGGTTTTGGCATCATCAAAAAGGGGGAAATTGTTGGGAATAAAATGAGTTTTGATTATGATACCAAAACCCCCCTAAGACATGCCAAGTAGAATACATTAACATGTTTCAGGATTGTTGGAACATGTAGCCTAAGACAAGTAGAGAAACTGATATATTAGGCAGCTATAACAATAGATGCAATAAGTGAGGGGGAACTCATGTTTAGAAGTTTATATAGAATAAGTCCCCTCAAGGCTCAGTTTTAGTGTGACCCCAAGTATGCTGATCAAAATCAACTCAGTATAAAATAACTTTTCTGAAGATCAACTAAAGTGGAATAGATCATCAAGATCAAGCCTACTGAAATGAATATCAAGTTCAGAAGAGTTGTCCAGCAAGATTGTCTCACCACAATTGAACCAGATCAAAAGCTTTGAAGTTCAAAGCCAACTATGCTGAAGAAGTCAAGTCCACCTATCTAAAGCCATGAGTGCTCAAAGGACAACCTTAAGACTCATGAAAAGAAAAAGAGCCAAGTCATCTGAAGAGCATACCAACACTACTGATAAGCAAAAACTGTTGATCTTGATAAGTAGAGTTGACCAAGTGATAAGGAAAGTTGTCTTTATCCAAGGATCAATCATCAGAAGGAATGTCCATGTTTGACCAAGTGAATCTTGAAGTCAGACATTGGGAAGAGTGCTGCAGAATGAAGACAAAACTGTTACAGCCGTTTATTTCCCAAATTAAGGACATGTCACTATCAAGAATCTGTCTTCCAGTTTGAAGAGTTCAAGGAAGACATTTATAGACAATTGAGGCTGTCTTTCCAACAGGCAAATTCTCAATTTTGTCTATAAATACAGAAGTGTGAAGACCATTTGAAGCACCTCAACACATCCAACTATCCTACAAGTTCACAAGTGCTTTCAAGCTTTCAAAGAGACTATCTTAGTCTTCAAACACTTCATCCTAAGCTGAACTTCATTGTATATTCATACAAAGCTTAGAGAGATATCCTATCCTTATACACTGAACCTTATTGTAAATGATATCTCATTAGATGGAACCAAACTTCAACCCTTATACCTTTCAAGTGAGAAAGTTAGAAGGTTGTAGTAGTAGAAGTGAAAGGAGTTGATTGTTGAGAGAAGAACAGTTCAGTTCTGAGTTGAGAAAGGGTACTAGGACTCTTGACATCCTAGGGATCAAGGCACCAAGGAGTGGTGTGGTTGATCAAGTGCACATTGGCACTATAAAACAAGTTAATTCCAAGAGTGAAGGAATTATCCTGTTAAATCAGGGAAAGTGGATGTAGGAGCTTGAGTCTCTGAACCACTATAAACTCTTGTGTTGATTTACTTTCAAGCATTTACATACATACAACACTACACAAACTGGACTTTCAAAGATACATATCCTAAACTGTGCAAAACAAGATTTGGATAAGTTCCCTGAAATTGTGAAACTGTGAAAGGATTTCAGAACTTAAAGGAGTTTGAAACTAAAGGGCCAACCAATAATTCCGCACATATAACTCCATTAGATAGTTATTCAACTAAGTACTCCATAGTGCTTAGTAGTTTGATTATCGTACAAGAGTTAATCACATCAGCAGAGTTGTCCAGGACAACCCTGCTGGAGTCATATTTGGTTAAAGTAAAAAAGATTTGCATACAAGTGTATTCCCCCCCCCCCCATACACTTGTTATATACTTCTTTCAGGACCAACAAATATTTACTACTGATAGTTGGGTTGATTTGTCAATTATTCTTTCATTAAATATTATATATTGATTCTACCCTTTTGGCAATACGGATTTAAACAGTTTGAAAGTTTAAATTTTAGTTCAATTGATTTGTTAATTAAACAAAATAATATATATTTGAGGTTTACTTTCTAATTATAAGAGATTAAAATGATTGACGTCAACTGTGTGGGTTTAATCAAAGATTATCTCAAATTATTTGTACTTTAGTTAGCCTAGTGGTATAGGCTTGGTACTTAGGAGTGTGTTCCTCTCTAGGTTTAGGTTCGAAACCCCTAAGGTGCAAACAATGGCATCAAAAAAAAATTTGTACTTTATTTTAATTATTTTTTAGTAATTATATACATAATAATAAATGTGAAAACAATAAAAATATATATATATAATGAAAAAGCCCGTGGGCTAGCCCGCAACCCGTCGTGTGTTGGGTTGAGAATTTTTCAGTCCGTCCCTGTCGTGGATCGGCCCGCTAAAACCCGTAAAATAAAGGGTTAAAGTGGGTTGTGGACCGGCCCACCCCGTTAGCCCGTTTTGACATCTCTACATGTGAGGCATCTACTTTAAGCATCAGAAAAGCATTCTGATACAACAAAAAAATAAAGAGGAAAAAAGGATCCCCTTATCTAAATCCTCTCTTAAGAACAAATTCTTTCGTTGGGTGACGTTAACAAGAATAGACATAGTTGTCAACGTAACACACTTTCGGATCCAGACACATGCACCATTTTTTCTCAAAATCCATATCTTTTAACATTTTGAAAAGAAACTTAAAATCCACTAAATTGTAAGCCTTTTCGAAATCAATCTGAAATACAAAAAGACTATTCATGTTTTCTAGGTCTTGTCCACAATTTCATTAGCAATCACCACACTGCCAATAAATCTATTCCCAATAACAACCAATTGGTTTTGAGATATGAAGGACTCCAAAACTTTCGATTTATAAGAACTTTGGTCAAGATCTTGTACAACCAATTAACCAAATAGATGGATCTGAATTCTCTAACCTTAATTGAGTTCATGGTTCTAGGAATAAGCATAATCAACATAGCATTATACCCTTTAGCAAGTTTACCGTTACTGGGAACACAACACAAGCCCTTAGGGGATGTTTGTTTTGGGATTTTGAGAATTTTGAAATTCGAATTTCAAAATCTAATCAATTTTGAAATTCTAATGACTTGTATGTTTTGTGTTTGTTTTGAGATTTAAGTATGGTAGGATTTAACTTTAAAGTATAGGATTGTAGATGTTTATATAGGTTTTATAGGTATATATAAGTTTGACTTCTGTAGGGTTTATATGTATTTGTAGGGTATGATTTTGAAATCGTGAATCTAAACTCCAAACTAGAATATGGGTGTGACTTCAAAATTTCAAATCTGGATTTCCCATCCCAAAATCCCCTTAGGAATTTAGTGTCAAGAATGTCCCAAAATGACTTGATAAATTTGAAACCAAACCCGTTAGGGTACGGGCTCTTACTATCTCCACAATTCGTAATTGTATTTTTAATATCTTCAATTGAGAATTCTGGACTAAGGACGTTGTTCTCGACTTCACTAAGCATGACATTTTTCACTCCTCTCACCTCTGGTTTAAAATGAATCTCATTCGAGTAAGCCTCTTTAAAATAATTAAAGATGCTCTCCCTAATATATTCTCTCTTTTATCCAAACTCCGTCAATTGAAATACATCGGATCTCTGATAGCTTAGTTCTTTTGTTTATAGGGGAATAAAATAAAAAACTCGTGTTAGCATCCCCTTCCTTAATCCATTTAATTTTGGATTTTTGGAAGCCCAATATATTCTTTCTCAATAAGCTAGAATCTAGAACAAATAGGGAATTTTCCCTCTCCTCCTTATCTTCTTCAGTTCATCCCATTTTTTTTTCCAATTTAACGTCCAGTTTTGTAAGATGATCTTCAGTCTTTTTAATGTTAACTTCTTCCTCTTATCTTTCATGTTGTTTCCATGTTTTGATTTTCTTTTTCAAAATTTTGAGTTTCTCTTTCTCCACATATGAGTCCCATCCTTCAACAACGTGGATTACCAAACCAACTTAACAAGCTTTTTACAATCCTCTTCCTCCACCCACCAATTAGTTATTTTGAACGGAGTCGGACCACGATAAGTATCATCCAATTGTGGAAATTTGGTCTTGGTGGACGAGAAATTGTACTTCTCCGCTGATTCAAATGTGTATCATATATGATATATCTATCTCTTCGTTTCGTCCAACACCTTCTATTGCTACCTCTAATTTCTCAATTCGAATACCCCAATACCCAGAATTTTCACTGGAATTGAACAATGATTCATCTAAAAAAAATCTCAATCCGAATATACAAGACTATTTGTGAAAGAAAAAAACATTAATTAGATGATATGAGCCAGAATGGTCATCTGATTAGTGAAGGCATTTTTTTTTTTTATGTGATAATAATGTAGGTGCTTGTTAATGCCTTAAAATCACAAAATTGAATAAAATTTGAGAGAAGAATGTAGTACACAAAATCTCAATTCTATCTCTCATCTAGTGAAAATGAGCATGCTTTCTTGTTAAGATGGATATAGTAAAAAATGAGAGAGACATGCAATAATAACAAAAAAGAAGAAAAAGTATTAAAGAGTGGATCCTCATTCTAAGCTATATCTATTTCGTGACACTCATGATGATTTACAAGTTTTACTTTCTGAAATCATTATATTCATTCCATTTATAAATTGAACCATAAGCAATTTGGTCTTTAATTTCGTCTGAAAATGAAGATAAATATCGTTTGCACATGCACTATTCAAGAAACAGACATCCCAACTATGAATACGATTGAGTTGCTTTACCAATTTGCTTCCTCCATTTGATGATTTAATCTCAAAGTTTGTAGGGGGGTGGGGACCGTGGGGTAGGCAACAGGGCCACGAGATTCCATCATAATATTAATGAATTGATTTCACATCTCTTTATAAGTTGAGAGACTTTTAGACGAAATTGAATTTGTTAGGCTCATGCCCACATGAGTTTAAATTTGATTTAAAACAACTTCACTCATATTAAATTGTTCACTTGAAGAGTCTCCTCCTCAGAAAATTAATATAAATAAATTGATTTAACATTTCTCTACAAGTTTGGACAGATTCTTGTCATGAGACGATTCTAAATAAAGTGTATTTTCATATAGTAATTTATTCACATATGATTTCTCACCCTTTTTTTTTTTGTTTTACTAACTAATGAATTTTAACTGTTTGGTTTTCAAAAAAAAAAAAAATGAATTTTAACTGTTTTACGTACATGAATGGATCTTACAATAGGGTTATAGGGTGCCTCTTCATTAAGCATCATGAAAGTGGTGAATTGTGAACTAGAAAAAGCCATTTAACTCAAAGAAAAAAAAGTTGTCTATGACGTTCTGTATACTCTACAAGAAAATTGATTTTTAATGTAAAAAATCATTCATTGTATCTTCTCTAACTAACTTTTATTAACATAATTAGAGAAGTTATAATAACACAATTCATGTCATTAAAAATGTTCATTTTCTTGTAGTAATAACTTTAATGTATTGTACTACAAAGAGAGTTTGGGGTAGAATAGATTAAAGCCAAGAAAAGTTGGAATAGCCCCACTTGGAAGCAAACTTTGGGAGACATATTATACTGCAAGCCATGTGAATAAAGTTATACTATAAATTATGGATCCCCTTTCCTAATATGTCACGTTTACTTTTCCAAATTCCAGCTCCAAAGTTAAGCACATGTAACACTCCCCTTTTAACCCAATTCCAGCTTGTTTATCCATCATCTCAAATACTAATTATTTAACTAAAAAACTACATAAAGTCCAAGAAAATAAACCTTAATTAACTCATTACCTAATGCACTACTAATAACTCCAAGGTAGATTATATTAGTCCAAGATAGATGTCTAATTATATTTAAAATAAAATTTCTACTACACGTAAAAACACATTCGACTGTGTGCATTGATTGAAAAACACACGAGAGTTGAACATAAATATCTAAAACCAAAATTCTAATCTTTAAGTGGACTTCATCACAATTATATAAATAGTTGAAATTGCTTTTCTCTTTTTCCTAAACCAATCCAGTAAAAATCCAGTGTTTTTGGAAAAGCTTTCTTGGGATTGTTGGGCAGAGATGGGCATAACTGTGGAGATTGTTAGAAGTGTTTTCTTGAAAAGCCGGTCCAGAGATGACACCCTTGTAAGTAATCATACACATACATGTTTATTTTTTTTTTAAATATCAATAAACTAGTATATGTTTTGGCTTTCTTTAGGCTCATCAGGGAAGTAGCAATGGAGTGGAGAAGAGAAAATGGAGTAGCTCAGTAAGATCATACTTATGTGGAGATGAACATAACTTAGTTGTTGCAGCTGAGGACTCTGAATCGCTTCGAAATTCGACTTCTTTTAGGAGCAATATTGGATACGATGTTAGTTCTGTTTATGCAGAGGATACGGCCTCTGCGAGGAGCTCGGAAGCTACAGTCACGCAGCCCGACGAAAGTAGAGAGGAGAAGCAGAACTCGGCTTACAAACTCTTCCAGCAAGAAGATGCTGCTTTGATCATCCAATCAGCTTTCAGAAGCTTCTTGGTGAATTCATCTTTTTCTTTGGTGTTTGATTTTGATTAGTTAACAGAATAAGTGTGTCTTTATTATACGCTCTCGCTGCGTCTGATCAAATTTATACTTCAGGCTAGACGAAGACGAGACAAAAGCAAGACAGAGGACGATGAGAAGCAAGAAAGTGTTTGTAGTCCAACTAGGGAGTCTATAGGCACATCTGTTGAAGCACAAACGGGGAATTCGTCTGATATTTTCTCAATCAAGGAGGAGAGCTTCAACGAGTCGTATAAAATACGACGTAGAACCCGAGCTCAAGTGCTGAAAATACAGGTAGAAAGGCACCAAGTGTATTAAATGGTATTAGTTGTTATACTTAAAAGTATTACTCAAACACTAAAATGTACCTAACATTTTGTTTGAATCCAACATGATCAGGAAGATTGGGATGACAGCACTGTTAGCAGCGTGATATCGAAAATGAGGATGCAGAGCAGGCTAGAAGCAGCAACGAGGCGAGAGAGAGCTCTCGCCTACGCTTTCTCCCAACAGGTATAAAATGCACAAACACTTTTGTGCAAATTTTGATTTAACTATTTTAAAATGATTTGCACATTGCAAATTTTGATTTATGGATTCATCAGTTGAGGATTTGTTCAAAGAAGAAAGTGAGCTGCCTCGATGGCGATGGAACGAACACGGGCTGGAGCTGGCTCGAACGATGGATGGCAACCCGACAACCTGAAATCACATTCACAGAAGAAGACAGCCACAAAAGAATAGTGAGAAAGAGAATGCTTGATGTAGCAATGGAGGAGAAAGAGAGCTGTGCATCTAACGAGGTTGCGCCATTGATCGAAATTGGGAACTTATCGGTGCCCAAGAATGTTCCAAGGCCAAACAAGAACAGAGTCAAGATTAGAAGAAGTTTTTCCAGACAAGATTCAGCAGCATCTAGTCATATGTCCTAGAGAACCAAAGGTGAAAATTTGAGCTCATTTCTTGATTATTTTTTTCCTCTTATTTATTCATAGTTAGTAGTACTATTATTTTTAATTTTGGTAGGATATTAAGGATGAGAAAGAGAAGAGAAAAGGACAAAAACAGTTTGGAAACAAGAATGCTACAACACATGAGGTACCATTGCAGCATGAGATAGAGCAATGCTTTTTTATTTTTTATGGACTTTTAAGGATGATAATTGTATGTTTCTGCATGTTAATTTGTATAAATTATGTGTGTAACTAATTAGATCCTCTTGTATATTTTGCGGGTTGTAATAATAATCTTGCTGTTCTTGGAACACTTTCTTTATGCATATAGACATAGGGCCCGCGGCGGCAATGGCCTCCCACCAATTTTTTTATATATATATTTATTTTGTTTTAATTATTTGTGCATGCTTTATTTTTAAAATTGTTACTCATTTTAATTCATATTTTTTTCTACATCTTACTAAATTTTTTTTAACACCTCAGTAAATTTCTTTTATACTTCACTAAATCACCGAAAATACTCCTAATTTATTTGATCCCACACCTCACTAAATTCACATTTCTTAAAAAGTGAGTTTATCAAGGTATGCAAGTCATTACGGGACAGAGGGGATATATTTTAAGTTATACATTTGTCTAATAATGACTAATATCTCAGCGAGATTGCACATTAAATTTCAACACCGTTTCACCTATTATGAGTCGGAACAATCAAAATTAATTTTCTTCAAAACATAACAAAAATCGTTAAATTTAAATTAATAAAATGAGATTATCAAATTTATAATGAATTAAATATAATATTATTTTATCTTTCATAGTAATGTAAATAGGGGCCCCCAATTTAAAATTAGAGACCGATTTTGAGACTGTAAAGGCAGTCTCAACACACGTTAGAGACTGATTTGGGACCGATTTATGGGGGTCCTTATTTCATTGGTCCCTAATATTCAGAGACCGAATTTATGACACAGTCTCAAATTAGGGATATTCAGAGACCGAATTTATGACACAGTCTCAAATTAGGGACCGATTTTCGGTCAGTCTCTAAATAAGAGACCCACAATTTAATCTTAAAATGGTCCCTAAACGTGAGTCGGCCCGAACTATTTTCGGGCCCTAAAACACTCAAATTAGGGACCGATTTTCGGTCAGTCTCTAAATAAGAGACCGACAATTTGGTCTTAAAATGGTCCTTAAACATGAGTCGGCCCGAACTATTTTCGGGCCCTAAAACAGTCTCAAAGCGGTCTTAAAGTTAGGGAGTCTTAAAGTTAGGGACCAACAATTTGGTCTTAAAATGGTCCTTAAACATGAGTCGGCCCGAACTATTTTCGGGCCCTAAAACAGTCTCAAAGCGGTCTTAAAGTTAGGGAGTCTTAAAGTTAGGGACCATTTTTTCGGTCACTAAACGGTCTTAATTTAAATTTTGTCCCTTATTTTGATTTACACCCACATCCCCCGACCCACACCTTTATTTACCCCCAACCCACACCCCCCTCTTTATTTACACCCCACATCCCCACACCTTTATTTATACCCGCACCCACCTTTATTTACCCCCAATCCACACCCCCTCTTTATTCTTTATTTACACCCACATCCCCGACCCACACCTTTATTTACCCCCAACCCACATCCACCCTCTTTATTCTTTATTTACACCCACATCCCCGACCCACACCTTTATTTACCCCCAACCCACATCCACCCTCTTTATTTAATTGGCCATTTAGCCATTTATTTTAGTCTTGGTGGGAATTGATCCCTGGTGGACGGGTGCCCAGAAATGGGCACCCGCCACTTTGACAAGTAATTGTCTTGTGTAAATTTTAAAAATAATTATATACATATGTAATTAATTTATTTATTGTATGTGTTATAAATAATAAATTTTCAAAATCAACGTTAATTTAAGAAGTACAAAATAAATTTCTCAAATAAAATAATAATTTCCACATATATTAATTGATAAAAACATTGAATTAATGGTAAAAATATAAGATAAATATTGCTATATTCAAAGAATAAATATTATTTACTATTTAATAATATATATATATATATATATAAAAAAAAGTACACACCTTAATTTACCCAAATACAACCTTAATTTACCCAACGAGCCCTGAATTGCGTCAATTTTATGTTAAGTGTTCATCAATTTGGATTTCAGGTGTTTTAGGCCTAATACTCTAACATACATTCCATGAGGAGTATTTTCTGCGTATTAAATGTAAATTAAAATATATAAGAATCAATAATTATTATATCAGCCAAGCAGTAATCATAGGAGACTAAGAATCGAGAATAGGGTTGTAGAATGTACGAGTGAATTGAGTTATATTAGTTTATTTACTCTTATATTTAATTAATAAATAGTAAAAATCAAATATATCTTCTATATATTTACTTACTTTTAAAGCCGTACATTTTAATAATTTTTGAAAGTTTCTAAATATATTTATAAAATACTTGTAAATAATTTTGCATAAGATTTTTTAAAAAGTTCTCCAAAGTTTTTAGATAAAAAAAAATATATCATTCATTTAGAAAATGAGTTAGTATAAATATAATTTATATTATATATTTAGAAAATGAGTTATTACAAATAGAAGAAGCATTGCTAATGCTAAAAAGATCTAAAAGTTATGTTGAATTTGGGAAGGTAAAATTATCAACGAACACTTCATAAATTAATTAATATGAGAAAAATTATGTTGAATTTGGTCATAGTGTAGTCTAAATGACAACTTGATTAATGTGAATTTTAATATATAATCAATTAAAGTGAAAAAAATTGAAAATGGGCGTTATGTCGGTGAACATGACAATTACGCAACCATTATTTTCTAACATATCATTATTTCATCACATATAAATAATAATGTCACAACTAATTATAATGGACTCTTATGGAGCCAAATAATTATTTGGCATCCAAGACCTGACAGGCGCAGCCGCGCAGTGAGCTTCACCGCCTTACCCGTCATTGAAACACAAGCAGAAGATGTTTCGACTTATATTCCTACTAATACTAATGTAATTTCAATTAAATCTGAGTCATTATACTAACTTATTTAATTATTCTAAAATATGAAAAATATATAATTAATCTCAACCTCTATACATAAAATTAGAAAATAAAATATTCTAAGATTTTTTAAAAACTATTTTTAATGGATTTTATTATTAGTACATAATTATTAAATATTACGCTTAATTTTATTATACTCTACTTTAAAAAAAAAATCATTCATTTATTTATGTAATTTTTTTAATAATAAAAAATTAAAATTATAAAAAATAATGACTACATTTTACCCAAAAACTCTAATCCTCTAAATCTTAAATCATTAATTTTAGGATCATTAATTTTAGGGTTTTAGGGTTTAGGGTTTAAGATTTTAGGGTTTTAGGGTTTAGGATTTTAGGGTTTAGGGGTTTGTTGGTCCTGAAAGGAGTATATAACAAGTGTATGGGGGGGGAATACACTTGTATGCAATTCTTTTCAACTTTTGATCAAACCAGAGCTCAGCAAGGTTGTCTTGGACAACTCTGCTAAAGATGATTAACTCTTCTAAGATAATCAAACTACTAGGTACTATTGAGTACTTAGTTGAATAACTATCTAGGAGAGTTATATGTGCGGAATAGTGGTTGGCCCTTTAAGTTTAGACTCCTTTAGTTTCTGAAATCACTTTGTCAATACAGAGCAATCCAGTTTAGTTTCAGGGAACTTGTCCAATACAGTTTTGCACAGTCTTTGAATATGTATCTTTTGAAAGATCAATTTTGTGTGCAGTGTTGAATGTATGAAAGTACTTGTAAAGCAAATCAACACAAGAGGTTATAATGGTTCAGAGACTCAAGCTCCTACATCCACTTTCCCTGATTTAACAGGATAATTCCTTCACTCTTAGAATTAACTTGTTTTATAGTGCCAAGGTGCACTTGATCAAGAACACCACTCCTTGGTGAATTGATCCCTAGGATGTCTAGAGTCCTAGTACCCTCTTCTCAACTCAGAACTGAACTGTTCTTCTCTCAACAGTCAGCTCCTACCACTTCTACTACTACAACCTTCTCACTTTCTCACTTGAAATGGGTAAAGGTTGAAGTAAGGTTCCAACTAATGAGATATCCTTTAGAATGAAGATCAGTGTATAAGGATAGGATATCTCTCTAAGCTTTGTATGGATATACAATTGGGTTCAGCTTAGAAGAAGTGTATGAAGACTAAGATAGTCTTTGAAAGCTATGAGCTTCAGAATACTTGTGTAGTTGAATTCTGTTGAGGTTGTTGGATGCTTTCAAATGGTCTTCACACTTCTGTATTTATAGACAAACTTGAGGATTTGCCCGTTGGAGAGGCAGCCCCAAATTGCTATAAATGTCTTCCTTGAGTTCTTCAAACTGGAAGACAGATTCTTGATAGTGACATGTCCTTATTTGGGTAATAAACGGCTGTTAAGACTTTGTCTTCATTCTGCAGCACTTTTCCCAATGTTTGGCTTCTTGTTAAGACTTGGACATGGCTTCTGAAGGTTGATCCAATGATAGGACAACATTCCTTATCAAATGAACAACTCTGCTTATCACTATCAGCAGACTTTGCTTATCAGCATGGTTGGCTTGCTCTTCTTCAGATGACTTGGCTCCTTCCCTTTGCTTCACTTGGAAATGATCTCAGCATGATACAATGAAGTCTTTTAGGGTGTAGTTGTCTTCTTCTCTTCAGCATGGTTGACCTTCAAGCATTAGAACATTTGTTCTGGTTCAATTTAGTTGAGACAACTCTTCTGGGACAACTCTCCTGATTAGCATACTTGGCCTTTGAGCTTCAGAGCTTTTGTTTTTGCACAGAGTCAACCTCTCTGGACAACTCTCCTGATCAGAGTATTTGAGTAAACTTGTCCTTTTGAGCTTTACAACCTTGTTCTTGTATAGAGACAACCTCTCTGGACAACTCTCCTGATCAAGGCATTTGGTTTTCAATAGAGTATGCTTGGCCTTAGTGATTGTTCCAGATTTTGAGCCTTGAGGGGACTTGATCTTGATCATCTTCAAAGCATAGGTTCCCCCTCACAATGTGCATCTAATCATCTAAGAGTTGCCTAACATATCAGCTTCTCATCTAGCCTTATGCTATGTGTTCTAACACACTTAGAACATAGTCATCTTGACTTAGGCATGTCTCAGGGGGTTTTGGTATTTAATCAAAACATATGTCATTTTATTCCCAACAGGGTTTAAGGTTTTAGGGTTTAGGGGTTTAAGGTTTTAGGATTTAGGGTTTTAGGGTTTAGAATTAAGTAAATTAATATAGTTATTATTTTTTAAACTATTATTAAAAAAATAAAATATATAAATGAATAATTTTTTTTAATGTAAAATAGAATAAATAAATTAAACGTGTGATATTTAATAATTATGTAATACTAAAACACGTTAAAAATAGTCTTTAAAAATCTTTAAATATTTTATTTCTAATTTTATGGGTAGAGGTTGAGATATATGTGTAATTATATATTTTTCATATTTTAGATTAATTAAATAAGTTAATATGATTACTTGGATAATGCCACATCATCATTTGGCTCATTAATGGGCTCCATATCATTTCTCTCTCTCTATATATATATATATATATATTTTTTTTTTTTTTTGACAATCCATATGTAGAAGAATTGTTCTTGTGAAAAAATATAAGATGAGGAGCGAGTTCCTTAATTTTTGCAAAAAGATGAAAAATATAAGATTGGCGACCCAACTGAAAACAGAATTTTAATTTCGATTTAGAGACTGATATTCGGTGGCTAGGTGGTCTGAAAAATATAATATTAAAAACTCAACTGAAAACAGTCTCTAAACGAGCGGTCAAAATTACTAGTCAATTAAAATTTTGGGATTCAGAATTTTTGATACCAATTAAAGACTGAATTGTCGGTCTCTAAACAAAATTCAAAATAAAAATTTTAATTTCGGTTTAGAGACCGAAATTCGGTCTTTAAGCGGTCTGAAAACATAATATTAAAGACCGAACTGAAAACAGTCTCAAAACTCGAATTTTTTTCGGATCAGTCTCAAATCAGTCTTTATTTGAGACTGATTTATGTCGGTCTCAAAATTTTGGTCTCTAATTGAAGTATTTTTTGTATTGAAAAAATTTGGACAGAAATCTCATTTTTAATAATTTTGTTGCCTGTAAAACAGTGCTAATAGGTATTCATAATATCATGAGCATATATGCAATATCACATTCCTAAATTTAGAAAGAAAGAGAAAACTATGCATTTTCTTTTTACTCAAATTTATCGAGGCTTGCTAATTTGATCTGAAAAATGTCGATGAAGAGTGGGATCCCTTCAATGAGGGATTGGATGTCAAAGTTTTAAGGGGTAGCCAGGGGAAAAAATCAGTTTCCTCGTAAAATAAGTCGAGTAGTAGTAAATCCAACTTGAATGAGCCACCATGATCAGCGGTGGAGATGCATATCACTAAACGAGTAGTGAAGGGTAAAATGTATAGAGAGAATGAGCGAAATATAGACCTTTTAAACCCAAAACTTTCATGTGATAAATTGAGTAGTTGATTTATTAAAGTTAAATCAACGGTCAAGTAGTGAGTTGTTTGAGTGCGAGATGAAACAACTAGGGTTGATAACAAATCTACTGGTTGATTTTCATCTAGTCAGTTGAACTGCTATCAAATAATTTTATGTGAAAATAGCGTAGGCCTAACTTATACTCACCTAATTAGAATACTTATTTTTAACTTAGATAAAATTGATTAAATTTTATGCAAATAGAAAATCTATTAGTTGGTTTGATGCACGACTGATTGTGTGCTAATATCGGTTTGATAAAATGATAATAATGGTAAGAATGAATAAATCGATTGATATAAAAATAGTAAAGGCAATGAGATTTATGGGAAAATTGTTTTTTAAGGACCGCAACTTTGGGGGTGTTGCAAAAAGAGGACCGCAACTTTACGGGCTAGCAAAAAGAGGACCGTAATTTTTTTTCTCGCAGATGTAGGCCTAATTAGCCCGACCGACCCAATTTCGGGCTATTATTGCACGTGAAAGTCACGTGAGGAAGCAAATCGGGCTGAAACGCATACGTGGATATTAATTAATTTTTTCATTTTATTTATTAATTAATCCACATCATCAAAAAGTTAAACACGCTTTTAACTGTAACAATAGCATATCCTAATAATACAAAAGAAATAAAAAACGCATCTTAATAAATAGAATTCTAAAAGCCACTAACAACTACTCCCTCCGTCCCGGAGGAACTTGCACCCTTTGACCGGCACACATTTTAAGAAATGTGTAAGAAAAGGTGTAATGATTGATGTTTTGAGGGGTAGTTTTGTAAACTTTTATGAATAAAGTAAAGTAAAAAGTAGATTGAGTGTGGAAAAGTAATGGCATATGGGTAAATATGAGTATATTTCAAGGGTGAGGGTTGTGAAGATATTTCTTTTTATAGAGTGTGCAAATTGGTATGGGACATCCATATATGGAAAGTGTGCAAATTCCTGTGGGACGGAGGGAGTAATACCTTTCTGCAAAAAAAAGTTAGAAAAAACGAGGAAAAAAATTGTAGAGGAAAAAACCCTAAATCGACGAGGAAAAAAATTGTAGAGGAAAAAACCCTAAATCGACGCACGCTCAACGCAATTTGGGGGGCTTCGAGGAGAATATGGTCAGTGTTCGAGACAAGAAGCGGCTAAAGGACCCACCACCTGAATATAGTAAGTGTTTGAATTCGTGGTTTTACTCATTTGTGTGGGGTTGCTTTTTCGAATATTTGGGTTTGAGTGTTCAATTTTTTCGAGTGTTGCTTATTTGTGTGGGTATGAGTTTTCATATATTTTTTATTAGAATCAATTCGTTTTTTGGTTTCGTCCATGTGTGGGTTTGAGTTTTCATATATTTTTTATTAGAATCAATTCGTTTTTTGGTTTCGTCCATGTGTTTTAGGGATTTGAGTATTAATTTGATTATATCGAATCTGGCCTTTTTGGGGGGTAATTAATCCCGATTTTAGTGCAAGAATCAAAGTCAAACATGTTTATGATGGGGTTGTTTGGATGTAAAGATTTGGTTTTTATGTTACTTTTAAAGAGTGAGCTTGTTATGAGATTAAGTTATTTGTGTAAATTACTTGCAACTTAGTGTTTTGGCTTTGTCCTGCTTCTGGTTGGATTTGGAAATTTGCTATTCATGTGTCTTCTATGTTAGTAGATCATAATATTCATCACTAATTGAGTATTCATCACTAATTGAGATTAAGCCGTATTTTTTATATACTTTTATATATAGAGAGAGAGAGGAGAGTGAGATGTATACATGGTAATCGAATTGTGCTAAATTTTTGAATGGATATAATCCAGCTAATTAATACTCTGTATTTCTAATTTGCTATTACACCTGGGTATTGTCCACTTGAACAAAATAATCTCATTTTAGTACTCCAAATTAAGGCTCTATTTCATTTGTTGTCTTTATTGTTACTCACTAATTTATTTATTTTGTTTAATGCAGCACCTCGTGGTGTTTATTTAACAGTGGGATTGCAATGGGGTGGTGAGTTTAAAACATTTCCCATACCTCATTACTATGGGGGTAATACAATTAAGCTTGATTGGGTTACAGCTCAACACTTAGGATGGGATGCGTTAGTGAACTCCGTCAAAGAGTATTGTGGTGAACCGGTTGGTAAAATTAGAAAGTTTTACTTTTTAATTGGTAATGTATTTAGGCTTCTTAGTACAGACGAAGAAGTTAGAATTTGGGCAACTAAACATATTCCTCTTAGGGAATTTGACATATACATTAATGATGTTGAAGTGGATGATAATGATTTTGGGGGGGATAATGTGGAGGTTAGTCATAATGTGGATAGTGATAGGGCTGAAAATGATGATGTTGAGGAGGTTGTGGAGAATTTGGGAGGGAGGGCTGTGGAGAAAGGAAAGGAGAAGGTGTTGGATGATAGTGAACTTGAATATTTTTCAGATTCTGATTACAATATGATAGAAGAGAGTGGGAGTGATGATGATGATGCTTTATTTGAAAAAAATATATGTGAGGATGAGGAGACTAGAGTTTTGAATGATAGTAATGGTGAGGACTCTGATTCAGATTGTGATGTTGTTGTTGCAGATAGGAATTTTGATGAGTTTAAAGACTCTGATTCTGAACAAACAGGGCCTAACTACCCTGTTTTCAATCCTAATGTTATGTATGATTCACCGGAGTTTGAACTAGGCATGATCTTTAGTAATAGACATGACTTCAAGAAGGCAGTGCAAACAGCAACCATTGAATCAAATAGGTCAGTTATATTTACTAAGAATGCTCCTGAAAGAGTGTATGCAAGGTGTATGGATAGAAAATGTCCATGGAAACTTACATTACTGAAAGTTTCAAACGAGGAAACTTATCAAATTAGAGACTACTGCCCTAAACACACTTGTGCTCCTTCTTTTAAGGTGAAAAATGTTAAATCCACTTGGATTTGTGAGAAGTTTGTTAAAAAAAATTCCAATGAGCCTTCTATAAAGGTGAGTGGCTTTAGGGAAGATGTGGTGGATGACATAGGGTGTGATGTTTCTAAACATCAAGCTTTTAGAGCTAAAAGGTTGGGATTGAAAAAACTTGAGGGTAATCCTAATGCTCAGTATAGCAAGCTATGAGATTATGCAGATGAGCTAAGAAGAACCAATCCTGGTTCTACAGTAATTGTGGCTTCTGAAATTGATGATAATGGTGATGATAGGTTCAACAGATTATATGTTTGTCTACATGCAGCTAAGAAGGGTTTTGCTTCAGGGTGTAGGCCTATAATTGGGGTAGATGGATGTCATTTGAAAGGACCCCATAAGGGAATACTTTTAACAGCTGTAAGTTTTGATGCAAATAATAGTTTATACCCCATTGCTTGGGCAGTAGTGAACACTGAATGTAGAGAGACATGGGAATGGTTTCTGTTGGTCCCAAAGTTGAGTTAAGATTGAGTAAGCTAAGAAAGTCTAGAGGGGAGGGGTGAATAGACTTTCAAAAATCTTTCAAAATATCAGAGTTTATAATGCGGAATAGTGTTCTGAATAGTACTGTTCTTACTAAGTCAGATCAGTACTTCCAGTTTTAGATTTATACTCAACTTTTATCTAGATCTTTACTTATTAAATTCTACTGTTCTTGTTTAAACAAATATCAAACAAATATCAAACAGAAAATAAAGAACACAGAATTTTATAGTGGTTCGACCAATAAGTCTACATCCACTCTCACAATCCCAGTTGTGATGTTTTATTAACTCTTCCTTGAGTTTCTTGTGGCTTAAAGTCCCAAGATTAAGACTGTGATCTTATCGATTACACTTCCAAGTGTATCTTCGATCTACTAGTAATTCTACAAGTAACTAGCACACTTGTTTTACAAAATACAAACTTAAAACTGAAAAGTAAAACTTCTCTTTGAATAGCCTTTGATTCTTCTCTTCAATTCTGTGGCTTCTCCTTGTTTCTTGATCTCTTCAACTCTGTGAGTTCTTCAATGCTCTGTAGACTTAGATTGCTTGTGAATGCTTTATGATCAGTAGTCTTAGCAGTATGAGATCACACAGTATTTATAGAACTTAGTATGACAGTTAGCAGTTTGTGAACTAACTCTCAACTAACTCTAAAACTGTTTTTGTAACTTCCTTTTTTTGTAACCGACTTTGTAACTTCCTTCTTATTCCAAGTCAGCATATCTTCAATATATCTTCAGTTACTCTTTAAATAAGCTTTCCAAACTTATTCTTCAAATACACCAAATCAGCACAGTAACTTACTGTTCTGATTTTTACTCTTCTGATTTTTACTCTTCTTAAGCCAATCAGCACAGTTCTCCAACACTATTCTGCACTTCTTCAGAATCATCTAAGCTTCTCTTCAACTCTTCTTTGAAGTCTTCTTATTCTGAAGTAGTCTTCTGAGTCTTCATAGTCTTCTGATCTTCTTCTAATCTAGTGTTCTAAACTACTGTTCTGAACTTTTACAATGCTGAATACAATAGAATACAACTTTACAAATATAAAACCTATCTATACATCAACTGAACTATATACAGATGAGTATATCTAAGTCCTATACTATAAGCTGTCTATACAATACAAAACATCAGCTTAGTTCCTAACAGTTCACATATCAGATCAGTAAACATAATAAGATCAGTAACTATATATAAGATCAGTAACTCATACATATAAACTTACATATAAGATCAGTAAACGCATATAAGATCAGTAAGCTTATTATCAGATTCCATTAAGATCAGTAAACTTATCTTATATAGAACTTTTATATCAACATATAATCACATATACCATTATCCTCAAGTTACTTTTGGCCATCAAAACATACACATCAATTAGAAAATTGTTTCACAAATTCATATCCCAACAATTTCCCCCTTTTTGATGAAGCCAAAACCACTTAAATGCAATCAGATCAGTAGTTAAGATATATGGTTGATCATACTCAGTTCATCAATTTCAACATCAGAATAGTTTCACATAAACCAAATAGTACACATTCTTCACATAATAACAAAAAATATCAAAAAAATGAAGAAAATAAAGATAAGGTTAAGAAGTGTTATCTTGTGAGCTTAGTCCTTCATCTTTAGTCTTCATTTGGTATTCTGAATGCCAAATACATCCGGTTCTTGATTTCCAGCATATGCTTGTGATCTGTAATACTTTCATCTTGAATGATTTTTGAAATGATATTTCCAACCTCTTTCAGATCAGGTTCTCCATTCTCTAATCTTGGAGGTTCCCATACTGGTTCTTCAGGACATATATCTGAATGTGTGCACCAGCAGCTAACAACAAAACATCTTCCCAGAAGATTCTTGCAACATTCAGCATAAAGTCTTCAAAATCAGCATACTCATCCTCCTTGGTAGGATGATCACCAAACTTCTTCACAATGAAATTTGCAATTTGCCACTTCTTCTTAAGATTATTCCAGTATTCCAAATGTTCATCATCAATAACAAATTCTATGTAATTCTCATTAAGAACACCAACAGCAGACTTAGATTTCATTTTCCTTTTTAATGCAGCAACTCGATTATCAAACTTCTACCTTGCAGCTTCTGCATCTTTCAACTTTTGTTTCCTAATCTGCTCATCAGCTTTTCTTTTCTCAAACAATTCAGCTTTCTTCTTAGCTAGCAACTCATTATGTTTCTCAACAGCTTCAGCCATCTTCTCATCACTTGGCCTACTACTAGCAACAACATGCTTCAGCTTACTCTTAGACCTGGTAACTCTCCCAGACTCTTCAGCTTCTTCTTCATCTTCACTCAAAACTAACTTCCTTTTTCTTTTTCCAGATGAAGATTCAGCAATGTTCTTTTCAACAGTTGCTATGACTTGAGTTTCAGCTTCAGAAGATTTTTCATGTTTTCTGAGATTTGCAATATTCTTTTTCAAACTAATGATCTCTTCTTTCAGATCATCCATACTCTCTTTTAGTTCATCTTGACTCACAACTAATTGAGCTTGCTGAGTTTGAGTTTGCTCCATGACCTTCATGACCTTAACTTCCCCCTTTTTGGCTTCATCCTGCCATTCTTTCAAGGGTGTTATGAGCAACTCAACTTTCCTTTGCAAATCAGCAGACAATTTCTTTTCCTGTAATCTATGCAGATCATAGATTTTGGACATTGTGTGATTTATCACTTGCTCATACGAACTTGTAGCACATAACTTTTCCAATTTCTCAGTAGCCTCTTGAAATTTTGTCAAAGTAGCCTCCAGCTTACTTTGCAATTCTTCATTAAGCTTCTTCAACATCTCAAAGCTTGAGCTATCTGGAACAGTATCAGTAGGAACAGGTCTTACTGTCTCTTGAACATCATTCAGCACAGTATTTTCAGCAACATCAATTGGTGTACTATCTAACTCATCAGCACCCAAAGTTTGTTCCTCTATGACCTCAGTTTCTTCAATTAAAACTGTGTTCTCAAACACCTCAGTTGCATTGGTATCAACTTCATAGTCAGCTTCCATATCTGCTTGATTATTAAACTCTTCAGCACCAACATCCTCAGCACCCAAATTGACATCAGAATCAACATGAGTCTCAGCAGAGTTAACCATAGAATATTTACATCCTGTTAATCTTTCAATCAACTGAATAACAGAATCCAATGTAAACAATTATGAACAATTTTGAACACTTGCAGCTTCTCTCTGCTCTTGTTCCCAATCATGAAAAACAGATAAACCTCACATGCCTTCTGCTACAACTAACAACTCTTTCAAGCCAATCCTTCTAAGATATACCCAAGTACCTATCCTTAGAAGTTGTTCAAACACCATAGAGCTGTCATCTAATCCATGAAAACATTTCAGAAGTGCATTTCTCAGTTTAAACTTAATCCTCTCTTCCTTATCACAGATAGGATAATCCATCAAAAACACTGAATGTGGTTGAATAACCTCAGTTTCTGGAGATGAGGAGATTTCAATAGGTTCAGAAGCAGGTATATGTTCATGCTCAGTAGAGTGATCATGAACTGGTTCAGGGGAAAAATAAGGAGTAGGAATATGTTGAGGACTAGAATGGGGAGTGGTATGAAAAGAAGTGTTCTGAATGGGTGAGGATGGAGTGTTCTATCTAATAGGAGAGTAGTGTACTGACTCCTCAGAACAGGTTGAATCTCGATCAATGGGTTGGGTTTGAAATGGAACAGAATTTGATGGAGTAGGGGTAGAATCAAGAACTTTCCTAGGTCTAGAAGTACTAACCTCATGATCTTCATAGCTGTTTCTCACCACAGTTTCAAGAAATCTTACTGTGTGCTCTGCTGAGGCTTTTGCAGACCTTCCTCTTCTTAATACAGAACTCATAGGATCATGCTTTGCCTTGGTTCTTTTCTCTGGTTGATCATCATCTGATTTGTACATAGAAGCACCAGATTCTTGAGCTTCTAGTTCTGGAAGAGGTAGCACCAAAGGATTCTCTTGTTCATAACGAACATATTCCTTTTTCATCAAGAATTTCCCTTGATGGAACTTCTTGGGATTACTCCAGTATGCTTTCTTAACAACAATCTGAGGTAACAGAATGCTCAGCTTGTTCCCGAACCCTAATTTCGATTTGATTGAAAACTCTTCGGAGTCCTCATCGAACAAAATCTTTTCCTTTTCGCTTAGAAGTCTTTCAAGAAAGAAACCTTGCCAATCACCTTGAACACGGTCAATTATTGCTGCCATTATGCGAATTTTCAGATTTGATAGAGCGTCTTGACTGTGATGTTGCCCTAACAAACACTTTCCAGCAATATCCATCAAAAATTGAAGACCAGTAGGTAGCACGGCTTTCTTCAAATTGTGTAGAGTTTCTGGTTCCTCATTTGTCCATCTACCCACACACTCTTTTTCTTCTCCAGCTTTGTAGTTCAGGATGTCAACAGGTCCTTGGGGTAAATCCAACATAACCTCAAGAATCTCTCGAGTTATTTCGACCTTGTGCCCGGACAGTATTGAACGAACACCATTGTTATCACCTTCTAGCTGTAAAAAGAATTCCACTGCTTCGGGTTCATACACATTGAGTGGGTATGATTCCAAAAATTTCCTGAGACCGCTTTCTTCACACATGGTTAAAATAGCTTGATTCTCTGGACAATGTCGACCATTAAAGTAGACTGCGTTTTCTACAAAAATGCCTTTCTCACGCATCCAAAATCCATAATCAAACGTTCCAATAACTTCATTAGATTCGCTCAGAACATTAATAATAGCCATTTGTAGAGGTGTAGAAGATAGAGTAATTTTGAGTTATGAAATTTTCAGAAATGAATTCGTAAGGAAGATGAAGATGAAAAGTGATCGTGTTTGATAAATTCAAAACCAGTCTAGGGCGTGGATTGAGTTTATTTTCACGATGAATGGTTGCGATTGAATCTCGAAATTCGTGATTAAAAAAAACTGTTCATATTCGAATACCATTCTTATTTCTTGGAGCCATTTTGTGTTTGATAAATACACCACAGTACTTAGGTTAAAAATAGAGGAGTGTATTAATCATCTCTATTATTAATCTAAAAGTCGAGCAGTTTTTAACTTAGAATATTCTAAGACAAAAACTGTTCTGATGCATATCAGCACAGTAGGTTTCAGAAATAATTCACTTCATTTTCTTGCTTTTGAAATATTAAAATGTACTTATCTGGATCAGCTGAGTACTGTGATCAGCTGAGTAACCTTTTGAGCATCAGATCAGTTGTTGGGGTCAGCACAGTAGTACTCAGATCAGTTCCCAGCTTCCCTGATTCCACATTTTTGCTATCAGCACAGTAATCCTCAGATCAGTACTGTGACAGATCATTTCTCTTCTGTAGACATATTACTAGTAATCAAATCTTTCTGTAGACATATTATTAGTAGTCAGATCAGTTCTGTAGAATAATTGAATTTGTAGTCAGATCAGTTCTGTAGACAAAGAAACTTTGTAATCAGATCAGTTCTGTAGACAAGTCGATTTATTAATCAGAACAGATCTGTAGACTAATATAGTCTGTAATCAGATCAGATTTGTAGACTTTTTCAATCTGTAATCAGATCAGTTCCCCTTCAGTGGAGAATTCCTCTTCTGTGCCTGTTTCACCTTGGTAGAAGTGTTAGTTCATGAGATATAAGTGTAAAACAGTACAGAGTAGTAACAATATGTTTAATTTAATGATCACATCAAGGTTTATGCTAAAATGACTTAGTGTTCTGAGTCAACAAAAGGATCTTTAAGAAATCACAGATTCCCCCTTAATGTGTGTTCTCAGTGTCCCTCAGCTTTACCAGCTTCCTCATCGGGATTAAGGTCACTTTAGTAACCTTGTTACCTGTTTTAAGTCTAGTGATCTGACATAGGGTTGTCTCTTCTGAATTCTGAGTTTTGCTGTACTGCTCTTGCTTTGTCTTCTTTTGGTATGAGATCAGTACCTGAAATGTCAGTGCAGTTCTATATACATATAGAATCCATATCTATCAATCCTAAACTAATGCATAACTCTCTAAATCTTGCTTCAGCCAATGGTTTTGTAAAAATGTCAGCTCTTTGAATATCAGTATGAATCTTTTCCATCCTAATATTCTTCTTTTCAACATGATCCCTAATAAAATGATGCCTAATGTCAACATGTTTGCATCTAGTATGTAGAACGGGATTTTGTGTGATGGCAATGGCACTATTACTGTCACAATATATAGGTACATTAGATTCTACAATATTGTAGTCTCTGAGTTGTTGTATTAGCCAAAAAAGCTTACTACAACAACTACCTGCAGCCATATATTCTGCTTTAGTAGTAGAAGTTGCCACACTTGTTTGTTTCTTTGAAAACCATGAAATGAGCTTAGTTCCTAAGAATTAACATGAACCTGAAGTAGATTTTCTATCTATTTTGCAACCTCCAAAGTCCGAGTCTGAATAACCACTTAAGGATATATCATCATCTGCAGGATACCATAATCCTCGATTAATGGTCCCCTTTAGATATTTCAATATCCTTTTGGCAGCTTCCAGATGACTTTCTTTGGGGTTTGCTTGAAATCTTTCACATACTCCAACAGAAAAAGCAATATCAGGTCTGCTGGCAGTTAGATAGAGTAGAGAGCCAATCAAAGCACGATAGTGAGGTTGGTCAGAAGACTTACCTCCTTCATCAGGATCCATTCTGTATGTAGGTTGCATGGGCACACCAACTGTCTTATAGGTTTTAATACCAAATTTATCTAGTAAATTCTTAGTGTATTTTGCTTGATTTATAAAGATACCTTCTGGAGTTTGTTTTACTTGAAGACCAAGAAAATATGTCATTTCTCCCATCATAGACATTTCAAATTTACTTTGCATGAGTGTAGAAAAGCTTTCACTCAAGGTTTTGTTGGGTGATCCAAAAATAATATCATCCACATAAATTTGAACAAGTAATATATCATTACCTTCTTGTCTTCTAAACAAAGTTCTATCAACCTTGCCTTTAGTAAAACCATTTTCAAGTAAGAATAGAGAAAGTGTATCATACCAGGCTCTTGGGGCTTGTTTCAGTCCATATAGTGCTTTCTTTAACCTGTATACTTGGTGACTATTCACTTCAAAACCAGGTGGTTGTTCCACATAAACTTCTTCAGCAAGTATACCATTCAAAAATGCACTTTTCACATCCATTTGATACACAGTGAATTTCATATGTGCAGCATAAGCAAGGAACAATCTTATAGCTTCTAGTCTAGCTACAGGAGCAAAAGTTTCATCATAATCAATACCCTCAGCTTGAGAGTAGCCCTGAGCAACTAATCTAGCTTTATTTCTAACTACAAGATCATTTTCATCCCTTTTGTTCTTGAAAATCCACTTAGTGCCTACAACATTATGATCACTAGGTCTATCAACAAGTTCCCAAACTTCATTTCTAGTGAACTGATTAAGTTCTTCTTGCATGGCTATAATCCAGTTGCTATCACTTACAACTTCATTCACAGTTTTAGGCTCAATGGATGATAGAAAACAACACCAGCAAAATAGAGACTTACTAGGTTCTTCCTGGGAATTACACAATTGTTTTCTAGTTTTTACACCTTTGCTAGAATCACCTAGAATCAGATCAGTAGAATGAGCAGACTTCCATGTCCTTCTATTCTTAACAGAAATGCTATCATCATTTATATCATGCAAATCATCATGCAGATCAGTATCATTTATATCAGCAGATTTGTTCATGGGAGAGCAGTTATTTAATTCTGGCATATCAAAAGTTTTAGAAGACTCACCTTTGTCTTTTACCTTTTCTTTTTCAGAATCTTGATCTAGGACTTTCAGGAAAGGATTATATGCTTGTACAGATTCATATATTTCTGCATCATCATCTTCATTGTTGATTTGAAGTTGTAGTTTGTCAATTTTCTTACTGAGGTGATGATCAGTAGAGTCCTCCTGCACATTCTCATCAAAGACTACATGGGGTGTTTCTTCCACACATAGGGTAGAGTAATTAAACACTCTAAATGCTTTGCTTACAGAAGAGTATCCTAAGAATATCCCTTCATCAGCTTTTGCATCAAAAGCATTTAATTTACTTTTGCCATTGTTATGTATGAAACACTTACATCCAAAGATATGAAAATAAGAAACTCTTGGTTTTCTGCCTTTCCATACCTCATAAGGTGTTTTACCATGCACCTTATTAAGAGAACTTCGATTTTGGGAGTGGCAAACTGTGTTAATAGCTTCTGCCCAAAATTTTTTAGGTGTGTTGAATTCTGCAATCATGGCTCTGCATGCTTCTTTTAGTGTTCTGTTTCTCCTTTCTGCATCACCATTTTGTTGAGGGGTTCTGGTTGCACTTGTCAAATGCTGTATGCCAGACTTAGAACAGTAGTCAGAGATGTAACAGTTAATAAACTCAGTCCCCTTGTCACTCCTAATCTTGACAATGGGATGACCTTTTTCAACCTGCAACCTCTTCAATAGATCTGGAAGTAGTGTTTGTGTATCACTCTTTTTGTGTAGAAAGACTACCCAAGTAAACTTAGAGTAATCATCTACTACAACTAGAGTATACCTTCTTCCATTCAATGTAGGAGGGTTGATAGGACCATGAAGATCCATATGCAAGAGTTCTAAAACTCTGCTTGTTGAAAGAGTTGGAATGGACTTAAATGAAACCTTTACCTGTTTACCTTTTTGACAGGAGTCACACATTTGTGATTTGGAATAGATTTCATTAGGAATGCCCTCAACAAGATGTTCTCTAGCAATCTTGTTGATTATCTTAAAGTTCAGGTGGCAGAGGCGTTTATGCCAGAGCCAGCTGTTTTCTTTAGGACTCTTAGTAATAAGACAAGCATTCTTAGGACAACTATTCCAATTCACAATGTATACACTTCCTTGTCTAGTGCCAACAAGTAGAACATTGTGAGTCCTTTTGTCTATTATTTCACATCTTCTGGTTTTGAACTGAACTTTGTATCCCCTGTCACAGAATTGAGATACAGATAACAAATTATATTTCAAACCTTCAACATATGAGACATCTTGGATTTCAACATCTCCATTCTTGATGAATCCAAATCCTTTTGTGATTGCCATGGAGCTGTCTCCAAAGATGACTTTTGGTCCTTCCTTCTCATGATAGTCAGTAAGCAAGGCCTTGGTACCAGTCATGTGGTGTGAACACCCACTGTCTATGTACCAGGTCTCACCAACTGTACCACCTTTCTTGTATAAGTCCAGTCGATCCTGCAAGGTAGTGATCTTAATAATTTAGGTACCCTAGTTTATTGGGGTCCTTGGGGGTTAGCAGTGAGAGGTACCCAAATGAACATTGAGGATTTGAATAAATGGGACCTCTTCAGTTTCCTTCCAAATTTATCACAAAACAGTACTTTGTTAACCAATTCAGAATTATCAGCAGACTTAGGATCTATTTTTCTGAGATAGCCTTTCCTTGGTTCTATCCCTTTTTCAGTAAGATCAGTATGCCTGTAATAGTTTGAATATGGTCTGAAAGCATGTGGACCATACGGCTTATAAATGCGTTTTGGTCTTTCCTCTCCAATGGTATCATAAGATAAAGGTGGAGGATAAAGAACAGGTTTGTTATGATAATGAGGCACAAATCTCCTAGGTTTAGTTGAATATAGCTGAGACTGCCTTATGAAAGGAGGTCTAGGTTGTTCCCAACTTGCCTGTGCTTGTCTTGAGCTACTGTTCTGAGTTTGTTTCTTCTGATTCCAGGACTGATCTGATCTGGTCAGAGGAGTATAACTCTTCTGGTATGGTCTTGACTGTACTGGTCTTAATACATTCTTCATTTTACCATTCTTGGTAGTAGGAGGGCTGTATTTAGACTGTACTTTGAGTTTTGGATCATCATCATAAGTCATAGGTTCTTTTCCTTTATCTAGTTGCAAAGAACTTGAACTAGCTCCATTAGTGTTCTTAAATTCTGAAGTAGAGGAACTAGGCAGATCAATACCTATCCCACTTTTATCATTTGGAGCTCTATATCTGTCTGAGATAGTTTGATTAATCTTAGTAGAGTTAATCATCCCAGATAGCTTTCGATCTAGGCTCACTACTTCAGATTCTAAGAATCTATTGCGCTCTTCAAGTTTTTCACATTTAATCTTTAAATCATTGAATTCATTAGTCTCTTTGGCTTGAGTTTTAAGCATACCCTGATATAGTTTATCAATAGATGCATACTTTTCTTGGAGTTGGGACAACTCTTCTGATAGCCTTGCATTTATGACAGCTATATTAGGATCTACTTTTGACTGAGCTTCTTTCAGATTAATGATTTCTTGCTTTAAAGAAATATTCTCATCACTAATTTCAATGAATGCTTTGTTAGCTTGTAGAAGGTCTTCTTCAGTCACTCCTTGGGAATGATGAAGACTACTTCCTACACTGCTATCAGCAGCATCACATTCATCAGTGTCAGAATTTTTGCAAGATTGAAAAGAGTTAGCAGATGATACCTCATCATTTATTTTGGCCATCATTACCAGTCCATCATCTGCTATGAAGGCTTCATCTTCATTGCTAGAGGGGTATTCAGATGAAGATGATGGCAACTCTTCTGATTCCGAATCAGAATCATTGTATGCCATCATTGCCTTCTTACCCTTGGCATATTTTCGATCTCTTCTGGCTTTCCTTTCTTCTCGATCTTCAGAACTCAGATCAGGACATTCATAAGCATAATGACCTGGCTTATCACAATTATAGAAAACAGGATTGTTAGAAGTTCTCTTAGGAGGTGAATGATTTCGGTTCCTGTCATGCTTGTCAATTGAGTTCCTGTCTTTCTTATCAGAATACTTTCTATCCCTCTTATCAGATGAGTTCCTATCTCTCCTGTTCTCATTAGAGATCTCATCCCTTCTTTCAGAAGAGTTTTGATCCCTTCTGTTCACAGAAGAGTCCCTGTTACTAGAACCCTTGGTTTCCTTATAGAATCTCTTGTATCTACCATACCTCTTATTTAGTCTATCAAATCTTTTGATCATAAGGCTCATCTGATCTTTCAGACTAAGATCAGAACTATCTAGTTCATCTTTTATGCTTGAGGCCTTAGTCTTGGATGATCTAGACCCCTTAGAGGTAGAGGCTTTAAAAGCTATGTCCTTAGAGGCATCCTTATCCTTATGAATCACAGTAATAGGATCTTCTTCATCTAACTCAAACTCATGTGCCTTAAGTGTTTGGAACATAGTTTCTGCTGGCCAAGAATCAATGTCTTGTGTGGTTTTAATGATCATCTTGACCATTTTCCACCTTTCATCCAAAGCTTTCAAGATTCTCAAGTTAACTTCTCTTTCAGTATAAGTCTTTCCTAACACATCAAGATCATTCATAATTTTGGTAAATCGAGTATCCAATTCATCAATTGATTCACCTGGCTTCATCTTGAATGTTTCAAACCTTTGGACAGCTATGGATAATTTGCTTTCTTTGATCAGTGTAGTACCTTCACAAAGAATAGCCAATTTGTCCCACATTTGCTTTGCAGTCTTACATTTTAACACTTTACCAAGATACTCATTTGGTAAGGTGTGTAAAATATAATTCTTAGCAAGACTATCCAAATTGTTTTGTCTCATTTCTTCAGAAGTCAGTTTTGACCTTGGTTTAGGGACTGTTGGTCCCTGAACGAGTAGTGAATGGGATTAAAGTCTAGAGGGGAGGGGTGAATAGACTTTAAAACTTTTTCAAACAGAGTTGGGAACCTCTTCTGATTGCTATGTCAACTGGACTGCAAGTCTGCTGGTCCAGATGACTATAGTGATCTGACTGAAGAGGTTGTGTGCGGAAATGTGGTGGCCCTGGTTTAGACTCGTTCTTATAACTTGTTTTACTTTGTGAAATTACTCAGCTGATGCTGATTTGAAAGTTATGGCCCTTTTTGAAGAGTGTTGAAATCACAGTATGCACTATATAATAATGAATGTAAAAGCAGAAATGTAAAGTGCAGAAAGTAAATAACACCGGATTTATAGTGGTTCGGATATACGATCCTACGTCCACTCTCACGTCCTAACGTGATGTTTAATCCCTTTAATTTCCACAAATTACAAGGGTCTTGTCCTTTATAGTCCCAAGGTTAGGACTTTGAGATCTGAGCCGTCCTAACAGCTGCGGTCTCCACAAGTGATTGTAAGCACTTGCACTTTGGGGGGTTTCAAAAACTTAAACCTTTCGGTGAGGGTTTGGGGTTTTTGAGATGTATCCAACTAATGGTTCAAGCTTATAATTTGCTTAACCACTATGCCTAAAACAATTGATATACACTATGAACAAGTTTCAGGTTCTTAAGGGTTGGATAGGAAGCACTTTAGAGCTATAGATAATCTAATGAATTTCTGGCTCTTGGAGAATTCTTAGAACAATGTGGCTTTTTGCTTGATGGCTTGCTTAGCTTGTGAATTCTCTCTTGTTTGCTTCTGTGTTCAACTTCTTGTATTTATAATGGAGATTGGGTGCAACTAGCCGTTGGAGTTGACTAGCCGTTTGAGCAATCTTCCCATATTAGCTTGATTCCTTGATTCCAGTCGCTTGATTGCTTCAATCCTGGGATCATGTCAATCTTCTAAATAAGGTAGGTCTTCGTTTGAATTGCAAGATGACTTGGGAATCAGCCGAGTCCTGGAAGAGCACATAGTCTTCTGATCTGTACTACTAGTCTTCTGACTGCTCTTCTGGCCTTAGGTCTTCTGTCTTCTGGTATCAGACGAGTACTACTCTTCTGATCTGAAAATTCTCTGTAATGCTTTAGGCCATCTTTAATCTGGGACTCCATCAGATAAGTAGGTATACAAGCACCTTAACATATCTGGTCTTCAAGGATCTTCTAGTCTTCATGTCTTCTACTCTTCTTATCTTGAGGATAGGCATGTAAGCCATGACTGTGCTGATCAGCTGCTATCAATACAGTTGATCACACAAGACTAGTCTAAGCTGTTCTATACAAGTCAGCTGATCCTATTACATTTATAAACTCTAAGTGTTTTGGCCATCAAAACTATTCTAACATCAAATGGGGCTTAGGGTGAATTTATATCCCAACAGGGACCAGTGCTCCAACTGGTTTAGAAGGATCCAGAACAGCAGTGTTCTCCACCATGGTGACAATTGGTCCTTCAGTCACCACAGACACCATCAGATCATGTGTTGAGCTAAAGATGGCCTCCATCCTAAGCTTCCAGTAGTCATAATCTGCAATCTTGAACTTAGGAAGTTTGTTCACATTAGTGTCATCCATGTTTGATTAGACAAATAGGATCAGTAGTGTAGCAGATAGTTTTCAAGTATTCAGATAGTGACAGATATCAAGAAATAGTAGCAAGATCAGTACGATTTCCCTCAAGATCTGCAAGGTTATCAAGAAACAGCAGTCCAAAGAACTACTGCTCTGATACCACTTGTTGGTCCCAAAGTTGAGTTAAGATTGAGTAAGCTAAGAAAGTCTAGAGGGAAGGGGTGAATAGACTTTCAAAAATCTTTCAAAATATCAGAGTTTATAATGCGGAATAGTGTTCTGAATAGTACTGTTCTTACTAAGTCAGATCAGTACTTCCAGTTTTAGATTTATACTCAACTTTTATCTAGATCTTTACTTATTAAATTCTACTGTTCTTGTTTAAACAAATATCAAACAAATATCAAACAGAAAATAAAGAACACAGAATTTTATAGTGGTTCGACCAATAAGTCTACATCCACTCTCACAATCCCAGTTGTGATGTTTTATTAACTCTTCCTTGAGTTTCTTGTGGCTTAAAGTCCCAAGATTAAGACTGTGATCTTATCGATTACACTTCCAAGTGTATCTTCGATCTACTAGTAATTCTACAAGTAACTAGCACACTTGTTTTACAAAATACAAACTTAAAACTGAAAAGTAAAACTTCTCTTTGAATAGCCTTTGATTCTTCTCTTCAATTCTGTGGCTTCTCCTTGTTTCTTGATCTCTTCAACTCTGTGAGTTCTTCAATGCTCTGTAGACTTAGATTGCTTGTGAATGCTTTATGATCAGTAGTCTTAGCAGTATGAGATCACACAGTATTTATAGAACTTAGTATGACAGTTAGCAGTTTGTGAACTAACTCTCAACTAACTCTAAAACTGTTTTTGTAACTTCCTTTTTTTGTAACCGACTTTGTAACTTCCTTCTTATTCCAAGTCAGCATATCTTCAATATATCTTCAGTTACTCTTTAAATAAGCTTTCCAAACTTATTCTTCAAATACACCAAATCAGCACAGTAACTTACTGTTCTGATTTTTACTCTTCTTAAGCCAATCAGCACAGTTCTCCAACACTGTTCTGCACTTCTTCAGAATCATCTAAGCTTCTCTTCAACTCTTCTTTGAAGTCTTCTTATTCTGAAGTAGTCTTCTGAGTCTTCATAGTCTTCTGATCTTCTTCTAATCTAGTGTTCTAAACTACTGTTCTGAACTTTTACAATGCTGAATACAATAGAATACAACTTTACAAATATAAAACCTATCTATACATCAACTGAACTATATACAGATGAGTATATCTAAGTCCTATACTATAAGATGTCTATACAATACAAAACATCAGCTTAGTTCCTAACAGTTCACATATTAGATCAGTAAACATAATAAGATCAGTAACTATATATAAGATCAGTAACTCATACATATAAACTTACATATAAGATCAGTAAACTCATATAAGATCAGTAAGCTTATTATCAGATTCCATTAAGATCAGTAAACTTATCTTATATAGAACTTTTATATCAACATATAATCACATATACCATTATCCTCAAGTTACTTTTGGCCATCAAAACATACACATCAATTAGAACATTGTTTCACAAATTCATATCCCAACAGTTTCTAATTTGTTTAAAGCATGACTTGGAGATATTCAGATCCTATGAGTATACCTTTATGAGTGACAAACAAAAAGGTTTAATTCAAGCATTTGGTGAGGTTTTTCCAGATTCACAACACAGGTTCTGTGTTAGACATATCCCAAAAAAAAAACATAGATGCAGTAGCTGTTCATGCCCATAATCTATTTGTCGAAAGTCCCTCATCACTAAACTTGCTCTGTTCTTCAAGTTATCTTTCTATGAGATTCAATATAACCAATTGAACAATGCAAAATAAAATATAAGTCTTGTTCCTCAAATTATCCATTCACAAACATAAACAGTACCTGATCAACATACATTATACTCAATTACCTACAAATTGTTAACCTCATTAGCAATTACAATGAACAACTACATTAACACATTGATACACCAACTACATTAGCAATTGTCTAAACAATAGCTAACCAACTACAAGAGCAGTTGCCTTCCAACATAACATCATAGACAATATGAAGACCAATACAATAACTCTAAATTTTTGTTTCACATATTCAGTTTTCAGCTTCACATTTTCTGTTTTGAACTTCTCAATTTCCGTTTCTGCTGCATTTAACCTTCGCAACAATCCCGGAATAATCATCTTTGATCTCCAACACATTGGGGGGTCTTTCCACGCCCAGAAAGAGCACCCACCTCTCTACATTTAATATAAACAAAGCACATCATATCACACATCAACATTAATCTAGATTTTAATCCCAAAAAATTGAACATAAATTTTAATACAAAATTTTCATACCAAAATATAAACAGAGGACATCAAAGCATATGCATAGAGCATTTTAATCTCAGTCTATTGGTATGGATCAACATCAACATTGAACAAAAATATATCATAGAGCATTTTAATCTCAGTCTATGGGTTTTATGCCTATTTTAACAATGCTTGAAAACTACAATTTGGTAGATATAATTCTTACCTTTGAGTTTGAGTTTACACAACAAAAAAATCTTCTTCCTGGATTTTCGTTTGTCCAAGAGGTGCGAATTAGAGCTTTTCTTCCACAATAACACTCAACAACAACATTATCTTGACTCGTTTTGGTAGACATCTATGAATCGCAATTTTTTTCTTCCGCTAATAGGGCTTTTGATATTGCGTTCTTGCTCTCGATAGATTAGGGTTTTTTTGTTTGTTTTGAAATGAGAAAGATGTTGACATGTCATTTTGAATTGAGGTGGCTGTGATGTGGCATTATGTTTTATTAATTAATATCCACGTATGCGTTTCAGCCCGATTTGCTTCCTCACGTGACTTTCACGTGCAATAATAGCCCGAAATTGGATCGGTCGGGCTAATTAGGCCTACATTTGCGAGAAAAAAAAAATTACGGTCCTCTTTTTGCTAGCCCGTAAAGTTACGGTCCTCTTTTTGCAACACCCCCAAAGTTGCGGTCCTTAAAAAACAATTTTCCCTGAGATTTATGGTGGTTCAAAGACAAGGCACCTAAATTCTCTTCACATAACCAACTGTACACTTTACAACGAAAGACTTACAAAAAATACAAACACTCGAAAGGATAAGGATAGGTTTGAAGTAGGGTTTCCAACTTTTTAATTCTATTAGCTGAGTTTCATCGAATTCTTTCTAAGCTTATGAATTTGGCTTTATATGTTTAGCTTATTAAGGCTAAAATATAGAACACTAGTGATTAGGGTATATATATATACATGCTCTTGGCAATTCCTGAACTCTTGAGGTTTTGAAAGTTGATAACTTAATTAAATACTTCGACTTTTAGAATTTCTAGTCTTTTTGTGAAACTTGACCTTGTATTTATATGAGGATTTGAAAACTAGTTATTGGAGAGAGCTTGTTCAAATTCAATCTCTTTGGAATATATATTTTTTGTACAAATCTTTCTGATCATTTAATGTTTTTGTACTTTTGCATTGTTGCAGTGCTCTACTGCAGCTTTGGGTCAAATATGTACATCCATTGTTGCATTCTTATTAGTCCACAATAACAGAGGTAGATAGAGTTGTTCAACATAACTACTTTGAAGACTATTAAGGAATGATTGACTCATTCCTTGTATATAGCATTTATTGTTTATATCTTTCCTTGTATATAACATTTACTGTTTTCCTTGATTCATGTAATTCAGTTAATTGTAAATCCTCACTATATATACAAGTCCACACACCTCACCAAAGTTAAAGGTGATCATATCTCATTGTTCACATGGTATCAACCTAAACACCTAGAAAACCCTAACCCTAATTTTCTTTCTCCCTCTGTCGCCGCCGTCGCCTCCCCTATATTCAAGGGATTTGGGTGAAGCCTTGAGCGACCAATCTGGCCTTGTGCCGCTCAATGGAACCATCAGATTTGTACTTGGTCCGAAAGACCCATTTAGAACTAACAATGTTCGCATCTCGAGGGCGAGGAACAAGATCCCAAGTATTGTTAACTCGCAAAACATCAATCTCTTCCTGCATGGCGGCCAACCATCAGGGGACTTGGCAACAGATTTAAAACCACGGGGCTCCGAGGAGGCAGTGAGGAGGATTCTTCGATATGTAAAACACACTATCAGCTACGGCCTTTCCTTCACTCGTCGACCAGACTCCTCCATGGTCACCTATTCCGATGCCGACTGGGCTCGATGTGTGAAAACTCGTCGTTCCACCTATGGTTACTCGTTCTTCTTGGGTTGAAATCTGGTGTCCTGGAGTGCGAAGAAACAACCCACTGTTGCTCGCTCCAACTGCGAATCGGAGTATCGTGCCTTGGCCAACGCAGCAGCCGAGGTGGTTTGGCTAACTTCTCTGCTCGGCGAGCTCCGCATTCCGTTACCTGCTCGCCCCGTTCTACTTTCCGACAACAACAGTGCCCTTTTTCTAAGCCAAAATCCAGTGGCTCACAAACGGGCGAAACACATTAACATCGACTGTCATTTTGTTCGCGAGCTCGTCACTTCTAGCAAACTATCCACACAGTTTGTCCCCACACATCTTCAACTAGCCAACATCTTCACGAAGAGCCTTCCTCGCCCGACGTTTGAGTTCCTTCGTTCCAAGCTCTACGTTTTTCCTCATTCCACGCATCGCTTGACGGGGGATATTAAAGAATGATTGACTCATTCCTTGTATATAACATTTATTGTTTATATCTTTCCTTGTATATAATATTTACTGTTTTCCTTGATTCATGTAATTCGGTTATTGTAAATCCTCACTATATATACAAGTCCCCACACCTCACCAAAGTTAACGGTGATCATATCTCATTGTTCACAAAGACTTTGTCATATCGGCTTTGGAGTTTTTTTTTATGTCACGATATCTGGTACGAGAACCGACTAATATCGGTTTAGGAGTTGATCTTCTCTTATGAACTTTATGACACTTAGTCAATATTCCTTTTGTTCAAGCGCATGTAAAACTACTTCAGCGGATACTTGACAACACCATATGCCAGCTGATAATGGATCATGTTTGATGTCAAGACTCAACTAACTTGTGCTTAGTATACAAGTCATCTAATTTTCATATGATCTTCTCTTCTGTTCTTTTGTAGGCCTTCTCATCTATATTCTTCTACTTTTCAAGTTTTGAACATACGCATATTAATCAACATCTTAGATCAGTTGAGATACACTACAACTAATCTTAAACTATCACACTATACTAGATATTGTTTTTATAAAATTATTATAATAGACATATCAAAAGATAATCAACTAGTTAATCCTATTACGTTGTGTTTTTGGTTAAATCATCAAAAATTAATACTACATATTTTCCAATAATTTTCCCATTTTTTTCTGGTGCCAAAACTATTTTTATCACAAAATGATATATAAACAATTAAACATAGATATAAATAATGTAATATGAAAAAAAAAAAAAAAAAGAAGAGAAGGTCGAAATGAAGATAATGAGAGGTTGCTTGAGTAAAATCATATGGGTGGGGCTATTAACACCCCATACACTGTTATACACACCCCAAATGTTAAACACACCCTACTAAAATTTAAAAATCAATTTTTATTTACTAAACATACCCCAATTCTTTTCTATTTGCCATTTAACACTTAAAACAAAATACAAAATAACACTATTAAAATTAACTAAATCTTAAAAATATATAAATTAAAAAAAAAATCAAAAAAAGTATTCAATAATATAAAAAAAAATTAAATAAAAGTTGAAAAATATTTTAAAAAATCAAATAAATATTAAAAAAATATTTGAATGAAAAAAATCAATTAAAAAACTTAAAACGTTATGAAAATCAACTAAATTTATTTTTTATAACGTTTTAAATTTTAGTTGATTTTCATAATATAAAGAATTACAATTTAAATCAGATGAGTTCCTATCAGCTATTATGAAAGTCTTCATTTCTTACCACGATAGACAAACTTTCTTTTTTTAGTTTGGCCTTGATGGGTACTATGTCATCTGAAGTTGAGAAGTTGCCTTCTTTAACTAGCCTATAGAGCGTCATGTTGATCTCAAGTTGCCTTCTTCAACTAGCTTATGGAGCATCATGTTGATCTCTAGCCAATTGTTTTTTAGTTGCATGGTAACCTAACTCAATAGTTTCATGACTTCCGTCCCATATCTTCTTTCAGAGGAAAAGATAACCAACTGTCATCGAGTTAGAGAATACGTCAAATACTTCTTTTTTCTCTGTAGAGAATGATGAAATCTAGCTACAATTTTTTTTTTTTTTACTTCGAGTCATTATTTTTTGTAGTCCGGTGGAAATAAGTGATCTGTGAAGGAATCTTCTTTTTTAAGGATCACATATTCTTCCAGAATTGATACATTTTTCTTCTTCTTACGACTCCTCAGATACTCTGAGTTCTTCTTGCTAGATCTGCTTCTCAGTTGCTGAAGGTTTAGATTGAAATCTCAGCTGATTGACAGATGAGATTAAGATTGCTTATGGGGCAATAGTTCCCCTTTAAACACATAGCTACTAATTTTTTATTTTTTTTCAAGAGTTGTTAATCTCCTAGCCAGCCTGTGTGTTATAGAATGTGTGTTAGGATACACTAGAATTTTTGCAATGTATGTATTTTTAAGTTTTGATTATTAAATATAATTGGTTTTTATTTTTAATGTTGTAGTTTTAATTTTAGGAGGGTGTATTCAATTGAGATTCTATTGGATTTTTTTGGACTTTAAAAAGTACGTGGAATCCATAGAGTTCATGCAGAGTTTGACTGACTTTTTTTTATTGATTTATATGGATTTTCATTCACTTGACAGGATTGTGGAATATATATTTTTTATTGATTTACGATTTTCATAAACTCCGATATTGATGCAAAGAGTTTTTTTTTAATGTGAAGTGTTTTTTTTAAAAATTAATATTATATATATATATATAAAGTTTATATATTAATTCGGCGGATCGGATACCCGCGGGTCGGGCATAAGACCCAAACCCGACCCATACTTAATACGGGCGAATATGACCTGACCCAAAGCTCACGAGTGGGGTGGGTATCCGTGGGTCGGGGTCAATATTGTCATTCCTACTTCTGATCTTTCGTCTTTAGAGTTCTCTATGAGAATCCGTTGAAATCTCTTGTTTTTAGAAGAGATTTTGGATAGTGTAATTTATTCATATTTTTTGGGGAGAATCCAACAAAATCCATAGACTATTGAATACCTAAATATTTTTAAAGACTTTTTAAAATCCGTATTGTATACCTCAAAATTTTAAAAGACTTTTTAAAATCCGAATTGAATACCCTCAAACTTTGAAAGTCCAAAAAAATTCTACAGAATCCACAACCAATACACCCCCTTAATTATCTTGAATGTACGTATATTCAAATGATTTTGACATAGTTTAACTACAATTTTGAATATATATATATGTATATTGATAATTACAAATTTAATTAATAATAGTAATTAATTAAAAGATAATATATATGTGTGGAGAAAATTAATTATACATATATCATATATATTAATTGTATTCAAACTATAACTCGTTACATCTCCTAGCCTAAATGGCAAATAAGGGGCGCACATAGGCATTGAGACCGAGAGGTCTCGGGTTCGATTCTCGGTTGACTTATAAAGTCAAAGGTTCAAACCCTAAATGGTTTATCTTCGTGTCGTTTTTGTAGCTTTCTCCACCGCTATTAAATGACTTATCTTCGTGTCGTTTTTGTTGTTTTCCAAGCTCCACTGGACGTCCTCCGTTTTTGTTAGTACCGCTCCACCGCTATCTACCTTTCTCCACTTCGTGTCGTTTTTGTAGCTTTCTCCACCGCTATTAAATGACTTATCTTCGTGTCGTTTTTGTTGTTTTCCAAGCTCCACTGGACGTCCTCCGTTTTTGTTAGTACCTACCTTTCTCCTTTCTCCACTTCGTGTCGTTTTTGTAGCTTTCTCCACCGCTATTAAATGACTTATCTTCGTGTCGTTTTTGTTGTTTTCCAAGCTCCACTGGACGTCCTCCGTTTTTGTTAGTACCTACCTTTCTCCACTTCGTGTCATTTTTGTAGCTTTCTCCACCGCTATTAAATGACTTATCTTCGTGTCGTTTTTGTTGTTTTCCAAGCTCCACTGGACGTCCTCCGTTTTTGTTAGTACCGCTCCACCGCTATCTACCTTTCTCCACCGCTGTTAAATGGGTTATCTTCGTGCCGTTTTTGTTAGTCTACATCTCTGTTTTCCAAGTTCCACCGCTGCTAAATGGCTTATTTTCGTTTCGTGGGTTTTCACCTAGACACAACTCACCAGGACGTCCTCCGTTTTTGTTAGTCTGCATTTCTATTTTCCAAGCTCCACCGCTGCCTGCCTTCCTCCACTGCTGCTGATTCGGGTGTAATTTACACGTTTTAGGGGCACATTTGAAGCGTGTTTTGATGTGGATTTCATTGATTTATGCATTGATTATGATTGTTTGAGCCAAAATGAGAGAAAGGTTGTGTTTTGTCGATTTTATAGGAAATACGATGGAATTTGGAGCAAAACACCAACCATACTTTACTGGATCAGGAAGAGGAGTGCACCGTTGGATTCGTCTCGAAAAACGGAGTGGAATAAAAAAAGTATCGAGTCAATCGGAGGTCGGAAGCTCGAGATACGAAGGGACGAAAAAGCATGCCCGGGTAGAATCGACCCGGGCGGGTCAAAACCACCCGGGCAAGGGCAGAATTTGGGGAAGTTCGTATTTGGCCCGGGTGAAACCCACCCGGCCGGGTGGTTTCAACCCGGGCAAGGCCAAAATATTAAATGGTTCGAGTTTTGGCCGGGTGGCATGCCCGGGTGGGAGCCACCCGGCCGGGTGACAACATTTTCGGGGGCTTTTTGCCATTTTCTCCATTTTTGAGGGACCAACTTGCAATCTTGGCATCCAAACCCTTCCCCAACACTATATAAGGCCTCATTCTTGAAACCCAAGACACTTTTTCCCCAATTCTTCAATTCCCACACATAGTTACACATACTTGGAGGTGTTTTGGCCATTTCTCTCTCAATTCTTCACCAAATCAAGGAAGAAAGGATGCAATAGCTCCCAAATTCCATTCCCTACCACATTCTAGACTAAGCTTTCTCTTTCTTTTCCTTTTTATTTAGTTATTTCATTTGGAATTTGTAATTTGATTATGTTTGTAGTTAGCTAAACAATTTGTGGTTCTAAGGCTATGTTTATACTTTGGATGATGTTTATGAATTAATTTCTTGTTTATTTGGTGGTTGTGTTGCTATTTCTATTTGAATGCTTAACTTTCATTGCAAAACATGTTGTCAATGGCCATGATAGTATGTTTTATCTATTGTTAATTGGAATTGGATTGAGAAATCTCTTTCATTAATCGTATTTAAGCATTCGACCCAATATTCTTGTGAGCTCGAGAGAGAGGATCAATTATTGGGAAGGTACTGGATGATCTTAGGAACTTTTTGGGGATTTCTTATGCATGCTAAGTAGAGATGCTAGTTTGTATGATATGTCTCTTGGATTAATTGGATCGAGAGAACTTTTAATTCACCATTTTGTGATCAACCTTATAGTAATCAATACACCACCACTTAATTAAGACCTTAATCATAAGTTGAACTCTTAGTGTGACATATGCCTTGGAACCCACCCTCTCTTCTTTGAGTTTTCATCTATTTTACTTTCGTTTTCTTGACTTGCATGTTAGTTGATCGATTTCTTATTTACTCTTTCGTTGTTTATTGGTGACACATTGTTAGACAATTTTAGGAGTAATTCAACATTCAAATTATCGATCACGTCTACTTAGAACTCGATTAACAAACTACCACTTTTACGCTTAGCCTTCTCGTAGGATCGACCTCGTGCTTATCACGCTACAATAGACGCCGTACACTTGCGGTTGCTTATTTAGTGTTGCATAACACGTGAATCAGCTGCTAAATGGCTTATCTTCGTGGGTTTTGGGGTACGACTCAGGCGGACGAAGCTGTGGACATCGAGAGCCAAGTTAGAAATATGGACATCCATTTTTATTAGTCTACATCTCTGTTTTCCAAGCTCACCTGAACATAACTCACCTGGACGTCCTCCGTTTTTGTTAGTCTGCATCTCTGTTTTCCAAGCTCCATCGCTGCCTGCCTTTCTCCACCGCTGCTAAATGGCTTATCTTCGTGTCGTTTTTGTTAATTTGCATCTCTGATTTCCAAGCTCCACCGCTGCCTACTTTGCCTGCCTTCCTCCACCGCTGCTAAATGGCTTATCTTCGTGGGTTTTGGGGTACGACTCAGGCGGACGAAGCTGTGGACATCGAGAGCCAAGTTAGAAATATGGACATCTATTTTTGTTAGTCTGCATCTCTGTTTTCCAAGCTCACCTGAACACAACTCACCTGGACGTCCTCCGTTTTTGTTAGTCTGCATCTCTGTTTTCCAAGCTCCATCGCTGTCTGCCTTCCTCCACCGCTGCTAAATAGCTTATCTTCGTGTCGTCTTCCTCCACCGCTGCTAAATAACTTATCTTCGTGTCATTTTTGTTAATTTGCATCTCTATTTTCCAAGCTCCACCGCTGCCTGCTTTGCTTGTCTTCCTCCACCGCTGCTAAATGGCTTATCTTCGTGGGTTTTGGGGTACGATTCAAGCGGACGAAGCTGTGGATATCGAGAGCCAAGTTAGAAATACCTGCAGCAGGTACTTGTACGCTTGGGGATATTTCTCTAGATTTAGTCAATTTTGTAAAAATGTGCTATTGAAGCTATGGATAGCTATTGTTAGGCTATGGAGTCTAGAGCTTTGATTTGATGGATGGATGTATGTTCATTTTTTATATTTTGTATCGCGTTGTCAGCAGCTTTGATTTGATGGATGTATGTTCATTTTTTATTTTATGTATCGCGTTGTTAGTCATTTTTTATTTTCTGTATGACGTTGAAGAAGTTCCTCGAAAGAGAGATTTTATGTATGGCGTTGTTAGTCATTTTTTATTCTCTTTTGAGACTTTCGCTCTCAATTTGGATACATTGAAGAAGTTCATCCAAAGAGAAAGATTTCTTGTTGTGTTTCAGTTTCTTCTCGTAATCTTTCCATGAAGGTGGAAGTTTACCCACGATGGTTGAAACTTGAAAAGTTTCAGAAATGGGTTCCACCAGCATCAGCACATTCTGTGGCTATGTCATTTAACTCGTTAACCTGATCAATGATCGGTCGAGTATCCACCATCTTGTATTCAACATACTTGTTAACCAGAAATGACTTATTACCAACATCTTCATTGACATACCTTCTTTTTCAAGCATTCCAAAGTTCCGCAGCAGTCTTATGGATGTGAAACACGTTAAAAAGTGTGATGTTCAGCGACTGCAGAATGGTGTAGCGACAGATGTAATCATCATTCTTTCACTTCTTTGCCTTCTCCTTAGCCGCAACCTTTTGTTCCTCAGTTGCATCCGAATTAATGTCTTCCTCCGGACATGTTTCAAACAGAACATAGAATACCTTTGCAATCGTCAAAAGGTACTCCATTTTCAAACTCCAACGCTTGTAGTTGAGCCGTTCAGTCTCTCGAGCTTTTCTTCGTCATTTAGTTGTGTCATCACCAATACCGACTCCATTGTAGAAAACTTAATACCTTTAAAATTGATGTATAATTGCGGATAATGGATTTAATGATAGGTTAGACACACCGAAAAACGGTGTTATCTTTAAAGGTATTAATTCCTGCCACACAATTGTAAATGGTTCTCTCAAGGAATTAACCTTCTAGGATACAAAACCTATTCCACAAAAATTCGATAGTTACACTCTAACGAATTTTAAAAGCAGAAATCGACAAGTGTTTATAAAAATAAAAGACTCTGTAATAAAAAAATTAAGACAGAAGCAATTGCATTTAAAAGGCTTTCCTTTTCAATAATGAACTATTTGCGCTCTAGAGTATTTATAGATAATTAAAGGTTGCAAGGATGAGTTGCAATCCCACATCGAAAAGCCACAACTTTCGCACCAACTATTAAGGCCTTTCAATCGTACCACTTCGCTGAAAATGTTTAAACTATTTAAAGCACATGAGTTATTCACATAACCGCCAACAACTGTTTCTATCGAAAATAATTAACTATTGAAGCTTTAATTTGAATTAAAAGAATCCAACAACTGTTTCTATCGAAAATAATTAACTATTGAAGCTTTAATTTGAATTAAAAGAATCCAAATCAGCGTTGTCAGTCATTTTTTATTTTCTGTATATTACATAAATCTAACTAGTGCTTTAATGGAATAAAAGAGTCCGGAAACACAAAATCTTTCTCGAGTCAAGGAAATATTTTTTTCAAAATAATTTAAAACGTGCATTGTTGAGTATATATAAGTTATGGCATCCACCACCGCCCACCACTCCAACTCCAAGGTATGATATGTTATTATGCTATGTTATTTATCGACTGTGGAAAGATGTTTGCATGACAGATGATACACGATTAATGTTGGAAGTGATATTACGACACACAATTATGATGTAATGGTTCTGATAAACTATTATAATAACTATGGTGATTAATAGATAACATGAATAAGCGCAAAAGGGATGAGAGGGTTATTGATGAGGGAGATAATGTCCCAAAATTTCTTGTGGGATGCTTACAACGAGTTAGAGAGATGCCAAACCGACCTCACTATAAGGCGGCCATAAACCCAATAATAACTCGATTGCCTTTGGACTGGGAGGAGGAAGTTAGAAGCTTCATTGCGGATAGAGAGCAACGAAGAATACAGACCGACTTAGAGAACGTGGTAGTTGAGTGTTTGTATAGATGGGCACAAACTGGGAATGCAGTAGAGGATCCGGAGGAAATACTACCACTCCCAGAGGAGGAACCTATTCCGAAAGAAGAAACGGTAATCCACACTACACACGAGAACGGCAAGCCAGTAGGAATGAAGGAATCAAGCTCAGACCCTATGGATGATGAGAACGAGGATGAGAGAGACGATGAGAGCGATGATGAGAGCAATGATGAGGGATCTTACTGAGTAGTTTAGAGAATTATCTTCTTATATTTTCGGTAGCTGCAATTTTCTGTTTATTTAGAATTACGGATGGTAGTATGAATGGTATAAGCAAGTATGGATGATTAAGTGCTATAATGGAATTGATTTTACCTTTTATACTAGAAAATAATAATAATAATAATACCATTAAAGGCTAAAACAATCGAGTTCTTTTCTAGGAGATGGCTAATCGATGTGAGGGTCAAGGTAACCGTGCACGAGCTGCTAATAACAGAAATCAAAATCAGTAAAACGAGGAGGATATTTCATTAGCAGATTTGTTTGGAGCCCAAAATGCGGCTAATCCGGGCCAAGCTGCTCGAAACCATAATCAACCTCAAGGCGAAAATGTTCTATTGGAAAGTTTGGCCAACCTACTTCAGACTCTGAATGCACAAAATCTTCCTCAACAACCCCCACGTCAACTCCAAGTTGTTGAACAGTTCAACAGATTCAAACCTCCTACTTTTAACGGTCGGGATGGACCGGCTGCACTTGAAGAATGGTTGGAGACCATCGAGGGCATTCTTGGACTTATAATGTGCACTGATGCACAACGAGTAGCTTGTGCATCCTTTCAACTTCGGGAAGACGCAAGAATATGGTGGAACTCATATTGGGGCATGCGACCAGCTGCTGAGCGTGCAACACTATCATGGGAGGAGTTTAAACGTATCATCAAGGTGAAGTACTATCCCCCGTCGTACCAGGTGAAGATGGAATCAGAATTTTTCAACCTTAAACAAGGAAACATGACATTGGCAGAATATGAGCGAAAATTTAGTCAAATGAGTCGTTTTGCTCCACATCTGGTGGACACAGAGGCTAAGAAGGCTCAATGTTTTAGGTACGGTCTCCGTTCGGAAATTAGAAATGTGGTTTCGGGTCAAGGCATTACAACTTTAGCTGAAACGTTTGAACGTGCTGAAGAAATCGCCACTAGCATTGCCATGGATGCGCCAAAACCAAAGATTGAAGGGGATCGTGGAAAAAGAAAGGGGGATAGGATGTAACACCCGTGATTTTCAATCACCATAAATTATTTAAATGCATAAGATAATATTTCAATATAAATAAATTAAGATATACATATGTTCATATATATTAATAATTTTAATGAAATAAATAAATTAATATATACATATACCTAATAATTAGGAGTTAAAAGATACGTGTGTGTATATATATATATATATATATATATTATATTTATTTTAAACTAAGTATTTTATGATATTTTTATAGCGTGAGTTTCTCTTCTTATTTATTTTAAGATTTCAAACTCTATAATTTCTGATATTACTCGGTTTACTCATTATTTTAAAATCCCAGATTTTTATCTCTCTCGCTCACTCTCGGTTAATATTCCACACTAGCACAATGGAATCAAGGAATATTTCCTCTTGATTCCATTTATCCAAATTGCAAAAATGAAATGCCTGCAAGCCATTTAATAGTCTCGTACAAATTGGGATGAAAGGATGTTTTGTCATAGAGATAGGTGTCACCAAATTAGAGGTTAGTAGATTCTATAAATAGATATTCTTGTGTTTCTCTTTCAATTCTTTAATATAAGTCAAAACCCTATTGAATATGGCAGCTATCATCTACATTTCTCCCGACACTTTTTCAAACTCCATCAAGAAATGAGACATCAAATTCCTACAGTGTGTTGTGTTCTCCCTGGGTTAAACATTGTTTACAGTCTCTCCCTTTATTTCAGCAGCTGATTTCTTGCACTGTGTATATATAAATAAGACTCTAAAGCTAAACCCTAACTCAGCCCACAAACTGTTTTTTTTAGAACTTAATATAGACCATATGTCTACTCTGATATTTTAAGGAGCAAAATATTTGATGCAATCGCAATTGTGCATAAGAATTATACATGTGAAGATTGAAGAATGTGTCATATTAATTTACTTATGAGCATGCTCATGATGATAAGCATAAGAAAAAAATCAACGTTTCATTCTTCAAATCGATCGCGTTGTCAGTCATTTTTTATTTTCTGTATGGCGTTGAAGAAGTTCATCCAAAGAGAGATTTTCTCACCTGGACGTCCTCAAGAAACCAACTCACAACTCACCTACACCTCATTTTTTATTTCAAGAAACCAACTCACAACTTACCTGGACCTCACCTGTCAATTTTTATTTTATGTGTTATCTTGATGGATGTATGTTCATTTCGATTTTCTTTATCGCGTTGTCAGTCATTTTTTATTTTTTGTATGACATTGAAGAAGTTCATCCAAATAGAGATTTTCTCACCTTGACCTCACTGAACGTCCTCAAGAAATCAACTCAAAACTCACCTCAAGAAATTAAATGGAGTCTAGAGCTTTGTTGTCAACAACTTTGATTTGATGGATGTATATTCATTTTTTATTTTATGTATTGCGTTGTCTGTCATTTTTTATTTTCTGTTTGCCAAAGAGAGATTTTTTGGACGTTGTTGGGATTTAGCCCAAGTGTGGTTTTGGCCATTGGGCCTACACACAAGGGCCCAACTTGATGTTGCCCTAGTTCTTGGCAGCCTTCCCATTTATATTGAGTCTCTCTCTCTATTGTCAATGAGACGATACGCGTGATTTAAATGTGTGAGATTGGAGAGTGGAGAACAGTAAGGGTGAAGTGCTACCCATCTTTATGTTTGGTTATCCCCCTACATCCAATAGAATCCCACACGAGTCTGAGCCCGTTCGTGTAACCCTTGAACGAAGTGGCGGCCAGCGGCACCGAAACCCAACAGTTGTATCAGAGCCTGGTTTCGTTGTCGGCCGCCTTGCCACCGTATCACTCGCCGGAATTTATTTCCGTCCGTCGTCTCCTTTAGATCGCCGCGTGGCCGCTGTCTTCGTGAGCCACGGTGTGTCACCGACGACCAGCGCATTGCCGCCTTGGTGCGCAGTCCCCCGTAGTACAGATTCGCGCTCATTTAAGATCGAGCGCCATCGCCGTTGAAGCTGTCTCTGTGACGCCGCCAGTCTGCCTCCGTCCAGATCGTGGCCGCCAGTTTTGTGGGCTTGCCACCGCCGTGAAGAGCTTTCCCCCGCGCCACTCCATATCCGCGCGCCGTCTCTGTGACGCCGCCTCCTTTGTGGCGGAAATCTAGCCGTCGCCGCTCGTCCCTGTAGCAGCGCCGCCGCCGCCTGCTGTATAGAAGCCGTCGCCCCTCTCCTGTCGTACCGCCATTGTCGTTGCTAACATATTTGTAAGGGAGGTAATTTTTAATTAAGTAATTTCCTCTTTCTTTTTTTTGCCTAACGCTGCTGGTAAGGTGAGAAAGGGTAATATGGAGTAATATGTTTGCAATTCTGTTACTGCCGTAGGTTTGAGGGTTTATTGCTTTTAATTAATTGATTTGAGTTGTGGCTCAATTGTTATTCCATGGTGTACTATAATTTGATCTGGATTAGGGCAGAACTTATTTTTGGGCTTTATGTGTTTCAGCTTCTGCAAATTAAGTAATTGGATTAATTAGTGCTGATATTATTTATGCTATGGATTTGTGTGCTATAGAGTTTAGGATATCTTCGTGAGTCCAGTCTCTTTGTGATTTTATTTACGACTTTGTGCATCATAAATGTTATTGCTTCCGCTTTGTTCTTTGTGATATGTTCTTTGTGGTTGATTATCCTTTGTGCTAAGTGTCTTTGTGTGTTTGCCTTTGTAAGGTTTTCTCGTGCAATTTTTTATTGTTCGCTTTGTGGTTAATTTCTTGATGCATGTAATTTGCTTTCTTGGTGTCTTTGTGGTTATTTTTCTCAGTGATTATGTTCCTTTGTGCTATTTGTTCTTTGTGCTTTGTGTCTTCGTGTTGCTTTGTGATTTTCTTTGTGATGCATGAATAGATGATGGGCCAGTGGGAAAGTGGGGGAATGGTTGCATGATTATACTTGTGGGTTCCGTGGGAATTACGGGTATGTGTTTTATATGTATGTGTGTTATGCATGACTTCATACATTGTGGTTTCATGTTTTCCCCCTACCCCATATTCATCTAGTTGCATGTTTATTGAGTTCTATGTCTTGATCTTTGTGCTTCTTCAATGCATTCTTCTCGTTGTGTGATTATGAATGATTGATTGCTTCTTTGTGTTTGAAGATCATTCCAAGTAAGGTGGAGTGATTGTGTCTTTGTGATTTATGTATACGTTATGATATCATGTCTTTGTGCCTTTGTGTGAATCTTTGTGAATGCTCCCAGTGAGGTGGAGCTTGTCTTTGTGTTTCTCTTTGTGAATCTCTGTGATTGCTCCGATTGAGATGGAGCACTATCTGGGTTTTCTTTGTGGACTAACATCTACGTACGTAGACAATCTTTGTGTTTTATTTGTGTGTTGTCTTTTACAGGTACGTGGAAGTGGGTTGGGCGATGATGACAAAATTGTTTGTGGATTGTGGATTGTAGTTGGGGATGGCAAAAAGGTGGAGAAATGTTGTGATTTAGCCCAAATGTGGTTTTGGCCATTGGGCCTACACACAAGGGCCCAACTTGATGTTGCCCTAGTTCTTGGCAGCCTTCCCATTTATATTGAGTCCCTCTCTCTATTGTCAATGAGACAATACGCGTGATTTAAACGTGTGAGATTGGAGAGTGGAGAACAGTAAGGGTGAAGTGCTACCCATCTTTGTGTTTGGTTATCCCCCTACACCCGATAGAATCCCACACGAGTCTGAGCCCGTTCGTGTAACCCTTGAACGAAGTGGCGGCCGGCGGCACCGAAACCCAACAGACGTCCTCAAGAAACCAACTCACAACTCACCTGGACCTCATAGTAGCCAACTCACAACTCATCTGGTCATCTGGACCTCAAAGTAGCTATTGCCAAATAGAGATTTTCTCATTTGGACGTCCTCAAGAAACCAACTCACAACTCACCTGGACCTCATAGTAGCTGTTGTTATGTTGTTAGGCTATGGATGTATGTTCATTTTTTATTTTTTTTATTCATTTTTTATTTTCTGTATAGCGTTGTCAGTCATTTTTTATTTTCTTGTATGGCGTTGAAGAAGTTCATCCAATGAGAGATTTTATGTATGGTGTTGTCAGTCATTTTTTATTATCTTTTGAGACTTTCGCTCTCAATTTGGATACCTTGAAGAAGTTCATACAAAGAGAGAGATTTCTTCTTGTTTCATTTAGTTTCTTCTAGTAAACTTTCCATGAAGGTGGAAGTTTACCCACGATGGTTGAAACTTGAAAAGTTTCAGAAATGGGTTCACCTGCATCAACACATTCTTTGGGTATGTCATTTAACTCGTTGACCTGATCAATGACCGGTCGAGTATCCACCATCTGTATTCAACTTACTCGTTAACCAGAAATCCACCATCTTGTATTCAACATACTCGTTAACCAGAAATGACTTATTACCAACATCTTCATTGACATACATTCTTTTTAAAGCATTCAAAGTTCTACAGCAGTCTTTTATGGATGTGAAACACACTGAAATGTGTTGTTCAACGACTGCAGAATGGTGTAGCGACAGATGTAATTATCATTCTTCCACTTCTTTGTCTTATCCTTGGTGGCAACTTTTGTTCCTCAGTTGCATCCGAATTAGTGTCTTCCTCCGGACATGTTTCAAACAGAACATAGAATACCTTTGCAATCGTCAAAATGTACTCTATTTTCACCTTCACCAATAACGATTCCATTGTAGAAAATTTAATACCTTTAAAATTGATGTATAATTGTGGATAATGGATTTAATGATAGGTTAGGCACACCGATGCTATCTTTAAAGGTATTAATTCCTCTCACGCAGTTGTAAATGATTCTCTCAAGGAATTAACCTTCTAGGATACAAAACCTATTCCACGAAAATTAGATAGTTACACTCTAACGAATTTTAGAAGCAGAAAACGACAAGTGTTTATAAAAATAAAAAACTCTGTAATAAAAAATAAAGACATAAGCAATTGCACTTAAAAGACTATTCTTTTCAATAATGAACTATTTGCACTCTAGAGTCTAGAGTATTTATAGATAATTAAAGGTTGCAAGGATGAGTTGTAATCGCACATCGAAAAGCCACAACTTTCGCACCAACTATTAAGGCCTTTCGATCGCACCACTTCGCTGAAAAAGTTTAAACTATTTAAAGCACATGAGTAATTCACATAACCGCCAACAACTGTTTCTATCGAAATTGAAATAGACCAATCATATTGTGACAACTGACACCTAAAATGTTTGCAAATATATGATAATTAAGATAAGATTTTAATATTTTTGTACTTTGTGTAAAAATCTTAAATTACATAATTTAATCAATAAAATACAAAGCCACAATTATTTTCATTAAAATTTTAAAATTAGTCAATACTTTTAAATAGCAAAAATTACAAGGTTGTATTTAACTTCTGAAGTTGTTCATGAACATTGAGATTTATGTTGTTGAAGACATAAATGATCTGTTATTTGTCTTATGATTCTTTAGATGATACGTTAGCTTAAAGATAAAGAAGATATGTTTAGTCTTCAAAGTCTTGTCTTCTCTCAACCGCTCTGAGGCTTCAACACGTTTTTAATCAACTACTTCAATTACATTCTTGTAGAGATCTGGCAATCTGTTTGCCTCGTCGAACATAAAGCTGCAAAATACTTCTTCCGTCTTTTATTAACTTACACTCAAAATTGGTCATAGAAAATAAGAAAGTGAAGTAATGAGTAAGATTTTGAAGGTAATTTTATAAACTTTTATATATAAAGTAAAAAAAGTGATTGAATTGTGTGTATATTTGGATAAAAAAATAATGACATTTTGTGTACAATTGTGAATATTGTGAGGGTGAAATTTTATGAGAGTGTTTCTATTTTTGCAGTGTGCAAAAGAAAAATGTGCAACTCAGCCGAGTTGGCAACTCGGTCGTGGCCCTTCCTGTTGGGATATTCATCCAACCCCTAATCTAATTGTAATTTATTATGTTTAGCTTTGATGGCCAAAATCAGATCAGTAGAGCTAGTGTTAGTATAATAATTTATAATCTAGTAATAGATTACCTAAGCTGTTTTATAAAGCTTATAGGTATTGAAATAAAGTCTAAGTTTTAGTCAATTGATTAGTTGTATGTATATCAGCTGATCCACACTTGGATAAACACGTGTATGTTCAAGACTTTGAAGTGTAGAAGAGCTTAGAAGCTCATTAGTGAAATCAGATTGAAAGGTTCTTTTATACCTTATCAAAATTATTAGGGGATAGGGAAAGTATTACTTAATATTATATATATTTACAATTAATTTTATTTTAACTTTACCATTTTATCTAATTTAGTTTTTTTTATAGATTAATGCATTTTATATAAGATGTATTTTTAAATATTACATAATATAAAAATTTCAGTCATAAACCCTCCCCTAATTTTCAGATTCGCTGTCCACCTCGCCCAAAACAGCCGTCCCACTTTTATCTTCTCCGATCTGAAGGTATGTAGAGAGATGAAGGTTTCCGCTTCCGGCCTGTTGCCGTCGCCGTTCATCAACGGTGTGTACCATCACTACGGTCCACCTTTTCTACACCATCTACGTCCGAAATAGGTACAGATCTGTCTTGATCCCCCTAGAAATCACCGTACTGCCTCCTTTTGGTTTTTTTCTCTTTAGTCCATAGCTTAGCTAAGTTTATGTAGCCTTCTTCTAGTGGATAGTAGGGTTCAACAGATAGATTAGTCCTAACGGAGCCACGATAACCGTTTGGATAATTTATATGTTGTTCTCCTTCTTATGGTTTTAGATAGAGTTATTTTTCTATTTCGATAGTGTTTTATTCCTAGTTTATGGTTTTTTATTTTATTTTATGTTGCCGTCGGTTTTTCAGACTCCTCTACGCTATATGCGGTTTGCTTCCCTTCTATGGGACCTGTTTTTTCTCTTTTGGGACCCATTTTCCCTCTTTTGGGACCTGTTGGTGATTGAGATTTGAATGTCTCTAGAGAATCCCGATGCTTGGTGATCCTTTGGCTGCATGTTTTTATCTCTATTGTTTTGATATGTTGATACCTTAGTGTGGGGTGTCTCGTATTGAAAAATGAAGATCTGTGCTCTCTTGGTGGACGAAGGTTTCACTCATTTTTCCTCTTCCTCACGATTGGACGGGGCAACAATGCCGAGTTGATTCGATGTGGTTGGAAGATCTAAAGTTTAAAATTGTATTATCTATCATGTATTGATGATCTTGTAAATCTTAAAAAAAAAAATTACAAATATAAGAAATATTAAATATTGGACAAATAAGGATTAGCTAGTCTTATGTGAAATATTGCATACATGCATTTCATCTAAATTAGGCAAGTCAAAACCCTAAGCTCAAAAGTCAAATTAAGTCAATTTAAAAAAATTCGCGGGTCATAAGCCTGGAGCCGGGTTGTCCAGAAAATTCGCGGGTTGCAAACAGGTGGTTTACTACATGACCAAAATATTGTTACTACAAGGCCAAAAATTTAATACTACATGTCAAAACATTTTGATAAATTCACCAAAAAATTAAGTCTCCAGAATATTTTTGAACATGTAGTAATAATACACTTTTGACCTTGTAGTGATAAAATTATGGTCTTGTAGTAACATTTTTTTGGTCATGTAGTAGCCGAATAAGTCAGAATTATTTTAGTAATTTTGCCCAAAAAAAATAAGTGTCCAGGATATTTTTGGATTTGTAGTAATACACCTTTAGCCTTGTAGTGACAATATTTTGGTCTTGTAGTAATATAGTTTTGGTCATGTAGTAAAATAATATTTTAGAGTGAAAATAAATATTCTAATTAAGGTTGATCCGCTTTGACCGCGTTGACCCACGAATTTTGACTCAATTTATCTTAATTAGTCAATATTGCATGTATGTAATATTGCATATAAGTTTTTGTGAATAAGGATGAGGAATCTCGAGGTTACAAGAAATTTCAAGGTGATGGAGATCGCTAGAAAAATGGTCTAAATTATCAAACAAAACGTCAAAAAAAAAAAAAAAAAAGTCTCATAATTGCATTTTGCATAGACTAAGTGGGTGTATTCAATTGAGATTTTATTGGATTTTTTGGACTTTAAAAAGTATGTGGATTTATAAAATTCATAGAGTTCATGCAGAGTTTGACTGACTTTTTTTATTGATTTATATGAATTTTCATAAACTTGACAGGATTGTGAAATATACTTTTTTTTATTGATTTATATATAGAGTTTATTAACAATAGGAGCTAAAATCCATACCCCTACTACAATTAAAATCAAAAAATTCTAGTAAAGCAATTAAAGCCAAATTCCTACTTAATATACCTATGCCCTTAATAATTCATTTAAAACCTTAAATACATATTAATATTTTAAAATCCCTCATAAATTGCGGAACCACTAACTCAATCATAATTCCCAAAATCTCAAGATCTTTTATTCCCAATTAAATGCGATTCCCCTCAATCTTCCCATTTCCATCAATACGCACGAATCCCTCATAAAACGCGTTCGCCTTTCCGGTGGCGATCGCCACCGCCGGAGATTTATCGAAAAATCCACAACAATACGCGATGGAGCTTGTGAGGAAGACGAAATCTGACGTAACAGAGGAGTACATGAGATCGTTGGCGGGTCTGATGGTGATACTAGGGCGTCCACAATTTTTAGTGGTGCGGTCTTATTTGGTGTCTGATCTGACGCATGCAGGGTTCGGCGACGTAGACTTCGGGTGGGGAAAGGCGGCGTACGGAGGTGCGGCGAAAGGCGGCGTTGGTGCCGCAGCCTCCATCTTCGCCGTTGGCGATCGATCTGTTTTTGCAGTTGCTGTGGCGACCGATCTATTTTTGCATTTCGTAATCGCGATTTAGAGGTGAGTGGTCATCTTCTTCCATTGCAAGTCATGACTTCATACCTGCAATTTTGGTCTAAAAAAAGGGGCAACATTATTGGTCGTCTTCTTCCCTCACAAATCGACTTTTATTGTTGTTTTGTTTGTGAATTCGGTGTTCGTGTCGTCGATTCCGTCAACACTGAGTCTCATTTCGGCTTTGAAATTTTTGATTTGTGAGTTTTAATCTGAGGATCAAGTTTCGTGAATTGGAGCTTTCTCTCACGCACTTAAAGCTTTGCCGGCGATTTTGTTCGGTGTTTAATTCGCCGACGATTCATCCTTGATTGGTGTTGCAGATTGTTGTTGTTGTCCATTAATTCATGTGATTTGTGGATTGAGGATTCAGTGTGAGTTTTGTGATGTCGATAAGTTCCTCTTTTCATCGTATGCGAAGTCGATTCACCTTCGATTTTGAGGAATTCAGCATGCAATTTTCGTTGCATACGTAAACCCAATTTATTGCATATATTTGTATGTATATGCAATTACTTAAGTGTTATGCAATTATACTTAAGTGTTATGCAATTTTTATGTTGTTATATGCAATTAGATTTTGCAATTTTCATGTTGCTTTATGCAATTATAAAATTACTAGTAAATGCAGTACACCAAATTTCAATTTTATAAGGTGTAAAGAAATATACAGATCGTAAATAACTAGTATGTATGTGTAAATGATATGCAAAAAAAATCATTTTATTAAAAAGAAAAAAATATTATTAACAATATGAATATGCGCTTAAAAGAATTATGAATGCAGTTGATTAATTACCGTTAAAATTATGAAATATTTTAAGATATTTGGATGAAGAAATAATTTGATTAGTAAAACCATAATTTTTTAAGATATTTGAATGAAGAAATAATTTGATTAGTAAAACCATAATTAATATACTAGAACATCTTATTACAAGATATTATTTTTTTACGTTTATGAAGTATTTTAAGTTACAACATGCAACTTTCGTTGCATATATAAATTAAATTTATTGCATATCTTTGCATCATGCAATTTTCGTTGCATATATAATCCTTGAATTAATTGATTCCTGAAAAATTAATAAAAAAATTTTAAATTTTAGAAAAATAATAAAAATTCTCATTAAACATAAAAAGTGCTTGAAATTAAAATTTTAATTAATGGGCACGATTAGTAAAATCTTTCAGATTTTGCATATTTGTTTGGTTGACTTTACAAAATTAAAGATACTTAAATTAAATTTTTATTAGGAATTTAAAATTTAAAATAATGTTGATTAATTCAAAAATGTCAATGCAATTGAATGCACAAAACTTTTTGGAAAGGCCGCGGATTAAGGAAGGTAATACTCTTGAAATGCGGGAAACTATTGTTGATTAACAATTTAAAATTAAAATTAATTTGACTAATTCAACATTATCAAATATAATGAATGAAAGGGCATATGTGTCCACTAAAATTCGATTTTGGCTCTAATTGCTTTACCAAAAGTCAATTGGATTAATTAGCCTAAACACTTAGTGAAATGTCTCTATGGGCAACTCCACCTTATATATATTTCCATAAACTTCGGCGTTGAAACTATTGATGTGAAGAGTTTTTTTTAAAATTAATTTTATATATATATATAAAAGTATTTTACCAATAAATAAAAAAATATATACTATATAAAGTTTATATATTTATTCGAGCGGGTCGAAAACCCGCGGGTCGGACATAAGACCCAAATTCGACCCATTCTCAATACGGGGAAGATCTGACCTGGCCCAAAGCTCGCGGGGTGGGGTGGGTACCCGCGGGTCGGGTCAATATTGTCATCTCTACTTCTGACCTTTAGTCTTTAGAGTTCTTTGAGAGAATCGTTGAAATCTCTGCTTTTTAGAAGAAATTTTGGATAGTGAAATTTATTTATATTTTTGTAGGAGAATCCAACAAAATTTATAGAGTAAAAGATTTTTACAGACTTTTTAAAATCCGTATTGAATATCTCAAAATTTTTAAAGACTTTTAAAAATTTGAATTGAATACCCCCAAACTTTGAAAGTCCATAAAAATATTATAGAATCCACAACCAATACACCCCCTTAAATGTATTGATGCAAAATACAATTATATAAAAGAATTTTTTTATGTTAAATTATTAAATATTATTTATTGTAAATTCGTTATAATTTTATTTTATTAAAGAGTATTAATGAGGCACTCAAGTGTTATTCTTTATCGAAAATTTATTTAGTAATTTGGACAAAAGTGGGGTCCACCACGGATCATTGGAGAAACATACACAACTATGAAGAAAGGATTAATGATGCTACGAATTGGGTCTCAATCATGAACAAATTTATTATAATTCATCATGCAAAGTACCTACCTAATTCATTCAAACAAAAGCAGTTTAGTACATTGGTTGGCCCCCATCAACACTTTACACCAATACTTTCAATAGGAATTATAAGAATATGAATACGAAATTTAATTAATATACATTCAATGATGTGACAATTTGATAATAGAAGTGTTTAGGTTTGTTATGAGCATTCATTGTTTAGAAATATATCACTACTTTCAATAGGATTTAAAAAAAAAATTGTTGATGTTGTGACACTATTTGAGTGTTTATATTTGTTATGAGCATTCATTATTAGAAATGATTTCCCTGCACTATGTGCGAGTGGATACGAGACCCAAAATCATGTAACAAGTACGAGTCGTCGGGGCTAGATCCTAAATGTATTGATGGATATTCCCTTCAATCCAATCGCGAGGATATGAAAATTTAAAAGCCATTCGTCCTAATGACTTGACTAATACGTTCAATTTTTTTAAAATATGTTAAAAATTCTACATTAAATCTTTCTCAAGTGATTTTAAATACTGTCCAACTTTCTCATGTTGTAACAATAATACATGTGATCACTTTTTATCTTTTTTATGGAGTAATAAAATTGCACGTAACATAATTTTATAATTGATTCATGTAGTTTACTTCAAATTATTTGGAATTAAAGTTTCAAGTGGTTTGTTTGTTTATTTGTAGTGATTCTAGTGAACTAGTACTATATACTTTATATATTTATAATGTCCAAACATTTTTTTAAATGTTCCGCATTAAATTTTACACTTATTTTTTTTTTCTTACAATTGTTATCCTCAAATTATAATTTATTATTTTAATACATGTCCAGATTAGTTTGATAGTACTAACTAATATGAGAAGGAAGGAGTAGATTAATTGACAACAAATATAATTTTGTTGATTATAATATCACTATCTAAATCATGAGCTCCAGTAATGACTTATGAGAAGGGGTTCAGAAAAAAAATAAAAAATGGACGGATGTTTTATACTGCTATTTAAAAGAAAAAATTTATTAAAATAAAAAAATTAGGAATTGTTTCAAAGCGCCACATAATTGATTAGTATTTTATAGAAGTTGCCAAGTTCTTGACACCTTTCATCCCATCTCCATCTCCATCTCCATCTCCATCTCCATACTTTAGCTAAACTTTTTTCCCAACTTTGCTAGGGTTTTTGCTTTTATCCCCTTTTTCCGATCACATTTTATTACTCTGTTTCATTCACTAACTTCAAGGTTTCGGAATTCGCTTGATCTTGCTTCAGGTACGTTTTGCAACTAATCATTTCTGATTTTTTTTTGCAAAATTGCACACAGAAATGTGTTTGTAGATTTTGTATGAGTGTAGATTGATTTTTATCTGGGCTTTGATAGTGATTTGTGGTAAGAGGTGGATCCTTCGAGTTTTGGAGCTGCATTTCACTTGTGTGTGTCGTGTGTTTTCTTTCCCTTTTATTCGTCTGTTTGTTATAGTGTGAGTTACATTTAGGTTCTTGTAGGATTAGGGTTTCTGATTTCTTAATTTTCCAGAAGATTGAACGTTTCTGGAAGTAAAAGGAATGGATTGCTGAACCATGAAAGCTGCCTTTTGTAGATTTAGTTACCTTGATTTTGACATTCTTCTTAACAAGCTGCTTGTAACTTCAGTAATACTAAATAGTACCAAGGACAAGATAGTGTTCCCGGAGTATATTTGATTTCCAGAACTGATTTAGTCTCTATTTACTTTAATTTAGAGAACTCATATAAATATTTATTTATAGTGTATAAAGTTGTTCACTGATAATGGTTCTCTTCTGATTTGTTCCCATGTAGGTACCTGTTTGGTTATATGACCACCTCAAGAGTTAACTGGTAGATACCCTTTGAATATCGTCTCAAAAATCGATGTTTCCTAAGGGTTAGTTGGGGTTATGGATCATGTAAAAACTATTATCCGACTCAAGGGTAAGATTTTCTGGTTGTTGATGTTTTGTTCTCCATACTATGTGCTGGGTTGTTTTTGGGATTTACAAAAACAAGTTCAGAAACGTGTTGTATTTCTTCTCCAATTTAAATTTTTTGTTACTTTATTACCTTCTAGAACCAGGTTACAAGTTTTATTATACTACCTGGTTTGGCAAAATTAATTTGTCGACATTTTGAAGCAGCTGTTGAGAAAAGGATACACTGCATTACATTACACTAATCATTGATACCTCATAAGTGATAAGTCACATTTTTCATTTAGTGCAATGAAAACAACCTTCAAAACATATTCATGGAAGACTAACTATGTTCTCTTGCTGATGGTCTCTTACGGGTTTGCAGGGTTTTGGCTCCATTTGTTATTACAGTTTGCTATCTGGCTGCCAGCAGCATCAATTCGAAGTCCTCTTTCTTCAGCATCTTTGCTAGCTACCCCACCGAAAAGTGGAACATTTGAGCCCTTTGAAATACCACCAGCTGTCATTCCTGACATTTCCTTTCCAGTTGGATCTTTGCCACCTATGTATTCTGCTTATCCGAATACGTATGAACCAGTCTTGACTGGGAGATGCCCCGTAAACTTTTCTGCCATTTCGAGCATCATTGAACTAACAGCATCTGATTGCAATCAGAAATATGCAGAAATACTTGGAAATGTTATATGCTGTCCTCAGTTTAGTAGCTTGCTCCACATATTTCAAGGATTCCACAGTATTAATTCGGATAAACTAATCTTACAAAATGCAGTTGCTAATGACTGCTTTCAGGATATTGTCAGTATATTAGCTAGCAAAGGAGCAAGCATATCAATACCGACCATATGCCCCGTGAAAGCTTCTAATCTCACTGGTGGATCTTGTCCTGTTAAGGACATAACCTCGTTTGAGAAAAAAGTCAACACTAGTAAGTTATTGGAGGCATGCAGTAACGTTGATCAACTTAAAGAATGCTGTAGGCCTGTTTGTCAGTCAGCTGTTATGGAGGCTGTGGTTACGATCTCTGGAATGCAGTCGTTTATGAATGATAATAAGATAGTTGGAATGCCCGATCATGTTGACGTGCTTAATGATTGCAAAGGGGTGGTATATTCATATATCTCAAGGAAACTGAGTCATGACTTAGCGAACAATACTTTCCGAATATTGTCTGCTTGCAAAGTTAATAAAGGTGTGCATTTCCTAATTTGCTATTATTAATGATCTTATCTTAGGCCATGTTGTTACGATGACGTTTATTCTTTGTGTTTCTATCAGCAACAAAATTACATAATTCTTTGTTAGATCATGTTTTCCATGTATGTTATAAGCAACTGCAATTATATGGTGTAGTTTTCTGACTACTTATGCACATATGGAATAAAACAGTCAATATGACTATTGTGCTTTAATGGGATCACATATTATATGCTCTAATTATGTAGATTGTGATAACGTTCATATTTAGGTCTGATTATTTATTATTATTGCAGTTGGATTATTATTATAGTAAAGGTTCCAATCGGCTTTCTCCACTTGGCGGGTCGATGGATTAGGGTTAGGGTTTGGGAGTCTCATTTATGTTCCATTGTTTTTATTCGTTAGCTCATTTTGAGAGATCATTGAAGTTGTAATCTGTAGTTTGCTTGAGCAGGATTCATTAGAAAACTTTCTTATGAGATTGTTACTCCCTCCGTGTTTTACTTGACTACCCATTTGACCCGGGCACGGGTTTTAATGTAAGAGTTGTTTAATACTCCCTCCGTTCAATTTCATTATTCCCGCTTTCCTTTTTTGTTGTCCAATTTCATTATGCTCATTCCCTTTTTAGAAAAAAAAAAAACTATTCACACTACTTTATCTCCACCCTCCAACCATCACTTATTTACTCAAATTGTCATTCACTTTATTAATAAACAATCATTTTATTTATAAGTCGACCCCACAATATCCCATCATACTCCCAAACTATATACTTTATACATAAACTAATGAAAACCCGTGCCCGAAGAAATGAACATAATGAATTTGGACGGAGGGAGTAGTATTTAAAGTGATAAAATAGATGAAGTAAATAATGTGTTTAATAGTATTTAAAGTGATAAAGTAGATAAAAGTGATAAGTTATTTCCTCTTTAGGAAATGGGTAATCTAGTAAAAAACGGACCAAAAAAGAAAACAGGTAATCTAATAAAACACGGATCTAGTATTAATTTTGTGGTTTGGAAACCTTGCCTCTATCAGATTGTGATTTTCTGCATCCCTTTAATCAGTTTTATATTGCAGAAGGTATGATCAAAGGTCCAAACTATAAAATGTTTCTAATGAGATTACATCGATTAGATGCTTTAGAACGTCTTATCATCATACATGTCATATTCTATAGTCCTTGCACCTTCTAAAATTCATCAAATCTGCATTATATAATAATGATGGATAAGAGTAATTCTATTGGCTGTAAAGTTATGACTTTTCTGTGCAGCTTGCCCATTGTCTTTGAAACAGCCATCAGAAGTGATTGCATCCTGCCAAAATGTTGCAGCCCCGCATCCTTCCTGTTGTACCTCGTTACAAACTTACATAGCTGGGATTCAAAGGAAAATGTTGATAACAAATAGGCAAGCAATAATGTGTGCAATCTCATTGGGTTCAATGTTGCGTAAGGGTGGAGTAATGACTAACATTTACGAGCTTTGTGATGTGGCCTTGAAAGATTTTAGCCTCCAAGGTGAGGTTACAATTGTAATTTTTGATAGTCTATATTTTTGTGCAATCACTTGTGATGCTATCTGACACACTCTTTCTCTTTCCATGGAGCAGCATTGGGACCCGAAGGTACTAATTTTCTTCCCCATTCATCTTCTAATTTACCTAATGTTGATTTTTGTGACATATTCCGAATTGATTGAGTTGTATTCTTCCTCCCGATATCTCTTTTGCTTCCGTGTATTTCCAAAGGCTACTGTTTTTGGGTGCAATTGTTTAGTATGTTTCTTGGCATAATGCATCAAAAAAAGTCCATAAACTATCAATTTTTGTTTGGATAGGTCTCTAAAGTATTTTTTTTTTAAAGTCCTCTAAGTATCAATTTTTTTTTTCACGAGCTCCCTCAAGACGAAAATTTAATGGCCTTGTCAAACAATATACATGTCAGCTTTATTTAATTTTAATTATATACATAAGTATTTTTTGGAAGCTATTTTAGGTACCCATCACATGAAGAATTAGATTTAAAATAACTTGCACAGAACACATATGGATATTCATAAAATTAACGCATATTTATTTAGTTAACGGGACAATTAAGATGAATTGAAAATTTCCGCCAGTTGTCTTGAGGGAGGCTGTCAAATAAAATTTCAATACTTGAAGGACTTTTTAAAATAAAAAATAGTTTAAGGACCTATAAAAAAAATGATAGCTTAAGGATCTATTGATGTCTTGTGCCTTTTTTCTACTTTAGAAGTCCAAACCATGTTCGATGAAAAACATATTTAGAAGATGAAGAAGCTGTGCTTGTATGTAATAAATATTTCCATCTGAATGCAGGGTGTTTACTTCAAAGCTTTACTGAAAATATGAATTATGATAACTCATCGGGACTCACCCTTACTTGTGATTTGAGAGACAACATTGAAGCTCCGTGGCCCTCCTCATCGTCAATCACATCAATCTCTCTTTGTGCTCCTGGTAAAGCTTTACTTTTAAGCCCTTTTTTGGTTCATTTTTTAGGAGGTGTTTGCAAACTCTACTCACAACTAAAGTTGTGAGGGACAGCTTTAAAAAAAAAAAGTGATTCTGCCCTTTCCACTTGAATTTGCAAACACCCCCTTAATTTCTCCCGGGATTTATCGGAGTGAGCATGTCCTCACGAGTTTCGTTCCAATGATTCTCAGAGATGTCCTTGCCCGCACTACCAACATCACAGACTTTACATAATTATGGTGGGTATTTCTGTCCATTATGCAACATTTCTTCGATATTTTAGTGAATACTGCAATTCAATTAATCCAGGAGACACTTGGTTCAAATTCCTCAATGGGAATCATTTAATAGAGAATTACAATGATAATGTGATTATACTGTTAGTGTATTGCTCTAATCTTGAAATAAGCTTGAGACGAAAAGATTGTTGTTGATTGAGATATAGTGGAATGATTGAGCAGAAATATTACAGGGTTAATGAAGGTGAATTGATCATCATTAACCCACCACAATTACTCTATATTCTTTTTCATTACTATTCTCATTGAAGAATTACGAACCAAGACTCACTCGGTTGTCTATACCTATGGAAAGGTGACGATTGTATCGGTTGTGCAATGCAGGTCAGCGTGGATGTGGGGCGAATTCCATCGCACTCGTACTTTTTGTTGTTGTTTTCAGTACACAATTTTTGTTGTAAACAAATTTTGTAGAGAGAGGTAAGTGCATTTGAGGTGGTGAAGGGCTAACAGATTGAAAATGTGAGGTGGTGGTTAAATGTAAATTTCACAACTTTCATGTACAGTAATATCTTTCTTCTCTGTCTCTTTTCTTTATTCTGTTAAATTTTGGTTTTAATATTAGTAAAACGTAACTGATGATCTTGTACGATTTTCACTTTATATTAATGTCTTTTTTCTAACTTGACTTTTTTCTAAATATCGTAGCGGAGTTCTATTTTATAAATAAAGACCGTTTTACACAAAAAAAAAAATTTAATCATTTTTATTATTTTCATTTTCGGTTTTTGAGGGAGTATTTTTTTCACCATCACCATAATATTTCTCCTCAATCATTATATTCTTGATTTTTTTTTTTTAGTAATGTATAAAGTTGTAGAAGGATTATATTCATAAACATATGATGTGAAATTAAATATTTTAAATGCATAAAGTTCTAGTTTCTTTTTATCATTTTATTCTTGATCTTCTATTATATTATGCATATTCCTTGATAATCAAGTGAAATTAATTTTGATACAATAAATAATATTTGAATTTTCTTTTGCTCAAGATAATAAAAATGTGATAAAAAAAAGAGTAAACAAGTGAACCTAATCTAATTTTAATTTGTCCAGTTTGAACTTATGAGTATTCAATCAACCCGTCAAGACTTTGTTTGACCGAAAGTCTAAAAAAATACTAAGTTCATCTATATCTATATATATATAATAACAGGATAGTCTGACCAAAGTCAATTCCCGCTCAAATTTCTGTGGGCCTAGCTGTTCTTTTTTAGTTTTTTTTTAAAGCTGAGGGCCCATCTGTTCTAATTATTGTGTGGGCCCAATTAAATTGAAGCAAATGACCCAATAGTTATAATTCTAGATTTGTTATAAATTTTAGGTTATATCACTTCTGAAGACATTCTTTATTCGCCGTCATTAACATATTCAAAATATACAATTTATTTTTTTGAGTATTTTATAATTTTAAAAAAATAAATATTTTAGTGACATTCTATTTATGAGTATTATTGTTTGAAAGTATATGATTTAACATTGTTTAATTAATTATCTGACTTACATCTATTTTATTTAATTACATTTATTAAAATTTTAATTTATTATAAATACCTATAAATCTTATAGTAATATGTACACACGTATAAATTCTATAATATAAAGTTAAATTACAATCTACTTAAATTTTAAAACAAACCCATATGATTATAACTATTAGAATTTTAATTATTAAAAAAATATTTGTAATTACACATACACCTATAGATTTTAATTATTAAAAAAAATATTTGTAATTACTTTATGTATATTTGATTATTTAAATATTTATTTGTACATATATTTTTATTTTCCAAGATAATATATAGATTTTAATTATAAGTTAAAATTTGTATAAGATAGTTTCATAAATCTTATTTCGTAGATTTGAATTTTGATTAATTACTTTGTTTCGTTAGAAGTTTTCATCTTTTCATTTAGACGTCTCACATAAAGTTTCTCATTTCATTTTTTTAATACATTGTGTCCCACCTCTTTTACTCTTAATTTCTTCTACACTCCATTTCATTTTCTCTCTTCAATCATATCAATTTTACTACACCTCATTTTATATTAATGTTCTTCAAATTCTATTTTATTTAATTACATTTATTAAAATTTTAATTTATTATAAATACCTATAAATCTTATAGTAATATGTACACACGTATAAATTCTATAATATAAAGTTAAATTACAATCTACTTAAATTTTAAAACAAACCCATATGATTATAACTATTAGAATTTTAATTATTAAAAAAATATTTGTAATTACACATACACCTATAGATTTTAATTATTAAAAAAAATATTTGTAATTACTTTATGTATATTTGATTATTTAAATATTTATTTGTACATATATTTTTGTTTCCCAAGATAATATATAGATTTTAATTATAAGTTAAAATTTGTATACGATAGTTTCATAAATCTTATTTCGTAAATTTGAATTTTGATTAATTACTTTGTTTCGTTAGAAGTTTTCATCTTTTCATTTAGACGTCTCACATAAAGTTTCTCATTTCATTTTTTTAATACATTGTGTCCCACCTCTTTTACTCTTAATTTCTTCTACACTCCATTTCATTTTCTCTCTTCAATCATATCAATTTTACTACACCTCATTTTATATTAATGTTCTTCAAATTCTGTGATAATTAAATGTTAGACGGATGGAGTAATATTCTATCAATAATTATAGTGAAAATAGATTAAAAAAGATGTAACTGAAGCTTTATTCACATGAAATCAATGATATGGTCTCACATAGTATTATTTTTCTTTAAATTTTATGAAATTTCGCCATTGAAAGTTTTAAATCACACTAATTAAAGTAATATTTTATAAATAATCAATTGAAATTTATTAATAATTAATCCGTGCAACGCACGGGAGAATTACTAGTATATATAATAACAGGATAGTCTGCCATTTTTGGCAACTATCTATTTTCCCGCTCATTTTAATTTTCTACTTCTGGAAAAATATTTTTATTCTATTCTAACAATTCTTTATCTTTTTTTTTTTGTATGGCAGACCTAGGTATTAGCACGTAGACATGCCAAAAAATAGTGATTTGCACTGCACGGTGTTAGAGGTACAAAAACCAACAAAATTTATAGAAATTAATATGAATTTAAAACGGCATGCCATAAAAATGATTAGCTCTGCACCATTGGCATTTAGAGATACAAAACCCAACAAAATTTACAATTTAAATTTTAAAAATAAAATAAAATTATGTAGGACACACAATAGATCACCGTCGGTTCATTTTCTCACATGAGAGTATAAAAGCTCTGCCCACTACTATGTCTTACCACCTTCCTGAGAAGTTTCAAATTCTACTGTTTAATTCTTAGTTAATTTAGTCTGCAGTTTTTTTTATTTCATCTACAATATCATTTTTAATTTTCATGTCCTCTTATACTTAATTTCCACATTACTGCAGAATTGATATGGCTCTAATGTTCGAATTAGTCAAGAGGATTGAGTATTAAAAATGTAATGGGCCTTCAGGGTTGAGATTGCATCTGGTCAAACACACCTACATCCGACAACAGAATAGCCGATTAGATTAGTCAGGTAAACTCACGATTGTACTGTTTTCTTATAGATTAGATTAATGGGCCTTCAAGATTAGTTTCTTATAGAATTGATTAGTCATGAAATCTGTTATTTCCTGTGTTAAACTCACGATTGTATTGTTTTTTGGCTACATCTTATAGCCAAATGATTGGAAATAAAATCTCACTTTACTGATAAAAAAAAAAAAATTAGTCAGGTAACATATATGTTTAAAATATTTATCCAGCAATTATAAGTTTTATCCTCTGCCAACTTATTTTAACATGCATATGGTCATTCTCAGGTTCAGCTATTATACGGAGTATCACATTTTGAAATCATTATGAAAAAACAAAAAGTAGTAGCAAACGTATAAGGGAAGGGAGGGGAGAAAACATTGTACTGAGACTTTTTTTGCGACTCTAACTGTTGAGGAAGCTGTTCCAGAGCAACATTCTCAACCCCAAGCAACACGAAACAAATTGGTCTCTTTGATGGTATATACGTTACATTTTACACTATAATTTGTTTTTATTTTTTATCAGTAAATAGACCGAAAATGTCCATGACAATACAAAGTTCTCAACTAAGAACTTAACAAGAGCTGTAAAGAGGCCCGCGGGTTGGTAAGCAATTTTATGAACTCCTTTGTGAGGTGTGCTTCATTTTCTTTTTTTATGTTTTGTGATGAAATTCATTTAATATGTATCCAGTTTGCAGTATTGTACGTAGATTTAATTAATATTGAAGCATATCATTACAAATTCAGCTCTATATATATATATATCCACAATCCGATTAAATGCACTAATTCAGCTACCTCTGTTTTACAAGACAGTAGTGGAACTCAAAACGTTTTGAGATTCATCATTATCTTTGAGTTTTAGCAAGAATAACACTACATTTTCTTACAAAACAATGTGTTTACAACTTTGGCTGAATTAGAAATCTAACAAACAGTGAATTGTTATGGATATTTGGAAATTATGTCAATGAGAATTATAGAACTATATATCCAAGTTATACAATCAATTTTCTATGTATCAGTTTAATTTGTTTCAAAAAAATAGAATTTTATATTGCAAATGGTGGTATGTACTGAGAACAAAATTGATGGAATGTATTTTATTTTAGTTATAAATGACGAGGCATGCATTGTAATTAAAAATTTATAATATTAGCCGCATTTTTATCCAAAATTAGATAATAAAATTGGGTAAACAATTGGAAGGAAAATTATACCTCAAATTCCTCAATGCTTTTGGTTATCATCATAAACGTACCAAGCAAGATGCATCAAAATGATATTGACACGTTCATTTTCTGTTCAATGAATGGCATACATAGCAAATTAAGTTTTTTAGAGGAATATTTTTGAAGATGAGGAAAAAATTCCTCGACTTTTCCATTTCTCTCATGATTGTTCCTGCAACACATGATTGTGTGGGGAATGGGAAATGGTTAAAGCATAAATACAGTATGTTTGTGTATACAACTGGAAGGTGAAACACGAAGACTTTAATAATTTACTCTACTTTCTCATATGTGCATTATTAATACACGATATACATCCCTCAAATTTAAAAAATAAAATTCAAAAATTATTTTTAATAATATCATGTGTTTTATTAATATTTTAAAAGTTTTTTACTTATTTATTTTTAATTGGACTATATAAATTGAAAGAGCACTTGGTTCAAATTGTTCAATGGATAGAAAATGTGAATTATTGAATAACGAATTACAATGATAACGGTTATTACATCATTACTGTTTTGCTCTAATTTTAAGATAATGATTAACTTATTTTGAATCTTATAACCTTAACAGTTATGATTAAATTGATTTGAACATTTTTTATTCTCATGACCACGAAATAAAAAGTATTAGTAATAAATAATACTCCTACTAATTAATAAATAAGTGGACAAAATAAATTAAATATAAATTTTTGTTCCAATTTATTTAACATTATATATAGTAGCTCTCATTTTAATATTCAAACCGTGCAACGCACGGGAGAATTACTAGTTAGCTTATACAGTAAAACCTCTCTATAGTCATATCTTTGGGACCACAAAAAAATATTTCTAAATAGTAAAACCTCTCTATAGTCATATCTTTGGGACCACAAAAAAATATTCCTAAATAGAGTTATAAGGTTTTTTTTTTAAATGCATGTATATTATATAATGGTATAATTAGTAGATACATTATATAATGGTATAATTAGTAGATACATGTACATGTAACGTGTTGAACTTAATTGAACTAATTTACTCACGTAATATGAAAAGACAATACTCAAGAGTCACCCACCATAGATGCATGTACTTGCTTTTGATTGCTTTAATTTTTTCATCTATAAATACTATGTATAATACATTTTTTTTATCAATTACATCAAATCAACATTTTCTTCACACATATAATGGCACCAAAAATAGAAAAGAGAACTCAAATGAGTGAAAAAATTCGTGTGGAGATGTGCAAAATGAAAGAACTACATCCAGGTTGGAAGCAAAAAGATTTTGCCAAGTGGTTGGAGGATACTCATAATCTTAAGCTATCGCAATCAGCGATATCGAAGGCGTTCGAGAGGTCAATCAACAATGACGCAAGTTGAAGGAAAAGGTTACAACACAAAAGATTAAATCATTGTCACAATCAACCTTGAACAAGTATTTTAAATCAACTTAAATCTATTGTAAAATTATATATATTATTATGATTTATTCCTAAATGGAGGTGTATTTCTTTATGTTGGGACTTGAAAAAATATGAATTATGACAATATGAAGTTTATTCCAAATTATAACTGGTCCCAAGTTGGGACCACGAATTTTTATTTCTAAAGAGAATTTATTCCTTAATAGAGTATTCTTTTTTAGAGGTTTTACTGTACTTCTTTCGTCCAAACATATATTAATAAGTTTTTTTATTAAAAAGTCCAGGCACATTCTCATAAATATAAATATTTATTTTTTCAATATACTAATACACCCTTCAATTTTTACTTACCTATCTACTTTATACATAAACAATCAACATGTCTTAAAATATATGTCAAATGAATCATACATATTAATTTTGGACAAAGAAAAAGAGTATCTACGAGTAATATTTTTATGTACATACACAAAATATGTAATTTTGTACTTATGTAGATTCTATATAATTAATCTTGTGAAATATGGCACGCATGATATGTGTGCTGTATATTTTTTCATACTACGATATTCAATATTTATGACCACTTAATAGGAAAATTGAAGAAATCTTGACATTTAATATTTGATTGCACGCTAATTATTTTCATTTAATATTGAAATCGAAGAAATCTTGACATTTAATATATTATTTTACATAATTAATTAGATATATATTTTTAGCGTGTATAAATATGTCGTTAGAACGACTCACTTTGCAATAGTGTCATGAGTAGCAAACATGACAAGAAAAAGAGTAAATCATGAAGAAAGCTAATGAATTGATTTACATGCATAGAAATGGTGGTCGAGGAATTAAGAAGCTAGAGGCAAATATTACAAATCTTGATAATTATTGATGAACAACTTATTGTGGTGAAGGTTCAATTTGTGAATTTTATAACTTTAAGATTTTTTTTCTTTCTATTATACATATTTATATTTGTGCTAATTATGAATTTTTTCAGCTTTTCACAGATCAAAATGAGTAAGTCATTCAGTTGAACGAAATCCACCTCTTGAGACTTCTTTTGTTGTGCAATTCATTCATTAGGGGATGAGGCTCTATCTATTTTTTTTGGGTGAGATTTCATCATTTCTTCTCTCTCAACATTTAATCTCTCTTTTATATGGTTTTCGTTGATAATCATTTTTCTCATCCTTTCGTTTCAACAAAGTTAAGAAATTTTTGCATTCTTTCTTCGAATATTTGTGGTGATGGCCAGAAGACGGCTTTTTAAATAGAATATTAATATTTAAAAAATAATTTAATATAATATTAATGTTTGTTAGAGTTTTAAAAAAATAAATAAGAGTGTCATTACTAACGACGCTCAATCTTACTTTTACAGAATGTAGCACCATTAATTTAACTTAATAATTTTTTATTATATATTTAATTTTTATCCTTATAAATATTAAAAATATATAAATAAAATATATCTATCAATTTTACAAAAATAATTAAAAAATTATTGATGAATATATTTTATTTATATATCTTTAATATTATTAAGAATAAAAATTAATTAAATTAAATATATAATAAAAGATTTATTAAATTAAATTTATGGAGAAAGAGTCGTTTTAAACGACCCCCTTCCTTTCTTTGCACTGCTTTTTGAAGGAGGAGCGTCATTAGTAACGACGCCTCTTATTTATTATTGGATTGTGAATTACAATGTCAATCAATATCTACTCCACAAAGCACTAAGAAATCATTGACTTACTTTGTCAAACTTTCAATTCTTTTATTGAAAACTTTGATTTTCACTTCTTGCTCCTTTTGTTTTTGCCATGTGTCACTAATCTAGCTAGGGTTTTATTGTTTTTGTATAATATGAATGTGAATTTACAAAAAAAATTCTACGAAATGTATATTTATTAATGAAAAACTATTGTTATTTAGTAACTACACAATATTATATTGTTAAATATCAAGAATGACAACCATATAAATCACAAAATATAATTGTATTTAATTTCTAACTAAAAAAATGCGGTCAAAATTTTCCAAAAATTGGCTGATTTCATCATCGAATATTTCTTTTGACTCAAAGATTTTTATTATTCCAACTCATATATGTATTGAATGAATGAGCTTCTATGTTTTTTTTTTTTTAATTAAAAAACACAAATATTCTGTATCATGAAAAATTAAGCAGTTACTAAATAACAATAGTTTTTCAGTATTCTATATACATTTCATTGAGAAACTGAAAATTCACATTGTACAAAAAAAAATCACTAGCTTAGTAACATGACAAGAAAAAGAGCCAGAAGTGAAAAAGTAATAGACTAGAGAAGGAGAAACACGGTCTTCACAAAAAAAATTAGAGAGTCTGACGAAACAAGTCAATGATTTATCAGTACTGTATGGAGTTGATATTGACAGTGTAATTCACAAGCCAATGGAGAACAATGCTGCCTTGTGGCCGTCTCCACAAATATTTGAAGAAAGGATGCAAAAATTTCTCAACTTTTTCGAAACGATAAGAACGAGAAAAAAAAAATCAAGAAGAGAGGCTAAATACTGAAAGAGAAGGTGTGTTGAAATCTTGCTAAAAGAACAAATTCGTAGAGTATCATCTCCTGATGAAAGAGCTGGTAACACAACAGAAGATTTTTCAGGAAGCCGATTTGATTCAAATGAATGAGCTACAATTTTTTACTGTAGAAATGTTGAATACTAGAAATTAGGGATGATGAGATAAAAAATGTTCAAAATTGGTAGCATTTGTCTCTTCTTCCTCCCTGTAATAAAAAGGATTGCATTTATATAAGTTGCAGTTATACCATGAAATCTGATATAAGTTCCTTTCTTTGAGTTTATTGTTCTTGATTTTCAGTTTGTAAATAAATGAAATTTGATCCAATTTATCTGAAACTTCTCAATTAGCATACTCTCTATCTCTCTCACTTAATATATGTTGGTGCAATTTCACTCTTTTTTCTCGTCATTAAAAGTGTGCTCACTTTTTTCGGCACATGTTTTAAAATCATTCATATTTTAATTATAAAGAAGATATGCGAGATAACAAGTAAAAGAAATTGTTGATAGATCATCAACTCGGTTAATAAAGTAGAAAATATACTTAAAAATTAAGTATTTAAATAGAATGAACATATTTTTTTTTTTGGAATTGATCATACTTATGTTGAACGGAAGGAGTATATTTTGTCGTCAGTCTCTTGCTGATGTAACTCTTCTGGTTTTTTTTTTTTATGCTCAACGGTACTTTGCTTGTTCAAAAAAAAAACTGTTCTTTTTAAAATTTTGCAATAGTAAATATTTGATTGTAAAATTTGAACAATTGAAATTAGGAGTTCAAGATATGAACATTCATAAGAACTTATAAGGGACTCTTAAGTCTTAAATGTACGTATGTGAATTTGTGCAGTTACAAGAAGGAGTGATCGTGTCATGTCGATGGAGTACAAGTTATTCTGATCGTATCATGCTTACACATATTCTTATCGTGTTGTGTTTGTATTCATGTTTGATCTTATTGTATCGTATCACAATCGTATTGACATGAATCACGATAACCATACCCACCTGGCTACAACTAACAACTACTAGATCTTAAACACCAAGAGAAAGTCATTCATTATTGGTCACTTTTAATTTTTTTTAGAATTAACACCACATATTAAATCTCCTATTTTCTTGGACAACTCTTTAAAAACCCCATCACTTTTGTGTCTAGGCCCTAGTTCTTGAAACAAAAGAACAAATATGTTATGTTATCCCAAATCGATTTTACATGAGAGTGTGGAAGAGTATAAGTGGGAGTCAACCCTTTCATCTTTGACCATGGTTTTGAGTTAAGTTAGAATTCCCTAACTTATATTCCTAACAATTGGTCCGACCAGCTAAATTCGAGCGGGCTGCAGAAAGGGGCTGGGCCCAAGGGGGTTGCCACCCAAGAAGTGGGCCTTGGCATGTGGGTTGCCGTCCGGTTTGAAATGGAGATGAATTGTTATGATTTTCTACATCGGTTTCACATGAAAGTGTTGAAGAGTATATAAAACATTGTTAATAATTAGTACCTATAATTAAATGACAAATTCATGTATGCAATTAAATGCATTTTTAGTGATTTGAATATATACTCAATTGTCAAATTGAATTTTTAACTCCCCATATTAGAACCAAATCAAAATTATAGTTCAATTGTCACAGTTGTACCATGCAATTAAGTGTACACAAAGTAAGACTATAAATGGATACACACATTGCATCACTCTAACTTGGAAAAACGAAAGTGTAAGGGCAAAAGTTTGAAAGTGGAGATACAGAGGAGGGGGAAATTTAAGAAAACAACAAATTTTATATGAGACGGTCACGTACAAATTGTTATGTAAGAGAAAATAGAGTAAAACTGTAAAAATGAAATTCAGGGGCAAACGTGTAATTGACATACCCCAAAGCAAAAAGTGAAATTTGGAAAAAAAAAAAAAAAAGGAGCACATAGGGAATTTTATTTTTGTTATTATCTTTTGTTGGATAGAAGAAACATTAAATTCGTCATTTTATCTCTACTATCAAGTATCAAGTATCAACCATTATAACTTTTGACAAAAATTATATGAAACCGTCTCATGAAGTTCTGTTTTATACATAGAAATCAGATTGATTTATATAAGGCTTTTCTTTTCTTTTCTTTGATATATATATTTTTTTTTATCATTTTCATTATTTTCATTTTCGGGTTTTGAGGAAGTATTTTCTCCAAGTGTTATTTATTGTATCAAATTAATTTCACTTGATTTATAAAGAATATCAACAATAAAAAAATAAAAAAAACTAGAACTTTAAGAGTATTTAATTTCACATCATATTTTTATGGATATACTCTTTCTACAACTTTATACATTAATTACTATAAAAGAAAAGAGACTGTAGAATATTTATGTAGGCATGATTTCACTATCACCATATTCTTGATTTTTTTTTAGTAATGTATAAACGTGTAGAAGGATTATATCCATAAAAATATGATGTGAAATTAAATATTTTAAATGCATAAAGTTCTAGTTTCTTTGGAGTATCATTTTATCCTTGCTCTTCTATTATATTATGCATATATTCCTTGATAATCAAGTGGAATTAATTTGATACAATTTGATTTTTGTTTTTTTTGCTCAAGAAACAAAAAAATAAATAAAAGTGTGATAAAAAAAAAAAAAAAGGGGTCAACAAGTGGATCCATCTACTCTAATTTTAATTTTAATTTGTCCAGTTTCAACTTATGAATATTCAATCAACCCGTCAAGACTTTGTTTGACTGAATGTTTTAAAAAATACTCTTCATTAGTTTATACTTCTTCCGTCCAAATATATATAAATAAGTTTTTATTTTTATTTTTTTAAATAGTTCAGACACACTCTCATAAATATAAATATTTATTTTTTCATATATACTAATACATCCTTCAATTTTTACTTATACATCTACTTTATATATAAACAAACAACATTTCTTAAAATAGGTGTCAAATAAATCATACATATTGACTTTGGACAAAGAGTATGTAATATTTTTATGTACATACGCAAAATATGTAATTTTGTACTTGTGTAAATTCTATATAATTAATCTTGTGAAATATGGCACACATGATATGTATGCTGTATATTTTTTCATACTAAGATATTTAATATTTATGACCACTTAATATGAAAATTGTAGAAATATTGACATTTAATATTTGATTGCACGCTAATTATTTTTCGTTTATACTTGTGTCGACCATTTAATATCGAAATTGAAGAAATCTTGACGTTTAATATTTGACTGTACATAATTAATTATTTTCCGTTACAATTCTCTCTGTGAAATCAACATCAGATATATATTTTTAGCGTGTATAAATATGTCGTTAGAACGACTCAATTTGCAATAGTGTCATGACTCATGAGTAGTAAACATGACAAGAAAAAGAGTAAATCATGAAGAAAGCTAATGAATTGATTTACATGCATAGAAATGGTGGTCGAGGAATTAAGAAGCTAGAGGCAAATATTACAAATCTTGATGAACAGCTCATTGTCGTTAAGGTTCGGTTTGTGAACTTTATGACTTCAAAATTTTCTTTTTTCTGTTATACATATTTATATTTGTGCTAATTATGAGCTTTTTCAGTTTTTCACAAGTCAAAATCAGCAAGTCATTGAATGAAATCCACCTCTTGAGACTTCTTTTGTTGTGTTTGCAACTCATTCATTATGAGGCTCTATCAATATTTTTTGGTGAGATTTCACTTCTTCTCTTTTAACCTTTAATCTCTCTTCTATATGGTTTTCGTTGATAATTAATCATTTTTCTCGTCTGTTTCAACAAAGTTAAGAAATTTTTGCATTCTTTCTTCGAAAATTTGTGGTGATAGCCAATTGGCTTTTTTAATAGAATATTAATATTTAAAAAATAATTTAATATAATATTAATGTTTGTTAGAGTTTTAATAAAATAAATAAGAGCTTCATTACTAACGCCCAATCTGACTTTTGCAGAGTGTAGCACCATTAATTTCATTTAATTAATTTTTATTCATAATAATATTAAAGATATATAAATAAAATATATTTATATATTTTTAATATTTGTAAGGATAAAAATTAAATATATAATAAAAAATTATTAAATTAAATTAATGGTGCTACATTCTGTAATAGTCAGATTGGGTCCGTTCTTTTGAGGGAAGAGCGCCGTTAGTAAGGTCTTATTTATTTTATTAAAACTCTAACAAACATTAATATTATATTAAATTATTTTTTAAATATTAATATTCTATTAAAAAAATCGTCTTGTAGCCATCACTCACAAATTTTCGAAGAAAGAATGCAGAAATTTCTTAACTTTGTTGAAACGGAAAGGACGAGAAAAATGATTATCAACGAAAACCATATAGAAAAGAGATTGATGTACAATATCAATCAATATCTACTCCACAAATCACTAAGAAATCATTGACTTGTTTTGTCAAACTTTCCATTCTTTTACTGAAAACTTTGGTTTTCCTTCTCTCGCCTACGACTAGTTCACTTCTTGCTCTTTTTTTTTTTTTTTTGCCATGTTTGTCACTAAACTAGCTAGGTTTTTATTGTTTTGTATAATATGAATGTGAATTTACAATTTTTTTTCTACGAAATGTATATTTATTAATGAAAAACTATTGTTACTTAGTAACTACACAATATTATATTGTTAAATGCCAAGAATGACGACCATATGAATCACAAAATATCATTGTATTTAATTTCTAACTAAAAAAATGCGGTCAAAATTTTCCAAAAATTGGCTGATTTCATCATCGAATATTTCTTTTGACTCAAAAGAATTTTGTTATTCCAACTCATATATGTATTGAATGAGCTTCTATATATATTTTTTTCATTAAAAAAAACAAATATTCTGTATCATGAAAAATTAAGCAGTTACTAGATAACAATAGTTTTTCAATATTCTATAAATATTTTATTGAGAAACTGAAAATGCACAATGTACAAAAAAAATCACTAGTTTAGTAACATGTCAAGAAAAAATAAAGTAATAGACTAGAGAAGGAGAAACACTGTCTTCACAAAATAATTTAGAGAGTAACGAAACAAGTCAATGATTTGTCAATTGTGGAGTTGATATTGACATTGTAGTTCACAAGCCAACTGAGAACAATGCTGCCGTGTGGCCGTCTCCACAAATATTTGAAGAAAGGATGCAAAAATTTCTTAGCTTATTCGAAACGGTAAGGATTAAAAAAAAAAAGATCAATGGGAATATATAGAAGAGAGGCTAAATGCTGAGAGATAAGGCGCTAAATGCTGAGAGATAAGGCACATTAAAATCTTGCCAAAAGAACAAATTCATAGAGTCTCATCTCCTGGTGAAAGAGCTGCTGATAACACAACAAAAGACTTTTTAGGAAGTCGATTTGATTCAATTAAATGAGCTACAATTTTTTTTCTGTAGAAATGTTGAAAAAACTTGAAATTAGAGATGATGAGATAAAAAGTGTTCAAGATTTATAGCATTTGTCTCTTCTTCCTCCGTGTAATAAAAAGGATTGCATTTATATAAGTTAGTTATACCATGAAATCTGATATAAGTTTCTTTCTTTCTTTTTTCTTTGAGTTTATTGTTCTTGATTTCAGTTTGTAAATAAATGAAATTCAATCTAATTATTTTGATATGGTATCTGAAACTTCTCAATTACGAGTAGCATTTTTTTTTTGTCTCTCACTTAATATAAGTTTTGTGCAGTTTCATTCTTTTTCTTCTCAGCTTATAAAATCATTCATATTTTAATTATAAAAAAGAAAGATACGTGGATAACAAATAAAAATATTATTGGTAGATTATTAACTTTGTTAATACAGTAAAAAAAATATATTTAAAAGTTAATTATTTAAATAAAATGAGCATATTATTTGTAGACATAAAAATAGAATTGAGTACACTTTTATTGAACGAAGGAATTACTATATTTTGTTTGGGCTTTTTTGTGTGTACTGAATTATTGTTTTTCTCTCTTGCTGATGTAATACTTTTGGGTTTTTTATTTTATGCTCCATGGTACTTTGCTTTGTTCAAAAAAATAAAAAATTTATTGTTCTTTTTTTAAATATTGCAATAGTAAATATTTGATTGTAAAACTTAACAGTTATAATTAGGAGTTCAAGATATGTACATTCATAAGAACTTATAAGGGAGTCTCAAATGTATGTGAATTTGTGCATTTACAAGAAGGGGTTATTCTATTTAAAAAAAAAAAGAAACTGCACCAAATATAAATCTGTCATTTTTTAATTTTTTTAATATTATCAATCCCTCTCCATAATTCGAACTCAAAACCTCACGGTATAGGTTGTGTAGTTACTGTGTCATGTCGATATACAATTTATTGTGATCGTATCGTGCTTACACATATTCTTATCATATTTTGTTTGTATTCGTGTTTAATTTTATTGTATCGTATTAACATGAAACACGATTTGCCAAATTTAGTCACAACGGACCCACCTGGCTACAACTCCCTCAACTACTAGTAGGAGTGTTCAAAAAAAAAAAAAACCGGACTGGAAAAAAGATCGAAATCGGACCGGACCGGAACCGGACCGACCGGTTAGATTCCGGTCCGGTCTCCGGTCCGACAAATTTTGGATTCCGGTCTTCCGGTCCGGTCTAAGACCGGAATTTTTCGGTCCGGACCGGTTTGGACCAAAATTTATTTTTATTTTTTTTATATTTTTTTACTAATGCACTCTCAATTATTTTTCAAAACCAAGTAATTGATGAAAATGTGGTGAGATCTATTACATTTTTTACAAATATATAATTTAACAAACATATTTAATTTATTTTTAGGGTCAAAATATCATTAATAATAATGTAAATAAAATTAACATTGACGTAATGAAGAGCAAACACTTTAATTTTTATACACAAATTCATCAATCTTGTTCTTTCTTCCATAAACATTAAAAAAAATTTTAAAAAAAAATAATAAAAAAATCCGGTCCAACTGGTCCAAACCCGGACCAGACCGGAATTTACCGGTCTGGTCCGAATTAATTACGGTCCGATCTCCGATCCGCCCTTTAGCACACATTTCGGTCCCGGTCCGATTTTGGACCCGTGCACACCCCTAACTACTAGATCTTAACACCAAGAGACAATCATTTATTAATGGTCAACTTTTTTTTTTTTTTTTTTAAGAATTAACCCTAGATATTAAATCTCCTATTTTCTTGGATAAATCTTTAAAAATCCCATCACCTTTCTATCTAGGCCCTAGTTCTTGAAACAAAAGACCAAAAAATTTCTATGATTTGCATCGATTTTATTGAAAACATTGCTAATAATTAGTACAAAAAAATTCTGGTATGCATTTAAAATGATTTGAATATATACTTAATTGTTAAATTAAATTTTTTATTTCCATATTAAAATCAAATCAAAATTATAGCTCAATTATCACCATTATACCATGTAATTAAGTGTACACAAAGTAAGAAGGAATGGGGGAATGGAAGAGGTGGCTACTATTGCATGGGGAGTATGGAAAGAGAGATGTAGGATACTACATGATGACAAACCGGCACATAAACAGCTGAGAGTGCGAGTGAGTTGGGCTTTATCTCTATTACGGGATTTCCAGCGAACGCGCGTAAGGGTTGTAGGGAATCGGAGGCAGCTGGGTGAGGAGGTGGCATTTACAGAGGGCTGTTTCATTGCCAAGGTTGATGCCTCATTTAAGGAGGAACAGCACACGTTCGGTGTGGGAGCTGTCTTCGCCAATCCGAACACACAACTAATAGCAGCAAGAGGAAAGTCAATTACCCATCCAGGGACAGTGATGGGAGCTGAGCTAAGAGCGATTGAGGAGGGGATGGCATGGTGCAAGGAAAACGACGTGGAAAAGGTAGTGATACAGTTGGACTCGTTGGAAGCGGTGCAACTTAGGTTTTAGTTTGGAGAGAATTGTTAAAATGCAAGAAGACTTTGTAGTGTGCTAGGTCGTACATATAGCCCGAACAAGCAATGAAGCCGCAGATAGAATCGCAAAATGGGCGGCAAGGACTCACTCTTCTCAAGATTGGAGAGATGCAGATGTACCTCGTTGGATAGCGGAAGTAGCGGAATTTGGAACGTGAAGAACGAAGAATAGATAGAAGCTATGTAATCGCTATTGTCAAAAAAAAAAAAAAAAGTGTACACAAAGTATGACTATAAATAGATACACATTGCATCACTCTTAACTTTGAAAAACGAAAGTGTATGGGCAAAAGTTTGAAAAGAGGGGTCTGGAGGAGGAGGAAATTTAAGAAAACAATAAGTCTTGTATTGACTTATTGTATTGAGACTAGGGGTGTAAATGAGTCGAGTCGAGCTCGAGTGGTGTTGAGCTCGAAACTTGACTCGACTCGATCGAGTCTAAAATTTTAAAAATCGAGCTCGATCGATAAGAAACTCGAGCTCGGCTTGACTCAATTACCTATATAATTTTCAAAATTAATAGTAAAACACATTTTTTCTAAAATAAACTCTAGCTCGACTCGACCCAACTCGATTACTAGTATGAATATAAATTATATATTAATGGCAAAATAGTAAACATTGTCCAAGCTCGATTAGACTCGCGAGCCTTTCAAGCCGAGTAGTTATGAACTCGAACTCGGTAGCTACTCGAGTAGCTTGAAACTCGACTTGACTTGATTAACTTTGAGTCGATTTCGATCATTTTTCGAGTCGAGTACGAGTAACTCGCGAGTTAGCTCGACTCAATTACACACCTATATGAGACTGTCATGTACAAATTGTTATGCAAGAAAAAATACTGAAAAACTGTAAAAATGAAATCAGGGGCAAACGTGTAATTGACATAACTTCGAGTCGATTTCGATCTTTTTCCGAGTCGAGCACGAGTAACTCGCGAGTTAGCTCGACTCAATTACACACCTATATGAGACTGTCATGTACAAATTGTTATGCAAGAAAAAATAGAGAAAGTGTAAAAAATGAAATCAAGGGCAAACGTGTAATTGACATACCCCAAGGCAAAAAAAAAAGAAAAAAAAGAAAAAAAAGAAAAAAAAGAAAAAAAAGAAAAAAAGAGGAGCACATAGGGAGTTTTGAACGTTATTATTGGAGTATTTTTTCTATCCTAATTTCAGAAAATTTTGTGGATTTAAACTCTAAAAAAAGAAGGCATGAGAATCAATCAATTTCAATTTTAATGTGGCACCACATTAAACATCACATCCTACACAGATTCAAGTATCTCATGTCTTAATGCTTAATATAAAACCTATGAATTAACTGCTCCTCTGGTATACTATTCCACACCGGATTCTACAATACCGTAACACAGTTGAACCAGCAATTAAGCGTACGGCTGCAAATTAAATTAAATCAGCTCTTTTCACTCCATTTGCAGCATAATTGTTGGAATAAAACCAATGTAGTATTGAAAATATTGCCAAGGCCAGAAGATGTGATTCTTATGCCAGTACTACTTACTTGATGAAACGACGTTAAGTAAGAGATGCTACTGTCCATCGAGAGTTCCAAGAGCATCCGCTAGAAGCCTCTGTGCTTCTTCTCTTCTTCTGATTACCAGTAATACAACAACTATATGTCACTTGATAGAAAGCATATTGCAAGAACGTTGCAGAAATACAAGAGGGAGAGGGAGAGATGGCATTGAAAATGCAGTTCAATAATGAAAGTTTTGCTACCTACAGTTTTGCTTCTTGCACGAAATATATACTCACAAACAATTATTAGTGTCAAGATGGGTCTACTACTGTTCAGTAAAAGCATATACTAGTATAAAGAACAAAGTAACCAAGGATGTGTCTGGGAAAACATTTCACGCAGATTAAAGTAGACAACATGTGCAGAAAATTTGGCTTAAAAATATTATATTATCGAACACCAAAGTCAACCAGAGGAGGAAATGCTTCATTATAACAATGACTGCAAGTCTGTAAGAACAAGAAACAATGGTAATAATAATCTATTTCTTCAACAACCACTGGGAGGAAACTGTACTTTTAACTTTTAGGGTCAACTAGACAATTCAGGTTTATTATTCAGGAAATTATGCATATCGTACATGCGTTTGTAAATTCCACCCGTTTTTGCATGGGAAATTCTAGCATCTATCACGAAAAGCTTATACCCATTTCATGTTGTATACTATTTCTGTATTTCAAGAACTAAAATAAAGTTTCTTTAGCCAGTTTTTCGAAATTATCTTTACATTTCTCACAAATAACATTTTAAACCCATAATTTCAATTTAATCCTGATATGCAAGTTGTCAATTGCTACTCCCATCATTTCAATTTAAATTACATAAGGGATCCACCATTTCAACTTATTGCAGGCAATTTGGCATACTACATTTTTCAATCTTTATCAATTTCATCCATCTATTACTATTACTTTCAAAGTATATCACAAGAATGAGATTGATTACTTTTCAAGTCAATTCTCATAAACACTAATAACATAATCAAAGTGAAACCACTAGAACAGTATCATCTAACACACAGTTTCATTTTATGATTTATCACCTATTTCTGAGCTTAAACCTCAGAACTTCTCAATCAAGTAATCAACCAACACATTCACATTTCCGGACCTGTAAAAGTCTCATTTTTATTTAATCACCCAATCATATTTCACTTCACACATAAAAACTAATATAAATCAAATTTCTAAATATAAAAGTAGGAAATCAAATTCCGACTGAAAACAAAAAACATACAAGCACTATATTTCCAACTCAGAATGAATCAACAGACCCAATAAAAAGGAAAAACTACAACTAGCAAAAACTCAAAGCTTTCCCATCTAGATGATTGACATGCTATAGGTAAAGGCTCCCTTTTTTCAGGTTTCTGTACTTGGTTAATAAACACAGGAACATGAAACTGAAAAAGTATAAAGTCTCATTCACAAAAGAGCATAATGATTCTAATCATTCACAAAAGAGCATAATGATTCTAACTATTGTGCAGAGCATGGTTAAGGCATCATACCTTTTAATGTCCTCCACAGCTTGCTTACGTCGCTGTATCTGGAGTTCTAGAATGTGGATCAATGTTGCTCTACCCTAACAAGATAAACATACGGTATGAAAAAACAGATTCTAAAAACATATTTTGCTTCCATTAACAACTAAGTTTCTACAGCTCAAATACTTTACCTGGTGTGGACGCAAAGAATTCAGAAGATGATGTAAGTTTTTGAAAATAAGAGAAATATCTTCTACTCTTCGTGCATATTGAGATGGACGCTCTACAAGAACATCAGCAAGCTCCAACAAATGTAGTTGCAACTCTCTGTTAAGTGATCTCAGCTCTTTCTTGAAATCTAATAAAAAATAATATAATCACAAGTCACAACTTGGGAATAAAATTAAGCAAGCATTTGCCTATACATATCAAATGGTTCGGTGCTACATTACATCATGAACATGAGAACTGGGATATTTCAATTCTCAACCAGAACAAAGATAAATAAATTGGTAAAGAATATTCTTATTTTTGAACCTTCATGATAGAAAATTGATGTATTATATACTTGATTGATTAGTAGCCTGAAATTTGAATTTACAGGTGTAGAATAATATTATGCTTGCGAATTTCACAGCTCTAATTTACATTTAAAACAAATATTGAATCTGACTATGCTCTTTCCCCCCACTTCCAAAATGGAAATCGGTCTACCAAATTTCACAGCTCTAATTTCTCAGTCAACTTCAGTGGCAACTAGAAATTGCACTGGTTTACCAAATTTAGAGATAACACTAGGAGACAAACAAGAGAATGAGGCGCTCAAAGGACTTAAATTCTGTAAAATGCATGTAGCTATATTTTTAGTCGTATAAAAAACGAAAGCTAATACCTAAATAAATGTCATAAAAAAAAAAAAGAACGACGTTTAAAGCTTAAAAGAACAAACAAGATAGCTAGGTGATTGACATTTAAATGGTTTTTATATGAAGCCCGGTATTCATGTGAGAGCAGATACAATTTAAATGCACCAAACTATACCAATATTTGGCCCTTTTGGGTACAATTGACGAACACCCTGCTCTTCTAGACCTGGAAGAATATCATCTGTCTGCAAGATAGAATATAAGTAACAAAGTTAAAACAAATAAACCTCCCATCCTCCTCCTAAAATAGTGTATAGGTAATAGCAATTATATAACAAAATAATTCATTAAAATAGAAACTGAGTATTCTCTGCCCAATAAGCTATATTGGCAATTACATGCTTTTAAGGTGAGTAATAATAGAAACAGGGAATCAACATTAGTATGGCATAAAACACAATCACTAAACACCCCTCCTCTAATTATTTTCTTGTTTTCAAGTTCCTATGAGTCAAACAATCTGCTTGTAATTTTTTTTTGTCCACAAGAAGCAGATCCAAAAATAAGAATGATCTCATTGCGTTACCAATATGAAGCAAACAAATAATATATTGATCATTAATATCACTTCCATTAGAACGGCAATAGGATGAAAAGTCAGATATTCTTACAAATAAGATAAAAGCCTCTGCTTTGAAACATGGTTAACAGTTACTCTATTATGAAAAGTTGACACAATGATATGGGATCTTCAGCTAAAGAACAACAATAGAAGGCCATGCTTATTGACACAACTAAGTAGTGACAGAGTAAGGGCCAATGATCTCAAGTGTTGTGCTCAAAGAACTTCAGCAAAGCACAAGAGAGAACACGCCTCAAGCCCATAACAGAGACTAAAATTAGGCCTTCAAGAAACCCTTTAACAGAAAGGACGAGGTCAATTTTGCTCGTTGCAGAAGCACAATTTACTCCAGACCTTAATGGGAAAATTCAACCCCATGGTCCAGAACACACTAATTCCGATTCCTATTTCCAAATAACAGCCAAATTCAAATGGAATATATCATGTGTTAAAGTATCAGACTACCAACCAAAGAGAGAACTTCAACAGTTAGTAAATCTCATAAAAGGGAAAAGATTGAGCAGATACCGTATAGTTGGCACCATAGAGGGCATAGGGGCCCTCAATAGGAGGTGGCGGGGCGGGGGCGGAGGCCGGGTCCTCAGAGTAGTTTTTATAGAGCTTGTAATACGGCGGCGGCGGTGGGTATGTCGCCGTTGCCATTGGAATTCAAAATTATTGTATTGTGTTTGAATTTATAAAAAAAAAAAAAAAAAGGAAGAATTAAGTGGAAGAAAGATATGGGTGAAAGTGAAAGAGTGTTGTTGTGGCCAGATTCTGAGTCGTCGCCTGCTGCGTTGCAGTGTGGTTGGAGTTGGGTGTTCAATTTTGGCCGGAACTCTCCAGTTTCCGGCGTTAATCAATTGGATTGTTTCTCTCCGGGCCCTATATTTTGGGCCACTTTGTCTTGGGCATTCTAAGACCACTTCTTTTGGGCGCGGTTATACATACCAATCTATTGAGTACACCCACGGGACAAATTTTTAATCTTAAAGGACATGTAAAGTGTCCTTTATACCCTTTATATAAAAATTTAAAAAAATACGAAGATGAGTACACCCACCCATTTCATTTTGCCAAAACCATCCCTACCATCCCCATAGTCTTTAAAAAAAATTCTTAAAAAACACAAAATTAGAAAACAAAGAGATGTTTGAGATTTTTTTTTCGGACAAATCAACATTGTCTGAAAAAAAAGAGTTGTTCGACATTTTTTCTCGAACAAATCAACAATGTTCGAAAAAATTTCTGTAACAAAATTAAGATGTTCGAAAAAAAATTCCCAACAACTATCATTTGTCCGAAAAAAAGAATCGAACATCTCAGATTTCAAAGAAATTGCAAATAAATTGTTACTTTTTACTCTAAACCCTAATTAGATAAAAAATTAATTATAGAAAATATCAATCTTCAATCAAACACATAAAAATTACAACTAGAAATTTCTATAGATCTATGTTTTAAATTACAAAAATTATAGAAAACTTAAAAAAAATTACAATAAACTTACAGGAAAATTATGGCTAGAGCCGTCAAAACGGGCTGGGCCTGTTGGGCCAGACCGCCCCGCCACTTTTCAGGAATCGAACTCAAGACCTTATGGCTGAATAATGATGATCTAACCACTTAAGCTATCAAACTTTATTTAATAACAATATATAATAAATCTAACTAATATCAAAAACTCTAGCGCATAACAGATTATATAAGCAGCCACATTTTTTTCCTTCTTTCTTCATTTTCTGTACTCATAATACCCTATTTTATATCATATATATAATATAAGTATATTACTTTAATATATATATGTATATTATTAGTGTATTTATAATATATTATACAACTATTAATGACAATATTTCTATTTAGTTTTTTTGTTCTTAATTAATAATTAATGTAATCCGTTTGTTTCTATTATGTACAATAAATATATATACTGTAATTTTTTATGTTTCTTGATGAATTTAATAAATATTTTGTAAAAAAAAAAAAAGTTGGCCCGCCTAAACCCGCGCCCGCCCATTTTTGGGTTGGGTTGGAGTTTTGGTAGCCCGCCTTGCAAACGGACTGGCCCGCCCCGCCGGCCCGTTTTGACAGGTCTAATTATGGCCGACATCGTGCTTTGCGTGGCTGTGGAGGGGCGAAGTCGTGTGCGACGGGGAGGAGTGCGAACGACAACGAAGAGGTGGTGCGTGTGCGACAGGGAGGGGCGGCAGCGGCCGCTGGGGAGGGAGAGCGGCGGCGTGTGCTACGCGGGGGAGACTGCAAACGTGGCTGGAGAGGGAGGCGGCCGCTTGGAGGGGAGAGGGTAGGTAACGACGGCCGTCTGGGGAGGGAGGCTTGTCGGCGCCGTTTGTGGAGAAGAGAAGAGGGAGGTGGGTGCACGCTGGTTTGTGAAAAGAAATGAGGGAGAGAGTATTTAATTAGAGTTTGAAATGAGAGAGGTATTTTTTAGATTTCCACGTGGGTGTCCTCAACTTAGGGTGTGTGTACTCAATAGGTTGGTGTGTGTGTATAACCGCGCACCTTCTTTTTGGGCTGTTCGGACCTTTTCTACCTGGAGTTTGGCTCATGTGTACAGTTATTTGCACTTCCATCATTATTTGATACACTCATGTTATCACTGTTAAAAAAAATGTTAAAAAAATATAGATTACTTTTTTTTTTTTTTTTTGGGTGGGTGTTGACAGGCTCTTTAAAGCCAAGTAAGATAAGGAAAGTTTTCCATGCAGTCAATGACTACTCCATTTTAGTCTTGTAAAATGGTAGAGTTCGCTCTCAATTGAGCAAGAGTGTGCGCTTCCTTCAATTCACTTCTGGGCCGGTATTTGAATTTGCACACTACAAATTCCTGTGTGAGGGCAGGGATCTCTTTCACAATTCATGCCTCGGCCCCACAAGTACTCTTAAGGCGAAGACAAAGGGAAATCGCTTGTTGCGAGTCCGATCGTATTTCTAGAATCCATTTATTTCATCCCCTCGCTTCCCTAATACCCCTTAAAATAGCTATCAATTCAGCTCCAAGTGCGCTCCTCTGGGGTCGAATCTTCTCAGCGAACGTGTTGGTCCCAAGTTGAGTTAAGATTGAGTAAGCTAAGAAAGTCTAGAGGGGAGGGGTGAATAGACTTTCAAAAATCTTTCAAAACATCAAAGTTTAATGCGGAATAGTGTTCTGAATAGTACTGTTCTTACTGGGTCAGATCAGTACTTCCAGTTTCAGTTTTATACTCAACTTTTATTCAGATCTTTACTTAGTAAATTCTATTGTTCTTGGTTAAACAATTATGAAACAAATATCAAACAGGAAAGTAAAGAACACAAAATTTTATAGTGGTTCGACCAAAAAGTCTACATCCACTCTCACAAACCCAGTTGTGATGTTTTATTAACCATTCCTTGAGTTTCTTATGGCTTAAAGTCCCAAGACTAAGACTGTGATCTTATCGATTACACTCCCAAGTGTATCTTCGATCGACTAGTAATTTCACAAGTAACTAGCACACTTGTTTACACAATACAAACTTTAAAATGAAAAGTAAAACTTCTCTTGAATAGCCTTTGATTTCTTCTCTTCAATTCAGTGGCTTCTTCTTGGATTCTTGATCTCTTTGACTCTGTGAGTTCTTCAAATGCTCTGTAGACTTGCTCTCGAATGCTTTAGGATCAGTAATTGTTCAGTAGTCTTTAGCAGTATGAGATCACACAGTATTTATAGAACTTAGTATGACAGTTAGCAGTTTGTGAACTAACTCTCAACTAACTCTAAAACTGTTTTTGTAACTTATCCTTTTTTGTAACCGACTTTGTAACTTCCTTCAACTAATTCCAAGTCAGCATATCTTCAATAAATCTTCAGTTACGCCTTAAATAAGTTTTCCAAACTTATTCTTCAAACAAACTAACTCAGCACAGTAAACTACTCTTCTTAGTTTTACTGTTCTTAGTCAGTCAGCACAGTTCTCCAAAAACTGTTCTAACTTTTCCAGAATTCTTCTAAGCTTCTCTTCAACTCTTCTTGAAGTCTTCTTATTCTGAAGTAGTCTTCTAAGTCTTCAATAATCTTCTGATCTTCTTCTAAACTAGTGTTCTAAACTACTGTTCTGAACTTTTACAATGCTGAATACAATAGAATGTAACTTTACATATATAAAACCCATCTATACATCAACTGAACTACATACAGATGAGTATATCTAAGTCCTATACTATAAGCTGTCTATACAATACAAACATCAGCTTAGTTCCTAACAGTTCTTATATTAGATCAGTAAACATAATAAGATCAGTAAACATATATAAGATCAGTAAACATAATAAGATCAGTAAAGTTATTTCATATACCACAATTATATCAACATATAATCACATATATCATTAACTTCAAGTTGCTTTTGGCCATCAAAACATACAATCATCATCTAGAACATTGTTTATAGAATTCATATCCCAACAATTTCCCCCTTTTTGATGAAGCCAAAACTACTTAAGTATAATCAGATCAGTAGTTAAGATATATGGTTGATCATAATAATTCATCAATTCAAGCATCAGATTAGTATTCACATAAGATCAAATATTACACAAACTTCACATAATCACAAAAATATCAAAATAAAGAAAATAAAGATAAGGTTAAGAAATATTATCTCTTCAGCATAGTCCTTCATCTTCAATCTTCATTTGGAATTCTGAATGCCAAATACATCCGGTTCTTAATTTCCATCATATGCTTGTGATCTGTAATACCTTCATCTTTAAAGATCTTAGCAATGATGCTTCCAACCTCTTTCAGATCAGGTTCTCCATTTTCTAATCTTGGAGGTTCCCACACAGGTTCTTCTGGACAAAGGATCTGAATATCTGCACCTGTAGCCAATAACAAAATATCTTCCCAGAAGATCCTTGCAACATTCATCATAAAATCTTCAAAATCAGCATACTCATCCTCCTTGCTTGAGTGATCACCAAATTTCTTCACAATGAAATTTCTAATCTGCCATTTCTTCTTCAGATCATTCCAATATTCCAAATTATCAATATCAACAAAGAATTCTATGTAGTTCTCATCAAGAACTCCAACAACAGACTTAGATTTCTTTTTCCTTTTTAATGCAGCAACTCGATTATCAAACTTCTTTCTTGCAGCTTCTGCATCTTTCAATTTTTGCTTTCTAATCTGTTCATCAGCTTTTCTCTTTTCAGATAATTCAACTTTCTTCTTTGCTAACAACTTATTGTGTTTTTCAACAGCTTCAGCCATCTTTTCATCACTTGGCTGGCTGCTAGCAACTACATGCTTCAGCTTGCTTCTAGATCTGGTAATCCTTCCAGTCTCTTCAGCTTCTTCTTCATCACTTAAAACCAATTTTCTCTTTCTCTTTACAGATGAAGATTCAACAATGTTCTTTTCAACTGTTGCTACAACTTGAGTTTCAACTTCAGAAGCCTTTTGCTGTTTTCTGAGATTGATTTTCTTCTTCAAACTAATGATCTCTTCTTTCAGATCATCTTGACTTGCTTTCAGCTCATCTTGGTTTACAACTAACTGAGCTTGCTGAGTTTGAGTCTGCTCCATCACTCTTATGACCTTATCTTCCCCCTTTTTGGCTTCATCCTGCCATTCCTTCAAGGGTGTCACAAGCAGCTCAACTTTCCTTTGCAGCTCAACAGACAATCTTTTTTCTTGTAATCTATGCAGATCATAGATTTTAGACATTGTGTGTTCCATCACTTGCTCATAAGAACTGGTAGCAGTCAATCTCTCCAATTTCTCAATAGCTTCTTGAAATTGTTTCAAAGTAGCTTCCAGCTTGCTTTGTAACTCTTCATTATGCTTTTTCAACAATTCAAAGCAAGAGCTTTCTGGAGCTGTGTCAGTAGGAACTGTTCTTATTGTCTCTTGAACATCATCAAGCACAGTATTCTCAACAACTTCAATTGGTGTGCTCTCCAACTCATCAGCACCCAAAGTTGGTTCCTCTATGACCTCAGTCTCTTCAACTACAACTGTGTTCTCAAACACCTCCGTTGTATTGGTATCAGCTTCATAATCAGCTTGATTATCAAAATCTTCAGCACCAACATCCTCAGCTTCCATATTGACATCAAAATCAACATTTGCATCAGCAGACTTAACCATAGAATACTTACACCCAGTTAACCTTTCAATCAACTGAATAACTGAACCTAATGTGGCTAATTCTGTAAAAGATTGAACACTTGCAGCTTCTCTCTGCTCTTGTTCCCAATCATGGAAAACAGATAAACCACCCATGCCTTCTGCTACAACTAACAACTCATTCAGGCCAATCCTTCTAAGATATACCCAAGTACCTATCCTTAGAAGTTGCTCAAAAACCATAGAGCTGTCATCTAAACCATAAAAACTTTTCAGAAGCGCATTTCTTAGTTTAAACCTAATCCTTTCTTCCTTATCACACACAGGATAATCCATCAAAAACACTGAATTTGGTTGAATAATTTCAGTTTCTGGAGATGAGGAGATTTCAATAGGTTCAGAAGCAGGTATATGTTCATGCTCAGTAGAGTGATCATGAACTGGTTCAGGGGAAAAATGAGGAGTGGAAAAATGTTGAGGACTAGAATGGGGAGTGGTATGAAAAGAAGTGTTCTGAGTGGGTGAGGGAGGAGTGTTCTGTCTAATAGGAGAGTAATGAACTGACTCCTCAGAACAGGTTGGTTCTCTATCAATGGGTTGGACTTGAATAGGAACAGAGTTTGAAGGAGTAGGAGTAGAATCAATAAGAATTCTCCTAGGTCTAGAAGTACTAACCTCTTGATCTTCAGAGCTGTCTCTCACCACAGTTTCAATAAATCTTACTGTGTGCTCTGCTGAGGATTTAGCAGACCTTCCTCTTCTTAATCCAGAACTACTAGGATCATGCCTCACTTTGTTTCTTCTTTCTGGTTGATCATCATCTGATCGATACATAGAAGCACCAGACTCTTGAGCTTCTTGATCTGGAAGAGGAAGTACTAACGGATTCTCTTGTTCAAAGCGAACAGACTCTTTCTTCATCAAGAACTTTCCTTGATGAAACTTCTTCGGATTACTCCAATAAGCTTTCTTAATGACTATCTGAGGCAACAGAATGCTCAGCTTGTGCCCGAACCCTAATTTCGATTTGATTGAAAACTCTTCAGAATCCTCATCGAACAAAACCTTTTCCTTTTCACTTAGCAATCTGTCAAGAAAGAAACCTTGCCAATCACCTCGAACACGGTCAATGATTGCTGCCATGACTCGAATTTTCAAATTTGATAGAGCATCTTGACTGTGATGTTGCCCTAACAAACACTTTCCAGCAATATCCATCAAGAATTGAAGTCCAGGTGGAAGCACAGCCTTCTTCAGATTGTGTAGAGTTTCTGGTTCTTCATTCGTCCATCTGCCTGCACATTCTTTTTCTTCTCCGGCTTTATAGGTTAGAATATCTACGGGGCCTTGGGGTAAATCCAACATAATCTCAAGATTTTCTCGAGTTATTGCAACCTTGTGCCCTGTCAGCATTGAACGAACGCCATTGTTGTCACCTTCGAGCTGTAAAAAGAATTCCATTGCTTCAGGTTCATACACATTGAGTGGGTATGATTCCAGAAATTTCCTTAGCCCACTTTCTTCACACATCGTCAATATGGCTTGATTTTCTGGGCAATGGCGACCATTGAAGTAGACTGCATTTTCTACAAAAATGCCCTTTTCACGCACCCAAAATTCCGAATCAAACGTACCTACAACTTCATTAGATTCTCTCATGATATTAATAATTGCCATTTGTAGAAATGTAGAAGATAGAGTAATTAGGCTTGCAGTAAATTTTGAGTTACAAGTTTCCAGAAATGTATTCGTAAGGAAGATGAAGTTGAAAGTGACTGTGTTTGATAAATTCAAAACCAATCTAGGGCTTGGATTGAGTTTATTTTCCACGATGAATGGTTGAGATTGAGTCTCGAAATCCGTGATTAAAGAAAACTTTCTATATTCTAGAACCATTCTATTTCTTGGAGCCAATTTGTGTTTGATAAATACACCATAGCAATTAGGTCAAAAATAGAGGAGTGTACTAATCTTCTCTATTAGTAATCTAAAAGTCGAGCAGTTTTTGACTTAGAGTATTCTAAGGCAAAATACTGTTCTGATGCATATCAGCACAGTAGTTTCCAAAAGCATTTCACTTCATTTTCTTACTTTTATATTAAAGAAATTTACTTATCTAGATCAGCTGAGTATTGTGATCAGCTGAGTAACCTTTTTCGAACATCAGATCAGTAGATGGGGTCAGCACAGTAGTACTCAGATCAGTTCCCAACTTTTCTGATTTCACATTTTTGATACAAGCACAGTAATCCTCAGATTAGTACTGTGTGTCAGATCAATTCTCTTCTGTAGACAGATTAGTAGTAATCAAATCATTCTGTAGACAGATTAATCAGTAGTCAGATTAGTTCTGTAGAAGGATTGAATTTGTAGTCAGATCAGTTCTGTAGACAAAGAAACTTTGTAATCAGAACAGTTCTGTAGACAAGTCAATTCATTAATCAGAATAGGTCTGTAGACTGATATAGCCTGTAATCAGATTAGATTTGTAGACAGCTCAAATCTGTAATCAGATCAGTTCCCCCTTTAGTGGAGAACTCTTTTTCTGTGCCTGTTTCACCTTGATAGAAGTGTTTGTTCATGTGATATAAATGTAAAACAGTACAGAGTAGTAATAGTATAATTAAATCAATGATCACATCAAGGAATATACTAAAGTGACTTAGTGTTCTGAGTCAACAAAAGGATCTTTAAGAAATCACAGATTCCCCCTTAATGTGTGTTCTCAGTGTCCCTCAGCTTTACCAACTTCCTCATCGGGATTTAGGTCACTTTAGTAACCTTGTTACCTGTTTTGATAAATGTAGTGGTCTGACATAGGATTGTCTTTTCTGAATTTAGGCTTTTGATGTACTGCTCTTAGTTTGTGCTTTATCTTCCTTTTGGTATAAGATCAGTACCTGAAATGTTAGTGCAGTTCTATATACATATAGAATCCATGTCTATCAACCCTAAGCTAATGCATAACTCTCTAAACCTTACTTCAGCCAATGGTTTTGTAAAAATGTCAGCTCTCTGAATATCAGTATGAATCTTTTCCATCCTAATATTTTTCATTTCCACATGATCCCTAATAAAATGATGTCTAATATCAACATGCTTGTATCTAGTATGTAAAACGGGATTTTGTGTGATTGCAATGACACTATTACTGTCACAATATATAGGTACATTAGATTCTACAATATTGTAGTCTCTGAGTTGTTGTATTAGCCAAAGAAGCTGACTACAACAACTACCTGCAGCCATATATTCTGCTTCAGTAGTAGAAGTTGCCACACTAGTTTGTTTCTTTGAAAACCAGGAAATGAGCTTAGTTCCTAAGAATTGACATGAACCAGAAGTAGATTTTCTATCTATTTTGCATCCTCCAAAGTCAGAGTCTGAATAACCACTTAAGGATATATCATCATCTGCAGGATACCATAATCCTCGATTAATGGTCCCCTTTAGATATTTCAATATCCTTTTGGCAGCTTCCAGATGACTTTCTTTGGGGTTTGCTTGAAATCTTGCACACACACCAACAGAAAAAGCAATATCAGGTCTGCTGGCAGTTAGATAGAGTAGAGAGCCAATTAAAGCACGATAATGAGGTTGGTCAAAAGACTTACCTCTTTCATCAGGATCCATTATGTATGTAGGTTGCATGGGCACACCAACTGTCTTACAGGTTTTAATACCAAATTTATCTAGAAAATTCTTTGTATATTTTGCTTGATTTATAAAGATACCTTATGGAGTTTGTTTTACTTGAAGACCAAGAAAATATGTCATTTCACCCATCATAGACATTTCAAATTTACTTTGCATGAGTGTTGAAAAGATTTCACTCAAGGTTTTGTTGGGTGATCCAAAAATGATGTCATCAACATAAATTTGAACAAGTAATATGTCATTACCTTCTTGTCTTCGAAACAAAGTTCTATCAACTTTGCCTTTAGTAAAACCATTTTCAAGTAAGAATAGAGAAAGTGTATCATACCAGGCTCTTGGGGCTTGTTTCAATCCATATAGTGCTTTCTTCAACCTGTATACTTGGTGACTATTCACTTCAAAACCAGGTGGTTGTTCCACATAAACTTCTTCAGCAAGTATACCATTCAAAAATGCACTTTTCACATCCATTTGATACACAGTGAATTTCATATGTGCAACATAAGCAAGGAACAATCTTATAGCTTCTAGTCTAGCTACAGGAGCAAAAGTCTCATCATAATCAATACCCTCAGCTTGAGAGTAACCCTGAGCAACTAATCTAGCTTTGTTTCTAACTACAAGATCATTTTCATCCTTTTTATTCTTAAAAATCCACTTAGTGCCTACAACATTATGATCACTAGGTCTATCCACAAGTTCCCAAACTTCATTTCTAGTGAACTGATTAAGTTCTTCTTGCATAGCTATTATCCAGTTACTATCACTTAAAGCTTCATTCACAGTTTTAGGCTCAATGGAGGATAGAAAACAACACCAGCAAAATAAAGACTTACTAGGTTCTTCCTGGGAGTCAACACTACAACAAAATGCATTTTTTGTAACGAATTTATTTGTAACCAACGCAAAAACGGTTACAAAAAGTTAACTTATTGTAACGAGATTTTTTTTGGGTACGAAATGTCATATTTTAAATGACTATAAGTAATTGTCGTTACAAATAACAAAAAGTTCGTTACGAATAGTAAATGACTTCTTATTTTATTTCATTCATTCATTTTTTATAAAAAAAAAAACATTTGTAAATTATATAAATGATAATTTTTCTATATATATATATATATATATTCCTTATCACCATAACCATACCCCATAAATCATTGAGAAACGCGGGTACCTTAATCCAAATTATATGTCACCCACCTAAATCCCTAATTCATAATCCCAAATCTTATATACGCCTCTAACCCTTTTTGCCATTGTATCGATCAATTTCGCCAATCACAACCTTTTACTATTGATGCCTCTATCCTCCGCCGAGCGCCCCACTATGTAGCGGCGCACCCTGTTGCAAAGCCCTCCTCAAAGAATTGCATCTGATTTCAATTCGCAGCATCACATCTACGTCTTGTTGAGATCGATTTACGCTACCGCGATCCACTCTGTTGCGAACCTCTCCCAGAAATTCCCAATTTCTAACGATTCTCAGCGCCATTACGCTGTCACAATACACGTTGTTGCGATCTCGGGTAACTCGTCTCTTAGTTCTCTTATGTGAATCTAATTTCCTGACACGCCCACCCCCAAGTTGTTTGAGTTTCTTATTAATTTTTGTGTTTGAATTGTTGTTTGTGTAGTATATAAATGTGATAATTAAGGATCAGGGCTATAATGTTGCTAAGTTTCTATAATTTTGGAACTAATTCTATCTTTAAAACTAGTTTTAATGAAATTGACTCTGTTGCACTTGTAGGATTTAATGAAATTGGAGCTCCAATTTTTGTTTTAAATGGCTGCATAATTATTTTTGCGAATTAGTTGGGGCTAGCAGGGAGGGTCAATTTCATTCAAATATGTATATCCAATCTCTTGGTCAAGTTTTTGTCATGTAGGTATGTTTAGCTCCTATTTTTCCCCCTTTTAACATAATCGGGATTAGCTCAGAAATGATGAAAAGTTACCTCACGATTTGGAAAAACAATAATTAAATCTTGGTAATGTTTATTAAGGCTCTGTCTATAAAAGAATAATGTATAGACAATACTTATACATTGGAGTATCATTTTTTCCAGCTTGCAATGTTTGTTTTTTATTGTGGGTTTTGAGAATGATATACATCATTATTTTCTACATTCTACTGAATATTGATTATTTTAATGTGCAATTGTAACAATACATACAACAAAATAATGCTAGTCTTGAGATTTGAACAGTACTGAAATGAAAAACAGAGTGTAAATTTGGGTACAAAAGGAAAAAGTGACCTTGATCTTTTGGGGTGCTCTTCTATTGTTGAAATCTCAATTTTCTTGAACGACTTATTAGTTTTCCTTTTCTGTTAACCCGTTTAAAGGCAGCCTATGTTTGTAAATTTTGTCTGTTATATGCATGACCGTTTATGTACTTTGTATTTTTATTAATCTGAAAAAAAGAATCGAATACCCGACTTGGGGTACCTGAAATTTCAGTATGCTTTGGTGAAATTAGAAGAAGTTAATCCTCATTCCACGATTTTCTACTCTGTTTAATAACTTAAGTATGGAAGAAAGGTCAACAAATAAATAGAGATAAAAGGTTACATGTTCCATATCCTCGGGATCAAAAGCTTTTGTTACAGGGTTGATGGCAATGGTAAGTTTTTAATTTGAAACTTTATTTAATTTTCCACTCATTTTTACAAAGTACACGATCCTTTTGTTTTATAGGTAAACAAAAGTGAAAGTGGATAACTTTGGGAAGACTCATTTGAGAAAAACTGCAGAATATGTAAATGAGGGAGCTACACAAAAGCATGTAAGTTGGCAGACTAGCTATTATTCATCGTTTTAACAATTTGTGTGTACAATTAAGTGCCAATATAACAAGAAGCAAGTTAAGTTGACGAAGATGAAGAAAGTCTACTTGGTACACGAAGTGGGCTTTAACGAGGTATGAGATACGGAGTAGTGTCATCTAGAAAAAATAAGACTCATTTTACTCCTTTTACACTTTTCCCTTTAGATGTCTTAATAAGGCTACCATTTGATTCACACTCGTTTTCTTTGTCTAGAGACATAGTAAGATTGTATAATGCTGATTGCTTTTGTTAGTTTTGGTTTTGTGTTGGAACTATAATTTTCATAAAATGTTAACTACATTTTCCTGATTTTTATGGGTTTTTTTGATTTTAAATTTGGCTCAACTTTGACTATGCCTATGTTCACGTGTTGATTTGTGATTCTTATTGGTGTTTTGTATGGTATGCTGCTCTATTTTTCACTTGATGAGAGATGGTTTGAGATTCTTGGACCCTCTTATATATTAGTTTTGATTGGTCCTGTTTAGTAATAGGGAGACTATTGTTTTCTTTCTTTAGAGTTGATTTTTTTTTTTATCTATGTAGTAAACTTATATTTGTGTATAATAATCTTATGATATTTTATTGTTGTGTCTTTTGTAGGACAATGAACATTCACTTTGATCGTAGACAAGAAGACTAATAAAGACTTCAATAAAGCATGCAGTTTTTCATGCAATAAGTTAGTATTGCCTATATATATTGAAACGTCCAAATACATTTTCGTATAATTTCTTAGAACGTTATTAGCATATTTTGTTTCTGAATCAATAAGTTAGCATATTTTATCTATGTAGTAAACTTATATTTGTGTATAATAATCTTATGATATTTTATGTTTGCATATTTTGTTTTTAAGGTTTTTCAAATGTTTGTATATTATAATGTGTAAATAATTTGTATAAGTTATTTTTAGTAATTATTCATTCTTGAAATTATATGAACGGAAAATGTTACAAAATATTAATAACAAATCAATATTTTAGTACTAGATATATGATTTTATGTAACAACTTATTTGTAACAAAATTGATATTTTGAATAAAATATAAAATAATTTGTAACAAAACTTTTGTTACAACTATTAAGATTTTTGTAACCAAACAATGTTTCGTTACAATTGTATTGGTAACGAAATTGAATTTTTTTCGTTACAAGAACTTTTTGCAACGAGCTTTACAAGACCAACTTTTGTAACAAAATTTTTCGTTACAAAAGATTTTTGTAACCAAAAAATGACTTTCTGTAACTAAATTTTTAGTTACAAAAAGTGCATTTTCTTGTAGTGCAAACAATTGTTTTCTAGTTTTAACACCTTTACTAGAATCACCTAGAATCAGATCAGTAGAATGAGCAGACTTCCAAGTCCTTCTATTCTTAACAGAAATACTATTATCATTTATATCATGCAGATCAGTATCATTGCTTTGAGTTAAATCAACAGATTTGTTCATAGGGGAGCAGTCATTCAATTCTGGCAGATCAGAAGTTTTTGATGACTTACCTTTGTCTTTTACCTTTTCTTTATCAGAATCATGATCTAGGACATTCAGGAAAGGATTATATGCTTGTACTGATTCATATATTTCTGCATCATCATCATCATTGTTGGTTTGAAGCTTTAGATTGTCAATTTTCTTACTGAGCTGATGATCAGCAGAGTCCTGCACATTCTCATCAAAGACTACATGGGGTGTTTCTTCCACACATAGGGTTGAGTAATTAAATACCCTAAATGCTTTGCTTACTGAAGAGTATCCCAAGAATATCCCTTCATCAGCTTTTGCATCAAAAGCATTTAATTTACTTTTACCATTGTTATGGATGAAGCACTTACATCCAAAGATATGAAAATAAGAAACTCTAGGTCTTCTGCCTTTCCATACCTCATAAGGTGTTTTACCATGCACCTTATTAAGAGCACTTCGGTTTTGGGAGTGGCAAGCTGTGTTAATGGCTTCAGCCCAAAACTTCTGAGGTGTGTTGAATTCTGCAATCATTGCTCTGCAAGCTTCTTTTAAAGTTCTGTTTCTCCTTTCCGCAACACCATTTTGTTGGGGGGTTCTGGCTGCACTTGTTAGATGCTGTATGCCAGACTTAGAACAGTAGTCAGAAATGTAACAGTTAATAAACTCAGTCCCCTTGTCACTCCTTATCTTGACAATGGGTTGACCCTTTTCAACATGTAACCTCTTCAATAGATCTGGAAGAAGTGTTTGTGTATCAGTACTCTTTTTGTGTAGAAAGACTACCCAGGTAAACTTAGAATAGTCATCTACTACAACCAGAGTATACCTTCTTCCATTCAATGTAGGAGGTTTGATAGGACCATGAAGATCCATATGCAAGAGTTCTAAGACTCTGCTGGTTGAAAGAGTTGGAATGGACTTAAATGAAACCTTTACATGTTTACCTTTTTTTACAGGAGTCACACATTTGTGATTTGGAATAGATTTCATTTGGAATGCCCTCAACAAGATGTTCTCTAGCAATCTTGTTGATTATCTTAAAGTTCAGGTGGCAGAGGCGTTTATGCCAGAGCCAACTGTTTTCTTTAGGACTCTTAGTGATAAGACAAGCATTCTTAGGACAACTATTCCAATTCACAATGTATACACTTCCTTGTCTTGTGCCAACAAGTAACACATTGTGAGTCCTTTTGTCTATTATTTCACATCTTCTGGTCTTGAACTGAACTTTGTATCCCCTGTCACAGAATTGAGATACAGATAGCAAATTATATTCCAAACCTTCAACATAGGAGACATCTTGGATTTCAACATCTCCATTCTTGATGAATCCGAATCCTTTTGTGATTGCCATGGAGCTATCACCAAAGATTACTTTTGGTCCTTCCTGCTCATGATAGTCAGTAAGTAAGGCCTTGGTACCAGTCATGTGGTGTGAACACCCACTGTCTATGTACCAGGTCTCACCCACTGAACCACCTTTCTTGTATAAGTCCAGTCGATCTTGCAAGGTAGTGATCTTAATAATTTAGGTACCCTAGTTTATTGGGGTCCTTGGGGGTTAGCAGTAAGAGGTACCCAGATAAACATTGAGGATTTGAATAGATGGGACCTCTTCAGTTTTCTTCCATATTTATCACAAAACAACACTTTATTAACCAATTCAGAACTATCAGCAGCCTTGGGATCTATTTTTTTGAGATAGACTTTCCTTGGTTCTATCCCTTTTTCAGTAAGATCAGTATATCTGTAATAGTTTGAATAGGGTCTGAAAGCATGTGGACCATACGGCTTATAAATGCGTTTTGGTCTTTCCTCTCCAATACCATCATAAGATAAAGGTGGAGGATAAAGAACAGGTTTGTTAAGATAATGAGGCACAAATTTCCTAGGTTTAGTTGAATACAGCTGAGACTGCCTTATAAAAGGAGGTCTAGGCTGTTCCCAACTTGCATGTGCTTGTCTTGACCTACTGTTCTGAGTTTGTCTCTTCTGATACCAGGACTGTTCTGCTCTGGTTAGAGGATTATAACTCTTCTGGTATGGTCTTGACTGCACTTGTCTTGATACATTCATCATTTTACCATTCTTGGTAGTAGGAGAAATGTATTTGGACTGTACTTTAGGTTTTGGATCATTATCATAAATCATAGGTTCTTTTCCTTTATCTAGTTGCAAAGAACTTGAACGAGCTCCATTAGTGTTCTTAAAGCCTGAAGTAGAGGAACTAGGCAGATCAGTACCTATCCCACTTTTGTCATTTGGAGCTCTATATCTGTCTGAGATTGTTTGATTAATCTTGGTAGAGTTAATCATCCCAGATAGCTTTCGATCTAGGCTCACTACTTCAGATTCTAAGAATCTATTGCGCTCTTCAAGTTTTTCACATTTAATCTTTAAATCATTGAATTCATTAGTCTCTTTGGCTTGAGTTTTAAGTGATACACGTGTTATACAACACTAAAATAAACAACCGCAAGTGTACGGTGTCTATTGTAGCGTGGTAAGCACGAGGTCGATCCCACAAGGAGGTTAAGCGTAAAAATGTAGTTTGCTAGTCGAATTCTAAATAGACGTGATCGATAATTTGAAAGTTGAATTACTCCTAAGATTGTCTAACAATGTGTCACAAATAAACAACTAAAGAGTAAATATGAAGTCGATCAACTAATCATGCAAAATAGGAAAACGAAAGTAAAACGATTGTAACTCAAAGAGAAAAGGTGGGTTCCAAGGCAATTGTAGTACTTAGACGTCCGTTTATGAATGTTGTCTCGTTTAAAGGGCCATTAAGGTTATCCCGTATAAGGTGATCACACAAAAAGAACTAATCGATCTCCCGATACAAATTAATCCAAAGACGCAATGTAATATAAGCTCGTATGTCTACATCACAAACATTACACCATCTAAAATAGCTCCTAAGATCATTCGATTCCCTCTCCAATAATTAATCCTCTCCCGAGATCATAATAATACCGGGTTGCATATTCGCATACGATTAAATGGAATAAATCTCCCGATACTACCCCAATTAACAATAAATCAAGCAAATCATTATGGCCACTAACAACATGCTTTACAATGAATAATTGAATATGCAAATACGAGATAAACACCAATTAAAGCAAGAAATTACTCATAAACATCAATCTAAGTCTTACAATGCCTTAGAACCACAAATTGTTTTACACAATCTCAAATACAATAAAAAGATAAATAACTAAAATTAATAAAAGGATAGAGAAAGCTTAGATAGTGTAGGTGATGGAGTGTGAAATTTCCAAGCTAATCCACCATTTGAAGCTCCAATGGAAGAAACACCTTCCACTAGGTGTGAGTGTGTGCAGAATCGCAACTCCTGCTTTCTTTCTTACTCGGCCGAGTAAGCTCACTCGGCCGAGTGCGCAGTAAACTTGCAACTCGCAGATTCGGCCGAGTGCGCAGTAAACTTGCAACTCGCAGATTCGGCCGAGTAAACTCACTCGGCCGAGTTGCCTTGTTCCTCGATTTCGGCCTCTTCTCGTTTCGTGCATAACTTTCGCCTCGGGTGTCGGATTGACTTGATTCCTTCGGCTAATCCACTCCGTTTTTCGAGACGAATCCAACCGTGCACTCCTCTTTCCAGTCCGATCACTTGTGGTCTGTGTTTTGCTCCAAATTCCATCGTTTTACCTACAAAATCAACAAAACACAACCTTTCTCTCATTTCGGCTTAAACAATCATATTCCATGCATAATTCAATGAAATCCATATCAAAATACACTTCACATGTGCCCCTAAAACGCGTAAATTCCACCCGAATCAAACTCCCCCAAACTTAAAATGTTGTTTGTCCTCAAACAACTAAGCACTTAAAGCAATGAGGGTGGAATGATCACAATGGAATATTCAATGTAATTCACACATGCAAAGTAGGATGTAATGATATCTCTTTCTCAAAGTGCATTTCTCAATGAAGGTCATAGGTTCACTATTGCAATTCACACTCATGGATCAAAGAATGCATCAACACACAACACATTGCTAATGGGAGACATAATCCAAATGCTCAAGTCCTCTACTCACATGATGAAGTGTTTCTCTCAAACACACAAACAAATTAAGGATATTAATGCACTCATCAACCAAGCCATGCTATGCAATCACCATATGCTTGCCCAACTTCTACTTTCTACACACACTCAAATGCTCAACAATGTGATCAATAGGACTTAATCAAGGATGTAACATTGGCTCTTTGGACAAGGTAGGATGAATTTAGGAATTGTGACTTTTCTAGTGGAGGACAAAGCTTGTTATTTTACAATGTGTGCTTTCACTTTCAAAGCTTACAAACTTCATCCTCACTTTTCTTTTTTCCTTTCTTTTTCAAGCATTCATCACCTCATCTTTTGAACCATTTTTTTCTTCTTTTCAAGCTTTTGGGGCTCTTTGTCCCTCTTTTCTTTTCCTTGATTTTCTTTTCATCTTTCTCTTTTTCTTCTTTCAACTTCTCCAACTTTTCTTTTCACCAAAGATATTCATTCAAGCACATGTTTTCCACTTTGTCTTTTATCCCCCACTAGATATAGGAATCAAAGGCTCAAAAAGGCTAAGTGGTTAACATTGTAGTTTGCCAAGAAAATGAGGAATTAAGCTCAAGGGGCTAACTACGGAAAATTACTTCGGTTTTGGGAAATTTTGGCTAAGTGACTCTTTTTAGAACAAGATGGCCTATATCACATCACAAAGTTTCACACAATCATGCTTTCAAACAAGAACTTAGGCAAGTTCTAGGATTACTAGCAATAACATAGTCCACTCTCAAATGAACTAAACCGGATTACATGCTCGATTCAAGGCTCAATTCTCACCGGTTTATTCAATAGGACCCTCACATTCATCAAATGTTCCCAAACAACAACACATCATGCATCCATGCTATCAAAGATCACAAATATGAACACAATCATGATACTATATCCAACATCAATCATGCTTACATTCAAAGCAAATAAACATCACCACAACTACTCAACAATGGATTTCAATGACTATTCATGCTCACATTTCACCAAATGTCCACTACCCAACATATGATCAAAACCAACTTAAACAATATAAGCATGTGAAAGCCAAGTGTGCGCCGGTGCAAAATATGACACAAGTAGAATGACGAACCGGTGCAAGGGTAACAACTAGTAGAAAAATAAAAGAAAAATAACTCCCCCAAACTTAGAATTTTACTATGTATAAATTCTAAGTTTGGGGCTACAAGTTGTTACCTCCCTCCTTGCACATCCAATGCTTCTTCAAAGATCACCATTGCAACACTTGCTTCCTCTCTCCAAAGTTGGTTTTGCTTCTTCTTCATTCTCCAAAACAAAGTGTCCATAGTACTCTTCATCCATACCTACAAAATAAACCAAGCTATCAACACTATCAAAGCAATAAAAACAAGAAAATAATAAAACCTTGGGTTGCCTCCCAAGAAGCGCTATTTTTAACGTCCTATGCCGGACGGTTCTCCTTGAGGGGAATGTCAAGTCACCCCATCATCTTCCTTGTTCTCAACCTTCTTGGCCCATGCTACCTTCTTGAGCCCATTGAAGCATCCACAAGCTAGCCCATCCGGATCTTCAATCATGTCATAGGAGGTTGATGCCTCATTCATCCCCAAGCTTGCACAAGTAGCTTTTCTTGATTTGGGGGAGTTTTTGAAGAAAACTCCCCCAAACTTGGCCTTCTTGCCCATCTTCAACTCATGCTCTTCCACTTGGGGGTCCTCTTTCACAACATTGACCTTCAAATCTTCTTCTAGCTCGAGTGATCATATGCCATGTATAGACAAGAGTTCAAAAGAAAGTAAGAATCGCAAGTGGATCAAGGTAAAACAAATATTTTTGGATTTTTGAGAAATAAGGAAAGCAAGTAAAATGTCTAAACTAAAACTCTCCTAGCCTACACTCTAGAGCTTATAGAAACCTCCCCGGCAACGACGCCATAAACTTGATACACGTGTTATACAACACTAAAATAAACAACCGCAAGTGTACGGTGTCTATTGTAGCGTGGTAAGCACGAGGTCGATCCCACAAGGAGGTTAAGCGTAAAAATGTAGTTTGCTAGTCGAATTATAAATAGACGTGATCGATAATTTGAAAGTTGAATTACTCCTAAGATTGTCTAACAATGTGTCACAAATAAACAACTAAAGAGTAAATATGAAGTCGATCAACTAATCATGCAAAATAGGAAAACGAAAGTAAAACGATTGTAACTCAAAGAGAAAAGGTGGGTTCCAAGGCAATTGTAGTACTTAGACGTCCGTTTATGAATGTTGTCTCGTTTAAAGGGCCATTAAGGTTATCCCGTATAAGGTGATCACACAAAAAGAACTAATCGATCTCCCGATACAAATTAATCCAAAGACGCAATGTAATATAAGCTCGTATGTCTACATCACAAACATTACACCATCTAAAATAGCTCCTAAGATCATTCGATTCCCTCTCCGATAATTAATCCTCTCCCGAGATCATAATAATACCGGGTTGCATATTCGCATACGATTAAATGGAATAAATCTCCCGATACTACCCCAATTAACAATAAATCAAGCAAATCATTATGGCCACTAACAACATGCTTTACAATGAATAATTGAATATGCAAATACGAGATAAACACCAATTAAAGCAAGAAATTACTCATAAACATCAATCTAAGTCTTACAATGCCTTAGAACCACAAATTGTTTTACACAATCTCAAATACAATAAAAAGATAAATAACTAAAATTAATAAAAGGATAGAGAAAGCTTAGATAGTGTAGGTGATGGAGTGTGAAATTTCCAAGCTAATCCACCATTTGAAGCTCCAATGGAAGAAACACCTTCCACTAGGTGTGAGTGTGTGCAGAATCGCAGCTCCTGCTTTCTTTCTTACTCGGCCGAGTAAGCTCACTCGGCCGAGTGCGCAGTAAACTTGCAACTCGCAGCTTCGGCCGAGTAAACTCACTCGGCCGAGTTGCCTTGTTCCTCGATTTCGGCCTCTTCTCGTTTCGTGCATAACTTTCGCCTCGGGTGTCGGATTGACTTGATTCCTTCGGCTAATCCACTCCGTTTTTCGAGACGAATCCAACCGTGCACTCCTCTTTCCAGTCCGATCACTTGTGGTCTGTGTTTTGCTCCAAATTCCATCGTTTTACCTACAAAATCAACAAAACACAACCTTTCTCTCATTTCGGCTTAAACAATCATATTCCATGCATAATTCAATGAAATCCATATCAAAATACACTTCACATGTGCCCCTAAAACGCGTAAATTCCACCCGAATCAAACTCCCCCAAACTTAAAATGTTGTTTGTCCTCAAACAACTAAGCACTTAAAGCAATGAGGGTGGAATGATCACAATGGAATATTCAATGTAATTCACACATGCAAAGTAGGATGTAATGATATCTCTTTCTCAAAGTGCATTTCTCAATGAAGGTCATAGGTTCACTATTGCAATTCACACTCATGGATCAAAGAATGCATCAACACACAACACATTGCTAATGGGAGACATAATCCAAATGCTCAAGTCCTCTACTCACATGATGAAGTGTTTCTCTCAAACACACAAACAAATTAAGGATATTAATGCACTCATCAACCAAGCCATGCTATGCAATCACCATATGCTTGCCCAACTTCTACTTTCTACACACACTCAAATGCTCAACAATGTGATCAATAGGACTTAATCAAGGATGTAACATTGGCTCTTTGGACAAGGTAGGATGAATTTAGGAATTGTGACTTTTCTAGTGGAGGACAAAGCTTGTTATTTTACAATGTGTGCTTTCACTTTCAAAGCTTACAAACTTCATCCTCACTTTTCTTTTTTCCTTTCTTTTTCAAGCATTCATCACCTCATCTTTTGAACCATTTTTTTCTTCTTTTCAAGCTTTTGGGGCTCTTTGTCCCTCTTTTCTTTTCCTTGATTTTCTTTTCATCTTTCTCTTTTTCTTCTTTCAACTTCTCCAACTTTTCTTTTCACCAAAGATATTCATTCAAGCACATGTTTTCCACTTTGTCTTTTATCCCCCACTAGATATAGGAATCAAAGGCTCAAAAAGGCTAAGTGGTTAACATTGTAGTTTGCCAAGAAAATGAGGAATTAAGCTCAAGGGGCTAACTACGGAAAATTACTTCGGTTTTGGGAAATTTTGGCTAAGTGACTCTTTTTAGAACAAGATGGCCTATATCACATCACAAAGTTTCACACAATCATGCTTTCAAACAAGAACTTAGGCAAGTTCTAGGATTACTAGCAATAACATAGTCCACTCTCAAATGAACTAAACCGGATTACATGCTCGATTCAAGGCTCAATTCTCACCGGTTTATTCAATAGGACCCTCACATTCATCAAATGTTCCCAAACAACAACACATCATGCATCCATGCTATCAAAGATCACAAATATGAACACAATCATGATACTATATCCAACATCAATCATGCTTACATTCAAAGCAAATAAACATCACCACAACTACTCAACAATGGATTCCAATGACTATTCATGCTCACATTTCACCAAATGTCCACTACCCAACATATGATCAAAACCAACTTAAACAATATAAGCATGTGAAAGCCAAGTGTGCGCCGGTGCAAAATATGACACAAGTAGAATGACGAACCGGTGCAAGGGTAACAACTAGTAGAAAAATAAAAGAAAAATAACTCCCCCAAACTTAGAATTTTACTATGTATAAATTCTAAGTTTGGGGCTACAAGTTGTTACCTCCCTCCTTGCACATCCAATGCTTCTTCAAAGATCACCATTGCAACACTTGCTTCCTCTCTCCAAAGTTGGTTTTGCTTCTTCTTCATTCTCCAAAACAAAGTGTCCATAGTACTCTTCATCCATACCTACAAAATAAACCAAGCTATCAACACTATCAAAGCAATAAAAACAAGAAAATAATAAAACCTTGGGTTGCCTCCCAAGAAGCGCTATTTTTAACGTCCTATGCCGGACGGTTCTCCTTGAGGGGAATATCAAGTCACCCCATCATCTTCCTTGTTCTCAACCTTCTTGGCCCATGCTACCTTCTTGAGCCCATTGAAGCATCCACAAGCTAGCCCATCCGGATCTTCAATCATGTCATAGGAGGTTGATGCCTCATTCATCCCCAAGCTTGCACAAGTAGCTTTTCTTGATTTGGGGGAGTTTTTGAAGAAAACTCCCCCAAACTTGGCCTTCTTGCCCATCTTCAACTCATGCTCTTCCACTTGGGGGTCCTCTTTCACAACATTGACCTTCAAATCTTCTTCTAGCTCGAGTGATCATATGCCATGTATAGACAAGAGTTCAAAAGAAAGTAAGAATCGCAAGTGGATCAAGGTAAAACAAATATTTTTGGATTTTTGAGAAATAAGGAAAGCAAGTAAAATGTCTAAACTAAAACTCTCCTAGCCTACACTCTAGAGCTTATAGAAACCTCCCCGGCAACGGCGCCATAAACTTGATACACGTGTTATACAACACTAAAATAAACAACCGCAAGTGTACGGTGTCTATTGTAGCGTGGTAAGCACGAGGTCGATCCCACAAGGAGGTTAAGCGTAAAAATGTAGTTTACTAGTCGAATTCTAAATAGACGTGATCGATAATTTGAAAGTTGAATTTCTCCTAAGATTGTCTAACAATGTGTCACAAATAAATAACTAAAGAGTAAATATGAAGTCGATCAACTAATCATGGAAAATAGGAAAACGAAAGTAAAACGATTGTAACTCAAAGAGAAAAGGTGGGTTCCAAGGCAATTGTAGTACTTAGACGTCCGTTTATGAATGTTGTCTCGTTTAAAGGGCCATTAAGGTTATCCCGTATAAGGTGATCACACAAAAAGAACTAATCGATCTCCCGATACAAATTAATCCAAAGACGCAATGTAATATAAGCTCGTATGTCTACATCACAAACATTACACCATCTAAAATAGCTCCTAAGATCATTCGATTCCCTCTCCGATAATTAATCCTCTCCCGAGATCATAATAATACCGGGTTGCATATTCGCATATGATTAAATGGAATAAATCTCCCGATACTACCCCAATTAACAATAAATCAAGCAAATCATTATGGCCACTAACAACATGCTTTACAATGAATAATTGAATATGCAAATACGAGATAAACACCAATTAAAGCAAGAAATTACTCATAAACATCAATCTAAGTCTTACAATGCCTTAGAACCACAAATTGTTTTACACAATCTCAAATACAATAAAAAGATAAATAACTAAAATTAATAAAAGGATAGAGAAAGATTAGATAGTGTAGGTGATGGAGTGTGAAATTTCCAAGCTAATCCACCATTTGAAGCTCCAATGGAAGAAACACCTTCCACTAGGTGTGAGTGTGTGTAGAATCGCAGCTCCTGCTTTCTTTCTTACTCGGCCGAGTAAGCTCACTCGGCCGAGTGCGCAGTAAACTTGCAACTCGCAGATTCGGCCGAGTAAACTCACTCGGCCGAGTTGCCTTGTTCCTCGATTTCGGCCTCTTCTCGTTTCGTGCATAACTTTCGCCTCGGGTGTCGGATTGACTTGATTCCTTCGGCTAATCCACTCCGTTTTCCGAGACGAATCCAATCGTGCACTCCTCTTTCCAGTCCGATCACTTGTGGTCTGTGTTTTGCTCCAAATTCCATCGTTTTACCTACAAAATCAACAAAACACAACCTTTCTCTCATTTCGGCTTAAACAATCATATTCCATGCATAATTCAATGAAATCCATATCAAAATACACTTCACATGTGCCCCTAAAACGCGTAAATTCCACCCGAATCATTAAGCATACCCTGATATAGTTTGTCAATGGATGCATACTTTTCTTGGAGTTGGGACAACTCTTCTGATAGTCGTGCATTTATGACAACTATATTAGGATCCACTTTCAACTGAGCTTCTTTCAGATTAATGATTTATTGCTTTAAAGATATATTCTCATCACTGATTTCAATGAATGCTTTGTTAGCTTGTAGAAGGTCTTCTTCAGTCACTCCTTGGGAATGATGAAGACTACTTCCTACACTACTATCAGCAGCATCACTTTCATCAGTGTCAGAATTTTTACAAGATTGAAAAGAATTAGCAGATGATACCTCATCATTTATTTTGGCCATCATTGCCAGTCCATCATCCGCGATGAAAGCTTCATTCTCATTGCTAGAGGGGTATTCAGATGAAGACGATGGCAGCTCTTCTGAATTCGAATCAGATTCATTGTATGCCATCATTGCCTTCTTACCCTTGGCATATTTTCGATCTCTTCTGGCTTTCCTTTCTTCTCGATCTTCAGAACTCAGATCAGGACATTCATATGCATAATGACCTGGCTTATCACAATTATAGCAAACATGACTGTTAGAAGATCTCTTAGGTGGTGAACGATTTCGATTCCTGTCATGCTTGTCAATAGAGTTCCTATCTTTCTTATCAGAAGACTTTCTTTCCCTCTTATCAGATGAGTTCCTATCTCTCCTGTTCTCATTAGAGATCTCATCCCTTCTTTCAGAAGAGTTTTGATCCGTTCTGTTCCCAGAAGAGTCCCTGTTACTAGAACCCTTGGTTTCCTTATAGAATCTCTTATATCTACCATACCTCCTATTTAGTCTATCAAATCTTTTGATCATAAGGCTCATCTGATCTTTCAGACTTAGATCAGAACTATCTAGTTCATCTTTTATGCTTGAGGCCTTAGACTTAGATGATCTAGACCCCTTAGTGGTAGAGGCTTTAAAAGCTATGTCCTTAGAGGCATCCTTATCCTTATGAATAACAGTAATATGATCTTCTTCATCTAACTCAAACTCATGTGCCTTAAGTGTTTGGAACATAGTTTCTGCAGGCCAAGAATCAATGTCTTGTGTGGTTTTAATGATCATCTTGACCATTTTCCACCTTTCATCCAAAGCTTTCAAGATTCTCAAGTTAATCTCTCTTTCAATATAAGTCTTTCCTAACACATCAAGATCATTCATAATCTTTGTAAATCGAGTATCCAATTCATCAATTGTTTCACCTGGCTTCATCTTAAATGTTTCAAACCTTTGGACAGCTGTGGACAATTTGCTTTCTTTGATCAGTGTAGTACCTTCACAAAGAATAGCTAATTTGTCCCACATTTGCTTTGCAGTCTTACATTTTAACACTTTGCCAAGATACTCATTTGGCAAGGTGTGTAAAATATAATTCTTAGCAAGACTATCCAAATTGTTTTGACGCATTTCTTCAGAAGTCAGTTCTGACCTTGGTTTAGGGACTAGTACTCCAACAGGTTCAGAAGGATCCAGTGTTGCAGTGTTTTGCACCATGGTAGTGATTGGTCCTTCTTTGACCACAGAAACCATTAGATCATGGGTTGAGCTGAAGATGGCCTCCATCCTAAGCTTCCAGTAGTCATAATCTGCAATCTTGAACTTAGGAAGTTTGTTCACATTAGTGTCATCCATGTTTGATCAGATAGATAAGATCAGTAGTATAGTAGATAATTTTAAAGTATTCAGATAGTGACAAATATCAAGGAATAGTAGCAAGATCAGTGAGATTTCCCTCAAGATCTACAAGGTTATCAAGAAACAGCAGTCCAAAGAACTACTGCTCTGATACCACTTGTTGGTCCCAAGTTGAGTTAAGATTGAGTAAGCTAAGAAAGTCTAGAGGGGAGGGGTGAATAGACTTTCAAAAATCTTTCAAAACATCAGAGTTTAATGCGGAATAGTGTTCTGAACAGTACTGTTCTTACTGGGTCAGATCAGTACTTCCAGTTTCAGTTTTATACTCAACTTTTATTCAGATCTTTACTTAGTAAATTCTACTGTTCTTGGTTAAACAATTATGAAACAAATATCAAACAGAAAAGTAAAGAACACAGAATTTTATAGTGGTTCGACCAAAAAGTCTTCATCCACTCTCACAAACCCAGTTGTGATGTTTTATTAACCCTTCCTTGAGTTTCTTGTGGCTTAAAGTCCCAAGACTAAGACTGTGATCTTATCGATTACACTCCCAAGTGTATCTTCGATCGACTAGTAATTTCACAAGTAACTAACACACTTGTTTACACAATACAAACTTTAAAATGAAAAGTAAAACTTCTCTTGAATAGCCTTTGATTTCTTCTCTTCAATTCAGTGGCTTCTTCTCGGATTCTTGATCTCTTTGACTCTGTCAGTTCTTCAAATGCTCTGTAGACTTGCTCTCGAATGCTTTAGGATCAGTAATTGTTTAGTAGTCTTTAGCAGTATGAGATCACACAGTATTTATAGAACTTAGTATGACAGTTAGCAGTTTGTGAACTAACTCTCAACTAACTCTAAAACTGTTTTTGTAACCTATCCTTTTTTGTAACCGACTTTGTAACTTCCTTCAACTAATTCCAAGTCAGCATATCTTCAATAAATCTTCAGTTACGCCTTAAATAAGTTTTCCAAACTTATTCTTCAAACAAACTAACTCAGCACAGTAAACTACTCTTCTTAGTTTTACTGTTCTTAGTCAGTCAGCACAGTTCTCCAAAAACTGTTCTAACTTTTCCAGAATTCTTCTAAGCTTCTCTTCAACTCTTCATGAAGTCTTCTTATTCTGAAGTAGTCTTCTGAGTCTTCAATAATCTTCTGATCTTCTTCTAAACTAGTGTTCTAAACTACTGTTCTGAACTTTTACAATGCTGAATACAATAGAATACAACTTTACATATATAAAACCTATCTATACATCAACTGAACTACATACAGATGAGTATATCTAAGTCCTATACTATAAACTGTCTATACAATACAAACATCAGCTTAGTTCCTAACAGTTCTTATATCAGATCAATAAACATAATAAGATCAGTAAACATATATAAGATCAGTAAACATAATAAGATCAGTAAACTTATTTCATATACCACAATTATATCAACATATAATCACATATATCATTAACTTCAAGTTGCTTTTGGCCATCAAAACATACAATCATCATCTAGAACATTGTTTATAGAATTCATATCCCAACAGAACGATGTTAGAATTTCGCCATTTTCCGAGCGTAGAAGTCCTCCCACTCCAAACCGTCTATCTCCCTTTTGTGGGCCCCATCCACTTCTAAGAAGAGGCTATCCATTCTACCCAAATCAGCCTGGGCGTCATGTTCCTCATTAGAGCCATGATGGGCAGGTCTTTTATTTGTGTGCTCTTGGAATGCCATTAGATACATCAGTACTCTATCTCTCGTATTTTTATCAATCTTTCTCGTGGTTATGTTATCTAAGTGAAGGATTTTACATCTCTCCCTCCAGATTCCCCATGCCACCATCACGATTTTTTCAAAATCTGTATGATTCAGTTTCATCCGCAAATACTTAAGAATTTCCATTGTGTCAACTCCTCTCCTTTCTTTTATCACTTCCGTGTATCCAATCTTCTTCCATACATCTTTCACTTTCGAACAATGGAAAAGGGTGTGGGCAGTTGTGGGGTATGACCCGCCACATAGATCACAAATTGGTCTAACCGGGATTTGTCTACAAGCCAAGTTTCCTTCGATTTGTATAAAATCCCGGCACATTTTCCAACAAAAAATCCTAACCTTTGGGGGTTTTTTAGCTTCCACACTCTTTTCCACCGGCGTGTTAGCCATTCATTGCTAGAAGTCGACGCTTTTTCCGAACCTTCGAGTCCAGAATGCAATCCCCTTTTGTAACTCGATCCCACTGAATATTCTCCCATGTCCTCATCCATCTAAAAACGCTTATCCCCATCCTCGTTCCTTCTAACCTGAGTTCTCAGGATACCTTCAGCTTCGTGATGATTAAAGGCCATCATGACAAGTTCCTCCTTCCAATACCTATTATCATCGATGAAAAAATTGACATTGGGAGTTGTAGCAATATTTGACTTAATGGTATCCGATGACGTTCCCTGCACCCGACCCATGCATGCTTGTGAATTTTGATTATATTCCCATTTCCAATCACCCATCTAATTCCTTGATCTAAAATATATCGACTTTTACACAGTGACCTCCAGGTAAAGGACGAATTGTTTCCAATGTCTGCCTCCATGATATCCTCGTGTTTATAATATCTAGCCTTTAGAACTTTGTTCAACATGGAATTTGGTCTACTAATACACCTCCATACTCGTTTGGCCAATAACGCATCATTAAAGATATTCATTCTTCTAAACCCCATACCACATTCTTCTTTTGGTTTACACAAATCTTTCCACTTTTGCCAGTGCATCTTCCTTTCCCTTCTCTTTTTCCCCACCAGAAATCGGTCATCAAGCTTTCCAATTCCTTACAAGTTTGTTGTGGAATTTTAAAGCACATCATAGCATATGTTGGTATAGCAACACTGACTTAATCAAATTTTTCTTACCCCCTTCCGAGAACTCCTTATTTTTCCAGTTAATCAAAAATACAGATTACTAGGTACTCATACACTCCCACCCCCCTGAGATTACCTAATATATACATTCCCCCCTTATACAAAAAAAAAAAAAAAAAAGTCTTCCTCACTCCCATGAAAAACGTGCGCCATCCTCCACTTTAAAAAAACAAACGCGTGACTCCTCCACCCACTCCTCCATATTTGAACAAGGCGACGAGCAAATAACGTACAACGACAAAACAACGCAATGGAGCCAGTCTCAAAGTCTATAGATACGGTATGTTTAAGTTGTTTGCTTTTAATGGTAGTTTGAAGTTATAACACATGTTTTTGTTTTGTTTGATTTTATTTGGAATGGTGTTGTAGGAGAACTTGAAAACAAAAAAAGAATAGAAAATGTGCTATTTTCGGCAACCAATGTCGACGATCGACATTACTTTGGACACTGGTTTGCCAAAAATAATACTCCCTCCGTCCCAAGTTAGATTGTGCATTTAAAAAAAATGGATGTCCCAATTTAGATTGTGCATTTCTTTATTTGGAAATAAAACACTTTTTCACTTTAGACCACATCCTTCAAACATCTCAAAATTACATTACATTGTCATTACTTTATCACTCTACTTTATTACTCATAATATTTTATTATTTAATTTATTACTCAAAAGACTTTCATACCCTATACTTTATCCTTTTAATACTAATAAATAATTCTCACATTAAACTACGCATAAACAGCAAATGCACAATCTAACTTGGAACGGAGGGAGTACTATTTTACAACATCAAGTTGTCGAAAATTTTGTTTACTGTCGAAAACAGTTTGCCAAAAATAATAAAGTACTATTTTTAAACAAGAAGTTATCGAAATTTTTATTTTGACAAAAGTTTGTCAATAGTAATATACACTGTCAGCATCTTCATGTTGAAAAAAACTCAATCGTTGGTAAACAAACTCGAAAATTTAAAACGACGGAACATACAATTTTTATTTCACTTTAAGTCCTACACTACCACAAAACATACAACGGACAAACAAAAAACAAAACCTAAACTTGCATGTGACTACATTTCGTGTATATATATAAACTTGCATATCTATAATGTCCTCTCCGTTTTCTATTCAACTTTAGTTCTTCAAGACCTTGGTAGGTGAAAGAGTCGGTTTGCAAGGTGGAATGGGGTGTAGAGACTAGAGAGGAGCGTGTGGTCAACAATTTTTTTTACGTTTGTTGGAATGGGTGGTGTATCGATCAATGTAGTGTATCTATCAATAATATTTTACTAAAACAACATTGTGGATATTTTACAATATTATTAAGAGGGACACTTAAATGAAATATTTCAAATTTGGGTAAAAAAATTGTTGAACAAACCTGGGCAACGCATATCAATTTAACTGAAATATATTTTTTCGCCCCCAGGTATTACCTTATTACAAGATCAAAACTATGTTACTATAAGATCAAAATATTGTCATTATAAGATTAAAAGTGTACTACTACAAGTTCAAAAATATTGACACTTAGTTTTTTAGAAGAATTCGTCATAATATTTTTTGACTTATAGTAGTATACTTCTGATCTTGTAATTACCGACGAAAAAATTTGGTCGCATCGTCATCTTCGACAATTATTATCGATATAATTTTTGTTCCGTCGGTAATACAGACGGAATAAACCGGTCGGTATTACCGACAGCATCAGTCCGTCTGTATACTCCACCCGCAGATTGAACTTGGGGCCTACCCGACCTAACCTGGGCCGGACCCGCTGAAATCCGAGTCGCGCCCGCGGGCCCTGGAATTGATCGTCCAATTTTCGGCCTAGCTGAGACTCAAACCCGGGTGTGTGGGTACCTAGTGAGGAACGTCTACCACTCGAACAAGTCTGTTTTTTGTTTATATTTTTAATATTAATTGTATATATACTCATGTTTTACCATTTAAAAAAAAAAAAATTCACAAAATTACTTTCTTTCCCATATATTAATAACTAAATTTGTGACTTATACTTATCCTAAATTTAATTTTTTTAATTTATATATTGTAAATGTAATTTTTGAAACTTTTATTAAAATTCTAAAATATCCATATTCATACATTTTTTACTCTTTTTTTTAAACAACTCCATTTATTTATTTTCATTGTCACATATATTAGTTGTGATTAATTTATAATTTGTAACTAAATGATAAATAATTCACTTTTATAAATTGTACAAATTAAAATAATTAGATTACATTAATTTAATATTCATCTTCATCTTCGTCTTCATCTTCATTTTCATTATTTTTCCTCATCTTCATCTTCCTCCCATTCCACTTCATCCTCCTCCTCATCTCCACTATCGTTTTCAATTTCGATCAATTGTGGATTTGCAGCCGTAAAGTCTACATAAAGATTAAAATCTCACGTAAAGACTTTAGTTCGAGTCTCTATTTGTTCCTTTTGAAAAGGAGATTCATCTTCATTACTTTTTTCCTTTTTAGGGACTTTCACCATTGACCTTGCCTTACTTTGGAAACAACGTGCCAATCATTATTACGTGATCGTCCTGAATACGTGCAATAGTATACTTGATCGACAATTACAAATGGATCATCCCTGTTATACCTCCTTTTCGAATTAATATCCACGATCTTGTACTCCGTATGAATTCCTGTTCCCGAAAGGCATGAATCAAACTAATGACACTTGAACAACACTACAATCTTTGTTGAATATCCCGAATATTCTACTTCAACGACTTCGTGCAACACTCAAAAGTAATCACTTGCATCTACATTGTAATTCGCACTGTTAACACAAACACCACTATTGGTAGTCATTTTTCTTGATGCAAACTCGAATGTGTGAAATATGTAGCCATTCACAATATAGCCATTGTAAGTCCTTACACAACGTAGTGGTCCTTTGCCGAGATCCTGTAAGAATCGGCTCTCAAAATCGTGTGACCGTCCCTATACAGTTCAAATTAAAATTAATTAAAACAATTATTTATTTACATAAAACATAATTAAATGCTACTCACATAACGTTGGAACCATCGGGCAAATTCACGTTGAAGATGAACATCTATATTTGTATCTAAGATATTTTGTTCTACACGTTGTAGTTCTTAAGTATACATCATAATTCACAACATCCAACCACAATTAATATTAACTAACATAAATGAAGTAGTGTTTAATTAGATGATAAATATATGAAATACTTACTCAATGTAAGGCTGAACTTAATCACAATTAAATAACACAAACATTTGTGTTATTTTTGCCTCTGTGCTCGTTGACCAAAATCGTTCAATGGGTTTTCCTAAAGGTTACCCCTTAGACTTGAATATGGAAAGCATGTCATCGACCTCTTCACCGATATTGTCCGTACCTCTACCATCGTAGTTACGTGGTTCACTTCTCAACCTCGTGTTAACATGGTCTTCAAAATAATATGAACAAAACATGTCAACCTCTTCATTCAAATGTGGATTAACAAATTAAATGAAGTAAGTAGGAGTTTATCTTTCAAATGGGTACATCCACCTGTATTGCACTAGACCGCCAATTCTGGCTTCATACGCTAAGTGAACGGGTAAGTGTTCCATCGAGTCAAAGAAGTTAGGTGGGAAAATCCGTTCCAACTTACACAAGGAATACTGCTTCATATGCATCCCAAATGGTGCAAAACCATCAGTACTCTAACCTAATCTCACATTTTTTAGTTCACAAGCAAAACCTAGAAACACGTTGTCAAGGTGTTTCCAGGCCTCCGAGTCTGCCGTATGCCGCATCTCCATAGACTCAGTGGAAGAAGAATCTGTTGTATTCCACATCATGTGTTGTGTTGTGGCACTAGATTGATATAATCTCATTAAACGAGGAATGATAGGAAGATAATACATCCTCTTATGTGCCACTTTCTTCTTCATCGTCTTCGATTGATCATTGGGCCCCTTCCAACGTGGCTCTTTGTACCGGGGATGGCCACACTATCTACACATGTTCAGGTTGCTATCTTCATCACCCGAGTATAACATGCAACTGTTCACACAACAATCAATCTTCTCAACCGGCAAACCCACATTCTTCATCATTTGTTTGCTTTGATGAAACGTCGTAGGAACCTTATTATTTTGAGGACAAATCTCACTGCATAATTATGTCATTTGCTCATATGGCCTGTTAGAAAGCTTGTTCTCGGTCTTGATAGCCATAAGTCGAGCATTAAATGACAACTGAGAGTGAGAATCACAACCCGGATACAAATCTTATTCGACTAATTTGAGCATCTCATAAAACTGAAATTCTTCATCCGTCAATTCCTCTTCTACATTTGAAAAACCAGCTTCTACTATCATTGTTTGATATATATCGGGTTCTTTCCCCCCTCCCCCAAACTGCTGATCATTACTAGTGTCGGCTTGATCAACATGTACTGATCGTTCATAGATTCCAACAGTGTAATAATACAAAACTTGATCAAATCTATATGGCCAACGTTCTTCGGGATGACTTGTCCAATTATAATAATTATCAATGAAACCATTCTTTACAACATGTACTAAAACCTCTTCAATGTCTTTAAATACTTTATTCTGACATTTCTTAGCATTACACGGACACCTAATACAATCCCTAGACATGCAATGTGGGTGGCTTTACAAATTCAAGAAATGACACAAGTTCATCGTAAAATTCACCATTCACATTTCCTAGAACGAATCTAGGAGTACAATACATACAACGACGATCCGTCAATTCCATAGTGGTTCAAAGAGTCAAGCTCCTACATCCACTTTCCCTGATTTAACGGGATAATTCCTTTACTTTGGAATTAACTTGTTTTATAGTACCAAGGTGCACTAATCAACCACACTACTTCTTAGTGCCTTGATCCCTAGGAATTTTGAGTCCTAGTACTCAACTTCATTGAGCTAAAACTGTGTTTTCTCTTAAAAGTTTTCAACTCTTCACTTCTACATTAAACTCTACTACTTTCTCTTGAAAGGTTTGAGTTTGAGGTTTGGTTCTAACTAAGTGAGATATCCTTTAGAATAAGGCCAATGTAAAAGGATAGGATATCTCTTGCTAAGCTTAGGATATAACAGTTTGACTTAGCTAGAAGTGATCAGGAAACTTAGTATAAGTGTTTGATAGATTGTAAGCTTTGATACTTGTAATTGCTTGTGTTTCCTGTGAGTGTTGGATTCTTTGCAGCTTGGATCACTTCTGTATTTATAGGAGAATTTGAACAATTGACCGTTGGAGGAGCCAACGTTCAAATTCCCTATCCGCAGCTATCTTGAACTGGTTTCTTGAATTATCCAGCAGTTAAATATGTTCTTCAATTGTAGAAATTGGGTTGCTGGACTTTTACTGTTGATGAACACTTTACTACTTAGCTTGTGTCCGTTCTAGACACATTTTCCAAGATAGATTGTGTCAGAATCTAACTCTCTTCAAACGGTTAGAATGACCAATTCTTCAGAACATTCTCAGCTGTAGATGGAATGTTCTTCTTGGCAGCATCTGTCTTCTGATTTTGTCTTCTACTTTAACTCCATCTTTCAGCCTTTAATGCTTCTCAGGTTGTTTGGTCTTTAATGCTAATAACTCATTGTCCTTTAGCCTTACATTGAATTCTTCTTGCAGAGACTTCATAAATGCTTCCAGATATTAGACAATGCTTATCTTTATCTTGATCAACTTACTTGGGCTATATCGGTAGCATTGTCCAATGTCTTGTATCTTCAGTGACTTTGTTTTCATAAGTTGAGTTCCCCCTAAATTAACTAAGACAAATATGTTAAGTTGCCTAACATGCCAGCTTTTGGACAACTAACCTGACTAGCTAAGATCTCAACCTTCCTGAGATATTCTATACTTAGCTAATTTTACAACTTTGTCTCAACTATCCTGAGACATCTAGTCTAATACACATCTCAACTTTACTGAGACATCTAAGCTAATCATTATATATCTCAACTATCCTGAACATTCATCAATCAAGGAGTTTTGGTATCTTAATCAAAATCATTTCATTTCCCAACATATATACACTTTAAATATACACTAAATGCTTACTTAAAACAAAACAAAACTAATACATACACATCTAAACTAAAAATATTTAGCCAAGTAATACATAAATATACACTAAATGCCTACTTAAAACAAAACAAAACAAAACAAAAACATACACAACTAAACTAAAATATTTAACCATGTAGTACATAAATAACAATATAGTTTATTATACAATTTTTATCAAGTGAAAATGGCATAAAACATACGGTAATATGATGATTTCATACAACTTCCACAAAATTTTCAACTGAAAATGGCAGAAAATGACAAAAAAACCTCGAATTTGGAATATATACCGCGTTATTACAGACGGAACCGTACATTCCGTCGAAAAATTTAGCGCCCAAATTCCGTCGGTAAGCATGTTTACCAACAAAAATTTCCGTCGGTATTATCTAATTAAATTATCGACGTAAAAGTACAATCTGAATTGCCCACCAAGAATGTCGTCATCTTGGGTTGCGGCCGGGTTTATAGTGGTTGGGGCTGGGGCTGGAGGAGCATGAACATTGAAAGGCGGGGGATCGCTCATGGTATCTTGATAGAATTGCTCAGTCTGTTTAGCCGACCACCCCAACGACCGACCCATATTACTTAGCTAGAGGATGTAGTGGCTGAACGCTACCATCATGTTTGGGTCCGAAGTTGCAGTGGAGGATACGAAGGCCTGTAATGCAGTTTGGGACAGACTAGATGACCTGTCAACGTTGCTCAACCGACCAAGGCCAAGGACCCGTCCTCGGCTGGTCGGGGCAGTCTCCAGGTAAATCGGGTTAACTCCAACGACCGGAGGGGGAGCGCTGGTTCCAGCTTCAGTAGTAGTCGCGGCATGAGTCCGCGTCTCGACCTCTTCAATCCTCCGATGGACATTCAACTACATAATTAAAAAAAAAAATTTAATAAACTATATATAGTTTAATGTATTTAATTAAATAATACATAAACTTAAACTTACGTGGAGGTTAGTCATGCGCCCGTGTGTGGACCTCTGCGTAGACGGATCAAACAGATGAGCAATGTTCAACCAGTCCAAGTGGGTGGGTGCACGCCCCGTCTTCCGCTCCTATTACGTACCAATTAAACATATAAAAAATAAATTTATATTATATATATATTAAATAAATTAAAATTATTTTGAAATAAATTTAATTAACACTTACGAGAGAAATTGATTGCTCAAAGACGGACTGGGATCCCTAGATGCCTTGACATCTTGCCTCCAACGTCGGTTGTGCGATTGACCCGAGCAGTATCACACTTCTCGATGTACTTCGGGTCACTCCAAGCCGTCGTCAATGAGTCCCACAACTTCAAGCCATTCTTGTCCTCACCCAAGGCCAGAGTCTTGCCCTTAGTGCGCTAAGCCAATCTCCAATTGTACATTAGCCCCTTATACTGATTAGCACATGAAGCGTACCAAAACTTCCAAATAATGTCATCCGAGTAGATCGTTGGATCCTAATAGGCTTTTTTCTATACATATTCACCATATTTATTAAATAATATATATAATAAATTGTTTATTATTTAATAAACATTAATTGATTGTACTTATATACCTAGAACTCCTCGAAGTATTTCACCTTTTTTGTTTGTGTCACCAACTTCCAGGAGTTCGCACTCAGAGCGATCAATAAGGCAGTAAAGGAAGCCGTGCAGATCCTAGACACCTCATTACTAGGCAACAATCTGCGACATTATTAACAAACAAACACATTATAAATAAAAAATAAATCGTAATGTTAAACATTAAAATTGTTTAATTAATTACATACACTCCACTTTGGATCCATATCAACTCCCTGTTCTCCTAAGATACAACAGGATGCTGACGAGAGCTTCTAGCAGCTGCCGACCACTGAGACGACGACGACGACGACTGGGGAATGGACGACGACAGATGTGGAATTGGCGGTGACGCCGGAGGAGCCATCAAAGGTCGAGGTCTAAGTGAACCCCTTCTCCTCGACAGGCTACGTGACCCCGAGGCTCTACGTGAACTTGAAGCAACATTAGGATCTTGACCCATCTGTTTTAATCAATAGAAATTCTTAATTAAGTTAACAATAACCTAATTTTAGCAATAATTTACTAATTTAATAAATAATTTTCTAATGAAATCAATAATTTACTAATTTAATTATCAATGACCTAATTTAATCAACATATTCATATTTTAATTAATATTTTTTTTAATTTAATCAGTAATTTCTAATTTAATCAACAATTTAGTAATTTAATCAATAATTTCTTAATGAAATCAATAATTTTCTAATTTAATTAACAATAAACTAATTTAATCAACATATTCCTAATTTAATAAATAATTTTTTAATTTAATCACTAATTTCCTAATTTAATCAATAATTTCCTAATTTAATCAATAATTTCCTAATTTAATTAAAAATGACCTAATTTAATCAACACATCCCTAATTTAATAAATAATTTTCTAATTTAATCAATAATTTCCTAATTTAATTAACAATTATCTAATTTAATTAATAATTAACTAATTTAATTAACAATTACCTAATTTAATCAATATTTACTAATTTAATCAACAATAACCGAATTTAATCAACAATAACCTAGTTTAATCAATAGTTTTCTAATTTAATAAAAAAATTCATAATTTAATTAAAAATTTCCTAATTTAATTAACAATAACCTAATTTAATCGACAATAAACTAATATAATCAAAATCCAAACAATAACTCAATATTTATAACACTAACTAACTAAATCATTTAACACTAACTCTTACCAATCATTAATTAAATAAACTATGCCAAAAACTTATATACAATATTTCACCATAGTCTTATGGTGCAATATGAATTATTCTTATGTTTTTATCCGGTATCCATCTTCTTCTCTCCCCTGTTTTCTGCACCGCCGCCCGGTCACTCCTCTTCTTTCTCTGCGTTGCCTTCTTTTCTGCGTCGATCTCCTTCTTCGCGATACCTTATCTTCTAGGGCAGGACAAATTTCTCCTTCTTTGCGATGCCTTATCTTTTGCGCGCTGTGAGAAATCTGCAGATTCAATAAAAAAAAAAAAAACCAGAAACTGTTCAGATTTCTGATCTGCTAATCACGAAACAAGTGGATAAATTATTATTTTTATTTTTTGAATGAATTAATGAGAAAAAAATCAACAATAAATCTATTTCAATTAATTGTTGTTTTTGTAATTGTAGCGATCGATCAACAATAAATCTATTACAAAAAATAGTATTGTCATGAAAATATGTTTTTTATGCCGTAGAATATCGTCACCAATTATTATTAAAATTGTCACTAATTACTACTGCGATGAAATAATTTCATCACAAATTAATTCTAATAATAAATGACGAAAGTTTAGCATCGTCAAGAAAATATATTTTTCATGACGTTCAATTTCGTCACCAGTTATTATTAAAATTGTTACTAATTATTACTGCGACAAAATAATTTTATCACAAATGATTTCTAATAATTAATGACGAAAGTTTAGCATAGTCAAGAAAATATATTTTTCATGACGTCAAATTTCGTCACCAATTATTATTAAAATCGTCACATATTATTATTGTGACATATTTATTAACATCATCATGAAAATTAAAAAATTGTGACGAAAAAAATTGTAAATGATGGCGAAATTAAATATTGTCACAATTTTTAGTATTTTAATGACGAAAAATAAAATTTGTCACCTTTAAGTAACAAATTGTGACAATTTTTGTGTCGTCGCGAAAATTTTCGTCACGAAATGTCTTATTTCCTGTAGTGATAGTTGTGTTTTTCGTGTTTTCAATTATTGTTCTTCGTCTTTTTTAATGTGGGTATCTCATTCACTCTCAATAATGATGTTTTAGTTATACAGTAACACATCTTTCTTAATACAGTAATACACTTGTGTTTATATAGTAACACATTTTTTTGTGTTACTTTAAGGTCAAATATGTGTTACTCAAAAGCCAATTGTGTGTTACTTGTCCTTACAGTAACACCTATTTGTCCGCACAGTAACATATAATTGTATTTATAGTAACACGAATTAAGAGCAATTTTTTCTATTTTATCTTTCCTTAAATTAATTTGTATTAATATTTCCTGTGAAAAGTCAATTTATGTGTTATTTGTACTTACAGTAACACATATTTGGTCTTGTAGTAACATATAATTACCTTTATAGTAACACAGACCTGAAACCCGTTATCCTGTTGCGCGCGACTTTTTCGCGATATTTAAGGAAATATTCGTTTGACCGGTCAAACCCGCTACAGATCCGCGAATTTTGACCCTTCCTTAAATATACTAATATTTCACATGAAATATTGCACATAAGTGCGGCCCATAAACTATATAACACTAATTAACAATTAACATTAACTTCTAAATAAACTACTAACACTAACTAACAATTAACGTTAACACTAACAATTATATATAACTAACAATAAAATACAACATTATAACACAAACAATTAATTATAATTAACAAATAACATCATAATGCACGTACCATATCAACTAACTATATACATCAACTATATGCAATTTTATAGTATTAATATATAACTAACATGCAATTTATATTACAATAGCTTAAAATTAATTAATATAATTAATAAATTAAGAATACGTAATGTATAGATTTTTGAACGGAGGAGATGGTCGGAAGGAATGCTCAGAATGCCCGTAAACCAACTCGTCAGGATCTCTTCGCGTTCGAATTCATGAGACGAAAGAGGAAGTTTTTTTTTTATTTCTTTCGAAAGAATGCAATCTGCATTCAGATTATATAAAAAATATTTGGATCACCAACGAAAATTTCCGTATATAATACATACTCCCTCCGTCCCGGGATAACTTGCATAGTTTGATCGGCACGTTGTTTTAAGAAAGTGAATTTAGTGGTTGATGATGTAAGATAAATGAGGGGTATTTTAGGTAATTTGATGATGTGTAAAGTGGATTTGATGATGTGTAAAGTGAAATGTATAGAAAAAAGGAGTGACAAATTTGAAAATAAAATGATGTTGTGAGGTTATTATTTTTGTGGGGTATTTCCATATTAAGAGTGTGCAAGTAATTTTGGGACGTCTCAATAAGGAAAGTGTGAAAGTAATCACGGGACGGAGGGAGTATATATTTATTGCACGCGTCTAATTAGTGCCTTACGAGGCGGTGCAATTAAATCAGGTCGAATACTAATAGAAAATTTCCGTCGGTAATCGAATTTTATACTACCGACGAAAATTTCCATAAAAAATCGAGCCGAAAAGGGTAATTACCGACGAAAACTGAAATCCGTCGGAAATTCCATTGACTTTTCAAATTTTGAGGTTCCATCGGTAATTGAGAAAGAATAGGTTCTATCGGTAAACTTCCGTCGCTAATTCGCGTGTGTTTTTGTAGTGGAATAAAGTAAAGAAAAAGTTAGATTGAGTGTGAAAAAATAATGACATATGGGTATATTTTAAGGACGTGGTTATGAATTTGTTTTTTTTTTTTTTTTTTATGGAGTTTGCAAATTGGTATAAATATTCAAATATAACTGTTGGGATATTCATCTAGCCCCTAATCAGATTGTAATTTCTAAGTTTAGTTTTGATGGCCAAAACCAGATCAGCAGAGTAAGGTGTAGAATAATAATTTGTAATCTAGAAGTAGGTTACCTAAGCTGTTCTTATAAAGCTTAGAAGTATTGAAGTGTCTAAGTCTAAGTCTGAGGGATCAGCTGTATGCATATCAGCTGATACCACATCTGATTAAACGCGCGCTCACTCAAGACTTGAAGAGTAGAAGACTGAAGACTAGAAGACATTGAAGCTCATTAGTAAAATCGGATCGAAAGGTTGTTATATGCCCCATCTACTGAAAGTAACTATAACAACAAATCAGAAGACCATTCAGCAGATATGAGATCACCTGGTCTTGTCAAGAAGAAGCCTTAAGAGCATTAAAGCCAAGTTCATCTGAAATTCAGATGACAGTTAGCATTTAAGATGATAACCACTTGAAGAAGTGTTAGTTCATTTATGGTGCTACACATTGAATGAAGAGGCAAAGATAACAGAAGACAAAGAGAATGTCAGACCAGTTCTGAATTAATCTAATAGAAGACAAGACAGATAATCTTACAACTCGGCTGATATGGACCAATAAGAAGATGACAACACAGCTAAGAAGTTGACTTGGACTAGGATTGCAGATACCTTTATGCAGAGTCGTATATGCATTTAATGCACGTTTCCATTTAAGAAAATGTCGTACCAGAAATCAATGAAGAACATCAACTCATGAAGATCTCTATCCTTAAATAGAAGATTTGATGCAACAACTAGTTTCTCACCAACAAATAGTTTTTGGAGCTCAAATCGTCTATAAATACAACACTTGTTCTTTGGAACAACTTACGGAAACTCCAAGCAAGAACTCCCAGATTTCAGCTGACCTCAAGAACATCAAGCCTTCTGAAATATTCGTATCGAGTTCTTTAGAGCCTGCAAAGTTTATCTATCCTTAAAGCTCTAAGTTTCTGATCCTAAGCCTACAAATAGATTCCTATCTTTAGTGCTTATAAATCCAATGTGTCTTAACACATTGAGTTGGTTATAAACATTTATTTACATTACCCAGTTTAGAACCAGTTGTAAAGGGTACTTGTTCCCTCCCCAACAAGTAAATCCGTATACACAGAAAATAGTTGTGTATCTCGATAAAAAAGTCTTCTCTTGGGACTCTAAAGTTAGCAAGGAATATAATTTCACTATCTGATTAGTGAGAGTGGACGTAGAACAAGTTGTTCAAACCACTATAAATACTTGTGTTCATTTATAGCTTTATTTATAGGGCTAGTCTTATGTGAAATATTTCATACATGCATTTCATACTAATTTGACCAAGTCAAAACCCTAAACCCATTTAGCCCAAAAGTCAAATTAAGATAATTTTAAAAAATTCGCGGGTCACAATCCCAGATTCGGGTTGCCCATAAAATTCGCGGATCGCAAACATGTGGTTTACTACATGACCAAAATATTGTTATTACAAGGTCAAAAAATTACAACTACAAGGCCAAAAATTTAATACTACATGTCAAAACATTCTGTAAATTAATCTAAAAAATTAACTGTCCAGAATATTTTTAGACATGTAGTAATACACTTTTGACCTTGTAGTGATAAAAGTTTGGTCTTGTAGTAACATTGTTTTAGTCATTTTGTAGCCGAATAAGTCAGAATTATTTTAGTAATTTTGCTCAAAAAAAATAAATAAGTGTCCAAAATATTTTTGGACTTGTAGTAATACACTTTTGGTCTTGTAGTGACAAATTTATGTCATGTAGTAACATAGTTTTGATCATGTAGTAAAATAGTAATATTTTAGAGCAAAAATAAATATTATAATTAAGGTTGACCCGCTTTGACCGTGTTGACCCGCGTTGACCCACAAATTTTGACCTAATTGGTCAATATTGCATGTATGAAATATTGTCTATAAGTTTTTGCCTTATTTATATTTCTGTATATTATTCATATCGTCTATATTGTTCATATTTGTTAAAATCATAAGTTTTATAAAGGAGTCAAAATTCACTAAGTATAAGTTTTACAAATCAGCAGATATTTTATATCAGCTGATATCATTCATAGTTTTAAAGTCATTCTTTAAAAGGTTTTCATATCAACCCACAAGTCTAAACATTTAGAGCATACACATTTTCGCACCTTAGCTGTTTAGATAGCTTTCCAACTGACCAGCTGATTTAAGCAATCAGTAGGTTTGTTATCTTGATCGGCTATATTCACTCGCACTCTGAGATCAGATCATATTATTTGCATCAGACGATAGAGTATATCTATCTTCTGATCGTCTCATCTCATCTACATGCAAAAGTTTTAAAAGTTATAGAAAGTCTATTCACCTCCCTCTAGACTTTCTCCTCATTGATATTCGTTTTGAGACCAACAATTATAAGTGTATAAATTTTTGTGGAACGGATGGAGTAATTATTGTCTTTAGTATTCATTTTTTTCATGTTAAAAGGAAGTTGTTCCATATTATTAATTAATTAGTTTTGATATCTCGTGGGTTAAAAAGAAAAAAGGAAAATCTAATGTTGGCTGTAATTAGAGATTACCTGTAATAGCAGGTACGAGGAAAAATAAATGTATGGTTAGAAAATTAATTTCAAAGTGAAAAAGGTTAACAGACTAAAATCACAAGTTTTTTTTAGAGTAGAATTACAGATAGAGAAATATGAATTACATCTGCGCTTTCGCTCACCTATCTATTAGAAATAAATTCTACCAAGGACTTATATCTCCAAACTTAATCTTGAGAGAGTGGAAAGTCACATAAGCAAACTAGTCATGTCCTCCACGAGGTGCCTCGACTAAGAAAGATAGCAAACCTGCTTCGAGGAACAAGTTATCGCACACTACGACTCGCGCTACGACTTTTCAGATCATAGAAGATGACCCAAAGAACAACCGGTGTCAATCAAGTCCAACCATCAGCACAACAAGGACCCACAAAGGGGGGAATGAGACCCATACCGGGGAAGATAACCCATAAAGGGGAGAAAATAAAACAGGGAAAAAAAACGCAAGAACTGAAACAAGAAAACAATATCTAAAGCAAGAACTAAAGCACGAAATAAACTAACCCACAAAACAACAAAAGTATAGACGAAAATTAAAACGAGATCAATGGATAACTCACCCGAACGGACACCTTGGCTCCGTCGGAGAGGATCTACCCATTGATCCCAACTAAAAACCTGAAAAAACCCTACCTACATGCACTGGAAACATTGAAAAACGAGGATCGACGAGACGGCGGTGATCGGTGGTCCGACGACGGTAGGCGGTGCTGCGAGTGCTACCCTAGAGAATGGAGTAGGAGAAGGAGTGATGGAGACAGCGGCTGCGACGGGCTGAGACGTACCGAGATCGACGGTTTACAACCGATCTACATTAGAAGAAGGGGGTGGAGGGTCTTAGTTGGTGGTGGTGGGAGGCTTTTCCGGCGGAATAAGGAAGGGATGTGAAAGGGGATTTTGGAGAGGAAGTGGTGGGCGACGGTGGTTTTGGGGTTTGTAGAGAGAGGAACTCTCACTTTTAGAGAGAAGGCAAAGCGTTTAGATTCCACTAAAATCACAAGTGATCTTTCTATAGATATGTTTCGTACTAACTTACAATAAATTAAACAATAAATTTTATTTTATTTTATATGATTGCACTTCACTTCATATTAGTGTGTTTGCCCTATGCAAAATGCAATCGCACTACATCGGCCTATTAAAAAATTAAATAAATAAATAAATAATTACGAATATATTCTTTTAATTTAAAATAAAAAAATATTTAATTATAAAATGACATATATATCTAGAATTGTCAAATAGGTCAGACCGGGCTGGGCCTGCTAGCCCGGCCCATGACCCGTTGGGGATGTATCTTTCCTTTGAATTGGGCCGGGCCCAGACTGGGTCGGGTTTGAGCGAGTCGGACTGGGTCCAAATTGGGCCGAGTCCGAGTTGGATCCGGTCTGGGTTGGGCTCGAATTGGGCCGGGCTTTCTCTAGGGCCTTGAAATCTACGACCCAACTAACTCGGGAAAAAACTCTTAGGATATTTTTTAATATTTTAAAAAAATAAATAATATAAGGATATTTTAGTAATCTTATATTTTTTTTTCAAAAAAAAATAAATATTTAATCTAATGGCGAAGTGCGATCGCACATGATAAAATTAAATGATGTGTCAACATTTAATTGGACATCTATTATAAGATAGGGTGAACCCCCTGTTTCACGCTAGAAAACCTCCCTCAAAAGTTAGGATGAGTTAAGCAACTAAAAATTTCACGGGTGTACTACTACACGTTAAAAAACTTCTTCGAGACTTTCTCTCTCTCTACAGAGTTATCTTGTATGCCTTCCAAACCCAACCTTCTCTAGAAGGTTCTTGGTTATTTTCCGGCGTCTGTTCGCCTCCCGGTGGCAGTGGCCTTGGTTTCCTCCCGAAAACTTTTCTCCTTTATTGGGTTTCCTCCATATCTTCGATCTTCTCCTCTTTCTTAGTTTTACAAATGTCCTTCAATCATTAGCCTTTTTGTTCTTTTTGTTGTTCAAGACTGCATGCAGAATACTTGTGATGGTCCCTTTTTACTATTTATATCAGACGAGTCTACTGAAAGATCAGATGACTTGATGTTAGCTGATAGAGTTTCAATGTAGAAAACAAAATAACTCTTCTATACAGATGACTTGATCAGTTGATTCATTAGGAGTCTAGAACTAACTAATCTGATTAGATCAGTTGATAGAGAAGCGTGTGCGGAATTTTAGTGTGGCCTTTTTAAGGATTATACTCGTCTATACTGCTCATGGAAATTTAAAACTTTTATTTCATGCATAAACACAATTTATGATATTAGCTGACTTGGTGTCTGCTGAATATGAACTTTCGAATATAGCAAATGTATTATGCAATGTATCAGCTGATACAAAACATTTTCTTTGTTAAACATATGCTATGTAAATATGCATGCTAAAGCAGTAAATAACACATAGATTTATAGTGGTTCTGATATCAATATCCTACATCCACTCTCACGTCTTATTACGTGATATTATCCCATAGATCATTTAACGCCCCAAAGGGTAGACGTCTTGCTAACTTTATAGTCCCAAGAGAAGCTTTTGATCAAGATACACAACTACTTTCTTTTTATACGGATCTTCTTGTTGGGGAGGGAACAAGTACCCTTTACAATGGTTATCTTGATGTACCTAGTGTGGGTAACTCGGCCTATATTTTAAATGGGTGTATAGAAGGAGGACTCAAGTAGGATGAGAAATTCCCTTACAATCTAGTTTAGGCTCATGCTAGGATTGGAAATTTCTCTCTAAGCTTTGGATATATATATGACAATGCTGGCTTAGATGAGCTCACTCACTTGGAAGATGATGCGTGTTGATTCTTCTTTGAAGTTCTCTTGAGCTGTTCTTTAAGATGAAAACTTAGGCACATTTGCTCCACCTTTGCATCTCTCCACCACCATTGTGAGTTATGATAATGAGCCCATATATATAGTGTGGATTTGAAATATTACCGTTGGATGATGGTAATCAAATCCCACTATTTAGGAAAAGCAATCTTTTTATTTGATACTCTGAATATCAAATTTCTATGTAATATTCAATGTATCTTTGACTTTAAAGATTCTGCAGCTTTTGTGTCAGATCCGTACAGCTGTTGTCGCATTTCTATTGGTCCACGTCAGTTGTATAGTAGCTGTCTAACAGATCTAAATCAGCTGATATTCCACAACTGATTTTACTATGTTGTTTTTACTCAGCTGTCTTTCGGGTCTTCTGATTTATCTTATGTTTTGTCTTCTGATTTGGTCGATCTTCTACAAGAGTTCTTCTACTCTTTTTATATCGACCAGATCCTAATCTATTACAAGATGAATAATGAAGTTATCTATACAATACAACTTATCCTATTACAAGTATATTTGATTTATCAATACAAAACATAAGGATATAAAATATCCCAACAACTTGCTCTTCTACTGGGCGTGGGAAGAAAAACCCCTTCTTTACACAATTGCAACTCAATTTTGTGGTTTTTGATTGTAGGGCAATTTTTTTGGGGGTTTTTCACTCTTTCGTGCGTATTAGCTGCAGAGCTTTTTGTTTTTTCTAAGGGACACAAACACACCATCCATTGTTTTGGATTAGTGGTTTGGTGCCTATATAATGGCATGTGTTATCAAATGGAGATATATTCACAAAACCTTTTGTTTCCCTCTTGTTCCTTCTTATCTCTATTCGAAAATGGCAAATTCAATCCAAGACCGTCTTGCAAAATCTACACTCTCTCAGACAAAGAAACAACTAATTTCATTGTTCCCCGAAACGAGTTGGTGGTTCTGAAATTTGTGTTTGGAATGTGATTTGTGTCAAAGAGAGATCAATATCCAAGAGCTTCGAGAAATTTTGGTGAAAATCTGGGACATAGCCACATATCTCAAGGTATCTTCAGTGGGGGAGGGGCTGTATCTTTTTGTCTTTGAAGACGAAACAGAGATGATGGCGGTGATCCACAAACAACCTTGGGATTTGTGGAAATCCCTTTTTTACTTTTGGAGAGGCTCAATGGCTTAGAGAGACCCTCAAATATCAAATTGAATCTAGTCCCTTTTTGGGTCCAGGTGCATGGTTTGCAAATACATGCAATGTAAAAAACATTTGGTTTTTAGGTTGGAAATCTTCTTGGTACTGTGATGGAGGTGGACGCTAAGAAAGGTGAAGAGGCTTGGGGAGAGTGTTTAAGGGTTAGGGTGCTTATTGATATTACTGCCCCTCTTTGCCGATGTCCTTGTATGACTGTTTATGAAGATTGACTAGCCATGGCGTTTAGGTACGAGCGTTTATCTGACTTTTGCTATTTGTGTGAGGAACTCTCGCATGTGGAAAATGATTGTCGTTTGGCTTTTGGAAAGACTGAGGAATGGCGTGTTAGTCACCGTTTCTTCCCTGCATGGTTGAGGGCGGATCGTCGCAAGAGCCCACCGGAAGAGGACATGCAATGGCTGTTTCGGCTTATAGAAGAAGAGATGGAGAAAACCTTAAAAAATCAGGAGCTAAGGCTAGAAGAGGAGATGAGAAGAGAAAAAGGGAAAGCAGTGGTGGTTGATAATGAAGAAGAAGCGGTTCATCTGGTTAGAGGATCTCAGGCAGAATAATCACCGAAATGAGGTACCGACTTTGGGGGGGGGGGGGTAAAGGTGTGGATAACTTAGATGATACAGCTTCTGTTTAAAGCAAATATCAATACTTTCCCTTGTAAAAAAAGGCAAATGGTGGACTATTGGTCCATTGCTTCAGAAGATTGGGGACCGGGAAGATTCAGAGAGGTGGGTACTGGAGGCTTCTTCAATCAAGGAACATTCATCAATCAAGGAGTTTTGGTATCTTAATCAAAATCATTTCATTTCCCAACATATATACACTTTAAATATACTCTAAATGCCTACTTAAAACAAAACAAAACTAATACATACACATCTAAACTAAAAATATTTAGCCAAGTAATACATAAATATACACTAAATGCCTACTTAAAACAAAACAAAACAAAAACATACACAACTAAACTAAAATATTTAACCATGTAGTACATAAATAACAATATAGTTTATTATACAATTTTTATCAAGTGAAAATGGCATAAAACATACGGTAATATGATGATTTCATACAACTTCCACAAAATTTTCAACTGAAAATGGCAGAAAATGACAAAAAAACCTCGAATTTGGAATATATACCGCGTTATTACAGACGGAACCGTACATTCCGTCGAAAAATTTAGCGCCCAAATTCCGTCGGTAAGCATGTTTACCAACAAAAATTTCCGTCGGTATTATCTAATTAAATTATCGACGTAAAAGTACAATCCGAATTGCCCACCAAGAATGTCGTCATCTTGGGTTGCGGCCGGGTTTATAGTGGTTGGGGCTGGGGCTGGGGCTGGAGGAGCATGAACATTGAAAGGCGGGGGATCGCTCATGGTATCTTGATAGAATTGCTCAGTCTGTTTAGCCGACCACCCCAACGACCGACCCATATTACTTAGCTAGCGGATGTAGTGGCTGAACGCTACCATCATGTTTGGGTCCGAAGTTGTAGTGGAGGATACGAAGGCCTGTAATGCAGTTTGGGACAGACTAGATGACCTGTCAACGTTGCTCAACCGACCAAGGCCAAGGACCCGTCCTCGGCTGGTCGGGGCAGTCTCCAGGTAAATCGGGTTAACTCCAACGACCGGAGGGGGAGCGCTGGTTCCAGCTTCAGTAGTAGTCGCGGCATGAGTCCGCGTCTCGACCTCTTCAATCCTCCGATGGACATTCAACTACATAATTAAAAAAAAAAAAATTAATAAACTATATATAGTTTAATGTATTTAATTAAATAATACATAAACTTAAACTTACGTGGAGGTTAGTCATGCGCCCGTGTGTGGACCTCTGCGTAGACGGATCAAACAGATGAGCAATGTTCAACCAGTCCAAGTGGGTGGGTGCACGCCCCGTCTTCCGCTCCTATTACGTACCAATTAAACATATAAAAAATAAATTTATATTATATATATATTAAATAAATTAAAATTATTTTGAAATAAATTTAATTAACACTTACGAGAGAAATTGATTGCTCAAAGACGGACTGGGATCCCTAGATGCCTTGACATCTTGCCTCCAACGTCGGTTGTGCGATTGACCCGAGCAGTATCACACTTCTCGATGTACTTCGGGTCACTCCAAGCCGTCGTCAATGAGTCCCACAACTTCAAGCCATTCTTGTCCTCACCCAAGGCCAGAGTCTTGCCCTTAGTGCGCTAAGCCAATCTCCAGTTGTACATTAGCCCCTTATGCTGATTAGCACATGAAGCGTACCAAAACTTCCAAATAATGTCATCCGAGTAGATCGTTGGATCCTAATAGGCTTTTTTCTATACATATTCACCATATTTATTAAATAATATATATAATAAATTATTTATTATTTAATAAACATTAATTGATTGTACTTATATACCTAGAACTCCTCCAAGTATTTCACCTTTTTTGTTTGTGTCACCAACTTCCAGGAGTTCGCACTCGGAGCGATCAATAAGGCAATAAAGGAAGCCGTGCAGATCCTAGACACCTCATTACTAGGCAACAATCTGCGACATTATTAACAAACAAACACATTATAAATAAAAAATAAATCGTAATGTTAAACATTAAAATTGTTTAATTAATTACATACACTCCACTTTGGATCCATATCAACTCCCTGTTCTCCTAAGATACAACAGGATGCTGACGAGAGCTTCTAGCAGCTGCCGACCACTGAGACGACGACGACGACGACTGGGGAATGGACGACGACAGATGTGGAATTGGCGGCGACGCCGGAGGAGCCATCAAAGGTCGAGGTCTAAGTGAACCCCTTCTCCTCGACAGGCTACGTGACCCCGAGGCTCTACGTGAACTTGAAGCAACATTAGGATCTTGACCCATCTGTTTTAATCAATAGAAATTCTTAATTAAGTTAACAATAACCTAATTTTAGCAATAATTTACTAATTTAATAAATAATTTTCTAATGAAATCAATAATTTACTAATTTAATTATCAATGACCTAATTTAATCAACATATTCATATTTTAATTAATATTTTTTTTAATTTAATCAGTAATTTCTAATTTAATCAACAATTTAGTAATTTAATCAATAATTTCTTAATGAAATCAATAATTTTCTAATTTAATTAACAATAAACTAATTTAATCAACATATTCCTAATTTAATAAATAATTTTTTAATTTAATCACTAATTTCCTAATTTAATCAATAATTTCCTAATTTAATCAATAATTTCCTAATTTAATTAAAAATGACCTAATTTAATCAACACATCCCTAATTTAATAAATAATTTTCTAATTTAATCAATAATTTCCTAATTTAATTAACAATTATCTAATTTAATTAATAATTAACTAATTTAATTAACAATTACCTAATTTAATCAATATTTACTAATTTAATCAACAATAACCGAATTTAATCAACAATAACCTAGTTTAATCAATAGTTTTCTAATTTAATAAAAAAATTCATAATTTAATTAAAAAATTCCTAATTTAATTAACAATAACCTAATTTAATCGACAATAAACTAATATAATCAAAATCCAAACAATAACTCAATATTTATAACACTAACTAACTAAATCATTTAACACTAACTCTTACCAATCATTAATTAAATAAACTATGCCAAAAACTTATATACAATATTTCACCATAGTCTTATGGTGCAATATGAATTATTCTTATGTTTTTATCCGGTATCCATCTTCTTCTCTCCCCTGTTTTCTGCACCGCCGCCCGGTCACTCCTCTTCTTTCTCTGCGCTGCCTTCTTTTCTGCGTCGATCTCCTTCTTCGCGATACCTTATCTTCTAGGGCAGGACAAATTTCTCCTTCTTTGCGATGCCTTATCTTTTGCGCGCTGTGAGAAATCTGCAGATTCAATAAAAAAAAAAAAAACCAGAAACTGTTCAGATTTCTGATCTGCTAATCACGAAACAAGTGGATAAATTATTATTTTTATTTTTTGAATGAATTAATGAGAAAAAAATCAACAATAAATCTATTTCAATTAATTGTTGTTTTTGTAATTGTAGCGATCGATAAACTATTCAACATATATAGTTGTGTTTTTCGTGTTTTCAATTATTGTTCTTCGTCTTTTTTATTGTGGGTATCTCATTCACTCTCAATAATGATGTTTTAGTTATACAGTAACACATCTTTCTTAATACAGTAATACACTTGTGTTTATATAGTAACACATTTTTTTGTGCTACTTTAAGGTCAAATATGTGTTACTCAAAAGCCAATTGTGTGTTACTTGTCCTTACAGTAACACCTATTTGTCCGTACAGTAACATATAATTGTATTTATAGTAACACGAATTAAGAGCAATTTTTTCTATTTTATCTTTCCTTAAATTAATTTGTATTAATATTTCCTGTGAAAAGTCAATTTATGTGTTATTTGTACTTACAGTAACACATATTTGGTCTTGTAGTAACATATAATTACCTTTATAGTAACACAGACCTGAAACCCGTTATCCTGTTGCGCGCGACTTTTTCGCGATATTTAAGGAAATATTCGTTTGACCGGTCAAACCCGCTACAGATCCACGAATTTTGACCCTTTCTTAAATATACTAATATTTCACGTGAAATATTGCACATAAGTGCGGCCCATAAACTATATAACACTAATTAACAATTAACATTAACTTCTAAATAAACTACTAACACTAACTAACAATTAACGTTAACACTAACAATTATATATAACTAACAATAAAATACAACATTATAACACAAACAATTAATTATAATTAACAAATAACATCATAATGCACGTACCATATCAACTAACTATATACATCAACTATATGCAATTTTATAGTATTAATATATAACTAACATGCAATTTATATTACAATAGCTTAAAATTAATTAATATAATTAATAAATTAAGAATACGTAATGTATAGACTTTTGAACGGAGGAGATGGTCGGAAGAAATGCTCAGAATGCCCGTAAACCAACTCGTCAGGATCTCTTCGCGTTCGAATTCATGAGACGAAAGAGGAAGTTTTTTTTTATTTCTTTCGAAAGAATGCAATCTGCATTCAGATTATATAAAAAATATTTGGATCACCAACGAAAATTTCCGTATATAATACATACTCCCTCCGTCCCGGGATAACTTGCATAGTTTGATCGGCACGTTGTTTTAAGAAAGTGAATTTAGTGGTTGATGATGTAAGATAAATGAGGGGTATTTTAGGTAATTTGATGATGTGTAAAGTGGATTTGATGATGTGTAAAGTGAAATGTATAGAAAAAAGGAGTGACAAATTTGAAAATAAAATGATGTTGTGAGGTTATTATTTTTGTGGGGTATTTCCATATTAAGAGTGTGCAAGTAATTTTGGGACGTCTCAATAAGGAAAGTGTGAAAGTAATCACGGGACGGAGGGAGTATATATTTATTGCACGCGTCTAATTAGTGCCTTACGAGGCGGTGCAATTAAATCAGGTCGAATACTAATAGAAAATTTCCGTCGGTAATCAAATTTTATACTACCGACGAAAATTTCCATAAAAAATCGAGCCGAAAAGGGTAATTACCGACGAAAACTGAAATCCGTCGGAAATTCCATTGACTTTTCAAATTTTGAGGTTCCATCGGTAATTGAGAAAGAATAGGTTCTATCGGTAAACTTCCGTCGCTAATTCGCGTGTGTTTTTGTAGTGGAATAAAGTAAAGAAAAAGTTAGATTGAGTGTGAAAAAATAATGACATATGGGTATATTTTAAGGACGTGGTTATGAATTTGTTTTTTGTTTTTTTTTTATGGAGTTTGCAAATTGGTATAAATATTCAAATATAACTGTTGGGATATTCATCTAGCCCCTAATCAGATTGTAATTTCTAAGTTTAGTTTTGATGGCCAAAACCAGATCAGCAGAGTAAGGTGTAGAATAATAATTTGTAATCTAGAAGTAGGTTACCTAAGCTGTTCTTATAAAGCTTAGAAGTATTGAAGTGTCTAAGTCTAAGTCTGAGGGATCAGCTGTATGCATATCAGCTGATACCACATCTGATTAAACGCGCGCTCACTCAAGACTTGAAGAGTAGAAGACTGAAGACTAGAAGACATTGAAGCTCATTAGTAAAATCGGATCGAAAGGTTGTTATATGCCCCATCTACTGAAAGAAAATATAACAACAAATCAGAAGACCATTCAGCAGATATGAGATCACCTGGTCTTGTCAAGAAGAAGCCTTAAGAGCATTAAAGCCAAGTTCATCTGAAATTCAGATGACAGTTAGCATTTAAGATGATAACCACTTGAAGAAGTGTTAGTTCATTTATGGTGCTACACATTGAATGAAGAGGCAAAGATAACAGAAGACAAAGAGAATGTCAGACCAGTTCTGAATTAATCTAATAGAAGACAAGACAGATAATCTTACAACTCGGCTGATATGGACCAATAAGAAGATGACAACACAGCTAAGAAGTTGACTTGGACTAGGATTGCAGATACCTTTATGCAGAGTCGTATATGCATTTAATGCACGTTTCCATTTAAGAAAATGTCGTACCAGAAATCAATGAAGAACATCAACTCATGAAGATCTCTATCCTTAAATAGAAGATTTGATGCAACAACTAGTTTCTCACCAACAAATAGTTTTTGGAGCTCAAATCGTCTATAAATACAACACTTGTTCTTTGGAACAACTTACGGAAACTCCAAGCAAGAACTCCCAGATTTCAGCTGACCTCAAGAACATCAAGCCTTCTGAAATATTCGTATCGAGTTCTTTAGAGCCTGCAAAGTTTATCTATCCTTAAAGCTCTAAGTTTCTGATCCTAAGCCTACAAATAGATTCCTATCTTTAGTGCTTATAAATCCAATGTGTCTTAACACATTGAGTTGGTTATAAACATTTATTTACATTACCCAGTTTAGAACCAGTTGTAAAGGGTACTTGTTCCCTCCCCAACAAGTAAATCCGTATACACAGAAAATAGTTGTGTATCTCGATAAAAAAGTCTTCTCTTGGGACTCTAAAGTTAGCAAGGAATATAATTTCACTATCTGATTAGTGAGAGTGGACGTAGAACAAGTTGTTCAAACCACTATAAATACTTGTGTTCATTTATAGCTTTATTTATAGGGCTAGTCTTATGTGAAATATTTCATACATGCATTTCATACTAATTTGACCAAGTCAAAACCCTAAACCCATTTAGCCCAAAAGTCAAATTAAGATAATTTTAAAAAATTCGCGGGTCACAATCCCAGATTCGGGTTGCCCATAAAATTCGCGGATCGCAAACATGTGGTTTACTACATGACCAAAATATTGTTATTACAAGGTCAAAAAATTACAACTACAAGGCCAAAAATTTAATACTACATGTCAAAACATTCTGTAAATTAATCTAAAAAATTAACTGTCCAGAATATTTTTAGACATGTAGTAATACACTTTTGACCTTGTAGTGATAAAAGTTTGGTCTTGTAGTAACATTGTTTTAGTCATTTTGTAGCCGAATAAGTCAGAATTATTTTAGTAATTTTGCTCAAAAAAAATAAATAAGTGTCCAAAATATTTTTGGACTTGTAGTAATACACTTTTGGTCTTGTAGTGACAAATTTATGTCATGTAGTAACATAGTTTTGATCATGTAGTAAAATAGTAATATTTTAGAGCAAAAATAAATATTATAATTAAGGTTGACCCGCTTTGACCGTGTTGACCCGCGTTGACCCACAAATTTTGACCTAATTGGTCAATATTGCATGTATGAAATATTGTCTATAAGTTTTTGCCTTATTTATATTTCTGTATATTATTCATATCGTCTATATTGTTCATATTTGTTAAAATCATAAGTTTTATAAAGGAGTCAAAATTCACTAAGTATAAGTTTTACAAATCAGCAGATATTTTATATCAGCTGATATCATTCATAGTTTTAAAGTCATTCTTTAAAAGGTTTTCATATCAACCCACAAGTCTAAACATTTAGAGCATACACATTTTCGCACCTTAGCTGTTTAGATAGCTTTCCAACTGACCAGCTGATTTAAGCAATCAGTAGGTTTGTTATCTTGATCGGCTATATTCACTCGCACTCTGAGATCAGATCATATTATTTGCATCAGACGATAGAGTATATCTATCTTCTGATCGTCTCATCTCATCTACATGCAAAAGTTTTAAAAGTTATAGAAAGTCTATTCACCTCCCTCTAGACTTTCTCCTCATTGATATTCGTTTTGAGACCAACAATTATAAGTGTATAAATTTTTGTGGAACGGATGGAGTAATTATTGTCTTTAGTATTCATTTTTTTCATGTTAAAAGGAAGTTGTTCCATATTATTAATTAATTAGTTTTGATATCTCGTGGGTTAAAAAGAAAAAAGGAAAATCTAATGTTGGCTGTAATTAGAGATTACCTGTAATAGCAGGTACGAGGAAAAATAAATGTATGGTTAGAAAATTAATTTCAAAGTGAAAAAGGTTAACAGACTAAAATCACAAGTTTTTTTTAGAGTAGAATTACAGATAGAGAAATATGAATTACATCTGCGCTTTCGCTCACCTATCTATTAGAAATAAATTCTACCAAGGACTTATATCTCCAAACTTAATCTTGAGAGAGTGGAAAGTCACATAAGCAAACTAGTCATGTCCTCCACGAGGTGCCTCGACTAAGAAAGATAGCAAACCTGCTTCGAGGAACAAGTTATCGCACACTACGACTCGCGCTACGACTTTTCAGATCATAGAAGATGACCCAAAGAACAACCGGTGTCAATCAAGTCCAACCATCAGCACAACAAGGACCCACAAAGGGGGGAATGAGACCCATACCGGGGAAGATAACCCATAAAGGGGAGAAAATAAAACAGGGAAAAAAAACGCAAGAACTGAAACAAGAAAACAATATCTAAAGCAAGAACTAAAGCACGAAATAAACTAACCCACAAAACAACAAAAGTATAGACGAAAATTAAAACGAGATCAATGGATAACTCACCCGAACGGACACCTTGGCTCCGTCGGAGAGGATCTACCCATTGATCCCAACTAAAAACCTGAAAAAACCCTACCTACATGCACTGGAAACATTGAAAAACGAGGATCGACGAGACGGCGGTGATCGGTGGTCCGACGACGGTAGGCGGTGCTGCGAGTGCTACCCTAGAGAATGGAGTAGGAGAAGGAGTGATGGAGACAGCGGCTGCGACGGGCTGAGACGTACCGAGATCGACGGTTTACAACCGATCTACATTAGAAGAAGGGGGTGGAGGGTCTTAGTTGGTGGTGGTGGGAGGCTTTTCCGGCGGAATAAGGAAGGGATGTGAAAGGGGATTTTGGAGAGGAAGTGGTGGGCGACGGTGGTTTTGGGGTTTGTAGAGAGAGGAACTCTCACTTTTAGAGAGAAGGCAAAGCGTTTAGATTCCACTAAAATCACAAGTGATCTTTCTATAGATATGTTTCGTACTAACTTACAATAAATTAAACAATAAATTTTATTTTATTTTATATGATTGCACTTCACTTCATATTAGTGTGTTTGCCCTATGCAAAATGCAATCGCACTACATCGGCCTATTAAAAAATTAAATAAATAAATAAATAATTACGAATATATTCTTTTAATTTAAAATAAAAAAATATTTAATTATAAAATGACATATATATCTAGAATTGTCAAATAGGTCAGACCGGGCTGGGCCTGCTAGCCCGGCCCATGACCCGTTGGGGATGTATCTTTCCTTTGAATTGGGCCGGGCCCAGACTGGGTCGGGTTTGAGCGAGTCGGACTGGGTCCAAATTGGGCCGAGTCCGAGTTGGATCCGGTCTGGGTTGGGCTCGAATTGGGCCGGGCTTTCTCTAGGGCCTTGAAATCTACGACCCAACTAACTCGGGAAAAAACTCTTAGGATATTTTTTAATATTTTAAAAAAATAAATAATATAAGGATATTTTAGTAATCTTATATTTTTTTTTCAAAAAAAAATAAATATTTAATCTAATGGCGAAGTGCGATCGCACATGATAAAATTAAATGATGTGTCAACATTTAATTGGACATCTATTATAAGATAGGGTGAACCCCCTGTTTCACGCTAGAAAACCTCCCTCAAAAGTTAGGATGAGTTAAGCAACTAAAAATTTCACGGGTGTACTACTACACGTTAAAAAACTTCTTCGAGACTTTCTCTCTCTCTACAGAGTTATCTTGTATGCCTTCCAAACCCAACCTTCTCTAGAAGGTTCTTGGTTATTTTCCGGCGTCTGTTCGCCTCCCGGTGGCAGTGGCCTTGGTTTCCTCCCGAAAACTTTTCTCCTTTATTGGGTTTCCTCCATATCTTCGATCTTCTCCTCTTTCTTAGTTTTACAAATGTCCTTCAATCATTAGCCTTTTTGTTCTTTTTGTTGTTCAAGACTGCATGCAGAATACTTGTGATGGTCCCTTTTTACTATTTATATCAGACGAGTCTACTGAAAGATCAGATGACTTGATGTTAGCTGATAGAGTTTCAATGTAGAAAACAAAATAACTCTTCTATACAGATGACTTGATCAGTTGATTCATTAGGAGTCTAGAACTAACTAATCTGATTAGATCAGTTGATAGAGAAGCGTGTGCGGAATTTTAGTGTGGCCTTTTTAAGGATTATACTCGTCTATACTGCTCATGGAAATTTAAAACTTTTATTTCATGCATAAACACAATTTATGATATTAGCTGACTTGGTGTCTGCTGAATATGAACTTTCGAATATAGCAAATGTATTATGCAATGTATCAGCTGATACAAAACATTTTCTTTGTTAAACATATGCTATGTAAATATGCATGCTAAAGCAGTAAATAACACATAGATTTATAGTGGTTCTGATATCAATATCCTACATCCACTCTCACGTCTTATTACGTGATATTATCCCATAGATCATTTAACGCCCCAAAGGGTAGACGTCTTGCTAACTTTATAGTCCCAAGAGAAGCTTTTGATCAAGATACACAACTACTTTCTTTTTATACGGATCTTCTTGTTGGGGAGGGAACAAGTACCCTTTACAATGGTTATCTTGATGTACCTAGTGTGGGTAACTCGGCCTATATTTTAAATGGGTGTATAGAAGGAGGACTCAAGTAGGATGAGAAATTCCCTTACAATCTAGTTTAGGCTCATGCTAGGATTGGAAATTTCTCTCTAAGCTTTGGATATATATATGACAATGCTGGCTTAGATGAGCTCACTCACTTGGAAGATGATGCGTGTTGATTCTTCTTTGAAGTTCTCTTGAGCTGTTCTTTAAGATGAAAACTTAGGCACATTTGCTCCACCTTTGCATCTCTCCACCACCATTGTGAGTTATGATAATGAGCCCATATATATAGTGTGGATTTGAAATATTACCGTTGGATGATGGTAATCAAATCCCACTATTTAGGAAAAGCAATCTTTTTATTTGATACTCTGAATATCAAATTTCTATGTAATATTCAATGTATCTTTGACTTTAAAGATTCTGCAGCTTTTGTGTCAGATCCGTACAGCTGTTGTCGCATTTCTATTGGTCCACGTCAGTTGTATAGTAGCTGTCTAACAGATCTAAATCAGCTGATATTCCACAACTGATTTTACTATGTTGTTTTTACTCAGCTGTCTTTCGGGTCTTCTGATTTATCTTATGTTTTGTCTTCTGATTTGGTCGATCTTCTACAAGAGTTCTTCTACTCTTTTTATATCGACCAGATCCTAATCTATTACAAGATGAATAATGAAGTTATCTATACAATACAACTTATCCTATTACAAATATATTTGATTTATCAATACAAAACATAAGGATATAGAATATCCCAACAACTTGCTATTCTACTGGGCGTGGGAAGAAAAACCCCTTCTTTACACAATTGCAACTCAATTTTGTGGTTTTTGATTGTAGGGCAATTTTTTTGGGGGTTTTTCACTCTTTCGTGCGTATTAGCTGCAGAGCTTTTTGTTTTTTCTAAGGGACACAAACACACCATCCATTGTTTTGGATTAGTGGTTTGGTGCCTATATAATGGCATGTGTTATCAAATGGAGATATATTCACAAAACCTTTTGTTTCCCTCTTGTTCCTTCTTATCTCTATTCGAAAATGGCAAATTCAATCCAAGACCGTCTTGCAAAATCTACACTCTCTCAGACAAAGAAACAACTAATTTCATTGTTCCCCGAAACGAGTTGGTGGTTCTGAAATTTGTGTTTGGAATGTGATTTGTGTCAAAGAGAGTGATCAATATCCAAGAGCTTCGAGAAATTTTGGTGAAAATCTGGGACATAGCCACATATCTCAAGGTATCTTCAGTGGGGGAGGGGCTGTGTCTTTTTGTCTTTGAAGACGAAACAGAGATGATGGCGGTGATCCACAAACAACCTTGGGATTTGAGGAAATCCCTTTTTTACTTTTGGAGAGGCTCAATGTCTTAGAGAGACCCTCAAATATCAAATTGAATCTAGTCCCTTTTAGGGTCCAGGTGCATGGTTTGCAAATACATGCAATGTATAAAACATTTGGTTTTCAGGTTGGAAATCTTCTTGGTACTGTGATGGAGGTGGACGCTAAGAAAGGTGAAGAGGCTTGGGGAGAGTGTCTAAGGGTTAGGGTGCTTATTGATATTACTGCCCCTCTTTGCCGATGTCCTTGTATGACTGTTTATGAAGATTGACTAGCCATGGCGTTTAGGTACGAGCGTTTATCTGACTTTTGTTATTTGTGTGAGGAACTCTCGCATGTGGAAAATGATTGTCGTTTGGCTTTTGGAAAGACTGAGGAATGGCGTGTTAGTCACCGTTTCTTCCCTGCATGGTTGAGGGCGGATCGTCGCAAGAGCCCACCGGAAGAGGACATGCAATGGCTGTTTCGGCTTATAGAAGAAGAGATGGAGAAAACCTTAAAAAATCAGGAGCTAAGGCTAGAAGAGGAGATGAGAAGAGAAAAAGGGAAAGCAGTGGTGGTTGATAATGAAGAAGAAGCGGTTCATCTGGTTAGAGGATCTCCGACTCATAGGGTCGTTTATAACAACTTTACAGATCTAATGGCTAGCACTCAACCGACTACTAAATCCAAGAAGGAAGAGTTGGGGAGAACACGACAAGGATAGATCCAAGAACTTGTATGGTGTTGGAACCCCTTTCTTTTAACGTGCCTTTTGGTTTTAAACACAGATTTTTTAAGGAGTCGTTGTACGGAGTTGAAAATGGTCGGGACTATAGGGTAATTCATCAAGTTGGGAGAGATTTTCGGGCTTACGAATTTAATGCGCATGTGGAAATAATACATGAAGGGAAGGAGCCATATGTCCCGGTTCATGAGGTCCTCAGGCAGAATAATCACCGAAATGAGGTACCGACTTTGGGGGGGGGGGGTAAAGGTGTGGATAACTTAGATGATACAGCTTCTGTTTAAAGCAAATATCAATACTTTCCCTTGTAAAAAAAGGCAAATGGTGGACTATTGGTCCATTGCTTCAGAAGATTGGGGACCGGGAAGATTCAGAGAGGTGGGTACTGGAGGCTTCTTCAAAAGGGCTAAGAGCATGCTAGAGGAATTTGGTGGTGATATTGCAATTCCAGGAGTGGCGGAGGCTGAGGTCAATCAGCCCCGCCATGGGGAATGAGCCTTGTGTGCTGGAACGCACGTGGAATTTGCAGCCCTCGTGCGTTCGGTCATCTTAGTAGGTTAGTTAATCGTTATCGTCCTTATCTTTTGTTTATTTATGAAGCCAAGTGTTCGTTTGCTTTTGCTAATAGTTTGAAGGTTAGGTTAGGTTTAATTTATGTTTCTGTGTTGATGCTATTGGACGATCGGGTGGTCTTATTGTAATTTGGAATGAATGGAATGTCTCGATTCTGTCCTATTCTTCTGGACATGTGGACTGTTTGATTAATGATTTATAATCACAATGGCGTTTTACGAGGTTTTATGGGAACCCTTCGGTTGTTCTTAGAAATTCTTCCTGGTGTTTGCTTAAACGTTTAAAAAATTATTCTAAAAGAGTCCCTAAAGCTTGGTTGGTGGGAGGTGATTTCAATGAAACCCTCTTTTATGATGAAAAAATGGGAGGGGATAGAAACTCTTGTGACATGATGTATCGTTTTCAAGAAGCACTTTACTTTAATAATCTTTCAACCCTCAGAACTTCTGGGCCAAAGTTTACTTGGTATAATAAACGACGTGGTGAGAATTTGATCAAAGAAAGGCTGGACAGATTTGTGGCTAATCCCGAATGGAGTTCTCTTTTTCCTCGGTATGATGTAAAAACTCTAAATTTTTTGGGTTCTAATCACCGCCCAATTTTATTGTCTTGCTCCCTTGCTCATAAGAACTGTTCTAATACAACATCTTACCAATTCAAATTTGAGAATCATTGGCTTAAAGAGTCTGACTTCAAAGAGATGTTTGATAAATTTTGGCTTAGCAAAAATCCGGATAACAACATTAATTCAATGTTGGATTCTTGTGGTAAAATGCTTAATAAATGGGGCAAAATCAAAGGTGGTAATTTGGAAACAAGAATCAAGAAAATTCATAATTGCTTGGCATCTGAGCTAAATAAAGAAAATTCTTACCTTGACATGTGTAAAGTTGGACAGATGGAACAAGAGTTGGAAAAATTATACACTCAAGAAGAATGGTTCTGGAAGCAAAGAACACGAGTGTCTTGGCTGAAGGAGGGCGACCGAAACACCAGATTTTTTCATTCGAAAGAAAATTTGAGAAGAAAATTAAACTCTATTATGGGCGTATTTGATAAGTCTGGTACATTGATTTCGAGTGATAGAGAAACAAAAGAGGAGTTTATGAGTTACTTCAAAAACCTGTTTAGCTCTTCAATGCCTAATCATGTGGATATTTTTGAAGCAACAAGGGTTATAAAATGCTCACTATCGAATGAGAATCGTATTTCCTGAATGTACCTTTCACTAAGGAAGAAATTGCTAGAGCAGTGGGGGATTTGAATCCGTGGAAAGCACCCGGACCTAATGGCTTCCCGACCTCATTTTATCAATCCAACTGGTCTACTATTGGCAGTGAAATTTCGGGAATGATGCTTCGAGTTCTCAACGAGGGAGAATCACTTAAGGAATGGAATAAGACGATTATATCCCTCATCCCAAAGGTGGTTAATCCAAGTAGGGTTTCCCATTTTAGATCCATTAGCCTTTGTAATGTTAGTTACAAAATTCTTGCTCGTACTGTTACAAATAGGCTTAAGAGGGTGATGGATGAAATTATTGATCACACCCAAAGTGCTTTCATACCTGGGAGATTAATTTCGGACAACATTCTGGCAGCGTTTGAAGGAATGTATTGGCTAAGATCCTCAAAGAGCAAAGGAGGCTATGCTGCACTAAAGCTATAGATGAGCAAAGCATACGACAAGATTGAGTGGCCTTTTTTGAAAGAAGCTATGCGACGGCTGGGTTTCTCGGAAAAATGGGGTAATCTTATTTTTAATTGCATTTCAACAGTTTCATATAGTATCAAGATTAATGAGACAATTTATGGTTTTTTTGAGCCAACAATAGGCTTACGTCAAGGAGATCCACTGTCTCCGTATCTTTTTGTAATTTTTGCTCTAAGTCTTATTATTTCAGAAGTTATTGAAAATAAGGCTATTAGTGGAATCAGAATTGCAAGAACAGCCTCTATGCTTTCACACTTGTTTTTTGCCAATGATAGTCTTCTCTTTCTCAAAGCAAAGATTTCCGAGTGTAGGAATTTGAAAAGATATCTTCAAATTTATGAAAAGGCATCTGGTCAAGTGGTGAATTTTGAGAAATCAGCTATCACATTCAGCCCATGCACCCTTCCTCAAAACATTCAGGAAATCAAGACTATACTTGGTGTTCGTTCTACCCAAGGACACGATTTATACCTGGGATTACCCACCCTTACAACTCAAGCAAAGAGAATTAAATTTGGGTATCTCTTGGATAGAGTCCGAAAAAAGTTCATGTCTTGGGGTCATAATTTTTTTTTCAAAAGGAGGAAGAGGGGTGCTTATAAAAGCCGTACTTCAAGCTATTCCATCTTATGCCATGACGTGTTTTCATATACCTGTCTCTATTTTCTCAGATATAGAAAAAGCTATGGCTAATTTCTGGTGGGGAGAACAGGAAAATCATAAAAAGCTCCATTGGACTAAGTGGAAGGAACTTTGTAAACCTAAGGTAGATGGGGGCCTTGGATTTCGATGCATGGTTTCTTTCAACAAGGCGCTTCTTGCAAATCAACTTTGGAGGATCATAAATAATCCACAAACGCTGGTAAGTAGGATTTTTAAAGCTCGTTATTTCAGACATGTTGATATTATGGATGCAGGTATTGGAACAAATTCTTCTTATGTCTTGCGGTCCCTATTATGGAGTAGGGATGTTCTGGAGAGTGGTATTAGATGGAAAATTGGTAATGGCAGAAGCATAAAAATTCTTAAGGGCAGTTGGCTTGGATTAGTTGGCAAAATGAAGGACGAATCACCTCTCGAATTGCTAGTGCCTCAACAGTTAGCAGGTTTATCAAATATGATTACTCATGGGATAAGGACCTTATTATACAAGCTTTTCTTCCACACGAAGCTGATGCAATTGTGAGTACACCTTTATTTGGTGCAAATGAAGAGGATCAACACTACTGACATGGGAATTCCTCAGGAAAATATTCGGTTGCTTCGGGGTATTCTTCCATTATATAGAATGATATATCACCTAAGAAGTTGTTGGAACCAGGTCCTTCAACTGTTAATCCAGATAAGGCACTACTTAAGAGATTATGGAAGCTTGATGTGCCTCCTAAAATTTGCATACTTGGGTGGAAGCTGATTAAGGGCGTTGTGGCGACAGAAGGTAATCTATCTGACCATCATATTCCATTATCTCCTCTTTGCGGATGTTGTGGGGTTATTTTTGCAGATTCAATACATGCTATTTTTAGATGTGCGTTCGCAAAAAGAGCATGGAAGAAACATGGCTTATGGAAGGACATCTGCACTCACCTTAGAGGTAGCATTAGTGATTTTTGCTTTCCATGGATAAAAAGGAACCATCTAATGGAGTGGCATTGGTCTTGGTAATACCTTGGGCAGTTTGGAGGGAAAGGTGCGACTGGCTTCACTTCGGAAATAATGATTGCCTTCAGAAAAGAATTTTCCCTTCCATCAACATTGACTTTGCCATTAATTATTGGGAGGACTTTCTAGATAAAAAAATTGGGAAAGTGTTTCACTAGTAATCTCTCCAAAAAGATGGAAGGAGGAATGGATTTTGGAAAAAAGAATTTGCTTTTTACGGACGCTGCCTATAATCCTGAAAATAACTTCTACGCAATTGGGTTTGCTTTATTTTGTGAGATGGGAATTGTTTTATTCGCAGGTTTTCAGAAAATTCTCAATCCTGGATCGATTATAGCAACTGAATTGAAAGCTATTGAAGTTGGATTACAAAAATGCTCTTCCCTCAGTCTTGATATTCATGGAATAAAATCTGATGCTACTGCAGTTGTTGATGCAATTAATTCAGTGTTTTCCTCGAAGGGTTTGAGAACTCTATTACAATTAGTATTAAACAATTACTTAGAACAACCTTAGTGTTGGAGAAATTGGGTTTTATTCAATTTCTTAATATTTAATTGATTATTAATTAATCAATTATTTGAGGGTATGAATATTTAATTTTCGAGGAATTAAATGTTATAGGATCGTTCTACTCTTAGAGTAGATGATCGTAGTATATTTAAAATCTCAAAACCGAATTTCGGTGAGTGAGAAATTAATGTACGAAGATTAAGACAAAGTGATGCATTGAGATTAGTGTTAATAACTATCCCACATTGATAAATGTGAAAATTAATTTCCTCCTTATTAATAAGAGTTAGTTAAGAGAGTTCAAATTGTAGTGACTATTGAACCATTCAATTACCCACACGCGCGCGCGCCGCCTGCCCGTGGGGCCGGGCCCGGGTCCGTGGGTCTGGGTCTTGGATTTGGATCTTGGCAATTGGACTTTGGGCTTGTTGGGGCCCATCTATATTTTTAGAGCTCTAAAGTTTTGGGTCTTGGCCCATACGAAATTAGTTACAGCCCAATACGAATCCAGCTCAAATCGAGTTTGAATTTGAATTTGAAACTGCTGCCTTAATACTAATACTTGGAGGTTGCCATTTCTGACATAATGTGGTTCTGACATAATGTGGTGGCAATTACTGCCATAAATGCCAATGTCAGCCTGCTCTCTACCTGGGTGACACTACCTATAAATAGGAGTGCATTGTTTTGGAAAAACACACAATTTTAGCAAGCATAAAATACTTGAAAATTTCCAGCAAAACTGCATCCCGTTTTCCAGCATTTTGCATTGCATTTTAGAGTGCAGTCCAGTTCAGACTTGTTTCAGTTCGTCGGAGCTTTGTACGTTGCGGTGTTGCTCGTGCAAAGTCGAAGCCATTTTACCTTTCGAAACATCTCGTCAAACCGTGAACACTAGCCGGGACGTGATTGTTTTACGGAAAAAGGTATAACCTTGACTCGACTATTTTTTCCTTAGCTTCTTTTCTGTTTCTTCAGTGCTGCTATTCAAGAAAAATCGGACCTGCTATTCCTAGAACCTGCCTAAAGAAGAAAGTTGTCTCTTTTGGAAAGTTAGAAGAATTTAAAGACATTGTAATTCCTTTATTTTCTGTCTATTTTGTAAGCCATTGTTGGTAACATATAAACCAACACTTAGTATGGGACTGTTAGTACTTACCTAGAAGTCAAAACAAATTAGCTCATGCCCTGGCACAGATGTCTCAGAATTCTTCAAGTTCTCAAGATTGGATTGGAGATGATATTCCCCAATATTTTAAGGAGTTTGTTTTGTAATTTTCCTCTTTTGTTACTCCTTGTAGTACTTCAAAAAGAGTTAAGGAACTAAACAAATATTTTACCCACATAATTAACCAATTACCTAGATTACAATCTTATATTTAATTAAAAAAAAAAAAAGCGTTTATCGTGTAACTTTACCATATCTGAATTTTGGTTCTATTAACTTTTTAGATTTTTTTAATTGTCATAGTAACATTTAATTGTTTGTTTTTTTGGTTCTACAACGACCATTGAAGGTCACACACATCCGATTAATCAATCCGTCTTTGTTATGTGGACAAATTCGAGGTGCCATGCCATTTTATCGGCTAGATTACCTGATATATATTGCTGGTCATAGGATCAAAAGATCGAAAGTGTGTTGAGTTATATAATTATTTCCAAAATTTAAAAGTCAGACCTAAACTAAAATTGATAAAACAAAAAACTTCATAAAAAATTACTTTTTCATGAATTCAATTCAAATAAAATCTCTCTCTCTCTAATTTGTGAATGACTCGTGTTCGGTTCGAAAAAAGATTAAAATAGATTTGAATTGAAGTTAATCAAGTTGAGTTTTGAGCTCACAAATATTCAGCTCGAAAGGCTCGCGAGTCTAATCAAGTCTGGACAATATTTACTATGTTTTCATTAATATATAATTTATATTTATATACAGATAATCGAGTCGATTCGAACCGAGCTTTAGTTTATTTTGTCATTAATTATATTAAAAAAAATATGTTCTACAACTAATTTTAAAAATTATATCTGTAATCGAGACGAGATCGAATTTATCGAATTTCTTATTAAATCGAGTTAACCTTTGAAATTTTAAACTCGATCAAGTTGAATTTCGAACTTCGTATATAACAATCGAGTCGAATTTAGAGTTCTAACACTATTCAACTCATTTACCATCATGAGCACAAACCACAAAATAATGGGTCGTATTCACAAATTACTTTTTCTCCTAATTTTTTAGGTCCAATAAAGCGGTGAGGTGTAATCTGATCAACTTTTATACTTCCAAAAGCATTTTGACGATTAAGATAATATATAAAACCTGACGACTAACGAGAGGTATGATCTGTCTTTATGTATTAATTAGGTGACAGAATAAAATATGTTAACTAGATTGACTAATTACTTGGCTCATGAGATCATCCATAATTGATCACATATTAATATTAATAGAAAATTAATATAAATAAATTGTTTTTTTAATTTATTTGTCATTAGCTCTAGAATTAGTACTACTACTACTATATATATATATTCATAGACCTTGCCGCCTCAAAGCCTTAATTAGTTGCAATAGGCAGTATGGGTTCTTCCTTGTACAAAAGTATATTTCTAATAGTTCCCACCTTCATCACCTTACTCCAATTAATAAATCAAGACAACAACATTATTAATAATAATACCAAAACCCCCCTAGGTCCCATGATCATGGGAGTTTCAGTTTGGAGTTCACTCATCTTGTACCTCGCCTCCACCGGGCAGCTCTCCTCCTTGTTCAGTCGACGTTGCGTAATCTTGGGTGCAGGGAACGCGCTGGTTGCATCATTAGCGTCACTTTTAATCCCCTGCCGACTTAGGCCTCTACTCTATTTCCTCTTCATTTGCATTTCTGCTTCTCCGATCATCTATTCCTTTATCAAAAAACTTCATAGAAGACGACTGCACTGCTACCACTGCTACTTTTGCCGAATTTATAATTGCATTACATCTTTCTTTCAACCGCCGCCACACCTACTTCCTGTGTAACCTACCTACTCTTATAAATAAAACTTGCATTGCATTGCATGGCTACCTTATTATTAAATGTTTCATGGCATGTATAATATTAACATCTATGCAATTTCCATCTGATATGTATTTTTATGATATCATTTGCTTTTCACCTTTATATGTCACTACAAAAAAAAAAAAATAACGGTCTGATTTGCATACTAAAATTTAGAGACGGATATCCAATCCGTCTCTAACAGGTACGGATTATATACGAATTTGTTAAAAAAATGAGATTTGAAAACGAAAATAAAATTGTCGCTCATTATAAATGAATTAGATACGATTTTTAGTTTCGAGAGTTTTAGATACGGATACCACTCACTACAAGAAAAATGACTTTTAATGACATAATTCCTGTCATTATAGCTTCTCTAGCTAAAACTCTTTAGTGACAGTAATTGACTTTTAGTGAGAGGTCCTATCATTAATTCTCAAATTCATGTCACTAAAGACTTTTAACTAGAGAAGCAATAATGAGAGGATGTTATCACTAAAAGTCAGCTTTCTTGTAGTGATTGTCTCTAATCAGTCAAAGTTTTCTTCCCACCATAAAACGAGTCATAGTGGTGCACGAAATTTGAAATTTTGATTTGATACCGAATTTTACCGTCTCCAATCGATATCTAATTAGTCAAATGGTAAAATTAAATACAAAATAAAATTCAAACCTTTTAAATTGATTTTTTTATTTATTTTAATTATTATTTACTATTTAATAATACGTACTCCTCCAGTACACAAAAAATATGTCCACTTTCATTATTTTTCTATCCACCAAAAGTATGTTTATTTCCTTATATAAAATCAATCACTTTATTTTTATCTTGCAACAACCCCACAACACCCTTACTTTATTTATTTTTTTCTTAAAACTTGTGCTCAGCCAAAGAGGCATAGTTTTCGTGGACGGAGAGAGTAATATGTATCATTTTAATTTAAAAAATATAAAAATATTTAATTATAAGATGACATATATATCTAGAATTGTCAAATAGGTCGGACCGGGCTGGATTGGGTCCGCTGGTCTGGCCCATTACCCGTTGGGGATGTATATTTCCTTCGAATTGGGTCGGGCCCAAACTGGGTCGAGTTGGGGTGAGTCGGGCCGAGACCAAAATGGGATGTACCGGGATGAGTCGGACCGGACCCAAATTGGGCTGGGTCAGGCCGAGTCGATTTGGGCTAGGGATGGGCGGGTTGGGTTTAGACTGGTCTCGAATTGGATTGGGCTTTCTCTCAGACCTCGAGATCTACGACCCAGGTAACTCAAAAAAAAAAAAAACTCTTAAGATATTTTTAATATTTTTAGATATAATATAAGAATATTTCAGTAATTTTATATACAGTATATTTTTTAAAAAATAAATATTTTATCTAATGATGAAGTTCGATCGAACATGGCAAAGCAAAATGATGTGTCAACTTTTAATTGGACATTTATTATAAGATAGGGTGAACCCCATCTCACGATAGAAAACCCTTTAAAAGTTACAATTTTAATATATGTGAAAGAAATAAATTAAATGAATTAAAAAAATGGTCAAAAGAATATACATGTACAATTAATATTAAAAGAAAAAATAAAAGAGTTACCTGTCAAAGTGGCGGGTGCCCAGCATTGGGTGCTCACCTAACTGGGCTCAATTCCCACATAGACCAATTAAATGGTCATTTAAATAGTTGAGGGGAGAGGGTGGTTGCAGGGTGGGTATGGGGGGAGGGTTCAGTCAGTGGGTTCGGGTTGGGTTGGTGGGTGTGGGTCGGTCGGTCGGCGGGTTCGGGTTTGGTCGATGGGTGTGGGTTGGTGGGTGTAAGCTACGGATTTAGAGTCGGCAAAATGTCGTTTTTAATTAGAAATGAAATTTGAAATGGATTCTCACTACAAAAAAAGAGGTTTTTAGTATCGGAAAATTTGTATCTGTTGCATTTTCTGATACTAAATCTAACCCTTTGGTATCAACTAAAAATCTTATGATACTACCTTCATTCTTGGTATCAAAAAAATATTTTTTGATACTATAAAATTTATAGCATCCGTTATTTAATGATACTAATATTGTTTTTGCATCACAAATTTATTTATTGATACTACTTAGTTTTAGGATCAAATACTTTTTCGATACTACTTATCATTGGTATCGAAAATTAAATTTATGATACCATTAACTTTATAGCATCCACCACTTATTTGATACTATTATTATTTTAGTATTAGTAATTTATTTATTAATACAACTTATTTTTTTGTATCAAATAATTTTTTGATACTACTTATCATTGGTTTCGGAAATTAAATTTCCGATACCATTAATTTTATAGCATCTAATATTATTTTGATACTATTATTATTTTAGTATTAATAATTTATTTATTGGTACTACTTATTTTTTTGCTTCAAATATATTTTTTGATACTACTTATCATTGGCATCAAAAATTTAATTTTCGATACTATTAACTTTATAGCATCCACCACTTTTTCGATACTATTACTATTTTTGTATTAGTAATTTATTTAATGATACTGCTTATTTTTTGTATTAAATAATATTTTTGATACTACTTATCATTGGTATCGAAAATTAAATTTTCGATACTATTAATTTTGTTTTTAGTATCAGTGTATTTTTATTGACACCACTTATTTTTTTGTATCAAATAAATTTGTTGATACTACTAATAATTGGTATCGGAAATTAAATTTCTGATATTATTAATTTTATTTTTAGTATTAGTAATTTTCTTATGGATACCAACTATTCTTTTGCATCGATTAATTTTTTTGATACTACTTATTATTAGTATGGGAAATTAAATTTTCGATACTATTAATTTTATTTTTAGTATTAGTAATTTTCTTATTGATACCACTTATTTTTTTGTATCGAATAATTATTTTGACACTATTTATCATTGGTATCGGAAATTAACTTTCCGATACTATTAATTTTATTTTTAGTATTAATAATTTTCTTATTGATATCAACTAATCTTTTGCATCAAATAATTTTTTTGATACTATTTATTATTAGTATCGGAAACTAAATTTTTGATACTATTAATTTTATTGTTAGTATTAATAATTTTCTTATTGATACTACTTATTTGTTTTGTATCAAATAATTTTTTTGATACTATTTATTATTGATATGAGAAATTAAATTTTGGATACTCTTAATTTTATAACATTAACCATTTTAAATAATATTATTATTAATACCATTTTTTTATTAATTTTTTTAAATAGTAATGATGGTTGGTATCTGATATAAACTTCCGATACCAATATGTCCAAAAAAAAAAAAAAAAAAAAAACTTCCGATACCAATTGCGACGTTAAAAGAATTAGTATTCAAAGTTTTTATGGTGTCTCCTTCCTAAAGTCAAAACACAATTCGCCATTTCCATCCACGTCCTCATCTCTGGATCCGCCCTCTCCCACCGTGCGCCGTTCACCGTCGTAGGTCGTCGTTTACCGCCGTTTGCGACAGACTCGTTCCCCGGCCAGGTAAGCTTTAATTTAATTTCTAAGTTCTAGCTTCCACTAATTTAGGTAATTGCTCCTCAAAATAGGTATACCTGGAACCATTCTGTGACGCCGGGAATCTTCATCCGATCAATTATGCGGCGGATAGATCAACGTTCCGTTTAGAAATGAGTACCAACGAGCTCCTTCAAATTGAACCCGAGGAACATCAATTCCCATGTACGTGATAGGTTTTAATGTTTTTGTTCGTAATTTAGTTTCTTTATGTTCTGAAATTCTTTTGTTGTATTCCGGAAACGACGAAACTCTTACACAGTTCAGTGACGTTCTAGAGCCTTCGTGTTCATCGTTTCTGAGTTTAGTGATTCGCGTTCTCTAAGAGATTTTTGAATCGCAATTTCAGAGAAACTCAATGTGCTGCGATCTGTATTCCCCATGGTGGCACTGTACTATTTGTCGACTGATTCCGAGTGACGGCTCGAGCTATTAGCGTTTCGCTTGGTCTCAGGCCGTGTTGCTGAGTTTTGGAGTTGAGGCCTCTGGTTTTGCGATTCTCCATATTGCACTTTGATCTGACTTGCATCTTCTATATATGACACAACCTGTTTTGCGGCACACCTCTACCAGGTTGTTGGCTTTCCCCTCTAAACTTTTAATTTGCTTTGCTTTCAGGCTAGATTGCTTTGGATTTTTGTTAGTAGTTTAGTTTGTCCCTGCATAAGCTAGGTGTTCCTTAGAAAGAAATATTTTAGTGCTGGTTTCTCATCTAGTATTGTAGTTATTTGTCCTTTGTGGAGAAATCCAAGCAAACTACATCTCGATCCTTTGTAAATGCTGTGGAGGAAGCCATTGATGAGTTATCGAGAAGGAGTAGTTTAGGTTTAGTGTGTCTCTGTAGAAAAGAGTTTAATTTCTGTCTGACCATCAACTGTAGAGGGATATTTCAGCGTGGGTGTGGGGGATCCTGAGCCAGGGGTTTATGATTTCAGACTAGGGAGATGCTTTCTTTTGTACGGCGAATGAGCAGCGACTTATCGTTGATTCTATCCAGAATAAGGCAGTTGTTTTACCATCTAGAAAGACAAAGTTTGAAGAGTTTTACGAGACATATGCTCAGGCTTTTGGAAATGTACAGGTGCACCCACCTGCCCTACTGCCCCAGTGGTTATCGGTCCATCTAAAGGTAATGCTTCCTTTGAAATTTCTCAGGATTACATGGCGTGCACAGTATTCATGGTTTATGATAATCTAGTACAAACTAGTGCTTTATTTTAGCATTTCTCTTTCTTCCATATCTCAATGCATTGATATACACAAAGTCAATTGTTTATTGTGCATTAGTTGTTGCAAATCTTTACTTTCTTCATTGTATTAGGTGCCTAACTTTGAACTTTTAGCAAATCCTGAAGGTAGGACATTCCTTTCTGAAATCCTTTTAGAACATGTGAAGTTGAACCATGACCTGAATTTTTTTAATTCTGTAATACATGGAACTCGAAGTATGGACTAGGCTTACATCTTTAAAGTAATATGTGAAATTTCTCATCATTATTGTATTAATATATGCATTCTCTAAGAAAAATATGTAGGTAGAGTCGAGCTCTAAAAAGGGAAATGGACATAGCTTCTTTAACGGATTAAACAGACTGTGAAGTTATTCATTAGTGTGCACATGGTAATCTGTGATATTTTCTTTGATTTTAGTTTCCAGTTCTTCTTTGTTGCTATTTACTCTGTATTGGTGTACATTACTCCAAGCACAATATAGCAATGTATTGTCCCATCTTTGATCTGAACTTCGTATTAAATTTGAAATTGCTCTTAGAATTGATTCAGTTGGCTAATTATGTCACTATATATTTATTTCAAAAGCAGACTATTGTAATTTTATGAACTATTGAGAACTTGGAGAGAACGATACCATACAATACTTATAACTTAACTTAGAGGCTAATGCCCACATTGTGGACAGTGAAGAGGGTTGTTTTGGTTGATTCTTATGTTCAAGAGGGCATTTGGTTACCATTGATGCTTAGTGCATTGAAACTTCTAATTTCTCATATAATATTCATAAATGGAACTTTACACTCCTAGTAAATAAGGATACTTTTTTTCAAGTGAGATTCCTCACGCCCCTGTTCATTCTTATAATGCCAATAGTGAAGACCAATCTGTTGAAGGTCGGTTTTTATCTTAGAAAGAGAAGTTTCTAGATAATATCCATCAAGTAAACACATTTCTTCTGATTTTGTAGCAATGTTTTAAGTAAGCATGATAGATGAAATATAGGTAACATTTTGACATTTTATTAGGCTCACTCTAGGTAAATTTGGTATAATCTAACTGTGCTACTGTTTTGGTTTGTTCATTAAGAGATGAAGTAGGGTCTGTACACAATTTGGTAAACTGATCGAAAAACCCAAACTGAACCCACATTTTGCATTTGGTTTAAATTTTAAAAATGTGAAACCTCCATTGCAAAGCCAAAAGCTTCTTGATCAGTCTGATGGAGGTTCTTTTATGTCCACCACTGCAGACTTCATGGAATCATGTGTACAATATACTTGCCTTGATTAGAGTTTAGCTATTATCTTACAGTTTGATATCTCTATGTTTTCTAGTCTTGACCAGTCTGATGGAGGTTCTTTTTATGTCCACCACTTCAGACTTCATGGAATTATATGTGTACAGTATACTTGCCTTGATTAGAGTTTAGCTATTACCTTACAGTTTGATATCTCTATGTTTTCTAGTCTTCATGGAATTCGTTATTATTACTTCTGTTTTGGTTGAGAAATCTAATGTTTTCTGATTGTTCAAACAGGGCATGATATAAGAATTAAGCTCCAAACATTTGAAACAATATGAATTATTCATTGTGATCTATTTGCAGGTATTTGATTTGTGACATTGGACAACCAGAGCATGTATATTACTTACATCTCGATTGAGTCATAAAGTTCTTGAAAAACACCTCACGTTAGATATTTTGTAATGAAGTTTATATACTAGTTTTTTTTTTATATGAAACTAATGTACTTATGGTTCATTGTTGATAAATACTCCCTCCGTCCCACAGGAATTTGCACACTTTCCATATATGGATGTCCCATACCAATTTGCACACTCCATAAAAGGAAATATCTTCACAACCCTCACCCTTAAAATATACTCATATTTACCCATATGCCATTACTTTTCCACACTCAATCTACTTTTTACTTTACTTTATTCTTAAAAGTTTACAAAACTACCCTTCAAAACATCAATCATTACACCTTTTCTTACACATTTCTTAAAATGTGTGCCGGTCAAAGGGTGCAAATTCCTCCGGGACGGAGGGAGTATAATTTTGAGATTTAGCATTTTATGCGAGTAATAAAGTTAGTGTGGTTTTTGTTATTCGGAAATTAATATTAGAACTTTTTTATAATACCATTAATTTTAGAATCAATTGGCAATGTTTTAAATACAATAAATATAATATTGTATCAAAAAATTAATACATATAATTATTTGATGCTAAATGCCTTTTTTGATACTAAAGAATTCAATCTTTTAGTATTAAAAAATATGTATTGATACAATATATATAGTATCAACAATTTTTTTGGATACTATACGTAAAATGTAGTATCAAAAAAAATTGATACCATTATCCGATACTAAATATTTTTATGATACTAAAGGTTAAATCTTTTAGTATCAGAAAATATTTATTAATACTATATATTTAGTATCGTTAAAAAAAATTGATACAAAAAATACAATGTAGTATCAAAAAAAATTGATACCATTACCCGATACTAAATATTATTTTGATACTAAAGGGTTTAATCATTTTGTATCTAAAAATATTTATTGATACTATATGTTTAGTATCGATAAAAGTTTACGATACTATAAATGCATTGTTGTATCAAAACAAATTGATACAATAATCCGATACTAAATACAATTCTGATACTAAAGAGTTCAATCCTTTAGTATCAGAAAATATTTATTGATACTATACATTTCTGATACTAAAGGGTTACCCTTTAGTATCAAACTTTTTTTTCTGATACGTAGTCTTTAGGATCGGGAGTATAAGTATCGGAAGTGGTATCGAAAATAAATTTGATACCATTACCCTTTGGTATCAAATATTTCATTTTTAGTATAAAAAAAAAATCGATGCTAAAAACCTCTTTTTTTGTAGTGTCTTGACCCGGATGTAAAACGAGTCGTTTATCGTTTAGATACAGAAAAATGATTTTTTGACCCGAATGTAAAACAGATCGTTCATCGTTTAGATACAAAAAAAACAGTTTCAAATTCGTCCCTTATTAGAAACATAATTTACAAAATTGTTCCTGACATTACATACCATGTGATTAAGAACGGATAAAAAATAGTTTCAAAATTTATTTCTAATATATTTAGAGATCGTTTATATGGTATCTAATTCGTCTCTAAATCTCAATTTTTTTGTATTGTGTCTCATATGTAGTCAACGGATTATGTCAAGAGATATCAACACTCGAGAACCTGATCACTTAGCTAGACTCACAAGATAATCAAAGATTAACTTCAACAAAAATGATAATACCAATAAATTTAAAGTGGTCCATTCAAGCAAGCACCCATGAATCACTTTAATTAAGATCAATATATATGTGATACAAGATAAACCTCTTGCCCATAAAATATAATCAACCTTATATCTAATTACACAATGAACAACCTTACTTCATGACTAAAATAATTTCATCTAATCTAAAAAAACTCCAAACTTGTATAGAGGTGGGGATTTAATTCATTTATATTAATTCTCTAATTCACCCCCACTCCATTCGTGGACTGAATTATCAACTATACCCTTTGGGAATGAGATCTATTGAGTGGACAATTTAAATGAGAATTAAACTTAAGAAGTTTGAGGCTCTAATACCATGGAAGAATTTCGTCTCTTTTGAAAGTCCAAACTTTTAGAGAGGTGAAAAATTAATTCTTGTATATTTATTCCATAATACTCGTGATCTCACTCAAACGTATTATGAATTCGTAAACCTTTACAATGTTGACATTCAAAAGTATTTATACTAGTCTTCGTCTCCTTGATAGTAGAAGTTATTATTAGGAATCAATATACAAGAATTAATTCCCCACCTCTCTACAAGTTCGGACTTTTAGATGAAACAGAATTCTTTCATGGTATCAGAGTTATAAGGCTCACGTCCACACGTCATGGGTTTGATTCCTGCTGAAAGAAACTCCATCCATTTAAATTGTCCACTCGATGAGCCTCCTCCCCAAAAAGGGTAAGAGGTGATTATTCGACCCACGAGTGAGGGGGAGTATTAGGAATTAATATATAAGAATTAATTTTCAACCTCTCTACAAGTTCGGACTTTAAATGAGACAGAATTCTTTCAGTTATTTGCAAAGTTAGTTAGTTTGACACGTCAGTTACTCATTGCAGCAAACTACGTGTGAAATGACTAAACCGTTTGAAAATTATGCCCCATTGAAGTTCCACCCATAAAACAGTTAACAAACTTTTAATCGTTCCTTCGGTAGAAAAAATCACTTAGCTGAGATAACCCTTCTGAAATCAACTCCGAGACAAATCCGTTGAATATGGACAACCTTGCTGAGATCCCATCTAACCAAGTCCACTAAACCCTTCTCACCTGAACGACCCAACTGATCTTAACTGGACAACTCAGCTGACCAACATCGATCCAACTCATCTGACTTGAACTAACTTCTCAACTTATCCGACTGGCTTTAAGTTCATCCCATCTGATCCCAATTCAACTAATTTACCTTAGTTGAATTCCTTAAAACTTTTTTATTTACCTCAATTGATCAATTTAGCTGATTGACCTCAACTGATTTTGAGATAACTCTCACAAATCTTCACCTAACTCAAAATCAAACTTGATACCACCAAGGATGCTTGTCACTACTCTTTTCAAGAGAAACCCTTCTCCTATGAGAATCAATGCAAACCAATAAACCTAAGACATAATCCAAACTTTAAAGTTAATAATGCCTTAGTGAATGCATCAACTGGTTGGGTATTCCTCTAGATCATGACAAGACGGAAAAATATACACTCTTGTTGATAACAATTTATCGACAACAGTGTATATGTTCGATACTAATTTATCGAAAATTAAAATAAAAAAATATATATGATTATGTTGTGTGCGCATGGCTACATATACGTAGAGGTTTGTTGCTCCCGTAGGGGGGGGAAGGGAAGGCGGTATGAGAAGATGGGAGAAATGGTGGAGGAGATATATTTTTTTTATAGAAGTGAAACTTGAAGGTGAAATAAGGGTTTTTTTAGGTGGGATGTAGTTAGTAAGGTTTTTTTTGAGAGAAAAGAGTAATTTAGACAATTTACGAGAAGTGCATCTAACATTCTTTTATGAGGGTGTGCATTAATCGAGGGAGTGCGGTTAACAAAGCTGAAGGTGCAGATAGCAGTACCCTTCTTTTTGGGCTTTTGGGACCTTTTCTACTTGGAGTTTGGCTCATGGGTACGGTTATTTGAACTTCCGTCGTTGTTTGATACACACTCTTTGTTTAGATCACTCTTAAAAAAAATACATATTACTAGATATGTATTTTAAAAAACGCATATCTTCCTCTCCCTCCTTAAAGCAATTGAGCCACCCTCATAGCCTATAGATACTCATACTTAAGTTGTTTGTTTTTAACGATAGTTTGTAGTTATAAGAATTAACACATGTTTTTGTTTGATTTAAGTGTCACCTGTTAAAAATTTAATTGAATGGAATACAAGTGGAATAGAAAAATTGTAACCGGACCCAAAACAAATAATATACAGTTAGAAAACTAATTTCAAATCAAATGAAAAATTCAAGTGACTAATATCAAGAGTTAGGATAAATTAAGCCACTAAGAAAATTATTTTACCCATAGAATTAATCAATTAGCTAGATTACAATCTTTGCTTATATTTAATTTAGAAAAAAAATATTTTTTTATCATGTAACTTTACTAAATCTGAATTGATTTTGGTCCGATTGACTTTTTTTTTTTAAATTGTCGTATACTAACATTTAATGTTTCGACTTTTAAGTTCTATAACATATCGTAGTAGTTGGAGGTCACACATATAGTTAATCAATTCCACTTTGCCACATGAACAAATTTGAGGTGCTTCGTTTTTTTTTGTTTTTTTTATCGAATAGGTAACCTGATATATATTGCAGGTCTCGTAAGACTAAAATATAAAAAATGTGAAATTATATACTCCATCCGTATGTTCTTATTTAGATGGTGCATTTACAGTTTACATGTAGTTTAATGTAAAAGTTATTTATTATTATTAAAGAGGATAAAATGGTATAAAAGTTTTTTGAGTAATAAAATAAATAATAAAATATTATGAGTAATAAAGTAATGACATATAATGTAATTTTAAAATGTTTGAAGGATAAAATTTAAAATGAAAAATATTTTTATTGTCAAATAAGAAAATGCTCAATCTAAATTGAAATCCACCATCCAAACCAAAATATAATATAAGATAAAACTTCATCAATTTTTTTTTTTGACAAAATCCTCACTTCTCTCTATTTTTATTTTTAGACCATGTTTATCCACGTCCACCCGACACCCTAACCTACTAATAAATAATTAATTGCTCTCTCTAAGGGTGTGCACGGTTCGGTTTGGTTAACCAAACCGCCCGTAACTTGTAAACCAAATTATAAATCGTTCTTTTTTTTTTCAAAACTGTAATCCAAACCGTATTTATAAAAATCGTTCGGTTTGAAACCATAATATTTCGTGCGGTTCGGTCGGTTTTGACCGAACCGTAATTTTGCTCATTTTCTTCCCCATACACAATAATTAATAAAATAACTAAATAACCACAAAAAGAAACAACAAACTTTTGCCTTCTTCGAGATTTCAGATTGATCAGGTTGAGTGAGACTGTGAGAGGCTAAGAGCGACGTAGAGGCGCTAAATACTAAATAGAAGAGAATGAGTAGGGTTTTTGGCTTTGAACAATTGGGCTTGACGGTTTGAAAAGTGTCTTGAGTTTACTAGTTTAGGGATTATATAATACAGAGACTATAAATCTATAATATATATAATATTTATTTAGATAATATTATATAATACTCCCCCCGTCCACCAAAAGTGTGCTCACTTATTTTTTTAGATCCATAAAAAATACGTTTATTCTATTTAAATAATTCACTTTTGAATACTTTTTTTAATTTAATAGCAAGATTGAGTATCTACCAAATATATTCTTTACTCGTTATCCCAAATATATTATTTATAAATAAAATATGAATTTTTTAAAAACATGTATAAAAAAAGTGAGCACACTTTTGGAGGACAGAGGGAGTATATATTTTTTATATATATAAAACAAATTCGGTTTGGTTCGGTATTTTGCAATTTTTCATTAGTGAAAATCGTAAACCAGACCATACTAAAAAAAAATCAATTCTAAGAACCGTAAATCGAACTGTAAACCCAAAACCGAACCATATTTAATGGTCTGGTTTGGTTCAGTCGGTTTAGTCGGTTTTAACCATACTTTGCACACCCCTAGCTCTCTCCTCCATATACACAACCTATTACTTCTCATTTATTTATACTTTATCAATAACCCAATACAACCTATAAATACTTCATCCTTTACACAATTACTTTCACACTTTTCTTTTCGGGATGTTCCACAATAAATTTTACACTCTTCAAATGGAAAACTCTTTATAAACTCCACCCTCACAATATGCTCAATTTCATACAAATGTCATTATTTTTTCACCATACATACACAAAAGTCAACTCATTTCTTTACTTTATATATAAATGTTTACAAAATTACTCATCAAAATTCTCACTAAATTTACTTTTCTTATTTTGTGTGCCACTTGGTCCACTTCACATGTGGAAGAAACCATGAGACGAATAGTATATTATTTATAATCAATTTATTAAATTATTTGAGATTAATAATTAATAATTTATAAATTATAATAAAAATGCATTTTACCATTCAATTAAAATAAACTACAATTTCTATAATAAAATTAAATTATAAGAGTTGGAAATTTGGAATACAATATTATAAATAAATAAATTAAGTTACAAAAATAGATGTATAATTTTGGAAGTTTAAATAATTTGAGGAGTTTACAAAATAATTTAAATGGCTTGGATCAATAATAGAAAATGAGAGTGTAAAAATTTGGAGAGAAATAAATAAGAATATAATATGAGATTCTTGATACAAAACACATCACTGTTTGGCTATGTAAATAGACAATTTTTTAATATAAATTCATAAATTAAAAATTGAATGTCCAATTGTAGAGTGACAAGTGTCAAATGTGGAAAAGTGTTGTCAACACCCTCCATGTGCGTGGACTAACCATTTTGATTTTTTACTTTTTCTCTAGTAGGAGCGATGGGGTATTCACAAATTACTTTTCCAATAAAGCTATGATCTCATCAAATTATATTCTTCCGAAAGCATTTTGATGAAAGATAATATGACGAGGTAAGATCTGTCTTTATGTATTAATTAGGTTAATTAGAGAATAAAATATGTTAAATAGAAGACGGACTAATTAGTTACTTGGGTCAGCTCAGATCATGACAAGACAGGAAAGTGTTGCACGTGCTTTGAACGGATGATCTGGATGTGGGCTTTCGTAAGCACTAAACAAATATATATTATGATCGGGGGTTATTACGTGTTAATACGGATTAATACGATGATTTATGATGATCTTGATGAAGAACTATGAAGAACACAAGAACTAGCTTCTTGGAGAAGCTAAAGCTTTGAGCTTGGGAAGTGTATTGCTTAGGGTTGGGTGAAAATGTTACTTGGATCTTAGAAATGAGTCCTTTAGGCATTATATAGTAGTTTTTTGGGGCTGCCCGCCCTTTACACGTGGCACCCCCTCAGTGGACCTGACTTCTGCCCGAAAAGGTGATGGGACGGTGCATTTAATGCTAAACCGCCTTTGGTGGTCGTCCTCGGCGAGATGCCGATGAGCTGGGCCACGGTGGTCGACGGAAGACCTGGTCGTCGAGGAAGGTGGTCGCCACGCCCTATGCTGTCTCCCAAGGCTTCAACACTTGTCTTCTCTAGCTAAATAAACATCTGCTCGCCAACATCTTTGGACGAGCAGCTAACTAAACATGTGCTCGCCAACAACTTTGGGCGAACACTTAATTACATTTAAATACATTACTTTTATTACATTTTCTTCATCTTGTTGACTAGTCGTTGCACGACTTGGTTGACTGGTCCTCGCCACGCAAGCTGGTGACTAGGATTGACTTGTCAAAGATTGACTTCTTTGACTAGGTATAACATTTTCCCCCTGGTTGCCTTTCTTCGTATTCGTAGAATAGTAAGGCGAGCAGTATGATCGTCTTCTTTGAAGGCGGACTTGTATTCGACAAACGATGCCGAGGAGGATGTCGAGAGGACTGACTCCGAAATGAGCAACCAAGATTTAGGTGTGGAGACGGGCGAGCAGCTCGACCCGGCCCGAGTTGAAGAGACTTTGACAAGCTCTCTTCGCGAGGAGTACGAGGAGATTGCTCGCTACGCGGCGAGCATAAAAGATGTTTTGAGAGGGCGAGAAGACTTGGATGGCGATGAGCTCTCGAGGGAGGCGTATTACCAATACATTTGCGAGTACCCGCCTAGAGAGGTCCCTCGCACATACTGAGAAGCATATGAATCGAGATATGCGGCCAGTGAGTATGCGAGCACCGTCTACTCGACCCAGCTAGAAAATTCCCGTAAAAGATGAGAGGGCCGATAAGCCGCCAGAAGGGATGGTCGCCGTCAACATTGGAATGATGGAGGCAGGACTGAGGTTCCCCCTGCACCCTGGAATCACTAACTCTTTACACTTTCTAGGAGTGGCACCTTCTCAAGTGTTGTCGAATGGGTGGTCGAACATAATCGGACTCCTCACCGTGTTCGGCCTAGAGGCAGTCGAGAACGGTTGTCGGAACACATGGCTCAGTCCGAAAGAAATCAACTATCTCCTTCAGGCGGCTGAAGCCGGGAAGAAGGTGGGCTACGGCTGGTACTATGTGAAAGGCCGCGACCACTTCAAATTGGTCGAAGGGGTCCCTAACAAAATTCGGGATTGGAATACCAACTGGTGGTGGGTAGCCGGGGACTGGAAAAGTGCTGTGAGGCCAGATGGATCCTCTGCTCGCATTCCCATCGCGACCGACTACCAAAGAATTCGTGGTAAGTTTTTTTATTTCTGCTCGTTCTTGTCTATACTGAATAACTCCTCGCTTTTGTAGGTGAAACTGTTCGTGCGAAGACCGCCGAGCACCGTCTATCGCCCATATTTCAGTACCACATTTGATGCGTAGCTCGTCGTCGCTACTTGGAAAGGTCTTGCCGCTTTCTGAACAGGGAGTGTATGCGAGAGCGAGCAGACCTTAGAGTACCTCCTCACCACATCACTCGAGAGTTTCCTCCAGGTATCAAAATATTTCTAAGTCTTTAGTAAAATTTTCTTTTCTTCGTAAAAACTGACTCTTCATTTTTAGTAGTGGTTCCTGAGAAAGTTGTAACCTATCTTCCTCCGACCATCGAACTCGAACAAATCATGGTGAGCAAAGTGTTGCGAGCAGCGCAAGCTAGTCGCGAGAGTGCGATCATCGAGGGCACCAACAAGAGGAAAGCGCCGGAGACCTCAGAGGCTCCTCCGAAGAAGGTTGCTAAACCGATCCGAGGGGGTCAACACCCAACTGCTACCGAGCAGGGAGTCTTGCCGAGGAGATCTTCGCCGAGGGGTATGTCGCTACCCCCCAAGAAGGCATCCCCCAAGAAAACGTCCCCTCCTCGTAGGACCAAGCGGTCGAGGGAAGTTGCCACAAGCTCCTCGGCCGAGCAAAGGGCCCCCGGGGACATCACTCTTCTCGGCTGGAATGCTAAACGGGTTGCCAAGTAAGCTTACTAAAAATGCCTTTGAATATTTTTTAGAAGTACCTTTTCTGTTCGTCCTTTTTCTTTCTCAGGATTGTCGAGCATCCGGTCGCCGAACCTTTCAATGAGGATCTCCTCAACTACTATCGGTCGCGGGATCCAGCCGACGACGACGTGCTAAACCAAATCACGATCAGGGCGATGAGGAACTTGCCTCGTTCGCTAACTATTAAGTATGTCGATGAGGTTGATAACCACAACTCCGCCGAGAACGCGAGACTGATCGCCATCGAAGCTAGTCGCGTATCTTATGCGGCCGAGCAACTTTCCCTCCAGATTTACGACCATCGAAAAACAAACGAGGAGAAAAGCGCGGCGATCGCCCAACTGACCAAGGCAAAAGCTGGCCTTGAGAAAAAGCTGGCCGACTCTGAGGCTCAACTTGATGCTGTTCGGAGAAAAGATCAAGAAGATCTCCAAAAGATCGAAGATCTCCATGCTTGCCTCAAAGCTACCGAGGACGAGCTATTAGTAAAATCCAACGAGCTCGCTGCTGCTCGCGAAGAGGTGACCACTCTACAAGACAACCTCTCATCTGCTGAGGATGATTTGGCCACTCTTCGGCGAGATCTGATCGCCGTGAAGAAAGAGAGAGATGATAATGGTTACCTCGCTGGATCTGCGGCAATTTATACGGTGGTGCTTACGGCCCATGAACTTGTTCGTCACTTCAAAGAAGTTCATCCAGAAGTGGACGTAGCCGAGTTCGGCGGTTTTATCGATGATCTTGTTATGGAGGAAAAAACTGTCGAAGGCTCAACTCTCCCCCTACTCGATCTAATGAAAATGGGACTCATGTTTCCTCGCCTCCTGGCAGTTCCGGTCCTCTTTGAGAGTCCGCCAGATCAACAGAGCGAGCAGAGTGCTCCAGTCGAGGTGGTTGCTGTAGGCGAGCAAGGTGCTCCTACCGAGGAGGAGGCTGCTGGCGAGCAAGATGCTCTTGCCGAGGAAGAGGCTGCAGAGGTTGGAGATCAACCATAAATCTGTTCGGCCACTTCTCTTTTTATTCTGTTTATAACTGTTCGGCCACTAGGGCCTTTTTTGTAATTTCAGCATTCAAGGCTTTTCAATGAATGGAACTTTTTTGCTTATGATGTGTTCGTTTATTTTGAGTGATCGTCCTCGTCACTGCTTTTCAATTTATGTTTGATTATTTTTTGCAAGCATCTTTCAATGAGTACTTGTCTTTTGAATTTGTCTTTCATTGGTTTGTGTTCGTGTGTTTTAGATAGTGATCATCGTCGTCACTACCCTGCGAGCATCTTTAAGAAAGAGTGCTCGTCTTTTAGATTTAACCATTCGTCGGTTGAACTCGTTTTTTTGTTAGATAGTGATCGTCGTCGTCACTACCTTGCAAGCATCTCTAAGAAAGAGTGCTCGTCTTTTAGAGTTAACCATTCGTCGGTTGAACTCGTTTGTTTATTAGATAGTGATTGTCGTTGTTACTACCTTGCAAGCATCTCTTAGAAAGAGTTCTTATCTTTTAGAGTTAACCATTCGTCGGTTGAATCCGTTTCTTAGTTGGCTACGCAGAGCCTCATATAAATATTCTAAAACTTATCTAACACTTGATGAAATTTAAACTTGACATGTATTGAAACGATAATTAGATACAAACTATACAAATGTACGGAATTTAAAACTTACTGATAATATTTCTTCAATTTGACCGCATTCCATGGGTACTTGCTAATTCGTACGATCCGTTCAGAAGTGTGTGAGTTATTCGGTACGGACCCTCTCAAGTCGGGCGAAGTATGCTAATGGACTGTTCCGTCGCCCGTCGAAGTACGAGCTGACCGATAGTAAAATGGCGAGCACATACTTTGGTGTTGTAGTAGCGTTCTGACCTTTGCTTGTAGACCACATTCTTCTCGTCCGACGTTAGTCTTCGCTCTTCTAGGAAGTCCAAGTCGGAGAGTTGTGCATCGTTATTCAACTGCTCGTCATAGTTTTCCACTCGAAAAGTGGCGACCTGTCCTTCTGCTGGTATGAGAGCTTCGGTTCCGAACGTGAGCGTGAACGGAGTCTCACCTGTGGAATTCCTCGTGGTCGTCCAATATGCCCACAGAACCAGGTGCAGCTTGTCCGCCCATTTGCCCTTCAATCCATCTAGCTTAGCTTTCAAGGTGTGTTTGATGATTTTGTTGATCGCTTATACCTGACCATTTGATTGTGGATGATAGGGTGTTGAAAAAAGTTTCTTGATTTTCCACTTTGAGCAGAATTCCAGCATGTCTTGACTCGTGAATTGACATCCGTTGTCGGTCACTATTGCTCGTGGTAGACCGAACGTGCAAATTATATTCTTCCAGATGAAGCTTGTCATTTGAGATGTGGTGATGGTCTTCAATGCCTTTGCTTCCGCCCACTTGGTGAAGTAATCGACTACTACGACTACGAAAGTTACCCCCCCGACGCCAGGCGGGAAAGGTCCGATGATGTCGATGCCCCATTTCGCGAAGGGCCAAGAGCTATAGATGGAGATGAGCTCGTCTAGAGGTGAGTGAATAGCGGGAGCAAAAGCTTGGCATCTCTTGCACGTCTGGGCGTAATGAATTGCATCCTTCTCCAGTGTTGGCCAAAAGTAGCCTTACCTCATGATCTTTAAAGCGAGCGTTTGCCCCCCTGTATGATTTCCACATGTTCCATCGTGGGTTTCGTGCATGACGATCTTCGCTTCATCTTCTCCGAGGCATTTCAATAAGGGCATTGAAAAACCCTGTTTGTACAGCTGGTCGCCAATAATAGTGTAGCTTGCGGACCTGAGCTGCAACCTGGTCGCCTTAACTTTGTCATCCGGGAGCTCGCCGGTCTTGATGTACTTGGTGATCGGCGACCTCCAGTCCTCGTCGCTGGTCGCTTTAACCTGCAAAATTAGACTTCTGCTCACTAATGGGGAAGAAATCTTAGTGATGGTCGCTTCTGAAAATATTGCCTCCCCCTCTGAAGTGGCCAGCCGAGCTAAAGCATCTGCTTGCATATTCTCCTCCCTAGGGATTTACACGATGTGAATTTGATCGAATTGCTTGAGTAAACATTTCACCAAGTCTTGATACTTCAACATCTGGTCGCCGCGAGCCTCGTACTCGCCAGTAATTTGACATACCACCAGTTGAGAGTCAGAAAAAATTTTCAGTTTTCTGGCGCCCACGGCCATAGCCATCTTGATTCCAGCGACCACAGCCTCGGATTCTGCCTCGTTGTTGGTTGCCCGATACTCGAACTCGATCGCTGAGGCAAACGTCTGTTCGACTGGGCTGGTGAGGACGATTCCTGCCCCTGCTTTGGTGCTCGTCGAAGAGCCATCGACGAATAGTGTCCAAGGAAGTTCGATTTCCTTATCCAGTTTATCCGGGAAAGTGAGTTCCACAATGAATTCTGCCAACACTTGTCCCTTGATCGCCGTTTTGGGCGCGTAGGTGAGCCCAAATTGCCCGATCTCCACCGACCATTTCAAAAGTCTTCCAGTGGTATCCGGACGATGCAGTGCTCGCCGAAGAGGAAATGTCATGAGGACGACCACCTCGTGGTCGAACAGGTACTGCCTTAGCTTTCTAACGCTCATGACCAAGGCGTACGCCAATTTTTCCATCGGAGTGTATCTCAACTCCGCATCTCTTAGTGATTGACTTACGTAGTAGATTGGCAGATGTGTGCTCCCCTCTGCTCGGACGAGCACTGAACTGATCGCACAGTTAGTGGCCGCCAAGTAGAGATACAAAATTTCATCGGGGACTGGCTTAGATAGGACCTTCAGATCCGATAGATATTCCTTCAGCTTTTCGAAAGCTTTTTCACACTCGTCGGTCCATTCGAACCTCCCTTTATTCAAAGCATCGAAAAAAGGTTTGCAAGGATCGCCCGTTCGTGCAATGAATCTGTTCAGCGATGCTAGGCATCTTGTCAACCTCTGTACTTCTTTTACATTCCTTGCGCTTTGCATGTCGATGACTGCTTGAATTTTACTCGGATTTGCCTCGATGCCCCGCTGGCTAACCAAGTGCCCCAGAAATTTTCCGGAGCTAACTCTAAAACTACATTTTTTCGGATTTAACTTCATGTTGTATTCCTTCAAAATATTGAATGTCATGGCAAGGTGGTGTAGGTGATCCTCTTTCCGTTAGCTTTTGACAACGATGTCGTCGATGTAGACCTCCACCATCTCACCGATGTGTTTCTCAAACATCTTATTTACCAGTCTTTGGTACGTTGCCCCCGCGTTTTTCAAACCGAAAGGCATTCTTTTCCAGCTGTACATGTCAGTCGCCGTCATGAAAGTTGTATGTCGATGGTCGTTGGGATGCATCGCAATCTGATGGTATCCCGCGAAAGCGTCCATGAAAGTTAACATCTCGTGCCCCGCTGTATTATCTACTAGATGATCGATGTGGGGCATCGGAAAGTGATCTTTCGGACAGGCATCGTTTAGATCTGTCAAGTCTACACATAGTCTCCACGACCCGGTCGTTTTTTTTTACGAGCACTGGATTTGCCAACCACTCAGGATCAGTTCCAATTTTCTCGATTAGTTTGTTGTCGACCAATTTCTTGACTTCGACCGCCATAGTCGCATATTTATCAGGCCCAAATTTTCTTTGTTTTTGGGTAATGGGTCTTCTCGTTGGATCAATATTCAACTTGTGGCAGGCATGGCTCGTATCGATGCCCACCATATCCTCGTGCGACCAGGCGAAAGCTCCGATGTTTTCTTTCAAAAATGCGACCATATCTGATCGCAATTGTACTGGTAAATTCGAACCTATGAACACCTCGAGTTCCGAGCGAGCCTCGTTTAGGTGAATGGTTCCAAGGTCCTCCGCTGGAGTTGCCCGCTCTTTAGGCTCCTTCCAACGAGGATCCTCGATTTCGAACTCTGGCTCAAAGCCTAACCTAGGCTCCAGATCTGGAAAATTTTCTGGAACCTGGTTGTCAGGGATCTGATCGCCCGTTTCTGTCTGCTCGTCAATCTCCATTGGGGTGTGGTCGTCCACTTCCATGGAGGTGTGCTCGTTCACCTCCACTTGGTGGTCGTCGAAACGTCGACTAGACTCCCCAACTTCGATTTTTTGATACTTGCTGGGAAGACCCTCCAAGTAGTTCATTTGTTCTTTTTGTTTTTGACACTCGATATACTGGCCAATCATAGGAGTTACTTTAGAATGACGCTTAGCAAAACGGACGAGACACTCCCTCGCCCGCGTCTGGTCGCCCTTGACGGTTATAACTCCCATCGGGGTCGTAAACTTAACACAGTAAAAATAAGTTGAAGCGGCCACCTTGAACTCGTCGAAGAAAGGTCGGCCGAGGAAAACATTGTAAGAAGATGGCATGTCGACGATCATGAAGTCGAGCTGCCTGGTGTGACGCATTGCTGGCTCTTTCGTTGATGCCAGTTCCAATGATAGCCTGATCCTCCCTATCAGATGGGAGTGAGTATCTCTGAATCCTACGATAATATCACTGCAAGGCTCGATATATCCAGCATATCCGCCGAGAGAATCCAGAGTATGTTTGAATAGGACATTGGTGTATGCCCCAGTATCGATCATCATCCTGTGGACATTTGTGCCCATAATCGTCCCGGAGATGACCAAAGCATCGTTGTTTGGTTGGACCACTCCGTTGAGATCATCATCCGTAAAAAGGACTTGGTGAGAGATGGGCTTCTCGGTAGCCGTTGCGACGCACAATTGGTGCGCATTGTTAAGTGCTCGCATCTCACTCTGTTGTCGGCGAACAGAAAGAGTATTACCAGATTCCGTACCCCCCAAAGGGCCTTCTATCACCATATTTAGACCGCCGACGAAGTCGACGTCGCCCGTAGGAGTGTTCGGCATGGGGGGAGTCAGTTTTTGACGATTCAATTGAAGGCGAAGGTCGTCGCTGTCGTCCCGACGTTTCTTGCCCCTGTTGTCGCCATTCTCATCTCTAGGCTTGATGAACTGGGCGAGCTTGCCCTCGTTGTATAGTTTGAAAAGATTTCTCACCAAGTCTCGGCACCCATTGGTGTGGTGGCCGATTAAGTTGTGGTAGTTGCAGAATTTACTACCATCCAGATTATCTTCATTCGTATGCATTGGCTTGGCTTGGGGGAGCAGATTCTTTCCCCTGATTGCATCGAAAATTCCCCTAGGATCAATAGAGAGGGCTTCCCTGAACTGAATGATCTCCGGGGACTCCTCAAATGGTCTGAAATTTGCTGGGCGAGCACTGCCGCCCTGAGTGGTCGCCTTTTTTGGCTGGGATGGCTCCCCAGCGCTAAAATTTTTCTTTGGCCAAATTTTCTTGGCCGCTCCAGGCTGCTCGTTAGCCTTGGCGGCATCCATTATCTCTTCCATCTGAATAAAATTTCTAGCCCGATTGCGGAAATCCGCATAGGAAACAGGGAAAGCGGTATGCATAGATTCCCAGAGCTTGGAACCTATCCTCAGACCGGAAATAGCCGAGATCAACTTTGTCTCGTCATTAACTGCCTCCCCATCAATCACCAACCTATCGAAGCGCTCGATAAAGTCCTTGCCTGATTCGGTCAGTGTTTGGCGAACGTTTGCCAAACGTTGCCTTGAGGCTGGGCGAGCAGCAATTGACCCAAAGTGAGTCAAGAATTGTTGCCCCAGCTCAATGAAGGAGGTGATGGATCCAGCACCCAAAGTAGTGTACTAGCGGTGAGCCCGGTCTCCCAAGGTCAGGGAGAAGTTCCTGCACTGAGTGGCGTCCGTTGCCCCGATTGAGGCCATGTAGCTTGCGTACTTGGACAAATGTACCCTGGGGTCGGACATCCCATCGTATGCTGCCATAGAAGACATCTGAATCTTTCTCTGAATGGGGGCGGTGAGGACCGTAATACTTAGTGGAGGAGTGGGCATAGTGACTGGTGGGGCAGTTCCTTGATTTTATGCGACCACCTCTGCTCGCGGGTTCTCCATTTCCAGCTTCATCAGTTTTTGGGTTTCGAGGAACTGGGCGATTTGCCCCTCCTCGGCAGTCTGTGGTCGGGGGATGATGACCTCGTCTCGTCGGCTCCCGTGAGATGCAGCCGGGCGATCATCATGGCGTGATCGCCTGGGGGAATGATGTCTCTCAGAATGGTGGCTGCGATAGCTCTTAGATGGAGCTCGCGAGCCCGGCCCTACTCGGTCGAGGGCGGAGACCCTGTCTTCTCTCCTCCCACCACAGTCTCTGTGGTCGTCATTTCCCGGTCGGCGCCCGATATTAAAAGGCACTGGGCGAGGAGCTCTCGGGTCCTTGTCGCCCACATGGTTGAAAACAGAGTTCCGACCATGCAAATCCCCAATATGGTTGTTGTGGGAACGATCGTGAGCTTTATTTCTCCCCTTGTCTTGGGGATGAATAGAGTATGAGTGATAGGAGCGGTCGTCCTCATCGTTCACGTTGACTCTCGCCTTCGCCTTGCGAGCTCTGTCGAAGGCCTGATCCTTGGCCTTCTCAATTTCCTCCGCTTCGTTCTGCCTCATCTTTTCTATGAGGAAGTCAGTGAAGTCTTTCAGGTACTGGGGATCTTTCAAGATGTCCCCCACGTTGATGTTTCTGACGGACTTGGCGTCGGAGCCACCGGCGGCGGGGGTGTTCGTTCCCTCCGGGTGGTGGAACTCCGTCAAGATGAGAGTGTTGAGACATCGTTTAAAGAGTGTCTTTTTGAAAGAGGTTACAAAGATAGGACTGTTCTAAGCTTTCGACGCTTAAAACAAAAGATTTGAGTTCTTACGCAGAAGAACGTGCTATTACAACTACTATTCTAGCAAAGTAACAACAAAAGAAGCTTGAAAACACAATTACAGGGAGATCAAACTCCAAAATATGTCTAAAAAATCGAAATTATTTAAGAACACGAAGAACACTAAAATACGTAAATGATGTTTTAAAAGGTAGATCTACCGATTAAAACCTGAAATAAGGAGTTTGCAAGCCGATCGCTCGATGATCGGTTGAAACTGAGATGAACACGTAAAAGGACCCCTCCTTCTAGCGCCAAATGTTGCACGTGCTTTGAACGGATGATCTGGATGTGGGCTTTCGTAAGCACTAAAAAATTATATATTATGATCGGGGGTTATTACGTGTTAATACAGATTAATACGATGATTTATGATGATCTTGATGAAGAACTATGAAGAACACAAGAACTAGCATCTTGGAGAAGCTAAAGCTTTGAGCTTGGGAAGTGTATTGCTTAGGGTTGGGTGAAAATGTTACTTGGATCTTACAAATGAGCCTTTTAGGCATTATATAGTAGTTTTTTGGGGCTGCCCGCCCTTTACACGTGGCACCCCCTCAGTGGACCTGACTTCTGCCCGAAAAGGTGATGGGACGGTGCATTTAATGCTAAACCGCCTCTGGTGGTCGTCCTCGGCGAGATGCTGATGAGCTGGGCCATGGTGGTCGACGGAAGACCTGGTCGTCGAGGAAAGTGGTCGCCACGCCCTATGCTGTCTCCCAAGGCTTCAACACTTGTCTTCTCTAGCTAAATAAACATCTGCTCGCCAACATCTTTGGGCGAGCAGCTAACTAAACATGTGCTCGCCAACAACTTTGGGCGAACACTTAATTACATTTAAATACATTACTTTTATTACATTTTCTTCATCTTGTTGACTAGTCGTCGCATGACTTGGTTGACTGGTCCTCGCCACGCAAGCTGGTGACTAGGATTGACTTGTCAAATATTGACTTCTGCACCATGATTGCTACTTTTGCCGACTTTACAATTGGATTACATCTTTTTTTTCAACCGCTGCCACACCTACTACCTGTGTAACCTGCTCTTATAAATAAAGTTTGCATTGCATGGCATGGCTACCTTATTATTAAATGTTTCATGTATCTGTGTAATTTCCATCTGATGTATTTCAGTATTTCATTATGAAATGAATTGCTTTTCAGTTTTAGATGTTTCTCCCCATCCCCTCCCCCATTCAATTTTAGTATTTTGTCTCATATGCATTCAACGGATTATGTCAATGTCAAGCTAGAATTCATCAAGAGATATCATCAACACTCACTTAGACTCACAAGATAATCAAAGATAATTAACTTCAACAACAGAAATGATAATACCAAAAAATATAAACAACACACAAGAAATTTAGGACATGTTTGGATGTGTCCCCCGTTAATAGTAATTAATATACAAGAATTAATTACCAACCTCTCTACAAGTTCGAACTTTTAGATGAGACGAAATTGTTTCATGGTATTAGAGCCATAAGGCTCACGCCCACACATCCTGGCCGGGTGTTTGAAAATTCGTAACGTTTATCCAAGGACTTGACGTCTTATTTTGAATCAAACGTTGATTTGGAGAGTTCTCGGACGAACATCTTTGAATACGATGAAGAACGTCTTTGAATCTTCAAAAGCCCGCGAAGAACGTCTTTGAATTTTCAAAATCTGTGAAGAACGTCTTTGAATCCTTGAAGACTTACGAAAGTACTTTGAGAAGAATGCCGATTTAAAGGGGTTTAGCACCTATCTCGGATTGAACGTCGTTTTGGATGATTCGTACGAAGAACTCCATTAAAGCTCCTTCGAATGCTCAAGAACACTTTAAATCTCTGCAGAGAATTTTAAAATCTTAAAAGCTTTTCTTGTGTGTTTGAAATGAATGAGGGAGGACCCTATTTATAGGGTGAGGGAGTGAAGACTTTCCCTCTTTACCATGACACGTGACACCTTCTTATTGGCTGGTGCCGATTTGATTGACTTGATTGATTTTAATTTAATTTTCTTCCCTTTTGATGCAGCGCAAGCCTCAATCTTATCAACGATCAAGAACAATGAACACATAAACCGAAGGAACGATAATAAACCGAAGGGACGAGAATAAACCGAAGGGACGAAAATAAATCGGGACAAAAATAAACTGAAGGGACGATAATAAACCGAAGGGACGAGAATAAACCGAAGGGACGAAAATAAACCGGGATGAAAATAAACTGGGACGATAATATACCGAAGGGACGAGAATAAACCGAATGAACAAAACCATCTGTTTTATTAATCAATTCAACTCCCTAATAACATTCTAGAACTCATCTATTTATAATATGAAATATACTTGGAGAATAAGAAACATATCAATACTAAATATAATAAAATCAAAACAAATCTCCTAAACATAAGCATAAATATCTAATTAAATATTTGATATTGATTTCCATCAATATCTCCATCATTCTCTCCGAGTGGGAGACGATTCGCCCTCGAATCGGAAACATCGCGAGATCCATCCGAAAGCACAATAATATCCATGACGTTGAAAACAAGCGAGCAACGCAATTGAGAACGAAGAGGTAGCTACTAGGTATTCGGATTAACATGCAAGAAAACCAACCCGACGAGACGCAACCCATAGACACCTTGTAAGACGAACCGATCGTAAAAGACACCAAAACGGGTAAACGTCGCAAGCATGACCACGTATTATAGACTGCAACCTCAGCAACAACATGCTTGCAAGTATCTGAATCGCCTAAAAATTGACATATCTTGCCACCCATTGTGCAAGATGACTGGAATATCGATGGACGTAGAGTAGGATTATCCGGTTGTTGACGAGGGAAACATGTTTGTTGGATGATCAAAGAAGGGCCCTCGTCATCCCTCATCAATTCTTCTTGCGGACTGTCATCGTCGTACTCATCAAATACCGGAGGGCCATCATACCCATCGTCGTCACACACAAATTCCTCGTAGAAGGGAGCAATGACGGCGTCGTCGTATATGGGGGGACTGTCATATCCGCCACCGAAACCGTGAAGATGAACGCGAAGGTTGTCGATCAATTCTTGTTGTTGCATGGCCAACTATTCTTATCGAATATGGAGAGCGACCATCTTTGTGACTAGAGATCCCACTTGTTGGCGGATTTGCGTAACATCGTCGGAAGAGGATGTATCTTGACGTTTGGGAGGCATCGTTCCCAACTCTGGATACCAACTGACGTTGCGCAAGCCTCAATCTTATCAACGATCAAGAACAATGAACACATAAACCGAAGGGACGAGAATAAACCGAAGGGACGAAAATAAACAGGGACGATAATATACCGAAGGGACGAGAATAAACCGAAGGGACAAAATCATCTGTTTTATTAATCAATTCAACTCCTTAATAACATTCTAGAACTCATCTATTTATAATATGAAATATACTTGGAGAATAAGAAACATGTCAATACTAAATATAATAAAATCAAAACAAATCTCCTAAATATAAGCATAAATATCTAATTAAATATTTGATATTGATTTCCATCAATATCTCCATCACCTTTTTGAAGAGATGTGGTTTTATTTCCTCCATATATGGTAAGTCAACCATATTTTTTTTACCAATTACGAGTATTTTGATACTCGTATAATTTGACCGACTCGTATCGTGTATATTAAATATCACTAATTTAACCATTTAATTCGAGAATTAATTTAAATAAATTCCCAAAATTTAAATAGAATTTATTTGTCAAGAGGAACAACTGCTCCAACACCGTACACCAAGGAATAATGAGTAGCTTGTGTAGGTGTTCTATAAGTAGTTCGATACGCCCATAAAACTTCACTCATCCTTTCATGCCAATCTCTTTTAGATTTATAAATAACTTTCTTCAACAGGCTACATAGCATTTTGTTGAAGGCTTCAGCAAGCCCATTAGCGGCCGAATTGTACATGAAAGATTTTCTTTGCTTGAAGTCAAATTTCTCACAAAGCTTATCGATGTGACTGTTGCTAAATGATTTCCCATTATCAGTAATGATGTAACGAGGGACCCCATATCTGTAAATGATGTTGACACGGATAAAGTCAGCCACACTTTCTTTATTTACTTCCCTAAGCGGCACAGCTTCAGCCCATATGGAAAAGTAATCGGTTGCAGCCAAAATGTAGAGATGACCGCCAGAGGACTTTGTTAGTGGTCCTACAACGTCCAAACCCCATGCATGGAAGGGCCATGATGCAACAATTGGGTGCAACGGTTCTGGAGGTTGATGAATCAAGTTTCCATGAAATTAACATGCCTAACATTTTCATGCATAATCCATGCAATCTTTTACCATTGTTGGCCAATAGTAGTCCATTCTTTTTATTCGAAAGTGTAGCTTCGGTCCTGATTGATGAGCACCACATATTCCAGAGTGTGCCTCCTCCATTGCTTGAATAACTTCTTCATCACTTAGACATCTCAAGAAAATGCCACCAAATGACCTCCTATAAAGTGTGCTCTCGTAGTAAATGAATCGAGATGTGTGACATCGGATGTCAACTCTTTCACGCGTATTATTGGACAACCTCTCATATTTTAAATAATCTACCATGACACCAATCCTCTTCTTCGATTTCAAAGACCTCCACCACATGATTTTCAACTTCTTCATCATCGAAAAAGAGTGGTGGTATGACCCAACTTTTGCACACAGAGATGCTGATGCGTGCTTCAGGCATAGGTATAGTTGATTCTAACTTAGCTAGAGCGTCGACTTGCTTATTTTCACTTCTTGGTACATGCTAAATTTCCACATCTCCAAGCCAACCCATGAGACTTTGGGGATAATTGCAATACAAGAGTAATTTAGGTTTCTTGACCTCATAAAACCCACGCAATTGGTTTACTATCAGCAAGGAATCTCCGTACACCCTAAGGCTTATGAATTTTGAGAATTGCATCAATCTTTGCTTGTTCAATCTCGATGCCTCTATGTCGAACAATAAATCCAAGGAGTTTACCTGACGTAACCCCGGAAGCACAATTTAATGGGTTCATCTTGAGTTGGTAATGCCTTAAACGGCTCGAAGACTTGCATCAGATCTTGTAGATGATCCTTTCTCTTCCTTGACTTTACTACCAAATCATCGACGTAACATTCAATGTTCTTGTGGAGCATATCGTCAAAGATCTTTTGCGTTGTCCTTTGTTAAGTAGCACCAACATTCTTTAAACCAAAAGGTATCACCTTGTAAAAATATATTCATTTCAGAGTGCGAAAGGCTGTGAGCTCTTCATCGTTTGGTGACATGCAGATCTGATTGTGGCCCGACGATCGGTCCATGAAGGATAGAGCTTCATGGACCATAGTAGCATCGATCATAAGTTCAACAATGGGCAGCGGGAATCATCCTTGGGGCATGCGAGATTGAGGTCTCGAAAGTCGACACATTCTCGAATTTGTCCATTTTTCTTTCTCACTGGAACGATGCTAGAAATCCATGTTGGATATTTTACCTCCCAAATGAATCCGACTTCAATGAGCTTGTTTACTTCATTTTTTATTAAAGGGACTAACTCAGGTCGAAATCGACGCTGGCCTTGCTTGATTGGCTGAGTCCCTTTCTTTATTGACAAGTGGTGGACTGAAACCTTCGGGTATAAACTCGACATTTCTTTGTATGACCATGCAAAAACATCTATAAACTCTTGTGAGAGTCTGATGTGTGCTTCCTCTTCTTCAGTTGTCAACAAATCACTTATATAGGTAGGTTGTGGATCATTTTCATCTCCCAGATTAACTTCTTTCAAATTGTCGACAGTAGCTTTAACACATTCTTCAAGCTCGGGAGGAGCATCCTCAATATCTTCCTCTACTGTTAAAGTATCATCAGATAGGGTGATGTGATTTACATCTACCACATCCTCGTTAAGTTCTTCGGGGTTTTCAAACACAATACGGGGTCTTACTCGACCGTCCATCCCTTAAATTAGGATTGTTCGTATGACATTTCTATTAGTGATGTACCTCATCTTGATCATCGGAGTGATCCTCATTTAATGGTTTCCTTTCGTGTTTTGGGCAACGGGTTGTTGATTACTACGAGCATTGACGAAGTTTGATGAAGCTAAATTTTCCTTATCAACTTCTTCATTATTTCGAGTGTAGATGATTGTTTGCATTCTAGCTTTCAACACCTCTCTACATGATACAATCAAGCTAGTTTTTCACCTCATACGAGATGGAACTGAGCTCCCAAGTTTCTTGTATTCGAGAGACTTAGCAACTCCCAACTTCTAATGCTTGTCTCTTGTGCGTGGCCCCAATCTCTCGAAGGCGGAAACTCGTCTCACTTTCCTACCACTTTCGTCAAACACATCCTATGTCGATGAAAATTCATCTTCTATAATATGATTGATACTTGCTCTTTTGATCGCGATGCGAATAGTGATGGTCCCTACCCAGGGGGTATACATCAGACGAGTGTTTTAACAATGTAAATAAATCGGTTATCTCTATCAGATGACTTGGCCTGCTGATTCACTAGGAGTCTAGAACTAGTTAGTCAACTGATTATATTAACTAATAGAGAAGCGTGCGGAAAATGTAGTGTGCCCATTTAAAGATTATACTCGTCTACTTCTTATTAACAACCTTTGTAAATAATTTTATGCATGATTAGCTGACTTGATGTCAACGGATACAGATGATTTCTTAAAATGGACCGAACTTTTGACTCCGATGTCAGATTTTTCTCCATAATATGTTTTCGGACTCAGAACGGCGAGCCCGTCAAGAGTTATTGCTTTATCATATCTAGCGAGTAAATAAGAGCGTATCAACTGATACAAAAACATTCTTTAAAACTATGTTATGCAGAATGTAAACATGCATGCTAAAGTAAATAAATAACAAAATTATTTATAGTGGTTCGGCCTCCAGACCTACATCTACCCTCACATTCCAAATGTGAAGTTAATCCCTTCTAAGGGCTTGTAAAATTTAACGTGCCAAGAGTAACACGTCTTGCTACTTTAGAGTTCCAAGAGAAGACTTTGGATCCTTTGACATTTCTAAGTACACTCGATCCTACTAGTCATTAGGAGGGGCTAGCACTCTTACAGTGATGGTTTTGATGTTTCTTCTTTGTGAGTCACTCAACCTGTTTTCTAAGGGTTTAGGATAGAATTTCTCCTCAAGCTAAGATTGAGAATTTCTCTTTAATCTTTGGATATGTATGAAAATGATGGCTTAGATGAGCTTACTCACTGGGAAGTTGATGTGTGTTGATTCTTCATTGAGGTTCTCTTGAGTTATTCTTGATGATAAACACTTAAGCACATTTGTTTCACCTTGCCATCACTTCACTCTCTTGAGATATGATAATGAACTCATATATATATATATATATATATATATATATATACAGTGTAGATTTAAAATATTACCGTTAGAGGATAACATTCAAATCTCCACTATTTTAGGAAACACAAACTTTTGATTGATATTCTGAATATTACATTTCCATGTAATATTTAGTGTATCTTTGACTTTCCATTCTTGGGCTCCGTGTCGTGTCAACTTTTAGGTATCTGTTGTCGTCTTCCTATTGGTCCACGTCAGCTTTGATTTAAATCTTCAGTACATAGAAACAGATGACCTTTGCCTCTGCTGATTCTGGGTTCTGCTTCTTCTGATCTTGACACTTGAGCTTCTGATTGTTTCCTCAATTGTATGAACCTCGCCGTCTAGTAATGCATGCTTAGTTCTTAGCTGTGTTTGGTTCCTCAGCCGATATTGATACTCAGCTAATGGAGCCTCAGTTGATCATACTCAGCTGATCATCAGTCGAGTTCCCCCTCGACTGATTCTCCAGTTCTGGTCTCCTCTTCTCGTCATGAGCTTGCGCGCGTTTCTCCACTGTATCAACCTACATCCAACTCAGCTGATACTGACCAGATCCTATCTATTACAAGATGAATAATGAAATTGTCTATACAATACAACTTACTATATTACAAGAAGATTTGGTTTATCAATACAATACATATGGATATCAGCTGACCTGAATATCCCAACAAATAGGATCTCGATGGACATAACATATGCCATTTTTTGCGCTCGTGTGGGCATAAATCCTATTTTTTAATGTTTTTTTAGTAGCGTTGAGTTCAGATTTTTCAACGGCTTTATTGGTTATGTCTTTTGACGTCGAGTTTTCTCGTGGATCATACCAAACCTTAACCAGGAGATTGAAGGCTTGAGGGCCATAAGTAAGGGTGAGCATAATTTGGTTTTTAACCGAAAATCGAATCGGACCAAATCGAAATATGAGTTCGGTTCGGTTTTCGGTTCGTATTTTTAGAAAATCGGTGTTCGGTTTCGGTTTGATTAAAAAAAATCGGTTAACCGTAACCGAACCGAATTATGAAATATATATATTTATTTATTTAAAGTCTAATTATCTCAAAGACTCAAATCTAACCTAATTCCCAAATCTCAAATCCTCTGTACTGTTAGTGGCGCCTCTCTCCAGTCTCCCCCTACGTCCACCCACTCGTCGTCCGCCGTCACGTCCCACCGACGATTCACACTTCTGGAGCGAGGCGCAACCGCACAAGAGTGATTTCTTCTAGTTTGGGTCAGATTAATTTCATGTATGCTCTATAGCGAGGCTGCAATAGTGATTCCAAATGGCTATTGTAAATTACTTTGTATTTCATATATGTTTTGTAAATTGAAATGGTGATTTCAAATGGCTCTAATTAATTTCATATTGCTACTGAGGTGAATGAATTTATTATTCATTGAAATGGTGTTGGTTCTGCTTTACTTCTGGGATCTTTACTTTTTTTTATATGTTTTTTTTTTCAGAATTTTTTCATTATGAACAATTTTTTTTCTAGTTTTGTTCGGTTTTAACTGAATTCGAACCGAATTAATTCGGTTCAGTTAGTTTCAGTTTTGATTCAATTCAGTTTGGTTTTGGTAACGAATAATGGATTTCGGTTTTAGTTCGGTTCGGTGACTGAACCGACCGATGCACACCCCTAGCCATAAGACCTTGTAAGCAGAGCTTCCGACATCTCTCCATGTTCTGTTCTGGCTCCTTGAGTAGGATGGGTGAATCCCTCGAGTGGTTGTGGAGAGAGTTTTGTCGCATCAATGTTTGTAAGAGGCATTGTTAATTTTCAATGCTTCGACATCTTCAAGATGTTGTTTACCTTTGTCCATGCGAGATGGAGACACGTTTCTTTCACTTTCCTCCGCATGTTCACCCTTAGTCGTCTCTTGCGATGAACCCTCTCCAACTTTAGTTGTACTTTTGAAGAAGTACTCAGCATCCGCAAAGTATGACTCAGCCTCAGTGAAAGGTTTATCATCACCAAACATGCAACCATGGACATCCTAAGAGCATATCGTATGACGTCTTTGCATCTATGACATGAAAGAACACACTTGAAGCCATCTCATCGATCAATAGATCCAGCCTTATTGTGCTGAGAGCTCTTTGACCTTCTTGGTTAAACCCTTGAATCATCAACCGACTGTTTCCAAGTTCATTTATTTGTGCACCCAACTTATTCATCACTCTCAAAGGTAAGATGTTTACCCCAGAACCTCCGTCGACTAACATTCGCTTGATTTTTTGTGCCTTGACGTAGCCTATTACGAACAAGGGTCGATTATGAGTTTGTGAGCCGAGCAACAAGTCTTCCTATGTGAAGGTCAATGCATGCCCATTTCTTCCGTTACGAGTGTGATCTTGAGATGGACAGACTCCATTCGTCTCTTGATTCGCCATATAACATGCAACACCGTCATGGTCATCGTCTTTGACAGAAAAAATATTCACAGTTATTTCATCTTTAAAGATGATTTTTCCTTATTCGACCAGCTGCATAATTTCATCTTTGAAGATAAAGCAATCTTGAATCGGATGACCCACCAATCTATGGTATCTACAGTATTTCGGGTCATTTGTACGTCCGGCTTCTTTCGGTCTTTTCATTTTCGATAACTCAATGAGTTTATCCTTCAACAAATCGTTGAATATTCCTGAGACATCAGAGTCTAGGAACGGGTACTACCTCTGTTGCTTCTCTTTCAAGGTCAATTTTCTTTCCCCCCCCCCCCTACTTTCTTGGGCAGCAACACCTTTCCCTTTGTCATTCTTAGCTCCATCATTTCTTTGGTATTTGACAATTGTTGCATTTACTTGAATGGAGTCTTTATAACGAAGGTCTCAACCCCTTTCCTAACCTCTTGTTTATATTTGAATTTCCGAGCTTCTTGAGTTGGCGGCTCGTTAGCTCCGATTGCGGCCATGCTTAACTCCATATCATGAGCTCTTGTTGCTAACTCTTCGAAGGTACTTGGACAAATCCCTTGAAGGATGTATCAGAGACCCCATTGCATTCCTTGAATGCACATCTCAATTGTAGAAGTTTTAGATAATCTATCTTTGCAGTTCAAACTTAAATTTCTCCATCGATTAATGTAATCAATCACAAGCTCATATTTCCACTGACGAGTGTTGGTTAGTTCAATCATACTAAATGTTCTCCTTGTTCTGTAGAAGCGGTTGAGAAATTCCTACTCCATTTGATCCCAACTATCGATGGAGTTAACCTCCAAATCGATATACCAATCAAAAGTGTTCCCATTCAAGGAGCGGACAAACTTTTTGGCCAAGTGGTTGCCATAAGTCCCGACGTTATTGCACGTTTCTATAAAGTGAGCCACATGCTGCTTTGGGTTCCCCTTACCATCGAACTGTTGGAACTTAGGGGGTTGATAGCATGTTGGCATCCTTAAACCGTCAATTTTCTTAGTATACGACTTAGCATAAGTGAAGGATGACTTTGAGCTTTCTTCAACTCTGTCTTTGATTGTTCCCAATATAAGCTACTTGAGTTGATCAACATCCATCCCTCTCTCAGAAGAAGTTTGGAGCTCTCTTGCAGTGAGTTCAGTCTTCGCTGTTTGATGTTTAGTTGAGGTTTCCCCATCATCTTGTTCCTCAACTTTCTTTCCATTCGTACGACTTGTATCCTCGTTTTTAACTTTATGCATCAAGTTGGAAATTCGAATATCTTGATCTTGGACATGCTTTGAGAGTCCTTCGAGGGCTTTCATGATACTAGCCAGTTGCTCCTCAATAGTTGAGGTGTTCGTCATCATGGCTAGAGCAACGCTTGAAGTTGACAAATGGTCCGACACGGAGCGGGGAGTGGAATCAGTAGAGTTGTCTTCTCCTCCTTCAGCAACGTAAGGCGGCAGCTGGTTTGCAGTCGTTCCAGCTGAAGTATTTTCTCCCGAAAAAGCATGTGACAATGATCTCTTCGTCATGCTTCTCGTGACAACATTGACGTCGATAGTTTTGGAAGGATTCGTCCTTACATACAAGATTTTGTGCTGAGACATCTTGATTGTCTGGTTCATTGTCTAGAGTTCTACTATGACCGTTAGTTTGACTAATCGTTTGATATGTGAGGGTCTATGGGTCACATAACAAGTAGTCTTAATTTACGAATTAAAGTTGACTAAATTAATTATTTGATTTGATCAAGATATTTAATTTATAGAGAAATATAGAATAATTCTATTGGATATAATTATAATTTATTTAATTAAATTAGACTTAATTTATAAGATGATATATTAGACATATCATAATTAATATAAGATATATTATGTGATAAATATGGTAAAAACTATTTTATTATATATTGGATTTGCTAATAAAATATATTTGTGTGCTTCAAGCCCATGTGCATAGATAGATTTTCCATTTTACTATATAAAGACCTATAGGGTTAGAGGTTCTGAGAAACAATATTTATCACTCATAATATTTCTTTGGTTCTCCCTATAGAATTCTCCTAGCGAATTCATTTAGAGAATTCCAATCTGGATCACTAGTTCATAAACGACTTGTATACACATATTAAAAATGAATGAATGTTATAAAAATAAATCATTTAAAATGACTTCTTCTAGCATTTTGAGAAGCAAATTTTTCAATAATATCTTCATAATTAATTTGTTCTAGCATATCTTTTTCAATACGTAAAGTTAATTTAGAGAAACTTCTTCATCAACAATATTATATTCATTTTCATTTATATCCTCATTTGAATTATTTATATCTACATCCACTATAAGACTAGTTTGTCCATTCAAATTATTTACATCTATGTTGTTTAGCTCTGGTCCGCTATTAACATTATCATTCAAGTCTTTTAAGCGACTCGATTGTCCTAATTTTTTGGAAAGAATTTATCCAATGCTCATTTTTGTGATAAAATTAGTTGTTCAAATCTCTTTCTTTTTTTGCCTTTTCTCACTACCAGATTCATGTTTTTTAGAAAACATATTTATATTAAAAAGTAAAAATTGATAACTAAATGACAATAAATAATAATTCAACTAAAAGTAAATGAAAAAAAAAATAAGTCAATAATAAATATTCAATAAGTAGAAAAAAAAAAATAACAGAAATAATAAACAATAAATAAATGAATAATATAACGAAATAGAATGAAATATAGTAGTGAAATGCACATCCTAATTTATAGGAACAAACGGTACTATGCTAGCTTATTAATTAGATATTAATAATTAATTACTAATTAGGAATAAATAATTGTGTTTGTATTAAAGTCATGATCATTTTCAAAAATATAATTAATGCTAGTTTATTAAAAAAAATTACCGTTTATGCACTCAGATTAATTATTATATTTTTCTTTTAATTTATTTTAAAAATATTAATTATAATATTACATATATATATATATATGTATATATGTGTGTGTGTAAAAGTAGGCCCCCAAAAATTCGGGGCCTGGGGCGGTCGCCCTTCTCGCCCTGCCTTGCTACCCCTGTCGACGAGGATTACGTGGATACCATAGTAGAGGATCTCACATACGAATCACTGTAAGGAATATTAATGTTTTAATTATCCTTCAATTTATGTTATACAGTCATATCAGAATCTGTGTTGGTAAATAAAATTTTAACTTCCGCTACTACGAGCATAGTGTTTGTATCTCGAAAACCCAACAAACACATCATCTAGCTTTGTCATGGGAGATCACACTTCGTAATTAGATAAAATATTTAAATTTTTTTACCGAAATGTCCTTATAATTGTTTTTAAATATTAAAAAATATTCCTAGAGTTCTTTCCCAAATCAGGTTGGGCCGCAAATTTCTAGGCTCGATAGCAATCCGGAAAAGTCCTAGAGAAACAAGAAACCTAACGGCCTCGGACCGATAGGAACAAGCAGCTCGACTTGGCTCGACCTATTTTACAACTCTAGATATATATATGTCATTTTATAATTATTTTTTTATATTTTTTAAATTAAAAGGATATATTCGTAATTTTTTATTTATTAATTTAATTTATTAGTAGGACGACGCAATATGATTGTATGTTGCATAAAAAAGAAAATTTATATGTTGGATCAACGATCCAATGCATGGTATTTGAAGTATGGTTTGTTGTAAGACAGAACAAAGCCAGTCTTACTATAAAAAGACCCTTGTTTTAAAATACGTTTTATAAATAAAAAAACGAAAGTAAAAACGATGTTTAAGAGTAACACTTGTGTGGAGTATTCTATACACGAAATATGTCAAATCAAGGCAGTTTCTAAAAAATTGTGGGTCATAAACTCAGTTTCGAGTCGCAAACAAATGGTTTACTACAAATTCAGAATATGGTTTCTATAAGTCCAAAATATTATCTCTATAATGGCAAAAGTATACTACTCAAGTCCAAAATTATTCTAGCGAATTCGCCAAAAAACTAAGTGTCTAGAATATTTTTGGATTTTTAGTGACAATACTTTGGTCTTGTAGTAGCCGAATATTTTTTTAATTTGATGTACATAGCCTATTTTGACAATAAAAGGTAGATCATATAAAAGAAGAAAAAAAACCTAGGACCATAAGCTCACAGGTCGAGTCAGAGGCCGGAGTGCCATTAAAACCTTGCCTGGGAAAACCCTCTTTAGGGATAAAACCCAGGTCAAGGAAAAAGGCACACTCCTTTAAAAGTCAATGTCTATAGAAAGCTGTATATAAATCATTATGCAGAAATGAGAGTAAAAAGTCTTGGGGGTAGCCTCTCTGGTAGCCTCTCTAGATACAATCAAGGCCAGTCTTGGCTACAACATCTGTCGCCTGGTTGGCCTCTCTGAAGACGTGTGAGTATCTGATGTGCATGTCCTGTGTAAGAGGGTGGATCTGGCTCCAAAGGCCTTGCAGACGCTAAGGAATATAGAAATTGGTGCTCATAAAAGTGTCAATCGTGAGTGTCGAGTCCGACTCAATCCAAAGGAAGTGTCATCCCTGATCATGTGCATACTTGATGGCCATAAGTACCGCAGCCAACTCAGCCTCAAGAGGGAGGCCCCAACCCACCTTAGTAGCGACCGCATCCACGAAGAATCCCTTAAAGGTCCTGAAAACCGCCCCCACATGTAGACTACTTGGGGAAGAAGAGGCACTACCGTCCATGTTAACCTTGTACCAACCCGGATCAGGCGAAAACCAAATCACAGATGAACCGTGTCTCGTTGGCCTGTGTCTGCTCGAAACACCAAGAGCCCTAGCAATCAGTAGATCTCGAACTGTGCCGTCTGAATATCCCCTAGTTATGTTGTTGGCCTCCCTGATGCCTGGAATATTTGAGTCATACATCTCCTAACAGAGGGCGAAACCCCATCGAATATCACCCTGTTCCGTAGAGTCCAAACGACCCAAATAGTAGTGACGAAGCCCGCCCTCCACAACTCAAAAGACTGCGGACCCAACCGAACTCTAGTGGCATGAAGGAAGATGTCTAGGAAGCTGACCCCTGTGTGAATCGTGACCCCAAACATTTGAGTCAAGCTGCGCAGAATCTCCAACGTGAACAGACAATGGGCAAGCAAATGATCGAGCGACTCAGAATCCCCGTGGTACAACACACAAATCGATGGACCCTAAATTCTAAAAGACGAGAGCCAATCCGACGTGGGCAACTTGCCCCAAACTGCTCTTCAAATCGCAGTGGAGCGACACATTGGCATGAAGGTGCCCCACATCAATGATGCCCAACCAAGCCTGGGCAGGGTTCCGGTGATCTGAGCAAATCATATGCCATGCTAGAGGAGAGTTCCCCTGAAAGTGAGCCTCCCAAAAACATTTTTCAGGTCCCCTAAACACCGTGATCTATAGGATATCCCTGATAATCTCCGTAAATCTCATGATAAAGCACCTCGGGAAGTGCCAGCAATCATCATAGAAGATATCCACAACCGTGGAAGTGAAGGTAGAAGCGAATCTGTCAGGCAGACCCATCCTCTCAAAGATAGTATAATCGATTCAATTGTCGTGCCAAAAGCTGACACGAGATTCTCTGCCAATCAGCCACCTCGAGTCATCTCTAAGTCTTGTATCATGCGGACGAAGGCCCGGTCCAACAGAAGAGACTCTACCATAAGGTCTCAGTTTGTGCTCTAAATTAGAGTGCCTTCGATGCAAGAGCTCCGTATCTGGCGATTTGTTCTAAAGAATATCCCAGTTCAGCTTACAAAGAAATGAGGCATTCGTCAGTCGGATAGAACGAACCCAAATTCTCCTTCCCCCAAAGGGGCACAGACCCGCTGTCAAGAAACCGAATAAGCCACATATTTGCGGTTCACATCCCCCTTCCAAAGGAAGTTTCTCATAGCCGACTACAGTTGTCGTAGCAAGGAACTGGGCCATTTATAGACCATCATCGAATGTACCAAAGAGGCCGTAATGACTGAGTTAATTAGGCAACGACGGCCGGCAAGGGACAAAGTGCTACCTTTCCACCTACTAAAGTTAGATATGACAAAATCTGCAATTGGCCATAAATGCTCTTTCCTTAGACTACCGCGGAATATTGGAACCCCCAGGTATGTGAAGGGGAGTGAGCCCTCAGCAATGCCAGTAATCCTGAATGTCCCACGACGCAGCCTCCGAGGTACAGCTCTCCCAAAGAACACCCTGGACATCAAAGGACTGTTTTGGCTTATACTACTACAAGGCTAAAAATATGTTGTTACTATAAGACCAAAAAATATGTTATTACAATGGCCAAAATATGATATTACAAGATCAAAAAATATTATGCTATTATAAGATCAAAGTATTATCACTACAAAATCAAAAGTTTACTATTACATATTCAAAAATTTCTGGCAAATTTACCCAAAAAACTAAGTTTTCATAATTTTTTTTTTTAACTTGTAGTAGTACACTTTTGATCTTATAGTAAGAAAATACTTGAGGGCGAAAAAATATATTTTTGTTGACAAAAAAATTATATACAATATTTCACAAAACTTAAATCCGTGGAAATTTTACCCATCCTACCCAATTTGCACTGTCTTGTTGATCGCGCATAGCATAAATAAGAAGAAAGAGAGAAAATTCTAAAAAAAAAAAAACGCGCATGTCAGAAACAAAAAGAGAGAAATATCAGAAAATCAGATCGCTAATTTCGATCCGTTCTCTTAAGATTTTTATTAAATCTAGCCTCGAATGAAAGATGAAGAAATCAATATACCACATGTGGATTTATTTCAATTAACTGTTAACTGCTGATTGTTATGTATTTGTACTTTTAGGGATGAACTATTCAACATGCGTAGATTTAATTTTTTATTTTTTTTAGATGAAGTGAGTATTTCATTCGCGCTCGGTAATGACATTTTATTCATGTAGTAACACATTTTTTTCTATAAAGTAATACACTTATGTTTATATAGTAAAACAATTTTCAATACTTCACAAGTGTTACTTTAAGGACAAATATGTGTTATTTGTCTTTACAGTAACAAATATATGCCCCCACAATAACATATAATTATTTTTATAGTAACACAAATCAGGAAAAAGTTTTTCTGTTTGCCTTTTGCGTGATTTTTTTTTTGAAAGATCTGTTTGATTTTAGTATGATGATTTGCAAAAGATTTGCGAGTTTTTGCTCATTCCTTAAATTAATTGTACTAATATTTCATGTGAAAAATCAATTTATGTGTTATTTGTATTTACAGTAACACATATTTGTTCTTACAATAACATACAATTATCTTATAGTAACACAGATCTAGAATATAATTTTTTGTGCGAATTTGCATGTTTTTTAGTTTAAAGAATTTATGTGATTGCATGTTTTACCCTTCCTTAAATATACTAATATTTCATGTAAAATATTTTACATAAGTGTTTCTCATTTCAGTTAAGTTTAATCCGTTTCTCATTTCAGTTAAGTTTAATCCACGTTTGATTATAAATCTTTACACCAAAACTTCTTTAATTAATTATATATTATGTATACAATATTTCATATAGTTTCAATTATGCATTTTTTTTCCTCATCCGAATTTGAAATAGACTCCATAGGAAAAAAATGAAATACCAAACCCATAAAAGCTGGATATATATGGGCCAATTACTAAGCAACACACAATCACTGTGAGTAGTGGAGTACCTATTATATATTGTAAGCCATGCACCAACTTAAAAAAAATAAAAAAATTACAGGACTAAAGTTAAAATATATATATATATATATATATATAAGTGTTAGTGTAACGCCACCAAAATACTTGTTTATTTCTGCAATATCTTTCATCACATTAGATACATAGCAGCAGTATATATAGCACTAGTTATAATGTAGCGCAAAAAATACATTAATTGAATGCAATCTCATATTTTCAAACATACAGTTTTATATATTAATGAATATACCACAAAACAAATAAATATATATTTAGTTTTAAAGTAATTAATTAAGAATTAATTATCTTGTTCCTGGAACGGCAATTTTGTCGAATTTCTCCTTGTTTCCCAGTGAGCACTTTGAGACTCCCCATTCTACTGATGGACAGTGCAAACGCTTTCCTGAACTGCTCACGGCTCCCTGCGAATTCTAAGGTCAATTGTGTTGTATTGTAATTAAACAGAAGCTCTTGGTCCACTCTCAGAACTGAATCGTACGACAGTACGTTCGAGTAGTATGTCGGTGTGAATCGGTATTGGTCGCCGTTCTTGTCCGTTAAGAATACTGAGGGGTCCTTCTCTCCCTTTTTAAGGTCTTTTGGGCATTGGGTTTTGAGTTTGTCGAGCGTCGAGCGGCTCATGCTCGGGTCGGGCTTCCCGGTTTTGTTGAAGTTGTAGAGACGGTCGCGGATGTATGTGCAGTGCGTTTTCCCCATCGTGTGCGCTCCTGAAATAATATTGAATTGTGTTAAACTAGTTTTATATATGAATGAATAATTACTTATCTGCATCTAAGCAAACGAGCCCTAGTAGTTTAACTGAGTAGTAATAGTTATATTTTCATTAAGTTGCTTAGTTGCACCATAATACTAGCTAATGTACAAAAGTGTTACTCTTGATTGACATATTTAAAAAAATAAGTCAAATTAAGTATACTTCTTAAATGACTTTTTTTAAATCCTTTTGCTTTATAGATTTTTATTTTCTTGTAATCAAACTCGTTTTTCTTCTAAAATATTTCACATTTATAAAATTCCGCGATATGCATGTATATATATATTAGGGGTACTTACCGTACTTTTTACTTTTTTTTTTATTATAATTATTATTCTAAGTAAATTGATTTGATCATGTTTAGCCAATTAAATTAGGAGTGATATTTGAGATATGGTTAAGTATATAGTATTCCCTATGTCCATTTTTTATTCAACAATTACTGTTTCACGAAAATTTAACGTGAAAGTTATTTATTAATATCAAATGAGATAAAGTGGTTTTAAACAATAAAGTAATGACATCTGATGTTATTTTGATATTTTTGAATTGTGGTGTTTAAAGTGAATATATGTTTTATTACTAAATTAAGAAACGATGAATCTAATTTAGAAAGTTCATTATTTCTGGTAAATGTTGAATTAAAAATGGGACAGAGAGAGTATTAATTACCTAGGAGAGTAGCATAGTCTTGTTGATCTAAGCCCTTGGAATAGAAGTATGCAAGGCCCTGTTGCCAAGAAATGGAGGGGAGCGGAAGGTCAACCCATGCTTCATTTGAGTCAAACCCATCTCTTCTGCCCAATAGCACTGGATAGGATGGTGCCCCGGACAAATGAGCAGCATCTCGAGCAGCAAGGTTAAGAATGTCAGCACAAGACACTATTCCAGGGCAGCGTTGTTCAACAACTGTCTTAATCTTGTCAATCAGTATGAACCCACCCAACCCTGAATTTTGTGGAGCTTGTTTCTCTGTGTCGGGCCCATCTAGAAGAATCGATGCATCACACCCCTGAATTGCATTGCATTATCAATCATCATTAGCTAATTGAACATATATTAAAAAAGTGTAATAATGAATGAGAGGTTTGAAGGGTAATTTTGTAAATGTTTATGTATAAAGTAAAAAAAAGAGTTGACTTTTGTGTTTGTGTTGAGAAAAAGTAATGACATTTGTGTAAATTTGAGGATGTTGTGAGGGTAAAGTTTATAAAGAGTTTTTCATTTTAAGAGTGTAAAAGTTATTGTAAAACATCCATAAAAAAAAGTGTGAAAGTTATTATGGACCGAGGGATCGAGTAGTATATACATTTTTTCATAACAACTTTCGTATGTAATTGTCAGCACTTATTAAGAAAGCGTAATAATAAGTACTATAATTTTAAAGGGTACGCAATTGTAATTGTGTAAACTTTTATGCATAAATTATTAAAAAAACAAGTTTATGAAGAATAGATCTCGAGGTTGCAAATATGAGAGATTGTGAAGTATTTATTAATTATGCATGTTTAATAAAACCTTTGATGGACGAGATCAATTAATGTGATTAAGATTATGCTATAGTAGAGGTAGGATCTAGCCTTGTTATGTGGGATTTTTTATTTTATTTTATTTTTAAGGAATGCATATTGATCTACACAGGCTTTTAATGCATCTAACTGATGTGCTAGCTACCTCGCGAGCGAATGCAACTACAAATAATTCAGCTAAATATGTTCTAGCTCGAACATACAAAATTCGAGTATACTCCCTCCTAATTTGTTTGTCCAAGGTAGAATTTTTATTTTAAAATATTTGTCATTTTGCACTAACTTAAAATAAATAATTAGGTAAATAAAAGGATAAAAGTGACACTGTGCACATATATTTATTGTTTTGACGCTGGATATTCGCCTGCCCACTTCATTTTTTGACCCACGTCTCTTATAAACGGACCCACTTCATTTTTTGTGCAATTTTTAACTAAAAAAAAATGTCAAAAATAATATATACCCTTTTTTTTATCGATCAAAGATTCAAAATTCACACCCTATACACAAACTCACCTGCCTATGAATAAACTTACTATTTTTCTCTATAGAAAATTAACAGCGCCCCACATCTTTCAGTATAGTAGAGTAGTTAATCATTTTAGTGGGAATAAGGAAAAATTTCAAAATATGTCGGGTAACTTAAGTTTTCACTTTTCTAAAATAAGTTACTAAGTTGTTCAATTTACATATTTTTGTCCAATTTACATTCTTTTGATCAAAAAATTAAAATTTGTGTGAGACCGATATCATTTTATATATAATGGTATGTTATTAATTTTCAGAAAAATGGTATAACTTTATAATTGTATGCTATCACTTTTTAGAAAAAAAATATATGTAAAATGCAATATCGATCTGGTCTAACGTTCACACAAATTTTTATCTCTAGGGTGCAACATGTATTAAATATTTATAATGAAATATTTAGTGGAACAGATCGATGAATTAATCTAACAAAATACGATGATAAAATAAATACTGTATGAATGAAGGTGAGATTAATAAATAAACTTACATTAACCATGCAGTCAGCATAGAGCAATTTAAATAGCTTAGCGGTGATGCTCATATCGTCCTTCCACCACAACTCTACTTGATGCGTTACAAACGCCTCCACGTTTTCGCAAGTTTTGAGCTTCTTGTAATATTGTCTCTTCAAATTCTTCGCATCCGGCGGCAAAGTCACCGCCGCCAAGCTCAGCCCCATCGCCGCCACCAAACATATCCCTATCATCAAATTACTACTCTTCATTTTCCTATATTGCAGTATTAAGTAAATATATGACGATGATGCCTTATGCAAACCAATATATATAGTGAAACATAACATGGGGATATATGACTTAGAATGCCAAGCTGTTAACAATATCATTAAAAAATATACTCCATTTCAGATGTTTCCTTCATTAATTACTTTGCTTCCTTCAATGCCTTTGCACTAATTTTACGTACTCTTAATTCTTTAATATTATTATTAACGGTCTCATGTTGTCATTTTTCGAATATCAGTACAAATTTATCATTTTTCTTTCAACAATATTCCTATAAATTCTAATCATTTTTCTAAAATCAACTAATTAATGATGTACATGATGGGTACGAGAGTTTTTTTTAACACCCTAATTAATGAGAAAATTGATTTGGGTGAGTAAATGAGAAAAAAACTATTTACGTCCCGTAACTTTTACCTTTTTTGAAAAACGTCCCAAAATAGTTAAATTTTAATTTACGTCCCATAACTTTTTCAATTGCTTAATTTACGTCCAATTTTCACTAGAAATCCCCAAATTTATATAAATGGGACGTAAATTGAGCAATTGAAGAAGTTATGGGACGTAAATTAAATTTTTAATTAAAATGGGACGTTATGCGAAAAAGATAAAAATATTCCACAAATGTGGACAATTCACTATAAAATTAATGTAGTTTATGTTATACAATCAAATAAAAAAATAATTTATAAATTCACAAATTAATTAATTATTATAAATATCAATTAATTTACCTAATTCATTATTAGGAAAATTATTAACTTACATAATTAGAAAAAAATTATAATTAGTATTATAAAATAAATTATGAATATTAAATAAAATACTAAATAATATTTTAAAATATATGAAAATAAATTTAGAATAATATTTAAATAAGTAAATAATTTTTCATAATATCAAAATAAAAATAAAAAAATCAATTAACATACTCAAATAAATATAATTTTTATCTTTAAAATAATAAAAATCCCAAATATTTTTTTTTAATTAAAATGGTCAAAAACTCTTATTAAAACTTAACAATTATTTTAATATTTTAAATAAATACAAAAATCCATAAATATTTAAAATTCCCAAAGAAATCAAAAAATATTCAAAATTCTCACCCCTTACCCACGGTAATTGAAAGATGATGATGAACAATATATTTTTTTAACAATTTGTTAATTATTTTTTGTTTTTCATTTTTATTATATAAATTTTAATTTGATATTAGTTCGTACAAAAATATGTGGACCTAGTTTGTGTAATACTTAGATTATTTTTATAGTTATTTGATTACTTTAAAATAAATAATTTTATAATACTTATATTGTAATTATAATTTTTTTCTAATTAAGTAAGTTAATAATTTTTCTAATAATAAATTAGGCAAGTTATTGATTTTTATAATAATTAATTACTTTATGAATAAATAAATTGTTTTTTATATTAAAATAAGTTAATTTATGAATAAATGAATTATTTTTTTATTTGATTGTATAACATAAACTACATTAATTTTATAGTGAATTGTATACACTTGTTGAATATAATTATCTTTTTTGCATAACGTCCCATTTTAATTAAAAATTTAATTTACGTCCCATAACTTCTTCAATTGCTCAATTTACATCCCATTTACATAAATTTGGGGATTTTTAGCAAAAATTGGACGTAAATTAAGCAATTGAAAAAGTTATGGGACGTAAATTAAAATTTTAACTTTTTTGGGACATTTTTCAAAAAAGGTAAAAGTTACGGGACGTAAATAATTTTTTTCTCTGAGTAAATAAATTGAGACAAATACTAAGGACCGAAGATAGTATATAGTATATAATTATAGGCACTAAAACCATGTGATCATTGTCAAAATTCATTAATTCGATCATATATAATATTAGCACAAAATTAGAAAAAAATACGGAAATACTTGCGGATGAAAAGTGAATCAAACATATTTTCTAAAAAAAATTGTGCAAGACAAACAAAAAATTTCGCTCTCACGCCTGTGTAACTATAGAGTAAGGCCATGTTTATGTTTGATAGCAAAGACTAATTATCTAAGATTAGAATGATAACTAAACTTTATAAATTTTAAAGCATAATCTACCCTTAAACTAAGTTATCAAACAACCAATAAAAATGATATATAGTTAATCTAGATTTAATCTAAACTATCAAACATGGCCTAAATACAGAGTAAGGACATGTTTGATAACAAATTAAGACTGATTATCTAAGATTATGATGATAACTAAACTTTATAAATTTTAAAGCATAATCTGTGCTTAATCAAACCATCAATATATAAAAATGATATATAGTTAATATAGATTTAATTTAAACTATCAAATATGACCTAAATATATATGTGTTGCTGTAACAACAAGTAACACATAGTTGTTCATATAGTAACACAATTTTCCTTAGTAACACAGATAAAATGAGTTTTTCTGTTTATTTTTGACCCATTTTTATGGAAAAAATTGTTTGACTCCATCAATTTCAGGTGAGTTTTTCTACTTCTTTATGTTGTATGAACTACACTATGTTCTTCTCCTACATAAATTATTTGGGTCCGTCTTCTAACTCATTTTACATTGTATTTGTTTCACACAATTAAAACTGTCTTTAATATAATTAAGAAAATAATATAAGTGTAGAGAAAAAAATTAATTTTATAATTATGATTTCAGAAAGTGTGTTCACATTCTACTAAAGTAACAATCACTCAATCTATCAATATGCACGTAATTAAGTGTGTATAATTATAGGTGTAACCTGTTATTTTGCGTTTGTAATACGAAAGCGAGTTGGATTAAATATTTAAATGTCATTTTTTAAACTATAATAATACTCCTAAGACATCTTATACATTGTCAACTCTTTAAATCTTTGACCACTGAAAATCAACTCTTTAATTGGTTAGTTAAGAAAATCGTTTGACGTAGTCAATTCGATATGTACAAGTGTACAACTTTCCAAAACAAAAAAAACAAAAATCTATATGTCTATATTTATTTATTTATTTTATTTTTTTTTGATTGGTAAAGGATTTATTTATTTATAAAAGAAAGGTACAAGTGATACGCAAAATTGTTTACATAGTAACACAATCTGAAATAGTTAATGAATTAGAAAATTTTCCTGCTAAGTATTTCTTCCTCCAATGCATCTGAGGGGGTCCACAACCCAGTCCTTGAATAAAAATGTGCTCCGAGTAGGATACTTGATGGTGAACCAACTCCATAGTCTCGCCTTGAGTTCTTCATTGAATTTCGAGCTTGATAGCGTCTCATTCCTGAAAATAACTGCATTTCTCCATTACCAGATCAGCCACACCATACAGAGCCATATGCATGTTGCGTTCTTCTTGCTGTTATTCCCTCTCATGATGCCACCAAAACCTAGACAATTACCCAGGGACTCGGATGGTAGTGCAGTCGATATCTTGAGTCAGGCCAGACAATCCATCCACAGTTTGTAGGTATGGGTGCATTCAAAGAAAATATGTCGCTCCGTTTCTTCATGTGCTTCGCAAAAACACACCTTAGGTCATCACTTTGGCTGAGAATATTTCGTCTTCTGAGATTTGTCCTTGTGGGCAGTCGGCCCCAAAGAAGTCTCCATGCGTGTGCCTTCACTTTTGGTGGGGCGAAATTCTTCCAAATGCCTTTGAATCCTTGTAGCAAACTGTCATCTAGCTGAGTGTCCCGATTCTGGTTGTGCAGGACCATGTAAGTTTCCTTCGTGACATACCTCCCCGTCATCGATAAGTTCCATCTCCATGAGTCCCCTATTCCATTTTTTGGTTGAGACCTGTCCAGCACAGGAAAAAGATCATTAAAAGATGTCAGATCTCTATCACGTAGTGGCCTCCTCCAATTCCATACTGTTGGTCCTGAAAGGAGTATATAACAAGTGTATGGGGGGGAATACACTTGTATGCAATTCTTTTGCTAATTTGATCAAACCAGAGTTCAGCAAGGTTGTCTTGGACAACTCTGCTGAAGAAGATTAACTCTTCTAAGATAATCAGACTACTACGTACTATTGAGTACTTAGTTGAATAACTATCTAGGGGAGTTATATGTGCGGAATAGTGGTTGACCCTTTAAGTTTAGACTCCTTTGATTTCTGAAATCACTTAGTCAATGCAATACAGTCCAGTTTTCAGGGAACTTGTCCAAATCAGTTTTGCACAGTCTTTGAATATGTATCTTTGAAAGATCAGTTTTGTGTGCAGTGTTGAATGAATGTAAGTATTTGTAAAGTAAATCAACACAAGAGTTTATAGTGGTTCAAAGACTCAAGCTCCTACATCCACTTTCCCTGATTTAACAGGATAATTCCTTCACTCTTGGAATTAACTTGTTTTATAGTGCCAAGGTGCACTTGATCAATAACACCACTCCCTCCTTGGTGAATTGATCCCTAGGATGTCTAGAGTCCTAGTACCCTCTTCTCAACTCAGAACTGAACTGTTCTTCTCTCAACAGTCAGCTCCTACCACTTCTACTACTACAACCTTCTTACTTTCACTCTTGAAAGATGTAAGGGTTGAAGTAAGGTTCCAACTAATGAGATATCCTTTACAATGAAGATCAGTGTATAAGGATAGGATATCTCTCTAAGCTTGTGTATGGATATACAATTGGGTTCAGCTTAGAAGAAGTGTATAAAGACTAAGATAGTCTCTTTGAAAGCTTGAGAGCACTTGTCAACTTGTAGGATAGTTGGATATTCTTGTCAAGGTTGAGGTGCTTTTGGATTGTGTTGAGGTGCTTTCAAATGGTCTTCACACTTCTGTATTTATAGACAAAATGGAGGATTTGCCCGTTGGAGAGGCAGCCCCAAATTGCTATAAATGTCTTCCTTGAGTTCTTCAAACTGGAAGACAGATTCTTGATAGTGACATGTCCTCATTTGGGTAATAAACGGCTTGTAAGACTTTGTCTTCATTCTGCAGCACTTTTCCCAATGTTTGACTTCTTGTTAGGACTTGGACATGGCTTCTGAAGGTTGTTCCAATGATAGGACAACATTCCTTATCAACTGGACAACTCTCCTTATCACTATCAGCAGTTTTGCTTTTCAACAAGGTTGGCTTGCTCTTCTTCAGATGACTTGGCTCTTTCCCTTTATTTCTCTCTAAGGTGATCTTGGCATGTTGCATTGTATTTCTTTAGGGCATGGTTGTCTCTAATTCTTCAGCATAGTTGACCTTCAACCTTTAGAGCATCTGTTCTGATTCAATCATGCTGAGACAACCCTTCTGGACAACTCTTCTGATCAGCACTTTTGGTCTTTTATCATCAGAGCATTTTACTCATAGAGTTGGCTTCTCTGGACAACTCTCCTGATCAGATTTATTTGGCTTGTCCTTTTAATTTTATCACTCTAACATGTGGACAACTTCTCTGGACAACTCTCCTGATCAGAGCATCATATTGGATTTATCCTTTTGAGCTCTACTCACTTGTTCTTGCATATGAACATCTTCTCTGGACAACTCTCCTGATCAGAGCATTTGGTTTTCATAGAGTGTCCTTGTCCTTAAGTGATTGTTCCAGAATTTGAGCCTTGAGGGGACTTGATTTTGATCATCTTCAAAGCATAGGTTCCCCCTCAATTGTGCATCTAATTGTCTAAGAGCTGCCTAACATTTCAGCTTCTCATCTAGCCTATATTCTATATGTTCTAACATTTCTAGAACATGTTTATCTTGACTTAGGCATGTCTCAGGGGGTTTTGGTATTAGATCAAAACATATCTCATTTTATTCCCAACACATACCCATTTCCAAGTACCCTCTACCCAAATGCCCATTTCCCAAACTGTTTTTTCCTTATCTAAACTTAACTGGAACAATCTAGAGAATCTGTTTCTAAGTACCCCTTCTCCCGTCCAATCTTCCTCCCAAAAGGATGAATTTTTCCCATCCTCAACCACCTTTCTTAAATTTTCCATAAACCACTCACTATTACCCTCCCCTATTGCCTTTAAGACATCCCTCCACCACAATGACACCCTACCTCCCCTTCTAGTTGGTACTAAGCTAAATACGTTTGTCCCATTATTTCCATACCTAGACCTAATGACTCGACTCCAAAGGCTACTTTTTTCCTGCAAAAATCTCCAAGCCCATTTCCCTAGTAGAGTTCTATTGAAAGTTTCTAGATCCCTAACCCCTAAGCCTTCCAGTTGTTTAGAATTGCACACTTTTTTCCAGTGAATCCACGCCACTTTCCTGTTGTTACTCCCACCCCCCCAAAGAAAATTTCGTTGAAGGCTCACAATCTCACTCAAGGTTTTTTTCGGTATGTGATAGAAGGACATATAGTAGGTTGGAAGTGAAGAAATAACCGAGTTTAACAAAGTGATTCTGCCACCCATTGAGATCTTCTTATCATCCCACCTTGCTAGTCGATTCCTTATTCTTTCCACCACTGTCGTCCACTCCGATACTTTCCTGTGGTTGGATCCGACTCTCATTCCCAGATATGTGAAGGGGATTTTGTCTGTTTTGCACCCCAGGATTTCAGCCATTCCATTTAGGGTGTACTCTTCCACATTTACTCCAATCACCGAGCATTTGTCAAAATTGATGTTTAGCCCCGACATCAGCTCCATATTTCTTAGCACCCGTCTCATTACCCATGCGTTTTCCAAGCTTGCTTCACCCATTAGAATTGTGTCGTCTGCAAATTGGAGGTGTGATATTCTGACCATGTCCTGACCTATTTCAGCCCCTTTGAATAGCCCTACATCGGTTGCTATTTCCATTAGAATGCTCAAGCCTTCTCCTGCAATCAGGAATAAGAGGGGAGATAGTGGGTCTCCTTGTCTTAGTCCTTTCTCCAATTTGAACTCGCCTGATGGGCTGCCATTCACAAGAACCGAGGCCGATGCTGTTGTTACACATTCCATAACCCATTTCCTCCACTTGGGATGGATATTGAATCTTTCCATCATTTGCTCTAGATACCCCCAATCGACCGAATCATAGGCTTTTGCAAAGTCAATCTTGAAGAATATGCGTTCAAGTCTCTCCCTTTTGGCTTCGTCTATTGCTTCGTTTAGGATTCCTACGCTGTCCAGGATGTTTCTATTTCCAATAAAAGCACTCTGGGCAGGAGATATGATGGATGGTAGAACTGAGCCGAGCCTCTTTGCTAGGATTTTTGCTATGATTTTGTAAATTCCACCCACCAGCGAAATTGGTCTGAAATCATTCATGTTTGTGCTTACCTCTTTCTTGGGTATCAGCCCAATGAAAGCTGGGTTAAAACCTCTCACCAGGCGGCTATGGGTGTGGAACTCATCCATGAGTAGGATGAAATCAGGTTGGAGGACGTGCCAGAACTCCTTCAGGAAGGTGAAGTTGAATCCATCCGGACCTGGGCTTTTGTTGTTGTCACAAGCGTTAACTGCCTCACGAATTTCTTCCTTTGTAAAAGGGGCTATGAGAAACTCGTTTTCTTTCGCTGATATGTGTTTTTTTGCGAAATCCTCTGCTGGAGTTGGCCTGGTTATCTCCTGTTTTCTGAAGGGGTTCCGGAAATGTTGGAAGATGCCATTCTTCACTATTGTGACCTCCTCTTTCCATTCTCCATTTACGTTAAGGCCTAGAATCTCATTCCTTTTTCTCCTCCTTTTGATGTAGTTGTGGAAAAAGCGAGAGTTGCAATCCCCTTCCTTCATCCATTTGCATCTTGATTTCTGGTACTCCATCATACTCTTCTTCTTTAGTTCCCGGATGAGGATGGCTGCTGCCTTATTTCTGTCTATGATTTCAAACTCCTCTAGCCCAAAGACTTCATCAATTAGGTCCAGCTTCTTGATTTCTTCTCTCTGTGCTTCAATCTTGTGTTCTATCCGGCCAAAAGAGTTGACGTTCCACGTCTTTAGATCGGATTTCAACTATTTTAGCTTCTCTTTTATAATGTAGCTCCCCCATCCCTGGATTGAGTAGCTATTCCATCTTTCTTTGACAAAATTCCGGAAATCTGGATGTGTTAGCCATGCATTTAAGCTGCAGAAGGGTTTTGGTCCCCAATCGTTCACTTTGATGCCCAGCAGGATGGGACAATGGTCAGAGACAGATCGTCCTAGAGCTCAAAGGTGGGTATTTGGCCATTGATTAAGCCAATGCTGGTTTATCATGGCCCTGTCAATTCTGCTTTTGCATGACCCGTCCGCTTTGTACCATGTGTACTTTCTGCCATGCAGTGGGAGGTCAATTAAGTTTGAGGCATTTATGAATCCATCAAACGTCGTTATCTCCCTCCGATTTTGTTGTACACCTCTTTCGTCTCTCTCCGAGCAACACCGGATAGCGTTGAAGTCTCCAATGATACAAATACAGACAGTGGGATTTTGACTGATTATTAGGTTGAGTCGGTCCCATAGACCGCTCTTCTCAGTTTGAGTACATGGGGCATATATATTAATGATGCAACATTTTACTCTATCTTGCCCCTAGAGTCCATTCAGGATTAACCCTCCGGGCATATGCCAGTTGCTTGAGCACAAGAAAACGTCTGGATTCTAAATGGTAATGATTTCCCCCGATCTTCCCAAAGCTTCTCTGTACGTGGTACCATTCCGTTCTTCCTTCCCCCATATGGTTCGGCATATTGTCGATGAATATTTCGTTAATCATGAAGATAAAATTGTAAATTAATTCTTCCCCTTGGGTGTTGGCATTGGCAATTTCCAACACTTCATTTTTGCAATTAATTAAATCTCTTCTCACAATTTTCTCGTGATACGTCAACAGAATTAATAAAATCTACATAATTATCAGTCTTATTTAGAAATCGATCAATTCATCAAATTATATTACCAGGCTTTCAAATATTTATATTTCATATCAAATACTCCGTACAATCTATTAATTTTTAGGTTAATTAAATTAATTAATTTATAGGTTGACTTTATATAGATATGTGACTTTATTGCCTAAATCCCTGCCAAAATCCTCTGACCAAGTTGAGCAGGTTGCAGTTTTTTAATTATTATGATATACAGAAATAAGGGATTAATTTGCTTAAAATGATGTTTAATGTATCTTGAAGTATAAAATACTGTGTGCCTCAAAGAGTTGATCAAGTGGGCTAGCCGACCACGGATTTATTTTCCACTTGCGAATTACGATTGACAAAATTAAATTAAAATTTTAATTTCCAGGTGTTTATATTTATAGTTAATTTCAAATATATTTAATTATATTTCACTCCATATATCTGCTCAAAATATAACTATACACTATTAAGAATCGGTGTACAGTTTTATTCTTAATTTGCAGGACTAGGACTGCATAATATATTAAGATCCTATAATTTGTTTGATTTCCAACTTTTCGACCACATTTTTTAAATATTAGCCAAGCAACCATAGTTGATTTTTTTTTTTTTTTTTGGCATTTGAGCAAAAATTGGGCATGTGTGGCATACACCATGAAAAAAAAAAAAAATCAAAGTAAAACTAATGCAACTTGTATTTGATAGAAACAAAGAAACCAAATATCTTTCATGAAAATGAAAAGGTAAGGGATTAAAGTTTTCCACTCCTTAAGTTAAGTTGGTCTAATTTGAATTAGTCAAATACACAAAGGGTTCAAATTTTAAATTCAGTTCAATTACCACTACAAGGAAAACAACTTTTAATGACAAAAATATTAGTGAGAGGATTAATTACTCTCATTAAATGTATAATTTTTTTAATTTTAGTGAGGGTATATAAATTCTCTAATTAAATATTATATTGTGAGCAAGGTACCGTCACTAAAAAAGGAGTATTTCTTAATGACCGCCGGTTTATCTCATAATAATACGGTTTATCTTATAATAATAATGTTAGTTTATCATTTCTTCAAATAATTATTAGTAATTCATATTTTTTACTATTTCTTTTAAAAATTAAATTTAATTAAAAATTATAAAAAGAAAAAAGATATTATTTCTCTCAGCATCGGTTCATGTTTCCTCACTTCACTAAAGCTTTTTCGAGAGCTCCATCCATGGTGAATTTTCAGTCCTGCTAGTCTCAAATTCTCAATAATTCAGTGTTCCTCGTAAAATCTCTCTTGCTTGATCAAACTTTCTTGACAGCAAAGCATCGTCCTGCCCTAGGTTTTCAAATTTAAATTCTCCTTTCAATTTTGGACCGATCTTACCCTAATCTGCAAAGAATCGGAAGAATAAAATTCGTTGAAGTCTCAACATCATTCGCAGTCGTGTGTTTAGTTTTACGATTACTGTGGAAACCTCGTCCTTTTCCATGCCCATCGGCCTTGATAGTTTCGTAAGTTTCTCTGATTTGATTCATCTGTTATATCATGATTTCTTTTTTGCTAATGTTTTTGTGGTTGCTTCATGTTGATATTACACTGATTGTTGTGTATTTTTATACCTCATGAGTGCTTAAATTAGCTATTTGTTTGATAGCACTGTTTTTTCTTTCAATATCAAATGAAAAATGAATTGAAGGCTGAATCAGCCTTTGGTTGCTTCTGTTGTTGGCATTTGTTTGATAGCACTGTTTTTTCTTTCAATATCAAATGAAAAATGAATTGAAGGCTGAATCAGCCTTTGGTTGCTTCTGTTGTTGGCATTTGTTTGATAGTACTGTTTTTTCTTTCAATATCAAATGAAAAATGAATTGAAGGCTGAATCAGCCTTTGGTTGCTTCTGTTGTTGGCATTGCCAATTTGTGTGAAATAGATTCTTGCCTTGTGTGATAGAAGAAAGAGATTAGACACTTGTTGGTACGGTGGCTTATTGATAAGGTGTTTGTGAATTTTTGTTGATATTATTTGTAAGGAGAAACTAATATTTTTATTTTCATTAAAATTGACATTGATAGTCCAGATTTTGCTAAAGAGTCATTGACATTGTAATAACCCTGTTTCAATAACTATTTGGCTGAAGAGTCATTTAATCACTCGAGATTACTTACTAAATTGTGTGTTAATTATATCAAACAATATTATTTCGAGTTCATTTCACATGTAAGTACACACTTATTTGCTTGTGAAGTTATTGTTTACAGCTGGTCGGTGATTGAAGTGAATTATAAGAATGAATTCGAAAATGTGAGTGACGGGTGCTTGGATTCTGGTTGCAGGCTAAGGGTTGATGGACATGGAAGACAATTGTGGATTTATTTACTGATAAATTTAAGGGGCGACCTCGCGATTATTATGTATGTAATTTGTTTTGTGCTTTTTTTTTTCTTCTTCTCCCTTTTTACCAGTTTGTGGTAATTCATTTCTTAATTAGCTTTTTTTTTTTGTATATTCAAGAAATTATAAAGGAGCAGAGTTATATGGGAATTTCTCTTACTTGTATTTTAGTATTTGTATGGGTTTTGAACCACTGTACTTTTCCAGCACTTTTAGTATTTGTTAGTTATATAGAAAATGTGAAAGACCAATTCCAAATGCTCTTTCTTTCTTCCATCCAGATGATAATTACTTGATATTGGTATTCTTGTGTTGAGGATATATGTACAAAGTAAGAGTTAGACTTAATTGAATATAATTTACTTACTGTTTGATATGCTTCTGCGAATGTTTGTATGAATGAGAAGTTGAGCATCAAGTAAACATCTATTGTTCTGGAGTTTTGAACAGTTATTATGGAATTTATAAACTGTACGTGTTGCTGTTCTTTTTTCCTCCTGAGTTAAAACTGTGATTTTCATATCTACTTAGGTTATCATTTTTATAGTTCGATGTGTTGACCCTCAGGCGTTGTGATACATCAAATGAGGAAGAAAATATGATATTTTTTGGTGTAATTTTGTTTTGCTGGAGTATCCTTTGCTTATGGTTTGAGTAAATTGATAAATTCTTGAACATAAAATATACTGAATGTGTAATCTGAACTTGGTTTCCAATTTGAGTTTTGATGCCTTAAGTTGACGACCGGTGTCTGCTGTGAAATCTGGACACATACAAGTTGATGGACAGATAGTGCCTATATCATATGTCGTCCGATCATCATAAAAAATTAGCCACTTTCTTCACATGTATAATTTTTAAACCCATTTTCTTCAAATATACATACTATTGTCTGTCTTTGTATTTCCTTTACAGTTGTATTTGAAGTTTATTAATGTGTAAAATCTATTAACTTTTACTGTGACAATATGCCCTTCTTTTTCTTAATTGTTAATAGTTAATTAAAATTAGAGTAATTGACATACTGAAGGCTGTTGTAGGCATGAACCACCTGTTGATTCGGATGTCTTAACTATTTGTATGCCTGCATCAGTTCTTGTAAGTTATTTTAGTTGATTAAAGTTCAAGCGGTGTTTGCAAACTCTACAAAGTGGTGTATAATCATTTGTTTCTTCCAAAAGCTACTTCTCATAACTTTTGAAAAAAAGTGACTTATAGTTGAGAATTTTTTTTCTAACTTTTAGGTGCATCCGTGTGGGAAATATCGCAAGAACACAGTTGTCGGTATACTTCAAGCGGAGTATGACTTTGCACCATTATTTTGTATCCTACTTTTTTTACAAATGATTTTTGATCATTATCTGCATCCACCCTATACTTCCAGGAAATGGCTACAGTATAAATGTACTTATATTTATTTTTTTATTGCAATCACATTTTTTTATTTATATATATCACCATCTTTTCTCCCTTGGCATCTTCATATCAGCAATTCATCAGTTAGATCGCTTGGTCTCTAGACTTCTTATCCTAGCCAGAACTGCTTTTAAAGCTGACGTTTTCATGCAACAGGTATTCTGGTTTTATTAATTTGCTTATCTTGAAAAAATTATTACATGATGGTTGTACATTAATAATGAATTGGTAAGTTTCTGTCATATTATACACGTGTACTGAATCATCACCTCCTCTAAATGCTTAAACTATCAAAGTCGACCTTTAAATATTTAATAGCTACCCCCTAAGGATAGGTGATGTTTTGTTTTAGAGGCCTATAACATTCGAACTTCTTTTAGAAATTGGTGGTATTGACATTTCACATTTGCACGCAAGTCTTCTTGTCATTTATTACTTTTGTAGCATATTGATTGACCGCATCATTAAGATTATAAACCATCAAAGAGCAAAGTATTTCAATATTTAATATCTCAATAACATGTATACCATGTGCAATGGTCTACTTTTTGCTGCTGCATGTTAATTTTTATGCTTTCATGACTTTCTTGTTACAGATTGAATCAGGAGAGGTTAAGAAACAATATATTGCGAGGTTGGTTGGAGTTTTTCCTGAGAATGAGGTACTTAAATGCCAGTTTTAAGGACCTCTTATTTTCATCCTTGATGGTTCCTGTTCTTTCTGAAGAGCATTTTTGTTGATCGTTCATCTTTTTTTTTTAATATTTAATTTACAGCAAGTTGCTAATGTGAATGTCAACTACAACGCTCGAGAAGGAATTAACACAGTTTGGAGGTGAGAACTTCTTATTCACGAGTAACAAGGGTTCTGGGGGTGTTAGTTCTAGTTGTATATTGGTATTTATGGCTAGAAAGAATAATAGAAATTTGAGGATCGTGAGGAAAGCCATAGAGGAGGTGTGGGAGAGATCTTTTTCGTGGTGGCGTAGGTGTTTAGTCATCAGGAGTTTAATCTTTTTTCTGTATCTAACTTGGTTAGAGATTGGAGTTGTGCACTGTAGTTTCATTGTATTACTTTTTTTTTCTATTAAAATTTGTGGTTTCTTATAATAAATGTACAACAGTAGCCTCTTGTGTATTAGACAAGAATATTAATGATGTATGTTGCAAGAATTTTTACTTTTGTTTTCTCTTTGAAGGTTTTACCACTAGCTTCAATAAATAAAGATGTACATAGATGGACTTTTGTGCACCTGATGTATTCTCCCATCTTCAATAAAAATGCAATTGCAAGATTCCTCTGGTTCTGTAATGTGAAAAGCCAGTTACAATCTTTTTCTGATTTTATTTTTTTTGTCATTTTTCTTTAGCTTTTGTGTTGTTTATTCAGCTGATATATGTCGGGTTATGAATCTCCACTTTCAGATCTTGGTGGATAGTTTTTATGTTTTTTCTAGGAAGCTTTTAAGAACTATTCATGTGTTATGTGCTATATTATGGTCATTAATTAAATTTTTTCTTCCATTCTGAGATTAATTTTAGGATTTAAAGTATGACTCTTGTAGTTCTGTTTTTTTTTTAGAATAATGACATTGCAATATTGATGTTCAATTGTTTGTAGTTCTTTTCTTAGGATAAAACTTTTGTTTCCCGGTAAGCTTATATTTCGTTTATCATTTTATTTGGCAGGTGACAGATGTGTCGGTGAAAAATAAGCATACCTAAAGAAACATCGATAGGGAACTATTTCATCTACATTTTTTTTCAATTAACATGGTAATGTTTTTTTTTTAGATGTTAATCTAGATATTTGTATGTTGAATGCTATTAAACATGCACATGTCTTTGGAGTAACAATTTTTTATCATATACCTTTTCTCTTTATAATTAGATTATAGTTTTATTGAATTTTTATCAATTGTTGATGATATTGTGAATTTGGTTTTAATGAGAGGGGACACATCACTAAATTGGTGACAAAACTAATTTTAGATTTAATGAGAGGTTTTTCTCTCACTAAACTATGACGTTTAGTGACGGGATATTGAATTTTAATGAGGGGAATTTTTGTAATTAAATGTACTTTATAATGAGAGTAAAATGATGTTTTAGTGACAGGAATGTCCATCATTAAAAATCTTTTAGTGAGAGTACATTTACTCTAATTATATACTTATTAGTGAGGGGACCCAATACCGTCACTATTGACCTTTAACTAGAGAAGCAGTAATTAGAGGCCATGAGAGTCAATTTTCCGTCACTAAAAGTCATTAATGAAAGTATTTCAACTTTTAGCCACGGTTTTTACTCTCACTAAAAGCAGTTTTTTTTGTAGTGTACTTATTATGCATTGCAGGTAAATAAATCGGTCAAATATATTTTTTAATGCATTTTTCTGCACATGATCAAATTCACGGTTGATTTGAATTGCACACGAGCTAAGAATTTGACCGGTTCATTTACCTGCAGCAATGATAGTAATTATACTGGATTTAAAACTTAGACGACCAACTTATGAGATCAAAATTAAAATATAAATTCTATCGGGATCAAATTCAAAATTAGTCCACTTAAATTAAAGGATGCAAAAACCTTAATTCTAAAGTTAACTTGTCGAATTGAGAATAAGGCACGATGCCCCAACTATATATACATCAAGAGTGCAGGCCTCTAAGATAATTGGACCTTGATCTTTAAGCTAAAAGAAGCTAATTAAATACATAGGTATAGGCCGAGACAATTAAATAACCCAATATAATTCACTCTACAATGGGTTTGAATATTTACACCTCCATTTGCGTTGAGAACACCCCGATTGGTGCACCCCAAAATTTATCTAGGATAAATGTAACTCTCAAATTGTCCTAAATACTATTTTCTCCATAAAATTTCATTTAATAATCACACCCCCTCCCCAAAACCTAATTTATAACCCTATACTTCATTAATCTCATTTCATTTCCAAACCCCGCCGCGGTCCAGTCACAGCCCCCCCCCCCGCCTCCGTTGATCCATACACCGCCCCCCGCCGTCAAGGCCCCATCCCTCTCCCTTTTTATATTTTTATGTATTTTTTTCGTTTCCCTCGCATTTTCTCTTCCCTTCCCCATCCACCAGCGTCGTCTCCCACCCACTAGGTCGCCCGACCCCAGATATCGACTGTTATTTGTCCTTCTCTATTTTTCTCCAATTTTTTTTGTTCAACCTGTTGCCGCTCCTGATCGACCTCACCACCGTCGTCGCCTGGCCTAAGATGTCGGCGCTGATGCCCCCAAGTTTGTGTAAATAGCCAGTCCCCTCTCCAATAACCCCTCTCAAGTTGGAAGGTGAAGATTTTGAACACCCAACTTGCTACGAGGATATTGAAAACGGTCGACACCAATGGCTTTTGTGAATATGTCAGCAACTTGATTTTCGGTGGAAATCATGCAATGTCGAATAACTCAATTCACAATCTTTTCACGAACGAAATATATAAAAATCCATATCAACATGCTTACGGGGTTAACAAAAATATGACAAGTTGCTTGATTGTCGCAAAAGAGCCACCATAACCATACAATCTTACAAATTGTTGTCTCCATAGCCCTATATTCAGCCTCGACCGATGATCGAGAAACAACATATTGTTTCTTGGTGCGCTAAGAAACGGATGAACCACCAAGAGAAATGAAATACCCCATGGACAAACGTCGAGTAAATGGACACCCCGTCCAATCGACGTCACATTGACCGCTTAAATCGAAGCCACCATTGGCCAAAAGGAATATGCCTTGGCCCGGGGCATTCTTTAGATATCATGAACATTTTCTTATTAATTAGTATTTAAAAAATAATTTAATACTCTTGTTTAAAAGTAGTTTAATAAAATAAATTGGAGCGACAGAATGGAGGAAATGGGCGTCATTGACACGTTTGAAATTTTCTCTTTTTTTTTTCTACTGGCGCCCTTGGCGGCAAGTTATGTTTCAGACTTTTTTTTATTGGCACGTTTGAAATTTTCTCTTTTATTTTATTTTAACTCATTTAAGTAATTAAATAAAGTGCAATATTACTGAAAAGTGCAACACAATATTATTAAAAAGTGCAAATTGATATAACTGAAAAATGCAACACAATATTAATAAAAAGTGTAAGTCATATATAACTGAAAAATGCAACTCAATATTACTAAAAAGTGTAAGTCACTATACCCGAAAAGTGTAAATGTCTATAACTGAAAATTGCAACATAATTTTTATTAAAAAGTGCAAGTGAGTATAACTGAAAAATGTAACACAATATTAGTGAAAAATGTCAGTCATTATAACGGAAAAGGGCAACATAATATTATTAAAAGGTGCACGTCAATATTACTGAAAAGTGTAACTCAATTTTTAATGAAAAGTGTAAGTCACTATAATTGAAAAGTGCACACTACAATTGAAAAAGGCAACACTGAATCTACACAAGACCTGGTCAACTCAAGTTTTGAAAAGTCAACACTAAAAATAGGGAAAGTTACAAATAAGTGCATTTCACATAGAGTTTTTTCTATAAAGTTCAAGGTTTGAATAACGGCAAAAGCAAATTCATTCGTGTGAATGAAACTTCATCATTCAAAGAGATATTTTGTGAGATAACTCGTATGTCCCCAATTCTATTCGCAGGTAATCCATCGATTTCAAATTCTGTTGGGGGTATGAATAATTGTTGCTTAGATTCTGATTCTAATTTAGGGGGACTCATAGAGTTTTGTAAGATCAATTCAGAAAAATAGTAAATCTTTATGTGGTTATTCCTATTGAGAGGAACAGTATAAGTTCAATTGAGGAAAATATTGTTGTAGAACGAAGTTTGGTTAGTATAATCATTACCATGAAAGATCTATTACCAGACCATTATGACATTTTTCCAATTTGTTAGCATTGGAATATTATGAAGTATACAACCCCAATTTTATATCTGAATTAAAAAAGTGCATTTTACAGATTTATATGCAAATTTGATGTGTGCATATGTACTCTTTCCATACGCATATGCAAAATTTTATATATAATATGCATATGTTCCTTATGCATATGTATATGTATATAAAAATGCAAAATTATGTTATTCCATACTTCATAATATTCTAATGCTAACAAATTATATAGTTTCCCCCATAATTAAATAGGGAAAGTTACTAATAAGTGCATTTCACATAGAGTTTTTTCTATAAAGTTCAAGGTTTGAATATTATTTCTAATAAGTCCAAAGCAACACTTAGATTGACAAAGTTACCCTTGGAATTAAAATTATGGTTAATATATCTTCATTATTCGAGATTTTGAAATTTTATATAAAGATTTTAAAGATCATCAAAATTTGTGCTTAATTAGTGGGATTACCAAATGTTAAAACTTTTCTAATATAAGAGACAGTTGAATCTGAAACAAGTTCTAAAATTTATAATACATTTGGTTATTTGTTGGATATTGAAAGAATTCTATTTTAATGTCCATTATGAAGGGTGAAGTGTTAACTCGAGAGTTCTTGGGTATTATGAATATTTCTATTTTATTATAAATATAAGCTTTTGTTAGTGTTAAGTAAAGTAAGAATATGTGATGGAAATAAAAATGTTTGAGAGACTTTTAAAAGGGGTTTTTAATAGAATATGAGTAGTATTTAAAAAATAATTTAATATAATATATATATTTAAGATCCGTTTAATGAAATAAATTGGAGCGTTTTGAATAACAATTGTTGGTCCCAAAAGGAGTGTGACACGTGTATGGGGGGGGGGGGGAAATACACGTGTGTGTGTTTTTCTTTAAAACTTTTGCAAGTAATCAACACAAATAATCAGAGTAAAGTAAGTTACACAGTGTGTCAAGTCCTATGAAAATACTAACAGTAGATTCTAAGAATTCTTAACAGTATGCAACTTGTATGCGGAATAAAAGATAGGCCCTATTATACTCCTTAAATAAATATGCACTTAAATACTAGGTTATCAAATAGCAAATAGCAGTTATAACAACACAAAAGCTAAAACAATAAGATAAATGCAGTAAGTAAGAACACAAGACGTATAGTGGTTCAGAGACTAAACTGCTCCTACGTCCACTCTCCTAATTTAATAGGATAATTCCTTAATCACTTCGGAATTAGCTTGTTTTTACAGTGCCAAGGTGCACTCTACTTCTTCTCCTTCTCTTCTCTTGATTTCTTACAACCTTCTCTCGTTGCAATACTCTCAATCTCCACTACGAACTCAACATTACTCTCAATCTATCTCTTAAGGTGAAAGTAGGATTTTGTTCTAGTACCAACTAATTGTGTGATATCCTTTACAAATTAAGGACGAATATAAAGGATATGATATCACTGTCTAAGCTTTGGATAATCAAACAATAAGCTTGCCTAGTGGGGACTAAAGGTAACACTCACAAATGAATATGCTTAAAAGCTTTAATCTCTCGAGTGTTTTGAATATGCTAAAAAGATATCTCTAGAATGTGTATAGCTTGTGTCTTGATGTATGTCCCGTTACCCTTCTTGAAATGATTCAAGATGTGGCCTATTTATAGATGAAGCAAACTATCCGTTGGTGGAGATAGCAAGCTTATCCATAAATTTGAACTTTCAAATTGTTCAGGGGCCTGCATGCAAATAGTACATGTATTCACGTCCATTCTGCATTTTGCATTCCATCATCAGAGTTTGTTATGCGCAGTGACAGGTGGCTCTCATTCTTTGGCTAATTTTGGAATAATTCTGTCCTTCCCGCTAACGGCCTCGTACTGGGTAAGGTGCCTAGTCATTCATCGTCTTTGACCATAAGTATGCCAAGTCCAAAGTATATGAATATCCATATTCATCATACTTGACTTTTGTCGTTCAGCATGTTTGTATTCTAGAGTCTTTGTCACTTTCTTCATAACACTTCAGCTCCTTGTCTTCAATGATACTTGTCTTCATGTGCTTTGTGCTTTTCAGGTCATTTGTCATAGATTCAAGGAATGATCTATCTAATAAAAATTAAAGCTCCCTAACATATATGAGCTTTTTCTAACCTGAAAATCTAGACTTGGCAAATCATCATACTTGGGGTTTTACTTAGGGTTTTGGTATCAAATCAAAATCAAAATTTCTTTTATTAATATAAACCATATCCCAACAATTTCCCCCTTTTTGATGATGCCAAAACCTACTTACTTCAAAAGATCCATAGGGATTTCTTTTTCAGTAGATTTGACAAAAACAGGACAACTAGCATGTATCTTCTATACTTAGAAAAATTTCACAGAATAAATTCAGATAATTAACCTAAAAAGGGCTAAGTTCTCTGAGTTCTATAAAACTTGATCTAAGCAAGAATCAAATTAAAATCATTTTGCTAGAGCCTATTTTTAGACAAAAATAACACAAGTATAAAGACTCAAAAATTGTTGTCCAGTGCATGAGATAGATAATCAACATCCAAAATAAGACAGCATAATGTAAGAGCAGAAAGTTGTAAGTTCTAGCTCTTAAGGAGCAACAATTGTCTGGTAATTAAAATAAACATAGATTAAAAATTCATGATAGTTTGAATTGAATCTTGACTTGACCTTCGACAGCTTCATCACTCGGCTGCATCTGCCTTCTTCTTCAGAAAAGATGGGAGTTCCTTGAACAGTGGAGTTAGCCCATATGATGTAAAGTGCCTATTCTTCAAGGTCATGACCTCCTCGTTCTTCCCAATCAAATCTTCATCCTTGACAAGTTGCACAAACTCATCAGTAATAGCCTTCCTATCAATGCCTTTACCATCAGCCTTCATTGGTGGAGTCCAGAAAATCTGTTCAGGAGCTTTGACCATCACTTTCTCCTTTTGAGCAGCTCCAAGAATCTTTGTGTACAAATCTGGATAATTCTCCATCATAAAACCTTCATAAAGACCATCAATGTCTTCAAAGTCTCCCCATCTCTTCACAACAAAGAAGAGATGATCCCATACTCGATTGGCTTCATCCCAAGCACCATTGAGTTCAGTAGGAACCCAGCTGTCAGTATGAGGGATCCTTTTCCTTTTCAAGGTTTTAGACTTCCTTTTTGCTCTATTTTGCCATCATCAAGGCATAGAAACTTTTGTAAGATTTAGAATTTCCTGGATTAAAGTCTTTGTGCCTCTTCAACCTGCACTCTTCAGCATCATTGAACATCTTGGTTCTTTCTTCAATAATAAGCTTCCTCACTCCTTTTCTAGTTTATGCATCTTGTCCAGCTCCTTCTACAAAGATGTTTACAACCTCTTCAAATACATGAGCTTTGTCTTTCACAAGATCAGCAACAGTAACTTCAGGAGAAGCTCTTCTAAAAGGAAGTTTATCTTCCCTTCTAATCAAGGTTGGAATTTCCATCACTTCATCATCATCTGGTTCACTTAACTTGTACTTCTTGCTTTTCTCTTGATCAGAAATATCAGCAAGCTTCTTTCTCTTCAAAGTTGGTTTCCTTATTTTTCCACTTCTAGTTTTGGGACAGTTCTCTTTTTCTGTCACATCAGTAATTTCCAAAACTTTTGCTTTCCCCTTTCCCCTTTCCCTTGCTACCTTCCCCCTTACTCTTCTCACCCTCCTTCAACAGATCTTCCCCCTTCTTCTTATTTTCCCCCTTTTTGGCATCATCAAATGCCTCAAGGTTGATGGGGTCAGCAGGGTTGGCATCAATCTTAGCCATAGTAAGTGAGAGTTCTTGTTGGTAGGTGTCCATCCTTTTTATCTGGGCAGAAATGGGGTCAACATGATTCAATAGAAATGCAGAAATAGTGGAACTTACAGACTCTTCCACTTGCTTCTTCACGGCCTGATCAACTTGGTTCTTCATCATCTTGATTATGCCTTACAAGTTGTCTTTAAATAGATCAGAAGCAGCATTTAGTGAACTCTTGATGGTCTCTCTAATCAGTTGATCTCTTTGACTCCCCATAGACTGAGTCAGCTTTTCAATATCTTTCGACAGCATCTGGGAAATCTCTTCCTTCTCCTTGGCAACATTATCCTTTATCCTCAGAATTTCCTCCCTATCCTTCTTGATCAACTCTTTCTCAGTGTGGAAGTATGTGATAACAGCATCTGACATGATCTTTGATGACTCTCCAATCTTGAGGGTCGAGTCCTTCACTTCCTTTCCAACACTGTCCATCTTTTTATCAAAGGTCTCAAAACCTTTTTCAACAGCTTCTAGCTTTATGGTTGTGGAGTTCATCTTTTCTTCCAAACTCTCCACCTTAATGCATAAGTCCATAGCATTATTATCAACAGTTTCTTCCAAATCTTCCATCCTTCTTGTCATCCTCCTTGCCTTTGTGTTCAAGTTGAGTAAAGACTTGTGATGGGCTTTATTTGTTGGAATGATAGTTTCATCCAAACTATCTCTCACGTATTTTCCCATGTTTAGGCATAAGCCTACAACATTCTCCAGCCTCTTCCTCTCAACTTCATTGATTTGTTCAATCTCAGAATTGAACTCCTCCATCACTGCCTTCATTCTTCCATCCTCCTTATCAATGATGCAGACTTCAGTCAAAGGAGAAGCATCTAGGTGAATTGGGAACTCCATCGATGTTGATGGTGCTGCAGGTATTGCCTCATTTTCCAAGGGCTTCTTCATAGCAGCTGGTTCCTCAGTCTTCACAGCTTCTTTTTGAGCAATATTGGCCTCCACTTCGTCTTTCCTGGCCTCAGCTTTAGTGACTTCAGCAGGAGTTGACTCATTCAACTCAGCATCATGAATGTTAGGATTTTCAGCAGTTTTCTCAGTTGAAGGTTCAAAAATGACAATTTCCATGGATGCAGTGGCTTCAACAGCTGGCTGTATTTCTTCTTTAACATTTTTAATCAATTGACCTTGGTCAATTTCATCAATCTTTCCTCCTTCACTTGTTTCTCCATTCTTTATTTCCTCAATGGCAGTCTCAATTCCATCAAAGAATTCTTTCTCAGCAGGCTTTTGGCTTTCATTTTCTCCTTCAGTGATGTCTACCTCCATAACAGCATTCTCTTCATCATTTTTGTCCTCAACAAATTTGGACACTTCTTCAGTCTTGTCCTCAGTGCTCTTGGACATTTCAACATCCTCCTCAATCATGTCTTCAATGTTCAAATCAATCCAGCAATAATGGATTGAACAGCTTCCTTCTGAATCTTGATGTTCACCAAGTTGGCAAATAGCCTTTCATCAGTTAATTCAAAAGTGGATTCCACTTCAGCAAATTCTGTCAATCTGGCTTCCTCATTTTCCCACCAGTCCAGTCCCTTGGACTCAATCACTTTCCCAATATCGTACATGGATTTCTTCCTTATATCAGCAATCAATCTAAGATCATAGAAGATTGATCTTAAATCAGGATATTTGGCAAGTTGGGGATAAAGTTGGTCTAGGAAAAATTTGGATTCATCTCTCAATGACATTTCATAGGTGTATTCAGGGGCTGTATCTGACTTAGATGAGGGTTGAGGTTCATCAAAAAGAATGGTTATGGGGGTGTCAGACTTGTAGACAGTTTTAAGAATGGTTGGATCATTCAAATGAGGGGTTGTTTCAACAGCTTTTGGGCTATGACTTGAGGGTTCTGGATCATTTAAATCCAAGTTTCCAGGTGATATTCTTCCTTCTTCATTACCTTAATCATCATCATCTGATCCTTCCAGTTCAGCTTGCTCATCAACATCCATCTCTTCCTCAGAAGTATCAACATACTCCTCTTCAGTTTCTTCTCCACTCGATCTAGGGCTTGACATGGTCCTCTTTTTCTTGGTCTTTGAGGCTGTCTCAACCTCCTTTCCTTTCCCTTTCTTCTTGGCTTGTTCAAGAATATTGATCACCATTTGTGTTGCTTCTTCACTCTTTTGCTTGGCAGACTTAACTTGCTTCCTTGTTGAGGCTTTTGGTGACTTGATCTCCAGCCCCAATCTTTTCTAAGTTCTCACAGATAATTGTCTAAACAATATCTTCGTGGTGTTGAACTTTACTTCATCTTCAACAATGTCCTCAGGTCCATACTTGTATAAGAATGCAGCAACTTTTGTACAGAAGGCTAGTTTCTTCTCAATGACTACCTTCCTTACATTCACAATTTTGAACTTTGCTTTCTCCTCTGCAAGTTTCTTCAGAAAATATCCTTTCCAGTTCATTGGCTTCTTTCCTCCATCAATGAAAGCTTTCATCAATCTCACCTTGGATCTGCTAATCTGGTCATAGCTCCCTGTGGTGCACATAACAGCCTTTGCAACCACATCTAGCAGAAGTTGATAGTCCTCTTTCAGAACTCTCTTGTGTAGACCAGACTTGAGAGATACTGGCTTCTCCATCCATTGGTTGGCAACTTCTTGTTCATTGTGCCTCATATACTCTTCAGGGTCCTCTCCAGAAGCATTCAATCCAAAGAAGTCATCAAAGTCTTCTTCAGAAAACTCAAATTTTGGTTGTGTCTGGTTCATGAGTCATAATGTAACCAGATCCTGAGCTTTTCTGAGTAAATGTGCCTAAGAACTGAGTAGTTGAAAGTTCCAGGCATGTCTTGGGGATGGCCTCGAGCCATTTCCTCAATCCAGCTTGCTCCAGCCAAGTAACTATTCTTCTTGTGTGTTTATTTGACAGATTGTCAAAGCACACAGTCTGCTCAAAATGGAGTATGGTTGCTTCACTCAAATAGTTCCAGTTGATGTCCAAATCAGGGTGATTGAAGTCAACTTCAAATATAGCAAATATACAGTATTAGTATGGTCTAATAGTAAAATCTTTCCATATAACTACTGAATCATATGATTAGGCTATCTTTAAGCAATATCTTGCATTTATGTCTAAGATTTACTGTGGATAGATTTACAGAACATGTTCATAGCATCATAATACCATATCCAACAATGTTTTAAGCTTGTAATAATCTCTAGACACAAGATCTGTATGATTCTAAGTTATTAACACAATTTCAAGTATCACAACATGTATCTAACAACATATCATTCAATAAATGACTAATCCGTAAATATAGCATCTAGACAATTTAAAACAGAGTCATTAAAGCTAAAACAGAGCATGTTGTATCTCTTGAAAGCTTCACAAATATGCATGTCTTTTAACAGAAGATTATGAGAAATACTAACCCATTTCCAAAGACATTTTTATTAAGCAAGTAGAGCTTTGAGCAAAGACTTGAAGATGAGCTTAAGGATTCTTGAGAATTTTAGCTTAGGGCTTTTTCAGAAATTTTGAAAACGTAAATTGTGAAAAATTCTAAGTCTTGCTTTTATATCTCCTTAACTGTACGTTTTGAAAAATATTAGGTGTAGGGCTGAGATTAAATTGATCATAATTTAATGGTTTAGATCAATTCTGTTACACCAAAGGACACAAATGTCGTGTCCAGTACACAGTACATTGCTTTTTCTCAGAAAATCGTGCAGTTGATCGTCTTTTAGCAAAAATCCCTTGTTTGTCGATTATGAGCATTAAATGCGTACTATAAAGATGAACAAAGTTTAACTTATATGAAAAAGAAAACTTATCTACAGTCAAGTGACAACTTGACTGAATAACCCTTGACAACTTTTATTGAAGTTTCTCATGAACTTTGTCATCCTCTACGTTGTCCTTCGTAGTTTTCCTCATACTTGTCGAGTAACTTTCCTTGATTTTACTCAAGAACGCCATGTACTTTGTCCAAGTTTCCTGCATGAAAATTCTTGAAAATAATATCAGTATGTGAAGAATAAATGAACTTTGACCTTATCCTTCATCTTGATTGTCCTATAATTTCACTCTAAGTTCCCCCTTGGATTAATACTAGTATCTCTGGCATGATTAAAGTAATTCCTTATTCTCTAAACATTCTCTCCAGGATCTAATAAACCAAGTTCCATTGAAAGTTCCTTGAACCTTGTTTCAGCTAGGGGTTTTGTAAGAATATCAGCCTTTCGCTTATCAGTATGAATCTTTTCCATTCTGATGTCCTTTTTCTCAACATGATCTCTTATGAAGTGATGTCTAATATTCACATGTTTACACCTTGTGTGTAACACTGGATTTTGGGTAATAGCTATGGCATTATTATTGTCACAATAGATAGGTACATCTTTTGTGACAACTTTATAGTCTCTTAGCTGTTGTTTGAGCCATAAGATTTTAGCACAACAGCTTCCAGCAGCCATGTGTTGGGAATAAAATGATTTTGATTAAGATACCAAAACCCCTGATTGACGATGTTCAGATTAGTTGAGATAAGCTCAAGTCTAGTTCAGGCAAGGTGTCTCAGTTCACTTTAGTGTGTAGATTGTTTAAGAGAAAAATCTCAGGAATGTTGTGAGATTTTAGTGTTCAGGATAGTTGTCCAAAGCTGGAATGTTAGGCAGCTTGATAAGTCTTTAGGACAAAGTTGCTGAATCTTCAAGACAGACTGACCAAGTGGACAACTTAGCTGAAGAGATCAAGAGCAGTAAAAGCAATGCTCATAAATGCAAATGATCAAGACAGTTGAAATACAAATGATCAAGAGCATTGAATGTCAAAGTCCAAAAGACACATTCAATGAAGCATTTATTGCCAATCATGCCTGAACCAAGCATTGAAGACTTGAAGCATTAAAGAGTGAAGCATTGAATGAATGTTGGAATATTCTCAATTGCAGCAGGAATATTCAGGGAGGTTGTCCCATCTGACCGTTGGTTGAGTGTAGCTTCTGCCACAAATCAACCTTGGGAAATGTGCATATTTAGAAACTGACACAAGTCATCTCAGCCGCATTTTTCAGAAGTCAACACATTCATTCAAGCAACCATTGAAGAGGCTTTTTACACAGTGGATAAAAGGATGCCAAGCTTCATAGCCGTTTCAATGGTGCTGCAAATAGACAAGTTTGAATTGCTATCCCTCCAACGGTTAGCTGCTCAAACTTGTCTATAAATACAGAAGTGATCAAGGGATTCAACAATCCAACTACAAGCTATCAAACTATCATCAAGCTTTCAAAGGAAACCAAGCTGTTCTCTAGAATTCCAAGTTTCCTGAATCACTTCTTTTAGCTAAGCCAATCTTTGTAAACATTCAAAGCTTAGCATTGAGATATCCTAAGCCTTTACACTGTTCTTATTTTAAAGGATATCTCTACTAGTTGGAACCAAACCTCAAACCCTTATCTCATTTAGTGAAGAGAGAGTTTGTTGTAGAAGTGAGGAGTTAAGGACTGTTAGTGTAAAACACAGTCTTAACTCAGAGAGATTGAGCACTAGGACTCAAGTTATCCTAGGGATCAAAACACTAATAGAGTGTTGTTGATCAGTGCACCTTGGCACTATAAAACAAGCTAATTCCATTGAGAAGGAATTATCCTGTTCAATCAGGGAAAGTGGATGTAGGAGCTTGAGTCTCTGAACCACTATAAATTTGTGTGCCATTTACTTACTGCATTCCTTATTTCACTTACATTCAAACATATTTTAAAGAAACATAACTCAGTAAGTAAGAAAATCTGTTTTGGACAAAGTCCCTGATAATCTGTATATTTTTTCAGAAATTAACTTGGAGTATTTCTTTAAGTCAAAGGCCAACCACATTCCGCACTTAGTAACTCTTTTAGATATTTAGCCAACTGATCACTCAATAGTAATCAGTAGGACAAGTATCTATCAAAGTTCACACTCAGGCCAGTTGTGAGACAACTTGCCTGATAGACCAGTTTGTCAAAAAGTAAAAGAATTTGCATACACAAGTGCATTCCCCCCCCCCATACACTTGTGTTATACTCCACCAAGGACCAACAAGTGGTATCAGAGCAGGGGTTCAAAGACCACTGCTTCTGAGAATCATTGATTTTCAAAATCTCACTTTCTGTGGTCACTGAACTGATCCAAATTTCTGAAAAATCTACTTGTATTTTCCTTTGTCTATCTGTATAAGAATGGCTAACAATGCAGTTCCAGGAGATGCTGCCAACACCACCAACAACATGGGTCCAAACCAAGTCAATCATATTTCTCATCACAAACTGCCAATGTTCTCAATTGAGAATTATGATTTCTGGAAAATCAGGATGAGAGCACATCTTGCCTGCCAGCATGATGAAATGCTCAAAGTTATCACAAGAGGACCATTCACCTTCACCAAGCTCAATCCCAAGGTCACTGATGCTCAAAAAGCAGATCCAAGTGAGCTGTTGCCAAAAGATGAGGATGAGCTGACAGCAGAAGAGAGAAAAAGGCACAACCTGAACTACATTGCCATGAACACCTTGTACCAGACTATTCCAGATGCAGTGATGGGAAGAGTGTATCACTGCACCACAGCAAAGGAGATCTGGGATACCCTTGCACTTATGTGTGAAGGCACCCAAAAGATAAAGGAAAACAAGCTTCAAGTGGCTATCCAAAAGTATGAGCAATTCACTATGGAGCCAAATGAAACTATTGTTCATCTTGATGGCAGATTCACTGATATCATGAATGAGATGAATTCTTTGGGCAAGTTCTATGCCAAAAGAGAAGTTGTTTTGAAGATTCTGAGAAGTCTCACATCAAAGTGGGATATATATTCTGTCATGATGCAAAATACCAGCAATCTTGACAACATGCCTATGCAGCAAGTATTTTCTGAACTCAAAGCATATGAGTTTGATCTCAACAGAAAGAAGGTGCATGATGAGCCATCCTCCTCAAGCAAAGGTGTTGCCTTCAAAGCCACTGAAACAGAGAAGAAAAATACTCAAAGATCTTCTCAATCTGTTTCAAAATCAGAAATAAAGGAGGAGCTGGCACTCATGGCTAGAAGATTTGAGAAGCTGAACTCCAGATTTGGTAGATACAAGAAGTTCTACCAAGATAACAGAACCAGAAGGAGATTCAGTTCTCGTGATAACAAATCAGAGGACAAAGTCTCTGATGAAAAGAAAGAAGACAGATATGCTGATAAAAAGAAATACAGCAAAGGTGAACCATCATCATCAAGGAGGAAGGAGTCCTCAAGCAAGAAAAATGATGATGAAGATGTGTGTTATAACTGCCAGAAAAAGGGTCACTTTCAGTATGATTGTCCTGACCTTAGTGCCAAAGAAAGAAAAGAAAGGCAAAACAAGAGAGACAAGAGGATGAACAACAGGAAGGCCATGGTAGCTGGAGAATCAGCTAGTGAAGAAAGTGTCTACTCTTCTGATGATGGTCTGTTCTCCAACAGTGACAATGATGATGACTGCCAAATGGCATTTGAAAATGAAGAGGTATGTTCATCTTCCAATATTTCAATTAACACACATGAATCTAGTGAAATCCAACTTGACTTTGAAAAGTTGTTAGAAGATTTCACCAGAATGCAAGAAGTATGCAATATAGCACTGAGAGAAAATGAACAGTTGAGGTCTAAAATTAAAATGCCCAATCTTCCTGAATCTGAGGATGACATTAAATCATCTGAGTTGTATCAGCAGATTATGAGAGAACATGGAGAATTGTCTCTCAGAATCTCTGAACAACAAAAGCTGATTGATGAACAAACTCTGACTCTAAAGAAAAAGGATTTTGAACTTAGAACTCTTCAAGCCAAATTTAACAATCTCTCAAGTGAATTTGATACTCTGAAATTAAGTGAGGGGAGCTTAAAAATGAAAATGTCTGCCTTGAACAAATCTGCTAAGGCAATAGAGGAAATTCAAGGGTTTCAAAGACCATTTGCTCAAAAGGATGGATTAGGCTATAATCCATTTGAACCCTCACCTGGTCTTAGTATTGCCTCCTCAAGCAATTCTAAGATGACTTTTGTAAGATCAGTGGCACAACAAAATGAAATGGAAGTAAATCAATCACTGATCAAGGATAAGGGAAAAGGAATTTTTATACCAACTCAAGTGAACAATGTCCCTAAACCCATACCTAAGGAAAAGGTTAAAGACATTGTTTACAGGAGAAATGAGGGTCAGAAAGGTAGAACCAATGGAAGGCCAACCTATCTGAATCCTTATCAGAGAAGTTGTCCAAAATCTGTTCAGAAAAGGCCAACTCAAAAGAAGCAACCTCAACTGAATGGATTAAGGCCAATCCCCTCTGATAGGTATAAAACATTCAGGAAACCTGAACCTTTCTTGACAAAAGGAAAAGGCCATCCAAACTCCTATCCACAAAGGTCTTTCCAAGCTGCACCTAAGTCTAGTAACTTCAGGAGAAATGTCCCAAGGAAATTCACCAACCCTCCTGAACCTTACAAGACCAACACTTATACACAGAAGGCATCCAAGGCATTTAAGGGTCAAACTGTGTATGTAGATGTAAATGGAAACCAAGTCAGTCACTTTGAGTCAATAGAGTAATCAGGCAGATTTGGATTCCAAAAGGTATAGCTAACCCTCTAGGACCCAACACTCAAACGGTACCTAAATTTTGACTTTGCAGGGCTGCAAGGACCCCAAAAAGAAGAGAAGCATCAACAAGAAAACAGCATGGTACCTGGACAGTGGATGTTCAAGGCACATGACTGGAAACAAGGAGCTTCTCTCAGATTTCATAGAAAAAGATGGTCCTTCAGTAACCTTTGGAGACAGCTCTCAAGGAATCACAAGAGGTTATGGTACATTAAACATTGGTAATGTTAAAATTACTGATGTCTCATATGTCCTAGGCCTAAAATATAACTTGCTGTCTATAAGTCAAATCTGTGATAAAGGGTATTGTGTTGAATTTGCACCAAATGAATGTACCATCAAAAACAAATCAACACAACAGGTGCTACTAACAGGGGTGAGAAAGGGAAATGTCTATTTTGCAGATTGGAGCAAAACCCCTGAAGCAGTTTGCCTTGTTGCCAAAAGCACAAATGAGCAAAGCTGGCTATGGCACAAGAGATTGAATCATTTGAATTTCAAAACCATCAACAAGATTGCAAGAAACTCTCTAGTTAAAGGGCTGCCTAATCAAGTGTTCACCAAAGAACATATATGCCAGCCATGTCAGGAAGGAAAGCAGATCAAAGCTTCATTCAAAGGAAAACATGTCATCTCAACTGAGAGAGTTCTTCAACTACTGCATATGGATCTATTTGGTCCAATTATCCCAGTAAGTTTAAATGGAAGAAAATATGCATTAGTTGTTGTTGATGATTTTTCCAGGTACACTTGGGTAGTATTCTTGTTGAACAAAAAGGAGACCCAAGTCAAGTTACCTGAGTTGATGATGAGATTGAGTAATGAAAAGGGCCTAAGCATTGTCAAGATCAGATCTGACAAAGGCACATAATTCATAAACTCATACATCAATGAGTACTGCAGCAAGAATGGCATCACTCATGAAACTTCAGCAGCAAGAACACCTCAACAAAATGGGGTTGCTGAAAGAAGAAACAGAACCTTGAAAGAGGCAGCAAGAACTTTGATTGCTGAATCCAAATTGCCTAAAAGGTTCTGGGCTGAAGCCATTAGCACTGCATGTCACACTCAAAACAGGTCCTTAATCACCAAAGGACAAGGTAAAACCCCATATCAAATATGGAAAGGTAGATTGCCCACTGTTGCTTATTTTCACATATTTGGTTGTAAGTGTTTCATCCATAATAATGGGAAAGAGCAATTGAAAGCTTTTGATAGCAAAGCTGATGAAGGAATATTTGTTGGATATTCACAAATCAGCAAGGCTTACAGAGTTTACAATTGCAAAACTCTTATTGTGGAAGAAACACCTCATGTTGTGTTTGATGAATCTGTTAATGAGTTCAGGGATAGAAACCTGAATATTGATGAAATAACACAAAGAACAACCAGATTAAGGCTTCAAAGCAAGGAAACAGTATTTGTAGATATTGCCCAGCCTGAACTTCATGAAACTCAAAAACTGGACAACCTACCTGATGGCAATCAACCAAAAGACAACCAACCTGAAGGAGAAATTGAACTGACTGACCCCATCCCAGTTCAAAACCAGGTAACAACTACCAATGAAGAAGCAGGCAATGCTGAGGTAGTTAATGGATCCAATATTCAAGGGGGAACCAATGAAAATGTCAACTTATCTGACAATGAGGACAACACCCCTGAATATGATCCTGAGCTTGATCCTTCAATTAACTTTCCTGAATTTAATGAATCTAGTGATCCAACTTCAGATGAGGAAAATCCTCCTGAAAGGATCAGGTCTAGAAGGACTTGGTTACAAGACCACCCATCTAGCCTGATACTTGGTAATCCAAGTGAAGGGATCAAAACTAGAAGATTTCATGGAGAAAGTGCTCTGTTTTGTTGTTTTCTTTCAGAACAGGAACCAAAAGACATTGAGGAAGCACTACAAGATACCAAATGGATCATAGCCATGCAAGAAGAGCTGAACCAGTTTACCAGAAATGAGGTTTGGGAGCTGGTAGACAGGCCAACTCATCAAGATGTCATTGGAACTAAATGGGTGTTCAAGAATAAGAAAAATGAAAATGACATCATTGTGAGAAACAAAGCAAGACTGGTGGCCAAAGGATACTGTCAATCTGAAGGGATTGATTATGATGAGACTTTTGCTCCAGTGGCCAGACTTGAGGCAATCAGACTCTTCCTAGCATATGCAGCTCACATGAGATTCAAGGTGTATCAAATGGATGTGAAGAGTGCATTTCTTAATGGGGTGCTCAAAGAAGAAGTATATGTTGAACAGCCCCCAGGATTTGAAGAAGGAGACAAGGTGTACAGATTGAAGAAAGCCCTCTATGGCTTAAAGCAAGCTCCAAGAGCTTGGTATGACACCTTATCACAGTTTCTTCTAGATCATGGTTTTGTCAAAGGCACTGTTGACAGAACCTTGTTCAGAATATGTGAAGGAGATGATATTCTGTTAGTCCAAATCTATGTGGATGACATTATATTTGGATCTCCAAATGAGAAGTTATGTGAGAAGTTCTCCAAACTCATGCAAAGCAAATTTGAGATGTCCATGATGGGATTGATGAATTTCTTCTTAGGACTTCAAGTCACTCAATCAGAGAAAGGAATATTCATCAATCAGGCCAAGTATACAAGGGACATGATCAAGAAATTTGGATGTGCTACAAGCAAACCAGTCAGAATCCCTATGAATACTAACTGGAAAATGGATCCTGATGAAAGTGGAGAGTCAACAAACTCCACTAACTACAGGGGAATCATAGGATCCTTGCTATATCTCACTGCAAGCAGGCCTGATATCACATTTGCAGTTGGAGTATGTGCAAGATTTCAAGCTAATCCAAAGAAGAGCCATCTTGATGCTGCCAAGAGAATTCTAAGATATCTCAAGGGATCTGAGAATCTTGGATTATGGTATCCAGCTGATGACAATATTGAGCTCACTGGATATTCAGATGCAGTTGCAAAATACAGTTGCAACTTCAACAACTGAAGCTGAGTATGTAGCAGCTGGAAGTTGCTGTGCTCAGATACTTTGGCTCAGGCAACAATTGAGAGATTACAAAGTAATCTCAAATGAAGTGCCAATATTCTGTGACAACAATAGTGCAATTGCTATCTCACAGAATCCAGTGCTCCACACCAGATGCAAACATGTGGATATAAAGCATCACTTCATAAGGGATCATGTGGAAAAGAAAGATATCAAGCTTGTCAAAATCCACACTGATAAGCAAAAAGCTGATATCTTGAGTAAACCATTGGCTGAAGCAAGGTTCTTGGAACTTTCAGCTGAATTGGGCTTACTTGATCCAGGTAAGATGGAAGAATAAAGAAAGGAAGCTCATAAGAAGGGGGAAGTTGATTAAATTGAACTTCAGCAAAGTTGACCAACCTCACTGAAGCAGTCAGCCAAAAAGGGAAACTCAGCAAAGTTGTCCTTATGATGTTCAGCAATGTTGGTCAGGAGCTTTGTCCAAGTGGGACCCAGTCAGCAATGTTGGGACCTACTCAGGCAAGCTAATCAGGCAGTTTGACCAAGAAGGAAGTCAAAACACATCTCAGGATGTTTGTTCGAATTAATTAGATAATTTTTGCTATTTTTGGCATTGATTAAACATTTAAAAGGATTCTTGATCTAAGAGTAGGCCATTTTTAGGATGGCGTGTACTATGAAGATCTTTGCCCCCAAAATGGCAAATCAGCATTAAATGCAAAATCTTAATTAAGATTTCATGAATTCTTGAGCCACAATCAAGACCATTGATTTGCATTCAAAACTCCATCAAACCGTTGAAAGCCCACTACCCCACTATATCCAATTGATTCTTCAAAATTACCCACGGTTACATTCTATTAACCAACGGTTAATAAATCCCACTCATATATAAACTCCTCAATTTTTACTTTTCCTCCTTACGCACTCATATTTCCAAACCCTTAGGATTTTCAAAACCTCTAAACCTGCAACTTTTCTCCAAAACTTTCTATCTCTCACTATTATCCATGGCTCCCAAAATCAAAAGAGAAGAACTTGTAGATTTCAATGATTCCTCCTTGGACATTGATTTCTCTTATCTTAGTAACCCAAATTCTCTTTGGTTTGAAAAGTTGGTGGCCTTTGATAGTCCTGACACAGAAGTTCATCAAGTCCTCCATTGGCTAAGGGAGGCAGGGCTAGAGAAATTTCTAGGCACCAAGCCTGATTCCTGCCTGAATCCATTCATGGCAGAATTCTTTGCCTATCTCAGATGGAGGAAGGGCAAAAAGGGTGATGTGTGCACCAAACTGACATATGCTGAAGAAGATGAGGAAGAAGAAAGCCAGCACACCATCATCTTCACTGCTGAGGATCTGGATGCTAGCTTTGGACTACCTTCAGAAGGCCAGAATCCAGAAATGTATAAAGAAGAAGATGATCAGGAGTTCTACTATCCATGGATGATAGAGCCTAAGAAAGTTGTAAGTGCTCAGAACAAGAACACTTTGAAGTCAGTGTTTAGGCACTTGTTTGATTGTGTGGTAAAAAGTTTGTTAAGCCACTCTGGGAGTGTTGAACAAATAAGCATGCCTAAATTGAGAGTGATGGCTGCTGTGATTGACTCTGCTGAGAAGAGAGTCAAGTTCAACTGGAAAAATTTCATTCTAGACAAGATGATGAATGAAAAGTTTAAGTTCAAAGAGGTGAAGCACCACAAGGTGGTAGTTGATGGGAGACTCCAATTTTGCACAAGAGCTAGCCTGCTTTTAGAAAGATTTGCACATTACACCCACCTCCAAGCCAAGCCAAAACCTTTCCCAGCTCAAAAGGTGATGTTTAGGAAGCTGTCTTCTAAGACAGAAAAGAGGAAGCAGGATGCAGCTTCCAAGAAAGCAGGTGCCATTGTTCCCACAACCAGAACTTCTCCAAGGAAGAGAAGTGCTCAACCACCAAAGGCTCAGCCAAAGTTAAAGAAGATGAAGAAGATTCTGAGTGAATCTCCCCCACAAAGCCAGTCAAGAAGTGGAGGAGCCACTTCTGAAGAGATTGAAAAGGTTGCTGAAGAAGGAGTCAATCCTCCTGAAGAAAGTGAGGAAGTCAGAGAGGTTGTCCCCTTACAGCCTGAAAGTATAACAGAATTCAGAGATCTTGACCAGCCAACAAGATCTGAAAGAAGGAAAAGAATAATCAAAACCTCTGAGAAGCAGAGATTGATGGAAGAGGAGAAAAAGAAGAAAGAATTTTTCAAGGAGATCAGGCAAGCTAGTAGGTCTAACTCCAAGTCCAAATCAAAGCCCAACAGCCCTGAAGCCAACTCTCCTGATATTAAATCAGAAAGAATATCCCCATCAAGGCATGAAGAAGAGGAGTGCAAGACTCCTGAAGATTCCCCAATCATTGCCAAGAAAGTCTACTCTCCTGAAGGTGCCCCTGATAGAGCAGGTATTGATATGCTGGCAGACTTGGTCAATCTTGAGGATAGACCTTTCTCCCCACTTGATCCAAGACTTCTCTCTTACACAAAACTTCTTGAAACTGTCCTTCAAGAAGGGGATCAAGTTTCTCTCCCACCCATTCCAGCCATTCCAATTACCTCTTCAACAACATTGCTCTCAAAAGCACCTGAATCCCAACTTATTTTAAGCTCTAACCCTTCTGAACCCAACCTACCTGAAATCCAGTCCAGCCTACCTGAATCCCAATCCAACCCTCCTGAATCCCAAGCCAACTCCTCTGAAGATGAAAGTGGTGAAGAATACACTTATGAGGGGATGCTAAGGCAGATTGCCAAGGCTAATGTGGATGCACTATATCCAGGGTTGAAGGACTATCCTAGGCTGCAGCAACAGTTCTATGATCTCAGAGCTCTTGTTGAGATCAAGGATAGAACTATGGTGGAAATAGCTCAAGCTATTCAGGACAAAGGAGCAAGCTGGTGGCAGGTTGAAGAGAACAGGCTCTTGAACTTTGCAAATGTGAAGAAATCCAGTGTGTTGACCACTGAGGCCTTGTTCTACACCATTGTTCATGAGAAGGTGCTAGCTGAGAGAGAAAGAATTGCACAGGGACTCAGGCACCCTGATAGTCCATCTGATGATGATAATGATGATGATGATAACACCAATCCCAACCCTCCAGGCCTCAACTCTGCTCAGGTACATTACTTGACTTATCATTCTAAAAAGGACTCTGATCATTCAGAGGAGTTGACCAAAGATGGTGACTCAGTCCAAGATGCATTGGCCAAGGATGGTTCTCTTGAACCTGAGGCACAGCTTGACAATGTTGAGACTTCCATGGGAGAAGCTAGTTTGGCTAAAGCCTTATCAATGTCAGGAAAGTTGGACATTGACCAGCCTTTAGTCATTCAGGATGACTCAGTGGCCTTGGGATGCCCAAGCACTGTGATCTCCCAACAACTGCCCTCTGTGGATCCTGTTGAGGACATGGAGGTGTCAGGTTTAGGAAGAGAAGGAGTTGAAAAGGCAAATAGTGATGAAAAATCAGAGGAAGGAGGTGAGGATGAGTGTGTAATTACAGGGTCCCTGAGTGCACCAATCATAGAGGGAGATGAAGTAGAAATATTGGGTGCAGCCCAATATGAGAGTCAGGCTATTCTTCAAGTCAAATCAGAACTTGATGAATCCCTTGGTGAAAGGAGGCCTGATTCTCCAGAGAATGTGAGATTATCTGCTGAAAGTGAAGAAAAGAATTTAGTTGAGAAAGAGAGAGAAGGTGATAATGTATCAGGCCTTATGGGAGATAAAAAGAATGAGGGTGTTGAGGGAGATTTTACTAACACTCTTAGTTTTGCAGATTCTGTAGCTGTTACCATTGAACAGATTTTTGCAGATGCTTCCCTTACTGATATACCAGTCAATACTGATATTGACCTTGAAGCAGTTACAGCCAATGTATCCACATTGAACAAAATGTATTTTGAGCAAGCCAACACCACTGAAGCAGGCTATCAGATTGCTACTCAAACTGCAAATATCATTGAAGAACAGTCAGAGAAGTTGGATACTTTGGTCAGGGAAGTTGGTAAGGCACATGCAGCAACAATTGATACTCTAGATGGCCAAGGAAAGACTCTAGCCTCTGTGGAGATGAGGCTAACTGGCTCAGAGGAAATAGTCTTGCCAACACTGGATGCAAGAATCTGTGGTGTTGAAACTGGACTGCAAACAGTTTCAACAGAGGTAACAAAGGCAAAGGAAGAGATGGTCAAGTTCACCAAATCTGTGCAGAAGGAGCAGCAAGGTCTCAAAGTTCTATACAAGCATAATGTGAGAGCCTTGAGAAGGACAATCAAAGATGCTTTAAGGCAAAGGACTGCTGCACAAAGAAAGAAAGCTGAAGAGTTGAAAGCTGCAATGGTGAAAGAAGCTGCAGAAAAGTTCATTGTTGAACTGATGGCCAAAGTGTCTGATCAAGTTGTGGCCAACCTCACTGATCAACTTCAGGCCAAACTTGATCAATCACTGAAAGCCACTCTAGATGCCATTGTTGCTCAAAAGATGAAACCTGTCCACACATTTTTTAGCATGGCAGATGACAAAATGCAGAACATTCATGATGAGAATGTTTACCTACTGCAGGAGTTGAAGTCCCTCACTCATGCTCACTCACATCTCTTTGTCACTATAAGTGACTTGATGCCCCAGTGTTTTGATAATGCCAAAAAGGGGGAAAGAGAGAGAGCTAAGGCAAAGGGAACCTTGGTTATTGGTGAATCCAAAGGAAAGGAGAAGGTCCCTGAGATTGAGGAAGAGGCAGTAGAAGACATTGGGAAAGGCAAAGGCCCAATGAACATTGAAGACTTAACTGAGGAAGAACAGATTCAAATTGCTGTCAAAGAGTCCATGATGTCTGCAATGGAAAGTCAGGCAAGGAAGCAACAAAGGCCTGGTGGTGAGTCAGCAGGACTTGAACCCAAAGAGAAGGTTGCTGAAGTAAGGGGGAAGGTTACAAGGTCATCTGAAAGAAAGAGGAAGGAATTGCAAGCCTTCAATGAATTCCCAACCAGCCTGACTCTGCCATCAGAATTTCAGTCTGAAGAATCAACTCCAGTGAGGCAGTCAAAGAGATTGAAGAAAGCAGCCAAGTTGCCTGCCATTGAAGAAGAAGTTGAAGAGGAAGTACAGGACAGAGAGCCTGAAGTGATTGTGCCCAAGCTTGCTGATGATCCTTCTAAGCTGTTTGAAGAAGGATTTGGAAAAGATCTAGAAACACAGGAGAAGCTAGCTCTTCTAAGAGCTAAAGAAAGAATGGATCAGTTGGTTGAGGCCAACAAGGCAAGAGATGGAAGGAGGGCAAACTTCAAAGCTCCAAGAAGGAGGGCTTCTTACAGAAAGCTCAAACCTCAAATGCTGCAAAGATGGGACACTCAGTACCCTCGCCATGATAAGTGGGTTCCAATCTCACTGAATGATGCATGGGAGGAGGCCAAGAGAAATTTTGTATATGACTTTTATGTCATTGGAAAGTGGCTTGAAGAGAGTGTAGATGAAGTCTTTGTGCAGTTCATGTTTAAGAACCATAGGGACCTCTACCAGAAGCTGTTTGCAGCAGCTGAGATGGCTAGAATTGAATTCAAGGCCCCTGGTCCTATTCTGTACATGCCTCCTAAGTTCAATGGGAACTTTATTGATGAGGGAAAGATACTTGAAGAATTCATCAACATCATGAGGATGGAGAAGCTGAAGCCTGGCCCTAAAGGAACCAACAAAGAGATCTGGGAACTGAAGAAAAGAGTATGGGCTCAGTATGGCATTGCTCCTCAAGATGATGGAACTCTGTGATGGATAAGTTCACTTTTTCCCTATTCTGCTGATATGATTTATGTTGTTATTTTGCAATTCTAGACTAGTGTGTCCTTTTTTATTTTCAGCTCTGTAATGTTCTACCACTTATATAAAAGGATCACTATGTTTCTATCAAGAGATAACAACTCATTATCTCAACTAACCTATCATGACATATCTTACTTGATTTATTGTGCTAACAGTTTCTTTCAGGCAAGTTTGACCAGTTCACTCTCCCTGAAGGTAAAATATAATATAAGTCAAGTTCCCTTTGTAATAGGTTTTGGCATCATCAAAAAGGGGGAAATTGTTGGGAATAAAATGATTTTGATTAAGATACCAAAACCCCTGATTGATGATGTTCAGATTAGTTGAGATAAGCTCAAGTCTAGTTCAGGCAAGGTGTCTCAGTTCACTTTAGTGTGTAGATTGTTTAAGAGAAAAATCTCAGGAATGTTGTGAGATTTTAGTGTTCAAGATAGTTGTCCAAAGCTGGAATGTTAGGCAGCTTGATAAGTCTTTAGGACAAAGTTGCTGAATCTTCAAGACAGACTGACCAAGTGGACAACTTAGCTGAAGAGATCAAGAGCAGTAAAAGCAATGCTCATAAATGCGAATGATCAAGACAGTTGAAATACAAATGATCAAGAGCATTGAATGTCAAAGTCCAAAAGACACATTCAATGAAGCATTTATTGCCAATCATGCCTGAACCAAGCATTGAAGACTTGAAGCATTAAAGTGTGAAGCATTGAATGAATGTTGGAATATTCTCAATTGCAGCAGGAATATTCAGGGAGGTTGTCCCATCTGACCGTTGGTTGAGTGTAGCTTCTGCCACAAATCAACCTTGGGAAATGTGCATATTTAGAAACTGACACAAGTCATCTCAGCCGCATTTTTCAGAAGTCAACACATTCATTCAAGCAACCATTGAAGAGGCCTTTTACACAGTGGATAAAAGGATGCCAAGCTTCATAGCCGTTTCAATGGTGCTGCAAATAGACAAGTTTGAATTGCTATCCCTCCAACGGTTAGCTGCTCAAACTTGTCTATAAATACAGAAGTGATCAAGGGATTCAACAATCCAACTACAAGCTATCAAACTATCATCAAGCTTTCAAAGGAAACCAAGTTGTTCTCTAGAATTCCAAGTTTCCTGAATCACTTCTTTTAGCTAAGCCAATCTTTGTAAACATTCAAAGCTTAGCATTGAGATATCCTAAGCCTTTACACTGTTCTTATTGTAAAGGATATCTCTACTAGTTGGAACCAAACCTCAAACCCTTATCTCATTTAGTGAAGAGAGAGTTTGTTGTAGAAGTGAGGAGTTAAGGACTGTTAGTGTAAAACACAGTCTTAACTCAGAGAGATTGAGCACTAGGACTCAAGTTATCCTAGGGATCAAAACACTAAGAGAGTGTTGTTGATCAGTGCACCTTGGCACTATAAAACAAGCTAATTCCATTGAGAAGGAATTATCCTGTTCAATCAGGGAAAGTGGATGTAGGAGCTTGAGTCTCTGAACCACTATAAATTTGTGTGCCATTTACTTACTGCATTCCTTATTTCACTTACATTCAAACATATTTTAAAGAAACATAACTCAGTAAGTAAGAAAATCTGTTTTGGACAAAGTCCCTGATAATCTGTATCTTTTCAGAAATTAACTTGGAGTATTTCTTTAAGTCAAAGGCCAACCACATTCCGCACTTAGTAACTCTTTTAGATATTTAGCCAACTGATCACTCAATAGTAATCAGTAGGACAAGTATCTATCAAAGTTCACACTCAGGCCAGTTGTGAGACAACTTGCCTGATAGACCAGTTTGTCAAAAAGTAAAAGAATTTGCATACACAAGTGCATTCCCCCCCCCCCCATACACTTGTGTTATACTCCACCAAGGACCAACACCATGTATTCAGCCTCTGTGGTTGAAGTAGCTACAGAAGTTTGCTTCTTAGAAAACCATGAAATCAATTTGTTTCCTAAGAATTGACAAGTGCCAGTAGTTGATTTTCTGAATATCCTACATCCTCCATAGTCAGCATCAGAATACCCAGTCAACTCAATGTTGTCTTCAGATGGATACCACAAACCTAAGTTCACTGTACCTTTTAAATACCTAAGTATTCTTTTGGCAGCCTCTAAGTGACTTTTCTTTGGATTGGACTGAAATCTAGCACATACACCAACTGGAAAAGTAATATCAGGTCTGCTTGCAGTTAGATATAATAAAGAACCTATTATTGTTATATATTCAGTGGGGTTGGTATCTATTCCATCATTGTCAGGATCCATTTTCCAATTTGTATTCATAGGAATCCTAACGGGTTTGCTATTTTCACAACCACACTTCTTGATCATTTCTCTAGTATACTTAGCTTGATTGATGAAGATTCCTTTCTTAGATTGTTTGACTTGTAGACCTAAGAAAAAGTTCATCAATCCCATCATTGACATTTCAAACTTCCCTTGCATGAGGGTTGAAAATTTCTTGCACATATCCTCATTAGGTGAACCAAAAATGATATCATCAACATATATTTGTACTAACAGAATATCATTTCCTTCACTTATCCTAAATAAGGTCCTATCAACTGTGCCTTTCACAAAACCATTGTCCAATAGGAATTGTGATAGTGTCTCATACCAAGCTCTTGGTGCTTGCTTGAGACCATAAAGTGCTTTCTTCAATCTATACACTTTGTCTCCTTCTTCAAAACCAGGTGGCTGCTCTACATATACCTCTTCTTTAAGTACACCATTCAGAAATGCACTCTTCACATCCATTTGGTATACCTTGAACTTCATATGAGCTGCATATGCTAAGAACAGACTAATTGCTTCTAACCTAGCTACAGGAGCAAAGGTTTCATCATAGTCTATTCCTTCATGTTGACTCTAACCTTTGGCAACTAGTCTGGCTTTGTTTCTAACTATAACATCATTTTCATTCTTCTTGTTCTTGTAAACCCATTTAGCTCCTACAACATCCTGATGTGTTGGTCTGTCTACCAGCTCCCAAACATCATTCCTTTTGAACTGATTTAGTTCCTCTTGCATTGTTGTAATCCAGTTGGAGTCTGTCATTGCTTCTTCAATGGTTGTGGGTTCTGTTTCAGAAAGAAAACAACAACATAAAGCACTATCTCCATGTTGTCTCCTAGTGATTACACCACTAGTAGGATCACCAATGATCTGGTCTGAAGGATGAGCATCTAGCCATGTCCTTCTAGACTGATCATTTTCAGATAAGTTAGTCTCATTTGGTTCAACATTTAATTCAACATAAAATTCAGGGAAATTAAAAGCAGGGTCAGTTTCATATTCAGGGGTGTTGTCCATGTCATTGACATTGGTATTCTCAGGTTGAGTTCCCCCTAAATCATTTGATCCTTGTACTCCCTCAGCATTACCAGCTTCTTCATTGTGAGAACTTACCTCAGGTTGAGTGGGTTCATTCAACTCAACATTGCAGTTTTCCTCATGGATGTTGGCTTCAGGTAAGTTGTCTCTATCTTGATTGGCTTCAGATATGTTGGATATCTTGAGATTGTCCAAGTCAGGATAATGTAAATCAGTAAATACAGATTCTTTTCTTTCACCATCTCTCAGCTTTGTCACCCTTGTGTTGATTTCACCATGGGCTTTGTCTTCTTTGTTTGAGGTCCTGTGCTTGAAAGAAAACTCATCAAAGATAACATGAGGTGTTTCTTCAACAATAAGAGTTCTACAATTATAAACTCTGAAAGCTTTGCTAGATGAAGAATATCCTAGAAAGATTCCTTCATCTGCTTTGCTATCAAATGTTTTTAACTGTTGCTTCCCATTATTGTGAATGAAACATGTACATCCAAAAATGTGAAAGTAAGAGATTCTTGGTTTTCTCCCTTTGAAGAGTTCATAAGTAGTTTTTCCTTGTTCCTTTGTTAGCATGGATCTGTTTTGGGTGTGACAAGCAGTATTGATTGCTTCTGCCCAAAACCTCTTTGGAATCTTTGCTTCTGCTATCATGGTTCTTCCGGCTTCCTTGAGTGTTCTAACTCTCCTTTCTGCTACACCATTTTGTTGAGGTGTTCTAGCTGATGAAGTCTCATGAGTGATTCCATTTTCTTGACAATAATCATTTATGTAAGAGTTGATGAATTCTGCTCCTTTGTCTGATCTGATATTTACAATGCTCAAGCCTTTCTCATTTGTAATTTTCTTCATAAGTTTTGGCAGCTTCTGTTGAGTCTCCTTTTTCTTTAGCAAGAATATTACCCAAGTGTATCTTGAGAAGTCATCCACTACTACTAGTGTATACTTCTTTCCACTGATGCTCACAGGGGTAATGGGTCCAAATAAATCCATGTGAAGTAATTGTAGTACTCTTGCAGTTGAGATGGCAGCCTTTGTCTTGAAAGATGCTTTGACTTGCTTTCCTTCTTGACATGCTTGACAAATGTGTTCTTTTGTGAATACTTCATTCGGTAGGCCATCTGCTAAAGATAATCTTGCAAGTTTGTTCAAGGTCTTAAAGTTCAGATGGTTTAACCTTTTGGGCCATAGCCAACTGAGATCTTTAGAGATTTTTGCAACTAGGCAGATATCTTCAGGGGATTTGTTCCAATCTGCAAGATAAACATTACCTTTCCTTGACCCAGTTAGTAGTAACAGTTGATTTGATTTGTTCTTAATATAACATAAGTTACTAGAAAACTCAACATCAAAACCTTTATCACAAAATTGGCTTATTGAAAATAGATTGTGTTTCAGACCATAGACATATGAAACATTTGAAATACTTACAGTACCCATTTTGAGAGTTCCATAACCTTTGGTTGTTCCTTGTGAGTTGTCACCAAAGGTTACTTGTGGTCCATCTTGTTCAACAAAATCTGACAGAAGTTCCCTATTTCCAGTCATATGTCTTGAGCATCCACTGTCCAAGTACCATGTAAGTTCTTTAAGACTTCTTTTCTTTGTTGATGGCACCACAGGAACCTGTTACAAATCAAAACTTAGGTACCCTTTGAAAATTGGGTCCTGGAGGGTTAGACATACATTTTGGAACCCAAACTTGCCTTATTTTCATTACTTGAAAAGGGCTAATTTGTTTTCCATAAACATCTAAATACACAATCTTCCTTTTAAATGCCTTAGGTTGAGATTGAGTATTAGTGTGAATCTTGGATGATTTAGAAGAGTTTTATCTATTCTTGTGAATATATCTGCTAAATCTATCTTTTGATTCATGTGCATCATGCTTGAATCTTTGTGGATAGGCATTCAGATTACTTGATGTCCTTGGCATGTAGGATTCAAGTCTTCTGTACTCATTGTACTTAGGCTGAAAATTCCTTTGATAATTCATTGTAGGCCTTCTCATTTGAGTTGGTCTTCTTTGAATATCTTGTGGTTTTCTTGCCTGAGTTTGAGAGTTTTTCAGCTGAGTTGTCTTCCATTGACCTTTACTCATCTGAATTGTCTCAGGCCTCTGAAATCTTGTCTTAGGTCTTGCAACTTTTGACTTGTGATTCAGGATAGTTGGTACAATGGGTTGTTTACCTTTGTCCTTTATCTGTAGCAACTTTGGTTCAACAATTTCAGTCTGAGCCACAGATTTTACAAAGACTCTCTTAGCAATACTTGTTGAAGTATTACTGAGGCATGGTGAAGATGTTTTATCTGGATTGTAACCAAGTCCAGATCTTTGAGTCATGGGCCTTTGCATCCCTTGTAGTTCATCAATTGAATTAGATGACTTATACAGGGCAGCCAGTTTGAATTTCAGACTCTCTTCACTAGATTTAAGACATTCATGTTCCTTGAAAAGATGTTCAAACTTTGCCATCAATGCTTGGTATTCTGAATCCTTACTCTCATGAAGCTTAACTTTTTCTTCCAACATAATAAGTTGTTCAGATGACTTGTCCTTTAGAGTATTCAACTCCTTAGTTAAGTTATTGCACAACTCATTAGTTCTCAGATCATGTTCAGCTTCAACCTGAGTAATTCTTTCAATCTTAGCATTCAAGACTTTGTTTTCTTCTAAGGTTTGATCATGAATCTCTTGTAGTCTCATGAAGTCTTCCATCAACTTTCCAAAAGTAAGTTTCAGGTTGTCTTCATTTGACATCATTGTGCTACGAGAATTGACAGAACTAGAAATAGATTGTACCTCTTCATTGTCTTCAATAGCCATTAGACACTCTTCATCACTGCTGTTTGTAAACATCTCAGATGATGAAGATGGAAGTTGATCATCTTCAGAGGTTTCTTCTTCAGCTTTCAATGCTTTCCTCTTTCCATATTTCTTGTCCCTCTTAGCTTGTCTTTCCTTCCTTTCCTTGGAAGTTAGCTCTGGACAATCATATTGGAAATGTCCTGTCTTCTTGCAGTTGTAGCATGTATCCTCATCTTCATCTTTCTTCTTTTCAGCATCTCTCTTCTTGGTTGATGAAGATGGATCTTCTTTGGAGTTGTCCCTTCTGGATCTCCTTTCATCATTCTTCTTCTCAGGTGAGTTGAGCCTTCTTCTTCTATCTTGGTAAAACCTTTTGTATTTACCAAATCTATAATTTAATCTTTCAAATCTTCTTGCCATCATGGCCAACTCATCTGAAAAGTCAGCTTTGGAAGTCCCTTTTCCACTCTTGCTTGATTTGCTGGTTTTCTTGGAATCAGGTTCATTGGATTTGGCCTTCAGTGCAATCCCTTTGCTCTCAGGTTCCTCAGTGTTGTTCTTTCTGTTCAAGTCATATTCATATGCCTTGAGTTCTGAGAACACCTGTTGCATTGGCATTGTTGATAAATCTTTTGTATTCTGCATCATGATAGCATACACATTCCATTTGGTTGTTAAGCTCCTAAGAATCTTCAGAACCACTTCTCTCTTGGAGTATACTTTTCCAAGTGAATTGATCTCATTCATGATCTCTGTGAACCTTCCATCCAGTTGATCAATGTTTTCATCAGATTTCATCCTAAATTGCTCATATTTTTGAACAGCAACTTGAAGCTTGTTTTCCTTGATCTTGTCAGTTCCTTCACACATTAGAGCTAATGTGTCCCAAATCTCCTTTGCAGTTGTGCAGTGAAACACTCTACCCATTATAGCATCTGGAATGGTCTGATATAGGGTGTTCATTGCAACATAGTTGAGATTCTGCTTCTTTCTTTCTTCAGGAGTGAGCTCATCATCATCTTTTGGAATTTCTTGTGCTTCAGTTGCTCTTTGGGCTTCTGTAACATTTGTGTTAGGTTTCATGAACACAAATGGACCTTTAGTGATCACCCTTAGCATTTCATCATGGAGACAGGCCAAGTGAGCTCTCATCCTTATCTTCCAGAAGTCATAATTCTCAATAGAGAACATATGCAGTTTTTGGTAAGATATCTTGTTGATGGGGTTGGTTCCCATAGTAGTAGAATTCTCAGAAGAAGATGTGTTAGGCATAGTAAATAATCAGAAATAATGAATATCACATAAATAATGAATATCACAGAAAGTGCACAAGTAGATCAGTTCAGGTAACCAAAGTTGATCCTCAAAGCAGTGGTCTTTAAACCCCTGCTCTGATACCACTTGTTGGTCCCAAAAGGAGTGTGACACGTGTATGGGGGGAGGGGGGGGGGGAAATACACGTGTGTGTGTTTTTCTTTAAAACTTTTGCAAGTAATCAACACAAATAATCAGAGTAAAGTAAGTTACACAGTGTGTCAAGTCCTATGAAAATACTAACAGTAGATTCTAAGAATTCTTAACAGTATGCAACTTGTATGCGGAATAAAAGACAGGCCCTATTATACTCCTTAAATAAATATGCACTTAAATACTAGGTTATCAAATAGCAAATAGCAGTTATAACAACACAAAAGCTAAAGCAATAAGATAAATGCAGTAAGTAAGAACACAAGACGTATAGTGGTTCGGAGACTAAACTACTCCTACGTCCACTCTCCTAATTTAATAGGATAATTCCTTAATCACTTCGGAATTAACTTGTTTTTACAGTGCCAAGGTGCACTCTACTTCTCCTTCTCTTCTCTTGATTTCTTACAACCTTCTCTCGTTGCAATACTCTCAATCTCTACTACGAACTCAACATTACTCTCAATCTATCTCTTAAGGTGAAAGTAGGGTTTTGTTCGAGTACCAACTAATTGTGTGATATCCTTTACAAATTAAGAACGAATATAAAGGATAGGATATCACTGTCTAGGCTTTGGATAATCAAACAATAAGCTTGCCTAGTGGGGACTAAAGGTAACACTCACAACTGAATATGCTTAAAAGCTTTAATCTCTCGAGTGTTTTGAATATGCTAAAAAGATATCTCTAGAATGTGTATAGCTTGTGTCTTGATGTATGTCCCGTTACCCTTCTTGAAATGATTCAAGATGTGGCCTATTTATAGATGAAGCAAACTATCCGTTGGTGGAGATAGCAAGCTTATCCATAAATTTGAACTTTCAAATTGTTCAGGGGCCTGCATGCAAATAGTACATGTATTCACGTCCATTCTGCATTTTGCATTCCATTATCAGAGTTTGTTATGCGCAGTGACAGGTGGCTCTCATTCTTTGGCTAATTTTGGAATAATTATGTCCTTCCCGCTAACGGCCTCGTACTGGGTAAGGTGCCTAGTCATTCATCGTCTTTGACCATAAGTATGCCAAGTCCAAAGTATATGAATATTCATATTCATCATACTTGACTTTTGTCGTTCAGCATGTTTGTCTTCTAGAGTCTTTGTCACTTTCTTCATAACACTTCAGCTCCTTGTCTTCAATGATACTTGTCTTCATGTGCTTTGTGCTTTTCAGGTCATTTGTCATAGATTCAAGGAATGATCTATCTAATAAAAATTAAAGCTCCCTAACATATATGAGCTTTTTCTAACCTGAAAATCTAGACTTGGCAAATCATCATACTTGGGGTTTTACTTAGGGTTTTGGTATCAAATCAAAATCAAAATTTCTTTTATTAATATAAACCATATCCCAACAATAACTCTAAAATGAAGATCTGTAAACTCCAAAATACACATTTTCATACTTCATTTTAAAAACCTTCTCCAACCATAAAACTCTATATCTTACTCTATTTGTTATTTTATTCATTTTCAATATATTACAATATTAAATAATATATTTATCTTCATATTTAAATTAATTTATACAATTAAGCATTCAATTACTAAATTAAATAATATTGATTTTATCAAAATCATAAAGTGTAAATAAACTTGTAGTTTTCAAATATTACTTTTATTTATATATAAAATTACGACACACATAATGACGTTTTGAAAACACAATTAAAATTAAATTATATTATAATATAGTATAAAATTGTAATTATAATTAAAAAATTATTAATATAGAATTGTAATACAAAATTATAAATATTAATAAAATAATAGATATAAATATAGAGTTTTGAATAGTGAACTTCATATATGAAGTTTACTATTCAAAAGTTCACTATTCAAAACTCTATTTTAAATCTTCAAAATAGAGTACGGTTGGAGGGAGTACAACTCTATTTTTGAAGTTAAACTCTACTTATAGAGTACGGTTGGGGATGTTCTTAAGCGTCAAGGTAGTTATTATTTTAATTCTTCTGCTCTATAAAATGAATTTCCATAAAATTAGTATTAATAAATTGATTATAGTTATCAAAAAAATGCATTTTCAAATAGATAAATTATTTTATGTAATTGAGTGTATAAATACATTTAATTTTAAATGTTCAATTTACTCAATTTAATCTTTAATTCAACTTTTGATCTAATTAATTGAAACTCAATTATAATGGTATAAGTACAATATCAATTGCACTCAAGTATAATTATTTAAAATATATTATGGAAGATTGATCTAACCTATATAGATTGATCGATACGATTTTAATGTCAAGTCTATAATTTTATATAGAGTAGGTCTTGTGTACATACTCAAGTCTATATATAAGAACTTGAGTTGACATGTTAGTACTTTTCAATTATAGTGACTTACACTGTTCAATAATATTTTCAGGAGAATTTCACACTTAAGGTCCTTTCCTAAAACTCTTATTCTTATAAATACATTATTTTTGAAACGTTTCTCTAAAGGTAAAAAACAAGGTAATTAGTCTCTTATGCCTCTAAGTTACATTTGTTAGAATAATCGAATCAATATTTAAGAATTCCATAATTTGCGTCGTCTTCCCCAATTTTATTGTTCTAAACTTTCCTTATCCGCCGAAATGAGGTGATCTTCTGACTTTCCTTATTATTATGCAAGAATTTTGCCAAAAATGGAGATGATCTGAATTTGAATTTTGAATTATATTCCTGTTCGATTTTAACTCCTCTGAATAATTAATTGCATATTAACCAAAAATGAACCATCGTCGTTATTATTGTTGCTGGATTTTGATATCCCATTGTATGTATTGATTGCATCACTTCAGTATACATCATTTGCGTATTTCATGTTAAGAGTCATAAGTCGTTTCAAATTCTACATAGCAATCTCATAAACTTTATATTTTTTGGCTCGCTGGTTAGAGATGGAATTTTCTGTTGTTCTGAAAGTCGATTTCAACGGCAAAAGCAAATTCATTCGTGTGAATGAAACTTCATCATTCAAGGAGATATTTTGTAAGATAACTCGTATGTCCCCAATTCTATCCGCAGGTAATCCATCGATTTCAAATTCTGTTGGAGGTATGAATAATTGTTGCTTAGATTCTGATTCTAATTTAGGGGGACTCATAGAGTTTTGTAAGATCACTTCAGAAAAATAGTATATCTTTTTGTGGTTATTGCTATTGAGAGGAACAGTATTAGTTCAATTGAGGAAAATATTGTTGTAGAACGAAGTTTGGTTAGTATAATCGTTACCATGAAAGATCTATTACCAGACCATTATGACATTTTTCCAATTTGTTAGCATTGGAATATTATGAAGTATACAACCCCAATTTTATATATGAATTAAAAAAGTGCATTTTACAGATTTATATGCAAATTTTATGTGTGCATATGCACTCTTTCCATACGCATATGCAAAATTTATATATAATATGCAGATGTTCCATATGCATATGTATATGTATATGTATATGCAAATGCAAAATTATGTTATTCCATACTTCATAATATTTCAATGCTAACAAATTATATAGTTTCCTCCATGATTATTAGTAAACGTTCCATCATACCTTTTTTTTTTAAAAAGGGGTTTACAAGATCATCAAATAGAACTACAAATCACGAACTAAGATCTTGATCTTCAAACCAATGCAGATATCGCCGTCCACTTCAATCGTGAGAAGAGGAAAGACAAGTTTCCCTTTGCCTTAACAAAAGTCCAGGTCTCCAATCTTTAAACGAGACAACCCCACACTAAGGTGTTTCATGTCAAGAATAGGAAACAAAAAGATAGGCAAAGTTCAACCAAGTACCCGATCCCAAGAACTAGAACCCAAGAACTCTCGAGTTAACACTCCACCCTTCATAATGGACATTAAAATAGAATTCTTTCAATATCCAACAAATAACCAAATGTATTGTAAATTTTATAACTTGTTTCAGATTCAACTGTCTCTTATATTAGAAAAGTTTTAACATTTGGTAATCCCACTAATTAAGCACAAATTTCGATGATCTTTAAAATCTTTATATAAAATTTCAAAATCTCGAATAATGAAGATATATTAACCATAATTTTAATTTCAAGGGTAACTTTGTCAATCTAAGTGTTGCTTTGGACTTATTAGAAATAATATTCAAACCTTGAACTTTATAGAAAAAACTTTATGTGAAATGCACTTATTAGTAACTTCCCTTATTTTCAGTATTGACTTTTCAAAACTTGAGTTGACCAGGTCTTGTGTAGATTTAATGTTGCACTTTTCAATTGTAGTGTGCACTTTTCATTAAAACGGTGTTGCACTTCTCAATTATAGTGACTTACACTTTTCATTAAAAATTGAGTTACACTTTTTAGTAATATTGACTTGCACCTTTTAATAATATTATGTTGCCATTTTCCGTTATAATGACTTACACTTTTCACTAATATTGTGTTACATTTTTCAGTTATACTCACTTGCACTTTTTAATAAAAAAATATGTTGCACTTTTCAGTTATAGACATTTACACTTTTCGAGTATAGTGACTTACACCTTTTAGTAATATTGAGTTGCATTTTTCAGTTATATATGACTTACACTTTTTATTAATATTGTGTTGCATTTTTCAGTTATATCAATTCGCACTTTTTAATAATATTGTGTTGCACTTTTCAGTAATATTGCACTTTATTTAATTACTTAAATGAGTTAAAATAAAAAAAATAAAAAAAAGAGAAAATTTCAAACGTGTCAATAAAAAAAGTCTGAAACATAGCTTGCCGCTAAGGGCGCCAGTAGAAAAAAAAAGAGAAAATTTAAAACGTGTCAATGACACCCATTTCCTCCATTTTGTCGCTCCAATTTATTTTATTAAACTACTTTTAAATAAGAGTATTACATTATTTTTTAAATACTAATATTATATTAAAAAAAAAGAGATTTTTTTTTTCAAATAAGAAAATGTTCATGCTATCGGAAGAATGCCCCGGGCCAAGGCATATTCCTTTTGTCCAATGGTGGCTTCGAATTAAGCGGTCAATGTGACGTCGATTGGACGGGGTGTCCATTTACTCGACGTTTGTCCATGGGATATTTCATTTCTCTTGGTGGTTCGTCCGTTTCTTAGCGCGCCAAGAAAAAAATATGTTGTTTCTCGATCATCGGTCGAGGCTGAATAGAGGGCTATGGCGACAACAATTTGTTAGATTGTATGGTTATGGTGACTCTTTTGCGACAATCAAGCAACTTGTCATATTGTTGTTAACCCCCGTAAGTATGTTTATATGGATTTCTATATATTTCGTTCGTGAATTGAGTTATTCGACCTTGCATGATTTCCACCGAAAATCAAGTTGCTGACATATTCACAAAAGCCATTGGTTTCGACCGTTTTCAATATCCTCGTAGCAAGTTGGGTGTTCAAAATCTTCACCTTCCAACTTGAGGGGTTTATTGGAGAGGGGACTGACTATTTACACAAACTTGGGGGCATCAGCGCCGACATCTTGGGCCAGGCGACGACGGTGGTGAGGTCGATCAGGAGTGGCAACAGGTTGAACAAAAAAAATTGGAGAAAAATAGAGAAGGACAAATAATAGTCGATATCTGGGGTCGGGCGACCTAGTTGGTGGGAGGCGACGCTGGTGGATGGGGAAGAGAGAATGCGAGGGAAACGAAAAAAATACATAAAAATATAAAAAGGGAGAATGATGGTGATGGGGCCTTGACGGCGGGGGGCGGTGGATGGATCAACGGAGGCGGGGGGCTGTGCTTGAGCCGCGGCGGGGTTTGGAAATGAAATGAGATGAACGAAGTATAGGGTTATAAATTAGGTTTTGGGGAGGGGGTGTGATTATTAAATGAAATTTTATGGAGAAAATAGTATTTAGGACAATTTGAGAGTTACATTTATCCTAGATAAATTTTGGGGTGCATCAATCGGAGGTGTTCTTAACGCAAATGGAGGTGTAAATATTCAAACCCATTGTAGAGTGAATTATATTGGGCTATTTAAGTGTCTCGGCCCATACCTATGTCTTTAATTAGCTTCTGTTAGCTTAAAGATCAAGGTCCAATTATCTTAGAGGCCTGCACTCTTGATGTATATATAGTTGGGGCATTGTGCTTTATTCTCAATTCGACAGATTAACTTTAGAATTAAAGTTTTTGCATCAATTAATTAAAGTTGGACTAAATTTGAATTTGGTCCCGATAGAATATATATTTTAATTTTGATCTCATAAGTTGACCTAAATTTTAAATCCAGTACAATTACTATCATTGGTGCAGGTAAATGAACCGGTCAAATCCTTAGTTCGTGTGCAATTCAAATCAACCGTGAATTTGATCATGTGCAGAAAAATGCATTAAAAAATAGATTTGACCGATTTATTTACCTACAATGCATAATACGTAATTGGACTGAATTTAAAATTTGAACCAACTTAAAGAATCAAAATCAAAGTGTGTATTTGACTAATTCAAATTAGTCCAACTTAAGGAGTGGAAAACTTTAATCCCTTACATTTTCATTTTCATGAAAGATATTTGGTTTCTTTGTTGGGAACTTCTACATGTAGTCAGGGTGTCGTAAGGTGTCGTAATGACTACCGTAGTCAGTTAATCTAGACCATTAAAAATCTAATCTAAAGGCTTAAATTTGATGACCTGTTACCTTTTGTAAATTTTACGGTATGTATTGTCGTAATGTGTCATAAATTTGTATTTTCTATTAAAGAGAACGTGTCAAACATGGAAGTTTTTGTTTTGTAAATAAGGATATGATTTATCAATTTATAATTATCAATAATTTACCATAAATAATTTATATTTATAATTATTTCCAAAATTAGAGTGTGCACGGTCTAGAATTCGTGCATTACCCATAACTTACCATAAATAATTGATATTTATAATTATTTGTAAGAATTACAATTATTTCCAAAATTAGAGTGTGCACGGTGTAGAAGTCGTGCATTACCAATAATTTACCATATATAATTGATATTTATAATTATTTCTAAGAATTACAATTATTTCCAAAATTTAGTTGTGCACGGTCTAGAAGTCGATATGGGTCGTTCTCTCGTTTATCGGAGTATTCAACCCATGTTATACGTTGATATCCAGGTTCTACACAGTACTCGTATAAAATATCACATGAATCTAGGAGAATGGTCGGTAAGGTGTCGTTAGTGACGGTAATGACCTTCGTTCTGTTATAATGTCACACGGGTCGTTATCTCGTTTTCGTGTGTCAAATATGAAACTTAAGTTTCTCGATATCATCATTTTACAACCTAATCATGTTTTTAAGAATAGAACGACATGGTTAACCCTAAATTTAACGTGTTTGAAAATAATGGATGGTATGATTGATAAAGAACACATGATTTATATAACCTAGAATATAGTGATTGAGTGAAATGGCCGATTATTAATCAGTGATGAACTGTCCAATGAACATGGCAACCTGATAATGGATTGAATCAAGGATCAAACGGATTTAATTGAGCGACACTCGAAGAAAAGCCCCTTCTTGTTTTTGGAGTGAGCGAGTTCGATTGTAGAGTGGAGAAGTAGAATCAATGAGAAAGATTCATTCTTGCTTCCAACCTAATGCTTCAAACCTGCTTGTTAATGGCTAATCAAGGGACAAGGATCACGAATTTGTGAAAACTCTTAAGAATGTGCAGACTGAATTGGGGAAGACAAAAGACCTATTTACTAATTTAACAAATCTATTTTTTAATTATTATTTGGATTGATTTCATTAATTTTTAAAATAAGAATAATTGTATTACAGAATGTTAGAACATTAATTTTACCTAATATATATATATATATATGTATATATTTTAAAAATAATTAAATAAAAGAAGGATAATATAGTAAATAACAAAATACAATTTAAAAAATGATATAAATAACTTAAACCTGTACGTATAACAGGTAGCAGGTCGTTACGACGTTTACGACGCCACGTGGCGCGATTCGACAAAGTGACTATGTAGTCACTTTGTAAAATGTGACTATCGTAAGAATTGCCCTTCTTTGTTTCTATCAAATACAAGTTGCATTAGTTTTACTTTGAATTTTTTTTTCATGTGGTATGCCACACATGCCCAATTTTTGCTCAAATGCCAAAAAAAAAAAAAAAAAAATCTCATTTCGGCGGATAAGGAAAGTTTAGAACAATAAAATTGGGGAAGACGACACAAATTATGAAATTCTTGAATATTGATTCAATTATTCTAACAAATGTAACTTAGGGGCAAAAGAGACTAATTACCTAGTTTTTGACCTTTAGAGAAACGTTTCAAAAATATTGTATTTATAAGAATAAGCTTTTTAGGAAAGGACCTTAAGTGTAGAAATCACTACTACACATTTCCACTTGGAGAGCTCTTTTCTCAATCAGCTCTCCAAGTGGACACTTGGAGAGCGGTTTTAATAAAAAAAAAAAAAAACTTAGATAGCGGTTCAAAACCGCTCTCCAAGAGAAATTCTTGGAGAGCGGTTGGGAACCGCTCTGCAAGTAATCTTAGAAAGCGGTTTAGAACCGCTCTCCAAGTATACACTTGGAAAGCGGTTCATAACCGCTCTCCAAACTCAAAATTCTTAATTAATATTAATTCTACGCGTTTTCTCTGCCCTAGCCTCCTTCTTCCTCCCCTTTCTCCCCCAAACTGAACGCGCACCCCCTTTCTTCCCCCAAACTGATCGAAGAGCTTGTCCCACAAATCAGCCGTCGCCGGCTTCCTTCCTCGCTCCTCCCGCCGTCACCATCGACTCACAGTGACGCGTTGAACTTGTGAAGCCAAATCCCGTCGACGTCGCCTCTCTCTCATCGCGCCGTCGCCTGCCTCTCTCTTGTCGCGTCGTTGCCGTCGCTTCCCTCTCACTCCTCTTCGCCGTCGATCTCTTCAGCTGTCGCCGTCAATCTCTTCAGCCATCGCCGTCGACTCTCTCCAGCCGGCACCGTTGCCGTCGCTGTCGCCGTCGACTTCCTCTCCAGCCGTCACCGTCGCCGTCGACGTCCCACTCCCACAACTGTAGGTACGTACTCATGTATATATATATATATTATACATGAGTATAGATGTACTGTTGTATACAAATTTTATGTTTTTAGTTTTTATGTTTTAAAACTCAATTTTATGTTTTTTGCTCCTGTGTTTGATAACAAATTTGTTTGCAAACTCCACAAATTAGAGTAGAATCAAAAGTTAATCACGACTTTGAAAACAAAAGTGATTCTAGAATCTGTCAATAGAGTTTGCAAACGCAGCCCTAGTATGACTTAACATTTATTGCTTCTGGCCTCCATGTATTTTTATCTTGCAAATGGGTGGAAGAGGTGTGTGTGTTGGGGGGTGGGGGTGGGTTGATTTGCTGCAGAACTGCTGCCGACTGCTTGTGGCACTACTTGCCTTAGAGATGATATTGCATTTTACCTGAAAGTAAAGCTGCATGGTACAATTTCTGGGTATACTCTTTGGAATCTTAAAATGGACTGCTACTGTCTTTTTCGGGAACCCTAATTAAGCTGTAGAGGTATTTTGTCTAGCATAATAGAAGAGGTTTGGCTTTTTATTGCTCTCTAGTAACTTGTTAGCCATTCCCTTTTTCTTTAATATAAAATTTAAAGTCTCTTTGTGATTTCCTGTTGCACTCAGTCCATACCCTACCAAGAAAAACAGAGGGTGGTGGGTGAGGGGGACTGGAAAAATTGGTTAAAGGGTTATGAAAATCCACAAGAATCGACTCAGCATATTGTATGTGTCAATTGCCATTTAGCTAATATGCCTGTGGATATTGAGATTCCACATGTGGTACTACCAGATGCTTTATGTGCTATAAGGATAATTTCTACTTGGGAAGTATTAGTGAAGAAGTGGCATCTATTAGTTATCCAGTATCTTCAAATGACCCAACTGTACAATATTTTGCTAAATAAAGAAAAGGCTTAAGAGACTTCATTTTACCTTTTCCTTATGTGCTCTGGATTCTAATAGCATATTGTCTGAATAATATTAAGTTTTTTTTATATATTTCTGAAGGTTGTGAGACTGATGAAAAAGAAGGGCACCAATACTGTTTTAGTTGATAGTGCTGGTGCTGGCGATATAGTGTCTATGGCTGGGTTGGCCAATCCAGCAATTGGGCACACAATTGCAAGTGTTCAGGTACATAACTTTTTGTGCCTTTACCATTTACTGAACACAATTATTCTTTATCATCCTTGGAAAGGATTATTGACTTAATTACTGGTGACTTTGACATAACGTACATACTCCATGATATGTTTGAAGTCCTCAAAATTTATGTGAAACTTGTAACTGAGGCTTTTAGTTTTGTGGCAGGTCATGACTGCTCTGCCCACTGTTGAGCTTGACCCCCCGACAATTTCCATGACTTTTGGCGTTAATGATTCACCGTTGGCTGGTCGAGATGGTATTTATGTAAGATTCTATTTCACCTACACTTGCTTGTTGCTTATCCTCCTGTTCCTGACTTATCAAACAGGAGCAAAAAAACAGTGTCTAACAGTGTAATCATAAAATTTCACCTACATTTGCAGCTAATTTAAATATATATTCTTAATATAATATAGGAGCCATTGGGTGTTGGTTGCCATAAATATGAAGACATTAAGTGTCTTTTTTATGGACCCAACTTTGGATGGGGTGGTTGCAAATCGTCCCGATCTCATGTCATACATGGAAGCGTAAGTTCATTTTTAATATTCTAATATAATGATTTGTTTTAATTACTTTTTAAATTATACATATTTAATCTATTTTTTTCTTCTTATTATAATAATAATAGTGTGATGACGATGTATCGAAGTCGCCTTCACAATCTAGTCTCAAGATCTACTTTCAATAGAGTGAACTGGATAGATGTTAAGGTAATTTAATTTAGTAAGTTATCAAATTAATAGAAAATAATCATAATAGTACTATTAATGCATACTTATAATTGCTAATTATATATAACAGGTTCCGAGCCAACGTGATAGTTATCATTGTGGACATTTTGTATGTTGTTATATTGAGGATATAATCAAGACTTATCAAACGACGATTCCTAACATGGTAAGTCAATTTATCGATTTATTTAAATTATTTTTCATTGAATAAAAATTCATATACTATATATCTAACTATATTGATTGATCGTTGTTTGCAGTTTATCTATAACCGTCCGCTCAAAACTTACAACGACAAAAGAATGGACAAATGGAAAAAAGATTGGACAGGGTACCTTTACAATCGATTTTTGTAAACATATAATTAAATTAGTATAACTTTTGGTAGAATGTAATGTATTAACTTATATATTTGTGATGATATTTCATCTTTTTGGTGTATATATGTTTTTGTACGTTTATTTAATTTGAATTTAATTAAGTTTTGATTTTGTATAAATAGAATTTTTAAAATATAAAATAATTATTAAATAAATAATATAAATAGGATTTTTAAATTATAAAATAATTATTAAAAAAATAATATAAAAAAAAATACTTTGAAAGCGGTTCAAAACCGCTGTCCAACAAAAATCGAAAAAAATATATATTACTTAGAGAGCGGTTTTGAACCGCTCTCCAAGTGAAATTAATAAAAAAAAAAATTAACATAGAGAGCGGTTTTGAACCGCTCTCCAAGCTCTTTTACTTAGAGAGCGGTTCATAACCGCTGTCTAAGGGCCTCACTTGCAGAGCGGTTCAAAACCGCTTTCCAAATCCTCTTACTTAGAGAGCGGTTTTTAGCCGCTCTCTTAGCTTGGAGAGCTGTAGCTTGGAGAGCGGTTTTAAAGGCTCTCCAAGGCCCTTTTTCAAAGCTCTCCAAGCTCAATTTTGTAGTAGTGAATTCTCCTGAAAATATTATTGAAAAGTGTAAGTCACTATAATTGAAAAGTACTAACATGTCAACTCAAGTTCTTATATAGGCTTGAGTATGTACACAAGACATACTCTATATAAAATTATAGACTTGACATTAAAATCGTATCGATCAATCTATTTAGGTTAGATCAATCTTCCATAATATATTTTAAATAATGATACTTGAGTGCAATTGATATTGTACTTATACCATTATAATTGAGTTTCAATTAATTAGATCAAAAGTTGAATTAAAGATTAAATTGAGTAAATTGAACATTTAAAATCAAATGTATTTATACACTCAATTACATAAAATAATTTATCTATTTGAAAATGCATTTTATTGATAACTATAATCAATTTATTAATACTAATTTTATGGAAATTCATTTTATAGAGCAGAAAAATTAAAATAATAACTACCCTGACGCTCAAGACCATCTCCAACCGTACTCTATAAGTAGAGTTTAACTTCAAAAATAGAGTTGTACTCCCTCCAACCGTACTCTATTTTGAAGATTTAAAATAGAGTTTTGAATAGTAAACTTTATATATGAAGTTCACTATTCAAAACTCTATATTTTATATCTATTATTTTATTAATATTTATAATTTTGTATTACAATTCTATATTAATAATTTGTTAATTATAATTACAATTTGTTATACTAATTTATAATTTAATTTAATTTTAATTGTGTTTTCAAAACGTCATTATGTGTGTCGTAATTTTATATTTAAATAAAAGTAATATTTGAAAACTACAAGTTTATTTACATTTTATGATTTTGATAAAACCAATAATATTTAATTTAGTAATTGAATGCTTAATTGTATAAATTAATTTAAATATGAAGATAAATATATTATTTAATATTGTAATATATTGAAAATGAATAAAATAAAAAATAGAGTAAGATATAGAGTTTCATGGTTGGAGAAGGTTTTTAAAATGAAGTATGATGAAAATCTGTATTAATTTTGGAGTTTAGAGATCTTCATTTTAGAGTCTGTGGTTGGAGATTGCCTAAGGGCGCCCCTTTACTTTATTCTGCAAAATTCTGACATGTCAAGACTGTTTGAAGAAAGAGCGTTGTTATTAAAAACACTCAAATTTGTTTTTTTATTAAACGGATCTTAAATATATATATTATATTAAATTATTTTTTAAATACTACTCATATTCTATTAAAAACCCCTTTTAAAAGTCTCTCAAACATTTTTATTTCCATCACATGTTCTTACTTTACTTAACACTAACAAAAGCTTATATTTATAATAAAATAGAAATATTCATAATACCCTTTAAAAAAAATAGATTTATTATCTTTAATACCAATAAATAATTTCTTCATTAAAATTTTTTGCAAACAGTAAATGTCCAAAGAAATATAAAACACAGATATTGAGTAATATTTTTGAAAAATAAATTTAAATATTGGTATTTTTTTGAAACTTATAAGATGTGAATATATGGAATATTTAATTTTCTTACCAAACAATTTTTAAAACTTATAAGCTCCTAAACATTTACTCTTTTCATCTCTGAATAGTTTGCGAGAAATTTTAGGCATATAATTTAAGAAAAATGTGTAATGATTAGAGTGTTGAAGGTTAATTTTGTAAACTTTTATATATAAAGCAAATAGAGTGGTTGAATTGAGTGTACATTGTGTCTCAAAAGTAATGACATAAAAAGTAAATATTAGGAGTAGTATATTGTGAGAGTGCAGATTGTGAAGATTATTTATATTAATTAGGGATTTACAAACTTTTGTAGGACAAACTAAAAAGAAAAGTATGAAAACTTTTTGGAAAGAATGGAGTAATAATTAAGCAGAACCAAAAATTGTACAACCTACGTAAGTACTATTACATTCGTCATACAATGACTTTCTCACTTTCCTTTTCAAAATGTCTCACAATAAATTTCACACTTTCATTTTCAGAACCCTTAAAATGGAAAACCCTTTATAAACTATACTCTCACAATATCCACAATTTTACATATGCAAAATGTCATTATTTTTGACCTCACACATGCATACAAGTTAACTCATTTATTTATTTTATACATAAAAGTTTACAAATTACCCCTCAAAATTCTACTCATTATTACACATTTTTTATATGTCTGTCTACCAACCTATAAAAATTATTGTGTAACAGATGGAGTACTAAATAGGCAATTCATGCTTTGTTTTACTTGAAATTGCGCCTTACTTTTGAACAATATGGAGTCTCCCAATTTCAGTCAGTCAATAGTCTTCCAAATTTTTTTCATTCTAATCCTTAATTCCTGCCTATTAAAGTAAATATTATTGTGCTTCATTGAATTTTCAGAAAGAGTACCCTATGAATATCTATACTATATATATTTGCAAACTTTTTCATTGTCACATGTCACCACCACATCTCTCCTATCTCAACTTCTTTCTCCAAATTTCTCCATTTCAAAATCCTTCATTTCTCATTCATTTTAACTTTTATGTATTAATCTCATCCATCCATTTTAAGTTTTAATCTTAACCTTACATTCTTAATCTCATCCCCTATATAAATCTCATCTTCCTTTCTTCCACTCAACCACTCAATCTTTCACATTGTTTTCTAATCATTCATGCTTCTTTGATGGTCAGATGGTGTATGTATTCTTCATTTTTAATCAGCGAATTTGATATGTTATTTTATACGCGTATATATTGTATATTGTAGATCTCTAATATTGTCTTTTTCTTTTCCCTTAACTTTCATTTTTAATTTTAAGTTTCTACAATCTATTATGATCTTATGATATGACAGTTATGATTTATGTTTATAAAATCGTTTTTAAAGTTTCTACAATCTATTATGATTTATGATCTCTAACTCAAATGGACAAAACAGTTTATCTTGAATTGTGTTTTGCAGAAATTTCATCTCTTTATGTGCACTCATACTACTCCAAAAGCTTTGTGCACCATATCACAAGTGGTTCAAAATAGCGGTTCCCAAACCCAAGAGCAACGATCGGACATCGGTTCACTTATTTTTTTGCTAGTCACAATTAATTTACATAGATTTCTGATGTAAATTCTAAAGTCATCTAAAATGAACAAAGAATATATGTATCTTCATTTCTTCTGATCGAAAATGCATTTCGCAATGTACTTTATATTCGAAGATTGTGTAATTAATTTTTTTTATAATTTATTTTGAAATCAATTTGTATATAACATATTTTTTAATTATTTTGTCTTATGTTCTGGCATTTAATTCTTGGAGAAATCATACCGTAAAACTTGCAATATTCACTAAAATTGTTGTGTATCTCAATATAGTAAAAAACCATAATTAATTGATTCTTTAATTCTATTAGGTAATCGAATTTAATTGTAATTAAAAGAGATTGTTTCTTAATTTCGAAGCAGTTATTAGTTTAATAAAATTGGTCAAATTTTTTTTTTTTTTTTTTTTTTTTGAAACTAGCAATTACATAGCCTTCATTACATCATAAACATTTCAACTCTAAAACACTGCTATGTTCGCTATCCACCGAGGTACATCTACGTCTCTCCATTCCCGAGAAGAGCGAGTCATCGCTGCCCAACTAGCAATACAGTCGGCCGCCTCATTTGTTGTTCTGGATATATGTAGAACCTTGCACACTACAAGGTTGTCTCTTAATTCGTTTATCCTCTCCAGTACGAAACCCTCCGGACTCCACACCTGTTCTCCTTTGTTTATCAGTTGCACTGCCTCCATGGAGTCCGAACATATTATCACTTGTCGCACGTTGTTTGCCACACACCATATTAATCCCTCTTCAATTGCCTTTAGCTCTGCCCCTATCACAGAACCTGGGTGTTCGATGGTCTTCCCTTGAGCCGCAATCAATTGTTTACTCGTATCAGCTATTATTGCTCCCACCCCGAACGCGTTCTTATCAATCTTGAAGGCTGCATCAACCTTTACCCAGTGGCAGTTTGTTAGGGTGTCGACACCTTCTGGAACGTGTATTGCCTCCATCCTCTCTACATTTTTCAGCTTCTGATAGTCCTTTAAATAAGCCACAGTCCAGTCCATGTTCATCTTTCTCATTAATTCCCCCATGTGCACATACTCTCCCTTTCGATCTTCATGAAGCGTCGTGCATCTATACTTCCAAACTCCCCATGCCACCATGGCCAATTCTTCCATCCGCCTGGCCTCACTGTGTTCGTCCACCATCCCTATCAGATCCACTGCAGCCAGTCCCTCTCTACCCTTCAACATATTCCACCACCCTTCTTTCTTCCAAACATGTTTAACAAAGGGACAATAAAAAAGGGTATGAGTAGTAGTTGCTTTTGCTGCATTGCATATCCCACAGATCCCTGTACATGGGACATGGTGTCTCTCTAAGTTGCCTTCTGTTGGTAGGATATCTAAAAGTACTTTCCACCAAAACAATCTGACTCTTGGCAGTACATTTAGTTTCCACACTTTCTCCCACATTTTCCTCCATTGTTCTTTATTCGAGCATTCTCCCCTCTGTTCTTTCTTTCTCCTCATATTCATCCCGTGCCAATACCCTGTCTTTACCGTGTATTTGCCCCTATGTCCCGGAGGCCAATATCTCGAATCCTCTCTACATTTCCCTCCTATAGGTGTGTTTATTATGGCTTCCATTTCAAAGGGATAGAACGCCTGTTCCACTAAGGTCCTTCTTCACTCATCTTGGTCATCAATAAACCTTTGCACCATCGAGTCGCTTGCTATGTTTGATATAATTCTTCCACCTTCAAGTCCCCCCACCCATCTATGCCTAAACAGGTGGATCGACTTTCCATTACCGACCCTCCATCGTAAGCCGTCCTCCAATAGTTCTCTGCTCCAACACAACGACCTCCAAATAAACGATGGGTTCTGCCCCACTTGTGCATCCATCACGTCCGTATGCTTGAAGTATCTTGCTTTCATAACCTTACTCAGAAGTGATGTTGGTCGTTCAACAATCCTCCACAGCTGCTTTGCCAACAGTGCCTTATTAAATTGTACCATATCCCTGAAGGCCAAACCCCCATTCTCTTTTTCTTGACTCAGTTTCTCCCATCGTACCCAATGCATCCTTTTCCCTCCCCTATTGTACCCCCACCAAAAATCTGCTACTAACTTCTCCATGTCTTTACATATTGATGTTGGTACTCGGAAGCATGACATGGTATAAGTTGGTATTGCTTGTAAAATTGCTTTTATCAGTACCTCCCTTCCTCCATCCGAGAAATCTTGCTCCCTCCATGTCTCTATTTTTTTTGCCAATCTGTCTCTCAAATATCCAAACTGCATCCTTTTTGCTCTCATTGAAAAGGTGGGTAGTCCCAAATATACCTCATGGCCACTTGTGCATCTTATCTGCAACATGTCTCTAACATCCCTCACATGATGTGCCTTGGTGTGAGGACTAAACGAGATTGCAGACTTTTCAAAATTCACCATCTGCCCAGATATCCTCTCGTACTTACTTAGCACTTCTTTCACTCTCCTTGCCTCCGCTTCGTTTGCTTTAAAGAAGAATAAACTATCGTTCGCGAACAATAAGTGAGTAATGCTTGGAGCCCCCCTTGCTATCTTTACCCCAGTAAGCCCACGATCTTCAGCCAATTTATGTAGAAAGACCGAGAGTCCCTGCGCGCATAGAACAAATAGGAAAGGGGAGAGTGGGTCCCCTTGCCTAAGCCCTCTCGTCGGTTGTACTCTTCCCATTATTCTTCCATTGATTTTGAACGCATAATGTACTGATGTAATGCATCTCATGATTAAATTGATCCATCTTTCTGTAAATCCCAGCTTCTGTAGCATTATCTCCAAGTATTTCCACTCTACTCGGTCGTACGCTTTGCTCATATCTAACTTCAAAGCTGCGTATCCATCTCCACTCTTATTGTTCTTTATCCAATGCATGCATTCATATCCCAAGACGATGTTGTCCGAAATCAATCGTCCAGGTGTGAAGGCACTTTGGTTGTCATCCACAATGCTCGTCATTACATACTTTAGCCTATTGGTCATTACCCTCGCCATTATCCTGTACACCACATTGCTGAGACTAATTAGCCTGAACTCGGCTACACACTTTGGTTCCTTCTTCTTCGGGATCAGCGTTATCCATGTTTCATTCCAAGCAGTTAGATCTTCCCCATCATTCAGCACTTTCAGAATATGTGTTGTAATTGTCTCCCCTACTTCTTCCCATGATTTCTGGAAAAATTCAGCCGAAAACCCATCCGGTCCAGGAGCTTTTTGCGGGTTTAGTTGGAATGTTGCATCTCTCACCTCTTTTGCCGAGAAAGGACCGTCCAAGAAGTTGTTCATTGGGTCAGTTACCACTCGTTCCACTGCTCCCAGCGCCTCTTGTATCACCTCCTCCTCTGGTTGTGAAGTTGTGAAAATATCATTAAAGTAATCCTCAATAGTCTTCTCAATGTGTTCACTACCAGTCTGCCAATCCCCATACTTGTCCTTTAACCCTCGGATTGTGTTAGTCCATTGTCTTTGGGAGGCTTTTCTATGAAACACCTTAGTGTTTCTATCCCCATCCTTCAACCGCGCCACTCTTGCTCTTTGCTGCCATTTCATGTTCTCTTGAGTCTTTAGCCTTTCTATTTTTCTTTCCATGTCTTTAATCATGTTCATATCCACCTCCCTTTGTTCATCATTCAATATCTCATTGAGCCTTTGTTCACAGTTCTTGATTCTCCTTTTGATACCGTTGATGTGTTCCTTCCCCCACTTATCCAAAGTTGATCCACATTCTTTCAGTTGTTCCATCATGTTTCTATGGCCACTCCCTGCTTTCCACCCTTCTTTCACCACCTCCTTATATCCCTCTTCTAGCAGCCATGCTCTCTCGAATCTGAACCCCTGTAATTCACCCCCCTTGTCCCTCCTCATTTCTTCTCCAATATTCATTTTGATTGGTCGGTGGTCCGACCCATAGAAATCCAGATTTTGAATCTCCCACTGTGTTATTTCATCCATCCACTCCTCATTCGCCAAATACCTGTCCAGCTTTTCCTTGACTGCATATTCCTTTGTCCTCCTATTTGTCCATGTGAAGAACGGTCCCTTTGCCTCCAAGTTTTTTAATCCCAGCTCATTCACTACCTCCCTAAACTCCCTCATTTGACCCCATTGCCTCTGTCTCTCATTTTCCCCCCCTTCTTTCTCATTCGAAAACATGATTTCATTGAAGTCCCCTCCTACTAACCATGCCTTTGGTTCCCCCATATGTGTTTGTCTAATCTTTCTCAACAAATCCCAAGAGAACCTACGCAAGTGAGTCATAGAAGCTCCATAAAATCCCGTAAATATCCACTTCAAAGAATTAAAATTAACAATGCAATCCAAATGCCCAAACGAATACGAAAGTAAAGTGATTTCCATTGATGCTTTTCCAAACAAAAGTAACCCTCCACTACGCCCTATCACATCACTACCAACACAAAAGTTGAAACCTAGCTTTGTTTTCCAACTAGTACAAGCATTAACTGACAATTTGGTTTCAATAATAAACAAAAGATCCGGGTTATGGTCAGCAATAAGTTGCTGTAAGGATTGGAACGCTCGCTTACTCCCGAGTCCACGGGCGTTCCACACTATAGCAATCATTTCTGGCGGCGGTGCTGGGACGACCCAGTCACCGCCTCCTTAAGACCCTTCTCACGGTCCTCCTCACTTTTTGATTTTTTTGCCGGAGCAGACTTTCCATCACCTTGGCCTTCCTCCCCCCCTGCTTCCATCTTTCCAGCATCCGTTAATCTGCCCCTCTTTTTCAGTGGTTGGTTCGTTCCTTTCTCCCCCTTTTGGTTTACTCCCTCACTTCCCGGTTCGATCTCCCCTCTTATTGTCTGCAGCAGTGGTGTGTTGTCCATGATAGCCTTCTTTAAGGTTGGAGTAGGGATAAAGTTTCCCATTCCCATCCCTTCTTCCATACAGTGGTTCCTTTGCCCCTGCGATTGTCCTGCTTGTCCCATCATTGTTTGCATTTGTCCCACCCCTCCAGCACCGTAAGTAGGGAACGCATTCATGTAAGCATAGTATCTCATACTATTAGATAGTGGAAACAACTCCTCCTCTGTATAGCTAGGGGGTTCCGTCAGAAACTGATTAGTGTTGAAATTTTGCATTGTTACCTCCTTCCCTGGCTTCTGTGTTTTTAGATGGGCCTGCTTGTGCTTCGTGCTATTTCGATTGGCCCCTGGAAGTTGTACAGCCTTCCCTTTATCTTTTCCAATCGTTTTTGTTCCCTGTTGTACCTTTTTCTTGCCAATCCCTTTTTGCCTAGCCCACTCAAAGTCTGCCTGCGTAGGAGCTTTCTGATTATCTACTTTCACCCAGACTGGGTAGTTAATCTCCTTTCCAGTGCTATGTCCCTCCTCCTCAAAGTTTGATGGACATTCTCTATCCATATGGGTTATCACTCCACAAATGCCACAATACTCAGTTAATTTCTCGTACCTGAATAGCACCAACCGACTTTCTCCATCTGCTGTCACCGACGTACCTCTCGCCAATGGTTGGTTGATGTCGATGAGCACTCTCACCCTCAGGCATCTCCCCCACGTCGCCTCCCAGTCGGTTTATCTACCTCCAGCACTTCCCCCGCTTTTCTTCCTACAAATTGTCCCACTTCCTCATTCATGGCGTTAAGTTGTAACCCATGAATCTGGATCCAGTATGGTGCCTTGTTAAAGACCATCGTGGCTGGGCACTCCTTCCCTATCAGTTTGGCCAAAATGAGAGAGGTCCCATTAAGGTTCCAGGGCTGTTTGTAATGTGCCCTGTTACAGTCCACCACCTCCCCAAACTCGAGGACAAATAGCCCATCTCCGACCTGGGAGACCTTCAGGGGATTCTCCAGCCTTAATATCTTTTTCATCACTGTTGTCAGCTCCATCGGTCCCATATTTTTCCGGACAGTATATCTCCCCAGCAAGATATTCTTCGGCTTGGACAGCGCTGCCGTTGGGATCTCCATCTCGTCTTCATCTGGTGGTGCAATAGTAACCTTGCTCATGCTTTCATTCAAATTTTCCGCCATTGCTCTCTCTCTTTGATACTCAGTTTGCTTATTTCGACAAAAATCGAAAGACTTTGATTCACAAATGTGTGAATAACGGGGCCCCAAATACTGGGTATTTATAGTCATAATCGCCTTATGACTCCACCAACCCCTACAAGGTTGTATTAACAAGAGAGATTGTACTCATTGTTCCTGTATCGGAACTCACCAAAATCTGAAAAAACTCCTCCTCGACTACGCTACCCTCCCTCGACTCTCTCAATCCGGCTAAGTAATGATCACCTCGACTACACCAATATCCCTTGACTCTCTCAATCCGGCGGAGTAATGATCACCATTTCTGTGGCGTGCAAACCCTAATTTCTCAGATCCCCTCCCCCAAAAAATCGCACCTTCAGTATGTGTGAATCGCCCCTAGAAGACGTGTGACGCGCGTATTATTATGCCACTTGATTATGTTAATTAAAATTGGTCAAAAATTAAATTACCTATACAATTAAAATTGAATTCCAATAAATTGAATTAAAGTGTTAGATTAAAAATTAAATTATGTAAATTTAACATTAAAATTCAAACTTATTTATACATTCAATTGCATGAAAAAAATTGTCATTTGTGAATTAAAATACAACTAACGGAATATTTGTTCACGTTTTTTATATAAAATTGAAGTTATAGTTAAAGTTGGACAAATCTTATCAAAATTAGAGGTATATAATATACTCCATATAATATCTTTTATCTAAATGTAATCATAATGATAACTTTAATAATAAGATATACAAGAGACTTTTCTTAAGGCTGGTTTTATTAAAATTACTAATTAAAAGGTCGAAAATTTAGTAAATTAATACTTTAATTAGATTCAAAATTTACCAATAATATGATTTCAAAAATAATATAAATGCTAACTATCTTCCAAAGATTAATTCTTCCCAACTATAGAATATCGATTATTATGTACAAAAATAATTAATGGGCGGGCAATTAGCAAAAGAATATTATAACCCATCAACTTATAGTTAACTTTTTTAATTTGAATTGATACTAATCTTGATATTTTTGTTATTTTTCAAAAATTAATTCGCCCCATAAATAGAATTGGACTATTAAATTTGTATAAAAATATATTATTGACAATTAGTCATCCATGATTAAGAAAATTATAACAATCATATCAAGCTATACATTAAAAAAAAAAAAAAAAAACCTTACCATATTGATTGATTAGATGACCGCAAATTTCTCTAATTTGAATTTCAATTCAAAAGTTAGAGATAATACTCTTTGCTGTGGGTATATCTTATACCTAATTATTAATAAACTTATTTGACCGATAAAAAAAAAAAAACAATGATGACAATTTTATTATAGTTAATATCTTTGACTAAAGGTAATCATAATCCTAATAGATTAATTCTTTAAATAAGTTAATGTTTGATTTAAAAATTTTATGAATGTAAAACCAAACACACCCTTCTAAAAAATTTAAATTATGGAATAAAGTTAAAAAATAAAAAAATTTGCACACCATATTATCAGATGTGAAAATGTATTGAAAAATGTATTTTAGATAAATGAAAATTTCATAATATATCATTTTCCCACTACCTTATAACAACTAATTGTCATTTTAATGTTTCCAATTTCCACTGTCTCAAATGTTTCCGATGTTTTTTTATCTGGTTCCAATATTTTTTTTTCTTTAAGCAGATTAATTCTCGCAAAAACCAAGTTATTAATATATGAATCTTAATTGAAATTTGGCACATGTATAAATTAGCTTCACATATATTAGTACTGTATAATGATTTGTTTAAAAAATTATTGTAATTGCTTCAAAAAAATTATTAGAATTTAATGAACAATTCTTCTTAAGTACTTATTTATCTAATGACCATGTGTAAGATGCCTTCAAATATTCAATATGCTAACTGTATTATAATGTCACACTTAAATGTTAGATTGTATATTTTTTGTGAAACATTATTTTTCAATATATACAATGATTTTTTATATAATTTTTTATGTTTATGTATCATGTATAATTTTCTCAATAAGTGGAATAAAATGCATTCAAGTCAACAAGGATTACACACATAAAATAATACTATCATTTATATATAACTATATGAAGTGTCGGAATATCAATAAAAATTATTATTCATAATATATTATACATTTAAATAATTTTAAAAATAAATTTCAAATAATTTAGACGGAGTGAGACTGAGAATTTTCTTGATACGAACTTTAGTAAATATGAAAATAATTTTAAAAAAAATAATGATAAAATTTAAGAAATGAACAATTTAAATAATATATAAATAAATTAAATAATTGAGTTAATTGTAAATTAAATCACCCAATTTCGCTTATTTGTAATCTAATATAAATTTTTAGATAATTGTAAACAAATTACTTAACTTTAATTATTGTTGCTATTTAGGGTTCTTTTCATTTGTGCCAAAATCTAGCGTTTGATTTAGACTTATTGCTGCCCACCCCCTTAATGAAATAACATTTTGTTTTTTAATTTAGTCTAATCTCAAAATGTCTGATTCGGGCACAAATGAAGTTGCCAGAAAGTCTAATTTACAACAATATTTTAATATGATTAATTTGCAACAATGTTTAAGATTAAATTGCAAATGAGTGAAAAAATAATGATTTAATTTACTATTCACCCTAAATAATTAGAAAGAAAATTCAATAGATAATGAGAGTGTAATATTTAAAATAGTGAATGAAGAATGTGTCACAGATTTTACTTAAACAATAACTTAAATTATGAGACATAAGTAAATTAAATCATAAAATTATACATAAGCAAAATTAAAAATCAAATAACTCATCATCAATCTAATCTCCCAATTAATATGTAATGGGATATGGTAAAGAGAATGATTATATAATTATTAATTGTTTAATGGAATTAAGTTTACCTGCGTATATAAGGAAAATGATTTTCTATTAGATTAATTTTTTTAATTCAATTTTTATATTTTCAATTATGGTTAAACATGCCTATGTGAAAATAGATCAATTCTAAATTCATTTACATGATTCAAAATTATACATCTAAAGAGATAACTTAATTCTCAATTTGAATTTTGAAGATTAGGATGGAGATCTTGAAGATAGTGATGAAGGTTTTGCACTATTAATATTTATTCAAAAGAGAATTTAATTTTATATGCACGTGTTTCTGTTGCTACCATAGTTTACAGCATTTACCAATTTATCTATGATAACATTGATACAAATAAGTATTTTGAGGATAGAACTATATTTGTTCTAACACATAAATAAGTTGAAAGTATTAACAAGACGGAGTTGACGATAATACCCGGTGATACAAAATAATATTTGAGTTATATCAGAGTTTAGACGGGGTGGTATGAGACAGGTGTTTTCAACTGACTTTCTCAATTCTTTTAGGTATTATGGTCTATCAAATCATCGATTGGTTCTCAAAATAGATGTCCCTATAATGTTGCTTAAGAACATTAATACGTAGTTCGGTTTGTGCAATGAAACTAAATTGGTTGTTACCAGACTTGAAAATCATAACATCGAAGGACAATTTTTTTTTCTGGAAGCTATGAATGTTGGTAGTAAAGTTTTTATCCCGAAAATTACGTGCATTTGAGTGTTTTAGATGACAAGACTCCCGTAAAGTTTCGAATGAGGCAGTTTCCTATTCTACTGGCTTTTGTAATACCAATAAATAAAAGTTAAGGTCAGTCACTTTCCATGGTAGGTGTATACCTTCCGCAACCCGTGTTCACACACGGATAATTGTATAATTTGTATGCAACCTCTAAGATCAAGAGTAAGAGTACATTGAATTTTTTTTACCTAAATTAAAATGAAAAAATATGTAAATATACAATAAATATTGTCTACAATGATGTTTTTGAATTTTATAATTTCGTATATTAATTTTTTTAATAAATAAAATTATAATTCTCTATTTATATATATATATATATATATATATTTATTGCTACACCATTTTATTTTTTATGTTTTAATAGAATAAAATATTTACAAATATATACTCCTATCAACTACTCCCTCCATTTTTGAATAAGTGTCATTTTAACATTTTTCAAAAAATTAAGATATTAAATTGTGGTCAATATTACCCTTCATTAATGATAAATAGTTTTGATATTAATTTTTTGTTTTGTAAAGAATGTGGTCAAGAATGTATGTGATATTCATATATACAATATTCATGATTTTTCCATGATTTATGCTATTATATTAATTAAAATTGAAGGCAAATTAATTATAAGGGTAAAATTGTCAAAATTAAAGAAAAAAACATTGAATGACACTTATTATAAAAATAAATAAAAAGGCAAAGTGACACTTATTTAAAAGTGGAGATTTAAAAGTGGAGGGAGTATTATTTTTTAAATTTTAAATTAAAATTACCTACAAAATATATTATAAAGGATAAATTATCTAATGCAATATTTAACCCCGTGTAAAACGCGGGTCTTACACTAGTATACATATGAACACAAAGGCTTTCCTAATCTAATTAAGGAATAAGTCAAATAATAATAAAATGTGATCCCACAATTTTAGGGAAGACAATAAATCAAATCACACAATATTGAAAAACAATAAATTAAAGATTATCACAATTGATTTATGTTATCATGCCCCCTCAAGCAAGATGCGGGATGAGGACTAACTTGCAGCTTGTCTCGAAAGAACTCAAAGAGAGGGCGAGGAAGAGCCTTAATGAAGATATTCACAATCTGTAAATCGGAAGAGATAAAAACAGTGTTCAATTGACCCGATAAAACAAGCTCCCGAACAAAGTGATAATCAATGTCAATATGTTTGGCGCGCTTATAGGCACTAGGATTTTGACTAAGGAACACCATGCACACTATTGTTGTCCGAAAGGAGAGTGGGCAAGAGGGAATGCGGACTTGTAGCTCCCGAAGAATTTGGAGGACACAAACTAATTCGGAGGCCGCATTCACGAGAGCACGATATTCGAACTCACAACTTTAACGTGAGATGGTGGGTTGTTTCTTTGCACTCAAAGAAATAAGGTTTCCACCGAGAAAAATGGAGTAATCATAAGTGGAACGTCGGATCTCAATATAACGGGTCTAGTCAGCATCAGAATAAGCAACCACATCAAAATAAGGAAGGGGTATGCTTTATGTAACATAGGATTCGCTTAACGGTTTGGAAATGCTCAACAGTCGGGCTTTGCAGGTAATGTATAACAAGATTCGTAGCAAAGCTCAAATCCGGATGAGTGATTGTAAGATATTGAAGAGCCCCGACCAAGGAACGATATAAAGTAGGATCATTGAACAAGGGGCCAGTCGAGGGAAGTTAGCAACTAGCAACAAGAGGTGTGACAACTAGTTTGCTATCTTCAAGAGCAGTCCATTTAAAAATATCACGAGCGTATTTAGCCTGATTCAAGAAAAAACTAGAAGACATGTAAGAAACCTCAAAACCCAAGAAGTAATTGAGCTTACCCAAGTCTTTGATAGCAAACTCTTGACGAAGACGAGCAATGAAAGCTTGCAAAGCCGAAACCGAATTGTCAATTAGTATGAAATCATCAACGTAAACCAAAAGGTATAAAATATGGGAATAAAAAATCCCCTTATATGCTAATAGGGAGTTTAAATTGATGATGTGTCATCTTGTGGTTAATTTGACTTATGTGTCATTTTGTGGTTAATTTGGCTTATGTGTCATAATTTAAGGAGGTTGTTAATTTTAAAAAGTATGATGTGTAATTAAGCTATTGGTTGAGTAAGATATGATGCATAAACTATTTCAAAATATTATATTCCTATTAACTATTAAATTTTCTTCCTAATTAATTAATTAATTATTTATTTAAGGTGTTGTGGTTGAAATGAAATGATGAAATTTTTATTATATTAATATTGACTAATTAAATTAATTTTTTTTATTTACTTAACTTTATTGTAGTATTCATTTTATTCTTTATCTTTGTTTATTTTTAAATGATTTAATGTACTTTTGAGTAAAATACAATCTAAAATGTATTTTTTATTGGTGTGTATTGAATTTTATTTATAATTACTTTTATCTTATATCTCAATTAAAATTTTCCTGTAATTATTTTAAATTTATAAGTTTAATGTATTTAAAAAATAAAGCTCGAAAATATATATGTAAAACTTATTATATAATTTTATACATATTTATTATATAAATATTTATATTATTTTACAAAATTAACAAATTTGTTATATATACATAATACACTACTCCTATAATATAGAATCCCCTTATATACTAATAGGGAGTTTAAATTGATGATGTGTCATGCATCTTGTGGTTAATTTGTCTTATGTGTTATTTTGTGGTTAATTTGGCTTATGATTCATAATTTAAGGAGGTTGTTAATTTTAAAAAGGGTTAATTGCAAATTAAATCACCACCTTTCGAACATTTGCAATCTAATCTAAACCTTAAAATAATTGCAAATAAATCACCAAATTTAAATATTATTGTAAATTAGACTTCTTAGAAGTCTACTTTGTCCATAAATCATATCTTATGATATTTGGTTTGATTAAAAAATAATATTGCTTTATTAAGGTGTTGATATGTCATTAAAAACTCTAAATTATGTTAGATCCGAATACAATTGAAATTGTAAAAAAGACTAAATTGCAACAATATTTAAAATTTGTGATTTATTTGCAATTATCTTAAAGTTTAGATTAAATTACAAATGAGGAAAAGGTCGTGATTTAATTAGCAATTAACCAAAATATTTATTTATGTAAGGTGTTGTGGTTGATATTGAAGGGTGACTTACAATTTATTAAGAGTTATTTTATTATTACTTAAATTGTTTTTTTTTTTCAAATTTTATAATTTTTTTAAAAGTTGTTTTCATATTTATTAAATATTAAAAATTAAACGTTTCATTTCATATGATTCTCACACATTTTATTTGGAATTTACTTTATAAAATTATTTAATTATTTATAATATAAATATTTATTTTATTAACTTTCCGCGTAATACGCGGGTGCTAATCTAGTATAAATAAATAAGGAAGAGTCAGTGTGACTGTAGATGAAACCAATGCTCAAAGGAAAATCACTAAAGCGTTGAAACCAAGCACGAGGAGCTTGCTTAAGCCCATACAAAGCCTTTTTTAGGCGACACGCGTGATCTGAAAACTTGGCATTGACGAAGTCGGGGGTTGTTACCTAAACACAGGCTTGGATAGGACCCCATTCAAAAATGCATTTTTAACGTCAAGTTGATGGAGCGGCCAGTTTTGCAACACATCTAGAGACAGAACGATACGAACAGTGGGTGCTGGGATCACGGGGCTAAAGGCGTGGGAGTAGTCAAAACTAGAAAGTTGAGTAAGGCCTTGGGTAACAAGACGGGCCTTATAACGTTCCACAAACCCGTTAACAAGAAATTTAGTTTGAAATACCCATTTCGAGCCCACAATGTTCGTGTTCTCCGGACGAGGCACAAGATCCCAAGTGTCGTTAGAGGATAAAGCAGAAAGTTCATCATGCATAGCGACCAACCACTCTGGCCCAAGAAAACAAAGTTCGATCCGCGAGGCTCAGTAACTGCAAGGAGAGCATTAAACAAAGTAGTGCAAGTATAATTAGGAACATGCTTAGATTTAAAGATACCTGACTTCCCCCTAGTTTGCATCGAATGAGTCGAGGAGATAGTCGAAATAGGTAGAGGGGCAGGTGAGACAGTTGAGGCAAGAACTAAAACAACGTCATCAATAGGAATGACAGCCGGTGTAGCAGAGTTAGGGGAATTAGCAGAGGAAAGAGTGCAAGGAGAGGATGATGGTGGCAAGAGGGTGTTGGTGTATACAATAAAGCAAACTTTTAGTGGGCTTTTATGGATGTATATTTGATTTCCTTATTATCTGAAATAAATGGTTTTTCACATTATTACATTCTTTGTGATTACTTATATGTCTGCTTATCTTACATTGTAGACGATGTGGTGAGTTTGTAGTCACACAGAAGATCACATTATCAGTTCCTTGTAAGATATAAAAAGAATTCACAACTAAGATAGTTCTAGACACAACTATTGATTTAACTTGTAGTATAAACTTGTTAGTGGCTTATCTTGGTCATTAGTTTGTACTAGTGCGTTGTGGCGTACTGAATGTATCATAAATAAGACATGTTCTTCTGTTCTGATTGTTATGAAGAACTAAAGGCCTTGGTGACTTTTATGATTCTTAACCCTAAGTGTGATATTTAGATGTGTGAGGTGCTTGTTCACTACTTTGGTGTACCATAGGTGAGAATCTTGGTAGATTTTTCACGCTCTGTATTTTGGGTAGTGACATCGCTCGCATGATGTCTACTTATTGGCATTAGGGCATCATGTCCTGGACATCCAGACTGATGACGTCCCCTTGAGGAAACTCATAAAGGATTGTGTTGGGATATGAATCCTAATATAAGTCCTAATTGATGTTGAAGTAGTTTTGATAAGCCAAAAGAAGACTTGAATATATTTCTAAGTATTGACTGATCTAGTTATGGAAGTCATCTTATGAACAAGATCAGTAGAGTACAAAAGTAATAAAAGAAAAGTTAAAGTATGAAAGAAAAGACAAGTGCGTTTTATAAGTACTATGTTATGTTCACTATAGGTTTTATAATGAGCAAATAATTGTTGTATAGAAGCTCATATGTTTTTTTTAATGATGTATAGATTTAAGTTGACTAAGCTGGAATTATAAAGTTTAATGTAATGTAATAGTCTTGTTAGAATTAGATTGATAGGACTAGTTTAGTTCTAGCTATATGTAATAGATTAGTTCTACATGGAGAAGTCTACTGGTGAAAGACAAGAAGACTTGAAGACATGACAAGTGAAGAATGGAATGAAGAATTATCTAAGTATGGAAGACTAGACAAGACAAGTGCGCAAAAGAGGAAGGAAATACTTAAAGTTAAAGACGCGTATAAAGATAAGTTCGTTTATTAAAGAAGTTAGTTATGGAATAAATAATAACTGAAGACGCGTGAAAGGATAAGAAGAAACGGTTACAGAAGTCAGTTATCAAGAAATGGTTGTTGGATAACAAACTGTTCTTGAAGATTCAGAAGTCTATAAATATCTAAGGATGCTGAAGCGTTGAAGACTACTGAAACTCGATATACTGAAGCATTGATTGTGTAATACCCGTAAATTTATAATAGACATATGTATGTTTAATTATTTATTTTATTTATATTAAAGTTGTATTATGATTCTTAATTTATTAGAATAAGTATTAAGAAAAAAGCCCATTTAAATCTTAAGTGAGTCAAAGCCCAATTCTAATACATATTATAAATATGCGATTACCCTAAATTATTTGCATATGAAAATACGCACCCCGAATAGGGTTTACTCGCCGCATCAATAGGAAGTTACGGTATCATTCTTGCCTCTCAATCTTTATGTTTGTACAATTGTTATACCATATCTAGTTAATTAGTTTAGATGCAAAAATAGCTCTCTATTATTATATTTATATATATGGTTGTAGAGTATAAATAGCGATGCTTTTGATACTAAAATATAAATTAGTTGATTGTTTCTCCAACATGTCAGAAGATGGCGGCTGATGGTTTGATGTATAGTTTAATTTGTTAATTTAAATGATTTAATTAGAAATTTTAGATTATGAGTTATACTGTGGTATTAGCATTTGGGCTCTGCCATTTCATATTCAAAGAATTTGATTAATGAAAGAAGAAAGTATTGGAATTAAAATATTTAGTGTTCTGCTTCCTTTAAAATAGTTCTAAAAAAAAGAAAAAGAGTTGTAATTAGAATTTATATTATATCTGTGGAGTTATTTTCTAAATCAAATTAATTACATGCTAGGTGACGGTTATCACGAGGAGATCGAGGATTAAAGCTTTATTATTGCATCGAGTTTGTATGTTTGACTTTGAGGTGGGGATTTATATCATTCCATTTGTCATTATTAAAGGCAATGTGTGATTATTTTGATATTCATGTGAAATATGATTTCTAACTTGTGTTTGTTATTATTAAATATGATATTTAATTATATTGATATTCATATGACACTACAGGAAATTTGAGAAATCGCGACGACAACAATTCGTCATAAAAGCATCATTTTTCGTCACAAAATGTGATTGACGACGATTTTTCCCCGTCACAAAGAAGGTCGTCGTAGGTGCGTCACATTAGGTAAATGTGACTTTATTTGAATTCATCATCAAAAGTCATCTTTTGGCGGCGCTAAAGTTCATCGTCGCTATATTATTCATCTATGGTGACGAATAAAGCGTTACATTTGACACTGAATTTTATCGCTAAATATGATATTTCGTCACTAAAAGTTCAAATTTAAATGACGTTTTGATTTATTGTCACTAAAATATTAATTTTTAGCGACGATTATCCATTTCATATCAACCTTTTAAAATTCTAATGACGAAATTTTCATCACAAATAGATTAATTATTTCGTCGTAATTTATATAGTTCGTCACCAAATAGTTCAACCTTACATGACGATTTGATTTATTGTCACTAAAATATTAATTTTAAGTGACGATTTTTTCCATTTTCTACCCCATTTGTCAAATTTTAGTGACAACATTATCGTCACAATTAAATGAATAATTATGTCACCTTTTATATAGTTCGTCACCAAAGAATAACACTTCAGTGACAAAATTTTAATCGTTGTTATATATATGTGTGTATAATGACGACACAATGCGTCACGAAAGGGTAATATTCAGTGACAAAATATTTTTGATCACTAAATAGCATAGAAATGGTGACGAAACATTTTTGTCATAAGACATATTATTTAGTGACGAATATGATAATTGTCACTAAATTTCTAGATATAATGACAACATATATTTCGTCTTCATTTAAATATTTCATCACAAAAGAATTATTTTATTGTTACGAATTTTTTATTGTCATCATATGTGCATATATATAATGACAACACAATTTGTCATTAAATAGTAATATTTTAGTGATAAAATAGCAATCGTCATAATATATATATATATTTATATAGTGACAATATCTATCGTCATTAGTAATTAGTATATGGTGACAATTTTTCTATCATTAATTACATTTTACCGTGACTAATAAATTTTCATTAAAAATTTTTTTATTGAGATTTTGGTTTGAATTGTATATATCTATATTAATTAAATATATTTATAATAGACTAAACATATTATTCTAATGAACTAATTTAATTACTAAATTATAATAAATAAATATTTACATTGACCACTAAATTAAAGATGATAAATAAATTTAAATGGTACGATAAGATAAAAAAATATACAATGAACTTAATTGTTTCAAAAGTTAAAGCAACATAAGAATAAATAAAAATATATAAATATAAGGAAGGTTCTCCTAAATCTTAAAGACTTATCCCCCTCTCGGCCAAGAAATTCATAAGTTTGTCCATGGTGCCTTTTATATCACTCACTTCTTCCTGGAGTGCACCTACACGAGTTTCAGATGCTTTCAACTTTTCTTTTGTCTCAAGTAACTCCCTTTCCAGTTGGTTAGAAACATCATCCGAAACACTACGTCTACTCGGAGGCTTTGGACCATAACCAAGCCTTTTATATAACCAGTCCCATGGCCTAAGACCTCAAGAACAATTTCAGCTGAACTTTTATCAATTCCTTGCTCAGCATATTCTTCTCGTTTCTTTACCATTTTCTCCTATGTGGTCATTAATTATGATAAAAAAATTAATTAGCATCAACATTAATAATAAAATGAAATCTCATTTCTACATGCCTACATGACTTACCCAATTTTCTCTAGCCTCGTCGGATTTCCAACCATCTTTCTCTGAAGAATGTGTACGGATATACAATTCAATCCTATCACACTCTTCACCATTTAACTCATGTTTAGATTGTAAAAAAATCAACATATTTAGCTAGCTCAAATGGATTGATCGTAAAATAAATAACACCATAATTATCCAAAAAAAAAAATATATATATAGTTTAAAGTCAATTAATTAAACAAAATCCAACCATTAACCAACAATTAAACATTACTAAGCATGAGAAAGAAATTACTCACAATTTCATGGTGTCTAACTATAAAAGCCTTTCTTCCCGAAACATGTTTGCATTTCAACTTGCTCCTATTTTCTTTATTCACCTGACACACACGCTAGAAAAACAATACAATTTTAATATATAAAATTATACTAATAAATTTATCGTAACATTTAAGAATAATTTTTTAAAAGGATTATTACCTTGTAGTTATCTGATGAAAAAAAATCACAAAGCTCTTCCCATTGTTCTTGGGTACGACTTAAAGCAGGTTTGTTATTTTTTGCTTCATCCAAAGTTGCATATTTGACAAAGTGCTTATGTAACTTGTGACGTTGATTTCGACTGCTAATTTTCAACCTATCAACCAAGGCTTGTCTCACACCACGCTCATCAATATTAACATCCATGTGAATCTACATTTAATGTAAAAACTTCAGATTAATTACAAAATGTGAAAATAAATGAGTGAGATCAATTTTGTCCACGTACCTTCAAATGATCAAATCCTGGCTCCAACCCATCTTTTGTATCCATTTCTTTTCACTTTTTCGGAACTGGAAGAACATCCCGAGTCACTATCCCAATTTGGGATGCAAGCTTTGCAGACTCATCTCCGTTTAGAGGTCTTCCAACTGTAGGATCCACATTTATCTTCATTTTATGTCCAGTATTTGTAAAATACTTCAGTATTCCCTTGCCAAGTGTTTGACCTCGACATTTTTTCTTAGGCCCAACAACTACATGTGGAAATTAAACATTTTTATACTGTTTAGATAGTCAAGTCAACGTAACAATAATTAAAACGATAAATTTACCTATTGTGGCAGCCTCATCTTCAGTTGATGGAATTTCATAGGTGCCATGCCTCGGTAATTCAACACTTTCGGTCACTGAATTTGGCGCAAAAACACCACCCTCCAAATTATGACGTTGATTTCCTTCACTTGAAGGACGGTATGTTTCCGTTGTTGCCATTTTATTTGTTTCTTGAGTATTCTTCTCCACATTGTCTCTGTTTAATAGTTCTCTAATACCTTCCCTTGGAATAAAATTGCGTTTTCTTTTCATACCTCCAGGAGCCATTGCCTAGACATCAATGGAAATAGTCACATTAAAAAATATGCATGTTCAAAGGTTGCAATGACATCGATGGAAATAGTCACGTTAAAAAAATACTTGGTGGAATAACCTTTCATTTTAAGAGTAGTTAGAGCATTTTATGAAATTTTCCTAACAAAAACGTCTTACTAAGAAACTATATACCTCAGAAACAGAATTTTAAGTCCATATTTGTACAAAAAATTAATACAACCAACACTACTTGGTAGGTAATCATAATTGACATACACTTTTTACTGTATAGAGAGAACACAAAACCATTGAAATCCGCAAATCACACTTTTTACTTGGTAGGTAATCATAATTGGCATACACTTCAAGCATGTCGTGAAAAAATGCATATCTCAACTAAACTTACCATGTGATACGTACATGTGTACGGATCACAAAACCATGCCGAAATGGACGAGTTAGGTAATAACAGATTATTGCTTCCTAGCCATGACAACAATTTCAGTTTTATGCTCTCAATCGTCCTTTTAAAACTATGCATTTCTCATATAAATACGTTAGTGTTCCTATAGTTCCATACTTCCCATATAATTGCAACACACACAACTTCCATAATCTTGCTTTTCATTTTATTGTTTCCTAATATCCCACTATGCTGTAGAAGGTGGATACATATTTCATTATGAAGTGTTTCCTAATATCTCCATACTTCCCATTTTATTGTTTTTCATTTTATTGTTTCCTAATATCTCACTATACTCAGCATACAGATTTCAACATGTTGAATATTTATGGATACGTATTGTGCTGCTCATAGGTGCTACTACACTGGAGGCTATGGATATTCATAAATATTGAATATTTATGAGTTGTGTAAGAAGTTGACAGGAAATCCATCAAATAATGGAATGTCGTACATAGTGATTTCAATCCATTAACAGATAAAACATGTGCAAACAACAATCTCCCAAAAGTTTAGTTGAAATACCATAAATACACCTTTAATTACACTTCACAATCAAACATTAGGACCATTTCTACATATCATCAACCTAATGTCATTGTGGCCAACCAACGGTCATGATTACATGATCATAACTACCACACAAGACAACCAAGTTAAAATAACGCCACAGAACTTTTCATAATTTCAAACATATTTAAGAACAGAATATTCAAGAAAGCTTTCTGATTCGCAAATAAGTACACAAGAATTTAGGTGGCTCACTAAGAATGTGTTTACTCACATCTACGGGCAAAAGAGAGAGATTTGTATTTAAGCTATCAAACATGGCCACAATATATGATAACATACCACGGGCATATTACAATCATTTTTTAGAGAGAGAAACTGGTGTGAAATTGATATGCATTGAGAATGAGTAAATTAAATTAAATTTCTAAATTTCACATACAACAATCATTAAAACTACCCAACCCATAAACTAGGGGCTTGAAATTTAAAAATAAATAATTAAATAAAATCTAAACTTTCGATTTTCACCATAAAAGGAACCGGGGCTGCTTCAGAAATAAGTGGAATTGGAAACTAGGGGTTGTTTCATGAAAAAAAAAAATGCCTTAAAACATAAATAGCCTTGTTTCAATTTTCTCTAGGGACTATTGCAATTTTCTGTTAAATCCCAAAACCCCTAAAACTTTCGATTTTCATCCTAAGAGGAGTGGGATAGACGAACCTGTTTCTGAAACGAGAGGAGTGGGATAGCCGAACCTGTTTAAAGAAAAAAACCATAAATGTTAATCGTCCAAACAGAGTTGTTTTTTGGATTGATAAGAAACTGAAATTTATTAATAAGGGAGGGAACGTAATAATTGAGAATTCAATTTCAGGTAGATGACGTGAAAATTTGAACAAGACATGATTGAATCAAAAAGACATGGAAAACAGAGCATACATAAAACCTAGCAATATAGAGATAAAGATAACATTTGAAACAGAAACTCACCGTGTATTTTCTGCCGAGAGACGATCCGAAGAATTGATTTGAGAAGATGGGATATTTTGAGATTTTGATGCGAATCGATATGACTTAAAACCTTGATGTTCTTCCTTGATTATAACCTATTTTTTTGGGATTTCCTAACAGAAAATCTGTGAAATATTTTAAAACGTAGAACCCGCTAAAATGAAAAAAGTGGCTCTCATAATCTTTTGCTCTCCAATTTGATTTTACTTCCATTTTGAATAATTACAAAAGAGAGGGAAGAAATTGTGGGTAGATTGAAATTGGGTTTCTTTGAATTAACGCAGGAGATGAGGATATGAGGGGAAGGTAGTGTCGGTGGGCTGGGCTGTTTGTTTATTTTATTTAATACTTTAGTAATATTTATTTTATTTATGTTTTAAATATAATATTTTAAATGTTTATGTAAGTCCCTAAGTTGAGTTAATATCGAGGGAAGCTAAAGAAAATGTCTAGAGGGGGGTGAATAGACTTTTCTAAAATCTTTCGATATATCAGAATTACAATATGCGAAATACGAAATTAACAATGAGCCCAATTAAAGATTATACTCAACTTATTTCGAGAACTCTGTTTTATGTATACTCAACTAGTCTTGTTCAGTTATGTATGTTTAACAAGTAAACAGTTAATCAATTAAACAACAAACAGTAAAGTAAATCAAACACGAAATTTATAGTGGTTCGACAACTTGTCTACATCCACTCTCACAAACCCAGTTGTGAAATTCTTATTAACTCGTCCAATGGAGTAATATGTTCTTGTAGCTTTAAGTCCCAAGAAATAAGACTTAGATCTTCTCGATTATATCTCCAGATATATCTTCGATCTTACTAGCTATTTTACAAGTAACTAGCAACTTGAAACAGTAAACGAAAAATAAAACTTCTCTTCGTTCAGTAGTAGCCTTCTTCGATCTTCACTTGTCTTGCGTAGCTTCACTTTCTGAACTTCAAACTCTGAGAGTAATTTCTTCACTTGAATCTTCAATAATGCTTGCAGTATCAATATTTCAGTAGTCGTATCAGTATCTCAGTCGTTTTTAATGAATCAATACCATGAGGTATTTATAGATTCTAATTCCAAGAACTTTCAGTTGTGTAACAACCTTTTCTTGAAAACTAACTTGTAACTGATTCTTTATATCCTTTCACACGTTTCTCCAGTTAATTAGTTATTCCTTAACTAATTCTTCAATCTTTATCTTCAACACGCTTTTGTAACTAACTTCAAGTTGACCTGTCTTGTTTAAGTCGCACCTGTCTTGTGTAGTAGTAGTAGACTGTGTCTTCTACTTGTCTTGTGCAGTAGACTTCTTCAGATTACAATATAGAACTAATCTAGTCCTATCAACTAATCTTAACAAGACTATTACATTACATTAAGCTTCTTGTTTACAAAGCTTAGTCAACTTAGAAAACTATACAAAAGAATCTATCTATTACATTTAAAATCATGAGCTCTATACAAAAATTATTCATAGCTCAATAACAATCTAACATATACGAATAACAAATATGAAGTACTTATAAATCGTACTTATCTTTCAATAATACTTGTCTTCTTAAAAACTATTACTTGTTTTTGTGAATTAGTACTTGTCTTGTGAATTCTACTGATCTGTACAAGACGACTTCAACTTAACTAGACTAGATCAGTCAATACTTAGAAAATATTCAAGTCTTCTTTTGGCTTATCAAAACTTCATCTTTTATCTTTTATTCATCATTTAGGACTTGCTCTAGGATTCATATCCCAACAATTTCCCCCTTTTTGATGAAGCCAAAACTACTTGAATCTTTTCATAATAGTAGACTAGTTAAGTAGTTATCTTGTCTTAAACATCAAATAGTACTTATATTTTCATTCATTTCGAAATAAGATCAGTGGAGATTACAAATACTTACTCAACATAAAACTAAGTCTAAGTATCAGAGCAAAAACAAAAATTAATCTGATATACTACCTTCTTAAGAACTTGGAACACCAAAAGCATCTAGTAGCCTTTTGTGAATGATAGTCATGTGTTCTTCAGTCTCGATCTTCTCCTTCTCCAGTAGATCTTCTTCAAACTTCTTAATATGGTTGTAATCGATCATTTTTCCAGAACCTAACATAGGAGTAATCCATTTAGGAAAGATAGGAACAAGAATATTAAAACTTACAGCAGTTGCAATCCTCATGATCAAGTTCCATAGATTCCTGTCTTGAATTTCCATGAACTTGTCAAAAATTGCGTATAACTCTTCTTTGCTCTCTGGATCTCCAAACTTGCGAATAATCCAGTGATCCAACTCCCAATTAAGCTTGACTTTGAACCATGCATCTTTATGTTCATCATCAATGAAATTATCAATGTATGCATCTTCAACTTGATCTGGATCAGTCTTCAACTTCAGCAAATTCTTGATATGCTTTCCTAGCAATTTCTTGTTAGCATAATGAATTTCTTCCAGCTTCTGCTTCTTATGAAGAGCTTCAACCTCTTCATCACCAATATCAGCTAGAATATCTCCTAGTTCTTCTTTCTTCTTTTCTAGAACAAGTTTCCTCTTGACTTGTCTAGTCTGAACTTCACCTTCAGGAGACGCAATGCTTTTTCCTTTCAGCAATCTTTTCTTTTTCTGTTCTTCAGCTTCTTCAAGATCAGCTTTCTTGACCAGCCTTCCTCTCTTGGGATACCTTAACTCTTCTATCGCAGTCGCAGCAGCTTTAACCTCCGGTTCTGCACTTGACTTTTCTTCACCCCTACTTGTCTCTTCCCCCTTTTTGGCTTCATCACTTGCCTTAAGAGTGAATAGACTAGTGAATCGAGTCATTTCTTCTTTCAGTGCTTTCTTCATCGCTTCAGCCGCGAGCTCTATCTGCTTTTGTTGGGTCTGATCACGACTCATCTTGTCTAGTCGATCAGCAGTAGACTCCAACTTCTTCGAGTTAATAGCCAACTCATCCTTGAAATGAACAGCTGTCTGACGCAGTAGGGTGTTTTGCTTAGTCAGCTCAGTGAGAATAGCTTGAGAACGCACCAACTGATCTTGTGCTTCTCGTCTTTGCTCATCTGCTATCTCAATCTTTACTCTGTATAGTCTTTCCATCTTACTAGACTCTTCAGCTAATGACCTAGCAAAATTAACAGACCTGTTCTCCAAGTAGTCAACTTGTCTCTTCAAGAAGTCTTCAATTTGCGTATACATTTCTTGTCGAAACGTAGAATCCATCTTATTCACTTCTCCAACTATCAATTCCCTGGAGCTGTCAACTAGTGACTGATTTTGTTCAACAAGAACTGTCTTCAACTTTGATTCTAAGAACACTTCAATAGACGACTTCACTACTTCCTTTAATTCTGTCTTCAACTCATCTATAAGTCCTTCTGGAAACATATGAGCAGTAGAGTGAGTTTCAGTTAGCTCATCTTCATTAAACAAGATGGCTTCAACAAACTCATCATCTTCTTCACCAAAATCGATTGAGTTGTTGTCTTCTTCATCAACATTTACAGCATCTTCCTCAGACGGATCAGTCTGAACAGCAACATCAACTAACTCAGCTGTCAACTTGTCTTCCACAACATCAGTTTGAATACCAACATCAAACATGTGTGATGCAGGCAATACATCATCTGGTACATTTAGCATTCTCTTTACCAGGGCTGTAATAACATGAGGTGGGAGAAGTTCTGAATAATCTTGAACTCCACTATTCTCCCTTTGCTCCATCTCCCAATCCATAAAATTGGAGATACCACCCATGCCTTGTATGACTTCAAATAGATCATCAGTAGAAGATTTCTTCAATGCAACCCATGTGCATATTCGAATGAGTTTCTCATACTGTTCTGATGAGGTGTCTATCTCAATAGACGAGAGCCTCTTCTTCAGATTGTTACTGACTTTAGCACGAACCCTCTTCTCCCTTAAGCACATCGGATAATAAACAAGGGATTCAAATCTAATATCAGACGGAGTCTGAGCAGGTGGGGTCCCTGTCTCAGTTGTTGCAGTGGCAACTGGTGTCTTGTCTGAAGTAGATGGGTTGGGGGGTTCAACATATTCTGTTGAGGTAATAGGAATTTGGATGGTGGTTTCTTGGGGCTTTAATGTGGCTTGGTTTGGTTCGACAGTTGTAGAAGTATCAACTGTATCGAATATAGTAGTGTGTGGGGTTATGTTGGCTCGAAGTGGATGGACTGCCAACACTGACGAGGTTTTGGGTACAGGTTTGGCACGAGATCGAAGTGATTTGGCCTTGGTTTTAACAGGGAGAGAGAGAAATTGACAAAGCTCTAGAAGAAGTACCAACCTTTTCTTCAGTCGACTTGTCTGGTGAAGGACTCGACTCAACTCTCACCAGTCGATATACTTGCAATTCTTCCTCTTTCGTCTCAGGCTGCTTGTCTGAGTGAGTTTCTTCCGAATCTCCTTCAGCCTCAATCAAAGCCTCCTTTTCCACATACTGAACTAGTCTTCTACTAGTTCCAGCCTCAACTTCTTCAGAACCTTCACTGCCTGACTCGTCTTCTCCAGAACTAGACGAGGCAGCTTCAATCATGGCATCATCAGGATTGATCTGGACTTGTCTGGTGGCAGCCGATCTAGCAGCAGCTTGCTTAGCCAGAGCCTCATTCTTCAAATAATGCTTTAGAGGATGGAATGGCTTGCCTTTACTCCAACTCGTGTTGTTGGGCAATAAGATGGGTAGAATGATGCTTAGCTTGTTTCCAAAGCTAACATTCGCAGTTACCACCCAGTTGACTGTACTGGTGTCAACTTGCACAAATTTCTTGTAATACATCAATCTGTCCAAGAAGAGTTTAGTCCAGTTTCCTTCAGTGATTCCATCGTAAATCACAGCCATTATTCTTGCTTTCTGGGGCGTCACAGAGTCAAAACTCCCAGTGACTCCTAGCAACATTTTTGATGCGATATCAAGAAGAGTCTTGTACTTGTCAAGTAGCTCCTTCTTCTTGACCACAGGAACTTTTCCATCACTTTTCAATTTCAGCTTTCTTCCCCAGAAAATACTCAAATACCTCAACTCTCTGCCTTCAGCATATCTTTCGATATCTATTGAACCGGATGGCAATTTCAGAGATTCTGTCAGAAATTCACGAGTGATCTCCACTCTCCTTCTTCCAACAAAGGCTTCAATCGAGTCGCCTTGTCGAGTTGCAGTAGAATAAAATTCTAACACCTCTTCCTCTAGCACCACTTCAGGAAACGCCTCCAAATAAGGTCTCAAACCGCATCTGAAGCATTTAATCAAAATTTCTTTGTTGTCTTCAGTGTGATTTCCTTTGAAAAACACCGAACCCTCCACATGCACTCTTCCTTCGGTAATGTAGTTGCCTAGATCGAACCTTGCTTGCATGTTAGTACGGGCATCAAATATCGAAACAATCGACATAGTAGAATGATTAAGAAAAATAAGAGATTTCGAAAGATCTTGAGTACTTGAGAAGTTATGAGAATCGAGAGATAAACACTTGTGAGTAGTTACGAACGAGTAGTGTGGGTTTTGTTAAACCTTGAGCTTGGAATCAATGGTTGAGATTGAGCGATTTAATCCAATGGTTAAGTATGAAAGTCTTTTAAAATTCAGGTTTACGGAATCGAGAGTATTACGTGATTTAGTATTGTGAAATTTGAAATCCGCCTCTTCTATTGGTAGAGTAGAGGAGTGTATTCCTCTGACCTAGCGCAGTAGAGTTTTTGGCGCGAACTGGTTATATACACCTCATTAAATGGAGTGTATACATCCAATTCTAGGTTTTTCAAACTTTCAATACTCAAATTACATATATATCCTTAATTCGTTTTGTTTAAACACTTAGAGTATTTACATCAAAGGAACACTTATCTTGTCTGTTCGAGTCTATTCAGAACAGACGAGTAGACTGACATGCACAAGACGAGTTCCCCCTTCGATTGTGCTTGTCTACTTTGAACATCAAGTGATTATATGTACCTGTCTTTTCTTGCACTACAGATTAGATGTAGTACAGGTAGTCGAGTAGAATAATTAGAATGATCATCAATCTAAGTCAATGATCAAGGTTCAAACAAGATGACTGTTACCAAACTAAAGAGTCAACATAAGGATCTTTAAGAAATCAAGGATTCCCCCTTAAATGTTTATTCCCTTAGTATTACCCTCAGCTTTACCAGCTTCCTCATCGGGTTGTTTGGTCAACTTGTCTGACCTTGTATACCTGTCTGTTGGATGAGTAGACGAGTGCTCTGTACTTTTGTGGTAACTTGTCTGTTTCTCTTTTCTTCTTAGGACTGTACCTGTCTGGTTAGTACATTTCTACATACTAGTAGGATCAAGATCAATTAGTCCTAAACTAATGCATAATTCACGAAATCGGGCCTCAGCTTATGGTTTTGTGAAAATATCAGCTCTTTGAAAATCAGTATGAATCTTTTCCATGCGAATATCCTTCTTTTCTACATGATCACGTATGAAATGGTGTTTCACATCGACATGCTTACAGCGTGTGTGCAAAACAGGATTTTGTGTAATGGCAATAGCACTGTTACTATCACAGAAAATAGGAACATTTGATTCACAGATATTATAATCTCTAAGCTGTTGAATAAGCCATAATAATTGACTACAACAACTACCAGCAGCCATGTACTCGGCTTCAGTAGTAGAGGTAGCAACACTTATCTGCTTTTTTGAAAACCATGAAATGAGTTTTGTGCCTAAGAATTGACAAGAACCAGATGTAGATTTCCTATCTATTCTACAACCACCAAAATCAGAATCAGAGTAGCCACTTAGAGATAGATCATCATTTGAGGGATACCATATTCCACGATTGATGGTTCCTTTCAAATATTTCAGAATCCTTTTAGTGGTTTCCATATGACTCTCTTTTGGATTAGCTTGAAAACGAGCACATACACCAACAGAAAATGCAATATCAGGTCTACTAGCAGTCAAGTAGAGTAATGAACCAATAAGACCACGGTAATGAGTTTGATCAGCACACTTACCATTCTCGTCTGGATCCATCCTGTAAGTAGGTTGCATAGGTACTCCAGAAGATTTACATGTCTTAATACCATACTTGTCTAGTAGATTACGAGTATATTTTGCTTGATTTATGAAAATTCCTTCTGGGGTCTGTTTTACTTGAAGTCCAAGAAAGTAATTCATTTCACCCATCATAGACATCTCAAATTTACTTTGCATGAGTGTTGAGAAACTTTCACTCAACTTTTTGTTAGGTGATCCAAAAATGATGTCATCTACGTAAATTTGGACGAGTAAAATGTCTTTCCCTTCTTGTCTTCTGAACAAGGTTCTATCGACCTTGCCCTTAGTAAAACCATTTTCTAATAGAAATTGAGAAAGAGTATCGTACCAGGCTCTTGGAGCTTGCTTCAGTCCATATAAGGCCTTCTTTAATCTGTATACCTGGTTACCTTTGACTTCGAAACCTGGGGGTTGTTCAACATACACTTCTTCCGCAAGAATACCGTTAAGAAATGCACTTTTAACATCCATTTGATATACAGTAAATTTCATGTAAGCAGCATATGCAAGGAACAATCGAATGGCTTCTAGTCTAGCAACAGGAGCATATGTTTCATCATAATCTATGCCTTCAGCTTGTGAATAGCCTTGGGCGACTAGTCTAGCCTTATTACGAACAACTACATCATTCTCATCTTTCTTATTCTTGAAAATCCATCGAGTGCCAACTACATTATGATGTTTAGGTCTATCAACAAGTTCCCAGACGTCATTTCGAACAAACTGATTCAACTCGTCTTGCATAGCGATGATCCAATTACTATCAGCTAAAGCCTCTTTAATGGTTTTAGGCTCGATAGATGAGAGGAAACAACACCAGCAAAACAGAGATGGACTAGGTTGTTCTTGTGACTCAAAGAGTTGTCGTCTAGTCTTTACACCAATAGTAGAGTCACCAATGATATTTTCAGTATCATGAGCAGATTTCCATATTTTTCTAGTCTTTGTAAGCATAGTATCATCATCTAGATCGTTTATAGCGTCGTGCATGTCAACATCATTTATATCATCAACAGTTTTACCTGGAGTAGATGAGTCAACTAGAGCAGGCATGTCTACTGGTCTAGTAGACTTACCTTGAGCACTTACCCTTTCCTTGTCATCGGTTTCGAGGGCTTTCATGAATGGATTGTATGCTTGAACGGATTCATATACCTCTGAATCTTTGTCAGATTCGATAGTTAGCTCAGTAACTTTCTCACTTTATTGATAGCACTTCTATTTTGTGAGTGGCATGCAGTATTGATAGCTTCTGCCCAAAACTTCTGAGGCGTATTATACTCTGTCAGCATGGTCCTGCAGGCCTCCTTAAGAGTTCTGTTCCTTCGCTCTGCTACTCCATTTTGTTGTGGTGTCCTTGCTGCACTAGTACCCTTGTCACTACGGATCTTGACAATTGACTGATTCTTCTCAACCTGTAACTTCTTCAACAGATCAGGCAAAAGTGTTTGTGTATCACTCTTCTTGTGTAAGAAGACTACCCAAGTGAACTTAGAATAGTCATCTACCACAACAAGTGTGTACCTTCTACCGTTCAAAGTTGGAGGAGTTATTGGGCCATGTAAGTCCATATGTAGAAGTTCAAGAACTCTACTGGTTGAGAGGGATGGAATAGATTTAAAAGAACCCTTTACCTGTTTACCTTTTTGACAGGACGTGCATACATGTGACTTATAGTAGACTTCATTGGGAATACCTTCCACAAGGTAGTCTCTGGCTATCTTATTAAGAACATTAAAGTTTAGATGACAGAGGCGTCTATGCCAGAGCCAGCCAAGTTCTTTAGGATTCTTAGTAAGTAGATAGGTGTCCCTCGGACAACTGTTCCAGTTCACTATGTACACACTTCCTTGTCTTATGCCGACCAGTAGGACTGTGTGTGTTCTTTTGTCAATGATTTCACATTTGCGACTCTTGAACTGCACCTTGTATCCACGATCACAGAATTGTGAAACAGAGAGTAAATTGTACTTCAAGCCTTCAACATATGAGACATCTTGGATCTCTATGTCTCCATTCCGAATGTAACCGAATCCTTTGGTAACAGCAGTGGAGCTATCACCAAATATTACTTTTGGTCCTTCTTGTTCATGGTAGCTTGATAGAAGTGTCTTAGTACCAGTCATGTGGTGCGAACAACCACTGTCTATGTACCAAGTTTCTCCTATTGAACCACCCTTCTTGTATAGATCGAGTCGACCCTGCATTAGATGATATTTCATAATTTAGGTACCCTCCTTGTTTATTGGGGTCCTGGGGGGTTAGTCGAGTTCAATGGAATCCAAATGTACATTGGAGTCCTGAACAAGTTTGATCTTCTGAGCTTTCGACCATATTTGTTGCAAAATAAGACCTTGTTGTCCTTATCTGGCCTATCAGTCGAGTTCGGGTCTACTCTTTGGAGATAGCCTTTTGACTTAATCTCTACTTGAGCAGGCACTTTTCTATGATAGTCAGAGTAGGGTTTGTATGCATTAGGTCCATACGGTTTATAGACATGTTTAGGTCTTTCTTCTCCTTCGATATCATATGACAAAGGTGGAGGATATAGGACTGCTTGTGTACGATATTTTTGGCCTTCCTGTCTAGGTCTAGACGAGTAGAGTTGAGACTGCCTTATGAAAGGAGGTCTAGACTCTTGTCGTCTAGTCTGTACTTGTCTAGTACTAGTCTCCTCAGGATACCAATCCTCGTATGTGACCTGGTTGGATCGTCTACGATTAGTGGTCCTTAGAAGATTAGTTCTAGGTTGAACAGGCTTGTTGTTACCATTCTTTTTACCACCTTTGGTAATTGGAATGTTAACTCGAGCTTGTTTTGGTACAGTACCTTTAGATGGAGTATCAATATCGTATATCATTGGTTCTTTTCCTTTATCATTAGTCAAAGAGCTTGAGATGAAAATAGTATGGTTCTTAGGAACTAGAGTAGACGAGCTTGATGTTTCAGCACCCAAGCCTGTCTTGTCAGCAGGAGCCCAATACCTATCTGACAGTTCAAGGTTAACCTTAGAAGAGTTAACCAGGTCAGTAAGTTTAAGGTCTAGAGTGACAACCTCGGTTTCTAAGAACTTATTACGTTCTTCAAGCTTTTTGCACTTGCTTTTTAAAACATTGAATTCGTGTTTCTCAGTAGCATGTGTCTTAAGTAGGTCTTGATACAACTTGTATGTCAATGCACACTTGTCTTTGAGTTGACTCAACTCTTCTTGCAAGCGTTCATTTAGGACTGTTATATTAGGATCTACTTTAGACTGAGCTTCCTTAAGATCAATGATTTCTTGTCTTAAAATGATGTTTTCGTCACTGACTTCAATGATTGCCTTGTTGGCAAGTAGGAGGTCGTCTTCAACTGCACTAGTAGAGTGCTGAAGGCTACTCCCTACTTTGCTACTGGTAGTATCACTTTCATCAGAATCTGATTCATCACAAGATTGAAAAGAAGTAGCAGATGATACCTCTTGGTCGATTTTAGCCATGCAGCATAGACCATCATCTACTATAAAAGCTTCATCGTGATCTGGTTCAGACGGGTAACTAGATGAGGATGATGGCAACTCGTCTGAGTTAGAGTCATCATTGGCCATCATTGCCTTTTTGCTACGGTTGTATCTTCTTTCCCTTCGTGCTTTGCGTTCTTCTCGATCATCAGTGCTTAGGTCTGGACATTCATATATGTAGTGACCTGGTTTCTCACAGTTATAGCACAAGAGATCATTAGTAGCCTTTTTAATAGGAGAGTTGTTCCTTCGTTTATCACGTCTATCAGAACGAGTAATCTTCCTACCATCAGACTCTCTATCTTGTCTGTTACCTTTCGAGACTTCGTCTCTCCTTTCGGACGAGTTTCGGTCTCGTCTGGTCTCAGACGAGTTCTTAGAAGCAGACCCTCTATGCTCTCTATAGAACTTCTTATATCTTCCGAAACGTTTATTCAGCCTATCAAACTTTCTAACCATGAGGCTTACCTGATCCTTCAGACTAAGATCAGTATCTAACTCGTCTTTCACAGAAGTAGATCTAGTTTTAGAATTCGACCTGTCTACCTTAGACGAACTAGCCTTAAAAGCAACGTTCTTAGATACAGCATGTTCTCTGTCACTACTTGCTATGGGTTCATCTTCGTCTAAATCAAACTCATGAGCCTTTAGAGTTTGAAACATGGTTTCTGCTGTCCACACATCTATATCTTGGGTATTCTTAACAAGCATTTTTACCATTTTCCATCGACTATCAAGGCTTTTGAGAATCCTAAGATTAATTTCACGTGGAGTATAAGATTTACCAAGGACTTCCAAGTCATTCATGATTTTGGTAAAACGAGTATCCAACTGGTCTATTGTTTCACCAGCTTTCATATGAAATGATTCGAATCTTTGGACTGCTGTAGAAAGCTTGCTTTCTTTGATTAGGGATGTCCCTTCACAAATGATAGCTAAGCGATCCCACATTTCTTTGGCAGTTTTACATTTTAACACTTTTCCCAGATACTCGTTAGGAAGAGTGTGTAAGATGTAATTCTTGGCCAAGCTATCCAAATTATTCTGTCTCATTTCTTCTGAGGTTAGTTCTGACCTTGGTTTCTTGACGAGTGTACCCACGGGTTGATTAGTGTCAAGGGCAGCAGTATTGGGAATCATGGTCACTATCGGACCTTCAGTGATGACGGAGATCATTAAGTCGTGAGTGGAACTGAAGATGGCTTCCATCCTTAGTTTCCAATAGTCATAATCTTGAACCTGGAACTTAGGTAACTTGTTAGCACTAATTTCAAGAGACATGATTCAAGAAGATACAAATATCACAGTATAGTATCAAGAAACAGATGTTTTCAAGTTAGCGTTAAAGAGCACGTAAGAGCACGTATAGACACGGTCCAAGACTTCACCCAAGTCTTGAGTTGGTTATCAAGAAACAGCAGTTCGTAAACTACTGCTCTGATACCACTTGTAGGTCCCTAAGTTGAGTTAATATCGAGGGAAGCTAAAGAAAATGTCTAGAGGGGGGTGAATAGACTTTTCTAAAATCTTTCGATATATCAGAATTACAATATGCGGAATACGAAATTAACAATGAGCCCAATTAAAGATTATACTCAACTTATTTCGAGAACTCTGTTTTATGTATACTCAACTAGTCTTGTTCAGTTATGTATGTTTAACAAGTAAACAGTTAATCAATTAAACAACAAACAGTAAAGTAAATCAAACACGAAATTTATAGTGGTTCGACAACTTGTCTACATCCACTCTCACAAACCCAGTTGTGAAATTCTTATTAACTCGTCCAATGGAGTAATATGTTCTTGTAGCTTTAAGTCCCAAGAAATAAGACTTAGATCTTCTCGATTATATCTCCAGATATATCTTCGATCTTACTAGCTATTTTACAAGTAACTAGCAACTTGAAACAGTAAATGAAAAATAAAACTTCTCTTCGTTCAGTAGTAGCCTTCTTCGATCTTCACTTGTCTTGCGTAGCTTCACTTTCTGAACTTCAAACTCTGAGAGTAATTTCTTCACTTGAATCTTCAATAATGCTTGCAGTATCAATATTTTAGTAGTCGTATCAGTATCTCAGTCGTTTTTAATGAATCAATACCATGAGGTATTTATAGATTCTAATTCCAAGAACTTTCAGTTGTGTAACAACCTTTTCTTGAAAACTAACTTGTAACCGATTCCTTATATCCTTTCACGCGTTTCTCCAGTTAATTAGTTATTCCTTAACTAATTCTTCAATCTTTATCTTCAACACGCTTTTGTAACTAACTTCAAGTTGACCTGTCTTGTTTAAGTCGCACCTGTCTTGTGTAGTAGTAGTAGTAGACTGTGTCTTCTACTTGTCTTGTGCAGTAGACTTCTTCAGATTACAATATAGAACTAATCTAGTCCTATCAACTAATCTTAACAAGACTATTACATTACATTAAGCTTCTTGTTTACAAAGCTTAGTCAACTTAGAAAACTATACAAAAGAATCTATCTATTACATTTAAAATCATGAGCTCTATACAACAATTATTCATAGCTCAATAACAATCTAACATATACGAATAACAAATATGAAGTACTTATAAATCGTACTTATCTTTCAATAATACTTGTCTTCTTAAAAACTATTACTTGTTTTTGTGAATTAGTACTTGTCTTGTGAATTCTACTGATCTGTACAAGACGACTTCAACTTAACTAGACTAGATCAGTCAATACTTAGAAAATATTCAAGTCTTCTTTTGGCTTATCAAAACTTCATCTTTTATCTTTTATTCATCATTTAGGACTTGCTCTAGGATTCATATCCCAACAGTTTACCTTCCATTGTAACTATTTTTAATTCCTATAATATTTTATTATTGATCTTCTATTGAACAAATTTAACTATCTTCATTTTATATTATAACTAGTGTAAGACCCGCGTTTACGCGGGGTTGATAAAAAGTTATAATATTTTTTATTTATTAATTAAGATTTTTTTTTAAATAAAGGTCTTAATTTTAAAATGTTATAGTTAAATTTTAAGTGATTGTCTAATTAAAGAAAAACAATTATTACAAATTTTAATTTATATTGTAGATTTATTTTTATTCTATAGTAGGTGTATGAAAATCGAATTAAAAAAATTATCTTTTAATGATATATAAATTTGATAAATTGATAAAAATGTAAAAGAAAGGACAAACAATTAAGAGGAGCAACAAAAATGAAGTGAAAAAATGAATTTGAATAAAAAAAAGAATTAAGGAAAATAAATAAATGGATAAAAAAAATGTAATATAAAATTAGAATGAACAATCAATAAAGAATATTAATATTAATATATACGTAAACATGTTAAAAAATCGTGTATATATATATATATATTATTATTGTTTGTTAGAGTAATTTTAGGGAGAAAAAAATCAAATCTTATTGTTGGAGTAATTTTAGGAATAAGATTAAAATTATAATGTTAAATTTATGTAAGATGATATATTTGAATCGTTAATAATATTTGTAAGATTTATACGAAGATAACAAATAAGATGATATATTTGAATCCTTAATAATATTTGTAAGATTTATATTTGAATATTATTAATATTATTAAAATTATAGGTAAGGTCTAGTATGCACTCGAGTGCATGCTGTGCACCCTAGTCAATGTGCACTTTTCAGTTTACTGACTTACACTTTTTGGTAATGGTGTTGCACGTTTCAATTATTACTCATTTACTAAAAAGTGTAAGTTAGTAAACTGAAAAGTGCACATGGACTAGGGTGCACAGCATGCACTCGAGTCCATAACAGACCAACCCAAAATTATAATGTTAAATTTATGTAAGATGATATATATGAATCGTTAATAATATTTGTAAGATTTATACGAAGATAACAAATAAGATGATATATTTGAATTTTTTAATTTTACATTTTTTTTCATGGGATAAGTAATTTTGATTGGTCAAACGAATATATTATTAAGATAGATTAAATTTATTTATCATTTTTACCAATCATCGTGAAAATCGTGTTTTTTAATATTAATTTTTTAATTTTACATTTTTTTTCATGGGATAAGTAATTTTGATTGGTCAAACGAATATATTATTAAGATAGATTAAATTTATTTAAGTTAGATTTATAAAAATTAAAGTTAAAATACATTGGATTAAAAAAAGTAAAAAGATCGAAATATCAAATTTTATATTTATTGTTGGAGTATTTAAATATTATTAAGATAGATAGATAAGATTAAATTTATTAAATTTATAGAATTATAAAATATTATTGTTTGTTAGAGTAATTTTAGGAAAAAAAATTATTGAAGTAATTTTAGGGTGAAAAAATCAAATCTTATTATTAGAGTAATTTTAGAAAATAAAAAAATCTAGAATTAAATTTGATACATCAAGGAAGAAATATACATAATTGTAAAAATTGCAAAATTGGATTAGACGAATTGTATTACAAAAATCTTTTGATAAAATAATGCAAAATTGGTCAAATAAAAAAAATTCGTAGACTAATTGTATTACAAAAATCTTCAATCTTCGAACTCACAATCTTCAAACCACTTCAAAATTAGACGAATTGTATTACAAAAATCTTCAATCGTCGAACTCACAATCTTCAAACCACTTCAAAATTTTTACACAAATTGTATCTTCAATCTTCGAACTCACAATCTTCAAACCACTTCAAAATTAGACGAATTGTATTACAAAATCTTTTGGTCAAATAATGCAAAATTGGTCAAATAAGTATATAATTGTAAAAAAAAAATTCGTAGACTAATTGTATTACAAAAATCTTCTTCGAACTCACAATCTTCAAACCACTTCAAAATTAGACGAATTGTATTACAAAAATCTTCAATCGTCGAACTCACAATCTTCAAACCACTTCAAAAAATTTACACAAATTGTATCTTCAATCTTCGAACTCACAATCTTCAAACCACTTCAAAATTAGACGAATTGTATTACAAAAATCTTTTGGTCAAATAATGCAAAATTGGTCAAATAAGTATATAATTGTAAAAAAAAATTCGTAGACTAATTGTATTACAAAAATCTTCTTCGAACTCACAATCTTCAAACCACTTCAAAATTAGACGAATTGTATTACAAAGATCTTCAATCGTCCAACTTTTACACAAATTGTATCTTCAATCTTTGAACTCACAATCTTCAAACCACTTCAAAATTAGACGAATTGTATAAGAAGATGAATTGTATAAGATAAGATGAGGGGTATGAGAAATTACGAATTGTATTACAAAAATCTTTTGGTCAAATAATGCAAAATTGGTCAAATAAGTATATAATTGTAAAAAAAAAATTCGTAGACTAATTGTATTACAAAAATCTTCTTCGAACTCACAATCTTCAAACCACTTCAAAATTAGACGAATTGTATTACAAAAATCTTCAATCGTCGAACTTTTACACAAATTGTATCTTCAATCTTTGAACTCACAATCTTCAAACCACTTCAAAATTAGACGAATTGTATTACAAAAATCTTCAATCGTCGAACTCACAATCTTCAAACCACTTCAAAAATTTTACACAAATTGTATCTTCAATCTTCGAACTCACAATCTTCAAACCACTTCAAAATTAGACGAATTGTATTACAAAAATCTTTTGGTCAAATAATGCAAAATTGGTCAAATAAGTATATAATTGTAAAAAAAAAATTCGTAGACTAATTGTATTACAAAAATCTTCTTCGAACTCACAATCTTCAAACCACTTCAAAATTAGACGAATTGTATTACAAAAATCTTCAATCGTCGAAGTTTTACACAAATTGTATCTTCAATCTTTGAACTCACAATCTTCAAACCACTTCAAAATTAGACGAATTGTATAAGAAGATGAATTGTATAAGATAAGATGAGGGGTATGAGAAATTAGGGATTTTGAGAAGATGAGAGAGATGAGGGATATGAGAAATTAGGGATTTTGAGAAGATGAGATTAAAAGTAAATTGTAGAATGAGGGATTGAGATGAGGGATTTATATAGTAAATACGATTAAGAATGTAGGGTCAAGATTAAGTTTTAAAATGAATGGATGAGATTAAAAGTAAATTGTAGAATGAATGAGAATTCAGGGATTTTGAAATAGAGTGATTTAAGAAGAGAGAGATTGAGGTAGACCAATGAATGAGCGGCATGTGGCTGTAAAAAATGTTTGCAAATATAAATAAATTAAGATATATTTTTTATCTTCCATTATATGAATAAAATAGTAAAAGTTTAGTATTAAAATTGGCTACTTTACGGTAAGTTTATTATTTTATTTATTTTATTTTAGATTTATTCTATCTGTTATGTGTTTATTTAACAATTGAAGTTTTTTTATTTTTAAAATATGACATGTAATTAAATTATTGGTTGCGATTTTTTAATTTCCTAAAATTCTCAGACATAAGTTAATAAAAAATTAATTAGGTATTAAATCAATAAAATTAGGAAACAAATTATTTCACATTTTTTATTTCTTTTTTATTCCTTAATATGGTGCATGCATATAATAAATTAAAAAATAAATAATAGATGATGAAATTTATTTGACTAAAAAATAATATGAAGTTTTTAAAAGTATTACAAAATATGAATTTGTAGGTTTTAATTATTTTAATATATTAATATGTAATGATATTTGCTAACATTCCATCTAGTTTTTAATATACACAAGTTTATTCACGATCTAACAATTCAAATGTCGATGTGGTACGAGTAGCACTGCAATTGTTGGAGAAACGAGAGCACCCGAATAACCTAGGCTGATTTCTAGAGTTTATGGGACCAGAAATCGATTAAGTGACCGATCACACTGCCAAATTCCATCGTTTGGGGGGGGGGGTTTAAAATAGTTTTTTTTGTGTGTGTTATTTTTGCATCTTTTTATTCGTGCAGGGACCTTTTTGTAATTTCTTGCTCTTGTCGAATTAGGATTTCGTATTTAAACATTTTCCAAACATTGTGGAAGGTAGTTGAATGTGAAAATCCTTGATATCTACACCTATAGACATGGTATAGCTTGTCATGCATGATCTTCTCCAAATTAGCTTTAGATGCATATATACAAGTTTCACATTAATCAGAGACTTTTCATGACCAGAACCAAAGAAACGAGAAAAATGTATATATAATATATAGCTTCAATGACCACCCGTCAAATTGTATGAAGATGTTAGGAAACTGGAAGCCATGTCTATATACACATGTTCCAAATGAAAACTCATTGCAGGATAATAAAACAGTTGATCAAGCAATTATACAAATTTCAATATGCTTACCATTCAGAGTTCATATCAAACTTTTGTTTGAGTGTATATTACTAAGTGATCATTGTGCTAAATAATCACTTCTCCAATGCCCGATTTTATAAATTAATACTTTAATTGAAATATTACTCTAATTTTATTAAAATTATTACACAATATTAATTTTATTATAAGTATAATAACATTATGTCACGCCCCAATTTTCATAAAATAATATTTTACAAATATAAATAACAATTTAAAATTTTAAGGGCATGAATCATAATTTGCACTTAAAAAAAAGAGGCTTACAATTTTATTTTACAATAAAGTTAATTAACAATCAGCTAAATTAATAGCAACTCAATTGAATTTTAAAATATCTAGGAAACAACAACGTCTTAATTAATTTTACTGAAAGATTGTCATCCACCGCTCCTCCTCGCCACCACCTACTCAATCTGAAACATTAAAATGGGGGTGAGCAAACCACAGCTCAGTGGGAACATATATGCTTGTCAAAACTAAATACAATAAGCAATTAAATCATCAATTCACGTTAACATGTATAATATCATAACAACTCAATAACATCACCTCATTTATAAATTTATAAAAATATATCCTCGTTTATAAAGGTTGAATGACCTATCCTCGTTTATCTTTCACATGAACATAAAAAATAATCACACATCGCATTTAATAATGACAAACAGAATAGTAGAAATCCCCACCTCAAAATATATGTCGTGGATGAAATAGTGCTACGAACTACTCCTTTCGATTTTCTCCACCTCGATATGTGAACGTATATGTAATGTTTGGAAGAAACGTCTGAAATAGTTCTTAGAATTATCATCGTGCGTCATGCCGTATTATAAAGAATTACATTTTATTTTATGCTAAATACTCCATTATAAGAATTTAAAAGTATAAAGATTGGGCTCTTTTCTCTACGAACCTACCCCTTCATCTCACGCATTATATATATAGTCATACATAGAATTTGTTGGGTCTTGGGAGGAGTTACAGAAATTAAAGTGGGGAGTTACATGTGAGGGAGTTACAAGATTAACGTGTACAATTAAATGGGAGTTAATGAAAATTATTTTGATTCAAATATATTGCTTGCTGAACTCTGAATTCTTCATAATCTGGTCACCATCTTTTACCATCATCATGATTTGTTAGATTGGGTGGATGAGGTGTCGGTTAAATGCGTTGCTTTCTCCTCGGATCATCTTGTGGTGTTCTTAGACACATCTGTCTATCTTGTATACTAGTTTTTGTCGGTTACCTTAATGTATGCCAAGATTGCTTGATATTTATTACATATCATTATTCATTCTGTCAACTGATTATGTATCTATATGCTTTACAAGAAAGATGATAATTATTCCTGCATCAACTAGCTTGATTTATCAGTTACTTAAATCCATGAGCTAGGCTTGGTCATTTAAGAAGATAGAATCCAATGGTTGTAAATACAAAATTAACAAACGCAAAATGCATCATTGAACATGGATATTTTGAGTTGTTGAAAAATATACAATGGTCCTCCTGGTGCAGTAACAATCTACGGACTACAAGCAGTAGTGAGTCTTAGAAAACTATGATCCTACTTACTGTAATAAATTTTGGGTGGCTATCCATGAAAATGTTCTGATTTCATTATAGTTGAAGTTGAGTATCTGAACTTCTAGTACGACAAAACTTCAGCACTTCCTTAGCTATTCTTGCATGATTTACACATCAACTTGGTTATTCATAGTTGAATAACAATCAATGAACTTACAAGTGAAGAAGAAACAACACAGATAGAAAATATAGATGAAGAGTTTGATTAGACCGTAACAGTGTCGACCCATAATTTTCAAGCAGATAAAGAAATTGCATGCTCAATCAACTTTGTTTAGGAAACAAACCAAGCACACGCAAAAACTAGGGAAAAACACATATTTGAGTCCTATACTATAAACAAATTTTGGAATTTAGTCTTTGAGCTTTAAATTTAACCATTGTAAACTAGTGGCTTAAGGCAGTAACAGGATTTCTAATCCACTCTGAATAATTGTATCTATAATCTCTCATTCCTTTGATCCCCAACCAACTCCATAACCGAGTTTGTCTCCATTATTATGAAAGATGTACGATGTGATATTTAATTATATTGATATTCATATGAATGATGTACGAGGTGATGATAGGTCTTCTGACCTTTATAAACGAGGTGACGATATTGAAATGTTATTTAATGGTTATCGAATTATACATGTTGATGTGATTTATCGATTTGATTACTTATTGTATTTAGTTTTGACAAATGTTTCCCCACTAAGCTGTGATTTGCTCACCCCTTATTTAACATTTTCAGATTAAGGAGCTGGTGGTGAGGAGGGCGGTGGATGACAAAACGATTATCACTTTGTAAAAACAATTTGAGTTATTTTATTTATTTATTAAACTTTCGCATGTGATGGTAGAGATTGGTATTTTAAACTTAAAATTCTTTTGAGACTTCCGCTGCTTATTAAGACCAGCAAATCATAAAGACTTTCTAGGTTCTTCCTGGGAGTCAAACAATTGTTTTCTAGTTTTAACACCTTTACTAGAATCACCTAGAATCAGATCAGTTGTATGAGCAGACTTTCATGTCCTTCTATTCTTAACAGTAATACTATAATCATGTGTATGATGCAAATCATCATGCAGATCAGTATCATGGTTTTGTATCAAATCAGCAATTTTGTTCATAGGGGAGCAGTCATTCAATTATGGCAGATCAGAAGTTTTAGATGACTTACCTTTATCTTTTACCTTTTCTTTATCAGAATCTTGATCATATGTTTGTACAGATTCATATACTTCTGCATCATCATCATCATTGTTGGTTTGAAGCTTTAGATTGTCAATTTTCTTACTGAGCTGATGATCAGCAGAGTCCTGCACATTCTCATCAAAGACTACATGGGGTTTTCTTCCACACATAGGGTTGAGTAATTAAATACTCTAAATGTTTTGCTTACTGAAGAGTATCCCAAGAATATCCCTTCATCTGCTTTTGCATCAAAAGCATTTAATTTACTTTTTCCATTGTTATGGATGAAACACTTACATCCAAAGATATGAAAATAAGAAACTCTAGGTCTTCTGCCTTTCCATACCTTATAAGGTGTTTTACCATGTACCTTATTAAGAGCACTTCTGTTTTGGGAGTGACAAGCTGTGTTAATGGCTTCAGCCCAAAACTTCTGAGGTGTGTTGAATTCTGCAATCATTGCTCTGCAAGCTTCTTTTAGAGTTCTGTTTCTCCTTTCTGCAACACCATTTTGTTGGGGGGTTCTGGCTGCACTTGTTAGATGCTGTATGCCAGACTTAGAGCAGTAGTCAGAGATGTAACAGTTAATAAACTCAGTCCCCTTGTCACTCCTTATTTTGACAATGGGTTGACCCTTTTCAACCTGTAACCTCTTCAATAGATCTGGAAGTAGTGTCTGTGTATCACTCTTTTTGTGTAGAAAGACTACCCAAGTAAACTTAGAATAGTCATCTACTACAACCAGAGTATACCTTCTTCCATTCAATGTAGGAGGTTTGATAGGACCATGAAGATCCATATGCAGGAGTTCTAAGACTCTGCTGGTTGAAAAAGTTGGAATGGACTTAAATGAAACCTTTACTTGTTTACCTTTTTGACAGGAGTCACACATTTGTGATTTGGAATAGATTTCATTTGGAATGCCCTCAAAGATGTTTTCTAGCAATCTTGTTGATTATCTTAAAGTCCAGGTGGCAGAGGCGTTTATGCCAGAGCCAACTGTTTTCTTTAGGACTCTTAGTGATAAGACAAGCATTCTTAGGACAACTATTCCAATTCACAATGTATACACTTCCTTGTCTTGTGCCAACAAGTAAAACATTGTGAGTCATTTTGTCTATTATTTCACATCTTCTGGTCTTGAACTGAACTTTGTATCCCCTGTCACAGAATTCAGATACAGATAGCAAATTATATTTCAAACCTTCAACATAGGAGACATCTTGGATTTCAACATCTCCATTCTTGATGAATCCAAATCCTTTTGTGATTGCCATGGAGCTATCACCAAAGATTACTTTTGGTCCTTCCTGCTCATGATAGTTGGTAAGCAAGGCCTTGGTACCAGTCATGTGGTGTGAACACCCACTGTCTATGTACCAGGTCTCACCCACTGAACCACCTTTCTTGTATAAGTCCAGTCGATCCTGCAAGGTAGTGATCTTAATAATTTGGGTACCCTTTCTTTATTGGGGTCCTTGAGGGTTAGTGGTGAGAGGTACCCAAATAAACATTGAGGATTTGAATAGATGGGACCTCTTTAGTTTCCTTCCATATTTATCACAAAACAATACTTTATTAACCATTTCAGAACTATCAGCAAACTTAGGATCTATTTTTCTGAGATAGCCTTTCCTTGGTTCTATCCTTTTTTCAGTAAGATCAGTATGTCTGTAATAGTTTGAATAGGGTCTGAAAGCATATGGACCATACGGCTTATATATGCGTTTTGGTCTTTCCTCTCCAATGATATCATAAGATAAAGGTGGAGGATAAAGAACAGGTTTGTTAAGATAATGAGGCACAAATTTCCTAGGTTTAGTTGAATACAGCTGAGACTGCCTTATAAAAGGAGGTCTAGGCTGTTCCCAACTTGCCTGTGCTTGTCTTGACCTACTGTTCTGAGTTTGTCTCTTCTGATACCAGGACTGTTCTGCTCTGGTCAGAGGAGTATAACTCTTCTGGTATGGTCTTGACTGTACTGGTCTTGATACATTCTTCATTTTACCATTCTTGGTAGTAGGAGGAATGTATTTAGACTGTACTTTAGGTTTTGGATCATTATCATAGATCATAGGTTCTTTTCCTTTATCTAGTTGTAAAGAACTTGAACTAACTCCATTAGTGTTCTTAAAGTCTGAAGTAGAGGAACTAGGCAGATCAATACCTATCCAGTTTTGTCATTTGGAGCTCTATATATGTCTGAAATTGTTTGATTAATCTTGGTAGAGTTAATCATTTCAGATGGCTTTCGATCTAGGCTCACTACTTCAGATTCTAAGAATCTATTGCGCTCTTCAAGTTTTTCACATTTAATCTTTAAATCATTAAATTCATTAGTCTCTTTGGCTTGAGTTTTAAGCATACCCTGATATAGTTTATCAATGGATGCATACTTTTCTTGGAGTTGGGACAACACTTCTGATAGTCGTGCACTTATGACAACTATATTAGGATCCACTTTTAACTGAGCTTCTTTTAGACGAATGATTTCTTGTTTCAAAGATATATTTTCATCACTGATTTCCATGAATGCTTTGTTAGCTTGTAGAAGGTCTTCTTCAGTCACTCCTTGGGAATGATGAAGACTACTTCCTACACTATTAACAGCAGTGTCACTTTCATCAGTATCAGAATTATTGCAAGATTGAAAAGAATTCGCAGATGATACCTCATCAGTTATTTTGGCCATCATTGCCAGTCCATCATCCGCGATGAAAGCTTCACTCTCATTGCTAGAGGGGTATTCAGATGAAGACGAGGGCAACTCTTCTGAATCTGAATCAGATTCATTGTATGCCATCATTGCCTTCTTACCCTTGGCATATTTTTGATCTCTTCTGGCTTTCCTTTATTCTCGATCTTCAGAACTCAGATCAGGACATTCATATGCATAATAATGACCTGGCTTATCACAGTTATAGCACACAGGATTGTTAGAAGATTTCTTAGATGGTGAACGATTTCGATTCCTGTTATGCTTGTCAATAGAGTTCCTATCTTTCTTATCAGAATACTTCCTATCTCTCTTATCAGATGAGTTCCTATCTCTCCTGTTCTCATTAGAGATCTGATCCCTTCTTTCAGAAGAGTTTTGATCCCTTCTGTTCCCAGAAGAGTCCCTGTTACTAGAACCCTTGGTTTCCTTATAGAATCTCTTATATCTACCATACCTCCAATTTAGTCTATCAAATCTTTTGATCATAAGGCTCATCTGATCTTTCAGACTAAGATCAGAACTATCTAGTTCATCTTTTATGCTTGAGGCCTTAGACTTAGATGATCTAGACCCCTTAGAGGTAGAGGCTTTAAAAGCTATGTCCTTGGAGGTATCCTTATCCTTATGACTAACAGTAATAGGATCTTCTTCATCTAACTCAAACTCATGTGCCTTAAGTGTTTGGAACATAGTTTCTGCAGGCCAAGAATCAATGTCTTGTGTGGTTTTAATGATCATCTTGACCATTTTCCACCTTTCATCCAAAGCTTTCAAGATTCTCAAGTTAATCTCTCTTTCAGTATAAGTCTTTCCTAACACATCAAGGTCATTCATAATCTTTGTAAATCGAGTATCCAATTCATCAATTGATTCACCTGGCTTCATTTTAAATGTTTCAAACATTTGGACAGCTGTGGACAGTTTGCTTTCTTTGATCAGTGTAGTACCTTCACAAAGAATAGCTAATTTGTCCCACATTTGCTTTGCAGTCTTACATTTTAACACTTTGCCAAGATACTCATTTGGCAAGGTGTGTAAAATATAATTCTTAGCAAGACTATCCAAATTGTTTTGACGCATTTCTTCAGAAGTCAATTCTGACCTTGGTTTAGGGACTAGTGCTCCAACAGGTTCATAAGGATCCAGTGTTGCAGTGTTTTCCACCATGGTTATGATTGGTCCTTCTTTGACCACAGAAACCATCAGATCATGGGTTGAGCTAAAGATGGCCTCCATCCTAAGCTTCCAGTAGTTATAATATGCAATCTTGAACTTAGGAAGTTTGTTCACATTAGTGTCATCCATGTTTGATCAGATAGATAAGATCAGTAGTACATCAAATAATTTTCAAGTATTCAGATAGTGACAAATATCAAGAGATAGTAGCAAGATCAGTGAGATTTCCCTCAAGATCTACAAGTTTATCAAGAAACAGTAGTTAAAGAACTACTGCTCTGATACCACTTGTTGGTCCCAAGTTGAGTTAAGATTGATTAAGCTAAGAAAGTCTAGAGGGGAGGGGTGAATAGACTTTTCAAAATCTTTCAAAATATCAGAGTTTTAATGCGGAATAGTGTTCTGAATAGTACTGTTCTTACTGGGTCAGATCAGTACTTCCAGTTTCAGTTTTATACTCAACTTTTATTCAGATCTTTACTTAGTAAATTCTACTGTTCTTAGTTAAACAAATATCAAACAGAAAAGTAAAGAACACAGAATTTTATAGTGCTTCGACCAAAAAGTCTACATCCACTCTCACAATCCCAGTTGTGATGTTTTATTACTCTTCCTTGAGTTTCTTGTGGCTTAGAGTCCCAAGACTAAGACTGTGATCTTTTCGATTACACTTCCAAGTGTATCTTCGATCGACTAGTAGTTTCACAAGTAACTAGCACACTTGTTTACAACAATACAAACTTTAAAATGAAAAGTAAAACTTCTCTTGATTAGCCTTTGATTCTTCTCTTCAAATCTGTGGCTTCTTCTCAGTTTCTTGATCTCTTCGACTCTGTGAGTTCTTCAATGCTTTGTAGACTTGCTCTTGAATGCTTTAGGATCAGTAATTGTTCAGTAGTCTTAGCAATAGGAAATCACTCAGTATTTATAGAACTTAGTATGACAGTTAGCAGTTTGTGAACTAACTCTCAACTAACTCTAAAACTATTTTTTCTTTTTTAACTTATCCTTTTTGTAACCGACTTTGTAACTTCCTTCAACTAATTCCAAGTCAGCATATCTTCAAATATATCTTCAGTTACGCCTTAAATAAGTTTTCCAAACTTATTCTTCAAACAAACTAACTAAGCACAGTAAACTTACTCTTCTTGGTTTTACTGTTCTTAGCCAGTCAACACAGTTCTCAAAAACCGTTCTGCACTTCTCCAGAATTCTTCTCTTGAACTTCGGAGCTTCTCTTCAACTCTTCAAATTCAAAGTCTTCTTATTCTGAAGTAGTCTTCTGAGTCTTCATTAGTCTTCTGATCTTCTTCTAATCTAGTTCTAATCTACTATTCTGAACTTTTACAATGCTGAATACAATAGAATACAACTTTACAAATATAAAACCTATCTATACATCAATTGAACTACATACAGAAGAGTACATCTAAGTCCTATACTATAAGCTGTCTATACAATACAAAACACCAGCTTAGTTCTTAACAGTTCTTATATCAGATCAGTAAACACACTAAGATCAGTAACCATATATAAGATCAGTAACTCAGATTCCAATATCTTTTAAGATCAGTAAACATATATTTCATATAACACAATTATATCAACATATAAGCACATATATCATTAACATCAAGTTGTTTTTGGCCATCAAAACACACAATCATCATCTAGAACATTGTTTTAAGAATATAATTCATATCCCAACAAGTTTTATTAACTCCTTCTTCTTGAGTTTCTTGTGGCTTAAAGTCCCAAGACTAAGACTTTGATATTTTCGATTACACTTCCAAGTGTATCTTCGATCGACTAGTAATTCTACAAGATACTAGCAAACTTGTTTTACAGAAATCACAAACTAAAAATGTAAAGTAAAACTTCTCTGAAAGTAGCCTTTGATTCTTCTCTTCAATTCTTGGCTCTTTTCTTCTTTGATCTCCTTCTAAACTTTGCGAGTTCTTGAATCCTTCTTAGACTTTAATTGATTTTGAATGCTCTTAGATCAGTAGTCTTTGCAGTAGAAGAACATACAGTATTTATAGACTTTAGTATGGCATTTAGTAGTTTGTGAAACTAACTCTCAACTAACTCTAAAACTGTTTTTGTAACTTAGGCTTTTGTAACCGACTTTTTAACTTCCTTCAACTTATTCCAAGTCAGCATATCTTCAACTAAATTCAGTTACATTCCAACTAATAAGTTTTCCAAACTTATTCTTCTCAACACAGTAAAAATTACTCTTAGTTTTACTCTTCTTGATCAGTCAGCACAGTTCTTAATAATTGTTCTAACTTTTTCAGAATACTTCTCTTATATCTCTGAGCTTCATTTCAACTCTTCTTGAAAGTCTTCTCATTCTAAAGTAGTCTTCTGAATCTTCATTAGTCTTCTGGTCCTGTTCTAATCTACTGTTCTGAACTTTACAACGTTGATTACAACTCAATACAACTTTACAAATATAAAACCTATATATACATCATCTGAAATACATACATAAGAGTACATCTAAGTCTTATACTATAAGATGTCTATACAATACATTATCAGCTTAGTTCCTAACAGTTCATAATATTTTCACACATTTCACACATAAGATCAGTAAACTCAGAATATAAGTTTTCTTAAGATGACTTCCAACCACATATATCATTAACTTTAAGTTGCTTTTGGCCATCAAAACTCCATCTCATCAACTAGAACATTGTTTCAAGGATTCATATCCCAACAATATCTATATAATATTACTCCAATCATTATAATATTTCTCAACAATAATATAATAATACAATCATTATAATCTCACCCAAAAATAATATAATAATACAATTTCATTCAATCTTACACATTGATTTGACATAAATTTAAAATCTTATACTATTCCAAAACTAAAAAAAAACACACATATTACTATTTATCAGGATTTCAAAAGCTTGAAATTTCAAAAATCGGTTTTCAAAACCACTCAAAGCCCAAAGTAAACACCACATTAGGCTCTGATGCCATATTAAAATAAATATAATTGTGTTTCATTGAATTTTCTGAAAGAGTACCGTATGAATATATACATATGAGCACAAATGCTTTCCTAATCTAATTTAGGAATAAGTCAAATAATAATAAAATGTGATCCCACAATTTTAAGGAAGATAATAAATCAAATCACACAATATTGGAAAAGCAATAAATCTAGATGGTTCAGTTGCAAACCTCTTGACTTTTCAGCAATACTTGTGTGGTGATTCTAATAGAAAGTTGCAAATCGATCAAATGTGTTATTGATTTTACTTAATTGATGAAATTTGTTGCAATATGTTTATTCAAAAAAAAAAAGACATGCTTATCCTATATTTTATGAGTAAAGCAATCGATGCAATATGTTCTAGCATCAAATAAGAATCAATATAGCATCTCATATACTCTGTTAGTTCAGGAATGTGGAAAACCTTTTGAAATTTGTGTAATTTTGGGATTTGTTGTTATTTTTTTTACTAATTGTTTATCATCTTCTTGCACCATAAATGAATATAAAATTGAAGGAAAAATAATGTGTTATTTACATTGATTTTAACTTTCAAATTTTTTTTTTAATTTTTTGTTTTGATTTTTTATTTTTTAAATCAACTTTTATTTAATTTTTTTCATATTATTGAATATATTTTTTGATAAAAAAAATTGACGATGATATTTAGGTCTTGTAGTATCATAGTTTTGGTCATGTAGTAAGATAATATTTTAGAGTGAAAATAAATATTTTAATTAAGGTTGATCCACATTGACCCACGAATTTTGACTTAATTTACCTTAATTAGTCAATATTGCATGTAAATTTTTGTCTTTTAACATTTGGGTATGTATAACATTATATGGGCACCCCGTTTAAAAAGAGTGTTGTATGAATAGAGTTTATTAACAATATAAGACAATTCATAAGACCTATAAACAAAATAAGCTAAAAAGTTTTAGTAAAACAATTAAGACCAAAACACCTTACAAAATTCCTAATATGCCCTACATATTATAATTCGAATTCTGTCATTTTTCAACTCTTTCCAAAATTACAGCTTCTCTTTCCTTTTTTGAATTTAAATCTAATTTGAATCCTTCAATTCAATTTAATTCATTTCACGTCATTTCTTAGAAAATCCTAATGGTCGCCTCCCTTATTTTGAATCTGGGTGAGTCTCGCAGAACCGAGACGACGGACTGTGTGTGAGTGGCGAAGATGGATGAGGGTGGTCGCGTCGACGCAGAAACGGCGGCGGAAGAAGAGTTTTCGGCCCCTTTCCTTCATCTCCGATCATCCCGCGCCGTTGTCCCGCCTACCACTCTCTTTCTCACCTCTTCCCCTCACTCCTTGGATACTCTTCTCTTATTTTCCAACAAAAACTTCAGAATTCAACACAGGGAATCGGGCTCGGAGATTTTTGAATACAGCAGTTTGAGAATTGAGGTTGTTTGGGATCTTCGTCGGGCCAAGTACGAATCGGGGCCCGAATCGGTAACCGATTTTTATGTGGTGCTTTTAGTCAATTCGGAGGTGTGCTTGATATTAGGAGATATGGAGCATGCCTTGGAGGTTAAGAAACGCATCTCCGATCTGAAATTACCTGAATTTTCATTATTTTCACGGAATGAATTTTTGTTTGGTCTCGAAACTCGGCGGTTAGTGATTGAATTTAACCGGTTGTGCCTTGGCGTCGATTGAATTTTTTCGATTGTGTCTTGCAGTCCATTGATTTTCATTGGGGATTATTTAATTTTGATTCATATTGATCAGCAGTGGTTTCGCCTGATCTGTAGTCAATTCTCAAAAATTGACACACAAATTTTACCCAAATCGACCTAGAGTTTTTTTAATGGTGATCTACAGTTTTTGAGGTACATTACCAACAATTCTTGTGTCTCTTGTTTGTAATTTATCTAGTCTGTGTATTTGTTTTTTTTTTAAATATATACATACATAGATGTGTATCAATATGTAACCACATAAGTGATATTGATTGGCTCGTTGAATGGGTTTTGGCACAAGTTTGTCATCCACTTGCTGCTTTGTAACCATTTTATGATTTTTGTGTTCATTATGGATAATTTGTCTTTGACCCTTTGCATTTCATGAATATGCTTATGTATTATACACTTGTATATGATGCATAAATATTTTAGGAAACATTTAAGTATGCTTATAGATATATATTTATAATGAACAAATACATGCTGGGAGCAGACAACCATCTGAAGCTTTTAGAATTTCATTGACAGTGGTATGTGGAAATGAGGCAAGTTTTGATTTATCTCATTCTGCACTTTATTTTCGGCACTACTGGTGCCCTGTTTTAGATTTTGTATTACCTTCTAAGGAACTTACATCATTAATAAAAGTTTATTTGCTTGAAAAAAAAAAGTGTATTTTTTATGTTATCAACGCATTTAGTTTAATTTTGGATTTAGTCCTTGGAAGATGGTATTGTCTTGATTTCTAGCTATTCCAACTTGATATATAATAAAAGTTTCATATATTATTGATGAGTATTTCTAGTTAGCACCCACCCCCACCCCCACCCCCAGGCCCCCAGTCCTTGGAACTTGTGCGATAATCATGGAGGTTAATCTTTTTGTTGCAGGAAGCTGATGTTATGAGAAGCATATTCTAGGAAGCTAAACAAAGGAAGGTGATTCTTGCTGTTGATGTTGGGTACACACTTGAAGTTGGGTATTGCTGATAACGCAGTTTGTAATTTTCGTTGCATATATAACCCAATTTATTGCATATATTTGTATGTACAATGCATATTTCATGTATTTTCGTATAATATAATTTTTAGATTCAATAGTTTATTTACTTCACGAACTAGAAAATTCATAATTATTATAGCATGTATGATCAAGTATTATATTATTATTATGCAATGCATATATTAGATATATGCATGTCACTAAGAATATGCAATAATTTTTTTATATGCAAAGATATTACCTAATATATTTATGACTATATTTGACAATTTTCATAGCTAAATTAACACATGCACATATTAAAGTATATGCAATTATCGATTGCATATATAAAAAAAAACGTATACATATTTGAAAGTATATGCACTTATCGGTTGCATTTAATAAAATATGCGTATATGCATCTTGCAAAAATATTATAGACTTATTCAACAAGTATTTGTTAATACAAGTTGTTCATCAAATTTTTTAAACACTTTTAGAGGTATATCGAGTAAATTTTTTTTTTTGAATGTATTAATTTTATTAAGTATTTTATAATATAATTTATATTTTAATAAAGATATGGTATACAAAATAATAACAATATGAATATTTAATTAATTGAAGTGTATTTCCGATTAATAAGAATATTATTGAATGTATAAAAATATGAATGTGGACAAGGAATGATCTCAAATTTTAGGAAAATAATTTAAAATGAAAATTGCACTAAATTAACATGCTGTAAACAAAAAAGCTATTTCAAACTTACCCAGAACGATTTCGATTTTGCAACACTTCAAAACTTCAAAAATTTCTATGGAGATGAGCACAGTAATTGAATATGCACAGAATGAAGGTATGTGAAATATTTTATGGAATGTTCGTATGATTTAAAACCAACGCGAGAATCAAGGAAATTTTCTCTAAACTTATTTTAAATTTTCAATATTTAACTTTACATATTTAGAGTACTCTGTTTAATTCTGTTTGAAATTCGTAATTAATAGAGAGATAAGGGCAGAATCGACCATATAAATTGGATTTTGTCTTTAATTGTATCATTAAATAAAATTAGCTTGAATCTTAAAATCTTAGGGTGGTTTGTCCCATATTATTTTTTTCCCGTATAAAATATATACATATGAGCACAAAGATTTTTCTAATGTAATTAAGGAATAAGTCAAATAATAGTAAAATGTGATCCCACAATTTTAGGAAGACTAGATTTTGGCCCGTGCGATGCACGGGACTTTTATTGTTTTTTTTTTTTTTGTAATGTATAAAATTATTCAATTGATTCCTATTTCACAAAGGTTTGAAAAGATGAATTTGGAGTGATTGAGTTGAATTGTAGAGTTCGTTGGGGCCGTTCCACATGGGCTTAGTCTCCAATCATTTATAAATCATTGGTGTCAAACAGAGTGTAATTCATGTACAAATGAAGTTATATAATCTAGTGTGATTCCAGTTTGGTTCTGAATCAGCTTTGCATACAAAGTTTTAAAGCGGAGAGACTTGGATAATCTCCAGACTTTAAATGCATATACATATATGTACAGAAAACAGAGGGACAAATTATCGTATGAGAAGGCTCAATTATTATGTTGCTTCGCTTTCTAATCAAACGAAAGGCAGAAACATTTATGCACTTCTTCATCGGTTATTATCAAAGAAGGTCAAATAAAAACCATGTTTCCAGCAATTGTAAATTTTGACACAGGCCCATAACAGAGAATGAGATCACAATAGCTGAAATCAGATATAGATATAGCCCATATTTTAACCTTGATGCTGCTGCTACTTCAGAGCCTGACCAATCAAAGCCATTAATCGTGAAGGTGGAACCACCGAATCTTCCGCTGCAAAAAAAAAAAAAATGGGGAACACTAATTTATTTATTGATATATATATTAAACCATTAAAGTCTATCTTAATTTCATTTCTTTCATAGTTTGCTAATCTATTGATATTCCTTGTAGGTTTCATTATAATAACTTGAGATATGTTTGGAAGAAATAATTTGATCTTGTGAACAATTTTTTTATAAAAATAATGGCATTTGAATCACGCAGTAACAAACTAATTGGAATTCAAGTTATTTAAAGTTGAAATAAATCTCTAAGAGAAGCTCTAATTGGTATTTCATTCACGTAGTAACAAACTAAGTTAATAACCTGATTTTCGTTTTGCAAACCTGATTTGACAACAATTCATAAACATATAAAAAAACATGTGACAACATAAATTTATAGCTATTTTCAATTCATGAAGAGGGGCAAGTAGAGGATAAAACTACTTGGCGATCTGATGAAGAATTTTGTAGAAAAAAGTTAGCAGGAACTAATCATGTTTTTTTTCTGTCGCCTCCAAGTAAATAAAGCTTTGCGCTCTTAATCTTTATTACCCATGGTTTTCACGCGTTACAACATTAGAGTTGAAACTGCAAATTTAGCTCACAGAATAAGAAACAAACAACAAAAAGAACTTGTTTCTTAACCTTCATATGCTAATGAAATTTATATTTTTAAAGCAATGTGATATTAAAGTTTCAGAAGTTTCAGAATTATATCCAACAGCTTTCCTTTTCTCTAAGACCATGATGTATATATATAGAATCAAGCTAATCAATCAAGGCATGGAGATTGGGGATACATTGACAAGCAGAGTACGAAATCAATCAAGGCATGCATCTACACCATTCAGGTAAGCCTTAACCTCCTTCAATTATTTCTTCTAAACAAAACACATTACACCCAGTAATTTTAGGCAGCATCATCAAGAATGAGTTCATATAAATGTATGCACAAACTTCGACCTCAATTTGGAGCAAACAAATTATTTAGGAAAAAACTTTAGATGTTCAATATAATGGAGAACTAACAATCGAGTAGAATCAGATTAGTCCTCTTCCAAAAAGCTCTCAGCTTTCATTTTATCACAGAAGGGAGAAGGGAAAACAAAGAAACCCTTACAAAAAACCATTGGAGGTTGTGGACAGTGATAGCTAGAGACCCCTTCGATCTTCAGATTGAAGTTTCTGTTAAAGTCATATTTGAAGACGGCTACAGTCAGTACAGTCCTCGGCGGCAGCGTACAATGCTACTATATATATTCAATAAAAACAAAGTTAACCTAAACTCAAAATCAAATGTGTATGACATAAACTGAAAGTGCGTAAAAAATACATAAATTTTAAATCCATAGTGTAGAAACAATTATAATAAATAGGAGCGTTGTCGAAGGTCAAATCCAGACCCAGACAAATCTTTAGCCGATTCAGCCAATAAATTAATAAAGGAGCAAGACGAGTTTGTTTGTTAATTTTGAAGCCATCATTCCCATGCCTATTCCCAAAAAAATTATAGCGAATTTCTGAAACAATTAAATATTTTGAAATAGCTCTGAAAATCAAATAATAAAAAAAAATCTTTGTACCTTATCGAGTATTGATGTTGAAGGTAAATTGTTGAAAGCCTCTTTGTAAATAATGTTTGCTAGTTCATGGGTTCTGTCAGTTTCATCTCCAAAATTGAGTATCTTTAGTCCTTTTGCAGATGTGACTCTAGATAGTGCAACGTACAATTGTCCGTGGCTAAAAACTGGCTTCGGGAGATACAATCCTACTTTTTTTAAGCTCTGTCCTTGACTTTTGTTGATTGTCATTGCATAACACTCTCGAACTGGGAATTGTAGTCTTTTAAGTTTGAATGGCCATTTTGTGTCGGTTGGCGTGAGGATTATTCTTGGAATCAAAACTTTTTCGCCAACATGTGTCCCTGTTAGTATTTCTGCTTCAATGATTTTTCTCCTAATCGAGTAACCAACAACCGTGTGCCGTTGCAAAGTCCTGTTCTTTGGTTGATGTTTCTCAACAACATGATCGGAACGTATTTCTTTAGCTCCAAATTGCTGTCCGGTAATCCTGGGAATTTCAGGTTATTTAAGAACTCCATCGGGTATAAAGCTTCCATGTTTTCTGTCCCTTCGCATTCTTTTTCTATGCTGTCAGAGCTTAAGTATTCTTTCATATTTCCGAGGACCTGTGACAGCATGAATTTGTTTATTTCGTCCACCGTTTCGTTTGTCGGTGTAAGGATTGCTCTATCCGTCAAGTATTCTTTATCTTTGGGTGGGGTGTCGAGCTCTGGGTATATATATTTTGCAATTTGCTCCACAGGATTTCCTTCTTTTTTTTAGAAGGAGCTTCTTGTCTACAACTATCTTTCCCTCTTCTTCGCCTCTGTTTTGTTCATTAGAATTTTTTTTCGCCTTGCCATCTCCAACTTGTAGAACCCATCTAGCAAACTCCTTCTCTGTGTGGTTTAAGCGCATATTTTGTGAGAGAATAAGTACGGTGCATGAATCCCATAGGGGTGATCGGTTTATCGCTGCTAATACTGTGTCCTGTCGGCTGCCTCTTTGTATTACTGGTAGAATTTGTCTGAAGTCTCCGCCGAGCAAAACGGTTTTGCCCCCGAACTTTTTAGATCCTGCATTTTCATCGTACGGGGATAACAAATCTCTCATTGTCACGTCCAATGCCTCAAATGCATGTCGATGCGTCATAGGAGCTTCATCCCATATTATTAAGTCTGCACATATCAACAATTCGGCTATCATCGATCCCGGCTTTATATCACATGTCGAATTCTCTGCGATTTCCAAAGGTATTTTAAATCTTGAATGTGCTGTGCGCCCTCCTGGTAAAAGCAAAGCTGCGATGCCTGAGGAGGCGACTGGAATGACTACTTTATTTTCTGCTCGTAGTCCTGCAATTATTGTTTTGTAAAGGTATGTTTTTCCGGTCCCTCCATGCCCGTAAAGGAAGAACAATTTCCCCTTATTGTTATTCACCGAATCCATGACCGTGTCAAACACTATTCGTTGTTCTTCATTTAAGGTGAGAAACAGCCTATTGTGTTCAGCTTGTTGTTCGGTGATATCAAATCTTGTCTCCTCTTGTAACAATGAATTTGAAAGCTCTTTCAGTATGCTTATGTTGGGTATAGGCATGTCATCGAAATCTGCAAGTGACTTGTCGTTCTCGATTAGGAGCTTTTGGATTTCAGTTAGTGTGTAGTGTTCTAGTTCTTCATCATTGAATTGCAACTCCACGAACCCAAAAGCCTTCCTTTGTTTGTAAGGTATGTCTTCTGCTAGAGATTGCCAACAATGATTCCATAAATTCAGTGGGCTCCCGACCTCACAGTAGAGCAAAAGTGTGACAAAAAGGTTCCTCAATTGGTTAGGTGTTGCCCATTGGGCTGCCTCGTCCATTGCTTCTTGCCATTCTGAGTCCCCGTCCAACAATCATTTTGCATAGCAAGCAGCCTTGAATGTTTGGTGTTTCACATCTCCAACAGTGAGGAAATAATCATGGCTTGTTGCTCCTTTTGTTATCAAAACTAACATTCTCAAATAGTACAACTCGCCTGCTGTAGGATGGATGTTGACAAGTCTTCCAAGGCTAGAACCTTTTTGTCGTTTTTTCCACTTTTTATTTTTGGCATCCCATACGAACTTTGTTGGGAACTGAATATAAGTTAGTTCTCTTGCTTCGCTGCTGTCTTTGTTTGTTTCCATCCACTCCGTGAACATCGTCCTTTCGACACCGTCCCTTCTCAATATATTTTCAAGATTTTCAAATTCCTTGTAGGTGATTCTCTGCTGGTTTGGAAGGTGTATGCTCAACCTCTGCACTGCTGGTTTCCGATAGTGTATGTCAAATGCAAAAATTCTTCACATGGCTTCGCATGTTGACAAATAACGACATTCCAAATATTTCTTAATCTCGTTGGCTTCCTCTTCGTGGCCTTCATTTTTCTGTTCTTTGTCTCCCGTTTTCTCAATGATCATTGTAGCCTTGTCAACTCCCTTTGTGATGTATTTGAAAAGATACTTTATCGCTCTTGACTGGTTGCACCATTCAACATTTATGTGAGATTGGAATTTTTTTAGTAGTGCGATATTATGCGGTACCACAAAGCTATTGTCGAGTTTGACATCTTTTTTCATGATGATTTTTGTCTCGTCATTTCTCCTCCGGTACCTTACTTTTCCAATCTCATCTATTGTTGTGTTTTCGTTGAAAGCCTTTGGGAATTTTTTGGTGCATGTATCTTTTTCCATGCATGGTGACGTCGGTCGTTTTTCTCCGCATGGTCCATGCATCATAAACTGTTCAACTAAAGCGTATGCTTCTGGGTCAGTGTCCTTCTGTGGTATCTCTGCAGAAATTATTGTATCAATCTCATCAGCTGTTGGATTTTTGTGTTTTTCTTGCAACCATAGAAGTATGTGTGCATGGGGTAGACCGCGTTTCTGGAACTCAATTGTATAAATAACTGCATTGAACATTCGATTTTTTGTTGTCAATCACATTATTCAATTTTGTTATTATACGATGTATTTGTAAAAGTTTGATTTTTTTTACCTCCTTCAGTCTTGCCGAAAGTCTCTCCTTCTTGAATGTCGTTAAGTAGTTCTTCAAGCTTCATCTTGAAAACTCGACTGACTATGTCTGGCCTGTCATTGGGTGTATTGTTGCCATATTGCTGCAGATGCTCTGTTATTTTTCATCCCAGTTAGGATTGGCCGTAATCGTGATGAACAACGATGGATTTCCTTTCCATCTGCAAACTGCCATTGCATCGTGGAAGTTTTCTATCATATATCTTGGACCACCCGTGTATGAAGGAGGTAGTATTCTCTTTCTTCCTAGTAGTTTTGCAACGGTGTCTCCCCTAGCAACAACATCGCATACATTGTTGTAGAGATCTGCTCTTATCTGTTGTTGGTTGTTTCGGATCCACTGCAGTCTGTATTGTTCGATTGCTGTGTACACGTCGACAGCATATTGTTGTAAGAGACGACCGGACCTGATAATCGTTGTTGCCTCTGTCAGTCTTGTATGCATTTCGAATGCATAATATTCACGCATTGTGACAAATGCGCGCTTAGTTGATGAGGTCCCTTCTCGGTTGGGTATCTGTTCATGGAATCCAGGCTCTCCGTAAGGGAACAGTAGAGGGTATTGCAATGCCGTGTACAATGGGTGTAGCACACTAATGCGTTGATGTTTTGTGGTCTTATCTTGTACGATTATATCCCTATCTTCTGATATGTCGCCTTCAAGGAGTCCTGCAAGTTCATTCGTTGTCGGTAGGTCATATTGCCTGCCTCTTGACTTTTGGCCGATCAATCTAATTGAAAGTTCATGTCTGTCTCCCATTTCATATCTATCTCTCGCCCTTCTGAATTCTTTGACCAGCTCATTGTTCTCATCCATCATCTCAATTAGCCCTTTGATAGTTTTTTCATCCAACTTTTGCTGAGTTTGTCTGCGCGGTAGGGTTTTGATTCGGTTCTGCACTTCGTTTGCTGTATCATGTATGTATAATTGAGCAAATCGTGGTTTTTCCCCCCTCTGTTGGTAGCAGCGATCCGATGGAATGATAGTTTTGTCCTTGAATTCTGAACGTGTATGGGCCGGCTCCTGCAGTTACGGAGTTATCAATTTTTGCTCCCATTGATGTGAATGCGAGCATTGAGTTGTATGATCTTATGTTTTGGCGAAACGAAGTTGATTTTTGTAGTGTGGCAAGGAATGATGGCGGCTCTCGTTTCTTTGGTAATTTGACTCGTCCTTGTTGGCAACATGTCGAGAAGAGATGAGATCCTTCTCTTTTATTTTTTGTTGCCTCTGCTTTCCAGACCAACGCATCACAATGTTGGCACTTCAAAAGGGAGTTTTGTTTGAATATTTGTCGTCGCACGCTTCCTGTTTTTTATATTTTTGTTAGCCCTGATAGTTTGGTGGGACAACATTATAATTTAGGAAATTTTATTTTGTTACCTTTTTTTTGTTTTGGCGTTTTAGGTTGTGAGCTGTAAAGTGTAGCTTGTTCCGTTCTGCAAGAAGTAATTGGTCTTTTGCCTCTCATAATTTCTAGTCGTCTGCGTCTTGCATTCCTGCTTTGTTCTGCATTTTTTTTGCATTAGCTATATATATTTATTTATGTAATTGTTTTTGTTATAATTTGTGTACCTTTCGTTGGTTCTTGTTCTGTTGTTGTGCAATCTGTTGAGGCATTATTAAAAAAAATTAAAGAGCAGAAAAGTATTCATTTTTCTTCTTAGCAAAGACAACTTGTTTTTTCATGAGAATGGATAAATGGATTACAAATTGAATTTAAGTAGTTTAATCCTCTAAACCCTATTTTTTCTCAAATTTTGCTCAATCCTAAATTTATATATTGTAGGTGTACCCATGTGGAAAAAATGTTTCAGTGTCATGAATCTTAATGGTGTGACTCAGCTACATCTTAATCAGGTTGTTATTAAAACATATTTCTCATGGACTAAGAAACTTAACCAATTTTTATACCTAGCTTTTAAAAAAATTATTCTAAAAAGGTACACGTGCAATGCTAATAATATAAACAAAACCAATATCACAACATAAACATACCATGTGGATTTGCTGTTTCTCTTTTTCTTTTAAGAATTTGCCGCCTTTGTTTCCTTGCCTCTTGACTTTTGTCCACATTATTGACTTAAAGTATAGAAAATTGCATTTACAATTGTAAGTAAATATACATTTACAAAGAAATATTTCAATCAATTAAGAAATGTGAAATAAGTTAATTAAATTATTTTTATTTAAAAAAAAAGTGTAAAGAGAAACGAAAGAATCTCGTATCTGAGCGATCAAACCCCTTATTATAAAAATTAATTGTCTCCTAAATAGAAATTTCTAAATCAGGCACGGCTTAGTTATAACCCACATTAAGGAAATGTTTGTGTAGGTCCCTAAGTTGAGTTAATATCGAGGGAAGCTAAAGAAAATGTCTAGAGGGGGGTGAATAGACTTTTCTAAAATCTTTCGATATATCATAATTACAATATGCGGAATACGAAATTAACAATGAGCCCAATTAAAGATTATACTCAACTTATTTCGAGAACTCTGTTTTATGTATACTCAACTAGTCTTGTTCAGATATGCAATTCAATCAATCAAACAGTTAATCAATTAAACAACAAACAAAACAGTACAGTAAATCAAACACGAGATTTATAGTGGTTCGACAACTTGTCTACATCCACTCTCACAACTCCAGTCGTGAAATTCTTATTAACTCTTCCAATCGAGTAATATGTTCTTGTGGCTTTAAGTCCAAAGAAATAAGACTTAGATCTTCTCGATTATATCTCCAGATATATCTTCGATCTTACTAGCTATTTTACAAGTAACTAGCAACTTGAAACAATAAACGAAAATAAAACTTCTCTTCGTTCAGTAGTAGCCTTCTTCGATCTTCACTTGACTTGTGTAGCTTTACTTTATGAACTTCAATCTCTGAGAGTAATTTCTTCACTTGAATCTTCAATAATGCTTGCAGTATCAATATTTCAGTAGTAGTAGTAGTCTCTAATGAATCAATACCATGAGATATTTATAGACTTCCAATTCCAAGAACATTCAGTTGTGTAACAACCTTTCTTGAAAACTAACTAGTAACTGATTCCTCATATCCTTTAACACGTTTCTTCAGTTAATTAGTTATTCCTTAACTAATTCTTCAATCTTTATCTTCAACACGCTTTTGTAACTAACTTTAAGTTGACCTGTCTTGTTTAAGTCGCGCACCTGTCTTGTCCTTCAGTAGTAGACTGCGTCTTCTACTTGTCTTGTGCAGTAGACTTCTTCAGATTACAACATAGAACTAATCTAGTCCTATCATCTAATCCTAACAAGACTATTACATTACATTAAGCTCTTGTTATAAAGCTTAGTCAACTTAGAAAACTATACAAAGAATCTATCTATTACATTTAAAATCATGAGCTCTATACAACAATTATTTATAGCTCAATAAGAATCTAACATATACAAATAACAAATATGAAGTACTTATAAATCGTACTTATCTTTCAATAATACTTGTCTTTTAAAACTAGTACTTGCCTTGTGAATTTCTACTGATCTGTACAAGACGACTTCAACTTAACTAGACTAGATCAGTTAACACTTAGAAAATATTCAAGTCTTCTTTTGGCTTATCAAAACTTCATCTTTTATCTTTTATCATCATTTAAGACTTGTTCTAGGATTCATATCCCAACAGTTTGTTTATTTGAAATTCAAATTTCAAAATCTATTGATTTTTAAAATTCAATAAAAGCAATAATAAAAACATACATGCTTACATTGACAAAGCAATCACGGAAGATTTCATGACATCAATGAGTAAGATAGTGTTTTGTGAGATATATGTTTATAGAGTTGTAGTTTACTTACCCGATTGTTCTGTGTGTTTTGTATGATTCGTTTCCATAAGATTGTGTTATGTGATAGAAGTTCGTCGGTTTATGTCCCTTTTTTGCGGGCTGTTTCTATCGAGGCTGGAGCTTATTTTGCTTTGGCAAATACCTGAGAAAGAAACAAATATAAAAAATTGTGATAAACAGAATCTTTTAGTAGGCCTGGGGGATGGTATTATGATGTTGTGTAACGTTGCCTTTCAATGGGATAATCAGTTGTGGAAGAAGGAGCGTGGTCAAAGATTTTGAACTCTATAAAAATTCAAGAGAGTTTGTGTTTTGGGGCTCTTATCATCTCACATAAAGTGCATATAAGCAAATGGCAGACGAAATATGGAATACAATAATCACAGAACCTAACAGCCATAAGAACCTCTTTCTAAACCTCTATATCAAGTTTCAAGAGCTTAAATGCATATGTTATAGTAATGACACGTGTGTCGAAAGTATAAGGAAGTTCAGTAAGTTGTATTTTCCTTTGTACTACTTCAAAAAACCCATTTGATTTTTTTTTGAACATTTGATAAATTTTTATTTTTTTTGCTTTTATTTTTCATTTTTAAATTTAAAGAGTTGATTCTTATGTTTTGATGATAATACAACGGTTGTAGGATTTTTTTAAAATGCACTAATAGGATATAAACTTTTAAAAGACTTTCGAATCAAATTTATAAAAAGACAACAAATTTGACACATGGCAAAATTATAAACACATCAAATTGACACATGGCTTGTAAGCAGCTTTATAAAATCCTAATTTCATTTCAAAAAATAAGCTTGTGGAACGTGATCTAAAAATTCATCTCCTACACTTAAACTTGGAGCTTTAAAAATCATGAATGCACAATCATAAAAAGAACTCTCAATTACACTAACCATGGAATCTTAGACAGTCTACCATCTTGAGAGATACAACACAGCTAACATGATAAAGTGTTCATTTAGTAGTGGAGTTTTATGCTCACAAATCAGGAACATAAAATTTATTGAGAACTTTGCAATAACAAAACTGAATTTACGTATATGAAACCATACCTGGATGTGTAGGAGATGTATTTTTGACCATGTGCAAAGTTCTTTAGAAAATACACGATCCAAGACCTGATCTCCAAATTTGAAATGTGGATATATGAACAACTGAACAACTCCAGAATAAATAGTTTGTACAACCTTTTCATCTTTAATTTGAGGTTCTATATTTTTGTAACGTTTTTTTGGTAAGGAATATAAATGATCATCTTAATTTGTAATTAATTTTCCTAATTACATTTTGTATATAATTCCCCTTTAATTTCATTAATGAAATAGTTTAAATTTAAAATTTTGATAATTGCTCTTCAATTCTTTTCTTTTGGTCAGGAGAGAGGTAAATATTCCTCATTATTGTGAGTCTAACATGCAAAGATAAACATGTATTGGAAAAAACGAACTCAGAGTATTTGCAGTTTGATAAGAGCCATATGCCTGCATTTTATGGTGTTTGGCCTAGGAAAAGATAAGATTGCATTATTCTTTGTTCTTGATTTCCATGTTTTGGTTACTTGCGTTTACAAAGGATACAGAATGTTGTGAGTCTAACATGCAAAGATAAACATGTATTGGCAAAAACAAACTCAGAGTATTTGCAGTTTGATAAGAGCCATATGCCTGCATTTTATGGTGTTTGGCCTAGGAAAAGATAAGATTGCATTATTCTTTGTTCTTGATTTCCATGTTTTGGTTACTTGCGTTTACAAAGGATACAGAATGTTATTCTTTTCTCTTTGTTTTATGTAATGTTTGATGGCTAAATCTGGTTTATAAACAAAATGAGTATGGATAAATGTTGTGTTGTTTATGATTAAAATGAATGTGTAATTAATTTTTTGCAAAAGATAAGGATTAAAAATTAACAATTTTATTGACATTGTATGTATATGACCCCTATCTCATACGAAAACGACGTTCAAGACAAATAATTGAGTCTCAATTGACAAATTAAAGTTCTTGAGAGACAAAACAAAGTCAACATTTCATAAATCAGTTATGAGTTTAGAAGAAAACAAAGAGGTAAAATACTTGTTTTTATCTCAATGGATATATCCTTATTTATTCAAGACATAAATATATAAACGGGCTACTGAGTAAGGTATTACGTGCCTTCATGATTGGCTTCCTTCTACTCGGAATCTTCCAAAACGTGGAGGTTTGTTGTTTTCTTGTTAAAAGAATAACAAAGCTTATAAGTTGTAATAAAGAATCAACAATTTAGCGAATCATGTATTCCCAAATTGAGAGTGTGCATTGTTCTTTCTTTCAATATACCCTTACTTTTGCACTTTGCGTCGTTTGCCTCTTCCTTCTTCTAGTTTTTCAGAGTCTTTCTTCAGCCTTGCGTCTTCAACTTTAATTTTTGCTAATGATGTTCTGCTACTCCCCGATGCTGTCTGAGTGTCTAATTTTTCCTGAAAGACCAAGATTTTAGTTTTTTTTTTTTTGTTAATAATAATTTTTTTTTAAATACCTTCTGTTTTGGCTCTTCTACATCAGATTTGGAAGTGTCATCAAGGATGCGTGAAACAGTGAAAGACTGATATTTTGTCTTGAAATTGTATTCAGTGACCTTGACTCGAAACTTGATTTTTTTTCCAACCATCTTTAATATGCATGCCGGAGTTTGGTCATTCCCAACTTTGTCAGCAGCCAAGTCCTGTGAAGAAAAGAGTTGTTATTGGAATTTTTTTTTGTATCACCTCTCTTAGTTCTTAAAGACATAGTAGTTTAATTAATTCGTTACATCTTTTTCCATTAGAGTAGATGTAGTCGTGTTAGTAATTTTCTGTGCATCTCTGTCGAATATGACAAATGTGGTAGTGCCACTTCCATCATCAACTACCACTTCGATTCGGAACCTGCATATGATCAAAGTAATAGATGTCAGAAGACATTAAAATCTCAATTTAATATAATTTTGTTTCATTTTTCCTTGTTTTAGAATCACCTTAATACCCCCACAGCGTGAGAAACATTGCAACCATTGCAAGATAAGGTAGACTGTGTTTTTTCCATTTTCCGAGTGCATTTTGAGCATGCTATGTAGTTCCATCCATTGCGTAAAATGATATCTTTAATTGTTGTCTTGCAAGTGAATTCTTTGACCTAAAAAGAGCATGGAAGCACGATTGGGTAATAGATTTTGTGCTAAAATGAGATCTTAATAAATTTATTCGAAGTCTACAATTATGTTACAATTAATTATATTTGTACCCTTTAAATGTTATAAGTTTAACAGAATTGTTTAATGATATAATGCTCACCATCAACTTGGAAGGTGCTCCCAACTTAATGAAAATTGTCAATTTAATGTTTTTTGTAAGAAGTGTACCTGTTTTTTTCCGTTTGAAACATATTCTAGAATGTCCGCAATACTCTGTAACTGTGAGTCAGTGATGTCGGTTATCATTCTTTTGTAGTTGTCATCAACTTGCGGGTGAATTGTCATCTTGCAGCATGCATAAAATATTGTTTTAGTATTAAGGCATGTAGACAAAATATGTTTGTTAAAATTAAAAAAAAAATCAATAATATAGTCTTTACCTTTCTTGAAAATCTCTAATAGTTTCAAAATCTGCATTAAGATAGAATCTTAATGCAGAAGATGTGCTCAGAAACAGTTTTCCTGTAGGTAATTGAAAATAAAGGCTTTCATTTCAAGATATATTAACCAAAAGGAAAATTTAGAGTCACAAGGAGGCTTATTAATCTTTCTTATACCTGAAAAAGTCTTAGGAATGAGACTCGTTGCAACAACGACTATGGTTCTTTCTTTTATTTTACTCAACTTCTCCTCAATGAATACAGCTAGATCACCCCAAACAGTAATGCGGATTTTAATTTCTCTGCATTCAAAATGATTTGTTGCATTATGTTATTTTTTCAACTAAAGCAAGAAATAAACATTTTTTTTTTGTCCAAAAAAAAAATTATGTGAAGCAAAATATGATCATGAGTTTCAAATATATTACTCTTCAAGAATGATGTGCAATGTTGCTCTCTTCAGACTGCTTTCACCATCAGCTTTTTCAAATTCAGAAATAAACCCAATCACATCTAAACAATGCAAATCAAGATTATCATTTATTTATTTTATGGAATTCTAAATTTATTAGTATTAAAAAAAATAAAGATAATTTTGGAAGATAACCTGGCAAATCTTCTAATTTGTCAGCCATCTGTAGCAAATCCTTATGGTTTCGAAGACGAAAACTCTCTAGACGAATTGCATGGTTGCCCTCATCAACTTCTTCTAGTTTAGTATTATCGGTGAAACGGATTGTGAATTGGTGGTCAGTTGTTTTGTACAGGGGCCCTGATTTTGAAAGATCAAAATCATGGATAATGTAAATTTGTCCCTCTTTAAGGATATCCTTGAATCTATCAAGTATTTGACGATTAACAGATCCTTGAATGAGGCAATCCTGCAATGTATCAAAAGCTCTTAAAATTTTCTAAATATCCTCATTAAGAGCCAAGAAGAAGATTTTATTGGACAATAATCTTAAAAAAAAAAATGTAGAATTAGTCATTGAAAATTATTTTCTTCAAATTTAAGTGAATATTCAGATTCTTTTAGGCAATCATGAAAAGAGGGAAAAAAAAAAGATCTAACTTGAAAATTTATCTATCAATTATGAACATTTTTCAATTAAAAATGTTATAAAAAACTACCTGCAATTCTTAATAATAGGAAAATAAACAAAGATAACAAAAATTTCTGATGTCTTAGCAATCAAGTAAGAACGAAAATAAATATATGTGATTAGAGTTTTTCCGATGTTTTAGCAACCAAGTAAGAGTTGAAATGTTCTAAGTGAATCCCCACCTAACTGAATGACTCACTTTCTAAATTGTTATTAATTTAAAGCTATCTGTTCACAGAAGGTTTTCTTTAAGGAGAAATATTTTAACTATTTTTAAAAAAAGGTAGATTAGGTTTATAAGATGACAAGGCATATTATCAGAAGAATCATAGGATTTTTAATTAAGTGCAATGACAACAATGATATTAATTTGTGTATATGATAATCCTACGACAATTACAGAGTTTGGACATATGAGGCACTACTACACATTTTCACTTGGAGAGCTCCACTTGGAGAGCTCTTTTTTCAATCAGCTCTCCAAGTGAACACTTGGAGAGCGGTTTTATTAAAAAAAAAAAAATTAACTTAGAGAGCGGTTCAAAACCGCTTTCCAAGAGAAACTCTTGGACAGCGGTTGGGAACCGCTTTGCAAGGAAGATTACAGAGCGGTTTAGAACCGCTCTCCAAGTATACACTTGGAAAGCGGTTCATAACCGCTCTCCAAGCCCAAATTCTGGTCAAAACCCTAAATCCCCCAAATTCAATTAATTCGACGCGTTTTCTACCCATTCTCCTCCTCCAACATTCAAAACGCGTTTGCAACCTAATTTCTCCCCCAAATTAACAGTCGTCGTCGCCTCCTTCCTCGCGGCGTCGCCGTCACCGTCGCCTCCTTCCTCGCGGCATCGCAGTCACCGTCGCTTCCTTCCTCGCGGCGTCGCCGTCACCGTCGCCTCCCTCACTCTCTCTTCTCGCGCCGTCGCCTCCATCTCCCTCTCGCGCCGTCGCCTCACTCCCTCCATCTCCCTCCTCGTGCCGTCGCCGTCGACTTGCTCTCCAGCCGTCGCATCGCCTCCCTCTCCGTTGCCGTCGCCGTCGACTTGCTCTCCAGCCGTCGCCGTCGCATCGCCTCCCTCTCCGTCGCCGTTGCCGCTGTAGGTACAGGTACGTACATATATATATATATACAGATGTATTTACAGGTTAATGGTGTATATATATGTTATATTAGTGTATATATGTATGTTAATGGTGTATATATATTTGTAGACGTATTTGAAATTTGATGATTATTGTGATTTGTGTATATATATTTGCAGACGTATTAGTGTATATATGTATGTTAATGATTATTGTGAACTGGGAAGGGTGTTTCGACTATCGGACTTTCATCCCTACCTCTATTTTTGTTCAATATATTACTCGTCATTTTCATCTCATTAATTTTGGTCTTCATAATTTCTGCAGATTTTTTTTTTTTTTTTTTTGGGAAATGGCAACCATTTAATTTGCACGAAATTAACGTTTTTAATGGGATGAGTATAATTTCTAGCTAGCTATAGTAGTACTGTTAGTTTTTTTTTTGAAGGCTAGTAGTACTGTTAGTTTTAAGATACTAGTAATTAATTACTCTAGTGTTTTAGCAAGTGGGGAATTATATATTAATTAATGGGACCATTAATCTTGCAAATGGGGAAGTAGTAATTTTTTTTTACGTTTCTGGGCTCGTGACATGGGTCAGGGTGACAAATGCATGTGAACCCTGTCGGACTAAGATTAACATTTACACATATACTTGCATTATATTTTTAATTTGTGACTCCTCCTCGTACATGGTTTCTTCCACATTATTTAAATTTCAATTTGATCTTGTTCATCCTTGCTATGACATCTTTCATGAACACACAAGTACGTGTTTGTTTTTTGTTTTTTTTTTTTTTTCCTGTGTTTGCTGTGAACTGCGAAGAGGAAGAAGATGATAGGCGTGTTGGTGCAAATTAATTTAGAAATCAAAACAACTTCATACTTTACAGGATCATGTCTTTTCTGGAACATCCTGGAGATTCTGATGAAGATGATGATTTGAGAGAGGGTGTCACTGATGCTCCCACCAGTAGCAGCGCTGGGGAGAAGCGCGCCAGAGGCATAGTGACGATGTCTGCTATTAAGAGGGCTCGTAGCCATGGGAAATGTCTAAGGTAATTTTATTACAATTGAACAGTTGAAATTGTAATTACATTATTTGATCGTTGAACCTAATTAAATACGTACTATGTTATTGCAGGTGACGTTCAATGAGTATGGACAGCCCATAGGAAAAGAGAGTGAGAAGTTCTCCTTCTTCCTTGGAGCTACAGTCAGGAGTGTGATCCCTATTGTGCTGTCATCCAAGGACTGGCGCAGCAACCAAATGGCTCCTTTGAAGGACAGATTATGGGACGAACTGACGGTATGTTAATTATATGCTTATTGAAAGTTGTTGTATAATTACTAAATTTACTAAATTGTCATGTTATATGCGTATAGACTACATTCGTCGGTCTTGAACATTCGCACAAGAAGTCTATACTGTCGCAAGCTGGAGTACTGGCCAAGAATTTTCGGGCTTGGTTGAGAAATAACGCACTAGATCCGGAAACCGGACTTTACTCGGCTACTCCGCCTGAGCAGTATGAGAATAACCCTATGGTGGCCCCGTATTGGGAGGACTTTATTCGTAGAGCTATGGATGAAGATTTTCAGGTAAAATTGATCAATGTCATTTTCCTCAATTCCTTATGTCCTATGCTTTTCAGTGTTTATCGTATTTATAATACACTGTAGAGGCAAAGTCATCAAAATCGCGAACAAGCCAAGAAGATGGAGGCTCGATATCGTGGATCGAACAAAGGATATGCACGCATAAGCGAAAATATTGTAAGATCAGAATTCTAACTTTTAATTGTTTTTTATATGTTCACTTTTAATATATCTAATAAAGTGACACTTTCATCACTATTGTAGAAGGAAGAAAGAAGGAAATCGGGAGAGAATGCGCCTCTTGTTACCCGTTTCGAGTTATTTCAGGCTACAAGAAAGACTCGAGATGGGCGTATTCCCGATTCCAATGCACAGCGGATCATCGAAGAAGCGGTAATCTATCCATTAATTTATCTTTCAATTACAAACTATTATTTCTAAACAAATAATTAAATGATATTTTTTTGTGATTTAGGAGCGCATATCTCAGACCATGACACCCGACGACATCCGCGCTATCGGCACTGATGATTTGTATGGACGAGTTGTAGGTCGTCAGGAGCATCCCGGCCACTTTCGGAGCTTGGGATATGGCGTGACGAAGACCTCGTTAGCTATGACACCTGTCCTTCAAGCCATGAATATGGTGGGTATACTTTCAGAACAGGTTGCCAAGTTGACTAGAGAAGTGGAGACTATAAGGTCCGAGAAAAAATCTAGTCACGGATTGTCGTCGAGTGGAGCAAGCTGTGAGAATAGTGTCGTTGATGCTAGGTTTTCGGCTGATGGTGGAGACGACTTTATTGAGGCACTTCAAAACATCTCTCAGGTATCAAAATGTGCATGTCTCGCCTTTGTTTTAATTAAAGAGTAGTGTATTAAAATTTTCTAACTAATATCTTATTCGAACAGCCACCGACCTTTTGCTACCTTTATTTGGAGGATCCTCTTCGGTTGGTGGCCACGGGATCGTTGCACAACAACTCCCATCAAATGATTCATGGTTGTCCACTCACTCCTGGTTTCGTGAGGGTCACACTAGAAGTACCCATAGACGAAGAATTAGATTCACCCTTGCCGAAACCAGTAGATGATGCTGTCACAGTCGGAACAGCGATCGGACACTTCATCGAATGGCCGAGACACTTGGTCTCGCACACCGCGAAGGTAAAATATATGTTATTAAAATTTATTATCTTATATGTCGTTCTAAATAATGTTGCAAATTGATTGTAGACACTATCTCCACGACAAAAGCCTAAACAGAAATCAAGAGATGTCGTAGATAGTCGGATGGAGAGAACGAGGGACGTGGGTATTCGGGCACGCGTACTTGGTTATCCATTGCCTGGACACTTAGATCACGGCCCCGCCGTACAGAATGTGGTGAACTCGAAGGTGCAGTCCGGTGCTTTCGATACCATCACAGTTCCGATGACTTCTTACTTTCACAATCATTTTTTTTTTAGGAATTCATCGGTGCGGAAAATGTCCTTGAAGTCTTGAACGACCAGTGGTTGAGTGCAACCACCATAGCCTTCTACCTCAAGTATGTGTTTATTAATTATCAGTATTTACTTTCTATACAGTTTAATTTTCTTTTTAAATTTTAATTAGCGTATATATGTTGGTTAAAAATATTTGGGTGAGGTATATCTCTCTAGAGATAACCGAGCATGTAGATTGTATTCCTTCATCTCCCCCCAAGTGTCTTGCATATTGAGTAGTGATAGGGCACAGGGCATGGAGGGGATAGTCGAACATATGCTGAGTCATACTGGGAGGGAACATCTCATTTTTTGGCCAACAAATGTGGGGTGAGTACAATAAACATTTCGTTAAAATTTGTATGCATAATATGTTATTTGCACATTTGCAGCTAATTTAAATATATATTCTTAATATAATATAGGAGCCATTGGGTGTTGGTTGCCATAAATATGAAGACATTAAGTGTCTTTTTTATGGACCCAGCTTTGGATGGGGTGGTTGCAAATCGTCCCGATCTCATGTCATACATGGAAGCGTAAGTTCATTTTTAATATTATAATATAATGATTTGTTTTAATTACTTTTTAAATTATACATATTTAATCTATTTTTTTCTTATTATAATAATAATAGTGTGATGACGATGTATCGAAGTCGCCTTCACAATCTAGTCTCAAGATCTACTTTCAATAGAGTGAGCTGGATAGATGTTAAGGTAATTTAATTTAGTAAGTTATCAAATTAATAGAAAATAATCATAATAGTACTATTAATGCATACTTATAATTGCTAATTATATATAACAGGTTCCGAGCCAACGTGATAGTTATCATTGTGGACATTTTGTATGTTGTTATATTGAGGATATAATCAAGACTTATCAAACGACGATTCCTAACACGGTAAGTCAATTTATCGATTTATTTAAATTATTTTTCATTGAATAAAAATTCATATACTATATATCTAACTATATTGATTGATCGTTGTTTGCAGTTTATCTATAACCGTCCGCTCAAAACTTACAACGACAAAAGAATGGACAAATGGAAAAAAGATTGGACAGGGTACCTTTATGTAACACCCAAGAATTTATCATATCGTTAATGGGCATAAAGATATTATTTATAGGATGAGATATATATATTTAAATATTATTAGTTTTAACGTTTGGAAATTAGAAGACATAAATACTTAATTAAATAATATATAATATATACATAAATACATAATTAATAAGATGGGTATACATAAATATATGCATACCTGTAAACATTGCAATTATATATATATCCGGCCCTCATGCACTTGAATATCTCAAAGTCGGTTTTGACCGCATCCACGAAACGTTTGGAAATTAGAAGACTTTATCTGAATGTACCCCCAAGGATCTCAACTAATTTCACATTCTTCACCTCTATAAACACGTTCAGTTACGTCACAGAAGAAAAACCACCTTCTATGCAAAGATTTTCAGAATATCTATCTCACAGCAAATTATGTAGCAAATCAGTTAAATCCTCTCCATTAAATTTCAGTTGGGAATTATTTTGGAGACAACTAGCAAACGCATAATTTCATAATTTGGACTAACGGGTATGTTTTCTCCCTTATTTGTTTCCATGTTCATTTATTTAAGTTAGTCTAAATATTTAGAATATTGCCTTTAGCTTTAGCTTTAGCAAACACCAGGTGTGTATATAGATTAAGTGTTAAATATGGAGTAGTATTTTTATGCAAGTAAGATATTAATTAGTGGCCAGATCATTAATTTAATTAGATCAGTTCAATTCGTGGGTTAGTATAATGAATGATATTTCATCAATATAGTGTATTTAATCAAGTAATGTGAGTTACCTGTATATTAAGACAATTTCTATAATTTGTTAGTTGTTTCATAATTAAGTTATGAATATAATTATTTTCCGTTAGAGTTAGATTCTAATAGCATATAGCAGAATATATATATTCCTGGTAAGCTAACGTAGAAGTAGTTTTCGACTAATAATGTCCAATAATATTTCATGTTCTTCGATTTTAATAAGTATTAGGGATAACTTGAACATTAATTAGGTCACTCATTCGATTTTAATAGTCAGAATGTTAATAGTATATACATGATTAATGATAATTGATGTTACTGGTATATACATAGTTAGAGTGGATTAGGAGTATATATATATATATATATATATATATATATATATATATATATAATTGGTACATGAGATTTAGGTTTTCTATATTGGAAAGATATTTATTTAGATTAAATCAGTCCTCGAGAATTTTAAATAGAATTCATTTTGCTACTTTTAATTTGAAGAGTTGAATGCTAAATAGATGTAATATCTTGCTAGGCGACGGTAATCGTGAGGAGTAAGCTATAACACTATTGCATCCTCTCCATAGGCGACATACATCTCGAGGTGGGGTTTAAATTGCTTATTCTGAGTTAAATGCTTTGAATAAATTGTTGAGTTATTTTCACATGAATTAATTGTTCTATGTTATTCCATGGGCAAAGTTTATGACAATTATCCATTGTCAAAGTTATGAAAAATCTCTATGGGCAAAGTTTATGACAATTATCCATTGGCAAAGTTTATGAAGAAAATCTCTATTGGCAAAGTTTATGACAAATCTCTATTGGCAAAGTTTGTGGAGATTATATATTGGCAAAGTTTGTGGCAAAGTTTCTAATAGCCAGGGATCCTAATTGGGGTCCGAGATCGACGGGTCTTCGGGTGTAACCCGCCGTGCTCAAATGGCAAAGTATATATGGGCAAAGTATATGTGGGCAAAGTATATGTGTTTATATTGATGTTGGCAAAGTACATAGATAAATGCTATTTAATTTATATTCATTGTTATTGATCGAGGATATGACTATGTAATTTCATTAGTTACTTGAAATAGCTCGGCCCCACTGAGCGTACTTGTATGCTCACCCCAATTATTTTCTATTTCAGGCTAAGGAGTTGATTGGTGGAGGGTGGTGATGGATATCGGTTTAATATTTTTCTTCATAAACAGTTTGGACTATAATTTGCTTCTAATTTAAATTAATGATTTGAGACTTTTTATTAAGCAGACTTAGTTGTTAGATTTATTAAATGCATTATTTTGGATTTCTCGGGAGTAATTTGATTTCATAATCTGTTATTTATATTTAATTGCGAGTTCTTTGTTTTCCACAAAGAAACTTTTAATTTTTACAAAAAAAAAAAATTTGGGATGTTACAGTTGGTATCAGAGCGGGTCTACGTTCTTGTAGACTTGTAAAAAAAAAAAAATTATTATTAGTGTAAATAAGTTATGACATCCACCACCGCCCACCACTTCAACTCAAATAAGGTATGATATGTAATTCATTTTATATTTATTATTGAGAGATGAACACATAGTACGAGGCTTAAGTGTTTATTGCGTATTCCAAGGAATGAGAAATTTCTAAAGATTTATAAAAGGAGATAATGACTTGTTACTATATTGATAATGACTAGCAGAAATAGAAACGATGCCGCCACGTCGACAACCAATTCAAAATCAAGCGGGGGAAAACCAGAATCAAGCCAACAATGAGGCTCAGAACTTACGAACTAATGCTAGCATCGTGGAGCAGTTCCGTCGCTATAAACCACCTACCTTCAACGGACGTGATGGACCCACGGCAGTCGAGGAGTGGTTACGAGCTCTTGAGCGCGTGTTTCGCCTTCTTGGATGCACAGACCATCAACGTGTGACTTGCGCTGAGTTCCAGCTAGTGGAGGACGCTGACCATTGGTGGGAAGGCTACTGGAGATCGAGAACAGATGAAGAACGTAACATACTAGAATGGAATGGATTTAAGGAAATTGTTATGGAAAGGTTTTACCCCGAGACCTATCGGGAGCGGATGGAGTCGGAATTCTTTGAATTCCAACAGGGAGGCTTAACTGTGGAGGAGTATGAGAGAGAGTTCAGTCGATTTGCCCCGCACATGGTAGATACCGAACGAAAGAAAGCCCAGAAATTTAAGAAGGGACTGCGTCCTGAAATACGCAGTATCCTTGCTAGTCACGGGGACATGCCTTTTAGTAATCTTGTGAAGAGAGCAGGGGAAATTGCAGAAAGTCAACAACTTGACAAGAATAGTCGAAGGCCAACTGAGAACTTTGGGAAAAGAAAATGGAACGGACTGAATCGAAACAACAACGACAACAGTCAGAGCAAACAAGGGAGAATTCAGAGTAAACCCTACACCCGACCCCAGATTAGCAATGTGCCAGGCAGATCTCACGGAATGACTAGTGCAAATGTTCCTCCTATCAGAACATCTTGTACAAACTGTGGAAGAAGCCATAAGGGAGAATGTCTTGCGGGTCAAGGGAAGTGTTTCCGATGCAAGCAGCCGGGTCACACAGCTCCTTTCTGTACTAACTTTGGAAATGGGAGTACCACGTCTAAGGGAAATGCTCGAGTGTTTTCTTTGACTGGTCAGGAGGACGAAGGGCAATACCCAAATACCATGTCAGGTATGTTAATGCTTAATGAAGTTCCCATTTTAGCTTTGTTTGATACTGGTGCATCACATTCTTTCATTTCTACAAAGTGTTGTGCTAAGATTAGATGTAATGAGAGTGTTAAGGTCAATGCACTAGACGTGAGTATTCCATGTGGTAAGATAATTGTCACCGATAAAGTATTTAAAGGCGTGGACTTGAACATTTGTGGTAGGAGCCTAGATGCTAATTTGTACATCATAGAGATGCACGATTTTGACGTAATTTTAGGCATGGATTGGTTGTCTAAACATCAAGCAAACATCGATTGTCAAAGAAGGGAAGTAGTCCTCCAAACTCCCAATGGGGATGAATTTACTTATTTTGGGACAAAGACTAGCACTAGACCTCGAGTGATATCTGCAATGAAGGCGCTAAAGATGTTGAAAAAGAAAGGATGTCAAGGGTATCTAGTTAATGTGATGGGAACGGAGGCTCGAGACTTAACTATTGAGAATGTTCCAGTAGTTCGTGACTATCAAGATGTATTTCCTGAAGACTTGCCAGGTATTCCACCGAATAGACAAGTGGAGTTCACCATAGATTTGATACCTGGATCGGCACCGGTGTCCAAAGCACCTTACAGAATGGCGCCAAAGGAATTAGAGGAACTCAAAGTACAATTGCAGGAGTTGTTGGATAAGAAATTCATCCAGCCCAGTGTGTCCCCTTGGGGAGCACCCGTTTTGTTCGTGAAGAAGAAAGACGGGTCCATGAGAATGTGTATCGATTATAGAGAACTGAATAGAATCACGATCAAGAATAAGTATCCGCTACCGAGGATAGACGACCTATTTGATCAACTGAAAGGATCCAGTGTCTTCTCTAAAATTGATTTGAGGTCCGGTTACCATCAATTAAAGGTCAAGGACAACGATATACCGAAGACAGCATTTAGAACACGATATGGTCATTATGAATTTGTAGTGATGCCTTTTGGGTTAAGCAATGCTCCTGCGGTGTTCATGGATTTGATGAATCGAGTTTTCCACCCGTTCTTGGACCGATTCGTGATTGTTTTCATTGACGATATATTGATCTATTCAAAAGATAATAAGAAACACGGAGAACACCTAAGCATGGTTTTAGAGGCACTTCGCAAGGAGAAGCTGTACGCGAAATTCAAGAAATGCGAGTTTTGGTTAGACCGAGTTGCATTTCTTGGTCATGTGATCACTGCTCAAGGGATAGGGGTCGATCCAGCTAAAGTGGAGGCAGTTAGTGAGTGGAAAACGCCTACGAATGTTAGTGAAGTTCGGAGTTTCCTGGGTCTAGCCGGGTACTATAGGAGATTTATTGAAGGATTCTCGAAGATTGCATCACCTATGACTCGGTTGACAAGGAAAGGAGAAAAGTTTGGATGGTCAAACAAGTGCGAGGAAAGTTTTCAAGAGTTGAAGAGTAGATTGGTCTCAGCACCGGTATTAACAATTCCAGATGCATCAAATGGATTTGTTATTTATAGTGACGCATCGAAACAAGGGTTAGGATGTGTGTTGATGCAACATGGTAAAGTAATTGCTTATGCCTCGAGACAACTCAAGACTCATGAGATGAACTACCCTACCCATGACCTAGAGCTTGCTGCTGTTGTTCATGCTTTGAAGATTTGGAGGCACTACTTGTATGGTGCGAAGTGTGATATTTACACAGATCACAAAAGTCTGAAGTACATTTTCACGCAAAAAGAGTTGAATATGAGACAAAGAAGATGGTTGGAGTTGGTTAAGGACTATGACTGCACTATTAATTATCATCCGGGCAAGGCCAACGTGGTGGCTGATGCATTAAGTCGGAAAGGTAGGGGAGAGTTGAGTTTTATGTTGACAAAACAGAAGCAATTAATAGAAGATCTTGCCAAACTGAGAATAGAAGTTTTGGAACCACCAAAGAATGTTGTAGCAATGGTGTCAGCAATGATGATTCAACCATTGTTGAGAGACAGGATAAGAGAAGCTCAGAGGAAAGATAAGTTTTTGAGTAAGATAATGGAACGAGTGGCAGCTGGAAACGAGAGAAGTTTTGTGATGGCGTCTGATGGTGCACTCGTCTATGAGGGAAGATTGTGTGTACCAAAGGATGAAGATTTGAGAAGAGAAATACTAGAAGAAGCTCATTGTACCCCGTATACAGTTCACCCTGGGGGAACGAAGATGTATCGAGATTTAAAGACAACATTTTGGTGGAGGAATATGAAGGGTAGCATTGGAACTTTTGTAGAAAGATGTTTGACGTGTCAACATGTTAAAGCTGAACATCAACGACCGTCAGGATTATTAAAGCCACTTGAGATTCCACAATGGAAATGGGAACATATCACAATGGATTTTGTAATAGGATTACCGCGATCAGTTAAGGGGAACCATGCAATATGGGTCATCGTTGATAGATTGACGAAGTCTGCACACTTTCTCCCAGTCAAGATGACATTTAGGATGGACCAGTATGCACAATTGTATATTCGGGAAATTGTAAGACTTCATGGAGTACCAGTTTCTATTGTGTCTGATAGAGATACCAGATTCACTTCACATTTTTGGAAGAGTTTACAAACAGCTATGGGAACGAAATTGAATTTTAGTACTGCATACCACCCGCAAACTGATGGTCAGTCTGAGAGGACAATCCAGATTTTGGAAGATATGTTGAGAGCCTGCGTGTTAGATCTCAGTGGAAGTTGGGAAACATACTTGCCACTAGTGGAGTTTGCTTATAACAATAGCTATCAGACGACTATTGGAATGGCTCCTTATGAAGCGTTGTATGGTAGAAGATGTAGATCACCGATTTATTGGGACGAAGTTGGCGAGAGAAAGATTTTAGGACCCGAGATCATTGAACAAACTGTTGATGTGGTAAGAAAGATAAGAGAGAGAATTGGAGTAGCCCAAGACAGACAAAAGTCTTATGCGGATAAACGAAGAAAACCATTACAATTTGAACGGGGTGAAAAAGTGTTTTTGAAAGTATCACCAACGAAAGGAGTTATAAGATTTGGTAGAAAGGGGAAGCTCCGACCGAGATATATTGGCCCTTTCGAAGTGCTAGAACGAGTTGGCGATCTAGCCTATAAACTCGCATTACCGCCAATTTTTGCCGCAACTCACAACGTTTTTCACGTGTCGATGTTGAAGAAGTATGTGTATGACCCGAGCCACATTATTAACCACTGTTCATTGGAAATAAATAAAGATATGACTTATGAGGAAACCCCAGTAGAGGTGTTGGAGCGAAAAGTTCACAAACTAAGAAGTACAGAAGTTGTGCTTATCAAAGTTCGATGGAGTCAACACGGGAAAGATGAGGCTACGTGGGAACGAGAGGACGAGATAAAAGCAAAGTATCCAGATTTTCTAACCAATGGTACGTAACTAAATTTCGAGGACGAAATTTATTTTAAGGGGGATAGGATGTAACACCCAAGAATTTATCATATCGTTAATGGGCATAAAGATATTATTTATAGGATGAGATATATATATTTAAATATTATTAGTTTTAACGTTTGGAAATTAGAAGACATAAATACTTAATTAAATAATATATAATATATACATAAATACATAATTAATAAGATGGGTATACATAAATATATGCATACCTGTAAACATTGCAATTATATATATATCCGGCCCTCATGCACATGAATATCTCAAAGTCGGTTTTGACCGCATCCACGAAACGTTTGGAAATTAGAAGACTTTATCTGAATGTACCCCCAAGGATCTCAACTAATTTCACATTCTTCACCTCTATAAACACGTTCAGTTACGTCACAGAAGAAAAACCACCTTCTATGCAAAGATTTTCAGAATATCTATCTCACAGCAAATTACGTAGCAAATCAGTTAAATCCTCTCCATTAAATTTCAGTCGGGAATTATTTTGGAGACAACTAGCAAACGCATAATTTCATAATTTGGACTAACGGGTATGTTTTCTCCCTTATTTGTTTCCATGTTCATTTATTTAAGTTAGTCTAAATATTTAGAATATTGCCTTTAGCTTTAGCTTTAGCAAACACCAGGTGTGTATATAGATTAAGTGTTAAATATGGAGTAGTATTTTTATGCAAGTAAGATATTAATTAGTGGCCAGATCATTAATTTAATTAGATCAGTTCAATTCGTGGGTTAGTATAATGAATGATATTTCATCAATATAGTGTATTTAATCAAGTAATGTGAGTTACCTGTATATTAAGACAATTTCTATAATTTGTTAGTTGTTTCATAATTAAGTTATGAATATAATTATTTTCCGTTAGAGTTAGATTCTGATAGCATATAGCAGAATATATATATTCCTGGTAAGCTAACGTAGAAGTAGTTTTCGACTAATAATGTCCAATAATATTTCATGTTCTTCGATTTTAATAAGTATTAGGGATAACTTGAACATTAATTAGGTCACTCATTCGATTTTAATAGTCAGAATGTTAATAGTATATACATGATTAATGATAATTGATGTTACTGGTATATACATAGTTAGAGTGGATTAGGAGTATATATATATATATATATATATATAATTGGTACATGAGATTTAGGTTTTCTATATTGGAAAGATATTTATTTAGATTAAATCAGTCCTCGAGAATTTTAAATAGAATTCATTTTGCTACTTTTAATTTGAAGAGTTGAATGCTAAATAGATGTAATATCTTGCTAGGCGACGGTAATCGTGAGGAGTAAGCTATAACACTATTGCATCCTCTCCATAGGCGACATACATCTCGAGGTGGGGTTTAAATTGCTTATTCTGAGTTAAATGCTTTGAATAAATTGTTGAGTTATTTTCACATGAATTAATTGTTCTATGTTATTCCATGGGCAAAGTTTATGACAATTATCCATTGTCAAAGTTATGAAAAATCTCTATGGGCAAAGTTTATGACAATTATCCATTGGCAAAGTTTATGAAGAAAATCTCTATTGGCAAAGTTTATGACAAATCTCTATTGGCAAAGTTTGTGGAGATTATATATTGGCAAAGTTTGTGGCAAAGTTTCTAATAGCCAGGGATCCTAATTGGGGTCCGAGATCGACGGGTCTTCGGGTGTAACCCGCCGTGCTCAAATGGCAAAGTATATATGGGCAAAGTATATGTGGGCAAAGTATATGTGTTTATATTGATGTTGGCAAAGTACATAGATAAATGCTATTTAATTTATATTCATTGTTATTGATCGAGGATATGACTATGTAATTTCATTAGTTACTTGAAATAGCTCGGCCCCACTGAGCGTACTTGTATGCTCACCCCAATTATTTTCTATTTCAGGCTAAGGAGTTGATTGGTGGAGGGTGGTGATGGATATCGGTTTAATATTTTTCTTCATAAACAGTTTGGACTATAATTTGCTTCTAATTTAAATTAATGATTTGAGACTTTTTATTAAGCAGACTTAGTTGTTAGATTTATTAAATGCATTATTTTGGATTTCTCGGGAGTAATTTGATTTCATAATCTGTTATTTATATTTAATTGCGAGTTCTTTGTTTTCCACAAAGAAACTTTTAATTTTTACAAAAAAAAAAAATTTGGGATGTTACACTTTACAATCGATTTTTGTAAACATATAATTCAATTAGTATAATTTTTGGTAGAATGTAATGTATTAACTTATATATTTGTGATGTGATGATATTTCATCTTTTTGGTGTATATATGTTTTTGTACGTTTATTTATTTGAATTTAATTAAGTTTTGATTTTGTATAAATAGGATTTTTAAAATATAAAATAATTATTAAAAAAATAATATAAATAGGATTTTTAAAATATAAAATAATTATAAAAAAAATAATAAAAAAAAAATACTTAGAAAGCGGTTTAAAACCGCTGTCCAAGTAAAATCGAAAAAAATATATATTACTTAGAGAGCGGTTCAAAACCGCTCTCCAAGTGAAATTAATAAAAAAAAAAATTAGTATAGGGAGCGGTTTTGAACCGCTCTCCAAGCTCTTATACTTAGAGAGCGGTTCATAACCGCTGTCTAAGGGCCTCACTTGCAGAGCGGTTCAAAACCGCTTTCCAAGGCCTCTTACTTACAGAGCGGTTTTTAACCGCTCTCTTAGCTTGGAGAGCTGTCGCTTGGAGAGCGGTTTTAAAGGCTCTCCAAGGCCCTTTTTCAAAGCTCTCCAAGCTCAATTTTGTAGTAGTGAGGGTTAATGTGTTAGAGATGATTTCATACTGCATTCAGTAATTCAGTTTATAACAGCCTGTAGAAGGTGACTATAGCAATATACATGCATTAAGTAATAATTCTTTTGATTAAAGTGATTGTAAAGAAAGAATACCTCTTCATCCAGCAACAGGAAATCAATACCCATGAGCTCTTTGTTTTTCTTAAAATTCCGTGCTTCCCATTTTCGTAGAAGACGAACCAGAACACATTTGGACTCATTGTTCATGTTAAGATCATCAAGTGATGAGTATAATTCAGCATTTTTGGGATCCTTGTCAACTCTATTTTCCATTTTTTTCTGTTATTTCTAAGTGATCTGTTTTCCAATAATTTCTAAGATGATTATGAACATTTTTATATATAAAATTGAGACCTTCTGGCTTACAAATTAAAGCCAAAAATATTGATGAGGTGAAAAAACTGTTGACAGGAAGTTGAAGAGGTAGAGGCAAGATCATTAAGATTCAAAACTGTAACAGAAACCGTTTTTTTAAATGAATAGTGGGTTTAATTAGGCAGCTGTCATTAATCCAAATGAAAATAGGGTTGGTGCCCCTGTCTTATAGTGACTTTTGGTGTCTTCTTGGCAGGTCTAATTTAGTCCTATACAATTTTATCATTTCTGAATTTGAATCTTTCCACACGCTGAAAAAAACTAAAACATTATTTCTATTTTTTTAAACATACTACTTTATGCCGTTTGAACTAAACATTATCTTGCACAAATTATATTACTCATTGTAGTAAAAAGGCAAATAGTATGACAATAACAGAATGCATGATATGATTAATACCTCATATGCCATGATCACAACAGCAGCAGCTGCTTGCCTATCAGGACCAGTTTTGATCTCAGTAAGATACGTACGGTCATCCTCTTTCCTGCACAAGTGGAGGAGGTTAATTATGTTGGCCTGAATTGAAAGCAACAATTGAGATTACAATAGATTAAAGCTTAGTCTCTCTGGTGTCATCGTGTCAACTGTGGCATCTTTACTAACTCTTTCAAAGATTTTATATTCTCAAATATGTCATACTTGGGGATTAAGTAAAAAAAATATTATTATACTTGCACAATTTAAGAGGTCAAATTACAGAAGGAATTCGCAGATTCTAGATACACTCATAATTAAATTACTCATTTGCAATAATTCTCTAACCTCAGCAGTTGTTTCCATTCTATGCGTCTTCTTTCTTCTCTTTCAATATAATATGCACTTTTAGTAAAGGGTTGTATTCCATTCTCATATTCGTTCTCTCTATTCTTCATGTCAATGTCAATGAATCTTACATTTACTCCATGTAATGCAATAACACATCTAGTAAATAGATTACTTCAATTGATTCCTATTTCACAAAGGTTTGAAAAGATGAATTTGGAGTGATTGAGTTGAATTGTAGAGTTCGCTGATGTACAGATGATTTCCATGTGAGGAGCCTGTTTCCTCCTCCCACGTTAAAAAAACAATGGGCTGGGCCGTTCCACATGGGCTTAGTCTCCAATCATTTTTAAATCATTGGTGTCAAATAGAGAGTAATTCATGTACAAATGAAGTTATATAATCTAGTGTGATTCCAGTTTGGTTCTGATTCAGCTTTGCATACAATGTTTCAAAGCGGAGACACTTGGATAAACTCCAGACTTTAAATGCATATACATATATGTATAGAAAACAGACGGACAAATTATCGTATGAGAAGGCTCAATTATTAACTTGCTTCACTTTCTAATCAAACGAAAGCCAGAAACGTTTATGCACTACTTCATCGGTTAAGCTACATTTGAACATCATCAAGGAGAATGCACTTTCTGTATACATAAATCTACAACAAACCCGAAAATTGTTTACACATTAAAAATCAAATAGATGGAATCTAGAAATGCATCAACAGCCCAGCAAGCTCCACAGAGTTGGATGATATTGTGACTCTACCAATACTCTGGAAAACCAAAATGCAGCAACCATAACTACAAAATTTTGAGCATATAAAGTAAGAACTTTCATAAACCTATAGCATGAACACACAACACACACACACACATGACTTAAAATAAATATTAACGTAGAACGCCATAAAAGGTATATCATTATATCAACATTATTCAGCACCCTCAGTGAAATACTTGACCTGATGGATGAAAATCATTATATTACTCCACACTGGATATATTAGAAATTATAGTAAATTTATGCTAATAATAAACTGATCGCCAAAAAGTGAAAGGGAAACCAGCCCAACGAACCAGTCATTTGAGATCCAGCCAGCCAAAAGAATTAATGTAATTTTGTATGCAAATGTGTGGTCACATATGTATGCAATGCTACTGTTTTTATGAAATTAACTCAATATGAACATGTACCACAATGCTACTATATATATTCAATAAAAATAAAGTTAACCTAAACTCAAGGCGATTACTAACTCAAATCCATCTGCTCACGAAAATATAAACATAAGTTGCTCACAAAGGTTCAACCTGGATTCCCCTCTTTCTTTAGGAGTTGATCTATACTTTCCCTTTGTGAGAAGACAAACGAACTGGAAGGCAGAGAAATAGAAATAGAAGAAGATTGGCTTGCCTGATCGGTGATATGGAGATCGCGAATTCTGTTCTTCTCCAATATTTTGATGGCAAATGGTTCACCGGTTTCCAGATTTCTGGCGAATTCATACTTCCCCAATCGCATACCCTTCTTCGTCTTGCCTACGGAATGAACAAAACAATGGACTCAACATGAAATCAATTTTTTACAAAAGGATCAATGAAATCAGATTGGCTTGCCTGATCGGTGATATGGAGATCGCGAATTCTGTTCTTCTCCAATATTTTGATGGCAATCGACTTCAAAGACCAACTGTAGAGCATAGCCAATTACACAGGCCTCAACAATATATCTTGAATAAAGAAAAGTTCAATAGCAGAGGCCAACTCAATGACTGAGCATTTGTAAGCCTGACAAAGTTAAAGAATAATGTCATATGATGGATAAAGTAGCGTATACCCTGAACACAAATCTGACCAAGATAGATATTTGATAAGGATAATGATAGAGATTTCAGTTAACCATATAGAAGAACTAATTTCTAAATGAAGTTGACATGTTAGAATCACATGTTTTCTGAAGAAAAATGTTATGAACCATGTTTGAGTGACTATTAGTTCTCACGTAGACAATTAGGCCTCCAAAAAAAAGCAGTTATCAAGTAACAAAGTGGTTGTACACAGATTATCAAAGAAGGTCAAATAAAAACCATGTTTCCAGCAATTGTAGATTTTGGCACAGGCCCATAACAGAGAATGAGATCACAATAGCTGAAATCAGATATAGATATAGCCCATATTTTATATGTAACCTTGATGCTGCTGCCACTTCAGAGCCTGACCAATCAAAGCCATTAATCGTGAAGGTGGAACCACCGAAACTTCCGCTGCAACAGCTGAAAATATAGTTGAACAGTCTACATGAGAACATATACCACAAAGACAGGAACTGAAGACGTACAAAAATTTCAAATCCATCTAGCTGTCAGATTTTCTAATGCAGTAAAAAAAATCATCGCACACAAGAAGTTGCTGAAAGGCATACCAAATAGAAGTTGATAAAAATGGGAGCATATTTACAACTCCCAAATATTCAACTGCAGACACGGTGTAGAACAAAACAACACTTGTTAGCTTTTTAACCTTCCAATTTCCACGTATATTTGAAGGAATTTATCTGTCTAAGGCCAAGTTAATGCCAAAGATGTTAAAATATCAGCTATATTTTTAAAAACACGTCAGTCAATTTCCCAATTAATTAATCTATGAACTGATTCTAAAATTCTTGATCACTTATTCTATGAAATAGATCTTCTAGGTTATAGCTTAAATAAGGAGAGCAAATTCTCGACATCTTGACAACATATAAAACCAAAATGGCAGGCTCAACCAAACCAAAAATCAGTCAGAATAAAACCTTGTGCAATTTTTGCACGCCTCTTCTCCTTTGTCGAGTCTTGATACACCTGTCCATAAGATAAGGTATCAGTTCAAAATAAAACAGAAAATTAAAACATGGACTTCACAATTTGCTAACAATTGCAAGGGGATGAATCTAATCTAGCAATGTAATGACTCCAGTTTAATTAACAATTCAAACAGTAGGAAACACAGTGCAAAAGCAGTGTTGGAGAAAGTGGCCAAGGCAGCACCAAGGCAATAGGAGCCCTCTTGTTTTTTGCCTACTCAGCCTTTTTAGTGGGATTATAAATCAATACATCAATCATCAATTCTGACTATCCATATAGGGTTTAATAGAAATTTGAATTATACTTTAAACTATAACCATCTTCCATACCTCATTTGGGTCAAAGTAAGTCTGAACCAGTAGGTGTTCAAGCCGTAAATATCGCTCTGGTTGCTCTTGTTTCATGACACCCATCACCTGGTTCTGTCTTAATATAGCCCGTGCGATATCAGTCTCCCGAAGCTCAATCATTTCTAATACAATCTATACACAAGAAGAAGAACAAAAGAGAAAGGAAAAGAGAATAAGAACAAAACCAAACAGAATGAAGAATAGAATCCTCAAAATCTAAAGAAAACATAAATTCTTTAGTACAATATTAATTAAACAAAGTCCACTACATGCTTATGAATTGAAAGAAAATAGAAGGAGCTTTAACATGTATATTGTATAAGACTCAAAAACGATGTAAATGAAGTAGATGTTCCATTATTCTCAATTTTCCAATAGTGTTTGGCAACTAATGTCACGGGGTAATAAAAAGAATGAAAAAAGGATAATGCAATTCAAGAGTGTAGATGTTCCATTATTCTCAATTTTCCAATAGTGTTTGGCAACTAATGTCACGGGGTAATAAAAAGAATGAAAAAAGGATAATGCAATTCAAGAGTGTTTGTGTTTACACATGAAAACAAAGACAAAAGTTCAACAGAGATTTAAGATGAAAAAGACTACCTGCTCATAAAGATCTTCTAATTTCTTCCTGGGAAGCTTAAGCTGTGCAACTTGAGGTAAGATTGCATCCCACCTTCCACTATTAATATCAGCAACAAATGTTTCATGGCTGTCCATTGTATTTAGAGAAACCTGGCACTCATTCTGTAATGTTTCAAAAGTCTGATGGAGGGAGTTTTCTTTGCAGAATTGGAGTACAATCTTGATCACACTGCAAGCAAACAAACAAAAAGTTAAATTCATGACTATTATATAATACTAATGTAGCCCTAAAAGTTCGGCTGTTAAATAATGCAATTTCATAAGCATGTTAAATAAACAAAACAGTTTGCACAACTCACTATTAATGGATCCAAACCTCTGTTATTGGCAACGCTGGCTCCCCAACCACATACAATTTGCGTAGACCTCCTGTACCACCTCTTCTTTTGGTTCATCATCTCCAACCAGAACCTTATCTTAAAAAATTTAGTTTGACTGTATTTGCCATCTCATAAATCCATAATTAGCAGAAGAGCTACTCAATAATGTGATGTTAAAAAAAATTCTATGGTCTTTGTAAAGAAAATTTTAATAAAATGTTGTGCACTCACAATTTCTGTGATGTTAAATTTTTCTGGATTAGCAATAATTATGCAGGTAACCGAGTTTGAAGGAAGAAGAAACGCATATATGAATTAAGCAATCGATCTGAAAATATGAATTAAGCAATCGATCTGAAAATTTAAAAAAAAAAAGGATAGGCGTAGAAGAAGATTGGCTTGCCTGATCGGTGATATTGAGATCGCGAATTCTGTTCTTCTCCAATATTTTGATGGCAAATGGTTCACCGGTTTCCAGATTTCTGGCGAATTCGTACTTCCCCAATCGCATACCCTTCTTCGTCTTGCCTACGGAATGAACAAAACAATGGACTCAACATGAAATTAATTTTGTACAAATGGATCAATGAATTAGGGCACATACTCAGTTTCAATCACAAAGAGGCAAAATACGCGCGGGTCAGCTATAAGATCTAGACATGATGTTAAATTTATGGATTAGCAATAATTATGCAGGTAACCGAGTTTGAAGGAAGAAGAAACGCATATATGAATTAAGCAATCGATCTGAAAATATGAATTAAGCAATCGATATGAAAATTTAAAAACAAAAGGATAGGCGTAGAAGAAGATTGGCTTGCCTGATCGGTGATATTAAGATCGCGAATTTTGTTCTTCTCCAAACCAAACCTAACCTAACCTTAATCTTATATTTTGAAGAAACCTTGTCAAACTGTGATAGACAAACACGATCAGAGCACATCTCCAAGAAAACAGCCTAAAGACAAATTGGAGAATAAGAAGAAACCTAACCTTAATCTTATATTTTGAAGAAACCTTGTCAAACTCTGATAGACAAACACGATCAGAGCACATCTCCAAGAAAACAGCCTGAAGACAAATTGGAGAATAAGAAGAAATTAAAGAAACAGCCAATCACATACCCTTCTTCGTCTTGCCTACGGAATGAATGTCTCCCTAACTTCGCCACACAAAGAAGAAAGGGAATTAAAAAGAAAGGAAAGGTGAAACGGTGATGCTGAATGTCTCCCCAACTTCGCCACACAAAGAAGAAAGGGAATTAAAAAGAAAGGAAAGGTGAAACGGGACGCGAGAAGACGCACACAATGAAGAAAGGGAATTAAAAAGAAAGGGAATTAAATAATGATGACGGGGCATGACGTGGCGTACACATGTCAACATCTAGAGTGCCACGTGTCAAGCTCAGGAGAGAGTTTTCCTCCTTTTATATATATAGATTATGACAATTAATTTATGCGCCTATCGTTGCCTTATCCGGAAAAGGGTCTTCACTTTATGGGTGAACTTAATATAAAACTGAAGGTAAAATTACATTGCATAGATTCATTATTAAAAAAATATATATAACTTTAGGTCTGTTTTAGATTTTTTAATTGATTGTGTTGGTCCTAAAAGGAGTATATAACAAGTGTCGGGGGGGGGGGGGGGAATACACTTGTATGCAAATCTTTTCAACTTATGATCAATCCAGATCTCAGCAAGGTTGTCTTGGACAACTCTACAGAAGATGATTAACTCTTCTAAGATAATCAAACCACTAAGTACTATTGAGTACTTAGTTGAATAATTATCTAGGGGAGTTATATGTGCGGAATAGTGGTTGGCCCTTTAAGTTTAGACTCCTTAAGTTTCTGAAATCACTTTGCCAATCCAATGCAGTCCAGTTTAGTTTCAGGGAATTTGTCCAAATCAGTTTTGCACAGTCTTTGAATATGTATCTTTTGAAAGATCAGTTTTGTGTGCAGTGTTGAATGAATGTAAGTACTTTGTAAGGTAAATCAACACAAGAGTTTATAGTGGTTCAGAGACTCAAGCTCCTACATCCACTTTCCCTGATTTAACATGATAATTCCTTCACTCTTGGAATTAACTTGTTTTATAGTGCCAAGGTGCACTTGATCAATAACACCACTCCTTGGTGAATTGATCCCTAGGATGTCTAGAGTCCTAGTACCCTCTTCTCAACTCAGAACTGAACTGTTCTTCTCTCAACAGTCAGCTCCTACCACTTCTACTACTACAACCTTCTCACTTTCTCACTTGAAAGGGGTAAGGATTGAAGTAAGGTTCCAACTAATGACATATCCTTTACAATGAAGATCAAGGTATAAGGATAGGATATCTCTCTAAGCTTATGTATGGATATACAATTGGGTTCAGCTTAGAAGAAGTGTTTGAAGACTAAGATAGTCTTTGACAGCTTTGAAAGCACTTTGACTTGTAGGATAGTTGGATATTCTTGTCAAGGTTGAGGTGCCTCAATGGTCTTCACACTCCTTGTATTTATAGACAAAATGGAGATTTGCCCGTTGGAGAGACATCCCCAAATTGCTATAAATGTCTTCCTTGAGTTCTTCAAACTGGAAGACAGATTCTTGATAGTGACATGTCCTCATTTGGGTAATAAACGGCTTGTAAGACTTTGTCTTCTTTCTGTAGCACTTTTCCCAATGTTTGACTTCTTGTTAGGACTTGGACATGGCTTCTGAAGGTTGATCCAATGATAGGACAACATTCCTTATCAAGTGGACAACTCTTCTTATCACTATCAGCAGTTTTGCTTATCAGCAAGGTTTGCTTGCTCTTCTTCAGATGACTTGGCTCTTTCCCTTTATTTCATTTCAAGGTGATCTTAGCATGTTGCATTGTAATTCTTTAGGATATGGTTGTCTCTAATTCTTCAGCATAGTTGACCTTCAATCTTTAAAGCATCTATTCTGATTCAATCTTGCTGAGACAACTCTTCTGGACAACTCTCCTGATCAGCATACTTGGTCTTTTAGCATCAGAGCTTTTCACATAGAGTTGACTTCTCTGGACAACTCTCCTGATCATAATAATTGATTAATCTTGTCCTTTTGAGCTTTGCAATCTTCTTCTTGCATAAAAGTAACTCTTCTGGACAACTCTCCTGATCAAGGTTTTAGGTTTCATATGGAGTTTTCTTGTCCTTAGAGATTGTTCCAGACTTTGAGCCTTGAGGGGACTTGATCTTGATCACTTTGAAGTCATAGGTTCCCCCTCAACTTGTGCATCTAATCATCTAACAGCTGCCTAACATATCAGCTTCTCATCTAGCCTTATACTATGTGTTCTATCACATTTTGAACACAATCATCTTGACTTAGGCATGTCTCAGGGGGTTTTGGTATTTAATCAAAACATGTATCATTTTATTCCCAACAATTTCCCCCTTTTTGATGATGCCAAAACCTACACATTTTATGCAAAAGTGACTTGTCTACACCTATTACATGTATCTTCAGAAGACATGACTAAGGTCAATATTCCTGAAAGGACAATGTGTTAGTGTATTCACTGTTTTTGTTGCAAATAGGTTTCAAGGATAGGCATAGAGAGATTTTTGCAATAATGTATCTTGATTCAAAGGTGGTTCAACTATCATTCATATAAAAATCATTACAGGCATGTTGATAGTTGAAGATAACTTATTAGAGCATGAATTCAAGATAACATTTTACTACAAATACATTCTAAACATAAGATCAGAGCAAAACAACTACTTCAAGTATCAGAGCTAATACAAAATATTCCAGATATCAAAGTAGAACACATCTATTCTTGTATCAGAGCAATCTAAACCATATCAGAGCAAACAACATATCAGCAGGTTTGTCCAATACTTCAGCAGATTTGACCACATAGCAAAAGATATCTTCAGATAAGATAATTTTTCATCCAGAAAAAGTCAGAAGACTTAGCCATTCTTAGAGATCATCCTCAGGAGGTGGGTTCATCCCATATTGTGCCCATACTCTCTTCTTAAGTTCCATGGCTTCCTGGTTGGTTCCTTTGGGTCCAAGGGTCATCTTGTTCAGCTTCAGAATTTCTGTGAACTCCCTTAGGATCCTTGCTTGGTCAATCCATCCATCAAGCTTTGGAGGCATGTAGATGATAGGCTTGGGAGCATTGAGTTCAAATCTTGCAATGTCAGCAGCTGCAAGTAGTTGTTGATACAACTCTCTGTAGTATTCCAGCATGAACTCAGTAAAGGCAGAGTTTGCATCTCCTCCATTCCATCTGTCAATGACATAATAGTCATAGACAAACTCCCTTGTAGCCTCTTCCCATGTATCATTTAGTTGTATTGGCACCCATTTATCCAAGTGTGGATATTTGGTGTCCATTGGGATTAGAAGCTCTCCTTCTTCTTGGTTTCTGAAAGTTAGCTCTTCTCTTGTCTTCTTCTTAGGTTCAGGTCCAAATCCTTCAGCAAATAGTTCTTCAATGTCTTCAGTGGACTTGGGACCTTCAGCACTTTTGGCAGATTCAGAGGACTTGTCCTTTTCAGCAGTTTTGGTCTCTTCAGCAGTTTTGGCCTTCTTTGATGTAGGCTCATCTTCATCAATTCTGAATTCAGGTGGAAGATCAAGACTGTTAGGAAAGTCAGTGAATGTTTCAACTTGCCTTTTCTTTCCTTTTGCCCTCTTGATCTTTCCTCTAGTTTGGACACCTTCATCACCTTTGTCCAAACCAGACACCTCACCACCTGGTCTCTGCTGTAGCCTTATTCTTTCTTCTTGAACTGAGGCCATAGAGTTCTTTAATGCAAGTGCTAATTGTTCTTCTTCATCCAATTCTTCTAAGTTTAGCACTGCAGGCTCTTTTCCTTTTCCTTCAGCAGCTTTGTCTTTCCCTTTAACTGGGCTCCCAATCACCAAGGCACCTTTTGCTCTAGCTCTTTCCCTTTCCCCCTTTTTGGCAGCATCAAAACATTGGGGTTTTAGCTCACTCATAGTTGTGGCCATTAGGGATTGGGCCTGGTTCAGGGACTTCATCTCCTCCAAAAAATATACATTTTCATCATGTATATTCTGCATCCTATCACTGCTCAAGCTAAGGAAAGCTAGAACAGGCTTCATCTTTTGTTGAACAACCTCCTCCAAGGTTGCTTTCAGGGATGCATCCAGTTGGGCTTTAAGAAGCTCAGTGAGGTTGGCCACTGCACCTTCAGCAATGTTGGCCAAAACCTCTTGGGAAAATTTTTCAGAGGCTGCTTTCACCATAGCTAGCCTTTGCTCTTCAGCTCTTCTCTTTTGTAATGCAGTCTTCTTTCCAAGAGCTTGCTTGACAGTTAGCTTGAGAGCCTTGACATTGGCATTATGATTGTCTCTCAGCAGCTTTTGCTCTTTCTTGACTTCCTCTGAGATGGCTTCCATGGTGGATTTGGCATTTTGTACTTCAGTGGAAATGGTTTGGAGGCCAGTTTCCACACCACTAATCCTTGCTTCCAGTGTTGGGAGCACAACATCTTCAGAGCCAGTGAGCCTCATTTCTACAGATGCTAGGGTCCTTCCTTGCTCATTCAATGCTCCTGAAGTTTCAGCATGAGCAGATTGAACTTGATGAGCCAAGAAGTCCAACTTTTCTGATTGCATTCCAAGTAAGGCTTGAGTTGAGCCTGTATCTACTTGGATAGGTGCATCTGTTAAGAACTCATCTGCAAAAATTTGGTCAAAAGAAATACCTGCAACATTAGACAGATCAAACAAGTTAGGAAATAGACACTCATCACCCTCAATTTCTTTTATATAAGACTCTGATACATCAGCAGCCTTCTTCTCATTTTCAACTCTTTATTTTCTCCCTTCTTTAATAGTTTCCTCACTTAAAGGAACAGGCCTCCTCTCATCAATGGATTCTTGAAGTTCAGATTTGACTTCAAGAATAGCCTGCCCTTCCTCACTTATATCACCCTCATTTGGTGGTACACTCACTATTCTAGTGATCACCACATCTCTCTCATCTACTACTCCCTCTGATTTTTCCACTAACTTCTCCTTTTCAACTCCTTCTCCTAAACCTGCAACATCTCCACCTTCAACAAGGTTCAGAGATGGCAGTTGTGGGGAGATCACAGTGCTTATTTCAACAGCCACTGAGTCATCCTGAATGATTAAGGGATGATCAGTGTCCAACTCTTCTGACACTGAATAGGCCTTAATCAAACCAGCCTCTAGCATAGGAACCTCAACATCTTTAGGTTGTGCCTTGGGTTCAGAAGAACCTTCATTGGCAGATGTGTCTTTGGTTGTGTTACCACCCTTGGTCAACACCTCTAAAGATATAGAGCCTTTCCTATGATAGGTTTTAGGAGGGTTTGAAAGTCTGTCTGCTATAGAAGACTTGGGTTGAGAAGGTTCAGGGAGGTTGGCTTGAGGGGTTTCAGGAGGGTTGGGGTTAGAAGGATTTGAGGGATCATCAGGGAAATCATCATCATTGGAGCTACTGTCAGGGTTTTTGATTCCCTTAGCTTTCCTTTCTTTCTCCTCCTTAATTTTATTAGCTACTAGCTTTGCAAAACTTTCCTCATCAATGAGAAATCTTGTCTTTGAAACTCCAGCAAAGTGTAGCAATCTGTTCTCCTCTATTTGCCACCAGTTTGCACCCTTATCTTGGATGCCTTGTGATATCTCCATCATAGACTTGTCTTTTATATCAACAAGCATCCTTAGATCATGAAATGTCTTCTGAATTCTTGGAAATTCAGCAAGTTGTGGATACAAACTGTCCACAGTAGCCTTTGCTCCTCCTCTGAGCATACTTTCAAAGGTATACTCCTCCTCATCTCCACTTGAATGGGGACTTTGGGTTATAGGGGAGTTGGCTCTGGGTTCTCCTAGAGTGGCTTTAGGGAGGTTTAATTCAGGGATGTTGGCTTCAGAAGGGTTTGGTGCAGTAGAAGGTGCTTCAGTTGCTTTTGAGAGCAATGGGTCTGAAGGGGCTTTACTCAGGGGGGTTGGCTCATTGAGTGCATGTTCTAAGAGCTTTGAATAATTGAGCATGGATGAGTCAAGGGGAGACAGGAGTCTTGTCTCATCTACTGCTAGATCTGCAAGCACATCAATGCCACTTCTTTGCACACTCCCTTCTGGAGAATATCTCTTAGTGAGATCTACAGGGGTAATGGGTTGGTTGGGAGGGGTAACATGGGTTTCAGGGGAGTTGGGCTCAGGATTCTGAAACGCAGGGATGTTGGCCTCTATAGGTTGACCTTCAGGAATCTTGGATTCTGGAGTTCCAGAACCAGATGAGTTGGTCCTTGACCTAGATTTATTCCTGCTTTCAGCTCTGCTTTCTCTTAGAGCCAATTGTAGTGACCTTTCTTCCTGCAGCTCCAACACCTTTTCAGTAGGCTTGGCCCTTCTCTTGCTGACCCTACTGCTCCCACTTCCTTCTCCTTCCTTCTCAGGGACAACTTCCCTGATCCTCTTATCTCCTTTCTTCTTCTGCCTTGTCTCATTATACTTCAGCCTCAACTCTTCTGAGTGGTCAGAAGGCACACTTACTCCCTCTTCTGCCACTTCATCAACTTCAGCTGATGCTCCTGAGGCTTCTCCTGAGGATAATTGAGACATTTTCCTTGTTTTAACAGCTCTGGCCTTGGTTCTCTTCTTCATCTTAGGCTTTTCTTCAACCTGTTCTTCAGCAGGTTTGGCCATAAGCATCCTTCTTTGCTCAGTTTTCTTGTTGAGCTTCCTGAACAGAATCTTTTGGGCTGGAAGGGGCTTTGCAAATGTTTGCATCTGAGAGTAATGGGAGAATCTCTCAATTAACAAGCTTGCCCTGGTGCAATACTTGAGTTTCCCTTCTAGCACAACCTTGTTGTGAGCTCTCACTTTAAATTTAGCCTTTTCCTTCATCATCTCAGACATGATGAAGGTTCTCCAATCAAATTTGATGCCTTTGTCACTAGCATCAATCACAGCAGCCATGATTCTGATTCTTGGATGGCTGGCCTGCTCCAAGCTTCCAGTGTTGCTCAAGAGACTCTTAGCAACTACCTCAAAGAGGTTGAGAAATTTTGGCTTGAGAGTCTTCTTGTTTTGAGTAGAAGAAGTGGGGCCTGGAACCAATAGCCATTCTTGAGCTATTTCATCTTCATGGCCAGTACCATATACTTCTGGATTCCTTCCCTCATAAGGCAATTCAAAAGCTCCTTCAATATCTTCTGAAGAGAATTTCACTCTATGAAATCTCTCTTCTTCCTCTCCTTCTGCAGTATATGACAACCTTGTGGAAACTTCACCATCTGCAGGTTGACCTCTCCACTTGAGAAAGGCAAAGAATTCAGCCATGTAACCTTCCAAGCATGAGCTTGGTCTTTCTTCCATGAACTTTTGTAGACCAGCTCTTCTCAGCCATCTTAGAGTTGGTGTAATTTCAGGATCCTCACTCTCAAAGGATACTATGGGCTCAAAATGAAGGTTGTTTTTGTTGCTCAGGTAACCAAAATCAAGGTCTAGAGCCTTGTTGGAGAAATCAATAATCATCTCTTGTCTAACCTTGGGAGCCATTGAAAGTTACAGAGAAAGGTTTGATAGAGATTGAGAGTGTTTGAAGAAGATTAAAGCTAGGGTTTCGAATACTTGGGGAAGAAGTGTTTGTGGGGGATCTTAAGACTTGTGAATATTCTAAAAAGAATGTTCGTCAATGAGTTGGTGAGGTCTTGAAGCAATTCAAAGGTGAACAAAAATGGAAATCCACAATGAACGGCTAGGATTGATTTTAGGGGAGTTGGCCAGTTTTGATCCAATGGTCAAAAACCAATGTAACAGTGAAAGAACTGTTTTATTCAAAACGTGGGTGGTTTTTAATGTTTGTTTAAGGCTGGGGGTTTTTCGAGATAGATCATATCCCAAAAAGTTTAATGCGAACAAGAGTTAAATCTTAGCATTTAATGCATGGAAAGTGACCTTTTGGGTAGGAGACAAATTAAATCCCAGAAAGGTGAAAACTGTATTTCAATGGGACAGATTTCGAAATAGAGATTCTGAAGAGAGTTCTGTCCACAGTTCCCTTGGTGAATCCATGATCCAATAGGAATTGTGACAATGTGTCATACCAAGCCCTAGGGGCTTGTTTGAGTCCATATAGAGCCTTCTTCAGCCTGTATACTTGGTTTCCAATCTCAAAACCTGGTGGTTGCTCCACATAGACTTCTTCTTTTAAGACTCCATTCAGAAAGGCACTCTTGACATCCATTTGGTACACTTTGAACCTCTTGTGGGCTGCATAGGCTAGGAAGAGCCTTATTGCTTCTAGCCTTGCCACAGGTGCAAATGTCTCATCATAGTCAATGCCTTCATGCTGGCAGTAACCTTTTGCCACTAGTCTTGCTTTGTTTCTGACAATCACATCATTTTCATTCTTTTTGTTCTTGAACACCCACTTGGTTCCAATAACATCTTGATGTGAAGGTCTATCAACCAGCTCCCATACTTCATTTCTGGTGAATTGGTTGAGCTCTTCCTGTATTGTTTTGATCCAATTGGCATCCTGAAGTGCTTCATCAATATCACTTGGTTCTTGTTCTGACAAGAAACAACAAAACATAGCACTTTCACCATGAAAACTTCTAGTTTTGACTCCTATACTTGGGTCACCAAGTATCAGATCAGTAGGATGGTCATACAACCAAGTCCTTCTTTTTCTGATTCCTTCAGTAGAGTTGTCCTCTACTGGAGTTGGATCATTTTGATCATAAAATTCAGGATAATTTAGTGCAGGATCTAATTCAGGATCATAATCAGGGGTGTTGTCCTCAATGTCAGGGACATTGGCATTTTCAACATTTTGAGTTCCCCCTTGATTATTTGACCCATTAACTACCTCAGCAGTAACTGCTTCTTCATTGGTAGTTGTTACCTGTATGTGAACTGGGATTGGCTCATTCAGTTCACCATTTCCATCAGTGGGGTTTGTCTCAGGAAGATTGCCTTCAGGATTGTTGTCCAATGTGGTATGTTCAGGTAGATTGGCTTGGACAACATCTATGAATTCAGTGTCTTTGTCTTTTAGGCTCAATCTGGTTGTCCTCTGTGTGATTTCTTCAGGTTCCAAACTATTATTCCTGATCTCAAAGATAGACTCATCAAACACAACATGAGGTGTTTCTTCCATAATAAGGGTTCTCTTGTTGTAGACTCTGAAAGCTCTACTGATTTGAGAATATCCAAGGAATACTCCCTCATCAGCTTTACTATCAAAGGCTTTCAATTGTTCTTTCCCATTATTGTGTATGAAACACTTACAACTAAAAATGTGAAAATATGACACTTTAGGTATTCTTCCTTTCCAGATCTCATAGGGGGTTTTGCCTTGCCCCTTAGTGATCAAACATCTATTTTGAGTATGACATGCTGTGTTTATGGCTTCAGCCCAAAACCACTTAGGTAAATTTGAATCAGCAATTAAAGTTCTAGCAGCCTCCTTTAATGTTCTATTTCTTCTTTCTGCAACTCCATTTTGCTGAGGAGTTCTAGCTGCTGAGGTTTCATGAGCTATCCCATTAGATGTGCAATACTCATTGATGTATGAATTTATGAACTCAGTGCCTTTATCAGATCTTATCTTGATAATGCTAAGGCTTTTCTCATTTGATAGTCTATTGAGAAGTTCAGGTAGTTTAACTTGTGTTTCCTTCTTATTAAGGAGAAATACTACCCATGTGAACCTAGAGAAGTCATCTACTACAACCAATGTGTATTTTCTACCATTTATGCTTGAAGGGGTGATTGGTCCAAAAAGATCCATATGTAGAAATTCAAGTACCCTTTCAGTAGAAATGACTGGTTTACCTTTGAATGAGGCTTTAATCTGTTTTCCCTCTTGACATGGTTTACACACATGTTCTTTTATGAAAACCTCATTAGGTAGTCCTTTAACTAATGCATTTCTAGCAAGTTTGTTCATTGATTTGAAGTTCAGATGGTTTAGCCTCTTATGCCATAACCAGCTTTGTTCACTAGTGCTCTTAGCAATGAAGCATGCAGCATCAGTAGACTTGTCCCAGTCTGCAAAATACACATTTCCCTTTCTAGTTCCAGTCAATAAGGTTTGTTGAGTTTTATCCTTAATTAAGCATTTTCCACTTGAGAACTCAACTTTAAAATTTTTTTCACAGAATTGACTGATACTTAGGAGATTATATTTGAGACCAGCTACATAAGATACATTGGTTACTTTGATGTTACCAATCATCAAAGTACCATAACCTTTTGTTGTTGCTTGTGAGCTGTCTCCAAAAGTGACATTTGGGCCTTCTTTTTCAATAAAATCAGTGAGGAGTTCCTTGTTTCCAGTCATGTGCCTTGAGCATCCACTGTCAAGGTACCATGCTGTCTTTTTGTTCATGCTCCTCTTTCTGTGGCCCAATGGTACCTGCAATTAGATAGGTTTAGGTACCCTTTGAGTTTTGGGTCCTGAGAGGTTAGCTGTACCTTTAGGAACCCAAACTTGCCTAATCACCCTGATTGATTCAAGGTGGCTAAGTTGTTTTCCTTGTGCATCAACATACACTGTCTTTCCCTTAAATGCCTTTGGGAAAGTATGTGTGAATGTGTTAACTCTGTAAGTTTCAGGGGAGTTGTCAACTCTCCTGAACTTATGAGTCCTTTGTGCAGCTTGATGAAATCTTTGAGGAAAGGCATTTTTAGGACCATTACCCTTTGGCATGAAGGGTTTTGGTTGTCTCATTTTATTCTGCCTTTGAGGATAGTTTTCCTTAGGTCTATTTAGCTGAGGCTTTCTCAGATGAGTTGGCCTGGGCTGATTATACCTTGGATAACTCCTCTGAACATTGTTCAGGAGAGTTGCCCTTCTATTGGGTCTACTCTGCTGACCAACATTCCTCTTTTGTTCAGGAGCCTTGACCTTTTCCAAAGGTTTAGGTCTAGTCTCCTGAAGCACTAGAGTAGGAATTTCATTCATCTTGCCCTTTCCTTTGTTCAGTGATTGAATTATTTCATTTTCAGCTTGTTGTGCCACTGATTTATCAAAGATTTTCTTAGTGTTACTTGTAGAGGCAACACTAAGACAAGGTGAAGATTCAAATGGATCAAAACCCAATCCACTTCTTTGAGCCATAGGTCTTTGATAACTCTGAATTTCCTCTATTGCTCTAGAGGACTTGTTCAAAGTAGACATCTTTAATTTCAGGCTCTCTTTACTTGATTTAAGAATATCATATTCATGTGAGAGATTTTCAAACTTGGCATTTAGAATTTTTAGTTCAAAGTCTTTTCTTTTCTGAGAAAGTAGTTGATTGTCAATCTCCTTTTGTTGGTCAACTATCCTGAGATTTGCTTCCTTAAGCTCTCTCAAGGCTTGTTGATACAACTCAGTAGATTTGACATCAATAGCTATCTCAGAGTTTTTGGTATGTTCAATAGCCAATCTTTCATTTTCTCTCACACAGTTATCATGAAATTCTTGTAATCTAGTGAAATCTTCCATCAACTTCCCAAAGGAAAGTTTCAAGTTGACTTCACTAGTGTTCTGTGATAAAAATGATGGTGAGCTAGAAGTGGAGGATACCTCATCATCCTCAAGAGCCATGTTGCACACATCATCATCATCATCATCATCACTGTTTGAGAACAGTCCATCAGAAGAGTTGAAGCTTTCAGCACTATCAGATTCTTCACCAGCCATCATGGCTTTTCTATTTGTGAACTTTCTATCTCTTTTAGCTTGTCTTTCTCTTCTTTCTTTAGAGCTCAGTTCAGGGTAGTCATACTGGAAGTGCCCTTTCTTTTTGCAATTGTAGCACAGGTCTTCATCATCATCTTTCTTGGATTCATCTCTTCCTTTTGATGATGAGGGGTCAGCTCTACTGGACCTTCTCCTATCAGAGTACTTGTCCTCTGATCTTTTCTCTTCAGGCTTTTTGTCTTTGGCCTGATCTTCAGGGGAGTTGTATCTTCTCCTGAATTTGTTGTCTTGATAGAATTTCTTGTATCTACCAAACCTTGTGTTTAGCTTGTCAAACCTTCTAGCCATCAAGGCTAGTTCTTCCTTCATTTCAGTCTTTGAGACTGACTTTGATGATCTGGGAGTGGGTTGCATTTCAGGTTCAGCAATTTTGGCTCTGAATGCCACTCCCTTAGTAGGATTTGAAGGTTCCTCAACAGGTTTTCTTCTATTGAGGTCAAACTCATAGGCTTTGAGTTCTGAGAAGATTTGTTGCATGGGCATGGAGGAGAGATCTTTGGTGTTTTGCATCATCACAGCATAGACATCCCACTTTTGAGTGAGACTTCTCAAGATCTTTAGTCCAACTTCTCTCCTGGAGTACACCTTGCCCAATGAGTTGATTTCATTCATCACATCAGTGAATCTACCAGCAAATTTGTCAATGGATTCATCAGCTTCCATTGAGAACTGCTCAAATTTTTGCACAGCAACTTGGAGCTTATTCTCCTTGATCTTTTCTGTACCCTCACACATCTCAGCAAGAGTATCCCAGATTTCTTTGGCTGTGGTGCAATGGTAGACTCTTCCCATGACTGCATCTGGAATTGTTTGATAGAGGGTATTCATGGCAAGATAATTTAGATTATCTTTCCTCTTTTCATCAGCAGTGAAGTCATCCTCATCCTTGGGAATCAATTCCCTTATATCTGCTCTTTGCTCATCTGTTAATCTTGGGTTAGTTTGGGTAAACACAAAAGGTCCTCTTGTGATTACTCTTAACATATCAGTATGAAGAGATGCAAGATGAGCCCTCATTCTAATTTTCCAGAAATCATAGTTGTCTATAGAGAACATGGGCAATTTATGATATGAAATGTGATTGACTGGATTTGTGGCCATGTTGTCCAATCCTTGAACAGCAGGTGGAGGAACAGCATTGTTGTTGGCCATATCTCAAGAATAAGCAGTTAATCAACAAGTAATAGATTTCAGATAGAGATCAGTTCAGTGACCACACAAATATGTGAATTTTGAAAATCAAGATGGATTTTCAGAGGCAGTGGTCTTTAAACCCCTGCTCTGATACCACTTGTTGGTCCTAAAAGGATTATATAACAAGTGTATGGGGGGGAATACACTTGTATGCAAATCTTTTCAACTTATGATCAATCCAGAGCTCAGCAAGGTTGTCTTGGATAACTCTACTGAAGATGATTAACTCTTCTAAGTTAATCAAACAACTAAGTACTATTGAGTACTTAGTTGAATAATTATCTAGGGGAGTTATATGTGCGGAATAGTGGTTGGTCCTTTAAGTTTAGACTCCTTAAGTTTCTGAAATCACTTTGCCAATCCAATGCAGTCCAGTTTAGTTTCAGGGAATTTGTCCAAATCAGTTTTGCACAGTCTTTGAATATGTATCTTTTGAAAGATCAGTTTTGTGTGCAGTGTTGAATGAATGTAAGTACTTTGTAAGGTAAATCAACACAAGAGTTTATAGTGGTTCAGAGACTCAAGCTCCTACATCCACTTTCCCTGATTTAACAGGATAATTCCTTCACTCTTGGAATTAACTTGTTTTATAGTGCCAAGGTGCACTTGATCAATAACACCACTCCTTGGTGAATTGATCCCTAGGATGTCTAGAGTTCTAGTACCCTCTTCTCAACTCAGAACTGAACTGTTCTTCTCTCAACAGTCAGCTCCTACCACTTCTACTACTACAACCTTCTCACTTTCTCACTTGAAAGGGGTAAGGATTGAAGTAAGGTTCCAACTAATGACATATCCTTTACAATGAAGATCAAGGTATAAGGATAGGATATCTCTCTAAGCTTATGTATGGATATACAATTGGGTTCAGCTTAGAAGAAGTGTTTGAAGACTAAGATAGTCTTTGACAGCTTTGAAAGCACTTTGACTTGTAGGATAGTTGGATATTCTTGTCAAGGTTGAGGTGCCTCAATGGTCTTCACACTCCTTGTATTTATAGACAAAATGGAGATTTGCCCGTTGGAGAGACAGCCCCAAATTGCTATAAATGTCTTTCTTGAGTTCTTCAAACTGAAAGACAGATTCTTGATAGTGACATGTCCTCATTTGGGTAATAAACGGCTTGTAAGATTTTGTCTTCTTTCTGTAGCACTTTTCCCAATGTTTGACTTCTTGTTAGGACTTGGACATGGCTTCTGAAGGTTGATCCAATGATAGGACAACATTCCTTATCAAGTGGACAACTCTTCTTATCACTATCAGCAGTTTTGCTTATCAGCAAGGTTGGCTTGCTCTTCTTCAGATGACTTGGCTCTTTCCCTTTATTTCATTTCAAGGTGATCTTAGCATGTTGCATTGTAATTCTTTAGGATATGGTTGTCTCTAATTCTTCAGCATAGTTGACCTTCAATCTTTAAAGCATCTGTTCTGATTCAATCTTGCTGAGACAACTCTTCTGGACAACTCTCCTGATCAGCATACTTGGTCTTTTAGCATCAGAGCTTTTCACATAGAGTTGACTTCTCTGGGCAACTCTCCTGATCATAATAATTGATTAATCTTGTCCTTTTGAGCTTTGCAATCTTCTTCTTGCATAAAAGTAACTCTTCTGGACAACTCTCCTGATCAAGGTTTTAGGTTTCATATGGAGTTTTCTTGTCCTTAGAGATTGTTCCAAACTTTGAGCCTTGAGGGGACTTGATCTTGATCACTTTGAAGTCATAGGTTCCCCCTCAACTTGTGCATCTAATCATCTAAGAGCTGCCTAACATATCAGCTTCTCATCTAGCCTTATACTATGTGTTCTATCACATTTTGAACACAATCATCTTGACTTAGGCATGTCTCAGGGGGTTTTGGTATTTAATCAAAACATGTATCATTTTATTCCCAACAGATTGTATCTTTCAAATATATTTTTTTAATATTTATTTGATTCTTAAAAAAAAAAAAAAACCCAAGTATATATCCCTATAAGAGACTAAGTGTGCAAAAAATGGGCTTCCAGAGTCAATCCTAGTCCGTATAGCCAAGAGTGGATCACGAGGCATAGTCAAGCCAGAAAGGTGGTTATGTAAAGGATCTAGTAGGAAGCAAAGAACGGTGAAAGCGTCGATCATAATCGGTACAACGATAAGGAGTATGTCTGATAGACATCTAATGCTAATGGTGATTCCCCAGGCCCAAAAATCCAGAGGTATGCTCCAGGCAATGGAAGTAAAGATGCAACTGGATTTAGATATATTTTTAAGATTTAGTTAATTTTAATAATGTTATTTAGATTTTATTCAATTTGTATTTTGTTTTAAGTGTCAAAAGGGTAAATAAAAAAGAATTGAGGGTATGTTTAGTAATAAAAATTTATTTTTAAATTTTAGTGGATGTGTTTAACATTTGGGGTGTGTATAATATTATATATACACCCTGTTTAGAAAGAGTATCGTATGAATAAATTTAGTGATTCAACAATTGAAATAATAAATAAATGAGAATCAGAAACATCAAAGCAGACAAAGTGGGATAGCTCAAGTGGTTAGAGCACCACTACCTAGGCCTTAGGTCCTGGGTTCGAGTCATGGGGAGGGGAAAAAAGGGATGGGTATTTAACTTCCAAAAAAAAAAAAAAAACATCAAAGCACCGGTGGTCTAGTGGTAGAATACTACCGTGCCACGGTACAGACCCGGGTTCGATTCCCGGCTGGTGCATTGTTGTGAAGATTTCTGGCGCCTCTGCGATTGTTGACTCTGCAATTGTTTGTTGGGTCAATTGTAGCGCCTCTGCGATTGTAATTGCTTTTTGGCGACTCTGCGATTGTTTGTTGGGTCAATTGTAGCGCCTCTGCGATTGTAATTGCTTTCTGGCGCCTCTGCGATTGTTTGTTGGGTCAATTGATGGTGCCTCTACGATTGTAATTTCTTTAAACTGAATTTCACGCTGTGACGATTGTTGGGTCACGCTATTGTTTGTTGGGTCAATTGCTGGCGCGCGCCTCTGGCGCCTCTGCGATTGTTTGTTGGGTCAATTGCTGGCGCCTCAGCGATTGTAATTGTTTTAAACTGAATGTCACGCTGTGACGATTGTTGGGTCACGCTATTGTTTGTTGGGTCAATTGCTTTAACTGAATGCTGTGAAGATTTCCTGTGACGATTGTTGGGTCAATTGTTGGGTTTAAACTGAATGTCACACTGTGACGATTGTTGGGTCAATTACTTTAAACTGAATGTCACACTGTGACGATTGTTGGGTCAATTGCTTTTCTATTGTTTGTTGGGTTTTTTTGTTGGGTCAATTGCTGGCGCCTCTGCGATTGTAATTGCTTTAAACTGAATGTCAAGATTTCTGGCGCCTCTGGCGCCTCTGCGATTGTTTGTTGGGTCAATTGTTGGCGCCTCTGCGATTGTAATTGCTTTAAACTAAATGTCACGTTGTGATGATTGTTGGGTCACACAATTTTTTGTTGGGTCAGTTGCTTTAAACTGAATGTCACGGTGAAGATTTCTGGCGCCTCTCCGATTGTTGGGTCAATTGCTTTAAAACTGAATGTCAGTTCAAATTATGTGTGCTTTTGAGTCAATTGCTTTAAACTGAATGTCACACTGTGATAATTAATGGGTCAATTGCTTTAAACTGAATGTCACACTGTGACAATTGATGGGTCAATTGCTTTAAACTGAATGTCACGCTGTGACAATTGATGGGTCAATTGCTTTAAACTGAATGTCACGCTATGAAGATTTCTGGCGCCTCTGCGATTGTTGGGTCAATTGCTTTAAAATGAATGTCTATTCAAATTATATGTGATTTTGTTTTACAAAGAGCGACCTATATTTATAGGGAAGAAAGAAAATATATTTTGTTGAGAAGAAAGTAAGGTATTGAATCTATCATGAAAATCTCATAATTTGAATTACATAAAACATCTCTCTTTAAATCTTATTTCGTAGTATAATTAAATAAAGAATTTTAAAAATAATAATAATAAGGAAAAATGAGTGTTTTGTTCTAAACTAACTATGCTGATTAAAATTTAATACAAACTTACAAATATAAAATCTATGCTGTCTATACAATCATTACATCAACTTAGAATATATTTTCACATTTAACACATATAAGATCAGTAACTCAGATTATATGACTTCTCAAGATGACTTATTTAGGATGACTTCTATCCACGTATATTATTAACTTTAAGTTGGTTTTTGGCCATCAAAACTTATTCTCATCAACTAGGACTTATTTTTAGAATTCATATCCCAACAGGTGTTATTGATTTTACTTAATTGATGAAATTTGTTGCAATATGTTTATTCAAAAAAAAAACTCATGCTTATCCTATATTTTATGAGTAAAGCAATCGGTGCAATATGTTCTAGCATCAAATAAAAATCAATATAGCATCTCATATACCCTATTAGTTCAAGAATGTGGAAAATCTTTTAAAATTTGTGTTTTTTTTTACGATTTGTTGTTAGTTTTTTTTATTAATTATTTATTATCTTCTTGCACCATAAATGAATATAAAATTGAAGGAAAAATAATGTGTTATTTTATATTACATAGATTCATTATTAAAAAAAATATTATAAGCTTATGTCTGTGTTAGATTTTTTAATTGATTTTAACTTTCAAATATTTATTTGATTTTTTTTAAATCAAATTTTATTTAATATTCTTCATATTATTGAATATATTTTTTGATAAAAAAAAATAGACTGATGATAATTTTTTTTAAATTTATATATTTTTAAGATTTAGTTAATTTTAATAATGTTATTTAGATTTTTATTCAATTTGTATTTTGTTTTAAAAGTTGAAAGGATAAATAAAAAAGAATTAGAGTGTATTTAGTAATACAAATTTATTTTTAAATTTTAACGGGTGTGTTTAACATTTCGGGTGTGTATAACATTATATGGGCACCCTGTTTAAAAATTGTGTCGTATGAATATAAACATATGAGCACAAAGGTTTTCCTAATGTAATTAAGGAATAAGTACAATTTTAGGAAAAGACAATAAACCAAAACACATAATATTGGAAAAGCAATAAATTAATCAAAGATTATGACAATTGATTTACGAGCCTATCATTGCCTTATCCGGAAAAGGGTCTTCACTTTATGGGTGAAATTAATATAAAACTGAAGGTAAAATTATTAAAAAAAAATCATTATTTAAAAAAAAAAGATTATAACTTTAGGTCTGTTTTAGATTTTTTAATTAATGATTTTATCTTTCAAATATTTTTTTTAATATTTATTTGATTCTTAAAAAAAATAAACTTTTATTTAATTTTTTTCATATTATTGAACATATTTTTTGATAAAAAAATGATGGATGATAATTTTAATATATTTTTAAGATTTAGTTAATTTTAATAATGTTATTTAGATTTTTATTCAATTTGTATTTTGTTTTAAGTGTCAAAAGGGTAAATAAAAAAGAATTGAGGGTGTATTTAGTAATAAAAATTTATTTTTATATTTTAGTGGATGTGTTTAACATTTGGGGTGTGTATAACATTATATGGACACCCTGTTTAGAAAGAGTATCATATGAATATATACCTATGAAGTTTTCCTAATGTAATTAAGGAATAAGTCAAATAATAATAAAATGTGATTCCACAATTTTAGAAAAAGACAATAAATCTTAAAAAAATCATATAATATTGGAAAAGCAATACAATAAATTAATCGAAGATTATGACAATTGATTTATGCGCCTATCATTGCCTTATCCGGAAAAGGGTCTTCACTTTATGGGTCAAATTAATACTCCTATATAATCACATTTTCCCATCTTCTTTTTTAACAAACAATTTATAAAGGTCACTTACTTACAAATATTTCAATGGCAAACAATAGCAATGAGATTTGTGTGCCAACTTTCCAGCACCAGGAGAAAAGCATTTCTACCCACTTGGATTCTCTGGAGAAGTAAGATTTTAGTATTTCATATCATATAGCTAGTAACCCTTTACTTTAGTCTTCATAACCCCACCCTCAAAATATACTCTTATTTACCCATATGTCATTACTTTTCCACACTCAATCTACTTTTTACTTTACTTTATTCATAAAACTTTACAAAACTACCCCTCAAAACATCACTCATTACACCTTTTCTTACACATTTCTTAAATTGTGTGCCCACCCAAGTGTGCAAGTTCCTATGGGACGGAGGGAGTAGCTAGTAACCCTTTTTTCTTCTCATAGCTTCATGATTTTATTTCATATCATTACAGTTTTGTGATCCTAGGTATATGACATACTCGTCATTGGGACAGTTGGATTTAGAGTTTTTACTTAAATACTAGCTCTTTTTCTAATATATATATATATATATATATATTAATTATTTTTATTTATGTCTTCAATTTTATAAAAAAATTCCCTCATTCCCCAATGATATTTTTTAATAACATTATAATGAAAACTTTTGAGCGAAATCCTGCATACATCTTATATATGTGAAAATTAGTGTTACAATTAATTAGTTGAGAAAAAAATGGTGCAGATATGCACTTGAGTTGAAGATTATTCGTTATGCTAAGATTGCTGCACTCATACCGGGCAAAACTATCCGTGACGTGGCACTGCGCTGTAGATGGATGGCTGTAAGTTTGTTCCACTTGTAAACTAGTTTCATACAAAAAAAAAAAAACTGTTTTCCGACGAATTTACCAATATACTTTGCTTAATTTTGCAATTTTTCTTAACGTCTTTACAGAAGAAAGAAAGTAGCAAGAGAAGGAAACAAAGAAGACACGGACAAACAAAGGTTAATACTCCCTCCATTTTTTTAATAAGTGTCACTTTAACATTTTTCAACAAATTAAGATATTAAATTGTGGTCAATATTACTCTTCATTAATGATAAATAATTTTAATATTACATTTTTGTTTAATAAAGAATGTAGTCAAGAATGTATGTTGTATTCATATGTACAATATTTATGATTTTTCCATGATTTATGCTACTATATTAATTGAAATTGAAGGAAAATTATTTTATAAGGGTAAAATTGTCAAAATTAAAGAAAAAAACATAGAATGACACTTATTATAAAAATAATTAAAATGGCAAAGTGACACTTATTTAAAAGTGGAGGGAGTATCTGATTTGTCTATTTTGTATTTGAATAATTAAATATGAAACAAGAGTTCATATCTTAAAATATTTGTAATCATAATTAATTGCTTTAGATATACTGAGATATCACGACTGACTTAGATTGAATTGTAGATCGAGTGTGTTTAGATCTGAATAGATATTTTTCTCGTGTTTGATTAACATTTTATTTTCAACTAATCTATTCTACCAAACTGAATCTTAATTAGACCTTTGACTCTTTGTTATCGTCTTTACAATGATCTTACAGAAGAAAGAAAGTAGCAAGAGAAGGAAAAAAGGCATCAATATTGGGAGGAGACATAAACAAACAAAGGTTCACATCTGATTTCTCTATTTTTTTTTTTTTTGAATAAATATGAAACAAGCTAGAGTTGGATCATATCTTAGACTAAACTGAAATCACAATTAATTGATTTTTTGGGTTGGTCTCTTATGTAATTGAGTCATTGAGTTTTTTTGTTACACCTTTTAATTATAGTGACTTACTTTTTTTAAAATAATATTTTAAGTTATATTGACGTACGTTTTTTAGTAATGTTATATTGTACATTTTAGTTATATAGACGTGCATTTTTCAATAATATTGTGTTGTACTTTTTAGTTATAATGACTTACATTTTTCATTAAAAATTATATTGCACTTTTCAATTACAGTGACTTACACTTTCAGTAATATTGTGTTGCACTTTTTAGTTATAATGACTTACATTTTTCAATTTAACTTTTGGTCAACTCGATTCCATTTTTCGTTTTCAATTATCATCTTCCCTTTTACTGCAATTTTTGTTAACAATGCTCACACTGTCACACAAATCTTTCTTTTGTGCAGAGTTCAGAGGCTCAAGCTGGAATGTGACCGATACATTCTTTTATCAAGAAAAATTGGTTTTTTTTTTAATGATCAAATAATACACTCAAGTTGTTTGTTATTGCAAATTAAGGCTATCAAGAAATATTGTTTATTTTAAATGATCAAATAATACACTCAATTAGTTTGTTGTTGCAAAGGCTATTTCAAAAATATGCTGTGGGAGTGTCTTGTTTTTAATGAGACTACAATTTTATTTAAGTTCTAGTAATGATACCGGTCAAATATGAATGTAAATGAGTCAAATCGTTATCAAACTATATACATTTAATATTTATGATAAATATAAAAATATATAATTAATTATATAAAATCATAGGTTTTAGTAAGATATCTCTCTTTATATTGAGTTGGTCTCTGGCTATGCCACCGGTCAACCAACGGGTTCGAAATTTCACTATTTTTTTTAATTATTTAATAGGAGTACTTTTAATATATAGTAATAATAAACACCACATTACACTAATAACATACACAACTTTTAAGTAATAACAAACACCACTTTTCACTATTTTGAATAAAATTTTTAAGTATTAATTAACAGTCACCACATTACACTAATAACATACACCACTTTTAAGTAATAACAAACACCACTTTTCACTATTTTTTTATTTAATAGAAGTACTTTTAACAATAATAATAAATACCACATTACACTAATAACATACATCACTTTTAAGTAATAACAGATACCACTTTTCACTATTTAGAATCACCACTTTTCACTATTTAGAATCACCACTTTTCAGTATTAACCGTAATAATAAACACCACATTACACTAATAACATACACCACTTTTAAGTAATAACCGACACCACTTTTAACTTTTCAGTAAGTAATAACAGACACCATTTTTTTCAATAATAACAAGTATCACTTTTCAATAAAAAAGAACTACACTTTTCAATAACAACATTACCACTTTTCAATTAAAAAAAATACACTTTTCAATAACAAAATTACAACTCTACTTTTTTAAGGGAGAATTGCACCTTTTGTAAACCTGCAGTCAAGAAACACCAAGAATCAAAATATGTTGATATCAACGGTTTAAATTCAATCACATCTCTCTGTTTGATTACATCTTTGGCAGGGGTTGGAGCAGGGGGATTGTTTCCCCTTTCATTTGGGATTCCATTTTCTCTCTATGGAATTGGGATGAATTTTGCTGCGATCTGCTCGGAAATGGAAGGATTCTCCCTTGAATCGCCATTTTCAGGCGTTGAAGATCTGGAGAATCGCTCAAATTTCGAACTTCCGTCCCAATTTTCTTCAACTAAAATCCTATAAATCTTACCTGAATCCGATTTGAGGGGAATTTCAGTGAATCATCTAAACTTACTAAATTTAAGAAAAAAATGGTAGATCTTGCATCATTAATCATGTCCATTTTGGTCCAATAGTATTTGAATTTAATCTCCTACAAAATAAATAAAATATATCTTGCAAACTTGATATTATACAAAATAAATCTTGCAAATTTGATTACATACAAAATATTTGTTACAAACTTGATCCCAAAAGTGAAAAAAAAAAACTCATTAATTAATAATTATTATTCAAATTGATATAATAAGTACGGAGTAACTATTAATTAATACTCCCCCGTCCCCTACTTGATGACCAATTTTGTTATTTTGGGTGTCCCTTACTTGATGACACATTGTCTAAAATAGCAAAAACTTTTTAAAACAATCTCATTAAAATATAACAATATTATAACAAATGACACCAGTTTATTACACTAAAAGTAACTTTATTACTATTTATAAAGTTTAAAAGTTTTTACAACCCTCACTTTATCTTTCATAATATTAATAAACAATTCATTCGTTAAAATACGTGCCAAATAGTTTTGTGTCATCAAGTAGGGGACGGCCGGACGGAGTGTATATAATTTTTTCACTCCTAAATATTATCTTATTACATGACCAAAACTATATTACTATAAGACTAAAATTTTATCACTACAAGATTAAAAGTGTTTTAATTAATTATTTCCTCTGTTCCACAATTGTTTGCACTCTTTCCTTTTTTTTTTTGAAGACTCGGGTATCCGATCTTATGACCGACTAAACTCGGGGGACCAATCCCACCGCCCACTTGTGGGGGTCCCATTTAAAGCCGGAACTTTGCGCTCTGTATGGACATGAACCCATAGAAATTGTTTGCATCTTAGAGGGTTCGAACCTGAGACCTAGAGAGGAGCATACTCCTAAGTCACAAGTTTATACCACTAGGCCAACTCCTTGGGGTTGTTTGCACTCTTTCCTTATTCGCCCGTTCCACAATTGTTTGCACATCCCCAAAAAAACAAATATTTACATAAATCCCACCCTCACAATATTCACGTATTTACACAAAATGTTATTACTTTTACCCTCAATCCAATCATTCACTTTATTTTATTCATAAAAATTTATAAAATTACCCCTCATTACACATATTTTTTCTTAGTTTGTGTGCCCATAAAATGGTGCAAACAATCTTGGAACGGGGGAATATTTTTTTCACTTATAGGGCAAGTGGATCCATGGGTAATGTGACCAGGACTGCAATCTTCTCATTTAATAAATCCGTGACTTTTTACAATTTATGAAAGATAAAATAAATTTAGTGATTCCACAATTGAATTAATAAATAAGTGAAAATTAGAAACATCAAAGCACCAGTGGTCTAGTGAGAGACCCGGGTTCGAGCTTTCTCTCTCTTTTTTTTTTAATTTGCACCCACAAGAGTTTGTGTTCCTTGACATGAGATTTTACTTTCTAGCCATTCATTTTTTTATTTGTCTCATACTTGTTTACTCATCTATTTTTTTGCATAAATTTTAATGTTAAAGTTATTTACTAGTAAAATTGATTTATCATAATAAGTATATTTGTGTCAAATATGAATAGTATATATAATTACTTTTTCACAAGCATTACAGCTCCACCCCGTCAACCTCGACTGTCCCCGCCCTGTCGACCTTGACTGTGATCCATCTCCACGGCTCAAAGCCTCCCACCATATCCTGACATCCTCATTGTTCACAATTCACGAGCGTTGACTTCAATTTTTCACGGTTAGTTGGGATATTTAATTAATGGTGATTCGTGATTTGATGTAAGGTTGTGTTTGGATGGAGGGATTTGATTTAAGGAGGTACTTCAAATGAAAGGTTTTGAAAATAGATGGATTTCAAATGACATGGTTTTAGAGAGAATTTAAAATCCTCTCAATTTTAACTAAAAAAATATGCTTACGATTTTAAATCCATTCATTTCATTTTTAATCCAAACAAAGGGAGTGGATTTGAATGATGGATTTGAAATCTATAGATCAAATCCCTCCATCCAAACGGAGCCTAATAGTGTATACTATTAAGTTTCAGGAAGTTTATATTAATTATATATATACAATATACTCTTGTACTATTTAGTTTCTGGACAATGGACATTTATATGTTTCGATTTTTGGATGCTAGTGGAGCTATTTTTTTTTTTTTTTGTGATTTTTGGATATTTATATATTTTTCTGATTTTTTTAGAATTTAGGTTTTGTTCGGTTATTCGATTTTTAATCGAACTCGAACCGAATGTGTATTCGGTTTTAGTTCAATTCAGTTCAATTTTAGTTCGGTTCGATCACCGAACCGACCGATGCACACCCCTAGTCTCAGCAGATTAGCTATGTAGTTATTGTTGGATCAAATAGGTTTTTAAATATTTTATATTTATTTAACCTGTGATTTAATTTCAAGCTTTTTTAGACAAATTATTGTGGTTAATAATATTTTTCTAGAATAGTTTGTGGCGTCTCGGTGAAATATTGATTTTTGCAGCACTCGTGTGATCTGCCGCCATCATTTACGGGAATTAGGAACGTTTGCTCGGTCCTGAGATTGCTTGAAGTTTCGCTTGACGATTTAAGACTCTTACCAAGGGTCTCGCACGGGTAAATTGGTTGAAACCTCTCATTTACTACTTTTGTAGCGTAGCCCCCGGTTGGGGATTATGTGTTGTAGATTTAGGTCTGTTTGACTGATTTATATTCTTATTATCCCTGTTTTGTAGTCTTGATCTTGGTGACTTGTGTGTACCTTTTTCGGTTGTCATTTACTGTTTTTCTTTCATATTATTATGATTTTATTGTGCTCAAAGCTTTGTAAACCAAATGGCCAACCCTCCCGCTGCGTATGCGTTGGCCCTCCTACGTCCTCTCTCACAGTCCAATTGTGATATTAATTCCTTTACCAAAAGGACTTGTAATTTATAGTCCTAAAAATAAGACCTGAGCTCGATATTTTCCAAAGATATATGACTTTATTTGTTATTGTAATAACAAGTACTTTTACAATGTCGATTGACAACAAACTTATCTTGTTGGGTTTTATGATAGAAGGTGGGGTTTGATGTATAATAACCCACTACAGTTTTCAAACAACAAGTTTAAACAACACTTTCTAAACTTAAGATATGGATAATCTATGCAGGCTTAGATCGAAAACTTGGAGCAATAGGATGTTGGGATATTCATCCAGCCCCTAATATGATTGTAATTTCTTATGTTTAGTTTTGATGGCAAAAAATCAGATCAGTAGAGCAAGATTTATTATAATAATTTGTAATCTGGTAATAGTTACCTAAGCTGTTTTTATAAAGCTTAGAAGTATTGCAATAGATTCTAAGTCTTAGTCAGTGGACCAGTTGTATGTATATCAACTGATACCACATTTGGATAAACACGCGTATGCTCAAAACTTGAAGAGTAGAAGACTATAGACTAGAAGACCCTCGAAGCTCATTCGTGAAATCAGTATAAAAGGTTCTTGTATACCTTATCAGCTGATAGAAGCTATATAATAATCTGCAATAAATTAGTATTCAGCAGATATGAGCTTCACCTAATCTTGTCTATAAAGAAGCCTTAAACAACATTGAAGTCTAGTTCATCTAATTGACCAGACGACAGTTAGCATTTGAGATGAAAGCACCTTGAAGAAGAGGCAGTTCATTAAAGATGCTACACATTGAAAGAAGAGACAGTTCATTAAAGATGCTACACATAGAAAGAAGAGGCAAATAATAACAGAAATTAAAATAAAGAGAATGTCGGATAACATCTGAATTACTCTATTAGAAGACAAGACAGATAGTCTCAAGAACATCAAGTTTTATAAAAGCATTCTATCGAGTATTTTAGAGCCAGAAAAGAATTTATGTCTTTACTCTAAGTTTTCGATCCTAAGCCAGTCCTAAGATTCCTATCTTTAGTGCTTAGAAAATCAGTTTTGAATCTTTCACACTGAAGTTAGTTATTCACATTCATTTACATTTACAGTTAGAAAAACTAATCTTGTAAAGGGTACTTGTTCTCTAACCAACAAGTAGATCCGTATACACAAAAGGTTGTGTATCTTGATCAAAAGTCTTCTCTTAGGACTATAAAGCAGCAAGAAATATAATTTCACTATCTGATTAGTGAGAGTGGATGTAGAACAAGTTGTTCGAACCACTATAAATATTGTGTTGTTTTACAGCTTTATTTACTTACAATCTATTATTTATATTGTTCATACTTTGATAAAATCATAAGTTTTCAAAAGAGTAAAAACTCACAAGTATTGATTTTGTAAATCGGCAGATACCTTGTATCAGCTGATATATATCATTCATTGATTTAAAGTCATTCTTTATTCAAAGGTTTTCATTCAATCCACGAGTCTAAATATTTAGGGCCTACACATTTCCGCACTTATAAATGTTAAGATAGCTTTCCAACTGACCAACTGATTTAAGCAATCAGTAGGTTTGTTATCTTGATCTGCTATATACACTAGCACTCTAGATCAGATCATATATTTGCATCAGACGATAGAGCATATAACTCTTCTGATCGTCTCATCTGATCAACACATAAAAATATATAAAATTAGAAAGTCTATTCACACACACACACCCCCCTCTAGACTTTCTCCATCATTTATACTCGTTTAGGGACCAACATAGGATACAAAGATCGATTCTGGCTCTAAAGAATTCTAAGGTTTTTCATAAAGCTTGTATGAACTTTTTCACGTCTGATTGCGAACTTTTGCTTGGAGTTTCCGTTATCATCACTGAAGATGATTGTCTTATATTTATAGGAGGGATTTGAAAACTAATCGTTGGTAATGACCTAGCTATTGGGATCAAATCCTCCATTTGTTGGCTGCAAATTTTCATGGAATGGACTTCAATGGTGTTAGGTTGCTATATTCAGCTTGTATGAGCAGCATATGAGTTATTTGAAGATGGAAAAGTCCATTAGTGAGATCAGATGACAAGTCCCTTGTATGTCTTAGTATGATGGCCAAGTGACTCAAGCTGACTAGTTCTCTTCTTCAATTCCAATTTCTCTACTAAGTTGTGGTGCCTATGCTGCTCATGGTTAAGCTCCATTACAGCCACACACTCGATACCAATAGGAAACAACTCACTTCCTCCAATTCAACGGAATACTTGGAATTAAGAGAAATAACTTCATTTTGGAATGTTTATGGTGTGTGACCATATGGTTCATCTAGATAACAAGAAACAACAAAATCTTTACAAATGTGGATTCCAAATTCGAGAGGATCTTCGATGAAATTATAGGCATAGTGTGGAGCATCTTCTCACAAAAAAAGAAAAAAAAAATCCCTCCTCTGCATCTTTTCAAGATTGGTGCGCAATTCCCAAAATATCATGCGTGTAATAGAATAATCCATTTGTTGTGGAGTTTGTCTAAGATTCCCTATAACCCCTCTCGATGTAAACCCCAATTGTAAACTCTTTTGAGTACCTCTGATATTCCGGAATTAATATATACTCCCTCCGTCCACCAAAATTATGGTCACTTTCTTTATTTTTTTGTCCACCAAAAGTTTCCACATTTTTTTTTTGGAAACAATCACTTTATTTTTACCTCACAACAACTCCACAACACTCTTACTTTATCTATTTTATATACTTTTTCTTAAAACATGTGCCCAAAGGTATGAGCATACTTTTGGTGGACGGGTTCTGTAAAAAAAAAAAAAACTCTTGAGCCAACATGTGTTGCTCAAATATGGTCTCAGTTTATAAATACTTCGTTGATCCCATATGACCAATACTTATAACATAAGTTGATTTATACAACTTCAGCTTATAAAACCTATTAGATTGCAAATTACTCTATAAACAGATTGCATGTGTTTTGGCCATCAAAACTAATACATATTCTAATCAACACTGGGAGGTGGAAATCCTAATAGATGATATCACAATTGTTCCTAAGATATAAACCTAAGACTTCATATCTCAACATGAAATCTATCACTTCTTATGTGTTCACCTTTTGTGGTTTTTTTATTAATTGGAAGTATCAGTTACAACATGTTATTACTTTATCTAAAACTAAATCTGAGTATGTTGCAATTAAAGAGTCTTATTTCTAAAATTGACCTACTTGAAGGTGAAGTGGTTGTGTATTTTGATAGTCAATTTGCTATTCAATTGTGTAATAATCATGTATACCATGATAGAACTAAACACATTGATGTGAAATACCATTGTTTGCGTGATATAATTGAAAAAGACATTATTGATCTTGAGAAAATTGCTTCTGAGTTTATTTATTTTTCTTATATGGGTACCAAGTCTCTTTTTGTTGAAAAACATAAGTCTTGCATGAGAACTCTGAATTTTGATTCTGTTGAATAGGATCGTTTCTTGCAGACTTTATGTTTTTCCATTTCCTATTATTGTTTGTGTACTTTGTGTCCAACGTGTTTTTTGTTAGTGTTTTCCCTTGATATCTTATCTTACATTTGCTATTAATGTATTGCACTAAAACTTTGTGTTTTTCTTTTGCAGGTGTGCAATGGGTGTCATGTGTGTTATGCATGTGTTCGGTGTTAAGGCGATGATGATTACTTGTAGATATTGGATTGTAATTGGGGATGGCAAAAAAAATGGAGAATTTGTTGGGCCTAAGCCCATTGTTTTATCCCTGATTCACGTGATATGCAACACTAAATAAACAACCGCAAGTATACGGCGTCTATTGTAGCGTGATAAGCACGAGGTCGATCCCACGAGAAGGTTAAGCGTAAAAGTGGTAGTTTGCTAGTCGAATTCTAAGTAGACGTGATCGACAATTTGAATATGATGATTCACTCTAAAATTACCTACCAAGTGTCACAAATAAGTAATAAAGAGCAAAGACGAAATCGATCAAATACCATATAAATCAAGAAGACGAAATGAAACGGATGTAACTCAAAGAAAGAAGGTGGGTTCCAAGGAAATTGTAGTATTTAGACGTCCGTTTATGAGAGTTATCTCGTTTAAATGACTATTAAGGTTATCTCATATAAGGTGATCGCAAAAGAAGAACTAATCGATCTCTCGATACAAATTAATCCAAAGACGCAATGTAATATAAGCTCGTATGTCTACATCACAAATATTACACCATCTAAAATAGCTCCTAAGATCATTTGATTCCCTCTCCGATAATTAATCCTCTCTCGAGATCATAATAATACCGGGTTGCATATTCGCATACGATTAAATGGAATAAATCTCTCGATACTACCCCAATTAACAATGGATCAAGCAAATCATCATGGCCACTAACAACATGCTTTACAATGGATAATTAAACATGCAAATAAGAGATAAACACCAATTAAAGCAAGAAATTACTCATAAACATCAATCCAAATCTCTACAATGCCTTAGAACCACAAATTGTTTAGCTACTCAAATACATATCCAAACTACAAATTCCAAATGAAATAACTAAGTAAAAAGGAAAAGAAAGAGAAAGATTAGTCTAGATTATGGTAGGGAATGGAATTCCCAAGCTATTGCCTCCTTCCTTGCATGAATTGGTGGAGAGATGAAGAAGATATGGCCAAAAACCTCCAACTATGTGTAAATTTGTGAAGAACTCTTGAGAAAGGGGTAAGATAGTGTGAAATTCAAGAAGTGGGGTATTTATAGTGTTGGGGTAGGGTTTGGGTGTGATATTTGCAAGTAGGTCCCTAAAAAATGGACAAAACACGCGTTTGGCACCGAAAATGGGGCGGCCCGGCCGGGTGGGGAAGTGGCCCGGCCGGGTGGAGTGTTGGCCGAAGTTAAATAAAAACAGGGCAAGGTTGGCCCGGCCGGGCGAGTGATGCCGCCCGGCCGGGCGGAAAGTTCGTAAATGGGGGGAAATTTTGGGGCATTCGGCCGCCCGGTCGGGCGAGTGGTGCCGCCCGGCCGGGCCAAAACTTCGACTCCAGAATTTGGTACGCGACCGCCCGGCCGGGCGAGTGATGCCACCCGGCCGGGCCAAAACTTCGTATTTGGCCTCAATTCTGTGCTCGGCCGCCCGGCCGGGCGAGTCATGCCACCCGGCCGGGCCAAAACTTCGACTTTGGCTCCGTCCTTCGTTTTCGTCCTCAAACTTCGTCCCTCCATATCTTGAGCTTCCGACCTCCGATCGACTCGATTCTTTTGCCTATTCCACTCCATTTTTCGAGCCGGATCCAATGGTGCGCTCTTCTTTTCGGTCCAGTGAAGTATGGTTGGTGTTTTGCTCCCAAATTCCATCGTTTTACCTACAAAATCGACAAAACACTACCTTTCTCTCATTTTGGCTAAAACAATCATATTCAATACATAAATCAATGAAATCCACATCAAAATATGCTTCACATGTGCATCTAAAACGTGTAAATTCCACCCGAATCAAACTCCCCCAAACTTAAAATGTTGTTTGTCCTCAAATAACTAAGCACTTAAAGCAATGAGGGTGGAATGATCACAATGGAATATTCAATGCAAATCACACATGCAAAGTGAGATGTGATGATATCTCTTTCTCAAAGTGCATTTCTCAATGAAGGTCATAGGCTCATTATTGCAATTCACACTCATGGATCAAAGAATGCACAAACACACAACACATTGTGAATGGGAAACAAAATCAAAATGCTCAAGTCCTCTACTCACATGATATAGTGTTTCTCTCAAACACACAAACAAATTGAGGATATTAATGCACTCATCAACCAAGTTATGCTGTGCAATCACCATATGCTTGCCCAACTTCTACTTTCTACACACACTTAAATGCTCAACAATGTGATCAATATGACTTAATCAAGGATGTAACATTGGCTCTTTGGTCAAGGTGGGGTAAATTTAGATGAAGTAACTCATAAACTAGTGGAGAGCGAGAGATAAAGACGTACATCTCAAAAACTTCTCAAGATAAAGTTACAATTCCGCGGATTGCAACTCAAAAACTCTAATTTCCACAATTTATTTGTTCTCTTTTAAGCACATTCTACACCACAAAACCATTGAATACTTTTTTTTCTTTTCAAGCTTTTGGGGCTCTTTGTCCCTCTTTTCTTTTCCTTGATTTTCTTTTCATCTTTCTCTTTTTCTTTCAACTTTTCCAACTTTTCTTTTCACCAAAGATATTCATTCAATGCACATGTTTTCCACTTTGTCTTTTATCCTCCACTAGATATAGGAATCAAAAGGCTCAAAAAGGTTAAGTGGTTATCATTGTAGTTTGCCAAGAAAATGAGGAATTAAGCTCAAGGGGCTAACTACGGAAAATTACTTCGGTTTTGGGAAATTTTGGCTAAGTGACTTTTTTAGAACAAGATGGCCTATATCACATCACATCATCTCACACAATCATGCTTTCCAAACAAGAACTTAGGCAAGTTCTAAGATTACTAGCAATAACATAGTCCACTCTCAAATGAACTAAACCGGATTACATGCTCGATTTAAGGCTCAATTCTCACCGGTTTATTCAATAGGACTCTCACATTCATCAAATGTTCCCAAACAACAACACATCATGCATCCATGCTATCAAAGCTCACAAATATGAACACAACATGATACCATATTCCAACACCAATCATGCATACATTCAAAGCAAATAGACATCACCACAACTACTCAACAATGGATTCCAATGACTATTCATGCTCACATTTCACCAAATGTCTACTACCCAACATATGATCAAAACCAACTTAACCAATATAAACATGTGAAAACCAAGTGTGCGCCGGTGCAAAATGTGACACAAGTAGAATGACGAACCGGTGCAAGGGTAACTACTAGTAGAAAAATAAAAGAAAAAAAAAACTCCCCCAAACTTAGAATTTTACTATGTATAAATTCTAAGTTTGGGGCTACAAGTTGTTACCTCCCTCCTTGCACATCCAATGCTTCTTCAAAGATCACCATTGCAACACTTGCTTCCTCCATTCCAAAGTTGGCTTTGCTTCTTCTTCATTCTCCAAGACTTGCTATCCGTAGTACTCTTCATCCATACCTACAAAATAAACCAAGCTATCAACACTATCAAAGCAATAAAAACAAGAAAACAATAAAACCTTGGGTTGCCTCCCAAGAAGCGCTATTTTTAACGTCCTATGCCGGACGGTCCTTCCTAAAGGGGAATATCAAGTCACCCCATCATCCTCCTTGTTTTTGACCTTCTTGGCCCAAGCAACCTTCTTGAAACCATTAAAGCATCCACTAGCCACTCCATCCGGCTCTTCAATCATGTCATAGGAGGTTGATGCCTCATTCATCCCCAAGTTCGTATAAGTAACTTTTCTTGATTTGGGGGAGTTTTTGAAGAAAACTCCCCCAAACTTGGCCTTCTTGCCCATCTCTAACTCTTTGTCTTCCACTTGGGGGTCCTCCTTCACAAAGTTGATTTTGAAATCTTCTTCCACCTTCTCTTTCATTGGCTTTGGAGGGTGATCTCCTCTAGAGTACCCATACTCTCCATCTTCATCATCCCGGACTTTGATAGCTCTATAAATGTTGAACGCGAATTTCTCATCGTTCACTTGAAGTTTTAGCACTCCTTTCTTTACATCAATTTTAGCCCCACCGGTTGCTAAGAATGGCCTTCCCAAAATCAATGGAACATACTTATCTTCCTCCATATCCAACACCACAAAGTCCACCGGGAATATAAACTTATCAACCTTAACCAACACATCTTCCACTATACCCAAAGGGTATGTCACGGATCTGTTCGCCAATATAAGGCTCATTGTGGTTTGTGTAAGCTTTCCCAAACCAAGTGACTTGAATATGGACAAGGGCATGAGATTAATGCTTGCTCCCAAATCACACAAAGCTCGAAATGTACCTCCATCCCCGATGACACATGGTAAGGTGAAGGATCCGGGATCTCTAAGCTTTTGAGGTAGCTTTGCTTGAATGATTGAGCTACATTCTTCGGTCAAATGCACCGTTTCATACTCCACCATCTTCCTTTTGTTAGACATGATCTCCTTCAAGAATTTGGAGTAGTGGGGCATTTGCTCAAGTGCCTCGGCAAAGGGAATGTTGATGTGGATCTTCTTGAACATTTCCACAAACTTGGCAAACTTGTGATCCAAACCCTTTTTCTTCAATCTTTGAGGGTATGGAAGAGGTACCTCATTTTTGCTTTTGTCTTGAGGAGGGATTGCCTCCTCACTCTTCTTCTCCCCTTCTTTTTCTTCTTTCTCTTTCACTAAGCCATCTCTTTTATCAATACCCTCGGGTGCCATTACCACTTCCTTCTCTAACGGCATCTTGGGCCCTTCGTAGCTTGTCCCACTTCTTAACCTTATGGCTTTGCAATGCTCCTTGGGGTTGACCTTCGTGTTAGAGGGGAATTGCCCCGGAACGTGTTGCTTTCCAATGGCATTAGAGAGATGGCCTATTTGCTTTTCTATGGCCTTCACATTGTTTGCCACATTCTTGATCATCTCACCATGCTCATCAATTCTTTGCCAAGTTTTGATTGCATTCTCCCTAGTCTCTCTCATGAAGTTTTTAGTTTCTCCCATGAATGCACCAAACATATCCTCCAATGATGGTTTTGACGAAGACTCCACAATAGTTCCATCTCTAACATTGAAATTTGGAGGTGGGATAATGGCATTCCTTGTGTTGGCATAGGAAAAGTTCTCATGTTACCTCAATCCGGGATGGTAATGATTTGGATTAGGAGGGTTTTGCCTCTCATTCCAACCTCTTTCTCGAAATTGACGGTCCCTTTGATTGTTCATATAATGGGCCTCTTCATATTGATCATCACTAGGTCCCATTAATGACTTGGCCGCCATCATCGAAGTCAACTTGTCCATCTTGTTGGATAGAGTAGCAAAATCATCCAACTCTTTAGTGGAAGCAACTTTCCGGGCTTGCCTTCTCTCGGATGGCCATTGATTTCCATTCTTTGCCATCTCCTCTAGAAGCACATAGCCTTCATCCGTCGTCTTTCCTAGCAAAGAACCTCCACCGGCCGAGGCATCCACCATCCCTCTTGTTCGATGGTCCATCCCGTTGTAGAAATAGCAAATCAATTGGTCTCTTGAGAACCCATGTTGAGGACAACTCCGTATGAGATCCTTGAAATGCTCCCAAGCTTCGGCTAAGGACTCATCCTCATCTTGCATAAATGATGATATCTCTCCTCGTATCTTGATGGTCTTGCTTGGAGGAAAGTATTTCATAAGAAAAGCATCTACAAGATCGGCCCAATTTTCGATTGTCCTTAAATCAAGAGACATGTACCATTGCTTAGCACGATCACGTAGAGAAAATGGGAACAATTGGAGACGGACGTAGTCTTGAGGGACACGATTGATCTTAACCGTTCCACTTATCTCTAAGAATTGAGATAAATGGAGGTTAGGATCCTCCTTTGACAACCCTCCAAATTGGTTGTTTTGAACCATCATGATCAAGGCCGGCTTGAGTTAGAAATTGTGAGCATCTACGGGTTCTCGACCCGCTCCTCCATATGGCCTCAGAATTAGGCGGAAATGATCTCTTAGTACCCTTTGTGGTCGATTTCCCCCATTCCCATTCGGTTCCTCAAATCCATCAATCCCTTGATTCTCAACCTCCTCCTCAACTTCTTCTACAACCGGATTCTCCCGTCGATTCATTCTTTCCAACTCTAGTCTTCTCCTTTCGGCGTTCGACAATTGGCTTCAATCTCCGGATCTAAAGGTAGCACTTCTTGGTGGTTCCTCTTAGATCGTGTGATCATAAACCATGTCTATCAAAAGAGCAAACGAGAGTGAGAATTGCAAATAAGATCAAGATAACAAACACAAATATTTTTGGAATTTTGCAAATAAAGAAAGCAAGTAAATGTCTAAACTAAAACTCTCTTAGCCTACACTCTAGAGCTTATAAAAACCTCCCCGGCAGCGGCGCCATAAAATTGATTCACGTGATATGCAACACTAAATAAACAACCGCAAGTATACGGCGTCTATTGTAGCGTGATAAGCACGAGGTCGATCCCACGAGAAGGTTAAGCGTAAAAGTGGTAGTTTGCTAGTCGAATTCTAAGTAGACGTGATCGACAATTTGAATATGATGATTCACTCTAAAATTACCTACCAAGTGTCACAAATAAGTAATAAAGAGCAAAGACGAAATCGATCAAATACCATATAAATCAAGAAGACGAAATGAAACGGATGTAACTCAAAGAAAGAAGGTGGGTTCCAAGGCAATTGTAGTATTTAGACGTCCGTTTATGAGAGTTATCTCGTTTAAATGGCTATTAAGGTTATCTCATATAAGGTGATCGCAAAAGAAGAACTAATCGATCTCTCGATACAAATTAATCCAAAGACGCAATGTAATATAAGCTCGTATGTCTACATCACAAATATTACACCATCTAAAATAGCTCCTAAGATCACTTGATTCCCTCTCCGATAATTAATCCTCTCTCGAGATCATAATAATACCGGGTTACATATTCGCATACGATTAAATGGAATAAATCTCTCGATACTACCCCAATTAGCAATGGATCAAGTAAATCATCATGGCCACTAACAACATGCTTTACAATGGATAATTAAACATGCAAATAAGAGATAAACACCAATTAAAGCAAGAAATTACTCATAAACATCAATCCAAATCTCTACAATGCCTTAGAACCACAAATTGTTTAGCTACTCAAATACATATCCAAACTACAAATTCCAAATGAAATAACTAAGTAAAAAGGAAAAGAAAGAGAAAGCTTAGTCTAGATTATGGTAGGGAATGGAATTCCCAAGATATTGCCTCCTTCCTTGCATGAATTGGTGGAGAGATGAAGAAGATATGGCCAAAAACCTCCAACTATGTGTAAATGTGTGAAGAACTCTTGAGAAAGGGGTAAGATAGTGTGAAATTCAAGAAGTGGGGTATTTATAGTGTTGGGGTAGGGTTTGGGTGTGATATTTGCAAGTAGGTCCCTCAAAAATGGAGAAAACACGCGTTTGGCACCGAAAATGGGGCGGCCCGGCCGGGTGGAGTGTTGGCCGAAGTTAAATAAAAACAGGGCAAGGTTGGCCCGGCCGGGCGAGTGATGCCGCCCGGCCGGGCGGAAAGTTCGTAAATGGGGGGAAATTTTGGGGCATTCGGCCGCCCGGTCGGGCGAGTGGTGCCGCCCGGCCGGGCCAAAACTTCGACTCTAGAATTTGGTACGCGACCGCCCGGCCGGGCGAGTGATGCCACCCGGCCGGGCAAGTGATGCCACCCGGCCGGGCAAGTGATGCCACCCGGCCGGGCCAAAACTTCGTATTTGGCCTCAATTCTGTGCTCGGCCGCCCGGCCGGGCGAGTCATGCCACCCGGCCGGGCCAAAACTTCGACTTTGGCCCCGTCCTTCGTTTTCGTCCTCAAACTTCGTCCCTCCATATCTTGAGCTTCCGACCTCCGATCGACTCGATTCTTTTGCCTATTCCACTCCATTTTTCGAGCCGGATCCAATGTTGCACTCCTCGTTTCGGTCCAGTGAAGTATGGTTGGTGTTTTGCTCCCAAATTCCATCGTTTTACCTACAAAATCGACAAAACACTACCTTTCTCTCATTTTGGCTAAAACAATCATATTCAATACATAAATCAATGAAATCCACATCAAAATATGCTTTACATGTGCATCTAAAACGTGTAAATTCCACCCGAATCAATCCCAAGGGAAAAAAACAATTATGTCCAGCTGTTTGTTGCCCTAAGTCTTGAAGGCAACCTCACTTATACATTGTGTCTCCCTATCTTACAGATGTTGTGATGTTGAGTGGGTGTTAGAGGAGAGAGTGAGAGATCATTGTGTTGTTGGTGAAGTGCTATCCAAGTTTGATACTTTGGTCTTCCCCTTTACATTGATATTAGATATGAAAGTATGTGTGTATATAGAAGGTGTTGTGAATTGTGTTGGCACAATTCAGACAACAATATGCAACATAAAGTAAATAACACTTGCAAAAGGAATATTCTAAATTGTATAGACTATGAATAAGTCTATACGGTTCACTATAATAAAGTAGTAATACATATTAAAACCTTTTTGAGGTTTGGAACTACAATCTATTATAAGATTTGAAAACTACAACCTCTTACACGGTTTGTAAATTACTAAATTCTATGCAACTATCTCCCTCATAGATCTTTACATATAATCTCATAGATAAACATGATTGATACTCCCTCCGTCCGCCTATAAGTTTCCCATTTTACCATTTTGGTCCGTCCGCCTATTATGACTGTAACATAAATTGACGGATAATTAAAATATTAATAATCCTTACAGTAATTCGTATGCGAAATGCTGATCCTCCACTATGGTATCCACGTAATTCTCGTCTACGAACTTGTGATCCAGATTGAAATTCTCCAAAAGAACTCGCTAGGAGAATTCTATAGAGAGAACCGGAGAAAATATTATGAGTGATAAAATTGTTACTCAGAACCTCTAACCCTAGAGGTATTTATATGGTAAAACATAAACCTTATCTGTGCACATGGGCTTGAGCCCAAGTATATATTTTATTGACAAATCCAATATAATAAAATATATTTTACCATATTTATGATATATCTAATTATTCATTTAAAATTCATCACTAAAACTAAACATATAGTGATAAATAATTCAGTATGTTTATGTTGTCAATGTTTCATTTAATATTTGTCACTAAAATCACACACATATATTGACAAATTTTTCATTATATTACAAAATACTGTAAGGTGTGATCATTAGTGACAACTATGTATGTTGTCAATGTTTCATATAAAATTCGTCACTAAAACCACACATATAGTGACAAATAATTCATTATGTTACAAAATAACACACGGTGTGATAATCAGTGACAACTTTTTATGTTGTCAATGTTTCATTTTATCTTTATCACTAAAATCACACACATATAGAGAATTTTTTTTCATTATATTACAAAATACTGTAAGGTGTGATCATTAATGACATCTCTGTATGTTGTCAATGTTTCATTTAAAATTCATCACTAAAACCACACATAAAGTGACAAATAATTCATTATGTTACAAAATAACATACAGTGTAATAAACAGTAACAACATTTTATGTTGTCAATGCTTCATTTAATATTTGTCACTAAAATTACACACATATAGTGATAAAATTTTCGTTATATTACAAAATACCGTAAGTTGTGATCATTAGTGACAACTATGTATGTTGTCAATGTTTCATTTAAAATTCGTCACTAAAACCACACATATATCGACAAATAATTCATTACGTTACAAAATAGCATGTGGTATGATAAACAGTGACAACTTTTCATGTTATCAACATTTTATTGAATATTTGTTACTAAAACCACACATATAGTTACAAATAATTTAGTGCCTTTAAAAAAAATTAAAATATATTTAGAGTATTTTGTGGTGTTACTTTTTTTTAAAAATTTTCAGAATTTTTCAAATCATATAAAAGCTAAATATGTAATGGAATATCCATTACCGTTTTATTTTTATTTTTCTAAAATCCTAAATCTAATCTGCTAAAAGAGAAGAACCCTACACAGTCACAACCTATCCGCCCTTGCCACAATCTCCTCTCTCGATCCAGCGCCGACCGTCGTTCACTTCCTACCACCAGCCACAGGCGCACAGCCCCCCGGAAACGCCCACCTCTACAGTAAGTTCTGAATCGTTAGTTTCTGAAAAAATAAAGTTTGACGGAATCTGCTAATACTTGAAATCTTATTAATTTTGTTTTTTCTACTAATTTTTTAATAGGTTAATTGTTGGATTATTGCATTAGTTTCTTCCCATAGTTGTTGATGACAATAGAATGAGATTTTTTATTTTCTTTTAAAGTAAAAAAGGGAACTCTTATATTTGATGAGAAAGTACTTGATATCACAGAATTGGTGTACAAAATTAGTTACTAAAGAATTCTAGTAATATTATAAAATTAGTTTCTAAAGAGTTTTAGTAATATCACAAACTTAAGTACAATCGGATGAGTAAAAAGGCAGAATATACTAGCCATCTAAAGTAATTATCACACAACATAAATATGATTCACTCCCAATCATTTTTTTTCAGAGTAGTCCGTTCTTTTCTATTTATGTTGTGAGAGGAGAGCTAGTGATGTAATAGCGGGAATGTATAAATAAAGAAGATAATTAAATACGAAGAACACAAAAGAACACACATTATCCGTTGATTCTACAAATACCCGGAAGAGTGATAAGAACTCAAATACGTCGATTCACAAATCGACAAGAATACCGTAAAAGAGATATAGAGATAAACTCTCATTTTTTATTAATCAATTCAACTCGTAACAATCTAAAACTTATCTATTTATAATATGAAAAACTTGGAGAATAAGAAATATATAAATACTAAATATAATAATATCAAAACAAATCTTCTAAACATAAGCATAAATATCTAATCAAATATTGATATTAATTTCCATCAATATCTCCATCATTCACCCGGAGTTCGGAACGATTCGCCTCGAATCGAAAGTGTGAATAGCGCGTCGGGATAGATCTGCAACACCATCCTTAGAATAAACACTATTTAGTTGGTGTATTGGTTGGTATATCTTTCCTCAAATAATCATTATATTGCTTCTTAGAAGACATGAACACCAACGAATGTTGTGGTGTTGGACGCTGTTGGTCCCAAGTTGAGTTAAGATTGAGTAAGCTAAGAAAGTCTAGAGGGGAGGGGTGAATAGACTTTCAAAAATCTTTCAAAATATTAGAGTTTATAATGCGGAATAGTGTTCTGAATAGTACTGTTCTTACTGAGTCAGATCAGTACTTCCAGTTTAGTTTTATACTCAACTTTTTATCAGATCTTTACTTAGACAACTTTACTGTTCTTGTTTAAACAAATATCAAACAGAAAATACCAAACAGAAAGTAAAGAACACAAGATTTTATAGTGGTTCGACCAATAAGTCTACATCCACTCTCACAATCCCAGTTGTGATGTTTTATTACTCTTCCTTGAGTTTCTTGTGGCTTAAAGTCCCAAGATTAAGACTTTGATCTTATCGATTACACTTCCAAGTATATCTTCGATCTACTAGTAATTCTACAAGTAACTAGCACACTTGTTTTACAAAACACAAACTTAAACTGAAAAGTAAAACTTCTCTTTGAGTAGCCTTTGATTCTTCTCTTCAATTCAGTGGCTTCTCCTTGCTTCGATTTCCTTAACTCTGTGAGTTCTTGCTTGTAGACTTGCTCTTGAATTCTTTAAGATCAGTAATTGTTCAGTAGTAGCCGTAGTCTCTTCAAGTAGGAGATCATACAGTATTTATAGAACTTAGTATGACAGTTAGCAGTTTGTGAACTAACTCTCAACTAACTCTAAAACTGTTTTTTTGTTGTAACTTCTTCTTGTAACCGACTTTGTAACTTCCTTCTTATTCCAAGTCAGCACAGTAACTTATTCTTCAAATATATCTTCAGTTACTCTTTAAATAAGCTATCCAAACTTATTCTTCAAATTCACCAAATCAGCACAGTAACTTACTGTTCTGATTTTTACTGTTCTTAGTCAGTCAGCACAGTAACTTAAAACTGTTCTATACTTCTCCAGAATTCTTCTAAGCTTCTCTTCAACTCTTCTTTGAAGTCTTCTTATTCTGAAGTAGTCTTCTGAGTCTTCATTAGTCTTCTAATCTTCTTCTAATCTAGTGTTCTAAATTACTGTTCTAAACTTTTACAATGCTGAATACAATAGAATACAACTTTACATATATAAAACATATCTATACATCAACTGAACTATATACAGATGAGTATATCTATGTCCTATACTATAAGTAGTCTATACAATACAAAACATCAGCTTAGTTCCTAACAGTTCATATATCAGATCAGTAAACACAATAAGATCAGTAAACTTACATATAAGATCAGTAAACTCATATAAGATCAGTAACTCAGATTTCAAATATCTTATTAAAATCAGTAAACTTATTATCAGATTCCATTAAGATCAGTAATCTTGTTTTCAGATGACTTAGTTAAGATGACTTAGAACCACATATATTACTAACTTTAAGTTGCTTTTGGCCATCAAAACATACAATCATCAACTAGAACATTGTTTATAGGATTCATATCCCAACAATTTCCCCCTTTTTGATGAAGCCAAAACTACTTAAATGTTAATAAATCAGTAGTTAAGTATGTAGTCTATCATAACAGTTCAAAAATTCCAGATTCATATTCATAATCAGATCAGATAATGCACATATTACACATAATCACAGAATATGAAATAAACAAAAATATAGAAATAAAGATTAAGGTTAGAAATGTTATCTTGTGAGCTTGTCATTCATCTTCTTTCTTTATCTTCAGATTCTGAATGCAACATAAAGCCTTGCTTTGATATCCATCATATGTTGATGATCAGTTATTCCTTCTTCTTTGATAATCTCAGCAATTATGTTACCAATCTCTTTGTAATCTGGTTCTCCATTCTCTAGTCTTGGAGGTTCCCAATTTGGTTCTTCAGGACATAATATCCTTACTTCAGCACGAGCAGCAACTTGTGCTATATCTTCCCAAAAATCTTTATCTATGTTCAACATGAACTCTTCAAAATCAGAAAATTCAGCTTCTTTGCTTGAATGATCACCAAACTTCTTCACAATGAAGTTTGCAATCTGCCACTTCTTCTTCAGATTTTTCCAATACTCCATATTTTCAGTTAGGACAATAAAATCAACAAAATTCTCATCTTGAAATTTTTTATCAAACTCTCTTCCTTCAGCTTTTCTCTGAGCATTCATTTTCCTTTTCAAAGCTGCAACTCTATTCTCTAGTCTTGGAGGTTCCTTTTCTTTCTTCTTTTTCAACTCTGCTTCTTCACTTGAAACACCAATTTTCAATTTGCTTCTGGATCTGGTAACTCTACCAGTTTCCTCTTCTTCTTGTTCTTCATCAGACAAGATCAGTTTTCTCTTCTTTTGAATAGAACTTTCAGCAATATCAGATTTCTTCTTCTCAACAACTTCTTCAACTTGTTTTTTCTGTTGCTTTCTGAGTTTGATTTTCTCATTCAGACTTGCAATTTCTTCTTTCAACTCATCTTGACTCACAACTAGTTGAGCTTGTTGTGACTGAGTTTGTTCCATTACTCTTCTTATCCTGTCTTCCCCCTTTTTGGCTTCATCATGCCACTCTTTCAAGGGAGTCAAGTGTTGCTCCATCTTTGCATGCAACACCTGAGATAGGTTCTTTTCTTGCAGTCTATGGATATCATAGATTTTAGACATTGTATCCTCCATAACTCTTTCATAAGAATTTTCAGAATTCATCTTATTCATTCTCCCAGTAGCTTCTTGGAACATTTTCACAGCATCTTCCAACTTTGCTTGAAGCTCTGCATTCTACTTTTTCAACATTTCAAAGCTTGAGTTATCAGATTCCTTTTCAACAGGAACTGTTCTGACCTGTTCCTGCACATCTTCAGGAATGACAGGTTCAGCAGACAGAACTGGCATGCTTTCTAGTTCTTCAGCATCCAAATCTTGATTCTCAAAAACTTCTGTCTCTTCAAGTACAACAATGTTCTCAAACACCTCTGTTGCATTGTCAACAGTTTCATCAACTTCCATAAAATCCTCTTCAACAACTTTCTCAACTTCATCAACAACTCTTTCTTCACTTATCATAACCACATCATCATTTTCATCTGCAGTAGTAGTAGCAACATTTTCCACAGAATATTTAAATCCTCTCAACCTTTCAATAAGTTGCACCACAGACTCTGGAGTTACTAGTTCAAGAAATGAGTTAACACCAGCTGCAAGCATCTGCTCTGCTTCCCAATCATCAAAGATTGAAGCACCACCCATACCTTCCATAACAGCTAAATTCTCTTTAAGAGTACTCCTCTTAAGATACACCCATGCGCCTATCCTAAGGAGTTTCTCAAACTCAACTGAACTTTCATCCAATCCAGGAAACTACTTCAACAAAGCCAATCTCAAATCTATCCTGATTCTATCTTCCTTATCACAGATAGGATAATACATTAAACCAGCAGGTTTAGGGGCTATAAATTCAGGTTCAGGGGATGATGAAATGTCAATTGGTACAGTAGAAGGTTCAAATTCATGTTCAGTAGAGTGATCATGAACTTGTGTAGGTGAATGATGAGGAGTAGATTGATGTTGAGGACTTGAAATGGGAGTAGGATTAAAAGTAGTGTTCTGAGGGGATGAATGGGGAGTGTTCTAAGACATTGGAAAGTAGTGAGCTGATTCCCCAGAACATGAATGGGCAGATGTGTCTTTGGTTGTGTTACCACCCTTGGTCAACACCTCTGAAGATATAGAGCCTTTCCTATGATAGGTTTTAGGAGGGTTTGAAAGTCTGTCTGCTATAGAAGACTTGGGTTGAGAAGGTTCAGGGAGGTTGGCTTGAGGGGTTTCAGGAGGGTTGGGGTTAGAAGGATTTGAGGGATCATCAGGGAAATCTTCATCATTGGAGCTACTGTCAGGGTGTTTGATTCCCTTAGCTTTCCTTTCTTTCTCCTCCTTAATTTTATTAGCTACTAGCTTTGCAAAACTTTCCTCATCAATGAGAAATCTTGTCTTTGAAACTCCAGCAAAGTGTAGCAATCTGTTCTCCTCTATTTGCCACCAGTTTGCACCCTTATCTTGGATGACTTGTGATATCTCCATCATAGACTTGTCTTTTATATCAACAAGCATCCTTAGATCATGAAATGTCTTCTGAATTCTTGGAAATTCAGCAAGTTGTGGATACAAACAGTCCACAGTAGCCTTTGCTCCTCCTCTGAGCATACTTTCAAAGGTATACTCCTCCTCATCTCCACTTGAATGGGGACTTTGGGTTATAGGGGAGTTGGCTCTGGGTTCTCCTAGAGTGGCTTCAGGGAGGTTTAATTCAGGGATGTTGGCTTCAGAAGGGTTTGGTGCAGTAGAAGGTGCTTCAGTTACTTTTGAGAGAAATGGGTCTGAAGGGGCTTTACTCAGGGGGGTTGGCTCATTGAGTGCATGTTCTAAGAGCTTTGAATAATTGAGCATGGATGAGTCAAGGGGAGACAGGAGTCTTGTCTCATCTACTGCTAGATCTGCAAGCACATCAATGCCACTTCTTTGCACACTCCCTTCTGGAGAATATCTCTTAGTGAGATCTACAGGGGTAATGGGTTGGTTGGGAGGGGTAACATGGGTTTCAGGGGAGTTGGGCTCAGGATTCTGAAACGCAGGGATGTTGGCCTCTATAGTTTGACCTTCAGGAATCTTGGATTCTGGAGTTCCAGAACCAGATGAGTTGGTCCTTGACCTAGATTTAGTCCTGCTTTCAGCTCTGCTTTCTCTTAGAGCCAATTGTAGTGACCTTTCTTCCTGCAGCTCCAACACCTTTTCAGTAGGCTTGGCCCTTCTCTTGCTGACCCTACTGCTCCCACTTCCTTCTCCTTCTTTCTCAGGGACAACTTCCCTGATCCTCTTATCTCCTTTCTTCTTCTGCCTTGTCTCATTATACTTCAGCCTCAACTCTTCTGAGTGGTCAGAAGGCACACTTACTCCCTCTTTTGCCACTTCATCAACTTCAGCTGATGCTCCTGAGGCTTCTCCTGAGGATAATTGAGACATTTTCCTTGTTTTAACAGCTCTGGCCTTGGTTCTCTTCTTCATCTTAGGCTTTTCTTCAACCTGTTCTTCAGCAGGTTTGGCCATAAGCATCCTTCTTTGCTCAGTTTTCTTGCTGAGCTTCCTGAACATAATCTTTTGGGCTGGAAGGGGCTTTGCAAATGTTTGCATCTGAGAGTAATGGGAGAATCTCTCAATTAACAAGCTTGCCATGGTGCAATACTTGAGTTTCCCTTCTAGCACAACCTTGTTGTGAGCTCTCACTTTAAATTTAGCCTTTTACTTCATCATCTCAGACATGATGAAGGTTCTCCAATCAAATTTGATGCCTTTGTCACTAGCATCAATCACAGCAGCCATGATTCTGATTCTTGGATGGCTGACCTGCTCCAAGCTTCCAGTGTTGCTCAAGAGACTCTTAGCAACTACCTCAAAGAGGTTGAGAAATTTTGGCTTGAGAGTCTTCTTGTTTTGAGTAGAAGAAGTGGGGCCTGGAACCAATAGCCATTCTTGAGCTATTTCATCTTCATGGCCAGTACCATATACTTCTGGATTCCTTCCCTCATAAGGCAATTCAAAAGCTCCTTCAATATCTTCTGAAGAGAATTTCACTCTATGAAATCTCTCTTCTTCCTCTCCTTCTGCAGTATATGACAACCTTGTGGAAACTTCACCATCTGCAGGTTGACCTCTCCACTTGAGAAAGGCAAAGAATTCAGCCATGTAACCTTCCAAGCATGAGCTTGGTCTTTCTTCCATGAACTTTTGTAGACCACCTCTTCTCAGCCATCTTAGAGTTGGTGTAATTTCAGGATCCTCACTCTCAAAGGATACTATGGGCTCAAAATGAAGGTTGTTTTTGTTGCTCAGGTAACCAAAATCAAGGTCTAGAGCATTGTTGGAGAAATCAATAATCATCTCTGGTCTAACCTTGGGAGCCATTGAAAGTTACAGAGAAAGGTTTGATAGAGATTGAGAGTGTTTGAAGAAGATTAAAGCTAGGGTTTCGAATACTTGGGGAAGAAGTGTTTGTGGGGGATCTTAAGACTTGTGAATATTCTAAAAAGAATGTTTGTCAATGAGTTGGTGAGGTCTTGAAGCAATTCAAAGGTGAACAAAAATGGAAATCCACAATGAACAGCTAGGATTGATTTCAGGGGAGTTGGCCAGTTTTGATCCAATGGTCAAAAACCAATGTAACAGTGAAAGAACTGTTTTATTCAAAACGTGGGTGGTTTTAATGTTTGTTTAAGGCTGGGGGTTTTTCGAGATAGATCATGTCCCAAAAAGTTTAATGCAAACAATAGTTAAATCTTAGCATTTAATGCATGGAAAGTGACCTTTTGGGTGGGAGACAAATTAAATCCCAGAAAGGTGAAAACTGTATTTCAATGGGATAGATTTCGAAATAGACATTGATCACCTAAAATAGGTGCTTATCAGACCAAGATTTGGTTTGATAGCCAAGACAACTTATCTGACCCTACATGGACAAGTGTCCTGAAGAGCTGTGGACAAGTGTCCTGAATTTCAAGGGACGAGTGTCCTGAAGAAGTAAGGTCATCTTTTCTGAATTTCAGTAGACTTGACCAAGTCTGCTGAAGTTTGAGTTTATTTCCCCCTTAATGAATGAACTTATTTGGACTCATTTGTCCAACTTTCCTGGATCAAGAAGACCCAACTCTGCTGATAATTCCAGGAACCTTGCCTCTGCAAGTGGCTTAGTTAGTATATCAGCTTTTTGATGATCTGTGTGGATCTTTACTAACTTAATATCCTTCTTCTCCACATGATCTCTAATGAAGTGATGCTTGATGTCCACATGTTTGCATCTTGTGTGCAAGACAGGATTTTGTGATATAGCAATGGCACTATTGTTATCACATAATATTGGCACTTCAGTAGAGTTGACTTTGTAGTCTCTGAGTTGTTGTCTCAGCCAAAGGATTTGAGCACAACAACTTCCAGCAGCAACATATTCAGCTTCAGTGGTGGAGGTAGCCACTGTGTTTTGCTTCTTGGAAAACCAAGATATGAGTTTGTTGCCTAAGAATTGACATGTTCCTGAAGTGGATTTTCAGTCAATTCTGCATCCTCCATAATCAGCATCTGAGTAGCCAGTTAACTCAATGTTGTCATTAGTAGGGTACCAAAGGCCTAGATTTTCAGTGCCTTTGAGATACCTCAAGATCCTCTTTGCAGCTTCAAGGTGACTTTTCTTAGGATTTGCTTGAAACCTTGCACAAACACCTACTGCAAAGGTGATGTCAGGCCTGCTGGCAGTGAGATAGAGGAGTGATCCAATAATTCCTCTATACTCAGTGGAGTTGGTTGGAACACCACTTTCATCAGGATCCATCTTCCAATTAGTATTCATTGGGATCCTCACTGGCTTGCTTGATGTACACCCAAACTTCTTGATCATTTCTCTGGTGTACTTAGCTTGGTTGATGAAGATTCCTTCTTTTGATTGCTTGACTTGTAGACCCAAAAAGAAGTTCATCAACCCCATCATGGACATCTCAAACTTGCTTTGCATGAGCTTGGAGAATTTCTCACACAGCTTCTCATTAGGGGATCCAAAAATTATGTCATCTACATAAATTTGGACAAGCAAGATGTCCTCTCCTTCAGAGATTCTGAAGAGAGTTCTGTCCACAGTTCCCTTGGTGAATCCATGATCCAATAGGAATTGTGACAATGTGTCATACCAAGCCGTAGGGGCTTGTTTGAGTCCATATAGAGCCTTCTTCAGCCTGTATACTTGGTTTCCAATCTCAAAACCTGGTGGTTGCTCCACATAGACTTCTTCTTTTAAGACTCCATTCAGAAAGGCACTCTTGACATCCATTTGGTACACTTTGAACCTCTTGTGGGCTGCATAGGCTAGGAAGAGCCTTATTGCTTCTAGCCTTGCCACAGGTGCAAATGTCTCATCATAGTCAATGCCTTCATGCTGGCAGTAACCTTTTGCCACTAGTCTTGCTTTGTTTCTGACAATCACATCATTTTCATTCTTTTTGTTCTTGAACACCCACTTGGTTCCAATAACATCTTGATGTGAAGGTCTATCAACCAGCTCCCATACTTCATTTCTGGTGAATTGGTTGAGCTCTTCCTGCATTGCTGTGATCCAATTGGCATCCTGAAGTGCTTCATCAATATCACTTGGTTCTTGTTCTGACAAGAAACAACAAAACATAGCACTTTCACCATGAAAACTTCTAGTTTTGACTCCTATACTTGGGTCACCAAGTATCAGATCAGTAGGATGGTCATACAACCAAGTCCTTCTTTTTCTGATTCCTTCAGTAGAGTTGTCCTCTACTAGAGTTGGATCATTTTGATCATAAAATTCAGGATAATTTAGTGCAGGATCTAATTCAGGATCATAATCAGGGGTGTTGTCCTCAATGTCAGGGACATTGGCATTTTCAACATTTTGAGTTCCCCCTTGATTATTTGACCCATTAACTACCTCAGCAGGAACTGCTTCTTCATTGGTAGTTGTTACCTGGATGTGAACTGGGATTGGCTCATTCAGTTCACCATTTCCATCAGTGGGGTTTGTCTCAGGAAGATTGCCTTCAGGATTGTTGTCCAATGTGGTATGTTCAGGTAGATTGGCTTGGACAACATCTATGAATTCAGTGTCTTTGTCTTTTAGGCTCAATCTGGTTGTCCTCTGTGTGATTTCTTCAGGTTCCAAACTATTATTCCTGATCTTAAAGATAGACTCATCAAACACAACATGAGGTGTTTCTTCCATAATAAGGGTTCTCTTGTTGTAGACTCTGAAAGCTCTACTGATTTGAGAATATCCAAGGAATACTCCCTCATCAGCTTTACTATCAAAGGCTTTCAATTGTTCTTTCCCATTATTGTGTATGAAACACTTACAACAAAAAATGTGAAAATATGACACTTTAGGTATTCTTCCTTTCCAGATCTCATAGGGGGTTTTGCCTTGCCCCTTAGTGATCAAACATCTATTTTGAGTATGACATGTTGTGTTTATGGCTTCAGCCCAAAACCACTTAGGTAAATTTGAATCAGCAATTAAAGTTCTAGCAGCCTCCTTTAATGTTCTATTTCTTCTTTCTGCAACTCCATTTTGCTGAGGAGTTCTAGCTACTGAGGTTTCATGAGCTATCCCATTAGATGTGCTATACTCATTGATGTATGAATTTATGAACTCAGTGCCTTTATCAGATCTTATCTTGATAATGCTAAGGCTTTTCTCATTTGACAGTCTCTTGAGAAGTTCAGGTAGTTTAACTTGTGTTTCCTTCTTATTAAGGAGAAATACTACCCATGTGAACCTAGAGAAGTCATCTACTACAACCAATGTGTATTTTCTACCATTTATGCTTGAAGGGGTGATTGGTCCAAAAAGATCCATATGTAGAAGTTCAAGTACCCTTTCAGTAGAAATGACTGGTTTACCTTTGAATGAGGCTTTAATCTGTTTTCCCTCTTGACATGGCTTACACACATGTTCTTTTATGAAAACCTCATTAGGTAGTCCTTTAACTAATGCATTTCTAGCAAGTTTGTTCATTGATTTGAAGTTCAGATGGTTTAGCCTCTTATGCCATAACCAGCTTTGTTCACTAGTGCTCTTAGCAATGAAGCATGCAGCATCAGTAGACTTGTCCCAGTCTGCAAAATACACATTTCCCTTTCTAGTTCCAGTCAATAAGGTTTGTTGAGTTTTATCCTTAATTAAGCATTTTCCACTTGAGAACTCAACTTTAAAATTTTTGTCACAGAATTGACTGATACTTAGGAGATTATATTTGAGACCAGCTACATAAGATACATTGGTTACTTTGATGTTACCAATCATCAAAGTACCATAACCTTTTGTTGTTGCTTGTGAGCTGTCTCCAAAAGTGACATTTGGGCCTTCTTTTTCAATAAAATCAGTGAGGAGTTCCTTGTTTCCATTCATGTGCCTTGAGCATCCACTGTCAAGGTACGATGCTGTCTTTTTGTTCATGCTCCTCTTTCTGTGGCCCAATGGTACCTGCAATTAGATAGGTTTAGGTACCCTTTGAGTTTTGGGTCCTGAGAGGTTAGCTGTACCTTTAGGAACCCAAACTTGCCTAATCACCCTGATTGATTCAAGGTGGCTAAGTTGTTTTCCTTGTGCATCAACATACACTGTCTTTCCCTTAAATGCCTTTGGGAAAGTATGTGTGAATGTGTTAACTCTGTAAGTTTCAGGGGAGTTGTCAACTCTCCTGAACTTATGAGTCCTTTGTGCAGCTTGATGAAATCTTTGAGGAAAGGCATTTTTAGGACCATTACCCTTTGGCATGAAGGGTTTTGGTTGTCTCATTTTATTCTGCCTTTGAGGATAGTTTTCCTTAGGTCTATTCAGCTGAGGCTTTCTCGGATGAGTTGGCCTGGGCTGATTATACCTTGGATAACTCCTCTGAACATTGTTCAGGAGAGTTGCCCTTCTATTGGGTCTACTCTGCTGACCAACATTCCTCTTTTGTTCAGGAGCCTTGACCTTTTCCAAAGGTTTAGGTCTAGTCTCCTGAAGCACTAGAGTAGGCATTTCATTCATCTTGCCCTTTCCTTTGTTCAGTGGTTGAATTATTTCATTTTCAGCTTGTTGTGCCACTGATTTAACAAAGATTTTCTTAGTGTTACTTGTAGAGGCAACACTAAGACAAGGTGAAGATTCAAATGGATCAAAACCCAATCCACTTCTTTGAGCCATATGTCTTTGATAACTCTGAATTTCCTCTATTGCTCTAGAGGACTTGTTCAAAGCAGACATCTTTAATTTCAGGCTCTCTTCACTTGATTTAAGAATATCATATTCATGTGAGAGATTTTCAAACTTGGCATTTAGAATTTTTAGTTCAAAGTCTTTTCTTTTCTGAGAAAGTAGTTGATTGTCAATCTCCTTTTGTTGGTCAACTATCCTGAGATTTGCTTCCTTAAGCTCTCTCAAGGCTTGTTGATACAACTTAGTAGATTTGACATCAATAGCTATCTCAGAGTTTTTGGTAAGTTCAATAGCCAATCTTTCATTTTCTCTCACACAGTTATCATGAAATTCTTGTAATCTAGTGAAATCTTCCATCAACTTCCCAAAGGAAAGTTTCAAGTTGACTTCACTAGTGTTCTGTGATAAAAATGATGGTGAGCTAGAAGTGGAGGATACCTCATCATCCTCAAGAGCCATGTTGCACACATCATCATCATCATCATCACTGTTTGAGAACAGTCCATCAGAAGAGTTGAAGCTTTCAGCACTATCAGATTCTTCACCAGCCATCATGGCTTTTCTATTTGTGAACTTTCTGTCTCTTTTAGCTTGTCTTTCTCTTCTTTCTTTAGAGCTCAGTTCAGGGCAGTCATACTGGAAGTGCCCTTTCTTTTTGCAATTGTAGCACAGGTCTTCATCATCATCTTTCTTGGATTCATCTCTTCCTTTTGATGATGAAGGGTCAGCTCTACTGGACCTTCTCCTATCAGAGTACTTGTCCTCTGATCTTTTCTCTTCAGGCTTTTTGTCTTTGGCCTGATCTTCAGGGGAGTTGTATCTTCTCCTGAATTTGTTGTCTTGATAGAATTTCTTGTATCTACCAAACCTTGTGTTCAGCTTGTCAAACCTTCTAGCCATCAAGGCTAGTTCTTCCTTCATTTCAGTCTTTGAGACTGACTTTGATGATCTGGGAGTGGGTTGCATTTCAGGTTCAACAATTTTGGCTTTGAATGCCACTCCCTTAGTAGGATTTGAAGGTTCCTCAACAGGTTTTCTTCTATTGAGGTCGAACTCATAGGCTTTGAGTTCTGAGAAGATTTGTTGCATGGGCATGGAGGAGAGATCTTTGGTGTTTTGCATCATCACAGCATAGACATCCCACTTTTGAGTGAGACTTCTCAAGATCTTTAGTCCAACTTCTCTCCTGGAGTACACCTTGCCCAATGAGTTGATTTCATTCATCACATCAGTGAATCTACCAGCAAATTTGTCAATGGATTCATCAGCTTCCATTGAGAACTGCTCAAATTTTTGCACAGCAACTTGGAGCTTATTCTCCTTGATCTTTTCTGTACCCTCACACATCTCAGCAAGAGTATCCCAGATTTCTTTGGCTGTGGTGCAATGGTAGACTCTTCCCATGACTGCATCTAGAATTGTTTGATAGAGGGTATTCATGGCAAGATAATTTAGATTATCTTTCCTCTTTTCATCAGCAGTGAAGTCATCCTCATCCTTGGGAATCAATTCCCTTATATCTGCTCTTTGCTCATCTGTTAATCTTGGGTTAGTTTGGGTAAACACAAAAGGTCCTCTTGTGATTACTCTTAACATATCAGTATGAAGAGATGCAAGATGAGCCCTCATTCTAATTTTCCAGAAATCATAGTTGTCTATAGAGAACATGGGCAATTTATGATGTGAAATGTGATTGACTGGATTTGTGGCCATGTTGTCCAATCCTTGAACAGCAGGTGGAGGAACAACATTGTTGTTGGCCATATCTCAAGAATAAGCAGTTAATCAACAAGTAATAGATTTCAGATAGAGATCAGTTCAGTGACCACACAAATATGTGAATTTTGAAAATCAAGATGGATTTTCAGAGGCAGTGGTCTTTGAACCCCTGCTCTGATACCACTTGTTGGTCCTAAAAGGATTATATAACAAGTGTATGGGGGGGGAATACACTTGTATGCAAATCTTTTCAACTTATGATCAATCCAGAGCTCAGCAAGGTTGTCTTGGACAACTCTACTGAAGATGATTAACTCTTCTAAGATAATCAAACAACTAAGTACTATTGAGTACTTAGTTGAATAATTATCTAGGGGAGTTATATGTGCGGAATAGTGGTTGGCCCTTTAAGTTTAGACTCCTTAAGTTTCTGAAATCACTTTGCCAATCCAATGCAGTCCAGTTTAGTTTCAGGGAATTTGTCCAAATCAGTTTTGCACAGTCTTTGAATATGTATCTTTTGAAAGATCAGTTTTGTGTGCAGTGTTGAATGAATGTAAGTACTTTGTAAGGTAAATCAACACAAGAGTTTATAGTGGTTCAGAGACTCAAGCTCCTACATCCACTTTCCCTGATTTAACGGGATAATACCTTCACTCTTGGAATTAACTTGTTTTATAGTGCCAAGGTGCACTTGATCAATAACACCACTCCTTGGTGAATTGATCCCTAGGATGTCTAGAGTCCTAGTACCCTCTTCTCAACTCAGAACTGAACTGTTCTTCTCTCAACAGTCAGCTCCTACCACTTCTACTACTACAACCTTCTCACTTTCTCACTTGAAAGGGGTAAGGATTGAAGTAAGGTTCCAACTAATGACATATCCTTTACAATGAAGATCAAGGTATAAGGATAGGATATCTCTCTAAGCTTATGTATGGATATACAATTGGGTTCAGCTTAGAAGAAGTGTTTGAAGACTAAGATAGTCTTTGACAGCTTTGAAAGCACTTGGACTTGTAGGATAGTTGGATATTCTTGTCAAGGTTGAGGTGCCTCAATGGTCTTCACGCTCCTTGTATTTATAGACAAAATGGAGATTTGCCCGTTGGAGAGACAGCCCCAAATTGCTATAAACGGCTTGTAAGACTTTGTCTTCTTTCTGTAGCACTTTTCCCAATGTTTGACTTCTTGTTAGGACTTGGACATGGCTTCTGAACGTTGATCCAATGATAGGACAACATTCCTTATCAAGTGGACAACTCTTCTTATCACTATCAACAGTTTTGCTTATCAGCAAGGTTGGCTTGCTCTTCTTCAGATGACTTGGCTCTTTCCCTTTATTTCATTTCAAGGTGATCTTAGCATGTTGCATTGTAATTCTTTAGGATATGGTTGTCTCTAATTCTTCAGCATAGTTGACCTTCAATCTTTAAAGCATTTGTTCTGATTCAATCTTGCTGAGACAACTCTTCTGGACAACTCTCCTGATCAGCATACTTGGTCTTTTAGCATCAGAGCTTTTCACATAGAGTTGACTTCTCTGGACAACTCTCCTGATCATAATAATTGATTAATCTTGTCCTTTTGAGCTTTGCAATCTTCTTCTTGCATAAAAGTAACTCTTCTGGACAACTCTCCTGATCAAGGTTTTAGGTTTCATATGGAGTTTTCTTGTCCTTAGAGATTGTTCCAGACTTTGAGCCTTGAGGGGACTTGATCTTGATCACTTTGAAGTCATAGGTTCCCCCTCAACTTGTGCATCTAATCATCTAAGAGCTGCCTAACATATCAGCTTCTCATCTAGCCTTATACTATGTGTTCTATCACATTTTGAACACAATCATCTTGACTTAGGCATGTCTCATGGGGTTTTGGTATTTAATCAAAACATGTATCATTTTATTCCCAACAGATTGTATCTTTCAAATATATTTTTTTAATATTTATTTGATTCTTAAAAAAAAAAAAAATTTAGATATATTTTTAAGATTTAGTTAATTTTAATAATGTTATTTAGATTTTATTCAATTTGTATTTTGTTTTTAGTGTCAAAAGGGTAAATAAAAAAGAATTGAGGGTGTGTTTAGTAATAAAAATTTATTTTTAAATTTTAGTGGATGTGTTTAACATTTGGGGTGTGTATAATATTATATAGACACCCTGTTTAGAAAGAGTATCGTATGAATAAATTTAGTGATTCAACAATTGAAATAATAAATAAGTGAGAATCAGAAACATCAAAGCATACAAAGTGGGATAGCTCAAGTGGTTAGAGCACCACTACCTAGGCCTTAGGTCCTGGGTTCGAGTCATGGGGAGGGGAAAAAAGGGATGGGTGTTTAACTTCCAAAAAAAAAAAAAACATCAAAGCACCGGTGGTCTAGTGGTAGAATACTACCGTGCCACGGTACAGACCCGGGTTCGATTCCCGGCTGGTGCATTGTTGTGAAGATTTTTGGCGCCTCTGCGATTGTTGACTCTGCAATTGTTTGTTGGGTCAATTGTAGCGGCTCTGCGATTGTAATTGCTTTTTGGCGACTCTGCGATTGTTTGTTGGGTCAATTGTAGCGCCTCTGCGATTGTAATTGCTTTCTGGCGCCTCTGCGATTGTTTGTTGGGTCAATTGATGGTGCCTCTACGATTGTAATTGCTTTAAACTGAATGTCACGCTGTGACGATTGTTGGGTCACGCTATTGTTTGTTGGGTCAATTGCTGGCGCGCGCCTCTGGCGCCTCTGCGATTGTTTGTTGGGTCAATTGCTGGCGTCTCAGCGATTGTAATTGCTTTAAACTGAATGTCACGCTGTGACGATTGTTGGGTCACGCGATTGTTTGTTGGGTCAATTGCTTTAACTGAATGCTGTGAAGATTTCCTGTGACGATTGTTGGGTCAATTGTTGGGTTTAAACTGAATGTCACACTGTGACGATTGTTGGGTCAATTGCTTTAAACTGAATGTCACACTGTGACGATTGTTGGGTCAATTGCTTTTCTATTGTTTGTTGGGTTTTTTTGTTGGGTCAATTGCTGGCGCCTCTGCGATTGTAATTGCTTTAAACTGAATGTCAAGATTTCTGGCGCCTCTGGCGCCTCTGCGATTGTTTGTTGGGTCAATTGTTGGCGCCTCTGCGATTGTAATTGCTTTAAACTGAATGTCACGCTGTGATGATTGTTGGGTCACGCAATTGTTTGTTGGGTCAGTTGCTTTAAACTGAATGTCACGGTGAAGATTTCTGGTGCCTCTCCGATTATTGGGTCAATTGCTTTAAAACTGAATGTCAATTCAAATTATGTGTGCTTTTGAGTCAATTGCTTTAAACTGAATGTCACACTGTGACAATTGATGGGTCAATTGCTTTAAACTGAATGTCACACTGTGACAATTGATGGGTCAATTGCTTTAAACTGAATGTCACGCTGTGACAATTGATGGGTCAATTGCTTTAAACTGAATGTCACGATGTGAAGATTTCTGGCGCCTCTGCGATTGTAATTGCTTTAAACTGAATGTCACGCTGTGACGATTGTTGGGTCACGCTATTGTTTGTTGGGTCAATTGCTTTAAACTGAATGTCAAGGTGAAGATTTCTAGTGCCTCTCCGATTGTTGGGTCAATTGCTTTAAAACTGAATGTCAGTTCAAATTATGTGTGCTTTTGGGTCAATTGCTTTAAACTGAATGTCACGCTGTGACGATTGTTGGGTCACGTTATTGTTTGTTGGGTCAATTGCTTTAAACTGAATGTCACGGTGAAGATTTCTGGCGCCTCTCCGATTGTTGGGTCAATTGCTTTAAAACTGAATGTCAGTTCAAATTATGTGTGCTTTTGGGTCAATTGCTTTAAACTGAATATCACGCTGTGACGATTGTTGGGTCAATTGCTAGGTCAATTACTTTAAACTGAATGTCACGCTGTGAAGATTTCTGGCGCCTCTGCGATTGTTTGTTGGGTCAATTGTTGGCGCCTCTGCGATTGTAATTGCTTTAAACTGAATGTCACGCTGTGACGATTGTTGGGTCACGCTATTGTTTGTTGGGTCAATTGCTTTAAACTGAATGTCACGGTGAAGATTTCTAGCGCCTCTCCGATTGTTGGGTCAATTGCTTTAAAACTGAATGTCAGTTCAAATTATGTGTGCTTTTGGGTCAATTGCTTTAAACTGAATGTCACGCTGTGACGATTGTTGGGTCAATTGCTGGGTCAATTGCTTTAAACTGAATGTCACGCTATGAAGATTTCTGGCGCCTCTGCGATTGTTGGGTCAATTGCTTTAAAATGAATGTCTATTCAAATTATATGTGATTTTGTTTTACAAAGAGCGACCTATATTTATAGGGAAGAAAGAAAATATATTTTGTTGAGAAGAAAGTAAGGTATTGAATCTATCATGAAAATCTCATAATTTGAATTACATAAAACATCTCTCTTTAAATCTTATTTCGTAGTATAATTAAATAAAGAATTTTAAAAATAATAATAATAAGGAAAAATGAGTGTTTTGTTCTAAACTAACTATGCTGATTAAAATTTAATACAAACTTACAAATATAAAATCTATGCTGTCTATACAATCATTACATCAACTTAGAATATATTTTCACATTTAACACATATAAGATCAGTAACTCAGATTATATGACTTCTCAAGATGACTTATTTAGGATGACTTCTATCCACGTATATTATTAACTTTAAGTTGCTTTTTGGTCATCAAAACTTATTCTCATCAACTAGGACTTATTTTTAGAATTCATATCCCAACAGGTGTTATTGATTTTACTTAATTGATGAAATTTGTTGCAATATGTTTATTCAAAAAAAAACTCATGCTTATCCTATATTTTATGAGTAAAGCAATCGGTGCAATATGTTCTAGCATCAAATAAAAATCAATATAGCATCTCATATACCCTATTAGTTCAAGAATGTGGAAAATCTTTTAAAATTTGTGTTTTTTTTTACGATTTGTTGTTAGTTTTTTTTATTAATCATTTATTATCTTCTTGCACCATAAATGAATATAAAATTGAAGGAAAAATAATGTGTTATTTTATATTACATAGATTCATTATTAAAAAAAATATTATAAGCTTATGTCTGTGTTAGATTTTTTAATTGATTTTAACTTTCAAATATTTATTTGATTTTTTTTAAATCAACTTTTATTTAATATTCTTCATATTATTGAATATATTTTTTGATAAAAAAAAAATAGACTGATGATAATTTTTTTTAAATTTATATATTTTTAAGATTTAGTTAATTTTAATAATGTTATTTAGATTTTTATTCAATTTGTATTTTGTTTTAAAAGTTAAAAGGATAAATAAAAAAGAATTAGAGTGTGTTTAGTAATACAAATTTATTTTTAAATTTTAACGGGTGTGTTTAACATTTCGGGTGTGTATAACATTATATGGGCACCCTGTTTAGAAATTGTGTCGTATGAATATAAACATATGAGCACAAAGGTTTTCCTAATGTAATTAAGGAATAAGTACAATTTTAGGAAAAGACAATAAATCAAAACACATAATATTGGAAAAGCAATAAATTAATCAAAGATTATGACAATTGATTTACGCGCCTATCATTGCCTTATCCGGAAAAGGGTCTTCACTTTATGGGTGAAATTAATATAAAACTGAAGGTAAAATTATTAAAACAAAATCATTATTTAAAAAAAAAAGATTATAACTTTAGGTCTGTTTTAGATTTTTTAATTAATGATTTTATCTTTCAAATATTTTTTTTAATATTTATTTGATTCTTAAAAAAAATAAACTTTTATTTAATTTTTTTCATATTATTGAACATATTTTTTGATAAAAAAATGATGGATGATAATTTTAATATATTTTTAAGATTTAGTTAATTTTAATAATGTTATTTAGATTTTTATTCAATTTGTATTTTGTTTTAAGTGTCAAAAGGGTAAATAAAAAAGAATTGAGGGTGTATTTAGTAATAAAAAATTATTTTTATATTTTAGTGGATGTGTTTAACATTTGGGGTGTGTATAACATTATATGGACACCCTGTTTAGAAAGAGTATCGTATGAATATATACCTATGAAGTTTTCCTAATGTAATTAAGGAATAAGTCATATAATAATAAAATGTGATCCCACAATTTTAGAAAAAGACAATAAATCTTAAAAAAATCATATAATATTGGAAAAGCAATACAATAAATTAATCGAAGATTATGACAATTGATTTATGCGCCTATCATTGCCTTATCCGGAAAAGGGTCTTCACTTTATGGGTCAAATTAATACTCCTATATAATCACATTTTCCCATCTTCTTTTTTAACAAACAATTTATAAAGGTCACTTACTTACAAATATTTCAATGGCAAACAATAGCAATGAGATTTGTGTGCCAACTTTCCAGCACCAGGAGAAAAGCATTTCTACCCACTTGGATTCTCTGGAGAAGTAAGATTTTAGTATTTCATATCATATAGCTAGTAACCCTTTTTTCTTCTCATAGCTTCATGATTTTATTTCATATCATTACAGTTTTGTGATCCTAGGTATATGACATACTCATCATTGGGACAGTTGGATTTAGAGTTTTTACTTAAATATTATCACTTTTTACATCTCAAGACTAGCTCTTTTTCTAATATATATATATATATTAATTATTTTTATTTATGTCTTCAATTTTATAAAAAAATTCCCTCATTCCCCAATGATATTTTTTAATAACATTATAATGAAAACTTTTGAGCGAAATCCTGCATACATCTTATATATGTGAAAATTAGTGTTACAATTAATTAGTTGAGAAAAAAATGGTGCAGATATGCACTTGAGTTGAAGATTATTCGCTATGCTAAGATTGCTGCACTCATACCGGGCAAAACTATCCGTGACGTGGCACTGCGCTGTAGATGGATGGCTGTAAGTTTGTTCCACTTGTAAACTAGTTTCACCACACAAAAAAAAACACTGTTTTCCGACGAATTTACCAATATACTTTGCTTAATTTTGCAATTTTTCTTAACGTCTTTACAGAAGAAAGAAAGTAGCAAGAGAAGGAAACAAAGGAGACACAGACAAACAAAGGTTAATATCTGATTTGTCTATTTTGTATTTGAATAATTAAATATGAAACAAGAGTTCATATCTTAGAATATTTGAAATCATAATTAATTGCTTTAGATATACTGAGATATCACGACTAACTTAGATTGAATTGTAGATCGATTTGTCTATTTTGTATTTGAATAATTAAATATGAAACAAGAGTTCATATCTTAGAATATTTGAAATCACAATTAATTGCTTTAGATATACTGAGATATCACGACTAACTTAGATTGAATTGTAGATCGAGTGTGTTTAGATCTGATTAGATATTTTTCTCGTGTCTGATAAACATTTTATTTTCAACTAATCTGTTCTACCAAACTGAATCTTAATTAGACCTTTGACTCTTTGTTAACGTCTTTACAATGATCTTACAGAAGAAAGAAAGTAGCAAGAGAAGGAAAAAAGGCATCAATATTGGGAGGAGACATAAACAAACAAAGGTTCACATTTGATTTCTCTATTTTTTTTTCGAATAAATATGAAACAAGCTAGAGTTGGATCATATCTTAGACTAACCTGAAATCACAATTAATTGATTTTGGTTTGGTCTCCTATGTAATTGAGTTATTGAGTTTTTTTGTTACACTTTTCAATTGTAGTGACTTACTTTTTTTAAAATAATATTTTAAGTTATATTGACGTACACTTTTTAGTAATGTTATATTGTACACTTTAGTTATATAGACGTACATTTTTCAATAATATTGTGTTGTACTTTTTAGTTATAATGACTTACATTTTTTATTAAAAATTGTATTGCACTTTTCAATTATAGTGACTTACACTTTCAGTAATATTCTGTAGCACTTTTTAATTATAATGACTTACATTTTTCAATTTAACTTTTGATCAACTCGATTTCATATAAGAAATCGAGTCTATACAAGACCTTGGCATTGATTTTAGATATATTGAGATATCCACTTGAATATCTCAACTGACTTAAATTGAATCACAGATCAAATGTGTTTAGATATGATTAACATTTTATTTTGGGTTAATCTGTTCTACCAAACTTGAGTCTTTTGCCTTTGACTCTTTGTTAACTTTTTATTTTAGGCTAATTTGCTCTACCAAATTGGGTTTTAATATTTTTCTAATACCCCCTCTGTCTCATTAATGTTTACACCACTTTATGACACACAATATAAAAAAATTGTGTAATGAGTAGAGTGTTGAGTGTAAAAATAATGACATATTGTGTAAATATTTGAATATTGTAATGTTATGGTTTATGAAAAATTTTCATTTTTAGAATGTACAAATAATTATAAAACGGACGAATAAGAAAAAAATGCAAATAATTGTAAGATGGAAGAATATCTTTTTTCGTTTTCAATTATCATCTTCCCTTTTACTGCAAATTTTGTTAACAATGCTCACACAAATCTTTCTTTTGTGCAGAGTTCAGAGGCTGAAGCTGGAATGTGACCGATACAAGCTGTATTCTTTTATCAAGAAACATTGGTTTTTCATTCTTTTATCAAGAAACATCGGTTTTTTTTTAATGATCAAATAATACACTCAAGTTGTTTGTTATTGCAAATTAAGGCTATCAAGATATATTGTTTTTTTATTTTAAATGATCAAATAATACATTCAATTAGTTTGTTGTTGCAAAGTGACAGAATGTGAATAACACATAAAGAAAGAATTGAGAGAAGAATTGAGAGAAGATCACTGCTCTCTGGTGAGCGTGTATATTCATATATATATACTGAGATTACAAACAAACTCCCATAATTGTGGGAAGATTTGGTCAATATAAGATAAATCTAAATAAGAGAAAATATCTAAACAAACAATTTATGATTCTAAATTATCCCTATTACCCCCCGTCAAGCGCTGCGTGGGATGAAGACACACGCAAAGCTTGGAACGTAGAAACTCAAAAGCGGGACGTGGAAGGCTCTTTGTGAAGATATCGGCAAGCTGTAGATGAGAGGGAACAAAACCAGTAGAAATACGACCAGATGATACCAGTTCACGAACAAAATGGTAATCCAAGTCAATGTGTTTGGCTCGCTTGTGTGCAACAGGATTTTGACTTAAAAATATTGCACTTTTGTTGTCACACAACAAAGTAGGTCGATCAGGAGGAAGGGCTCGAAGTTCCTTAAGAAGATTAATAACCCATACAAGTTCTGCAGCAGTATTCGCCATAGCACGGTACTCAGACTCACAGCTAGAGCGAGAAACGGTTGGTTGTTTCTTAGCACTCCAGGAAACAAGATTGCCCCCAAGAAAAATCGAGTACCCATATGTCGAACGACGAGTCTCAACACAACGAGCCCAGTCTGCATCAGAATAACCCAGAACAGAAGAGTCTGAGCGCTTAGTGAAGGAGAGGCCAAAATGAATTGTTCCTTTCACATAGCGAAGAATACGCTTAACCGCCAAAAAATGATCTTCAGTAGGTGACTGAAGAAACTGACTCACAGAACTAACAGCATAAGACAGATCTGGTCTAGTGATGGTCAAATACTGCAATGCACCAACTAGAGATCTGTACAAAGTAGGATCCTTGAAAATAGGGCCAGTGCTGACAAGTGACTCACCCGTTGCCAAAGGAGTTGAGACAGGTTTTGCATCCATCAATTCCGCACGCTGAAGAATGTCAAGCGCGTATTTAGCTTGCCCAACAAACAAGCCAGTATCAGTGGAGGAAACTTCAAGGCCAAGAAAATAGCTCAAGGAACCAAGATCCTTGATAGCAAATTCATCACCAGTGCGATGAATAAAGCGACGAAGAGCGGCCTGATCATTGCCTGTAACAATAATATCATCAACATATAAGAGGAGGTAAATAACAGAGGTACCCTGATGAAGATAAAAAAGAGATGAATCAGAACGACTCTGAGAGAATCCCAAGCCGAAGAGAAACGAACTGAAACGCTGGTACCAGGCAAGAGGAGCCTGACGAAGACCATACAAAGCCTTCTTCAGACGACAAACATGATCTGGATAACGAGGATCAACAAAGCCAGGGGGCTGAGCCATGAAGACAGGTTTCTGAAGAACCCCATTGAGGAAGGCATTCTTGACATCAAGCTGATGAAGAGGCCAACCCTGCCGAACAGAGAGAGCCAAAACAATCCGAACCGTAGCCGCCTTCACAACAGGACTAAAAGTATGGTGAAAATCAGTACCAGGAACCTGAGTAAACCCCTGTGCCACTAAGCGAGCTTTGTGACGATCGATCGACCCATCAGCAAGAAACTTCGTACGAAACACCCACTTTGAACCAACAATGTTAGTACCAGAGGGACGAGGCACCAAATCCCAAGTGGAGTTTGAACGAAGGGCGTCAATCTCTTCTTGCATAGCAGCAAGCCAATGAGGATGTTTAACGGCAGACTTGAAACCACGGGGCTCAAAGGTAGCGACGAGAGCCGATAGAAGAGCAGAAGAAGATAAATCAACTGGATAACGGGGCTTGAATATACCTGCACGGGCTCGAGTAGTCATAGGGTGAACAGACAACGTCGAAGCCGGAGGATGAACAACGGGATCAGGGGACGGAGGTGGAGTATGTGTGCCGTCAATGGGAATAACAGGATCAACGGGATCGGACGGAGGTGTCTGTATAATAGGTTCATCAGGAAGCAACGATGATGAACGAGTATCGGGATCAACATAGAAGCGGTGTGGAGGACGGATAGGTGCCGATGCAGGAGCCAGAGAAGAATCAGACGCGATATCAAGAAATGTGGAGATATCCAAGTCAGTAACCTTCGTGAGAGATGTGGCCCGTGAGAAGGGAAAGTAGAGCTCATCAAACTGAGCATGTCGAGTGATAAAGACTCGAGAAGACTCTGGATCAAAACAACGAAAACCCTTCTGAACACTGCTATACCCAAGGAAAATACATGGTCGACTACGAGGTTCCAACTTATGTGCAGCATAATCCCGAAGATAAGGATACACACGACAGCCAAAAGGCTTGAAAGTATCGTAACTGGGGGGATATCCAAATAATACCTGAAATGGAGAAGAGTTAACGAGAACGACAGACGGAAGCCTATTTATGACATACACGGCAGTGGCAAAGGCATCAAACCATAGAGAGGCGGGAGCATGAGCATGGAAAAGCATGGATAGGCCAGTCTCAGAGATATGACGATGTTTACGTTCAACTCTGCCATTTTGCTGTGGGGTATAAGGACACGAAGTTCGATGATGAATACCATGTAAGTGCATAAAATCACGAATCTTCCCATTCAAAAACTCAGTTCCACCATCAGATTGAAATATCTTTATAGTTCGAGAAAATTGATTGCAGACAAAGGCATGAAAACGAACAAAGACATCATAGAAATCCGATTTAGCACGCAACGGGTATATCCAAGAGAAGCGAGAAAAGTCATCAACAAAGGCAACATAGTACCTAAAACCATCAGAAGTAGAAACAGGCGCAGGACCCCATAAATCACAATGGATTAAATCAAGAACAGCAGTAGAACGCTTTTCATTCAACGAAAAAGGTAAACGTTTACTCTTTGCCAATTGGCAAGATCCACAAAGACTAGGGTTTGGTAAAACTGAAGTAACAGATAAACAACCCTGCTTATTTAATAATGAAATAACTGAAAACGGGACATGCCCCAAACGTAAATGCCATAAATCAAAACTCGCTTTCAACCTCTTGACCCGAATCGCTGCAACCAAAGCTGGAATACCCCGATCAAGCAGATAAAGCCCCTGATTACACCTTCCCTGAGCCAGGATTTTCTTTGTGACCCGATTCTGAATCGCAAAGAACTTATCAGAAAATATGACATCGACAGGATAATCCGCAGTTAATTTGCTGATAGACAGTAAATTCTTGGTAATATGGGGTACGACAAGCACATCTAACAGCTTAACATCCTCAGATAAATTAGTGTTACCAATATGTGAAATATTCAAAACATTACCATTACCAACTATAACAGAACCGTTACCAGAATAGGACTCATGAGTGTCAAGAGCGGATAACTGGTTCGTCATATGTGCTGAGGCGCCTGAATCGAGATACCAGTCGGGTGTGGGATCCGAGACATTGCATGTTGAAGTAAATGCCCGAGCAAGGTGGGCAGCGGAGTTGGAATTAAGAGCATTCAAATATTTGGAGCATTTATCGGCGTAGTGTTCCCCGCGACACAACTGACACCTAGGAGGTCGACGAAATCCACCACCAGTAGAGTTGCCATCCCTCCTGCCAGAATTTCCATTACCACCAGAATGTCCATTACCTCCAGAAAAACCAGAAGAGCGAGAGGAGTGTTGGGGCTGCTGTTGGCTGCGGTTTTGCGAACGAAGAGGCTACCGGGGATTACTCGAGTGTGAAGGCCCATCGCGAACAGCAGAGAAAGCAGCAGGCGTAGGAGAGGGACCCTCCATGGATCGTAACATCATGTCAAATTGCACCGCCTGATGCAAGAGATCCCGAAACGCCGGGATCGGAGAGATGGCCATACGGGTATCGGCGAAACCCGCAAACTGAATTCCCAATCCACGAAGGAACCAATGGCTTTTATCAGAGGAGTCAATCGGGCGACCAATAGCATGTAACTGATCACAAAGGTGTTTGAATTTTCGCCCATAATCTTCCACGGATAAGTCGCCGCGTCTAAGAGATAATAACTCCTCACGTAGTTGATGTGAGCGAGAAGTAGAGGCATACACAGATTCAAGTGCCTCCCACGCTTGATGTGCAGATGTGCAATCAATAACTTCAGACGCTGCATCGGGAGAGAGGGAGGTAAACAGAACACTGAGCAAGCGTTTGTCCTTCAAACGCCATGTCTGATATTCCGGATTCGGAGTCGGTTCGGCAGTAGCAGCAGTAGCGGGCGCACCAGCAGGCGTAACAGGTGGAATGGTGGAGGGAGGAGATGGAGATGTACCGTCAAGATGGCCAAGAATATCGAAGCATTCGGCCATGTGAATCGTTTGACGACGCCACATAAGATACGTGGACGAGTCAAGTTTTATTTGCATCATATTGATCATAGTGGTCACCGGAAGGGGATCGGTGGCAGAAGAAGTGGACATCTTGTCGATCGAGAGAAGAAAGGAAATAGATTAAGTTGCGGAAAAAAGAATTAGGGTTTGGATCGGTTATAAGGCTGATACCATGACAGAATGTGAATAACACATAAAGAAAGAATTGAGAGAAGAATTGAGAGAAGATCACTGCTCTCTGGTGAGCGTGTATATTCATATATATATACTGAGATTACAAACAAACTCCCATAATTGTGGGAAGATTTGGTCAATATAAGATAAATCTAAATAAGAGAAAATATCTAAACAAACAATTTATGATTCTAAATTATCCCTATTACAAAGGCTATTTTTTTTAATGAGACTACAATTTTATTTAAGTTCTTGTAATGATACCGGTCAAATATGAATGTAAATGAGTCAAATCGTTATCAAACTATATACATTTAGGAGGGTGTATTCAAAGACTCTGTTGGATTTTATTGGACTTTTAAAATCTGAGGGTATTTAATCCGAATTTTTAAAAGTCTTTCAAAATTTTGAGGTATTCAATACGAATTTTAAAAAGTCTTTAGAAATCTTTAGGTATTCAACCATCTATGGATTTTAATACTCTATGGATTTCGTTGGATTCTTCTTAAAAAATATAAATAAATTTCACTATTCAAAATCTCTTCTAAAAAGCTCTAAAAGAGAAGAAAGTAGAGAAAAAACAAACATTCTTGCTGTATTTCGAACCACAAATTTATAGTATATCGAACACAGTTATGTTAGCAATATCAAGGTCGCCACTCCAGTAATCCACTAAAATTAAGATTTTGGTGGTCAAGTCGTCACTCCAAAAATGCAATTATTCAATCTTCCATTTTCGCCATGCATCATTAAGAAATGTGATTGAGAGAATTTTTGGTATTTTCAAATTGTTATTCACAAGTTCTCATTTCAAACACATATGAAGAAGAATTGCTTTCTCAAAGCCAACCATAACAAAGAATGCTATGTGGAAAATGAGTAGAGGTATAACCATGGAAATGAAGATAAAATAATAATGATGAATAATAATTTTTTTTTAACTAATATATTTTTGATATTTTTTCTAAATAATTTAGATAATTTTTTTTATATACAAGTGTGTTCGATATACGTTTGCATCAATAGTTTTAGGGGCATAGTTTATGGAAATCCATGTAAAAAAATAAAAAAATGTGTATTTTAGAATCCTATCAAATCTATAAAAATCCATATAAATTAATAAAAAAGGTCAGTCAAACTCTGCATAGACTCTATGGATTTAATCCACTGACTTTTTAAAGTCCAAAAAAATCCAACAGAATCTCAATTGAATACACCCTCCTCAATATTTATGATAAATATAAAAATATATAATTAATTATATAAAATCATAGATTTTAGTAAGATATCTCTCTTTATATTTATTTGTAAATCTTATCTGACTTAAATTTCATCATCATATTTTTCTATTTAAAATTTTAATTTCATTAATCTGAATTTTAAATTGTATCAGTCACCTCAATAACTATATTATATATGAGTACCTATGATGTGAAATGTCAATAAAAATAAATATTAATAATATATTATATTTTTTTTAAATAATTTTTTTTTTTTTGAAATGTAGAATGGAATGAATCAAAGAATTTTTGAAAGCGATCTTAAGTAAAAATAATGATAAAATTTTAGAAATAAGCAATTTTAAGTAATAGTATTAAAAAAATAATAGTATTAAAATAACTCTAAATTAATATTATTCAACTATTCCTTTTAAATTTATTATATGTCACTTTATTTTTACTCATTAAAATCGTCACACATTATATTTCGTTAACCTTATGAATCATCTAAACTTACTAAATTTAAGAAAAAAATGGTAGATCTTGTATCATTAATCATGTCCATTTTGGTCCAATAGTATTTGAATTTAATCTCCTACAAAATAAATAAAATATATCTTGCAAACTTGATATTATACAAAATAAATCTTGCAAATTTGATTGCATACAAAATATTTGTTACAAACTTAATCCCAAACGTTACGAAAAATGCCAAACTGGTCCCAAAAGTGAAAAAAAGAAGACTCATTAATTAATAATTATTATTCAAATTGATATAATAAGTACGGAGTAACTATTAATTAATACTCCCCCCGTCCCCTACTTGATGACCAATTTTGTTATTTTGGGTGTCCCTTACTTGATGACACATTATCTAAAATAACAAAAACTTTTTTAAACAATCTCATTAAAACATAACAATATTACAACAAATGACATACTTTGTTATACTAAAAGTAACTTTATTACTATTTATAAAGTTTAAAAGTCATTACAACCCTCACTTTATCTTTCATAATATTAATAAACAATTCATTCGTTAAAATACGTGCCAAATAGTTTTGTGTCATCAAGTAGGGGATGGCCACACAGAGTGTATATAATTTTTTCACTCCTAAATATTATCTTATTACATGACCAAAACTATATTACTATAAGACCAAAATTTTATCACTACAAGATTAAAAGTGTATTAATTAATTATTTCCAGTGTCCCACAATTGTTTGCACTCTTTCCTTTTTTTTGTTTAAGACTCGGGTATCCGATCTTATGACCGACTAAACCCGGGGGACCAATCCCACCGCCCACTTGTGGGGGTCCCATTTAAAGCCAGAGCTTTGCGCTCTGTATGTACATGACCCCATAGAAATTGTTTGCATCTTAGAGGGTTCGAACCTGAGACCTAGAGAGGAGGATACTCCTAAGTTACAAGCCTATACCACTAGGCCAACTTTTTTGGGTTGTTTGCACTCTTTCCTTATTCGTCCGTTCCACAATTGTTTGCACATCACAAAAAAATAAATCTTTACATAAATCCCACCCTCACAATATTCACGTATTTACACAAAATGTCATTACTTTTACCCTCAATTCAATTATTCACTTTACTTTATTCATAAAAATTTATAAAATTACCCCTCATTACACATTTTTTTTCTTAATTTATGTGTCCATAAAATGGTGCAAACAATTCTGAAACGAAGGGAGTATTTTTTTCACTTATAGGGCAAGTGGATCCATGGGTAATGTGACCAGGACTGCAATCTTCTCATTTAATAAACCCGTGACTTTTAACAATTTATGGAAGATAAAATAAATTTAGTGATTCCACAATTGAATTAATAAATAAGTGAAAATTAGAAACATCAAAGCACCATTGGTAGAATAGTACCCTGCCACAGTAGAGACCCGGGTTCGAGCTTTCTCTCTCTCTCTTTTTTTTTAATTTGCACCCACAAGAGTTTGTGTTCCGTGACATGAGATTTTAGGTTGCGTTTGGTTGGGTGGATTTGGGCTTATTGATTTCAAATCCACAGTCCAAATCCATTCTACATGTTTGGATTATGAATGGATTTCAAATACATAGATTTGTGTCAACACACTTTTTACTTGAAATTGAGAGAGATTTCAAATCCTCACTAAAAACATGTCATTTGAAATCCATGGATTTTTAACTCCTTTCATTTGAAATGCCTCCTCAAATCATATTCCTCCATCCAAACACAACCTACTTTCTAGCCATTCATTTTTTATTTGACTCATACTTGTTTACTCATCTATTTTTTTGCATAAATTTTAATGTTAAAGTTATTTACTACTCCCTCCGTCCCACAAGAATTTGCACACTTTCTATAAATGGTTGTCCCATACTAATTTGCACACTCCATAAAAGAAAATATCTTCATAATCCTCACCCTCAAAATATACTCTTATTTACCCATATGCCATTACTTTTCCACACTCAATCTACTTTTTATTTTAGGTTTCGTTTGGTTGGGTGGATTTGGACTTATGGATTTCAAATCCACAGTCCAAATCCATTCTACATGTTTGGATTATGAATGGATTTCAAATACATAGATTTGTGTCAACACACTTTTTACTTGAAATTGAGAGAGATTTCAAATCCTCACTAAAAACATGTCATTTGAAATCCATGGATTTTTAACTCCTTTCATTTGAAATGCCTCCTCAAATTAAATTCCTCAATCCAAACACAATCTTACTTTATTCATAAAATTTTACAAAACTACCCCTCAAAACATAACTCATTACACATTTTTAAAATTGTGTGTCCACCCAAGTGTGCAAGTTTCTATGGGACGGAGGGAGTTAGTAAAATTGATTTATCATAATAAGTATATTTGTGTCAAATATGAATAGTATATACAATTACTTTTTCACAAGCATTACAGCTCCACCCCGTCAACCTCGACTGTCCCCGCCCTGTCGACCTCGACTGTGATCCATCTCCGGCTCAAAGCCTCCCACCACATCCTGACATCCTCATTGTTCACAATTCACGAGCGTTGACTTCAATTTTTCACGGTTAGTTGGGATAATTAATTAATGGTGATTCGTGATTTGATGTAATAGTACTGTATACTACTCCCTCCGTCCCGCTATAAACTTTCTTTTGGGTGGTTTGATTAAGAAATATGATAAAATAATAAATAAAGTATAAGTGATGTGATGGTGAGAGAGAAAGTAATAGATGGGTATTAGATGAAGTATGATAAAATAATAGATAAAGTAGAAGTGATGTGATTGGGAGAGAGAAAATAATATATCAAAAATGGAATGGAAAACTTATAGTGGGACATCCACAAAAGGAAAGTGGGAAACTTATAGTGGAAAGGAGGGAGTATTAAGTTTCAGGAAGTTTATATTAATTATATATATACAATATACTCTTGTACTATTTAGTTTCTGGACCGTGGGCATTTATATGTTTCGATTTTTGGATGCTAATGGAGCTATTTTTTTTTTTTGTGATTTTTGGATATTTATATATTTTTTCTGATTTTTTTAGAATTTAGGTTTTGTTCGGTTATTCGATTTTTAATCGAACTTGAACCGAATGTGTATTCGGTTTTAGTTCGATCAATTCAGTTCAATTTTAGTTCGGTTCGATCACCGAACCGACCGATGCACACCCCTAGTCTCAGCAGATTAGCTATTTAGTTATTGTTGGGTCAAATAGGTTTTTAAATATTTTATATTTATTTAACTTGTGATTTCAAGCTTTTTTAGACAAATTATTGTGGTTAAGAATATTTTTTCAGAATAGTTTGTGGCGTCTCGGTGAAATATTGATTTTTGCGGCACTCGTGTGATCTGCCGCCATCATTTACGGGAATTAGGAATGTTTGCTCGGTCCTGAGATTGCTTGAAGTTTCGCTTGACGATTTGAGACTCTTACCAAGGGTCTCGCACGGGCAAATTGGTTGAAACCTCTCATTTACTACTTTTGTAGCGTAGCCCCTGACTGGGGATTATGTGTTGTAGATTTAGGTCTATTTGACTGATTTATATTCTTATTATCCCTGTTTTGTAGTCTTGATCTTGGTGACTTGTGTGTACCTTTTTCGGTTATCATTTACTGTTTTTCTTGCATATTTTTATGATTTTATTGTGCTCAAAGCTTTGTAAACCAAATGGCCAACCCTCTCGTTGCGCATACGTTGGCCCTCCTACGTCCTCTCTCAAAGTCCAATTGTGATATTAATTCCTTACCAATAGGACTTGTAATTTATAGTCCTAAAAATAAGACTTGAGCTCGATATTTTCCAAAGATATATGACTTTATTTGTTATTGTAATAACAAGTACTTTTACAATGTCGATTGACAACAAACTTATCTTGTTGTGTTTTATGATAGAAGGTGGGGTTTGATGTATAATAACCAACTGCAGTTTTCAAACAACAAGTTTAAACAACACTTTATAAACTTAAGATATGGATCATCTATATAGGCATAGATCGAAAACTTGAAGCAATAGGATGTTGGGATATTCATCCAGCCCCTAATATGATTGTAATTTCTTATGTTTAGTTTTGATGGCAAAAAATCAGATCAGTAGAGCAAGATTTATTATAATAATTTGTAATCTGGTAATAGTTACCTAAGTTGTTTTTATAAAGCTTAGAAGTATTGCAATAGATTCCAAGTCTTAGTCAGTGGATCAGTTGTATGTATATCAACTGATACCACATTTGGATAAACACGCGTATGCTCAAAACTTAAAGAGTAGAAGACTATAGACTAGAAGACCCTCGAAGCTCATTCGTGAAATCAGTATGAAAGGTTCTTGTATACCTTATCAGTTGATAGAAGCTATATAATAATCTGCAATAAATCAGTATTCAGCAGATATGAGCTTCAGCTGATCTTGTTTATAAAGAAGCCTTAAACAGCATTGAAGTCTAGTTCATCTAATTGGTCAGACGACAGTTAGCATTTGAGATGAAAGAACATTGAAGAAGAGGCAGTTCATTAAAGATGCTACACATTGAAAGAAGAGGCAGTTCATTAAAGATGCTACACATTGAAAGAAGAGGCAGTTCATTAAAGATGCTACACATTGAAAGAAGAGGAAAATAATAACAGAAATTAAAATAAAGAGAATGTCGTATAACATCTGAATTACTCTATCAGAAGACAAGAGAGATAGTCTCAAGAACATCAAGTTTTTTAAAAGCATTCTATCAAGTATTTTAGAGCCATAAAAGAATTTATGTCTTTACTCTAAGTTTTCGATCATAAGCCATGTTGGTCCTTGATGGAGTATGACACAAGTGTATTGGGGGGGGGGGGGGAATGCACTTGTGTATGCAAATTCTTTCTTTTTAAAATAGTGTGATCTTAATCAGGAGGGTTGTCTGACAACTAGCCTGAGTGAACTTCAATAGATACTTGTCCTACTGAAAACTTATGAAGTAGTCAGTTGGATAACTATCTAAAAGAGTTGTTAAGTGCGGAATGTGGTTGGCCTTTTTGAAAGAATACTCCAAGTTAATTTCTGAAAATAATCAGTTGATCAGGGACTTTGTCCAAAACAGTTTTCTTAAACTTTGCTGAGCTTACTTCTTTAAAGAATGATTTTAACAAGTAATGTGAGTAAAGAAATGAGTGCAGTATGTAAATGACACAACAATTTATAGTGGTTCAGAGACTCAAGCTCCTACATCCACTTTCCCTGATTGAACAGGATAATTCCTTAACAATGGAATTAGCTTGTTTTATAGTGCCAAGGTGCACTGATCAATAACACTTCCTTAGTACTTTGATCCCTAGGATAATCTGAGTCCTAGTGCTCAATCTCTCTGAGTTAATACTATGTTTCTCAATGACAGTCCTTAACTCCTCACTTCTACAACAAACACTACTTCACTCAATGAGGTAAGGGTTTGAGGTTTTGGTTCCAACTAATAGAGATATCCTTTACAAAAATAACAGTGTAAAGGCTTTAGGATATCGCAATGCTAAGCTTGGGATATTACAGAAAATGGCTTAGCTTTTGAAGTGATCAGGAAACTTGGGATTCTTAAGAACAACTTTGGTTTCCTTTGATTGCTTGATAATAGTTTGATAGCAGATAGTTGGATGCTTGAATCCTTGGATCACTTCTGAATTTATAGAGCAATTTGATCAACTATCTGTTGGAGAGATAGCATTTTAAATTGTCTATTTGCAGCTTCCTTGAAACGGCTATGGAGGGCAACCTTCTATTATCCAGTGAGTAAAGGGCTCTCCAATGGTTGCTTGAATGAATGTGTTGACTTCTGAAAAAGGCGGCTATGAAGACTTGTGCCAGTTTCCAAATATGCACACTTCCCAATGATGATTGTGGCAGACTTTGTACTCTACCAACGGTCAGATGGGACAAGTGCCCTGAACATTCCTGTTGTACTTGGAATGTTCCAACATTGATTCAATTCTTTAGTCTTTAATGCTCCTAAGTCTTCAATGCTTTGTTCAGGCTTGTTGGCAATAAATGCTCCATTGAATTGGACTTCTGAGTAAGCATTATTTAATGCTCTTGATCATTCAAGACTTCAACTGATATGTGGCTGCTCTTATCAGTGTTTGTAGCTTGTATACTTATCTTCAGCTTTCAGCCATGCTGTCCATCTTAGTAAGCTTGTACTCATAAAGTCAGCAGACTTGTCCTAAAGCACTAACAATTAACAAGCTGCCTAACATTCCAGCTTTGGACAACTATCCTGAACTATAAATCTCACAACATTTCTGAGACTTAGACTTAAGCATTCTTACTGTCTCAACTATCTTGAGACAACTAGACTGATGCTTACTTGATTGTATCTCAGCTAATCTGATCATCATCAATCAGGGGTTTTGGTATCTTAATCAAAATCATTTTATTTCCCAACAAGCCAGTCCTAAGATTCCTATCTTTAGTGCTTAGAAAATCAGTTTTGAATCTTTCACACTAAAGTTAGTTATTCACATTCATTTACATTTACAGTTAGAAAAACTAATCTTGTAAAGGGTACTTGTTCTCTAACCAACAAATAGATCCGTATACACAAAAGGTTGTGTATCTTGATCAAAAGTCTTCTCTTAGGACTATAAAGCAGCAAGGAATATAATTTCACTATCTGATTAGTGAGAGTGGATGTAGAACAAGTTGTTCGAACCACTATAAATATTGTGTTGTTTTACAACTTTATTTACTTACAATCTATTATTTATATTGTTCATACTTTGATAAAATCAGAAGTTTTCAAAAGAGTAAAAACTCACAAGTATTGATTTTGTAAATCGGCAGATACCTTGTATCAGCTGATATATATCATTCATTGATTTAAAGTCATTCTTTATTCAAAGGTTTTCATTCAATCCACGAGTCTAAATATTACGAGTCTAAATATTTAGGGCCTACACATTTCCGCACTTATAAATATTTAGGGCCTACACATTTAAGCAATCAGTAGGTTTGTTATCTTGATCTGCTATATACACTAGCACTCTAGATCAGATCATATATTTGCATCAGACGATAGAGCATATAGCTCTTCTGATCGTCTCATCTGACCATCACATAAAAGTATATAAAATTAGAAAGTCTATTCACACACACACACACCCCTCTAGACCTTCTCCATCATTTATACTCGTTTAGGGACCAACATAGGATACAAAGATCGATTCTGGCTCTAAAGAATTCTAAGGTTTTTCATAAAGCTTGTATGAACTTTTTCACGTCTGATTGCGAACTCTTGCTTGGAGTTTCCGTTATCATCACTGAAGATGATTGTCTTATATTTATAGGAGGGATTTGAAAACTAATCGTTGGTAATGACCTAGCTATTGGGATCAAATCCTCCATTTGTTGGCTGCAGATTTTAATGGAATGGACTTCCATGGTGTTAGGTTGCTATATTCAGCTTGTATGAGCAGCATATGAGTCACTTGAAGATGGAAAAGTCCATTAGTGAGATCAGATGACAAGGCCCTTGTATGTCTTAGTATGATGGCCAAGTGACTCAAGCTGACTAGTTCTCTTCTTCAATTGCAATTTCTCTACTAAGTTGTGGTGCCTATGCTGCTCATGGTTAAGCTCCATTACAGCCACACACTCGATACCAATAGGAAACAACTCACTTCCTCCAATTCAATGGAATACTAGATAACAAGAAACAACAAAATCTTTAAAAATGTGGATTCCAAAATCGAGAGGATCTTCGATGAAATTAGAGGCATAGTGTGGAGCATCTTCTCACAAAAAAAATAAAAAATTCCCTCCTCTGCATCTTTTCAAGATTGGTGTGCAATTCCCAAAATATCATGCGTTTAATAGAATAATCCATTTGTTGTGGAGTTTGTCTAAGATTCCCTATAACCCCTCTCGATGTAAACCCCAATTGTAAACTCTTTTGAGTACCTCTGATATTCCGTAATTAATATATACTCCCTCCGTTCACCAAAATTATGCTCACTTTCTTTATTTTTTTGTCCACCAAAAGTTTTTTGGAAACAATCACTTTATTTTTACCTCACAACAAATCCACAACACTCTTACTTTATCTATTTTATATACTTTTTCTTAAAACATGTGCCCAAAGGTATGAGCATACTTTTGGTGGAAGGGTTTTGTAAGAAAAAAAAAAAACTCTTGAGCCAACTTGTGTTGCTCAAATATGGTCTCAGTTGATAAATACTTCGTTGATCCCATATGACCAAGACTTATAACATAAGTTGATTTATACAACTTCAGCTTATAAAACCTATTAGATTACAAATTACTCTATAAACAGATTGCATGTGTTTTGGCCATCAAAACTAATACATATTCTAATCAACACTGGGAGGTGGAAATCCTAACAGATGATATCACAATTGTTCCTAAGATATAAACCTAAGAGTTCATATCTCAACATGAAATCTATCACTTCTTATGTGTTCACCTTTTATGGTTTTTGTATTAATTGGAAGTATCAGTTGAAACATGTTATGACTTTATCTAAGGCTAAATCTGAGTATGTTGCTGTTGGTCCTGAAAGGAGTATATAACAAGTGTATGGGGGGGGGGAGTACACTTGTATGCAATTCTTTTGCTAATTTGATCAAACCAGAGTTCAGCAAGGTTGTCTTGGACAACTCTGCTGAAGAAGATTAACTCTTCTAAGATAATCAGACTACTAAGTACTATTGAGTACTTAGTTGAATAACTATCTAGGGGAGTTATATATGCGGAATGGTGGTTGGCCCTTTAAGTTTAGACTCCTTTAATTTCTGAAATCACTTTCCCAATCCAAAACAGTCACGTTAAACTTCAGGGAAGTTGTCCAAAACAGTTTTGCACAGTCTTTGAATATGTATCTTGAAAGATCAGTTTTGTGTGCAGTGTTGAGTGAATGTAAGTACTTGTAAAGTAAATCAACACAAGAGTTTATAGTGGTTCAGAGACTCAAGCTCCTACATCCACTTTCCCTGATTTAACAGGATAATTCCTTCACTCTTGGAATTAACTTGTTTTATAGTGCCAAGGTGCACTTGATCAAGAACACCACTCCTTGGTGAATTGATCCCTAGGATGTCTAGAGTCCTAGTACCCTCTTCTCAACTCAGAACTGAACTGTTCTTCTCTCAACAGTCAGCTCCTACCACTTCTACTACTACAACCTTCTCACTTTCTCACTTGAAAAGGTTAAGAGTTGAAGTAAGGTTCCAACTAATGAGATATCCTCTACTATGAAGATCAAGGTTTAAGGATAGGATATCTCTCTAAGCTTGTGTATGAATATACAATTGAGTTCAGCTTAGAAGAAGTGTATAAAGACTAAGATAGTCTCTTTGAAAGCTTGAGAGCACTTGTCAACTTGTAGGATAGTTGGATATTCTTGTCAAGGTTGAGGTGCTTTTGGATTGTATTGAGGTGCTTTCAAATGGTCTTCACACTTCTGTATTTATAGACAAAATGGAGGATTTGCCCGTTGGAGAGGCAGCCCCAAATTGCTATAAATGTCTTCCTTGAGTTCTTCAAACTGGAAGACAGATTCTTGATAGTGACATGTCCTCATTTGGGTAATAAACGGCTTGTAAGACTTTGTCTTCATTCTGCAGCACTTTTCCCAATGTTTGACTTCTTTTTAGGACTTGGACATGGCTTCTGAAGGTTGTTCCAATGATAGGACAACATTCCTTATCAACTGGACAACTCTCCTTATCACTATCAGCAGATTTGCTTATCAGCAAGGTTGGCTTGCTCTTCTTCAGATGACTTGGCTCATTCCCTTTATTTCTCTTAAAGATGGTCTTAGCTTGTTTCTTTGAAGACCTTTAGGGAGTGATTGTCTCAAACTTCTTCAGCATAGTTGACCTCAGGCTTTCAGAACACTTGATCTTGATTAATTTAGCTGAGACACCTCCTCTGGACAACTCTCCTGATCAGCATGATTTGTCTTCAAGAGACTTAGTGTTGTATCCAGAGTTTGAGCCTTGAGGGGACTTGTTCTTTATGTACTTCAAAGCATGTGTTCCCCCTCAAACTGTGCATCTAATCATCTAAGAGCTTCCTAACATATTAGCTCCTCATCTAGCCTTAATACTGTATGTTCCACCATCTCTAGAACATATTCATTTATAAATTAGGCATGTCTCAGGGGGTTTTTGGTATTCAATCAAAACATAGCTCATTTTATTCCCAACAATTTCCCCCTTTTTGATGATGCCAAAACCTACATTATTTAAGCAAAAGTGACTTGTCTACACCTATTACATATATCTTCAGAAGACATGACTAAGGTCAATGTTCCTGAAAAGACAATGTGTTAGTGTATTCACTGTTTTTTGTTGCAAGTAGGTTTCAAGGATAGGCATAGAGAGATTTTTGTATAAATGTATCTTGATTCAAAAGTAGTTCAACTATCATTCATATAAGAGATCATTACAAGCATGTTGATAGTTGAATTTAACATATCAGAGCATGAATCATCAACACTAAATACAACAGAGCATTATATTCTAACAATACTAAGCATATCAGAGCATAAACTTGTATCAGAGCACCAATCTTGTATCAGAACAAATATTATCACTTCAAGGCATATACAAGATCAGATCAATCCATTTCAAGTCAGAGCACCAGATCACATCAGCATACTTGACCAATTTTCAGCATAGTTGATTAAACAGTGAGATCAGAAGACTTAGCCATTTCAAAGATCATCCTCAGGAGGTGGCAGCATTCCATACTGTGCCCACACTCTTCTTTTTAATGCCATGGCTTCTTGGTTGGTTCCCTTAGGTCCAAGAACCATCTTGTTCAGCTTAAGGATCTCAGTGAATTCTCTCAGAATTCTTGCTTGGTCAATCTATCCTTCAAGCTTTGGAGGCATGTATATGATTGGCTTGGGAGCTGTGAGTTCAATTCTTGCAATATCAGCAAGGTACTGAGTTTGGTTGGAAGGGGTAATATGGGTTTCAGGGGAGTTGGGCTCAAGGTACTGAGTTTCAGGGAGGTTGGCCTCTATAGGTTGACCTTCAGGGACTTTGGATTCTGGAGTTCCAGAACCAGATGAATTAGTCCTTGACATTGATTTGGTCCTGCTTTCAGCTCTGCTCTCCCTTAGAGCCAATTGAAGAGACCTTTCTTCTTGCAGCTCCAACACCTTCTCAGTAGGTTTGGCCCTTCTCTTGCTGGCCCTACTGCTTCCACTTCCTTCTTTTTCAGGGACAACTTCCCTGATTCTCTTATCACCCCTAGACTTTTGTCTAGTCTCATTGTACTTTTGCCTTAGTTCTTCTGAATGATCAGAGGGCACTTGTACACCTTCTCTAGCAACTTCTTCAATCTCAGTTGAAGCATCAGAATTCTCTTCTGAAATTATCTGAGACATTTTCCTTGTCTTTACAGCCCTGGCCTTTGTTCTCTTTTTCAACTTGGGCTTTTCTTCAACCTGTTCTTCAGCAGGTTTGGCCATAAGCATCCTTCTCTGTTCAGTTTTCTTGCTAAGCTTCCTGAACAGGATCTTTTGGGCTGGGAGGGGCTTTGCAAAGGTCTGCATCTGGGAGTAGTGGGAAAACCTCTCAATCAACAAGCTTGCCCTGGTGCAATACTTGATTTTCCCTTCTAGCACCACCTTATTGTGGTTTTTCACTTTGAATTTTGCCTTTTCCTTCATCATTTCAGACATGATGAAGGTCCTCCAATCAAATTTAATGCCCTTATCACTGGCATCAATAATGGCAGCCATGATCCTGATTCTTGGATGGCTGACTTGCTCCAAGCTTCCAGTGTTGCTTAAGAGGCTCTTAGCAACTACCTCAAAGAGGTTAAGAAATTCTGGCTTGAGAGTCTTCTTGTTCTGTGTTGAAGACATGGGGCCTGGAACCAATAGCCATTCTTGGGCTATCTCATCTTCATGGCCAGTACCATAAACCTCTGGATTCCTTCCCTCATAAGGCAATCCAAAAGCTCCTTCCAGATCTTCTGAGGAGAATTTTACTCTGTGGAATCTCTCCTCTTCTTCTCCTTCTGCAGTGTAAGATAATCTGGTTGATACTTCACCATCTTCAGGTTTGCCTCTCCACTTGAGGAAGGCAAAGAATTCTGCCATGTAGCTCTCCAAGCAAGAGCTTGGTTTCTCTTCCATGAACTTTTGAAGTCCAGCTCTCCTCAACCATCTCAAGGTTGGTGTGATTTCAGGATCCTCACTCTCAAAGGAGACTATTGGCTCAAAATGAAGATTGTTTTTATTGCTTAGGTAGCCAAAATCAAGGTCTAGAGCCTTGTTAGAGAAATCAACAAGCATCTCTGGTCTAACTTTGGGGGCCATTGGAAGTTACAGAGAAAAGTTTGATGAAGAATGAGAGAGTTTGAGGAATTTTAGTGCTAGGGTTTCGAATACTTGGGAAAGAAGTGTTTGAGAGGGATCTTAAGGCTTGTGAATATTCTAAAAAGAATGTTTGTCAATGAGTTGGTAAGGTCTTGATGCAATTCAAAGGTGAGCAAAAATGGAAATCAAAGATGGACGGCTAGGATTTATTTCAGGGGAGTTGTCCATTTTTGATCCAATGGTCAAAAACCAATGTAACAGTGAAGGAACTGTTTTATTCAAAACGTGGGTGGTTTTTAATGTTTGTTTAAGGCTGGGGGTTTTTCGAGATAGATCATGTCCCAAAAAGTTTAATGCAAACAAGAGTTAAATCTTAGCATTTAATGCATGGAAAGTGACCTTTTGGGTGGGAGACAAATTAAATCCCAGAAAGGTGAAAACTGTATTTCAATGGGACAGATTTCGAAATAGGCATTGATCACCAAAAATAGGTGCTTATCATACCAAGATTTGGTTTGATAGCCAAGACAACTTATCTGACCCTACATGGACAAGTGTCCTGAAAAGCTGTGGACAAGTGTCCTGAATTTCAAGGGACAAGTGTCCTGAAGAGGTAAGATCATGTTTCTGAATTTCAGTAGACTTGACCAAGTCTACTGAAGTTTGAGTTTATTTCCCCCTTAATCAATGAACTTCTTTGGACTTATTTGTCCAACTTCCCTGGATCAAGTAATCCCAACTCTGCTGATAGCTCCAGAAATCTTGCCTCTGCAAGTGGCTTGGTTAGAATATCAGCTTTTTGATGATCAGTGTGGATCTTTACCAACTTGATGTCCTTCTTCTCCACATGGTCTCTAATGAAGTGGTGCTTGATGTCCACATGCTTGCATCTTGTGTGTAAGACAGGATTTTGTGATATAGCAATGGCACTATTGTTATCACAAAATATTGGCACTTCAGTAGAGTTGACTTTGTAGTCTCTCAGTTGTTGTCTCAACCATAGGATCTGAGCACAACAACTTCCAGCAGCAACATATTCAGCTTCAGTGGTGGACGTAGCCACTGTGTTCTGCTTCTTGGAGAACCATGAAATAAGCTTGTTGCCCAAGAATTGACAAGTCCCTGAAGTGGACTTTCTGTCAATTCTACAACCTCCATAGTCAGCATCTGAGTAGCCAGTTAACTCAATGTTGTCATCAGCAGGGTACCAAAGGCCTAGATTTTCAGTGCCTTTGAGATACCTCAAAATCCTCTTTGCAGCCTCAAAATGGCTTTTCTTAGGATTTTCTTGGAACCTTGCACAAACACCTACTGCAAAGGTGATGTCAGGTCTGCTGGCAGTGAGATAGAGGAGTGAACCAATGATTCCTCTATATTCAGTGGAGTTGGTAGGAATACCACTCTCATCAGGATCCATCTTCCAATTTGTGTTCATTGGGATCCTCACTGGCTTGCTAGTTGTACACCCAAACTTCTTGATCATTTCTCTGGTGTACTTAGCTTGGTTGATGAAGATTCCTTCTTTTGATTGCTTGACTTGAAGACCCAAAAAGAAGTTCATCAACCCCATCATGGACATCTCAAACTTGCTTTGCATTAGCTTTGAGAACTTTTCACACAGCTTCTCATTGGGGGATCCAAAAATTATGTCATCTACATAAATTTGGACAAGCAAGATGTCCTCTCCTTCAGAGATTCTGAAGAGAGTTCTGTCCACAGTTCCCTTGGTAAATCCATGATCCAAGAGGAATCGTGACAGTGTATCATACCAAGCCCTAGGGGCTTGCTTGAGTCCATTTAGAGCCTTTTTGAGTCTGTAAACTTGGTCTCCAATTTCAAAACCTGGTGGTTGCTCCACATAGACTTCTTCCTTTAAGACTCCATTCAGAAAGGCACTCTTGACATCCATTTGGTACACTTTGAACCTCTTGTGGGCTGCATAGGCTAAGAAAAGCCTTATTGCTTCTAGCCTTGCCACAGGTGCAAATGTCTCATCATAGTCAATGCCTTCATGTTGGCAATAACCTTTTGCCACAAGTCTTGCTTTGTTTCTGACAATCACATCATTTTCATTTTTCTTGTTCTTGAACACCCACTTTGTTCCAATAACATCTTGATGTGAAGGCCTATCCACCAGCTCCCATACTTCATTTCTGGTGAATTGGTTGAGTTCTTCCTGCATTGCTGTGATCCAGTTGGCATCCTGAAGTGCTTCATCAATGTCTTTTGGTTCCTGCTCTGACAAGAAACAACAGAACATAGCACTTTCACCATGAAACTTTCTGGTTCTGACTCCTATACTTGGATCACCAAGTATCAGATCAGTAGGATGGTCAGACAACCAAGTCCTTCTTTTTCTGATCTCTTCAGTAGAGTTGTCATCTACTGAAGGTGTGTCATTTTGATCATAGAATTCAGGATAATTTAATGCAGGATCTAATTCAGGATCATAATCAGGGGTGTTGTCCTCAATGTCAGGGACATTGGCATTTTCAACATTTTGAGTTCCCCCTTGATTATTTGACCCATTAACTACCTCAGCAGGAACTGCTTCTTCATTGGTAGTTGTTACCTGGATGTGAACTGGGATTGGCTCATTCAGTTCATTATTTCCATCAGTGGGATTTGTCTCAGGAAGGTTGCCTTCAGGATTGTTGTCCAAAGTGGGTTTTTCAGACAGATTGGCTTGGACAACATCTGTGAATTCAGTGTCTTTGTCTTTTAGGCTTAATCTGGTTGTCCTCTGTGTGATTTCCTCAGGTTCTAAATGATCATTCCTGATCTCAAAGATAGACTCATCAAACACAACATGAGGTGTTTCTTCCACTATAAGGGTTTTCTTGTTGTAGACTCTGAAAGCTCTACTGATTTGAGAGTATCCAAGAAATACTCCCTCATCAGCTTTGCTGTCAAAGGCTTTCAACTGTTCTTTCCCATTATTGTGAATGAAACATTTGCAACCAAATATATGAAAGTATGACACTTTAGGCATTCTTCCTTTCCAGAGTTCATAGGGGGTTTTGCCTTGCCCCTTAGTGATCAAACATCTATTTTGAGTATGGCATGCAATATTTATAGCTTCAGCCCAAAACCTCTTAGGTAAATTTGAATCAGCAATTAAAGTTCTAGCAGCTTCTTTCAGGGTTCTATTCCTTCTTTCTGCAACTCCATTTTGCTGAGGTGTTCTAGCTGCTGAGGTTTCATGAGCTATCCCATTAGATGAGCAATATTCATTGATGTAAGAATTAATGAACTCAGTGCCTTTATCAGATCTTATCTTGATAATGCTAAGGCTTTTCTCATTTGACAATCTCTTAAGAAGTTCAGGTAGTTTGACTTGTGTTTCCTTCTTATTAAGGAGAAATACTACCCAAGTGAACCTTGAGAAGTCATCTACTACCACCAATGTGTATTTTCTACCATTTATGCTTGAAGGGGTAATTGGTCCAAACAGATCCATATGTAGAAGTTCAAGTACCCTTTCAGTAGAAATGACTGGTTTTCCCTTAAATGAGGCTTTGATCTGTTTTCCTTCTTGACATGGTTTACACACATGTTCTTTAATGAAAACCTCATTAGGTAGTCCTTTAACTAATGTATTTCTAGCAAGTTTGTTCATTGATTTGAAGTTCAGATGGTTTAGCCTCTTATGCCATAACCAGCTTTGTTCACTAGTAGACTTAGCAATGAAACATGCAGCATCAGTAGACTTGTCCCAGTCTGCAAAATACACATTTCCTTTCCTAGTTCCAGTCAGTAGAACTTGTTGAGTTTTATCTTTGATTAAACATTTTCCACTTGAGAACTCAACATTGAAGTTTTTATCACAGAATTGACTGATACTTAGGAGATTATACTTGAGACCAGCCACATAAGATACATTGGTTACTTTGATGTTACCAATTATCAAAGTACCATAACCTTTTGTTGTTGCTTGTGAGCTGTCTCCAAAAGTGACATTTGGGCCTTCAAACTTGCCTAATTACCCTGATAGATTCAAGGTGGCTAAGTTGTCTTCCTTTAGCATCTATATACACTGTCTTTCCCTTAAATGCCTTTGGGAAAGTGTGTGTGAATGTGTTAACTCTATAAATTTCAGGGGAGTTGTCCACTCTCCTGAACTTATGAGTTCTTTGTGCTTCTTGGGGGAATCTGTGAGGGAAGGTTTTCTTTTGGCCATTACCCTTTGGCATGAAGGGTTTTGGTTGTCTCATTTTATTCTGCCTTTGAGGGTAGTTGTCCTTAGGTCTATTCAGCTGAAGCTTTCTCAGATGAGTTGGCCTAGGCTGATTATACCTTGGATAACTCCTCTGAACATTGTTCAGGAGAGTTGCCCGTCCATTGGGTCTACTCTGCTGACCAATATTCCTCTTGTGTTCAGGAGCTTTGACCTTTTCCAAAGGTTTGGGTCTAGTTTCCTGAAGCACTTGAGTAGGCATTTCATTCAATTTGCCCTTTCCTTTGTTCAGTGGCTGAATTATTTCATTTTCAGCTTGTTGTGCCACTGATTTAACAAAGACTTTCTTAGTGTTACTTGTAGAAGCAACACTAAGACAAGGTGAAGATTCAAATGGATCAAAACCTAATCCACTTCTTTGAGCCATAGGTCTTTGATAACTTTGAATTTCCTCTATTGCTTTAGAGGATTTCTTCAGAGCAGACATCTTTAATTTCAGGCTCTCTTCACTTAATTTAAGAATATCATATTCATGTGAGAGGTTTTCAAATTTGGCATTCAAAATTTTTAGTTCAAAATCTTTTCTCTTCTGAGAGAGTAGTTGATCATCTATCTCCTTTTGTTGGTCAACTATCCTGAGATTTGCTTCCTTAAGCTCTCTCAAGACTTGTTGATACAACTCAGTAGATTTGACATTAACAGCTACCTCAGAGTTTTTGGCAAGTTCAATAGCCAATCTTTCATTTTCTCTCACACAATTATCATGAAATTCTTGTAATTTAGTGAAATCTTCCATTAACTTTCCTAAGGAAAGTTTCAGGTTAACCTCACTAGTGTTTTGTGAGATGAATGATGGTGAGCTAGAAGTAGAGGATACCTCATCATCCTCAAGGGCCATGTTGCAAACATCATCATCATCCTCACTGTTGGAGAATAGTCCATCAGAAGAGTTGAAGCTCTCAGCACTATCAGATTCTTCACCAGCCATCATGGCCTTTCTATTGGTGAACTTTCTGTCTCTTTTAGCTTGTCTCTCTCTTCTTTCTTTAGAGCTCAATTCAGGGCAATCATACTGGAAATGCCCTTTCTTTTTGCAATTGTAGCACAGGTCTTCATCATCATCCTTCTTCGATTCATCTCTTCTCTTAGATGATGAAGGGTCAGCTCTACTGGATCTTCTCCTATCAGAGGACTTGTCCTCTGATCTTTTCTCTTCAGGCTTTTTGACTTCAACCTGAGCTTCAGGAGAGTTGTATCTCCTGAATTTGTTGTCCTGGTAGAATTTCTTGTATCTACCAAACCTTGAGTTCAACTTTTCAAACCTTCTAGCCATCAAGGCTAGTTCTTCCTTCATTTCAGTCTTAGAGACTGACTTTGATGATCTGGGAGTGGGTTGCATTTCTGGTTCAGCAGCTTTGGCTTTGAATGCCACTCCCTTGGTAGGATTTGAAGGTTCCTCAATAGGCTTTCTTCTATTGAGGTCGAACTCATAAGCTTTGAGTTCAGAGAAGATTTGCTGCATGGGCATGGTGGAAAGATCTTTGGTGTTTTGCATCATTACAGCATAGACATCCCACTTTTGAGTGAGACTTCTCAAGATCTTCAACCCCACTTCTCTCTTGGTGTAGACCTTGCCCAATGAGTTGATTTCATTCATCACATCAGTGAATCTACCAGCAAACTTATCAATGGATTCCTCAGACTCCATTGCAAACTGTTCAAATTTCTGCACAGCAACTTGGAGCTTATTCTCCTTGATCTTTTCAGTACCCTCACACATTTCAGCAAGAGTATCCCAAATTTCTTTGGCTGTTGTGCAGTGGTAGACTCTTCCCATGACTGCATCTGGAATTGTTTGATAGAGGGTGTTCATTGCTAGATAATTCAGATTATCCTTCCTCTTTTCATCAGTAGTGAAGTCATCTTCATCTTTGGGAATTAGTTCCCTTGTATCTGCTCTTTGCTCATCTGTCAATCTGGGGTTAGTTTGAGTAAACACAAAAGGTCCTCTTGTGATTACTCTAAGCATGTCAGTGTGAAGAGATGCAAGATGAGCCCTCATTCTAATTTTCCAGAAATCATAATTGTCTATAGAGAACATGGGCAATTTATGATGTGAAATGTGATTGACTGGATTTGTGGCCATATTGTCCAATCCTTGAACAGCAGGTGGAGGAACAGCATTGTTGTTGGCCATTTTTCAAGAATAATTAGTCAGTCAACAAGTATTAGATTTCAGATAAAGATCAATTCAGTGACCACACAAATATGAGAGTTTTGAAAATCAAGATGGATTTTCAGAAGCAGTGGTCTTTGAACCCCTGCTCTGATACCACTTGTTGGTCCTGAAAGGAGTATATAACAAGTGTATGGGGGGGGGGGGGGGAATACACTTGTATGCAATTCTTTTGCTAATTTGATCAAACCAGAGTTCAGCAAGGTTGTCTTGGACAACTCTGCTGAAGAAGATTAACTCTTCTAAGATAATCAGACTACTAAGTACTATTGAGTACTTAGTTGAATAACTATCTAGGGGAGTTATATATGCGGAATGGTGGTTGGCCCTTTAAGTTTAGACTCCTTTAATTTCTGAAATCACTTTCCCAATCCAAAACAGTCCAGTTAAACTTCAGGGAAGTTGTCCAAAACAGTTTTGCACAGTCTTTGAATATGTATCTTGAAAGATCAGTTTTGTGTGCAGTGTTGAGTGAATGTAAGTACTTGTAAAGTAAATCAACACAAGAGTTTATAGTGGTTCAGAGACTCAAGCTCCTACATCCACTTTCCCTGATTTAACAGGATAATTCCTTCACTCTTGGAATTAACTTGTTTTATAGTGCCAAGGTGCACTTGATAAAGAACACCACTCCTTGGTGAATTGATCCCTAGGATGTCTAGAGTCCTAGTACCCTCTTCTCAACTCAGAACTGAACTGTTCTTCTCTCAACAGTCAGCTCCTACCACTTCTACTACTACAACCTTCTCACTTTCTCACTTGAAAAGGTTAAGAGTTGAAGTAAGGTTCCAACTAATGAGATATCCTCTACAATGAAGATCAAGGTTTAAGGATAGGATATCTCTCTAAGCTTGTGTATGAATATACAATTGGGTTCAGCTTAGAAGAAGTGTATAAAGACTAAGATAGTCTCTTTGAAAGCTTGAGAGCACTTGTCAACTTGTAGGATAGTTGGATATTCTTGTCAAGGTTGAGGTGCTTTTGGATTGTATTGAGGTGCTTTCAAATGGTCTTCACACTTCTGTATTTATAGACAAAATGGAGGATTTGCCCGTTGGAGAGGCAGCCCCAAATTGCTATAAATGTCTTCCTTGAGTTCTTCAAACTGGAAGACAGATTCTTGATAGTGACATGTCCTCATTTGGGTAATAAACGGCTTGTAAGACTTTGTCTTCATTCTGCAGCACTTTTCCCAATGTTTGACTTCTTGTTAGGACTTGGACATGGCTTCTGAAGGTTGTTCCAATGATAGGACAACATTCCTTATCAACTGGACAACTCTCCTTATCACTATCAGCAGATTTGCTTATCAGCAAGGTTGGCTTGCTCTTCTTCAGATGACTTGGCTCATTCCCTTTATTTCTCTTAAAGATGGTCTTAGCTTGTTTCTTTGAAGACCTTTAGGGAGTGATTGTCTCAAACTTCTTCAGCATAGTTGACCTCAGGCTTTCAGAACACTTGATCTTGATTAATTTAGCTGAGACACCTCCTCTGGACAACTCTCCTGATCAGCATGATTTGTCTTCAAGAGACTTAGTGTTGTATCCAGAGTTTGAGCCTTGAGGGGACTTGTTCTTTATGTACTTCAAAGCATGTGTTCCCCCTCAAACTGTGCATCTAATCATCTAAGAGCTTCCTAACATATTAGCTCCTCATCTAGCCTTAATACTGTATGTTCCACCATCTCTAGAACATATTCATTTATAAATTAGGCATGTCTCAGGGGGTTTTTGGTATTCAATCAAAACATAGCTCATTTTATTCCCAACAGTTGCAATTAAAGAGTCTTTTTTCTAAAATTGACCTACTTGAAGGTGAAGTGGTTGTGTATTTTGATAGTCAATTTGCTATTCAATTGTGTAATAATCATGTATACCATGATAGAACTAAACACATTGATGTGAAATACCATTTTTTGCGTGATATAATTGAAAAAGACATTATTGATCTTGAGAAAATTGCTTCTGAGTTTATTAATTTTCTTATATGGGTACCAAGTCTCTTTTTGTTGAAAAACATAGGTCTTGCATGAGAACTCTGAATTTTGATTATGTTGAATAGGATCGTTTCTTGCAGCCTTTTTGTTTTTTCATTTCCTATTATTGTTTGTGTACTTTGTGTCCAACGTGTTTTTTGTTAGTGTTTTCCCTTGATAACTTATCTTACATTTGCTATTAATGTATTGCACTAAAACTTTGTGTTTTTCTTTTACAGGTGTGCAATTGGTGTTATGTGTGTTATGCATGTGTTCGGTGTTAAGGCGATGATGATTACTTGTAGATATTGGATTGTAATTGGGGATGGCCAAAAAAATGGAGAATTTGTTGGGCATAAGCCCATTGTTTTATCCCAAGGGAAAAAAACAATTATGTCCAGTTGTTTGTTGCCCTAAGTCTTGAAGGCAGCCTCACTTATACATTGTGTCTCCCTATCTTACAGATGTTGTGATGTTGAGTGAGTGTTAGAGGAGAGAGTGAGAGATCATTGTGTTGTTGGTTAAGTGTTATCCAAGTTTGATACTTTGGTCTTCCCCTTTACATTCATATTAGATCTGAAAGTGTGTGTGTATATAGAAGGTGTTGTTAATTGTGTTGGCACAATTCAGACAACAATATGCAACATAAAGTAAATAACACTTGCAAAGAGGAATATTCTAAATTGTATAGACTATGAATAAGTCTATACAGTTCACTATAATAAAGTAGTAATACATATTAAAACCTTTTTGAGGTTTGGAACTACAATCTATTATAAGATTTGAAAACTACAACCTCTTACAAGGTTTGTAAATTACTAAATTCTATGAAACTACTTCCCTCATAGATCTTTACATATAATCTCATAGATAAACATGATTGATACATGTTTAGTGATAAAAAAATTAGTGACATTTGATTTTTTTTGTCACTAAAAACGCAAATGCAGTGACAATTTTTTTCCATAGTTACAAAATACTGTAAGGTGTGTTCATTAGTGATAATTTTGTATGTTGTCAATATTGTTGGGTTTTTGAGATACGAACACTATGTCCGTAGCAGCAGAAGTTTAAAATTTTGTTTACCAACATAGAGTTTCTGATATATGACTGTAACATAAATTGACGGATAGTTAAAATATTAATAATCCTTACAGTAATTCGTATGCGAAATGATGATCCTCCACTACGGTATCCACGTAATCCTCGTCTACGAACTTGTGATCCAGATTGGAATTCTCCAAAAGAACTCGCTAGGAGAATTCTATAGAGAGAACCGGAGAAAATATTATGAGTGATAAAATTATTACTCAGAACCTCTAACCCTAGAGGTATTTATATGGTAAAACAGAAACCTTATCTATGCACATGGTCTTGAGCCCAAGTATATATTTTATTGACAAATCCAATATAATAAAATATATTTTACCATATTCATGATATATCTAATTATTCATTTAAAATTCATCACTAAAACTAAACATATAGTGATAAATAATTCAGTATGTTTATGTTGTCAATGTTTCATTTAATATTTGTCACTAAAATCACACACATATATTGACAAATTGTTTATGTTGTCAATGTTTCATTTAATATTTGTCACTAAAATCACACACATATATTGACAAATTTTTCATTATATTACAAAATACTGTAAGGTGGGATCATTAGTGACAACTATGTATGTTGTCAATGTTTCATTTAAAATTCGTCACTAAAACCACACATATAGTTAAAGCCGTCAAAACGGGCTGGGCCCGTTGGGCCAGACCGCCCCGCCAATGTTTCATTTAATATTTGTCACTAAAATCACACACATATATTGACAAATTGTTTATGTTGTCAATGTTTCATTTAATATTTGTCACTAAAATCACACACATATATTGACAAATTTTTCATTATATTACAAAATACTGTAAGGTGGGAGCATTAGTGACAACTATGTATGTTGTCAATGTTTCATTTAAAATTCGTCACTAAAACCACACATATAGTTAAAGCCGTCAAAACGGGCTGGGCCCGTTGGGCCAGACCGCCCCGCCACTAAAAATAGTGGGTTGGGCCACGATTTTCCAAGCCCGTCAAGAGGCGGGCCCAGGCGGGCCGGCCCGTTTGGGCTGCGGTTTTTGGCGGGTTGGCCCGCCATTTTTTTATTTTTTTAAAAAATATTATATTTAATTAAAAAATAATCCCCTCTCCAGGAATTGAACTCAAGACCTTAAAGCTGAATAATAGTGCTCTAACCACTTAAACTATCCAACTTTATTTAGTAACAATATATAATAAACCTAATTAATATTAAAAACTCTAGCGCATAACAAATTATATGCGCCGCATTTTTTTCCTTCTTTCTTCATTTTCTGTACTCATAATACCCTATTTTATATCATATATATAATATAAGTACATTACTTTAATATATATATATATTATTACTGTATTTATAATATATTATACAACTATTAATGACTGTTGGTCCCAAAGTTGAGTTAAGATTGAGTAATCTAGTAAAAGTCTAGAGGGGAGGGGTGAATAGACTTTTAAAAATCTTTCAAAATATCAGAATATGCAATGCGGAATTTAGTCTTCTTATGTACTGTACTGTGCTTACTCAGCTCAGATCAGTACTTTCAAAACAATATGGGCCTTACTAGTTTATACTCAACTTTTCTTTAGATCTTTATCTTAATGAATTCTTAATGTTCTTAGTTAAACAATTCAAACAAATAACAAACAGTAAAGTAAAGAACACATAATTTTATAGTGGTTCGACAAATGTCTACATCCACTCTCACAACTCCAGTTGTGAAGTTTTATTAACTCTTCCTTCTTGAGTTTATTGTGGCTTAAAGTCCCAAGATTAAGACTGTGATCTTATCGATTATACCTCCAGGTATATCTTCGATCTACTAGTAATTTTCCAAGTAACTAGCACACTTGTTTTACAAAATACAAACTTAAACTTGAAAAGTAAAACTTCTCTTTGAATAGCATTTGATTCTTCTCTTCAAATCTGTGGCTTCTCTTCTTTAATCTCCTTCAACTCTGTGAGTTCTTCTTGTGCTCTGTAGACTTAGATTGCTTGTGAATGCTTTAAGATCAGTAAATGTTCAGTAGTCTTAGCAGTAGGAGATCACACAGTATTTATAGAACTTAGTATGACAGTTAGCAGTTTGTGAACTAACTCTCAACTAACTCTAAAACTGTTTTTGTAACTTCTTCTTGTAACCGACTTTGTAACTTCCTTCAACTTCCAAGTCAGCATATCTTCAATAAATCTTCAGTTACACTTTAAATAAGCTTTCCAAACTTATTCTTCAGATTCACCAAATCAGCACAGTAACTTACTGTTCTGATTTTTACTCTTCTGAGCCAGTCAGCACAGTAACTTAAAACTGTTCAAAACTTCTTCAGATTTCTTCTAAGCTCTTCTTCAACTGTTCTTGAAGTCTTCTTATTCTGAAGTAGTCCTCTGAGTCTTCATTAGTCTTCTAATCTAGTTCTAATCTACTGTTCTGAATTTTACATTGCTGATTACAATCAAATAAAACTTTACAAATATAAAACCTATCTATACATCAACTGAACTATATACAGATGAGTATATCTAAGTCCTATACTATAAGCTGTCTATACAATACAAAACATCAGCTTAGTTCCTAACAGTTCATATATCAGATCAGTAAACAATAAGATCAGTAAACACCTAAGATCAGTAACTTACATATAAAATCAGTAAGTATATAAGATCAGTAAGTATACAAGATCAGTAACTCAGAATACATAAGATCACTAAAATTTATTCTCAGTTTCCATACTCAGATCAGTAATCTTATTTCAAATGACTCAGTTAAGATCAGTAATTTTACTCTTAATATTACTAAATAAGATCAGTAAACTTATTTCAGTTAGCATTAAGATCAGTAATCTCAATTTAAGTTTCTCATCAAATGACTTAGTTAAGATGACTTAGAACCATATATATCACTAACTTTAAGTTGCTTTTGGCCATCAAAACATACTTTCATCATCTAGAACATTGTTTATAGGATTCATATCCCAACAATTTCCCCCTTTTTGATGAAGCCAAAACTACTTAAATGTTAATAAATCAGTAGTTAAGTATGTAGTCTATCATAACAGTTCATCATTTCAAATTTCATATCATATTCACAATCAGATCAGATATTTCACATATTACACATACTAACAAAATATGCAAAAAAAACAAAATATAGAAATAAAGATTAAGGTTAAGAAATGTTATCTTCTGAGCTTGTCCTTCATCTTCATTCTGTATCTTCAGATTCTGAATGCAACATACATCCTTGCCTTGATATTCATCATATGTTGATGATCAGTGATTCCTTCTTCTTTGATAATCTCAGCAATTATGTTGTTAATCTCCTTGTAATCTGGTTCTCCATTTTCCAGTCTTGGAGGTTCCCAGTTAGGTTCTTCAGGACACAAGATCTTAGTTCCAGCACGAGCAGCAACTTGTGTTATGTCTTCCCAAAAATCTTGATCAATGTTCAACATGAACTCTTCAAAGTCAGCAAATTCAGCTTCTTTGCTCGAATGATCACCAAACTTCCTTACAATGAAGTTTGCAATCTGCCACTTCTTTTTCAGATTCTTCCAATGTTCCATATTTTCTGTTAAAACAATAAAATCCACAAAGTTCTCATCCTGAAAGTTTTTATCAAACTCTTTTCCTTCAGCTTTCCTTTGAGCATTCAATTTCTTCTTCAAAGTTGTAACTCGATTATCAAATCTAGTTTTCAAGAACTTTATATCCTTTTCTTTCTTCTTTTTCAGCTCTGCTTCTTCAGCTTTCTTTTTCTTCAAAACTTGAAGTTTTTCTTGCTCTTCACTTGAAATACCAACTTTCAATTTGCTCTTTGATCTGGTAAGTCTACCAGTTTCTTCTTCTTCTTGTTCTTCATCAGACAAGACTAACTTTCTCTTCTTCTGAATAGAACTTTCAGCAATATCAGGTCTCTTCTCAACAATCTCTTGACCTTCAATTCAGCTTGTTGCTTCCTTAGTTTCAGCTTTTCATTCAGAATTGCAATTTCTTCCTTCAATTCATCTTGACTCACAACCAACTGAGCTTGTTGTGACTGCGTTTGCTCCATTACTCTTCTTATCTTATCTTCCCCCTTTTTGGCTTCATCATGCCACTCTTTCATGGGCGTTAAGTGTTGTTCCATCTTGTCATGCAACACTTTAGATAAGTTCTTCTCTTGAAGTCTATGGAGGTCATAAATCTTAGACATTGTATGCTCCATAACCCTGTCAATTGAATTTTTAGAAATCATTTTATTCATTCTGTCAGTAGCTTCTTGAAACATCTTCACAGCATCTTCCAATTTAGCTTGAAGCTCTGCATTCTGCTTTTTCAACATCTCAAAGTCAGAATTATCAGATTCCTTCTCAACAGGAACTGTTCTGATCTGTTCCTGCACATCCTCAGGAATAATAGGATCAGTAGAGTGTAATGGAATGCTTTCCATCTCTTCAGCATTTAACTCTTGATTTTCCAAGGCATCTGTTTCTTCAATCACAACAGTGTTCTCAAACACCTCTGTTGCATTGTCAACATCCTCATCAATTTCCATACAATCTTTTTCAGCAGCATTCTCAGCTTCAACAACACCTTTCCCTTCACTTTCCATAAACAAATCTTCATCTGTATTAGGAGTTGCCACCTTTTCAACAGTGTACTTGATTCCTGTTAGCCTTTCAACAAGTTGAGCTACAGATTCTGGAGTAACTAACTCAAGAAAAGAGTTAACACCAGCTGCTTGCATCTGCTCTGCTTCCCAATCATCAAAGATTGAAGCACCTCCCATACCTTCCATAATAGCCAAATTCTCCTTCAAAGTACTCCTCTTAAGATACACCCATGTGCCTATCCTAAGGAGTTTCTCAAACTCAACTGAGTTTTCATCCAATCCAGGAAATTGCTTCAACAAAGCTATCCTCAAATCTATCTTGATTCTATCCTCTTTATCACAGATAGTATAATCCATTAAATCAGCAGGTTTAGGAGTTATAAATTCAGGTTCAGGGGATGATGAAATGTCAATTGGTTCAGTAGAAGGTTCAAATTTATGTTCAGTAGAGTGATCATGAATCTGTGTTGGGGATTGATGTGGTGAAGGTTGATGTGAAGTTTGATGTTGAGGACTAGAAATAGGAGTAGGATCAAAATTAGTGTTCTGAGGGGATGAATGGGGAGTGTTCTGAGTCACAGAAAAATAGTGAGCTGATTGTTCAGAACATGAAGGTTGAGGGTTTTGGTTTTCAGCTGGGCTTGGTTCAGAATTTGAAGGGGTAGAAGAATTTTCCATGATGGAATTTCTTGGGATTACTCCAATACGACTTTTTAACCAGCTGAGGCAACAAGAAACTCAGCTTGCTTCCAAACCCTAATTTCGATTTAATCGAAAATTCCATAGTATCCTCATCGAACAAAACTTTGTCTTTCTCATTCAACAGCCTTTCCAAGAAAAATCCTTGCCAATCACCTTGAACTCTGTCAATGATTGCAGCCATAATTCGAATCTTGGAACTTGATAGAGCATCCTGGCTATGATGTTGCCCTAACAAGCACTTTCCAGCTATGTCCATCAAAAACTGAAGACCAGTAGGAAGAACATCCTTCTTCAGATTAGTCAAGGACTCTGTTTCAACACCTGACCATCTTCCTACACATTCCTTCTCTTCTCCAGCTTTATAATTCATAATGTCCACTGGGCCTTGAGGCAAATCCAACATCACTTCTAGGATTTCCCTTGTAATAGTGACCTTATGCCCAGAAAGCATGGAGTGAACACCATTGCTATCTCCTTTGAGTTGCAAATAAAATTCCATAGCCTCCGGTTCATAGACATTCAGTGGAGATGATTCCAGAAATTTCCGCAGCCCACACTCCTCGCACATTGTCAAAATGGCTTGATTCTCAGCATTGTGTCGGCCATTGAAATAGACAGCATTTTCTACAAAAATGCCCTTTTCGCGAACCCAGAAATTTGAATCAAATGTTCCTGCAACTTCGTTAGATTCACTAATAATATTGATAGTTGCCATTTGTAGAATTTTGTATAGAATAGATTTTTCAGAAATTTTAAGTTTATGAGTTTTCCAGAAATGCACTCGTAAGAAAGAAGACGATGAAGAGTGGTCGTTTTTGTCAAATTCAAAACCAATCTAGGGCTAGGGTTGAATTTGATTATCACAAAGAATGGTTGAGATTAAATCTCAAAATCTGTGTTTTAAAAATAAACTGTTCATATTCTAGTACCATTCTTAATTTTGGAGCCAATTTGTGTTTGATAAATACACCACAGTTTTTAGGTTAGAAATAGAGGAGTGTATTAATCTTCTCTATTAGTAATCTAAATTTAAACAATTTTTGACTTAGAGTAATCTAAACCAAAAGATTGTTCTGATGCAAATCAGCACAGTAGTTTCCAAAACTATTTTACTTCATTTTCTTACTTATATATAAAGAAAATTTTACTTATCTAGATCAGCTGAGTACTGTGATCAGCTGAGTAAACTTTTTAGAAATCAGATCAGTAGATGAATCAGCATAGTAGATTTCAGATCAGTAGATGGGTCAGCACAGTAGTTTCAGATCAGTACCCAAATTTCCTGATTTCATCTTTTTGATATCAGCACAGTAATCCTCAGATCAGTACTGTGTCAGATTAGTAGAATTATGTAAACAGATTAGTAGTAATCAAATCTTTCTGTAGACAGATTAGTCAGTAATCAGATTAGTTTTGTAGAATAACTGAATTGTAATCAGATCAGTACTGTAGACAAAGAAGCTTTGTAATCAGTACAGTTCTGTAGACACGTCAATTTATTAATCAGAATCTATCTGTAGACTGCTATAGCCTGTAGTCAGATCAGATTAGTAGACTTTTCAAATCTGTAATCAGAACAGTTCCCCCTTCAGTGGAGAATTCCTCTTCTGTGCCTGTTTCACCTTAGTAAAAGTGTTAGTTCATGAGATATAAGTGCAAAACAGTACAGATTAGTAACACTTGTTTAATTTAATAATCACATCAAGGTTTATGCTAAAGTGACTTAGTGTTCTGAGTCAACAAAAGGATCTTTAAGAAATCACAGATTCCCCCTTAATGTATGTTCTCAGTGTCCCTCAGCTTTACCAGCTTCCTCATTAGGATTAAGGTCACTTTAGTAACCTTGTTACCTGTTTTGAGTGTAGTGATCTGACATAGGGTTGTCTCTTCTGAATTTTGAGTTTTGATGTACTTCTTAGTTTCTGCTTCATATCCTTCTTGGTATAAGATCAGTACCTGAAATGTTAGCACAGTTCTATATACAAACAGAATCCATATCTATCAATCCTAAACTAATGCACAATTCTCTGAATCTCACTTCAGCCAATGGTTTTGTAAAAATGTCAGCTCTTTGAATATCTGTATGAATCTTTTCCATTCTAATATTCTTCTTTTCAACATGATCCCTAATAAAATGATGCCTAATGTCAACATGTTTGCATCTAGTATGTAGAACAGGATTTTGAGTGATGACAATGGCACTATTACTGTCACAATATATAGGTACATTAGATTCTACAACATTGTAGTCTCTGAGTTATTGTATTAGCCAAAGAAGCTGACTACAACAACTACCTGCAGCCATATATTCTGCTTCAGTAGTAGAAGTTGCCACACTTGTTTGTTTCTTTGAAAACCATGAAATAAGCTTAGTTCCTAAGAATTGACATGAACCTGAAGTAGATTTTCTATCTATTTTGCAACCTCCAAAGTCCGAGTCTGAATAACCACTTAAAGATATATCATCATCTGCAGGATACCATAATCCTCGATTAATGGTCCCCTTTAGATATTTCAATATCCTTTTGGCAGCTTCCAGATGACTTTCTTTGGGGTTTGCTTGAAATCTTGCACATACTCCAACAGAAAAAGCAATATCAGGTCTGCTGGCAGTTAGATAGAGTAGAGAGCCAATCAAAGCACGATAGTGAGGTTGGCAGAAGACTTACCTCCTTCATCAGGATCCATTCTGTATGTAGGTTGCATGGGCACACCAACTGTCTTACAGGTTTTAATACCAAATTTATCTAGCAAATTCTTAGTGTACTTTGCTTGATTTATAAAAATACCTTCTGAAGTTTGTTTTACTTGAAGACCAAGAAAATATGTCATTTCTCCCATCATAGACATTTCAAATTTACTTTGCATGAGTGTAGAAAAGCTTTCACTCAAGGTTTTGTTGGGTGATCCAAAAATAATATCATCCACATAAATTTGAACAAGTAATATGTCATTACCTTCTTGTCTCCTAAACAAAGTTCTGTCAACCTTGCCTTTAGTAAAACCATTTTCAAGTAAGAATAGAGAAAGAGTATCATACCAGGCTCTTGGGGCTTGTTTCAATCCATAGAGTGCTTTCTTTAACCTGTATACTTGGTGACTATTCACTTCAAAACCAGGTGGTTGTTCCACATAAACTTCTTCAGCAAGTATACCATTCAAAAATGCACTTTTCACATCCATTTGATACACAGTAAATTTCATATGTGCAGCATAAGCAAGGAACAATCTTATAGCTTCTAGTCTAGCTACAAGGGCAAAAGTTTCATCATAATCAATACCCTCAGCTTGAGAGTAGCCCTGAGCAACTAATCTAGCTTTATTTCTAATTACAAGATCATTTTCATCCCTTTTGTTCTTGAAAATCCACTTAGTGCCTACAACATTATGATTACTAGGTCTATCAACAAGTTCCCAAACTTCATTTCTAGTGAACTGATTAAGTTCTTCTTGCATGGCTATAATCCAGTTACTATCACTTAAAGCTTCAATCACAGTTTTAGGCTCAATAGATGATAGAAAACAACACCAGCAAAATAGAGACTTACTAGGTTCTTCCTGGGAGTCAAACAATTGTTTTCTAGTTTTAACACCTTTACTTGAATCACCTAGAATCAGATCAGTAGAATGAGCAGACTTTCATGTCCTTCTATTCTTAACAGAAATGCTATCATCATTTTCATCATGCAAATTATCATGCAGATCAGTATCATTTATATCAGCAGATTTGTTCACAGGAGAGCAGTCATTCAATTCTTGTATTTCAGAAGTTTTAGATGACTCACCTTTGTCTTTTACCTTTTCTTTATCAGAATCTTGGTCTAGGACTTTCAGGAAAGGATTATATGCTTGTACAGATTCATATATTCCTGTATCATCATCTTCATTGTTGATTTGAAGCTGTAGTTTGTCAATTTTCTTACTGAGCTGATGATTAGCAGAGTCCTGCACATTCTCATCAAAGACTACATGGGGTGTTTCTTCCACACATAGGGTAGAGTAATTAAACACTCTAAATGCTTTGCTTACAGAAGAGTATCCTAAGAATATTCCTTCATCAGCTTTTGCATCAAAAGAATTTAATTTACTTTTGCCATTGTTATGTATGAAACACTTACATCCAAAAATATGAAAATAAGAAACTCTTGGTTTTCTGCCTTTCCATACCTCATAAGGTGTTTTACCATGCACCTTATTAAGAGCACTTCGATTTTGGGAGTGGCAAGCTGTGTTAATAGCTTCTGCCCAAAATTTCTGAGGTGTGTTGAATTCTGCAATCATGGCTCTGCAAGCTTCTTTTAGTGTTTTGTTTCTCCTTTCTGCAACACCATTTTGTTGAGGGGTTCTGGCTGCACTTGTCAAATGCTGTATGCCAGACTTAGAACAGTAGTCAGAGATGTAACAATTAATAAATTCAGTCCCCTTGTCACTCCTAATCTTGACAATGGGATGACCTTTTTCAACCTGCAACCTCTTCAATAGATCTGGAAGTAGTGTTTGTGTATCACTCTTTTTGTGTAGAAAGACTACCCAAGTAAACTTAGAGTAATCATCTACTACAACTAGAGTATACCTTCTTCCATTCAATGTAGGAGGGTTGATAGGACCATGAAGATCCATATGCAAGAGTTCTAAAACTCTGCTTGTTGAAAGAGTTGGAATGGACTTATATGAAACTTTTACCTGTTTACCTTTTTGACAGGAATCACATACTTGTGATTTGGAATAGATTTCATTAGGAATGCCCTCAACAAGATGTTCTCTAGCAATCTTGTTGATTATCTTAAAGTTCAGGTGGCAGAGGCGTTTATGCCAGAGCCAACTGTTTTCTTTAGGACTCTTAGTAATAAGACAAGCATTCTTAGGACAACTATTCCAATTCACAATGTATACACTTCCTTGTCTTGTGCCAACAAGTAGAACATTGTGAGTCCTTTTATCTATTATTTCACATCTTCTGGTTTTGAACTGAACTTTGTATCTCCTGTCACAGAATTGAGATACAGATAACAAATTATATTTCAAACCTTCTACATATGAGACATCTTGGATTTCAACGTCTCCATTCTTGATGAATCCAAATCCTTTTGTGATTGCTATTGAGCTATCACCAAAAATGACTTTTGGTCCTTCCTTCTCATGATAGTCAGTAAGTAACGCCTTGGTACCAGTCATATGGTGTGAACACCCACTGTCTATGTACCAGGTCTCACCAACTGAACCACCCTTCTTGTATAAGTCCAGTCGATCCTGCAAGGTAGTGATCTTAATAATTTAGGTACCCTAGTTTATTGGGGTCCTTGGGGGTTAGTAGTGAGAGGTACCCAAATGAACATTGAGGATTTGAATAAATGGGACCTCTTCAGTTTCCTTCCAAATTTATCACAGAACAGTACTTTATTAACCAGATCAGAATTATCAGCAGACTTAGGATCTATTTTTCTGAGATAGCCTTTCCTTGGTTCTATCCCTTTTTCAGTAAGATCAGTATGCCTGTAATAGTTTGAATATAGTCTAAAAGCATGTGGACCATACGGCTTATAGATGCGTTTTGGTCTTTCCTCACCAATGATATTGTAAGTTAAAGGAGGAGGATAAAGAACAGGTTTGTTATGATAATGAGGCACAAATCTCCTAGGTTTAGTTGAATACAGCTGAGACTGCCTTATGAAAGGAGGTCTAGGCTGTTCCCAACTTGCCTGTGCTTGTCTTGACCTACTGTTCTGAGTTTGTCTCTTCTGATTCCAGGACTGATCTGATCTGGTCAGAGGAGTATAACTCTTCTGGTATGGTCTTGACTGTACTGGTCTTAATACATTCTGTTGGGAATAAAATGAGCTATGTTTTGATTAAATACCAAAAACCCCCTGAGACATGCCTAAGTCAATGTAAATATACTCTAAGAATGTTAGAACATATAGATTATAGGCTAGATGAGAAGCTGAAATGTTAGGCAGCTCTTAGACAATTAGATGCACAATTTGAGGGGGAACCTATGCTTTGAAGATGATCAAGATCAAGTCCCCCCAAGGCTCAAATTCTGGAACAATCACTTAAGAGTAAGGACACTCTATGAAATCTAAGATGCTCTTATCAGGAGAGTTGTCCAGAGAAGATGTTCTTATACAAAAACAAGATTGTGAAGCTCAAAAGGAAAAGTCCAATGAAGATGCTTTTATCAGGAGAGTTGTCCAGAGAAAATATTCATAAACCTACCTAGCTCAAAAGGACAAGACTACTCAAAGGTTTTGGTCAGGAGAGTTGTCCAGATAAGCCAACTCTAAAGAATAAAGTGCTCTGATACAAAAAGACCAACCATGCTGATCAGAAGAGTTGTCCAGAGGAGTTGTCTCAACTAAATTGATCAAGATGAAGTGCTCTGAAAGCCTGAGGACAACTATGCTGAAGAGATTGAGACAATCACTCCCTAAAGGTCTTCAAAGAAATAAGCTAAGACCATCCTTAAGAGAAATAAAGGGAATGAGCCAAGTCATCTGAAGAAGAGCAAGCCAACCATGCTGAAAAGCAAAACTGCTGATAGTGATAAGGAGAGTTGTCCAGATGATAAGGAATGTTGTCTTATCATTGGATCAACCTTCAGAAGCCATGTCCAAGTCCTAACAAGAAGTCAAACATTGGGAAAAGTGCTGCAGAATGAAGACAAAACTGTTACAGCCGTTTATTACCCAAATGAGGACATGTCACTATCAAGAATCTGTCTTCCAAGTTGAAGAACTCAAGGAAGACATTTATAGCAATTTGGGGTTGCCTCTCCAACGGGCAAATCCTCCATTTTGTCTATAAATACAGAAGTGTGAAGACCATTTGAAGGCATCCAACTGACCTCAACATAATCCAACCTAGCTCAAAGTTCTTACAAGCTAGAGTGCTTTCAAAGCTTTCAAAGACTATCTTAGTCTTAAAACACTTCTTCTAAGCTGAACCAAATTGTATATCCATACACAAGCTTAGAGAGATATCCTATCCTTATACACTGATCTTCATTGTAAAGGATATCTCATTAGTTGGAACCTTACTTCAACCCTTATATCTTTCAAGAGTGAAAGTGAAAAGGTTGTAGTAGTAGAAGTGGTAGGAACTGACTGTTGAGAGAAGAACAGTTCAGTTCTGAGTTGAGAAGAGGGTACTAGGACTCTAGACATCCTAGGGATCAATTCACCAAGGAGTGGTGTTCTTGATCAAGTGCACCTTGGCACTATAAAACAAGTTAATTCCAAGAGTGAAGGAATTATCCTGTTAAATCAGGGAAAGTGGATGTAGGAGCTTGAGTCTCTGAACCACTATAAACTCTTGTGTTGATTTACTTTACAAGTACTTACATTCATTCAACACTGCACACAACACTGATCTTTCAAAGATACATATTCAAAGACTGTGCAAAACTGATTTGGACAAGTTCCCTGAAGCCTAACTGGACTGTGTTGCATTAACTCAGTGATTTCAGACATTAAAGGAGTCTAAACTTAAAGGGCCAACCATTATTCCGCACATATAACTCCCCTAGATAGTCAATCAACTAAGTACTCAATAGTACTTAGTAGTCTGATTATCTTAGAAGAGTTAATCTTCTTCAGCAGAGTTGTCCAAGACAACCTAGCTGAACTCTGGTTTGATCAAGTTAGAAAAAGAATTGCATACAAGTGTATTCCCCCCCCCCCCCATACACTTGTTATATACTCCTTTCAGGACCAACAAGTGGTATCAGAGCAGGGGTTCAAAGACCACTGCTTCTGAAAATCCATCTTGATTTTCAAAAACTCTCACATTTGTGTGGTCACTGAACTGATCTCTTTCTGAAATCCATCATTTGGTAACTAACTGATCATTTGTGAGATATGGCCAACAACAATGCTGTTCCTCCACCTGCTGTTCAAGGATTGGACAACATGGCCACAAATCCAGTCAACCACATTTCTCATCACAAACTACCCATGTTTTCAATAGACAATTATGAATTCTGGAAAATTAGAATGAGAGCTCATCTTGCATCTCTTCATACAGACATGTTAAGAGTAATCACAAGAGGACCTTTTGTGTTTACTCAAACTAACCCCAGGGTAACAGATGCACAAAAAGCAGATGTAAGGGAACTGATTCCCAAGGATGAGGATGACTTCACTGCTGATGAAAAGAGGAAAGATAATCTGAAGTATCTTGCCATGAATACTCTTTATCAAACAATTCCAGATGCAATCATGGGAAGAGTCTACCACTGCACAACAGCCAAAGAAATTTGGGATACCCTTGCTGAAATGTGTGAGGGCACTGAAAAAATCAAGGAGAACAAGCTCCAAGTTGCTGTGCAGAAGTTTGAACAATTCTCAATGGAGTCTGATGAGTCCATTGACAAATTTGCTGGTAGATTCACTGATGTGATGAATGAAATCAACTCATTGGGCAAGGTCTACACCAAGAGAGAGGTTGGATTAAAGATTTTGAGGAGTCTCACACAAAAGTGGGATGTCTATGCTGTGATGATGCAGAATACTAAAGATCTCTCCACTATGCCCATGCAACAAATATTCTCAGAACTTAAAGCATATGAGTTTGATCTCAATAGAAGAAAGCCTGTTGAGGAATCTTCAAACCCTACCAAGGGAGTGGCATTCAAAGCCAAAGTTGCTGAACCAGAAATGCAACCCACTCCCAGATCATCAAAGTCAGTCTCTAAGACTGAAATGAAGGAAGAACTAGCCTTGATGGCTAGAAGGTTTGACAAGCTCAACACAAGGTTTGGTAGATACAAGAAATTCTACCAAGACAACAAATTCAGGAGAAGATACAATTCCCCTGAAGTTCAGGCTGAGGACAAAAAGCCTGAAGAGAAAAGATCAAAGGACAAGTCCTCTGATAGGAGAAGATCCAGTAGAGCTGAACCCTCATCATCTAAGAGAAGAGATGAATCCAAGAAGGATGATGATGAAGATCTGTGTTACAACTGCAAAAAGAAAGGGCACTTCCAATATGACTGCCCTGAACTAAGCTCTAAAGAAAGAAGAGAAAGACAAGCAAAAAGAGACAGAAAATTCACCAATAGAAAAGCCATGATGGCTGGTGAAGAATCTGATAGTGCTGAAAGTTTCAACTCTTCTGATGGATTGTTCTCCAACAGTGATGATGATGATGATGTCTGCAATATGGCTCTCGAGGATGATGAGGTATCCTCTACTTCTAGTTCACCATCATTCACCTCACAAAACACTAGTGAGGTTAACCTGAAACTTTCCTTGGGAAAGTTGATGGAAGATTTCACTAGATTACAAGAATTTCATGATAATTGTGTGAAAGAAAATGAAAGACTGGCTATTGAACTTTCTAAAAACTCTGAGGTAGCTGTTGATGTCAAGTCTACTGAGTTGTATCAACAAGCCTTGAGAAAGCTTGAGGAAGCAAATCTCAGGATAATTGACCAACAAAAGGAGATTGATGATCAACTTCTCTCTCAGAAGAGAAAAGAATTTGAACTTAAAATTCTAAATGCCAAATTTGAAAATCTCTCACATGAGTATGATATTCTTAAATCAAGTGAAGAGAGCCTGAAATTAAAGATGTCTGCTTTGAACAAATCCTCTAGAGCAATAGAGGAAATTCAAAGTTATCAAAGACCTATGGCTCAAAGAAGTGGATTGGGTTTTGATCCATTTGAATCTTCACCTTGTCTTAGTGTTGCATCCACAAGTAACACTAAGAGAATCTTTGTTAAGTCAGTGGCACAAACTGAAAATGAAATAATTCAGCCACTGAACAAAGGAAAGGGCAATTTGAATGAAATGCCTACTCAAGTGATTCAGGAGAATAGGCCAAAACCTAAGGAAATGGCCAAAGCTCCTGAGCACAAGAGGAATATTGGTCAGCAGAGTAGACCCAATGGAAGGGCAACTCTCCTGAACAATGTTCAGAGGAACTATCCAAGGTATAATCAGCCTAGGCCAACTCATCTGAGAAAGCCTCAGCTGAATAGACCTAAGGACAACTATCCTCAAAGGCAGAATAAAATGAGACAACCAAAACCCTTCATGCCAAAGGGTAATGGTCATAAAAATGCCTTTCCTCAAAGACTTCATCAAGTTGCACAAAGAACTCATAAGTTCAGGAAAGTGGTCAACTTCCCTGAAACTTACAGAGTTAACACATTCACACATACTTTCCCAAAGGCATTTAAGGGAAAGACAGTGTATGTTGATGCACTAAGAAATCAAATTAGCCACCTTGAATCAATCAGGGTTATTAGGCAAGTTTGGGTTCCAAAAGGTACAGCTAACCTCTCAGGACCCAAAACTCAAAGGGTACCTAAACCTATCTAATTGCAGGTACCATTGGGCCACAAAAAGAGGAGCATGAACAAAAAGACAGCATGGTACCTTGACAGTGGATGCTCAAGGCACATGACTGGAAACAAGGAACTCCTCTCTGATTTTATTGAAAAAGAAGGTCCAAATGTCACCTTTGGAGACAGCTCACAAGCAACAACAAAAGGTTATGGTACTTTGATGATTGGCAACATCAAAGTAACCAATGTATCTTATGTAGCTGGTCTCAAATATAACCTCCTAAGTATCAGTCAATTCTGTGATAAAGATTTTAATGTTGAGTTCTCAAGTGGAAAGTGTCTAATTAAAGATAAAACTCAACAAACCCTATTGACTGGAACTAGGAAGGGAAATGTGTATTTTGCAGACTGGGACAAGTCTACTGATGCTGCATGTTTTATTGCTAAAAGTTCTAGTGAACAAAGCTGGCTATGGCACAAGAGGCTAAATCACCTGAACTTCAAATCTATGAACAAACTTGCTAGAAATGCATTAGTTAAAGGACTACCTAATGAGGTTTTCATTAAAAAACATGTGTGTAAGCCATGTCAAGAAGGAAAACAGATTAAAGCCTCATTTAAGGGAAAACCAGTCATCTCCACTGAAAGGGTACTTGAACTTCTACATATGGATCTGTTTGGACCAATTACCCCTTCAAGCATAAATGGTAGAAAATACACATTGGTGGTAGTAGATGACTTCTCTAGGTTCACATGGGTAGTATTTCTCCTTAATAAGAAGGAAACACAAGTCAAACTGCCTGAACTACTTAAGAGGTTGTCAAATGAGAAAAGCCTTAACATTATCAAGATAAGATCTGATAAAGGCACTGAGTTCATTAATTCATACATCAATGAGTACTGCACATCAAATGGAATAGTTCATGAAACCTCAGCAGCTAGAACTCCCCAACAAAATGGAGTTGCAGAAAGAAGGAATAGAACTTTAAAAGAAGCTGCTAGAACTCTAATTGCTGACTCAAATTTACCTAAAAGGTTTTGGGCTGAAGCTATAAACACTGCATGCCATACTCAAAATAGATGTTTGATCACTAAAGGGCAAGGCAAAACCCCCTATGAACTCTGGAAAGGAAGAATGCCTAAAGTGTCATACTTTCATATATTTGGTTGTAAATGTTTCATTCACAATAATGGGAAAGTACAGTTAAAAGCCTTTGACAGCAAAGCTGATGAGGGAGTATTTCTTGGATACTCTCAAATCAGTAGAGCTTTCAGAGTCTACAACAAGAAAACCCTTATAGTGGAAGAAACACCTCATGTTGTGTTTGATGAGTCTATCTTTGAGATCAGGAATGATCATTTGGAACCTGAAGAAATCACACAGAGGACAACCAGATTAAGCCTAAAAGACAAAGACACTGAATTCATAGATGTTGTCCAATCCAATCTACCTGAACATACAATACTGGACAACCATCCTGAAGGCAACCTTCCTGAAACAAATCCCACAGATGGAAATGGTGAACTGAATGAACCAATCCCAGTTCACATCCAGGTAACAACTACCAATGAAGAAGCAGTTCCTGCTGAGGTAGTTAATGGGTCAAATAATCAAGGGGGAACTCAAAATGTTGAAAATGCCAATGTCCCTGACATTGAGGACAACATCCCTGATTATGATCCTGAATTAGATCCTGCATTAAATTATCCTGAATTCTATGATCAAAATGACTCAACTTCAGTAGAGGACAACTCTACTGAAGAGATCAGAAAAAGAAGGACTTGGTTATCTGACCATCCTATTGATCTAATACTTGGTGACCCAAGTATTGGAGTCAAAACAAGAAGATTCCATGGTGAAAGTGCTCTTTTCTGTTGTTTCTTGTCAGAGCAAGAACCAAGTGATGTTGAGGAAGCACTTCAAGATGCCAATTGGATCACAGCCATGCAGGAAGAACTAAACCAATTCACCAGAAATGAGGTATGGGAGCTGGTGGATAGACCTTCACATCAAGATGTTATTGGAACAAAGTGGGTGTTCAAGAACAAGAAGAATGAAAATGATGTGATTGTCAGAAACAAAGCAAGACTAGTGGCAAAAGGGTACTGCCAACATGAAGGCATTGACTATGATGAGACATTTGCACCTGTGGCAAGGCTAGAAGCAATAAGGCTCTTTCTAGCCTATGCAGCTCACAAGAGGTTCAAAGTATACCAAATGGATGTCAAGAGTGCCTTTCTGAATGGAGTCTTGAAAGAAGAAGTCTATGTGGAGCAACCACCAGGTTTTGAAGTTGGAAACCAAGTTTATAGACTCAAGAAAGCTCTATATGGACTCAAACAAGCCCCTAGGGCTTGGTATGATACACTGTCACAATTCCTCTTGGATCATGGATTCACCAAGGGAACTGTGGACAGAACTCTCTTCAGAATCTCTGAAGGAGAGGACATCTTGCTTGTCCAAATTTATGTGGATGACATAATTTTTGGATCCCCTAATGAGAAGCTGTGTGAGAAATTCTCCAAGCTCATGCAAAGCAAGTTTGAGATGTCAATGATGGGGTTGATGAACTTCTTTTTGGGTCTACAAGTCAAGCAATCCAAAGAAGGAATCTTCATCAACCAAGCTAAGTACACCAGAGAAATGATCAAAAAGTTTGGGTGTACAACCAGCAAGCCAGTAAGGATCCCTATGAACACAAATTGGAAGATGGATCCTGATGAGAGTGGCATTCCAACCAACTCTACTGAGTATAGAGGAATCATTGGATCACTCCTCTATCTCACTGCCAGCAGACCTGACATCACCTTTGCAGTAGGTGTTTGTGCAAGATTTCAAGCAAATCCTAAGAAAAGCCACCTTGAGGCTGCAAAGAGGATCTTGAGGTACCTCAAAGGCACTGAGAATCTAGGCCTTTGGTACCCTGCTGATGACAATATTGAGTTAACTGGTTACTCAGATGCTGATTATGGAGGATGTAGGATTGACAGAAAGTCCACTTCAGGGACTTGTCAATTCTTAGGCAACAAGCTTATTTCATGGTTCTCCAAGAAGCAGAACACAGTGGCCACTTCCACCACTGAAGCTGAATATGTTGCTGCTGGAAGTTGTTGTGCTCAAATTCTTTGGCTAAGACAACAACTAAGAGACTACAAAGTCAACTCTACTGAAGTGCCAATTTTCTGTGATAACAATAGTGCCATTGCTATATCACAAAATCCTGTCTTGCACACAAGATGCAAGCATGTGGACATCAAGCACCACTTCATTAGAGATCATGTGGAGAAGAAGGATATCAAGCTAGTGAAAATTCACACAGACCATCAAAAAGCTGATATATTAACCAAGCCACTTGCAGAAGCAAGATTTCTGGAGCTATCAGCAGAGTTGGGATTACTTGATCCAGGGAAGTTGGACAAATAAGTCCAAAGAAGCTCATTGATTAAGGGGGAAGCAAAATCAAACCTCAGCAGACTTGGTCAAGTCTACTGAAATTCAGAAACATGACCTTACCTCTTCAGGACACTTGTCTCTTGAAATTCAGGACACTTGTCCACAGTTCTTCAGGACACTTGTCCATGTAGGGTCAGATAAGTTGTCCTAGCTATCAAACCAAATCTTGGTATGATAAGCACCTATTTTTGGTGATCAATACCTATCTCGAAATCTGTCCCTTGAAATACAGTTTTCACCTTTTTGGGATTTAATTTGTCTCCCACCCAAAAGGTCACTTTCCATGCATTAAATGCCAAGATTTAACTCTTGTTTGCATTAAACTTTTGGGACATGATCTATCTCGAAAAATCCCCAGCCTTAAACAAACATTTAAAACCACCCACGTTTTGAATAAAACAGTTATTTCACTGTTTCATTGGTTTTTGACCATTGGATCAAAAATGGACAACTCCCCTGAAATCAATCCTAGCCGTCCATTTTGAATTTCCATTTTTGTTCACCTTTGAATTGTATCAAGACCTTACCAACTCATTGACAAACATTCTTTTTAGAATATTCACAAGTCTTAAGATACCCACAAACACTTCTTCCCCAAGTATTCGAAACCCTAACTCAAAAGTTCTTCAAACTTTCTCATTATTCATCAAACTTTCTCTGCAAACTTCAATGGCCCCCAAGGTTAGACCTGAGATGCTTGTTGATTTCTCCAACAAGGATCTAGACCTAGATTTTGCCTATCTAAGCAACAAAAACAATCTTCACTTTGAACCCATTCTTTCCTTTGAAAGTGAAGATCCTGAGATTACTCCAACCCTAAGATGGTTGAGAAGGGCTGGTCTCCAAAAGTTCTTGGAAGAAAGACCAAGCTCTTGCTTGGAAAGTTACATGGCAGAATTCTTTGCCTTCCTAAAGTGGAGAGGCAAACCTGAAGATGGAGAAGTCTCAACCAGGTTAGCTTACACTGCAGAAGGAGAGGAGGAGGAGAGATTCCACAGAGTGAAATTCTCCTCAGAGGATCTAGAAGGAGCCTTTGGATTGCCTTATGAGGGAAGGAATCCAGAAGTGTATGGCACTGGACATGAAGAGGAAATAGCCCAAGAGTGGTTATTGATTCCAGGCCCTCTCTCCTCAACTCAAAACAAGAAAACTCTCAAGCCAGAGTTTCTCAATCTGTTTGAGGTAGTTGCTAAGAGCCTCTTAAGCAACACTGGAAGCCTAGAGCAGGTCAGCCAGCCAAGGATCAGAATCATGGCTGCCATTATTGATGCCAGTGATAAGGGCATCAAGTTTGATTGGAGGACCTTCATCATGTCTGAGATGATGAAGGAGAAGGCTAAATTTAAGGTGAAAGCCCACAACAAGGTGGTGCTAGAAGGGAAAATCAAGTATTGCACCAGGGCAAGCTTGTTGATTGAGAGGTTTTCCCACTATTCCCAGATGCAGACCTTTGCAAAGCCCCTCCCAGCCCAAAAGATCCTGTTCAGAAAGCTCAGTAAGAAAACTGAGAAAAGAAGGATGCTACTGGCTAAGCCTGCTGAAGAACAGGAGGAAGAGAAGCCTAAGATGAAAAAGTGAACAAAGGCCAGGGCTGTAAAGACAAGGAAAATGTCTCAGAGAATCTCAGAAGAGAATTCAGATGCCTCAGCTGAGATTGAAGAAGTTGCTAGAGAAGGTGTACAAGTGCCATCTGATCATTCAGAAGAACTCAGGCAAAAGTACAATGAGACTAGACAAAAGTCTAAGGGTGATAAGAGAATCAGGGAAGTTGTCCCTGAGAAGGAAGGAAGTGGAAGTAGCAGGGCCAGCAAGAGAAGGGCCAAACCTACTGAAAAGGTGTTGGAGCTGCAAGAAGAGAGGTCCCTTCAATTGGCTCTAAGGGAGAGCAGAGCTGAAAGCAGGGCCAAATCCATGTCAAGGACCAATTCATCTGGTTCTGGAACTCCAGAATCCAAAGTCCCTGAAGGTCAACCCATAGAGGCCATCCTCGCTGAAACTCTATATCTTGAGCCCAACTCCCCTGAAACCCATGTTACCCCTTCCAACCAACCCATTACCCCTGTAAATCTCACTAAGAGATATTCTCCTGAAGGGAATGAACAAAGAAGTGGCATAGATGTGCTTGCTGATTTAGCAGTAGATGAGACAAGACTCCTGTCTCCCCTTGACTCATCCATGCTCAACTATTCAAAGCTCTTAGAGCATGCACTTCATGAGCCAACCCCTCTGAGTAAAGCCCCTTCAGATTCATTGCTCTCTAAAGCAACTGAAGACCCTTCTACTGTACCCAACCCATCTGAAGCCAAGATCCCTGAACTTAATCTCCCTGAAGCCACAATAGGAGAACCCAGAGCCAACTCCCCTATAACCCAAAGTCCCCATTCAAGTGGAGATGAGGAGGAGTATACTTTTGAGAGTATGCTCAGAGGAGGAGCCAAGGCTACTGTGGACAGTTTGTATCCACAACTTGCTGAATTTCCAAGAATTCAGAAGGCCTTTCATGATTTGAGGATGCTTGTTGATGTGAAAGATAAATCTATGATGGAGATATCACAAGTCATCCAAGATAAAGGTGCAAACTGGTGGCAAATAGAGGAAAACAGATTGCTACACTTTGCTGGAGTTTCAAAGACAAGATTCCTCATTGATGAGGAGGTTTTTGCAAAGTTGGTAGCCAATAAGATTAAAGAGGAGAAAGAAAGAAAAGCCAAGGGAATCAAACACCCTGACAGTGGCTCTAATGATGATGATTCCCCTGATGATCCCTCAAACCCTTCAAATCCCAACCCTCCTGAAACCCCTCAAGCCAACCTCCCTGAACCCCTTCAACCCAAGTCTTCTGTAGCAGATAGACTTTCCAATCCTCCTAAAACCTATCATAGGAAAGGCTCTGTCACTTCAGAGGTGTTGACCAAGGGTGGTAACACAACCAAAGATACATCTGCCAATGAAGGTTCTTCAGAACCCAAGGCACAGCATAAAGATGTTGAGGTTCCTGTACTAGAGGCTAGTTTGATTAAGGCCTATTCAGTGTCAGAAGAGTTGGACACTGATCAGCCCTTAATCATTCAGGATGACTCAGTGGCTGCTGATATGAGCACTGTGATCTCCCCACAACTGCCATCTTTGAACCTTGTTGAAGGTGGAGATGCTGCAGGATTAGGAGAAGGAGTTGAAAAGGAGAAATTAGTTGAAAAATCAGAGGGAGTTGTGGATGAAAGAGAGGTAGTCATCACTAAGATAGTGAGTGTACCACCAAATGAGGGTGGAATAAGTGAGGAAGGACAGGTTATTCTTGAAGTCAAATCTGAACTTCAAGAATCCCTTGATGAAAGGAGGCCTGATTCCTTGAGTGAGAACATTATTTATGAAGGGAGAAAAGAACAAGTTGAAAATGAGAAGAAGACTGCTGATGTATCAGAGTCTTATGCAAAAGAAATTGAGGGTGATGAGTGCTTATTTCCTAACTTGTTTGATTTATCTGATGTTGCAGGTATCTCCCTTGATCAAATTTTTGCAGATGAGTTCTTAACAGATGCACCTATCCAAGTTGACACAGGCTCAGCTCAAGCCTTACTTGGACTGCAATCAGAGAAGTTGGACTCCTTGGCTCATCAAGTCCAATCTGCTCATGCTGAAACTTCAGGAGCATTGAATGAGCAAGGAAGGACTCTAGCATCTGTAGAAATGAGGCTCACTGGCTCTGAAGATGTTGTGCTACCAACTCTTGAGGCAAGAATCAGTGGTGTGGAATCTGGTCTCCAAACCATCTCCACTGAAGTTCAAAGTGCCAAATCAACCATGGAAGCCATCTCAGAGGAGGTCAAGAAAGAACAAAAGCTGCTGAGAGACAATCACAATGCTAATGTCAAAGCTCTCAGGCTAACTGTCAAACAAGCTATTGGAAAGAAGACTGCACTGCAAAAGAGAAGAGCAGAAGAGCAAAGGCTAGCTTTGGTCAAAGCTGCATCAGAAAAATTTTCCCAAGAAGTGTTGGCCAACATTGCTGAAGGTGCAGTGGCCAACCTCACTGAGCTCTTAAAAACCCAACTGGATGCATCTCTGAAAACAGCCATGGAAGAAGTTGTCCAACAAAAGATGAAGCCTGTTCTAGCTTTCCTTAGCTTGAGCAGTGATAGGATGCAGAATATACATGATGAGAATGTATATTTGTTGGAAGAGATGAAGTCCCTGAACCAAGCCCAATCCCTAATGGCCACAACAATGAGTGACCTAAAACCCCAGTGCTTTGATGCTGCCAAAAAGGGGGAAAGGGAAAGAGCTAGAGCAAAAGGTGCCTTGGTGATTGGGAGTCCAGTGAAAGGGAAGGACAAAGTCCCTGAAGGAAAGGGAAAAGAGCCAGAAATGCTGAACTTGGAAGATTTGGATGAAGAGGAGCAGTTAGCATTGGCATTGAAAAACTCAATGGCCTCAGCTCAAGAAGAGAGGGCAAGGAAACAGCAAAGACCAGGTGGTGAAGTATCTGGTCTGGACAAGGAAGCTGAAGGTGTCCAAACCAGAGGAAAGATCAAGAAGGCCCAAGGGAAGAAGAGACAAATTGAGAAATTCACTGACTTTCCTAGCAGCCTTGATCTTCCACCTGAATTCAGAATTGATGAGGATGAGCCTACATCAAAGAAAGCCAAAATTGCTGAAGAGCCCAAATCTACTGAAGAGGACAAATCTACTGAAACTGGAAAAACTGCTGAAGGTACCAAGTCCTCTGAAGACATTGAAGAGTTATTTGCTGAAGGATTTGGACCTGAACCTAAGAAGAAAACAACAGTCCTAGCTCTTGATCCATCAAAACTGTTTCATGAAGGGTATGGCAAAGACCCTGAAACACAACAGAAACTGGCCATGATGAGGGCCCAAGAGAAAATGGACTTGATGGAAGAAGCCAACAGAGCAAGAGATGAAAGAAGAGCAAACTTTCAGAAACCAAGAAGGAGAAGAGCAACATACAGCAAGATGAAGCCTCAGCTTCTAATCCCAATGGACACCAAATATCCACACTTGGATAAATGGGTGCCAATTCAACTGAATGACACATGGGAAGAAGCCAAAAGGGAGTTTGTCTATGACTATTATGTCATTGACAGATGGAATGGAGGAGATGCAAACTCTGCCTTCACTGAGTTCATGCTAGAATACTACAGAGAGTTGTATCAACAACTACTTGCAGCTGCTGACATTGCAAGATTCGAACTCACAGCTCCCAAGCCAATCATATACATGCCTCCAAAGCTTGAAGGATGGATTGACCAAGCAAGAATTCTGAGGGAATTTACTGAGATCCTTAAGCTGAACAAGATGGTTCTTGGACCCAAGGGAACCAACCAAGAAGCCATGGCACTGAAAAGAAGAGTGTGGGCACAGTATGGAATGTTGCCACCTCCTGAGGATGATCTTTGAAATGGCTAAGTCTTCTGATCCTTCTTAATTGATCAACTATGCTGAAATATGGTCAAGATTGCTGATATGGTGTGATATTTTGGTTGCTCTGATCTGATTATGGATTGCTCTGATACAAGATTGGTGCTCTGATACAAGTTTATGCTCTGATATGCTTAGTATTGTTAGAATATAATGCTCTATTGTATTTAGTGTTGATGATTCATGCTCTGATATGTTAAATTCAACTATCAACATGCCTGTAATGATCTCTTATATGAATGATAGTTGAACTACTTTTGAATCAAGATACACTTATACAAAAAATCTCTCTATGCCTATCCTTGAAACCTACTTGCAACAAAAACAGTGAATACACTAACACATTGTCTTTTCAGGAAAATTGATCTTAGTCATGTCTTCTGAAGATATATGTAATAGGTGTATACAAGTCACTTTTGCTTAAATTATGTAGGTTTTGGCATCATCAAAAAGGGGGAAATTGTTGGGAATAAAATGAGCTATGTTTTGATTAAATACCAAAAACCCCCTGAGACATGCCTAAGTCAATGTAAATATACTCTAAGAATGTTAGAACATATAGATTATAGGCTAGATGAGAAGCTGAAATGTTATGCAGCTCTTAGACAATTAGATGCACAATTTGAGGGGGAACCTATGCTTTGAAGATGATCAAGATCAAGTCCCCCCAAGGCTCAAATTCTGGAACAATCACTTAAGAGTAAGGACACTCTATGAAATCTAAGATGCTCTTATCAGGAGAGTTGTCCAGAGAAGATGTTCTTATACAAAAACAAGATTGTGAAGCTCAAAAGGACAAGTCCAATGAAGATGCTTTTATCAGGAGAGTTGTCCAGAGAAAATATTCATAAAGCTCTGATCAGGAGAGCTGTCCAAAGAAGCTAGCCATATGCAAGAACAAACCTACCTAGCTCAAAAGGACAAGACTACTCAAAGGTTTTGGTCAGGAGAGTTGTCCAGATAAGCCAACTCTAAAGAATAAAGTGCTCTGATACAAAAAGACCAACCATGCTGATCAGAAGAGTTGTCCAGAGGAGTTGTCTCAGCTAAATTGATCAAGATGAAGTGCTCTGAAAGCCTGAGGACAACTATGCTGAAGAGATTGAGACAATCACTCCCTAAAGGTCTTCAAAGAAATAAGCTAAGACCATCCTTAAGAGAAATAAAGGGAATGAGCCAAGTCATCTGAAGAAGAGCAAGCCAACCATGCTGAAAAGCAAAACTGCTGATAGTGATAAGGAGAGTTGTCCAGATGATAAGGAATGTTGTCTTATCATTGGATCAACCTTCAGAAGCCATGTCCAAGTCCTAACAAGAAGTCAAACATTGGGAAAAGTGCTGCAGAATGAAGACAAAACTGTTACAGCCGTTTATTACCCAAATGAGGACATGTCACTATCAAGAATCTGTCTTCCAAGTTGAAGAACTCAAGGAAGACATTTATAGCAATTTGGGGCTGCCTCTCCAACGGGCAAATCCTCCATTTTGTCTATAAATACAGAAGTGTGAAGACCATTTGAAGGCATCCAACTGACCTCAACATAATCCAACCTAGCTCAAAGTTCTTACAAGCTAGAGTGCTTTCAAAGCTTTCAAAGACTATCTTAGTCTTAAAACACTTCTTCTAAGCTGAACCAAATTGTATATCCATACACAAGCTTAGAGAGATATCCTATCCTTATACACTGATCTTCATTGTAAAGGATATCTCATTAGTTGGAACCTTACTTCAACCCTTATATCTTTCAAGAGTGAAAGTGAAAAGGTTGTAGTAGTAGAAGTGGTAGGAACTGACTGTTGAGAGAAGAACAGTTCAGTTCTGAGTTGAGAAGAGGGTACTAGGACTCTAGACATCCTAGGGATCAATTCACCAAGGAGTGGTGTTCTTGATCAAGTGCACCTTGGCACTATAAAACAAGTTAATTCCAAGAGTGAAGGAATTATCCTGTTAAATCAGGGAAAGTGGATGTAGGAGCTTGAGTCTCTGAACCACTATAAACTCTTGTGTTGATTTACTTTACAAGTACTTACATTCATTCAACACTGCACACAACACTGATCTTTCAAAGATACATATTCAAAGACTGTGCAAAACTGATTTGGACAAGTTCCCTGAAGCCTAACTGGACTGTGTTGCATTAACTCAGTGATTTCAGACATTAAAGGAGTCTAAACTTAAAGGGCCAACCATTATTCCGCACATATAACTCCCCTAGATAGTCAATCAACTAAGTACTCAATAGTACTTAGTAGTCTGATTATCTTAGAAGAGTTAATCTTCTTCAGCAGAGTTGTCCAAGACAACCTAGCTGAACTCTGGTTTGATCAAGTTAGAAAAAGAATTGCATACAAGTGTATTCCCCCCCCCCCCCATACACTTGTTATATACTCCTTTCAGGACCAACACATTCTTCATTTTACCATTCTTGGTAGTGGGAGGGATGTATTTAGACTGTACTTTGAGTTTTGGATCATCATCATAAGTCATAGGTTCTTTTCCTTTATCTGGTTGCAAAGAACTTGAACTAGCTCCATTAGTGTTCTTAAATTCTGAAGTAGATGAACTAGGCAGATCAGTACCTATTCCACTTTTATCATTTGGAGCTCTATATCTGTCTGAGATAGTTTGATTAATCTTAGTAGAGTTAATCATCCCAGATAGCTTTCGATCTAGGCTCACTACTTCAGATTCTAAGAATCTATTGCGCTCTTCAAGTTTTTCACATTTAATCTTTAAATCATTGAATTCATTAGTCTCTCTGGCTTGAGTTTTAAGCATACCCTGATATAGTTTGTCAATGGATGCATACTTTTCTTGGAGTTGGGACAACTCTTCTGATAGCCTTGCATTTATGACAGCTATATTAGGATCTACTTTTGACTGAGCTTCTTTCAGATTAATGATTTCTTGCTTTAAAGTTATATTCTCATCACTAATTTCAATGAATGCTTTGTTAGCTTGTAGAAGGTCTTCTTCAGTCACTCCTTGGGAATGATGAAGACTACTCCCTACACTGCTAACAGCAGCATCACTTTCATCAGTGTCAGAATTGTTGCAAGATTGAAAAGAGTTAGCAGATGATACCTCATCATTTATTTTGGCCATCATTACCAGTCCATCATCTGCTATGAAGGCTTCATCTTCATTGCTAGAGGGGTAGTCAGTTGAAGACGATGGCAACTCTTCTGATTCCGAATCAGAATCATTGTAAGCCATCATTGCCTTCTTACCCTTGGCATATTTTCGATCTCTTCTGGCTTTCCTTTCTTCTCGATCTTCAGAAATCAGATCAGGACATTCATAAGCATAATGACCTGGCTTATCACAATTATAGCAAACAGGATTGTTAGAAGTTCTTTTAGGAGGAGAATGTTTTCTGTTCCTGTCATGCTTGTCAATTGAGTTCCTGTCTTTCTTATCAGAATACTTTCTATCTCTCTTTTCAGATGAGTTCCTATCTCTCCTGTTCTCATTAGAGATCTCATCCCTTCTTTTAGAAGAGTTTTGATCCCTTCTGTTCACAGAAGAGTCCCTGTTACCAGAACCCTTAGTTTCCTTATAGAATCTCTTGTATCTACCATACCTGATATTCAGTTTATCAAATCTTTTGATCATAAGGCTCATCTGATCTTTCAGACTAAGATCAGAACTATCTAGTTCATCTTTTATGCTTGAGGCCTTAGACTTAGATGATCTAGACCCCTTAGAGGTAGAGGCTTTAAAAGCTATGTCCTTAGAGGCATCTTTATCCTTATGAATCACAGTAATAGGATCTTCTTCATCTAACTCAAACTCATGTGCCTTAAGTGTTTGGAACATAGTTTCTGCTGGCCAAGAATCAATGTCTTGTGTGGTTTTAATGATCATCTTGACCATTTTCCACCTTTCATCCAAGGCTTTCAAGATTCTCAGGTTAACTTCTCTATCAGTATAAGTCTTTCCTAATACATCAAGATCATTCATAATTTTGGTAAATCGAGTATCCAACTCATCAATTGATTCTCCTGGCTTCATCTTAAATGATTCAAACCTTTGGACAACAGTGGATAACTTGCTTTCTTTGATCAGTGTAGTACCTTCACAAAGAATAGCCAATTTGTCCCACATTTTAGTACTTTACCAAGATACTCATTTGGTAAGGTGTGTAAAATGTAGTTCTTGACAAGACTGTCCAAATTGTTTTGTTTCATTTCTTCCGAAGTCAGTTCTGACCTTGGTTTAGGGACCAGTGCTCCAACTGGTTTAGATGGATCCAGAACAGCAGCGTTCTCCACCATGGTGACAATTGGTCCTTCAGTCACCACAGACACCATTAGATCATGGGTTGAGCTAAAGATGGCCTCCATCCTGAGCTTCCAGTAGTCATAATCTGCAATCTTGAACTTAGGCAGTTTGTTCACATTAGTGTCATCCATGTTTGATTAGACAAATAGGATCAATAGTATAGCTGATAGATTTCAAGTATTCAGATAGTGACAGATATCAAGAAAGAGTATCAAGATCAGTAAGTTTTCCCTTAAGATCTGCAAGGTTATCAAGAAACAGCAGTCCAAAGAACTACTGCTCTGATACCACTTGTTGGTCCCAAAGTTGAGTTAAGATTGAGTAAGCTAGTAAAAGTCTAGAGGGGAGGGGTGAATAGACTTTTAAAATTCTTTCAAAATATCAGAATATGCAATGCGGAATTTAGTCTTCTTATGTACTGTACTGTGCTTACTCAACTCAGATCAGTACTTTCAAAACAATATGGGCCTTACTAGTTTATACTCAACTTTTCTTTAGATCTTTATCTTAATGAATTCTTAATGTTCTTAGTTAAACAATTCAAACAAATAACAAACAGTAAAGTAAAGAACACAGAATTTTATAGTGGTTCGACAAATGTCTACATCCACTCTCACAACTCCAGTTGTGAAGTTTTATTAACTCTTCCTTCTGGAGTTTCTTGTGGCTTAAAGTCCCAAGATTAAGACTGTGATCTTATCGATTATACCTCCAGGTATATCTAATATCTACTAGTAATTTTCCAAGTAACTAGCACACTTGTTTTACAAAATACAAACTTAAACTTGAAAAGTAAAACTTCTCTTTGAATAGCCTTTGATTCTTCTCTTCAAATCTGTGGCTTCTCTTCTTTAATCTCCTTCAACTCCGTGAGTTCTTCTTGTGCTCTGTAGACTTAGATTGCTTGTGAATGCTTTAAGATCAGTAAATGTTCAGTAGTCTTAGCAGTAGGAGATCACACAGTATTTATAGAACTTAGTATGACAGTTAGCAGTTTGTGAACTAACTCTCAACTAACTCTAAAACTGTTTTTGTAACTTCTTCTTGTAACCGACTTTGTAACTTCCTTCAACTTCCAAGTCAGCATATCTTCAATAAATCTTCAGTTACACTTTAAATAAGCTTTCCAAACTTATTCTTCAGATTCACCAAATCAGCACAGTAACTTACTGTTCTGATTTTTACTCTTCTGATTTTTACTCTTCTGAGCCAGTCAGCACAGTAACTTAAAACTGTTCAAAACTTCTTCAGATTTCTTCTAAGCTCTTCTTCAACTGTTCTTGAAGTATTCTTATTCTGAAGTAGTCCTCTGAGTCTTCATTAGTCTTCTGATCTTCTTCTAATCTAGTTCTAATCTACTGTTCTGAATTTTACATTGCTGATTACAATCAAATACAACTTTACAAATATAAAACCTATCTATACATCAACTGAACTATATACAGATGAGTATATCTAAGTCCTATACTATAAGCTGTCTATACAATACAAAACATCAGCTTAGTTCCTAACAGTTCATATATCAGATCAGTAAACAATAAGATCAGTAAACACCTAAGATCAGTAACTTACATATAAAATCAGTAAGCATATAAGATCAGTAAGTACACAAGATCAGTAACTCAGAATACATAAGATCACTAAAATTTATTCTCAGTTTCCATACTCAGATCAGTAATCTTATTTCAAATGACTCAGTTAAGATCAGTAATTTTACTCTTAATATTACTAAATAAGATCAGTAAACTTATTTCAGTTAGCATTAAGATCAGTAATCTCAATTTAAGTTTCTCATCAAATGACTTAGTTAAGATGACTTAGAACCACATATATCACTAACTTTAAGTTGTTTTTGGCCATCAAAACATACTTTCATCATCTAGAACATTGTTTATAGGATTCATATCCCAACAATGACCATATTTCTATTTAGTTTTTTTGTTCTTAATTAATAATTAATGTAATTCTTGATGTACTCTTGATGTTTATTTCTATTATGTACGATAAATATATATACTATATTTTTTATGTTTCTTGATGAATTTAATAAATATTTTGTAAAAAAAAAAAAAAATTGGCACGCCAAAACCCGCGGCCCGCCCATTTTTGGGTTGGGTTGGTGTTTTGGTAGCCCGCCTTGCAAACGGGCTGGCCCGCCCCGCCAAATGGCGGACTTTTGCGGTTTTGGCCCGCCCCGCCGGCCCGTTTTGACAGGTCTACATATAGTGACAAATAATTCATTATGTTACAAAATAACACACGGTGTGATAATCAGTGACAACTTTTTATGTTGTCAATGTTTCATTTTATATTTATCACTAAAATCACACACATATAGAGAATTTTTCATTATATTACAAAATACTGTAAGGTGTGATCATTAATGACAACTCTGTATGTTGTCATTGTTTCATTTAAAATTCATCACTAAAACCACACATAAAGTGACAAATAATTCATTATGTTACAAAATAACATACGGTGTAATAAACAGTAACAACATTTTATGTTGTCAATGCTTCATTTAATATTTGTCACTAAAATTACACACATATAGTGATAAAATTTTCATTATATTAGAAAATACCGTAAGTTGTGATCATTAGTGACAACTATGTATGTTGTCAATGTTTCATTTAAAATTCGTCACTAAAACTACAAATGTATCGACAAATAATTCATTACGTTACATTACGTTACAAAATAGCATGCGGTATGATAAACAGTGACAACTTTTCATGTTATCAACATTTTATTGAATATTTGTTACTAAAACCACACATATAGTGACAAATAATTTAGTGCCTTTAAAAAAAATTATAATATATTTAGAGTATTTTGTGGTATTACTTTTTTTTAAAATTTTTCAGAATTTTTCAAATCATATAAAAGTTAAATATGTAATGGAATATCCATTACCGTTTTATTTTTATTTTTCTAAAATCCTAAATCTAATCTGCTAAAAGAGAAGAACCCTACATAGTCACAACCTATCCGCCCTTGCCACTATCTCCCCTCTCGATCCAGCGCCGACCGTCGTTCACTTCCCACCACCAGCCACAGGCGCACAGCCCCCCGGAAACGCCCACCTCTACAGTAAGTTTTGAATCGTTAGTTTCTGGAAAAATAAAGTTTGACGGAATCTGTTAATTCTTGAAATCTTATTAATTTTGTGTTTTTACTAATTTTTTACTAGGTTAATTGTTGGATTATTGCATTAGTTTCTTCCCATAGTTGTTGATGACATTAGAATGAGTTTTTTTATTTTCTTTTAAAGTAAAAAGGGGAACTCTTATATTTGATGAGAAAGTACTTGATATCACATAAGTGATGTACAAAATTAGTTACTAAAGAATTCTAGTAATATTATAAAATTAGTTTCTAAAGAGTTTTAGTAATATCACAAACTTACGTTCAATCGGATGAGTAAAAAGGCAGAATATACTAGCCATCTAAAGTAATTATCACACAACATAAATATGATTCACTTGCAATCATTTTTTTCAGAGTAGTCCATTCTTTTCTGTTTATGTTGTGAGAGGAGAGCTAGTGATGTAATAGCGGGAATGTATAAATAAAGAAGATAATTAAATACGAAGAACACAAAAGAACACACACTATCTGTTGATTCTACAAATACCCGGAAAAGTGATAAGAACTCAAATACGTCGATTCACAAATCGACAAGAATACCGTAAAAGAGATATAGAGATAAACTCTCATTTTTTATTAATCAATTCAACTCGTAACAATCTAAAACTTATCTATTTATAATATGAAAAACTTGGAGAATAAGAAACATATAAATACTAAATATAATAATATCAAAACAAATCTTCTAAACATAAGCATAAATATCTAATCAAATATTGATATTAATTTCCATCAATATCTCCATCATTCACCCGGAGTTCGGAACGATTCGCCTCGAATCGAAAGTGTGAATAGCGCGTCGGGATCGATCTGCAACAACATCCTTAGAATAAGCACTATTTAGTTGGTGTATTGGTTGGTATATCTTTCCTCAAATAATCATTATATTGCTTCTTAGAAGACATGAACACCAACGAATGTTGTGGTGTTGGACGCACATCCACCCATGGAGCAACCACGATAAAAAACACTTTCAAGGGTTCAAAATTTATCGGGAAAAAAATATTCATGAGATAAAAGCATTACATCATGGTTAAAAAAATGAAGAGTCACCATATTCAACATTGGTCTCTTCAACACAAATTGGAAGACCATCACATTCTCCGACCGTAGACGATCTCAAATCTTCAAAATCATCAAAAAATTGTGGTCCATCATAAACATAATATTCATCAAAATATTTATCGAAAATTGGTGGTCCATCTTAGCTACAATTTTCATCAAAATATTCATCGAAAATCGGTGGTGCAGCATATTCACCATAGAAAATAGAACTACATACCAACTTATTGGTCGGTTGACAAATCTACGTATTATCATATTCGTACATTGACTCCTCATCACAAATAGTATTGTAAACCAGTTGAAATCTCGGAACCATCATCGAGAATCATACCCAGTCTCTGATTACCAACTGATGCAGCAGCGAGAGCGTATAAATAAAGAAGATATATACGAATAACATAAAAGAACACACACTATACGTTGATTCTACGAATCCCCCGAAAAGTGATAAGAACTCAAATACGTTGATTCACAAGAATACCGTAAAAGAGATATTGTCACATCCCAATTTTCACAGGGATGTGAAAATCAATTTAAAACGACAACTTATTTAAAATTAATTTTCACCAAATAACCAATGTATTATTTGAAGCGGAAAAACATATAATTAAATAAAAAATTTAATTACTTAAAGAAAATCATTACTAAAATTTAATTCAACCAAGACTCAAACACTTGTTTTAAAAAAGTTAAAGTGGCGCATAAGTTAAGAATATGCTTAAGTCAAGATGCAACTAAATTAAAAGCATACTAATATAAAGGAAAACTTTGCATGTCATGGACATCCACATTAAAAGCATACTAATATAAAGGAAAACTTTGCATGTCATGGACATCCACATCCATAGTCCCTCCACCGCAACTCCGTCAATCTAAAAATATTAAAATTTATTGGGGTGAGTAAAACAACTAACTCAATGAGATTAACTTTGTCACAGTTAAATATCAATGCAAATAAAATCATAAACTCACAAACATGCATAAATAAGTCTTCATTATATTAACCAATGGCCAATCTGTATATATATATACGGTGGAGTTGCCACCAAGGATATTATCATTTCGGACCGTAGTCCCCGCTAGTTACAACGACCTTTCCGTACGTCGAAATAATTCATAATAAGCATAAAGATATGATCATGTAGCTAATCAACAATTAAATTCACATAACATTTAAAGTTGACAAAGTGAATACTTAAAGTAAGAAAACTCCACCTTAAAGTCTTGATAATCTCGTAATTAAATAGCTTGACTTATCAGTAACGTCTCTCGTCACCTAAAACAATAAGTAATAGCATGTATTAATACTACAACTAAAATTACAGTAACTATTTCTAACTCAGTAAATACTTGCATATATGTGTACTGGACTTGCAACTAATTTATATAAAATTAATAGCAGAGCAATTTCAACGTTATTTTACTAGCTACTATATAATATAACAGTAGCTACCTAACATCTCTCAAACTTACAATTAAGTATATATATATATAAATAATTTAATACACAACCTCTATTACTAGTATATTAAACCAAACCTCATATGTGATTATTCTGGTCAGACTCAAAATTAGTATAATAAATAGTCCATAAAATGATTTGGTTAAGATTTAATCATAAAAACTTTTATTGCTCACGAAAGAAAGAATCAATGAATCAAATACTGCAACACACCCTCATGAGTTTGGGTTATTAGTTTATTAAAATAATAGGAAGCATTGGCAGGTGAATTAGCATCGCATCAGTTGGTTTCCAAAAAAAATTATCAAAATTAAAGATTTGTCCAAAAAATATACCAATTGCATCTAAAATCCATTTTCGACCACACATATATATAAAGAAAATGATCAAATGTATATCACTACTTAGCGGCAAAAACCCACACTGAGGGAAGACTGATGAATGTTTTTCTTAATTAATGTCGGGGGAGAATATAATTTATTTTCTGTGTGGTTGATTGATGAATTATCGAGTGTAAAGTAGGGAGGAGAGGAGAATTAAGATAGAGTTAATCCAGAAAGTATAGGGGGAAAATCTGATTCCACGTTGAAAATTATTTCATAGATTTGAAACTTGGGGGAAAAGAGTTTGCTGAAATTGAAAATGTGAAACTTATCCTTATATAATTAAAATCTTAAAATATAATATGTATACTTTTAATAATTTATCTAGGATAGATATACACATTATATATATATATAATATATTATACTGATATATACTCCCTCCGTCCAATTTTAAAATACCCACTTCTTCGGGCACGGATTTTAATGAATATTGATTAGTTTATTCATAAAGTAGATAAGTTGAGGGTATGATGGAGTATCGTGAGGTCCATTTTGTAAATAATTGATTGTTTATGAATAAAGTGAATGATAAAGTGGGCAAATAAATGATGGTAGGAGGGTGGAGATAAATTAGTATGAATAGTATTATTTCGGGTATGAGCATAATAAAATTTGACAACTTCCATAAAATAATAATAATAATAAAATTGGATAACAAAAAAAGAAAAGTCAAATAATGAAATTAGATAAATATCTAATCAAATATTGATAATTAATAAAGACTTAAATATTCACTATATAGGAGAGGATTATGAAAGAATTAGGAACTACATGAGCAATGTTTTCTTTTATTTAGATAGTGAATAGAGAGCTGAGATATAATTAATTAGAAAATAATTCTTATGAGACCTAAATAGACACTATAACAATAATGAAATTGTTATTTATTGTTTTATTTAATTATTGTTTATTGATTATTTATTTATTCATAAATTACAAAGCATAAGTTTTTAAAAAGATTCAAAATTCACTAAGTATAAATTTTACTATCAGTAGATATCCTGTCCGCTGATATCATACATTGTTTGATAAAGTCATTTTTTATTAAAAGGTTTTCATTCACTCACGAGTCTAAATATTTACCTCTTTCAGCTTCTAAGATAAAATCTCATTTTTGATAGAAAATAATAAGTGAGTGACATAGTGATTAAATGTGGGTGACCAAATTTTAAAAGAGGTAAATTTCGATGACCAAAAGTGATATTTTTTCTTTTATTTCCATCACATGTCCTTACTTTTTTTCACACTAACAAAAGCTTTTGTTTACAATAAAGTAGAAATACTCATAATATCCTTTAAAAAAATTAAATTTATCACTTTTAATACAAATAAACAATTTCTACATTAAAATTTGTGCAAACAGTAAATGTTCAAATAAGTATAAAACGGAGATATCGAGTAATATTTTTGAAAAATAAGTTGAAATGTTGGTATTTTTTTTAAACTTATAAGATATGAATATGTGGAATATTTAAAAATTCTACCAAACACTTTTTATAACTTATAGGGGGTGTTTACTTTGGGCTTTGGGTGGTTTTAAAAATTGGGTTTTTGAAATCCTGATTTTTGAAATTCCGATGAATAGTAATATGAGTGTTTCTTTTGGGTTTTGGAATAGTGAATGATTTAACTTTATGTCAAATCAAGTTGTAAGATTGAATGAATTTGTATTATTATATTATTGCTTGATGAGATTGTAATGATTAGTTAAGTGTGTAATGATTAAATGTATTATATTATTGTATTATTATATTATTATAGTATTATTATATTATTGTTGAGAAAGAATATAATTATTGAAGTAATATTATATAGATATAACTTTATGTCAAATCAATATGTTTGATAGGGGTGGTTTTGAGTGGATTTTGAAAACCGGTTTTTAAATCCCGAAGTAAAACGGGTTTTGGATCTTGAAATCCAAAACCTGGTTTTTAAAACCAAAAGTAAACATACCCATAAGCTCTTAAATACTCCTCATTTCTTGAAAAGTTTGCGGAAAATATTGGACACATAATTTTAAAAAAATGTGTAATGATTAGAGCGATGAGAATTAATTTTGTAAATATATATAGTGAGTCCTAAAAATAATGATATAAAGGGTAAAAATATGTGTAAATTGTAAAGGTGAGGATTGTAAAAATTATTTATATTTATGGGTTTGCAAACTTTTGTGTAACAAACTAAAAAATAAAGTTATGTAAAGAAAAAAAAAACTAAAAAAAAAAGTATGAAAACTTTTAGACCAAGTTTGATATGTTAGATTAAATATAAACTAACTTTATCTCAACTTTATAATTTATTTGATAATTTAGATTAAAGATAGATTATGCTTTAAAATCTAAAAAGTTTAGATATCATCCAATCTAGTCTAATTAGTCTTTCTGCTATCAAACATGGTCTTAGGGAATGTTTGTTTTGGGATGTAAAATTCGGATTTGAGATTTTGAAATCTAACACATGTTCTATTTTGGGATTTAGAAATGGGATTTTAAAATCTCACCCAATAAAATACCAATAAATCATACAAAAGTCAACCCTATAAATACTTACAAACATATATAAACACTTATAAACCATATATTATAAAGTTAAATCATACGTTATTTAAATCGCAAAACAAATACAAACATACAAGTCATTAGAATTTCAAAATCCACTAAATTTTGAAATTCGAATTTCAAAATTCTCAAAATTTGAAAATAAACATTCCCTTAGGGACGAAGCGGAAGAGAGTAATAATTAAATGGACCAAAAACTGTACGTACAACCTACGTAAATACTACTTCATTCGTCCCACAATAACTTTCACACTTTTCTTTTCAAAATGTTCCACAATAACTTTTACATTTTTCTTTTCAAAATGTCTAACAATAACTTTCACACCCTTAAAATGGAAAATCATTTATAAACTACACCCTCACAAAATTCACAATTTTACACAAAATGTCATTATTTTTTATCTCACACATACACACCAGTCAACTCATTTATTTATTTTATACATAAAAATTTACTAAATTAATTCTCAAAACTCTGGTCATTATTACACTTTTTTAATATGTGTGTCCATCCACCAAAAAAAACTAAATGGGCAATTCATGTGTTTTACTTGAAATTTCCTCTCACTTTTGAACAGCATGTCTCCCTATTCCATCCAGTGAATAGTCTTCCAAATTTCTTCTCATTCTAATCCTTAATTCTTGCCTTATCCGGAAAAGGGTGTTCATTTTATGGGTCAAATTAATAATCACATTTTCCCATTTTCTTTACCAAACAATTTATAAAGGAATCCTTATCACTTGCAAATAGTGCAATATTATTTCATGGCAATCTATAACGAAATACTTAGCAATGAGAAAAGCATTTCTACCCACTGGGATTCCCAGGAGAAAGCCATATTGCACCAAGGCCTAATGAAGAAGTGAGATTTTATTTCATATCATTAACCTTTTTCTTCTCATACTTTCATGATTTTTAATTTCAACAACTTAATACATGATGCATTTATCATTTATGACATATTCAAGATCAAGAGATTCCTATATATCTTTTGTTTGAGTTTTGTGATCCTAGGTGTATGACATACTTGAAAAAAAAAAAAAATTGTGTGGGACCATATCATGAGTATATCTAAAATCTTTTTTCATTTGAATTTAATTTTTTTTTTTCAAATTTTATATTTGTCAAAATGTGGTCAAATGTATTTTTAAATCGCACTTAATTTTTTGTTTATGTCACGGTATCCGATCCAAGGACCGACTAATCTGAGGGGATCAATCACACCGTCCACTCGCGGCATTTAAAGCCAAAGTTTTGCGCTCTGTATACATAGCTCCATAGGAATTGTTTGCATCTCAAGGGTTTCAAATGTGAGACCTAGAGAAGAGCACATTCCCAAGTCCCGAGCCTACATTGCACTTAAAAAATTGATAATATTTTTAACAAAAATAATTACAACTTTTTACATCAAGTCAAGGGAGACCCGTCTCACTGAATGAAATCTGTGAGACAGTCTCACCTATGACTAGCTTTTTTTTCTAATATACATATCTTGAATTTTTTTTATGTCTTCAATTTTATAAAATTTTGTTATTTTGCCCTCGTCCCCTAAAGATATTTTTTAATAACATTATATGATAGTCCACTTTTGAACGAAATCCTGCATACATTCTTATATATGTCAAAAGTAGTGTTACATTAATTAAGTTAAGAACAAAATGGTGCAGATATGCATGTGAGTCGAAGGTTTTTCGTTATGTTAAGATTGCTGCACGCCTACGCGGCAAAACTGTCCGGGACGTGGCACTGCGCTGCATATGGATGACTGTAAGTTTGTTTCACTTGTAAACTAGTTTCACCACAAAAAAGAGGCACTGTTTCCCGACGGATTTACCATTGTACGTACTTTGCTTAATTTTGCAAATTTTTCTTAACGTCTTTATAATGATCTTACAGAAGAAAGAAAGTAGCAAGAGAAGGAAAAAAGACATCAATATTGGGAGGAGACATGAACAAGCAAAGGTTAACATCTGATTTGTCTATTTTTTATTTGAATAAATATGAAACAAGAGTTGGATCATATCTTAGATTTGAAATCATAATTAATTGTTTTAGATACATTGACATATCCGTGGTCAAATCCGAATATTTCAACTGATTTATATTGAATTACAAATTGAGTGTGTTTAGATCTAATTAGATATTTATCTAGTGTTTGATTAACATTTTATTTTGAACTAATTTGTTCTACCAAACTGGATCTTAGGCCTTTTGACACTTTGTTAACAATTTATTTTGGGCTAATAAAAATCTTTCTTTTGTGCAGAGTTCAGAGGCTCAAGCTGGAATATGATACATTCTTTTATCAAGAAACATTGTTTTTTTAATGATCAAATAATACACTCAAGTTGTTTGTTATTGCAAATTAAGGCTATCAAGCAATATTGTTTTTTTTTAATGATCAAATAATACACTCAAGTTGTTTGTTATTGCAAAGGCTACTTCAGAAATATGTTGTGGGAGTGTCTTGTTTTTAATGAGACTACAATTTAGGTTCTAGTAATTTTTTTTGAAGTAAGGGGAGATTAGCGTCCATTATTGCAAACGTAAGGTGATTCGGTTAGTTCAACCACAAAATTCGACGGGTCTAACCATGTTAAAGGATTAACGAATAGGCAGAATTTTCTAGCCAAAGTATGCACTTATATATTGGCAACCTGTTTGACATAAATAACTGAAACATTTGAGAAGCTTGCCACTAGCTAGGTTACGACAAGCCAAAACATTATCACCAAAAGTGGAAACCACAATATTCGTACCATTAATAACATCTACGACAATTTTAGGATCACCTTCAACAATACAATTGTCCAAGCCGTTGTCCTTGAGCCAAGATAACGTCTCGTAAAAACTCATAATTTCTCCAATATTCACAGCAAAACATCCACGAATAACTCGCGTTCGCGCCATACAAAATGCCACCTGTGCATCTCGGAGTACCAAACCCAAACCAGTTTGTTGTTCCTCACTAAAGAATGCTGCATCGGTATTAATTTTTCTCATTCCAAAAGCAGGGGATGACTTTTTTGTATTTTTGCTACTTTTTAAGAACAAAAATAACTTACCCAAAAGCGTATGGATTTATTATAGTATTGCAAGTATACACTACAAAATATTAGCCAAAAGGCAACGACAATTGGCAAGGGCAGGCTACCGTTGCCAATTGGCAATGACATTTGTAACGGGCAGAAAAAAGGCGACGGGGGCGGGTGCAGGCAACTGGAGTGGGCCCCGTTGCAAAAAGGGGACGGTTTATAACGCCCGTTGCCAAAAGGCGACGGCAGTAGGCCCCATTGCCATTTGGTAACGGGCCCCCACTCACTAAAAGGCAACGGCAGTGGGCCCGTTGCCTTTGCCGTCGCCCTAATTGACTTAAATTAAACCCTTCTCTTCCAGAATTACAGAAGCTAAGCGGCGCGCACACACCTCCTTAAACAAACTTTCTTTCCACCTCCAAACTCAACATCCACGTTCGTTTGCAGATCGGACTCGGTTCTTGGCCATTTGTGTTCTACACTTCGACGGGAGCATTTCTACGGTAATTTTTTTCATTTTAATCGGTTAAATTTGAAGTTATATGTATATATATAGTTTTAGTATATATATGTATATATATGCATATATGTTGTATATATATATATAAAATTGTTAGAATTGTTAATTTTTATGCATGCATGTGTTAATTGTTAGAATTTAATTGTTAATTATATATATTGTGTTATGCATGTATTTATATGTATGTTTTAATTAATTAAGTTATATGAATTTATTTTTTAATTAGGGTGTTAGAATAATTATTAGAATATATTTGTGTGAGTGTTATCTCATAATCTCAAAATCAGCACAGTAAACTACTGAGCTGATAGGATCAGATAAGATGACTTAGGCCTTATCAGATGAGTTGAAGGGTTTCAATCAGATGAGAAGGTGATGCTTAGAGTTCAGCACAGTTGGAATCAGCACAGTAAGATCAGCACAGTACTGGATTAAGATCAGTACTTCAGCAGAGTGTACCAAGATCAGTACTTCAGCAGAGTAGATCAGCTCAGTACCAGATCAGCACAGTACTTGGGTCAGCACAGTACCAGGTCAGCACAGTACTTGGGTCAGCACAGTACTTGGTCAGTGCAGTAAAGATCAGCACAGTATGAAGTCTATCAACAGAGTTAGCTTTTGATCATCAAAGCAGAAGAGTTGGGTATCAGAACACTAAGTAGTGATCTGATCTTTATGGGCAAGTCTTCTGGTTCGAAGTTAGTTAGTTTAACTAACAGTTTTACAGTTACAACAACTTGAGGGCATAACTACCATTTGAGTTGGGCAATAACAGAGCACATGGGTTGTTACAAGCAGTTGCAAACGGTTGATAACTACTAAAATCACTTCCTAACTGCAGCAACTACCTTTGGTCTTTATAAACTCTTGTTTGTGTACATTGTAAAGGTTGACACCTTTTTGGGATGAGAGATTTAGTACGTTATTGTATTCTTTGAGTTGTGTGAGTTCACGAGTGAAGTGAGGAAATATCCAATTCCGAGTGAATGAGTGTGTAAACATTCTTTATCAATCAAAGAAGTACTAGTCTGGTCCAGTGGATGTAGATCACATTGATCGAACCACTTAAATCCTTGTGTGCTGTTTGTCTCGTTGATTACTTTTCTGAATTACTATCCTAAGAGCAGTTATTTCTTTTATATTCAAGTGTTCTAATTAGTTGGAGACGTCTAGTTGAGTTGATCGGAATCTTCTTGACAATTGGCGCCGTCTGTGGGAAACCGAAGTAACTGCAGATCTAAAGATGGGGAATTCTACCAAGTACAACATAGAGAATTTTACAGGCACTGGAGATTTTGGGCTGTGGAAGGTCAAGATGCAGGCCCTCCTTGAACAGCAAGGATTATTCGAGGCTCTCGAAGAATCCGAAGAGATTGCAGAAGAATCTGCAACAGCTGCGGCTGAAAGGAGCAAGTTGCTCAGGAAAGCTCGAAGCACGATCCTACTCTGCCTTGGAGATAAGGTCTTGAGGGAGGTTGCTAGAGAGAAGTCAGCGAAGGAGGTTTGGGATAAGCTTGAGAAGCTATATATGGTGAAAACTCTTGCTAACCGACTCTATTCGAAGCAGAAGCTGTATGCCTTTAGAATGGGAGATGACAAACCCATTACGGAGCAGCTAGATGAGTTCAACAAGATTCTTGATGATCTGGAGAATTTGGATGTCAAGTTAGAGGAAGAGGATAAGGCTCTGATCTTGTTGAGTGCTCTGCCTAAGTCCTTTGAAATCCTAAAGGACACCATCTTGTATGGTAGAAAGGAAGCAATCACATTGGAGGATGTGATCTTGGCTGTCATGTCCAAGCTGTTACACAATAAAACATCTCAAGGAGATAAAAGTAGCAGTGGGGAAGGATTGGCAATCAAGGGAGGTCAGAAGAAATCTGTCTCCAAGAAAGGGTCTAGTCAACCCAAGGGAGCTGATAAGGGTAAATCAGCAGTGTCAAATCAAGGGGAAGTAGTGTGCCACCACTGCAACAAACCTGGGCACTATAAGAGTACTTGTTACAAGTACAAACAGCTTATGAGAAAATCTGGTCCTAAGAACCCTGTTGATAAGAATCAAGCAAATCAAACCCAAGATGATAAGGAGCAGAAAGGCTATGAGTCAGCTCAGTCCCTATCCATCACTTCCACTAAAGAGCAGCAAGATTGGATTTTAGATTCAGGGTGTTCTTTCCACATGACTCCAAGAAGAGAGTGGTTTCATGATTTTAAGCATCAGAATGGAGGTTCTGTGTTGTTAGGGAATGATCACACTTGCAAAGTCAGAGGTGAAGGTACAGTACACTTGAAGATGTATGATGGAGTAGTGAGGATTCTCAAGAGGGTCAGGTATGTTCCTGAACTCAAGAGAAATTTGATATCTCTTGGTATGCTGGATTCATTGGGCTATAAATTCCAGTCAGAAGATGGAGAGCTCAGAGTTTCAAAGGGGAAGCTTACTGTTCTTAAAGGAGAGAGAAGAAATGATCTCTACTTTCTTAAGGGGGAACAGTTATTGGCAGATCAGATGTGGCAAGGGTGCAAGACAACTCAATGTTGTGGCACAGAAGACTAGGTCATGTAGGAGAGAAGGGCCTACTTGAGCTAAGTAAGCAAGGATTGCTATGTGGTGACAAGATCACAAAGCTTGATCTGTGTGAGCACTGCATTCTTGGGAAATCCAAGAGATTGAAGTTTGGAAAGAGTTCACACTCTACCAAAGGAATTTTGGACTATGTCCATTCAGATTTATGGGGGGCAGCTAGGAATCAGACCAGAAGTGGTGGGAGATACTTCATGTCTATCATAGATGACTACTCAAGAAAGGTATGGATCACTATCCTGAAATCCAAGTCAGAAGCATTTGAAAAATTTAAGGAATGGCTCACTGAGGTGGAGAATATTTCTGGAAAGAATCTCAAGCATTTGAGAACTGATAATGGGCTGGAGTTCATATCAGAAGAGTTCAATGTTTTCTGCAAGAAGAAGGGTATAGTGAGGCACAGAACAGTACCAGGTACACCTCAGCAGAATGGAGTAGCTGAGAGAATGAACCAGACTTTACTTGAGAGAGTTAGATGCATGTTGAGCAGCTCTGGATTGCCTAAAGTATTTTGCGGAGAAGCAGTGTCAACAACAGCCTATTTGATAAACAGAAGCCCTTCCTCAGCTGTGCAATTTAAAACCCCAGAAGAGTTATGGTCTGGCCATGCAGCTGAGTACAGTAATTTGAAAGTTTATGGTTGTTCAGCATATGCCCATGTCAAGCAAGATAAGCTTGAGCCTCGAGCCTTGAAATGTGTGTTCGTAGGGTCTCCTTCAGGTGTGAAAGGGTATAGGTTGTGGTGCCTTGAAGCTGGGATACAGAAGTGTATTATCAGCAGAGATGTAACTTTTGATGAAAGTAGAATGCCATTGAAAGAAGAGGCAAGTTCAAGTGCAGCACACAACAAACCAGATGAGACACAGGTGGAGGTGGAGCATGATGACATCAGAACACTAACTGAAGATCAGATTGATCCAGATGAGGAGGAGAATACTCATATTGATACTGAGCTTCATGACTATCAGCTGACTAGGGACAGATCAAGAAGAGAAGTCCACCCACCTCAGAGGTATGGTCAAGCTGACATAGTATCATTTGCATTATGTGTAGCTCTTGAGGTGGAGTCTTTAGAGCCTAAAACTTACACAGAAGCCATCAACTGCCATGACAAAGAGAAGTGGTTAGTTGCTATGGAGGAAGAACTGTTATCTCTTAACAAGAACCAGACTTGGGAGATTGTTGAGAGGCCTAAGAACAAGAAACTTGTTGGGTGTAAGTGGATCTACAAGAAAAAGGTGGAGGCTCAGAGAGGTGGCAAGATTAGGTACAAGGCAAGACTTGTAGCTAAAGGATTTACACAGAAAGAAGGTATTGACTTTAATGAAATCTTCTCACCTGTTGTAAAGCATTGTAGCATCAGAATCTTGTTGGCTATGGTTGCTCAATATGAATTGGAGCTGCATCAGATGGATGTGACCACAACATTTCTTCATGGGACTTTAGATGATAAGATCTACATGAAAATACCAGAAGGGTTGGACATAGAAGATGGAGAAGACAAAGTGTGCTTACTCAGAAAATCACTCTATGGACTCAAACAAAGCCCTAGACAGTGGTACTTGAGGTTTGATGAGTACATTTGCTCAGCTTGGTTTTGCAAGAAGCTTGTAAATCAACACAAGAAGTTATAGTGGTTCAGAGACTCAAGCTCCTACATCCACTTTCCCTGATTTAACAGGATAATTCCTTCACTCTTGGAATTAACTTGTTTTATAGTGCCAAGGTGCACTTGATCAAGAACACCACTCCTGGGTGAATTGATCCCTAGGATGTCTAGAGTCCTAGTACCCTCTTCTCAACTCAGAACTGAACTGTTCTTCTCTCAACAGTCAGCTCCTACCACTTCTACTACTACAACCTTCTCACTTTCACTCTTGAAAGATGTAAGGGTTGAAGTAAGGTTCCAACTAATGAGATATCCTTTACAATGAAGATCAGTGTATAAGGATAGGATATCTCTCTAAGCTTGTGTATGGATATACAATTGGGTTCAGCTTAGAAGAAGTGTATAAAGACTAAGATAGTCTCTTTGAAAGCTTAAATGTTATATGAGCTTCAGAATACTTGTGTAGTTGGATTCTGTTGAGGTTAGTTGGATGCTTTCAAATGGTCTTCACACTTCTGTATTTATAGACAAAATGGAGGATTTGCCCGTTGGAGAGGCAGCCCCAAATTGCTATAAATGTCTTCCTTGAGTTCTTCAAACTGGAAGACAGATTCTTGACAGTGACATGTCCTCATTTGGGTAATAAACGGCTTGTAAGACTTTGTCTTCATTCTGCAGCACTTTTCCCAATGTTTGACTTCTTGTTAGGACTTGGACATGGCTTCTGAAGGTTGATCCAATGATAGGACAACATTCCTTATCATCTGGACAACTCTCCTTATCACTATCAGCAGTTTTGCCTTTCAGCAAGGTTGGCTTGCTCTTCTTCAGATGACTTGGCTCTTTCCCTTTATTTCACTTCAAGGTGATCTTAGCTTGTTTCTTTGGTGATCTTTAGGGTGTAGTTGTCTCTTTCTCTTCAGCATAGTTGACCTTCAACCTTTAGAACATCTGTTCTGATTCAATCATGCTGAGACAACTCTTCTGGACAACTCTTCTGATCAGCATATTTGGTCTTTTGGCATCAGAGCACTTTACACATAGAGTTGGCTTCTCTGGACAACTCTCCTGATCCAAAGCCTTTGAGTGGCCTTGTCCTTTTGAGCTAGGTAAAGTTGTTCTTGCATATGGCTAGCTTCTTTGGACAACTCTGTTGATCAAAGTTATTAAGCTTGTCCTTTTGATTTTACCAATCTTGCATATGGACACTTTCTCTGGACAACTCTCCTGATCAGATCATCTTATTGGGCTTGTCCTTTTGAGCTTTACAATCTTGTTCTTGCATAAGAACATCTTCTCTGGACAACTCTCCTGATCAGTGCATTTGGTTTTCCATGGAGTGTCCTTGCTCTTAAGTGATTGTTCCAGAATTTGAGCCTTGAGGGGACTTGATCTTGATCATCTTCAAAGCATAGGTTCCCCCTCAAATTGTGCATCTAATTGTCTAAGAGCTGCCTAACATTTCAGCTTCCTATCTAGCCTATAAACTATATGTTCTATCATTTCTAGAACATATTTATCTTGACTTAGGCATGTCTCAGGGGGTTTTGGTATTAGATCAAAACATATCTCATTTTATTCCCAACAATTTCCCCCTTTTTGATGATGCCAAAACCTATACTATCTAAGCAAAAGTGACTTGTCTACACCTATTACATGTATCTTCAGAAGACATGACTAAGGTCAATATTCCTGAAAAAATAATGTGTTAGTGTATTCACTGTTTTTGTTGCAAGTAGGTTCAAGATAGGCATAGAGAGATTAATGTTTCTTGATTCAAAATAAGTTCAACTATCATTCATTCAAAGATCATTACAAGAATGTTGATAGTTGAAATTAACATATCAGAGCATGAATCAATTACACTTAAATACATCAGAGCATTTCATTCTAACAATTCAAGACATAAATAAGCTTTTCATCATCAGAGCACAGAGCTTGTATCAGAGCAATTCATAACAGATCAGAGCAACCAGATTAGTACACCACATCAGCAATCTTGACCATATTTTAGCATAGTTGATCAATCAAGAAAGGTCAGAAGACTTAGCCATTTCAAAGATCATCCTCAGGGGGTGGCAGCATTCCATACTGTGCCCACACTCTTCTTTTCAATGCCATGGCTTCTTGGTTGGTTCCCTTAGGTCCAAGAACCATCTTGTTTAGCTTAAGGATCTCAGTGAATTCTCTCAGAATTCTTGCTTGGTCAATCCATCCTTCAAGCTTTGGAGGCATGTATATGATTGGCTTGGGAGCTGTGAGTTCAATTCTTGCAATGTCAGCAGCTGCAAGAAGTTGTTGATACAACTCTCTGTAGTATTCTAGCATGAACTCAGTGAAGGCAGAGTTTGCATCTCCTCCATTCCATCTGTCAATGACATAGTAGTCATAGACAAACTCCCTTTTGGCTTCTTCCCATGTGTCATTTAGTTGAATTGGCACCCATTTATCCAAGTGTGGATATTTGGTGTCCATTGGGATTAGAAGCTGAGGCTTCATCTTGCTGTAAGTTGCTCTCCTCCTTCTTGGTCTCTGAAAGTTTGCTCTCCTTTCATCTCTTGCTCTGTTGGCTTCTTCCATCAGATCCATTTTCTCTTGGGCCCTCATCATGGCCAATTTCTGTTATGTTTCAGGGTCTTTGCCATACCCTTCATGAAACAGCTTTGATGGATCATGGGCTAGAACAGTTGTCTTCTTCTTAGGTTCTGGTCCAAATCCTTCAGCAAATAACTCTTCAATGTCTTCAGTGGACTTGGTACCTTCAGCAGTTTTGCCAGATTCAGAAGACTTGTCCTTTTCAGCAGCTTTGGGCTCTTCAGCAGTTTTGGATTTCTTGGATGTAGGCTCATCATCAATAACTCTGAATTCAGGTGGAAGATCAAGGCTGCTAGGAAAGTCAGTGAATTTCTCAATTTGTCTCTTCTTTCCTTGGGCCTTCTTGATCTTTCCTCTAGTTTGGACACCTTCAGCATTTTTGTCCAAACCTGACACTTCACCGCCTGGTCTTTGTTGTAGCCTCACTCTTTCCTCTTGAGCTGAGGCCATTGAGTTTTTCAATGCCAGTGCTAACTGCTCCTCTTCATCCAATTCTTCCAAGTTCAGCACTGCTGGCTCTTTTCCCTTTCCTTCAGGGACTTTGTCCTTCCCTTTCACTGGACTCCCAATTACTAAGGCACCTTTTGCCCTTGCTCTTTCCCTTTCCCCCTTTTTGGCAGCATCAAAACACCGAGGCTTGAGGTCACTCATTGTTGAGGCCATCAGGGATTGGGCCTGGTTTAGGGATTTCATTTCTTCCAACAAATATACATTCTCATCATGTATATTTTGCATCTTGTCACTTCTCAAGCTAAGAAAAGCTAGAACAGGCTTCATTTTCTGTTGAACAACCTCCTCCATGGTTGCTTTAAGAGATGCATCCAATTTGGTCTTCAGAAACTCAGTGAGGTTGGCCACTGCACCTTCAGCAATGTTGGCCAACACTTCTTGGGAAAACATTTCTGAGGCTGCTTTGACCATAGCTAGCCTTTGCTCTTCAGCTCTTCTCTTTTGCAGTGCAGTCTTCTTTCCAATAGCTTGTTTGACAGTTAGTCTGAGAGCTTTGACATTAGCATTGTGATTGTCTCTCAGCAGCTTTTGCTCTTTCTTGACCTCCTCTGAGATGGCTTCCATGGTTGATTTGGCATTTTGAACTTCAGTGGAGATGGTTTGGAGACCAGATTCCACACCACTGATTCTTGCCTCAAGGGTTGGTAGCACAACATCTTCAGAGCCAGTGAGCCTCATTTCTACAGATGCTAGAGTCCTTCCTTGCTCATTCAATGCTCCTGAAGTTTCAGCATGAGCAGATTGGACTTGATGAGCCAAGGAGTCCAACTTCTCTGATTGCATTCCAAGTAAGGCCTGAGCTGAGCCTGTGTCTACTTGGATAGGTGCATCTGTTAGGAATTCATCTGCAAAAATTTGATCAAGAGAAATACCTGCAACATCAGACAAGTCAAACAAGTTAGGAAATGAGCACTCATCACCCTCAATTTCTTTTGTATAAGACTCTGATACATCAGCAGTCTTCTTCTCATTTTCAACTTGTTCTTTTCTCCCTTCTGTAATAATGTTCTCACTCAAGGAATCAGGCCTCCTCTCATCAAGGGATTCTTGAAGTTCAGATTTGACTTCAAGAATAACCTGTCCTTCCTCACTTATTCCACCCTCATATGGTGGTACACTCACTATCTTAGTGATGACTACCTCTCTTTCATCCTCAACTCCCTCTGATTTTTCAGCTATTCTCTCCTTTTCAACTCCTTCTCCTAGACCTGCAGCACCTTCACCCTCAACAGGGTTCAAAGATGGCAGTTGTGAGGAGATCACAGTGCTTATCTCAGCAGCCACTGAGTCATCCTGAATGATTAAGGGCTGATCAGTGTCCAACTCCTCTGACACTGAATAGGCCTTAATCAAACTAGCCTCTAGTACAGAAACCTCAACATCTTTAGGCTGTGCCTTGGGTTCAGAAGAACCTTCATTGGCAGATGTGTCTTTGGTTGTGTTGCCACCCTTGGTCAACACCTCTGATGACACAGAGCCTTTCCTATGATAGGTTTTAGGAGGGTTTGAAAGTCTGTCTGTTATAGAAGACTTGGGTTGAAAGGATTCAGGGAGGTTGGCTTGAGGGGTTTCAGGAGGGTTGGGATTTGAAGGGTTTGAGGGATCATCAGGGGAATCATCATCATTTGAGCTACTGTCAGGGTGTTTGATTCCCTTGGCTTTTCTTTCTTTCTCCTCCTCAATTTTATCAGCTACTAACTTTGCAAAAATGTCCTCATCAATGAGAAATCTTGTCTTTGAAACTCCAGCAAAGTGTAGCAATCTGTTTTCCTCTATTTGCCACCAGTTCGCACCCTTATCTTGGATGACTTGTGATATCTCCATCATGGATTTGTCTTTCACATCAACAAGCATCCTTAAATCATGAAAGGCCTTCTGAAGTCTTGGAAATTCAGCAAGTTGTAGATACAAACTGTCCACAGTAGCCTTGGCTCCTGCTCTGAGCATACTTTCAAAAGTATACTCCTCCTCATCTCCACTTGAATGGGGACTTTGGGTTATAGGGGAGTTGGCTCTGGGTTCTCCAAATAGAGCTTCAGGCAGATTAAGTTCAGGGATAATGGTTTCAGAAGGGTTGGGCTCAAATGAAGGTACTTCAGTTGCTTTAGAGAGCAATGAATCTGAAGGGGCTTTACTCAGGGGGGTTGGCTCATTGAGTGCATGCTCTAAGAGCTTTGAATAATTGAGCATGGATGAGTCAAGTGGAGACAGGAGTCTTGTCTCATCTACTGCCAAATCAGCAAGCACATCAATGCCACTTCTTTGCACATTCCCTTCTGGAGAATATCTCTTAGTGAGATTTACAGGAGTAATGGGTTGGTTGGAAGGGGTGACATGGGTTTCAGGGGAGTTGGGCTCAAGGTACTGAGTTTCAGGGAGGTTGGCCTCTATAGGTTGACCTTCAGGGACTTTGGATTCTGGAGTTCCAGAACCAGAAGAATTAGTCCTTGACATGGATTTGGTCCTGCTTTCAGCTCTGCTCTCCCTTAGAGCCAATTGAAGAGACCTTTCTTCTTGAAGCTCCAACACCTTCTCAGTAGGTTTGGCCCTTCTCTTGTTGGCCCTACTGCTTCCACTTCCTTCCTTCTCAGGGACAACTTCCCTGATTCTCTTATCACCCTTATTCTTTTGCCTAGTCTCATTGTACTTCCTCCTCAACTCTTCTGAGTGGTCAGAAGGCACACTCACTCCCTCTTCTGTCACTGCATCAACTTCAGCTGATGCTCCTGAGGCTTCTCTTGAAGACAATTGAGACATCTTTCTTGTTTTGACAGCCCTGGCCTTTGTTCTCTTTTTCATCTTAGGCTTCTCTTCCTCCTGTTCTTCAGCAGGCTTGGCCAGCAACATCCTTCTTTTCTCAGTTTTCTTGCTGAGCTTTCTGAATAGGATCTTTTGGGCTGGGAGGGGCTTTGCAAAGGTTTGCATCTGGGAATAGTGGGAAAACCTCTCAATCAACAAGCTTACCCTGGTGCAATACTTGATTTTCCCTTCTAGCACCACCTTATTGTGGGTTTTCACCTTAAATTTAGCCTTCTCCTTCATCATCTCAGACATGATGAAGGTCCTCCAATCAAACTTGATGCCCTTATCACTGGCATCAATAATGGCAGCCATGATTCTGATCCTTGGATGGCTGACCTGCTCTAAGCTTCCAGTGTTGCTTAAGAAGCTCTTAGCAACTACCTCAAAAAGATTGAGAAACTATGGTTTGAGAGTTTTCTTGTTTTGAGTTGAGGAGAGAGGCCCTGGAACTAATAACCACTCTTGGGCTATTTCATCTTCATGCCCAGTACCATAAACCTCTGGATTCCTTCCCTCATAAGGCAATCCAAAAGCTCCTTCCAGATCTTCTGAGGAGAATTTTACTCTGTGGAATCTCTCCTCTTCCTCTCCTTCTGCTGTGTAAGATAATCTGGTTGATACTTCACCATCTTCAGGCTTGCCTCTCCACTTGAGGAAGGCAAAGAATTCTGCCATGTAGCTCTCCAAGCAAGAGCTTGGTCTTTCTTCCAAGAACTTTCGAAGACCAGCTCTTCTCAACCACCTCAGGGTTGGAGTAATCTCAGGATCTTCACTTTCAAAGGAGACTATTGGCTCAAAGTGAAGATTGTTTTTGTTGCTTAGGTAGGCAAAATCCAGGTCTAGATCCTTGTTAGAGAAATCAAAAAGCATCTCAGGTCTAACTTTGGGGGCCATTGAAATTTGCAGAGAGAGTTTTGAGAGAGTTTGAAGAAAATTTGAGTTAGGGTTTCGAATACTTGGGGAAGAAGTGTTTGTGGGGATCTTAAGACTTGTGAATATTCTAAAAAGAATGTATGTCAATGAGTTGGTAAGGTCTTGAAACAATTCAAAGGTGAACAAAAATGGAAATCCAAAATGGACGGCTAGGATTGATTTCAGGGGAGTTGTCCATTTTTGATCCAATGGTCAAAAACCAATGTAACAGTGAAATAACTGTTTTATTCAAAACGTGGGTGGTTTTTAATGTTTGTTAAAGGCTGGGGGTTTTTCGAGATAGATCATGTCCCAAAAAGTTTAATGCAAACAAGAGTTAAATCTTGGCATTTAATGCATGGAAAGTGACCTTTTGGGTGGGAGACAAATTAAATCCCAGAAAGGTGAAAACTGTATTTCAAGGGACAGATTTCGAGATGGGTATTGATCACCAAAAATAGGTGCTTATCATACCAAGATTTGGTTTGATAGCTGGGACAACTTATCTGACCCTACATGGACAAGTGTCCTGAAAGACTGTGGACAAGTGTCCTGAATTTCAAAGGACAAGTGTCCTGAAGAAGCAAGGTCATGTTTCTGAGTTTCAGTAGACTTGACCAAGTCTGCTGAAGTTTGAGTTTGTTTCCCCCTTAATCAATGAACTTCTTTGGACTCATTTGTCCAACTTCCCTGGATCAAGAAGTCCCAACTCTGCTGATAACTCCAGGAACCTGGCCTCTGCAAGTGGCTTAGTTAGTATATCAGCTTTTTGATGGTCTGTGTGAATTTTCACTAGCTTGATATCCTTCTTCTCCACATGATCTCTAATGAAGTGGTGCTTGATGTCCACATGTTTGCATCTAGTGTGTAAGACAGGATTTTGTGATATAGCAATGGCACTATTGTTATCACAAAATATTGGCACTTCAGTAGAGTTGACTTTGTAGTCTCTCAGTTGTTGTCTCAACCATAGGATCTGAGCACAACAACTTCCAGCAGCAACATATTCAGCTTCAGTGGTGGAAGTAGCCACTGTGTTCTGCTTCTTGGAGAACCATGAAATAAGCTTGTTGCCCAAGAATTGACAAGTCCCTGAAGTGGACTTTCTGTCAATTCTACAGCCTCCATAGTCAGCATCTGAGTAGCCAGTTAACTCAATGTTGTCATCAGCAGGGTACCAAAGGCCTAGATTTTCAGTGCCTTTGAGATACCTCAAAATCCTCTTTGCAGCCTCAAGGTGGCTTTTCTTAGGATTTGCTTGAAACCTTGCACAAACACCTACTGCAAAGGTGATATCAGGTCTGCTGGCAGTGAGATAGAGGAGTGAACCAATTATTCCTCTATACTCAGTAGAGTTGGTTGGAATACCACTCTCATCAGGATCCATCTTCCAATTTGTGTTCATAGGGATCCTTACTGGCTTGCTAGTTGTACACCCAAACTTTTTGATCATTTCTCTGGTGTACTTAGCTTGGTTGATGAAGATTCCTTCTTTAGACTGTTTGACTTGTAGACCCAAAAAGAAATTCATCAACCCCATCATGGACATCTCAAACTTGCTTTGCATGAGCTTGGAGAATTTCTCACAGAGCTTCTCATTAGGGGATCCAAAAATTATGTCATCCACATAAATTTGGACAAGCAAGATGTCCTCTCCTTCAGAGATTCTGAAGAGATTTCTGTCCACAGTTCCCTTGGTGAATCCATGATCCAAGAGGAATTGTGACAGTGTATCATACCAAGCCCTAGGGGCTTGTTTGAGTCCATATAGAGCTTTCTTGAGTCTGTAAACTTGGTTTCCAACTTCAAAACCTGGTGGTTGCTCCACATAGACTTCTTCTTTCAAGACTCCATTCAGAAAGGCACTCTTGACATCCATTTGGTATACTTTGAACCTCTTGTGGGCTGCATAGGCTAGAAAGAGTCTTATTGCTTCTAGCCTTGCCACAGGTGCAAATGTCTCATCATAGTCAATGCCTTCATGTTGGCAATACCCTTTTGCCACAAGTCTTGCTTTGTTTCTGACAATCACATCATTTTCATTTTTCTTGTTCTTGAACACCCACTTTGTTCCAATAACATCTTGATGTGAAGGCCTATCCACCAGCTCCCATACTTCATTTCTGGTGAATTGGTTCAGTTCTTCCTGCATGGCTGTGATCCAATTGGCATCTTGAAGTGCTTCCTCAATATCACTTGGTTCTTGCTCTGACAAGAAACAACAGAACATAGCACTTTCACCATGAAACTTTCTGGTTCTGACTCCTATACTTGGGTCACCAAGTATCAGATCAGTAGGATGGTCAGACAACCAAGTCCTTCTTTTCCTGATCTCTTCAGTAGAGTTGTCCTCTACTGAAGGTGAGTCATTTTGATCATAGAATTCAGGATAATTTAATGCAGGATCTAATTCAGGATCATAATCAGGGGTGTTGTCCTCAATGTCAGGGACATTGGCATTTTCAACATTTTGAGGTCCCCCTTGATTATTTGACCCATTAACTACCTCAGCAGGAACTGCTTCTTCATTGGTAGTTGTTACCTGGATGTGAACTGGGATTGGTTCATTCAGTTCACCATTTCCATCTGTAGGATTTGTCTCAGGAAGGTTGCCTTCAGGATTGTTGTCCAATGTGGGTTTTTCAGGCAGATTGGCTTGAACAACATCTATGAATTCAGTGTCTTTGTCTTTTAGGCTTAATCTGGTTGTCCTCTGTGTGATTTCTTCAGGTTCCAAATGATCATTCCTGATCTCAGAGATAGATTCATCAAATACAACATGAGGTGTTTCTTCCACTATAAGGGTTTTCTTGTTGTAGACTCTGAAAGCTCTACTGATTTGAGAGTATCCAAGAAATACTCCCTCATCAGCTTTGCTGTCAAAGGCTTTCAACTGTTCTTTCCCATTATTGTGAATGAAACATTTACAACCAAATATATGAAAGTATGACACTTTAGGCATTCTTCCTTTCCAGAGTTCATAGGGGGTTTTGCCTTGCCCCTTAGTGATCAAACATCTATTTTGAGTATGGCATGCAGTGTTTATAGCTTCAGCCCAAAATCTCTTAGGTAAGTTTGAATCAGCAATTAAGGTTCTAGCGGCTTCTTTTAAAGTTCTATTCCTTCTTTCTGCAACTCCATTTTGTTGGGGAGTTCTAGCTGCTGAGGTTTCATGAGCTATTCCATTTGATGTGCAGTACTCATTGATGTATGAATTAATGAACTCAGTGCCTTTATCAGATCTTATCTTGATAATGCTAAGGCTTTTCTCATTTGACAATCTCTTAAGAAGTTCAGGTAGTTTGACTTGTGTTTCCTTCTTATTAAGGAGAAATACTACCCATGTGAACCTAGAGAAGTCATCTACTACCACTAATGTGTATTTTCTACCATTTATGCTTGAAGGGGTAATTGGTCCAAACAGATCCATATGTAGAAGTTCAAGTACCCTTTCAGTGGAGATGACTGGTTTTCCTTTGAATGAGGCTTTAATCTGTTTTCCTTCTTGACATGGCTTACACACATGTTCTTTAATGAAAACCTCATTAGGTAGTCCTTTAACTAATGCATTTCTAGAAAGTTTATTCATAGATTTGAAGTTCAGGTGGTTTAGCCTCTTGTGCCATAACCAACTTTGTTCACTAGAACTTTTAGCAATAAAACATGCAGCATCAGTAGACTTGTCCCAATCTGCAAAGTACACATTTCCCTTCCTAGTTCCAGTCAGTAGAGTTTGTTGAGTCTTATCTTTGATTAGACATTTTCCACTTGAGAACTCAACATTAAAATCTTTGTCACAGAATTGACTGATACTTAGGAGATTATATTTGAGACCAACTACATAAGATACATTGGTTACTTTGATGTTACCAATCATCAAAGTACCATAACCTTTTGTTGTTGCTTGTGAGCTGTCTCCAAAGGTGACATTTGGGCCTTCTTTTTCAATGAAGTCAGTGAGGAGTTCCTTGTTTCCAGTCATGTGCCTTGAGCATCCACTGTCAAGGTACCATGCTGTCTTTTTGTACATGCTCCTCTTCTTGTGGCCCAGTGGTACCTGCATTTAGATAGGTTTAGGTACCCTTTGAGTTTTGGGTCCTGAGAGGTTAGCTGTACCTTTGGGAACCCAGACTTGCCTGATAACCCTGATTGATTCAAGGTGGCTAAGTTGATTTCCTAGTGCATCAACATACACTGTCTTTCCCTTAAATGCCTTTGGGAAAGTATGTGTGAATGTGTTAACTCTGTAAGTTTCAAAGGAGTTGTCCACTCTTCTGAACTTATGAGTTCTTTGTGCAGCTTGATGAAATCTTTGAGGAAAGGCCTTTTTATGACCATTACCCTTTGGCATGAAGGGTTTTGGTTGTCTCATTTTATTCTGCCTGTGAGGATAGTTATCCTTAGGTCTATTCAGTTGAGGCTTTCTCAGATGAGTTGGCCTAGGCTGATTATACCTTGGATAATTCCTCTGAACATTGTTCAGGAGAGTTGTCCTTCCATTGGGTCTACTCTGCTGACCAATATTCCTCTTGTGCTCAGGAGCTTTGGCCATTTCCTTAGGTTTTGGCCTATTCTCCTGAATCACTTGAGTAGGCATTTCATTCAATTTGCCCTTTCCTTTGTTCAGTGGCTGAATTATTTCATTTTCAGTTTGTGCCACTGACTTAACAAAGATTCTCTTAGTGTTACTTGTGGATGCAACACTAAGACAAGGTGAAGATTCAAATGGATCAAAGCCCAATCCACTTCTTTGAGCCATAGGTCTTTGATAACTTTGAATTTCCTCTATTGCTCTAGAGGATTTGTTCAAAGCAGACATCTTTAATTTCAGGCTCTCTTCACTTGATTTAAGAATATCATACTCATGTGAGAGGTTTTCAAATTTTGCATTTAGAATTTTAAGTTCAAATTCTTTTCTCTTCTGAGAGAGAAGTTGGTCATCAATCTCCTTTTGTTGGTCAACTATCCTGAGATTTGCTTCCTCAAGCTTTCTCAAGACTTGTTGATACAACTCAGTAGACTTGACATCAACAACTACCTCAGAGTTCTTGGTTAGTTCAGTAGCCAATCTTTCATTTTCTCTCACACAGTTGTCATGAAATTCTTGTAATCTAGTGAAATCTTCCATCAACTTTCCTAAGGAAAGTTTCAGGTTAACCTCACTAGTGTTTTGTGAGATGAATGATGGTGAACTAGAAGTAGAGGATACCTCATCATCCTCAAGAGCCATGTTGCAAACATCATCATCATCATCACTGTTGGAGAATAATCCATCAGAGGAGTTGAAGCTTTCAGCACTATCAGATTCTTCACCAGCCATCATGGCTTTTCTATTGTTGAACTTTCTGTCTCTTTTAGCTTGTCTCTCTCTTCTTTCTTTAGAGCTTAATTCAGGGCAGTCATACTGGAAGTGCCCTTTCTTTTTACAGTTATAGCACAAATCTTCATCATCATCCTTCTTGGATTCTTCTCTTCTTTTTGATGATGAAGGTTCAGCTCTACTGGACCTTCTCCTATCAGAGTACTTGTCCTCTGATCTTTTCTCTTCAGGCTTTTTGACTCCAGCCTGTGCTTCAGGAGAGTTGTATCTCCTGAATTTGTTGTCCTGGTAGAATTTTTTGTATCTACCAAACCTTGAGTTCAATTGGGATATCTCTCTAAGCTTGTGTATGGATATACAATTGGGTTCAGCTTAGAAGAAGTGTATAAAGACTAAGATAGTCTCTTTGAAAGCTTAAATGTTATATGAGCTTCAGAATACTTGTGTAGTTGGATTCTGTTGAGGTTAGTTGGATGCTTTCAAATGGTCTTCACACTTCTGTATTTATAGACAAAATGGAGGATTTGCCCGTTGGAGAGGCAGCCCCAAATTGCTATAAATGTCTTCCTTGAGTTCTTCAAACTGGAAGACAGATTCTTGACAGTGACATGTCCTCATTTGGGTAATAAACGGCTTGTAAGACTTTTTCTTCATTCTGCAGCACTTTTCCCAATGTTTGACTTCTTGTTAGGATTTGGACATGGCTTCTAAAGGTTGATCCAATGATAGGACAACATTCCTTATCATCTGGACAACTCTCCTTATCACTATCAGCAGTTTTGCCTTTCAGCAAGGTTGGCTTGCTCTTCTTCAGATGACTTAGCTCTTTCCCTTTATTTCACTTCAAGGTGATCTTAGCTTGTTTCTTTGGTGATCTTTAGGGTGTGGTTGTCTCTTTCTCTTCAGCATAGTTGACCTTCAACCTTTACAACATCTGTTCTGATTCAATCATGCTGAGACAACTCTTCTGGACAACTCTTCTGATCAGCATATTTGGTCTTTTGGCATCAGAGCACTTTACACATAGAGTTGGCTTCTCTGGACAACTCTCCTGATCCAAAGCCTTTGAGTGGCTTTGTCCTTTTGAGCTAGGTAAAGTTGTTCTTGCATATGGCTAGCTTCTTTGGACAACTCTGCTGATCAAAGTTATTAAGCTTGTCCTTTTGATTTTACCAATCTTGCATATGGACACTTTCTCTGGACAACTCTCCTGATCAGATCATCTTATTGGACTTGTCCTTTTGAGCTTTACAATCTTGTTCTTGCATAAGAACATCTTCTCTGGACAACTCTCCTGATCAGTGCATTTGGTTTTCCATGGAGTGTCCTTGCTCTTAAGTGATTGTTCCAGAATTTGAGCCTTGAGGGGACTTGATCTTGATCATCTTCAAAGCATAGGTTCCCCCTCAAATTGTGCATCTAATTGTCTAAGAGCTGCCTAACATTTCAGCTTCCTATCTAGCCTATAAACTATATGTTCTATCATTTCTAGAACATATTTATCTTGACTTAGGCATGTCTCAGGGGGTTTTGGTATTAGATCAAAACATATCTCATTTTATTCCCAACACTTCTTCTTCCTCTCACCGCCGCCGCCTCCCCGCACGCCGCCCCGTCCTCGCCGTGCGCCGCCATCGAAGGTCGAAGGTAGGGTTTTTTTTTTCTTTTTTGTTCACGCGACGCCGCGGCGCCTTGCCCAGCGCCACCCGCCGCTCTCTCTTCCCCCAGCGCGCCGCTCACCGCCTTCCTCCCTTGCGCGCCGCTCGCCGACGTCGACAAGGTAAGTTTAGGGTTTTTTTTTTTTTTTTGTGCGGCGGCGGTGGCGGCGCCGCTGTCTCCCTCCCACGGCAACCTCCTCCCCCACTCACAGCGCGGCCGTCCCTTCTTTTTTTTCTTTTCCCCTTTTCTCACGGTGGTTGTCACTTTTTTTTTTCGACAACTCTTGGCCGATAATATATACTTTCGTCGACAATAGTGTATATTATTGACCAAGAGTTGTCGAAATTTTTTATTTTAAAAAAAAGAATATTTTCGACAAGGTTTTATCGACGAAAAACACTCTTGTTAACAAATCAATGTCGACATGAGTGTTTTTCGTCGATAAACCAGTGTCGAAAATGATTTTTTATGAAAAAAAATTCTAGGTCTTGGAACTATTTCTTTAGTTGATTGTTGGGGTTTAATATGACAAATAGTTGATTGTTGGGGTTATAACATGACAAATAGTTGTGTTTAGGCCGGTGGTGCGGCGGCGGCTGCCGAAGGTGGAGGAACTATCGGCGGCGGAGTTGGGGCGGCAAAGGCTGCGGCGGCTGCTGCTTATTAGGAATTAGAGTTAGGGTTTAGGGGAGTGTATATATCTTGATATGTTTTAGTATAAGGGCAAATTTGATATTTTACATGAATATAAATTAATAAATGGAGAGGGGGAGTATACTTAACAAAGCTGGAGGGGTATATAGCCAGGGCCCAAGAATAATGGCAATTGGGTCCCTTTAATTGTTTAAGGAATGGGCTGCTACATGCTTTCAATTGGGCCAACTATTTATTTAATGGCCCGCACAAATTAATTGTTGACCTTCCATATTTTTTTGTTTTGACTCGATTCTCGATTTATTCTTTCAATTGATTCCACAATATTATTGAGGCGTGTTTTGCTCTAAAAATGCTCATTTTTCCTATAAAATTAGCAAAACACATACCTTTTTCATTTCAAGTGCAATTAGTCAAATTAATGTAAATAATGCATGAAATTCTATCAAATTAAGCAAAATAAATCCATGAATTTCAAGCAATTTTCACACTAATTAGGAGGGTGTCAGGTAAGGCATGTCCCTCTAGTTTGCTGTTGCACAGTATCAGTTCATGGTATCAAGCGAGAAGTCGACGCCCACTCAATCTAGAACCCAGCCAAAGCGTGAACAATCTCAGTCGGCGACTTGTAGTTATCCTTCCAGATTTTAGAATTCCGCTCCTTCCATATCTTATATAGGATCATAGAAAAACTAGTTTTAATCGCCTCTGCTTGGCCTTCCAACATAGCTAGAATGACTCTTTTTTTAACACTCCATGTTGGTCCCAAGTTGAGTTAATAATATTGAGTAAGCTAGTAAAAGTCTAGAGGGGAGGGGTGAATAGACTTTTAAAAATCTTTCAATATATCAGAATACGTAATGCGGAATTAATCAAAGTAATAATGAGCCCAATCTAGTTTATACTCAACTTATATTCGAAATTCGAACTTCTGTATGAACACTCTACTTGTCTTGTTTAGATAAACCATTAGACAATTAAGTAGTTTAAACAAACAGTAAAGTAAATCAACACACAACGATTTTATAGTGGTTCGACAACTTGTCTACATCCACTCTCACAACTCCAGTCGTGAAATTTTATTACTCTTCCAATCGAGTATTCTTGTGATTTTAAGTCCCAAGATATAAGACTTCGATCTTATCGATAACACTTCCAAAGTGCTTCTTCGATCTAACAACTAGCTAAATACAAGTAACTAGCGACTTGAAACAAAAATGTAAAAGTAAAACTTCTCTTAGTCCAGTAGTAGCCTTCTACGAATTCTTCACTTGTCTTCTGGCTTGAACTTTCTGAACTTTAACTCTGATAGTGTATTTTGCTTTGAATATCTCTTTGAACGCTTCAATTCTCAAGGTAACAGTAGTCTTCAAATGTAGAATACCATGGGGTATTTATAAGTTTCAACTTCAAGAACTTTCTGTTATGTAACTAACTTTTCTTGAAAACTAACTTCTAACTGTTATCTTTATCCATCCACGCGTTTCTTCATTTAATTAGTTATTCCTTAACTAACTCTTCAATCCTTATCTTCAATACGCGTTTCTGTAACTAACTTCTTCCTTCTTGTCTTGTCTTGTTGCGCACCTGTCTTGTCTCCAACTTGACTTGTCTTGCGCAGGTCTTCTTCTGTAGATTTCAGCATAGAACTAATCCAGTCCTATCAACTAATCCTAACAAGACTATTACATTACATTAAGCTTTATAAAATAGCTTAGTCAACTTACACACTATACAATGAATACAAACGAAATATGAAAATTATGAGCTTCTATACAATGATTAATACAGCTTAATAACATCTTAAACAATTAATGAAGTATATTCATATTATAAGTACTTGTCTTTTTTTATCTTGACAATACTTGTTCTGTGAACTAGTACTTGTCTTGTGAACTAGTACTTGTCTTGTGAACTCTACTGATTCAGACAAGATGACTTCTCTTAACTAGACTAGGTCAGTCAATACTTAGAAAATATTCAAGTCTTCTTTTTGGCTTATCAAAATTTATCTCATCTTTTCATCATTTAGGACTTGTCTTAAGATTCATATCCCAACAATTTCCCCCTTTTTGATGAAGCCAAAACTACTTGAATCTTTTCCCAATAGTAGACTAGTTAAGTAGTTATCTTATCTTTAAACACCAAAATAGTACTTATGTTTTCATTCATTCAGATAAGATCAGTAGATATTACACATACTTAATCAAAATCAAAAGAAAAAAATAGAACTAATCTGATAGTGTACCTCCTTCTGGATTAGGAACACAGAATGCATCCAAGAGTCTCTTGTGAATCACCGAGATATGATCTTCAGTTTCTATCTTCTCTTTATCCAGCAATTCTTCTTTAAATTTTTTGATATGATTAAAATCAACTCTCTTTCCAGAACTCAGCATCGGAGTAGTCCATTTCGGAAAGATAGGCACCATAATATTGAAATTCACAGCAGCAGCTATCCTCATAATCAGATTCCATAGCTTCCTATCTTGAACTTCCATGAACTTGTCAAATATAGAATAAAGTTCTTCAGAGCTTTCTGAATCTCCATACTTATGAACTATCCAGTGATATAACTCCCATTGCAACTTGACTTTGAACCAATCTTCACGATGTTCATTGTCAATGAAGTTGTCAATGAATGCGTCTTCAACTAGATCTGGATTTGCCTTCAACTTCTGCAACCTTCTTATATGCTTTCCAACTTTCTTCTTACTAGCATAGTGAGATTCATCATCAGTCTTCTCAACTATCCTTTGCTTTTTCATGATTGCAGTAGTCTCTTCTTCTGGTTCTTCAATCACCAGCTTCCTTTACATTTGAGTTGACTGAACTTCTTCTTCAGGTAGAGCAATACCCTTGCCCTTTGCCTATCTCTTCTGCTCTTCTGCTTCTAAATCAACTTTCTTAACAAGCCTTCCTCTCTTCGGCCTTCTTAACTCTTCTATAGCAGTAGCAGCAGCTTTCATTTCTGGTTCAGCACTTGACTTCTCTACCACTCTACTCGTCTCTTCCCCCTTTTTGGCTTCATCACTTGCCTTAAGAGTGAAAATAGAAGTAAAGCGAGTCATCTCTTCTTTAACAGCTTCTTTCATCGCTTCAGCAACTAACTCAATTTGCCTCTGATGCGTCTTATCTCGACTCTTCTTGTCAAGACGATCAGTAGTAGATTCCAATTTCTTCGAATTAATGACCAATTCGTCCTTGAAATGAGTAGCAGTCTGTCTGAGCAGCCTGTTCTGATCTGTTAACTCATTAAGAATAGTTCGAGAACGCACCAACTGATCTTGTGCTTATCGTCTCTGCTCATCAGCAATTTCAATCTTAACCCTGTAGAGTCTTTCCATCTTACTTGACTCTTCAGCTAAAGATCTAGCAAAGTTGATTGATCTCTTCTCCGAGTAGTCAACCTGCCTTTTCAAGAAATCTTCAATTTGAGCATACATTTCTTCTCTAAAAGACGAGTCCATCTTGTTGACCTCACCAACTATTAACTCTCTTGAGCTATCAACAAGTGACTGATTATGTTCAACTAACACGTCTTTCAACTTCGAGTGTAAGAACTCATCTATAGACGACTGAACAACGTCCTTCAAGTCCGTCTTTAAAGCATCTAGATATCCTTCAGGAAAAACTTGAGTGGATCGAGTTTCAGATACCTCATCATCTTTGATAGCGATCTCATCTTCATAAAAAATGAATGCTTCTACAAACTCATCATCTTCTTCACCAAGTTCGATTAACTCGGCTATTTCTTCAGCACTTTCAGCTTCATCTTCAAGATGATCAGGGACATTTTCTTGTTCTAAAATAGGTTCGGAAGTCTGAACAGCAGCATCAACGAGCTCAGCTTTCGACTCTTCTTCCAGGAGATCAGTTTGAATACCAACATCAAACTTGTATTCTGAACATAACACCTCATCAGGAATGTTCAGCATTCTCTTCACAAGAGCAGTTAGGGCATGAGCAGGAGATAACTCAGAATGATCTTGAACTCCACTGTTCTCCTTTTGCTCCATCTCCCAATCCATAAAATTGGAGATTCCTCCCATCCCTAAGATGACTTCAAAAAGGTCGTCTGTTGGGGACTTCTTCAATGCAACCCACGTGCAAATCCTAAGAAGTTTCTCATACTGCTCCGTTGAAGTGTCTATCTCAATAGACGAGAGCTTCTTTTTCAGATTGTTGCTCACTTTCGCACGAATTCTCTTCTCCCTTAAACACATAGGATAATAAACCAGGGATTCGAATCTAGTTTCAGAAGGGGTTTGAGCAGGTGGGGTCCCTGCTTCAGTTGTTGCAGTGGCAACTGGAGTCTTTTCTGAAATAGATGGGTTAAGGGGTTCAACATATTCTGTTGTGGTTGAGGGAATTTGGATTGTGGTTTCTAGGGGCTTTGATGTAGCTAGGTTAGGTGTGACAACTGTAGGAGTATCAATTGTGTCAAATATAGTAGTGTCTTGAGTTATGTTGGCTCTCAGTGGTTGTACTGCCAACACAGAAGAGGATTTGGGTACAGGCTTGACACGAGATCGGAGTGATCTTGCCTTGGTTTTAACAGGAAGAGATAGAGGAATTGACAAAGTTCGAGAAGAAGCACCAACCTTTTCTTTAGTCGACTTGTCTGGTGAAGGACTCGACTCGACTCTCACTAGTCGATAAACTTGCAACTCTTCCTCTTTCTCCTTAGACTCCTTGTCTGATTAAGTTTCCTCAGAATCCTTTGCAGCTTCAAACATAGCTTCTTCCGGCACATACTGAACTAGCCTTCCATTAGTTCCAGCTTCAGCTACTTCATCGGATTGTTCAGCATCTGACTTATCTTCCTCAGAACTAGACGAGGCAGCATCATACATTGCATCTTCAGCATTGATTTCAACCTGTCTGGGGGCAGCAGCTCTACCAGTAGCTTGCTTCGCAAGAGCCTCCGTCTTCAGATAATGCTTCAGAGGATGAAACGACTTGCCCTTACTCCAGCTCGTCTTGTTTGGAAGTAAGATCGGTAGCAAAATGCTAAGTTTGTTTCCAAAACTTACTGCAGCAGATACAACCCAGTTGACTGTGCTAGTGTCAACTTGAACATTCTTCTTGAAATGCATCAATCTATCCAAGAAGAGCTTAGTCCAGTTCCCTTCAGTGATGCCATCATGAATTACGGCCATCACTCTTGCTTTTTGAAGTGTCACAGAGTCAAAACTCCCAGTGACTCCAAGCAGCATCTTTGAGGAAATGTCCAACAAAGTCTTGAATTTATCGAGTAATTGAATCTTCTTTACTGCTGGGATCTTTCCATCACGATTCAATTTCAGCTTCTTTCCACAAAATATGCTTAGATATTTTAACTCCTGTCCTTCAGCATATCTTTCGATATCAATCGATCCGGACGGTAACTTCAAGGCTTCAGTCACAATCTCACGAGTAATTTCTACTCGCCTTCTGCCAACAAAGGCTTCAATGGAGTCGCCTTGTCTAGTAGCTGTGGCGTAGAATTCCAGGGCTTCTTCTTCTAAAACTACTTCTGGAAATGCTTCCAAATACGGTCTTAAACCACATCTCCAACACTTCATGAGGATCTCTTTGTTGTCATCGGTGTGATTTCCTTTGAAAAACACAGATCCTTCTACATGCAATTTTGCTTCTGTAATATATTTCCCTAAATCAAATCTTGCCTGCATGTTAGTGCGAGCATCGAATATCGAAACGATTGACATAATGAAAGAGTTATGAAAATCGAGCAGATTTGAGAGTGTTGAATGCTTGAGAAGTTATGAAATTGTGAGAGGTTGAAGAAAGAACAGTTTGGGTTTTGTTAAACTTGAGTTTTGAATCAATGGTTGAGATCGAAAGATTTGATCTAATGGGCAGATATGAAAGTCCTTTGAAATTCAGTTTACGGAATCGAGAATATTACGTGCTTTGATATTGGAAAATTTGAAATCCGCCTTTCCTATTGGTTAAGACAGTGGAGTGTACTCATCTGCCCTAGCATAGTAAAGTTTAGGCGCGAACTGGGTATATGCACCTCATTAACGGGAGTGTATAAATCCATTCCTAGGTTTTTCAAAATTTCGCATTTTCACATCACACTAATACTTTTAATTTGTTTTGATTAAACACTTAGAGTATTTAAATCGTAGGAACACTTAGCTTGTCTGTTCGAGTCTATCCAAAACAGACGAGTAGACTAATGCGCACCAGACGAGTTCCCCCTTCGACTGTGCTTGTCTGTTCTGAATGTCAAACGACCTTTTTGTACCTGTCTTATCATTCTCGTCTGGATCCATCCTGTAGGTAGGTTGCATAGGAACTCCAGAAGATTTACAAGTCTTAATACCATACTTGTCTAGTAGATTACGAGTATATTTTGCTTGATTTATGAAAATCCCATCAGGGGTTTGTTTTACTTAAAGTCCAAGAAAATAGGTCATCTCTCCCATCATGGACATTTCAAACTTACTTTGCATGAGTGTAGAAAAGCTTTCACTCAGCTTTTTGTTGGGTGATCCGAAAATGATATCATCCACGTAAATTTGAACAAGTAGGATGTCCTTACCTTCTTGTCTTCTGAACAAGGTTCTATCGACCTTGCCTTTAGTAAAACCATTCTCTAATAGAAATTGAGAAAGAGTATCGTACCATGCTCTGGGAGCTTGCTTTAATCCATATAAGGCTTTCTTCAATTTGTACACTTGGTTGCCTTTTACTTCGAAACCTGGAGGTTGTTCAACATACACTTCTTCCACAAGAATACCGTTAAGAAATGCACTTTTAACATCCATTTGATACACAGTAAACTTCATATAAGCAGCATATGCAAGAAACAATCTTATGGCTTCTAGTCTAGCAACAGGTGCATAAGTTTCATCATAATCTATGCCTTCAGCTTGAGAATAGCCTTGAGCAACTAGTCTAGCCTTATTTCGAACGACTACATCATTCTCATCTTTCTTGTTCTTGAAAATCCATCATGTGCCTACTACATTATGATGTTTAGGTCTATCGACAAGTTCCCAGACGTCGTTTCGAACAAACTAGTTCAACTCGTCTTGCATAGCAATGATCCAATTACTATCAGCCAATGCCTCATTAACGGTCTTAGGCTCGATAGATTACAGGAAACAACACCAGCAAAACAAAGATGGACTAGGATGTTCTTGGGACTCAAAGAGTTGTCGTCTAGTCTTTACACCAACAGTAGAGTCACCAATGATATTTTCAGTATCATGAGCAGATTTTCATGTTTTTCTAGACTTAGCATGCATACTATCATCATCTAGATCAACTATAGCATCATGCATTTCAATATCATTTACATCAGAAGATTTAATAGGAGTAGACGAGTCGACTAGCTTAGGCATGTCAACTGGTCTAGTAGATTTACCTAGAGCACTTACCTTCCCCTTATCATCAGACTCGAGAGCTTTCATGAACGGGTTATAGGCTTGAACAGATTCATAAACTTCTGATTCTTGGTCAGTTTGGATCGATAGATCAGTTACCTTTTTACTGATCTGGTCGGCAGACGAGTCCTGTAGGGATTCATCGAAAACTACATGTGGTGTTTCTTCCACACATAAGGTAGAGTAGTTGAATACTCTGAATGCTTTGCTAGTCGAGGAGTATCCTAAGAATATCCCCTCGTCTGCTTTAGCATCGAATGCATTCAACTTGCTTTTCCCATTGTTATGGATAAAACACTTACAACCAAATATATGGAAATATGAAACTCTGGGTTTTAGACCTTTCCATACCTCATAGGGCGTCTTACCTAGTGCTTTATTGATAGCACTTCTGTTTTGGGAATGGCATGCAGTATTGATTGCTTCTGCCCAAAACTTCTGAGGAGTGTTGTACTCTGTCAGCATGGTTCTACAGGCCTCCTTAAGGGTTCTGTTCCTTCGTTTTGCTACTCCATTTTGTTGTGGTGTCCTTGCTGCACTAGTAAGGTGCTGGATGCCACGCTTAGAACAAAATTCTTTAATATAACAGTTAATGAATTCAGTACCCTTGTCACTACGGATCTTGACAATGGACTGATTCTTCTCAACTTGTATCTTCTTCAACAGATCAGGTAGGAGTGTTTGTGTATCACTCTTCTTGTGTAAGAAGACTACCCAAGTGAACTTAGAATAGTCGTCTACCACAACAAGTGTGTACCTTCTACCGTTCAAAGTTGGAGGAGTAATTGGGCCATGTAAGTCCATATGTAGAAGTTCAAGAACTCTACTTGTTGAGAGGGTTGAAATAGATTTAAAGGAACCCTTTACCTATTTACCTTTCTGACAGGCATCGCATACATGTGACTTGAAATAGATTTCGTTGGGTATACCTTTAACAAGGTAATCTCTTGTGATCTTATTAATCACCTTAAAGTTCATATGGCAAAGGCGTCTATGCCAAAGCCAACTGATCTCTTTGGGTGTCTTAGTAAGAAGACAAGTGTCCCGCGGACAACTATTCCAATTCACGATTACACACTGCCTTGTCTAACGCCGACAAGCAGTACGGTATGAGTCCTCTTGTCTATGATTTCGCACTTTTGACTTTTGAACTGCACTGTGTAACCTCGATCACAGAACTGTGAAACAGATAATAGATTATATTTCAAACCTTCTACGTATGATACATCTTGTATCTCAACGTCGCCATTTCGGATATAGCCAAATCCTTTTGTGATGGCTGTAGAGCTATCACCAAATATAACCTTTGGTCCTTCTTGCTCATAGTAGCTTGATAGAAGTGCCTTGGTACCAGTCATGTGGTGCGAACAACCACTGTCTATGTACCAGGTTTCTCCTACTGAGCCACCCTTCTTGTATAGATCGAGTCGACCCTGCATTAGATGATATTCCATAATTTAGGTACCCTCCTTGTCTATTGGGGTCCTGGGGGGTTAGTCGAGTTCAATGGAATCCAAATATACATTGGAGTCCTGAACAAGTTTGATCTTCTAAGCTTTCGACCATATTTGTTGCAAAATAAGACCCTGTTGTCCTTGTCTGGCCTATCAGCAGTTCTTGGGTCTACTCGTCTGAGGTAGCCTTTTGACTTAACCTCTACTTGAGTAGGCACAGGCCTGTGATAGTCAGAGTAGGGCTTGTATGCATTGGGGCCATACGGTTTATAGACATGTTTAAGTCTTTCTTCTCCTTCGATATCATACGATTCAGGGGGAGGATATAAGACGGGTTGAATATGATATTTGGGAGCCCCATTCTTAGGCCTAGACGAGTAAAGCTGAGACTGCCTTATGAGAGGAGGTCTAGGCTCTTTCCATCTAGTCTGAACTTGTCTAGTACTCATCTCCTCAGGATACCAATCCTCGTATCTGACCTAGTTTGGTCGTCCACGATTAGAGGTCCTTTTTCGACATGTCTTAGACTGAACAGGTCTGTTGTTAACATTCTTTTTACCACCTTTGGTAATCGGAGTGTTAGCACCAGTCTGCTTGAGTGCAGTGCCTTGGAATGTTGTTCCAGTATCGTATTCCATTGGTCTTTTGCCTTTATCATGTTTCAACGAGCTTGAACCAACATCAATAGGGTTCTCAATGACTTGAGTAGGCGAGTGAAGTGATTCAGCACCCAACCCTGTCTTATCATTTGGAGCCCTATATCTATCTGACAATTTTTTATTAGTCATTGAAGATTTAATCAAGTCAGTAAATTTAAGGTCCAAATTTACGACCTCAGTCTCTAAGAACTTATTGCGTTCTTCAAGCTTATTGGACTTGCTTTTTAAAACATTGAATTCATGTTTCTCAGTAGCATGTGTCTTAAGTAGGTCTTGATACAACTTGTCTGTCAATGCACACTTGTCTTTGAGTTATCTCAACTCTTCTTGCAAGCGTTCATTTAGGACTGTAATATTAGGATCTACTTTGGACTGAGCTTCCTTAAGATCAATGATTTCTTTTTTTAAAATGATGTTTTCATCACTGACTTCCATGAATACCTTATTAGCGAGTAGGAGGTCTTCTTCAGTCACACCAGTAGAGTGATGAAGACTACTCCCTACACCACTATCGGTTGTATCATTTTCATCAGAGTCTGATTCATCACATGATTGAAATGAGGTTGTAGATGATACCTCTTGCTCAATTTTAGCCATGCAGCAGAGTCCATCATCAGCTATGAATGTTTCATCATGATCAGACGGGTAGCTAGATGAAGACGATGGTAACTCGTCTGAGTCCGTTTCAGAGTCATTATTAGCCATCATTGCCTTCTTACCCCTGTTGTATCTTCTTTCCCTTCTTGCCTTGCGTTCTTCACGATCATCGGTGCTCAGGTCTGGACATTCGTAAATGTAGTGACCTGGTTTCTCACAGTTATAGCATAAAGGATCGTTAGTAGACTTTTTAATAGGAGATTTATCCCTGTGCTTATCACGTCTATCAGAACGCTGAATCTTCCTATCATCGGACTCTCTATCTCGTCTGTTACTTTTCGAGACTTCGTCTCTCCTTTCGGACGAGTTTCTGTCTCGTCTGGTCTCAGAAGAGTTCTTAGAAGTAGAACCTCTATAGTCTCTATAGAACTTTTTATATCTACCATAGCGCTTGTTTAGTCTGTCGAACTTCCTAACCATAAGGTGCGTCTGATCTTTCAGACTTAGATCAGACTTGTCTAACTTGTCTCTTATGCTAGTAGGCTTAGACCTGTCTTCTCTAGAGCTCTTAGACGTAGTAGACTTAAAGGCAATATTTTTCGACACGGCTTTCTCCCTATCACTACTGGCAATTGGTTCTTCCTCATCTAATTCGAACTCATGCGCCTTAAGAGTCTGGAACATGGTTTCTGAGGGCCATGAATCAATATCTTGACCATTTTCCATCTTTCATCCAAAACTTTCAAGATTCCCAGGTTAATCTCTCTTTCAGTATAAGTCTTTCCTAGTACTTCAAGATCATTCATGATTTTAGTAAATCGAGTATCCAGATCATCAATGGATTCACCTGGCTTCATCTTAAATGTTTCAAACCTTTGGACAGCTGTGGATAGTTTGCTTTCTTTGATCAGCATAGTGCCTTCACAAAGAACAACTAATTTGTCCCACATTTGCTTGGCAGTCTTACATTTTAACACTTTACCAAGATACTCGTTTGGCAAGGTGTGTAAAATATAATTCTTAGCAAGACTATCCAAATTGTTTTGACGCATTTCTTCAGAAGTCAATTCTGACCTTGGTTTAACAATCAGTTCGCCAACGTCTCTAGTTGGATCCAGTGTAGCAGTGTTTTTGATCATGGTAACGACTGGTCCTTCTTTGATCACAGAGACCATCAGATCATGAGTTGAGCTGAAGATGGCTTCCATCCTCAACTTCCAGTAGTCGTAGTCCTGAACAAAGAACTTGGGAAGTTTGTTAGCACTTATCTCAAGAGACATGTTTTAGCAGTTTGATCAGATAGGATAATAGCAAGAAATCAAGATACAGATATTCAAGGAAATGTAGTATGATTCAGAACAAATACGAACCAAGACTTCACCCAAAGTCTTTAAATGTTATCAAGAAACAGCAGTTCGAAAACTACTGCTCTGATACCACTTGTTGGTCCCAAGTTGAGTTAATAATATTGAGTAAGCTAGTAAAAGTCTAGAGGGGGAGGGGTGAATAGACTTTTAAAAATCTTTCAATATATCAGAATACGTAATGCGGAATTAATCAAAGTAATAATGAGCCCAATCTAGTTTATACTCAACTTATATTCGAAATTCGAACTTCTGTATGAACACTCTACTTGTCTTGTTTAGATAAACCATTAGACAATTAAGCAGTTTAAACAAACAGTAAAGTAAATCAACACACAACAATTTTATAGTGGTTCGACAATTTGTCTACATCCACTCTCACAACTCCAGTCGTGAAATTTTATTACTCTTCCAATCGAGTATTCTTGTGATTTTAAGTCCCAAGATATACGACTTCGATCTTATCGATAACACTTCCAAAGTGCTTCTTCGATCTAACAACTAGCTAAATACAAGTAACTAGCGACTTGAAACAAAAATGTAAAAGTAAAACTTCTCTTAGTCCAGTAGTAGCCTTCTTCGAATTCTTCACTTGTCTTCTGGCTTGAACTTTCTGAACTTTAACTCTGAGAGTGTATTTTGCTTTGAATATCTCTTTGAACGCTTCAATTCTCTAGGTAACAGTAGTCTTCAAATGTAGAATACCATGGGGTATTTATAAGTTTCAACTTCAAGAACTTTCTGTTATGTAACTAACTTTTCTTGAAAACTAACTTCTAACTGTTATCTTTATCCATCCACGCGTTTCTTCAGTTAATTAGTTAATGCTTAACTAACTCTTCAATCCTTATCTTCAATACGCGTTTCTGTAACTAACTTCTTCCTTCTTGTCTTGTCTTGTTGCGCACCTGTCTTGTCTCCAACTTGACTTGTCTTGCGCAGGTCTTCTTCTATAGATTTCAGCATAGAACTAATCTAGTCCTATCAACTAATCCTAATAAGACTATTACATTACATTAAGCTTTATAAAATAGCTTAGTCAACTTACACACTATACAATGAATACAAACGAAATATGAAAATTATGAGCTTCTATACAATGATTAGTACAGCTCAATAACATCTTAAACAATTAATAAAGTATATTCATATTATAAGTACTTGTCTTTTGTTATCTTGACAATACTTGTTTTGTGAACTGGTACTTGTCTTGTGAACTAGTACTTGTCTTGTGAACTCTACTGATCCATACAAGATGACTTCTCTTAACTAGACTAGGTCAGTCAATACTTAGAAAATATTCAAGTCTGCTTTTTGTCTTATCAAAACTTATCTCATCTTTTCATCATTTAGGATTTGTCTTAGGATTCATATCCCAACACTCCATATTCCGATCATGAAGTTCTTAATAGTCGACAAGCATCCCTGCAGCCGACCAACGGTCTCTTGCGTATTCACACTCGAAAAAAAGTTGCCAACAATCTTCCTCCCCTATGCCACAAATTCCACATTTCTAGCTCATCGACCTCCACATGTTTGTTTAATAAGTTTTTCTTAGCTGGCATTCAGTTTCTCCCCATGCGCCAGACTAAATCTTTCACTCTTGGGGGAGAAAATAACCTCCATATTAATGCCAATTCACCATCCACCCGTAGACTGGGTTCTCCTACCAGAGAACACGCCCATTTATAAGCTGATCGTATAGAGAAACAATGAATTATGAAATTATAATTTCATTGAGTAATTGTAAAGAGTATATAAAGGAAGTATTTATAGATACAAAACATATCTATCCTAAATCTCTAATTAAGGAAAATAAAGATTTACAAGATATATAAAATATATTATACAAGATATATATAATATCTCTTAATATATTTATATATGCCTAATACGCCCCCTCAAGATGGAGTACCATAGGAGAGTCCAATCTTGATCATCAACATTTGAAGACGAGAACGAGCAAGAGGCTTTGTGAGAGCATCGACTGGTTGGTCTTCGGAAGACACATGTGAAACACGTAACTGAGTTGTTTTGATCAAATCTCGAACGAAGTGATAGTCAATGTCAATGTGTTTCATTCGAGAGTGAAAGACCGGGTTGGAGCAAAGATACGTCGCACTAATATTGTCGCAGTAGATGGCAGGGAGAGTTTTGATGGTAAAACATAGTTCTTGAAAGAGAGATTTTAACCATTGTACCTCAGAGGCAGCTGATGCAATGGCACGATATTCTGCTTCAGTGGAGGAGCGAGTAACCGACTTTTGTTTCTTAGAAGACCAGGAGATGGGATTTGGTCCAAGAAAGACAATATAGGCACTTGTCGACGTACGATCATCAGTATTTCCGGCCCAATCAGCATCCGTGAAGCAGTGAAGTGAGTCAGATGGGTTGGGGCGGAGGGTAATTCCAACATCTCTAGTTCCATTAAGATATCGAAGGGGGCGTTTTACAGTGCCCCAATGAGTTGTGGTGGGAGCATGCATGAATTGAGACAATTTATGCACAGCAAAAGCAATATCAGGTCTAGTAAGTTGGAGGTATTGGAGACTTCTAAGAACTTGACGATATTGGGTGATATCAGTGGGCGGTGTTCCATTAGAAAGGCATAAACGAGTAGAGGTGGAGAGCGGGGTTTGGACAGGTTTGGAAGTGAGCATATTATATTTGGTGAGTAGGTCAATGATATACTTACGTTGGGAGAGAAAGCAAGTTTTCTTAGTACGGAGCACTTCCACACCTAGGAAATAGGAAAGTGAGCATAAGTCTTTGACAGAGAACTTTGTACTAAGGTCTGAGGCCACTTTTGTGAGGAACGAGGTGTTGTTTCCTATAAGGATTAGATCATCAACATACACGAGAAAATATGCAGTTATACCGGATTTGTTGTATACAAAGAGAGACTCATCAGATTTGGTGTGAATGAAACCAATGCTCTCCAAGAAGGTTCGAAGAGCAAAATACCAAGTTCGAGGTGCCTGTTTTAGGCCATAGATGGATTTATGTAACTTGCACACATATGTAGGGAAGGTTTTGTCAACAAACCCGGGTGGTTGAGCCATAAATACAGATTCGGCTAAGGAGCCGTGAAGGAAAGCATTATTCACATCGAACTGACGAAGTGGCCAATCTTTGGTGACTGCAATACTCAGGACTGCTCGAACGGTTGCTGGTTTGACCACAGGACTAAATGTTTCAGAAAAGTCAACCCCAGGGTGTTGGTGAAAGCCTTTGGCGACAAGTCGAGCTTTGAACTTGTCTAAGGAACCGTCTAGTTTCCGTTTGATGCGGAAGACCCACTTCGAACCAATAATGTTTGCAGAATCATCAAGTGGTACTAAATCCCAAGTAACGTTTTTTAGAAGAGCATTAAATTCAGATGACATGGCCTCCCTCCATCGTTCATCTTTTAATGCCTGAGAGACGCAGCTAGGTTTAGTGTCAGAAGATAAAGTAGAAGATAGACCATACCTCGGATTTGGTTTGAAGATACTGTTTTGGGCTCGAGTGACCATTCGAGTTCGTTGTTGTATAGGTGGGGATGACAGTGAGGGAGCATCTGGCGACTCGAGATCAAGGGTTTGTATAGTGGAATTAGGGTTTGGAGTTGATGGGGGTGTACTTAGTAATCTGGGGGTGCAGCAGGGTTGGACGTTGGGCTGGGGGTGTATTAAGAGAAATAGGGGGTGTAGGTAACGGGGGTGGTGGCGGGGCTGGATTCTCGTCGAGAGATGGTATATTTTGGGGAGGGGGTGTATTCGTAAGGTTTGTGGGTGGGGCAGGATTGGGGGAAGGGGCCAGGGGTGTATTGGTGGGTGTAGGTGGTGGATAAATTAAAACAATGGGTGTGTCTAGCAAATTGTGGGGTGTATCTGTTAAGGCAGGGGGTGTATCAAGAGCAGTTTTAGGAGTGGCTAGAGGAAAGACATTTTCAACAAATTGAACATGATGAGAGGTATATATTTTGTTGGTTTTTAAATCAAGAAAAAGATAAGCAGCTTGGGTAGGAGAGTATCCAATGAAGACACAGGGAGTGGATCTAGGGTCTAATTTATGGGAAGTGTAGGGGCGGAGCCAAGGATAACATAAGCAACCAAAAACTCTAAGTTTGGTTAGGTTGGGAGTTTGTTTTAGAAGGAATTGATATGAGGACAACATGTTAAGGTTGGGTTTTGGTAGACGGTTTATAATATAGGTAGCAACACAAACTGCATGAGGCCAATATGTAAGGGGCATGGAGACATGATTTAAAAGGGCTAAGGTAGTATCAACAACATGTCTGTGACGACGTTCAGACATGCCATTGTGTTCGGGGGTGTGGGGAGGAGTTGTGAGATGAGATATACCATGAGTTTGAAGGAGGGATCGTAGGGCAATGAATTCGCCCCCGTTGTCGGTATAGAGGGTTTTAATTTTGGTGTTGTAGAAGTTTTCTACGATGCTTTTAAAGGATGTAAAGGTGGGGAGGACATCAGATTTGCGTTTTAGAGGGTAAATCCATATATATTTGCTAAAGTGATCAACAAAAATGACATAGTATTTGAAGCCTTCCGTTGACAGGACAGGGGACGACCACACATCAGAAAAAAGAACCTCAAGAGGGGAACTAGATATAATGCTTGAATCGTAAAAAGGAAGTTTATGACTTTTAATACAATTGCAAGAATCACAATAATGCAATTTTGAGTTCGTGATAGGTAAGTTATACTTGGATAAGGTATGGGAAAGGATTTTGGAGGACGGATGACCTAGACGAGCATGTCAAATGGGTGATGGTTGTTTTTCCGAGATGGAGGTTGTGGGGTTAAGAGATGCTCGAGTCGGCCATACGTAAAGATTATCCACGCGACTCCCCGTGAGGAGAATGGTCCCCGTTCTGCCATCCCGCACCTGAAAATAAGTAGAACCAAAAATAATGTTAACATCATTATCTCGACACAAGGTTGAAACAGAGATAAGGTTTTTGGCCATTTGTGGGACAACAAGGACATTTGAGAATGTTAGCATATTAACATGAGGAAACGACAAGGAACCAATATGCGAAATTTTCAAACCGTTACCATCACCAATGACTACATCATCCGAGTCGGAATATGGAGAGGAAACGGATAAATTTTGGGGGTGAGTTGTGATATGATGAGAGGCCCCGGAGTCCAAGATCCAAGGGATGGAGTGTGTATGTGAAATAGTCGAGTGGGCGGAGGAAGTGTATGTACTAGCAGGGTGGGTGTATGTAGTAGTGTAGTGGGTGCGTAGATGTGGGGGTGTATTTACCAGAGTTTGGGGTGCATGCTGCAGTGGAGTAGTGAGTCTAGCCCATCTGGGCAGTACAGGAGTATGCAGTGTCGGAGGGAGTGCAAAGATGATGGGGGGTGTATTTACCAGAGTTGGGGGTGTATGCAGCAGGGGAGTGGCCCATCTGGGCAGCAAGGGACAGGGGTGTAGAGCCGTGGAGTTTGGACGGATTTTTGTGAGGATTATAAGTTTTTTGATCAAACAGGATATTAAGAATCAAGAAGATTTTTGAAGGGGAGTTAGCAACCAGAAGTTTTGATTGGGGTGGAGTGCCGATCAATTGGTTGGAGGAGTTATAACCAAATTTGGTTAGGAAACTGCAGCAGGTTTTTGGGTGGTAGTTTGGGGTTTTGGTCGACGGGAAACCGTCGAGCACCAACTACGGGAGGGGGTGTCGGATCGAGGCGTTAGCCGGACGACTCGTTGATACCATATAGAGAAACAATGAATTACAAAATTATAATTTCATTGAGTAATTGTAAAGAGTACATAAATGAAGTATTTATAGATACAAAACATATCTATCCTAAATCTCTAATTAAGGAAAATAAAGATTTACAAGATATATATAATATCTCTTAATATATTTATATATGCCTAATAGATCGCACAATATAATTGCCTTTATTGGACGGGTGCCACATCAGTTTATCACTCGATCCACTAGGCGGTAAGTCCAAGTTGAAAATCCTTGCCACATCTTGGGAATTAGATGTTGAATAAGGTTCTCATCCCAAACCCTCAATTCTGGGTCAAATAGAGCAGAAACGTGAAGAGTTTCCAAACCCTCTACTCTATCCGAGATCACAAAGGGATTATCAGGATCCGACACCCAAGGTTCATCCCAAATTCGAATCATATCCCCCGACCCAATTTTCCAGCGTATGCCCGCTCAGATCAAATCTCTACATGCGTGCAAACTTGACTAGGTGTAACTTGAATTCCAACCCAAGTTGGCAGTAGTAAAATCTCCCCTCGGGAAGTATCGTGCTTTAAGTACTCTACAAACCAACGCTTTCGGGTCCGTAACAAGACTCCATCCCATTTTCCCTAAGAGTGCAAGATTAAATTTATGAGAGTCTCTAAAACCTCTGCCCCCAGCTTCTTGGTCGACACAGAGTTTCTCCCAAAGCATCCAACTAATGCCTCTCGAAGCATCCGTCGAGTTTCTCCACCAATATTTATTAATCATCATGGAGTTCATCCAAAAGAGTTGATGGGAGCAGAAATGTCATCATGCAGTAATTCGGTATCGTTTGCGCTACAACCTTAATAAGGCCCTATTTTACGGCTTTGGAGATTTTTTTTTCGCCAACCCTGCAGTTTATGTCATAATATTTCCTTTATATACTCAAATATCTCTCTCTTTTTGCACCCACTAGAGACGGCAGTCCCAAATATCTCTCTTATTAAATTATAAAAACAATCTTAAGTAAAACTAATGATACATTTTTGGAAATAAGCAATTTTAAGTAGTGATGTGCCAAAATTTGCACGAGAGGATTGCGTGTCCTCTGGATTGGATGTCCCACTCTTCGAACACGTACAATTACTCCAAGTATGCTGCCTTTACTCGAAATCTTCAAGAACCTGCAAAAAGCACGCCGGAGGGGGGTCCGGCGTGGACACTCCGATGCCTAAGTCAGTATAGGGCTTATGAAAATCTCCCAAGGATCTCGAGATCCTTGATGTATCAACTCAGTTCTCGAAGAATATCAAAAAGGTATTTTTCGTTTAGTATATTAAGTTTGTAAAATAAGAGTGTCTAACCTGGAAATCTCCTTGGATTTACCTATTTATAGGAATCCTCCCTCGAGAGGAAGTCAAGTCTTCCTCCTTTTTCGAAGCTGCCCATAAGACTCGGCCCTGCGGAGTGGACGAAGTCTTCTCTTCTCTCCACTTCCCGAAGACTCGGCCACATTCCTTCTTACTTGACTCGGTTCCCCAAGATAAAGGAGGATAAGGTCTACCTTTTATCCAGTCTAAGCCGAAAATGGCGGAACCTCCCTACATTCAAGGCTCACGACCTTTCATCAAAATTAATTCTTCTGGAAGCTTCTTTCCAGCCGAAGCTCCCTCCAAAGGGATCTCCAGAGAGGATTTCCCATCAGAGAGTATTATATAATCTGATCCTTCCACTTTTATCTTATCCCCTATACACGTGTCGACTTCTTATTAGGTGACATTTTTAGGCCGCATCATCTACTCCCCCCTACTCTCGTAAAAGGTGGACATCTTTTGGGAGAGTAGAGAAATTTCCCAAAATTTAATTCAAGGGTCCTTCGGGAGATACGTGTATCATTCCTGCTTTGGAGAGGAAGTTTCAAAATATGTCCTTCTCCGAAGGCTTTTCCCGCCTCCAGCTAAGAAGACTTTTCGGTTTCCACGCGTGGGTCCCACGCGATCGCTTTTCTCTCTCCTTTGTTATTCTCCCGAGAAAAGTTCTCGATTCCTCCCCATATCTTCTCTCATTTACTCCACACAACCACCTTTCTTTTCTTCTTCCCTTTTTCAAATTTCATTTCCTCCCAAAAGTCTCATATCGTCTTCATCTTTCTTCTTCGGTGTTCTTCTTCCGAGTTTTCGCCGTCGCCGGCCGCCCGACCGATTCCGTAGTCCTCTTAATCAAGGTAACCCAGCTATCTTCTTTTTTCTGTTCTTTCCACTTTTATTAGCACTGTAACTCGATGTCAAGCCCTCTTTCTCCGCCTGAAAACCTTAGCCCAAACTCTTCTGAATCGACTCCCTCTATGATGGGGAGTCCAGAGAATAAGATTTCCCCTTCATCTCAAATCGACCATACTCATCTAGTTAGCCTTACTCATGCTTATGGTTTTCCATTGGAATATACCTTTCGCGCTCCTCGCTCAAACGAACGCCCAGATCTCTCCCAACCCCGGACTCTTGCTTTTTTTGAAGCTCAGCTTTGGGCAGGGCTACGATTTCCGATTCATCCTTATTTGGCTGCCATATCGACTCGCATGCAGATCCCTCTTAACCAGTTTACTCCGAATGTTATCCGTACTATGATAGGCTTTTTTATCCTGGTGAAGGGGAATGGGGGTGATCCATCTGCCGAACTGTTTTTGAGCCAACATTCTTGTAAAGTGAACGATGGCTTCTTTTATGTTAGTGGGCGAAGGTCTCGTGTTTGTAAGTTTCTGAAAAAACTCCATGAAGAAGACTCATCCTGGCGAGATTATTATTTTTTCGTTACAAACCCCACCGATTGGTCATTTCCTTACGGGGATTGGATATTCCACAACACATGAGTACTCCCTCCTCCTTTGAAAGCTTATTCTGTTTCCAATTACACTGTTATGACTGATCTCAATACTCATATCCATCGGCATGACTACTTCGATATCCCTGGTATTTGTAAAAATCCTCGCATCCTCTCCCACTTTGGCTTTTGCCCTCAAGACTTCCCTTTAGATTCTCGAGATGGTAAAAAATCTTTTATCCTTGTTTCTTACTTCCCGTATGTGGCTATTTTTCTACATTCTGAACATCTTCTTGAATATTTGCAGCAATGAGTTGGCTAACTCACATCTCACGGGATGCCCCTGCTCTCAGTATAGTGAAGACCCCTGTATTATCCGCTCCAGAAGATCCTCCAAAAGCTCCTCTGTCTCCTGCTCTCGAGAGCTCAGCAAAGACCCCGGCTCCAGGGAGCCCTTCAAAGGTTCCTCCCCTCCCTGGTTCATCCAGTCAAGTTCCTGGTTCCGTTGCTAGGAGAACCCGATCAGCTGCCAACGCTTTCTTTTCTGACTGTGGCATCTCTAAGAAGAAAAAGGGAAAAGAGACCCGTGCTGAGAAGGAATCTCCCCCTCCTACTGTGTATGAGCCTCTCCACCGTCTTATCAATCGATGTCCTGCTCCTCCCAACACTGAGTTATCCGACACGCCTCTTCCCGAAGATCTACTGCTCCGAGGGGCTCATCTTTTCTCCGAGGTACTTTCTATTATTTTCAGATTTCTGCCTTCTTCACATCCTAAACATTATTTCTTTTTCTTTTGCAGTTCGGTCTTATCTATACTAAGATATTCGACCAAGGCGTTGAAATGGTGGCTGAGCTCGAACTTCTCCGGGCTGAAACATCTTCTCTCCAGTCAACTCTCAAAGGGATCACTACGGAGAAAGACAAGGCTCATAAACGAGCTCAAGCTCTGGCTGAGGAGTTATCTCTTCTACAGACTCAAAGCAAGCAGGATGCAGCCCGGATTAAATATCTGGTGAAGGAGGTAGGACGGATGGAACGCGAACTACCCGACGTCGGAGTGCAGGCTTGCATTAAGTCTCTATTCACTTCCTCTTTGGGTCAAGAGTTCTTGGGGACTCTCCATACCCAGTGGCTGTCTGGCTTCCGAAAGAGCTCGAGCTTCTTATGCGCCATGGGGCCCCATATCCCTCATTTCATCGACCATGGCTTCAGCAATGCTGTGGCCGAACACTCAGCCCCGGGGTTTGATGGGACTTATTCCCGTGAGTTCCACCTGGATCAACTCGCTACTCCTCCAAAATTCTTGGGGGATCCTAAGGAGAGCCCCGACAGTCCTTGGTGGTTGCCCGACATGAATCAGGCCATCACCAAGTTGCAGGCTGCTAAGGTGAGCATGGCTGAGCTAAAGCCTCTGGAGCGTCTAGTCTATCCTTATGCCTCTGCTTCAGAGGTGGGAATGAAGGTAGATGGAGGGGCAGGCGTTGAGGGTACTGTGAAAGGCACAGAGGGTACAGAGGAGGGCGGAGGATCTAGCAACCATGTCGCTGAAGAGGAGGAGGCTGCCAGAGGAATTGAAGGAGTTGAGGTCGGGGGGGCTGTTGCCGAGGAAGCTGCTGCTGAAAAAACAGTTTAAATTTCATGTTTCTGGTGGTCACAATGAACAATTTACTTTTCTTTCGTTTTGTTGCACTCTTTTCATTTTCTGCTCATAATACTTGTTCACATACTTCGTAGGGGACCCCACACTCCTGGATATGTGGGGGCTTTTGTAGTGATCGTATTGGCTTGATATTGCTTGTCTGTTGGCGTACTTTTTCTTCTCTGTTTGCATGAATAACTTACAAGACCAGCAATGAATATGTTGGAGGTGTGCTCTCTTCCCCCCCTCTTTGTTGGTCTTGTAGGCTACATTGGAATCGTCTCTTGGTTGTCCTATCTTTTGATTTCAATTGGCTTGGTTATGGGGAGACATCCTCCCTCTTCTTTTGACTCCTGAATCATAAAATCTATCCTTTTCATTATCTAGTCTTTGTAATTTTCAAGCATGGTGAGGGCTTTCTGGAACACCTCGACCTCTAGGCCTCTGAGTGTTTCTCACTCGAACTCTTAAAAGATTTTGATTCATAAAATCTTCTCATTTCAATAACCCTCTTGGGTCTCAAGTAGGATGAGGGCTCTCTGGAGCACCTCGGCCTCTAGGCCTTTGAGTGTTTCTCACTTGGATTCTTAAAAGATTTTAATTCATAAAATCTTCTTATTTCAGTAACCCCCTTGGGTCTCAAGCAGGATGAGGGCTCTCTGGAGTACCTCGGCCTCTAGGCCTTTGAGTGTTTCTCACTCGAATTCTTAAAAGATTTTAATTCATAAAATCTTCTTATTTCAGTAACCCTCTTGGGTCTCAAGTAGGATGAGGGCTCTCTGGAGCACCTCGGCCTCTAGGCCTTTGAGTGTTTCTCACTCGAATTCTTAAAAGATTTTAATTCATAAAATCTTCTTATTTCAGTAACCCTCTTGGGTCTCAAGTAGGATGAGGGCTCTCTGGAGCACCTCGGCCTCTAGGCCTTTGAGTGTTTCTCACTCGAATTCTTAAAAGATTTTAATTCATAAAATCTTCTTATTTCAGTAACCCTCTTGGGTCTCAAGTAGGATGAGGGCTCTCTGGAGCACCTCGGCCTCTAGGCCTTTGAGTGTTTCTCACTCGAATTCTTAAAAGATTTTAATTCATAAAATCTTCTTATTTCAGTAACCCTCTTGGGTCTCAAGTAGGATGAGGGCTCTCTGGAGCACCTCGGCCTCTAGGCCTTTGAGTGTTTCTCACTCGAATTCTTAAAAGATTTTAATTCATAAAATCTTCTTGTTTCAGTAACCCTCTTGGGTCTCAAGTAGGATGAGGGCTCTCTGGAGCACCTCGGCCTCTAGTCCTTTGAGTGTTTCTCACTCGAATTCTTAAAAGATTTTAATTCATAAAATCTTCTTATTTCAGTAACCCTCTTGGGTCTCAAGTAGGATGAGGGCTCTCTGGAGCACCTCGGCCTTTAGGCCTTTGAGTGTTTCTCACTCGCCATTTCTTGTACCCATATATCGCATATTCAAATATGGAAAAGATAATCAAAACACAATAATTCTGAATAATTTTTTCTTCAAAAAGGGATAAGACTTCATTGATTTATTGTCAGTTTTCAACATATGCCATAGATAACCTACGCCGGTCTCATTAAAAACCTCTTTACGGAAAAACCCCAGAGGGGAAACCCGTATAGAGGGAAAAAGAGCTCCGGTGAAGTCACAAAATACATTAAGCAAAATATGAATCCATGCAAAAATCACAAAGCAAAAGTCATAAATGGTCTCAAGACCTTACACTTTCTTCAAATAAAGAATCTCTTCAAATGGCAAACGTTCCAAGGTCTAGCTATGTTGACCCCCTCCATGCTCTGTAATCTATAGGCTCCTCCCTTCAGTACCTGTGTGATTTTATAAGGCCCCTCCCAGTTGGGCTCCAACTTTCCCGTATTCTTTAGGGCATCAGCTCTTCTTAGTACCAGGTCCCCTGCTCTAAAGGACCTCGGGATCACCCTTCGGTCATATGCGGCTTTAATTCTGCTCTTATATCTTTCAGCGCGTACTCTAACCATCTCTCTTTCTTCTTCCATTAAATCTAGGGCCTCTCTCATCAATCTTTCATTCTGATGTTCTTCAAATTGTGCAATTCGATGCGACTGCAACACGGCCTCTGGAGGTATCACCGCCGCAGCTCCGTAGACCAGCTGAAATGGGGACTCTCCAGTTGCTGTCTTTGGACTAGTTCTATATGACCACAATACATTGTCTAACTCGTTCACCCATCCTCCTCCTATCTTCGTCAGTCTTGTTCGAATACCATCAACTATCGTTCGATTAGTAACCTCCACTTGCCCATTGGCTTGAGGATGAGCTACAGAGGTGAATCTCTGTATTATGTTTAGTCTTGCACACCATCCTCGTACATTTTCTCCATTAAACTGTGTTCCATTATCAGAGACCAATATTCTGGGTACTCCGAATCTGCAACAAATCTGTTTTCTCAAGAATTTAATCACATTTTCTTCATCTATTGTAGCCAGAGGAGCAGCTTCCACCCATTTGCTAAAGTAGTCTACTGCCACTATCAGAAATTTCCTTCCTCCAGAGGCTGGAGGGAAGGGTCCTACCAAATCGATTCCCCACTTAGCAAAGGGACAGGGAGAGTGCATAGCTCCCATTTCTTCCGCAGGGGTCCTTATCAATAGACCATTTTTCTGACACTTGACACATTTTTTCACAAATTCCCTAGCGTCTTTTGTCATGGAGGGCCAATATAACCCAGCCCTTAAAACTTTCTTCACCACTGCTTTGTATCCTTCATGACTAGCAGCATCACCTTCATGGATCTCTTTAAGTGTGTACATCGCTTCTCGGGTTGATATACACCTCAAATATGGTTGTGTGAACGATCTCTTGTATAAGTGCCCTCCGATAATACAATATTTGATCTGAAGGGCTCGAGTTTCTCTGGTGGTAGGGGCGTCTGCTTCCTTAGTGAGTTCTGCTGGATCACGCCGGCGAAGGCGGTCCGTCACCAGGATCGTTGTCGGATGCCAAACGTATAAACAAATAAATAAAACCTAAACATGCTTCTAAAACATAGTTTAGATCTGTTACCCTTGAAGATCGAGGCGTTGATTCCAATCTGCAGATCTTCTAGTCTGTCTCCCAACTTCGCTCGAACACTGGGTGGACGGCGTGTTATCAAACGTGGAGAAGGTGCCTCAATTTCGTCTCCTTGAAACCCTAGCCGTTTTTCTCTATTTCGTGTGTGCTAGGGTTTCAAAACTATTTTGAGGCTCCTATTTATAATCTCCATAAGTTCATGGGCCAGACTAGGGATCCATTAGAAGGTATAGGGTTTGGGCTTCTTACAGGCCCAACTAATCTTATGTTCAGCCCAGAACATATAATTTGGCCCGAGAACATTAATTCATTCCACTAGAGAATTAATGTTGCACTCCCGTCCTATCCCGAACTGAATCAGGGCTTCTATTAGACATTATAATTCCCCGTGTTTAAGATATCGCACGTCCATTAATTATTAAAGCTTCTGACTTCTTTAAATAATTAATTTCTATAATTCCTTGAGTAGTACCACTCAACCTTGTTGTCGTACGGATTAAATCCACCTGCAGGGTTTAATACGACAATCCTTTATGAGTTTCCTCAAGGGGACATCATCAGCCTGGATGTACAGGACACGGTGCCCTAATGCCAATAAGTAGACATCATGCGAGCGATGCCACTACCCAAAATACGGAGCGTGAAGAATCTACCAAGATTCTCACCTATGATACATCAAAGTAGTGAACAAGCACCCCACACATCTAAATATCACACTTAGGGTTAAGAATCATAAAAGTCACCAAGACCTCTAGTTCTTCATAACAGTCAGAACAGAAGAACATGTCTTATCTGTGATCCATTCAATACGCCTCAGCGCACTAGTATAAACTAATGGCTAAGACAAACCACTAACAAGTTTATACTACAACTTAAACCAATAGTTTTGTCCATAACTATCTCAGTTGTGAATATTGTTTATATCTTACAAGGGACTGACAATGTGATCTTCTGTGTGACTACAAACCAACCACATCGTCTACAATGCAAGATAAGCAGACATACAAGTAATCACAAAGAATGCAAAAATGTGAAAAACCATTTATGTCACATCCCGATTTTAGGGCCTAGATGAAAACATACTTTGAGTGCTAAGGAAATTTGAATTTATGAATTTGTAAAATGATTTGCAGCGGAAGATTAAATAAAAGTAAAATTTCTTAAAGAAAATCATTTCCAATATTTATTTTAAACAAGACCTTGTTTCAAAAAAAATAAAATAGTGCATTAGTGAAATTTTTTGTCTAACTCGAGATGCAACTAAATTCAAAGAAAATTAATATAAATAAAACTTTGCACGGCATGGGCATCCACATCCACCGTCCCTCCACCGCAACTCCGTTAATCTGTAAAGTGTTAAATAGATTGGGGTGAGCAAAACAACTAGCTCAGTGGGATTAACTTTGTCACCGTTAAATATAACATATGAATAATATCATAACTCACAAACATGCATACCATTTCATAAGCTTGTTGGCAAAGCCAACCATAATAACATAGGCTTGTTGGATAAACCAACCATAAGTTTGTTGGATAAACCAACCATAATAACATAGGCTTGTTGGATAAACCAACCATAAGATTGTTGGATAAACCAACCATAATAACATAGGCTTGTTGGATAAACCAACCATAAGGTTGTTGGATAAACCAACCATAACATGTAAGATGCAGCAAGAAATAAAATCACTCATACGAAATACTTAAAAATGACAAAGTAGTCAATCAAGAAAATCCCACCTTAACCTTGAGTAGTCTCGTAAGTACGTAACTTGAATTAATGCAAGAGTTCTTCGTCACCTATAATTAAATAAGTAGTATTTCTTAGAATTATCACTATGACTAAATTAATAGATAACTAATATATTCTCATTAAATTAATAGTTAATAATATATGTCTTACTATACCTACGACGAAATTAACAATCATACTGGAATGACTAGTAATAATTAAATAAGTTCATTTTATAACTAACCAAATAGAAAATACTAAGTTGAGTCATTATACACTGACCCTAGTTACGAATAATTTTGATTTACATAATGTTATTTAGCTTGATTGGGTTTTAAGGGAAATTGGAAAAAAAACCATTGTAGAAGGATACTCATTCTGACTCCAAAATATAGAAGGCCGTTTATAAAACTTAGTGAAATAATCTTGTCCACGACACTACTCCAAACATATGAAAACCAACAAGTTAAACATACAAGAATAGGGAAAAACATCATGTATTGGGCTTCTAAAACCAAAACAGGAAATGATCTGCTATATAGAAATAACTCAGTGGACAATATCATAATAAAAGTAGGTCTCAAATATGACTAGAATAAAGTTTGGCAAGATTTTAAAACAATTACTTAACTCTAAAGACTATAGCCGCGCACTAAGAAACTAGAAGACGGATAATTAAACAATGAAGAAGTTAAAATAAGATTAGAGAAAAATAAAACTTTACAGTGTTCACAGCAAAGAGTAGACGCGGAAACCTTTCGATCCAATGCAGCTGCTAATGACTCGATCAATATTTGTAGTAGGCTTAAAGTGTTCAGACTAGAGAGTTTTAGTAGAGAAAGTTCTTTATGTGGATTTCTAAAGAAGACTGCGTTTGATATAATAAGAGGGGAGGTATAAAATTAGTTGAGGTTTTTATGGGAGTTTGAGAATAATTTGGGATTATCTTAATTGAGGTAGATAATTTGTCTCTCAATAAATTCTAATTGACAACCAAAAAAATGAGACACTGGAATGGATTTTAAATTAGTGGACTATCTTTAAACTAATGACCAAATCCACCCGTTATTATCAATATAATAAACCTATATTCTAAAATCAAGTAATTCCCTTAAATCCACATCTTATAAATGTTGAAATTGAGAGTTTATTTGAAATATATACTGATCATAATCTATAAAATATATATATACTACTCCTTAATATATATATTAAACTTCTTATATATTATCACTATATATATATATATATATATATATATATATATTTATTTATTCTATTTTAAATTAGTATTTTATACATTTTATAACTAATGGTAATTAAATTACCGGGTGTTACAATTTATTTCAGATAAAAGGAAATCGAATATACGTCACAAAAGCCCACTAAAAGTTTGCTTTACAGTATACACCAACAATCTCCCACTTATACTAAAGCTTAACTTTTAGTATACACATAAAGACATCAACATTTCTCCCACTTATACTCAAAGTCTAGCTTGTAATACATCGTAAACCAAGACCCTCTACATGTTTCTCAAAGATTTTTATTGCTAGCGTCTTTGTGAAAGGATCAGCCAAGTTATCCAACGACGCAATCTTAGCTACAGCCACGTCTCCTCGATTTACGATATCTCGTATAATGTGGTACTTTCGCTCTATGTGTTTACTTGCTCTGTGGGCTCTAGGTTCTTTTGAGTTTGCCACTGCACCTGCGTTATCACAATAAACAGTGATACACATCGGCATACTCTGAGATACCCCTAATTCCAGAAAGAAATTACGCAGTCAGACAGCCTCCTTTGCGGCCTCTGAGGCAGCTACGTACTCGGCTTCCATAGTGGAGTCCGCGATGCATTTCTGCTTCACACTTCTCCAAGACATGGCTGCGCCTCCCAGCATAAACACATAACCCGAGGTTGACTTCCGTTCATCTCGATCAGCTTGGAAATCTGAATCGGTATAACCCAAAGGAATCAAACTATTTGACTGGTATACTAGCATATAATCTCGAGTCCTTTTCAAGTACTTGAGAATATGCTTAACAGCAGTCCAGTGTCCTTGACCAGGGTTAGACTGATATCTTGCTACCATGCCGACTGCATAACAAATATCAGGCCTCGTACACAGCATCGCATACATAAGGCTTCCTACAGCCGAAGCATAAGGAACCTTAGCCATCTCCTCTATCTCCTTCTGTGTCTTAGGACACATATCTTTAGATAGAGGGACTCCATGTCTGAAAGGTAGTGCACCCTTCTTGGAATTCTGCATGCCAAAACGAGCAATCACAGTATCAATGTAAGACGCTTGAGATAAACACAACATTCTCTTTTTTCGATCACAAGTGACCTTAATACCAAGAATGTACGATGCTTCTCCCATATCCTTCATTTGAAACTGTTCTGAAAGCCACACCTTTACGTCTGATAATACTTTCACATTATTTCCAATAAGAAGAATATCATCTACGTATAGTACTAAGAATACCACTACGTCTCTGTCACTCTTCTGGTACACACAACTTTCATTTTGACATTGTTCAAATCCAAAAGATTTGATCACCTCATCAAAACGAATGTTCCAAGACCTGGAAGCTTGTTTTAGCCCATAAAGAGACTTTTTCAGCTTCCAGACTAGATGCTCTTGGCCTTTCTTCACATAACCCTCGGGTTGCTGCATATAGATGTCCTTATCCAAATTTCCATTAAGGAAAGCTGTCTTAACATCCATTTTCCAAATCTCATAGTTCATGTGATTAGCTATGGATAAGAGAATCCAGATCGATTTTAGCATGGCTACTGGTGAGAAGGTCTCGTCATAGTCGATTCCTTCTTTCTGGGTAAAACCCTTTGCCACCAACCGTGCTTTAAAAGCAGTAATCTGTCCATCAGACCCTCTCTTACGTCTGTAGACCCACTTACACCCAACAACTTTCTTATCGTGGGGAAGTTCACTTAGGTCATACACTTCCATAGCATCCATAGATTCAATTTCTGAATCCATGGACTTGTGCCAAGACTCTGCATCTTTGTCTTTGATTGCCTCTTTGTATGTCCAGGGGTCGTTATCATCATGTTCATCGCTTGGAATCAAGTCAATAGACTCTCCCACAAACATGAAACGATCAGGTTGGCGAACAACCCTCCCACTACGACGAGGCAATGTATACAAAGGTTCATCAGAGTCGCCACGTTGTGCAGTCTCTTGTGGTATTTCCTCTTGCACACTCGGTGTGCCATTGTCTCCTCTCAACTCATTTAGAATGATCTCAGTATTGGACTTATGCTCATTCATATAGTCTTCTTCTAAAAATCGGGCATTGGTACTCACCACCACCCTCTGATCATTAGGACTATAAAAATAACCACCTCTCGTTCCCTTAGGGTATTCTACAAACAACCGTACTTCAGTTCTAGGTGCCAACTTATCAGCTTCCTTGTTCAGCACATGTGCTGGACAACCCCAAATCCGAATGTGGTTTAGACTAGGCTTTCGCCCAGACCACAATTCAATCGGGGTTTTTGGAACCACTTTAGAAGGTACGCTGCTGTTTCCAAGGCATAACCCCAAAAAGAGGTAGGTAATGAAGCATAACTCATCATCGATCTCACCATATCTAATAGAGTCCTATTCCTTCTCTCAGCCACGCCATTCTGTTGCGGAGTACCAGGCGCGGAGAGCTGGGATCTAATCCCGTTCTCTAATAAGTATTGCCTAAATTCATTGCTAAGGTACTCGCCACCACGATCAGAACGCAGTGACTTGATACTCTTACCATGACGGTTCTCCACTTCTGCCTTAAATTCTTTGAACTTGCCAAAGCATTCAGACTTGTGGCGCATCAGGTAGATGTATCCATATCTTGAGTAATCGTCAATGAAAGTGACGAAGTACTCAAAGCCTCCTCTAGCTTGAACAGTCATAGGCCCACACAAATCAGAGTGAATCAATTCCAACACATCATTAGCCCTATTACCCTTGGCCTTAAAAGGCCTCGAGGTCATCTTGCCTTCCAAACAGGATTCGCAGACTGAGAATGGTTCCACTTGGAGAGACTCTAAGAACCCACTACTTACTAGTCTTTGAATCCTTCTTAGGTTGACATGACCCAATCTTAGATGCCAAAGGTATGTTTGATTCAACTTAGAAGGTTTCTTTCTCTTATTTAATGATGATGATGAATGAGCTTCAGTCACAGTATGATATGCACACGTAATAGTATAAAGATTGTTTTCTAACGTGCCAGAACAGATTAAAGAGTCATTTCTCATAATAACAACATTGTCATTAAAAACAACTGAGCATCCATCCAAAAATAACTTCGAAACATAAATTAAATTTCTCCGAAAATTCGGCACGTATAAAACGTTCTTTAATACTAAAACAGAATTAGAAAAATATAAGTGCACGTCTCCCACTGCAACCACTGATACTATCGCAGCATTGCCCAAACTAATAGTAATCTCGCCCTCACTCAGTTCCCTTGTCTGCAGAAACCCCTGCAAGGTGTAACAAACATGGTCAGTGGCTCCTGTATCTACTACCCAAGAAAAGGCAGAGCAAGCCGCAAAACATGTTTCAACAACTAAAGCGAGAGACGTACCAGAGTTGTCCTTTTTCAAAAGAGGACAATCAGACTTCCAATGTCCCGTCTTGTTGCACTTGAAACATTTGCCCTTCGGCTTTTTCACGCCACCAGAAGGTGCTAGTTTCTTGCTCCCACTGCTTTCACCACCACCCTTTTTCTGTAAAGGCTTTTTCTTCTTCTTGCCATTAGACGAAGAAGGTCCAGCCTGAACAGTAACATTGGCTTGTGGTCGTTTACCCATGAGACCCTCCACCGCGACCAATTCCGTAAGAAGCTCGGTTAAAGTATAATCCTTCTTACTCATGATCGCGTTTACACGAAAGTTCTCAAAAGACTTTGGGAGCGAGTGTAGGATCATATCGATCTTGGTGTCATTATCGATTAACCCTCCGAGGACCTCAATCTCATTTAGATATTCCATCATCTTGAGACCGTGGTCCCTCACGGACGCTCCCTCTAGCATAGAGGTTGACATGATCTTCCTCATAGCCTCAAAGCGGGCAGCCCTATCTTTCTCACCAAAAAGCTCTTTGAGGCTCAACATCATAGCTGCGGCACTAGACATAGTTTGATGCTGCTGTTGTAAAACATTTGACATCGAGGCCAAAATGTAACAACGAGCCATCTCATCAGCCTTGTGCCACTTCTTATGAGCCTCCCTTTGCTCTTCAGTAGATTCAGCTCCCAAAGGGGCATGAGCAGGTGTATCGAGTACAAACTTGTACTCATCAGCAACTAGGACAATGTCCAAATTTCTTTTCCAATCCAAGTAATTTTGACCAACAAGCTTATTTTGATTTAAGATAACCATAAGTGGGTTGAATGTCACCATAATGTATCTGAAATAAATAAAATGCAAGCAATGAATCACATAAGTTTGAAGCATAAAACATTGGAAACCTTCAAAACCAATATTCAACACAACCTCCAACAGCCCAACAAACACATATGCAAGCCACGTTAGGGTGGTCGTTTACACATGTATTCATTGACCAGACATTCAGTCTTTAATCTCAATATCACGTCAACTTATCCTTATGACGAATGAAATTAACAATCGAACTTTAACTGGCCATGTGAACTAGAACAGTGACCCCGTTGGGGGGTTATACTCAAATTCACATCTAAGTGATGACCACAATTTAACAACAGTTATCTTGAATTATTCTTTACTGATGAACTCATGGATGACACATCCGTTAGGGAAGATCACACACTTCATCTAAAGATTAAAACAGTTTTATTAGAAGTCTTAACTAGTAAGCTCGTGAATGTTGCACCCGTTAGGGGAAGACTCCCAAGGTCCCACGAGCAACATACATCTTACTTAAAGACCAATTGTGGAGGCCTATAAATTAATTAAAATTTAATTATCTCACTTAGTCATTTTAACATGAAGATTATTCATTGGCATAGCAAATTAACAAAAATTAATACATGCATGCCATAACAATACAAGATGCGATAAATATAGGCAAAAATAAATAAATGCACATCTATCGCAACCCCTTGAAAAATTATCAAAAACAGCCTATTATAAGCTATTACAATGATAAAAACAGTGGCGCGGACGGATGCCTCGCATCGGCCTCTCACGCAATGGAAAAACCTCAAATTCTCATCCACCGACAAAAACTGGCAGAAAACTTCATCAAGGCTTTTGAATTAGGCCTCGCCACTCGTCGTCTCTGCATAGCCGTGACTCCTGTAGATCTCGTCGAGACGTTTCCGAAAAGGTCTTGTGGGCTGAAAACAGACACCCGAGTCAAAAGTTATGGCCAAAACAGTTTTCACCGTCCAAGGCCATAACCCGAAAAACTCAGATTACTGTTTTCAGATCTTCCATCGACACCGCCCGTTCTCACGATCAAAAATTACAATATAAACGAGCAAAACCCTACTACAGTGATCTATGAAAAAATCCTATACTACCCACACTTATTATCTGGTGGGAAAAACGATTACATAACACTAGGGTTGCGATAGAAGAAAAAATAAATTAACCAACAGAAACGCATACATACGTGAAATAAAATAAACTAAATCATACAATCATACGTTTCAGGCAGAGCCAATAATCCACGAATCCAGGCTCTGATACCAATTGCTGGAACACGCCGACGAAGGCGGTCCGTCACCAGGATCGTTGTCGGATGCCAAACGTATAAACAAATAAATAAAACCTAAACATGCTTCTAAAACATAGTTTAGATCTGTTACCCTTGAAGATCGAGGCGTTGATTCCAATCTGCAGATCTTCTAGTCTGTCTCCCAACTTCGCTCGAACACCGGGTGGACGGCGTGCTATCAAACGTGGAGAAGGTGCCTCAATTTCGTCTCCTTGAAACCCTAGCCGTTTTTCTCTATTTCGTGTGTGCTAGGGTTTCAAAACTATTTTGAGGCTCCTATTTATAATCTCCATAAGTTCATGGGCCAGACTAGGGATCCATTAGAAGGTATAGGGTCTGGGCTTCTTACAGGCCCAACTACTCTTATGTTCAGCCCAGAACATATAATTTGGCCCGAGAACATTAATTCATTCCACTAGAGAATTAATGTTGCACTCCCGTCCTATCCCGAACTGAATCAGGGCTTCTATTAGACATTATAATTCCCCGTGTTTAAGATATCGCACGTCCATTAATTATTAAAGCTTCTGACTTCTTTAAATAATTAATTTCTATAATTCCTTGAGTAGTACCACTCAACCTTGTTGTCGTACGGATTAAATCCACCTGCAGGGTTTAATACGACAATCCTTTATGAGTTTCCTCAAGGGGACATCATCAGCCTGGATGTACAGGACACGGTGCCCTAATGCCAATAAGTAGACATCATGCGAGCGATGCCACTACCCAAAATACGGAGCGTGAAGAATCTACCAAGATTCTCACCTATGATACATCAAAGTAGTGAACAAGCACCCCACACATCTAAATATCACACTTAGGGTTAAGAATCATAAAAGTCACCAAGACCTCTAATTCTTCATAACAGTCAGAACAGAAGAACATGTCTTATCTGTGATCCATTCAATACGCCTCAGCGCACTAGTATAAACTAATGGCTAAGACAAACCACTAACAAGTTTATACTACAACTTAAACCAATAGTTTTGTCCATAACTATCTCAGTTGTGAATATTGTTTATATCTTACAAGGGACTGACAATGTGATCTTCTGTGTGACTACAAACCCACCACATCGTCTACAATGCAAGATAAGCAGACATACAAGTAATCACAAAGAATGCAAAAATGTGAAAAACCATTTATTTCAGATAAAAGGAAATCGAATATACGTCACAAAAGCCCACTAAAAGTTTGCTTTACAGTATACACCAACAAGTTCCACCCATATGGCTCTTCTCCAATCATCTTCCTCTTCAATGGCACCAATGGGGTTCTCCAGGGTCTCCCTTTCTGCCACTACCAAGGTCACTGTTCCTTGTCCATCAAACTCTGTAGAGCTAGCGAGTTTGGAGAGGCTATCCGCCTGCATATTTTTCTCTCGAGGTATCTGGACTACCTCGCATTTCTGGAATTTGCCCATCACTTCTTTGGCTCGTTCCAGATAGGCAATCATCCTACTATCTTTGGCTATATACTCCCCATTCACCTGTTGAACAACTAATTGGGAGTCTGAGTATAGGGTTACCTTTGGAGCTCCCAATTCTAATGCCATCTCCATTCCTCTAATCAAAGCCTCGTGCTCCGCTCCATTATTCGAGGTCATGAATCGAAACCTCACTGCAAATTGTAGGTCCTCTCCTTGAGGGCTCGCTAGCACAATCCCTGTCCGCATCCGCTCAGAGTCACTGAGCCATCTACATATACCTTCCATCCCTCAGCTTCCTCTGGTTTGGTTGACTCTTGGATGAAGTCAGACAAAGCTTGGGCTTTTATGGCTTTCCGTGGCTCGAAATCCACATCATATTCTTGGAGCTCTATTGCCCATTTCACCATCCTTCTAGAGAGGTCTGCTCGCCCTATAACCTGTTTCAGAAAGTAATTAGTGCGGACCAGTATTTTGTAAGAGAGGAAATATGGGCGCAGTCTTCGCGCTGTAACTACTATTGCCAGAGCAGCCTTTTCAATTTCTGAATATCGAGTTTCAGCCCCTTGCATGACCTTACTAATGTAGTAAATAGGATATTGAAGAGATCCCTCTTCTTTAACCAGGGCAGTGCTTAGTGAGAATTCCCCTACAGAGAGATACAAAATGAGAGTATCTCCTGGAGAGGGCTTTGTCAGCTTCGGTAGCTGGGATAAATGATGCTTCAAGTCTTCGAAAGCCTGTTGGCAAGTTTCATTCCATTCGAACTTGGTTCCTTTCTTGAGGATCTTAAAGAAGGGGTGACTCTTCTCGGTAGACTTAGCTATGAACCTGCTGAATGCTGTAATCCTCCCATTGAGGGTCTGGAGCTCTTTCACGTTTCTAGGTGGCTGCATGTCCAGTACAGCCTTCACCTTGGCTGGATTCACTTCTATGCCTCTTTGGGTGACCATGTATCCGAGGAACTTCCCTGATTTTACTCCAAAAGAGCACTTGGCGGGGTTCAACTTGATGCCGTTCTCTCGAATTACTTGGAAAATTTCCTCCAAATCCTCCACATGCTGATCTGCCTTTACACTCTTGGCCAGCATATCGTCTACATATATCTCCATGTTCCTTCCTAACTGTCTCCGAAAGACAGCATCGACCATCCTTTGATACGTTGCTCCAGCATTGATTAATCCAAATGGCATCCGAACATAGCCGAACGTTCCACAAGCTGCTATGAAGCACACTTTGGAGACATCTGAGGGGTTTAGCTGGATCTGGTGGTATCCTTGGTATGCATCCATCATGCTTAGCAGCTCGAATCCTGAAGTTGCATCTACTAACTGATCTATTCTTGGTAACGGATAGTGGTCTTTAGGGCATGCCTTGTTGAGGTCCCTGAAATCGATGCACATTCTCCATTTTCCTCCCCCTTTAGGCACTAGCACAGCATTGGAGAGCCATTCTGGGAATTGGACTTTCACCACATGTCCTGCTTTCAATAGCTTCTCGACTTCTTCTTTCACGATGTTATTCTTCTCAATTCCAAAATTTCGTAGCTTCTGTTTCACGGGCTTTGCCTTTGGATCAACATTAAGGCAATGCATGGCTATCTCCGGGGGGGCCCCTGTCATGTCAGCTGGAGAAAATGCAAATATATCGGAATTTCGACGTAATGTAAAGATTACCTTCTCTGTGAGTTCAGGTCCCAGTTGGGTGCCTATCTTAGTGGCAAAGCCGAATTTCCCTGGGAAGAGCTCCACGCTCATCAGTTCCTCGTCTGTTTTAACATCTACTTGTTCAGGTGCTGCTCCCTCTACTTTCTTCCTCTTGACCTCAGGGTCATCTCCTCTCGTCCGCTCTAGGCCCTTAGTTAGGGCTCTATCTGCCATCTTCACCGACTCTGCATAGCACTTCCGTGCTTGGTACTGGTCTCCTCTCACTTCTCCCACCCCTGTGGCTGTAGGGAATTTCATCTTCATATGAAATGTAGAAATGATTGCCTGAAAGAGATTCAAGCTGGGTCGTCCCATTAAGACATTGTATGATGAGGGGATGTCTACAATAAGGAACTCCACCACGTGGACCTTCCGAGCTGGAGCGTCCCCTAATCCTACCTGCAACATTACTGATCCCAAAGGTTGGATGGCACCTCCAGAGAAACCATACAGAGAGGTATCTACAGGGCGCAGCTTCACACTCAGCTCCATTCTCTTAAAACATTCAAAAAACATGATGTCAGCCGAACTCCCCGTATCTACGAAGATTCGAGCGACATCGAACCCCGCTATATCGGTAGTGATCACCAGAGCATCGTTGTGATCTTCCTTAACTTCCTTCACATCCTCCGGCCCAAATCGGATATTGGGCGTCTCCGTCATGCGTCCTACTTCTCTTAACTGACCCCCTTGCTTTGCCTTTAGAGCCCGGACACTCTGCTTTCTCTTCCGAAAGGAATCTCCATCGGCTGGTCCTCCCACAATCATGTGAATCACTCCTCTCTTCGGCGGTGGAGGGGGCATATCTTCGGTCACCTCTCTGGTTTCCTTCTCTTCCAGTTTTCTTTCATGGTCCTTTCGCTTCTGCCCTCGAGGGCCTTGTCTGTCTTTAAATATAAATTCTTTTAGATGACCCGCTTGGATCATCCTCTCGATCTCGTCTTTCAGGTGGTAACACTGATTTGTGTCATGCCCATATTCATTGTGAAATCGGCAGAATCGATCAGACTTAGGCTTCTGAGGTCCTCGACCTCTGGAATATGGAAATTTCAAGTCTGGATGATCTCCTGCTACCTCCAGTACTTCAGCAGGCTCAATCCTCAAGGGCGTGTATTTCTCAAACCTCCCACGAGGGCCAGACCGGGGACCTCCAGAGGGATTGCTATCTCTTGTTGATCCAGAGGTCCGAGGGACCTCTGGGCTGGATCGTCTGAAGGGACCTTCCCTTCTTCTCTCTCGATCCTATGGCCTAACCTCCAGCCTTTTGGCCTTACGGACCTCCTCCAGAGTGAGGTACTTCTCTGCTCTGTGCAGCAACTCATCAAAATTCTTAACTGGCTTCTTAGCTAAGGAGGAAAATAAATCTCCATCCCATAATCCGTTGGTGAGGGCGTTGATCTTCACCTCCGGAGAAGCTGTAGGGACCTCCAGAGCTGCCTGATTGAACCTCCGGAGAAAAGCTCTCAAGCTCTCGCTCTCCCCCTGCCTCAGATTGAAGAGGGTCAAAGTGGCCCGTGGTTGTCTCCGGGCACTTGCAAATTGATGGAGAAATAACTCACTGAATTCCTCCCAGGATCGGATAGTATTAGGTTCTAGTTGAGTGAACCATTGCTGCGCCGCTTTCGCCAGGGTGGTCAGGAACACCCTGCACTTAATTCCTTCTCCGTAGCGATGTAATAGCGCAGCATTCTCAAATCTTACTAAGTGTTCATAAGGGTCAGCTGTACCGTCATATTCGAAATTGAGGGGTTTGAAATTGAACGGTAGTTCATCTTGTAGTATGCTAGGAGAGAATTGACATCCAGAAACATACGCGGATCTACTTGCTCAATTATTCATCTGTTTCTTCATATCCTTCATCTCCTTCTGCAGGGTCTGTAGTTGATCACTAACTGGCCCTCCGTAAGTATCATCCGTGCTTTCCTCTGCTTCAGGGAGTTCTGTCTCTCGGGGTGCCTGATCTGCATTCCTTCTTGCGTTCCGAAGGGGAATGGTTCTCTCCGCTCGGGAAGGCACCTTATCGTCTTCTTCCGCCCGCACTCCCATTTCCTTGGACAACACTTGGGAGGCTACAGGTGCCTCATCCTCGGGTCTCGGGGCAGATACCTCCGGGTTTCCTGGTGCAGCTTTGGGAACCCGGTCTCTTTGATCCGCGAAGGCCCTCTCTACAGCTTGCTTAATGAGGGCGTTCAACTGATCGGGAGAGATCAGGAGCGGCCCCGAGTCTAGAATGTTCTCTCGCTGAGGATCCGCTGTCTGGGGCTCTGGGGCTTCAAGGTTCTCTGTTATTCTCTCCCCAACCGGTAAGGGACGACTTTCGTCACCCAAGCCTGGAGTACGAGCTAACGGCTGATTCGATCCAGAAAGCGTATGAATTGGATCTTTCCCCCGTCCTCCTCTTGATGGGGGATCCGCTGGCAAAGGGGAATTTTCCCCTTGAAGATTATTCTTTCCCGAAGTAGATGTTTCGTTTCCGCCACCCATTTGCTTGAATAGGTAGAAATTCGTGAGAAAATCTTTCAACTCTTTCCCACAGACGGCGCCAGTTGATGTGCCAAAATTTGCACGAGAGGATTGCGTGTCCTCTGGATTGGATGTCCCACTCTTCGAACACGTACAATTACTCCAAGTATGCTGCCTTTACTCGAAATCTTCAAGAACCTGCAAAAAGCACGTCGGAGGGGGGTCCGGCGTGGACACTCCGATGCCTAAGTCAGTATAGGGCTTATGAAAATCTCCCAAGGATCTCGAGATCCTTGATGTATCAACTCAGTTCTCGAAGAATATCAAAAAGGTATTTTTCGTTTAGTATATTAAGTTTGTAAAATAAGAGTGTCTAACCTGGAAATCTCCTTGGATTTACCTATTTATAGGAATCCTCCCTCGAGAGGAAGTCAAGTCTTCCTCCTTTTTCGGAGCTGCCCATAAGACTCGGCCCTGCGGAGTGGACGAAGTCTTCTCTTCTCTCCACTTCCCGAAGACTCGGCCACATTCCTTCTTACTTGACTCGGTTCCCCAAGATAAAGGAGGATAAGGTCTACCTTTTATCCAGTCTAAGCCGAAAATGGCGGAACCTCCCTACATTCAAGGCTCACGACCTTTCATCAAAACTAATTCTTCTGGAAGCTTCTTTCCAGCCGAAGCTCCCTCCAAAGGGATCTCCAGAGAGGATTTCCCATCAGAGAGTATTATATAATCTGATCCTTCCACTTTTATCTTATCCCCTATACACGTGTCGACTTCTTATTAGGTGACATTTTTAGGCCGCATCAAGTAGTAATATTAAAATAACTTTTAATAAATGTTATTCAACTATTCCTATATTATGTAACCAATATATTTATCATGTGTCATTTTATTTTTACTTTTTAAAATCGTGACTTGTTTAATTAACCCTATGAATCATCTAATCTTATTAGGAGTGAGTCGAGTGACCACATAAAATTCCCCATTATTACACAGGGAGATCTCACATGCTGAATTTAGTACACCCGCGACTTTTCACAATTTAGAGAAGATAAAATAATATTAGTGATTCAACAATTGAATTAATAAATAAGTGAATTTAAAAACAAAAAAGCACCAGTGGTCTAGTGGTAGAATAGTACCCTGCCACGGTACAGACCCGGGTTCAACCCGGGCTGGTGCATGGCTATGATGATGTTTGGCGCTTATGCAATTGTTGGGTCAATTGCTTAATCTGAGTTTCAGTTCAAACACAGCGCCCTCTGAGCTTTCTTAATTTTTTTTTGAAGTCCTTCAAGAGAATTTTTATTTCACAAGCTCGATCACTCGAAACGAGAATTTCAGTTCAAACTCAGCGCCCTCTGAGCTTTCTTAATTTATTTTTGAAGTCCTTCAAGAGAATTTTTATTTCACAAGCTCGATCACTCGAAACATAATTCACGAAATTTCCCAAATAATCTTAGTTGTCCAATACTGTACTTATTAAGTTGAGGGTTCTTTGAAAATATGGATGTATATAAGCTTATGCTGTACTCCTTCAAATAAGTTCATTTGAGGATTCATGTGTGTTTGAATCTCAAAGTTTTAGCATCTAGTGTTGCATCGTTAATTTTAAGTATGAATTCCATAACAAGTTTATTCTTATAGTTGCAGGTAGTGTTTTTCATTTTGTCTCATACTTGTTTACTCATTTATTTTCAATATGAATTCTAATGTGAAAATTATTTATTAGTATTATGCTCATTAAAATTGATTTGTCAGGACATTTGTGTCAAATCTGAATAGTATAATTACTTTTTCACAAGTTGAGTGTATTTTATGGGTGGCTCATAGTCATAGTGACATGCATGGTAAATAAAAATATGGAATGCCTGTTATAATTTCCTAAATCCTTTTTTTCTTGTTCTTTAGGCTAACCCCTCTTTTTTTATCCTCATGATCACACCTCCATCTCTAAGATTCATCAATATTTTTTCATCTCCTAGATCCTATTTTATTTTTTCCTACCGACTAAGGCCTCACTTTCGATCCTCACGATCACACCTCCATCTCTGAGATTCACGAAAAAGAGGTAGATGCATATGTAAAATATATTGCTAATGTTAGACATTAACAAATTCGAATAAAGTACCTACTATGCGTATTGTTATTAGGGGAATAAATCAGAAGATGCGTTGATTCAAGTATAGAATTTCATATTAAAGTTGAATACTTGCATCTGTGATGCATCTATTGTATGCATATAATCATGTCTAGTGGCGAATCCAGAATTTGAATTTTGGGGGTACGGATCGAAAGATATTAAGTAAAATACTTTTATTATTGTTTCCGTCACGTGATGACTTGTATACTTTGATCGGTTCACTTTTTAAGAACTAAGAATTTAGTGTTGTGTGGGGGACAAATAAATTAGGGGTATTTTGAATAATTTAGTGAGGTGTAGAGTAAAATGTGGATAAAAAATACTCCCTCCGTCCATGAAATGTAGTCTCATATGCTTCATATGCTTTGTCCACCAAATGTAGTCTCATACACTTTATGAAAACCATCACCCTTCAACCATCACTTAATTACTCAATTTGTCATCAACTTTATTCACAAACAATCACTTTATTCACAATGGACCCCACAATACTCTATAATACCCTTACTTTATCTATTTTTTTCTTAAAAATTGTGCTCCATCCTAGTGAGACTACATTTGGTGGATGGATGGAGTAGGTGGTAATTTTTTTTATTTTTTAAATGCTGTGAAGATATTAATTTTTTTTGGATTTTTTTCATATTGGGATTTGAATGTGTGTAAGTAATCTTGGAACATTGGAAAGTGTGCAAGTAATAAAAAAAATACATAATATTTAAATTTCATACAATTTAATGCAACTTAAATATATAAAAAATACATAATATTTAAATTACAGTTACTCCGCATAATTCTCATATTTTAAAAATGATTTATGATATCCATATTATCAAAAATTCATAAAAATACATTATTTTTTTAAAAAAAAGTAACTCAATTATCATTTAAAAATTGTTTGAAGGGACGTGTAGTCACTAGAAGAAGGTTGTTTGCAAGACTTTTTTTCAACATTTAATCATTGGGCCGTGACAATTGGGCCTCGTATACTTATACCAATTATAAATAATTAATAATTAAATGGGTTGGGGGTATATACCCTCCAGCTTTGTTAGATGCACTCCCCTCCACTTTTATTAATTAAATATTCAAGTAAAATTCCTATTTTATCCTTTTAGTAAAATATATACTAAAATACAAGATAAATGCACTCCCCCACTATTCTAACCCTAATTTTAAACCTAACCCTAATTGGAAAAGTGGCAGCCGCTACCACCGTCGCCCACCTGCGGCAGCCGCCGCATCTCCACCACCAACAACATCCACCAAACTTAAAAATTTAAAAAAAAAAAAAAAATTGGTCGACACTGGTTTATTGATCAAGAACACCTCGGTCAACACTTGTTTGTCGACCAAGAACATCCCGATCGACACTGGTTTGTCGACCAAGAACATCCCGATCGACACTGGTTTGTTGACCAAAAAAAAAAAAAAATTTTTTGGAATTTTATATGATAATGAATCGACCCAAAAATCCTCTAGTCGACAAATTGTTGTCGACGAGAGTGGAGAGTGTTTTAGGTAGATTCATTATTGTCGAAAATTATTTTAAAAAAATTACCATAAACGCGCAGCACGTCCGAGGCAGAAACGTGCGGCGCGGCACGGCGGCGAGGTGAAGAATCGCAGGGGTGGCCACGGCGGCGCTGTGTGGCGACCTTCATGTGCAGAACAGAAATTAAAAAAAAAAACAAAGAAGATGGGGGGAGAAAGAGAGGGAGGGAATGGAGGAGCGCTGAGGGCGGCGGGGGGTGGCCACGGCGCGGTGCTTTGTGGTCGACTTCCATGGCCCTCACCGTTAAATCTGGAAAAAAAAAACTAAGAAGAAGAAGAAGAGGGGATAAAGGGAGGGTGGAGCGCAGGGCGGCACGGGAGGTTGGGCGATGGGCGTCGAGCATCGGACGACGGCGGCGGCTGGAATTTTGTTGGGAAGAAGAAAATGGGTAAGGGTTTGAATGGGGAAGAAAGAAGGGGTGTGTATTTATCTATAAAAATTTAAGAGAAAGAGGTATAATAGGTAATTTGAGGGGAGTGCATCTATCTTAAATGTATTTTGAGGGGAGTATCTGAATCGGGGAGTGTATCTAACAAAGCTGGAGGGGTATATACCCCAACCCTAATGTACAACTGTACCCCATGTACCACGAAGAATGATAACAATTCTATGTTTTGTGAAGGGTTCGAGGTATATGGATAAGAGATTTGTTAATTTGAAATATTAACAATTAAATCATACGATATGTTTTCACTGAGCTATTTATAATCGTCAACTGTAGGGAAACGAGTTGTACGATATATAATTATGACATCTGATTCAGGTGACGTCGTACTTATAATGAAGAGACGAAGTATGTACTCAACGTCTGAATCATAAGGTATATATAATACAATTAAGTTGATTCAAAATTATGAAAAAAATGAGTGCATTACCCGTATATGAGATGACATTATTGTGAACAAAAAATACATAAGTTATATGTATTCTCAAGTAGTGTTCTAAACTGAATCAAGTGATGTTGACATTTTATGCAGAATACGATAGTGAAGATTATAGAAGGCGACATAAACGTTCAGAGAAACATAAATACATTAAAGCAAAAAACCAATTTGATTTCTGTTACTTATATAATATTATTAAAATATTCCATCGTGAAACTACGTAGAATAAATTTGTTACACTAATAATCGATATATTTTTTAGCAGGGGATGTAAGGGTTGACGCTAAGCAAACGTATTATCGATCTAAAGAACTAAAGGGTATGTTATTTACACAAAGACATCTATTGGAGTTGAAGAAAACTCCATTTTGATTCCTCCTCAATTCAGTTTTAACAAATGGGAGTGATGCGATGGTTAAAAACTACACAAAGTTCGAGGAGAACATAAGGGAGATTGTTAGAACTTAGAAGGTTTGATGACGAATTTGGATGCTTTATTATTGATTGTGAGAGAGTGTTTTGACGAAGCACAATGCAGAACTAATATTTGGCATAAGTTGTGGAGCATAAAAGATAACATAAAATAGGTATGTAAATATATGAATAACAAGAAATAAGAAGCACCAGTTGTCTAGTGGTTGAATAGTACCCTGCTACAGTACAGACCCGGGTTCGATTCCCGGCTGGTTCATTGCTATGATGAATTCTGTCGCCATTCTGGTTGTTGGGTCAATCCATTTTTAATCTGCACATATTTTATTGCCATAATACGTAATTATTTTTAAAATTTCACTTATATTCTAGTGTATATTTATCGCCATAATACGTAATTATTTTTAAAATTTCACTTATATTCTAGTGTATAGATATAACCTAACAAAGAAGAAAACCCTTATAAGCAATTTTAGAAAGTTTTATCCCAAAAAGATCATCGGTTTGAATATAGACTTATTATAATAATACTCCAAACACGAATGGACTTTTATTTGAAATAACGGATAATAAACAAAATGGAACAGGTTCTCAGGATATTAGTTATTTTGGTGATGTATGTAGCTTCGTAAGCCTTTTAGTAGAAAAGAAAGCGCTTTTCACACGTTTTTTGACCATAAATATTATGCAATTATTTCTGTTGTGATAATTGACCAGATGCTTCGTCCTTTGGTGACTTGACTAATTATTTTAGTAATATTATAAAATTTGTACCCGAATGTCGTTGCAAATTTTAATTAGTGCACGAGCTAAATTATCCTTTTTATTTATTATTATTATTTTGAGCATCGGTTTATTGTTATAAACACACTGGGTATTATATACACTTGCGTTGGTCTCATGTGTATAGTGTGCACGGCACGGTTATTGAAACCAATCACAATCTTGAAGTCACGGGTTCAATTACTACTTTTCAATAAGAAAGAACCATATTTTTCATTAACAAAATTACCACACTTTTCACTACAATTACTACTTTTCAATAAGAGAACCATATTTTTCATTAACAAAATTACCACACTTTTCACTACAATTACTACTTTTCAATAAGAAAGAACTCCGATTCGTCGAGAAATATAAATGTTCCGACGCTTTTGATTTGGGTTGGAAGCGGTTTTCGGTTTGGGTAGAGTGATAGCAGTTCGCCATTGAAAAAAGGGGAAGAAATATTGAAGAAAGGGGAAAAAATGAGAAAAAGAGGTGGGGAGAAAAGGAGAAAGAAAAAAAGCGTGTGCATATATATGAGAATTTTCCAATTAAAACATGAGACAAAAGTAAGATTGTGTTTGGATTGAAAATTTTAAATACGGACTATAAGTTTTTCAAATAAATCAAGATTCTAATATATTCAAGTTGTGATGATAACAAAATTTTCGAAATTAAGTCAAGGTGAGATTGATAAATTTCAAATTCATGACAAAATATTTTAACATCTCAAATAAATGGGTGAGTCTCTTGTGCACTCAAGTACACGGTGTACTTGAGTGGACTTTGATTGGTCAACGACTGATCGATCAACGGTCAAAACTTTGACTTTTTTTTTTCGAGTTTTTATTATTATTATTTTTTTTTACTACAGAAAATTTACATTTTGCAATAATATTTTCAGTAACATACACTTTTCAGTTATAATATCATACACTTTTGAATTATAATAATATACACTTTTCATTAATATATAACTTACATTTTTCATTAATAGAACATACATTTTTCAGTTATAATAACATACCCTTTTCAGTTATAATAACATACACTTTTCAGTCCCCGTCAAAAAAAAAAAAAAAACATACACTTTTCAGTCCCCATAAAAAAAAAAAACATACACTTTTCATTAATATATAACTTACACGTTTTATTAATAAATCATACACTTTTCAGTTATAATAACATACATTTTTCAATTATAATAACATACACTTTTCAGTTATAATAACATACACTTTTCGGTTATAATAACATACACTTTTCAGTTATAATAACATACACTTTTCATTAAAAACAATATTGCACTTTTCAATATAATAACCTACATTTTTCATTAAAAAATAAAATACACTTTTCAATATACTAACATACACTTTTTTTTAAAAAAAATTCCAAAAAAATAGTGAAAAAAAAAATCGAAAAAAAAATGAAAAATAAAAAAGTCAAAGTTTGACCGTTGACCTGTCAACGGTCAACAATTGATCAGTCAAGGTTCACTCAAATACACCATGTGTGCTTGAGTGCATATGAGACTTTGACAAAATAAATATGTTAATTATGAATTTCAAATGTATTACCTGATTCTCTAATCGAGATTTGAGAAACCGTCTAAAAGATAATATGGGATTATCATGATTTGGTGGTGTACGAGTGAGATTTAAAAAGAAAATGTTTTTCTTTAGATTTTAGTATAAACAATTTTGTATGGGTCAGTTATATAGAATTTTGTTTTAACTTTCATTAGGATTTTCACTTATCAATAATAGAAATGATCTCTCGAATTAGTTGAACACAAACACTAAAAAAATCTGAAAGACAATATTCAACTAAATATAATGGAGAATTAATTAATGACCATATTTTTTTTTGAGTTAAGATATCCAACTTTCCGTTTTCACACGGGAGAAAAAATTGGTTCAGAGCATTTATTATTATGATAGTACATAATAAAACCAATGTTTTATTTTTGTGGCTGTAAATACTAGTAACATTTTAATTTGCGTGAATTTTGGGGACAAGATTGAACTATTATATTTGTGATAGCGAACACCACCCAACAAACAATTTTATTTTGTTTTTTTTCAAATAAAACTACTCAAATAAATCCAATAAATACTAATTAGATCTGGTATTATATTGGTAAAAGTGTAAAACTCTATTTTATTTTGAGTAAATCTCACCTGTAAATTTAAACTTATTAAAAATTCACGGGACAAATCATTTTTAATTAGGCGATAATAGTAAATGAATTGTGTGTTAGTTGATTTAATTAATAATACAATTTTGCACAAGTGTTTGTGTTTTATTTTTACTTTATTTTCAGTTTAGGACCCAAAACTTAATAATCATCAATTTGGTACTTGAAATATTAAAACAACAATTTAAGCCTTAAATTAATGATGGAACTACACGTGTCGGAATCAATTGTATAAAGGAACAAAAAAAAAATCATATTTATATTAATAGTTATTGAAAAGAGTGATTTAATTAGATTTTTTTTATATAGATACTTATAGGGGGGAATTTAAAAATCAAACTGAATTTATATATGCATGATATATTTTGTACAGGTAATAACAAATCAAATCCATACAAATATTGAATACAATCTTGAAAGAAACTTACCATATCTTATTTTTGTTAATCATAACAACTTTTGATATGAATACAATATATATATATATAGCTACTCCACTTAACATAAAATTAGAAAAACAAATACTAGAAAAGCGAACTGGGGCGGGGTTCTGTTGAAGTGTTTGACTTTGAAAAAATTCCGCGCAGGTGCAACGACTCAAATAGGACGTCAATTGAATCTTCCTTCTTTCTAGATTTCATTCCAAAATCACTTTCAAATTTCAATATATATTTCTCAAAATTTTGTTATACAACAAAACAAACCCACTTTTCTTTCATCTCTTTAATTCCTTCATTCATAAAACATCTTCCAGCCTTAATTTCCAGTGAGTTTTGTTTTCTCTTTTAATTCTCTCTTTGTATTTGCATGTCTTTGTTTCATGGAATGGATCTTTTCTTCAAGCCCAGAAACTGAAATCCAAATTTAATCCATTTTTCTTTGAATCTTCATCTTGTTTGTGTGTATATTGCGCAATTTCCACTTTTTTTCTATAAAGCCACAGCACTCTGTTTTCTCTTTAATTTCTTGCAGCCCCACTATGATGACTTTCTTGCTGCTTTAATTTTTGGCCTAATTTCAACACTTTTCCTACAATTTGTTCACACTTCTAATTTAACTTATAAACGAATTGGTTCCCTTTTAACTGAATATTAAGAATTACAAATAAATAAATTGATTGGCTTAATTACTGGTGATTATAGATAGTTGAAGATTAGGTGCTTCATCATTTTTTTGCATTTGCATACCAAAAAATACACAATATTTAACCCTGAATTCGACAGGTTATTATAGAAGACATGATGGCCTATTTTCCCAAGCATCTACTTCTCTGTAGCATCATCCTGGCCTTAAACTTTACTCTTCTTGCAGCACAATCAGGTATTTTTATTCGTTATTTTTTATTTCTATCCCGCAATTTTCACAAATTGAAAATAGTCATATAACTTTAAATTTTTAGATGTTTTGGTCTGGTAATCGTCTGTAAAAAGTGAAACATCCGATTGAACAATCAGACTGTACCACATGAAGATGTCAGGATCAACACGATGTTTCATCTCCTACACCTGGACCAATATGTCAAAAATATAGAGTTATATGACTAAGAATTATTCTTTTATGTAAAATTCTTATTTTTTGAATTTGGAATTTTAAGTAGATTATATAAATATATGATATTTTTTCAGGGGGATATTTAGCTGATACTGTGAGAGTAGACCCTTTAGACCAATTGAAGAAATATAGAGGGGGATATGACATAACAAACAAGAATTATTGGAGTGTAAGCATATGCATATATTTCAATACATTTTTCTCACATACATAATGCAATTAGTCTCATCACTTTCTTTCGCGTGTAGTCGACTGCTTTTACGGGCATATACGGATATTCAATCGCGGTCGTATGGTTGATATGTGGTCTGGGATACGGAGCGTTTCTTGCTGCGAAAAGATGTTGTAAGAGGGACAGAAAGCTCAAGAAAAGAACACCCCCTTGTCATAAGAATTGCTACCTGCACCCTCTTCTTTTAGGCCTTGTATTTACACTCCTTGCAATGTAAGCAACACAATACAATACTCTTGTCTATTCCTTGCCATTTTTTACTCTATCAATAAATGGCAATACATTTGATGATTCCAGAATGGGGAGTGGGCTGGTCCTTGGTGGTAATGCTAAGTTCCATTCGAGAGCTAAGACGGTCATAGACATAATAATCGACACAGCAGATGAGGCTTCGGACACAATATACAGCACAACGGGAGCCATGAAAGACATGAGTACGAGACTGAGGGAAGTTGATGACAGTGATTCTCAGGAAACGCGTTTCTTAACTTCAACTTCTCAGAGGCTCGATTCTCAGGCCGATGACATAGCAAGACAAGCTTCCAAGAACAGGCGCCTCATCGACAAGGGCCTCAAGATAGTCTATGTAATAACAACCACCACGATTTCTTTGACCTTAGTCACCGTGATTGCTCTTCTAGGTAACAATCCCTTCACTTTACTACATTCCATTAGGCAAATTTACTAGTATATTTTTTCATATAAATACATTTTTGATATGCAGTTTTGGGAGTCTTGAAATTTCAAAGGACTATTCAAGTGTAAGTAGATTAATCAATTTCTTTATAAATTACATATGAAAGATTATTTTGGGTGCCTAGTACTAACAATTTTTTTTTACCTGCAGACTAATTGCACTTTGCTGGACATTTACTGTCCTCTGCTGGCTCTTCTTCGGGATCTACTTCTTCCTACAAAAGTAGGTTCATTCCTACAAAACTCGTCCCATGAGACTAAAAGTCGTCTCAAAAGGCCATTTTGCAAATTGGTTTTCTCCAATGAGACTAGTTTCACTAACAATCGACACTGTCTAATTCTGTAGCTTCTCCGAAGACACGTGCACAGCAATTGAAAGTTTCCAGCAGGATCCTTATAACAACAGCTTGAGCTCCATTCTACCTTGTGATGAATTGCTTTCTGCTAAATCTGTTCTAGCTGATGTTAGTCAAGGAATCTACAACATAGTGAACGAAGTAAGAGTCTTGACGCGATTAAGGATTATAGTATTATATATGATCACGAATTAAAAAAACGAAAACAGAGAAATCATGTGACTAATTATTGATTTGAAAATAAAACTGCGCGCAGGTGAACAACAACATATCTACACAATATGGAAACATTTTTCAGATATGCAATCCTTTCTCACCACCACCTTTGCATGAATACCAGCCATTGAACTGTCCCTCTACTTCAATCCAAATAGGCGACATCCCTCGGGTAAGGATACATAACACGAGTCAACGAACTACTTCAATACGACACTCTGGTGGTGTTTGCAAACTCTACTAATTATCAAAATTTAATCTTTTTTTTTTTCTTTTTCTCTGAAGCTAATGAGGATGCTAGTATGTCCTGATTCAGAAGGTGAAACATGCAATGGAGGAATCCCGGTTCCTGCCATTTACTACAACAGAATCGAAGCATACACCACTTCGATTCAAAATCTACTCAACGTTTATCCCGGGATGGAAAGCCTAGTCGAGTGCCAGACAGTGAAGGATGCTTTCTCTGAAATCCTTGACAAACACTGCTCCCCTTTGAAGAGATACGCCCGAATGGTGTGGGCATCGCTCGTCTTTCTGTCTGTCGTGATGATCGCGTTGGTTCTCGTCTGGACAATCGGGTCGCACCACGACCTAAACCATCACTCCTTTGGCGGTTCAGTGAAACCACATTCTCCTACAACAGAATCTGGGACAGCTGACAATGACTCAAAACACATTGTAGATGTGTGAATACAACAAACATTGCTAATTATAGATGAAGCCAATTACATCTCTCAGTGAGATTTGTACAGATAAAAGAAGATCCTAGTATAGTTTATAAAGTACTAGTAAAATACACAACAAAACTTCTTTTTTTTTCTCCTACAAGTAGGAATACAAGATTGCCAATGGGGACAAACCCTTTGAGTGCAATGTGGCATGTAACGATTCTTTTATAGGCCAATTGGTTTATTTATACTTTTTTCATTTATTATCAACAGTTTAATCAAGAAATTTGCTACTAATTGCATGTGTCCATTATTTAGAACTGGAGTATTATATATATTTGTATAAATGTACGTATTTAGGCCCATTAGTATCTTTGTACACACATAAGCCCATCTTTAATTCTTTATATACTCGGTTCTAAAATAAATAAATTATCTCTTCAATTATCCTCTTTATGGTAACTAGAGCCAATTTTTGACTCACGTCCCAAATCTGATACAGAATCATGACCGGCACAGCCACCCCCACCTGTCATGACCGGCACACGTCCCAAATCTGATACAGAATCATGACCGGCACAGCCACCCCCACCTGCGGTTGTCATCATCGACAACAGCGCCTCCTCTCCGCCAGGGCCGGTCCTAGGAATATTTGGGCCTGAATCGAACTTTAAAAAAAGGCCCCGTCCTTCATATTTTTTATTCTATACAAACTTATAAAACACAATGTAAAATAATTTTTAAAGAACTAATAGTATATAAAATTTAAAGAACTAACAATATAGATTTTTTTTATATATAAATTTTAGAATTTCTAATTTTTAATTAATAGTTTTTTTAAGATTTAAAGTTATTTAATTTTAAGAGATTTTTCAGATTTTTAATATAATTATTATAATTTTTAGAAAATTTAATGAGATTTTTAAAATTTTTTATTTAGACAATTTTAGATTTTATTTTTTATATGAGTAAATTTCAATGATATTTTTAGAAATTTTTAATATTATTTTTTTATTTTTAAATTTGAAGGATGTAAATTGAACTATTTGTCCGAAATTTTAATAAATTGGATAAAAAATTATGTAAATTGGACACTCTAAGACGTAAAGTGAAAACTTAAAAGATATAAAGTGAATTAGACCTTTATTGAGACTTTTTTCTTCTAGTTTTTCTTGGTAAAGTCTAGTATGCACTCGAGTGCATGTTGTGCACCCTAGTCCATATTGCACTTTTCAGTTTTACTGACTTACACTTTTTGGTAAATTGTGTTGCACTTTTCAATTATTACTAAAAATATTATTATATAGTTTAATAATTGAAAAGTGCAACACCATTTACCAAAAAGTGTAAGTCAGTAAAACTGAAAAGTGCAACATGAACTAGGGTGCACAACATGCACTCGAGTCCATAGCAGACCAACCCTTTTTTCTTTCCTTATTCACTAATTCTTTTTACTTTTTTAGCACTTTTCTTTATGTGTTTACACAATTATATTAATATTTTATATTATACAGAGTAATATATATATATATATAACATATTTTAAAAAATGGGGCTCTTAAAAGGTGAAATATTTATGGGCCTGAATCGATCGACTCGTTGGACTTAAATTAGGACCGGGCTACTCTCCATTCATTGCCTTCAACGTCTCCTCCCAATTCCCTCACAAACTTACTTCAACCAACTTCACACCTTGGAGCCTTCAATTAAGATAATACTCCCTCTGTCCACCAAAAGTGTGCTCACTTTTTTTTATATGTGCTTTTTAAAAAATCATATTTTAATTATAAATAATATATTTAATATAATGAGTAGAAAATATATTTGGTAGATACTCAATCTTGTTAATAAAGTAGAAAAAATATTCAAAAGTTAACTATTTAAATAGAATAAGCACGTTTTTGTGGACCTCAAAAAAAGAAATGAGCACACTTTTAGTGGACGGAGGGAGTAATTGATAAGTGTGAATGTGTGTGATGGTGATATTTTAAAAAAAGAGAAACATTCACTGTGGCGGAATAAATATGGTACTCCATAATGGATTTCAAACTACAGACAGGTATAAATTTGTTTATATTAAATCAACCTTCCATAATACCCCCTCCGTTCATGAAATGTAGTCCCATTTGCCTCATTTTCTTTGTCCATTAAATGTAGTCCCATACACTTTTTGAAAACCATCACCCCTCAAACATCATTTAATTACTCAATTTGCCATCAACTTTATTCACAAACAATCACTTTATTCACAATGGACCCCACAATACTCTATAATACCCTTACTTTATCTACATTTTTCTTAAAACTTGTGCCCATCCACCATGGGACTACTTTTAGTGGATGGAGAGAGTATATTTTTTTTTTAAAAACGATTTTGATATTAATTACAATCAATTGTTAAAAAATTATATATATATATATATATATATATATAACTCATTTAATTTAATAATATTATTCGCCTTTCAATTAAAATTGCAAGTAAAAATTTTAAAGTTAGTAATTTTAGTTGTCTTTCGTTAATAAATGACAATTATTTAGATTAGTGCAAAAAAAAATAAAAACAAAAAAAAAAGTAAGTGGGCTAGTCTTGGGTGAGACCGTCTCACAGAATAAGATCCGTGAGACGGTTTTTATATATAAAAAGTGATAATGTTTGAGCAAAAAGTGATAATATTTTTATCACTTTTGTTAAAAATATTATCACTTTTTATTTGAACATTATCACTTTTTTTACAAACCAAAATCTGGAAAAAAAATATGATTTATCTTACCCAAAATTTTGAAATATGGGTTAAAAGGATCCGTCTCACAGAAAAAGATCCGTGAGACGGTCTCATACAAGTTTTTGCTAAAAGTAAAAAGAGTGTAATCATTCTCATTTTTCCTTACTTAATAAGGCATTTTTCCTTCATTATAAAAAGAGTGTAATCATTTTTATTTTGGTGAATTGTTTTCTTTCTTTTTTAATTTGCTTAACTGAATTTCAGTTCAAAATTGCGTCCTCTGAGCTTTCCTTTTTAATTTGCACCCACAGTTAATAAGCATTTTGCTTTGTTATAAAAAGATTGTAATCATTTTCATTTTTATTTTGGTAAATTCTAAAATAAATGGCTTCTGTATATAGGATTGTAATTTTTTTCATAGGCAACAGATTCCAAAATTAATAATTTTGTTCCATCTTAATTTTTTTTTTATTTTTTTTTAAAGTCCTTCAAGAGAATTTTTATGGGGGTCACTATTAACTCCCTTGTGTGGTGACCTATAGCAGCTCACTCCCTCCCATAAAAGATGTTGAAATGAGCTCCAAATTGTAGGTAATATGACCTAACTCTGAGTTGATTTTTCCTTTTTAAAATAAAAAAATCACTTTTACTTTTTGCTTTTGGTCTTCCCAAAGTGTTCCCATCTCACTTGTGTGTGTGATGTGAAGTTGGATGAAATGTGTGGGTTCAAATTTTAATTGACAACTTCATGTGTTTTCTTAATATTTTATTTATAAAATTTCAATCCTTAATTGATGATATTTTTTAGTAGTTGATTTCATGAGATTAACTGTTCGAAAAGCTTGATCTTGAAAGTTGTCATCACTCTCATCAAGGTGACTCGTTAGTAGGATAGTAATGATAACAACTAAGGTGAGAATCCTGCTCCAACCCAAAGACTACTCCATTTCAATCATGAGAAACGGTAGAGTCAACTCTGATCCGAGTCAGATTATGCGCTTTCATTAGGTTACTCCTCGGGAGATATATATTTGAATTTGCACACTACAAATTCTTTTGTTAGCGAGAGGATCTCCCTAACTGCACAATCTTCCGGTCCCGAGGTAGACCGTTTTTGTCGGCACAGAGAAACCGCTTGTTGGGAATCCGTTCTTATTTCTAAATGCCTAACCTGCCGACTAGTTGCTAGTTTTATGCCTTCGAGAATTGCCATCAATTCTGCTCCAAGCGCATCCCTCTGGGGCCTTATTCTTTTTGCAAATTCAGCCACAAGAGTTCCATTTGCCCGTCGGAGGGTTCCTCCTATGCCATATCGCCTATCTTCACTTTTATGTGCTCCATCGACTTCCAGGGTAAATCCCTCAAAGGGGACTGATTCTGTATTGTCCCCATCGTCTTGAAAGAAATGCGGTTTATCGTTTATCTTCTCCAATTGTTGTTGGTACGCTTCCAGATAGTGAAGTACTTTTCCCCCTATCTCCTGGTCCATTTCTTTTGGCCGCGGAGTATTTGAGTGGAGAATTATGCATCTTTCTTTCCAGATCCCCCATGATACCATTACAATTCTCTCGAAATCTAGTTTCTGCACATTGGCTTTCAGGAACTCCAGAAAGTCAATAGTGTTCTTTCCTTCTCCTTTTTTTATAAGCCTACGCATTCCGATTCCGCTCCAGATTTTCTTGACTTTGTGACAGTGAAAGAGGACATGTGTGGTGTTTGGTGAGAAATTTCCACATAAGCCACAAATAGGACGGATTGGAATATGTCTTTTTTGCTAGGTTGCCTTCCGATTGAATGGAGTCCTTGCACATTTTCCATCCAAAGATTCGGACCTTAGGAGGGATCTTCATTCTCCATAATTGGTTCCACCAACGGCTATTAAATCCCCAGATGAGGATGCACAAAGCGGGTTGAAGTAGGACTCCTTCATAATTAATTTATAACCCGAGCTGACTGAGTAATTCCCCATTACATCATCATTCCAGAATCTCTTATCCTCGTCCTCCTTTCTTCCTACCTGTGTTCGAAGTATCCCTTCAGCCTCGTAATGGTTAAAGGCAATCCTAGTCATATCTTCTCTCCATTCACGTCCCTCGTTTATAAAATAATTAATGTTAGGGGCAGCCGCTATTCCAGATGTGACTCTACCACTCTTTATTCCGTGCACCCAAGCATGTTTATGGATCTGGATAGAGTTACCATTGCCAATCACCCATCGCATACCGAGGTCCAAAGTATACCTACTCTTACATAAAGATCACCATGTGAAGGACAGGTTGTTCCCTACTTCTGCTTCCATGATGTCCAGATGTTTATAATACCTTGCCTTAAGAACTCTGTTAAGAAGGGAGGTTGGCTCTTTGATGCATCTCTAGACTTGCCTGGCAAGAAGCGCATAATTGAAAAGATGTAATCTTTTAAAACCCATCCCCCCTTCCTCTTTTAGTCTACATAGATCCTCCCACTTCTGCCAATGCATTTTGCTACCGCCCTCTTTCCTGCCCCACCAGAAATCAGCCATAAGTTTTCCATCTGTTCACAAATTTGTATAGGAAATTTGAAGCACATCATCGTGTAGGTAGGGATTGCTTGGAGGACCGAACGGATGAGGACTTACCTTCCCCCTTCAGAAAATTATTTGTTCTTCCAATTGTCAATTCGATCTTTCAGTCTGTCAACCAGATAGGAAAATTGAATGTGTTTTGATCTAATTGAGAATGTAGGCAGCCCAAGGTAAACCTGGTGGCCCTGGGTGGCCCGAATTCCCAAGGCCTGATTTACCAGATTCCTAGAGTTAACCGACGTGCTCGGGCTAAATAGAATAGTGGATTTATCATAGTTAACCATCTGACCAGACGCGCGCTCGTAACTATTTAGTACCTCCTTGAGCTCGGACCCACTATTATCCTTGGTCTTAAAAAAGATGACACCGTCATCTGCAAAAAAAAGATGAGAAATTACCGGCGCTTCCCTAGCAACCCTAACTCCTTCAATGTGGCCCCTGGCCACCCTATCTTTTAAGAACGATGAAAGCCCTTGCGCACATATCACAAATAGAAAAGGTGAAAGGGGGCCACCTTGACGCAGACCACGAGAACGGGTTACCCTCCTAACCACTGAATTATTAATTTTGAAAGAGTAACTAACTCTTTGGACACATCTCATCAAAAGTTTAATAACTCCCCTTGGGGATCCCAGTTTCTCAAGCTGTGTTCTGATAAACGGCCACTCAATGCTGTCATAAGCCTTACTCATGTCAAGCTTCAGAGATGCATACCCGGTTTTACTCTTGTTGTGTTTCAGCCAATGCATACATTCGTACCCCAACAGTACATTATCGGCAATCTGTCGGTTTTGGACAAAAGCTCTTTGATGTTCATCGATGATCTCTAGCATAACAACCCTAAGTCTATTTGCCATTACTTTAACAACAATTCTGTAGATGACATTGCATAAACTAATTGGCCTAAAATCCTTCAAGTGCTTGGGGTTTTTAACTTTCGGGATTAAAGTGATCCACGTCTCATTCCAACTTTGAACATCACCGTCATGGTTCAGAATGTCCAGCGCCCCTTTTAAAAGATCGTGTCCAATAATGTGCCACTTATCTTGAAAAAAATTGGCATTGAAACCATCCGGTCCCGGGGCTTTATTTGGATTTAGGTTAAAAACCGCATCTTTGACCTCTTCCTTAGTATAGGACCTAGATAAGAATGATGTCATACTATCATCGACCAGAGGTTCCGTGTGAGATATAATCCTCTCCATCTGCTCTACACTTGGTGAGGTCGAAGTGAATAACTCTTGGTAATAATTCGAGATGTGATTTGTTACGTCCTCATTTGATTCCACCCATGAACCATCATCCTTTTGTAATCGAGAGATCGTGTTTCGACCTTTTTGCTCCGTCACTCTTCGGTTGAAGTATGTCGTATTGCGATCATCATTAATCATCCAATTTGTTCTGGATATTTGTCTCTAGTACTCTTCCTGTTGAGATAACAATTTTTCAAAGGTAATCTCCAAATTGGCGTTGTTCGAGTCGCCTTTGTCAAGTGTTGCCTGATTGAGAATTTCTTTGGATAAATGCTTAATTCTAGAATCAAGATTTCCAATATTTCTTGAAGCCCAGCTTGTCAAGTGAGTCGAACACTTGTGAAGTTTGGTCATCAACGAGCTCGTGGTATCAAGAGCGCGCCAACAATTGTCAAGGACGTTTTCGAACGTTGGTTCAAATAGCCATGCATTTTCAAAACGAAATTGTCCCTTTTGATTTTGAATCCCGTCCCAACCCGTGAGCACGATTTGAAGAGAAATGGCACGATGATCATATCCAAACCAGTGAGAGTGTTGGACTTGCAAGGATCTCCAAAGAGAACGCCATTCATTGTTTGCTACAAATCTGTCAAGTCTTTCTTTGATGTGAGATTGAGCTTTTTTCTTATTATCCCAAGTAAATTGGGGTCCTTTAAACCCTAAGTCTACAAGATCAAAAGAGTTAAGCATTGCTAGAAAACGATCCATATTTGAACGAGTTCTACCATTTTGATTCCCTCCCCATTGTTCACTTGCACGCAAGATCTCATTAAAGTCTCCACCCACTATGCAAGCTTTGTTGAGGGAGTGTGTAGATTCAATCCGATTTAAAAGTTCATTTTAGAGATGACGTTGATTTATAATCGGGGGACCATAGAAGCCGGTGAACCACCATTGTGCTTCTCCAAAATTTACAAGAGAATCTATGTGATTGTTGGAATAAGAAAACACTGAAATCTTGATATCAAAAACTGCATACAAAATTAAACCCCCATTATTGCCTATTGGATCTACAACAAAACAAAAAGAGAAATTAAGTAAAGTCTTCCAATATTGGGCTATCCTAGTTGGGAGTTTAGATTCCATGACAAACAAAATAGAGGGTTTATTTATGGCTATCATTTGCCTAATTTTCTGGAATGCATTGGGACCTTTCAAACCCTTTGCATTCCAACTAACTACGTTCATGGATAGGAACGGGGAGGGGATTCACCCTCCTCCGCCTGATTCGAGCTCACCGCCTCCTCATCACTCTTATGCCTTTTTAAGCCACTGACCCCTTCGTCTCCATCTTCATTTTCGTTCACAACAGGCCCTACATCAAATTTCAGCATAGCATTAATAGGCCTACCTCTTTTTCTAGGCCCCTTCGGATAAGTACGATGGGTCGTTGTCGCCTGATTCTGTCCATTTCCCATCTCAGAAGTAGGTAGTGCCAAAGTTTTGCCCTTACCTTTACCCAAAGTATCCTTCATCAATCCTTTTCCCATGTCCAGGCCCTGGCGAGAGCTTGAGTTCTCCCCATTTTCAAACCCACAGCGGCTCGCAAAGTAGCTGGCTTGCATGACCCCTTCCCATTCAGCTCTCATCCTACTTTCTTCCCTTGCTAGGTATCTGTTTGCATTCCTTTATAACAGCACTTGAGCTTCATCCACCAATACTGAATCAGCAAATTGATCTGCTTCCTGCATTTGTTCTTGTTCTTGTTCACTCCAGTTCTCTTCTCTCATCACCAAACCTCCCACCCTCGCATCAGCCTTAATCACCAGGGAGTGAGGCACATCTCTTTCCTCACGTTGCGGTTGCACAGCTTCCTGATCTCGAGCAGTAGTGAGTCTTCGTAGAAAGTCATATTGATCTTGAGTGAGCCCCTTCTGGCTCTCCGCCCGAAACCACATATGGAATTTCTTATGGTCTATATTCCGATGTCCTTCATCACGGTATCTTTCAATGCAGTCATTTTCAATGTGTGTAAGTACACCACATTAATAACAAAATTCTCCAAGCTTTTCATACCTCAGTGCTAAAAGAATAGTTTCGCCATGGATGGTGAGATTAGTGCTCCGGTTGAGAGGACGATGAAGATCCAGCAGCACCCTGACTCGTAAGCACCTGCCCCACGCCGTCTCCCCTTGTGGACAATCCAAATCAATGACATCCCCTAGGGTTTCAGCCAGCTTGAAAGCAATCTAGCGTGTCATGCAGTAAATGGGGAGCCCATGGATTTGTATCCAGAATGGGATCCGGTTGATCATCAGGTCTCTTGGTCGCTCAGCTCCCTCGAGCTTCAAAAGAACCAGCATAGGTCCGTTGACGATCCACGGCTGCCGGTAGAAGGCTCTGTTTGAATTAGCCTTCCTTTCGAACTCCAGCATAAAGTATCCACCTGCTTACAAAACAATCCTCACTTGGCCTTCGACCTTCCAGATACGCTTCAAAGAGTTGAGCGTTTCGACTAATCCCATAGGCCTGCGAAGGGTGAAGAGTCCCAGCAAAGCGTGCCTTGGGATTGCAAGTTCATTCGCATCCACATGCAGATTAACATCCTTCGCATCAGAGATCCACACATTTCACAGAGGCTCGTTCAGTTGCTCCGCCATTGCAATTATCACGAGAGTGAAGAAGATGATTATGGTTTGTGTATGCTTCATCTTCACCCCCAAATCGAATAAATACTCCAACCCACCGCAACAACAACCAATCGATGATGAGGAATTCCCCCAAGAAATCAGACAATGCTTATGGAAATCTCGAAGAAAAGAAACCAGACGAAGAGGTGTCTTGGACAACGGAAAAAATCAGTATAAAGCGTCTACCAGATCACGAAAAATGCACGGGGAAACTTCTCATTAGGCACATTCCGACAGATTAAATGCTTATACTCTTCCCCCTAGAATAATTACTACCTATAACACGCTCTTAGGTCACCATAATTACATTCTTTAGAGAATCGGAGAAAATTGCACCTTCCCGAGGTGTAATCGTACCTTCCGAGTGTGAGAACGCCCCTACATCAGCGCGTGCACACTTGAAAAAATTCGGGTTGTGTCGAATTATTTAGGAGTAACAAATATGTCCCTCAGTTTATAAAATAAAATTTCAATTTTGTGGTAAAATTTATAAAATTTAGGAGTAACAAATATGTCCCTCAATTTATAAAATAAAATTTCAATTTTTCTGGTAAAAATGAAACACGGTCCGTGCCTTTCAATTAATTTCGTTGGCAAGTAATTTATGTGGTGTTCTTCAAAAAGTAATTTCCCTCGATTAATTTGTCCATCTGAACAAGCATGCCAATTAATCTTTGGATGCTGAAGTTTCATCAAGAAATTAACTGGTCATTTTCATCTACATTTTTTGTGTGTTTAAATTGGTAGAGGGACATATACGTTCCACTTTATTTTATTTTTAATTTAATTTAAGTTTTATGTTTGGTACCTTATATATACCATTTAAGTTTAGTAATTTATATAATATTCAAATTTAATTTTAATTTAAGTTTTAGTAATTTATGTAATATTCAAACTCAATTTGAGTTTGAATATTACATAAATTGTGATAGAATTAGAGATTTTGAGATACTTTTTCAACATTATGGATTAATTTTGTTGAATGATTTTTTTGAAGTTTAATGCAATAGTCACAATAATTGTCTCAATTTTCTACCCTTAACAACATTCAGTGTTTAAATTAGCAATACTTGATGTTCAACTTTTACTGTTTAAAAACACTCACTGTTCAAGTTTGCAATACTTGGTGTTCAACTTTTATTTTTGGATGATCATACTTGCCATTGATTTTAATGTTTTATTTTGTTATACTTTTTAGAATCATTACATTGTTGAGGAGTCTTAAGTTTAGATGGCTAAATTTGATTTGTTTTCCTAATATATTTAGGTGTATTGGGTTAAAGATAACCGTTGAAGAAATACTCAAAGCTATCAACAAAATAATTTGATTGATTGATTCATTCATTAAATTTACATATATAAACTGAATGTCAATAAGGTACCGAACCATGACCTAAGGTACTAAACCCTAAATTCAAAATCGAAAAATCTTATATTACATAAGGTACTAAAATGAAATGAAATTATTCATTTATTAAATTTAAATATATAAGTTACTAAATTTAATAAATGAATAATTTAATTTCATTTTAGTACCTTGTTTAATATAAGAATTTTGAATTTAGAGTTTATTACCTTAGATTAGGGTTCAATAACTTATTGAAATTCAATTTATATGTGTAAATTTAATGAATGAATGAATTAGTTTCAAACTTTTAGAAACTCCACTTTTACAATATTCACGACATTTTATAAAATGTCATTACTTTTAGAGCTCACACGTACACACAAGTCAAAATCAATTTCATTTTAATTAGTACCTTATGTAATAAGAGAATTTTCGATTTTGAATTTTGAGTTTAGTAATTAATTAGTATGTTTCGATATCAATATCGGGATTGAAATTGAGATAGAATTAGAGATTTTGAGATCTTTTTCAAGATTATGGATTAAATTTGTTGAATGATATTTTTTGAAGTTTAATGCAATAGCCATAATAATTGTCTCAGTATTCTACCCTTAACAACACTCCGTGTTCAAATTTGCAATACTTAAGTGTTCAACTTTTACAGCTTAATAACACGCACTATTCAAATTTGCAATACTTGGTGTTCAACTTTTATTGTTGGGTGATCATACTTGTCATTGATTTTATGTTTTATTTTGTTGTACTTTATGCCTGAAATATTGTACTCTCTCCATCCATGAAATGTAGTCCCATTGGAGTGGGGCATATGTTTTAAGAAAAGGGTAGATAAAATAGATAAAGTAAGGGTATTGTAGGGATTATGAGGTCCATTGTGAATAAAGTGATTGTTTGTGAATAAAATTGATGATGACTATTTGAGTAATTAAGTGATGGTTGAAGGGTGATAGTTTTCATAAAGAGTATGGGACTACATTTTGTGGACAAATAATATAAGGCAAATGAGACTACTTTTCATGGACGGATGGAGTATATTTTTTAGAATCATTACGGTGTTGAGGAGTCAAAAGTTTAGATGGCTAAATTTGATTTGTTTTATTTTCCTAATATATTTAGGTGTAGTGGGTTAAAGCTAACATTTGAAGAAATACTCAAAGTTATCAACAGAAGAAATGTGATTCTTATGATTTCTTATTAGCTTTACTCCAATTTCAATCTCAAGATTGACATCGAGAACACAATATAATAGAAATGCAACACGATACAAAACAATCATAAATAGATACCCGTTATAGATAGAAACAAGTCAATTTACTATATAAATGGAATATACGTTTAATTTGAATATTACATAAGTTAGTAAATTTAAATTGTATATAAAGTACTAAATCATTTTATTTTATTTTTTTGAAGCAAAAGTACTAAATCATAAACCTAAATTGTATATAAAGTATATAAGTTACTAAAATTGAAATTGGAATTGAGATCGAATCATTGCACATTCTCAACATGTCACATAAAATCACTATCCATTTTAAATAAGAGAAAATATTTCTCAATCATCTCAACAAGTTTAATTTTCTTGTTAAATCTCTTATTATTCGATAAACATAAAGTACTAAACCCTAAATTGAATTGAAATATCACATAAGTTGCTAAACTTAAATTGTATATAACGTAATAAACATGCATAATGTCATAAACCTTAAACTAAAATTGATTTTGGATATTACATAAGTTACTAAAAGTTAAATTGAAATTAAATTTGAATAGTATTACATAAGTTATTTGTTGGGATATGAATCCTATGAATAATATTCTAGTTGATGAGATTATGTTTTGATGGCCAAAAGCAACTTGAAGTTAATGATATATGTGGCTGGAAGTCATCTTAACTAAGCCATCTTGGTGAAACATATAAATCTGAGTTTACTGATCTTATTAGCTACAAATCTGATATTTGGATATATTATGAACTGTTAGGAACTAAGCCGATAATTTATTGTATACACAACTTATAGTATATGACTTAGATATACTCTTCTGTATGTAGTTCAGTTGATGTATATATAGGTTTTATATGTGTAAGTTTTGTATTAATTGTATTCAGCATTGTAAAAGTTCAAGACAGTAGAATAGAGAAAGATCAGAAGACTAAAGAAGACTCAGAAGACTACTTCAAAGTATGAAGACTATCAAGAGGAGTAAAAATGAAGCTCATAAATATAAGAGAAGTATTCTGATAAAGCGCAGAACAGAAGTTGAGAACTGTGCTGACTGGCTTAGAACAGTAAAACTTAGAACAGTAGTTTACTGTGCTGAGTTGAAGTTGTTGAAGAATAAGTTTGGAAAACTTATTTAAGGCGTAACTGAAGATATTGGAAGATATGCTAACTTGAAGATAAGAAGTTAAGTCAGTTACAAAAAGAAGTTACAAGAAACGGTTAAGAGTTAGTTGAGAGTTAGTTTCACAAACTGCTAACTTTCATACTAAAGTCTATAAATACCATATGGTCTTCTACTTGAAAAGACTAGTGCTACTCAAGATATTCTGAAGAACTAAAGCATTCAAAGAGCATTCAAGTATTCAAGAACTCACAGAGTTAAAGGAGATCAAACCAAGAGAAGAAGCCACTGCATAGTATTGAAGAATCAAAGGCTACTACTCAGAGAAGTTTTACTGTACTTTTTAGTTTGTGATTTGTTGTAAATAAGTGTGCTAGTTACTTGTGAAATTACTAGTAGATCGAAGATACACTTGGAAGTGTAATCGATAAGATCACAGTCTTAGTCTTGGGACTTTAAGCCACAAGAAACTCAAGAAGGAAGAGTTAATAAAATATCACGACTGGAGTTGTGAGAGTGGATGTAGACATTTGTCGAACCACTATAAATCTTGTGTGTTGATTTACTTACTGTTTGATATTTGTTTAACATACATATTAAAGTTCTAAATCAAAGTTGAGTATAAAACTGAAACTGGAAGTACTGATCTGACTTAGTAAGAACAGTACTATTCAGAACAATATTTCGCATATAACTCTGATATTTTGAAAGATTTTTAAAAGTTTATTCACCCCTCCCCTCTAAACTTTTTCTAGCTTAATCAATCTTAACTCAACTTGGGACCAACATTACTAAACTTATATGGTATATAAGGTATCAAACATAAACCTTAAACCTAAATTGAATTGAAATATTACGTAAGTTGCTAAACTTAAATTAAATTTGAATAATACTGCATAAGTTACTAAACTTATATGTTTTATAAGATACCAAATAAAAGCCTTAAATCTAAATTGAGTTTGAATATTAATAAGTTATTAAATTTAAATTGAAATACGTACTAAACTCTAAACCTTAAAAAAATTTAGAAAATTTAAATATTACATAAGATAGTAAACTTAAACTTAAATTGAAATTGATTCATTCACTCATTAAATTTACATATATAAATTGAATTTAAAACATAAGGTACTAAACTTAAAAGAAAAATTGAAATTGATTAATTCATTTATTAAATTTTTATATATAAACTGAATGTCCATGAGTTAGCAAAATTTAAATTGAAATTGAAATTGAAATATTACATAAGTTGTCAAACTTAAATTGTATATAAGATACTAAACATAAACCTTAAACCTAAATTGAGTTTGAATATTATATAAGTCACTAAAATTTAAATTGAATTTGAATAATATTACATAAGTTACTAAACTTATATGCTATACAAGTTACCAAATATAAACCTTAACCCTTAATTGAATTTGAATATTACATAATTGAATTTGAATATAACATAAGTTACTAAACTTAAATGGTATACAAGGTACGTACTAAACATAAACCTTAAACATAAATCAAATATTTGAACACATAGGGTGAATATCTAAACAAAAGGTGTCTTTTTTTTCTCTCCTGATAATGAATTTAAGTAAAGAAGAATTGAAAAAAAAAGTTAAGTTCAAGGAATGAATCAATCTCAATTTCAATTTAAGTTTAGTACCTCAAATTTAATTTAACGTTTAATATCTTACAAAGTGTAATATTCAAATTTAATTTAGAGTTTATAAAACGTACTACCCAAATTACAAAATAAAATATAATTCTCTCTAAAAAAAAAAGGATGCAAAGTTCAAATCTCTATTATCCTTGAATTATAAGTAAAAAAAAAAATCATCTTCCATTAGAACTGTAATTTTCCTTGAAGACCTTGACTACACGGAGTTAATCGCCTAGTACCAAAAGCAAATGGTTAAATGCATGAGACTAAAAATGATATGGAAATAACCTGACGTAACAGACATCTACTGCATTCCATCAAAAAAATCGTAACAGACATCTACTACATTAGGGCATAAAAATCATGATTTTTATGCCCTGCGATCAACAAGAAAAAGAAGGAAATAAAGAACGACATTATTTTCTCATCTCGAGTGGAATATAAAACATAATATTAATTAAAAAACCATTTAATTTATAATTAATACTATCAATAATTAGTGCATTAAAAATATTTAAGTTTAATTAAAGTCGTGAATTTTTCGAGTCAAATATTATTGAAATCAAATTCATCTTAATTAAATTCAAATAAATCGGTCCAATTTCTTTCCTAGTCTTGAAAGGCAAAATGGGTAAAACCTCTTATTCATCAATTCACTCTCAACTGTTCCGCACTACTTTCTCTCTCCTCTATTTCCACCGCCCATTGGGGCCAAAATGAAAGGATTATTTTAAAAGTCTGAGCCTCTTAGCACACCTGCACGGGGTTCGGACGAAACCAAAAATACAAACATTAATCTATGTAATGATAATCAAATCACTTTTAATTGCGATTGTTGCTATAGGAATAAGAATTCAAGTCATAGTGATGACATTGTTCCTCCAGAACCAAGAAAAAAATAAGGATTCAAAGAGGCCTGTAGAGAAAAAACATTTATCCAAAAGATTGATTCATTACTACTACATAAAGCACTACATTACATAAACAACCACATATGCCTTTACTAGAGCTTTAAAAGCATTAGGCACAACTAAATCAATCCACGGCTCTCAAATTACTCGCGATTTATCAAATTAACTCGGATATATTGCTCTTGCTAATTTCTTTAATGGAAGCAACTGCAGCAGCAAGCAAAGCTAAATCAAACCATTAATGTTCAGCAATTTCGTGTTGGATTCGCCTCCTCCTCCGTCGTCTAAAAGGACCCTACTCTTCCTTGGGGTGAAGGCGCAGCTGAGCTTCAGTCAGGCGGATGCCTGGATTTATCTTTACCTTCACCGATGAAAAAATAGAAGGCTTTAGAAATTGAGGCCCTCTGTTGGGATATGAATCCTATAAACAATGTTCTAGTTGATGATTGTATGTTTTGATGACCAAAAGTAACTTAAAGTTAATAATATATGTGGTTATAAGTCATCTTAACTAAGTCATTATAAGAGATATTGGAATCTTAGTATGTGTTACTGATCTGATATATGAACTGTTAGGAACGAAGCTGATGGTTGTATTGTAGAGACAGCTTATAGTATAGTACTTAAAAGTACTCATTTGTATATAGTTTAGTTGATGTATAGATAGGTTTTATATTTGTAAAGTTGTATTCTATTGTATTCAGCATTGTAATAGTTTAGAACAGTAGATTAGAAGAAGATCAGAAGACTATTGAAGACTCAGAAGACTACTTCAGAATAAGAAGACCTTCAAGAAGAGTTGAAGAGAAGCTTAGAAGAATTCTGGAGAAGTTAGAACAGTTTTGTAGAACTGAGCTGATACTAAGAACAGTACTCCAAGAAGGGTAATTCAGAAAGACAAACCATGTCTAGACCATTTACATTCACCACAATCAGGTAAAAAAGTTACTAAGGTGCATAATCCCGATGAGGAAGCTGGTAAAGCTGAGAGAATTGAGAATATACACTTAAGGGGGAATCTGTGATTTCTTAAATATCCTTTCTGTTGACTCAGAGCACTAGTCACCTTAGAATAAACCTTATAAATACCTATTTTAATTATTCCTTACTGATTTGTACTGTATTTCACCAATTATGCATGAACTAACACTTCTACCAAGGTGAAACAGGCACAGAAGAGGAGTTCTCCACTGGAGGGGGAACTGATCTGATTATAGATTTGATCTGTCTACAAATCTGATCTGATTACAGTCTTTATCTGTCTACAGACATGTTCTGATTATTGAATTGATTTGTCTACAAAACTGTTCTGATTACAAAGTTAATTTGTCTACGGAACTGATCTGACTACAAAATCAATCTTTCTACAGAACTATTCTGATTACTGATTAAACTGTCTACATAACTGATTTGATTACAGAAAAGTCTGTCTATAGAAAAGAACTGATCTGATACACAGTACTAATCTAAGAGTTCTGTGTTGATATCAAAAGAGTGAAAATCAGAAGAGTTGAGAACTGATCTGAAGATTACGGTGCTGACTCAACTACTGATCTGATGTCTGTAAAGTACTCAGCTGATCACAGTACTCAGCTGAATCCAGATAAGTAAATTTCAATTGTAATATAAGCAAAGAAGTGAAGGAAACTGTACTTGGACACAACTGTGCTGATACACATCTGAACAGTAATTTTGTCTTAGTAAAATTTCTAAGGCAAAATCTGATCAAAATTAGATTATTAATAGAAAAGAGTAATACACTTCTCTATTTTGACCTACTTTTAAACGGGTGTATATATCATTACAAGTTGGCTCCAAAAATTTGGAAAAAGGTATTGAATTTGGAACGTTTTAACTTTGCAAAATTTGAGACTTAATCCACACCACACAACGTGAGAATCTAATTCAATCTAAGCCCTAAGATTTGGTTTGAATTCGATATCCACACTTACAGTTACTTCATCTTCACCACTTTGCATTTCTGGAAACTCTTAGCTCGACACTGCTTAATCTTTACTACTTTATCGTCTACACTTCTTCACTATTCTTCTATGGCAATCATCGATATACTAAGTGAATCAAATGAAGTCGTAGGTACTTTCAATCCGCCTAAATGGATTAAAGAGAAGGGCATTTTTGTTGAAAATGTTGTGTTCTTCACCGGACGACAAAACGCTGAGAATCAAGCGATTCTGACGATGTGCGAAGAAAGTGGGCTTAGAAAGTATTTAGAATCATACCCCAACATGGTTTTTGAACTGGAGGCTATGGAATTCTATTTACAGCTTCAAGGCGACAATAATGGTGTTCGCTCGATGCTTTCAGGGCACAAAGTGTCTATCTCCAGAGAAACTCTTGAAATCGTGTTCGATTTACCTCAAGGCCCAGTAAATATTTTGGGTTATATGGCAGGAGAAGAGAAAGTTTGCGTGGGAAGATGGACTGGAGAAGAACCCGAGTCGTTAAACAATCTCAAGAAGGCCATTCTTCCAACGGGTCTCCAATTCTTAATGGACATTGCTGGAAAATGTTTATTAGGGCAACATCACATCCATGACGCTCTAACAAATTTGAAAATCCGTGTGATGGCCGCAATCGTTGATCGTGTCCAAGGAGACTGGCAAGGATTTTTCTTAGATAGGTTATTAAGTGAAAAAGATAAAGTGTTGTTTGATGAGGACATTGGTGAATTTTCAATCAAGTCTATGCTAGGGTTCGGAAACAAGCTAAGCATCCTTTTGCCGCAGCTAGCCATCAAGAAAAGTGATTGGAGTCTGCCTAAGAAATTTCATCAAGGAAAATTCTTGTTCAAGAAGGAGTCAGTCAAGTTTGAACAAGAACATCAAGCTCAAGACTCAGGTGATTCAATGTTTAAATCTGATGATGAACAGCCGGAAGCAAGGTCTAAAGCTAGGCATGATCCGAGCAGTGCTGGATTGAGAAGAGGCAGGTCTGCTAGAACTACCTCAGAGCAGACAGTTCGTTTTATTGGAACAGTAGTACAGGAGGATTCGGAAGAACAAGAGGTAAGTACTTCCAGCCTTGTTGTTTTACATAAGAGAACAAAAGGAAGGAGTACATCTAGACCTAGAAGAGTGTTCCTAGATTCTTCTTCTACCCCTTCCAATTCTGATCCCATTCCAGCAGTACCAATTGATCAACAACCAACATGTTCTGATGAGTCAGTTCATTTTAACACCATTCCTCAGAACACTACCACTCCTGTATCAAGCCCTCAAATTCAAGCCATTCCTCATTATTCTCCTGAACAAGTTCATGATCACTCTACTGAACATGAATTTGAACCTTCATCTGTACCAATTGACATATCATCCTCTCCTGAACCTGAATATATAGCTCCCAAACCTGCATCTTTGATGGATTATCCAATTTGTGATAAGGAAGATCGTATTAGGATGAGGCTAAGATTAGCACTCTTGAAGGAGTTTCATGGTTTTAATGAAAGCTCATTGAATTTGAAAGACTTCTTAGGATAGGTACTTGGGTGTATCTTAAGAGATGTGATCTGAAAGAGTCTTTAGCTGTTATGGAAGGTATGGGTGGTGCTTCAATCTTTGATGATTGGGAAGCAGAACAGAAAAATGCAGCTGATGTTAATTCTTTTACTGAGTTGCTAACACCAGAATCAGTGGTGCAACTTGTTGAGAGAATAACAAGTTTTAAATATTTTGTGGAAGACATTGCCACTACTAGTGCTGCAGATGAACATATTGATACTGATGTCAATATGGAAGTTGAAGAAGAAGTTGCTGAAGATGTTATGGAAACTGATGTGGCTGACGACAATGCAACAGAAGTGTTTGAGAACACTGTTGTAATTGTAGACACAGTGGTTTTAGATCAACAAGTTTTGGATGCTGATGAATTGGAAAGCATACCAATTGAAGTGGTAGAACCTTCTATTCCTGATAATGTGCAAGAAGCCGTAAGAGCAGTTCCTGCTGAAAAGGAATCTGACAGCTTTAGCTTTGAAATGTTGAAAAAGCACAATGAAGAGCTTCAAGACAAGATGGAAGCCACTTTGAAACAGTTTCAAGAAGCCACTGAGAAGCTAGCTAAATTAACTGCTTCTAGTTCGTATGAGCAAACAATGGAGCATACACTGTCAAAGATCTATGATCTGCATAGATTGCAGGAAAAGAAACTTTCAACTGATCTTCACAAGAAATTGGAAGAACATCTCATTCCTCTAAGTCTTTGGCAAGATGAAGCCAAAAAGGGGGAAGAAAAGTTAATAAAAATTATGGAGCAAACTCAAGTAACTCAAGCTCAGCTGGTTGTGAGTCAAGATGAACTCAAGAAAAGTCAAGATGAGTTAAAAGAAGAGATCATAAGTTTGAATCTGAAGATCAAGCTTAGAAGGCAACAGAGTTTGGTTGAAACTCAAGAGAGAGTAGCTGCTGAGAAAAAGAAAAACATTGTTGAATCTTCATCTGGAAAGAAAAAGAGAAAACTGATCTTAGATGATGAAGAAGCTGAAGTGACTAGAAGAGTAACCAGGTCAAAGAGTAAGCTGAAGCATGTGGTTGCAAGTGATCAACCATCTGAAGAAGAAATGGTTAAAGCTCAGAATAAGCTGGACTTAATGAAGAAAAAATAAGCAGAACTGAAAAGGAAGAAAATGAAAGATGTTGAACCATTAAGCAAAAGATTTGATAATAGAGTTGCTGCTTTGAAAAGAAAGTTGAAAGCTCAGAGAAAACTGAAGGAAAGATAATTGATAAGAACTTCAAAGATGAAAATTATGTTGATTTCATAGTTCTACCAGAAAATGTAGATTTATGGAGTGATCTGAAGAAAAGATGGCAGATTGCTAACTTCATTGTAAAGAAGTTTGGTGATCATTCTAGCAGAGAAGCAGAATTTGATGATTTTGAAGAGTTCATGATGAACATAGCAAGAGATTTCTGGGAAGATATCTTAATCACTGCTGCTGCTGCTATTGTTATCTTATGTCCTAAAGAACCAATCTGGGATCCTCCAAGACTGGAAAATGGAGAGCCTGATTACAAAGAGATTGGTAATATCATTAAGAAGATCATTAAGGATGAAGGCATCACTGATCATCAACATATGATGGATATCAAAGCAAGGCTTTATGTTGCATTCAGAATCTGAAGAATGAAGATGAAGGACTAAGCTCACAAGATAACATTTCTTAACCTTGTCTTTATTTTCTAAATTTTCTGTTTATTCCATGTTTTATGATTATGTGTAATATGTGACTTATCTGATCTTATATGAATATGAATCTGGAATTTTGACTTGATGAACTGTTATGATTGACTACATACTTAACTACTGATTTATTAACATTTAAGTAGTTTTGGCTTCATCAAAAAAGGGGAAATTGTTGGGATATGATTCCTATAAACAATGTTCTAGTTGATGATTGTATGTTTTGATGACCAAAAGTAACTTAAAGTTAATAATATATGTGGTTCTAAGTCATCTTAACTAAGTCATTATAAGAGATATTGGAATCTGAGTTTACTGATCTTAGTATGTGTTACTGATCTGATATATGAACTGTTAGGAACGAAGCTGATGGTTGTATTGTATAGACATCTTATAGTATAGGACTTAGAAGTACTCATCGTTATATAGTTCAGTTGATGTATAGATATGTTTTATATTTGTAAAGTTGTATTATATTGTATTCAACATTGTAATAGTTTAGAACAGTAGATTAGAAGAAGATTAGAAGACTATTGAAGACTCAGAAGACTACTTCAGAATAAGAAGACCTTCAAGAAGAGTTGAGAGAAGCTTAGAAGAATTCTGGAGAAGTTAGAACAGTTTTGTAGAACTGTGCTGACTGGCCAAGAATAGTAAAACTAAGAAGAGTAGTTTACTGTGCTGAGTTAGTAGAATTGAAGAATAAGTTTGGAAAACTTATTTAAGGCATAACTGAAGATATATTGAAGATATGCTGACTTGGATAAAGTTGAAGGAAGTTACAAAGTCGGTTACAAAAGGAAGTTACAAAAACAGTTTTAGAGTTAGTTGAGAGTTAGTTCACAAACTGCTAACTGTCATACTAAGTTCTATAAATACTGTGTGATCTTCTACTTGAAAAGACTACTGAACATTTACTGATCAAGAGCAATCAAAGTATTCAAAGCATTCAAGAACTCATAGAGTTAAGAAGATCAAACTGAGAAGAAGCCACATATTTAAAGAGAAGAATCCAAGGCTAACACAGAGAAGTTTTTACTTTTCATTTTAAAGTTTGTATTGTGTAAACAAGTGTGCTAGTTACTTGTAGAGTTACTAATCGATCGAAGATACACTTGGAAGTGTAATCGATAAGATCACGGTCTTAATCTTGGGACTTTAAGCCACAAGAAACTCAAGGAAGAGTTAATAAAACTTCACAACTTGAGTTGTGAGAGTGGATGTAGACATTTGTCGAACCACTATAAATCTTGTGTTCTTTACTTTCTGTTTGATATTTGTTTGAATTGTTTAACTAAGAACATTAAAGTTTACAAAGTAAAAGATCTAAATAAAAGTTGAGTATAAACTGAAAATTGGAAAGTACTGATCTAACTCAGTAAGAACAGTACTGTTCAGAACACATTTCCGCATAAAAACTCTGATATATTGAAAGATTTTGAAAAGTCTATTCACCCCCCCCCTCTAGACATTGTCTTAGCTTACTCAATATTATTCACTCAACTAGGGACCAACACCATCTCTAGCATCTGGTTGGTACAGATGGGACAGTTGTATAGGAGAGAGAATCCACTTTTGTAATCAGGTTTCACTCCTTGTTTGAATGAAAGGGCAAAAGGGACAATTCATGAAGGGTTTGAGAGTTAGTTTTAAGACAAAAAGTCAATTGGAGCTAGTTGCAAGAGTTTGACAGAGGTTAGTTGCAAGAGTTTGAAAGAGGTGGGAGTTAGTAGAAAAAAATCTCATTTTTTATTTCATAAGCTCATTCGAAACAATAATTAACGGAATTTTCCGAACAATCCTAGTTATCCCGTCCTTCAAGAGAATTTTTATTTCATAAGCTCACTTGTAACAATAATGATGCAGCGTGAAAGCGTATAAAATATAAAATATACAAAGAACACACACTATCCGTTGATTCTACGAATACCCAAAAAAGTGGCAAAACTCAGATACGTTGATTCACACACAATACCGTAAAAGAGATCCTGAGATAAACTCTCGTTTTTTTTTTTTATTAATCAAATCACCTCCTCTTACAATGAAGAACACTCCCTATTAATAGTAGGACAAACCTCAAGAAACTCTAATCTAAGGCCCAACACTATTGTGGGCTTATAGTACTGAAATAGGAAATAACCACTACAAAATTCACTCCCAATAGCAAGGGATTTAAAGAGGGAAAAACGCTTGTCAATACATTTAGCAAGGGAATTAGCAAGGGCCCACTTCCCTCGACAAAATGTTCCTCGGTAATTTAGTAGCAAGGGAATATGAAAATCCCTTGAAAATAGCAAGGGTATATTTCCCTAGACAATAGCAAGAGAAAATTTCCCTTGGAAATAGCAAGGGATAAATCCCTTAGAAATAGCAAGGGAAATTAGTGAATAAAAAAATAATTAAAAAAATATCACAATTTCGGTCATCCCTCAATTTAATTACCCCCACAATTTCGGCCATTAACCCCAGCCCCTCAACCACTAAATATATGGCTGCATGCATAGGATAGGAATTGAACTCGCGACCTCCACAATTTCGGTGTTTATGAGTTCTCATTTTGCCGTTGGGCTAGGAGCTATTTTCATTATATTTTAAATGCAATTAATATAAGTGTTATATTTCCAGTTTTTTCTTCTTTAATTTATTTAATTTAAATTTGATTTCTTATTTGATAATTGATAACACACATACATTTTAATTTTTTTCAATACAAATATTATAAAATATCTTTTTATCTATAATTATGTTTTGAATGCAATTAATGTATATATGTGTTATATTTCCAATTTTTTCTTCTTTAATTTATTTAATTTACACTTGATTACTTATTTGATAATTGGTAACAAACATACATTTTATATTTTTTCAATACATATATTATAAATATTTTATCTTATTTCGTATACTTTAAAATATTAAATATTAATTATATATTTCATTCACTCAATTATATATTACATTCTCCGAGGGTTTTACTGAGGGCCCACTAACCCTCCAGAATTTTAATTGACGTATCAAACTTTGCAAGGGCCCACTCCCTCAGAAATTTTCAAATTTAAATTCCCTTGCCAATATTCTCGGGAATGGCAAGGGATTTAGTTTCCCTTGACATTTAGCAAGAATTTTTTCTTCCCTAGGTATTTTCTCTTGCCCATTCAATCCCTAGGCAAATCTCTCGCCATTTGTAAGGGATTTATTTCCCTCGATAATTTCCCTTGCAATCTGAGCCAAATTTTGTAGTGAACAATTATAATTAAAATACGAATTAAATTAAGCCATCAATTTCCAATCATTCCTTAATTGCTGCTAATTGATCTCTATCAATCTCCATCATCTCTCCCGATGTAGGAAAGATTCGCCCTCGAATCGAAAATCTGGAGAGCGCGTCGGGATCGATCTGCAACAACATCTTTAGAATAAACAATATTTAGTTGGTGTATTGGTGTATCGCTTCCCAAATAGTTTGTATATTTCTCCTTAGAAGGCACATACACCAAAGAAAGTTGTGGTGTGAGACACACATCCACCAATGAATCAACCATGACAAAAGACACTTTTAAAAATGACACAAGCATTGCACCATCTTTAAAAAATGAAGAGTCGTCATAGTAAATAATGACCTCTTCATTAAAATTGGAGGATCCTCATGGTCTCTAACTGTAGACATCAAATCTTCAAAAATATCACTTTTCACGAAAAGATCATCCACCTTTTCATCAAAAATTGGTGGACCCTCATAGCCCACATTGACATCATCATATGTATCTGAAAAGCTATCAGAAAATAAATTTTGGGTGAGATTGACATCCATAGTGGCTTGATCAATGTTAATCAACATATTATGAGCGTTGTCTGGGCTCTGATACCAACTGATGCAGCGTGAAAGCGTATAAAATATGAAATATACGAAGAACACAAAAGAACACACACTATCTGTTGATTCTACGAATGCCCGAAAAAGTGGCAAAACTCAGATACATTGATTCACACAGAATACCGTAAAAGAGATCCTGAGATAAACTCTCATTTTTTTTTATTAATCAAATCACCTCCTCTTACAATGAATAACACTCCCTATTAATAGTAGGACAAACCTCAAGAAATCCTAATCTAAGGCCCAACACTATTGTGGGCTATAGTACTGTAATAGGAAATAACAACTATAATTAAAATACAAATCAAATCAAACCATCAATTTTCAATCATTCCTTAATTGCTGCTAATTGATCTCTATCAATCTCCATCATTAGGATAATGAAAGTATTTTTATAATTGATGATGTTCATCTCAATATCTTTGATTCAACGATGGGGGTTGAAAAAAATTATTTTGTGTTATTTATTAATGGTGATGACAATCACACTCCTCTGACGATGGAATGTAAAGTTGATTCTATTTTATGGTCAAAAGAGTACAAAGATGTTCCAGCTCGCCTTCGTACCTTGACGATGAGGATGAAACTAACTGCGATTCGAGGTCGAATCGTTTTCAACCGGGTGAGAATGATGAGGATGAAATTAAGAAGAAAGTTTGTGATTGAAGACTTAATTTGCATTTTTCTTTTCTGCTCCAATTTTTCTTATTGTACGTTTTCTTTATTTTGGTAGATTGTCGAGAGAATCAATTTGTGTTATAATTTGTCTATGTAGTTAGCTCCTATATATAGCGACAGACCCACGTAGGGCCCAGGGGGGTCAATGGGCCCCCCACTGATTTTTTTATTTTATTTTTATATATATATTTCTTCCGTCTCGTGATTATTCATACATTTTTTTATTAAGACGTCTCAAAGTTTTTTGCACATTTATAATACGTAAATAATCTACAAAATTAATACTCTTACTACATTATTTTATGTTCAAAATTGTCACTTATTATGATTCACATTTTTCCTTACACCTCACTAAATTACATTTAAACCTCACTAAATCACCCAAAAATATACTCCCCTACATTAGTTTATTTTTAAAATTGTCACTCATTTTAGGTCCACATTCTTCCGTACACCTCACTAGATCACATTTAAACCGCACTAAATCAACCAAAATACTTCTCATTTATTTAACCTCACACCTCACTAAATTCCCTTTAAATCTCACTAAATCACTCAAAATACTCCTCATTTTTTTGACCTCACACATCACTAAGAATTCACATTTATTAAAAAGTTATACTTGTTAAGGTATACAATTCATCACACAATATGGGGTATATTTTAAGTTCTACATTTGTTGACTAATGTCTCAACGAGAATGCACGTTAAATTTTAACACTAGTTGTTTTACTTATTATGAGTTGAAACAATTAAAATTAATTTTATTTGAAACATAACTAAAGTCGTTAAATTGAAATTAATAAAATGAGGTCTATTGAAAATTTTATAATGAATTTTTGTTTAGGTATAAAATTTTATAATATTATTTTTTATTTATAGTAATGTAAATCGGGCCCCCCAATCCAAAATTTTTGGGTCCGTCACTGCCTATATATATATGGGGTTTTGACATTTAGAGAGGGAAGAAGTTTTTGAATAAAAAAGAATAAAGAACAGAGTTCTTTTGAATTGCAATTACGGTATTCTTATTGAATCAACGTTTTTGAATTCGTGCCATTTTTTCGGGTATTTTTAGAATCAACGAACTAGTGTGTGTTTTTCGTATTGTCATTTTTATACGCTTTCGCAGCCTACATCAGTTCGTAACAATAATTAACGGAATTTCGCGAATAATCTTAGTTGTCCCGTCCTTCAAGAGCATTTTTATTTCATAAGCTCACTCAAAACAATAATTAACGAAATTTCCCAAATAATTTTAGTTGTTCCATCGTTCAAGAGAATTTTTATTTCATAAGCTCACTCGAAAGAATAATTGACGGAATTTCCCGAATAATCTTAATTGTTCCATCCTTCAAGAGAATTTTTATTTCATAAGCTCACTCGAAACAATAATTGACGGAATTTCCCGAATAATCTTAATTGTTCCATCCTTCAAGAGAATTTTTATTTCATAAGCTCACTCGAAACAATAATTGACGGAATTTCCCCGAATAATCTTAATTGTTCCATCCTTCAAGAGAATTTTTATTTCATAAGCTCACTCGAAACAATAATTGACGGAATTTCCCGAATAATCTTAATTGTCCCGTTATTTATGTCAATGTTATTAATATTTAGATGTGGTTTGTGCAACTCATGATTTCAAATTTGCATGAATGAATAGTTAACAATTTATTAATATTGCTATTAACTTGAGGGTCCTTTGAAATATGGATGTATATAAGAAGTTTATTCTTACAGCGGCTAGTAAAGTTTTTGATTTTTTGCCACGGTACAGACCCGTGTTCGATTCCCGGCATTGCTAGCTGTGAAGATTCCTGGCCCCTGTGCAGTTGTTGGGTCAATCGCTTAAACTGAATTTACGTTGAAAATCAGCGCCCTCTGATCTTCCTTTTTTAATTTGCACGTATTTTTTTGACCAACTCGCTTGTACAATAGTATTTTATATTTTTATCACCATAATTCTCCTCCTTTCTTATGCCCCATTTGCTGAAATAATAAGCTTTTTGTTATAAAATAGCATAATAAGCTTTATTTTATAGATCTGAATTTTAAAAAAAAGAGGGGTATCCGCACCGCTCTTCGCGTCATTGCAACACTGTCAGTCGTACCACACACTACAAGAAAATTGCAATTTAGCTGCGAAAAAATATATCGCTAATTCTAATATTTTCGTCGCTAACGTGAGTTAGCGATGAAAGAATTTTATCGCGAAATTTGTTGTTATACACCCGTCGCTAACGTGTTTGTGACAAAAAATTAATTATGTCGCAAATATTAGCGATGAAAAATTGAGTTTCATCGCAAAATATTAGCGATGAAAATATGAGTTTCATCGCAAAATGTTTGCGAGGGAAATAAAACATTTGTCGCAAACACGTTAGCGACGGGTGTTTGACAGTTTTTTCTTTTATTTTTTTATATATATTTTTTTTACAATCTCGCGTAATACGCGAGTTTTGCACTAATATATTAATATTGGCGAAAAACACCCGACCCGACCCGCGAGATATTAATGCTGGCTAATATATATTTAGCCTTAGTGGGACTCGAACTCGGGTGTGTGGGCGCCTAGTGAGGGGCGCCTACCACTCGGATAAGTCTATTACTTGTTCATAGTTGTAATGTTGTCACTCGGATAAGTCTATTACTTGTTCATAGTTGTAATGTTGTCGCTAATATTTGGCTATGGATATCCGATTTACGAATCGTTCTCTAAACCCACTTCCACACCCACACCCACACCCAGTGGCGGATCCAGGATTTAAAATTTGGGGGTGCAGAAGATATTAAGTAAAATACTACTCCCTTCGTCTCGACGAAAACTACCCATTATCTTTAGTCTTCGTGGGAATTGATCCCGGGTGGATGGGCGCCCATAGCTGGGCACCCACCACTCGGGCAGACAGCTCTTTAGTTTAGTTTTTAATATTAATTATATATGTATTCAATTGTTACTAATTTAGTTAATTTTACTCATTTAATTAATTTATTTTACATATATTAATTGATTAATTTTTAACTTATAACAATTATATATATATATATATATTACAATTTTTAAAACAATTTCAATTGTAAAAAATCAATGTTACTTTAACAATTTAAAAAAATAATAATAAATATTAGTATACATCCAATCTTCATTCTCTCATCTTTATGTCCATCTTCATTTGCATCATCATATTTATAAATATTTTATAGACATTCAAACTCATTCATAAGACACAATATTTAGAGAATTATTAAACATTTAATTATATAAACCGATTTTCTAGATTTAATATGCATAGTTGAAGTAGTACTCTTCCCTAATTATGAGTGGGAATAACAATAAATTATTAATGAAATCAAGAAAACATAAAACAAATTATACAGAATGCAATCATGAAATTATACCCCAAAATAAACCAAACAAAAAACTTAATATGTCAAATTAATGAGTAAAAGTAAATGAAATTATATTGATCCTATTATTTCAAACGACATAGTGTTGGAATCGTCTCTATTATTTCACACTATGCATGCACTCACAATTTTTTCCTTTATTATGTTTAAACGACAACCATTTTTAATTTATAAAAATTAAACATAAAAAAAACTATTTCATCACTAAAATCACTATCATTTATAATATATCTATTATTTAATCACTACTGCTATAATTACATCTCTTAATGAGATTTGTACAGGTAAAAGAAGATCTTAGTACAGTTTATAAAGTAGTAAAATACACAACAAAACATTTTTTTTTTCTCCTACAATTAAGTAGGAATACAAGATTGCCAATGGGGACAAACCCTTTGAGTGCAATGTTGCATGTAACGATTCTTTTATAGGACAATTATATTGGTTTATTTATACTTTATTCGATATCAAGAAATTTGCTACTAATTGCATGTGTCCATTATTTAGAATTGGAGTATTAAATAGCTCTGATTGCTACTTATGTTGCTGTAACAACTAATAAAGATGATACCTCCGTGGCCACACCACCACCACCACTAGTTGCTTCAACTACTGTAGTGATTCTCAAAACGCTACAATAGAGGAACTCACACGGATAATTCAAAACATCTCCTCCAATCTCCTAAATTCGATGCCCATGCCTCAGATTTTTGTTGGAGATGTGCCTCTGAATTTTCCTACTCAAATCCATACTCAAAATCCATTCACTGCCTATACACCACAAAATCCCCAAATCCAAAACCCCCGAAATCATACCTAAAACTACCACTCCCATTGAAATCTCTCCGATTGCTACTCATGTTGCTGTAACAACTGAAGCAACTAAGGAATATGGTACCTCCATGGCCGATATTGCACCTGATTATAACTTGTTTCATTATTCCTTTTAGCTTTGATTGCTTTTACTTTGAAACAAGTTGTGTTAAATGAGTATATTACTTACTCACTTTATTATTTAGAAGATATTACAAGGACAAGGGTTCTATTTAGTATTCAGAGTACTAATGTCACTTAGTCTTGGATATTTTCTTGTTTATGTCTCTATTTGATCATATGCTACAACAGGTGTTGACTTGATTAGTACATGGATATGATGGTAATGCTCTAGCATGTACATAAAACTGGTATATATATGTTCACATATGTACATCACGTGTGCTAGCTGTAGTAGAAAGGTCAAATTAGAAGAGATTGTTGATATTAAAGACTTGGTGATGTTATCAAAGATGTTATCACACAAGGCTACAACATCTTAATTCGACCTTTCTTATTTTTCCTAAGTCTAAATTGTTCTAGTTGATGCTGCTTTGGATGCTGTAACATCGCATGTTGAAGATCTAAGGGCATGTTTGTTTTGGGATGGGAGATCCGGATTTGGGATTTCAAAACTCCACCCCGTTACAGTTTGGGATTTTGATTCAAGATTTCAAAATCCTATCCTAAAAACCCTATAAAAGTCAACCCTATAAATACCTACAAACCCTATATAAATACCTATAAAACCTATAACCCTATTCTATAAAGTTAAATCCTACCCTACATAAATCCCAAAACAAACACAAAACATAAAAAGCATTAGGATTTTAAAATCCACTAGATTTTGAAATCCGGATTTCAAAATCCTCAAAATCTCAAAACAAACATGCCCTAAAAGATTCTACACGGTTCTAGATAGGAAGGTTCTTGAAGGCTGCAGAATGATGTAGATCATGCGGTTGCATGGAGAAACGTCCAGAATTGGCTGGAAGAACCTAGAAGACGAGTGGGAGAAAAAAAAAAGGAGATCCTACTTTTTAGGAGATCATGGATGAAGGTTCTAGGCTCCATTTTCACACCTATAAATAGGCCAGAACCGTGCTCATCAAATCAGCGAAGTGCCATTATTTAATTACTAAACTAGTGTTGATTCTGTTAAAAATTAATTGTCATTGACATGTTCTAGTCGTTGTACCAAAGAGTCCAAACTTTCTGTACAACATTGACTTTTCTACACTTCTATAGATAGAGAGATCATAGAGTTAGATTAGTTTTTGGTAGTGTTTTACACTTTTACACTTAAGTCATCTTTAGACTAGATATTTGTACACCATTTGTATTCACTCATCGTTTAGTGAAAGTTTAGCCATTAGGCTCACACATAGATTTTAAATTAAAATCTATGTAAAAGTTATTTCGCGTGTCTTTGTGTTTTCATTCTTTAAATTAAAAAATAGTACAAATCTTCGTGCATCGACTGAATCCTCAAAAGCCATTTCTCGAAAACCTACAAATGAGATATTACACTATTTTAGGACTTAATGCATCAAGCACTCATCCCATGCTAAAAGCAGATTCTGAAGCTATCGTTGAAATGGAAACAAGACAGATTCTGAAGCTACCGTTGAAATGAAAACAACAAAAATATCCTAGCAATTTCTGAGAGAACATGCATTCAAAAATCTGAAATCTCTAAAAATCTAGAATATGGAATTGAATAATGTGAGAATTATATTCAATCACCGTTAATGAGATGATAAGAGTAGTTCACTATATATATGGATTACAAGTGATATAAACAAGGAAATAAATAATATCTTTGAGAATGTATTCAAAGATAATGATTAACATAAATACAAGATTGCTACCTATAATATATTATACTATTCCTATAATATATTATTCTATAATATTCTCTAATACCCCCGGTCAAGCGAAGCTGGGAATGTAAATGAACACGAGTTTCGTACGCAACAATTTGAAGCTAGTTTGAGATAGAAACTTTGTGAAGACATCCGCAAAAAAATGCACTTTTGTTGTCATACAAAAGAAGAAATAACAGAAATTCGGAATCACCATAAAAGTGGGAAGCAAATGGATCGAAACACCGAAATCATTTGAAGGACGAACGATGACAAAAAATTAGGCAAGAAACACTTGAAAGTTTAATTGAAGCAATTGAACCGAGCACAAACAAGATAGATCGGAGGGGTGAGAAGCTAATGAAGTCGGCCATGAGCTCTCTGCCGAGAGAGGAAAGTAGAAGAAAGAAGATGTAGCGTGAGGCTATATAGAAAATTAGAGTGTAGGTGAGTGTGATTAACACCATATGAGTGAAAACAGTTATGGAGATAACTTGATCGACCATGAGAGGGAACGAGGAGACGTGCACGCTCGAAGAAAAAAAAATTATGGGGGACGAGGAGACTTGCTCGCTCGAGAAGAAGAAGGGGGACGAGGAAGACAAGCTCGTCGATGGCGGCCAAGAGAGGGAACGAGGGAGACTAGCTCGTTCGAGAAGAAGAAGAAAGGGGGACGAGGAGACTTGCTCTCTCGAGAAGAAGAAGGGGGACGAGAAATACAATCTCGTCGGTGGCGGCTAAAAGCGGCCGGAAGAGGGAACGAGGGAGACCAGCTCGTTCGAGATAAAAAAAAAAAACAAGGCGGCGACGACAAGGGATACCTACTCACCGAGGACGCCGAAAAATTGAGAAAAAGGGGTAAGGGGCAAGGCGGCGACGAGGGATACCAGCCCGTCGAAGACGCCGAAAAAATAGGGAGGGGAAGGGAAGGGAAGGGTTTCAGTGTATTAGACTGACAACATGTGAGAATTATATTCAATCACCGTTAATGAGATGATAAAAGTGGTCCACTATATATAAGGATTACAAGTGATATAAACAAGGAAATAAATATAAACTATATCTTTGAGAATATATTCAAAGATAATGATTAAAATAAATACAAGATTGCTACCTAAAATATATTATACTATTCTTATAATATATTAATCTATAATATTCTCTAATACATATGCATCCAAAAATTTACAATCTGTCAATCTCAACCACAAAATTATATTATACATCATCCCTACAAAACTAACTTAAATAATGGTGGCACACTTAATAAATTAAATAAAAGGGCATTCAAGTAAAAGAGAACATACTGAGATGATGGTGGAAGAGTCGAAGACGACCAAGAGAGTCAAACGTCGAAGAGTCGAAGACGGCGCTGGTGGCACTGGTGGGCCGAACGACGGTGGTGGAAGTAGGAAATCGACAGAAATGGAGAAGAAACGTCAGAAATGGAAATGAATGTTTAATTGTTTACTGTTAGATTAGATCTAGGGTTTTATTTATATATATATATATATATATATATTTACTTATTAATTAATTAATTATATTTATTTTTATTTATAATTCGGTCGGATCGGTTTATTCGGTTTTAGGAAAATATAAATCGAATCGAACCGAAAAAACTGAAATTTAAAAAAATTTCAATCGAACCGAACAACCGAATAAACCGAAAATCGTCGATTCAGTTTTTTCGATTTTCTCGGTTTTTTGCCCACCCCTACTTGAAACAAGGTTAGATTTGGTGAAGATACCATTAATTATAGCAAATCTTAAATGTGGATACATATTTATTTTGGTAAAGTCTAGTATGCACTCGAGTGTAGTGCACCCTAGTCCATGTGCACTCTTCAGTTTTACTGACTTACACTTTTTGGTAAATGGTGTTGCACTTTTCAATTATTACTAAAAATATTATTATACAGTTTAATAATTGAAAAATGCAACACTATTTACCAAAAACTATAAGTCAGTAAACTGAAAAGTGCAACATGGACTAAGGTGCACAACATGCACTCGAGTCCATAGCAGACGAACCCATTTATTTAATTTCATATCTTTAATTTGACTTTATCTATACTATTTTACTCCTTTTAGTGTATAGTTGTAAATGGTAAGATATAATTAATTAATATTAATTTTTTATTTACGTAGTTACGAGCAAATCAAGATTATAAAGAACATAACCATGTATGCATTTGGAAAAAAAAAAAAAAAGAAAGGGGGACGCATACATGCATTGATGCATATGCATGATATTTCAATTTAAATACACTATGCGTGAATTTTGCCATATTATATATATATATATATATATATATATATATATATTGGTCGGGGCCGAATTATATTAACTTACATCTCATTCCAAATTTTTGAGTAAAGTATTTATGTGTTTCCTTAATTATCGATTTTTATATTCAACTTAAATTAAATCTTTATATAAATTCAAAACAGACTTTTTTTTTGTTTCCTTGATTATCAATTTTTATAACTAACTTAAAATAAATTACTATCGTTTTTTTCTCTTTTTAGTTAATTACATAATTTTATTAATGTTAAATAAGGTTTCGAATGATACTAATATTTTTCATTATTTTTTATTATTTGAATTTTTTATTCAAAATCAATAATACCAAACTTTGAGTTTTTTCCCCTTATTTATTGTGTATTCATATAATAATAATAAGACATGTGTATATATAAATCATTTTTTTTATTTCTCTCTAATTTTTCGATTATTCAATTTTTTAATAAATATTTAAGATTAGTTTACCTCTATATATATATATATCGTTTCCTTAATTATCTTATATTCAAAATAAGAATAAAAATAAAACATGTGCATAAATTTTTTTTTTAATTTTCCTTTAAATTCGAAATTATTCAATTTTTTAACAAACAAATATGAAGAGCTTACCTTTATATATAGTTTCCTTAATTATCGTATATTCAAATAAGAATAAAAATATAACATGTGCATAAATCATTTTTGGACTTTCCTTCAATTTGGGGATTATTAAATTTATTTAACAAATATATTTAAGGGTTAGCTTACCTCCATATATAGTTTTATTCTATTATTATTTGAATATACCATAATTAAAGAAACATGTGCATAAATTACTATTGACTTTTCTTTAATTTTAAAATTATTTAAAAAAAAACATTGTTATTAAACTGTAAATTTGCCAAGTAAACATGATGTAATCTATATTACTATAACATTTTTTTATTTTTTAATAAAATAATAAATTTATAAATCAATACCCATTAAAAATACTTTTTTTAATTAATAAATTTGATTAAAATATTTTATAAATTTATTTCAACCGCGGGTCTTACACTAGTTAAAAAACTAGTATTTCACCCGTATGTTTAATTTTTTTTATTAATATATTAATACTATTATTGATATGAAATATAATGTGTTTAGTTAACCTATTTTATTTGTAAAAAATAATTTTAAATTTAATAATATTGTATTGAAAAAATATTGATTATTGTAAAATTTAATGGGTAAAACTGAGGTTCAATATTAAAAGTGTGCGAGGGGTTGTATCTAGTGTTTAAGTAAAAAAACAGAACAATGTTACACTGAATGTTGAGACAAGTAGTGTAGCATTAACTTTAACAGAATAAAAATAAAAAATAAACACAATACATAGCGTAAGTCTAAAACACTAAAATACAATAAGAACACAATGGAATAATTTTTAACATAGATTTTATTAATAACAAAACCTATGTTAAGCCTTACGTCGAAAACAATAACTTAGTTCCTAAGTTACGAAAATGTCGTGTGAAATGTCTCAGCAATTACTTCAACATTCCACAAACAAAAACTACAATCGAGGCAGGTGCCTGAATCCGCAAATAGACTTAAATGTAAGAACACTGTCTAAAGAACTAATCTGATCTATGATTCACTCTCATTCGATACAAGACTAGAACTAAATACACGGGAAGGTGTGGTATCCCTCGGTGTACATTAAACGATACAACTACTGACCCTAACTCCTAACCAGGGATATGAACGCTCAGAATAGGTGTTACTCGAATAGTGCATACTTTGAAATGAAAGACTTCAACGGTATTTATAGAGCAATAGCCGAGTTCTAGATCCTTCCATTATGAGATCCTATTTTTTAGGAGCTCAACTTCCATGATCTCTCTAGATCCTTCTTCCATCTTCCAGGTCGTTCTAAACTGCTCCAAACTCTTCTATCACGTTCTCCAACATTCTGGAATCTTCCAGGTTTCAGACTCTTGTAGAAGCTTCTAGAATCGTACCTGAATGTGAGAGCATTTAGTCCAACATTTAATGTAACATTTCAGAAAGGACTTAAAATAAATCAAGGAAGATCAAGTTAAGATGTTGTTGATAATGTTAAAGCATTTAAGAGTTAACAACATCTACAATCTCCCCCAATTTGACCTTTCGACTACAACACCTGATGCACATATATTTCTATACATACTCAGTATTATGTATTTAGGTGAGATTAACATCAAGTCTAAATACTAGTCAAGACAATACCTGTTGTAACCGTTGGATCAAATCAAAAAGAGATCAAGAATAATTTTACTAAGATCCGTGCCATAAGACCAAAGTAACCTTATTCAAAACCAAAACAAGTATAAACAGTACACTTGTTTACAGAACATATAACTTTACAAAAAATCAAATATTAAATCAGAGCATAAGAGTATATACCAGATTAATTCTAAGACTTATGTAAGACTCGAAAACAAGGTAAAGATAAACAGAAAAAGAATATACCAAACAAAGCAGAGCAAAAACAAAAAACTAAACATAACTAATCCATATGCAGTAGGCAATTTAAAATTTTATTCTTTAGAGCAAACAGTTTTAAGCTTTAAAAAGCTTTTTAAAAGTTTTTTAAAGCAGTAAGCAAATTAAGAATATATTTTAATGCAAACAGTTTTAAGCATGTAGGACATAGATCAGAAAACAAACAAAACAAAATGAACAAAATAAACAAGGCATATTCACCATGCAGTAAACGTTTAATGATAAGAAAACAAATTAAGCAAGAAGCAGTAATAAATTATCATTTAATGCAAACTAATTTAAGCAAGATAAATATAACCATCCTATCAACTAAAAATAATAAATACTGTATCAGAACAAATATAATTTAACTTAAACATAACAGAATAGCAAAGACAAAAATAGGACTGAAAATGACATGAATTGCTATAACAATAGCAGCAGCATCAAGGTCCTGCACATGTGCCATTTGTACTTCAGTACTCCCCATGTCTTGCAGCATCTGTTCTAGATATCACCATAGAGGATTTCCATATCCTCATCATCTTCAGCAGCATCTGCAAACTTGTCTTCTTCATCAGCCTCTGGTTCTTCAATAAAACAAGTTGTAGCAAAGAGTGCGACAACATTGTTAGTAGCAGCAGCAGTTCCTCCTTTCTCTGTAGCATCAAGAACACCTTCAGCTTCAGGATTCAGCTCTTCAATAACAACTCCAGAAGCTCTAGCTGAAGTGAAAGGTGGTACTCCCCCTGTTGTAGTGGAAAGTAGCCTGGTCCACTTATCTTTGATGAATTGGAGCTCATCAATCTGGTCTTGTAGGTGCTGTAACTGCAATAATATAAAAGATCTGGGAACAGAGAATGTGGTATCAGAATTACCACAAAAGTTCTCAGCATCTGGTGCAGCATTAGGTGTAGCTGGTCTCTGTGCTGGTGTGGGTTGAGGTTGAGGTTGAGCAGGAGCTGGTCTTTGAGAAGAACTTCCAAGATTGTGCAAGGGCAGATCTTTCACTCTTTCACCAATGAGTAAAGCAGGTGAAATGGTGTATAAAGGAACCTTACCTCTAAGAACTTCAATCTTCTTAGGGGTAAAACCATGCATCTTCAAGTATGAACATATAAGCACAGGGTATGGAAGGTTGCCTTTATCAGAAATGTCACCACTAAACTTCATCATGTGGTGGAAAATAGCCAATCCCAAATTAAACTTCTTTAAAACCACTATCCTATAAAACAAGATTGCTTGATCCTTTGTCACTTTGGTTGAATTGGTAGAGGGTATTCAGTTATAAACAATCAATTTATGCAACACGGAATAAAGAGATGTAAGGTCCTTAGCCAGCGTTCCATTTTTCCACCTAGTTAACAATCCTCCAGTCATAGAAGCAGTAACAACATCCAAATCAGGTTCATCATCATCAAGTACTTGTTTTATTCCTAAGAAATCATTTATCAACTTTGGGGTAAATGGAACTGACCTCCCCCTAAACTGTACATTTCCATACCAACGGGAACTCCTTCTACCATTACTCTTCCTTAAACAAGCATAAAATTCATACACCTAATCAGAAACAAATGTATCACACAAAGTCAGAGATTTCATCAACTTTTCATCCTCTAAGAATTGAATCAAGTTCTTATTATCAAAATCAGCAACATGAATTCTCCTTTCCATTAACAGTTTTCTCCTAGACAATTGGTAATTTTTTCAACTAAACCATCAATATCAGAATCTACATCAGGTTTAGAATTACCTTCCTCATAATTACTTTCCTAAGAGCTTGGTTCTTTATCCTCCTCAGAGATGGATTCAGCTTTCTTTCCAGAGCTTTTATCAGAAGCTGCACTGCTCGAATCATCTCCATCATCAGGTTCTGGTGCTGGAGCACTTGATTCAACATGTGAGGCAGCATTCTTCTTCAGGGTTTGCTAAATATCCCTGAGGCAGACATCCATTTCAGAATCAGAATCAGGTTCTAGTTCTACAGGCATAGTTCGAACAGCATCAACATTTGCCTTCCCTTTCCCCTTTGGATCAGCCTTTTGCTTGGTTGGCTTCTCAAGCACCACCTGTTCTTCATCGGATTCAAAAAATACCTGAATCGGTTCAGCAACATCATCACCTAACTTTTTCTTCTTCCTTGAAGATTTTGAGTAATCAACTCGAGTAAAACCTCGGTTTGATCGTCTTCTTAGAACTGGGCTCCTCTTTCTTTTCCCTTTTTCAGCGTTCCTTTTGAAGGGAATCGGTTCAGAGTCCGACCTTGAAGCATCTGAGCATCCTCACTTTCAGATGTCTCCGCATCCGACGACTCCTTTGAAGCAGCAATAGGGGATTCTTCAATCTCCTTCTCGTTCTCCCCCATAGAGGCAGCAATCGGGGCCTCTATTTCAACATTAGGGCTCACAATTTGGGGCTTTTGTGCTATGGACGAAGAAGGTGCAGTAGTGGTGACTTATTGGGTGCGTAAGTAGTGCAAGATATCTATGGACATATCTCCAATCGTGAGGATGGGTGGATTAGAAGACCTCATCGATTGAGAAAAATTCTCAACCGCCTGATTCAGCTCGGAGAGTGTAGCTTAGTTTGGAATGTGGATTGTTGTGGGAGTAGCTGGAATGGGTGTGACAGTTTCGGCAGTTGGGGGCGAGTTCTCGTGCGAAGCAGCCATGAAAGCTAGAGTATTGAGGTTCGAGAGAGATGGAGATGACGGTTGTGAGTTTGAGTTCGGTGAGTTTGAATTGTGTGGGTTGGTTTCTCTTTTACCTGCCATTTAACTCAAGAATCTGAAAAGATCAACACAAGAATTGAGACAACACAAAATAGCTTATAACAAATCTGCAAAAATAATACTCCCTCCATCCATGAAAAGTAGTCCCATTAGAGTGGGGCACATGTTTTAAGAAAAAGGTAGATAAAGTAAGGGTATTGTAGGGTATTGTGGAGTCCATTGTGAATAAAGTGATTGTTTGTGAATAAATTTGATGGCAATTTGAGTAATTAAGTGATGGTTGAAGGGTGATAGTTTTCAAAAAGGGTATGAGACTATATTTTGTGGACAAAGAATATAGGGCAAATGAGACTACTTTTCGTGGACGGAGGGAGTACTTCACTTACTCAATTAATTAACAAAGCTTAGAAAATCACAAAATTGGAGTATTTATAGAGAGAGCTTAGTAGTTGGAATACTGTACGTAGGATTAAGGCTTGACTTAAAGAAAATTCTAGACTAAATCGATAATGCTCCACAAAGTCAGCCACAAGTAAAATCATGGGTGAGTTAGTGGGGTAAAATCCTAATTAATAAATTAATTAAATTAAGAATATTCTAGAATTAATTAAAAATAAAAATGCGTATAATCTGAAATAATAAAAGAACGTGGTTAGTATAATTATAAATAAATAAAATAAATTTCTACAATTTATTAAATAATTACAACTTATAAAAATATAAACGAATCATGTAATGTTGTGCTCAAGGATTTGACATACACCTCAACATTGGTTTTTCACAGGTTTTACCTATCCAATGTAGCCAATTTTCAACATTTTTTCTTTTCATTTCTTCCTTTTGTGCTACAACATCTAATTCGTATTGATCCATTGTTCCTGTAGAGTACATCGTAGTAGCGAACTCCGTGCCCCATACTTACTTAATGGATTACGAATCTCTTAATGTTTTACAAAATTCACCTTTTAAAAAGAAGGCATCGTAGTAGTGAACTCCGTGCTTCATAGTTACTCAGTGAATTTGTACATCTTTTAGTATGCTATAACATTCTCATTTTTTTCAAGCTTTTGAGAGGTGTAGTACATGTCTATTTTTGCACAAACAAATTTCAGATTCAAGAATATTTTACAAAAGAATTATTCAACGAAAATAAGAAATAAATCAAATTTATAATAACTATACCACCTTAGGCTGTTGTCCCAAATGCTACCGCATTAATTTGTGACAACATCTTCTCAAGAATTATTCAGATATTACACATACCAAGAGATTTCCTCAAAAATGAGAATCTCTCAAGGTCAAGAGCCTTAGTAAAAATATCAGCATTTTGATTTTCAGTAGGCACATATTCCAACTTAACTATGTTTTGCTCCACTGAATCTCTCATAAAATGATGTCTAATTCTAATGTGCTTAGTGAGTGAGTGTTGTACTGGATTCTTAGATATGTTTATAGCACTTGTGTTATCACAGAAAATTGTGAGGATATTGTTTTCAATTCCATAGTCATGAAACATCTTACTTAACCACAATAGTTGTGTGCAACAACTTCCTGCAACTATGTATTCTGACTCGGTAGTGGATTGAGAAACACAATTTTATTTCTTGCTATGCCAAGACACAAGATTGTTTCCCATGTAGAAACATCCTCCACTCGTACTCTTTCTGTCATCTATATCTCCAGCCCAATCCGCATCACTGTATCCAATCAATGTGTTGTTGGTGTCCTTAGTGTACCATATCCCTAGTTCACTTGTACCTGAAACATATTTGATAATCCTTTTCACTGCATTCAGGTGAGATTCCTTTGGATTAGCTTGGTACCTAGCACAAACACACACACTATACATAATGTCAGGTCTACTAGAGGTTAGATAAAGTAAACTACCTATCATGGATCTATACAATGTTGGATCAACATCCTTTCCACCATTGTCTTTGCAAAGTTTCAAAGTAGAACCCATAGGAGTTTTCATTATTTTTGAACTTTCAAGACCAAACCGTTTGACCAAGTTTTTAGCATACTTACCTTGAGAGAAGAAAATACCATCCTTACATTGCTTGATTTGAAGACCTAAAAAATAATTCAAGTCTCCAACCATACTCATCTCAAATGTTGTTGTCATTGCTTCAACAAATTTGTTCAGCATTTTATCACAGGTTGAACCAAACACAATATCATCAACATATATTTGAGCAATAAGTAAATCTTCTCCAGTGTGCTTAATAAACAAAGTCTTATCGGCTTCTCCTCTAATAAATCCATACTCTAAAAGAATGTCCGTAAGCCTACCATACCATGCTCTAGGAGCATGTTTTAGACCATACAATGCTTTCTTTAGTTTGTACACATTATCCGGGTATTGTGGATCTTCAAAACCTTTAGGCTGTTCTACATATGCTTCTTCATTCAATATGCCATTTAGAAATGCAGCTTTTACATCCATTTGATGAAGTTTAATGTCAATAAAACATGCAATTGCTAGCAGTAATCTAATTGATTCTATCCTAGCAACAGGTGCAAAAGTTTCATCGAAATCAACACCTTCAACTTGAGTGTAACCTTGTGAAACTAACCTAGCTTTGTTCCTAACAATGTTTCCAGACTCATCAGTTTTATTCTTATAAATCCACTTTGTTCCAATGACATTGGTATGACTAGGTCTTGGAACAAGTGTTCAAACTTCATTTCTTTCAAACTGATTAAGTTCCTCATGCATATCATTTATCCAATTTTCATCAGTTAATGCTTCATTCACATTTTTAGGTTCAATTTCAAAATAGTAACACTATGTATTCACAACATTGCAAATAGAAGACATGCATATTGTTCTTACCACATCTACCTTATTCGATCTTATTCTTCCTCTTGTTTGCACTCCAACTGTAGCATCGCCTATGATCTGGTCAGAAGGATGAATTTTCCCTATTCTTGAAGAAGGATTTGTTTTGGGAACATACTGATCATTCTGTGAAATTAGAACTAATTGTTCTGTAGACGTTGCTCCAGATGTGTTAGCATTTGGTACAACATTTTTAGGTTTTAGTGTATTCAACATTAACAGATTCTTGAACAATTTTAGTCCTAAGGTTATAAACTCTATATGCTTTACTATTTCTAGAATAGCCTAAAAAGAAACTGATGCGGCCTAAAAATGTCACCTAATAAGGAGTCGACACGTGTATAGGGGATAAGATAAAAGTGAAAGGATCAGATTATGTAATATTCTCTGAGGGGAAATCCTCTCGGGAGATCCCTTTGGAGGGAGCTTCGGCCAAAGAGAAGCTTCCAGAAGAATTACTTTGGAGGAAGTTCGTGAGCCTTGAATGTAGGGAGGTTCCGCTATTTTCGGCTTAGACTCGATAGAAAGTGGACCTTATCCTCTATTATCTGGGGGAACCAAGTCAAAAGAGAAGGGATATGTCCGAGTCTTCGGGAAGTGGAGGAAAGGAGGCTTCGTCCACTCCGCAGGACCGAGTCTCGCGGGTAGTTCCGGAAAAGGAGGAAGGCTTGACTTCCTCTCCAGCCAGCATCTCTATAAATAGGTAAAATCGAGGAGATTTCCAGGTTAGACACTCGTACACTACGCACTTAATAGACTGAATACAATATACCCTTCGGAGATCTTTTAAGAACTATTTTCATATATCAAGGATCTCGAGATCCTTGGAAGAGATTAATAAGCCCTATACTGACTTAGGCATCGGAGTGTCCACGCCGGACTCCCCTCCGGCGTGTTCTTTGCAGGTTCTTGAAGGTTTTGAACGAAGGCAACACACCTGAAGCAATTATTCGTGTTCGAAGAACAGGACATTTAATCCCGAGGATATATAATCCTCTCGTGCAAATTTTGGCACATCAACTGGCGCCGTCTGTGGGAAAGAGTTGAAAGATTTTCTCACGAATTTCTACCTGTTCGAGCAAATGGGTGGCGGAGACAAAACATCTACTTCTGGAAAGAAAAATCTTCCGGGGGAGAATTCCCCTTTACCGACTGATCCCCCACCAATGGGAGGCCGGGGGAAAACCCCAATCCATACTCCTTCTGGATCAAATCAGCCATTGGCGCCCACTCCAGATTTAGGTGACGAGAATCATCCTTTACCGGTCCGGGAGGGAATAACCGGGAATCTTGAAACCCCAGAGTTCCAGACCGCAGATCCTCAGCGAGAGCATATTCCAGACTCAGGGACACTCTTGATCTCTCCCGATCAATTGAACGCCCTCATCAAGCAAGCTGTAGATAAAGCCTTTGCAGATCAAAGGGACCAGATTCCCAAGGCTGCACCAGGGAATCCAGAGGTACTGGCCCATAGACCCCAGGATGAAGCACCTGGAACCTCCCAAGTTTTGTCCAAGGAGATGGGGATACGAGTGGAGGAGGATGGTAAAGTGCCCTCGCGCGCGGAAAGAAGCATTCCCCTTCGAAGCACTAGAAGGAACGCAGATCCGGCACCCCGAGGGACAGAACCCCTTGAGACAGAAGAAAGCACTAATGATACCTACGGAGGGCCAGTTAGCGACCAGCTACAGGCTCTGCAGAAAGAGATGAAGGATATGAGGAGACAGATGAACAACCGAACCAGTAGATCCGCTCACACATCCGGATGCCAGTTCTCCCCTCACATATTACAGGATGAATTACCATTCAATTTCAAGCCCCTTAACTTTGAGTATGACGGTACGGCAGACCCTTACGAACACTTAGTAAGATTTGAAAACGCTGCGCTATTACATCGCTACGGAGAAGGAATTAAGTGCAGGGTGTTCCTGACCACCCTGGCCAAAGCAGCGCAGCAATGGTTCACTCAGTTAGAACCTAATACCATCCGATCCTGGGAAGAATTCAGTGAGTTATTTCTCCATCAATTTGCAAGTGCCCGGAGACAGCCAAGGGCCACCTTGACCCTCTTCAATCTGAGGCAGGGGGAGAGCGAAAGCTTAAGAGCTTTTCTCCGGAGGTTTAATCAGGCAGCTCTGGAGGTCCCTACAGCTTCTCCGGAGGTGAAGATCAACGCCCTCACTAACGGATTACGAGATGGAGATTTCTTTTCCTCCTTAGCTAAGAAGCCAGTTAAGAATTTCGATGAGCTGCTGCACAGGGCAGAGAAGTACCTCACTCTAGAGGAGGTCCGTAAGGCCAAAAGGCTGGAGGTTAGGCCACCAGATCGAGAGAGAAGAAGGGAAGGTCCCTCCAGACGATCCAGCCCAGAGGTCCCTCGGACCTCTGGATCAACAAGAGATAACAATCCCTCCGGAGGTCCTCGGTCTGGCCCTCGTGGGAGGTTCGAGAAATACACGCCCTTGAGGATTGAGCCTGCTGAAGTACTGGAGGTAGCCGGAGACCATCCAGAATTGAAATTCCCATATTCCAGAAATCGAGGACCTCAGAAACCTAAGTCTGATCGATTCTGCCGATTCCACAATGAGTATGGGCATGATACAAATCAATGTTACCACTTGAAGGACAAAATTGAGAGGATGATCCAAGCGGGCCATCTAAAAGAATTTACATTCAGAGATAGGCAGGGCCCTCGAGGGCAGAAGCGGAAAGATCATGAAAGAAAACCAGAAGAGAAAGAAACCAGAGAGGCAGCTGAGGATATGCCCCCTCCTCCACCAAAGAGAGGAGTAATCCACATGATAGTGGGTGGGCCAGCTGATGGAGATTCTTTTCGGAAGAGGAAGCAAAATGTCCGGGCTCTAAGAGCAGAGCAGGGGAGCCAGTTAAGAGAAGTGGGGCGCATGACGGAGACGCCCAATATCCGATTTGGCCCAGAAGATGTGAAGGGAATTAAGGAAGATCACAACGATGCTCTGGTGATCACTACCGACGTAGCGGGATTCGATGTTGCTCGAATCTTCGTAGATACGGGAAGTTCGGCTGACATCATGTTCTTTGAATGTTTTAAGAGAATGGAGCTGAGTGTGAAGCTGCGCCCTGTAGATACCTCTCTGTATGGTTTCTCCGGAGGGGCAATCCAACCTTTGGGGTCAGTGATGTTACAGGTAGGATTGGGAGACGCTCCAGCTCGGAAAGTCCATGTGGTGGAGTTCCTTATTGTAGATATTCCCTCGTCGTACAACGTTGTGATGGGACGACCCAGCCTGAATCTTTTTCAGGCAATCATCTCCACATTTCATATGAAAATGAAATTCCCTACAGCCACAGGGGTGGGAGAAGTGAGAGGAGACCAGTACCAAGCACGGAAGTACTATGCAGAGTCCATAAAGATGGCAGATAGAGCCCTAACTAGGGGCCTGGAGCGGATGAGAGGAGATGACCCTGAGGTCAAGAGGAAGAAAGTAGAGGGAGTGGCACCTGAACAAGTAAATGTTAAGACAGACGAGGAACTGATGAGCGTGGAGCTCTTTCTAGGGAAACTCGGCTTTGTTACCAAAATAGGTACCCAACTGGGGCCTGAACTCACAGAGAAGGTAATATTTACATTACGTCGAAATTCCGATATATTTGCATTTTCTCCAACTGACATGACAGGAGTCCCTCCGGAGATAGCAATACATTGCCTTAATGTGGATCCAAATGCAAGGCCCGTAAAACAAAAACTACGAAATTTCGGGATTGAGAAGAATAACACTGTGAAAGAAGAAATCGAGAAGCTATTGAAAGCAGGGCATGTAGTAGAAGTCCAATTCCCATAATGGCTCTCCAATGCCGTGCTAGTGCCTAAAGGGGGAGGAAAATGGAGAGTGTGCATCGATTTCAGGGACCTCAGCAAGGCATGCCCTAAGGACCATTACCCGCTACCAAGAATAGATCAGCTAGTAGATGCAACTTCAGGCTTTGAGTTGCTGAGCATGATGGACGCATACCAAGGGTACCACCAAATCCAACTGAATCCTGCAGATGTCCCCAAAGTGTGCTTCATAGCAGCCTGTGGAACGTTCGGATATGTTCGGATGCCATTTGGATTAATCAATGCCGGAGCAACCTATAAGAGGATGGTCGATGCTGTCTTTCGAAAGCAGCTAGGGAGAAACATGGAGATATATGTAGATGATATGTTGGCTAAAAGTGTGAAAGCAGATCAACATATAGAGGATTTGGAAGAAATTTTCCAGGTAATTCGAGAAAACGGCATCAAGTTGAACCCAGCCAAATGCTCTTTTGGAGTAAAATCAGGGAAGTTCCTGGGATATATGGTCACTCAAAGAGGTATAGAGGTGAATCCAGCCAAGGTGAAGGCTGTACTGGACATGCGGCCACCAAGAAACATAAAGGAGCTCCAGACACTCAATGGGAGGATTACAGCGTTGAGCAGATTCATAGCCAGGTCTGCTGAAAAGAGCCATCCCTTCTTTAAAATTCTTAAGAAAGGGACCAAGTTTGAATGGAGCGAAACATGCCAAAAGGCCTTTGAAGACCTGAAGCACCATTTGTCTCAGTTGCCGAAACTGACGAAGCCTTCCCCAGGAGATACCCTCATTTTGTATCTCTCCGTAGGGGAATTCTCACTAAGCACTGCTTTAGTCAAAGAAGTGGGATCTCTGCAGCACCCTATTTATTATGTCAGTAAGGTCATTCAGGGGGCCGAAAATCGTTACTCAGAAATTGAGAAGACTGCTCTGGCTGTGGTAGTTACAGCCCGGAGGCTGCGCCCATATTTCCTTTCTTACAAAATACTGGTCCGCACTAATTTCTTGTTGAAACAGGTTATAGGACGAGCATACCTCTCTGGAAGGATGGTGAAGTGGGCGATCGAGCTCCAAGAATATGACGTAGATTTCGAGCCACGGAAGTCTATAAAAGCTCAAGCTTTGCCAGATTTCATCCAAGAGTCGACTAAACCAGAAGAGGTCGAGGGATGGAAGGTGTATGTAGATGGCTCAGTGACCCTGAGCGGATGTGGAGCAGGGATTGTGTTGACAGGCCCTCGAGGAGAGGACCTACAATTCGCAGTGAGGTTTCAATTCATGACCTCAAATAATGGAGCAGAGTACGAAGCTTTGATCAGAGGGATGGAGATGGCATTGGAATTGGGAGCTCCAAAGGTAACTCTACACTCAGACTCCCAATTAGTTGTTCAGCAACTGAATGGTGAATATGTAGCCAAAGATAACAGGATGGCTGCTTATTTGGAACGTGCCAAAGCGGTGATGGGCAAATTCCAAGAGTGCGAGGTAGTCCAGATACCCCGAGAGAAGAACATGCAGGTGGATAGTCTCTCCAAACTCGCTAGCTCCACAGAGTTTGATGGACAGGGAACAGTAACTCTAGTAGTTGCGGAAAGAGAGACTCTGGAGAACCCCATTGGCTCCATTGAAGAGGAAGATGATTGGAGAAGAGCTATATGGATAGAACTCACCAAGGGAGCAGATGCCCCTACCACCAGAGAGACCCGAGCCCTTCGGATCAAATATTGTATTATCGGAGGGCACTTATACAAGAAGTCGTTCACACACCCATATTTGAGGTGTATATCAACTAGAGAAGCTATGTACACACTTAGAGAGATCCACGAAGGTGATGTAGCCAGTCATGAAGGATACAAAGCAGTGGTGAAGAAAGTTTTAAGGGCTGGGTTATACTGGCCCTCCATGACAAAAGATGCTAGAGAATTTGTGAGGAAATGCGTCAAGTGTCAGAAAAATGCTCCATTGATAAGGACCCCTGCGGAAGAGATGGGAGCGATGCACTCTCCCTGTCCCTACGCTAAGTGGGGAATTGACTTGGTAGGACCCTTCCCTCCAGCCTCCGGAGGGAGAAAATTTCTAATAGTAGCAGTGGACTATTTTAGCAAATGGGTGGAAGCTGCTCCCCTGGCTACGATAGATGAAGAAAATGTGATTAAATTCTAGAAGAAACAAATGTGCTGTAGATTCGAAGTACCCAGAATATTGGTCTCCGATAATGGAACACAGTTTAATGGCGAGAACGTGCGAGGATGGTGTGCAAGATTGAACATAATACAGAGATTCACTTCTGTAGCTCATCCTCAAGCTAACGGACAGGTGGAGGTTACTAATCGAACAATAGTAGATGGGATTCGAACTAGGTTGACAAAGATAGGAGAAGGATGGGTAAACGAGTTAGATAATGTATTATGGTCATATAGGACTAGCCCGAAGACAGCAACTGGAGAGTCCCCATTTCAGCTGGTCTACGGAGCTACGGCGGTGATACCTCCAGAGGCCGTTTTACGATCGCACCGAGTTGCCCAATTTGAAGAACATCAGAATGAAAGATTGATGAGAGAAGCTCTAGATTTTATGGAAGAAGAAAGAGAGATGGTCAGGGTACGTGTTGAAAGATATAAAAGCAGGATTAAAGCTGCATATGATCGAAGGGTGATCCCGAGGTCCTTCAGAGCAGGGGACCTGGTGCTGAGAAGAGCGGACGCCCTGAAAAACACAGGAAAGCTGGAGCCCAACTGGGAGGGACCCTATAAAATCACACAGGTGCTGAAAGGAGGAGCATACAGACTGCAGAGTATGGAGGGGGTTGACATAGCTAGACCCTGGAACGTTTGCCATTTGAAGAGATTCTTTATTTGAAGACAGTGTAAGGTCTTGAGACCATCTATAACTTTTGTTTTGTGATTTTTTGCATTGATTCGTACTTTGCTTGGTGTATTTTGTGGCTTCACCGGAGCTCTTTTTCCCTCTCTACGGGTTTCCCCTTTGGGGTTTTTCCGTAAAGAGGTTTTTAATGAGACCGACGTAGGTTATCTATGGCCTATGTTGAAAATTGACAATAAAGCAATGAAGCCTTATCCCTTTTTGAAGAAAGAATTATTCAGAATTATTATGTCTTGGTTATCTTTCTCATATTTGAACATGCGACGTATGAATATAACTATAACGAGAGTGAGAGACACTCAAAGGCCTAGAGGCCGAGGTGCTCCAGAGAGCCCTCACTTTACTTGAGACCCAAGGGGGTTACTGAAATGAGAGGATTTTATGAATTAAAATCTTTTAAGAATAAGAGTGAGAGACACTCAAAGGCCTAGAGGTCGAGGTGCTCCAGAGAGCCCTCACTTTACTTGAGACCCAAGTGGGTTACTGAAATGAGAGGATTTTATGAATTAAAATCTTTTAAGAATAAGAGTGAGAGACACTCAAAGGCCTAGAGGCCGAGGTGCTCCAGAGAGCCCTCACTTTACTTGAGACCCAAGTGGGTTACTGAAATGAGAGGATTTTACGAATTAAAATCTTTTAAGAATAAGAGTGAGAGACACTCAAAGGCCTAGAGGCCGAGGTGCTCCAGAGATCCCTCACTTTACTTGAGACCCAAGTGGGTTACTTAAATGAGAGGATTTTACGAATTAAAATCTTTTAAGAATGAGAGTGAGAGACACTCAAAGGCCTAGAGGCCGAGGTGCTCCAGAGAGCCCTCACTTTACTTGAGACCCAAGTGGGTTACTAAAATGAGAGGATTTTATGAATTAAAATCTTTTAAGAATAAGAGTGAGAGACACTCAAAGGCCTAGAGGCCGAGGTGCTCCAGAGAGCCCTCACTTTACTTGAGACCCAAGTGGGTTACTGAAATGAAAAGATTTTGTGAATTAAGATCTTTTTAGGAATAAGAGAGTAAGAAATACGTAGAGGCTCAGAAAACCGAAGCCTTCCAGAAAGCCCTAACCATGCTTGAGAATTACAAAGATTATATGATGAAGAAAACAGGTTTTATGATTCGGGAGTTAAGAGAAGAGGGAGGATGACCTCCCACAACCAAGCCACCCGAAATCAAAAACAAAAAACCGTACAGTCAAGGAGTGGTTTCAGCGTAGCCTACAAGACCAACAAAAGGGGGGAAGAAAGAGCCGCACCTCCAACACATTCTTTGCTGGTCTTGTAAGTTACTCATGCACGAAAGAGAAAGACAACAAAAACATCCAACACCAAGCTAATACGACTACTGCAAAAAAGCCCCCACATATCCAGGAGTGTGGGGTCCCCTACAAAGTATGGAGAGCAAGTAGTATGAGCAGAAAGTAAAGAGTGTAGCAAAACAACAAAAAAATAAATTGTTTGATGTGATCATAGAAATGTGAAACTTAAACTGCTTTCTCAAGAGCATCCCCTTCAGCAACAGCCCCCTCGACCTCAACTCCTCCAACAATGCCACCCTCCTCAGCAGCATGATTGCTAGATCCTCCGCCCTCCTCTGGACCCGTAGTACCTCCCATGGTGTCTGCAACGCCAGTTCCTCCATCTATTGCGGTTGCCACGATTAGAGCGGAGTCATAAGGATAAACCAGACGCTCCAGAGGCTTTAGATCAGCCATACCTACCTTGACAGCCTGCAGTTTGGTGATAGCCTGACTCATTCCGGGTAGCCACCAAGGACTATCAGGGCTCTCCTTAGGATCCCCCAAGAATTTCGGAGGAGTAGCGAGCCGGTCCAAGTGGAACTCGCGAGAGTAGGTTCCATTAAACCCCGGGGCTGAGTGCTCGGCTACGGCATTGCTGAAGCCGTGGTCGATGAAATGAGGGATGTGCGACCCCATGGCACAGAGAAAGCTCGAGCTCTTTAAGAAGCTGGATAGCCACTGAGTATGAAGAGTTTCCAAGAACTCTTGACCCAGAGAAGAAGTGAATAAGGATTTAATGCAAGCCTGCACCCCGACATCTGGCAGCTCGCGCTCCATCCGTTCCACCTCTAGCACCAGGCGCTTAATCCTGGCTACATCCTGCTTGCTTTGAGCCTGTAAGAGGGACAACTCCTCAGAAAGAGCTTGAGCTCGCTTATGGGCCTTATCTTTCTCCATGGTGATACCCTTGAGGGTTGACTAGAAAGAGGATGCTTCAGCCCGGAGAAGTTCAAGCTCAGCTACCATCTCAACGCCTTGGTCGAGTATCTTAGTATAGGTAAGACCAAACTACAAAGGAAAAGGAATTAACGCCTGGAGATATGAAGAAGGCAAAGATTATAAAAAGGGAAAATGCCAGAAAATACCTCAGAGAGGAGATGAGCGCCGTGAATCAGTCGATCCTCAGGAAGAGGCGGGTCGGATAACTCAGCATCGGGAGGAGCAGGACATCAGTCAATGAGGCGATGGAGAGGCTCGTAAACAGTAGAAGGAGGAGTTCCCTTATCAGCACGGGTAACTTTCCCCTTCTTCTTCTTAGATGTACCACATTCGGAAAAGAAGGCATTGGCAGAGGAACGGGTTCTCTTGGCAACTGAACCTGGGACCTGAGTAGAGGAACTAGGGAGAGGAGGAATTTTCGAAGAACCCTCTGGAGCCGGAGTCTTTGCAGAGCTCTCGAGAGCGGGAGACGGAGGAGCCTTTGGAAGATCTTCTAGAGCGGATAACACAGGGGTCTTCACTATGCTGAGAGCAGGGGCATCTCGGGAGATATGAGTCAACCAACTCATTGCTACAAATAATCAAGAAAATTTTCAGAACTCAGAAAAACAGCCACATGCAAGAAATAAAATATAGCAATAGAAGATTTTTTACCATCTCGGGAGCCTAAGGGAAAATCTTGAGGGCAAAAGCCGAAGTGGGAGAGGATGCGAGGATTGTTGCAAATGGCAATAACATCGAAATAGTCGTGCAAACGGGTATGAGTATTGAGATTGTTCATAATAGTGCGATTGGAAACAGAGTAAGCTTTCAGGGGAGGAGGAATCACTCCGGGATTGTGGAATAACCAATCCCCGTGAGGAAATGGCCAATCAGTGGGGCTGGTAGCAAAGAAATAGTAATCTCGCCAAGATGAGTCTTCCTCATGGAGTTTTTTCAGAAATTTACAAACACGGGACCTTCGCCCACTAACATAGAAAAAACCATCATTCACCTTACATGAGTGTTGGCTCAGAAATAGTTCGGCAGATGGGTCACCCCCATTCCCCTTCACCAAGATGAAAAAACCTATCATGGTACGGATAGCATTCGGAGTAAACTGGTTAAGAGGGATCTGCATGCGGGTGGATATGGCAGCCAGATAAGGATGAATCGGAAACCGTAGTCCGGCCCTAAGATGTGCTTCGAAAAAAGCAAGAGTTCGAGGTTGGGGAATATCTGGGCGTTCATCGGAGCGAGGAGCACGAAAGGCGTACTCCGATGGAAAACCATAGGCATGAGCGAGGTTAACTAGGTGAGTATGGTCGATTTGGGAAGCGGGGGAAATCCTACTCTCTGGACTCCCCATCAGAAGGGAGTCGCTTCATAGGAATTTTGGCTGGCAGCTTCCGGCAGAGAGGGAGGATTTGACATCGATTTACAATGTTAATAAAAGAAGAACAAAAGAATAGCTGGGTTACCTTGAAGTAGAAGGGCTATGGAATCAGACGAGGCGGTTGACGACAGCAGAGACTCGAGGTAAAGAACACCGGAGAAGAAGGATGAAGACGATGAGAAATTTTTGGGAAAAGTGAAATTTGAAAAGCGAAGAGAGAAAAAAGAGGTGGTTGCGTGAAGTAAATGAGGAAAGATAGGGGGAAGAATCGAGGGTTTTCCTCGGGAGAATAACAGAAGAGAGAGAAAGGTGATCGCGTGGAGCCCACGCGCGGAAGCCGAAAAGTCTCCTAGAATTTGAAGCGGGAAAGCCCTTGGAGAAGGACGTTTTTGAAACTTCCTCTCCAAAGCAGGAACGATACACGTTTCTCCAGAAGGACCTTTGTAACAAGTTCTAGGAAAATTTTTCTACTCTCACAAAAGATGTCTCCCTTTTACGAGAGTAGGGGGGAGTAGATGATGCGGCCTAAAAATGTCACCTAATAAGGAGTCGACACATGTATAGGGGATAAGATAAAAGTGGAAGGATCAGATTATGTAATATTCTCTGAGGGGAAATCCTCTCGGGAGATCCCTTTGGAGGGAGCTTCGGCCAAAGAGAAGCTTCCAGAAGAATTACTTTTGGAGGAAGTTCGTGAGCCTTGAATGTAGGGAGGTTCCGCTATTTTCGGCTTAGACTCGATAGAAAGTGGACCTTATCCTCTATTATCTGGGGGAACCAAGTCAAAAGAGAAGGGATATGGCCGAGTCTTCGGGAAGTGGAGGAAAGGAGGCTTCGTCCACTCCGCAGGACCGAGTCTCGCGGGTAGTTCCGGAAAAGGAGGAAGGCTTGACTTCCTCTCCAGCCAGCATCTCTATAAATAGGTAAAATCGAGGAGATTTCCAGGTTAGACACTCGTACACTACGCACTTAATAGACTGAATACAATATACCCTTCGGAGATCTTTTAAGAACTATTTTCATATATTAAGGATCTCGAGATCCTTGGAAGAGATTAATAAGCCCTATACTGACTTAGGCATCGGAGTGTCCACGCCGGACTCCCCTCCGGCGTGTTCTTTGCAGGTTCTTGAAGGTTTTGAACGAAGGCAACACACCTGAAGCAATTATTCGTGTTCGAAGAACAGGACGTTTAATCCCGAGGATATATAATCCTCTCGTGCAAATTTTGGCACATCAGAAACATTTATCACTTTTAGAATCAAACTTATGAACTTGATCCCTATCATTCAAAATATAACACACACAACCAAAAACATGAAAATATTTCACACTTGGTTTTCTAACATTTATAATCTCATAAGGTGTTTGATTTGTGCCAGGTCGAATATAAACTCTATTAATAATATGACATGCTGTATTCAATGCTTCAGCCCAAAATCTTTTAAAAAGACTTTTAGATAAAAGCATGACTCTTGCCATTTCTTGTAAAGTTCTATTCTTTCTTTCAACAATTCCATTCTGTTGTGAAGTTTTAGGAGATGAATATTCTTGCAAGATACCTTTCTTATCACAAAAAACATTAAACATGTTATTCTCAAATTTCCTACCATGATCAGTTCTAATACGACCAACTTTCAAGTTATACACATTTTTGAACCTTTTATAGAGAACTTTAAAAGCAGCAAATGTTTCAGATTTATCTCTTAAAAACTCAATCCAAGTATATCTAGAAAAATCATCTACCACAACTAAGGAATATCTTTTACCTCCAATGCTTTCAGTTTCCATAGGACCCATCAAATCCATGTGCAACAATTCAAAGCATCGATGCGTAGAACAATGTGACAGCATTTTATGCGGCACTCTTACCTGCTTACCTTTCTGGCATGATCCACATACAATGGTATTCTGGAAACTCAGTTTTGGTAATCCTTTGATTGCATCTGATTTTATTAGTTTCTTCATTGCCCTGTAATTTGCATGCCCTAATCTTTGGTGCCATAAGATATTCTCATCATGTTTTGACAAATTGCATACATTAGTTCCAATAAGATAACAATTATCTGTAGACCTAGTACCAGTCATTAAACAATCATCATCTTCATTAAGAACATAGCAAGACTCTTTGTCAAATTTTACATGCAAATTATCATCACAAAGTTGACTAATACTAATCAAATTAGCAAGTAAGCCATCAACATGCAAGACATTTTTAAGTTTAGGAAAACCTTCAACATTCAAAGTTCCTTTTCCTATTATCTTTCCTTTCGATCCACCACTATATGTAACATTACCACCATTCAAGGTCACATAATCAGATAAGTAGTATATTTGTCCTATCATATGTCTAGAACAACCACTATCAAAATACCATAGACCAGGTAAACATGCTTTCAAGGATGTGTGAACAACATTACAGGTAACTTTTGGTTTCCATGCAGATTTCATAGAATGTTTCCTAGGATGTGAAGACATTCTGGATTGCATAAACTCAGTTTTCATATCTTTAACCATTTGCAAGCATAAAGGACGAATATGATCATATTTAAGACAATAATGACAAATATACTTCCTTTTAACCTTGTGAGAATTTGTTTGTGCAGATGTTACAACAGATGTGTTAACATTTGCCTTCACAAATTCCACAGGTATTCTAAAATTTTCAGAAATAGAAGCAGTTTCACCATCATAACCTAAACCATAATTATTAGATTTACCTACAGCTATAGCATCATTCACATCAGAAGCACTCTTAGAAATTTTTTTGAAACTTAAAGTAGAGGTGATCAATTTCTCCTTCAGTTTACAAACTTCAAGATATCTTCCGGTAAGTAAGACTTCTAGCTTTGTGATTGTGTCTTGCAGATCCTCATTCTCCTTGTTCAAAGAATTCAGAGTGAGTTTCTGAGAGTTCCAATCATCTAAGAATTTTTTATATGTCTCATCATCAATCATTTTTCCTACATCATCAACAAAACCATTAAAACAGTTCAAATCTGGGTGACTCTATTTTTTTATGTTACTGTAGATGTGAAGACATCTGATGTAACATCAGAATTTGTATCATCCAAATCATCATCTGAGGAATCATTATAATCAATTCTGGTAAAATGAGCACGCTCTTTTTCATTAAACTCATCAAGATCATCATTATCAGATTCATCACTCAAGGTAGCACTAAAATTCAGTTTTTGCTTCAGTCTGGTATTGGCACACTCATTTGCTTAATGGCCATATCCAGAACATGCATTGCATTGAACTGATTTTCTAAATTCAGGATCATACCTTGTTTTACCTTCACTCTTTGATGGTCATGGTGTGAATTGACTCTTCCTCCTTTCTAGTTGTGGCGTTGATGTGTTGATTTGAATCTTAGGCTGCATGTTTCCTTTAGATTTATGCATAGACTTCTTAAGGAATTTATTAAAATGCTTTGTAAGAAGGGCAATGTTGTCAGGATTGTTAAGACATTCATCAATCAATTCTTCATCCGAATCAACCTCAGTAATGATAGGCTGAATCTCAGATTTGTTTGATGTCTCTCCTTTAAAAACAACAACTTTCTTATCATCTTTCGCTTCATCAATTTGATTAGTGTTTATTTCATAAGTTCTAAGAATACTCACTAATTCATCTTGACTCATCTTATCAGTATCTTTTGCCTCTTCTATAGCACAAATTGTAGCATAAAATCTTTTAGGAACACACCTTAATATCTTATGAACTACTCTAACATTAGAAATAAGGTCACCAAGAGAATGTGATTCATTGATAATCTCACTTAACCTTTCGTTATAGGATGAAATTGTTTCATCTTCCCTCATTCGGAGATTTTCAAACTTTGTCCCCAACATTCGAAGCTTTGTCCTTCGAACACAATCAGAACTTTCACAATGCTCTTATAACCTGTCCCATGCATCTTTAGAAGTAGAACAGTTAGATATAATTTTAAACATAGAGGTATCAACAGAGGTAAAAATAGCATTTAAAGCTTTAGAATTGTATCATGTTGTTGTTATGTCATCGGCTGTCCAATGAACTTCTTTCTTGAGTTGAATTTCACCATCTGCATCTACTGGATTCTTTGGTGCATCCCAACTTGTAAGAACAGTCCTCCAAGCATGTTCATCAATTGACTTGATGTACATTCGCATCTTAGACTTCCAATAAGCATAATTTGAACCATCTAAAATGGGTGGCCTAAGTGTAGTGGATATGTGATGTGTTTCCATTGCTAACATAAACTAAAACACACTTTTAAGCAAGGATCTAAACCTAGTGTCGTCAGGTGTTGGCTCTGATACCAACTGAAAGTGTGCAAGGGGTTGTATCTAGTGTTTAAGTAAAAAAACAGAACAATGTTACACTGAATGTTGAGACAATTAGTGTAGCATTAACTTTAACAGAATAAAAAAAAAGTAAACACAGTACACATCGGAAGTCTAAAACACAATAAGAACACAATGGAATAATTTTTAATACAGATTTTATTAATAACAAAACCTATGTTAAGCCTTACGGCGAAAACAATAACTTAGTTCCTAAGTTACGAAAATGTCGTGGGAAATGTCTCAGCAATTACTTCAACATTCCACAAACCGAAACTACAATCGAGGCAGGTGCCTGAATCCGCAAATAGACTTAAGTGTAAGAACACTGTCTAAAGAACTAATCTGATCTATGATTCACTCTCACTCGATACAAGACTAGAACTAAATACACGGGAAGGTGTGGTATCTCTCGGTGTACATTAAACGATACAACTACTGACCCTAACTCCTAACCAGGGATGAACGCTCGGAATGAGTGTTACTCGAATAGTGCATACTTTGAAATGAAAGACTCCAGCGGTATTTATAGAGCAATAGCCGAGTTCTAGATCCTTCCATTATGAGATCCTATTTTTTAGGAGCTCAACTTCCATGATCTCTCTAGATCCTTCTTCCATCTTGCAGGTCGTTCTAAACTGTTCCAAACTCTTCTATCACGTTCTCCAACATTCTGGAATCTTCCAGGTTCCAGACTCTTGTAGAAGCTTCTAGAATCGTATCTGAATGTGAGAGCATTTAGTCCAACATTTAATGTAACATTTCAGAAAGAACTTATAATAAATCAAGGAATGTCAAATTAATATGTTGTTGATAATGTTAAAGCATTTAAGAGTTAACAACATCTACAAGTATAAAGAAAACAATTATTAAAGAAATATTTAGCTTATATAGTCTAGATGAAAATGTATACAAAATTAAATGAAAGGGTTAATTAAAAAAAAATTATTTTTAGGGTATTTATCAATTAAAACAAATATTTTTATTTTTGTTGTAATTTTATACATCATCTTTATAGGTTTTGCAATTTAGTGTATCTATCTGTTATCTGACAACAATTAAATGATCTGTTATCTGACAACAATTAAATGATGTAGTTCACAAAGCTACTGTGAGGTGCCACGTAAAAGTTACTGACGGATAAAAAAAAGTATATTTAAAAATTTTTAAAACGTTTTTTTACTAAAAACCAATCCTAAAAAATTATTCTTAAAAATCATTACTCATCCCACTGCTTCATCAAATAATTTTGAGGGATTATATTTTTTTTAGTGCATTAAGTTACCAAATTTTTTAATTTAATCCACCAAATTATCACTTTTTGAATTTAGTCTATTAAATTTCGATTTATTTTGATTTTAGTGCAGTTACCTGCTGTAGCAGGTTTAGCGGATTATTTTTTAAAACACACCCCATAAAATGCTATACACACTACCAATGTTAAACACACCACACTAAAATTTAAAAAACTTTTGTTATTACTAAACACACCCCAATTATTTCCTATTTAATAAATTACCAAAAATAATTAAATTAAAAAAAGCTCCAATGTTAAACACACCACACTAAAATTTAAAAAACTTTAGTTATTGTTGGTCCCAAGTTGAGTTTATAATATTGAGTAAGCTAGTGAAAATGTCTAGAGGGGAGGGGTGAATAGACTTTTCAAAAATCTTTCAATATATTAGAATACACAATGCGGAATATCAGAATCAAACAATGAGCCCAATCAAATTTACACTCAACTTATTTCGAGAACTCTGTTCTATACTCAACTTGTCTTGTTCAGTTATGTATGTTCAACAAGTAAACAGTTAATCAATTAAAACAAACAAAACAGTAAAGTAATCAACACAAACAATTTATAGTGGTTCGACAACTTGTCTACATCCACTCTCACAAACCCAGTTGTGATATTCTTATTACTCTTCCAATCGAGTAGTGTGTTCTTGTGGCTTTAAGTCCCAAGAAATAAGACTTTGATCTTCTCGATTATACCACCAGATATATCTTCGATCTACTAGTGATTTAATAAGCAACTAGCAAGCTTAAAACAATAAATAAAACTTCTCTGTATCTTCAATAAGCCTTCTTAAGTAGTCTCTTCTTGTCTGGGCTTCTTCTTGAACTTCAAACTTTTGCTTTGAACTCTGTGAGCTTCCTTGCTTTGAACTTCTTCATTATACGCACAGTAGTTTGATTTTCAGTAATCTCTCAGTAGTCTTTAATCGTTGAATGCCTTCAAGTATTTATAGACTTCACTTTATCAAGATAAGTTAGTTATCCAACAAACTTTCTTGATAACTTCCTTCAACAAACTCTTCAACCGTTTCTGAATAAGTATCTCTTAATACGACGATTAATTCTGTTAATTAAGTTGTAACCAACTTCTTATCTTCAGAAATACGAACCTTCAATTCTGTTAAACTGTCTTGACTCGTCTTGTCTTCAGTACTTATAATATTTCAGCTTCCTTCAGTACTTGTCTTGTCTTCCAGTCATATTCCATACTTAGAATATTTTTGACTTCTTCATGACTCGTCTTGTCTGGTCGTCAAGTCTTCTTGTCTTCTGTCTTCAGTAGAACTCTGCTAGTTCTATCTATCTAAGCTATCTAGTCTATTACATTACTTTAAGCTTTGTAGATTAGCTTAGTCATCTTAAAGACTATTAAAACAATACAAGAATATAAACATAAGCTTATATACAACATTTCAAGCTTATCATAAAATCCTATAAAAAGTAATCTGTCTTTTTATACTTAGTCATATTTCATATTACTTTTTAACTCATCTGATCTTGTCTCATACAAGACGACTTCTCCAACAGATCACTCAATACTTAGAATATTTTCAGGTCTTCTTTTGTCAACTGATCTTGTCTTATACAAGACGACTTCAATAACAGATCAGTCAATACTTAGAATATATTCAAGTCTTCTTTTTGGCTTTATCAAAACTCATCTCATCATCAAATAGAACTTGTATTAGGATTCATATCCCAACAATTTCCCCCTTTTTGATGAAGCCAAAAACTACTTGAATTATTTTAAGTAAATAGATCAGTTAAGTAGTTATCTTATATAATCATCAAAATATTAACATGAGTCTTTATTAACCTTCTTCAAATGTAGACTTGTTCAACTTGCTCTTCTTCTCTTACTTCCTTCTCTTCCCTCTTTTTGACTTCATCATTCAACTCCCTTCTTTACTTTGACATAACAATGATCTCTTCTTGCTTTCCTTCCCGTTGTAGAGTAATCATAGACTGCAACATACAACTTAGGTAGTTTTGTAGCATTAGTATCCATCTTAAAGATAGAAATGATAAGATATAGCAAGGGATCAAGAAATAACACAAAATCTTTAAGTAAACTTTCACGGATCAGTTCAAAGAGGATCATAAGACTTTCCCTAAAAGTCTTTTTGGTAATCAAGAAACAGTAGTCCTTTCGAACTCCTGCTCTGATACCACTTGTTGGTCCCAAGTTGAGTTTATAATATTGAGTAAGCTAGTGAAAATGTCTAGAGGGGAGGGGTGAATAGACTTTTCAAAAATCTTTCAATATATCAGAATACACAATGCGGAATATCAGAATCAAACAATGAGACCAATCAAATTTACACTCAACTTATTTCGAGAACTCTTTTCTATACTCAACTTGTCTTGTTCAGTTATGTATGTTCAACAAGTAAACAATTAATCAATTAAAACAAACAAAACAATAAAGTAATCAACACAAATAATTTATAGTGGTTCGACAACTTGTCTACATCCACTCTCACAAATCCAGTTGTGATATTCTTATTACTCTTCCAATCGAGTAGTGTGTTCTTGTGGCTTTAAGTCCCAAGAAATAAGACTTTGATCTTCTCGATTATACCACCAGATATATCTTCGACCTACTAGTGATTTAATAAGCAACTAGCAAGCTTAAAACAATAAATAAAACTTCTCTGTATCTTCAATAAGCCTTCTTGAGTAGTCTCTTCTTGTCTGGGCTTCTTCTTGAACTTCAAACTTTTGCTTTGAACTTCTTCATTATACGCACAGTAGTTTGATTTTCAGTAATCTCTTAGTAGTCTTTAATCGTTGAATGCCTTCAAGTATTTATAGACTTCACTTTATCAAGATAAGTTAGTTATCCAACAAACTTTCTTGACAACTTCCTTCAACAAACTCTTCAACCGTTTCTGAATAAGTATCTCTTAATACGACGGTTAATTATGTTAATTAAGTTGTAACCAACTTCTTATCTTCAGAAATAAGAACCTTCAATTCTGTTAAACTATCTTGACTCGTCTTGTCTTCAGCACTTAGAATATTTCAGCTTCCTTCAGTACTTGTCTTGTCTTCCAGTCATATTCCATACTTAGAATATTTTTGACTTCTTCATGACTCGTCTTGTCTGGTCGTCAAGTCTTCTGTCTTCAGTAGAACTCTGCTAATTCTATCTATCTAAGCTATCTAGTCTATTACATTACTTTAAGCTTTGTAGATTAGCTTAGTCATCTTAAAGACTATTACAACAATACAAGAATACAAACATAAGCTTCTATACAACATTTCAAGCTTATCATAAAATTCTATAAAAAGTAATCTGTCTTTTTATACTTAGTCATATTTCATATTACTTTTTAACTCATCTGATCTTGTCTCATACAAGACAACTTCTCCAACAGATCACTCAATACTTAGAATATTTTCAGGTCTTCTTTTTTCAACTGATCTTGTCTTATACAAGACGACTTCAATAACAGATCAGTCAATACTTAGAATATATTCAAGTCTTCTTTTTGGCTTTATCAAAACTCATCTCATCATCAAATAGAACTTGTATTAGGATTCATATCCCAATAGTTATTACTAACACACCCCAATTATTTCCTATTTAATAAATTACCAAAAAATAATTAATTAAAAAAAGTTAATAATTCAAATTAATACAAAAATATAAATAAAATCTAGCTTAAAAATTAATTAAAAATTTAATTAGTTTTGAAGATTTAATTGATTTCTTTACTATTTTTGAAGATTTTTAATTAAAAAAAATAATTCAATCTGAAAAAAATTATTAAATTAAATAAAAAAAATTTTAAAAATTAAAAAAATCAACTAAAATTTAAAAAATAATTAAATTTAATTATTTTTTTAGCTTTATTAAAATTTTGAAGATTTATGTATTTTTTTATAGGTTTTATTTATATTTTTCATATTAATTTGAATTCTTATTTTTTTTAATTAAAATTATTTTTTATAATTTATTAAACATTTTTATGATTTTATTTAACTCTAATTGATTTTTGAGTTTTTGTGTTTAACATTTGGAGTGTATATAATATTTATGGGGTTTTAGTGTGTTCATGTAATATAAAAGAAATATTTAAATGTAAAATAAAATAAAAAAAATTTAAAACTCCAATGCTTTATTATTTGCCTTATAACTTCTATAAAAATGTCAATAATAAGGCTAAATAAAATTAAAAAATTGTAGAAAATCAACTAATTCTTCAAAACTAATTAAATTAATTAAATTTTTTAGCTTTGTTTAATTTTTGAAGATTTAGGCGATTTTTTTATAGGTTTTATTTATATTTTTTATATTTATTTGAATTCTTATTTTTTTTAATTTAATTATTTTTTGTAATTTATTAAATAGGAAAGGATTGGGGTGTGTATAGTAATAACAAAAGTTTTTTAAATTTTAATGTGGTGTGATTAACATTGGGGGTGTGTATAACATTTTATGCGGTGTGTTTTAAAAAATGATTTGCTAAACCTGTTATAGAAGGTAACTGAACCAAAATTAAAATAAATCGAAACTTAATGGACTAAATTCAAAAAGTGATAATTTGGTGGACTAAATTCAAAAACGCGGTAACTTAATGGACTAAAAAAATATAATCCCTAATTTTGAAGATTTGATTTTTTTTTTTATGGAAGTTAAATACCTATCCCTTTTTTTCCCCTTCCCCATGACTCGAATCAGGACCTAAGGCCTAGGTAGTGGTGCTCTAACCACTTGAGCTATCCCACCTTGTCTTGAAGATTTGATTTGTTTGAATTTTGAAGTTTTCTTTATTTGTTCAGGGTTGAAACTTGAACTGTTATTAAAACTTGTATCAATAAAAAAAGTTAAAATCTAGCTACCTAGGTTTGCTCTACTTGGTTTGCTCCACAGCCCGGCTCTGCCCACACAGTCATCAAAAATAAAAACTGCAAATTCGATAAAAATATTCGTCAAAAAAAAAAATCGATAAAAATATAATTAAAAATACATTTCCAGAAATGAAAAATAAAAAAGGACGATTTTGTTAAAAAAACTAAAATAAAATTGCGAACTGTTATTATATAGATTAATTCTAAATAAATACACCCCATTTAATCTCATTTAATCTCAATATCAATTTAATTACGACCTTTACAATTATTGTAAAAAAAAACCCAACCTTTCATCGTGTTGCAATTAGATACACATTTTTTTCTCCGACCAACAATTGATGATGTGGTTTACCGGAGCTTGCCACGTCAGATTACACATATTCTTTTTTATTTTTTTATTTTCCAGATTATATTTTATATAAATAAAAATAAAATCTTATAAAAATAAAAATAAAACTTCTGGTTCTTCTGCGTCTTTCTCAAACTCAATCAAGTTCTCAAAATCAATAGAGTTCTTCTTCTGATGATTTTTAGGGTCTGTATCCTTTCTTTTCGAAGGCCCTCAAACTCAATCAATCAAGTTGTTCTATTCTAATCCTAAAAATCAAAATCCCCTAAAAAATCATCCAAATATGGTGGTTTATTTCTTTAGGAATTCTTAATTATTGAATAATTTTGTTATTTTGGACTACAATTTATATGCTTTATGGAAGAGAAAAATATTCTTAAAAAATATTCTAGTTGTTGAAGTATACACAGATCACTGCCATTCCCAGTTGCAAAGCATGCAAGCTAACACACTCCCTATATACATACAAAATACATATAGAAGGGTAGTTACATATTTAACTAATAGTTGTTAGATAGAAGACTCTAGAATGTTGAGTCATCTCTATATAATGTACAACACACGCATTATACTCTTGAGTTGAAAATATACAATTTAAACATGGTATCATGAGATCCAATCTTTTCTCTTGATTTTGTTTTGTATTTTGCAAGTTCTACCCTTCTCCTATTCTCCTTCATATCTTCAAACATTGTTCTTCTCTTCAAAAATCTGTAACCGTCCTGTTCTTATCATAACTACTTTCATCTTCATCGATTTTCGACTCCTCGATCCAATTTTCCGCGCACACTCTTCAGTTTTTCTGTTCTTCCATCTGATATTCATCCATGACTACTCAATCTACTCCCTCTTCACTTCCCCGATTCATCACACTCTCAATCCGCCTTGATAATGACAATTATCCGTTTTGGCGTAATCAAGTGCTTGCATCTGTCCGAGCTCACTGTTTTGAAGATGTGCTTATGTGCACAGCTGTTCCGTCGGATTCGACTACCTCTTCATCGAATTCGATCTCTTGGCAAATGAAGGATCAGTTCTTACTCAGTTGGCTTCTAAGCTCAGTCTCTGAGTCCATGCTCGGTAATGTTAGTCGATGTAAGCACTCGTTTCAATTGTGGTTGGTATTTGAATCACTGTTCCAATCGCAATCCAGTGCCAAAGCTATGATCCTCCGCTTGCAGCTTCAGACTATGAAGAAAGGTGATTTGAGCATTGATGCGTTTATTCTAAAGATAAGATCCATTGCAGATGGACTATTTCATGCTGGCCAATCCATCACAGATGCAGAATTGGTATTGTATATACTTGGAGGCCTTGGAGCTGACTTTGATGCAATGGTCGTCTCACTCACTACTCGAGGCATCATTCCTTCTCCGCCTGAAGTTCAATCCATCTTGCAAGTCTATGAGGTGCGCTTACTCAATCATAGCTCACATTCCATCCAGATTCAAGGAGGTAACATTTCTTCTACACCTCCTTTGGCTCATGATGTTTCTAGAGATAATAGAAACAATGGGAAAGGCAGAGTGTACACTAAACCTAAGGTGGTTTGTCAATTGTGTTGTCGCAAGTTTCATGTTGCAGCCAAGTGCTATAAGCGTTTTGATCAGTCATTCTCTGGCCTTGAGAACTCTATGTCTAGGTCATTCCCTACCAATTCATCTCACTCAACATCATCTCCTCGTCCACCTCTCACTGCTCCATTTCAAGCTCATCTCACTCATCATCAACCTACATACTCACATTATTCCTCTGCTCCCAATCTTGCTCTTACTGGTCATATGGATTAAGGAGCTTCCACTTCTGGCACACATCCTGCTCCCTCTCATTCTCCATGGTATGTTGACAGTGGAGCTACTCACCATGTAACTTCACAGCTTGCCAATCTTCAAATCAACTCTCCATACCAAGGTATGGATTCTTTAATTGTTGGAAATGGCACATCTACTCTTATATTACATACAAGATCATTTAATCTCCCTGTGCATGATGGCTAATGAATAATGTATTACATGTCCCAGCAATCACTAAAAATCTTATGAGCATATCTCAATTTCTTAAAGACAATGATGCTGTTATTGAATTCTATGCTGATTGTTGCCTTGTCAAGGAAATGAAGTCTCACAAGATTCTGTTGAGAGGGGTGCTTAAAGATGGCTTATATATGCTGGATTTTTTATGCTTGAAGTCATGTAGAGCTGCTACTGCTAGTACTGTCAATAAATCTAGTCATTTGATTGCTATTGTAAATAAAGCTCAGTCCAATATTAGTGCTAATAATACTGCCTTATATGAGAATAAATGGAAGCTGTGGCATTGTAGATTGGGGCACCCTGGTGATTCAGCTCTCTCTACTGTTTTGAGAAGTTTGAATATTCCTTGTATGAAATCTCAATCTAGTTTCTGTGATGAATGTAAGATTGGGAAGATTCACTTAAAACACTTTTCTTTTGTTGTGCATCATACTATGTATCCTTTTGAATTGATTCATATGGATGTTTGGGGACCTGCATCTTGTGTTTCTATAGAAGGCTACAAATACTACTTGTCTATAGTTGATGATTATACAAGATTTGTGTGGATCTTTCCTTTAAAAATGGCAAAATCTGAAGTGGTTTCAGTTTTCACTCAGTTTATGAAAATCATTGAGAGGTTGTTTGGTAAGCTCATTAAGGCAATTCAACATGATATGGGGTCTGAGTTTCTACCTGTGGCAAAATTGGTTAAACCACTTAGGATCCAAGTAAGACTATCATGTGCTTACACTCATCCTCAGAATGGCTTGGTTGAAAGAAATCATCAACACATCACATAATTTGGCTTGGCTATGCTTGCTCGTTCTAAACTGAATATGGCCTTTTGGTGGCATGTTTTTTCCACTGCAGTACATGTTATCAACATGCTTCCATCTCCTGTCACAAATCACACATCTCCATTTCAGCTCCTCCATAACAGATCACCTGATTATCTATCACTTAGGGTTTTTGGGTGTGCTTAATTCCCTTTTCTTAGGCCTTACAATACATCTAAGTTGCAGTTCATGAGCTCAAAGTGCATTTTTCTAGGCTACAACTCCAATCACAAAGGTTACAAGTGCCTTCATGAGTCTGGCAAATTTTTTTTATCAGCATCTGTACAATTTAATGAAGAAGAATTTCCTTCATTCACCCTCTCCAAACCATCTTCAGTTTCTCCCTCTCCTATCTTTTCTACTCAAATGCCCGATCCTCTCATCACCATTCCTAACACATCACCATCTCCATACACTTCATCCTCCTCACAATTCCACTCACTCTACTTCTAGCTCCTCTAGATATATGCTTCCACCTACTCCAGCTCTCCCCTCCTCTCCTCAACTATCCACCAACTTATCTCCTCCTCACATTCCCACTTCTCATCCCATGCAAACAAGATCGAAATCTGGAATTTAAAAACCCAAGGCCCTTCTCTCCATCACCCCTATTCATGAACCAACTATGTCACTGAAGCCAGCAAAAGTTCAGAATGGAGACAGGCTATGCAACTTGAATATGATGCCTTGATACAGAATGTTACCTAGAGTCTTGTTCCACCATCATCTGACATTCACCCTATCACTACTAAATGGTTGTTCAGGGTAAAGTATAACAAGGATGGCACTGTTGAAAGATATAAAGCTAGATTCGTGGCAAGAGGCTTTCATCAACAAGTTGGGGTTGATTTCTTCAGCACCTTCAGCCCAGTGATTAAACCAGTAACTCTTCGCATTGTGTTCACTCTTGCTGTTTCAAAAGGATGGTCCATTCAACAGGTTGATATCAATAATGCATTTCTCAAATGGGTGCTTCATGAAACAGTTTACATTGCTCAGCTTGAGGGTTTTGTTCACTCTCATCACCCTAACTATGTATGTAAACTTCACAAGGCTCTCTATGGTTTGAAACAAGCCCCAAAGGCTTGGTATGACACTCTCAAGGCCTTCTTAATTCAGCAGGGCTTCACTCACTCAACTTCTAATCCCTGTCTATTCCATAGACTTCTACAAGGAAAGCTCACATTACTTTTGGTCTATGTGGATGACATTTTAATCACTGGTGATGACCCCACTCTTATACAGCAGCTCATTGATGCACTTCACTCTCAGTTCTCTCTCAAACACTTGTGGGAAATAAACTACTTCTTGGGTATTGAAGCTCATTTTACACACTCTCTCATCAAACTTACACAATCCAAATATGCTAGTGACATCATTTCCAAAGCTCATCTCACTGACTCCAAACCATGTCCAACTCCCATCTGTCCATCATCAAAACTCTCACTTGCTCACAGCCCTTTGTTTGACAATCCTACTCTATATCGCAGCATAGTTGGAGCTCTTCAGTACCTTACTCTAACCAGACCAAATATATCCTTCTCTGTGAACAAACTATCTCAGTTCTTGCAAAGTCAAACACAAAATCATTGGAAAGCTTGTAAGAGAGTACGCAGATATCCTAAAGGCTCTCTATCTCATGGAATATCTTTTTCTCCTATTTCTAATTTCAGGTTGCAAGGTTTTGTGGATGCGGACTATGCTTCGAGCATTGATGATAGAAAATACACATATGGATCTGTTTGGACCAATTACCCCTTCAAGCATAAATGGTAGAAAATACACATTAGTTGTAGTGGATGACTTCTCAAGGTTCACTTGGGTAGTATTTCTCCTTAATAAGAAGGAAACACAAGTCAAACTACCTGAACTTCTTAAGAGATTGTCAAATGAGAAAAGCCTTAGCATTATCAAGATAAGATCTGATAAAGGCACTGAGTTCATTAATTCTTACATCAATGAGTATTGCTCATCTAATGGGATAGCTCATGAAACCTCAGCAGCTAGAACTCCCCAACAAGATGGAGTTGCAGAAAGAAGAAATAGAACTTTAAAAGAAGCTGCTAGAACCTTAATTGCTGATTCAAATTTACCTAAGATGTTTTGGGCTGAAGCTATAAACAATGAATGCCACACTCAAAATAGATGTTTGATCACTAAGGGGCAAGGCAAAACCCTGTTGGTCCCTGAACGAGTAGTGAATGGGATTAAAGTCTAGAGGGGAGGGGTGAATAGACTTTAAAACTTTTTCAAACAGAGTTGGGAACCTCTTCTGATTGCTATGTCAACTGGACTGCAAGTCTGCTGGTCCAGATGACTATAGTGATCTGACTGAAGAGGTTATATGCGGAAATATGGTGGCCCTGGTTTAGACTCGTTCTTGTAACTTGTTTTACTTTGTGAAACTACTCAGATGATGCTGGTTTGAAAGTTATAGCCTTATTTTGAAGAGTGTTGAAATCACAGTATGCACTATATAATAATGAATGTAAAAGCAGAAATGTAAAGTGCAGAAAGTAAATAACACCGGATTTATAGTGGTTCGGATATACGATCCTACGTCCACTCTCACGTCCTAACGTGATGTTTAATCCCTTTAATTTCCACAAATTACAAGGGTCTTGTCCTTTATAGTCCCAAGGTTAGGACTTTGAGATCTGAGCCGTCCTAACAGCTGCGGTCTCCACAAGTGATTGTAAGCACTTGCACTTTGGGGGGTTTCAAAAACTTAAACCTTTCGGTGAGGGTTTGGGGTTTTTGAGATGTATCCAACTAATGGTTCAAGCTTATAATTTGCTTAACCACTATGCCTAAAACAACTGATATACAATATGAATAAGTTTCAGGTTCTTAAGGGTTGGATAGGAAGCACTTAAGAGCTATGGATAATCTAATGGATTTGTGGCTCTTGGAGAATTCTTAGAACAATGTGGCTTTTTGCTTGATTGCTTGCTTAGCTTGTGAATTCTCTCTTGTAGCTTCTGTGTTCATCCTCTTGTATTTATAATGGAGATTGAGTGCAACTAGCCGTTGGAGTTGACTAGCCGTTTGAGCAATCTTCCCATAATAACTTGATTCCTTGATTCCAGCCGCTTGATTGCTTCAATCCTGGGATCATGTCAATCTTCTAAATAAGGTAGGTCTTCGTTTAAATTGCAAGATGACTTGGGAATCAGCCGAGTCCTGGAAGAGCACATAGTCTTCTGATCTGTACTTCTAGTCTTCTGACTACTCTTCTGGCCTTAGGTCTTCTGTCTTCTGATATCAGACGAGTACTACTCTTCTGATCTGGAAATTCTTTGTACTGCTTTAGGCCATCTTCAATCTGGGACTCCATCAGATAAGTAGGTATACAAGCACCTTAACATATCTGGTCTTCAAGGATCTTCTAGTCTTCATGTCTTCTACTCTTCTTATCTTGAGGATAGGCATGTAAGCCATGACTGTGCTGATCAGCTGCTATCACTACAGTTGATCACACAAGACTAGTCTAAGCTGTTCTATACAAGTCAGCTGATCCTATTACATTTATAAACTCTAAGTGTTTTGGCCATCAAAACTATTCTAACATCAAGTGGGGCTTAGGGTGAATTTATATCCCAACAATTTCCCCCTTTTTGATGAAGCCAAAACTATATATATGATAAATGCTCTTAATAAGATAAGATAGGAGTTTATAAACGTCATAAAAACTGAGGTATCTGATGAAGACAATGAGAGTTTGTCTTGAAAGCAAAGAGAACTAAACTTGAATATATAGAACTTTTACAGATTACAAGTAATAGTTTCTTAACGCTTTGAAAGTGGTCTTCATCAGGTCTTCTGATCTTCAGATGCGGAAGGCAAGGTACAGACGAGATCGAACTTCTTCCATGTGCTGCAGGTCTGTAACATTCTCCTCTTCATAGATCTTCTCTAGGATCCTTTTGACTTCAATGAAGTCTGTTCTTCCAGAATCCAGAGTGGGAGGATCCCATTTGGGTTCTTCAGGAGTTAGGATTCTGCAGTTGTCAAGTTCTTTGGCTGTCTTGACTACTTCTTTCCAGAACTCTGGATCTTCAATGTTCAGGAATTGATTGAACTGGAAGAATTCATCTTCATAGGTTGGGAGAGGGCCAAATTTTCTTACAATGTGGTGTTGAATTTGCCATTTCTTCTTCAGAGGGTACCACCTTGGTAGCTCATCTTGAAGGGCTAGATAGTCCACATAGTTGCTATCAAACACCAGAACTTTATCTTTCTGTGTCAGAGCATTTTCTTTCAGTGCTTTCTCCTTGAGAACTTTCCTGAGTTTGGCTATCTTCTTGTCAAATTTGGCTTTGACTGCTTTCGCATCTTTTAGCTTCTTTTGTTTAAGCTCTTGAGCTTCAAGCTCTTTTCTTTTCTTCAACTCTAAAGCCTCTTTCTCTTCTGCAGTAGGCTCTGCTGGAGTTGACTTCTGAGCTTGCTCATCTGCTTGCTCATCTGCCTTCCTTTTCCTAGTCATTCTTTTCTCGGAAACTTGTTCTGTAGAGGCAGTGATCTGCAGACTTTTGGCAGTTGCTTGAGTGGGAGCTTGAATGTCTTCTTGAGCAATTTCTTTGCCTTTGCCTTTCTTGCTCTTGATTTTGCTTGATAAATCACCCAAGGTTTCATTCAACTCATCTTGAGATACTACCATTACAGCTTGCTGTGCAGTAGTCTTCTCTAGAGCTTTTATCAATACATCTTCCCCCTTTTTGGCTTCAGCAAGTGCAGCCGCAAAAGGCTTCATGGCATTCAGAATCTCCACTCTAAGAGTTTGTTGAAGAGCCATGGCGTTGACTCTGCCAACATGAGTCAGATGTGTGATGCTATGGTCTATAATCTGAGCATGAGAGTTGGAGGAGGAGGCAGCTTCTAGTTTAGCTGTAATTGCTTCCAATTTGGTCGCTGTCTCCTGCAGCTGAATCCGAAGTTTTTCATTCTCTGCTGTAGCTGATTGGAGAAGAGCTCGACCTTCAGTAGCTCTTGCTTCAGCATCTTCAATTCTTTGCTTGTAGGTGTTTTCCATGCGCTTGACCTCATTGGTGTAGAGATCAGCAAACCTGGTGGAATGGTCACCTGCCATCTTCAGAATGCTGGTCAGATACTCACTTATCTGATCGTGAAGAGATTCTCCAAACTTGTCTTCAATGTCAATGATCTGGTTATGAAGACGAGTTCTCTGCTCCTTGACTGCCTTTTCAACATATCTTCCAAGCTGTAGGCCTAAACCCTTTTCAAAGTGTAGGTCTATAGCAGTCTTGACCTGTGAGCATATGTCTGCTGTATAGTCAGCTGTTGGAGTAGAAGTTGAGGCTGTACCTTGAGGCTTTGGATGGACTGTCAGGGCTTTGCCTCTTTCTTCAGCTGAAAGGTACTCTTCATTGAGAAATGAGGTAGTGGCCTTAACCAGGTGGGACATGATGGTGTCTCCTTTGTCAATGAAGTGAGGTAGAGTATCCTTAGGCATGAAGTGATCAGGAATAGTGATTACTTCTCTTTCAATCTCGGTTCTGTCAGCTGGTTCAGCTGAGTCTTCCGCAGGAACAGACGCAGCTGAGTCATTCATTATTGTTGTGCCATCTGTCTGTTGACCTGATATGCCTTCTGGGATAGAGGCATCATTAGGTGGAATTCCTAGAATTCTGTGGCATACTGCTGTAAAGGCTTCTTCGGGCAGCAGTTGAGCAAAAGATGTAACTTGAGCAACTTCTTTTTGCTCCATTTCCCAGTCGAGGAAATTAGCTTTTCCTCCCATTCCTTCCATGACCTCAATAAGGTCATCAACATCATCTCTCCTGAGTTCAATCCAGGTGCAGATTCTGAGAACTTGTTCGAACTGAACTGATTCCTCATCAATACCAGGAATAGTAGACTTGAGCAGATTTGCTATCTTCATCCTCATTATCTTCTCCCTTGTGCACATGGGATAGTGTACCATTCTGTAGTGAGGTTGAGAGGGACCAGCTTGAGCAAGGTCTGCTGGTGCCATATCTTCTGGAACAGAAGAAACAATGATGGTAGGAGTTTGAGTATTTGGGGTAGTTTCCTCTGCTGTGTGAGTATCAGCAGGGATTTGGGAAGTGATATGTTCTTGATCTTCAGTGATCTGTTCATCAGCAGGGTTTTGTGTCTGCTGGTCTGGTATAGTATCTTCATGAAGATCAGTAGAAGGTTGAACCTGTAGATCTTGGACATCAGCAGGGGTAGGCAATAGAGATTCAGGGGTTGAAGTAGGTTGAGCTTGTTCCTCTGCTGTGTGAGTATCAGCAGGGATTTGGATATCAGTGTTTGAGTGGTCAGATGGGTTGGAGTCATCAGAAGGGTTGAAGGATGCAATCGGGGCTATTAACATGGGAGTAGGAAGCCTCGATTTCTTGGACTTTTTGTTGGAAGAAGAATTATTCTTCTTTCTCTTCTGACCCTTTGACAATTTAGAAGGAGTAAAAGAGGGAGAGGGTTTAGAGGTACCTGCCTTCTTCAAGGGAGAGGCAGTGGGAGTGGCATCTGAATCAGATGGGGAGATGAGCCCAGATCTGATTAGATATCGTCTTTGTGCTAAGGTCTGATTGTCATCATCATCATCATCCTCAGCAACCTTCTTCTGAGCCTCTTCTTTGGTTGGCTCCTCTTCTTCTTCAGCAGAGTCATGATCAGACTCTTGTGCTGCCTTCTCAGCCAACAGCTTCCTCTTTTCTTCTTTTAACCTTTCTGCCTCAGCAAGAGCTTCCTTTCTCAAATAATATTTGGAGATGTGAAAGGTCTTATGAGGTCCCATCTTGTACTTCTTTGGGAGAATATCTGGAAGGATGATGCTCAGCTTGTTGACAAAGCTGACTGTAGCTGCTACCTTCCATACCTTCGATTGTAAGTCCAAAGTGACTTTCTTTGCCTCAAGAGCAATTCTTTCTAAGAATAGTCCTTGCCAGTCTCCATCGATCTGATCCCAGATTGCAGCCATTACTCGAACCTTTAAAGTAGTAACAGCATCATGACTAAATGTGTTACCAAGTAACATCTTTCCTGCAATATCCAACAAGGTTTGGAATTTTGGTTCAAGTTGGGATTTCTTTAGCCCAGTTGCATCAGTAGCCTTGATTCTTCCACCAGTAAACATCTCCATATACTCCTTTTCTCTATTCATGATGTAGTTGGAAATATTTATTTTCCCCCTTGACAGGCCAAACAATTCCTGAAGAATTTCCCTTGTAACCTTGACTTTGTGTCCATTCATGACACTTTCAACATGAGAACCCTTCATCACGGCGTTTGCATAGAATGCCAGTACGTCTTGTTCATAGACATTAGTTGGAGCTGCTTCCAGAAAGTCTTTGAGTTTAAGATTGACGCACCGAAGCAATATCTCCTTGTTCTCATCTGAGTGTTTGCCTTTGAAGAACAGAGCATTCTCCGTAAAAATCTTCCCTTCCTTGGACCACTTTGCAGCATCCAAGGTGCCAGTATTCTTGGTCTTCTCGTCGTAAATTTCAATGATTGCCATAGTAGAGTCTGAGTGTTAGAGTTTGAAGGCTTGAAAGAAATTTGCAGAACGAGAGAGAGTAATGTGATTAATTGAGTAATATGAGCGACAGGGTTTGGGAGAGGTTAGGGGTGTGAATATATACTCCAGAAAATTTGTTCTAACGGTCAGATTTGTGTTTGAATTTGGAGTAGAGCCCAAGATTTCCTTCTTTGATTTCTTAAATTTGCCGGCTGGTTATGCCATTTGGCAATTGTTGATTTGTTGGCAATATGGTACTTGAGTATTAATGACATCATTACCAAAAATAGCCGTTGAGACTAATTTATGGTAAGAATTGATCATCAAGGCCGTTTTCTATAAGAAAATTGCATTCCTTATATAAGCCAATTTGTTTAATTACATTCAGGAATAAATCTAGAATGAATTACATGATCAAGACTAGTCATTATACTCTAAATTTGTGTGATTTGATCAGCAGAGTGAGGTCTTCTGAGTTCTTCAAGATGTCTGCTGATTGTCTTTGAAAAGTCTTCTGGTCAGCTGAGTTGGTCTTCTGATCAGCTGAGTAGAGGAAACGGTGTTTGCTGTGATGATCCAACCTGGATGGATCCTTCCAGCTTTATTGTGAGTGATGATCCAACCTGGTTTGATGGATCTTTCAACTCCTTCTTTAAATCAAGTGGAGCTAGTCTAGACATAGTCCCACTGATTTAAATGTTTCTCACCATCGGATGTTCCTCATCATCAGATGGGATGTAGCATCTAATGTGCTCTTGTTGAATTTCTTCGCTTCTCTTGAAGGGGAAGGAAGGTTGAGGGGTGCTTCAATGGAGTTGAAGAGAGGGCCATGGACTCAGCCTTCATGTTCTGTTTAGACACAGTAGTTTTGCATAACAAGCTTTCCATGTAGAACTTCCTTCTGGAGAAGAAGCTCTGCTTGCTTGCTACTTTGTCCTCTGCATCTCTTCCTCCTTTAGCTTTCAACAAGAACGTCTCTTCTTCCTTTAGCTTTCATGAGCATACTTATGTTGAGTAAGCCATGTATATGGATCTGCATCATCTTCATTTTCTGGACAAATCTTCATCTCCTTCACCCAAGATTTTGGTTGAAGAATGATCTCCATTCCATCTCTTCTTTCAATTGTCTCCATACCTGAAATAAGAAAAGTGTTAGATGTTTTGTGTTCTTAGGTGTTCTCATAACTTCTCCTTTTATAGGGGTAGAAATGAGGTAGTGGAGAGAAAAATGACAAAACTATAGAGGTGATAGGTCTGAATTTCTGAAAAGTAATTTCTTAAGATTAGCAGTGAGTTTCTTGATCCAAGGGTGCACATTTAAAGATATTCAGACTTTATCTAATGGAATGCAGAAATTATAAATTTTGACCATGAGTTATTTGAAATCCGTACTGTGCATGCATACTGTTGAGTCGGTGAGGATGGTGTATTAATCCAGCCAAGTATGACTCAGTAGTATACTGTATTTATGTATATGAATAAAGTATTTTATGAAGAATAGTTTATTAACATACATAGTTATACATTGCTTAGAGTAAAGAGATCAAATAACTTTGTTCAAGTCTGCTATATATATATATATGTATATGTATACTATGCAATGCAGATTTTAGAGTATTTCATCAAGGATTCTTAAGGTATCATTGATTCCCCCTTGATTAGATAACTCTATGTTTTCCCTCAGCTCTATCTGTCTTCATTGGGAAAGAACTTACCTGAAGATGAGGGTGTCTATTCACCTCATCTGATTCTCCTAGTCTGCTGCACTTGGGTCAGCTGAGGTTTTCAGCTGATCTTTCCTTCTTCATGTGCTTGGGTCCAGGAGTCCTAAGCTGTAACATAAGGTCTTGAACCTTTCTTCAGCTAGGGGCTTAGTCAAGATGTCTGCTCTTTGGATATCTGTGTGAATTTTCTCCATCTTGATGTCCTTCTTTTCAAGGTGATCTCTTATGAAGTGGTGTCGAATGTCGACATGCTTGCACCTTGTGTGGAGGACTGGATTTTGAGTGATGGCAATGGCGCTGCTGCTATCACAATAAATAGGGACTTCTCTTGCCTCTACATTGTAATCCTTGAGTTGTTGAACTAGCCAGAGCAGCTGACTACAACAACTACCAGCTGCCATGTATTCTGCTTCAGTGGTGGAGGTTGCAACTGAGGTTTGCTTCTTAGAGAACCATGATATCAGCTTGTTTCCTAGAAATTGACAGGTTCCTAATGTGGACTTCCTATCAATTCTGCATCCTCCAAAGTCTGAGTCAGAATAGCCACTTAATTCTAGATTGTCATCAGCAGGGTACCATAGTCCTAGGTTGACTGTTCCTTTTAGGTACTTGAGAATCTTCCTTGCTGCTTCTAGATGACTTTGCTTTGGGTTTGCTTGAAACCTAGCACATACTCCCACAGCGAATGTTATGTCTGGTCTGCTGGCTGTAAGGTATAGTAGAGATCCAATCAGTGCTCTATATTCAGCTTGATTAACTGCCTTTCTGGACTCATCTGGTTCCATTTTGAAAGATGTCATCATAGGAATCCTTGCAGTCTTGCTTTGTAGAGCTTTGAATCTTTCTAGCAGACTCTTGGTATACTTGGACTGGTTGATGAAGATCCCTTCTGGACTCTGCTTGACTTGAAGTCCTAGGAAATAATTCATCTCACCCATCATGCTCATTTCGAATTTTCCTTGCATAAGTTCAGAGAACTTCTTGCACATTTCTTGATTTGGTGATCCAAATATAATGTCATCTACATATATTTGTACCATTTAAATGTCTTCTCCTTCTTGTATTCTGAAGAGAGTTCTATCAATTTTGCCTTTTGTATATCCATTGTCAAGTAGGAATTGTGACAATGTGTCATACCAAGCTCTAGGGGCTTGTTTTAGACCATAGAGAGCCTTCTTCAGTCGATATACTTGATCACCTTTTTCAAATCCTGGAGGCTGCTCTACATATACTTCTTCTATCAGAATACCATTTAGAAAAGCACTCTTGACATCCATTTGATATACCTTGAAGCCCATATATGATGCATAAGCTAGAAATAGTCGAATGGCTTCTAATCTGGCTACTGGTGCAAAAGTTTCATCATAGTCAATCCCTTCAGATTGTGAATATCCTTTTGCAACTAGCCTTGCCTTATTTCTAGTTATCACATCATTTTCGTCCTTCTTGTTCTTGAATACCCACTTTGTTCCTACTACATTGTGGTTTTCAGGACGATCTACCAATTCCCAGACTTCATTTCTTTCGAATTGGTTTAGTTCTTCTTGCATAGCAGTGATCCAATTGCTATCTGTCATTGCTTCTTCTATGTCAGCTGGTTCAATGTTGGAGAGGAAAGCACACCAGCAAAACATAGATGATTGAGAATTCTGATTCAGTTGTCTTCTTGTCTTGACACCTGATTCTGCTCCTCCTAAGATGAGGTTTGATGGATGGTTGTTCCTCCATGTATGCCTCACTGGAGTATCTGCATTGGATGAGTTTGGATCCTCATCTGATCTAGTGCCATCAGGAGGGTTGACTTGATTAGTTCGATCATCATCTGTATCTTGAGTGTCAAAGAAATCATTCCCCCTGGCATTTGGGATTGATGCATCTTGATTCTGGTCAGCTTGTCCTACTTGAGTTTGAGATCTAGTGACAGGTCTATGAGGCTTATCTTCCTCTGGTTCTTCAGGGAAAGGTTCATTGACTTCAATGAACTCATCTGGTTTGGACTTGATCACTAGATGTCTCATCTGATCTGCAGCTGAGTTTGTTTCTACTGCATTCTTTTCACACGATTCATCAAAAACAACATGAGGTGTTTCTTCCACAAGAAGGGTTCGTTTGTTGAGTACTCTAAATGCTTTGCTAGTTGAGGAGTATCCTAAGAATATCCCCTCATCTGCTTTGGCATCAAAAGCATTCAACTTACTCTTCCCATTGTTGTGAATGAAACACTTACAACCAAATATATGAAAGTAAGATACTCTAGGTTTTCTTACTTTCCACAGTTCATATGGAGTTTTCTCATGTATTTTATGAATACCTGACCTGTTTTGAGTGTGACAAGCTGTGTTGATGGCTTCTGCCCATAGCTTCTTGGGAGTAGAGAATTCAGCAAGGAGTGTTCTGGCCGCTTCTTTGAGTGTTCTGACTCTTCTTTCAGCTACACCATTCTGTTGTGGTGTTCTTGCTGCACTTGTCTCGTGCTGAATACCATTAGAAGTACAATAGGCAATTATATAAGAGTTAATGAATTCAGTGCCTTTGTCACTTCTAATTTTCACGATTGGTTCTCCTTTCTCTACTTGGATCCTCTTCAATAGTTCAGGGAGCTTCTGCTGTGTTTCACTCTTCTTGTATAGGAAGGTAACCCAAGTAAACTTGGAATAATCATCTACAACAATAAGAGTGTACTTCCTCCCTGTTAAAGTGGTTGGAGTGATTGGTCCAAAGAGATCCATGTGAAGCAATTCAAGAACTCTGCTGGTTGATGCTGTCTTCTTGGTCTTGAAGGAGACCTTTGTTTGCTTTCCTTGTTGACATGCATCACAAACCTGATCTTTACAGTAGAGTTCATTAGGCAGACCATCAACTAAGGATTCCCTTGCTAACTTGTTCATAGTCTTAAAGTTCAGATGGCTAAGACGTTTGTGCCATAGCCAGCTGACATCTTTAGGGCTCTTCACAAGCAGGCATGTATCCTTAGGACAGCTGTTCCAATTTGCAAGATACATACTTCCCTTTCTAGATCCTGTTAGAAGGTTTTGTTTTGTTCTTTTATCACTTATGAGACATTCATCTTTAGAGAATTTAACTGAATAACCAGTGTCACAAAAATGAGAAACAGATAATAAATTAAACTTAAGACCTTCTACATATGATACATCATGTACCTCAATGTCACCATTTTTAAGGGTGCCATATCCTTTTGTGCTACCGTGCGCGTTATCACCAAAGAAAACTTTTGGACCTTTCTTCTCTATGTAGTTGGTCAGCAGGGTTTTGGTTCCTGTCATGTGAGTTGAGCATCCACTATCTATGTACCAAGTTTCTCCTGCTAGACCTCCTCTTCTGTATAGGTCCTTCCTTTCCTGCAAGAAAAGTTAAGTTTTAGGTACCCATTTTGTTTTGGGTCCTTGGGTGTTAGTACTACCCTTGGGAACCCACATATACATTGGTCGTTTAAACAACCTTGAACATTTGAGTTGTTTCCCTCGGGCATCACAGAACCAAATCTTACCAGTCAGCACCTTGGACTGATCTGATTTGTTCTTGGTGTCAGCTAAGTAGTAGTCAAATGGTTTCCCTTTATAGGAGTGTACATACATGATCTTTTGACTAGTTACATTCGGCCTGGGTGCATTAGCTGGTCGATGCACACGATTATATGGACCATACTCTTCTGTTCTCACAATATCATAAGAGATAGGGGGTGCAAAGAGAACAGATTTGTTTGAAGAAGATTTCTTCTTCTTGGCTGGAGCAGCATACAGCTGAGAATGTCTCAGCCGAGATGGTCTAGGCTGTTTGCTGTTCCTCTGTACAGGCTTGGGGTTAGCTTGTCCTTTACCATTTTTGGTTTTGGGATAGTTAGCCTTAGCTGGTACAGATGCCTTTTGGTTCATATTGAGTTCATTGTGTTTAGAACACTCACCCTGTTCATGTGTCTGAGTAGTGCACTTGTTAGGTGTACTACCCCCAGCTGGAGAGGATGTTGATGGATTAAGTTCATAGCCTAAACCCATCTTATTGCCATTTGATCTATAATATTCAGAGATACTTTCAATAGTAGTCGAAGCTTTATTGAATTCTGATATCTTTTGATCTAGGCATTCCTTCTCCTTTTCTAAGAGCTTATGTGTTTGGAAGAGATCATCGAACTTAGATTGAAGTATACGAAATTCTTTGGTTTCTAAGGCTTGAGTTTCTAACATCCCCTCATACAACTGAGTTGTTGTGGTATTTTCTTCCTTAAGAAGTTCCACTTCTTTGGTCAACCTTTCATTCATGGTGACTAACTCAGGGGTGTTATCAAACTTTACCTTTTTCAACCTAGCAATTTCTTTCCTTAAATCCTTATTCTCCTCTTCCACTTCTATAAAGGCTCTAGTGGCAATATCCAGATCACCTTTTACCTTTCTTAAAGATTGATAATAGGTGTCTTCTGATTCGCCTTCAGATGAGTTTATGTCATCTGTTTGTGAGAAAATAGGTGAATGGAAAGTAGTAGTATAAGAGTTTACCTCATTTTCTCCTATGGCCATCATAGCTAGGTCGTCTGAATCATCTGAAAAAATTTGATCGTCTCGTGACGTAGGGAGTTCATCACTTTGGTATTCAGATTCTTCAGTCACCATTGCCTTTTTGTCTGAGGTTCTTCTTGGCCTTCTTTCTTTCTTGTCATCCAAATCCAGCTCAGGACATTCATAGACATAGTGTCCTGGTTTGCCACAGTTGAAGCAAGATCCAGGTTTCTGATTTGAGTTGCCTCTCCTTGGAGGAGTGGCATCTCTTCTTCTAGATCCTCGGCTGTTAGATGACTCCACATCCTTTCTAGGATGTCTTTCTGGTGTTCTTTCTCTGGAACCTCTGGAGGATGAACTTGCTCTTCTATCTTTGTAGTTTCTATAGAATTTTCTATATTTACTGTTGAGGGTGTTCATCCTTTCAAATCTCTTGATCATAAGTGCCATTTGCTCTTTCAGGCTCATGTCTGATCCTTCACAGTCTTCTGTTTTCAGAGAGGTCTTGCCAGATGAGGTGCTTGCAGCTTTTGTATTGGCTGCCTTGAAGGCTACAGTCTTGGAGGTAGATGGGGTTGCAGTTGGCTCATCACTTCCTGAGTTCTCTTCTCTTTCAAGATCATATTCATGGGCTTTCAAGTTCTGAAATAGAGTTTGTGCAGACCACTTCTTGATATCTTGAGTATCTTTGATGATGGTCTTCTTGAGTCTCCATTTCTTGGTTAGAGAATCTAAGATCTTTAGATTTTTCTCTCTATTTGTGTATTTCTTGCCCAGAGATTCTATCTCATTGATGATCTTGGTAAATCTGTTGTCTAACTGATCAATAGACTCTTCTGGTTGCATCTTGAAGTGTTCGAACTTCTTGACTGCTGTAGACAACTTGGATTCTTTGATCAGCTCAGTTCCTTCACAAAGAAGTGCCAATGCCTCCCACATCTCTCTGGCTGACTCACAATGGATTACCTTTGCAATGTACTCATTTGGAAGAGTTTGCATTATGTAATCTTGAGCAATGCTATCAAGGTTTGATTGCTTCATCTCTTCTGGTGTGAGATCCTTCATGGGCTTGGGAACCAGTTCTCCAACTGGGACTTCTGGATCACCATTTGCAGTGTTGACTGTCATGATGGTGATCGGGCCTTCTGTGATTACAGACCACATCTTGTAGTGGACTGATGTGAGATTCTTCCTCATCCTGATCTTCCAGTAATCATAATCCTCAACTGAAAACTTAGGCAACTTACGCATATTAGCACTCATGCTGTATGAGTTTTCAAAAACAAGTTTTCCAAAAGGATCTGTTCAAGAGGACTACAGAAAGACTCCCTCAAATCTTCTGATAATCTAGAGACAGTAGTCCGTTAGAACCACTGCTCTGATACCACTTGTTGGTCCCTGAACGAGTAGTGAATGGGATTAAAGTCTAGAGGGGAGGGGTGAATAGACTTTAAAACTTTTTCAAACAGAGTTGGGAACCTCTTCTGATTGCTATGTCAACTGGACTGCAAGTCTGCTGGTCCAGATGACTATAGTGATCTGACTGAAGAGGTTATATGCGGAAATATGGTGGCCCTGGTTTAGACTCGTTCTTGTAACTTGTTTTACTTTGTGAAACTACTCAGCTGATGCTGGTTTGAAAGTTATGGCCTTGTTTTGAAGAGTGTTGAAATCACAGTATGCACTATATAATAATGAATGTAAAAGCAGAAATGTAAAGTGCAGAAAGTAAATAACACCGGATTTATAGTGGTTCGGATATACGATCCTACGTCCACTCTCACGTCCTAACGTGATGTTTAATCCCTTTAATTTCCACAAATTACAAGGGTCTTGTCCTTTATAGTCCCAAGGTTAGGACTTTGAGATCTGAGCCGTCCTAACAGCTGCGGTCTCCACAAGTGATTGTAAGCACTTGCACTTTGGGGGGTTTCAAAAACTTAAACCTTTCGGTGAGGGTTTGGGGTTTTTGAGATGTATCCAACTAATGGTTCAAGCTTATAATTTGCTTAACCACTATGCCTAAAACAACTGATATACAATATGAATAAGTTTCAGGTTCTTAAGGGTTGGATAGGAAGCACTTAAGAGCTATGGATAATCTAATGGATTTCTGGCTCTTGGAGAATTCTTAGAACAATGTGGCTTTTTGCTTGATTGCTTGCTTAGCTTGTGAATTCTCTCTTGTAGCTTCTGTGTTCATCCTCTTGTATTTATAATGGAGATTGAGTGCAACTAGCCGTTGGAGTTGACTAGCCGTTTGAGCAATCTTCCCATAATAGCTTGATTCCTTGATTCCAGCCGCTTGATTGCTTCAATCCTGGGATCATGTCAATCTTCTAAATAAGGTAGGTCTTCGTTTAAATTGCAAGATGACTTGGGAATCAGCCGAGTCCTGGAAGAGCACATAGTCTTCTGATCTGTACTTCTAGTCTTCTGACTACTCTTCTGGCCTTAGGTCTTCTGTCTTCTGATATCAGACGAGTACTACTCTTCTGATCTGGAAATTCTTTGTACTGCTTTAGGCCATCTTCAATCTGGGACTCCATCAGATAAGTAGGTATACAAGCACCTTAACATATCTGGTCTTCAAGGATCTTCTAGTCTTCATGTCTTCTACTCTTCTTATCTTGAGGATAGGCATGTAAGCCATGGCTGTGCTGATCAGCTGCTATCACTACAGTTGATCACACAAGACTAGTCTAAGCTGTTCTATACAAGTCAGCTGATCCTATTACATTTATAAACTCTAAGTGTTTTGGCCATCAAAACTATTCTAACATCAAGTGGGGCTTAGGGTGAATTTATATCCCAACAAACCCCCTATGAACTCTGGAAAGGAAGAATGCCTAAAGTGTCATACTTTCATATATTTGGTTGCAAATGTTTCATTCACAATAATGGGAAAGAACAGTTGAAAGCCTTTGACAGCAAAGCTGATGAGGGAGTATTTCTTGGATACTCTCAAATCAGTAGAGCTTTCAGAGTCTACAACAAGAAAACCCTTATAGTGGAAGAAACACCTCATGTTGTGTTTGATGAGTCTATCTTTGAGATCAGGAATGATCATTTAGAACCTGAGGAAATCACACAGAGGACAACCAGATTAAGCCTAAAAGACAAAGACACTGAATTCACAGATGTTGTCCAAGCCAATCTGCCTGAAGAACCCACATTGGACAACAACCCTGAAGGCAACCTTCCTGAGACAAACTCTACAGATGGAAATGGTGAACTGAATGAACCAATCCCAGTTCACATACAGGTAACAACTACCAATGAAGAAGCAGTTCCTGCTGAGGTAGTTAATGGGTCAAATAATCAAGGGGGAACTCAAAATGTTGAAAATACCAATGTCCCTGACATTGAGGACAACACCCCTGATTATGATCCTGAATTAGATCCTGCATTCAATTATCCTGAATTCTATGATCAAATTGACTCAGCTTCAGTAGAGGACAACTCTACTGAAGAGATCAGAAAAAGAAGGACCTGGTTGTCAGACCATCCTACTGATCTAATACTTGGTGACCCAAGTATTGGAGTCAAAACAAGAAGATTCCATGGTGAAAGTGCTCTTTTCTGTTGTTTCTTGTCAGAGCAAGAACCAAGTAATATTGAGGAAGCTCTTCAAGATGCCAATTGGATCACAGCCATGCAGGAAGAACTCAACCAATTCACCAGAAATGAAGTATGGGAGCTGGTGGATAGGCCTTCACATCAAGATGTTATTGGAACAAAGTGGGTGTTCAAGAACAAGAAAAATGAAAATGATGTGATTGTCAGAAACAAAGCAAGACTTGTGGCAAAAGGCTATTGCCAACATGAAGGCATTGACTATGATGAGACATTTGCACCTGTGGCAAGGCTAGAAGCAATAAGGCTTTTCTTAGCCTATGCAGCCCACAAGAGGTTCAAAGTGTACCAAATGGATGTCAAGAGTGCCTTTCTGAATGGAGTCTTAAAGGAAGAAGTCTATGTGGAACAACCACCAGGTTTTGAAGTTGGAGACCAAGTTTACAGACTCAAAAAGGCTCTATATGGACTCAAGCAAGCCCCTAGGGCTTGGTATGATACACTGTCACAATTCCTCTTGGATCATGGATTTACCAAGGGAACTGTGGACAGAACTCTCTTCAGAATCTCTGAAGGAGAGGACATCTTGCTTGTCCAAATTTATGTGGATGACATAATTTTTGGATCCCCTAATGAGAAGCTGTGTGAGAAATTCTCCAAGCTCATGCAAAGCAAGTTTGAGATGTCCATGATGGGGTTGATGAACTTCTTTTTGGGTCTACAAGTCAAGCAATCTAAAGAAGGAATCTTCATCAACCAAGCTAAGTACACCAGAGAAATGATCAAAAAGTTTGGGTGTACAACTAGCAAGCCAGTAAGGATCCCTATGAACACAAATTGGAAGATGGATCCTGATGAGAGTGGTATTCCTACCAACTCCACTGAATATAGAGGAATCATTGGTTCACTCCTCTATCTCACTGCCAGCAGACCTGACATCACCTTTGCAGTAGGTGTTTGTGCAAGGTTCCAAGCAAATCCTAAGAAAAGCCATCTTGAGGCTGCAAAGAGGATTTTGAGGTATCTCAAAGGCACTGAAAATCTAGGCCTTTGGTACCCTGCTGATGACAACATTGAGTTAACTGGCTACTCAGATGCTGACTATGGAGGTTGTAGAATTGACAGAAAGTCCACTTCAGGGACTTGTCAATTCTTGGGCAACAAGCTTATTTCATGGTTCTCCAAGAAGCAGAACACAGTGGCTACTTCCACCACTGAAGCTGAATATGTTGCTGCTGGAAGTTGTTGTGCTCAGATCCTATGGTTGAGACAACAACTGAGAGACTATAAAGTCAACTCTACTGAAGTGTCAATATTTTGTGATAACAATAGTGCCATTGCTATATCACAAAATCCTGTCTTACACACAAGCACCACTTCATTAGAGACCATGTGGAGAAGAAGGACATCAAGTTGGTCAAGATCCACACTGATCATCAAAAAGCTGATATTCTAACCAAGCCACTTGCAGAGGCAAGATTTCTGGAGCTATCAGCAGAGTTGGGATTACTTGATCCAGGGAAGTTGGACAAATAAGTCCAAAGAAGTTCATTGATTAAGGGGGAAATAAACTCAAACTTCAGTAGACTTGGTCAAGTCTACTGAAATTCAGAAACATGACATTACCTCTTCAGGACACTTGTCTCTTGAAATTCAGGACACTTGTCCAACAGCTTTTCAGGACACTTGTCCATGTAGGGTCAGATAAGTTGTCCCAGCTATCAAACCAAATCTTGGTATGATAAGCATCTATTTTTGGTGATCAATGCCTATTTCGAAATCTGTCCCATTGAAATACAGTTTTCACCTTTCTGGGATTTAATTTGTCTCCCACCCAAAAGGTCACTTTCCATGCATTAAATGCTAAGATTTAACTCTTGTTTGCATTAAACTTTTTGGGACATGATCTATCTCGAAAAACCCCCAGCCTTAAACAAACATTAAAAACCACCCACGTTTTGAATAAAACAGTTCCTTCACTGTTACATTGGTTTTTGACCATTGGATCAAAAATGGACAACTCCCCTGAAATAAATCCTAGCCGTCCATCTTTGATTTCCATTTTTGCTCACCTTTGAATTGCATCAAGACCTTACCAACTCATTGACAAACATTCTTTTTAGAATATTCACAAGCCTTAAGATCCCTCTCAAACACTTCTTTCCCAAGTATTCGAAACCCTAGCACTAAAATTCCTCAAACTCTCTCATTCTTCATCAAACTTTTCTCTGTAACTTCCAATGGCCCCCAAAGTTAGACCAGAGATGCTTGTTGATTTCTCTAACAAGGCTCTAGACCTTGATTTTGGCTACCTAAGCAATAAAAACAATCTTCATTTTGAGCCAATAGTCTCCTTTGAGAGTGAGGATCCTGAAATCACACCAACCTTGAGATGGTTGAGGAGAGCTGGACTTCAAAAGTTCATGGAAGAGAAACCAAGCTCTTGCTTGAAGAGCTACATGGCAGAATTCTTTGCCTTCCTCAAGTGGAGAGGCAAACCTGAAGATGGTGAAGTATCAACCAGATTATCTTACACTGCAGAAGGAGAAGAAGAGGAGAGATTCCACAGAGTAAAATTCTCCTCAGAAGATCTGGAAGGAGCTTTTGGATTGCCTTATGAGGGAAGGAATCCAGAGGTTTATGGTACTGGCCATGAAGATGAGATAGCCCAAGAATGGCTATTGGTTCCAGGCCCCATGTCTTCAACACAGAACAAGAAGACTCTCAAGCCAGAATTTCTTAACCTCTTTGAGGTAGTTGCTAAGAGCCTCTTAAGCAACACTGGAAGCTTGGAGCAGGTCAGCCATCCAAGAATCAGGATCATGGCTGCCATTATTGATGCCAGTGATAAGGGCATTAAATTTGATTGGAGGACCTTCATCATGTCTGAAATGATGAAGGAAAAGGCAAAATTCAAAGTGAAAAACCACAATAAGGTGGTGCTAGAAGGGAAAATCAAGTATTGCACCAGGGCAAGCTTGTTGATTGAGAGGTTTTCCCACTACTCCCAGATGCAGACCTTTGCAAAGCCCCTCCCAACCCAAAAGATCCTGTTCAGGAAGCTTAGCAAGAAAACTGAACAGAGAAGGATGCTTATGGCCAAACCTGCTGAAGAACAGGTTGAAGAAAAGCCCAAGTTGAAAAAGAGAACAAAGGACAGGGCTGTAAAGACAAGGAAAATGTCTCAGATAATTTCAGAAGAGAATTCTGATGCTTCAACTGAGATTGAAGAAGTTGCTAGAGAAGGTGTTCAAGTGCCCTCTGATCATTCAGAAGAACTAAGGCAAAAGTACAATGAGACTAGACAAAAGTCTAGGGGTGATAAGAGAATCAGGGAAGTTGTCCCTGAAAAAGAAGGAAGTGGAAGCAGTAGGGCCAGCAAGAGAAGGGCCAAACCTACTGAGAAGGTGTTGGAGCTGCAAGAAGAAAGGTTTCTTCAATTGGCTCTAAGGGAGAGCAGAGCTGAAAGCAGGACCAAATCAATGTCAAGGACTAATTCATCTGGTTCTGGAACTCCAGAATCCAAAGTCCCTGAAGGTCAACCTATAGAGGCCAACCTCCCTGAGACTCAGTACCTTGAGCCCAACTCCCCTGAAACCCATATTACCCCTTCCAACCAACCCATTACCCCTGTAAATCTCACTAAGAGATATTCTCCTGAAGGGAATGTGCAAAGAAGTGGCATTGATGTGCTTGCAGATTTAGCAGTAGATGAGACAAGACTCCTATCTCCCCTTGACTCATCCATGCTTAATTATTCAAAACTCTTAGAACATGCACTGAATGAGCCAACCCCCCTGAGTAAAGCCCCTTCAGAACCATTGCTCTCAAAAGCAACTGAAGATCCTTCTACTGCACCCAACCCATCTGAAGCCAATCTTCCTGAACTTAATCTACCTGAAGCCATATTAGGAGAACCCAGAGCCAACTCCCCTATAACCCAAAGTCCCCATTCAAGTGGAGATGAGGAGGAGTATACTTATGAAAGTATGCTCAGAGGAGGAGCCAAGGCTACTATGGACAGTTTGTATCCACAACTTGCTGAATTTCCAAGAATTCAGAAGGCCTTTCATGATCTAAGGATGCTGGTTGATGTAAAAGACAAATCCTTGATGGAGATATCACAAGTCATCCAAGATAAGGGTGCAAACTGGTGGCAAGTAGAGGAAAACAGGTTACTACACTTTGCTGGAGTTTCAAAGACAAGATTCCTCACTGAAGAGGAAGTATTTGCAAAGTTGGTAGATGACAAGATCATTGAGGAAAGGGAAAGGAAAGCTAAGGGCATCAAACACCCTGATAGTAGCTCAAATGATGATGATTCCCCTGATGATCCCTCAAACCCCTCTAAACCCAACCCCTCAAGCCAATCTCCCTAAGCCTTCTGTCTCTGAAAGTCTTTCCAACCCCCCTAGAACCTATCATAGGAAAGGCTCTGTAATCTCAGAGGTGTTGACCAAGGATGGTAACACAACCAAGGACACATCTGCCAATGAAGGTTCTTCTGAACCCAAGGCACAGCCTAAAGATGTTGAGGTTCCTATACTAGAGGCTGGTTTGATTAAGGCCTATTCAGTGTCAGAAGAGTTGGACACTGATCAGCCCTTAATCATTCAGGATGACTCAGTGGCTGCTGATATAAGCACTGTGATCTCCCCACAACTGCCATCTTTGAACCTTGTTGAAGGTGAAGATGCTGCAGGTCTAGGTGAAGGAGTTGAAAAAGAGATAATAGTTGAAAAACCAGAGGGAGAAGTAGATGAGAGAGAGGTTGTGATCACTAGAATAGTGAGTGTACCACCAAATGAGGGTGATATAAGTGAGGAAGGACAGGTTATTCTTGAAGTCAAATCTGAACTTCAAGAATCCCTTGATGAGAGGAGGCCTGTTCCTTTAAGTGAGGAAATTTTTAATGAAGGAAGAAAAGAAATAGTTGAAAATGAGGAGAAGACTGCTGATGTATCAGAATCTTATGAAAAAGAAAATGAGGGAGATAAGAGTGTTTTTGCTGATGCTTTTGATTTTTCTGATATTGCAGGGATAAACTTTGAACAACTCTTTGCAGATGATCTCTTGACAGATGCTCCCATTCAAGTTGACACTGGATCAGCACAAGCCATGCTTGGGATGCAATCAGAGAAGTTGGATTCCTTGGCTCAACAAGTTCAAACAGCTCATGCAGAGACTTCTGGAGCATTAAATGAGCATGGAAGAACTCTAGCTTCTGTTGAAATGAGATTAACTGGCTCTGAAGATATGGTTTTACCCACATTGGAAGCAAGAATTGAAGGAGTAGAATCTGGTCTTCAAACCATTTCTACTGAAGTTCACCAAGCCAAAGTCAGTATGGAAAACATCTCAAAGGAAGTCAAGAAGGATCAAAGGTTGCTGAGAGATAACCATAATGCAAATGTTCAAGCTATCATATTAACAATCAAGCAAGCTCTTGGCAAGAAGACAGCCTTGCAGAAGAAAAGAGCTGAAGAGCAAAGGCTAGCTATGGTCAAAGCAGCCTCAGAAAAGTTTTCCCAAGAAGTGTTGGCCAACATTGCTGAAAGTGCAGTGGCCAACCTCACTGAGCTCTTAAAAGCCCAACTGGATGCATCTCTGAAAGCAACCATGGAGGAGGTTGTTCAACAAAAGATGAAGCCTGTTCTAGCTTTCCTTAGCTTGAGCAGTGATAGGATGCAGAATATACATGATGAGAATGTATATTTGTTGGAGGAGATGAAGTCCCTGAACCAGGCCCAATCCCTAATGGCCACAACAATGAGTGACCTAAAGCCCCAGTGTTTTGATGCTGCCAAAAAGGGGGAAAGGGAAAGAGCTAGAGCAAAAGGTGCCTTGGTAATTGGGAGTCCAGTCAAAGGGAAAGACAAAATTGCTGAAGGAAAAGGAAAAGAGCCTGAAGTGCTAAACTTGGAAGAATTAGATGAAGAAGAGCAATTAGCACTTGCATTGAAGAACTCCATGGCCTCAGCTCAAGAGGAAAGAGTGAGGCTACAGCAAAGACCAGGTGGTGAGGTGTCTAGTTTGGACAAAAGTGATGAAGGTGTCCAAACTAGAGGAAAAATCAAGAAGGCAAAAGGAAAGAAAAGGCAAGTTGAGACATTCACTGACTTTCCTAGCAGCCTTGATCTTCCACCAGAATTCAGAATTGATGAGGATAAGCCTGCATCAAAGAAAGCCAAAATTGCTGAAGAGCCCAAAGCTGCTGAAAAGGACAAAACTTCTGAATCTGACAAAAGTGATGAAGGTGCCAAATCAACTGAAGACATTGAAGAATTGTTTGCTGAAGGATTTGGACCTGAGCCCAAGAAGAAGACAAATGTTTTAGCTGATGACCCATCAAAGTTGTTTCATGAAGGGTATGGCAAAGACCCTGAAACACAACAGAAACTGGCCATGATGAGGGCCCAGGAGAGAATAGATTTGATGGAAGAAGCTAACAGAGCAAGAGACAAGAGAAGAGCAGATTTCCAGAAACCAAGAAGAAGGAGAGCAACCTACAACAAGATGAAGCCACAGCTACTGATCCAAATGGACACCAAATATCCACACTTGGATAAATGGGTGCCAATTCAGCTGAATGACTTATGGGAGGAAGCAAAAAGGGAGTTTGTCTATGATCAGTATGTCATTGACAGATGGAATGGAAGAGATGTCAACTCCAATTTTGCTGAGTTCATGATTGAGTACTACAGAGAACTCTATCAACAATTGCTTGCAGCTGCTGATATTGCAAGAATTGAACTCACAGCTCCCAAGCAAATCATATACATGCCTCCAAAGCTTGAAGGATGGATTGACCAAGCAAGAATTCTGAGAGAATTCACTGAGATCCTTAAGCTGAACAAGATGGTTCTTGGACCTAAGGGAACCAACCAAAAAGCCATGGCATTAAAAAGAAGAGTGTGGGCACAGTATGGAATGCTGCCACCTCCTGAGGATGATCTTTGAAATGGCTAAGTCTTCTGATCTCACTGTTTAATCAACTATGCTGAAAATTGGTCAAGTATGCTGATGTGATCTGGTGCTCTGACTTGAAATGGATTAATCTGATCTTGTATATGCCTTGAAGTGATAATATCTGTTCTGATACAAGATTGGTGCTCTGATACAAGTTTATGCTCTGATATGCTTAGTATTGTAAGAATATAATGCTCTGTTGTATTTAGTGTTGATGATTCATGCTCTGATATGTTAAATTCAACTATCAACATGCTTGTAATGATCTCTTATATGAATGATAGTTGAACTACTTTTGAATCAAGATACATTTATACAAAAATCTCTCTATGCCTATCCTTGAAACCTACTTGCAACAAAAACAGTGAATACACTAACACATTGTCTTTTCAGGAACATTGACCTTAGTCATGTCTTCTGAAGATATATGTAATAGGTGTAGACAAGTCACTTTTGCTTAAAATGTGTAGGTTTTGGCATCATCAAAAAGGGGGAAATTGTTGGGAATAAAATGAGCTATGTTTTGATTGAATACCAAAAACCCCCTGAGACATGCCTAATTTAAATGAATATGTTCTAGAGATGGTGGAACATATAGTATTAAGGCTAGATGAGGAGCTAATATGTTAGGAAGCTCTTAGATGATTAGATGCACAGTTTGAGGGGGAACACATGCTTTGAAGTACATAAAGAACAAGTCCCCTCAAGGCTCAAACTCTGGATACAACACTAAGTCTCTTGAAGACAAATCATGCTGATCAGGAGAGTTGTCTAGAGGAGTTGTCTCAGCTAAATTAATCAAGATCAAGTGCTCTGAAAGCCTGAGGTCAACTATGCTGAAGAAGTTTGAGACAATCACTCCCTAAAGGTCTTCAAAGAAACAAGCTAAGACCATCTTTAAGAGAAATAAAGGGAATGAGCCAAGTCATCTGAAGAAGAGCAAGCCAACCTTGCTGAAAAGCAAAACTGCTGATAGTGATAAGGAGAGTTGTCCAGTTGATAAGGAATGTTGTCCTATCATTGGAACAACCTTCAGAAGCCATGTCCAAGTCCTAACAAGAAGTCAAACATTGGGAAAAGTGCTGCAGAATGAAGACAAAGTCTTACAAGCCGTTTATTACCCAAATGAGGACATGTCACTATCAAGAATCTGTCTTCCAGTTTGAAGAACTCAAGGAAGACATTTATAGCAATTTGGGGCTGCCTCTCCAACGGGCAAATCCTCCATTTTGTCTATAAATACAGAAGTGTGAAGACCATTTGAAAGCACCTCAACACAATCCAAAAGCACCTCAACCTTGACAAGAATATCCAACTATCCTACAAGTTGACAAGTGCTCTCAAGCTTTCAAAGAGACTATCTTAGTCTTTATACACTTCTTCTAAGCTGAACCCAATTGTATATTCATACACAAGCTTAGAGAGATATCCTATCCTTATACCTTGATCTTCATTGTAAAGGATATCTCATTAGTTGGAACCTTACTTCAACCCTTAACCCTTTCAAGTGAGAAAGTGAGAAGGTTGTAGTAGTAGAAGTGGTAGGAGCTGACTGTTGAGAGAAGAACAGTTCAGTTCTGAGTTGAGAAGAGGGTACTAGGACTCTAGACATCCTAGGGATCAATTCACCAAGGAGTGGTGTTCTTGGTCAAGTGCACCTTGGCACTATAAAACAAGTTAATTCCAAGAGTGAAGGAATTATCCTGTTAAATCAGGGAAAGTGGATGTAGGAGCTTGAGTCTCTGAACCACTATAAACTCTTGTGTTGATTTACTTTACAAGTACTTACATTCATTCAACACTGCACACAAAACTGATCTTTCAAAGATACATATTCAAAGATTGTGCAAAACTGATTTGGACAAGTTCCCTGAAGCTTAACTGGACTGTTTTGGATTGGGAAAGTGATTTCAGAAATTAAAGGAGTCTAAACTTAAAGGGCCAACCACTATTCCGCATATATAACTCCCCTAGATAGTTATTCAACTAAGTACTCAATAGTACTTAGTAGTCTGATTATCTTAGAAGAGTTAATCTTCTTCAGCAGAGTTGTCCAAGACAACCTTGCTGAACTCTGGTTTGATCAAATTAGCAAAAGAATTGCATACAAGTGTATTCCCCCCCCCCATACACTTGTTATATACTCCTTTCAGGACCAACAGAAATGACCCAAAGGTGTTCAGAGAAGTTGGGCAGACCAATTCATTGATCAGGGCCCACTTCAGGAGATTTGGGTCAGGACACCTGTCCATGTGGGGCCAGATAAGCTGAAATGGATATCAAATAAAATCTAGGTTTGATAAGCACCTATTTTGGGTAATCATTGCCTATTTTGATGGCTGTCTCATTCCTCTTAAAGCCATCGCCTTTACAAAGATTTAATTTGTCCCCTACCCAAAAAGTTACTTTCAAAGCATTTAATGCAAAGATTCAATTCTTGTTTGCATTAAATAATTCTAGCCCACAATCTACCTTGATAACCCCCCAACCATAATAAGCCTCAACTTTACTCCCCACATTTTGATAAAACAATTTTAAAACCTTGAAATCATATTTCAACCGTTGGATCATTAATTGGCTAACTCCCCTGAATTAATCCTGGCCATCCAATGTTTGATTTCCGTTTTTGTAAACTGTTCAATTGCCTTAAGACTCACCAACTCATTGGCATACATTCCTTTTGGAATATACTCTAAGTCTTAAGAAGCCCAATCCTTTCATTCTTCCCACGCATACTTTCAAACCTTAACCTAAATTTTCAAAACCTTAAGCTTTCTTACAGTTCATCCATGGCACCCAAAATCAGACAAGACAAGCTTGTTGACTTCTCAAATGACAAGTTGGACATTGATTTTGAATACCTCAGTCACAAAAACAACCTAACCTCTGAACTTATCATATCTTTTGAGAGTGAACTCCCAGAAGTAACACCCACTCTCAGATGGTTAAGAAGAACTTACAGAAGTTTATGGAGAACTAGCCAAGTTCATGCTTGGAGCAATACATGGCTGAGTTCTTCGCCTTTCTGAAATGGAAAGGTAAGGCAACTAGAGGAGAAGTATCTACAAGATTGACTTATGTAGATGAAGGTGAAGAGGAGGAGAGTTCACACTCTGTCACATTTTCTGAGAAGGACCTAGAAAGTGCCTTTGGATTTCCTTCAGAAGGAAGGAATCCAGAATCATATGGAGCTGGACAAGAACAAGATGTTGCACAAGATTGGCTCAAAGTTCCATGTCCATTATCCTCAACACAACACTAGAACACTCTTAAGCCTGAGTTTCTCACACTCTTTGAAGTGGTGACAAAGAGCATTCTGAGCAACACTGGAAGTTTTGACCAAGTAAGCTTGCCAAGAATCAGAATCATGGATGTTGTGATTGATGCCAGTGACAAAGGCATCAAATTTAACTGGAAAAACTTCATCATGGGGGAAATAATGAAGGAAAAGGCCAAGTTCAAGGTGAAAGCCCATATGAAGGTGGTGATGGGAGGGAAACTGAGATACTGTACAAGAGCAAACCTCTTGATTGAAAGATTTTCCCACTACTCCCATGTTGGGATGTAAATTCACCCTAAACCCCACTTGATGTTAGAATAGTTTTGATGGCCAAAACACTTAGAGTTTATAAATGTAATAGGATCAGCTGACTTTGTATAGAACAGCTTAGACTAGTCTTGTGTGATCAACTGTATAGATATCAGTTGATTAGCACAGTCCCGGCTTACATGCGCTCCCTCAAGATGAGAAGAGTAGAAGACATGAAGACTAGAAGATCCTTGAAGGCCAGATAAGTTAAGGTGCTTGTATACCTACTTATCTGATGAAGTCCAAGTTGAAGATGGCCCTAATGCAGCACAAATATCTACCAGATCAGAAGAGTTCTACTCGACTGATATCAGAAGACAGAAGTACAAGGCCAGACGAGTAGTCAGAAGACTAGTAGTGCAGATCAGAAGACTAAGTACTCGTCCAGGACTCGGCTGATTCCCAAAGTCATCTTGCAATTCAAATGAAGACCTTCCTTATTTAGAAGATTGACATGATCACAGGATTGGAGCAATCAAGCAGCTGGAATCAAGGAATCAAGCTAATATGGAAAGATTGCCCCAACGGCTAGTTGCAAGCAATCACCATTATAAATACAAGAGGATGAGAAATCACAAGTACGAGATCACAACGAGAGAATTCAACAAGCTAAGCAAGCAATCAAGCAAAAGCCATACTATTCTAAGAATTCTCCAAGAGCCCAGAAAGCCTTAGAATACTTTTAGCTCTTAAGTGATTTCTATCCAACCCATAAGAACCTGAAACCTGTTCATATTGTATATCCATTGTTTTAGGCATAGTGGTTATGCAATTTATAAGCTTGAACCATTAGTTGGATACATTTCAAAAACCCCAAACCCTCACCGAAAGGTTAAAGTTTTTGAACCCCTCAAAGTGCAAGTGCTTACAATCACTTGTGGAGACCGTAGCTATTAGGACGGCTCAGATCTCAAAGTCCTATCCTTGGGACTATAAAGGTCAAGACCCTTGCAATTTGTGGTAAATTAAAGGGATTAAACATCACGTTAGGACGTGAGAGTGGACGTAGGATCGTATATCCGAACCACTATAAACCTGGTGTTATTTACATTTCTGCACTTTAAATTTCTGTCTTTCCATATATTTTATATAGTGCATACTGTGTTTTCAACATTCTTCCATCAGCTGAGTACTTTCATTAAGCAAAACAAGTTAACACTTTCATAAGAAACAAAAGAACGAGTCTAAACAAGGCCTACCATAATTCCGCATATAATCTCTTCATTCAGATCACTATAGTCATCTAGACCAGCAGACTTGCAGTCCAGTTGACATAGTAATCAGAAGAGGTTCCCCTACTCTCTTGAAAAAGGTTTAAAGTCTATTCACCCCTCCCCTCTAGACTTTAATCCCATTCACTACTCGTTCAGGGACCAACAAGTGGTATCAGAGCGGTGGTTCTATCGGACTACTGTCTCTAGATTATCAGAAGACTTGAGGGAGTCTTTCTGTAGTCCTCTTGAACAGATCTTTTTCTTTTGAAAAACTTGTTTTTGAAAACTCATACAGCATGAGTGCTAATATGCGTAAGTTGCCTAAGTTTTCAGTGGAGGATTATGATTACTGGAAGATCAGTATGAGGAAGAATCTCACATCAGTCCACTACAAGATGTGGTCAGTAATCACCGAAGGCCCAATCACCATCATGGCAGTCAACACTGCAAATGGTGATCCAGAAGTTCCAGTTGGAGAACTTGCCCCCAAGCCGATGAAGGACCTCACACCAGATGAGATGAAGCAGTCAAATCTTGACAGCATTGCTCAAGATTACATCATGCAAACTCTTCCAAATGAGTACATTGCAAAAGTAATCAATTTTGAAACAACTAAGGATATGTGGGATGCTCTAGCACTTCTCTGTGAAGGAACTGAGCTGATCAAGGAAAGTAAGCTATCAACAACAGTCAAAAAGTTTGAACATTTCAAGATGCAGCTAGAAGAGTCTATTGATCAGTTAGACAATAGATTTACCAAGATCATAAATGAGATTGAGTCCCTAGGCAAGAAGTATACAAATAGAGAGAAAAATTTGAAGATTTCAGACTCTCTAACCAAGAAATGGAGACTCAAGAAGACCATCATCAAAGATACTCAAGATATCAAGATATGGTCTGCTCAAACTCTGTTTCAGAACCTCAAAGCTCATGAGTATGATCTTGAAAGAGAAAAAAACTCAGAAAATGATGAGCCTACTGCAATCCCATCTACCTCCAAGACTGTAGCTTTCAAGGCAGCAAATACAAAAGCTGCAAGCACCTCATCTGGCAAGACCTCTCTAAAAACAGAAGACTTTGAAGGATCAGACATGAGTCTGAAAGAGCAAATGGCCCTTATGATCAAAAGATTCGAAAGGATAAACACTCTCAACAGCAAATATAGAAAATTCTATAGAAACTACAAAGATAGAAGAGCCAGTTCACCCTCTAGAGGCTCCAGAGAAAGAACACCAGAAAGGTATCCTAGAAAGGATATGGAGTCATATGACAGCCGAGGCTCCAGAAGAAGAGATGCCACTCCTCCAAGGAAAGGCAGTTCAAATCAAAACCTGGAGCATGCTTCAATTGTCGCAAACCAGGACATTATGTCTATGAATGCCCTGAGCTGGATGATGAAGAAGAAAGAAGGCCAAGAAGAGACAGAAGAAATTCAGATAAGCAAGCAATGGTGACTGAAGAATCTGAATATCAAAGTGATGAACTTCCTACATCACCAGACTGTCAAATCTGCTCAGATGATTCAGATGATCTAGCTATGATGGCCATAGGAGAAAATGAGGTAAATTCCTACACTACTACTTTCCATTCACCTATTTTCTCACAAACAGATGATATAAATTCATCTGAAGGTGAATCAGAAGACACATATTATCAATCGTTAAGAAAGGTAAAAGGTGATCTGGATATTTCCACTAGAGCTTTTATAGAAGTGGAAGAGGAGAATAAGGATTTAAGGAAAGAAATTGCTAGGTTGAAAAAGGTTAAGTTTGATAACACCCCTGACTTAGTCACAATGAATGAAAGATTGACCAAATAAGTGGAACTTCTTAAGGAAGAAAATACCACAACAACTCAGTTGTATGAGGGGATGTTAGAAACTCAAGCCTTAGAAACCAAGGAATTTCGTATACTACAATCTAAGTTCGATGACCTCTTCCAAGCACACAAGCTCTTAGAAAAGGAGAAGGAATGCCAAAATCAAAAGATATCAGAGTTCAATAAAGCATCTACTACTATTGAAAGTATCTCTGAATATTATAGATCAAATGGCAATAAGATGGGTCTTGGTTATTAACTTAATCCATCAACATCCTCTCCAGCTGGGGGTAGTACACCTAATCAGTGCACTACTCAGACACATGATAAGGGTCAGTGTTCTAAACACAATGAACCTAATATGAACCAAAAGGCATCTGTACCAGCTGAGGTTAACTATCCCAACACCAAAAGGGGTAAGAGACAAGTTAACCCCAAACATGCACAGAGGAACAACAAACAGCCTAGACCATCTCGTCTGAGACAGTCTCAGCTGTATGCTGCTCCAGCCAAGAAGAAGAAATCTTCTTCACACAAATCTGTTCTCTTTGCACCCCCTATCTCTTATAATATTGTGAGAACAGAAGAGTATAGTCCATATAATCGTGTGCATCGACCAGCTAATGCACCCAGGCCGAATGTAACTAGTCAAAAGATAATGTATGTACACTCCTATAAGAGGAAACCATTTGATTATTACTTAGTTGACACAAATAACAAATCAGACCAGTCCAAGATGTTAACTGGTAAGATTTGGTTCTGTGATGCCCGAGGGAAACAACTCAAGTGCTCAAGGTTGTTCAAACAACCAATGTATATGTGGGTTCCCAAGGGTAGTACTAACACCCAAGGACCCAAGACAAAATGGGTACCTAAGACTTAACCTTTCTTGCAGGAAAGGAGGGACCTATACAGAAAAGGACGTCTAGCAGGAGAGATATGGTACATAGATAGTGGATGCTCAACCCATATGACTGGAACCAAAGACCTGCTGACCAACTACACAGAAAAGAAAGGTCCAAAAGTCTTCTTTGGTGATAACGCGCACGGTAACACAAAAGGTTATGGCACCCTTAAAAATGGTGACATTGAGGTACATGATGTATCATATGTAGAAGGTTTAAAGTTTAATTTATTATCTGTTTCTCATTTCTGTGACACGGGTTACTCAGTAAAATTCTCTAAAGATGAGTGTCTCATAAGTGATAAAAGAACAAAATAAAACCTTCTAACAGGATCTAGAAAAGGAAGTATGTATCTTGCAAATTGGAACAGTTGTCCTAAGGATACATGTCTGCTTGTGAAAAGCCCTAAAGATGTCAACTGGCTATAGCACAAACGTCTTAGTCATCTGAACTTTAAGACTATGAACAAGTTAGCAAGGGAATCCTTAGTTGATGGTCTGCCTAATGAACTCTATTGTAAAGATCAGGTTTGTGATGCATGTCAACAAGGAGAGCAAACAAAGGTCTCTTTCAAGACCAAGAAGACAGCATCAACCAGCAGAGCTCTTGAATTGCTTCACATGGATCTCTTTGGACCAGTCACTCCAACTACACTTACAGGGAGGAAGTATACCCTCATTGTTGTAGATGACTACTCCAAGTTTACTTGGGTTGTCTTCTTATACAAGAAGAGTGAAACTCAGCAGAAGCTCCCTAAACTATTAAAGAGGATCCAAATAGAGAAAAGAGAACCTATTGTGAAAATTAGAAGTGACAAAGGCGCTGAATTTATTAACTCTTATATTATTGCCTATTGTACTTCTAATGGTATTCAGCATGAGAAAAGTGCAGCAAGAACACCACAACAGAATGGTGTAGCTGAAAGAAGAGTCAGAACGCTCAAAGAAGCTGCAAGAACACTCCTTGCTGAATTATCCACTCCTAAGAAGCTATGGGCAGAAGCCATCAACACAGCTTGTCACACTCAAAACAGGTCTGGTATTCACAAAATCCATGAGAAAACCCCATATGGACTGTGGAAAGGAAGAAAACCTAGAGTATCTTACTTTCATATATTCGGTTGTAAGTGTTTCATTCACAACAATGGGAAAAGTAAGTTGAATGCTTTTGATGCCAAAACAGATGAGGGGATATTCTTGGGATACTCCTCAACTAGCAAAGCATTTAGAGTATTCAACAAACGAACCCTTCTTGTGGAAGAAACACCTCATGTTGTTTTTGATGAATCTTGTGAAAAGTGTGCAGCACAGACAGACTCAGCTGTAGATCAGATGAAGAAACTAGTGATCAAGTCCAAGTCTGATGAGTTTATTGAAGTCAATGAACCATTTCCTGAAGAACCAGAGGAGGATAAACCACACAGACCAGTCACTAGATCACAAACTCAAGCTGAGCAAGCTGTCCAAAATCAAGATGCAACACTCCCAAATGCAAGGGGGAATGATCTCTTTGACACACAAGATACAGATGATGATCGACCTAATCAAGTCAACCCTCCTGATGGCACTAGAACATATGAGAATCCAAGCTCATCTAATGCAGATACTCCTGTAAGACATACATGGAGAAACAACCATCCATCAAACCTCATCTTAGGAGGAGCAGACTCAGGTGTCAAGACCAGAAGACAACTGAATCAGAACCCTCAATCATCTATGTTCTGCTGGTGTGCCTTCTTGTCCAACATTGAACCAGCTAACATAGAAGAAGCAATTATAGATAGCAATTGGATCACTGCTATGCAAGAAGAATTAAACCAATTCGAAAGAAATGAAGTATGGGAATTGGTAGATCGTCCTGAAAACCACAATGTAGTAGGAACAAAATGGGTATTCAAGAATAAAAAGGACGAAAATGATGTGATAACTAGAAATAAAGCAAGGCTAGTTGCAAAAGGATACTCACAATCTGAAGGAATTGACTATGATGAAACCTTTGCTCCAGTAGCCAGATTAGAAGCCATTCGACTGTTTCTAGCTTATGCATCATATATGGGCTTCAAGGTATATCAAATGTACGTCAAGAGTGCTTTTCTGAATGGTATTCTGGTAGAAGAAGTGTATGTAGAACAACCTCCAGGATTCGAAAAAGGAGATCAAGTATATCGTCTGAAGAAGGCCCTCTATGGTCTGACACAAGCTCCCAGAGCCTGGTATGACACATTGTCACAATTCCTACTTAACAATGGTTACACAAAAGGCAAAGTTGACAGAACACTTTTCAGAATACAAGAAGGAGAAGACATTCTAATGGTGCAAATATATGTAGATGACATTATATTTGGATCACCAAATCAAGATATGTGCAAGAAGTTCTCTGAACTTATGCAAGGGAAATTCGAAATGAGTATGATGGGTGAGATGAATTACTTCCTAGGACTCCAAGTCAAACAGAGTTCAGAAGGGATCTTCATCAATCAGTCCAAGTACACCAAAAGCCTATTAGAAAGATTCAAAGCTCTACAAAGCAAGACTGCAAGAATTCCAATGATGACATAATTTAAAATGGAACCAGATGAGTCTGGAAAGGCAGTTGATCAAGCTGAATATAGAGCACTTATTGGATCTCTACTATATCTTACAGCTAGCAGACCAGACATAACATTTGCTGTAGGAGTATGTGCTAGGTTTCAAGCAAACCCAAAGCAAAGTCATCTAGAAGCAGCAAGGAAAATTCTCAAGTACCTAAAAGGAACAGTCAATCTAGGACTATGGTACCCTGCTGATGACAATCTAGAATTGAGTGGTTATTCTGACTCAGACTATGGAGGATGTAGAATTGATAGGAAATCCACATCTGGAACCTGTCAATTCCTAGGCAACAAGTTGATATCATGGTTCTCAAAGAAGCAAACTTCAGTTGCAACCTCCACCACTGAAGCAGAATATATGGCAGCTGGAAGTTGTTGCAGTCAGCTTCTCTGGCTAGTTCAACAACTCAAAGATTACAATATAGAAGCAAGAGAAGTCCCTATCTACTGTGATAGCAGCAGTGCCATTGCCATCACTCAAAATCCAGTCCTCCATACAAGGTGCAAGCATGTCGACATTCGACACCATTTTATAAGAGACCACCTTGAAAAGAAGGACATCAAGATGGAGAAAATTCACACAGATATCCAAAGAGCAGACATCTTGACTAAGCCCCTACCTGAAGAAAGATTCAAGACCCTATGCTACAGCTTAGGACTCCTGGATCCAAGCATATGAAGAGCAGAGATCAGCTGAAGACCTCAGCTGATACAATTGCAGTAGACTAGGAGAATCAGATGAGGTGAATAGACACCCTCATCTTCAGGTAAGTTCTTTCCCGATGAAGACAAATAAAGCTGAGGGAAAACATAGAGTAATCTAATCAAGGGGGAATCAATGATACCTTAAGAATCCTTGATGAAATACTCTATAATCTGCATTACATTATATACTTACATTCAGAAGACTTGAATAGAGTTAATTGGTAATCTATACTTAAGAAATATATATCTATGTATAGTAATAAACTATTCTTCATAAAATACTTTATCACTATACAAGTATACAGTATATTAGTGAGTCATACTTGGTTGGATTAATACACCATCCTCACCGACTCAACAGTATACATGCACTGTACGGTTTCCAAATAACTCTTGTTCAAAAATTTATAAATTCTGCATTCCATAAGATAGAGTCTGAATCTCTTTAAATGTGAACCCTTAGATCAAGAATCTCATTGTTGATCTTAAGAAATAGCTTTTCAGAAATTCAGACCTATCAACTCTATAGTTTTTGTCATCGTACGCTCCATTACCTCATTTCTACATCTATAAAAGGAGGAAGTTATGAGAACACCTAAGAACACAAATCACTAACTATTATTCTTGTTTCAGGTATGGAGATAATCGAGAGAAGAGATGGAATGGAGATCATCCCTCAACCAAGGTCTTGGGTGAATGAGATAAAGATTTGTCCAGAAGATGAAGATGATGCAGATCAGCATACTTGGGCTACCCAACATAAGTATGCCTATGAAAACTAAAGAAAGAAGAGACGTTCTTGTTGAAAACTAAAGGAAGAAGAGATGCAGAGGAGAAAGTAGCAAGCAAGCAGAGCTTCTTCTCCAGGGGGAAGTTCTACATGGAGAGCTTGCTATCAAAGACCACTTTGTCAAAACATGTCAAGGAGACTAAGTCCATGGCTCTCTCTTCATACTCCATTGAAGCCTCTTCCAACTTTTCTTCTCTTTCAAAAGAAGCGAAGAAATTCAACAAGGACACATTAGATGCTACATCCCATCTGATGATGAGTAACATCCGATGGTGAGGAGCAGTTGAGCCAGTGGGATTTCATCTACACTAGTCCCACTTGGTTAAAAGAAGGAGTTGAAAGATCCATCAAACCAGGTTGGATCATCACTCACAATAAAGCTGGAGGATCCATCCAGGTTGGATCATCACAGCAAACCCCTATCCTCTACTCAGCTGATCAGAAGTCCAACTTTGCTGACCAGAAGACTTTCAAGGAAAATCAGCAGACATTTCGATGAAATCAGAAGACTTCACTCTGCTGATAAGAAGACTTTATTTTAGAGCATAATGACTATCTTTGATCATGTAATTCATTCTAGATTTATTTCTGAATGTAATTAAAGAAATTGGCCTATATAAGGAATGCAATTCACTTATAGAAAACGGCCTTGATGATCAATTCTTGCCACAAAATTAGTCACAACGGCTATTTTTCGTAATGACATTAATACTTGATTACCATACTGCCAGCAAATCAACAGTTGCCACATGGCAAATTCAGTCGGTAAATTTAAGGAATGGCCCGAAATCAAAGAAGGAAATCTTGGACACTACTCCACATTAAAATCTAATCTGACCGTTAGATCAAGAATTGCTGGAGTATATATACAACTCTTAACATCTCTCCCAAACCTTTTCGCTCACATTACTAAATCGCTCTCGTTCTGCAAACATTCTTAAGCATTCCAAACCATTACACTCAAATACTCAGAATGGCAATCATTGAAATTTACGACGAGAAGACCAAGAGCACCGGACCTCTAGATGCAACAAAATGGTCTAAGGAAGGGAAGATATTCACCGAGAATGCTCTGTTTTTCAAGGGCAAGCATACAGTAGAGAACAAGGAGATACTTCTTCGATGTATCAACCTCAACCTTCGTGACTTTCTGGAAGCAGCACCAACAAACGTCTATGAACAAGATGTGCTGGCTTTCTACGCAAACGCTGTAATGAAGGGATCTCAAGTTGAAAGTGTCATGGGTGGACACAGAGTCAAGGTAACAAGAGAAATTCTTCAGGAATTGTTCGGCTTGTCGAGGGGGAAGATAAATATCTCCAACTACATCATGGGTAGAGAAAAGGAGTATATGGAGATGTTTACTAATAGAAGAATCAAGGCTATTGATGCCTCTGGACTCAAGAAATCCCAACTTGAACCTAAGTTTCAAACCCTGATGGACATTGCAGGCAAGATAATGCTTGATAACACTTTTAGCCATGATGCTGTTACTACTTTGAAGGTTAGAGTTATGGCTGCAATCTGGGATCAGATTGATGGACACTGGTAAGGGTTATTCTTGGATAGAATTGCCCTTGAGGCAAAGAAAGTTACTCTGGACTTGCAATCGAGGGAATGGAAGGTGTCAGCTACAGTCAGCTTTATCAACAAGCTGAGCATCATCCTTCCAGATATTCTCCCAAAGAAGTACAAGATAGGACCTCATAAGACCTTCCACATCTCCAAGTATTATTTGAGAAAGGAAGCTCTTGCTGAGGCAGCAAGGTTGAAAGAAGAGAAGAGGAAGCTGTTGGCTGAAACATCTTCCAAAGATGTCGTTAAGGAGGCAGAAGAGTCTGTTCATGACTCTGCTGAAGAAGAAGAGGAGCCATCCAAAGAAGAGGCCCAGGAGTAGGCTGCTGAGGATGATGATGATGACAATCAGACCTTAGCACAAAGACGATTTCTAATCAGATCAGGACTCATCTCCCCATCTGATTTAGATGCCACTCCAACTGCCTCTCCCTTGAAGAAGGCAGGTACCTCTAATCCCTCTCTCACTTTTACTCCTTCTAAATTGTCGAAGGGTCAGAAGAGAAAGAAGAACAATTCTTCTTTCACTAAGAAAACCAAGAAATCCAGGCTCCCTACTCCCATGAGCATAGCCCCTATTACTTCCTTCAACCATTCTGATGATTCAAACCCATCTGAACCCTCAAACACTGATATCCAAATCCCTGGTGATACTCACACAGCAGAGGAACAAGCCCAGCCTCAAACAACCCCAGAGCCACATTTGCCTACCCCTGCTGATATTCAAATGGCAGATGTCCAAGATCATCAACCCCAACCACCTACTGATCTTCAAGTAGAAATAGTCCCAGATCAGCAGACTCAAAACCCTGTTGATGATCAATCCACTGAAGATCAAGAAGATATCACTTCCCAAATCCCTGCTGATACTCACACAGCAGAGGAAACCATTCCAACCGCTCAATCCCCTATCATCACTGCCCCATCTGAACAAAAAGACTTAGCCCCAGCAGACCTAGATCAAGCAGGCCCTTCTCAACCTCAATATAGCATGGTGCACTATCCTATGTGCATAAGGGAGAAGATAATGAGGATGAAAATAGCCAACCTGCTCAAATCTACTATTCCTGGTATTAATGAAGAATCAGCTCAGTTTGAACAAGTACTGAGGGTCTGTACTTGGATTGAGCTCCGAAGAGATGATGTGGATTACCTCATTGAAGTCATGGAGGGAATGGGAGGAAAGACTAACTTCCTCGACTGGGAAATGGAACAAAAAGAGGTTGCTCAAGTCAGTTCATTCACTGAGCTATTGCCCACAGAATCCCTGACCAGGGTATGCCAAAGGATTCTAGGAATCCCCTCTGAGGCCCCCTGTGTACCAGACTCAACTACAGTCGATACAACTGAATCAGCTGAAGTTGAAGCAAAGGAGAAAGAAGTGGTGTCTGTTCCCTCTCACTTCTTTCCTAAGCATGAGCTTGATCACTTCATCTATCAACCTCATCAAAGGAATGGTCGATTATTTGCTCGTCTGGTTGATGTTACAACAGACTTTCTTCAAGAAAGTTATCTCACTGCTGAAGAAAAAGAAATGGCTCTAGTTGCCTACAATCAGCCTATCATCCCTGTATTTCCCAAGGAAACTCAAGGTATTGCCTCTCCTTCTACTTCATCTATAGATATTCGAACAAATGTGTGTGCTCAGGTCAAGGAAGCAATAGACACACACTTCGCCAAAGGGCTAGGCATGCAGCTGGCCAGATTTGTAGAGATGGCCATTCATGAGCAGAAGACTCGTCTCACCGAACAAATCCTTGACATAGATGAAAAGTTCGGTGAGGCACTCCATAATCAGCTAGAGGAGTATCTCAACTTAGAAATGAAGAAATCAGTAGACAGAACAAAGAAGTTTACTGATCTCTATACAAATAAAATCAACCGCTTGGAGAGCTCTTATAAAAACAGACTTGATGATGCTGAAGCAAGAGCCACTGAAGGTAAAACCCTTCTTAAGTCAGCTGAAGAGGAGAATGAGAAACTGCAGACTCAGCTGAAGGAGACAGCAGCCAAATTGGAAGCACTTACAGCTAAACTTGAAGCTGCCTCCTCCTCCAACTCTCATGCTCAGATCCTAGACCACAGCATCACTCATCTGACCCATGTTGGCAAAGTCAATGCCATGGCCCTACAGCAGACTCTGAAAGTGGAGATTCTGAATGCCATGAAGCCTTTTGCGGCTGCACTTGCTGAAGCCAAAAAGGGGGAAGATGTATTGATAAAGGCTCTAGAGAAGGCTACTGCACAGCAAACTGTGATGGTAGTATCTCAAGATGAGCTGAATGAAACCTTGGGTGGTTTAAAAAGCAAAATCAAGAGCAAGCAAGGCAAAGGCAAAGAAATTGCTCAAGAAGACACCCAAGCTCCCACTCAAGCTCCTGCCAAGAGTCTACAGATCACTGCCTCTATAGAACAAGTTCCTGAGAAGAGGATGACAAGGAAAAGAAAGGCATATGAGCAAGCAGATGAGCAAGCTCAGTCAAGCAAGAAGTCAGCTCCAGCAGAGCCTACCGCAGAAGAGAAAGAGGCTTTAGAGCTGAAGAAAAGAAAAGAGCTTGAAGCTCAAGAGCTTAAGCAGAAGAAGCTAAAAGATGCGAAGGCAGTCAAAGCCAAATTTGAAAGGAAAATAGCCAAACTCAGGAAAGCAATCAAGGACAAAGCAAAAGAAGACAATGTCAAAGACAATACCCTGGTGTTTGATAGCAACTATGTGGATTATTTAGCCCTTCAAGATGAGCTACCAAGGTGGTATCCTCTAAAGAAGAAGTGGCAAATTCGACACCACATTGTAAGAAAATTTGGCCCTCTCCCAACCTATGAAGATGAATTCTTCCAGTTCAATCAGTTCATGAACATTGAAGGCCAAAGAACTTAACAACTGCAGAATCCTAACTCCAGAAGAACCTAAATGGGTTCCTCCCACTCTGAGCTCCGGAAGGACAGACTGGATTGAAGTCAAAAGGATTCTAGAGAAAATCTATGAAGAGGAGAATGTTACAGACCTGCAGCACATGGAAGAAGTTCGAACTCGTCTGTACCTTGCTTTCTGCATCTGAAGATCAGAAGACCTGATGAAGATCACTTTCAAAGCTTTAAAGAAACTATCACTTGTAATCTATAAAAGCTCTATATATAATCAAGTTTAGTTCTCTTTGCTTTCAAGACAAACTCTCGTTGTCTTCATCAGATACTTCAGTTTTTATGAATTTTATAAACTCTTATCTTATTTACTAAGAGCATTTATCAAATATAGTTTTGGCTTCATCAAAAAGGGGGAAATTGTTGGGATGTAAATTCACCCTAAGCCCCACTTGATGTTAGAATAGTTTTGATGGCCAAAACACTTAGAGTTTATAAATGTAATAGGATCAGCTGGCTTTGTATAGAACAGCTTAGACTAGTCTTGTGTGATCAACTGTATAGATATCAGTTGATTAGCACAGTCCCGGCTTACATGCGCTCCCTCAAGATGAGAAGAGTAGAAGACATGAAGACTAGAAGATCCTTGAAGGCCAGATAAGTTAAGGTGCTTGTATACCTACTTATCTGATGAAGTCCAAGTTGAAGATGGCCCTAATGCAGCACAAGTATCTACCAGATCAGAAGAGTTCTACTCGACTGATATCAGAAGACAGAAGTACAAGGCCAGACGAGTAGTCAGAAGACTAGTTGTTGGTCCCAAAGTTGAGTTAATAATATTGAGTAAGCTAGTGAAAATGTCTAGAGGGGAGGGGTGAATAGACTTTTCAAAAATCTTTCAATATATCAGAATACACAATGCGGAATAATCAGATTACTAATGAGCCCAATCAAATTTATACTCAACTTATATTCGAGAACTCTGTTCTATACTCAACTAGTCTAGATCAGTTAAGTAGTTAAACCAATTAAGCAATTTAAACAATCAAAACAGTAAAGTAAATTGAACACGAGATTTATAGTGGTTCGACAACTTGTCTACATCCACTCTCACAAACCCAGTTGTGATGTTTCCACTAAACTCTTCCAATCGAGTACAAGTGTATGTTCCTGTCTTTAAAGTCCCAAGAAGAAGACTTAGATCTTCAATCAGACTATACCTCCAGATATGTCTACGATCTTACTAGCGATTTACAAGTATCTAGCAACTTGAAAATAACAAACAAAAACTAAAAACTTCTCTGTTCTTCAGTAGTAGCCTTCTTGATTCTTCACTTGTCTTCTGGCTATCTTTCTGAACTTCAATTAATCTCTGAGAGTAAACTTTGATTATCTTCAATAACGTTCGTAATCGTATTAACAGTATTTCTCAATATCTCAGTAGTCTGTAATCAATAAATACCTTGGAGTATTTATAGACTTCAATTTTTCAAGAACTTAGTAAGTTGTAACCAACTTTTCTTGATAACTACCTTCAATAAACTCTTCTTATCAATCCACGCGTTTCTGTTATGAATCAGTTATTCCATAACTAACTTCTTATATCTTTATTTCTTCACGCGTATTTGTAACTAACTCCAAGTTGACTTGTCTTGTGTAGTCTAGTAGATGTACTCGTCTTCTAGTCCACCTGTCTTGAGTAGTAAACTGGTCTTCTCTTCTTGTGCAGTAGACTTCTAATAGAACTAATCTAGTCCTATCATCTAACCTAACAAGACTATTACATTACATTAAGCTTTTATAATACAAGCTTAGTCAACTTACAAGTTATACAATGAATCTAATTTATTACATATAAAAACATGAGCTCTATACAACATTTAAATAGCTCAGTAACAATCTAACATATGTGAACAGATATGAAGTACTTATAAATCGTACTTATCTTTTAATAATACTTTTCTTTTAAACTGTACTTGTCTTTTGAATTCTACTGATCTGTGCAAGATGACTCCAACTCAACTAGACTAGATTAGTCACTACTTAGAAAATATTCAAGTCTTCTTTTTGGCTTATCAAAACTTTATCTTTTATCTTTTGTTCATCATTTAGGACTTGTTCTAGGATTCATATCCCAACAATTTCCCCCTTTTTGATGAAGCCAAAACTACTTGAATCTTTTCTTATTACGTAGACTAGTTAAGTAGTTATCTTGTCTTTAAACATCAAATAGTACTTTATCTTTTCATTCATTCAGAAATAGATCAGTAGATATTACAACTACTTCCAAAATATCAAAATATCATAGCAAATATCAAAACAACAAAAAACTAATCTGACATAGTACCTTTTTCAAGATTCGGAACTTGGAACGCTTCTAGAAGTCTTCTCTGAATCAGACTAATATGATCTTCATCGTTGATCTTCTCCTTCTCAAGTAGTTCTTCTTCAAACTTCTTAATCTGGTTCATATCGACTCTTTTTCCAGAACCTAACAGAGGAGTAGTCCACTTTGGATAGATTGGTATGAGAATGTTAAAATTCACAGCAGCAGCAATTCTCATGATCAGATTCCAAAGCTTCTTATCTTGAGCTTCCATAAACTTCTCAAAAACAGCATACAACTCTTCAACACTATCAGCATCACCAAATTTTCTAATAATCCAGTGATCCAATTCCCATTGCAACTTGACTTTGAACCAGTCTTCTCTATGTTCTTTGTCAATAAAGTTGTCAATGAAAGTATCTTCAGCATGATCTGGATCAGCTTTCAACTTTTGTAGCCTTCTAATATGCTTTCCAAGTTGTTTCTGATTAGCATATCGAACTTCATCATCAGCAATCTTCTTCTTTTGATCTTTGTTCATAACACTTTGATCTTCAGCATCTTTCAGCTCTAACTTTCTCTTAGTCCGTCTAGTTAGAATCTCTGCTTCAGGAGAAGCAGCTCTTTTGCCTTTTTCTAATAACTTCTGCTCTTCAACTTTAGCTTGCTCTAGATCTGCCTTCTTCACTAATCTGCCTCTCTTAGGCCTTCTTAGTTCTTCAATCGCAGTAGCAGCAGCTTTCATTTCAGGTTCAGCACTAGCAGATTTAGTAACTTCAACTAGACTGGTCTCTTCCCCCTTTTTGGCTTCATCACTAGCCTTAAGAGTAAAAAGAGAAGTAAAGCGAGTCATCTCTTCTTTAAGAGCATCCTTCATGGCTTCAGTAGCTGAGTTCATGTGCCTTTGATGCGTCTTCTCATGACTCATCTTGTCTAATCGATCAGTAACCAGTTCCAGCTTCCTAGTACATGAAACCAGTTCATCTTTCACATGAGTAGCCGTCTGTCGTAGAAGAACATTCTGTGCAGTTAAGTCTTTGAGAATGTCTCGAGAACGCACCAATTGATCTTGTGCTTCTCTTCTTTGTTCATCAGCAATTGAAATCTTAACACGGTATAGTCTTTCCATCTTACTTGACTCTTCAGCCAATGAGCGTGCGAACTCAATCGATCTCTTTTCTGAAATATCAACTTGTTTCTTCAGTAAATCTTCAATTGTAGCACTCATCTCTTCTCGGAAAGTTGAGTCCAATTTGTTGACTTCTCCAACTAACACCTCTCTGGTGTTGTCAACAATTGACTTAAGCTGTTCATCTAGTACAGTTTTCATCTTCGAGGTTAAAAACTCGTCTATGACAGATTGAACAGTACTTCGCAGATTCGTCTGTAATTCATCTAAAAAACCTTCTGGAATAACTTGAGTAGATATCGGAGTTCCAACAACTTCATCATTAATGGCCTTGATTTCATCTTCATCAAACATGAAGGCTTCCACAAATTCATCGTCTTCTTTGCCAAGCATGAATGAGTCGACTTCATCTTCATCACTTCCAGTGATTTCTTCCAAATGTTCTGAAGTCTGAACAACAGCATCTACAAGATTAATTTTCAACTCTTCTTCTGCAAGATCGGTTTGAATACCCACATCAATCGTAGCAAATGGGAATAACACGTCATCCGAGATATTCAGCATCCTCTTCACCAGGGCAGTCAGGGCATAAGATGGAAACAGTTCCTCATGACTTTGAACTCCACTGTTTTCCTTCTGTTCCATCTCCCAATCTTGAAAGTTGGAGATACCACCCATTCCTTGGATGACTTCAAACAAATCTTCAGTTGGGCCTTTCTTCAAAGCAACCCACGTGCAGATTCTCAAAAGCTTCTCATACTGTTCTGAAGACGTATCAATCTCTACTGACACAAGTGTCTTCTGTAGGTAGTTGATAACTTTCAATCGCAACCTCTTCTCCCTTAGACACATCGGATAGTAAACCAGGGAATCAAATCTAGTTTCAGAAGGGGTCTGCACAGGTGGGGTCCCTGTTGCAGTTGTTGCAGTGGCAACTTGAGAAGTTTCTGAAATAGATGGGTGAGAGGGTTCACCATATTCTGGTGAGGGAGAGGGAGTGAAAGCAATGGTTTCAAATGGCTTTGATGTGGCTAGGTTACGTGTGACAACTGTCGGAGTATCAGTTGTATCCTTTATAGGAGTGTTTTCGGGTAGGCTTGCTCTCAGCGGATATGCTGGCAACACCTGAGAGGTTGAGGGTGCAGGTCTGGCACGAGATCGAAGTGATCTGGCCTTGGTTCGAACAGGAGCGAGAGAGAGAGGTATTGAAAGAGATCTGGAAGAAGTACCAACCTGGTTAGTTGTCTTATCTGGTTAAGGACTCGACTCGACTCTTACAAGTCGATACATCTCTGGAACTTCAGCACTTGTTTTCTCTTCTTCCTTGGATCCTGTGTCGGAGTGAGTCTTCTCCGAGTCACTAGCAGCCTCGATCATGGCCTCCTCTGCCACATACTCAACAAGCCTTCCACTAGTTCCAGCCTCAGGCTCAGAATTTCCATCATCTGACTCATCTTCGTCTGAACTAGACGAGGCAGCTTCAATCAAGGCATCATCAGGATTGATGTGAACCTGTCTTGGAGCAGCAGTCCTGGCAGCAGCTAGTTTTGACAAGGCCTCTTTCTTCAGGTAGAATTTGAGTGCATGAAACGGTTTGCCTTTGCTCCAAGTCGACTTGTTAGGCAACAAGATAGGTAAAAGAATACTTAACTTGTTTCCAAACCCAACTGCGGCAGACACCACCCAATTTGCAGAATTGGTGTCAACACGCACATTCTTCGCATAGTACATTATTCGATCCGTGAATAATTTGTACCAGTTCCCTTCAGTAATGCCGTCAAAGATTGCGGCCATCACTCTTGCCTTCTGTAGAGTCACTGAATCAAAGCTTCCAGAAACACATAACAACATTTTCGATGCGATGTCAAGAAGAGTCTTGTATTTGTCTAAGAGCTCCTTCTTCTTGACAGTAGGAATCTTACCATCACGACCCAGTGCTAACTTCTTACCACAGAAAATACTCAGATATCTCAACTCCTGACCTTCAGCATAGTATTCGATGTCGATTGATCCTGTTGGCAACTTCAGATTCTCGAAAACATTTGTTCGAGTAATTTCCACTCGGCTGGTACCAACGAATGATTGAATGGAGTCGCCTTGCCTAGTTGCGTTGGCGTAAAATTCAAGCACTTCTTCTTCAAGCACCACCTCTGGAAATGATTCCAAGTAAGTTCTCAAACCACAGCGACAGCATTTCATCAGAATTTCTTTGTTGCCGTCGGTGTGCTTGCCCTTGAAGAATACAGATCCTTCAACATGCACTTTTCCTTCTGATGTATATTTGCCTAGGTCAAACCTGGCCTGCATGTTAGTTCTAATATCGAACATTGAAACGATCGTCATTAAAATCAGTTGTGAGAACGATTAGTAAGTTTTAGCAAGAAATTGGAAGTTCTTAATAGTAGAAAGGTTAAGAACGCGTAGGGGAGTTGAGTGAAGTAATTGAGGGTTTTGTAAAACCTTAACTATTGAATCAATGGTCAAGATGAAAATGAAAATGATCTAACGGTTAGACCTTTGAAATTCTGTTTACGGAATCGAGAATATTACGTGATTTGATATTGTAAACATTTGAAATCCGCCTCTTCTTAGTTAGGACAGGGGAGTCAACTCATCTGACCTAGTGTAGTCGAGGTCGAACTGGGTGTATACACCTCATTTAGGGTGAGTGTATAAATCCAGTTCTAGGGTTTTCAAAAACTTATCACTATCTAATTACTATAATACCCTTAATTCAATCAAAACACTTAACATATTTCAATCAAGAAAAACACTTAGCTTGTCTATTCGAGTCCATCCAGAATAGACGAGTAGACTTGGGCTTCACAAGACGAGTAGACTTATGAACACCAGTCGAGTTCCCCCTTCGACTGTGCTTGTCTATCCAATCGTCGAAACGTCTTTATGTACCTATCTTATCATTTGCAATGCATAATCGCAGGTACATGTAAAGTAAAATAAATAAGATGAATATCAATTGAAAGCAATGATCAAGGTTTTGAACAGGATGATCGTTTAACACACATAAGAGTCAACATCAGGATATTTAAGAAATCAAGGATTCCCCCTTAATTGTTTATTCCCTTAGTATTACCCTCAGCTTTACCAGCTTCCTCATCGGGTTGTCTGATCATCTTGTCTATCCTTGTATACCTGTCTGTTGCGTGAGTAGACGAGTGCTCTGTTCTTTTGTGGTAGCTGGTCTATTTTTCTTTTCTTCTTAGGACTGAACCTGTCTGGTTAGTACATTGCTATATACTAGTAGGATCAAGATCAATCAGTCCTAGACTAATGCATAATTCATGAAATCGAGCTTCAGCTAGTGGTTTCGTAAAAATATCAACTCTTTGAAAATCAGTATGAATCTTTTCCATGCGAATATCCTTCTTTTCTACATGATCACGTATGAAATGGTGTTTCACATCAACATGCTTACAACGTGTGTGCAGAACAGGATTTTGTGTAATGGCAATTGCACTATTACTATCACAGAATATAGGAACATTTGATTCACAAATATTATAATCTCTAAGCTGTTGTATAAGCCATAATAATTGACTACAACAACTACCAGCAGCCATATACTCGGCTTCAGTAGTAGAGGTAGCAACACTAGTCTGCTTTTTCGAAAACCATGAAATGAGTTTTGTGCCTAAGAATTGACAAGAACCAGATGTAGATTTCCTATCTATTCTACAACCACCAAAATCAGAATCAGAGTAGCCACTTAGAGATAAATCATCATTTGAAGGATACCATATACCACGATTGATGGTTCCTTTCAAATATTTCAATATCCTTTTAGTGGTTTCCATATGACTCTCTTTTGGATTAGCTTGAAAGCGAGCACATACACCAACAGAAAATGCAATATCAGGTCTACTAGCAGTCAAGTAGAGTAATGAACCAATTAGACCACGGTAATGGGTTTGATCAGTACACTTACCTTGTTCGTCTGGGTCCATTCTGTATGTAGGTAGCATAGGTACGCCAGCAGACTTGCATGTCTTAATACCATACTTGTCTAGAAGATTTCTAGTATACTTTGCTTGATTTATGAAAATCCCTTCAGGGGTCTGTTTTACTTGAAGTCCAAGAAAGTAATTCATTTCACCCATCATAGACATCTCAAATTTACTTTGCATGAGTGTTGAGAAACTTTCACTCAGCTCTTTGTTAGGTGAACCAAAAATGATGTCATCTACGTAAATTTGGACGAGTAAAATGTCTTTCCCTTCTTGTCTTCTAAACAAAGTTCTGTCTACCTTGCCTTTAGTAAAACCATTTTCTAATAGAAATTGAGAAAGAGTATCGTACCAGGCTCTTGGAGCTTGCTTTAGTCCATATAATGCCTTCTTTAATTTGTATACCTGATTACCTTTGACTTCGAAACCTGGGGGTTGTTCAACATATACTTCTTCCACAAGGATACCGTTAAGAAATGCACTTTTAACATCCATTTGATATACAGTAAATTTCATGTAAGCAGCATATGCAAGAAACAATCTAATGGCTTCTAGTCTAGCAACAGGAGCATAAGTTTCATCATAGTCTATGCCTTCAGCTTGCGAATAGCCTTGGGCGACTAGTCTAGCCTTATTACGAACAACTACATCATTCTCATCTTTCTTATTCTTGAAAATCCATCGAGTGCCAACTACATTATGATGTTTTGGTCTATCGACAAGTTCCCAGACGTCGTTTCGAACAAACTGATTCAACTCGTCTTGCATAGCAATGATCCAGTTACTATCAGCCAATGCCTCATTAATGGTTTTTGGCTCGATAGATGAGAGGAAACAACACCAGCAAAACAGAGATGGACTAGATTGTTCTTGCGACTCAAAGAGTTGTCGTCTAGTCTTAACACCAACAGTAGAGTCACCAATAATATTTTCAGTATTATGCGCTGATTTCCATGTATTTCTATTCTTAACAATAGTAATGTCATCTAAATCATGTACAGCATCATGCATATCAACATCATTATCATCAGAAGTTTTAATGGGAGTAGACGAGTCGACTAGTTTAGGCATGTCAACTGGTCTAGTAGAGTTACCTTGAGCACTCACCTTCTTCTGGTCATCTGACTCGAGAGCTTTCATGAATGGATTGTATGCTTGAACGGATTCATATACCTCTGAGTCTTTGTCAGATTCGACAGTTAGCTCAGTAGCTTTCTCACTGATCTTGTTGGTAGACGGGTCCTGTTGAGATTCTTCGAAAACCACATGTGGTGTTTCTTCCACACAAAGGGTTGAGTAGTTGAATACTCTAAATGCTTTGCTAGTCGAGGAGTATCCTAAGAATATCCCCTCGTCTGCTTTAGCATCGAATGCATTCAACTTGTTTTTCCCATTGTTATGGATGAAACACTTGCATCCAAATATATGAAAATATGAAACTCTGGGTTTTCTACCTTTCCATACCTCATAGGGCGTCTTACCTAATGCTTTATTGATAGCACTTCTGTTTTGTGAGTGGCATGCAGTGTTGATAGCTTCTGCCCAAAATTTCTGAGGCGTATTATACTCTGTCAGCATGGTCCTGCAGGCCTCCTTAAGAGTTCTGTTCCTTCGTTCTGCTACTCCATTTTGCTGTGGTGTCCTAGCTGCACTAGTAAGGTGCTGGATGCCACGCTTAGAGCAAAATTCGTTAATATAGCAGTTAATGAATTCAGTACCCTTGTCACTACGTATCTTGACAATTGACTGATTCTTCTCAACCTGTAACTTCTTCAATAGATCAGGCAAAAGTGTTTGTGTATCACTCTTCTTGTGTAAGAAGACTACCCAAGTGAACTTAGAATAGTCGTCTACCACAACAAGTGTGTACCTTCTACCGTTCAAAGTTGGAGGAGTTATTGGGCCATGTAAGTCCATATGTAGAAGTTCAAGAACTCTACTGGTTGAGAGGGATGGAATAGATTTAAAAGAACCCTTCACCTGTTTACCTTTTTGACAGGATGTGCATACATGTGACTTATAGTAGACTTCATTGGGAATACCTTCCACAAGGTAGTCTCTGGCTATCTTATTAAGAACCTTAAAGTTTAGATGACAAAGGCGTCTATGCCAGAGCCAGCCAAGTTCTTTAGGATTCTTAGTAAGTAGACAGGTGTCCCTCGGACAACTGTTCCAGTTCACTATGTACACACTTCCTTGTCTAATGCCGACTAGTAGGACTGTGTGCGTTTTCTTGTCGATGATTTCACATTTCTGACTCTTGAACTGCACCTTGTATCCACGATCACAAAATTGTGAAACAGAGAGTAAATTGTATTTCAAGCCTTCAACATAAGAAACATCTTGAATTTCTATGTCACCATTCCGAATGTAACCAAATCCTTTAGTAGCAGCAATGGAGCTATCACCAAATATCACTTTTGGTCCTTCTTGCTCACGATAGCTTGATAAGAGAGTCTTAGTACCAGTCATGTGGTGCGAACAACCACTGTCTATGTACCAAGTTTCTCCTGTTGAGCCACCTTTCTTGTATAGATCGAGTCGACCCTGCAATAGATGATAATACATAATTTAGGTACCCTCCTTGTTTATTGGGGTCCTTGGGGGTTAGTCGAGTTCAATGGAATCCAAATGTACATTGGAGTCCTGAACAAGTTTGACCTTCTAAGCTTTCGACCATATTTGTTGCAAAATAAGACCTTGTTGTCCTTATCTGGCCTATCAGTCGAGTTCGGGTCTACTCTTTGGAGATAGCCTTTTGACTTAATCTCTACTTGAGCAGGCACTTTTCTATGATAGTCAGAATAGGGTTTAACTGCATTAGGTCCATACGGTTTATAGACATGTTTAGGTCTTTCTTCTCCTTTGATATCATATGACAAAGGTGGAGGATATAGAACAGGTTGTGTACGATATTTTGGACCTTCCTGTCTAGGTCTAGACGAGTAGAGTTGAGACTGCCTTATGAAAGGAGGTCTAGACTCTTGTTGTCTAGTCTGTACTTGTCTAGTACTAGTCTCCTCAGGATACCAGTCCTCGTATCTGACCTGATTTGGTTGTCCACGATTCCTAGTCCTTTGTTGACTTGTCTTAAACGGAACAGGCTTGTTGTTAACTTTCTTTTTACCACCTTTGGTAATTGGAATGTTAACTCGAGCTTGTTTTGATACAGTACCTTTTGATGGAGTGTCAATATCGTATATCAAAGGTTCTTTTCCTTTATCATTAGTCAAAGAGCTTGAGATGAAGATAGTAGGGTTCTTAGGAACTTGAGTAGACGAGCAGGGTGTCTCAGCACCTATGCCTGTCTTGTCAGCAGGAGCCCTATACCTATCTGACAATTCAAGGTTAACCTTAGATGAGTTAACCAGGTCAGTAAGTTTAAGGTCTAATGTGACAACCTCGGTTTCTAAGAACTTATTACGTTCTTCAAGCTTTTTGAGCTTACTTTGTAAGACATTGAATTCATGTTTCTCAGTCGCATGTGTCTTAAGTAGGTCTTGATACAACTTGTCTGTCAATGCACACTTGTCTTTGAGTTGTTTCAACTCTTCTTGCAAGCGTTCATTTAGGACTGTTGTATTAGGATCTACTTTAGACTGAGCTTCCTTAAGATCAATGATTTCTTGTCTTAAGGTGATGTTTTCGTCACTGACTTCAATGAATGCCTTGTTGGCAAGTAGGAGGTCGTCTTCAACTGCACTAGTAGAGTGCTGAAGACTACTCCCTACTTGGCTACTGGCAGTGTCACTTTCATCAGAATCTGATTCATCACAAGATTGAAAGGAAGTAACAGAGGATACCTCTTGGTCGATTTTAGCCATGAAGCATAGACCATCATCAACTATGAATGCTTCATCGTGATCTGGTTCAGATGGGTAGCTAGATGAGGATGATGGCAACTCGTCTGAGTCAGAGTCAGAGTCATTATTGGCCATCATTGCCTTTTTACCACGGTTGTATCTTCTTTCCCTTCGTGCTTTGCGTTCTTCTCGATCATCAGTACTCACGTCTGGACATTCGTATATGTAGTGACCTGGTTTCTCACAGTTATAGCACACGAGATCATTAGTAGCCTTTTTAATAGGAGAGTTGTTCCTTCGTTTATCACGTCTATCAGAACGAGTAATCTTCCTACCATCAGACTCTCTATCTTGTCTGTTACCTTTCGAGACTTCGTCTCTCTTTTCGGACGAGTTTCGGTCTCGTCTGGTTTCAGACGAGTTCTTAGAAGCAGACCCTCTATGCTCTCTATAGAACTTCTTATATCTTCCAAATCGTTTATTCAGCCTATCAAACTTTCTAACCATGAGGCTTACCTGATCCTTCAGGCTAAGATCAGTATCTAACTCGTCTTTTATAGAAGCAGACCTAGTCTTAGTCTTAGACCTGTCTACCTTAGACGAACTGGCCTTAAAAGCAACGTTCTTAGATACAGCATGTTCTCTGTCACTACTTACTATGGGTTCGTCTTCGTCTAGATCAAACTCATGAGCCTTTAGAGTTTGAAACATAGTCTCTGCTGTCCATACGTCTATATCTTGGGTATTCTTAACAAGCATTTTTACCATCTTCCATCGACTATTAAGGCTTTTTAGAATCCTAAGATTGATTTCACGAGGAGTATAAGTTTTACCAAGGACTTCCAAGTCATTCATGATTTTGGTAAAACGAGTATCCAACTGGTCTATTGTTTCACCAGCTTTCATATGAAATGATTCGAATCTTTGGACAGCAGTGGAAAGCTTGCTTTCTTTGATTAGGGATGTCCCTTCACAAATGATAGCTAAGCGATCCCACATCTCTTTGGCAGTTTTACATTTTAACACTTTTCCCAGATACTCATTAGGAAGAGTGTGTAAGATGTAATTCTTGGCCAAGCTATCCAAATTATTCTGTCTCATTTCTTCAGAGGTAAGTTCTGACCTTGGTTTCTTGACGAGTGTACCCACTGGTTGATTTGGATCAAGGGCAGCAGTGTTGGGGATCATGGTCACAATTGGACCTTCAGTAACGACGGAGATCATTAAGTCGTGAGTGGAGCTGAAGATGGCTTCCATCCTTAGCTTCCAGTAATCGTAGTCTTGTACCTGGAACTTAGGTAGTTTGTTAGCGCTGATCTCAAGGGACATGATTTCAAGAAATAAGTGCTAAGTAGAGTTATGATCAAGAACAGCAGATAAGTCAAGAACAGGGAGCACGAAACACAGATGATACAAGTATATGATCAAGAGCACGTATACAAGAACAGTCAAGGACCAAGACTTCACCCTAAGTCTTGAGTCGGTTATCAAGAAACAGCAGTTCGTAAACTACTGCTCTGATACCACTTGTTGGTCCCAAAGTTGAGTTAATAATATTGAGTAAGCTAGTGAAAATGTCTAGAGGGGAGGGGTGAATAGACTTTTCAAAAATCTTTCAATATATCAGAATACACAATGCGGAATAATCAGATTACTAATGAGCCCAATCAAATTTATACTCAACTTATATTCGAGAACTCTGTTCTATACTCAACTAGTCTAGATCAGTTAAGTAGTTAAACCAATTAAGCAATTTAAACAATCAAAACAGTAAAGTAAATTGAACACGAGATTTATAGTGGTTCGACAACTTGTCTACATCCACTCTCACAAACCCAGTTGTGATGTTTCCACTAAACTCTTCCAATCGAGTACAAGTGTATGTTCCTGTCTTTAAAGTCCCAAGAAGAAGACTTAGATCTTCAATCAGACTATACCTCCAGATATGTCTACGATCTTACTAGCGATTTACAAGTATCTAGCAACTTGAAAATAACAAACAAAAACTAAAAACTTCTCTGTTCTTCAGTAGTAGCCTTCTTGATTCTTCACTTGTCTTCTGGCTATCTTTCTGAACTTCAATTAATCTCTGAGAGTAAACTTTGATTATCTTCAATAACGTTCGTAATCGTATTAACAGTATTTCTCAATATCTCAGTAGTCTGTAATCAATAAATACCTTGGAGTATTTATAGACTTCAATTTTTCAAGAACTTAGTAAGTTGTAACCAACTTTTCTTGATAACTACCTTCAATAAACTCTTCTTATCAATCCACGCGTTTCTGTTATGAATCAGTTATTCCATAACTAACTTCTTATATCTTTATTTCTTCACGCGTATTTGTAACTAACTCCAAGTTGACTTGTCTTGTGTAGTCTAGTAGATGTACTCGTCTTCTAGTCCACCTGTCTTGAGTAGTAAACTGGTCTTCTCTTCTTGTGCAGTAGACTTCTAATAGAACTAATCTAGTCCTATCATCTAACCTAACAAGACTATTACATTACATTAAGCTTTTATAATACAAGCTTAGTCAACTTACAAGTTATACAATGAATCTAATTTATTACATATAAAAACATGAGCTCTATACAACATTTAAATAGCTCAGTAACAATCTAACATATGTGAACAGATATGAAGTACTTATAAATCGTACTTATCTTTTAATAATACTTTTCTTTTAAACTGTACTTGTCTTTTGAATTCTACTGATCTGTGCAAGATGACTCCAACTCAACTAGACTAGATTAGTCACTACTTAGAAAATATTCAAGTCTTCTTTTTGGCTTATCAAAACTTTATCTTTTATCTTTTGTTCATCATTTAGGACTTGTTCTAGGATTCATATCCCAACACTAGTAGTGCAGATCAGAAGACTAAGTACTCGTCCAGGACTCGGCTGATTCCCAAAGTCATCTTGCAATTCAAATGAAGACCTTCCTTATTTAGAAGATTGACATGATCCCAGGATTGGAGCAATCAAGCAGCTGGAATCAAGAAATCAAGCCAATATGGAAAGATTGCCCCAACGGATAGTCAACTCCAACGGCTAGTTGCAAGTAATCACCATTATAAATACAAGAGGATGAGAAATCACAAGTACGAGATCACAACGAGAGAATTCAACAAGTTAAGCAAGCAATCAAGCAAAAGCCATACTGTTCTAAGAATTCTCCAAGAGCCCAGAAAGCCTTAGAATACTTTTAGCTCTTACGTGATTTCTATCCAACCCATAAGAACCTGAAACCTGTTCATATTGTATATCCATTGTTTTAGGCATAGTGGTTAAGCAATTTATAAGCTTGAACCATTAGTTGGATACACTTCAAAAACCCCAAACCCTCACCGAAAGGTTAAAGTTTTTGAACCCCTCAAAGTGCAAGTGCTTACATTCACTTGTGGAGACCGTAGCTGTTAGGACGGCTCAGATCTCAAAGTCCTATCCTTGGGACTATAAAGGTCAAGACCCTTGTAATTTGTGGTAAATTAAAGGGATTAAACATCATGTTAGGACGTGAGAGTGGACGTAGGATCGTATATCCGAACCACTATAAACCTGGTGTTATTTACCTTTCTGCACTTTACATTTCTGTCTTTCCATATATTTTATATAGTGCATACTGTGTTTTCAACATTCTTCAACTAAGGCCACAACTTTCAAACCAGCATCAGCTGAGTACTTTCATTAAGCAAAACAAGTTACACTTTCATAAGAAACAAAAGAACGAGTCTAAACAAGGCCTACCATAATTCCGCATATAATCTCTTCATTCAGATCACTATAGTCATCTGGACCAGCAGACTTGCAGTCCAGTTGACATAGCAATCAGAAGAGGTTCCCCAACTCTCTTGAAAAAGTTTTAAAGTCTATTCACCCCTCTCCTCTAGACTTTAATCCCATTCATTACTCGTTCAGGGACCAAATCATACAATATCAAAACACATTATTGTCTCGATTCCGTAACTGAATATCAAGAGTCCTAACCGTTGGATCATTTTGTTTCAATCTTCACCATTCATTCAAAAATTCAAGTGTTAACAAAACTCACCACTTACACACTACTCATTTCACGTTTTCTTATTTCTCCAATTCTAGCTTTCTCAATTCCTTGTGATTCTCAATCTTTGATTCTTATTCAAACTATCACCATGAAAATCATCTCAATTTTTTATATAAGGACTAACATGCAAGCTAGGTTTGACCTCAGCAGATTCATATCTGAAAACAAAGTGCATGTTGAACCTTCGGTGTTCTTCAAAGGCAAGCATACTGTTGAAAATTTGGAGATCTTGACCAAATGCAGTAGATGTGGCTTGAAACCTTACTTGGAGGCGTATCCTCAAGTCGTCTTAGAGGAAGAGGTTCTTGAGTTCTTTGCCAACGCCACCAGACAAGGAGAGGTGATTGAATCGTTTCTTGGAAGAAATCGGGTGGAAATCACTCGAGAAGCCTTGTTTGAGCATCTGAAGTTGCCCATCGGAACTATTGATGTGGAAAATTACGCAGCTGGTCAAGAAGCAAGATATCTAGGTATATTTTATGGAAGGAAGTTGAAGTTAAAACCGGATGGCAAGCTCCACGCGGTCAAGAAGATGGATCTTCTGGAAAAGTATCGCACTCTACTGGACATAGCCAGCAAAATTCTGCTATGTTCCACTGGTTCTCATGATTCTGTTACTCTTGTTAAAGCAAGGATAATGGCTGCTATTTTTGATGGAATTACAGAAGGAAATTGGTTCAAGCTGATTGCAGACCGAATCATGTACTTTGAGAAAAGTGTTCGAGTTGATACTGACACTAGAAATTGGGTGGTATCAAATGTTGTTGGATATGGAAACAAGTTAAGCATTCTTCTTCCCTTGTTAATGCCAAACAAGACGGAATGGAGTAAAGGAAAACCATTTCATCCCTTGAAGTTCTATTTGAAGAAGGAAGCAATGAGGAAGCAAGTCGTTGCAAGACCGGCTGCTCCTGGGCAAGTTGAGTTGAATCCGATGGATTTGATGCCGTATGCTGGTTCATCTAGTTCTTCAGGAGACGAGTCTATTGATGAAGAATCGGAAGAGGTTGAGAAAACAGAGTCCAGTGCTCATGACTCAGAAAAGACTCAGTCAGATGAAGAGTCGCAACAAGAGAAGGGGTCGAGTGAACAAATTCCTGAAATGTACACTCTAGTAAGAGTTGGATCGCCTACTCGTCCAGTCGAGTCGAGTTCACAGGTTGGTACTTCTACTCAATCTGTTTCAATTCCTCTCTCTCTCCCTTCTACTTCTATTCGAACCAAGGCTAGGTCACATCGATCTAGGCCTCGACCTGTACCCCCAACTTCACAAGTACTGGCAGCACGACCGCTGAGAGCCAGTCACCCCTTAAACACTCCCATAATTGATACAACTGATACTCCGACAGTTGTCACACCAAACCAAGATACATCAAAGCTCCAAGAAACCACCATCCATATTCCTTCTACCTCAACAGAAAATGTTGAACCCTCAAACCCATCTACTTCAGACAAGACGCCAGTTGCCACTGCAACAGCTGAGACAGGGATCCCACCTGCTCAGACCCCGTCTGATGTTAGATTTAATTCCCTGGTATATTATCCGATGTGTCTGAGGGAAAAGCGAATTCGTGCCCGAATGACCAAGAATTTGAAGAGAACGCTCTCAACTATCGAAGTAGACTACGAGTCTGAGCAGTTTGAGATTCTTCTTAGAATATGCACCTGGTTTGCACTTAAGAAATCCTCAACTGATGATCTTTTCGAAGTTATTCAAGGCATGGGAGGAATCTCCAATTTTATGGATTGGGAGATGGAACAGAAAGAAAATAGTGGTGTAAAAGATCATTCTGAACTATTTCCGCCAAGAGCATTGGTTGATCTTGTAAAAAGGCTATTGAATATTCCTGATGGAATTCTGGTTGAAGAGTTCTCGTCTGATATTGGAACTCAGACTAAGCTAGTGGAAGAAGAGAAGGCAGAACTTTCTGAAGATGAGGCTGACAGTTCAGAAGAAATTGATTCTTTTGAATTTGGGAAAGAAGATGATGAATTTCTGGATGCTGTTATGTTTAATGAAGAGGAACTTGTAGAAAAAGTTCAGGAAGATGTGGTTGTTGAAGCCCAGTCATCTACTCAAGGATTCCCTATAGGCTATCTTGCCGAGCTGAAGTCAGACTTGAAAGAAGTTGTTCATTCTGCAATAGAAGAGTTCTTGCACTCGAAAGTAAAGGATGTGTTGGTATGTAGAACAGAATCAACCACTTGTTGACAGCTCAAGAGAATTGATTGTTGGAGAAGTCAACAAGATGGACTCAACTTTTCGAACAGAGATGTATGCAGAAGTTGAAAGGTTCTTACAGAAGCAAGTTGAAGTTTCTGAGAAAAGGTCTATCTCGTTTGCTAGATCGTTGGCTGAAGAATCTGGCAAAATGGAACGTCTTTACCGAGTTAAGATTGAGATAGCAGATGAGCAGAGGAGGGAGGCACAAGCTCAGTTGGTGCATTCTCAAGCTATTCTCTCCGAGCTAACAAAGCAGGACACTCTTCTACGTCAGACAGCTACTCATTTCAAAGACGAGTTGTCCATTAACTCAAAGAAGTTAGAGTCTACTGTTGATCGACTTGATAAGACGAGTCGGGATCAAACCCATCAAAGACAGATTGAGCTAGCTGCTGAGGCGATGAAGGAAGCAGTAAGGGAAGAAATGACTCGCTTTACAAGTTTTTTCACTCTTAAGGCCCATGATGAAGCCAAAAAGGGGGAAGAGGCAAGCAAAGTAGGGCAAGTCAGCTTAGATAAGTTGAGTGCTGAACCAGAAGAGAAGGATGCTGCTACTGCTATACAAGAGCTAAGGAGGCCTAAAAGGAGGCTAGTTAAAACTGCAGAGCTGGAGCAAGCTGAAGCTGATGAACTTAAAAGATTGGAGAAAGGCAAGAATGTTGCATCTCCAGAAACTGAAAATCAGACCAGACGGTCTAAGAGGAAGACAGTTTTTGAAGAAACAGAAGGAGTTGCTGCAGTTGAGAAGAAACAAAAGATTGTTGATCCTAATGATGAAAGTCATTATGCAAGCAAGAAGAAGGTGGAAAAACATATTGAAAGGTTGCAGAAGCTGAAGGCTGATGAAGAAGAAATGGAAGATCAGTTCATTGACTACTTCATTGACAAAGAGCATCGTCAAGAATGGCTCAAAGTAAAAAGGCAATGGGAACTTGATCATTGGATTATTCGAAAATATGGTGAGTCTGAAAGTCCAGATGAGTTGTGTGCCATGTTTGACAAATTCATGGAAGGTCAGAACAAATTGCTTTGGAATTTGGTCATGAGGATATCAGCCGCCGCAAATTTCAACATTCTGATACCGACATTTCCAAAATGGAAGACTCCTATGACAAGCTCAGGAAAAAGGGTTGATCTTAACCAGATCAAGAAATTCGAAGAGGAGCTGCTAGATAAAGAGAAGATTAATGATGAAGACCATATCAGAGTAATTCATAAGAGACTCCTTAATGCATTCTGTGTTTCAAACTCAGAAGGAGGTACTCTTTCAAATTAGTTTTTGTTTGCTCTGGTACTTAGGTTTTATTTTGATTTAGTATGTGTAATATCTACTGATCATATTTTGAATGAATGAAAAGATAAAGTACTACTTTGATGTTTAATACAAGATGACTACTTAACTAGTCTATTATTGTGAAAAGATTCAAGTAGTTTTGGCTTCATCAAAAAAGGGGGAAATTGTTGGGATATGAATCCGAGAACAAGTCCTAAATGATGAATAAAAGATAAAAGATGAAGTTTTGATAAGCCAAAGGAAGACTTGAATATTTTCTAAGTATTGACTAATCTAATCTAGTTAAGTTGAAGTCATCTTGTACAGATCAGTAGAATTCACAAGACAAGTATTAGTTTATAAAAGTACTAGTTTTTAAAAGACAAAAGATAAGTACGATTTATAAGTACTTCATATTTCATATTTGTATATGTTAAGATTGTTATTGAGCTATGAATAATTGCTGTATAGAGCTCATGATTTTAATTGTATTAGATAGATTCATTGTATAGTTTTCTAAGTTGACTAAGCTTGTAACAAGAGCTTAATGTAATGTAATAGTCTTGATAGGATTATATGATAGGACTAGATTAGTTCTATGTTGTAATCTGAAGAAGTCTACTGTACAAGTCAAGTAGAAGACGCAGTCTACTACTACTACACAAGACAGGTACGACTCAACAAGACAAGACAAGAAGACTGAAGTTAGTTACAGAAACGCGTGTTGAAGATAAAGTTTGAAGAGTTAGTTAAGGAATAACTAATTAACTGAAGAAACGCATGGAAGGATAAAAAGATTCAGTTAGAAGTTAGTTTTCAAGAAGAGGTTGTTACACAACTGAAAGTTCTTGGAATTAAAAGTCTATAAATACCCCAAGGTATTCATTCATTAAAAACGACTGAAAATACATATACTGAAGCTACATACTGAAGAATTGTTCGAAGTTTCTCTCAGAGATTGAAGTTCAGAAAGTGAAGCTACACAAGTCAAGTGAAGATCGAAGAAGGCTACTACTGAACGAAGAGAAGTTTTATTTTCGTTTACTGTTTCAAGTTGCTAGTTACTTGTAAAATAGCTAGTAAGATCGAAGATATATCTGGAGATATAATCGAGAAGATCTAAGTCTTATTTCTTGGGACTTAAAGCTACAAGAACATATTACTCGATTGGAAGAGTTAATAAGAATTTCACAACTGGGTTTGTGAGAGTGGATGTAGACAAGTTGTCGAACCACTATAAATCTCGTGTTTGATTTACTTTACTGTTTTGTTTGTTTTAATTGATTGATTGTTCACCTGTTAAACATACATAACTGAACAAGACTAGTTGAGTAAACTACTGAAACATAGTTCTCGAAATAAGTTGAGTATAAACTTTAAATTGGGCTCATTGTTAATTTCGTATTCCGCACATTGTAATTCTGATATATCGAAAGATTTTAGAAAAGTCTATTCACCCCCCTCTAGACATTTTCTTTAGCTTCCCTCGATATTAACTCAACTTAGGGACCTACAAGTGGTATCAGAGCAGTAGTTTACGAACTGCTGTTTCTTGATAACCAACTCAAGACTTGGGTAAAAATCTCAGTCCAAGATCATATTTGCTTACGTATTCTTGAAATATTGTCTTCTTGTTCCCTGTTCTTGACTCATATACTTCTTGATCATAAAACTGATTAGCACTAGACTACTCGGTTAAACATGTCTCTTGAAATCAGCGCTAACAAGTTGCCTAAGTTTCAGGTTCAAGATTATGACTATTGGAAGCTAAGGATGGAAGCCATCTTCAGTTCCACTCACGACTTAATGATCTCCGTCATCACTGAAGGTCCGATAGTGACCATGATCCCTCAGAAGCCAAGGTCAGAACTAACCTCAGAAGAAATGAGACAGAATAATTTGGATAGCTTGGCCAAGAATTACATCTTACACACTCTTCCTAATGAGTATCTGGGAAAAGTGTTAAAATGTAAAACTGCCAAAGAAATGTGGGATCGCTTAGCTATCATTTGTGAAGGAACATCCCTAATCAAAGAAAGCAAGCTTTCCACTGCAGTCCAAAGATTTGAATCATTTCATATGAAAGCTGGTTAAACAATAGACCAGTTGGATACTCGTTCTACCAAAATCATGAATGACTTGGAAGTCCTTGGTAAATCTTATACTCCACGTGAAATCAATCTTAGGATTCTCAAAAGCCTTGATAGTCGATGGAAAATGGTAAAAATGCTTGTTAAGAATACCCAAGATATAGATGTGTGGACAGCAGAGACTATGTTTCAAACCCTAAAGGCTCATGAGTTTGATTTAGACGAAGATGAACCTATAGTAAGTAGTGACAGAGAACATGCTGTATCTAAGAACGTTGCTTTTAAGGCTATTTCGTCTAAGGTAGACAGGTCGAAGTCTAAGACTAGGTCTACTTCTGTGAAAGACGAGTTAGATACTGATCTTAGTCTGAAGGATCAGGTAAGCCTCATGGTTAGAAAGTTTGATAGGCTGAATAAACGTTTTGGAAGATATAAGAAGTTCTATAGAGAACATAGAGGGTCTGCTTCTAAGAACTCGTCTGAGACCAGACAAGACCGAAACTCGTCCGAAAGGAGAGACGAAGTCTCGAAAGGTAACAAACAAGATAGAGAGTCTGATGGTAGGAAGATCACTCGTTCTGATAGACGTGACAAACGAAGGAATAACTCTCCTATTAAAAAGGCTATTAATGATCTCTTGTGCTATAACTGTGAGAAGCCAGGTCATTACATATATGAATGTCCAGACCTAAGTACTGATGATCGAGAAGAACGCAAAGCACGAAGGGAAAGTAGATACAATCGTGGCAAGAAGGCAATGATGGCCAATGATGACTCTGAGTCTGACTCAGACGAGTTACCATCATCCTCATCTAGCTACCCGTCTGAACCTGATCACGATGAAGCCTTCATAGTAGATGATGGTCTATGCTGCATGGCTAAAATCGACCAAGAGGTATCATCTGCTACATCTTTTCAATCTTGTGATGAATCAGAATCTGATGAAAGTGACACTGCCAGTAGCAAAGTAGGGAGTAGCCTTCAGCACTCTACTAGTGCAGTTGAAGACGACCTCCTACTTGCCAACAAGGCAATCATTGAAGTCAGTGACGAAAACATCATCTTAAGACAAGAAATCATTGATCTTAAGGAAGCTCAGTCTAAAGTAGATCCTAATATAACAGTCCTAAATGAACGCTTGCAAGAAGAGTTGAGGCAACTTAAAGACAAGTGTGCATTGACAGAACGGTTGTATCAAGACCTACTTAAGACACATGCTACTGAGAAACATGATTTCAATGTTTTAAAAAGCAAGTGCAAAAAGCTTGAATAACGTAATAAGTTCTTAGAAACCGAGGTTGTCACTCTAGACCTTAAACTTACTGACCTGGTTAACTCTTCAAAGGTTAACCTTGAACTGTCAGATAGGTATAGGGCTCCTGCTGACAAGACAGGCATAGGTGCTGAGACATCAAACTCGTCTACTCTAGTTCCTAAGAACTCTACTATTTTCATCTCAAGCTCTTTGACTAATGATAAAGGAAAAGAACCAATGATATACGATATTTATACTCCAACTAAAGGTACTATACCAAAACAAGATCGAGTTAACATTCCAATTCCCAAAGGAGGTAAAAAGAATGGTAACAACAAGCTTGTTCAACCTAGAACTAATCTTCTAAGGACCACTAATCGTAGACGATCCAACCAGGTCAGATACGAGGATTGGTATCCTGAGGAGACGAGTACTAGACAAGTACAGACTAGACGACAAGAGTCTAGACCTCCTTTCATAAGGCAGTCTCAACTCTACTCGTCTAGACCTAGACAGGAAGGTCCAAAATATCGTACACAAGTTGTTCTATATCCTCCACCTTTGTCATATGATATCAAAGGAGAAGAAAGACCTAAACATGTCTATAAACCGTATGGACCTAATGCATACAAACCCTACTCTGACTATCATAGACAAGTGCCTGCTCAAGTAGAGATCAGGTCGAAAGGCTATCTCCAAAGAGTAGACCCTAACTCGACTGATAGGCCAGATAAGGACAACAAGGTCTTATTTTGCAACAAATATGGTCGAAAGCTCAGAAGATCAAACTTGTTCAGGACTCCAATGTATATTTGGATTCCATTGAACTCGACTAACCCCCAGGACCCCAATAAACAAGGAGGGTACCTAAATTATGAAATATCATCTAATGTAGGGTCGACTCGATCTATACAAGAAGGGTGGCTCAATAGGAGAAACTTGGTACATAGACAGTGGTTGTTCACACCACATGACTGGTACCAAGACTCTCTTATCAAGCTACCATGAGCAAGAAGGACCAAAAGTAATATTTGGTGATAGCTCCACTGCTGTTACCAAAGGATTCGGTTACATTCGGAATGGAGACATAGAGATCCAAGATGTCTCATATGTTGAAGGCTTGAAATACAATTTACTCTCTGTTTCACAATTCTGTGACCGTGGATACAAGGTGCAGTTCAAGAGTCGCAAATGTGAAATCATTGATAAGAGGACACACATAGTCCTACTGGTCGGCATAAGACAAGGAAGTGTGTACATAGTGAACTGGAACAGTTGTCCGAGGGACACCTGTCTGCTTACTAAGAATCCTAAAGAACTTGGCTGGCTCTGGCATAGACGTCTCTGTCATCTAAACTTTAAGGTTCTTAATAAGGTAGCCAGAGACTACCTTGTGGAAGGTATTCCCAATGAAGTCTACTACAAGTCACATGTATGCACGTCCTGTCAGAAAGGTAAACAGGTAAAAGGTTCCTTTAAATCTATTCCATCCCTCTCAACAAGTAGAGTTCTTGAACTTCTACATATGGACTTACATGGCCCAATAACTCCTCCAACTTTGAACGGTAGAAGGTACACACTTGTTGTGGTAGATGACTATTCTAAGTTCACTTGGGTAGTCTTCTTACACAAGAAGAGTGATACACAAACACTTTTGCCTGATCTGTTGAAGAAGTTACAGGTTGAGAAGAATCAGTCAATTGTCAAGATCCGTAGTGACAAGGGTACTGAATTCATTAACTGCTATATTAAAGAATTTTGTTCTAAGCGTGGCATCCAGCACCTTACTAGTGCAGCAAGGACACCACAACAAAATGGAATAGCAGAACGAAGGAACAGAACTCTTAAGGAGGCCTGCAGGACCATGCTGACAGAGTATAATACGCCTCAGAAGTTTTGGGCAGAAGCTATCAATACTGCATGCCACTCACAAAACAGAAGTGCTATCAATAAAGCACTAGGTAAGATGCCCTATGAGGTATGGAAAGGTAGAAAACCCAGAGTCTCATATTTTCATATATTTGGTTGTAAGTGTTTCATCTATAACAATGGGAAAAGCAAGTTGAATGCATTTGATGCTAAAGCAGACGAGGGGATATTCTTAGGATACTCCTCGACTAGCAAAGCATTTAGAGTATTCAACTACTCAACCCTTTGTGTGGAAGAAACACCACATGTGGTTTTCGATGAATCTCAACAGGACTCGTCTGCCAACAAGATCAGTGAGAAAGTTACTGAGCTAACTATCGAATCTGACAAAGACTCAGAGGTATATGAATCCGTTCAAGCATATAATCCATTCATGAAAGCCCTTGAAACTGATGCCAAGGAAAGGGTAAGTGCTCAAGGTAAGTCTACTAGACCAGTAGACATGCCTGCTCTAGTTGACTCATCTACTCCAGGTAAATCTGTTGATGATATAAATGTTGTTGACATGCACGACGCTATAACCGATCTAGATGATGATACTATGCTTACAAAGACTAGAAAAACATGGAAATCTGCTCATGATACTGAAAATATCATTGGTGACTCTACTATTGGTGTAAAGACTAGACGACAACTCTTTGAGTCACAAGAACAACCTAGTCCATCTCTGTTTTGATGGTGTTGTTTCCTCTCATCTATCGAGCCTAAAACCACTAAAGAGGCTTTAACTGATAGCAATTGGATCATCGCTATGCAAGATGAGTTGAATCAGTTTGTTCGAAATGACGTCTGGGAACTTGTTGATAGACCTAAACATCATAATGTAGTTGGCACTCGATGGATCTTCAAGAATAAGAAAGATGAGAATGATGTAGTTGTTCGTAACAAGGCTAGACTAGTCGCCCAAGGCTATTCACAAGCTGAAGGCATAAATTATGATGAAACATATGCTCCTGTTGCTAGACTAGAAGCCATTCGATTGTTCCTTGCATATGCTGCTTACATGAAATTTACTGTATATCAAATGGATGTTAAAAAGTGCATTTCTTAACGGTATTCTTGCGGAAGAAGTATATGTTGAACAACCCCCAGGTTTCGAAGTCAAAGGTAATCAGGTATACAGATTAAAGAAGGCTTAATATGGACTAAAGCAAGCTCCAAGAGCCTGGTACGATACTCTTTCTCAATTTCTATTAGAAAATGGTTTTACTAAGGGCAAGGTCGATAGAACCTTGTTCAGAAGACAAGAAGGGAAAGACATTTTACTTGTCCAAATTTACGTAGATGACATCATTTTTGGTTCACCTAACAAAAAGCTGAGTGAAAGTTTCTCAACACTCATGCAAAGTAAATTTGAGATGTCGATGATGGGTGAAATGAATTACTTTCTTGGACTTCAAGTAAAACAGACCCCAGAAGGGATTTTCATAAATCAAGCAAAGTATACTCGTAATCTACTAGACAAGTATGGTATTAAGACATGTAAATCTTCTGGAGTACCTATGCAACCTACCTACAGGATGGATCCAGACGAGAATGGTAAGTGTGCTGATCAAACTCATTACCGTGGACTTATTGGTTCATTACTGTACTTGACTGCTAGTAGACCTGATATTGCATTTTCTGTTGGTGTATGTGCTCGTTTTCAAGCTAATCCAAAAGAGAGTCATATGGAAACCACTAAAAGGATTCTGAAATATTTGAAAGGAACCATCAATTGTGGTATATGGTATTGTAGGTCCCTAAGTTGAGTTAATATCGAGGGAAGCTAAAGAAAATGTCTAGAGGGGGGTGAATAGACTTTTCTAAAATCTTTCGATATATCAGAATTACAATGTGCGGAATACGAAATTAACAATGAGCCCAATTAAAGTTTATACTCAACTTATTTCGAGAACTCTGTTTCAGTGTTTACTCAACTAATCTTGTTCAGTTATGTAATTCAATTAACTAAACAATTAATCAATTCAAACAAATAAAACAGTAAAGTAAATCAAACACGAGATTTATAGTGGTTCGACAACTTGTCTACATCCACTCTCACAAACCCAGTTGTGATGTTTCCACTAAACTCTTCCAATCGAGTACAAGTGTATGTTCCTGTCTTTAAAGTCCCAAGAAGAAGACTTAGATCTTCAACAGACTATACCTCCAGATATGTCTACGATCTAACTAGTAATTTTACAAGTATCTAGCACCTTGAAAAATAATAAAACAAAAACTAAAAACTTCTCTGATCTTCAGTAGTAGCCTTCTTGATTCTTCACTTGTCTTCTGGCTTCTATCTGAACTTCAATCAACTCTGAGAGTAAACATCGAATATATCTTTACTTTGAGTATGTAGATTTTCAGTGTATCAGTAGTCTTCAAATGATCACCACCATGAAGTATTTATAAACTTCTGAAATCAAGAACTAATCAGTTGTAACCAACTTTTCTTGATAACTACTTTCAACTGAATCTTCTTATCCATATACGCGTTTCTTGTTGTGAATTAGTTATTCCATAACTAACTTCTATATCTTTATCTTTTCACGCGCTTCTAACTAACTATCTTCACGTTGACTTGTCTTGAGTAGACTTGTATGTACTTGTCTTGTCTTGTAGTCCTCCTGTCTTGAGTAGTAGACTTCAACTCTTCTTGTCTGGTCTTCCTTGTTCAATCAGTAGACTATACTAAACCTATCAAGACTATTACATTACTTTAAGCTTTCATAATACAAGCATAGTCAACTTATAAACTATACAATAAAACTAATCTATTACATATAAAAATATCATGAGCTCTATACAACATTTAAATAGCTTAGTAACAAACTTAAACAAATACTGTAAACACATATGAAGTACTTATAAACTGTACTTATCTTTTCATGCGAACTTATGTGAACTCTACTGGTCTTGTACAAGATGACTTAACTCAACTAGACTAGATCAGTGAACACTTAGAAAATATTCATACTACTTTTGGCTTTATCAAAACTTCATCTTTTATTCATCATTTAGGACTTGTTCTAGGATTCATATCCCAACAATTTCCCCCTTTTTGATGAAGCCAAAACTACTTGAACCTTTTCTCATAAGTAGACTAGTTAAGTAGTTACCTTGTCTTTTAACATCAAATAGTACTTATCTTTCATTCATTCAAAATAGATCAGTAGATTACACATACTTTGAATAAAAAAAAACTAAGTATCAGAGCAACAAAAAAAACTAATCTGAAAGAGTACCTCCTTCTGGATTTAGAACGCAGAATGCATCAAGGAGTCTCTTGTGAATTAAACATATATGGTCTTCATCTTCAATCTTCTCTTTATTTAGCAGCTCTTCTTCGAATTTCTTGATCTGATTATGATCAACTCTTTTACCTGAGCTGGTCATGGGACATTTCCATTCAGGAAATTTAGGAACAAGAATGTTGAAGTTAGCACCAGCAGAAATCCTCAAGATTAGATGCCACAACTTCCTGTGTTGTCCTTCCATGAACCTGTCAAATAAAGAATACAGTTCATCTTGACTTTCAGCATCACCATACTTCCTAATTATCCAATGATCAAGTTCCCATTGACTCTTTACTTCAATCCATTCAGCTCTATGCTCATTATCTATGAAGTGATCAATGAACTTGTCTTCCATCTTGTCTTCATCAGCTTTCAACTTCTGCAGCTTTTCAATATGCTTAGTAATCTTCTTTTTGCTTGCATAATGAATCTCATCATCAGCAATTCTTTGTTTCTTCTCAACTGTTGCAGTAGCAGTAGGCTCTTCAATATTCAGCTTTCTCTTAACTCTTCAATAATGAATCTCATCATCAGCAATTCTTTGCCTTTCTCTAATCTCTTCTGCTTTTCTGTTTTAGCATACTCTAGATCTGCCTTCTTCACTAATCTGCCTCTTTTAGGCCTTCTTAGTTCTTCAATCGCAGTAACAGCAGCTTTCATCTCAGGTTCAGCACTAGCAGATTTCACAACTTCATCCTCAACTCTACTTGTCTCTTCCCCCTTTTTGGCTTCATCACTTGCCTTAAGAGTGAAAAGAGAAGTAAAGCGAGTCATCTCTTCTTTCATAGCTTCCTTCATGGCTTCAGCAGCTGACTCAATGTGTTTCTGATGCGTTTTCTCATGACTCATCTTGTCTAATCTATCAGTAACCAGTTCCAACTTCCTTGTACATAAAACCAGTTCATCTTTTAAATGAGTAGCCGTCTGACGAAGAAGAGTATTCTGTGCAGTTAACTCATTTAGAACATCCCGAGAACGCACCAATTGATCTTGTGCTTCCCGTCTCTGTTCATCAGCAATATCAACTTTAACTCTGTAGAGTCTCTCCATTTTGCTTGACTCTTCAGCTAGTGATCGAGCAAACGAGATTGACCTCTTTTCTGAAAAATCAACTTGTTTCTTCAGAAAGTCTTCAAATTGAGCAAACATCTCTTCTCGGAAAGTTGTGTCCATCTTGTTGACTTCACCAACAATTAAGTCTCTGGAGTTGTCAACAAGTGACTGATTCTGTTCAACTAGCACATCCTTCATCTTCAAGTTTAAGAACTTGTCTATGGCAGTATGAACAACATTTCTTAGATCCGTCTTTAATTCATCCAGAAATCTTTCTGGAACAACTTGAGTAGAAATGGGAGTTCCAACAACTTCATCATCAATGGCTTTGATTTCATCCTCATCAAACATCTCAGCATCCAAGAACTCATCATCTTCTTTACCAAGCATGAGTGAGTCGACTTCATCTTCATCACTTTCAACAATTTTTTCCAATTGTTCTGAAGTCTGAACTGCCATCTCAGCTACTTCCGGCTTGATCTCGTCTTCCACCAGATCAGTCTGGGTTCCGACGTCAAATGCGAACACATCCTCAATGACACCATTCGGAATATTCAGCAGCTTTTTGACTAAATCAACCAAGGCTTTGCGAGGGAATAGCTCGGAGTGATCCTTAACTCCACTATTTTCTTTCTGTTCTTGCCTTGAATGACTTCAAAAAGATCATCCGTAGAAGACTTCTTCAAAGCGAACCACGTGCAAACCCTGACTAGCTTCTCAAACTGTTCAGAAGCTGTGTCGATGTCAAGAGTCGAGAGCTGCTTCTTCAGATTTCTTGAAACTCGAGCACGAACCCTCTTCTCTCGCAGACACATCGGATAATATACCAGGGATTCAAATCTAACAACAGACGGGTCCTGAGTAGATGGGGTCTCTAACTCAGTTGTTGCAGTGGCAACTGGCGTCTTGTCTGTAGTAGATGGGTTGGAGGGTTCACCATATTCTGGTGAGGGAGAGGGAGTAAAGGCAGTGGTCTCTATGGGCTTTGATGTGGCTAGGTCAGGTATGACAACTGTCGGAGTATCAGTTGTATCTTGTTTGGGAGTGATTTGGGGATGACTGGCTCTAAGCGGTAATGCCGCCAGTACATGTGAAGTTGAGGGTAAAGGACGAGGCCTAGATCGATGTGATCTAGCCTTGGTTCGAACAGTAGAGAGAGAGAGAGAAGGAATTGACAAAGTTTGTGAAGAGGTTCCAACCTGGTGACTCGTCTCTTCTGGTGGAGGTGGAGTTCCAACTCTCACAAGAGTATACATCTCAGGAACTTGGTCACTCGACTCCTTCTCGTGTTGCGACTCTTCATCTGATTGAGTCTTCTCCGAGTCGTCTGCACTGGACTCTGCTTCCTCAACCCAGCTTGTGAAGAACTCTCTGAATCCGCATACGGCAACACTTCTGAATCATCAAATTGAACTTGCCTTGGGGCAGCTGGCCTTACAGCAGCTTGCTTCTTCAGTGCCTCTTTCTTTAAATAGAACTTAAGAGGATGAAAGGGCTTTCCCTTGCTCCAAGTAGTCTTGTTGGGCATCAAAAGTGGGAGTAATATACTCAGCTTGTTTCCATATCCAACTGCTTGAGATACTACCCAATTCCGAGTATCAACATCCACCCTAACACTTCTTTCGAAGTACATCATCCTGTCAGCTATCAACTTAAACCAATTACCCTCAGTAATTCCATCATATATAGCTGCCATAATCCTTGTTTTGGCTTGGGTAACTGAATCATGAGACCCAGTGGCACATAGAAGCATCTTGCTTGCTATGTCCAGTAGAGTGCGATATTTGTCCAAGAGTTCACCCTTCTTGGCTGTAGTAGCTTTACCATCCGGTTTCAACTTCATTTTCTTTCCACAGAAGATACTTAAATACCTCATCTCCTGTCCTTCAGCGTACTTTTCCACATCAATCGTTCCGATGGGCAACTTCAATCTTTCAAATAGAGCTTCACGAGTGATTTCCACTCGATTTGAACCGATAAATGATTCGATAACATCTCCTCTTCTGCTGGCGTTAGCATAGAATTCCAAAACTTCTTCCTCCAAAACAACTTGAGGAAACGCATCCAAGTAAGGTTTTAGACCGCATCTGGCGCATTTGGTCAAGATTTCTGCATTTCCGACCGTGTGATTTCCTTGGAAGAACAGAGATGGTTCAACATGCACCTTGTTGTCATTTATATATCTGCCTAGATCAAATGGTGCCTGAATGTTGGTACTGACATCGAAGATAGATCGAATCGACATGTTAAATGATTTGTAATGAACACGAAAGTAGATTATGCAGGAAATCAACTGTTAGCAAGTAGTAGAGTTATGAAAACGTGAGACAAGACGTGTGCAAGTGTTGGGTTTTGTTTAAAACTGAATTTTTGATCCAACGGTCAAGATCGAGGGATTAGATCCAACGGTCAAGACCTTTGGCATTCGGTTACGGAACCGAGACGAAAATGTGATTTGATTTTGTAAAAATTGAAATCCGCCTCTCTTATTGGTAGAATTGAGGAGTGTACTCATCCGACCTAACATATTCATATTTTGGCGCGAACTGAATGTGTACACCTCATTAACTGGGGGTGTATAAATCCAATTCTAGGATATTCAAATTTTAACACTATCAAATTACTTTAACATCTTTAATTTGTTTCGAATAAACACAAACACATTTAAATCAAAGAAAAACTTAGCTTGTCTGTTCGAGTCCATCCAGAACAGATGAGTAGGCCTAATCTTCATAAGGCGAGTAGACTTAATTTCACAAGACGAGTAGTCTTATGAGTACTAGTCGAGTTCCCCCTTCAACTGTGCGTGTCTATTCTGAACGTCGAACAACTTTATGTACCTGTCTTATTTTGTACGACAGATAGTCGAGTAGAAAAATTCGAATGAATATTAATTTAAGTCAATGATCAAGGTTCAAACAAGATGACTGTTACCAAACTAAGGAGTCAACATAAGGATCTTTAAGAAATCAAGGATTCCCCCTTAAATTTTTATTCCCTTAGTATTACCCTCAGCTTTACCAGCTTCCTCATCGGGTTGTTTGGTCAACTTGTCTGACCTTGTATACCTGTCTGTTGAGTGAGTAGATGAGTGCTCTGTGCCTTTTGTGGTAACTTGTCTATTTCTCCTTTCTTCTTAGGACTGTACCTGTCTGGTTAGTACATCTCTACATACTAGTAGGATCAAGATCAATTAGTCCTAGACTAATGCATAATTCACGAAATCGGGCCTCAGCTAATGGTTTTGTGAAAATATCAGCTCTTTGAAAATCAGTATGAATCTTTTCCATGCGAATATCCTTCTTTTCTACATGATCACGTATGAAATGGTGTTTCACATCAACATGCTTACAACGTGTGTGCAGAACAGGATTTTGTGTAATGGCAAGAGCACTATTACTATCACAGAATATAGGAACATTTGATTCACAAATATTATAATCTCTAAGCTGTTGAATAAGCCATAATAATTGACTACAACAACTACCAGCAGCCATGTACTCGGCTTCAGTAGTAGAGGTAGCAACACTTGTCTGCTTTTTCGAAAACCATGAAATGAGTTTTGTGCCTAAGAATTGACAAGAACCAGATGTAGATTTCCTATCTATTCTACAACCACCAAAATCAGAATCAGAGTAGCCACTTAGAGATAAATCATCATTTGAAGGATACCATATACCACGATTGATTGTTCCTTTCAAATATTTCAATATCCTTTTAGTGGTTTCCATATGACTCTCTTTTGGATTAGCTTGAAAACGAGCACATACACCAACAGAAAATGCAATATCAGGTCTACTAGCAGTCAAGTACAGTAATGAACCAATAAGACCACGGTAAGGAGTTTGATCAGTACATTTACCATTCTCGTCTGGATCCATCCTGTAAGTAGGTTGCATAGGTACTCCAGAAGATTTACATGTCTTAATACCATACTTGTCTAGTAGATTACGAGTATATTTTGCTTGATTTATGAAAATCCCTTCTGGGGTCTGTTTTACTTGAAGTCCAAGAAAGTAATTCATTTCACCCATCATGGACATCTCAAATTTACTTTGCATGAGTGTTGAAAAACTTTCACTCAGCTTTTTGTTAGGTGATCCAAAAACGATGTCATCTACGTAAATTTGGACGAGTAAAATGTCTTTCCCTTCTTGTCTTCTAAACAAGGTTCTATCTACCTTGCCCTTAGTAAAACCATTTTCTAATAGAAATTGAGAAAGAGTATCGTACCAGGCTCTTGGAGCTTGCTTTAGTCCATATAAGGCCTTCTTTAATCTGTATACCTGATTACCTTTGACTTCGAAACCTGGGGGTTGTTCAACATATACTTCTTCTGCAAGAATACCGTTAAGAAATGCACTTTTAACATCCATTTGATATACAGTAAATTTCATGTAAGCAGCATATGCTAGGAACAATCGAATGGCTTCTAGTCTAGCAACAGGAGCATATGTTTCATCATAATCTATGCCTTCAGCTTGTGAATAGCCTTGGGCGACTAGTCTAGCCTTATTACGAACAACTACATCATTCTCATTTTTCTTATTCTTGAAAATCCATCGAGTGCCAACTACATTATGATGTTTCGGTCTATCGACAAGTTCCGAGACGTCATTTCGAACAAACTGATTCAACTCGTCTTGCATAGCGATGATCCAATTACTATCAGCCAATGCCTCATTAATGGTTTTAGGCTCGATAGATGAGAGGAAACAACACCAGCAAAACAGAGATGGACTAGATTGTTCTTGCGACTCAAAGAGTTGTCGTCTAGTCTTTACACCAATAGTAGAGTCACCAATGATATTTTCAGTATTATGTGCAGATTTCCATGTTTTTCTAGTCTTTGTAATCATAGTATCATCATCTAGATCGGTTATAGCATCGTGCATGTCAACATCATTTATATCATCAACAGTTTTACCTGGAGTAGATGAGTCAACTAGAGCAGGCATGTCTACTAGTTTAGTAGACTTACCTTGAGCACTTACCCTTTCCTTGTCATCAGTTTCAAGGGCTTTCATGAATGGATTGTATGCTTGGACGGATTCATATACCTCTAAATCTTTGTCAGATTCGATAGTTAGCTCAGTAACTTTCTCACTGATCTTGTTGGCAGACGTGTCCTGTTGAGATTCTTCGAAAACCACATGTGGTGTTTCTTCCACACAAAGGGTTGAGTAGTTGAATACTCTAAATGCTTTGCTAGTCGAGGAGTATCCTAAAAATATCCCCTCGTCTGCTTTAGCATCAAATGCATTCAACTTGCTTTTCCCATTGTTATAGATGAAACACTTACAACCAAATATATGAAAATATGAGACTCTGGGTTTTCTACCTTTCCATACCTCATAGGGTGTCTTACCTAGTGCTTTATTGATAACACTTCTATTTTGTGAGTGGCATGCAGTATTGATAGCTTCTGCCCAAAACTTCTGAGGCGTATTATACTCTGTCAGCATGGTCCTGCAGGCCTCCTTAAGAGTTCTGTTCCTTCGCTCTGCTACTCCATTTTGTTGTGGTGTCCTTGCTGCACTAGTGAGGTGCTGGATGCCACGCTTAGAAAAAAAATCTTTAATATAGCAGTTAATGAATTCAGTACCCTTGTCACTACGGATCTTGACAATTGACTGATTCTTCTCAACCTGTAACTTCTTCAACAGATCAGGCAAAAGTGTTTGTGTATCACTCTTCTTGTGTAAGAAGACTACCCAAGTGAACTTAGAATAATCGTCTACCACAACAAGTGTGTACCTTCTACCGTTCAAAGTTGGAGGAGTTATTGGGCCATGTAAGTCCATATGTAGAAGTTCAAGAACTCTACTTGTTGAGAGGGATGGAATAGATTTAAAAGAAACCTTTACCTGTTTACCTTTCTGACAGGATGTGCATACATGTGACTTATAGTAGACTTCATTGGGAATACCTTCCACAAGGTAGTCTCTGGCTATCTTATTAAGAACCTTAAAGTTTAGATGACAGAGGCGTCTATGCCAGAGCCAGCCAAGTTCTTTAGGATTCTTAGTAAGTAGACAGGTGTCCCTCGAACAACTGTTCCAGTTCACTATGTACACACTTCCTTGTTTTATGCCGACCAGTAAGATTGTGTGTGTTCTTTTGTCAATGATTTCACATTTGCGACTCTTGAACTGCACCTTGTATCCACGATCACAAAATTGTGAAACAGAGAGTAAATTGTATTTCAAGCCTTCAACATAAGAAGCATCTTGAATCTCTATGTCTCCATTCCGAATGTAACCAAATCCTTTAGTAACAGCAGTGGAGCTATCACCAAATATCACTTTTGGTCCTTCTTGCTCATGATAGCTTGATAAGAGAGTCTTGGTACCAGTCATGTGGTACGAATAGCCACTGTCTATGTACCAAGTTTCTCCTGTTGAGCCACCCTTCTTGTATAGATCGAGTCGACCCTGCAATAGATGATATTTCATAATTTAGGTACCCTCCTTGTTTATTGGGGTCCTTGGGGGTTAGTCGAGTTCAATGGAATCCAAATGTACATTGGAGTCCTGAATAAGTTTGATCTTCTGAGCTTACGACCATATTTGTTGCAAAATAAGACCTTGTTGTCCTTATATGGCCTATCAGTCGAGTTCGGGTCTACTCTTTGGAGATAGCCTTTCGACTTGATCTCTACTTGAGCAGGCACTCGTCTATGATAGTCAGAGTAGGGTTTATATGCATTAGGTCCATACGGTTTATAGACATGTTTAGGTCTTTCTTCTCCTTTGATATCATATGACAAAGGTGGAGGATATAGAACAGCTTGTGTACGATGTTTTGGACCTTCCTGTCTAGGTCTAGATGAGTAGAGTTGAGACTGCCTTATAAAAGGAGGTCTAGACTCTTGTCGTCTAGTCTGTACTTGTCTAGTACTCGTCTCCTCATGATACCAATCCTCGTATGTGACCTGGTTGGATCGTCTACGATGAGTGGTCCTTAGAAGATTAGTTCTAGGTTGAACAGGCTTATTGTTACCATTCTTTTTACCTCCTTTGGTAATTGGAATGTTAACTCGAGCTAGTTTTGGTACAGTACCTTTAGATGGAGTATCAATATCGTATATCATTGGCTCTTTTCCTTTATCATTAGTCAAAGAGCTTGAGATGAAAATAGTAGGGTTCTTAGGAACTAGAGTAGACGAGCTTGATGTCTCAGCACCTATGCCTGTCTTGTCAGCAGGAGCCCTATACCTATCTGACAATTCAAGGTTAACCTTTGAAGAGTTAACCAGGTCAGTAAGTTTAAGGTCTAGAGTGACAACCTCGGTTTCTAAGAACTTATTACGTTCTTCAAGCTTTTTGTACTTGCTTTTTAAAACATTGAATTCATGTTTCTCAGTAGCATGTGTCTTAAGTAGGTCTTGATACAACTTGTCTGTCAATGCACACTTGTCTTTGAGTTGACTCAACTCTTCTTGCAAGCGTTCATTTAGGACTGTTATATTAGGATCTACTTTAGACTGAGCTTCCTTAAGATCAATGATTTCTTGTCTTAAAATGATGTTTTCATCACTGACTTCAATGATTGCCTTGTTGGCAAGTAGGAGGTCGTCTTCAACTGCACTAGTAGAGTGCTGAAGGCTACTTCCTACTTTGCTACTGGCAGTATCACTTTCATCAGATTCTGATTCATCACAAGATTGAAAAGAAGTAGCAGATGATACCTCTTGGTCGATTTTAGCCATGCAGCATAGACCATCATCTACAATAAAAGCTTCATCGTGATCTGGTTCAGACGGGTAGCTAGATGAGGATGATGGCAACTCGTCTGAGTCAGACTCAGAATCATCATTGGCCATCATTACCTTCTTGCCACGGTTGTATCTTCTTTCCCTTCGTGCTTTGCGTTCTTCTCGATCATCGGTACTCAGGTCTGGACATTCATATATGTAGTGACCTGGCTTCTCACAGTTATAGCACAAGATATCATTAGTAGCCTTTTTAATAGGAGAGTTGTTCCTTCGTTTATCATGTCTATCAGAACGAGTAATCTTCCTACCATCAGACTCTCTATCTTGTCTGTTACCTTTCGAGACTTCGTCTCTCCTTTCGGACGAGTTTCGGTCTCGTCTGGTCTCAGACGAGTTCTTAGAAGCAGACCCTCTATGCTCTCTATAGAACTTCTTATATCTTCCGAAACGTTTATTCAGCCTATCAAACTTTCTAACCATGAAGCTTACCTGATCCTTCAGACTGAGATCAGTATCTAACTCGTCTTTCACAGAAGTAGGCTTAGACTTAGACTTCGACCTGTCTACCTTAGACGAACTAGCCTTAAAAGCAACGTTCTTAGATACAGCATGTTCTCTGTCGCTACTTACTATAGGTTCATCTTCGTCTAAATCAAACTCATGAGCCTTTAGAGTTTGAAACATAGTCTCTGCTGTCCATACATCTATATCTTGGGTATTCTTAACAAGCATTTTTACCATTTTCCATCGACTATCAAGGCTTTTGAGAATCCTAAGATTGATTTCACGTGGAGTATAAGATTTACCAAGGACTTCCAAGTCATTCATGATTTTGGTAAAACGAGTATCCAACTGGTCTATAGTTTCGCCAGCTTTCATATGAAATGATTCAAATCTTTGGACTGCAGTGGAAAGCTTGCTCTCTTTGATTAGGGATGTTCCTTCACAAATGATAGCTAAGCGGTCCCACATTTCTTTGGCAGTTTTACATTTTAACACTTTTCCCAGATACTCGTTAGGAAGAGTGTGTAAGATGTAATTCTTGGCCAAGCTATCCAAATTATTCTGTCTCATTTCTTCAGAGGTTAGTTCTGACCTTGGTTTCTTGACAAGTGTACCCACGGGTTGATTTGTGTCAAGGGCAGCAGTATTGGGGATCATGGTCACAATTGGACCTTCAGTGATGACGGAGATCATTAAGTCGTGAGTGGAACTGAAGATGGCTTCCATCCTTAGTTTCCAATAGTCATAGTCTTGAACCTGGAACTTAGGTAACTTGTTAGCGCTGATCTCAAGAGACATGATTTCAAGAAATAAGTGCTAAGTAGAGTTATGATCAAGAATAACAGATAAGTCAAGAACAGGGAGCACGAAACAGATATAACAAGAATATTTGATCAAGAACACGTATACAAGAACAATCAAGGACCAAGACTTCACCCTAAGTCTTAAGTCGGTTATCAAGAAACAGCAGTTCGAAAACTACTGCTCTGATACCACTTGTAGGTCCCTAAGTTGAGTTAATATCGAGGGAAGCTAAAGAAAATGTCTAGAGGGGGTGAATAGACTTTTCTAAAATCTTTCGATATATCAGAATTACAATGTGCGGAATACGAAATTAACAATGAGCCCAATTAAAGTTTATACTCAACTTATTTCGAGAACTCTGTTTCAGTGTTTACTCAACTAATCTTGTTCAGTTATGTAATTCAATTAACTAAACAATTAATCAATTCAAACAAACAAAACAGTAAAGTAAATCAAACACGAGATTTATAGTGGTTCGACAACTTGTCTACATCCACTCTCACAAACCCAGTTGTGATGTTTCCACTAAACTCTTCCAATCGAGTACAAGTGTATGTTCCTGTCTTTAAAGTCCCAAGAAGAAGACTTAGATCTTCAACAGACTATACCTCCAGATATGTCTACGATCTAACTAGAAATTTTACAAGTATCTAGCACCTTGAAAAATAACAAAACAAAAACTAAAAACTTCTCTGATCTTCAGTAGTAACCTTCTTGATTCTTCACTTGTCTTCTGGCTTCTATCTGAACTTCAATCAACTCTGAGAGTAAACTTCGAATATATCTTTACTTTGAGTATGTAGATTTTCAGTGTATCAGTAGTCTTCAAATGATCACCACCATGAAGTATTTATAAACTTCTGAAATCAAGAACTAATCAGTTGTAACCAACTTTTCTTGATAACTGCTTTCAACTGAATCTTCTTATCCATATACGCGTTTCTTGTTGTGAATTAGTTATTCCATAACTAACTTCTATATCTTTATCTTTTCACGCGCTTCTAACTAACTATCTTCACGTTGACTTGTCTTGAGTAGACTTGTATGTACTTGTCTTGTCTTGTAGTCCTCATGTCTTGAGTAGTAGACTTCAACTCTTCTTGTCTGGTCTTCCTTGTTCAATCAGTAGACTATACTAAACCTATCAAGACTATTACATTACTTTAAGCTTTCATAATACAAGCTTAGTCAACTTATAAACTATACAATAAAACTAATCTATTACATATAAAAATATCATGAGCTCTATACAACATTTAAATAGCTCAGTAACAAACTTAAACAAATACTGTAAACACATATGAAGTACTTATAAACTGTACTTATCTTTTCATGCGAACTTATGTGAACTCTACTGGTCTTGTACAAGATGACTTAACTCAACTAGACTAGATCAGTCAACACTTAGAAAATATTCATACTACTTTTGGCTTTATCAAAACTTCATCTTTTATTCATCATTTAGGACTTGTTCTAGGATTCATATCCCAACAGGTATCCCTCAAATGATGATCTGTCTCTAAGTGGCTACTCTGATTCTGATTTTGGTGGCTGTAGAATAGATAGGAAATCTACATCTGGTTCTTGTCAATTCTTAGGCACAAAACTCATTTCATGGTTTTCGAAAAAGCAGACAAGTGTTGCTACCTCTACTACTGAAGCCGAGTACATGGCTGCTGGTAGTTGTTGTAGTCAATTATTATGGCTTATTCAACAGCTTAGAGATTATAATATCTGTGAATCAAATGTTCCTATTTTCTGTGATAGTAATAGTGCTATTGCCATTACACAAAATCCTGTTCTACACACACGATGTAAGCATGTCGACGTGAAACATCATTTTATACGTGATCATGTAGAAAAGAAGGATATTCGCATGGAAAAGATTCATACTGATTTTCAAAGAGCTGATATTTTTACAAAACCATTAGATGAGGCTCGTTTTCGTGAATTATGCATTAGTCTAGGACTAATTGATCTTGATCCTACTAGTATGTAGAAGTATACTAACTAGACAGGCACAGTCCTAAGAAGAAAGGAGAAACAGACAAGTTATCACAAAAGCATAGAGCACTCGTCTATTCACCCATAAGACAGGTATACAAGGTCAGACAAGATGACCAAACAACCCGATGAGGAAGCTGGTAAAGCTGAGGGTAATACTAAGTGAATAAACATTTGAGGGGGAATCTTTGATTTCTTAAAAAGCCTTGTGTTGACTCTTAAGTCTATTAAAAGTCATTTTGCTCGAAACCTTGTTCATTATTTTTTTTAAAGTTGATATTCATTTTGATTGTTCAAATTTACTACCTGTATTACATCTAATCTGTCGCACAAGATAAGACAGGTTTCTATAATCGTTCGATGTTCAAAAGAGACAAGCACAGCCGTAGGGGGAACTCGTCTTGTGTGTTTAAGTCTACTCGTCTGTTCTGAATAGACTCGAACAGACAAGATAAGTGCTCACTTGAACATGACATACCCTAAGTGTTTAATGAAATGTGAATTAAGAATATTATAGTATTTTGATATTTTTTTTGGAAAACCCTAGAACTCGATTTATACACTCCTATCTTAATGAGGTGTATACACCCAGTTCACGCCAAATCCTACTATCTTAGGTTAGATAAGTTCACTCTTCTGTCTTAACCAATAGGAAAGGTGGATTTCAAATCATACAATATCAAAACACATTATTGTCTCGATTCCGTAACTGAATATCAAGAGTCCTAACCGTTGGATCATTTGGTTTCAATCTTCACCATTGATTCAAAAATTCAAGTGTTAACAAAACTCACCAGTTACACACTACTCATTTCACGTTTTCTTATTTCTCCAATTCTAGCTTTCTCAATTCCTTGTGATTCTCAATCTTTGATTCTTATTCAAACTATCACCATGACAATCATCTCAATTTTTGATATAAGGACTAACATGCAAGCTAGGTTCGACCTCAGCAGATTCATATCTGAAAACAAAGTGCATGTTGAACCTTCGGTGTTCTTCAAAGGCAAGCATACTGTTGAAAATTTGGAGATCTTGACCAAATGCAGTAGATGTGGCTTGAAACCTTACTTGGAGGCGTATCCTCAAGTCGTCTTAGAGGAAGAGGTTCTTGAGTTCTTTGCCAACGCCACCAGACAAGGAGAGGTGATTGAATCGTTTCTTGGAAGAAATCGGGTGGAAATCACTCGAGAAGCCTTGTTTGAGCATCTGAAGTTGCCCATCGGAACTATTGATGTGGAAAATTACCCAGCTGGTCAAGAAGCAAGATATCTAGGTATATTTTGTGGAAGGAAGTTGAAGTTAAAACCGGATGGCAAGCTCCCCGCGGTCAAGAAGATGGATCTTCTGGAAAAGTATCGCACTCTACTGGACATAGCCAGCAAAATTCTGCTATGTGCCACTGGTTCTCATGATTCTGTTACTCTTGTTAAAGCAATGGTAATGGCTGCTATTTTTGATGGAATTACAGAAGGAAATTGGTTCAAGCTGATTGCAGACCGAATCATGTACTTTGAGAAAAGTGTTCGAGTTGATACTGACACTAGAAATTGGGTGGTATCAAATGTTGTTGGATATGGAAACAAGTTAAGCATTCTTCTTCCCTTGTTAATGCCAAACAAGACGGAATGGAGTAAAGGAAAACCATTTCATCCCTTGAAGTTCTATTTGAAGAAGGAAGCAATGAGGAAGCAAGTCGCTGCAAGACCGGCTGCTCCTGGGCAAGTTGAGTTGAATCCGATGGATTTGATGTCGTATGCTGGTTCATCTAGTTCTTCAGGAGACGAGACTATTGATGAAGAATCGGAAGAGGTTGAGAAAACAGAGTCCAGTGCTCATGACTCAGAAAAGACTCAGTCAGATGAAGAGTCGCAACAAGAGAAGGGGTCGAGTGAACAAATTCCTGAAATGTACACTCTAGTAAGAGTTGGATCGCCTACTCGTCCAGTCGAGTCGAGTTCACAGGTTGGTACTTCTACTCAATCTGTTTCAATTCCTCTCTCTCTCCCTTCTACTTCTATTCGAACCAAGGCTAGGTCACATCGATCTAGGCCTCGACCTGTACCCCCAACTTCACAAGTACTGGCAGCACGACCGCTGAGAGCCAGTCACCCCTTAAACACTCCCATAATTGATACAACTGATACTCCGACAGTTGTCACACCAAACCAAGATACATCAAAGCTCCAAGAAACCACCATCCATATTCCTTCTACCTCAACAGAAAATGTTGAACCCTCAAACCCATCTACTTCAGACAAGACGCCAGTTGCCACTGCAACAGCTGAGACAGGGATCCCACCTGCTCAGACCCCGTCTGATGTTAGATTTAATTCCCTGGTATATTATCCGATGTGTCTGAGGGAAAAGCGAATTCGTGCCCGAATGACCAAGAATTTGAAGAGAACGCTCTCAACTATCGAAGTAGACTACGAGTCTGAGCAGTTTGAGATTCTTCTTAGAATATGCACCTGGTTTGCACTTAAGAAATCCTCAACTGATGATCTTTTCGAAGTTATTCAAGGCATGGGAGGAATCTCCAATTTTATGGATTGGGAGATGGAACAGAAAGAAAATAGTGGTGTAAAAGATCATTCCGAACTATTTCCGCCAAGAGCATTGGTTGATCTTGTAAAAAGGCTATTGAATATTCCTGATGGAATTCTGGTTGAAGAGTTCTCGTCTGATATTGGAACTCAGACTAAGCTAGTGGAAGAAGAGAAGGCAGAACTTTCTGAAGATGAGGCTGACAGTTCAGAAGAAATTGATTCTTTTGAATTTGGGAAAGAAGATGATGAATTTCTGGATGCTGTTATGTTTAATGAAGAGGAACTTGTAGAAAAAGTTCAGGAAGATGTGGTTGTTGAAGCCCAGTCATCTACTCAAGGATTCCCTATAGGCTATCTTGCCGAGCTGAAGTCAGACTTGAAATAAGTTGTTCATTCTGCAATAGAAGAGTTCTTGCACTCGAAAGTAAAGGATGTGTTGGTATGTAGAACAGAATCAATCACTTGTTGACAGCTCAAGAGAATTGATTGTTGGAGAAGTCAACAAGATGGACTCAACTTTTCGAACAGAGATGTATGCAGAAGTTGAAAGGTTCTTACAGAAGCAAGTTTAAGCTTCTGAGAAAAGGTCTGTTGGTCCTTGGTAGAGTATAACACAAGTGTATGGGGGGGGGGGGGAATGCACTTGTGTATGCAAATTCTTTTTCTTTTTGACAAATTGGTCTTATCAGGAAAGGTGTCTCACAACTGGCCTGAGTGTGAACTTTGATAGATACTTGTCCTACTGATTACTATTGAGTGATCAGTTGGCTAAATATCTAAAAGAGTTACTTAGTGCGGAATGTGGTTGGCCTTTGAATAAAGAAATACTCCAAGTTAATTTCTGAAAATACAGGTTATCAGGGACCTTGTCCAAAACAGATTTTCTTACTTGCTGAGTGTTTTCTCTTTAAAATAAGTTTGAAAATGAATGCAATAGAGAATGCAGTAAGTAAATGGCACACAAGTTTATAGTGGTTCAGAGACTCAAGCTCCTACATCCACTTTCCCTGATTGAACAGGATAATTCCTTCTCAATGGAATTAGCTTGTTTTATAGTGCCAAGGTGCACTGATCAACAACACTCTCTTAGTGTTTTGATCCCTAGGATAACTTGAGTCCTAGTGCTCAATCTCTCTGAGTTAAGACTGTGTTTCACACTAACAGTCCTTAACTCCTCACTTCTACAACAAACACTCTCTTCACTAAATGAGATAAGGTTTGAGGTTTGGTTCCAACTAGTAGAGATATCCTTTACAATGAGAACAGGAGTAAAGGCTTAGGATATCTCAATGCTAAGCTAGGATGTTTACACAGATTGGCTTAGCTGACTTGAAGTGATTCAGGAAACTTGGGATTCTTGAGAACAGCTTGGTTTCCTTTGAAAGCTTAATATGAGTTTGATAGCATGTAGTTGGATACTGAATCCCTTTGATCACTTCTGTATTTATAGGCACTTTGAACAACTAACCGTTGGAGGAATTAACAATTCAAATATGTCTATTTGCAGCACCATTGAAACGGCTATGAAGCTTGGCATCCTTTTATCCACTGTGTAAAAGAGGTCTTCAATGGTTGCTTGAATGAATGTGTTGACTTCTGACAAAAGCGGCTGAGAAGACTTGTGACAGTTTCCAATTTTGCACATTGTCCTAGATTGATTTGAGGCAAACTTTACACACAGCCAACGGTCAGATGGGACAAGCTCCCTGAACATTCCTGCTGCAGTTTAGAATGTTCCAACATTCATTCAATGGTTCACTCTTTAATGCTCTAAGTCTTTATTGCTTGTTTCAGGCATGATTGGCAATAAATGCTTCATTGAATGTGTCTTTTGTAAGCTTTTGACATTCAATTCTTTTGATCATTGTACTTCAACTGTCTTGATCTTTTGCATTTATGAGCACAGCTTTATTGTTCTTGAACTCTTCAGCTCAATTGTCCAGTTGATCAGCTTGTCTTGAATGGATCAGCAACTTTGTCCTATAGACCTATCAAGCTGCCTAACATTCCAGCTTTGGACATCTATCCTGATCACTAAAATCTCATAACATTTCTGAGATTATAACTTATGCATTCTACAAACTAAAGTGATCTGGGACAACTTGCCTGAACAATAACTTGAGCATATCTCAACTAATCTGTACATCATCAATCAGGGGTTTTGGTATCTAGATCAAAATCATTTTATTCCCAACAATTTCCCCCTTTTTGATGATGCCAAAACCTATTACAAAGGAACCTTGACTTATACTAAATATTACCTTCAGGGAGAGTGAACTGGTCAACTTGCCTGAAAAAACTGTTAGCACAATAAATCAAGTAATATATGTCATGTTAGGTTAGTTGAGATAATGAGTTGTTATCTCTTGATAAAAACATTGGTCCTTTTATATATCATGGAGCATTACAGATCAGAAAACTTAAAAGGACATACTAATTGATACAAGAGTGTAAAATAACAACATCATTAGCAATCATAAAACAAGAGTAGGGAAGAGATAAACTTATCCATCAGAGAGTTCCATCATCTTGGGGAGCAATGCCATATTGAGCCCAGACCCTTTTCTTCAACTCCCAAACATCCTTGTTGGAGCCTCTAGGGCCTATCTTCATCTTCTCCATCTTCATGATGTTGATGAACTCCTCCAGAATCTTTCCCTCATCAATCAAGTTCCCATTGAACTTAGGAGGCATATACAGAATTGGACCAGGGGCCTTGAACTCCACTCTTGCCATATCAGCTGCTGCAAACAGCTTTTGGTAGAGGTCCACACTCTCTCCAAGCCACTTTCCAATGACATAAAAGTCATATACAAAACTCCTCTTGGCCTCCTCCCATGCATCATTCAGTGAGATTGGAACCCACTTATCATGGTGAGGGTACTGAGTGTCCCATCTTTGCAACATTTGAGGTTTGAGCCTTCTGTATGAAGCTCTCCTTCTTGGAGCTTTGAAGTTTGCCCTTCTTCCATCTCTTGCTTTGTTGGCCTCAACCAACTGATCCATTCTTTCTTTAGCTCTTAAAAGAGCTAGCTTTTCCTGAGTTTCTGGATCTTTCCCAAATCCTTCTTCAAACAACTTAGAGGGATCATCAGCAAGCTTGGGCAATACAACTTCAGGTTCTCTGTCCTGTACTTCCTCTTCAACTTCTTCTTCTTCAATAGCAGGCATTTGAGCTGCTTTCTTCATTCTCTTGGATTTCCTTGCTGGAGTAGATTCTTCAGATTGAAATTCTGAAGGCAAAGTCAGGCTGGTTGGGAATTCATTGAAGGCTTCCAATTCCTTCCTCTTTCTTTCAGATGACCTTGTCACCTTCCCCCTTACTTCAGCAACCTTCTCTTTAGGTTCAAGTCCTGTAGACTCACCACCTGGCCTTTGAAGCTTTCTTGCCTGACTTTCCATAGCTGACATCATGGACTCCTTGACAGCTATTTGAATCTGCTCTTCCTCAGTTAAATTTTCAACATTCATTGGGCCTTTGCCTTTCCCAATGTCTTCTACTGCTTCCTCCTCAATCTCAGGGACCTTCTCCTTTCCCTTGGATTCACCAATTACCAAGGTTCCCTTTGCCCTTGCTCTCTCTCTTTCCCCCTTTTTGGCATTATCAAAACATTGGGGCTTCAATTCACTCATAGTGACAGAGAGATGTGAGTGGGAATGAGTGAGGGATTTCAACTCCTGCAGTAGATAAACATTCTCATCATGAATGTTTTGCATTTTATCATCTGCCATGCTCAAGAAGGTGTGAACAGGCTTCATCTTTTGGGAAACTATGGCATCCAATGTGGCTTTCAGTGATTGATCAAGTTTGGCCTGAAGTTGTTCAGTGAGATTGGCCACAACTTGATCAGACACTTTGGCCATGAGTTCAACAGTGAACTTTTCAGCAGCTTCCTTCACCATGGCAGCTTTCAATTCTTCTGCCTTCTTTCTCTGTGCTGCTGTCCTCTGCCTCAAAGCATCCTTGATTGTCTTTCTCAAGGCTTTCACATTATGCTTGTACAAATTTTTGAGACCATGTTGCTCTTTCTTCACAGATCTTGTGAATTTGACCATAGCATCCTTGGCATTTGTTACTTCAGTTGAAACTGTTTGAAGTCCAGTTTCAACTCCACATATTCTTGCATCAAGAGTAGGCAAAATCACTTCTTCTGACCCTGTGAGCCTCATCTCCACAGAGGCTAGAGTCTTGCCTTGGCCATCTAAGGTATCAGCAGTGGTTGCATGAGCCTTCTCAACTTCCCTAACCAGTGTGTCCAACTTCTCTGACTGCTCTTCAATGATGGATGCAGTCTGAGTAGCAATCTGTAAGTGAGCCTCAGAGGTGTTGGCTTGTTCAAAGTAGATCTGGTTAAGTGTGGACACATTTGCTGATACTGCTTCAAGATTAGTGTCAGCATCAACTGGTATATCTGTCAGGGAGGCATCTGCAAAAATCTGCTCAAGAGTGACAGCAACTGAATCTGCAAAACTGATAGTGTTAGTAAAAACTCCCTCATCACCCTCTATTTCTTTTTCTCCCATAAGGTCTGATACATCAGCACCTTTTCTCTCATTTTCAACTTTATTCTTTTCTTCTTCATTTTCAAGGGATAAACTCACATTCACTGGAGAATCAGGCCTCCTTTCACCAAGGGATTCATCAAGTTCAGATTTGACTTGAAGAATAGCCTGACTCTCATATTGGGCTGCACCCAATATTTCTACTTCCTCTCCCTCTATTTGTGGTGCACTCAAGGAACCAGTGATCACACACTCCTCACCCTCATCTCCCTCTGATTTTTCAGCACTCACAGCCTTTTCAACTCCTTCAATTTCTAAACCTGACACCTCTATATCCTCAACAGGATCCACAGAGGGCAGTTGTTGGGAGATCACAGTGCTTGGGCATCCCAAGTCCACTGAGTCATCCTGAATGACTAAAGGCTGGTCAATGTCCAACTTGCCTGACATTGATGAGGCTTTAGCCAAACCAGCTTCTCCTATGGAAGTCTCAGCATTGTCAAGCTGTGCCTCAGGTTCAAAAGAACCATCCTTGGCCAATGCATCTTGGACTGAGTCACCATCTTTGGTCAACTCCTCTGAATGATCATAGTCCTTCACAGAATGAAAAGTCAAGTAATGTACCTGAGCTGAGTTGATACCAGGGGGATTGGGATTGGTGTGATCATCATCATCATTATCATCATCAGATGGGCTGTCAGGATGCTTGATTCCTTGTGCTATCCTCTCTCTTTCAGCAAGCACCTTTTCATGAACAATGGTGCAAAATAGGGCCTCAGTGGTTAATACACTGGTCTTCTTTACATTTGCAAAATGTAGCAGCCTATTTTTCTCAACTTGCCACTAGTTGGCACCCTTATCCTGAATAGCCTGAGCTATTTCCACAATTGTTCTATCTTTGATCTCAACAAGTGCTCTGAGATCATAGAACTGTTGTTGCAGCCTGGGATAAGCCTTCAATCCTGGATATAATTCATCCACATTGGCTCTTGCAATCTGCCTCAACATCCCCTCATAGGTATACTCTTCAACACTATCATCTCCAGAAGAGTTGGTTTGGGATTCAGGAGGGTTGGAATGAGATTCAAGTAGGCTTGGCTGGGATTCAGGTAGGTTGGGTTCAGAAGGATTGGGTTCAGGAGAGGTCAAAACAAGTTGGGATTCAGGTGCTTTCGAGAGCATTGTGCCTGAAGAGGTAATTGGAATGGCTGGAATGGGTGGGAAAGCAACTTGATCACCTTCTTGAAGAGCAGTTTCAAGAAGTTTGGTATAAGAGAGAAGTCTTGGATCAAGTGGGGAAAAGGGTCTATCTTGAAGATCGACCAAGTCTGCCAGCACATCAATACCTGATCTATCAGGTGCACCTTCAGGGGAATAAACTTTCTTGGCAATGATTGGTGCATCTTCAGGAGTCTTGCACTCCTCTTCTTCTTGCCTTGGAGATATTCTTCTAGATTGAATGTCAGGGGAGATGGCTTCAGGGCTGTTGGGTTTGGACTTGGATTTGGAGTTAGACTTGCTTGCCTGTCTAATCTCCTTGAAGAATTCTTTCTTCTTCTTTTCTTCTTCCATCAACCTCTGCTTCTCAGAAGTCTTGATGATTCTTCTTTTCCTTTCATACCTTGTTGGCTGGTCAAGGTCTCTGAATTCTGTGATTGTTTCAGGTTGCAGTGGGACAACCTCTCTGACTTCCACACTTTCTTCAGGAGGGTTGACTCCTTCTTCAGCAACCTTCTCTATTTCCTCAGAAGTGGCTCCTCCACTTCTTGACTGACTTTCTGGTGAAGATTCATGCAAAATCTTCTTCATCTTCTTCATCTTTGGTTGAGCTTTTGGTGGCTGGGCTTTCCTCTTTCTAGGAGAGACCCTGGTTGCTTGAACAACTGCAACAGCCTTCTTAGAAACTGCATCCTGCTTCCTTTTCTCTGTCTTAGAAGATAGCTTCCTAAACATCACCTTTTGTGCAGGAAAAGGTTTTGGCTTTGCTTGGAGGTGGGTGTAGTGAGCAAATCTTTCCAAGAGCAGGCTGGCTCTTGTGCAGAACTGGAGTTTTCCTTCAACCACCACCTTGTGGTGCTTCATTTCCTTAAACTTAAATTTTTCGTTCATCATCTTGTCAAGAATGAATTTCTTCCAGTTGAAATTGACTCTCTTCTCAGCAGAGTCAATCACAGCAGCCATCACTCTCAATTTAGGCATACTGATTTGTTCAACACTCCCTGAGTGGCTCAACAGGCTCTTTACAACACAATCAAACAAATGCCTAAACACTGGCTTTAAAGTGTTTTTGTTTTGAGCACTCACAACCCTTTTTGGTTCTATCATCCAAGAATAATAGAACTCCTGATCATCTTCTTCCTTGTACATTTCTGGATTCATGCCTTCAGAAGGTAGCCCAAAGCTAGCTTCTAAATCCTCTGCAGTGAAGATGATTGTGTGTTGAGTTTCTTCTTCTTCATCTTCCTCAGCATATGTGAGCTTAGTGCACACATCTCCCTTTTTCCCTTTCCATCTGAGATGGGCAAAGAATTCTGCCATGAATGGAGTCAGGCAGGAATCCGGCTTGGTGCCAAGAAATTTCTCTAGCCCTGCCTCCCTCAGCCATTGGAGGACTTGTTGAACTTCTGAATCTGGGCTATCAAAAGCTACCAGCTTTTCAAACCAAAGGGAATTTGGGTTGCTAAGATAAGAGAAATCAATGTCCAAAGAGGAATCATTGAAGTCTACAAGCTCTTCTCTCTTAATCTTAGGTGCCATGGATAATATGAGAGATTGGTAGGTTTGGTTTGAGAGTATGCAGAAAGACTGAAGGGTTTTTGAAATTTTGAGTGCGTAAGGATGGTAGTGAAAATTGAGGAGTTTATATATGTGGGGAGTTTATTAACCGTTGGTTAAGAGAAACTAACCGTGGGTAATAGGTATGACCAATTGGATAATATGTGGTAGTGGGATTGAGGCGGTTTGATGGAAGTTTAATGCAAATCAATGGTCTTGATGAAGGCTCAAGAATTCATGAAATCCCAATTAAGATTTCTGCATTAAATGCTGATTTGCCTTTTTGGTGGTAAAAATCTTTATAGCACATTCCATCCTAAAATGGCCTACTCTTAGACCAAGAAACCTCTTAAATGTCTAATCAATGATAAAAATAGCAATGATTATCCAATTAACTCGGACAAACATCCTGAGATGTGCTTTGGTTTCTGTGAAGGTCAAACTGCCTGATTACCTTGCCTGAGTGAGTCCTAAAGTTGCTGACTGGGTCCCACTTGGACAAATCCCCTGACCAACATTGCTGAACATTATAGGGACAACTTTGCTGAGTTTCCCTCTTTGGCTGACAGCTTCAGTGAGGTTGGTCAACTTTGCTGAAGTTCAACTGTGATGAACTTCCCCCTTCATATGAGCTTTCTTTCCTTATTTTTCCATCTTGCCTGGATCAAGTAACCCCAATTCAGCTGACAACTCTAAGAACCTTGCTTCAGCTAGAGGCTTGGTCAAAATATCAGCTTTTTGCTTATCAGTGTGGATTTTGACAAGCTTGATATCTTTCTTCTCCACATGATCCCTTATGAAATGATGTTTGATGTCCACATGCTTGCATCTGGTGTGGAGCACTGGATTCTGTGAGATGGCAATTGCACTATTGTTGTCACAGAATATTGGCACTTCATTTGTGATTACTTTGTAATCTCTCAATTGTTGCCTGAGCCAAAGTATCTGAGCACAGCAACTTCCAGCTGCAACATACTCAGCTTCAGTTGTTGAAGTTGCAACTGTATTTTGCTTCTTGGAGAACCATGAGATAAGCTTACTGCCCAAGAATTGACAAGTTCCTGAGGTGGATTTTCTGTCAATTCTGCATCCTCCATAGTCTGCATCTGAATATCCAGTGAGCTCAATGTTGTCATCAGCTGGATACCACAATCCAAGATTCTCAGATCCTTTGAGATATCTTAGAATTCTCTTGGCAGCATCAAGACGGCTCTTCTTTGGATTGGCTTGAAATCTAGCACATACTCCAACTGCAAATGTGATATCAGGCCTGCTTGCAGTGAGATATAGCAATGATCCTATGATTCCCCTGTAGTTAGTGGAGTTGGTTGATTCTCCACTTTCATCAGGATCCATTTTCCAGTTAGTATTCATAGGAATTCTGACTGGTTTGCTAGTAGCACATCCAAATTTCTTGATCATGTCCCTTGTATACTTGGCTTGATTGATGAATATTCCCTTCTTTGATTGAGTGACCTGAAGTCCTAAGAAGAAATTCATCAATCCCATCATGGACATCTCAAATTTGCTTTGCATGAGTTTGGAGAACTTCTCACATAACTTCTCATTTGGAGATCCAAATATAATGTCATCCACATAGATTTGGACTAACAAAATATCATCTCCTTCACAGATTCTAAACAAGGTTCTGTCAACAGTGCCTTTGACAAAGCCATGATCTAGAAGAAACTGTGATAAGGTGTCATACCAAGCTCTTGGAGCTTGTTTTAAGCCATAGAGAGCTTTCTTCAATCTGTACACCTTGTCTCCTTCTTCAAAGCCTGGAGGCTGTTCAACATACACTTCTTCTTTGAGCACCCCATTGAGAAATGCACTCTTCACATCCATTTGATACACCTTGAATCTCATGTGAGCTGCATATGCTAGGAAGAGTCTGATTGCCTCTAGTCTGGCCACTGGAGCAAAAGTCTCATCATAATCAATTCCTTCAGATTGGCAATATCCTTTGGCCACCAGTCTTGCTTTGTTTCTCACAATGATGTCATTTTCATTTTTCTTGTTTTTGAACACCCATTTAGTTCCAATGACATCTTGATGAGTTGGCCTGTCTACCAGCTCCCAAACTTCATTTCTGGTAAACTGATTCAGCTCTTCTTGCATGGCTATGATCCAGTTGGTGTCTTGTAGTGCTTCCTCAATGTCTTTAGGTTCCTGTTCTGAAAGAAAAAAACAAAACAGAGCACTTTCTCCATGAAATCTTCTAGTTTTGATCCCTTCACTTGGATTACCAAGTATCAGGCTAGATGGGTGGTCTTACAACCAAGTTCTTCTAGACCTGATCCTTTCAGGAGGATTGTCCTCTTCTGAAGTTGGATCACTAGATTCATTAAATTCAAGAAAGTTAATTGAAGGATCAAGCTCAGGATCATATTCAGGGGTATTGTCCTCATTGTCAGATAAGTTGACATTTTCATTGGTTCCCCCTTGAATAGTGGATCCATTAACTACCTCAGCATTGCCTGCTTCTTCATTGGTAGTTGTTACCTGGTTTTGAACTGGGATGGGGTCAATCAGTTCAATTTCTCCTTCAGGTTGGTTGTCTACTGGTTGATTTCTATCAGGTAGGTTGTCCAGTTTTTTATTTTCATGAAGTTCAGGCTGGGCAACATCCACAAACACTGTTTCCTTGCTTTGAAGCCTTAATCTGGTTGTTCTTTGTGTTATCTCATCAATATTCAGGTTTTTATCCCTGAACTCATTAATAGATTCATCAAACACAACATGAGGTGTTTCTTCCACAATAAGAGTTTTGCAATTGTAAACTCTGTAAGCCTTGCTGATTTGTGAATATCCAACAAATATTCCTTCATCAGCTTTGCTATCAAAAGCTTTCAATTGCTCTTTCCCATTATTATGGATGAAACACTTACAACCAAATATGTGAAAATAAGCAACAGTGGGCAATCTACCTTTCCATATTTGATATGGGGTTTTACCTTGTCCTTTGGTGATTAAGGACCTGTTTTGAGTGTGACATGCAGTGCTAATGGCTTCAGCCCAGAACCTTTTAGGCAATTTAGATTCAGCAATCAAGGTTCTTGCTGCCTCCTTCAAGGTCCTGTTCCTTCTTTCAGCAACCCCATTTTGTTGAGGTGTTCTTGCTGCTGAAGTTTCATGAGTGATGCCATTCTTGCTGCAATACTCATTGATGTATGAGTTTATGAATTCAGTGCCTTTGTCAGATCTGATCTTGACAATGCTTAGGCCCTTTTCATTGCTTAATCTCATCATCAATTCAGGTAGCTTGACTTGGGTCTCCTTTTTGTTCAGCAAAAATACTACCCAAGTGTACCCGGAAAAATCATCAACAACAACTAAGGCATACTTTCTTCCATTTATACTTACTGGGATTATTGGCCCAAATAAATCCATATGCAGTAGTTGAAGAACTCTCTCAGTTGAGATGACAGGTTTTCCTTTGAATGAAGCTTTGATCTGTTTTCCTTCCTGACATGGCTGGCATATGTGTTCTTTGGTGAACACTTGATTTGGCAGCCCTTTAACTAGAGAGTTTCTTGCAATCTTGTTGATGGTTTTGAAGTTCAGGTGATTCAGTCTCTTGTGCCACAGCCAGCTTTGCTCATTTGTGCTTTTGGCAACAAGACAAACTGCTTCAGGGGTTTTGCTCCAATCTGCAAAATAGACATTTCCCTTTCTCACCCCTGTTAGTAGCACCTGTTGTGTTGATTTGTTTTTGATGGTGCATTCATTTGGTGCAAATTCAACACAATATCCTTTGTCACAAATTTGACTTATAGACAGCAAGTTATATTTTAGGCCTAGAACATATGAGACATCAGTAATTTTAACATTACCAATGTTTAATGTACCATAGCCCCTTGTGATGCCTTGAGAGCTGTCTCCAAAGGTTACTGAAGGACCATCTTTTTCTATGAAGTCTGAGAGAAGTTCCTTGTTTCCAGTCATGTGCCTTGAACATCCACTGTCCAGGTACCATGCTGTTTTCTTGTTGATGCTTCTCTTCTTTTTGGGGTCCTTGCAGCCCTGCAAAGTCAAAATTTAGGTACCCTTTGAGTGTTGGGTCCTAGAGGGTTAGCTGTACCTTTTGGAACCCAAATCTGCCTGATAACTCTGATTGATTCAAAGTGACTGACTTGGTTTCCATGTACATCTACATACACAGTTTGACCCTTAAATGCCTTGGGTGATCTCTGTGTATAAGTGTTTGCTTTGTAGGGTTCAGGAGAGTTGGTAAATTTCTTTGGGACATTTCTCCTGAATTTACTAAGCTTAGGTGCAGCTGGGTAAGACTTTTGAGGATAGGTTTTTGGATGGCCTTTTCCATTTGGCAAGTAAGGACCAGGCTTCCTGAATGTTTTATACCTATCAGAGGGGATTGGCCTTAATCCATTCAGTTGAGGTTGCCTCATTTGAGTTGGCCTCTTCTGAACAGGTTTTGGACAATTCCTCTGATGATGATTCAGATAGGTTGGCCTTCCATTGGTTCTACCTTTCTGAACCTCATTCCTCCTGTAAGCAATGCCTTTAACCTTTTCCAAAGGTGTGGGTTTAGGTACATTGTTTACCTGAGTTGGTATAAAAATTCCTTTACCCTTATTATTGATCAGTGGTTGATTTACTTCAATTTCATTTTGTTGTGCCACTGATCTCACAAAAGTCATCTTAGAATTGCTTGATGAAGCAATACTAAGACCAGGTGAGGGTTCAAATGGATTATAGCCTAATCCACCCTTTTGAGCAAATGGTCTTTGAAACCCTTGAATCTCTTCTATTGCCTTAGCAGATTTATTCAAGGCAGACATTTTCATTTTTAAGCTCCCCTCACTCAATTTTAGAGTATCAAATTCACTTGAGAGATTGTCAAATTTTGCTTGAAGAATTCTAAGATCAAAATCCTTCTTCCTCAAGGCCAGTTCTTGATCATCAATCAACTTTTGTTGTTCAGAGACTTTGAGAGACATTTCCTCAAGTTCTCTCACAACCTGCTGATACAACTTAGTTGATTTAATGTCAAGCTCAGGTTCAGGAAGGTTGGGAGTTTGAGCTTTCGAATTCAGTAGCTCATTTTCTCTGAGTGCTATATTGCATACTTCTCTTAGTCTGGTGAAATCCTCAAATAATTTTACAAAGTTGAGTTTTAAGGGGATTTCACTGGACTCATGTGTGTTATTTGAAGAATTGGAAGAACTAGAAGATGAACATACCTCATCATTTTCTAATGCCATTTGACAGTCATCATCACTGTCACTGTTGGAGAATAGTCCATCATCAGAAGAGTAGACACTCTCCTCACTTGCTGAATCTCCAGCTACCATAGCCTTCCTGTTGTTCAGCCTTTTATCTCTTTTGTTCTGCCTTTCCTTCCTTTCTTTTGCACTGAGGTCAGGACAGTCATACTGAAAGTGACCCTTCTTCTGGCAGTTGTAACACACATCTTCATCATCATTCTACTTGCTTGAGGACTCCTTCCTCCTTGATGATGATGATTCACCTTTGCTGAATTTCTTCCTATCAGCATATTTGTCTTCTTTCTTTTCATCAGAGACTTTGTCCTCTGATTTATGTTCAGGAGAACTGAATCTCCTTCTGGTTCTGTTATCTTGGTAGAACTTCTTGTATCTACCAAATCTGGAGTTGAGCTTCTCAAATCTTCTAGCCATGAGTGCCAGCTCCTCCTTTATTTCAGATTTTGAAACAGATTGAGAGGATCTTTGAGTAATCTTCTTTTCTGTTTCAGCAGCTTTGAAGGCAACACCTTTGTTTGAGGAGGATGGCTCTTCATGCACCTTCTTTCTGTTGAGATCAAACTCATATGCTTTGAGTTCAGAGAATACTTGCTGCATTGGCATGTTGTCAAGATTACTGGTATTTTGCATCATGACAGAATATATGTCCCACTTGGATGTGAGACTTCTCAGAATCTTCAAAGCAACTTCTCTTTTGGCATAGAACTTGCCAAGAGAGTTTATTTCATTCATGATGTCAGTAAATCTGCCATCAAGATGATCAATAGTTTCATTAGCTTCCATAGAGAATTGTTCATATTTTTGGATAGCCACTTGAAGCTTGTTTTCCTTGATCTTTTGGGTATCTTCACACATAAGTGCTAAGGTATCCCAAATCTCTTTAGCTGATGTGCAGTGGTACACTCTTCCCATCACTGCATCTGGAATTGTCTGGTACAATGTGTTCATGGCAATGTAGTTCAGGTTGTGCCTTTTTCTCTCCTCAGCTGTAAGGTCATCTTCATCTTTTGGCAGCAACTCCCTTGGATCTGCTTTCTGAGCATCAGTGATCTAGGGATTTTCCTTAGTGAATGTGAAAGGCCCTCTAGTGATGACTTTAAGCATCTCATCATGTTGGCAAGCAAGATGAGCTCTCATCCTGATTTTCCAGAAATCATAGTTCTCAATTGAGAACATTGGCAACTTGTGATGAGAAATATGATTGACTTGGTTTGGACCCATGTTGTTGATGGTGTTAACAGCATCTCCTGGAACTGCATTGTTAGCCATTTCAACAGAAATAATATAAGATGAACACAGATAAGTTTTTCAGAAATTTGGATCAGTTCAGTGACCACAATAAGTTTGATTTTGAAAATCAGTTGGATTTTCAAAAGCAGTGGTCTTTGAACCCCTGCTCTGATACCACTTGTTGGTCCTTGGTGGAGTATAACACAAGTGTATGTGGGGAGGGGGGGGGGGGGGAATGCACTGAGTGTCTCACAACTGGCCTTCAGGACCATTGCTCTCTAAAGCACCTGAATTACCCCTTGCTGAGCCCAATGTTCCTGAACCTACTCCTGAAGCAAACCCTACTGAAACTATTGCCAACTCCCCTATAACCCAAAGTCCCCAATCAGACGGAGATGAGGAGGAGTATACCTTTGAAGGTATGCTCAGAGGTGGAGCAAGAGAAATTGTAGACATCTTGTACCCCAATCTTGCTGAATTTCCAAGATTACCGAAGAATTTCCATGATCTGAGAGGTCTAGTTGACATCAAAGACAAAATCATCATGGAAATTGCCTAAGCCATACAAGATAAAGGTGCAAGTTGGTGGCAGATTGAGGAGAGTAGATTGTTTCACTTTGCTGGTGTACAAAAGACAAGATTCCTGATAGAAGAAGCTGTCTTTGCAAAGTTAGTGGCAGAAAAAATTGTTGAAGAGAAGGAAAGAATTGCTAAAGGGATTAGGCACCCTGATAGCAGCTCAAATGATGATGATATCAATGATGATCCTACAAATCCCAACTGTTGCGATATAAATTCACCCTAAGCCCCACTTGATGTTAGAACAGTTTTGATGGCCAAAACACTTAGAGTTTATAAATGTAATAGGATCAGCTGACCTTGTATAGAACAGCTTAGACTAGTTTTGTGTAATTAGTTGTATTGATCTCAGCTGATTAACACAATATTGGCTTACATGCGCCTCCTCAAGATGAAAAGAGTAGAAGACATGAAGACAAGAAGATCCTTGAAGACCAGATAAGTAAGGTGCTTGTATACCTACTTAGCTGATGGAGTCCAAGTTGAAGATGGCCTATCAAAGCACACATATAATTGCCAGATCAGAAGACAGAAGACTTAAGGCCAAACGAGTAGTCAGAAGACTATTAGTGAAGATCAGAAGACTAGGTGCTCGCCCAGGACTCGGCTGATTCCAAAGTCATCTTGCATTTCAAATGAAGACTTACCATTCTTAGAAGATTGACATGATCCCAGAATTGAATCAATCAAGCGGCTGGAATCAAGGAATCAAGCAAACATGGAAAGATTGTCCCAACGGCTAGTCAACTCCAACGACTAGTTGCAGCAATCATCCCTATAAATACAAGAGGATGAGAAACCACAAACAAGAAGTCACCACGAGAGAATTCACAAAAGCTAATCAAGCAAGCAAGCAACAAGCCTTATTCTGTTGAGAATTCTCCAAGAGCCCAGAAATCATTAGAACACCTTCTAGCTCTTAAGTGATTTGCCATCCAACCTAAGAACCTGAATTCTATTCTTATTGTATACTCTTTGATTTATGCACAGTGATTAAGAAATTTATAAGCTTGAACCATTAGTTGGATACATTCAAAAACCCCAAAACCCCCACCATAAGGTTAAGTTTTTTAACCTCTGTAAAGTGCAAGTGCTTCCAATCACTTGTGGAGACCGTAGTAGTTAGGACTGCTCAGATCTCAAAGTCCTACCCTTGGGACTATAAAGGACAAACCCTTGTAATTTTTGGTAAATTAAAGGGATTAAACATCACGTTAGGACGTGAGAGTGGACGTAGGAACGTATATCCGAACCACTATAAATCTGGTGTCATTTACATTCTGCACTTTACTTTATCGCTTATTCATATCTTTATATAGTGCATATTGTGTATTTCAAATATCTTCAAACAAGGCCATAACTTTCAAACCAGCAACAGTTGAGGTTTTCATTAAGTAAACAAGTTAGTGTTTTCAAAAGAACTCAAGAACGAGTCTAAACAAACAGGCCTACTCACTTCCGCATTTAATCTCTTCAACAGATCACTATAGTCATCTGGACCAGCAGACTTGTAGTCAAGCTGACATAGAAATCAGAAGAGGTTCCAAACTCATTTGAAAAAGTTTTTAAAGTCTAGATCACTATAATCCCATTTACTACTCGTTCAGGGACCAACAAGTGGTATCAGAGCAGTGGTTCTAACGGACTACTGTCTCTAGATTATCAGAAGACTTGAGGGAGTCTTTCTGTAGTCCTCTTGAACAGATCTATCTTTTGTAAAAGAAAACTTGTTTTCGAAAACTCATACAATATGAGTGCTAACATGCGTAAGTTGCCTAAGTTTTCAGTGGAAGATTATGATTATTGGAAGATTAGGATGAGGAAGAATCTCACATCAGTCCACTACAAGATGTGGTCAGTGATCACAGAAGGCCCAATCACAATCATGACAGCCAACACTGCAAATGGTGATCCAGAAATTCCAGTTGGAGAACTTGCCCCCAAGCCTATGAAGTATCTCACACCAGAAGAGATGAAGCAATCAAATCTTGATAGCATTGCTCAAGATTATATCATGCAAACTCTTCCAAATGAGTACATTGCAAAGGTACTCCACTGTGAGACAGCTAAAGACATGTGGGATGCATTAGCACTCCTTTGTGAAGGAACTGAGCTGATTAAGGAGAGCAAACTGTCAACAGCCGTCAAGAAGTTTGAACACTTCAAGATGCAACCAGAAGGGTCTATTGATCAGCTAGACAATAGATTTACCAAGATCATAAATGAGATAGAATCTCTAGACAAGAAATATACAAATAGAGAGAAAAATTTGAAGATCTTGGACTCTCTAACCAAGAAATGGAGACTCAAAAAGACCATCATCAAAGATACTCAAGATATCAAGATATGGTCTGCTCAAACTCTGTTTCAGAATCTCAAAGCTCATGAGTATGATCTTGAAAGAGAAGAAAACTCAGAAAATGATGAGCCAACTGCAACCCCATCTACCTCCAAGACTGTGGCTTTCAAAGCAGCAAATACAAAGGCTGCAAGTACCTCATCTGGCAAGACCTCTCTGAAAACAGAAGACTTTGAAGGATCAGATATGAGCCTAAAAGAACAAATGACCCTCATGATCAAGAGATTTGAAAGGATGAATACTCTAAACAACAAATATACAAAATTCTAAAGAAATTATAATGATAGGAGAGCTGGTTCATCCTCTAGAGAATCAAGAGAAAGAACACCAGAAAGGTATCCTAAGAAAGATGTGGAGTCATCTGACAACAGAAGTTCCAGAAGAAGAGATGCTACTCCTCCAAGGAGAAACAATCCTAATCAGAAACCTGGATCATGCTTCAATTGTCATAAACCAGGACATTATGTCTATGAATGTCCAGACCTAAATTTAGAAGATAAAGAAGAAAGAAAGCCAAGAAGAGACAGAAGAAATTCAGACAAACAAGCAATGGTGACTAAAGAATCTGAATATCAAAGTGATGATCTTCCTTCATCACCAGACTGTCAAATCTTCTCAAATGATTCAGATGATCTAGCTAGGATGGCCATGGGTGAAAATGAGGTAAATTCCTATCCAACAACTTTCCATTCACCTATTTTCTCACACACAGAAGAGATAAACTCATATGTAGGCGAATCAGAAGACACCTATTACCAATCTTTGGAAGAAGTAAAAGGTGATCTCGATATTGCCACAAGAGCTTTCATAGAAGTGGAAGAGGAGAACAAGGATTTAAGGAAAGAAATTGCTAAGTTGAAAAAGGTTAAGTTTGACAACACCCCTAAGTTGGTAACAATGAATGAAAGATTGACTAAAGAAGTGGATCTTCTTAAAGAAGAAAATACCACAATAACTCAGTTGTATGAAGGGATGTTAAAAACTCAAGCCTCAGAAACTAAGGAATTTCGTTCACTTCAATCTAAGTTCGATGATCTCTTCCAAGCACACAAGCTCTTAGAAAAGGAGAAGGAATGCCTTAATCAAACAATATCAGAGTTCAATAAAGCATTTGCTACTATTGAAAGTATCTCTGAATATTATAGATCTAATGGCAATAAGATGGGTTTTGGTTATGAATTTAATCCATCCAAATCCTCTCCAGTTGAGGGTAGTACACCTAATCAGTGCACTACTCGATCACATGAAAAAGGTGAGTGCTCTAAACACAATGAACCTAATATGAACCAAAAGGCATCTGTACCAGCTAAGGTTAACTATCCCAACACCAAAAAGGGCAAGAGACAAGTTAACCCCAAGCCTATACAGAGGAAAAACAAACAGCCTAGACCATCTCGTCTGAGACATTCTCAGCTGTATGTTGCTCCAGCCAAGAAGAAGAAATCTTCTTCATACAAATCTGTTCTCTTTGCACCCCCTATCTCTTATGATATTGTGAGAACAGAGGAGTATGGTCCATATAATCGTGTGCATCGATCAACTAATGCACCCAGGCCTAATGTAACTAGTCAGAAGATAATTTACACACATTCATATAAGAGGAAACCATCTGACAGTTATCTAGCCGACACAACTAACAAATCAGACCAGACCAAGGTGTTAACTAGTAAGATTTGGTTTTGTGATGCCCATGGGAGACAACTCAAATGCTCAAGGTTATTCAAACGACCGATATATATGTGGGTCTCCAATGGTAATACTAACACCCAAGGACCCAAGACAAAATGGGTACCTAAGATTTAACCTTTCTTGTAGGAAAGGAGGGACCTATACAGAAGAGGAGGTCAAGCAGGAGAAACTTGGTACATAGATAGTGGATGCTCAACTCATATGACTGGAACCAAAGCCCTGCTGACCAACTATACAGAAAAGAAAGGTCCAAAAGTCTTATTTGGTGATAACGCGCACGGTAACACAAAAGGATATGGCACCCTTAAAAATGGTGACATTGAGGTACAAGATGTATCATATGTAGAAGGTTTGAAATTCAACTTATTATCTGTTTCTCATTTCTGTGACACTGGTTACTCAGTAGAATTCTCTAAAGATGAGTGTCTCATAAGTGATAAAAGAACAAAACAAAGCATTCTAACAGGATCTATAAAAGGAAGTATGTATGTTGCAAATTGGAACAACTGTCCTAAGGATACATGTCTGCTTGTAAAAAACTCTAAAGATGTCAGTTGGCTATGGCACAAATGTCTTAGCCATCTGAACATTAAGACTGTGAACAAGCTAGCAAGGGAATCCTTAGTTGATGGACTGCCTAATGAACTCTACTGTAAAGATCAGGTATGTGATGCATGTCAACAAGAAAAGCAAGCAAAGGTCTCCTTCAAGACCAAGAAGACAGCATCAACCAGCAGAGTTCTTGAACTACTTCACATGGATCGCTTTGGACCAATCACTCCAATCACACTTACAGGAAGAAAGCACACTCTTATTGTTGTAGATGACTACTCCAAGTTTACTTGGGTTATTTTCTTATACAAGAAGAGTGAGACTCAACAAAAGCTTCCTGAACTATTGAAGAGAATCCAAGTAGAGAAAGGAGAACCTATTGTGAAAATTAGAAGTGACAAAGGCACTGAATTTATTAACTCTTACATTATTGCCTATTGTACTTCTAATGGTATTCAGCATGAGACAAGTGCATCAAGAACACCACAACAGAATGGTGTAGCTGAAAGAAGAGTCATAACACTCAAAGAAGCTGCAAGAACACTCCTAGCTGAATTCTCTACTCCTAAGAAACTATGGGCAGAAGCCATCAACACAGCTTGCCACACTCAAAATAGGTCAGGTATTCACAAAATTCATGAGAAAACCCCATATGAATTATGGAAAGGAAGAAAACCTAGAGTATCTTACTTTCATATATTTGGTTGTAAGTGTTTCATTCACAACAATGGGAAGAGTAAGTTGAATGCTTTCGATGCCAAAGCAGATGAGGGGATATTCTTGGGATACTCCTCTACTAGCAAAGCATTTAGAGTATTCAACAAACGAACCCTTCTTGTGGAAGAAACACCTCATGTTGTTTTTTATGAATCTTGTGAAAAGAGTGCAGTAGAAACAGATTCAGCTGCACAGAAGATGAGGAAACTAGTGATCAAATCCAGACCAGATGAGTTTATTGAAGTCAATGAACCATTTCCTGAAGAACCAGAGGAAGATAAACCTCACAGACCTGTCACTAGATCTCAAACCCAAGCTAAGCAAGCTGATCTGAATCAAGATGCAACAATTCCAAATGCAAGGGGGAATGATCTATTTGACACACAAAACATACATGATGATAGACCTAATCAAGTCAATCCTCCTGATGGCATTAGAACAGATGAGAATCCAAGCTTATCTAATGCAGTCACACCTGTGAGGAATACATGGAGAAACAATCATCCATCAAACCTCATCTTAGGAGGAGCAGACTCAGGTGTCAAGACCAGAAGACAATTGAATCAAAACCCCCAATCCTTTATGTTCTGCTGGTGTGCTTTCCTGTCCAACATTGAACCAGCTGACATAGAAGAAGCTATGACTGATAGCAATTGGATCATTGCTATGCAAGAAGAACTAAACCAATTCGAAAGAAATGAAGTGTGGGAATTGGTAGATCATCCTGAAAACTACAATGTAGTAGGAAAAAAATGGGTATTAAAGAATAAGAAGGACAAAAATGATGTGATAACTAGAAACAAAGCAAGGTTAGTTGCAAAAGGATACTCACAATCTGAAGGAATTGATTATGATGAGACCTTTGCTCCAGTAGCCAAACTAGAAGCTATTCGACTATTTCTAGCTTATGCATCATATATGGGCTTCAAGGTATATCAAATGGATGTCAAAAGTGCCTTCCTAAATGGTATTCTAGTAGAAGAAGTGTATGTAGAGCAGCCCCCAGGCTTTGAAAAAGGAAATCAAGTATATCGTCTGAAGAAGGCCCTATATGGTCTGAAGCAAGCCCCTAGAGCTTGGTATGACACATTGTCACAATTCATACTTGACAATGGATACACAAAAGGCAAAGTTGATAGAACACTTTTCAGAATACAAGAAGGAGAAGATATTCTAATGGTGCAAATATATGTAGATGACATTATATTTGGATCACCCAATCAAGATATGTGCAAGAAGTTCTCTGAACTAATGCAAGGAAAATTCGAGATGAGCATGATGGGTGAGATGAACTACTTCCTAGGACTTCAAGTCAAGCAATGTCCAGAAGGGATTTTCATCAACCAATCCAAGTATACCAAGAGCCTATTAGAAAGATTCAAAGCTTAACAAAGCAAGACTGCAAGGATTCCAATGATGACTTCATTCAAAATGGAACCAGATGAATCTGGTACTGCAGTTGATCAAGATGAATATAGAGCACTGATTGGATCTCTCCTATATCTTACAGCCAGCAGACCAGACATAACCTTTGCTGTAGGAGTATGTGCTAGGTTTCAAGCAAAGTCATCTAGAAGCAGCAAGGAAGATTCTCAAGTCAACTTAGGACTATGGTACCCTGCTGATGACAATCTAGAATTGAGTGGATACTCTGACTCAGACTATGGTGGATGTAGAATTGATAGGAAGTCCACATCTGGAACATGTCAATCCCTAGGCAACAAGCTAATTTCATGGTTTTCAAAGAAGCAAACCTTTGTTGCAACCTCCACTACTGAGGCAGAATATATGGCAGCTGGAAGTTGTTGTAGTCAGCTGCTCTGGCTGGTCCAACAACTAAAAGATTACAATGTAGAGGCAAGAGAAGTCCCTATCTAATGTGATAGCAGCAGTGCCATTGCCATCACTCAAAATCCAGTTCTTCACAAAAGGTGCAAGCATGTCGACATTCGACACCATTTCATAAGAGACCACGTTGAAAAGAAGGACATCAAGATGGAGAAAATTCACATAGATATCCAAAGAGCAGACATCTTGACTAAGCCCGTAGCTGAAGAAAGGTTCAAGACCCTATGCTACAGCCTAGGACTCCTTGATCCAAGCACATGAAGAGTAAGATCAGCTGAGAAGACCTCAGCTGATACAACTACAGCAGACTAGGAGAATCAGATGAGGTGAATAGACACCCTCATCTTCTGGTAAGTATTTTCCCAATGAAGACAAATAAAGTTGAGGGAATACATAGAGTTATTAAATCAAGGGGGAATCTATGATACCTTAAGAATCCGTGATAAAAAAAAAACTTTATCTTCTGCATTGCATAAACATATATATTTATTCAGAAGAGTTGAACAAAGTTACTTGAAGTCTGTACTCAAAGCAATGTATACATGTGTATAATAATAAACTATTCTTCATAAAATACTTTATCACTATACATACATACAGTATACTATTGAGTTATACTTGGACGGATTAATACACCATCCTCACCGACTCAACAGTATGCAAGCTGTATACGGATCTCAAACAACTCATGTTCAAAATCTATAATTTCTGCATTCCACGAGATAAAGTCTGAATATCTTTAAATGTGAACCATTAGATCAAGAATCTCATTGTTGATCTTAAGAAGTAACCTTTTCAGAAGTTCAGACCTATCAACTCAATATTTTTGTCATCTTTCTCTCCACCACCTCATCTCCACCTCTATAAAAGGAGGCAGTTATGGGAATAACTAAGAACACAAATCACTAACTATTACTTCTGTTTTAGGTATGGAGAAAATCGAAAGAAGAGATGGCATGGACATCATCCCTCAACCAAGGTCTTGGGTGAAGGAGATGAAGATCTGTCCAGATGATGAAGATGATGCAGATTAGCATACTTGGCTCATTCAACATACATATCTTTTTGAAAAGAAAAGAAAGGAGAGACGTTCTTGTTGAAAAGAAAAGGAAGGAGAGATATAGAGGACAAAGTAGCAAGCAAGCAGAGCTTCTTCTCCAGGGGGAAGTTCTACATGGAGAGCTTGTTACCAAAGGCTACTATGTCAAAACCAATCAAGAATACCAAGCTCCTGCTTTTTCTTCACACTCCATTGAAGTACCTTTCAAGCTTCTCCCTCCTCAAGAGAAGCGAAGAAATTAAACAAGGACACATCAGATGCAACACCCCATCTGTTGGTGATGGAGCATCCGATGGTGAGGACAACCTGAACCAGTGGAATATCATCCAGGCTGACCAACTACACATTGGTAAGATGATAACACATGGTTAAGGGGAATTGCTGAAATATCCATCAAACCAGGTTGGATAAACTTTCACAGAATATTTACTCAGCAATTCAAAATATCTACTCATCTGATCAGAAGACCCACTCAGCTGACCAGAAGACTTTCAAGGAAAATCAGCAGACTTTTCAAGAAAATCAGAAGACTCTACTCAGCTGATCAGATCACTTCTACACCAACAAAAAGTCTAATGATTATCAGTGTGATCATGTAATTCATTCTAGATCTGTCTCTGAATGTAATTAAGGAATTCGGCCTATATAAGGAATGAATTTTACTTATAAAAATGGCCTTGAATGATCAAACTTTTACCATAGAAAATTAGTCTCAACGGCTATTTTTGGTAATGATGTCATTAGTACTCGATTACTATTCTGCCAGCAAATCAACAGTTGCCACATGGCATGCTGAGCCGACAAAATTAAAGGAATGGGCAGAAGATGAAGAAGGAAATTCTTGGGCGTTACTCCACAATTAAATCACTTTTGACCGTTGGATTAATGCACAAACCAAGATTTGCTGAAGTATATAAACAAACCCTAAGTCATTCCTCAAACCCTTTCGCTCACAAAACTCAATCGCATTCAATCACTCTCGTTCTGAAAATTCTTTCAAAGCTTTCTAAACCTTCAAACCAACACTCAGAATGGGGATCATTGAAATTTATGATGAGAAGACCAAGATCACAGGCACTCTATATGCAGCAAAGTGGTCTAAGGAAGGAAATATATTCACTTAGAATGCTCTGTTTTTCAAGGGCAAGCACACTGATGAGAATAAGGAGATTCTTCTTTGATGTCTCAATCTCAAACTCCGTGAATTTCTGGAAGCAGCACCAACCAATATGTACGAACAAGATGTGCTCGCTTTATACTCAAATGCAGAGTCCAAAGGCTCATATGTTGAAAGTGTTATGGGTGGACACAAGGTCAAAGTCACTAGGGATATTCTCAAGGACTTGTTTGACCTACCAAGGGGGAAGGTAAACATCTCTACTTACATTATGGGGAGAGAAAAGGAATATATGGAGATGTTTACTAGTGGAAGAGTCAAGGCTATTGATGCCTCTGGAATTAAGAAGTCTCAACTTGATCTCAAGTTTCAGACTTTGATGGACATAGCAGGTAAGATGTTGCTTGGCAACACGTTTAGTCATGATACAGTTACCACTCTGAAGGTTAGAGTTATGGCTTCAATTTGGGATCAAATTGATGGAGATTTGCAAGGGCTCTTCCTGGACAGAATTGCTCTTGAAGCCAAGAAAGTTACTCTGGACCTGCAATCTTAGGAGTGGAAGGTGACATCCACAGTCAGCTTTGTCAACAAGCTGAGTATCATCCTTCCAGAGATACTCCCAAAGAAGTATAAGATGGGTCCTGCTAAGAAGTTTCACATCTCCAAATATTACTTGAGAAAGGAGGCCCTTGCTGAGGCACCAAGGTTGAAGGAGGAAAAGAAGAAGAAGTTGGCTGAAGCACCCTCCAAAGATACAGCTGAAGAGGCAGAAGAGTCTGCTCATGACTCTGCTGAGGAGGAAGAAGAGTCTTCCAAAGAAGAGGCTCATTAGAAGACTGCTGAGGATGATGATGATGACAATCAGACTCTAGCACAAAGAAGATATCTGATCAGATCTGGACTCATCTCCCCATCTGATTCAGATGCTACTCCATCCGCCTCTCCTCTAAAGAAGGCAGGTGTCTCTATTTCCTACCTTACAACTACTCCTTCAAAACTTTCTAAGGGTCAGAAGAGAAAGAAGATCTCTTCTTCTTTCACACAGAAGTCTAAGAAATCCAGGATCCCTACTCCCATGAGCATAGCCCCAATTTCATCCTTTAACCCTACTGAAAGTGACAACCCATCAGAACCCTCATACACTGAAAACCAAACCCCTGCTGATACTCACACAGCAGAGGATCAAGCCATGCCCCAAATCAGTGCTGATACCCACACAGCAACTGACCAAATCCAGAATCCTTTTTCATCCCCTGCTGATGCCCAACCAGCCGACGAACAAACTCAGACATCTCAAACCCCTGCTGATGCAAAAACCTAAGAAAACACTTCCCAAATCCCTGCTGATACTCACACAGCAGAGGAAACTATCCCGACCACTCAACTCCATATATCTTCTGCACCAGAAGACCTGGCTCCAGCAGACCTACCTCAACCCCAGTATAGCATGGTGCACTATCTAATGTGCACTAGGGAAAAAATCATGCGAATGAAGATTGCCAACCTGCTGAAGACCACTGTTCCTGGAGTTGATGAAGAATCAATCCAATTTGAACAAGTACTAAGAGTATGCACTTGGATTGAACTGAGAAGAGATGATGTGGATGACCTCATTGAAGTCATTGAAGGAATGGGAGGAAAAGTTAACTTTCTCGACTGGGAAATGGAGCAAAAAGAGGTTGCTCAAGTCCGATCATTCACTGAGCTGTTTCCCACAGAGGCTCTGACTAGGGTATGTCAAAGGATTCTAGGAATCCCCTCTGGGGAACCCTCTGTCCCAGACATAACTACAGATCACCTGGTCGTCGTCAAGGCTTCTGCAGATGATACAGCTGAACTAGTTGAGAAAGAAGAAAAGGAAAGAGAGTGCTGACTGTTCCATCTCACTTCTTTCCTAAACATGAGCTCGATCACTTCATCTATCAACCTCAACAGAGGAAAGGTCGTTTGTTTGCTCGTCTGGTTGATGTCACAGCAAACTTCCTAGAAGAAGGTTATCTAACTGCGGAAGAAAAGGGAATGACACTAGTTGTCTACAATCCACCTACCATTCCAATACTTCCACAAGAAGCTCAAGGTACTGCCTCACCCTCTACTTCATCTTTTGATATTAGAGCAGATGTGTGTGCTCAAGTCAAGGAAGCAATAGACACACACTTCAACAAAGGGCTAGGCATGCAGCTGGCCAGATTCGTTGAAAAGGCTATTCATGAGCAGAAGACTCATCTCACCGATCAGATCCTTGACATAGATGACAAGTTCGGTGAGGCACTCCACAATCAGCTAGAGGAGTATCTCTACTTAGAGACAAAGAAATCAGCAGACAGGACCAAGATGTTTGCTGATCTCTATGCAAATGAGATAAACCGCTTAGAGACCTCCTACAAAAGCAGGCTCGATGATGCTGAAGCAAGAGCCACTGAAGGACAAGCTCTACTTAAATCAGCTACTGAGGCAAATGAGAAATTGCAGACTCAGCTGAAGGAGACAGCAGCCAAATTAGAAGAATTCACAGCTAAACTTGAGGCTGACTCTTCTTCAAACTCTCATGCTTAGATCCTAGAGCACAGTATCACTCATCTGACCCAAGTCGGCAAGGTCAATGCCATGGCTCTCAAGCAGAATCTGCATGTGGAGATTCTGAATGTCATGAAGCCTTTTGCGGCAGCACTTGCTGAAGCCAAAAAGGGGGAAGATGTATTGATAAAAGCTCTGGAAAAGTCTACTGCTCAGCAAGCTGAACTGGTAGTAGCACAAGATGATCTGAATGAAACCTTGGGAGGTTTGAAGACCAAAATCAAGAACAGACAAGGCAAAGAAGCTGTTCAAGAAGAAACTCAAGCCCCAACTAAGAGTCTAAAGCTCACTGTCCCTACAGAACAAGCTTCTGAAAAGAGGATGACAAGGAAAAGAAAGGCAGATGAGCAAGCAAAGGCAGGTAAGAAATCAGTTCCAGCAGAGCCTACTGCAGAAGAGATAGAGGCTCAAGAACTGAAGAAAAAGAAGATGCTTGAAGCTCAAGAGCTTAAGCAAAAGAAGCTAAATGATGCGAAGACAGTCAAGGACAAGTTTGATAGGAAAGTGGCCAAACTTAGGAAAGCTCTTAAAGACAAAGCAAAGGAAGAAACTGTCCTGGTATTTGACAGCACATATGTGGATATGTTGGCACTACAAGATGAGTTACCAAAGTGGTATCCTCTGAAGAAGAAATGGCAAATCCAACACCACATAGTGAGAAAGTTTGGTCCTCTTCCTACATATGAAGAAGAATTTCTTCAATTCTCCCAGTTTATGAACTTTGAAGATCAAGAGTTCTGGAAAGAAATAGTCAAGACAGCCAAAGAACTCGACAACTGCAGAATTCTAACTCCAGAAGAACCTAAATGGGATCCTCCCACTCTGGGCTCCGGAAGGAGAGACATGATAGAGATCAAGCGCATCCTAGAGAAGATCTATCTTGAAGAGAATGTTACAGACCCTCAACACATGGAAGATGTTCTAGCTCGTCTGTTCCTTGCCTTCCGCATCTAAATCAACAGAAGACCTGATGAAGACCACTTTAGAAGCTTAAAGAAACTAACACTTGTAATCTGTAAAAGCTCATATATGTTATGCAAGTATTAATTCTTTTTGCTTACAAGACAAACTCTCATTGTCTTCATCAGAAACTTCATGTTTTAAAGATTTTATAAACTCTTATCTTATTCATTAAGAACATTTATCAAGTATAGTTTTGGCTTCATCAAAAAGGGGGAAATTGTTGGGATATAAATTCACCCTAAGCCCCACTTGATGTTAGAACAGTTTTGATGGCTAAAACACTTAGAGTTTATATATGTAATAGGATCAGCTGACCTTGTATAGAACAACTTAGACTAGTCTTGTGTAATCAGTTGTATTGATCTCAGCTGATTAGCACAATATTGGCTTACATGCGCCTCCTCAAGATGAAAAGAGTAGAAGACATGAAGACTAGAAGATCCTTGAAGACCAGATAAGTAAGGTGCTTGTATACCTACTTAGCTGATGGAGTCCAAGTTGAAGATGGCCTATCAAAGCACAAATAATTGCCAGATCAGAAGAGTGTTACTCTTCTGATATCAGAAGACAGAAGACTTAAGGCCAGACGAGTAGTCAGAAGACTATTAGTGAAGATCAGAAGACTAGGTGCTCGCCTAGGACTCGACTGATTCCAAAGTCATCTTGCATTTCAAATGAAGACTTACCATTCTTAGAAGATTGACATGATCCCAGAATTGAATCAATCAAGCGGCTGGAATCAAGCAATCAAGCAAACATGGAAAGATTGTCCCAACGGCTAGTCAACTCCAACGGCTAGTTGCAGCAATCATCCCTATGAATACAAGATGATGAGAAATCACAAACAAGAAGTCACCACGAGAGAATTCACAAAATCTAATCAAGCAAGCAAGCAACAAGCCTTATTCTGTTGAGAATTCTCCAAGAGCCCAGAAATCATTAGAACACCTTCTAGCTCTTAAGTGATTTCCCATCCAACCTAAGAACCTGAATCCTATTCTTATTGTATACTCGTTGATTTAGGCACAGTGGTTAAGCAATTTATAAGCTTGAACCATTAGTTGGATACATTCAAAAACCCCAAAACCCCCCACCATAAGGTTAAGTTTTTGAACCCCTGTAAAGTGCAAGTGCTTCCAATCACTTGTGGAGACCGTAGTAGTTAGGACTGCTCAGATCTCCAAGTCCTACCCTTGGGACTATAAAGGAAAAGCCCTTGTAATTTTTGGTAAATTAAAGTGATTAAACACCACGTTCTGACGTGAGAGTGGACGTAGGAACGTATATCCGAACCACTATAAATCTGGTGTCATTTACATTCTGCACTTTACTTTATCGCATATTCATATCTTTATATAGTACATATTGTGTATTTCAAATATCTTCAAACAAGGCCATAACTTTCAAACCAGCATCAGCTGAGGTTTTCATTAAATAAACAAGTTAGTGTTTTCAAAAGAACTCAAGAACGAGTCTAAACAAACAGGCCTACTCACTTCCGCATTTAATCTCTTCAACAGATCACTATAGTCATCTGGACCAGCAGACTTGTAGTCAAGCTGACATAGAAATCAGAAGAGGTTCCAAACTCCTTTGAAAAAGTTTTAAAGTCTATTCACCCCTCCCCTCTAGACTTTAATCCCATTCACTACTCATTCAGGGACCAACACCAACCCTCCTGGTCCTCAAGAAACTAAGATTCACTATCTCACACATGCCAGATCAAAGGGATCTGTCTCTTCAGAGGTGTTGGCCAAAGATGGTAACACAGCCAAAGATGTTTAGCCCATGATGGTTCAACTGAACCTGAGGCACAACTTAATGATGTTGAGGCTTCCCAAGGAGAAGCTAGTTTGGTTAAAACCTCATTAGTGTCAGCAGAGTTAGACACTGACCATCTTTTAACCATTCAGGATGACTCAGTGGCCTTGGTATGCCCAAGCACTGTGATCTCCCAACAACTGCCTTCTATGAATCCTGTTGAGGATGTAGAAGCTGTAGGTTTAGGTGAAGGGGTTGAAAAGGAGATTAGTCCTGAAAAACAAGAGGGAGATGAGGATAAGAGTGAGGTAGTAATCACTAAGATAGTGAGTGTACCAACTATAGAGGGAGATGATGGAGTAAGTGAGGAAGGACAAATTATTCTTGAAGTCAAATCTGAACTTCAAGAATCCCTTGATGAGAGGAGGTTTGTTCTTCATTATTGTGAGATCATATATGAAAAGGGTGAAAAGAAATTAGTTGAAAATGAGGAGAAGGCTGCACATGAGTCAGGGCCTTATGAAAAAGAAATTGAGGGTGAAGAGGGTGTTTTTGTTGACAAATTTTTCTGTGCAGATACTTTAGGTATAACTCTTTAGCATATTTTTGCTGAAGATGTGTTCACAGATGCTCTAGTTGAAGTGGATGCTAACTTGTCCAAAGTTGCACTTGAAGAACATTCAACAAAGTTGGACACTTTGGCCTCACAAGTAGAGAATGCCCATGCACAAACTTCTGAAACCTTGGATGAAAAACGCAGAACACTTGCATCAGAAGATGAGGCTCACTGGACCAGAAGATGTGGTGTTACCCACAATTGAAGCAAGGATCAGTGGAGTTGAATCTGGGCTGCAGACCATCTCTACTGAAGTGCAAAAGGCCAAGGAGAGCATGGATACATTCACCAAATCAGTAAAGAAGGATCAAAAGCTGCTTCTTGAAAACCATAACAAGAATGTTAAGGCTCTCAAGTTGGTTGTGAAGCAGGCCATAGGAAAGAAGAGTGCTCTTCAGAAGAAAAGAGCAGAAGAGATGAGATTGGCCATATCAGCCAAGTTCTCTGAAGAAGTAATGGCCAAGATTTCTGAATCTGCAGTGGCCAACCTTACTAAACTTCTCAAGGCCAACCTTGATGCACCCCTTAGAACAACCTTGGAGGAGGTTGTTGAGCAAAAGATGAAGCTTGTTCTTGCCTTCCTTACACTACAACATAAAGTGGCCTAATGTAACACCCAAATGTAACATTTTTATGTAGGTTACTTTAGATAACACATTTTTGTAACACTTTCAAAACCTAATGTATATGTAACACTTTTGTATCACTTCATTAATATATAACACTTAAATGTAACATTTTTAGATAGGTAATTTTTTTTGTGAAACAATTTTTTTACCACAAAGTCCACACATTAATAAATAAGTATTTTAGGCGACAATTTTATACAACATAACGTTTAGATGGACATGGAAAATAAAATTTTATTTTGACTCAATTCAATATGTACGTGACCAATTAGCAATATTAATACAATAAAAAGTGTTAATATTAATTCAATTTCTTGCTAAATTATTTATTTTTATTGACATAATAAATTATAATATTTTGAAAAAAAATACTATGCCGATGAGAAAAATAATTTAATAATCGATCGTATTGATAAAAGGAAAAAAAAAATTAAAATATAATGCTCGACATTGGCTCCAAATTTTACTCTGTTTTACTTTGAAAAAATTAAAGATGCAGATATCATTAAAGATGAATGTGAAAATTTGGCTCCAACTGTCCCTCTATATTTTTTTATATAAAAAATTAGCTCCATTTTTCACTCCATGATTTTATATCTAAAAAAATAAAATGGAAAAAGAACGTGGAAGCGCCTGATGAGAACCACCATAAGAAATACGGAATAAATCCGTAATCCCAGAAACGGAGCTACTTTCACCCCCAATATATATATAGAGATTTATTCCTCCACAAAAACTCACCGGAATTTGATGAGAACCACGATACAAAATACGAATAAATCCGTAATCCCTAGTCAGGCTACCAAGAAACGGAGCTGTACTTTCACCCCAATATATAGGGATTTATTCCCGACAAAATATGTAAATGTAAATATCCTAACAAACTAACTATTCCATAATATCTTCTAATTAATATTCAATAATATCTTCTAATATCCTAACTAATCAAAATATATTCTAAACTAATGCATAATTTTTCTAATTAATATTCAATAATATCTTCTAATGCATAATTTATTTTGGGCCTCGACTTTATGTAGACCACGATCCTCATTCTTATTAGCGCCCTATGACTTGTTCATTTTTTTAGTTTTAATTTACTTTTCTATCTCTAACTTCTAATTCCCAGTTTCCGTCAAAGTAAAAACCTATGCCAAAATTTGAGAAAATTGAAAACCGCTTGTGCGTGAGAAGGAGATGACGCCCCTCATTCTTGCATTTGACACCAACATTGACGAAATTTACTTGAGAGAGTCGATCTCAGACTCGCAGTTTTTAGAGTTCAATGGAAAAATGGGTTCACGTTATACTACAATTCCGGTGAGTTTCAGTGCAATTCAATTTATGTACTTAATTTTCATTTCTTTTTTATGGAGTTCGTCGTCCGGGCTATTCTTGGATTGGGAATTTGGGACAAGACTGATTTATGAAGATTTAATTTCCGATTAATTAGTTTTTTAGATCGTTGTTCCCATTGAATTGGAATTAGAAATTAAATTTTTTTTTTTTTTTTTTTTTGAAGAGGGTGTTGTATTTTTGTGCTTTGAAATATTGATTTGATGTGGATAAGATACTTAGTTATGCGAATTTGCCAAAAATTGTTGGAAAGATCGTTATCCCCAAATTCATAGCTTTTCAAATATTGTCAACAATGCATATCACAAGAGTTCCACAAAGAAAAAGCTGACCTCACATTTGTAAGTTGCATGCATATTTGATATGAGACATATTTTCTTTTCTTATAATTAATAATTAGTAGATAGTACTCCATTTGACATGTTACCATTTATTAATCAATGAGGTGTGAGTCCATACTCCAATTTGTTCTTCGCTTTGAGTATGGATATTTGGGATTGAAGAATGTGAACAAGGAAGGATTAATTCAAGGAGGGAATAAGAATTTTAGTCAAAGAGGGAGAGGGAGCCTTCAAAGGTAAGGCTTGAATTATTTTGTAGTGTCCATTTATAGTTTATATTGATAGGTGTTTCATAATTTACATGTTTTCCACTCTATTATGACATGGTTTTCATATAAAGTTGGAACAACAATAATGGTTATTGTGCAGGTTAATCATATTTGTCAATTGCCACCTGTTTTCCTTGTGATTGTTACACTTTATTCCATGAAATTCATAGATATATATTCTTATTTTTTAGGTTCCAGTGACAGTTTTAGGAACACTCTTGATGAATATATCAGGAAGACGTCCACTGCAATTGATTGTGCAACACTTATAGTATTTTATGCTGATCAAAGAGTAAACATAGTTCAGGTTAGTCCAAATTCTCAAGCTCTATATAAAATTATCTGCCTCTCCACAGTTTAGAGTGTTGAAAATATTTTTGGTTTTTAGTTTAAAGTGTTGAAAATATTTTTGGTTTTTTTAATGACTCTGGTAGGCCGTTGTTTGGATATTTTTATTCTTAAGTGTCTCTAAATTGTCAATTTGTTTCATTCGCCTTTATGAAGAAGTTGTTCATCTTTGGTGGGATAATGAGGGTAGCTGCAATCAGAAGTATATTGACGGCTTTGGTGGGATAAGAGCTACAGGAGTTGGTACAAGTTCTTCTTATACGTACTACAAAAGAGATGAAACAGATAAATAATTCTAGAGAAGGTAAAACTTCTTGGTTCACTTCCAATCATGTGGCTTCTGTTGTTCTTTATTTTCCACATTATTGTAAACGAGAGCTTGAGGTGGTTGTGGAGTATCTAAGAAATCCTTCCAATTAAGTTCACACGATTAGTAATTTTTTTGTTCTGCTGTATCTCAATCGAAAAGTAAGTTTTATAGTTTGCATTGTTACATGTTGGAATCTTTTGATATTAGATTCCATTGGAAATATAACTATACTTTTTATTGTTGTATATGAAAATATAAATTGGCTCATAGTTGTGTGGCTGGATAACTTTTTGGCCTCATTTTTTGTGTGTTTAGATTAATTATAAAAAAACAATTTGTATTTTTAAGATTATCAAGAATAAATCTATAAACTCGAAATATAGCCAATTTATATTATCAGATTACATGATCCTGATCCTATCCATTTCCATGATAGATTTGCAGACATTGGTGTTTGACATGTTGGATCATTGCTTTAAGAAGCTAAGGAAAAGGTACAATACTGCTTATTAACGTTGTTTCTTCAGGAAAGTTGTACCACTTATTTTTTTAAAGTAGAGGTATGCTAGATGGTATGACAATTTTAGTGATAGTTAAATGTTTCGTGACATATTGACGTCTTTAGTTGGCCAAAAAATTATGGGAGGAAATTGGAATCATGTTAGGTAGTTTTTTCTTGTGAATAATTTGATATTGGTGTGCTTCTACAATTAATTTATTATACAAATTTATAAAAATATATGATCAAATATCTTGATCCACTGTCAAGTTAATAGTTGAAATTTATTGAATTTGTAATTTTGATACCAAGTAGGTATCAGTTTTGGAATCAAGATCCATTTTGTTCAGTACAACCTTAAGCTCTATTTATGTCATTGACGATGAGAGGAGAAGCGCTTATTGTATTTGGTTTAGTGGAATATGGAGATGAGGTAGATGTAATTATCCAACCAGTAAGTATACAAACTCTTTAAAATTTCACTCCGCACTTCTGAGATTGTGTTGTTGATGCGGCACTTGCCCCATAAGTAACTCTTTTGTAGCTGAAGCGAACCATGAGATGATCAGGAAAAAAAGGACTTGGAAATGGAAACTGAAGTTCAAGATCTCGTTAACTTCAACAAATCACGTGAGCAGGAAGGAGGGGATGAGAAAATGGAAAACGAAGTGCAAGATCTTGTAGACTAGTTATTAAATCAGTTTATCTCAGCAACCTATGTAATTTGTAGATATATTTGTTTTGTGTTTATGTCAATGTATGAAATTTTAATTATTAGTCTATTGACATTTTTATGAATTTTAGAAATTTATTAATACAAAGTACTATATTTTATGTTTCTATCAATGTGATAAGTAACGCATGATTTGATATGTTATTTAAAAAATGTTACATAATTAATTTAAAAGTAACACATATAGAGATTAAAAGTGTTATATAATTATTTAAATGGTGTTATTAGAAGTGTTACAACTATTGAAAAAAAATGTTATCTTACATTTAAAAGTGATATCAAAATAATGATACCTTCAAATATAAAAGTGATACATTTAAATTTAAATATAACATTTTTTAAGTGTTACACCAAAGTGTTACAATTAATGACACAATATTAATAGTGTTACACTAGACTATTAAAATGTTACATTAGATTTTTGGCAACACGGGCAAATACGACGTCCTTAAAAGTGTTACCTATTTTCTATAATAACACTTTATAGCTATTAAATAACATTTTTTAGGTGTTGCAGTAGGCAATTTATGTTGTAGTGTTAGCATGAGTAGTGATAGGATGCAGAACATTCATGATGAGAATGTTTACTTGCTTGAGGAGATCAAGTCCCTGAATCAGGCCAATCCTTGTTGGCTACTACTATGAGTGACCTTAAACCCCAATGTTTTGATGTTGCCAAAAAGGGGGAAAGGGAAAGAGCTAGAGCCAAAGGTGCCTTGAAGATTGGAGAAGGCAAAGGAAAGGAGCAAGTGCCTGAAGTAGAAGGGAAAGGGAAGAAGGTGCTGTATATAAAGGATCTAGATGAAGAAGAGCAACTAGCAATTGCCCTGAAAAACTTTTTGGCTTCAGTACAAGAAGAAAGCGCAAGATGGCAGCAAAGGCCAGGTGGTGAATCAGCAGGTTTGGACAAAGATGTTGAAGATGTCTAAGTCAGGGGGAAGGTCAAGAAAGTAAAGAAGAGAAGAGACCTTCACTGATTTCCCCAATAGCCTAGATTTGCGTGCTGAATTAGGAATTGATGAAGAGCCTTCATAAAAAAGGACCAAGACTGCTGCAAATGCTACTGAAGTGGCCAAGAGCCCTGAAAAGAAGAAGAAAGTACCAGTCCTTGTTGATGATCCTCCCAAGCTATTTGAAGAAGTCTTTGGAAAAGATGCTGAAACTCAGTAGAAACTGTCAATGATGAGAGCTCAAGAGAAGATGGAAGCATTGATGGAAGCAAACAGAGCAAGACATAAGAGAAGAGAAAACTTCCAGAAGCCAAGGAGAAGGAGAGCATCATACAACAAGTTGAAGCCACAGCTGTTGATCAAGATGGACACCAAGTATCCCCATCTTGACAAATGGGTCCCAATACAGCTGAATGATGAATGGGAGAAAGCAAAGAGGGAGTTTTTTTTATGACTTTTATGTCATAGGAAGATGGATGGATGAAGACATTGAATCCATCTTCACTCAGTTTATGTATGAAAACCATAGAGAGCTTTATCAGAAACTCTTTGGTGTTGTAGATATAGCACGAGTACAGTTCCAAGCTCCTGGTCCCATCATCTACATGCCTCCAAAGTTGCAAGGCTACATTGATCAGTAGAGGATTCTCCAAGAATTCATTGAGATACTCAAGATGGAGAAGTTGAAACTTGGACCCAAGGGAACAAACAAGGAGGCTATGGACCTAAAGAAGAGGATCTGGGCACAGTATGGGATGGTGCCACCTCCTGAAGAAGAACTTTGAAACTGCTAAGTTTCCTTGTCCCTTATTGCTCATGACTGCTGAAATGGATGTTTATGCTTATGATTTGTATTTTCTCTGATTAACATGCTCTGATTGGTTGATCTTAATTGTCATCATACTTTGTAATGTTTAAATGTTATATCAATGAAAGATCAATCATTTTGTTCAAGAGATAATATCTCATTGTCTCAACTTGCCTGACTTAACCTATATGCACTTAAACTGTGATTATACTAACATGTTGTTTCAGGAAATTTGACCTTAGTCACATCTACTGAAGTCATATGTAATAGTATAGTCAAGTCACCTTTGTATAGGTTTTGGCATCATCAAGAAGGGGGAAATTGTTGGGAATAAAATGAGATTTTGATTAAGATACCAAAACCCCTTAAGACATGCCAAATAGATAAGTCAAATTGAATGAACATGTTTCAGGAATGTTGGAACATGTAGATCAGGCTAGTTGAGAAGCTGGCATGTTAGACAACTCTTAGTTGATTTAGATGCATAGATTGAGGGGGAACAAAAGTTTAAGTGATTGCAAGAATCAAGTTCCTCAAAGACTCTGAATCAAAGATGATCCCAATACTGCTAATATGCTTACTGACCAACTGTGCTGATCAAAGTCAGCTCAGTAAAAAGACAACCTCCCTAATGATCATTTAAGTGAAACACATCAAGAAGACTAAGTCTACTGATGTGTATATCAAAGTTCAGAGGAGATGTCCAGCAAAGTGGAACAAGCACATTTGAACCTGAAATGTTCTAAGGAAGGAGCCAACTGTGCTGATGGGGTCAAAACTACTGATATGGAAGCAAGAAAGCCTAAGAGCTATCAACTAATATTAAGTGAAGTTAAGGAGCCAAGTCATCTGATAAGAGCTATGCCAACACTGCTGATAAGCCATGTCTGCTGAAAGTGATAAGCAGACTTTTCCAGATGATAAGGAAAGTTGTCCTTATCATGGAACCAATGATCAGAAGTCGTGTCCATGTTTGAACAACTGAATCCCCAAGTCAGACATTGGGAAGAGTGCATCAAAGTCAAGACAAGAAGCTTACAGCCGTTTACTTCCCAAATTAAGGACATGTCACTTTCAAGAATCTGTCTTCTAATTGCAAAGTTCAAGGAAGGAAAATATAGACATTTTGAGGCTGTTTCTCCAACAAACATAACCTCCATTTTTTCTATAAATACTGAAGTGTGGAGACCATTTGAAGTGATCCAACTATCCTATAATCTAAGGAAACTACAAGCTCACAAGCTTACAAGCTCATACAAGAATACTTCATTCTTAGTTTCCATACACTTCATCTAAGCCTGAACCTATTGTAAAACATTCGAGCTTAGAGAGATATCCTACCTTTACACAGTGCTTAAATTGTAAAGGATATCTCACCCTAGTTGGAACCAACATCAACCCTTAAACCTTTCAAGAAAAGTTATGAGGATTGTTGTAGTAGAAGTGTGAACTAGAACTGTCAAGAGAAGAACAGTTTAGTTCTGAGTTGAGAGAGAGTACTAGGACTCTGAATTCCTAGGGATCAAGGCACTAAGGAGTAGTGTGGTTGATCAGTGCACCTTGGCATTATAAAACAAGTTAATTCCAAGAGTGAATGAATTATCCTGTTAAATTAGGGAAAGTTGATGTAAGAGCTTGAGTATCTGAACCACTATAAACCTTTTGTGTTATTTACTTACAAGCTATTTAATTCAAGTAACACATTCATACACTGCACACAAACTGATCTTCAAAAGTTATACATCACAAGTTGTGCAAAACTGTTTTGGGATAAGTCCCCTAAAAAGTAGTTAAGTGTTAAGAAAGGATTTCATAATTAAAAGAAGTTTAAACATAAAGGGCCAACCATAATTCCTCACATATAACTTAATTAGATAGTTATTCAACTAAGTACTTCATAGTGCTTAGTAGTTTGATTATCTTAAGAAAGTTATACATACTCAGAAGAGTTGTCCAGGACAACCTTGCTGAAAGCCTGATTTGTTTCAATTGAAAAAGATTTGCATATACAAGTGTATTCCCCCACCCCCCATGCACCTGTACCATACTTCTTTCAGCACCAACAGGTTTAGTAAAGATATCAACTCATTTTATATCAATATGGATCTTTTCCATTCTAATGTTCTTCTTTTCAACATGATCCCTAATAAAATGATGTCTAACATCTACATGCTTGCACCTAGTATGTAAAACGGGATTTTGAGTAATAGCAATGGCACTATTGCTGTCATAAAATATTGGTACATTAGATTCCACAATGTTGTAGTCTCTTAGTTGTTGCATTAGCCAAAGAAGCTGACTACAACAACTTCATGCGGCCATATATTCTGCTTCAGTTGTAGATGTTGCTACACTCGTTTGTTTCTTTGAAAACCATGATATTACCTAAGTACCTAAAAATTGGCATGAACCAGAAGTTGAATTTCTATCTATCTTGCAACCACCAAAGTCCAAATCTGAATAACCACTTAGGGATAAATCATCATCTGAAGGATACCATAATCCTCGATAATGGTCCACTTTAGATATTTCAATATCCTTTTAGCAGTTTCCACATGACTTTCTTTGGGGTTGGCCTGAAATCTAGCACATACACCAATTGAGAATGCAATATTTGGCCTACTGGCAGTTAGATATAGTAAAGAACCAATTAGAACAAGATAATAAGATTGATCAGCACACTTACCTCGATCATCTGGATCCATTCTGTATGTAGGTAGCATTAGTACTCCAACAGTTTTACACGTTTTAATACCAAATTTATCTAACAGACTTCTAAGTGTACTTTGCTTGATTTATAAAAATGCCATCAGATGATTGTTTTACTTGAAGACCAAGAAAGTAAGTCATTTCACCCATCATAGACATCTCGAATTTACTTTGCATGAGTTTAGAAAAACTGTCACTCAAGCTTTTGTATGGTGACCCAAAATGATGTCATCTACGTAAATTTGGACAAGTTAAATGTCTTTCCCTTCTTGTTTTCTAAACAAAGTACGATCTACTTTGCCCTTAGTAAAACCATTTTCTAGTAAGAATAGTGAAAGAGTGTCATACCAGGCTCTTGGGGCTTGTTTCAATCCGTAGTGTGCTTTCTTCAATCTGTACACTTGATTTCCTTTCACCTCAAATACAGGAGGTTGTTCTACATAAACTTCCTCAACAAGTATACCATTAAGAAATTCACTTTTAACATCCATTTGATAGACAGTAAATTTCATATGGGCAGCATAAGCAAGAAACAATCTTATAGCTTCTAGTCTAGCTACAGGAGCAAAAGTTTCATCATAGTCAATACCTTCTTCTTGAGAATAACCATGTGCTACTAACCTAGCTTTGTTTTTTACTACAAGAACATTTTCATCTTTCTTATTCTTGAAAATCCACCTAGTGCCTACCACATTATGTCCAGCAGGTCTATCAACAAATTCCCATACATCATTTCGAGTGAACTGATTCAACCCATCTTGGGCTATTATCCAATTACTATATGTTGGGAAATTAATCCCAATACCCAATAATAGTCCCCCTACAATGTGGTCCCCAACTCTTGTGGTCCCCAACTCCTTTGTGGGAAATTATTATGGGACCACATTCCCCATCTCCTTTGTGGGGAATTATTGGCACTTGTGGGTTATGGCTCATCACGCTAGGAATCCTTTGAGACTCCCGGGAATCTTTTGAGATGCCCTAGGGATCTTTTGAGACTCTCGGGAATCCTTTGAGACTCCTTTAAAATTACCCGGATCTATTTGGGACGTAATTTAAATATGAATTATCATAAATCTAATTTCATAATTTAAACAAATTAAATCAACTAATTTATGTAATGAATGTACGGTAAAATAATTAAATCCCTAAACATGCCGAACTAAGGGATTACGTGTTTACCTTTAAATCGAAGAGATATCGTTGAGAAGAATAACAACATCAACCCAATTGCCTTCTCAAGTATTCCCTAAGTCCTAGTCCGTTGACCCGGTGGGAGATCTCACGAACTATTAACTCTCAAGGAAGAATTAATTTTCTCTTGTTGCACACACTGTAATTTCGAAAATTACAGATTTTTTCTTTTTCTTTTCTTAGTCTTTAGAGTACCAATTTTTTTCTTCTCCTTTTATAAGAGAGAATCTATGTTTCTTCTCTTACAAGAAAGAAAAATTGACCGGTCAATTTATCTTGGAATAATATAGAAATAATCTCTTATTTCCATATATCTTTTTCCATAAATATTTCTCTTTTATTTTTTTGCAACAAAATTAATCCTTATCTTTTAATTACCTTAATTAATAGACTTTTATTGGGCTACTTGAGAGGCCTTTAGGAGAATTAGAATTGGACCTCCCAATGGTCCCAAAAATCAATATTGAGCCACAACATTTTTCCAGCCCATTAATATTAATTCATTCCACTATAGAATTAATATTGCACTATCCATCCTAACCCATATTACGAAATATGGCTCCCGGTTATTATTTCCCGTGTTTAAGATTCAATGTCCATCAATTAATTTAAGCTATTGAATGCTTTAATTAATTAATATATTTTATTCCTGGGAGTAAGGACAGCTCAACATTATTATCATACCGGAAATAAATTCCACTGATCAGATTTGATATGATAAACCTTCTGAGCCCACCAAGGGTACACAATCAACTTGACACTCCAAGACACGATTCTCTGTATTAATTTTGGCAATCTGTCCTGTAATTAATAATATTGCCCAAAATACAAAGTATTGAATCAAATTGATTCTTTACCCATAATAAATCAAAGCAATACTTCTTAACTACAGACAATCCCATTTAAGTGACAGAGATTAAGAAATCAACAACCACTGAGGTTTAATTCTTCATTCCTTTAGTCAGTCTAGAAGAATTACCTCTCTGTAGGTCCTATTCAGCACGTCATAATGCACTAGTGTAATCTCTTGGTCAAGATAAACCAATCCGAGCCTTACACCTCAACTTCTACCAATGGATTGTTCAATTCCATCTAAGTTGTGAATCAATTGTACTTATATACAAGGAACTGACAATGTGATCTTCTGTGATCTTCTACACACCACATTGTCTACAATGTAAAATACATCTGAACGTTTATGCAATAAATAATTAACATTCATTATATTTAAAGCAACCAGTGATAAAAATATTATTCTCATTTATAAGTGCAAGAATCAGTTTGTATACATAAGTAGCACTAAAAGCATACTTGCCAGTATAACCCTAACAATCTCCCACTTATACTCAAAGTCTGTTTTTAAGTATACTACAGCCCGTCCATGTTCTACATGTCCTATTAAATTTTCCCACTTATACTCAAAGCAGCTTAGCAACGCACTTGACCCCCATTCCTTCCACATGTCTCTCGAATGTACTCTGAGGCAGACCCTTTGTGAAAGGATCAGCTAGGTTGTCTTCCGATGCGATCTTTGCCACCACTATGTCTCCTCTCTTAACGATTTCTCGTATAAGATGGTATTTCCTTTCAATGTGTTTTCTTGCTGATGTGCTAAAATTTGCACGAGAGGATTGTGTGTCCTCTGGATTGGATGTCCCACTCCTCGAACACGCACGATCACTCCAAGTGTGTTGCCTTCGTTCAAAACCTTCAAGAACCTGCAGAGAACACGCCGGAGGGGAGTCCGGCGCGGACACTCCGATGCCTAAGTCAGTATAGGGCTTATTAATCTCTCCCAAGGATCTCGGGATCCTTGATATATAAAAAATAGTTCTTTAAAGATCTCCCAAAGGTAGATTGTATTTAATTTAGTAAATGCGTAATGTACGAGAGTCTAACCTGGAAATCTCCTCCATTTTACCTATTTATAGAGATATTAGTTGGAGAGGAAGTCAAGCCTTCCTTCTTTTCCGGAACTACCCGCCAGACTCGGTCCTACGAAGTGGATGAGGCCTTCTTTCCTCCACTTCCCGAAGACTCGGCCATATCTCCTCTTTATTTGACTCGGTTCCCCCGGATAATAGAGGATAAGGTCCATCTTCTATCGAGTCCAAGCCGAAAATAGCGGAACTTCCCTACGTTCAAGGCTCACGAACTTCCTCCAAAGTAATTCTTCTGGAAGCTTCTCTTTGGTGGTAGCTCCCTCCAAAGGGATCTCCCGAGAGGATTTCTCCTCAGAGCATATTTCATAATCTGATCCTTTCACTTTTATCCTATCCCTTATACACGTGTCGACTCCTTATTAAGTGACATTTTTAGGCCGCATCATCACTCCCCCCTACTCTCGTAAAAGGGGGACATCTTTTGTGAGAGTAGAGAAGTTTTCCTAGAACTTGTTACAAAGGTCCTCCTGGAGAAACGTGTATCTTCCCCGCTTTGGAGAGGAAGTTTCAAAAATGTCCTTCTCCGAGGGCTTTCCCGCCTCAAATTCTGGGAGACTTTTCAGCTTCCGCGCGTGCACTTCACGCGATCACCTTTCTCTCTCTTCTGTTATTCTCCCGAGGAAAACCCTCGATTTTTCCCCCTATCTTTCCTCACTTACTTCACGCAATCATCTCCCTTTTCTCTCTTTACTTTTCAAATTTCACTCCTCCCAAAGATTTCTCGTCGTCTTCATCCTTCTTCTCCGGTGTTCTTCACCTCGAGTCTCTGCTGTCGTTAACCGCCTCGTCTGATTCCATAGCCCTTCTACTTCAAGGTAACCCAGCTATTCTCTTGTTCTGCTTTTATTAATAGTGTAAATCGATGTCAAATCCTCCCTCTTTTCCGGAAGCTACCAGCCAAAATTCCTCTGAAGCGACTCCCTCTCTAATGGGGAGTCCAGAGAATAGAATTTCCCCCGCTTCCCAAATCGACCATACTCACTTAGTTGACCTTGCTCACGCCTACGGCTTTCCATCGGAGTACGCCTTTCGTGCTCCTCGCTCCGATGAACGCCCAGATATTTCCCAGCCTCGGACCCTTGCTTTTTTCGAAGCCCATCTTAGGGCCGGACTACGGTTTCCGATTCATCCTTATCTGGCTGCCATATCCACCCGTATGCAGATCCCCCTTAACCAGTTTACTCCGAATGCCATCCGTACTATGATAGGTTTTTACATCTTGGTGAAGGGGAACGGGGGTGACCCATCTGCCGAACTATTTCTGAGCCAACACTCATGCAAGATGAATGATGGCTTCTTCTATGTTAGTGGTCGAAGGTCTCGTGTTTGTAAATTTCTGAAAAAAACTCCATGAGGAAGACTCATCTTGGCGAGATTACTACTTCTTTGCTACCAGCCCTACCGATTGGCCATTTCCTCACGGGGATTGGTTATTCCAAAATCCCGGAGTGACTCCTCCTCCCCTGAAAGCTTACTCAGTTTCCAATCTCACCATTATGGATAATCTCAACACTCATACCCATTTGCGCGACTATTTCGATGTTATTGCCATTTGCAACAATCCTCGCATCCTCTCCCACTTCGGCTTTTGTCCTCAAGATTTTCCCTTAGGTTCCCGAGATGATAAAAAATCTTCTATTGTTACATTTTATTTCTTGCATATGGTTGTTTTTCTGAACTCTGAAAATTTTCTTGAATATTTGTAGCAATGAGTTGGTTGACTCATATCTCCCGAGATGCCCCTGCTCTCAGCATAGTGAAGGCCCCTGTATTATCCGCTCCAGAAGACATTCCAAAGGCTCCTCCATCTCCTGCTCTCGAGAGCTCTGCTAAGACTCCGGCTCCAGAGGGTCCTTCAAAGATCCCCCCTCTCCCTAGCTCTTCCACTCAGGTCCCAGGTTCAGTTGCTAAAAGAACCCGCTCGGCTGCCAACACCGTTTTTGCTGACTGTGGGACTTCTAAGAAAAAGAAGGGAAAAACGCCTCGTACTCCTGTCGAGAAAAGCTCCTCTCCATATGAACTTCTCCATCGTCTTATTGACCGATGTCTCGTTCCTTCCCATGCTACTGCTTCATCTGATTCCTCCCCTCCTGAGGACCAACTACTCCATGGCGCTCATCTTTTCGCAGAGGTATCTTTTATTTTGATTTTTCTTATTCACGTTCGTTGTTTTCTTTACATCTCCAGCATCATTTTCCTTTCCTTTGTAGTTTGGCGTTACCTATGCCAAGATACTCGACCGGGGTGTCGAGATGGTGGCTGAACTTGAGCTTCTCCGAGCTGAGGTGTCCTCCTTTCAATTGTCCTTCAAGGATATTACTAGGGAAAAGGAGGAGGCTCATAGGCGAGCACATGCTTTATCCGAGGAGTTGTCTTTCTTGCAGACCCAAAGCCAGCAGGATGCTGTCAGGATCAAGCGTCTGGTGTAGGAGGTAGGGCGGATGAAACAGGAGCTACCGGATGTTGGGGTGCGGGCTTGTATTGAGTCTCTATTCACTTCTCCTTCGGGCCAAGAATTCTTAGGAACTCTTCATACTCAGTGGTTGTCCAGTTTCCTGAAGAGCTCGAGCTTTCTCTGTGCCATGGGGCCGCACATTCCTCATTTTATCGACCACGGCTTCAGCAACGCCATCGCCGAGCATTCAGCCCCAGGATTCGATGGGACTTATTCTCGTGAGTTTCATCTGGATCGACTCGCTACCCCTCCAAAGTTCCTGGGGGATCCTCAACAGAGTCCGGACAGTCCTTGGTGGCTACCCGGGATGGGCCAAGCTATTGCCAAGTTGCAGGCTGCCAAGATAGGTATGGCTGAGCTAAAGCCTCTGGAGCCACTTATTTATCCTTATGTTTCTGTTCCAAAAGTGGCAACAGGGATGGATGGAGGGACCGGCACTGCTGATGCTATGGGGAGTATGAAGGATCCGGAGGAAGGTGGAGGATCTAGCAATCATGTTGCTGGGGAAGAGGGCGCTGCTGGAGTAACTGAAGGAGTTGAGGTTGAGGGGGTTGCTACCCAGGAGGTTGCTGCTGAAGAAGCAGTTTAAATATCATATTCCTGATCATCATAGACAATCTATTTTTCTGTTGTTTTGCTACACTCTTTATTTTCTGCTCATAACATTTGCTCCTCGTATTTTGTAGGGGACCCCACACTCCTGGATATGTGGGGGCTTTTTGTAGTAATTGTGTTAGCTTAATGTTGCATGCTTTGTGGTCTCTTTCTTTCTTGCATGAGCAGCGTACAAGATCAGCAAGGAATGTGTTGGAGGTGTATTCTCTTTCCCCCCTCCTTGTTGGTCTTGTGGGCTAATTTGGAATTATTTCTCGGCACCTTAGCCTTTAGGCCTCTGAGTGTCTCCCACTCTTAATTTTAAAAGATCTTATTTTATAAAATCTTCTCATTTCGGTAACCCACTTGGGTCTCAAGTAAGCTGAGGGCTCTCCGGAGCACCTCGGTCTCCGAGTGTCACTCACTCTTATTTTTAAAAGATTTTAATTCATAAAATCCTCTCATTTCAGTAACCCACTTGGGTCTCAAGTAGAGTGAGGGCTCTCTGGAGCACCTCGGCCTCTAGGCCGTTGAGTGTCTCACACTCTTATTCTTAAAGGATTTTAATTCATAGAATCCTCTCATTTCAGTAACCCACTTGGGTCTCAAGTAGAGTGAGGGCTCTCTGGAGCACCTCGGCCTCTAGGCCGTTGAGTGTCTCACACTCTTATTCTTAAAGGATTTTAATTCATAAAATCCTCTCATTTCAGTAACCCACTTGGGTCTCAAGTAGAGTGAGGGCTCTCTGGAGCACCTCGGCCTCTAGGCCGTTGAGTGTCTCACACTCTTATTCTTAAAGGATTTTAATTCATAAAATCCTCTCATTTCAGTAACCCACTTGGGTCTCAAGTAAAGTGAGGGCTCTCTGGAGCACCTCGGCCTCTAGGCCGTTGAGTGTCTCATACTCTTATTCTTAAAGGATTTTAATTCATAAAATCCTCTCATTTCAGTAACCCACTTGGGTCTCAAGTAAAGTGACGGCTCTCTGGAGCACCTCGGCCTCTAGGCCGTTGAGTGTCTCACACTCTTATTCTTAAAGGATTTTAATTCATAAAATCCTCTCATTTCAGTAACCCACTTGGGTCTCAAGTAAAGTGAGGGCTCTCCGGAGCACCTCGGCCTCTAGGCCGTTGAGTGTCTCATACTCTTATTCTTAAAGGATTTTAATTCATAAAATCCTCTCATTTCAGTAACCCACTTGGGTCTCAAGTAAAGTGAGGGCTCTCTGGAGCACCTCGGCCTCTAGGCCGTTGAGTGTCTCACACTCTTATTCTTAAAGGATTTTAATTCATAAAATCCTCTCATTTCAGTAACCCACTTGGGTCTCAAGTAAAGTGAGGGCTCTCCGGAGCACCTCGGCCTCTAGGCCTGTGAATGTCTCTCGCTCTCGCTATAGTTATATTCATACGTCGCACATTCACATATGAGAAAGATAAACAAGACATAATAAATCTGAGTAATTCATTTTTCAAAAAGGGATAAGGCTTCATTGATTTATTGTCAATTTTCAACATAGGCCATAGATAACCTACGCCGGTCTCGTTAAAAACCTCTTTACGGAAAAACCCCAAAGGGGAAACCCGTAGAGAGGGAAAAAGAGCTCCGGTGAAGCCACAAAATACACCAAGTAAAGTACGAATCAATGCAAAAAGTCACAAAACAAAAGTAATAGGTGGTCTCAAGACCTTACACTGTCTTCAAATAAAGAATCTCTTCAAATGGCAAACGTTCCAGGGTCTAGCTATGTCAACCCCCTCCATACTCTGCAGTCTGTATGCTCCTCCTTTCAACACCTGTGTGATTTTGTAAGGTCCCTCCCAGTTGGGCTCCAGCTTTCCTGTGTTCTTCAGGGCGTCCGCTCTTCTCAGCACCAGGTCCCCTGCTCTAAAGGACCTCGGGATCACTCTTCGATCATATGCAGCTTTAATTCTGCTTTTATATCTTTCAACACGTACCCTGACCATCTCTCTTTCTTCTTCCATCAAATCTAAAGCCTCTCTCATCAATCTTTCATTCTGATGTTCTTCAAATTGGGCAACTCGATGCGATCGTAAAACGGCCTCTGGAGGTATCACCGCCGTAGCTCCGTAGACCAGCTGAAATGGAGACTCTCCAGTTGCTGTCTTCGGGCTAGTCCTATATGACCATAATACATTATCTAACTCGTTTACCCATCCTCCTCCTATCTTTGTCAACCTAGTTCGGATCCCATCTACTATTGTTCGATTAGTAACCTCCACCTGTCCGTTAGCCTGAGGATGGGCTACAGAAGTGAATCTCTGTACTATGTTCAATCTTGCACACCATCCTCGGACGTTTTCGCCATTAAACTGTGTTCCATTATCGGAGACCAATATTCTGGGTACTCCGAATCTACAGCAGATTTGTTTCTTCAGGAATTTAATCACATTTTCTTCATCTATCGTAGCCAGGGGGGCAGCTTCCACCCATTTGCTAAAATAGTCCACTGCCACAATTAGAAATTTTCTCCCTCCGGAGGCTGGAGGGAAGGGTCCTACCAAGTCGATTCCCCACTTAGCGAAGGGACAAGGAGAGTGCATCGCTCCCATCTTTTCCGCAGGGGTCCTTATCAATGGAGCATTTTTCTGACACTTGACGCATTTCCTCACAAATTCTCTAGCATCTTTTGTCATGGAGGGCCAGTATAACCCTGCCCTTAAAACTTTCTTCACTACCGCTTTGTATCCTTCATGACTGGCTGCATCACCTTCGTGGATCTCTTTAAGTGTGTATATAACTTCTCTAGTCGATATGCACCTCAAATATGGGTGCGTGAACGACTTCTTGTATAAGTGCCCTCCGATAATACAATATTTGATCCGAAGGGCTCGGGTCTCTCTGGTGGTAGGGGCATTTGCTTCCTTGGTGAGTTCTATCCATATAGCCCTTCTCCAATCATCTTCCTCTTCAATGGAGCCAATGGGGTTCTCCAGAGTCTCTCTTTCCGCAACTACTAGAGTTATTGTTCCCTGTCCATCAAACTCTGTGGAGCTAGCGAGTTTGGAGAGACTATCCGCCTGCGTGTTCTTCTCTCGGGGTATTTGGACTACCTCGCATTCTTGGAATTTGCCCATCACCGCTTTGGCACGCTCCAAATAAGCAGCCATCCTGGTATCTTTGGCTACATATTCACCATTCACCTGCTGAACAACTAGTTGGGAGTCTGAGTATAGGGTTACCTTTGGAGCTCCCAATTCCAATGCCATCTCCATCCCTCTGATCAAAGCTTCATACTCTGCTCCATTATTTGAGGTCATGAATTGAAACCTCACTGCGAATTGTAGGTCCTCTCCTCGGGGGCCTATCAACACAATCCCTGCTCCGCATCCGCTCAGGGTCACTGAGCCATCTACGTACACATTCCATCCCTCGACCTCCTCTGGTTTAGTCGACTCTTGGATGAAATCTGACAGAGCTTGAGCTTTTATAGACTTCCGTGGCTCGAAATCTATGTCATATTCTTGGAGCTCGATCGCCCACTTCACCATCCTTCCAGAGAGGTCTGCTCTTCCTATAACCTGTTTCAACAAGTAATTAGTGCGGACCAATATTTTATAAGAAAGGAAATATGGGCGCAGCCTCCGGGCTGTAACGACCACAGCTAGAGCAGCCTTCTCAATTTCTGAGTAACGATTTTCGGCCCCCTGAATGATTTTACTGACATAATAAATAGGGTGCTGCAGAGATCCCTCTTCTTTGACTAAAGCAGTACTTAGGGAGAATTCCCCTACGGAGAGATACAAAATAAGGGTATCTCCTGGAGAAGGCTTCGTCAGTTTCGGCAACTGAGACAAATGGTGCTTCAGGTCTTCAAAGGCCTTTTGGCATGTTTCGCTCCATTCAAACTTGGTTCCTTTCTTAAGAATTTTAAAGAAGGGATGGCTCTTTTCAGCAGACCTAGCTATGAATCTACTCAACGCTGTAATCCTTCCATTGAGTGTCTGGAGCTCCTTTATGTTTCTTGGCGGCCGCATGTCCAGTACAGCCTTCACCTTGGCTGGATTCACCTCTATACCTCGTTGAGTGACCATATATCCCAGGAACTTCCCTGATTTTACTCCAAAAGAGCATTTGGCTGGGTTCAATTTGATGCCGTTTTCTCGAATTACTTGGAAAATTTCTTCCAAATCCTCTATATGTTGATCTGCTTTCACACTTTTAGCCAACATATCATCTACATATATCTCCATGTTTCTCCCTAGCTGTTTTCGAAAGACAGCATCGACCATCCTCTGATAGGTTGCTCGGGCATTGATTAATCCAAATGGCATCCGAACATATCCGAACGTTCCACAGGCTGCTATGAAGCACACTTTGGGGACATCTGCAGGATTCAGTTGGATTTGGTGGTACCCTTGGTATGCGTCCATCATGCTCAGCAACTCAAAGCCTGAAGTTGCATCCACTAGCTGATCTATTCTTGGTAGCGGGTAGTGGTCCTTAGGGCATGCCTTGTTGAGGTCCCTGAAATCGATGCACATTCTCCATTTCCCCCCCCCCCTTTAGGCACCAGCACAGCATTGGAGAGCCATTCTGGGAATTGGACTTCCACTACATGCCCTGCTTTCAATAGCTTCTCGATTTCTTCCTTCACAATGGTATTCTTCTCAATCCCGAAGTTTCGTAGTTTTTGTTTTACGGGTCTTGCCTTTGGATCAACATTAAGGCAATGTATTGCTATCTCCGGAGGGACTCCTGTCATGTCAGCTGGAGAAAATGCAAATATATCGGAATTTCGACGTAATGTAAATATTACCTTCTCTGTGAGTTCAGGCCCCAGTTGGGTACCTATCTTGGTAACAAAGCCGAGTTTCCCTGGGAAGAGCTCCACGCTCATCAGTTCCTCGTCTGTTTTAACATTTACTTGTTCAGGTGCCACTCCTTCTACTTTCTTCCTCTTAACCTCAGGGTCATCTCCTCTCACCCGCTCCAGGCCCCTAGTTAGGGCTCTATCTGCCATTTTCACGGACTCTGCATAGCACTTCCATGCTTGATACTGGTCTCCACTCACTTCTCCCACCCCTGTGGCTGTAGGGAATTTCATTTTCATATGAAATGTGGAGATGATTACCTGAAAAAGATTCAGGCTGGGCCGTCCCATCACAACATTGTATGACGAGGGAATATCAACAATAAGGAACTCCACCACGTGGACCTTCCGAGCTGGAGCATTTCCCAATCCTACTTGTAACATCACTGACCCCAAAGGTTGGATTGCTCCTCCGGAGAAACCATACAGAGAGGTATCTACAGGGCGCAGCTTCACATTCAGCTCCATTCTCTTAAAACATTCAAAGAACATGATGTCGGCCGAACTTCCCGTATCTACGAAGATTCGAGCAACATCGAATCCAGCTATGTCGGTAGTGATCACCAGAGCGTCGTTGTGATCTTCCTTAACTCCCTTCACATCTTCTGGGCCGAATCGGATATTGGGCGTCTCCGTCATGCGCCCCACTTCTTTTAACTGGCTCCCTTGCTCTGCTCTTAGAGCCCGGACATTTTGCTTCCTCTTCCGAAAAGAATCTCCATCAGCTGGCCCTCCCACTATCATGTGTATTATTCCTCTCTTCGGTGGAGGAGGGGGCATATCTTCAGCTACTTCTCTGGTTTCCTTCTCTTCTGGTTTTCTCTCATGATCCTTCCGCTTCTGCCCTCGAGGGCCCTGCCTATCTCTGAATATAAATTCTTTTAGATGACCCGCTTGGATCATCCTCTCAATTTCGTCCTTCAAGTGGTAACATTGGTTCGTATCATGCCCATACTCATTGTGGAACCGACAGAATCGGTCAGACTTGGGTTTCTGAGGTCCTCGATTTCTGGAGTATGGGAATTTCAAGTCTGAATGGTCCCCAGCTACCTCCAGTACTTCAGCAGGCTCAATCCTCAAGGGCGTGTATTTCTCGAATCTCCCACGAGGGCCAGACCGGGGACCTCCGGAGGGATTACTATCTCTTATTGATCCAGAGGTCCGAGGGACCTCCGGGCTGGATCGTCTGGAAGGACCTTCCCTTCTTCTCTCTCGATCTGGTGGCCTAACCTCCAGCCTTTTGGCCTTACGAACCTCCTCTAAAGTGAGGTACTTCTCAGCCCTGTGCAGCAGCTCATCGAAATTCTTAACTGGCTTCTTAGCTAAGGAGGAAAAGAAATCTCCATCTCGTAATCCGTTAGTGAGGGCGTTGATCTTCACCTCCGGAGAGGCTGTAGGGACCTCCAAAGTTGCCTGATTAAACCTCCGGAGAAAAGCTCTTAAGCTTTCGCTCTCCCCCTGCCTCAGATTGAAGAGGGTCAAGGTGGCCCTTGGTTGTCTCCGGGCACTTGCAAATTGATGGAGAAATAACTCACTGAATTCTTCCCATGATCGGATGGTATTAGGTTCTAACTGAGTGAACCATTGCTGCGCTGCTTTGGCCAGGGTGGTCAGGAACACCCTACACTTAATTCCTTCTCCGTAGCGATGTAATAGCGCAGCGTTTTCAAACCTTACTAAGTGTTCGTAAGGATCTGCCGTACCATCATATTCAAAGTTAAGGGGCTTGAAGTTGAATGGTAACTCATCCTGTAATATGTTAGGAGAGAACTGGCACCCGGATGTGTGAGCGGATCTACTGGTTCGGTTGTCCAACTGTCTCCTCATATCCTTCATCTCTTTCTGCAGAGCCTGTAGCTGGTCGCTAACTGGCCCTCCGTAGGTATCATCAGTGCTTTCTTCTGTCTCAAGGGGTTCTGTCCCTCGGGGTGCCGGTTCTACGTTCCTTCTAGTGCTTCGAAGGGGAATGCTTCTTTCCGCGCGCGAGGGCACTTTATCATCCTCTTCCACTCGCATCCCCATCTCTTTGGACAACACTTGGGAAGTTCCAGGTGCCTCATCCTGGGGTCTAGGGGGCGGTACCTCTGGATTCCCTGGTGCAACCTTGGGAATCTGGTCCCTTTGATCCGCAAAGGCTTTATCTACGGCTTGTCTGATGAGGGCGTTCAATTGATCGGGAGAGATCAAGAGTGTCCCTGAGTCTGGAATATCCTCTCGCTGAGGATCTGCGGTCTGGGGCTCGGGGGTTTCAAGATCTCCGGTTATTCCCTCCTGGACCGGTAAGGGATGATTCTCATCACCTAAATCTGGAGTGGGCGCCAACGGATGATGTGATCCAGAAGGCGTGTGAATTGGGTTTTTCCCCCGGCCTCCTATTGGTAGGGGATCGATCGGCAAAGGGGGATTCTCACCCGGAAGATTTTTCTTTCCAGAAATGGATGTTTTGTCTCCGCCACCCATTTGCTCGAACAGGTAGAAATTCGTGAGAAAATCTTTCAATTCTTTCCCACAGACGGCGCCAGTTGATGTGCTAAAATTTGCACGAGAGGATTGCGTGTCCTCTGGATTGGATGTCCCACTCCTCGAACACGCACGATCACTCCAAGTGTGTTGCCTTCGTTCAAAACCTTCAAGAACCTGCAGAGAACACGCCGGAGGGGAGTCCGGCGCGGACACTCCGATGCCTAAGTCAGTATAGGGCTTATTAATCTCTCCCAAGGATCTCGGGATCCTTGATATATAAAAAATAGTTCTTTAAAGATCTCCCAAAGGTAGATTGTATTTAATTTAGTAAATGCGTAATGTACGAGAGTCTAACCTGGAAATCTCCTCCATTTTACCTATTTATAGAGATATTAGTTGGAGAGGAAGTCAAGCCTTCCTTCTTTTCCGGAACTACCCGCCAGACTCGGTCCTACGAAGTGGATGAGGCCTTCTTTCCTCCACTTCCCGAAGACTCTGCCATATCTCCTCTTTATTTGACTCGGTTCCCCCGGATAATAGAGGATAAGGTCCATCTTCTATCGAGTCCAAGCCGAAAATAGCGGAACCTCCCTACGTTCAAGGCTCACGAACTTCCTCCAAAGTAATTCTTCTGGAAGCTTCTCTTTGGTGGTGGCTCCCTCCAAAGGGATCTCCCGAGAGGATTTCTCCTCAGAGCATATTTCATAATCTGATCCTTTCACTTTTATCCTATCCCTTATACACGTGTCGACTCCTTATTAAGTGACATTTTTAGGCCGCATCACTTGCCTTGTGGGCTCTTGGTTCCCTTGAATTTGCAACTACTCCAGCATTATCGCAATAAATAGTGATACTGCTGGGCAAATTCGGAATCACATCCAAGTCCACTAAGAAGTTCTTAAGCCAAACCGCTTCTTTCGCTGCTTCACAAGCAGCTACATATTCGGCTTCCATGGTAGAATCAGCGATGCATTTCTGCTTCACACTTCTCCATGTCATGGCTCCACCCCCCAAACAAAACACACTACCCAAGGTAGATTTTCTAGAATCCATGTCTAATTGGAAATCTGAGTTCGTATAACCCACAGGGAACAGACTGTCTGACTGATAAACTAACATTCTATCTCGAGTTCTTTTTAGATACTTGAGAATGTTTTTAACTGCAGTCCAATGTTCTTTCCCTGAGTTACTTTGATATCTTGCTACCATGCCTACAGCAAAACAAATATCCAGTCTCGTGCACAACATTGCATACATGAGGCTTCCAACTGCCGACGCATATGGAATGTTTCTCATCTCATCCATCTCCTTTTGTGTCTTAGGACACATCTCTTTAGATAGATGAATTCCATGTCTGAAAGGAACAAATCCTTTCTTGGAATTTTGCATGCTGAATCGTTTCAAAATAGTGTCTATGTATGAGGTTTGGGATAAGCATATCATCCTTTTCTGGCGATATCGAGTAATCTTAATCCCAAGGATGTGACCAGCTTCTCCTAAATCCTTCATATCAAACTGTTTTGACAACCATACCCTCACGTCTGTCAACACCTTTTTATTGTTTCCAATAAGCAGAATGTCGTCTACGTATAATACTAAGAATACCAAGGCAGTTCCGATACACTTCTTATAGACACAACTCTCAAACTCATTTTGATCAAATCCATATTATTGTATCACCTGATCAAAACATTGATTCCAAGCTCGCGATGCTTGCTTAAGTCCATATATTGACCTTTTAAGCTTGCATACAAGATTCTCTTGGCCTTTTTCAATGAAGCCTTCGGGTTGGCGCATGTAGATTTCTTATTCAAGACTTCCATTTAGGAAAGCTGTCTTGACATCCATTTGCCAGATCTCAAAGTCTAGGTGAGCTGCAATCGACAAGAGAATACGGATAGACTTAAGCATAGCTACAGGCGAAAAGGTCTCCTCATAATCGATTCCCTCTTTTTGAGTATATCCTTTTGCCAATAGTCTAGCTTTGAAGGTTACAACCTTCCCATCTGATCCTCTTTTTCTCTTGTAGACCCACTTGCATCCAATAGGCTTTATGCCTTTAGGTGGTTCCACAAGCTCCCACACTTTGTTATGATCCATAGACCCCATTTCTGCTTCCATTGCAGTTTGCCAAGAATTTGCATCCTTATCTTGGATTGCCTCATCGTATGTCCAGGGGTCAGATTCATCCTCTCCGGGGACCAAGTCCGAAGTCTCTCCCACGAACATGAATCGCTCAGGTTATCTCACAACCCTCCCACTACGACGAGGTTCCGGTTGTGTTTGTGTATCTCTTGGTACATCTACTTGTACACTTGGTATAGGAGTTGGCCCTCTTAATTCTTTTAAGGTAATCTCACTCTTGGGCTTTCTATTACTCATATAGTTTTCTTCCAAGAATCTAGAATGTGTACTTATCACAATTTGCTGATCCTTTGGACTATAGAATAAACCCCCTTTCGTTCCTCTAGGATATCCTACAAACAGCCTTAATTCTGAACGAGGGTCTAACTTTCCAGCTTCCTTGTCCAACACGTATGCAGGACACCCCCAAATTCTTATGTGTTTTAGACTAGGCTTTCGCCCGGTCCACAATTCAGTAGGGGTGTAGATGTTGTTAATTCTTAAATGTCTTAACATTATCAACAACATCTGAATTCGACCTTCCGAGATTTTTTCTAAGTCTTTTCTGAAATGCTACATTAAATGTTGACCTAAATGTTGTCGCATTTCTGGCAGGATCTAGAAGCTTCTACAAGGATCTGGAACCTGGAAGATTCCAGAACATTGGAGAACATGCTAGAACAGCCTAGATACATTTGGAACGACCTGGAGCAGCCTAGAAGGATCTAGAAAGATCATGGAAGTTGTGGAAGTTGAGTTTCCTAAAAAATAGGACCTCAATGTGGAAGCCTCTAGAATTTCGTATCCCACACTATAAATACCCATTGAAGGCTTCATAATTCAGTGTGCTCTATTCGATCAATATCCTAGACCGAGCGTTCATCCCTGTTAGGAAATTGTGGCCAATAGTTCTACATTTTAGTTCATACGTTGTATACCACCCGTATGACTGTGTGTCTTCTTATCTATTGAGAGTGTAATCATTAGATAGACTAGGCATTTCGACAGTGTATAATTTATACACTTAGTTCGTTTTCTAGACTTGGCACCTGCCTCGTTTATAGTTTCGTTGTGAAAGTTATTGTTGTAACATTTCACACAACATTTGTACTTGAAGATAAGTATTGATTTTACGCCATAAGGCAGACATAGATTTTTATTTATAAAATCTATGTTAAAAGTATTTCCATTGTGTCTCGTTTGTTTTTAGTGTTTCAAGTCTTCCGCTGTGTGAATCTTAATTTCTGATATTCTGTTAGAGTCAGTGTTGCACTATTTGTCTCAACATTCTGTGCAACATTTATCTACTTATACTTAAACACTTCTATACACCCATACCGCACACTTTCAGTTGGTATCAGAGCCGATACCTGACGACACTAGGTTAGATCTTTGGTCAAGTGTGTTTTTAGTTTAGTTTAGCAATGGAAACACATCACATATCCACTGCACTTAGGCCACCCGTTTTAGATGGTTCGAATTATTCTTATTGGAAGCCTAAGATGCGTATGTACATCAATTCAATTGATGAACGTGCCTGGAGGACTGTACTTACAGGTTGGGAAGCTCCAAAGAGACCAGCAGACGCAGATGGTGAAGTTCAACTCAAAAGAGAAGTTGATTGGACGGCTGATGAAATAACAACAGCAAGCTACAATTCTAAAGCTTTAAATGCTATTTTTACTTCTGTTGATGTTTCAATGTTTAAAATTATATCTAACTGTTCTACTTCTAAAGATGCATGGGACAGGTTGCAAGAGCATTGTGAGGGTTCAGACAGTGTTCGAAGGACAAAGCTTCGAATGTTGGGGACAAAATTCGAGAATCTCCGAATGAAGGAAGATGAAACCATTTCAGCCTACAATGAAAGGTTAAGTGAGATAATTAATGAATCACATTCTCTTGGTGACCCTATTTCTAATGTTAGAGTAGTTCATAAGATATTAAGATCTGTTCCTAAAAGATTTGATGCTAAAATTTGTGCTATTGAAGAGGCAAAAAATACAGATACATTAAGTCAAAATGAGTTAGTGAGTATTCTTAGAACATATGAAATAAACACTAATCAAGTTGATGAAAATGATGCTGATAAGAAAGTTGTAGTTTTTAAAGGAGAAACATCAAACATTTCTGAGTCTCAACCTATCATTACTGAAGTTGATTCTGATGAAGAATTGCTTGATGAATGTCTCAACGATCCTAACAACATTGCCTTACTTACTAAGCACTTTAATAAGTTTCTTAAGAAATCTGTGAACAAATCTAGAAATATTCAGCCTAAGATTCAAATCAACACATCAACACCTCAACCAGAAAGGAGGAAAGGTCAATTCACACCAAGACTGTCAAAAAGTGAAGGTAAACCAAGGTATGATCCTGAATTTTGAAAATCAGTTCAATGCAATGCTTGTTCTGGTTATGGTCATTATGCAAATGAATGTGCCAATACTAGACTTAAGCAAAAACTGAATTTTAGTGCTACCTTGAGTGATGATTCTGATGATGATCTTGATGAATTAAATCAGAATGAATATTCTAATTTTACCAGAATTGATTATAATTCCTCAGATGATGATTTGGATGAAACAGTTTCTGATGCTATACCTGATGCTTCAACATCTACAGCAACATCAGAACAGAGTCACCCAGATTTGAACTGTTTTAATGGTTTAGTTGATGATGCAGGAAAAAGGAATGATGACAATGAATACCAAAAGCTGTTAGATGATTGGAAGAATCAGAAACTCACCCTTGATTCTCTGAATAAAAGGAATGAGGATCTGACAGACACAATCACCAAGCTAGAAGTTATTCTTACCAAAAGAGATCTGGAAATCTGTAACTTAAAGGAGAAACTGATAAATTCTACTTTATGTTTCAAGAAATATTCCAAGAGTGCTTCTGAGGTAAATAATGCTATAGCTACTAGTAAGTCTAACAATCATGGTTTAGGTTATGATGGTACTACTGCTTCTATTTCTGATAAATTTAGAAAACCTGTGAAATTTGTTAAGGCAAATGTTGACACATCTGGGTCAACATCTGCAGACACAGAGTCTCACAAGGTTAAAAGGAAGTATATCTGTCATTACTGTTTCAAAATTGGTCATATTCGTCCCTACTGTATAAAGTTGTTTGAAGAACAGAAAAACTTGAAAATACTGCATAAGAAACTGTCACATCCTGGTAAACAGTTTTTGAAATCTGCATGGAAACCAAAAGCTACCTGTAATGTTGTTCATACCTCCTTACAAGCATGTCTACCTGAATTATGGTACTTTGATAGTGGTTGTTCTAGACATATGACAGGTCGTATTGATTTCTTATCTGATTATGTGACCTTGAATAGTGGTAGTGTTACATATGGTGGAGGTTCTAAAGGAAAAATTGTTGGTAAAGGAACTTTGAATGTTGAAGGTTTTCCTAAGCTTAAAAATGTATTACATGTTGATGGCTTACTTGCAAATCTGATTAGCATTAGTCAACTTTGTGATGATAATTTGCATGTGAAATTTGATAAAGATTCATGTTATGTTCTTAATAAAGATGAAGTTTGTGTCATGACTGGTACTAGGTCAGCTGATAATTGTTATCTTATTGGAACAAATATGTGTACCTTGTCAAAACATGATGAAAATGTTCTATGGCATCAAAGATTGGGTCATGCAAATTACAGAGCAATGAAAAAGCTAATCAAAGCAGATGCAGTAAAAGGAATTCCAGAACTGAAGTTTCACAACACCACTGTATGTGGACCATGCCAAAAAGGTAAGCAGGTAAGAATGTCACACAAAATGCTGTCACATTGTACTACACATCGATGCTTTGAATTACTGCACATGGATTTGATGGGTCCTATGGAAACTGAAAGCATTGGAGGAAAGAGGTATTCCTTAGTTGTGGTAGATGATTTTTCTAGATATACCTGGGTAGAGTCTTTGAGAGACAAATCTGAAGCATTTGCTGCATTTAAAATTCTTTATAAGAGGTTCAAAAATGTGTTTAACTTGAAAGTTGGCCGTATTAGAACTGATCATGGTAGGGAATTCGAAAACAGCATGTTTAATGATTTTTGTGATAAAAAGGGTATCTTGCAAGAATATTCATCTCCTAAAACTCCACAACAAAATGGAATTGTTGAAAGAAAGAATAGAACTTTACAAGAAATGGCTAGAGTTATGCTTACATCCAAATGTCTTGCTAAGAAATTTTGGGGAGAAGCATTAAATACTGCATGCCATATTATTAATAGGGTTTTTATTCGTTCTAACACTAATCAAACACCTTTTGAGATTTTGAACAACAGAAAACCTAATGTGAAATATTTTCATGTATTTGGTTGTGTGTGTTATATTCTGAATGATAGGGATCAACTTCATAAGTTTGATTCTAAAAGTGATAAAGGTTTCTTTTTAGGCTATTCTAGAAATAGTAAAGCTTATAGAGTTTATAACCTTAGAACTAACACTGTTCAAGAATCTGTTAATGTTGTGTTTGATGATGATGAAGGTCTTACAGATGACAAGGATGAAGAAGATGTATCACAAGTTACTGACACTTCTGAGAATACACTGAAGTCTGAAAATGTTGCACCAAATGTTAACACATCTGGGTCAACATCTACAGAACAGTCAGCTGTAAATTCACAGAATGATCAGTACATTCCCAAAACGAATCCTTCTTCAAGAATAGGCAAAAGTCATCCTTCTGACCAGATCATAGGCGATGCTACAGTTGGAGTGCAAACAAGAGGAAGAGTAAGATCAAACAAGGTAGATGTGGTAAGAACAATATGCATGTCTTCTATGTGTAATGTTGTAAATGCTGAATGCTATTTATCTGAAATTGAACCTAAGAGTGCTAAAGAAGCCTTAACTGATGAAAACTGGATTAATGATATGCATGAAGAACTTGGTCAGTTTGAAAGAAATGAAGTATGGACACTTGTTCCTAGACCTAGTCATACTAATGTCATTGGAACAAAGTGGATATTCAAGAATAAAACTGATGAATCTGGTAATATTGTTAGGAACAAGGCTAGGTTAGTAGCACAAGGTTACACCCAAGTTGAAGGAGTCGATTTTGATGAAACTTTTGCACCTGTTGCTAGGATAGAATCTATTAGATTATTGCTAGCTATTGCATGTTTTATTGATATTAAACTTCATCAAATGGATGTAAAGGCTGCATTTCTAAATGGCATATTAAATGAAGAAGCATATGTTGAACAACCTATAGGATTTGAAGATCCACAGTATCCTGATCATGTATATAAACTTAAGAAAGCATTATATGGCCTTAAACAAGCTCCTAGAGCATGGTATGGTAGGCTTACTGACTTTCTTTTGGAATATGGATTTATTAGAGGAGAGGCAGATAGAACTTTGTTCATTAAGCACACTGAAAATGATATACTAATTGCTCAAATATATGTTGATGACATTGTGTTTGGTTCTACTTGTGATAAAATGTTGAGTAAATTTGTTGAGGCAATGACTGCAACATTTGAAATGAGTATGGTTGGAGACTTGAATTATTTTCTAGGTCTTCAAATCAAACAATGCAGCAATGGTATTTTCTTCTCCCAGAGTAAGTATGCTAAGAACTTGGTTAAAAGATTTGGTCTTGAGAATTCAAAACCAATGAAAACTCCTATGGGATCTTCTTTGAAACTTTGCAAAGACAGTGCTGGAACAGATGTTGATCCAACACTTTACAGATCCATGATAGGTAGTTTACTGTATTTAACCTCTAGTAGACCAGATATTATGTACAGTGTGTGTGTTTGTGCTAGGTACCAATCTAATCCAAAGGAATCTCACCTGAATGCTGTGAAAAGGATTATCAAGTATGTTGCAGGTACAAGTGACCTTGGAATCTGGTATACTAAGGACACCAACAACATTTTGATTGGCTACAGTGATGCTGATTGGGCTGGAGATATAGATGATAGAAAGAGTACGAGTGGAGGATGTTTCTACATGGGAAACAATCTTGTTTCATGGCACAGCAAGAAGCAGAATTGTGTTTCACAATCTACTGCAGAATCTGAGTATATAGCTGCTGGAAGCTGCTGTACACAACTCTTGTGGCTGAGCAAGATGTTCCATGACTATGGTATTGAGAATGGTATACTTACAATCTTTTGTGATAATACTAGTGCTATTAACATTTCTAAGAATCCTGTACAACACTCACTCACAAAGCATATTAGCATAAGACATCACTTTATGAGAGATTTAGTAGAGAAGAACATTGTGAAGTTGGAGTATATACCTACTGAAAAACAAAATGCTGACATTTTTACTAAGGCATTAGACCATGAGAGATTCTCAATCTTGAGGAAATCTCTTGGGATGAGCACTATCTGAAAAATTCGGATGGATGTTGTCACAAACGCGTCAGCATTTGGGACAACATCATGGGTTGTAAAAATTTTATAAGTTGAATTTATTTCTTACTTAGTTAAATAATTCCTTTGTAAAATATCTACGAATCTAAGAACCTTGTAGTGCAAAAATAAACATGTCTTACACCTCTCAAATGCATAAAAATGAGAATGTTATTAGCATACTAAAAGATGTACCAAATCACTGAGTAACTATGGAGCACGGAGTTCACTACTACGATGCCTTCTTTTCAAAAGGTGATTCTTTGGTAAAAACATCAATATATTTGTAATCCATCAAGTAAGTATGGGGCACGGAGTTCGCTACTACGATGTACTCTACAGGAACAATGGATCAATACAAATTAGATGCTATAACACAAAAACAAAATTTATTATGGTGCAACACAAATGAAGCAAATTCATGTAAAAACCGTGTTGAGGTGTTTGTAACAGTTTTGAGCACAACATTGCCTGATTCGAATTTATTTTTATAAGTAGTAATTATTTAATTATTTATTGAGATTTATTTTATTTATTCAATTATATAACTAACCCACGTTTTTAATTTTCAGATTATGCTTGGACTAAGTAAAGAATTCTAGAAACTTCTTAATTATTTAATTAATTAATAAAATTGATTTTTCCCACTAATTAAACCATGATCAAGGTTGTGGCTAAAAATGTGGAGCACTATCACATTATTTCTGGAATTATTCATGTTAACCTCCAACTACACACACATTCTCTCTATAAAACACAATTAATTGTGATTTATGTTGCTAATCGTGATTTTTGTGTTTGTTAAGTACTAAGCTTCTGCAGAATTGATTACTGGCCGTGTATCTCTCAAATTTTGTGAATACACTCCTCAAAACCATCTTGAAATTCCAACCGTCCCTTAGATGGCTGGAAACCGACCTCAATCCCACTCACAATCTCACTATGATTCGAAGAACTCATCCCCTTCTCACACAAACCCTCTCGAAATCCTTGCTTCCATGGCGTCTCAGAAATCAACCTCGTCAAATGCTGACTCAAATGTCTCTGCAACACCATCAACAACCACTCCCACTCCTCAAACTGCTCCTCAAACCGTTCCACCAACAACCAACATTTCTCAAGATGCAACTGTCGAACAGTTCAACAAGGCCATCGAAGAAGTGTCTGACTCTCTTCGAACAACTGGTCATCTGCCCGTGATGACATTTGGAGATATCACAGTAGATATCTCAAGCTATTTGGCTGATCAAACCGCCCAAATGGCTGCTGCTTCAAAAAGCCCTAAATCACCTACTGTTCACACCTCGCAAGCTGAAAATGAGGAAGTTACTGCTGAAGAAGAAGCTCCTGCTACTTCCGACCATGAAGATGTTGAAATGGAGGATGCAAACATCTCTGAAGACGGTACAAACTCTTCAATCTCTGTTTCTGATGAATCTGCTCCCATTCCTTTCAAGAAGAATGCACAGAAAGGAAAAAGACAGAGGAGTCCTGTTCAAAGAAGAAGATCATACCGTATGTTCACTCGTGTGGATTATTCTGAATCCATGAGGAAAAAGAAGAAAGCTGGAGCTGAAGCTACTGAACCCATCCAAGTGTTCACAGACTCTGAAGAGGAAGCTGCTGTTGTTGTTGAGAAAGTTAAAAAGACTGTTGCTGAGAAACCCAAGAAGGCTGTTGTTGAAAGAAGGAAGAAAGTTGCTGCTGATCCCAAAGGCAAAGGGAAGGCCAAGATGATTGCTGAAGATGAACCTGCAAAATCAGATTCCAATTCTGACTCTGATGTGTGCTTAAGAGATATTCTGAACTCTCTTAAGAAAAATGCTGAGCATTTTGCTGCTGCAAAGGAAGCTGCACCAGGACCTGAAGATGATGGCAGTGGTGATGGTGATAGCTCTTCCAGTGCAGAAAGCAGCTCAAAGGAAAGCTCTGCTAAAAACTCCACATCAAGTTCCAATGACCTTGCTTCTGAAGAGGAAGGTAATTCTGATTCTCTTGATACTCTAGAGAATAGGTTGGCTATTTATTCTAAGAGGAAACTGCTGATAGAGAAGAGGATTAATATCCCTGATTTTGAAAGTAAAGGCATGGTTAGTTTCTTAGAGGAAAGGAATTTGATGCATGCTGTGAATTTTGGTGAATCTTTCTTGACAAATTGGGCTTATGAATTTTATGCTTGCATGAAAAAGAGTACTGGTAGGAGATCATCTAAGTGGTATGGGACTGTAAACTTTAGGGGGAGGGATGTACCTTTTACTCCTGAGTTGATAAATGAGTTTCTGCATATTCCCAATGTTGAGGTGGATGAAGAACCTGACATGGATGTGGTTATTGCTGCTATAATTGGTGGTAGGGTAGTTAAGTGGACTAGACAGATGCTAGCCAAAGACCTCACTTCCCTACACTTTGTGTTATACAAACTCATTATCTACAACTGGATTCCCACTACAAATACCACTAAGATAACAAAAGACCAAGTTGTTCTTATGTATAGGATCTCTGTGCTTAAGAAGTTCAATTTAGGCCTCACAATTTTTCACCATATGATGAGATTTACTGGAAAAGTTTCTGAAAAAGGCAACCTACCCTATCCTGTTCTGATTTCAAATTACTTGAGGCATCATGACTTTGTTGCCAAGAACACTGATGTGTTGAGGGGGAGAGTACCATTACTGGCCATAGCTCCTGCCTTACTCACTGGGGATAGAGTAATTGATCTGCCTTTGACTGCTCTTGGTACTGATCATCAGCACAGGCCTTCAACTACTGAACATCAGCAAAGACCCTCAACTTCTGATCATCCAGAATCATCCAGATCAAGACAGAGAAATGCACCCCCAAATGTTGAGAACATCCATATCAACATTTCTGGTAATGTGTATCTTTCACAGGAATTCATCAAATTGCAGCTCCAACACTTGCAGGACACAATAGATGAGCTTTAGTTCCTGAAGAACAGGTGGACCAACCTACTTTCACCTACAACAGGGGGAGTACCACCACCACCATCAAATTCAAATGTGGTGATTGAAGAATTGAATGATGATGGAGTTCCTACTGCTGCTGCTGCTGGTGGTGAACCTGATGCTGCTGTGACTGATGTAGTTGCACATCTTGCTGCTACTTACTTTGTGGATGAAGCTGATGATGAAGATGCTGAGATGGAGACCCTGTATGGTGATCTACACTGATGAACAGGGACAAGAAAGACAGGGGGAGATCTGAATATATCATAATGGCTACTGTGCAGGAAGATGATGCTGCAGCTGTTACCACAGCAATATAAGCCATTTATTCAGTTCTACCTTTGTAATTAATGTTTAAGTTTGAATTCTGAAATTCTGATACACTTGTTATTTATTTTCTTAGATGATAGGATGTTTATTACTGCAACTTGCTTAATGGTTCCACTTGATATTTGTTTACTGCCTTGCTTAATTTGTTTGCAGATTATCATGTGTCTAATATTGCAGGTTGTGTATAGTATTAGTGTCTGTTTTTTGTTTTTACATTATGTTTTGCTCTGATTTTATTATTATTTTTGTTTGTGTCATACTTAGATTCTAAGTGAATTTCTTCCAGTTCAACTTATTATCTTAGTATAGTTACTTATGTTGTGAGTAAGTGTATAGTTTATACTTATTCTATTTTGGATAAAATAGTTTTGATCCTTTGGCACGGATCATTATGAAATTATCCTTGATCTTCAGTTGATTTGATCCAACGATTACAACAGGTATTGTCTTGACTAGTGCTTAGCAATGATGTCAACCTCAACTAAGTACATAAAACTGAGTATGTATAGAAATATATGTGCATCAGGTGTGTTGTAGTCGAAAGGTCAAATTGGGGGAGATTGTAGATGTTGTTAATTCTTAAATGTCTTAACATTATCAACAACATCTGAATTCGACCTTCCGAGATTTTTTCTAAGTCTTTTCTGAAATGCTACATTAAATGTTGACCTAAATGTTGTCGCATTTCTGGCAGGATCTAGAAGCTTCTACAAGGATCTGGAACCTGGAAGATTCCAGAACATTGGAGAACATGCTAGAACAGCCTAGATACATTTGGAACGACCTGGAGCAGCCTAGAAGGATCTAGAAAGATCATGGAAGTTGTGGAAGTTGAGTTTCCTAAAAAATAGGACCTCAATGTGGAAGCCTCTAGAATTTCGTATCCCACACTATAAATACCCATTGAAGGCTTCATAATTCAGTGTGCTCTATTCGATCAATATCCTAGACCGAGCGTTCATCCCTGTTAGGAAATTGTGGCCAATAGTTCTACATTTTAGTTCATACGTTGTATACCACCCGTATGACTGTGTGTCTTCTTATCTATTGAGAGTGTAATCATTAGATAGACTAGGCATTTCGACAGTGTATAATTTATACACTTAGTTCGTTTTCTAGACTTGGCACCTGCCTCGTTTATAGTTTCGTTGTGAAAGTTATTGTTGTAACATTTCACACAACATTTGTACTTGAAGATAAGTATTGATTTTACGCCATAAGGCAGACATAGATTTTTATTTATAAAATCTATGTTAAAAGTATTTCCATTGTGTCTCGTTTGTTTTTAGTGTTTCAAGTCTTCCGCTGTGTGAATCTTAATTTCTAATATTCTGTTAGAGTCAGTGTTGCACTATTTGTCTCAACATTCTGTGCAACATTTATCTACTTATACTTAAACACTTCTATACACCCATACCGCACACTTTCAAGGGGTTTTAGGGACTGATTTGGAAGGTACCAAATTCAGAATGTAAGTCGCTGTTTCCAAGGCACGAATGGGAAGAATACACCGCTAAACAAGTTTCAATTACTAGTGCGTGAGAATTACCTTGCTTACCATCCTTCTTAGGCTTGGTACAGGCTGACTTCCAATGTCCTTTCAGACCGCAACTAAAACACTTTCCCTTAGTGGTCTTTTTCTTGACACCTCCCTCAATTGGTATCTTTTCCTTATTATTAGCTTGTTTCTGGCCATTTGTCTTCTTCTTCTTTCCACCTTTCGGTGTAGAATTAGAAGATGGACCATTTGCCAACATTGTCGTATGCTCGTTTCTTGGTCCCATTAACATCTCAACCGAAACTAAAGCTTGCAAGAGTTGAGCCAACGTATACTCTTGATCATTCATCGTATAGTTCAGTAGGAACTGCTCAAAACTTTTCGGTAGAGAATGGAGTATGAAATCGATCTGCGTTTCCGCATCGAATTCAGCACCAACAATCTCAAGTTTGTTAAGAAAACCCATCATTTTAAGAACGTGATCCCTCACAGGCGTTCCCTCGACCATTTTTTCCGTGATAACATATCTATCATGGTCATTTGTCTAGCCGTACGATTTTGATGAGTAAAAAGTTCATTAAGGTTCATCATAATAGCTGAAGCGGATTCCATGTTCTGGTGTTGGTGTTGCAACACATCTGACATTGAAGCCAAGATGGTACACCTAGCCATTTCATCGGATCTCATCCACTCCTTATGATATTCCTTATCTTCTTGGTTCGTCTTATCCGTAGGGGCAGGGGGTTTAGGTTCATCAAGGACCCACTTATGATGTTGTGCAGTCAAGACTATAAATAAATGTCTTTTCCAATCCACATAATTCTCTCCTTCCAATTTATTTTCTTTAAGTATACTAAACAGTGGGTTAAAAGGAGATGACATGCTGAACTGAGAATAAAATATACAATTTTTATTAATATCCTATTAACACAAAAATTATCACATAATTTGATCACATGTACTATATCAAAAACCTCAAAAAACGATATAAACATGCATCAGCCAACATCTTAAAACCAATTTAAGCAAGTCACGATGAGTGTGAACGTTTACTCAAATACATTTAAGCAGGTTACAAACAAAGCAGTTACAAACCTTTAATTCAAAATTAATATTTGGCTTTAACCTGGCCATATAAAATTGACAGGGACTCCGATGGGAAGTTAATATATCAATTTTATACCTAAGTAATAACCATAATTAAATACAGGACTATTATTTCGTTTTGAATAAGCCACTTGATGGGAGGGTCATACAGCCACTAGTAATAATCCACAATCATCCTTAAAGGAATTTATTCATGTGAACTTATCCTTTGGCCTATCCGATAGGGAGAGAGGCGTTTGCCAATGCGTAGCCAAAAGACTTGACAAATAAATAAATTATGGAGGCCATTTAATCAATTTATTATCTTAAATAAATTTGATTAAAAAAACATACTTAGTAATTTTTAAACTTAAGGTTTTTCACGAATCCTCATGCAAAATTAACAAATAATCATAGCATAATAACAAAACAAAATTAAACACAAATTAGGCAAACACGTCCAATTATCATGGTTTAATTTTCTCGTTTTGAAGAAACAAGAAATTGGTACTCCCACGGCCGCAACAAAAAAAATCACGCCACGCCCACAACCGGACCGTGTGGCTTGGTCGTCCGGGTGCGCCTCCGATTCTTTAATCCGTCCAACGGTCTTCGTCTTTGATCCTTTACAATTTATTTACAAAAAATAAATCTAACATCTAGACTAGTCTATTACAAATTAAATAATTTAATTTACCCGTGGATTTTCTCACAGGAAAAACAAATCTGACCGAATCAGATTAAAAACCACATTCAAACAACATAAAGTAAAACATACATTAAAACCTTGATAATTGGATACCTGCAAAAAAAGATCTAACAATTCTACCATCCAAATATCAATTTAATGTAAATAGATTTAAATTCTAATTTAAATTATAGAGCCCAAAACCTTGGCTCTGATACAACTTGTTGGGAAATTAATCCTAATACCCAACAATGTGGTCCCCAACTCTTGTGGTCCCCAACTCCTTTGTGGGAAATTATTATGGGACCACATTCCCCATCTCCTTTGTGGGGAATTATTGGCACTTGTGGGTTATGGCCATCACGCTAGGAATCCTTTGAGACTCCCGGGAATCTTTTGAGATGCCCTAGGGATCTTTTGAGACTCTCGGGAATCCTTTGAGACTCCTTTAAAATTACTCGGATCTATTTGGGACGTAATTTAAATATGAATTATCATAAATCTAATTTCATAATTTAAACAAATTAAATCAACTAATTTATGTAATGAATGTACGGTAAAATAATTAAATCCCTAAACATGCGGAACTAAGGGATTACGTGTTTACCTTTAAATCGGAGAGATATCGTTGAGAAGAGTAACAACTTCAACCCAATTGCCTTCTCAAGTATTCCCTAAGTCCTAGTCCGTTGACCCGGTGGAGGATCTCACAAACTATTAACTCTCAAGGAAAAAATAATTTTCTCTTGTTGCACACACTGTAATTTCGAAAATAATTTCGAAAATTACAGATCTTTTTTTTTTTTCTTTTCTTAGTCTCTAGAGTACCAATTTTTTTCTTCTTTTATAAGAGAGAATCTATGTTTCTTCTCTTATAAGAAAGAAAAATTGACCGGTCAATTTATCTTGGAATAATATAGAAATAATCTCTTATTTCCATATATCTTTTTCCATAAATATCTCTCTCTAATTTCTTGCAACAAAATTAATCCGTATCTTTTAATTACCTTAATTAATAGACTTTTATTGGTCTACTTGAGGGGCCTTTAGAAGAATTAGGATTGGACCTCCCAATGGGCCCAAAAATCAATATTGAGCCACAACATTTTTCCAGCCCATTAATATTAATTCATTCCACTATAGAATTAATATTGCACTATCCATCCTAACCCATATTACGAAATATGGCTCCCGGTTATTATTTCCTGTGTTTAAGATTCAATGTCCATCAATTAATTTAAGCTACTGAATGTTTTACTTAATTAATATCTTTTATTCCTCGGAGTAAGGACAGCTCAACATTATTATCATACCGGAAATAAATTCCACTGATCAGATTTGATATGGTAAACCTTCTGAGCCCACCAAGGGGACATAATCAACATGACACTCCAAGACACGATTCTCTGTATTAATTTTGGCAATCTGTCCTGTAATTAATAATATTGCCCAAAATACAAAGTATTGAATCAAATTGATTTTTTACCCATAATAAATCAAAGCAATACTTCTTAACTACAGACAATCTGTTGGTCCCTGAGACGAGTGTAAGATCAGCTGACTTGATGTCTGCTGATTGTGTGGAAAATAAACTAACTCTTCAAAGTAACTAGTCCGCTGATTTCACTAGGGGCCTAGGACTACTTAGTCGACTGATTAATTACTTATCGGAGTTAAGTGTGGAATTGTAGTGTGCCCATAAATATTATACTCGTCTATTTAATAAATACAGTGTGTAAAACATTTTATGCACAAATATGTATGTAAAGACTTGAAATGTAAAGTGCAGAAATGTAAATAACACATTAATTTATAGTGGTTCGGATATACGTTCCTACGTCCACTCTCACGTCCTAACGTGATGTTTAATCCCTTTAATTTACCAAAAATTACAAGGGCCTTGTCCTTTATAGTCCCAAGGGTAGAACTTTGAGATCTGAGCCGTCCTAACAGCTACGGTCTCCACAAGTGATTGTAAGCACTTGCACTTCCCCACAAGTGATTGTAAGCACTTGCACTTGCACTCCACAAGTGATTATAGAGCACTTGGACTCTTTACAGTGACGAACACTCAACTTGACTTCTAGGGTTTTATGGTAGAAGGTGGGTTTTGTGTATATGAACTAGGTGAGAATTTCCCTTACAATCTGTTTTAGCCTCATGCTAGGATTGGGAAATTCTCTCTAAGCTAGGGATATATATGAGTGGTTAAACTGGCTTAGATGGTATGAGTTCACTCACTGGGGATGAGGTGATGCGTGTTGAATCTTCATGAATGATCTTCTTGAGCTCTTCTTATTTCTGGACTTTAAACACTTTGCTCGACCTCTGCATCTCACACCTCTTCTCGTTCCCAATGATGTATGGACTCATTTATATAGTGTTGAGTTTGAATGTTACCGTTGGATGATGACATTCAAAACTCCACTAATTGAGGAATTGGCAATCTCTTGATATGATATGATTGAATATTACCATTGTCATGTAATTTCAATCATATCTTTGAATTTCCTTTCTTGTGCGTATCTTGTCAATCCTTGACTTCAACTCTGATTGGCCTTCCTTTAATTGGGTACTCATCTGATCTTTCTTTTAGGCTTATGCTGTCTTTTACTCAGCTGCTGTCTTTACCCCGCTGCTGTCTATACTCAGCTGCCTTTTACTCAGCTGTCTTTACTCAGCTGCTGTCTCTTCTCAGCTGCTGTCTTTACTCAGCTTCTGTTTCTTCTCAGCTGCTGTCTTTACTCTGCTGTCTTTACTCAGCTGGTTGTAAGATGACTTCTACTCAGCTTGTAAGAAGACTTCTACTCTGCTGGTAAGAAGACTTCTACTCTGCTGGTAAGAAGAAGTCTACTCATCTTACTCTTACTCTTCTTATCCTATAAGATGAGTTCAACTCATCTTATCAGGAGACTTCTGGTCTTGTTCTTCTCTTCTAACCAGAGTCCTATCTATTACAAGATGTATAATAAAGTTGTCTATACAATACAACTTATCCTATTACATGTTTGATTTGGTTTATCAAAACTAAACTAAGGATATTCATATCCCAACACAATCCCATTTAAGTGACAGAGATTAAGAAATCAACAACCATTGAGGTCTAATTCTTCATTTCTTAAGACAGTCTAGAAGAGTTACCTCTCTGTAGGTCATATTCAGCACATCATAATGCACTAGTGTAATCTCTTGGTCAAGATAAACCAATCCGTGCCTTACACCTCAACTTCTACCAATGGATTGATCAATTCCATCTAAGTTGTGAATCAATTGTACTTATATACAAGGAACTGACAATGTGATCTTCTGTGATCTTCTACACACCACATTGTCTACAATGTAAAATACATCTGAACGTTTATGCAATAAATAATTAACATTCATTATATTTAAAGCAACCAGTGATAAAAATATTATTCTCATTTATAAGTGCAAGAATCAGTTTGTATACATAAGTAGCACTAAAAGCATACTTGCCAGTATAACCCTAACACTATCAGCCAAAGCCTCTTTTACAGTCTTGGGCTCAATATAAGAAAGGAAACATCACCAGCAAAATATAGATGGATTAGTTCCATCTTGAGATTCAAATAATTGTCTTCTGGTCTTAACACCTTTACTAGATTCTCCAATAATAAGACCAGTAGAGTGAGCAGATTTCCATATTTTTCTAGTCTTAACAGGAACACTCTCATCATATAAATCATATATAACATCATGCATATCAATATTATCTATATCGGCTGATTTATTTACAGGAGAACAGTCAACCAGTTCAGGCATATCAATGGGTCTAGTAGACTTACTTGTGTCTTTTACCTTTTCTACATCATCATCTTGATTAAGGATGTTTAGGAATGGGTTGTATGCTTGTACAGATTCTCATACACCTCAGATTCATCATTGGTTTGAAGTTTCTGATTTTCCACTTTCTTACTGAGCCGATGGTCAGTAGAGTTCTGTACAGATTCATCGAAACAACATGGGGTGTTTCTTCCACACTGAGTGTAGAGTAATTAAATACCCTGAATGCCTTGCTTATTGAGGAGTATCCCAAAAATATCCCCTCATCTGCTTTGGCATCAAAAGCATCTAATTTTCTCTTCCCATTGTTATGAATGAAACACTTACATCTAAAGATGTGAAAATATGAAATTCTAGGTTTTACTTCCTTTCCATACCTCATAAGGTGTCTTACCATGAACCTTATTAAGAGCACTTTTATTCTGATTATGGCATGCAATGTTAAACTCTGCTAGTATAGCTCTGCAAACTTCTTTTAGTGTTTTGTTCCTTCTCTCAGCTACACCATTTTGCTGGGGAGTTCTAGCTGCACTAGTCAAGTGTTGAATTTCAGATTTAGAACAATACTCATTTATGTAAGAATTAATAAACCCAGTGCCTTTAGGGTTGGCAATGGGACGGGTAAATACTCCTTAGTTTAGTTTTGATAAACCAAATCAAACATGTAATAGGATAAGTTGTATTGTATATACAACTTTATTATACATCTTGTAATAGATAGGACTCTGGTTAGAAGAGAAGACTTGTCAATGCTCATGAAGAGAAGAGAAGACCAAGACCAGAAGTCTCCTGATAAGATGAGTTGAACTCATCTTATAGGATAAGAAGAGTAAGAGTAAGATGAGTAGAAGTCTTCTTACCAACAGAGTAGAAGTCTTCTTACCAGCAGAGTAGAAGTCTTCTTACAAGCTGAGTAGAAGTCATCTTACAACCAGTTGAGTAAAGACAGCAGAGTAAAGACAGCAGCTGAGAAGAAACAGCAGCTGAGTAAAGACAGCACAGTAAAGACAGCAGCTGAGAAGAGACAGCAGCTGAGTAAAGACAGCTGAGTAAAAGGCAGCTGAGTATAGACAGCAGCGGGGTAAAGACAGCAGCTGAGTAAAAGACAGCAGAAGCCTAAAAGAAAGATCATATGAGTACCCAATTAAAGGAAGGCCAATCAGAGTTGAAGTCAAGGATTGACAAGATACGCACAAGAAAGGAAAGTCAAAGATATGATTGAAATTACATGACAATGGTAATATTCAATCATATCATATCAAGAGATTGCCAATTCCTCAATTAGTGGAGTTTTGAATGTCATCATCCAACGGTAACATTCAAACTCAACACTATATAAATGAGTCCATACATCATTGGGAACGAGAAGAGGTGTGAAATGCAGAGGTCGAGCAAAGTGCTTAAAGTCCAGAAATAAGAAGAGCTCAAGAAGATCATTCATGAAGATTCAACACGCATCACCTCATCCCCAGTGAGTGAACTCATACCATCTAAGCCAATTTAACCACTCATATATATCCATAGCTTAGAGAGAATTTTCCAATCCTAGCATGAGGCTAAAACAGATTGTAAGGGAAATTCTCACCTAGTTCATATACACAAAACCCACCTTCTACCATAAAACCCTAGAAGTCAAGTTGAGTGTTCGTCACTGTAAAGAGTCCAAGTTCTCTATAATCACTTGTGGAGTGCAAGTGCAAGTGCTTACAATCACTTGTGGGGAAGTGCAAGTGCTTACAATCACTTGTGGAGACCGTAGCTGTTAGGACGGCTCAGATCTCAAAGTCCTACCCTTGGGACTATAAAGGACAAGGCCCTTGTAATTTTTGGTAAATTAAAGGGATTAAACATCACGTTAGGACGTGAGAGTGGACGTAGGAACGTATATCCGAACCAATATAAATTAATGTGTTATTTACATTTCTGCACTTTACATTTCAAGTCTTTACATACATATTTGTGCATAAAATGTTTTACACACTGTATTTATTAAATAGACGAGTATAATATTTATGGGCACACTACAATTCCACACTTAACTCCGATAAGTAATTAATCAGTCGACTAACTAGTCCTAGGCCCCTAGTGAAATCAGCGGACTAGTTACTTTGAAGAGTTAGTTTATTTTCCACACAATCAGCAGACATCAAGTCAGCTGATCTTACACTCGTCTCAGGGACCAACAAACTGGCCCGCACGGGGCGGGTAAATACCCGGTCAACGAATACCCGCCGGGTATGGGACGGGTAATGGGATTGTATATACCCGACCCGAACCCGACCCGAACCCGACCCGCATATATATATATATATATATATAATAATAATATAATAAATATATATATATATATTAATATAATAAATATATATTAAAAACTTTATAAATTCTAATTTTTGGGTTTACACAGTAACAGAACATGTAGAATTATCTATCAACGAGTGTTGAGAATTGAGATATTAATTGTGTTATGCATTTGATTTTATTAGGTTAATTTTGCATTGGACAATATGTGTGTTTTCTAAGATTTTATGTTCTATTTAATGTTGGAATTGATGTTTTATTGTGATTATAAGAGCCGATTTTAAATGTGCTATTTTATTTAAATAACATATTTTTTTTATAAAAAAAAAGTGATGGCGGGGCGAGGCGGGTATACCCGCCGGGTTCGCGGGATGGGACGGGACGGGTTTTGGCGGGTTTTGAGGCGGGGCGGGGCGGGTAACGGGTATAAATATTTTTGGCGGGGCGGGTCCTGGGACAGGCCATACCCGTCCCATACCCGCCCCGTTGCCAACCCTAAGTGCCTTTGTCACTTCTTGTTTTGACAATTGGCTGACCCTTTTCAACTTGTAACCTCTTCAACAAATCTAGTAGTTGAATTTGAGTGTCACTCTTCTTGTGCAAGAAGACTACCCAAGTGAACTTTGGGTAATCATCAACCACAACAAGGTTGTATCTCCTACCACTCAGTGTTGGAGGTTTTATAGGACCATGAAGATCCATGTGTAGAAGTTCTAGGACTCTACTTGTTGAAAGTGTGGGAATTGACTTAAAAGACACTTTTACCTGTTTACCTTTTTGGCAAGCATCACACACTTGTGATTTGTAAAATATCTCATTGGGAATACCTTCTACAAGGTATTCTCTTGCTAACTTATTAATAATCTTAAAGTTCATGTGGCATAGGCGTCTGTGCCATAGCTAGCTGATTTCTTTAGGACTTTTAGTAAGTCCAATTCACAATGTAGACACTGCCTTGTCTTACACCAACCAACAGGATATTATATGTTCTTTTATCAATTATCTCACATTTGCTGCTCTTGAACTGGACTTTATAACCCCTGTCACAAAATTGAGAGACATATAACTGATTATATCTCAAACCTTCGACATATGAGACATCTTGAATCTCCACATCTCCATTCCTTATATATCCAAAGCCTTTAGTGATTGCTATGGAACTGTTACCAAAAATCACTTTGGATCCTTCTTGCTCATGATAGTTAGTGAGGAGGGCTTTGGTAGCAGTCATGTGGTGTGAACAACCACTGTCTATGTACCAAGTTTCTCCCACTGAACCACCTTTCTTGTACAAATCCAGCCGACCCTGCAATTTGGTGATTTTAATAATTTAGGTACCCACTCTTTATTGGGGTCCTTGGTTGTTAGTAGTAGTAAGAGGAACCAAAATATACATTGATGATTTGATTAATTGAGATCTCTTTAATTTTCTTCCAAATTTATCACAGAACAATACTTTGTTAACCTTATCAGAACTATCAGCAGACTTCAGAACTATTTTTCTGAGGTAGCCTTTCCTTGGTTCAACCCCTATTTCAGTAAGATCAGTATGTCTGCAATAGTTAGAATAAGGTCTGAAAGCTTGTGGACCATACATCTTATAGATGCGTTTAGGTCTATCCTCACTTATAATATCATAAGATAAAGGTGGAGGATAAAGAACAGTTTGGTTATGATGAGCAGGTACAAATTTCCTTAGTTTGGTTGAGTACAGCTGAGACTGCCTTATAAAGGAGATCTAGGCTGATTCCAACCTAACTGTGCTTGTCTAGGCCTACTCTGTTGAGTATACCTCTTTTGATGCCATAAGTATTCTGATTTGGCCATCTGGGTAAATCTCTGCTGAGTTGGTCTAAACTGAGCTGGTCTTACTACATTTTTCTTTTTACCATTCTTGGTAGTAGGAGGAATGTAGTTTGACTGAACTTTAGTAGTGTTCTTAGGTTTTGCACCATTATCATATTCCATTGGTTTCTTTACTTTATCTAATGGTAAAGAACTTGAACTAGCTCCATTAGTGTTCTTAGCCCCTGAAGTAGATGAGCTAGGCACATCAGCACCCAACCCTCTTTTGTAAGCTGGTGATCTATACCTGTCTGACAATGTTTGATTAATTTTTGAAAAGTCAATCATGTCAGCCAGCTTTAGATCTAAGCTTAGTACTTCAGTTTCAAAAAAATCTATTGCGCTCTTCAAGTTTTTCACACTTTTTATTTAAATCATTGAACTCATTGGTCTATATGGCTTGAGTTTTAAGCATACCCTGATATAACTTGTAATTGGATGTGTATTTATCCTTGAGTTGTGCCAACTCTTCTGATAAACGTTCATTCATGATGGCTATATTAGGATCTACTTTAGACTGACTTCACGTAGACTGATGATTTCTTGTTTTAAAGAAATGTTCTCATCACTGATTTCCATGAATGTTTTATTAGCTTGTAGAAGGTCTTCTTCAGTCACTCCATTGGAATGATGAAGACTACTTCCTACACTACTATCAACAGTCTCACTTAAATCAGAATCAAAACTATCACAAGAATGGAAAGAAGTAGCAGAGGATACCTCAAGTTCGATCTTGGCCATCATAGCCAATCCATCATATGCAATAAAGGATTATTTATCATTGCTCGAAGGGTAGTCAGATGAAGACGATGGCAACTCATCTGAATCTGACTCAGAGTCATTGTATGCCACCATAGCCTTCTTACCCTTGGCATATCTTCGATCACGTATTGCCTTTCTTTTCTCTCTATCCTCTGAACTAAGATCAGGGCACTCATATATGTAGTGACCTAGCTTTCCACAATTATAACACAAAGGATCATTAGTAGACTTTTTAGTAGGAGAACGGTCTCGGTTCTTGTTCTTCCTATCAAAAGAATGCTTACCCTTCTTCTCAGATGAGTTCATATCTGTTCTGTTCTCATTAGAGATCTCATCTCTCCTTTCAGAAGATTTGTGATCTCTTTTGGTCCCAGAAGAATCCCTGTTATTAGTCTTTGTAGAAACTCTTGTATCTATGTTGGTCCCAAAGTTGAGTTAAGATTGAGTAAGCTAAGAAAGTCTAGAGGGGAGGGGTGAATAGACTTTCAAAAATCTTTCAAAATATCAGAATATGCAATGCGGAATTTAGTTTTCTTATGTACTGTACTGTGCTTACTTAGCTCAGATCAGTACTTTCAGAACAATATGGGCCTTACTAGTTTATACTCAACTTTTCTTTAGATCTTTATCTTTGTTAATTCTTAATGTTCTTAGTTAAACAATTCAAACAAATATCAAACAGAAAATGTAAAGAACACAAAATTTTATAGTGGTTCGACCAATAAGTCTACATCCACTCTCACAACTCCAGTTGTGAAGTTTTATTAACTCTTCCTTCTCGAGTTTCTTGTGGCTTAAAGTCCCAAGGTTAAGACTTTGATCTTATCGATTATACCTCCAGGTATATCTTCGATCTACTAGTAATTTTCCAAGTAACTAGCACACTTGTTTTACAACATACAAACTTAAACTTGAAAAGTAAAACTTCTCTTTGAATAGCCTTTGATTCTTCTCTTCAATTCAGTGGCTCTTCTCCTTGCTTTAATCTCCTTCAACTCTGTGAGTTCTTCTTGTGCTCTGTAGACTTAGATTTCTTGTGAATGCTTTAAGATCAGTAGTCTTTAGCAGTAGGAGATTACACAGTATTTATAGAACTTAGTATGACAGTTAGCAGTTTGTGAACTAACTCTAAAACTGTTTTTGTAACTTCTTCTTGTAACCGACTTTGTAACTTCCTTCAACTTCCAAGTCAGCATATCTTCAATAAATCTTCAGTTACGCTTTAAATAAGCTTTCCAAACTTACTGTTCTGATTTTTACTCTTCGGATTTTTACTCTGCTGAGTCAGTCAGCACAGTAACTTAAAACTGTTCAAAACTTCTCCAGATTTCTTCTAAGCTCTTCTTCAACTCTTCTTGAAGTCTTCTTATTCTGAAGTAGTCCTCTGAGTCTTCAATAGTCTTCTGATCTTCTTCTAATCTATTCCTAATCTACTGTTCTGAACTTTACAATGCTGAATACAATAAAATACAAACTTACAAATATAAAACCTATCTATACATCAACTAAACTATATACAGAAGAGTATAATTAAGTCCTATACTATAAGTTGTCTATACAATACAAAACATCAGCTTAGTACTTAACAGTTCATATATCAGATCAGTAAACAATAAGATCAGTAACTCATGTAAGTTCAATAACTTTCATATAAGATCAGTAAACACTAAGATCAATAATCATTTAAGATCATTAACTTACATATAATACCAGTAAGCATTAAAGATCAGTAAGTATATAAGATCAGTAACTCAGATTCAAATATCTCATATAAGATCACTAAAATTATTCTCAGTTTCCATACTCAGATCAGTAATCTTATTTCAAATGACTCAGTTAAGATCAGTAATCTTATTCTTAATATTACTAGATAAGATCAGTAAACTTATTTCAGTTAGCATTAAGATCAGTAATCTCAATTTAAGTTTCTCATCAAATAACTTAGTTAGGATGACTTAGCACCACATATATCACTAACTTTAAGTTGCTTTTGGCCATCAAAACATACTTTCATCAATTAGAACATTGTTTATAGGATTCATATCCCAACAATTTCCCCCTTTTTGATGAAGCTAAAACTACTTAAATGTTAATAAATCAGTAGTTAAGTATGTAGTCTATCATAACAGTTCATCAATTCAGAAATTATATCATATTCATAATCAGATCGGATATTTCACATATTACACATACTAACAAAATATGTAACACACAAAAATATAGAAATAAAGACTCAGGATAAGAAATGTTATCTTCTGAGCTTGTCCTTCATCTTCATTCTGTATCTTCAGATTCTGAATGCAACGTACATCCTTGCTTTGATATCCATCATATGTTGATGATCAGTGATTCCTTCTTCTTTGATAATCTCAGCAATTATGTTGTTGATCTCCTTGTAATCAGGTTCTCCATTTTCCAGTCTTGGAGGTTCCCAATTTGGTTCTTCAGGACACAAGATCTTGGTTCCAGCACGAGCAGCAACTTGTGCTATATCTTCCCAAAACTCTTGATCAATGTTCAGCATGAACTCTTCAAAATCAATAAATTCAGCTTCTTTGCTCGAATGATCACCAAACTTCCTCACAATGAAGTTTGCAATCTGCCACTTCTTTTTTAGATTCTTACAATGTTCCATATTTTCTATTAGAACAATGAAATCCACAAAGTTTTCATCCTGAAAATTTTTATCAAACTCTTTTCCTTCAGCTTTCCTTTGAGCATTCAATTTCTTCTTCAAAGTAGCAACTTTATTATCAAATCTTGTTTTTAAGAACTTGATATCCTTTTCTTTCTTCTTTTTCAGCTCTGCTTCTTCAGCTTTCTTTTTCTTCAAAACTTCAAGTTTTTCTTGCTCTTCACTTGAAATACCCACTTTTAATTTACTTCTTGATCTGGTAAGTCTACCAGTTTCTTCTTCTTCTTGTTCTTCATCAGACAGGACTAACTTTCTCTTCTTCCGAATAGAACTTTCAGCAATATCAGGTCTCTTCTCAACAATAATTTCTTGACCTTGCTGTTTCTGTTGCTTCCTCAGTTTCAGCTTTTAATTCAGAATTGCAATTTCTTCTTTCAACTCATCCTGACTCACAACCAACTGAGCTTGTTGTGACTGAGTTTGTTCCATCACTTTCCTTGTCTTATCTTCCCCGTTTTTGGCTTCATCATGCCACTCTTTTAAGGAAGATATGTGTTGCTCCAGCTTCTTATGCAACACTTGAGACAGGTTCTTCTCTTGCAATCTATGAAGATCATAAATTTTAGACATTGTATGCTCCATAACCTTTTCATAAGAGTTTTCAGAATTCATCTTATTCATTCTGTCAGTAGCTTCTTGAAACATCTTCACAGCATCTTCCAATTTTGCTTGAAGATCTGCATTCTGCTTTTTCAACATCTCAAAGTCAGAATTCTCAGATTCTTTCTCAACAGGAACTGTTCTGATCTGTTCCTGTACATCCTCAAGAATAATAGGATCAGTAGAGTGAATTGGAATGCTTTCCATTTCTTCAGCATTTAACTCTTGATTTTCCAAAGCTTCTGTTTCTTCAATAACAACAGTGTTTTCAAACACTTCTGTTGCATTGTCAACATCCTCATCAATTTCCATACACTCTTTTTCAGCAGCATTCTCAGCTTCATCAACACCTTTCTCTTCACTTTCCATAAACAAATCTTCATCTGTATTAGGAGTTGCAACCTTTTCAACAGTGTACTTGATTCCAGTTAATCTTTCAACAAGATGAACTACAGATTCTGGAGTAACTAACTCAAGAAAAGAGTTAACACCAGCTGCTTGCATCTGTTCTGCTTCCCAATCATCAAAGATTGAAGCACCTCCCATACCTTCCATAATAGCCAAACTCTCCTTCAAAGTACTCCTCTTAAGATACACTCAACTGAGCTTTCATCCAAACCCGGAAATTGTTTTAACAAAGCTATCCTCAAATCTATCCTGATTCTATCCTCTTTATCACAGATAGTGTACTCCATTAAATCAGCAGGTTTAGGAGTTATAAATTCAAGTTCAAGAGATGATGAAATGTCAATTGGTTCAGTAGAAGGTTCAAATTCATGTTCAGTAGAGTGACCATGAACCTGTGTTGGGGATTGATGTGGTGAAGGTTGATGTGAAGTTTGATGTTGAGGACTAGAAATAGGGGTAGGACAAAAATTAGTGTTCTGAGGGGATGAATGGGGAGTGTTCTGAGTCACAGAAAAATAGTGAGCTGATTGATCAGAACATGAAGGTTGAGGGTTTTGGTTTTCAGCTAGGCTTGGTTCAGAGTTTGAAGGGGTAGAAGAAACAACAACTAACTTCCTCCTAGCACTTCTTCTCTTAGTTCTTTTATGAACAGCAATAGGACTAGGAACACTAACCTCTTGCTCATCTGAACTTGATTGCACCACAGTCTCAACAAATCTGACTGTTGGCTCTGAGGCAGCTGTAGCAGACCTTCCTCTCCTTGGTCTAATACTGCTCGGATCATGCCTCGCCTTCGACCTAATCTCAGGTTGAGCTTCATCAGATCGGTACATTGAAGCTCCAGACTCTTGTGCTTCAAGTTCTTGAGGTTGTTCCAGAGGGTTCTCTTGTTCAAAACGAACAGACTCCTTCTTCATCAAGAATTTCCCATGATGAAATTTCTTGGGATTACTCCAATACGGCTTTTTAACCAATTGCGGCAACAAGAAACTCAACTTGTTTCCGAACTCTAATTTCGATTTAATCGAAAATTCCAAAGTATCCTCATCGAACAAAACTTTGTCTTTCTCATTCAACAACCTTTCCAAGAAAAATCCTTGCCAATCACCTTGAACTCTGTCGATGATTGCAGCCATAATTCGAATCTTGGAACTTGATAGAGCATCCTGGCTATGATGTTGCCCTAACAAGCACTTTCCGGCTATGTCTATCAAAAATTGAAGTCCTGTAGGAAGAACATCCTTCTTCAGATTAGTCAAGGTCTCTGTTTCAACACCTGACCATCTTTCTACACATTCCTTCTCCTCTCCAGCTTTGTAATTCAAAATGTCCACTGGGCCTTGAGGCAAATCCAACATCACTTCTAGGATTTCCCTTGTAATAGTGACCTTATGCCCAGAAAGCATGGAGTGAACACCATTGTTATCTCCTTTGAGTTGCAAATAAAATTCCATGGCCTCCGGTTCGTAGACATTCAGAGGAGATGATTCCAAAAATTTCCTCAGTCCGCACTCCTCGCACATTGTTAGAATGGCTTGATTTTCAGCGTTGTGACAGCCATTGAAGTAGACAGCATTTTCTACAAAAATGCCCTTTTCACGAACCCAGAAATTTGAATCAAATGTCCCTGCAACTTCGTTAGTTTCACTGATAATATTGATAGTTGCCATTTGTAGAATTTTGTAGAAACTAGATTTTTCAGTAGTTATGAAGTTATGAGATTTCCAGAAACGAACTCGTAAGGAAGACGATGAAGAGTGATCGTTTTTGTCAAATTCAAAACCAATCTAGGGCTAGGATTAAATTTGATTATCACAAGGAATGGTTGAGATTAATTCTCGAAATCTGTGTATAACAAGAACTGTTCATATTCTAGTACCATCCTTAATTTTGGAGCCAATTTGTGTTTGATAAATACACCACAGTTTTTAGGTTAGAAATAGAAGAGTGTATTAATATTTTCTATTAGTAATCTAAAATTTGAACAATTTTTGACTTAGAGTAATCTAAACCAAAAGACTGTTCTGATGCAAATCAGCACAGTAGTTTCCAACACTATTTCACTTCATTTTCTTACAAGTATATAAAGAAAATTTCACTTATCTGGATCAGCTGAGTACTGTGATCAGCTGAGTAAACTTTTTAGAAATCAGATCAGTAGATGGGTCAGCACAGTAGTGTTCAGATCAGTAGATGGGTCAGCACAGTAGTTTCAGACCAGTACCCAATTTTCCTGATTTCACCTTTTTGATATCAGCATAGTAATCCTCAGATCAGTACTGTGTCAGATTAGTAGATTTCTTGTAGACAGATTAGTAGTAAACAAATCTTTCTGTAGACAGATTAGTCAGTAATCAGATTAGTTCTGTAGAATAATTGAATTGTAATCAGATCAGTACTGTAGACAAAGAGGCTTTGTAATCAGTACAGTTCTGTAGACAAGTCAATTTATTAATCAGAATATATTTGTAGACTCATATCATGCTTAACATGAAGGCTTCGGATGTAGGAGAAAACTGCACTCTAGGCCCCACAGTGATGACATTGGGGAAGTTTAAGGATGTGAAGAATATTGAGATGCGTATTTTGCTTTGGGCCCAACTTGTTGGCCCATGTACTTATTATTGGAGTATCTTATTTTATTGATAGGCCCATTAGGTTTTCCATTAGTGTGCATACTCTGATATGTATATATATTAGCTGCAGAACATCAGAATTCAATACGATATAGATTTTCGCCTTTATGTTATCTTCAATTTGCATCTTTCATCAATTCTAACATGGTAACATGATATAGAATTCCGCATAGCACTATTAAAACTACACATTGCTTTGAATTGTTACATTGTGATATTTGGGGGCCCTATCATTGTGATACCTTCAGTGGAGCGCGTTATTTTTTGTCAATTGTTGATGATTTTAGTAGGGGAGTTTGGATATTTTTGATGCGACGGAAATGTGAAGTGGCGACCTTTTTGATTCACTTTCATAACATGATCCGCACTCAATTTAATCAAAACATTAGGCGGATCCGTTCGGATAATGGAGTCGAGTTCCAAGCATCCATCTTGCTCAAACACTATAGTGATAATGGGATCGTTTTTGAAAGCTCTTGCACAGACACACCACAACAAAATGGGGTCATGGAGCGAAAGCATAGGCATATATTGGACGTAGCACGGGCACTACGTTTTGAATCTGGATTACCTATTGAGTTCTGGGGAGAGTGCATTCTCACAGCAGTTTACACTATTAATCGCCTACCCTCCATAGCCATCCAAAATAAAACGCCACATGAAATTTTGTTGAAGAAACAACCATCGTATGATCATCTTAGGGTGTTTGGGTGCTTGGTCTATGCGCATGAAAATCGTCGCAAGGGAAAATTTGATGAAAGGGGGAGTGCATGTGTGTTCGTTGGATATCCATATGGGCAAAAAGCATATCGGGTTTTTGATCTTCAAAAGCACAAATTTTATACGTCACGGGATGTCACATTTTGTGAAGACATTCTGCCCTTTAAAGGAATCACCACCACAGATTTTTCCGCAGCAGTTTCTGAAGCTCTTGCGCGAATTCAAGGGACCAAAATTGATCCCCCACATCCAGGCCTTATGTGAGACACCAATTATCGAGCAGTAGTTTGGAACAGGCCCCAGTTCCTGTCAACGACAGAACACTTCAGTCGAGCGATGTGATGCTCGAGACCCCCTCAACTGTCGACACCACCACACCCACTATATCTGAAGTCGCTCCTCGTGAGAGCCAACGAACGAGACGACGACCTGCCCATCTTGATGCATATGTAACCGATTTGCCCCCTTCACTAGACCATTCGCAATCCACCGCCAATCTAGCCAAATCGACGGTATATCCTCTTTCACAATACATTGCTTATGATAAATTTTCTGTATCTCATAAAGCATTCCTAGCGGCCATCACACGCCGTGATGAGCCAAAGTATTTCTCACAGGCTGTAAAGGATCTGTTATGGCGTGACGCGATGCAAAAGGAAATTGATGCCTTAGAAGCTAATGGGACGTGGAAGTTAACGACTCTTCCTCCGGGCAAAAGGGCAGTTGGTTCGAAGTGGGTTTATAAAATTAAATATAAACCCAATGGCGATGTGGAAAGATATAAAGCACGATTGGTGGCGAAGGGTTTTACACAAATTGAAGGAGTGGATTTTCACGAAAATTTTGCACCAGTTGCAAAACTGGTCACAGTCCGATGCATGCTAACTGTGGCTGCAAAACAGAATTGGGAGGTTCATCAGTTGGACGTTAATAATGCATTTCTGCATGGAGATTTGCACGATGAAGTTTATATGCATGTTCCACAAGGGTTTGCAAAGGATGGTGACACGAGAGTGTGCAAACTCGAGAAATCACTTTATGGGCTTCGACAAGCATCTCGAAATTGGTATGAAAAATTTTCCAAAGCCCTCAATGCCATTAATTTCAAGCAGTCGCGGGCTGACCATTCGTTATTCGTTTATCGCCAAGGAACTACATATTTGGCCGCCCTTATCTATGTGGATGATGTGTTGCTAGCGGGTAATGATACATCCCGTATTTCGTTTGTGAAGCAATTTTTGAATGACAAATTCAGCATAAAAGACTTGGGCAAGTTGAAGTATTTTTTAGGGATTGAAGTCGCCCGGTCCGATGAGGGTTTTGTGTTGAGTCAGCGCAAGTATGCGCTTGATATCTTGGAGGAAAGTGGGCTTCTAGGGAGCCGTCCTAGTGCCTTTCCTATGGAGCAGAACTTGAAGTTACGTCCTGATGACGATAGCCCTCTAGTCGATGCCGCTCAATACCGACGCCTAGTGGGCAGATTGCTTTATCTTACAGTGACTGGTCCCGATATAGTATTTGCTGTCAGCCAGTTGAGCCAATTCCTTCATGAACCACGTCAGATTCACCTCCTTGCTGCATACCGTGTTCTACGGTATTTAAAACAAGCTCCTGGACAGGGGATTCTTCTTTCGGCAACTAGCGATCTTGCCCTTCGAGCCCACTGTGATGCAGATTGGGCCGCGTGCCCATATACGCGACGATCTTCCACCGGGTATGTCATCTTTCTTGGGGAGTCTCCAATTTCTTGGCGCACCAAGAAACAGTCAGTCGTATCTCGATCGTCGGCGGAGGCGGAATATCGAGCAATGGCAACAACAACTTGCGAAGTCATATGGTTACGTTGGCTCCTACATGACTTCAACGTCGTTCCATCCGGTCCCACTTTACTATTTTGTGATAATCAAGCGGCGCGCCAAATAGCTATGAATCCGGTTTTTCACGAGCGCACCAAGCATGTTGAGATGGATTGTTACTTCGTTAGGGAACGGGTTACAAATGGAGATATTCAACCAACAATGGTTTCCACCAAGGATCAAGTCGCCGATATGTTCACCAAAGCACTTGGAACGGACCGTTTCTGTTTCCTTCGTAGCAAGTTGGGTGTTCGCAACCTTCACACGCCAACTTGAGGGGGAGTATTGAGATGCGTATTTTGCTTTGGGCCCAACTTGTTGGCCCATGTACTTATTATTGGAGTATCTTATTTTATTGATAGGCCCATTAGGTTTTCCATTAGTGTGCATACTCTGATATGTATATATATTAGCTGCAGAACATCAGAATTCAATACGATATAGATTTTCGCCTTTATGTTATCTTCAATTTGCATCTTTCATCAATTCTAACAAAGAATGTATCGGTTTCAGAAATCGACGATTCCCCGCGCTATGGATTTCGACTCTCTTGGTACTTGGGTGGTAACTGTAGAGAGTGCAATGGAAGATTGCAGTGTCGTAGAAATGATGAGGAGATTTTAAGTTGCAGGCGCAGTGTGGGTGCAATGGTTGAAGCATTCTGGGGTAATTTATTATATTCATTTAATTTTAACAAACTATTATTTCTATGCATGCTAATTAATTTGGATTCTCTAAATATTAATTGCAGATCATATCATATTTGGATATAATGGATACTATTACGGTATGAAATTAAATAATTCATTTTTAACAAACTATTTCTATGCTAATGCTAATTAATTAATTGATGTTGTTGTATTTTCTAAATATTGCAGATCATCATATCAAATTTGGATATAATGCATCATACAGTAAGAAATTCAATAATCAAATAATTAATTTCTAACAACTATTTCTATGCTAATTAATAAATTAATGTTGTATTTTCTAATATTGCAGATCATCATATCAAATTTGGATATAATGGATCATATAGTAAGAAATATCCAATAATCAAATAATTCATTTCTATGCTAATGCTAATGCTAATTAATTAATTGATGTTGTTGTATTCTCTAAATATTGCAGATAATATCAAATTTGGATCATATTACGGTAAGAATCATTAGGCTGATTAATCTGATTTTCCATTTCTGACCATATAAATACATTCTCTTATACCAGGTCCAATTCCAGCGGTTGTCCTATTTATTCTATTCGTTATAGGTTCGTTCTATTTTCATCATATATATACTATTAATCAGCTAGCATGAATGTTTACGTTGGAAAAGATTCCAGTTGTTGTGTTAGCAGGAGTAGGCATCCCGGCTATGATCATCCTCGTATTCACCTCTGCATCCACATTTATATTTATTCAGTGGAATCATGATAGAAAAAATCTCAGAGTCATTGTATGCCACCATAGCCTTCTTACCCTTGGCATATCTTCGATCACGTATTGCCTTTCTTTTCTCTCTATCCTCTGAACTAAGATCAGGGCACTCATATATGTAGTGACCTAGCTTTCCACAATTATAACACAAAGGATCATTAGTAGACTTTTTAGTAGGAGAACGGTCTCGGTTCTTGTTCTTCCTATCAAAAGAATGCTTACCTTTCTTCTCAGATGAGTTCATATCTGTTCTGTTCTCATTAGAGATCTCATCTCTCCTTTCAGAAGATTTGTGATCTCTTTTGGTCCCAGAAGAATCCATGTTATTAGTCTTTGTAGAACCTCTTGTATCTATGTTGGTCCCAAAGTTGAGTTAAGATTGAGTAACCTAAGAAAGTCTAGAGGGGAGGGGTGAATAGACTTTCAAAAATCTTTCAAAATATCAGAATATGCAATGCGGAATTTAGTTTTCTTATGTACTGTACTGTGCTTACTTAGCTCAGATTAGTACTTTCAGAACAATATGGGCCTTACTAGTTTATACTCAACTTTTCTTTAGATCTTTATCTTTGTTAATTCTTAATGTTCTTAGTTAAACAATTCAAACAAATATCAAACAGAAAATGTAAAGAACACAGAATTTTATAGTGGTTCGACCAATAAGTCTACATCCACTCTCACAACTCCAGTTGTGAAGTTTTATTAACTCTTCCTTCTTGAGTTTCTTGTGGCTTAAAGTCCCAATGTTAAGACTTTGATCTTATCGATTATACCTCCAGGTATATCTTCGATCTACTAGTAATTTTCCAAGTAACTAGCACACTTGTTTTACAACATACAAACTTAAACTTGAAAAGTAAAACTTCTCTTTGAATAGCCTTTGATTCTTCTCTTCAATTCAGTGGCTCTTCTCCTTGCTTTAATCTCCTTCAACTCTGTGAGTTCTTCTTGTGCTCTATAGACTTAGATTTCTTGTGAATGCTTTAAGATCAGTAGTCTTTAGCAGTAGGAGATTACACAGTATTTATAGAACTTAGTATGACAGTTAGCAGTTTGTGAACTAACTCTAAAACTGTTTTTGTAACTTCTTCTTGTAACCGACTTTGTAACTTCCTTCAACTTCCAAGTCAGCATATCTTCAATAAATCTTCAGTTACGCTTTAAATAAGCTTTCCAAACTTATTCTTCAAATTTCACCAAATCAGCACAGTAACTTACTGTTCTGATTTTTACTCTTCGGATTTTTACTCTGCTGAGTCAGTCAGCACAGTAACTTAAAACTGTTCAAAACTTCTCCAGATTTCTTCTAAGCTCTTCTTCAACTCTTCTTGAAGTCTTCTTATTCTGAAGTAGTCCTCTGAGTCTTCAATAGTCTTCTGATCTTCTTCTAATCTATTCCTAATCTACTGTTCTGAACTTTACAATGCTGAATACAATAAAATACAAACTTACAAATATAAAACCTATCTATACATCAACTAAACTATATACAGAAGAGTATAATTAAGTCCTATACTATAAGCTGTCTATACAATACAAAACATCAGCTTAGTACTTAACAGTTCATATATCAGATCAGTAAACAATAAGATCAGTAACTCATGTAAGTTCAATAACTTTCATATAAGATCAGTAAACACTAAGATCAATAATCATTTAAGATCAGTAACTTACATATAATACCAGTAAGCATTAAAGATCAGTAAGTATATAAGATCAGTAACTCAGATTCAAATATCTCACATAAGATCACTAAAATTATTCTCAGTTTCCATACTCAGATCAGTAATCTTATTTCAAATGACTCAGTTAAGATCAGTAATCTTATTCTTAATATTACTAGATAAGATCAGTAAACTTATTTCAGTTAGCATTAAGATCAGTAATCTCAATTTAAGTTTCTCATCAAATAACTTAGTTAGGATGACTTAGCACCACATATATCACTAACTTTAAGTTGCTTTTGGCCATCAAAACATACTTTCATCAATTAGAACATTGTTTATAGGATTCATATCCCAACAATCTACCATATCTTTTATTCAGCTTATCAAACCTCTTAATCATTAAGCTCATCTGATCCTTAAGACTAAGATCAGATTTATCTAGCTCATCTTTTATGCTAGAGGAATTAGACTTAGATATTCTAGACTTTCTAGAGGAAGTGGCCTTAAAAGCTATGTTCTTAGAAGCAGATTTATCCTTATCACTATCAACTACTGGATCTTCTTCCTCTAACTCAAATTCTTGAGCCTTAAGTGTTTGGAACATAGTTTCAGCAGACCATGTGTCTATGTCAACAGTGGTCTTGATGATCATCTTGACCATCTTCCACCTCTCATCTAGGGACTTAAGAATTCTCAAATTAATCTCCCTATCAGTGTATTTCTTACCCAAAATTTCAAGATCATTCATTATACGAGTAAATCGAGTATCAAGCTGGTCTATAGTTTCACCAGGCTTTATTTTAAATTATTCAAACTTTTGAACCACAGTGGATATTTTACTTTCTTTGATCAGGGTTGTTCCTTCACAAAGAACAACAATTTTGTCCCACATTTCCTTGGCTGTTTTACATTTTAATACCTTGCGAAGATACTCATTTGGTAGTGTATGTAAAATATAATTCTTAGCCATGTTGTCCAAATTGTTTTATTTCATTTCTTCGGCAGTTAATTCTGACCTTGGTTTAGGAACAAGAACACCCACGGCTTTCGTTGGATCCAATGTGGCAGTGTTGGCTGTCATTGTGACAATTGGGCCATCTCTCACCATCGACACCATAAGATCATGTGTTGAACTGAAGATTGCTTCCATGCGAAGCTTCCAATAGTCATAATCTGCAACTTTGAACTTAGGTAGCTTGTTAGCATTAGTTTCCATGATTGTATGACTGGAAAAGATTCAAGAATAAATCAAGTAGATTAGGATAATCAAGTAATTGATTAGAAAGAAAAAGTTAAAGGATAAGTTCGTATGAGGACATAAGACTTCCGTAAAAGTCTTCTTGGTAATCTAGAAACAGCAGTCCAGAAGAACTGCTGCTCTGATACCATTTGTTGGTCCCAGTTGAGTTTAAGATTAAGATAAGCCTGAAAAGTGTAGAGGGGAGGGGTGAATAGACTTTTAAAACTTTTCCTAAAATATTAGAGTTTATATGCGGAATTTAGTGTTCTTGAACAGTACTGTGCTTACTCAGCTCAGATCAGTACTTTCAATTTTAATGTGAGCCTTTACAGTTTATACTCAACTTTTGATTTTGAACTTTTACTTAGTAAACTACTGTTCTTGATAAACAATTAAACAAATATTAAACAACAAGTAAAACGAACACAAGATTTATAGTGGTTTGACAAATGTCTACATCCACTCTCACAACTCAAGTTGTGATGTTTTATTAACTGCTTGAGTTTCTTGTGGCTTTAAGTTCCAAGACTAAGACTGTGATCTTGTCGATTATACCTCCAGGTATATCTTCGATCAACTAGTAATTCTACAGGATACTAGCAAACTTGTTTACAAACAAAATCACAAACTAAAAGTAAAACTTCTCTGATTTGTAGCCTTTGATTCTTCTCTTCAAAACTGTGGCTTCTTCTTTTGTAATCTTCTTCAAACTCTGCGAGTTTCTTGAATACTCTAAGACTCTTTGATTGCTCTTGAATGCTCTTTGTTCAGTAGTCTTTTCAGTTGAAGATCACTCGGTATTTGTAGAACTTAGTATGACAGTTAGTAGTTTGTGAACCTAACTCCAACTAACTCTTAACCGCTTCTTGTAACTTCTTTTCTCCAACTAACTTCATATCTTTTAAAGTCAGCATATCTTCAAATATATTTTGTTACGCTTTCAACTAATAAGTTTTCCAAACTTATTATACCTTAGCACAGTAAAACTTCCTTCTCAGTTTTTACTGTTCTTAGTCTAATAAGCACACTTCTTTTCTTCTGTTATGAGCTTCTTCAGAATACTTCTGTGCTTCCTTTCTACTCTTCTAAGCTTAGTCTTGTTGGTCCCTGAACGAGTAGTGAATGGGATTAAAGTCTAGAGGGGAGGGGTGAATAGACTTTAAAACTTTTTCAATCAAAGAGTTGGGAACCTCTTCTGATTTCTATGTCAACTGGACTACAAGTCCGCTGGTCCGGATGACTATAGTGATCTGACGAAGAGGTTTATATGCGGAAGTGAGTAGGCCTGTTTATTTAGACTCGTTCAAAAGTTTCTTTTGAAATAACCAATTTGTTAACTTAGTGAAAGACTCGACTGATGCTGGTTTTGAAAGATATGGCCTTAGTTAAAGATATTTAAAATCACAGTGTGCACTATATAATAATATGAACAAGTAATAAAGTAAAGTGCAGTAAGTAAATAACACCGGATTTATAGTGGTTCGGATATACGTTCCTACGTCCACTCTCACGTCCTAACGTGATGCTTAATCCCTTTAATTAACCAAAAATTACAAGGGCTTGTCCTTTATAGTCCCAAGGGTAGGACTTTGTGTTGGTCCCTGAACGAGTAGTGAATGGGATTAAAGTCTAGAGGGGAGGGGTGAATAGACTTTAAAACTTTTTCAAGAGTTGGGAACCTCTTCTGATCTCTATGTCAGCTGGACTGCAAGTCTGCTGGTCCAGATGACTATAGTGATCTGATAGAAGAAATTATATGCGGAATTATGGTAGGCCTTGTTTAGACTCGTTCTTTTGTTTCTTATGAAAGTGTTAACTTGTTTTTACTTAATGAAGATACACAGCTGATGCTGGTTTGAAAGTTATGGCCTTAGTTTAAGAATGTTGAAAACACAGTATGCACTATATAGAATAAATGGAAAGACAGAAATGTAAAGTGCAGAAAGGTAAATAACACCAGGTTTATAGTGGTTCGGATACACGATCCTACGTCCACTCTCACGTCCTAACGTGATGTTTAATCCCTTTAATTTACCACAAATTACAAGGGTCTTGACCTTTATAGTCCCAAGGATAGGACTTTGAGATCTGAGCCGTCCTAACAGCTACGGTCTCCACAAGTGATTGTAAGCACTTGCACTTTGAGGGGTTCAAAAACTTTAACCTTTCGGTGAGGGTTTGGGGTTTTTGAAGTGTATCCAACTAATGGTTCAAGCTTATAAATTGCTTAACCACTTTGCCTAAAACAATTGATATACAATATGAACAGGTTTCAGGTTCTTATAGGTTGGATAGAAATCACTTAAGAGCTAAAAGTATTCTAAGGCTTTCTGGGCTCTTGGAGAACTCTTAGAACAGTATGGCTTTAGCTTGATTGCTTGTTTTTCTTGTTGAGTTCTCTGTGTGATCTCTTCTTTGTGATTTCTCATCCTCTTGTATTTATAATGGTGATTGCTTGCAACTAGCCGTTGGGGCAATCTTTCCATATTGGTTTGATTCCTTGATTCCAGCTGCTTGATTGCTCCAATTCTGGGATCATGTCAATCTTCTAAATAAGGTAGTTCTTTATTTGAATTGTAAGATGACTTTGGGAATCAGCCGAGTCCTGGAAGAGTACATAGTCTTCTGATCTGTACTGCTAGTCTTCTGACTACTCTTCTGGCCTTAGGTCTTCTGTCTTCTGTTATCAGTCGAGTAGCACTCATCTGATCTGTGGATTATTTGTGCTGCTTTAGGACATCTTCAATCTTGGACTCCATCAGTTAAGTAGTTATACAAGCACCTAACTTAACTGGTCTTCAAGGATCTTCTAGTCTTCATGTCTCCTACTCTTCTCATCTTGAGGAAGCGCATGTAAGTCGGGACTGTGCTAATCAGCTGATATACATACATTTGATTGCACAAGACTAGTCTAAGTTGTTCTATACAAGTCAGTTGATCCTATTACATTTATAAACTCTAAGTGTTTTGGCCATCAAAACTATTCTAACATCAAGTGGGGCTTAGGGTGAATTTACATCCCAACAATTTCCCCCTTTTTGATGAAGCCAAAACTATAATTGATAAATTCTCTTAGAAGATAAGATAAGAGTTTATAAAACTTCATAAAAACTGAAGTATCTGATGAAGACAATGAGAGTTTGTCTTGAAAGCAAAGAAAACTAAACTTGATTATATATAGAGCTTTTACAGATTACAAGTGATAGTTTCTTTAAAGCTTTGAAAGTGGTCTTCATCAGGTCTTCTGTTCTTCAAATACGGAAAGCAAGGTACAGACAAGTTCGAACTTCTTCCATGTGCTGCAGGTCTGTAACATTCTCCTCTTCATAGATTTTCTCTAGAATCCTTTTGACTTCAATCCAGTGTGTCCTTCCGGAGTTCAGAGTGGGAGGAGTCCATTTAGGTTCTTCTGGAGTTAGGATTCTGCAGTTGTCAAGTTCTTTGGCTGTCTTGACTACTTCTTTCCAGAACTCTTGATCTTCAATGTTCATGAACTGATTGAACTGGAAGAACTCATCTTCATAGGTTAGAAGAGGGCCAAATTTTCTTACTATGTGGTGTTGAATTTGCCACTTCTTCTCAGAGGATACCATCTTGGTAGCTCATCTTGAAGGGCTAAATAATCCACATAATTGCTATCAAATACCAGGACCTTATCTTTCTGTGCCAGAGCATTTTCTTTCAATGCTTTGTCCTTGAGAGCTTTCCTGAGTTTGGCTATTTTCCTGTCAAATTTGGCTTTGACTGCTTTCGCATCTTTTAGCTTCTTCTGCTTAAGCTCTTGAGCTTCAAGCTCTTTTCTTTGCTTCAGCTCTAAAGCCTCTTTCTCTTATGCAGTAGGCTCTACTGGAGCTGACTTCTTGCTTAACTGAGCTTGCTCATCTGCTTGTTCATCTGCCTTTCTTTTCCTTGTCATCCTCTTCTCAGGGACTTGTTCTGTAGAGGCAGTGATCTGTAGACTCTTGGCAGGAGCTTGAGTGGGAGCTTGGGTGTCTTCTTGAGCAATTTCTTTGCCTTTGCCTTGCCTGCTCTTGATTTTGCTTGATAAACCACCCAAGGTTTCATTCAGCTCATCTTGAGATACTACCATCACAGCTTGCTGTGCAGTAGCCTTCTCTAGAGTCTTTATCAATACATCTTCCCCCTTTTTGGCTTTAGTAAGTGCAGCCGCAAAAGGCTTCATGGCATTCAGAATCTCCACTTTCAGAGTCTGTTGAAGGGCCATGGCATTGACTTTGCCAATATGGGTCAGATGAGTGATGCTGTGGTCTAAAATCTGAGCATGAGAGTGGGAGGAGTCCATTTAGGTTCTTCTGGAGTTAGGATTCTGCAGTTGTCAAGTTCTTTGGCTGTCTTGACTACTTCTTTCCAGAACTCTTGATCTTCAATGTTCATGAACTGATTGAACTGGAAGAACTCATCTTCATAGGTTGGAAGAGGGCCAAATTTTCTTACTATGTGGTGTTGAATTTGCCACTTCTTCTTCAGAGGATACCATCTTGGTAGCTCATCTTGAAGGGCTAAATAATCCACATAATTGCTATCAAATACCAGGACCTTATCTTTCTGTGCCAGAGCATTTTCTTTCAATGCTTTGTCCTTGAGAGCTTTCCTGAGTTTGGCTATTTTCCTGTCAAATTTGGCTTTGACTGCTTTCGCATCTTTTAGCTTCTTCTGCTTAAGCTCTTGAGCTTCAAGCTCTTTTCTTTGCTTCAGCTCTAAAGCCTCTTTCTCTTCTGCAGTAGGCTCTACTGGAGCTGACTTCTTGCTTGACTGAGCTTGCTCATCTGCTTGTTCATCTGCCTTTCTTTTCCTTGTCATCCTCTTCTCAGGGACTTGTTCTGTAGAGGCAGTGATCTGTAGACTCTTGGCAGGAGCTTGAGTGGGAGCTTGGGTGTCTTCTTGAGCAATTTCTTTGCCTTTGCCTTGCCTGCTCTTGATTTTGCTTGATAAACCACCCAAGGTTTCATTCAGCTCATCTTGAGATACTACCATCACAACTTGCTGTGCAGTAGCCTTCTCTAAAGTCTTTATCAATACATCTTCCCCCTTTTTGGCTTCAGCAAGTGCAGCCGCAAAAGGCTTCATGGCATTCAGAATCTCCACTTTCAGAGTCTGTTGAAGGGCCATGGCATTGACTTTGCCAATATGGGTCAGATGAGTGATGCTGTGGTCTAAAATCTGAGCATGAGAGTGGGAGGAGTCCATTTAGGTTCTTCTGGAGTTAGGATTCTGCAGTTGTCAAGTTCTTTGGCTGTCTTGACTACTTCTTTCCAGAACTCTTGATCTTCAATGTTCATGAACTGATTGAACTGGAAGAACTCATCTTCATAGGTTGGAAGAGGGCCAAATTTTCTTACTATGTGGTGTTGAATTTGCCACTTCTTCTTCAGAGGATACCATCTTGGTAGCTCATCTTGAAGGGCTAAATAATCCACATAATTGCTATCAAATACCAGGACCTTATCTTTCTGTGCCAGAGCATTTTCTTTCAATGTTTTGTCCTTGAGAGCTTTCCTGAGTTTGGTTATTTTCCTGTCAAATTTGGCTTTGACTGCTTTCGCATCTTTTAGCTTCTTCTGCTTAAGCTCTTGAGCTTCAAGCTCTTTTCTTTGCTTCAGCTCTAAAGCCTCTTTCTCTTCTGCAGTAGGCTCTACTGGAGCTGACTTCTTGCTTGACTGAGCTTGCTCATCTGCTTGTTCATCTGCCTTTCTTTTCCTTGTCATCCTCTTCTCAGGGACTTGTTCTGTAGAGGCAGTGATCTGTAGACTCTTGGCAGGAGCTTGAGTGGGAGCTTGGGTGTCTTCTTGAGCAATTTCTTTGCCTTTGCCTTGCCTGCTCTTGATTTTGCTTGATAAACCACCCAAGGTTTCATTCAGCTCATCTTGAGATACTACCATCACAGCTTGCTGTGCAGTAGCCTTCTCTAGAGTCTTTATCAATACATCTTCCCCCTTTTTGGCTTCAGCAAGTGCAGCCGCAAAAGGCTTCATGGCATTCAGAATCTCCACTTTCAGAGTCTGTTGAAGGGCCATGGCATTGACTTTGCCAATATGGGTCAGATGAGTGATGCTGTGGTCTAAAATCTGAGCATGAGAGTTGGAGGAGGAGGCAGCTTCAAGTTTAGCTGTACGTGCTTCCAACTTGGCTGCTGTCTCCTTCAGCTGAGTCTGGAGCTTCTCATTCTCTGCTGTAGCTGATTGGAGAAGAGCTCGTCCTTCAGTAGCTCTTGCTTCAGCATCTTCAATTCTTTTCTTGTAGGTGTTTTCCATGCGGTTGACCTCATTAGAATAGAGTTCAGCAAACTTGGTAGAGGTGTCACCTGCCTTCTTCATAATGGTGGTCAGATACTCACTTATCTGATCGTGAAGTGACTCTCCAAACTTGTCTTCAATGTCAATGATCTGGTCATGAAGACGAGTTCTCTGCTCCTTAACAGCCTTTTCAACATATCGTCCAAGCTGTAGGCCTAAACCTTTCTCAAAATGTAGGTTTATTGCAGCCTTGACCTGTGAGCATATGTCTGCTGTATAGTCAGCTGTTGAAGTAGAAGTTGAGGTAGTGCCTTGAGGCTTTGGATGAACAATCAGGGCTTTGCCTCTCTCTTCAGCTGAAAGGTACTCTTCATTGAGGAATGTGGTAGTGGCCTTAACCAGGTGAGTCATGATATTGTCTCATTTATCAATGAAGTGAGGTAGAGTATCCTTAGGCATGAAGTGATCGGGAATAGTGATTACTTCTTTTTCAATCTCTGCTTTGTCAGCTGGTTCAGCTGAGTCTTCCTCAGGGACTGATGCAGCTGAGTCATTCACTTTTGCAGTGTCAGCTATCTGCTGACCGAATGAGCCTTCTGGGGCAGAGGTATCATCAGCTGGAATTTCTAGAATCCTGTGGCATACTGCTGCAAGGGCCTCTTCTGGCAGCAGTTGAGCAAAAGATTTAACTTGAGCAACTTCCTTCTGCTCCATCTCCCAGTCGAGGAAATTAGCCTTTCCTCCCATTCCTTCCATGACCTCAATAAGGTCATCTACATCATGTCTCCTGAGTTCAATCCAGGTGCAAACTCTGAGAACTTATTCAAATTGAACTGATTCTTCATCAATGCCAGGAATGGTAGACTTGAGCAGGTTTGCTATCTTCATCCTCATTATCTTCTCCCTTGTGCACATAGGATAGTGCACCATGCTATACTGAGGTTGAGAGGGGCCTGCTGCATCCAGTTCTGCTGGTGCTAAGTCTTCTGGTGCAGATGGGGTAGTGAGGATAGGGGATTGAGTGGTTGGAATGGTTTCCTCTGCTGTGTGAGTATCAGCAGGGATTTGGGAAGTGATATTTTCTTGATCTGCAGTGGATTGATCATCAGCAGGGTTTTGAGTCTGCTGATCTGGGACAATTTCTTCTTGAAGATCAGTAGATGGTTGGGATTGATGATCTTGGACATCTGCCATTTGATATGCAGGGGTAGGCAAATGTGGCTCTGGGGTTGTTTGAGGTTGGGCTTGTTCCTCTGCTGTGTGAGTATCAGCAGGGATTTGGATATTAGTGTTTGAGGGTTTGGATAGGTTTGAATCATCAGAAGGGTGGAAGGAAGTAATAGGGGCTATGCTCATGGGAGTAGGGAGCCTGGATTTCTTGGTTTTCTTAGTGAAAGAAGAATTGTTCTTCTTTCTCTTCTGACCCTTCGACAATTTAGAAGGAGTAAAAGTGAGAGAGGGATTAGAGGTACCTGCCTTCTCCAAGGGAGAGGCAGTAGGAGTGGCATCTGAATCAGTTGGGGAGATGAGTCCTGATCTGATTAGAAATCGTCTTTGTGCTAAGGTTTGATTGTCATCATCATCATCCTCAGCAGCCTTCTCCTGAGCCTCTTCTTTGGATGGCTCCTCTTCTTCTTCAGCAGAGTCATGAACAGACTCTTCTGCTTCCTTAACAACATCTTTGGAAGATGTTTCAGCCAACAACTTCCTCTTCTCTTCTTTCAACCTTGCTGCCTCAGCAAGAGCTTCCTTTCTCAAGTAATACTTGGAAGTGTGGAAGGTCTTATGAGGTCCCATCTTGTACTTCTTTGGGAGAATATCTGGAAGGATGATGCTCAGCTTGTTGACAAAGCTGACTGTAGATGTGACCTTCCATTCTCTTGATTGAAGGTCCAAAGTAACCTTCTTGGCTTCAAGAGCAATCCTATTCAAGAATAGCCCTAGCCAATCTCCATCAATCTGATCCCAGATTGCAGCCATAACTCTAAATTTTAGAGTGGTAACAGCATCATGGCTGAAAGTGTTACCAAGCAACATCTTACCTGCAATATCCATCAGGGTTTGAAACTTAGGTTCAAGTTGGGATTTCTTGAGTCCAGAGGTATCCTCAGCCTTGACCCTTCCATCAGTAAACATCTCCATATATTCCTTTTCTCGACCCATGATGTAGGTAGAGATGTCTATCTTTCCCCTTGATAAGCCGAACAGTTCTTGAAGAATCTCCCTTGAGATCTCGACTCTGTGTCCACCCATGACACTTTCAACATGAGAATCCATCATCACTGCGTTTGCATAGAAGGTCAGCATATCTTGTTCATAGACATTTGTTGGTGCTGCTTCCAGAAAATCACGAAGGTTGAGATTGATGCAGCGAAGAAGGATCTCCTTGTTCGCAGGTGTATGTTTGCCCTTGAAAAACAGAGCATTCTCAGTGAAAACTTTTCCTTCCTTAGACCACTTTTGAGCATCTAAGGTGCCGGTACTCTTGGTCTTCTCGTCGTAAATTTTGATGACTCTCATTCTGGATGTTGAGTATTGAGGATAGGAATGCTTGGAAAGAATATTTCAGGACGAGAGAGATTTGAGAGTAATTGAGTATTGTGAGCGAAAGGGGTTTGGAAGAGTTTTAAGAGTTTGTATATATACTCCAGCAAGAACTTGATCTAACGGTCATATTGGATTTTAATGTGGAGTAGTGCCCAAGATTTCCTTCTTTGATTTCGGGCCATTCCTTAAGTTTTACCGGCTGAATTTGCCATTTGGCAACTGATGATTTGCTGGCAATATGGTAATCAAATATTAATGACATCATACCAAAAATAGCCGTTGTGACTAATTTTGTGGCTAGAATTGATCATCAAAGCCGTTTTCTATAAGTGAATTGCATTCCTTATATAGGCCAATTTCTTTAATTACCTTCATGAATGAATCTAGAATGAATTACATAGTCAAAGATAGTCATTATACTCTAAAATAAAGTCTTCTTATCAGCAGAGTGAGGTCTCCTGATTTCATCGAAATGTCTGCTGATTTTCCTTGAAAGTCTTCTGGTCAGCTGAGTTGGTCTTCTGATCAGCTGAGTAGAGGATAGGTGTTTGCTGTAATGATCCAACCTGGATGGATCCTTCCAGCTTTATTGTGAGTGATGATCCAACCTGGTTTGATGGATCTTTCAGCTCCTTCTTTAAACCAAGTGGGACTAGCCTAGATGAAATCCCACTGGCTTAACTGCTCCTCGCCATTGGATGTTCCTCATCATCAAATGGGATGTAGCATCTAATGTGTTCTTGTTGAATTTCTTCGCTTCTTTTGAAAGAGAAGAAAAGTTGGAAGAGGCTTCAATGGAGTGTGAAGAGAGGGCCATGGACTTGGTCTTCTTGACACCTTTTAACAAAGTGGTCTTTGATAGCAAGCTCTCCATGTAGAACTTCCCCCTGGAGAAGAAGCTCTGCTTGCTGGCTACTTTATCCTCTTCATCTCTTCTTCCTTTAGTTTTCAACAAGAACGTCTCTTCTTTCTTTAGTTTTCATTGGCATACTTATGTTAGATAACCCAAGTATGCTGATGTGCATCATCTTCATCTTCTGGACAAATCTTCATCTCCTTCACCCAAGACCTTGGTTGAGGGATGATCTCCATTCCATCTCTTCTCTCGATTATCTCTATACCTGAAACAAGAATAATAGTTAGTGATTTGTGTTCTTAGGTGTTCTCATAACTTCCTCATTTTATAGAGGTAGAGATGAGGTAATGGAGCGTAAGATGACAAAAACTATAGAGTTGATAGGTCTGAATTTCTGAAAAGCTATTTCTTAAGATCAACAATGAGATGATCTAAGGGTTTACATTTAAAGAGATTCAGACTCTATCTTATGGAATGCAGAAATTATAAATTTTTGAACAAGAGCTATTTGGAATCCGTACAGTGCATGTATACTGTTGAGTCGGTGAGGATGGTGTATTAATCCAACCAAGTATGACTCACTAATATACTGTATACTTGTATAGTGATAAAGTATTTTATGAAGAATAGTTTATTACTATACATAGATATACATTGCTTAAGTAAAGATTACCAATTAACTCTATTCAAGTCTTCTGAATGTAAGTATATGATGCAATGCAGATTATAGAGTATTTCATCAAGGTTTCTTAAGGTATCATTGATTCCCCCTTGATTAGATGACTCTATGTTTTCCCTCAGCTTTATTTGTCTTCATCGGGAATAACTTACCTGAAGATGAGGGTGTCTATTCACCTCATCTGATCCTCCTAGTCTGCTGCAATTGAATCAGCTGAGGTCTTCAGCTAATCTTGTGCTCTTCATGTGCTTGGATCTAAGAGTACTAAGTTATAGCATAGGGTCTTGAATCTTTCTTCAGCTAGGGGCTTAGTCAAGATGTCTGCTCTTTGGATATCTGTGTGAATTTTTTCCATCTTGATGTCCTTCTTTTCAAGGTGATCTCTTATAAAATGGTGTCGAATGTCGACATGCTTGCACCTTGTGTGTAGGACTGGATTTTGAGTGATGGCAATGGCACTGCTGCTATCACAATAGATAGGGACTTCTCTTGCTTCTACATTGTAATCTTTGAGTTGTTGAACTAGCCAGAGCAGCTGACTGCAACAACTTCCAGCTGCCATATATTCTGCTTCAGTGGTGGAGGTTGCAACTGAAGTTTGCTTCTTTGAGAACCATGATATCAGCTTGTTGCCTAGGAATTGACAGGTTCCAGATGTGGATTTCCTATCAATTCTACATCCTCCATAGTCTGAGTCAGAATAACCACTCAATTCTAGATTGTCATCAGCAGGGTACCATAGTCCTAGATTGACTGTTCCTTTTAGGTACTTGAGAATTTTCCTTGCTGCTTCTAGATGACTTTGCTTTGGGTTTCCTTGAAACCTAGCACATACTCCTACAGCAAATGTTATGTCTGGTCTGCTTGCTGTAAGATATAGTAGAGATCCAATAAGTGCTCTATATTCAACTTGATCAACTGCCTATCCAGACTCATCTAGTTCCATTTTGAATGATGTCATCATTGGAATTCTTGCAGTCTTGCTTTGTAGAGCTTTGAATCTTTCCAATAGGCTTTTGGTGTACTTGGACTGATTGATGAAGATCCCTTCTGAACTCTGTTTGACTTGGAGTCCTAGGAAATAATTCATCTCACCCATCATACTCATTTCGAATTTTCCTTGCATAACTTCAGAGACCTTTTTGCACATGTCTTGATTTGGTGATCCAAATATAATATCGTCTACATATATTTGCACCATTAGAATGTCTTCTCCTTCTTGTAATCTGAAAAGTGTTATGTCAACTTTGCCTTTTGTGTAACCATTGTCAAGTAGGAATTGTGACAATGTGTCATACCAGGCTCTGGGAGCTTGCTTCAAACCATAGAGGGCCTTCTTCAAACGATATACTTGATCTCCTTTTTCGAATCCTGGAGGCTGTTCTACATACACTTCTTCTACCAGAATACCATTCAGAAAAGCACTCTTGACGTCCATTTGATATACCTTGAAGCCCATATATGATGCATAAGCTAGAAACAGTCGAATGGCTTCTAATCTGGCTACTGGAGCAAAGGTTTCATCATAATCAATTCCTTCTGATTGTGAATATCCTTTTGCAACTAGCCTTGCTTTATTTCTAGTTATCACATCATTTTCGTCCTTTTTATTCTTGAATACCCACTTTGTTCCTACTACATTGTGGTTTTCAGGACGATCTACCAATTCCCATACTTCATTTCTTTCGAATTGGTTTAGTTCTTCTTGCATAGCAGTGATCCAATTGCTATCTGTCATTGCTTCTTCTATGTCAGCTGGTTCAATGTTGGACAAGAAAGCACACCAGCAGAACATAGATGATTGGGGGTTCTGATTCAGTTGTCTTCTGGTCTTGACACCTGAGTCTGCTCCTCCTAAGATGAGGTTTGATGGATGGTTGTTTCTCCATGTATGTCTTACAGGAGTATCTGCATTAGATGAGCTTGGATTCTCATCTGTTCTAGAGCCATCAGGAGGGTTGACTTGATTAGGTCGATCATCATATGTATCTTGTGTGTCAAAGAGATTATTCCCCCTTGCATTTGGGATTGTTGCATCTTGATTATGGACAGTTTGCTCAGCTTGAGTTTGAGATCTAGTGACTGGTCTGTGTGGTTTATCCTCCTCTGGTTCTTCAGGGAATGGTTCATTGACTTCAATAAATTCATCAGACTTGGTCTTGATCACTAGTTTCTTCATCTGATCTACAGCTGAGTCTGTTTCTACTGCACTCTTTTCACAAGATTCATAAAAAACAACATGAGGTGTTTCTTCCACAAGAAGGGTTCGTTTGTTGAGTACTCTGAATGCCTTGCTAGTAGAGGAGTATCCCAAGAATATCCCCTCATCTGCTTTGGCATCAAAAGCATTCAACTTACTTTTCCCATTGTTGTGAATGAAACACTTACAACCAAATATATGAAAGTAAGATACTCTAGGTTTTCTTCCTTTCCACAGTTCATATGGGGTTTTCTCATGGATTTTGTGAATACCTGACCTGTTTTGAGTGTGACAAGCTGTGTTGATAGCTTCTGCCCAAAGCTTCTTAGGAGTGGAGAATTCAGCAAGGAGTGTTTTTGCAGCTTCTTTGAGCGTTCTGACTCTTCTTTCAGCTACACCATTCTGCTGTGGTGTTCTTGCTGCACTTGTCTCATGCTGAATACCATTAGAAGTACAATATGCAATAATATAAGAGTTAATAAATTCAGTGCCTTTGTCACTTCTAATTTTCACAATAGGTTCTCCTTTCTCTACTTGGATCCTCTTTAATAGTTCAGGAAGCTTCTGCTGAGTTTCACTCTTCTTATATAAGAAGATAACCCAAGTAAACTTGGAGTAGTCATCTACAACAATAAGAGTGTACTTCCTCCCTGTTAGTGTGGTTGGAGTGATTGGTCCAAAGAGATCCATGTGGAGCAATTCAAGAACTCTGCTGGTTGATGCTGTCTTCTTGGTCTTGAAGGAGACCTTTGTTTGCTTTCCTTGTTGACATGCATCACACACCTGATCTTTACAGTAGAGTTCATTAGGCAGACCATCAACTAAGGATTCCCTTGCTAGCTTGTTCATAGTCTTAAAGTTCAGGTGACTGAGGCGTTTGTGCCATAGCCAGCTGACATCTTTAAGGCTCTTCACAAGCAGACATGTATCCTTAGGACAGCTGTTCCAATTTGCAAGATACATACTTCCTTTTCTAGATCCTGTTAGAAGGTTTTGTTTTGTTCTTTTATCACTAATGAGACACTCATCTTTAGAGAATTTTACTGAGTAACCCGTGTCACAAAAATGAGAAACAGATAATAAATTAAACTTTAAACCCTCTACATATGATACATCATGTACCTCAATGTCACCATTTTTAAGGGTGCCATATCCTTTTGTGTTACCGTGCGCGTTATCACCAAAGAAGACTTTTGAACCTTTCTTTTCTGTGTAGTTGGTCAGCAGGTCTTTGGTTCCAGTCATGTGGGTTGAGCATCCACTATCTATGTACCATATTTCTCCTACTAGACCTCCTTTTCTGTATAGGTCCCTCCTTTCCTGCAAGAAAGGTTAAGTCTTAGGTACCCATTTTGTCTTGGGTCCTTGGGTGTTAGTACTACCCTTGGGAACCCACATATACATTGGTCGTTTGAACAACCTTGAGCACTTGAGTTGTTTCCCCCGGGCATCACAGAACCAAATCTTATCAGTTAACACCTTGGACTGATCTCATTTGTTGTTTGTGTCAGCTAAGTAATAGTCAAATGGTTTCCCTTTATAGGAGTGTACATACATTATCTTTTGACTAGTTACATTCGGCCTGGGTGCATTAGCTGGTCGATGCACACGATTATATGGACCATACTCCTCTGTTCTCACAATATCATAAGAGATAGGGGGTGCAAAGAGAACACATTTGTTTGAAGAGGACTTCTTCTTCTTGGCCGGAGCGGCATACAACTGAGACTGTCTCAGACGCGATGGTCTAGGCTGTTTGCTGTTCCTCTGTACAGGTTTGGGGTTAACTTTTCTTTTACCATTTTTGGTGTTGGAATAGTTAGCCTTAGTTGGTACAGATGCCTTTTGGTTCATATTGGGTTCATTGTGTTTAGAACACTCACCCTGTTCATGTGTCTGAGTAGTGTACTTGTTACGTGTACTACCCCTAGCTGGAGAGGATGTTGATGGATTAAGTTCATAGCCAAAACCCATCTTATTGCCATTTGATCTATAATATTCAGAGATACTTTCAATAGTAGTCGAAGCTTTATTGAACTCTGATATCTTTTGATTTAGGCATTCCTTCTCCTTTTCTAAGAGCTTGTGTGCTTGGAAGAGGTCATCGAACTTAGATTGTAGTATACGAAATTCCTTGGTTTCTAAGGCTTGAGTTTCTAACATCCCCTCATACAACTGAGTTGTTGTGGTATTTTCTTCCTTAAGAAGTTCCACTTCTTTGGTCAACCTTTCATTCATGGTGACTAACTCAGGGGTGTTATCAAACTTAACCTTTTTCAACCTAGCAATTTCTTTCCTTAAAACCTTATTCTCCTCTTCCACTTCTATAAAAGCTCTAGTGGCAATATCCAGATCACCTTTTTCCTTTCTTAACGATTGATAATAGGTGTCTTCTGATTCGCCTTCAGATGAATTTACATCATCTGCTTGTGAAAAAATAGGTGAATGGAAAGTAGTAGTGTAGGAATTTACCTCATTTTCTCCTATGGCCATCATAGCTAGATCATCTGAATCATCTGAGTAGATTTGACAGTCTGGTGATGTAGGAAGTTCATCACTTTGATATTCAGATTCTTCAGTCACCATTGCTTGCTTGTCTGAAGTTCTTCTTCTTGGCCTTCTTTCTTCTTTGTCATCCAGCTCAGGGCATTCATAGACATAATGTCCTGGTTTGCGACAATTGAAGCATGCTCCTGGTTTTTTATTTGAGTTGCCTTTCCTTGGAGGAGTGGCATCTCTTCTTCTGGAGCCTCGGCTGTCAGATGACTTTATATCCTTTCTAGGATACCTTTCTGGTGTTCTTTCTCTGGAGCCTCTAGAGGGTGAACTGGCTCTTCTATCTTTGTAGTTTCTATAGAATTTTCTATATTTGCTGTTGAGAGTGTTCATCCTTTCGAATCTTTTGATCATAAGGGCCATTTGCTCTTTCAGACTCATGTCTGATCCTTCAAAGTCTTCTGTTTTCAGAGAGGTCTTACCAGATGAGGTGCTTGCAGCTTTTGTATTAGCTGCCTTGAAGGCTACAGTCTTGGAAGTAGATGGAGTTGCAGTAGGTTCATCACTTCCTGAGTTTTCTTCTCTTTCAAGATCATATTCATGAGCTTTTAGGTTCTGAAATAGAGTCCGTGCAGACCACTCCTTGATATCTTGAGTATCTTTGATGATGGTCTTCTTGAGTCTCAATTTCTTGGTTAGAGAGTCTAAGATTTTTAGATTTTTCTCTCTATTTGTATATTTCTTGCCCAGAGATTCTATCTCATTGATGATCTTGGTAAATCTATTGTCTAGTTGATCAATAGACTCTTCTGGTTGCATCTTGAAGTGTTCAAACTTCTTGACTGCTGTTGTCAGCTTGCTCTCCTTGATCAGCTCAGTTCCTTCACAGAGGAGTGCTAAAGTATCCCACATATCCTTAGTTGTTTCACAATTGATTACTTTTGCAATGTACTCATTTGGAAGAGTTTGCATGATGTAATCTTGAGCAATGCTGTCAAGGTTTGATTGCTTCATTTCTTCTGGTGTGAGGTCCTTCATCGGCTTGGGGGCAAGTTCTCCAACTGGAACTTCTGGATCACCATTTGCAGTGTTGACTGCCATTATGGTGATTGGGCCTTCAGTGATTACTGACCACATCTTGTAGTGGACAGATGTGAGATTCTTCCTCATCCTGATCTTCCAGTAATCATAATCTTCCACTGAAAACTTAGGCAACTTACGCATATTAGCACTCATGCTGTATGAGTTTTCGAAAACAAGTTTTTCAAAAGAAAAAGATCTGTTCAAGAGGACTACAAAAAGACTCCCTCAAGTCTTCTGATAATCTAGAGACAGTAGTCCGTTAGAACCACTGCTCTGATACCACTTGTTGGCCCCTGAACGAGTAGTGAATGGGATTAAAGTCTAGAGGGGATGGGTGAATAGACTTTAAAACTTTTTCAAGAGTTGGGAACCTCTTCTGATCTCTATGTCAGCTGGACTGCAAGTCTGCTGGTCCAGATGACTATAGTGATCTGATAGAAGAGATTATATGCGGAATTATGGTAGGCCTTGTTTAGACTCGTTCTTTTGTTTCTTATGAAAGTGTTAACTTGTTTTTACTTAATGAAGATACACAGCTGATGCTGGTTTGAAAGTTATGGCCTTAGTTTAAGAATGTTGAAAACACAGTATGCACTATATAGAATAAATGGAAAGACAGAAATGTAAAGTGCAGAAAGGTAAATAACACCAGGTTTATAGTGGTTCGGATATACGATCCTACGTCCACTCTCACGTCCTAACGTGATGTTTAATCCCTTTAATTTACCACAAATTACAAGGGTCTTGACCTTTATAGTCCCAAGGATAGGACTTTGAGATCTGAGTCGTCCTAACAGCTACGGTCTCCACAAGTGATTGTAAGCACTTGCACTATGAGGGGTTCAAAAACTTTAACCTTTCGGTGAGGGTTTGGGGTTTTTGAAGTGTATCCAACTAATGGTTCAAGCTTATAAATTGCTTAACCACTTTGCCTAAAACAATTGATATACAATATGAACAGGTTTCAGGTTCTTATATGTTGGATAGAAATCACTTAAGAGCTAAAAGTATTCTAAGGCTTTCTGGGCTCTTGGAGAACTCTTAGAACAGTATGGCTTTAGCTTGATTGCTTGTTTTTCTTGTTGAATTCTCTGTGTGATCTCTTCTTTGTGATTTCTCATCCTCTTGTATTCATAATGGTGATTGCTTGCAACTAGCCGTTGGAGTTGACTAGCCGTTGGGGCAATCTTTCCATATTGGCTTGATTCCTTGATTCCAGCTGCTTGATTGCTCCAATCCTGGGATCATGTCAATCTTCTAAATAAGGTAGTTCTTTATTTGAATTGCAAGATGACTTTGGGAATCAGCCGAGTCCTGGAAGAGTACATAGTCTTCTGATCTGTACTGCTAGTCTTCTGACTACTCTTCTGGCCTTAGGTCTTCTGTCTTCTGTTATCAGTCGAGTAGCACTCATCTAATCTGTGGATTATTTGTGCTGCTTTAGGCCATCTTCAATCTTGGACTCCATCAGTTAAGTAGGTATACAAGCACCTAACTTAACTGGTCTTCAAGGATCTTCTAGTCTTCATGTCTCCTACTCTTCTCATCTTGAGGAAGCGCATGTAAGCCGGGACTGTGCTAATCAACTGATATACATACAGTTGATTGCACAAGACTAGTCTAAGTTGTTCTATACAAGTCAGCTGATCCTATTACATTTATAAACTCTAAGTGTTTTGGCCATCAAAACTATTCTAACATCAAGTGGGGCTTAGGGTGAATTTATATCCCAACAATTTTCCCCCTTTTTGAGATCTGAGCAGTCCCGAACTGTTGCGGTCTCCACAAGTGATTGAAAGCACTTTCACTTTACAGGGGTTAAAAAACTTAACCTTATGGTGGGGGTTTTTTGGGGGTTTTGAATGGATCCAACTAATGGTTCAAGCTTATAAATTGCTTAACCACTGTGCCTAAATGAAAGGATTTACAATATGTGTAGGATTCAGGTTCTTTGGTTGGATGGGAAATAACTTAAGAGCTAGAAGGGTGGTCTAATGATTTCTGGGCTCTTTGAGAACTCTCAACAAAATGTTGCTTTTTGCTTGCTTGCTTGTTTAGCTTTTGTGAATTCTCTCGTTGTATTTCCGTGTATTGTTATTCCTCATCCTCTTGTATTTATAGGGAGGATTGCTGCAACTAGCCATTGGAGTTGTCTAGCCGTTGGGCAATCTTTCCATGTTTGGTTGATTCCTTGATTCCAGCTGCTTGATTGCTTCAAATCTGGGATCATGTCAATCTTCTAAGTATGGTAAGTCTTCGTTTGAATTGCAAGATGACTTTTGAATCAGCCGAGTCCTTGACGAGCTTCTAGTCTTCTAGTCTTCACTTCTATTCTTCTGGTTAACTCGTCTGACCATATGTCTTCTGTCTTCTGATATTAGATGAGTGTTACTCTTTTGATCTGGAAAATACTTGAGCTAACTTAGGTCATCTTTGACTTGGACTCCATCAGGTAAGTAGGTATACAAGCACCTAACTTATCTAGTCTTTAAAGATCTTCTAGTCTTCATGTCTTCTTGAGGTTGTGCATGTAAGCATATACTGTGCTGATCAGCTGAGATCAATACAGCTGATCACACAAGACTAGTCTAAGTTGTTCTATACAAAGTCAGCTGATCCTATTACATTTATAAACTCTAAGTGTTTTGGCCATCAAAACTATTCTAACATCAATTTGGGGCTTAGGGTGAATTTATATCCCAACAAGTCTTCTTCTTCTGAGTAGTCTTCTGAGTAGTCTTTTGTTCTGACTTCTAGTCTTGTAACTTGTAGTCTTTTGATCTTTGATTTAGTCTACTGTTCTAAGCTAACTATGTTGATTACAATAATACAAACTTACAAATATAAAACATATATATACTTCATCTGAACTACATACAGAAAAGTATATCTAAGTCCTATTCTATAAGTTTTCTATACAATATGAACATCAGCTTAGTTCCTAATAGTTCAGGATATTTACTTTATATATCACATATAAGATCAGCAACTTAGATTATATGACTTCTTAAGATGGCTTAGTTAAGATGACTTTTATCCACATATATTATTAACTTTAAGTTGCTTTTTGGCCATCAAAACTTATTATCATCAACTAGGACTTTGTTTCAAGGATTCATATCCCAACAGTGAAGATGAATTTCAAAGAGCTTTGGATGAACTTCGTCATGATAATAAGGTGAGCTTTGAGTATGATTATCAAATGCAACAAGCTTCTTCTCATTATCAATATCAAGAGTGGGAAAACAATGAAAATTGGCCACCAAACAATGAAGAATGTGATAATATAAAAGAGCTCATTGCACTGATCTTGAAAAAGTTGGATGCAAGTGAAAAAAGGTTGGATGCATATGATAAAAGAATGGATGCATGTGATAAGAGAATGGATATATATGATAAGAGATTGGAAGAAAGAGAGAATCAACTCAAGTCACTTGTGAATGGAATGGAGCGGATGACCTCAACAATCGGGGCATTGGTTATCGCTATGAAAGAAGAGGAGATTCCAAGTGAAGAGAGTGAAGATTACAAGCTCTTTGACAAAAGAGATGAAGAGGGATGTACTTTGATGGGCATGAGCAACAAAGAATAAGAAAATCAAGAAGCATCACGAGACGAGTTGAAGAGCGAAATGAGCATTTCTAAACCTTTAAACTCTTCAATTTGCACTTTACTTGATATTGATACTTCTATGGATTTTATTTTGTCTCTTGATCATTTTGATTCAAAGAAAGAGCTTGAGAAGTGTTTGGGTATTCTTGAGAAAAAAGAAGAGAAATGGAAAGAGGTGGTGTGGAAAGAGCAAGAGGAGCCTTCATTGATGAAAGTATGGAAGAAACGTGTGGATGATAGGTCTTCCATTCATAAGAGCCTTCTTGAGTTTGAAGCTCAAAGGTTGAAATACAATGGGATGAAAGATCGATATCCATGGCCTTTCCGATGAGTTCTTTTATTTCCGTCCGGCTTGAAGACGTTAAACTTAGCGCTAAATGGGAGGAAACCCATTCCTTTATTGCTTTCTTTTATATTTTTTAGGTTTGTAGCTTGTTTGATCTTTTTGTTTAGTTTTGCTCTGTAGGTTGAGTGTTGTGTTGGTGATCAAAGACTGGAGATATGCATGGTGAAGCTCAAGGGTAGTGGTGCTTTAATTTGGAGCAAAAGGCCCAAGGGACAAACAGTAGTGGTAGCTTACTTCTTTGGTGAGCTTCGTTGGTAGAAAAATTCTAAGGTAACACACTTCATTTATATTGCATCGTTGTTCCTAGTTGTGGTGATTGAGATATCTTGTGGATTTTTGGTGTTTGAGGCTTAATTGATGGTGATTGTTGGTTTTTGAAGTTTGGTTGAGCTTGTTGGTATTAATTGATGCTTGCATGTTCACTTGATTATGTGAAGATTTGTGCTTGAGTTGGTGATCTTAATTCACGATTAGACAAACTTGTGAGCTTTAGAGCCTTTAGACTTTCATATATTATGGTCTATTTTCATTCATGTGAGTATCATTCATGCTTGTGTGCTCTAGAACTTGCCAATTGTCTTGTTTGAGGCTACTATTTGTGTGAAATCTTTGGAAGTGATATAAGGCCATCTTTGTTTTGAATATTCACTTGGCTAAATTTTCCATACCAAATGAAATGTTTCCGTAGTTAGCCAGTTTGAGCCTATTGACTTATATTCTTTGGCAACCTACAAATTTAGCCCATTGTCCATCTTTTATGAGCCTAATTTTCCTATGAACTAGTGGAGCTTGAATGTTGACAAATGTGGTTGAATTGAGGTGAAATATGAATTTGGTGGATTTGTTTGGTTGGAAAGTGAAGAGATTGAAAAGAAAAAAAAAAAAGATGAATTGTGAGTTGTGCATAAAAAAGATTGAGTTGATGTGAAAAGAAAACTCTCTTGTGTACAAGCATTTGGTAGAGCTTCAATTCAAAAGTGTTGTTTGGTTGGTGGTGACGAATGTGTTTAAAAAGAAAAGAAGCAAGTAAATTGTGTGAGATAGAGAACTTTGAGTTGCAACTTGATCAATTGCAACTTTCCATCTTGCTCCACTAGTTTATGAGTTAATTTATCCAACTTTTCCTACCATAACCAAAGAGCCTACATTATAGCCAAATGTGAAGTCCTTATTGATTCATTGTAGTGGAGAACTTAGATATTTGGCAAGCATATGGTAGTGCACTTATGCGATTTGATGTTGAGAGCATACACTTCATTGATATACACTTTGAGTGATGAGTGATACACTTACTTGTGAGGGTATTGTGAATTGAGCACTTAATCTTGCATGGATTTGAACATAGCTTGTGAACTCGTTTGTTGATATTTCTATCTCAAAGCTTGATTAAATTGATGGATCTTGACAATCACTCATTCTATTTTGTCTTGAATGAATTCCTTCACAATCCTCCTAGTTATTTTATTTTCTTTCGTTGCTCGGGGACGAGCAACACTTTAAGTTTGGGGGGGGGGGGTGATTAGTGTGATAATTGCTTGATATTCTTGTGTTTATTTTGCATATTTTTATAGGATTTCATGCATTATTTACACTAATTTGACTAATTACACTTGAAATGAGAAAGATATGTGTTTTGCTATTTTTATAGGGAAAATGAGTATTTTTGAAGTAAAACACGCCTCGATTATATTGTGAAGTTAGTTGAACGAGAAGGAGTCAAGTGTGAGGAGAACTTGGGCTCAAGAATCAGCCCATTACTTGGGGTATTTATACTGCATTGAGGAATTATAAGAATAGCATCATTTTAAAAGTCATGACCACTTCCAATTTTTGGGCCCATTCATCAATAGCATCAAGTTAATAACTATGGTCCAATTTGCAAAAGGAATCAACCGCAACTAATCCATTTTTATTATCAATTTGTGGAATAAGCACGTAAGCGGATACACAGACGACAGATTGGCAAGAAAACAGAGGCATCTTCCAATGGGGGAGAAATCTCTTCTCCTCCCTACCACTCCACTCAATAGATTAGTTTAGCTTGTTATTTCATTTTTTAGATAGATTTAATTTAGTACTCCCTCCGTCCCTGAAAAGTTTGCATTTGATGCAACGAAGTTTAATGAAAAAGTATAATAATTAGAGTCTTGAAGACAATTTTATAAACTTTTATATATAAAGTAAATAAAGTAGTTTGATTGAGTGTATGATGGACCCCAAAAAATATTTTATAAAGGTTAAATATGTGTATATCGTGAGAGTGACTATGAACACTTTTCAGGGACGGAGGTAGTATTTCATTTTATTGTAAACTTTGGAAGATTTGAAGACTAGAGATGCTTTCTTTCCTTTATTTCAATATTTAGTTGGTAATTTGATTTTAATTCATGTTTTGTTGTTTATATTCTATGTGTTTATTTTATTTTGTTAATTTAGTTATGGGATAGACTTTAATTGCTTTGGGTGTTGAAATTATGTGGGTAATTAGTGAGTTTATGGATCAATTGTGTGATTAACTTATGTCTTCATTAAATTGTTTTTAGTGTTGTGTTTTGCATGATTCAATTGATTAATTCACCCTATTAGCTAGCATTATTGGTTTTGTCGACTTCAACGACCGTATTGGGTTGCATGATTAAGAGTGTGTGTGTGAGCTTGGATTAATTGATTAGAATTCACATAGTAATTGACAACACCGGCCGGGGGTTGATTGCTTAGATCGACAACACTAGACACAAATTGAATAGAGGTCGTCTAGGAGATTGGTGAGAGGGCGTCTCAATAGCATTAGTAACCGTGTTGAACGTGTTTATGAGACACTATCTTAGGAGCTTATGGTATTTGATTAGATTCTATAATTGCTAATCAATACACGTGTTCACCTGAGCCTCACAAGGGATTGGTCTACACATATATATGATATCCTTTAGCATAATTCAAGACATTAGGTTTAATTATTGTGATTAGTTTGTTAATTCATTAGTGATCCCACATAAGGAAAATACCCTAAGAAATTCTTCCACTTACACTTTCATCTCGAGAGTTAGTTTTAGTTGTTTGCATTAGTTGTTTATTTTTCTTACCGGTATTTGCTTTATCATCACGTTTAGCTTCTATAACACCATTTTGACTTATAGTTTTGGGGCTCCACGCTCTCCTAGCTAGGTCCTTGGAACGAAAAATACTAGGTCGTATACTTATCATACTACTATCGAACCCATGCGCTTGTGGGGATCGTATTGTTATTTAAAAAGTGCAAAAATACGAGACAAGTCAGACGGAGCTAGAAAGATCACTTGTCCTTAGTAGAATTCACCTATAATAATAGCTATCAGTCCACCATTAGGATGACACCATACGAAGCACTCCATGGACGAAGATGCAAAACACCCATTTATTAGGATGAAGTTGGGGTGAGACAAATATTGGGCCCAGAATTAGTGGAAAAGTCTATAGAGGGAATTAAAAAGATTCGGGAGCAAATGTGTAAGTCAAAAGAAGAGGGTGGGCTTGGGGTGAGAAATCTTAAATGGTTTAACATGGTTTTTAGTGATAAGTGGATGTGGCATTTTCTTACAAGCGAGGATTGTTTGTGGGTTCGAGTTATTAGGGCTTTGCATGGTAAACTAGAATATGCGGGAGAGGGCAGGTGGTCAGGGACGAGGGCGAGGATAGGGTCAAGTTGGTGGAGGAGTACTGTGGACAACATTTCGGGGGTGAGAGGGAGGTGGTTTTGGCAGAATTTAGAAAGACGAATAGGAGATGGGGGGAAGACAAAATTCTGGAGTGGGGAGTAGATAGGAGGGTCTAAACTCATGAAGAAGTTTCGTAGGCTATATAATTTGAGTGAGGATAAGGAAATATTGGTGAAGGAGATGGGGGGCTGGGACGAGGGGAACTAGGGGTGGTCGTGGAGATGGAGAAGGGCTTTGCTAGATAGAGAGGGTAATATACTTAATGAATTAACAAGATGTGTTGACAGGATAAAATTGACCGAAGGGGTGGACGATTCGTGGGGCTGGAAGGCTGGAAAAGATGGTAAATTCAGTGTCAAAACATCTTACGACACCATTTCGAAGGAGGTAAGACAAGAGCAGATCAACAGTGACTCAGAGTTAAGGTTCGCACAGGTCTGGAGCAGGCTTACCCCGACAAAAGCAGCGATTATGGCCTTGCGTTTGCTATAGAACAAACTAACAACAAGAGATAATCTTCTAAAATGTAAGATTCTTAACTCACCACGGGAGGCGGCGTGCTCGTTATGCAGCGAAGAGACGGAGACGACATACCATTTATTTCTCGACTGTACAATGACAAACCCCATTTGGCAGACGTGCTCCGATTGGATTAGCTTGTATACACCAGCACATAATCAAATTTAGGGCCATTTCCTGAGTCACACATGTATTTTGAGGGGAAAACAGGGTCGCAAGAGGGTTATTGGGTTGTGGATTTGCATCATGTGGGTTATGTGGAAGTGGCATAACAAGAGAATGTTCGAGAACTGGGAGTGGGATACACTGAAAATTATAGACGAGATCAAGGGCAGGACGTGGAGCTGGTTCAATTGCTATGACAAAGGCATTGAGAGCTGGCACATGCCTTTTTAATTTCTTATGGATAAAGGTTTTTTTATTTCTTCGTGGCTAGTCGCACATGCCTTTTTCACATAGTCTCCCTCGTTCTTTGAGAGACACCTCAGGTAGGCATGGGTGAGTGATCGTTTGTATAATCGACCCCCCAAAATGCAATATCTCAGTGTCATGGCTCGAGCTTCTCGAGATGCTGCAGGAGCTGGCTCTTTGTTCAGCTCCTATAGGATTTCTTTTCTCCAATCCTCTCCTTCTTCAATTTCCCCAATGATGGGCTCAGTGGCCTCTCTTTCTGCCATGACAAGTGTTATCTTCCCTTGCCCCTCGAACTCAGTAGAGTTGGCAAGTTTGTATAAACTATATGCTGCCATGTTTTCCCCTCTAGGAATCTGGAGCACCTCGAATACGTGGAACTTGTTTCTCAAGTTCTTGACTCACTCCAGGTATGCAATCATCCTTTCTTCTTTCGCCAGATATTCTCCATTGACTTGTTGCATGATCAACTACGAATCAGAGAATAGGGTATCCTTCTGGGCTACCAACTCTACAGCCATTTCTGCTCCTCGTATCAGTACTTCATATTAACCTCCATTGTTGGAGGTCCTAAATTGAAATTTAATGGCGAACTGCGTCTCTAACCTGTGTGGGTCAATCATCAGGACTCCGGCTCCGCATCCATTCATTGATACAGAACCATCAACATAGACCTTCCAGTCTTCTATCTCCTCAAGTCTGGTGGATTCCTGTATGAAATCTGATAGAGCTTGAGCTTTAATCGCCTTTCGAGGCTCGAATTCCACGTTGTATTCTTGTAGCTATATGGCCAATCTGAGCATGCGTCCAGATAAATCTGCTCTACCAATTACCAGCCTCAAAGGGTAATTAGTACGAACAATAATCTTATATGATAGGAAATAAGGCCTTAACCTTCGAGCTGTTATCACCACAACCAAGGCCGTTTTCTCAATCTCTGAATAACGGACCTCTGCTCCCTAGATGATCTTACTAACATAGTAGATCAGGTGCTGGACAGATCCACTACGTCAGTAAGATTATCCAGGGTGCAGAGGTCCATTATTCAGAGATTGAGAAAGCGGCCTTGGATGCGGTGATAACAACTCGGAGGTTAAGGGTTTATTTCCTATCATATAAGATTATTGTTCGTACTAATTACCCTTTGAGGCTGGTAATTGGTAGAGCAGGTTTATCTGGACGCATGGTCAGATGGGCCATAGAGTTGTAGGAATACAACGTGGAATTAGAGCCTCGAAAGGGGATTAAAGCTCAAGCTCTGTCAGATTTCATATAGGAATCTACCAGACTTGAGGAGATGGAAGGCTGGAAAGTCTATGTCGATGGTTCTGTATCAATTAATGGATGCGGAGCCGGAGTCTTGATGATTGACCCACACGGGTTAGAGATGCAGTTTGCCATTAAATTTCAATTCAGGACCTCCAACAATGGAGCTGAATACGATGTACTGATTCGAGGAACATAAATGGCTGCAGAGCTGGGAGCCCATAGGGTTATCCTATTCTCTGATTCACAGTTGATCGTGCAACAAATTAATGGAGAATATCTGGCGAAAGAAGAAAGAATGATTGCATATCTGGAGCGAGTCAAGAACTTGAGAAACAAGTTCCACATATTCGAAGTGCTCCAGATTCCTAGAGAAGAAAATATGGTAGCAAATAGCATGTCCAAACTTGCTAGCTCTACAGAGTTCGAGGGGCAAGGGAAGATAACACTTGTAGTGGCAGAAAGAGAGGCAACTGAGCTCGTCATTGGGGCAATTGAAGAAGGAGAGGATTGGAGAAAAGAAATCCTGGAGGAGCTGAATAAAGAGCTAACCCCTGCAACATCTCGAGAATCTCGAGCTATGAGACTAAAATATTGCATCTTGGGGGGTCGATTATACAAACGGTCACTCACCCCCCCCCTACCTAAGGTGTCTCTCAAAGAGCGAGGGAGACTATGTGATACGAGAAATCCATGAAGGATGTGCGGCTAGCCATGAAGGCTACAAAGCCACTGTGAAAAAAAACATTTAGAGTTGGGTTCTACTTGCCCACCATGACTCGAGATGCTCGATATTTCGTAAAGAGATGTGAGAAATGCCAAAGAAATGGCCCCCTGATACGGGTCCCTGCTGAAGAAATGGGAGCCATGCACTCGCCTTATCCCTTTGCAAAGTAGGGGGTAGACCACGTGGGACCCTTTCCACCGGCACAAGGCGGACGACGATTCTTGATCGTAATTGTTGATTACTTTAGTAAGTGGGTAGAGGCAGTACCCCTTGCTAAGATTGAGAAGGAAAACGTGATTCGTTTCCTCGGAAATACATTTGCTGCAGATTTGGAATTCCTCAAATTCTATGTCTGATAATAGGACACAATTCAATGGAGCATTGATCCGGACTTGGTGTTTAAACCAAAAGACTACACAAAGATTTACCTTAGTGGCCCATCCCCAAGAGAATGGCCAAGTGGAGGTGATAAATCGAATAAATGTATATGGAACCTGAACTCGGCTCACGAGAGAGGAAGGAAATTGGATAGATGAGCTCGACTCGGTTCTATGGTCATATATAACGAGTCTAAGAGCCGCAAGTGGAGAAACGCCTTTCCAGCTTGTTTATTGTACTACAATAGTAATACCACCAGAGAGTGATAGAATCTCACAGGATTGCTCAGTTTAATGAAAACCAGAACAAGGAGTTAATGTGAGAAGCTCTTGATTTACTCGAAGAAAGAAGAGAGATGGCCCGATTACAGGCCGAGAAATATAAGAGCAGAATACGAGCTGCATACAACAAGAGAGTGACCCAGAGGTCATTTGAGGCTGGAGATTTAGTTCTTCGAAGGGCTGATGCACTGAAACACGTTGGAAAGCTCAAACCCAACTGGGAGGGGCCATACCGAGTTATCCAGGTATTAAGAGAGGGAGCATACCGACTCCAGGACATGCAAGGGAACGAGACAGCCCATCCTTGGAATGTGTGCCACCTAAAGAAAATCTTTATTTAAGAGAGCATGATTTGCTTTATTCAATTCTTAGAATATATTTTGATTTCCTTATGAACATTGTATTTAAGGTGCTTCACTGGAGCTCTTTTTCCCTCCTTATGGGTTTCTCCCAGGGTTTTACTGTAAGGAGGTTTTTAATGAGACCGGCATAGGTTGTCTATGGGCTATGTTGACATACGTTAATAATCAATGAAGCTTTCTTTTCGAAAATATTATATCTTCGGAGTATTAATTATTATGAGCTTTTTGATTGATAAGCTAAGGTCTGTACGACCATTTGAAACTCAGACACACATAAATCTGGGTAAAACCCCTCGAGTCCCTGCAGGACCTCGAGGACCTCCAGCCAAAACGAAGCATAATCCTTCGATTGTTCAGTTGGAACCAAGGCTACATAAAATTGGCGTCCTTAATTGGACCTGAACTGACGTCCTTAAATGGATCTGAATTGGCCTCCTTAAATGGATTTGAATTGACGTCCTTAATTGGATCTGAACTGACGTCCTTAAATGGATCTGAATTGACATCCTTAAATGGATCTGGATTGACGTCGTTAAATGGATCTGAATTGATGTCCTTAAATGGATCTGAACTGACGTCCTTAAATGGATATGAATTGACGTCCTTAACGAATTTGTGAATTGACATCTTTGACGGATGTGAAATTTAACACCTCGAAAAGGTATGACTTGACACCCTTGAATGGTATAACTAAGATATCCTTAAAGGATACAAATATACAAGCAACATGTGCTAATTTTCGATAAAGGGCATAATGTTAACAAGTAAGCACACTTACTTATGACACAACTTGAGCAGCTGGAATGAAGAAAGAAATGAGAAACACTTCTGATTGAATCACAGCTTGAGCAGCTGGAATGAAGAAAGAAGTGAGAAACACTTCTAATTGAATCACAGCTTGAGCAGCTGGAACGAAGACAGGAGTGAGAAACACTTCTGATTGAATCACAGCTGGAACGAAGACAGAAGTGAGAAACACTTCTAGTTGAATCACAACTTGAGCAGCCGAAATGAAGAAAGAAGTGAGAAACATTTCTGGTTGAATCACAGATGGAGCAGCTGGAAAGAAGAAAGAAGTGAGAAACACTTCTGATTGAATCACGACTTGAGCAGCAAGAATGAAGAATGAAGTGAGAAACACTTCAGATTGAATCACACCTTGAGCAGCTGAAATAAAGACAGAAGTGAGAAACACTCACTACAGAAAATTACACTTTACATGACGATTTTTTTCGTAACGACACAAAATTCGTCACAATTTGTTAATTAAAGGTGACAAGTTAAATTTTCGTCGCTTAATAACTAGAATTCATGACAAATTTTTATTTTGTCACCAATAATATTCTTATTCATGACAAAATTTTATTTTGTCGTAAATAATATCTTTTTTCGTCACCAATTTGAAAATATCATGACGACAATAAGAAATTTGTCACAAAAATGTTTGGTGACAAAATTTATAATAATATGTGACGATATTCACCGTCATGAAAAATAATATTTCCATGACGATACTATGTTTTGTCATTATTTATTCAAAATAAATTGTGACACAATCATTTCGTCACAATATTCTTTGGTGACGACATTCATAGTAATTTGTGACTATCATATTCGTCATATAATACAATATTTTCATGACGATTTTATGTTTCATCATTAATTGTTCGGAATAATTAGTGACATATCCTTTCGTCATCAATATTTATATATAGTGACGTTTAATATTATTTCATCACAATATTATTTGGCGACAATATTCATTATAATTAGTGACGATAATCATCGTCATATAATATAATATTTTCATGACAATTTTATGTTTCTTCATTAATTGTTCAGAATAATTAGTGACACATTCTTCCGTCACCAATATTTATATATAGTGACAATTAATAATCATTTGTCATTTTTCACAAAAGAGAGTCATAAATTTCATAATGATCGTTTAGTGACATATAGTTATGACATATAGTTGACTTACTTAAAACATTTTGCTTACTTAAAGTTATATTTTGAATCATTTTACTTCTACTTACGTTTTTTAATAATGATATATTTTGAATCATTTTTTAAAACCTCAAAGCCTACACTACGATGAAAAACTAAGATGTTTTAAGTAAAGTTATGACATATAGTTGACTTACTTAAAACATTTTGCTGAGATATTGAAATAATATCATGATAAAGCTTGTCAAAGTAACGACTACTTTACGAGTAAGATATGTGTATGCAACTGAGAATGCAGGCATGTATATGAGGAGAGAATGCACAACAGATATAAAGGTGATAAGAAGATATGAGATTATGAGGCTCGAAGACCTCAAACATCCATAGTCAAAACGGGGATGTGAAAATCCCCCCACTATCCAAAGAGGCATGAAAGCCTCACCAAAACGGGAGCACAAACAGCTCCAAAAGCACCACAAGGTTATGAGAAACCTTGGAAAATTTTTAAATATTACAGCAAACATAAATTGTTTGTAATTCAGCAGGAAATAAAATACACGATAAAGAAAGTCTTCAAGACTCGGGGAGTGTTTAGCAGCAACCTCGTTTACCTCAGCTTGATCACTTGATCCACCTCCTTCCTCTTCGTTCTCCTCATGACCTGGGGCAGCTACGGATAAGGGGCTGGAAGAAGGCACATCCAACGGATAGTCTGGAGACTCCAAGGCTTTCAGGTCCTCGAGCTTCACACTTGAATTCTGCAGGTCCTGAACAACCTTTCTCATGATAGGCAGCCAAAAGGGAGTGGTAATCAACGCCTTAGGATCGCCTGGGAAGGTTGGAGGAGGAGTTAGGCCATCTAAAAGGGTGTCCCTGTTATACACTCCATCGAAACCCTCTGCCTGATGTTGAGCAATGGCTTTGTCAAAGCCATGATCCACAAAATGAGGGATGTAACGTCCCATGGCGCCCAAAAAGCTGGAGCTTCGGAGATACGCTTCCAGCCAGCCCTTATGAAGAGTCCTGAGGAACTTCTGCCCTGCAAGAGATGAAAAGAGAGAGTCGATGCAGATTTTTACCCCAGAGGAGGGGAGTTCTTTCTCTTTCTTTTGAATTTTCGAGCGGAGAAGGTGGACTTCTTGGGTAAGGGCACGAGCGTGATCCTTTATCTTATCCCTCTTACCTCATAGTTGTGAGCTGGGCCTTGAGGTCCTCAGTCCGGGATCATTCTTGAGTTATTCGAGCTTGAAACACCTCGTTCTGTTGAACGGAGCTAAGGGTGTGCTAAAAAAGGCCAGAGAATAGGAGGTCGAACTGAGAACATTGAAGAAAAGTTAAGAAATGATAAAGTGCAAAAACTTTGTAAACAACTAACGTATGAAACATACTTGAGAGAAGGAATGGGCCGCCTGAATCATCCTATCTTGAGTAGGGAGGCTCACCAGAAAACTGATAGTATTTGAAGGAAGATACCGATATACAAACCGGGAGACAACCTCTGAGTTGACATCTACCTCAGGATCGAGGTCGATGGGTGCTGGTGGAGAGGTGACTTGCTTTCCTTTAGTCTTCTTCCTGGAAACACCGGAGTCAGGTGGAGTAGGATCTCGCGTACTCACCATTCTGCCAGAGGAGGATCGAGTCCTCTTAGAAATTGAACTGGGAGCTGGAGGTGTTGATGCTTCTGGTGCTATAGCCTTTGAAGAACTTTCGAGAACAGTGCATGTTTGAGTTGAGCTTGCAGGAGCAGGGTCACGAGTGACATGAGATAACCAGTCCATATCTAGAAAAGAAACACGAACACTTGTTATCTTAAAACAGTTATGAGTTAACATGAAGAGAAAGCCAAAAGAGCACGAGTTACCATCAGTGGGTCCAACGGAGAATTCTTGGGTGCTGAAACAAAAGATGGATAATGCTTGTGGATCATTACAAATAGGAGAAACATTTAAAAGCTTGTGGGCTTGGGCATGAGCATTGAGATTAAGCATGACAGACATGTTAAGAGATGAACTAGAAGTGGGATGAGGGCCTCGAACCCTAGGGTTCTCATAGGCCCACCTAGCATGCGGAAAATTCCATGGAGAAGGGGGATTTACGAAAAACCATTTATTTCTCCACTCGAAATTCCTATCTGGAGGTTTTTCCATGAAAACAGAGACGCGTTTGACACGACCACAGATGTAGAAGAAACCGTCTAAGAACTTGCAACTGAACTGACTTTGGAAAAGTTCGGCAGTAGGTTCTCACCCATTTCCCTTGATTAAGGCGTAGAACCCAATCATCATCCTAAGGGCATTGGGGGTGAATTGATTCAGAGGAATACGAAACATAGTGGAAACTCGACACAAAAAATCAGGCACGGGAAGCCTAAGACCTGCTTGTATTTGAGCATCCCAAAAAGCTAAAGTGGGAGTAAGAGTGAAATTTGGTCTTTCATCTCTATGAGGGATCCTCACTGAGAAAGAAGAGGGAAAGACCTCAAGATGACGATATGATCTTAACGTGGCATGGGTTATGTGAGAAGGGCCCGATGCATGGGCCACCAAATGAAGATTGGTGACCGGGAAATGCAGAATAGGCGCAAATTCAGAGTTGCTAGTGGACGGGTACTCTATGGGTTCGCTACTAGAGAGGGTAAACATGGGGAGTTTGAGAGTCCTAAAGTCTAAAAGGCGAGAAGAAGGTATAAAGAAAATACCTGAGTTGAGTGGCCGGAGGAGAGGCTGCGAAACAGACTTCCGACGAACTGGAAGTGCTTGGACGGGTTCAAGCAAGAAAGAAAATGTGAAATGAGTGAGATGACTTGAAGGAGTTATATATTCGAGAAATAAGATAAAGAAATTGGACGATTCAGATCGTTCAGAAGAAGATTTGGATGGGCCAGATGGACAGCCCAGATCAAAGCCCTATTCAATTTCTGAAAAGTTTTAGAAGATCGAGGCAGTGCAAAGACTAAAGAAAGAGAAGGACCTTAATGATGGTAGCGTGTACCGAGACACCCGATTTGATTGGGCGGTTACAGAGAATCACGCGGAATTCGAAGAGACCCCTAAGTGGGACACGGTTCGAGACTTAGGCGGAATTAAATTTGGATTCGAATCCGAATAACCTCGAGTACCTCGAGGTGCATGATATTTCGAAGTGATAATATTGGAATTTAACACTCATACAGAGTATGTTTTAGAACGTGACGCCTATGAAAAGGCTTGATATGATATTCGAGAATTACTTGATACAGGCTCGAGCCTGGCTATTCTCGGGGACCTCGAGGTCCTGAAAATGCTGAATGACGCCCTTTATGAGGGTCTGGTATGACGCCCTTGATAAGGGTTTAATTTTAAATGTTACACTCACAAAATAAGTTATACAAAATGTGTCGTCCTATGAGAAAATGACACGTGGCGTCCGAATGAGTTATATCTGATGAGGTTTGGATAAGATTACGTAATTATTCCTTTACTTATATCGATTATTATGATGACAATTATTGATATACTGATAATGGACATTTGAGATGATGGATTAGGCCTAGTTCAGGCCCAAACCCACAGAGATTGAGACCAATGGGCCAAATGAAGATGGGAATCAGTCCTGAGGTGAACAGGTCATAAGCTTTCCACCTTTTTAGGGGAATTTTTGGGTTTGGACCCATATTTCCGAAATTCAAACCTGGAGGTTCTCGAGGACCTCCAGGTCTTGGAGATACAAATCGCGGAACGTGCGCATCAAGCATGGACCCCACTTCGTGGGTAAGGAATGCGCGGAGACATCACATGTATCCCGCTTTTCTCGGAGCTCGAACGAGCTAGTGGAGGCAGATTTGGCCTTGGGCTTAAGCCCACTACTTTGACAGTTGAGAGAAAGAGGGAAAGTGGAAAACCCTTCCCCAAAGGTACTATTTATACGCCATTTCGCAGGTTATTTATGATATCTAATTACATAACCAGAAACCTACTATTTTGATACACTTATCCACCGGAAAGTTCCCTGACATACCTTCCGGCGCACTGATATAAACTAAAACACACCTGAATTACTCCTGAGAAACAAGAACATTCTACTGATATTATTGAGGGGCTTTCTCCGATATAGATTGCCCTTTACTTTTTCCTTGAGATCGTAGGTTCTGACTTGAGTGTCGGAGGACCCGCACCGGAGATCTCTCCGGCGGGTTTTTTTCGACCTTTTGGAGACGAAGAGCTCAGCCATAATCCAGCATGTGATCGTCGAATCCCAGGTGCGAGATTACTAATCGTTGTGAGTTCTTTTTTTACGCATCAATAAATATATATATATATATATGGACGTTTAAAAATTAGCTTATTGATATGGTTGTATAATTAAGAAATAAATTTCCATAATTTAAATAAATATAAATAATTGATTGCAAAATTACAATTAAAAATAAACTAAATTCGAATTTTTGAAATGAAAGATATTGAGATTTATATAGAATAAAAATAAGAATATAGAGTTGAGATATATGATATAAAAATATTATTCTCATTCCCTTTAAAGAGCATAAGATGTATTATAAATTTACTTTAAAATTAGTTGCCAATCTGGAATATTCATTCTGTGTTTTCTTTTCCTTATTATTTTAATGATTATTATAAATTTCTTTAATTAATTATTAAATGGAAAAGATGAAAGTGTGCGTGTTAAGTAAAACAAGACTGATGCTACACTAAATGTTATAACACTCTTATAACACTCATTGCAACACTGACTCAATTACAGAATATCAGAATACGAACAACAGAAGACTTTAAAGAATGAAAACACAACGACACACGAAATAACTTTTACATAGAGTGAATACAAATGGCGTGTGTGAACAAATATTCACAATGGAAATAAGACTTCAATAATCTATCTAGTCTAAAGATGGCTTAACTGTAAAACACTAACAAAAACTAATATAACTCCATGATCTCTCAATCTATAGAAGTGTAAAAAAGTATATGTTGTACACACAAGAACATGCCAATGGCAATTAATTCTTAACAAGATCAACATTAGTTTAGTAATTATAAATCAGAATATGAGAATGTCTAGAGAGAGAGAGTGCGAGAGTGAGAGAGGGGGAGGAGAGTGGGTGAGAGTTAACCGTAGGAAACACCGTCCCTTTTCCGAGCATTTTCCGGTGAGGCAACAATATAATCCTAACCTTAGTTTCAACCAAACCCGTAGTTATCGCCAGAAGGCAGATAAGAAAAATGAAAGTGGAGATTACAACCGACGCTTATCGAGTGGTGAAGTCGCATGGAGAGAAAAGCTTGTATCCCTGAAAACGAGAAATGTGTCATCCTTCTTCGTGAGAAATTTCCCACCAGAATGCAGTATCGAGGACTTGGAATATAGTTTCAACAAAGTGGGTAAGGTGGTGGACGTATACAGACCGCAGAAAAGTGATAGGAGTGGTAAGCCTTTTGGTTTCGTAAGATTCGAAAAAGGCACGGATGAGTCAAGAACCCTACGAGCGCTGAATGAAGTGTGGATGGGAAGCTACAAAATCAGAGCAGTCATCCCCAGATACGCAGATCGAGGGCCACGCCAAATATGCCTGAGATGCTTAATGGCCAAACAACCTTTGAAGCAAGCAAAAATATCAGGAAATCAGGTGTATCCTTCACTGAAGCAACGAAAATATGGGAGGATGGCCAACTGGTTCTAAAGGCAGAGGGAATAGGCCTTACCCCCCGGGTGGAATCAACGATCCAATTCAAAATAGAACCGGAGGAAGCAGAATGGCTAAAGTCATGTTTTACAGGAATCCTAAGAAAAAACTTCTCATGGGAGGACTATGGAGAAGAAATACAGCATGAATGTGGAAATGTACTAAAAATTAGAACCCTTGGTGGTGGTGCTATTCTTATCCAAAACTTATCTGGAAATGGTGGAGGATATGAAAGATTGGTTCCAACACTGGTTCGAATGGTTTAGAGAATGGAGACCGAATGACGTGAGCCACAAACGCTTGATCTGGACAAGGTGGTTTGGAATCCCAATCCATGCTTGGAACGAGCGTTTCTTTACAAAAGCAAGCGAAACAATGGGAAAAATGATAAAGATCGACGATGCAACCTTGAAAAAGACACGATTGGATGTTGCCAGAGTTCTGCTCTCAATCCCGTTCCTAAAAGATGTATCCCAAACTCTCCACCTGGAGATAGACGGCATAAGCTTCAAATGCAAAATATTGGAGGAGTTTGAAATCCCGTGGCAAACCGAACAGTATGAATCAGACTCGGAATCAGAATTTTCCGACTGGTCAAACGCCGATCGGGCGATGCAGCCATCGGAGGGCTCAACTATGGCGGTAATCTCGGAAAATGCCGCAATGACTTCGCCGTCAGTTGAGGGAGCAGCGGCGCACAGGGACGCGCCGACCTCGCCGTAAATTGGGGTTCTAGAATCTACCGGAGAGGATCTGATATCGCCGGCAGTGGAGAGGACGGCGGCAACTGGGGACGAAACATCTTCGCGGGCAGTGGAGGTAGCGGCGGCCAGCGGGGTCGCGCTGGGATCTCCGGTCGTTGATCGAAACGAAGGGGTCGCCGACCAGAACAAAGAAATCGGATCGTCGCCGGCCGGCCGACGATCGGAACGAAGAGGAGCGCCGATTTCACGGCTGGATGTTCGGGAGTTGGAAAGTCACACCGGGACGCGTAAAGGAATCAGATCAGAAGGCGATTTGGTAGGGCCCCCATTCAGTTCGTCTGACAAAGAAATTAATGCATTCTTGAGAAAAGGAGAGAAGGACATAATGAGGGAACAGCGTGAACCAAATCAAATTATTGCGCCGTCATAAAAAATCAAGGAAAATCCCAACAACTTCAGATCCGATTTGAGTGGGCCCGTTGGGAGTTGGGATAAGACAGTTCATACCTATTGCCTGGGAAAGTCACGCGAAGTGGAGGGGAGGAATATCTCAAACCCTAGTCCTTATTCAAACTTAAACCCATGTAATCCTAAGCCCAGTTTTGACCAAGCCCAACCCCCTTTTGGGCCCATTCTCCCCCCACACCAATTCATTAATACACCCCTCTCACCCCTTTCTAAATCTCACATTAACCCCACACCACACACACCTCTTACACCTTTCCTCTCTCCCCCTAGCAAACTCCAGCCCCCAGCATATATTTCTACCCCCACCCACCCACCTTCGACCCGACCCTAAACGCCATTTAACCCACACTGTTCCCCCACCCCATTCCCACCCACCCCATAAAAGGCCTAACACCCTAAGACGCTGCACCCCTCATTACCCCATCAGTCACCTTCTACGCTGATTACTCCCAAATAAAGGACACTCAACCCGACTTACCCACAACCCAGAACCGCAAACCAAACACCAAAAAAGAAAGGTCTGAATAAAAGAGAACTGAAACAAATGGAGGTAAAAAGATGGAGCGTGTTTGTAAAAGATTTTGAATCAGAAGAAGACACGAAAGCACATGGAAACAAGCAGCAAACCCATGTGAAGAGAGACAACATCCCACCTCCCCCGCGGGAAGTTGATGTAGTTGAAGAAGCCACAAACACGTGGAGTTTGGGAAAGAGTTTAGGACTCCAAGCCCAAACCAGCATTTCAGAAGCACAGGTAATCAAAAATCTTGCGAAAATAGAGGCTCAAACACAGTCAAGGCGAACCACAGTAGAAGGAGTCCCAAAGAATTGTGATCAATGAAGATTCTCTCTTGGAACGTTCGAGGCTTGGGGAATAGAATCAAGAAAGAGGAGATGCGGAAGATGATTAAAAAACATGGGGCAGATGTTTGCAGCATCCAAGAGTCGAAACTCGAAAACGTGGATGAAACAATATGTCGAACAATATGGGGGGAAGGAAGAATGGAATGGTACCATAGAGAAGCTATGGGAAGATTGGGGGGAATCATTACCATCTGGAATCCAGACGTTTTCATGTGCTCAAGCAATTGGCATATGTCCGGAGGGTTAATCCTGAATGGACTCTGGGGGCAAGATAGAGTAAAATGTTGCATCATCAATATATATGCCCCATGTACTCAAACTGAGAAGAGCGATCTATGGGACCGACTCAACCTAATAATCAGTCAAAACCCCACTGTTTGTATCTGTATCATTGGAGACTTCAACACTATCCGGTGTTGCTCGGAGAGAGACGGAAGAGGTGTACAATAAAATTGCAGGGAGATAACGGCGTTTGATGGATTCATAAATTCCTCAAACCTAATTGACCTCCCACTGCATGGCAGAAAGTACACGTGGTACAAAGCGGACGGGTCATGCAAAAGCAGAATTGACAGGGCCATGATAAACCAGCATTGGCTTAATCAATGGCCAAATACCCACCTTCAAGCTCTAGGACGATCTGTCTCCGACCATTGTCCCATCCTGCTGGGCATCAAGGTGAAGGACTGGGGACCAAAACCCTTCCGCAGCTTAAATGCATGGCTAACACACCCAGATTTCTGGAATTTTGTCAAAGAAAGATGGAATAGTTACTCAATCCAGGGATGGGGGAGCTACATTATAAAAGAGAAGCTAAAACAGTTGAAATCCGATCTAAAGGCGTGGAACGTGAACTCTTTTGGCCGGATAGAACACAAGATCGAAGCACAGAGAGATGAAATCAATAAGTTGGACCTAATTGATGAAGTCTTTGGGCTGGAGGAGTTTGAAATCATAGACAGAAATAAGGCGGCAGGGGATTGCAACTCTCGCTTTTTCCACAACTACATCAACAGGAGGAGAAAAAGGAATGAGATTCTGGGCCTTAACGTAAATGGAGAATGGCAAGAGGAGGTCACAACAGTGAAGAATGGCATCTTCCAACATTTCCGGAACCACTTCAGAAAACAGGAGATAACCAGGCCAACTCCAGCAGAGGATTTCGCAAAAAAGCACATATCAGCGAGAGAAAACGAGTTTCTCATAGCCCCTTTTACAAAGGAAGAAATTCGTGAGGCAGTTAACGCCTGTGACAACAACAAAAGCCCAGATCCGGATGGATTCAACTTCACTTCCTGAAGGAGTTCTGGCACGTCCTCGAACCTGATTTCATCCTACTTATGGATGAGTTCCACTCCCATGGCCGCCTGGTGAGAGGTTTTAACCCAGCTTTCATTGTAATGATACCCAAGAAAGAGGTAAGCACAAACATGAATGATTTTAGACCAATTTCGCTAGTGGGTGGAATTTACAAAATCATGGCAAAAATCCTAGCAAAGAGGCTCGACTCAGTTCTACCATCCATCATATCTCCTGCCCAGAGTGCTTTTATTGGAAATAGAAACATCCTGGACAGCGTAGCAATCCTAAACGAAGCAATAGACGAAGCCAAAAGGGAGAGACTAGAACGCATATTCTTCAAGATTGACTTTACAAAAGCCTATGATTCGGTCGATTGGGGGTATCTGAAGCAAATGGTGGAAAGATTAAATTTCCATCCCAAGTGGAGGAAATGGGTTATGGAATGTGTAACAACAGCATCGGCCTCGGTTCTTGTGAATGGCAGCCCATCAAGCGAGTTCAAATTGGAGAAAGGACTAAGACAAGGAGACCCACTATCTCCCCTCTTATTCCTGATTGCAGCAGAAGGCTTGAGCATTCTAATGGAAAGAGCAACTGATGCAGGGCTATTCAAAGGGGCTGAAATAGGTCAGGATAGGGTCAGAATATCACACCTCCAATTTGCAGACGACACAATTCTCATGGGTGAAGCAAGCTTGGAAAACGCATGGGTAATGAGACGGGTGCTAATAAATATGGAGTTGATGTCGGGGCTAAACATCAATTTCGACAAACACTCGTTGATTGGAGTAAATGTGGAAGAGTACACCCTAAATGGAATGGCTGAAATCCTTGGATGCAAAACCGACAAAATCCCCTTCACATATCTAGGAATGAGAGTCGGATCCAACCACAGGAAAGTATCGGAGTGGACGATAGTGGTGGAAAGAATAAGGAATCGACTAGCAAGGTGGGATGACAAGAAGATCTCAATGGGCGGCAGAATCAGTTTGTTAAACTCGGTTATTTCTTCACTTCCAACCTACTATATGTCCTTCTATCACATACAGAAAAAAAACATTGAGTGAGATTGTGAGCCTTCAACGAAATTTTCTTTGGGGGGGTGGGAGTAACAACAGGAAAGTGGCGTGGATTGACTGGAAAAAAGTGTGCAATTCTAAACAACTGGGAGGCTTAGGGGTTAGGGATCTAGAAACTTTCAATAGAACTCTACTAGGGAAATGGGCTTGGAGATTTTTGCAGGAAAAAAGTAGCTTATGGAGTCGAGTCATTAGGTCTAGGTATGGAAACAATGGGTCAAACATATTTAGCTTAGTACCAACTGGGAGGGGAGGGAGGGTTTCATTGTGGTGGAGGGATGTCTTAAAGGCAATAGGGGAGGGTAATAGTGAGTGGTTTATGGAAAATTTAAGTAAGGTGCTTGGGGATGGGAAAAATTCATCCTTTTGAGAGGAAGATTGGACGGAAGAAGGGGTACTTAGAAACAGATTCTCTAGATTGTTCCAGTTAAGTTTAGATAAGGAAAAAACAGTTTGGGAAATGGGCATTTGGGTAGAGGGTACGTGGAAATGGGTATGGAATTGGAGGAGGCCACTACGTGATAGAGATCTGACATCTTTCAATGATCTTTTTGTTGTGTTGGACAGGTCTCAACCAAAAAATGGAATAGATGACTCATGGAGATGGAACTTATCGACGACGGGGAGGTATGTCACGAAGGAAACTTACATGGTCTTGCACAACCAGAATCGGGACACTCAGCTAGACGACAGTTTGCTACAAGGATTCAAAGGCATTTGGAAGAATTTCGCCCCACCAAAAGTGAAGGCACACGCATGGAGACTTCTTTGGGGCCGACTTCCCACAAGGAAAAATCTCGGAAGATGAAATATTCTCAGCCAAAGTGACGACCTAAGGTGTGTTTTTTGCGAAGCACATGAAGAAACGGAGCGACATATTTTCTTTGAATGCACCCATACCTACAAACTGTGGATGGATTGCCTGGCCTGGCTCAAGATATCGACTGCACTACCATCCGAGTCCCTAGGTAATTGTCTAGGTTTTGGTGGCATCATGAGAGGGAATAACAGCAAGAAGAACGTAACATGCATATGGCTCTGTATGGTGTGGCTGATCTAGAAATGGAGAAACGCAGTTATATTCAGGAATGAGACGCTATCAAGCTCGAAATTCAATGAAGAACTCAAGGCGAGACTATGGAGTTGGTTCACCATCAAGTATCCTACTCGGAGCACATTTTCATTCAAGGATTGGGTTGTGGACCCCCTCAGATGCATTGGAGGAAGAAATACTTATCAGAACAATTTTCTAATTTATTAACTATCTCAGATTGTGTTACTATGTAAACAATTTTGGGTATCACTTATACCCTTCTTTTATAAATAAATAAATACTTTACCGATAAAAAAAAACATTAGTTTAGTAATTAAAGAATGACACTTCGTTGGATGGTTTGATGAGCACGGTTCTAGCCTATATATATGTGTTGGTCCCAAAGTTGAGTTAATAATATTGAGTAAGCTAGTGAAAATGTCTAGAGGGGAGGGGTGAATAGACTTTTCAAAAATCTTTCAATATATCAGAATACACAATGCGGAATAATCAGATTACTAATGAGCCCAATCAAATTTATACTCAACTTTTATCTTGATCTTTATCTTTGTTAATTCTTAATGTTCTTGATTAAACAATTCAAACAAATATCAATCAGTAAAGTAAAGAACACAAAATTTTATAGTGGTTCGACAAATGTCTACATCCACTCTCACAATCCCAGTTGTGAAGTTTTATTACTCTTCTTGAGCTTCTTGTGGCTTAAAGTCCCAAGATTAAGACTTTGATCTTTTCGATTATACCTCCAGGTATATCTTCGATCTACTAGTAATTCTACAAGTAACTAGCACACTTGTTTTACAACAACACAAACTTAAACTTTGAAAAGTAAAACTTCTCTTTGAATAGCCTTTGATTCTTCTCTTCAATTCAGTGGCTTCTCTTCTTTAATCTCCTTCAACTCTGTAAGTTTTTCCTTGTGCTCTGTAGACTTAGATTGCTTGTAAACGCTTTTAAGATCAGTAGTCTTAGCAGTAGGAGATCACACAGTATTTATAGAACTTAGTATGACAGTTAGCAATTTGTGAACTAACTCTCAACTAACTCTAAACTGTTTTTGTAACTTCTTCTTGTAACCGACTTTGTAACTTCCTTCCAAGTCAGCATATCTTCAATAAATCTTCAGTTACTCCTTAAATAATCTTTCCAAACTTATTCTTCAATTTCACCAAATCAGCACAGTAACTTACTGCTCTGATTTTTACTCTTCGCATTTTACTCTGCTGATTTTTACTCTTCTGATTCAATCAGCACAGTAACCAAAAACTGTTCAAAACTTCTTCAGATTTCTTCTAAGCTTATCTTCAACTCTTCTTGAAGTCTTCTTATTCTGAATCAGTCCTCTGAGTCTTCATTAGTCTTCTGATCTTCTTCTAATCTAATACTAATCTACTGTTCTGAACTTTTACATTGCTGAATACAAATAGAATACAACTTTACACATATAAAACCTATCCATACATCAACTGAACTATATACAGATGAGTATATCTAAGTCCTATACTATAAGCTGTCTATACAATACAAAACATCAGCTTAGTTCCTAACAGTTCATATATCAGATCAGTAACCAATAAGATCAGTAACTCATAAGATCAGTAAACATCTAAGATCAGTAACTCAGATTTCAAATATCTCATATAAGATTACTAAAATTATTCTCAGTTTCCATACTCAGATCAGTAATCTTATTCCAGATAACTCAGTTAAGATCAGTAATTTTACTCTTAATATTACTTTATAAGATCAGTAAACTTACTTCACTTAGCATTAAGATCAGTAATCTCAATTTAAGTTTCTCATCAGATTAGTAAGCTTATATTCAGATGACTTAGTTAAGATGACTTAGAACCACATATATCACTAACTTTAAGTTGCTTTTGGCCATCAAAACATACTTTCATCAACTAGAACATTGTTTATAGGATTCATATCCCAACAATTTCCCCCTTTTTGATGAAGCCAAAACTACTTAAATGTTAATAAATCAGTAGTTAAGTATGTAGTCAATCATAACAGTTCATCAATTCAGAAATCATATCATATTCACAATCAAATCAGATATTTCACATATTACACATAATCACAAAATATGAAATGATCACAAAATATAGAAATAAAGATTAAGGATAGAAATGTTATCTTCTGAGCTTGTCCTTCATCTTCATTCTGCATCTTCAGATTCTGAATGCAACATACATCCTTGCCTTGATATCCATCATATGTTGATGATCAGATATTCCTTCTTCCTTGATAATCTCAGCAATAATGTTGTTGATCTCTTTGTAATCAGGTTCTCCATTTTCCAGTCTTGGAGGTTCCCAATTAGGTTCTTCAGGACATAAAATCTTTGTTCCAGCACGATTAGCAACCTGTGCTATGTCTTCCCAGAACTCTTGATCAATATTCAGCATGAATTCTTCAAAATCAATAAATTCTGCTTCCTTGCTCGAATGATCACCAAACTTCTTCACAATGAAGTTTGCAATCTGCCACTTCTTCTTTAAATTCTTCCAGTATTCCATATTTTCTGTCAAAACAATAAAATCCACAAAGTTTTCATCTTGAAAATCTTTATCAAACTGTTTTCCTTCAGCTTTCTTTTGAGTATTCATCTTTTTCTTCAAAGCTGTAACTCGATTATCAAATCTTGTCTTCAAGAACTTGACATCCTTTTCTTTCTTCTTTTTCAAGTTTTCTTCTTCACTTGTCATAACTGCTTTCATCTTGCTTTTTGATCTGGTAATTCTTCCAGCTTCTTCTTCTTGTTGTTCTTCATCAGACAGGACTAACTTCCTCTTCTTCTGACTTGAACTCCCAGCAATATCAGGTCTTTTCTCAACAATTTCTTGACCTTGTTGTTTCTGTTGCTTCCTTTGCTTCAGTTTTTCATTCAACATTGCAATTTCAGCTCTTAATTCATCCTGACTCACAACCAACTGAGCTTGTTGTGACTGTGTTTGCTCCATCACTTGTCTTGTCCTATCTTCCCCCTTTTTGGCTTCATCATGCCACTCTTTCAAGGAAGATATGTGTTGCTCCAGCTTTTTATGCAACACTTGAGACAGGTTCTTCTCTTGTACTCTATGAAGGTCAAAAATTTTGGACATTGTATGCTCCATTACCTTTTCATAAGAGTGTTCAGAATGCATCTTATTCATTCTTTCAGTAGCTTCTTGAAACATCTTTACAGCAGCTTCCAACTTTGCTTGAAGTTCTGCATTCTGCTTTTTCATCATCTCAAAGTCAGAATTTTCAGACTCCTTCTCAACAGGACCTGTTCTGATCTGTTCTTGCACATCCTCAAGAACAATAGGATCAGCAGAGTGAATTGGAATGCTTTCCATCTCTTCAGCATTGACATCTTGATGCTCCAAAGCTTCTGTTTCTTCAATCACAACAGTGTTCTCAAACACCTCTGTTGTATTGTCAATTTCTTCATCAATATCCATGCACTCCTTTTCAGCAGCATTTTCAGCTTCATCAACACCTTTCTCTTCACTAAACAAATCTTCATCAGAGTTAGGAGTTGCAATCTTCTCAACAGTGTACTTGATTCCTGTTAATCTTTCAACAAGAAGTACAACAGATTCTGGAGTAACTAACTCAAGAAAAGAGTTAACACCAGCTGCTTGCATTTGTTCTGCTTCCCAATCATCAAAGATTGAAGCACCTCCCATACCTTCCATTATAGCCAAATTCTCCTTCAAAGTACTCCTCTTTAGATACACCCATGTGCCTATTCTAAGGAGTTTCTCAAACTCAACAGAGCTCTCATCTAATCCAGGAAATTGCTTCAACAAAGCTATCCTTAAATCTATCCTGATTCTATCTTCTTTATCACAGATAGTGTACTCCATCAAATCAGCAGGCTTAGGAGTAATAAATTCAGGTTCAGGGGATGATGAAATGTCAATTGGTTCAGTAGAAGGCTCAAATTCATGTTCAGTAGAGTGAGCATGAACCTGTATTGGGGATTGATGTGGTGAAGATTGATGTGAAGTTTGATGTTGAGGGCTAGGAATTGAAATAGGCTCAAAGTTAGTGTGCTGAGGTGATGAATGGGGAGTGTTCTGAGTCTCAGAAAAATAGTGATCTGATCTTCCAGAACATGAAGGTTGAGGGTTTTGGGTTTCAGTTTGACTTGGTTCAGAGTTTGAAGGGGTAGGGGAGACAACAATCAATTTCCTCCTAACACTCCTTGTCTTAGTCCTTTTATGAATAGCAACAGGACTAGGAACACTAACCTCTTGCTCTTCTGAGCTTGATTGCACCACAGTTTCCACAAATCTAACTGTTGGTTCTGAGGCAGCTGTAGCAGACCTTCCTCTCCTAGGTCTAGTACTGCTCGGATCATGCCTTGATTTTGATCTAACTTCAGGCTGATTGTCCTCCGATTGGTACATTGAAGCGCCAGACTCTTCTGCTTCAAGCTCTTGAGATTGTTCCAAAGGGTGTTCTTGTTCAAACTGAACAGACTCCTTCTTCATCAAGAATTTCCCATGATGGAATTTCTTGGGATTACTCCAATATGGATTTTTAACCAGCTGAGGCAGCAAGAAACTCAGCTTGCTTCCAAACCCTAATTTTAATTTAATTGAAAATTCCATTGTGCCCTCATCAAACAAAACTTTTTCCTTTTCAGTCAGCAGCCTTTCCAAGAAGAATCCTTGCCAATCACCTTGCACTCTGTCGATGATTGCAGCCATAATTCTAATCTTGAAACTTGATAAGGCATCCTGGCTATGACGTTGCCCTAACAAGCACTTTCCAGCTATATCCATCAAGAACTGCAGACCAGTAGGAAGAACATCCTTCTTCAGATTAGTCAGGGTCTCTGTTTCAATACCTGACCATCTTCCCACACACTCCTTTTCCTCTCCAGCTTTGTAAGTCAAAATATCCACCGGGCCTTGTGGTAAATCCAACATGACTTCTAGGATGTCCCTAGTAATTGTGACCTTGTGTCCAGCAAGCATGGAGTGAACACCATTTTTATCTCCTTGGAGTTGCAAATAAAATTCCACAGCTTCTGGTTCATAGACATTCATGGGAAACGATTCCAGAAATTTTCGTAGCCCGCACTCTTCGCACATAGTCAAAATGGCCTGATTTTCAGCACTGTGTCGACCATTGAAATACACAGCGTTCTCCACGAAAATGCCCTTCTTGCGCATCCACAAATTTGAATCGAATGTTCCTGCTACTTGGTTAGCTTCATTGATAATATTAATGGTTGCCATTTGAGAATTTTGTAGAAACCAGATTTTCAGAAGTTATGAGGTTAAGAGATTTCCAGAAATGAGCTCGTAGGAACGAAGAAGATGAAGTGTGATCGTTTTTGTTAAATTCAAAACCAATCTAGGGCTAGGATTGAATTAGATTATTACAAAGAATGGTTGGGATTAAGTCTCGAAATTCGAGTTAAACAATAACTGTTCACATTCTAGTAACATTCTTAATTTTTGGAGCCAACTTGTGTTTGATAAATACACCACAATTTTTAGGTTAGAAATAGAAGAGTGTATTAATCTTTTCTATTAGTAATCTAAAAATATGAACAATTTTTGACTTAGAGTAATCTAAACCAAAAGACTGTTCTGATGCAAATCAGCACAGTAGTTTCCAAAACTATTTCACTTCATTTTCTTACAAGTATATAAAGAAAATATCACTTATCTGGATCAGCTGAGTACTGTGATCAGCTGAGTAACCTTTTTAGAAATCAGATCAGTAGATGAATCAGCATAGTAGATTTCAGATCAGTAGATGGGTCAGCACAGTAATCCTCAGATCAGTACCCAAATTTCCTGATTTCATCTTTTTGATATCAGCACAGTAATCCTCAGATCAGTACTGTGTCAGATCAGTAGATTTCTTGTAGACATATTAGTTGAAAACAAATCTTTCTGTAGAATAACTGAATTGTAATCAGATCAGTTCCCCCTTCAATGGAGAATTCCTCTTCTGTGCCTGTTTCACCTTGGTAGAAGTGTTAGTTCATGAGATATAAGTGTAAAACAGTACAGATTAGTAACAATATGTATAATTTAATGATCTTATCAAGGTTTATGCTAAAGTGACTTAGTGATCTGAGTCAACAAAAGGATCTTTAAGAAATCACAGATTCCCCCTTAATGTATGTTCTCAGTGTCCCTCAGCTTTACCAGCTTCCTCATTGGGATTAAGGTCACTTTAGTAACCTTGTTACCTGTTTTAAGTGTAGTGATCTGACATAGGGTTGTCTCTTCTGAATGTTGAGTTTTGTTGTACTGCTCTTAGTTTCTGCTTCATATTCCTCTTGGTATAAGATCAGTACCTGAAATGTTAGCACAGTTCTATATACACACAGAATCCATATCTATCAATCCTAAACTAATGCACAATTCTCTGAATCTCACTTCAGCCAATGGTTTTGTAAAAATGTCAGCTCTTTGAATATCAGTATGAATCTTTTTCATTCTAATATTCTTCTTTTCAACATGATCCCTAATAAAATGATGCCTAATGTCAACATGTTTGCATCTAGTATGTAGAACAGGATTTTGAGTGATGGCAATGGCACTATTACTGTCACAATATATAGGTACATTAGATTCTACAACATTGTAGTCTCTGAGTTGTTGTATTAGCCAAAGAAGCTGACTACAACAACTACCTGCAGCCATATATTCTGCTTCAGTAGTAGAAGTTGCCACACTTGTTTGTTTCTTTGAAAACCATGAAATGAGCTTAGTTCCTAAGAATTGACATGAACCTGAAGTAGATTTTCTATCTATTTTGCAACCTCCAAAGTCCGAGTCTGAATAACCACTTAAAGATATATCATCATCTGCAGGATACCATAATCCTCGATTAATGGTCCCCTTTAGATATTTCAATATCCTTTTGGCAGCTTCCAGATGACTTTCCTTGGGGTTTGCTTGAAATCTTGCACATACTCCAACAGAAAAAGCAATATCAGGTCTGCTGGCAGTTAGATAGAGTAGAGAGCCAATTAAAGCACGATAGTGAGGTTGGTCAGAAGACTTACCTCCTTCATCAGGATCCATTCTGTATGTAGGTTGCATGGGCACACCAACTGTTTTACAGGTTTTAATACCAAATTTATCTAGCAAATTCTTAGTGTACTTTGCTTGATTTATAAAGATACCTTCTGAAGTTTGTTTTACTTGAAGACCAAGAAAATATGTCATTTCTCCCATCATGGACATTTCAAATTTACTTTGCATGAGTGTAGAAAAGCATTCACTCAAGTTTTTGTTGGGTGATCCAAAGATAATATCATCCACATAAATTTGAACAAGTAATATATCATTACCTTCTTGTCTTCTAAACAAAGTTCTATCAACTTTGCCTTTTGTAAAACCATTTTCAAGTAAGAATAGAGAAAGAGTATCATACCATGCTCTTGGGGCTTGTTTCAATCCATAGAGTGCTTTCTTTAACCTGTATACTTGGTGACTATTCACTTCAAAACTAGGTGGTTGTTCCACATAAACTTCTTCAGCAAGTATACCATTCAAAAATGCACTTTTCACATCCATTTGATACACAGTAAATTTCATATGTGCAGCATAAGCAAGGAACAATCTTATAGCTTCTAGTCTAGCTACAGGGGCAAAAGTCTCATCATAATCAATACCCTCAGCTTGAGAGTAGCCCTGAGCAACTAATCTAGCTTTGTTTCTAACTACAAGATCATTTTCATCCCTTTTGTTCTTGAAAATCCACTTAGTGCCTACAACATTATGATTACTAGGTCTATCAACAAGTTCCCAAACTTCATTTCTAGTGAACTGATTAAGTTCTTCTTGCATGGCTATAATCCAGTTACTATCACTTAAAGCTTCAATCACAGTTTTAGGCTCAATAGATGATAGAAAACAACACCAGCAAAATAAAGACTTACTAGGTTCTTCCTTTGAATCAAACAATTGTTTTCTAGTTTTAACACCTATACTAGAATCACCTAGAATCAGATCAGTAGAATGAGCAGACTTCCATGTCCTTCTATTCTTAACAGAAATGCTATCATCATTTACATCATGCAAATTATCATGCAGATCAGTATTATTTATATCAGCAGATTTGTTCACAGGAGAGCAGTCATTCATTTCTTGTATTTCAGAAGTTTTAGATGACTCACCTTTGTCTTTTACCTTTTCTTTATCAGAATCTTGATCTAGAACATTCAGGAAAGGATTATATGCTTGTACAGATTCATATATTCCTGTATCATCATCTTCATTGTTGATTTGAAGCTGTAGTTTGTCAATTTTCTTACTGAGTTGATGATCAGCAGAGTCCTGCACATTCTCATCAAAGACAACATGGGGTGTTTCTTCCACACATAGGGTAGAGTAATTAAACACTCTAAATGCTTTGCTTACAGAAGAGTATCCTAAGAATATCCCTTCATCAGCTTTTGCATCAAAAGCATTTAATTTACTTTTGCCATTGTTATGTATGAAACACTTACATCCAAAGATATGAAAATAAGAAACTCTTGGTTTTCTGCCTTTCCATACCTCATAAGGTGTTTTACCATGCACCTTATTAAGAGCACTTCGATTTTGGGAGTGGCAAGCTGTGTTAATAGCTTCTGCCCAAAATTTCTGAGGTGTGTTGAATTCTGCAATCATGGCTCTACAAGCTTCTTTTAGTGTTCTGTTTCTCCTTTCTGCAACACCATTTTGTTGAGGGGTTCTGGCTGCACTTGTCAAATGCTGTATGCCAGACTTAGAACAGTAGTCAGAAATGTAACAATTAATAAATTCAGTCCCCTTGTCACTCCTAATCTTGACAATGGGATGACCTTTTTCAACCTGCAACCTCTTCAATAGATCTGGAAGTAGTGTTTGTGTATCACTCTTTTTGTGTAGAAAGACTACCCAAGTGAACTTAGAGTAATCATCTACAACAACTAGAGTATACCTTCTTCCATTCAATGTAGGAGGGTTGATAGGACCATGAAGATCCATATGCAAGAGTTCTAAGACTCTGCTAGTTGAAAGAGTTGGAATGGACTTAAATGAAACCTTTACCTGTTTACCTTTTTGACAGGAATCACATACTTGTGATTTGGAATAGATTTCATTAGGAATGCCCTCAAGAAGATGTTCTCTAGCAATCTTGTTTATTATCTTAAAGTTTAGATGGCAGAGGCGTTTATGCCAGAGCCAACTGTTTTCTTTAGGACTCTTAGTAATAAGACAGGCATTCTTAGGACAGCTATTCCAATTCACAATGTATACACTTCCTTGTCTTGTGCCAACAAGTAGAACATTGTGAGTCCTTTTATCTATTATTTCACATCTTCTGGTTTTGAACTGAACCTTGTATCCCCTATCACAGAATTGAGATACAGATAACAAATTATACTTCAAACCTTCAACATGGGAGACATCTTGGATTTCAACATCTCCATTCTTGATGAATCCAAATCCTTTTGTGATTGCTACTGAGCTATCACCAAAGATGACTTTTGGTCCTTCTTTCTCATGATAGTCAGTAAGTAAGGCCTTGGTACCAGTCATGTGGTGTGAACACCCACTGTCTATGTACCAGGTCTCACCAACTGAACCACCTTTCTTGTATAAGTCCAGTCGATCCTGCAAAGTAGTGATCTTAATAACTTAGGTACCCTAGTTTATTGGGGTCCTTGGGGGTTAGTTGTGAGAGGTAACCAAATGAACATTAAGGATTTGAATAAGTGGGACCTCTTCAGTTTCCTTCCAAATTTATCACAGAACAGTACTTTATTAACTAGTTCAGAATTATCAGCAGACTTAGGATCTATTTTTCTGAGATAGTCTTTCCTTGGTTCTATCCCTTTTTCAGTAAGATCAGTATGTCTGTAATAGTTTGAATATGGTCTAAAAGCATGTGGACCATAAGGCTTATAAATTTTCTTTGGCCTTTTCTCTCCATAGATATCATAGGATAAAGGAGGAGGATAAAGAACAGGTTTATTATGATAATGAGGCACAAATCTCCTAGGTTTAGTTGAATACAGCTGAGACTGCCTTATAAAAGGAGGTCTAGGCTGTTCCCAACTTGCCTGTGCTTGTCTTGACCTACTGTTCTGAGTTTGTCTCTTTTGATTCCAGGACTGATCTAATCTGGTCAGAGGAGTATAACTCTTCTGGTATGGTCTTGACTGTACTGGTCTTAATACATTCTTTATTTTACCATTCTTGGTAGTAGGAGAGATGTATTTAGACTGTACTTTGAGTTTTGGATCATCATCATAAGTCATAGGTTCTTTTCCTTTATCTAGTTGCAAAGAACTTGTACTAGCTCCATTAGTGTTCTTAAATTCTGAAGTAGATGGACTAGGCAGAACAGTACCTATTCCTCTTTTATCATTTGGAGCTCTATATCTGTCTGAGATAGTTTGATTAATCTTAGTAGAGTTAATCATCCCGGATAGCTTTCGATCTAGGCTCACTACTTCAGATTCTAAGAATCTATTGCGCTCTTCAAGTTTTTCACATTTAATCTTTAAATCATTGAATTCATTAGTCTCTTTGGCTTGAGTTTTAAGCATACCCTGATATAGTTTGTCAATGCATGCATACTTTTCTTGGAGTTGGGACAACTCTTCAGATAGCCTTGCATTTATGACAGCTATATTAGGATCTACTTTTGACTGAGCTTCTTTTAGCTTAATGATTTCTTGCTTTAAAGATATATTCTCATCACTAATTTCAATGAATGCTTTGTTAGCTTGTAGAAGGTCTTCTTCAGTCACTCCTTGGGAATGATGAAGACTACTTCCTACACTGCTAACAGCAGCATCACTTTCATCAGTGTCAGAATTGTCACAAGATTGAAATGAGTTAACAGATGATACCTCATCATTTATTTTGGCCATCATTACCAGTCCATCATCTGCTATGAAGGCTTCATCTTCATTGCTAGAGGGGTAGTCAGATGAAGACGATGGTAGCTCTTCTGATTCCGAATCAGAGTCGTTGTTGGCCATCATTGCCTTCTTACCCTTGGCATATTTTCGATCTCTTCTGGCTTTCCTTTCTTCTCGATCTTCAGAACTCAGATCAGGACATTCATAAGCATAATGACCTGGCTTATCACAATTATAGCAAACAGGATTGTTAGAAGTTCTTTTAGGAGGAGAATGCTTTCTGTTCCTGTCATGCTTGTCAATTGAGTTCCTGTCTTTCTTATCAGAATACTTTCTATTTCTCTTTTCAGATGAGTTCCTATCTCTCCTGTTCTCATTAGAGATCTCATCCCTTCTTTCAGAAGAGTTTTGATCCCTTCTGTTCACAGAAGAGTCCCTGTTATTAGAACCCTTAGTTTCCTTATAGAATCTCTTGTACCTGCCATACCTCTTGTTCAGTTTATCAAATCTTTTGATCATAAGGCTCATCTGATCTTTCAGACTTAGATCAGAACTATCTAGTTCATCTTTTATGCTTGAGGCCTTAGACTTAGATGATCTAGACCCTTTAGAGGTAGAGGCTTTAAAAGCTATGTCCTTAGAGGCATCCTTATCCTTATGAATCACAGTAATAGGATCTTCTTCATCTAACTCAAACTCATGTGCCTTAAGTATTTGGAACATAGTTTCTGCTGGCCAAGAATCAATGTCTTGTGTGGTTTTAATGATCATCTTGACCATTTTCCACCTTTCATCCAAGGCTTTCAAGATTCTCAGGTTAACTTCTCTGTCAGTATAAGTCTTTCCTAATACATCAAGATCATTCATAATTTTGGTAAATCGAGTATCCAACTCATCAATTGATTCTCCTGGCTTCATCTTAAATGATTCAAACCTTTGGACAACAGTGGATAACTTGCTTTCTTTGATCAGTGTAGTACCTTCACAAAGAATAGCCAGTTTGTCCCACATCTGTTTTGCAGTCTTACATTTTAGTACTTTACCAAGATACTCATTTGGTAAGGTATGTAAAATGTAGTTCTTGGCAAGACTGTCCAAATTGTTTTGTTTCATTTCTTCCGAAGTCAGTTCTGACCTTGGTTTAGGGACCAGTGCTCCAACTGGTTTTGATGGATCCAGAACAGCAGTGTTTTCCACCATGATGACAATTGGTCCTTCAGTCACCACAGACACCATTAGATCATGGGTTGAGCTAAAGATGGCCTCCATCCTAAGCTTCCAGTAGTCATAATCTGCAATCTTGAACTTAGGCAGCTTGTTCACATTAGTGTCATCCATGTTTGATTAGACAAATAGGATCAGTAGTATAGCAGATAGATTTCAAGTATTCAGATAGTGACAAATATCAAGAAATAACAGCAAGATCAGTAAGATATCCCTCAAGATCTGTAAGGTTATCAAGAAACAGCAGTCCAATGAACTACTGCTCTGATACCACTTGTTGGTCCCAAAGTTGAGTTAATAATATTGAGTAAGCTAGTGAAAATGTCTAGAGGGGAGGGGTGAATAGACTTTTCAAAAATCTTTCAATATATCAGAATACACAATGCGGAATAATCAGATTACTAATGAGCCCAATCAAATTTATACTCAACTTTTATCTTGATCTTTATCTTTGTTAATTCTTAATGTTCTTGATTAAACAATTCAAACAAATATCAATCAGTAAAGTAAAGAACACAGAATTTTATAGTGGTTCGACAAATGTCTACATCCACTCTCACAATCCCAGTTGTGAAGTTTTATTACTCTTCTTGAGCTTCTTGTGGCTTAAAGTCCCAAGATTAAGACTTTGATCTTTTCGATTATACCTCCAGGTATATCTTCGATCTACTAGTAATTCTACAAGTAACTAGCACACTTGTTTTACAACAACACAAACTTAAACTTTGAAAAGTAAAACTTCTCTTTGAATAGCCTTTGATTCTTCTCTTCAATTCAGTGGCTTCTCTTCTTTAATCTCCTTCAACTCTGTAAGTTTTTCCTTGTGCTCTGTAGACTTAGATTGCTTGTAAACGCTTTTAAGATCAGTAGTCTTAGCAGTAGGAGATCACACAGTATTTATAGAACTTAGTATGACAGTTAGCAGTTTGTGAACTAACTCTCAACTAACTCTAAACTGTTTTTGTAACTTCTTCTTGTAACCGACTTTGTAACTTCCTTCCAAGTCAGCATATCTTCAATAAATCTTCAGTTACTCCTTAAATAAGCTTTCCAAACTTATTCTTCAATTTCACCAAATCAGCACAGTAACTTACTGTTCTGATTTTTACTCTTCGGATTTTACTCTGCTGATTTTTACTCTTCTGATTCAATCAGCACAGTAACCAAAAACTGTTCAAAACTTCTCCAGATTTCTTCTAAGCTTATCTTCAACTCTTCTTGAAGTCTTCTTATTCTGAATCAGTCCTCTGAGTCTTCATTAGTCTTCTGATCTTCTTCTAATCTAATACTAATCTACTGTTCTGAACTTTTACATTGCTGAATACAAATAGAATACAACTTTACACATATAAAACCTATCCATACATCAACTGAACTATATACAGATGAGTATATCTAAGTCCTATACTATAAGCTGTCTATACAATATAAAACATCAGCTTAGTTCCTAACAGTTCATATATCAGATCAGTAACCAATAAGATCAGTAACTCATAAGATCAGTAAACATCTAAGATCAATAACTCAAATTTCAAATATCTCATATAAGATTACTAAAATTATTCTCAGTTTCCATACTCAGATCAGTAATCTTATTCCAGATAACTCAGTTAAGATCAGTAATTTTACTCTTAATATTACTTTATAAGATCAGTAAACTTACTTCACTTAGCATTAAGATCAGTAATCTCAATTTAAGTTTCTCATCAGATTAGTAAGCTTATATTCAGATGACTTAGTTAAGATGACTTAGAACCACATATATCACTAACTTTAAGTTGCTTTTGGCCATCAAAACATACTTTCATCAACTAGAACATTGTTTATAGGATTCATATCCCAACAATATGCGTGGAAATGGAGCCTAGAACCTTCATCCATGATCTCCTAAAAAGTAGGATCTCATTTTCTTTTTCTCTCACTCGTCTTCTAGGTTCTTCCAACCAATTATGGACGTTTCTCCATGCAACCACATGATCTACATCATTCTACAACCTTCCAGAACCCTACAGTCTAGAACCGTGTAGAATCTTCTAGATCTTCAACTTGCGATGTTACAGCATCCGAAGCAGCATCAGCTAGAACATAGAAATTTAAATTTAGGAAAAATAAGAAAGGTCAAATTAAGATGTTGCAGCCTTGTGTGATAACATCTTTGATAACATCACCAAGTCTTTAACATCAACAATCTCCCCCAATTTGACTTTTCTATTACAGCACACCTGATGTTGTTGTAGCATATGATCAAAATAGAGACAGAAACAAGAAAATGTCCAAGACTAAGTGACATTAGTACTCTGAATACTAATAGAACCCTGTTTCAAGGTAAAAACAATCAAAGCTAAAAGGAATAATGAAACAAGTTATAATCAGGTGCAGCATCGGCCATGGAGGTATAATCTTCCTTAGTTGTTTCAGTTGTTACAACAACACGAGTAGGAATCAGAGCAGTTTCAGTGGGAGGTCCGATTTTAGGTATGATTTATGGTTAAGTAGGGTTTTGGATTTGGGAATTTTGTGGTGTATAGGTAGTGGATGGATTTTGAGTAGGAAAATTCAGAGGAACATCTCCAACAAAAATCTGAGGCATGCGCATCGAATTTAGGAGATTAGAGGAAATGTTTTTAATTACCCGTGTGAATTCCTCGATTGTAGCATTTTGAGGAATCACTACAATAATCGAAGCAACTACTGGTGGTGGTGGTAGTGCGGTCGTGATTGATGCAGTAACCAGTGCAACATTGTTAGCGGTTTGATCGGAGCATTGGTTGGACGACATTGATGCGAGTAAGTGCATTGGGTTCGAAGATGATGATGGAGAGGGAGTGTTTTCAGCACGAGATGAAGGAGATGAGGAGTTTCCCTTCTTTGTAATTTATATCCCTTCAACACAATAATTAGAGCACAAGAAAGTGGACGCAAAAATCGAAATAAGCAATTGCAATATGAATTTCTGGAAAAATTTCAACACACAAAATTCGACTTACACTGATGAATTAAACACAAGCTCACGAGTAGATTTTATAGAGTATAGGATTGGAAGTTATTAAAAATATCCCACTACTTTAGAAAATTCTAGAATAAAAATGTGCATGATATGAATGTTGTGTAGCTCCACCAAAATCTAGTGGACGCCACAGAGATTGAAAAGGAATTTGTTGTTTGAAATATCATCCTTACACTTAATAAATTCAAGCGGAAGAGTTTACAATATAAGAAACGCTAGTTTTTTTAAAGTGGCTAACCATGCTTGTGCCTAACTCGTGTGTCGCCCACATTTCTAAGCCAAACATGAAATTGACTATAGCATTACAAAAGTAATTTATTGTGTATGTAATGTGACGTCTTAAACACTTTAACATAAGAAGAAATGATAATTGGAAATAAAGTTGTCACACATGCAAATTTACATTAAAAGAGTAGACAAATCATCCTAGTAGTTTACACTAAATGTTATAACACTCAATGCAGCACTGGCTCAATTACAGAATATCTAAATATGAACAACGGAAGACTTTAAAGAATGAAAACACAAAGACACCCGAAATAACTTTTACATAGATTTTAATTTAAAATCTATGTGTGAGTCTCATGAGTCATGACTAAACTTTCACTAACGATGAGTGAATACAAATGGTATGTGAACAAATATTCACAACAGAAATAAGACTTCAATAATCTATCTAGTCTAAAATGGCTTAAGTGTAAAACATTCCCAAAAACTAATCTAACTCTATGATCTCTCTATCTGTAAAAGTGTAGAAAAGCTTTATGTTGTACATAAAGTTTGGACTCTTCGGTACAACGACAAGAACATGTCAATGACAATAAATTCTTAACAGGATCAACACTAGTTTAGTAATTAAAGAATGGCACTTCGTTGGATGATTTGATGAGCACAGTCCTGGCCTATTTATAGGCATGGAAATGGAGCCTAGAACCTTCATCCATGATCTCCTAAAAAGTAGGATCTCGTTCCTTCTTTTTCTCCCACTTGTCTTCTAGGTTCTTCCAGCCAATTCTGGACGTTTCTCCATGCAATCGCATGATCTACATCATTCAGCAACCTTTTAGAAACTTCCAGTCTGAAATCTTCAACTTGCAATGTTACAACATCCAAAGCAGCATCATCTAAAACATATAAATTTAGACTTAAAAAAAATAAGAAAGGTCGAATTAAGATGTTGCAACCTTGTGTGATAACATCACCAAGTCTTTAACATCAACAATCTTCCCCAATTTGAATTTTCTACTACAACACACCTGATGTACATATGTAAACATATATATACCAGTTTTATGTACATTCTACAGCATTACTATTAGAGAATATAATAGAATAATATATTATAGAAAAAGTATAATATATTATAGGTAGTAGTATAATATATTATAGGTAGTATTAGAAAATATTATAAAATAATATATTATAGGAATAGTATAATATATTATAGGTAGTAATCTTTTATTTATGGTTTATATTTATTTCCTTATTTATCTATTTCCTTGTGTATCTCACTTGTAATCCCTATATATAGTGGACCACTCTTATTATCTCATTATCGGTGATTAAATATAATTCTCACAATTACCATCATATCTATGTACTAATCAAGTCAACACCTGTTGTAGCATATGATCAAATAGAGACAGAAATAAGAAAATATTCAAGACTAAGTGACATTAGTACTCTGAATACTAAATAGAACCCTTGTCCTTGTAATATCTTCTAAAAAATAAAGTGAGTAAGTGATATACTCATTTAACACAACATGTTTCAAAGTAAAAACAATCAAAGTTAAAAGGAATAATGAAACAAGTTATAATCAAGTGTAGCATCAGCCATGGAGGTATCATCTTCCTTAGTTGCTTCAGTTTTTACAGCAACATGAGTAGCAATCAGAACGATTTTAGTGGGAGTGGTAGTTTTAGGTATGATTTCGGGGGGTTTTGGATTTAGGGATTTTGTGGTGTATAGGCAGTGGATGGATTTTGAGTAGGAAAATTCAGAGGAACATCTCCAACAAAAATTTGAGGCATGTGCATCGAATTTAGGAGATTTGAGGAGATGTTTTGAATTACCCGTGTGCATTCCTCTATTGTAGTGTTTTGAGGAATCACTACAGTAGTCGGAGCAACTAGTGGTGGTGGTGGTGCGACCATGGTGGTATCATCTTCATTAATTGCTTCCATTATTACAGTAACATGAGTAGCAATTAGAGCGATTTCGGGTTCAATAGGGTTTTGGATTTGGGGATTTTGAGTAGGAAAATTAAGAGGAACATCTCCAACAGAAATCTGAGGCATGGGCATCGAATTTAGGAGATTGGAAAAGATGTTTTGAATTACCCGTGTGAATTCCTCTATTGTAGCGTTTTGAAGAATCACTACAATAATTGAAGCAACTAGTGGTGGTGGTGGTGCGGCCATGGAGGTATCATCTTCCATAGTTGCTTCAGTTGTTATAGCAAGAGAAGTAGCAATTACAACAATTTCTGTGGAAGTGGTAGTATTAGGTATGATTTCGGGTTCAATAGGGTTTTGGATTTGGGGATTTTGTGGTGTATAGGCAGTGGATGGATTTTGAGTAGGATAATTCAGAGGAACATCTTCAACAGAAATCTGAGACATGGGCATCGAATTTTGGAGATTTGAGGAGATGTTTTGAATTACCCGTGTGGATTCTTCTATTGTAGCATTTTGAGGAAATACTGCAGTAATCGGAGCAACTAGTCGTGGTGGTGGTGCGGTCGTGATTGATGCAGTAATCGGTGCAGCATTGTTGTCGGTTTGATCGAAGCTTTGGTTGGACGCCATTGATCGAGTAACTGCAGTGGGTTCGAAGATGATGATGGAGAGGGAGTGTTTTCAGTGTCAAATGAAGAAGATGAGGAGTTTCCCTTCTCTGTAATTTAAATCCCTTCAACACAATAATTAGAGCACAAGAAAGTGGACACAAAAATCGAAATAAGCAATTGCAATATGAATTTCTGGAAAAAATTGAACACACAAAATTCGACTTACACTGATGAATTAAACACAAGCTCACGAGTAGATTTTATAGAGTATAGGATGGGAAGTTATTAAAAATATCCCACTACTTTAGAAAATTCTAAAATAAAAATGTGCATGATAGGAATGTTGTGTAGCGCCACCAAAACCCGGTGTATTTTTATATATATATGTGTGTGTATTTTTATAGGTATCTATATAGGTGACACTTCCAAATAGAAATAAGTTTAGAACATTCCTATTCATTTTCGTCACACATCTAATGGGCAATTCTAGTTATGAAACTAGTCGAAATCACATGAAAATGCACGTTGAAGAAAAATAATTAAGTTAATTCTTTTTTTTTTTTTGAAAGTAATTAAGTTAATTCTATGCACCTTTAAAATGGGTAATAAAAATGTTTCAAACACACCTATAAGTCCAATTTGTTTATTCTTGGAAAAAAAATTAAATTTTCATTTAACAATTGATTCACAAATTAATTCATTAAACTCATTACCTACTAAACCATCCAAAATAACATCATGTAGTAATTAATTTATCATAAATTATTGACATGTTGGAAAATTATATATTTTATACAGTATACTCATAACAAATATAGGTACATAGCATAAATTTATCATTTGAAAATATCTTGTAGAATATTACTTATTAATTTTGTAAAACCGTTGAAAACAGGACCCGAAAACGGATTGTGTTAAGTAATCTTCTAGAATTTAGTAAAAAAAATTTGTTGCTTATAAAAATGTAAGACCAAATCCTAAAAAAAAAATAATAAGGACCAGTAGTAATATTCATAAAAACATCATATTTTAATCTTACACATTTCAATTTAAGCATGCATTTCTTTGAGCATCAAAAGAAAACACTGTTTAAAAATATAATACAAATCCAAACATATCTCGATAAAATTCTCATGAAAGCTAATACATAGTAAGTGAACATTGTCGAAAATCAGATCAAAAAATGAAGCTATTGTATAATGCCTCCCAAAAACAAAAAAACATAAGTTTTTCACTGCTATATAGTGCCTCAAAGCAAAAATCACATAAAATCAGAAATACCTCAATTCGTATTTTAACCACATTTCCTAGGGTTCAGAAAACTCAGTGAGTAAAAGGGTTTGAGTTAAAAATATTGAAAAAGGTCGATTTTAAGTTACCACAATACACATATATTAGCCTCAAAAAGACCTCCATAAGAAATAAACCGTACATAAGGAAAGATGTGCAGTAGAAAAAATACTCAAATTACACATGCAACAATACCACGTGCAATCCATCCCAACCTAATACTCCCTCTGTCCACCAAAAGTGTGCTCACTTTTTTTATACATGTTTTAAAAAAAATCATATTATATTTATAAAGAATATATTCGGGATAACGAGTAAAGAATATATTTGTTAGATACGTTATTAAAGTAAAAAAAAATATTCAAAAATGAACTATTTAGATAGAATAAACGTATTTTTTGTGGTACATTTTAATGCTTCAATTAAAAAAAATCCAAAATAAATAGCTAAAAAGAAAATAGATTTATTTTTTAAAACCTCATTTAAGAAAAAAAAAATAATTACGTGAAAATTGAAGGTTCTCAAAAGAATGGACATTGGTTGAGAAGATTTTTTTTTTTATAAAATGGGTTTGAGTTTGAGAGACTTTGGGGAGAATGATCTGTGAAGTAAATGAGAAGGGAGAACAAAAAAAATAAAACGTGAGAGAAAATTTCTACTTAGACCCATAAAAATCACATAAAAACAGAAACAAATATCCTGTATTTTAACCACATATCCAAGGATAAAAAACTCGATCTGGAAAAGCTTAAAATATTGAAAAAATCGAAATTAATTTCGAAAATAACATGCAATGATAAAAATGAATTTTAAACTACCAAAGTATATATATATATATATATATATATATATATTAGCCTCAAAAGACTTCCAGCCTATTTTAAACATCCATATATAGCCACAAGGAAATAACTACTACTATAAGACCAACCTCCACAAGGAAATAACTAGTAATATAAGAAATCAACCTATTTTAAACATCATAGTCCACACACAAGGAAAATAACCAGTACTATAAGAGAAGGGATAGACTCAAATAACACATGCAATGATCAATACCATATGTAATCCAAATATAAGGCACAATGTTTAATGCTTCAATTAAAAACGATTCAGTAACCAGATAACAAAAATCATAAGAAAATAACAAAAAGTTAGAATACATAGCTAAAAGTCTTAAAACCAAGAAAAAATCCTTCACCTGATTCTTAAATGAATGACAGTGAAAATAGAAGTCTCTCAATCGTGTAACAATGACGGTGGCGGAGTTTGAGAGAGGCGGAGTTTGAGAGAGAGGTTTTAGAGGTGGATGATGTGTGAAGTAAATGAGAAGTGACTCACATTCCTCCCTCCTTTTAAATAAGAAGCTTCTCTCTCTTTCTTTTTTTTTTTTTCTGGTTTCATTTAATTAAAAAAATACTTGAATTTTGAATTTAATATAATTTGTTATTATTATTATCATCACTTATTTAATAAAATTTCTTTTATTGTTTTACTCCATTCATAAAATGAATTAAACTCTATTCCTATAGGATAGCATATGCGTAAGTGTTCAAACTCTAAAAATATCTGAGAAAAAAACTATTTACGTCCCATAACTTTTACCTTTTTTTAAAAACGTCCCAAAAAAGATAAAATTTTAATTTACGTCCCATAACTTTTTCAATTGCTTAATTTACGTCCAATTTTTGCTAAAAATCCCCAAATTTATGTAAATGGGACGTAAATTGAGCAATTGAAGAAGTTATGGGACGTAAATTAAATTTTTAATTAAAATGGGACGTTATGCGAAAAAGATAAAAATATTCAACAAATGTGTACAATTCACTATAAAATTAATGTAGTTTATGTTATACAATCAAATAGAAAAATAATTCTTAAATTCACAAATTAATTAATTATTATACAAATCAATTAACTTACCTAATTCATTATTAGGAAAATTATTAACTTGCATAATTAGAAAAAAATTATAATTACAATATAAGTAATATAAAATAAATTATGAATATTAATTAAAATACTAAATAATATTTTAAAATATATGAAAATAAATTTAGAATAATATTTAAATAAGTAAATAATTTTTCATAATATCAAAAAAAAAAATTTAAAAATCAATTAACATACTCAAATAAATATAAATTTTATCTTTAAAATAATAAAAATCCCAAATAATTTTTTTTTATTAAAATGGTCAAAAACTCTTATTAAAACTTAAAAATTATTTTAATATTTTAAATAAATACACAATTTCATAAATATTTAAAATTCTCAAATAAATCAAAAAATATTCAAATATATCCAAAATTCCCAAATAAATCCAAAATTCTCACCCCTTACCCACGGTAATAGAAAGATGATGATGAACAATATACCTTTTAACAATTTGTTAATTTTTTTTTTCATTTTTATTATATAATTTTTAACTTGATATTAGTTCGTACAAAAATATGTGGACCTACTTTGTGTAATGCTTAGATTAATTTTTATATTTATTTGATTACTTTAAAATAAATAATTTTATAATATTTATATTGTAATTATGATTTTTTTCTAATTAGGTAAGTTAATTAATTTTTATAATAATTAATTTCTTTATGAATAAATAAATTATTTTTTTATATTAAAATAAGTTAATTTATGAATAAATGAATTATTTTTTTTATTTGATTGTATAACATAAACTACATTAATTTTATAGTGAATTGTACACATTTGTTGAATATTTTTATATTTTTCGCATTACGTCCCATTTTAATTAAAAATTTAATTTACGTCCCATAACTTCTTCAATTGCTCAATTTACGTCCCATTTACATAAATTTGGGGATTTTTAGCAAAAATTGGACGTAAATTAAGCAATTGAAAAAGTTATGGGACGTAAATTAAAATTTTATCTTTTTTGGGACGTTTTTCAAAAAAGGTAAAAGTTACGGGACGTAAATAATTTTTTTCTCAAAAATATCTACAAGAAGAATTTTGTAATTGTAGTACTATGAAGCTTTTACTATAAATCATGTCGAAATTAAATTATATATATTTAAGTTTTTTAAATTTCGTATCAAAGTGTCATAAAATTTTATGTTTAAATATCATTTTTTAACTATTGGGATACGTCATATTGGTACTTTTAATCTCTCTGTTGCAAAAGTCAGTGCTTAGGCGCTAGTTGTCGACTACTGTCCGTCTAGCGATTTTCGAGCGTCAAAGTTCGATTCGAGCAAACAAGCACATTTTTTTAAGTGGAATTAATATTGTTCTGATCAAAATATCTGACTTTGCCATGATGTATAACTTTTTTTTTTAATAAAAGTTTATCATTTAAGGGGTGAAAATTGGATGAAAATGACATTTATAAAAAAATTAACATTATTTTTGTAAGTTTTAATTTTTTAAGGTACCTCTTTACAATTTTTATGTTTTGTTAATTAAATTAGTGTTTGGTATCTATTGTTTGAAAATTATACAAATAAAATAAAAAAATATTTTTAGACAACTTACTAGGCGACACCAATTTGATCGATTTCCAACTTCCACTAACTTATTTTACATTTCTGGGTGTTGTTATTTCATCTGGGTGTTGTTATTTCATCAGTCCTCATATAAGTTGAACTTTCACAAAGCTTACTGATGACGTTTGTCCTTGTTTTTGAGTAATAAATTGGTTTCGTTTTGTAAGAAAAAAAAAAATTAAACAGTGAAAAATAAAAAGTGTATGGTATCATGTCATGGGCCTCTATAATGGACTATATTATTATCTAGGCCCATCAAATTATATGTTTGCATATTAAGGCTGACTGTTTCAAATTGTCACCCTATTACACAAAAAATGCTCCTCTTCGTCGTTTTGAAATATCATTTACAAATAAGTGAATATAAAAATGTAATAATAAGTTAAATTTTAAAAAATAATTTTATAATTTTTTATATGTAATATAAATAAATGAGTTGATTACCTGTACGTATAACTCTTTGAGTAAAAGTTGTAACACCTCTAAAATCATAAGTTAGTTATTTTAAATATACAACCTTATATATTTTTTTTTAGAATAATGGATTTAATGTGATTTTAAATTTGGAAAATAATAATTATATTTTTATCGGGTTGTCTGTATTTGATGACTGTGTGTGGCAGACCTTCAATTTTGCTGTTTGTGTGGGGAGCAAACCTAGGTTTAACTTTTTGTATTGGCACAAGTTTTAATAACCGTTCAACTCTGAACAAATAAAGAAAACTTCAAAATTCAAACCAATAAAATCTTCAAAATTATTACATGAAACTCTTTTTTAAAGCATCAGTCAACCAACCTATTACATATGCGGCCATTTCAGTATTATTTAAATTTCTGCTTCCAATCTTTACCGAGGAATTTTTTATTTGTTTTCAACTGATTTATTGGTTATAGTGTATAGTGGGTTGAGGAAGATGATACGTGGAATAGGGCGGTCATAAGACGGAGAAATTTATTTATTTTATTTGATATATTAATTTTATAAGTTACAGATAATATTTATTTTATTTTGTTTGATACATTAATTTTAAAAGGTAAGGTCTAGTATGCACTCGAGTGCACACCCTAGTCCTTCATGCACTCGAGTCCATAGCAGACCAACCCTTTTTAAAAATATTAGATTGTTGATTTAATTACAGATTTTTTTTTTTTTTAAATATATTATGAAGTGGACAATTTTTCTAAATTGCATCAACATACAACATGGAACACAAGTTTTGGTGAGACACATCATCACCTACCTACCGAGGTTTGGTCTGCTATGGACTCGAGTGCATGTTGTGCACCCTAGTCCATGTTGCACTTTTCAGTTTACTGACTTACACTTTTTCGTAAATGGGGTTGTACTTTTCAATTATTAAACTGTATAATAATATTTTTAGTAATAACACTTTTTCGTAAATGGGGTTGTACTTTTCAATTATTAAACTGTATAATAATATTTTTAGTAATAATTGAAAAGTGCAACATCATTTTTTTAATAATTGAAAAGTACAACACCGTCATTAAAACTGAAAAGTGCAACATGGACTAGGGTGCACAACATGCACTCGAGTGCATACTAGACTTTACCACCTACCGATGATCGTTATTAACCTGATATTTAATCTAAAGTTCATAAATTAATTTAAAATTAACCCTTATATTTTTAATGATTTTTCTAACAAAACGTTTTTTAAGGAAGTAGACTAGTCCTTATTGTTTGGTAGGATCTGGTCTTACATTTTTATAAGCAACAAAAAATTTTTTTACTAAATTCTAGAAGATTACTTTACACCGTCCATTTTCGGGTCCTATTTTCAATGGTTTTACAAAATTCATAAGTAATATTCTACAAGTTATTTTCAAATGACAAATTTATGGTATGTACATATATTTGTTAAGAGTCTATTATATAAAATTTATAATTTTCCAATATGTCTATAATTTATGAATTATGATAAATAAATTACTCACTACAAAAAAAAGCGCGTTTTAGAGACGGATTTACCGACGGAATTTTCGTCGGCCGCCGAGCTTACCGACGGAATTACCGACAGAAAGTGATCCGTCTCCTTTGTTGGCGTCGGCATTTTTTGCCGACGGATTTTTGAGTTCCGTCGGTAATACCGACGGAAATACTGACGGAAAATTTCAGTCATGTTTTCCGACGGAATGTCCGTCGGTAATCCGGACAACCCGTATAACAAACCGGGTCAACATTATGTCGGTAATTCCGTCGGAAATAATTAATTAAAATAATTATAAAAGAAATTAAAATAATTATAAAAGAAATTATAAAAGAAATAATTAGAATAATTCCGTCGGCAATGCCGTCGGATAATCGGTCACCATTTCCGTCGGCACTGCCGTCGGATTTCCCGTCAGAACTTCCGTCGGTATTACCGACGGAATCCCAACTGAATTAATTTTGAATAAATTAATTTCTCAAATTCATATAGTGACGGAATACCGACGGAATATCCGTCGGCTTTTACCGACGGAACATCCGTCACTAAAACAAAATAGTAATAAAAAAAATATGGGTTGGACCGGGGAGGCCCCGACAATTAAATTTAATTCATAAAAAAAACAGCAATGAAATTTTAAAAGGAAGGGATGCCCTGAATTTTAAATAAATTTCCTGAACTAAACAAAACAGCAATGAACAGGTTTATGGATTGAATCACGTTCAAAAAGAAAATCAAATGGAAAATTTAATGGGGCAACACAGCAGCTCAAGCACCAAAATGCTTTGTCTCCCATGCAAACAAATTCCGGGAAAAAAAGAAATAAACACTACTAGTGCAATTGAGTTGAATTTAATGAAACAAAAACCAGTAATAGCAACTTCATCAAATGCTAAATCTACGAAAAAGTGATATTGTAAATTTATCGAAAGTGAAATAACACGAAATATCCATCAAAAGTAAGACATATAACATAGTTTCCCTCACTCAATCTTCAACAAATTAACCAACCTACTAATCAATAGTTTGCATAAAGGCATGGAACGGGCGTTGTACTTGGATCGGAGGTCACCGGAGAGAGGATCGATGGCGCCGTGAAGTGCGCCTTTCGGCTCTTTCGTCGGCCATGGCGAACGGCACCATCTTCATCAAGGGGATCGCGACGGTGGCTTCGTCTTCTTCCAGTCTCCGGCGAAGGGCGGCGACTTCGTCTCCTTCAAGGAAACAACCAAAAAATTAAAAAGAATTAATCAAGAAAAAGAAAGAGAAAAAATGGAAAAACAAATCTAAGCCAGAGGTTCCGACCATCCTCTCACCTCCACAAATCTGAGCCGAAGGTTCGCCGCCAACGTTCAAGGCGATGGGGGCAGGCTACTTCGAAGCTCCGTCTCGGCGGCCATGGTGGTAATGAGGAATGGGAAGATGATGAAGGAACGGAAGGAAGAAGTGAAAGAAACCCTAGGTTGAGGTTTTATATAAGCCCCAATATTCCGTCGGCATATATAAATACCGACGGATATTCCGTCGGTATTTATCAAATTGGGAAATCCGACGGCGGCATATATAAATACCGACGGATATTCCGTCTGTATTTATCAAATTACAAATTGTGAATTCCGACGGAAAGTTAATTCCGTCGGCATATTGCCCGCCCCATTTACCGACGGAATTTCCGTCGGCATTATTTTATTTTTTTTGTTAATTCAATTTTTTCTAGTAGACCTACTAAATTACCAAAATATTTTTTAAAAAAATCACGAAATTCATTTCTTCCACATATATTAATAAATATATTGGTTGTGGCTTATATTTATAGTAAATTTAATTTTTATAATTTGTACCTAAATGATAAATAATTAATTAACTTTTATAAAATAAAAATAAATACATTACATTAATTGAATTAATTTTCATCTTCATCGTCTTCATCCTCCTCTTCATCCTTATCCTCCTCCTCCTCATCATCTTCCTCATCCTCCTCCTCATCCTCCTCCTCCTCATCCTCCTCCTCATCCTCATCTTTTTCATTCTTCTCTTCATCCTCATCTTCATTCTCCTCTTCATCCTCTTCTTCATCCCCCTCCTCTTCACCTTCAATTTCGATTAATTGGGGATTTGCAGCCGTCAAGGGTACAGAAAGATTGAAATCTCCCGTAAAGACTTCAGTTGGAGTCTCTATTTGTTCTGTTTGAAATGGAGATTCATCTTCGGTATTTTTGTCCTTTTTAGGGACTTCTACCATTGACCTTGCCTTTACTTTGCAAACAGCGTGCCATTCATAACCACGTGGAGCTCCCGGATATGTGCAGTAGTATACTTGAGATACTTGATGGGCAAATACAAATGGATCATCCCCAACATACGTCCTTTTCGAACTAACATAAACGAGCTTGTACTCCGGGTGAATTCTTGTTCCTAGATGGCCTGAATCAAACCAATGACACTTGAACAACACTACAGTCTTTGTTGGATATCCTGGATATTCTACTTCGACGACTTCCCGTAACACCCCAAAGTAATCACTTGCATCTGCATTGTAATTCGCACTGCTAACGCAGACGCCACTGTTGGTAGTTGCCTTTGTCGATGCATACCCAGACGTATGAAATCTATAGCCCTTCACAATATAACTTTTGTAAGTCTTTACACGACGTAGTGGTCCCTTGCTGAGATCTCGTAAGAATCGACTGTCAAGAGCGTTATCTCGTCCCTATACGGCTCAATTTAAAATTAATTAAAATAAATATTAATTTATTTACGTAAAACATAATTAAATGGTACTCACATAACGTTCGAACCATCGGGAAAATTCACGTTGAATACGAGCATCTATATATGCATCTGAGATGTTTGGTTCTGCTCGTCGTAGTTCTTGAGTGTACATCCTAATTCACAACATTCAAAAACTTGGTTAATATTAAATGACATAAATGAAGTGGTATTTAAATAAACGATTTATATATGAAATACTTACTCAATGTATGGCTGAACTTCATCACAATTCAATAACACATACGTTTGTGCTATTTCCGCCTCCGAGTTCGTCTCCCAATATCGTTCAGTGGGTTTTCCTATTGGTCGTCCCTTAGACTTGAATATGGAGAGCATTCCATCGACCTCTTCACTGATATCGTCAGCGGATGTACCACCGAAATTACGTGGAGCACTTCTTAACTTTGTGTTGACGTGATCTTCAAAGTAATAAGAACAAAACATGCCAACCTCTTCATTCAAATATGCATTCACAATCGATGCTTCAACGTTTGCCTTTTGTTTAGCATTACGTTTCAAGTTGTGGAGATACCTGATATACACACACACACATATATATATATATATATAAAACTTATAAGAATGCATGTGTAATTGTAATGAAATAAAATAAGTAAGATTTTACCTTTCAAATGGGTACATCCACCTGTATTGCACCGGACCACAAATTCTCGCTTCATACGCTAAGTGAACGGGTAAGTGTTCCATCGAGTTAAAGAAGCTAGGTGGAAAAATTTGTTCCAACTTACACAAAATCACTGGAATGTCTTCATCTAAACGAATCATATCATTGATCTTGATCGTTGTAGCCGTTAAATCTCTAAAAAAGAGACTTAATTCAGTGATAGCCCTCCACACATTGTGAGGAAGAAGTTCTCGGAACGCAATCGGTATCAAGCGTTGCATAAATACATGACAATCATGACTCTTCATCCTTGTAACCTTACCCGTTGTTGTGTCTACGCATCGACTCAAGTTCGACACGTAGCCGTCCGGAAAGTTCAACTCCTTTATCCACCTACACAATCTTTGTTTTTGTGGCTTATCCAGTGTGTAGCTAGCCTTTGGAAATTTACCTGTACGCTCATCCTTTTTCAACTCTGGACGGCGACAAAGAGTGTCCAAATCCTCCCGAGACTTTGGAGTGTCTTTCGTCTTGCCTTCCGTGTTCATGATTGTGTGGAACATATTGTCAAACACATTCTTTTCAATGTGCATCACATCCAAATTGTGTCGTATCAATAGTGAACTCCAGTATGGTAAGTCCCAAAAAATACTCATTTTCTTCCAACCACCCTCAATTCGTCTGTTGTGTTCCGCTGCATTTTCCTCGGTACTTTTTTTCAACCCCGTCCACTGAACCTCATATAACAACCTACGTCTTGTACGGAGAGTAAATTATAAATGACACTAAAAGCAATAAATAAATATACGTTTAGTACCCGATCATTAAATAAATGTATAAAATACCATCTCGAAGTGGAGGTCGATTGTTTGTGACTGCTCTGTTCTTTACGAAGTTCTTCTTATTTCTTCGAAACGGGTGACCTTGAGGTAAGATCCTACGGTGATTATCGAACCATGAAACTTTTCTACTCACCGGGAGACTGAAAGCTTCAGAATTCTCCATACAATACGGACATGCTTTCTTTCCGGCCGTACTCCACCCGGACAACATACCATATGCAAGAAAGTCGCTAATGGTCCATAAAAGAGCAGCACGCATCGTGAAGTTCTGCTTTCTAAAAACATCGTACGTTTGGACTCCGTTCTCCCATAAGAAGATCAAGTCTTTTATAAGAGGTTGGAGATAAACATCCAGTTTGTCCTTTGGATTCGTTGGTCCAGGCACCAATACAGTCAGAAACATTGTTTGAGGTTTCATGCACATCCACGGAGGAAGATTATACGGAGTCAGTATCACCGGCCACAAAGAATACTGCTTTCCATGCATCCCAAACGGTGCAAAACCATCAGTACACAAACCTAATCTCACATTCCTCGGTTCACAAGAAAAATCTGGAAACACGTTGTCAAGATGTTTCCAGGCCTCTGAGTCTGCCGGATGTCGCATCTCCCTCGACTCAGCTGAAGAGGAATATGTACCATGCCACGTCATGTGTTGTGCAGTGGCACTTGATTGATATAATCTCATCAAACGAGGAATGATAGGAAGGTAGTACATCTTCTTATATGGCACTTTCTTCTTTGTCTTCTTCGATTGACCACCAGGTCCCTTTCGACGTGCCTCTTTGTACCGGGGATGGCCACACAATCTACACATATTCAGACTGCTATCTTCGTCACCCCAATATAATATGCAACCCTTCACACAACAATCAATCTTCTCAACCGGCAAACCAACATTCTTCAAAATTTGTTTGCTTTGATGAAACGTCGTAGACACCTTATTATTTTGAGGACAAATTTCACTGCATAACTGTGTCACTTGCTCATATGCCCTGTTAGAAAGCTTGTTCTCGGTCTTAATGTTCATGAGTCGTGCATTAAATGACAACTGTGAGTGAGATTCACAACCCGGATATAAATCTTCTTCGACTAATTTGAGCATCTCATAAAACCGAAATGCCTCATTCGTCGGCTCCTCTTCCATGTTTGAAAAACCAGCTTCCCTGATCATTATTTGATACATATTCAGTTCTTCGTCCCCAAACTGTTGTTCTTCGTCCCCAAACCGTTGTTCTACCTCGTTACTAGTGCCAACATGATCGAAATTTACATCTTATTGATAGATTCCAACAGTGTAATAGTAAAACACTTCATCAAATCTATAAGGCCAACGTGTTTCGCCATGACTAGTCCAATTATAATAATTATCAATGAAACCATTCTTCACAATATGTACTAAGACCTCATCAATCTCTTTATATTGCTTATTCTGACATTTCTTAGCATTACACGGACACCTAATGCAATTTCCACTCGTGTAATGTGGCTGACTTTTTGCAAATTCAACAAATAACACGAGTTCATTATAAAATTCCACATTCACATTTCCTCTAATCATTCTAGGAGTACAGTACATCCAACGACGGTCAGGCAAATCCATCTACTAAACATTTAAGTGGAGCAACACATTACTAAATTAAACTTATAATAAATTCAAACAAAACTTATGATATATATAAAACATGTAATTACATTATATTGAATTTTATGTATAGAGTAAATTAAAAATGGTAGAAAATGTACCGTAATCGTAATTTGATGTTTCTGAATACCCGAGCATGAGCATAAAAAATTTCGCAGTATAAAGTTTTGGTGTAAATTTGCAATACGAAAGTGAAGTGGGAAAAAAATAGACAGTAGAAAGTTTATTTCCCGACGGAAATGCCGACGGACTTATCTTTCCGTCGGCATTTCACCCGCCCAAATTTCCGTCGGCAAAGATAATGTCGACGGATAATCCGTCGGCATTTATCAAATGGTGAATTCCGACGGAAAGTTAATTCCGTCGGCATTTCACCCGCCCAATATTTCGTCGGCATAAATAAATACCGACGGATTATCCGTCGGTATTTATCAAATTTTGAATTCCGACGGAAAATATATTCCGTCGGCATTTGGCGGTTTTTTTTTTTTTTTTTAATTAATTCAATTTTTTGTATATATAGCACACACAAAGCAACACAAAGCTCACACCATATTCGATTTTTTCTATTTTGCAAAGAAATATCATGTCTTCTTCATCTTCTATTCGATTTCAGCAAGGCCTTGTTTGTTATTGTGGAAAGGCATGTCGTACATATACTTCTAAACAACCTAGAAGTAAAGGGAGGATATTTCATAATTGTCCTGACTCCCTAAGTGATGGTTGTGGTGGTGGATGTGGTTTCTTTGTATGGGCTGATACTCTAGAAAACTGTGGTGTTGACAAGAATCAAGGATCTAATCAAAGTGACCAAGAAACTGAAGACATGAAGAAAATGACTCAAGAGGTGAAGAAATTGGTTATAGAGATCAAGAATTTGGCTGAAGAAATCAAGGATTTAATCAAAGTGAACAAAATCATTTTGATTGTACTAGTTGTCATGGTTGCATCTACCACCTTCAAGTGGTTTGGTTAAATATATGTATAATGCATTCTATATGAGGCTATTTTGTACTAGAATGCACTGTTATTTGTACTCAATGAAACGAATGAATGCACCTTATTTTCATCTATACACCAAATGCATTATTCCTCCAATAAACTACACAAATAAACTGCAATATATAGTTCAACATATAGTTCAACATAAAGATAAATATATAGATCAACATAAAGATAAATAAGTTCAACAGAAAAGTAAATAAGTTCAACAGAAAAATAAATTAGTTCAACACAAAATTAAATTGTTCAATCACGATAGTTAAAAAACTGATTAACCACATCGTCAGTACTCAAGTTGACGTCGTCATCGTCGGCCTGAGCTTGATCTGGAGCTTGATCTAGAGTTGGAGCTGGCGGGGCTTGCCCCATCGTCTTTTGATAGATGGCCTCGATCTGCTCAGCAAACATCCCCAACGTCCGACCCGCGTTGGCACTCCAGAGGCGGAAGTAGTTCTCGAACGTTGCCATGACGTTCGGATCCGGGACGGCAGTGGAGGATACGGACGCCTGCGATGCACTCCGGGCCGACCGACCACTTGGTGTCCTCACGGCGTTGCTCATCCCACCAAGGCCAAGGACCCTTCCCTTGGAGGTCGGGGCAACGTCAAGGTAAACCTGGTCCACGTCAACAGCCGGAGGGGGACCGCTGCTTCCGGATTCAGCAGTAGTCGCCGCGGCTTGCGTCTCGGCCTCTTCAATCCTCTGTCGGGCGCTCAACTACATAATTAAAAAATTAAAATTAATTTTAATTATCTATATATATAATTTAATTAATACATAAATTTAATTAAACTTACGTGGAGGTCAGTAGTGCGCCCGTAGGTGGACGTCAGTGTATCGACATTAAACGGATGAATAAGACTCATCCGATCCAAGTGGGTGTGTGAACGTCTAGTCGCCCGCTCCTATTACGTATCAAATAAACATATAAAAATTAATTTAGATAACTAATATACAATAATTAACTATAATTATTTAATTTTTAAAATTAATGAAAACTTACGATAGCAAGTGATTGCTCGAGGACGGACCGAGCTCCCCCCCGATGCACTGCCATCCCACCTCCAACGTCGGTTATGTGGTTGGCCCGAGCTTTCTCACACTTCTCTTGGTAAGCCGGGTCCATCCACTTCTCAACCAACGACTCCCACAGGTCAACACCATCCTCCTCCCCCAGATCACGATTCGTGTCACTATCACGCCAGACCATTCTCCAGTCGTACATCATGTTCGTGTACCGAGTAGAACAAACACCGTACCACTTCTGGTAAATAGCGTCGTCCGAGTAGATCGCCGTATCCCAACAGGCCTTTTTCTATACAAATATTCAACATATTTATCAAATAATATGTATAATTAGTTATTTAATAAACTTTAATTATTGTAATTATATACCTGGAACTCCTCGAAGTATTCATCCTTTTTAGTTTGCGGCACCGTCAACCAAGTGATAGCACCCTTAGAAATCTTGCACTTCTTAAAGGCGTGTGTGCAGATCCTGGACACCTCATTACCGGGCAACAACCTGTAAAATTATTAACAAATTTATAAACTAGCACATTATAAATAAATAAATAAAGTTAATCGTTATTGAATACTGTTAAACATTAGAATTATTGACTTACGCTCCTGAAATGATTTCAACGGGTTTCCTTTTGTCTCGAACGGGATGCTGACGAGAAGAGGATCCTACGGCTGTGGACGAACTAGACGACATCGTAGTCGGCGGCGGCGACACTGCCACAAGAGGAGGAGGAGGAGCCATCACAGGTACTGATTCACCCCGAGACCTCCTTGAACGTGACCAAAATGACCTACGTGAACCAGAACCCTGATTCGGTACTTGTTCACTCATCTGTTTCAATCAATAAAAAATAAATAATTTTACTAATTATCAATTTAATGAACATATTGCTAATTTAAATTTTTTACTAATATAGCATATTCCTGCACCACTACCTAGGCCTTAGGTCCTGGGTTCGAGTCATGGGGAGGGGAAAAAGGGATGGGTATTTAACTTCCATAAAAAAATATAGCATATTCCTAATTTAATTAATTCCTAATTTAATCAACATATTCCTAATTTAAATCAAAACAATATATATATAACCTAATTACAACGTGATACCACCGTCGAACCATCTAATTAACTAATAATTTAAACAATTGATTGAAACATGCATCACCTACATTAAAAATATTTCTAAATTAACATATTCCTAAATTAACAAATCTAAACATAATTAAAATAATAATTTTCTAATTGGAGTTTTCTAATTATCAATTAAATGAACATATTCCTAATTTAAATTTTTTACTAATATAGCATATTCCTAATTTAATTAATCAACATAATCCTAATTTAATCAACAATAACCTAATTTAATTATTATTTTTCTACCTAACTTAATCAATAATAAAAAATTGAACATATTCGTAAATTAACAAACCTAAAACTAATTAAAATAATAATTTTCTAATTGGGTCAATAATTATAAATTTAATGAACATATTCCTAATTTAAATTTTTTACTAATATAGCGTATTCCTAATTTAATCAACATATTCCTAATTACAACGTGATCCAACGGTCGAACCACTATATCTAAACTAATTTAAACAATTGATTGAAAAATGCACTACCTACATTAAAAATATTCTATATCAAAATTACACCATTAAATTAAACTAGTAATTAACTATACATGCATATAACAATTAATTATTTAACCTTAAAAAACTACTCTATCAAAATTATTCTAGCTTAATCAACAAATTAAATAACATACGTACTAATTAACATGATCATAATATTTAACAACTAACCAAATCAATAACATGCAAATCAACATTAAATTATTCATATTTACATATATCCATGCATAAACATATATAAGTATTAAAACTAAGTAATATAACTAATTAAGAAAACGTACCGTATCAATGTAATCGGAGAAATTTGCTTCAATAGCCTCGTCCTCGTCTTCGTCTTCCCCCCCGAATCGACTCACTCACGCACGCCTTTTTTTTTTCTAAAACGCATTCTGTGATTTGAGGCCCTTATATATATAAAAAAAAATAAAAAATACCGACGGATATTCCGTCGGCATTTCCCTCGGTAACCGCCCACTTTTAATGCCAACCGTTACCTTTTTGGAAAACGAGGCGGTGCAAAATTAACGGGTCCGATGCCGACAGATTATCCGTCGACATTTCCGTCGGCATAAATATTTCAAAAGATCCGTCAGCATTTTCCCTCGGTAAATGCTGACGGAACGGAAATTCGTCGGCAAGCATGTTGACTTTTCAAACAACAGTAATCCGTCGGCATTCCCGTCGGAAATGCCGACGGAATATTATCCGTCGGCATGTGTCCGTCCCTATGACGCGCGTTTTTTGTAGTGACTACGGGTGGTCATTTTGGATGGTTTGACGTAGGTAATGAGTTTAATGAATTACTCTGTGAATCAATTGTTAAATGAACATTTAATATTTTTTCAGAATAAATAAATTGGATTTATAGGTGTGTTTGAAACATTTTTATTATTTATTTTAAAGGTGCATAGAATTAACTTAATTATTTTTCTCCAACGTGTGATTTCGACTAGTTTCATAACTAGAATTGTCAATTTGATGTGTGACGAAAATGAATAGGAATGTTCTAAACTTATTGCTATTTGGAAGTGTCACCTATATTTCCGTAAAAAAAAAGTGTCACCTATATAGATACGTATAAAAATATACACACACATATATATATGCCTTAAATCTAAAATTAAAGTGTTTAAGACGTCACATCACATACACAATAAATTACTTTTGTAATGCTTTAGTCAATTTCATGTTTGTCTTAGAAATGTGGGCGATACACGAGTTAGGCACAAGCATGGTTAAAAAAAAAACTTGTGTTTCTTATATTGTAAAGTCTTCCGCTTGACTTTATTAAGTCTAAGGATGCTATTTCAAACAGCAAATGCCTTTTCAATCTCCGTGGCGCCCACCGGGTTTTGGTGGCGCTACACAACATTCCTATCATGCACATTTTTATTCTAGAATTTTCTAAAGTAGTGGGATATTTTTAATAACTTCCAATCCCATACTCTACTCGTGAGCTTGTGTTTAATTCATCAGTGTAAGTCAAATTTTGTGTGCTGAACTTTTTCCAAAAATTCAAATTGCAATTGCTTGTTTCGATTTTTGTGTCCACTTTCTTGTGTTTTAATTATAGTGTTGAAGGGATTTAAATGGCAGAAGGGAAACTCCTCATCTCACGCTGAAAACACAACCTCTCCATCATCATCATCTTCGAACCCACTACACTTACTCGCATCAATGGCGCCCAACCAAAGCTCCGATCAAACCGCCAACAATGTTACACCGGTTACTACATCAATCACGACCGCACCACCACCACCATTAGTTGCTCCGGCTACTGTAGTGATTCCTCAAAACGCTACAATAGAGGAATTCACACGGGTAATTCAAAACATCTCTTCCAATCTCCTAAATTCGATGCCCATACCTCAGATTTTTGTTGGAGATGTTCCTCTGAATTTTCCTACTCAAAATCCATCCACTTCCTATACACCACAAAATCCTCAAATCCAAAACCCCACTGAACCCGAAATCATACCTAAAATCACCACTCCCACTGAAATCGCTCTGATTGCTACTCCTGTTGTTGTAACAACTGAAGCAACTAAGGAAGATGATACCTCCATGGCCGATGATGCACCTGATTATAACTTGTTTCATTAATCCGTTTAGCTTTGATTATTTTTACTTTGAAACAGGTTGTGTTAAATGAGTATATACTTACTCACTTTATTTTTTAGAAGATATTACAAAGACAAGGGTTCTATTTATTATTCAGAGTACTAATGTCACTTAGTGTTGGATATTTTCTTGTTTCTGTCTTGATTTGATCATATGCTATAACAAGTGTTTGACTTGATTAGTACATGGATATGATGTTAATGCTCTAGCGTGTACATAAAACTGGTATATATTTGTTTAAATATGTACATTAGGTGTTATGTAGTAGAAATGTCAAATTGGGGGAGATTGTTGATGTTAAAGACTTGGTGATGTTATCAAAGATGTTATCACATCTTAATTCGACCATTCTTATTTTTCCCAAGTCTAAATTTCTATGTTTTAGATGATGCTGCTTTGGATGTTGTAACATCGCAGGTTGAAGATTTCAGAATGGAAGTTTCTGAAAGGTTGTAGAATGATGTATATCATGCGGTTGTATGGAGAAACGTCCAGAATTGGCTGGAAGAACCTAGAAGACGAGTGGGAGAAAAAGAAGGAATGAGATCCTACTTTTTAGGAGATCATAGATGTAGGTGCTCGACTCCATTTTCACGCCTATAAATAGGCCAGAACCGTGCTCATCAAATCATCCAACGAAGTGTCATTCTTTAATTACTAAACTAGTGTTGATCATGTTAAGAATTAATTGTCATTGACATGTTCTTGTCGTTGTACCGAAGATTCCAAACTTTATATACAACATAGACTTTTCTACACTTCTACAGATAGAGAGATTATAGAGATAGATTAGTTTTTGATAGTGTTTTACACTTAACCCATCTTTAGACTAGATAGATTATCGAAGTCTTATTTCCGTTGTGAATATTTGTTCACACACCATTTGTATTCACTCATCGTTTAGTGAAAGTTTAGTCATGACTCATGAGGCTCACACATAGATTTTAAATTAAAATCTATGTAAAAGTTATTTCGTGTATCTTTATATTTTCATTCTTTAAAGTCTTTCGTTGTTCGTATTCTGGTATTCTCTAATTAAGTCCGCATTTAGTGTTATAACAATCACTACAATAATAAGAAAAAGAAATTGCAGAATGAATATTCCAGATTGGCGGCTAATCTTAAAGTTAATTTATAATACATCTTGTGCTCTAAAAGGGAATGAGAATAATATAATTTAATAATATTTCATATCATAGATTTGCAAACATTTTAACAGTCTTTGTCACCATTTCATTCTTAATTTTGGTAATTTCTCTAATATTTGTAATTTCAGTGAATTAATTTTTTGTAATTTCTTTAATATGATCTCGGTTGTAATTTCTTTATAATATTTGTAATTTCAATGGAGACGATCTCGGTTGTTTGAAATTGGTAGAGAAAAGCTGTTTATTTTGAATTGTAATTTTCTAATCAATTATTTATATTTATTTAAATTATGGAAATTTATTTCTTAATTATGCAATCAAATCAATAAGCTAAATTTTAAACGTCCACACACACACACACATATATAGATAAGAAAAATATAAAATATCTCAACTTCTACCAATAAAATTAGAATTAGGAAATAAAATATTTTTAGTTTTTTTTTTCAATAATCTTTTTAACTATTTCTAATAAATCACATTACATTAATATATACATATATTTTTAACAGTATTTTTTAAATTGATTTTATTAAAATATATTACATTAATTAGTGCAAAAATAAATATATTGTGCATATTAAATGATTAGTGCAAAAATAAATATATTGTGCATATTAAATGATATATGTAATTTTTTTAAGGGTTAATTCTAAATAAATACACCAGCTTTAGTTTCAGTATCAATTTAATTACGACCTTTACGATTATTGTAAAAAATTTCAAATCTTTCATTGTGTTGCAATTAGATACATATTTTGTTTTTCGGCCAACAATTGATGATGTGGTTTATCGGAGCTTACCCCATCAGATTACACATATTCTTTTTTATTTTCCACATCAAATTACAAATTATATAAATAAAAATAAAACTTTATAAAAATAAAAATAAAACTCTTGCTTCTTGCGTCTTCTCCACTTCTCAAATTCAATAGAGTTGATCTTCTTCTCAAACTCAATCAAATTCTTCTTATTCTCGAACTCAATCAAATTCTTCTCTTCTAACCCTAAAAATCTAAAAAAAATAAAAAAAAATCAAGCATTTAATCCATCACCATGATAAATTTTCTATTTCTTCGGGAATTCTTCAATTATTGAATAATTTTATTGTTTTGTTCAACTAGTTTCATGTTACAAAAATAACAAATCAATTATATCCTGCAGGAAGAATGAATATAACAAATAGTTATGAGAAATATACAAATATTTAATAAAATAAGAAACTTACCCTCATATAAATAGAGTCTTAGATGCTTCGTAAATCAATACACCCATGTAGGACTGTCAAAGGGGCCGGACGGGGCCAGCCCGGTACCGACCCATCGGGCCACACGTTTTTGTTGGGCCCGGCCAGCCCGGCCCGTTTACTATCGGGCCTAGAAATGTGAGGCCCAGCCTGGCCCTGGACGGGATGTCGAGCCATCGGGCCAGAATGGCCCGTTTTTTATTAATTAAAAAAAATTAATTGTATTAAACCTATGGGCTTATTTGTACAATGGCCCAACTATAACAATCTGATAAAAAAATATGTTGGTTTATTTGCACCGTGAAATGGCCCAAAAATATGGGTTATGGACTTTTAAGCATACAATGACCCAAAATCACAAAACAATCTGATAAAAAAATATTACACTTACACAGTTACACGCTTCATCTTCTTGCACTTTTGGCGGCGGCCGACAGGCTGGGTGTTGATGGCGGCCGTGCAAAGTATGAAGACTTGAAGGCGGCCGACGCGCAGCTGATGGACCATTGTGATTTAGCAAAAAAGAGTTGAAGGAAGACTATTTAGAATGAGATTAAAAGCAGAAAAGCTTTGTGGACGGCAGGCGGCGGACTCGTGCGTGGTGGATGTAGCTGAAGATGTGGGCGGCTAAATCGAATGGAGCGGACCGACAAATCTCACATGTACTAGGGTTTTCATTTTTTTTTAATTATTTGGGATGTGGGAACTTCGACAAAGACGCTCAGCACAATTCCGTATTAGGTTTTTACTTCTTACTTTTAATTTATTTATTTATGTATTAAATTAAATAAATTAAAAAAAGAGAGAGATAACCGGGCCAGCCCGAAAAATCGGGCCAAGCCCGGCCTGAGCTCGGTCGACCTGATGGGCCATCTGGGCCGGGCCAAATCGGGCCGGGCTGGTTTTGACAAGTCTACACCCACAACATTTTTTTTTTGAAGAAATAACATGACATTTTAAATCACTATATATGTGTGCCCAAAAAATCAGTATAAATGACCATAAACACAATTTTACATGCAATTTCTCTAGTCTTTTGAAGTTTGGGTCCTTTGCACGATGACAACTTGTAGTACCTAGAAATTTTTTTAAGATTCTTGACAAAAAAAAATTATTTTTTTTTTTGTGATTTTTAGTGTTAGGGTTTTATAATTTTGATTTTTAGAGTTAAAAGGGAATAACTTGAAGTGATAAATACGCAGAAGAAGAACTTGAGTTTGAGAAGCGGGAATTTTATTTTTATTTTTGTAAAGTGTAATTTGATGTGGAAAATAAAAAAAATAAAAAAGAATATGCGTGACGTGCCAAACTCCGGCAACCCACATCATCAATTATTGATCGGAGAAAAAAATGTGTATCTAATTGATGAAAGGTTGAGATTTTTTACAATAATAGTAATCATGGTGATTAAATTGAAATTGAGACGAAAGGTGGCGTATTTATTTAGAATTAACTCAAAATATAATATAAATGTCGTGATAATTCCACTTTCATTAGAAGTCTCCAATCACAAGTAAAACAACCGACCACCAATTCTATCCAACAAAGAATAGCAATTCACAAATATAAAGCGAAAACAGAAAACAGAGCACAAGCAGATTTAAGTAGTTCGATCAATGTGATCTACATCCACTGGACTCACGACTTCAATCTTAATTAATATAAGATATGTTTACACACTCATCACCCGGAAAGGGAGTGTATCCTCACTTCACTTGTGAACTCTCAACTCTCAAGAACGAATGCTCGTAGGCGTAAAAAATTACAAATTACAAGTAATGGGTATTTATAGATGTCAATGGTGATTGCAGCGTGTGTTGAAAGCGTGCTCAGTTGCCAGCTGGACTATGTTACAACCATCTAACAAACTCACACTTTCAGCGTGACTCAATATGAAATAACTTCCTTGCCCTTCACTTGTTTTTTTGCAAACAGACGACTTCATCAGAAGATTCACCAGAAGACCTCCCTCTTCTTGTTCTACTCTTTTGATGACCAACACTTAGCCAAAAATTAACTCTACAAATAGAACTCGTCTGATATGATCTGACCTGTCTGGTCTTCTCATCTCGTCTGATTCTAAGCAACACCATCTCATCTGATCTGGTCTGAGTTAACTTGTCTGACTCCACCAGCTGATACGCCCAACAACTGAGTCTATCAGAAGACGTCTATCAGCTAAGTGACTCATTTGATCCGCCCAACAGACGAGTGCATTAGCAGACTAGAATCTACCTGATCCTACCAGACGAGTTGAACTCATCCGGTCTTAGAGATTTGAGATAAACCTCACAATCCTCCACCTTTAGCTCAATATCTCCACCTTGAACTAAACAGCTCCGACCTATCCTTCTCAAAGGACAGACACCACTACTGATCTGCACCCACCAGATCAGTAGCCTTCTCCGCAGAGGTCACTAATGCAAACCAACCAACCTAAGACATAAACCAAACTTCTCTTTTGGTAATGCCTTAGTAAATGCATCAGCAGGGTTCTCCTCAGTAGCTATCTTAACCACTTGGACGGTCCTCTTCCCCACAATGTCTCTCACAAAGTACAGCTTCACATCAATGTGCTTGGTTCGTTCATGATACCCCTGATGCTTTGAGAGATGAACTGCGCTTTGATTATCACAGAAGACAGTCACACTGTTCTGAGATAAACCAAACTCCTTAAGAACCCCTTTCAGTCATATGCTTTCCTTAACTGCTTTAGTCAAGGCCACGTACTCCGCTTCAGTAGTAGATAATGCAACTACAGATTGATGAATAGACCTCCACGACACAGCCGTACCAAATAGAGTGAACATATATCCTGTTAAGGACTTTCGAGTGTCAACATTGGCTTTGTAATCTGCATCCACGTATCCCACAAGTGCATCCCCCTCACTTGGCATCTTCTGAAATTTTAGACCCTTCTGTGTTGATCCCAGAACATATCTCATAACCCACTTAACCGTTTCCCAATGGCTTAAGCCTGGATCACTCATATATCTGCTGATCACACTCATAGCATGAGTCAAGTCTGGTCTACAACACACCACAGCATACATCAAACTCCCTACATCACTGGCATAAAGTATCTTGCTCATCTGAGTTCTCTCTTGGCTCTTCCTGGGACTCATTTGATTTGACAATCGATGATCTTGGTCAATAAGAGTAGAGACAGTATTTGCCTTATGCATTCTGAACCTCTCTAACACCTTCTAAAGATAAGTAGGTTGACTCAGCTGAATAGACCCATCTACTCTGCTGATCTCCATCCCAAGAATCACTTTGGCTTCACCAAGATCTTTCATCTCAAACTCCTGTTTGAGGATCTCCTTAACTTGATTAACACTGTCAATAGACTCCCCTGCTATTAACATGTCATCAAAATACAACAAAAGATAGCTAATAGCAGTCCCAACCCGTCTGAAATAGACACAACTGTCATACAAACTCCTTGTAAAACTAGCTGAGCAAATGTACTCATCAAATCTCAAGTACCATTGTCTAGGGTTTTGTTTCAGGCCATAGAGGGACTTCTTCAACAGACACACCTTGTCTTTCCCTTCTTCTATGTCCAACCCTTCTGGTAACTACATGTAGATCCTCTCATCTAGAGATCCATGTAAGAAAGTTGTGGTTACATCCATCTGATGTAGCTCCAATTCATATTGAGCAACCATAGCTAACAAGATTCTGATGCTACAATGCTTCACAACAGGTGAGAAGATTTCATTGAAATCAATACCTTTTTCGGCGTAAATCCCTTAGCTACAAGCCTCGCCTTGTATCTAAGCTTGCCACCCATCTGAGCCTTCACCTTCTTTTTATAGATCCACTTACACCCAACCAACTTCTTGTTCATGGGCCTCTGAACAATCTCCCATGTCTAGTTCTTGTTTAAAGAAAGTAGTTCCTCCTCCATAGCAACTATCCACTTGTCTTTATCGTGGCAACTGATGGCTTCTGAATAAGACTTAGGCTCCAGAGACTCCACCTCAAGAGCTACACATAATGCAAATGAAACAATGTCAGCTTGTCCATACCTCTGAGGTGGGTGGACTTCTTGTCTGGTTCTGTCCCGTGCCAACTGATAATGTTGAAGATCATTCTCACTCTGAGGAACGCCCTTCTCATCTGGATCAATATGTTCTTCAATAGGTTCTTTGGTCTCAACTTGCTCCACCTCGACTTGTGTCTCGTCTGGTTGGTTATCAGCTGCACTAGTACTCGTACTAGTCTGTTCTGATAGAGGCATCCGACTCTCATTAAAAGTAACATCTGTACTGATTATACATTTCTGCATCCCAGCTTCGAGGCACCATAACTTGTATCCTTTCACACCTGAAGGATACCCAACAAACACGCATCGCAATGCTCGAGGCTCAAGCTTATCTTGCTTAACATGGGCATAAGCAACACATCCAAATACCTTCAAATAATTGTAATTAGCTGCACGTCCAGACAATAACCCCTCTAGGGTTTTATACTGCACAGGTGAGGACGGGCTTCCGTTTATCAAATAGGCTGCAGTAGACACAACCTCTCCCCAAAACACCTTTGGCAGACAAGAGCTGTTGAACATGCACCCGACTCTCTCAAGAAGTGTCTGATTCATCATCTCAACTACTCCATTTTGCTGAGGGGTCCCTGGTACAGTCTTATGCCTTAATATTCCTTTCGATCTGCAGAACGCATTGAACTCTTCTGATAGGTACTCCAGACCGTTATCAGTTCTCAAATGTTTGAGAGTCTTGCCTGTGACGTTTTCACATTCAATGAGTCATTTCTTGAATTTCTCAAATGCTTATGCTTTCGACTTCAGAATAGACACCCACACCTTCCTTGATTAGTCGTCTATGATAGACAAGAAGTATTTGCGACCAGACCTCGTCTGATTCCTAGCTGGCCCCCATAGATCAGAATGAACATAGTCCATGATCCCATTGGTAGAGTGAACACCCTTACCAAACTTTAGTCTCTTGGATTTACCAAGAATGCAAGACTCACATAAGCCAAGTTTTGTGATCTTGTCCTTGCCAAGCAAAACTTGCTTAGACAGCTCTACTAGGCTTTTCTCACCTATATGAGCTAGTCTTTTGTGCCACAACATAGAGTTGTCTTGCACTTCTGCTACGTCTGATCTACCAGCTACTGTATCCCCCTTAAGAAAGTAGAGATCATTTCTTCTCTCTCCTTTTAGGACAGTTAGCTCCCTTTTTGACACACTGAGCTCTCCATCAACAGACTGGAATTTATAGCCCATAGAATCCAGCATCCCAAGTGATATCAAATTTCTCTTGAGCTCAGGTACATACCTAACACTCTTGAGTATTCTTACTACCCCATCAAACATCTTCAGGTGAACACTACCTTCTCCAACAACTTTGCAAGTGTGATCATTCCCAAGCAGAATAGAACCGCCCTTCTGGTGCTTGAAGTCATGAAACCAATCTCTTCTTGGAGTCATATGGAAAGAACACCCTGAATCCAGGATCCATGCTTGCTGTTATGGAGAGGATGTGATGGTTAGTGCTTGAGCAGACTCATAGCCTTCTTGCTCCTTCTCAACTTGAGTCTGATTAGCTTGATTCTTGTCATTAGAGGTCTTAGCACCAGATTTCCTCAAGAACTACTTGTATTTATGACAAGCATTCTTATAGTGCCCAAGCTTGTTGCAATGGTAGCACACTACATCACCTTGTGTGGACACAACTGATTTTCCCTTATCAGCCCCTTTGGGTTGACTAGACCCCTTCTTGGCACCAGATCGCTTCTGGCCACCTCTGATTGTCAATCCTTCTCCACTACTGGCCTTGTCTGCTTGAAACGTATGGTTGTGCAGTAGCTTAGACTTGACAGCCAGCATTCTTTCCTCCAATGTAATACTTTCTTTCCTACCATACAAGATGGTGTCCTTTAAGATTTCAAAGGACTTAGGGAGAGCACTCAATATAATCAGAGCCTTATCCTCTTCCTCTAACTTGACATCTAAATTCTCTAGATCATCAAGCTGATCCGGAATGGGTTTGTCATCCACCATTCTAAAGGCATACAACTTCTGTTTCGAATAGAGACGATTAACTAAGGTTTTAACCATATAAAGTTTACCTAGCTTGTCCCAGACCTCTTTAGAGGATTTCTCTTTAGCCACCTCTCTCGGAATCTTATCTCCAAGGCAGAGCAGAATAGTGCTTCGAGCTTTCCGTAACATCTTTTTTTTTCAGCAACAACTGTTGTAGATTCATCAGCTGGGGCTGTAGACTCTTCGAGCACGTCGAACAAGCCTTATTGTTCTAGGAGAGCCTGCATCTTGACTCTCCACAACCCAAAGTCACGTGTGCCTGAGAACTTCTCAATATTATACTTGGTCGAATTCTCCATCTCCGATCTTGAATTTGATTAGTGGCTGACGATCGATTCCTTCTCGATTCCCACAGACGGCGCCAATTGTCGTGATAATTCCACTTTGATTAGACGTCTTCAATCACAAGCAAAACAATCGACCACCAATTCTATCCAACAAAGTATAGCAATTCACAAATATAAAGCGAAAATAGAAAATAGAGCACAAGCAGATTTAAGTGGTTCGATCAATGTGATCTACATCCACTGGATTCACGACTTCAATCTTGATTAATATAAGAGATGTTTACACACTCATCACTCGGAAAGGGAATTTATCCTCACTTCACTCGTGAACTCTCAAATCTCAAGAACGAATGCTCGTAGGCGTAAAAAATTACAAATTACAAGTAATGGGTATTTATAGACGTCAATGGTGATTGCAGCGTGTTTTGAAAGCGTGCTCAGTTGCCAGCTGGATTCTGTTACAACCATCTAACAAATTCACACTTTCAGCGTGACTCAATCTGAAATGACTTCCTTGCCCTTCACTTCTTTTTTTTTGCAAACAGACGACATCATCAGAAGATTGACTAGAAGACATCCCTCTTCTTGTTCTAATCTTCTGATGACCAACACTTAGCCAAAAATTAACTCTACAAAAAGAACTCGTCTGATCTGATCTGACATGTCTGGTCTTCTCATCTCGTCTAATTCTAAGCAACACGATCTCATCTGATCTGGTCTGAGTTAACTTGTCTGACTCCACCAGTTGATATGCCCAACAGCTGAGTCTATCAGAAGACTTCTATCGGCTAAGTGACTCATCTGATCCGCCCAACAGATGAGTACATAGACTAGAATCTACCTGATCCTACCAGACGAGTTGATCTCATCTGGTCTTAGAGATTTGAGATAAACCTCACAATAAATCCAAACATATCTAGATAAAATTCTAATGAAAGCTAAGACACAGTAAGTGAACATTGTCAATTGTCGAAAATCAGTCCAAAAAACGAAGGGAGCTGTGTGAGAGAAATTTTATACTTCGACCAAAAAAACAGGGCGTTTTTCACCTCTGCCTCAAAGGAAAAAAGGTTTGAGCTAAAAATATTGGAAAAAAGTTCTAAATTAATTTCGAAGCTACCACAATACACATATATTAGCAAAATAACCAAAATTTAACCAAAATAACAAGTACCATAAGAAAAGGTGTATAGTAGAAAAAAGGACTCAAATCAAAGTCCAATACACATGCAATCCAAATATAAGTCACAAAATATGCAAATCACATAAGATTAACAGAAAACCAACCCAAATCTCAACCACAGGTCCACCAAAAATCATAAGACATTTTAATGCTTCAATTAAAAATGATTCAGTAACCACACAATAAGAATTATAAGAAAATAACCAAAAAACCAAAATACATAGCTAAAAAGAAAATAAATTTATTTCTTAAAAATCCATTTAAGAAAAAAGGTCCTGATTCTTAATGACAGTGAAAATTGAAGGCTCTCAAAAGGAATAATGATGGTTGAGGAGATTCCATATTATTATTTTTTTGATAGAAATGGTAGGAGATGGGTGTGTGAAATTCCATAACAAGAAGAAATTTGATGGAATGCATATTGAGAGAATAATTCATATTAAGTAGTAAATGAAATTGAATAATGAACTAGATGATTATCCCTCTTCTATGTAAGATGAGGTTTACAAAGAGATGTTATAACTACTAAACTAGAAGTTACAACTAGAATAACTACTCTAACTAATACATTCCATTTGTTGTTATTCTTCACACCCTCCCACAAGATGGACATGGATGGTAAGCAATTCCGTCTTGAACTTGTTTTTCAAAAAAACATCGAACCAGATAGACAATGCTCCTTCTTTTTTGCTCTTGGAAAGATGTGGTAGATAGTAGTAAAATGATGCAACTCGTGCATTAAATTAGTAGTAAGAAGTCCACCAATATTACCAAAAAAAATAAAAATGAAGATAGAATCGTGATAGACACGAAAGATAAAAGACTAGATTGAGTATAAAACTAAAGGGAATTTGATTTCGAATCAACATGAAATCGAATATAAAACTCACGAGCATATAGCTCGTAAAGAAATGAGTATAAAACCCAAGAAACTCAAAGAAGAATTTGAATCAAGATAAAATCAAACAAGAAACTCAAAGAAGAATTTGAATCAAGATAAAATCGAATCCAAAACTCACGAGCATAAAATCGTAAAGAAGAAATTTCAAAAAGAGAAAAAAATAGGATAGAAATCCAAATCCATCAAAGATTTGGCAGAAATGAGTATAGAAGTCAAAAGACACGAAATCCAAACTCATCAAAGATTTGATAGAAATGAGTATAGAACTCAACAAGTTTAAGAAATGAGTATAGAACTCAAAAGACACAAGAAATTCATCAAATCGAATTGCGAAAGTGTACCTAGATAGACAAACTTGTTTAATCGATACACAGCCCTGATACCATGTGAAATTCCATAAGAAGAATTTTGAGAGAATAATTCATATTGAGTAGTAAATGAAATTGAATAATAAATTAGATGATTATCCGTCCTCTATATAAGAGGAGGTTGACAATAGAGGTTATAACTATTAAACTAGAAATTGCAACTAGAATAACTACTAGTTAGATTCCATTTATTGTTATTCTTCACAGGGTGAGAGAAGAAAATTCTAGAAAAAATGAATTTAAGAAGAAAAGGGGCTGAGAGAAAGAGTTTGAGAGACATAAGGGAGAATGACGTGTGAAGTAATCTTCTTTTAAATAAGAAGTCATTTTTTTTTCTGATTTAATTTAATTAAGAAAATACTTGAATTTTGATACTCTATCCGTAAAATAAATTAAATTTGGGAAAGTCTGATATGCATCCTACGTACCAAATAAGATTTGGTGCACTCAATTTTGCACAGGTCAATCCTTATACGTTAAAAAACGTAAGTTATCAACAAAATAATTATTGGTGCAACTGTTTTAGCAATGTATTAGCTTAGCACTAAGCTATCAGATATCTTTAAGATTTCAATGAATTTTTCATTTAATACTTAAAGAAATATTTTAATTTCTAAAAATTATGAAATGCAAATTTAAATTATAAATTTTAAAACGGGGTATTACAACACTCCCCACCTTTTATCCGAAAATTAGGCATGTACGATACTTGCTTAGAATTTTTCCCTCGCGCACCCAAGTTACCTCTTCTTCCCCATGCCTATTCCAATGCACTAGAACTAAGGGTATATCTTTATTCCTCAAGATTTTAACTTTTCTTACGAGGATGCTTATAGGCCGTTCTTCGTATGTAAGATCCTTGTTGACTTCTAAATTTTCGATAAGCCACGTCCCCAACTCGCTCCAATGTTTCGAATGGTCTAATGTATCTTTATCTCAGCTCCCCCTTCAAATTGCAAGTCCTTTCTTCGTGAGTCTGCATAGGACTTTTGTCGATCCTGGGCAATCTTGATTCTCTCCCGAATCTTTTTTTTTTTTTTTGATCAGGCAAAAGAAACTTTATTCATAAGAAATTAAGAAGTTTTTTACACAGAAAAATGTTGGGATATGAATCCTGAAAACAAGTCCTAATTGATGATTATAAGTTTTGATGCCCAAAAAGGAACTTAAAGTTAATAATATATGTGGAACAATTCATCCTAATTAAGTCATCTTACGAACTCAAAAGAATTGAATTTTACTGATCTTTTAAGTGTATATATTCTAACTGTTAGGAACTAAGTTGATGATGAATTGTATAGACAGCTTATAGAATAGGACTTAGAAATACTCTTTTGTATGTAGTTCAGATGAAGTATTGATAGGTTTATATTTGTAAGTTTTGTATTGTAATCAGCATAGTTAGTTAGATATCAAAAGATTAGTTAGATCAGAAGACTACAAGTCAGAACAGAAGACTCAGAAGACTACTCTGGAATAAGAAGACTAACAAGAAGAGTAGATTGAAGTATTCTAAATAAGTTAAGTACCGAAGTTAGAAGAGTACTTAAGCAGAATAAGAACAATAAAAAATAAAAATAATATTTTACTGTGCTGACTCGAAGTTGAATAATAAGTTTGGAAAAATTATTAGTTGAAGACGTAACTGAAGATATATATTTTGAGAAGACTGACTTAAGGAAAATCGAAGTTAGTTGCTGGAAGTTACAAAAGTCGGTTACAAGAAGAAGTTACAAGAAGCGGTTAAGAGTTAGTTGGAGTTAGTTTCACAATATACTAACTGTCCTACTAAGTTCTATAAATACCGTAAGATCTTCTACTTGAAAGGACTACTGCTACTACTGATATTCTGAAAACTAGAGCATTCAAAGAGCAATACAAGTCTTAGAAGAATTCAAGAAAACTCGCAGAGTTTGAAGAAGATCACCACAGAGAAGAAGCCACTGTTTTGAAGAAAAGATTCAGAAGGCTACTAAAGAGAAGTTTTACTTTTTAGTTTGTGGTTTTTTTGTAAACAAGTGTGCTAGTAAACTTGTGAGAATTACTAGTAGATCGAAGATACACTTGGAAGTATAATCGATAAGATCGAAGTCTTAGACTTAGGACTTAAAACCACAAGAAACTCAAGGAGTTAATAAACATCACGGCTGGAGTTGTGAGAGTGGATGTAGACATTTGTCGAACCACTATAAATCTTGTGTTCATTTACTTACTGTTTCATATTTGTTAAATTGTTTACTAAGAACAATAGAAAAAATTCATAATCAAAAGGTTGAGTATAAACTGTAAAGGCTCACATTAAAACTGAGAAGTACTAAGCTGATCTCAGATAAGCACAGTACTATTCAAGAACACTAAATTCAACATATTACTCTGATATTTTAGGAAAAGTTTTAAAAGTCTATTTACCCCTCCCAAAACTCTAGACTTTTCAGGCTTATTCTAATCTTAGACTCAACTTCGGACCAAGGCAAGACATGATCAAAATTATGTCAGGTAAAAAAAAAATTTGACTGGACAAATAACACCTCAAGTTTCTGAAGAATCAGAAGAGAAGAAAGTTGAGGAAGAGTCTCCATCTAATTTTGACGGGACAAATAACAACTCTCCCATTCTTCCTTCGAGCCATATTCCCTCACCACAACCCTCTACTTCTCAACATAAACACACTTCCCCAGAACAAACATCTAAACAACATTCTGTACATGTTCCTGAACCACAAACACAACCTGAACCTACTGTTCAAACCCAACCCCAACTTGAACCACAAGCTCAATCCTCAATCTCTTTAATTCAGTATCCTATCTGCATCAGAGAGAAAAAGATTAGGATGGAATTAAGTAGAGTCATTCTTAGTGAATTCAGTGGAATTGATGAGAATTCTATTGCGTTTGAGCAAATTCTAAGAGTTGGCACATTGGTGCATCTTAGAGGAATGGATGTGAATGACTTGCTTGTTGTGATGGAGGGTATGGGTGGACCCAAGGTGTTCCAAGATTGGGAGAAGGAACGAGCTAGTACAACTGGTGTTAATTCTTTTACTGAATTATTAACTCCAGAATCTGTTGTTCAAATGGTGGAAAGAATTTCTGGAATTCATTTTGTTGCTGCTAATGATATTGAAGCAGAAGATAACAATGAGTTTAATGTTGAAGCTATTGAGAAGACAATAGAATTAGAAGATATGGATGTTTTTGCTGAAGTTTAAAGTAAGAATTCTTTGATAGGTGAAGAGCTTTTTGAGGAAATTCTAAGAGAAAGAATTGATGAATCTGATAATTTTCAATCTTTTGGGAAAATTGTTGATGAAGTATTTGAGTCTGCTGCTCAAGAACCAAGAACTGAATCTGTTGTGATAGCTGAATCACAAAGTAACTTAGAGCAGTTGCAGAAGCAGAATGATGAGTTGAGAACTCAGTTGGAAACTTGGAATCAACTCTGCTGAACCTCTAGAACATCACTCAGAATTTGGCTGTACTATATGATGAAGTCAAAAAGGGGGAAAGGAAAGTGATGGATGTGATGGAGAAGACTCAATCTCAACAAGCATAATTAGTTGTAAGTCAGAATGAATTGGCTAAAGAAATTGTTGAATTGAACAAGAAGATAAAGCTGAGGAAGCAGCAAGGTGCTGAGAAGTCTGTTGAAAAGGATGGTGCAGAGACTGATGTTGCTGAAAAGTCTTCTGTAAAAAGAAAGAGAAAAGTCATCTTAAGTGATGAAGAAGTTGAACAAACTGAAGAAACTGGTAGGATAACCAGGTCAAAATCCAAGTATATTGTTCAGATGCTAAAGTTTGTACGGAATTGTAGCAGAAATCGAAAGAGGCTGGGGCAGCAAGGAAAAAGTTTGAAAGAAGAGTTAATGCTCTTAAGAAGAAAAAGAAAAATGAAGCCTTGATTGAAGATGAACTGTTATGATTGACTGTTGATTTTTTTTTATTACAAGTTAAATATCCATCCCTTTTTCCCTCCCCATGACTCGAACCCAGGATCTAATTTTTTATTACAAGTTAAATACCCATCCCTTTTTCCCTCCTCATGACTCGAACCCAGGACCTAAGGCCTATGTAGTGGTGCTCTAACCACTTGAGCTATCCCACTTTGTCGATTGACTGTTGATTAAATACTGATTTATTAACACTTAAGTAGTTTTGGCTTCATAAAAAAGAGGGAAATTGTTGGGATATGAATCTTGAAAACAAGTCCTAATTGATGATTATAAGTTTTGATGGCGAAAAAGGAGGAAATTTTATTTTTAGTCCTATAAGTTTGATACATTTCAAAATAAATCCTTTAAGTTTCAACTTTACAAAATACGTCCTTTACCTTTCAATTTTTGTCCTTTTTTACATCAGTTTTTATCATTTATGTTTTGTAGGAATTAATATTGGTAAAGTTGGTGCCAAATATATTTAAAAAAGCCACAACATCATGCCACATCACATTATATTAAAAAAATAGAGCTAATAACACCCAAAAATATTCTATACACACCCCATAATTTTAAAATACAAAAATAAATGTATACTCCGTATAACATAACTAAGTAACTCTTAAATAAATAAAGAGTAAACAAATTAAAAAAAATAAAATGAAAAATCTGAAAAAAAAAATGTAATTAAAATTTAAAATTATTTAAAAAAAAACTAACAAAATCTTTAAAAATAATTAATTTACATAAATTAATTAATTTTTTTGAAAAAAAATCTTAGAAAGTTAAATAGAATCTGAAATTAAAAAATAAATCATCAAAAAAAAAATATAATTAAAATTATTAAAAATTCAATAAAACATAAAAAAAAGGTAAATTAAAAAAAATCAATAAAAAAGTAAGATTTTATTTTTTTATTTAATTTTCATAATATTTATTTTTGATTGTGTTGATTTTTATTTCATTTTTTATTTTATTTAGTTTTTTTAAAAATTGAATCATTAATTGGTATTTTTAATTTAATTATTTTATAAATTATATTTGATTTATTTAATATATTTAGATTTTATTTGGATTTAATTGATTTTTTCATTGAAATATTTTTTAATATGTAGTTGATTTTTTAAAATATTTTAAAATTTTATTTAGTTTCTCGTATTATTTAATATTTTTTTAATTAATTTTTAAAATTTATATTTTAATCATTTAATTGAATTTTAAATCATTTTTTTTATTTTTTATTCAATTTGTATTTATTTTGAGGGATAAAGGGTAAATTGTACATAATTAGGGTGTATTTATTAATAAAAAATGATTTTTAAATTTTAGTGGGGTGTGTATAACATTTGAAGTTTGTATAACATTGTATTGGGTGTTAGTAGCCTCACCTAAAAAAATTATTTGCATCTAGTTATACGTTTCAATTAATAGAGTAAAATAAGATTCACATAATTAACATATGTAACACCCTGTAGTTTTGCTTGAAATTCATTTTATTTCATATTTTTTCAAGTTATTTTTTAAAATTATTATACTCTTTATTTATGTAAGAGTTACTTAGTTATTTTACACGGAGTATACATTTATTTTTGTATTTAAAATTATAGGGTGTGTATAGAATATTTTGGGGTATTATTAGCTCTATTTTTTTAATATAATGTGATGTGGCATGATGATATGACTTTTTTAAATATATGTGGCACCAACTTTACCAATTTTAATTCCTACAAAATATAAAGGATAAAAATTGATGTAAAAAAGGACAAAAATTGAAAGGTAAAGGACGTATTTTGTAAAGTTGAAACTTAAAGGATTTATTTTGGATTGTATCAAACTTATAGGACTAAAAATAAAATTTCCTCGCGAAAAAGGAACTTAAAGTTAATAATATATTTGGAAGAAGTCATCTTAACTAAGTCATCTTATGAAGTCAAAAGAATTGAGTTTTACTGTTCTTATAAGTGTATATATTCTAACTGTTAGGAACTAAGCTAATGATGAATTGTATAGACAGCTTATAGAATATGACTTAGAAATACTCTTCTGTATGTAGTTCAGATGAAGTATTGATAGGTTTATATTTGTATGTTTTGTATTGTATTGTAATCAGCATATTTAGTTATATATCAGAAGATAGTTAGATCAGAAGACTAGAAGTCAGAATAGAAGAATCGAAAGACTACAATATCAGAAGACTACTCTAGAATAAGAAGACTACCAAGAAGAGTAGATTGAGGTATTCTGAATAATTTAAGTACTGATGTCAGAAGAGTACTTAAGCAGAATAAGAACAGTAAAAACTAAGAAGAGTATTTTACTGTGCTGACTTGAAATTGAATAATAAGTTTGAAAAACTTATTAGTTAAAGATGTAACTGAAGATATATATTTTGAGAAGACTGACTTAAGGCTAATCGAAGTTAGTTGCTGGAAGTTACAAAAGTCGGTTACAAGAAGTAGTTACAAGAAGCGGTTAAGAGTTAGTTGGAGTTAGTTTCACAAACTACTAACTGTCCTACTAAGTTCTATAAATACCGTAAGATCTTTTACTTGAAAGGACTACTGCTACTACTGATATTCTGAAAATTAGAGCATTCAAAGAGCAATACAAGTTTTAGAAGAATTCAAGAAAACTCGCTGAGTTTGAAGAAGATCAACTCAGAGAAGAAGCCACTGTTTTGAAGAAAAGATTCAGAAGGCTACTAAAGAAATGTTTTACTTTTTAGTTTGTGTTTTTTTTGTAAACAAGTGTGCTAGTAAACTTGTGAGAATTACTAGTAGATCGAAGATACACTTGGAAGTGTAATCGATAAGATCGAAGTCTTAGACTTGGGACTTAAAACCACAAGAAACTCAAGGATTTAATAAACATCACGACTGGAGTTGTGAGAGTGGATGTAGACATTTGTACCACTTTAAATCTTGTGTTCATTTACTTACTGTTTGATGTTTATTAAATTGTTGACTGTTGGGATATGAATCCTAGAACAAGTCCTAAATGATGATAAAAGATAAAAGATGAAGTTTTGATAAGCCAAAAGAAGACTTGAATATTTTCTAAGTGTTGACTAATCTAGTCTAGTTAAGTTGAAGTCATCTTGTACAGATCAGTAGAATTCACAAGACAAGTACTAGTTTCAAAAAGGCAAATGTTATTAAATGACAAGTACGTTTGATAAGTACTTTGATTATATATGTTTAGGATATTTCCGAGCTATTCGAATTGTATAGAAGCTCATATTATTTCGTATGTAATCGTATATAATAAATGTATAGTTGTAAGTTGACTAAGCTTTGGAAACAAGAGCTTAAAGTAATGTAATAGTCTTGTTAGGATTAGATGATAGGACTAGATTAGTTCTATGTTGTAATCTGAAGAAGTCTACTGCACAAGACAAGTAGAAGACACAGTCTACTACTACTGGACAAGACAGGTGCGCGACTTAAACAAGACAGATAACTTGAAGTTAGTTACAAAAGCGTGTTGAAGATAAAGATTGAAGAATTAGTTAAGGAATAACTAATTAACTGAAGAAACGCGTTAAAGGATATGAGGAATCAGTTACAAGTTAGTTTTCAAGAAAGGTTGTTACACAACTGAAAGTTCTTGGAATTAGAAGTCTATAAATACCTCAAGGTATTCATTGGTTAAAGACTACTGAAATATTGTTACTGCAAGCATTATTGAAGATTCAAGTAAAGAAATTACTCTCAGAGATTGAAGTTCAGAAAGAAGCTACGCAAGACAAGTGAAGATCAAAGAAGGCTACTACTGAACGAAGAGAAGTTTTATTTTCGTTTATTGTTTCAAGTTGCTAGTTACTTGTAAAATAGCTAGTAAGATCGAAGATATATCTAGAGATATAGTCGAGAAGATCTAAGTCTTATTTCTTGGGACTTAAAGCTACAAGAACATATTACTCGATTGGAAGAGTTAATAAGAATTTCACAACTGGGTTTGTGAGAGTGGATGTAGACAAGTTGTCGAACCACTATAAATCTCGTGTTTGATTTACTTTACTGTTTTGTTTGTTTTAATTGATCGATGGTTTATCTGTAAAACATACATAACTGAACAAGACTAGTTGAGTATACATAAAACAGAGTTCTCGAAATAAGTTGAGTATAAACTTTAATTGGGCTCATTGATAATTTCGTATTCCGCACATTGTAATTCTGATATATCGAAAGATTTTAGAAAAGTCTATTCACCCCCCTCTAGACATTTTCTTTAGCTTCCCTCGATATTAACTCAACTTAGGGACCTACAAGTGGTATCAGAGCAGTAGTTTACGAACTGCTGTTTCTTGATAACCAACTCAAGACTTGGTTGAAAATCTCAGTCCAAGATCATATTTGCTTACGTGTTCTTGATCAATATTCTTGATATATCTGTTTCTTGTTCCCTGCTCTTGACTCATATACTTCTTGATCATAAAACTGATTAGCACTAGACTACTCGTTTAAACATGTCTCTTGAAATCAGCGCTAACAAGTTACCTAAGTTCCAGGTTCAAGACTATGACTATTGGAAGCTAAGGATGGAAGCCATCTTCAGTTCCACTCACGACTTAATGATCTCCGTCATCACTGAAGGTCCGATAGTGACCATGATCCCTAATACTGCTGCCCTTGACATAAATCAACCCGTGGGTACACTCGTCAAGAAACCAAGGTCAGAACTAACCTCAGAAGAAATGAGACAGAATAATTTGGATAGCTTGGCCAAGAATTACATCTTACACACTTTTCCCAGCGAGTATCTGGGAAAAGTGCTAAAATGTAAAACTGCCAAAGAAATGTGGGATCGCTTAGCTATCATTTGTGAAGGGACATCCCTAATCAAAGAAAGCAAGCTTTCTACAGCAGTCCAAAGATTCGAATTATTTCATATGAAAGCTGGTGAAACAATAGACCAGTTGGATACTCGTTTTACCAAAATCATGAATGACTTGGAAGTCCTTGGTAACTCTTATAGTCCACGTGAAATCAATCTTAGGATTCTCAAAAGCCTTGATAGTCGATGGAAAATGGTAAAAATGCTTGTTAAGAATACCCAAGATATAGACGTGTGGACAGCAGAGACCATGTTTCAAACTCTAAAGGCTCATGAGTTTGATTTAGACGAAGATGAACCCATAGCAAGTAGTGACAGAGAACATGTTGTATCTAAGAACGTTGCTTTTAAGGCTAGTTCGTCTAAGGTAGACAGGTCGAAGTCTAAAACTAGGTCTACTTCTGTGAAAGACGAGTTATATACTGATCTTAGTCTGAAGGATCAGGTAAGCCTCATGGTTAGAAAGTTTGATAGGCTGAATAAACGTTTCGGAAGATATAAGAAGTTCTATAGAGAGCATAGAGGGTCTGCTTCTAAGAACTCGTCTAAGACCAGACGAGACCGAAACTCGTCCGAAAGGAGAGACGAAGTCTCGAAAGGTAACAGACAAGATAGAGAGTCTGATGGTAGGAAGATTACTCGTTCTGATAGACGTGATAAACGAAGGAATAACTCTCCTATTAAAAAGGCTACTAATGATCTCTTGTGCTATAACTGTGAAAAGCCAGGTCACTACATATATGAATGTCCAGACCTGAGCACTGATGATCGACAAGAACGCAAAGCACGAAGGGAAAGAAGATACAACCGTGGTAAGAAGGCAATGATGGCCAATGATGACTCTGATTCTGACTCAGACGAGTTGCCATCATCCTCATCTAGCTACCCGTTTGAACCAGATCACGATGAAGCTTTCATAGTAGATGATGGTCTATGCTGCATGGCTAAAATCGACCAAGAGGTATCATCTGCTACATCTTTTCAATCTTGTGATGAATCAGAATCTGATGAAAGTGATATTGCCAGTAGCAAAGTAGGGAGTAGCCTTCAGCACTCTACTAGTGCAGTTGAAGACGACCTCCTACTTGCCAACAAGGCAATCATTGAAGTCAGTGACGAAAACATCATTTTAAGACAAGAAATCATTGATCTTAAGGAAGCTCAGTCTAAAGTAGATCCTAATATAACAGTCCTAAATGAACGCTTGCAAGAAGAGTTGAGTCAACTCAAAGACAAGTGTGCATTGACAGACAAGTTGTATCAAGACCTACTTAAGACACATGCTACTGAGAAACATGAATTCAATGTTTTAAAAAATAAGTGCAAAAAGCTTGAAGAACGTAATAAGTTCTTAGAAACCGAGGTTGTAACTCTAGACCTTAAACTTACTGACCTGGTTAACTCTTCAAAGGTTAACCTTGAACTGTCAGATAGGTATAGGGCTCCTGCTGACAAGACAGGCATAGGTGCTGAGACATCAAGCTCGTCTACTCTAGTTCCTAAGAACCCTACTATTTTCATCTCAAGCTCTTTGACTAATGATAAAGGAAAAGGACCAATGATATAAGATATTGATACTCCATCTAAAGGTACTGTACCAAAACAAGCTCGAGTTAACATTCCAATTACCAAAGGAGGTAAAAAGAATGGTAACAACAAGTCTGTTCAACCTAGAACTAATCTTCTAAGGACCACTAATCGTAGACGACCCAACCAGGTCACATACGAGGATTGGTATCCTGAGGAGACGAGTATTAGATAAGTACAGACTAGACGACAAGAGTCTAGACCTTCTTTCATAAGGCAGTCTCAACTCTACTCGTCTAGACCTAGACAGGAAGGTTCAAAATATTGTACACAAGCTGTTCTATATCCTCCACCTTTGTCATATGATATCGAAGGAGAAGAAAGACTTAAACATATCTATAAACCGTATGAACCTAATGCATATAAACCTTACTCTGACTATCATAGACAAGTGCCTGCTCAAGTAGAGATCAAGTCGAAAGGCTATCTCCAAAGAGTAGACCCGAACTCGACTGATAGGCCAGATAAGAACAACAAGGTCTTATTTTGCAACAAATATGGTCGAAAGCTTAGAAGATCAAACTTGTTCAGGACTCCAATGTACATTTGGATTCCATTGAACTCGACTAACCCCCCAGGACCCCAATAAACAAGGAGGGTACCTAAATTATGAAATATCATCTAATGCAGGGTCGACTCGATCTATACAAGAAGGGTGGCTCAATAGGAGAAACTTGGTACATAGACAGTGGTTGTTCGCACCACATGACTGGTACTAAGACACTTCTATCAAGCTACCATGAGCAAGAAGGACCAAAAGTAATATTTGGTGATAGCTCCACTGCTGTTACTAAAGGATTCGGTTACATTCGGAATGGAGACATAGAGATCCAAGATGTCTCTTATGTTGAAGGCTTGAAATACAATTTACTCTCTGTTTCACAATTTTGTGATCGTGGATACAAGGTGCAGTTCAAGAGTCGCAAATGTGAAATCATTGACAAAAGGACACACACAGTCCTACTGGTCGGCATAAGACAAGGAAGTGTGTACATAGTGAACTGGAACAGTTGTCCGAGGGACACCTGTCTGCTTACTAAGAATCCTAAAGAACTTGGCTGGCTCTGGCATAGACGCCTCTGTCATCTAAACTTTAAGGTTCTTAATAAGATAGCCAGAGACTACCTTGTGGAAGGTATTCCCAATGAAGTCTACTACAAGTCACATGTATGCACGTCCTGTCAGAAAGGTAAACAGGTAAAAGGTTCCTTTAAATCTATTCCATCCCTCTCAACAAGTAGAGTTCTCGAACTCCTACATATGGACCTACATGGCCCAATAACTCCTCCAACTTTGAACGGTAGAAGGTACACACTTGTTGTGGTAGATGACTATTCTAAGTTCACTTGGGTAGTCTTCTTACACAAGAAGAGTGATACACAAACACTCCTACCTGATTTGTTGAAGAAGATACAAGTTGAGAAGAATCAGTCCATTGTCAAGATCCGTAGTGACAAGGGTACTGAATTCATTAACTGCTATATTAAAGAATTTTGTTCTAAGCGTGGCATCCAGCACCTTACTAGTGCAGCAAGGACACCACAATAAAATGGAGTAGCAGAGCGAAGGAACAGAACGCTTAAGGAGGCCTGCAGGACCATGCTGACAGAGTATAATACGCCTTAGAAGTTTTGGGCAGAAGCTATCAATACTGCATGCCACTTACAAAATAGAAGTGCTATCAATAAAGCACTAGGTAAGACACCCTATGAGGTATGGAAAGGTCGAAAACCCAGAGTTTCATATTTCCATATATTTGGTTGTAAGTGTTTTATCCATAACAATGGGAAAAGCAAGTTGAATGCATTTGATGCTAAAGCAGACGAGGGGATATTCTTGGGATACTCCTCGACTAGCAAAGCATTTAGAGTATTCAACTACTCAACCCTTTGTGTGGAAGAAACACCACATGTGGTTTTCGATGAATCTCAACAGGATTCGTCTGCCAACAAGATCAGTGAGAAAGTTACTGAGCTAACTATCGAATCTGACAAAGATTCAGAGGTAAATGAATACGTTCAAGCATACAATCCATTCATGAAAGCCCTCGAATCTGATGACAAAGAAAGGGTAAGTGCTCAAGGTAAGTCTACTAGACCAGTAGACATGCCTGCTCTAGTTGACTCATCTACTCCAGGCAAATCTATTGATGATATAAATGATGTTGGCATGCATGATGCTATAACTGATCTAGATGATGATACTATGCTTACAAAGACTAGAAAAACATGGAAATCTGCGCATAATACTGAAAATATCATTGGTGACTCTACTATTGGTGTAAAGACTAGACGACAACTCTTTGAGTCACAAGAACAACCTAGTCCATCTTTGTTTTGCTGGTGTTGTTTCCTCTCATCTATGGAGCCTAAAACCATCAAAGAGGCTTTAGCTGATAGTAATTGGATCATCGCTATGCAAGACGAGTTGAATCAGTTTGTTCAAAATGACGTCTGGGAACTTGTTGATAGACCTAAACATCATAATGTAGTTGGCACTCGATGGATTTTCAAGAATAAGAAAGATGAGAATGATGTAGTTGTTCGTAATAAGGCTAGACTAGTTGCCCAAGGCTATTCACAAGCTGAAGGCATAGATTATGATGAAACATATGCTCATGTTGCGAGACTAGAAGCCATTCGATTGTTCCTTGCATATGCTGCTTACATGAAATTTACCGTATATCAAATGGATGTTAAAAGTGCATTTCTTAATGGTATTCTTGCGGAAGAAGTGTATGTTGAACAACCCCCAGGTTTCGAAGTCAAAGGTAACCAGGTATACAAATTAAAGAAGGCCTTATATGGACTAAAACAAGCTCCAAGAGCCTGGTACGATACTCTTTCTCAATTTCTATTGGAAAATGGTTTTACTAAGGGCAAGGTAGATAGAACCTTGTTCAGAAGACAAGAAGGGAAAGACATTTTACTCGTCCAAATTTACGTAGATGACATCATTTTTGGTTCACCTAACAAAAAGTTGAGTGAAAGTTTCTCAACACTCATCCAAAGTAAATTTGAGATGTCGATGATGGGTGAAATGAATTACTTTCTTGGACTTCAAGTAAAACAGACCCCAGAAGGGATTTTCATAAATCAAGCAAAGTATACTCGTAATATACTAGACAAGTATGGTATTAAGACATGTAAATCTTCTGGAGTACCTATGCAACCTACTTACAGGATGGATCCAGACGAGAATGGTAAGTGTGCTGATCAAACTCATTACCGTGGTCTTATTGGTTCATTACTGTACTTGACTGCTAGTAGACCTGATATTGCATTTTATGTTGGTGTATGTGCTCGTTTTCAAGCTAACCCAAAAGAGAGTCATATGGAAACCACTAAAAGAATATTGAAATATTTGAAAGGAACCATCAATCGTGGTATATGGTATCCTTCAAATGATGATTTATCTCTAAGTGGCTACTCTGATTCTGATTTTGGTGGTTGTAGAATAAATAGGAAATCTACATCTGGTTCTTGTCAATTCTTAGGCACAAAACTCATTTCATGGTTTTCGAAAAAGCAGACAAGTGTTGCTACCTCTACTACTGAAGCCGAGTACATGGCTGCTGGTAGTTGTTGTAGTCAATTATTATGGCTTATTCAACAGCTTAGAGATTATAATATTTGTGAATCAAATGTTCCTATTTTCTGTGATAGTAATAGTGCTATTGCCATTACACAAAATCCTGTTCTGCACACACGTTGTAAGCACGTCGATGTGAAACACCATTTCATACGTGATCATGTAGAAAAGAAGGATATTCGCATGGAAAAGATTCACACTGACTTTCAAAGAGATGATATTTTCACAAAACCATTAGCTGAGGCCCGATTTCGTGAATTATGCATTAGTCTAGGACTAATTGATCTTGATCCTACTAGTATGTAGAAATGTACTAACCAGACAGGTACAGGCCTAAGAAGAAAGAAGAAACAGACAAGTTACCACAACAGAGCAGAGCACTCGTCTACTCACCCAACAGACAGGTATACAAGGTCAGAAAAGTTGACCAAATAACCCGATGAGGAAGCTGGTAAAGCTGAGGGTAATACTAAGGGAATAAACATTTAAGGGGGAATCTTTGATTTCTTAAAGATCCTTATGTTAACTCTTTAGTTTGGTAACAGTCATCTTGTTTGAACCTTGATCATTGACTTAATTGATATTCATTCTAATTATTCTACTCGACTATCTGTCGCACAAGATAAGACAGGTACAAATAATCGTTTGATGTTCAAAGTAGACAAGCACAGTCGAAGGGGGAACTCGTCTTGTGCACGCCAGTCTACTCGTCTGTTCTGGATAGACACGAACAGACAAGATAAGTAGTTTCATGATTTAAATACTCTAAGTGTTTAAACAACACGAATTAAGGATATATATGTAATTTGAGTAATGAAAGTTTGAAAAACCTAGAATTGGATGTATACACTCCATTTAATGAGGTGTATATAACCAGTTCGCGCTAAAACTCTACTGTGCTAGGTCAGAGGAATACACCCCTCTATCCTACCAATAGAAGAGGCGGATTTCAAATGTTACAATGCTAAATCACGTAATATTCTCGATTCCGCCAAACTGAATTTCAAAAGACTTTCATATGTGTCCATTGGATTAAATCTTTCAATCTCAACCATTGATTTCAACATTCAAGGCTTAACAAAACCCATACTACTCGTTCATAACTGATCACAAGTTCTTATCTCTTAATTCTCATAACTTCTCAAGCACTCAAAATCATTCGAAATCTCTTAATTTTCTTAATCATTCTACTATGTCGATCGTTTCAATATTTGATGCTCGTACTAACATGCAAGCTAGGTTTGATCTCGGTAAGTACATCACCGAAGGAAGAGTGCATGTAGAAGGATCGGTGTTTTTCAAAGGGAATCACACTGAAGACAACAAAGAAATTTTGATAAAATGCTTCAGATGCGGTTTGAGACCCTATTTGGAAGCATTTCCTGAGGTTGTGCTAGAGGAAGAGGTGTTAGAGTTTTATGCTACTGCCACTCGACAAGGCGACTCGATTGAAGCCTTTGTTGGAAGAAGAAGAGTGGAAATCACTCGTGAAGTTTTAACAGAATCTCTGAAATTGCCATCCGGATCGATAGATATCGAAAGATATGCTGAAGGTAGAGAGTTAAAGTATTTGAGTATTTTCTGTGGAAAACAGCTGAAACTGAAAAGCGATGGAAAAGTTCCTGTGGTCAAGAAGAAGCAGCTACTTAACAAATACAAGACTCTTCTTGATATCGCATCAAAAATGTTGCTAGGAGTCACTGGGAGTTTTGACTCTGTGACGCCCCAGAAAGCAAGAGTTATGGCTGTGATTCATGATGGAATCACTGAAGGAAACTGGTCTAAACTCTTTTTGGACAGATTGATGTATTACAAGAAGTATGTGCAAGTTGACACCAGTACAGTGAACTGGGTTGTGTCTGCAAATGTAAGTTTCGGAAACAAGTTGAGCATCATTCTACCCATCTTATTGCCCAACAAGACGAGTTGGAGTAAAGGCAAGTCATTCCATCCTCTAAAGCATTATTTGAAGAAGGAGGCTCTGGCTAAGCAAGCTGCTGCTAGATCGGCTGCCACCAGACAAGTCCAGATCAATCCTGATGATGCCATAATTGAAGCCGCCTCGTCTAGTTCTGGAGAAGACGAGTCGGGCAGTGAAGGTTCTGAAGAAGTTGAGGCTGGAACTAGTAGAAGACTAGTTCAGTATGTGGAAAAGGAGGCAATGATTGAGGCTGCAGGAGATTCGGAAGAAACTCACTCAGACAAGGAGCCTGAGACGGAAGAGGAAGAGTTGCAAGTATATCGACTGGTGAGAGTCGAGTCGAGTCCTTCACCAGACAAGTCGACTGAAGAAAAGGTTGGTACTTCTTCTCGAACTTTGTCAATTCCTCTCTCTCTCTCCCCGTTAAAACCAAGGCCAGGTCACTCCGATCTCGTGCCAAACCTGTACCCAAAACCTCATCAGTGTTGGCAGTACAACCACTTCGAGCCAACATAACCCCACACACTACCATATTTGATACAGTTGATACTTCTACAACTGTCGAACCAAACCAAGCCACATTAAAGCCCCAAGAAACCACCATCCAAATTCCTATTACCTCAACAGAATATGTTGAACCCCTCAACCCATCTACTTCAGACAAGACACCAGTTGCCACTGCAACAACTGAGACAGGGACCCCACCTGCTCAGACCCCGCCTGATGTTAGATTTGAATCCCTTGTTTACTATCCGATGTGCTTAAGGGAGAAGAGGGTTCGTGCTAAAGTAAGCCACAATCTGAAGAAGAGGCTCTCGTCTATTGAGATAGACACCTCATCAGAACAGTATGAGAAACTCATTAGAATATGCACATGGGTTGCATTGAAGAAATCTTCTACTGATGATCTATTTGAAGTCATACAAGGCATGGGTGGTATCTCCAATTTTATGGATTGGGAGATGGAGCAAAGGGAGAATAGTGGAGTTCAAGATTATTCAGAACTTCTCCCACCTCATGTTCTTACAGCCCTGGTAAAGCGAATGCTAAATGTACCAGATGATGTGTTGCCTGCGTCGTACATGCTTGATATTGGAACTCAAACTGATCTACCGGAAGAAGAGTTGAGAGTTGTAACTGTTGAAGCTGGCATTCAAACGTCAGATCAGTCAGAAGATGAGTCTGAAAACTCTGATGATGATTCTTTCCACTTTGGAGTTGAAGATGATGAGTTTATGGATGCTGTAATGTTTACAGAAGATGAACTTATTGAGAAAGTTCAAGAAGAGGTTGTTACTGAAGCTCAGTGGTCTATTCAAGGTTTTTCTGAAGGATATCTTACAGAGTTGAAGTTGGACTTGAGAGATGCTGTTCACTCTGCTGTTGATGAGTTCTTAAATTCAAAGGTTAAGGACGTGCTAGTTGAGCAAAACCAATCGCTTGTTGACTCCTCGAGAGAATTGATTGTTGGTGAGGTCAACAAAATGGACTCAACTTTCCGAGCTGAGTTATATGCGGAAGTTGAACGTTTTCTTCAGAAGCAAGTTGATTTTTCTGAGAAAAGATCTATTTCATTTGCAAGATCGCTAGCTGAAGAATCCAGCAAGATGGAGAGGCTATACCGTGTGAAAATTGAAATAGCTGATGAATAAAGACGAGAAGCACAAGATCAGTTGGTGCGTTCTCAAGCTATTCTCACTGAGCTGACTAAGCAAAATACCTTACTGCGTCAGACAGCTGTTCACTTCAAGGACGAGTTGGCTATTAACTCGAAGAAGCTGGAGTCTACTATTGATCGACTAGACAAGATGAGTCGTGACCAGACGCATCAAAGACAGATAGAGCTCGCGGCTGAAGCTATGAAGGAAGCACTGAAAGAAGAAATGACTCGATTCACTAGTCTATTCACTCTTAAGGCAAGTGATGAAGCCAAAAAGGGGGAAGAGACAAGTAGAGTTGAAGAAAAGTCAAGTGCAGAAACGGAAATGAAGGAAGCTTCAACTACTATACAAGATCTTAAAATTCCCAAGAGAGGAAGGCTAGTTAAGAAGGCAGATCTTGAACAAGCTGAAGAACAGAAAAGACTGCTAAAAGGAAAAAGTATTGCATCTCCTGAAGTTGAAACTCAGACTAGACAAGTCAAGAGGAAACTTGTTCTAGAGAAGAAGAAAGAACAGTTAGGAGATATTCTAGCTGATATTGGTGATGAAGAGGTTGAAGCTCTTCATAAGAAGCAAAAGCTGGATGAAGATCGTTATGCTAACAAGAAATTGTTAGGAAAGCATATCAAAATGTTGCTGAAGTTGAAGACTGATCCAGATCAAGTTGAAGATGCCTACATTGATAATTTCATTGACGATGAACATAAAGATGCATGGTTCAAAGTCAAGCTAAAGTGGGAGTTGGATCACTGGATTATTCGCAAGTTTGGAGATCCAGAAAGCAAAGAAGAGTTATACGCGATTTTTGACAAGTTCATGGAAACTCAAGATCGGAATCTATGGAACTTAAACATGAGGATTGCAACTGCGGTAAGTTTTAATATTCTTGTTCCTATTTTTCCTAAATGGATTACTCCTATGTTAGGTTCTGGAAAAAGGATCGATTACAATCATATAAAGAAGTTTGAAGAAGACTTACTGGATAAGGAGAAGATCGAGACTGAAGAACACATGACTGTCATTCACAAAAGGCTACTAGATGCTTTTGGTGTTCCAAGTTCTTAAGAAGGTATTGTATCAGATTAGTTTTTTTTGGTTGCTCTGGTACTTAGTTTTATTTTGATTAAGTATTTGTAATATCTACTGATCTTGTTTCGAAATGAATGAAAAGATAAGTACTATTTTGATGTTTAAGACAAGATAACTACTTAACTAGTATACTATTATGAAAAGATTCAAGTAGTTTTGGCTTCATCAAAAAGGGGGAAATTGTTGGGATATGAATCCTAGAACAAGTCCTAAATGATGATAAAAGATAAAAGATGAAGTTTTGATAAGCCAAAAGAAGACTTGAATATTTTCTAAGTGTTGACTAATCTAGTCTAGTTAAGTTGAAGTCATCTTGTACAGATCAGTAGAATTCACAAGACAAGTACTAGTTTCAAAAGGGCAAATGTTATTAAATGACAAGTACGTTTGATAAGTACTTTGATTATATATGTTTAGGATATTTCCGAGCTATTCGAATTGTATAGAAGCTCATATTATTTCATATGTAATCGTATATAATCAATGTATAGTTGTAAGTTGACTAAGCTTTGGAAACAAGAGCTTAAAGTAATGTAATAGTCTTGTTAGGATTAGATGATAGGACTAGATTAGTTCTATGTTGTAATCTGAAGAAGTCTACTGCACAAGACAAGTAGAAGACACAGTCTACTACTACTGGACAAGACAAGTGCGCGACTTAAACAAGACAGATCAACTTGAAGTTAGTTACAAAAGCGTGTTGAAGATAAAGATTGAAGAATTAGTTAAGGAATAACTAATTAACTGAAGAAACGCGTTAAAGGATATGAGGAATCAGTTACAAGTTAGTTTTCAAGAAAGGTTGTTACACAACTGAAAGTTCTTGGAATTAGAAGTCTATAAATACCTCAAGGTATTCATTGGTTAAAGACTACTGAAATATTGTTACTGCAAGCATTATTGAAGATTCAAGTGAAGAAATTACTCTCAGAGATTGAAGTCCAGAAAGAAGCTACGCAAGACAAGTGAAGATCAAAGAAGTCTACTACTGAACGAAGAGAAGTTTTATTTTCGTTTATTGTTTCAAGTTGCTAGTTACTTGTAAAATAGCTAGTAAGATCGAAGATATATCTGGAGATATAATCGAGAAGATCTAAGTCTTATTTCTTGGGACTTAAAGCTACAAGAACATATTACTCGATTGGAAGAGTTAATAAGAATTTCACAACTGGGTTTGTGAGAGTGGATGTAGACAAGTTGTCGAACCACTATAAATCTCGTGTTTGATTTACTTTACTGTTTTGTTTGTTTTAATTGATTGATTGTTTATCTGTAAAACATACATAACTGAACAAGACTAGTTGAGTATACATAAAACAGAGTTCTCGAAATAAGTTGAGTATAAACTTTAATTGGGCTCATTGATAGTTTCGTATTCCGCACATTGTAATTCTGATATATCGAAAGATTTTAGAAAAGTCTATTCACCCCCCTCTAGACATTTTCTTTAGCTTCCCTCGATATTAACTCAACTTAGGGACCTACATTTACTAAGAACAGTAGTAAAAATTCATAATCAAAAGGTTAAGTATAAACTGTAAAGGCTCACATTAAAACTTAGAAGTACTAAGCTGATCTCAGATAAGCACAGTACTATTCAAGAACACTAAATTCAACATATTACTCTGATATTTCAGGAAAAGTTTTAAATATCTATTCACCCCTCCCAAAACTCTAGACTTGTCAGGCTTATTCTAATCTTAGACTCAACTTGGGACCAAGGCAAGACATGATCCAAATTATGTCAGGTCAAAAAAAAAATTTGACTGGACAAATAACACCTCAAGTTTCTGAAGAATCAAAAGAGAAGAAAGTTGAGGAAGAGTCTCAATCTAAGTCTGTGAGTATTCCTGATCCCAATGTTGTTATTTTGAATAAACGCACTAAGGGTAGAGGATTGATGAAACACAAGAGAAAACCCAAGAAATCTTGGCCTACCCCACCCAACACTGATCATATTCCTGCGACTCCTCTTGATCAATGTCCCTTAGACAAGTCTTTGTTTAGTTCATCAGTTGCTTACACCTCTTCTGATGAATCAGAACACAACTCTCCCATTCTTCCTTCGAGCCCTATTCCCTCACCACAACCCTCTACTTCTCAACCTAAACACACTTCCCCAGAACAAACATCTGAACAACATTCTATTCATGTTCCTGAACCCCAAACACAACCTGAACCTGCTGTTCAGACCCAACCCCAACCTGAACCACAAGCTCAATCCTTAATCTCTTTAATTCAGTATCCTATCTGCATCAAAGAGAAAAAGATTGGGATGGAATTAAGTAGAGTCATTCTTAGTGAATTCAGTGGAATTGATGAGAATTCTATTGCTTTTGAGAAAATTCTAAGAGTTGGCACATGGGTGCATCTTAGAAGAGTGGATGTGAATGACTTGCTTGCTGTGATGGAGGGTATGGGTGGACCCAAGGTGTTCCAAGATTGGGAGAAGGAACAAACTAGTACAGGTGGTGTTAATTCTTTTACTGAATTATTAACTCCAGAATCTGTTGTCCAAATGGTGGAAAGAATTTCTGGAATACATTTTGTTGCTGCTGATGATATTGAAGCAGAAGATAACAATGAGGTCAATGTTGAAGTTATTGAGAAGACAACATAATTAGAAGATATGGATGTTTTTGCTGAAGTTCAAAGTAAGCATTCTTTGATAGTTGAAGAGCTTTTTGAGGAAATTATAAGAGAAAGAATTGATGAATCTGATAATTTTCAATGTTCTGCGAAAATTGTTGATGAAGTATTTGAGTCTGCTGCTCAAGAACCAAGAACTGAATCTGTTGTGATAGCTGAATCACAAAGTAACTTAGAGCAGTTGCAGAAGCAGAATGATGAGTTGAGAACTCAGTTGGAAACTTGGAATCAACTCTGCTGAACCTCCAGAAAGTCACTCAGAATTTAGCTAGACTATATGATGAAGCCAAAAAGGGGGAAAGAAAAGTGATGGATGTGATGGTGAAGACTCAATCTCAACAAGCATAATTAGTTGTAAGTCAGAATGAATTGGCTAAAGAAATTGTTGAATTGAACAAGAAGATAAAGCTGAGGAAGCAGCAAGGTGCTGAGAAGTCTGTTGTTGAGAAGTCTGCTGAAAGGATGGTGCAGAGACTGATGTTGCTGAAAATTCTTCTGTAAAAAGAAAGAGAAAAGTCATCTTAAGTGATGAAGAAGCTGAACAAACTGAAGAGACTAGTAGGATAACCAGGTCAAAATCCAAGTATATTGTTCAGAGTTCCCAGCCAAGTGATGAGAAGATGGCTGAAGCTGCTAAAGTTTGTAAGGAATTGTTAGCAAAGAAGAAAGCGGATGTTGATTTTAAGAAACGGAAATTGAAAGAGGCTGAGGCAGCAAGGAAAAAGTTTGAAAAAAGAGTTAATGCTCTTAAGAAGAAAAAGAAAAATGAAGCCTTGATTGAGAATACTTTTATGGATTTCATAGTGCATCCAGAAAATGAAGCTTATTGGATCGATATCAAGAAGAAATGGCAGATTGTTAATTTCATTGTAAGGAAGTTTGGTGTCCATGCAAGTAAGGAAGATGAATTTGCTGATTTTCAACAATTCATGGAGAATACTGCAAATGATCTTTGTGAGGAAGCTTTAATGACTGCAAGTGCAGTTGGTTACAATATTATATGCCCTAAAGAACTTGTGTGGCAACCTCCTACCTTGGAATCTGGAAAGCCAGATTATGAAGAGATCAACTGAATTATTGAGAATATTATTAAAGATGAAGGAATTACTGATCCTCAACATATGAAGGAGATACATTCCAGAATGTATGTTGCATTCAGAATTTGAAGACAAAGGAATCAGAAGAATGAAGATGAAGGACTAATCTGAAGATAACATTTCTTTACTCATCTTATATCTTATTTTTCATATTTTTTATATTTTGATTATCTGTAATCTCAAGTTCTTGTGAAAAATGAATATGGATATGATATTTTGACCAAGATGAACTGTTATGATTGATTGTTGATTAACTACTGATTTATTAACACTTAAGAAGTTTTGGCTTCATCAAAAAGGGGGAAATTGTTAGGATATGAATCCCGAAAACAAGTCCTAATTGATAATTATAAGTTTTGATGGCAAAAAAAGAACTTAAAGTTAATAATATTTTTGGAAGAAGTCATCTTATGAAGTCAAAAGAATTGAGTTTTACTGTTCTTATAAGTGTATATATTCTAACTGTTAGGAACTAAGCTGATCATGAATTATATAGACATCTTATAGAATAGGACTTAGAAATACTCTTCTGTATGTAGTTCAGATGAAGTATTGATAGGTTTATATTTGTATATTTTGTATTGTTGGTCCTGAAAGGAGTATATAAGTGTCTTCCTTGAAATCTTCAAACTGGAAGACAGATTCTGATAGTGACATGTCCTTGTTTTGGGAAATAAACGGCTGTAACCACTTTGTCTTCATTCTGCAGCACTTTTCCCAATGTCCGACTTCAAGATTCACTTGGTCAAACATGGACATCTCTTCTTATCAATGATCCTGAGATAAGGACAACATTCCTTATCACTTGGACAACTCTACTTATCAGTTTCAGCAGAGTTTTCTTAACAATAGTGTTGGCTCTTGAGCTCTTCAGAAGGCTTGGCTCTTTCTCCTTCCATGACTTCTTAGAATAGTTCTTTGAGCATATATGTCTTGGAAAAGTGGACTTGGCCTCTTCAGCATAGTTGACCTTGAACTTCAAAGTTTGTTCTATTTCAGTTGTGCTGAGACAATATTGCTGGACAACTCTTTTGAAGTTGACATTTCTTTTAGTAGACTTAATCTTCAGGATTTATTCTACTTAGTTGATCTTCAGATAGGTTGTTCCACTTTGACTTGACTTTGATCAGCATACTTGTCCTTCAGCAGACTTGGGGTCAATCCAAAACTGAGCCTTGAGGGGACTTGAACAGAATAATCTTATAAGCACGTGTTCCCCCTCAACTAGTGCATCTATTTATCTAAGAGCTGCCTAACACATCAGCTTCTCTACTTGTCTTAGTCTACATGTTCCAACATTCCTGAAACATGTTCATTCAAAATTGACTTATCTACTTGGCATGTCTCAAGGGGGTTTTGGTATCATAATCAAAACTCATTTTATTCCCAACAATTTCCCCCTTTTTGATGATGCCAAAACCTATACAATCTGTGCAAAGGTGCCTTGATTACACTTATTACATTCTACTTCAGTGAAGGTGACTGAGGTCAAGTTCCCTGAAAGAAAATGTGTTAGTGTATTTTCTGTTTTCATTTGCATACAAGTTGATAAGTCAGACAAGTTGGAATTCAGTAATGTTGATTCAAAATGTGTTCAACTATCATTCAAATAAGAGATCATTACAAGCATGTTGATAGTTGAACAAACATATCAGAGCATGAACATTACATCAGAGCATAAATCAACTAATTACATGATCAGAGCAATACTTAACAAGATATTCTATCAGAGCTTTAATCTTTAAGTATCAGAGCAAAAAGTCATCAAAGCAAAACACATCAGCAGTCTTGAGCAATTTCAGCATAGATGACCAATTTCAAGAAATCAGTAGTCAAGACATTCAGATCAGCAGAAAGAAGGGTCAAGAGGACTTAGCCAATTCAAAGATTATCTTCAGGAGGTGGCACCATCCCATATTGTGCCCACACCCTCTTCTTTAATTCCATGGCTTCTTGGTTAGTGCCCTTAGGTACAAGTTCCACCCTGTTCAACTTCAGGATCTCAAAGAATTCTTGGAAGATTCTTGACTGATCAATCCATCCATTCAGCTTTGGAGGCATGTATATGATTGGCTTAGGGGCAGTGAGTTCAATTCTTGCAATGTCAGCAGCTGCAAGCAATTGTTGATATAATTTCCTGTGATATTCTATCATGAACTCAGTAAAAGTGGAGTTGACATCTTTTCCATTCCATCTGTCAATGACATAGTAGTCATAGACAAAATCCCTTTTTGCCTCTTCCCATGTATCATTCAGCTGTATTGGCACCCATTTATCCAAGTGTGGATATTTGGTGTCCATGGGGATCAGTAGTTGTGGCTTTAATTTGCTGTATGTAGCTCTTCTTCTTCTTGGTTTCTGAAAATCAGCCCTTCTCTTGTCTCTTACTCTGTTAGCTTCTTCCATCAGATCCATCTTTTCTTGGGCCCTCATCATGGCCAACTTCTGTTGTGTTTCAGGGTCTTTGCCATACCCTTCTTGCAATAGCTTTGATGGATATTTTAACAGCACAATTGTCTTCTTCTTAGGTTGGGGTCCAAAGCCTTCTTCATATAGATCTTCAATGTTCTCAGCAGCTTTGGCACCTTTATTAGACTTAGTCTCAGCAGACTTGTCAGTTCAGAAGACTTGGCTTTTTCAGCAGTCTTGGTCACTTCAGCAGTTTTGACCTTTTCAGCAGTTTTGCTCTTCTTGGAGGTAGGCTCTTCTTCCTCAATCCTGAATTCAAGTGGCAAATCAAGACTGTTAGGAAAATCTATAAAAGTTTCAACAACTTTCCTTTTGTTTCCTTTTGCTTTCTTGATTTGGCCTCTTGTTTGGACTCCTTCAGTGGATTTGTCCATTCCAGAAGCTTCTCCTCCTGGCCTCTGTTGTAGCCTAGCTCTCTCTTTTTGTGCTGATGCCATAGAATTCTTCATTGCTATGGCTAACTGCTCTTCTTCATCAAGATCTTCTAAGTTCAGAACTGCTTGCTTCTTGCCCTTATCTTCAGCAGCATTTTCCTTGCCCTTGTCTGAACCACCAATAATCAAAGCACCTTTGGCCCTTACTCTTTCTCTTTCCCCCTTTTTGGCAGCATCAAAACACTGAGGTTTGAGCCCACTCATGGTTGTTGCCATCAAGTATTGGGCTTGGTTCAGGGATTTCATCTCTTCTAGCAGATATACATTCTCATCATGTATATTCTGCATTATGTCACTGCTCAAGCTAAGGAAAGCTATAACAGGCTTCATCTTTTGCTCAACAACCTCTTCCATGGTTGCTTTCAGAGATGCATCAAGTTGGGCCTTTAGGAACTCAGTAAGATTTGTCACAACACTTTCTACAATGTTGGCCATCACTTCTTGAGAAAACTTTTCTGAGGCAGCTTTCACCATTGCCAATCTCATATGTTTAGCCTTTTCTTTTGTAAAGTAGTTTTCTTTCCAAGGGCCTGCTTGACAGTCAGCCTAAGTGCTTTGACATTCGAGTTATGATTGTCTCTTAGCAGCTTCTGTTCTTTCTTGACCTCTTTTGATATGGATTCCATGTTAGACTTTGCTTTTTGAACTTCAGTGGAGATGGTTTGCAGACCAGACTCCACACCACTTGTAGGTCCCAAGTTGAGTTTAATAACGAGTAAGCTAGTGAAAATGTCTAGAGGGGGGTGAATAGACTTTTCAAAAATCTTTCGATATATCAAAGTACAATGCGGAAATCAGAATATAACAATGAGCCCAATTTTAGTTTATACTCAACTTATTTCGAGAACTCTGTTCTATGTATACTCAACTAGTCTTGTTCAGATATGTAATTCAATTAATCAAACAGTTAATCAATTAAACAACTAACAAAACAGTAAAGTAAATCAAACACGAGATTTATAGTGGTTCGACAACTTGTCTACATCCACTCTCACAAACCCAGTTGTGATGTTCTTATTAACTCGTCCAATGGAGTAATGTGTTCTTGTAGCTTTAAGTCCCAAGAAATAAGACTTAGATCTTCTCGACTATATCACCAGATATATCTTCGATCTAACTAGAGATTTACAAGTATCTAGCAACTTTGAAACAATAAAAATAAAACTTCTCTATTCAGTAGCAGTCTTCTTTGATCTTCACTTGTCTTGTAGACTTGCTTTCTGAACTTCAAAACTCTGTGAGTGATTTCTTCTTTGAATCTTCAATAACGCTTCAGTATGCAGTAGTGTCAGTAGTCTTCAATCGATCAATACCTTGTGGTATTTATAGACTTCTGAATTCAAGAACTTGTCAGTTGTAACCAACTTTTCTTGAAAACTAACTTCTAACTTCTTCAGCTTATCTATCCACGCGTTTATTGTTAATTAGTTATTTCTAACTAACTCTTCAATCCTTATCTTCATACGCGCTTTGAATAACTAACTTCATGTTGCCTTGTCTTGTTGAGTCTTGTAGTTGCACCTGTCTTCAGCAGTAGACTTCATCCTTCTTCTTCAGTAGTAGACTTAACAATAACTAATCTAATCCTAACAAGACTATTACATTACTTTAAGCTTTATAACACAGCTTAGTCAACTTAGAATCTATACATCAATACAAAATTACATATGAAAACAATGAGCTTCTATACAATGATTAATATAGCTCAATAACAATCTAATCAATTAATATGAACAGTACTTATACTTCGTACTTGTCTTTTATTTTATACTTAACAATTCTTGTGTGAACTCTACTGGTCTGTACAAGATGACTTCTCTTAACTAGACTAGATCAGTCAACACTTAGAAAATATTCAAACTACTTTTGGCTTATCAAAACTTCATCATTATCTTTTATCATCAATTAGGACTTGTTCTAGGATTCATATCCCAACAATTTCCCCCTTTTTGATGAAGCCAAAACTACTTGAATCTTTTCTCATAAGAAGACTAGTTAAGTAGTTATCTTGTCTTAATCATAAAAATAGTACTTATCTTTCATTCATTCAAAATAGGATCAGTAGATATTACACATACTAAATCAAAAAAAACTAAGTATCAGAAAAAAAACTTAATCTGAGAGAGTACCTTCTTCTGGATTTGGAACACAGAATGCATCTAGTAGTCTCTTGTGTATCACCGAAATATGATCTTCAGTTTCTATCCTTTCCTTGTCTAGCAGCTCCTCTTCAAACTTCTTAATCTGATTAAAGTCGATCATCTTTCCTGAACTCAGCATCGGAGTAGTCCATTTTGGAAAGATAGGGACTAGAATGTTAAAATTCACAACAGCAGCTATCCTCATAATCAGATTCCATAGCTTCAGATCTTGAGCTTCCATGAACTTGTCAAAGATAGAATAAAGTTCTTCAGAGCTCTCTGAATCTCCATACTTACGAACTATCCAGTGATCTAACTCCCATTGCAACTTCACTTTGAACCAATCTTCATGGTGTTCATTATCAATGAAGTTGTCAATGAATGCATCTTCAACTAGATCTGGATTTGACTTCAACTTCTGCAATCTTCTAATATGTTTTCCAATTTTCTCCTTACTAGCATAGTGAGATTCATCATCAGTCTTCTCAACTAGCTTTTGCTTTTTCACGATTGCAGTTGTTTCTTCTTCTGGTTCTTCAATCACCAGCTTTCTTTTAATTTGAATTGACTGAACTTCTTCTTTAGGTAAAGCAATACTTTTGCCCTTTGCTTGTCTATTCTGCTCTTCTGCTTCTAGATCAGCTTTCTTTACTAGCCTTCCTCTCTTGGGCCTTCTTAACTCTTCTATAGCAGTAGCAGCAGCTTTCTTCTCTGGTTCAGCACTTGACTTTTCTTCAACTCTACTTGTCTCTTCCCCCTTTTTGGCTTCATCAGTCGCCTTGAGAGTGAAAAGAGAAGTAAAGCGAGTCATTTCTTCTTTTACAGCTTCTTTCATTGCTTCAGCAGCTAACTCAATTTGTCTTTGATGCGTCTTGTTGCGAATTATTTTGTCAAGACGAGCAGTAACCAGCTCCAGTTTCTTCGAATTAATGACCAATTCATCCTTGAAATGAGTAGCTGTCTGTCTGAGCAGCCTATTATGATCTGTTAACTCATTAAGAATAGCTCGAGATCGCACCAACTGGTCTTGTGCTTCTCGTCTCTGCTCATCAGCAATTTCAATCTTCACTATGTAGAGTCTCTCCATCTTACTCGACTCTTCAGCTAAAGACCTAGCGAAAGAAATAGATCTCTTCTCCGAGAAATCAACTTGCCTTTTCAAGAATTCTTCTATCTGAGCATACATCTCTTCTCTAAAAGACGAGTCCATCTTGTTGACTTCACCAACTATTAACTCTCTTGAGTTGTCAACAAGTGACTGATTTTGTTCAACTAGCACATCCTTCAGCTTCGAGTTTAAGAACTCATCTATGGCAGTTTGAACAACACTTTTCAAATCTGTCTTCAGTTCATCTAGAAAACCTTCAGGAAAAACTTGAGTAGTAGACTGGGTTCCAAGAGACTCATCATCATCCTTGATATTGATCTCATCTTCATCAAATATGAATGCCTCAACGAACTCATCATCTTCCTTAGCGAATATGATCAAGTTGTCTTCTTCTTCAGCACTTTCAGCAGCCTCCTCAAGAAGATCAGTCTGAACAACAACATCAATTAACTCTGCTGTCAACTCTTCTTCCAGTAGATCAGTCTGAATACCAACATCAGTCTTGAATTCTGAACACAACACATCATCAGGAATGTTGAGCATTCTCTTCACAAGAGCAGTGAGGGCATGAGCAGGAGACAACTTTGAATGATCTTGAACTCCACTGTTCTCTTTTTGCTCCATCTCCCAATCCATGAAATTGGAGATTCCTCCCATCCCTAAGATGACTTCAAACATATCGTTTGTTGGGGGCTTCTTCAATGCAACCCACATGAAAATCCTAAGAAGTTTTTCATACTGCTCTGTTGAAGTGTCTATCTCAATAGACGAGAGCTTCTTTTTCAGATTGATGCTCACCTTAGCACGAATTCTCTTCTCCCTTAAGCAAGTCGGATAATAAACAAGGGATTCGAATCTAGTTTCAGAAGGGGTCTGAGCAAGTGGGGTCCTTGTCTCAGTTGTTGCAGTGGCAACTAGTGGAGTTTCCGAAATAGATGGGTTGATGGGCTCAACATATTCTGTTGTGGTAGAGGGAATTTGGGTTGTGGTTTCTGTGGGCTTTGATGTGGCTAGGTTTGGTGTGACAATTGTAGGAGTATCAGTTGTGTCAAATATAGTAGTGTCTTGGGTTATGTTGGCTCTCAGTGGTTGTACTGCCAACACCGAAGAGGATTTGGGAACAGGCTTCGCACGAGATCGGAGTGATCTTGCCTTGATTTTAACAGGAAGAGATAGAGGAATTGATAAAGTTCGAGAAGAACTACCAACCTTTTCTACAGTCGACTTGTCTGGTGAAGGACTCGACACAACTTGCACCAGTCGATAAACATGCAATTCTTCCTCTTTTTCTTTAGACTCCTTGTCCGATTGAGTTTCCTCAGAATCCTTTCCAGCTTCAGCTACTTCATCAGATTGTTCAGCATCAGACTCATGTTCCTCAGAACTAGTTGAGGCAGCATTATACATAGCATCATCAGGATTGATCTCGACTTGTCTGGGAGCAGCAACTCTACCAGCAGCTTGCTTCGCAAGAGCCTCATTTTTCAGGTAATGTTTCAACGGATGAAATGGCTTAGTTTGTTTCCAAAACTTACTGCAGCAGATACGGCCCAGATGACTGTGCTAGTGTCAACTTGAACATTCTTCTTGAAATGCATCAATCTATCCAAGAAGAGCTTAGTCCAGTTCCCTTCAGTGATGCCATCATGAATTACGGCCATCACTCTTGCTTTTTAAAGTGTCACAGAGCCAAAACTCCCAGTGACTCCAAGCAACATCTTTGAGGAAATATCCAACAAAGTTTTGAAATTCAGTTTACGGAATCGAGAATATTACGTGATTTGATATTGTAAAATTTTGGAATCCGCTTTTCCTATTGGTTAAGGCAGAGGAGTGTACTCATCTGACCTAGGATAGTAGGATTTGGCGCGAACTGGGTGTATACACCTCATTAAAATGGGAGTGTATAAATCCAATTCTAGGGTTTTCCAATTTTAAAATTATCGAATTACTATAATACCCTTAATTCAAATTGATTAAACACTTGGAGTATTTGAATCATAAGAACACTTATCTTGTCTGTTCGAGTCTATCCAGAACAGACGAGTAGACTTAAGCACACAAGACGAGTTGGCTCAAGTGCACAAGACGAGCTCCCCCTTCGACTGTGCTTGTCTATTCTGAATGTCGAACGCCTTCATGTACCTATGTTATCTTATGCGACGCATGAGTGTAGGTACAAGTAGAGTGAAATAATTAAGATGAATATCAATATAAAGCAATGGTCAAGGTTTTCGAACAAGATGACTGTTAACGAACATAAGAGTCAACATAAGGATATTTAAGAAATCAAAGATTCCCCCTTAAATGTTTATTCCCTTAGTATTACCCTCAGCTTTACCAGCTTCCTCATCGGGTTGTTTGGTCATCTTGTTTGACCTTGTATACCTGTCTGTTGGGCAAGTAGACGAGTGCTCTGTTCCAGTGATCTTGTCTCCTTATTTCTTTGATGTACCTGTCTGGTTAGTACATAGCTATAGGCAAGTAGGGTCTAGATCAATTAGTCCTAGACTAATGCATAACTCACGAAAACGAGCCTCAGCCAATAGTTTGGTGAAAATATCAGCTCTCTGAAAATTAGTATGAATCTTTTCCATGCGAATATCCTTCTTTTCTACATGATCACGTATGAAATGATGTTTCACATCAACATGCTTACAACGTGTGTGCAAAACAGGATTTTGTGTAATGGCAATTGCACTATTACTAGCACAGAAAATAGGAACATTCGATTCATATATGTTGTAATCTCTAAGCTGTTGCATGAGCCAAAGTAGTTGACTACAGCAGCTACCAGTGGCCATGTACTCGGCTTCGGTAGTAGAGGTAGCCACACTAGTTTGCTTTTTCGAAAACCATGAAATGAGTTTTGTGCCTAGGAATTGACAAGAACCAGATGTAGATTTTCTATCTATTCTACATCCACCAAAATCAGAATCTGAGTAGCCACTTAGAGATAAATCATCATTTGAAGGATACCATATACCACGATTGATGGTTCCTTTCAAATATTTCAATATCCTTTTAGTGGTTTCCATATGACTCTCTTTTGGATTAGCTTGAAAACGAGCACATACACCAACAGAGAATGCAATGTCAATTCTACTAGCAGTCAAGTATAGTAATGAACCAATATGACCACGATAATATGTTTGATCAGCACATTTACCTTGTTCGTCTGGATCCATCCTGTATGTAGGTAGCATAGGTACGCTAGTAGACTTGCATGTCTTAATACCATACTTATCTAATAGATTTCTAGTGTATTTTGCTTGATTTATGAAAATCCCTTCTGGGGTCTGTTTTACTTGAAGACCAAGAAAGTAATTCATTTCACCTATCATAGACATCTAAAATTTACTTTGCATGAGTGTTGAGAAACTTTCACTCAGCTTTTTGTTAGGTGAACCAAAGATGATGTCATCTACGTAAATTTGGACGAGTAAAATGTTTTTCCCTTCTTGTCTTCTGAACAGGGTTCTATCGACCTTGCCCTTAGTAAAACCATTTTCTAAATAGAAACAGAGAGAGAGTATCATACCATGCTCTTGGAGCTTGCTTTAGTCCGTATAAGGCATTCTTTAATCTGTACACCTGGTCACCTTTGACTTCGAAACCTGGGGGTTGTTCAACATACACTTCTTCCGCAAGAATACCGTTAAGAAATGCACTTTTAACATCCATTTGATATACGGTAAATTTCATATAAGCAGCATATGCAAGGAACAATCGAATTGCTTCTAGACTAGCAACAGGAGCATATGTTTCATCATAGTCTATGCCTTCAGCTTGTGAATAGCCTTGGGCTACTAGTCTAGCCTTATTCCTAACGACTACATCATTCTCATCTTTCTTGTTTTTGAAAATCCATCGAGTGCCAACTACATTATGATGTTTAGGCCTATCAACAAGTTCCCAGACGTCATTTTAAACAAACTGGTTCAACTCGTCTTGCATAGCGATGATCCAATTACTATCAGCGAATGCCTCTTTGATGGTTTTAGGCTCGATAGATGAGAGGAAACAACACCAGCAGAACAAAGATGGGCTAGGTTGTTCTTGTGACTCAAAGAGTTGTCGTCTAGTCTTCACACCAATAGTAGAGTCACCAATGATGTTTTCAGTATTATGCGCAGATTTCCATGTTTTTCTATACTTAATAGTAACACTATCATCATCTATATCATGTACAACATCATGCATATCAACATCATTTGTATCATCAATAGTTTTACCAGGAGTAGATGAGTCAACTAGAGCAGGCATATCAACTGGTCTAGAAGACTTACCTTGAGCACTTACCTTCTCTTTGTCACCAGACTCGAGAGCTTTCAGAAATGGATTGTAGGCTTGAACGGATTCATAAACTTCTGATTCTTTGTCAGATTCGATTGATAGATCAGTCACCTTCTTACTGATCTGGTCGGCAGACGAGTCCTGAAGGGATTCATCGAAAACTACATGTGGTGTTTCTTCCACACATAGGGTAGAGTAGTTGAACACTCTGAATGCTTTGCTAGTCGAGGAGTATCCTAAGAATATCCCCTCATCTGCTTTAGCCTCGAATGCATTCAACTTGCTTTTCCCATTGTTATGGATAAAACACTTACAGCTAAATATATGGAAATATGAAACTCTGGGTTTTCGACCTTTCCATACCTCATAGGGCGTCTTACCTAGTGCTTTATTGATAGCACTTCTGTTTTGGGAATGGCATGCAGTATTGATCGCTTCTACCCAAAACTTCTGAGGAGTGTTGTACTCTGTCAGCATGGTCCTGCAGGCCTCCTTAAGGGTTATGTTCCTTCGTTCCGCTACTCCATTTTGTTGTGGTGTCCTTGCTGCACTAGTAAGGTGCTGGATGCCACGCTTAGAACAAAATTCTTTAATATAGCAGTTAATGAATTCAGTACCCTTGTCACTACAGATCTTGACAATTGATTGATTCTTCTCAACTTGAATCTTCTTCAACAGATCAGGTAGGAGTGTTTGTGTATCACTCTTCTTGTGTAAGAAGACTACCCAAGTGAACTTAGAATAGTCGTCTACCACAACAAGTGTGTACCTTCTACCGTTCAAAGTTGGAGGAGTAATTAGGCCATGTAAGTCCATATGTAGAAGTTCAAGAAATATACTTGTTGAGAGGGTTGGAATAGATTTAAAGGAACCCTTTACTTGTTTACCTTTTTGACAGGCATCGCATACATGTGATTTGAAATAGATTTCGTTGGGTATACCTTCAACAAGGTAATCTCTTGCAATCTTATTAATCACCTTAAAGTTCATGTGGCAAAGGCGTCTATGCCAAATCCAACTGATCTCTTTGGGTGACTTAGTAAGAAGACAAGTATCCCGTGGACAACTATTCCAATTCACGATATATACACTGCCTTGTCTTATGCCGACAAGTAGTACGGTATGAGTCCTCTTGTCTATGACTTCGCATTTTTAGCTTTTGAACTGCACTTTGTAACCTCGATCATAAAACTGTGAAACAGATAGAAGATTATATTTCAAACCTTCTACGTAAGATACGTCTTGTATCTCTACGTCGCCATTTCGGATATAACCAAAGCCTTTTGTGATGGCTATAGAGCTATCACCGAATATAACCTTTGGTCCTTCTTGCTTATGATAGCTTGATAGAAGTGCCTTGGTACCAGTCATGTGGTGCGAACAACCACTGTCTATGTACCAAGTTTCTCCTACTGAGCCACCCTTCTTGTAAAGATCGAGTCGACCCTGCATTAGATGATATTCCATAATTTAGGTACCCTCCTTGTCTATTGGGGTCCTGGGGGGTTAGTCGAGTTCAATGGAATCCAAATATACATTGGAGTCCTGAACAAGTTTGATCTTCTAAGTTTTCGACCATATTTGTTGCAAAATAAGACCCTGTTGTCCTTGTCTGGCCTATCCTCAGTCCTTGGGTCTACTCGTCTGAGGTAGCCTTTTGACTTAACCTCTACTTCAGTAGGCATAGTCCTGTGATAGTCAGAGTAGGGCTTGTATGCATTGGGGCCATACGGTTTATAGACATGTTTAGGTCTTTCTTCTCCTTCGATATCATACGATTCAGGCGGAGGATATAAGACGGGTTGAATACGATATTTTGGAGCCACATTCCTAGGCCTAGACGAGTAGAGCTGAAACTGCCTTATGAAAGGAGGTCTAGGCTCTTTCCATCTAGTTTGTACTTGTCTAGTACTTGTCTCCTCAGGATACCAGTCCTCGTATCTGACCTGATTAGGTCGTCCACGATTTCTAGTCCTTTGTTGATTCGTCTTAAACGGAACAGCCTTGTTGTTAACATTCTTTTTACCTCCCCTGGTAATGGGAATGTTAACTTGAGTCTGTTTGGGTACAGTGCCTTCAGATGGAGTTCCAATATCGTATATCATTGGTCCTTTTCCTTTATCATTAGTCAAAGAGCTTGAGATGAAAATAGTAGGGTTCTTAGGGACTCGAGTAGACGAGCTAGGTGATTCAGCAGGAGCCCTATACCTATCTGACAATTCAAGGTTAGCCGTAGAGGAGTTAACCAGGTCAGTAAGTTTAAGGTCTAGAGTGACAACCTCGGTTTCTAAGAACTTATTACGTTCTTCAAGCTTTTTGCACTTACTTTTTAAAACATTGAATTCATTTTTCTCAGTTGCATGTGTCTTAAGTAGGTCTTGATATAACCTGTCTGTCAATGCACATTTTTCTTTGAGTTGTCTTAACTCTTCAGTCAAGCGTTCATTTAGGACTGTTACATTAGGATATACTTTAGACTGAGCTTCCTTAAGATCAATGATTTCCTGTTTTAATGCAATGTTCTCGTCGCTGACTTCAATGAATGCCTGGTTAGCAAGTAGGAGGTCGTCTTCAACTGCACTTGTAGAGTGCTGAAGGCTACTCCGTACTTTGCTACTGGCAGTATCACTTTCATCAGAATCCGATTCATCACAGGATTGAAAAGAAGTAGCAGATGATACCTCTTGGTCGATTTTAGCCATGCAGCATATACCATCATCTACTATGAAAGCTTCATCGTGATCTGGATCGGACGGGTAGCTAGATGAGGACGATGGCAACTCGTCTGAATCAGAATCAAAGTCATCATTGGCTATCATTGCCTTCTTGCCACGGTTGTATCTTCTTTCCCTTCGTGCTTTGCGTTCTTCTAGATCATCAGTGCTCAGGTCTGGACATTCATATATGTAGTGACCTGGTTTCTCACAGTTATAGCACAAAAGATCATTAGTAGCCTTTTTAATAGGAGAGTTATTCCTTCGTTTATCACGTCTATCAGAACGAGTAATCTTCCTACCATCAGACTCTCTATCTTGTCTATTACCTTTCGAGACTTCGTCTCTCCTTTCGGACGAGTTTCGGTCTCGTCTAGTCTCAGACGAGTTCTTAGAAGCAGACGCTCTATGATCCCTATAGAACTTCTTATATCTTCCGAAACGTTTATTCAGTCTATCAAACTTTCTGACCATGAGGCTTACCTGATCCTTTAGACTAAGATCAGTATCTAACTCGTCTTTCACAGAAGCAGACCTAGTCTTAAAGGAAACGTTCTTTGATACAACATGTTCTCTGTCACTAGTTGTTATGGGTTCATCTTCGTCTAAATCAAACTTATGAGCCTTTAGAGTTTGAAACATGGTCTCTGCAGTCCACACGTCTATATCTTGTGTATTCTTAACAAGCATCTTTACCATTTTCCATCGACTATCAAGGCTTTTGAGAATCCTAAGATTGATTTCACGCGGAGTATATGATTTTCCAAGGACTTCCAAGTCATTCATGATCTTGGTAAAACGAGTATCCAGCTGGTCGATAGTTTCACCAGCTTTCATATGAAATGATTCAAATCTTTGGACCGCTGTGGAAAGCTTGCTTTCTTTGATTAAGGATGTCCCTTCACAAATGATAGCTAAGCGATCCCACATTTCTTTGGCAGTTTTACATTTTAACACTTTTCCTAGATACTCGTTAGGAAGAGTGTGTAAGATGTAATTCTTGGCCAAGCTATCCAAATTATTCTGCCTCATTTCTTATGAGGTTAGCTCTGACCTGGGTTTCTTGACGAGAGTACCCACGGCTTTGTGCTTGTCGAGGGCAGCAGTATTGGGGATCATGGTCACGATTGGACCTTCAGTGACGACAGAGATCATTAAGTCGTGAGTGGAACTGAAGATGGCTTCCATCCTCAGTTTCCAATTATAGTCCTGAACCTGGAACTTCGGTAACTTGTTAGCACTAATTTCGAGCGACATGATTCAAGAAGATACGTATAGCACAGTATAGTATTAAGAGACAGATATTTTCAAGAACAGCGATAAAGAACACGTAAGAGCACGTACAGTCACGGACCAAGACTTCACCCAAGTCTTAAGTCGGTTATCAAGAAACAGCAGTTCGTAAACTACTGCTCTTATACCACTTGTAGGTCCCATGTTGAGTTTAATAACGAGTAAGCAAGTGAAAATGTCTAGAGGGGGGTGAATAGACTTTTCAAAAATCTTTTGATATATCAAAGTACAATGCGGAAATCAGAATATAACAATGAGCCCAATTTTAGTTTATACTCAACTTATTTCGAGAACTCTGTTCTATGTATACTCAACTAGTCTTGTTCAGATATGTAATTCAATTAATCAAACAGTTAATCAATTAAACAACAAACAAAACAGTAAAGTAAATCAAACACGAGATTTATAGTGGTTCGACAACTTGTCTACATCCACTCTCACAAACCCAGTTGTGATGTTCTTATTAACTCGTCTAATGGAGTAATGTGTTCTTGTAGCTTTAAGTCCCAAGAAATAAGACTTAGATCTTCTCGACTATATCACCAGATATATCTTCGATCTAACTAGAGATTTACAAGTATCTAGCAACTTTGAAACAGTAAAAATAAAACTTCTCTATTCAGTAGCAGTCTTCTTTGATCTTCACTTGTCTTGCAGACTTGCTTTCTGAACTTCAAAACTCTGTGAGTGATTTCTTCTTTGAATCTTCAATAACGCTTCAGTATGCAGTAGTGTCAGTAGTCTTCAATCGATCAATACCTTGTGGTATTTATAGACTTCTGAATTCAAGAACTTGTCAGTTGTAACCAACTTTTCTTGAAAACTAACTTCTAACTTCTTCAGCTTATCTATCCACGCGTTTATTGTTAATTAGTTATTTCTAACTAACTCTTCAATCCTTATCTTCATACATGCTTTGAATAACTAACTTCATGTTGCCTTGTCTTGTTGAGTCTTGTAGTTGCACCTGTCTTCAGCAGTAGACTTCATCCTTCTTCTTCAGTAGTAGACTTAACAATAACTAATCTAATCCTAACAAAACTATTACATTACTTTAAGCTTTATAACACAGCTTAGTCAACTTAGAATCATCAATACACAATTACATATGAAAACAATGAGCTTATATGCAATGATTAATATAGCTCAATAACAATCTAATCAATTAATATGAACAGTACTTATACTTCGTACTTGTCTTTTGTTTTATACTTAACAATTCTTGTGTGAACTCTACTGGTCTGTACAAGATGACTTCTCTTAACTAGACTAGATCAGTCAACACTTAGAAAATATTCAAACTACTTTTGGCTTATCAAAACTTCATCATTATCTTTTATCATCAATTAGGACTTGTTCTAGGATTCATATCCCAACACCACTTATCCTTGCTTCTAATGTAGGTAGCACTACATCTTCAGAGCCAGTCAATCTCATCTCCACAGATGCCAATGTTCTACCTTGCTCATCCAAGGTTCCAGAAGTTTGAGCATGAGCTGAGTGGACTTGATGAGCCAATGAGTCCAACTTAGCTGTTTGCATCCCAAGCAGAGCTTGTGCTGATCCAGAATCCACTTAGATGAGAGCATCTGTTAAGAACTCATCTACAAAGATTTGGTCAAGAGAAATACTTGCAAGTTCAAACAAATCAAATGGGTTAGAGAATAAACACTCATCACCCTCATTATTTTTTGCATAAGACTCTGATACATCAACAGTCTTCTTCTCATTTTCAACTTCTTTTTGTCTCCCTTCATAAATAATGTCCTCACACAAAGGATCAGACCTCTTTTCATCAAGGGATTCCTGAATTTCAGATTTGACTTCAAGAATAACTTGTCCTTCCTCACTTATTCCACCCTCATATGGTGGTACACTCACAATCTTAGTGATTACTACCTCTCTATCATCCAAAACTCCCTCTAGTTTTTCAACTATACTTTCCTTTTCAACCCCTTCTCCTAAACCTGCAGCACCTTCACCCTCAACAGGGTTCAAAGGAGGCAGTTGTTGGGAGATCACAGTGCTTTTCTCAGCAGCCACTGAGTCATCCTGAATGATTAAGGGCTGATCAGTGTCCAACTCTCCTGACACTGAATAGGCCTTAACCAAACCAGCTTCTAGGATAGGAGCCTCCACATCTGTAAGTTGTGCCTTGGGTTCAGAAGAACCTTCATTGGCAGATGTGTCCTTGGCTGTGTCACCAGCTCTGGTCAACACCTCTGAAGATACATAGCCTTTTCTATGATAAGTGACAAGAGGATTTGAGAACTTGCTGGATTCAGAAGGGTTGGATTGGGGAGGTTCAGGGAGATTGGTCTGGGAGGGTTCAGAAGGGTTGTCTTGAGGAGGTTTGGAGGGGTTTGAGGGATCATCTTTACCATCATCACTAGAGTTGCTATCACGGTGCTTGATCCCTTTAGCAAGCCTCTCTTTCTCCTTAGTAATCTTGTCAGCAACCAACTTGGCAAATACTTCCTCATCAGTGAGGAACCTTGTTTAGTTTACTCCAGCAAAGTGAAGTAATTTGCCCTCTTCTATTTGGCACCAATTTACACCTTTGTCAAGAATGACTTGTGCAATCTCCATGATGGACTTATCTTTCACTTCCACTAACATTCTCAAATCATGGAACATGGTTTGAAGCCTTTGGAATTCTGCAAGTTGTGGATACTAGTTGTCCACAGTAGCCCTTGCTCCACCTCTGAGAATACTTTCATAAGTATACTCCTCCTCATTCTCATTTGATTGAGAACTTTGGGCTATAGGGGAGTTGGCTCTGGTTTCAGGAATTGCAGCTTCAGGCAGGTTGAGTTCAGGAGGGTTGGCTTCAGAAGGGTTGAGCTCAATAGAAGGTACTTCAGTTGCTTTTGAGAGCAATGATTCTGAAGGGGCTTTGCTAAGGGGGGTTGGCTCATGAAGTGCACTTTATAAGAATTTCGAATAGTGGAGCATAGATGAGTCAAGGGGAGACATGAGTCTTGTCTCATCTACAGCAAGATCAGCTAGCACATCAATTCCACTTCTTTGTGCACTCCCTTCTGGAGAATATCTCTTTGTAAGATCAACAGGGGTGATGGGTTGGTTAGGAGGGGTAACATGGGTTTCAGGGGAGTTGGGTTCAGGATTTTGGGTTTCAGGGAGGTTGGCTTCTAAGAGTTGACCTTCAGGGACTTTGGACTCTGGGGTTCCAGAACCAGAAGAGTTGGTCATGGACTTGGACTTAGTCATGCTTTCTGCCCTGCTGTCCCTTAGAGCTACTTGAAGAGATTTTTCCTCCTGAAGTTCCAGAATCTTGTCAGTGGGCTTGACTCTCCTCTTACTTGCCCTACTGCTCCCACTTCCTTCATTTTCCTTCTCAGGGACAACTTCTCTGGGCCTTTTATCACCCTTCTTCTTTTGCCTTGTTTCATTGTACTTCTGCCTCAACTCTTCTGAGTGGTCAGAAGACACTTGCACTCCTTCTTCTGCCACTTCTTCAACTTCAGTTGATGCTCCTTAGGCTTCTTCTGATGGAATTTGAGACAATTTCTTTGTCTTTACACCCCTGGCCTTAGATCTCTTCTTCAACTTAGGTTTCTCCTCTTGCTTAGCTTCAGCAGGTTTGGCCAGAAGCATCCTTCTTTGTTCAGTTTTCTTGCTTAGCTTTCTGAACAAGATTTTCTGGGCAGGGAGGGGCTTGGCAAAGGTAATTATTGAAATTGGACAAATAAAATGGGGATTAAATTCAAAATCGTCCCATCACATTTCAACTTTTTTGAATAGGTACCATAACTTTCTAATGGAATGAATTAGTCTAATAACTCTTTGAATTGTCCAATTTCAGTCCCTACAGGTCGCCGGAAATTGTACAAAATGACGTCATTTCTTCTTGTGCCAGTCACATGACCCGAGTTTCTACTCGAGCGTGTGTTTCTAATCTACGTCCAGATGGCAAAAACCGTTTTTCCACGTTATTTTATTTAAAAAATAATATAAATAAAAATGTTGTAATAAAAAATTAAAAAAAATAAAACTAAGAATTGAAAACCTGAACCAAAAAAATGCAGAATTTGATCCCCAAATTGTTCAGGAACACCATAGTAGCAAATCCTTAATTTGATCCATCTCTCAGTTGCATAAAATGATATATTTTACAGTATACTCAGGCCTCAGGCCATCTCCAACCACAAACTTCCAAATGAAGATCTCTAAACTTCAAAATATAATTTTTCAAACTCTATTTTAAAAACCTTCTCCAATCATGAAACTCTATATCTTACTCTATTTATTATTTTAATCATTTTCAATATATTACAATCATTAAATAATATATTTATCTTCGTATTTAAATTAATTTATACAATTAAATATTCAATTAGTAAATTAAATTATAAATTAAATATTACGGAGTATTAATTTTATCAAAATCATAAAATGTAAATAAACTTGTAGTTTTCAAATATTACTTTTATTTAAATGTAAAATTACGAAACACATAATGACGTAAAACGATACATGTGAGTATAATCTAATAGTTTACTTATTTTAATATGTCGGTATTATATGTAGCTAGGTAATGCATGTATGTCCGTTTTAATATGTAATGTATTTCATATTTAATATATAATGTATGTTTTATTGTATTTTACGTTATTTTTTTTGTAGATAATAATAATACAAAAAAAATATTAATTACACAATTAAAATTAAATTATAAATTAGTATAACAATAGAATTGTAATTATATCTAACAAATTATTAATATAGAATTGTAATAAAGAATTGTAAATATTAATAAAATAATAGACATAAAATATAGAGTTTTGAATAGTAAACTTCATATATAGAGTTTACTATTCAAAACTCTATTTCAAAACTTCAAAATAGAGTACGGTTGAAGGGAGCAAAACTTCATAAATGAAGTAAAACTCCAATTTTAACGCACCGTTGGAGATGGTCTCAGGTCCTCCTACTCGTATATTACACCAATTTTTTTTAACTAAACTCATGAAAATATGTATGAATAGCTTATTAGGAGAATACTTATTGTTGGGATATGAATCCTAGAGCAAATCCTAAAAGATGAATAAAAGATAAAAGATGAAGTTTTGATAAGCCAAAAGTAGACTTGAATATTTTCTAAGTGTTGACTGATCTAGTCTAGTTAAGTTGAAGTCATCTTGTACAGATCAGTAGAGTTCACAAGACAAGTACAAGTTCACAAGACAAGTACAAGTTCACAAGACAAATATTATTAAAAAATTAAGTACGATTTATAAGTACTTCATGTTTACTATTATATGAATTGTTAGGATGTTATTTGAGTTATTCGAATTGTATAGAGCTCATATTATTTCATATGTAATCGTATATAAACAATGTATAGTTTTGTAAGTTGACTAAGCTGTTATAAAAGAGAGCTTAAAGTAATGTAATAGTCTTGTTAGGATTAGTTGATAGACTAGATTAGTTCTATGTTGTAATCTGAAGAAGCCTACTGCACAAGTCAAGTAGAAGACGCAGTCTACTACTACTGGACAAGACAGGTGCGCAACTACACAAAGACAGGTCAACTTGAAGTTAGTTACAGAAACGCGTATTGAAGATGAAATTGAAGAATTAGTTATGGAATAACTAATTAACTGAAGAAACGCGTGGAAGGATAAAAAGAATCAGTTAGAAGTTAGTTTTCAAGAAAGGTTGTTACACAACTGAAAGTTCTTGGAATTGGAAAATCTATAAATACCTCATGGTATTGAACGATAAGAGACTACTGATACAACTGAGACTAATATACTAAAGCTACATTCCGAAAGTTTATTGAAGTTTACTCTCAGAGTTGATTGAAGTTCAGAAAGTGAAGCCAGAAGACAAGTGAAGAATCAAGAAGGCTACTACTGAAGATCAGAGAAGTTTTTAAGTTTTTTTTGTTACTTTTCAAGTTGCTAGATACTTGTAAATCGCTAGTAAGATCGTAGACATATCTGGAGGTATAGTCTGTTGAAGATCTAAGTCTTATTTCTTGGGACTTAAAGCTACAAGAACATATTACTCCATTGGACGAGTTAATAAGAATTTCACAACTGGGTTTGTGAGAGTGGATGTAGACAAGTTGTCGAACCACTATAAATCTCGTGTTTGATCTATTTACTGTTTTGATTGTTTAAATTGATTAATTGGTTTAACTACTTAACTGAACTTGATTAGTTGAGTATAGAACAGAGTTCTCGAATCTAAGTTGAGTATAATCTTGAATTGGGCTCATTATTAATTTCGTATTCCGCATATTGTACTTTGATATTTCGAAAGATTTTTGAAAAGTCTATTCACCCCCCTCTAGACGTTTTCACTAGCTTACTCGTTATTAACTCAACTTGGGACCTACAAGTGGTATCAGAGCAGTAGTTTACGAACTGCTGTTTCTTGATAACCAACTCAAGACTTGGGTGAAAGTCTTGGTCCAAGAGCATATTTGCTTACGTGTTTTTGATCAATATTCTTGTTATATCTGTTACGTGCTCCCAGTTCTTGACTTATCTGTTATTCTTGATCATAACTCTACTTAGCACTTATTTCTTGAAATCATGTCTCTTGAGATCAGCGCTAACAAGCTACCTAAGTTCCAGGTACAAGATTATGACTATTGGAAGCTAAGGATGGAAGCCATCTTCAGCTCCACTCACGACTTAATGATCTCCGTCGTTACTGAAGGTCCAATTGTGACCATGATCCCCAATACTGCTGCCCTTGACCCAAATCAACCAGTGGGCACTCTCGTCAAGAAACCAAGGTCAGAACTTACCTCTGAAGAAATGAGAAAGAATAATTTGGATAGCTTGGCCAAGAATTACATCTTACACACTCTTCCTAACGAGTATCTAGGAAAAGTGTTAAAATGTAAAACTGCCAAAGAAATGTGGGATCGCTTAGCTATCATTTGTGAAGGGACATCCCTAATCAAAGAAAGCAAGCTTTCCACTGCAGTCCAAAGATTCGAATCATTTCATATGAAAGCTGGTGAAACAATAGACCAGTTGGATACTCGTTTTACTAAAATCATGAATGACTTGGAAGTCCTTGGTAAATCTTATACTCCACGTGAAATCAATCTTAGGATTCTCAAAAGCCTTGATAGTCGTTGGAAAATGGTAAAAATGCTTGTTAAGAATACCCAAGATATAGACGTATGGACAGCAGAGACTATGTTTCAAACTCTAAAGGCTCACGAGTTTGATCTAGACGAAGATGAACCCATAGTAAGTAGTGACAGAGAACATGCTGTATCTAAGAACGTTGCTTTTAAGGCTAGTTCGTCTAAGATAGACAGGTCTAAGACTAAGACTAGATCTGCTTCTGTGAAAGACGAGTTAGATACTGATCTTAGTCTGAAGGATCAGGTAAGCCTCATGGTTAGAAAGTTTGATAGGCTGAATAAACGTTTTGGTAGATATAAGAAGTTCTATAGAGAGCATAGAGGGTCTGCTTCTAAGAACTCGTCTAAGACCAGACGAGACCAAAACTCGTCCGAAAGGAGAGACGAAGTCTCGAAAGGTAACAGACAAGATAGAGAGTCTGATGGTAGGAAGATTACTCGTTCTGATAGACGTTATAAACGAAGGAACAACTCTCCCATTAAAAAGGCTACTAATGATCTCGTGTGCTATAACTGTGAGAAACCAGGTCACTACATATATGAATGTCCAGACCTGAGTACTGATGATCGAGAAGAACGCAAAGCACGAAGGGAAAGAAGATACAACCGTGGTAAGAAGGCAATGATGGCCAATGATGACTCTGACTCAGACGAGTTGCCATCATCCTCATCTAGCTACCCATCTGAACCAGATCACGATGAAGCATTCATAGTTGATGATGGTCTATGCTTCATGGCTAAAATTGACCAAGAGGTATCATCTGCTACATCCTTTCAATCTTGTGATGAATCAGAAACTGATGAAAGTGACACTGCCAGTAGCCAAGTAGGGAGTAGTCTTCAGCACTCTACTAGTGCAGTTGAAGACGACCTCCTACTTGCCAACAAGGCATTCATTGAAGTCAGTGACGAAAACATCATCTTAAGACAAGAAATCATTGATCTTAAGGAAGCTCAGTCTAAAGTAGATCCTAATATAACAGTCCTAAATGAACGCTTGCAAGAAGAGTTGAGACAACTCAGAGAGAAGTGTGCATTGACAGACAAGTTGTATCAAGACCTACTTAAGACACACGCTACTGAGAAACATGAATTCAATGTTTTACAAAGTAAGCTCAAAAAGCTTGAAGAACGTAATAAGTTCTTAGAAACCGAGGTTGTCACTCTAGACCTTAAACTTACTGACCTGGTTAACTCATCTAAGGTTAATCTTGAACTGTCAGATAGGGATAGGGCTCCTGCTGACAAGACAGGCATAGGTGCTGAGACACCCAGCTCGTCTACTCAAGTTCCTAAGAACCCTACTATTTTCATCTCAAGTTCTTTGACTAATGATAAAGGAAAAGAACCAATGATATACGATATTGACACTCCGTCTAAAGGCACTGTACCAAGACAAACTCGAGTTAACATTCCAATTACCAAGGGAGGTAAAAAGAATGGTAACAACAAGCCTGTTCAACCTAGAACTAATCTTCAAAGGACTAGGAATCGTGGACGACCAAATCAGGTCAGATACGAGGATTGGTATCCCGAGGAGACTAGTACTAGACAAGTACAGACTAGACGACAAGATTCTAGACCTCCTTTCATAAGGCAGTCTCAACTCTACTCGTCTAGACCTAGACAGGAAGGTCCAAAATATCGTACACAACCTGTTCTATATCCTCCACCTTTGTCATATGATATCGAAGGAGAAGAAAGACCTAAACATGTCTATAAACCGTATGGACCTAATGCATACAAACCTTACTCTGACTATCATAGACAAGTGCCTGCTCAAGTAGAGATTAAGCCAAAAGGCTATCTCCAAAGAGTAGACCCGAACTCAAGTGATAGGCCAGATAAGGACAACAAGGTCTTATTTTGCAACAAATATGGACGAAAGCTTAGAAGGTCAAACTTGTTCAGGACTCCAATGTACATTTGGATTCCATTGAACTCGACTAACCCCCAAGGACCCCAATAAACAAGGAGGGTACCTAAATTATGTAATATCATCTATTGCAGGGTCGACTCGATCTATACAAGAAAGGTGGTTCAACAGGAGAAACTTGGTACATAGACAGTGGCTGTTCGCACCACATGACTGGTACCAAGACTCTCTTATCAAGCTACCATGAGCAAGAAGGACCAAAAGTGATATTTAGTGATAGCTCCACTGCTGTTACCAAAGGATTTGGTTACATTCGGAATGGAGACATAGAGATTCAAGATGTTTCGTATTTTGAAGGCTTGAAATACAATTTACTCTCTGTTTCACAATTTTGTGATCGTGGATACAAGGTGCAGTTCAAGAGTCAGAAATGTGAAATCATTGACAAAAGAACTCACACGGTCTTACTGGTCGGCATTAGACAAGGAAGTGTGTACATAGTAAACTGGAACAGTTGTCCGAGGGACACCTGTCTACTTACTAAGAATCCTAAAGAACTTGGCTGGCTCTGGCATAGACGCCTTTGTCATCTAAACTTTAAGGTTCTTAATAAGATAGCCAGAGACTACCTTGTTGAAGGTATTCCCAATGAAGTCTACTATAAGTCACATGTATGCACGTCCTGTCAAAAAGGTAAACAGGTAAAGGGTTCTTTTAAATCTATTCCATCCCTCTCAACCAGTAGAGTTCTTGAACTTCTACATATGGACCTACATGGCCCAATAACTCCTCCAACTTTGAACGGTAGAAGGTACACACTTGTTGTGGTAGACGACTATTCGAAGTTCACTTGGGTAGTCTTCTTACACAAGAAGAGTGATACACAAACACTTTTGCCTGATCTGTTGAAGAAGTTACAGGTTGAGAAGAATCAGTCAATTGTCAAGATCCGTAGTGACAAGGGTACTGAATTCATTAACTGATATATTAAAGAATTTTGTTCTAAGCGTGGCATCCAGCACCTTACTAGTGCAGCTAGGACACCACAGCAAAATGGAGTAGCAGAACGAAGGAACAGAACTCTTAAGGAGGCCTGCAGGACCATGCTGACAGAGTATAATACGCCTCAGAAATTTTGGGCAGAAGCTATCAACACTGCATGCCACTCACAAAACAGAAGTGCTATCAATAAAGCACTAGGTAAGACACCCTATGAGGTATGGAAAGGTAGAAAACCCAAAGTTTCATATTTTCATATATTTGGATGCAAGTGTTTCATCCATAACAATGGGAAAAGCAAGTTGAATGCATTCGATGCTAAAGCAGACGAGGGGATATTCTTAGGATACTCCTCGACTAGCAAAGCATTTAGAGTATTCAACTACTCAACCCTTTGTGTAGAAGAAACACCACATGTGGTTTTCGAAGAATCTCAACAGGACTCGTCTACCAACAAGATCAGTGAGAAAGCTACTGAGCTAACTGTCGAATCTGACAAAGACTCAGAGGTATATGAATCTGTTCAAGCTTACAATCCATTTATAAAAGCTCTCGAGTCAGATGACCAGAAGAAGGTGAGTGCTCAAGGTAACTCTACTAGACCAGTTGACATACCTAAACTAGTCGACTCGTCTACTCCCATTAAATCTTCTGATGATAATGATGTTGACATGCATGATGCTGTACATGACATAGATGATAGTACTATTGTTAAGAATAGAAATACATGGAAATCAGCGCATAATACTGAAAATATTATTGGTGACTCTACTGTTGGTGTGAAGACTAGACGACAACTCTTTGAGTCGCAAGAACAATCTAGTCCATCTCTGTTTTGCTGGTGTTGTTTCCTCTCATCTATCGAGCCTAAAACCATTAATGAGGCATTGGCTGATAGTAATTGGATCATCGCTATGCAAGACGAGTTGAATCAGTTTGTTCGAAATGACGTCTCGGAACTTGTCGATAGACCGAAACATCATAATGTAGTTGGCACTCGATGGATTTTCAAGAATAAGAAAGATGAGAATGATGTAGTTGTTCGTAATAAGGCTAGACTAGTCGCCCAAGGCTATTCACAAGCTGAAGGCATAGACTATGATGAAACATATGCTCCTGTTGCTAGACTAGAAGCCATTCGATTGTTCCTTGCATATGCTGCTTACATGAAATTTACTGTATATCAAATGGATGTTAAAAGTGCATTTCTTAACGGTATTCTTGCGGAAGAAGTGTATGTTGAACAACCCCCAGGTTTCGAAGTCAAAGGTAATCAGGTATACAAATTAAAGAAGGCCTTATATGGACTAAAGCAAGCTCCAAGAGCCTGGTACGATACTCTTTCTCAATTTCTATTAGAAAATGGTTTTACTAAAGGCAAGGTAGACAGAACCTTGTTTAGAAGACAAGAAGGGAAAGATATTTTACTCGTCCAAATTTACGTAGATGACATCATTTTTGGTTCACCTAACAAAGAGCTGAGTGAAAGTTTCTCAACACTCATGAAAAGTAAATTTGAGATGTCTATGATGGGTGAAATGAATTACTTTCTTGGAATTCAAGTAAAACAGACCCCTGACGGGATTTTCATAAATCAAGCAAAGTATACTAGAAATCTTATAGACAAGTATGGTATTAAGACATGCAAGTCTGCTGGCGTACCTATGCTACCTACATACAGAATGGACCCAGACGAACAAGGTAAGTGTATTGATCAAACTCATTACCGTGGTCTAATTGGTTCGTTACTGTACTTGACTGCTAGTAGACCTGATATTGCATTTTCTGTTGGAGTTTGTGCTCGTTTTCAAGCTAATCCAAAAGAGAGTCATATGGAAACCACTAAAAGGATTCTGAAATATTTGAAAGGAACCATCAATCGTGGTATATGGTATCCTTCAAATGATGATCTATCTCTAAGTGGCTACTCTGATTCTGATTTTGGTGGTTGTAGAATAGATCGGAAATCTACATCTGGTTCTTGTCAATTCTTAGGCACAAAACTCATCTCATGGTTTTCGAAAAAGCAGACAAGTGTTGCCACCTCTACTACTGAAGCCGAGTACATGGCTGCTGGTAGTTGTTGTAGTCAATTATTATGGCTTATACAACAGCTTAGAGATTATAATATTTGTGAATCAAATGTTCCTATATTCTGTGATAGTAATAGTGCAATTGCCATTACACAAAATCCTGTTCTGCACACACGTTGTAAGCATGTTGATGTGAAACACCATTTCATACGTGATCATGTAGAAAAGAAGGATATTCGCATGGAAAAGATTCATACTGATTTTCAAAGAGCTGATATTTTCACAAAACCATTAGCTGAGGCTCGATTTCATGAATTATGCATTAGTCTAGGACTTATTGATCTTGATCCTATTAGTATATAGCAATGCACTAACCAGACAGGTACAATCCTAAGAAGAAAGGAGAAATAGACAAGTTACCACAAAAGAGCAGAGCACTCGTCTACTCTCTCAACAGACAGGTATACAAGGTGAGACAATTTGACCATCCAACCCGATGAGGAAGCTGGTAAAGCTGAGGGTAATACTAAGGGAATACACATTTAAGGGGGAATTCTTGATTTCTTAAAGATCCTTATGTTGACTCTTTAGTTGGTAAAAGTCATCTTGTTTGAACCTTGATCATTGACTTAGATTGATATTCATTATTATTTATCCTACTCGACTACCTGTAATACATCTAATCTGTAGTGCAAGAACAGACAGGTACATATAGTCACTTGATGTTTAAAGTAGACAAGCATAGTCGAAGGGGGAACTCGTCTCGTGCGCCAGTCTACTCGTCTGTTCTGGATAGACTCGAACAGATAAGACAAGTATTCTCATGATTTACATATTCTAAGTGTTTAATCAATTTGAATTAAGGATATATATGTAGTTTGAAGTATTGAAATTTTAAAAAACCTAGAATTGGATTTATACACTCCATTTAATGAGGTGTATATAACTAGTTCGCGCCAAAACTCTACTGAGCTAGGTCAGAGGAATACACCCCTCTATCCTACCAATAGAAGAGGCGGATTTCAAATTTTACGATACTAAATCACGTAATTTTCTCGATTCCGTAAAACTGAATTTCTAAAGCCTTTCATATCTGTCCATTGGATTAATACTTCCAATCTCAACCATTGAACTCAAAGGTTTAAAACCCATTTTACTCGTTCTTAACTGCTCACGATTTCATTTTCTCTTGATCTCATAACTTCTCAAGCACTCAAACATCTTCGAAATTCCTCGATTTTCATAAACCATTTTACTATGTCTATCGTTTCAATGTTCGATGCTCGCACTAACATGCAAGCTAGGTTTGATCTCGGTAAGTACATTACCGAAGGAAGAGTGCATACAGAAGGATCGGTATTTTTCAAAGGGAATCACACTGAAGACAACAAGGAAGTCTTGATAAAATGCTTCAGATGCGGTTTGAGACCCTATTTGGAGGCATTTCCTGAGGTTGTTCTTGAAGAAGAAGTGTTGGAGTTTTATGCTACTGCAACTCGACAAGGCGACTCGATTGAAGCCTTTGTTGGAAGGAGGCGAGTGGAGATCACTCGAGAATTTCTGACCGAATCGCTGAAACTACCATCCGGATCGATAGATATCGAGAGATATGCTGAAGGCCGAGAGTTGAGGTACTTAAGTATTTTCTGTGGGAAAAGGCTGAAGTTGAAAAGCGATGGAAAGGTTCCTGTGGTGAAGAAGAAGGAGCTTCTTGAAAAATACAAGACTCTTCTTGATATCGCATCTAAAATGTTGCTAGGAGTCACTGGGAGTTTTGACTCTGTGACGCCCCAGAAAGCAAGAATTATGGCTGTGATTTATGATGGAATCACTGAAGGAAACTGGACTAAACTCTTCTTGGATAGATTGATGTACTACAAGAAGTTTGTGCAAGTTGACACAAGTTCAGCCAACTGGGTTGTTTCTGCAAATGTTAGCTTTGGAAACAAGTTAAGTATCATTCTACCCATTCTATTGCCAAACAAGACGAGTTGGAGTAAAGGCAAGCCATTTCATCCTCTAAAGCATTACTTGAAGAAGGAAGCTCTGGCTAAGCAAGCTGCTGCTAGATTGGCTGCCACCAGACAAGTTCAAATCAATCCTGATGATGCCATGATTGAAGCTGCCTCGTCTAGTGCTGGAGAAGACGAGTCGGGCAGTGCAGGTTCTGAAGAGGCTGAAGCTGGAACTAGTGGAAGACTAGTTCAGTATGTGGAAGAGGAAGCTATGATTGAAGCTGAAGGAGACTCAGAAGAGACTCACTCAGATAAAGAGCCTGAGAAGAAAGAGGAAGAGCTATATGAGTATCGACTAGTGAGAGTCGAGTCGAGTCCATCACCAGACAAGTTGACTGAAGAAAAGGTTGGTACTTCTTCTCGAACTTTGTTAATACCTCTCTCTCTCCCCGTTAAAACCAAGGCCAGATCACTTCGATCTCGTGCTAAAGCTGTACCCAAAACCTCATCAGTGTTGGCAGTGCAACCACTTTGAGCCAACATAACCCCACACACTACTATATTTGATACAGTTGATACTTCTACAACTGTCGAACCAAACCAAGCCACATCAAAGCCCCAAGAAACCACCATCCAAATCCCTCTTACCTCAACAGAATATGTTGAACCCCTTAACCCATCTACTTCAGACAAGATAACAGTTGCCACTGCAACAACTGAGACAGGGACCCCACCTGCTCAGACCCCGTCTGTTGTTAGATTCGAATCTCTTGTTTATTATCCGATGTGCTTAAGGGAGAAGAGGATTCGTGCTAAAGTTAGCAACAATCTGAAGAAGAGGCTCGCATCTATTGAGATAGACACCTCGTCCGAACAGTATGAGAGACTCATTCGAATTTGCACATGGGTTGCATTGAAGAAATCTTCTACTGATGATTTGTTTGAAGTCATTCAAGGCATGGGAGGAATCTCAAATTTTATGGATTGGGAGATGGAGCAAAGGGAGAATAGTGGAGTTCAAGATTATTCAGAACTACTCCCACCTCATGTTCTTACAGCCCTGGTAAAGCGAATGTTAGATATTCCAGATGATATATTGCCTACATCGCATAAGTTTGATATTGGTGTTCAGACTGATCTACTGGAAGAGGAGTTGAGAGCTGTAACTGTTGAAGCGGGAATTCAAACTTCAGATCAGTCAGAAGATGAGTCTGAAAACTCTGATGATGATTCTTTCAATTTTGGAGTGGAAGATGATGAGTTCATGGACGCCGAAATGTTTACAGAAGATGAACTTGTTGAGAAAGTTCAAGAAAAGGGTGTTACTGAAGCTCAGTCATCTACTCAAGGTTTTTCTGAAGGATATCTTACAGAGTTGAAGTCTGATTTAAGAGATGCTGTTCACTCTGCTGTCGATGAGTTCTTGAATTCAAAAGTGAAAGATGTGCTAGTTGAGCAAAATCAGTTGCTTGTTGATTCCTCTAGAGAATTAATTGTTGGAGAGGTCAACAAGATGGACTCAACTTTCAGAGCGGAGTTGTATAAATAAGTTGAAAGATTTTTGCAAAAGCAAGTTGATGAATCTGAGAAACGATCTATTTCATTTGCTAGATCATTGGCTGAAGAATCCAGCAAGATGGAACGTTTATATCGTGTGAAGATTGAGATAGCTGATGAACAAAGGCGAGAAGCACAAGATCAGTTGGTGCGTTCTCAAGCTATTCTCACTGAGCTGACAAAGCAAAATACTCTACTGCGTCAGACAGCTACTCATTTCAAAGATGAGTTGGCTATTAATTCGAAGAAATTGGAGTCTACTGTTGATCGACTGGACAAGATGAGTCGTGACCAGACGCATCAAAAACAGATAGAGCTCACTGCAGAAGCTATGAAGGAAGCACTAAAGGAAGAAATGAATCGATTCACTAGTCTATTCACTCTTAAGGCAAGTGATGAAGCCAAAAAGGGGGAAGAGACAAGTAGAGTTGAAGAGAAGTCAAGTGCTGAACCAGAAATGAAGGAAGCTGCAACTGCTATACAAGATCTTAAAAGACCAAAGAGAGGCAAGTTGGTGAAGACAGTAGATCTTGAGGAAGCAAGACAATCAGAAATAAAAAGATTGGAGAAAGGAAAAAGCATTGCGTCTCCTGAAGGTAAAGTTCAGACTAGACAAGTCAAGAGGAAACTTGTTCTAGAAAAGAAGAAAGAAGAACTAGGATATATTCTAGCTGATATTGGTGATGAAGAGGTTGAAGCTCTTCATAAGAAGCAGAAGCTGGAAGAAGCTCATTATGCTAACAAGAAGTTGCTGGGAAAGCATATCAAGAATTTGCTGAAATTGAAGACTGATCCAGAACAAGTTGAAGATGCATACATTGATAATTTCATTGATGATGAACATAAAGATGCATGGTTCAAAGTCAAGCTAAATTGGGAATTGGATCACTGGATTATTCGCAAGTTTGGAGATCCAGAGAGCAAAGAAGAGTTATATGCAATTTTTGACAAGTTCATGGAAAATCAAGACAGGAATCTATGGAACTTGATCATGAGGATTGCTACTGCTGTAAGTTTTAATATCCTTGTTCCTATTTTTCCTAAGTGGATTACTCCGATGTTAAGTTCAGGAAAAAGGATCGATCTCAATCATATTAAGAAGTTTGAAGAAGACCTACTGGAGAAGGAGAAGATCGAAACTGAAGAACACATGGATGTCATTCACAGAAGACTACTAGATGCTTTTGGTGTTCCAAGTTCTTAAGAAGGTAGTATATCAGATTAATTGTTTTTTGTTCTGATTACTTAGTTTTTTTTAAGTATGTGTAATCTACTGGTCTATTTTGAATGAATGAAAGATAAGTACTATTTGATGTTTAAGACAAGGTAACTACTTAACTAGTCTACTTATAAGAAAAGATTCAAGTAGTTTTGGCTTCATCAAAAAGGGGGAAATTGTTGGGATATGAATCCTAGAGCAAATCCTAAAAGATGAATAAAAGATAAAAGATGAAGTTTTGATAAGCCAAAAGTAGACTTGAATATTTTCTAAGTGTTGACTGATCTAGTCTAGTTAAGTTGAAGTCATCTTGTACAGATCAGTAGAGTTCACAAGACAAGTACAAGTTCACAAGACAAATATTATTAAAAAATTAAGTACGATTTATAAGTACTTCATGTTTACTATTATATGAATTGTTAGGATGTTATTTGAGCTATTCGAATTGTATAGAGCTCATATTATTTCATATGTAATCGTATATAAACAATGTATAGTTTTGTAAGTTGACTAAGCTGTTATAAAAGAGAGCTTAAAGTAATGTAATAGTCTTGTTAGGATTAGTTGATAGACTAGATTAGTTCTATGTTGTAATCTGAAGAAGCCTACTGCACAAGTCAAGTAGAAGACGCAGTCTACTACTACTGGACAAGACAGGTGCGCAACTACACAAAGACAGGTCAACTTGAAGTTAGTTACAGAAACGCGTATTGAAGATGAAATTGAAGAATTAGTTATGGAATAACTAATTAACTGAAGAAACGCGTGGAAGGATAAAAAGAATCAGTTAGAAGTTAGTTTTCAAGAAAGGTTGTTACACAACTGAAAGTTCTTGGAATTGGAAAATCTATAAATACCTCATGGTATTGAACGATAAGAGACTACTGATACAACTGAGACTAATATACTAAAGCTACATTCCGAAAGTTTATTGAAGTTTACTCTCAGAGTTGATTGAAGTTCAGAAAGTGAAGCCAGAAGACAAGTGAAGAATCAAGAAGGCTACTACTGAAGATCAGAGAAGTTTTTAAGTTTTTTTTGTTACTTTTCAAGTTGCTAGATACTTGTAAATCGCTAGTAAGATCGTAGACATATCTGGAGGTATAGTCTGTTGAAGATCTAAGTCTTATTTCTTGGGACTTAAAGCTACAAGAACATATTACTCCATTGGACGAGTTAATAAGAATTTCACAACTGGGTTTGTGAGAGTGGATGTAGACAAGTTGTCGAACCACTATAAATCTCGTGTTTGATCTATTTACTGTTTTGATTGTTTAAATTGATTAATTGGTTTAACTACTTAACTGAACTTGATTAGTTGAGTATAGAACAGAGTTCTCGAATCTAAGTTGAGTATAATCTTGAATTGGGCTCATTATTAATTTCGTATTCCGCATATTGTACTTTGATATTTCGAAAGATTTTTGAAAAGTCTATTCACCCCCCTCTAGACGTTTTCACTAGCTTACTCGTTATTAACTCAACTTGGGACCTACACTTATTGTATATATTTTACATCTGTCCCACATTGAAAGTTGTATCTAGTTAGTCTAGAATTACTTTGTATTAGGGATTCTCCCACATGTTAATAAAATATTGTTACGTATAAAAGAAGAAGAAAAAGGCCAGCTAGTTAGGGCTGGTTAATACTTAGCAGTTTAGTTAGTAGTTAGGGTGTGTTTGCAAACCATAGTGATGGATTCAAAGTGATTAAAATTGATTTTTACAATAAAATTGAAAGTTGATAGTGTTTTAAAATTAAGCACTTTAAATCAATTGTGTATATGTTGTGGTGTATACAAAATAAACCACTTTTTTTTTTATATAAATTTACATAAAACACCCTTATTACATTTGGATAAGTAATGTGTAAAGATGAAATATTATTTAAATTGTGAGGGCAAAATTGTAAAAGTGATTATTATAATGATGAGAATCACATAAAAGCTATTAGAAGTAGGTGGAGGGGTGTTTCACCAAAATCACTTTTAACAAATTAACTTAATCACTTGGTTGTGTTTGCAAACACTCCAAAAGTGATTCTATTTTTAAAAAAAAAGTGCTTTTAAGCACCTTCTAGTATTTGCAAACACCCACTTAGTTGGTTTAGTAACAGTTATGTTCTTTAATTACTTACTGAGGGAATAGTCTACAAATAATTGATCCTTGTGTTTAGAAGGGTATGTTGAATAATATTAAATTGATTCGGCTTCGGCTTGGGCGGATTATATCCCAATACTGTTCAGATTATTTTTATTCGTGTTCTTGTGTTTCTAGTCTACCTTCTCTGCTAACAATTTATCTCGACCTGCAGGATCGATGACGAGAAGCGATACTCGTATGGAAACCTTAGAAGCGTTAATAGAGAGGCTAGGTTAGGGCCTAGAAATTTCCGCTAAGCGCCATGTTGCAATGGAAGCAACTCTTGAATCCATCCAGAAGACCCTTTCAAGATTGGTTAAAGAAGAGGGCAGTTGCCACGATAACTCGTCGGCATCACCGGGTGTTCCTGTTGGTCCTGAAAGGATTATGACACAAGTGTATAGGGGGCGGGGGGAATGCACTTGTGTATGCAAATATTTTTCAGTTTTGATCAAACAACCTATCAGCAGGGTTGTCCTGCACAACTTCTCTAATTAAGTTATATGTGCGGAATTATGGTTGGCCCTTTAAATTTAAACTCCTTTTTACTTCTGAAATTCTTACTTAACAATTAACAGTTTCAGGGGACTTGTCCCAAATCTGTTTCGCACAACTTGTGAATGTTTTCTTTTGAAGATCATTTTGTGTGTAGTGTATGAATGTGTTACTTATATGAACTAGCTTGAATGTAAATAACACAAGAAGTTTATAGTGGTTCAGAGACTCAAGCTCCTACATCCACTTTCCCTGATTTAACAGGATAATTCCTTCACTTGGAATTAGCTTGTTTTATAGTGCCAAGATGCACTGATCAACCACACTACTCCTTAGTGCCTTGATCCCTAGGAATTCAGAGTCCTAGTGCTCTCTCAACTCTTGAACTAAACAGTTCTACACTTGACAGTTCTAGTTCTTACACTTCTACTACAACACCACTTCAAACTTTCCTTAAAAGGTGTAAGGGATGATGTTGGTTCCAACTAGGGTGAGATATCCTTTACAATTAAGCTCTGTGTAAGGGTAGGATATCTCTCTAAGCTCAAAGGATTTACAATAGGTTCAGGCTTAGATGAAATGTATGGAAACTAAGAATGAAGTATTCTTCTGTGAGCTTGTAAGCTTGTGTGCTTGTAGTTTCCTTAGATTATAGAGATGTTAGACACTTCAAATGGTTTCTACACTTCAGTATTTATAGAGCAAGATGAGGTTATGTCCGTTGGAAAGATAGCCTCAAATTGTCTATTTTAGTCTTCATTGAGCTTAGCAGCTTGAAGACGGATTCTTGAAAGTGACATTTCCTTGTTTTGGGAAGTAAAGTGCTAGAAGCTTCTTGTCTTCACTTTGATGCACTCTTCCCAATGTCTAACTTGAAGATTCAGTTAATCAAACATGGACATTACTTCTGATCATTGGTTCTTTGATAAGGGTCAACTTTCCTTATCATCAGGACAAATCTGCTTATCACTTTCAACTGATTTGTCTTATCAGCAGTGTTGGCTAGCTCTCCAGTTGAGTTGGCTCTTTAACTTTACTGATCATGGATTGATGTTTTCTAAGAATTCATGATTCCATATCAGTGGACTTGACCCCATCAGCACAGTTGTCTCTTGCCTTAGACTGAATTTGAAACACTTCAGGTTTAGTGTGCTTGGTCAATTTTGCTGGGCATCTCCTCTGAACTTAATTGCATATACATCAGCAGACTTGGTCTACTTTATGTGTTCTTCTGAGTTAATCATCATGGAGGTTGTCTCTTTACTGAGCTGACTTGATCATCAGCACATTTGAGCTTTTAGAACATCAGCAGTGTTGGAACCAACTTGATTCTAAGCATTCAGGAACTTGATTCTTGTAATCTTCTAAGCTTGTGTTCCCCCTCAACTTGTACATCTAAAGCATCTATGAGCTGCCTAACATGTCAGCTTCTCAACTAGCATGATCTATATGTTCCAACATTCCTGAAACATATTCATTCAACTTTGACTTATCTATTTGGCATGTCTTAAGGGGTTTTGGTATCTTAATCAAAATCTCATTTTATTCCCAACAATTTCCCCCGTTTTGATGATGCCAAAACCTATACAAAGGTGACTTGACTATACTATTACATGTATCTTCAGTAAAGATGACTGAGGTCAAATATCCTGAAAGAAACTGTTAGTACAACCACATTTTAAGTGCATATAGGTTAAGTCAGACATGTTGAGATAATGAGATATTATCTCTTGAAGCAAAATGGTTGATTTTCATAGATATAACATTTAAGCCTTACAAGGCATGATGATAGTCAAAATCAACCAATCAGAGCATGTAATCAGAGCATATACTAAGCATAAATACATAAATATCAGCAGCCATGAGCAAAGGGGACAAGGAAACTTAGCAGTTTCAAAGATCATCTTCAGGAGGTGGCACCATTCCATATTGTCCCCAAACTCTTCTCTTAAGATCCATGATCTCCTTGTTTGTTCCCTTGGGTCCAACTTCCAGCTTCTCCATCTTTAGACTGTCAATGAACTCTTGGAGAATCCTTTGCTGGTCAATGTATCCTTGCAGCTTTGGAGGTATGTAGATAATGGGACCAGGGGCTTTGAATTCCACTCTTGCTATATCTGCACCAGCGAAGAGTTTCTTGTAAAGCTCCCTATGATTATCATACATGAATTGAGTGAAAATGCACTCAATGTCTTCATCCATCCATCGGCATATGACATAGAAGTCATAAACAAACTCTCTTTTAGCTTCCTCCCATTCATCATTCAGCTGGATTGGAACCCATTTATCAAGATGGGGATACTTGGTGTCCATCTTGATCAGCAACTGTGGCTTGAACTTTGTGTAAGAGGCCATCTTTCTCCTTAGCTTCTGAAAACTTTCTCTTCTCAGATCTCTGGCTCTGTTTGCTTCCATAAGTGCTTCCATTTTTTCTTGTGCTCTCATCATGGACAATTTCTACTAAGTCTCTGCATCCTTTCCAAAGCCTTCTTCAAATAACTTAGAAGGGTCATCAGCTAAGACTGGAATCTTCTTCTTTTTAGGGTTCTTGGCCACTTCATCTTCACCAGCATCTTCAGCAGTCTTGTTCTTCTTTGGACAAGGTTCATCATCAATTCTAAACTCAGGAGGCAAGTCCAGGCTGTTGGGAAAGTCAGTGAAGGTCTCTTCTCTTCTCTTGCTCTTCTTTGGTTTCTTGACCTTCCCCCTGACTTGGACATCTTCAGCTGACTTGTCCAAGCCTGTTGATTCTCCACCTGGCCTTTGCTGCCATCTTGCACTTTCTTCTTGTACCGAGGCCATAGAGTTTTTCAGGGCAATTGCAAATTGCTCTTTTTCATCAAGATCCTCTATGTCCAACACTTTCTTGCCCTTCCCTTCAACTCCATGCACTTGTTCTTTCCCTTTACTGCCTTCACCAATCTTCAAGGCACCTTTGGCTCTAGCTCTTTCCCTTTCCCCCTTTTTGGCAACATCAAAGCACTGGGGCTTAAGGTCACTCATAGTGGTAGCTAGTAAGGATTGGGCCTGGTTCAGGGACTTGATCTCCTCAAGAAGGTAAACATTCTCATCATGAATATTTTACATCCTATCACTGCTCATGCTAAGGAAAGAAAGAACTGGCTTCATTTCCTGCTCCACAACCTCCTCCATTGTGGCCTTAAGGGATGCATCAAGGTTGGCCTTGAGGAATTTAGTAAGGTTGGCCAGTGCAGATTCAGAGATCTTGGCAAGAACTTCTTTAGAGAACTTGGCTGATGCTTCCTTCACCATAGCCAATCTCATCTCTTCTGCTCTTTTCTTCTGAAGAGCACTTTTCTTTCCGATGGCTTGCTTCACAACCAATCTTAGAGCCTTGACATTCTTATTATGGTTGTCAAGAAGCAGTTTCTGATCCTTTTTCACTGACTTGGTGAAAGATTCCATGCTTTCCTTGGCCTTTTGAACTTCAGTAGAGATGGTCTGCAGCCCAGACTCAACTCCACTCATCCTTGCTTCTATAGTGGGCAACACCACATCCTCTTAGCCTCATCTCCACTAAGTCAAGTGTTCTGCCTTATTCATCCAAGGCTTCTGATGTGTGTGAATGGGCATTTTCCACTTGTTGGGCCAAGGTGTCCAACTTTGTTGAATGCTCTTCAAGTGCAACTTTGGATAGACTTACATCAACTTGAACAGGAGCATCTGTAAACACATCTTCAGCAAATATTTGGTCAAGTGTTATTCCTGCAGTATTTGCAAAGAAAAATTTGTTAGCAAAATCACCCTCATCTCCCTCAATTTCTTTTTCATTAGGCCATGATTCATCAGCAGCCTTCTTTTCATTTTCAACTATATTCTTTTCTCCATGTTCATAAATAATCTCACAATCATGAAGGGCAGGCCTCCTCTCATCAAGGGATTCTTGAAGTTCAGATTTGACTTCAAGAATAAACTGTCCTTCCTCACTCACTTCATCTCCCTCTCGAGGTGGTACACTCACTATCTTAGTAATGACTACCTCAGTTTCATCCTCAACTCCCTCTTATTTTTTAGGACTAATCTCCTTTTCAACTCCTTCACCTAAAGCTGCATCCTCTACATCCTCAACAGGATTCATAGAGGGCAGTTGTTGGGAGATCACAATGCTTGGGCATACCAAGGGCATTGAGTCATCCTGAATGGTTAAAAGCTGGTCAGTGTCCAACTCTTCTGACACTGATGAGGTTTTAACCAAACTAGCTTCTCCTTTGGAAGTCTCAATATCATTCAGCTGTGCCTCAGACTCAGTTGAACCATCATGGGCTGATGCATCTTTGACTGTGTTACCACTCTAGGTCAACACCTCTGAAGTTTCAGAGTCCTTAGCACTTGCATATGTAAGGTAATGTACCTTACTAACTTGAGGGCTAAGAGGGTTGGGGTTTGTGGGATCATCATCATTAGAACTGCTATCAGGGTGTTTGATCCCTTTAGCAATTCTTTCTTTCTCCTCATCAATTTTGTCTTCCACCAACTTTGCAAAGACAACTTCATCTGTCAGGAATCTTATCTTCTGAACACCAGCAAAGTGTAGAAGCCTACTTTCTTCAATCTGCCACCAACTTGCACCTGTATCTTGTATAATTTGGGCAATTTCCATGATGGTTTTGTCTTTGACTTCAACTAGGGCTCTCAAAGCATGGAAATTCCTCTACAATCTTGGGAATTCAGCAAGGTTGGGGTACAAGTTGTCCACTGTTGCTCTAGCTACTCCTCTGAGCATACCTTAAGGTATACTCCTCCTCATCGCCATAATATTGGGGACTTGGGGTTATAGGAGAGTTGCCAACAGTTTCAGAAGGGTTGGTTTCAGGATTAGGTTCAGGGACATTGGGCTCAGAAAGTGGTAATTCAGGTGCTTTTGGGAGCAATGTTCCTGAAGGGAATTTACTTAGGGGAGTGGGTTCTAGTAGTGCAGCTTCAAGGAGTCTTAAGTATTGGAGCATAGTTGAATCAAGAGGAGACTCTAGTCTTGATTCATCAACTATAATATATGTCAGCTAAGACGTCAATTGGACCTCTTTGAGATGTTCCCTCTGGAGAATATCTTTTGGTAAGATCTAAGGGAGTGATAGGTTGGTTTTCAGGAGTTTTGTGGGTATCAAGGGAGTTGGGCTCTGAGTGATGGGTTTCAGGGAGTTTGGACTCAGGAGTTCCAACATCAGGGGAGTTGGATTTAGACTTAGTTTTTTACTTGGACCTTGTTCTGCTTGCAGCTTTACTTTCCTTGAGTGCCTTTCTCAAGGTTTCCTCCTCCTGAAAACTCTACATCTTTTTAGAAGGTTTGGCCCTTCTCTTGCTTAGCCTAGAGCTGCCACTTCCTTCCTCCTCTGGGACAACATCCCTGATCCTTTTCTTAGAAGCAGATTGCTTCTTGCTCTTCTTTACTGCCATTGGGAACTTTTCCCTTAGTTCCTTAGAATCTGATGGCACATCAACTCCTTTTTCAGCAACCTTTTCCAACTCTGTTGAAGTGTCAGTATCCTCTTCTGAAAGGATTTGTGTCATTTTCCTTGTCTTTACTGTCCTTGCCTTTCTCCTAGGCTTCATCTTGGGCTTAAGTTCCAAAAATTCAGCAGGTTTGGCCACCTGCAGCTTCCTCTGCTTTGTCTTCTTGGACAACTTTCTGAACATTATTTTCTGAGGAGGAAGGGGCTTGGCAAAGGTTTTCATTTGTGAGTAATGAGAAAACCTTTCAATCAGGAGACTTGCCGCTGTGCAATATCTCAGTTTTCCCTCCATCACCACCTTCATGTGGGTTTTCACCTTGAACTTTGCCTTCTCCTTCATCATTTCCCCCATGATGAAGTCTCTCTAGTTGAACTTGATGCCTTTATCACTTGCATCAATCACAACAACCATTATCCTTATCCTTGGCAAGCTCACTTGCTCAAGGCTGCCAGTATTGCTGAGAATACTGTTGGTCACCACTTCAAAAAGTGTTAGAAACTCAGGTTTCAGAGTGTTCTTATGATGTGTGGAGGATAATGGACAAGGAGTTTTGAGTCAATCTTGAGCAATATCATGTTCATGCCCAGCACCATAATTTTTTGGATTCCTTCCTTCTGAAGGCAATCCAAAAGCAGCCTCCAAGTCCTCTTCTGAGAACTTAACTGTGTGTGAGCTCTTTTCTTCTTGACCTTCTTCAACATAGATCAATCTTGTGTATACTGCACCACCAGTTGCCTTACCTTTCCATTTCAGAAAGGCAAAGAACTCAGCCATGTATTGCTCAAGGCATGAGCTTGGCTTGGTCTCCATGAATTTCTGTAAGTCTGCTCTCCTTAGCCATCTTAATGTTGGAGTAACTTCTGGAAGTTCACTCTCAAAGGAAATGATAGGTTCAAATGTGAGGTTGTTTTTGTGGCTAAGGTACTGGAAGTCAATGTCTAACTTCTCATTAGAGAAGTCAACAAGCCTGTCTTGTCTAATCTTGGGTGCGATTGATGAACTGCAAGAAAGCTTGAGAGGGTTTTTGAAATTTTTGTTAGGGTTTGAGATTTGTAAGAATGCGTGGGGAAGAATGAAAGGGTTTGGGCTTCTTAAGACTTGAGTATATTCCAAAAGGAATGTATGTCAATGAGTTGGTGAGTCTTAAGGCAATTCAACAGTTGGTAAATGAGAAAATCAAACATTGGATGGCCAGGATTAATTCAGGGGAGTTGGCTAGTTAATGATCCAACAGTTCAAATTGATTTCAAATGTTTAAAAACTGTTTTATTAAAACGTGGGTATAGAAGTTAAGGCTTTTTATGTATTAGGGAGTTATCAAAGTAGATTGTGGGCTTGAAATGTTTAATGCAAACAAGAATTGAATCTTTGCATTAAATGCTTCGAAAGTGACTTTTTGGGTAGGGGACAAATTAAATCTTTGTAAATGTGATGGCTAGAAGAGGAATGGGACAACCATCAAAATAGGCAATGATTACCCAAAATAGGTGCTTATCAAACCTATATTTGTTTTAATAGCTATTTCAGCTTATATGGCCCCAGATGGACAATTGTCTTGACCCAAATCTCTTGAAGTGGGCCCAGACTAATGAATTCATCTGTCCGACTTCTCTGAACAACTTTGGGTCATCTCTCTTGAGATTCAGTAGACTTTACCCAAGTCTGCTAAAGAACATTTCTTGTTCCCCCTTGATTGTTGAACTCCATTAGGCTTACTTGTCCATCTTTCCTGGATCAAGAAGTCCCAACTCTGCTGAAAGTTCCATGAACCCTGCTTCAGCAAGAGGTTTGGTTAGAATATCAGCCTTTTGGTGATATGTGTGGATTTTCACCAATTTGATGTCCTTCTTCTCCACATGGTCTCTTATGAAGTGATGTTTGATGTCCACATGCTTGCATCATGTATGTAACACTGGATTCTGTGAGATTGCTATTGCACTGTTGTTGTCATAGAATATAGGCACTTCAGGGGAGTTGACATTATAGTCCTTGAGTTGTTGTCTCAACCAAAGGATTTGAGCACAACAACTTCCAGCTGCAACATATTCAACTTCAGTGGTTGAAGTTGCCACAGTGTTTTGTTTCTTTGAGAACCAAGAGATGAGCTTGTTTCCCAAGAATTGGCATGTTCCAGAAGTAGACTTCCTATCAATTCTGCATCCTCCATAGTCCGCATCTGAGTAGCCAGTTAACTCTATGTTGTCATCTGCTGGATACCAAAGGCCTACATTTTCAGTGCCTTTGAGGTATCTTAAAATCCTCTTTGCAACCTCTAGATGAATTTTCTTAGGTTTAGCTTGGAACCTTGCACATACACCTACTGCAAAGGTGATGTCAGGTTTGCTGGCTGTGAGATAGAGGAGTGATCCAATGATTCCTCTATATTCAGTAGAGTTGGCTGCAACTCCACTCTCATCTGGATCCATTTTCCAGTTAGTGTTCATTGGAATCCTCATTGGCTTGCTTGTTGAGCATCCAAACTTTTTGATCATTTCCCTTGTGTACTTGGCTTGGTTGATGAAAACTCCTTCTTTAGATTGCTTGATTTGAAGTCCCAAGAAGAAATCCATTAGCCCCATCATTGACATCTCAAACTTGCTTTGCATGAGCTTTGAGAACTTTTCACAAAGCTTCTCATTTGGTGATCCAAATATGATGTCATCTACATATATTTGGACAAGTAGGATATCTTCTCCTTCACAAATTCTGAACAAGGTTCTGTCCACTGTCCCTTTGACAAAACCATGATCCAACAGAAATTGTGGCAAGGTGTCATACCAAGCTCTTGGAGCTTGCTTAAGTCTATAAAGGGCTTTCTTGAGTATATACACTTTATTTCCATCTTCAAACCATGGGGGTTTTTCTACATAGACTTCTTCTTTGAGCACTCCATTCATAAAAACACTCTTGATATCCATTTGATAGACTTTGAACCTTTTGTGGGCAGCATATGCTAGGAATAGCTTTATTGCTTCAAGTCTTGCCACTGGTGCAAATGTCTCATCATAGTCTATGCCTTCTGATTGACAATAACCCTTGGCCACCAATCTGGCTTTGTTTCTGACTATCACATCATTCCCATTCTTCTTGTTCTTGAACACCCACTTTGTTCCAATAACGTCTTGATGTGATGACATGTCAACCAGTTCCCAAACATCATTTCTTGTAAACTGGTTCAACTCCTCTTGCATTGTTGTAATCCATTTTGCATCATGAAACCTTCTAGTTTTGACTCCAATACTTGGATCTCCTAGTATCAGGTTAGTTGGATGGTCAGATAACCAATTCCTCCTTTTCCTGATGCCTTCAATAGAGTTGTCCTCTACTGAGGTTGAGTCACTAGGATCATAAAATTCAAGAACGTTTAATGCAGGGTCTAATTCAGGATCATATTCAGGGGTGTTGGCCTCAATGTCAGGGACATTGTCATTTTCAACATTGTTAGTTCCCCCTGGAATAGTGGATCCATTAACTACCTCAACAGAGCCTGCTTCTTCATTGGTAGTTGTTACCTAATTATGAATTGAGATTGGGTCATTCAGTTCATCATTTCCTTCAGTGGGGTTTTCTTCAGGGAGATTGCCCTCAGGAGTGTTGTCCAATGGGATATTTTCAGGAGGATTGGCTTGGACAACTTCAGTAAATAAAGTATCTTTGTCCATTAGGCTCAGTCTGATTGTTCTTTGTGTGATAACATTCAAATCCGGGATTTTATCCCTGTTCTCAAAAATAGCTTCATCAAACACAACATGAGGTGTTTCTTCCACAAGAAGAGATTTGCAATTGTAGACTCTGAAAGCTCTACTGATTTGAGACTATCCAAGAAATATTCCCTCATCAGCTTTTCTATCAAAAGATTTCAATTTCTCTTTCCCATTGTTGTGAATGAAACACTTACAACCAAATATGTGAAAGTATGATACTTTAAGCAATCTTCCTTTCCAGAGTTCATAAAGGGTTTTGCCTTGACCCTTAGTGATCAAGCATATATTCTGAGTATAGCATGCAGTGTTTATAGCTTCAACCCAAAATATCTTAGGCAAATTTGAATCAGCAATTAAGGTTCTAGCTGCCTCTTTAAGAGTTATATTCCTTCTTTCAGCAACCCCATTCTGTTGAGGGGTTCTAGCTGCTGAAGTTTCATAGGCAATTATATTTTCAATGCAATACTCATTAATATATGAATTTATGAACTCAGTTCCTTTATCAGATCTTATTTTGATAATATTAAGGTTTTTCTCGTTTGACAATATCTTAATTAGCTCAGGGAGTTTGACTTGTGTTTCCTTCTAATTAAGGAGAAATACTACCTAAGTAAATCTAAAGAAGTCATCTACTACAACCAATGTGTATTTTCTTCCATTTATACTTCCAAGGGTAATTGGTCCAAATAAGTCCATATGTAACAAATCAAGTACCCTTTTAGTAGAGATGATTGGTTTTCCTTTAAATGAAGCTTTAATCTGTTTTCCTTCTTGACATGGTTTACAAACATGTTCTTTAATGAAAATTTCATTAGGCAGTCCTTTTACTAATGCATTTCTAGCCAGCTTGTTCATGGATTAAAGTTCAGGTGGTTTAGCCTTTTGTGCCACAACCAACTTTGTTCATTTGAGCTTTTGGCAATAAAGTATGTTGCATCAGTAGACTTGTCCCAGTCAGCAAAATACACATTTCCTTTTCTAGTTCCAGTCAGTAGAGTTTGTTGAGTTTTATCTTTGATTAAGCATTTATCACTTGTGAACTCAACATTATATCCTTTATCACAGAACTGACTTGTGCTTAGGAGGTTATATTTGAGACCAGCCACATATGATACATTAGTTACCTTGACATTACCAATGTTCAAGGTACCATAACCTTTTGTAGTGGCTTGTGAGTTGTCTCCAAATGTGACATTATGACCTTCTTGTTCAATGAATTCAGTAAGGAGTATTTTGTTTCCAGCCATGTGCCTTGAACATCCACTATCCAAGTACCATGATGTCTTTTTGTTCAATCTCCTCATCTTCTTGTGGTCCTTTGGTACCTGCAATAATCAAGCCTTAGGTACCCTTTGAATTTTGGGTCCTGAGAGGTTAGTTGTAGCTTTAGGAACCCAAACTTGCCTAATAACCATGATTTATTCAAGGTGGCTAAGTTGTTTCCCTCTTTCATCAACATACACAGTTTTTCCCTTAAATGCCTTTGGGAAACAATGTGTGAATCTGTTAACTCTGTAAGTTTCAGGAGAGTTGACATTTCTCCTGAACTTATGAGTTCTTTGTGCAGCTTGAGGAAATCTTTGAGGATGGGCATATAGATGACCATTACCCTTTGGCATGAAGGGTTTTGGTTGTCTCATTTTATTGTGCCTATGAGGAGATTTGGTCTTAGGTCTATTCAGCAAAGGTTGCCTCAGATGAGTTGGCCTAGGCTGAACATACCTTGGACAACCTCTCTGAATGTTGTTCAGATGAGTTGCCCTTCCATTGGGTCTACTCTGTTGAACACCATTTCTCTTGTATTCAGAGACTTTGGCCATTTCCTTAGGTATGGGCCTTGTTCTCTGTAATACTTGTGTAGGTACTTCATTCATTTTGCCCTTTCCTTTGTTCAGTGGCTGAATTAATTCATTTTCAGCTTGTTGTGCCACTAATACTTGTGTTACATGTTGAAGCAACACTAAGACAAGGTGAAGATTTGAATGGATCATATCCCAGTCCACTCTTTTGAGCCATAGGTCTTTGGAAGCTTTGAATTTCCTTTATTGCCTTAGAGGATTTATTCATTGCAGACATCTTATTTTTCAGGCTATCTTCACTTGATTTAAGAACATCATATTCACGTGAGAGATTTTCAAATTTGGCTTCAAGAATTTTAAGTTCAAAATCATTTTTCTTCTGAACAAGTAGTTGTTCATCAATTTGCTTTTGTTGGTCAACTATCCTGAGAGAAGCTTCATCAAGTTCTCTCAAGACTTGTTGATACAACTCAGTAGACTTGACATTGACTACAAATTCACCTTGAGAGAGTTTTGTAATTTCAGAATATAGCACCTCATTTTCTCTCACACAGTTATTATGAAGTTTTTGTAGCCTAGTAAAATCATCCATCAACTTTCCAATGGATAGTTTCAGGTTGACATCACTAGTTTCCAGTGAGTGATTAGATGATGAACTAGATGTAGAAGATACCTCATCATCTTCTATGGCCATGTTGCACACATCATCATCATCATCACTATTTGAGAACAGTCCATCATCAGAAGAGTTAAAGCTTTCATCACTTTGTGACTCATCACCAGCCATCATGGCTTTTCTGTTGTTGAGTCTTCTGTCTCTTTTGGCTTGCCTCTCCTTTCTCTCCTTAGAGCTTAGTTCAGGGCAATCATACTGAAAGTGCCCCTTCTTTTGGCAGTTATAGCACAGGTCTTCATCATCATCTTTCTTTGAATCATCTCTTCTTCTAGATGATAAAGGTTCAGCTCTGTTGGACTTTCTCCTATCAGAGTACTTGTCCTCTGATTTTCTTTCTTCAGGCCTTTTGTCCTCAGCCTTGGCTTCAGGAGAGTTGTACCTTCTCCTGACCTTGTTGTCTTGGTAGAACTTTTTGTATCTACCAAATCTAGAGTTGCGTTTCTCAAATCTTCTAGCCATGAGGGCTAATTCTTCCTTCATTTTAGCCTTAGAAACTGACTTTGATGATCTTAGAGTAGACAACTTTTCTGGTTCAGCAGCTTTGGCTTTGAATGCCACTCCTTTTATTGGTAAGGAAGTTTCCTCAGTTGGCTTTCTTCTGTTGATATCAAACTCATAAGCTTTGAGTTCTGAGAAGACTTTGGAGTGAGACTTCTTAGAATTTTGAGTGCAATTTCCCTCTATGAGTAAACATTCCCCAATTAGTTGATCTCATTCATTATATCAGAGAATCTACTAGGAAATTTATCAATGGGCTCTTCTGACTCCATTATGAATTGTTCAAATTTCTGCATAGCTACTTGGAGCTTATTCTCCTTGATTTTATCAGTACCCTCACACATTTCTGTAAGAGTATCCCATATTTCTCTAGTTGTTGTGCAGTGGTAGACTCTCCCCATTACTACATCTGGGATTATTTGATAGAGAGTGTTCATTGCTAGATAGTTGAGGTTATGTCTCCTTCCCTCTTCAGTGGTGAGGTCATCTTCATCCTTGGGGATCTCGTCCCTTGGGTTATCTCTCTGAGCATCAATGACCTTGGGAATTGCTTGAGTGAATGTGAATGGACCCCTTGTGATGACTCTCATCATCTCATTATGAAGGCATGCAAGATGAGCTCTCATTCTAATTTTCCAGAAATCATAGTTCTCAATTGAGAACATGGGCAACTTATGGTGAGATATGTGGTTGACTGGATCTGGAGCCATATTGTTGATGGTTTCCACTGCATCTCCACGAACAACAGCATTGTTGTTGTTGTTCCTTGCCATGTCTCAGATAAGAGAGGTTAGATCACAGAGTATTGAGAATTTCAGAAAGACCAGTTCAGTGACCACACTAAAATCTGGTTTTGAAAATCAAAATGAATTTTCAGAAGCAGTGGTCTTTGAACCCCTACTCTTATACCACTTGTTGGTCCTGAAAGGAGTATGGCACAATTGTATGGGGGGAATACACTTGTGTATGCAAATCTTTTTCAATTTAAACGAATGAGGCTTACATCAGGGTTGTCCTAGACAACTCTTCTGAATATGTACCTTGTTAAGATAATCAAACCACTTAACACTATAAAGTATTCTGTTGTATAACTATCTAAGTAGGTTATATGTGCGGAATTATGGTTGGCCCTTTATATTTAAACTCCTTTTACTTCTGAAATTCTTTCTTAACACTTGACAATTTCAGGGGACTTGTCCCAAATCTGTTTTGCACAACTTGTGATGTGTATCTTTTGAAGATCAGTTTGTGTGCAGTGTATGAATGTGTTGCTTGTATGAAATAGCTTGTAAGTAAATAACACAAGAAGCTTATAGTGGTTCAGAGACTCAAGCTCCTACATCCACTTTCCCTGATTTAACAGGATAATTCCTTCACTTGGAATTAACTTGTTTTATAGTGTTAAGGTGCACTGATCAACCACACTACTCCTTAGTGCCTTGATCCCTAGGAATTTAGAGTCCTTTTACTCTCTCAACTCTTGAACTAAATTGTTCTACACTTGACAGTTCTAGTTCACACTTCTACAACAACTCTTCTAACTTTCTTTGAAAGGTTTAAGGGTTGAGGTTGGTTCCAAGTATGGTGAGATATCCTTTACAATTAAGCTTTGTGTAAGGATATGATATCTCTCTAAGCTTTGTATGATTTACAGTAAGTTCATCTTAGTTGGTAACTGGAAGTGTATGGAAACTCTTAGAATGAAATATTCTACGAGAGTGCTTAGGGCTTGTAGGCTTTGAATGTTTGTAGTTTCCACACCTTGAATGGTCTTCATACTCCAGTATTTATAGAGAAAATTGAGGTTATGTCTGTTGGAGAGACAACCTCAAAATGTCTATATTTGTCTTCTTTGAGTTCTGCAAGTTGAAGACAGCTTCTTGAAAGTGACATGTCCTTATTTTGGGAAGTAAACAGCTGGAAGCTTCTTGTCTTGACTTTGATGCACTCTTCCCAATGTCTGACTTGAAGATTCAGTTAATCAAACATGGACATTCCTTTTGATCATTGGTTCCTTGATAAGGGTCAACTTTCCTTATCATCAGGACAGATCTGCTTATCACTTTCAGCTGACATGACTTATCAGCAGTGTTGACTAGCTTTTCAGTTGAGTTGGCTTTCTAACTTCACTGATCATTATTTGATTGTTTCTAAGCATCCATGCTTCCACGTCAGTGGACTTGACCCCATCAGCACAGTTGTCTCTTGCCTTAGACTGAATTTAAATACTTCAAGTTTAGTGTGCCTGGTCAATTTTGCCGAACATCTCCTCTGAACTTGATTGTATATACATCAGCATACTTAGTCTTCTTGATGTGTTCTTCTGAGTTAATCTTCAGGGAGATTGTCTCTTTACTAAGCTGACTTGATCATCAACACAGTTGGGCTTTTAGTACATCAGCAGTGTTGGGATCAACTTGATTCTGAGCCTTGAGGAACTTGATTCTTGTAATCTTTTAAGCTTGTGTTCCCCATCAACTTATGCATCTAAAGCATCTATGAGCTGCCTAACATGTCAGCATCTCAACTTAGCCTGATCTATATGTTCCAACATTCTTGAAACATATTCATTCATCTTAGACTTATCTATTTGGCATGTCTTAAGGGGTTTTGGTATCTTAATCAAAATCTCATTTTATTCCCAACACTTTTTCCTTGAGATCGCCGGTTCTGACTTAAGCGTCGGAGGACCCGCGCCGGAGATCTTTCCGACGGGCTTTTTTGCATGTATCGAAGCCTTTTGGAGACGAAGAGCTCAGCTATAATCCAGCCTGTGATCGTCGAATCCTAGGTGCGAGATTATTAATCGTTGTGCGTTCTTTTTTTACGCATCAAATATATTATAAATTCGAGAATTTTCCCTATTAGAGTCATTCATATAGAACCTTAAACAAATAGAAACTACAAATTTAAAAGGTTTCTATTATGTTCAAATTAGGGTTAAATAACCAAAAATACTCTTAATAAACATATCTTACATTATTTTCGAAAATAAAAAATTAAATTAAATTTATTAATTCCATAATTTGTGCAACTACTCAATCCCTTAATTATACATTATAGACATGATTTAAGATCTTTGTTGACCCAAATCCTACTTTCTCTAATTCGATTATAATGGAATTCAAGATTATGTTAATTCTCCACCACCATGGTCGCCCATCGGCAATGCTCCACTCCGCGGTTGTCGCCGGTTGCAGTATCCCCCATGGCTGCCCACCACACCTCTCTTGGCAACATGGTTAGTCTGGCCTCGTCGCCCCCCTCGGGCCGTCCAGGCTGTATCGAGAGTAAAAAAATCAACACCGAGTTCTTGCCTAGAGAAATTCTCCTTTTTCTGCGACCCCTTGAACGCCCACTAGCACACCCTCCCCTCTCCTCGCGTCTGGTGCACATATCCTCTCATCGCACATGTCGGGGACTATGATGATCGGGAGCATTTACACAAAGAATTTTCGAAGAGAAGAAGAGTTGATAGGTTGCAGAGGAGTTATGATGTTGAAAGTAACAGTGAGAACGAGAGTATGGATTCGAGTGATGAAGAGTACTATGAAGAGGAAGAGGATACCAGAATTGATCGCAATCGAACTAATCAACTGTCGCTGACGTCTTCTGTTGGTCCTTGAACGAGTAGTGAATGGGATTAAAGTCTAGAGGGGAGGGGTGAATATACTTTAAAACTTTTTCAATCAAAGAGTTGGGAACCTCTTCTGATTTCTATGTCACTTGGACTACAAGTCTTCTGGTCCAGATGACTATAATGATCTGATGGAGAGGTTTATATGCGGAAGTGAGTAGGCCTGTTTATTTAGACTCGTTCAGCAGTTCTTTTGAAATAACCAATTTGTTAACTTAGTGAAATACTTAGCTGGTGCTGGTTTTGAAAGATATGGCCTTGTTTAAAGATAATTGAAAACACAATATGCACTATGTAAATATATGAATAAGAAATAAAGTAAAGTACAGAATGTAAATGACACCAGATTTATAGTGGTTCGGATATACGTTTCTACGTCCACTCTCACGTCCTAACGTGATGCTTAATCCCTTTAATTTACCGAAAATTACAAGGGCTTGTCCTTTATAGTCCCAAGGGTAGGACTTTGAGATCTGAACAGTCCTAACTGCTATGGTCTCCACAAGTGATTGGAAGCACTTGCACTTTTACAGGGGTTCAAAAACTTAACCTTGTGGTGGGGGTTTTGGGGTTTTTGAATGTATCCAACTAATGGTTCAAGCTTATAAAACGCTTAACCACTATGCCTAAATCAATAGATATACAATATGAGTAGGATTCAAGTTATTTGGTTGGATGGGAAATAACTTAAGAGCTAGAAGGTTGTTCTAATGATTTCTGGGCTCTTAGAGTACTCTCAACAAATTGATGCTTTCTGCCTGCTTACTTGTTTAGCTTTTGTGAATTCTCTCGTTGTATTTTCGTGTCTTGTTATTCCTCATCCGCTTGTATTTATAGAGGAGGATTGCTGCAACTAGCCGTTGGAGTTGACTAGCCGTTGGGCAATCTTTCCATGTTTGGTTGATTCCTTAATTCCAGCCGCTTGATTGCTTCAATTCTGGGACCGTGTCAATCTTATAAGTATGGTAAGTCTTCGTTTGAATTGTAAGATGACTTTGGAATCAGCCGAGTCCTGGGCGAGCTCCTAGTCTTCTGATCTTTACTTCTAGTTTTCTGACTAACTCGTCTGACCTAATGTCTTATGTCTTCTGATATCAGATGAGTATCACTCTTCTGATCTGGCAATTGTTTGTGTGGACTTAGGCCATCTTTAACTTGGACTCCATCAGTTATGTAGGTATACAAGCACTTTACTTATCTGGTCTTCAAGGATCTTCTAGTCTTCATGCCTTCTACTCTTCTCTTCTTGAGGTTGTGCATGTAAGCAGATACTGTGCTGATCAGCTGAGATCAATACAGCTGATCACACAAGACTAGTATAAGCTGTTCTATACAAAGTCAGATGATCTTATTACATTAATAAACTCTAAGTGTTTTGGCCATCAAAACTATTCTAACATCAAGTGGGGCTTAGGGTGAATTTATATCCCAACAATTTCCCCCTTTTTGATGAAGCCAAAACTATACTGATAAATGCTCTTAATGAATGAGATAAGAGTTTGTAAATCTTTAAAAATGAAGTTTTCTGATGAAAACAATGAGGGTTTGTCTTGTAAGTAAAAAGAATTAATACTTGAATAGCATATTTGGAGTTTTACAGATTACAAGTGTTAGTCTCTTTGAACTTTCATAAGTAGTCTTCATCAGGTCTTCAATGGTTTAGATGCGGAAGGCAAGGTACAGACGAACGCGAACATCTTCCATTGTTGTAGGTCTGTAACATTCTCTTCAAGATAAATCTTCTCCAGAATCCGTTTGACTTCTATCATGTCTGTTCTTCCAGATCCCAAAGTAGGTGCATCCCATTTAGGTTCTTCAGGAGTTAGGATTCTGCAGCCGAGCTCTTTGGCTATCTTGACTACTTCTGTCCAGAGCACTTGGTCTTCAATTTCCATGAACTGGGAGAATTGAAGGAATTCTTCTTCATAAGTAGAGAGAGGGCCAAATTTTCTCACTATGTGGTGTTGAATCTGCCATTTCTTTTTTAGAGGGTACCATCTTGGTAGCTCATCTTGAAGAATCATCATGTCCACATATGTGTTGTCAGTTACTTGAGCACTCTCTTCTTTCTCTTTATCTTTTAGTGCTTTCCTGAGTTTGGCCACTTTTCTATCAAACTTGGCCTTGACTGCCTTCGCATTATTAAGCTTCTTTTGCTTAAGCTCTTGAGCTTCAAGCATCTTTCTCTTCTTCAGTTCTAGAGCCTCTTTCTCTTCTGCAGAAGGCTCTGCTGGAACTGATGCTTTCTTATCTGCCTTTGCTTGCTCATCTGCCTTTCTTTTTCTTGTCATTCTCTTTTCAGCAGTTTGTTCTACTGGTGCAGTGAGTTGCAGATTCTTGGCCAGACCTTGGGTTTCTTCTTGAACAGCTTCTTTGCCTTGTCTGTTCTTGATTTTTCTTTTTAAACCTCCCAAGGTTTCATTCAGGTCGTCTTGTGTTACTACCAGTTCAGCTTGCTGTGCATTAGACTTCTCTAGAGCTTTTATCAATACATCTTCCCCCTTTTTGGCTTCTGCAAGAGCAGCCGCAAAAGGTTTCATGGCATTCAGAATTTCCACATGTAGAGTCTGCTTCAGGGCCATGGCATTGACTTTGCTTACATGAGTCAGATGGGAGATGCTGTGCTCTAGAACTTGAGCATGAGAATTTGAGGAAGTGGCAGCTTCCAGCTTAGCTGTTAGTGATTCCAGTTTGTCTGCTGTCTCCTTCAGCTGAGTCTGTAGTTTCTCATTCTTCTCAGCAGCTGATTGAAGGAGAGCTTGACCTTGAGTGGCTCGTGTTTCAGCATCTTCAAATCTGGGTTTGTAGGTGTTCTCCATGCGGTTTATCTCATTCGCATATAGATCAGCAAACATTTTTAATTTGTCAGCTGACTTCTTCATCTCAGTGTTAAGATACTCTTCTATCTAATGATGAAGTGCTTCACCAAATTTGTCCTCAACATCAATAATTTGGTTGGTGAGACGAGTCCTCTGCTCCTGAACAGCTTTTTCAATATACCTTGCTAGTTGTATGCCTAATCCTTTCTCAAAGTGCAAGTCTATTGCTTCTTTGACCTGAGAGCATATGTCTGCCTTATAGTTAACAGATGAAGTAGAGGTGGTGGCAGTACCTTGTGTTTGTGATGGTGGAATTGTAGAATAGACCACCAATGCCTTGCCTCTCTCTTCAGATGATAGGTACTCTTCATTTAGGAAGCTGGTAGTAGCATCAACCAGATGGGTAAGAATTCTTCTTCCTTTGTGATCTAGGTGTTCGAAGAAGTGTGTAAGGTCATCCTTAGGCAGGAAGTGAGCTGGTATGGTTAAGACTTCCTTTTCCTTTTCCTCTGTCAGCTGGTGCAGCTGAGTCATCTGCCAAAGCTGGTGCAGCTGAGTCATCTGCCAATGCTGGTGCAGCTGAGTCATCTGCCAAAGCTTTATCGGCTACCAGGTGATCTGTTGAGACTTCTGGTACAGAGGGATCCTCAGAGGGGACTCATAAAATCCTTTTGCATACCCTGGAAAGGGCCTCTGTTTGAAGCAGCTCAGTGAATGACTGGACTTGAGCAACCTCTTTCTGCTCCAATTCCCAGTCGAGGAAGTTAGCTTTTCCTCCCATTCCTTCCATGATTTCAAGCAAGTCATCAACCTCATCCCTTCTGAGTTCAATCCAAGTACATATCCTTAAAACTTGCTCAAATTGGATTGACTCCTCATCAATTTCAGGTATAGTAAACCTGAGCAGGTTGGCTATCTTCATTCTCATGATCTTCTCCCTTGTGCACATTGGATAGTGCACCATATTATACTGAGACTGAGATTGAGAGGGATCTACTGGTGCCAGTTCTGCTGGTGCCAGGTCTTCTGGTGCAGGTGAGGTATTGGGATTAGGGGATTGAGTTATTTGAACAGATTCCTCTGCTGTGTGAGTATCAGCAGGGATTTGGGAAGTGATATATGTGAGTTGGATAGGGAGCTGTGATTGTTCTTCTGTGGGTTCTGCATCAGCAGGGTTTTGGATTTGCTTGGTTGGTTGGTTTATCTGTTGTTTGAGGATCAGTATATGGTTGTGATCTCTGAGTTTGGTCCTCTACTGGTTGTATATCAGCAGAGAGTTGAGTTTTCTGAATGACAGGATCAAATGTTGTTTGGAGGCTGGGAGATTGAGTTTTCTTAGCTAGTTCCTCTGCTGAGTGAGTATGAGCAGGGGTTTGGGAAACAGTGTTTGAGGGTTCAGAAGGGTTGGCAGTTTCAGTACGGTCAAAGGATGATATTGGAGTTATGCTCATGGGAGCAGGGAGCCTAGATTTCTTTGACTTTTTGGTGAAAGAAGAAGTAGTCTTTTTTCTCTTCTGACCCTTGGACAATTTTGAAGGAGTAATTGTAAGGGAGGTAGTAGAGGTACCTGCCTTCTTCAAAGGAGAGGTTGATGGAGTGGCATCTGAATCAGATGGGGAAATGAGCCCAGATCTGATCAGATACCTTCTTTGGGCTAGGGTTTGATTGTCATCATCATCATCATCAGCAGCCTTCTGATGAGCCTTTTCCTTGGAGTGCTCCTCCTCTTCTTCAGCAGAGTCCTGCACAGACTCTTCTTTCTCTTCAACTGCATCTTTTGAAGATGCTTCAGCCAATTTCATCTTCGCCTCCTTCAACCTTTCTGCCTCAGCAAGAGCTTCTTTCTTCAGGTAATACTTGGATGAGTGGAACTTCTTTGTCGGTCCCATCTTATACTTCTTTGGGAGAATCTCTGGGAGGATGATACTCAGCTTGTTGACAAAGCTGACTGTGGATGTCACTTTCCACTCCTTAGATTGCAAATCCAGAGAGACCTTCTTAGCTTCAAGATCAATTCTATCCAAGAAGAGCTCTTGCCAATCTCCATCGATTTGATCCCAAATGTCAGCCATAACTCTAACTTTCAGAGTGGTAATTGCATCATGACTGAACGTATTGCCTAGCAGCATCTTGCCTGCTATGTCCATCAAAGTTTGGAACTTTAAGTCAAGTTGGGACTTCTTAACTCCAGAGGCATTAATGGCCTTGACTCTTCCACCAGTAAACATCTCGATATATTCCTTTTTGTTGGGATATGAATCCTAGAACAAGTCCTAAATGATGAATAAAAGATAAAAGATAAAGTTTTGATAAGCCAAAAGAAGACTTGAATATTTTCTAAGTATTGACTGATCTAGTCTAGTTAAGCTGAAGTCATCTTGTACAGATCAGTAGAAATCAAAAGACAAGTATTAGTTTATAAAAAGTACTAGTTTTAAAAGACAAGTATTATTGAAAGATAAGTACGATTTATAAGTACTTCAATTTTGTTATCTTGTATATGTTAGATTGTTATTGAGCTATGAATAACTGTTGTATAGAGCTCATGTTTTTAAATGTAATAGATAGATTATTTATATAGTTTTATAAGTTGACTAAGCTTTATAACAAGAAGCTTAAAGTAATGTAATAATCTTGTTAGGATTAGTTGATAGGACTAAATAAGTTCTATGTTGTAAGTCTGAAGAAGTCTACTGCACAAGTTAAGTTGAAGACACAGTCTACTACTACTGGATAAGACAGGTGCGTGACTTAAAGAAGACAGGTCAACTTGAAGTTAGTTACAAACGCGTGTTGAAGATAAAGATTGAAGAATTAGTTAAAGAATATCTAATTAACTGGAGAAACGCGTGAAAGGATAAAAAGTTTCAGTTACAAGTTAGTTTTCAAGAAAAAGTTGTTACACAACTGAAAGTTCTTGGAATTAGAATCTATAAATACCTCTTGGTATTGATTCATTAAAGACGACTGAGATACTATTAAAACTACTGAAATACAGATACTGAAGCTACATACTGAAGAATTGTTCGAAGTTTCTCTCAAAGATTGAAGTTCAGAAAGTGAAGCTACACAAGTCAAGTGAAGAAACCAGAAGGCTACTACTGAACGAAGAGAAGTTTTATTTTCGTTTACTGTTTCAAGTTGTTAGTTACTTGTAAAATAGCTAGTAAGATCGAAGATATATCTGGAGATATAATCGAGAAGATCTAAGTCTTATTTCTTGGGACTTAAAGCCACAAGAACATATTGCTCGATTGGAAGAGTTAATAAGAATTTCACAACTGGGTTTGTGAGAGTGGATGTAGACAAGTTGTCGAACCACTATAAATCTCGTGTTTGATTTACTTTACTGTTTTGTTTGTTGATTAATTGATTAACTGTTTACTTGTTAAACATACATAACTGAACAAGACTAGTTGAGTACATAAAACAGAGTTCTCGAATTAAGTTGAGTATAATCTTTAAATTGGGCTCATTGTTAATTTCGTATTCCGCACATTGTAATTCTGATATATCGAAAGATTTTAGAAAAGTCTATTCACCCCCCTCTAGACATTTTCTTTAGCTTCCGTCGATATTAACTCAACTTAGGGACCTACAAGTGGTATCAGAGCAGTAGTTTACGAACTGCTGTTTCTTGATAACCAACACAAGACTTGGGTGAAAGTCTTGGTCCAAGATCATATTTGCTTACGTGTTCTTGATCATTATTCTTGATATATTTGTTTCTTGTTCCCTGTTCTTGAACTGATTGCTTCTTGATCATAAACCTGCTTAATACATATCTTCTTGAATCATGTCACTTGAAATAAGTGCTAACAAGTTACCTAAGTTCCAGGTTCAAGATTATGACTATTGGAAACTAAGGATGGAAGCCATCTTCAGTTCCACTCACGACTTAATGATCTCCGTCATCACTGAAGGTCCAATTGTGACCATGATCCCCAATACTGCTGCCCTTGACACAAATCAACCCGTGGGTACACTCGTCAAGAAACCAAGGTCAGAACTAACCTCAGAAGAAATGAGACAGAATAATTTGGATAGCTTGGCCAAGAATTACATCTTACACACTCTTCCTAACGAGTATCTGGGAAAAGTGTTAAAATGTAAAACTACCAAAGAAATGTGGGATCGCTTAGCTATCATTTGTGAAGGGACTTCCCTAATCAAAGAAAGCAAGCTTTCTACAGCAGTCCAAAGATTCGAATCATTTCATATGAAAGTTGGCGAAACTATAGACCAGTTGGATACTCGTTTTACCAAAATCATGAATGACTTGGAAGTCCTTGGTAAATCTTATACTCCACGTGAAATCAATCTTAGGATTCTCAAAAGCCTTGATAGTCGATGGAAAATGGTAAAGATGCTTGTTAAGAATACCCAAGATATAGATGTATGGACAGCAGAAACCATGTTTCAAACTCTAAAGGCTCATGAGTTTGATTTAGACGAAGATGAACCTATAGTAAGTAGCGATAGAGAACATGCTGTATCTAAGAACGTTGCTTTTAAGGCTAGTTCGTCTAAGGTAGACAGGTCGAAGTCTAAGACTAAGTCTACTTCTGTGAAAGACGAGTTAGATAATGATCTTAGTCTGAAGGATCAAGTAAGCCTCATGGTTAGAAAGTTTGATAGGCTGAATAAACGTTTCGGAAGATATAAGAAGTTCTATAGAGAGCATAGAGGGTCTGCTTCTAAGAACTCGTCTGAGACCAGACGAGACCGAAACTCGTCCGAAAGGAGAGACGAAGTCTCGAAAGGTAACAGACAAGATAGAGAGTCTGATCTTAGGAAGATTACTCGTTCTGATAGACGTGATAAACGAAGGAACAACTCTCCTATTAAAAAGGCTACTAATGATCTCTTGTGCTATAACTGTGAAAAGCCAGGTCACTACATATATGAATGTCCAGACCTGAGTACTGATGACCGAGAAGAACGCAAAGCACGAAGGGAAAGAAGATACAACCGTGGTAAGAAGGCAATGATGGCCAATGATGACTCTGACTCTGACTAAGACGAGTTGCCATCATCCTCATCTAGCTACCCATCTGAACAAGATCACGATGAAGCCTTCATAGTAGATGATGGTCTATGCTGTATGGCTAAAATCGACCAAGAGGTATCATCTGCTACATCTTTTCAATCTTGTGATGAATCAGAATCTGATGAAAGTGACACTGCCAGTAGCAAAGTAGGGAGTAGCCTTCAGCACTCTACTAGTGCAGTTGAAGACGACCTCCTACTTGCCAACAAGGCAATCATTGAAGTCAGTGATGAAAACATCATTTTAAGACAAGAAATCATTGATCTTAAGGAAGCTCAGTCTAAAGTAGATCCTAATATAACAGTCCTAAATGAACGCTTGCAAGAAGAGTTGAGTCAACTCAAAGACAAGTGTGCATTGACAGACAAGTTGTATCAAGACCTACTTAAGACACATGCTACTGAGAAACATGAATTCAATGTTTTAAAAAGCAAGTGCAAAAAGCTTGAAGAACGTAATAAGTTCTTAGAAACCGAGGTTGTCACATTAGACCTTAAACTTACTGACCTGGTTAACTCTTCTAAGGTTAACCTTGAATTGTCAGATAGGTATAGGGCTCCTGCTGACAAGACAGGCATAGGTGCTGAGACACCCAGCTCTTCTACTCAAGTTCCTAAGAACCCTACTATTTTCATCTCAAGCTCTTTGACTAATGATAAAGGAAAAGAACCAATGATATATGATATTGATACTCCAACTAAAGGTACTGTACCGAAACAAGCTCGAGTTAACATTCCAATTACCAAAGGAGGTAAAAAGAATGGTAACAACAAGCCTGTTCAACCTAGAACTAATCTTCCAAGGACCACTAATCGTAGACGATCCAACCAGGTCAGATACGAGGATTGGTATCCCGAGGAGACTAGTACTAGACAAGTACAGACTAGACGACAAGAGTCTAGACCTCCTTTTATAAGGCAGTCTCAACTCTACTCGTCTAGACATAGACAGGAAGGTCCAAAATATCGTACACAAGCTGTTCTATATCCTCCACCTTTGTCATATGATATCAAAGGAGAAGAAAGACCTAAACATGTCTATAAACCGTATGGACCTAATGCATACAAACCCTACTCTGACTATCATAGAGAAGTGCCTGCTCAAGTAGAGATCAAGTCGAAAGGCTATCTCCAAAGAGTAGACCCGAACTCGACTGATAGGCCAGATAAGGACAACAAGGTCTTATTTTGCAACAAATATGGTCGAAAGCTCAGAAGATCAAACTTGTTCAGGACTCCAATGTACATTTGGATTCCATTGAACTCGACTAACCCCCCAGGACCCCAATAAACAAGGAGGGTACCTAAATTATGTAATATCATGTAATGCAGGGTCGACTCGATCTATACAAGAAGGGTGGCTCAATAGGAGAAACTTGGTACATAGACAGTGGCTGTTCGCACCACATGACTAGTACCAAGACCCTCTTATCAAGCTACCATGAGCAAGAAGGACCAAAAGTAATATTTGGTGATAGCTCCACTGCTGTTACCAAAGGATTCGGCTACATTCGGAATGGAGACATAGAGATCCAAGATGTCTCATATGTTGAAGGCTTGAAATACAATTTACTCTCTGTTTCACAATTTTGTGATCGTGGATACAAGGTGCAGTTCAAGAGTCGGAAATGTGAAATCATTGACAAGAGAACACACACAGTCTTACTGGTCGGCATAAGACAAGGAAGTGTGTACATAGTGAACTGGAACAGTTGTCCGAGGGACACCTGTCTACTTACTAAGAATCCTAAAGAACTTGGCTGGCTCTGGCATAGACGCCTCTGTCATCTAAACTTTAAGGTTCTTAATAAGATAGCCAGAGACTACCTTGTGGAAGGGATTCCCAATGAAGTCTACTACAAGTCACATGTATGCACGTCCTGTCAAAAAGGTAAACAGGTAAAGGGTTCTTTTAAATCTATTCCAACCCTCTCAACAAGTAGAGTTCTTGAACTTCTACATATGGACTTACATGGCCCAATAACTCCTCCAACTTTGAACGGTAGAAGGTACACACTTGTTGTGGTAGATGACTATTCTAAGTTCACTTGGGTAGTCTTCTTACACTAGAAGAGTGATACACAAACACTTTTACCTGATCTGTTGAAGAAGTTACAGGTTGAGAAGAATCAGTCCATTGTCAAGATCTGTAGTGACAAGGGTACTGAATTTATTAACTGCTATATTAAAGAATTTTGTTCTAAGCGTGGCATCCAGCACCTTACTAGTGCAGCAAGGACACCACAACAAAATGGAGTAGCAGAACGAAGGAACAAAACTCTTAAGGAGGCCTGCAGGACCATGCTGACAGAGTATAATACGCCTCAGAAGTTTTGGGCAGAAGCCATCAATACTATATGCCACTCACAAAATAGAAGTGCTATCAATAAAGCACTAGGTAAGACGCCCTATGAGGTATGGAAAGGTAGAAAACCCAGAGTTTCATATTTTCATATATTTGGTTGTAAGTGTTTCATCCATAACAATGGGAAAAGCAAGTTGAATGCATTCGATGCTAAAGCAGACGAGGGGATATTCTTAGGATACTCCTCGACTAGCAAAGCATTTAGAGTATTCAACTACTCAACCCTCTGTGTGGAAGAAACACCACATGTGGTTTTTGAAGAATCTCAACAGGACTCGTCTGCCAACAAGATCAGTGAGAAAGTTACTGAGCTAACTATCGAATCTGATAAAGATTCAGAGGTATATGAATCCATTCAAGCATACAATCCATTCATGAAAGCCCTCGAAACCGATGACAAGGAAAGGGTAAGTGCTCAAGGTAAGTCTACTAGACCAGTAGACATGCCTGCTCTAGTTGACTCATCTACTCCAGGTAAGTCTGTTGAGGATATAATGGATGTTGACATGCATGATGCTGTACATGATATAGATGATAGTGTTATTGTTAAAAATAGAAATACATGGAAATCTGCGCATAATACTGAAAATATCATTGGTGACTCTACTGTTGGTGTGAAGACGAGACGACAACTCTTTGAGTCACAAGAACAATCTAGTCCATCTTTGTTTTGCTGGTGTTGTTTCCTCTCATCTATCGAGCCTAAAACCATCAAAGAGGCTTTAGCTGATAGTAATTGGATCATCGCTATGCAAGACGAGTTGAATCAGTTTGTTCGAAATGACGTCTGCGAACTTGTTGATAGACCTAAACATCATAATGTAGTTGGTACTCGATGGATTTTCAAGAATAAGAAAGATGAGAATGATGTAGTTGTTCGTAACAAGGCTAGACTAGTCGCCCAAGGCTACTCACAAGCTGAAGGCATAGATTATGATGAAACATATGCTCCTGTTGCTAGACTAGAAGCCATTCGATTGTTCCTTGCATATGCTGCTTACATGAAATTTACTGTATATCAAATCGATGTTAAAAGTGCATTTCTTAACGGTATTCTTGCGGAAGAAGTATATGTTGAACAACCCCCAGGTTTCGAAGTCAAAGGTAATCAGGTATACAGATTAAAGAAGGCCTTATATGGACTAAAGCAAGCTCCAAGAGCATGGTATGATACTCTTTCTCAATTTCTATTAGAAAATGGTTTTACTAAGGGCAAGGTAGATAGAACCTTGTTCAGAAGACAAGAAGGGAAAGACATTTTACTCGTCCAAACTTACGTAGATGACATCATTTTTGGGTCACCTAACAAAAAGCTGAGTGAAAGTTTTTCAACACTCATGCAAAGTAAATTTGAGATGTCTATGATGGGTGAAATGAACTACTTTCTTGGACTTCAAGTAAAACAGACCTCAGAAGGGATTCTCATAAATCAAGCAAAATATACTCGTAATCTACTAGACAAGTATGGTATTAAGACATGTAAATCTTCTGGAGTACCTATGCAACCTACTTACAGGATGGATCCAGACGAGAATGGTAAATGTACTGATCAAACTCATTACCGTGGTCTTATTGGTTCATTACTCTACTTGACTGCTAGTAGACCTGATATTGCATTTTCTGTTGGTGTATGTGCTCGTTTTCAAGCTAACCCAAAAGAGAGTCATATGGAAACTACTAAAAGGATATTGAAATATTTGAAAGGAACCATCAATCGTGGTATATGGTATCCTTCAAATGATGATTTATCTCTAAGTGGCTGTAGAATAGATAGGAAATCTACATCTGGTTCTTGTCAATTCTTAGGCACAAAACTCATTTCATGGTTTTCGAAAAAGCAGACAAGTGTTGCTACCTCTACTACTGAAGCCGAGTACATGGCTGCTGGTAGTTGTTGTAGTCAATTATTATGGCTTATTCAACAGCTTAGAGATTATAATATTTGCGAATCAAATGTTCCTATTTTCTGTGATAGTAATAGTGCTATTGCCATTACACAAAATCCTGTTTTGCACACACGCTGTAAACATGTCGATGTGAAACACCATTTCATACGTGATCATGTAGAAAAGAAGGATATTCGCATGGAAAAGATTCATACTGATTTTCAAAGAGCCGATATTTTCACCAAACCATTAGCTGAGGCCCGATTTCGTGAATTATGCATTAGTCTAGGACTAATTGATCTTAATCCTACTAGTTTGTAGAAATGTACTAACCAGACAGGTACAGTCCTAAGAAGAAAGAAGACACAGATAAGTTACCACAAAAGGAGCAGAGCACTCATCTACTCATTCAATAGACAGGTATACAAGGTCAGACAAGTTGACCAATCAACCCGATGAGGAAGCTGGTAAAGCTGAGGGTAATACTGAGGGAATAAACATTTAAGGGGGAATCTTTGATTTCTTAAAAAATCCTTATGTTGACTCTTTAGTTTGGTAACAGTCATCTTGTTTGAACCTTGATCTTTGACTTTAATGGATATTCATTCTAATTATTTTACTCGACTACCTGTATTGCATCTAATCTGTAACACAAAGATAAGACAGGTAAACATAGTAGTTTGATGTTCAAAGTAGATAAGCACAGTCGAAGGGGGAACTCGACTGGTGGTCATAAGACTATTCGTCTTGTGCAATTACGTCTACTCGCCTTATGAAGATTAGGCCTACTCATCTGTTCTGAATGGACTCGAATAGACAAGCTAAGTTTTCTAGTTAAATGTGTTAAGTGTTTACTCAAAACAAATTAAGGATATTAAAGTAATTTGATAGTGTTAAAATTTGAATATCCTAGAATTGGATTTATACACCCCCATTTAATGAGGTGTACACATTCAATTCGCGCCAAAATACGAATATATTAGGTCGGATGAGTACACTCCTCATTTCTACCAGTAAGAAAAGAAGGATTTCAAATTTTACAAAACCAAATCACATTTTCGTCTCGGTTCCGTAACCGAATGCCAAAGGTCCCGACCGTTGGATCTAATCCTTCGATCTTGACCGTTGGATCTAAAATTCAGTTTTAAACAAAACCAAACACTTGCACATATTCTACCCACGTTTTCTTAACTCTACTACTTGCACACATTGATTTCTTACTTCTTCGATTATATTGTTCATAACAACTTATTCAATGTCGATTCGTTCTATTTTCGATGTCAGTTCCAACATGCAGGCACCATTCGATCTAGGGAGATACATAAATGACAACAAGGTGCATGTTGAACCATCTCTGTTCTTCAAAGGAAATCACAAGGAAGGAAATATGGAAATCTTGACCAAATGCATCAGATGCGATCTAAAACCCTACCTAGAGGCGTTTCCTCAAGTTGTTTTGGAGGAAGAGGTTCTGGAATTTTATGCCAACGCCAATAGACAGGGAGAAGTGATTGAATCCTTTATTGATGGAAATCGAGTGGAAATCACTCGGGAAGTTATGTTCGAAAGATTAAGGCTACCCATCGGAACGATTGATGTGGAGAAGTATGCTGAAGGTCAGGAGATGAGGTACTTAAGCATCTTATGTGGAAAGAAAATGAAACTGAAACCAGATGGTAAAGCTCCTACAACCAAGAAGGGCGAACTCTTGGAAAAATATCGCACTCTCCTGGACATAGCAAGCAAGATGCTTCTATGTGCCACTGGGTCTCATGACTCAGTTACCCAAACCAAAACAAGGATAATGGCAGCTATCTATGATGGAATCACTAGGGTAACTGGTTTAAGCTGATAGCTGACAGGATGATGTACTTCGAAAGAAGTGTTAGAGTGGATGTTGATACTCGCAATTGGGTAGTATCACAGGCTGTTGGATATGGTAACAAGCTGAGTATATTACTTCCATTTTTTATGCCCAACAAGACTGATTGGAGTAAAGGAAAGCCATTTCATCCTCTTAAGTTCTACTTAAAAATAGAAGCGATGAGGAAGCAGGCTGCTGCAAGGCCAGCTGCCCCAAGGCAAGTTCATGTTGATGATTCTGAAGTGTTGCCATATGCAAATTCATCAAGTTCTTCACAAGATAGGTCTGAGGAAGCAGAATCCAGTGCAGACGATTCAGAGAAGACTCAGTCAGATGAAGAGTCAAATCAAGAGAAGGAGTCGAGTGAACAAATTCCTGAAATGTACACTCTAGTGAGAGTTGAATCGCCTACTCGTCCAGTCGAGTCGAGTATACAGGTTGGTTCTCCTACTCAATCTGTTTCAATTCCTCTCTCTCTCCCGTCTACTTCTATTCGAACCAAGGCTAGGTCACATCGATCTAGGCCTCGCCCTGTACCCCCAACCTCACAAGTACTGGCGGCACGACCGCTGAGGGCCAGTCATCCCTTACACACTCCCATAATTGATACAACTGATACTCCGATAGTTGTCACACCAAACCAAGACACATTGGAGCCCACAGAAACCACAGTCCAAAATCTCTCTCTATCCTCAACAGAATATGTTGATCCTCCTAACCCATCTACTTCAGATAAGACGCCAGTTGCCACTGCAACAACTGAGATAGGGACCCCACCTACTCAGACCCCGTCTGAAGTTAGATTCGAATCCTTTGTATATTATCCCATGAGCGTAAGAGAGAAGAGAATCTGTTCGAAGATGAGCAGAAACTTGAAGAAGAAGCTCTCGGCTATTGAAGTCGACTATGCATCAGTACAGTTTGAAAGACTTCTAAGAGTATGCACTTGGGTGGCATTGAAGAAGTCTGGCACAGATGATCTTTTCGAAGTCATCTTAGGAAAAGGAGGCATCTCAAACTTTATGGACTGGGAAATGGAACAGAAGGAGACCAGTGGTGTTCAAGACCACTCAGAGTTATTCCCAGCTCATGCCATCACCGCCCTTGCAAAGAGATTGCTAAACATTCCTGATGATTTGATGTGCTCAGAATTGAAATTTGATGTGGGTATTCAAGTTTCGGATTCAGATTTTGAAGAAGATGTGGTTATGTCTGAAGCCACACAAGCTGAAGAACTCCAGTCTACTGATCCCATAGTGGAATTAGACAATGTCTCAAATTAGTTGAGAGGCATTGTGTTCAGATTTCAAGTAGATCATGCTAACAGTCCAAGGTCAGATTTTGCTTTTATTAATCGGTATTCTGATGATTTACTTCCCATTGAACTTTGTGGATATATGGAGAAGTTGCACGCCTTGTTGAGGACGGACTTGGCTGATGCTATAAGGAAGGCTAAGGAAGCTAAGTTAGCTATAGTGCCTTATGGTCCGTTTCCGAGTCTGAAAGCCATAGCTGGAAGTGTGCTTCCAGATTCAGAAGTAGTGGAAGACGAGGTCTTAACTACTGCTGCAGAAGGCCAATTACTTGAAGTAATATCTATTGCTGATGATGTGATCATGGAAGAAGCCATTCATGCTGAAGTTGGTTAGTCATCTCAAGGTTTCTCAACTGCTTCCATAGATGAGTTGAAGGCAGACTTGAAAGCTGATATAAAATCGTCCATTGATGAGTTTCTCAAATCTGTTGTAAAGAAGACTCTTATTGAACAAAACAATGTCCTTGTGACAAGTTCAAAAGACATGATCGTGAATGCAGTCAATCAGATAGATGATGAATTCAGACAACATATGTTTGAGCAGCTTGAAGGATTTCTCCAAGATCAGGTTGGATACTCAGAGAAGAGTTCAATCGATTTTGCTCGTGTTCTAGCTACTGAATCCAGGAAGTTGGAAAGAGTCTATAGAGCAAGAATCGAGGTTGCTGATGTTCAGAGGAAGGAAGCTTATGATCAGTTAGCTCAAGCTAAACAACTTATCTCTACTATGACTGATGAGAATAAGAAGTTACGTTTGACCGCAACACATTTTAAGAATGAGTTGAACTTGTCTACTCAAAAGCTGGAGTTGGTGGCAACCAAGCTGGACAAGTTGAGTCAAAACAGTTCGCATGAAAAGCAGATTGAAAGAGCTACGAGTCTAATGAAGCAGGCTATGTATGAAGAGATGACTCGGTTTACTTCTCTTTTCTCTCTCCAGGCGACTGATGAAGCCAAAAAGGGGGAAGAGACAAAGAAGACAAGACCAGTGGATATTAGTGCTGAGATTAGTGCTGAAGTTGAAAAATCTAAATCCAGTGCTGAGCCAGAAGCGAAGGAAGCTGCTGAAGCTATGCAAGATCTAAGCAGGCCTAAGAGAGGCAGAGGAAGGTTGGTTAAAACTGCGGAAGTTGAGCAAGCTAAAGCTGTCGCAGAAGAGTTAAAGAAGAAGGAGAAGGGCAAAGCTGTTGCATCTCCTGAAGCTGAAGTTGAAATTCAGAAGCGATTGATATCTAAAAGGAAATCTATTCAGATAGAAGAGCCGAAAGAAGTGGATACAACAACAAAAGTGAAAAAGCAGAAGGTTGTTGATCCAAGTGATGAATCTCACTATGCAAGCAAGAAGAAGATTGAAAAACATATTGAAAGATTGCAGAAATTGAAGGCTGATGAAGAAGAAGTGGAAGACCAGTTCATTGATTATTTCATTGACAAAGAGCATCGTCAAGAATGGCTTAAAGTAAAGAGGCAATGGGAACTGGATCACTGGATTATTCGAAAGTATGGTGAGACTGAAAGTCCAGACGAGTTGTATGCCATGTTTGACAAATTCATGGAAGGTCAAAACAAATTGCTTTGGAATTTGATTATGAGGATATCAGCTGCTGCAAACTTCAACATTTTAGTACCGATCTTTCCAAGATGGAAGACTCCCATGACCAGTTCAGGTAAAAGGGTTGATCTTAACCAGATCAAGAAATTTGAAGAAGAGCTACTTGATAAAGAGAAGATTGAAGATGAAGACCATATCAGTATTATTCACAGGAGACTCCTAGATGCATTCTGTGTTCCTAACTCAGAAGGAGGTACTCTTTCAGATTAGTTTTTTTTGCTCTGATTACTTAGTTTTATTTTGATTAAGTATTTGTAATCTCTACTGATCATATTTTGAATGAATGAAAAGATAAAGTACTATTTTGATGTTAAAAGACAAGATAACTACTTAACTAGTCTACTATTATGAAAAGATTCAAGTAGTTTTGGCTTCATCAAAAAGGGGGAAATTGTTGGGATATGAATCCTAGAACAAGTCCTAAATGATGAATAAAAGATAAAAAATAAAGTTTTGATAAGCCAAAAGAAGACTTGAATATTTTCTAAGTATTGACTGATCTAGTCTAGTTAAGTTGAAGTCATCTTGTACAGATCAGTAGAAATCAAAAGACAAGTATTAGTTTATAAAAAGTACTAGTTTTAAAAGACAAGTATTATTGAAAGATAAGTACGATTTATAAGTACTTCAATTTTGTTATCTTGTATATGTTAGATTGTTATTGAGCTATGAATAACTGTTGTATATAGCTTATGTTTTTAAATGTAATAGATAGATTCTTTATATAGTTTTATAAGTTGACTAAGCTTTATAACAAGAAGCTTAAAGTAATGTAATAATCTTGTTAGGATTAGTTGATAGGACTAAATAAGTTCTATGTTGTAAGTCTGAAGAAGTCTACTGCACAAGTTAAGTTGAAGACACAGTCTACTACTACTGGATAAGACAGGTGCGCGACTTAAAGTAAACAGGTCAACTTGAAGTTAGTTACAAATGCGTGTTGAAGATAAAGATTGAAGAATTAGTTAAAGAATAACTAATTAACTGGAGAAACGCGTGAAAGGATAAAAAGTTTCAGTTACAAGTTAGTTTTCAAGAAAAAGTTGTTACACAACTGAAAGTTCTTGGAATTAGAATCTATAAATACCTCTTGGTATTGATTCATTAAAGACGACTGAGATACTGTTAAAACTACTGAAATACAGATACTGAAGCTACATACTGAAGAATTGTTCGAAGTTTCTCTCAGAGATTGAAGTTCAGAAAGTGAAGCTGCACAAGTCAAGTGAAGAAACCAGAAGGCTACTACTGAACGAAGAGAAGTTTTATTTTCGTTTACTGTTTCAAGTTGCTAGTTACTTGTAAAATAGCTAGTAAGATCGAAGATATATCTGGAGATATAATCGAGAAGATCTAAGTCTTATTTCTTGGGACTTAAAGCCACAAGAACATATTGCTCGATTGGAAGAGTTAATAAGAATTTCACAACTGGGTTTGTGAGAGTGGATGTAGACAAGTTGTCGAACCACTATAAATCTCGTGTTTGATTTACTTTACTGTTTTGTTTGTTGATTAATTGATTAACTGTTTACTTGTTAAACATACATAACTGAACAAGACTAGTTGAGTACATAAAACAGAGTTCTCGAATTAAGTTGAGTATAATCTTTAAATTGGGCTCATTGTTAATTTCGTATTCCGCACATTGTAATTCTGATATATCGAAAGATTTTAGAAAAGTCTATTCACCCCCCTCTAGACATTTTCTTTAGCTTCCCTCGATATTAACTCAACTTAGGGACCTACACTTTTCTCTTCCCATAATGTAGGTAGAGATGTTGATCCTCCCCCAAGGTAGATCAAATAGGTCATTGAGAACTTCTCGAGTGATGCTGACCTTGTGTCTACCCATTGAACTTTCAACATACGAACCTTTGGACACAGCATTCGAATAAAATGCCAGCACATCTTGCTCATAGACATTAGTAGGTGCTGCTTCCAGAAATTCACGAAGATTTAGATTAAGACATCGAAGAAGAATCTCCTTATTCTCAGCAGTGTGTTTGCCCTTGAAAAACAGAGCATTCTCAATGAATATCTTCCCTTCCTTCGACCACGTTGCTGCATCGAGAGTGCCAGTGATCTTGGTCTTCTCATCATAAATTTCAATGATCCCCATTCTGAGTGTTGGTAGATAAGTTTAGATGACTTGGTAAAGATTCAGAACGAGAGTGATTGAGTGCGTATTTGAGTTTTGAGAGCGAAAGGGTTTAAGGAATGGATTAGGGTTTGTATATATACTCAAGCAAATCTCGAATTGTGTATTGATCCAACGGTCAAAAATGGTTTTATGAGGAGTAACTCTCAAGAATTCCCTTCTTCGTCTTCAGCCATTCCTTTAATTTTGCCGGCTAAACGTGTCATGTGTCTATTGTTGATTCATTGGCAAAATTGTAATTAAGTCCTAATGACATCACTACCAAAAATAGCCGTTGAGACTAATTTCAGTAATATGGATCATTAAAGGGCGTTTTTCTATAAGTAAAATGTATTCCTTATATAGGTCGAATTCCTTAATTACATTCAGAAATAAATCTAGAATGAATTACATAATCAAACAAATAATCATTAGATTTTCGTTGAATAAGAGTGATCTGATCAGCAGAGTAGGTCTTCTGATTTTCTTGAAAAGGTCTGCTGATATTTCTTGGAAGTCTTCTGGTCAACTGAGTAAGGGTTGCTAAGGAAATCTTTTGTGAACGTTTATCCAACCTGGTTTGGTGGATCTTTCAGCAATTCCCCCTTAACCATGTGGAATCATGTTAACAATATGTAGCTGATCAGCCTAGATGAAATTCCACTTGCTCAGGTTGCCCTCACCATCAGGTGGAATTTAGCATCAAATGTGTGCTTGTTGAATTTCTTCGCCTCATCTTCCTCTCTTTTAGGAGGGAGAAGATCGGAAGGTGCTTGAATGAAGTTTGAAGAGAAAGGTAGAGATTGATCTTCTTGATTTCCTTTGACAAAGTATCCTTTGGCAACAAGCTCTCCATGTAGAACTTCCCCCTGGAGAAGAAGCTATGCTTGTTTGCTACTTTGTCCTTTGCATCTCTCCTTTCTTTTCTTTTCAACAAGAACTTCTCTCCTATCTTTTCTTTTCAGCGCATACATATGTTGAGCGAGCCAAGTATGCTTGTCTGCATCATCTCCATCTGCTGGACATATTTTCATCTCCTTCACCCATGACTTTGGTTGAGGGATGATGTCCATACCTTCTTTTCTTTCGATTTTCTCCATACCTGAAACAAAGATAAGAGTTAGTGATTTTGTGTTGTTTCAGTGATTCTCATGAATGCCTCCTTTTATAGGGGTAGAGATGAGATGGAGGAGTGAAAGATGACAAAAATAGTGAGTTGATAGATTTGAATTTCTGAAAAGGTTACTTCTTAAGATCAACAATGAGATTCTTGATCTAAGGGTTCACATTTAAAGATATTCAAGTTTTATCTTATGGAATGCAGAAATTATAAATTTGAGCATGAGTTATTTGAAGTCCGTACTCAATATGTATATTGTTGAGTCGGTGAGGATGGTGTATCAATCCAACTAAGTGGGGCTCAATTGTATACTGTATGTATGTATAGTAACAAAATATTTTATGAAGAATAGTTTATTATTATACATGTATATACACTGCTTGAGTACATTCTTCAATTAACTTTGTTCAACTTTTCTGGAGATAAATATATATATTATGAAATGCAGATGATAGTGTATTTTATCAAGGATTCTTAAGGTATCATGGATTCCCCCTTGATTTAATAACTCTATGTTTTCCCTCAGGTTTATTTGTCTTCATTGGGAAAATACTTACCTGAAGATGAGGGTGTCTATTCACCTCAACTGAATATTTCCTAGTCTGCTGCAGTTGTATCAACTGAGGTCTTCTCACCTGGCCTTATATCTTCATAAACTTGGATCAAGAAGTCCTAAGCTGTAGCATAGGTTCTTGAATCTTTCTTCAGCTAAGGGCTTAGTCAAGATATCTGCTCTTTGGATATCTGTGTGAATTTTCTCCATATTGATATCCTTCTTTTCAAGATGATCTCTTATAAAGTGATGTCTAATGTCGACATGCTTGCATCTTGTGTGAAGGACTGGATTTTGAGTGATGGCAATGGCACTGCTGCTATCACAGTAGATAGGAACTTCTCTTGCTTCTACATTGTAGTCTTTTAGTTGTTGGACCAGCCAGAGTAGTTGACTACAACAACTTCCAGTTGCCATGTATTCTACCTCAGTGGTGGAGGTTGGAACAGAGGTTTGCTTCTTTGAGAACCATGAAATCAGCTTGTTGCCTAAAAATTGGCAGGTTCCAGAAGTGGACTTCCTATCTATTCTGCATCCACCATAGTCTAAGTCAGAGTATCCACTCAATCCTAGATTGTCATCAGCAGAGTACCATAGTCCTAAGTTGACTATTCCTTTTAGGTACTTGAGAATCTTCCTTGCTGCTTCTAGATGACTTTGCTTTGGGTTGGCTTGAAATCTAGCACATACTCCTACAACAAAAGTTATGTCTGGTCTGCTTGTTGTAAGATATAAGAGAGATCCAATAAGTGCTCTATATTTAGCTTGATCAACTGCTTTTCCAGACTCGTCTGGTTCCATTTTGAATGAGGTCATCATTGGAATCCTTGCAGTCTTGCTTTGTTGAGCTTTGAATCTTTCTAATAGGCTCTTGGTATATTTGGACTGATTGATGAAGATCCCTTCTGGACTTTGCTTGACTTGAAGTCCTAGGAAGTAGTTCATCTCACCCATCATGCTCATTTCTAATTTTCTTTGCATTAGTTCAGAGAACTTCTTGCACATTTCTTGATTTGGTGATCCAAATATAATATCATCTACATTTATTTGCACCATTAGAATATCTTCTCCTTCTTGTATTCTGAAAAGTGTTCTGTCAACCTTGCCTTTAGTGTATCCATTGTCAAGAAGGAATTGTGACAATGTGTCATACCAAGCTCTAGGGGCTTGCTTCAGACCATAGAGAGCCTTCTTCAGACGATATACTTGATCTCCTTTTTCAAAGGGGGTTGCTCTACATACACTTCTTCTACCAGAATACCATTTAGGAAGGCGCTTTTGACATCCATTTGATATACCTTGAAGCCCATATATGATGCATAAGCTAGAAATAGTCGGATAGCTTCTAGTTTGGCTACTGGGGCAAAGGTTTCATCGTAGTCAATTCCTTCAGATTGTGAGTAGCCTTTTGCAACTAGCCTTGCTTTATTTATATTTATCACATCATTCTCGTCCTTCTTATTCTTGAATACCCACTTTGTTCCTACTACATTGTGGTTTTTAGGACGATCTACCAATTCCCACACTTCATTGCGTTAGAATTGGTTTAGTTCTTCTTGCATAGCAGTGATCCAATTGCTATCTGTCATTGCTTCTTCTATGTCAGCTGGTTCAATATTGGATAGAAAAGCACACCAGCAGAACATAGATGATTGGGGGTTCTGATTCAGTTGTCTTCTTGTCTTGACACCTGAGTCTGCTCCTCCTAAGATGAGGTTTGATGGATGGTTGTTTCTCCATGTATTCCTCACCGGTGTATTTGCACTAGATGAGTTAGGATTCTCATATGTTCTAGTGTTGTCAGGAGGGTTGACTTGATTTGGTCGATCATCATCTGTATCTTGTGTGTCAAAAAGATCATCCCCCCTTGCATTTGGAATTGGTGCAGCTTGATTTAGGTCGGCTTGCTCAGCTTGGGTTTGAGATCTAGTAAGAGGTCTATGAGGTTTATCCTCCTTTGGATCCTCAGAGAATGGTTCATTGACTTCAATAAACTCTTCTGGTGTAGACTTGATCACTAGCCTCCTTATCTTTTCTGCAGCTGAATTTGTGTCTACTGCATTCTTTTCACAAGATTCATCAAATACAACATGAGGTGTTTCTTCCACAAGAAGGGTTCGTTTGTTGAATACTCTAAATGCTTTGCTAGTAGAGGAATATCCCTTCATCTACTTTGGCATCGAAAGCATTCAACTTACTTTTCCCATTGTTGTGAATGAAACACTTAATTACAACCAAATATATGAAAGTAAGATACCCTAGGTTTCCTACCTTTCCACAGTTCATATGGGGTTTTCTCATGAATTTTGTGAATACCTGACCTATTTTGGGTGTGACAGGCTGTGTTGATGGCTTATGCCCATAGTCTCTTAGGGGTTGAGAATTCAGCAAGGAGAGTTCTTGCAACTTCTTTAAGTGTTCTGACTCTTCTTTCAGCTACACCATTATGTTGTGGTGTCCTTGCTGCACTTGTCTCATGCTGAATACCATTAGAAGTACAATAGGCAATAATATAAGAGTTAATGAATTCAGTGCCTTTGTCACTTGTGATTTTCACAATAGGTTCTCCTTTCTCTACTTGGATTCTCTTCAATAGTTCAGGAAGCTTCTGCTGAGTCTCACTCTTCTTGTAAAGAAAGATAACCCAAGTAAACTTAGAGTAGTCATCTACTACAATGAGAGTGTACTTCCTTCCTGTGAGAGTTGTTGGAGTGATTGGTCCGAAGAGATCCATATGAAGTAGTTCCAGAACTCTGATGGTTGATGTTGTCTTCTTGGTCTTGAAGGAGACCTTTGTTTGCTTTCCTTGTTGACATGCATCACATACCTGATCTTTACAGTAGAGTTCATTAGGCAGCCCATCAACTAAGGATTCCCTTGCTAGCTTGTTTAAAGTCTTAAAGTTCAAGTGACTAAGACGTTTGTGCCATAGCCAACCGATATCTTTAGGGCACTTCACAAGCAGACATGTATCCTTAGGACAGTTGTTCCAATTTGCAAGATACATACTACCTTTTCTAGATCCTGTTAGAAGGGTTTGTTTTGTTCGTTTATCACTTATGATACACTCATCTTTAGAAAATTTTACTGAGTAACCAGTGTCACAAAAATGAGAAACTGATAATAAATTGAACTTTAAACCTTCTACATATGATACATCATGTACCTCAATGCCACCATTTTTCAGGGTGTCATATCCTTTTGTGTTACCGTGCGCGTTATCACCAAAGAAGACTTTTGGACCTTTCTTTTCTATATAGTTGGTCATCAGGGTTTTGGTTCCTGTCATATGAGTTGAACATCCGCTATCTATATACCAAGTTTCTCCTGCTTGACCACCTTTTCTGTATAGGTTCCTTCTTTCCTACAAGAAAAGTTAAGTCTTAGGTACCCATTTTGTCTTGGGTCCTTGGGTGTTAGTAGTACCCTTGGGGACCCACATATACATTGGTCGTTTGAATAACCTTGAGAATTTGAGTTGTCTCCCTCGGGCATCACAGAACCAAATCTTACCAGTTTACACCTTGGCCTGGTTTGATTTGATGGTTGTGTCAGCTAGGTAACTGTCAGATGATTTCCTCTTATAGGAGTGAGTGTAGATTATCTTCTGACTAGTTACATTCGGCCTAGGTGCATTAGCTGAGCGATGCACACGATTATATGGACCATACTCCTCTGTTCTCACAATATCATAAGAGATAGGGGGTGCAAAGAGAACAGATTTGTGTGAAGAAGATTTATTCTTCTTGGCTGGAGCAGCATACAACTGAGACTGTCTCAGATGAGATAGTCTAGGCTGTTTGTTGTTCCTCTGTACAGGCTTGGGGTTAACTTGTCTCTTACCCTTTTTGGTGTTGGGATAGTTAACCTTGGCTGGTACACATGCCTTTTGGTTCATAGTAGGTTCATTGTGTTTAGAACACTCACCCTTTTCCTGTGATCGAGTAGTGCACTGTTTAGGTGTATTGCCCTCAGCTGGAGAAGATGTTGATGGATTAAATTCATAACCAAAACCCATCTTGTTGCCATTAGATCTATAATATTCAGAGATGCTTTCAATAGTAGTAGATGCTTTATTGAACTCCGATATCTTTTGACTAAGGCTTTCCTTCTCCTTTTCTAAGAGCTCTTTTGCTTGGAAAAGGACATCGAACTTAGACTGAAGTGAATGAAATTCCTTGGTTTCTAAGGCTTGAGTTTTTAAAATCCCCTCATACAACTGAGTTATCGTGGTGTTCTCTTCTTTAAGAAGCTCCACTTCTTTAGTCAATCTTTCATTCATTGTTATTAACTCAGGGGTGTTGTCAAACTTAACATTTTTCAACCTAGCAATTTCTTTCCTTAGGTCCTTGTTCTCTTCTTCCACCTCTATGAAAGCTCTAGTGGCAATATCAAGATCACTTTTTACTTCTTCCAAGGATTGGTAATAGGTGTTCTCAAATTTGCCTACAGATGAGTTTGCCTCATCTGTGTGTGAAGAAGCAGGTAAGTGAAAAGTTGATGTATAGGAGTTTACCTCATTTTCACCTATGGCCATCATAGCTAAATCATCTGAATCATTTGAGAAGAGTTCACATTCTGGTGATGAAAGGAGATCATCACTTTGATATTCAGATTCTTCAGTCACCATTGCTTGTCTGTCTGGATTTCTCCTGTCTCTTCTTGATTTTCTTTCTTCTTTATCTCCTGGATTTAGGTCTGGACATTCATAGACATAATGTCCTGGTTTGTTACAGTTGAAGCATGATTCAGGCTTCTGATTTGAAGTGCTTCTTCTTGGAGGGGTGGCATCTCTTCTTCTATTACTTCAATTGTCAAATGACTCCATATCCTTCCTAGGATACCTTTCTGGTGTTCTTTCTCTTGATTCTCTAGAGGATGATCCAGCTCTCTTATCTTTATAATTCTTGTAGAATTTTCTATATTTGTTGTTTAAGGTGTTCATCCTTTCAAATCTCTTGATCATGAGAGCCATTTGCTCTTTCAGGCTCATATATGATCCTTCAAGGTCATCTGTATTCAGAGGGGTCTTGCCAGAAGAGGTGCTTGCAGCTTTTGTATTTGTTGCTTTGAAAGCCACAGTCTTGGAGATAGATGGGGTTGTTGTTGGCTCATCATTTTCTGAGTTTTCTTCTCTTTCAAGATCATACTCATGAGCTTTGAGATTCTGGAACAGAGTTTGAGCAGACAATTTCTTGATATCTTGAGTATCCTTGATGATGGTCTTCTTCAGTCTCCATTTCTTGGTTAGAGAGTCCAAGATCTTCAGATTTTTCTCTCTATTAGTATATTTCTTTCCTAGAGATTATATCTCATTGATGATCTTTGTAAATCTATTGTCCAGCTGATCAATAGACTCTTCTGGTTGCATCTTGAAGTGTTCAAACTTCTTGACGGCTGTTGATTGTTTGCTCTCTTTAATCAGCTCCGTTCCTTCACAAAGAAGTGTCAATGCATTCCATATCTCTTTAGCTATCTCACAGTGGAGTACCTTTGCAATGTACTCATTAGGAAGAGTTTGCATGATGTAATCTTGAGCAATGCTGTCAAGATTTGATTGCTTCATCTCTTCAGGGGTGAGATCTTTCATAGGCTTGGGGGTAAGTTCTCCAACTGGGATATCTGGATCACCATTTGCAGTGTTGACCTCCATGATTGTGATTGGACCTTCTGTGATCACTGACCACATCTTGTAGTGGACTGAGGTGAGATTCTCCCTCATCCTTATCTTCCAGTAATCGTAGTCTTCCACTGAGAACTTAGGCAACTTACGCATGTTAGCACTCATGTTGTATGAGTTTTCAAAAACGGTTTTTTTTTTTTCAAAAGATGGATCTGTTCAAGAGGACTACAAAAAGACTCCCTCAAGTCTTCTGATAATCTAGAGACAGTATTCCGTTAGAACCACTGCTCTGATACCACTTGTTGGTCCCTGAACGAGTAGTGAATAGGATTAAAGTCTAGAGGGGAGGGGTGAATAGACTTTAAAACTTTTTCAATCAAAGAGTTGGGAACCTCTTCTGATTTCTATGTCACTTGGACTACAAGTCTGCTGGTCTAGATGACTATAGTGATCTGATGGAGAGGTTTATATGCGGAAGTGAATAGACCTATTTATTTAGACTCGTTCAGCAGTTCTTTTGAAATAACCAATTTGTTAACTTAGTGAAATACTCAGCTGGTGCTGGTTTTGAAAGATATGGCCTTGTTTAAAGATAATTGAAAACACAATATGCATTGTGTAAAGATATGAATGAGAAATAAAGTAAAGTGCAGAATGTAAATGACATCAGATTTATAGTGGTTCGGATATACGTTCCTACGTCCACTCTCACGTCCTAACGTGATGTTTAATCCCTTTAATTTACCGAAAATTACAAGGGCTTGTCCTTTATAGTCCCAAGGGTAGGACTTTGAGATCTGAACAGTCCTAACTGCTAGGGTCTCCACAAGTGATTGGAAGTACTTGCACTTTTATAGGGGTTCAAAAGCTTAACCTTGTGGTGGGGGTTTTGGGGTTTGTGAATGTATCCAACTAATGGTTCAAGCTTATAAAACGCTTAACCACTATGCCTAAATCAATAGATATACAATATGAGTAGGATTCAGGTTCTTTGGTTGGATGGGAAATAACTTAAGAGCTAGAAGGTTGTTCTAATGATTTCTGGGCTCTTGGAGAACTCTCAACAAATTGATGCTTTCTACTTGCTTGCTTGTTTAGCTTTTGTGAATTCTCTCGTTGTATTTCTGTGTCTTGTTATTCCTCATCCGCTTATATTTATAGGGGAGGATTGCTGCAACTAGCCATTGGAGTTGACTAGCCGTTGGGCAATCTTTCCATATTTGGTTGATTCATTGATTCCAGCCGCTTGATTGCTTCAATTCTGGGATCGTGTCAATCTTGTAAGTATGGTAAGTCTTCGTTTGAATTGCAAGATGACTTTGGAATCAGCCGAGTCCTGGGCGAGCTCCTAGTCTTCTGATCTTTACTTCTAGTTTTCTAACTAACTCGTCTGACCTAATGTCTTCTTTCTTCTGATATCAGATGAGTATCACTCTTCTGATCTGGCAATTGTTTGTGTGAACTTAGGCCATCTTTAACTTGGACTCCATCAGTTAAGTAGGTATACAAGCACCTTACTTATCTGGTCTTCAAGGATATTCTAGTCTTCATGCCTTCTACTCTTCTCTTCTTGAGGTTGTGCATGTAAGCAGATACTGTGTTGATCACAAAAGACTAGTCTAAGTTGTTCTATACAAAGTCAGCTGATCCTATTACATTTATAAACTCTAAGTGTTTTGGCCATCAAAACTATTCTAACATCAAGTGGGGCTTAGGGTGAATTTATATCCCAACATCTTCTTCTATGTCAATTAACCGTCGGGGCCTCTGAACTTTCTAGTCGTCGCCGGTTCTCAGAGTTGTCTCCGATGAAATGTTTGGTGTTCCTATACCCAGGAGAGATCACTCTTGTACGTATTAAGAGGAATATCTGGTGTATTTCTTATGTTATTCTCCGATTTTTTTACTGTCAATTTTGTTTGCTTTTTCTTTAAAAAAATTTAGTTAATTATGCTTTTTTCTCTCTTTATCTTTTTAGCTTCAACAAAGAGGTTGCATGAGCGTCTTAACTGAGGAGTTGAGCAACCGGAGGGTGGCGGTGGTGTCTAGAGATGTCTATCGGGCTGGCCCTAGCCCTATACGGCCAGCCCTACAGGGCTACGGGCTAAACGGGTTAGGGCCTTAACCGGTTCATATTTAACGGGCCTACAATTGTTGGGACCTAACCCTAACCCTAGCGGGCCACGGGCTAAACGGGCCACTAACGGGCTCCAATAATTTTTTTTCTTTTAAAATTAAAGGTCTCAATTGACACGTCCAACAAGCATATAAAATAGAAAAATACATAATTAGTTAATGATCAGTAAATGAGGACAAAAAAGTATAATTTAAACACAATTCTAGTACTCATTGGTCCTTAATATGACCAAATAAACCTAAATAAATATCATAATCTAATAAAAAATAGTAATAATGACTAATGGACGATAATGAGCTTCTTACTGCTTATAGTTATGGTTATTGGTCAAATGACCCAAAATTTGTTTTAGGTTATATATTTTTTTAAAAAAAAGAAAAAAACGTAACAACTCGGGCTAGCGGGTTGGCCCTGTAGCCCTGCGGGCTGGCCCGGTTTAGCCCACGGGCTAACCGGTCCGGGTCAAAAAAGCCCGGTTTTAAACGGGCCTATAATTCATGAACCCTAACCCTGTATTTTTCAGGGTTAAACGGGCCAGCCCGGTTAGCCCGGCCCGGATAAACATCTCTAGTGGTGTCACGTGAGGAATGTGGTGTCATGGATGAGAATACGGATGGGGAGGATGACATGAAGGTGGACAAAGCTCAGTTGGTAGCCTCAATAACTTATGTATAGAATCTCATTCATATGCACTTCAATATACATATACATATTCATACTCAAATGCATGAAACATTGTTTATATGCACTATAATATGCATAGATTCTATAATATGCATTATCCTATTCACTTATCGTTGCATAAACGTGTGTTTTTTTTTTCATTTATGTTGTGTTAATCTTCTATATGCTTTTTTTTTTTATTAGTGATTATTATTGTAAATTATCAAATTTTGAATTAGCTCGAATAGATATGTGAGTTTGAAATTTTTCAGCCAATTATTGATTATTATTTTTAATTATTAACAAATGCAGCGAATTAAATGTGAAGACCTTCTTTTTAGGAAGGATTTTAAATTTTGGAAAGTGAGAAAATTACGCAAAATTTGAGAATCTGAAAAGAGGATTAGATGTTAAAGTTGACTTAAATATATGAATAAATGAATTCGAAAATTTTCAAATTAAAAAAGATCAGATTTGTCTTATTAAGTCCAATTTGAACCTATTAGAAACAACTTATTAAGTCCAATTTGAACCTATTAGAAACAAAATAATAAGCTAGGCTCTATTTTAAAAAAGTAAGAGTGAAATGAACGGAAATAACCCTATAAATTTATTTCAACCAGCGGTCTTACACTAATCCCCTATATTACTAATAGAGAGTTGCCATTTCGCTTACGTGTAATTTTAAGAATAATCCAGTTACACGTGTCATTTTATTACTTCATTTCATTCCAACTCATAATATGATTTGTACAATGACGTTTGCTCCAAAAATCCCCTATATTACTAATAGAGAGTTCTTTTCTGCTGAGGTGTCGCTCCCATTTCGCTTACGTGTAATTTTAAGAATAATGCAGTTACACATGTCATTTTATTACTTCATTTCATTCCCACGTCTGTATTCCTGAAGTAGGGTTTTCGTCGTGTTTCATCTCTTCACCTTTCTCCTCGCTGCATATCATCGCCTCAATTGATGAAAGGTAATACTCATTCGACTCATTCCTTTAGCCTCTCCTCATCCCCAAGTCAAGATCGCTTTTGTATGTTTAAGATTTATATATTACACACAAATCTGATTTTTTTTTTCAGAAATCTATAATGAATGGGTTTTCGCCGCTGCATCTCTTCACCTCTCTCTGTGCTGCATAGCATCGCCCTCAATTGATGAAAGGTAATACTCATTCGACTCGATTCCTTTAGCATCTCTTCGCCCCCAAGTCAAGATCGCTTTTGTATGTTTAAGATTTATATATTACCCACATACCTAAATTTTTTTTTCCAGAAATTTATAATTAATAGGTTTTCGCCGCTACATCTCTTTATATAAGTCAATAAAATATGTATATAGATTTTGACATGGTTTGCATCAATACTGCAGAGGAAGATTCATTTATGGACTTGTTGAAGTATGTTTATAGTAATAAACTACCAACTACTTTTGATGCTTTGGATCTGTTGTTGACTGCGGACCAATTTGTGGTTGATTCATGCTCTACGGACTGCAATCGAGCATTCAAAAACATGCCAATGACTTTTGAATCAGCCTCTGTTTATTTGGGTCTTCAACTATGTCTCCAGTTGTCCCCTTCAGTTCAGACACTTGTAGATGCGGCCAAACAGTTCCTTACTCTAAAATTCAAGAATTTAGACAAGTAAACACTCATCTTACTCTATCAACTGTAGTTGTTGTATTATCTTTCATGATGAATATATATATAAGACCTCATTTGTTTTGTGTTTATCAAGATTTTGTAGTTCTTTAATTCGTTCAAACTATTACTTCTCCATATATGTAGAGGTTTAACGTTGCATCCCGTTGGTAGGTATGTTGAGAACTTGAGATATCTATGATTAGACTCGGATATCTCAATTGATGAAAGGTAATACTCATTCGACTCAATTCCTTTAGCCTCTCCTCACCCCCAAGTCAAGATGCTTTTGTATGTATAAGATTTATATATTACCCACAAATCTGGTTTTTTTTTTTTTAGAAATCTATAATTAATGGGTTTTCGCAGCAGCATCTCTTCGCCTTTCTCCTCGCTGCATCTCTTCACCTCTCTCTCTGCTGCATATCATCGCCCTTAATTAATGAAAGGTAATACTCATTCGACTCGATTCCTTTAGCCTCTCCTCACCCCCAAGTCAAGATCGCTTTTGTATGTTTAAGATTTATATATTACCCACAAATCTGATTTTTTTTTCTTTTCAGAAATCTATAATTAATGGGTTTCTCCAATTATTTGCACGGAGTTCAACTTACCGCACATCTGATCTAATGCTTCTATGGTGATATATGTTTTGTAATTATCCCCTAACCCTCCTTTTCATTCACCAGTTTCATTATTTTCTCTCTGTTTGTATAATTAATGTCTGTTATTTATATACACTTTTGTGTGCAGAAAGTATATTTTCTCTCTGTTTGTATAATTAATGTCTGTTATTTATATACACTTTTGTGTGTTGCAGGAAGTGTGCCTCTATTTACACAACAGAGGATCCCTAACCTTTGCTCAAATAACCAGATTCATGGACATTACCAGTGAAAATTCCATCAATTGCTTATGCGTTTTGTACACCAAAACTGTGTCCACGCCTTCGCCCTTTAGCAAGAAGGTTGGTTTTCATGCGTTTAGTTTCAATTAAATTTCTGATTATATGCAGTATGTATTCATATTTACTAAAAAATTCACGCAGCTATATGCAAGGACACTTCAAGACATAATTACTCATAAAATATATATTGTTAGTTGTGTATCAGAGGGAATGCATCAATTCAAACATCACTTCAACAACACAATTTTTTTATTATTCCTGAATAATTCAGAAATAGAAAACTCAAAAAGTTAGATTTAATCACCTAGACTTTTTTTCTGTTGATCTCGCTTCTTCTTCTGCTGCTCATATTTATAATTACTGAAAATTTCACGCAGTTATATGTAAGGACACTTCAAGCATAATTACTCATGAAAACTAACAAAGATTGAATAAAAAAATGGGGCTTCTATACAACAAGAAAGCAATACCCTCTGTCACTATATGTTTAATTAATTTTTCTTCAATTTTTTGTTCGATTTCTGTTTTTAAGTTGTGCATTTGATGTTTAAAGTTTGCTAATTTTTTTTGGACATTTATCTTCAATCAAATTTAAAGGGCCAATGTTAAACAGAAGATTGAGTGTCAATGGGATTACATTCTTTCTTTCTGTTTAATATCTGTTTTCATTATTCTTTTCTTAGGTTTTTAACAATTTGCATAATATGAAATTGTTCTAACTAATGCACTATATAAAAGTAAATAGTCTCCTTTACTAAATTAGTTAATTCTGGTACTTCTGCATAAGTCTTTGAAAAATATTGTAGCTACAAGTGGCACTATAAATAGTCATGATATGCAGCAGAACAGTCAAAAGTGTAACCATTTAAAATATCAAATGCCTTAAAATGATAATCTTTTTAGAAGATTTTATGTTTCTATTCTTAATTTGCCTCTGATTGAAAATTTTGTCAGTCCTTCCACTTTGTATTGTTGTTTAAACTTCTCTTGGACATTCAGAATTTTGACGGTTTTAAATTTAACAGAAAGTTACTTAACAAATCATTTAATCTGGCAATCTCTTGCAAAAAGGAATTGAAGAGGAAATTGTTGGGATATTCTATATCCTTATGTTTGTATTGATAAACCAAATATACTTGTAATAGGATAAGTTGTATTGTATAGACAACTTCATCATTCATCTTGTAATATATTAGAATCTGGTCAAATCAGCAGTGTTGGAAGCTAGCTGGTATAGAGGAGAAACGTGCACAAGCTCAAGATGAGAAGAGAATATCAAAAGACCAGCAGAGAGAATCAGATGAGTCAAACTCACCTGATGATCAGAGGAGTAAATCAGATGAGTGGAACTCACCTGATGTTCAGCTGAGTATGATCAGCTGAGTCAACAAGATTGGCTGAGTAAAGCCAAACATAACTGAGACAAATTCTGCTTGACTAACCAAATAAGTCTACACAGCTGAGGAAACAATCAAAGCTGCTAATTTTCAAGATCAGATGAGTAAATCAGCCGATATTAAGTCTTCTGTTCTACAAATTGAGAAGCCACATCACAGCTGACGTGGACCTATGAGAAGACGACAGCAGACATCTAGATCCTGACAAAGCATAGTACTCAAAGGACTGGAAAGTTAATGGAGAATTAATTATTACCAACCAACGGTAATAATTAATAGACTCCTACCTAAAGATTGCTTTCCTGAAACAGAGGGATTTGAAGATATCATTCAACGGTAATATCTCAAAATCCCATCTATAAATATGAGTTCAAATCATAACTCATGAGTGGGCAAGAATGTGTGTGAGAAAGGATGCAAAGGCAGAGCAAATATTCTAAGTCTAGAAAATCAAAAGAGCTCAAGAACACCTTCATAGAAGATATCCAGCAAAGTATCCTTACACTCTTAATCTCCCAGTGAGTGAGCTCGACTAGGCTAGTAGTGTATCATATATATCCTAAGCCTAGAAGAGAAATTTTCAATCCTAGCATGAGCTTAAACCAGATTGTAAGGGAATTTCTTATCCCTCTCGAGTCCTCCCTTCTATACACCCATTTAGAAGATAGGCCAAGGTATACACATACTTTCATTTATTGGTATTAACCACTGTAAAGGTTACTTGTTACCTAACCAACAAGTAGATCCGTATCCTCAGAAAGTAGTTGAGGTTCTTGATCACAAGTCTTCTCTTGGGACTATAAAGTAGCAAGACGTCCTTCTCTTGGGACGTTAAAGTGTTTAAGGAGGCTAATATCATGATTGAGATCGTGAGAGTGGGGGTAGGATATTGAGATCCGAACCACTATAAATCTACGTGTTATTTACAGCTTTAGCATGCATATTCACATTAGCATAAATGTTTAAAAGAAAATTGTTTATATCAGCAGACACCAAGTCTGCTGATATACTTCTCTGTTTTGATATCATAAAATGTGTTTATGCATAAAATAAAAGTTTTAAATTTCCATGAGTACATAGACGAGTATAATCTTTCTAAAATGGGCACACTACAAATTCCGCACACGCTTCTCTATCAGTTGTGATGTAATCAGTATGCATTCTAGTTCTAGACTCCTAGATTAGTCAATTGACCAAGTCATCTGTATAGAGAGATAATTTTGTTTTATACACCTGAACTTATATATCAGATGTCAACAAGTCATCTGATTTTTCAGAAACTCGTCTGATGTATACCCCATAAAAAGGGACCAACAGAAATCTTGATAAGCTGTTTCACAGAGCGATTGCTACAAATGAAAGGAGAGGTTTTGTACATGGTATGTCCCAACTAATGTCTCATCTATTTAATACTATATATACTTCACCAATTTGATGCGTTGGATTCCTCAATTGCCTTAGCAGCCAATATACGTGAACTTTAATCTATAAAAGTCTGTAATTTGTTGATTTTTTTACATTTTGGTTAAAAGTATGATTCGTGAACTGTTAGTTTTGATATTTGGAGTCTATATAATATAGCTTCTGGTTTATTAAACTTGTCTGGAACAAGCATGCGAATGGTTTATTTTAAAGCAAACCAATAAATTTTTCTTTCTTTTTTCTCATTACATAAATCAGGAAATTGAGCCTTTTATTCTGGAAGGTATGCATAAGTTGTAGAGAATTATACTTCTGCTAGATTAAAAAAAGCTTCGAATCAATAGTTCACATGCATTGCTACTTTAATATTTGTCAAAAGAAAATAAACTTATTTGATCATGACTCTACTTTCTGTTTTCTTAATTACCTTTTTGGAAAAATGAATGAGCATTCTCATCTTGAATGCTTTTCTCCATTTTGTGTTTAGCTCTATATATATGAAATGACATTTTCATGTTTTGTTTGGTTTCATCAATGAATATTGCTTATGGATACAAAATTACATTCAATTGCTACTACCTAAACATTTTCATTAATAAGTATACATGGTTTATACGTTCTAAGAACATAATATATGCAATAGTTATTACCAGACAATTTACAAACTCATAGATAAAGAGGCATAGCTACAATATTTTTTATGATTTTGTTAGTGTGTATTGGGTTCCCAATTTCTATAATTTTTTAGCACAAACCTGTTTATTTGTTCCTATTTGGTTTGATCCCACCAAAGTAGGACTGATATTCGCTCATTCCCTTGAACTAAACACACAATTTGTGATATGTGCTTTGTTATAAGTGGGGGGTTCCCTAACAAAGGTTATGTGTTTTTTTAATCTCCTTTAATGTTAGACAATGCTAGTCTTTGAATTTCATGATTTTACGAGTTCTTGCATATATATGAGCATCAACTCTCTCAAACAGAGTTGTTCTTGCACCACAAAATAATGTGAAAATGGCATCGGGGAAGGCATCGGATCTGCCGTCCCCAAAGATGAAGGCAACGGCAAAGGGGACGGCAGTGTGCCGATGCCAATATGCTCGATGCCATTTAAATGGCATCGGATTTGGGGAAAACCGTTGCCTTTTGGCATCGACAGGTCGCCGTTACCAAATGGCATCGGGGCCCACTGCCGATGCCATTTTGCATCGGGGACAGCCGATGCCATTTCGCATCGGGGAAAGCGTCGTTACCAAATGGCATCGGGGCCACTGCCGTTACCAAATGGCATCGGGCCCACTGCCGATGCCATTTTGCCGATGCCTTTTTATTAAAATTTAAAAAACGCGAATCTGGGTTTCGAACCCAGGTCGATAGGCCACCAACACCCACCCCCCACCGCTGGGCCACCCCATTTTTCGGAAATCTAGCCATTTTTGCGAATTGTGGGGTTCGAACTCGGGACCTCGCGGTCTCGAAGGCTTTTGAGCGCCCCCTGTGTGTCGTTTAGGCTAGGAGCTTTTAGTCGACATGTTGTGAATGCAATTAATATATATTCAATTTAATTTGAGTTTTTAATTCTTTAATTAATTCAATTCATTCTAACTTTAATTGTTGCTTATTAAATTATTCATCAAAGCATATCATAATTATTTCTAAATTATGTTTTTCAAATTAAACAATTTATTTACGGTATCAATTCACACTATTTAAATTTATTCTAATCCTCAATTTACATCATTTAAATTCAATCCATTCTAACTTTAATTGTTGCTTATTAAATTATTTATCAAAGCATATCATAATTATTTCTAAATTATGTTTTTCAAATTAACTAAATTATGTTTTTCAAATTAAATAATTTATTTACGGTATCAATTCACACTATTTAAATTTATTCTAATCCTCAATTTACAACATTTAAATTCATTCTAATTTTTTATTTCACAACATTATAATTACATACAACATTGAATATAATTATTTTCACTTATATATTTAAATTTATTCTAATCACATCATTTAAATTCATTCTAGTTTTCAATTCACAACATTAAATATATATAATTATTTTCACTTATCCATTTAAAAATATGAATTCACTTATCCATATAATTAAAAATATTTTCATCTATTATAAAATTATTCTCTAGTTCATTTTCAATTAAAATAACATCATATCACAAACAACATTAATTATAATCATAATTAGCATGTTCACGTCAATTAAAATAAAAATTAATCATCAACGTCAATGTAATATAATAACATCACACGTACCAAAGTAATATAAAAATGTATCACTCCTCATCACCACCACCATCATCCTCAGTATCATCCCGATCCTGAACGTTGTGCGACGCCCCCGACGGCCTCGGCTCCCCACCCATCCCACCCATCTGTCCCATCATCAATGCAAGCTGGTCCTGAAACTCCTTGCGTAAGCGCTCCTCCTGTTGCCGCATTTGTTCCACTAAGCGCTGCTCTCTATCTTCATTGACTCTCCGTTCTTCAGCAATAGCATTGTTCATGTCTTCCTGGGTGAATCGTCCATAAGCCGTACCACTTGACGTCTCGCCAGGACCGGAGGAGAACCGTCTGTTCTTGCCTACTTGTCCAAGGCCCCTAACACGTCCATGAGACCTGCCGACCTTCTTCACGTACAGTTCAGACATATCGAGTATAGGTGGGGCATGGGAACCATCCTCTGAACTAGGTTCATCTGACGGATCTCTTGTAGTATTATTGGTGAACTCGTCATGTATCTGGTCCTATACGTGCACATTTAAAAGTGGGTTAATACATTTTCAAGTACAATTAAATATATATTTGTTATATAATGTAATGTATATATATATATATATATATATATGTGTGTGTGTGTGTGTGTGTACACACTTACAAGTATATCACCCATATAACCACAAGTGTATGTCCCGTTTTCATAACGGTGGTAATATTCAACTATCTCCCAGTCGTATGCAGGGCGTCCCATCCTCTCCTGTATTTTGAATCGAAGACATATACGAATAAATAAACTAAATAATTAACTAAAATTAATTATATATAATTGACCACAAATACTTACAATGCGCCGTGCGACCTCTGCTGCTCCACGAGCTCCGCCTTTATGAGTACCATGGCCAGTACCCGGACCTCCAGGCTCGGATAAGCGGTTCTTACGAGCCTGCTCGCTCTTCTTAATTGTTTCGGGATTGTTCCAGTGACGAACTAAGGAGTTCCAAACATTCACATCCCACAACGGCCTCTTGTTATCCCTTACCCACGCTTTCTTGATTTTTGATAACATGTTAGTGTACCGAGTTGCAGCTCTTTGAAGAAAGAGTCAGTACACCTCTGTAGAAGATGTGGCTTCAGGGTCCCACCTGACCTCGGTTTGCAAAAAAAAATTAATTAACGAAGTAATATACCACAAAATGTAAAGTTATTTTATACCTGGAATGTATCCCACCACCGCTGTACCGTGCCGGGTGATACCATAGCCCAGGCGTGTGCACCAAGCTCCATATTTCGGTACATTATCGATCTGATCGTCCTCGAAATTAAATTTGAAGGCATCAACCTGTTACACGTATTTTATAATAAATAAAAAATTATTAATAAACATGTTATACATACGTCTAATGAAATTTAAATATAATATACTTACGTATCCCGGTAGATAAACAGTCGGATGCGACTGTCGGGTGCATCAGTCGACATGCTGGCCTGTGTCCCGACAGACGGATGTCTAACTGGCGAATGTATCGGTGGAGTGGATTGTTCCTGTGGATGTGGAACCATATGAGGCAACTGAGGCACCTGAGTGTAATAGGAATTAGGGTTCATTCCGGGCATCTGGGGCAACATTATCCCAGTCATATCGGGCATATACAAACCCTGTGGTATCTGCACAGTCGGTGTCTCATCCACCGGCTCTCCTCTACCTCTACCTCGCCCCTGTCCAGAAGAACCCTGACCAGAGCCATATCCAGAACCATGTCGACGACCACTCATCTGTCAAAATGAACATTAAAACATTATTAACATTGAACATTGTAACAATTAAAAAACATTATATATGAACATCACTGTAACGATTATTGGTGAACTCTAAATAAGGAATATAATTAAGGAATTAATATTTAGATAACATTGTCTAACAATTAATATTTAGATAACATAGTCTAACAATTAACAACATCATTCATCTTCGTCATCTTCATCTTCAGCTTCATCTTCGTCGTCTTCTTCTCCGTCTTCTTCTCCGTCTTCTTCTTCATCTTCTTCATACTCTGCCATTTCCATCATTGTACCGGTGTCATCAGTTAACATGACAGGATCATCATCTACTTGCACAATCATTTGAGTCTCTATGTTATCCTCTTGCCACGCGGGAACTTCATCTTCAGTAGTATCTTTTTCATCCACCAAGTATCTCGGTTTGACTTTGCAAATAAATATCCAATCAGTACGGGATCCGGGGTATGGACAATAGTAGACTTGTGTGGCTTGACTTGCTAGTACGAATGGATCGTATCGGCCGTAAGATCACCTCTGATTAAGCTCCACGAGCTTGTAGTTAGGATGAACTTTTGTCCCATTGTTTGAGGGATCAAACCACTGACACTTGAACAAAACCACTTTCTTCTCGTGGTACCCCTGATAGTCCAATTCGACTACTTCCTTGAGTTTCCCATAGAAATCTTCCTCATCCGCGTCATAGTTTTTTCCCTTGATACAAACCCCACTGTTTGATGTTGCTCTAGATGCACCATAAGCCATGGTGTGGAATTTGTACCCGTTCACGTAATACCCTACGTACGTAAGAACTTGACCAGACAGACCGGCCGAAAGATCGTATAAAAACCTGTTCTCGACGCAATTTATCTTCACCTATATATATATATAAGCCGAATGAATGTGAGAATTTCTAACCAATGATGGGACCACGACGCAATTTATCGTTATTTTAAGATAACTTACAATGTCTGCAAACCACGACGCAAATCCATCTTGTAGTCTTAAATCTGATTCAGCGGCCGAGAGATTTGGTTGAAGAACTTGAAGTTGTTGCATGAATAGCCTACGTACGATAGATATAAGATTAATAAGACATGTCAACACTAAGTATTTGATTGACAAACATTTTAGTCGGATTGACTTACTGAACATATGGCTGCACCTCATCACAATTCAACAACACGTACGTATGAGCAACTTTTTTCTCCTCGTCTAAAATCCATCTTTTCTTAGGCTTTCCTAATCGTTTGCCAGGCGCCTTAAATATGGAAAAAGTGCCCTCGACATACTCGTGTACTTCGTCCCGACCATCGTAATTACGAGGTACATTGTGTATCCTTGTCGTAACATGGTCCTCGAAATAGTGAGAACAAAACATTGACGCCTCTCTAGTTAAATATGCATTTGCAATCGAAGCTTCAACACATGCTTTGTTACCCACGCTTAATTTCAAGGTGCGAAGATACCTGATTAAATTTTAAGAATCGTAAGTTCATATAATTTGAAGAATCGTATGAGAAATTAATTAAATTACCTCTCGTATGGATACATCCATCTGTATTGAACTGGACCACACACTTTTGCTTCATATGCAAGGTGCACAGGTAGATGTTCCATAGAGTTGAAGAAGCTGGGTGGAAAGATACGTTCCAACTTGCACAAGATGATTGGGATATCTGTTTCCAGTCGAGTCATGTTGTCAACTGTGATGGTTGTAGAAGTAAACTCCTTAAAAAATAGACTAAGCTCAGTGATTGCTTTCCACACAGTGAGCGGCAGAATTTTGTAAAAAGCAATCGGTAGTAGTCTCTGCATAAACACGTGACAATCATGACTCTTCATCCCATACAATTTCAATTTCGACCAGTCAATGCAATGGGACATGTTAGACACATATCCATCTGGAAACTTCAACTCACTTATCCACTTACAAACAACATCCTTCTGCTTCTTATCAAGCGAAAAAGAAGCCTTAGGATACTTTGATGTATGTGGACATTTCTTTAGAGAGGGACGACGACAATAATCATTCAGCTCATCTCTTGATTTAGACGTGTCCTTTGTTTTCCCCTCCACATTCATCACCGTGTTGAAAACGTTATCAAACACATTTTTCTCAATATGCATCACGTCTAAATTGTGTCGTATCAACAAGGTACTCCAATACGGCAACTCCCAGAAAATGCTTTTCCACTTCCACCCTCCAGAAAGTTTTTTGTTGTGAGCCTCAGCACCATCCTCTGTAACCTTTCTATATCCCAAATGATCAATTTCGTATAGGAGACTTGAACCCGTTCGAATAGGCGGTGGATCATCTGTGACTACTACTCCGGCCATGAATGCAGTTTTATTCGTTCGCCACGTGTGATTCGGTGGTAAGAACTTTCGGTGGTTGTCGAACCACGACTGCTTTCGACTTTTATTCAAATAGAATGCATCGGTGTACTCTCCACAATATGGACAAGCAAGCCTTCCGGCTGTACTCCAACCAGACAACATTGAGTATGCTGGGAAGTCACTAATGGTCCAGATAAGTGCAGCTCGCATCAAAAAGTTTTGCTTTCTGGCAACATCGTAAGTTTGCACCCCATTTTCCCATAAAAATATCAAATCTGCTATCAGTGGTTGCAAAAACACATCAAGTTTGTCCTTCGGACTTTTAGGCCCGGGCACGAGAATCGAAAGAAACATGAATTGATCCTTCATGCATAACCACGGGGGTAGATTGTACGGAGTAAGTATAACTGGCCATGACGAATATTATTTTCCCGTCATTCCAAACGGTGCAAAACCGTCTGTGCTCAAGCCCAACCTCACATTCCTAATTTCAGATGCAAAAGCAGGATACGAACGGTCCAAATGCTTCCAAGCCAGCGAGTCTGTCGGGTGACGCATAACACCAGAGTCATCAGAAGCGCACGAGGCATGCCATGTCATATCCTTCGTAGTGGCCTTGGACATGTACAATCTTTGCAAACGAGGAATTATCGGAAAGTAGAACATCTCCTTAACCGGGCGTTTCTTTTTCAACCGACCATATACATCAACCCTATTCGGCTTATACCGTGAACGACCACAAATCTTACAAAAATCTAGTTCGCTGTCTGCACCCCAAAATAACATGCAATTCTGTGCACAACAATCAATCCTTTCTACCGGAAGACCCATCCCACTCATCAAATGTTTGGTGTCGTTAAATTTCTTGGGAACCTTATTTTCGGGAGGACAAATCTCACGAATCAACTCAACAACCTGATTGTATCCCCTTTCAGACAATCTGTTTTCCGTTTTAATGTTCAACAATCTGGAATTGAATGACAACTGCGAATGAGATTCACAACCAGGATACAAGTCTTGGTCCGCTGCACGAAGCATGCCGTAAAATTGTGCCGCATTCTCGTTAGGGGGTTCTTCATTAAGTGTCTCCTCTTCCACGTCGATTCCAAAATCAATGTTTGGGCCACCCATTAACTCTTCTACCATAGTGTGGTACGAACTAGGTCCCACTGGGTCAACGTCATTTGAAGTTGACGCATATTCATTAGTGTTTTGATACGGGCGTGGACCCCAACTCTCTTCCCCGTGATAAATCCAATTATAATAATTCAGTGTAAAACCATTTCGATATAAATGAGATTTCACTTCATTAGGATCTCTATAAGTTTGATTTCGACATCTAGCTTTCGAACAAGGACACCTAATTTTTCCTTCCCAAATCGAATTCGGATTACTAGTAGCAAATTCAATAAATCCATTTATTCCACTAACAAATCTGGGGTTCATAATCCCATTCACTAATCTTGGACTATACATCCAACTACGAATTGAATAATCCATGTCAATCGACGTCTACAAACACACAAACAACCAACGTCTCATTTTCCAACTCTATTAAAATCAATTAATATAATTCTAATTATATTCTAATAATTATTCTAACACCCTAATTAACAAATAAATTCATATATAGACATATAACACAAATATAATTCTAATTAACACCCTAATTAACAAATAAATTCATATAACTTAATTATTAAAACATACATATAAATACATGCCTAACACAACATAATTAATTAACAATTTATAAATTCTAACAATTAACACATGCATAAATAAAAATTAACAATTCTTCTAACAATTTTATATATACATACAACATATATGCATATATATACTAAAACTATATATACACATATAACTTCAAATTTAACCAATGAAAACGAAAAAAATTACCGTAGAAATGCTCCCGTCGAAGTGTAGAACACAAATGGCCAAAAACCGAGTTCGATCCGCAAACGAAGGTGATTTTTGAGGTAAAACGCGAAGCTTCAATAATGGAGGTGGGGGAGGGGGTGCGTGCGGCTGTTACATTCTGGAAGAGAGGGGTTTGGCCGATTAATACTCATTTAGGGCAACGGGGAAGGCACCGGGCCCACTGCCGATGCCATTTTGCATCGGGGGGGCCGTTACCAAATGGCATCGGGGCCCACTGCCGATGCCATTTTGCATCGGTCATTAAATGCCGATGCCATTTCGCATCGGGGCCCACTGCCGATGCCATTTTGCATCGGTCATTAAATGCCGATGCCAATTGGCATCGGCCCACCTGCCGTTGCCAATTGCCGATGCCTTTTGGGCAATATTTTGTAGTGTTGGCTTCTTGCATATGCGTCGCTCATACAATACTTTTGCTTATCTGTCGATTAAGGAATAACTTAATTACACATGTTAAATTTTGGTTTAGTACGTTATTCTCTTTAAAAATATCTGACATGTCACTTGAGTTTTGAAAGCCGTGAAGTTTAATTCTTCACGACTTCACCTATCTCAAAATTTCTAAAACCTTATTATCATCTTCGTCGTTGAATCTCTGCATTGAATCTAGGGCTTGGCTATCTCAGATATATTGTGTCTCCGACGTCGCATGTGTCGTCTCTGTTCCAGAATCATCACATCAGCCGTCTTGTGCATATTGCACACTCAGCTGCCTCAACCTCGCAGGTCTGCCACCATCACTTGTGCACTACTGTTGTTTCAAGTAACCATTAAATTAATAATATACTTTTTAAAAACATCTTTTCATACGAAATAATTTTATACATATTTTTTTTGGGGAGGGGGGTTTCATTTTCCTCTATGTTCCTCTGTTTGTTTGTTTTTTTTTTTTTTTTTTTTTTTGGCTTATAGTTGAGATTAACTATATTGAATATATACTCCTATAATGAATCATGAAATTCTGCACCAGACTCAATTACAAATTTGGAGTGCCTGATTTCTAATCCCTTACCAGTTTCACCTTCCCATTTCTTCTAAGTTACTTCACGATCAATCTATATATGGAACTGGACTCTAGGTTAAATTTACTCAAATTAGCTTTTTCAGATATAAGGGTTTAGTGGTTCACCGTTCATCTGAGACAATATATATACTTGATTGTATATTCTACTCATTGTGATTTTGGTCTTTGTAAAACCATATAATTTATGCTCTCTAGGATGAGATGGTCTGGCCTAAGTTTATTGAATTTCAGAAGAGGTGACTGTGTAGTTGTTTTGGTCCTGACATTTGTTAATTTTTACATGTGTCTGTTAATGTAGCAAATTGAGTTTTACACCTTTGATCTTATTTGTTTCTTTAAGTGTATGGTAATAGACATGTGATTACCCTGAAAAGAACATTTTGTCTTGCTTTACAGAAGCTACTAAAGGCAATGGGAAATAAATTATTGATGTAGTCGGAAGATGGGTTGAACTATATGAGAGGAATCGAGAAAGTCCACAATGGTTGAACTCTTGATTTATGCTTTTTGCGACTGCTTTTTTTTTTTTCTTTTTTTTCTAATCATGATTCCGTTATTCGAGTCCATCCATTTGTACTGCTATTTTATTGTATTGTCACGTGCACGCTTGTGGAGCAAAATATCGCAGTGTAGAAGAGGTTGTAGATGAAACTGATGATGTTGGTGGCTGCTTTGGAGTTAAAAACTTAACTTTAGAATTTAGATTAAAAAGACTTGATTAGAAATGTAAATGCTCTGGTAAAATTAACTACTACGTGGTTTTGTGTTCAATTCTACTCTTGACATGATATATATGGCTACTACTTGATTCAGTAATAAATAATTACTCCCTCCGTTCAATTTTATTATGTACACTTCTCCGGGCACGGATTTGAATGAATATTGATTAGTCGATGGAATGCGTGGAATAAATTGAAATTCCGGCCAAATAATCAAATTTACATCCTTTAAGTTTGAAAATTAATAATTAAAATTTTCTTAAAATTCCATTAAAAATTCTAAAATTATCATTAAAAATTCAAAAATCTCATTAAAATAAAAAATTATAAAATGTGGAAAATAAAATTCAAAATATTTCATTAATATTTCTAAAAATCTCATTAAAAAAATAAAAAATGTGTAATATAAAAATAGTCGAATTGTGCCACGTGGCGTTGTATACGTCGTAACGACCTGCTACCTGTTATACAGGTTTAAGTTATTTATATCATTTTTTAAGTTGTATTTTGTTATTTACTATATTACCCTTCTTTTATTTAAATTATTTTTAAAATATATACATATATATATATATTAGGTAAAATTATTGTTCTACCCTTTTTATACAAATATTATTATTTCAAAAATTAAATAAATCAATTCAAATAATAATTAAATAATAAATTAGTTAAATTAGAAATTAGTTTTTTTTGTCGTCCCCAATTCCCTTCCATCTAGTATGGCACATTCTTAATAAAGTTTGTAGTATGAGTTCTCCCACAGAAAATGAAATTCAAGAGAATTTGAGATGTCATTATATTCTTCATTAACTTGAACGAGGCCTTTCTCAAAAAAAAAAAAAAAAACAAAAACTTGAACGAGGCATTATAATAGACAATTGCTTCATTAGCATTCTTTTTTAAACTTATGATAAATACAAAAACTCAAACATCACGCATCCACAGTATATTCCCTACATAGTGTGATAGTAATATTAATCTGAAATTAGAAATTAGGTTTTTTGTCGTCCCCACTTCCTTTGCTAAATTGCTAAATTCAGTTCCAAATTTTCTTTGAGGCATTTTGTCGAACACTTGTTGATCAATCAAGTTTCTATTTCATTTGAGTCAATTTAAAAAACAATTACTACTGAACAACTCAACCCCAATTTTAACAACTCCAAGTTTGAGTGTAGAATTCAAGAAATCGATCATAGAACTCGTAAAAAAAAGTCAATCAGAGAAAATCGAAAATTCTAACAAGAATTTCAAAATCAGTCGACGGCAGCTGGCAGGCGGCGCGGAAGCTGAGCGGCGAAGGCTGGCAGGCGGCGGATGATGGGTCGTAGGGAGGAAAAAAACTGATGAAATTGAAAACGCATGTATTAACTAGGTTTTAATGAATTTGATTTCTTTAAGGTTTAATTTGATTTTTTTTTTGTTAATAAATTGATTTGATTTTTTTTTTGTTATTAATTTTATTAATATCATAAGGGTAAATATGTAATTTTAACATTACATATTTTAATTACGTTAATAAATATAATAAATTATTTTATTGTATAAGGATAAAAATATAATTTTACAATAATATATTTTAATTAATTTAATTTAATAGAAAATACAAATTTATGATACATTACGACACATACGATGAATACATACCGTAAATTGTACAAAAGGTAACAGGTCATCAAGTTTAAGTCTTTACATTAGATTTTTAATGGCTTAAATTAACTGACTACGGTAGTCATTACAACACCTTACGACACCCTGACTACATGTAGGAGGTCCCAACTTTACTTAGTATTACTTTTCAGCTTGTAACTACTATTCTTTTGCTTAAATACTTTCTTTTATCTTCAGAGTATGATGTGTGGATGTGGATCTCAAAGGGAGAATCTTATATAATAAAAGGAGGATGTGACTCTCCTGTATTTGACACGTGTCAATTTTGCTTCCGCCATGTGTCAATTTTGCTTTTGACATGTGTCAATGTGAGATCAAATGATTTGTCCATGTAGGTCCCTAAGTTGAGTTAATATCGAGGGAAGCTAAAGAAAATGTCTAGAGGGGGGTGAATAGACTTTTCTAAAATCTTTCGATATATCAGAATTACAATGTGCGGAATACGAAATTAACAATGAGCCCAATTAAAGTTTATACTCAACTTATTTCGAGAACTCTGTTTTAGTGTTTACTCAACTAATCTTGTTCAGTTATGTAATTCAATTAACTAAACAATTAATCAATTCAAACAAACAAAACAGTAAAGTAAATCAAACACGAGATTTATAGTGGTTCGAAAACTTGTCTACATCCACTCTCACAAACCCAGTTGTGATGTTTCCACTAAACTCTTCCAATCGAGTACAAGTGTATGTTCCTGTCTTTAAAGTCCCAAGAAGAAGACTTAGATCTTCAACAGACTATACCTCCAGATATGTCTACGATCTAACTAGAAATTTTACAAGTATCTAGCACCTTGAAAAATAACAAAACAAAAACTAAAAACTTCTCTGATCTTCAGTAGTAGCCTTCTTGATTCTTCACTTGTCTTCTGGCTTCTATCTGAACTTCAATCAACTCTGAGAGTAAACTTCGAATATATCTTTACTTTGAGTATGTAGATTTTCAGTGTATCAGTAGTCTTCAAATGATCACCCCCATGAAGTATTTCTAACTTCTGAAATCAAGAACTAATCAGTTGTAACCAACTTTTCTTGATAACTACTTTCAACTGAATCTTCTTATCCATATACGCGTTTCTTGTTGTGAATTAGTTATTCCATAACTAACTTCTATATCTTTATCTTTTCACGCGCTTCTAACTAACTATCTTCACGTTGACTTGTCTTGAGTAGACTTGTATGTACTTGTCTTGTCTTGTAGTCCTCCTGTCTTGAGTAGTAGACTTCAACTCTTCTTGTCTGGTCTTCCTTGTTCAATCAGTAGACTATACTAAACCTATCAAGACTATTACATTACTTTAAGCTTTCATAATACAAGCTTAGTCAACTTATAAACTATACAATAAAACTAATATATTACATATAAAAATATCATGAGCTCTATACAACATTTAAATAGCTCAGTAACAAACTTAAACAAATACTGTAAACACATATGAAGTACTTATAAACTGTACTTATCTTTTCATGCGAACTTATGTGAACTCTACTGGTCTTGTACAAGATGACTTAACTCAACTAGACTAGATCAGTCAACACTTAGAAAATATTCATACTACTTTTGGCTTTATCAAAACTTCATCTTTTATTCATCATTTAGGACTTGTTCTAGGATTCATATCCCAACAATTTCCCCCTTTTTGATGAAGCCAAAACTACTTGAATCTTTTCTCATAAGTAGACTAGTTAAGTAGTTACCTTGTCTTTTTACATCAAATAGTACTTATCTTTCATTCATTCAAAAATAGATCAGTAGATTACACATACTTTGAATAACAAAAAACACCTAAGTATCAGAGCACAAAAAAAACTAAACTTCAAACAAACAAAACTAATCTGAAAGAGTACCTCCTTCTGGATTTGGAACGCAGAATGCATCAAGGAGTCTCTTGTGAATTAGACAGATATGGTCTTCATCTTCAATCTTCTCTTTCTCGAGTAGCTCTTCTTCAAATTTCTTGATCTGGTTAATATCAACCCTTTTACCTGAGCTGGTCATGGGACATTTCCATTCAAGAAATTCAGGAACAAGAATGTTGAAGTTAGCACCAGCAGAAATCCTCAAGATTAGATGCCACAACTTCCTGTGTTGTCCTTCCATGAACCTGTCAAATAAAGAATACAGTTCTTCTTGACTTTCAGCATCACCATACTTCCTAATTATCCAATGATCAAGTTCCCATTGACTCTTTACTTCAATCCATTCAGCTCTATGCTCATTATCTATGAAGTGATCAATGAACTTGTCTTCCATCTTGTCTTCATCAGCTTTCAACTTCTACAGCTTTTCAATATGCTTAGTAATCTTCTTTTTGCTTGCATAATGAATCTCATCATCAGCAATTCTTTGTTTCTTCTCAACTGTTGCAGTAGCAGTAGGCTCTTCAATATTCAGCTTTCTCTTAACTCGTCTGGTCTGAATCTCTGCTTCAGGAGACGCAACAGCTTTTCCTTTCTCTAATCTCTTCTGCTTTTCTGTTTTAGCATACTCTAGATCTGCCTTCTTCACTAATCTGCCTCTTTTAGGCCTTCTTATTTCTTCAATCGCAGTAGCAGCAGCTTTCATCTCAGGTTCAGCACTAGCAGATTTCACAACTTCATCCTCAACTCTACTTGTCTCTTCCCCCTTTTTGGCTTCATCACTTGCCTTAAGAGTGAAAAGAGAAGTAAAGCGAGTCATCTCTTCTTTCATAGCTTCCTTCATGGCTTCAGCAGCTGACTCAATGTGTTTCTGATGCGTTTTCTCATGACTCATCTTGTCTAATCTGTCAGTAACCAGTTCCAACTTCCTTGTACATAAAACCAGTTCATCTTTTAAATGAGTAGCCGTCTGACGAAGAAGAGTATTCTGTGCAGTTAACTCATTTAGAACATCCCGAGAACGCACCAATTGATCTTGTGCTTCCCGTCTCTGTTCATCAGCAATAGCAACTTTAACTCTGTAGAGTCTCTCCATTTTGCTTGACTCTTCAGCTAGTGATCGAGCAAACGAGATTGACCTCTTTTCTGAAAAATCAACTTGTTTCTTCAGAAAGTCTTCAAATTGAGCAAACATCTCTTCTCGGAAAGTTGAGTCAATCTTGTTGACTTCACCAACAATTAAGTCTCTGGAGTTGTCAACAAGTGACTGATTCTGTTCAACTAGCACATCCTTCATCTTCAAGTTTAAGAACTTGTCTATGGCAGTATGAACAACATTTCTTAGATCCGTCTTTAATTCATCCAGAAATCTTTCTGGAACAACTTGAGTAGAAATGGGAGTTCCAACAACTTCATCATCAATGGCTTTGATTTCATCCTCATCAAACATCTCAGCATCCAAGAACTCATCATCTTCTTTACCAAGCATGAGTGAGTCAACTTCATCTTCATCACTTTCAACAATTTCTTCCAATTGTTCTGAAGTCTGAACTGCCATCTCAGCTACTTCCGGCTTGATCTCGTCTTCCACCAGATCAGTCTGGGTTCCGACGTCAAATGCGAACACATCCTCAATGACACCATCCGGAATATTCAGCAGCTTTTTGACTAAATCAACCAAGGCTTTGCGAGGGAATAGCTCGGAGTGATCCTTAACTCCACTATTTTCTTTCTGTTCCATCTCCCAATCCATAAAGTTGGAGATTCCGCTCTTGCCTTGAATGACTTCAAAAAGATCATCCGTAGAAGACTTCTTCAAAGCGAACCACGTGCAAACCCTGACTAGCTTCTCAAACTGTTCAGAAGCTGTGTCGATGTCAAGAGTCGAGAGTTGCTTCTTCAGATTTCTTGAAACTCGAGCACGAACCCTCTTCTCTCGCAGACACATCGGATAATATACCAGGGATTCAAATCTAACAACAGACGGGTCCTGAGTAGATGGGGTCTCTAACTCAGCTGTTGCAGTGGCAACTGGCGTCTTGTCTGTAGTAGATGGGTTGGAGGGTTCACCATATTCTGGTGAGGGAGAGGGAGTAAAGGCAGTGGTCTATATGGGCTTTGATGTGGCTAGGTCAGGTATGACAACTGTCGGAGTATCAGTTGTATCTTGTTTGGGAGTGATTTGGGGATGACTGGCTCTAAGCGGTAATGCCGCCAGTACATGTGAAGTTGAGGGTAAAGGACGAGGCCTAGATCGATGTGATCTAGCCTTGGTTCGAATAGTAGAGAGAGAGAGAGAAGGAATTGACAAAGTTTGTGAAGAGGTACCAACCTGGTGACTCGTCTCTTCTGGTGGAGGTGGAGTTCCAACTCTCACAAGAGTATACATCTCAGGAACTTGGTCACTCGACTCCTTCTCGTGTTGCGACTCTTCATCTAATTGAGTCTTCTCCGAGTCGTCTGCACTGGACTCTGCTTCCTCAGACCCAGCTTGTGAAGAACTCTCTGAATCCGCATACGGCAACACTTCTGAATCATCAAATTGAACTTGCCTTGGGGCAGCTGGCCTTACAGCAGCTTGCTTCTTCAGTGCCTCTTTCTTTAAATAGAACTTAAGAGGATGAAAGGGCTTTCCCTTGCTCCAAGTAGTCTTGTTGGGCATCAAAAGTGGGAGTAATATACTCAGCTTGTTTCCATATCCAACTGCTTGAGATACTACCCAATTCCTAGTATCAACATCCACCCTAACACTTCTTTCGAAGTACATCATCCTGTCAGCTATCAACTTAAACTAATTACCCTCAGTAATTCCATCATATATAGCTGCCATAATCCTTGTTTTGGCTTGGGTAACTGAATCATGAGACCCAGTGGCACATAGAAGCATCTTGCTTGCTATGTCCAGTAGAGTGCGATATTTGTCCAAGAGTTCACCCTTCTTGGCTGTAGTAGCTTTACCATCCGGTTTCAACTTCATTTTCTTTCCACAGAAGATACTTAAATACCTCATCTCCTGTCCTTCAGCGTACTTTTCCACATCAATCGTTCCGATGGGCAACTTCAATCTTTCAAATAGAGCGTCACGAGTGATTTCCACTCGATTTGAACCGATAAATAATTCGATAACATCTCCTCTTCTGCTGGCGTTAGCATAGAATTCCAAAACTTTTTCCTCCAAAACAACTTGAGGAAACGCCTCCAAGTAAGGTTTTAGACCGCATCTGGCGCATTTGGTCAAGATTTCTGCATTTCCGACCGTGTGATTTCCTTGGAAGAACAGAGATGGTTCAACATGCACCTTGTTGTCATTTATATATCTGCCTAGATCAAATGGTGCCTGAATGTTGGTACTGACATCGAAGATAGATCGAATCGACATGTTAAATGATTTGTAATGAACACGAAAGTAGATTATGCAGGAAATCAACTGTTAGCAAGTAGTAGAGTTATGAAAATGTGAGACAAGACGTGTGCAAGTGTTGGGTTTTGTTTAAAACTGAATTTTTGATCCAACGGTCAAGATCGAGGGATTAGATCCAACGGTCAAGACCTTTGACATTCGGTTACGGAACCGAGACGAAAATGTGATTTGATTTTGTAAAAATTGAAATCCGCCTCTCTTATTGGTAGAATTGAGGAGTGTACTCATCCGACCTAACATATTCATATTTTGGCGCGAACTGAATGTGTACACCTCATTAACTGGGGGTGTATAAATCCAATTCTAGGATATTCAAATTTTAACACTATCAAATTACTTTAACATCTTTAATTTGTTTCGAATAAACACAAACACATTTAAATCAAAGAAAAACTTAGCTTGTATGTTCGAGTCCATCCAGAACAGATGAGTAGGCCTAATCTTCATAAGGCGAGTAGACTTAATTTCACAAGACGAGTAGTCTTATGAGTACTAGTCGAGTTCCCCCTTCAACTGTGCGTGTCTATTCTGAACGTCGAACAACTTTATGTACCTGTCTTATTTTGTACGACAGATAGTCGAGTAGAAAAATTCGAATGAATATTAATTTAAGTCAATGATCAAGGTTCAAACAAGATGACTGTTACCAAACTAAGGAGTCAACATAAGGATCTTTAAGAAATCAAGGATTCCCCCTTAAATGTTTATTCCCTTAGTATTACCCTCAGCTTTACCAGCTTCCTCATCGGGTTGTTTGGTCAACTTGTCTGACCTTGTATACCTGTCTGTTGAGTGAGTAGATGAGTGCTCTGTGCCTTTTGTGGTAACTTGTCTATTTCTCCTTTCTTCTTAGGACTGTACCTGTCTGGTTAGTACATCTCTACATACTAGTAGGATCAAGATCAATTAGTCCTAGACTAATGCATAATTCACGAAATCGGGCCTCAGCTAATGGTTTTGTGAAAATATCAGCTCTTTTAAAATCAGTATGAATCTTTTCCATGCGAATATCCTTCTTTTCTACATGATCACGTATGAAATGGTGTTTCACATCAACATGCTTACAACGTGTGTGCAGAACAGGATTTTGTCTAATGGCAATAGCACTATTACTATCACAGAATATAGGAACATTTGATTCACAAATATTATAATCTCTAAGCTGTTGAATAAGCCATAATAATTGACTACAACAACTACCAGCAGCCATGTACTCGGCTTCAGTAGTAGAGGTAGCAACACTTGTCTGCTTTTTCGAAAACCATGAAATGAGTTTTGTGCCTAAGAATTGACAAGAACCAGATGTAGATTTCCTATCTATTCTACAACCACCAAAATCAGAATTAGAGTAGCCACTTAGAGATAAATCATCATTTGAAGGATACCATATACCACGATTGATAGTTCCTTTCAAATATTTCAATATCCTTTTAGTGGTTTCCATATGACTCTCTTTTGGATTAGCTTGAAAACGAGCACATACACCAACAGAAAATGCAATATCAGGTCTACTAGCAGTCAAGTAGAGTAATGAACCAATAAGACCACGGTAATGAGTTTGATCAGTACATTTACCATTCTCGTCTGGATCCATCCTGTAAGTAGGTTGCATAGGTACTCCAGAAGATTTACATGTCTTAATACCATACTTGTCTAGTAGATTACGAGTATATTTTGCTTGATTTATGAAAATCCCTTCTGGGGTCTGTTTTACTTGAAGTCCAAGAAAGTAATTCATTTCACCCATCATGGACATCTCAAATTTACTTTGCATGAGTGTTGAAAAACTTTCACTCAGCTTTTTGTTAGGTGATCCAAAAATGATGTCATCTACGTAAATTTGGACGAGTAAAATGTCTTTCCCTTCTTGTCTTCTAAAAAAGGTTCTATCTACCTTGCCCTTAGTAAAACCATTTTCTAATAGAAATTGAGAAAGAGTATCGTACCAGGCTCTTGGAGCTTGCTTTAGTCCATATAAGGCCTTCTTTAATCTGTATACCTGATTACCTTTGACTTCGAAACCTGGGGGTTGTTCAACATATACTTCTTCCGCAAGAATACCGTTAAGAAATGCACTTTTAACATCCATTTGATATACAGTAAATTTCATGTAAGCAGCATATGCTAGGAACAATCGAATGGCTTCTAGTCTAGCAACAGGAGCATATGTTTCATCATAATCTATGCCTTCAGCTTGTGAATAGCCTTGGGCGACTAGTCTAGCCTTATTACGAACAACTACATCATTCTCATTTTTCTTATTCTTGAAAATCCATCGAGTGCCAACTACATTATGATGTTTCGGTCTATCGACAAGTTCCCAGACGTCATTTCGAACAAACTGATTCAACTCGTCTTGCATAGCGATGATCCAATTACTATCAGCCAATGCCTCATTAATGGTTTTAGGCTCGATAGATGAGAGGAAACAACACCAGCAAAACTGAGATGGACTAGATTGTTCTTGCGACTCAAAGAGTTGTCGTCTAGTCTTTACACCAATAGTAGAGTCACCAATGATATTTTCAGTATTATGTGCAGATTTCCATGTTTTTCTAGTCTTTGTAATCATAGTATCATCATCTAGATCGGTTATAGCATCGTGCATGTCAACATCATTTATATCATCAACAGTTTTACCTGGAGTAGATGAGTCAACTAGAGCAGGCATGTCTACTAGTTTAGTAGACTTACCTTGAGCACTTACCCTTTCCTTGTCATCAGTTTCAAGGGCTTTCATGAATGGATTGTATGCTTGGACGGATTCATATACCTCTGAATCTTTGTCAGATTCGATAGTTAGCTCAGTAACTTTCTCACTGATCTTGTTGGCAGACGTGTCCTGTTGAGATTCTTCGAAAACCACATGTGGTGTTTCTTCCACACAAAGGGTTGAGTAGTTGAATACTCTAAATGCTTTGCTAGTCGAGGAGTATCCTAAAAATATCCCCTCGTCTGCTTTAGCATCAAATGCATTCAACTTGCTTTTCCCATTGTTATGGATGAAACACTTACAACCAAATATATGAAAATATGAGACTCTGGGTTTTCTACCTTTCCATACCTCATAGGGTGTCTTACCTAGTGCTTTATTGATAGCACTTCTATTTTGTGAGTGGCATGCAGTATTGATAGCTTCTGCCCAAAACTTCTGAGGCGTATTATACTCTGTCAGCATGGTCCTGCAAGCCTCCTTAAGAGTTCTGTTCCTTCGCTCTGCTACTCCATTTTGTTGTGGTGTCCTTGCTGCACTAGTAAGGTGCTGGATGCCACGCTTAGAACAAAAATCTTTAATATAGCAGTTAATGAATTCAGTACCCTTGTCACTACGGATCTTGACAATTGACTGATTCTTCTCAACCTGTAACTTCTTCAACAGATCAGGCAAAAGTGTTTGTGTATCACTCTTCTTGTGTAAGAAGACTACCCAAGTGAACTTAGAATAGTCGTCTACCACAACAAGTGTGTACCTTCTACCGTTCAAAGTTGGAGGAGTTATTGGGCCATGTAAGTCCATATGTAGAAGTTCAAGAACTCTACTTGTTGAGAGGGATGGAATAGATTTAAAAGAACCCTTTACCTGTTTACCTTTCTGACAGGATGTGCATACACGTGACTTATAGTAGACTTCATTGGGAATACCTTCCACAAGGTAGTCTCTGGCTATCTTATTAAGAACCTTAAAGTTTAGATGACAGAGGCGTCTATGCCAGAGCCAGCCAAGTTCTTTAAGATTCTTAGTAAGTAGACAGGTGTCCCTCGGACAACTGTTCCAGTTCACTATGTACACACTTCCTTGTCTTATGCCGACCAGTAAGATTGTGTGTGTTCTTTTGTCAATGATTTCACATTTGCGACTCTTGAACTGCACCTTGTATCCACGATCACAAAATTGTGAAACAGAGAGTAAATTGTATTTCAAGCCTTCAACATAAGAAACATCTTGAATCTCTATGTCTCCATTCCGAATGTAACCAAATCCTTTAGTAACAACAGTGGAGCTATCACCAAATATCACTTTTTGTCCTTCTTGCTCATGATAGCTTGATAAGAGAGTCTTGGTACCAGTCATGTGGTGCGAACAGCCACTGTCTATGTACCAAGTTTCTCCTGTTGAGCCACCCTTCTTGTATAAATCGAGTCGACCCTGCAATAGATGATATTTCATAATTTAGGTACCCTCCTTGTTTTTTGGGGTCCTTGGGGGTTAGTCGAGTTCAATGGAATCCAAATGTACATTGGAGTCCTGAACAAGTTTGATCTTCTGAGCTTACGACCATATTTGTTGCAAAATAAGACCTTGTTGTCCTTATCTGGCCTATCAGTCGAGTTCGGGTCTACTCTTTGGAGATAGCCTTTCGACTTGCTCTCTACTTGAGCAGGCACTCGTCTATGATAGTCAGAGTAGGGTTTATATGCATTAGGTCCATACGGTTTATAGACATGTTTAGGTCTTTCTTCTCCTTTGATATCATATGACAAAGGTGGAGGATATAGAACAGCTTGTGTACGATGTTTTGGACCTTCCTGTCTAGGTCTAGATGAGTAGAGTTGAGACTGCCTTATAAAAGGAGGTCTAGACTCTTGTCGTCTAGTCTGTACTTGTCTAGTACTCGTCTCCTCAGGATACCAATCCTCGTATGTGACCTGGTTGGATCGTCTACGATGAGTGGTCCTTAGAAGATTAGTTCTAGGTTGAACAGGCTTGTTGTTACCATTCTTTTTACCTCCTTTGGTAATTGGAATGTTAACTCGAGCTTGTTTTGGTACAGTACCTTTAGATGGAGTATCAATATCGTATATCATTGGCTCTTTTCCTTTATCATTAGTCAAAGAGCTTGAGATGAAAATAGTAGGGTTCTTAGGAACTAGAGTAGACGAGCTTGATGTCTCAGCACCTATGCCTGTCTTGTCAGCAGGAGCCCTATACCTATCTGACAATTCAAGGTTAACCTTTGAAGAGTTAACCAGGTCAGTAAGTTTAAGGTCTAGAGTGACAACCTCGGTTTCTAAGAATTTATTACGTTCTTCAAGCTTTTTGTACTTGCTTTTTAAAACATTGAATTCATGTTTCTCAGTAGCATGTGTCTTAAGTAGGTCTTGATACAACTTGTCTGTGAATGCACACTTGTCTTTGAGTTGACTCAACTCTTCTTGCAAGCGTTCATTTAGGACTGTTATATTAGGATCTACTTTAGACTGAGCTTCCTTAAGATCAATGATTTCTTGTCTTAAAATGATGTTTTCGTCACTGACTTCAATGATTGCCTTGTTGGCAAGTAGGAGGTCGTCTTCAACTGCACTAGTAGAGTGCTGAAGGCTACTTCCTACTTTGCTACTGGCAGTATCACTTTCATCAGATTCTGATTCATCACAAGATTGAAAAGAAGTAGCAGATGATACCTCTTGGTCGATTTTAGCCATGCAGCATAGACCATCATCTACAATAAAAGCTTCATCGTGATCTGGTTCAGACGGGTAGCTAGATGAGGATGATGGCAACTCGTCTGAGTCAGACTCAGAATCATCATTGGCCATCATTACCTTCTTGCCACGGTTGTATCTTCTTTCCCTTCGTGCTTTGCGTTCTTCTCGATCATCGGTACTCAGGTCTGGACATTCATATATGTAGTGACCTGGCTTCTCACAGTTATAGCACAAGATATCATTAGTAGCCTTTTTAATAGGAGAGTTGTTCCTTCGTTTATCACGTCTATCAGAACGAGTAATCTTCCTACCATCAGACTCTCTATCTTGTCTGTTACCTTTCGAGACTTCGTCTCTCCTTTCGGACGAGTTTCGGTCTCGTCTGGTCTCAGACGAGTTCTTAGAAGCAGACCCTCTATGCTCTCTATAGAACTTCTTATATCTTCCGAAACGTTTATTCAGCCTATCAAACTTTCTAACCATGAGGCTTACCTGATCCTTCAGACTGAGATCAGTATCTAACTCGTCTTTCACAGAAGTAGGCTTAGACTTAGACTTCGACCTGTCTACCTTAGACGAACTAGCCTTAAAAGCAACGTTCTTAGATACAGCATGTTCTCTGTCGCTACTTACTATAGGTTCATCTTCGTCTAAATCAAACTCATGAGCCTTTAGAGTTTGAAACATAGTCTCTCCTGTCCATACATCTATATCTTGGGTATTCTTAACAAGCATTTTTACCATTTTCCATCGACTATCAAGGCTTTTGAGAATCCTAAGATTGATTTCACGTGGAGTATAAGATTTACCAAGGACTTCCAAGTCATTCATGATTTTGGTAAAACGAGTATCCAACTGGTCTATAGTTTCGCCAGCTTTCATATGAAATGATTCAAATCTTTGGACTGCAGTGGAAAGCTTGCTCTCTTTGATTAGGGATGTTCCTTCACAAATGATAGCTAAGCGGTCCCACATTTCTTTGGCAGTTTTACATTTTAACACTTTTCCCAGATACTCGTTAGGAAGAGTGTGTAAGATGTAATTCTTGGCCAAGCTATCCAAATTATTCTGTCTCATTTCTTCAGAGGTTAGTTCTGACCTTGGTTTCTTGACGAGTGTACCCACGGGTTGATTTGTGTCAAGGGCAGCAGTATTGGGGATCATGGTCACAATTGGACCTTCAGTGATGACGGAGATCATTAAGTCGTGAGTGGAACTGAAGATGGCTTCCATCCTTAGTTTCCAATAGTCATAGTCTTGAACCTGGAACTTAGGTAACTTGTTAGCGCTGATCTCAAGAGACATGATTTCAAGAAATAAGTGCTAAGTAGAGTTATGATCAAGAATAACAGATAAGTCAAGAACAGGGAGCACGAAACAGATATAACAAGAATATTTGATCAAGAACACGTATACAAGAACAATCAAGGACCAAGACTTCACCCTAAGTCTTAAGTCGGTTATCAAGAAACAGCAGTTCGAAAACTACTACTCTGATACCACTTGTAGGTCCCTAAGTTGAGTTAATATCGAGGGAAGCTAAAGAAAATGTCTAGAGGGGGGTGAATAGACTTTTCTAAAATCTTTCGATATATCAGAATTACAATGTGCGGAATACGAAATTAACAATGAGCCCAATTAAAGTTTATACTCAACTTATTTCGAGAACTCTGTTTCAGTGTTTACTCAACTAATCTTGTTCAGTTATGTAATTCAATTAACTAAACAATTAATCAATTCAAACAAACAAAACAGTAAAGTAAATCAAACACGAGATTTATAGTAGTTCGACAACTTGTCTACATCCACTCTCACAAACCCAGTTGTGATGTTTCCACTAAACTCTTCCAATCGAGTACAAGTGTATGTTCCTGTCTTTAAAGTCCCAAGAAGAAGACTTAGATCTTCAACAGACTATACCTCCAGATATGTCTACGATCTAACTAGAAATTTTACAAGTATCTAGCACCTTGAAAAATAACAAAACAAAAACTAAAAACTTCTCTGATCTTCAGTAGTAGCCTTCTTGATTCTTCACTTGTCTTCTGGCTTCTATCTGAACTTCAATCAACTCTGAGAGTAAACTTCGAATATATCTTTACTTTGAGTATGTAGATTTTCAGTGTATCAGTAGTCTTCAAATGATCACCACCATGAAGTATTTATAAACTTCTGAAATCAAGAACTAATCAGTTGTAACCAACTTTTCTTGATAACTACTTTCAACTGAATCTTCTTATCCATATACGCGTTTCTTGTTGTGAATTAGTTATTCCATAACTAACTTCTATATCTTTATCTTTTCACGCGCTTCTAACTAACTATCTTCACGTTGACTTGTCTTGAGTAGACTTGTATGTACTTGTCTTATCTTGTAGTCCTCCTGTCTTGAGTAGTAGACTTCAACTCTTCTTGTCTGGTCTTCCTTGTTCAATCAGTAGACTATACTAAACCTATCAAGACTATTACATTACTTTAAGCTTTCATAATACAAGCTTAGTCAACTTATAAACTATACAATAAAACTAATCTATTACATATAAAAATATCATGAGCTCTATACAACATTTAAATAGCTCAGTAACAAACTTAAACAAATACTGTAAACACATATGAAGTACTTATAAACTGTACTTATCTTTTCATGCGAACTTATGTGAACTCTACTGGTCTTGTACAAGATGACTTAACTCAACTAGACTAGATCAGTCAACACTTAGAAAATATTCATACTACTTTTGGCTTTATCAAAACTTCATCTTTTATTCATCATTTAGGACTTGTTCTAGGATTCATATCCCAACAGTCCACGTGTACTCTTATTAAAAGTCTTTCATTAAATTACATTGTGCCCTTTCGAATTCTTCTCTTTGGGATAAGGAAGTTGTATAGACCCTCAATCAATTACATTACTCCTATTAAAAAATAGCAATCGGAGAATGCAATAATTATGAGAATAATGGGCTTACTTAATTGATCTTGTGAAGCTGCCACGTGAGAGGAGAATGAAAAAATAATGATTAGGAGAAGGTCTCGACCTCTCATATACGCCATCTTCAATTTCATATACAGTTACTAAAATCAACAATAAATGCAAGGTCCTACAAGTGTATTTTAGATTAATTCATCCTAATTTTTTTTGTATATATATGCTCAAGCAGGGTAAGTTTGATTGGATTTAGTGATTTTGAGAATTGAGATTCAATATTTCAGTGTTCTTTTTTTATATATGGGCAGTTTATGAGTCCTTTTAATTTTAGTGTTTTTCAACCACTATTCATAAATTTCTATTTATATATGCTCTGTTATTTAAGCTTATTTTTTTGTTTAATTTGGTTTTCTATGTTTTTATTTTGGAATTCTATTCCTGGGATGTTCAATTGATTCTGGAAATTTTGCAGGCATGTGGTTCTTCGAGGGGAGGTTGTTAAATTGCTACCCAAAAATTGCCTACTCTCAGAAGTAAGTTGTGTGTATGCTAATATAAATGGACTGTTGGGTTTTGTATTTTTTTTATCACCTTCAACGTGAAGATTTTTTTTTATTGTTGATTTCTACAAATTTATTTGATTGTCTGTATTTTTTATAGGTTGAAGCAACTTGGATTCTGCATTCGGGCCCGCTCAAGCTCTCACTCTTGCAATCTCCCAGGTGCATTTTGCTTTCTTTAAATGTAAATTTGTTTTTCAAATTTAATAATTGCTTAATTGATTATGAAAATAATGATGAATGAGTGTGATAATTTTCAATCACACCACCGTGACAAACGATATTGGTTTAAAATTGTAGTGAAAGGTATTGTGCCCATCGAGTGTTTGATGAAAGCCTAAGAGAACTCTTATTTCCTGGCTGAGATTCCTTATGAAACATGGGTAAGAATATGAGTTATGCTCATTAAGTGTATGATATTATACCCAAGAGGGATGTTTAATATAAAGACTTTTTTAGACGTTTGCAGGACTATAGTTGATTATATTCCTTTCTACACTGTTGATTTTGTCTATCGAGTTGTCAATGAAAAGGCGCATCGACTTGCTAGAGCTGCTAGAGGTTTCACGAGCCCTCATGATTGGTTTGACCCTCCGTATCTCTTGTGGTGGGCTTGCCTATTAGTATTTGCAGTTTTGACTTAAAAATAAAATAAATAATAAATAAGACTATTATTTTTTTTGCTAAGTTTCTAACAACATATGTCAAATATGGTTAATTGGGTTTTTTCTATTAGGTGTTTGTTATATTTATTTTTTCTTAGCACAAAGCCGGATGAATATATTGAATAAAAACTATGCATATATTATCAAACTTCACACAAACTGAAGAAAAAATATAACTATCTGCAGACACTACTGCAATCAAGAAAAGAGCCGGATTTATGACCAAATATATAAATCAGAGAGGTTATGCATGTATAGAGAAGCTCCCTCGCCTTCTTGAAGGCTAGCTATTTCATTTAGTGAATAAGGGTCCAATATTCAAGATTGGTTATGATGTACATTATTTTTGTTGATGTTTGTTTGGAAGATTGAAGGTTTTGAGGAGCAGTTGTTTGTAGCTTGGAATTATTAGGATTTCATTTTTCAAATATCACTATATTCGCATTTCATATCTGTTATAAAGTTTGTGAAATTATAATTCAAGAAAATGTGATTGAATTTATTACTTGTATTCTCTTCCACTTCTGTCATCTTATAATTGAATCATAATCGTCAATCTTATAAAGTTTATATGTTGTTTGTGTAAGGGAACACATAGTCTGTTGGACCAAATTAAGAGGGTCTCTTTTAGTCCCTTACAAAATAATTTTCTCACTTTAGTTCTCATAACTTTTAAAATGATGCGATTATAGTCCTATATTGACAAGGTTACATGATTTTTAATATGTCATTCACATGAGCTGCGTTAGCTGCCCGGATTTCATATAATAACTTGGCTAATGATTTGATCTCACTTAAGTGACATATTTACTTTGACAACACATTTTGACATTTAGAAAGACACCTACAAAAAATAGGCATGCACCTCCCAAGAAGAAAGAGGAATAAAGTGATGATTCACGTGATGATGAAAATAGCTCTGATGAGGATGTTGCTACAGCAATAAATTGTGAAAATAGCTTTGATGATGTACCTAAAAAGGTCTTTGCTGCTGCCTAGAAGAAATCTGGACTAGTGAAGATTCCTACACTTAAGATGATGCTCATCCAGCAAAGAAAGTTCATGTACTTGCCCTAACAATTGATTTTGTTTAAGATCATCTTATTCCTGAGATGTTCAATTGATTTTGGGGATTTTTCAGGTAATGGAAGTTGCAAATGATGGGGTGATTTGAGATTCATTTCTAATTGTAGAGAATGAAACACATTCTTTCTGTCATGTTGTGTGGCCAATAGAACATGATTATTGACCATTTAGTTTTGACGAGTGGATAAAACTCTCCACAAAAAATGTATATCGGTCTATGTTTTATAAAAAATAAAATATTTATTTTTCTGGAAGTTTTATATGTTATTCTATTCTTTCGGGTACACAAAATAGAAATACAATTTAGGTTAAGATTTGAAAAATGATTAGTTAGAAAATGAAAACATGAGAAAAAAATGTACCTAACTCAATTCATAAAGGTTTATAAAAGGTAAGGCAAGAAATGAAAGAGGAGGAACATATGAATTAAAGCATGAAATATTAAACCTTATGCGTAGGTAGAGATGTTTATCCGGGCCGGGCTAACTGGGCTGGCCCGTTTAACCCTGAAAAATACAGGGTTATGGTTCATGAATTATAGGCCCGTTTAAAACCGGGCTTTTTTGACCCGGACCGGTTAGCCCGTGGGCTAAACCGGGCCAGCCCGCTAGCCCGAGTTATTACCTTTTTTTCTTTTTTTTTTTAATAAATAACCTAAGAACAAATTTTGGGTCATTTGACCAATAACCATAACTATAAGTATTAAGAAGCCCATTACCATCCATTAGTCATTATTACTATTTTTTATTAGATTATGATATTTGTTTAGCTTTATTTGGTTGGACCAATAAGTTCTAGAATTGTGTTTAAATTATATTTTTTTTCTCATTTACTGATCATTAACTAATTATGTATTTTTCTATTTTATTTGCTTGTTGGACGTGCGAATTGAGACCTTTAATTTTAACATTTAAAAAAAATATTGTAGTCCGTTAGTGGCCCGTTTAGCCCGTGGCCCGCTAGGGTTAAGGTTAGGTCCCAACAATTGTAGGCCCGTTAAATATGAACCGGTTAAGGCCCTAACCCGTTTAGCCCGTAACCCTATAGGGCTAGCCCTAGCCCGATAGACATCTCTATGCGTAGGAAATATTAAAGATAAAAATTATTAATAAAGGAAGTCATCTATGAAAGTTAGCAACACGTGTTGTGAACTCTTTCGGCAAGAGTCTTAATAAGATATATATATATATATATATTCACTTATTCGATTAAAAAATCTAAAATAAGCCCGTGCATCGCACGGGTAAAAATCTAGTATATACAATAAGAAAATATGATGTGTATCGAGACTTGAATTTTCATAGCCACATATATAAGTTTTTTTTTTATGTCACAGTTTTCGGTTCGATGACCGAATAATTCGAGGGGACCAATCCAACCGTCCACTTGCGGGAGTCTCATTTAAAGCCAGAGTTTTGCGCTCTGTATGGACATGGCCCCATAAAAATTGTTTGCACCTTAGGGGTTTCGAACCTGAGACCTAGAGAGGAACACACTCCTAAGTCCCAAGCCTACACCACTAGGCCAACTCCTAGGGGTTAAAAGCCACATATATAAGTGTTTATAGCAATGCAATGAATCATAGGCGTATGATTGGTTCTCAAACAGAGTCATATATCATATATGTATATATATATATATATATATATATATATATATATATATATTTATATAAGTGTGCGGATGTGGATCTCAAAGGGAGAATACAATAAGAAAATATGATGTGTCATCGAGACTTGAATTTTCAAAGCCACATGTATAAGTGTTTATAGCAATGCAATGAATCATAGGCATATGGTTGGTTCATTTATCCTCGCCATCTCAAATTCTAAAATTCTATTCTCATCAGTTGACTGTTTTATCTCAGTGTTTTTCTATCTGTATTACTCACTCTCTATTTTCACCAGGCACCGTTGAATCCTTATTGCCAGTTTATTCTAGATCTGCAATTCTGACAACGCAACACACGATGTTGTATAATGTTAGGTTACTACAAAGAATGTTTTAACTTCAAGTCTTGAACCTATACTGTTTTCAATAATATCGATGATAATAAAATTTCTAAAGATATGACCTATTGGCAATTAGTGTTTCCTATAAATGAATTTGTGAGTTCGTGGATTAACTTTATTGAGTAAAAGATTTTATATAGTCCCTATATAATTTAGAGTTTGTAGTTATTTTACATTATAATATACAATTTAAATTACAATTAATATAAAAACTCTTGTAAAACGTGTAATATTTAATTATAATATAATAATCTATCATACAAAATGTAAATATTAAAATATAAATGAAATAAATACATAATAGGTGTAAAACACGGGTTCTACCCTAGGATATATATATATATATATATATATATTCGCGCGTGAGATTTTCTTGTGATTAAAAGGAACCCATGGTACAAGGCTAGATTTGGTGAAAGATACTATCATAGCAAATCTTAAATATTGATACATATTTATTTAATTTTATATCTTTAATTGTACCAACACCCTCTCAATCCAGCATTATTATTTGTTGTTGCAATATATATTTTGTATGTAGGGATAGAGGAATCACCCCAAATCATTGTATAGATAGAAAGAACACTACAAAAAACACGCGGAGTTTGCCGACGGAAGGCTACCGACGGAATCCATTCTGTCGGCCGCTCCGACGGATCGCCGACGGAATTATCGAATCGGCTGACTCCCGACGGAATCCAAGATCCGTCGAGACCGCCCGACGGACTTCCCGACGGAATTCAGTTCCGCGGCCAAACGGTGTCGTTTAGCCTTTCTTCCCGACGGATTTTTTCCGTCGGTCGTTCAAATTTCGACTGCCGACGGAAAATATCCGTCGGTAGCCGACCCGCTTTGACTGGCATTAATATTCGCGTGCTACCGACGAAAATATCCGTCGGTAGCCACAATTTTTTTTATAAGAACTGCCGCCTTCGGCAGTTCTTCCTCATAAGGAAAAAAAATTTGGCTTTCGTCCCCCTCTCCCTGTTCGTCTCCTGTTCTCTCCTCGTGGATTGGACTTTCTTGTGCGTGGTGCGTGGATTGATCGACAAAGGGCATTACGATTATCTACTCCAATTTTCTTTAATTTAAACGGTACGTTTTATAAATTCTTAGTTAATTTTAATTAAGTTATTGTATTATAAATTGCATGTTAATTATTATAAAATTTCATGTACGTAGTTGATGAATATATATGTATAATTAATTCAAATATATGTTAGTACGTGGATTATATGTTTTTTATTGGTTAATTGTAATTAATTAATGTATGTTAGTTCAAATATATAATGTAGTTTTGTTAGTTCGTTTTGATAATTAAACTAGGTTATTATTGTTGATTAAATTAGTAATTATTCTTATAATTAAACTAGGTTATTATTGTTGATTAAATTAGTAATTATTCTTATAAGTAGGGGTGTTGTACGGTTTGATTAATATAGTAATTATTGTTATTGTTTAAATTAAGTCATTATTAATTAGTTTGGTAAATTATTGATTTCATTAGTAACGTGATTTTGTTATTGATTAAATTAGGAAATTATTGACTTAAATTACTAAAATGTTATGAATTAAAATAGAAAATTATTGATTTCATTACTATATTAATTATTGATTAATTTATTATACTTTTAAATTTTATTTATTAAAATAGATGAGTCAAGGTGCTAGTGGGGCCTCAGGATCTCGACGTAGGAGAGGCTCACTTAGGCATGTTGAGCCTGCTACGTTGACGTCGTCGGCATCCGTTCCACAGCATTCGCCGCCGTCATCTCAGTCGTCGGCAGCTCGTCGACATCCCACGTTGGCCCGAGAAACCAGACTGAAAATATGGATTGAAGGTGTCTAGTAAGTAATTAATTAAATAATTTTAAGGTTTAACAATATTTAATAGCATCAATTTTTGTACGTTTTTTAATTTATAATGTGTTTGTTTCTTAATATATAATGTCACAGCTTACTTCCTGGTAATGAGATATCGAAGATTTGCACTGAGGTGATTACTAAGTGCAAGGTTGTTGCGAATGCCTACTCTTGGCTGAAGGTGCCGCAGACGAAAAAGGATGAATACTGGGAGGATTCCAGGTATTTGAGTGCATTCAATTAAATATTAATAAACAATTTATTATATATATTATTTGATAAATATGCTGATCGAATATGTGCAGAAACATGCTTATTGGCATAGGGAGTTTTTTTTCGGACAACGATATCCACAGTCACTGGCTATCTTCATGTCAGTCTAGGTATAATGAGATAATGTACACCTGGAGGAATGCTTGGCGTAGTCGTGGCGTGGTGCAGACGTTGGGGGAGGACGAAAATGGAGTCGACGTGTGGAACACGTTGACCACGTATTGGAGTAGCCCGGAGTACATGAGGAAATGTGCAACTGCTCGAGCCAACCGTATAAGTGATGGGGGATGTGGGATGTCAAGGCATCGGGGGGGGGGGGGGGGGGGCGATCCGCGTATGAGCACTCAATTGCTCTAGTAAGTGTTCACTAAATTTATTTCAATTATTTATATTATATTATATAAAATAATTTTTATATGCTCATTTGTTACGAAATAGGAGCGGGAACTTGGGCGTGAACCCACACACGTGGATCGGTTGAACGTTCTTCATCCGTTTGATCCAGATTCGCAGACGTCCACATATGGACGCACTACCCAGCTTCACGTAAGTTTAATTAAATTGTGATGTTTTTTTAATATTTAATTCATTAAATGTATTGAACTATGTATTAATTTAATTTTTTTGTAATTATGTAGTTGGATGTGAACCGGAGGATTGAAGAGGAGACGACACAGGCTTCTGCTGAAGCCGGGCCCAGCGCTCCGCCTGATCTTAACCGGATTTACCTGGACGTTATCCCGGCTGATCGAGGACGGGTCCTTGGCCTTGGCCGGATGAGCCGCTTAGTGAGAGCTGCATCGTCCAGTTCGTCCCACGTGCATCGCAGGCCTCTATATCCTCCACTGCTGTTCCGGACCCGAACGTAGTACACATAATGAACCACTACTTCCGACAGCTAACTGACACTATGGGTCGATCGTTGGGGATGTCTTCTGAACAAATAAATACATGCTTTGAACGGGCGATGAGCGTTCCCCCTCCGCCTTTCGATGCTCCGGTTGGTCCTCCCCCTCCGCATTTCGATGTTCCGGTTGGTTCAGTTCCCCCTTTCAATGCTCCAGATCCAAATCCAGATGCAGTGGCAGACGACGGCTTGGATTTCATTGGTGGTGATGAGTTTTTTGGGTATAATGGTTGATGTTTGAACTATTTATTCTTCTGTCGAACTTCTTAATTTTCTGTCGAACTATTTAATTTTCTGTCGAATTATTTATTTTTTCTGTCAAACTATTTAATTTTCCGTTGGACATATTTATTTCGGTTGATGCATGTTTGTCAATGGATTGTTTATTTATGTTATTGTTTTTAATTTATACATAATACATAATTTTTCGTTAGATTTTGGTATAAAGTTAAGTATTTTTTATTTTTTTTTCGATTTTTATTTTATCCCGCCAATATTACCGACGGAAATAAACATTCCGTCGGAAATTAAGTCTACCGACGGAAATTCCGTCGGCCAAGTACTCTACCGACGGAATTTTGGGCGGCACCCTACCGACGGAATTTCAGAATCCGTCGGTAGATTCAAAATATATGTACGCACCGACGGAATTTCAAAATCCGTCGGTAGCGCGTAATATTTACAGAAACTTTTTTCCCCTTTCTCAATCAGTCGAAAAAAATTGTGGAAATTGTATGAGAGCAAGCAAATTTCGGTACGTTTTTCTTTTTTACTTGGTTAAATTTTGTAGTTTAGTTGTGCATTTTATATGGTTATAGTTTAATTAGTTGTGCATTTTATATATTTGTAGTTTAGTTGTGTATTTTAATTATATTGTTTGTAGTTTAATTAGTTGTGCATTTTTTTATATGTTTGTAAGAATTTTATGTTAAATGTTTAACAGATGGAATTGCCGGATCGTCGATGGATGTATGAAACTCCTAGGTTCATTTTAGGAAATGTGAATAGTGAATTTTACAATGAACTTGTGTCATTTATTGAATTTGCAAAGCTCCACCCACATTACATGCATGGGGATTGTATCAAGTGTCCGTGTAATGCCAAAAAATGTCAGAATAAAATATTTAAGTCGATTGATGAGGTTTTGGTACATGTTCTGAAGAATGGTTTAACTGTTAATTATTATAATTGGACATTTCACGGCGAAGTACGTTGGTCTTATAACTTTGATCAAGTTTTATACTATTACACTGCTGGTATCTATGAAAGACAAATATATGGTAATCAAGCCGGCACGAGTAATGAACAACAATTTGGTGGGAACAACAGTTTGGTGGGGAACAACAGTTTGGTGGGGAAGAACAACTTGGGGAGGGAGAACCTAATATGTATCAAACAATGATAATGGAAGCCGGTTTTTCAAATGTAGAAGAGGAGCCGACGGATGAAGCATTTCGGTTTTATGAAATGCTCAAATTTCTCGATCAAGATTTGTATCCGGGTTGTGATTCACACTCTCAACTGTCATTTAATGCCCGACTTATGGCTATCAAGATCGAGAACAAGCTTTCTAACAGGGCATATGAGCAAATGACACAATTATGCAGTGAGATCTGCCCTCCTGAGAATAAGGTGCCTACAACGTATCATCAAAGCAAGCAAATGCTGAAAAATATGGGATTGCCGGTCGAGAAGATTGATTGTTGTATAAACGGTTGCATGTTATATTGGGGTGATGAAGATAGCAATCCGAAAATGTGTAGGATGTGTGGTCATCCTCGTTACAAAGAGCCACATCGGAAGGGGCCCGCTGGTCAATCGTACTCGTCGAAGAAGAAAGTGGCACACAAGAAGATGTATTATCTTCCAATCATTCCTCGTTTAATGAGATTGTATCAATCTACTGCCACAGCACAACACATGACGTGGCATGCAACAGATTCGTCTTCGACCGAGTCTAGGGAGATGCGACATCTGGCGGACTCGGAGGCCTGGAAACATCTTGACAACGTGTATCCCAATTTTTCTTCTGAACCGAGGAATGTGAGGCTAGGTTTGTGTACTGATGGTTTTGCACCGTTTGGGAGCTTTGGAAAGCAGTATTCGTTGTGGCCGGTGATTCTGACTCCGTATAATCTTCCTCCATGGATGTGCTTGAAACCTCAAACAATGTTTCTAACTGTATTGGTGCCGGGTCCGTCGAATCCAAAGGATAAACTTGACGTTTATCTCCAGCCTCTTATAAAAGACTTGATCTTTTTATGGGAAAGTGGTGTCCAAACATATGATGTGTTCAGAAAACAGAATTTCACGATGCGTGTTGCTGTATTGTGGACCATTAGCGACTTTCCTGCATATTCTATGTTGTCTGGGTGGAAAACGGCTGGGTTTCAAGCATGTCCGTATTGTATGGATTTTTCTGAAGCTTTCAGTCTTGAGAAGAGTAGGAAAGTTACATGGTTCGAAAATTACCGAAAGTTCTTACCTCGAGATCATCCATTTAGAAGAAATAAGAACAACTTCTTGAAGAACAGAACAGTTACACACAATCGACCGCCCCTTCGAAACGGTATTTTAATTATACAATTATTTGATCTAGTATAATGTTATACGTATATGTTTTATTAATTTCTTCTAGTATAATGTTACCGTACAGGACAAACGTTGTTACATGAGATTCAGTGGACGGGTTTTAAAAAATCTACTGAGGAAAATGCAGTTGAACACAACGGTCGAATCCCAGGTGGATGGAATAGAAAGAGTATTTTTTGGGATTTGCCATACTGGAGTTCACTATTGATCCGACAAAATTTGGACGTGATGCACATTGAGAAGAATGTGTTTGATAATGTGTTCCACACAATGATGAACACAGAAGGCAAGACGAAAGATACTCCAAAGTCCCGGGAAGAGTTGAACATTTATTGTCGTCGTGAAGAGTTGAAAATGGATCCCAGTACAGGTAAATATCTGAAGGCTTGCTACACACTGGATAAGCCACAGAAACAACAACTGTGTCGTTGGATTCACGAGTTGAATTTTCCAGACAACTACGTGTCAAACTTGAGTCGATGCGCAGACATAAACAGGGGTAAGGTTTCAGGGATGAAGAGTCACGATTGTCATGTTTTTATGCAGCTCTTGATACCGATTGCGTTCCGAGACGTTGTTCCTCTCAATGTGTGGAGGGCTATCACTGAATTAAGTCTTTTTTTTAGAGATTTAACATCTTCAACGATCAAGATCGATGATATCATTCGTTTGGAGCAAGACATTCCAGTGATTTTGTGTAAGTTGGAACAAATTTTTCCACCTAGCTTCTTCAACTCCATGGAACACTTACCCGTTCATTTAGCGTATGAAGCCAGAATTTGTGGTCCAGTGCAGTATAGGTGGATGTACCCATTTGAAAGGTAAACTCTTACATTTTTCATTTTTTATATATACTACATGCATGTTCACTGAATTAAAATATATGTTTTTTATTATAAATCAGATATCTCCACAACTTGAAATGCAATGCTAAACAAAAGGCAAATGTGGAAGCATCGATTGTTAATGCATATTTGAATGAAGAGGTTGGCATGTTTTGTTCTTATTATTTTGAAGACCATGTCAACACTCGGTTGAGAAGTGAACCACGTAACTACGGTGGTAGAGATACAGACAATATCGGTGAAGAGGTCGATGGAATGCTGTCTATATTCAAGTCTAAGGGACGACCAATAGGAAAATTCACAGAACGAGAGTGGGAGTCGAATAGAGAGGCAGAAATAGCACAAACGTATGTGTTATTGAATTGTGATGAAGTTCAGCCTTACATTGAGTAAGTATTTCATATTTTTATCATTACTTCATTTATGTAATTTAATATTAATTGTGATTGGATGTTGTGAATTAGGATGTATAATCAAGAACTAAGACGAACAGAACAAAACAAAACATCTCAGATACAGATATAGATGCTCGTCTTCAACGTGATTTTGCCCGATGGTTCCAACGTTGTGTGAGTACCATTTCCTTAAATTTTACGTAAATAAATATGATTCATAATTAATGTTAATTATTTGAACTGTATAGGGACGGTCAAACGATTTTGAGAATCGATTCTTAAAGGATCTCAGCAAAGGACCACTACGTCGTGTAAAGACTTACAACGGTTATATTGTGAAGGGCTACATATTTCATACATCCGAGTATGCATCAAGAAAAGCGACTACCAACAGTGGTGTTTGCATTAGCAGTGCAAACTACAATGCAGATGCAAGTGACTACTATGGGGTGTTGCACGAAGTCGTTGAAGTAGAATATCCGGGATATCCAGCAAAGACTGTAGTGTTGTTCAAGTGTCATTGGTTTGATTCAGGCCCTTCAGGAACAAGGATTCATCCGGAGTACAAACTCGTCGATGTTAATCCGAAAAGGAGCTATATCGGGAATGATCCATTTGTATTTGCCCATCAACTATCTCAAGTATACTACTGCAAGTATCCAGTACGATCACGTAGTAAAATTGAATGGCACGCTGTTTGCAAAGTAAAGGCAAGATCAATGGTAGAAGTCCCTACAAAGGACAGGAGTGATGAAGATGATTCTCCGTTTCAAACGGAACAAATAGAGGCTAGAACTGAAGTCTTTTCGGGAGATTTGAATATCCACGTAGACTTGACGGGTGGAAATTCACAATTGATCGAAATTGAAAACGATAATGGAAATGAGGAAGATGATGAAAATGAAGAGGAGGAGGAGGAGGAGGAGGAGGATGAAGAGGAGGAAGATGAGACAAATAATCAAAATATATGTAGATGAAGAAGAAGAAGATGAATAATAAATTATATAATGTAAGCTAATTATCTTATTAGATGTACAATTTAAAAATATTTATTTATCATTAAGTTACAACTAAAAATTGTGAAAAAAAATTAATTTTTTGAAATTTTTTAAAATATAATTAGCAAAAAAATGAATATTTTAGTAAAAAAATGAATATTTTAGTATTTAAAAATATATAAATTATAGATTACAAATTTAATTATTTAATTTATAGCACCACTACCTAGGCCTTAGGTCCTGGGTTCGAGTCATGGGGAGGGGAAAAAAACGGATGGGTATTTAACTTTCATCAAAAAAAAAATTAATTTTTTGAAATTTTTTAAAAAATAATTAGCAAAAAAATGAATTTTTTACTAAAAAATATTACTCCAGTATTTTAGTTAAAATATGAATATTTTAGGATTTTAAAATATATAAATTATAAAAATATAAATTATAGATTTCAAATTTAATTATTTGATATATATGAAAGAAATTAATTTTATGAATTTTAAAAAAAAATGGGCCGAAAATGAGTACATATACAATTAATATTACAATTACGAACAAGTAACACACCTGTCCGAGTGGTAGGCGCCCCTCACTAGGCGCCCACACACCCGGGTTCGATTCCTAGCAAGGCCAGAATAAATGGTGGCCTTAATAACAGATCGCGGGTCGGGTCCGATCCACGCCAGATTTTTTTTTTTGGGTTGTCTTACCGACGGAACCCCCGACGGGCACCGACTGAATATAATTCCGAATTAAAAAAATATAAAATCGAGTTCCGTCGGCAGATCCGTCGGAAGATACCGACGGAATTCCCGACAGAAGCCGACGGATATATTTTTGTTAAAAAAAATTCTAAAATAAATTTCCGTCGGTACTACCGACGGAAATCAGACCCGGTTTCAAAACGGGTCTTTCGGCCTACCGACGGAATGAGATCCGTCGGCAGACTCGACTGATTTATTCCGTCGGGAATCCGTCGGGACTACCAACGGAAAAAAAAATTCCGTCGGTAAACCGGGCCGACGAGACTAGAGCCGACTGAATTATTCCGTCGGTAGTTCCGTCGGTAAACCACGCCTACCGACCACAATTCCGTCGGTAGATCCGTCAGTAAACCGCGCATTTTTTGTAGTGGAAATAGCCCGCGGAAGAGTTTAGTAGTGTGTGAAAAGTGTTTTTTTTTTTTTTTGAAATATGGTAATTTTGTTATTAAAAGTGTAAGTTCTTTCTTTTTTTTTTTAAATGTAATTTTGTTAATGTAGTTATTTTTTTATTGAAAAGTGGTATTACTGTAAAGTGAAAATGGTAACTACTCCCTCCGTCTCGGAGGAATTTGCACCCTTTGACCGGCACACATTTTAACAAATGTGTAAGAAAAGGTGTAATGATTGATGTTTTGAAGGGTAGTTTTGTAAATTTTTATGAATAAAGTAAAGTAAAAAGTACATTGAGTGTGGAAAAGTAATGGCATATGGGTAAATATGAGTATATTAAGTGTGAGGGTTGTGAAGATATTTCCTTTTATGGAGTGTGCAAATTGGTATGGGACATCCATATATGGAAAGTGTGCAAATTCTTGTGGGACGGAGGGAGTATTATTATTAAAAAGTAGTAATTTTGTTATTGAAAAGCGGTAACTATTATTATTGAAAAGTTGTAATTTTGTTACTGAAAAGTAATAACTATTATTATTGAAAAGTGATAACTATTATTATTGAAAAGTGGTAATTTTGTTACTGAAAAGTGTGGTAACTATTATTATTGAAAAGTAGAAAGTGGTAATTTTGTTATTATTGAAAAGTAGTAATTTTGTTAAAGTGGTAATTTTGTTATTATTGAAAAATATTAATTTTGTGAAAGTGGTAATGTTTCATTACTATTATTATTGAAAAATGGTAATTTTGTGATGACCTCATATTTACAAAGCGGGTCGGTAACCACTTGGACAGCAGTTACTTAATTGTATTTTTCGCCTATATTAATATATAAAGGACTAACTTATGCATTAGTGTGCACGGTGCACAGGAGACCAACTCTACATTTTAATATTCACTTATTTGTAAATGATATTTCAAGACGAAGAGGGGCATTTTTTGTGTAATAGTGTGACAATTTGAAAGAGTGAGCCTGTTAACATATAATTTGATGGGCCTAGATAATAATATAGGGGTTGGGGTATATACCCCTCCAGCTTTGTTTAATACACTCCCCCGATACACGCACTCCCTCAAGATACACATAAGATCGATGCACTCCTCCCTAAATTATCTATTATATACTTTCTTTTAAAATTTTGTAGAATGTATACACACCCCTTAAAACCTCATTATCTTCATCTTCCCCACTCCTCAAAAAATCCTAAAATTATTCTTCTTTTCCACCTTCTCCCACCGCCGCTGACGCCCGTCGACGCCTCCTGCGACGCCCACCGCCCAACCGCCCTTCGCCCGTCGTCCTGCCCCAGCCCTTTTTTTTTCTTTTTCTTGCTTGTCGTCCAGCCCCCTTTCCCTCCCCGTCTGGCGCCTCCCCTCTCTCCGTCCGCTTCAATATTGGTCGACTTCTTTCGTCCGTCGTCGCCCTTCGTCCGATCTCCCGCTTCAGGTAAGATTTTTTTTTCTCCGTTGCATAAGGCGGCGCGCGGTCGATCTCCCGCTGCCTAGCGCCGCCGCCGCCGCCCCACCTTAAGAAACGCCGCTTCGTCCTCCCTTTTGTTCAGCCTTCGCTACTCGTCCGCCACCCCAGGTAAGCATTTTTTGGTCGACTCCTTCATTTTTTTTCTGTTGCGTCTCCTCCATTTTTTTTTCGACAATATTGAGTCGACAAAAAACACTCTTGTGCACAAATTATTGTCGACGGAAGTGTTTTTGGTCAACTCAATATTGTCGAAAATTTCAAATTTTGATTTTTTTTTTAATTCTTTCGAAAAAATCTTACTGACCGGAGTGTTTTTGGTCGACAAACCAGAGTCGATCGGAGTGTTTTTGGTCGACAAACCAATGTCGACGGAAGAAATTTTGGTCGACTCTGATTTGTTGATATATTTTTTTTTTACTTTCTATGTTATATATGTTTTTTAATATATTTCTGATTTTTTATTTGGGGCGGTGGCATTCGGTGGGCGAGGGCTAATACCTAGATCTCAAATTAGGGTTAGGGTTAAAATTAGGATTAGGGTTAGTTTAATTTATGGGGAGTAGGTATGTTTTTGTATTTTATTAAAAGAGCAAAACATACATTTTATATGAATATTTAATTAATAAAAATGGAAATGGCGTGTATTAAACAAAGCTGGAGGGGTATATACCCCAACCCATAATATAGTCCATTATAGTGGCCCATGACATGATAGCACACACTTTTCACAGGCAATAAAGGTCCAAGGAAACCTTTTTATTTTTCACTGTTTAATATTTTTTTTCTTTTTATTTTTCTAACGAAACGAAACCAATTTATTACTCAAAACAAGGACAAACGTCATCATTAAGCTTTGTGAAAGTTCAACTTATATGAGGACTGATGAAATAATTAACAACACACAGAATAGTATAGAGGAAATTTTATTTTTAGTCGTATAAGTTTGAGAGATTTTAAAATAAATTATTTAAGTTTCAATTTTACAAAATACGTTTTTATCTTTTAATTTTAATCCTTTTTTATATCAATTTTAATTCTTTATATTTTGAAGGAATTAGAATTGACAAATTTGATGTCACATGTATTAAAAATGCCACGTCATCATGCCCCATCACTGTCTTTCCTATATATATATTAAAAAAAAAGTAGAGTTAATAACATCTCTAAATACTCTATACACACCTCATATTTAAATATAAAAATAAATTTATATAAAATAACTAAGTAACCCGACTTACATAAATAAAGAGTAAAATAAATTTAAAAAATAACTTAAAAATTTTTGAAAAAAGATGTAATTGAAATTATAAGTATTTTAAACAACTAACTAAATCTTTAAAAATAATTAATTAATTTTTTTGAAAAAATTCTTAGAAAATTAAATAGAATCTGAAATTAAAAAATAAATCATCAAAACAAAATTGAAAAAAATCAATAAAACGTAAAAAAAAAAAAAAGTAATTTAAAAAAATCAATAAAAAATAAAATTTTATTTTTTATTTAATTTTCTTAATATTTATTTTTAATTGAGTTGATTTTTCTTTCATTTTTTATTTTATTTAGTTTTTTTGTTTAGTTATCATACTTTTTTTACTATATTAACATTTGAGAAGAAATAGATCAAGGCTAAATTTAGTAGGGTAGATTAGCTTAAGATATGTGGTTAATTAGACTGTCTAATAAGGTTTAAAATAATTTTTTTATCCAATACGTCAAAAGTTATTCGATTGACGGTATACCAAATGATCAAAAAAACATGTTATTTACCATTCAGTATGAATCAATTGAGATATTCAAACTTAGCGCAAATAATTCAACATATCTATTAAATAAGGCCTAAAAAGATAAAATTGATCAAGGTTAAAATAGTCTAAAATGAGAGTTCTTTAATTTTTATACACACTGAAATCAAAACATATCGTCTTTTGTTTTTGTTCTTAATTTGTGTGAAAATAAAAATAAAAATGACAATTAAAGTGGAAAAATGAACGAACAAAATATCATCCATTTTAATTTACATTTAAGGATGTTTAAATTATTAAATAACAATAAATATATATGTATAATTTTTTATAATTTTAATTAAAATTTTTAAAATACTTTTAAATTTTAATTACATTTTTTTCAGATTTTTTCAAATTATTTTTTTATTATTTTCTCTTTTTATTTATGTAAGGGTTACTTAGTCATTGTACATAAAATTATTTTTGTATTTAAAATTATGGGTTATGTATAGTGTATTTTGGGATATTATTAGCTTTATTTTTTTAAATATATATAGAGTGGCATGATAATGTGACATGTTTTAATATATATGGCATCAAGTTTGTCAATTTTAATTCCTTCAACACATAAAGGATTAAAATTGATGTAAAAAATGATTAAGATTAAAAAGATAAAAGATGTATTTTATAAAGTTGAAACTTAAAGAATTTATTTTGAAATCTCTCAGGACTAAAAATAAAATTTCCTCAAATAGTATAATAAGGTCGTGAAGGTTGGAAATTGGTGGTAGATCGAATTGGTGTCGTCCAGTAAGTTGTCTAAAATATTTTTTAGATATTTTATTTGTATAACTTTCAAACAATAGATACGAAATTCTAATTTAACAAAAGATAAAAATTTAAATAGGTATCTAAAAAAAATTAAAACTTATAAAAATAATACCAAATGTTTTATAAATGTTTTTTTCATCCAATTTTCACCCTTAAATGATAATTTTTTATATAAAAAAAATGGTATACATCATGGTAAAGTCACGTATTTTGATCGGAACAATATTAATTCCACTTAAAAAAATGTATTTGTTTACTCGAATCGAACTTTGACGCTCGAAAATCACTAGACGGACAGTAGTCGGCAACTAGCACCGAAGCACCGACTTTTGCAACATAGAGATTAAATGTATACGTAGCAATACCACGTATCCCAAGAACTGAAAAATAAGGATTTAAACATGAATTTTCACTACAAGAAAACTGTTTTTTAGTAACAAAATCCTCTCACTATTGCTTCTCTAGCTAAAAGTCTATAGTGACAGAAAATTGAGAATTAATGATAGGACATGTCACTAAAAGTCAATTCCTGTCATTAAAGGTTTTTAGTTAGAGAAGCTATAAGGATTTCTGTCACTAAAAGTCAATTTTCTTGTAGTGTTTTATGACACTTTGACATGAAATTTAAAAAACTTAAATATATAGTATAATTTAATTTCGACATGATTTAGTAAAAGCTTCATAGTACCACAATTTAAAAAAATCTTCTTGTTGATATTTTTAGGGTTTGAACACTTACGCATACGCTATCCTTAGGGCTTTCCGTTCGTATGAGAAGTTTCATTGTTGGGACGATTCACCAAATTTTGTGGATGGACTTCCCTAAAACAACTGCTTATGTAGGGATAGTAAAATGACATGCCCTGAAGCCGCCCCACCCTGCCCCGAGCTATTTGGACTTGCCTGCATTGTCCCATTCTAAAAACGGGGTAGGTCAGTCCCGCCCCGCCCCACGCGCAAGGTAGGGCAGACATGGATTTACATATTGTTGGAATTAATGGGAATTAATTGGGTTTTGACACCCTGATCTAATTTAATTAATTAGACGGAATAAACGTTAATTAAGAAATAATTGAACGTGACATAGTCGATCTAGTCTCGGAGTAGATGAACGTGGTATATTTAATATCTCAAAACCGAGTTAAGGTGAGTGAGAAATTAATTGTTGAAGTTGAAGAGTTTCAACTTGGAAAGTTTGAGAATGTGGGAAATTGTCCCACATAGGAAACATACAAAACATTTATGATGTATAAAGGTATTGAAGTAGCTTGGTAGTTCAACTATCTAAAAGAGGTACACTCCTCTAAGAGCCACACGCGCGCACGCGCCCGCCCGCCCGACTTGGCTTCGGCAATTGGTCTTTGGGGCCCGCCTATCTTTTTGCAGACCCAAAAACTCTGAAAGCCCAACTCAGGAATGGGCTCGGCCTATTCGAACTACTTCAAGAATTATCTGGAAGTCTCAAACTTAGTCTTCAAGATTCGGTCTTCAAAACTTATCCACGTGTGAGATATTATCTCAACCGCTGCGATATTTTCACGGTATATTCCCAAGAATCGGGCCTGGGCCCACGCGTTTTTCCAACTCCCTCCTAGGGTTTCTTCTGCCTATGCGTTTTTCCAACTCCCTCCTAGGGTTTCTTCTGCCTATAAATATCAGACTCTTCCCTCATTATCCTTACGCTGAAATTCGCCCCTCTACCCTTCTACTCTCCTCTCGTCCCTACGCAGTGTGTTGAGCTCCCGAAAGCCTTACACTGTTCTTTCTTGTGACGGATTTATATCCGAGAGTGTTCAGTTCGTAATAAGTACGTTCGTCGAGGCTTCTTATACAGTGGTGCTACTGTGTAAGAAGTAAAAGTCGTTTTACCTTTGGGAACGGAACGCCGTAACAGTCGAGCACTATCCTGGGCGTATTCTGTTCTGCGGGAAAAGGGTTTCCCTTGACTCGACTTGTCTGTGTTATCATACTTGTTATCTGAAATCTTCGATATTGCAGGTTGCAGTTTACACGGCGTAAGCAGTTTTCCAACAATCGCAGAACAGAATAGTTAATTAATATTTTCGGACTTAATTAATTTAATTAATATTTTCGAACTTAATTAATTTAATTAATATTTTCGGACTTAATTAATTTAATTAATTTACTGCAGTATCAAAGATGAATGATAACATGGATGTCGATCCCGTTAATACGGAAGCAGTGCGTGGCACTGAAAATATTGGCAACGATGCTAATAACGGAGCGTCTCCTGATAGCTCAGAGTCGCACAGTTCCGACTTGATATCACACGGAAAAAAAAGTGATCATGCGGAAAGAGTAAAAAACAGAAGCAATCCGTATGAACCACTTCCTGCCTTCCACAATCCCGTAAGGGATCCGATGTTTACCTTCTCCGCACCAGGGCCGAGGCCAATGGTCGTACAAGGAGAAAAGCCGGAAAAATTTTCCGGAACTGAATTCAAGCGATGGCAAAGTAAGATGCGATTTTACTTGACCATGCTTGGAATGGATAGGTTCTTAACCGAAACAAAACCTATACTGCCTGAGTCAAATGCTAGCCAACAAGAAAGGATCTTCTATGATCAGTGGCTAAGTGGTGATTATCTATGCAGAAATCACATTATTAGAGGCCTTTCTGATGCCCTCTACAGTGTCTACTGTGACATTCAATCTGCCAAGGAACTGTGGGAATCCTTGGAGAAGAAATACAGAACTGAAGGCGCCGGATTAAAGAAATTCGTCGTTTCACAACTGTACGATTTTAAGATGGACGACAATAAGTCTGTAGTGGATCAAGTCCAGAAACTGCAGATTATTTTCCATAAGATTGCTGCTAAGGATATGGTGTTACCTGATGCATTTCAAGTAGCGACCGTGGTCGAGAAACTGCCTTCATCGTGGAAGGATTTCAAATCATATCTAAAGCACAAACGAAAGCTGATGAGCTTGGAGGACCTGATTATCCGTCTCAGGATTGAGGAGGACAATCGGAAGAGAGAAGGCAAGGGATCTGCCCTCCAGATTGAAGCCAAAGCTAACTTGATGGAACAAGAGGGTCCGTCAAGGAAAAGGAGACGTCCAAACGAATCTGCTGCCCACACAACGAAGAATGTGAAGGGGAAGGGTCCAGCCACAAAGCAGAAATTCACTGGAAATTGCTACAACTGTGGGAAACCAAACCATAGGTCCAGTGAGTGTCGTCAACCTCGTCGTGACGATAAGGGAAAGGGAAAACAGAAAGCACAAGATTCTGTGAACCTTACGGATTTGGACATGTCCGCAGTGGTGGCGGAGGTCAACATGGTGGACAACAAGAAAGAGTGGTCTGTGGACACTGGTGCCACTTGCCACGTCTTCTCGGAGAGATCCGCATTCTCAGACTACTCTCCATCTGATGGGAGAAAGTTGTTCATGGGCAATCAAGCCTCATCCGAAGTGGCTGGAATTGGGTCAGTGGTGCTTAAACTGACATCTGGAAAAGAGCTAACATTGAAGAACGTGCTGCATGTCCCAGACATTCAGAAGAATCTGATTTCGAGGTCTCTTCTAGTTAGCAATCAATTTAGACTAGTCTTTGAATCTGATAAGATAGTTCTAAGTAAGTTTGGTCACTTTCTCGGGAAGGGTTATCTCGAGAATGGTTTGTTTAAATTAAGCACAATGGTTGTAAGCCCCAAAGGCAAACAAGTTATTAATGAAATTGCTTCCACTTCTGCTTATATCGTTGAGTGTTCCTCTTTATGGCATTCTAGATTAGGATATGTGAATCTAAAATCCTTAAAGCGATTAGTAAATCTCGATTTACTTAAAATTGACAACGTTGATACATCCAAACGATGTGAAATATGCACGGAAGCAAAAATGACCAAACTACCGTTTAAAACTGTTGAAAGGAACACTGTTGCTCCTCTAGACTTAATTCACACGGATGTATGTGATTTGAAGTTTGTACAAACTAGAGGAGGGAAAAAGTATTTTATTACTTTTATAGACGATTGTACAAGATTCTGCTACGTTTACCTTTTAAAGAGTAAAGACGAAGCTATAGAAGCTTTTAAACGTTACAAAACTGAAGTAGAGAATCAATTGGACACTCGAATTAAATCAATTCGTAGTGATAGAGGTGGAGAGTACGTAGCTCCGTGTGAACAATTATGTATTGAATCAGGGATTATACATCAAACGACATCCCCTTACTCACCTCAGTCTAATGGTGTTGCGGAAAGGAAAAACCGAACACGAAAGGAGATGATGAACGCAATGTTAATCAGCTCTGGTCTACCTCAGAACTTGTGGGGGGAAGCTATTCTGTCGGCTAACCACATTCTGAATAAGATTCCTCATAAAATTAAGGATCAAACTCCTTATGAAGTATGGAGGAAACGAAAACCTTCATACAACTACCTCAAAGTGTGGGGGTGTTTGGCTAAGGTTGAAGTACCACTTCCTAAACAAGTTAAAATCGGCCCTAAAACCGTCGATTGTATCTTTATAGGATATGCTTCAAACAGTAGTGCCTATCGATTTCTGATTCACAAATCCGAAGTACCGGATATGACAGAAGGCACTACAATTGAGTCAAGGAACGCAGTATTCTTTGAAAACGTATTTCCTCTTAAGGAGAAAGAGGAAGATAGCTCGAGTAAAAGAACTCTCGAAGCAACAGACGACACTGTTAGTCCTTCCACTCAAGAGACTGAAGAACCGAGACGCAGCAAGAGAGCTAGAATTGATAAAGATTTTGGTTCAGACTTCATTACTTATGTTTTGGAGGAAGAAGAACCTAAAACTATCAAGGAAGCAATGGCAAGACCAGATGCACACCACTGGAAAGAAGCCATAAAAAGTGAATATGAGTCTATTCTCTTAAACCACACATGGGAGTTGGTTGACCTCCCTAAAGGTTGTAAGCCCTTAGGATGCAAGTGGATCCTTAGAAGAAAGTACAAAGCAGATGGATCTGTTGATAAGTACAAAGCTCGTCTAGTTGCAAAGGGTTTTAAACAAAAGGAAGGGTATGATTTCTTCGATACATACTCACCAGTGACAAGGATCACCTCCATTCGGGTGTTGGTCGCTATTGCTGCCTTGCACAATCTCAAAATACACCAAATGGACGTTAAGATGGCATTTCTTAATGGTGAGATGGATGCTGAAATATACATGGATCAACCTGAAGGATATGTTGCTCCTGGGAACGAGAAAAAGGTGTGCAAACTCGTTCGATCACTGTATGGACTTAAGCAAGCTCCTAAACAGTGGCACTTGAAATTTGACAATACGATGTTGTCAAATGGGTTTCGAATTAACGAATGTGATAAGTGTGTATACGTGAAGGACACACCAAATGGATATGTTATTGTGTGCTTATATGTCGATGACATGTTAATCATGAGTAACAATCACGATATCATAGTTAATACGAAGAACATGTTAAGTAGAAACTTCGACATGAAAGACATGGGATTAGCAGATGTGATTCTTGGAATCAAGATAGAGAAAACGTCCAATGGAATTTCCTTGACACAATCTCACTATGTGGAGAAGGTACTAAAGCAATTTAAGGCCTTTGACGATCCACATGCTAAGACACCTTTGGAACTCAATGTTCACTTGAAAAAGAACAGAGGAGCACCAGTGGCTCAATTGGAATACGCTAGGATCATTGGAAGTGTGATGTACATTACGAACTGTACACGCCCTGATCTTGCATGTTCGGTAAACAAGTTGAGTCAATACACGAACAATCCAAGTCATGAGCACTAGAAAGCATTGAAAAGGGTATTAAGATACTTAAAGTACACCCTTGATTATGGGCTTCACTACACAAGACATCCAGCTGTAGTCGAAGGATACAGTGATGCAAATTGGATATCGGACACAAAAGACTCGCTGTCCACTAGTGGATATGTATTCACTATTGGAGGAGCAGCAGTGTCGTGGAGGTCCAAGAAACAAACATGTATTGCTCGTTCCACAATGGAATCAGAATTTATAGCGTTAGACCTAGCCGCTGCAGAGGCTGAATGGTTGCGTAATTTTCTGGAAGACATTCCATGTTGGAAAAGGCCGGTACCATCGGTGACGGTACACTGTGACAGTCAAGCTGTCATTGGGAGAGCTACGAATGTCATGTACAACGGAAAGTCGAGACACATACGTCGTCGACACAACACCGTTAGAGAATTGATCTCCACTGGAGTAATGTCCATTGATTATGTCAATACCAAGGACAATATAGCGGATCCGCTCACGAAGAGCATAAACCGAGATCAATTGAACAAGCTGGTAGAAGGAATGGGTCTAAAACCCACAAGAAAAACTAAAGTAGTGGTAACCCAACCATGATGACTGGAGATCCCAAGAACTTGGTTCAATGGGAAAACGAAGCTGTGGAAGTTAGTGATAAAACACTTGAAAAATTCGACTATTCCGGACAGCACTATCTCAAGTGTTAACGACCCGTAAGATGTGATAAAGGTTGAGTCTTCGACTCTTAATGATTCCTAGAGTATAACGGGATACTCGAAAGGAAGTCACCTATATAAATGAGAAGTGAGGGCCGCTTCGACCAAACATTTATGAACACAAAGGACGTCCATGGCCAAAACGGACAAAAACGTGAGAACGTTACGAAGACGAGATTGATGTGTGCTGACACTGTTGTCTAGGTATACACTATGGAGGAGTAGTTCAAGGCATCGCGTCCACTAAGCCGCCGGTATATCCGATAGTGTTTGGCTACGGAAAGTTCAAGGCCAAAAACCACTTATCCGGAAGCACGGAGATCTCACTCGAACTGAACACTGAGTCTGATGTTGTATAGATACGATTTTCACTCATGTGGGGGATTGTTGGAATTAATGGGAATTAATTGGGTTTTGACACCCTGATCTAATTTAATTAATTAGACCGAATAAACGTTAATTAAGAAATAATTGAACGTGACATAGTCGATCTACGCTCGGAGTAGATGAACGTGGTATATTTAATATCTCAAAACCGAGTTAAGGTGAGTGAGAAATTAATTGTTGAAGTTGAAGAGTTTTAACTTGGAAAGTTTGAGAATGTGGGAAATTGTCCCACATAGAAAACCTACAAAACAATTATGATGTATAAAGGTATTGAAGTAGCTTGGTAGTTCAACTATCTAAAAGAGGTACACTCCTCTAAGAGCCACACGCGCGCGCGCGCCCGGCCGGTCGGCCGGCTCGGCTCGGCTTTGGATTTGGTCTTTGGGGCCCGCCTATCTTTTTGCAGACCCAAAAACTCCGAAAGCCCAACTCAGGAATGGGCTCGGCCCATTCGAACTACTTCAAGAATTATCTGGAAGTCTTCAAGATTCGGTCTTCAAAACTTATCCACGTGCGAGATATTATCTCAACCGCTGCGATATTTTCGCGATATATTCCCAAGAATCGGGCCTGGGCCCACGCGTTTTTCCAACTCCCTCCTAGGGTTTCTTCTACCTATAAATATCAGACTCTTCCATCATTATCCTTACGCTGAAATTCACCCCTCTACCCTTCTACTCTCCTCTCGTCCCTACTCTTCCCTCATTATCCTTACGCTGAAATTCACCCCTCTACCCTTCTACTCTCCTCTCGTCCCTACGCAGTGTGTTGAGCTCCCGAAAGCCTTACACTGTTCTTTCTTGTGCCGGATTTATATCCGAGAGTGTTCAGTTCGTACTAAGTACGTTCGTCGAGGCTTCTTATACAGTGGTGCTACTGTGTAAGAAGTAAAAGTCGTTTTACCTTTGGGAACGGAACGCCGTAACAGTCGAGCACTATCCTGGGCGTATTCTGTTCTGCGGGAAAAGGGTTTCCCTTGACTCGACTTGTCTGTGTTATCATACTTGTTATCTGAAATCTTCGATATATATATATAAGGAAGGAGAAGTGGAGCTCGTGGTGGAAACCGTTGAATTTTAATTTTTATGTAATAGTTATTGTTAATTTTGAACATGAAATTGTCGTGGATTTGATTATTTAGTTGTTCATTTTGGATATGATATTGGGGAATTTTAATGTTTAATTAGTTTAAAGGTGAATTTTAATGTATAGTTTATTTCAGTTTAAATATTTTTATTTATATATATGTGTGTAAAATGAGACCTATTTTGAGCACCGTATCAATTGTGGGGCAGGACGGGGCTTAAAATGATGTCATGTAGTAGATTACGGAACAGAACAGGACGGATGCATATATGCGCAGGACAGATTTGAATATTGAGATACGCGCTCTGCTCCGCCCCATTATGATCCCTAAGTAATAATGAATAAAAGGGTTGGTTGTAAAAAAAACACCGCTAAGCTAATAAGGCTCAAATCAATTATTAATATTTTTGTCAAAATGATTGATATAAGTAAAGGAAGTCATATATAATTTGACACCTGCAGCTTTAATTCCTTTGCAAAAGGTAACACTGTTTGTTGTGGCTGATCCCAACTTTTAATTAATTTTGTGAAACATGGCATGTGCGCTTTCATAAAATTTTCTCTTTGTCACCATATATTTAATTACCTTAATTCAAATTTCATCATTCAATTATCTCTACAATTTTGTGGTGATTCTTATTAGTGTTGGTCTGCTATGAACTCGAGTGCATGTTGTGCACCCTACTGACTTACACTTTTTGGTAAATGGTGTTGCACTTTTTAATTATTAAACTGACACCATTTACCAAAAAGTGTAAGTTAGTAAAACTGAAAAGTGCACATGGACTAGGGTGCACAGCATGCACTCGAGTGCATACTAGACTTTACCTTCTTATTATCACTCGTCGACATATTTACGGGTCTCACTTATTAAATCCAAACTAATGTCTGAAAACTTGTTTATGCAAATGTGCAAGCATTTTTTTTTTTTTTTTAATTACATACTCCCTCTGTTTCATAAAATTTGTCGCATTTCTCATTTTGTATAAAATTAAGGAACATATTTTTTTGACAAATTTACCCCTCATTATTTTCTCCCCCTTTCTTCTCTTTTCCCTTTTATTTTTCCACCTTCTTTTTCCACCATTCTTTTGACCTTTCCAAAACAAATCATAATTAATATATTTCCAAAAGAATAGAGGCAATTTAGGGAGATCATTGGTAAAATTAGGAAAAGTGACAAACTTTTTGAAACAAATTTAAAGTCCAAATGCGACAAACTTTTTGAATCAGAGGGAGTATTAAATTGTATCAAGAAATTAATGACATCTTAATATTACGCGCGTATACTGGATGGTTAATTCGCTCGAGAGAAAAACCCTAATTTTATTTCAATAATCCAAATAATAATAATAATAATATATATATATATATATATATATATATAATCGTCTCCTAGCTTTTAAATAGCTAGGTTTAACAAATTATTTCTATTATGGAATATGACACTTAGCTATTCCAATCACATATGATAAAACAAGACAAACAAGAACGCAATGAATTGAACAAGCAAGAACACGAATAAGAATACGGAATTTACGTGGTTCGAGATCAAGTGATCTATGTCCATGGAGGATAGAGACTCTTTTTACTAAACTTGAACAAATTAAAGTACATATTACAAAAACTTTTAATTCTTATTATCACTCGTCAACTTATATTAATACTGTCCCTGTCCCGTCCTCAATTTAAAGTTTTTCGATTTCTCCTGAAATCGAAATCGAAAATTATACAAAAAAACCGTCCCAATCAAAACGAAACGGATTAACACATGTTCGATATAAATTGTCATCCCTAACATCGATAAAGATTGGCCACAGTGGAATTCTGATTAATATAGTTATCGTAAGAAGCATATAGTACAGTACATACACAATTAATTTTCCAATGATTTGGAAGACAAATAAACCATAAATTAATCAAACTTTGTGCTTGTCGTCTTCTCCCATTTTCCACCTTCGAATAACTTCCCTTTAGGTACCCTCTCTTTGAAATAAATTGGATTATTTTTTATATTAATTTAGGGTACTATTTTTTTAATCTAAAAGTGTGTTAACATTTGAATTATAAATCTATCAACATGAATGGAATCGTCTCAAAAAATCTCTCTACACGAATGGATCAGGCGTGTGGTTGGAAAAATCATATCGTAATTTAAAGGTGTATATCAAATCGTAACAAATAGTGGTAGTGAGGAATTTAAAAAAGATATTAAAAATCATGATTAAAACAATATTAAAGTATAACCGGTGTAAAATTTTAAAATTCAAAATAAGTATTTTAAAACACAAAGTATACACTGCAGGCAATTAGTATTGTTGGGATTTAGCCCAAGTGTGGTTTTGGCCATTGGTCCTACACACAAGGGCCCAACTTATTGGTGCCCTAGTTCTTGGCAGCCTTCCTATATATTGGGTCACCCTCTCCATTAACGATGAGACGAGACGCGATGTAAACAAGAGATTGGAGAGTGGAGAACAATAGGGGTGAAGTGCTACCCATCTTAGTGTTAGGTTATCTCCACTACAGTCCCGATAGAATCCCACACGAGTCTGAGCCCGTTCGTATAACCCGCAAGTACGAGTGGCGGCCGGCGGCACCGAAACCCAACAGTGGTATCAGAGCCTGGTTTCGTCGTCGGCCGCCTTGCCACTGTATCTCTCGCCGAAAACCTAGCCGCTGCCGTCGGAGCTTCTCGCCGTCGCCGCTCATCTCTGTAGTAGTAGTCACCGCCGTCTCTGTGGGCGGAAATCTAGCAGCGCCGCCGCTCCAAGCCTGTTGCTCAGCCCCTCCGCGGGCAGCCTCCACCGCCCGCCGTGTCGCGCTCACCGTCGCGTCGCCGCCTCTGTGATCGGCGCCGCCGTGCTGCCTCCACCGCCGCCTCTGCTCGCTGTCCTAAAGCCGCCGAACGTCCCTGTGCGCCGCCGTCGAAGCACCCCCACGTGCAGCCTCCACCGTCTGCCGCGTCGCGCTCCCCGTCGCGCCGCCGTCGCTGCTCGCGACCCGCCGCCGCTCGACGCCTGTAGACGCCTGTAGCTGTTGTTGCCATCGCCGGCTGCCGCTGTAAGTGCGGCCCTTTTTTTTGCTGTCTTTGTGATGCCGCCGTCCATTGTTGCAGCAGGTAGGTGAAGAGGTAAGGAAAGGTAAGCTTTTACTTATTTTCCCTGCTGTCATTTATTTTTGCAATTGTTGCAGTAGGGTAGATGATTTAATTGGAGGTGGGCCATTTGCTTTTTTCTTTCCGCTGATTATTGGTTATCAGGGCTGAAATTATATTTTGATATGTTATATTGGTTTGCCCACTTTTTGCTCGTGAGTTGATTAATTGAAATTAATTGTTGCTTAATCTGTTTTATTTATCTAGCAATTTTTGGGTTAGAAATTGTTGTCTAGATATTTGTTTCGGATTAATCTTGATTATTTATCTTGATGAAAAAAGATAAGAGTATAATTATTTATTTGGCACTCATGGTTGGTTGATGCGGTGATTTGAGATCCTTACCTAGGGTGTCGCTCTGGTATGACAGCTAAACTCATTCTTTTACTACATTTGTAGTGTAGCCCTGGTTGGGGATTATGTGATTGAGTTTGTGTGCTATAGATTTTAGGATATCTTTGTGAGTCTTGTCTCTTTGTGATTTTATTTATGTCTTTGTGTATGGTAAATGTTATTGTTTCCGCTTGTTCTCTGTGATATGTTCTTTGTGGTTGGTTATCCCTTTGTGCTATTTGTTCTTTGTGCTTTGTGTCTTTGTGTTGCTCTGTGATTTCTTTGTGATGCATGAGTAGGTGATGGGCCAGTGGGAAGGTGGGGGAATGGTTGCATGATTATACTTGTTGGTTTCGTGGGAATTATAAGTATATGTTTATATGTATGTGTGTTATGCATGACTTCATACATTGTGGTTTCATGTTTTCCCCCTACCCCATTTTCATCTAGTTGCATGTTAGAATCTTGAGCATGCTTATTGAGCTTTGTGTCTTGATCTTTGTGTGCTTCGTCAATGCATTCTTCTCTTTGTGTGATTATGAATGATTGATTGTTTCTTGGTGTTTGGAGATCATTCCCAGTAAGGTGGAGTGATTTTGTCTTTGTGAGCTATGTATACGTTATGATATCATGTCTTTGTGCCTTTGTGTTTCCCTTTGTGAATGCTCCAAGTGAGGTGGAGCATTGTCTTTGTGAGTTTTTCTTTGTGAACTAACTTCTACGTACGTAGACAATCTTTGTGTTTTCTTTGTGTGTTGTCTTTTGCAGGTACGTGGAAGTGGGTTGGGCGATGATGACAAAACTGTTTGTGGATTGTGGATTGTAGTTGGGGATGGCCAAAAAGGTGGAGAAATGTTGGGATTTAGCCCAAGTGTGGTTTTGGCCATTGGGCCTACACACAAGGGCCCAACTTATTGGTGCCCTAGTTCTTGGCAGCCTTCCTATATATTGGGTCACCCTCTCCATTAACGATGAGACGAGACGCGATGTAAACAAGAGATTGGAGAGTGGAGAACAATAGGGGTGAAGTGCTACCCATCTTAGTGTTAGGTTATCTCCACTACAGTCCCGATAGAATCCCACACGAGTTTGAGCCCGTTCGTATAACCCGCAAGTACGAGTGGCGGCCGGCGGCACCGAAACCCAACAAGTATTATTAACTTTTTAACACGTGCGTGACATACCAGGAATATTCATATCTTACTAAGTCTCATAATAAATATACATTTTCACTAAAAAAAATTATTATGATTTTTTTCGAACTTTCACTTATATCTCAAACTCATGATATGTACGTGGTATTGCTTTAACCACATGAATTATCACACTTCGTCATGATATTCTTCTAAAATTTCAAATTCCAATTTAATGAAAGAGAGACAGAGAGAGTATGCGTAATAATATGTAATCGGTGATGATTATTTTTACAAAAAAAAAAAAAAAAAACTATTTAGATCCATATCAAATCGATCGGATAGAATTAGTTGTTGAAGACATTAATTTGTCTCTCCATATAGGTTTTATCATCGTCTACTTGTTCCCATTAGGCTAGCAACACCAAAAAATCCTATGAATATTATACTAAACAACAAGACCAAATGCATTGATTAATATTTAATTGGGAAAATAAGCTTAGTTTTATTACAAAAAAATGATTAATTAGTGTTTTGTTGAGAGGCGACTATCATAAATATTAAATATTATTAATTGTTACTTTGATAACAATAACATACAATGATTGGAGGTTGTTAATTTTGTCTCTCAGTTTGTTCCTGGGCTATATATATAATACTCCTATAATTTTATTTTATTTATTTTGGACAGAACTAGAGTAATTAATATACAATAGTCCCTAGTCCCCCCCCCCCCTCCCCCAAAAAAAAGAGTAATATACAATAGTACTATATATTGTTTCCCCGTTTGTTACTAGTTTATTTTAAAATAAAATCTACATCAACACAATTAATTTATCAGTATTTACTATTTAGAATTATAATAATTTATATGTGTTGAAGTCGTGTCATAAGAAAACCGACTAATATTGAATTCAATATTAGAATCGTTTCATGCAAAAACAAAAAAGAATAAAAGCAGTTCCATATGCTTCCCAATAATTCCAGGGAGGGAAATGCTTCCAAATTCTGATTTTTCATCCTCTCTCACACAAAATATACTACCGCCTTTGGAATTTGGATAGTTTTTTTTTTTAATTGGTTTTTGAAAATTTGTATTTTTCAAATCTTGAAATTTTTTTTTTTTTTTTTTTGAATGAGGTGATATTTATATCAAATCAATTTATAAAATGAAATGAAATTGTATTATTATATTGTTGTTGAATATGATTATAAGATTAGATGATTGTGTAATGATTTATTATAAAATGAAATTGTATTATTATATTGTTGTTGAATATGATTAAATATTTATGAATTTTTGTATTTATTTAAAATATTAAAATAATTGTTAAGTTTTAATAAGAGTTTTTGACCATTTTAATAAAAAAAATTATTTGGGATTTTTATTATTTTAAAGATAAAAATTATATTTATTTGAGTATGTTAATTGATTTTTTAATTTTTATTTTTGATATTATATATATTTTTTTATATTATGAAAAATTATTTACTTATTTAAATATTATTCTAAATTTATTTTCATATATTTTAAAATATTATTTAGTATTTTATTTAATATTCATAATTTATTTTATAATACTTATATTGTAATTATAATTTTTTTCTAATTATGTAAGTTAATAATTTTTCTAATAATGAATTAGGTAAATTAATTAATTTTTATAATAATTAATTAATTTGTGAATTTATGAATTATTTTTTTATTTGATTGTATAACCTAAACTACATTAATTTTATAGTGAATTGTACACATTTGTTGAATATTTTTATCTTTTTCGCATAACGTCCCATTTTAATTAAAAATTTAATTTACGTCTCATAACTTCTTCAATTGCTCAATTTACGTCCCATTTATATAAATTTGGGGATTTCTAGTGAAAATTGGACGTAAATTAAGCAATTGAAAAAGTTATGAGACGTAAATTAAAATTTTAACTATTTTGGGACGTTTTTAAAAAAAAGGTAAAAGTTACGGGACGTAAATAGTTTTTTTCTCCCATTCCATTGTTCTAATGAACAAAAATGTGTTATTAGTTCACCTCATAACACATATTGTTCTTGTAGTAACACTATTTTATTCATGTGTGAATCAGGATTTTGACATTCGCGTGACATAAAATTAAACGTCAGAGGCGTTTTTATTTTAATATGGCAGTTTTTGGCCTAAATTTAGATTAAAAAAAATATTAAAACTAAATCGAAAAGATGTAGTAATTTTTTAAAGCCAAAATTGAAAATTAGACAAATTAGGGGAAAATGTGTTTTTAACTATATATATATGTAGAGTTGTTAGAATGGACCGGTCCACAATCAACTTACTGTATTATTTTACGGGCTTTGACAGGTTAGTCTAGCTATGACGAAGATGGGTTGTGAAATATTCACCCACAACGGGTTACAAGCTAGTTCACATGCATTTTTTCATTACATATTTATTTTTTATTTTTTCAAATGTATTATCAGTGACGGAGCCAGAAATTTTAGATTGGGGGGCCCGATTTACATTACTATAAAGATAAAATAATATTATATTTAATTCATTATAAATTTTAATTGTTCCGACTCATAATAGGTGAAACAGTGTTAAAATTATTAGACAAATGTATAACTTAAAATATATTCACTCCGTCCCGTAATGACTTGAATACTCATTTTTTAAGAAATGTGAATTTAGTGAGGTGTGGGGGTCAAATAAATGAGGAGTATTTTTTATGATTTAGTTAGGTATAAAAGGAATTTAGTAAGGTGTTAAAAGAATTTAGTGAGACGTAGGAAGAATGTACATTAAAATGAGTGACAATTTTAAAAATAAAATGATGTAGTGAGAATATTAATTTTGTAGATTATTTACATATTACGAGTGTACAAATAATTTTGAAATTTCTCAAATAAAAAAAAGTATACAAATAATTATAAAACAGAAGAAATATACATAATAAAAAAAAAAATTGGTGGGGGGCCCACTGCCCCCGCTGGGCCCTATGTGGCTCCGTCCTTGTGTATTATTATAATAAATTTTAAACAATATATATTCAATTACTAAAAAAACAAAGTACAAATAATTTTAATTCACAATATATTAATAAAAAATCATATATATATATATATAGCACACCACAAAAAACTGGGCATTTAATTTGGAGGGGAAATGGCAAGGGAATCACCCTCTTTTTAGGAAATGGCGATCGAAATGGCGAGTACGTGTTTATCTCGCCTAAATGTGCCTCGCCGTTTTTATGACGAGGGAGTTATTGTATCCCTCACCCTTTTGCGAGCATGTTTGCCCCTTGTCAATTCGCGAGTGTGTTTGCACTCTCGTCAAATGAAGAGCTCGATCTAATTAATCCATAGCCATACCTCCCCTTTTTTTCTTTAATTATGTTCCTCGTCCATTAGCTCGCTATTTTATTAATTTTTAAAAAATGTGAGATCTGGGTTTCGAACTTAAGTGTGCATCTAGGTTGGTGTTCGTGGTTATATATAGTTGATTGATTATTTTTTTACATGTACTCTATGAATTGAAACACAAAATGAAACACACTAAATATAAATTCATTGGCCCTTTTATTACGTACACATACAATAACATTATATATTAATAATTTGTCTTTAAACAATAGTTAATTAAAATATATTATACTAGCTAATTAGAATGACATAATCAATCCCTCATCATCTTTTGTTCTCTCCTTTTTATCCCATATCATAAGCACCCTTCTTCCCTTTGTCCAATTAAACCCAATCGTCATGGATACAACTTCCATCACTTCCATCTTCAAAAACCCTAAAAACAATGCCCTCGACATGCACCCCTCTCCGAGCAACAACAACTCCTCCGACTCCGGCGACGCAACCGACGAGAAGTGGGCGTCCAAGCTTCTCCGAGACTGCGCCGTCGCCATGTCGGAAAAGGACTCCACCAAGATCCACCACTTGTTATGGATGCTCAACGAGCTCGCCTCGCCCTACGGCGATTGTGATCAGAAGCTCGCCTCTTATTTCCTTCAAGCCCTTTTCTGCAAGGCCACGGACTCCGGCCGCCGCTGCTACAAAACCCTAATCGCCGTCGCGGAAAAGAGCCACTCCTTTGACTCTATGAGGAAATTGATTCTCAAATTCCAAGAAGTCAGCCCTTGGACCACGTTCGGACACGTGGCGTCGAATGGAGCAATCTTGGAGGCTTTGGAAGGCGAAATGAAGATTCATATTATTGATATAAGCAACACTTTATGCACACAATGGCCTACTTTGTTAGAAGCCCTAGCCACGAGAAGCGACGAGACGCCGCGGCTGAAGCTCACGGTGGTTGTGACCACTAGCCTCGCGAACTCCGTCATGAAGGAGATAGCTCCAAGAATGGAGAAGTTCGCGAGGCTAATGGGCGTGCCCTTTGAGTTCAAAGTTATGACCGGTTTGAACCGCCTTAGTGAATTGACGAAAGAGTCCCTAGGGGTTCGAGACGAAGAGGCCGTCGCGGTGAATTGCGTCGGGGCGTTGAGACGAGTCGACGTGGAAGAACGGAAGAACGTTATACACTTGATCCAATCGCTTAGGCCGAAAGTCGTGACGATTGTGGAAGAAGAGGCCGATTTTTCGAGCACTAGGGATGACTTTGTTAAGTGCTTTGAAGAGTGTCTTAGGTTTTACACGATTTATTTCGATATGTTGGAGGAAAGTTTTGTGACAACGAGCAATGAGAAGTTGATGTTGGAAAGGGAATGTTCTAGAAGCATAGTTAGGGTTTTGGCGTGTGACGGAGATGAGGATGAGGATGTGGACGGAGGCGATAGTGAGAGGAGGGAAAAGGGAATCCAATGGTCGGAAAGGCTCCGAAAATCGGGGTGTTCATACGTCGCGTATAGTGACGACGTCGTAGATGATGTCAAGGCGTTGGTAAAGAGGTACAAGGCCGGATGGTCACTAGTAGTAGGAGGAGATCAAGAAGATCATTCATCAGGGATTTATTTGGCATGGAAAGATGAACCGGTGGTATGGGCATCGGTATGGAAACCATGAAAAAAATGGTGTGAGATTTCTATATTTTGATTTGGATTCATTTTTATATATATATATTTCCAAGAAAAATTATTTGAATTGCCTTATAATTAGTGCTTTAATTTAATTTCTTCATTCAAGTGATTGAATTAAACTTTTGTGTTTGGGAGTTTTTGTTTCTTCTTCTTGCTTTTTTACATTCTTCTTGTTTGAAAGCTTTTGCACTTGTGTAACAAATCATCCATAAACAAATTAGCTATTGTGCTTAGTTTAATTTTAATTGTATTTATTTTGTCCTAACTACAATTTATATAGTAGTATAATGCTAATATTATAATCCCTTTGATTGTTGTATAGCTTTGAATACTTTTTTTTTTTTTTTTAGTACATATAGCTTTGAATACTATAATCAAGATAATCTGCAGTCCTTACATATATATATCTTTTACACTATTTTATTTTCCTCTGTGACCAAATGAGATAATATCTTCTGGTATACCTTTTAGATGAATATTCCACTTAACTGCGCGCCATTATCTTGCATATACATCATCCTTTAAATTAAACACATTTTTTCATTTTACATTAGGACAAATTCAATTTTTAACATTTAAGTATTCATTTTTTTATTTTTTTTTGCTTCAAAAAAAAAAAGTATTGGTTTTTTCAATTTAATTACCTCATTTTTTATCCAATTTACGTCATTTTACCGGAAAATTAAAAATTTTGCCCAAACTTATTGAAAGAATTTTGTCTTATCTAAAAGTTCAAACTTGTAGAGAGGTGGAGAATTAATTCTGGTATATTAATTCCTAATAACCCTTACTCGTAGGCCGAATTATCACCTCTTACCCTTTTGGGGAGGAGGCTCATCGAGTGAACAATTTAAATGGGTGGAGTTGCTTTTAGCAGGAATCAATCGAATCAAGGTCGTATGCCTGGAGGCTCTGATACCATGAAATTTTTTTGTCCCATCTAAAAAAAAATAAACTTATAGAGAGGTGGGGAATTAATTCTTGTATATTAATTTCTAATACTTACAATATGAAAATTAAACTTAAATTGAATAAAAAAAAGCGTAAACTAAAAAAAAAAAAGAATACTTGAAGCATATAAATTATATCATAGAACAACGGATTAATTAAGTACTATATAAAGATTTGAATTCAGTGTTGTACAACACCACTATGGAATGTAACCGTAGTGTTACGGTGCTGCACTACGCAAGCAATTCAAATCCACTATATAATTGTGCAAAGGACAGTGTTATACAACACATGATCAAGTCCAAGTAGTTTGATGGTTTATTATAATGTTTTTGCTGTCATTTTAAAATTAATAAACTATACAAGTGAAATTAATTAATCTTGATCATGTGATCAATTAAAGGAGAAATATTTAGTGGGAAGCAGAAGTACACCAAATGAATCCCAGTGTTGTCGTTTTGTCGAGTGGATATGAAGAGCATATTTAAATCAATCTCCCTCTTTTTCCATCAGTTTCCCACTAACATTAACTAGTGGGAAAATGCTTTTCCAGATTATGGATAAGACCATCATATGCTTATTATTTTCCAATCTTGCAACACTTTTTTTCCTCTCTTGTCACTTTATATTTAGATTACAACAATTGCCAACCCTCTGGTTTTGAAAGTTGTTTGTGCTAGAGGCCCCCCCTTGGGTATTGGTATATAAAACAACAGTAAACTTGAATTGGACCTCACCCCAAGAGTACAAACATGCATGTGTGCTTTTTTTTTTTTTTAGATTTAACCACTCTTTTAATTCAGAATCATGACTGATTTGTCGAAAATCGTGGTCCTATGGCACTATATAATTGATGTTGGTTGATATGGTTTAGTATGGCGAATACGAGATTCTTTGTGTGCTTTGTGGAAAGAGAGGGGGTCTTGTACACGTACACTGTTGCTGGACGAGGAGTTTGAACCCGTGTACAATCCGAGTCAAGTGACAGTCGACGACACCAAAACCCAACAGTGGTATATATCAGAGCACTTATGTCAACTTTATGTCTTGATCTTTGTGGCATGTTTTGTGAATTTCTCAGTGCATTGTTCTCTTTGTGTGGCTATGAATGACTGATTACTTCTTTGTGTTTAGAGATTATTTCTAGTGAGGTGGAGTGATCTTGTCTGTGTGGTTTTATATGTGTTGTCATGTTCTTTGTGCCTCTATTGTTATTGTTATGTGGGTATTTCTTTGTAAGTACTTTTTTGTGGGGTATTATTCAGTGGTTATATCTTTGTGTAGTTACTTCTTTGTGAGTAATGACTTTGTGTCTTTGTGTTTCTCTTTGTGAGTCTTTGTGAATGCTCCAAGTAAGGTGGAAAACTTGTGTCTTTGTGTGTCTTTCTTTGTGGTCGATGAGCTTCTACGTACGAGGACTAACTTGATGTGTTTTTTGTATTTTCTTTGTGTATTGTCCTTTGTAGGTACGTGAGAGTGGGTTGGGTGATGATAAACTCTGATTATTTCATTTAAATAAGGGGCGGTGTACTGGTGTTGAACCAAATAAGATGTGATGGAATTATGTGAGTTTGTTGGATTTAGTCCCACTTAGGGGTGGAAGTAGGCCGGGCTACCCGACAGGGGCCTACGGCCTAGCCTATTAAGGGCCTTGTTAGGCCTAGCCTATTTATAATATGAGCCGGGCTAAGGCTTTTTAAAAAGCCTATTTAGTTAAGTAGGCTAGGCTTAGGTTTTATATAAAGTCTTATAAGCCTAACAGGCCGGCCTATTTAAGTTTATATATTATATTTATATATATTTTATAATAAGTCATTCTTAAAAATTAGTACTGACATTTATATTTAATTAAATTAAAGTAAGTTAAATTTATTTTAGTACTTTTGAAATCGTTATAATGTTTATATTTAAACTCATCGTTGTAATGCATTTGTTTTGGTAGTGAATTTTATTTACAACTTTGAATATTGAACTACGATTCATATTTAATAGGCTTCTAAAAGGCTCATAGGCTTGGCCTATTTACTTAAAAGGCCAGGCTTAGACTGCAAAAAAGCCTATCATAGATAACAGGCCAGGCTCAAGCTCAATATTTATAAACAAGGCCCAGGCTTTTTCATATAAAGCCTAGCCCAGCCTATTTCCACCCCTAGACTCCCTCCCACTATTTTATACCCTAAAAGTCCATTACTAGCTTCCACCTCATCTCATTCCCACTCTCGCGATTGATAGTTTTCATATATTTGATCTTCCTTCTAGATGGCGAATTACTTATCATTCATTTCACTGGAAATCATGGTTGATTGACTGAAAATCATGATCTTGTTGTACTCCCCCTATTCCATAGAGATAGTCACGTATTCCTTTTTTGAATGTCCCAAATTATAACCACATTTCCTCTTTTACTTAAGTATTAAATGTTTTATTGACAATTTTACCCTTAATTAAACTCACCCCATAATTACTCTTATGACTCAACTATTTTGGAATTTACAACAAATTTATGAAATATCAAGGGTAAAATAGATATATTAGTTAAATTTGACAACTTTTATTGATTTTTCTTAATATATGTGTAAAGTTAAATGTTACTATTTTTGTGGGACGGGCGAAGTACTATATAAGTGACGTTGGTTGATATGATTAAATAAGGCAAATATATATATACGAGATTCTTTGTGTGCTTTATGTGAAAAGAGGAAGGATAATGACTAGTGTACATGCATGTATGCTATCTCCAGACGAAAACTCTAAGTCTGTGTACAACCCGAGTTAATTGACGACCGGCGACACCAATATCCAACAAATATCCAACAACAACTAATGAATTAAATAGTGGAACTGATGTAAATATGCCTAATTCAGATATCTACGACCTCTATCAATCATATTTTCATAAATCTATGGCTAATTTTACATATTTCCCTGCCCGTTGTCCGTTTAAATTATATAACCTCAAATATGTTGATAAATTCTTGTGTGCAATTGAATGTATGTATATATATATTTAAATTTTAAATAATTTGAATATCTTTTAATTGTTCATTTAATTTTTTTAAATTAAAATTGTACTTCAATCACCCTAATTAAAAGGTGTCATTAAGTGCACACAAGTATGAATATGATATATCCCCTATATTATTAATAGCGAGTCTTAAAAAGCATATGTGTCGAATTCTTATGAATTTGGATGATGTGCCATTTGTGTAGAGAGTGAGGGTATAGGGTAATTATTAGGTTTCAAGTATTTGTGGAGTTTTTCTTATTGAGAATGATGACAGATCACACTATTATATGAAATATTTTAAGAAGTTACTAGTAGGGTACCCGTGCTGACGCACGGACTGATGTGTTAAAAAATGTGACGACATTTTAAATTTTAAATATTATTTATAGTGTGAATTAATTTTATAATGATACAACTAACTTGTATTAAAATATATACATATATATATATATATATATTATCATAAATAAAATTTTAATTATTGTTAATCAATATTTATTATACTATATCGAATTTATAAAAATAATAAAATAAACATTGATATGATGTTCATAAATTATTAATCTTAAAATAAACAATGTAAATAAACATAAAAAATAAGTAGCTTAAAACTTATAAAACTTAAAAATTAAATTATTCTAGAATCAAACATTTCTAAAAACTTCATGAAACACTACATTTTTTGTGATATTATAATCACGATTGTTATCATGACATAACAGGATCTTCAATCCACGACAATTTGTGATTCTAAATACAGCTACATATAATTGACCATGACCAAATACAGGTTTTTTCAAAATAACACCTACATTAGAAAATGATTGACCCTGACTTTTATTAATAGTCATAGCATACGACACACTCAACGAAAATTGTCTACGTTGAAACTTGAAAGGCAATCTAGGATCAGAAGGTGTCAACGTAAGTCGAGGTATCAATACCAGGTTTCCACAGCTACTTCTAGTAAGAACTTTAGCTTCAAGAACTTTATCACCCAACTTGATTATAACCAACCTAACAATAGAAAAAAAAAAGTTATAGATAAAACAAATGCAAATTTTTAAACGATAAAAAATAAAATAATAATAAATAAAGAAAAAGTTGATAAAAAGAAAAGACACAAACCTGGTTCCATTGCATAAGCCATTTGAGTGATCTATATTTCTCAATAACATTACCGGAGTTCCAACTTTCAAATTCAATTCATGATTAGGTACACCGTACACCAGAACACTTCAAACTATTCAAAAATTCTGGAGTATGAACATTAGCCAAATTATCAACATTCAGATCAGATCTGCAAGGACTATCGGAGCTAAAATAAGTACGTGATTCCTTTTCATTTAAGTGAACCATGTGCTCATTTATTGACCTGACAACATCTAACGTGGGTGCAAGAATAGCTCTACTTTGTAAATAGTCATTATCATCTATCATATTCTTAAAATCGGGATAAATGGTATCAACAATAGTAGAACTCGGATTATCACCACACTTTAGCAAAATATCCTCTGGAATTTGTATATTAGATCCGTACTCAGTTTCTTTTCCTATAGTACCATCTCCAATAGATGCAATCCATTCAGAAAAAGAATTCAATTCATGTAGAAGTTCATCGGATCTTAGGTGTTGAAGCCTCATGTTCTTAGTGAGTTTCAGAAGAGTACAATCATTCCATAAATTGGATGAATTGATAGTAGCGTGAACTATATCTTGCCTAGTTCCTTTTGGAATAACGGGTAATATTTGACGAAAATCACCTCCAAACACAACAGTCTTACCGCCAAAAGGCAGTTCAGATGACAAAGGATCTGTGAGCTGCATAATATCCTTCAAGGTGGTATCAAGAGCCTCAATACATTATCTTTTAACCATTGCCGCTTCATCCCATATTATAAGATCACATTTAATCAAGAGCTCAGCAAGAGGACTTCCTTGATGAATATTGCAAGTAGAATCTTCAGTAATATCAATTGGAATGGAAAATCTGGAATGAGCAGTACGTCCACCTGGAAGAAGAAGTGAAGCTATACAACTCGAGCCTACATTAATTACAATCTTCCCCTTAGACCTCAAACATGCTGACAAAGTCTTCCATATAAAAGTTTTACCTGTTCCACCATATCCATAAATAAAAAAACACACCACCCTTACCAGGTTGAATGAAGGTAATTATTTTATCGTACACACCACGTTGTTCATCACTAAGTTTGCTAATTAAATCCTCAATCTCTAACTTCCACTATAAAAAAAGCCTGATTTTGATACCGAAATTTTGAGACGGACACCTAATCCGTCTCTAATAGATACGGATTAGATACGAATTTGTTAAAAAATCGAGATTTGAAACCGAAAATAAAACCGTCTCTCATTATAAACAAATTAGATACGACTTTTAGTTTCGAAAGTTTTAGATACGGATTAGATACACGACTTTCAATTTCGAAAGTTTTAGATACGGATTAGATACATATATCACCGTCTCTAAACAATCAATTTTTTCTCCCCGATATAAAACGAGATAAGGTGGAACACGAAATTTGCGTTACGGAATCTAACCATTTCTAATTTGCATCTAATTAGTCAAATGATAAAATTAAATAAAAAAATAAATCAAAACCTTATATATAGAGAGAATTGAGAATGAGAGAATATGGACGGGTGAATTGAGTTATATTAATTTATTTACTTTTTTATTTAATTAATAAATAGTAAAAATAAAAAAAATCAATTAATATATCTTCTATGTATCGGATAAATATAAATGTTAGTATAATACTATTGAAAGTGTGCTGGGGTATATAAAAGTGTTTAAGTATAAGTAGATAAATGTTGCACAGAATGTTGAGACAAATAGTGCAACACTGACTCTAACAGAATATCAGAAATTAAGATATACAGCGGAAGACTTGAAACACTAAAAACAAACGAAACACAATGGAAATACTTTTAACATAGATTTTATAAATAAAAATTTATGTCTGCCTTATGGCGTAAAATCAATACTTATCTTCAAGTACAAATGTTGTGTGAAATGTTACAACAATAACTTTCACAACGAAACTATAAACGAGGCAGGTGCCAAGTCTAGAAAACGAACTAAGTGTATAAGTTATACACTGTCGAAATGCCTAGTCTATCTAATGATTACACTCTCAATAGATAAGAAGACACACAGCCATACGGGTGGTATACAACGTATGATCTAAAATGTAGAACTATTGGCCACAATTTCCTAACAGGGATGAACGCTCGGTCTAGGATATTGATCGAATAGAACACACTGAATTATGAAGCCTTCAATCGGTATTTATAGAGGTGGTATGCGAATTCTAGAGGCTTCCACATTGAGGTCCTATTTTTTAGGAACTCAACTTCCACAACTTCCATGATCTTTCTAGATCCTTCTTTCATGCTCCAGGTCGTTCTAAATTGTTCCAGGCTGCTCTAGCATGTTCTCCAATGTTCTGGAATCTTCCAGGTTCCAGATCCTTGTAGAAGCTTCTAGATCCTGCCAGAAATGCGACAACATTTAGATCAACATTTAATGTAGCATTTCAGAAAAGACTTAGAAAAAATCTCGGAAGGTCAAATTAAGATGTTGTTGATAATGTTAAAGCATTTAAGAATTAACAACATCTACAATCTCCCCCAATTTGACCTTTCGACTACAACACACCTGATGCACATATATTTCTATACATACTCAGTTTTATGTACTTAGTTGAGGTTGACATCATTGCTAAGTACTAGTCAAGTCAATACCTGTTGTAACCGTTGGATCAAATCAAATGAAGATCAAGGATAATTTCATAATGATCCGTGCCAAAGGATCAAAACTAATTTATCCAAAATAGAATAAGCATAAACAGTACACTTACTCACAACATAAGTAACTATACTAAAATCATAAGTTGAACTGGAAGAATTAACTTAAGATCTAAGTAAGACACTAACAAAAACAAAATAACAAAAAATCAGAACAAAAAAGAATAAACACAATAAATGGACAGAAACTCAGACTAAACAACGTGCAATAAACATTTGGTAACCTATAAACAGATTAAGCAAGGGCAGTAAACAAATATCACCATAATTAAGCAAGTTGCAAAAAAAAACGGCCTATCATCTAAAAACATAAATAACAAGTGTATCAGAATATCAGAATACTTAAACATTAGTTACAGAGATTGAACTGAATAAATGGCATAAACAACAACCATTATGAAATCAGATCTTCCCCTGTCTTGTAGCTTGTCCCTGTTCATCAATGGTGTCCATCTCAGCAGCATCATTATCAGCTTCATCCACAAAGTAAGTAGATGCAAGGTGTGCAACTACATCTGTTACTGCAGCATCTCCAGCGTCAGGTCCATCACCAGCAGCTGGAACTCCATCATCATTTAACTCTTGAATCACCACATTGGAGTTTGATGATGGTGGTACTCCCCCTGTTGTAGGTGAAAGCATACTGCTCCACCTGTCCTTCAGGAACTGGAGCTCATCAATAGTTTCCTGCAAGTGCTTGAGCTGTAGTTTGATGAATTCCTGTGAAAGATACACATTACCAGAAATGTTGATATGGATGTTCTCAACATTTGGGGGTGCATTTCTCTGTCTTGATCTGGATGATTCTGGATGATCAGAAGTTGAGGGTCTTTGCTGATGTTCAGTAGTTGAAGGCCTGTGCTAATGATCAGTACCAGGAGCAGTCAAAGGCAGATCAATTACTCTATCCCCAGTGAGTAAGGCAGGAGCTATGGCCAGTAATGGAACTCTCCCCCTCAACACATCAGTGTTCTTGGCAACAAAGTCATGATGCCTCAAGTAATTGGAAATCAGAACAGGATAGGGTAGGTTGCCTTTTTCAGAAACTTTTCCAGTAAATCTCATCATATGGTGAAAAATTGTGAGGCCTAAATTGAACTTCTTAAGCACAGAGATCCTATACATAAGAACAACTTGGTCTTTTGTGATCTTAGTGGTATTTGTAGTGGGAATCCAGTTGTAGATAATGAGTTTGTATAACACATAATGTAGGGAAGTGAGGTCTTTGGCTAGCATCTGTCTAGTCCACTTAACTACCCTACCACCAGTTATAGCAGCAATAACCACATCCATGTCAGGTTCTTCATCCACCTCAACATTGGGAATATGCAGAAACTCATTTATCAACTCAGGAGTAAAAGGTACATCCCTCCCCCTAAATTTAACAGTCCCATACCACTTAGATGCACTACTAGAAAAATGGCTTATTAGTACATTAATTTTAGTACACTAATAAAAAAATGTAGTGAAACCTAATTTATTAGTACACTAACTTTTTATAATCTAAAACTACATAACTCTATACCCTATTAATACACTTATAACAAATTGTCATAATATAATACATCCTAATAATACAATATTAACTAAATATCTATAAAATATAATTATGACATTGTGAATCGTGTCATATTATTTATTATAATTAAATTTTAAGCAAAAATAAGATTTAAACAAATTTAATATATAAAAGAAAAAGGAAAAAAATGAACCGTCAAACATAAAATTAATAATATTAAAATAATAATTTAATAATACTATTTAAATAAGAATCTTTTTAATTATATACAGTTTAAATACTATGTTCTCTGAAAAAAAAAAAATAAGGCGTTGTCTGTTTTTTTTTTTTAATTCTTCTTAAATCTATCCAAATTCATCTAAAATCTATGAAGGTGCCATAAATTGAATCAATTGTTTTAAAAGCATTAAAGAGGGAAAATTGGGAGAAAAAACTCGATCAGGATTCAATCATATATATTTATGTTTCTTTTCTTACTCTGTTCATATATATTTGTTTCTTTTCTTGCTCTGTATCTGTTTCTTTTCTTGCTCTGTTTGTCAAGGAAATTTTATATTTTATACTTGTTTCTTTTGATGGATAATTTATAGTTATAATCCTTTCTTTTGATGGATAATTTCAAGAGTGTATTCAAATTTTATAATTGAATAGTAAATTTTTGTATTTGCAGAGTGTATTCAAATTTTAAGAAATCGTGAAATTAGTTATACCAAGTCATTTTAGATGAACTTGACTATTTCTCTCGGTCTTATTATATAATTCTTCTTCGGCATTCGGCAAGAAATGTTGTATTGGGATGATATGCATCTCTTTTGAATTATTTGACATCTATGCTATTTTTAAAGTTTAATTGATATAGGGTTGATTTTGACACTCTGCTATTAATTTCAAAATTGATTTGTGGTATCAAAATTTGCTCAAGACTTATAAATATTGAGACGAATTCCTATAAATATATATAAAGCTATCCTTAATTCTAAAAGATTGTTTAATTTAATTTGGATGAATCTGACTAAATTTTCATTGAATTTTTCTTTATTTTTATTTTCACATTAATTGGATCAGATTTTCTTTTAATGCATTTTTATTTCATTGAAATTTCTTATTTTGTTAGGTACTTTTTTATTTATCTCCAATATTTCAGTAGTGTACAACATTTTCATTTGGACTTGTATTAATTCCTATGGAATAAATTAAGATTTCAAGTAACTATTGCTAATATATATTCTTGCACAATTGTGATCAACTTTCATTGCGTATAACTATTTCTTTAGAACATTAAAAAAGAATTTATTCTAAAAGTAAATATGAAGAAATATCTAGATCTTCTACAAAAATGTGACTAACAAATTTTGGGTCATTTGACCCGTAACCATAACTATAAACATTAAGTAGCTTATTACGTTATTATTACTATTTTTTTATTAGATTATGATATTTATTTGGTTTATTAAAGACCAATGAGTTCTAGAATTGTGTTTAAATCATACTTTTGTTTTTTCATTTACCGTTTATTAACTAATTATATATTTTTCTATTTTATTTGCTTGTTATACGTGTCAATTGAGACCTTTAATTTTAAAATAAAAAAAATTATTGTAGCCCGTTAGTGACCAGGCCCGCTAGGGTTAGGGTTAGGTCCCAACAATTGTAGAACTGTTAAGTATGAACCGGTTAAGGACCAAGCCCGTAGCCCTGCAGGGTTGGCCCTATCGGGTTAGGGCCAGCCCGATAGTCATCTCTACCTACAAATAGAGTAATATACTAAGTAATACCCAAAAGGAAGAAAAAAATCCAATCTGAAACGGTCCAAACCCGGACTGGACCAAAATTAACCGGTCCGGTATCCGGTCCACCCATCTGGGTAGGGGTGTACGTGAGTCGAGCCTACTCGCGAGGTACTCGTGCTCGACTCGAAAAAAGATCGAAATCGACTCGAGTCGAGTTTCGAGCTACTCGAGTAGCTACCGAGTTCGAGTTCGAGCTCATAAATACCCGCGAGCCTAATTGAGCTTGAAAAATATTTACTATTTTGACATTAATATATAATTTATATTTATATACGAGTAATCGAGTTGAGATCGAGTTTATTTTAGAAAAAAATATGTTTTAAAATTAATTTTAGGTAATCGAATCGAACCGAGCTCGAGTTTATCGAGTTTCTTATCGCGTCGAACTCGGTCTTCAAAATTTTAGGCTCGACCGTGTCGAGTCGAGTTTCGAGCTTCGAGTATAACAATCGAGTCGAGTTTCGAGCTCAGCACTACTCGACTCGGCTCGTTTACACCCCTACATCTGTGTAGATTCGGTCCCGATCCGATTTTGAACCGGTTCACAACACTTGCTCACGGTGTAATCGGTTGAATCGGTTGGACTGGCGGTCTAATCGTTATAGTCGGTTTTCACTAGTTTAATCTGTTTTGTTCGATTTTAGGCGGTTCAATCGTAAAATAAAATTATATTATTGGACAAACAAAAAAAATGAATACGAGAATTTCATTTTGGGACGGAAAAACACTATTTTATATAATATTCTTAATTTATCATTTCTTAAATATTATTATCTTTGTTAATATATATAATTCATTACTCATTAGGATAAAATTTTAAAAGTTTTATCTATTTCAAAAGCTTAATTGATTATTAATTTAGTTAATATTTAATATAATAAAAAAAATTAAAAAGCCTATCTCCTTTAATATTATCTAGGTTAATATGGTGTATCCTTAATTATTAATTATCTATTTTTAAAGGCTTAATTATTTATTAAATTATTTAATAGATATTATTTTGAAGAAAAAATTGCGGGAGATAACCCGCCAAGGATGAAAAAGAAAATTAGATCGTGGTCTAGACCTTCTTCCACGAACAATTGCAAGGTAATGAGTAAATCAAAACCTCTTTTTTTAAACTGTCTATCAAAACCTATTTTTTACCAGTCGAATGTAATTTTGCTCGTGCTTGAGTCTTCAAAATGAATTATAGGCATAATTGATGTCTTTGAGTTAATTGATTATTTATTTTTTTTATTTTAGGAGCAAGATTTGGATTTACTCATTGTAGAATCACAAATAGCTGATGAGGTACGTATTTCACATTTTTTTGATATTGGATCATCGCCAAACTTGACCCAAGAATTGAATACTCAAAGGCTGGAGTTCTTGAGTTGATTTATCTCCTTTTGAGTGTTTATTTTATTAAACAATTTGTATTTGTAGTTCGAAAATTACATATTAATGTTAATTTTTCTACTGGATATATAGAACTCCTATTTGATATGCTCTGATTTTTGTTTCCTCTTGATTTTATATACTGTGATTTTTGTTTCCTCTTGATTTTATATACTGTGATGCATAAGTACTCCTTGTGTCTATAAATATATTTTTTTAATTAGGTAAGAAGATATTTATTGAACTAGAAAATGATTGAGTTAGTATTTCAAATTTTTAAGGTTTGACACTCAATAACAGTGTTTTCATATCAATCTCAATTTATTGCTAAGGCAGAAAGTTGATTTTCTTTCTTCTTTTTATAGTTAAATACTTGAATGGATGATAGTTATTAAACACCACCGCTTACAAAATGTTTGTAGAGTTTCAAACCCTTTGAATAATGAGCAAAAAACTGGATTTCTTGTTTCTCAATAATATCAATATCTTTACTAGTTCATGTGCATGAGAATCATCAATGTTAATGCACTATTTATCTCCATTAGAAAATGTTAATGCACTATTTATCTCCATTAGAAAATGAATGACAATTGTTATATTATATGGTTTGGAGTGTATGGATAATGTTTGTTTTGTTTGTGTAGAAGATAATAATCTGTTTTACAGGCCTAGTAAAAGGGAAAAAAAGTACACCAAAATTTTTTAGTCTTCCAGATGAGCCAATTTTGCAACGTGAACAAGAGTTCATCCTCAAAATACTCAAGGCTAGTTTCACATGTTAAATTACTGGGATACAAATATGAATTGATTATCTATATTTATTTCTTAAATATAATATCATTAGTAAGAAAACATTTTTCCTTTGGAATTGTGTCACATTAACAGCAATGACATCGGGAACTCAAGAGTATAAGGCGTCAAACTCATAAAAGAATTTATAGTCAAACTCATAAAAGAATTTATAATGAATGTACAGGTAAACAAGTCCTTGGGAGGAATCAATGAACATAGGAGGAATCAAGATTCGAATGAAAGCTATGAACACGAGCAAGGTAACATTGTAAACCTATTATATAGTATAGGACTTTATTTCTTTAAAATAATATTTATTTTTTTGTTTAAATAGGTGATGTAATTTATTTTTTTGTTTAAATAGGTAATGGAATTGCTGTTAAATTTATGAAAAAAAGTTCAACTACATCCCACTTATATGAAAGTGTTTGGGCACAGTGAAGTTGGATTTAATGAATTTGATCAGCCTGACGAGATGTGAAAGATTGGCATGCAATGTGCAATGCCAAAGAAAGAAAAAAATGTTATGTTAGAGGTTGTGAAGGTAATTAGTATTCTAAAATCTCCTTGTTCCAATTTACAATTAATTTTATGTCCACACATCATGTTTCTACAATATCTTTGAACTTATGAAAAATTTTGTGTTTTTGTAGGTAAGGGTGAGAATATCTGGATTTTTTCAAGGATGGAGATCGATTGATTAGTTATACCTATTTGAGGGTTAAAGAGCCTCAATTTAGAATTTAGTTTTTTTTTTTCTTCTAGAAATGACTTATGCAAAGATTATATTGACAATTTTGTAGAATTTATTTGATGTAATTTCACAAAATATTATCAAATATTCGTGTCTAGTAAAATGTGCAATTAATTTATTTGTGATTTTCAATATTATTTCATGTGGAAGAATATTTTTTAATTTACTATTTATTGTTTTAATATTATTGTAAATTCTTATTATTGTTATTAATCTAATTGCAATCAATATATATAAATGAAACTATCATAACACTAAATTGCGTATTATTAATTAATATTACAAAATAATAATAAATTAGTTTTTTTTTTTTGGGAATAATAAATGGGTTTTAAAATGAATGTATCTTGACATTTAATAATGTAGTATTAATTAAAATAGAAAATTAATGATAATTAAAAATAATTTTAATAATAATTTATCCTGACATTTAATATTGCACTAATAATTAATATTAACAATTTATATGATTAATTAAGTGTAGGCTAAACTACATATTTATGACATTTAAGAATGTATTAATACATTGATATCTATTATTACATTTTAAAGAAATGTCAGGATAAATAAAGTGTATTAAAAAGTGGTTTATAAATACAATTTTAAATGTCAAGAAATGCCAATTTTCTAGTAGTGATGATCTCCTACCCGTACTCTTTTTCATGCCAGCATAAAATTCATAAGCCCAATTTGTCAAGAAAGATTCACCAAAATTCACAGCATGCATCAAATTCCTTTCCTCTAAGAAACTAACCATGCCTTTACTTTCAAAATCAGGTATATTAATTCTCTTCTCTATCAGCAGTTTCCTCTTAGAGTAAATAGTCAACCTATTCTCTAGAGTCTCAAGAGAATCAGAATTACCTTCCTCTTCAGAAGCAAGGTCATTAGAGCTTGATGTAGAATCTTTAGCAAAGCTTTCCTTAGAGCTGCTTTCTGCACTGGAAGAGCTATTACCACTGCCATCATCTTCAGGTTCTGGTGCAGCTTCCTTTGAAGCAGCAAAATGCTCAGCATTTTTCTTAAGAGAATTCAGAATATCTCTTAAACACACATCAGAATCAGAATTGGAATCTGATTTTGCAGGTTCATTTTCAGCAATCATCTTGGCCTTCCCTTTGCCTTTGGTATCAGCAGCAGCTTTCTTTCTCCTTTCAACAACAGCTTTCTTGGGTTTCTCAGCAACAGTCTTTTTAATTTTCTCAACAGCAACAGGAGCTTCTTCTTCAGAGTCTGTGAACACTTGGATGGGTTCAGCAGCTTCAGCTCCAGCTTTCTTCTTCTTCCTCATGGATTCAGAATAATCCACACGAGTGAACACACGGTATGATCTCCTTCTTTGTACAGGACTCCTCTGTCTTTTCCCTTTCTGCACATTCTTCTTGAAAGGAATTGGAGCAGATTCATCAGAAACAGAGAGTGAAGAGTTTGTACCGTCTTCAGAGATGTTTGCATCCTCCATTTCAACATCTTCAGGGTCGGAAGTAGCAGTAGCTTCTTCTTCAGCAGTAACCTCCTAATTTTCAGCTTGCGAGTTGTGAACAATAGGTGATTTAGGGCTTTTTGAAGTAGCAGCCATTTGGGCGGTTTGATCAGCCAAATAGCTTGAGATATACACAGTGATATCTCCAAATGTCATCACGGGCAGATGACCAGTTGTTCGAAGAGAGTCAGACACTTCTTCGATAGCCTTGTTGAACTGTTCGACAGTTGCATCTTGAGGAATGTTAGTTGTTGGTGGAACGGTTTGAGGAGCAGTTTGAGGAGTGAGAGCGGTTGTTGATGGTGTTGCAGAGACATTTGAGTCAGCATTTGACGAGGTTGATTTCTGAGACGCCATGGAAGCAAGGATTTCGAGAGGATTCGTGTGAGAAAGGGATGAGTTCTTCGAATCAGAGTGAGATTGTGAGTGGGATTGAGGTCGGTTTCCAGCCATTTAAGGGACGGTTGGAATTTCAAGATAGGTTTGAGGAGTGTATTCACAAAATTTGAGAGATACACGACCAATAAACAATTATGCAGAAACTTAGTACTTAACAAAATCAAAAATAACGATTAGCATTAACATTTAATCTTATGAGTGATATTTATAGAGAGAATTATGTAGTTGGAGAGAAAAGAAAAATAATCCAGAAGTCTTTCGATCATGCTCCACATAATTAGCCACAATGTAGATCATGGGTAATTAGTGGGGAAATTTAATTAAATTAAATTAGGTAATTAAGAAGCTTCCAGAATAATTAAAAATCGCATAATCTGAAAAATAAAAAATGTGGGTCAGTAATTAAATAAAATGAAATAAATCCCAATTAATAATTAAATAATTACAACTAATAAAAATAAATTCGAATCAGGCAATGTTGTGCTCAAAACTGTTACAAACACCTCAACACGGTTTTTACATGAATTTGCTTCATTTGTGTTGCACCATATTTTTTCTTTTTGTGTTATAGCATCTAATTTGTATTGATCCATTGTTCCTGTAGAGCACATCGTAGTAGCGAACTCCGTGCCCCATACTTACTTAATGGATTACAAATATATTGATGTTTTTACCAAAGAATCACCTTTTGAAAACAAGGCATCGTAGTAGTGAACTCCGTGCTCCATAGTTACTCAGTGATATGGTACATCTTTTAGTATGCTAATAACATTCTCATTTTTATGCATTTGAGAGGTGTGAGACATGTTTATTTTTGCACTACAAGGTTCTTAGATTCGTAGATATTTTACATAGGAATTATTTAACAAAGTAAGAGATAGATTCAGCTTATAAAATTTTTACAACCCATGATGTTGTCCCAAATGCTGACGCATTTGTGACAACATCCATCCGAATTTTTCAGATAGTGCTCATGCCAAGAGATTTCCTCAAGATAGAGAATCTCTCATGGTCTAATGCCTTAGTAAAAATGTCAGCATTTTGTTTCTCAGTAGGTATATACTCCAACTTAACAATATTCTTCTCTACTAAATCCCTCATAAAATGATGTCTTATGCTAATGTGCTTTGTGAGTGAGTGTTGTACAGGATTCTTAGAAATGTTAATAGCACTAGTATTATCACAAAAGATTGTAAGTATACCATTCTCAATACCATAGTCATGGAACATCTTGCTCAGCCACAAGAGTTGTGTACAGCAGCTTCCAGCAGCTATATACTCAGATTCTGCAGTAGATTGTGAAACACAATTCTGCTTCTTGTTGTGCCATGATACAAGATTGTTTCCCATGTAGAAACATCCTCCACTCGTACTCTTTCTATCATCTATATCTCCAGCCCAATCAGCATCACTGTAGCCAATCAAAATGTTGTTGGTGTCCTTAGTATACCAGATTCCAAGGTCACTTGTACCTGCAACATACTTGATAATCATTTTCACAGCATTCAGGTGAGATTCCTTTGGATTAGCTTGGTACCTAGCACAAACACACACACTGTACATAATATCTGGTCTACTAGAGGTTAAATACAGTAAACTACCTATCATGGATCTATAAAGTGTTGGATCAACATCTGTTCCAGCACTGTCTTTGCAAGGTTTCAAAGAAGATCCCATAGGAGTTTTCATTGGTTTTGAATTCTCAAGACCAAATCTTTTAACCAAATTCTTAGCATACTTACTCTGGGTGAAGAAAATACCATCACTGCATTGTTTGAATTGAAGACCTAGAAAATAATTCAAGTCTCCAACCATACTCATTTCAAATGTTGCAGTCATTGCCTCAACAAATTTACTCAACATTTTATCACAAGCAGAACCAAACACAATGTCATCAACATATATTTGAGCAATAAGTAAATCTCCTTCAGTGTGCTTAATGAATAAAGTTCTATCTGCCTCTCCTCTAATAAATCCATATTCCAAAAGAAAGTCAGTAAGCCTACCATACCATGCTCTAGGAGCTTGTTTAAGACCATACAATGCTTTCTTAAGTTTATATACATGATCAGGATACTGTGGATCTTCAAATCCCTTTGTTCAACATATGCTTCTTCATTTAATATGCCATTTAGAAATGCAGCCTTTACATCCATTTGATGAAGTTTAATATCAATAAAACATGCAATAGCTAGCAGTAATCTAATAGATTCTATCCGAGCAACAGGTGCAAAAGTTTCATCAAAATCAACTCCTTCAACTTGGGTGTAACCTTGTGCTACTAACCTAGCCTTGTTCCTAACAATATTACCAGATTCATTAGTTTTATTCTTGAATATCCACTTTGTTCCAATGACATTAGTATGACTAGGTCTAGGAACAAGTGTCCACACTTCATTTCTTTCAAACTGACCAAGTTCTTCATGCATATCATTAATCCAGTTTTCATCAGTTAAGGCTTCTTTTTTAGCACTCTTAGGTTCAATTTCAGATAAATAGCATTCAGCATTTACAACATTACACATAGAAGACATGCACATTGTTCTTACCACATCTACCTTGTTTGATCTTACTCTTCCTCTTGTTTGCACTCCAACTGTAGCATCGCCTATGATCTGGTCAGAAGGATGACTTTTGCCTATTCTTGAAGAAGGATTTGTTTTGGGGATGTACTGATCATTCTGTGAATTTACAGCTGACTGTTCTGTAGATGTTGACCCAGATGTGTTAACATTTGGTGCAACATTTTCAGACTTCAGTGTATTCTCAGAAGTGTCAGTAACTTGTGATACATCTTCTTCATCTTTGTCATCTGTAAGACCTTTATCATCATCAAGCACAACGTTAACAGATTCTTGAACAGTGTTAGTTCTAAGGTTATAAACTCTATAAGCTTTACTATTTCTAGAATAGCCTAAAAAGAAACCTTTATCACTTTTAGAATCAAACTTATGAAGTTGATCCCTATCATTCAAAATATAACACACGCAACCAAATACATGAAAATATTTCACATTAGGTTTTCTTTTGTTCAAAATCTCATAAGGTGTTTGATTAGTGCCAGAACGAATAAAAACCCTATTAATAATATGGCATGCAGTATTCAATGCTTCTCCCCAAAATTTCTTAGCAAGACATTTGGATGTAAGCATAACTCTAGCCATTTGTTGTAAAGTTCTATTCTTTCTTTCAACAATTCCATTTTGTTGTGGAGTTTTAGGAGATGAATATTCTTGCAAGATACCCTTTTTATCACAAAAATCATTAAACATGCTGTTTTCAAATTCCCTACCATGATCAGTTCTAATACGGCCAACTTTCAAGTTAAACACATTTTTGAACCTCTTATAAAGAATTTTAAATGCAGCAAATGCTTCAGATTTGTCTCTCAAAGACTCTACCTAGGTATATCTAGAAAAATCATCTACCACAACTAAGGAATACCTCTTTCCTCCAATGCTTTCAGTTTCCATAGGACCCATCAAATCCATGTGCAGTAATTCAAAGCATCGATGTGTAGTACAATGTGACAGCATTTTGTGTGACATTCTTACCTGCTTACCTTTTTGGCATGGTCCACATACAGTGGTGTTGTGAAACCTAAGTTCTGGAATTCCTTTTACTGCATCTGCTTTGATTAGCTTTTTCATTGCTCTGTAATTTGCATGACCCAATCTTTGATGTCATAGAACATTTTCATCATGTTTTGATAAGTTACACATATTTGTTCCAATAAGATAGCAATTATCAGCTGACCTAGTACCAGTCATGACACAAACATCATCTTTATTAAGAACATAACATGAATCTTTATCAAATTTCACATGCAAATTATCATCACAAAGTTGACTAATGCTAATCAGATTTGCAAGTAATCCATCAACATGTTATACATTTTTAAGCTTAGGAAAACCTTCAACATTCAAAGTTCCTTTACCAACAATCTTTCCTTTAGAACCTCCACCATATGTAACACTACCACTATTCAAGGTCACATAATCAGATAAGAAATCAATACGACCTGTCATATGTCTAGAACAACCACTATCAAAGTACCATAAATCAGGTAGACATGCTTTTAAGGAGGTATGAACAACATTACAGGTAGCTTTTGGTTTCCATGCAGATTTCAAAAACTGTTTACCAGGATGTGACAGTTTCTTATGCAGCATTTTCAAGTTTTTCTGTTCTTCAAACAACTTTATACAGTAAGGACGAATGTGACCAACTTTGAAATAGTAATGACAGATGTTGGTCCTTGGTGGAGTATAACACAAGTGTATGGGGGGGGGGAATGCACTTGTGTATGCAAATTCTTTTCTTTTTGATAAACTGGTCTTATCAGGCAAGTTGTCTCACAACTGGCCTGAGTGTGAACTTTGATAGATACTTGTCCTACTGATTACTATTAAGTGATCAGTTGGCTAAATATCTAAAAGAGTTGCTAAGTGCGAAATGTGGTTGGCCTTTACTCAAAGAAATACTCCAAGTTGATTTCTGAAAAACACAGTTATCAGGGACTTTGTCCAAAACTGGTTTTCTTAGCTTACTGAGTTTTGCTCTTTAAAAAATGATTGAATATAAGTGCAATAAAGAGTGCAGTAAGTAAATGGCACACAAGTTTATAGTGGTTCAGAGACTCAAGCTCCTACATCCACTTTCCCTGATTGAACAGGATAATTCCTTCTCAATGGAATTAGCTTGTTTTATAGTGCCAAGGTGCACTGATCAACAACACTCTCTTAGTGTCTTGATCCCTAGGATAACTTGAGTCCTAGTGCTCAATCTCTCTGAGTTAAGGCTGTGTTTCACACTAACAGTCCTTAACTCCTCACTTCTACAACAAACACTCTCTTCACTAAATGAGATAAGGTTTGAGGTTTGGTTCCAACTAATAGAGATATCCTTTACAATAAGAACAGTGTAAAGGCTTAGGATATCTCAATGCTAAGCTAGGATGTTTACAAAGATTGGCTTAGCTGACTTGAAGTGATTCAGGAAACTTGGAATTCTAGAGAACAGATTGGTTTCCTTTTGAAAGCTTGATGATAGTTTGATAACTTGTAGTTGGATAATGAATTCCTTTGATCACTTCTGTATTTATAGACAATTTGAACAACTAACCGTTGGAGGGATTAGCATTTCAAATATGTCTATTTGCAGCACCATTGAAACGGTTATGAGGCTTGACATCCTTTTATCCACTGTGTAAAAGAGGTCTTCAATGGTTGCTTGAATGAGTGTGTTGACTTCTGACAAATGCGGCTGAGAAGACTTGTGTCAGTTTCCAATTTTGCACATTGTCCTAGGTTGATTTGTGGAAAACTTTACACACAACCAACGGTCAGATGGGACAAGCTCCCTGAACATTCCTGCTGCAGTTTTAGAATGTTCCAACATTCATTCAATGCTTCACTCTTTAATGCTCTAAGTCTTTAATGCTTGGTTCAGGCATGATTGGCAATAAATGCTTCATTGAATGTATCTTCTGTAAGCTTTTGACATTTAATTCTCTTGATCATTTGTACTTCAACTGCCTAGATCTTTTGCATTTATGAGCACAGCTTCAATATACTAGAACTCTTCAGCCAGGTTGTCCATTTGGTAAGTTTGTCTTGAATAGATCAGTAACTTTGTCCTATAGACCTATCAAGCTGCCTAACATTCCAGCTTTGGACAACTATCCTGATCACTAATATCTCATAACATTTCTGAGATTTTAACTTAAGCATACTATACATCAAGTGTTCTGGGACAACTTGCCTGAACAATACTTTGAGCATATCTCAACTAATCTGTACATCATCATTCAGGAGTTTTGGTATCTAGATCAAAATCATTTTATTCCCAACAATTTCCCCCTTTTTGATGATGCCAAAACCTATTACAAAGGAACCTTGACTTATACTCAATATTACCTTCAGGGAGAGTGAACTGGTCAACTTGCCTGAAAGAAACTGTTAGTACAATAAATCAAGTAATATTTGTCATGTTAGGTTAGTTGAGATAATGAGTTGTTATCTCTTGATAGAAAATCATTGGTCCTTTTATATATCATGGAGCATTACAGATCAGAAAATTAAAAGGACATACTAACTGATACAAGAATAACAACATCATCAGCAAACATAAAAACAAGAGTAGGGAAGGGATAAACTTATTCATCAGAGAGTTCCATCATCTTGGGGAGCAATGCCATATTGAGCCCAGACCCTCTTCTTCAGCTCCCAAACATCCTTGTTGGAGCCTCTAGGGCCTATCTTCATCTTCTCCATCTTCATGATGTTGATGAACTCCTCCAGAATCTTCCCTTCATCAATCAAGTTCCCATTGAACTTAGGAGGCATGTACAGAATTGGACCAGGGGCCTTGAACTCCACTCTAGCAATATCAGCTGCTGCAAACAGCTTTTGGTAGAGGTCCCTATGATTCTCAAACATGAACTGGACAAAGACTTCATCTACATCTTCTCCAAGCCACTTCCCTATGACATAGAAGTCATATACAAAGCTTCTCTTGGCCTCCTCCCATGCATCATTCAGTGAGATTGGAACCCACTTATCATGGTGAGGGTATTGAGTGTCCCATCTTTGTAGCATTTTAGGTTTGAGTCTTCTGTATGAGGCTCTCCTTCTTGGGGCTTTGAAATTTGCCCTTCTTTCATCCCTTGCCTTGTTGGCCTCAACCAATTGCTCCATCCTCTCTTTAGCTCTCTGAAGAGCTAGCTTCTCTTGGGTTTCTGGATCTTTTCCAAAACCTTCTTCAAACAATTTAGAGGGGTCATCAGCAAGTTTGGGCACACCAACTTCAGGCATTCTGTCCTGTCCTTCCTCTTCCACTTCTTCTTCTTCAATAACAGGCATTTGAGCTGCTTTCTTCATTTTCTTGGATTTCCTTGCTGGAATAGATTCTTCAGATTGAAATTCTGAAGGCAAAGTCAGGCTGGTTGGGAATTCATTGAAGGTTTCCAGTTTCTTCCTCTTTCTTTCAGATGACCTTGTCACCTTCCCCCTTACTTCAGCAATCTTCTCTTTAGGTTCAAGTCCTGTAGACTCACCACCTGGCCTTTGAACCTTTCTTGCCTGACCTTCCATAGCTGACATCATGGACTCCTTGACAGCTATTTGAATCTGCTCTTCCTCAGTTAAATCTTCAACATTCATTGGGCCTTTGCCTTTCCCAATGTCTTCTACTGCTTCCTCCTCAACTTCAGGGACCTTCTCTTTTCCCTTGGATTCACCAATCACCAAGGTTCCCTTTGCCCTTGCTCTCTCTCTTTCCCCCTTTTTGGCATTATCAAAACACTGGGGCTTCAATTCACTCATAGTTACAGAGAGATGTGAGTGGGAATGAGTGAGGGATTTCAACTCCTGCAGTAGGTAAACATTCTCATCATGAATGTTTTACATTTTATCATCTGCCATGCTCAAAAAGGTGTGAACAGGCTTCATCTTTTGGGAAACTATGGCATCCAATGTGGCTTTCAGTGATTGATCAAGTTTGGCCTGAAGTTGTTCAGTGAGATTGGCCACAACTTGATCAGACACTTTGGCCATGAGTTCAACAGTGAACTTTTCAGCAGCTTCCTTCACCATAGCAGCTTTCAACTCTTCTGCCTTCTTTCTCTGTGCTGCTGTCCTCTGCCTTAAAGCATCCTTGATTGTCTTTCTTAATGCTTTCACATTGTGCTTGTACAAAGTTTTGAGACCCTGCTGCTCTTTCTTCACAGATCTAGTGAATTTACCCATAGCATCTTTAGCTTTTGTTACTTCAGTTGAAACTGTTTGCAGTCCAGTTTCAACTCCACAAAGTCTTGCATCAAGAGTAGGCAAGATCACTTCTTCTGACCCTGTGAGCCTCATTTCCACAGAGGCTAGAGTCTTGCCTTGGCCATCTAGGGTATCAACAGTGGTTGCATGAGCCTTCTCAACTTCCCTGACCAGTGTGTCCAACTTCTCTGACTGCTCTTCAATGATGGATGCAGTCTGAGTAGCCATCTGAAAGTGAGCCTCAGAGGTGTTGGCTTGTTCAAAGTAGATCTGGTTAAGTGTGGACACATTTGCTGATACTGCTTCAAGATCAGTGTCAGCATCAACTGGTATATCTGTCAGGGAGGCATCTGCAAAAATCTGCTCAAGAGTGACAGCAACTGAATCTGCAAAACTGATAGTGTTAGTAAAAACTCCCTCATCACCCTCTATTTCTTTTTCTCCCATAAGGTCTGATACATCAGCACCTTTTCTCTCATTTTCAACTTTATTCTTTTCTTCTTCTTTTTCAAGAGATAAACTCACATTCACTGGAGAATCAGGCCTCCTTTCACCAAGGGATTCATCAAGTTCAGATTTGACTTGAAAAATAGCCTGACTCTCATATTGGGCTGCACCCAATATTTCTACTTCCTCACCCTCTATTTGTGGTGCACTCAAGGAACCAGTGATCACACACTCCTCACAATTATCTCCCTCTGATTTTTCAGTACTTTCAGCCTTTTCAACTCCTTCAATTTCTAAACCTGACACCTCTATATCCTCAACAGGATCCACAGGGGGCAGTTGTTGGGAGATCACAGTGCTTGGGCATCCCAAGTCCACTGAGTCATCCTGAATGACTAAAGGCTGGTCAATGTCCAACTTGCCTGACATTGATGAGGCTTTAGCCAAACCAGCTTCTCCTATGGAAGTCTCAGCATTGTCAAGCTGTGCCTCAGGTTCAAAAGAACCATCCTTGGCCAATGCATCTTGGACTGAGTCACCATCTTTGGTCAACTCCTCTGAATGATCAGAGTCCTTCACAGAATGAAAAGTCAAGTAATGTACCTGAGCTGAGTTGATACCAGGGGGATTGGGATTTGTGTGATCATCATCATCATCATCATCATCAGATGGGCTGTCAGGATGCTTGATTCCTTGTGCTATCCTCTCTCTTTCTGCAAGCACCTTTTCATGAACAATGGTGCAAAATAGGGCCTCAGTGGTTAAAACACTGGTCTTCTTCACATTTGCAAAATGCAACAGCCTATTTTCCTCAACCTGCCACCAGTTGGCACCCTTATCCTGAATAGCCTGAGCTATTTCCACAATAGTTCTATCTTTGATCTCAACAAGTGCTCTGAGATCATAGAATTGTTGTTGCAGCCTGGGATAATCCTTCAATCCTGGATATAATTCATCCACATTGGCTCTTGCAATCTGTCTCAACATCCCCTCATAGGTATATTCTTCACCACTATCATCTCCAGAAGAGTTGGATTCAGGAGGGTTGGAATGGGATTCAAGTAAGCTTGGCTGGGATTCAGGTAGGTTGGGTTCAGAAGGGTTGGGGTCAGGAGAGGTCAAAGCAAGTTGGGATTCAGGTGCTTTTGAGAGCATTGTGCCTGAGGAGGTAATTGGAATGGCTGGAATGGGTGGGAAAACAACTTGATCACCTTCTTGAAGAGCAGTTTCAAGAAGTTTGGTATATGAGAGAAGTCTTGGATCAAGTGGGGAAAAGGGTCTATCTTCAAGATTGACCAAATCTGCCAGCACATCAATACCTGATCTATCAGGTGCACCTTCAGGGGAGTACACCTTCTTGGCAATGATTGGTGCATCTTCAGGAGTCTTGCACTCCTCTTCTTCTTGCCTTGGAGATATTCTTCTAGATTGAATATCAGGAGAGTTGGCTTCAGGGCTGTTGGGTTTTGACTTGGATTTGGAGTTAGACTTGCTTGCCTGTCTAATCTCCTTGAAGAACTCTTTCTTCTTCTTTTCTTCCTCCATCAACCTCTGCTTCTCAGAAGTCTTGATTATTCTTCTTTTTCTTTCATACCTTGTTGGCTGGTCAAGGTCTCTGAATTCAGTTATGCTTTCAGGCTGTAAGGGGACAACCTCTCTGACTTCTTCACCTTCTTCAGGAGGGTTGACTCCTTCCTCAGCAACCTTCTCTATTTCCTCAGAAGTGGCTCCTCCACTTCTTGACTGACTTTCTGGGGAAGATTCATGCAAAATCTTCTTCATCTTCTTCATCTTTGGTTGAGCTTTTGGTGGCTGGGCTTTCCTCTTTCTTGGAGAGGCTCTTGTTGCTGGTACAATTGTGATGGCCTTCTTAGAAACTGCATCCTGCTTCCTTTTCTCTGTCTTAGAAGACAGCTTCCTAAACATCACCTTTTGTGCAGGAAAGGGTTTTGGCTTTGCTTGGAGGTGTGTGTAGTGAGCAAATCTTTCCAAGAGCAGGCTGGCTCTTGTGCAGAACTAGAGTTTTCCTTCAACCACCACCTTGTGGTGCTTCACTTCTTTAAACTTAAATTTTTCATTCATCATTTTGTCAAGAATGAATTTCTTCCAGTTGAACTTGACTCTCTTCTCAGCAGAGTCAATCACAGCAGCCATCACTCTCAATTTAGGCATACTGATTTGTTCAACACTCCCTGAGTGGCTCAACAGGCTCTTTACAACACAATCAAACAAATGCCTAAACACTGGCTTTAAAGTGTTTTTGTTTTGAGCACTCACAACCTTTTTAGGTTCTATCATCCAAGAATAATAGAACTCCTGATCATCTTCTTCCTTGTACATTTCTGGATTCATACGTTCAGAAGGTAGCCCAAAGCTAGCTTCTAAATCCTCTGCAGTGAAGATGGTTGTGTGTTGAGTTTCTTCTTCTTCATCTTCCTCAGCATATGTGAGCTTTGTGCACACATCCCCCTTCTTGCCCTTCCACCTGAGATAGGCAAAGAATTCTGCCATAAATGGATTCAGGCAGGAATCAGGCTTGGTGCCTAGGAATTTTTCTAGCCCTGCCTCCCTCAGCCATTGGAGGACTTGTTGAACTTCTGAGTCTGGGCTATCAAAGGCTACCAGCTTTTCAAACCAAAGGGAATTTGGGTTGCTAAGATAAGAGAAATCAATGTCCAAGGAGGAATCATTGAAGTCTACAAGCTCTTCTCTTTTGATCTTAGGTGCCATGGATAATATGAGAGATAGAAAGTTTTTCGGAGAAAGATTGCAGGTTTAGAGGTTTTGAGACTTCAAAGGTTTTGGGAATTATGAGTGCGTAAGGATGGTGGTGAAAATTGAGAGGTTTATATATGGAAGGAATTTATTAACCGTTGGTTAATGGAATGTAACAGTGGGTAATTTGAAAAACCGTTTGAATATAGTGAGGTAGTGGACTTTCAATGGTTCGATGGAGTTTTGAATGTAATTTAATGGTTTGGATGAAGGCTCAATAATTCATGCAATCTTATTAAGATTTCTGCATTAAATGCTGATTTGCCTTTTTGGGGGTAAAAATCTTTATAGCACACTCCATCCTAAAATGGCCTACTCTTAGACCAAGAAACCTCTTAAATGTCTAATCAATGCTAAAAATAGCAATAATTATCCAATTAACTAGGACAAACATCCTGAGATGTGCTTTGGTTTCTGTGTGGACCAAATTGCCTGATTGCTTTGCCTGAGTGGGTCCCAAAGTTGCTGACTGGGTCCCACTTGGACAAATCCCCTGACCAACATTGTTGAGCATTATAGGGACAACCTTGCTGAGTTTCCCTCTTTGGCTGACAGCTTCAGTGAGGTTGGCCAACTTTGCTAAAGTTCAACTTTGATGAACTTCCCCCTTCATATGAGCTTTACTTTCCTCATTTTTCCATCTTGCCTGGATCAAGTAACCCTAATTCAGCTGACAATTCCAAGAACCTTGCTTCAGCTAGAGGCTTGGTCAGAATATCAGCTTTTTGCTTATCAGTGTGAATTTTGACAAGCTTGATATCTTTCTTCTCCACATGATCCCTTATGAAATGATGCTTGATGTCCACATGCTTGCATCTGGTGTGGAGTACTGGATTCTGTGAGATGGCAATTGCACTGTTGTTGTCACAGAATATTGGCACTTCATTAGAGATGACTTTGTAATCTCTCAATTGTTGCCTGAGCCAAAGTATCTGAGCACAGCAACTTCCAGCTGCTACATACTCAGCTTCAGTTGTTGAAGTTGCAACTGTATTTTGCTTCTTGGAAAACCATGAGATAAGCTTGTTCCCCAAGAATTGACATGTTCTAGAGGTGGATTTTCTGTCAATTCTACATCCTCCATAATCAGCATCTGAGTATCCAGTGAGCTCAATATTGTCATCAGCTGGATACCACAATCCAAGATTCTCAGATCCCTTGAGATATCTTAGAATTCTCTTGGCAGCATCAAGATGGCTCTTCTTTGGATTGGCTTGAAATCTTGCACATACTCCAACTGCAAATGTGATGTCAGGCCTGCTTGCAGTGAGATATAGCAAAGATCCTATGATTCCTCTGTAATTAGTGGAGTTTGTTGACTCTCCACCTTCATCAGGATCCATCTTCCAGTTAGTATTCATAGGAATTCTGACTGGCTTGCTTGATGCACATCCAAATTTTTTGATCATGTCCCTTGTGTACTTGGCCTGATTGATGAATATTCCCTTCTTTGATTGAGTGACCTGAAGTCCTAAGAAGAAATTCATCAATCCCATCATGGACATCTCAAACTTGCTTTGCATGAGTTTGGAGAACTTCTCACATAGCTTCTCATTTGGAGATCCAAATATAATGTCATCCACATAGATTTGGACTAACAAAATATCATCTCCTTCACAGATTCTGAACAAGGTTCTGTCAACAGTGCCTTTGACAAAACCATGATCTAGAAGAAACTGTGATAATGTGTCATACCAAGCTCTTGGAGCTTGTTTTAAGCCATAGAGGGCTCTCTTCAATCTGTACACCTTGTCTCCTTCTTCAAATCCTGGAGGCTGTTCCACATACACTTCTTCTTTGAGCACCCCATTGAGAAATGCACTCTTCACATCCATTTGATACACCTTGAATCTCATGTGAGCTGCATATGCTAGGAAGAGTCTGATTGCCTCAAGTCTTGCCACTGGAGCAAAAGTCTCATCATAATCAATTCCTTCAGATTGACAATATCCTTTGGCCACCAGTCTTGCTTTGTTTCTCACAATGATGTCATTTTCATTTTTCTTGTTTTTGAACACCCATTTAGTTCCAATGACATCTTGATGAGTTGGCCTGTCTACCAGCTCCCATACTTCATTTCTGGTAAACTGATTCAGCTCTTCTTGCATGGCTATGATCCAGTTGGTGTCTTGTAGTGCTTCCTCAATGTCTTTAGGTTCCTGTTCTGAAAGAAAACAACAAAACAGAGCACTTTCTCCATGAAATCTTCTAGTTTTGATCCCTTCACTTGGATTACCAAGTATCAGGCTAGGTGGGTGGTCTTGCAACCAAGTCCTTCTAGACCTGATCCTTTCAGGAGGATTGTCCTCATCTGAAGTTGGATCACTAGATTCATTAAATTCAGGAAAGTTAATTGAAGGATCAAGTTCAGGATCATATTCAGGGGTGTTGTCCTCATTGTCAGATAAGTTGACATTTTCATTGGTTCCCCCTTGAATAGTGGATCCATTAACTACCTCAGCATTGCCTGCTTCTTCATTGGTAGTTGTTACCTGTTTTTGAACTGGGATGGGGTCAGTCAGTTCAATTTCTCCTTCAGGTTGGTTGTCTACTGGTTGATTGCTATCAGGTAGGTTGTCCAGTTTTTGATTTTCATGAAGTTCAGGCTGGGTAACATCCACAAACACTGTTTCCTTGCCTTGAAGCCTTAATCTGGTTGTTCTTTGTGTTATCTCATCAATATTCAGGTTTATATCCCTGAACTCATTAATAGATTCATTAAACACAACATGAGGTGTTTCTTCCACAATAAGAGTTTTGCAATTGTAAACTCTGTAAGCCTTGCTGATTTGTGAATATCCAACAAATATTCCTTCATCAGCTTTGCTATCAAAAGCTTTCAATTGCTCTTTCTCATTATTATGGATGAAACACTTACAACCAAATATATGAAAATAAGCAACAGTGGGCAATCTACCTTTCCATATTTGATATGGGGTTTTACCTTGTCCTTTGGTGATTAAGGACCTGTTTTGAGTGTGACATGCAGTGCTAATGGCTTCAGCCCAGAACCTTTTAGGCAATTTAGATTCAGCAATCAAGGTTCTTGCTGCCTCCTTCAAGGTCCTGTTCCTTCTTTCAGCAACCCCATTTTGTTGAGGTGTTCTTGCTGCTGAAGTTTCATGAGTGATGCCATTTTTGCTGCAATACTCATTGATGTATGAGTTAATGAACTCAGTGCCTTTGTCAGATCTGATTTTGACAATGCTTAGGCCCTTTTCATTGCTCAATCTCATCATCAATTCAGGTAGTTTGACTTGGGTCTCCTTTTTGTTCAGCAAGAATACTACCCAAGTGTACCTGGAAAAATCATCAAAAATAACTAAAGCATATTTTCTTCCATTTATACTTACTGGGATTATTGGCCCAAATAAATCCATATGCAGTAGTTGAAGAACTCTCTCAGTTGAGATGACAGGTTTTCCTTTGAATGAGGCTTTGATCTGCTTTCCTTCCTGACATGGCTGGCATATATGTTCTTTGGTGAACACTTGATTTGGCAGCCCTTTAACTAGAGAGTTTCTTGCAATCTTGTTGATGGTTTTGAAGTTCAGGTGATTCAGTCTCTTGTGCCATAGCCAACTTTGCTCATTTGTGCTTTTGGCAACAAGACAGACTGCTTCAGGGGTTTTGCTCCAATCTGCAAAATAGACATTTCCCTTTCTCACCCCTGCTAGTAGCACCTGTTGTGTTGATTTGTTTTTGATAGTACATTCATTTGGTGCAAATTCAACACAATATCCTTTGTCACAGATTTGACTTATAGACAGCAAGTTATATTTTAGGCCTAGAACATATGAGACATCAGTAATTTTAACACTACCAATGTTTAATGTACCATAGCCTCTTGTGATGCCTTGAGAGCTGTCTCCAAAGGTTACTGAAGGACCATCTTTTTCTATGAAGTCAGAGAGAAGCTCCTTGTTTCCAGTCATGTGCCTTGAACATCCACTCTCCAGGTACCATGCTGTTTTCTTGTTGATGCTTCTCTTCTTTTTGGGGTCCTTGCAGTCCTGCAAAGTCAAAATTTAGGTACCCTTTGAGTGTTGGGTCCTAGAGGGTTAGCTGTACCTTTTGGAACCCAAATCTGCCTGATAACTCTGATTGATTCAAAGTGACTGACTTGGTTTCCATTTACATCTACATACACAGTTTGACCCTTAAATGCCTTGGGTGATCTCTGTGTATAAGTGTTAGCTTTGTAGAGTTCAGGAGAGTTGGTAAATTTCTTTGGGACATTTCTCCTGAAGTTACTAAGCTTAGGTGCAGCTGGGTAAGACTTTTGAGGATAGGCTTTTGGATGGCCTTTTCCATTTGGCATGTAAGGTCCAGGCTTCCTGAATGTTTTATACCTATCAGAGGGTATTGGCCTTAATCCATTCAGTTGAGGTTGCCTCATTTGAGTTGGCCTCTTCTGAACAGGTTTTGGATAACTCCTCTGATGATGATTCAGATAGGTTGGCCTTCCATTAGTTCTACCTTTCTGAACCTCATTCCTCCTGTAAGCAATGCCTTTAACCTTTTCCAAAGGTGTGGGTTTAGGTACATTGTTTACCTGAGTTGGTATAAAAATTCCTTTTCCCTTATCCTTGATCAGTGGTTGATTTACTTCAATTTCATTTTGTTGTTCCACTGATCTCACAAAAGTCATCTTAGAATTGCTTGATGAAGCAATGCTAAGAACAGGTGAGGGTTCAAATGGATTATAGCCTAATCCATCCCTTTGAGCAAATGGTCTTTGAAACCCTTGAATTTCCTCTATTGCCTTAGCAGATTTGTTCAAGGCAGACATTTTCATTTTCAAGCTCCCCTCACTTAATTTTAGAGTATCAAATTCTCTTGAGAGATTGTTAAATTTAGCTTGAAGAGTTCTAGAGTCAAAATCCTTTTTCTTTAGAGCCTGATTTTGTTCATCAATCAGCTTTTGTTGTTCAGAGACTTTGAGAGACATTTCTTCATGTTCTCTCATAATCTGTTGATACAACTTAGTTGATTTAATGTCAACTTCAGATTCAGGAGAATTGGACATTTTGACTTTAGACCTCAACTGTTCATTTTCTCTCAGAGCCATATTACATACTTCTTGCATTCTGGTGAAATCTTCCAACAACTTTTCAAAGTCAAGATGGATTTCACTAGATTCATGTGTGTTAATTGACAAGTTGGAAGTTGAACATACCTCTTCATCTTCAAGTGCCATTTGACAGTCCTCATCACTATCACTGTTGGAGAACAGTCCATCATCAGAAGAGTAGACACTCTCCTCACTTGCTGAATCTCCAGCTACCATAGCCTTCCTGTTGTTCAGCCTTTTATCTCTTTTGTTTTGCCTTTCCTTCCTTTCTTTTGCACTGAGGTCAGGACAGTCATACTGAAAATGACCCTTCTTCTGGCAGTTGTAACACACATCTTCATCATCATTCTTCTTACTTGAGGATTCCTTCCTCCTTGATGATGATGGTTCACCTTTGCTGAATTTCTTCCTATCAGCATATCTGTCTTCTTTCTTTTCATCAGAATCTTTGTCCTCTGATTTATGTTCAGGAGAACTGAATCTCCTTCTGGTTCTGTTATTTTGGTAGAACTTCTTGTATCTACCAAATCTGGAGTTGAGCTTCTCAAATCTTCTAGCCATGAGTGCCAACTCCTCCTTTATTTCAGATTTTGAAACAGACTGAGAGGATCTTTGAGTAATCTTCTTTTCTGTTTCAGCAGCTTTGAAGGCAACACCTTTGTTTGAAGAGGATGGCTCTTCATGCACCTTCTTTCTGTTGAGATCAAACTCATATGCTTTGAGCTCAGAGAATACTTGCTGCATTGGCATGTTGTCAAGATTGCTGGTATTTTGCATCATGACAGAGTATATGTCCCACTTGGATGTGAGACTTCTCAAGATCTTCAGAGCAACCTCTCTTTTGGCATAGAACTTGCCAAGAGAGTTTATTTCATTCATGATGTCAGTGAACCTGCCATCAAGATGATCAATAGTTTCATTGGCCTCCATAGAGAATTGTTCATATTTTTGGATAACCACTTGAAGCTTGTTCTTCTTGATCTTTTGGGTACCTTCACACATAAGTGCTAAGGTATCCCAAATCTCTTTAGCTGATGTGCAGTGGTACACTCTCCCCATCACTGCATCTGGAATTGTCTGGTACAATGTGTTCATTGCAATGTAGTTCAGGTTGTGCCTTTTTCTTTCTTCAGCTGTAAGGTCATCTTCATCTTTTTGCAGCAACTCCCTTGGATCAGCTTTTTGAGCATCAGTGAGCTTGGGATTTGCTTTAGTGAATGTAAATGGCCCTCTAGTGATGACTTTAAGCATCTCATCATGCTGGCAAGTAAGATGTGCTCTCATCCTGATCTTCCAGAAATCATAGTTCTCAATTGAGAACATTGGCAGTTTGTGATGAGAAATATGACTGACTTGGTTTGGACCCATATTGTTGATGGTGTTGACAGCATCTCCTGGAACTGCATTGTTAGCCATTTCAACAAATGTAATATAAGATGAACACAGATAAGTTTTTCAGAAATTTGGATCAGTTCAGTGACCACAGAAAATGTGATTTTGAAAATCAGTTGGATTTTCAGAAGCAGTGGTCTTTGAACCCCTGCTCTGATACCACTTGTTGGTCCTTGGTGGAGTATAACACAAGTGTATAGGGGGGGAATGCACTTGTGTATGCAAATTATTTTCTTTTTGATAAACTGGTCTTATTAGGCAAGTTGTCTCACAACTGGTCTGAGTGTGAACTTTGATAGATACTTGTCCTACTGATTACTATTAAGTGATCAGTTGGCTAAATATCTAAAAGAGTTGCTAAGTGCGGAATGTGGTTGGCCTTTACTCAAAGAAATACTCCAAGTTGATTTCTGAAAAACACAGTTATTAGGGACTTTGTCCAAAACTGGTTTTCTTAGCTTACTGAGTTTTGCTCTTTAAAAAATGATTGAATATAAGTGCAATAAAGAGTGCAGTAAGTAAATGGCACACAAGTTTATAGTGGTTCAGAGACTCAAGCTCCTACATCCACTTTCCCTGATTGAACAGGATAATTCCTTCTCAATGGAATTAGCTTGTTTTATAGTGCCAAGGTGCACTGATCAACAACACTCTCTTAGTGTCTTGATCCCTAGGATAATTTGAGTCCTAGTGCTCAATCTCTCTGAGTTAAGGCTGTGTTTCACACTAACAGTCCTTAACTCCTCACTTCTACAACAAACACTCTCTTCACTAAATGAGATAAGGTTTGAGGTTTGGTTCCAACTAATAGAGATATCCTTTACAATAAGAACAGTGTAAAGGCTTAGGATATCTCAATGCTAAGCTAGGATGTTTACAAAGATTGGCTTAGCTGACTTGAAGTGATTCAGGAAACTTGGAATTCTAGAGAACAGATTGGTTTCCTTTTGAAAGCTTGATGATAGTTTGATAGCTTGTAGTTGGATAATGAATTCCTTTGATCACTTCTGTATTTATAGACAATTTGAACAACTAACCGTTGGAGGGATTAGCATTTCAAATATGTCTATTTGCAGCACCATTGAAACGGTTATGAGGCTTGACATCCTTTTATCCACTGTGTAAAAGAGGTCTTCAATGGTTGCTTGAATGAGTGTGTTGACTTTTGACAAATGCGGCTGAGAAGACTTGTGTCAGTTTCCAATTTTGCACATTGTCCTAGGTTGATTTGTGGCAAACTTTACACACAACCAACGGTCAGATGGGACAAGCTCCCTGAACATTCCTGCTGCAGTTTTAGAATGTTCCAACATTCATTCAATGCTTCACTCTTTAATGCTCTAAGTCTTTAATGCTTGGTTCAGGCATGATTGGCAATAAATGCTTCATTGAATGTATCTTCTGTAAGCTTTTGACATTTAATTCTCTTGATCATTTGTACTTCAACTGCCTAGATCTTTTGCATTTATGAGCACAGCTTCAGTATACTAGAACTTTTCAGCCAGGTTGTCCATTTGGTAAGTTTGTCTTGAATAGATCAGTAACTTTGTCCTATAGACCTATCAAGCTGCCTAACATTCCAGCTTTGGACAACTATCCTGATCACTAATATCTCATAACATTTCTGAGATTTTAACTTAAGCATACTATACATCAAGTGTTCTGGGACAACTTGCCTGAACAATACTTTGAGCATATCTCAACTAATCTGTACATCATCATTCAGGAGTTTTGGTATCTAGATCAAAATCATTTTATTCCCAACAACAGATATACTTCCTTTTAACCTTTTGAGACTCTGTTTCTGCAGATGTTGCACCAGATGTGTCAACATTTGCCTTAACAAATTTCACAGGTTTTCTAAATTTATCAGAAATAGAAGCAGTAATACCATCATAACCTAAACCATGATTATTAGACTTACCGGTAGCTATAGCATTATTTACCTCAGAAGCACTCTTGGAATATTTCTTGAAACATAAAGTAGAATTTATCAGTTTCTCCTTTAAGTTGCAGATTTCCAGATCTCTTTTGGTAAGAATAACTTCTAGCTTGGTGATTGTGTCTATCAGATCCTCATTCCTTTTATTCAGAGAATCAAGGGTGAGTTTCTGATTCTTCCAATCATCTAACAGCTTTTGGTATTCATTGTCATCAGTCCTTTTTCCTGCATCATCAACTAAACCATTAAAACAATTCAAATCTGGGTGACTCTGTTCTGATGTTGTTGTAGATGTTGAAGCATCAGGTACAACATCATAATCTGTTTCATCCAGATCATCATCTGAGGAATCATTATAATCAATTCTGGTAAAATTAGAATATTCATTCTGGTTTAATTCATCAAGATCATCATCAGAATCATCACTCAAGGTAGCACTAAAATTCAGTTTTTGCTTAAGTCTAGTATTGGCACATTCATTTGCATAATGGCCATAACCAGAACAAGCATTGCATTGAACTGATTTTCGAAATTGAGGATCATACCTTGGTTTACCTTCACTCTATGATAGTCTTGGTGTGAATTGACCTTTCCTCCTTTCTGGTTGAGGTGTTGATGTGTTGATTTGAATCTTAGGCTGAATGTTGCTAGATTTGTTCACAGATTTCTTAAGAAATTTATTAAAGTGCTTAGTAAGTAAGGCAATGTTGTTAGGATCCTTGAGACATTTATCAAGCAATTCTTCATCAGAATCAACTTCAGTAATGATAGGTTGAATCTCAGAAATTTATGATGTTTCTCCTTTAAAAACCACAACTTTCTTATCAGCATCATTTTCATCAACTTGATTAGTGTTTATTTCATATGTTCTAAGAATACTCACTAACTCATTTTGACTTAATGTATCTGTATTTTTTGCCTCTTCAATAGCACAAATTTTAGCATCAAATCTTTTAGGAACAGATCTTAATATCTTATGAACTACTCTAACATTAGAAATATGGTCACCAAGAGAATGTGATTCATTGATTATCTCACTTAACCTTTCATTGTAGGATGAAATGGTTTCATCTTCCCTCATTCGGAGATTCTCAAACTTTGTCCCCAACATTCGAAGCTTAGTCCTTCGAACACTGTCTGAACCCTCACAATGCTCTTGCAACCTGTCCCATGCATCTTTAGAAGTAGAACAGTTAGATATAATTTTAAACATTGAAACATCAACATAAGTAAAAATAGCATTTAAAGCTTTAGAATTGTAGCTTGCTGTTGTTATTTCATCAGCCGTCCAATCAACTTCTCTTTTGAGTTAAACTTCACCATCTGGGTCTGCTGGTCTCTTTGGAGCTTCCCAACCTGTAAGTACAGTCCTCCAAGCACGTTCATCAATTGACTTGATGTACATACGCATCTTAGGCTTCCAATAAGAATAATTTGAACAATCTAAAACGGGTGGCCTAAGTGCAGTGGATATGTGATGTGTTTCCATTGCTAAACTAAACTAAAAACACACTTGACCAAAGATCTAACCTAGTGTCGTCAGGTATCAGCTCTGATACCAACTGAAAGTGTGCTGGGGTGTATAAAAGTGTTTAAGTATAAGTAGATAAATGTTGCACAGAATGTTGAGACAAATAGTGCAACACTGACTCTAACAGAATATCAGAAATTAAGATACACAGCGGAAGACTTGAAACACTAAAAACAAACGAAACACAATGGAAATACTTTTAACATAGATTTTATAAAAAATCTATGTCTGCCTTATGGCGTAAAATCAATACTTATCTTCAAGTACAAATGTTGTGTGAAATGTTACAACAATAACTTTCACAACGAAACTATAAACGAGGCAGGTGCCAAGTCTAGAAAACGAACTAAGTGTATAAGTTATACACTGTCGAAATGCCTAGTCTATCTAATGATTACACTCTCAATAGATAAGAAGACACACATCCATACGGGTGGTATACAACGTATGATCTAAAATGTAGAACTATTGGCCACAATTTTCTAACAGGGATGAACGCTCGGTCTAGGATATTGATCGAATAGAACACACTGAATTATGAAGCCTTCAATCGGTATTTATAGAGGTGGTATGCGAATTCTAGAGGCTTCCACATTGAGGTCCTATTTTTTAGGAACTCAAGTTCCACAACTTCCATGATCTTTCTAGATCCTTCTTGCATGCTCCAGGTCGTTCTAAATGGTTCCAGACTGCTCTAGCATGTTCTCCAATGTTCTGGAATCTTCCAGGTTCCAGATCCTTGTAGAAGCTTCTAGATCCTGCCACAAATGCGACAACATTTAGATCAACATTTAATGTAGCATTTCAAAAAAGATTTAGAAAAAATCTCGGAAGGTCAAATTAAGATGTTGTTGATAATGTTAAAGCATTTAAGAATTAACAACATCTACAACTATGTAGATATATTTTAGGATATATATATATATTATAATAATAATAATATTATTATATTATATCTTCAATTCCATATGACAATATATATATCAATTGATTCTCTAATGAAAATATTCCAAAAATTGATATAAATATATTTTAGGTTAGATATATATATATATATATATATTATAATAATATTATATCTTCAATTCCATATGACAATATATATATCAATTTTAGATTAAAAAAAGTAGATGTTATTGAATAATTTTTTTAATTTGTATAGTATTTTTAAAAAAAAATTAGATTAAAAAATAATTCTATCATCAATTTAGAAAAAGTATAAACTAGTGAAAATATTCTAAAAATTGATTCTCTAATCAACGTACGTATATATGAACCTTAGATTAAAAAAAAGAGTCATTCAATAATTTTTAAAAGTTTATAAATCTTTATAAAATTACTATTAAGACTTATCAAGAAACTTGTATAGTATTTTTTAAAAAGTTTTAGATTAAAAAATAATTCTATCATCCACTTAGAAAAAGTATAAATACGTGAAGCATTGTTAATTGTAAATAAGTCTCCATAACATAACAAAGGGAATACGATCAATTGAGATAAAAATCAAAAATCATTTTTATGTCAAAATGAACTTGAAATAAAAATTGAAAATCAAAAATCATTTTTGTGTCAAAATGAACTTGAAATAAAAATTGAAAATCAATGAAGGGGTTATAGATACAAATTAAGTTAAATCTAATTTATAGAAATTAATTTTATTTAATTTTACTAAATTTTTGAAAAATATATTTCAAGGGAAATTAAACCTAAATTATATCTAATAATATATCAATTTTTTTCCATTCTTGAAAATATGGCCGTACCTAATTCCTATCTAATAATAGGTCAATTTTTGTCCATTTTTGAAGATAAGTTTATATAATAAATATAGATATTAAAATAATATTATGTTATATATTTCATATCTTTTATATGAAAATATATTTTATATGACAATATATAAATAAGTTTATATAATAAATATAGATATTATAATAATATTATGTTATATATTTCATATCATTTATATGGAAATATATTTTATATGACAATATATATAATATATGACTAATGACAATAATTCATGAATTTCTTTCGATATCGGTAACTGAAGAACGTCTGTCAATAATAATAATATTGTCTCTACCATCAAGATTGACCAGGTAAGTTATGCATCTCAAGCCTTTATTATAATATAATTTGCCTACTATAAAACTTTATTATAATATAATTTGCCTACTATAAATTTCTTTCAATCTTGGTAACTGAAGAACGTCTGTCAGATAAGTTGTGCATCTCAAGCCTTTACTATAATATATTAATTTACTTATCATCAATTGGCCTACTATTATCAATTTGCCTACTATACAATAATAATATTGTCTCTACCATCAAGATTGACGAGGTAAGTTGTGCATCTCAAGCCTTTATTATAATATATCAATTTACTTATCAATTCGCCTACTATAAATTTCTTTTAATCTCGGTAATGGAAGAACGTCTGTGAATCGAAAGTGAGTGACACAAACCATCAAGATTGACAAGGTAAGTTGTGCATCTCAAGCCTTTATTATAATATATCAATTTACTTATCAATTCATCTACTATAAATTACAATTATATGCAACACTATAAATTACAAACACAAACCATCAAGATTGACAAGGTAAGTTGTGTATCTCAAGCCTTTATTATAATATATCAATTTACTTATCAATTCGTCTACTATAAATTACAATTATTTGCAACACTATAAATTACAATTATTTGCAACTGGATCCATTTAAAATATGGATCTTAAAAGTGGGTTAATATATTTATCTCGAAAGTATGCCTCTTAAAAGTGGGTTAATATATATATTTCGAAAGTATGCCTCTTAAAAGTGGGTTAATATATATATTTCGAAAGTATGCCATGTCTAAGGACGCTAGCATGTTGGTTAACTTTGTTAAATTTTCTTTAACTGGAGGGGGGTCGATTCACTTCAACAAAAAATTTATTTATTTTTTTCTAATTATTTTTAAGATAATTTTTTTAAATGAAATTTTCCATTCAAGTAGTAAGTAGAAATTTGTGGTGAACTCACAATAAATGGGAGTCAAATAAATGGGTCTTGTTTAAAAATCCAACCCTTTTATTTATTTTTTTTCTAATTATTTTTAAGACAATTTTTTAAAATGAAATTTTCCATTCAAGTAATAAGTAGAATTTGGTGGTGAACTCGTAAAAAATGGGGGTCAAATAGATAAGTCTTGTTTAAAAACCCAACCCATATAATCCATGAACCGTTTGTATTTGCCAAAAGATATAAAGGTATGATCCGTTTATATTTGTCATTTAAGTGTGTCAAGTATACTACTGCACCTATTCAGGGGTAGAGCTGTTGTGTACTCAAGTACACGGTGTACTTGATAAACACATAATTTAATAAAAACAGTGTGTAATTGAGTCCAGTTATATAGGATAAACGCATAATTTAATAAAAAATCGTTACAGTCTAGTGCTATATAGTATAAACGCATAATTTAATAAAAATCGTTACAACTCACATGTTCGATTCCAATTTTTAAAATTTAATTTAATTTTAGCACCTAATAAAAGTGCAAATTTTAAATAATAAAATTTGTAAAATTAATAACAATATTTTAAAAAAAAATTAGCAAAAGATTAAATGTAATTTAATTAATTTATTTGAATTTATAAAGTAAGATCGACTTTTACAATTGTAATTATTCAATAACAATTTTTTATTTTATTTAAAGCTACAAATTAATCAATTAATTATATATATTAAACTAATATAATAAAATAAAGTGTCTAAACTATGCATAGTTCTTAGTATTCAGTGAGTAATTACAATTTTTAGAAATTAATAAAAAAAATTACATTTATAAATTTAAAAGTTACAATTTGAATACATGTAAAAGAAATAAATTAATATACATATACAATTAATATTAAAAGATAAAACAAAAGAGTTATCTGTCCTAGTGGCAGATGCTCAATAATAGACACTTGCCCACCTGGGTTCAATTCCCATATAGACCAAAAAAAAGGTCAATTAAATAGTTGGAAAACGACATTTGAAACTGAATTTTGACCCGGATATAAAACGGGGCGATTAGGAACAGATAGAAAATGGTTAGTTCCAAAATCCGTTTCTAACCTGTTTAGATACATCCTAACATTAGATACCATGCGATTAGGAACAGATAGAAAATGGTTCCAAAATCCGTTTCTAACCTGTTTAGATACAATTTTTATGATATTTAATCCGTCTCTAAATCTCAGTTTTTTTGTAGTGTTCAAATCAGCCCTATTGTACGTAAACTCATTCAAAATCAATCTATTTCTAGATGAAAAGTTCGGATCATGGTTTACTACCGACATATTTGCAATATTACCAAGAGCCCGCAACAAATTATCAATTTCTATCAAACAACAACTCTTGATTTCATCATCGGTCATCCTTAATTCTACAAGAAATTACAATTAAAATTATATTAGTTAATTATGATAAAATAAATTAATATAAAATTTTAATTTTTTTATAAGTAAAAGTGTGATGAATTTATGCAAAGTCATCGAAATTTAGAGTTCAATGTTAATTTAAAGTAAATTTAATTGAAATTTATAGTTGAATCTTTTAGAATTTTGATAAATTTGTGCAAAACAAATTATGTGAAAATGATATAATCAATCAAAATTAACTGACTTAAAATGACTTGCATATTAGTGAAACTAAATAATTATAATGCCATTAAATTAAGAAAGGAAAAAATTAAATATACCTGGAAAATGCATAATTCTCCGTCTATTATAAAGAATATCATCAGAGAGATGTCTCCAACACTTTTCCCAAACATCATAAGGTCGACCCAACGAACCTGATGTCAGTAGCGTAACAAATAAAGATCTCATTGAAGATGCTGAAGCCCAATCGCTAACCTCGTTCATACCATCAACATACTCTCTATCATCTTCCAACAAACCTTTGACAAAGCAAACTTCCCGAAACGTTGGATGGGTTACTCCATTGAATTTCTTCAAATCATCATAAGATGTAGGTCCACGAACTATATTCAAGAGTATCCTCAAGTAATGTGCCTCACCAGCACCAGGAGGAACATAACAAATACGTCTGATTGAAAAACCTCTCTTCCTTTCAACCCACGCTCTAAGTTTTGGCTTCCATACAAAGAATTGTGGTATCTCAGCATAAGTCAAATTTCTTGCTTTAGAAGAATTCATGTTGAGTTCAAACCAAGCTAAGAACATGTTTTGCTTTACCGATGGTCTTTCCAGGATCGATTGCAAAGATGCACCATCGCCAAATAAAACAGTTTGCTGATCAGGAAGATGGAATCCCAAACGTTCAACTGGAGGATTTCTTTAATTAATCTCAAACCCGAAAATTCTCCAAGCAGCTTCACATGGAGAAATGTACCGACAGTCATAGTACATTTTAACTTCATCCAAATCTGTTTTACCATCAGACTGCTCCCTACTTTGAAAGAACGATACAGTAACACGATCATGTCCTTTGTTGACATACTTGAATAGGTATTTTATGGATCGTGATTGATTACACCATTCAACATTGATGTGTGCACGGTACTTCAAAAGAAGACAACGATTATGGGGAACAACGTGTCTGTTATCCAAAACAGAGTCCTTCTTATTCAAAGTCCTTTCATCATCCCTTCGCCTATAAATAGGATAACCATCTTCATCAATAGAAGACTCTGAAACAAATCTTTTAGGAAAATGTTTTGTACATGAACGGATGAACCTTCATCGGTCATGCAAGGAGAACTTGGATTTGCAGCACCACAAGGACCATGAATCATTAAATCACAAACAACATTAAAATATTGTTGATCATTTTCTTTATCAGGTAACTCAGCAGAAATGATGCGATCAATATCATTCCCAGATGGAAACTGTAAAAATTTAAATAAGAAAATGAGATAAAGAATAATCAATTAACATAAAAACCTAATGTAGCAAGATTAAATATATACAAACCTCATTGTGATTTTCAAGAAACACCAATATATGTGCATGGGGAAGACCTCGCTTTTGAAATTCAATAGTAAAAAGAACTTCAGATAAAATTGCAAAAGATATTAAAAGATAAAATGTAGTGAATGGATGTTATTAAATGAGAATAAAATTATAAATGTAAAAGAAAAAATAAATAAATTCAAATACTTGCTTTGACATTCCCAAATATTTTTTTCTTTCGAATATCATTTAATAATCCTTCAAGTTTGATCTTAAATATTCAACAAATTATATTTGGACGGTCTTCAGGATTAAGTGCCTCTTCTGTTTTAAAAAACGTACAATCTCAGACCATTTTTTATTGCACGTGAAAGTTATAAATAATTGAGGATAACCGGCCCATCTACAAATTGTCATTGCATCTTGATAATTTTGAACCATGTAGCGTGCACCTCCAGTAAATGAAGGGGGCAAAACAACCCGCTTTCCCAATGCACGAGCACCTGTCTCACCATCTAAAATTGCATCCTGAACACAACTATACATTTCACTACGAAACTCTGCTTGATGTGTCCTTATGTATTTAAGTCTCCCAACTTCAACCATAGTATAAGCATCAACAATAAATTGTTGAGTGAGCCTTTTTGAAGATAAAATCGTAGAAGGTTCACCATTCCTCTGTTTAAGTCGAAATGCAAAGTACTCTCTAAAACTAACGGACTTACGCGTTCCAGCTCTATGCAGCGCAGATGTAGCAAATGGAATATCCTCTGTACATCCATCCTCGCCATATGGAAAAAGAAGTGGATATTGCAAAGCAAGATATGACGGACTCAACTCTATAATGCGTTGAAGTTCACCAACACAAGTTTGTACAACAATATCACGATTACCAAGAGTTTGATCAAGGTCACCAACAACTACAGCAGCAACCTCAGAGATAGTAGGTTTATATCTTCTAGGATCATGTCCCCTTTTAGCAATCAATCTCATAGTAACATTAGAATTTCCTTCAAGAAATCTATGCCTAGCCTCTCGGAACTTCTTTGCAAGTACATTATGACCATCCAACATATTTTTAAGATCAGTTACTATTTCAGCATGTAATGTATTGATGTGCCGATCTGACCTGCTATTAACAAAAAAATAAGATAATATAAAAGGAGAATGAAAATAATTATGTAATTGAATATTAAAATAAAAATACCTAACAACATTTATTCTGTTGGAAATTTCGTTATCAGTATCGTAAATGTACAACTTAGCAAACTTTGGTTGAAATCCATTAGATGGCAATAAATCACCCATTATATGGTAATTTTGTCCATGTAAGCGGAACACTGGTGGAGCGCCTCCAGTATTAAGACTTCTATCAATCTTTCCACCCAAAGAAGTAAAGGAGAGCATACTATTCAAAGCACGAACATTATCCAAATAATGTTTGCTCTTTGCAGTATTACTCCAAAGTAGTTCTTGAAGAACTGAAGGAGGTTCAGGCATATATGGTATCTGTATCTTTCCTTGAGTGCAACACAATGAGAATCTTGGTCGTTCTGAAACTCGACGGGCCTTTAAGCTTTCATCATACCAAAACATTGCACCACAAAATTGACAACTATGTATAGGATCTCCAATATCTCAATAGTCAATGGCTTTGCAATAAAAAAAAAAAGGAAAAATGTTACAAAATGTTCAATAAAATGATACTTAATATTAAAATATAAATACGTTTATATACATAATATTAAAAAAATAAAATGATTAATATACACATATATATATGTAGTTAGAATGTTTTTTTAATATATGAAGCTATTTTAACTTACATTGTATGTGTCTATCATGATCATATGTATCATCAGGTTCTATAGTTCAACAATCTCAGGACTTTTCTCACTAAAATTCATTATTTCTCTGAATAATGGATCTCTTTCTTGTAATTCAACAATATCAGTATCGTCACCAGTCAAATCAACTACACGAAGATTCATCTAACATTGATCGTTGTGTTGAATTATCGTGATGATTAAAACTTTTATCAGATGATAAACTACCTGACATTAAAAATCTCGAACCAGATACTGTAAATAATTAAAAAAAATTAATGTAACATTTAAAAATAATATAATAAACTAAATTTATTCTACTATATTGAACTAATAAAATAAAATAAATACCATTAGAAATATTGGCGAAAGGTTGAACTGAAACACTGTCTAAACTTGATGACGCCAAATTTTGACAAAAAATATAACATCCTTTTTTTTTCTGAAATTGAGCTAGGAGTTCTATGAGAATGTGGTTCTTCATTCTCTAATATAAGATAATGATAAGAAATAGTAATTAGTTCAAATAAAGGTAGTATATGTATGAATAATATTATTTGGTATAAAAAATAATATCTAAATAAATTTACTTTAAAAAAACATGATATCTTTTGAATTGATATCACTAATTGATCGCTTCTTATTTATTATCGTTGAACTTAGAAGCGTGCGCATGATCGATTCACTGTAATAACATAAAATTGTCAAATAAAATTATTAATTAAAATAATCATGAAATTACATGTAGTTTAAAATAAGCTTAATTTAATATAGTAATTATGTAACAATAGATAAATGAAAAAAAAAAATGTATAACATAATTTAAATCACTATAGATGAATAAAAATTTAATTCTTAAATTAAGAACCTTGAAAAATATTTAAACCAAAAAATATAGTATTCAATCACATACAACTTTCAACAAAAAATTATTGAATTAACATATTTATAAAATTATAAAAATATATAATATATAATAACTATAATACATATAATAAATATATAACTAAATATAATAAACAAATTATATAAGACTGATTATAAGATTAAAAATCAAATTATCAAGATATAATAAACAATTAAATAAACAAAGTACCACAAAAGAATAAATATGTATAATAATTTTAAAAAAATTATTTTGAATAACTATATATATGTCTATGCAAACAATTTTGAATTATAGAATTTCAATAAATACATTTTGAATACTTATAGAACACAAAATTTTAAATGTGAAAATTATATTAATAAATGAAAATTTGATGGAGTGATTAAATGATTTTTATATTAAAATAAAGATGGATTATTGACCATTAAATATATAACAAAGGATATATAATTATGAAAAAAATTGCATAAACATAGTATTTTTTAAATTTTAAAAACAAATCAATATGTTACTAATTATAATAACCTAATGATTAAGTCATATAATTTATATATTAGTTAATATAAAATTGAATAATTGATTGTCATAAATATATATAACAAATGATATATACATAATAAATAATTAACTGATAATAAATGAGACTATATATAATTATTAAAAAAAATACATAAATTATAATTTTTTAAATATTAAATCTGAATAATTCAAATTAATGAATATTATTTACTAATTATAACATTAAAAATTATATTAACAAAATATATAATTAATAATATAAATATAATAAATAATTAAGTGTTAATTAATAAATCATAAGGAAATGATTGAAAAAATAGTTTTTTTTTAATTACCAATATTAAAATTAAATTAGTCAAGATACTAACTTTAATAATCTAAGAAGTAATCATAGATTTTAATGGATTATTTAAGAATAATTATAAAATTAAATATTAGATAATTAAAATATACTATAATTTACTGATCTACACATTATAAACAATTAATTATGAATAAATAAAACATAAATAACTAAACGAAAAAACTAAATCATTTTATATTTTTCAAATATTAAAACTAAATCACTCAAATTACTAACTATCGTGACTTAAGCATTATATTATATAATTTAATAAGATCTATATAATTAATAAGACGCTCATTGAAAGAAAAAAATTGATAATTTAAATATTACCTTAAAAGATATAATATATGTAATGTAGATTCTACTAAAAAAAACTTATCCGTGTAATATACATGTGATTTAATCATTATAAAAATTAAGATATATGTATAACACACTTTAATTAATATATTTTACTATTTTTTTTAATTAAGAACTTTAAAAAGAATTTAGACCAATAAATAAAATAATCAATCAACAATAAAATAACCAAACAAAAAGATTATAATTAAAAAAAGTTATACAGTATATATATATATATATATATATATATATATATAACAAAATATTACTACATATTAACAATTAATCTATCTAGAAGATAAGATGATCAACATATATAACTAATGATCTAGATATAATAAAGAATAAATAAAGAACTTACCAGAAAAGTAGAAAGACGTTTAATGATCAGAAGTTGTGTTTTTTATAGAACAATAGGCATATGTAGAATTTTTTATATAAGTGTCAAATCACAAGTTATGAAAACTTATAGAACACAAAATTTTAAAAATTGGTAAATGTAAATAATCAATGAGAATTTAATATAATTATAATAATTAGGTGACATTAATTATAATTGTAACATTACAATCAAACCATTAATATTATAATTAAATGCTTTGTTAATTTTATGTTAATAATATAAATTATTAGCATGATTATTATTGTGATAAATTCAAATTTGAGGCAATAATTTAGTAAATTGATAATAAATGTTATAAAAAATAAAATCTTCAAATTAATTATAAGAGTAAATATATATGAATTTAATTTGTATTAAATATTTAGATAATTTTATGTAATAAAACTATAAAATGTTTATAATGAAAGATATATATATATATATATTTATACATTTTAATAATGATTAACTAAAATCCTATTAATTAAAATTTCAAAAAAAATTAAAATGATAAAAAAAAAAACTAAAATTAAAAAATGTGTATATTAAAAATAAGAAATTTTACCGAATCTCATTACATTCTTTGAAATTTTACTTATTTTTTGAAATTCTTTTTATAAAATTATGTCAAATATTTATTTTAGTAAATCCTTTCATTTTTTTGAATTTTTTTTATTGAAATTTGAATTTTTTTCAAATATTTTTATTTTCTAATTTAATTTTTTAAGAGTTTTGTGTCTTAAATTTTTTTTTTATTATTTAATTCTAATATTTTTTTTATGAGAAATGGTAACTTGTAAATAAAATTTATTTGGACGGGTGTACTTAGGAAGTGAATTTATTTAAAAATGATGGAAGGGTAGTTAACACATTTTATACATGTAGTGAATCAAGTAAAAGTTAAAGTGGGTGTACTCAACAAAACTGGGTTTGCGTATAACTGTAAATGGGTTTGACATTGTAGCCTAGGTTTTCGGACACGGGTATACGCACACACGCGATTGTTAAGGACACCCACCAGCTAAGAACAACTAACTTTTGAGATAAGTACACCACACAAAAAACCAAAATAGAGTTGTACAATTAAAATAACATATTACCACCGTTTCAATTGTTAAAAAAGAACACAATTACCAACACTTCATTACCCCTCTCATAAAACCCCCCTCCAAAAACTAAAAAATATCAGGCGTTGGAACCATCTATTGTCGACGCTTGAATGAGGCGGTCGGAGTTGATACCGCCGCCGCTATTTGAAGAAGAAGAAGAAGGCCAACGTCTCTCACTTGCCTCGTCGACGCCGTTCAGCCACAACCGTCTCCATCTTCTTCAATTGTCTCCATTCTTGCTTCTCCGGCGTTTGAATAATTGGGCCGACCACCGACATCGTCGCCGCAACTATTTTTTTTAAGAAAAAGAAGGTCGGCGACAGATCCCCGACTGCGATGCCGCCAGTCACTCCACAAGTCCTGCCGTCTGTCCCACGTAAGTTATTTAGAGTTTAGATTGAAAATTTTTGAACTTCAAGATCGATTTTTTTTTTGGTCAGATCTAGATCCATTTTTCACGCCTTGAGTTTTAGATTGGAAAAACTAAAGATTTAGAATTATCACATAATTGTTTTTTTCAAAATTTTGCCGTTTTCGAGTGATACTTTGAAATAGTTTGCTTTTCTTCAAAACACAGATCTACGAAATTTTGAGTTAATCATATCTAATTTTGTGGGGCGTCGGATCTTTCCGACCAGAAATTGGTGCAGCGGGTTCAGTCTACGGTGACCATCGTCCTGGATTGGGCCATTGGGAATTTGACTTGTGCGCAAGCTGAGAATTCTGGAGACTACGCCTACAAGGCTAATAGCGTATATTTTAATCCATATCTTGATTCAGGCTGCACAGGTATAATCTTCTCTCCCATAAAATTGTGTCTACTTAGCTTATTTTTATTTCGACCATTTACAAAAAAGTGTGTACATTTTCACAGTCAAAAATCACTTTATCATTCAATGATTTTTTATTTTTAAATGAGTTTCCACAATCACCTACTACTTCTACGAAATTTTGAGTTTGTTTCATATTTTGTTGATAGAAGGAATTAGAGAACGGGGGTGTACATTTCACGCAATTTTTTTTATCCGGTTCAGATTGTGTGTAGAACATGAAAGAAAAAATAAGGTGGGTGTACTCAGCAATTGCATGTATGCTGATAACAGTGAAAATATTTTTTAAAAGTTTAATTAAAACGGATGGTACGTGACACGCGTCTCCTAAATTTTTTTGAGAAAGAGACACGTGGCTCATTAATTTTATTTGAAAAGAGACACGCGTCTCATTAATAGAAATAAAAAAGGTGTAGTCTATATTATAATCTGAAAAATAAAAATATTGACTTATTAATTCTGTAACTAACATCAGGAATATCAGGAATAGAGTAGGTTGATTGTGACTCATAAATGAAGGAATTAATATTACACATAATTCTGAAGGGCATTGGTTCTGTCAAGATACATGTAAACATGTACCTTTATAAATTCATTTTTTCTCAAGTGAATTAGAAGCATAGAACGATCATCATGAAAGATATTCATCCCTTATATTATATTAACTCCATGATTTTAATATAATTATTGCTTGCAGATATTTTGTGGTCTACAAAAGATACTGGAAAAAAAAGGTCCTTGTGGGGACTCAAAATTTGACTTGAAATTTAGTGAAATGCATGGAAACTGATTCTTCTTATCCTGACAAATGCGATAATGAGACTTTTGTTGAGATTTACAACAAGCTTAATGTTGCTCTGTGTGTGATGCATGAGTGTTTCGAGGCTGTGAAAGAGCCTAGCAGCAGGAGGGATATGGTGGAAGATCTTATTTTTAATAGATGGTGAGATTTTTTCTTAAATTCTTATTTAGAATGCATTTTAATTACAAACAAAACTAATCTTCTTAATTATTCCAGGTACATCAAGGTCTTTTTACTTCTAACAACAGTACTTCATTAAGGCCTGAGATTCAAAGTACAATACAAAAAGCACTTCATGAATTTAATTTATATAGTGTAAGTGATAATATAACTTGGTGTCTAGAATTATGTATTCAATCTAACTTTTCAGTGTAGATTTATAAATAATAATCCTATTTTTTGGATCTTGTTCATATACTTGAGCATTTGAGAAGGAAAGATGAAACAAAAGAAAATACATTACGGAAAGGATTGGACGAATAGGCTGTCAAGATTAGTAAATATTTATCTTAGAATTTCCTTAGTATTAAAATGCCTTAAATGTTTATATTTTTTAAATAATTGCTAAATATAGACATGTTCAAACCGTAACCGGGAAACCGGCCAACCGGTAAAACCGCCGGTTATGGTTTAAAAACCGAACCGTAACCGTAAAATGGCGGTTCGGTTACGGTTTGACATTTTGACAAACCGCAAACCGCCGGTTTGGCCGGTTTTGACGGTTAACCGCCGGTTTGCCGGTTTTTAAAAAAAAAAAAAAAAAAATTTTTTAATACACAATTCTTCTATTTTTAATGTATAAATTTAATTTATATAATTTTTATTCAATTCTAGTAATGTATTTTCTAAAAAATGAACAAAAACGGAGTGAAAACGAGCGAAAACGGAGATAATATTAAAAAAATTTAAAAAAAATTAAAAAAAAAGCAAACCGGCAAACCGGCGGTTTTTAACCGTAACCGACGGTTAAAAACCGTAACCGGCAAACCGGCGGTTCGGTTACGGTTACCGATTTTCGAAAACCGTAACCGGCGGTTTCTAACCGTAACCGGCGGTTTCTAACCGTTGCGCATGTCTAGCTAAATAGAAATATTAGTTTAATTATAAATGAGATATTCAATGAAGAATATCATTTATTGAGAAAGATTTTTATGCTAGTACATATAATATTCAATTATTTTCGAGAGGTGGACATATAAAACATTCAGGGCATGTTTGCTTAATGGGTTTAGGGGGGTTTAGTGATGGGTTTGATATGTAGACCCATCTTCTCCCATGTTTGGTTTCTCATAACTTTAAACACCTTGACCCGGGTTTATAATTTGACCCTGTTTTTATAAACTAGATTTCATGGGTTTAGACAACCTAGCCTCCCCTTGGGTTTATATAGCCTCTCCCTCTAGGACAGTCTAGGTTTTTCTAGTCTCCCCCACATCTTAACCCATCTTATCCCAACCCATGAAGCAAACATGCCCTCAATGGAAATAAATAGTCAAAATTATAATGAAAGTCCTTCAAGGACCTATGAGGTTGAATAATATACATCTACTTAATCAAAAACAAATTTTAATGTACGTTTAAACATAAAAAATAGAAAATAAAATTAATTCATGAAAAAGACATACTCCCTCCGTCCCATGATTTTATGCACACTTTCCTTAACGGGCGTCCCAACATTTTTTGCACACTCCAAAAAAGGAAACAATAATACCAATAATACCCCTCCTTTATTTTACTTTTAGTCAAATCTCTCACACTTTAATCAATGAATTACCAATAATACCCCTCCTTTATTTACCTTACATATCAATTTATTCCGTTTTCTTAATCTCCGTGCCGGTCAAAGTGTGCATATAATCCTGGGACGCAGGGAGTATATAAATAAAGAAAACAAAATAGCTGATTAAAAATGTAGGAAACATTTAATAATACTTAACGAATAAAAGATACGCTAAATTCTAATGCCGTCGCTTCAACAACTTTAAAAGTACAACGTCGACCAACTTTAGTAGAGTTATCTCTCAAGAATCTGCTAAATCCAGATTGAAAAATTAGGCGTTTAACTTCATTCTTCAAGGACACAATCCAGTACTTATCACCAACAATCAATTTGACAGAAGCTAATGTTAAAATAGAATGCTTGGTGAAAGAGTTTCAAAAACTTTTAGGTATAGTCTGTAAAAAAATAAAAATAAAATAAGTTGATTAATTTAAAAAAAGAAGAAGATTAAAACATTGAAAGAAATACATGAAAAAATAAAACTTACCAAACGACCCCTTTCAAGATTTGATTTTGATACAACACGGGAAAATGAAGATAGGCTGGAAAAGACAGCATCATTGCCTCGGCAGTCCTAGAACGTTTAGCCAATTTTTTGCCTAAATAATATGATTTTTAAGATTAATATTATAAATAAACAATATAAATGTATAAGAAAAAAATAGTAAAAAGAAATATACATTTAGTGTGGATTTGTATGTTATTTGAAAAAGAAGGAATTAACGGACCATCTTTGGAATAAACTTTAACCCAAAAAGTAGACAGTCCATCATAAAACATTGTAACGTAATCACGTAACTAGATAGAATTTGTTTCAATGAACAAATTAAAACCTTGAGCAAATGTCCAAACTCTATTACCTTCAAGTAATTTAACAACCCAACATTCACCGTTAGGTTTTTTTTAATGAATATAGATTGTGAAAAAATTCCACCATAAATCTCATTCATTATTTCAGGAATTATCTGAATGAACAAAAAAAAAATAACATACAATTGTTAATAAAATTACCAATTTAGAATCAAATAGTTGAAAAACATCACCAATAAAGTAATTATTTTTCTTCTCACCTAAAAAAAAGAAAAAAAAAGAACACATATGGATTATAATATTTTATTATAATAATAAAGAAAATGAAGAAAACAAATAAATATAATAAAATTACCAGAAACATCATAATAATCCAAAATAAGGCGGGGACAACCAATTTCCTTAAGAATACCATTTCTATGATATACTTTAAAGTACATCACAGATGAATCATGCTCAGAGAAGGTAATAAAGTCACCAAAATGCAAATTATTAAATTGCTTAATCCCTGAATTTCACCAATTTCACAAACCCTACCAATAACATCTGCAATTTTTTTTAAAGAATATAAAAAATTATGTTGTGGAAATATATAAGAAGTAATAAACATAAAATGATAGTTATATTATGTATATTATAAATTTAAAAAATACTGATTAATTGATTTTCATTGAGAGCATGCCCATTTGAAAAATCAGAAATACGGGTAAAAACAAACATTTCCCTTGGAAAATCATTATCAACAAAAGTTGATACTCTATTGTTTGAAATGAATTGTATCTTCAGGTTATTTGGAGTTGACTTATGTTGGGAATAAAATGATACATGTTTTGATTAAATACCAAAACCCCCTGAGACATGCCTAAGTCAAGATGATTGTGTTCAAAATGTGTTAGAACACATAGCATAAGGCTTGATGAAAAGCTGGTATGTTAGGCAGCTCTTAGATGATTAGATGCACAATGTGAGGGGGAACCTATAACTTCAAAATGATCAAGATCAAGTCCCCTCAAGGCTCAAAGTCTGGAACAAACTCTAAGGACAAGAAAACTCCATATGAAACCCAAAACCTTGATCAGGAGAGTTGTCCAGAGGAGTTTCTTCTATGCAAGCAGAAGATTGCAAAGCTCAAAAGGACAAGATTAATCAAATATTATGATCAGGAGAATTGTCCAGAGAAGTCAACTCTATGTGAAAAAGCTCTGATGCTAAAAGACCAAGTATGCTGATCAGGAGAGTTGTCCAGAAGAGTTGTCTCAGCAAGATTGAATCAGAACAGATGCTTTAAAGGTTGAAGGTCAACTATGCTGAAGAAGCTAGAGACAACCATACCCTAAAGAACTTCATTGAGACATGCTAAGATCAACTTGGAGTGAAAGAAAGGGAAAGAGCCAAGTCATCTGAAGAAGAGCAAGCCAACCTTGCTGAAAAGCAAAACTGCTGATAGTGATAAGGAGAGTTGTCCAGTTGATAAGGAATGTTGTCCTATCATTGGATCAACCTTCAGAAGCCATGTCCTAGTCCTAACAAGAAGTCAAACATTGGGAAAAGTGCTGCAGAAAGAAGACAAAGTCTTACAAGCCGTTTATTACCCAAATAAGGACATGTCACTATCAAGAATTTGTCTTCCAGTTTTAAGAACTCAAGGAAGACATTTATAGCAATTTGGGGCTGCCTCTCCAACGGGCAAATCTCCATTTTGTCTATAAATACAAGGAGTGTGAAGACCATTGAAGCACCTCAACCTTGACAAGAATATCCAACTATCCTACAAGTTACAGTGCTTTCAAAGCTATCAAAGACTATCTTAGTCTTCAAACACTTCTTCTAAGCTAATCCCAATTGTATATCCATACACAAGCTTAGAGAGATATCCTATCCTTATACCTTGATCTTCATTGTAAAGGATATCTCATTAGTTGGAACCTTACTTCAACCCTTACCCCTTTCACGTGAGAAAGTGAGAAGATTGTAGTAGTAGAAGTGGTAGGAGCTGACTGTTGAGAGAAGAACAGTTCAGTTCTGAGTTGAGAAGAGGGTACTAGGACTCTAGACATCCTAGGGATCAATTCACCAAGGAGTGGTGTTATTGATCAAGTGCACCTTGGCACTATAAAACAAGTTAATTCCAAGAGTGAAGGAATTATCCTGTTAAATCAGGGAAAGTGGATGTAGGAGCTTGAGTCTCTGAACCACTATAAACTCTTGTGTTGATTTACCTTACAAAGTACTTACATTCATTCAACACTGCACACAAAACTGATCTTTCAAAAGATACATATTCAAAGACTGTGCAAAACTGATTTGGACAATGTTGGTCCTGAAAGGAGTATATAACAAGTGTATGGGGGGGGGGGGAATACACTTGTATGCAATTCTTTCCAACTTTGATCAAACCAGAGTTCAGCAAGGTTGTCTTGGACAACTCTGCTGAAGAAGATTAACTCTTCTAAGATAATCAAACTACTAAGTACTATTGAGTACTTAGTTGAATAACTATCTAGGGGAGTTATATGTGCGGAATAGTGGTTGGCCCTTTAAGTTTAGACTCCTTTAATTTCTGAAATCACTTTCCCAATCCAAAACAGTCCAGTTAAGCTTCAGGGAACTTGTCCAAATCAGTTTTGCACAGTCTTTGAATATGTATCCTTGAAAGATCAGTTTTGTGTGCAGTGTTGAATGAATGTAAGTATTTGTAAAGTAAATCAACACAAGAGTTTATAGTGGTTCAGAGACTCAAGCTCCTACATCCACTTTCCCTGATTTAACAGGATAATTCCTTCACTCTTGGAATTAACTTGTTTTATAGTGCCAAGGTGCACTTGATCAAGAACACCACTCCTTGGTGAATTGATCCCTAGGATGTCTAGAGTCCTAGTACCCTCTTCTCAACTCAGAACTGAACTGTTCTTCTCTCAACAGTCAGCTCCTACCACTTCTACTACAACAACCTTCTCACTTTCTCACTTGAAAGGAATAAGGATTGAAGTAAGGTTCCAACTAATGAGATATCCTTTACAATGGAGATCAGTGTATAAGGATAGGATATCTCTCTAAGCTTGTGTATGAATATACAATGGGTTCAGCTTAGAAGAAGTGTTTGAAGACTAAGATAGTCTTTTGAAAGCTTGAATGTTCTATGAGCTTCAGAATGCTTGAGTAGATTGATTCTGTTGAGGTTTGTTGGATGCTTTCAAATGGTCTTCACACTTCTGTATTTATAGACAAAATGGAGGATTTTCCCGTTGGAGAGGCAGCCCCAAATTGCTATAAATGTCTTCCTTGAATTCTTCAAACTGGAAGACAGATTCTTGATAGTGACATGTCCTCATTTGGGTAATAAACGGCTTGTAAGACTTTGTCTTCATTCTGCAGCACTTTTCCCAATGTTTGACTTCTTGTTAGAACTTGGACATGGTTTCTGAAGGTTGATCCAATGGTAGGACAACATTCCTTATCATCTGGACAACTCTTCTTATCACTTATCAGCAGTTTTGCTTTTCAGCAAGGTTGGCTTGCTCTTCTTCAGATGACTTGGCTCTTTCCCTTTATTTTACTCCAAGATGATCTTGGCATATTGCATTTCTTTAGGGTATGGTTGTCCTTAATTCTTCAGCATAGTTGACCTTCAACCTTTAGAGTATCTGTTAATCTTGCTGAGACAATTCTTCTGGACAACTCTTCTGATCAGCATATTTGGTCTTTTATCATCAGAGCATTTTACTCATAGAGTTGGCTTCTCTGGACAACTCTCCTGATCAAAAGCTTTTGAGTAGCCTTGTCCTTTTGAGCTAGGTAAGCTTGTTCTTGCATATGGACAGCTTCTTTGGACAACTCTCCTGATCAGAGTTTTTGGTTTTCCATAGAGTGTCCTTGTTCTTAAGTGATTGTTCCAGGATTTTGAGCCTTGAGGGGACTTGATCTTGATCATTTTAAAAGTAGGTTCCCCCTCAAATTGTGCATCTGATTGTCTAAGAGCTGCCTAACATTTCAGCTTCTCATCTAGCCTATAATCTATATGTTCTAACATTTCTAGAACATATTTATCTTGACTTAGGCATGTCTCAGGAGGTTTTGGTATTAGATCAAAACATATCTCATTTTATTCCCAACAATTTCCCCCTTTTTGATGATGCCAAAACTTACACATTTTAAGCAAAAGTGACTTATCTACACCTATTACATATATCTTCAGAAGACATGACTAAGGTCAATATTCCTGAAAAGACAATGTGTTAGTGTATTCACTGTTTTTGTTGCAAGTAGGTTTCATAGATAGGCATAGAGAGATGAGTGTTTCTTGATTCAAAATAAGTTCAACTATCATTCATTCAAAGATCATTACAAACATGTTGATAGTTGAAATTAACATATCAGAGCATGAATCAATAACACTTAAATACATCAGAGCATTTCATTCTAACAATTCAAGACATAAATAAGATTTTCAGCATCAGAGCACAGAGCTTGTATCAGAGCAGTCCATAATAAATCAGAGCAAACAAATTAGCACACCACATCAGCAATCTTGACCATATTTCAGCATAGTTGATCAATCAAGAAAGGTCAGAAGACTTAGCCATTTCAAAGATCATCCTCAGGGGGTGGCAGCATTCCATATTGTGCCCATACTCTTCTTTTCAATGCCATGGCTTCTTGGTTGGTTCCCTTAGGTCCAAGAACCATCTTGTTTAGCTTAAGGATCTCAGTGAATTCTCTCAGAATTCTTGCTTGGTCAATCCATCCTTCAAGCTTTTGAGGCATGTATATGATTGGTTTGGGAGCTGTGAGTTCAATTCTTGCAATGTCAGCAGCTGCAAGTAGTTGTTGATACAACTCTCTGTAGTATTCTAGCATGAACTCAGTGAAGGCAGAGTTTGCTTCTCCTCCATTCCATCTGTCAATGACATAATAGTCATAGACAAACTCCCTTTTGGCCTCTTCCCATGTATCATTCAGTTGAATTGGCACCCATTTATCCAAGTGTGGATATTTGGTGTCCATTGGGATTAGAAGCTGAGGCTTCATCTTGCTATAAGTTGCTCTCCTTCTTCTTGGTTTCTGAAAGTTTGCTCTTCTCTCATCTCTTGCTCTGTTGGCTTCTTCTATCAGATCCATTTTCTCTTGGGCCCTCATCATGGCCAATTTTTGTTGTGTTTCAGGGTCTTTGCCATACCCTTCATGAAACAGCTTTGATGGATCATGGGCTAGGACTGTTGTCTTCTTTTTGGGTTCAGGTCCAAATCCTTCAGCAAATAGCTCTTCAATGTCTTCAGTGGACTTGGGACCTTCAGTACTTTTGTCAGATTCAGAAGATTTGTCCTTTTCAGCAGCTTTGGATATTTCAGCAGTTTTGGCCTTCTTTGAGGTAGGCTCATCATCAACAACTCTGAATTCAGGTGGAAGATCAAGGCTATTGGGGAAGTCAGTGAATTTCTCAACTTGTCTCTTCTTTCCTTGGGCCTTCTTGATCTTTCCTCTAGTTTGGACACCTTCAGCATCCTTGTCCAAACCTGATACTTCACCACCTGGTCTTTGTTGTAGCCTCACTCTTTCCTCTTGAGCTGAGGCCATTGAGTTCTTCAATGCCAATGCTAACTGCTCCTCTTCATCCAATTCTTCCAAGTTCAGCACTGCTGGCTCTTTTCCCTTTCCTTCAGGGGCTTTGTCCTTTCCTTTTACTGGACTCCTAATCACTAGGGCACCTTTTGCCCTTGCTCTTTCCCTTTCCCCCTTTTTGGCAGCATCAAAACATTCTGGCTTTAGTTCACTCATAGTGGATGCCAATAAGGACTGGGCTTGGGTCAGAGACTTCATTTCTTCCAATAAATATACATTCTCATCATGTATATTTTGCATCTTGTCACTGCTCAAGCTGAGAAAGGCAAGAACAGGCTTCATTTTCTGTTGGACAACCTCCTCCATGGTTGCCTTAAGAGATGCATCCAATTGGGTTTTCAGAAGCTCAGTGAGGTTGGCCACTGCACCTTCAGCAATGTTGGCCAACACATCTTGGGAGAACTTTTCAGAGGCTGCTTTCACCATAGCTAGCCTTTGCTCTTCAGCTCTTCTCTTTTGCAATGCAGTCTTCTTTCCAATAGCTTGTTTGACAGTGAGCCTGAGAGCTTTGACATTAGCATTGTGATTGTCTCTCAGCAGCTTTTGCTCTTTCTTGACCTCCTCTGAGATGGCTTCCATGGTGGATTTGGCATTCTGAACTTCAGTGGAAATGGTTTGGAGACCTGTTTCCACACCACTGATCCTTGCTTCAAGGGTTGATAGCACAACATCTTCAGAGCCAGTGAGCCTCATTTCTACAGATGCTAGAGTCCTTCCTTGCTCATTTAATGCTCTTGAGGTTTCAGCATGAGCAGATTTGACTTGATGTGCCAAGGAGTCCAACTTCTCTGATTGCATCCCAATTAAGGCCTGAGCTGAGCCTGAATCTACTTGGATAGGTGCATCTGTTAAGAATTCATCTGCAAAAATTTGATCAAGAGAAATACCTGCAACATCAGACAAGTCAAACAAGTTAGGAAATAAGCACTCATCACCCTCAATTTCTTTTGTATAAGACTCTGATACATCAGCAGTCTTCTTCTCATTTTCAACTTGTTCTTTTCTCCCTTCTTTAATAATGTTCTCACTCAAGGAATCAGGCCTCCTCTCATCAAGGGATTCTTGAAGTTCAGATTTGACTTCAAGAATAACCTGTCCTTCCTCACTTATTCCACCCTCATATGGTGGTACACTCACTATCTTAGTGATGACTACCTCTCTTTCATCCTCAACTCCCTCTGATTTTTCAACTATTCTCTCCTTTTCAACTCCTTCTCCTAAACCTGCAGCATCTTCACCCTCAACAGGATTCAAAGATGGCAGTTGTGAGGAGATCACAGTGCTTATCTCAGCAGCCACTGAGTCATCCTGAATGATTAAGGGCTGATCAGTGTCCAACTCTTCTGACACTGAATAGGCCTTAATCAAACTAGCCTCTAGTATAGGAACCTCAACATCTTTAGGCTGTGCCTTGGGTTCAGAAGAACCTTCATTGGCAGATGTGTCTTTGGTTGTGTTACCACCCTTGGTCAACACCTCTGAAGATACAGAGCCTTTCCTATGATAGGTTTTAGGAGGGTTTGAAAGTCTGTTTGCTATAGAAGACTTAGATTCAGGGAGGTTGGCTTGAGGGGTTTCAGGAGGGTTGGGATTTGAAGGGTTTGAGTGATCATCAAGGGAATCATCATCATTGGAGCTACTGTCAGGATGTTTGATTCCCTTGGCTTTTCTTTATTTCTCCTCCTCAATCTTATCAGCTACCAGCTTTGCAAAAATCTCCTCATCAATGAGAAATCTTGTCTTTGAAAACCCAGCAAAGTGTAGCAATCTGTTTTCCTCTATTTGCCACCAGTTTGCACCCTTATCTTGGATGACTTGTGATATCTCCATCATAGATTTGTCTTTCACATCAACAAGCATCCTTAAATCATGAAAGGCCTTCTGAATTCTTGGAAATTCAGCAAGTTGTGGATACAAACTGTCCACAGTAGCCTTGGCTCCTCCTCTGAGCATACTTTCATAAGTATACTCCTCCTCATCTCCACTTGAGTGGGGACTTTGGGTTATAGGGGAGTTGGCTCTGGGTTCTCCTAATAGGGCTTCAGGTAGTTTAAGTTCAGGAATGTTGTCTTCAGAAGGGTTAAGCTCAAATGAAAGTACTTCAGTTGCTTTAGAGAGCAATGAATCTGAAGGGGCTTTACTCAGGGGGGTTGGCTCATTGAGTGCATGTTCTAAGAGCTTTGAATAATTGAGCATGGATGAGTCAAGGGGAGACAGGAGTCTTGTTTCATCTACTGCCAAATCTGCAAGCACATCAATGCCACTTCTTTGCACATTCCCTTCTGGAGAATATCTCTTAGTGAGATTTACAGGGGTAATGGGTTGGTTGGAAGGGGTGACATGGGTTTCAGGGGAGTTGGGTTCAAGGTTCTGAGTTTCAGGGAGGTTGGCCTCTATAGGTTGACCTTCAGGGACTTTGGATTCTGGAGTTCCAGAATCAGATGAATTAGTCCTTGACATGGATTTGGTCCTGCTTTCAGCTCTGCTCTCCCTTAGAGCCAATTGAAGAGACTTTTCTTCTTGAAGCTCCAACACCTTCTCAGTAGGTTTGGCCCTTCTCTTGCTGGCCCTACTGCTTCCACTTCCTTCCTTCTCAGGGACAACTTCCCTGATTCTCTTATCACCCTTCTTCTTTTGCCTAGTCTCATTGTACTTCCTTCTCAACTCTTCTGAGTGGTCAGAAGGCACACTCACTCCCTCTTCTGCCACTGCATCAACTTCAGCTGATGCTCCTGAGGCTTCTCTTGAAGGCAATTGAGACATATTTCTTGTTTTGACAGCCCTGGCCTTTGTTCTCTTTTTCATCTTAGGCTTCTCTTCCTCCTGTTCTTCAGCAGGTTTGGCCATGAGCATCCTTCTCTGTTCAGTTTTCTTGCTCAACTTTCTGAACAAGATCTTCTGGGCTGGGAGGGGCTTTGTAAAGGTCTGCATTTGAGAATAGTGGGAAAACCTCTCAATCAACAAGCTTGCCCTGGTGCAATACTTGATTTTCCCTTCTAGCACCACCTTATTGTGGGTTTTCACCTTGAATTTTGCCTTCTCCTTCATCATCTCAGACATGATGAAGGTCCTCCAATCAAACTTAATGCCCTTATCACTGGCATCAATAATGGCAGCCATGATTCTGATTCTAGGATGACTGACCTGCTCCAAGCTTCCAGTGTTGCTTAAGAGACTCTTAGCTACTACATCAAAAAGATTGAGAAACTCTGGCTTGAGAGTCTTCTTGTTCTGTGTTGAAGAGATGGAGCCTGGAACTAATAGCCATTCTTGGGCTATCTCATCTTCATGACCAGTACCATAAGCTTCTGGATTCCTTCCCTATAAGGCAGTCCAAAAGCTCCTTCCAGATCCTCTGAGGAGAATTTTACTCTGTGGAATCTCTCTTCTCCTCTCCTTCTGCTGTGTAAGATAATCTGGTTGATACTTCACCATCTTCAGGTTTGCCTCTCCACTTGAGGAAGGCAAAGAATTCTGCCATGTAGCTCTCCAAGCAAGAGCTTGGTCTTTCTTCCAAGAACTTTTGAAGTCCAGCTCTTCTCAACCATCTCAAGGTTGGTGTGATTTCAGGATCCTCATTCTCAAAGGATACTATAGGCTCAAAATGGAGATTATGTTTGTTGCTTAAGTAGCCAAAATCCAGGTCTAGATCCTTGTTAGAGAAATCAACAAGCATCTCAGGTCTAACTTTGGGGGCCATTGAAATTTGCAGAGAGAGATTTGAGAGAGTTTTGAAGAAAATTTGAGTTAGGGTTTCGAATACTTGGGGAAGAAGTGTTTGTGGGGATCTTAAGACTTGTGAATATTCTAAAAAGAATGTTTGTCAATGAGTTGGTAAGGTCTTGAACCAATTCAAAGGTGAGCAAAAATGGAAATCCGAAATGGACGGCTAGGATTGATTTCAGGGGAGTTGTCCCTTTTTGATCCAATGGTCAAAAACCAATGCAACAGTGAAATAACTGTTTTATTCAAAACGTGGGTGGTTTTTAATGTTTGTTTAAGGCTGGGGGTTTTTCGAGATAGATCATGTCCCAAAAAGTTTAATGCAAACAAGAGTTAAATCTTGGCATTTAATGCATGGAAAGTGACCTTTTGGGTGGGAGACAAATTAAATCCCAGAAAGGTGAAAACTGTATTTCAATGGGACAGATTTCGAAATAGGTATTGATCACCAAAAATAGGTGCTTATCATACCAAGATTTGGTTTGATAGCTGAGACAACTTATCTGACCCCACTTGGACAAGTGTCCTGAAGAGATGTGGACAAAGGTTCTGAATGTCAATGGACAAGTGTCCTGAAGAGGTAAGGTCATATTTCTGATTTTCAGTAGACTTGACCAAGTCTGCTGAAGTTTGAGTTTATTTCCCCCTCAATCAATGAACTTCTTTGGACTCATTTTTCCAACTTCCCTGGATCAAGAAGTCCCAACTCTGCTGATAATTCCAGGAACCTTGCCTCTGCAAGTGGCTTAGTTAGTATATCAGCTTTTTGATGGTCTGTGTGAATTTTCACCAACTTGATATCCTTCTTCTCCACATGATCTCTAATGAAGTGATGTTTGATGTCCACATGTTTGCATCTTGTGTGCAAGACAGGATTTTGTGATATAGCAATGGCACTATTGTTATCACAAAAAATTGGCACTTCAGTAGAGTTGACTTTGTAGTCTCTGAGTTGTTGTCTTAGCCAAAGGATTTGAGCACAACAACTTCCAGCAGCAACATATTCAGCTTCAGTGGTGGAAGTAGCCACTGTGTTCTGCTTCTTGGAGAACCAAGATATAAGTTTGTTGCCCAAGAATTGACAAGTCCTTGAAGTGGACTTTCTGTCAATTCTAGAACCTCCATAGTCAGCATCTGAGTAGCCAGTTAGCTCAATGTTGTCATCAGCAGGGTACCAAAGGCCTAGATTCTCAGTGCCTTTGAGGTACCTCAAGATCCTCTTTGCAGCCTCAAGGTGGCTTTTCTTAGGATTTGCTTGAAACCATGCACAAACACCTACTGCAAAGGTGATATCAGGTCTGCTGGCAGTGAGATAGAGGAGTGAACCAATTATTCCTCAATACTCAGTAGAGTTGGTTGGAATACCACTCTCATCAGGATCCATCTTCCAATTTGTGTTCATAGGGATCCTTACTGGCTTGCTAGTTGTACACCCAAACTTCTTGATCATTTCTCTGGTGTACTTAGCTTGGTTGATGAAGATTCCTTCTTTAGATTGCTTGACTTGTAGACCCAAAAAGAAGTTCATCAACCCCATCATGGACATCTCAAACTTGCTTTGCATGAGCTTGGAGAATTTCTCACACAGCTTCTCATTAGGGGATCCAAAAATTATGTCATCTACATAAATTTGGACAAGCAAGATGTCCTCTCCTTTAGAGATTCTGAAGAGAGTTCTGTCCACAGTTCCCTTGGTGAATCCATGATCCAAGAGGAATTGTTGGTCCTGAAAGGAGTATATAACAAGTGTATGGGGGGGGGAATACACTTGTATGCAATTCTTTTGCTAATTTGATCAAACCAGAGTTCAGCAAGGTTGTCTTGGACAACTCTGCTGAAGAAGATTAACTCTTCTAAGATAATCAGACTACTAAGTACTATTGAGTACTTAGTTGAATAACTATCTAGGGGAGTTATATATGCGGAATAGTGGTTGGCCCCTTAAGTTTAGACTCCTTTAATTTCTGAAATCACTTTCCCAATCCAAAACAGTCCAGTTAAGCTTCAGGGAAGTTGTCCAAATCAGTTTTGCACAGTCTTTGAATATGTATCTTTGAAAGATCAGTTTTGTGTGCAGTGTTGAATGAATGTAAGTACTTGTAAAGTAAATCAACACAAGAGTTTATAGTGGTTCAGAGACTCAAGCTCCTACATCCACTTTCCCTGATTTAACAGGATAATTCCTTCACTCTTGGAATTAACTTGTTTTATAGTGCCAAGGTGCACTTGATGAAGAACACCACTCCTTGGTGAATTGATCCCTAGGATGTCTAGAGTCCTAGTACCCTCTTCTCAACTCAGAACTGAACTGTTCTTCTCTCAACAGTCAGCTCCTACCACTTCTACTACTACAACCTTCTCACTTTCTCACTTGAAAGGGTTAAGGGTTGAAGTAAGGTTCCAACTAATGAGATATCCTTTACAATGAAGATCAAGGTATAAGGATAGGATATCTCTCTAAGCTTGTGTATGAATATACAATTGGGTTCAGCTTAGAAGAAGTGTATAAAGACTAAGATAGTCTCTTTGAAAGCTTGAGAGCACTTGTCAACTTGTAGGATAGTTGGATATTCTTGTCAAGGTTGAGGTGCTTTTGGATTGTGTTGAGGTGCTTTCAAATGGTCTTCACACTTCTGTATTTATAGACAAAATGGAGGATTTGCCCGTTGGAGAGGCAGCCCCAAATTGCTATAAATGTCTTCCTTGAGTTCTTCAAACTGGAAGACAGATTCTTGATAGTGACATGTCCTTATTTGGGTAATAAACGGCTTGTAAGAATTTATCTTTATTCTGCAGCACTTTTCCCAATGTTTGACTTCTTGTTAGGACTTGGACATGGCTTCTGAAGGTTGATCCAATGATAGGACAACATTCCTTATCAACTGGACAACTTTACTTATCACTATCAGCAGATTTGCCTATCAGCAAGGTTGGCTTGCTCTTCTTCAGATGACTTGGCTCATTCCCTTTATTTCACTCCAAGATGATCTTGGCATGTTTGCATTGTATTTCTTTAGGGTATGGTTGTCTCTAATTCTTCAGCATAGTTGACCTTCAACCTGTAGAGCATCTGTTCTGATTCAATCATGCTGAGACAAACTCTTCTGGACAACTCTTCTGATCAACATATTTGGTCTTTTAGCATCAGAGCACTTTTCATACAAAGTTAGCATCTCCTGATCCAAAACCTTTGAGTAGCCTTGTCCTTTTGAGCTTTACAATCTTGTTCTTGCATAAGAACATCTTCTCTGGACAACTCTCCTGATCAGTGCATTTGGTTCTCCATAGAGTGTCCTTGCTCTTAAGTGATTGTTCCAGAATTTGAGCCTTGAGGGGACTTGATCTTGATCATCTTCAAAGCATAGGTTCCCCCTTAAATTGTGCATCTAATTGTCTAAGAGCTGCCTAACACTTCAGCTTCTCATCTAGCCTATATTCTATATGTTCTAATATTTCTAGAACATGTTTATCTTGACTTAGGCATGTCTCAGGGGGTTTTGGTATTAGATCAAAACATATCTCATTTTATTCCCAACAATTTCCCCCTTTTTGATGATGCCAAAACCTACATTATCTAAGCAAAAGTGACTTGTCTACATCTATTACATGTATCTTCAGAAGACATGACTAAGGTCAATATTCCTGAAAACATAATGTGTTAGTGTTTTCACTGTTTTTGTTGCAAGTAGGTTTCAAGATAGGCATAGAGAGATTAGTGTTTCTTGATTCAAAATAAGTTCAACTATCATTCATTCAAAGATTATTACAAGCATGTTGATAGTTGAAATTAACATATCAGAGCATGAATCAAAAACACTTAAGTACATCAGAGCATTTCATTCTAACAATTCAAGACAAAAATAATATTTTCAGCATCAGAGCACAGAGCTTGTATCAGAGCAATCCATAACAAATCAGAGCAGGCAGATTAGCACACCACATCAGCAATCTTGACCATATTTCAGCATAGTTGATTAATCAAGAAAGGTCAGAAGACTTAGCCATTTCAAAGATCATCCTCAGGGGGTGGCAGCATTCCATACTGTGCCCACACTCTTCTTTTCAATGCCATGGCTTCTTGGTTGGTTCCCTTAGGTCCAAGAACCATCTCGTTTAGCTTAAGGATCTCAGTGAATTCTCTCAGAATTCTTGCTTGGTCAATCCATCCTTCAAGCTTTGGAGGCATGTATATGATTGGCTTGGGAGCTGTGAGTTCAATTCTTGCAATGTCAGCAGCTGCAAGTAGTTGTTGATACAACTCTCTGTAGTATTCTAGCATGAACTCAGTGAAGGCAGAGTTTGCATCTCCTCCATTCCATCTGTCAATGACATAATAGTCATAGACAAACTCCCTTTTGGCCTCTTCCCATGTATCATTCAGCTGAATTGGCACCCATTTATCCAAGTGTGGATATTTGGTGTCCATTGGGATTAGAAGCTGAGGCTTCATCTTGCTATAAGTTGCTCTTCTCCTTCTTGGTTTCTGAAAGTTTGCTCTTCTCTCATCTCTTGCTCTGTTGGCTTCTTCCATCAGATCCATTTTCTCTTGGGCCCTCATCATGGCCAATTTCTGTTGTGTTTCAGGGTCTTTGCCATAACCTTCATGAAACAGCTTTGATGGATCATGGACTAGAACAGTTGTCTTCTTCTTAGGTTCAGGTCCAAATCCTTCAGCAAATAACTCTTCAATGTCTTCAGAGGACTTGGTACCTTCAGCAGTTTTGCCAGATTCAGAAGATTTGGGCTCTTCAGCAGTTTTGGCTTTCTTTGATGTAGGCTCATCTTCATCAATTCTGAATTCAGGTGGAAGATCAAGGCTGCTAGGAAAGTCAGTGAATTTCTCAACTTGTCTCTTCTTTCCTTGGGCCTTCTTGATCTTTCCTCTAGTTTGGACACCTTCAGCACTCTTGTCCAAACCTGATACTTCACCACCTGGTCTTTGTTGCAACCTCATCCTTTCTTCTTGAGCTGAGGCCATAGAATTCTTCAAAGCAAGTGCCAATTGCTCTTCTTCATTCAATTCTTCCAGATTCAGTACTTCAGGCTCTTTGCCTTTTCCTTCAGCAATGTTGTCTTTCCCTTTGACTGGGCTCCCAATCACCAAGGTACCTTTTGCTCTAGCTCTAGCTCTTTCCCTTTCCCCCTTTTTGGCAGCATCAAAACACTGGGGCTTTAGGTCACTCATTGTTGTGGCCATTAGGGATTGGGCCTGGTTCAGGGACTTCATCTCCTCCAACAGATATACATTCTCATCATGTATATTCTGAATCCTATCACTGCTCAAGCTAAGAAAGGCAAGAACAGGCTTCATTTTCTGTTGGACAACCTCCTCCATGGTTGCTTTCAGAGATGCATCCAGTTGGGCTTTTAAGAGTTCAGTGAGGTTGGCCACTGCACTTTCAGCAATGTTGGCCAACACTTCTTGGGAAAACTTTTCAGAGGCTGCCTTCACCATGGCTAGCCTTTGCTCTTCAGCTCTTCTCTTTTGCAGTGCAGTCTTCTTTCCAATAGCTTGTTTGACAGTTAGCCTGAGAGCTTTGACATTGGCATTGTGATTGTCTCTCAGCAGCTTTTGCTCTTTCTTGACCTCCTCTGAGATGGCTTTCATGGTTGATTTGGCATTTTGAACTTCAGTGGAGATGGTTTGGAGACCAGATTCCACACCACTGATCCTTGCCTCAAGGGTTGGTAGCACAACATCTTCAGAGCCAGTGAGCCTCATTTCTACAGATGCTAAAGTCCTTCCTTGCTCATTCAAGGTTCCGAATACTTGGGAAAGAAGTGTTTGAGAGGGATCTTAAGGCATGTGAATATTCTAAAAAGAATGTTTGTCAATGAGTTGGTAAGGTCTTGATGCAATTCAAAGGTGAGCAAAAATGGAAATCAAGGATGGACGGCTATGATTTATTTCAGGGGAGTTGTCCATTTTTGATCCAATGGTCAAAAACCAATGTAACAGTGAAGGAACTGTTTTATTCAAAACGTGGGTGGTTTTTAATGTTTGTTTAAGGCTGGGGGTTTTTCGAGATAGATCATGTCCCAAAAAGTTTAATGCAAACAAGAATTAAATCTTAGCATTTAATGCATGGAAAGTGACCTTTTGGGTGGGAGACAAATTAAATCCCAGAAAGGTGAAAACTGTATTTCAATGGGACAGATTTCGAAATAGGCATTGATCACCAAAAATAGGTGCTTATCATACCAAGATTTGGTTTGATAGCCAAGACAACTTATCTGACCCTACATGGACAAGTGTCCTGAAAAGCTGTGGACAAGTGTCCTGAATTTCAAGGGACAAGTGTCCTGAAGAGGTAAGGTCATGTTTCTGAATTTCAGTAGGCTTGACCAAGTCTACTAAAGTTTGAGTTTTATTTTCCCCCTTAATCAATGAACTTCTTTGGACTTATTTGTCCAACTTCCCTGGATCAAGTAATCCCAACTCTGCTGATAGCTCCAGAAATCTTGCCTCTGCAAGTGGCTTGGTTAGAATATCAGCTTTTTGATGATTAGTGTGGATCTTGACCAACTTGATGTCCTTATTTTCCACATGGTCTCTAATGAAGTGGTGTTTGATGTCCACATGCTTGCATCTTGTGTGTAAGACAGGATTTTGTGATATAGCAATGGCACTATTGTTATCACAAAATATTGGCACTTCAGTAGAGTTGACTTTGTAGTCTCTCAGTTGTTGTCTCAACCATAGGATCTGAGCACAAAAACTTCCAACAGCAACATATTCAGCTTCAGTGGTGGAAGTAGCCACTGTGTTCTGCTTCTTGGAGAACCATGAAATAAGCTTGTTGCCCAAGAATTGACAAGTCCCTGAAGTGGACTTTCTGTCAATTCTACAACCTCCATAATCAGCATCTGAGTAGCCAGTTAGCTCAATATTGTCATCAGCAGGGTACCAAAGGCCTAGATTTTCAGTGCCTTTGAGATACCTCAAAATCCTCTTTGCAGCCTCAAGGTGGCTTTTCTTAGGATTTGCTTGAAACCTTGCACAAACACCTACTGCAAAGGTGATATCAGGTCTGCTGGCAGTGAGATAGAGGAGTGAACCAATGATTCCTCTATACTCAGTAGAGTTGGTTGGAATACCACTCTCATCAGGATCCATCTTCCAATTTGTGTTCATAGGGATCCTTACTGGCTTGCTAGTTGTACACCCAAACTTCTTGATCATTTCTCTGGTGTACTTAGCTTGGTTGATGAAGATTCCTTCTTTTGATTGCTTGACTTGAAGACCCAAAAAGAAGTTCATCAACCCCATCATGGACATCTCAAACTTGCTTTGCATTAACTTTGAGAACTTTTCACACAGCTTCTCATTGGGGGATCCAAAAATTATGTCATCTACATAAATTTGGACGAGCAAGATGTCCTCTCCTTCAGAGATTCTGAAGAGAGTTCTGTCCACAGTTCCCTTGGTAAATCCATGATCCAAGAGGAATTGTGACAGTGTATCATACCAAGCCCTAGGGGCTTGCTTGAGTCCATATAGAGCCTTTTTGAGTCTGTAAACTTGGTCTCCAATTTCAAAACTTGGTGGTTGCTCCACATAGACTTCTTCCTTTAAGACTCCATTCAGAAAGGCACTCTTGACATCCATTTGGTACACTTTGAACCTCTTGTGGGCTGCATAGGCTAAGAAAAGCCTTATTGCTTCTAGCCTTGCCACAGGTGCAAATGTCTCATCATAGTCAATGCCTTCATGTTGGCAATAGCCTTTTGCCACAAGTCTTGCTTTGTTTCTGACAATCACATCATTTTCATTTTTCTTGTTCTTGAACACCCACTTTGTTCCAATAACATCTTGATGTGAAGGCCTATCCACCAGCTCCCATACTTCATTTCTGGTGAATTGGTTGAGTTCTTCCTGCATTGCTGTGATCCAGTTGGCATCCTGAAGTGCTTCATCAATGTCTTTTGGTTCCTGCTCTGACAAGAAACAACAGAACATAGCACTTTCACCATGAAACTTTCTGGTTCTGACTCCTATACTTGGATCACCAAGTATCAGATCAGTAGGATGGTCAGACAACCAAGTCCTTCTTTTTCTGATCTCTTCAGTAGAGTTGTCCTCTACTGAAGGTGAGTTATTTTGATCATAGAATTCAGGATAATTTAATGCAGGATCTAATTCAGGATCATAATCAGGGGTGTTGTCCTCAATGTCAGGGACATTGGCATTTTCAACATTTTGAGTTCCCCCTTGATTATTTGACCCATTAACTACCTCAGCAGGAACTGCTTCTTCATTGGTAGTTGTTACCTGGATGTGAACTGGGATTGGTTCATTCAGTTCACCATTTCCATTTGTCTCAGGAAGATTGCCTTCAGGATTGTTGTCCAATGTGAGTTTTTCAGGCAGATTGGCTTGGACAACATCTATGAATTCAGTGTCTTTGTCTTTTAGGCTTAATCTGGTTGTCCTCTGTGTGATTTCCTCAGGTTCCAAATGATCATTCCTGATCTCAAAGATAGACTCATCAAACACAACATGAGGTGTCTCTTCCACTATAAGGGTTTTCTTGTTGTAGACTCTGAAAGCTCTACTGATTTGAGAGTATCCAAGAAATACTCCCTCATCAGCTTTGCTGTCAAAGGCTTTCAACTGTTCTTTCCCATTATTGTGAATGAAACATTTGCAAACAAATATATGAAAGTATGACACTTTAGGCATTCTTCCTTTCTAGAGTTCATAGGGGGTTTTGCCTTGCCCCTTAGTGATCAAACATCTATTTTGAGTATGGCATGCAATATTTATAGCTTCAGCCCAAAACCTCTTAGGTAAATTTGAATCAGCAATTAAAGTTCTAGCAGCTTCTTTCAGGGTTCTATTCCTTCTTTCTGCAACTCCATTTTGCTGAGGTGTTCTAGCTGCTGAGGTTTCATGAGCTATTCCATTAGATGAGCAATAGTCATTGATGTAAGAATTAATGAACTCAGTGCCTTTATCAGATCTTATCTTGATAATGCTAAGGCTTTTCTCATTTGACAATCTCTTAAGAAGTTCAGGTAGTTTGACTTGTGTTTCCTTCTTATTAAGGAGAAATACTACCCAAGTGAACCTAGAGAAGTCATCTACTACCACCAATGTGTATTTTCTACCATTTATGCTTGTAGGGGTAATTGGTCCAAACAGATCCATATGTAGAAGTTCAAGTACCCTTTCAGTGGAGATGACTGGTTTACCTTTAAATGAGGTTTTAATCTGTTTTCCTTCTTGACATGGCTTACACACATGTTCTTTAATGAAAACCTCATTAGGCAGTCCTTTAACTAATGCATTTCTAGCAAGTTTATTCATAGATTTGAAATTCAGGTGGTTTAGCCTTTTATGCCATAACCAACTTTGTACACTAGAACTTTTAGCAATAAAACATGCAGCATCAGTAGACTTGTCCCAGTCTGCAAAATACACATTTCCCTTCCTAGTTCCAGTCAATAGAGTTTGTTGAGTCTTATCTTTGATTAGACATTTTCCAGTTGAGAACTCAACATTAAAATCTTTGTCACAGAATTGACTGATACTTAGGAGGTTATATTTGAGACCAGCTACATAAGATACATTGGTTACTTTGATGTTACCAATCATCAAAGTACCATAACCTTTTGTTGTTGCTTGTGAGCTGTCTCCAAAGGTGACATTTGGGCCTTCTTTTTCAATAAAATCAGAGAGGAGTTCCTTGTTTTCAGTCATGTGCCTTGAGCATCCACTGTCAAGGTACCATGCTGTCTTTTTATTCATGCTCCTCTTCTTGTGGCCCACTGGTACCTGCAATTAGATAGGTTTAGGTACCCTTTGAGTTTTGGGTCCTGAGAGGTTAGCTGTACCTTTTGGAACCCAAACTTGCCTAATTACCCTGATAGATTCAAGGTGGCTAAGTTGTCTTCCTTTAGCATCTATATACACTGTCTTTCCCTTAAATGCCTTTGGGAAAGTGTGTGTGAATGTGTTAACTCTATAAATTTCAGGGGAGTTGTCCACTCTCCTGAACTTATGAGTTCTTTGTGCTTCTTGGGGGAATCTTTGAGGAAAGGTTTTCTTTTGGCCATTACCCTTTGGCATGAAGGGTTTTGGTTGTCTCATTTTATTCTGCCTTTGAGGGTAGTTGTCCTTAGGTCTATTCAGCTGAAGCTTCTTCAGATGAGTTGGTCTAGGCTGATTATACCTTGGATAACTCCTCTGAACATTGTTCAGGAGAGTTGCCCGTCCATTGGGTCTACTCTGCTGACCAATATTCCTCTTGTGTTCAGGAGCTTTGACCTTTTCCAAAGGTTTGGGTCGAGTTTCCTGAAGCACTTGAGTAGGCATTTCATTCAATTTGCCCTTTCCTTTGTTCAGTGGCTGAATTATTTCATTTTCATCTTGTTGTGCCACTGATTTAACAAAGACTTTCTTAGTGTTACTTGTAGAAGCAACACTAATACAAGGTGAAGATTCAAATGGATCAAAACCTAATCCACTTCTTTGAGCCATAGGTCTTTGATAACTCTGAATTTCCTCTATTGCTCTAGAGGATTTCTTCAGAGCAGACATCTTTAATTTCAGGCTCTCTTCACTTAATTTAAGGATGTCATATTCATGTGAGAGGTTTTCAAATTTGGCATTCAAAATTTTTAGTTCAAAATCTTTTCTCTTCTGAGAGAGTAGTTGATCATCTATCTCCTTTTGTTGGTCAACTATCCTGAGATTTGCTTCCTTAAGCTCTCTCAAGACTTGTTGATACAACTCAGTAGATTTGACATCAACAGCTACCTCAGAGTTTTTGGCAAGTTCAATAGCCAATCTTTCATTTTCTCTCACACAACTATCATGCAATTCTTGTAATCTAGTGAAATCTTCCATTAACTTTCCTAAGGAAAGTTTCAGGTTAACCTCACTAGTGTTTTGTGAGATGAATGATGGTGAGCTAGAAGTAGAGGATACCTCATCATCCTCAAGGGCCATGTTGCAAACATCATCATCATCCTCACTGTTGGAGAATAGTCCACCAGAAGAGTTGAAGCTCTCAGCACTATCAGATTCTTCACCAGCCATCATGGCCTTTCTATTGGTGAACTTTCTGTCTCTTTTAGCTTGTCTCTCTCTTCTTTCTTTAGAGCTCAATTCAGGGCAATCATACTGGAAATGCCCTTTCTTTTTGCAATTGTAGCACAGGTCTTCATCATCATCCTTCTTGGATTCATCTCTCTTCTTAGATGATGAAGGGTCAGCTCTACTGGATCTTCTCCTATCAGAGGACTTGTCCTCGGATCTTTTCTCTTCAGGCTTTTTGACTTCGACCTGAGTTTCAGGAGAGTTGTATCTCCTGAATTTGTTGTCCTGGTAGAATTTCTTGTATCTACCAAACCTTGAGTTCAATTTTTCAAACCTTCTAGCCATCAAGGCTAGTTCTTCCTTCATTTCAGTCTTAGAGACTGACTTTGATGATCTGGGAGTGGGTTGCATTTCTGGTTCAGCAGCTTTGGCTTTGAATGCCACTCCCTTGATAGGATTTGAAGGTTCCTCAATAGGCTTTCTTCTATTGAGGTCGAACTCATAAGCTTTGAGTTCAGAGAAGATTTGCTGCATGGGCATGGTGGAAAGATCTTTGGTGTTTTGCATCATTACAGCATAGACATCCCACTTTTGAGTGAGACTTCTCAAGATCTTCAACCCCACTTCTCTCTTGGTGTAGACCTTGCCCAATGAGTTGATTTCATTCATCACATCAGTGAATCTACCAGCAAACTTATCAATGGATTCCTCAGACTCCATTGCAAACTGTTCAAATTTCTGCACAGCAACTTTGAGCTTATTCTCCTTGATCTTTTCAGTACCCTCACACATTTCAGCAAGAGTATCCCAAATGTCTTTGGATGTTGTGCAGTGGTAGACTCTTCCCATGACTGCATCTGGAATTGTTTGATAGAGGGTGTTCATTGCTAGATAATTCAGATTATCCTTCCTCTTTTCATCAGTAGTGAAGTCATCTTCATCTTTGGGAATTAGTTCCCTTGTATCTGCTCTTTGCTCATCTGTCAATCTGGGGTTAGTTTGAGTAAACACAAAAGGTCCTCTTGTGATTACTCTAAGCATGTCAGTGTGAAGAGATGCAAGATGAGCCCTCATTCTAATTTTCCAGAAGTCATAATTGTCTATAGAGAACATGGGCAATTTATGATGTGAAATGTGATTGACTGGATTTGTGGCCATATTGTCCAATCCTTGAACAGTAGGTGGAGGAACAGCATTGTTGTTGGCCATTTTTCAAGAATAATCAGTCAGTCAACAAGTATTGAATTTCAGGTAAAGATCAGTTCAGTGACCACACAAATATGAGAGTTTTGAAAATCAAGATGGATTTTCAGAAGCAGTGGTCTTTGAACCCCTGCTCTGATACCACTTGTTGGTCCTGAAAGGAGTATATAACAAGTGTATGGGGGGGGGGGAATACACTTGTATGCAATTCTTTTGCTAATTTGATCAAACCAGAGTTCAGCAAGGTTGTCTTGGACAACTCTGCTGAAGAAGATTAACTCTTCTAAGATAATCAGACTACTAAGTACTATTGAGTACTTAGTTGAATAACTATCTAGGGGAGTTATATATGCGGAATAGTGGTTGGCCCCTTAAGTTTAGACTCCTTTAATTTCTGAAATCACTTTCCCAATCCAAAACAGTCCAGTTAAGCTTCAGGGAAGTTGTCCAAATCAGTTTTGCACAGTCTTTGAATATGTATCTTTGAAAGATCAGTTTTGTGTGCAGTGTTGAATGAATGTAAGTACTTGTAAAGTAAATCAACACAAGAGTTTATAGTGGTTCAGAGACTCAAGCTCCTACATCCACTTTCCCTGATTTAACAGGATAATTCCTTCACTCTTGGAATTAACTTGTTTTATAGTGCCAAGGTGCACTTGATCAAGAACACCACTCCTTGGTGAATTGATCCCTAGGATGTCTAGAGTCCTAGTACCCTCTTCTCAACTCAGAACTGAACTGTTCTTCTCTCAACAGTCAGCTCCTACCACTTCTACTACTACAACCTTCTCACTTTCTCACTTGAAAGGGTTAAGGGTTGAAGTAAGGTTCCAACTAATGAGATATCCTTTACAATGAAGATCAAGGTATAAGGATAGGATATCTCTCTAAGCTTGTGTATGAATATACAATTGGGTTCAGCTTAGAAGAAGTGTATAAAGACTAAGATAGTCTCTTTGAAAGCTTGAGAGCACTTGTCAACTTGTAGGATAGTTGGATATTCTTGTCAAGGTTGAGGTGCTTTTGGATTGTGTTGAGGTGCTTTCAAATGGTCTTCACACTTCTGTATTTATAGACAAAATGGAGGATTTGCCCGTTGGAGAGGCAGCCCCAAATTGCTATAAATGTCTTCCTTGAGTTCTTCAAACTGGAAGACAGATTCGTGATAGTGACATGTCCTTATTTGGGTAATAAACGGCTTGTAAGACTTTGTCTTTATTCTGCAGCACTTTTCCCAATGTTTGACTTCTTGTTAGGACTTGGACATGGCTTCTGAAGGTTGATCCAATGATAGGACAACATTCCTTATCAACTGGACAACTTTCCTTATCACTATCAGCAGATTTGCTTATCAGCAAGGTTGGCTTGCTCTTCTTCAGATGACTTGGCTCATTCCCTTTATTTCACTCCAAGATGATCTTGGCATGTTTGCATTGTATTTCTTTAGGGTATGGTTGTCTCTAATTCTTCAGCATAGTTGACCTTCAACCTGTAGAGCATCTGTTCTGATTCAATCATGCTGAGACAAACTCTTCTGGACAACTCTTCTGATCAACATATTTGGTCTTTTAGCATCAGAGCACTTTTCATACAAAGTTAGCATCTCCTGATCCAAAACCTTTGAGTAGCCTTGTCCTTTTGAGCTTTACAATCTTGTTCTTGCATAAGAACATCTTCTCTGGACAACTCTCCTGATCAGTGCATTTGGTTCTCCATAGAGTGTCCTTGCTCTTAAGTGATTGTTCCAGAATTTGAGCCTTGAGGGGACATGATCTTGATCATTTTCAAAGCATAGGTTCCCCCTTAAATTGTGCATCTAATTGTCTAAGAGCTGCCTAACACTTCAGCTTCTCATCTAGCCTATATTCTATATGTTCTAATATTTCTAGAACATGTTTATCTTGACTTAGGCATGTCTCAGGGGGTTTTGGTATTAGATCAAAACATATCTCATTTTATTCCCAACAGGAATTGTGACAGTGTATCATACCAAGCCCTAGGGGCTTGTTTGAGTCCATATAGAGCTTTCTTGAGTCTGTAAACTTGGTTTCCAACTTCAAAACCTGGTGGTTGCTCCACATAGACTTCTTCTTTCAAGACTCCATTCAGAAAGGCACTCTTGACATCCATTTGGTATACTTTGAACCTCTTGTGGGCTGCATAGGCTAGAAAGAGCCTTATTGCTTCTAGCCTTGCCACAGGTGCAAATGTCTCATCATAGTCAATGCCTTCATGTTGGCAATACCCTTTTGCCACAAGTCTTGCTTTGTTTCTGACAATCACATCATTTTCATTTTTCTTGTTCTTGAACACCCACTTTGTTCCAATAACATCTTGATGTGAAGGCCTATCCACCAGCTCCCATACTTCATTTCTGGTGAATTGGTTGAGTTCTTCCTGCATGGCTGTGATCCAATTGGCATCTTGAAGTGCTTCCTCAATATTACTTGGTTCTTGCTCTGACAAGAAACAACAGAAAAGAGCACTTTCACCATGGAATCTTCTTGTTTTGACTCCAATACTTGGGTCACCAAGTATTAGATCAGTAGGATGGTCTGACAACCAGGTCCTTCTTTTTCTGATCTCTTCAGTAGAGTTGTCCTCTACTAAAGCTGAGTCAATTTGATCATAGAATTCAGGATAATTGAATGCAGGATCTAATTCAGGATCATAATCAGGGGTGTTGTCCTCAATGTCAGGGACATTGGTATTTTCAACATTTTGAGTTTCCCCTTGATTATTTGACCCATTAACTACCTCAGCAGGAACTGCTTCTTCATTGGTAGTTGTTACCTGGATGTGAACTGGGATTGGTTCATTCAGTTCATCTGTAGAGTTTGTCTCAGGAAGGTTGCCTTCAGGGTTGTTGTCCAATGTGGGTTCTTCAGGCAGATTGGCTTGGACAACTTCTATGAATTCAGTGTCTTTGTCTTTAAGGCTTAGTCTGGTTGTCCTCTGTGTGATTTTTTCAGGTTCCAAATGATCATTCCTGATCTCAAGGATAGACTCATCAAACACAACATGAGGTGTTTCTTCCACTATAAGGGTTTTCTTGTTGTAGACTCTGAAAGCTCTACTGATTTGAGAGTATCCAAGGAATTCTCCCTCATCAGCTTTGCTGTCAAAGGCTTTCAATTGTTCTTTCCCATTATTGTGAATGAAACATTTACAACCAAATATATGAAAATATGACACTCTAGGCATTCTTCCTTTCCAGAGTTCATAGAGGGTTTTGCCTTGCCCCTTAGTGATCAAACATCTATTTTGAGTATGGCATGCAATATTTATAGCTTCAGCCCAAAACCTCTTAGGTAAATTTGAATCAGCAATTAAAGTTCTAGCAGCTTCTTTCAGGGTTCTATTCCTCCTTTCTGCAACTCCATTTTGCTGAGGTGTTCTAGCTGCTGAGGTTTCATGAGCTATCCCATTAGATGAGCAATACTCATTGATGTAAGAATTAATGAACTCAGTGCCTTTATCAGATCTTATCTTGATAATGCTAAGGCTTTTCTCATTTGACAATCTCTTAAGAAGTTCAGGTAGTTTGACTTGTGTTTCCTTCTTATTAAGGAGAAATACTACCCATGTGAACCTAGAGAAGTCATCTACTACTACCAATGTGTATTTTCTACCATTTATGCTTGTAGGGGTAATTGGTCCAAACAGATCTATATGTAGAAGTTCAAGTACCCTTTCAGTGGAGATGACTGGTTTTCCTTTGAATGAGGCTTTAATCTGTTTTCCTTCTTGACATGGTTTACACACATGTTCTTTAATGAAAACCTCATTAGGTAGTCCTTTAACTAATGCATTTCTAGCAAGTTTATTCATAGATTTGAAGTTCAGGTGGTTTAGCCTTTTGTGCCATAACCAACTTTGTTCACTAGAACTTTTAGCAATAAAACATGCAGCATCAGTAGACTTGTCCCAGTCTGCAAAATACACATTTCCTTTCCTAGTTCCAGTCAATAGAATTTGTTGAGTCTTATCTTTGATTAAGCATTTTCCACTTGAAAACTCAACATTGAAGTTCTTATCACAAAATTGACTGATACTTAGGAGATTATATTTGAGACCAGTCACATAAGATACATTGGATACTTTGATGTTACCAATCATCAAAGTACCATAACCTTTTGTAGTTGCTTGTGAACTGTCTCCAAAAGTAACATTTGGGCCTTCCTTTTCAATGAATTCAGTGAGGAGTTCCTTGTTTCCAGTCATGTGCCTTGAGCATCCACTGTCAAGGTACCATGCTGTATTTTTGTTCATGCTCCTCTTTTTGTGGCCCAATGGTGCTTGCAATTAGATAGGTTTAGGTACCCTTTGAGTTTTGGGTCCTGAGAGGTTAGCTGTACCTTTGGGAACCCAAACTTGCCTAATAACCCTGATTGATTCAAGGTGGCTAAGTTGATTTCCTTGTGTATCAACATACACTCTCTTTCCTTTAAATGCCTTTGGGAAAGTGTGTGTGAAAGTGTTCACTCTATAAGTTTCAGAGGAGTTGTCCACTCTCCTGAACTTATGAGTTCTTTGTGCAGCTTGATGAAATCTTTGAGGAAAGGCATTTTTATGACCATTACCCTTTGGCATGAAGGGTTTTGGTTGTCTCATTTTATTCTGCCTTAGAGGGTAGTTTTTCTTAGGTCTATTCAGCTGAGGCTTTCTCAGATGAGTTGGCCTAGGCCTATTATACCTTGGATAACTCCTCTGAACATTGTTCAGGAGAGTTCCCCTTCCATTGGGTCTACTCTGCTGACCAATATTCCTCTTGTGTTCAGGAGCCTTGACCTTTTCCAAAGGTTTGGGTCTAGTCTCCTGAAGCACTTGAGTAGGCATTTCATTCAATTTGCCCTTTCCTTTGTTCAGTGGCTGAATTATTTCATTTTCAGCTTGTTGTGCCACTGATTTAACAAAGATTTTCTTAGAGTTACTTGTAGAAGCAACACTAAGACAAGGTGAAGATTCAAATGGATCAAAACCCAATCCACTTCTTTGAGCCATAGGTCTTTGATAACTTTGAATTTCCTCTATTGCTCTAGAGGATTTGTTCAAAGCAGACATCTTTAATTTCAGGCTCTCTTCACTTGATTTAAGAATATCATATTCATGTGAGAGGTTTTCAAATTTGGCATTCAGAATTTTTAGTTCAAAATCTTTTCTTTTCTGAGAAAGTAGTTGATTATCAATCTCTTTTTGTTGGTCAACTATCCTGAGATTTGCTTCCTCAAGCTCTCTTAAGACTTGTTGATACAACTTAGTAGTCTTGACATCAACAGCTACCTCAGAGTTCTTGGTTAGTTCAGTAGCCAATCTTTCATTTTCTCTCACACAATTGTCATGAAATTCTTGTAATCTAGTGAAATCTTCCATTAACTTTCCTAAGGAAAGTTTCAGGTTAACCTCACTAGTGTTTTGTGAGATGAATGATGGTGAACTAGAAGTAGAGGATACCTCATCATCCTCAAGGGCCATGTTGCAAACATCATCATCATCTTCACTGTTGGAGAATAGTCCATCAGAAGAGTTGAAGCTCTCAGCACTATCAGATTCTTCACCAGCCATCATGGCCTTTCTATTGGTGAACTTTCTGTCTCTTTTAGCTTGTCTCTCTCTTCTTTCTTTAGAGCTCAATTCAAGGCAATCATACTGGAAGTGCCCTTTCTTTTTCCAATTATAGCACAGGTCTTCATCATCATCCTTCTTGGATTCCTCTCTTCTCTTAGATGAAGAAGGATCAGTTGTAACGCCCTAAATTTCAGAACTATAAACTTTTGCAAAATTATGGAAATGGCTAAATTTAATGCATCCAAAAGTATCCATTCATGAACTCATAACGAAGTAAAAAAGAGTAATGATTTGTATCTCCAAAAGAATATCATAACCAACGACATCCAAGACGCTACTAACACGACTCATAGGGCAATATCAATCTTGACAGAAATGAAATAAACATTTGAATCCTTTATTTAAAAATTTAAGTTTATAACGAAATAACAATCGTCATCCAACGCCACCTCTCGCCGCCCAGCTTCTCAACCTGAAAGTTTTAAAAGAGAGGGATGAGTATGCAAACACACTCAGTGGGGTCAAGTCATTTACAAATTAAATACTAGAGATAAAAATTTAAAACGACGCTTTATTAGCTGAAACTCATACATTTTTACTTTGTCAATTTCAAGGAAATACTTTGTCAACATAACCTTTATTACTTGCCATTGAATGTTGTGGACCTTCCCAAAGTTCGTTTTAAGAACTGAGGTATTCCCACACGTGGAGTTTGTGGACCTTCCCCGTAGCCGAGTTTAACGACTTTAGGTATTCCCACACATAGAATTTAACTTCGCCTTGGAGCACGGCGGGTAGAACCCGAAGATCCGTTGATCTCGGACCCCATTAGGGCCCCTGGCCATGAATACTTTATCCTTTGAATATTGGATTAATCAACTTTACACAACATGCACCTCGATAAGCTATTTTAAAACATTGATTCAAGAATAACCACAAATTAAATCAATACTAATCACTGTAGAATTAAAAGCATTTAAACCCCACCTTAAATATGGATGTGATAAGAGGTAGGTCATAGCCTCGTACAAGCTAGCCCTCGTAATTATCCTCGCCTAACATCAATATTTACGTACATCAAATTAGCATACATTCTGGAATTGGTAATCAGAATTAACATGTGAATCTAGTAATAGGCTTCACGCCCATGTACTGGATCTTAATGTAGTAGTCTAATATTAATATAAAATAAATATAGTGGTTAGTTAAAATGGATCAAAATTCATTCTACTTAAAACCATAAAGGCCACTACTTTAATTTAATTAATCAGTAGTGGGTTCTCTTCATCACCATGAATAGTTCCCATTAGATCATGGGCCACCTTTCCATTCCAACCAAAACAATTAGCAAAATCATATAATAATATTTAACAATACATGAAATCGAATAAATTAAATATGTAGCACCATATCTTACATACTCAGAACCGCCATAATGACATCAAAACTTTTTAAGAGGTATCAACTCAGGGATGGTGTCGTGCATATATATATATATATATATATATATATATATATATATATATATATATATATATTTATATGTATATGTATTTATATATATTTATATGTATGTGAAATAATTTAATTCCTTTACAAACATGTTTATATATATCTTGTGGGAGAGAGTATTGAGCATTGAAAGTGAAGGTTAGAGAGGAAGATTACCTCTGCAAATTCGAAATTGTGGTGGTCCGATGGAAGAGACTTGGGAGAAGACGGCTACTCGGAGTTGATTTGTTTGGGAGGGTATGTGAGCAAAGTGAGGAAGAGAGAACGCGTAATTGGTTATGTGAGAGGAAATCCTTTCTATTGTTGACCTATGGGCTATCACTCCCCAAGGTATGATTTTATTTTCCATAAATATGGATTGAAAGAATTTGATCAAAGTTTAGGCAAGAATTCAAATTAATTGGGGTTTAAATTAAGGTATAGGTTTGGGCTAATTTTAGGGATTATGTTGCATAATAAATCGGTATAAGTTAAATTAAATCAAGCAAATTTATATACATAAATAAACTTATTTTAAATTAATAAAATATAATTAGAATTATTATAGTTATTACATTCTACCCCACTAAAAACAAATTTCGTCCTCGAAATTAGAAGACTTACCACGTTGTATGAACTCTGGGTATTTCGATTGTATCTCATCTTCTCGTTCCCATGTGGCTTCATCCCTTCCATGTCGGCTCCATTGTATCTTTACGAGAGGTACATCCCTATTACGAAGCTTGTGAATCTTTCTCTCCAAAATGAGTTTCGAGACCTCTTCATACGTCATATCTTTGTTAATCTCCATGGTTGTATGGTTGGTAATGTGGCATGGGTCATGCACGTACTTCCTCAACATTGACACATGGAAGACGTTGTGTACTGAAGTGAGTGCTGGAGGTAGAGCGAGTCGGTAGGCTAGGTCACCCACTCGTTCCAAAATCTCGAAAGGGCCAATATACCTTGGCCTGAGTTTTCCTTTGTTACCAAATCTGACAACTCCTTTAGTAGGTGAAACCTTCAAGAAGACTTTTTCACCTTGGTTGAACTGCAAGTGTTTTCTTCGTTTGTCGGCATAGGATTTTTGTCTATCTTGGGCGTTCTTGACTCTTTCTCGGATCGTTCATATTAATCCGACTGTTTGTTCAACCATTTCTGGTCCCAACAACTTCCTTTCGCCGACTTCGTCCCAATAAGATGGGGATCTGCACTTCCTTCCATATAAGGCTTCGTAAGGAGCCATCCCAATAGTCGTCTGGAAGCTATTGTTATAAGCAAACTCCACCAGTGGCAAGTAGGTCTCCCAATTACCTCCAAAGTCCAGTACACATGCTCTCAACATGTCCTCCAAAATTTGAATAGTTCTTTCAGATTGTCCATCGGTCTGCGGGTGGAAGGCTGTACTAAAGTTCAACTTGGTCCCCATAGCTTCATGTAAACTCTTCCAAAATCTAGATGTGAACCTCGCATCTCGATCAGATACAATCGAAACAGGAACCCCATGGAGCCTCACTATTTCTCGCACGTACAATTGTGCGTACTGATCCATCGTAAATGTCATCTTGACAGGTAGAAAGTGCGCAGATTTCGTTAATCTATCAACGATGACCCAAATTGCCTGATTCCCATGGACCGATCGTGGTAGACCCACTACGAAATCCATTGTGATATGTTCCCATTTCCATTCTGGAATGTCGAGGGGCTTTAGTAGTCCTGCTGGACGCTGATGTTCCGCTTTCACTTGTTGGCACGTCAAGCACCGTTCCACAAATTTTGCGATATTTCCCTTCATGTTCCTCCACCAAAATATTGTCCTTAAATCCCGATACATCTTTGTTCCTCCCGGATGAGCTGTATACGGCGTACAATGTGCTTCTTCTAAAATTTCTCTTCTCAAACCCTCGTCTTTTGGTACACACAATCTTCCCAAGAAAATAAGTGTCCCATCATATGCCAATGAAAATCCCTTTGCACTCCCATCTTGTACTCGTTTCTTCATTTTGTTTAAAAATTCGTCCTTTTCTTGTGCTTCTTTAATTTTGTCCTTCAGCAAAGGTCGGATTTCCATTGCCGTCAAGATTGCCTCAACTTTCATTGGTGGATTTACCACATCTATATTCAACTTGGCGAAATCACGTACCAACTCCTCTTGTTGCGTCAACCTGTTCGTCGATCCCCCTCTTCCTTTACGGCTTAGTGCGTCCGCTACAACGTTGGCTTTCCCGGGGTGATAATGAATGGTGCAATCATAGTCTTTCACCAATTCAAGCCATCTTCGTTGCCTCATATTCAGCTCCTTTTGTGTGAAGATATACTTAAGACTCTTATGGTCCGTATATATATCGCATCTTGCACCGTATAAGTAATGCCTCCAAATTTTCAGAGCATGAATTACGGCTGCAAGTTCTAAGTCGTGAGTAGGGTAGTTCAACTCATGGATCTTCAACTGCCTCGAAGCGTAAGCAATTACTTTACCATGTTGCATTAAAACGCATCCTAATCCTTGTTTCGATGCGTCACTATAGATGACAAAACCATCACTCACATCTGGAATGGCCAGTACGGGTGCTGAGACTAATCTCTCTTTCAATTCTTGAAAGCTCTCCTCGCACTCCTTTGTCCATGAAAATTTTTCTCCTTTCCTCGTCAATCGAGTCATTGGCAATGAAATCTTTGAGAATCCCTCGATGAACCTTCGATAGTATCCAGCCAACCCTAGAAAGCTGCGAACTTCATTTGCGTTCGTAGGTGACTTCCACTCGCTCACTGTCTCTACTTTTGCTGGGTCGACTTCTATTCCTTGGGCGGTGACTACGTGACCAAGGAACACCACTCGGTCTATCCAAAACTCGCATTTCTTGAACTTCGCATACAACTTCTCTTTGCGCAACACTTCCAACACCGTTCTTAGGTGATCCTCGTGTTGTTGGTTATCTTTTGAGTAGATCAATATGTCATCAATGAAAACGATCACGAATTGATCTAGGAATGGGTGAAAAACTCGATTCATCAAATCCATGAATACTGCAGGGGCGTTGCTTAATCCAAAAGGCATCACTATAAACTCATAATGTCCATATCGGGTTCTAAATGCTGTCTTCGATATATCATTATCCTTGATCTTTAGCTGATGATAACCGGATCTTAGGTCAATCTTGGAGAAGATACATGCCCCTTTTAGCTGATCGAAAAGATCCTCTATCCTTGGTAATGGATATTTATTCTTGATGGTGAGACGATTCAATTCTCTATAATCGATGCACATCCTCATCGTACCATCTTTCTTCTTTACAAACAACACGAGTGCGCCCCAGGGTGAGACGCTAGGTCGGATAAAGTTCTTGTCCAGTAACTCTTGCAATTGTACCTTGAGTTCTTCTAATTCCTTGGGGGCCATTCGGTATGGTGCTTTAGACACGGGTGCAGAACCTGGTAATAAGTCTATCGTGAACTCCAGTTGGCGATTTGTTGGTATGCCGGGTAGATCTTCCGGAAAGACATCTTGAAAATCTCGCACTACCGGTACATCTTCAATCTTGGTTCCCCGTGTCGGGGCTCCCATTACATTAACTAGATACCCTTGACAACCACCTTTCTTCAACATTTTTGCAGCCTTCATTGCCGATATGACTCGTGGTACGACGCCTGTCCTCACTCCATAGAACACCCTTGCGTTTTCATTAGGTAGCTTCAACACCATCTCTCTCTCTCGGCAGTTAATACTTGCTTGGTGTTTAGACAACCAATCCATGCCCAAGATTACGTCGAAATCACGCATCTCAATAACATATAATTTAACATCTAAAGTTTTACCACAAAAGTCCAAGTCCACGCCCTTAGCTACTCTATCTGTGACAATAGTTTTCCCAGATGGAATACTAACTTCTAGCGCTTCAACTTTGATAGTCTCGTTACAACCAATCTTAACACAACACTTGGTAGAAATGAAAGAATGTGACGCACCCGTATCAAATAGTGTTAAAACAGGAATATCATTTAGTGGTAGCATACCTGTCATAGTATCAGATCCTTGTCCTCTATCTTCTTGGCCAGTCATTGAAAACACGCGAGCCGTTCCCTTAGGTGCAGAATTCTGACCCCCAAAGTTCGGACAGTAGAAGGTGGTATGACCAGGTTGTTTGCATCGGAAACACTTTCCTTGCCCCGCAAGGCACTCTCCTCTGTGATGTTTCCCACATTTGACACAAGGCGCCTTGATAGGTTGGGAATTTGCACCGGTGGCACCTTGAAATCGGCCTGGCGTAGAGTTATTTTGGGGTAGCACGGGTGCAAAGTTACCTTGAGATCTGGCTTGCTTGTTATTGTTTCGATTTGTTTCCTCTGATTTCCTTTTCCCAAAATTCTCCATTAGCTTCCGGTTGGTGTTCCCAGTATGTTGGCTTACTGCAATTTCATCCGCCCTTTTTACTAGGTCATTGAAAGGCATGTCCCCGTGACTTGCGAGGATACTACGTATTTCAGGACGCAACCCCTTCTTAAATTTTTGGGCTTTCTTTCGCTCGGTGTCGACCATGTGAGGGGCGAAACGAGCCATCCGACAAAACTCTCTCTCGTAATTCTCCACAGTTAGGTCTCCTTGTTGGAACTCGAAAAAGTCTGACTCCATCTGTTCACGATAGGTATAGGAAAGAACCTTTCCATAACAATCTCCTTGAATCCATTCCATGTCAGTCCGTCACGTTCCTCTTCCGTCCTCGACCTCCAGTAGCCCTCCCACCAATGATCTGCATCCTCCACCAACTGGAACTCACCACAAGTTACACGTTGCTGGTCTGCGCATCTAAGTAGGCGGAAAATGCGCTCTAGAGCTCGAATCCACTCTTCGACGACGGTGGGTCCATCACGTCCATTGAAAGTGGGTGGCTTGTAGCGGCGGAATTGTTCCACAACTTCAATGTTGTTCTGAAGGTTTGGGGTATCCTGGTTGCGAGCATTTACGCGACGAGCCATTACCTAGACATGTCGGACATAAACGTTTAAATTTTGTTCATTTAACGTCATAGAATACATTTTGCTATAGTAGGGAACTTCACTATGAGAAGGAATGTCATAACGAGGCAATGCATATTACTTATCATCATTCAACAAGTTATTCACATAGCCATTTTATACAAATAACATGTAAGCTGAGAAAAATAGAATATAAGATCCATTAAGCGACTTATTTCGTGGTACTTCTAATCCGAATATGTCTTATGGTCAATAAATAAATCACAAGCGTATGGCCCCCATTCTTTGTCACTACTGAAACTAAAATATTCAAAATCACTCTACGAGTTCCTCTAATAATTATTTGAGCATGCAGATTCGTTTTCAGATGGGTCCTCTTCTAGCTCTTCATTAGGGTCCATTTCGGGTTCCTCTTCGAGACCTTGTCTCAGTTTTTCATCGGGATCCTCCTCTAGGTCCTCTTCCATCTCTTCCTCGGGATCCTCTTCGGGTTCCTCTTCGAGACCTTGTCTTAGTTTTTCGTCGGGATCCTCTTCTGGGTCCTCTTCGGGTTCTTCTTCGGGTTCTTCTTCGGGTTCCTCTTCGGGGTTCTCTTCGGGTACTTCTTCGGGTTCCTCTTCAAGATCCTCTTCAAGTTCTTCTTCGGTATCTCCTTCAGATTCTTCTTCCTCCATGAATACTTCCCTTGGAATGCTCGCCCTTTTCTCGCCCGGGGTTCTCCTATCATTCGTCAACCACATAGTGAGCAAGTGGAATTCGAAGTAGGAGTAGTTCCATCCAAACTGCGCTTGCTCGTCCCACATTTCCTGATATAGTCGTTCCCCCGGTTCTAACCATTCCGTCGGGAGTGATTTAGCTAAGTTGTGGATGGAATACGATATAGGGTCCGCGTTCTCGATTCTTCACTCTCATCCACATACGTCGTTTTCTTGCCAAGTGAGTCTCTAAATCATCTTGCCCATTATACTTGTAACGGAGGAACTCAATGGTCTCTTGATCGTATGGGTTTGATACTCTTTTCCTAGTTATACGTCGTGTATTCATCTACCAATATAGATTATAGGTTGGGTTGAGTACTTCATGCATGCATGTAGTCTTATTCTATGAATACAATTTCACACTAATAAGAGTAAACAAAATACAATGAATACCTATAAATGTATAACGTATATTGTCCAATTCAAATACGTAGGATACAAATTCTAATGACACAATAGCATAGTTACTTTGCATAATATACGTAAAGTAAAACATGTACCTGGAGAAGTCGGGGCGGTGAGGTGGGGATAGACGACTTTAAATTTTTAAATGAAGGTAAATAAAACGCTTTAAATTTTAAATAATTTTTTTTTTTCAAGTCTACAAGAACGTAAACCTGGCTCTGATACCATACTGTAACGCCCTAAATTTCAGAACTATAAACTTTTGCAAAATTATGGAAATGGCTAAATCTAATGCATCCAAAAGTATCCATTCATGAACTCATAACGAAGTAAAAAAGAGTAATGATTTGTATCTCCAAAAGAATATCATAACCAACGACATCCAAGACGCTACTAACACGACTCATAGGGCAGTATCAATCTTGACAGAAATGAAATAAACATTTGAATCCTTTATTTAAAATTTTAAGTTTATAACGAAATAACAATCGTCATCCAACGCCACCTCTCGCCGCCCAGCTTCTCAACCTGAAAGTTTTAAAAGAGAGGGATGAGTATGCAAACACACTCAGTGGGGTCAAGTCATTTACAAATTAAATACTAGAGATAAAAATTTAAAACGACGCTTTATTAGCTGAAACTCATACATTTTTACTTTGTCAATTTCAAGGAAATACTTTGTCAACATAACCTTTATTACTTGCCATTGAATGTTGTGGACCTTCCCAAAGTTCGTTTTAAGAACTGAGGTATTCCCACACGTGGAGTTTGTGGACCTTCCCCGTAGCCGAGTTTAACGACTTTAGGTATTCCCACACATAGAATTTAACTTCGCCTTGGAGCACGGCGGGTAGAACCCGAAGATCCGTTGATCTCGGACCCCATTAGGGCCCCTGGCCATGAATACTTTATCCTTTGAATATTGGATTAATCAACTTTACACAACATGCACCTCGATAAGCTATTTTAAAACATTGATTCAAGAATAACCACAAATTAAATCAATACTAATCACTTTAGAATTAAAAGCATTTAAACCCCACCTTAAATATGGATGTGATAAGAGGTAGGTCAGAGCCTCGTACAAGCTAGCCCTCGTAATTATCCTCGCCTAACATCAATATTTACGTACATCAAATTAGCATACATTCTGGAATTGGTAATCAGAATTAACATGTGAATCTAGTAATAGGCTTCACGCCCATGTACTGGATCTTAATGTAGTAATCTAATATTAATATAAAATAAATATAGTGGTTAGTTAAAATGGATCAAAATTCATTCTACTTAAAACCATAAAGGCCACTACTTTAATTTAATTAATCAGTAGAGGGTTCTCTTCATCACCATGAATAGTTCCCATTAGATCATGGGCCACCTTTCCATTCCAACCAAAACAATTAGCAAAATCATATAATAATATTTAACAATACATGAAATCGAATAAATTAAATATGTAGCACCATATCTTACATACTCAGAACCGCCATAATGACATCAAAACTTTTTAAGAGGTATCAACTCAGGGATGGTGTCGTGCATATATATATATATATATATTTATATGTATATGTATTTATATATATTTATATGTATGTGAAATAATTTAATTCCTTTACAAACATGTTTATATATATCTTGTGGGAGAGAGTATTGAGCATTGAAAGTGAAGGTTAGAGAGGAAGATTACCTCTGCAAATTCGAAATTGTGGTGGTCCGATGGAAGAGACTTGGGAGAAGACGGCTACTCGGAGTTGATTTGTTTGGGAGGGTATGTGAGCAAAGTGAGGAAGAGAGAACGCGTAATTGGTTATGTGAGAGGAAATCCTTTCTATTGTTGACCTATGGGCTATCACTCCCCAAGGTATGATTTTATTTTCCATAAATATGGATTGAAAGAATTTGATCAAAGTTTAGGCAAGAATTCAAATTAATTGGGGTTTAAATTAAGGTATAGGTTTGGGCTAATTTTAGGGATTATGTTGCATAATAAATCGGTATAAGTTAAATTAAATCAAGCAAATTTATATACATAAATAAACTTATTTTAAATTAATAAAATATAATTAGAATTATTATAGTTATTACATCAGCTCTACTGGATCTTCTCCTATCAGAGGACTTGTCCTCTGATCTTTTCTCTTCAGGCTTTTTGTCCTCAGCCTGAACTTCAGGGGAGTTGTATCTTCTCCTGAATTTGTTGTCTTGGTAGAATTTCTTGTATCTACCAAACCTTGTGTTGAGCTTGTCAAACCTTCTGGCCATCAAGGCTAGTTCTTCCTTCATTTCAGCCTTAGATACTGTCTTTGATGATCTGGGAGTGGGTTGCATTTCTGGTTCAGCAACTTTGGCTTTGAATGCCACTCCCTTAGTAGGATTTGAAGGTTCCTCAACATGCTTTCTTCTATTGAGGTCAAACTCATAGGTTTTGAGTTCTGAGAATATTTGTTGCATGGGCATGGTGGAGAGATCTTTGGTATTCTGCATCATTACAGCATAGACATCCCACTTTTGAGTGAGACTTCTCAGGATTTTCAGTCCAACTTCTCTCTTGGTGTAGACCTTGCCCAATGAGTTAATCTCATTCATCACATCAGTGAATCTACCAGCAAATTTGTCAATGGACTCATCAGACTCCATTGAAAATTGTTCAAACTTCTGCACAGCAACTTGGAGCTTGTTCTCCTTGATCTTTTCAGTGCCTTCACACATTTCAGCAAGGGTATCCCAAATTTCTTTGGCTGTGGTGCAGTGGTAGACTCTACCCATAACTGCATTTGGAATTGTTTGATAGAGGGTGTTCATGGCGAGATAATTCAGATTATCTTTCCTCTTTTCATCAGCAGTGAAGTCATCCTCATCTTTGGGAATCAGTTCCCTTATATCTGCTCTTTGCTCATCTGTTAATCTGGGGTTAGTTTGAGTAAACACAAAAGGTCCTCTTGTGATTACTCTGAGCATATCAGTGTGAAGAGATGCAAGATGAGCCCTCATTCTAATTTTCCAGAAATCATAATTGTCTATTGAAAACATGGGCAGTTTGTGATGAGAAATGTGGTTGACTGGATTTGTGGCCATGTTGTCTAATCCTTGAACAGCAGGTGGGGGAACAGCATTGTTGTTGGCCATTTCTCAAGAATAATCAGTTAGTCAACAAGTAATAGATTTCAGATAAAGATCTGTTCAGTGACCACACAAATATGAGAGTTTTGAAAATCAAGATGGATTTTCAGAAGCAGTGGTCTTTGAACCCCTGCTCTGATACCACTTGTTGGTCCTGAAAGGAGTATATAACAAGTGTATGGGGGGGGAATACACTTGTATGCAATTCTTTCCAACTTTGATCAAACCAGAGTTCAGCAAGGTTGTCTTGGACAACTCTGCTGAAGAAGATTAACTCTTCTAAGATAATCAAACTACTAAGTACTATTGAGTACTTAGTTGAATAACTATCTAGGGGAGTTATATGTGCGGAATAGTGGTTGGCCCTTTAAGTTTAGACTCCTTTAATTTCTGAAATCACTTTCCCAATCCAAAACAGTCCAGTTAAGCTTCAGGGAACTTGTCCAAATCAGTTTTGCACAGTCTTTGAATATGTATCCTTGAAAGATCAGTTTTGTGTGCAGTGTTGAATGAATGTAAGTATTTGTAAAGTAAATCAACACAAGAGTTTATAGTGGTTCAGAGACTCAAGCTCCTACATCCACTTTCCCTGATTTAACAGGATAATTCCTTCACTCTTGGAATTAACTTGTTTTATAGTGCCAAGGTGCACTTGATCAAGAACACCACTCCTTGGTGAATTGATCCCTAGGATGTCTAGAGTCCTAGTACCCTCTTCTCAACTCAGAACTGAACTGTTCTTCTCTCAACAGTCAGCTCCTACCACTTCTACTACAACAACCTTCTCACTTTCTCACTTGAAAGGAATAAGGATTGAAGTAAGGTTCCAACTAATGAGATATCCTTTACAATGGAGATCAGTGTATAAGGATAGGATATCTCTCTAAGCTTGTGTATGAATATACAATGGGTTCAGCTTAGAAGAAGTGTTTGAAGACTAAGATAGTCTTTTGAAAGCTTGAATGTTCTATGAGCTTCAGAATGCTTGAGTAGATTGATTCTGTTGAGGTTTGTTGGATGCTTTCAAATGGTCTTCACACTTCTGTATTTATAGACAAAATGGAGGATTTTCCCGTTGGAGAGGCAGCCCCAAATTGCTATAAATGTCTTCCTTGAATTCTTCAAACTGGAAGACAGATTCTTGATAGTGACATGTCCTCATTTGGGTAATAAACGGCTTGTAAGACTTTGTCTTCATTCTGCAGCACTTTTCCCAATGTTTGACTTCTTGTTAGAACTTGGACATGGTTTCTGAAGGTTGATCCAATGGTAGGACAACATTCCTTATCATCTGGACAACTCTTCTTATCACTTATCAGCAGTTTTGCTTTTCAGCAAGGTTGGCTTGCTCTTCTTCAGATGACTTGGCTCTTTCCCTTTATTTTACTCCAAGATGATCTTGGCATATTGCATTTCTTTAGGGTATGGTTGTCCTTAATTCTTCAGCATAGTTGACCTTCAACCTTTAGAGTATCTGTTAATCTTGCTGAGACAATTCTTCTGGACAACTCTTCTGATCAGCATATTTGGTCTTTTATCATCAGAGCATTTTACTCATAGAGTTGGCTTCTCTGGACAACTCTCCTGATCAAAAGCTTTTGAGTAGCCTTGTCCTTTTGAGCTAGGTAAGCTTGTTCTTGCATATGGACAGCTTCTTTGGACAACTCTCCTGATCAGAGTTTTTGGTTTTCCATAGAGTGTCCTTGTTCTTAAGTGATTGTTCCAGGATTTTGAGCCTTGAGGGGACTTGATCTTGATCATTTTAAAAGTAGGTTCCCCCTCAAATTGTGCATCTGATTGTCTAAGAGCTGCCTAACATTTCAGCTTCTCATCTAGCCTATAATCTATATGTTCTAACATTTCTAGAACATATTTATCTTGACTTAGGCATGTCTCAGGAGGTTTTGGTATTAGATCAAAACATATCTCATTTTATTCCCAACAAAGTTCCCTGAAACAAAACTGGACTGCATTGGATTGACAAAGTGATTTCAGAAACTTAAGGAGTCTAAACTTAAAGGGCCAACCACTATTCCGCACATATAACTCCCCTAGATAGTTATTCAACTAAGTACTCAATAGTACTTAGTGGTTTGATTATCTTAGAAGAGTTAATCATCTTCAGCAGAGTTGTCCAAGACAATCTTGCTGAGCTCTGGTTTGATCAAAATTGAAAAGAATTGCAAACAAGTGTATTCCCCCCCCCCCCCATACACTTGTTATATACTCCTTTCAGGACCAACAAGTGGTATCAGAGCGGGGATTCAAAGACCAATGCCTCTGAAAATCCATCTTGATTTTCAAAATTCACATATTTGTGTGGTCACTGAACTGATCTCTATCTGAAATCTATTACTTGTTGACTAACTACTTATTCTTGAGATATGGCCAACAACAATGCTGTTCCTCCACCTGCTGTTCAAGGATTGGACAACATGGCCACAAATCCAGTCAATCACATTTCACATTACAAATTGCCCATGTTCTCTATAGACAACTATGATTTCTGGAAAATTAGAATGAGGGCTCATCTTGCATCTCTTCATACTGATATGCTAAGAGTAATCACAAGAGGACCTTTTGTGTTTACTCAAACTAACCCAAGATTAACAGATAAGCAAAGAGCAGATGTAAGGGAAATGATTCCCAAGGATGAGGATGACTTCACTGCTGATGAAAAGAGGAAAGATAATCTAAATTATCTTGCCATGAATACTCTCTATCAAACAATTCCAGATGCAGTCATGGGAAGAGTCTACCATTGCATCACAGCCAAAGAAATCTGGGATACTCTTGCTGAGATGTGTGAGGGTACAAAAAAGATCAAGGAGAATAAGCTCCAAGTTGCTGTGCAAAAATTTGAGCAGTTCTCAATGGAAGCTGATGAATCCATTGACAAATTTGCTGGTAGATTCACTGATGTGATGAATGAGATCAACTCATTGGGCAAGGTTTACTCCAGGAGAGAAGTTGGATTAAAGATCTTGAGGAGTCTCACTCAAAAGTGGGATGTCTATGCTGTGATGATGCAGAATACCCAGGATCTCTCCTCCATGCCCATGCAACAAATCTTCTTAGAACTCAAAGCCTATGAGTTCGACCTCAATAGAAGAAAACCTGTTGAGGAACCTTCAAATCCTACTAAGGGAGTGGCATTCAAAGCCAAAACTGCTGAACCTGAAATGCAACCCACTCCCAGATCATCAAAGTCAGTCTCAAAGACTGAAATGAAGGAAGAACTAGCCTTGATGGCTAGAAGGTTTGACAAGCTGAACACAAGGTTTGGTAGATACAAGAAATTCTACCAAGACAACAAATTCAGGAGAAGATACAACTCCCCTGAAGATCAGGCCAAAGACAAAAAGCTTGAAGAGAAAAGATCAGAGGACAAGTACTCTGATAGGAGAAGGTCCAGTAGAGCTGACCCCTCATCATCAAAAGGAAGAGATGAATCCAAGAAGGATGATGATGAAGACCTGTGCTACAACTACAAAAAGAAAGGGCACTTCCAGTATGACTGCCCTGAACTGAGCTCTAAAGAAAGAAGAGAAAGACAAGCTAAAAGAGACAGAAAGTTCACCAATAGAAAAGCCATGATGGCTGGTGAAGAATCTGATAGTGCTGAAAGCTTCAACTCTTCTGATGGACTGTTCTCAAACAGTGATGATGATGATGATGATGTGTGCAACATGGCTCTTGAGGATGATGAAGTATCCTCCACTTCTAGCTCACCATCATTTTTATCACAAAACACTAGTGAAGTCAACTTGAAACTTTCCTTTGGGAAGTTGATGGAAGATTTCACTAGATTACAAGAATTTCATGATAACTGTGTGAGAGAAAATGAAAGATTGGCTATTGAACTTACCAAAAACTCTGAGATAGCTGTTAATATCAAATCTACTGAGTTGTATCAACAAGCCTTGAGAGAGCTTAAGGAAGCAAATCTCAGGATAGTTGACCAACAAAAGGAGATTGACAACCAACTACTTTCTCAGAAAAGAAAAGACTTTGAACTAAAAATTCTAAATGCCAAGTTTGAAAATCTCTCACATGAATATGATATTCCTAAATCAAGTGAAGAGAGCCTGAAATTAAAAATGTCTGCTTTGAACAAGTCCTCTAGAGCAATAGAGGAAATTCAGAGTTATCAAAGACCTATGGCTCAAAGAAGTGGATTAGGTTTTGATCCATTTGAATCTTCACCTTGTCTCAGTGTTGCTTCTACAAGTAACACTAAGAAAATCTTTGTCAAATCAGTGGAACAACAAGCTGAAAATGAAATAATCCAACCACTGAACAAAGGAAAGGGCAAAATGAATGAAATGCCTACTCTAGTGCTTCATGAGACTAGACCCAAACCTTTGGAAAAGGTCAAGGCTCCTGAACACAAGAGGAATGTTGGTCAGCAGAGTAGACCCAATGGAAGGGCAACTCTCCTGAACAATGTTCAGAGGAGTTATCCAAGGTATAATCAGCCTAGGCCAACTCAACTGAGAAAGCTTCAGCTGAATAGACCTAAGGAAAACTATCCTCAAAGGCAGAATAAAATGAGACAACCAAAACCCTTCATGCCAAAGGGTAATGGTCATAAAAATGCCTTTCCTCAAAGATTTCATCAAGCTGCACAAAGGACTCATAAGTTCAGGAGAGTTGACAACTCCCCTGAAACCTACAGAGTTAACACATTCACACATACTTTCCCAAAGGCATTTAAGGGAAAGACAGTGTATGTTGATTGCCAAGGAAAACAACTTAGCCACCTTGAATCAATCAGGGTGATTAGGCAAGTTTGGGTTCCTAAAGGTACAACTAACCTCTCAAGACCCAAAACTCAAAGGGTACCTAAACCTATCTAATTGCAGGTACCAGTGGGCCACAAGAAGAGGAGCATGAACAAAAAGACAGCATGGTACCTTGACAGTGGATGCTCAAGGCACATGACTGGAAACAAGGAACTTCTCACTGATTTTATTGAAAAAGAAGGCCCAAATGTCACTTTTGGAGACAGCTCACAAGCAACAACAAAAGGTTATGGTACTTTGATGATTGGTAACATCAAAGTAACCAATGTATCTTATGTAGCTGGTCTCAAATATAATCTCCTAAGTATCAGTCAATTCTGTGACAAAGATTTTAAAGTTGAGTTCTCAAGTGGAAAATGTTTAATTAAGGATAAAACTCAACAAACCTTATTGACTGGAACTAGGAAGGGAAATGTGTATTTTGCAGACTGGGACAAGTCTACTGATGTTGCATGCTTCATTGCTAAAAGTACTAGTGAACAAAGTTGGTTATGGCATAAGAGGCTAAACCATCTGAATTTCAAATCAATGAACAAACTTACTAGAAATGCATTAGTTAAAGGACTACCTAATGAGGTTTTCATAAAAGAACATGTGTGTAAGCCATGTCAAGAGGGAAAACAGATTAAAGCCTCATTCAAAGGTAAACCAGTCATCTCTACTGAAAGGGTACTTGAACTTCTACATATGGATCTGTTTGGACCAATTACCCCTTCAAGCATAAATGGTAGAAAATACACATTGGTGGTAGTAGATGACTTCTCTAGGTTCACTTGGGTAGTATTTCTCCTTAATAAGAAGGAAACACAGGTCAAACTACCTGAACTTCTTAAGAGACTGTCAAATGAGAAAAGTCTTCGCATTATCAAGATAATATCTGATAAAGGCATTGAGTTCATAAATTCATACATCAATGAGTATTGTACATCTAATGGAATAGCTCATGAAACCTCAGCAGCTAGAACACCTCAGCAAAATGGAGTTGCAGAAAGGAGGAATAGAACCTTAAAAGAAGCTGCTAGAACCTTAATTGCTGATTCAAATTTACCTAAGAGGTTTTGGGCTGAAGCTATAAATATTGCATGCCATACTCAAAATAGATGTTTGATTACAAAGGGGTAAGGCAAAATCCCCTATGAAATCTGGAAAGGAAGAATGCCTAAAGTGTCATATTTCCACATTTTTGGTTGTAAATGTTTCATTCACAATAATGGGAAAGAACAGTTGAAAGCTTTTGACAGCAAAGCTGATGAGGGAGTATTTCTTGGATACTCTCAAATCAGTAGAGCTTTCAGAGTCTACAACAAGAGAACCCTTATTGTGGAAGAAACACCTCATGTTGTGTTTGATGAATCTATCTTTGAGATCAGGAATGATAGTTTGGAACCTGAAGAAATCACACAGAGGACAACCAGATTGAGCCTAAAAGACAAAGACACTGAATTCATAGATGTTGTCCAAGCCAATCTACCTGAACATACTACATTGGACAACTATCCTGAAGGCAATCTTCCTGAGATAAATCCTACTGATGGAAATGGTGAACTGAATGAGCCAATCCCAGTTCACATCCAGGTAACAACTACCAATGAAGAAGCAGTTCCTGCTGAGGTAGTTAATGGGTCAAATAATCAAGGGGGAACTCAAAATGTTGAAAATGCCAATGTCCCTGACATTGAGGACAACACCCCTGATTATGATCCTGAATTAGATCCTGCACTAAATTATCCTGAATTTTATGATCAAAATGACTCAACCTCAGTAGAGGACAACTCTACTGAAGGAATCAGAAAAAGAAGGACTTGGTTGTATGACCATCCTACTGATCTGATACTTGGTGATCCAAGTATAGGAGTCAGAACCAGAAAGTTTCATGGTGAAAGTGCTATGTTTTGTTGTTTCTTGTCAGAACAGGAACCAAAAGACATTGATGAAGCACTTCAGGATGCCAATTGGATCACAGCAATGCAGGAAGAGCTCAACCAATTCACCAGAAATGAAGTATGGGAGCTGGTTGATAGACCTTCACATCAAGATGTTATTGGAACCAAGTGGGTGTTCAAGAACAAAAAGAATGAAAATGATGTGATTGTCAGAAACAAAGCAAGACTAGTGGCAAAAGGTTATTGCCAGCATGAAGGCATTGACTATGATGAGACATTTGCACCTGTGGCAAGGCTAGAAGCAATAAGGCTCTTCCTAGCCTATGCAGCCCACAAGAGGTTCAAAGTGTACCAAATGGATGTCAAGAGTGCCTTTCTGAATAGAGTCTTAAAAGAAGAAGTCTATGTGGAGCAACCACCAGGTTTTGAGATTGGAAACCAAGTATACAGGCTGAAGAAGGCTTTATATGGACTCAAACAGGCCCCTAGGGCTTGGTATGATACATTGTCACAGTTCCTATTGGATCATGGATTCACCAAGGGAACTGTGGACAGAACTCTCTTCAGAATCTCTGAAGGAGAGGACATCTTGCTTGTCCAAATTTATGTAGATGACATAATTTTTGGATCCCCTAATGAGAAGCTGTGTGAAAAAATCTCCAAGCTTATGCAAAGCAAGTTTGAGATGTCCATGATGGGGTTGATGAACTTCTTTTTGGGTCTACAAGTCAAGCAATCAAAAGAAGGAATCTTCATCAACCAAGCTAAGTACACCAGAGAAATGATCAAGAAATTTGGGTGTACATCAAGCAAGCCAGTGAGGATCCCAATGAATACTAATTGGAAGATGGATCCTGATGAAAGTGGTGTTCCAACCAACTCCACTGAATACAGAGGAATCATTGGTTCACTCCTCTATCTCACTGCCAGCAGGCCTGACATCACCTTTGCAGTAGGTGTATGTGCAAGGTTTCAAGCAAATCCTAAGAAAAGCCATCTTGAGGCTGCAAAAAGGATCTTGAGGTATCTCAAAGGCACTGAAAATCTAGGCCTTTGGTACCCTGCTGATGACAATATTGAGTTAACTGGCTACTCAGATGCTGATTATGGAGGTTGCAGAATTGACAGAAAATCCACCTCAGGAACTTGTCAATTCTTAGGCAACAAACTCATATCTTGGTTTTCCAAGAAGCAAAACACAGTGGCTACCTCCACCACTGAAGCTGAATATGTTGCTGCTGGAAGTTGTTGTGCTCAAATCCTTTGGCTGAGACAACAACTCAGAGACTACAAAGTCAACTCTACTGAAGTGCCAATATTCTGTGATAACAATAGTGCCATTGCTATATCACAAAATCCTGTCTTGCACACAAGATGCAAACATATGGATATCAAGCATCACTTCATTAGAGATCATGTGGAGAAGAAGGATATTAAGTTAGTAAAGATCCACAGAGATCATCAAAAAGCTGATATACTAACTAAGCCACTTGCAGAGGCAAGGTTCCTGGAATTATCAGCAGAGATGGGTCTTCTTGATCCAGGGAAGTTGGATAAATGAGTCCAAATAAGTTCATTCATTAAGGGGGAAATAAACTCAAAACTTCAGCAGACTTGGTCAAGTCTACTGAAATTCAGAAAAGATGACCTTACTTCTTCAGGACACTTGTCCCTTGGAATTCAGGACACTTGTCCACAGCTCTTCAGGACACTTGTCCATGTAGGGTCAGATAAGTTGTCTTGGCTATCAAACCAAATCTTGGTATGATAAGCACCTATTTTTGGTGATCAATGCCTATTTCGAAATCTGTCCCATTGAAATACAGTTTTCACCTTTCTGGGATTTAATTTGTCTCCCACCCAAAAGGTCACTTTCCATGCATTAAATGCCAAGATTTAACTCTTGTTTGCATTAAACTTTTTGGGACATGATCTATCTCGAAAAACCCCCAGCCTTAAACAAACATTAAAAACCACCCACGTTTTGAATAAAACAGTTCTTTCACTGTTACATTGGTTTTTGACCATTGGATCAAAACTGGCCAACTCCCCTGAAATCCATCCTAGCCGTTCATTTTGGATTTCCATTTTTGTTCACCTTTGAATTGCATCAAGACTTCACCAACTCATTGACAAACATTCTTTTTAGAATATTCTCAAGCCTTAAGATCCCTCTCAAACACTTCTTCCCCAAGTATTCGAAACCCTAGCTCTAAATTTCTTCAAACTCTCTCAATCTCCATCAAACTTTTCTCTGTAACTTTCAATGGCCCCCAAAGTTAGACCAGAGATGCTCATTGATTTCTCCAACAAGGCTCTAGACCTTGACTTTGGCTACCTGAGCAACAAAAACAACCTTCATTTTGAGCCCATAGTATCCTTTGAGAGTGAGGATCCTGAGATCAAGCCAACTCTAAGATGGCTGAGAAGAGCTGGTTTGCAAAGGTTCATGGAAGAAAGACCAAGTTCATGCTTGGAAGGTTACATGGCTGAATTCTTTGCCTTTCTCAAGTGGAGAGGACAACCTGCAGATGGTGAAGTTTCCACAAGGTTGTCATATACTGCAGAAGGAGAGGAAGAAGAGTGATTTCATAGAGTGAAATTCTCTTCGGAAGATATTGAAGGAGCGTTTGGATTGCCTTATGAGGGAAGGAATCCAGAAGTTTATGGCACTGGCCATGAAGATGAGATAGCTCAAGAATGGCTATTGGTTCCAGGCCCCATTTCTTCAACTCAAAACAAGAAGACTCTCAAGCCAAAATTTCTCAACCTCTTTGAGGTAGTTGCTAAGAGTCTCTTGAGCAACACTAGAAGCTTGGAGCAGGTCAGCCATCCAAGAATCAGAATCATGGCTGCTGTGATTGATGCTAGTGACAAAGGCATCAAATTTGATTGGAGAACCTTTATCATGTTTGAGATGATGAAGGAAAAGGCTAAATTCAAAGTGAAAGCTCACAACAAAGTTGTGCTAGAAGGGAAACTCAAGTATTGCACCAGGGCAAGCTTGTTAATTGAGAGATTCTCCCATTACTCTCAGATGCAAACATTTGCAAAGCCCCTTCCAGCCCAAAAGATTCTATTCAGGAAGCTCAGCAAGAAAACTGAGCAAAGAAGGATGCTTATGGCCAAACCTGCTGAAGAACAGGTTGAAGAAAAGCCTAAGATGAAGAAGAGAACAAAGGCCAGGGCTGTCAAGACAAGGAAAATGTCTCAATTATCTTCAGGAGAAGCCTCAGGAGCATCAGCTGAAGTTGATGAAGTGGCAGAAGAGGGAGTAAGTGTGCCTTCTGACCACTCAGAAGAGTTGAGGTTGAAGTATAATGAGACAAGGCAGAAGAAGAAAGGAGATAAGAGGATCAGGGAAGTTGTCCCTGAGAAGGAAGGTGAAGGAAGTGGGAGCAGTAGGGCCAGCAAGAGAAGGGCCAAGCCTACTGAGAAAGTGTTGGAGCTGCAGGAAGAAAGGTCACTACAATTGGCTCTAAGAGAGAGCAGAGCTGAAAGCAGGACCAAATCTAGGTCAAGGACCAACTCATCTGGTTCTGGAACTCCAGAATCCAAGATCCCTGAAGGTCAACCTTTAGAGGCCAACATCCCTGAGTTTCAGAATCCTGAGCCCAACTCCCCTGAAACCCATGTTACCCCTTCCAACCAACCCATTACCCCTGTAGATCTCACTAAGAGATACTCTCCAGAAAGGAGTGTGCAAAGAAGTGGCATTGATGTGCTTGCAGATTTAGCAGTAGATGAGACAAGACTCCTGTCTCCCCTTGACTCATCCATGCTCAATTATTCAAAGCTCTTAGAACATGCACTCAATGAGCCAACCCCCCTGAGTAAAGCCCCTTCAGACCCATTGCTCTCAAAAGCAACTGAAGCACCTTTTACTGCACCAAACCCTTCTGAAGCCAACATCCCTGAATTAAACCTCCCTGAAGCCACTCTAGGAGAACCCAGAGCCAACTCCCCTATAACCCAAAGTCCCCAATCAAGTGGAGATGAGGAGGAGTATACTTATGAAAGTATGCTCAGAGGAGGAGCAAAAGCTACTGTGGACAGTTTGTATCCAAAACTTGCTGAATTTCCAAGGATTCAGAAGACATTTCATGATCTAAGGATGCTTGTTGATGTAAAAGACAAGTCTATGATGGAGATATCACAAGTCATCCAAGATAAGGGTGCAAACTGGTGGCAAATAGAGGAGAACAGATTGCTAAACTTTGCTGGAGTGTCAAAGATAAGATTTCTCATTAATGAGGAAAGTTTTGCAAAGTTAGTAGCTGATAAAATTGAGGAGGAGAAAGAAAGGAAAGTTAAGGGAATCAAACACCCTGACAGTAGCTCAAATGATGATGATTCCTCTGATGATCCCTCAAATCCTTCAAACCCAACCCTCCTAAAACCCCTCAAGCCAACCTCCCTGAACCTTCTCAACCCAAGTCTTCTATAGCAGACAGACTTTCAAACCCTCCTAAAACCTATCATAGGAAAGGCTCTGTATCTTCAGAGGTGTTGACCAAGGGTGGTAACACAACCAAAGACACATCTGCCAATGAAGGTTCTTCTGAACCCAAGGCACAGCCTAAAGATGTTGAGGTTCCTATGCTAGAGGCTGGTTTGATTAAGGCCTATTCAGTGTAAGAAGAGTTGGACACTGATCAGCCCTTAATCATTCAGGATGACTCAGTGGCTGTTGAAATAAGCACTGTGATCTCCCCACAACTGCCATCTTTGAACCTTGTTGAAGGTGGAGATGTTGCAGGTTTAGGAGAAGGAGTTGAAAAGGAGAAGTTAGTGGAAAAATCATAGGGAGTAGTAGATGAGAGAGATGTGGTGATCACTAGAATAGTGAGTGTACCACCAAATGAGGGTGATATAAGTGAGGAAGGGCAGACTATTCTTGAAGTTAAATCTGAACTTCAGGAATCCCTTGATGAGAGGAGGCCTGTTCCTTTAAGTGAGGAAACTATTAAAGAAGGGAGAAAAGAAAGAGTTGAAAATGAGAAGAAGGCTGCTGATGTATCAGAGTCTTATATAAAAGAAATTGAGGGTGATGAGTGTCTATTTCCTAACTTGTTTGATTTATCTACTGTTGCAGGTATTTCTCTTGACCAAATTTTTGCAGATGAGTTCTTAACAGATGCACCTATCCAAGTAGATTCAGGCTCAGCTCAAGCCTTACTTGGAATGCAATCAGAAAAGCTGGATTTCTTGGCTCATCAAGTTCAATCTGCTCATGCTGAAACTTCAGGAGCATTGAATGAGCAAGGAAGGACCCTAGCATCTGTAGAAATGAGGCTCACTGGCTCCGAAGATGTTGTGCTACCAACTCTGGAAGCAAGGATTAGTGGTGTGGAAACTGGCCTCCAAACCATTTCCACTTAAGTACAAAATGCCAAATCCACTATGGAAGCCATCTCAGAGGAGGTCAAGAAAGAGCAAAAGTTGCTGAGAGACAATCATAATGCCAATGTCAAGGCTCTCAGGCTAACTGTCAAGCAAGCTCTTGGAAAGAAGACTGCATTGCAAAAGAGAAGAGCTGAAGAGCAAAGGCTAGCTATGGTGAAAGCAGCCTCTGAAAAATTTTCCCAAGAGGTATTGGCCAACATTGCTGAAGGTGCAGTGGCCAACCTCGCTGAGCTTCTCAAAGCCCAACTAGATGCATCCCTGAAAGCAACCTTGGAGGAGGTTGTTCAACAAAAGATGAAGCCTGTTCTAGCTTTTCTTAGCTTGAGCAGTGATAGGATGCAGAATATACATGATGAAAATGTATATTTGTTGGAGGAGATGAAGTCCCTGAACCAGGCCCAATCCCTAATGGCCACAACTATGAGTGAGCTAAAACCCCAGTGTTTTGATGCTGCCAAAAAGGGGGAAAGGGAAAGAGCTAGAGCAAAAGGTGCCTTGGTGATTGGGAGCCCAGTCAAAGGGAAAGACAAAGCTGTTGAAGGAAAAGGAAAAGAGCCTGCAGTGCTACTCTTAGAAGAATTGGATGAAGAAGAGCAATTAACACTTGCATTGAAAAATTCTATGGCCTCAGCTCAAGAAGAAAGGATGAGGTTACAACAGAGACCAGGTGGTGAGGTATCTGGTTTGGACAAAGGTGATGAAGGTGTCCAAACTAGAGGAAAGATCAAGAGAGCAAAAGGAAAGAAAAGGCAAGCTGAAACCTTCACTGACTTCCCTAACAGTCTTGATCTTCCACCTGAATTCAGAATTGATGAAGATGAGCCTACATTAAAGAAGGCCAAAACTACTGAAGAGACCAAAATTGCTGAAAAGGACAAGTCCTCTGATTCTGCCAAAAGTGCTGAAGGTCCCAAGTCCACTGAAGATATTGAAGAACTATTTGCTGAAGGATTTGGACCTGAACCTAAAAAGAAGACTACTGTCCTAGCTCATGATCCATCAAAGTTGTTTCATGAAGGGTATGGCAAAGACCCTGAAACACAACAGAAGCTGGCCATGATGAGGGCCCAGGAGAAGATGAATTTGATGGAAGAGGCTAACAGAGCAAGAGACAGGAGAAGAGATAACTTTCAGAAACCAAGAAGAAGGAGAGCAACCTACAGCAAGATGAAGCCTCAGCTTCTAATCCCAATGGACACCAAATATCCACACTTGGATAAATGGGTGCCAATTCAGCTAAATGATACATGGGAAGAGGCTAAAAGGGAGTTTGTCTATGACTATTATGTCATTGACAGATGGAATGGAGGAGATGCAAACTCTGCCTTTACTGAGTTCATGCTGGAATACTACAGAGAGTTGTATCAACAATTACTTGCAGCTGCTGACATTGCAAGAATTGAACTCAATGCTCCCAAGCCTATCATCTACATGCCTCCAAAGCTTGATGGATGGATTGACCAAGCAAGGATCCTAAGGGAGTTCACAGAAATTCTGAAGCTGAACAAGATGACCCTTGGACCCAAAGGAACTAACCAGGAAGCCATGGAACTCAAGAAGAGAGTGTGGGCACAATATGGGATGAACCCACCTCCTGAGGATGATCTCTAAGAATGGCTAAGTCTTCTGACTTTTTCTGGATGAAAAATTATCTTATCTGAAGATATCTTTTGCTATGTGGTCAAATCTGCTGAAGTTTTGGACAAACCTGCTGATATGGTGTCTGCTCTGATATGGTTTAAATTGCTCTGATACAAGAATTGATGTGTTCTACATTGATATCTGGAATATTTTGTACTAGCTCTGATACTTGAAATAGTTGTTTTGCTCTGATATTATGTTTAGAATGTATTTATAGTGAAATGTTATCTTGAATTCATGCTCTGATAAGTTATCCTCAACTATCAACATGCCTGTAATGATTTTTATATGAATGATAGTTGAACCACTTTTGAATCAAGATACATTATTGCAAAAATCTCTCTATGCCTATCCTTGAAACCTATTTGCAACAAAAACAGTGAATACACTAACACATTGTCTTTTCAGGAATATTGACCTAAGTCATGTCTTCTGAAGATATATGTAATAAGTGTAGACAAGTCACTTTTGCATAGAATGTGTAGGTTTTGGCATCATCAAAAAGGGGGAAATTGTTGGGAATAAAATGATACATGTTTTGATTAAATACCAAAACCCCCTGAGACATGCCTAAGTCAAGATGATTGTGTTCAAAATGTGTTAGAACACATAGCATAAGGCTAGATGAAAAGCTGGTCTGTTAGGCAGCTCTTAGATGATTAGATGCACAATGTGAGGGGGAACCTATAACTTCAAAATGATCAAGATCAAGTCCCCTCAAGGCTCAAAGTCTGGAACAAACTCTAAGGACAAGAAAACTCCATATGAAACCTAAAACCTTGATCAGGAGAGTTGTCCAGAGGAGTTTCTTCTATGCAAGAAGAAGATTGCAAAGCTCAAAAGGACAAGATTAATCAAATATTATGATCAGGAGAATTGTCCAGAGAAGTCAACTCTATGTGAAAAAGCTCTGATGCTAAAAGACCAAGTATGCTGATCAGGAGAGTTGTCCAGAAGAGTTGTCTCAGCAAGATTGAATCAGAAGAGATGCTTTAAAGGTTGAAGGTCAACTATGCTGAAGAAGCTAGAGACAACCATACCCTAAAGAACTTCATTGAGACATGCTAAGATCAACTTGGAGTGAAAGAAAGGGAAAGAGCCAAGTCATCTAAAGAAGTGCAAGCCAACCTTGCTGAAAAGCAAAACTGCTGATAGTGATAAGGAGAGTTGTCCAGTTGATAAGGAATGTTGTCCTATCATTGGATCAACCTTCAGAAGCCATGTCCTAGTCCTAACAAGAAGTCAAACATTGGGAAAAGTGCTGCAGAAAGAAGACAAAGTCTTACAAGCCGTTTATTACCCAAATAAGGACATGTCACTATCAAGAATTTGTCTTCCAGTTTTAAGAACTCAAGGAAGACATTTATAGCAATTTGGGGCTGCCTCTCCAACGGGAAAATCTCCATTTTGTCTATAAATACAAGGAGTGTGAAGACCATTGAAGCACCTCAACCTTGACAAGAATATCCAACTATCCTACAAGTTACAGTGCTTTCAAAGCTATCAAAGACTATCTTAGTCTTCAAACACTTCTTCTAAGCTAATCCCAATTGTATATCCATACACAAGCTTAGAGAGATATCCTATCCTTATACCTTGATCTTCATTGTAAAGGATATCTCATTAGTTGGAACCTTACTTCAACCCTTACCCCTTTCAAGTGAGAAAGTGAGAAGGTTGTAGTAGTAGAAGTGGTAGGAGCTGACTGTTGAGAGAAGAACAGTTCAGTTCTGAGTTGAGAAGAGGGTACTAGGACTCTAGACATCCTAGGGATCAATTCACCAAGGAGTGGTGTTATTGATCAAGTGCACCCTGGCACTATAAAACAAGTTAATTCCAAGAGTGAAGGAATTATCCTGTTAAATCAGGGAAAGTGGATGTAGGAGCTTGAGTCTCTGAACCACTATAAACTCTTGTGTTGATTTACCTTACAAAGTACTTACATTCATTCAACACTGCACACAAAACTGATCTTTCAAAAGATACATATTCAAAGACTGTGCAAAACTGATTTGGACAAGTTCCCTGAAACAAAACTGGACTGCATTGGATTGACAAAGTGATTTCAGAAACTTAAGGAGTCTAAACTTAAAGGGCCAACCACTATTCCGCACATATAACTCCTCTAGATAGTTATTCAACTAAGTACTCAATAGTACTTAGTGGTTTGATTATCTTAGAAGAGTTAATCATCTTCAGCAGAGTTGTCCAAGACAATCTTGCTGAGCTCTGGTTTGATCAAAATTGAAAAGAATTGCAAACAAGTGTATTCTCCCCCCCCCCCCCTCATACACTTGTTATATACTTCTTTCAGGACCAACAACTTAAAATATGACTTGTCCATAGTAATCAAAAATTTGCGAATCACGTATAAGTCACCCACGGTAAATGTGTTGCAATGCCTATCACTGTAAGGCTTGATTGTTGCGTGAATTCTCCATGCTATAAAAATATATATAACACTTTGTTAAACTATAAATTAAAAAATTAGTGCAATAATTAGTAGAAAAAAGAAGCGGAAGGAAAATACTTCCAAATCATGGAAGACACATTCTAGATTTTTTAATGGGTTCTTCATTCCGTAGGCCGGAGCTTCATAAACACGTATACATCATAATTTTAAAGCCCAAGCAGTTTTTTTGGAATTAATATCTCTTATGAATGAAAACGACATTGAATAATGCAATTGATAAACAAAAGAAATTATAAGTTGAAAGAAGATTTAATAAATTTTTTGTTGTAAGACATCTATTTATACACACAAAAGACTTCACGTTTGAAAGTGGAAAAAATTAAGTAATTATTATAAATGATAATAAATGATTGTAAACAATAAATTTTAAACAAATTTTATATAAAAAATTAAGATTTAAATAAAATAAATAAATTGAATAAAAAAAATGTCATATAATTAATTTAGGAATATTAAATTATAGATAATTGTACAATACTCCCTCCGTTCAATTTTATTATGCCCACTTCTTCGAGCACGAGTTTTAATAAATATTGATTAGTTTATGTATAAAATAGATAAGTTGGGGGTATGATGGGATGTTGTGGGGTCCATTTATAGATAAAGTGATTGTTTATGAATAAAGTAAGTGGCAAAGTAGGTAAATAAGTGATGGTAGGAGGGCGGAGATAAAATAGTATGAATAGTATTGTTTCCAAAAAGGGTATGGACATAATAAGGAAAGTGGGAATAATGAAATTGGACGGAGGGAGTATATTTTAATTTGAACAAAATAAGTTTCTTATATAAATAGTTATGTATAAGAATTTGTTTTTAGAGAAATTAGTTATAAATATAATTAAGCAAATTAAGGAAAATAAAATATACCGAACTTAAAAATTGTATAAAAGAATATACGATCTAAATAAGATCTAGAAATTAAAGTCAATGGAAATAAATGCAATATACAATATTTTTAATACCATAAAGATTGGTTCCTTATATAAATTTGCTTCATAAGATATAATTTTAGAATTGTAGAGAAAAATATGCCTAATTTTTTGGAATTTAATTAAGTCTGAATATCCAAAAATTTATAAATAAATAAAATTTAATCTTAATGACATATAAAAAAAATAAATATATATTAAAACATGTAAAGGATTAAGTAATGTTTGATATTATTAAAAAAATAAACATTTTTAGTTATAAATATAATTATAGAAGTAAAGAGAAAAAGATGGCTAATTTTAATCAAATTAAAGAAAATATAATATATCCCACTTAAGAATTCTATTAAAAATGAGTTTATCAAAAAGTCAATGAGAATAAATGCAATAAACAATATATTTAATACCATAAAAATTGGTTCATTAGATATAATTTTAGAATTAAAGAGAAAAATATGTCTAATTTTAAAGAATTTAATTAAGTATAAATATCCAGAAATTTATAAATAAATAAAATTTAATCTTATGACATATAAAAAAATAAATAGATATATTAAAACATATAAAGGAGTAAGTAATGGTTTATATTATTTAAAAAATAAATTGATATCAAGTGTATTACATAATTATAATCAAGTGTATTACAAACTTTCTGACTCTTCAATCCTTCATAAATTGATATCAAGTGTATTACATAATTATAATATACTAACATGGAATTCAAACTTTCTTTAATTTTAAAAAATGCCGAAAATATTTTAAGTTGAAAAAATTTTTCTTATATAATTTCAACTTGATTTACATATAGGCTAATTAACTTGTATTACATAGCTAAATTAATGGGCAATTTAAAATTTTATTAATCTAGTTTCCTTTTTTAATTTTATTAAAATTAAAAAAATGAATTAAATTATATAGATTGTATATGGAGTCTTTTAATTATATGTGGGCCAAAGGCCCATTGATTAAAACTCTTAAGTACATTAGAGTTAACGTTACAAAAAAATGCATGTAAATTGTAAAACTTTCCTTAGGCAAATTTGATTTTAAAAAATGTCGAAAAATTTTTAAATTGAAAAAACTTTTCTTGTATAATTTCAACTTGATTTACTTATAGACTAATTAACTTGTATTACATAGCTAAATTAATGGGTAAATTAAATTTTTACCAGCCTTTAACCTGTCATTAAAAATACCGAAAATATATTAAATGGTAAAAACTTTCATTATATAATTTTAACTTGATTTACACATAGACTAATTAACTTGTATTAAATAGCTAAATTAATGGGTAAAATAAAAAATTTAATTAATATAACTATCAATTAATGTCAATTTCCTTTTTTAATTTAATCAAAATTAAAAAAAAATCGAATTAAATTAGATTAAATAGATTGTATATGGACTCTTTTTCTGGCCCATTGATTAAAACTCTTAAATACATTAGTTAGGGTTAAAACGTTAAAAAAAAGAATTGACACCTAACATTAATGAATGGAAAGACGTCTAGGAAGAGAGCAGTAGCGGCAGGGGAGCCGGCAATGGAGCCTGAGGAAAAAACAGAGGACGACGGTGATGACGGATGGATTTACTTCATTCTAGTAAATATAACTTATTTTTTATGATTTTTTTTATATGTTTTTCAACTAAACTAATGAATTTATTTTATTTTAAATGTAATACATGATGCAATTTTATTTTCAACTAAACACATGACGATGGTGATGGCCAATGGTGAATTTATTTTTTTAATATATTTTTCAAGCAATTTTAATTATTGCAATTTACCTGCTGCAAAATTGGTATGACGTACGAAAATATAAACAGAAGATATATGTATAATTTAGATATATGTTAATTGCAGCACCAGACGATTTTCAAGGTGTTACTGATTCAAATGATCACGATACACCTGATATAATTACTTTGTTATACGGACAATTGCTGAAAGATGCTAAATAAAAGAAAAAAGGATTTGCTGTCAAATCTAGGAAGAGGATCAATCTTTGATGAACTGTTAGGTCTTCAAACGTTTACATCAAAAAAAAAAACCTAAACTACATATCCAAATTAAAATAAAAAATATAGAATTACAAAATTACAAAATTACATCATCACAAAAGAAAAACAACAAAAACACTAACTACCTATGAACCAAAAAAAGAGATTTGATGAGAATGACAAATAAAAATGACGAATTTATAGAGGAGATGACAAAGACGTTACAAATTTAATGGAATTGATCCGAAGGACACAATTCAATCTACAAATCACTAATACATATTTGTCCTTGGAGAGCTTTGAAAAAGGGCTTTGGAGAGCTTTTAAAACAGCTCTCCAAGTGGCAGCACTCCAAGCTTAAAAGCTCTTGGAAAGCGGTTTTGAACCGCTCTGCAAGTAGGGACTTTAGACAGCGGTTCTAAACCGCTCTACAAGTAAAAGCACTTGGAGAGCGGTTTTGAACCGCTCTACAGGTAAAAACTGAATTTAAAAAAAAACTGAATCTAATTAAATAATCAAATTATATCTCCCCTATATACTAATTCTGAATCTGAATCTGCTTCTCAAAAAGCCTCTGTTTCACAATCTCTTAAATTCTGTAATTTTAGGGGGGTGTATTGATTGTGGATTCTGTAGGATTTTTTTGGACTTTCAAAGTCTGGGGGTATTCAATTCGGATTTTAAAAAGTCTTCTAAAATTTTGAGGTATTCAATACGGATTTTAAAATGTCTTTAAAAATCTTTAGGTATTCAACAGTCTATGGATTTTAATACTCTATGGATTTTGTTGGTTTCTGCCCCAAAAATATATATAAATTGCACTATCCAAAATCTCTTCTAAAAATAAGAGATTTCAACGGATTCTCTCAGAGAACTCTGAAAACGAAAGATCAGGAGTAGGAATGACAATATTGACCCGACCCGTAGATACCCACCCCACCCGCGAGCTTTGGATCAGGTAAGATTCGCCCCGTTAAGTATAGTATGGGTCGGGTTTGGGTCTTATGCCCGACCCGCAAGTATCCGACCCGCCCGAATTAATATATAAATTATATATATATTTATTTTTATTTTATTGGTAAAATACTTTATATATATATATATATTATTGATAAAATATTTTATATAATATTAATTTTTAAAAAAAACACTTCATATTAAAAAAAAAAACTCTTTGCATCAATATCGGAGTTTATGTAAATCAATAAAAAATTATATTACACAATCCTGTCAAATCTATGAAAATCCATATAAATCAATAAAAAAAGTCAGGCAAACTCTGCATTGACTCTATGGATTTTATAAATCCACCTACTTTTTAAAGTCCAAAAAAATCCAATAGAATCTCAATTGAATACACCCTCCTTAATTTATTTTTAGTTTTCTTAATTTTCTCTCTCCTCTAACTTCTCTTTTTTTTAACTTAATTTTCTCTTTCTTCTAACTTCTCTATTTTATTTTTATAATATCACGTAATTATTTACGTGAGTCTCATCTACCCTTATATACTAATTCTGAATCTATTCTTTCTTACGTGGGAAGAATTCCATAGTGGGGCCTAAATTTAAGGAATTGTCTCATAATAAGATATAGATTAACAACCGTCTCAAATCAAAGCTTTATATTTCTTTTTTTCTCAAATTTGGATATCTTTTGAAAATTTGAGTCTCAATTCAAGAATAAATGACGGAAGAATTGACAGAATCCAATATTCTTTTTTTTTCTTCTCAATTTCTTATTTTCACGAAACAAAATTTTTAGCGGGAAACCCATTTATTCACTCCATTTCCCTCTATCACCATATTGGTTGCAGTTGTCCGGGCCTCTTTCCCTTTGCGCACAAGGAGAAGATCTTTCATCAATATCATTCGATTTCAAGTTTTTGAGTGGAGGTATTGAAAATCAATTTTTTTATTCCTTTTTATAATGTATCAATATCATATACATGGGGACATTCAACATTGATTTGCTGTATATACTATCATTGTGTACAATCAAATTCAAGTTTTTCTGGTTTCGATCACTTGCTCGTTTGTTTCTGCCGCATATAGAAAAGAAAAAAAAAGTTACGGTTGTTAAACATAATTTTCAAAACTTGGTATTAGTTGGCCCATTTAATGATTTATGTGTGCAAGATCATCTTTTAGCCTACTTTAAAACTGTATAAAATTCGCATAATTTATATACCAAGTATTGTTATCTCTTTAATGGAGTATTATTTTATTTGTATTAGAAAATTAATAGTTGGTTATCTTTATTTAAGATGATTCACTGATATAATTCTCTCTTTGCAGATGTTAGATGATGATTTATGGGAGACTTGCACCATCGACAATTATAGTAACTTGTCCAATGAACCAATAAAATCACTAAGTCAATTGAGGACCATTGAAGATTCTTATGCTTATTCATCCGATGATGGAGAAGAAGCTGACTCAGTGTGTGTTCAAAGTGCACACACACAAGTATGTTTTAAATTAGGCCAAAAGTTCTCTTCCATTGATGAGTTTTATGAAATGGTGAAAAGTTATGCTGCATATAATAACTATAACTTATCAATTGTGAGGAAGGATAGAAAAAGGTGTAGAGCACGATGTGCGATTGATTGTCCATGGCTTATTTATTGTTCGAAGGTGGGTCACCTTGAAACTTATGAGGTGAAAACATATTATGAAGAACATAATTGTAAGAAAGGGGACGCAAAAGCCAAGTTTATAGATACAAAATGGTTAAGCACAAAGGTGGTTGATGACTTGAAATTTTTTCCAAATATGACAGGATCACAATTGGGAGCTCATATTGCAGGAAAATTTAATATGAAACTTAGTAGGTCAAAAGCATATAGAGTACGAAGTCTCGCCCTTCATTCTATGGATGGAAATCATGATGAGCAATTTACAAGATTGTGGGACTATCGTGAGGAATTATTGAGAACTAATCCTGGGACTACTTTTGAAATATTGGCTCAAGGAGTACCTTCTAGGTTTGATCGACTTTATATATGCATTGACGCATGTAAGAAGGGTTTTTTAGCTGGATGTCGACCCTTAATAGCAATAGATGGATGCTTCTTGAAGGGGTATTATCGAGGCCAACTTTTATCAGCTGTATCTCAAGATGGGAACAACTGCCTCTTTCTTATAGCATTTGCTATAGTTCCATCAGAAACTAAAGACACGTGGTCATGGTTTTTAAGTAATTTGTTGACAGATATTGGGTTAACGTCCACACGTGGTGAAAGATGGACTTTTATTTCTGATCAAGGAAAGGTAATAACTTGCAATAATACATTATTTCCTTCTATCAATATAATTATTTTTTCATATTTTGTTTCATATGCTAATTTAAATTAATTTTATCCATAGGGTCTTGTTTCAGCTTTGAATGATGTGTACCCGTCCAAGTATCACAGACTATGTGTTTTACATTTGTTTCGTAATTTTAAAAAAAGATGGAGGGGTAAACAAGTTGCAAATCAATTTTGGAAGGCAGTAAATGCCACCACCATTGTAGACTACAATGTTCACATGAATGAAATTCAACGAACTTATAGAGAGGCTTGGAAACACTTAACTGATATTGGCATGGAAAGATGGAGCAAAGCTGGTTTTGAGGCTCATGTCAAGTCATCTGCAGTTTCAAGCAACATTGTTGAGTGTTTCAATGGTAAAATTTTAGAATATAGAGGCGGTGGGGTTACTTCTTTGATTGATAATATACGGGCTCAAGCGATGACAAGAATGTATGAAAATGGAGAAAAGATTAGGAAACTGAATTGTGAATTATGTCCCAACACAATTGAGAAGCTAAATATATCAATTGTGGATAGTAAAGTGTGGGATGCAGCTCCATGTGGTGATTGGCAGAGGGCTATTTTTGAGGTATCACGTAGGCCTGAGAAATTCATTGTGAATCTTGACAAACACACGTGCACTTGTAGAAATTGGGATATTTCAGGAATTCCTTGCAAGCATGCTGTAGCTGCTATAGAAAAAATCAACAAGAAACATGAAGATTATGTAAGTGAATATTTCACAAGGGAGACCTTCTTGAAAACATATGATCACTGCATATTTCCTTTAACGGGTCCTCACTTTTGGCCTAAAAGTGATCACGAACTCATTCTTCCACCACTCTATAAAAGGCCTGCGGGGAGGCCAAAGAAACGCAGAGCAAAAGGTCCTGCTGAGTCTAGAGATTGTCATAAAGCTAAAAGGAAATACGGACCAACAAAATGTGGTAAATGTGGCGGACTTGGTCACAATAAAAGAAGCTGCAAAAATAAGAATGATGAGCAGGTTATTTTTTTCCAAATATAAACATAAATTTCAGGTTGTTATTTCAAGTGTTTTTCTAAAATAATTGTTTTGTGTTCTTATTAGGATGGAATATCAAGAGATGATGCAGTGCCTCAACGGGAGTCTACTATTGCATGTATTAGAGAAGATCTTGTTGAATTAGAAAGGAGTGTGTAATTATTCTAGTTGACACAAATATAGTTGTGTATTTCTTTTCTTTTCTGTATTTCTTTTCTGTCTTGATGAATTATTTTGGTTTAGTAATGCATTACCAGCTTTGGCTCAGACAATTTCTTAAAACATGTCATTATTCTAGTTGATGTCTTGTTATTAAGCTATTGAAGATCTTATATATAGTTCTTGTGATCTGTTGTTGTTGAAGGATGGTTAATTCCTTCATAAGTTGCTTCTTGAAGTTATCTTTAAAATCGGATACAAAAGAATTAAACATTTTTTCATCTGTTTTTGAAGGGTCTGTTTTATTAATCAAGACAAAGCATGGAGACATCTTGTAAAACAAATACATAATTATTCCACTGTATCTGGGAATACCTAGAATACCAAGCAAACATAAAATACAATATTTTCATGTACATTGTTTTTCCTCTATTACAATTCAATAAGAAAAGGCAATGCTAAAATTAGGCTCATTCTAGCCATTGATATTCTAAATTTCAAGAATTTTTTTGACAACTTCTTCTACACGCGGAAGGCAGTTCTCTGCTGCAATCTTGCTTCTTAAATTTCTCGACTTCTTGAACCATATCTGTAGGGCTTCTTTACAATTTTTTAACCCATATGCAATGTGAATCATGTAGTATTTTACAAGTGTCTCTCTTTTGGCACATTTCGTCGAACATATGGAGGGCAAAACAGCATAGCATTGTGTTGTCTACAACCAGTAGCGCAACCTCAATTTTTTCTCTCATTTTCTACTAAGAATTGTTGTATTCCTTTAAGCACTTCCAGAGATTTTGATGAGTCAAATAATATTGATGAAAGGTTTTCTTCTTGTCCGCAAAGAAAAAGAAGCCATGGCAACTGGAACCTTATTACGTGAAAATAAGAAAAGGAGAAGAAAAAAAATATATATTGGATGCTGTTAATTCTTCTGTCATTTATTCTTAAATTGAGACTTAAATTTGTAAAAGATATCCAAATTTGAGAAAAAAAGAAATATAAAGTCTTGATTTGAGACGGTTGTTAATCTATATCTTATTATGAGACAATTCCTTAAATTTAGGCCCCACTATGAAATTCTTAGGAATAGGTACGTGGCATCCCAATTCTCTTCCATTTCTGTTTTCCTAATTTTACAGAATTTTTTCTTTTTTTTCTCTTTTTTTTTGTAACCGTTATTTTCTTTACGGTTAACTCATCTAATTTAATTTTAAAATTCTTTTCTCTCTCTCTTCCTATGACAGTTTCTTATTTTGTTTTTCCCTAATTTACATTTTTTCGTTTTTTGCATTAAAAAATTACACTGTAATAAATTTTGTTAAATAAATTTTTTTTTACATTCCCGCGTAATACGGGATCTTCCACTAGTACTAGTACTAATTCTTCTGAATCTGAATCTGCTGACATGGCTTCTCAAAAAGCCTCCGTTTCACAATCTCTTAAATTCTTAAATTCAGTAATTTTAATTTATTTTTAGTTTTCTTAATTTTCTTTCTCCTCTAACTTCTCTTTTTTTATTTTTATGAAACTTAATTTTCTCTTTCTTCTAACTTCTCTTTTTTATTTTTATAATATCGCATAATTATTTACGCGAGTCTCTCATACTAGTTGAAAATAATTTTAAAACTTTGAATGTAATAAATTTTTTAAAAAAATCGGAATCTAATTAAAAAAAATTGACTGTAATAAATTTTTTTTTAAATCTGAATCTAATTAAATAATTGAATTAAATACTCGTGTCAATAATAGTGACCTTATATATGATGATACCCCTCCCAATTTCGAGATTAACACTAAATCATCAAGATTAACACTTAATAAATCTCTTGAATTATAAATATAATAATCTCTTAATTATCCTCCTCGATCGATCTACACTATTACAAATCAACTTTTATAATATCTCTCACAAAAGCATATTATCAAACACCTACTTTGAGTGCTTCAAACACCAATATAAATATATATACACCATACATACATCATTAATATTATACATACACCATTAACATATATATATATATATACACGTACCTATACATCAGCGGGAGTGGGAGCCCTGAACACACCCTCTGTCGCCGCTGAAATCTTTCAAATTGAATGTTTAAAAGTATGAAACGCTATAAATCTTGTAAATCTATGAATAACTAATTCAAATTTCAGAACAAGTATTTCATCAGAATTCACAAAATCAATCCCCAAAACTGTTTTTTAAAAATTGGTAACAACAATTTAAAACGAAATTCCAGAATCAATACTTACGAGAACAGCAGGATAATTCACAGTGATCAGTAAACAAACAAAAAAACAACAATTCAGCTAATTAATAACCAAAATAAGAAATTACCTCCAAAAATTGAAACAAGGTACTATCGAATTAATGAAATTGAGAGGCAATTGACCGAAAAATACTATCACATCGCCAGCTCCAAAAGCCCCTCCTCCCTCTCTCTCTTCCTTGGAAAGGAAATTCTCGACGAACGCTACTCGCTCGGAAAATCCCTTTCCCAGAAGTAAATCGTTCAATTGGCCTCCAAGGGCGAGCAATCGAACGCCATTAACGTCGTATTAACGGCGTCGGACGTCGTCGACAGTTTCTGCGTCAACCGTTGCGGATCTCACGGATCCAAATCGAACATAGTAAAGGAGAAAAATAACAAATTCGCCTACATCTGGGTCGGGAACTCCGAAACCCAATGCCCTGGGTACTGCGCGTGGCCCTTCCACCAGCCCATTTACGGCCCGCAGAACCCGCCATTGGTTGCTCCCAACAACGATATTGGCCTCGACGGAATCATCCTCAGTTTCTCCGGGCTTTTGGAGAGGAAATCGACGGCGATGGCCGGGAGTGAGGCGACGGCGTGAGAAGGAAGAGGGAGGCAACTGATTTGGGGGGAGAAGGTTGAAAATGCGTTAATGGTGTCTGGGGGAGAAAACGCGTAGAAATAAATTGACTTAGGGGATTTAGGGTTTTTGACCAAGAAAATGATCTTGGAGAGCGGTTATGAACCGCTTTCCAAGTGTATACCCATCCTTGCAAAGTGGTTCTCAACCGCTCTCTATGTTAATTTTTTTTTTTTTTATAAAATCGCTCTCCAAATGTTTACTTGGAGAGCTGTTTAAAAAAAGAGCTCTCCAAGTGCAGCTATCCAAGCTTAAATGTGTAGTAGTGAATATAAACGGCTAAGATTAAGAGTAATAAATGACAAATATTAAATAAAAATAATAAATGGGGTTTACCATATTTATACAGAAGACCAAATGAACGGCCAAGATCAAAATGAAGAAAACGATCAAAGGCCCAAATATTTTCCCGCCGAAACTATAAATGGTAATATGTAGGTGTATTATATTAGTATAGATATATAGTATTATAAATTCTCAAAATTTATAATTTTATATAAATAAATTAATCGAAACAATTTATCGGAAAGTTTGATCATGTGTTTTTTTAAATAAAAATGGTTAGACCCATCATATTAATGATTAAAATCAATCCCATTGTTAATATTTTAATTGCCTAGAATTTACATATTTTTGATTAAAATCAATCCCATCATATTAATGATTAAAATCAATCCCATTGATCTAATTTACTTTTCAAAATTTTATTCTTATTTATTTAAAATTTACATATTTTTCAAAACATTTTTACATATTTATTTTATTTTATGTTTACTACTAATTATATTTTTCAAAAATATCATCATTATATATACAATACAAATTTAATCATTTGTAATACATCTATTATTATTTTTATAATTAATTATATTATATTATTACTTTAAGTTTTATCATTTAAAAAAAAACGTGTAATACGCGAGCACTACACTAGTTAATTATATATTTTTCAGTTTGAATAATTAAATTAAACAAAGAATAAGATAAGAAAAGACAACGAACATATATTATCGAGTCGTTTGAACTTGGCCCAACTAAAAGTTTGGTTATATGCATCTGCAACTTAAGTAGAAACACCAAGGGATTAGATCACCCACAAGCTTGTTTGTGATTAGTAGATACACCTACGTGATTAGCACACAAACAACTCCATATTTGCGCACAGGCTCACAGTAGAGAGAATTTTTGCGATTGTCCCTCTTGCTTAGAGTTTATCCTCTCGAGTCGTTGGAGAGTTTTCGTCGGAGTTTGGTACCCGCTCCTGTCTAAGCAGTCAACTCATGTCCCAGCTAACCCTTCTTTCCTCTCCCCTTTCCCCTGTCACATCTTGAGTCTTTCTTTCCCTCCCCCCCCCCCCCCGGGGTATGGAAGCTTGGTGTTCTCGGCTCCATGGCCCCCCGGAGGCTTGGTGGGTCTGCATCTGTAGGATAGAGTTTTTTTATATCTTTCTTTCGTGTTTTTTTGGCTGTTTTTGGATTAACGTTTGTGTCCTTGTCTTGCTTTAGACCAGTAGGTTAGGTGTCTCGGTGTCTTCACTGTCCCTCCGTTCAGATCTGAGATGGAACCCGACAGTCGTGACAGATCTCAGCCAGATCGGAAGAAAGACGTGGTGTTCTTTGAAGAAGGGGAAGTGACCGGGGCGGAGAAAACATCACTGTGTTTACTGGGAAAAGTTATAACCAACAGAAGTTTTAATGCTTTTGGCTTTCTTGAGGCAATGAAAAAAGTCATGAAACCACAAAAAGGCTTTACATCAAAGGAAATTGGTAATAATCTATTCTCTTTCCAGTTTAATGCAACAAATGATTTGGAGGAAGTTCTAGCTCGAGAACCATGGCATTTTGAGAAGAACTTGTTGATCCTTAAAGAGCTCCGTAATGGCGAACAACCGTCCAAAGTGCGATTCAAATTTGTTGGCCTTTGGGTCCGCCTGTACGACTTACCCTCGGGAATGAGAACGGAGGAGTGTGTTAGAAAGATAGGAAACTAATGTGGAAAGGTCATCGAGGTGGATCTGTCTTCCATTGCTGGATTAAGTAGGAGTGTTCGAGCTAAAATTCAACTTGACATCTCGAACCCATTGAGAGATGGAATATATGTTGAACAGAGAAATACGAGCCCGGCCTGGATACCATTCCGGTATAAACGACTCCCATCTTTCTGCTATATCTGTGGAATAATGGGCCATATGAAGAAGGAATGTAATCTTACCGAGGGAGCAGAGGAAGTGCAGGCTATGAAGGACGATAATCTGTCGTATGGTGAATGGATAAAGGCTTCCCCCTCCAAAAAAGCCTCTGTCTCTACTGAATCTTGCAAGAAGGTTAATGAAGAGTGTTCTTTGCGCAAGAAGCTCTTTGAAGATTTTAAGAGAAAGATTTAGGAAAACAAAGTTATGGAGGCTGAAGATGGAAGGGACTCAAAAGGAAAAGAAGAGGACAAAGCGGAAGAAGAGAGAGTTACCCTACTGCGGAAAAGCCTTGAACAGGTGGGAGGCTTGGGAAGAAAAGAAATTGAAAACGGGAGTTATACTATGGAAATGGATACCAAATGAATAGAATGAAATTCTCCAATAAATAGTGGAAGCTTAGAGCACCCACCATTTAATGGAATCCAACTAAGCATCCCACCTACCCCTCCATTAAATTATCACCAACACCTTGGAACCTCTACCCCCAGCTGTGAAACCAAGACACCACTTGTCAATTCCACCCAATACACCAACAAGAAAGTCATACAATCACCCACCCCTGGCACCGACCCCACCCAGCACACTAAACAATTCCTCACCCCCACCACCGACCTCATTAAACATTGCTCAAACACCCCCTCATCCCCAAACACCCATGACAGTAGACCATACACCACCTGCCATAAAAAAAACAACCTTGGAATCATAAAATACACTTTGTCCCCCAATACCCAAACCACCAACAAAGTCGAAAGCACAATCAAGCACACCCCTCCCCTTGCAAATTCCTCACTGAGTATCAAGCAACCACAATCTAAAACCCACAAATACCACCATAGAGCAACCCAACACACTAATTCAGCAAAAACTCAAGCCCAACCTCCCAGAAGAACCCAACCATCACCCACCCCAAACCCCCAGACTTCTACACCTTAACCGAAAAAGAAAGGACCACATACAGGAAGAATCCCCTGATTTGTTGAAGAAAATCAAAATTGAGAGTATCGAATCTGAATCGGCGGTGACTGCGGAGCAGTCCCGCCGAACGCAATAATCGCCCTAAGCTGGAACTGTCGCGGGCTTGGGAACCGGGCGACGGTTCGTGTACTCAAGAAGCTCCTACATGAGGAAAATCCGAGTATAGTTTTCCTCATGGAAATAAAATTGCTATGTACCCAAATGTATGACATCAATATGCGCTCCCTCCACTTTAGGGGGTGCTTCCCGGTGGATTGTGAGGGAACAGGAAACAGTAGAAGCGGAGGATTATGTATGCTTTGGAAAGAGGATGTAACGATCTCTTTGAGATCTTTTTCAAGGAATCACATTTCTGTTGATGTTGAAGGGGAGGAGTGTAATAAATGGTACCTCACGGGTATGTACGGGTGGCCAGAGAATAACAAGAAACACCTCACTTGGTAGATGTTGCAACGGGTCAAACCGGTACCGAATTCACCTTGGTTGTGCTTTGGGGACTTCAATGACATCCTCTGGTCGTTTGAAAAAATTGGTGGCCTTTTTCGCCAAACCCAATCCATGGATGAATTCAGAAGAATCATCACCACTCTCGATCTGCAAGACTTAGGCTTTAAAGGTAATCGCTTCACGTGGACAAACGGCCGTAGTGGAGTAAGCAATATCCAATCCAGACTTGACCGAGCCTTTCCGAACTCTGAATGGAAAACACAATTTCAGACCTATAGAGTCTACCACAAGACCCGTATCCGCTCCGATCACACCCCGATTACAGTCGAATTCAGTGCAACAGGAGAATCAAATGACCACTTTGATCTGTCAAAAAAGGAGAAACCCTTCCGCTTCGAGAAGATATGGATGAAGCACGCGGATTGTAAGGAGATTGTCTCAAGAGGTTGGGACAGAGAGATTCACCATGGGAGCTTCATGGATAGAGTTACAGATTGTGGCATGCAATTATCACTATGGGGCAGGATACCTTTGGCCACATTGGTAGGAAATTGAAGAAGGCAAATGCCAGGTTAGAAGAACTCCAAGAAACAACACAAACAAAAGAAATCATCCACGAAATGAAACAAATTGAGGACCAAATTGAGCATCTGTTGAAATTGGAGGAAATCTATTGGTTTCAAAGAGCAAAGTCCTTATGGCTAAAGGACGGAGACAGAAATACCTCGTTCTTTCACAGACGGGCAACACAGAGGAGGGAGAAAAATGCAATTTCAAAGCTGAAAAAATCTGATGGAACCTGGACAAAGAGTGAAAATCAAGTGGGGGTTATTCTTCGGGATTTCTTCGCTGATCTGTTTACATCCGAGGGCACTAGTGACGTACACCGAGTCATCGAGTCTATCGATTCTAGAGTTACAGGTGATATGAACGAGACCCTCACACAACCATACACGATTAAAGAGATCAAAAGAGCACTCAAGCAGATGCACCCCACAAAGTCGCCAAGACCCGATGGTATGCCTCCTCTTTTTTTTTCAGAATTATTGGAATATTGTTGAGTCTTCCTTCTTATCTGCCTGTCTTGATATCTTGAATAATGGTGCTGACCCTACCCCTCTTAACCACACTTTCATAACTCTTATCCCAAAAGTCAAATCCCCTGAACATCCAAAAGATTTTAGACCTATAAGCCTCTATAATGTCATTTTCAGAGTCATCTCGAAAGGCATTACAAATAGGCTTAAAGCACTCCTTAATCAAGTGGTGTCCCCAACCCAAAGTGCCTTTATCCCAACCTGTCTCATTACTGATAATGCCATGATTGCTTTTGAAACCTTTCACTACATGAGAAAAAATAAGACAGGTAAAAAAGGTTTCCTTGCCCTCAAACTTGACATGAGTAAAGCTTATGATAGGGTGGAATGGGAGTTTCTTAGAAGCGTGTGCTTAAAACTTGGTTTTTGTGAGAGTTGGGTTAATTTGGTGATGCGATGTGTTACCTCAGTCTCATAGTATCTTGGTTAATGGAAAGTCCTCTGATCGTTTTCTCCCCCAAAGGGGTCTCCGTCAAGGGGACCCTATTTCTCCTTATCTTTTCCTTTTGTGTGCAGAAGGCTTCTCCTCCCTCCTTCAGCAGGCGGAGAATAGAGGAGAGATCACGGGCATCAAAGTGGCCCGCCAGGCCCCCCCGATCTCGCATCTATTTTTTGTAGACGACAATATCTTATTCTTTAGAGCCACCCAGAATGAAGTCAACCAGATCAAGGGTATCATAGCCACTTACGAAGCAGCCTCGGGCCAAAGGATCAACCTTGAGAAGTCTGAACTCTTTGTTAGTGGGTGCATTTCAGACAGTGTGAAGGAGGACATGAGTCAGCAGCTTGGGGCCCGTTCTGTGGGCTCGTATTTGAAGTACCTGGGCTCCCCACCCTCATTGGAAGGTCTAAAAGACAAGTTTTCCAAGTTATCTTCGATCGTGTTGTCCAACGGCTTATAGGGTGGAAAGAAAAAGCCCTGTCGAAAGCGGGAAGAGAAATCCTTCTTAAAAGTGTTATTCAAGCAATCCCTACCTATGCTATGTGTTGCTTTATTTTCCCGAAATCACTTTGTGAGGATATGGAGAAAGACACTGCCCAATTCTATTGGGGAGCTCAAGGGGAAGTGAGGAAAATTCATTGGGCTAGTTGGGATCGTATCTCCCGTTCGAAGATTGATGGTGGCCTTAGTTTTCGGGAAATAACCTTCTTTAACCTCGCGATGGTGGCAAATCAATATTGGCGTGTACTCTCTAACCTCAATGTCATTGTTTCAAAAGTTTTGAAAGCTAGATATTTCCCTAGAAGCAATATTGGAGACGCAAAGGTGGGGTACCAACCGAGTTTTCTGTGGAGAAACCTCTTGAAGGCGCGTCCTCTTGTGGAATTGGGAGCTGCTTGGAGGGTGGGAAATGGGACTAGTATTAACAGCTGTTAGTATAGATGTCCTAGAGACAATCATTATAAGGACATTGTACTTGATCATATTCAGTTATTTAAGTATTATTAACTTTAGTAATAATATTCGGTGATACACTTATAGAATGTTATGTTTGATTGTTTGCATTTATTCTTATATGTGTTCCCATGAACCAATGATGTCATTGAAATGTGAGATCTCGATTGACTATATCATGGTTCTTAAAGTAGCCCCAATCAAGGATCATCGAGATTGGGATATCGATGATGCGATTGAGATTGGTGTGCGATCTGCATCATATCCTTAGAGAATGTAGTGGATCTCACAACTATGAGATACTAGGTATCTCATGATGGATGCACTGATACTTTGAGAGTATTGGCTTGCCCAATCGAGAAACCGTTTGGTGTATTCTATTTACGTGTCTACGGGAATATCGATTTGTGGAGCAATGTAATGTCCTTCGACTTGAGGTCAATACACGCGACATGTATGGCATGATGGGCTTTGACCATGACCGACGGTTGCACTCCTAACGGGGTAGATTAGGCATGTGTTGGGCACACCATAAAGTACATGTGCGCGGTGAGCCAAGAATATGATTCATTCCTCAAATAGATTTAGAGAGAATACTCGTCTTCTCATAACTAATTGGATCGTTAGTCATTGGCCAATGCACGTCACATTTGAAATGGTATTCAAATGCGACACTGTGATCAATTAGTAGAATGAGATAACGTGATTAAATTATTGGAATAGACACATCATCATGTTCTAGATTTAATCGGAGTATTCGTGAATGAAAGGACCATATCATTGTGAGCTTCACATTACAGGTTGTTGCTATTTCCTCGCAACGTACCTCACATATTGAGATTTTCTGGTTCATTGTCTAGGGTTCTGCTAAGACCGTTAGTTTGACTAATCGCTTGATATGTGAGGGTCTATGGGTCACACAACAAGTAGTCTTAATTTACGAATTAAAGTTTGGATGAATTAATTATTTGATTTGATCAAGATATTTAATTTATGGAGAAATATATAATAATTCTATTTGATAGAATTATAACTTATTTAATTAAATTAGATTTAATTAATAAGATGATATATTAGATATATCATAAATATGGTAAAATATATACTTGGGTTCAGCCCATGTGCACTTTTACTGTATAAATACCTCTAGGGTTAGAGGTTCTGAGTTGTAACAATTTTATCACTCATAATATTTCTCCGGTTCTCTTTATAGAATTCTTCTAGCGAATTCTTTTAGAGAATTCTAATCGGGATCACAAGTTCGTAGACGAGGATTACGTGGATACCGTAGTAGAGGATCTCGCATACGAATAACTTCCGCTGCTACGAGCATGGTGTTGGTACCTCGAAAACCCAACAACAGCTTCATGGACTGCTGGATTGGTTCCAAAGAGACAAAGAAACCATCCCAGGTGATAAATAGACCTAGTAATATGGGGAGGGTTGCCGATTTTCTTGATCAAAGTAATGGAACTTGGATTAGAGAGAGGTTGGATCAATGCTTCACAGCTGATGACGTCTCTCTCATTCTCGGAATGCCCCTTAGCCACAGAGATAGGCTGTTTTGGAAAGCTTCCAAGGATGGAAAATTTACAGTAAGGTCCGCTTATTTCCTGGCAACCAAAAACTTTTCGCAGTTCGTGGCCTCCCTTCGCCAAGCCAACCATACAGAATTTGGAAAATAATCTGGAATCTTCAAGTTCCACCATTAATCCGCCATTTTTTTTGGAGGGCTTGCTCGGATACACTCGAGAGTTAACTTAATTAGCTAAACGGGGAATGAATTTGCCCTAGATGTGGAGAGGAGGAGGAGTCTACGGCTCACATTCTCTTCCGTTGCCCTTCCGCGATCCAAACTTGGCAGTGAAGCCCGATTCCGCGAGTTTTATGCATCCAGGAGGGACACTCTCTCTTCTCCACCATTTTATGGCACATATGGAAGGCCAGAAATGTTTGATAACACCCCTCCTGACCCAGCTACAACTGTGCGAAAAGGTCCCTCCTATTTCAAGACTTTAGACCGTCCAGAGAGCTAGGTCCCTTCAGAGAGAAAAATTGATCGAGGTTGTCCATAGAAATCAAAAGTGGAAACCCCCTCTCACAGGAGGTCTCAAGATGAACTCGGATGCTGCAAGCTTTTCTAGTGATCAAGTGGGTTTTGGGTTTGCTATTCGAAATGACAGAGGAGATATTTTGATGTCGGGGGTTCGGCAGCGGGTAATGGCACACTCTTGGAGGCCCTTGCGCTTCGATTTGCTCTCCGTTGCGCCATCGATGCAGGTTTTCACGGTTTGGAAATTGAATCGGATTCCGAAATTCTTATCAAAGCCCTTGAGAAGGGAGGTTATCATTGATGACATCAGATGTCTAGCTAGCTAATCTGTGTAATAGTCGTGCTTTTGCTGCTGTTAGAAGAGAGGCTAACTCCCTTGCCCATGAGCTGGCCCATTTTGTGTTAGATCGAGCCTAATTCTGAACAGACCTTTGGATGGAGGATATTCCCCATGGTTGTATTACTGTAGCTCAAAACGATGTAAGGCATATGCCTTCAATTCATGAATGATAAAATATTTACTTTTGATCGCCCATTTTTTCCCTCCCTCCCAGTTTCTCTTTACAATTGAGGACAATCACGTGGTAGGAAGCGAGCAAAAGTGGAAAGAAAGTATTCCCTCCGTTCCATGATTATTTGTACACTTTTCTTATTGTAACGTCCCAAAACTATTTCCACACTCTTAATATGGAAATACCTCACAAAATTAATATCCTCCTAACATCATTTTATTTTCAAAATTGTCACTCTTTTTTACATACATTTTATTTTACATTTTTTTCAAATTACTTAAAATACCTCTCATTTATCTTACTAACCATTAAATTCTCTTTTCTTAAAATTTGTGTCTGTCAAACCGTGCAAATAATCCCGAAACGGAGGGGGTAAGAATTATCTTTGTAATTTTTCCGCCTCCACTCCACCCTCCCTCCAGCGCGGCCACTCTGTATCCATTTCTTTCCTCCGCCAGTCCACCCGGACCCCTCACATGCACAAATGCAATAGAAGAATTGAAGATTTCTTGTTTATATATTTTCTATTGTTTAATCAGTTTTGTCCAAAATGTGAGGGTTTCAAAAAGTTTGGTTGGGAAATGGGGGTGTGTTCGAACAATTTTGACTGAATGTTTTTTCTCTTCAAATTATTATTTTTTCGTTCGACCAAAGAAAATCTAAATATGCAGTAGTGATTGATTATTTTGGCCGAAAAATATATAAGTTTAAGTTAGTAAACAATTTGCAGTTGAGTCACCACCGAATTTTCAGAAAAAAAAAAAAAAAAAAACTATCAAATTAGTCAAAATTTTATATTAAATTTTTTCCAAAAAGTAGAATATTTTCGAAAAAAATTCCCGAAAAAGTATAAAGATTTAAAAAATATGCAAAAAAAATCGAAAAATAAATAAATTAAACAAACCAAGAAAATCAAACCTGTATTTTTGGACGCGGGTGGGCTTATGGCGGTGCGACGGGCCAGGGCTACGACTGGTCTGCTATTGGACGACGTGCAGTAGGGCGGGCTGAGCGACGACGATGCCAGGTTGGGTGGCGACGTACGACTAGGTCGATTTGGAGAGGGAGAGTGGGAGGCTGAAATAAACAAAACGAGGAAGATAGAAAAATTAAGGTTTTATGAAGGAGGGGTAATTTTGGATAATATGAGGAGTGAACTCAATTGTTGGGATGGGGGTGAATTTATAATAAGAAATGGGGGCATTTAACTGGTGGCCTACTGGCCTTACTCTATTTCAAAGAAGTCCAAAAACCACAAAATAAAAATTCATTTACCTTTCAATAATGGGCTTAGAGCTGATTGTAAATAATTTCAATATATTTTTGGGCGCGGCTAAAGGTACCCAAGGATCCTATGAGTACACCCAGGAGATGAGGACACACGCCATTCGGATGAGGACACCCACCTGGAAAAGCCAAAAATACCCTTAACCATTTTCGCACTCCATTCCCTCCCTCCCTTCTCTCCCTCCCTTCTCTCGATTGGGTACACCCACCCCTCCATCTTCCCCAAACCTTTCCCCTCCATTTTCGCACCATTTTCGCAGCACTCCCACTCCATTTTCGCACCACTCCCACTGTCCACTACCTACACGCGACGTCGAAGAGAAAGAGAGAGCATCGTTTGCAGCGTTTTCGCACTCCATTTTCGCACCACTTGCAGCGTTTTTTTTTTTCATTTTGAAAAAATGGGTAAAGGTTAGTTTTTCTTGCTTATATTTGAGAAGAAGAGTAGGAAGCATATTTAATTTCTGTTTTTGTTGGTTGAAACATTGATTTTATTGTTGTAGGGTTTAGATTTTGTTTTTTGAATTTGGGGTTAATTCATGCATGTGTTGATTAAGGTTGATTTTTTGTGTTATAATCATGTTTATGTGTAGAATGTATAAATTTTTTATGCGTTAGGATGAAAATAAACAAATGGGCATCTAATTGGCATGGTTTAGCACGAATCAACTGTTGTTGACTGGTTTTTCGAACATTAGATGGTTGTGCGGAACAAATTTTCGGACAAGTATGGTTTGTTTTGGATTGGGTTTCGAACATTAGTTATTTGTTTGGGTTTTAGTTTCGAACATGGCTTGGTTGTTTTGGGTTTCATTTCGAACATTGCTTGTTTGTTTTGGGTTTAGTTTCGAACATGTAGTAAATTTCGAACATGGGTTGCTTGTTTTGGTTTAGGTTTCGAACATGGCTTGTTTGTTTTGGTTTTAATTTCGAACATGGCTTGTTTGTTTTGGTTTTAATTTCAAACATGTAGTAATTTTCGAACATGGGTTGTTTGTTTTGGTTTAGGTTTCGAAAACAAGTCCGTAACAGAGACTTTGGGGTTAAAAAATCGACCAAGTAAAACTCGCGGAAGTAATTTTCGAACTTTTGACAAATGTTGGGAACTTATTTTCGAACATGGACCATATGTTCGAAAAAAAGTCCGTAACAGAGACTTTGGGGTTAAAAAATCGACCAAGTAAAACCCGCGGAAGTAATGTTCGAACTTTTGACAAATGTTGGGAACTTTGTTTCGAACATGGACCATATGTTCGAAAAAAAGTCTGTAACAGAGACTTTGGGGTTAAAAAATCGACCAAGTAAAACTCGCGGAAGTAATTTTCGAACATTGGGCGTATGTTGGGTACTCTTTTTCGAACATGGCTTAGTTGTTGGGAACATTTTTTCGAACATGGCCCAAATGTTCGAAAAAAAGTTTGTTACAGAAACTTTTGGGTTTAAAATTCGACCAAGTAAAACGCGCGGAACAAAATTTCGAACATGGCCTTATTGTTGGGAACATATTTTCGAACATGGATCAATTGTTGGGAACTTATTTTCGAACAAAAGTCAATTTTTTGAAAAAAATGATCCAAACTATAGGTTTTATACACCATATTATACTTTTAACACAATTGTAGTGGCTCATTCAAGCACGATAAACCATTCAAAAAATAGAGCAATTTAATTACACAAGTCATCCATTGTAACGTTGAAATCGTATACATGTTCAAAAAATATTACACATCAAGAATTTGTACACAAATTATCTATAAATGTTGTTTGTTGACAATTTGTACACAAATTACACCAAAAAGACAAAAGTATTCCAAAGTTTATAACCACAAAAGTATTCCAAAGTTTCTAACCAAAAAGTTTCTAACCACTATCATCTAATTAATTCCTCCGGACGCATATGCATTTTTCCATCCGTCCGAAATGTGTTGACCCTCATGCTTCCACGAATTGATGACCGGGGGCAAAGTGCGCCCAGCACCCATCATAACCTACACGCATTCGAGATTTATGTGTTATATATAAAATATGCAACATATACGTGTAAATAAATTCATTAAAGCAATGCAATCAAATACCTGAATGAAATGGTTCTCATTAATTAATCCCAACCAAATACTCCTCGGTTCTTGAGGAGGGTCCTTGTTGAACGGCAGATACGTAAGGCATAGACGGGTATCAAGAACCACCACCGCCACATTATAATGTGACGCCACTAGATATCCCATGTACGGCAACCCGAACCAATGTTTTTTATGTGCAAACTCCGTAAAGCAATTCAATTTGCCAAGCAAAACATGGACGTAATCCTTCAACAAGAACACGTTGTTGTACAACGTTAGATTGTGGGACAGTTCGCTCATCAAGTCCATCCGAACCCTCGCCCACTCATCTTCACCGAATCCCAATAGGCCAGCCACTGCTCGAAAACCGCAGTGTCCGTCACCCTTAACGTTCTTGATGTCGATAATGTACGGTTGATGCTCGATGGGTAAATATCCGATGAAGTCCATTCCTTGGGAGCCTCGGGTACGCCGACGGGGTACCTACGCATATTACAACCAAAATCACCAAAATATTACCCATCGACAACCAAATCACCAAAATATTACCCATCGACAACCAAAACACCAAAAATATTGCACATCTACAACCAAATCACCAAAAAATATTACACATCTACAACAAAATCACCAAAAATATTACACATCTACAACCAAAAATCACCAAAAATATTACACATCACCAAAACACAAAAATAAATATGCAAGGGCTGAGAATTACCGGTTGTTTTTTTGGAACCCCTTTCTTTTGGAAGGACGGGGATGAGAGCGAGTTATCTACATTGATGACCGTCTGCTCCTTTTGTACCACCGAGCAACTTGCAACTTGACTCTCTACAAGCTCAAATAGGCTAGGGTCACGTTTGGTGGACGCATCGGCCTTCTTCTTCTTTTTCCCTTTTTTGGGTCGACCACGAGTGTCTTCCTTAGGAGGTGGCTCAATAAGAGTCGTAGTCTCGGGGTTTGCAAGCTCCCTCATACGCTTTAAGAAGATGAGTTGCTCCTCTTGAGAGAAGCTCTTATAAACCTCAGCCATGTCGTCTACGGCATCTTCAAAGCGATTTTTGTTGTGGGTGGGAACGGGGTCAACCGATGTGGTGGTTGGGGCAGGCTCCATATCCAATTTCCTCCAAAAGGGATCAATGGCATTCACGGGTATCGGTTTGTCACAGTAAACATACTCTTCGATCTCATGACCACATGGCAAACCGTATACCTTCCTCAAGATGTGTTGGCACTCTTTAGGATCGAATCCGGGTCGTTTGATCACCTTGATTTCATGAAATATCTTTTCTAAAGCCACAAACGACACCGCCCCTCGTAAGTAATTGAAAACGTTTGAGGAGAACCTATGTTGAGCTACGTTCAAACTCTTTTCGAAGGAGGCTTTAATTGAAACATGGCATGCCTCGAATAGAGTGTGACATTTCTCCCAACATGTCTCAAAATTTCCTAATGAATTGCCCAACATTCTTTTCAACGCGGCGTGATGGCTTTCGACCCTGATCAGAGAAAATTTAAAACGTTATGCAACTTATAAATTAAAGTAATAATTTACGTGTAAAGACTAAAGTATAAACATACCTGTTGGTTGTGGTGTTGCCAAAGTGCATAAATTCATTCGTCCAAGCACTTACAAACCTCTCTTTGTAAGGGTTAATCCAACTATTCAACACGTAATCCACTGGCTTCTTCGGAAATTTGGACTTGAACTTAGCAAGAGCTTCTTCAAAGTCGGCCTGGGTATCGGACCTCCACAAATAGTTGAAATGAGAGTTGAATACCTCCCATTTTTTGACATCTTTAAATGCACCCTTGCAGTTGGCTAGTACATTCCGGTCAATGTGGAATGTACAAAGAAAATGACGGGCTTCAGGAAATTTCTTGGCCACAGCATTCATCAATGCAAGCTCACGGTCCGTGATAATAACATCGGGAAGAGAAGATGAGCCCAACACATCTCGAAGCACCTCCAATGCCCATTGATAATTTTCTTCTTTCTCATCCATTAGGTACATCGACGCAACACAAAATGTGATCCCAGTCGATGTAACCCCCACAATCTCCAAATAAGGTAGCCGGTACCTATTCGTCTTGTATGTGCAATCTATCATGAGTACCTTCGAAAAAGCACGCACCAGTTGGAGTGAGACGGGATGTGCAAAAAACAACTCGTTAAGAGTGTTTGTCTTCTCACATCTTCGTATGGCGTGGAAGTAGTTTTGCTCGACAAGTTGACTCATCAAATATTGCAACTGACTACGTCCATTGTATTGATGGATTTTGTGCTTCAACCTTACATTGTAGATCGTTCGAAGAGTCGAGTGATTGTTCTCATTGTTCCTCTTCAACTTCATCAATACAGATTTAGGAGGAGCGTGTAATTTGGACATTTCGACAACGAAGTCCTCTTCCTCGGTAGTTAGGCGGCCGGCATAAGAATGTCCCTCAAGGTAACGGGATATTGGATGATTATGTGTACCGCATTTCACCTCTAATCTCCACTGCATCTCACCTTCTTCTGTACCCTTCAACATAAACGGACACCCACATTTCTTGGTGCCCGTAACCTTTCCACTCTTTTCTTGTACCACCTCGTTCTTCTTAGCCTTCTTCTTCATAGGAGTTGTAGGCTTCTTCTTTTCACGGTACACACCGCCACGCTCACACGTCAAGAATATACGACCTTTTTTAGTACCTTGGCCGTTATCCGACCGCTTCACAACAATAATTATGTTGTGTTGTCTCCCCGTACTACGCACCCAAGACAATAGTGCGTCACGAGACTCAAATAAAGCCATATTCGTGAAGACGTCCGTGTAGTCCATAATAATTTCATGACCCTGGACATCATCATTCTCCGGTTCAACAACAGAGTCATTCGCCCACTCATCATCATAATTGTACTCCTCATACTCCTCTTCAAGACAATATTCGTCCACCCAAACATCGTCCTTCTCATCACCCGAAGTCTGAAATTCAAAAAAACAAAAATTAAGCAATGTTCGAAATTTTCTTCAAAACAAAAGCTTCATGTTCGAAGAAAAGTTCAAAACAACAGCTTCATGTTCGAAACAAAGTTCAAAACAACAGCTGCATGTTCGAAAATTTATTCAACACAAAAGACCTATGTTCGAAAAAAAGTTCAAAACAAAAGATATTTGTTTTGAACTTTTTTTCGGACAACACGACCATGTCCGAAAAAAAAACACGAACATGGTCGTCTTCTTCGCAGAACCAGTCGCGAAAAGGGGTTTTTTTGAAAAACGAAAAATGCAATACATAATGTCAAAATCTATGTCCTAAATGAATATTATTTCAACTATATACCACTATAAAGTCATAAGATGCAAAAAAAACAAGCATAAACACCAACACAAACACTAAAAAACCCTAAACATAAAAACTCTTTCACTTTTGAAAAAAAAAACTTTCAAAACATGATAAATAACTTACAAATGAGTCATTGGCACCACCACTCGTAGTTATTACATCATAATCGACCATTTTCGACCCCATGTTAGCTCTAGAAATGGAAATTGCAGAAATTGAAAGTTTGGAAATGAGAGTTGTGAGACTCTCTGAATTCTCCCGCGATTTAGAGGTTGGTGGGTGTACTCATCCGCGTACTTTTTTTAAAATATACAAGAGGGGTACAAAAGTAATTTCGCTGCACCCTTTTCACCAATTTTTTTTTACCTGGGTGTACTCATAGGAACGCCGGGTGCCTTTAGCCGCGCCCTATATTTTTATATTCCATGATTTCTAGATTTTAACAATCTCATAAATCCCTTTTCATGTTTTTGCATTTCGATTACAGATTTATTTTTCAATAATGTGTTAGACATAATTCTTTAAAAATAATTGCAAATAAATTCAAAACGTCTTAGATGTTTTTATATATGTTTTAATCGCAATCTTTTTTTTTTATTTGCAATGTTATGTAAATGCAATGCAATCCAACAAACCCTACATACAAGTGGGAATTAGGATAATTATATATTGTTCACGGTTTTTTTCTCTTTGAGGAAATAGAAGCAAATTTTTATGGTTGCTATATTAGGAAGCCCCACAAAGGCAATTTAATGTGAATCTAATTCCCACTTGTGGGTTGGATGGATGATTTTGATGGATTGTCACTCATTTGAAACTTTAAACATAAGGATGACAAGGGGTGTAAATTAGAATCCCTATTCAATAATTGAAATTGTTATATATGGGTATTTATATAAATATGTTTATGAATACATAACCTTTGAGGTATGTTCATTTGTGTAGGTTCAGGTTTAAAATCTTCAAGGTTAGCGTTTGAAGGACCATTACATTATCATGCGTTTATATATTCTATTTTATTTTTTCAGAAGACTAGATTTTTAATTCGGTGATTCCAACATTAAAATTGTATACTTAATAAACTTCTCATTTATTTTTTCCACACAAATAAAAAAATATAGTGTAAAATGAACAATGAAGTTTTAAGACGTGACAAGATAGAGAAAATTAAAATACATGATTAGAGATAAAATGTTATTTTTTGGGAGACAATTGTTGTAACAACATCAAACAATTGAAAATTTATAGTGGGTGTGAAATTGTTTGGAACACAAAAGGCTTATCCAAAGACGGAAGGTGTATATCCTACCTAGTTCTAGAAAAAGGAAAAAAAAAAAATACAACATTAGTATTAGAGCCGTCAAAACGGGCTGGGCCCGTTGGGCCAGACCGCCCCGCCACTAAAAATAGTGGGTTGGGCCAGGATTTTCCAAGCCCGCCAGGAGGCGGGCCCAGACGGGCCGGCCCGTTTGGGCTGCGGTTTTTGGCGGGTTGGTGCGGTCTTTGGCGGGCTGGCCCGCCATTTTTTGATTTTTTTAAAAAATATTATATTTAATTAAAAAATAATGCCATTTCTAGGAATCGAACTCAAGACCTTACTGTTTGACTAATAGTGCTCTAACCACTTAAGCTATCCAACTTTATTTAATAACAATATATAATAAACCTAATTAATATTAAAAACTCTAGCGCATAACAGATTATATAAGCAGTTTCATTTTTTTTCTTCTTTCTTCATGTACTCATAATACCCTATTTTATTTTATATCATATATAAAATATAAGTATATTACTTTAATATATAGGTATATTATTACTGTATTTATAATATATTATACAAATAAATATATATAAGATAAATATAATAAATATTTTGTAAAAAAAAAAAAAAAATTGGCCCGCCAAAACCCGCGGCCCGCCTATTTTTGGGTTGGGTTGGGGTTTTGGTAGCCCGCCTTGCAAACGGGTTGGCCCGCCCCGCCCCGCCAAATGGCGGGCTTTTGCGGTTTTGGCCCGCCCCGCCCCGCCGGCCCGTTTTGACAGGTCTAATTAGTATATTACATTGTTTCTTTTTGTGGAAAATTATAATATGTTCAAACATACATTAAGGAAAATTAAATTGAAAAATGTGGAAGGAAAAAGAGATAAATAATAAGTTCTCCGTTTAATTTCATTATCTTTACTTTTTTTTTTTTTGATAGTTTAATTTTATTATTTTCATTTTGAAAATAATACTCCATTCATCCATCAAATTTGTGATCTCTTGACTTATTTGTTCGTCCACCAAATTTATTTTCATTTTATTTTCTTTAAAAAATCATCATTTTATTTTCATCCTTCAATCAATATTTAATAACTTAAATTGTCATTCCAATTTACTCACAAAAAAACCATCATTTTATTCATAATAGACAATAAAAGGTATGATGTATAAACGAAAAAGAAAACCTAAACTATAAGCTCACTGACCGAGCCAGCAGTCGGAGTGCTGTTAAAACTTTGTCTGAGAAAACCCTCGTTAGGGACAAAACTCAAGGTCAAGGGAAAGGTACACTCCTCTAATCATCAATCCGAACTAATGATAAAGCAAAATGTAAGCAAATACAAGTGTTTCATGATAACATAGTCAATCAGAGTCATCCAACGCATCTGACCAATGTTTGATGTGAATGTGATGGACCACATTCTTGAGCTCCGAAAAATCAGAACCGGTTTAACCGCGTGAACCAACGACAAAGGGTTCGTTTGTTGTTTCTTTGAGTGATGCATAAATATGTTCACACCTTCCCCTGATAGGAACTCGAAGAGAGGAACATAATGTTCAACGATAAGATCCGGTGTGTCCCCAACCAATGCCCCAAAATTTTTCCCCAATGGAACAGATGTAGCTATGACCAACGCTGAATTGAGATCATCAATATCGTCCTCATTGGTGTAATCTGGTGTATCATCTTCCAGTGCCCCAAAATCATCAATATCGTCCTCATTGGTGTGATACATTGTGTCAACTGTCGGTGCCCCAAAGTCATCAATAACGTCCTCATTGGTGTAATCTGGTGTATCATCTGCCAATGCCCATTGTGCCCTATAAAGTACGTTCATCGATCTTAACCAGTGTACCAAGTGCAGATGCCATCGCCTCCAAAATTAAAATGTGTCAGTATCCACAATGCCTCCACTAATATAAACCTTACTTTATTAAGTATATTTTACCTATTATTCTCTTTAAATTTATACCTATTTTGATAAGCACAAATATTGTTGAACAAAAAGTGTACTAACACTACTTTAAATTTATCATATATCAATAATTTATTTACTTAAATTATTCTCATAGTTGTTCGATCTATATACTTTATATAATAAAATAATTGAGCTATCATATTCATGAAAGGAAGAGTTATTTTGTTTTGAGTGCATCTTGTAATAAAACAATGTGTTTTGTGTGTGTTTTTAATAAAATAAAAGTCACTGTAGTGTAGTTGCGTTGTGTTGAAAATGATGGTATCTTCAGATTAATTCCCGATAGAATATCTGTACAATGCAATCCCTGAAGTTGCTAGAAGCTACTCCGCTGCACTTCACGCCTAAATGCCATCGGATAGTTCCACTCCAACGTTGCACCATTTCATCAAACAAATCCAAAAACCCATTTTCCTGTTGCTCATTACCCACCAAGAATTTCAAAATTACTGCTGCAAAGATGAAGCACCCTCCTGAAATGGAGCCCCAGAACGATAATTATCCCGGTACATCAATATATAATGTTATTCCTGATGTGGGTTCTGCTTATTTATGTTTTTATTGTGAGGGTGTGATTATATTGTGGATTTGAAATGCTCAGAGAATGAAAATGAGCTGCTAAATGAAAAGGATGTTGTTGAAGAGGTTGAATTTGGGTGGTTACCTGTAGCCCCCCATGTCTTGATTGCTTCCATGTCCAATTTCCTCTTTGGTTATCATATTGGGTAAGATTTTTGTGTGAATGCATTGTGAGTAGTCTATATAGAGGTTCTACTTGAGATTTTCTGTTGAATTTCCATTTTGGCGTGATTTTGTGTCTCTATATGTGTATGATCTCAAAAATGTTTCTATATTTTGATGATGGTGCAGTGTAATGAATGGTCCAATTGTGTCTATTGCTAAAGAGCTTGGTTTTGAAGGGAATTCGTTTCTCGAGGGACTTGTGGTTAGCATATTCATAGGTGGTGCGTTAATTGGAAGCATAAGCTGTGGGTCTCTTGTTGATAAACTTGGTTGTCGCCGCACTTTTCAACTTGACACCATACCTCTCATACTGGGTGCTATCATAAGGTTAGTTTTTTGTTTACTTAGAAAGTGTTTTTGTTGAATCAAGCCTTTCAGTTTTGTTCTGACTTCATTAAGGACTTGACTTATAAATTTTCTTGCACCAATTTTATGCTCATATGTACTCACTATGAGCAAACAAATTTGTTGAACTCTCGATTTTATGTACGACACTTATATTAGGCTTTTGAAATATGCACCATGAAAGAAATTTAATGCCCTGTGATACTTCAAATATCTAATCAATGTGGATGATTGTGGCATTTAGAAACTATATTTTGAGGGAGAAGACCATTAAAGCATGTTATTATTCTTTGACGTACGAAAGTTACACTTTGTATCTACAGAACAAAAACTACTAGATATATCTTTTGATACAGGGAACCATTCAGACAAAAAGATTTTGAAGTATTTTTATTTTTAATGCAAAATGCCCAGTGTTCCACCCAAGCCTCAGGGATGAATGTAATTGAACCTTTCACCTTTCTATTTGTAGTTTTTTATTCTTTGATGTAGAATGCAAGTACAGTTTTTCATACGTGGTCTTGATGTTTGAATGATATATTGCAGTGCTCAAGCACACTCGTTAGAGGAAATACTGTTTGGAAGATTTCTAGTTGGTCTCGGCATTGGGGTGAATGCAGTTCTTGTTCCCATTTATACTTCAGAGGTAAAGTTAACAGCTAAGAGTATACTACATCATCTATTTGCAAAGTGGTGTATTTTTTTTTCCTATACTCGAGCTATCTCAGAAATATTTGAATTCCTTTTGTAGGTTGCCCCAACAAAATACAGGGGTTTTTTGGGGACCTTTTCTCAGATTGGCACATGTCTTGGAATTATAGCTTCATTGTCTCTAGCACTTCCTTCAGAAAATGATCCCCACTGGTAAGCACTTTACATACAGTAATGCCTACTGCTTGAGAAATTACACTTTCTTTCCATTAGGTGATGTTTGTTTTGGATTTACAAATCTAAATTCGCTTCTACTTTGAAATTTTGAAATTCGGTTTTATAAAATCATCACTACAACACCTATAAACCTACTATCACACTTTCCAATACCATCAATTCTCTCATTACACTTTGATATATTTAAATCATAACTCACATTATCTAATATAATAATACAACATCATTCACTCTTACACATTGATTTGACATAAAACTAAATCTCATACTCAGAATCTCAAAACAAACACACCTTACTATTTATCAAGATTTCAGAATTCCATAGATTTCAAAAATCGGTGTCTTCTGAAGGGGTTTTCAGGACTTATGTCCACTGAGGTCAAAGTTGTCTTATAATACCCCATATGGTGTTAATGAGCTGTTGGAGAAAGATCCAAGAAACAGAATATAGAGTAAATCCGAAAGCTACTTTCGGCCAAGCCCAAGGCTTCAATTCAATCATGATCCCAAGTACATCAACTATACTATTTATACACAGTTAAGCACATAACAGAACATAACTGCTACTAACTACTAAGCTGCTAAACTGCTAACAGCCACTATACCAACCAAAGCCCCTAACTAGCTGGCCTTTTCCTTCTTTTCTTATACGTAACATGAGCTATGGTGGTTTCTTCAAAATATCCGATCAATTTCCAAAATTTCCATAACTCAGAAATGCTGGAGTTCCAGGGTTTCCTGTAATGAAAAGCTGTGGTGTTTTTATGTGATTTATTATATACTGGGATTTTAATAGGACTTCATATTTTATGCTGGAAACATCATTCCAACTTCTGGTATAACTATTTACTCAATAATTTAAGCGGGGTAATTTTTGGTCACTATTAGCCTTGCTTTCTTGTGTTGTAATTAATTTACAATCTTAATTACTATGTGATGCCCTTCAAGTTCAACATTTGAATACATTATTTTTATTAAACCTGGATTTCTGATTCTTTTTCTTTTTCAATTCTAGCTATAATTTCTTTTTTTCCATTTAGATTTTTCTTTCACTGATCCCGATTTCTTGAGTTGAAAAAGATATTTAATATTTAATTGTTATAAGAGTAGTGACGTCAAGGAAGGTATAATGGGAATAATTATTGGTGGCTGTATCATTGGGTTCCCCTCCTCATGACTCGAACCCAGGATCTAAAGCCTAGGTTGTGGTGCTCTAACCACTTGAGCTATCCAACTTCGTCTTGATTAACCCAGTACTTGTTGCATTTACATGATAAGCCGTGTTAACCAACAGTAGTCCTAATAATATTACTTGTACCTTGGGGTATGCATGCACTTCAATATGTAGTGTCTATTATGGAAGAGAGATACAACTGTAATAATGAAATAAGGAGTTTAGGTACCCCGATTGGCCGATTGTATAGTCCCAACTTCCGACTCTTCTTGGGTTTGGGGTAGGTTATCGGGGATAGTAAAACACCATTCTCAAACTTTTGCTACACGTGTTTATATTTCAGTTTCAAGATTCAGGGGAATTCCATTGTATTTGGTTTTGACCATCTATATCCAATAATCACATTAAAAAAAAAAAACTCAATTTGCACCATGGTTATCAGGTGGAGGACAATATTGTACATAGCTAGTATACCTGGGATTGTTATTGCCGTCGGCATGCAGTTTGCAGTTGACAGCCCTCGCTGGCTATGTAAAGTATGATATAATTTCTTTTTGTGGTTTAGATATAGTTGCCTCTTTCTTATGCTCACGATTTTGTATTTTCCGAAGGCAGGGAGAATTGATGAAGCTAAAGAAGTTATAAGTAACCTGTGGGGGCCGTCTGAAGTTGAAAAGGCTATTGAAGAATTCCAGTCTGTCATTAGAAACGATGGTGCTGATTTAGATAGCAGTTGGCTGGAACTATTGGAGGAACCTCACTCTAGAGGTTGTATAAAGGTGTAATTTTTCATTTCTTTATCACAAATATTTGAGTTCCTAGTGCTTGAATGTGTATTGTGATTCCTTTGTTCAAATCTACTGCTGCTTTAACTTACTAACTAGTTAGCTGTCAAGTTAAGATGGACTGATTAACTCTTTTTGCTGATCTGTTGCTAATTTCTATGCTTGCATAGTTACTTGAATAGACTTGTAACGTGGGTCTTCATCAGATGTTAGCAATTTTATACAAGATTTTTTTTGGATCTCGATTGCAAATGACCTTTCTGGTTGTATTTCTTAAGTTAGCTTTTAGCATTGATGTTATAGACTCAAGTATCGTGTATGTTTTCTGGCTGTGGCTGCAGTTGCATTCATTGGAGGCGCCCTTTTTATGTTGCAACAATTCGCTGGTATAAATGGAGTTCTGTATTTTTCATCGTTGACTTTTCGAGATGTTGGAATCACAAGTAGTGCTTTAGCAAGCTTATATGTTGGAATTACGAATCTTGCTGGTGATATCTATGTTTTTACATTTGTGGATCATATATTCAAACATTATAAAGGTCTCATTCTCTTTGCTTTTATTTTCAGGCGCACTCTGTGCATCATACTTGATGGACAAGCAAGGGAGACAAGTGCTTCTTATTGGAAGTTACCTAGGAATGGTGAGCCTTGTACACAAGATATTAACATTAGTAAAAATTATGTACTTATGCAACCTACTTAAATATATTGTATAGTTTATACAAATAATGTTTTGAGGACTGCATGAAATGTTTCTGTTTTGTGCAGGCTCTATCTATGTTTGTGATAGTTGGTGCCATCAGCCTTCCTGTTGTTTCAGAGATGAGCAGCAACTTATCGATATTGGGCACTATCATGTATGTCTAGTAACATCTAGCAATAATAAGTAAACAAATTTTCTTAACTTTTTCATGCATTCCATCTTTAAGCTCGCGTGTCGTTTCTTGTCTTGTTGAATTCTTTTATGCGCATAAGAAAAGAATTCAAAACCATGATGAGATTGTTATGCTTCATGTGATAACCTTTTCCAACTTCAATACTTTGACGACTTGATGATGCACTAAACTTGAATAAAATTTAATTCATATTTCAAGTATGATTTGAAAATGCAATTGGTTTAGAATGCGTTTTTCGTTTTATTTGGTGATTGTTTGTATTGTAGGTACATATCTGCGTTTGCTATAGGAGCTGGGCCAGTTACAGGGCTTGTTATACCAGAGCTTAGCAGCAGCAGAACAAGAGGCAAAATCATGAGCTTCAGTTTCTCTGTTCACTGGGTATGTCAGTATGTGCACCAATTTCTTAAGTTATAATGAGACTATATATTAAAATAAGAAATTATTATTATTTTATCATAATTCATGCAGGTTGATTTTCTAGATTTATTGTTTAACTGATAAAAAAAAAGAGAGTAGAGGATCTTGATATAACAAAGGAGTAGAGTTAGATTTTATGATAGACTTTTAACACAACCTGAATTGTACATCACTGATATGCTCTATCTATCAGGTGTTCAACTTCTTGGTGGGGCTTTTTTTCCTTGAATTGGTAGAGAAATTTGGCGTTGCTCCGGTTTATGCAGCTTTCGGTGGTGTTTCGTTGCTAGCGGCTGCATTTGCTTACTATTTCATAGTTGAAACTAGAGGCCGATCTCTTGAAGAAATTGAGATATCACTTAATGCCAATTATCAAAGCAGGAATAAGTCTTAGCCTTGTCTATTATTATTGCTTCAAACCATGACCTTCCTTATCATTTTACTTGTGAAAATAATGGTTAAATGTAACCTTTTTTTTATTTTTATTTTGTAGTTCATACATATATTGATGTTATATTGAGCTTCATCGGCCTTTATTCAGAAAATGACTTGTTAATACTTTTATGAATGTAGATGTATAATTCTTGGGAGTGGAATATTTCACGTGAAATATTAGTATATTTAAAGGAAAAAAATTTGCGGATCTCTAGCGGATTTGATCGGTCAAACGGATATTTCTAAAAAAATAGCGCAAAAGTCGCGCGCAGAAGGCTAACAGGATAACGAGTTTCAGGTCTGTGTTACTATAAAAGTAATTAATGTTATTACAAAGTCAAATATGTGTTATTTCACATGAAATATTCATACAATTAATTTAAGGAATGATAAAATATAAAAAATTGTTCTTAATAGAGATGTCTATCGGCCAGCCCTACAGGGCTACGGGTTAAACGAGTTAGGGCCTTAACCGGTTCATATTTAACGGGCCTACAATTGTTGGGACCTAACCCTAGCGGGCCACGGGCGGGCTACAATAATTTTTTTTCTTTTAAAATTAAAGGTCTCAATTGTCACGTCCAACAAGCAAATAAAATAGAAAAATACATAATTAGTTAATGATCAGTAAATGAGAAAAAAAATATAATTTAAACACAATTCTAGAACTATGTTGGTCCTAAATATGACCAAATAAAGCAAAACAAATATCATAATCTAATAAAAAATAGTAATAATGACTTATGGATGGTAATGGGCTTCTTGATGCTTATAATTATAGTTATTGGTCAAATGACCCAAAATTTGTTCTTAGGTTATTTATTAAAAAAAAAGAAAAAAGGTAACAACTCGTGCTAGCGGGCTGGCCCTGTAGCCCTGCGGGCTAACCGGTCCGGGTCAAAAAAGCCCAGTTTTAAACGGGTCTATAATTCATGAACTCTAACCCTGTATTTTTCAGGGTTAAACGGGTCAGCCCGGCCCGGATAAACATATCTAGTTCTTAATCCGTGTTACTATAAATACAATTATATGTTACTGTACATGCAAATATGTGTTACTGTAAGGACAAGTAACACATATTTGACCTTAAAGTAACACAGAAAAATGTGTTACTATATAAATGCAAGTGTATTACTTTATTGAGAAAAATGGGTTACTGTACAAATAAAACGTCATTATTGAGAGTGAATGAGATACCTACATTAAAAAAGACAAAGAACAATAATTAAGAATACGAAAAACACAACCATGCTGAATAGTTTATCTATCCTTACAATTACAAAGACATAACTATCAACAATTAATTGGAATAAATCCGTGTGTAGTTTTATTGTTGATTTTTTCTGATTCAGGAATTTATTCAAAAAATAAATAATGATTTCTCGTCTTGTTTCGTGATTAGCCGATCAAAAATCTATTCACAGATTTTCTGAAGGATTTTTTTTTTAAGTGGAAGCAGCGCATCACGATCAAAAATCTGAATAGAACAGAATTTCTGCAGTTTTTTTTTAATGAAAGCAGCGCAGAAGGGAAGAGGAAGAAAGCTGTGCAGCGCAGAAGAGAAGAAAGTTGCACGAAAGGAGAGAGAAAGAAGGAATCGACTACCGAATATGAATAAAAGAATTGGTCAAATTACATCATAAGACTATTGTGAAATATTGTACATAAGTTTTTAGCATGATTCTTAAGTTCTAAGTATCGTATGTTGTTGCTTTAGAACCTTCACAATAATAAGGGGTGTGTGCAAATTTTATAAGAATTACTTATTTTAAAAGGATGCAAGAATGGGTTATTAAAATAAATGACTACTTTTGATGGAAAGTAGTCATTAAAAGTAAAGTTTACAACTTGAACATTCTTAAGGTGCTGTTTGGTTAGGGATGGTGATGGATGGGATGGGGATGGGGATGGAGATGGAGATTGGAAAAATATGGATGGGGGTAATCCATGAATAGTAATTCAATAAAAATTGTGTTTGGATTGAGATTGAAAAATATGTGTGGATGGAGAACTTTATGTCAAATCAAGTAGGAGAGAGAATAAATGTGTGGAATGGAAGAAAGTAGGAAAGAGAATAAATGTATGAAATAAAAGTAGGAGAGAGAATAAATGTATGAAAGAAAAGTAGGAGAGAGAATAAATGTGTGGAAGAAAAGTAGGAGAGAGAATGAGTGATTAAAAGAAAAAAAAAGTGATGTGATTGTATAAAAATAGGTATGTAGATGTATTATAGGGATGAATAGATATTTGAATGGGTATTTGGATGGAGAGGGATGGAGAGAGATGGGATGGGGGATGGCCCATCCAAATCCGGATGGGCCAATCCCAAACCAAACACACCCTAAATGTACCGAAAATTGATCTAATTTATTCAAAACTAAAACTTTACAGCTAGGAGCGTGCCGAGGCCTAATTCCTTTTATCAACCGCGGGGATAGATCTTAGGAGTCTGGAGCCCTAAGCACAGTGACGGAGCCAGGAATTTCATATAGGGGGCCCAAAAATATTACTCTAAAAATGAAATAGTATCAAAATTTGTAATTATATCCTTGATGACTTGCATACTTTGAAAGTGAGGTGTAGAGTAATATATTGATCCAAAATGAGTGATAATTTTAAAAAATAAAATAATGTTGTAAGAATATTATATTTTGTAAGTTATTTTTATATTAGGAGTGTGCAAGAGTATTATTGGAACGTCTCAAAAAAGAAAGTGAACAAGTAATTACGTAATAATAAGTAATATATTATATAAATTTTTACATATAAATGTGTAAAATATTAAACAATGAAATGACCCTCCAATAAAATTTTGAAAGAAAGAAAACAAAAGAACAAATATTGAAATTAGGGTGAATACAATAAAATTTAAAAGAGAGGAAAAAAAAAACAAAGATTGGAACTACTAACAGATTTGTAAGAGAACAAAGAAAATAAAGAAAAAAAATTAATGATAAAAAATTTAAGGTTCTTAAAATTAGAGAAAATACCACTAGGCTAGCACCAAACACATTCAACAATATAAAAATAGAAGTTGGGAAATTGGGTGGGGGACCAATGCCCCCCAGGGCCCAACGTGGCTCCGCCATTGCCTAAGCACTTTCGGTGAAGTGCTACTACGGTCTTTCTAGCCTGCATATTCGTGGAAAAAGATCTCATTTAGAAAACCTTATCTCTATCTTTTAGCAATTGAATGAGAAGTGGTTTAGAAAATGCTTGGGCCAAAACCAACAGTTAAAGGAGATGAGAAGTTAGCTGACACGGACACAAAGGAGCTTTACTAATAGTAATAAGGTATACGATGCGAAAGCTCTATGAAAACGAGGTATGATTTATGTATTTCTAAGGATATTCTTTTCTTCTATCTGTCTCACAACCGATTTATTCCTTGTAGCCGTTACCCAAATTCGCGCAAGCCGGAACTACTTCCAAACAAATCGGTCCACCTAAAGCCCCCTCCTCCAGCGCCCTCACTTGATCCTGAGCCGGAGGCCCCCGCCGGAACCATCATATTTATATTACAAGTAGGGAATTATGAAAATAGAGCGGAGAAATGAAAATAAATGAGAAATTCAGCTCGAAGAATTATAAGACCCCAAAAAAGACATTTCCAGAAGAAGAATATTTTAGTGTGTTTGTGCCATTTCATGGTAAGTTTAAACAATGTGTCATTTCATGGTATTTAAATATTAAAAAAAAAATCTTAATTGCATTTATTTAATGAATGGAGTTTAATTTTTCATAGAAGTAATATTTTTCAAACTTCAATAATAATGTAGATCGAACTTAACAACCCAAAATATCATAACTGGTTTTACCAAAATGAAAATTTTGTTGCCCTTAAATCTTTGCTAGTTGGGAACTTGGGGTCCAATTCGTTATTATAAACTTTGTGTAATTCACTAAAATATAGTAGGACAAATAAAAATCGATCCTACAAAGAACAATGTAATTTAATTAAATAATTCGTGTAGAAAACAAATAATATATGGGGAGTTTGATTGGTTAACTAATTAATTACTAAGAAAAGCAAGAAATAATAACTTACCATATAAAATTAACAAGTATTCAAATTCCCTTAATTAATTATACTCATTTAATTAATGCTCATTTAATTAATGAACCTGATAATCTCAATCTAACCTCGAATCTTATTCATAAATCAGTGGTACGATAAAATTAATTAGTTCGAATTGTTTCTTATGTTTAATTAATCAGAAAATACGACCCCAATTAATCTAATTCCTACTAATAATCCTAAAACGTGTATTAAAGGTTTAACTCGATAAACGCATTCAAAAACTAAAACAATATGATAAACTATACTATGAATATGAGACACTCGTGTTATACAACTTAGACGTTATTATTTTTTAAGATGTTCTATCTTAGTTGCTACAATTTTCACAATATTATAATAACTAGTGTAAGACCCGCGTTTTACACGGGATTGAAATAAATTTATAATAGTATATTGTAATTTTAATTTATTAATTAAAAATAATCTTTTACACATGTACATAAATTTGTAAAAAATTTATTATGCTGTTAAAAAAATTAGAGAAAAAAAATGTTGTAACAATATAAACATTTTTGTGTAAAATTGAAGATATTGTGAAAGTAAAATTTATAAAGGGCAAAGAGTTGATGGAGAGTTATTATGGAAAGTCCCAAAAAGAAAATTGTAAGACCATGTTTATCGGATGCCCCACGAAGGGCATCTACAAAAGACAAAAAAAAAAAAAAAAAGGAAAAAAAAAAGATTTTTTTTTTTATTTGATGACCATGGTCATCCGTCAACCACCGAGAACAACCAACCATGACCAGTTTTTTTGTGGAGTATTTTTATTCCCATAATATCTAAACGTGACATGTGTCCATTTTTTATTCGTCGGTTATATTATATTTAGATAATTTCTAATTTTCACTTATCTACTTTAAAAAAATAAAAATAAAAAATACCAAAATTTATAAAATTAAATTCTCTATAAATAGAGACCAATCTTGATATGTTTTGGATTATAATTTCATACACTCCATTTTCTCTTCTCTTAATTTTTTTCTCTTCTAAATTGTGTTAATTATTCTTTTTATATTTTAATTTGTTTCTATTAAATAATTGTATATATATTTTCTAAATATTGTGAAAATATTATAAAAAATTAATAATAGATACAACTATTACGGAGTATATTATAAAAGAAATAATTTATTAATGTTGGTTGTGGTTGTGGTGGTTATGGATAAAGTGTGAAAAAATATGAGTTTGGGTTATGGTGTAAAATGGGTAGGTGGAGGAGTGAGAAATTAATTTTATATTTAATGACCCGGTCATGGTTGGGCATGGATAAACATGGTCTAAAAGTTCTTATGGGACATCCCGAAAAGTAAATGTAAAAATTATTATGGAAACAGATGGAGTACAAAATATTAATACAAATAAATTTTTCTATAAATTTTATAATTATTAATATAAAATAAAATCTCATCTTTAATATTTTCACACAATAATTGGTTTTATATCCAGTGGCGATTTTTTTAAAAAGAAATTTATTTAACAGCTGCAAATGCTAGTAGGGATGTCCACCACGAGAATTGGAGGGTCATTCCATTCATGATGATTTGTAAAGTTCCTAACAACTCTAGCCAGATTGTGTGCCCTAGTATTGGCCACACAGTTGACATACTTCACGATATAAAATGGGATATAAAGTAAAATTTCCATACATTCCGAAATAAAATTTTCGAAACCTGGAAATTAAGTCTCTTTTGAGTTCAATGCATCTGCAACCACTTTAGCATCCATCTCAACCTATACACGCTCCAATTCACAATGTTTTATCCAAGAAATTAAAAGGCTTCGACCAGTCACATGGCTTTGCCCTCATTCACTTGATAAAGTCCTGAAATAACATATGACCTTAAAAGAAATTACCCTCATCGTCGTAGATAATAGCACCCACTCCCATTCACTTTAATGAATTAGGCATTTGGTACATGCCATGAAATGTGAGCATTCGAATCGCATGTATTGAATAAATTCAGATTCCAACCAAATAACTCAATTTACGTCCTTTAAGTTTGAAAATTAAAAATTAATAAGTTTTAAAAATCCCATTAAAAAAATCTAAAAATCTCATTAAAAATATGAGAACTCATAAAAATTCTAAATTATAAAAAGTTTAAAATAAAAATTCTAAAAATTTTAAAATCCTAAAAATTAAAAATTAAGAAATTCTAAAAATCTCATTAAAAAAATCTTTATAAAATAAGGAAAATATCATTAAAATTTTATAAATGTATAGATTAGAAATTACAAATTCTAAGAATCTTATAAAAATAATAAATATTTCATAAAAAATATCACCTTGATCAACCGTGAAATCGTCCCAAATTCATTTTAATGAGATTTTATTTTACACATTTTTTTAAATTTATATATTTTTAAAAAAAAATTATGAGATTTTCAGATTTTTATTGAGATCTTTAGAATTTTTAGAAATTTTAATTTACATAATTTCATATTTTTAGAATTGTAGAATTTTTAATATTTTTAGGATTTTAAAATTTTATTTTACACATTTTATAATTTTTTATTTTAATGAGATTAAAAAAAAAATTATATATGGAATATTTTAATTTTTTTAAAATTTTAAATTTAAAGAACGTAAATTGAGTTAATTGTCCGAAATCCTAATCCGACGAAAAGAATGCAAATGGGATACCCTAGAACATAAATTGAAAAAGTGAAATTTAAATTATATAAATTGAATTAGACTTAGGTTATTGGATGTATAACGAAAGTTTCTTCAAAGATATGCAATATTTTTAGAACTAATTTATGGGTATTGTTGATTCAAATAAAAATACTTATTATTTGAACTAACAAAAGGATAGTGGAAAAAAATGATTAAAAATAGTTAGTGTAACTAATGATAAGATATAAATTACCGACATTGAATAATAAGATCCAAGTTGACTATTTATTGCACATTATATAAATTAATTTACTTACATCAAAGATCCTTATAATTAATACTCGGTAAGGTTGCTCAAAAAAAAAAACTCTGTAAGTATATTTATTGTTGACAAATTAATACATTGATTTCGTCAATTATATAAATTGAATTTTTACATACACTAAAATACACCCATATATTGTATCCGTGGGCAATATTTTAAATTAACAATATTTATTTTGGCTAATAATTCATATAAGTGAATCCTCCACTCTAGATTTGTTAATCTTGTAATTAAGAATAATAATTTTTTTAGAGGTACCATTGAAAAATCCAATTAAGAGATGGTGTGGAAGGTAACTCTGTTATTATTTGTATCATAATAGGAGTATAATTAAATGCCTAATTAATAGTATTATAAATGTAATAGAGTGAATTATGCAGTAATCAAATTTACTTTTTAGCATATTTGCATTATATATATGTGTTTACCATTAAAGCTAATCCTTGCAATTTGGTTTAAATATATACGTACATAAATAATTTAAGAAAAAATTAATTACCAAATAATAAGATTAAGCACAAATATTGAAAAAATAATGTTTAAACAATATAATCAATTAGAACTTTTTGTACAACTAATTAATTACTTAATTTCATATGATATTGTTAATGATGATTGATGAAATAATGTTGTACGAAATCAATTAGTAATAAATTAATTAATTGAAGAAATTAGGTGGTATGACGACCATATATAAAATACGAAATTTGCCAAAGTTGCATAATTTTAGAGTCTTTCTTAAATTTGGTTGTGTAATTATTAATTCTCAAGTATTTCAAACTATCTAAGAGTTTTGTATTAATAAATTAATACTATTATATATATATACAATTATACCTATTATATTAAAAATAATTAATGATTAATCAAAATAATTTAGAAAATAATGCAATCAACACATTTAATTAAATATTTCTAAAAAAAATTCAATTTTATTTGCAAAAATTCCAATATTTTGGAAATTTATTTAATTATTATTGAAATTCTTCATTTAAATAATTTCTATTCCAAATATTATACACAATTTAATCTGTCTCCTAATTAAATATTCTGGTAATTGATATTAGAATTTCATAGATTTATTTATCTTCAAATTGCAGCAAATTCGCAGTCCCACACCCATGCATATGAAATAAAATATCAAGAATATTAGTATATTACAATTAATAAGTATTATACAAAATTTTATTTTCTTTCATTTTCCATTCCCATAATTCTCCAGTTCTAATTCGTTATATTTATGTTGGGATATGAATCCTATAAACAATGTTCTAATTGATGAAAGTATGTTTTGATGGCCAAAAGCAACTTAAAGTTAGTAATATATGTGGTTCTAAGTCATCTTAACTAAGTCATCTGAATATAAGCTTACTAATCTGATGAGAAACTTAAATTGAGATTACTGATCTTAATGCTAACTGAAGTAAGTTTACTGATCTTATGTAGTAATATTAAAAATAAAATTACTGATCTTAACTGAGTAATATTGGAATAAGATTACGAATCTGAGTATGGAAACTGAGAATAATTTTAGTGATCTTATATGAGATATTTGAAATCTGAGTTATTGATCTGATATACTTATTGATCTTATATGCTTACTGGTCTTATATGTAAGTTACTGATCTTAAGTGTTTACTGATCTTAGGTGTTTACTGATCCTATATGAAAGTTATTGAACTTACATGAGTTACTGATCTTATTGGTTACTGATCTGATATATGAACCGTTAAGTACTAAGCTGATGTTTTGTATTGTATAGATAGCTTATAGTATAGGACTTAGATATACTCATCTGTATATAGTTCAGTTGATGTATAAATAGGTTTTATATTTGTAAAGTTGTATTCGATTGTAATCAGCATTGTAAAAGTTCAGAACAGTAGATTAGAACTAGATTAGATGAAGATCAGAAGACTAATGAAGACTCAGAGGACTACTTCAGAATAAGAAGACTTCAAAGGAGAATTGAAGATAAGCTCAAAAGAAATCTGGAGAAGTTTTGAAAGGTTTTAAGTTACTGTGCTGACTGACTCAGCAGAGTAAAATCCGAAGAGTAAAAATCAGAACAGTAAGTTACTGTGCTGATTTGGTGAAATTGAAGAATAAGTTTGGAAAGCTTATTTAAGGTGTAACTGAAGATTTATTGAAGATATGCTGACTTGGAAGTTGGAAGGAAGTTACAAAGTCGGTTACAAGAAGAAGTTACAAAAACAGTTTTAGAGTTAGTTGAAAGTTAGTTCACAAACTGCTAACTGTCATACTAAGTTCTATAAATACTGTATGATCTCCTACTACTGAAGACTACTGAGCAATTACTGATCTTAGAGAAATCAAGAGCAAGTCTACAAGCAAGAACTCACAGAGTTAAAGGAGATTGAAGAAGAAGAAGCCACTGAATTGAAGAGAAGAATCAAAGGCTATTCACAGAGAAGTTTTACTTTTCAAGTTTAAGTTTGTATTTTGTAAAACAAGTGTGCTAGTTACTTGGGAAATTACTAGTAGATCGAAGATATACCTGGTGGTATAATCGAAAAGATCAAAGTCTTAATCTTGGGACTTTAAGCCACAAGAAACTCAAGAAGGAAGAGTTAATAAAACTTCACAACTGGAGTTGTGAGAGTGGATGTAGACATTTGTCGAACCACTATAAAATTCTGTGTTCTTTACATTTACTGTTTGATATTTGTTTGATATTGTTTAACTAAGAACATTAAAGATTAACAAAGATAAAGATCTAGATAAAAGTTGAGTATAAATTTGATTGGGCTCATTAGTAATCTGATTATTCCGCTTTGTGTATTCTGATATATTGAAAGATTTTTGAAAAGTCTATTCACCCCTCCCCTCTAGACATTTTCACTAGCTTACTCAATATTATTAACTCAACTTTGGGACCAACAAGTGGTATCAGAGCAGTAGTTCTTTGGACTGCTGTTTCTTGATAACCTTACAGATCTTGAGGGATATCTTACTGATCTTGCTGTTAATTCTTGATATTTGTCACTATCTGAATACTTGAAATCTATCTGTTATACTACTGATCCTATTTGTCTAAACAAACATGGATGACACTAATGTGAACAAACTGCCTAAGTTCAAGATTGCAGATTATGACTACTGGAAGCTCAGGATGGAGGCCATCTTTAGCTCAACCCATGATCTAATGGTGTCTGTGGTGACTGAAGGACCAATTGTCATCATGGTGGAAAATACTGCAGTTCTGGATCCATCCAAACCAGTTGGAGCACTGGTCCCTAAACCAAGGTCAGAACTGACTTCGGAAGAAATGAAACAAAACAATTTGGACAGTCTTGCCAAGAACTACATTTTACATACCTTACCAAATGAGTATCTTGGTAAAGTACTAAAATGTAAGACTGCAAAACAGATGTGGGACAAACTGGCTATTCTTTGTGAAGGTACTACACTGATCAAAGAAAGCAAGTTATCCACTGCTGTCCAAAGGTTTGAATCATTTAAGATAAAGCCAGGAGAATCAATTGATGAGTTGGATACTCGATTTACCAAAATTATGAATGATCTTGATGTATTAGGAAAGACTTATACTGACAGAGAAGTTAACCTGAGAATCTTGAAAGCCTTGGATGAAAGGTGGAAAATGGTCAAGATGATCATTAAAACCACACAAGACATTGATTCTTGGCCAGCAGAAACTATGTTCCAAACACTTAAGGCACATGAGTTTGAGTTAGATGAAGAAGATCCTATTACTGTGATTCATAAGGATATGGATGCCTCTAAGGACATAGCTTTTAAAGCCTCTACCTCTAAGGGGTCTAGATCATCTAAGTCTAAGGCCTCAAGCATAAAGGATGAACTAGATAGTTCTGATCTTAGTCTGAAAGATCAGATGAGCCTTATGATCAAAAGATTTGATAAACTCAATAAGAGGTATGGTAGATACAAGAGATTCTATAAGGAAACTAAGGGTTCTAGTAACAGGGACTCTTCTGTGAACAGAAGGGATCAAAACTCTTCTGAAAGAAGGGATGAGATCTCCAATGAGAACAGAAGAGATAGGAACTCATCTGATAAGAGAGATAGAAAGTATTCTGATAAGAAAGACAGAAACTCAATTGACAAGCATGACAGGAACATAAAACATTCTCCTCCTAAAAGAACTTATAACAATCCTGTTTGCTATAATTGTGATAAGCCAGGTCATTATGCTTATGAATGTCCTGATCTGAGTTCTGAAGATCGAGAAGAAAGGAAAGCCAGAAGAGATCGAAAATATGCCAAGGGTAAGAAGGCAATGATGGCCTACAATGACTCTGACTCGGAATCAGAAGAGTTACCATCGTCTTCATCTGACTACCCCTCCAGCAATGAAGATGAAGCCTTCATAGCAGATGATGGACTGGTAATGATGGCCAAAATAAATGATGAGGTATCATCTGCTAACTCTTTTCAATCCTGTAACAATTCTGACACTGATGAAAGTGATGCTGCTGTTAGCAGTGTAGGAAGTAGTCTTCATCATTCCCAAGGAGTGACTAAAGAAGACCTTCTACAAGCTAACAAAGCATTCATTGAAATTAGTGATGAGAATATATCTTTAAAGCAAGAAATCATTAATCTGAAAGAAGCTCAGTCAAAAGTAGATCCTAATATAGCTGTCATAAATGCAAGGCTATCAGAAGAGTTGTCCCAACTCCAAGAAAAGTATGCATCCATTGACAAACTATATCAGGGTATGCTTAAAACTCAAGCCAAAGAGACTAATGAATTCAATGATTTAAAGATTAAGTGTGAAAAACTTGAAGAGCGCAATAGATTCTTAGAATCTGAAGTAGTGAGCCTAGATCGAAAGCTATCTGGGATGATTAACTCTACTAGAATTAATCAAACTATCTCAGACAGATATAGAGCTCCAAATGATAAAAGTGGAATAGGTACTGATCTGCCTAGTTCATCTACTTCAGAATTTAAGAACACTAATGGAGTTAGTACAAGTTCTTTGCAACTAGATAAAGGAAAAGAACCCATGACTTATGATGATGAGCCAAAACTCAAAGTACAGTCTAAATACATCCCTCCTACTACCAAGAATGGTAAAATGAAGAATGTATTAAGACCAGTACAGTCAAGACCATACCAGAAGAGTTATACTCCTCTGACCAGATCAGATCAGTCCTGGAATCAGAAGAGACAAACTCAGAACAGTAGGTCAAGACAAGCACAGGCAAGTTGGGAACAGCCTAGACCTCCTTTTATAAGGCAGTCTCAGCTGTATTCAACTAAACCTAGGAGATTTGTGCCTCATTATCATAAAAAACCTGCTCTATATCCTCCTCCTTTATCCTATGATATCTATGGAGAGGAAAGACCAAAGCAAATTTATAAGCCTCATGGTCCACATGCTTTTAGACCATATTCAAACTATTACAGACATACTGATCTTACTGAAAAAGGGATAGAACCAAGGAAAGGCTATCTCAGAAAAATAGATCCTAAGTCTGTTGATAATTCTGAACTGGTTAATAAAGTACTGTTCTGTGATAAATTTGGAAGGAAACTGAAGAGGTCCCACTTATTCAAATCCTCAATGTTCATTTGGGTACCTCTCACTACTAACCCCCAAGGACCCCAATAAACTAGGGTACCTAAATTATTAAGATCACTACCTTACAGGATCGACTGGACTTATACAAGAAGGGTGGTTCAGTTGGTGAGACCTGGTACATAGACAGTGGGTGTTCACACCACATGACTGGTACCAAGGCCTTACTTACTGACTATCATGAGAAGGAAGGACCAAAAGTCATCTTTGGTGATAGCTCAATAGCAATCAAAAAAGGATTTGGATTCATCAAGAATGGAGATGTTGAAATCCAAGATGTCTCATATGTTGAAGGTTTGAAGTATAATTTGTTATCTGTATCTCAATTCTGTGACAGGGGATACAAGGTTCAGTTCAAAACCAGAAGATGTGAAATAATAGATAAAAGGACTCACAATGTTCTACTTGTTGGCATAAGACAAGGAAGTGTATACATTGTGAATTGGAATAGCTGTCCTAAGAATGCTTGTCTTATTACTAAGAGTCCTAAAGAAAACAGTTGGCTCTGGCATAAACGCCTCTGCCATCTAAACTTTAAGATAATCAACAAGATTGCTAGAGAACATCTTGTTGAGGGCATTCCTAATGAAATCTATTCCAAATCACAAGTATGTGATTCCTGTCAAAAAGGTAAACAGGTAAAGGTTTCATTTAAGTCCATTCCAACTCTTTCAACAAGCAGAGTCTTAGAACTCTTGCATATGGATCTTCATGGTCCTATCAACCCTCCTACATTGAATGGAAGAAGGTATACTCTAGTTGTAGTAGATGATTACTCTAAGTTTACTTGGGTAGTCTTTCTACACAAAAAGAGTGATACACAAACACTACTTCTAGATCTATTGAAGAGGTTGCAGGTTGAAAAAGGTCATCCCATTGTCAAGATTAGGAGTGACAAGGGGACTGAATTTATTAATTGCTACATTTCTGACTACTGTTCTAAGTCTGGCATACAGCATTTGACAAGTGCAGCCAGAACCCCTCAACAAAATGGTGTTGCAGAAAGGAGAAACAGAACACTAAAAGAAGCTTGCAGAGCCATGATTGCAGAATTCAACACACCTCAGAAATTTTGGGCAGAAGCTATTAACACAGCTTGCCACTCCAAAAATCGAAGTGCTCTTAATAAGGTGCATGGTAAAACACCTTATGAGGTATGGAAAGGCAGAAAACCAAGAGTTTCTTATTTTCATATCTTTGGATGTAAGTGTTTCATACATAACAATGGCAAAAGTAAATTAAATGCTTTTGATGCAAAAGCTGATGAAGGGATATTCTTAGGATACTCTTCAGTAAGCAAAGCATTTAGAGTATTTAATTACTCTACCCTATGTGTGGAAGAAACACCCCATGTTGTTTTTGATGAGAATGTGCAGGACTCTGCTGATCATCAGCTCAGTAAGAAAATTGACAAACTACAGCTTCAAATCAACAATGAAGATGATGATACAGGAATATATGAATCTGTACAAGCATATAATCCTTTCCTGAAAGTTCTAGATCAAGATTCTGATAAAGAAAAGGTAAAAGACAAAGGTGAGTCATCTAAAACTTCTGAAATACAAGAATTGAATGACTGCTCTCCTATGAACAAATCTGCTGATATAAATGATACTAATCTGCATGATAATTTGCATGATGTAAATGATGATAGCATTTCTGTTAAGAATAGAAGGACATGGAAGTCTGCTCATTCTACTGATCTGATTCTAGGTGATTCTAGTATAGGTGTTAAAACTAGAAAACAATTGTTTGATTCAAAGGAAGAACCTAGTAAGTCTTTATTTTGCTGGTGTTGTTTTCTATCATCTTTTGAGCCTAAAACTGTGATTGAAGCTTTAAGTGATAGTAACTGGATTATAGCCATGCAGGAAGAACTTAATCAGTTCACTAGAAATGAAGTTTGGGAACTTGTTGATAGACCTAGTAATCATAATGTTGTAGGCACTAAGTGGATTTTCAAGAACAAAAGGGATGAAAATGATCTTGTAGTTAGAAACAAAGCTAGATTAGTTGCTCAGGGCTACTCTCAAGCTGAGGGTATTGATTATGATGAGACTTTTGCCCCTGTAGCTAGACTAGAAGCTATAAGATTGTTCCTTGCTTATGCTGCACATATGAAATTTACTGTGTATCAAATGGATGTGAAAAGTGCATTTTTGAATGGTATACTTGCTGAAGAAGTTTATGTGGAACAACCACCTGGTTTTGAAGTGAATAGTCACCAAGTATACAGGTTAAAGAAAGCACTCTATGGATTGAAACAAGCCCCAAGAGCATGGTATGATACTCTTTCTCTATTCTTACTTGAAAATGGTTTTACAAAAGGCAAGGTTGATAGAACTTTGTTTAGAAGACAAGAAGGAAATGATATATTACTTGTTCAAATTTATGTGGATGATATTATTTTTGGATCACCCAACAAAACCTTGAGTGAAAGCTTTTCTACACTCATGCAAAGTAAATTTGAAATGTCTATGATGGGAGAAATGACATATTTTCTTGGTCTTCAAGTAAAACAAACTTCAGAAGGTATCTTTATAAATCAAGCAAAGTACACTAAGAATTTGCTAGATAAATTTGGTATTAAAACCTGTAAAACAGTTGGTGTGCCCGTGCAACCTACATACAGAATGGATCCTGATGAAGGAGGTAAGTCTTCTGACCAACCTCACTATCGTGCTTTAATTGGCTCTCTACTCTATCTAACTGCCAGTAGGCCTGATATTGCTTTTTCTGTTGGAGTATGTGCAAGATTTCAAGCAAACCCCAAGGAAAGTCATCTGGAAGCTGCTAAAAGGATATTGAAATATCTAAAGGGGACCATTAATCGAGGATTATGGTATCCTGCAGATGATGATATATCTTTAAGTGGTTATTCAGACTCGGACTTTGGAGGTTGCAAAATAGATAGAAAATCTACTTCAGGTTCATGTCAATTCTTAGGAACTAAGCTCATTTCATGGTTTTCAAAGAAACAAACAAGTGTGGCAACTTCTACTACTGAAGCAGAATATATGGCTGCAGGTAGTTGTTGTAGTCAGCTCCTTTGGCTAATACAACAACTCAGAGACTACAATGTTGTAGAATCTAATGTACCTATATATTGTGACAGTAATAGTGCCATTGCCATCACACAAAATCCTGTTCTACATACTAGATGCAAACATGTTGACATTAGGCATCATTTTATTAGGGATCATGTTGAAAAGAAGAATATTAGGATGGAAAAGATTCATACTGATATTCAAAGAGCTGACATTTTTACAAAACCATTGACTGAAGTGAGATTCAGAGAATTGTGCATTAGTTTAGGATTGATAGATATGGATTCTGTTTGTATATAGAACTGTGCTAACATTTCAGGTACTGATCTTATACCAAGAAGGACATGAAGCAGAAATTAAGAGCAGTACATCAAAACTCAACATTCAGAAGAGACAACCCTATGTCAGATCACTACTCTTAAAACAGGTAACAAGGTTACTAAAGTGACCTTAATCCCAATGAGGAAGCTGGTAAAGCAGAGGGACACTGAGAACACACATTAAGGGGGAATCTGTGATTTCTTAAAGATCCTTTTGTGACTCAGATCACTAAGTCACTTTAGCATAAACCTTGATGTGATCATTAAATTAAACATATTGTTACTAATCTGTACTGTTTTACACTTATACATATTGTACTAACACTTCTACCAAGGTGAAACAGGCACAGAAGAGGAATTCTTCACTGAAGGGGGAACTGATCTGATTACAGATTTGAAAAGTTTACTAATCTGATCTGATTACAGAACATAGCAGTCTACAGATATATTCTGATTAATAAATTGACTTGTCTACAGAACTGTACTGATTACAAAGCTTCTTTGTCTACAGTACTGATCTGATTACAAATTCAGTTATTCTACAGAACTAATCTGACTACTGACTAATCTGTCTACAGAAAGACTTGTTTTCTACTAATCTGTCTACATAATTCTACTGATCTGACACAGTACTGATCTGAGGATCACTGTGCTGATATCAAAAAGGTGAAATCAGGAAATTTGGGTACTGATCTGAGGATTACTGTGCTGACCCATCTACTGATCTGACATCTACTATACTGATTCATCTACTGATCTGATTTCTAAAAAGGTTACTCAGCTGATCACAGTACTCAGCTGATCCAGATAAGTAAAATTTTCTTTAAATACTAGTAAGAAAATGAAGAGAAATAGTTTTGGAAACTACTGTGCTGATTTGCATCAGAACAGTCTTTTGGTTTAGAATTTTCTAAGTAAAAAATTGTTCAAATTTTAGATTACTAATAGAGAAGATTAGTACACTCCTCTATTTCTAACCTAAAAACTGTGGTGTATTTATCAAACACAAGTTGGCTCCAAAAATTAAAGAATGGTACTAGAATGTGAACAGTTATTGTTTAACTCGAATTTCGAGACTTAATCCCAACCATTCTTTGTGATAATCTAATTCAATCCTAGCCCTAGATTGGTTTTGAATTTAACAAAAACGATCACTCTTCATCGTCTTCGTTCTTACGAGTTCATTTCTGGAAATCTCATAACTACATAACTACTGAAAAAATCTGGTTTCTACAAAATCCTCAAATGGCAACCATTAATATTATCAATGAAGCTAACAAAGTTGCAGGAACATTCGATTCGAATTTCTGGATTCGCAAAAAGGGCATTTTTGTGGAAAATGCTGTATATTTCAATGGCCGACACAGTGCTGAAAATCAAGCCATTCTGACTATGTGCGAAGAGTGCGGACTAAGGAAATTTCTGGAATCATCTCCCATGAATGTCTACGAACCAGAAGCAATGGAATTTTATTTGCAGCTCAAAGGAGACAGTAATGGTGTCCACTCCATGCTTTCTAGGCATAAGGTCACTATCACAAGGGAAATTCTAGAAGTGATGTTGGATTTGCCTCAAGGCCCAGTAGACATCATGAATTACAAAGCTGGAGAGGAAAAGGAATGTGTAGGAAGGTGGTCAGGTGTTGAAACAGAGACATTGACTAATCTGAAGAAGGATGTACTTCCTACTGGTCTGCAGTTTTTGATGGACATAGCAGGAAAATGCTTGTTGTTGGTCCCAAAGTTAAGTTAATAATATTGAGTAAGCTAGTGAAAATGTCTAGAGGGGAGGGGTGAATAGACTTTTCAAAAATCTTTCAATATATCAGAATACACAATGCGGAATAATCAGATTACTAATGAGCCCAATCAAATTTATACTCAACTTTTATCTAGATCTTTATCTTTGTTAATTCTTAATGCTCTTGATTAAACAATTCAAACAAATAACAAATAGTAAAGTAAAGAACACAGAATTTTATAGTGGTTCGACAAATGTCTACATCCACTCTCACAACTCCAGTTGTGAAGTTTTATTACTCTTCTTGAGCTTCTTGTGGCTTAAAGTCCCAAGATTAAGACTGTGATCTTATCGATTATACCACCAGGTATATATTCGATCTACTAGTAATTTTCCAAGTAACTAGCACACTTGTTTTACAAAATACAAACTTAAACTTGAAAAGTAAAACTTCTCTTTTAATAGCCTTTGATTCTTCTCTTCAATTCAGTGGCTCTTCTCCTTGCTTTGATTTCCTTAACTCTGTGAGTTCTTGCTTGTAGACTTTGCTCTTTGAATTCTCTAAGATCAGTAATTTCTCAGTAGTCTTCATCAGTAGGAGATCATACAGTATTTATAGAACTTAGTATGACAATTAGCAGTTTGTGAACTAACTCTCAACTAACTCTAAAACTGTTTTTGTAACTTCTTCTTGTAACCAACTTTGTAACTTCCTTCTTATTCCAAGTCAGCATTTCTTCAATAAATCTTCAGTTACTCCTTAAATAAGTTATCCAAACTTATTCTTCAATTTCACCAAATCAGCACAGTAACTTACTGTTCTGATTTTTACTCTTCGGATTTTTACTCTGCTGATTTTTACTCTTCTGATTCAATCAGCACAGTAACCAAAAACTGTTCAAAACTTCTCCAGATTTCTTCTAAGCTTCACTTCAACTCTTCTTGAAGTCTTCTTATTCTGAAGTAGTCCTCTGAGTCTTCATTAGTCTTCTGATCTTCTCCTAATCTAGTTCTAATCTACTGTTCTGAACTTTTACACTGCTGAATACAAATAGAATACAACTTTACATATATAAAACCCATCTATACATCAACTGAACTATATACAGATGAGTATATCTAAGTCCTACACTATAAGCTGTCTATACAATTCAAAACATCAGCTTAGTTCCTAACAGTTCATATATCAGATCAGTAACCAATAAGATCAGTAACTCATAAGATCAGTAACTCATGTAAGTTCAATAACTTCCATATAAGATCAGTAAACATCTAAGATCAGTAAACACTTAAGATCAGTAACTTACATATAAGATCAGTAAGTACATCAGATCAGTAACTCAGATTTCAAATATCTCATATAAGATCACTAAAAATATTCTCAGTTTCCATACTCAGATCAGTAATCTTATTCCAGATAACTCAGTTAAGATCAGTAATTTTACTCTTAATATTACTCAATAAGATCAGTAAACTTATTTTAGTTAGCATTAAGATCAGTAATCTCAATTCAAGTTTCTCATCAGATTAGTAAGCTTATATTCAGATGACTTAGTTAAGATGACTTAGAACCACATATATCACTAACTTTAAGTTGCTTTTGGCCATCAAAACATACTTTCATCAACTAGAATATTGTTTATAGGATTCATATCCCAACAATTTCCCCCTTTTTGATGAAGCCAAAACTACTTAAATGTTAATAAATCAGTAGTTAAGTATGTAGTCAATCATAACAGTTCATCAATTCAGAAATCATATCATATTCACAATCAAATCAGATATTTCAAATATTACACATACTCACAAAATATGAAATGATCACAAAATATAGAAATAAAGATTAAGGATAGAAATGTATATTACACATACTCACAAAATATGAAATATTCACAATCAAATCAGATGCTTTCTTTAACCTGTATACTTGTCTTCAAGAACTTGACATCCTTTTCTTTCTTCTTTTTCAAGTTTTCTTCTTCACTTGTCATAACAGCTTTCATTTTGCTTTTTGATCTAGTCATTCTTCCAGCTTCTTCCTCTTGTTGTTCTTCATCAGATAGGACTAACTTCCTCTTCTTCTCACTTGAACTTCCAGCAAGATCAGGTCTTTTCTCAACAATCTCTTGACCTTGTTGCTTCTGTTGCTTTCTTTGCTTGAGCTTCTCATTTAAAATAGCAATTTCAGCTCTTAATTCATCCTGACTCACAACCAATTGAGCTTGTTGTGACTGTGTTTGCTCCATCACTTGTCTTGTCCTGTCTTCCCCCTTTTTGGCTTCATCATGCCACTCTTTTAAGGAAGATATGTGTTGCTCCAGCTTCTTATGCAACACTTGAGACAAATTCTTTTCTTGAACTCTATGAAGGTCAAAATTTTTGGACATTGTATGCTCCATGACCTTTTCATAAGAGTGTTCAGAATGCATCTTGTTCATCCTTTCAGTAGCTTCTTGAAACATTTGGACAACAGCTTCCATCTTTGCTTGAAGTTCTGCATTCTGCTTTTTCAGCATCTCAAATTCAGAAATATCAGATTCTTTCTCAACAGAACCTGTTCTGATCTGTTCTTGCACATCCTCAATAGGATCAGTAGAGTGAATCGGAATGCTTTCCATTTCTTCAGCATTTACATCCCGATTGTCAACAACTTCAGTTTCTTCAATCACAACAGTATTCTCAAACACCTCTGTTGCATTGACAATATCTTCATCAATTTCCATAAAATCTTCTGCAGCAGCAGTTTCAGTCTCATCAACACCTTTCTCTTCACTAAACAAATCCTCATCAGAGTTAGGAGTTGCAATCTTCTCAGCAGTGTACTTGATTCCTGTTAATCTCTCAACAAGAAGTACAACAGATTCTGGAGTGACCAACTCAAGAAAAGAGTTAACACCAGCTGCTTGCATCTGCTCTGCTTCCCAATCATCAAAGATTGAAGCACCTCCCATGCCTTCCATTATAACCAAATTCTCCTTCAAAGTACTCCTCTTAAGATACACCCATGTGCCAATCCTAAGGAGTTTCTCAAACTCAACTGAGCTTTCATCCAATCCAGGAAATTGCTTCAACAAGGCTATCCTTAAATCTATTCTGATTCTATCTTCTTTATCACAGATAGTGTACTCCATCAAATCAGCAGGTTTAGGAGTAATAAATTCAGGTTCAGGAGAAGATGAAATATCAATTGGTTCAGAAGAAGGCTCAAATTCATGTTCAGTAGAGTGAGCATGAACCTGTATTGGGGATTGATGTGGTGAAGATTGATGTGAAGTTTGATGTAGAGGGGTAGGAATTGAAGTAGGCTCAAAGTTAGTGTGCTGAGGTGATGAATGGGGAGTGTTCTGAGTCTCAGAAAAGTAGTGATCTGATCCTCCAGAACATGAAGGTTGAGGGTTTTGGGGTTCTGTTTGGCTTGGTTCAGAGTCAGACGGGGTAGGGGAGACAACAACTAACTTCCTCCTAACACTCCTTGACTTAGTCCTCTTATGAACAGCAATTGGACTAGGAACACTAACCTCTTGCTCATCTGAGCTCGATTGCTCCACAGTTCCCAAAAATCGAACTGTTGGTTCTGAGGCAGCTGTAGCAGATCTTCCTCTCCTTAATGTAGTACTGCTCGGATCATGCCTTGCCTTCGACCTAACTTCAGGTTGATTGTCCTCAGATTGGTACATTGAAGCTCCAGACTCTTCTGCTTCAATTTCTTGAGAGTGTTCCAAGGGGTTCTATTGTTCAAATTGAACAGACTCCTTCTTCATCAAGAACTTCCCATGATGGAATTTCTTGGGATTACTCCAATATGGCTTTTTCACCAGCTGAGGCAGCAAGAAACTCAGCTTGCTTCCAAACCCTAATTTTGATTTAAGTGAGAATTCCATTGTATCCTCATCAAATAACACTTTTTCCTTCTCAGTCATTAGCCTTTCCAGGAAGAATCCTTGCCAATCACCCTGCACTCTGTCAATGATTGCAGCCATAATTCTAATTTTGAAACTCGATAAGGCATCCTGGCTATGATGTTGCCCTAACAAGCACTTTCCAGCTATATCCATCAAGAACTGTAGACCAGTAGGAAGTACATCCTTCTTCAGATTAGTCAAGGTCTCTGTCTCAACACCTGACCATCTTCCCACACACTCCTTTTCCTCTCCAGCTTTGTAGGTCATAATATCCACTGGACCTTGTGGTAAATCCAAAATTACTTCGAGAATGTCCCTCGTAATGGTGACCTTGTGTCCAGCAAGCATGGAGTGAACACCATTTTTATCTCCTTGAAGTTGTAAATAAAATTCCACCGCTTCTGGTTCATAGACGTTCATGGGAAACAATTCCAGAAATTTTCGTAGCCCGCACTCTTCGCACATAGTTAAGATAGCTTGATTTTCAGCGTTGTGTCTGCCATTGAAGTAGACAGCGTTCTCCACAAAAATACCCTTCTTGCGCATCCACAAATTCGAATCAAAAGTTCCTGCTACTTGGTTAGCTTCATTGATAATATTGATAGTTGCCATTTGAGATTTTTGTAGAAATCAGATTTTCAGAAGTTATGAAGTTAAGATATTTCCAGAAATGAGCTCGTAAGAATGAAGAAGATGAAGTGAGATTGTTTTTAGTAAATTCAAAACCAATCTAGGGCTAGGATTGAATTAGATTATTACAAAGAATGGTTGAGATTAAATCTCGAAATTCGAGTTAAACAATAACTGTTCACATTCTAGTAACATTCTTAATTTTTGGAGCCAACTTGTGTTTGATAAATACACCATAATTTTTAGGTTAGAAATAGAGGAGTGTATTAATCTTCTCTATTAGTAATCTAAAAATATGAACAATTTTTGACTTAGAGTATTCTAAACCAAAAGACTGTTCTGATGCAAATCAGCACAGTAGTTTCCAAAACTATTTCACTTCATTTTCTTACGTATATTTATAGAAAATTTCACTTATCTGGATCAGCTGAGTACTGTGATCAGCTGAGTAACATTTTTAGAAATCAGATCAGTAGATGAATCAGCACAGTAGATTTCAGATCAGTAGATGGGTCAGCACAGTAATCCCCAGATCAGTACCCAAATTTTCTGATTTCATCTTTTTGATATCAGCACAGTAATCCTTAGATCAGTACTGTGTCAGATCAGTAGATTTCTTGTAGACAGATTAGTAGTAAACAAGTCTTTCTGTAGACAGATTAGTCAGTAATCAGATTATTTCTGTAGAATAACTGAATTGTAATCAGATCAGTACTGTAGACAAAGAAACTTTGTAATCAGCACATTTCTGTAGACAAGTCAATGAATTAATCAGAATATATCTGTAGACTGATATAGCCTGTAATCAGATCAGATTAGTAGACTTTTCACATCTGTAATCAGATCAGTTCCCCCTTCAATGGAGAATTCCTCTTCTGTGCCTGTTTCACCTTGGTAGAAGTGTTAGTTCATGAGATATAAGTGTAAAACAGTACAGATTAGTAACAATATGTTTAATTTAATGATCACATCAAGGTTTATGCTAAAGTGACTTAGTGATCTGAGTCAACAAAAGGATCTTTAAGAAATCACAGATTCCCCCTTAATGTATGTTCTCAGTGTCCCTCAGCTTTACCAGCTTCCTCATTGGGATTAAGGTCACTTTAGTAACCTTGTTACCTGTTTTAGTGATCTGACATAGGATTGTCTCTTCTGACTTTTGAGTTTTGATGTACTGCTCTTACTTTCTGCTTTATCTTCCTTTTGGTATAAGATCAGTACCTGAAATGTTAGCACAGTTCTATATACACACAGAATCCATATCTATCAATCCTAAACTAATGCACAATTCTCTGAATCTCACTTCAGCCAATGGTTTTGTAAAAATGTCAGCTCTTTGAATATCAGTATGAATCTTTTCCATTCTAATATTCTTCTTTTCAACATGATCCCTAATAAAATGATGCCTAATGTCAACATGTTTGCATCTAGTATGTAGAACAGGATTTTGTGTGATGGCAATGGCACTATTACTGTCACAATATATAGGTACATTAGATTCTACAACATTGTAGTCTCTGAGTTGTTGTATTAGCCAAAGAAGCTGACTACAACAACTACCTGCAGCCATATATTCTGCTTCAGTAGTAGAAGTTGCCACACTTGTTTGTTTCTTTGAAAACCATGAAATGAGCTTAGTTCCTAAGAATTGACATGAACCTGAAGTAGATTTTCTATCTATTTTGCAACCTCCAAAGTCCGAGTCTGAATAACCACTTAGAGATATATCATCATCTGCAGGATACCATAATCCTCGATTAATGGTCCCCTTTAGATATTTCAATATCCTTTTAGCAGCTTCCAGATGACTTTCCTTGGGGTTTGCTTGAAATCTTGCACATACTCCAACAGAAAAAGCAATATCAGGTCTGCTGGCAGTTAGATAGAGTAGAGAACCAATTAAAGCACGATAGTGAGGTTGGTCAGAAGACTTACCTCCTTCATCAGGATCCATTCTGTATGTAGGTTGCATGGGCACACCAACTGTCTTACAGGTTTTAATACCAAATTTATCTAGCAAATTCTTAGTGTACTTTGCTTGATTTATAAAGATACCTTCTGAAGTTTGTTTTACTTGAAGACCAAGAAAATATGTTATTTCTCCCATCATGGACATTTCAAATTTACTTTGCATGAGTGTAGCAAAGCTTTCACTCAAGTTTTTGTTGGGTGATCCAAAGATAATATCATCCACATAAATTTGAACAAGTAATATATCATTACCTTCTTGTCTTCTAAACAAAGTTCTATCAACCTTGCCTTTTGTAAAACCATTTTCAAGTAAGAATAGAGAAAGAGTATCATACCATGCTCTTGGAGCTTGTTTCAATCCATAAAGTGCTTTCTTTAACCTGTATACTTGGTGACTATTCACTTCAAAACCAGGTGGTTGTTCAACATAAACTTCTTCAGCAAGTATACCATTCAAAAATGCACTTTTCACATCCATTTGATATACAGTAAATTTCATATGTGCAGCATAAGCAAGGAACAATCTTATAGCTTCTAGTCTAGCTACAGGAGCAAAAGTTTCATCATAATCAATACCCTCAGCTTGAGAGTAGCCCTGTGCAACTAATCTAGCTTTGTTTCTAACTACAAGATCATTTTCATCCCTTTTGTTCTTGAAAATCCACTTAGTGCCTACAACATTATGATTACTAGGTCTATCAACAAGTTCCCAAACTTCATTTCTAGTGAACTGATTAAGTTCCTCTTACATGGCTATAATCCAGTTACTATCACTTAAAGCTTCAATCACAGTTTTAGGCTCAATAGATGATAGAAAACAACACCAGCAAAATAAAGACTTACTAGGTTCTTCCTTTGAATCAAACAATTGTTTTCTAGTTTTAACACCTATACTAGAATCACCTAGAATCAGATCAGTAGAATGAGCAGACTTCCATGTCCTTCTATTCTTAACAGTATCATCATTTACATCATGCAAATTTTCATGCAGATCAGTATTATTTATATCAGCAGTTTTGTTCACAGGAGAGCAGTCATTCAATTTTTGTATTTCAGAAGTTTTAGATGACTCACCTTTGTCTTTTACCTTTTCTTTATCAGAATCTTGATCTAGAACATTCAGGAAAGGATTATAAGCTTGTACAGATTCATATATTCCTGTATCTTCATCTTCATTGTTGATTTGAAGCTGTAGTTTGTCAATTTTCTTACTGAGCTGATGATCAGCAGAGTCCTGCACATTCTCATCAAAGACAACATGGGGTGTTTCTTCCACACATAGAGTAGAGTAATTAAATACTCTAAATGCTTTGCTTACAGAAGAGTATCCTAAGAATATCCCTTCATCAGCTTTTGCATCAAAAGCATTTAATTTACTTTTGCCATTGTTATGTATGAAACACTTACATCCAAAAATATGAAAATAAGAAACTCTTGGTTTTCTACCTTTCCATACCTCATAAGGTGTTTTACCATGCACCTTATTAAGAGCACTTCTATTTTGGGAGTGGCAAGCTGTGTTAATAGCTTCTGCCCAAAATTTCTGAGGTGTGTTGAATTCTGCAATCATGGCTCTGCAAGCTTCTTTTAGTGTTCTGTTTCTCCTCTCTGCAACACCATTTTGTTGAGGGGTTCTGGCTGCACTTGTTAAATGCTGTATGCCAGACTTAGAACAGTAGTCAGAAATGTAACAATTAATAAATTCAGTCCCCTTGTCACTCCTAATCTTGACAATGGGATGACCTTTTTCAACCTGCAATTTCTTCAATAGATCTGGAAGTAATGTTTGTGTATCACTCTTTTTGTGTAGAAAGACTACCCAAGTAAACTTAGAATAATCATCTACAATAACTAGAGTATACCTTCTTCCATTCAATGTAGGAGGATTGATAGGACCATGAAGATCCATATGCAAGAGTTCTAAAACTCTGCTTGTTGAAAGAGTTGGAATGGACTTAAATGAAACCTTTACCTGTTTACCTTTTTGACAGGAATCACATACTTGTGATTTGGAATAGATTTCATTAGGAATGCCCTCAACAAGATGTTCTCTAGCAATCTTGTTGATTATCTTAAAGTTTAGATGGCAGAGGCGTTTATGCCAGAGCCAACTGTTTTCTTTAGGACTCTTAGTAATAAGACAAGCATTCTTAGGACAGCTATTCCAATTCACAATGTATACACTTCCTTGTCTTATGCCAACAAGTAGAACATTGTGAGTCCTTTTATCTATTATTTCACATCTTCTGGTTTTGAACTGAACCTTGTATCCCCTGTCACAAAATTGAGATACAGATAACAAATTATACTTCAAACCTTCAACATAGGAAACATCTTGGATTTCAACATCTCCATTCTTGATGAATCCAAATCCTTTTGTGAATCCAAACAAGTCCAGTCGATCCTGCAAGGTAGTGATCTTAATAACTTAGGTACCCTTGTTTATTGGGGTCCTTGGGGGTTAGTAGTGAGAGGTACCCAAATGAACATTGCGGATTTGAATAAGTGGGACCTCTTCAGTTTTCTTCCAAATTTATCACAGAACAGTACTTTATTAACCAGTTCAGAATTATCAGTAGACTTAGGATCTATTTTTCTGAGATAGCCTTTCCTTGGTTCTATCCCTTTTTCAGTAAGATCAGTATGTCTGTAATAGTTTGAATATGGTCTAAAAGCATGTGGACCATAAGGCTTATAAATTTACTTTGGTCTCTTCTCTCCATAGATATCATAGGATAAAGGAGGAGGATAAAGAACAGGTTTGTTATGATAATGAGGCACAAATCTCCTAGGTTTAGTTGAATACAGCTGAGACTGCCTTATGAAAGGAGGTCTAGGCTGTTCCCAACTTGCCTGTGCTTGTCTTGACCTACTGTTCTGAGTTTGTCTCTTCTGATTCCAGGACTGATCTGATCTGGTCAGAGGAGTATAACTCTTCTGGTATGGTCTTGACTGTACTGGTCTTAATACATTCTTCATTTTACCATTCTTGGTAGTAGGAGGGATGTATTTAGACTGTACTTTGAGTTTTGGATCATCATCATAAGTCATAGGTTCTTTTCCTTTATCTAGTTGCAAAGAACTTGTACTAGCTCCATTAGTGTTCTTAAATTCTGAAGTAGATGGACTAGGCAGATCAGTACCTATTCCTCTTTTATCATTTGGAGCTCTATATCTGTCTGAGATAGTTTGATTAATCTTAGTAGAGTTAATCATCCCAGATAGCTTTCGATCTAGGCTTACTACTTCAGATTCTAAGAATCTATTGCGCTCTTCAAGTTTTTCACACTTAATCTTTAAATCATTGAATTCATTAGTCTCTTTAGCTTGAGTTTTGAGCATACCCTGATATAGTTTGTCAATGGATGCATACTTTTCTTGGAGTTGAGACAACTCTTCTGATAGTCTTGCATTTATGACAGCTATATTAGGATCCACTTTTGACTGAGCTTCTTTTAGCTTAATGATTTCTTGTTTTAAAGATATATTCTCATCACTAATTTCAATGAATGCTTTGTTAGCTTGTAGAAGGTCTTCTTCAGTCACTCCTTGGGAATGATGAAGACTACTTCCTACACTGTTAACAGCAGCATCACTTTCATCAGTGTCAGAATTGTCACAAGATTGAAATGAGTTAACAGATGATACCTCATCATTTATTTTGGCCATCATTGCCAGTCCATCATCTGCTAAGAAAACTTCATTTTCATTGCTAGAGGGGTAGTCAGATGAAGACGATGTTAACTCTTCTGATTCCGAATCAGAGTCATTGTAGGCCACCATTGCCTTCTTGCCCTTTGCATATTTTCGATCTCTTCTGGCTTTCCTTTCTTCTCGATCTTCAGAACTCAGATCAGGACATTCATAAGCATAATGACCTGGCTTATCACAATTATAGCAAACAGGATTGTTAGAAGTTCTTTTAGGAGGAGAATGCTTTCTGTTCCTGTCATGCTTGTCAATTGAGTTCCTGTCTTTCTTATCAGAATACTTTCTGTCTCTCTTTTCAGATGAGTTCCTATCTCTCCTGTTCTCATTGGAGATCTCATCCCTTCTTTCAGAAGAGTTTTGATCCCTTCTGTTCACAGAAGAGTCCCTGTTATTAGAACCCTTAGATTCCTTATAGAATCTTTTGTACCTGCCATACCTCTTGTTCAGTTTATCAAATCTTTTGATCATAAGGCTCATCTGATCTTTCAGACTAAGATCAGAACTATCTAGTTCATCTTTTATGCTTGAAGCCTTAGTCTTAGATGATCTAGACCCCTTAGTGGTAGAGGCTTTGAAAGCTATGTCCTTAGAGGCATCCTTATCCTTATGTATCACAGTAATAGGATCTTCTTCATCTAACTCAAACTCATGTGCCTTAAGTGTTTGGAACATAGTTTCTGCTGGCCAAGAATCAATGTCTTGTGTGGTTTTAATGATCATCTTGACCATTTTCCACCTTTCATCCAAGGCTTTCAAGATTCTCAAGTTAACTTCTCTGTCAGTATAAGTCTTTCCTAATACATCAAGATCATTCATAATTTTGGTAAATCGAGTATCCAACTCATCAATTGATTCTCCTGGCTTCATCTTAAATGATTCAAACCTTTGGACAGCAGTGGATAACTTGCTTTCTTTGATCAGAGTAGTACCTTCACAAAGAATAGCCAGTTTGTCCCACATCTGTTTTGCAGTCTTACATTTTAATACTTTACCAAGATACTCATTTGGTAAGGTATGTAAAATGTAGTTCTTGGCAAGACTATCCAAATTGTTTTGTTTCATTTCTTCCGAAGTCAGTTCTGACCTTGGTTTAGGGACCAGTGCTCCAACTGGTTTTGATGGATCCAGAACAGCAGTGTTTTCCACCATGATGACAATTGGTCCTTCAGTCACCACAGACACCATCAGATCATGGGTTGAGCTAAAGATGGCCTCCATCCTAAGCTTCCATGTTGGGAATAAAATGATACATGTTTTGATTAAATACCAAAACCCCCTGAGACATGCCTAAGTCAATTGATAATGTTCTAAGAATGTTAGAACACATAGCACAAGGCTAGATGAGAAGCTGAAATGTTAGGCAGCTCTTAGACAATTAGATGCACAATTGAGGGGGAACCTATGCTTTGAAGATGATCAAGATCAAGTTCCCTCAAGGCTCAAATTCTGGAACAATCACTTAAGAACAAGGACACTCTATGAAAACCAAATGCTCTGATCAGGAGAGTTGTCCAGAGAAGATGTTCATATGCAAGAACAAGTGAGTAGAGCTCAAAAGGACAAATCCAATATGATGCTCTGATCAGGAGAGTTGTCCAGAGAAGTTGTCTACATGTTAGAATGATAAAATCAAAAGGACAAGCCAAATAAATCTGATCAGGAGAGTTGTCCAGAGAAGCCAACTCTATGTAAAAAGTGCTCTGATGCTAAAAGACTAAATATACTGATCAGAAGAGTTTTTCCAGAAGAGTTGTCTCAGCATGATTGAATCAGAACAGATGTTCTAAAGGTTGAAGATCAACTATGCTGAAGAGAAAGAGACAACCACACCCTAAAGATCACCAAAGAAACAAGCCAAGAATCTGTCTTCCAGTTTGAAGAATTCAAGGAAGACATTTATAGCAATTTGGGGCTGCCTCTCCAACGGGCAAATCCTCCATTTTGTCTATAAATACAGAAGTGTGAAGACCATTTGAAGGCACCTCAACCTTGACAAGAATATCCAACTATCCTACAAGTTGACAAGTGCTCTTAAAGCCTTCAAAGAGACTATCTTAGTCTTTATACACTTCATCTAAGCTGAACTTCATTGTATAACCATACACAAGCTTAGAGAGATATCCTATCCTTATACACTGATCTCCATTGTAAAGGATATCTCATTAGTTGGAACCTTACTTCAATCCTTATTCCTTTCAAGTGAGAAAGTGAGAAGGTTGTAGTAGTAGAAGTGGTAGGAGCTGACTGTTGAGAGAAGAACAGTTCAGTTCTGAGTTGAGAAGAGGGTACTAGGACTCTAGACATCCTAGGGATCAATTCACCAAGGAGTGGTGTTCTTGATCAAGTGCACCTTGGCACTATAAAACAAGTTAATTCCAAGAGTGAAGGAATTATCCTGTTAAATCAGGGAAAGTGGATGTAGGAGCTTGAGTCTCTGAACCACTATAAACTCTTGTGTTGATTTACTTTACAAGTACTTACATTCATTCAACACTGCACACAAAACTGATCTTTCAAAGATACATATTCAAAGACTGTGCAAAACAGATTTGGACAAGTTCCCTGAAGCTTAACTGGACTGTTTTGGATTGGGAAAGTGATTTCAGAAATTAAAGGAGTCTAAACTTAAGGGGCCAACCACTATTCCGCACATATAACTCCCCTAGATAGTTATTCAACTAAGTACTCAATAGTACTTAGTAGTTTGATTATCTTAGAAGAGTTAATCTTCTTCAGCAGAGTTGTCCAGACAACCTTGCTGAACTCTGGTTTGATCAAAATTGAAAAGAATTGCATACAAGTGTATTCCCCCCCCCCCCATACACTTGTCATATACTCCTTTCAGGACCAACAAGTGGTATCAGAGCAGTGGTTCAAAGACCACTGTTTCTGAAAATCCATCTTGATCTTCAAAACTCTTATATTTGTGTGGTCACTGAACTGATCTCTATTTGAAATCCATCACTTATTGTCCAACTAACTATTTGTGAGATATGGCCAACAACAATGCTGTTCCTCCACCTGCTGTCCAAGGATTGGACAATATGGCCACAAATCCAGTCAATCACATTTCACATCATAAATTGCCCATGTTCTCTATAGACAACTATGACTTCTGGAAAATTAGAATGAGAGCTCATCTTGCATCTCTTCATACTGATATGTTGAGAGTAATCACAAGAGGACCTTTTGTGTTTACTCAAACTAATCCCAGATTAACAGATGAGCAAAGAGCAGATATAAGGGAACTGATTCCCAAAGATGAGGATGACTTCACTGCTGATGAAAAGAGGAAAGATAATTTGAACTATCTTGCCATGAACACTCTCTATCAAACAATTCCAGATGCAGTTATGGGAAGAGTCTACCACTGCACCACAGCCAAAGAAATTTGGGATACCCTTGCTGAAATGTGTGAGGGCACAGAAAAGATCAAGGAGAACAAGCTCCAAGTTGCTGTGCAGAAGTTTGAACAATTTTCAATGGAGTCTGATGAGTCCATTGACAAATTTGCTGGTAGATTCACTGATGTGATGAATGAGATTAACTCATTGGGCAAGGTCTACACCAAGAGAGAAGTTGGACTGAAAATCCTGAGAAGTCTTACTCAAAAGTGGGATGTCTATGCTGTAATGATGCAGAACACCAAAGATCTCTCCACCATGCCCATGCAACAAATATTCTCAGAACTCAAAGCCTATGAGTTTGACCTCAATAGAAGAAAGCCTGTTGAGGAACCTTCAAATCCTACTAAGGGAGTGGCATTCAAAGCCAAAGTTGCTGAACCAGAAATGCAACCCACTCCCAGATCATCAAAGACAGTCTCTAAGACTGAAATGAAGGAAGAACTAGCCTTGATGGCCAGAAGGTTTGACAAGCTCAACACAAGGTTTGGTAGATACAAGAAATTCTACCAAGACAACAAATTCAGGAGAAGATACAACTCCCCTGAAAATCAGGCTGAGGACAAAAAGCCTGAAGAGAAAAGATCAGAGGATAAGTCCTCTGATAGGAGAAGATCCAGTAGAGCTGATCCTTCTTCATCTAAGAGAAGAGATGAATCCAAGAAGGATGATGATGAAGACCTGTGCTACAATTGCAAAAAGAAAGGGCACTTTCAGTATGACTGCCCTGAATTAAGCTCTAAAGAAAGAAGAGAGAGGCAAGCTAAAAGAGACAGAAAGTTCACCAATAGAAAGGCCATGATGGCTGGTGAAGAATCTGATAGTGCTGAGAGCTTCAACTCTTCTGATGGACTATTCTCCAACAGTGAAGATGATGATGATGTTTGCAACATGGTTCTTGAGAATGATGAGGTATCCTCTACTTCTAGTTCACCATCATTCATCTCACAAAACACTAGTGAGGTTAACCTGAAACTTTCCTTAGGAAAGTTGATGGAAGATTTCACTAGATTACAAGAATTTCATGACAATTGTGTGAGAGAAAATGAAAGATTGGTTACTGAACTAACCAAGAACTCTGAGGTAGCTGTTGATGTCAAGTCTACTGAGTTGTATCAACAAATCTTGAGAAAGCTTGAGGAAGCAAATCTCAGGATAGTTGACCAACAAAAGGAGATTGATGATCAACTTCTCTCTCAGAAGAGAAAAGAATTTGAACTTAAAATTCTAAATGCCAAATTTGAAAACCTCTCACATGAGTATGATATTCTTAAATCAAGTGAAGAGAGCCAGAAATTAAAGATGTCTGCTTTGAACAAATCTTCTAGAGCAATAGAGGAAATTCAAAGTTATCAAAGACCTATGGCTCAAAGAAGTGGATTGGGTTTTGATCCATTTGAATCTTCACCTTGTCTTAGTGTTGCATCCACAAGTAACACTAAGAGAATCTTTGTTAAGTCAGTGGCACAAACTGAAAATGAAATAATTTAGCCACTGAACAAAGGAAAGGGCAAATTGAATGAAATGCCTACTCAAGTGATTCAGGAGAATAGGCCAAAACCTAAGGAAATGGCCAAAGCTCCTGAACACAAGAGGAATATTGGTCAGCAGAGTAGACCCAATGGAAGGGCAACTCTCCTGAACAACGTTCAGAGGAGTTATCCAAGGTATAATCAGCCTAGGCCAACTCATCTGAGAAAGCTTCAGCTGAATAGACCTAAGGACAACTATCCTCAAAGGCAGAATAAAATGAGACAACCAAAACCCTTCATGCCAAAGGGTAATGGTCATAAAAAGGCCTTTCCTCAAAGATTTCATCAAGTTGCACAAAGAACTCATAAGTTCAGGAGAATTGACAACTCCTCTGAAACTTACAGAGTTAACACATTCACACATACTTTCCCAAAGGCATTTAAGGGAAAGACAGTGTATGTTGATGCACAAGGAAATCAACTTAGCCACCTTGAATCAATCAGGGTTATTAGGCAAGTTTGGGTTCCCAAAGGTACAACTAACCTATCAGGACCCAAAACTCAAAGGGTACCTAAATCTATCTAAATGCAGGTACCATTGGGCCACAAGAAGAGGAGCATGAATAAAAAGACAGCATGGTACCTTGACAGTGGATGCTCAAGGCACATGACTGGAAACAAGGAACTCCTCTCTGATTTTATTGAAAAAGAAGGCCCAAATGTCACCTTTGGAGACAACTCACAAGCAACTACAAAAGGTTATGGTACTTTGATGATTGGTAACATCAAAGTAACCAATGTATCTTATGTAGCTGGTCTCAAATATAATCTCCTAAGTATCAGTCAATTCTGTGATAAAGATTTTAATGTTGAGTTCTCTAGTGGAAAGTGTCTAATTAAGGATAAAACTCAACAAACTCTATTGACTGGAACTAGGAAGGGAAATGTGTATTTTGCAGATTGGGACAAGTCTACTGATGCTGCATGTTTTATTGCTAAAAGCTCTAGTGAACAAAGTTGGTTATGGCACAAGAGGCTAAACCACCTGAACTTCAAATCTATGAATAAACTTGCTAGAAATGCATTAGTTAAAGGACTGCCTAATGAAGTTTTCATTAAAGAACATGTGTGTAAACCATGTCAAGAAGGAAAACAGATTAAAGCTTCATTCAAAGGTAAACCAGTCATCTCCACTGAAAGGGTACTTGAACTTCTACATATGGATCTGTTTGGACCAATTAACCCTACAAGCATAAATGGGAGAAAATACACATTGGTGGTAGTAGATGACTTCTCTAGGTTCACATGGGTAGTATCTCTCCTTAATAAGAAGGAAACACAAGTCAAACTACCTGAACTTCTTAAGAGATTGTCAAATGAGAAAAGCCTTAGCATTATCAAGATAAGATCTGATAAAGGCACTGAGTTCATTAATTCTTACATCAATGAGTATTGCTCATCTAATGGGATAGCTCATGAAACCTCAGCAGCTAGAACACCTCAGCAAAATGGAGTTGCAGAAAGGAGGAATAGAACCCTGAAAGAAGCTGCTAGAACTTTAATTGCTGATTCAAATTTGCCTAAGAGATTTTGGGCTGAAGCTATAAATATTGCATGCCATACTCAAAATAGATGTTTGATCACTAAGGGCAAGGCAAAACCCCCTATGAACTCTGGAAAGGAAGAATGCCTAAAGTGTCATATTTTCATATATTTGGTTGTAAATGTTTCATTCACAATAATGGGAAAGAACAATTGAAAGCCTTTGACAGCAAAGCTGATGAGGGAGTATTCCTTGGATACTCTCAAATCAGTAGAGCTTTCAGAGTTTACAACAAGAAAACCCTTATAGTGGAAGAAACACCTCATGTTGTGTTTGATGAATCTATCTTTGAGATCAGGAATGATCATTTGGAACCTGAAGAAATCACACAAAGGACAACCAGATTAAGCCTAAAAGACAAAGACACTGAATTCATAGATGTTGTCCAGGCCAACCTGCCTGAAGAACCCACATTGGACAACAATCCTGAAGGCAATCTTCCTGAGACAAACCCTACAGATGGAAATGGTGAACTGAATGAACCAATCCCAGTTCACATCCAGGTAACAACTACCAATGAAGAAGCAGTTCCTGCTGAGGTAGTTAATGGGTCAAATAATCAAGGGGGAACTCAAAATGTTGAAAATGCCAATGTCCCTGACATTGAGGACAACACCCCTGATTATGATCCTGAATTAGATCCTGCATTAAATTATCCTGAATTCTATGATCAAAATGACTCACCTTCAGTAGAGGACAACTCTACTGAAGAGATCAGAAAAAGAAGGACTTGGTTGTCTGACCATCCTACTGATCTGATACTTGGTGATCCAAGTATTGGAGTCAAAACTAGAAGATTTCATGGTGAAAGTGCTCTATTATGTTGTTTCTTGTCAGAACAAGAACCTAGTGACATTGAGGAAGCACTTCAAGATGCAAATTGGATCACAGCCATGCAGGAAGAACTCAACCAATTCACCAGAAATGAAGTATGGGAGCTGGTTGATAGACCTTCACATCAAGATGTTATTGGAACCAAGTGGGTATTCAAGAACAAAAAGAATGAGAATGATGTGATTGTCAGAAACAAAGCAAGACTAGTGGCAAAAGGCTATTGCCAACATGAAGGCATTGACTATGATGAGACATTTGCACCTGTGGCAAGGCTGGAAGCAATAAGGCTTTTTCTAGCCTATGCAGCCCACAAGAGGTTCAAAGTATACCAAATGGATGTCAAGAGTGCCTTTCTGAATGGAGTCTTAAAAGAAGAAGTCTATGTGGAGCAACCACCAGGTTTTGAAGTTGGAAACCAAGTTTACAGACTCAAGAAAGCTCTATATGGACTCAAGCAAGCCCCTAGGGCTTGGTATGACACACTGTCACAATTCCTCTTGGATCATGGATTCACCAAGGGAACTGTGGACAGAAACTCTCTTCAGAATCTCTGAAGGAGAGGACATCTTGCTTGTCCAAATTTATGTAGATGACATAATTTTTGGATCTCCTAATGAGAAGCTGTGTGAGAAATTCTCCAAGCTCATGCAAAGCAAGTTTGAGATGTCCATGATGGGGTTGATGAATTTCTTTTTGGGTCTACAAGTCAAGCAAACAAAAGAAGGAATCTTCATCAACCAAGCTAAGTACACCAGAGAGATGATCAAGAAATTTGGGTGTACATCAAGCAAGCCAGTGAGGATCCCAATGAACACAAATTGGAAGATGGATCCTGATGAGAGTGGTATTCCAACCAACTCTACTGAGTATAGAGGAATCATTGGATCACTCCTCTATCTCACTGCCAGCAGACCTGACATTACCTTTTCAGTAGGTGTTTGTGCAAGGTTTCAAGCAAATCCTAAGAAAAGCCACCTTGAGGCTGCAAAGAGGATTTTGAGGTACCTCAAAGGCACTGAGAATCTAGGCCTTTGGTACCCTGCTGATGACAACATTGAGTTAACTGGCTACTCAGATGCTGATTATGGAGGATGCAGAATTGACAGAAAATCCACTTCAGGAACTTGTCAATTCTTAGGCAATAAACTCATATCTTGGTTTTCCAAGAAGCAAAACACAGTGGCTACCTCCACCACTGAAGCTGAATATGTTGCAGCTGGAAGTTGTTGTGCTCAAATCCTTTGGCTAAGACAACAACTCAGAGACTACAAAGTCAACTCTACTGAAGTGCCAATTTTCTGTGATAACAATAGTGCCATTGCTATATCACAAAATCCTGTCTTGCACACTAGATGCAAACATATGGACATCAAGCACCACTTCATTAGAGATCATGTGGAGAAGAAGGATATCAAGTTGGTGAAAATTCACACAGACCATCAAAAAGCTGATATACTAACTAAGCCACTTGCAGAGGCAAGGTTCCTGGAATTATCAGCAGAATTGGGACTTCTTGATCCAGGGAAGTTGGAAAAATGAGTCCAAAGAAGTTCATTGATTGAGGGGGAAATAAACTCAAACTTCAGCAGACTTGGTCAAGTCTACTGAGAATCAGAAATATGACCTTACCTTCTTCAGGACACTTGTCCCTTGAAATTCAGGACACTTGTCCACAACTCTTCAGGACACTTGTCCATGTAGGGTCAGATAAGTTGTCCCAGCTATCAAACCAAATCTTGGTATGATAAACACCTATTTTTGGTGATCAATACCTATTTCGAAATCTGTCCCATTGAAATACAGTTTTCACCTTTCTGGGATTTAATTTGTCTCCCACCCAAAAGGTCACTTTCCATGCATTAAATGCCAAGATTTAACTCTTGTTTGCATTAAACTTTTTGGGACATGATCTATCTCGAAAAACCCCCAGCCTTAAACAAACATTAAAAACCACCCACGTTTTGAATAAAACAGTTATTTCACTGTTGCATTGGTTTTTGACCATTGGATCAAAAAGGGACAACTCCCCTGAAATCAATCCTAGCCGTCCATTTTGGATTTCCATTTTTGTTCACCTTTGAATTGTTTCAAGACCTTACCAACTCATTGACAAACATTCTTTTTAGAATATTCACAAGTCTTAAGACCCCCACAAACACTTCTTCCCCAAGTATTCGAAACCCTAACTCAAATCTTCTTCAAACTCTCTCAAAACTCTCTCTGCAAATTTCAATGGCCCCCAAAGTTAGACCTGAGATGCTTGTTGATTTCTCTAACAAGGATCTAGACCTGGATTTTGCCTACCTAAGCAACAAAAACAATCTTCACTTTGAGCCAATAGTCTCCTTTGAAAGTGATGATCCTGAGATTACTCCAACCCTGAGATGGTTGAGAAGAGCTGGTCTTCAAAAGTTCTTGGAAGAAAGGCCAAGTTCTTGCTTGGAGAGCTACATGGCAGAATTCTTTGCCTTCCTCAAGTGGAGAGGCAAATCTGAAGATGGTGAAGTATCAACCAGATTATCTTACACTGCAGAAGGAGAGGAAGAAGAGAGATTTCATAGAGTGAAATTCTCTTCAGAAGATCTGGAAGGAGCTTTTGGATTGCCTCATGAGGGAAGGAATCCAGAAGTTTATGGTACTGGCCATGAAGATGAGATAGCCCAAGAATGGCTATTAGTTCCAGGCCCTCTCTCCTCAACTCAAAACAAGAAGACTCTCAAGCCAGAGTTTCTCAACCTGTTTGAGGTAGTTGCTAAGAGCCTCTTAAGCAACACTGGAAGCTTAGAGCAGGTCAGCCATCCAAGGATCAGAATCATGGCTGCCATTATTGATGCCAGTGATAAGGGCATTAAGTTTGATTGGAGGACCTTCATCATGTCTGAAATGATGAAGGAGAAGGCAAAATTCAAGGTGAAAACCCACAACAAGGTGGTGCTAGAAGGGAAAATCAAGTATTGCACCAGGGCAAGCTTGTTGATTGAGAGGTTTTCCCACTATTCCCAGATGCAGACCTTTGCAAAGCCCCTCCCAGCTCAAAAGATCTTGTTCAGAAAACTTAGCAAGAAAACTGAACAGAGAAGGATGCTTATGGCCAAACCTGCTGAAGAACAGGAGGAAGAGAAGCCTAAGATGAAAAGGAGAACAAAGGCCAGGGCTGTCAAAACAAGAAAGATGTCTCAATTGTCTTCAAGAGAAGCCTCAGGAGCATCAGCTGAAGTTGATGCAGTGGCAGAAGAGGGAGTGAGTGTACCTTCTGACCACTCAGAAGAGTTGAGGAGGAAGTACAATGAGACTAGGCAAAAGAAGAAGGGTGATAAGAGAATCAGGGAAGTTGTCCCTGAGAAGGAAGGAAGTGGAAGCAGTAGGGCCAGCAAGAGAAGGGCCAAACCTACTGAGAAGGTGTTGGAGCTTCAGGAAGAAAGGTCCCTACAAATTGCTCTAAGGGAGAGCAGAGCTGAAAGCAGGACCAAATCCATGTCAAGGACTAATTCATCTGGTTCTGGAACTCCAGAATCCAAAGTCCCTGAAGGTCAACCTATAGAGGTCAACCTCCCTGAAACTCAGAACCTTGAGCCCAACTCCCCTGAAACCCATATTACCCCTTCCAACCAACCCATTACCCCTGTAAACCTCACAAAGAGATACTCTCCTGAGGGAAGTGTGCAGAGAAGTATGATAGATGTGCTAGCTGACATAGCTATAGATGAGACAAGGTTACAATCTCCCCTTGACTCATCTATGCTCAATTATTCAAAACTTTTAGAAGCTGCACTCTTTACCCCAACTCCCTTGAGCAAAGCCCCTTCAGATCCATTGCTCTCAAAAGCAACTGAAGATCCTTCTACTATACCCAACCCATCTGAAGCCAACATTCCTGAACTTAACCTGCCTGAAGCCACATTAGGAGAACCCAGAGCCAACTCCCCTATAACCCAAAATCCCCATTCAAGTGGAGATGAGGAGGAGTATACTTATGAAAGTATGCTCAGAGGAGGAGCCAAGGCTACTGTGGACAATTTGTATCCACAACTTGCTGAATTTCCAAGAATTAAGAAAGCCTTTCATGATTTAAGGATGCTTGTTGATGTGAAAGACAAATCTATGATGGAGATATCACAAGTCATCCAAGATAAGGGTGCAAACTGGTGGCAAATAGAGGAAAACAGATTGCTACACTTTGCTGGAGTTTCAAAGACAAGATTTCTCATTGATGAGGAGATTTTTGCAAAGCTAGTAGCTGACAAGATTGAGGAGGAGAAAGAAAGAAAAGCCAAGGGAATCAAACACCCTGACAGTAGCTCCAATGATGATGATTCCCCTGATGATCCCTCAAATCCTTCAAATCCCAACCCTCCTGAAACCCCTCAAGCCAACCTCCCTGAATCCTCTCAACCCAAGTCTTCTATAGCAAACAGACTTTCAAACCCTCCTAAAACCTATCATAGGAAAGGCTCTGTATCTTCAGAGGTGTTGACCAAGGGTGGTAACACAACCAAAGACACATCTGCCAATGAAGGTTCTTCTGAACCCAAGGCACAACCTAAAGATGTGGAGGTTCCTTCTCAAGAGGCTAGTTTGGTTAAGGCCTATTCAGTGTCAGAAGAGTTGGACACTGATCAGCCCTTAATCATTCAGGATGACTCAGTGGCTATTGATAAGAGCACTGTGATCTCCCCACAACTGCCATCTTTGAACCTTGTTGAAGGTAGAGATGCTGCAGGTTTAGGAGAAGGAGTTGAAAAGGAAAGTAGTTTTGAAAAATCAGAGGGAGTTATGGATGATAGAGAGGTAGTTATCACTAAGATTGTGAGTGTACCAACATATGAGGGTGGTATAAGTGAGGAAGGACAGGTTATTCTTGAAGTCAAATCTGAACTTCAAGAATCCCTTGATGAGAGGAGGCCTGTTCCTTTAAGTGAGGAAATCTTTAGTGAAGGAAGAAAAGAAATAGTTGAAAATGAGGAGAAGACTGCTGATGTATCAGAGTCTTATGAAAAAGAAAATGAGGGAGATAAGTGTGTTTTTACTGATGCGTTTGATTTGTCTGATATTGCAGGGATAAGCTTTGAACAAATTTTTGCAGATGATTTCTTGACAGATGCTCCCATCCAAGTTGACACTGGATCAGCACAAGCCCTGCTTGGGATGCAATCAGAGAAGTTGGATTCCTTGGCTCAACAAGTTCAAACAGCTCATGCAGAAACTTCTGGAGCATTAGATGAGCATGGAAGAACTCTAGCTTCTGTTGAAATGAGATTAACTGGCTCTGAAGATGTGGTTTTACCCACAATGGAAGCAAGAATTGAAGGAGTAGAATCTGGTCTTCAAACCATCTCTACTGCAGTTCACAAAGCCCAAGTCAGTATGGAAAACATCTCAAAGGAGGTCAAGAAGGATCAAAAGATGCTGAGAGATAACCATAATGCAAATGTTCAAGCTATCAGACTGACAATAAAGCAAGCTCTTGGCAAGAAGTCAGCCCTGCAAAAGAAAAGAGCTGAAGAGCAAAGGCTAGCTATGGTCAAAGCAGCCTCAGAAAAGTTTTCCCAAGAAGTGTTGGCCAACATTGCTGAAGGTGCAGTGGCCAACCTCACTGAGCTCCTGAAAACCAACTTGGATGCATCTCTTAAGGCAACCATGGAGGAGGTTGTCCAACAGAAAATGAAGCCTGTTCTTGCTTTTCTCAGCCTGAGTAATGACAAGATGCAAAATATACATGATGAGAATGTATATCTGTTGGAAGAAATGAAGTCTCTAACCCAAGCCCAGTCCTTATTGGCATCTACTATGAGTGAACTGAAGCCAGAATGTTTTGATGCTGCCAAAAAGGGGGAAAGGGAAAGAGCAAGGGCAAAAGGTGCCTTAGTGATTGGGAGTCCAGTGAAATGGAAGGACAAAGTCCCTGAAGGAAAGGGAAAAGAGCCAGCAGTACTGAACTTGGAAGAATTGGATGAAGAGGAGCAGTTAGCATTGGCATTGAAGAACTCAATGGCCTCAGCTCAAGAGGAAAGAGTGAGGCTACAACAAAGACCAGGTGGTGAAGTTTCAGGTTTGGACAAGGATGCTGAAGGTGTCCAAACTAGAGGAAAGATCAAGAAGGCCCAAGGAAAGAAGAGACAAGTTGAGAAACTCACTGACTTCCCCAATAGCCTTGATCTTCCACCTGAATTCAGAGTTGTTGATGATGAGCCTACATCCAAGAAAGCCAAAACTGCTGAAGAGCCCAAAGCTACTGAACAGGACAAGTCTTCTGAATCTGGCAAATCTACTGAAGGTCCCAAGTCCACTGAAGACATTGAAGAATTATTTGCTGAAGGATTTGGACCTGAACCAAAAAAGAAGATAACAGTCCTAGCCCATGATCCATCAAAGCTGTTTCATGAAGGGTATGGCAAAGACCCTGAAACACAACAGAAACTGGCCATGATGAGGGCACAAGAGAAAATGGACTTGATGGAAGAAGCTAACAGAGCAAGAGATGAGAGAAGAGCAAACTTTCAGAAACCAAGAAGGAGGAGAGCAACTTACAGCAAGATGAAGCCTCAGTTTCTAATCCCAATGGACACCAAATATCCACACTTGGATAAATGGGTGCCAATTCAGCTGAATGACACATGGGAAGTAGCCAAAAGGGAGTTTGTCTATGAATATTATGTCATTGACAGATGGAATGGAGGAGATGCAAACTCTGCCTTCACTGAGTTCATGCTAGAATACTACAGAGAGTTGTATCAACAACTACTTGCAGCTGCTGACATTGCAAGAACTGAACTCAATGCTCCCAAGCCTATCATCTATATGCCTCCAAAGCTTGAAGGATGGATTGACCAAGCAAGGATCCTAAGGGAGTTCACAGAAATTCTGAAGCTGAACAAGATGACCCTTGGACCTAAAGGAACCAACCAGGAAGCCATGGCACTCAAGAGGAGAGTGTGGGCACAATATGGGATGCTGCCACCTCCTGAGGATGATCTTTGAATGGCTAAGTCTTCTGACTTTTTCTAGGTGAAAAATTGTCTTATCTGAAGATATTTTTGCTATGTGGTCAAAACTGCTGAAAGTGGACAAGCCTGCTGATATGTGCACTGACATGCTGTTTGCTCTAAAATGATTTGCTCTGATACAAGAATTGATGCATTCTACTTTGCTATCTGGAATATCTTGTATTAGTTAGCTCTAGGTGTTAGATCTCTGATACCTGAAATAGTCTATTTTGCTCTGATCTTATGTTTAGTATATCTTGATTTGTAATGATTCCATGCTCTGATAAGTTATCTTCAACTATCAACATGCTTGTAATGATTCTCTTTATGAATGATAGTTGAACTACTTTTGAATCAAGATACATGACTTCAAGTAATCTCTCTATGCCTATCTTGAAACCTACTTGCAACAGAAACAGTGAATACACTAACACATTATCTTTTCAGGAATATTGACCTTAGTCATGTCTTCTGAAGATACATGTAATAGGTGTAGACAAGTCACTTTTGCTTAGATTGTGTAGGTTTTGGCATCATCAAAAAGGGGGAAATTGTTGGGAATAAAATGATACATGTTTTGATTAAATACCAAAACCCCCTGAGACATGCCTAAGTCAATTGATAATGTTCTAAGAATGTTAGAACACATAGCACAAGGCTAGATGAGAAGCTGAAATGTTAGGCAGCTCTTAGACAATTAGATGCACAATTGAGGGGGAACCTATGCTTTGAAGATGATCAAGATCAAGTCCCCTCAAGGCTCAAATTCTGGAACAATCACTTAAGAACAAGGACACTCTATGAAAACCAAATGCTCTGATCAGGAGAGTTGTCCAGAGAAGATGTTCATATGCAAGAACAAGTGAGTAGAGCTCAAAAGGACAAATCCAATATGATGCTCTGATCAGGAGAGTTGTCCAGAGAAGTTGTATACATGTTAGAATGATAAAATCAAAAGGACAAGCCAAATAAATCTGATCAGGAGAGTTGTCCAGAGAAGCCAACTCTATGTAAAAAGTGCTCTGATGCTAAAAGACTAAATATGCTGATCAGAAGAGTTGTCCAGAAGAGTTGTCTCAGCATGATTGAATCAGAACAGATGTTCTAAAGGTTGAAGATCAACTATGCTGAAGAGAAAGAGACAACCACACCCTAAAGATCACCAAAGAAACAAGCCAAGATCACTTTGAAGTGAGATAAAGGGAAAAGGCCAAGTCATCTGAAGAAGAGCAAGCCAACCTTGCTGAAAGGCAAAACTGGTGATAGTGATAAGAAGAGTTGTCCAGTTGATAAGGAATATTGTCCTATCATTGGATCAACCTTCAGAAGCCATGTCCAAGTCCTAACAAGAAGTCAAACATTGGGAAAAGTGCTGAAGAATGAAGACAAAGTCTTACAAGCCGTTTATTACCCAAATGAGGACATGTCACTATCAAGAATCTGTCTTCCAGTTTGAAGAATTCAAGGAAGACATTTATAGCAATTTGGGGCTGCCTCTCCAACGGGCAAATCCTCCATTTTGTCTATAAATACAGAAGTGTGAAGACCATTTGAAGGCACCTCAACCTTGACAAGAATATCCAACTATCCTACAAGTTGACAAGTGCTCTTAAAGCCTTCAAAGAGACTATCTTAGTCTTTATACACTTCATCTAAGCTGAACTTCATTGTATAACCATACACAAGCTTAGAGAGATATCCTATCCTTATACACTGATCTCCATTGTAAAGGATATCTCATTAGTTGGAACCTTACTTCAATCCTTATTCCTTTCAAGTGAGAAAGTGAGAAGGTTGTAGTAGTAGAAGTGGTAGGAGCTGACTGTTGAGAGAAGAACAGTTCAGTTCTGAGTTGAGAAGAGGGTACTAGGACTCTAGACATCCTAGGGATCAATTCACCAAGGAGTGGTGTTCTTGATCAAGTGCACCTTGGCACTATAAAACAAGTTAATTCCAAGAGTGAAGGAATTATCCTGTTAAATCAGGGAAAGTGGATGTAGGAGCTTGAGTCTCTGAACCACTATATACTCTTGTGTTGATTTACTTTACAAGTACTTACATTCATTCAACACTGCACACAAAACTGATCTTTCAAAGATACATATTCAAAGACTGTGCAAAACAGATTTGGACAAGTTCCCTGAAGCTTAACTGGACTGTTTTGGATTGGGAAAGTGATTTCAGAAATTAAAGGAGTCTAAACTTAAAGGGCCAACCACTATTCCGCACATATAACTCCCCTAGATAGTTATTCAACTAAGTACTCAATAGTACTTAGTAGTTTGATTATCTTAGAAGAGTTAATCTTCTTCAGCAGAGTTGTCCAGACAACCTTGCTGAACTCTGGTTTGATCAAAATTGAAAAGAATTGCATACAAGTGTATTCCCCCCCCCCCCCATACACTTGTCATATACTCCTTTCAGGACCAACATTCCAGTAGTCATAATCTGCAATCTTGAACTTAGGCAACTTGTTCACATTAGTGTCATCCATGTTTGATTAGACAAATAGGATCAGTAGTATAGCAGATAGATTTCAAGTATTCAGATAGTAACAAGTATCAAGAAATAACAGTAAGATCAGTAAAATATCCCTCAAGATCTGTAAGGTTATCAAGAAACAGCAGTCCAATGAACTACTGCTCTGATACCACTTGTTGGTCCCAAAGTTGAGTTAATAATATTGAGTAAGCTAGTGAAAATGTCTAGAGGGGAGGGGTTAATTCTTAATGCTCTTGATTAAACAATTCAAACAAATAACAAACAGTAAAGTAAAGAACACAGAATTTTATAGTGGTTCGACAAATGTCTACATCCACTCTCACAACTACAGTTGTGAAGTTTTATTACTCTTCTTGAGCTTCTTGTGGCTTAAAGTCCCAAGATTAAGACTGTGATCTTATCGATTATACCACCACGTATATCTTCGATCTACTAGTAATTTTCCAAGTAACTAGCACACTTGTTTTACAAAATACAAACTTAAACTTGAAAAGTAAAACTTCTCTTTTAATAGCCTTTGATTCTTCTCTTCAATTCAGTGGCTCTTCTCCTTGCTTTGATTTCCTTAACTCTGTGAGTTCTTGCTTGTAGACTTTGCTCTTTGAATTCTCTAAGATCAGTAATTTCTCAGTAGTCTTCAGCAGTAGGAGATCATACAATATTTATAGAACTTAGTATGACAGTTAGTAGTTTGTGAACTAACTCTCAACTAACTCTAAAACTGTTTTTGTAACTTCTTCTTGTAACCAACTTTGTAACTTCCTTCTTATTCCAAGTCAGCATTTCTTCAATAAATCTTCAGTTACTCCTTAAATAAGTTATCCAAACTTATTCTTCAATTTCACCAAATCAGCACAGTAACTTACTGTTCTGATTTTTACTCTTCGGATTTTTACTCTGCTGATTTTTACTCTTCTGATTCAATCAGCACAGTAACCAAAAACTGTTCAAAACTTCTCCAGATTTTTTCTAAGCTTCACTTCAACTCTTCTTGAAGTCTTCTTATTCTGAAGTAGTCCTCTGAGTCTTCATTAGTCTTCTGATCTTCTCCTAATCTAGTTCTAATCTACTGTTCTGAACTTTTACACTGCTGAATACAAATAGAATACAACTTTACATATATAAAACCTATCTATACATCAACTGAACTATATACAGATGAGTATATCTAAGTCCTACACTATAAGCTGTCTATACAATTCAAAACATCAGCTTAGTTCCTAACAGTTCATATATCAGATCAGTAACCAATAAGATCAGTAACTCATAAGATCAGTAACTCATGTAAGTTCAATAACTTCCATATAAGATCAGTAAACATCTAAGATCAGTAAACACTTAAGATCAGTAACTTACATATAAGATCAGTAAGTACATCAGATCAGTAACTCAGATTTCAAATATCTCATATAAGATCACTAAAAATATTCTCAGTTTCCATACTCAGATCAGTAATCTTATTCCAGATAACTCAGTTAAGATCAGTAATTTTACTCTTAATATTACTCAATAAGATCAGTAAACTTATTTTAGTTAGCATTAAGATCAGTAATCTCAATTCAAGTTTCTCATCAGATTAGTAAGCTTATATTCAGATGACTTAGTTAAGATGACTTAGAACCACATATATCACTAACTTTAAGTTGCTTTTGGCCATCAAAACATACTTTCATCAACTAGAATATTGTTTATAGGATTCATATCCCAACACTTGTTAGGGCAACATCATAGCCAGGATGCCTTATCAAGTTTCAAGATTAGAATTATGGCTGCAATCATCGACAAAGTTCAAGGTGATTGGCAAGGATTCTTCTTGGAAAGGCTGCTGACTGAAAAAGACAAAGTTTTGTTCGATGAGGATACCATGGAATTTTCGATTAAATCGAAATTAGGGTTTGGAAGCAAGCTGAGTTTCTTGCTGCCTCAGCTGGTTAAAAAGCCATATTGGAGTAATCCCAAGAAATTCCATCATGGGAAATTCTTGATGAAGAAGGAGTCTGTTTAGTTTGAACAAGAAAACCCCTTGGAACAACCTCAAGAACTTGAAGCACAAGAGTCTGGAGCTTCAATGTACCAATCTGAGGACAATCAACCTGAGGTTAGATCAAAATCGAGGCATGATCCGAGCAGTATTAGACCAAGGAGAGGAAGGTCTGCTACAGCTGCCTCAGAGCCAACAGTCAGATTTGTGGAGACTGTGGTGCAATCAAGCTCAGATGAGCGAGAGGTTAGTGTTCCTAGTCCTATTGTTGTGTGTTGGTCCCTGAACGAGTAGTGAATGGGATTAAAGTCTAGAGGGGAGGGGTGAATAGACTTTAAAACTTTTTCAAGAGAGTTGGGAACCTCTTCTGATTGCTATGTCAGCTGGACTACAAGTCTGCTGGTCCAGATGACTATAGTGATCTGATAGAAGAGGTTATATGCGGAATTATGGTAGGCCTTGTTTAGACTCGTTCTCTTAGTTTCTTTTGAAAGTGCCAAGTTATTTAGTTAATAGAAATACTCAGCTGATGTTGGTTTGAGAGTTGTGGCCTTGTTTTGAATACAGTTAAAACACAGTATGCACTATATAAGATAAATGAAATGACAGTAAAGTAAAGTGCAGAAAGCAAATAACACCAGGTTTATAGTGGTTCGGATATACGATCCTACGTCCACTCTCACGTCCTAACGTGAAGTTTAATCCCTTTAATTTACCGCAAATTACAAGGGTCTTGACCTTTATAGTCCCAAGGATAGGACTTTGAGATCTGAGCCGTCCTAACAGCTACGGTCTCCACAAGTGATTGTAAGCACTTGCACTTTGAGGGTTTCAAAAACTTTAACCTTTCGGAGAGGGTTTGGGGTTTTTTAAGAGTATCCAACTAGTGATTCAAGCTTATAATTTGCTTAATCACTTTTCCTAAAACAAATGATAAACAATGTGAAATAGGTTTCAGGTTCTTAAGGGTTGGATAGAAATCACTTAAGAGCTATGGATAATCTAATGGATTCTGGCTCTTTGAGAATTCTTGAGACAGTACAACTTTAGCTTAATTGCTTGCTGGAAATGTTGAATTCTCTTGTTGTGACTTCGTTTTTTGTGATTTCTCATCCTCTTGTATTTATAGTGGTGATTGCTTGCAACTAGCCGTTGGAGTTGACTAGCCGTTGGGGCAATCTTTCCATAATGGCTTGATTCCTTGATTCCAGCCGCTTGATTGCTTCAATCCTGGGATCATGTCAATCTTCTAAATAAGGTAGGTCTCTGTTTAAATTGCAAGATGACTTTGGAATCAGCCGAGTCCTGAAAGATCACATAGTCGTCTGATCTGAGCTTCTAGTCTTCTGACTACTCTTCTGGCCTTGAGTCTTTTGTCTTCTGATATCAGCAGAGTAAAACTCTTCTGATCTGGCAGTTCTTGTGTTCTGCTTTAGGCCATCTTCAATCTGGGACTCCATCAGTTAAGTAGGTATACAAGCACCTTTCTTAACTGGTCTTCAAGGATCTCCTAGTCTTCATGTCTTCTACTCTTCTCATCTTGAGGGAGCGCATGTAAGCCGGGACTGTGCTGATCAACTGATATCTATACAGTCAATCACACAAGACTAGTCTAAGTTGTTCTATACAAAGTCAGCTGATCCTATTACATTTATAAACTCTAAGTGTTTTGGCCATCAAAACTATACTAACATCAAGTGGGGCTTAGGGTGAATTTATATCCCAACAATTTCCCCCTTTTTGATGAAGCCAAAACTATATATATGATAAATGCTCTTAATAAGATAAGATAGGAGTTTATAAACTTCATAGAGACTGAAGTATCTGATGAAGACAATGAGAGTTTGTCTTGAAAGCAAAGAGAACTAAACTTGAATATATAGAGCTTTTACAGATTACAAGTAATAGTTTCTTAAAGCTTTGAAAGTGGTCTTCATCAGGTCTTCTGATCTTCAGATGCGGAAGGCAAGGTACAGACGAGATCGAACTTCTTCCATGTGCTGCAGGTCTGTAACATTCTCCTCTTCATAGATCTTCTCTAGGATCCTTTTGACTTCAATGAAGTCTGTTCTTCCAGAATCCAGAGTGGGAGGATCCCATTTGGGTTCTTCAGGAGTTAGGATTCTGCAGTTGTCAAGTTCTTTGGCTGTCTTGACTACTTCTTTCCAGAACTCTGGATCTTCAATGTTTATGAATTGATTGAACTGGAAGAATTCATCTTCATAGGTTGGGAGAGGGCCAAATTTTCTTACAATGTGGTGTTGAATTTGCCATTTCTTCTTCAGAGGGTACCACCTTGGTAGCTCATCTTGAAGGGCTAGATAATCCACATAGTTGCTATCAAACACCAGAACTTTATCTTTCTGTGCCAGAGCATTTTCTTTCAGTGCTTTCTCCTTGAGAGCTTTCCTGAGTTTGGCTATCTTCCTGTCAAATTTGGCTTTGACTGCTTTCGCATCTTTTAGCTTCTTTTGTTTAAGCTCTTGAGCTTCAAGCTCTTTTCTTTTCTTCAACTCTAAAGCCTCTTTCTCTTCTGCAGTAGGCTCTGCTGGAGTTGACTTCTTGCTTGACTTCTGAGCTTGCTCATCTGCCTTCCTTTTCCTTGTCATCCTTTTCTCGAAAACTTGTTCTGTAGAGGCAGTGATCTGCAGACTTTTGGCAGTTGCTTGAGTGGGAGCTTGGATGTCTTCTTGAGAAATTTCTTTGCCTTTGCCTTTCTTGCTCTTGATTTTGCTTGATAAACCACCCAAGGTTTCATTCAGCTCATCTTGAGATACTACCATTACAGCTTGCTGTGCAGTAGTCTTCTCTAGAGCTTTTATCAATACATCTTCCCCCTTTTTGGCTTCAGCAAGTGCAGCCGCAAAAGGCTTCATGGCATTCAGAATCTCCACTCTAAGAGTTTGTTGAAGAGCCATGGCGTTGACTCTGCCAACATGAGTCAGATGAGTGATGCTATGGTCTAGAATCTGAGCATGAGAGTTGGAGGAGGAGGCAGCTTCTAGTTTAGCTGTAATTGTTTCCAATTTGGTTGCTGTCTCCTGCAGCCGAATCTGAAGTTTTTCATTCTCTGCTGTAGCTGATTGGAGAAGAGCTCGACCTTCAGTAGCTCTTGCTTCAGCATCTTCAATTCTTTTGTTGTAGGTGTTTTCCATGCGGTTGACCTCATTAGTGTAGAGATCAGCAAACCTGGTGGAATAGTCACCTGCCTTCTTCAGAATGCTGGTCAGATACTCACTTATCTGAATGTGAAGTGATTCTCCAAACTTGTCTTCAATGTCAATTATCTGGTCATGAAGACGAGTTCTCTGCTCCTTAACAGCCTTTTCAACATATCTTCCAAGCTGTAGGCCTAAACCCTTTTCAAAGTGTAGGTCTATTGCAGCCTTGACCTGTGAGCATATGTCTGCTGTATAGTCAGCTGTTGAAGTAGAAGTTGAGGCAGTACCTTGAGGCTTTGGATGAACAATCAGGGCTTTGCCTCTTTCTTCAGCTGAAAGGTACTCTTCATTGAGAAATGAGGTAGTGGCCTTAACCAGGTGGGACATGATGGTGTCTCCTCTGTCAATGAAGTGAGGTAGAGTATCCTTAGGCATGAAGTGATCAGGGATAGTGATTACCTCTCTTTCAATCTCGGTTTTGTCACCTGGTTCAGCTGAGTCTTCCGCAGGAACGGACGCAGCTGAGTCATTCATTTTTGCTGTGCCAACTGTCTGCTGACCTGATATGCCTTCTGGGATAGAGGCATCATTAGGTGGAATTCCTAGAATTCTGTGGCATACTGCTGTAAAGGCTTCTTCGGGCAGCAGTTGAGCAAAAGATGTAACTTGAGCAACTTCTTTTTGCTCCATTTCCCAGTCGAGGAAATTAGCTTTTCCTCCCATTCCTTCCATGACCTCAATAAGGTCATCCACATCATCTCTCCTGAGTTCAATCCAGGTGCAGATTCTGAGAACTTGTTCGAACTGAACTGATTCCTCATCAATACCAGGAATAGTAGACTTGAGCAGGTTTGCTATCTTCATCCTCATTATCTTCTCCCTTGTGCACATAGGATTGTGTACCATTCTGTACTGAGGTTGAGAGGTACCAGCTTGAATCAGGTCTGCTGGTGCCATGTCTTCTGGAACAGAAGAAACAATGATGGTAGGAGTTTGAGTATTTGGGGTAGTTTCCTCTGCTGTGTGAGTATCAGCAGGGATTTGGGAAGTGATATGTTCTTGATCTTCAGTGGTCTGTTCATCAGCAGGGTTTTGAGTCTGCTGGTCTGGTATAGTATCTTCATGAAGATCAGTAGAAGGTTGAACCTGTAGATCTTGGACATCTGCTGTGTGAATGTCAGCAGGGGTGTTGGATGGAATCTGAGTTTGATTAACAGAGATCTGTGATTGGGTGTCTGTTGTTTGAACATCAGCAGGGGTAGGCAATAGTGATTCAGGGGTTGAAGTAGGTTGAGCTTGTTCCTCTGCTGTGTGAGTATCAGCAGGGATTTGGATATCAGTGTTTGAGTGGTCAGATGGGTTTGAGTCATCAGAAGGGTTGAAGGATGCAATCGGGGCTATTAGCATGGGAGTAGGAAGCCTCGATTTCTTGGACTTTTTGTTGAAAGAAGAATTATTCTTCTTTCTCTTCTGACCCTTCGACAATTTAGAAGGAGTAAAAGAGGGAGAGGATTTAGAGGTACCTGCCTTCTTCAAGGGAGAGGGCATCTGAATCAGATGGGGAGATGAGCCCAGATCTGATTAGATATCGTCTTTGTGCTAAGGTCTGATTGTCATCATCATCATCCTCAGCAACCTTCTTCTGAACCTCTTCTTTGGTTGGCTCCTCTTCTTCTTCGGCAGAGTTATGATCAGACTCTTGTGCTGCCTTCTCAGCCAACAGCTTCCTCTTCTCTTCTTTTAACCTTTCTGCCTCAGCAAGAGCTTCCTTTCTCAAATAATATTTGGAGATGTGAAAGGTCTTATGAGGTCCCATCTTGTACTTCTTTGGGAGAATATCTGGAAGGATGATGCTCAGCTTGTTGACAAAGCTGACTGTAGCTGCTACCTTCCATACCTTCGATTGTAAGTCCAAAGTGACTTTCTTTGCCTCAAGAGCAATTCTTTCTAAGAATAGTCCTTGCCAGTCTCCATCGATCTGATCCCAGATTGCAGCCATTACTCGAACCTTTAAAGTAGTAACAGCATCATGACTGAATGTGTTACCAAGTAACATCTTTCCTGCAATATCCAACAAGGTTTGGAATTTTGGTTCAAGTTGGGATTTCTTTAGCCCAGTTGCATCAGTAGCCTTGATTCTTCCACCAGTAAACATCTCCATATACTCCTTTTCTCTATTCATGATGTAGTTGGAGATATTTATTTTCCCCCTTGACAGGCCAAACAATTCCTGAAGGATTTCCCTTGTAACCTTGACTTTGTGTCCATTCATGACACTTTCAACATGAGAACCCTTCATCACAGCGTTTGCATAGAATGCCAGTACGTCTTGTTCATAAACATTAGTTGGAGCTGCTTCCAGAAAGTCTCTAAGTTTAAGATTGACGCATCGAAGCAATATCTCCTTGTTCTCATCTGAGTGTTTGCCTTTGAAGAACAGAGCATTCTCCGTAAAAATCTTCCCTTCCTTGGACCACTTTGCAGCATCCAAGGTGCCAGTGTTCTTGGTCTTCTCGTCGTAAATTTCAATGATTGCCATAGTAGAGTCTGAGTGTTAGAGTTTGAAGGCTTGAAAGAAATTTGCAGAACGAGAGAGAGAGTAATGTGATTAATTGAGTAATATGAGCGACAGGGATTGGAAGAGGTTTTAGGGGTGTGAATATATACTCCAGAAAATTTTGATCTAACGGTCAGAATTGGGTTTGATTTTGGAGTAGAGCCCAAGATTTCCTTCTTTGATTTCTTAAATTTGCCGGCTGGTTATGCCATTTGGCAATATTTGATTTGCTGGCAATATGGTACTTGAGTATTAATGACATCATTACCAAAAATAGCCGTTGAGACTAATTTATGGTAAGAATTGATCATCAAGGCCGTTTTCTATAAGAAAATTGCATTCCTTATATAAGCCAATTTGTTTAATTACATTCAGGAATAAATCTAGAATGAATTACATGATCATGACTAGTCATTATACTCTAAATTGGAGTGATTTGGTCAGCAGAGTGAGGTCTTCTGAGTTCTTCAAGATGTCTGCTGATTTTCTTTGAAAAGTCTTCTGGTCAGCTGAGTTGGTCTTCTGATCAGCTGAGTAGAGGAAACGGTGTTTGCTGTGATGATCCAACCTGGATGGATCCTTCCAGCTTTATTGTGAGTGATGATCCAACCTGGTTTGATGGATCTTTCAGCTCCTTCTTTAAATCAAGTGGAGCTAGTCTAGACATAGTCCCACTGATTTAAATGTTTCTCTCCATCGGATGTTCCTCATCATCAGATGGGATGTAGCATCTAATGTGCTCTTGTTGAATTTCTTCGCTTCTCTTGAAGGGGAAGGAAGGTTGAGGGGTGCTTCAATGGAGTTGAAGAGAGGGCCATGGACGCAGCCTTCATGTTTTGTTTAGACACAGTAGCTTTTGATAACAAGCTCTTCATGTAGAACTTCTCCCTGGAGAAGAAGCTCTGCTTGCTTGCTACTTTGTCCTCTGCATCTCTTCCTCCTTTAGCTTTCAACAAGAACGTCTCTTCTTCCTTTAGCTTTCATGAACATACTCATGTTGAGTAAGCCATGTATATGGATCTGCATCATCTTCATTTTCTGGACAAATCTTCATCTCCTTCACCCAAGATTTTGGTTGAAGAATGATCTCCGTTCCATCTCTTCTTTCAATTGTCTCCATACCTGAAACAAGAAAAGTGTTAGATGTTTTGTGTTCTTAGGTGTTCTCATAACTTCTCCTTTTATAGGGGTAGAAATGAGGTAGTGGAGAGAAAGATGACAAAACTATAGAGGTGATAGGTCTGAATTTCTGAAAAGTGATTTCTTAAGATTAGCAGTGAGTTTCTTGATCCAAGGGTGCACATTTAAAGATATTCAGACTTTATCTAATGGAATGCAGAAATTATAAATTTTGTCCATGAGTTATTTGAAATCCGTACTATGCATGCATACTGTTGAGTCGGTGAGGATGGTGTATTAATCCAGCCAAGTATGACTCAGTTAGTATACTGTATTTATGTATATGAATAAAGTATTTTATGAAGAATAGTTTATTAATATACATAGTTATACATTGCTTAGAGTAAAGAGATCAAATAGCTTTGTTCAAGTCTGCTATATATATATATGTATATGTATACTATGCAATGCAGATTTTAGAGTATTTCATCAAGGATTCTTAAGGTATCATTGATTCCCCCTTGATTAGATAACTCTATGTTTTCCCTCAGCTCTATCTGTCTTCATTGGGAAAGAACTTACCTGAAGATGAGGGTGTCTATTCACCTCATCTGATTCTCCTAGTCTGCTGCAAAATGTATCAGCTGAGGTCTTCAGCTGATCTTGTGCTCTTCATGTGCTTGGGTCCAAGAGTCCTAAGCTATAGCATAGGGTCTTGAATCTTTCTTCAGCTAGGGGCTTAGTCAAGATGTCTGCTCTTTGGATATCTGTGTGAATTTTCTCCATCTTGATGTCCTTCTTTTCAAGGTGGTCTCTTATAAAATGGTGTCGAATGTCGACATGCTTGCACATTGTGTGGAGGACTGGATTTTGAGTGATGGCAATGGCACTGCTACTGTCACAAAAGATAGGGACTTCTTTTGCCTCTACATTGTAATCTTTGAGTTGTTGAGCTAGCCAGAGTAGCTGGCTACAACAACTTCCAGCTGCCATATATTCTGCTTCAGTGGTGGATGTTGCAACTGAGGTTTGTTTCTTAGAGAACCATGATATCAGCTTGCTGCGTAGAAATTGACAGGTTCCTGATGTGGATTTCCTATCAATTCTGCATCCTCCAAAGTCTGAGTCAGAATAGCCACTTAATTCTAGATTGTCATCAGCAGGGTACCATAGACCTAGGTTGACTGATCCTTTTAGGTACTTGAGAATCTTCCTCGCTGCTTCTAGATGACTTTGCTTTGGGTTGGCTTGAAACCTAGCACATACTCCTACAGCGAATGTTATATCTGGTCTGCTGGCTGTAAGGTATAGTAGAGATCCAATCAGTGCTCTATATTCAGCTTGATCAACTGCCTTTCCGGACTCATCTGGTTCCATTTTGAAAGATGTCATCATAGGAATCCTTGCAGTCTTGCTTTGTAGAGCTTTGAATCTTTCTAGCAGACTCTTGGTATACTTGGACTGGTTGATGAAGATCCCTTCTGGACTCTGCTTGACTTGAAGTCCTAGGAAATAATTCATCTCACCCATCATGCTCATTTCGAATTTTCCTTGCATGAGTTCAGAGAACTTCTTGCACATTTCTTGGTTGGGTGATCCAAATATAATGTCATCTACATATATTTGTACCATCAAAATGTCTTCTCCTTCTTGTATTCTGAAGAGAGTTCTATCAACTTTGCCTTTTGTATATCCATTGTCAAGTAGGAATTGTGACAATGTGTCATACCAAGCTCTAGGGGCTTGTTTTAGACCATAGAGAGCCTTCTTCAGTCGATATACTTGATCACCTTTTTCAAATCCTGGAGGCTGCTCTACATATACTTCTTCTACCAGAATACCATTTAGAAAAGCACTTTTGACATCCATCTGGTATACTTTGAAGCCCATAAATGATGCATAGGCTAGAAATAGTCGAATGGCTTCTAACCTGGCTACTGGAGCAAAGGTTTCATCGTAGTCAATTCCTTCAGATTGTGAATATCCTTTTGCAACTAGCCTTGCTTTATTTCTAGTTATTACATCATGTTCGTCCTTCTTGTTCTTGAATACCCACTTTGTTCCTATTACATTGTGGTTTTCAGGTCGATCTACCAATTCCCAGACTTCATTTCTTTCGAATTGGTTTAGTTCCTCTTGCATAGCAGTGATCCAATTGCTATCGGTCATTGCTTCTTCTATGTCAGCTGGTTCAATGTTGGAGAGGAAAGCACACCAGCAGAACATAGATGATTGAGAATTCTGATTCAGCTGTCTTCTTGTCTTGACACCTGATTCTGCTCCTCCTAAGATGAGATTTGATGGATGATTGTTCCTCCATGTATGTCTTACAGGAGTACCTGCATTAGATGAACTTGGATTCTCATCTGTTCTATTGTCATCAGGAGGGTTGGCTTGATTTGGTCGATCATCATCTGTATCTTGAGTATCAAAGAGATCATTCCCCCTTGCATTTGGGATTGTTGCATGTTGATTGTGGATAGCTTGTTCAGCTTGAGTTTGAGATCTAGTGACTGGTCTGTGTGTTTTATCTTCCTCTGGTTCTTCAGGGAATGGTTCATTGACTTCAATAAATTCATCAGACTTTTTCTTGATCACTAGTTTCTTAATCTGTTCTGCAGCTGAGGTTGTTTCTACTGCATTCTTTTCACAAGATTCATCAAAAACAACATGTGGTGTTTCTTCCACAAAAAGGGTGCGTTTGTTGAATACTCTAAATGCTTTGCTAGTTGAGGAGTATCCCAAGAATATCCCCTCATCTGCTTTGGCATCAAAAGCATTCAACTTACTTTTCCCATTGTTGTGAATGAAACACTTACAACCAAATATATGAAAGTAAGATACTCTAGGTTTTCTTCCTTTCCACAGTTCATATGGGGTTTTCTCATGGATTTTGTGAATACCTGACCTGTTTTGAGTGTGACAAGCTGTGTTAATAGCTTCTGCCCAAAGTTTCTTAGGAGTAGAGAATTCAGCAAGGAGTGTTCTTGCAGCTTCTTTGAGTGTTCTGACTCTTCTTTCAGCTACACCATTTTGTTGTGGTGTTCTTGCTGCACTTGTTTCATGCTGAATACCATTAGAAGTACAATATGCAATAATATAAGAGTTAATAAATTCAGTGCCTTTGTCACTTCTAATTTTCACAATAGGTTCTCCTTTCTCTACTTGGATCCTCTTTAACAGTTCAGGAAGCTTCTGCTGAGTTTCACTCTTCTTGTATAAGAAGATAACCCAAGTAAACTTGGAGTAGTCATCTACAACAATAAGGGTGTATTTTCTTCCTGTTAGAGTGGTTGGAGTGATTGGTCCAAAGAGATCCATGTGTAACAGTTCAAGAGCTCTGCTGGTTGATGCTGTCTTCTTGGTCTTGAAAGAGACTTTTGTTTGCTTTCCTTGTTGACATGCATCACAGACCTGCTCTTTACAGTAGAGTTCATTAGGCAGACCATCAACTAAGGATTCCCTTGCTAACTTGTTCAAGGTCTTAAAGTTCAGATGACTAAGACGTTTGTGCCATAGCCAGCTGACATCTTTAGGGCTTTTCACAAGCACACATGTATCCTTAGGACAGCTGTTCCAATTTGCAAGATACATACTTCCCTTTCTAGATCTTGTTAGAAGGTTTTGTTTTGTTCTTTTATCACTTATGAGACATTCATCTTTAGAGAATTTAACTGAATAACCAGTGTCACAAAAGTGAGAAACAGATAATAGATTAAACTTAAGACCTTCTATATATGATACGTCATGTACCTCAATGTCACCATTTCTAAGGGTGCCATATCCTTTTGTGTTACCGTGCGCGTTATCACCAAAGAAGACTTTTGGACCTTTCTTTTCTGTGTAGTTGGTCAGCAGGTTTTTGGTTCCAGTCATATGGGTTGAGCATCCACTATGTATGTACCATATCTCTCCTGCTAGGCCTCCTTTTCTGTATAGGTCCTTCCTTTCCTGCAAGAAGGGTTAAGTCTTAGGTACCCATTTTGTTTTGGGTCCTTGGGTGTTAGTACTGCCCTTGGGAACCCACATATACATTGGTCGTTTGAACAACCTTGAGCACTTGAGTTGTTTCCCTCGGGCATCACAGAACCAAATCTTACCAGTTTGACTGATTTGATTTGTTGTTTGTGTCAGCTAAGTAATAGTCAAATGGTTTTCCTTTATAGGAGTGAACATACAATATCTTTTGACTAGTTACATTCGGCTTGGGTGCATTAGCTGGTCGATGCACACGATTATATGGACCATACTCTTCTGTTCTCACAATATCATAAGAGATAGGGGGTGCAAAGAGAACAGATTTGTTTGAAGAAGATTTCTTCTTCTTGGCTGGAGCAGCATACAGCTGAGACTGTCTCAGACGAGATGGTCTAGGCTGTTTGCTGTTCCTCTGTATAGGTTTGGGGTTAACTTTTCTTTTACCATTTTTGGTATTGGAATAGTTAGCCTTAGTTGGTACAGATGCCTTTTGGTTCATATTGAGTTCATTGTGTTTAGAACACTCACCCTGTTCATGTGTCTGAGTAGTGCACTGGTTAGGTGTACTACCCCCAGCTGGAGAGGATGTTGATGGATTAAGTTCATAGCCTAAACCCATCTTATTGCCATTTGATCTATAATATTCAGAGATACTTTCAATAGTAGTCGAGGCTTTATTGAAATCTGATATCTTTTGATCTAGGCATTCCTTCTCCTTTTCTAAGAGCTTATGTGTTTGGAAGAGATCATCGAACTTAGATTGAAGTATACGAAATTCTTTGGTTTCTAAGGCTTGAGTTTCTAACATCCCCTCATACAACTGAGTTGTTGTGGTATTTTCTTCCTTAAGAAGTTCCACTTCTTTGGTCAACCTTTCATTCATGGTGACTAACTTAGGGGTGTTATCAAACTTAACCTTTTTCAACCTAGCAATTTCTTTCCTTAAATCCTTATTCTCCTCTTCCACTTCTATAAAGGCTCTAGTGGCAATATCTAGATCACCTTTTACCTTTCTTAAAGATTGATAATAGGTGTCTTCTGATTCGCCTTCAGATGAGTTTATGTCATCTGTTTGTGAGAAAATAGGTGAATGGAAAGTAGTAGTATAAGAGTTTACCTCATTTTCTCCTATGGCCATCATAGCTAGATCGTCTGAATCATCTGAGTAGATTTGACAGTCTGGTGATGTAGGAAGTTCATCACTTTGATATTCAGATTCTTCAGTCAGCATTGCTTGCTTATCTGAAGTTCTTCTCCTTGGCCTTCTTTCTTCTTTGTCGTCCAGCTCAGGGCATTCATAGACATAGTGTCCTGGTTTACGACAATTGAAGCATGCTCCAGGCTTTTGATTTGAATTGCCTTTCCTTGGAGGTGTGGCATCTCTTTTTCTGGAGCCTCGGCTGTCAGATGACTCCACATCCTTTCTAGGATGTCTTTCTGGTGTTCTTTCTCTGGAACCTCTGGAGGGTGATCTTGCTCTTCTATCTTTGTAGTTTCTATAGAACTTTCTATATTTGCTGTTGAGAGTGTTCATCCTTTCGAATCTCTTGATCATAAGAGCCATTTGTTCCTTCAGACTCATGTCTGATCCTTCACAGTCTTCTGTTTTCAGAGTTGTCTTGCCAGATGAGGTGCTTGCAGCTTTTGTATTTGCTGCCTTGAAAGCTACAGTCTTGGAAGTGGATGGAATAGCAATAGGTTCATCATTTTCTGAGTTTTCTTCTCTTTCAAGATCATATTCATGGGCTTTTAGATTCTGAAATAGAGTCTGTGCAGACCACTCCTTGATATCTTGAGTATCTTTGATGATGGTCTTCTTGAGTCTCCATTTCTTGGTTAGAGAGTCTAATATCTTTAGATTTTTCTCTCTATTTGTATATTTCTTGCCCAGAGATTCTATCTCATTGATGATCTTGGTAAATCTATTGTCTAATTGATCAATAGACTCTTCTGGTTGCATTTTGAAATGCTCAAACTTCTTGACTGCTGTTGTCAGCTTGCTCTCCTTGATCAGCTCGGTTCCTTCACAGAGGAGTGCTAGAGCATCCCACATTTCCTTAGCTGTTTCACAATTGATTACTTTTGCAATGTACTCATTTGGAAGAGTTTGCATGATGTAATCTTGAGCAATGCTGTCAAGATTTGACTGCTTCATCTCTTCTGGTGTGAGATCCTTCATCGGCTTGGGGGCTAGTTCTCCAACTGGAACTTCTGGATCACCATTTGCAGTGTTGACTGCCATGATGGTGATTGGGCCTTCAGTGATTACTGACCACATCTTGTAGTGGACTGATGTGAGATTCTTCCTCATCCTGATCTTCCAGTAATCATAATCCTCCACTGAAAACTTAGGCAACTTACGCATATTAGCACTCATGCTGTATGAGTTTTCGAAAACAAGTTTTTTCAAAAGGAAAAGATCTGTTCAAGAGGACTACAGAGAGACTCCCTCAAGTCTTCTGATAATCTAGAGACAGTAGTCCGTTAGAACCACTGCTCTGATACCACTTGTTGGTCCCTGAACGAGTAGTGAATGGGATTAAAGTCTAGAGGGGAGGGGTGAATAGACTTTAAAACTTTTTCAAGAGAGTTGGGAACCTCTTCTGATTGCTATGTCAGCTGGACTACAAGTCTGCTGGTCCAGATGACTATAGTGATCTGATAGAGGAGGTTATATGCAGAATTATGGTAGGCCTTGTTTAGACTCGTTCTCTTAGTTTCTTTTGAAAGTGCCAAGTTATTTAGTTAATAGAAATACTCAGCTGATGCTGGTTTGAGAGTTGTGGCCTTGTTTTGAATACAGTTAAAACACAGTATGCACTATATAAGATAAATGAAATGACAGTAAAGTAAAGTGCAGAAAGCAAATAACACCAGGTTTATAGTGGTTCGGATATACGATCCTACGTCCACTCTCACGTCCTAACGTGAAGTTTAATCCCTTTAATTTACCGCAAATTACAAGGGTCTTAACCTTTATAGTCCCAAGGATAGGACTTTGAGATCTGAGCCGTCCTAACAGCTACGGTCTCCACAAGTGATTGTAAGCACTTGCACTTTGAGGGTTTCAAAAACTTTAACCTTTCGGAGAGGGTTTGGGGTTTTTGAAGAGTATCCAACTAGTGATTCAAGCTTATAATTTGCTTAATCACTTTGCCTAAAACAAATGATAAACAATGTGAAATAGGTTTCAGGTTCTTAAGGGTTGGATAGAAATCACTTAAGAGCTATGGATAATCTAATGGATTCTGGCTCTTTGAGAATTCTTGAGACAGTACAACTTTAGCTTAATTGCTTGCTGGAAATGTTGAATTCTCTTGTTGTGACTTCGTTTTTTGTGATTTCTCATCCTCTTGTATTTATAGTGGTGATTGCTTGCAACTAGCCGTTGGAGTTGACTAGCCGTTGGGGCAATCTTTCCATAATGGCTTGATTCCTTGATTCCAGCCGCTTGATTGCTTCAATCCTGGGATCATGTCAATCTTCTAAATAAGGTAGGTCTCTGTTTAAATTGCAAGATGACTTTGGAATCAGCCGAGTCCTGAAAGATCACATAGTCGTCTGATCTGAGCTTCTAGTCTTCTGACTACTCTTCTGGCCTTGAGTCTTTTGTCTTCTGATATCAGCAGAGTAAAACTCTTCTGATCTGGCAGTTCTTGTGTTCTGCTTTAGGCCATCTTCAATCTGGGACTCCATCAGTTAAGTAGGTATACAAGCACCTTTCTTAACTGGTCTTCAAGGATCTCCTAGTCTTCATGTCTTCTACTCTTCTCATCTTGAGGGAGCGCATGTAAGCCGGGACTGTGCTGATCAACTGATATCTATACAGTCAATCACACAAGACTAGTCTAAGCTGTTCTATACAAAGTCAGCTGATCCTATTACATTTATAAACTCTAAGTGTTTTGGCCATCAAAACTATACTAACATCAAGTGGGGCTTAGGGTGAATTTATATCCCAACATTGTGCATAAAAGAACTAAGAGTAGAAGTGCTAGGAGGAAGTTAGTTGTCGTCTCTCCTACCCCTTCAAACTCTGAACCAAGCCAAACTGAAACCTAAAACCCTCAACCTTCATGTTCTGGGCAATCAGAACACTATTTTTCTGAGACTCAGAACACTCCCCATTCATCCCCTCAGAACACTAACTTTGATCCCACTTCAATTTCTAGTCCTCAAACTTCACATCAACCTTCACCACATCATTCCCCAATACAGGTTCATGATCACTCTACTGAACATGAATTTGAACCTTCTACTGAACCAATTGACATTTCATCATCCCCTGAACCTGAATTTATTGCTCCTAAACCTGCTGATTTGATGGAGTACACTATCTGTGATAAAGAGGATAGAATCAGGATAGATTTGAGGATAGCCTTGTTGAAGCAATTTACTGGATTAGATGAGACCTCAGTTGAGTTTGAGAAACTCCTTAGGATAGGCACATGGGTGTATCTTAAGAGGAGTACTTTGAAGGAGAATTTGGCTATAATGGAAGGCATGGGAGGTGCTTCAATCTTTGATGATTGGGAAGCAGAGCAGATGCAAGCAGCTGGTGTTAACTCTTTTCTTGAGTTAGTCACTCCAGAATCTGTAGTACTTCTTGTTGAAAGATTAACAGGAATCAAGTACACTGTGGAAAAAATTGCAACTCCTAATTCTGATGAAGATTTGTTTAGTGAAGAGAAAGGTGTTGATGAAGCTGAGAATGCTGCTGAAAAAGACTTTATGGAAATTGATGAAGATGTGGACAATGCAACAGAGGTGTTTGAGAACACTATTGTGATTGAAGAAACAGAAGTTGTTGAAAATCAAGCTTTGGATGCTGAAGAGATGTAAAGCATTCCAATTCATTCTGCTGATCCTATTATTCTTGAAGATGTGCAAGAACAGATCAGAACAGTTCCTATTGAAAAGGAATCTGAAAATTCAGACTTTGAGATGTTGAAAAAGCAGAATACAGAGCTTCAAGCAAAATTGGAAGATGCTGTAAAGATGTTCCAAGAAGATACTGAGAGAATGAATAAGATGACTTCTGAACACTCTTATGAAAAGGTAATGGAGCATACAATGTCCAAAATTTATGATCTTCATAGAGTACAAGAGAAGAACCTGTCTCAAGTGTTGCATAAGAAGCTGGAGCAACACATATCTTCCTTGAAAGAGTGGTATGATGAAGCCAAAAAGGGGGAAGATAAGACAAGGAAAGTGATGGAACAAACCCAGTCACAACAAGCTCAGTTGGTTGTGAGTCAGGATGAATTGAAAGAAGAAATTGCTATTCTGAATGAAAAACTGAAACAAAGGAAGCAACAAAAACAGCTAGGTCAAGAAAATGTTGAGAAAAGACCTGATATTGCTGGAAGTTCTAGTCAGAAGAAGAGGAAGTTAGTCTTGTCTGATGAAGAACAGCTAGAAGAAGAAACTGGAAGAATTACCAGATCAAAAAGCAAGATGAAAGCTGTTATTTCAAGTGAAGAAGAAAAGTTGAAAAAGAAGAAAGAAAAGGATGTCAAGTTCTTGAAAACAAGATTTGATAATCGAGTTACAGCTTTGAAGAGAAAGATGAATGCTCAAAAGAAAGCTGAAGGAAAAGAGTTTGATAAGGATTTTCAAGATGAAAACTTTGTGGATTTCATTGTTTTGACAGAACATATGGAATACTGGAAGAATTTGAAGAAGAAGTGGCAGATTGCAAACTTCATTGTGAGGAAGTTTGGTGATCATTCGAGCAAAGAAGCAGAATTTATTGATTTTGAAGAGTTCATGCTGAACATTGATCAAGAGTTTTGGGAAGACATAGCACAAGTTGCTGCTCGTGCTGGAACCAAAATCTTGTGTCCTGAAGAACCTAATTGGGAACCTCCAAGACTGGAAAATGGAGAACCTGATTACAAGGAGATCAACAACATAATTGCTGAGATTATCAAAGAAGAAGGCATAACTGATCATCAACATATGATGAATATCAAAGCAAGGATGTATGTTGCATTCAGAATCTGAAGATACAGAATGAAGATGAAGGACCAAGCTCACAAGATAACATTTCTTATCTTTTAGTCTTTATTTCTATATTTTGTGCATATTTTGTTAGTATGTGTAATATGTGAAATATCTAATCTGATTGTGAATATGATATGAATTTTTGAATTGATGAAATGTTATGATTGACTACATACTTAACTACTGATTTATTAACATTTAAGTAGTTTTGGCTTCATCAAAAAGGGGGAAATTGTTGGGATATGAATCCTATAAACAATGTTCTAATTGATGAAAGTATGTTTTGATGGCCAAAAGCAACTTAAAGTTAGTAATATATGTGGTTCTAAGTCATCTTAACTAAGTCATCTGAATATAAGCTTACTAATCTGATGAGAAACTTAAATTGAAATTACTGATCTTAATGCTAACTGAAGTAAGTTTACTGATCTTATGTAGTAATATTAAAAATAAAATTACTGATCTTAACTGAGTAATATTGGAATAAGATTACGAATCTGAGTATGGAAACTGAGAATAATTTTAGTGATCTTATATGAGATATTTGAAATCTGAGTTACTGATCTGATATACTTATTGATCTTATATGCTTACTGGTCTTATATGTAAGTTACTGATCTTAAGTGTTTACTGATCTTAGGTGTTTACTGATCCTATATGAAAGTTATTGAACTTACATGAGTTACTGATCTTATTGGTTACTGATCTGATATATGAACTGTTAAGTACTAAGCTGATGTTTTGTATTGTATAGACAACTTATAGTATAGGACTTAGATATACTCATCTGTATATAGTTCAGTTGATGTATAAATAGGTTTTATATTTGTAAAGTTGTATTCGATTGTAATCAGCATTGTAAAAGTTCAGAACAGTAGATTAGAACTAGATTAGATGAAGATCAGAAGACTAATGAAGACTCAGAGGACTACTTCAGAATAAGAAGACTTCAAAGGAGAATTGAAGATAAGCTCAGAAGAAATCTGGAGAAGTTTTGAAAGGTTTTAAGTTACTGTGCTGACTGACTCAGCAGAGTAAAATCCGAAGAGTAAAAATCAGAACAGTAAGTTACTGTGCTGATTTGGTGAAATTGAAGAATAAGTTTGGAAAGCTTATTTAAGGTGTAACTGAAGATTTATTGAAGATATGCTGACTTGGAAGTTGGAAGGAAGTTACAAAGTCGGTTACAAGAAGAAGTTACAAAAACAGTTTTAGAGTTAGTTGAAAGTTAGTTCACAAACTGCTAACTGTCATACTAAGTTCTATAAATATTGTATGATCTCCTACTGCTGAAGACTACTGAGCAATTACTGATCTTAGAGAAATCAAGAGCAAGTCTACAAGCAAGAACTCACAGAGTTAAAGGAGATTGAAGAAGAAGAAGCCACTGAATTGAAGAGAAGAATCAAAGGCTATTCACAGAGAAGTTTTACTTTTCAAGTTTAAGTTTGTATTTTGTAAAACAAGTGTGCTAGTTACTTGGGAAATTACTAGTAGATCGAAGATATACCTGGTGGTATAATCGAAAAGATCAAAGTCTTAATCTTGGGACTTTAAGCCACAAGAAACTCAAGAAGGAAGAGTTAATAAAACTTCACAACTGGAGTTGTGAGAGTGGATGTAGACATTTGTCGAACCACTATAAAATTCTGTGTTCTTTACATTTACTGTTTGATATTTGTTTGATATTGTTTAACTAAGAACATTAAAGATTAACAAAGATAAAGATCTAGATCTAGATAAAAGTTGAGTATAAATTTGATTGGGCTCATTAGTAATCTGATTATTCCGCTTTGTGTATTCTGATATATTGAAAGATTTTTGAAAAGTCTATTCACCCCTCCCCTCTAGACATTTTCACTAGCTTACTCAATATTATTAACTCAACTTTGGGACCAACAATTTACATTCCACAAATTCCCAAACCTAACCTCTACTAACTCCCTCTCCGCAGAAATTATTCAGAAAGAGAAAAATGAAAAACACAACCTATCACTTGACATTGTTTATTCGTCATTTTTCTTCCAAATCTTAACAAAATACTTTTTGACAATGCAGATCAATGGAACTCATGAGTAATGAGTGAGATTAATTAAATTCTTCTTGACAAAATCTTTTAATTGTTGAACGAAAATATTACTGAAGAGGACAAACTCAAGAGAGATGAGTTTAAATTATAATTGATGGCCGAAAAATTAGATCAGCAAACAATCGAAAGAAATTACCGATTGAAACTTGAGTGGTTGAATGAAAAGATGTTGAGATTTATATAGGAATAAAAAATAAGAATGTATGGTTAAGATTAAAACTTTAAATAGATGGTTGAGATTAAAAGATAAATTTAAAATTAATGAGAATTGAAGGAATTTGAAATGGAGAGATTTGGAGGAGAGAGGTTAAAATAGAAGAAGGAGGTTTTAACATGTGTCACTACAAAAGTTTGCAAATATATATAGTATAGATAGATAGATTACATATTATAAATCATGGAATAGTTAGAATCCATAAAGGAATAAAATCGGATGATGAACTCTATAATCATATAATATATATTTGCAAACCTATTTTGTGACACATGTCACAATCTCCTTAATCTATATCAACCTCCTTTTCTTCAAATTACTCCATTTCAAATTTTCTCTATTCTCCTTCATTCACTCTCTTTTCCAACTTTAATTCTAGGAGTTATGTTCTAAATTTTAATGTGTGCCTTTAATGATTAGGATTTACTTACATTTTAATTTATTTTCAATTTTACCTTTAATCTTCTAAGCTCCTCCCAACCCTCTTCCATTCTGTCGTCGTGGTAAGCGTGTCAATGGTGAGTCAATTTCTAATTTTAATTCGTACAATTTCTAGATCGCTATACTTTTTTTAGATTCTTCTTCCTTTTCTTCAGTCTTATAGAGATGTGTGAATTGTTATCCTTTCATCCTCTCGAATCCTCTCAACTCTCTCCCACCACTGCTTCACTCCGCCAAGAATTTCATTGTTTATTATTTAATATTTTCAGATTACTTATTTCGTGATGATTATGATTATTTCCATAATATCATCGGTGAGTATCTATTCTTTTGGCCTATAATTAATTTACACTTTTCTTAATACTCTGAATTTCTTTGTCATTTTCATCTTTCTTTCTATTTTTGTGGACCTTATGGTTTTTTAAGCGGTGAGACTCATTGTTGCGACAAATTGCAAGTTACATATTCTATCTTATGTAATACTTTGTTTTTTCTATTTTGATGGAATAGTTCAAGTACACTTAGGTTGAAAACATAATTTAAACATTACTTTTCTACGAGTTTTATGTATGGGACGTAGGCATTAGATACAATGGTGGAAGACCAAAGAAGTAGGTTTAATAGTTTTGATCTATTAAGATTTATTTTTGTTTGAGTCTATTGTCACTTAAATATGAAGTAATTAATTACCATTTACTTTTTCAGTTCTTGAGATGAAATTTGATCAACGAATTCTTTTTTTTCTTCATGTTTATGGAGAATAAAAAGAATGGTAGATCGCAGATATAAGATATTTATAAAATAGTTAAACAATGGAAATCAAAATAATCATGTAGATGAGCATTGTTGGTTGTTCATTGAATTATTCCACATGGTTGTGCTTAAGAAAATGTGAATATACCCTAATAGTAAAAAATGAGAAATATTGTGGAGGATTGTTGTCTTGATAGTTGAAGATGAATAAAATAATTTTTAATAATAGGTGTGAACCACTAATAATACAATAAATATAAATATATATATATATATATATGTATTTATTGTATGAGCTAATCTAAATCATTCATTTTAGGGCTGATTGTCTGATTATGAGCCCGTTCATCCAAAAAAAAGAACTTCAAGAGTGTACCTGGTTACTTATTTTGTTTGATTTTGTTGAGTGATATATAGATAGTGACATCATTATTATTTTTAGGTGTTTTCTTTATTTTATTATTGTTTTATTTAATATATGATTTAATGTCTTTGTTTATCAAAAATATTTTTTACTTTTGTGCCTACTTGAAGACTATGTCTATGTTTAGGCATTGGTGGCCAATTAAATTTTGGATATTCAGTCATTTTATGTCTTCCTCATCTCTTCCCCCACCAATTTTATTTTAATTATTTTTCCATCACCTTTTAAACATTTTCTTATTTTCTTCTTTAGTAAAATAAATAAAATTTCATACCATGTATATTTAAAAGAATTATATAAAATATGTTTTGAAAAAAAAGTTTTTAAAATTTTAATAAATAGTAATATGTGTAATTCTTTTGAATTTTTTTAATAACAGAAATTTTAATTTTATGTCAAATCAGCGGGTAAGAGATTGAATTAAATTGTATTATTATATTATTGTTGAGTGATATTATAATGAGTAGATAATTGTACAATAATTGAATTTATTATATTGTACTACTATTGTCGAGAAAGATTATAATGATTGAAGTATTATAAAGATTTTAACTTTATATCAAATCAATATGTTTGATACGTGTAGTTTTGAGTGAGTTTTAAAAATTGATATTTAAATTCCGAAATAAAATAGGTGTAGGAACCTAAAATCCAAATCCAGGTGTTTAAATCCTAAAGTAAACATTGTTTTATTGTTTTTTTATACATATGATGTAATTTATATTGATACAACATTTTATTTTTTATATTTGAATAGAATGATAAATTTATAAATATATACCTATTTTAACGATTACTTTTTTTATTAATAAATTAAAATGTATTATAAATTTATTTTAACCCTGCGTAAAACGCGGGTCTTACACTAGTATATATATATATTTGCAAACTTTTTAGTGCCACATGGCACAACCACATTCTTCTACCTTAACCTCTCTCCTTCAAATCTCTCCATTTCAAAATTCCTCCATTCTCAAATTTTAATGTCAACCCTCCATTTAAAGTTTTAATCTCAACCGCACATTCTTATTTTTTACTCCTATATAAATCGCGATATCTTCTCATTTCAACCTAAGTTTCAATCTCTCGACTTTGTCTTCTTCGAAATTCGCTCTTCGATAATTATTCCGTTCATCACTTACAAAAGAATTTGTGAGGAAGAATTTAATCTCACTCATTTCTCATGAGTTCGCTTTTCCGTTGTCGTTCATCACTTATAAAAGATTTTGTGAGGAAGGATTTAGTCTCACTCATTTCTCATGAGTTCGCTTCTGCATTGATATGCATTGTCAAAAAGTATTAGATTGGATGAAGAATATTAAATGTAATTTAATTTGGATGAGAAATGACCAATAAACAATGTCGAGTGATAGGTTGTATTTTTTTTTTCTTTTTCTTTTCTCTTTCAGCGGTTTTATGCGGCAATTTAATACTAATTATTTTATGAATTAATTCCAAATTTTAATGCTAATTATTGCTAATTCTAAATCTAAATCTAAATTTCGGTATTGCTACTTATAAGGCGAAATTTAGGCACAAGAATAGAAAAATTTAATGAATTAATTTGAAAATGTAACGCTAATTATTTGCACACATGTCAATATTAAATCCAAATCTATAAGGTATTTCTATAAAATCAATAATTATTTGCATAATTAAATTCCTTTTTACTTTATATTAAACAAGAATATAGGTTTTATTATATTAATATATATATATATATATATATGTATATTGCATTTATTTTATTATCTCTAGAAATTATGTAGTTGTATAACCACATTAAAGATTGTAACAACTAAGATCATTATTATCTTGCATTATAAACTCTATTTTTATTTTAAAAATGACTAAATTATATGAATGGTAATAAATAGTTAATAAATATTTGACTTAATATTTTTGCTTAATTTCATCCCTTTATAATTGAAATCATATTTAATGTGGTTAAGTCAAATATACAATATTTATTTTGCTTAATTTTTGATGTAATATAATTTTATAATTATTATAATATTGATTTCAATTATAGTGTGATATTTCATAGTCAATCATCTTTTATTTTTGGGTTATTTTAGTGTTATTTATTTATTTGTTAATATTTTTAAATTAAATTTAATATCTCTATTCAAAAAAATTACATTTAATGTATAATTTAATTTTTTTAATTTGAATAATTAATGTAAGCGGTTTTATACGACAATTTAATACTAATTATTTAATGAATTAATTCAAAAATTTAATGCTAATTATTGTTAATTATAAATCTAAATTTCGGTATTGCTACTTATTAGGCGAAACTTTAGGCACAAGAACAGATAAGTTTAATGAATTAATTTGAAAATGTAATGCTAATTATTTGCACACGTGTCAATATTAAATGCAAATCTATAAGGTATTTCCATAAAATCAATTATTATTTGCATAATTATGAAAAAATAAAGAATTATTATTGCATAATTAAATTCTTTTTTACTTTATATTAAATAAGAATATAGGTTATTGTATTAAAATATATATATATGTATATTGCATTTATTTTATTATTTCTGGAAATTATGTAGTGTATAGCCACATTAAAGATTGTAACAACTAAGGTTATTGTTATCTTGCATAATTTAATCAATTAAGTATAAGTATTAGTCAAATATTTAATAAATCTAAAATATAAACTCTATTTTTATTTTAAAATTGCTAAATTATATGAATGGTAATAAATTGTTAATAAATATTTGTGCTTAATTTCATCCTTATTAATTGAAATCATATTTAATGTGGTTAAGTCAAATATACAATATATTTATTTTTTATGTAATATAATTTTATAATTATTATAATATTGATTTCAATTATAGTGTGAGATCTCATAGTCAATCATCTTTTATTTTGGGTTATTTTAGTGTTATTTATTTATTTGTTAAGTATTTTTAAATTAAATTTAATATCTATGTTCAAAAAATTTACATTTAATATATAATTTAATTTTTTTTAATTTGAATAATTAATGTAAGTGGTTTTATGCGACAATTTAATACTAATTATTTCATGAATTAATTTAAAATTTTAATGCTAATTATTGCTAATTCTAAATTTAAATCTAAATTTCGCTTCAAGTCAACCATCTCTTTAAAGTTTAAATTTAATATTTGTGGTTATACTCTAAATTAATGACGAGTTTAAAGAAATGTAATTAATTACACTATTAATATAATTAAATTTAAATTAAGTGGTTATTTAATTATATGAAAAATATAAATGTGTTGATTAAATGCATCATAATCAAAATTAAAGTTTAATTTCTTAAAAAATTGAATAAACTATATCATGGACATTTTTTAAATTATTTTTGTTGTTCTTCAAAGACATTAATTATAAATTATATGATTTATAGATATTAATTTCTTGAAAGGAGAATACACATTTGTACCTTATGTTATCTAAGAATAATTTATTATGGTTTAATAAAAAATGAATATATGCAATTTTATAATATAATGTTTATTGATTACCTCCACAAATTATGGAATTTTAGAACCGGATTAATGAACCATTGATTGTTTCATCTCAAGAGTTAATTCTTTAATACAGTATTGTAAAGCTTTGTTCCGATGAATTCACATTTCGATTCCTTATTTGTAATTTTAACTTAAGAAATAACACACAATATACAATATTGTAAAACTTTGTATTAATTATTTTCTTATTTTAATTGAAGGAACTTTCCGTTGAAATTTCCACTTTTATTAAAAGTGAATATAATACTCCTACTTCGAAAACAACGGTAATAATATTTTTTATCCATTTTTTATATATCTTTTAATACAATTTTTTTTAATGTTGTATGCTAATTTTATTTAATTACTTCTTATTTCAGTGTATTACTTCTTCGTAAATATGTGATAAGTAAAATGTCGATATATGGTGTAGAAGTAACTCCGAGAAATAACATTAATAAGGATTTTCAGATGTCATCTAATAAAAAGTTTAAGGTAATTAATGAAGGAAAGGAATAAAACTCTAATAATTTTCGAAAGAATGAAATTTATTGAAATTTTTTATTGTTTTTTATTATTGAACTGAGTAGTTTTTTGGTTTGTTTATATTTTCATTTGAATGACTTATTGGTTTTTAATAGAGTGTGATGTTAAACTATTAAGTTATTTTTTTTACAAACTGTTTTTTAATCTCATCGTATTTGAAAGAGGGGGCTTTAATTTTCTACAAATATATTGAAACCACATGAGAAATGAAGAAAGGGGGAATTGTTCATAAGGACATTTCACCTATAGAATTTATATAGAAAGACAACTTTTTTTTTAATTTAAATAGGGACAAAATCCATGATACATGTACAAAACTACCCTCTTTATTACTTAATTAACGAAATTATATTTTAATTAATTAGTCAAAGATTAATAAAACTAACTATGTACACAGAATCGTTAATTGCGTTAATTAGTTTCTTTCCAAATTTGAAAATTTAATGAAAATTAGAGATAAGATATTAGAAAATTTTATTTGAATATGAAAGATTTGTATTTATTTTTAAAATATATTAATAAATTTCAATTATTTATTTTAAATTATAACAATTGATTATGTGGATATTGTGTAATTGATTTTTTTTCAAATTTGAAAACTTAATGAAAATTAGAGACTAGATATTAGAAAATTTTATTTGAATGTGAAAGATTTATATTTATTTTTAAAATATATTAATAAATTTCAATTATTTATTTTAAATTATATTAATTGATTATGTGATATTGTGTTAATTGATTTCTTTTTAAATTTAAAATTTTAATGAAAATTAGAGCTAAGATATTAAAAAATTTATTTGAATTTGAAAGATTTGTAGTCTCATTTTTAAAATATATTAATAAATTTCAATTATTTATTTTAAATTACAGTAATTGATTATGTGGATAATGATTTGGTGACAACTCAATTCCATAAAAAAATAAATTGGTTGGTTCTATATCATTACTTTATATGCAGATTTAAAAACATATATGCAAGAAATTGTTACATATTCTTGTTGACATATGCAAAAATATGTTGCATATAACTTAAAATACGTGACAATATGCAATAGAACAATATATTTGTAATAAAATGTTCTAAACTATTAATTTTATTTTAAAAAATTAATATACATATGATTCTTTGGGTTTGAACGGGTCAATTTAATAATACAATATTACTTCACTTTATTTATATTATAAAATCTATGAATTTTATTTTTAAATAAATAAACCATTTAATTGTTGTGTAATTACATTTTAGATAATATATATATATTTATATATTTAACAATATATATCATCTATATAAAATATGCAAATATATAAGCATATATGTAAAAAAACGGTGCATATAGTCAATAAGATATTCAAATATTATGTTGCATATAGTCAATGTATTATTCCATAAGATTCAAAAAATATAAAGAATATATGCAAGAGCTACAAAAGCTTTAAAATCAAAGTAGAGAAAGGAAAATCAATTGAACATAGAACTTGAAACCATAATTAATTGCAACATCTTCTTTAGATGATCGGAGAGTGGCTCGATAAACTTGTCCCAAGCTTGCAGCTGCAATTGTCTCCGATGAAATTTTGTTGAAAACAACCTTAAGAGGTTGACCAGGTTCCTCCTCTATAATGTCAAAAAGCTATCTACTGAGATTGTCCATATCAACAAAGGGATTACCAGAAGGTATGAGACTTTCTCTTGGGGGCAAGGATACCTCCAAGCAGCCGCATAAAACAACTCTTAGGTGCAGTAGTTTGAAACTACATAAAAAAAATCAAACTGTCAGACATCAGGACTTGTCAATAAGGCATCCATAACACTTAATTTTACAGGTAGTCAGCTCCTTTGATCTTTTTTTCAACTGAACAGACGTAAAATCGTAAATCTCAATAATATCAAATAAACACTAACAAGTTAGTAATTTTAGAACATTTGGCTTATGTTACGTGTTGGCATTTGTGGTATTTTTATAAGCAACTATATCAAAGAAGCAACAAACAACTGTGTAGAAGTAAGAGACAGCTAATTCAGTCATTATATTGAAATTGAGGCATTTTGATTTCCCCAATTGTTATCATACAATTATAATCAATCTCATATTTCCAGAATACGCCATAAAAATGCAATTTACAACAAAGGAATCCAACCGGAAAGAGAAAACTACTCGAGCTCAATTCGATTAAATTTGAGTCGAGCACGAGTAGCTCGTGAGTAGACTCAACTTACTTACACTCCAACGTTGAGTTTTCGGAGAAGTTTGATCTAAACAAAGTAAAATTACATAATATAAATATAAGGAACAAACATTGTTCAGTTTTGTTGAGCAACTACATACAAGTTTATGAAATGGATTTGAGCCTTTGTGCTCCAAAGAATATTATACAATAAAACTTATCAAATATAGAATTTAGATGCATCAGTTTGCTGTAGCGACACAGACAAGTTGTTAAAAACATAAAATAAAAGCAAAAGATCACAAATGAGTGCTCTATAAATGGCTCACATATTCATCTTCCTCTATACACGATTTCGTCATCATCTACGTCGAATGCTGGGTTACATAGACACCTGAAGAGTCTACCGATGCCCTGAGGAAATCGATCCACGATTAGAGAGAACGAGAGAGTGAAAAAGAGACCGAAACTAAAGTGATGAGATGAGATGAACCTGTGTAACTAAAGGTGTTCTGTAATTAAGTGGTCTTAATGAGTCCTCATCATCACTAGAATCAGAAGTGCTGTAATCTTCAATCTTCTTGAACGATGAAGGGAAGAATCCCTAATTCTTGAACGATGAATTGCCGAATTCAAAAGACCGAATAAACTGCGATTGTTCTGCAAATTAAATTCTTATTTTTGAAAAATCATAAAATCATAATTTTTGAAAAAAGAACAATTCATTAAACAATATATTACATCAGATCTACATAATTTTTTAATACTCTGAGGGGGGAAGAAACAAATAATATGTTAGGAGAAAGATAAAAACTTTCAAAGCAGTGTTATTTAGGGAAAATTACAACAAGCGAATAATTCACGTCGGACCTGTGACGGCAACGGATGGCGTCCGACGAGTCTATGACCCACGATCTGGAATGACCACACGGCGGCAAAGGCTCTGCAATGATCGATTCTCGTTAACACCATTCTGACCGATTCTCGTTAACACCATTCTAAATCTTAGGATCGACTGTCGAAGAAGATGATCGGAAGATGAAGGCGGCGGCTGAGGAACAACCGAGAAGAGAAATTTGACGGTGACAGTGGCGACTGAAGGACTGTCGAGGAAGATGGAGGCCGTGAAGATGAATTAGGGTTCTAATGAATTAAGTTTTAAAGAATTGAGTACCAAACAAAATAAAAGGGAATTCAGCTAAAATTGTGGAACAAACATAAATAAAAATTGGAAATGAAAAGAAAGGGTATATTGGGTTTTTTGGATACTAATTTGACCTTAATTGTATTGTTTTAGTTTGTTTCCTTTATTTGAAAATTAGTCTATAAGATTGTCCTTCCTAGTGATTAAACTCATGAAGAAAATAGAACAGTTATAAAATTCAGTTGGTCCAAACTATAAATTCTAAGATCGGAAGAAAATTCTATTTGAGCATTCAAAAAGACGAAGATGTCAACTTCAATTTGAATATTTTATACTCTTAAATCGAAATAAATCCTTTTCAATTTTCGTTTGGAATCCGTTTACATTCTAAAAGTGAACGCGTGATAAAAAGTCGACGGTGGGACGCGTGTTTAAAGGATTGGAACAGTGACGAAGGGACAATGGGGCAAGGGGGCCGGGGTGACGGCCCCCCCCCCCCCCACAAAATATTTAAGTTATTTACTATGTATACAATATAATGTTTACTATGTAATGTAATGTTGGTCCAGTGGTTGGTTATAATTAAATAAACTTGGTTTTTTACTGAAAATAATTTTATGATGAAATTATTTGATAAATATAATATTATAACGTCGAGTAACACTTATGTGAACTTGAAACTTTTATCTACGTACATTTTTATAATAATGTTAATTGCGTCTCAAACACAAAATTTCTGGTTCCATCACTGGATTTGAATGTATGCAAGTTATTTTCAATTCAATTAATTACATTGTTTGTGTTCTACCTTGATAAAACTAAGATAATGACTAGCTAATTGTTTTTAATTCTAGGCGACATTAATAAATTATGCTACAAAAAAACTATTTAAAAAAATGGTTTATATATTATTGCAAGATTTGTTACCATTATGAATTAATTTTATTTCATAATTATATGTTATTATGTATTAATGGATGTGATTGTAATTAATTTATAGTATAATATCAAGGGTTATTTAGAGTACCATATATTTAATTTAACTTTGTGTTACTAAATCATTAACCGGTCTCTCTATAATGTTGTTTAGAAACATTGATTTGAAGTCCAGTTTGTGTAATGAAACTAAATTGGTTGTTACAAGATTTGAAAATTATATAATTGAAGCACTAATTCTTTCGGAAAGGAGTGTTGATAGTAAGTTTTTATTTCGAGAATGACATTAATTATTTCAGATGACACTGTTCCTGTCAAGTTTTGAAGGAGACAATTTCTTATTCTATTGTTTTTTGCAATAACTATAAATAAAAGTCAAGAGCAGTCAATTTCAATGATATGTCTCTACCTTTCGAAGCCTATATTTATACACAACAATTGTCTATATGTTGTTGCCTCTAGAGTGAAGAATAAAAGTGATTTTTTTTTTTTTGTTTAAATTCAAATGAAAAAATATGTAGACATACCACGAATGTTATCTATAAGGAGGTTTTTTGAAATTTTAATTTATTATATTAATTACTTTTATAAATTCATTTATAATTCTCTTTTATGTTATTGTTTTTTATACAAATTTAATTTATATTTCTACAACATTTTCTTTATCTTTTAATAGAATAAAGAAATTTAAAACTTTATATATATATTAAAATTGATTTTTTAATTAATAAATTAAAGTATATTATAAATTTATTTCTTTCAATCCCGCGTAAAACACGGGTCTTACACTAGTTAAACTCCTAAATCAAAACATACATAACATCTAATTAAAATAATAACAAAATCGAGATAAATCTTAATTCGTTCAATTGAACGAACATAATCAAAATTAAGTTTCACATCCTCATGTTAGAAAAGTAGTTTAGCTTCTAAATATAATTAAAAGAACACAAACACAAAATCAGAAACATTGTTTTACACTTTTGGGCGCGGCTAAATGCACCCGGATTTCCTATGAGTACACCCACCAAACATTTTTTTAATCTTTCAGAATTAATTCCCATATACCCCTAGGGTAAAATTTATGAAAAAAAACGAAGATGAGTACACCCACCCATTCTATTTCACAGAATTATCTCCACCACCACCAAAACCAAAACAAACACCATTCTTCAACAAAAAAAACTCCAAAATTGCAACAAAAATAAATCTAAATTTCCAAATCAAACATGTTCGAAATTTTTTCCAAAACAAACTCAATATGTTCGGAAAAAAAATTCCAAAATAACTCAAATCTGTCCGGAAAAAAAGATCGAACATCTTGTTCGAAAAAATTTTCAAAACAAACTCAAGTTGTTCGAATTTTTTTCCAAAACAAACTCAATATGTTCGAGAATAATTCCCGAACTACTAAAAACCCTAATTTTCCTAAATTTTCTAAAATTTTCAAAACCCTAATTTCTGTAAAAATTGTAAAAAAAAAAAAAAACTTACCTTCGGCGACGTGCGTGGGTGCGATGAAGGGGAGGGGTTGCGGCCGCGAAGGGGAGTGGGAGAGCCCTCGAACGGCGTCGGTGGGCGGCGGCGACAGCCCTCGAACGGCGTCAGTAGTCGTCTTCTTGAAACAGGGATGAGGAGCGAACGAGAGAGGAGGGGTGCGAACGGTCGCCCGCTGCTTGGCTTCTTCTTCAACAGCGCGGCCGCGTCGTTTGGAGAAGGGGCGACGACGGCCGCGTCCTTCTTTAAGGCGGCAACGTGGGACCAGAGGAAGAGAAGCGGGGGGTTGGGGGAGAGAATCCGCCACCGGCGTGCGTGGCTTGGGAGGCGAAGGCGACGCTGCAGACGGGCGGGAGACGCCGGGACGCAGGAAGAGGGGCGGCGCCGCTCGGACGTGAAGAGAGAAATGGAGGTGAGTGTCCTGAATTTTGAGAAGAAGAAAGAGAGAATGAAGGGTTTTAATTTAGAAGAGGGTAATTTTGGGATTTCCACGTGGGTGTCCTCATCCAACTGTTGACCTTCTTACGAAAGGCCCAAGAGCCCAAGTGTTGACCTTCTGCTTCAATTGTCCAGCAGCTCCCCAAACCAAAGGCCCAACAACCCATTTCTTTTCTTAATTGGACTCTTTTTAAAAATAAAAATAAATAGGGTGCGGCTAAAGGCACCCGAATTTCCTATGAGTATACCCAGGGGATGAGAACACACACAAAACGGATGAGGACATCCACCTGAAAAACCCAAAAAATGCCCTTAACATTTCTCCCCCTCCCTCCCTCCCTTCTCTTCATTCGGTACACCCACCCCTCCATCTTCCCCAAACCTCTCCCCCACTCCATCAACGTTTTTTCGCACCACTCCCACTCCCACTCCATTTTCGCACCACTCCCACTACCTGCGACGTCGAAGAAGAGAAAGAGAGAGCACCGTTCTCCCCTACTCCATCATTTTTTCGAAGAATAGGAGAAAGCGTTTTTTTTTTTCATTTTGCTAAAATGGTTAAATGTTAGTTTTTCTTGCTTATATTTGAGAAGAAGAGTAGGAAGCATGTTTAATTTCGGTTTTTGTTGATTGAAACATTGATTTTATTGTTGTAGGGTTTATGTTTTGTTTTTTGAATTTGGGGTTAATTCATGCATGTGTTGATTAAGGTTGGTTTTTTGTGTTATAATCATGTTTATGTGTAGAATGTATCAATTTTTGATGTGTTAGGATTAAAATAAACCAATGGGCATCTAATTGGCATGGTTAGCACGAAATTATCGTTTTGGACTGGTTTTTCGCACAATTGATAGTTGTCCGGAATTAATTTTCGGACATGGCATGTTTGTTTTGGTTTAGATTTCGAACATGGCTTGTTTGTTTTGGATGAGGACACCCACGTTTTAAATGTTGTATGGATGAGTACACCCACTATGTACGGGACAAATTTTCGAACAATTGTAGTATTTGCTGAACAAAATTTCGAACAATGGCCTCATGTTGGGAACAAATTTTCGAACATTAGGTGAATGTTCGAAAAAAAGTTCCCAACAGAGACTTTTGGGTTAGAAATTCATCCAAGTAAAACTTGATGAACTTAATTTCGAACAATGGCCCCATGTTGGGAACAAATTTTCGAACAATTACCCAATGTTCGAAAAAAAGTTCCCAACAGAGAGTTTGGGTTAGAAATTCGTCCAAGTAAAACTTGGTGAACTAAATTTCGAACAATGGCCCAATGTTGGGAACAAATTTTCGAACAATCATCCAATGTTCGAAAAAAAGTTCCCAACAGAGATCGTCTTCTTCGCAGAACCAGTCGCGAAAATGGGTTTTTTTAAAAACGACCAAATGCAATACATAATGTCAAAATGTATGTCTTAAATGCATATTATTTCAACTACATACCACTATAGAGTCATAAGATGCAAAAAAAAACAAGCATGATAAATAACTTACAAATGAGTCTTTGGCACCACCACTAGTAGTTATTACATCATAATCGACCATTTTCGACTCCATCCTCGCTCTCAAAATAGGAAATTTTGGAATTGCGTAGAAAGTGATGACCCTCTGTATTCCCGCATTTAGATAGGAGGTGGGTGTACTCATCCGACGTTTTTTTAAAAAAAGTACATGAGGGGTAAATACGTCATTTCGCAACACCCTTGTGACAAAAAAAAGTTCGCGTGGGTGTACTCATAGGAAATCCGAGTGCCTTTAGCCGCGCCCAAATAAATAAATTAAAAATAAAATTGGGCTTCCTTCCTTGCGTGTGGTATACGACCCTTCAAGGAACTTAATTCCTTGCGGCGCAGGTTATATACCCCTCTAGCTTTAATAAGTATACTCTCCCAATACATACACTCCTAAAAAATGGCATATGAATATATGATAAATGTAATCTTCCCAAATTATTCAAATTATCCTCGTCTCTCTTAAATGAGATATGTTAAATGCACTTCCCTATTAAAATCATACTTTATTTTTTTCACCCCTTTTTTATCTCATTATTTCAAAACCCTAAATTCTTCCTACCTCACAATACTCCCACCAATCGCCCGCTGCCCACACACCGTCGACGCGCCACCCACAAGCTTCCGTGCCGCCCCCTCTCTTATGTAAACGGTCGCACGACGCCGCCCCACCACATCAGCCGGCCGCCTCACCCTCCATTCTCTAACCACGACCCTTTCTCGCTGTAGAAACAGAAAAAAAAAAAAATTAAAACTCGCCGCCGCTCATCCCCACCCCAATAGTCGGCCTCCGCGCTCGCAGGTGTTCTAACAAGTTTTTTTTTTTAAATTCGTCGAACTTGTGTCGTATAGATGCACTAATGTCGACAATAGTGCATATATTCGATTAAATTTTGTCGAAATTTTTAATTTTTTTGATAAACTAGTGTCAATCGTATGCATTATTATCGACAATAATGCATACGATCGACACTGCTTTGTCGAAAATATGTTTTTAATTTTTATTTCATGTTTTGAAATTTTTGTGATATTTTGTGATGCTTTTGGTTAGGGTTCGAAATTTCTATGATTTTTTTGTTGAAAATGTGGTGGTGTTCTTCGTCGGAGGTGGCGGCTGCTATTAGGGTTAGGGTTTAAAAGTGGAGGGAATGTGTATTTATCAGGATCATTTTAATATATTTTAGTATAAGGATAATTTAGATATTTTACATGATTATTTAATTAGTAAATGGGAATGGGGAGTATATTTAACAAAGTTGAGGGGTATATTTCCTTGCTTTCCATCAAAACTCGAGCCCATATCTAAACCAAGTCCGATCCTCTTTTTTTATTCTCTTCAAACACGGGGACTCGTCAATATAATTTTAAAATGTTCCAGTTTTATCTGAATTAGACAAGAAAATAAAATATAAGGTAATTGAAGGACATAATTAAAATAGTAAATCGAAAAACGCAATAAAATTTTAAATTAATTCTCAAATAATACTTAATTAGAGCACTAAAATATGCAATACTCACCACAAACATTTTGCATGATTCGGGAAAATCATTAATCAACATCCAGCTCAGTTTACTTAGATTCGATTTAAAAATAAATAGCTTCATCTAGATAATTAATTTGTTTATTTTAATTTGATGATGAAAGCATGCCTATAAACTTAATAAAGTGATGCAATAGTCTTAGGGGAAATTGACCCAATTCATTGGAAAATATATCTGTCACGTCTCATTTGCAATAAAATTTATTACTCTACCTTATTAGTCAAAAGACTTTCATGCTTTCTATTTTATCTCTTTAATGCACTTAAGATAAAATCCCAACGTCTACAAACCTCCGAATCAGAGGATCACTATTTTCGTCATCGAACACATCCTGTTACTTCCGTGACGAAGATACATATATATACTCCCTCTGTCCACCTATAAGCTTCACATTTTACCATTTTGGTCCGTCCGTCTATAAACTTTCCATACTCTTTTTGGTAAGTACTTTTTTTTAGACATCACTTTATATCTTACTTTTTCTCTCTATCTATCTCCTTCTTCCAATCACATCACTTGTACTATATCTATTATTTAATCACTTTTCTTAATCTTTGTGCCAAAAAGTAACGGAAAGCTTATAGGCGGACGGAGGGAGTATATATTATTGAGATTAATGCAATATTGGAATGTCATTTAATTCTGGTATTAGAAGTGTTCTTGCTACCATAAGTGTTCTTACTATCAGAACTGTTCTTATAAGAACAGTAACTAGCTAGTGTTCTGATCTTGGAGTTCAGCAAAGTTGAGTAAGGTGTACTCAACTGATAAGGTTTAGTGATCTGATTAGGAGTCAACTAATCTGATAAGAGTTTAGACAAATCTGCTGATGCAAGTCATCTGAAGTCAGATCAGTAGAGTTGGGTCTCAAGTCTGCTAAAGCCAACTCAGCTGATCCCAAGTCTGCTGAGGTCAAGTGTGCTGATTTTCAGTTTCAGAAGTTAGTTTATTTCTATTAGTTTGTTAGGTAGTTAGTTTGTTGGTAGCAGTTTCAACTTGCATTGTACATCTATAAATACACCATCTAGTGCATAGGTCGTAGGTTAGCAAATTCAGAGAGTTTTGAGAGATATCAAGCTTAGTGAATACTTGTAATCTGTAACCTTCATTTGTGATTAGTGAAGAGAGTCTTCTATCCTCCGTGGACGTAAATCATTTGATCGAACCACGTAAATCCCGAGTCGAGAAAATTTCATTTTACGTCGTGTAACTTAGGCCTAATCCATAATATATCCTTTAAGTTTTCACATTTTCAATTTACGTCCTAAGTTGTCCAATTTACATCCTTTTCGGTCCAATTTACGTCCTTTCCACCGGAAAATTGGAAATCCGGTCAAATTATCCAATTTACATCATTTATGTTTGAAAATTATAAATTAATAATTAAAAAATTCTGAAAATATCATTAAAAATTAAAAAACCTCATTAAAAATCTAAAACTCTCATTAAAAACTTATATATTGTGTAAAATAAATATAAAAATCTAAAAAAATTTACAAATTCTATATTCAAAAAATCTGAAAATGTGTAATTTTTTTTTCTTTCTAAAAACTCATAAAAATAAAAAAAATCTATAATTTCTACAATTCAAGAAATCTGAAAATGTGTAAATTTAATTTTTTTTTTCTAAAAACTCATAAAAATAAAAATATCTATAAATTAAAAAATTTTAAATGTTTAAAATAAAAAATTCCACAATTTTAAAAATATCGTGAAAATGAATTTGGAACGGTTTCAAAATCGATCAAGGTGTGGAACTTCCACTCAACCTCGACGGTGAGTTGGAAAATCTCGTGGGACCCAAAATTTTTTGGAGTTCGAGCAAAACTTTAATGCTAGACGAGTTTGAATCAAGTCTGATTTTTAATGAAATGTTAATAATTTTTATTATTCTTATTAGATTTTTAGAATTAGTAATTTTTTATCTACACATTTTTTATAAATTAATTATATTTTTAGAGTTTTTAGAAATTTTAATGAGATTTTGAATTTTTAAATTACACCTTTTCCATTCTTTTAATTGTAGAATTTTTTATTTTTTATATTTTCAAAATTTTAGAATTTTAGAATTTTTTTATTTTTATTTTACACATTTTATAATTTGTAATGATATTTTCGAAATTTTAGTGATATATTTTGAATTTTATTTTACACATTTTATATTTTTTTATTTTAATGAGATTTTTGGATTTTTAATGATACTTTTATAGATTTTTTTATATCTTTAATAGGATTTTTAGAAAATTTTAATTATTAGATTTTAATTTTCAAACTTAAAGGACGTAAATTGGACTATTTGGCCGGAATTCCAATTTATTCCTCACATTCCAGTGAGTTTTAAAATTTTCCGGCGGAAAGGACGTAAATTGGACCAAAAAGGACGAAAATCGAAAAAGTAAAAACTTAAAGGATATATATTGGATTAGGCCTAAGTTACAGGACGTAAAATGAAATTTTCTCATCCCGAGTCTTATTTTGTTTTCTTTATTCGTTTCAATTCTTTGCATTTCTAGTGATCTTGGTTTATCATTTGTGAGGAATTGCTAAGTGGATACAATTCCATAACAATTGGCGCTGTTTGTGAGAAGTCGAACATAATCAAGAATCAAGAAATGGGCTCTGTAAAGTTGGAGATAGAGAAATTCAATGGTAAGACAGATTTTGGTTTATGGAAAGTCAAGATGAAGGCTCTACTGTCACACCATGGGCTGAAAGAGGCCATTACTCCTCCTGACCCTGCTGTATCCGATGCAGACAAGGCCAAGAAAGAAGAACTTATGGATAAAGCTTACAACATTGTTGTTATAAGTTAGGGAGATAATGTTTTCAGAGAAGTTATGAAGGAGAAGGATGTTGCTGGAGTATTTGAAGCATTAGATGATCTGTATTTGGCACAATCTTTGTCAAATCAGATATTTATGGAAATGAAGCTCAATAATTTCAAAATGTCAGATGACAAAACCCTTGATGAGCAGTTAATAGAGTTCATGCAGGCAGTTGATGATCTTGAAAATGTTGGAATTACCTTGGAAGATCACAAGAAGTCTTTTCTACTCTTAGAGGCATTGCCACCTTCATATGCAACTTCAAAGATGCTTTGCTGATTACCAAGGAGGGTAAGGCAAAATTCAAAGAAGTTTTGTCTATACTGAAGACCAAGAGTTTACATGTAGCAAACTCAACCAAGAAGACAAAGAACCAATTGAGTGTCTTAATATCAAACTGAAGAATGACAAGAAAGGAGGGCAAGACAAGAAGTTCCATGCCAAGCCAAATCAGAAAAGAAATGGATATGTATCCAAGAACAAAGCTTGCTACAAATGCCATAAAGAAGGACATTTCATAAAAGATTGTCCTGAGCATAAGAAGTCTACTGATCCTGCTGAAGTTGATGTAGCAGAGGCAAAAGGATATGATAGTGCAGAAGTGATGAGCATAACAGATAGCAAACTTGTTAATGAATGGGTGTTGGATTCTGGATGTTCATTTCACATGTGTCCTACCAAATCTTGGTTTCAAAACCTGGAAATGATGGATGGTGGATCAGTTCTGTTGGGTAATGATGAAAGCTGCAATGTGAGAGGAATTGACACTGTGAGGGTGAAGATGTTTAATGATAAACATGTGATCCTGACCAATGTCAGATTTGTTCCAGATTTGAAGAGAAAACTTATATCTCTTGGCCCACTAAATGCTTTGGGTTATGAATTCAAGACAGAAAGAGGATGTCTGATTGTTACCAAAACTGATAGAATAGTGATGCAAGGGAATAAGTCTAATGGGTTATATTCTTTAATTGGTGAGACAATCACAGGTGCTGCTGATGTTACCATGAGTTCCGAGGATGCTATGCTTTGGCATAAGAGGCTAGCACATGTGGGAGAGAAAGGTCTGATGGAGTTATCCAAGAAGGGAGCATTCCACCAGAAGACATTAAAAAACCTGGAGTTTTGTGAGCTGTGTATTCTTGGCAAGACCAAGAAGAACTCATTCCAGAAGGGTAAGCACACTACAAAGGAGTTGCTGGATTATGTTCATTCAGATGTCTGGGGGCCATCAAGAAATGAAACCATTGGTGGAGATAAGTATTTCATGTCCATTATAGATGACTATTCTAGAAAAGTTTGGGTGTTCATTCTCAAACAGAAGAGTGAGGCCTTTACAAAATTCAAAGAATGGCTACTTGAGATAGAGAACAAGAAAGGAAAGTCCTTAAAACATTTGAGGACAGATAATGGCCTTGAGTATCTATCAACTGAATTCAATGAATTTTGTAAAGAGAAGGGCATTTCTAGGCATAGAATTGTCCCTCTTAATCCACAACAAAATGGATTAGCAGAGAGAATGAATAGAACTATTCTAGAACGGGTCAGATGCATGTTAGCTGATGCTAAATTACCTTAAAGTGTTTGGATGTCAGGCATATGCACATATTAGACAGGATAAGCTTGAGCCAAGGGCTCTGAAATGTATATTCATTGGCTATCTAATAGGTGTCAAGGGCTATATATTGTGGTGCCTTGAACCAGGTCATAAGAAACTAATAATCAGCAGAGATGTTGATTTTAATGAGAAGGTAATGGGATATCCTCACAATGGAAATTCCCATGACCTAGATGGAAGAATTGTAAATGAATCAGAAGAGAGTTTCTCAGCTGAGGTGGAGTTTCCCACATCAGAAGAGTTGGCACCAGAGGAGGTGGAAAACTCTACTGATCTTGGAAATGACACACCAGATGAGGTTGTTCCAGAACAGGTACCAGAAGATGATGCCATGGAGGACAACCTTGCTGATTTGAGAAATTACAGTCTTGCAAGAGATAAGCTCAAAAGGCAGATTCATCCCCCATCTAGGTTTGGTCAGACTGATCTTGTGTCATATGTTCTGATCACAACAGAAGAGGTGGAACATTATGAGCCAAGAAACTATAGGGAAACTATCACTAGTCCTGAAAGAGAGCAGTGGATAGTAGCCATGTCAAAAGAGTTGCAATCCTTAGAGAAGAATGAGACCTGGATCCTTGTGGAGAAGCCAGACAACCAGAAGTTGGTCAGCTGCAGGTGGCTATTCAAGAAGAAGCTTGAAGTTGGATTTGGTGGTGCTAGAGAGCACATCAGATTCAAGGCTAGGTTGGTGGCAAGAGAATTCACACAAAGAGAAGGCATACACTTCAATGAGGTATTCTCTCCTGTTGTTAAACATTGTTGGGATTCACCCTAAGCCCCACTTGATGTTAGAATAGTTTTGATGGCCAAAACACTTAGAGTTTATAAATGTAATAGGATCAACTGACTTTGTATAGAACAACTTAGACTAGTCTTGTGTGATCAACTGTATTGATATCAGCTGATTAGCACAGCCCCGGCTTACATGCGCACCCTCAAGATGAGAAGAGTAGAAGGCATGAAGACTAGAAGATCCTTGAAGACCAGATAAGTAAGGTGCTTGTATACCTACTTAACTGATGGAGTCCAAGATTGAAGATGGCCTAAAACAGGTTACTGAATTGCCAGATCAGAAGAGTGTTACTCGACTGATATCAGAAGACAGAAGACTTAAGGCCAGACGAGTAGTCAGAAGACTATGAGTGAAGATCAGAAGACTAAGTGCTCGTCCAGGACTCGGCTGATTCCCAAAGTCATCTTGCAATTTGAATGAAGACTTACCTTACTTAGAAGATTGACATGATCCCAGGATTGAAGCAATCAAGCGGCTGGAATCAAGCCAACATGGAAAGATTGCCCCAACGGCTAGTCAACTCCAACGGCTAGTTGCAAGCAATCACCACTATAAATATAAGAGGATGAAAAATCACAAGTACGAAGTCACAACGAGAGAATTCAACAAGCCAAGCAAGCAATCAAGCAAAAAGCCATACTGTTTAAGAGTTCTCAAAGAGCCAGAATCCATAAGAACATCCTTAGCTCTTAAGTGATTTCTATCCAACCCAAGAACCTGAATCGTATTCATATTGTAAATCCATTGATTTAGGCATATTGGTTAAGCATATTATAAGCTTGAACCATTAGTTGGAAACATTCAAAAACCCCAAACCCCCACCGAAAGGTTAAAGTTTTTGAACCCCTGCAAAGTGCAAGTGCTTAAAATCACTTGTGGAGACCATAGCAGTTAGGACTGCTCAGATCTCAAAGTCCTACCCTTGGGACTATAAAGGATAAGCCCTTGTAATTTTTGGTAAATTAAAGGGATTAAACTTCACGTTAGGACGTGAGAGTGGACGTAGGATCGTATATCCGAACCACTATAAACCTGGTGTTATTTATCTTTCTGCACTTTACATTATTGTCATTTCCATACATTTTATAAAGTGCATACTGTGATTTCAACTATCTTCAAAACAAGGCCATAACTTTCAAACCAGCATCAGTTGAGTATTTTCATTAAGTAAACAACTTGGCATTTTCAAAAGAAACTAAAGAACGAGTCTAATCAAGGCCTACCTAACTTCCGCATTGAAACTCTTCATCAGATCACTATAGTCATCTGGTCCAGCAGACCTGTAGTCCAGTTGACATAGAAATCAAAAGAGGTTCCCAACTCTCTTGAAAAAGTTTTAAAGTCTATTCACCCCTCCCCTCTAGACTTTAATCCCATTCACTACTCGTTCAGGGACCAACAAGTGGTATCAGAGCAGTGGTTCTAACGGACTACTGTCTCTAGATTATCAGAAGACTTGAGAGAGTCTTTCTGTAGTCCTCTTGAACAGATCTTTTTCTTTTGAAAAACTTGCTTTTGAAAATTCATACAGCATGAGTGCTAATATGCGTAAGTTGCCTAAGTTTTCAGTGGAGGATTATGATTACTGGAAGATCAGGATGAGGAAGAATCTTACATCAGTCCACTACAAGATGTGGTCAGTAATCACAGAAGGCCCAATCACCGTCATGGCAGTCAACACTGCAAATGGTGATCCAGAAGTTCCAGTTGGAGAACTAGCCCCCAAGCCAATGAAGGACCTCACACTAGAAGAAATGAAGCAATCAAATCTTGACAACATTACTCAAGACTACATCATGCAAACTCTTCCAAATGAGTACATTGCAAAAGTAATCAATTGTGAGACAGCTAAAGATATGTGGGATGCTCTAGCACTTCTCTGTGAAGGAACTGAGCTGATCAAGGAAAGTAAACTATCAACAGCAGTAAAGAAGTTTGAACACTTCAAGATGCAGCCAGAAGAGTCTATTGATCAGTTAGACAATAGATTTACCAAGATCATAAATGAGATTGAATCCCTAGGCAAGAAATACACAAATAGAGAGAAAAACTTGAAGATCTTAGACTCTCTAACCAAGAAATGGAGACTCAAAAAGACCATCATCAAAGATACTCAAGATATCAAGATATGGTCTACTCAAACTCTGTTTCAGAACCTCAAAGCTCATGAGTATGATCTTGAAAGAGAAGAAAACTCAGAAAATGATGAGCCTACTGCAACCCCACCTACCTCCAAGACTGTAGCTTTCAAGGCAGCAAATACAAAAGCTGCAAGCACCTCAACTGGCAAGACCTCACTGAAAACAGAAGACTTTGAAGGATCAGATATGAGTCTGAAAGAGCAAATGGCTCTTATGATCAAGAGATTCGAAAGGGTGAACACTCTCAACAGCAAATATAGAAAATTCTACAAGAATTATAAAAGATGTGGTTCATCCTCTAGAGAATCTAGATAAAGAACACCAGAAAGGTATCCTAGAAAGGATATGGAGTCATCTGACAGCCGAGGCTCCAGAAGAAGATATGCCACTCCTCCAAGGAAAGGCAGTTCAAATCAAAAACCTGGAGCATGCTTCAATTGTCACAAACCAGGACATTATGTCTATGAATGTCCTGAGCTGAATTTAGATGACAAAGAAGAAAGAAGACCAAGAAGAGACAGAAGAAATTCAGATAAGCAAGCAATGGTGACTGAAGAATCTGAATATCAAAGCGATGAACTTCCAACATCACCAGACTATCAAATCTTCTCAGATGATTCAGATGATCTAGCTATGATGGCCATATGTGAAAATGAGGTAAATTCCTACACTACTACTTTCCATTCACCTATTTTTTCACAAACAAATGATATAAACTCATCTGAAGGAGAATCAGAAGACACCTATTATCAATCTTTAAGAAAGGTAAAAGGTGATCTGGATATTGCCACTAGAGCTTTTATAGAAGTGGAAGAGGAGAATAAGGATTTAAGGAAAGAAATTGCTAGGTTGAAAAAGGCTAAGTTTGATAACACCCCTGAGTTGGTCACAATGAATGAAAGATTGACCAAAGAAGTGGAACTTCTTAAGGAAGAAAATACCACAACAACTCAGTTATATGAGGGGATGTTAGAAACTCAAGCCTTAGAAACCAAGGAATTTTGTATACTACAATCTAAGTTCGATGACCTCTTCCAAGCACACAAGCTCTTAGAAAAGGAGAAGGAATGCCTAAATCAAAAGATATCAGAGTTCAATAAAGCATCTACTACTATTGAAAGTATCTCTGAATATTATAGATCAAATGGCAATAAGATGGGTTTTGGCTATGAACTTAATCCATCAACATCCTCTCCAGCTGGGGGTAGTACACCTAATCAGTGCACTACTCAGACACATGATAAGGGTGAGTGTTCTAAACACAATGAACCTAATATGAACCAAAAGACATCTATACCAGCTAAGGTTAACTATCCCAACTCCAAAAATGAAAAGAGACAAGTTAACCCCAAACATGCATAGAGGAACAACAAACAACCTAGACCATCTCGACTGAGACAGTCTCAGCTGTATGCTGCTCCAGCCAAGAAGAAGAAATCTTCTTCACACAAATCTGTTCTCTTTGCACCCCCTATCTCTTATGATATTGTGAGAACAGAGGAGTATGGTCCATATAATCGTGTACATCGTCCAGCTAATGCACCCAGGCCGAATGTAACTAGTCAAAAGATAATGTATGTTCACTCCTATAAAAGGAAACGATTTGACTATTACTTAGCTGACACAAATAACAAATCAGACCAGTCCAAGGTGTTAACTGGTAAGATTTGGTTCTGTGATGCCCGAGGGAAACAACTCAAATGTTCAAGGTTGTTCAAACGACCAATGTATATGTGGGTTCCCAAGGGTAGTACTAACACCCAAGGACCCAAGACAAAATGGGTACCTAAGACTTAACCTTTCGTGCAGGAAAGGAGGGACCTATACAGAAAAGGAGGTCTAGTAGGAGAAACATGGTACATAGATAGTGGATGCTCAACTCATATGACCGGAACCAAAGCCCTGCTGACCAACTACATAGAAAAGAAAGGTCCAAAAGTCTTCTTTGGTGATAACGCGCACGGTAACACAAAAGGATATGGCACCCTTACAAATGGTGACATTGAGGTACATGATGTATCATATGTAGAAGGTTTAAAGTTTAATTTATTATCTGTTTCTCATTTCTGTGACACTGGTTATTCAGTAAAATTCTCTAAAGATAAGTGTCTCATAAGTGACAAAAGAACAAAACAAAACCTTCTAACAGGATCTAGAAAAGGAAGTATGTATCTTGCAAATTGGAACAACTGTCCTAAGGATACATGTCTGCTTGTGAAGAGCCCTAAAGATGTCAGCTGGCTATGGCATAAACGTCTTAGTCATCTGAACTTTAAGACTATGAACAAGTTAGCAAGGGAATCCTTAGTTGATGGTCTGCCTAATGAACTCTACTGTAAATATCAGGTTTGTGATGCATGTCAACAAGGAAAGCAAACAAAGGTCTCCTTCAAGACCAAGAAGACAGCATCAACCAGCAGAGCTCTTGAATTACTTCACATGGATCTTTTTGGACCAATCACTCCAACTACACTTACAGGGAGGAAGTACACTCTCATTGTTGTAGATGACTACTCCAAGTTTACTTGGGTTGTCTTCTTATACAAGAAGAGTGAAACTCAGCAGAGACTTCCTGAACTATTAAAGAGGATCCAAGTAGAGAAAGGAGAACCAATTGTTAAAATTAGAAGTGACAAAGGCACTGAATTCATTAACTCTTATATTATTGCCTAATGTACCTCTAATGGTATCCAGCATGAGACAAGTGCAACAAGAACACCACAACAGAATGGTGTAGCTGAAAGAAGAGTCAGAACACTCAAAGAAGCTGCAAGAACACTCCTTGCTGAATTCTCAACTCCTAAAAGGCTATGGGCAGAAGCTATCAACATAGCTTGCCACACTCAAAATAGGTCAGGTATTCACAAAATTCATAAGAAAACCCCATATGAACTGTGGAAAGGAAGAAAACCTAGAGTATCTTACTTTCATATATTTGGTTGTAAGTGTTTCATTCACAACAATGGAAAAAGTAAGTTGAATGCTTTTGATGCCAAAGCAGATGAGGGGATATTCTTGGGATACTCCTCAACTAGCAAAGCATTTAGAGTACTCAACAAACGAACCCTTCTTGTGGAAGAAACACCTCATGTTGTTTTTGATGAATCTTGTGAAAAGAGTGCAGTACAAACAGACTCTGATGTAGATTAGATGAAGAAACTAGTGATCAAGTCCAGACCAGATGAGTTTATTGAAGTCAATGAACCATTTCCTGAAGAACCAGAGGAGGATAAACCACACAGACCAGTCACTAGATCTCAAACTCAAGCTGAGCAAGCTGACCAAAATCAAGATGCAACAATCCCAAATGCAAGGGGGAATGATCTCTTTGACACACAAGATACAGATGATGATCGACCAAATCATGTCAACCCTCCTGATGGCACTAGAACAGATGAGAATCTAAGCTCATCTAATGCTGATACACCCGTGAGGCATACATGGAGGAACAACCATCCATCAAACCTCATCTTAGGAGGAGCAGACTCAGGTGTCAAGACCAGAAGACAATTGAATCAGAACCCCCAATCATCTATGTTCTGCTGGTGTGCTTTCCTGTCCAACATTGAACCAGCTGACATAGAAGAAGCAATGACAGATAGCAATTGGATCACTGCTATGCAAGAAGAACTAAACCAATTCGAAAGAAATGAAGTATGGGAATTGGTAGATCGTCCTGAAAACCACAATGTAGTAGGAACAAAGTGGGTATTCAAGAATAAGAAGGACGAAAATGATGTAATAACTAGAAATAAAGCAAGGCTAGTTGCAAAAGGATACTCACAATCTGAAGGAATTGACTATGATGAAACCTTTGCTCCAGTAGCCAGATTAGAAGCCATTCGACTGTTTCTAGCTTATGCATCATATATGGGTTTCAAAGTATATCAAATGGATGTCAAAAGTGCCTTTCTGAATGGTATTCTGGTAGAAGAAGTGTATGTAGAGCAGCCTCCAGGATTAGAAAAGGGAGATCAAGTATATCGTCTGAAGAAGGCTCTCTATGGACTAAAGCAAGCACCTAGAGCTTGGTATGACACATTGTCACAATTCCTACTTGACAATGGCTACACAAAAGGCAAAGTTGATAGAACTCTTTTCAGAATACAAGAAGGAGAAGACATTCTAATGGTGCAAATATACGTAGATGACATTATATTTGGATCACCCAATCAAGATATGTGCAAGAAGTTCTCTGAACTTATGCAAGGCAAATTCGAAATGAGCATGATGGGTGAGATGAATTACTTCATAGGACTCCAAGTCAAACAAAGTCCAGAAGGGATCTTCATCAATCAGTCCAAGTATACCAAAAGCCTATTAGAAAGATTCAAAGCTCTACAAAGTAAGACTACTAGAATTCCAATGATGACATCTTTCAAAATGGAACCAGATGAGTCTGGACAGGCAGTTGATCAAGCTGAATATAGAGCACTTATTGGATCTCTACTATACCTTACAGCCAGCAGACCAGACATAACATTTGCTGTAGGAGTATGTGCTAGGTTTCAAGCAAACCCAAAGCAAAGTCATCTAGAAGCAACAAGGAAGATTCTCAAGTACCTAAAAGGAACAGTCAACCTAGGACTATGGTACCCTGCTGATGACAATCTAGATTTGAGTGGTTACTCTGACTCAGATTATGGTGGATGCAGAATAGATAGGAAGTCCACATCTGGAACCTGTCAATTCCTAGGCAATAAATTAATTTCATGGTTCTCAAAGAAGCAAACATAAGTTGCAACCTCCACCACTGAGGCAGAATATATGGCAGATGGAAGTTGTTGTAGTCAGCTGCTCTGGCTAGTTCAACAACTCAAGGATTACAATGTAGAGGCAAGAGAAGTCCCTATGGAGAGAATTCACACAGATATCCAAAGTCCAGACATCTTGACTAAGCCCCTAGCTGAAGAAAGATTCAAGACCCTATGCTACAACTTAGGACTCCTGGATCCAAGCACATGAAGAGAAAAGATCAGCTGAAGACCTCAGCTGATACAATTGCTGCAAACTAGGAGAATCAGATGAGGTGAATAGACACCCTCATCTTCAGGTAAGTTTTTCCCGATGAAGACAAATGAAGCTGAGGGAAAACATAGAGTCATTTAATCAAGGGGGAATCCATGATACCTTAAGAATCCTTGATAAAATACTCAATCTTCTGCATTGCATAATACATATATATATACATACAGAAGACATGAACAAAGTTAATTGGTATTTATACTTAAGCAATGTATGCCTATGTATAATAATAAACTATTCTTCATAAAATACTTTATCCTTATACATACATACAGTATACTATTGAGTTATACTTGGCTGGATTAATACACCATTCTTGGTTGGATTAATCTTCACCGACTCAACAGTATGCATGCACTGTACGGATTCCAAATAACTCTTGCTCAGAATTTATAAATTCTGCATTCCATAAGATAGAATCTAAATCTCTTTAAATGTGAACTCTTAGATCAAGAATCTCATTGTTGATCTTAAGAAGTAACTTTTCAGAAATTCAGACCTATCAACTCTATAGTTTTGTCATCTTTCACTCCACTACTTCATTTCTACCTCTATAAAAGGAGGAAGACATGAGAATACCTAAGAACACAAATTACTCACTATTATTCTTGTTTCAGGTATGGAGAGAATCGAAAGAAGAGATGGCATGGACATCATCCCTCAACCAAGGTCATGGGTGAAGGAGATGAAGATTTGTCCTGAAGATGGAGATGATGCAGATCAGCATACTTGGCTTACCACACATAAGTATGCTTATGAAAACTAAAGAAAGAAGAGACGTTCTTGTTGAAAACTAAAGAAAGAAGAGATGCAGAGGACAAAGTAGCAAACAAGCAGAGCTTCTTCTCCAGGGGAAGTTCTACATGGAGAGCTTGTTACCTAAGGCCACTTTGTCAAATCATATCAGAAAGACCAAGTTCCTGTCTTTCTCTTCACACTCCATTGAAGCACCTTTCAATCTTCTCCCTCCTACAAGAGGAGCGAAGAAATTCAACAAGGACACATTAAATGCTACATCCCATCTGATGATGAGGAACATCCGATGGTGAGGAGCACCTGAACCAGTGGGATATCATCTAGACCAATCCCACATGGTTAAAAGAAGGAGCTGAAAGATCCATCAAACCAGGTTGGATCATCACAGCCGAAAGATCCATCCAACCAGGTTGGATCATTACACACAGAAGATTTACTCAGCACACTTCAATGCTCTACTCAGCTGATAAGAAGATCAACTCAGCTTACCAGAAGACTTTCAAGAAAATCAACACACTTTTCGAAGAAATCAGAAGACTTCACTCTGCTGATCAGATCACTTTATCTTAGAGCATAATGACTATCTTTGATCATGTAATTAATTCTAGATTTATTCCTGAATGTAATTAAGGAAATTGGCCTATATAAGGAATGAAATTCACATATAGAAAACGGCCTTGATGATCAATTCTTGCAAAAATTTAGTCACAACGACTATTTTTGGTAATGATGTCATTCGTACTCAATTACTATTTTGCTAACAAATCATCAAGTGACACATGGCAAATTCAGCCGGCAAAATTTAAGGAACGAGGCGAAATCAAAGAAGGAAATCTTGGGCTCTACTCCAAACTTGAATCGAATATGACCGTTGGATTGTACATCTCTCAAGCTTTGTTGGAGTATATATACAAACCCTTAAACCTCTTCCAAATCCTTTTCTCTCACAATACTCAATTGCTCTCAAATCACTCTCGTCCTGAATATCCTTTCTAAGCATTCCTACTCTAAAACTCAACATCAAGAATGGCAATCATTAAGATTTACGACGAGAAGACCAAGAGCACCGACACTCTAGATACACAAAAATGGTCTAAGGAAGGAAAGGTTTTCACTGAGAATGCTCTGTTTTTCAAGGGCAAGCATACACCTGCGAACAAGGAGATCCTTCTTCGCTGCATCAACCTCAACCTTCGTGATTTTCTGGAAGCAGCACCAACAAATGTCTATGAACAAGACGTGCTGGCTTTTTACTCGAACGCTGTGATGAAGGAATCTCAGGTTGAAAGTGTCATGGGTGGACACAAAGTTGAGATCTCAAGAGAGATCCTTCAGGAATTGTTCGGCTTATCAAGGGGAGAGATAGACATCTCTACCTACATTATGGGAAGAGAAAAAGAGTATATGGAGATGTTTACTAGTGGAAGGGTCAAGGCTGAGAATGCCTCTGGACTTAAGAAATCACAACTCGACCCCAAGTTTCAAACCTTGATGGACATTGCAGGCAAGATGTTGCTTGGTAACACCTTTAGTCATGATGCTGTTACCACTTTGAAGGTTAGAGTTATGGCTGCAATCTGGGATCAGATTGGTGGAGATTGGCAAGGGCTATTCTTGGATAGGATTGCTCTTGAGGCCAAAAAGGTTACATTGGACCTCCAATCAAGAGAATGGAAGGTGACATCAACTGTCAGCTTTGTCAACAAGCTGAGTGTTATTATTTCAGAAGTACAAGATGGGTCCTCATAAAGCATTTCACACTGATGAGTCGGATTTATTGCCTATTTTTGTGCTTTAATTGAATATTCTTTATGAATTAAATTGGTATTTTAGTGCATCTTTTTGACTCATTATTATATGTCTTTCAATTACCTTGATATTTTAATTTCTTATTTAAATCAGGTGAAATTGAAGCATTTTAAATAATTAAGAGAAGAGAGGGTGTGAGAAGAAATTGGTTAAGTTTGAGAAGCCCATATTTTAGGCCCATGTCATAACTTATGCAAGAAATCATTTTTGGAGAAGAAGTCCAATGTAAAGTGGGCCGTGTGAGGGTTTTAAAAAGAAATAAGATTGAAGAGAGAAAGATATACCTAGGGGCCGCGGGAATTGAAGCAGGCAGCTGGAGAGAGTCAGGAGGCAGCCTAGGCGTTCTTATGAATTCTTGGTTTACTCTTGTTATTTTGATATTTATGCGTAGCTAATTTTATTTACTCTAGCCCGAGGATGTGAACCCTGATTTAGTTATACCTTTTTAATTAAGTGATTAACGGTTTATTTGAATTTCTATTTCGATTTCGTTATTATTTGATTTTATGCGAAGCATGTTTTGATTAATAGATTTATTAGGACTGACCATCCGAGTTTATTTGTTATCAATTCTAGTTAATTCACGATATATAATCCGTAATTGTTATATTATTGTGGATATTGTAGCAACTAAGGCAGAACACCTTAGGGGATAATAACGTCTAGGTTGTATGAAACGAGCGTCTCGTATTCATAGTCTAGTTTATTCTATTGTTTTAGTTCTTTAATGCGTTCCTCGAGTTGAACTTTGAATACATGTTTTGGGGTTATTCGTAGGAATAGATTAATTGGGGGTCGTACTTTCTGATTAATTAAACATAAGAAACAATTCGAGTTAGTTTGGTCGTACCACTGACTTAGGGATAAGATTTGAGATTAGATTGAGATTACCGGGTTCACTAATTAAATTGGTTAAATTAATCAAGGGGAAGCAGTCCGAGGGCTAGATCGTTTTTAATATTTGATTTCTATTTATTTCGATTGCTTTTATTTTTTATGCTTTTTGGTAGAATTAGAAACCACCAACCAAACTCCCCCCCCCCATTTTTACTGCTTTCATAACACAATTTATTCAATTGAGTTTCACCATTCCCTGTGGGATCGACCCTTACTTACTCTACTGCATAGTGGATATTTAAGGTATTTATTTTTGGGTGCCGGCGACAGCACACCAAATTTTGGCGCCGTTGTCGGGGAATGGTTGTAAATTTGATTGAATTTTTTGTGTTTTTAATTTCTGTCAAAAAATTCTGAAAATTCCAAAAAAAAAAAAAAAAAAAATTCTGAAAAAAATAATATTTTTTTGATTGCACGCTGCTACTGTTTTCATTGTTTCTGTTTAGCATATTTCTACTAACACTGACCCTCTCAGCGTCTCTTGTTCAGGTTTTATAGATTGTTTGCAATTTTGTTCTCTCTCTTTTGTCAGATATGTATGATTTCAGGTATGAGAACTATCAAGGCACTTACTCCGCTGACGATTATTGGAACCCATACCATGATCAAAGGCCTCAACTATTTAGAAATTTTGGGAGGACTTATGATAATAGTGGGTGGATTAGCTCTAAGCAAAACTCTGAACCCTCATTTGAAGATTTGTTGAAAACTATGGAGTTGAACACGTTGAATTTTCAACGGAGAAACCAGTTGACACATACGAGCTTGGTGGATGAACAAAACAGTGGTGAGAGGAGCTTTGAACCATCACTGGCTGATTTGTTGAAGTCCATAGAAGCCAATACGAAGGAATTTCAACAAAATACACAAGCACACATAAGGGATTCAGAGTCTAGGCGAAAGAATTTGGAGGTTCAAATGAGTCAAATGACGAATGTCATAAGCCAAATGCAAACACAATGGAGTGAAAATCAAGTGGATATTGTTGTAGAGCATGCCCAAGATAGCAAGATTGAGAGAGAATTTGAAACAGAGGATGAATATTATTTTGAAAATTTTACGAACGAGGATGATTTAGGGTCTGAGAGGGTTGATTATGAAAATTGTGGTGCAGAAACAGACACTGGACCTATCTGTGTCAAAGAGCTTGGAATGGAAATTGAGGTGAGTTCATGTGAATTATTTCCTATTATTTCTAATCCATCTGTATTTCCTTGCAGGGTCCAGGACGATGAAAAAGAGAATAAAGAGCAGGATGTGATTGACATATATCGGACGGTCAGATACCTTTGTTTGATCTGATAGAAGAGCCACTACCAAGATATGCCAAGCTACTGAATGAGTTGTTTACCAACAAAAAAGGGTTATCTTGGAATGGAAAAAGTCTAATGGGAGAGAGAATCTACTCTCGATGGAAGATGCCACTAGATGTGAAAGATTATTTTACTCCTATTACGTGAAAGAGAAGTTGATTGTCGAGCCAACGACATTAAGAAAAGGCGCTTATTGGGAGGCAAACCAATGTTTACTTAGTTTTTATTTTGTTTTGCTTTTAATTACGTTTTTGTGTGTTTGTGTGTCAGGAGAGGATTTCAGATAAGGCGTGGGCACGCCTTAAGTAAATACTTCTCCTGGAATTTATCTTTCATTGAAGTGGCAAGATAAGGCGTGGGCACGCCTTAACAAAACACCTCTCCTGGAACTTTGTTTGCATCATTCCTGTTGCTTGATTAGTTTTTATTTTATTTATTTAGTTTTTATTTTATTTTATTTTATTATTTCTATTCCTTTCTTTCTTTCTTGGAAACAGGCCCATCACATTGCAGAAACCTACCCTCCAATCAACCGCCTCCCAATCTCTCTCTTGCCGGATCACAGTAACGCCGCGCCTCTACGTGTGCCGCCGCAATTATTCCGATCGCCGCGGCTGCGTACAACCATCGCACGCGTCCTCCCCCTGCAGCGCCGCATCTCCAACGCCGATCGCGGGACCCCCTTTCTTCGCCGGAAATTCAGGCCTGAGCCTCCGCTTCTCACTCCACCGGCGACCTCCCACCAAGGCGAGCAAATCCAGTGCTCAGCCGCCCACATACCCTCTCTCGCGCAACCAATCCAGTCAGAGCAGCGACGCTTTGTCACTCACCGAAAAAACCGCCCCGCCTGCCTGATTTACCGGCCGCGCAATTACCGACATATCCACCGGGGTTTCTCTGGCCCCGACGTCGCGCGGCTCTCGCCGCCGCTGCATCACACACGTACCAGGTCCGATTGCTGTCGCCGATAGTAGCAGAGCCAACGCGACACCCAACACTCACCACACCTTAGAATCCGGTACCCCCGTTCCACTCTATTTTCATTTTTATACGGTGTTATCATTTTTATCTCTTGCTTTATACTTTAGTGCTAAGGGACTAACACCTGTTTAAGTGTGGGGGGAGTGAATTATCATGTGTGGCGTCTCTCTTGTTCTTGTGTTTTGTATATGTTGTATTGGGCATTCTTGAGTGTTTGAAACTTGATGATTTGAGTATTTGCATATGAGTCTAGAGGATGAATTTTTCTTTTTGTTAAATATGTTGTGATCTTTGGTAGTTTGTCCCGATTGATGATTGGATTCGATATTCATGCTTGAGTGGTGGAATCGAGTTGATTTTTGGTTATTTTGGTGCTGAAGTAGTTCTAAATTTCTTGTATTTTGGGTAAATTTGTTTTGGTTCTCTTAAGAAGGAAAATCTGAGTTGGTGGACGAAGTCGAAAAATATTGAAATAATCGAGGATGGAGAAAAAAAAAAGGAGTTGAGTTGAAAAGTATTGAAATGAAAAAAATAACGAGGGGCTGAAACAGCTACCTGCTTGAGGGGGCTCATGTGCTTTGAATGAAAAATTAATAACACAAAAAAGAGCTAAAACCCGAAAAGTAGAGAGGAGCTGCGGACCTCGTTTGAAAGTTGAAGAAAAAAAAATTCCAATTCCAAGAAAAAAAAAAGAGACAGACGCCACCTAGATTGTACTTTGATAGAGGATTGAATCAAATGAACTAAAAACAAGGTTTTAAGGAACAACTGATATACTCGGGATGATCGTTAATTGATAAGTTTCATGCTTAGGTGTGAGTAAAAGGTCTTAATTGTATAAGAGGGACGAGTTACTTTTGATTATGGCTCAAAAAGCAAATTCAAATGCTAGAGTTATGTGGAAGTATTTTTGTTAATCTTGTTCGAACATTTGAGCAGTTGGTGTTGGTTGTGTTATTGATATGGTACTGTTTTCCCTTTTATTCTAATTATTGCTTGAGGACAAGCAATGGTTCAAGTGTGGGGGGATTTGATGAGTCGGATTTATTGCCTATTTTTGTGCTTTAATTGAATATTCTTTATGAATTAAATTGGTATTTTAGTGCATCTTTTCGACTCATTATTATATGTCTTTCAATTACCTTGATATTTTAATTTCTTATTTAAATCAGGTGAAATTGAAGCATTTTAAATAATTAAGAGAAGAGAGGGTGTGAGAAGAAATTGGTTAAGTTTGAGAAGCCCATATTTTAGGCCCATGTCATAACTTATGCAAGAAATCATTTTTGGAGAAGAAGTCCAAAGTGAAGTGGGCCGTGTGAGGGTTTAAAAAAGAAATAAGATTGAAGAGAGAAAGATATACCTGGGGCCGCGGGAATTGAAGCAGGCAGCTGGAGAGAGTCAGGAGGCAGCCTAGGCGTTCTTATGAATTCTTGGTTTACTCTTGTTATTTTGATATTTATGCGTAGCTAATTTTATTTACTCTAGCCCGAGGATGTGAACCCTGATTTAGTTATATCTTTTTAATTAAGTGATTAACGGTTTATTTGAATTTCTATTTCGATTTCGTTATTATTTGATTTTATGCGAAGCATGTTTTGATTAATAGATTTATTAGGACTGACCATCCGAGTTTATTTGTTATCAATTCTAGTTAATTCACGATATATAATCCGTAATTGTTATATTATTGTGGATATCGTAGCAACTAAGGCATAACACCTTAGGGGATAATAACGTCTAGGTTGTATGAAACGAGCGTCTCGTATTCATAGTCTAGTTTATTCTATTGTTTTAGTTCTTTAATGCGTTCCTCGAGTTGAACTTTGAATACATGTTTTGGGGTTATTCGTAGGAATAGATTAATTGGGGGTCGTACTTTCTGATTAATTAAACATAATAAACAATTCGAGTTAGTTTGGTCGTACCACTGACTTAGGGATAAGATTTGAGATTAGATTGAGATTATCGGGTTCACTAATTAAATTGGTTAAATTAATCAAGGGGAAGCAGTCCGAGGGCTAGATCGTTTTTAATATTTGATTTCTATTTATTTCGATTGCTTTTATTTTTTATGCTTTTTGGTAGAATTAGAAACCACCAACCAAACTCCCCCCCCCCATTTTTACTGCTTTCAAGCCTTTCATAACACAATTTATTCAATTGAGTTTCACCATTCCCTGTGGGATCGACCCTTACTTACTCTACTGCATAGTGGATATTTAAGGTATTTATTTTCGGGTGCCGGCGACAGCACACCACACACCTCCAAGTGTTATTTGAGAAAGGAGGCCCTTGCTGAGGCAGCAAGGCTGAAGGAGGAAAAGAAGAAGAGAATAACTGAAACATCCTCTAAGGATGTTGCTGAGAAAGCAGAAGAGTCTGTTCATGACTCTGCTGAAGAAGAAGAGGAGCCCTCCAAAGAAAAGGCTCAAAAGAAGGCTGTTGAGGATGATGATGATGATAATCAGACCTTAGCACAACGCAGAATCCTGATCAGATCTGGGCTCATCTCCGCATCTGATTCAGATGCCACTCCCACTGCCTCTCCTTTGAAAAAGGCAGGTACTTCTAATCCCTCTCTCACTATCTCGCCTTCTAAATTGTCAAAGGGTCAGAAGAGAAAGAAGAACACTTCTTCTTTCACCAAAAAGACAAAGAAATCCAGGCTCCCTACTCTCATGAGCATAGCCCCTATTTCATCATTCAACCCTACTGACGATTCCAACCCATCTGAACCTTCAAACACTGATACCCAAATTCCTACTGATACTCACACAGCAGAGGAACAAGCCCAGCCTCAAACCACTCTTGAGTCACACCTGCCTACCCCTGCTGATACTCAAACAACAGATGACCAAGATCATCAAGCCCAACCATCTACTGATCTTCAAGTAGTACAACAACCAGATCAGCAGACTCAAAACCCTGCTGATACTCAACCTCTAGAAGGTCAATCTCTCTCTCCACCTGAACATATCACTTCCCAAATCCCTGCTGATACTCACACAGCAGAGGAAAGTGTTCCTTCCACTCAATACCCTATCCTCACTACCCCATCTACACAAGAAGACTTGGCACCAGCACACTTGGCTCAAGCTGGCCCTTCTCAACCCCAATTCAGCATGGTGCACTATCCTATGTGCACAAGAGAGAAGATAAAGAGGGTGAAGATAGCCAACATGCTCAAGTCTACTATTCCTGGTATTGATGAGGAATCAGTTCAGTTTGAACAAGTATTAAGAGTCTGTACCTGGATTGAGCTGCGAAGAGATGATGTGGATGACCTCATTGAAGTCATAGAGGGAATGGGAGGAAAGGCTAACTTCCTCGACTGGGAAATGGAGCAGAAAGAGGTTGCTCAAGTCCATTCATTCACTGAGTTGTTGCCCACAGATTCTCTGACCAAGGTATGCCAAAGGATTCTAGGAATCCTCTCTGACGATACAGCTGAATCAACCGAGACTGAAGTAAAGGAAAGAGAAGTGGTGTATGTTCCCTCTCACTTCTTTCCTAAGCATGAGCTTGATCACTTCATCTTTCAACCTCATCAAAGGAAAGGTCAATTATTTGCTCGTCTGGTTGATGTTACAACAAACTTTCTTCAAGAAGGCTATCTCACTGCAGAAGAAAGGGGAATGGCCCTAGCTGTCTACAATCCGCCTATCATTCCTATTCTTCCCCAGGAAACTCAAGGTATTGCCTCACCATCTACTTCATCTATTGATATTCGAGCAGATGTGTGTGCTCAAGTCAAGAAAGCAATCGACACACACTTCAACAAAGGGCTAGGCATGCAGCTGGCCAGATTTGTAGAAAAGGCCATTCATGAGCAGAAGACTCGTCTCACCGAACAAATCCTTGACATAGATGACAAGTTCGGTGAGGCCCTCCATAATCAGCTAGAGGAGTATCTCAACTTCGAAATGAAGAAATCAGCAGACAGGACCAAGATGTTTACTGATCTCTATGCGAATGAGATTAACCGCTTAGAAAGCTCCTACAAAAACAAACTCGATGATGCTGAAGCAAGAGCTACTGAAGGTCAAGCCCTTCTTAAGTCAGCTGCAGAAGAGAATGAGAAACTGCAGACTCAGCTGAAGGAGACAGCAGCCAAATTGGAAGCACTTATAGCTAAACTTGAAGCTGCCTCCTCCTCCAACTCTCATGCTCAGATCCTAGAACACAGCATCACTCATCTGACCCATGTTGGCAGAGTCAATGCCATGGCCCTGCAGCAAACTTTGAAAGTGGAAATTCTGAATGCCATGAAGCCTTTTGCGGCTGCACTTGCTGAAGCCAAAAAGGGGGAAGATGTATTGATAAAGGCTCTAGAGAAGGCTACTGCACAGCAAGCTATAATGGTAGTATCTCAAGATGAGCTGAATGAAACCTTGGGTGGTTTAAAAAGCAAAATCAAGAGCAGGCAAGGCAAAGGCAAAGGCAAATAAATTGCTCAAGAAGACACCCAAGCTCCCACTCAAGCTCCTACTGCCAAGAGTCTACAGATCACTGCCTCTGTAGAACAAGTTCCTGAGAAGAGGATGACAAGGAAAAGAAAGGCAGATGAGCAAGCTCAGTCAAGCAAGAAATCAGCTCCAGCAGAGCCTACTGCAGAAGAGAAAGAGGCTTTAGAGCTGAAGAAAAGAAAAGTGCTTGAAGCTCAAGAGCTTAAGCAAAAGAAGCTGAATGATGCAAAGGCAGTCAAAGGCAAATTTGAAAGGAAAATAGCCAAACTCAGGAAAGCTCTCAAGGACAAAGCATTGAAAGAAAATGTCCTGGTGTTTGATAGTAATTATGTGGATTATTTATCCCTTCAAGATGAGCTACCAAGGTGGTATCCCCTTAAGAAGAAGTGGCAAATTCAACACCACATAGTAAGAAAATTTGGCCCTCTCCCCACCTATGAAGATGAATTCTTCCAGTTCAATCAGTTCATGAACATTGAAGATCAAGAGTTCTGGAAAGAAGTAGTCAAGACAGCCAAAGAACTTGACAACTGCAGAATCCTAACTCCCGAAGAACCCAAATGGGTTGCACCCACTCTGGACTCCGGTAGAACAAACTGGATTGAAGTCAAAAGGATTCTGGAGAAGATCTACGAAGAGGAGAATGTTACAGACCTGCAGCACATGGAAGAAGTTCGAGCTCGTCTGTATCTTGCTTTCCGCATCTGAAGATTAGAAGACCTTGTTGGGATGTAAATTCACCCTAAGCCCCACTTGATGTTAGAATAGTTTTGATGGACAAAACACTTAGAGTTTATAAATGTAATAGGATCAGCTGACTTTGTATAAAACAACTTAGACTAGTCTTGTGTGATCAACTGTATAGACATCAGTTGATTAGCACAGTCCCGGCTTACATGCGCTCCCTCAAGATGAGAAGAGTAGAAGACATGAAGACTAGAAGATCCTTGAAGGTTAGATAAGTTAAGGTGCTTGTATACCTACTTATCTGATGGAGTCCAAGTTAAAGATGGCCCTAATGCAACACAAGTATTTACCAGATCAGAAGAGTTCTACTCGACTGATATCAGAAGACAGAAGTACAAGGCCAGACGAGTAGTCAGAAGACTAAGTATTCGTCCAGGACTCGGCTGATTCCCAAAGTCATCTTGCAATTCAAATGAAGACCTACCTTATTTAGAAGATTGACATGATCCCAGGATTGGAGCAATCAAGCAGCTGGAATCAAGGAATCAAGTCAATATGGAAAGATTGCCCCAACGGCTAGTCAACTCCAACGGCTAGTTGCAAGCAATCACCATTATAAATACAAGAGGATGAGAAATCACATGTACGAGATCACAACGAGAGAATTCAACAAGCTAAGCAAGCAATCAAGCAAAAAGCCATACTGTTCTAAAAGTTCTCCAAGAGCCAGAAAACCATTAGAATATTTGTAGCTCTTAAGTGATTTCTATCCAACCCATAAGAACCTGAAACCTGTTTATATTGCATATTCATTGTTTTAGGCATAGTGGTTAAGCAATTTATAAGCTTGAACCATTAGTTGGATACCCTTCAAAAACCCAACCCTCACCGAAAGGTTAAAGTTTTTGAACCCCTCAAAGTGCAAGTGCTTACAATCACTTGTGGAGACCGTAGCTGTTAGGACGGCTCAGATCTCAAAGTCCTATCCTTGGGACTATAAAGGACAAGACCCTTGTAATTTTTGGTAAATTAAAGGGATTAAATATCACGTGTGGACGTGAGAGTGGACGTAGGATCGTATATCCGAACCACTATAAACCCGGTGTTATTTACTTACTGCACTTAATATTTCTGTCATTTCATTTATCTTTATATAGTGCATACTGTATTTCCAACTGTCTTCAAAACAAGGCCATAACTTTCAAACCAGCATCAATTGAGCATTTTCATTAAGCAAAACAAGTTAACACTTTCCTAAGAAACAAAAGGAACGAGTCTAAACAAGGCCTACCATAATTCCGCATATAATCTCTGCCATCAGATCACTATAGTCATCTGGACCAGCAGACTTGTAGTCCAGCTGACATAGAGATCAGAAGAGGTTCCCAACTCTCTTGAAAAAGTTTTAAAGTCTATTCACCCCTCCCCTCTAGACTTTAATCCCATTCACCACTCGTTCAGGGACCAACAAGTGGTATCAGAGCAGTAGTTCTAATGGACTACTGTCTCTAGATTATCAGAAGACTTGAGAGAGTTTTTCTGTAGTCCTCTTGAACAGATCCTTTTCTTTTGAAAAACTTATTTTTGAAAACTCATACAGCATGAGTGCTAATATGCATAAGTTACCTAAGTTTTCAGTGGAGGATTATGATTACTGGAAGATCAGGATGAGGAAGAATCTCACATCAGTCCACTACAAGATGTGGTCAGTAATCACAGAAGGTCCAATCACCATCATGGCAGTCAACACTGGAAATGGTGATCCAGAAGTTCCAGTTGGAGAACTAGCCCCCAAGCCGATGAAAGACCTCACACCAGAAGAGATGAAGCAATCAAATCTTGACAGCATTGCTCAAGATTATATCATGCAAACTCTTCCAAATGAGTACATTGCAAAAGTAATCAATTGTGAAACAGCTAAGGATATGTGGGATGCTCTAACACTTCTTTGTGAAGGAACTGAGCTGATCAAGGAAAGTAAGCTATCAACAACAGTCAAAAAGTTTGAACATTTCAAGATGCATCCAGAAGAGTCTATTGATCAGTTAGACAATAGATTTACCAAGATCATAAATGAGATTGAGTCCCTAGGCAAGAAATATACAAATAGAGAGAAAAATTTGAAGATCTTTGACTCTCTAACCAAGAAATGGAGACTCAAGAAGACCATCATCAAAGATACTCAAGATATCAAGATATGGTCTACTCAAACTCTGTTTCAGAACCTCAAAGCTCATGAGTATGATCTTGAAAGAGAAGAAAACTCAGAAAATGATGAGGCTACTGCAACCCCATCTACCTCCAAGACTGTAGCTTTCAAAGCAGCAACTACAAAAGCTGCAAGCACCTCATCTGGCAAGACCTCTCTGAAAACAGAAGACTTTGAAGGATCAGACATGAGTCTGAAAGAGCAAATGGCCCTTATGATCAACAGATTCGAAAGGATGAACACTCTCAACAGCAAATATAGAAAATTCTGTAGAAACTACAAAGATAGGAGAGCCAGTTCACCCTCCAGAGGTTGCAGAGAAAGAACACCAGAAAGACATCCTAGAAAGGATGTGGAGTCATCTAACAGCCGAGGATCCAGAAGAAGAGATGCCACTCCTCCAAGGAAAGGCAACTCAAATCAGAAATCTGGATCATGCTTCAATTGTGGCAAACCAGGACATTATGTCTATGAATGCCCTGAGCTGGATGACAAAGAAGAAAGAAGGCCAAGAAGAGACAGAAGAAATTCAGATAAGCAAGCAATGGTGACTGAAGAATCTGAATATCAAAGTGATGAACTTCCTACATCACCAGACTGTCAAATCTTCTTAGATGATTCAGATGATCTAGCTATGATGGCCATAGGAGAAAATGAGGAAATGAGGGACCTATACAGAAGAGGAGGTCTAGCAGGAGAGATATGGTACATAGATAGTGGATGCTCAACCCATATGACTGGAACCAAAGACCTGCTGACCAATTACACAGAAAAAGAAAGGTCCAAAAGTCTTCTTTGGTGATAACGCGCACGGTAACACAAAAGGATATGGCACCCTTACAAATGGTGACATTGAGGTACATGATGTATCATATGTAGAAGGTTTAAAGTTTAATTTATTATCTGTTTCTCATTTTTGTGACACGGGTTACTCAGTAAAATTCTCTAAAGATGAGTGTCTCATAAGTGATAAAAGAACAAAACAAAACCTTCTAACATGATCTAGAAAAGGAAGTATGTATCTTGCAAATTGGAACAGCTGTCCTAAGGATACATGTCTGCTTGTGAAGAGCCCTAAAGATGTCAGCTGGCTATGGCATAAACGTCTTAGTCATCTGAACTTTAAGACTATGAACAAGTTAGCAAGGGAATCCTTAGTTGATGGTCTGCCTAATGAACTCTACTGTAAAGATCAGGTTTGTGATGCATGTCAACAAGGAAAGCAAACAAAGGTCTCTTTCAAGACCAAGAAGACAGCATCAACCAGATGAGAATCCAAGCTCATCTAATGCTGATACACCCGTGAGGCATACATGGAGGAACAACCATCCATCAAACCTCATCTTAGGAGGAGCAGACTCAGGTGTCAAGACCAGAAGACAATTGAATCAGAACCCCCAATCATCTATGTTCTGCTGGTGTGCTTTCCTGTCCAACATTGAACCAGCTGACATAGAAGAAGCAATGACAGATAGCAATTGGATCACTGCTATGCAAGAAGAACTAAACCAATTCGAAAGAAATGAAGTATGGGAATTGGTAGATCGTCCTGAAAACCACAATGTAGTAGGAACAAAGTGGGTATTCAAGAATAAGAAGGACGAAAATGATGTAATAACTCGAAATAAAGCAAGGCTAGTTGCAAAAGGATACTCACAATCTGAAGGAATTGACTATGATGAAACCTTTGATCCAGTAGCCATATTAGAAGCCATTCGACTGTTTCTAGCTTATGCATCATATATGGGTTTCAAAGTATATCAAATGGATGTCAAGAGTGCCTTTCTGAATGGTATTCTGGTAGAAGAAGTGTATGTAGAGCAGCCTCCAGGATTCGAAAAGGGAGATCAAGTATATCGTCTGAAGAAGGCTCTCTATGGACTAAAGCAAGCACCTAGAGCTTGGTATGACACATTGTCACAATTCCTACTTGACAATGGCTACACAAAAGGCAAAGTTGATAGAACTCTTTTCAGAATACAAGAAGGAGAAGACATTCTAATGGTGCAAATATACGTAGATGACATTATATTTGGATCACCCAATCAAGATATGTGCAAGAAGTTCTCTGAACTTATGCAAGGAAAATTCGAAATGAGTATGATGGGTGAGATGAATTACTTCCTAGGACTCCAAATCAAACAGAGTTCAGAAGGGATCTTCATCAATCAGTCCAAGTACACCAAAAGCCTATTAGAAAGATTCAAAGCTCTACAAAGCAAGACTGCAAGAATTCCAATGATGACATCTTTTAAAATGGAACCAGATGAGTCTGGACAGGCAGTTGATCAAGCTGAATACAGAGCACTTATTGGATCTCTACTATATCTTTCAACTAGCAGACCAGACATAACATTTGCTGTAGGAGTATGTGCTAGGTTTCAAGCAAACCCAAAGCTAAGTCATCTAGAAGCAGCAAGGAAGATTCTCAAGTACCTAAAAGGAACAGTCAACCTAGGACTATGGTACCCTGCTGATGACAACCTAGATTTGAGTGGTTACTCTGACTCAGATTATGGTGGATGCAGAATAGATAGGAAATCCACATCTGGAACCTGTCAATTCCTAGGCAACAAGTTGATATCATGGTTCTCAAAGAAGCAAACGTTAGTTGCAACCTCCACCACTGAGGCAGAATATATGGCAGCTGGAAGTTGTTGTAGTCATCTGCTCTGGTTAGTTCAACAACTCAAGGATTACAATGTAGAGGTAAGAGAAGTCCCTATCTACTGTGACAGCAGCAGTACCATTGCCATCACTCAAAATCCAGTCCTACACACAAGGTGCAAGCATGTCGACATTCGACACCATTTTATAAGAGATCACCTTGAAAAGAAGGACATCAAGATGGAGAAAATTCACACAGATATCCAAAGAGCAGGCAACTTGACTAAGCCCCTAGCTGAAGAAAGATTCAAGACCCTATGCTATAGCTTAGGACTCTTGGATCCAAGCACATGAAGAGCATAAGATCAACTGAAGGCCTCAGCTGATACAATTGCAGTAGACTAGGAGGATCAGATGAGGTGAATAGACACCCTCATCTTCAGGTAAGTTTTTCCCGATGAAGACAAATAAAGCTGAGGGAAAACATAGAGTTATTTAATCAAGGGGGAATCAATCATACCTTAAGAATCCTTGATAAAATACTCAATCTTCAGCATTGCATAATATATATATATACATACAGAAGACATGAACAAAGTTAATTGGTATCTATACTTAAGCAATGTATGCATATGTATAATAACAAACTATTCTTCATAAAATACTGTATCATTATACATACAGTATACTATTGAGTTATACTTGGTTGGATTAATACACCATTGGCTGGATTAATCCTCACCGACTCAACAGTATGCATGCACTGTACGGATTCCAAATAACTCTTGCTCAAAATTTATAATTTCTGCATTCCATAAGATAGAGTCTGAATCTCTTTAAATGTGAACCCTTAGATCAAGAATCTCATTGTTGATCCTAAGAAATAACTTTTCAGAAACTCAGACCTATCAACTCTATTGTTTTTGTCATCTTTTACTCCACCACCTCATTTCTACCTCTATAAAAAGGGAAAGTTATGGGAATACCTAAGAACACAAATTACTAACTATTATTCTTGTTTCAGGTATGGAGAGAATCGAAAGAAGAAATGGCATGGACATCGTCCCTCAACCAAAGACTTGGGTAAAGGAGATGAAGATTTGTCCTAAAGATGGAGATGATGCAGATCAGCATTCTTGGCTTGTCCAACATAAGTATGCCTATGAAATCTAAAGAAAGAAGAGACGTTCTTGTTGAAAACTAAAGAAAGAAGAGATGCAGAGGACAGAGTAGCAAACAAGCAGAGTTTCTTCTCCAGGGGAAGTTCTACATGGAGAGCTTGTTACCAAAGGCCACTTTGTCAAACCATATCAGGAAAACCCAGTTCCTGTCTCTCTTTTCAAACTCCATTGAAGCACCTTTCAATCTTCTCCTTCCTACAAGAGAAGCGAAGAAATTCAACAAGGACACATTAGATGCTACATCCCATCTGATGATGAGGAACATCCGATGGTGAGGAGCATTTGAGCCAGTGGGATTTCATCTAGACTAGTCCCACTTGGTTAAAAGAAGGAACTGAAAGATCCATCAAACCAGGTTGGATCATCACAGCAAAAGGATCCATCCAACCAGGTTGGATCATTACTCACAGAAGATTTACTCAGCACACTTCAATCCTCTACTCAGCTGATCAAAAGGCTAACTCAGCTGACCAGAAGACTTTCAAGAAAATCAGCAGGCTTCTCAAAGAAATCAGAAGACTTCACTCTGCTGATCAGATCACTTTATTTTAGAGCATAATGACTATCTTTGATCATGTGATTCATTCTAGATTTATTCCTGAATGTAATTAAGGAAATTGGCCTATATAAGGAATGAAATTCACTTATAGAAAACGGCCTTGATGATCAATTCTTGCTAAAATTCAGTCACAACGGCTAGTTTTGGTAATGATGTCATTAACACTCAATTACTATTTTGCCAACAAATCATCGATTGACACATGGCAAATTCAGCCGGCAAAATTAAAGGAACGAGGCGAAATCAAAGAAGGAAATCTTGGGCTCTACTCCAATCTTGAACTGAATCTGACCGTTGGATCATTCATCTCTCAAGTTCTTGCTGGAGTATATATACAAACCCTTAAACCTCTTCCAAATTCCTTTCGCTCACAATACTCAATTACTCTCAAATCACTCTCGTCCTGAATACTTTTTCCAAGCATTCCTACCCTCAAAACTCAACATCCAGAATGGGAATCATCAAAATTTACGACGAGAAGACCAAGAATATCGGTACCTTAGATACTCAAAAGTGGTCTAAGGAAGGAAAAGTTTTCACTGAGAATGCTCTGTTTTTCAAGGGCAAACATACACCTGCGAACAAGGAGATCCTTCTTTGCTGCATCAATCTCAACCTTCGTGATTTCCTGGAAGCAGCACCAACAAATGTTTATGAACAAGATGTGCTGACGTTCTACGCAAACGCAGTGATGACGGGTTCTCATGTTGAAAGTGTCATGGGTGGACACGGAGTTGAGATCTCAAGAGAGATCCTTCAAGAATTGTTCGGCTTATCAAGGGGAGAGATAGAAATCTCTACCTACATTATGGGAAGAGAAAAGGAGTATATGGAGATGTTTACTGGTGGAAGGGTCAAGGCTGACGATGCCTCTGGGCTTAAGAAATCACAACTCGACCCCAAATTCCAAACCCTGATGGATATTGCAGGCAAGATGTTGCTTGGTAACACTTTTAGCCATGATGATGTTACCACTCTAAAGGTTAGAGTTATGGCTGCAATCTGGGATCAGATTGATGGAGATTGGCAAGAGCTATTTTTAAATAGGATTGCTCTTGAGGCCAAGAAGGTTACATTGGACCTCCAATCAAGAGAATGGAAGGTAATATCGACTGTCAGCTTTGTCAACAAGCTGAGTGTTATCCTTCTAGAAGTACTCCCAAAGAAGTACAAGATGGGTCCTCATAAGACATTCCACACCTCCAAGTATTACTTGAGAAAGAAGGCCCTTGCTGAGGTAGCAAGGTTGAAGGAAGAAAAGAAGAAGAGGTTGGCAGAAGCATCCTCTACGGATGTTGTTAAGGAGACAGAAGAGTCTGTTCATGACTCTGCTGAAGAAAAAGAGAAACCTTCCAAAGAAGAGGCTCAAAAGGAGGCTGCTGAGGACATTGATGATGATAACCAGACCTTGGCACAACGAAGAATCCTGATCAGATCTGGGCTCATCTCCCCATCTGATTCAGATATCACTCCCACTGCCTCTCCTTTGAAGAAGACAGGTACTCCTAACCCCTCCCTCACTATCACACCTTCTAAATTGTCAAAGGGTCAGAAGAGAAAGAAGAATAATTCCTCTTTCACCAAAAAGTCAAAGAAATCGAGGCTCCCTACTCCCATGATCATAGCCCCGATTACATCATTCAACCCTTCTGACGATTCCAACATATCTGAACCTCCACACACTGATACCCAAATCCCTGCTGATACTCATACAGCAGAGGAACAAGCCCAGCATCAACCAACTCTTGAACCACAAATGACTACCACTGCTGATACTCAACCTGAACATATCACTTCCCAAATCCCTGCTGATACTCACACAGCAGAGGAAAATGTCCTTGCCACTCAAACTCCTATCCTCACTACCCCATCTGCACCAGAAGACTTGGCACCAGCAGACCTGGATCAAGCAGGCCCTTCTCAACCTCAATATAGCATGGTGCACTATCCTATGTGCACAAGGGAGAATATAATGAGGATGAAAATAGCCAACCTGCTCAAGTCTACTATTCCTGGTATTGATGAAGAATCAGCTCAGTTTGAACAAGTACTGAGAGTCTGTACTTGGATTGAGCTCCGAAGAGATGATGTGGATGACCTCATTGAAGTCATGGAGGGAATGGGAGGAAAGGCTAACTTCCTCGACTGGGAAATGGAGCAAAAAGAGGTTGCTCAAGTCAGTTCATTCACTAAGCTATTACCCACAGAATCTCTGACCAGGGTATGCCAAAGCATTCTAGGAATCCCCTCTAAGGTCCACTGTGCACCAGACTTAACTGCAGACGATACAGCTGAATCAGCCGAAGTTGAAGCAAAGGAGAAAGAAGTGGTGTCTGTTCCCTCTCACTTCTTTCCTAAGCATGAGCTTGATCACTTCATCTATCAACCTCATCAAAGAAATGGTCGATTATTTGCTCGTCTGGTTCATGTTACAACAGACTTTCTCCAAGAAGGTTATCTCACTGCTGAAGAAAAAGGAATGGCTCTAGTTGCCTACAATCAGCCTACCATCCCTGTATTTCTCCAGGAAACTCAAGGTATTGCCTCTCCCTCTACTTCATCTATAGATATTCGAGAAAATGTGTGTGCTCAGGTCAAGGAAGCAATCAACACACACTTCGCCAAAGGGCTAGGCATGCAGTTGGCCAGACTTGTAGAGAAGACCATTCATGAGCAGAAGACTCGTCTCACCGGACAAATTCTTGACATAGATGACAAGTTCGGTGAGGCACTCCATAATCAGCTAGAGGAGTATCTCAACTTAGAAATGAAGAAATCAGCGGACAGAACAACGAAGTTTACTGATCTCAATACAAATGAAATCAACCGCTTGGAGAGTTCCTACAAAAACAGACTTGATGATGCTGAAGCAAGAGCCACTGAAGGTAAAACCCTTCTTACGTTAGCTGCAGAGGAGAATGCTAAACTGCAGACTCAGCTAAAGGAGACAGCAGCCAAATTGGAAGCACTTACAGCTAAACTTGAACCTGCCTCCTCCTCCAACTCTCATGCTCAGATCCTAGAGCACAGCATCACTCATCTAACTCATATTGGCAAAGTCAATGCCATGGCCCTGCAACAGACTCTGAAAGTGGAAATTCTGAATGTTATGAAGCCTTTTGCGGCTGCACTTGCTGAAGCCAAAAAGGGGGAAGATGTATTGATAAAAGCTCTAGAGAAGACTACTGCACAGCAAGCTGTAATGGTAGTATCTCAAGATGAGCTGAATGAAACCTTGGGTGGTTTAAAAAGCAAAATCAAGAGCAGGCAAGGCAAAGGCAAAGAAATTGCTCAAGAAGACACCCAAGCTCCCACTCAAGCTCCTGCCAAGAGTCTACAGATCACTGCCTCTGTAGAACAAGTTCCTCAGAAGAGGATGACAAGGAAAAGAAAGGCAGATGAGCAAGCTCAGTTAAGCAAGAAGTCAGCTCCAGTAGAGCCAACTGCAGAAGAGAGAGAGGCTTTAGAGCTGAAGAAAAGAAAAGAGTTTGAAGCTCAAGAGCTTAAGCAGAAGAAGCTAAAAGATGCGAAGGCAGTCAAAGCCAAATTTGAAAGAAAAATAGCCAAACTCAGGAAAGCAATCAAGGACAAAGCAAAAGAAGACAATGTCAAAGACAATACCCTGGTATTTGATAGCAACTATGTGGATTATTTAGCGCTTCAAGATGAGCTACCAAGGTGGTATCCTCTGAAAAAGAAGTGGCAAATTCAACACCACATTGTAAGAAAATTTGGCCCTCTCCCAACCTATGAAGATGAATTCTTCCAGTTCAATCAGTTCATGAATATTGAAGATCAAGAATTCTGGAAAGAAGTAGTCAAGACAGCCAAAGAACTTGACAACTGCAGAATCCTAACTCCAGAAGAACCTAAATGGGATCCTCCCACTCTGGATTCTGGAAGAACAAACTGGATTGAAGTCAAAAGGATTCTGGAGAAGATCTACGAAGAGGAAAATGTTACAGACCTGCAGCACATGGAAGATGTTCGAGCTCGTCTGTATCTTGCTTTCCGCATCTAAAGATCAGAAGACCTGATGAAGACCACTTTCAAAGTTTTAAAGAAACTAACACTTGTAATCTGTAAAAGCTCTATATATTATCAAGTTTAGTTCTCTTTGCTTTCAAGACAAACTCTCATTGTCTTCATCAGATACTTCAGTTTTTATGAAGTTTATAAACTCTTATCTTATTTATTAAGAGCATTTATCAAGTATAGTTTTGGCTTCATCAAAAAGGGGGAAATTGTTGGGATGTAAATTCACCCTAAGCCCCACTTGATGTTAGAATAGTTTTGATGGCCAAAACACTTATAGTTTATAAATGTAATAGGATCAGCTGACTTTGTATAGAACAACTTAGACTAGTCTTGTGTGATCAACTGTATAGACATCAGTTGATTAGCACAGTCCCGGCTTACATGCGCTCCCTCAAGATGAGATGAGTAGAAGACATGAAGACTAGAAGATCCTTGAAGGCCAGATAAGTTAAGGTGCTTGTATACCTACTAATTGATGGAGTCCAAGTTAAAGATGGCCCTAATGCAGCACAAGTATTTACCAGATCAGAAGAGTTCTACTCGACTGATATCAGAAGACAGAAGTACAAGGCAAGACGAGTAGTCAGAAGACTAGCAGTGCAGATCAGAAGACTAAGTATTCGTCCAGGACTCGGCTGATTCCCAAAGTCATCTTACAATTCAAATGAAGACCTACCTTATTTAGAAAATTGACATGATCCCAGGATTGGAGCAATCAAGCAGCTGGAATCAAGGAATCAAGTCAATATGGAAAGATTGCCCCAACGGCTAGTCAACTCCAACGGCAAGTTGCAAGAAATCACCATTATAAATACAAGAGGATGAGAAATCACATGCACGAGATCACAACGAGAGAATTCAACAAGCTAAGCAAGCAATCAAGCAAAAAGCCATACTGTTCTAAAAGTTCTCCAAGAGCCAGAAAACCATCAAAATATTTGTAGCTCTTAAGTGATTTCTATCCAACCCATAAGAACCTGAAACCTGTTCATATTGTATATTCATTGTTTTAGGGATAGTGGTTAAGCAATTTATAAGCTTGAACCATTAGTTAGATACCCTTCAAAAACCCAACCGTCACCGAAAGGTTAAAGTTTTTGAACCCTTCAAAGTGCAAGTGCTTACAATCACTTGTGGAGACCGTAGCTGTTAGGACGGCTCAGATCTCAAAGTCCTATCCTTGGGATTAAAGGACAAGACCCTTGTAATTTTTGGTAAATTAAAGGGATTAAATATTACGTGTGGACGTGAGAGTGGACGTAGGATCGTATATCCGAACCACTATATACCCGGTGTTATTTACTTACTGCACTTAATATTTCTGTCATTTCATTTATCTTTATATAGTGCATACTGTATTTGCAACTGTCTTCAAAACAAGGCCATAACTTTCAAACCAGCATCAGCTGAGCATTTTAATTAAGCAAAACAAGTTAACACTTTCCTAAGAAATAAAAGGAACGAGTCTAAACAAGGCCTACCATAATTCCGCATATAATCTCTGCCATCAGATCACTATAGTCATCTGGACCAGCAGACTTGTAGTCCAGCTGACATAGAGATCAGAAGAGGTTCACAACTCTCTTGAAAAAGTTTTAAAGTCTATTCACCCCTCCCCTCTAGACGTTAATCCCATTCACTACTCGTTCAGGGACCAACAGACCTGATGAAGACCATTTTAGAAGTTTAAAGAAACTATCACTTGTAATCTGTAAAAGCTCCATATATATTCAAGTTTTAGTTCTTTTTGCTCACAAGACAAACTCTCATTGTCTTCATCAGATACTTCAGTTTTAAGAAATTTATAAACTCTTATCTTATTAAGAGCATTTATCAAGTATAGTTTTGGCTTCATCAAAAAGGGGGAAATTGTTGGGATTCACCATAAACCCCACTTGATGTTAGAATAATTTTGATGGCCAAAACACTTAGAGTTTATAAATGTAATAGGATCAACTGACTTTGTATAGAACAACTTAGACTAGTCTTGTGTGATCAATTGTATTGATATCAGCTGATTAGCACAGCCCCGGCTTACATGCGCACCCTCAAGATGAGAAGAGTAGAAGGCATGAAGACTAGAAGATCCTTGAAGACCAGATAAGTAAGGTGCTTGTATACCTACTTAACTGATGGAGTCCAAGATTGAAGATAGCCTAAAACAGGTTACTGAATTGCCAGATCAGAAGAGTGTTACTCGACTGATATTAGAAGACATGAGACTTAAGGCCAGACGAGTAGTCAGAAGACTATGAGTGAAGATCAGAAGACTAAGTGCTCGTCCAGGACTCGACTGATTCCCAAAGTCATCTTGCAATTTGAATGAAGGCTTACCTTACTTAGAAGATTGACATGATCCCAGGATTGAAGCAATCAAGTGGCTGGAATCAAGGAATCAAGCCAACATGGAAAGATTGCCCCAACGGCTAGTTGCAAGCAATCACCACTATAAATACAAGAGGATGAGAAATCACAAGTACGAAGTCACAACGAGAGAATTCAACAAGCCAAGCAAGCAATCAAGCAAAAAGCGATACTGTTTAAGAGTTCTCCAAGAGCCAGAATCCATAAGAACATCCTTAGCTCTTAAGTGATTTCTATCCAACCCGAGAACCTGAATCGTATTCATATTGTAAGTCCATTGATTTAGGCATAGTGGTTAAGCATATTATAAGCTTGAACCATTAGTTGGAAACATTCAAAAACCCCAAACCCCCACCGAAAGGTTAAAGTTTTTGAACCCCTGCAAAGTGCAAGTGCTTACAATCACTTGCGGAGACTGTAGCAGTTAGGACTGCTCAGATCTCAAAGTCCTACCCTTGGGACTATAAAGGACAAGCCCTTGTAATTTTTAGTAAATTAAAGGGATTAAACTTCACGTTAGGACGTGAGAGTGGACGTAGGATCGTATATCCGAACCACTATAAACCTGGTGTTATTTATCTTTCTGCACTTTACATTATTGTCATTTCCATACATTTTATATAGTGCATACTGTGATTTCAACTATCTTCAAAACAAGGCCATAACTTTCAAACCAACATCAGCTGAGTATTTTCATTAAGTAAACAACTTGGCATTTTCAAAAGAAACTAAAGAACGAGTCTAATCAAGGCCTACCTAACTTCTGCATTGAAACTCTTCATCAGATCACTATAGTCATCTGGACCAGCATACCTGTAGTCCAGTTGACATAGAAATCAGAAGAGGTTCCCAACTCTCTTGAAAAAGTTTTAAAGTCTATTCACCCCTCCCCTCTAGACTTTAATCCCATTCACTACTCGTTCAGGGACCAACAAATATTGTTCCATAAGATTACTTTTGTCTAAGGTTGCTCAAGATGATCTTGAGTTACATCAGCTAGATGTTAAAACTATTTTTTTACATGGAGAACTAGTTGAAACAATATATAGCATCAACCAGAAGGGTTCATCTTACCTGAAACTGAAAGTAAGGTATGCTTGCTTAAGAAATCATTGCATGGGATCAAGCAGAGTCCTAGACAATGGTATAGAAAGTTTGATACATTCATGTTTTCTATTGGTTTCTTAAGAAGCAAATATGATGGATGTGTATATATTGGTAAACAAGATTATCTAGAGAGCACCTATCTACTGATCTATGTAGATAATATGTTAATAGCTAGCAAGAGTATGAGAAAGATTACCCAATTGAAGCAGCAGCTGAGTAGCAAGTTCGAGATGAAGGACCTAGGTGAAGCCAAGAGAACATTGATGATGGATATTCTCAGAAACAGGAAAGCAGGCAAACTTTTCTTGTCCCAAAAGTGTTACATCCAGAAGGTTTAGAGAAGATTCCTTATGCACCAGTCCAGACCAGTTAGTACTTCATTTGGTCAGCAATTCAAGTTGTCAATCAAGCAATCTCCTCAAACAACTCAAGAGAAGAAGCAGATGCTTACTGTTCCTTATGCAAGTGGAGTAGGAAGTCTCATGTATGCTATGGTCTGTAGCAGACCAGATCTTGCCTATGCTGTTAGTATGGTGAGTAGATTCATGGGAAATCCAGGGAAGTTTCATTGGGAGGCTTTGAAGTGGATTCTAAAATATCTGAATGGATCAGAAGACTTAGGTCTAGTGTTCGAGAAGTGTGCTGACACCAAGAGTCCTTTGATTGGATTTGTGGATTCTGATTTTGCTGGAAACATAGATACAAGGAAGTCTTTATCTAGTTATGTGTTTACATTGTATGACACTGCTATCACCTGGAGAGCAGCTTTACAATCTATGGTGACCTTATCCACAACTGAAGCTGAATACATAGCATTGACAGAAGCTGTGAAGGAAGCAATGTGGTTAAAGGGCATTCTGAGAGATTTTGGTATAATTCAGAAGAGTGTTCCTGTGCTGTGTGATAATCAGAGCACTATTCATCTAGCAAAACATCAAGTGTTTCATGAGAGGTCAAAGCACAATGATGTGAAGTTGCATTTTGTTAGAGACATCTTGGAGAAGAGCATTGTTGAAGTTCAGAAGGTAGCGTCAGAAGAGATTGCAGTTGATATGTTAACTAAGACATTACCAAGTAATAAGTTCAATCATTGCATGGAGTTGGTAAACCTTAGTACCTGGGATGTTCATTAAGAAGAGAATGAACAAACAGCCTTGGGGAGGGTTGGGAATAAGGCAATCTTGCATTAAGGTGGAGAATTGTTGAGATTAATGCAATATTGAAATGTCATTTGATTCTTGTATCAGAAGTGTTCTTGCTAACAAGAGTGTTCTTACTATCAGAACTATTCTTATAAGAACAGTAACTAGTGTTCTAATCTTGGAGTTCAACAAATCTGATAAGAGTTTGAACAACTCTGCTGATGCAAGTCATCTAAAGTTAGATCAGTAGAGTTGGGTCTCAAGTCTGCTGAAGCCAACTCAGCTGATCCCAAGTCTGCTGAGGTCAAGTGTGCTGATTTTCAGTTTCAGAAGTTAGTTTATTTCTGTTAGTTTGTTAGGTAGTTAGTTTGTTGGTGAAAGTTTCAATTTGCATTGTACATTTATAAATATACCATCTAGTGCATAGGTTGTAGGTTAGCAAATTTAGAGAGTTTTGAGAGATATCAAGCTTAGTGAATACTTGTAATCTGTAACGTTCATTTGTGATTAGTGAAGAGAGTCTTCTATCCTCTGTGGACGTAGATCATTTGATCGAACCACGTAAATCCCGAGTCTTATTTTGTTTTCTTTATTCGTTTCAATTCTTTACGTTTCTAGTGATCTTGGTTTATCATTTGTGAGGAATTGCTAAGTGGATACAATTCCATAATATATATATATATATATATAAATATTTTTTTTTTGTTTCGCAATCTCTTTGGAACAAGATATACGCTTGCTGCTTGCATGGTTCTAGATAGCTTTTAATGTAATTTTGGACTGTTAATTTGTATTCACGTTGTATGTTTTTAATATCTTTGGCTTTTTCCAAAAAATAATTGAACGATAATATCATTCATTAAAACCTAATGAAATATATATAATATGCATGAAATGGTTGACACCTTAGGCTTGGTGAGAGCAAGGGCGGACCCAGGTTTAAAATTTGGGACGGGCTGAAAGTCTAATATAAATATATTACTGTCAAGTAATTCCAGTCGATCAGACGTCTCCAACCAAGTAAAACACTTGAAGATATAAGAAATAACTGCTCTAGAACAGTAATTCAGAAAAGTAAGCAACGACACAAACAACACACAAGAATTTAAGTGTTTCGATCAATGTGATCTACATCCACTGGACCAGACGAGTACTTCTTTGATTGATCAAGAATGTTTACACACTCATTCACTCGGAATGCGATATTTCCTCACTTCACTCGTGAACTCACACAACTCAAAGATTACAATCGTACTTGCATCCAAAAACCAAAATCTCAACCTTTACAATGTACACATACAAGAGTATATAAAGACCAAAGGTAGTTGCTGTTGTTAGGAACTGTTTTGAGTAGTTAGCAATTGTTTGCAACCGCTTGTAACAACCCATGTGCTCTTTTATTGCCCAACTGAAATGGTAGTTATGCCCTCAAGTAGTTGTAACTGTAATACAGTTAGTTAAACTAACTAACTTTCATATCAGAAGACTTGTCCATAAAGATCAGAAGACTACTTAGTGTTCTGATACTCAACTCTCCTGTTCTGTGATCAAAAGCTAACTTTGCTTATAAACTCCATACTGTGCTGATATACCCTGCTGAAGTACTGTGCTGATATACTCTGCTGAAGTACTGTGCTTGGTATACTCTGCTGAAGTACTGTGCTGATCCAGTACTGTGCTGATCGAGTACTATGCTGACCCAGTACTGTGCTGATCTGACCCACTGTGTTGAACTCTAAGCATTACCTCCTCAGCTAATGGAAATCCTTCAACTCATCTGATTTCAGCCTAAGTCATCTTATCTGATCCTATCAGCTCACTACTTACTTAGTGTGCTGACTATGAGATTATGAGATAACACTCACAATTCTCCACCTTTAGCTCATAATCGAACTAACCTCCACCAAAAAACAAAACACCAACACTATTCTCCTCAAAGAATTGCCTCCACTACTTATCTTCTCCCACAAGAACAGTAGTCTTCTCCTCAAAGGAATTAATGCAGTCCAATAAGCCTAAGACACAGGCCAAACTTCTCTTTTGGCAATGCCTTAGTGAAGACATCAGCATGGTTCTCCTCTGTAGCAATCTTCACTACCTGGACCACCCCCTTCTCTACAATATCTGTTACAAAGTACAGCTTCACATCTATATGTTTAGTTCTCTTATGATACCCCTGATGCTTTGCAAGATGTATTGCACTTTTGTTATCACACAAGACAGTCACACTTCTTTGTGATATACCAAACTCCTTCAAGATCCCCCTAAGCCACATGGTCTCCTTAACTGCTTGAATCAAGGCTACGTATTCTGATTCTGTAGTAGATAATGCAACTACGGACTGATGTATTGAACTCCATGATATAGCTGTACCAAATAAGGTGAATACATACCCTGTCAAGAATTTTCTTGTGTCTACATTGGCTGCATAGTCGGCATCAACATATCCCATGAGTGCTTCTCCCTCACTGATATCTTCTGAAATTTCAGACCCTTCTCAGCTGATCCCAGAACATATCTCATGACCCACTTATCTGTCTCCCAATGACTTAAACCTGGATCACTCATGTATCTGCTGATTACACTCATTGCATGAGTTAAATTTGGTCTACAACACACCATAGCATACATTAAACTCCCTACTGCACTGGCATAAGGAACCTTACTCATCTGAGCTCTTTCTTGGCTGTTCTTGGGACACATCTGATTGGATAGCTTCTGATGCTGACCAATTGGTGTAGAAACTGACTTAGCTTGGTTCATCCTGAATCTCTCTAACGCCTTCTTTAGATAGGTAGGCTGACTAAGCTGAATTGCTCCCTCAACTCTACTGATCTCCATCCCAAGAATCACTTTAGCTTCACCAAGATCTTTCATCTCAAACTCTCTTTTGAGAATCTCGTTCACCTGATTGATACTGTTAATAGACTCCCCTGCTATTAACATATCATCTACATACAACAGAAGATAGGTAATTGAACTCCCAACTCTCCTGAAGTAAACACAGCTGTCATACAAGCTTCTTGCAAAACCAGCTGAGCAAATGTACTCATCAAACCTTAAGTACCATTGTCTAGGGCTTTGTTTGAGGCCATATAGTGATTTTCTGAGTAAGCACACTTTGTCTTCTCCATCTTCTATGTCCAACCCTTCTGGTATTTTCATGTAGATCTTCTCATCTAAAGTCCCATGAAGAAATGCTGTGGTCACATCCATCTGATGCAGCTCCAATTCATACTGAGCAACCATAGCCAACAAGATTCTGATGCTACAATGCTGTACAATAGGTGAGAAGATTTCATTAAAGTCAATACCTTCTTTCTGTGTAAATTCTTTAGCTACAAGTCTTGCCTTGTACCTAATCTTGCCACCTCTCTGAGTCTCCACCTTCTTCTTGTAGATCCACTTACACCCAACAAGTTTCTTGTTCTTAGGCTTCTAAACAATCTCCCAAGTCTGGTTCTTGTTCAGAGATAACAGTTCTTCCTCCGTAGCAACTAACCACTTCTCTTTGTCATGGCAGTTGATGACTTCTGTGTAAGTTTTAGGATCCAAAGACTCCACCTCAAGAGTTGCACATAATGCAAATGATATTGTGTCAGCTTGACCATACCTCTGAGGTGGGTGGACTTCTCTTCTGGTTCTGTCCCTAGTGAGCTGATAGTCATGAAGCTCAGTATCACTATGAGTAGTCTCCTCCTCATATGGATCAATCTGATCTTCAGTTAGTGTTCTGGTGTCAACATGCTCCACCACAACCTGTGTCTCATCTGGTTTGTTGTGTGCTGACTTGAACTTTCCTCTTCTTTGAATGTCATTCTACTCTCATCAAAAGTTACATCTCTGCTGATAATACACTTCTGCATCCCAGCTTCAAGGCACCACAACTTATACCCTTTCACACCTGAAGGATACCCTACGAACACACATTTCAAGGCTCGAGGCTCAAACTTATCTTGCTTGACATGGGCATATGCTAAACAACCATAAACTTTCAAATTACTGTACTCAGTTGCATGGCCAGACCATAACTCTTTTGGGGTTTTAAATTGCACAGTTGAGGAAGGGCTTCTTTTTATCAAATAGGCTGCTGTTGACACTGCTTCTCCCCAAAATACTTTAGGCAATCCAGAGCTGCTCAACATACATCTGACCCTCTCAAGCAAAGTCTGGTTCATTCTCTCAGCTACTCCATTCTGCTAAGGTGTACCTAGTACTGTTCTATGCCTCACTATACCCTTCTTCTTGCAGAAAACATTGAACTCTTCTGATATGAACTCCAGCCCATTATCAGTTCTTAAATGCTTGAGCTTCTTTACAGAGAAATTCTCAACCTCAGTGAGCCATTCCTTAAAATTTTCAAATACTTCTGACTTGGATTTCAGGATAGTATTCCATACCTTTCTTGAGTAGTCATCTATGATAGACATGAAATATCTCCCACCACTTCTGGTCTAATTCCTAGCTGGCCCCCATAAATCTGAATGGACATAGTCCAAAATTCCTTTGGTAGAGTGTAAACTCTTCCAAACTTCAATCTCTTGGATTTCCCAAGAATGCAGTGCTCACACAAATCAAGCTTTGTGATCTTGTCACCACATAGCAATCCTTGCTTACTTAGCTCAAGTAGGCCCTTCTCTCCTACATAACCTAATCTTCTGTATCACAACATTGAGTTGTCTTGCACTCTTGCCACATCTGATCTGCCAATCACTGTTCCTCCCTTAAGAAAGTAGAGATCATTCATTCTCTCACCTTTAAGAACAGTAAGGTCCCCCTTTGAAACTCTGAGCTCTTCATCTTCTGACTGGAATTTATAGCCCATTGAATCCAGCATACCAAGAGATATCAAATTTCTCTTGAGTTCAGGAACATACCTAACCCTCTTGAGAATCCTCACTACTCCATCATACATCTTCAAGTGTACTGTACCTTCACCTTTAACTTTGCAAGTGTGATCATTCCCTAACAACACAGAACCTCCATTTTGATGCTTAAAATAATGAAACCAATCTCTTCTTGGAGTCATGTGGAAAGAACACCCTGAATCTAAAATCCAATCCTGCTGTTCTTTAGTGGAAGTGATGGATAGGGACTGAGCTGACTCATAGCCCTTCTGCTCCTTATCTTCTTGGGTTTGATTTGCCTGATTCTTATCAACAGGGTTCTTGGGACTAGATTTTCTCAAAAGCTGTTTGTACTTGAAACAAGTACTCTTATAGTGCCCAGGTTTGTTGCAGTGGTGGCACACTACTTCCCCTTGATTTGACACTGCTGATTTTCCCTTATCAGCTCCCTTGGGTTGACTAGAACCCTTCTTGGAGACAAATTTCTTCTGTCCTCCCTTGATTGCCAATCCTTCTCCACTACTGCTTTTTTCTCCTTGAGATGTCTTATTATGTAGCAGCTTGGACTTGACAGCCAAGATCACATCCTCCAATGTGATTGCCTCATTTCTACCATACAAGATGGTGTCCTTTAGGATTTCAAAGGACTTAGGAAGAGCACTCAACAAGATCAGAGCCTTATCCTCTTCTTCAAGCTTGACATCCAAATTCTCTAGATCATCAAGTATCTTGTTGAACTCATCTAGCTGCTCCGTAATGGGTTTGTCATCTCCCATTCTAAAGGCATATAACTTCTGTTTCGAATAGAGTCGGTTAGCAAGAGTTTTCACCATATATAACTTCTCAAGCTTATCCCAAACCTCCTTCGCTGACTTCTCTTTAGCAACCTCCCTCAAGACCTTATCTCCAAGGCAGAGTAGGATCGTGCTTCGAGATTTTCTGAGCAACTTGCTCCTTTCAGCCGCAGCTATTGCAGTTTCTTCTGCAATCTCTTCGGATTCTTCGAGAGCCTCGAATAATCATTGTTGTTCAAGGAGGGCCTGCATCTTGACCTTCCACAGCCCAAAATCTCCTGTGCCTGTAAACTTCTCTATGTTGTACTTGGTAGAATTCCCCATCTTAGATCTGCAGCTACTTCAGTTTCCCACAGACGACGCCAATTGTCAAGTAATTCCAGTCGATTAGACGTCTCCAACCAAGTAGAACACTTGAAGATATAAGAAATAACTGCTCTAGGATAGTAATTCAGAAAAGTAAGCAACGAGATAAACATCACACAAGAATTTAAGTGGTTCGATCAATGTGATCTACATCCATTGGACCAGACGAGTACTTCTTTGATTGATCAAGAATGTTTACACACTCATTCACTCAGAATGCAATATTTCCTCGCTTCACTCGTGAACTCACACAACTCAAAGATTACAATCGTACTTGCATCCAAGAACCAAAATCTCAACCTTTACAATGTACACATACAAGAGTATATAAAGACCAAAGGTAGTTGCTGCTGTTAGGAACTGTTTTGAGTAGTTAGCAACCGTTTGCAACCGCTTGTAACAACCCATGTGCTCTGTTATTGCCCAACTGAAATGGTAGTTATGCCCTCAAGTAGTTGTAACTGTAATACAGTTAGTTAAACTAACTAACTTTCATATCAGAAGACTTGTCCATAAAGATCAGAATACTACTTAGTGTTCTGATACTCAACTCTCTTGTTCTGTGATCAAAAGCTAACTCCGCTTATAGACTCCATACTGTGATGATCTTTTACTGTGCTGATAATACTGTGCTGATATACTCTGTTGAAATACTATGCTGATATACTCTGCTGAAGTACTGTGCTTGGTATACTCTGCTGAAGTACTGTGCTGATCCAGTACTGTGCCGATCTGACCAACTGTGCTGAACTCTAAGCATTACCTCTTCAGCTGATTGAAATCCTTCAACTCATCTGATTTCGGCCTAAGTCATCTTATCTGATCCTATCAGCTCACTACTTACTTAGTGTGCTGACTATGAGATTATGAGATAACACTCACAATTACAAATAAAAAATGTTTACATAAATTGTAAACATTGTGTCGTCCGATCTTTTATCCAATAGAAATCATCGTTAATAAAATCATGTTTTCAAACAATTATCTTTTCAAATAGACAATTATAACATCTAATAGATATATAATGACTAGCTCTACATTTTATTTCAAATAACATGTGCCAAATACAAATATAATTAATACAAACATCAAACATAAAATTAATTAAATACAATACATAACAAAACTATTCATTACCTATTAACAAATATTCCCTCCAGTATTATTAAATGTTTTTTTTTTTGTTAGTTTTTCACTATTTTCATAATATTTGTCATTTTATATAAAAAACATAATTTTTTTTTCATTTTTCATTAATCAATTTAACTCCCTAATAATATTATGTTGGTCCTTGGTGGAGTATGACACAAGCGTATGGGGGGGGGGGGGGGAATGCACTTGTGTATGCAAATTCTTCCTTTTTCTTAAAAACAGTAGATTGGTTTGATCAGGAAGGTTGTCTGACAACTAGCCTGAGTGATCTACAAAAGATACCTGTCCTACTGAAAACTAGACAGTGATCAGTTGGATAAATATCTAAGAGATTTTCTAAGTGCGGAATGTGGTTGGCCTTTTCTTTGAAGAATTACTCCAAGTTAATTTCTGAAAACAGACAGTTAATCAGGGACTTTGTCCAAAACAATTTTTCCAATCTTACTGAAATGATTCCTTTGAAGATGAATGATTGTGAGTAGAGCAAGGCAAACAATATAATGAAAGCAGTAAGTAAATGGCACAACACTTTATAGTGGTTCAGAGTCTCAATACACCTACATCCACTTTCCCTGATTAAACAGGATAATTCCTTAACAGTGGAATTAGCTTGTTTTATAGTGCTAAGGTGCACTGATCAACAACACTCTCTTAGTGTTTTGATCCCTAGGATAATCTGAGTCCTAGTGCTCAATCTCTCTGAGTTAAGACTGTGTTTCTCAATAACAGTCCTTAACTTCTCACTTCTACAACAAACACTCCTTCACTAAATGAGGTAAGGGTTTGAGGTTTGGTTCCAACTAGTAGAGATATCCTTTACAGTAAGAACAGTGTAAAGGTTTAGGATATCTCAATGCTAAGCTTGGGATATTACAAGAATTGGCTTAGCTATTTGAAGTGATCAGGAAACTTGGGATTCTCAAGAACAGCTTTGGTTTCCTTTGATTGCTTGATGATAGTTTGATAGCAGGTAGTTGGATTATTGAATCCTTTGATCACTTCTGAATTTATAGGCAAATTTGATCAACTATCCGTTGGAGAGATAGCATTTCAAACTTGTCCATTTGCAGCACCATTGAAACGGTTATGAAGCTTGACATCCTATTATCCACTGTGTAAAAGCTTCTTCAATGGTTGCTTGAATGAATGTGCTGACTTTTGAAAAATGCGGCTGAGATGACTTGTGTCAATTTCCAAATTTGCACATTTCCCAAGGTTGATTTGTGGCAGACTCTACACTCAACCAACGGTCAGATGGGACAACTCCCCTGAACATTCCTGCTGCAAACTAGAATGTTCCAACATTCATTCAATGCTTCAGTCTTTAATGCTTCTAAGTCTTCAATGCTAAGTTCAGGCTTGATGGCAATAAATGCTTCATTAAATATGTCTTCTGTGAGTATAGCATTCAATGCTCTTGATCATTAGCACTTCAATTGATTTGATACATTCCTTATCAATGCATGAAGCTTTGCTTTATCATTCTTGATCATTCAGCCATGTTGTCCACTTCAGTCAACTTGTCTTGTATATTCAGCAAACTTGTCCTAACACTTAACAAGCTGCCTAACATTCCAGCTTTGGACACCTATCTTGAACTATAATCTCACAACATTACTGAGATTTAGACTTAAGCATTTTTACTGTCTCAACTAACCTGAGACAACTAGACTGATGCTTTTCAAGACTGTATCTCAACTAATCTGACCATCATCAATCAGGGGTTTTGGTATCTTAATCAAAATTATTTTATTTCCCAACAATTTCCCCCTTTTTGATGATGCCAAAATCTATTACAAAGGGAACTTGACTTATACTAGTCTATATCTTCAGGATGAGTGACCTGGTCATCTTTCCTGAAAGAAACTGTTAGCACAATAAATCAAGCATAGGTTATTTCAGGTTAGTTGAGATAATGAGTTGTTATCTCTTATAGAAAAGTAGTGATCCTTTCATATAAACCATGAGGCATTACAAAACAGAAAATCAGAAGGACTCACTAACTGATACATACATAATAACATCAAAGAGAAAATCATAGTAATAAGAAAGAGTGAACTTATGCTTCAAAGAGTTCCATCATCCTGAGGAGCAATTCCATACTGAGCCCAGACCCTCTTCTTCAGCTCCCAAATGTCCTGATTGGTTCCTTTGGGGCCAGGCTTCATCTTCTCCATCCTCATGATTGAGTTGAACTCCTCCAGAATCTTCCCTTCATCAATCAAATTCCCATTGAACTTGGGAGGCATGTACAAAATAGGACCAGGGGCCTTGAACTCAATTTTTGCCATATCTGCTGCTGCAAACAGCTTCTGGTACAAATCCCTGTGATTTTCAAACATGAATTGTACAAATACCTCTTCAACATATTCACCCAGCCATTTGCCAATGACATAAAAGTCATACACAAAACTCCTCTTGGCCTCCTCCCATGCATCATTCAGTGAGATTGGCACCCACTTGTCATGGTGAGGGTACTGAGTGTCCCATCTTTGCAGCATCTGAGGCTTCAACCTTGTGTATGAAGCTCTCCTCCTTCTTGGAGCTTTGAAGTTGGCCCTTCTTTCATCCCTTGCCTTGTTGGCTTCAACCTACTGTTCCATTTTCTCCTTTGCTCTCTGAAGAGCCAGCTTTTCCTGAGTTTCAGGATCCTTTCCAAATCCTTCTTCAAACAGCTTTGAAGGATCATCAGCAAGTTTGGGCATGTCCTGTTCTTTTTCTTCAACTTCTTCCTCTTGAATTTCAGGCAACCTGGCTGCTTTCTTCAGCCTCTTTGACTTCCTTGGTTGAGTTGTTTCTTCAGATTGAAACTCAGATGGTAGGGTTAGGCTGGTTGGGAATTCAGTAAAGGCTTGTTCCTTTATTTTTCTTTCAGAGGCTCTGGTCACCTTCCCCCTTACTTCAGCAATCTTCTCCTTGGGGTCAAGGCCTGCAGATTCACCACCAGGTCTCTGTTGCCTTCTAGCCTGACTTTCCATTGCAGAAGCCATGGATTCTTTTACTGCAATCTGTATTTGATCTTCTATAGTCAGATCTTCAATATTCATTGGGCCTTTGCCTTTCCCAATGTCTTCTTCTTTCTCCTCTTCATCCTCAGGGACCTTTTCCTTTCCCTTGGATTCACCTATCCTCAAGGTTCCCTTTGCTCTAGCTCTCTCTCTCTTTCCCCCTTTTTGGCATTATCAAAACATTGGGGCTTCAAGTCACTTATAGTGACAGAGAGATGGGAATGAGAATGAGTGAGAGACTTCAGCTCTTGCAGGAGATAGACATTCTCATCATGGATGTTTTGCATCCTATCATCTGCCATACTCAGAAAGGCATGGACTGGATTCATTTTCTGAGCAACAATAGCATCAAGTGTGGCCTTCAAGGATTGATCAAGTTTGGCCTGCAGTTGCTTAGTGAGATTGGACACAACTTGATCAGAGACCTTGGCCATAAGTTCCACTGTGAACTTTTCAGCTGCCTCCTTCACCATTGCAGCTTTTAGCTCCTCAGCCTTCTTCCTTTGAGCTGTTGTTCTCTGCCTCAAGGCATCCTTAATTGTTCTCTTTAGAGCCAATACATTGTTCTTGTAGAGATCCTTTAATCCTTGCTGCTCCTTTTTCACAGTTTTTCTGAATTTTGCCATTGCATCCTTGGCCTTGGTAACTTCTGTTGAAACTGTTTGCAGTCCAGTTTCAACACCACTAATTCTGGCATCCAAGGTTGGCAAAACCACTTCTTCTGAGCCAGTGAGCCTCATCTCCACAGAGGCTAGAGTTTTTCCTTGGCCATCAAGGGTGTCAACAGTTGCAGCATGTGCTTTCCCAACTTCTCTGACCAATGTGTCCAACTTCTCTGATTGCTCCTCAATAGAGGTTGCAGTTTGTATAGCAAGTTGCAATCCAGCCTGAGTGGCATTGGCTTGCTCAAAGTAGATTTTGTTCAGAGTGGACACATTTGCTGAGATTGCTTCAAGATCAATATCAACATCAACTGGAATATCTGTGAGGGAAGCATCTGCAAAAATTTGTTCTATAGTGACAGCAACTGAATCTGCAAAACTCAAAGTGTTAGTTAAATCACCCTCAACACCCGTTTTCTTTTCATCTCCCTTAAGGTCTGATACATCAACACATTCTCTCTCATTTTCAACTAAATTCTTTTCTTCATTTATTGATAATGGACTCACATTCACTGGAGAATCAGGCCTCCTTTCACCAAGGGATTCATCAAGTTCAGATTTGACTTGAAGAATAGCCTGACTCTCATATTGGGCTGCACCCAACATTTCAACTTCATCTCCCTCTATTTGTGGTGCACTCTTACTACCAGTAATCACACACTCACCACCTTCTCCCTCTGATTTTTCAATACTATCATCCTTTTCAACTCCTTCTTGACCTAATCCTGACACCTTCATATCCTCAACAGGATCCACAGAGGGCAGTTGTTGGGAGATCACAGTGCTTGGGCATCCCAAGTCCACTGAGTCATCCTGAATGACTAAAGGCTGGTCAATGTCCAACTGTCCTGACATTGATAAGGCTTTAGTCAAACCAGCTTCTCCTATGGAAGTCTCAACATTGTCAAGCTTTGCCTCAGGCTCAAAAGAACCATCCTTGGCCAATGCATCTTGGACTGAGTCACCACCCTTGGTCAACTCCTCTGATTGATCAGAGTCCTTAATTGAATGATAGGTCAAGTAATGTACCTGAGCAGAATTGAGGCCAGGAGGGTTGGGATTGGTGTTGTCATCATCATCATCATCATTATCATCTGAAGTGCTGTCAGGGTGTCTGATCCCCTGGTCTATTCTTTCTCTTTCAGCAGACACTTTTTCAGACACAATTGTGCAGAATAGGGCTTCAGTAGTCAGTACACTCGTTTTCTTTACATTTGCAAAATGTAAAAGCCTGTTCTCCTCCACCTGCCACCAGCTGGCACCTTTATCCTTGATAGCCTGAGCTATCTCCACAATAGTTCTATCTTTGATCTCCACAAGGACTCTGAGATCATAGAATTGTTGCTGCAACCTTGGAAACTCCTTTAGACCAGGATAAAGTTCATCAACATTAGCCTTGGCAATCTGCCTTAACATCCCCTCATAAGTATACTCTTCTCCATCATCATCAGAAGAGTTGTCTTGAGAGTCAGGGGGGTTGGATTGGGCTTCAGGTGGGTTGGGTTCAGATGGGTTGGGTTCAGAGGAACTTAAAACGATTTGGGACTCAGGTGTTGTAGAGAGCAATGTTCCTGAGGATGTTATTGGAATGGCTTGAATGGGTGGGAGAGTAAATTGATCACCTTCTTGAAGAGCAGTTTCAAGAAGTTTGGTGTAGGAGAGAAGTCTGGGATCAAGGGGAGGGAATGGCCTATATTCAATATCAGCTAGGTCAGCCAATACATCAATGCCTATCCTGTCAGGGGCACCTTCAGGAGAATAGACCTTTTTAGCAACAATGGGAGCATCTTCAGGAGTTTTGCACTCCTCCTCTTCAGGTTGTTGCTCAGTATATGATGGTGATATTCTTTGAGATTGAATATCAGGAGAGTTGGCTCCAGGGCTCTTAGACTTGGACCTTGACTTGGAGTTAGACCTACTGGCTTGTCTAATCTCCTTGAAAAATTCTTTCCTTTGTTTCTCCTCCTCCATCAACTTCTGCTTCTCAGAAGTTTTGATTATCCTTCTTCTTCTTTCAGATCTTGTTGGCTTCTCAAGATCCCTGTACTCAGTTACAGTTTCAGGTTGAAGAGGGACAACTTCCCTGATTTCTTCTCCCTCTTCAGGAGGATTGACTCCTTCTTCCTCAATTCTATCAATCTCCTCAGAAGTGGCACCTCCACTTCCAGACTGACTTTCTGGTGAAGATTCACTGAGAATCTGCTTCATTTTCTTTATCTTTGGCTGAGATTTCTCTGTCTGAGCCTTCCTCTTCCTTGGAGAGGATCTAGCAACCTTTGCAACTGTGAGTGCTTACTTTGCTACTGCCCCTTGCTTCCTCTTTTCTGTCTTAGAGGACAGCTTTCTGAACATAATCTTGAGGGCTGGGAATGGCTTTGGTTTGAGTTGCAGGTGGGTATAATGAGCAAATCTTTCCAAGATCAAGCTTGCTCTTGTGCAGTATTGAAGCTTTCCTTCCACCACAACCTTGTGGTGCTTCACCTCTTTGAATTTGTACTTTTCATTCATCATTTTTCCAAGAATGAAAGTCTTCCAATCAAATTTGACTCCTCTTTCAGCAGAGTCAATCATAGCAGCCATTACTCTTAGTTTTGGCAAGCTAATTTGCTCAACACTCCCAGAATGACTTAGCAAGCTTTTTACCACAACATCAAATAGGTGCTCATATAGTGGTTTCAAGGTTTTCTTATTTTGGCCACCTACCAGCTTCTTAGGAACTTTCATCCATGGATTTGAAAACTCATGCTCCTCTCCCTCTCTGTATAATTCTGGATTCAGGCCTTTTGAGGGCAGCCCAAAGCTGGCATCAAGATCCTTAGAAGTGAAGATGATGGTGTGTTGACTCTCTTCTTCTTCATCTTCTTCTGCATATGTCAACTTGGTGCACACATCACCTTTCTTGCCTTTCCATCGTAGATACGCAAAGAATTCGGCCATGAATGGGTTCAGGCTAGAATCAGGCTTGGTGCCTAAGAATTTTTCGAGCCCTGCCTCCCTAAGACATTGGAGGACTGGATGAATATCTTTATCAGGGCTGTCAAAGGCCACCAACTTCTCAAACCATAGAGAATTGATATTGCTCAGATAAGTAAAATCAATGTCCAGAGATGGATCATTGAAGTTTACTAACTCTTCTCTTTTCAGTTTGGGAGCCATGGATAATTTTTGAGTTTGGAGAATTGAGAAATTTGCAGGTTTTGAGAGGTTTTTCAAAAAGCTTAAGGGTTAGAAATATTTGTGCGTGAGAAAAGGAGGGTAAAAACGAAGAGTTTTTATATGTGGAGAATTTATTAACCGTTGGTTAATAGCTTTTGAGGGTGGACATATCATAAAACCAAATGGATAAAGTGGGGTCGTGGGTTGTGAAACGGTTAGATGAAGGTTTAAGGTTAATCAATGGCTTTGATGATGGCACAGTAATTAATGCAATCTTAAATGAGCTTTTTGCATTAAATGTTGATTTGCCATTTTGGGGGCAAAAGCCTTAATAGCACACGCCATCCTAAAATGGCCTACTCTTAGCCCAAGAATTCTTTTAAATGTCCAATCAATGCTAAAAATAGCCATTATCACCCTATTACCCTGGACAAACATCCTGAGATGTGGTTTGACTATTATTTTGGTCAAAATTGCTGACCAATATTCCTGAGTGGGTCCGAATTATGCTGACTGGGTCCCACATGGTCAATCACCCTGATCAACTTTGCTGAAGGTGATATGGACAAGTCTACTGAGTTTTTCTTAAAGCCAGAAATCTTCAGTGAGGTTGGTCAACTTTGCTGAAGTTCATCTTTATGAACTTCCCCCTTCATTTGAGCATCCTTCTTCATTTCTCCACCTTGCCTGGATCAAGTAAGCCCAATTCAGCTGAAAGTTCCAAAAACCTTGCTTCAGCTAATGGCTTAGTTAAGATATCAGCTTTTTGCTTATCAGTGTGGATTTTGACAAGCTTCATATCTTTCTTTTCCACATGATCCCTAATGAAATGATGCTTGATATCAACATGTTTGCATCTGGTGTGGAGCACTGGGTTCTGTGAAATAGCAATTGCACTATTGTTATCACAGAATATGGGAACTTCATTTGTGATGACTTTGTAATCTCTGAGTTGCTGTCTGAGCCAAAGTATTTGAGCACAGCAACTTCCAGCTGCTACATATTCTGCTTCAGTTGTTGATGTGGCAACTGTATTTTGTTTCTTGGAAAACCATGAGAACAGTTTGCTGCCCAAAAGTTGGCATGTTCTTGAGGTGGATTTTCTGTCAATTCTACATCCTCCATAATCTGCATCTGAGTATCCAGTGGGCTCAATGTTATCATCTGTTGGATACCATAGCCCAAGATTCTCAGTTCCCTTGAGATATCTTAGAATCCTCTTGGCAGCTTCAAGATGACTCTTCTTTGGATTTGCTTGAAATCTGGCACATACTCCAACTGCAAATGTGATGTCAGGCCTGCTTGTAGTGAGATAGAGTAGGGATCTAATGATGCCTCTGTATTCAGTGGAGTTGGTAGATACTCCACTTTCATCAGGATCCATCTTCCAGTTAGTATTCATGGGAATTCTAACAGGTTTGCTTGAAGCACATCCAAATTTCTTGATCATGTCCCTTGTATACTTGGCCTGATTGATGAATATTCCATTCTTTGATTGAGAGACTTGAAGTCCTAGAAAGAAATTCATCAATCCCATCATGGACATCTCAAATTTGCTTTGCATGAGTTTAGAGAATTTCTCACACATTTTCTCATTTGGAGATCCAAATATAATGTCATCCACATAGATTTGGACTAACAAAATATCATCTCCTTCACATATTCTGAACAAGGTTCTGTCAACAGTGCCTTTGACAAAACCATGATCTAGAAGAAACTGTGATAAGGTGTCATACCAAGCTCTTGGAGCTTGCTTTAAGCCATAGAGGGCTTTCTTCAATTTGTACACCTTATCTCCTTCTTCAAAGCCCGGGGGCTATTCAACATATACTTCTTCTTTTAGTACCCCATTGAAAAATGCACTCTTCACATCCATTTGACATACTTTGAACCTCATGTGAGCTGCATATGCTAGGAAGAGTCTGATTGCCTCAAGTTTGGCCACTGGTGCAAATGTCTTATCATAATCAATCCCTTCAGATTGACAGTATCCTTTGGCCACCAGTCTTGCTTTGTTTCTCACAATGATGTCATTTTCATTCTTCTTATTTTTGAATACCCATTTGGTTCCAATGACATCTTGATGAGTTGGCCTTTCCACCAGTTCCCACACTTCATTCCTGGTGAACTGGTTCAGCTCTTCTTGCATGGCAATAATCCAGTTGGTGTATTGTAGTACTTCCTCAATGTTCTTTGGTTCCTGTTTTGAAAGAAAACAACAAAACAAAGCACTTTCTCCATGAAATCTTCTAGTTTTGATCCCATCACTTGGATTACCAAGTATCAAGCTAGTTGGGTGGTCATGCAACCAAGTCCTTCTAGACCTGATCCCTTTAGAAGGATTGTCCTCTTCTGAGGTTGGATCACTAGATTCATTAAATTCAGGAAAGTTTATTGAAGGATCAAGTTCAGGATCATATTCAGGGATATTGTCCTCATTGTCAGATAAGTTGACATTTTCATTGGTTCCCCCTTGAATATTGGATCCATTTACTACATCAGCATTGCATGCTTCTTCATTGGTAGTTGTTACCTGATTTTGAACTGGGATGGGATCAGTCAGTTCAATTTCTCCTTCAGGTTGGTTGTCCTCTGGTTGATTGCCATCAGTAGAGTTGTCCAGTTTTTTATTGTCATCAAGATCAGGCTGGGCAACATCTACAAACACTGTTTCTTTGATTTGTAGCTTTAATCTGGTTGTTCTTTGTGTTATCTCATCAATATTCAGGTTTCTATCCCTGAACTCATTAATAGATTCATCAAACACAACATGAGGTGTTTCTTCCACAACAAGGGTTTTACAATTGTAGACTCTATAAGCTTTACTGATTTGTGAATATCCAACAAATATTCCCTCATCAGCTTTGCTGTCAAAAGCTTTCAATTGTTCTTTCCCATTATTGTGAATGAAACACTTGCAACCAAATATATGAAAATAGGCAACAGTGGGCAATCTACCTTTCCATAGTTCAAATGGAGTTTTACCTTGTCCTTTAGTGATTAAGGACCTGTTTTGAGTGTGGCATGCAGTGTTGATGGCTTCAGCCCAGAACCTTTTACGCAATTTGGATTCAGCAATTAGTGTTCTTGCTGCTTCTTTCAAGGTTCAGTTCCTTCTTTCAGCAACACCATTTTGTTGAGGTGTTCTTGCTGCTGAAGTCTCATGTGTGATGCCATTCTTGCTGCAGTACTAATTGATGTACGAGTTTATGAATTATGTGCCTTTGTCTGATCTGATCTTGACAATGCTTAGGCACTTTTCATTGCTCAATCTCATCATCAATTCAGGTAACTTGACTTGGGTCTCCTTTTTGTTCAGAAGAAATACCACCCAAGTGTACCTGGAAAAATCATCAACAACTACTAGTGCATATTTTCTTCCATTTAAGCTTACTGGGATGATTGGACCAAACAAGTCCATATGTAGTAGTTGGAGAACTCTCTCAGTAGAAATGACAGGCTTCCCTTTGAATGAGGCTTTGATTTGCTTTCCTTCCTGACATGGCTGGCATACATGTTCCTTAGTGAACACTTGATTTGGCAGCCCTTTCACTGGAGAGTTCCTTGCCAGTTTGTTGATGGTTTTGAAGTTCAGGTGATTCAGTCTTTTGTGCCACAGCCAGTTCTGCTCATTTGTGCTTTTGGCAACAAGGCAGACTGCTTCAGGGGTTTTGCTCCAATCTGCAAAATAGACATTTCCCTTTCTCACCCTTGTTAGTAGCACCTGTTGTGTTGATTTGTCTTTGATAATGCATTCAGTAGGTGTAAATTCAACATTGTATCCTTTATCACAGATTTGACTTATAGATAGCAGGTTATATTTTAGGCCAAGAACATATGAAACATCAGTAATTTTTACACTACCAATATTTAATGTACCATAACCTCTTGTGATTCCTTGAGAGCTATCTCCAAAGGTTATTGAAGGACCATCTTTTTCAATGAATTCTGAGAGAAGCTCCTTGTTTCCTGTCATATGCCTTGAACATCCACTGTCCAAGTACCATGTTGTTCTCTTGTTTATGCTTCTCTTTTTCTTGTGGTCCTTGTTGCCCTGCAAAGTCAAATTTTAGGTACCCTTTGAATGATGGGTCCTAGAGGGTTAGCTGTACCTTTTGGAACCCAAATCTGCCTAATTACTCTGATTGACTCAAAGTGGCTGACTTGGTTTCCATTTACATCTACATACACAGTCCTACCCTGAAATGCCTTAGGTGGTTTCTGTGCATGGGTGTTAGCCTTGTAAGGTTCAGGAGGGTTGGTGAATTTCTTTGGGACATGTCTCCTGAAATTACTAGACTTAGGTGCAGCTTGGTAAGATCTTTGAGGATAGGGGCTAGGATTGCCTTTTCCCTTTGGCATGAAGGGTCCAGGCTTCCTGAAGCTGTTATACCTGTCAATGGGATTGGGCCTTAATCTGTCCAGTTGAGGTTGCCTCATATGAGTTGGCCTCTTCTGAACAGTTTTTGGACAATTCCACTGATGAGGGTTCAGTTGGGTAGGCCTTCCATTGGTTCTCCCCTTCTGAGCCTCATTCCTCTTGTATACAATGTTCTTAACCTTTTCCTTAGGTTTGGGTGTAGAAGCATTGTTTACTTGAGTAGGTATAAGAGTTTCTTTACCCTTACCCTTGATCAGTGGCTGGTTCACTTCCATTTCATTTTCTTTTTGCTGAGCCACTGACCTTACAAAGGTCATCTTAGTATTGCTTGTTGAAGCAATGCTAAGACCAGGTGAGGGTTCAAATGGATTATAGCCTAATCCACTTCTTTGAGCCATTGGTCTTTGAAACCCTTGAATTTCCTCTATTGCCTTAGAAGATTTGTTCAAGGCAGACATTTTCAGTTTTTTGGCTCCCCTCACTTAATTTAAGAGTATCAAATTCATTTGAGAGATTATCAAATTTAGCCTGAAGAGTCCTAAGGTCAAAATCCTTTTTCTTCAGAACCAGATTTTGTTCATCAATCAATTTTTGTTGTTTAGAGACTTTGAGAGACAATTCACTGTGTTCTCTGACAATCTGTTGATACAACTCAGTTGATCTGATGTCAACCTCAGATTCAGGAAGGTTGGTGATTTTGACTTTAGATCTCAATTGTTCATTTTCTCTCAATGCCATATTACATACTTCTTGCATTCTGGTGAAATCTTCCAATAACTTTCCAAAGTTAAAGTGAATTTCACTAGATTCATGTGTGTCATTAGAAGAGTTGGAAGATGAACATACCTCTTCATTTTCAAAGGCCATTTGACAGTCTTCTTCACTGTCACTGTTGGAGAACAGCCCATCATCAAATGAGTACACACTTTCTTCACTTGCTGATTCTCCAGCTACCATAGCCTTCCTGTTGTTAAGCCTCTTGTCTCTTTTGTTCTGCCTTTCTTTCCTTTCCTTTGAACTTAGGTCAGGACAATCATACTGAAAGTGACCCTTTTTCTAGCAGTTGTAACACACATCTTCATCATCATTCTTCTTGCTTGAGGACTCCTTCCTCCTGGATGATGATGGTTCACCTTTGCTGTACTTCTTTTTATCAGCATACTTGTTAGCCTTCTTTTCATCAGAGAGTTTGTCCTCTGATTTGTTGTCAGGAGAACTGTATCTTCTCCTAGTCATGTTGTCTTGGTAGAATTTTTTGTATCTACCAAATCTGGAGTTGAGCTTTTCAAATCTCCTTGCCATGAGTGCCAACTCCTCCTTCATCCCAGTCTTGGAGATAGTTTGAGATGCTTTCTGTGCATTCTTCTTTTCTGACTCAGTAACCTTGAATGCAACACATTTTCTTGAGGAGGATGGCTCTTCATGTACTTTCTTCCTGTTTAGATCAAACTCATATGCTTTGAGTTCAGAAAACACCTGCTGCATAGGCATGTTGTCAAGATTGCTGGTGTTCTGCATCATGACTGAATATATGTCCCATTTAGATGTGAGACTTCTTAGAATTTTCAGTGCAACTTCTCTTTTGGCATAGAACTTGCCCAGAGAATTCATCTCATTCATGATGTCAGTGAATCTGCCATCAAGATGATCAATAGTTTCATTAGGCTCCATAGTGAATTGTTCATACTTTTGGATGGCCACTTGAAGTTTGTTTTCTTTGATCTTTTGGGTACCTTCACACATAAGTGCTAGGGTATCCCAGATCTCTTTTGCTGTGGTGCAGTGATACACTCTTCCCATCACTGCATCTGGAATAGTTTGGTACAAGGTGTTCATGGCAATGTAGTTCAGATTGTGCCTCTTTCTCTCTTCTGCTGTCAGTTCATCCTCATCTTTTGGCAATAGCTCTCTTGGGTCTGCTTTCTGAGCATCAGTGACCTTAGGATTTAACTTGGTGAAGGTGAATGGTCCTCTGGTGATGACTTTGAGCATTTCATCATGCTGGCAGACAAGATGTGCTCTCATCCTGATCTTCCAGAAATCATAATTCTCTATTGAGAACATTGGCAATTTGTGGTGAGAAATGTGATTTACTTGATTTGGACCCATGTTGTTGATGGTATTGACAGCATCTCCTGGAACTGCATTGTTTGCCATGACTAGATAGATTGGTTAGATAAACACAGACAAGTTTTTCAGAAATTGGATCAGTTCAGTGACCATAGAAAGTTGATTTGAAAAACCAGATGTATTTTCAGAAGCAGTGGTCTTTGAACCCCTGCTCTGATACCACTTGTTGGTCCTTGGTGGAGTATGACACAAGTGTATGGGGGGGGGGAATGCACTTGTGTATGCAAATTCTACCTTTTTCTTAAAAACAGTAGATTGGTTTGATCAGGAAGGTTGTCTGACAACTAGCCTGAGTGATCTACAAAAGATACTTGTCCTACTGAAAACTAGACAGTGATCAGTTGGATAAATATCTAAGAGATTTTCTAAGTGCGGAATGTGGTTGGCCTTTTCTTTGAAGAATTACTCCAAGTTAATTTCTGAAAACAGACAGTTAATCAGGGACTTTGTCCAAAACAGTTTTTCCAATCTTACTGAAATGATTCCTTTGAAGATGAATGATTGTGAGTAGAGCAAGGCAAACAATATAATGAAAGCAGTAAGTAAATGGCACAGCACTTTATAGTGGTTCAGAGTCTGAATACTCCTACATCCACTTTCCCTGATTGAACAGGATAATTCCTTAACAGTGGAATTAGCTTGTTTTATAGTGCCAAGGTGCACTGATCAACAACACTCTCTTAGTGTTTTGATCCCTAGGATAATCTGAGTCCTAGTGCTCAATCTCTCTGAGTTAAGACTGTGTTTCTCAATAACAGTCCTTAACTTCTCACGTCTACAACAAACACTCCCTCACTAAATGAGGTAAGGGTTTGAGGTTTGGTTCCAACTAGTAGAGATATCCTTTACAGTAAGAACAGTGTAAAGGTTTAGGATATCTCAATGCTAAGCTTGGGATATTACAAGAATTGGCTTAGCTATTTGAAGTGATCAGGAAACTTGGGATTCTCAAGAACAGCTTTGGTTTCCTTTGATTGCTTGATGATAGTTTGATAGCAGGTAGTTGGATTATTGAATCCTTTGATCACTTCTGAATTTATAGGCAAATTTGATCAACTATCCGTTGGAGAGATAGCATTTCAAACTTGTCCATTTGCAGCACCATTGAAACGGTTATGAAGCTTGACATCCTATTATCCACTGTTTAAAAGCTTCTTCAATGGTTGCTTGAATGAATGTGTTGACTTCTGAAAAATGTGGCTGAGATGACTTGTGTCAATTTCCAAATTTGCACATTTTCCAAGGTTGATTTGTGGCAGACTCTACACTTAACCAACGGTCAGATGGGACAACTCCCCTGAACATTCCTGCTGCAAACTAGAATGTTCCAACATTCATTCAATGCTTCAGTCTTTAATGCTTCTAAGTCTTCAGTGCTAAGTTCAGGCTTGATGGCAATAAATGCTTCATTAAATATGTCTTCTGTGAGTATAGCATTCAATGCTCTTGATCATTAGCACTTCAATTGATTTGATACATTCCTTATCAATGCATGAAGCTTTGCCTTATCATTCTTGATGATTCAGCCATGTTGTCCACTTTAGTCAACTTGTCTTGTATATTCAGCAAACTTGTCCTAACACTTAACAAGCTGCCTAACATTCCAGCTTTGGACACCTATCTTGAGACATTTACTGAGATTTAGACTTAAGCATTTTTACTGTCTCAACTAACCTGAGACAACTAGACTGATGCTTTTCAAGACTGTATCTCAACTAATCTAATCATCATCAATCAGGGGTTTTGGTATCTTAATCAAAATCATTTTATTTCCCAACATATTATACAACTTATCTATTTATAATATAAAATATATTTAAAGAATATGAAACATAAAAATATTAAAAATAATAAAGTCAAAATAAATGTCCTAAATATAGATAAATATCTAATCAAATATTAATATTTATTTTATCAATATCTCCATAAAAAATGAATAAAGTGGATTAAATAAAGATGAATTAAATAAAGTAAATGAGTCGTGGATAAAGGAAATAATTCTGAAAAAAAAGGAATAAAATATTGAAATACATAATAAAATTTACAATAATTTTAATAAAAGAAAAAAAAAACTGGGGTGGACTACAGCCCGCCCCAGCCAAGCTGACGGTCCGCCCTTGGGTGGGAGGGTATGAGTATATATGGAAACGTAGAATTAATTTTACAAACTTCTTCTGACAACCCAAAATATCATTAATAAGGGGTGATTGTCGGTCGTATATAATTAACGACTAAAAATGATTGTTAAGTCTTTGAATTTCAAAGGATTTGAAAATGAATGGATTTAAGAATAGATGAATTTCAAATGACATGGTTTTAGTAAGAATTTAAAGTCCTCTCAATTTTAATTAAAAAGTGTGTGAGCAAAAATCTAAGTATTTGAAATCCATTCATAATCCAAACAAGTGGGGTGAATTTGGATGGTGAATTTAAAATCCATAGATCAAATCCCTCCATCCAAATGCAGCCTAAGAGTATTCTTCATATATATACTCCCACCGTCCCACAAAGATAACTACATTTGACTTTACACACAGATTAAAAAAAATTAATAAATGTAGTCAAATTTAGTTAATGTGTCAATTTTACCCTTGGAATCACATACTCCAAAATCTGCTAAGCCTTAATTACTCTTATTAATTAGAGATAAAATTGACAATAAAACATTTAATACTAAAGTAAAAGAGAAAATGTATTTATAATTTAGGACATTTAAAAAATGAATATATAGCTATTTTTATAGGATGGAGGGAGTAGTAAAATAGACTTGTTTAATTGATAGTGGGAATAGGTATATTATAACTATATATTAATTTTGTTTGGTCTCTTAAATTATTTACGAATGAAATAAGTTTGTCTTTTCAATTTATGCTCTCGTCCCAGTGAAAATTACCCATAAACTTTGAGCATAAAAATTAAAAAATATAATAGAATATATAAGTAAATGTATTAGAGGTGATGAGCTTAAAAGAAAAATAATATAATGAAATGTGAGAGAGGGGGTTTAAGGGAATAAATAGTTTTCACTATGACAGACGAAAGAAAAAAGTTAAATATTACTCCCTCCGTCCAATTTCATTATTCTCACATTCCTTTTTTGGTTGTCAATTTTATTATGCTCATACCCTTTTTAAAAACAATATTATTCATACTAATTTATCTCAACCCTCTTACCATCACTTATTTACCCACTTTGTCATTCACTTTATTCATAAACAATCATTTTATTTATAAATGGACCCCGCAATCAAGGGCGGAGCCAGGGAAAAAAATAAGAACGGGCTAAAATGATTATAGTACAAAAAAAAAAATAGTAAAAAAAAAACGATTACATAAGTTGCATCCTACAATTTTTTATCCAATATAATTTATCGAGGTGATATTTACTTTGAGTTTTGGTAGATTTTGAAAATCATCAAGATAAAATTTGTCACGAGATCATAAATAAAATTTTCATTAAACAACGTAAAATTCAATTGAAGACATTATTAAGCTTAAAAGTTTCACCGTCATGTCTTAGTTTGAATTTACTATTGAATTGAGTATATATCACATTGTTAAAGACATCAACTAGGTCTGTATGACTGTATGGAAATCATTAGTTGGAATTTAATATGCATTTTTACATTAGAGGTTTGAAATTGGAAGTTTAGTTTAGAATTTTTTATCTAATTGAAATTTAAATTATGTGAAAAATTAATATGTACTACTCCCTCCGTCCGCCTATAAGCTTCCCGTTACTTTTTGGCACATAGATTAAGAAAAGTAAGATATAAAGTGATGTGATGTGTAAGAAAAAGTAACAGATATAGTACAAGTGATGTGATTGAGAGAGGAGAGGGATAGAGAGAAAAAGTAAGATATAAAGTGATGTGTAAGAAAAAGTATTTACCAACACTACAAGAAAAAAAGTTTTTTGCCACATAACTTTTATCACACTATAAAATAAATATGGTAAAAAGTATTTTGTAGCCACATTAAAAAAATTAGTGTGTTAATAGGTGTGTTTTTAAAGACATTCAATAATGAGTGTGTGGATATATACTCAATTACCACACTCAAAAATAAACATTGTCTATTGTCACACCCCTATTAACACACTAAAAATAGATGTGTTTATAAGTACCTTTTAAATACATCATATTTTAAATGTGTTAACAAGTATGTTATTACCACACTAAAAAAAATTAGTTGTGTTAATATTAACTCTAATGCCACATTATTATGTTAGAATTATAAAAAAATTTCAAATTATATTTAATTTTATATTTTCTGATAAATAATATTTTCAAAAATATAAATAACAATTTTATTTATTGAAATTTATTTTTTACGTATATAAAATTATTTTGAGTTTTTAAGCAAACAGAAAATATACAATTTTTTTCTTAAAAAAATCTGGTATATATATATATATATACAAATACGTTATTTCTAAAATAATGTTAAGTTAATTTAATAAGCACAATTAATATACAGTTTTTCAAAATGTTTATATATATATATATATATATATTTATATTCGTGTAATTATAAAACTAAATAAGTTGTAGTATATTGGTAAAGTCATTACAATAGATTCAAGGGGTACATGGATACATGGGTCGAGTCCAGGGGAACGCAGTTGGGTTACTTTTTTAGTTTTTTTTTTTAATTAATATTTAAATGTAGATTTTAGAGTGTGATAATATCTACTTTATTTCCTCATTCTAAAGTGTGATTATATCTCATTAGTCTATCCTCACACGACTTTAGACCACACATAAAATAAATGTGATAATAGATAAAGTGTGATTATAGATATTTTATTATAACATTTCTACGTGTCCTTAAAAGCAATTTTTTTGTAGTGCAAAAAGGGTATGGGAAGCTTATAGACGGACGGACCAAAATGGTAAAATGGGAAACTTATAGGTGGACGGAGAGAGTATATTTTATCATTAGTTAAACTAAAATAAATATGAATTCAGTAAAATCTATCATCTATGTGGAAGTTGCTGTTTCGAATTGATTGAGTAAGGAAGGTTTTATTTTTTTAATATATTATAGTATATTGTTGGGAATAAAATGACATAAATTTTGATTAAATACCAAAACCCCCTGAGACATGCCTAAGTCAAGATAATTGTGTTCTAAAAATACTAGAACACATATTAGATGCACATTGTGAGGGGGAACCTATGCTTTGAAGATTATCAAGATCAAGTTCCCTCAAGGCTCAAAATCTGGAACAAACACTAAGGACAAGCATACTCTATTGAAAACCAAATGCCTTGATCAGGAGAGTTGTCCAGAAAGATTGTATCCATGCAAAAACAAGGTTGTAAAGCTCAAAAGGACAAGTTTACTCAAATGTTCTGATCAGGAGAGTTGTCCAGAGAGGTTAACTCTATGTGAAAACAAAAGCTCTGAAGCTAAAAGACCAAAGATGCTGATCAGGAGAGTTGTCCCAGAAGAGTTGTCTCAGCAAGTTTGAACCAGAACAAAGGTTCTAATGTTTGAAGGTCAACCATGCTGAAGAGTTAGAGACAACCATACCCTAAAGAACCTCAATACAATATGCTAAGATCACCTTGAAGTGAAGCAAAGGGAAAGAGCCAAGTCATCTGAAAAAGAGCAAGCCAACTTTGCTGATAAGCAAATCTGCTGATAGTGATAAGGAGAGTTGTCCATTTGATAAGGAATGTTTTCCTATCATTGGATCAACCTTCAGAAGCCATGTCCAAGTCTTAACAAGAAGTCAAACATTGGGAAAAGTGTTGCAGAATGAAGACAAAGTCTTAACAGCCGTTTATTACCCAAATAAGGACATGTCACTATCAAGAATCCGTCTTCCAGTTTGAAGAACTCAAGGAAGACATTTATAGCAATTTGGGGCTGCCTCTCCAACGGGCAAATCCTCCATTTTGTCTATAAATACAAGAAGTGTGAAGACCATTTGAAGCACCTCAACCTTGACAAGAATATCCAACTATCCTACAAGTCAAAGTGCTTTCAAAGATTTCAAAGAGACTATCTTAGTCTTCATACACTTCTTCTAAGCTGAACTTACTGTATATCCATACAAAGCTTAGAGAGATATCCTAATCCTTATACACTGATCTTCATTGTAAAGGATATCTCATTAGTTGGAACCTTACTTCAATCCTTACCTCTTTCAAGTGAGAAAGTGAGAAGGTTGCAGTAGTAGAAGTGGTAGGAACTGACTGTTGAGAGAAGAACAGTTCAGTTCTGAGTTGAGAAGAGGGTACTAGGACTCTAGACATCCTAGGGATCAATTCACCAAGGAGTGGTGTTCTTGATCAAGTGCACCTTGGCACTATAAAACAAGTTAATTCCAAGAGTGAAGGAATTATCCTGTTAAATCAGGGAAAGTGGATGTAGGAGCTTGAGTCTCTGAACCACTATAAACTCCTGTGTTGATTTACTTTACAAGTACTTTCATACATTCAACACTGCACACCAAACTGATCTTTCAAAGAACATACATTCAAAGACTGTGCAAAACTGTATTGGACAAGTTCCCTGAAACTAACTGGATTGCATTAAACTGTCAATTGAATTCAGAAACTTAAGGAGTTTAAACTTAAAGGGCCAACCACTATTCTGCACCAATAACTCCCCTAGATAGTTATTCAACTAAGTACTCAATAGTACTTAGTAGTTTGATTATCTTAGAAGAGTTAATCATCTTCAGCAGAGTTGTCCAAGACAACCTAGCTGAGCTCTGGTTTGATCAAAAGTTGAAAAGAATTGCATACAAGTGTATTCCCCCCCCCCCATACACTTGTTATATACTCCTTTCAGGACCAACAAGTGGTATCAGAGCAGGGGGGTTCAAAGACCACTGGTTCTGAAAATCCATATTGATTTTCAAAACTCACATATTTGTGTGGTCACTGAACTGATCTCTATCTGAAATCTCTTATCTGTTGACTGACTGTTTATTCTTGAGATATGGCCAACAACAATGTTGTTCCTCCACCTGCTGTTCAAGGATTGGACAACATGGCCACAAATCCAGTCAACCACATTTCACATCATAAACTGCCCATGTTTTCAATAGACAATTATGATTTCTGGAAAATTAGAATGAGGGCTCATCTTGCATCTCTTCACACTGACATGTTAAGAGTAATCACAAGAGGACCTTTTGTGTTTACTCAAACTAACCCCAGGGTGACAGATGAGCAAAGAGCAGATGTAAGGGAACTGATTCCCAAAGATGAGGATGACTTCACTGCTGATGAAAAGAGGAAAGATAATCTGAATTATCTTGCCATGAACACCCTCTACCAAACAATTCCAGATGCAGTCATGGGTAGAGTCTACCACTGCACCACAGCCAAAGAAATTTGGGATACTCTTGCTGAGATGTGTGAGGGTACAAAAAAGATCAAGGAGAACAAGCTCCAAGTTGCTGTGCAAAAATTTGAGCAATTCTCAATGGAAGCTGATGAGTCAATTGACAAATTTGCTGGTAGATTCACTGATGTGATGAATGAAATCAACTCATTGGGCAAGGTGTACTCCAGGAGAGAAGTTGGATTGAAGATTTTGAGAAGTCTCACTCAAAAGTGGGATGTCTATGTTGTGATGATGCAGAATACCAAGGATCTCTCCTCCATGCCCATGCAACAAATCTTCTCAGAACTCAAAGCCTATGAGTTTGACCTCAATAGAAGAAAACCTGTTGAGGAACCTTCAAATCCTACCAAGGGAGTGGCATTCAAAGCCAAAGTTGCTGAACCTGAAATGCAACCCACTCCCAGATCATCAAAGTCGGTATCTAAGACTGAAATGAAGGAAGAACTAGCCTTGATGGCTAGAAGGCTTGACAAGCTCAAACAAGGTTTGGTAGATACAAGAAATTCTACCAAGACAACAAATTCAGGAGAAGGTACAACTCCCCTGAAGATCAGGCCAAGGACAAAAGGCCTGAAGAGAAAAGATCAGAGGACAAGTACTCTGATAGGAGAAGGTCCAGTAGAGCTGACCCTTCATCGTCAAAAGGAAGAGATGAATCCAAGAAGGATGATGATGAAGACCTATGCTACAATTGCAAGAAGAAAGGGCACTTCCAGTATGACTGCCCTGAGTTGAGCTCTAAAGAAAGAAGAGAGAGGCAAGCTAAAAGAGACAGAAAGTTCACCAATAGAAAAGCCATGATGGCTGGTGAAGGATCTGATAGTGCTGAAAGCTTCAACTCCTCTAATGGACTGTTCTCAAACAGTGATGATGATGATGATGATGTGTGCAACATGGCTCTTGAGGATGATGAGGTATCCTCCACTTCTAGTTCACCATCATTCATCTCACAAAACACTAGTGAAGTTAACTTGAAACTTTCCTTTGGGAAGTTGATGGAAGATTTCACTAGATTACAAGAATTTCATGAAAATTGTGTGAGAGAAAATGAAAGTTTGGCTATTGAACTTACCAAAAACTCTGAGGCAGCTGTTGATGTCAAATCTACTGAGTTGTATCAACAAGTCTTGAGAGAGCTTAAGGAAGCAAATCTCAGGATAGTTGACCAACAAAGAGAGATAGATGATCAACTACTCTCTCAGAAGAGAAAAGATTTTGAACTAAAAATTCTAAATTCCAAGTTTGAGAACCTCTCACATGAATATGATATTCTTAAATCAAGTGAAGAGAGCCTGAAATTAAAGATGTCTGCTTTGAACAAATCCTCTAGGGCAATAGAGGAAATTCAGAGTTATCAGAGACCTATGGCTCAAAGAAGTGGATTAGGTTTTGATCCATTTGAATCTTCACCTTGTCTTAGTGTTGCCTCTACAAGTAACACTAAGAAAATCTTTGTCAAATCAGTGGCACAACAAGCTGAAAATGAAATAATTCAGCCACTGAACAAAGGAAAGGGCAAATTAACTGAAATTCCTACTCAAGTGCTTCAGGAGACTAGGCCCAAACCTTTGGAAAAGGTCAAAGCCCCTGAACACAAGAGGAATGTTGGTCAGCAGAGTAGACCCAATGGAAGGGCAACTCTACTGAACAATGTTCAGAGGAGTTATCCAAGGTATAATCAGCCTAGGCCAACTCATCTGAGAAAGCCTCAGCTGAATAGACCTAAGGACAACTATCCTCAAAGATTTCTTCAAGCTGCGCAAAGAACTCATAAGTTCAGGAGAATTGACCACTCCCCTGAAACTTACAGAGTCAACACATTCACACATACTTTCCCCAAGGCATTTAAGGGAAAGACAGTGTATATTGATGCACAAGGAAAACAACTTAGCCACCTTGAATCAATCAGGGTAATTAGGCAAGTTTGGGTTCCAAAAAAAGGTACAGCTAACCTCTCAGGACCCAAAACTCAAAGGGTACCTAAACCAATCTAATTGCAGGTACCAATGGGCCACAAGAAGAGGAGTATGAGCAAAAAGACAACATGATACCTTGACAGTGGATGCTCAAGGCACATGACTGGAAACAAGGAACTCCTCACTGATTTTATTGAAAAAGAAGGCCCAAATGTCACCTTTGGAGACAGCTCACAAGCAACAACAAAAGGTTATGGTACTTTGATGATTGGTAACATCAAAGTAACCAATGTATCTTATGTAGCTGGTCTCAAATATAATCTCCCAAGTATCAGTCAATTCTGTGATAAAGATTTCAATGTTGAGTTCTCAAGTGGAAAATGTTTAATCAAGGATAAAACTCAACAAACTCTATTGACTGGGACTAGGAAAGGAAATGTGTATTTTGCAGACTGGGACAAGTCTACTGATGCTGCATGTTTCATTGCTAAGAGTACTAGTGAATAAAGTTGGTTATGGCACAAGAGGCTAAACCACCTGAACTTCAAATCAATGAATAAACTTGCTAGAAATGCATTAGTTAAAGGACTGCCTAATGAGGTTTTCATTAAAGAACATGTGTGTAAGCCATGTCAAGAAGGAAAACAGATTAAAGACTCATTCAAAGGTAAACTAGTCATTTCTACTGAAAGGGTACTTGAACTTCTACACATGGATCTGTTTGGACCAATCACCCCTTCAAGCATAAATGGTAGAAAATACACATTGGTTGTAGTAGATGACTTCTCTAGGTTCACATGGGTAGTATTTCTCCTTAATAAGAAGGAAACACAAGTCAAACTACATGAACTCCTGAAGAGACTGTCAAATGAGAAAAGCCTTAGCATTATCAAGATAAGATCTGATAAAGGCACTGAGTTCATAAATTCATACATCAATGAGTATTGCTCATCCAATGGGATAGCTCATGAAACCTCAGCAGCTAGAACTCCTCAGCAAAATGGAGTTGCAGAAAGAAGGAATAGAACCTTAAAAGAAGCTGCTAGAACCCTAATTGCTGATTCAAATTTACCTAAGAGGTTTTGGGCTGAAGCTATAAACACTGCATGCCATACTTAGAATAGATGTTTGATCACTAAGGGGCAAGGCAAAACCCCCTATGAACTCTGGAAAGGAAGAATGCCTAAAGTGTCATACTTTCATATATTTGGTTGTAAATGTTTCATTCACAATAATGGGAAAGAACAGCTGAAAGCCTTTGATAGCAAAGTTGATGAGGGAGTATTTCTTGGATACTCTCAAATCAGTAAAGCTTTCAAAGTCTACAACAAGGAAACCCTTATAGTGGAAGAAACACCTCATGTTGTGTTTGATGAATCTATCTTTGAGATCAGGAATGATAATTTGGAACCTGAAGAAATCACACAGAGGACAACCAGACTGAGCCTAAAAGACAAAGACTCTGAATTCATAGATGCTGTCCAAGCCAACCTACCTGAAAAATTCACATTGGACAACAATCCTGAAGGCAACCTTCCTGAGACAAACCCCACTGATGGAAATGGTGAACTGAATGAGCCAATCCTAGTTCACATCCAGGTAACAACTACCAATGAAGAAGCAGTTCCTGCTGAGGTAGTTAATGGGTCAAATAATCAAGGGGGAACTCAAAATGTTGAAAATACCAATGTTCCTGACATTGAGGACAACACTCCTGATTATGATCCTGAATTAGATCCTGCACTCAATTATCCTGAATTCTATAACACTGGTGACTCAACCTTAGTAGAGGACAACTCTACTGAAGGGATCAGAAAAAGAAGGACTTGGTTGTATGACCATCCTACTGATCTGATACTTGGTGACCCAAGTATAAGAGTCAAAACCAGAAGGTTTCATGGTGAAAGTGCCATGTTCTGTTGTTTCTTGTCAGAACAGGAACCAAAAGACATTGATGAAGCACTTCAGGATGCCAATTGGATCACAGCAATGCAGGAAGAGCTCAACCAATTCACCAGAAATGAAGTATGGGAGCTGGTTGATAGACCTTCACATCAAGATGTTATTGGAACCAAGTGGGTGTTCAAGAACAAAAAGAATGAGAATGATGTGATTGTCAGAAACAAAGCAAGACTAGTGGCAAAAGGTTACTGCCAGCATGAAGGCATTGACTATGATGAGACCTTTGCACATGTGGCAAGGCTAGAAGCAATAAGGCTTTTCCTAGCCTATGCAGCCCACAAGAGGTTCAAAGTGTACCAAATGGATGTCAAGAGTGCCTATCTAAATGGAGTATTGAAAGAAGAAGTCTATGTGGAGCAACCACCTGGTTTTGAGGTTGGAAACCAAGTATACAGACTGAAGAAAGCTCTATATGGACTCAACCAAGCCCCTAGGGCTTGGTATGATACACTGTCATAATTCCTCTTGGATCATGGATTCACCAAGGGAACTGTGGACAGAACACTCTTCAGAATCTCTGAAGGAGAGGACATCTTGCTTCTCCAAATTTATGTAGATGACATAATTTTTGGATCCCCTAATGAGAAGCTGTGTGAGAAGTTCTCCAAGCTCATGCAAAGCAAGTTTGAGATGTCCATGATGGGGTTGATGAACTTCTTTTTGGGTCTACAAGTCAAGCAATCTAAAGAAGGGATCTTCATCAACCAAGCCAAGTACACCAGAGAAATGATCAAGAAGTTTGGGTGTACATCAAGCAAGCCAGTAAGGATCCCAATGAACACAAATTGGAAGATGGATCCTGATGAGAGTGGTGTTCCAACCAACTTCACTGAGTATAGAGGAATAATTGGCTCACTCCTCTATCTCACTGCCAGCAGACTTGACATCACCTTTGCAGTAGGTGTTTGTGCAAGGTTCAAGCAAATCCTAAGAAAAGCCACCTTGAGGCTGCAAAGAGGATCTTGAGGTACCTCAAAGGCACTGAAAATCTAGGCCTTTGGTACCCTGCTGACGACAACATTGAGTTAACTGGCTACTCAGATGCTGATTATGGAGGATGTAGAATTGACAGAAAGTCCACTTCAGGGACCTGTCAATTCCTGGGCAACAAACTCATATCTTGGTTCTCCAAGAAGCAAAACACAGTGGCTACTTCCACCACTGAGGCTGAATATGTTGCTGCTGGAAGTTGTTGTGCTCAAATCCTTTGGCTGAGACAACAACTCAGAGACTACAAAGTCAACTCTACTGAAGTGCCAATATTTTGTGATAACAACAGTGCAATTGCAATATCACAAAATCCTGTCTTGCACACAAGATGCAAACATGTGGACATCAAGCACCACTTCATTAGAGATCATGTGGAGAAGAAGGATATCAAGTTGGTAAAGATCCACACAGATCATCAAAAAGCTGATATATTGACCAAGCCACTTGCAGAAGCAAGATTTCTGGAATTATCAACAGAGTTGGGTCTACTTGATCCAGGGAAATTGGACAATTGAGTCCAAAGGAGTTCATTCTTTAAGGGGGAACAAATTTCAAACTTCAGCAGACTTGGTCAAGTCTACTGAAACTCAGATAAAATGATCAGGACACTTGTCCATTGAATCTCAGGACAGTTGTCCACATCCTTTCAGGACACTTGTCCTAGTGGGGTCAGATAAGTTGTCCTAGCTATCAAACCAAATCTTGGTATGATAAGCACCTATTTTTTGTGATCATTGTCTATTTCAAAATCTGTCCCATTGAAAATTCAGATTTCACCTTTTTGGGATTTAATTTGTCTCCCACCCAAAAGGTCACTTTCCATGCATTAAATGCCAAGATTTAACTCTTGTTTGCATTAAACTTTTTGGGACATGATCTATCTCGAAAAACCCCCAGCCTTAAACAAACATTAAAACTCCACCCACGTTTTTGAACAAAACAGTTTCACACTGTTACATTGGTTTTTGACCATTGGATCAAAATTGGACAACTCCCCTGAAATCAATCCTAGCCGTTCATTTTGGATTTCCATTTTTTTTCACCTTTGAATTGCATCAAGACTTCACCAACTCATTGACAAACATTCCTTTTAGAATATTCACAAGTCTTAATAAGTCTTAAGATCCCCCACAAACACTTCTTCCCCAAGTATTCGAAACCCTAGCTCTAAACTTTCTTCAAACTCTCTCAATCTCTGTCAAAACTCTCTTCTGTAAACCTTCAATGGCTCCCAAAGTTAGACCAGAGATGATCATTGATTTCTCCAACAAGGCTCTAGACCTTGATTTTGGATATTTAAGCAACAAAAACAATCTTCACTTTGAGCCAATAGTATCCTTTGAAAGTGAAGATCCTGAGATTAAACCAACCCTGAGATGGTTGAGGAGAGCTGGATTACAAAAGTTTATGGAGGAAAGACCAAGTTCATGCTTGGAAAGCTACATGGCTGAGTTCTTTGCCTTTCTCAAGTGGAGAGGTAAGCCTGAAGATGGTGAAGTTTCCACCATATTGTCATATGTGGCTGAAGGAGAGGAGGGAGAGAGATTTCATAAAGTGAAATTCTCTTCAGAAGATCTTGAAGGAGCTTTTGGATTGCCTTTTGTGGGAAGGAATCCAGAAGTTTATGGTACTGGACATGAAGATGAAATAGCTCAAGAATGGCTATTAGTACCAGGTCCTCTCTCTTCAACACAAAACAAGAAGACTCTCAAGCCAGAATTTCTCAACCTCTTTGAGGTAGTTGCTAAGAGTCTCTTGAGCAATACTGGAAGCTTGGAGCAAGTCAGCCATCCAAGAATCAGAATTATGGCTGCAGTGATTGATGCTAGTGACAAGGGCATCAAGTTTGATTGAAGGACCTTCATCATGTCTGAAATGATGAAGGAAAAGGCTAAATTCAAAGTAAAATCTCACAACAAGGTTGTGCTAGAAGGGAAACTCAAGTATTGCACCAGGGCAAGCTTGTTAATTGAAAGATTCTCCCATTATTCTCAAATGCAGACCTTTGCCAAACCCCTCCCAGCCCAAAAGATTATGTTCAGAAAGCTCAGAAAGAAAACTGAGCAAAGGAGGATGCTTATGGCCAAACCTGCTGAAGAAAAGGTTGAAGAAAAGCCTAAGATGAGGAAGAGAACCAAGGCCAGGGCTGTCAAAATAAGGAAAATGTCTCAATTATCTTCAAGAGAAGCCTCAGGAGCATCAGCTGAAGTTGATGAAGTGGCAGAAGAGGGAGTAAGTGTGCCTTCTGACCACTCAGAAGAGTTGAGGCTAAAATATAATGAGACAAGGCAAAAGAAGAAAGGTGATAAGAGAATCAGGGAAGTTGTCCCTGAGAAGGATGGTGAAGGAAGTGGGAGCAGTAGGGCTAGCAAGAGAAGGTCCAAGCCTACTGAGAAAGTGTTGGAGTTGCAGGAAGAAAGGTATCTTCAATTGGCTCTAAGAGAGAACAGAGCTGAAAGCAGGACCAAATCCAAGTCAAGGACTAGCTCATCTGGTTCTGGAACTCCAGAATCCAAAGTCCCTGAAGGTCAACCTATAGAGGCCAACATCCCTGAAATTCAGAATCCTGAGCCCAACTCCCCTGAAACCCATGTTACCCCTTCCAACCAACCCATCACCCCTGTAAATCTCACTAAGAGATATTCTCCAGAAGGAAGTGTGCAAAGAAGTGGCATTGATGTGCTTGCAGATTTAGCAGTAGATGAGACAAGGCTTCTATCTCCCCTTGACTCATCCATGCTCAATTACTCAAAGCTTTTAGAACATGCACTCAATGAGCCAACTCCCCTGAGCAAAGCCGCTTCAGATTCATTGCTCTCTAAAGCAACTGAAGTACCTTCATTTGAGCCTAATCTTTCTGAAGCCAACCCTCCTGAACTTAACTTGCCTGAAGCTGCAATTAATGAAACCACAGCCCACTCCCCTATAGCCCAAAGTTCTCCATCAACTGAGAATGAGGAGGAGTATACTTATGAAAGTATGCTCAGAGGTGGAGCTAAGGCCACTGTGGACAGTTTGTATCCACAACTTGCTGAATTTCCAAGAATTCAGAAGATATTTCATGATTTAAGGATGCTTGTGGATGTAAAAGACAAAACCTTGATGGAAATATCACAAGTCATCCAAGATAAGGATGCAAACTGGTGGCAAGTGGAGGAGAGCAGATTGCTACATTTTGCTAGTGTGATGAAAACAAGATTCCTCACTGATGAGGAAGTTTTTGCAAAGTTGGTAGCTGAGAAGATCATTGAGGAGAAAGAGAGAAAAGTTAAGGGCATCAAACACCCTGACAGTAGCTCAAATAATGATGATTCCCCTGATGATCCTTCAAACCATTCAAATCCCAACCCTCCTGAAACCCTTCAAGCCAACCTCCCTGAACGTTCTCAACCCAAGTCTTCTGTAGCAGATAGACTTTCAAACCCTCCTAGAACCTACCATATGAAAGGCTCTGTATCATCAGAGGTGTTGACCAAGGGTGGTAACACAACCAAAGACACATCTGCCAATGAAGGTTCTTCTGAACCCAAGGCACAGCCTAAAGATGTTGAGGTTCCTATGTTAGAGGCTAGTTTGATTAAGGCCTATTCAGTGTCAGATGAGTTGGAAACTGATAAGCCCTTAATCATTCAGGATGACTCAGTGGCTGCTGAAATAAGCACTGTGATCTCCTCACAACTGCCATCTTTGAACCTTGTTGAAGGTGAAGATGTTGCAGGTTTAGGAGAAGGAGTTGAAAAGGAAAGTACAATTGAAAAATCAGAGGGATTTATGGATGAAAGAGAGGTAGTAATCACTAAGATTGTGAGTGTACCACCATATGAGGGTGGAATAAGTGAGGAAGGACGGGTTATTCTTGAAGTCAAATCTGAACTTCAAGAATCCCTTAATGAAAGGAGGCATGATTCCTTGAGTGAGAACATTATCTATGAAGGGAGAAAAGAACAAGTTGAAAATGAGAAGAAGACTCCTGATGTATCAGAGTCTTATACAAAAGAAATTGAGGGTGATGAGTGTTTATTTCCTAACTTGTTTGATCTGTCTAATATTGCAGGTATATCTCTTGACCAAATTTTTGCAGATGAGTTCTTAACAGATGCCCCCATCCAAGTAGATGCAGGCTCAGCTCAAGCCTTGCTTGGAATGCAATCAGAGAAATTGGACTCCTTGGCTCATCAGGTCCAATCTGCTCATGCTGAAACTTCAGGAGCATTGAATGAGCAAGGAAGAACTCTAGCATCTGTAGAAATGAGGCTTACAGGCTCTGAGGATGTTGTGCTACCCACTCTGGAAGCAAGGATTAGTGGTGTGGAAACTGGCCTCCAAACCATTTCCACTGAAGTACAAAAAACCAAATTCACCATGGAATCCATTTTAGAAGAGGTCAAGAAGGAGCAAAAGTTGCTGAGAGACAATCATAATGCCAATGTCAAGGCTCTCAGTCTAACTGTCAAGCAAGCTCTTGGAAAGAAGACTGCACTGCAAAAGAAAAGAGCTGAAGAGCAAAGGCTAGCAATAGTGAAAGCAGCCTCTGAAAAATTTTCCCAAGAGGTATTGGCCAACATTGCTGAAGGTGCAGTGGCCAATCTCACTGAGCTCCTTAAAGCCCAACTGGATGCATCCCTGAAAGCAACCCTGGAGGAGGTTGTTCAACAAAAGATGAAGCCTGTTCTAGCTTTTATTAGCTTGAGCAGTGATCGGATGCAAAATATACATGATGAAAATGTATATTTGTTGGAGGAAATGAAGTCTCTAAACCAGGCCCAATCCCTAATGGCCACAACAATGAGTGAGCTAAAGCCCCAGTGCTTTGATGCTGCCAAAAAGGGGGAAAGGGAAAGAGCTAGAGCAAAAGGTGTCTTGGTGATTGGAAGCCCAGTCAAAGGAAAAGACAAAGCTGCTGAAGGAAAAGGAAAAGAGCCTGCAGTGCTGAACTTGGAAGAACTAGATGAAGAAGAACAACTAGCACTTGCATTGAAAAATTCAATGGCATCAGCACAAGAAAAAAGGATGAGGCTACAGCAGAGACCAGGTGGTGAGGTGTCTGGTTTGGACAAAGATGCTGAAGGTGTCCAAACTAGAGGAAAGATCAAGAGGGCAAAAGGAAAGAAAAGACAAGCTGAGACATTTACTGACTTTCCCAACAGCCTTGATCTTCCACCTGAATTCAGAATTGATGATGATGAGCCTACATCAAAGAAAGCCAAAGCTGCTGAAAAGCCCAAAACTGCTGAAAAGGAAAAGACTTCTGAAATAGTCAATATTGCTGAAGGTGCCAAGTCCACTGAAGATATTGAAGAGCTATTTGCTGAAGGATTTGGACCTGAACCTAAGAAGAAGATAACTGTCCTAGCTCATGATCCATCAAAATTGTTTCATGAAGGGTATGGCAAAGACCCTGAAACACAACAGAAACTGGCCATGATGAGGGCCCAGGAGAAAATGGATTTGATGGATGAAGCACAAAGAGCAAGAGATAAGAGAAGAGCAAACTTTCAGAAACCAAGAAGAATGAGAGCAACTTACAGCAAGATGAAGCCTCAGCTTCTAGTCCCAATGGACACCAAATATCCACACTTGGATAAATGGGTGCCAACTCAGCTGAATGATACATGGGAAGAGGCCAAAGGGGAGTTTGTCTATGACTACTATGTCATTGACATATGGAATGGAGGAGATGCCAACTCTTCCTTTGCTGAGTTCATGATAGAATACTACAGAGAATTATATCAACAATTACTTGCAGCTGCTGACATTGCAAGAATTGAACTCAATGCTCCCAAGCCTATCATCTACATGCCTCCAAAGCTTGATGGATGGATTGACCAAGCAAGGATCCTAAGGGAGTTCACAGAGATTCTTAAGCTGAACAAGATGACCCTTGGACCCAAAGGAACCAACCAGGAAGCCATGGAACTCAAAAAGAGAGTGTGGGCACAATATGGGATGATGCCACCCAAAGAAGATGATCTCTGAAATGGCTAAGTCTTCCTGACTTTTATATGCTGAAATGGATAAATACTTAAGTTGGTTACTAATTTAAGAGTGCAGGTTGAAGAGGCACAAAGACTTTAATCCAGGAAATTCTAAATCTTACAAAAGTTCCTATGCCTTGATGATGGAAAATAGAGCAAAAAGGAAGTCTGAAACCTTGAAAAGGATCCCTCATATTGACAGCTGGGTTCCTACTGAACTCAATGGTGCTTGGGATGAAGCCAATCGAGTATGGGATCATCTCTTCTTTGTTGTGAAGAGATGGGGAGACTTTGAATACATTGATGGTCTTTATGAAGGTTTTATGATGGAGAATTATCCAAATTTGTACACAAAGATTCTTGGAGCTGCTCAAAAGGAGAAAGTGATGGTCAAAGCTCCTGAACAGATTTTCTGGACTCCACCAATGAAGGCTGATGGTAAAGGCATTGATAGGAAGGCTATTACTGATGAGTTTGTGCAACTTGTCAAGGATGAAGATTTGATTGGGAAGAACGAGGAGGTCATGGCCTTGAAGAATAGGCACTTTGCATCATATGGGCTAACTCCACTGTTCAAGGAACTCCCATCTTTTCTGAAGAAGAAGACAGATGCAGCCGAGTGATGAAGTTGCTGAAGGTCAAGTCAAGATTCAATTCAAACTATCATGAATTTTTTATCTATGTTTATTTTAATTACCAGACAATTGTTGCTCCTTAAGAGCTAGAACTTACAACTTTCTGCTCTTACATTGTGCTGTCTTATTTTGGATATTGATTATCTATCTCATGCACTGGACAACAATTTTTGAGTCTTTATACTTGTGTTATTTTTGTCTAAAAATAGGCTCTAGCAAAATGATTTTAATTTGATTCTTGCTTAGATCAAGTTTTATAGAACTCAGAGAACTTAGCCCTTTTTAGGTTAATTATCTGAATTTATTCTGTGAAATTTTTCTAAGTATAGAAGATACATGCTAGTTGTCCTGTTTTTGTCAAATCTACTGAAAAAGAAATCCCTATGGATCTTTTGAAGTAAGTAGGTTTTGGCATCATCAAAAAGGGGGAAATTGTTGGGATATGGTTTATATTAATAAAAGAAATTTTGATTTGATACCAAAACCCTAAGTAAAACCCCAAGTATGATGATTTGCCAAGTCTAGATTTTCATGTTAGAAAACGCTCATATATGTTAGGGAGCTTTAATTTTTATTAGATAGATCATTCCTTGAATCTATGACAAATGACCTGAAAAGCACAAAGCACATGAGGACAAGTATCATTGAAGACAAGGAGCTGAAGTGTTATGAAGAAAGTGACAAAGACTCTAGAAGACAAACATGCTGAACGACAAAAGTCAAGTATGATGAATATGGATATTCATATACTTTGGACTTGGCATACTTATGGTCAAAGACTATGAATGACTAGGCACCTTACCCAGTACGAGGCCGTTAGCGGGAAGGACAGAATTATTCCAAAATTAGCCAAAGAATGAGAGTCACCTGTCACTGCGCATAACAAACTCTGATAATGGAATGCAAAATGCAGAATGGACGTGAATACATGTACTATTTGCATGCAGGCCTCTGAACAATTTGAAAGTTCAAATTTATGGATAAGCTTGCTATCTCCGCCAATGGATAGTTTGCTTCATCTATAAATAGGCCACATCTTGAATCATTTCAAGAAGAAAAACGGGACATACATCAAGACACAAGCTATACACATTCTAGAGATATTTTTTTAGCATATTCAAAACACTCGAGAGATTAAAGCTTTTAAGCATATTCATTTGTGAGTGTTACCTTTAGTCCCCACTAGGCAAGCTTATTGTTTGATTATCCAAAGCCTAGACAGTGATATCCTATCCTTATATTCGTTCTTAAATTGTAAAGGATATCACACAATTAGTTGGTACTAGAACAAAACCCTACTTTCACCTTGAGAGATAGATTGAGAGTAATGTTGAGTTCGTAGTAGAGATTGAGAGTATTGCAACGAGAGAAGGTTGTAAGAAATCAAGAGAAGAGAAGGAGAAGGTTGTAAAAACAAGCTAATTCCGAAGTGATTAAGGAATTATCCTATTAAATTAGGAGAGTGGACGTAGGAGCAGTTTAGTCTCCGAACCACTATACGTCTTGTGTTCTTACTTACTGCATTTATCTTATTGCTTTAGCTTTTGTGTTGTTATAACTGCTATTTGCTATTTGATAACCTAGTATTTAAGTGCATATTTATTTAAGGAGTATAATAGGGCCTATCTTTTATTCCGCATACAAGTTGCATACTGTTAAGAATTCTTAGAATCTACTGTTAGTATTTTCATAGGACTTGACACACTGTGTAACTTACTTTACTCTGATTATTTGTGTTGATTACTTGCAAAAGTTTTAAAGAAAAACACACACACGTGTATTCCCCCCCCCCCCCCATACACGTGTCACACTCCTTTTGGGACCAACAAGTGGTATCAGAGCAGGGGTTTAAAGACCACTGCTTTGAGGATCAACTTTGGTTACCTGAACTGATCTACTTGTGCACTTTCTGTGATATTCATTATTTCTGTGATATTCATTATTTCTGATTATTCACTATGCCTAACACATCTTCTTCTGAGAATTCTGGTGTAGCTGTTCCACCACCTACTACTATGGGAACCAACCCCATCAACAAGATATCTTACCAGAAACTGCCTATGTTCTCTATTGAGAATTATGACTTCTGGAAGATAAGGATGAGAGCTCACTTGGCCTGTCTCCATGATGAAATGCTAAGGGTGATCACTAAAGGTCCATTTGTGTTCATGAAACCTAACACAAATGTTACAGAAGCCCAAAGAGCAACTGAAGCACAAGAAATTCCAAAAGATGATGATGAGCTCACTCCTGAAGAAAGAAAGAAGCAGAATCTCAACTATGTTGCAATGAATACCCTATATCAGACCATTCCAGATGCTATAATGGGTAGAGTGTTTCACTGCACAACTGCAAAGGAGATTTGGGACACATTAGCTCTAATGTGTGAAGGAACTGACAAGATCAAGGAAAACAAACTTCAAGTTGCTGTTCAAAAATATGAGCAATTTAGGATGAAATCTGATGAAAACATTGATCAACTGGATGGAAGGTTCACAGACATCATGAATGAGATCAATTCACTTGGAAAAGTATACTCCAAGAGAGAAGTGGCTCTGAAGATTCTTAGGAGCTTGACAACCAAATGGAATGTGTATGCTGTCATGATGCAGAATACAAAGGATTTGTCAACAATGCCAATGCAACAAGTGTTCTCAGAACTCAAGGCATATGAATATGACTTGAACAGAAAGAACAACACTGAGGAACCTGAGAGCAAAGGGATTGCACTGAAGGCCAAATCCAATGAACCTGATTCCAAGAAAACCAGCAAATCAAGAAAGAGTGGAAAAGGGACTTCCAAAGCTGACTTTTCAGATGAGTTGGCCATGATGGCAAGAAGATTTGAAAGATTAAATTCTAGATTTGTTAAATACAAAAGGTTTTACCAAGATAGAAGAAGAATGCTCAACTCACCTGAGAAGAAGAATGATGAAAGGAGATCCAAAAGGGACAACTCCAAAGAAGATCCATCTTCATCAACCAAGAAGAGAGATGCTGAAAAGAAGAAAGATGAAGATGAGGATACATGCTACAACTGCAAGAAGACAGGACATTTCCAATATGATTGTCCAGAGCTAACTTCCAAGGAAAGGAAGGAAAGACAAGCTAAGAGGGACAAGAAATATGGAAAGAGGAAAGCATTGAAAGCTGAAGAAGAAACCTCTGAAGATGATCAACTTCCATCTTCATCATCTGAGATGTTTACAGACAGCAGTGATGAAGAGTGTCTAATGGCTATTGAAGACAATGAAGAGGTACAATCTATTTCTAGTTCTGTCAATTCTAGTAGCACAATGATGTCAAATGAAGACAACCTGAAACTTACTTTTGGAAAGTTGATGGAAGACTTCATGAGACTGCAAGAGATTCATGATCAAACCTTAGAAGAAAACAAAGTCTTGAATGCTAAGATTGAAAGAATTACTCAGGTTGAAGCTGAACATGATCTGAGAACTAATGAGTTGTGCAATAACTTAACTAAGGAGTTGAATACTCTAAAGGAGAAGTCATCTGAACAACTTATTATGTTGGAAGAAAAAGTTAAGCTTCATGAGAGTAAGGATTCAGACTACCAAGCATTGATGGCAAAGTTTGAACATCTTTTCAAGGAACATGAATGTCTTAAATCTAGTGAAGAGAGTCTGAAATTCAAACTGGCTGCCCTGTATAAGTCATCTAATTCAATAGATGAACTACAAGGGATGCAAAGGCCTATGACTCAAAGATCTGGACTTGGTTACAATCCAGATAAAACATCTTCACCATGCCTCAGTAATACTTCAACAAGTATTGCTAAGAGAGTCTTTGTAAAATTTGTGGCTAAGTAATAAAAATTATATAAATTAAATTTATAAATTAAAAATAGAAGAATTGTGTATTAAAAAAAAAAAATTTTTTTTTTTTAAAACCGGCAAACCGGCGGTTTGCGGTTTGTCAAAATGTCAAACCGTAACCGAACCACCATTTTACGGTTACGGTTCGGTTTTTAAACCGTAACCGACGGTTTTACCGGTTGGCCGGTTTCCCGGTTACGGTTTGAACATGTCTACCCCCATACACGTGTCACACTCCTTTTGGGACCAACAGGCCCTATCCAATTTTTCTGACTCCGTCACTGGTCATAGATGAATATCTTAATATTGGAAATGTTTTGAAACATACATACCAATTAGGAGTTTAATTCTCTTAATTGAGTTTTATTTTTATTTTTTTATTTTTGGATCAGTAATTGTCTAATACTGAGTTTAATTCGTATATTTGTAAATTGCATTTGATTGAATTTAGTAATTTTTATTAGTGTTCATTTGTGACATTTTCGTTACCAATTAGGAGTAATTGTGAAAATTAATATTTTCCATTCAATTTTCGATCATCTTCTATTTAAAAGTTGTTCAACAAACATCATTTTTACTCTTTTTTTTTTTTTTTCTTGTGTGATCGACTAGTACTTATCACATCCTGATATACACCATACATCATGTAAGTTAGTTAGTGTTGAAAAAATCATGAACACTCCCCATCGATCCATGAATGCTTTTAGATATTATTTTACATACTCAGATATATTTATTATGAGCAAAGTGATGGTTGCATGTCCCTTTCTTACGTACGTGTCAGCTTTTGAAGAGTTGCTGACAATTTTTTGTTTTCTCTCTTTCCAACATAATAATAAATTGTGATTAATCTATATGCTTAACGATTAACATAAAGGCCAAACTTTATAAAAATTAAGAATTAGAAAAGTATTGAAAAAAATGGCATGTCTTTTCTTTTTTTTGAAAGAAAAAAAAAAGCATGTCAAACTAAGTTAATAATGGATTAAGCAGATCTGTCTAAAAAATCCGCTCAAAGCAAACATAAAAATTTGTTTATATTAATACATGCTTGTCTTTACAGTAATGCACGTTATTCATTATAGTAACACATATTTGAGAGTGCGTTTTTTTTTTAAAAAGATCTCGGAGTGAGCAAGGGCGGAGCCAGAAATAAAATTTAGGATGGGTTGAATTATTTTGGTAAGAAAAAAAAAAAGTAATATATTTTATGAATGGACTCTACAATACCCTATCATACCCTCAATTTATTTACTTTATGAATAAACTAATTAATATTCACTAAAACTTGTGCCCGAAGAAGTTGACATAATAAAATTGGATGGAGGGAGTAATATATTTTAATTTTAATTTATTAATTAAAAAACTATCTTCAAATCTCTCCTTAAAAAATATTGAAGGTAAAATATAAGTACGGTTAAAATTAATGATTAAAATTAATAAAAAAAAGACCAATCGTGTTACGATAAATGACACTTAAAATGTTTGTAAATATATGATAATTAAGATAAGATTATATCATATAAAAGGTTGATATTTACATTTAGGAAAAAAATTGAAAAATCTATTAATTATAGAAATTTATGTAATTTCTTTAAAAAAATAAATTAAGAACAAATCATAATTTATAAGTTGCAAAATTTAATAAAGAATGTTTGATTTTTAAAATTTAATTAACATAGATGCAAAATTAAGCAAAATTCATATTATTGTTATCATAATCACGCAAAATTTGCTTCATCTAAAATGTAGGTAGTATAACAAAAAAAAAAACAATAATTAATTTTTTCTTTCCATATAATTTGGCCAATAGTTTAAGATTATAGAAAATTCGTCACACAAAAATAATTCAATGAATTATTTTGTTAAAAGATAAATTAAATGCATGAATCAATTATTTTGTTACCTGTTTAAGGAATATCCAAATTGAATATTAATTAAATATATTATTAGTATATCAGATTTTAAAATATCTTTTTAATATAATTATTTGAAATTTGAATATTTTCTAAAAAGGTGAAAGTTGTGATATATTTTTTTTAAACTAATGTTATAATTAAATAAATATTGTGAATAAATATTAAATTTAGTCAAGATTTTTTTTTCTTTTTTACCGATAAAAAAGTCCTTCAAATTTAAAATTTCTTAACCAATTTTTCCTATTTTAAATATTTTTTAAATTAATTCAAATCTTAGTATAATTTATTTCTAAATATAAAGATTTTTTATATAGTCACAACTATAAATTTGTCACGATTTATTTCATATAATTTGGTTAATGGTTTAAGATTAATATAGAAAATTTGTCACTAAAATAACTCAACAAATTTTAAAATATTTGTTTAATATAATTATTTGAAATTTGAAGGGAAATAATTTTTTTACGTTCCATATCTTTTCAAATTTTTTAAAAACGTCCCAAAAAAGTTAATTTTTCAATTACGTCCCAAATTTTAGCTAACTTTTCCAATTACGTCCCAAGTCGTCGGAAACATCAAAACGACGTCGTATTACGTCATGGTTACGACGTCGTTTTGATGTTTCCGGCGATTTAGGACGTAAATGGAAAAGTTAGCTAAAATTTGGGACGTAATTGGAAAACTCAACTTTTTTTAAATTTTTTTTAAAAAAATATGGAACTAATAAATTTTTAACACTAATGAACATGACAATATTATATACTCCGTATAATATTACATTGAATTATTATATACGCATATAATATATTACAAATAATGAGTAATAATAAATAAATAGATAATAAAATTTCATATACTCCATATTAATTAAAAATTGTGAATCGATTTAACATTAAAATTGTGAATGGATTTAACTTTATAAAATTAAAAAATTATATATAATAATTATCATAAGAAATTATATGGTAATATTAATGACCATAAATATAATATTTAACAAAATATCATGTAATTCTATTAAGTATAATTTTATGCTCTAAAATTGAATGAAATAAAGGGTAAAATTTTTGAATTGTATAAGATAAATTAATATTAAAATTATAATCATTTTCTTTAAAATAATGAGTATAATAAATAAATAGATAATAAGATTTCATATACTCCGTATTAATTAAAAATTATGAGTCGATTTAACTTAAAAAAATTAAAAACAATAAATATAAAAATTAATAATAGGAATTATGCTAATATTAATCACCATAAATATAATATGTTAACAAAATATCATTAATTCTATTCAGTATAATTATTATAAAATAAATAAATGTGATAACTTACTACTTAATACTATCCAAAAACTATTTACTAATTTATTCATACAAATAATATACCGATAATAAAATATAAATAAGTAAATTTATTTGTTTAGATTTACATTACAAAAGAAATTTTTTTAAAAAAGTATATAAATATGAAATATATAAATTTTAAAAAAATATATAAACATATACAAACAATTAATCAAACAATTTCAATAAAATATTTTTTTAGATCCCATAATTATTCTATTTTTTCAAAAAAGTTAAGTTTTCCAATTACGTTCCAAATTTTAGCTAATTTTTCCATTTACGTCCCAAATCGCTAAAACCATCAAAACGACGTCGTAACCATGATGTAATACGACGTCGTTTTGATGTTTCCGGCGACTTGGGACGTAATTGGAAAAGTTAGCTAAAATTTGGGACGTAATTGGAAAAGTTATCTTTTTTGGGACGTTTTTGAAAAAGTTGAAAAGTTATGGGACGTAAAAAAATTATTTCCCAAATTTGAATATTTCCTAAAAAGGGGGAAGTTGCTTTTTTTGTTATAATTAAATAAATATTTAATGTTAGTCAATATGTTTTTTTTCTTTTTTACCGATAAAAAAGTCTTTCAAATTTAAAATTTCTTAACCAAATTTTTCTATTTTACTAATAAATTATCATATAATCAATGGATGACATAAATTACAAAAAAAACTTCCATCTTCAAAATTTCTAAAAAAAAAACTTCAATCTTCAAAATTTCTTTACGATCTTCAAAGTCACAATCTTTAAAACATGATATCATTGAGTACTAGTAGACGAATTGTTGAATTTCTATTGAGTTGAATCTTCAAAGTCACAATCTTTAAAACATGAGACAAATTGTTGGATTTTTCTATTGAGCGGACAATCTTCAAATCTTCAAAATTCAAAATCTTCAATAATTAATTGAGTTGACAGTCTTCAAATCTTCAAAATCCAAAATCTTCAATAAATTGATTATAATCAATGTAGATGTTGTTAACTCTTAAATGCTTTAACATTATCAACAACATCTTAATTTGACCTTCCTTGATTTATTCTAAGTCTTTTCTGAAATGTTACATTAAATGTTGTACTAAATGCTCTCACATTCAGGTACGATTCCAGAAGGTTCTACAAGAGTCTGGAATATGGAAGATTCCAGAATGTTGGTGAACGTGATAGAAGAGCCTGGAGCAGTTTAGAACGACCTGGAAGATGGAAAAAAAATAGGATCTTATAATGGAAGGATCTAGAATTCGGCTATTGCTCTATAAATGATCTTATAATGGAAGGATCTAGAATTCGACTATTGCTCTATAAATACCGCTGAAGCCTTTCATTTCAAAGTATACACTATTCGAATAACACCTATTCTGATCGTTCATCCCTGGTTAGGAGTTAGGGTCAATAGTTGTATCGTTTAATGTACACTGAGGGATACCACATCTTCCCGTGTATTTAGTTCTAGTCTTGTATCGATTGAGAGTGAATCATAGATCAGATTAGTTCTTTAGACAGTGTTCTTACACTTAAGTCTATTTGCAGATTCAGGTACCTGCCTCGATTGTTGAGACATTTCACACGACATTTTCATAACTTAGGAACTAAGTTATTGTTTTCGCCGTAAGGCTTAGCATAGGTTTTGTTATTAATAAAATCTATGTTAAAAATTATTCCATTGTGTCTTTATTGTGTTTTAGTGTTTTAGACTTCCGCTGTGTACTGTGTTTACTTTCTGTTTTCTGTTAGAGTTAATGCTACACTAATTGTCTCAACATTTAGTGTAACATTGTTCTGTGTTTACTTAAACACTAGACACTACCCCACGCACACTTTCAATCAAAATCCAAAATCTTCAATAAATTGATTATAATCAATGGATGACATAAATTACAAAAATCTTCAATTTTCAAAATTTCTAAAAAACTTCAATCTTCAAAATTTATTTACAATCTTCAAAGTCACAATCTTTAAAACATGATATCATTGAGTAGACGAATTGTTGGATTTCTATTGAGTCGACAATCTTCAAGTCTTCAAAATCCAAAATACAAAATCTTAAATTGAGTGGACAATCTTCAAAATCTAAAATCTTCAATAAATTGATTATAATCAATGGATGACATAAAAAGTAAAATTGAGAATGAATGAGAAATTAAGGATTCAATTTTCAAAATTTCTTTACAATCTTCAAAGTCACAATTTTTAAAACATGATATCATTGAGTAGACGAATTGTTGAATTTCTTGGACAATTTTCAAATCTTCAAAATCCAAAATCTTCAATAAATTGAGTGGACAATTTTCAATAAATTGATTATAATAATGGATGACATAAAAAGTAAAATTTAGAATGAATGAGAAATTAGGGATTTTGAGAAGAGATGAAGAATTTATATAGAAAATAAGATTAAAAATGTAAGGTCAAAATTAAGTTTTAAAATGTATGAATGAGATTAAAAGAAAAGTGTAGAATGAATGAAAATTCAGAAATTTTGAAATAGAGTGATTTGAGAAGAGAGAGATTGAGATAGACCAATTAATTAGCGCATGGCTGTAAATAAATGTTTGCAAATATATATTATAAAGATTTACATGCACTTTTAATTTTATATAAGAAAATTTTCGTACAAGACACTAAATGTGCGTTTTTTTTTATATATATATTTACACTTTTAATTTTATATAAATGTGCACCCTTAAATTTTAAATGTAAGTAATAATATTATAATACAACGAGTTTAGTCCCATCAAGATAATTTCTAAATTCATTTCAGATAAAAAACACTTCTCCTGAGTCCTGTCCCCCACTTATTTGTACATAGTATTCAATAAGAAATTCACTTAATTTAAAAGTGGGGCCAAGCTGGAGGGACATTTTAACTCACATTATTAAATAATTTTTATGAGAAATTTTAATAAATTAAATAAACAGTATTAAAAATTGAAATAATTAGAAGGTTTGACTACATATTCTTTATCCTTAATAACGATATCGAAATTAGTGGTCATCCTATTCATATCCTTCACATGCACGGTCTAAATGTCCAAAATAATGAAAATATCAACAACAAATGTCATAATTATATCTTTAAAAAATAAAATATTTAACCTTGATCATTGCATTTGCATGAATATAATAAATTAAATTATATTACTTCCGATTGTGACTTGATATTAGCAAATGATGAAATATCACTCAAAATTATTTCCGCCGTCTTTGCGAAAATTATTTTTATTTGTACTCTTTTTAAAATTTCAAGTGAGAAAGTGAGAAGGTTGCAGTAGTAGAAGTGGTAGGAACTGACTGTTGAGAGAAGAACAGTTCAGTTCTGAGTTGAGAAGAGGGTACTAGGACTCTAGACATCCTAGGGATCAATTCACCAAGGAGTGGTGTTCTTGATCAAGTGCACCTTGGCACTATAAAACAAGTTAATTCCAAGAGTGAAGGAATTATCCTGTTAAATCAGGGAAAGTGGATGTAGGAGTTTGAGTCTCTGAACCACTATAAACTCCTGTGTTGATTTACTTTACAAGTACTTTCATACATTCAACACTGCACACCAAACTGATCTTTCAAAGAACATACATTCAAAGACTGTGCAAAACTGTATTGGACAAGTTCCCTGAAACTAACTGGATTGCATTAAACTGTCAATTGATTTCAGAAACTTAAGGAGTTTAAACTTAAAGGGCCAACCACTATTCTGCACCAATAACTCCCCTAGATAGTTATTCAACTAAGTACTCAATAGTACTTAGTAGTTTGATTATCTTAGAAGAGTTAATCATCTTCAGCAGAGTTGTCCAAGACAACCTAGCTGAGCTCTGGTTTGATCAAAAGTTGAAAAGAATTGCATACAAGTGTATTCCCCCCCCCCCCATACACTTGTTATATACTCCTTTCAGGACCAACAAGTGGTATCAGAGCAGGGGGGTTCAAAGACCACTGGTTCTGAAAATCCATATTGATTTTCAAAACTCACATATTTGTGTGGTCACTGAACTGATCTCTATCTGAAATCTCTTATCTGTTGACTGACTGTTTATTCTTGAGATATGGCCAACAACAATGCTGTTCCTCCACCTGCTGTTCAAGGATTGGACAACATGGCCACAAATCCAGTCAACCACATTTCACATCATAAACTGCCCATGTTTTCAATAGACAATTGTGATTTCTGGAAAATTAGAATGAGGGCTCATCTTGCATCTCTTCACACTGACATGTTAAGAGTAATCACAAGAGGACCTTTTGTGTTTACTCAAACTAACCCCAGGGTGACAGATGAGCAAAGAGCAGATGTAAGGGAACTGATTCCCAAAGATGAGGATGACTTCACTGCTGATGAAAAGAGGAAAGATAATCTGAATTATCTTGCCATGAACACCCTCTACCAAACAATTCCAGATGCAGTCATGGGTAGAGTCTACCACTGCACCACAGCCAAAGAAATTTGGGATACTCTTGCTGAGATGTGTGAGGGTACAGAAAAGATCAAGGAGAACAAGCTCCAAGTTGCTGTGCAAAAATTTGAGCAATTCTCAATGGAAGCTGATGAGTCCATTGACAAATTTGCTGGTAGATTCACTGATGTGATGAATGAAATCAACTCATTGGGCAAGGTGTACTCCAGGAGAGAAGTTGGATTGAAGATTTTGAGAAGTCTCACTCAAAAGTGGGATGTCTATGCTGTGATGATGCAGAATACCAAGGATCTCTCCTCCATGCCCATGCAACAAATCTTCTCAGAACTCAAAGCCTATGAGTTTGACCTCAATAGAAGAAAACCTGTTGAGGAACCTTCAAATCCTACCAAGGGAGTGGCATTCACAGCCAAAGTTGCTGAACCTGAAATGCAACCCACTCCCAGATCATCAAAGTCAGTATCTAAGACTGAAATGAAGGAAGAACTAGCCTTGATGGCTAGAAGGTTTGACAAGCTCAAACAAGGTTTGGTAGATACAAGAAATTCTACCAAGACAACAAATTCAGGAGAAGGTACAACTCCCCTGAAGATCAGGCCAAGGACAAAAGGCCTGAAGAGAAAAGATCAGAGGACAAGTACTCTGATAGGAGAAGGTCCAGTAGAGCTGACCCTTCATCGTCAAAAGGAAGAGATGAATCCAAGAAGGATGATGATGAAGACCTATGCTACAATTGCAAGAAGAAAGGGCACTTCCAGTATGACTGCCCTGAGTTGAGCTCTAAAGAAAGAAGAGAGGGGCAAGCTAAAAGAGACAGAAAGTTCACCAATAGAAAAGCCATGATGGCTGGTGAAGGATCTGATAGTGCTGAAAGCTTCAACTCCTCTAATGGACTGTTCTCAAACAGTGATGATGATGATGATGATGTGTGCAACATGGCTCTTGAGGATGATGAGGTATCCTCCACTTCTAGTTCACCATCATTCATCTCACAAAACACTAGTGAAGTTAACTTGAAACTTTCCTTTGGGAAGTTGATGGAAGATTTCACTAGATTACAAGAATTTCATGAAAATTGTGTGAGAGAAAATGAAAGATTGGCTATTGAACTTACCAAAAACTCTGAGGCAGCTGTTGATGTCAAATCTACTGAGTTGTATCAACAAGTCTTGAGAGAGCTTAAGGAAGCAAATCTCAGGATAGTTGACCAACAAAGAGAGATAGATGATCAACTACTCTCTCAGAAGAGAAAAGATTTTGAACTAAAAATTCTAAATGCCAAGTTTGAGAACCTCTCACATGAATATGATATTCTTAAATCAAGTGAAGAGAGCCTGAAATTAAAGATGTCTGCTTTGAACAAATCCTCTAGGGCAATAGAGGAAATTCAGAGTTATCAGAGACCTATGGCTCAAAGAAGTGGATTAGGTTTTGATCCATTTGAATCTTCACCTTGTCTTAGTGTTGCCTCTACAAGTAACACTAAGAAAATCTTTGTCAAATCAGTGGCACAACAAGCTGAAAATGAAATAATTCAGCCACTGAACAAAGGAAAGGGCAAATTAACTGAAATTCCTACTCAAGTGCTTCAGGAGACTAGGCCCAAACCTTTGGAAAAGGTCAAAGCCCCTAAACACAAGAGGAATGTTGGTCAGCAGAGTAGACCCAATGGAAGGGCAACTCTACTGAACAATGTTCAGAGGAGTTATCCAAGGTATAATCAGCCTAGGCCAACTCATCTGAGAAAGCCTCAGCTGAATAGACCTAAGGACAACTATCCTCAAGGGCAGAATAAAATGAGACAACCAAAACCCTTCATGCCAAAGGGTAATGGACATAAAAATGCCTTTCCTCAAAGATTTCTTCAAGCTGCGCAAAGAACTCATAAGTTCAGGAGAATTGACCACTCCCCTGAAACTTACAGAGTTAACACATTCACACATACTTTCCCCAAGGCATTTAAGGGAAAGACAGTGTATATTGATGCACAAGGAAAACAACTTAGCCACCTTGAATCAATCAGGGTAATTAGGCAAGTTTGGGTTCCAAAAGGTACAGCTAACCTCTCAGGACCCAAAACTCAAAGGGTACCTAAACCAATCTAATTGCAGGTACCAATGGGCCACAAGAAGAGGAGTATGAGCAAAAAGACAACATGATACCTTGACAGTGGATGCTCAAGGCACATGACTGGAAACAAGGAACTCTTCACTGATTTTATTGAAAAAGAAGGCCCAAATGTCACCTTTGGAGACAGCTCACAAGCAACAACAAAAGGTTATGGTACTTTGATGATTGGTAACATCAAAGTAACCAATGTATCTTATGTAGCTGGTCTCAAATATAATCTCCCAAGTATCAGTCAATTCTGTGATAAAGATTTCAATGTTGAGTTCTCAAGTGGAAAATGTTTAATCAAGGATAAAACTCAACAAACTCTATTGACTGGGACTAGGAAAGGAAATGTGTATTTTGCAGACTGGGACAAGTCTACTGATGCTGCATGTTTCATTGCTAAGAGTACTAGTGAATAAAGTTGGTTATGGCACAAGAGGCTAAACCACCTGAACTTCAAATCAATGAATAAACTTGCTAGAAATGCATTAGTTAAAGGACTGCCTAATGAGGTTTTCATTAAAGAACATGTGTGTAAGCCATGTCAAGAAGGAAAACAGATTAAAGACTCATTCAAAGGTAAACCAGTCATTTCTACTGAAAGGGTACTTGAACTTCTACACATGGATCTGTTTGGACCAATCACCCCTTCAAGCATAAATGGTAGAAAATACACATTGGTTGTAGTAGATGACTTCTCTAGATTCACATGGGTAGTATTTCTCCTTAATAAGAAGGAAACACAAGTCAAACTACATGAACTCCTGAAGAGACTGTCAAATGAGAAAAGCCTTAGCATTATCAAGATAAGATCTGATAAAGGCACTGAGTTCATAAATTCATACATCAATGAGTATTGCTCATCCAATGGGATAGCTCATGAAACCTCAGCAGCTAGAACTCCTCAGCAAAATGGAGTTGCAGAAAGAAGGAATAGAACCTTAAAAGAAGCTGCTAGAACCCTAATTGCTGATTCAAATTTACCTAAGAGGTTTTGGGCTGAAGCTATAAACACTGCATGCCATACTCAGAATAGATGTTTGATCACTAAGGGGCAAGGCAAAACCCCCTATGAACTCTGGAAAGGAAGAATGCCTAAAGTGTCATACTTTCATATATTTGGTTGTAAATGTTTCATTCACAATAATGGGAAAGAACAGCTGAAAGCCTTTGATAGCAAAGTTGATGAGGGAGTATTTCTTGGATACTCTCAAATCAGTAAAGCTTTCAGAGTCTACAACAAGAAAACCCTTATAGTGGAAGAAACACCTCATGTTGTGTTTGATGAATCTATCTTTGAGATCAGGAATGATAATTTGGAACCTGAAGAAATCACACAGAGGACAACCAGACTGAGCCTAAAAGACAAAGACTCTGAATTCATAGATGCTGTCCAAGCCAACCTACCTGAAAAATTCACATTGGACAACAATCCTGAAGGCAACCTTCCTGAGACAAACCCCACTGATGGAAATGGTGAACTGAATGAGCCAATCCTAGTTCACATCCAGGTAACAACTACCAATGAAGAAGCAGTTCCTGCTGAGGTAGTTAATGGGTCAAATAATCAAGGGGGAACTCAAAATGTTGAAAATACCAATGTTCCTGACATTGAGGACAACACTCCTGATTATGATCCTGAATTAGATCCTGCACTCAATTATCCTGAATTCTATAACACTGGTGACTCAACCTTAGTAGAGGACAACTCTACTGAAGGGATCAGAAAAAGAAGGACTTGGTTGTATGACCATCCTACTGATCTGATACTTGGTGACCCAAGTATAGGAGTCAAAACCAGAAGGTTTCATGGTGAAAGTGCTATGTTCTGTTGTTTCTTGTCAGAACAGGAACCAAAAGACATTGATGAAGCACTTCAGGATGCCAATTGGATCACAGCAATGTAGGAAGAGCTCAACCAATTCACCAGAAATGAAGTATGGGAGCTGGTTGATAGACCTTCACATCAAGATGTTATTGGAACCAAGTGGGTGTTCAAGAACAAAAAGAATGAGAATGATGTGATTGTCAGAAACAAAGCAAGACTAGTGGCAAAAGGTTACTGCCAGCATGAAGGCATTGACTATGATGAGACCTTTGCACATGTGGCAAGGCTAGAAGCAATAAGGCTTTTCCTAGCCTATGCAGCCCACAAGAGGTTCAAAGTGTACCAAATGGATGTCAAGAGTGCCTATCTAAATGGAGTATTGAAAGAAGAAGTCTATGTGGAGCAACCACCTGGTTTTGAGGTTGGAAACCAAGTATACAGACTGAAGAAAGCTCTATATGGACTCAACCAAGCCCCTAGGGCTTGGTATGATACACTGTCATAATTCCTCTTGGATCATGGATTCACCAAGGGAACTGTGGACAGAACACTCTTCAGAATCTCTGAAGGAGAGGACATCTTGCTTCTCCAAATTTATGTAGATGACATAATTTTTGGATCCCCTAATGAGAAGCTGTGTGAGAAGTTCTCCAAGCTCATGCAAAGCAAGTTTGAGATGTCCATGATGGGGTTGATGAACTTCTTTTTGGGTCTACAAGTCAAGCAATCTAAAGAAGTGATCTTCATCAACCAAGCCAAGTACACAAGAGAAATGATCAAGAAGTTTGAGTGTACATCAAGCAAGCTAGTAAGGATCCCAATGAACACAAATTGGAAGATGGATCCTGATGAGAGTGGTGTTCCAACCAACTTCACTGAGTATAGAGGAATAATTGGCTCACTCCTCTATCTCACTGCCAGCAGACTTGACATCACCTTTGCAGTAGGTGTTTGTGCAAGGTTCAAGCAAATCCTAAGAAAAGCCACCTTGAGGCTGCAAAGAGGATCTTGAGGTACCTCAAAGGCACTGAAAATCTAGGCCTTTGGTACCCTGCTGACGACAACATTGAGTTAACTGGCTACTCAGATGCTGATTATGGAGGATGTAGAATTGACAGAAAGTCCACTTCAGGGACCTGTCAATTCCTGGGCAACAAACTCATATCTTGGTTCTCCAAGAAGCAAAACACAGTGGCTACTTCCACCACTGAGGCTGAATATGTTGCTGCTGGAAGTTGTTGTGCTCAAATCCTTTGGCTGAGACAACAACTCAGAGACTACAAAGTCAACTCTACTGAAGTGCCAATATTTTGTGATAACAACAGTGCAATTGCAATATCACAAAATCCTGTCTTGCACACAAGATGCAAACATGTGGACATCAAGCACCACTTCATTAGAGATCATGTGGAGAAGAAGGATATCAAGTTGGTAAAGATCCACACAGATCATCAAAAAGCTGATATATTGACCAAGCCACTTGCAGAAGCAAGATTTCTGGAATTATCAACAGAGTTGGGTCTACTTGATCCAGGGAAATTGGACAATTGAGTCCAAAGGAGTTCATTCTTTAAGGGGGAACAAATTTCAAACTTCAGCAGACTTGGTCAAGTCTACTGAAACTCAGATAAAATGATCAGGACACTTGTCCATTGAATCTCAGGACAGTTGTCCACATCCTTTCAGGACACTTGTCCTAGTGGGGTCAGATAAGTTGTCCTAGCTATCAAACCAAATCTTGGTATGATAAGCACCTATTTTTTGTGATCATTGTCTATTTCAAAATCTGTCCCATTGAAAATTCAGATTTCACCTTTTTGGGATTTAATTTGTCTCCCACCCAAAAGGTCACTTTCCATGCATTAAATGCCAAGATTTAACTCTTGTTTGCATTAATCTTTTTGGGACATGATCTATCTCGAAAAACCCCCAGCCTTAAACAAACATTAAAACTCCACCCACGTTTTTGAACAAAACAGTTTCACACTGTTACATTGGTTTTTGACCATTGGATCAAAATTGGACAACTCCCCTGAAATCAATCCTAGCCGTTCATTTTGGATTTCCATTTTTGTTCACCTTTGAATTGCATCAAGACTTCACCAACTCATTGACAAACATTCCTTTTAGAATATTCACAAGTCTTAATAAGTCTTAAGATCCCCCACAAACACTTCTTCCCCAAGTATTCGAAACCCTAGCTCTAAACTTTCTTCAAACTCTCTCAATCTCTGTCAAAACTCTCTTCTGTAAACCTTCAATGGCTCCCAAAGTTAGACCAGAGATGATCATTGATTTCTCCAACAAGGCTCTAGACCTTGATTTTGGATATTTAAGCAACAAAAACAATCTTCACTTTGAGCCAATAGTATCCTTTGAAAGTGAAGATCCTGAGATTAAACCAACCCTGAGATGGTTGAGGAGAGCTGGATTACAAAAGTTTATGGAGGAAAGACCAAGTTCATGCTTGGAAAGCTACATGGCTGAGTTCTTTGCCTTTCTCAAGTGGAGAGGTAAGCCTGAAGATGGTGAAGTTTCCACCATATTGTCATATGTGGCTGAAGGAGAGGAGGAAGAGAGATTTCATAAAGTGAAATTCTCTTCAGAAGATCTTGAAGGAGCTTTTGGATTGCCTTTTGTGGGAAGGAATCCAGAAATTTATGGTACTGGACATGAAGATGAAATAGCTCAAGAATGGCTATTAGTACCAGGTCCTCTCTCTTCAACACAAAACAAGAAGACTCTCAAGCCAGAATTTCTCAACCTCTTTGAGGTAGTTGCTAAGAGTCTCGTGAGCAATACTGGAAGCTTGGAGCAAGTCAGCCATCCAAGAATCAGAATTATGGCTGCAGTGATTGATGCTAGTGACAAGGGCATCAAGTTTGATTGAAGGACCTTCATCATGTCTGAAATGATGAAGGAAAAGGCTAAATTCAAAGTAAAATCTCACAACAAGGTTGTGCTAGAAGGGAAACTCAAGTATTGCACCAGGGCAAGCTTGTTAATTGAAAGATTCTCCCATTATTCTCAAATGCAGACCTTTGCCAAACCCCTCCCAGCCCAAAAGATTCTGTTCAGAAAGCTCAGAAAGAAAACTGAGCAAAGGAGGATGCTTATGGCCAAACCTGTTGAAGAACAGGTTGAAGAAAAGCCTAAGATGAAGAAGAGAACCAAGGCCAGGGCTGTCAAAATAAGGAAAATGTCTCAATTATCTTCAAGAGAAGCCTCAGGAGCATCAGCTGAAGTTGATGAAGTGGCAGAAGAGGGAGTAAGTGTGCCTTCTGACCACTCAGAAGAGTTAAGGCTAAAATATAATGAGACAAGGCAAAAGAAGAAAGGTGATAAGAGAATCAGGGAAGTTGTCCCTGAGAAGGATGGTGAAGGCAGTGGGAGTAGTAGGGCTAGCAAGAGAAGGGCCAAGCCTACTGAGAAAGTGTTGGAGTTGCAGGAAGAAAGGTATCTTCAATTGGCTCTAAGAGAGAGCAGAGCTGAAAGCAGGACCAAATCCAAGTCAAGGACTAGCTCATCTAGTTCTGGAACTCCAGAATCCAAAGTCCCTGAAGGTCAACCTATAGAGGCCAACATCCCTGAAATTCAGAATCCTGAGCCCAACTCCCCTGAACCCATGTTACCCCTTCCAACCAACCCATCACCCCTGTAAATCTCACTAAGAGATATTCTCCAGAAGGAAGTGTGCAAAGAAGTGGCATTGATGTGCTTGCAGATTTAGCAGTAGATGAGACAAGGCTTCTATCTCTCCTTGACTCATCCATGCTCAATTACTCAAAGCTTTTAGAACATGCACTCAATGAGCCAACTCCCCTGAGCAAAGTCGCTTCAGATTCATTGCTCTCTAAAGCAACTGAAGTACCTTCATTTGAGCCTAATCTTTCTGAAGCCAACCCTCCTGAACTTAACTTGCCTGAAGCTGCAATTAATGAAACCACAGCCCACTCCCCTATAGCCCAAAGTTCTCCATCAACTGAGAATGAGGAGGAGTATACTTATGAAAGTATGCTCAGAGGTGGAGCTAAGGCCACTGTGGACAGTTTGTATCCACAACTTGCTGAATTTCCAAGAATTCAGAAGATATTTCATGATTTAAGGATGCTTGTGGATGTAAAAGACAAAACCTTGATGGAAATATCACAAGTCATCCAAGATAAGGATGCAAACTGGTGGCAAGTGGAGGAGAGCAGATTGCTACATTTTGCTGGTGTGATGAAAACAAGATTCCTCACTGATGAGGAAGTTTTTGCAAAGTTGGTAGCTGAGAAGATCATTGAGGAGAAAGAGAGAAAAGTTAAGGGCATCAAACACCCTGACAGTAGCTCAAATAATGATGATTCCCCTGATGATCCTTCAAACCATTCAAATCCCAACCCTCCTGAAACCCTTCAAGCCAACCTCCCTGAACGTTCTCAACCCAAGTCTTCTGTAGCAGATAGACTTTCAAACCCTCCTAGAACCTACCATATGAAAGGCTCTGTATCATCAGAGGTGTTGACCAAGGGTGGTAACACAACCAAAGACACATCTGCCAATGAAGGTTCTTCTGAACCCAAGGCACAGCCTAAAGATGTTGAGGTTCCTATGTTAGAGGCTAGTTTGATTAAGGCCTTGTTGGGATATGAATCCTGTAAACAATGTTCTAGTTGATGAAAGTATGTTTTGATGGCCAAAAGCAACTTAAAGTTAGTGATATATGTGGTTTTAAGTCATCTTAACTAAGTCATCTGAATATAAGCTTACTAATCTGATGGGAAACTTAAATTGAGATTACTGATCTTAATGATGTATAAAATAAGTTTACTGATCTTAGTTAGTAATAGTAAGAATAAAATTACTGATCTTAACTGAGTTATGTGAAATAAGATTACTGATCTTAGTATGGAAACTGAGAATAATTTTAGTGATCTTATATGAGATATTTGAAAATCTGAGTTACTGATCTGATGTACTTACTGATCTGATGTGCTTACTGATCTGATATGTAAGTTATTGATCTTAAGTGTTTACTGATCTTAGATATTTACTGATCTTATTTGGAAGTTATTAAACTTACATGAGTTACTGATCTTATGAGTTACTGATCTTATTGGTTACTGATCTGATATATGAACTGATAGGAACTAAGCTGATGTTTTGTATTGTATAGACAGCTTATAGTATAGGACTTAGAAATACTCATCTGTATATAGTTCAGTTGATGTATAGATAGGTTTTATATTTGTAAGTTTGTATTTTGTTGTATTCAGCATTGTAAAGCTCAGAACAGTAAAATCAGAACACTAGATTAGGAATAGATTAGAAGAAGATCAGAAGACTAAGAAGACTAAAGAAGACTCAGAGGACTACTTCAGAATAAGAAGACTTCAAAGAAGAGTTGAAGAAGAGCTTAGAAGAAATCTGGAGAAGTTTTGAACAGTTTTTGGTTACTGTGCTGATTGAATCAGAAGAGTAAAAATCAGCAGAGTAAAAATCCGAAGAGTAAAAATCAGAACAGTAAGTTACTGTGCTGATTTGGTGAAATTAAAGAATAAGTTTGGAAAGCTTATTTAAGGAGTAACTAAAGATATATTGAAGAGATGCTGACTTAAAAAGGAAGTTACAAAGTCGGTTACAAGAAGAAGTTACAACAAGAACAGTTTTAGAGTTAGTTGAGAGTTAGTTCACAAACTGCTAACTGTCATACTAAGTTCTATAAATACTGTATGATCTCCTACTGCTGAAGACTACTGAAGCAATTACTGATCTTAGAGAATTCAAAGAGCAAGTCTACAAGAAGAACTCACAGAGTTGAAGGAGATTAAAGAAGAGAAGAGCCACTGAATTGAAGAGAAGAATCAAAGGCTACTCAAAGAGAAGTTTTACTTTTCAAGTTTAAGTTTGTATGTTGTAAAACAAGTGTGCTAGTTACTTGTAGAATTACTAGTAGATCGAAGATATACCTGGAGGTATAATCGAAAAGATCAAAGTCTTAATCTTGGGACTCTAAGCCACAAGAAGCTCAGGAAGAGTAATAAAACTTCACAACTGGAGTTGTGAGAGTGGATGTAGACATTTGTCGAACCACTATAAAATTCTGTGTTCTTTACTTTACTGTTTGATATTTGTTTGAATTGTTTAATCAAGAACATTAAGAATTAACAAAGATAAAGATCTAGATAAAAGTTGAGTATAAACTAGTAAGGCCCATATTATTCTGAAAGTACTGATCTGAGCTGAGTAAGCACAGTACAGTACATAAGAAGTCTAAATTCCGCACTGCATATTCTGATATTTTGAAAGATTTTTGAAAGTCTATTCACCCCTCCCCTCTAGACTTTCTTAGCTTACTCAATCTTAACTCAACTTTGGGACCAACAAGTGGTATCAGAGCAGTAGTTCTTTGGACTGCTGTTTCTTGATAAACCTTGTAAATCTTGAAGGTTATCTTTACTGATCTTACTGATATTTCTTGATACTTGTTTCTATCTGAATACTTGAAATCTATCTGCTATACTACTGATCCTATTTGTCTAATCAAACATGGATGACACTAATGTGAACAAGCTGCCTAAGTTCAAGATTGCAGATTATGACTACTGGAAGCTTAGGATGGAGGCCATCTTTAGCTCAACCCATGATCTGATGGTGTCTGTGGTGACTGAAGGACCAATTGTCATCATGGTGGAAAACACTGCTGTTCTGGATCCATCTAAACCAGTTGGAGCACTGGTCCCTAAACCAAGGTCAGAACTGACTTCAGAAGAAATGAAACAAAACAATTTGGATAGTCTTGCCAAGAACTACATTCTACATACCTTACCAAATGAGTATCTTGGTAAAGTATTAAAATGTAAGACTGCAAAACAGATGTGGGACAAACTGGCTATTCTCCGTAAAGGTACTACACTGATCAAAGAAAGCAAGTTATCCACTGCTGTCCAAAAGTTTGAATCATTTAAAATGAAGCCAGGAGAATCAATTGATGAATTGGATACTCGATTTACCAAAATTATGAATGATCTTGATGTACTAGGAAAGACTTATACTGACAGAGAAGTTAATTTGAGAATCTTGAAAGCCTTGGATGAAAGGTGGAAAATGGTCAAGATGATCATTAAAACCACACAAGACATTGATTCTTGGCCAGCAGAAACTATGTTCCAAACACTTAAGGCACATGAGTTTGAGTTAGATGAAGAAGATCCTATTTCTGTGATCCATAAGGATAAGGATGTCTCTAAGGACATAGCTTTCAAAGCCTCTACTTCAAAGGGGTCTAGATCATCTAAAACAATGGCTTCAAGCATAAAAGATGAACTAGATGGTTCTGATCTAAGTCTGAAAGATCAGATGAGCCTTATGATCAAAAGATTTGATAAACTGAACAAGAGATATGGCAGGTACAAAAGATTCTATAAGGAATCTAAGGGTTCTAATAACAGGGACTCTTCTGTGAACAGAAGGGATCAAAACTCTTCTGAAAGAAGGGATGAGATCTCTAATGAAAACAGGAGAGACAGGAACTCATCTGAAAAGAGAGACAGAAAGTATTCTGATAAGAAAGACAGGAACTCAATTGACAAGCATGACAGGAACAGAAAACATTCTCCTCCTAAAAGAACTTCTAACAATCCTGTTTGCTATAATTGTGATAAGCCAGGTCATTATATATATGAATGTCCTGATCTGAGTTCTGAAGATCGAGAAGAAAGGAAAGCCAGAAGAGATCGAAAATATGCAAAGGGTAAGAAGGCAATGGTGGCTTACAATGACTCTGATTCGGAATCAGAAGAGTTACCATCGACTTCATCTGACTACCCCTCTAGCAATGAAGATGAAGCTTTCATAGCATATGATGGACTGGCAATGATGGCCAAAATAAATGATGAGGTATCATCTGTAAACTCATTTCAAACTTGTGACAATTCTGACACTGATGAAAGTGATGCTGCTGTTAGCAGTGTAGGAAGTAGTCTTCATCATTCCCAAGGAGTGATTGAAGAAGACCTTCTACAAGCTAACAAAACATTCATGGAAATTAGTGATGAGAATATATCTTTAAAACAAGAAATCATTAAGCTGAAAGAAGCTCAGTTACAAGTGGATCCTAATATAGTTGTCATAAATGCAAGGCTATCAGAAGAGTTATCCCAACTCCAAGAAAAGTATGCATCCATTGACAAACTATATCAGGGTATGCTTAAAACTCAAGCCAAAGAGACTAATGAATTCAATGATTTAAAGATTAAATGTGAAAAACTTGAAGAGCGCAATAGATTCTTAGAATCTGAAGTAGTAAGCCTAGATCGAAAGCTATCTGGGATGATTAACTCTACTAAGATTAATCAAACAATCTCAGACAGATATAGAGCTCCAAATGATAAAAGAGGAATAGGTACTGATCTGCCTAGTCCATCTACTTCAGAATTTAAGAACACTAATGGAGCTAGTACAAGTTCTTTGCAACTAGATAAAGGAAAAGAACCTATGACTTATGATAATGAACCAAAACTCAAAGTACAGTCTAAATACATCCCTCCTACTACCAAGAATGGTAAAATGAAGAATGTATTAAGACCAGTACAGTCAAGACCATACCAGAAGAGTTATACTCCTCTGACCAGATCAGATCAGTCCTGGAATCAGAAGAGACAAACTCAGAACAGTAGGTCAAGACAAGCACAGGCTAGTTGGGAACAGCCTAGACCTCCTTTTATAAGGCAGTCTCAGCTGTATTCAACTAAACCTAGGAGATTTGTGCCTCATTATCATAACAAACCTGTTCTTTATCCTCCTCCTTTATCTTATGATGTCTATGGAGAGAAGAGACCAAAGCAAATTTATAAGCCTTATGGTCCACATGCTTTTAGACCATATTCAAACTATCACATGCCTACTGATCTTACTGAAAAAGGGATAGAACCAAGGAAAGGCTATCTCAGAAAAATAGATCCTAAGTCTGCTGATAATTCTGAACTGGTTAATAAAGTACTGTTCTGTGATAAATTTGGAAGGAAACTGAAGAGGTCCCACTTATTCAAATCCTCAATGTTCATTTGGGTACCTCTTGCTACTAACCCCCAAGGACCCCAATAAACTAGGGTACCTAAATTATTAAGATCACTACTTTGCAGGATCGACTGGACTTATACAAGAAAGGTGGTTCAGTTGGTGAGACCTGGTACATAGACAGTGGGTGCTCACACCACATGACTGGTACCAAGGCCTTACTTACTGACTATCATGAGAAGGAAGGACCAAAAGTCATCTTTGGTGATAGCTCAGTGGCAATCACAAAAGGATTTGGATTCATCAAGAATGGAGATGTTGAAATTCAAGATGTATCCTATGTTGAAGGTTTGAAGTATAATTTGTTATCTGTATCTCAATTTTGTGACAGGGGATACAAGGTTCAGTTCAAGACCAGAAAATGTGAAATAATTGATAAAAGGACTCACAATGTTCTACTTGTTGGCACAAGACAAGGAAGTATATACATTGTGAACTGGAATAGTTGTCCTAAGAATGCCTGTCTTATTACTAAGAGTCCTAAAGAAAATAGTTGGCTCTGGCATAAACGCCTCTGCCATCTAAACTTTAAGATAATTAACAAGATTGCTAGAGAACATCTTGTTGAGGGCATTCCTAATGAAATCTATTCCAAGTCACAAGTATGTGATTCCTGTCAAAAGGGTAAACAGGTAAAGGTTTCATTTAAGTCAATTCCTACTCTTTCAACAAGCAGAGTTTTAGAACTCTTGCATATGGATCTTCATGGTCCTATCACACCTCCTACATTAAATGGAAGAAGGTACACTCTAGTTGTTGTAGATGATTATTCTAAGTTCACTTGGGTAGTCTTTCTACACAAAAAGAGTGATACACAAACACTACTTCCAGATCTATTGAAGAAATTGCAGGTTGAAAAAGGTCATCCCATTGTCAAGATTAGGAGTGACAAGGGGACTGAATTTATTAATTGTTACATTTCTGACTATTGTTCTAAGTCTGGCATACAGCATTTGACAAGTGCAGCCAGAACCCCTCAACAAAATGGTGTTGCAGAAAGGAGAAACAGAACACTAAAAGAAGCTTGCAGAGCCATGATTGCAGAATTCAACACACCTCAGAAATTTTGGGCAGAAGCTATTAACACAGCTTGCCACTCTCAAAACCGAAGTGCTCTTAATAAGGTTCATGGTAAAACACCTTATGAGGTATGGAAAGGTAGAAAACCAAGAGTTTCTTATTTTCATATTTTTGGTTGTAAGTGTTTCATACATAACAATGGCAAAAGTAAATTAAATGCCTTTGATGCAAAAGCTGATGAAGGGATATTCTTAGGATACTCTTCTGTAAGCAAAGCATTTAGAGTGTTTAATTACTCTACCCTATGTGTGGAAGAAACACCCCATGTTGTCTTTGATGAGAAAATACAGGATTCTGCTGATCATCAGCTCAGTAAGAAAGTTGATAAACTAAAGCTTCAGATCAACAATGAAGATGATGATACAGGAATATATGAATCTGTACAAGCTTATAATCCTTTCCTGAATGTTCTAGATCAAGATTCTGACAAAGAAAAGGTAAAAGACAAAGGTGAGTCATCTAATACTTCTGAAATAAAAGAATTGAATGACTGCTCACCTATGAACAAAACTGCTGATATAAATGATACTGATCTGCATGATGATTTGCATGATGTAAATGATGATACTGTTAAGAATAGAAGGACATGGAAGTCTGCTCATTCTACTGATCTGATTCTAGGTGATTCTAGTATAGGTGTTAAAACTAGAAGACAATTGTTTGATTCAAAGGAAGAAACTAGTAAGTCTTTATTTTGCTGGTGCTGTTTTCTATCATCTATTGAGCCTAAAACTGTGATTGAAGCTTTAAGTGATAGTAACTGGATTATAGCCATGCAGGAAGAACTCAATCAGTTCACTAGAAATGAAGTCTGGGAACTTGTTGATAGACCTAGTAATCATAATGTTGTTGGTACTAAGTGGATTTTCAAGAACAAAAGGGATGAAAATGATCTTGTAGTTAGAAACAAAGCTAGATTAGTTGCTCAGGGCTACTCTCAAGCTGAGGGTATTGATTATGATGAAACTTTTGCTCCTGTAGCTAGACTAGAAGCTATAAGATTGTTCCTTGCTTATGCTGCACATATGAAATTTACTGTATATCAAATGGATGTGAAAAGTGCATTTTTAAATGGTATACTTGCTGAAGAAGTTTATGTAGAACAACCACCTGGTTTTGAAGTGAATAGTCACCAAGTATACAGGTTAAAGAAAGCACTCTATGGATTGAAACAAGCTCCAAGAGCATGGTATGATACTCTTTCTTTATTCTTACTTGAAAATGGTTTTACAAAAGGCAAGGTTGATAGAACTTTGTTTAGAAGACAAGAAGGTAATGATATATTACTTGTTCAAATTTATGTGGATGATATTATCTTTGGATCACCCAACAAAAACCTGAGTGAAAGCTTTTCTACACTCATGCAAAGTAAATTTGAAATGTCTATGATGGGAGAACTGACATATTTTCTTGGTCTTCAAGTAAAACAAACTTCAGAAGGTATCTTTATAAATCAAGCAAAGTACACTAAGAATTTGCTAGATAAATTTGGTATTAAAACCTGTAAGACAGTTGGTGTGCCCATGCAACCTACATACAGAATGGATCCTGATGAAGGAGGTAAGTCTTCTGACCAACCTCACTATCGTGCTTTAATTGGCTCTCTACTCTATCTAACTGCCAGCAGACCTGATATTGTTTTTTCTGTTGGAGTATGTGCAAGATTTCAAGCAAACCCCAAGGAAAGTCATCTGGAAGCTGCTAAAAGGATATTGAAATATCTAAAGGGGACCATTAATCGAGGATTATGGTATCCTGCAGATGATGATGTATCTTTAAGTGGTTATTCAGACTCGGACTTTGGAGGTTGCAAAATAGATAGAAAATCTACTTCAGGTTCATGTCAATTCTTAGGAACTAAGCTCATTTCATGGTTTTCAAAGAAACAAACAAGTGTGGCAACTTCTACTACTGAAGCAGAATATATGGCTGCAGGTGGTTGTTGTAGTCAGCTTCTTTGGCTAATACAACAACTCAGAGACTACAATGTTGTAGAATCTAATGTACCTATATATTGTGACAGTAATAGTGCCATTGCCATCACTCAAAATCCTGTTTTACATACTAGATGCAAACATGTTGATATTAGGCATCATTTTATTAGGGATCATGTTGAAAAGAAGAATATTAGAATGGAAAAGATTCATACTGATATTCAAAGAGCTGACATTTTTACAAAACCATTGGCTGAAGTGAGATTCAGAGAATTATGCATTAGTTTAGGATTGATAGATATGGATTCTGTGTGTATATAGAACTGTGCTAACATTTCAGGTACTGATCTTATACCAAGAGGAAGATAAAGCAGAAAGTAAGAGCAGTACATCAAAACTCAAGTGGTATCTAGACAATCCAATATCAGATCACTAAAACAGGTAACAAGGTTACTAAAGTGACCTTAATCCCAATGAGGAAGCTGGTAAAGCTGAGGGACACTGAGAATACACATTAAGGGGGAATCTGTGATTTCTTAAAGATCCTTTTTGTTGACTCAGATCACTAAGTCACTTTAGCCAAAACCTTGATGTGATCATTAATTTATGCATATTGTTACTAATCTGTACTGTTTTACACTTATATTTCATGAACTAACACTTCTACCAAGGTGAAACAGGCACAGAAGAGGAATTCTCCATTGAAGGGGGAACTGATCTGATTACAAAATTAAAGAAGTCTACTAAACTGATCTGATTACAAAATTAAAGAAGTCTACTAAACTGATCTGATTACAGACTATAGCAGTCTACAGATATATTCTGATTAATACATTGACTTGTCTACAGAACTGTGCTGATTACAAAGTTTCTTTGTCTACAGTACTGATCTGATTACAATTCATTTATTCTACAGAACTAATCTGATTACTGACTAATCTGTCTACAGAAAGACTTGTTTACTACTAATCTGTCTACAAGAAATCTACTGATCTGACACAGTACTGATCTGAGGATTACTGTGCTGATATCAAAAAGATGAAATCAGGGAATTTGGGTACTGATCTGAGGATTACTGTGCTGACCCATCTACTGATCTGAAATCTACTATGCTGATTCATCTACTGATCTGATTTCTAAAAATGTTACTCAGCTGATCACAGTACTCAGCTGATCCAGATAAGTGAAATTTTCTTTAAATATAAGCAAGAAAATGAAGTGAAATAGTTTTGGAAACTAATGTGCTGATTTGCATCAGAACAGTCTTTTGGTTTAGATTACTCTAAGTCAAAAATTGTTCATATTTTTAGATTACTAATAGAGAAGATTAATACACTCTTCTATTTCTAACCTAAAAATTGTGGTGTATTTATCAAACACTAGTTGGCTCCAAAAATTAAGAATGTTACTAGAATGTGAACAGTTATTGTTTAAACTCGAATTTCGAGATTTAATCCCAACCATTCTTTGTAATAATCTAATTCAATCCTAGCCCTAGATTGGTTTTGAATTTAACAAAAACTATCGCACTTCATCTTCTTCGTTCTTACGAGTTCATTTCTGGAAATATCTTAAATTCTTAACTTCTGCAAAATTTGATTTCTACCAAAATTCTCAAATGGCAACTGTCAATATTATCAATGAAGCTAACCAAGTCGCAGGAACCTTTGATTCGAATTTATGGATGCGAAAGAAGGGAATTTTCGTGGAGAATGCTGTCTACTTCAATGGCAGACACAGTGCAGAAAATCAAGATATCTTAAACATGTGTGAAGAATGCGGCCTACGGAAGTTTCTGGAGTCATTTCCCGTGAATGTCTACGAACCGGAAGCTGTGGAATTTTATCTACAACTCCAAGGAGACAAAAATGGTGTTCACTCCATGCTTGCTGGACACAAAGTCACCATTACAAGGGATATTCTTGAAGTGATGTTGGACTTACCACAAGGTCCAGTAGATATCATGACCTACAAAGCTGGAGAAGAAAAGGAGTGCGTAGGAAGATGGACAGGTGTTGAGACAGAGACCTTGACGAATTTAAAGAAGGATGTACTTCCTACTGGATTGCAGTTCTTAATGGATATTGCAGGAAAATGCTTGTTAGGGCAACATCATAGCCAGGATGCCTTATCGAGTTTTAAAATTAGAATTATGGCTGCAATCATCGACAGAGTGGAAGGTGATTGGCAAGGATTCTTCCTGGAAAGGCTAATGACTGAAAAGGAAAAGGTTTTGTTTGATGAGGACACTTTGGAATTCTCACTTAAATCAAAATTAGGGTTTGGAAACAAGCTGAGTTTCTTGCTGCCTCAGCTGGTGAAGAAGCCATATTGGAGTAATCCCAAGAAATTCCATCATGGGAAGTTCTTGATGAAGAAGGAGTCTGTTCAATTTGAACAAGAGAACCCCTTGGAACACTCTCAAGAAATTGAAGCAGAGGAGTCTGGAGCTTCAATGTACCAATCGGAGGATGATCAAACTGAGGTTAGATCAAAATCGAAGCATGATCCGAGCAGTACTACATTAAGGAGAGGAAGGTCTGCTACTGCTGCCTCGGAACCAACAGTTCGTTTTGTGGAAACTGTGGTGCAATCAAGCTCAGATGAGCCAGAGGTTAGTGTTCCTAGTCCTGTTGCTATTCATAAGAGGACTAAGTCAAGGAGTGTTAGGAGGAAGTTAGTTGTTGTCTCCCCTACCCCTTCTGATTCTGAACCAAGCCAACCTGAACCCCAAAATCCTCAACCTTCATGTTCTGGAGGATCAGATCACTACTTTTCTGAGACTCAGAACACTCCTCATTCATCACCTCAGCTCACTAACTTTGAGCCTATTTCTATTCCTACCCCTCAACAACAAACTTCACATCAACCTTCACCACATCAATCCCCATTACAGGTTCATGCTCACTCTACTGAACATGAATTTGAACCTTCTTCTGAACCCATTGAGATTTCATCTTCTCCTGAACCTGAATTTATTACTCCTAAACCTGCTGATCTGATGGAGTATACTATCTGTGACAAAGAAGATAGAATCAGAATTGATTTAAGGATAGCACTGTTGAAACAATTTCCTGGATTAGATGAGAGCTCTGTTGAGTTTGAAAAGCTCCTTAGGATAGGCACTTGGGTGTATCTTAAGAGGAGTACTTTGAAGGAAAGTTTAGCCATCATGGAAGGTATGGGAGGTGCTTCAATCTTTGATGATTGGGAAGCAGAACAAATGCAAGCAGCTGGTGTTAACTCTTTTCTTGAGTTAGTCACTCCAGAATCTGTTGTACTTCTTGTTGAGAGATTAACAGGGATCAAGTACACTGTTGAGAAGATTGCAACTCCTGTCTCTGATGAAGATTTATTTAGTGAAGAGAAGGGTGTTGATGAAACTGCTGCTGAAGAAGATTTTATGGAAATAGATGAAGATATTGTCAATGCAACGGAAGTGTTTGAGAACACTGTTGTACTTGAAGAAACTGTTGTGATTGAGGAAACTGATGCTGTTGACACTCAGGATGTAAATGCTGAAGAATTGGAAAGCATTCCTATTCAATCTACTGATCCTATTGAGGATGTGCCAGAAGAGATCAGAACAGATCATGTTGAGAAGGAATCTGATGTTTCTGAATTTGATAAATTGAAAAGGCAGAATGCAGAGCTTCAAGCAAAGTTGGAAGTTGCTGTTCAAATGTTTCAAGAAGCTACTGAAAGGATGAACAAGATGCATTCTGAACACTCTTATGAAAAGGTCATGGAGCATACAATGTCCAAAATTTTTGACCTTCATAGAGTACAAGAAAAGAATTTGTCTCAAGTGTTGCATAAGAAGCTGGAGCAACACATATCTTCCCTGAAGGAGTGGCATGATGAAGCCAAAAAGGGGGAAGACAGGACAAGACAAGTGATGGAACAAACACAGTTACAACAAGCTCAGCTGGTTGTAAGTCAAGATGAATTAAAAGCTGAAATTCATATGTTGAATGAAAAACTGAAGCAAAGAAAGCAACAGAAGCAACAGGGTCAAGATATTGTTGAGAAAAGACCTGAAATTGCTGGAAGTTCAAGTCAGAGGAAAAGGAAGCTAGTTCTATCTGATGAAGAACAACAAGAGGAAGAAGCTGAAAGAATGACTAGATCAAAAAGCAAAATGAAAGCTGTTTTGACAAGAGAAGAAGAAAGTTTGAAAAAGAAGAAAGAAAAGGATGTCAAGTTCTTGAAGACAAGATTTGATAATCGAGTCACAGCTTTGAAGAAAAAGATGAATGCTAAGAAGAAAGCTGAAGGACTGTTTGACAAAGATTTTCAAGATGAAAACTTTGTGGATTTCATAGTGTTGACTGAACATATGGAATACTGGAAAAATTTGAAGAAGAAATGGCAGATTGCTAACTTCATTGTGAAGAAGTTTGGTGATCATTCTAGCAAGGAAGCAGAATTTATTGACTTTGAAGAATTCATGTTGAATATTGATCAAGAATTCTGGGAAGACATAGCACAAGTGGCTAATCGTGCTGGAACAAAGATTTTGTGCCCAGAAGAACCTAATTGGGAACCTCCAAGACTGGAAAATGGAGAACCTGATTACAAGGAGGTTAACAACATTATTGCTGAGATTATCAAGGAAGAAGGAATCACTGATCATCAACATATGATGGATATCAAAGCAAGAATGTATGTTGCATTCAGAATTTGAAGATGCAGAATGAAGATGAAGGACAAGCTCAGAAGATAACATTTCTATCCTTAATCTTTATTTCTATATTTTTGTGTGTTTCATATTTTGTTAGTATGTGTAATATGTGAAATATCTGATTTGATTGTGAATATGATATGGAATTTTGGAATGATGAACTGTTATGATTGACTACATACTTAACTACTGATTTATTAACATTTAAGTAGTTTTGGCTTCATCAAAAAGGGGGAAATTGTTGGGATATGAATCCTGTAAACAATGTTCTAGTTGATGAAAGTATGTTTTGATGGCCAAAAGCAACTTAAAGTTAGTGATATATGTGGTTTTAAGTCATCTTAACTAAGTCATCTGAATATAAGCTTACTAATCTGATGGGAAACTTAAATTGAGATTACTGATCTTAATGATGTATAAAATAAGTTTACTGATCTTAGTTAGTAATAGTAAGAATAAAATTACTGATCTTAACTGAGTTATGTGAAATAAGATTACTGATCTTAGTATGGAAACTGAGAATAATTTTAGTGATCTTATATGAGATATTTGAAAATCTGAGTTACTGATCTGATGTACTTACTGATCTGATGTGCTTACTGATCTGATATGTAAGTTATTGATCTTAAGTGTTTACTGATCTTAGATATTTACTGATCTTATTTGGAAGTTATTAAACTTACATGAGTTACTGATCTTATGAGTTACTGATCTTATTGGTTACTGATCTGATATATGAACTGATAGGAACTAAGCTGATGTTTTGTATTGTATAGACAGCTTATAGTATAGGACTTAGAAATACTCATCTGTATATAGTTCAGTTGATGTATAGATAGGTTTTATATTTGTAAGTTTGTATTTTGTTGTATTCAGCATTGTAAAGCTCAGAACAGTAAAATCAGAACACTAGATTAGGAATAGATTAGAAGAAGATCAGAAGACTAAGAAGACTAAAGAAGACTCAGAGGACTACTTCAGAATAAGAAGACTTCAAAGAAGAGTTGAAGAAGAGCTTAGAAGAAATCTGGAGAAGTTTTGAACAGTTTTTGGTTACTGTGCTGATTGAATCAGAAGAGTAAAAATCAGCAGAGTAAAAATCCGAAGAGTAAAAATCAGAACAGTAAGTTACTGTGCTGATTTGGTGAAATTAAAGAATAAGTTTGGAAAGCTTATTTAAGGAGTAACTAAAGATATATTGAAGAGATGCTGACTTAAAAAGGAAGTTACAAAGTCGGTTACAAGAAGAAGTTACAACAAGAACAGTTTTAGAGTTAGTTGAGAGTTAGTTCACAAACTGCTAACTGTCATACTAAGTTCTATAAATACTGTATGATCTCCTACTGCTGAAGACTACTGAAGCAATTACTGATCTTAGAGAATTCAAAGAGCAAGTCTACAAGAAGAACTCACAGAGTTGAAGGAGATTAAAGAAGAGAAGAGCCACTGAATTGAAGAGAAGAATCAAAGGCTACTCAAAGAGAAGTTTTACTTTTCAAGTTTAAGTTTGTATGTTGTAAAACAAGTGTGCTAGTTACTTGTAGAATTACTAGTAGATCGAAGATATACCTGGAGGTATAATCGAAAAGATCAAAGTCTTAATCTTGGGACTCTAAGCCACAAGAAGCTCAAGAAGAGTAATAAAACTTCACAACTGGAGTTGTGAGAGTGGATGTAGACATTTGTCGAACCACTATAAAATTCTGTGTTCTTTACTTTACTGTTTGATATTTGTTTGAATTGTTTAATCAAGAACATTAAGAATTAACAAAGATAAAGATCTAGATAAAAGTTGAGTATAAACTAGTAAGGCCCATATTATTCTGAAAGTACTGATCTGAGCTGAGTAAGCACAGTACAGTACATAAGAAGTCTAAATTCCGCACTGCATATTCTGATATTTTGAAAGATTTTTGAAAGTCTATTCACCCCTCCCCTCTAGACTTTCTTAGCTTACTCAATCTTAACTCAACTTTGGGACCAACAGGCCTATTCAGTGTCAGATGAGTTGGAAACTGATCAGCCCTTAATCATTCAGGATGACTCAGTGGCTGCTGAAATAAGCACTGTGATCTCCTCACAACTGCCATCTTTGAACCTTGTTGAAGGTGAAGATGTTGCAGGTTTAGGAGAAGGAGTTGAAAAGGAAAGTACAATTGAAAAATCAGAGGGAGTTATGGATGAAAGAGAGGTAGTAATCACTAAGATTGTGAGTGTACCACCATATGAGGGTGGAATAAGTGAGGAAGGACGGGTTATTCTTGAAGTCAAATCTGAACTTCAAGAATCCCTTAATGAAAGGAGGCATGATTCCTTGAGTGAGAACATTATCTATGAAGGGAGAAAAGAACAAGTTGAAAATGAGAAGAAGACTCCTGATGTATCAGAGTCTTATACAAAAGAAATTGAGGGTGATGAGTGTTTATTTCCTAACTTGTTTGATCTGTCTAATATTGCAGGTATATCTCTTGACCAAATTTTTGCAGATGAGTTCTTAACAGATGCCCCCATCCAAGTAGATACAGGCTCAGCTCAAGCCTTGCTTGGAATGCAATCAGAGAAATTGGACTCCTTGGCTCATCAGGTCCAATCTGCTCATGCTGAAACTTCAGGAGCATTGAATGAGCAAGGAAGAACTCTAGCATCTGTAGAAATGAGGCTTACAGGCTCTGAGGATGTTGTGCTACCCACTCTGGAAGCAAGGATTAGTGGTGTGGAAACTGGCCTCCAAACCATTTCCACTGAAGTACAAAAAACCAAATTCACCATGGAATCCATTTCAGAAGAGGTCAAGAAGGAGCAAAAGTTGCTGAGAGACAATCATAATGCCAATGTCAAGGCTCTCAGTCTAACTGTCAAGCAAGCTCTTGGAAAGAAGACTGCACTGCAAAAGAAAAGAGCTGAAGAGCAAAGGCTAGCAATAGTGAAAGCAGCCTCTGAAAAATTTTCCCAAGAGGTATTGGCCAACATTGCTGAAGGTGCAGTGGTCAATCTCACTGAGCTCCTTAAAGCCCAACTGGATGCATCCCTGAAAGCAACCCTGGAGGAGGTTGTTCAACAAAAGATGAAGCCTGTTCTAGCTTTTATTAGCTTGAGCAGTGATCGGATGCAAAATATACATGATGAAAATGTATATTTGTTGGAGGAAATGAAGTCTCTAAACCAGGCCCAATCCCTAATGGCCACAACAATGAGTGAGCTAAAGCCCCAGTGCTTTGATGCTGCCAAAAAGGGGGAAAGGGAAAGAGCTAGAGCAAAAGGTGTCTTGGTGATTGGAAGCCCAGTCAAAGGAAAAGACAAAGCTGCTGAAGGAAAAGGAAAAGAGCCTGCAGTGCTGAACTTGGAAGAACTGGATGAAGAAGAACAACTAGCACTTGCATTGAAAAATTCAATGGCATCAGCACAAGAAAAAAGGATGAGGCTACAGCAGAGACCAGGTGGTGAGGTGTCTGGTTTGGACAAAGATGCTGAAGGTGTCCAAACTAAAGGAAAGATCAAGAGGGCAAAAGGAAAGAAAAGACAAGCTAAGACATTTACTGACTTTCCCAACAGCCTTGATCTTCCACCTGAATTCAGAATTGATGATGATGAGCCTACATCAAAGAAAGCCAAAGCTGCTGAAAAGCCCAAAACTGCTGAAAAGGAAAAGTCTTCTGAAATAGTCAATATTGCTGAAGGTGCCAAGTCCACTGAAGATATTGAAGAGCTATTTGCTGAAGGATTTGGACCTGAACCTAAGAAGAAGATAACTGTCCTAGCTCATGATCCATCAAAATTGTTTCATGAAGGGTATGGCAAAGACCCTGAAACACAACAGAAACTGACCATGATGAGGGCCCAGGAGAAAATGGATTTGATGGATGAAGCACAAAGAGCAAGAGATAAGAGAAGAGCAAACTTTCAGAAACCAAGAAGAAGGAGAGCAACTTACAGCAAGATGAAGCCTCAGCTTCTAGTCCCAATGGACACCAAATATCCACACTTGGATAAATGGGTGCCAACTCAGCTGAATGATACATGGGAAGAGGCCAAAGTGGAGTTTGTCTATGACTACTATGTCATTGACATATGGAATGGAGGAGATGCCAACTCTTCCTTTGCTGAGTTCATGATAGAATACTACAGAGAATTATATCAACAATTACTTGCAGCTGCTGACATTGCAAGAATTGAACTCAATGCTCCCAAGCCTATCATCTACATGCCTCCAAAGCTTGATGGATGGATTGACCAAGCAAGGATCCTAAGGGAGTTCACAGAGATTCTTAAGCTGAACAAGATGACCCTTGGACCCAAAGGAACCAACCAGGAAGCCATGGAACTCAAAAAGAGAGTGTGGGCACAATATGGGATGATGCCACCCAAAGAAGATGATCTCTGAAATGGCTAAGTCTTCCTGACTTTTATATGCTGAAATGGATAAATACTTAAGTTGGTTACTAATTTGTGTTTTTGGTCAACTACTCTACAGATGCTCAAGCTGATGATATGATGTGCTCTAATGCCTAAATGCTGAATGACTTAAGAGTATATCATACTTTTGTATAAATATGTGCTTAATTGTAATATCTCATGCTCTGATATGTTTTTGTTCAAACTATCAACATGCTGTAATAATTTTCAATTGAATGATAGTTGAACATTTTTTGGATTTGAAAAACAAATCTCTCTATGCCTATTCTTGAAACCTATTTGCAACATGAATGGTGAGTACACTAACATATTTTCTTTCAGGGAAATTGACCTCAGTCATGACTTCTGAAGATAAATGTAATAGGTGTAGTCAAGTCACTTTTGCATAAAATGTATAGGTTTTGGCATCATCAAAAAGGGGGAAATTGTTGGGAATAAAATGACATAAGTTTTGATTAAATACCAAAACCCCCTGAGACATGCCTAAGTCAAGATAATTGTGTTCTAAAAATACTAGAACACATAGGCTAGATGAGAAGTTGATATGTTAGGCAGCTCTTAGATGATTAGATGCACATTGTGAGGGGGAACCTATGCTTTGAAGATTATCAAGATCAAGTTCCCTCAAGGCTCAAAATCTGGAACAAACACTAAGGACAAGCATACTCTATTGAAAACCAAATGCCTTGATCAGGAGAGTTGTCCAGAAAGATTGTATCCATGCAAAAACAAGGTTGTAAAGCTCAAAAGGACAAGTTTACTCAAATGTTCTGATCAGGAGAGTTGTCCAGAGAGGTTAACTCTGTGTGAAAACAAAAGCTCTGAAGCTAAAAGACCAAAGATGCTGATCAGGAGAGTTGTCCCAGAAGAGTTGTCTCAGCAAGTTTGAACCAGAACAAAGGTTCTAATGTTTGAAGTTCAACCATGCTGAAGAGTTAGAGACAACCATACCCTAAAGAACCTCAATACAACATGCTAAGATCACCTTGAAGTGAAGCAAAGGGAAAGAGCCAAGTCATCTGAAGAAGAGCAAGCCAACTTTGCTGATAAGCAAATCTGCTGATAGTGATAAGGAGAGTTGTCCATTTGATAAGGAATGTTGTCCTATCATTGGATCAACCTTCAGAAGCCATGTCCAAGTCTTAACAAGAAGTCAAACATTGGGAAAAGTGCTGCAGAATGAAGACAAAGTCTTAACAGCCGTTTATTACCCAAATAAGGACATGTCACTATCAAGAATCTGTCTTCCAGTTTGAAGAACTCAAGGAAGACATTTATAGCAATTTGGGGCTGCCTCTCCAATGGGCAAATCCTCTATTTTGTCTATAAATACAAGAAGTGTGAAGACCATTTGAAGCACCTCAACCTTGACAAGAATATCCAACTATCCTACAAGTCAAGGTGCTTTCAAAGATTTCAAAGAGACTATCTTAGTCTTCATACACTTCTTCTAAGCTGAACTTACTGTATATCCATACAAAGCTTAGAGAGATATCCTAATCCTTATACACTAATCTTCATTATAAAGGATATCTCATTAGTTGGAACCTTACTTCAATCCTTACCTCTTTCAAGTGAGAAAGTGAGAAGGTTGCAGTAGTAGAAGTGGTAGGAACTGACTGTTGAGAGAAGAACAGTTCAGTTCTGAGTTGAGAAGAGGGTACTAGGACTCTAGACATCCTAGGGATCAATTCACCAAGGAGTGGTGTTCTTGATCAAGTGCACCTTGGCACTATAAAACAAGTTAATTCCAAGAGTGAAGGAATTATCCTGTTAAATCAGGGAAAGTGGATGTAGGAGCTTGAGTCTCTGAACCACTATAAACTCCTGTGTTGATTTACTTTACAAGTACTTTCATACATTCAACACTGCACACCAAACTGATCTTTCAAAGAACATACATTCAAAGACTGTGCAAAACTGTATTGGACAAGTTCCCTGAAACTAACTGGATTGCATTAAACTGTCAATTGATTTCAGAAACTTAAGGAGTTTAAACTTAAAGGGCCAACCACTATTCTGCACCAATAACTCCCCTAGATAGTTATTCAACTAAGTACTCAATAGTACTTAGTAGTTTGATTATCTTAGAAGAGTTAATCATCTTCAGCAGAGTTGTCCAAGACAACCTAGTTGAGCTCTGGTTTGATCAAAAGTTGAAAAGAATTGCATACAAGTGTATTCCCCCCCCCCCCATACACTTGTTATATACTCCTTTCAGGATCAACATATATTATTTTTTAAAATCATGGTGGGCTGCAGCCACCCCTCAGCCCATGCATACCTCCGCCCTTGCCCGCAATACTCCATCATATCCTCAACTTATCTATTTTATAAATAAACTAATCAATATTTATTAAAACTCGTGTCCGGAGAAATAGACATTTTAAAATTGGATGGAGGGAGTAACTTTTATTGGGACGGACAAAAAAAAAATGAAAAAAGGGACGAGCCAGAGGAGGGAACCGTGAGTCACATTTTAAAATTGGATGGAGGGAGTAACTTTAATTAGAGATGTCTATCGGGCTGGCCCTAGCCCTATAGGGCCAGCCCTACAGGGCTACGGGTTAGGGCCTTAACCGGTTCATATTTAACGGGCCTACAATTGTTGGGACCTAACCCTAACCCTAGCGGGCCACGGGCTAAACGGGCCACTAACGGGCTACAATAATTTTTTTTCTTTTAAAATTAAAGGTCTCAATTGGCACGTCCAACAAGCAAATAAAATAGAAAAATAGATAATTAGTTAATGATCAGTAAATGTAGACATGGGCAACGGTTGAAAACCGCCGGTTTCAGTTAGAAATCGGCAGTTACGGTTTGTGGTTTCGGCGAACCGTAACTGAACCGCGAACCGCCGGTTATGGTTACGGTTTTCAAACCGGCGGTTCGGTTTGAAAATCGCCGGTTTGGCGGTTTTGTGTGTGTTTTTTTTTTTAAAATATTATCTCCGTTTTCGCTCGTTTTCACTCTGTTTTCGTTCGTTTTTTATTCGTTTTAACTCATTTTTCAGAAAATACATTACTAGAATTGAATAAAAAGTATATAACTTAAATTCATACATTAAAAATAGAAGAATTGTGTATTAAAAAAAATAATTTTTTTTTTAATAAAAAACCGCCAAACCGCCGGTTAACCGCCAAAACCGGCGGTTTGTCAAAATGCCGAACCGTAACTGAACCGCCATTTTACAGTTACGGTTCGGTTTTTAAACCGTAACCGGCGGTTAAAAACCGGCAGTTTGACCGGTTGGCCGGTTTGGCGGTTCGATTTTGCGCGTGTCTAAGTAAATGAGAAAAAAAAATATAATTTAAACACAATTCTAGAACTATGTTGGTCCTTAATATGACCAAATAAAGCAAAACAAATATCATAATCTAATAAAAAATAGTAATAATGACTTATGGATGGTAATGGGCTTCTTGATGCTTATAATTATAGTTATTGGTCAAATGACCCAAAATTTGTTCTTAGGTTATTTATTAAAAAAAAAAAAAAGGTAACAACTCGGGCTGGCCCGGTTTAGCCCACGGGCTAATCGGTCCGGGTAAAAAAAGCCCGGTTTTAAACGGGCCTATAATTCATGAACCCTAACCTTTTATTTTTCAGGGTTAAACGGGTCAGCCCGGTTAACCCGGCCCGGATAAACATCTCTACCTTTTATGATATTATTGGTGGTCCAGTTAACAAACTCGGTGACTTCATATCATATGAAGTCCTATTTATTTTTTTAGGAGGAAGGTTGACGGCAAACTAAATTTGTCGCAAATTACGATTGTATTTGCAATGAATTTTCATCGAGAAATGAAATGACGTCGTTTAGGTGGAATTTACGATGAGAAAATTTGTCGTAAATCTAACTTTAGAAATTTATGACGATAAAATCTATCGTAAATCAATGTGGTTCCACGACGCCTCGACTGTTGTAAATCTTTAATACAACTGTCTGATTTGTGACTGTTTTTATCATAAAATGGCAGTCGTTTGTCATTCCTATAATTCACACCTATCCTTTTCCTTTTTTTTTTCTCTCGTCCAAAACACCACCTTCTTGTCAGCAACGCTAGCGCTTCTTCATTGTCACGTCAACATCCTCCCACATCAGCACATCCCAATTCCCAAGGCACCTCGAATTCTTATTGTTCGGAGTAAGAAGACTGATGCTGACCTGACATGGACTCCTGAGACAACACACTGAGACACCAACCGCAAACAGGGAGACATAGCCATAGTCAGGAGATAAGGCATCAGGAGAAAAGACTCCTGAGACAGCACACTGAGACACCAACCGCCAACAGAGAGGCATAGCCATAGTCAGGAGATAAGGCATCAAGAGAGAGAACGTAGCAGGGTCTCAAAGTAGTACCTCCCCAGGGGTCAAGAGCTCGGGCTAAAGAAGTTTGAACTTGTAGAGAGGTGGAGAATTAATTCTTGTATATTAATTTCTAATACTCCCCCTCACTCGTGGCCTGGAGGCTCTAATACCATGAAATAATTTCGTTTCATCTAAAAGTTCGAACTTGTAGAGAGGTGTCTGGGGAATTAATTCTTATATATATATATTAATTTCTAATACTGCAGCAGCCAACGTGGAGGGGACGGAGTCGCTCAGCCCGGGTCCCGATCGATCTACTCATGAGTACGGTCTTGCCTTACTGATTAAGTACATTAATTTAACATAAAATTAAATTATACACTACTTAAAAATCTCAAAAAAAATTCACATATAATTAATAATCCAAAATCAATCGTAAGTACATAAAATTTACAGAAATGAAAGAGGTGGCTACTAGTACTGAAGTTGGCCCCATTAATGGTCCTTCAGGATTATTTGGTCTCGATCTAGGTACGCTTTCGCAATTCGGTTTGGATGAATTTCTTGTGTCTTTTGAGTTCCTATACTCAATATTTCTTTTCTCTTCGTGTCTATCACGATTCTATCTTCGTGTTTATCACGATTCTATCTTTACATTTTTTTTTGTAATATTGGTGGAAATCTCACCATTGATTAGATGCATGGATTGCATCATTTGTCTACCCTCTACATCAACGTTCAAATGCTCAATTTGTTGTTGAATTCTATTCTCGAAGGCTACCTCTTCATTGTTGATATCATTGCACCCACGTCGTGCTACTCGTAATGATTTGGAGTTTTTTTTTAACAAGTTCAAGATGTGCTTGATTACCATCCATGCTCATCTTGTGGGAGGGTGTGAAGAATAACAACAAGTCAGGCCAACAAATGAAAGATTATTAGCTAGAGTAGTTAGAGGAGTAGTTTGTTTTGTTAGTTATAACTCATTTGTTAGTTGTAACTCCTCTTTTGTAAATCTCCCTCTATATAAGAGGAGAGATGATAATCATTTTGATATAATGTAATTCCAATGTAATTCTTCTATATTCCTAAATTCTCTCAATATGCACTCTATCCAATTCCTTCTTATTATGAAATTTCACATGGTATCAATGTAGAGATGTAAACACACACTCGTCTAATAATTGTAAAGAAGGAAATACAAAACAAAATGTATTTCATATATGGAGTGTTACAATGCATGTTTACAATGCTAAAATGCATAAAGTGCATAAGGAATACAAAAGACCCTAATCTATATTTATAGACTAAGTAACAACTAGTAGTTACTAACTAACCACTAACTATTCAAACTAACTAACAAAGGGAAGTTACAAAAGGAAACAATACATGTTTATTGTGTTTAGTATAAGCACACTACTTTATATTACCCTTTACAGAGCCAATTATGCGTGGCCGGAAGTTCATGCAATGAATTAAGGTAAAGTAGTACTAGTAAATTCGGCAATCTTTTGATTAATCCGCGTAGGAGAAAATACGGGCTGATCGTCCATTGACACCGGAGTTGCTTCCGTTTCAAGCCACCACCGAATGCACTCGTCCAACTCTTGTTCCGACAACGAACAAGGGATATTATTAAAATTGTTTATTAATTTATGATCACTATTTTTCTAATTGTGATCTTCTGGAGGAGGTTGTGAAGAGGAGACATTATTGTTTATTAATTCAACACTAGTATTTTTCAAATTATCATCTGCAGCAGATGGCTTGCCATGTAATTCGTGCCTTTTGGAAAACTTCCATGGTCGGGGTTTATATATGATGCTCTTTGTTTCATCATCACCTTTTAAGGTTTTCGTCTCCACACTTTTCTTTTTTTCAGCTAACGACGACTTTGACTTCTTGAGAATATGCGTGTTCCAAAAGTTCTTCACGTCGTTGGCTGTTCTTCCAGGAATTCTACCGGCAATTAGTGACCATCTGCATGCAAAAATGTTTATCAAACTTTTCTATGTAATATTGAAATTCATTTTTCCCATAAAAAAATTAATGGAAGAAGACTTGCCTGTTTCCTAACAATTTGTGAAGTCTTAAAACAAGATCAACTTCTTCTTTACTAAAGTAACCTCTCTTGAGATTTGGTCGCAAATAGTTCAACCATCGAAGCCTACAACTCTTCCTGCATCTGTTCAGTCCTGCAATCAGTATTAATCACAAATTTAAATCATATCACTCACAAAAACAAATATATATAATTAAATATCTACTATATATATGTAATTACCAGCTCTGAGAGGCACTTTATGCCACTTCCCTTCTCCAAACTTGTCAATGCAATTCCTCAAGAGGGTATCTTCCTCTTCTGCCCATGCACCTTTCCTCACTCCTAAACTATTATTTTTATTTTTTTCCATATCCTATAAATTAATATTAATATTGTGCATGCGTACGTAACCTAAATGAAGCCTTCACGAGCTAGTATTTAAATACATTATCGATTATAGTCACATGTATGACGTGCATCGTTTAATTTACTACCACTTATAAACACACAATCCAACCTAACTAGCTAGCTCGTGTACCTCAGCTTGCACATCAAATTAATTAATTCTCTACCCATTTTATTTTATTAATAAAATACATATATTATATATCAGTACGTAATTAAATCATGTAATCATAATAATTAATTAATTTTGTGTATTAATTAAATTTATCAAATATATGTATGTTACAAATATAAATTTAGTCCCATAAGCGATGTGGGATTACAATATAATTTTAGTCTTCAAGTTCGTCGAAAATTTGCAAAACTACATCATTTTGTATTAATTTAACCCATTTGTCACGTGACTAGTTAACTTAGGGTTCGATCGGCTGATATTAATTGCAGTATATACACGATTAATAAATTGTTTTTGACAAATCTATTAAAAAATATTGATAATTAATATTTAAATTATATATTCACCTGAATCCTTTTCTTCCCTGAGATGATCATTTTAGCCTTATAGTTATAGAGAATATAGAAGATATAATTTCTTGATTACTTTACAAAAGAGTGTACAAGAGGTATTTATACAATACAAGGATTTAACCTAATCTTATTGGGCTAATAGATAAGGCCCATAAGTGACATGAGATGGGCCTACATATGAATATATACACAATACGTTGAATATATTCCTAATATGCCCCCTCAAGATGGAGTACCATAGGATAGTCCAATCTTGGACATAAGAAGTTTGAGGCGAGCACCAGAGAGAGGTTTGGTGAGAGCATCAGCAAGCTGGTCGGCAGTAGAAACGTGGGAGATGCGGAGACGAGCAGTTTTGACGAGGTCACGAACAAAGTGGAACTCTATGGCAATGTGCTTCATTCGTGAATGAAATACGGGGTTCGAGCATAGGTAGGTGGCTCCAATGTTGTCACAGTAGATGACTGGTATTGGGGAAATGGGAAAGTGTAGTTCTTGGAGTAAGGATGTTAGCCATTGGACTTCAGAGGCTGCGGAGGCGATGGCTCGGTACTCGGCTTCAGTGGATGAGCGAGCAACAGACTTCTGCTTTTTGGACGACCATGAGATAGGATTAGCCCCCAAAAAGACTACATAGGCACTTGTGGAGGTGCGGTCATCATGGTTGCCTGCCCAGTCGGCATCTGTGAAGCAGTGGAGTGAGGAGGATGAGGAAGGGGTAATGTTGATTCCAACATCCCTTGTACCATTGAGGTAGCGCAGAAGTCGCTTTACTGCATTCCAATGAGTGATGGTGGGTGCATGCATAAACTGAGATAACTTATGAACTGCAAAGGCAATATCTGGTCTGGTGAGTTGGAGGTACTGAAGGCTGTCGAGCACTTGACGATATTGGGTGGAATCAGTGGGGGAAGTACCATCCGAGAGTGTTAGGCGAGCAGAGGTGGATAGTGGAGTTTGAACTGGTTTGGAGTCGATCATATTGTACCGGGCGAGCAGGTCAGTGACGTATTTGCGTTGGGAGAGAAGGCATGTATCTTTAGATCGAAGGACCTCTACTCCCAAAAAATATGACAGAGAACCAAGGTCCTTGACCGAGAATTTGGCACTGAGGTCGGCAGCCACACGGGCGAGCATGGATGAGTTGTTGCCGGTCAAAATAAGGTCATCGACATATACAAGGAAGTAGGCGACCACACTGTCGGTTTTGTAAACGAACAGAGACTCATCAGAGTGAGTGGGGGTGAATCCAATTTCTTCGAGAAATGAGCGAAGAGCATAGTACCATGTGCGAGGAGCCTGCTTTAAGCCATAGATAGATTTGCGTAGCTTACAGACATAAGTGGGAAAGGTCTTGTCTTTGAAGCCTGGAGGTTGAGCCATGAAGACTGTGTCTGAGAGCTCGCCATGGAGGAAGGCGTTGTTAACATCAAATTGGCGAAGAGGCCAGTTGTTGGTAACCGCAATGCTGAGAACTGTTCGCACAGTGGCGGGCTTGACCACGGGGCTGAATGTTTCAGTGAAGTCGACACCTGGTCGCTGATGAAAGCCTTTGGCGACCAGATGAGCCTTGTATTTGTCCAAGGTGCCATCCGGTTTTCGCTTGATACGAAACACCCATTTAGAACCAACAATATTTTGGGTAGGCGTTGGTGGTACCAGGTCCCATGTTCCATTCTGGAGAAGAGCATCGAACTCCAAGGACATGGCATCTCGCCAATGCTTGTCTTTAAGGGCCTGGGAGACAAAGCTCGGTTCAATGTCAGCGGAGAGATTTGAATTGAGCGCATACCTTGGATTAGGTTTGAATACTTGGTTTTGAGAGCGAGTGGTCGTGGGGGAGCATTGGTCGGCACATGGGTGTTGGTGGTGGTTGTGGTCGGCAGGGGAGGGGAGGGGGAGGTGACTGGGGCTGGTCGGCAACTGGCTGGTCGGCATGATGTGGAGGGACGATCACAGGGTCAGGAGCGGGAACATATGGAGCAACATTGGTGATGGGAGCATTAGGGATGGTTGCGCCAATAATGGGCGAGGAGGTGGTAGACACAGGAGGAGTAGGTGTGCGCACAGGGTCGCACGGTGATCGGATAGAAGACGAGATGGTAAGAAAGGGGAAGGAAGTTTCGACAAATTGAACATGGCGAGAGGTGTAGACTCGATTAGAGGAGAGGTCAAGACAGAGATAGGCACTCTGTGTGAGTGAGTAGCCGACGAATACACAGGGAAGTGAGCGAGAGTCAAGTTTGTGGGAAGTGTAGGGACGAAGCCATGGGTAACAGAGACAACCAAAGACTCGGAGTTTGGCTAGATTGGGAGGGCGAGCAAGGAGTTTTTGGTAGGATGATAGCATGTTGAGGTTGGGCTTGGGTAGGCGATTGATGATGTAGGCTGCCGAGCAGACAGCATAGGGCCAGTGAGTAAGAGGCATGGAAGCATGATGAAGGAGGGCTAACGCCGTGTCGACCACATGGCAATGGCGACGTTCGGACATGTCGTTGTGTTCAGGAGTGTGTGGCGGGGTGGTAAGATGAGAGATGCCATGGGTTTGTAGAAATGTGCGAAGGGCAATGTATTCACCACCATTGTCAGAGTAAAGTGTTTTGATTTTATTTTGGTGCTGGGTTTCAACCAGTGTTTTGAAGGTGGTGAAGGTTTGTAGGACGTCAGATTTTTATTTCAGAGGGTAGACCCAAATGTATTTGCTAAAGTGATCAACGAATATGACATAATATTTGAAGTTTTCAGGAGAAAGAACAAGTGACGACCTCACATCAGAGAAGATAACATCAAGAGGTTTCTTTGAGACAATGCTAGATTCATAGAAAGGTAGTTTGTGACTTTTGATACAAGAACAAGAGTTACAATTGAAATGTTTGGATGGAGCATTTGAAACATGAAGTTGAGATAGAGTTTGGGCAAGTATCTTTGTTGATGGGTGGCCAAGGCGAGCATGCCAGGTGGTTGTGGTCAGGTGTTGAGTGGTGAAGGCTTGTGGCGAGGAGGTGGAGATCAGTGCCGGCCATACGTATAAATTATTGATACGACTCCCGACGAGGAGAATGCTCCCCGAATGACCATCTCGCACCTGAAAGGAAGAGCGCCCAAAAATAATGTTAACATTATTATCACGACAGAGGCTAGAGACAGAAATCAGGTTTTTCGAGATGTGTGGAACAACCAAGACATTCGAAAAATTGAGAGATTCAAGAGTGTTGAAGTGCAATGAGCCAGTGTGCGATATATGTAAACCTTTACCATCACCGATTTCAACATTGTCAGGCCCATCAAAGAGTGAGTGGATGGACAGATTGGCGAGGTCATTGGTGATGTGATGGGAGGCACCTGAATCAAGTATCCAGTGCTCGGCAGGATGGGACGAGGAGGCTGAGTGCGCCGAGTACGCTGGGCGAGCATCTATCTTAGGTCGACGAGTTGAAGATGTAGTAAAACTGCCTTGTGAAGGTGGTCGATGCTGCCCAACTTGCGGAGTGAAGCGTGAGGGTGCTGGGGAAATTTCAGGGCAGGTGCGAGCAGTGTGGCCTGGTGTTCGGCAGTATTGGCAGGTGCCAAGGTAGGGCCTCTGTGTGGACTGGCGAGGACGAGGATCAGAGGATCGGGGCCTCGAATCAGGGCGCGAGGAGCGGTGGTGCATTTTGCCAGCAGTGAGAGCGGTCACAGGAGTTAGGGCCGAGGGTGGTCGCGAGGCAATTTGAACCTCGGCACTGAGAAGCTTGTCGCATAGCTCAGCAAAGGAGATGGGGTGCTCGCGGGCTTGGATCGCATTCGCGATGTCATTGTAGGATTCATCAAGTCCTGTTAGAACCTGGAGAGTGACGCCCTCGGCATCAGAGGCGACGCCGAGGAGTGCAAGTTCGTCGACCACGGAGCAAACTTCCATGAGGAAGTCAGAGATTGGGCGAGCACCTTTGGAGAGAGAGTGAAACTTGGTTTTGAGGGCGAGAATTCGGCCTCTTGAGGGTTTTTCATACATGCTCTCAAGCATCGACCAGGCTTCACAGGAGGTTTTTGTTGATGCAACAAAGGGGATTAGTTCCGGAGACATGGATCCAACCAAGGTGGAGAAGATGAGATTGTCCTGACACACCCAATGGTCGTGTGCAGGATTGGAGATGGTGGTGGTGTCTGTGCCATCGTTGGCTGGGATTGTGGGAGGTGGGCATGGATGAGTGCCCGAAACATAGCCAAAGAGGTTATGTCCCGTGAGGAGGAGACGAAGCTGAAAGGACCAAGCACCGTAGTTGGTGGGGGTGAGTTTTAAGGACATCTGTGCAAGTCCCTTAAAGGTGATAAGGGAGGGAGACGGAGAAGGAGTGGCCATTGTAAGGAGTGGGGCGACGGAGAGACGGAGGTGCAGTGGTGAGTTGGGCGTCGAAGATGGATGGCGACAGCGCTTTACAGGCGAAAGCGGCGGCTGGACTTGGATGCAGCGGCGGCAGCTGGAGTTTGGAGCGGCGGCGGCGGCTAGGGCTGAATAGCGACGGCGGCAGCTAGGGTTTGGATCAGGCGTGAGCCAAGTGACTCGATGATACCATATAGAGAATATAGAAGATATAATTTCTTGATTACTTTACAAAAGAGTGTACAAGAGGTATTTATACAATACAAGGATTTAACCTAATCTTGACCTAATCTTATTGGGCTAATAGATAAGGCCCATAAGTGACATGAGATGGGCCTACATATGAATATATACACAATACTTTGAATATATTCCTAATAATAGTGAGCTCTTTACGAGCTCTAACACACTCCCATATTTTTCAAACACATTTTTAACTAATTTATGTAGTAGCTAGTATATATATATATATATATAAACACTTAGCCTCTTAAAAATGGGATTTATGAAGAAAATATGATTGATAATTTTGAATCACATTAAATAAAATAAATAGTCTTTTCATTGTTCAATATTTTGAGTGATCTTTTTTTACCTTTATCAATTAGACAACACAATTCAATAACAATATTTAAATCATATCACAAAAACAAATATATAATTAAATATCTAGCTACTATATGTAATTACCAGCTCTGAGAGGCACTTTATGCCACTTCCCTTCTCCAAACTTGTCAAATGGCAAAATAATAAATACCAGCTCCTTCCTAGCTCAATGGCCCAAAATAATTAAGGAAAAAAGTTAGGTCCATATAACTATATTTGGAATGTTATATTATATGCATATAGTACATGCAGTAATACCTTCATCTCAACAAATTAATATTTCCTGGCCCACTGCTGCCGACATAAGTAAAAAACAAAAAAACTTTATTTATTCCAATTTTCCACTTCAAATACATTAAAATTACATCATACATGGTCATTACAAATAAAAAGTTATTTTAATTTCGCGTCAAAGTCAAATGAACAATCAAATGAGGAGCTGATGAAGTATTTGTAAGGAATTTGTTTGCATCTTAAAATTTTTGAATCTGAGACTCAGAGAGGAGCACATTCGTAAGTTTCAAGCATACACCATTAGATCAACTCGGAGTTTATTTGTTATGATAACCCGTGAGTTAATTAAAAAGAAAAAAAAGTGTCTAGCGCGCTCTTTGGTGAAGTATTTGTTAGGAATTTGCTTGGCATCTTACAGGTTTTTTTCGAACCTGAGAGATTCAGAGAGAAGCATGCATATTTCTAAGTTTCAAGTCTACGCCACGTACTATGTCAACTCTTTGGAGTTTATTTGTTATGATATCGTGAGTTAAAAAGGAAAAAAGTGTCTCTAGCTGAGAATATTAATCCAAATTTGAAAATCAGTTACACGAGTTCCTTTGATCACAGTTCAATTTAGAAAAAGATCTATTTAGCGTAGGACGTATGATTGAAAATTCTACGGAGAAATTAAAGATTGGAAATAAAGTACGTGTGCACATGCACATGATGCATGTATCGTACGTGGCTAATCGCCTGAAAAGATATATATACAAGTAACGGTGTCATTAAAAATGATTGTTGACGAAGTTGGATAGCTCAAGTGGTTAGAGCACCACTACCTATGCTTTAGATCCTGGGTTCGAGTCATAGGGAGGGAAAAAGGGATGGGTATTTAATGTAATTCAAAAAAAAAAATGATTGTTTCACAAATTAATCGAAGCAAAAATATTAGGTAGAGATAGAGGTAGCTAGAGGGAGAAAACGACAAAATGCACATGCATGTCTAGATCTAGTCCATGCAATATTAAGACCATAACGACAAAATGATTGTTGCACAACTCTTTTATCAAAATAATTATTTTAACATGCAACTGTTTGAAAAGGAATGGGTATTTAATGTAATTAAAAAAAAAACAAAATGATTGTTTCACAAATTAATCGAAGCAAAAATATTAGGTAGAGATAGAGGTAGCTAGAGGGAGAAAACGACAAAATGCACATGCATGTCTAGATCTAGTCCATGCAATATTAAGACCATAACGACAAAATGACTATTGCACAACTCTTTTATCAAAATAATTATTTTAACATGCAACTGTTTTTGTGTTAAAATAAATGCAGTTGACAAAATTAGTTGTTTAGAAAATGTATCTCTATCCTTCCACGTTTATATTTTAAACCATGTGCTATATATTATTATAAATATCTACCACAACTTTTATTTATAATATAGATATTAATTCACTCGCATCAAATTTAAAATCTACAACGTACACTTTAATTATTAGAAAATTATGTGTGGAAATCCAATACAACAAAGAGTGACCGACATAAAAAATATTAGAGAATATAATAGAATAATATATTATAGGAATAATATAATATATTATAGGTAGTATTAAAGAATATTATAGAATAATATATTATAGAAATAGTATAATGTATTATAGGTAGTAATCTTTTATTTATGCTTTATATTTATTTCCTTCTTTATTTATTTCTTTGTGTATCTCTTGTAATCCCTATATATAGTGGACCACTCTTATCATCTCATTAACGGTGATTGAATATAATTCTCACATGGTATCAGAGCTGGTATTCTCACATGGTATCAAAGTTGTATTCTCACATGGTATGAGCCTAATACACTGAAACCCTTCTCTCCTCCTCCCTACTTTTTTTTTCTCCTCCCCCCTATTTTTTCGGCGTCTCCGACGGGCTGGTATCCCCCGTCGCCGCCTTGCCCCTTCCTCTTTCTTCTCAATTTTTCGGCGTCTCCGACGGGCTGGCCGCCACCAACGAGCTTGTATTCCTCGTCCCCCTTCTTCTTCTTCTTCTCGAACGAGCTGGTCTCCCTCGTTCCCTCTCTTGGCCGCTTTTAGCCGCCTCTGACGAGCTGGTATCCCTCGTCCCTCTCTTCTTCTCGAACGAGCTGGTCTCCCTCGTTCCCTCTTCTGGCCGCTTTTAGGCGTCCCGACGAGCTTGTATTCCTCGTCCCCCTTCTTCTTGAGCGAGCAAGTCTCCTCGTCCCCCTTCTTCTTCTCGAGCGAGCAAGTCTCCTCGTCCCCCTTCTTCTTCTCGAGAGAGCAAGTCTCCTCGTCCCCTCTTCTTCTTCTTCTCGAGCGAGCAAGTCTCCTCGTCCCCCTTAATTTTTTTTCTTCGAGCGAGCACGTCTCCTCGTTCCCTCTCATGGCCGATCAATTTATCTCCATGACTGTTTTCACTCATATGGTGTTAGTCTCACTCACCTACACTCTAATCTTCTCTATAGCCTCACGCTATATCATTTTTCTTCTACTTTTATCTTTATCCAGAGAGCCCATGAACAATATCATTGGTTGCTCGCCCCTTCGATCTATCTGGTTTGTGCTCGAATCAACTGCTTTCGACACACTTGCAAGTGTTTCTTGCCTATTTTTTTGTCATCGTTCGTCCTTTAAAGGATTTCGGTGTTTCGATCTATTTGCTTCCCGCTTTTTTGCGCCTTGTCATGTTCTATCTGGTGATTCCGAATTTTCATTATTTCTCATGTTGTATGACAATAAAAGTGTTTTATTTTGCGGATGTCTTCACGAAGTTTCTATCTCAAATTTGCTTCAGATTGTTGCGTACCAAGCTCGTGTTCATTTACGTACATTCCCAACTTCGTTTAACCGGGGGTATTAGAGAATATAATAGAATAATATATTATAGGAATAGTATAATATATTATAGGTAGTATTAGAGAATATTATATAATAATATATTATAGGAATAGTATAATATATTATAGGTAGAAATCTTTTATTTATGGTTTATATTTATTTCCTTGTGTATCTCTTTGTAATCCCTATATATAGTGGACCAGTCTTATCATCTCATTAACGGTGATTGAATATAATTCTCACAAAAAAATTTTAGGAAAATTGCACTTTTAATCCAGTAAGAATGGGGTTAAATCATTTTCGGTCTTTTTATATACACTTCTAGTCCTATAAAAATTTTCCGTTAATTTTAACAGCTGAAAATTTACGTAATTTTCACTTTTGATCCTATAAGAATGAGTTCATATCACTTTCGGTCCTTTTTAAATTCATACACTTTTAGTCTCATATAGAGTAAATTTTCGTCAATTTTAAAACTAAACTCAATTATGAATTAAATTAATAGTAATTAATGCAAAATTCAAATATTAATTGTATCTAAAAAATATGAATCATTTTAAAATATGTAATAATATTAATATATTTGTAGTATTTTTTTTCATTAAAGATGTAATACATTTTAAGCACATATATTTGATTTCATGTTCTTCTCAAATTGATAAGAGTAAGTTTCATACACAAATTAAATTTACATATTGCAAATGATATTAAAATAGACAAATTAAATGGAGCAATTCATTTCAAATTGAGTCCGAATATAACAAACAAAACAAATAAACCAAACTTTGATCGATCGAAATGATTATAGTAAGCTACTACATGAACATTGATAGATCGAATAACGTGCATGCATGAATTATAAGTCTGTACAAATTTATATAGAATTAAAATATGTAATTTAATACTTTTGAAGGAATACAACAAGTAGGGATGGCAAAATGACCTGCCCCGGAGTCGCCCCGCCCTGCCCCGAGAGATTTTGACCTGCCTTGCTCAGAATGGGGCAAGTCAGCCCCGCCCCGCGCGCAGAGCAGGGCAGACATGGGTTTACATATTTATTGCTCTGCCCTGCCCCGCACTGCCCTGTACCGAATTTAAATATATATATATATATATATAAATATATAATAATTTAATTAAGTAAACTAACCCTAATTTATACCAATATTTATTTTAGTTTAGTTTAATGATGAATTTTAATGTTTAGTTTATATCGTTTTAAATAATTTATATACATATAAAATGAGACTTGGGGCAGGGCGGGACGAGACTAAAAAATGTTGCCCCATATCAAGTGTGGGGCAGAGCGGGGCAGGGCAGGTACCCGCGCGGGGCAGGGCAGGGCAGATGCGTATATGCGCGGGGCAGGTTTGAATATTGAGATACCCGCCCTGCTCTGCCCCATTGCCATCCCTAACAACAAGTACCTAATTTATAGTAAGGGTCAATGAAGAAATTATTTGTGCTAACAATTATATTGTTGGTCCATTTAATTAAAAGTGCAGACAATTAAGTAGGTGAACTATTTAATTAGCAAAATTGGGCGTGCAGACCCCACTAATATTTCTTCTCATTGTATCATGTCAATAATTTAGTTATTGAAATATAAAGTCCAGTACCAAAAATGTTATAGATGATTCATATTATTACATTTGTTCCGCAAGGTTTGAATCTTTGACAGTACGTCATTTTGACATTTTAATAATAATAACACTAATTTATTAAAGTATATAGTAATTTTTTATTTATTTTTTTAAAAAAAGGTTCTATTAAAATATATGGAACCTAATTAAAGGGGAGAACATGCAAAAATATAACAATTTAGGAGAAATGGTGTAGGAGCCGTAGGAGAAAATAAGTTATTTAAATTAGATTTTTAAAACTCTAGCTTAACTCACAATTTAGGAGAAATGGTGTAGGAGAAAATCCATACACAAAACTTTCTTTTTTCTTTCTTTTATTATTATGTTTATTGTTAGAGCACTTTTTGGTTTTAGAATTTGAAGTTTAGGGAATAATTTCTTATTTTAAATAGTGTTTGTCTCTTATTTGTGTCTATTATACTTAATTAGAAGAATGTTATTATTGTCCATGATAATATTTTATATATAATGTTATTTGGGGTTCATTTCATTAATTGAACATAAGCATACAATCCATTTTTTATGAGTTCTAAAAAGAATTAATTATTGGGAGAAAATCGAATGATCAGTTGAGCTAATTTATATGGCATGATGTTTGTTATAGATATACAAACTTATATTGTATTTTTTTTTTTTTTTGGATTAATTAGATCGAAAAAAGATTAATTAATTAATTTCTCTTTAAAGATCAATCCTAAAAGAATAAATTTAATTAATTGTCATTTGAATTAGTTATTAGTCATAGACAAGGACGGAGCCACGTGAGGCCCAGAGGGAGCACTGGCCCCCATGGCTTTTTAATATTTTTATTATATATATTTAGTTTTTAGTTTTTCCATTTAAAATTTATTAATTATTGTTAGTAATAATTAAATTATTAATTATCAAACTGTTTAAAAATATCAGAGTACCTAATACGAAGTAATATTTTAATTTATTTCTTATGACATTTATCTTTCAAATAAAATACTTTAAATCCTAATTAAAGAAAGAAAATTATTTTTTATAATATTAATATCAAAACAACTTTGACACTGTTTCACCTTGTACGGCCAAAAAAATTATGGAGTACTTCCTTCTCTAAAACATAATGAAAGTCGATTTGTTTAATTTAAAATAATGAAATAAAATATATTGACAATTTTATATTGATTTTTTTAGATGCATAATACTCCATTGTCCCTATGTAATTGACTCATTTGCGATTTTGGTCGTCTCAATCAAAGTGGCTTATTTCTTAAAATGTTAACATGTCACTATTTCTCTACATTGTTGTTCTCTCTTTCTCCACTTTTATCATTTTTCACCAAAGTAGTACGTACCATTTTAATATTATATATTTTTTTAAAAATCAATGTAAAAAGTAAACGGATCAATTACAAAGGAACGAAGAGATCGAGTATTATTTAGTTTTTATTTTAATGTTAATCGGGCCCTGTTGGGATATGGTTTATATTAATAAAAGAAATTTTGATTTTGATTTGATACCAAAATCCTAAGTAAAACCCCAAGTATGATGATTTGCCAAGTCTAGATTTTCAGGTTAGAAAAAGCTCATATATGTTAGGGAGCTTTAATTTTTATTAGATAGATCATTCCTTGAATCTATGACAAATGACCTGAAAAGCACAAAGCACATGAACACAAGTATCATTGAAGACAGGGAGCTGAAGTGTTATGAAGAAAGTGACAAAGACTCTAGAAGACAAACATGCTGAACGACAAAAGTCAAGTATGATGAATATGGATATTCATATACTTTGGACTTGGCATACTTATGGTCAAAGACGATGAATGACTAGGCACCTTACCCAGTACGAGGCCGTTAGCGGAAGGACAGAATTATTCCAAAATTAGCCAAAGAATGAGAGCCACCTGTCACTGCGCATAACAAACTCTGATAATGGAATGCAAAATGCAGAATGGACGTGAATACATGTACTATTTGCATGCAGGCCCCTGAACAATTTGAAAGTTCAAATTTATGGATAAGCTTGCTATCTCTGCCAACGGATAGTTTGCTTCATCTATAAATAGGCCACATCTTGAATCATTTCAAGAATAAAAACGGGACATACATCAAGACACAAGCTATACACATTCTAGAGATATTTTTTTAGCATATTCAAAACACTCGAGAGATTAAAGCTTTTAAGCATATTCATTTGTGAGTGTTACCTTTAGTCCCCACTAGGCAAGCTTATTATTTGATTATCCAAAGCCTAGACAGTGATATCCTATCCTTTATATTCGTTCTTAAATTGTAAAGGATATCACACAATTAGTTGGTACTAGAACAAAACCCTACTTTCACCTTGAGAGATAGATTGAGAGTAATGTTGAGTTCGTAGTAGAGATTGAGAGTATTGCAACGAGAGAAGGTTGTAAGAAATAAAGAGAAGAGAAGGAGAAGAAGTAGAGTGCAGCTTGGCACTGTAAAAACAAGCTAATTCCGAAGTGATTAAGGAATTATCCTATTAAATTAGGAGAGTGGACGTAGGAGCAGTTTAGTCTCCGAACCACTATACGTCTTGTGTTCTTACTTACTGCATTTATCTTATTGCTTTAGCTTTTGTGTTGTTATAACTGTTATTTGCTATTTGATAACCTAGTATTTAAGTGCATGTTTATTTAAGGAGTATAATAGGGTCTATCTTTTATTCCGCATACAAGTTGCATACTGTTAAGAATTCTTAGAATCTAGTGTTAGTATTTTCATAGGACTTGACACACTGTGTAACTTACTTTACTCTGATTATTTGTGTTGATTACTTGCAAAAGTTTTAAAGAAAAACACACACACGTGTATTCCCCCCCCCCCCCATACACGTGTCACACTCCTTTTGGGACCAACAAGTGGTATCAGAGCAGGGGTTTAAAGACCACTGCTTTGAGGATCAACTTTGGTTACCAGAACTGATCTACTTGTGCACTTTCTGTGATATTCATTATTTATGATTATTCACTATGCCTAACACATCTTCTTCTGAGAATTCTGGTGTAGCTATTCCACCACCTACTACTATGGGAACCAACCCCATCAACAAGATATCTTACCAGAAACTGCCTATGTTCTCTATTGAGAATTATGACTTCTGGAAGATAAGGATGAGAGCTCACTTGGCCTGTCTCCATGATAAAATGCTAAGGGTGATCACTAAAGGTCCATTTGTGTTCATGAAACCTAACACAAATGTTACAGAAGCCCAAAGAGCAATTGAGGCACAAGAAATTCCAAAAGATGATGATGGGCTCACTCCTGAAGAAAGAAAGAAGCAGAATCTCAATTATGTTGCAATGAATACCCTATATCAGACCATTCCAGATGCTATAATGGGTAGAGTGTTTCACTGCACAACTGCAAAGGAGATTTGGGACACATTAGCTCTAATGTGTGAAGGAACTGACAAGATCAAGGAAAACAAACTTCAAGTTGCTGTTCAAAAATATGAGCAATTTAGGATGAAATCTGATGAAAACATTGATCAACTTGATGGAAGGTTCACAGACATCATGAATGAGATCAATTCACTTGGAAAAGTATACTCCAAGAGAGAAGTGGCTCTGAAGATTCTTAGGAGCTTGACAACCGAATGGAATGTGTATGCTGTCATGATGTAGAATACAAAGGATTTGTCAACAATGCCAATGCAACAAGTGTTCTCAGAACTCAAGGCATATGAATATGACTTGAACAGAAAGAACAACACTGAGGAACATGAGAGCAAAGGGATTGCACTGAAGGCCAAATCCAATGAACCTGATTCCAAGAAAACCAGCAAATCAAGCAAGAGTGGAAAAGGGACTTCCAAAGCTGACTTTTCAGATGAGTTGGCCATGATGGCAAGAAGATTTGAAAGATTAAATTCTATATTTGTTAAATACAAAAGGTTTTACCAAGATAGAAGAAGAAGGCTCAACTCACCTGAGAAGAAGAATGATGAAAGGAGATCCAGAAGGGACAACTCCAAAGAAGATCCATCTTCATCAACCAAGAAGAGAGATGCTGAAAAGAAGAAAGATGAAGATGAGGATACATGCTACAACTGCAAGAAGACAGGACATTTCCAATATGATTGTCCAGAGCTAACTTCCAAGGAAAGGAAGGAAAGACAAGCTAAGAGGGACAAGAAATATGGAAAGAGGAAAGCATTGAAAGCTGAAGAAGAAACCTCTGAAGATGATCAACTTCCATCTTCATCATCTGAGATGTTTACAGACAGCAGTGATGAAGAGTGTCTAATGGCTATTGAAGACAATGAAGAGGTACAATCTATTTCTAGTTCTGTCAATTCTAGTAGCACAATGATGTCAAATGAAGACAACCGGAAACTTACTTTTGGAAAGTTGATGGAAGACTTCATGAGACTGCAAGAGATTCATGATCAAACCTTAGAAGAAAACAAAGCCTTGAATGCTAAGATTGAAAGAATTACTCAGGTTGAAGCTGAACATGATCTGAGAACTAATGAGTTGTGCAATAACTTAACTAAGGAGTTGAATACTCTAAAGGAAAAGTCATCTGAACAACTTATTATGTTGGAAGAAAAAGTTAAGCTTCATGAGAGTAAGGATTCAGACTACCAAGAATTGATGGCAAAGTTTGAACATCTTTTCAAGGAACATGAATGTCTTAAATCTAGTGAAGAGAGTCTGAAATTCAAACTGGCTGCCCTGTATAAGTCATCTAATTCAATAGATGAACTACAAGGGATGCAAAGGTCTATGACTCAAAGATCTGGACTTGGTTACAATCCAGATAAAACATCTTCACCATGCCTCAGTAATACTTCAACAAGTATTGCTAAGAGAGTCTTTGTAAAATTTGTGGCTCAGACTGAAATTGTTGAACCAAAGCTGCTACAGATAAAGGACAAAGGTAAACAACCCATTGTACCAACTATCCTGAATCACAAGTCAAAAGTTGCAAGACCTAAGACAAGATTTCAGAGGCCTGAGACAATTCAGATGAGTAAAGGTCAATGGAAGACAACTCAGCTGAAAAACTCTCAGACTCAGGCAAGAAAACCACAAGATATTCAAAGAAGACCAACTCAAATGAGAAGGCCTACAATGAATTATCAAAGGAATTTTCAGCCTAAGTACAATGAGTACAGAAGACTTGAATCCTACATGCCAAGGACATCAAGTAATCTGAATGCCTATCCACAAAGATTCAAGCATGATGCACATGAATCAAAAGATAGATTTAGCAGATATATTCACAAGAATAGATACAACTCTTCTAAATCATCCAAGATTCACACTAATACTCAATCTCAACCTAAGGCATTTAAAAGGAAGATTGTGTATTTAGATGTTTATGAAAAATAAATTAGCCCTTTTCAAGTAATGAAAATAAGGCAAGTTTGGGTTCCAAAATGTATGTCTAACCCTCCAGGACCCAAATTTCAAAGGGTACCTAAGTTTTGATTTGTAACAGGTTCCTGTGGTGCCATCAACAAAAAAAAGAAGTCCTAAAGAACTTACATGGTACTTGGACAGTGGATGCTCAAGACATATGACTGGAAATAGGGAACTTCTGTCAGATTTTGTTGAACAAGATGGACCACAAGTAACCTTTGGTGACAACTCACAAGGAACAACCAAAGGTTATGGAACTCTCAAAATGGGTACTGTAAGTATTTCAAATGTTTCATATGTCTATGGTCTGAAACACAATCTATTTTCAATAAGCCAATTTTGTGATAAAGGTTTTGATGTTGAGTTTTCTAGTTACTTATGTTATATTAACAACAAATCAAATCAACAGTTACTACTAACTGGGTCAAGGAAAGGTAATGTTTATCTTGCAGATTGGAACAAATCCCCTGAAGATATCTGCCTAGTTGCAAAAAGCTCTAAAGATCTCAGTTGGCTATGGCACAAAAGGCTAAACCATCTGAACTTTAAGACCTTGAACAAACTTGCAAGATTATCTTTAGCAGATGGCCTACCGAATGAAGTATTCACAAAAGAACACATTTGTCAAGCATGTCAAGAAGGAAAGCAAGTCAAAGCATCTTTCAAGACAAAGGCTGTCATCTCAACTGCAAGAGTACTTCAATTACTTCACATGGATTTATTTGGACCCATTACCCCTGTGAGCATCAGTGGAAAGAATTACACTACAAGAAAAACTGCTTTTAGTGAGAGTAAAAATCGTGACTAAAAGTTAAAATACTGTCATTAATCACTTTTAGTGACGGGAAATTGACTCTCATGGCCTCTAATTACTGCTTCTCTAGTTAAAGGTCAATAGTGACGGGATAGGGTCCCCTCACTAATAAGCATATAATTAGAGTAAATTTACTCTCACTAAAAGATTTTTAATGATGGAAATTCCTCTCACTAAAACATCATTTTACTCTCATTATAAAGTACATGTAATTACAAAATTTCCCCTCATTATAATTCAATCTCCCCTCACTAAACGTCATAGTTTAGTAAGAGAAAAACCACTCACTATATCTAAAATTAATTTGTCACTAAATAATGAGAAAATTTCATTTTACGTCCTGTAACTTAAGCCTAATCCAGTTTATATCCTTTAAGTTTTCACTTTTTCAATTTACGTCCTAGGGTGTCCAATTTATGTCTTTTTAGGTCCAATTTATGTCCTTTTCGCCGGAAAATTGGAATTCCGGTCAAATAGTCCAATTTATGTCCTTTAAGTTTGAAAATTAGAAATTAATAATTAAAAAATTCTGAAAAAAATTAAAAATATCATTAAAATTTATAAACTGTGTAAAATAAAAATAAAAAATTTTAAAAAAAATTAAAAAATCTACAATTCTAAAAATTTTAAAAATTTGTAAACTAAAAATAAAAAATTTCTAAAAATCTCATAAAAACATAAAATTATAAATAAAAAAAATCTATAAATTAAAATTTTTAAAATTTTTAAAATAAAATTAAAAATTATACAATTCTAAAAACCTCATTAAAATGAATTTGACACGGTTCTACGATAAATCAAGGCGTGGAATCCAAAAAAAATTAGGAGTTCGAGAATAACTTTAATGGCATATGAGTTTGAATCAAGTCTGATTATTATTATTATTATTGGGTTTTTAGAATTTTTAATATTTAATCTACACATTTTTTTAAAATTAAAGAGATTTTTAGAATTTATAATGAAATTTTTAGAATTTTTAATTTTAAGTTAAACATTTTTTATTTTTTCAATTCTAAAATTTTTTATTTTTTCAATTCTAAATTTTTTTTTTATTTTAAACATTTTATAATTTTTAATGAGATTTTTTAAAAATTAAATAAGATATTTGAAATTTTATTTTACACATTTTATATTTTTTAATTTTAATGATGTTTTCGGATTTTTAATAATATTTTAAAAATTTTAAAGATATTTTTAGAAAAATTATTTATTAAAATTTAGAAAATTTCAAACTTAAAGGACGTAAATTGGACTATTTGGCCGGAATCCCAATTTATTCCTCACATTCAGGTGAGTTTGAAAAAAATTTGGCAAAAAGGACGTAAATTGGACCAGAAATGACGTAAATCGAAAAAAGTGAAAACTTAAAGGATTTAAATTGGATTAGACCTAAGTTACAGGACGTAAAATGAATTTTTCTCCTAAATAATTTAGTGATGATCCTCTCACTAAAACCAAATTCACCATGTTTGATGTTTCTAACAAAATTTTTAGTCATTAAAAAACAAAAATACAATAAAACTAGATTAAAAACATGTGCATGTTTAAAAACATTAATTCGACATACACATATCTAAGCTAATTATAAAGACATATAATCAAAAATTGTGTAGTCCAAAGACATGTTTAACATTCGACATACAAATATCTAGATTAACATTCCAAAAAAAAAAAAAAAATTATTACCATGTTGCTTGACAAAATAAAATATGTAAATCAAATAGTTCAATATCAATGTTACTTTAGGTATGCTTATTTTTCAACGACACCTCTGTTACCTGTCACCTGTTAAATAAAATTATAAACGAAATATAAGTTAATGGGAAACAACTTTATCCTAAAAAAAGAACTACACATAATTGAACACCAATATTGCAATGTCATTATCCTAAAACACAGAATTACAAGAGTAATATACTTTAAAATTAAATTGCAAACAAACAAACAATAAATAATGTAATCATACTTGAATTTTAAGGAGTACTCTTCTTCTAAAATATTAGTCTGAAATTTGAAATTGAATTGCAAAATTCTATATCCGTCTCAAAAGAAGTAAAAGTACTCTAATCAAACAGAAAAAAATTTAAATCATGAAGTTTGGAGGGAAGAAAAAATTTAAATAATGGCCATAATATTGCACATAACGCATGAATAATTCTTAAAAGCTTCCTAGGAAAAATATAACAATTATCCACCAGATCAAAAAGTGATTGAGATTCATGAGATTCATAACCCAACATACATTAGCTGAATAAACAACACAAAAGCCAGAGAAAAATGACCAAAAAAAAATTCCAGAAAAAATTGTACCTGTCTTCACACAGAAAAAACCAGAGGAATGTTGCAATTGATTTTTTATTGAAGATGGGTGAATACATCAGATGCACAAAAGACCATCTACGTACATCTTTATTTATTGAAGCTAGCTGTAAAACCTTCAAAGAGAAAATAAAAGTGAAAATTCTTGCAACATTCTACCAAAGGAAGGGTTACCTTGCTTGAGAAGCCTGCATGTTCTTATTTAATGCCTAGTTACAAAATAGTTCAAGTTAACAAAACAAGGCCAGCTTCTTAAATGTTGTCCTGCAACACTGCACAAACATCACAATGTATGAGCAAGAAAAAAGAGATAAAATAAACATGGAAATTGTTAGATAACCTTATCAAAGTTGTTATGACCCCAAAAAGACATTCAACATATAACAATACTAATAAATCTAGCACCAGACATGTATTTAACTACTAAGAAGGTTGAATATAAATCTGCAATGATCTTGAATATATATCCATAGAATTACACACACTCCACATGACAATATATACTACTAAATCTAGCACCAAGGATACATTTCAATGTCAGAATCTTAGTAAGCATGAAATCTTAGCAACCAAAGGCTTAATCAACCTTCCAATTCATTTTTCATTTGATATCAAACAGATAGCGAATTAGAAATTAAAACAAAAACCAGAATAAAAAAGAAACTATGCAGCTTGACATCTTCTTAGAATGGTGAATTCTTCATAAATGATGGTTGTGCCAATCCAAGAGTTGTATTACACAATCTGATTAATTGGCAATTCTATCATAAAAAGGGCCTATATTATTAAATAAAACCAACTTGAATCTTTGAATCAACAGGAAAAAAATACATACAAAGAGGCAAATAATACAAATTTAAGAACTGTGTCGAGTTTGCAAATAACATAGCTACCGTAGTATGTAACTAAGCTCTAGTCTTTGCATAGTATAATAATACTATATTCAATGTTATCACCTTGGAATTTCAAAATCCAATAATCTAGATCATATATTTACCCTCATTTCTCATCACCAATATATATACATAAACTTTATCTTTAAAAATAATGTAACAAATTAAATGTAGGTCATCTAGTAAAATATACCAAAAATTTCAAACATTGAAATCAAGAATGAAAAACAAAAGGAGAAAAAGACTCAAAGATAAAAGATAAAGCATGATACTATCCCACAAGCTTAGTAACAGAAAGTAGTCACATAAATAGTTGAGCCATAAACCATAAAGGTTAAAGAGACACATAATGTAAAGGCAAGGATTGAGAAACATACTTGTTTCAAAGAAGAGATTAATTGTTCACTGCTAAGGGCAACTTTATCCCTCAACTTTAGTTACACCGCTAAGTGTTGGAGAATCAACAACTTTCAATTTTAGCATTTTGATAAGAACTTCACCTGTAGAAATTCTGTTTCAGGGGGATCAAAATACAAATCTTTTAGGACGATACTAAAAATACTTAGGCCATATATTAGAATAACCATATTCAAGAGCCAACATCGAATACATCAACATCAACATCAATCATCATTCAAGTTCTTTAGTTTGACCGAAACAGGGCTTCTTAATTAGAAAACATGAAGTTGATATCTCCTAGGCCCTCATCATTGTTAGAGTATAAAAGCATTCATCAACTAAAGATACATTTCAGTAATTTAAAGATAAAAACAGGGGATGGAGCAGAACACTTAGCATCCAATAAACAAATAACAAGAAAATACATGACAACAAAGAGTGAGACACGACAAAAATTATGGACGAAGTAATTAAAGGGGAGGACGTGGAGTTGGACGATTACCTACATTGCTGCACTGAGAGATATCCCATTCACAGACTGGATGTCTGATCCCAGGAGGTTCTTAAGCGCATATGAAACATAGATTGGTAGCGACATTTGAATGAACTCACTGTTTACTTAGTTACTAGCTGATTCACCTATATATGTTCATGATTGTAATTTGGTACTACTGGTACCATGTACAACTTTGGTTATATTTTTATATATAATTACTTGCTCATTCAAAAATAAAAAATTATAAATAAACAAAAACAGAGCAGATCAGAATGTTAAAACAATAAAGGAAAACCAGATCATAAACTTCTGCAAGGCACCTCCATCTTCAAAATTAACATCACGAAACAAACAACTTGAATGTATATATATATGCCTTTAGATAAACTCATAAGCCAAATAATATCTCAAATCCAAATTAAAAGGCAAAAAATACATTACCGTAACATCGGAGAAAAAGGTTGGGTTAATCAAGTTGCCTTTAAAGAATATCTTGAAGCTAGAGTAGAAAAGGAAAAGAGAAGATTATAACAATTTCTTTTAGATAGGTAACTTACAGATTTATTTTAAGTCATTTATCAAAAACTAATGAATTGTAGATGTTAAATCAAAGTATTGCACTCAAAATTTAATCAATGAGCTAGCCCTAGCCCCTAGGTTGAGCACATTCTTAGAAAAGTTAATCAAAGTCTAGACAAGCCTTCAAAATTCAGTAACATTAACCAAATTAAATGTCACCATATGGATAGAAATCTGCAGTGTCCTTCAATATAAAGACATTACCATTACATAGAATCCACATAACAATACTACTAAATCTGAACATTAACACCAAATAAATCAACTTATTCATAAGTACTCATGTACAAACACACACATGGTGCAATTAAGTACTTATATACAAACATTGGCAATCTATCACACTAGGTAAAAAATGGTGAATTAATTTGCAATTTTCTCAATTATATATAATGTAATTACTGGCATCATAACTTACAGGCTAATCAGAAACTTCAATTCTTCTAGGAACGCTGAAAGAGTTCCTGCAAATCCATTAGAAGCAAAGCTACGTCAATTCATAAATTTCATAATTGATTAGAGAAACATATGTGAATCAAATTAGAGAAACTTACAAAACGAAGAAGTTGGAAGAGAGAAAAAGAACGCGGACTCTGCAGTAACCATAAAATTGATTACACAACTAATAAGATCACTTCAAAATTGAAAGGAGAATTTCAATTTGGTAAACTTAGGGCACAGCGACGCTTGAAAAGAAGGGCGAGCGAGCGAGATTTACGAAAGAGGCCGAATGACAGAGTAGCGGGAGTGAGTGAGAAATCGCAATGGATCGCTTACGAGAGATCGAGGTTTAGTGGAGCTAGTGAAAAATCACCATGGATGAGGCTCTTGGCTCTTGCCTTTCGCGATGAGAAGAATTATAAAGAACGGTCTAGAGAATAGTCTTATTAGTCTCATTAGGTACATTTAATGGAATAAAGGAATGTGAATAAAGGAATGTGAATTTTAATAAACAAATAATTAGGGAGGTTAAAAGACCGTGTCATTAAGGCAATGCAAATTACTGTATATCTTTAGTGAGAGTGTCACTCAAATATAGTAGGATATTTAGTTGAAGTATTTTTTTACCCTCACTAAAACTATACAACTTACACATTTAGTGAGAGTAATTCAACCCCTCACTAATTTTTTTGTCATTAAAAGTAGTTTTTCTTGTAGTGGTATACACTAGTAGTAGTGCATGACTTCTCAAGATACACTTGGGTAATATTCTTTCTAAAGAAGAAGGAGACTCAACAGAAGCTGCCAGAACTTATGAAGAAAATTACAAATGAGAAAGGCTTGAGCATTGTAAAGATCAGATCAGACAAAGGAACAGAATTCATCAACTCTTACATAAATGATTATTGTCAAGAAAATGGAATCACTCATGAGACTTCATCAGCTAGAACACCTCAACAAAATGGTGTAGCAGAAAGGAGAGTTAGAACACTCAAGGAAGCTGGAAGAACCATGATAGCAGAAGCAGAGATTCCAAAGAGGTTTTGGGCAGAAGCAATCAATACTGCTTGTCACACCCAAAACAGATCCATGCTAACAAAGGAACAAGAAAAAACTCCTTATGAACTCTTCAAAGGGAGAAAACCAAGAATCTCTTACTTTCACATTTTTGGATGTACATGTTTCATTCACAATAATGGGAAGCAACAGTTAAAAACATTTGATAGCAAAGCAGATGAAGGAATCTTTCTAGGATATTCTTCATCTAGCAAAGCTTTCAGAGTTTATAATTGTAGAACTCTTATTGTTGAAGAAACACCTCATGTTATCTTTGATGAGTTTTCTTTCAAGCACAGGACCTCAAACAAAGAAGACAACACCCATGGTGAAATCAACACAAGGGTGACAAAGTTGAGAGATGGTGAAAGAAAAGAATTTGTATTTACTGATGTACATTATCCTGACTTGGACAATCTCAAGATATCCAATATATCTGAAGCCAATCAAGATAGAGACAACTTACCTGAAGCCAAAATCCATGAGGAAAACTGCAATGTTGAGTTGAATGAACCCACTCAACCTGAGGTAAGTTCTCTCAATGAAGAAGATGGTAATGCTGAGAATACCAATGTCAATGACATGGACAACACCCCTGAATATGAGACTGATCCTGCTTTTAATTTTCCTGAATTTTATGTTGAATTAAATGTTGAACCAAATGAGACTAACTTATCTGAAAATGATCAGTCTAGAAGGACATGGCTAGATGCTCATCCTTCAGACCAGATCATTGGTGATCCTACTAGTGGTGTAATCACTAGGAGACAACATGGAGAGAGTGTTTTATTTTGTTGTTTTCTTTCTGAAACAGAACCCACAACCATTGAAGAAGCAATGACAGACTCCAACTGGATTACAGCAATGCAAGAGGAACTAAATCAGTTCAAAAGGAATGATGTTTGGGAGCTGGTAGACAGACCAACACATCAGGATGTTGTAGGAGCTAAATGGGTTTACAAGAACAAGAAGAATGAAAATGATGTTATAGTTAGAAACAAAGCCAGACTAGTTGCCAAAGGTTATAGTCAACATGAAGGAATAGACTATGATGAGACCTTTGCTCCTGTAGCTAGGTTAGAAGCAATTAGGTTGTTCTTAGCATATGCAGCTCATATGAAGTTCAAGGTATACCAAATGGATGTAAAGAGTGCATTTCTGAATGGTGTACTTAAAGAAGAGGTATATGTAGAGCAGCCACCTGGTTTTGAAGAAGGAGACAAAGTGTATAGATTGAAGAAAGCACTTTATGGTCTCAAGCAAGCACCAAGAGCTTGGTATGAGACACTATCACAATTCCTATTGGATAATGGTTTTGTGAAAGGCACAGTTGATAAGACCTTATTTAGGATAAGTGAAGGAAATGATATTCTGTTAGTACAGATATATGTTGATGATATCATTTTTGGTTCACCTAATGAGGATATGTGCAAGAAATTTTCAACCCTCATGCAAGGGAAGTTTGAAATATCAATGATGGGATTGATGAACTTTTTCTTAGGTCTACAAGTCAAACAATCTGAGAAAGGAATCTTCATCAATCAAGCTAAGTATACTAGAGAAATGATCAAGAAGTTTGGTTGTGAAAATAGCAAACCCGTTAGGATTCCTATGAATACAAATTGGAAAATTGATCCTGACAATGATGGAATAGATACCAACCCCACTGAATATAGAGCAATAATAGGTTTTTTATTATATCTAACTGCAAGCAGACCTGATATTACTTTTGCAGTTGGTGTATGTGCTAGATTTCAGTCCAATCCAAAGAAAAGTCACTTAGAGGCTGCCAAAAGAATACTTAGGTATTTAAAAGGTACAGTGAACTTAGGATTGTGGTATCCATCTGAAGACAACATTGAGTTGACTGGGTATTCTGATGCTGACTATGGAGGATGTAGGATAGACAGAAAATCAACTACTGGCACTTGTCAATTCTTAGGAAACAAATTGATTTCATGGTTTTCCAAGAAGCAAACTTCTGTAGCTACTTCAACCACAGAGGCTGAATACATGGCTGCTGGAAGCTGTTGTGCTCAAATCTTATGGCTCAAACAACAGCTAAGAGACTATAAAGTTGTCACAAAAGATGTACCTATCTATTGTGATAATAATAGTGCCATAGCTATTACCCAAAATCCAGTGTTACACACAAGGTGTAAACTTGTGGATATTAGACATCACTTCATAAGAGATCATGTTGAGAAAAAGGACATCAGAATGGAAAAGATTCATACTGATAAGCAAAAGGCTGATATTCTTACAAAACCCCTAGCTGAAACAAGGTTCAAGGAACTTTCAATGGAACTTGGTTTATTAGATCCTGGAGAGAATGTTTAGAGTATAAGAAATTACTTTAATCATGCCAGAGATACTAGTATTAATCCAAGGGGGAACTTAGAGTGAAATTATAGGACAATCCAGATGAAGGATAAGGTCAAAGTTCATTTATTCTTCACATACTGATATTATTTTCAAGAATTTTCATGCAGGAAACTTGGACAAAGTACATGGCATTCTTGAGTAAAATCAAGGAAAGTTACTCGACAAGTACGAGGAAAACTACGAAGGACAACGTAGAGGATGACAAAGTTCATGAGAAACTTCAATAAAAGTTGTCAAGGGTTATTCAGTCAAGTTGACTGTAGATAAGTTTTCTTTTTCATATAAGTTAAACTTTGTTCATCTTTATAGTACGCATTTAATGCTCATAATCGACAAACAAGGGATTTTTTGCTAAAAGACGATCAACTGCACGATTTTCTGAGAAAAAGCAACGTACTGTGTACTGGACATGACATTTGCGTCCTTTGGTGTAACAGAATTGATCTAAACCATTAAATTTTGATCAATTTAATCTCAGCCCTACACCTAATATTTTTCAAAACGTACAGTTAAGGAGATATAAAAGCAAGACTTAGAATTTTTCACAATTTACGTTTTCAAAATTTCTGAAAAAGCCCTAAGCTAAAATTCTCAAGAATCCTTAAGCTCATCTTCAAGTCTTTGCTCAAAGCTCTACTTGCTTAATAAAAATGTCTTTGGAAATGGGTTAATATTTCTCATAATCTTCTGTTAAAAGACATGCATATTTGTGAAGCTTTCAAGAGATACAACATGCTCTGTTTTAGCTTTAATGACTCTGTTTTAAATTCTCTAGATGCTATATTTACGGATTAGTCATTTATTGAATGATATGTTGTTAGATACATGTTGTGATACTTGAAATTGTGTTAATATCTTAGAATCATACAGATCTGGTGTCTAGAGATTATTACAAGCTTAAAACATTGTTGGATATGGTATTATGATGCTATGAACATGTTCTGTAAATCTATCCACAGTAAATCTTAGACATAAATGCAAGATATTGCTTAAAGATAGCCTAATCATATGATTCAGTAGTTATATGGAAAGATTTTGCTATTAGACCATACTAATACTGTATATTTGCTATATTTGAAGTTGACTTCAATCACCCTGATTTGGACATCAACTGGAACTATTTGAGTGAAGCAACCATGCTCCATTTTGAGCAGACTGTGTGCTTTGACAATCTGTCAAATAAACACACAAGAAGAATAGTTACTTGGCTGGAGCAATTTGGATTGAGGAAATGGCTTGAGGCCATCCCCAAGACATGCCTGGAACTTTCAACTACTCAATTCTTAGGCACATTTACTCGGAAAATCTCAGGATCTGGTTACATTATGACTCATGAACCAGACACAACTAGGGATGGCAAAATGATCTGCCCCGAAGTCGACCCGCCCTTCTCTGAGAGGTTTAGATCCGCCCTGCCCTGCCCCATCCTTAAAACAGGGCAAATTTGCCCCGCCCCGCACGCAGGGCAGGGCAGGCATGGATATATGTATTATAAAAATCTGCCCTGCCCTGCCCTGCCCTGAATATTAAAAAAAAATTATATTAATATAAAAATTATTTTTGATTATTTTGTTTGTTGTTAAGTATTTTGGATATGACTTACTGAATTTCTAATGTTTAATTTTAATGTTTAATTTAATTGTGGATTTTTAATATTTATTTTATTGTTTAATTTAATTTAATCTTCATATTTTACTTGGACTTTTGGAGTGCATGGGGCAGGGCAGGGCAATGACTTGCACAGGGTAGGGCAGGGCTCGAAATGTTGCCCCGCAGCAGGTCGCAAGGCAGGGCAGATACTTATGAACGCAGGGCAGATTTGGATATTTAACTATCTGCCCTGCTATGCCCCATTGCCATCCCTAGACACAACCAAAAGGACTGTTGAAAAATTTAAGTTTTCTGAAGAAGACTTTGATGACTTCTTTGGATTAAATGCTTCTGGAGAGGACCCTGAAGAGTATATGAGGCACAATGAACAAGAAGTTGCCAACCAATGGATGGAGAAGCCAGTATCTCTCAAGTCTGGTCTACACAAGAGAGTTCTGAAAGAGGACTATCAACTTCTGCTAGATGTGGTTGCAAAGGCTGTTATGTGCACCATAGGGAGCTATGACCAGATTAGCAGATCCAAGGTGAGATTGATGAAAGCTGTCATTGATGGAGGAAAGAAGCCAATGAACTGGAAAGGATATTTTCTGAAGAAACTTGCAGAGGAGAAAGCAAAGTTCAAAATTGTGGATGTAAGGAAGGTAGTCATTGAGAAGAAACTAGCCTTCTGTACAAAAGTTGTTGCATTCTTATACAAGTATGGACCTGAGGACATTGTTGAAGATGGAGTAAAGTTCAACACCACGAAGATATTGTTTAGACAATTATCTGTGAGAACTCAGAAAAGATTGGGGCTGGAGATCAAGTCGCCAAAAGCCTCAACAAGGAAGCAAGTTAAGTCTGCCAAGCAAAAGAGTGAAGAAGCAACACAAATGGTGATCAATATTCTTGAACAAGCCAAGAAGAAAGGGAAAGGAAAGGAGGTTAGGACGGCCTCAAAGACCAAGAAAAAGAGGACCATGTCAAGCCCTAGATCGAGTGGAGAAGAAACTGAAGAGGAGTATGTTGATACTTCTGAGGAAGAGATGGATGTTGATGAGCAAGCTGAACTGGAAGGATCAGATGATGATGATGAAGGTGATGAAGAAGGAAGAATATCACCTGGAAACTTGGATTTAAATGATCCAGAATCCTCAAGTCATAGCCCAAAAGCTGTTGAAACAACCCCTCATTTGAATGATCCAACCATTCTTAAAACTGTCTACAAGTCTGACACCCCCATAACCATTCTTTTTTATGAACCTCAACCCTCATCTAAGTCAGATACAGCCCCTGAATACACCTATGAAATGTCATTGAGAGATGAATCCAAATTTTTCCTAGACCAACTTTATCCCCAACTTGCCAAATATCCTGATTTAAGATCAATCTTCTATGATCTTAGATTGATTGCTGATATAAGGAAGAAATCCATGTATGATATTGGGAAAGTGATTGAGTCCAAGGGACTGGACTGGTGGGAAAATGAGGAAGCCAGATTGACAGAATTTGCTGAAGTGGAATCCACTTTTGAATTAACTGATGAAAGGTTGTTTGCCAACTTGGTGAACATCAAGATTCAGAAGGAAGTTGTTCAATCCATTATTGCTGGGATTGATTTGAACATTGAAGACATGATTGAGGAGGATGTTGAAATGTCCAAGAGCACTGAGGACAAAACTGAAGAAGTGTCCAAATTTGTTGAGGACAAAAATGATGAAGAGAATGCTGTCATGGAGGTAGACATCACTGAAGGAGAAAATGAAAGCCAGAAGCCTGCTGAGAAAGAATTCTTTGATGGAATTGAGACTGCCATTAAGGAAATAAAGAATGGAGAAACAAGTGAAGGAGGAAAGATTGATGAAATTGACCAAGGTCAATTGATTAAAAATGTTGAAGAAGAAATACAGCCAGCTGTTGAAGCCACTGCATCCATGGAAATTGTCATTTTTGAACCTTCAACTGAGAAAACTGCTGAAAATCCTAACATTCATGATGCTGAGTTGAATGAGTCAACTCCTGCTGAAGTCATTAAAGCTGAGGCCAGGAAAGACGAAGTGGAGGCCAATATTGCTCAAAAAGAAGCTGTGAAGACTGAGGAATCAGGTGCTATGAAGAAGCCCTTGGAAAATGAGGCAATAGCTGCAGCACCATCAACATCGATGGAGTTCCCAATTCACCTAGATTCTTCTCCTTTGACTGAAGTCTGCATCATTGATAAGGAGGATGGAAGAATGAAGGCAGTGATGGAGGAGTTCAATTCTGAGATTGAACAAATCAATGAAGTTGAGAGGAAGAGGCTGGAGAATGTTGTAGGCTTATGCCTAAACATGGGAAAATACGTGAGAGATAGTTTGGATGAAACTATCATTCCAACAAATGAAGCCCAGCACAAGTCTTTACTCAACTTGAACACAAAGGCAAGGAGGATGACAAGAAGGATGGAAGATTTGGAAGAAACTGTTGATAATAATGCTATGGACTTATGCATTAAGGCGGAGAGTTTGGAAGAAAAGATGAACTCCACAACCATAAAGCTAGAAGCTGTTGAAAAAGGTTTTGAGGCCTTTGATAAAAAGATGGATAGTGTTGGAAAGGAAGTGAAGGACTCGACCCTCAAGATTGGAGAGTCATCAAAGATCATGTCAGATGTTGTTATCACATACTTCCACACTGAGAAAGAGTTGATCAAGAAGGACAGGGAGGAAATTCTGAGGATAAAGGATGATGTTGCCAAGGAGAAGGAAGAGATTTCCCAGATGTTGTCGAAAGATATTGAAAAGCTGACTCAGTCTATGGGGAGTCAAAGAGATCAACTGATTAGAGAGACCATCAAGAGTTCACTAAATGCTGCTTCTGATCTATTTAAAGACAACTTGGAAGGCATAATCAAGATGATGAAGAACCAAGTTGATCAGGCCGTGAAGAAGCAAGTGGAAGAGTCTGTAAGTTCCACTATTTCTGCATTTCTATTGAATCATGTTGACCCCATTTCTGCCCAGATAAAAAGGATGGACACCTACCAACAAGAACTCTCACTTACTATGGCTAAGATTGATGCCAACCCTGCTGACCCCATCAACCTTGAGGCATTTGATGATGCCAAAAAGGGGGAAGATCTGTTGAAGGAGGGTGAGAAGAGTAAGGGGGAAGGTAGCAAGGGAAAGGGGAAAGCAAAAGTTTTGGAAATTACTGATGTGACAGAAAAAGAGGACTGTCTCAAAACTAGAAGTGGAAAAATAAGGAAACCAACTTTGAATAGAAAGAAGCTTGCTGATATTTCTGATCAAGAGAAAAGCAAGAAGTACAAGTCAAGTGAACCAGATGATGATGAAGAGATGGAAATTCCAACCTTGATTAGAAGGGAAGATAAACTGCCTGTTAGAAGAGCTTCTCCTGAAGTTACTGCTGTTGATCTTCTGCAAACATCTTTGCAGAAGGAGCTGGACAAGATGCAGAAACTAGAAAAGGAGTGAGGAAGCTTATTATTGAAGAAAGAACCAAGATGTTCAATGATGCTGAAGAGTGCAGGTTGAAGAGGCACAAAGACTTTAATCCAGGAAATTCTAAATCTTACAAAAGTTCCTATGCCTTGATGATGGAAAATAGAGCAAAAAGGAAGTCTGAAACCTTGAAAAGGATCCCTCATACTGACAGCTGGGTTCCTACTGAACTCAATGGTGCTTGGGATGAAGCCAATCGAGTATGGGATCATCTCTTCTTTGTTGTGAAGAGATGGGGAGACTTTGAAGACATTGATGGTCTTTATGAAGGTTTTATGATGGAGAATTATCCAAATTTGTACACAAAGATTCTTGGAGCTGCTCAAAAGGAGAAAGTGATGGTCAAAGCTCCTGAACAGATTTTCTGGACTCCACCAATGAAGGCTGATGGTAAAGGCATTGATAGGAAGGCTATTACTGATGAGTTTGTGCAACTTGTCAAGGATGAAGATTTGATTGGGAAGAACGAGGAGGTCATGGCCTTGAAGAATAGGCACTTTGCATCATATGGGCTAACTCCACTGTTCAAGGAACTCCCATCTTTTCTGAAGAAGAAGACAGATGCAGCCGAGTGATGAAGTTACCGAAGGTCAGGTCAAGATTCAATTCAAACTATCATGAATTTTTAATCTATGTTTATTTTAATTACCAGACAATTGTTGCTCCTTAAGAGCTAGAACTTACAACTTTCTGCTCTTACATTGTGCTGTCTTATTTTGGATATTGATTATCTATCTCATGCACTGGACAACAATTTTTGAGTCTTTATACTTGTGTTATTTTTGTCTAAAAATAGGCTCTAGCAAAATGATTTTAATTTGATTCTTGCTTAGATCAAGTTTTATAGAACTCAGAGAACTTAGCCCTTTTTAGGTTAATTATCTGAATTTATTCTGTGAAATTTTTCTAAGTATAGAAGATACATGCTAGTTGTCCTGTTTTTGTCAAATCTACTGAAAAAAAAATCCCTATGGATCTTTTGAAGTAAGTAGGTTTTGGCATCATCAAAAATGGGGAAATTGTTGGGATATGGTTTATATTAATAAAAGAAATTTTAATTTTGATTTGATACCAAAACCCTAAGTAAAACCCCAAGTATGATGATTTGCCAAGTCTAGATTTTCAGGTTAGAAAACGCTCATATATGTTAGGGAGCTTTAATTTTTATTAGATAGATCATTCCTTGAATCTATGACAAATGACCTGAAAAGCACAAAGCACATGAAGACAAGTATCATTGAAGACAAGGAGCTGAAGTGTTATGAAGAAAGTGACAAAGACTCTAGAAGACAAACATGCTGAACGACAAAAGTCAAGTATGATGAATATGGATATTCATATACTTTGGACTTGGCATACTTATGGTCAAAGACTATGAATGACTAGGCACCTTACCCAGTACGAGGCCGTTAGCGGGAAGGACAGAATTATTCCAAAATTAGCCAAAGAATGAGAGCCACCTGTCACTGCGCATAACAAACTCTGATAATGGAATGCAAAATGCAGAATGGACGTGAATACATGTACTATTTGCATGCAGGCCTCTGAACAATTTGAAAGTTCAAATTTATGGATAAGCTTGCTATCTCCGCCAACGGATAGTTTGCTTCATCTATAAATAGGCCACATCTTGAATCATTTCAAGAAGAAAAACGGGACATACATCAAGACACAAGTTATACACATTCTAGAGATATTTTTTTAGCATATTCAAAACACTCGAGAGATTAAAGCTTTTAAGCATATTCATTTGTGAGTGTTACCTTTAGTCCCCACTAGGCAAGCTTATTGTTTGATTATCCAAAGCCTAGACAGTGATATCCTATCCTTTATATTCGTTCTTAAATTGTAAAGGATATCACACAATTAGTTGGTACTAGAACAAAACCCTACTTTCACCTTGAGAGATAGATTGAGAGTAATGTTGAGTTCGTAGTAGAGATTGAGAGTATTGCAATGAGAGAAGGTTGTAAGAAATCAAGAGAAGAGAAGGAGAAGGTTGTAAAAACAAGCTAATTCCGAAGTGATTAAGGAATTATCCTATTAAATTAGGAGAGTGGACGTATGAGCAGTTTAGTCTCCGAACCACTATACGTCTTGTGTTCTTACTTACTGCATTTATCTTATTGCTTTAGCTTTTGTGTTGTTATAACTGCTATTTGCTATTTGATAACCTAGTATTTAAGTGCATATTTATTTAAGGAGTATAATAGGGCCTATCTTTTATTCCGCATACAAGTTGCATACTGTTAAGAATTCTTAGAATCTACTGTTAATATTTTCATAGGACTTGACACACTGTGTAACTTACTTTACTCTGATTATTTGTGTTGATTACTTGCAAAAGTTTTAAAGAAAAACACACACACGTGTATTCCCCCCCCCCCCCCATACACGTGTCACACTCCTTTTGGGACCAACAAGTGGTATCAGAGCAGGGGTTTAAAGACCACTGCTTTGAGGATCAACTTTGGTTACCTGAACTGATCTACTTGTGCACTTTCTGTGATATTCATTATTTCTGTGATATTCATTATTTCTGATTATTCACTATGCCTAACACATCTTCTTCTGAGAATTCTGGTGTAGCTGTTCCACCACCTACTACTATGGGAACCAACCCCATCAACAAGATATCTTACCAGAAACTGCCTATGTTCTCTATTGAGAATTATGACTTCTGGAAGATAAGGATGATAGCTCACTTGGCCTGTCTCCATGATGAAATGCTAAGGGTGATCACTAAAGGTCCATTTGTGTTCATGAAACCTAACACAAATGTTACAGAAGCCCAAAGAGCAACTGAAGCACAAGAAATTCCAAAAGATGATGATGAGCTCACTCCTGAAGAAAGAAAGAAGCAGAATCTCAACTATGTTGCAATGAATACCCTATATCAGACCATTCCAGATGCTATAATGGGTAGAGTGTTTCACTGCACAACTGCAAAGGAGATTTGGGACACATTAGCTCTAATGTGTGAAGGAACTGACAAGATCAAGGAAAACAAACTTCAAGTTGCTGTTCAAAAATATGAGCAATTTAGGATGAAATCTGATGAAAACATTGATCAACTGGATGGAAGGTTCACAGACATCATGAATGAGATCAATTCACTTGGAAAAGTATACTCCAAGAGAGAAGTGGCTCTGAAGATTCTTAGGAGCTTGACAACCAAATGGAATGTGTATGATGTCATGATGCAGAATACAAAGGATTTGTCAACAATGCCAATGCAACAAGTGTTCTCAGAACTCAAGGCATATGAATATGACTTGAACAGAAAGAACAACACTGAGGAACCTGAGAGCAAAGGGATTGCACTGAAGGCCAAATCCAATGAACCTGATTCCAAGAAAACCAGCAAATCAAGAAAGAGTGGAAAAGGGACTTCCAAAGCTGACTTTTCAGATGAGTTGGCCATGATGGCAAGAAGATTTGAAAGATTAAATTCTAGATTTGTTAAATACAAAAGGTTTTACCAAGATAGAAGAAGAATGCTCAACTCACCTGAGAAGAAGAATGATGAAAGGAGATCCAAAAGGGACAACTCCAAAGAAGATCCATCTTCATCAACCAAGAAGAGAGATGCTGAAAAGAAGAAAGATGAAGATGAGGATACATGCTACAACTGCAAGAAGACAAGACATTTCCAATATGATTGTCCAGAGCTAACTTCCAAGGAAAGGAAGGAAAGACAAGCTAAGAGGGACAAGAAATATGGAAAGAGGAAAGCATTGAAAGCTGAAGAAGAAACCTCTGAAGATGATCAACTTCCATCTTCATCATCTGAGATGTTTACAGACAGCAGTGATGAAGAGTGTCTAATGGCTATTGAAGACAATGAAGAGGTACAATCTATTTCTAGTTCTGTCAATTCTAGTAGCACAATGATGTCAAATGAAGACAACCTAAAACTTACTTTTGGAAAGTTGATGGAAGACTTCATGAGACTGCAAGAGATTCATGATCAAACCTTAGAAGAAAACAAAGTCTTGAATGCTAAGATTGAAAGAATTACTCAGGTTGAAGCTGAACATGATCTGAGAACTAATGAGTTGTGCAATAACTTAACTAAGGAGTTGAATACTCTAAAGGAGAAGTCATCTGAACAACTTATTATGTTGGAAGAAAAAGTTAAGCTTCATGAGAGTAAGGATTCAGACTACCAAGCATTGATGGCAAAGTTTGAACATCTTTTCAAGGAACATGAATGTCTTAAATCTAGTGAAGAGAGTCTGAAATTCAAACTGGCTGCCCTGTATAAGTCATCTAATTCAATAGATGAACTACAAGGGATGCAAAGGCCTATGACTCAAAGATCTGGACTTGGTTACAATCCAGATAAAACATCTTCACCATGCCTCAGTAATACTTCAACAAGTATTGCTAAGAGAGTCTTTGTAAAATTTGTGGCTCAGTAATAAAAATTATATAAATTAAATTTATACATTAAAAATAGAAGAATTGTGTATTAAAAAAAAAAAATTTTTTTTTAAACCGGCAAACCGGCGGTTTGCGGTTTGTCAAAATGTCAAACCGTAACCGAACCACCATTTTACGGTTACGGTTCGGTTTTTAAACCGTAACCGACGGTTTTACCGGTTGGCCGGTTTCCCGGTTACGGTTTGAACATGTCTACCCCCATACACGTGTCACACTCCTTTTGGGACCAACAGGCCCTATCCAATTTTTCTGACTCCGTCACTGGTCATAGATGAATATCTTAATATTGGAAATGTTTTGAAACATACATACCAATTAGGAGTTTAATTCTCTTAATTGAGTTTTATTTTTATTTTTGGATCAGTAATTGTCTAATATTGAGTTTAATTCGTATATTTGTAATTTGCATTTGATTGAATTTAGTAATTTTTATTAGTGTTCATTTGTGACATTTTCGTTACCAATTAGGAGTAATTGTGAAAATTAATATTTTCCATTCAATTTTCAATCATCGTCTATTTATTTAAAAGTTGTTCAACAAACATCATTTTTACTCTTTTTTTTTTTTTTTTCTTGTGTGATCGACTAGTACTTATCACATCCTGATATACACCATACATCATGTAAGTTAGTTAGTGTTGAAAAAATCATGAACACTCCCCATCGATCCATGAATGCTTTTAGATATTATTTTACATACTCAGATATATTTATTATGAGCAAAGTGATGGTTGCATGTCCCTTTCTTACGTACGTGTCAGCTTTTGAAGAGTTGCTGACAATTTTTTGTTCTCTCTTTCCAACATAATAATAAATTGTGATTAATCTATATGCTTAACGATTAACATAAAGGCCAAACTTTATAAAAATTAAGAATTAGAAAAGTATTGAAAAAAATGGCATGTCTTTTCTTATTTTTTGAAAGAAAAAAGAAGGCATGTCAAACTAAGTTAATAATGGATTAAGCAGATCTGTCTAAAAAATCCGCTCAAAGCAAACATAAAAATTTGTTTATATTAATACATGCTTGTCTTTACAGTAATGCACGTTATTCATTATAGTAACACATATTTGAGAGTGTGTTTTTTTTTTAGAGAGATCTCGGAGTGAGCAAGGGCGGAGCCAGAAATAAAATTTAGGATGGGTTGAATTATTTTGGTAAGAAAAAAAAAAGTAATATATTTTATGAATGGACTCTACAATACCCTATCATACCCTCAATTTATTTACTTTATGAATAAACTAATTAATATTCATTAAAACTTGTGCCCGAAAAAGTTGACATAATAAAATTGGATGGAGGGAGTAATATATTTTAATTTTAATTTATTAATTAAAAAACTATCTTCAAATCTCTCCTTAAAAAATAATGAAGGTAAAATATAAGTACGGTTAAAATTAATTATTAAAATTAATAAAAAAAAGACCAATCGTGTTACGATAAATGACACTTAAAATGTTTGTAAATATATGATAATTAAGATAAGATTATATCATATAAAAGGTTGATATTTACATTTAGGAAAAAAATTGAAAAATCTATTAATTATAGAAATTTATGTAATTTCTTTAAAAAAATAAATTAAGAACAAATCATAATTTTTAAGTTGCAAAATTTAATAAAGAATGTTTGATTTTTAAAATTTAATTAACATAGATGCAAAATTCATATTATTGTTATCATAATCACGCAAAATTTGCTTCATCTAAAATGTAGGTAGTATAACAAAAAAAAAAAAAAAAAAAAAAAAAAATTAATTTTTTCTTTCCATATAATTTGGCCAATAGTTTAAGATTATAGAAAATTCGTCACACAAAAATAATTCAATGAATTATTTTGTTAAAAGATAAATTAAATGCATGAATCAATTATTTTGTTACCTGTTTAAGGAATATCCAAATTGAATATTAATTAAATATATTATTGGTATATCAGATTTTTAAATATCTTTTTAATATAATTATTTGAAATTTGAATATTTTCTAAAAAGGTGAAAGTTGTGATATATTTTTTTTAAACTAATGTTATAATTAAATAAATATTGTGAATAAATATTAAATTTAGTCAAGATTTTTTTTTCTTTTTTACCGATAAAAAAGTCCTTCAAATTTAAAATTTCTTAACCATTTTTTCCTATTTTAAATATTTTTTAAATTAATTCAAATCTTAGTATAATTTATTTCTAAATATAAAGATTTTTTATATAGTCACAACTATAAATTTGTCACGATTTATTTCATATAATTCGGTTAATGGTTTAAGATTAATATAGAAAATTTGTCACTAAAATAACTCAACAAATTTTAAAATATTTGTTTAATATAATTATTTGAAATTTGAAGGGAAATAATTTTTTTACGTTCCATATCTTTTCAAATTTTTCAAAAACGTCCCAAAAAAGTTAATTTTTCAATTACGTCCAAAATTTTAGCTAACTTTTCCAATTACGTCCCAAGTCGTCGGAAACATCAAAATGACGTCGTATTACGTCATGGTTACGACGTCGTTTTGATGTTTCCGGCGATTTAGGACGTAAATGGAAAAGTTAGCTAAAATTTGGGACGTAATTGGAAAACTCAACTTTTTTTAAATTTTTTTTAAAAAAATATGGAACTAATAAATTTTTAACACTAATGAACATGACAATATTATATACTCCGTATAATATTACATTGAATTATTATATACGCATATAATATATTACAAATAATGAGTAATAATAAATAAATAGATAATAAAATTTCATATACTCCATATTAATTAAAAATTGTGAATCGATTTAACATTAAAATTGTGAATGGATTTAACTTTAAAAAATTATATATAATAATTATCATAAGAAATTATATGCTAATATTAATGACCATAAATATAATATTTAACAAAATATCATGTAATTCTATTAAGTATAATTTTATGCTCTAAAATTGAATGAAATAAAGGGTAAAATTTTTGAATTGTATAAGATAAATTAATATTAAAATTATAATCATTTTCTTTAAAATAATGAGTATAATAAATAAATAAATAGATAATAATTAAGATTTCATATACTCCGTATTAATTAAAAATTATGAGTCGATTTAACTTAAAAAAATTAAAAACAATAAATATAAAAATTAATAATTATTATAAGGAATCTTAATACTCTATATTTGTGAGAATATAATGGGACACGTGTCACAATATTATCCCTCTACACAATCTCTTTCTTCACCAAAATCGTCTATTTCAAAATCTCTGCATTCTCAGGCATTCTGATTAAAAAAATCAATTTTTCCTATTTTAATCTCAAAATAATAATTTACATATTATCTATTATCTACTCATAATTATTATTTTTAAATTTGAAATCATAATTATTATTTTTTATTTTATTTTTTTAAACTTTAATCGCAACATTATTTATTTTTTAAAATTTAATCACAATTCAAATCAATAAATCTTTATTCTCTTTCTTTGACTGAGCGATTTTTTTTTTTTAATCACATTATATATATTTTTTTAATCACGATATTTTTTTAATCAAATCTTAATTTTAATTTTATCTTAATTTTAATATATGATTGATATATTTCAATCTCTATTCTCTCAAATTCATTCTATTTCAAAATTGATTTTTTCTTATTAATATAACAATTATTAATATTTTATTAATCTTAATTATTAATTTTAACCCGACGTAAGATTTTTTTAAAATCATTTTAATCTTATCTTCTAAATGGCCCACTTTTAAATATTAATTTTTAATATTAAAATTTAAATATACTTCATGAAACAGAATTTCAACGTAAAAATATGTTATTAACAAATCCAATTTTGAATATTCAAATTTAAGATTATCATTAATTTTCGCCCACCTTCTACCTTAATTATCGTACATTCAAATCATAATTCCAACTATATAAAGTATATGCATAAATCATTTGTTAATCATAATTTCATCACTCATTTCTCTCGAGTTTACGGGTATGACGATGTTTTTATAGAAATTTTTATTTTCTCTAATCTCTAATGTGTACTCATGTTTTGCAGATGATTTTCATCTTCGTTTTTTCATTTGAAACATCTTATGCAAGTTCAAGATCTACAATGATGTAAATTTTAAAAGTCATGTGTAATTAATGCACAAGAAATCCATTTAGAGATGTACTTTATTGAATTTTTTTATTTTTTTTTTCGAAAATTCTTAGTGATGTACTTTATATTCCAAGATCATGTAATTAATTTTTAGAGATGTAGGAGTACATTTTATTCCAAGATCATGTTATTTCTTTTTCTATACTATAGAATTTATCAATTTGTATATTACTTTTTTTTTTTTAATATTTTATTTTATATTTATTTCTTTGAGAAAATTATATCTAAAAATCTGAGTTTATAATTTCGAATGTTTCATTTTATCGTATTATGAGATGAAAATAATGTTTCATTTTATAAGTTAAAAAAAATACAACTTAATAGGTTTGTATACTTATTTTTAAATAAATTAAATATTTTCTTGCAAATTATTAACTACGATACAAATTGTAAAATCAAATTAGGATCAATATTATTGTTAGGTTCTCAATATTCTTAGGTTTCTATTTGTCCGACTTCAAAAAAAAAAAAAAGGTTCCTATTTGTCCGACTTCAAAAAAAAGAGAAGGTTCCTATTTGTCCGACTTCAAAAAAAAGAGAAGGTTCCTATTTGTCCGACTTCAAAAAAAAGAGAAGGTTCCTATTTGTCCGACTTCAAAAAAAAGAGAAGGTTCCTATTTGTCCGACTTCAAAAAAAAAAAAAAAAAAGGTTCCTATTTGTCCGACTTCAAAAAAAGAAAGGTTCAATTTTTATATAATAAATTTTGAATTTTATGTTAACTTAAATGTAATTTATATATTTTATGCAAATATTTTTTTATAATATACATGCAAATAAATTATATATATTTGACTTTATAAAAGATGAATTATTGCCGTAAATTTATAAGTTAAAAAAAATACAACTTAATAGGTTTGTATACTTATTTTAAATAAATTAAATATTTTATTGCAAATTATTAACTACAATATCCTAAAATCAAATTAAGATCAATATTATTGTTAGGTTCCCAATATTCTTAGGTTCCTACCGACTTCAAAAAAAAAAAAAAAGGTTCCTATTTGTCCGACTTAAAAAAAAAAGGGTTCCTATTTATTGGAATTCAAAAAAAGAAAGGTTCGATTTTTATATAATAAATTTTGAATTTTATATTAACAAGTGTAATTTATATATTTTATGTAAATATTTTTTTATAATATACATTGGAAGTGCATATATTTATTTTGTTAAAGTTTTTTTAACTGCACCAATCATCAAGAATGAAGTGAAAAAAAAAATTATATATATTTATATTTGACTTTATAATATATTTATTTTGTTAAAGTTTTTTTAACTGCACCAATCATCAAGAATGAAGTGCAAAAAAAAATTATATATATTTATATTTGACTTTATAAAAGATGAATTATTGCCGTAAATTATATATATTTGACTTTTAAGATGAATTATTGTCGGGATGAATGTATATATAATTTTCTTGAGATATAGAGTGTGAATGTATTCTAAAATAATTTTAAAAACTTTCAAAGATATAGAGAATATTGTGGAGGATTTTAGAGAATTTTTAGTAATTGTCTAGAATAATTTAAGAAATTTCAACAAAGTTTGATTAGTTAATTGAAATGTCGAATAAATATGCCCTGTTATAATTATACAATTATTTGTTATAATATAATCGTTTTTAATAATTTATTTATTTTTTATAAATTTATTTATATTTTGTTATTGTTTATATAATAATTTATTATATTTAAAGATATCATTGTATTTGTCTTTAAGTGGATATTTATTTTGGAATGGAAAATTTCAACCATGTTCTACTTTAGAATTTAGATTTTGTTGGGATATGAATCCTAGAACAAGTCCTAAATGATGAACAAAAGATAAAAGATAAAGTTTTGATAAGCCAAAAAGAAGACTTGAATATTTTCTAAGTAGTGACTAATCTAGTCTAGTTGAGTTGGAGTCATCTTGCACAGATCAGTAGAATTCAAAATACAAGTACAAGTTTAAAAGAAAAGTATTATTAAAAGATAAGTACGATTTATAAGTACTTCATATCTGTTCACATATGTTAGATTGTTACTGAGCTATTTAAATGTTGTATAGAGCTCATGTTTTTATATGTAATAAATTAGATTCATTGTATAACTTGTAAGTTGACTAAGCTTGTATTATAAAAGCTTAATGTAATGTAATAGTCTTGTTAGGTTAGATGATAGGACTAGATTAGTTCTATTAGAAGTCTACTGCACAAGAAGAGAAGACCAGTTTACTACTCAAGACAGGTGGACTAGAAGACGAGTACATCTACTAGACTACACAAGACAAGTCAACTTGGAGTTAGTTACAAATACGCGTGAAGAAATAAAGATATAAGAAGTTAGTTATGGAATAACTGATTCATAACAGAAACGCGTGGATTGATAAGAAGAGTTTATTGAAGGTAGTTATCAAGAAAAGTTGGTTACAACTTACTAAGTTCTTGAAAAATTGAAGTCTATAAATACTCCAAGGTATTTATTGATTACAGACTACTGAGATATTGAGAAATACTGTTAATACGATTACGAACGTTATTGAAGATAATCAAAGTTTACTCTCAGAGATTAATTGAAGTTCAGAAAGATAGCCAGAAGACAAGTGAAGAATCAAGAAGGCTACTACTGAAGAACAGAGAAGTTTTTAGTTTTTGTTTGTTATTTTCAAGTTGCTAGATACTTGTAAATCGCTAGTAAGATCGTAGACATATCTGGAGGTATAGTCTGATTGAAGATCTAAGTCTTCTTCTTGGGACTTTAAAGACAGGAACATACACTTGTACTCGATTGGAAGAGTTTAGTGGAAACATCACAACTGGGTTTGTGAGAGTGGATGTAGACAAGTTGTCGAACCACTATAAATCTCGTGTTCAATTTACTTTACTGTTTTGATTGTTTAAATTGCTTAATTGGTTTAACTACTTAACTGATCTAGACTAGTTGAGTATAGAACAGAGTTCTCGAATATGAGTTGAGTATAAATTTGATTGGGCTCATTAGTAATCTGATTATTCCGCATTGTGTATTCTGATATATTGAAAGATTTTTGAAAAGTCTATTCACCCCTCCCCTCTAGACATTTTCACTAGCTTACTCAATATTATTAACTCAACTTTGGGACCAACAAGTGGTATCAGAGCAGTAGTTTACGAACTGCTGTTTCTTGATAACCGACTCAAGACTTAGGGTGAAGTCTTGGTCCTTGACTGTTCTTGTATACGTGCTCTTGATCATATACTTGTATCATCTGTGTTTCGTGCTCCCTGTTCTTGACTTATCTGCTGTTCTTGATCATAACTCTACTTAGCACTTATTTCTTGAAATCATGTCCCTTGAGATCAGCGCTAACAAACTACCTAAGTTCCAGGTACAAGACTACGATTACTGGAAGCTAAGGATGGAAGCCATCTTCAGCTCCACTCACGACTTAATGATCTCCGTCGTTACTGAAGGTCCAATTGTGACCATGATCCCCAACACTGCTGCCCTTGATCCAAATCAACCAGTGGGTACACTCGTCAAGAAACCAAGGTCAGAACTTACCTCTGAAGAAATGAGACAGAATAATTTGGATAGCTTGGCCAAGAATTACATCTTACACACTCTTCCTAATGAGTATCTGGGAAAAGTGTTAAAATGTAAAACTGCCAAAGAGATGTGGGATCGCTTAGCTATCATTTGTGAAGGGACATCCCTAATCAAAGAAAGCAAGCTTTCCACTGCTGTCCAAAGATTCGAATCATTTCATATGAAAGCTGGTGAAACAATAGACCAGTTGGATACTCGTTTTACCAAAATCATGAATGACTTGGAAGTCCTTGGTAAAACTTATACTCCTCGTGAAATCAATCTTAGGATTCTAAAAAGCCTTAATAGTCGATGGAAGATGGTAAAAATGCTTGTTAAGAATACCCAAGATATAGACGTATGGACAGCAGAGACTATGTTTCAAACTCTAAAGGCTCATGAGTTTGATCTAGACGAAGACGAACCCATAGTAAGTAGTGACAGAGAACATGCTGTATCTAAGAACGTTGCTTTTAAGGCCAGTTCGTCTAAGGTAGACAGGTCTAAGACTAAGACTAGGTCTGCTTCTGTAAAAGACGAGTTAGATACTGATCTTAGCCTGAAGGATCAGGTAAGCCTCATGGTTAGAAAGTTTGATAGGCTGAATAAACGATTTGGAAGATATAAGAAGTTCTATAGAGAGCATAGAGGGTCTGCTTCTAAGAACTCGTCTGAAACCAGACGAGACCGAAACTCGTCCGAAAAGAGAGACGAAGTCTCGAAAGGTAACAGACAAGATAGAGAGTCTGATGGTAGGAAGATTACTCGTTCTGATAGACGTGATAAACGAAGGAACAACTCTCCTATTAAAAAGGCTACTAATGATCTCGTGTGCTATAACTGTGAGAAACCAGGTCACTACATATACGAATGTCCAGACCTGAGTACTGATGATCGAGAAGAACGCAAAGCACGAAGGGAAAGAAGATACAACCGTGGTAAAAAGGCAATGATGGCCAATAATGACTCTGACTCTGACTCAGACGAGTTGCCATCATCCTCATCTAGCTACCCATCTGAACCAGATCACGATGAAGCATTCATAGTTGATGATGGTCTATGCTTCATGGCTAAAATCGACCAAGAGGTATCATCTGTTACTTCCTTTCAATCTTGTGATGAATCAGATTCTGATGAAAGTGACACTGCCAGTAGCCAAGTAGGGAGTAGTCTTCAGCACTCTACTAGTGCAGTTGAAGACGACCTCCTACTTGCCAACAAGGCATTCATTGAAGTCAGTGACGAAAACATCACCTTAAGACAAGAAATCATTGATCTTAAGGAAGCTCAGTCTAAAGTAGATCCTAATACAACAGTCCTAAATGAACGCTTGCAAGAAGAGTTGAAACAACTCAAAGACAAGTGTGCATTGACAGACAAGTTGTATCAAGACCTACTTAAGACACATGCGACTGAGAAACATGAATTCAATGTCTTACAAAGTAAGCTCAAAAAGCTTGAAGAACGTAATAAGTTCTTAGAAACCGAGGTTGTCACATTAGACCTTAAACTTACTGACCTGGTTAACTCATCTAAGGTTAACCTTGAATTGTCAGATAGGTATAGGGCTCCTGCTGACAAGACAGGCATAGGTGCTGAGACACCCTGCTCGTCTACTCAAGTTCCTAAGAACCCTACTATCTTCATCTCAAGCTCTTTGACTAATGATAAAGGAAAAGAACCTTTGATATACGATATTGACACTCCATCAAAAGGTACTGTATCAAAACAAGCTCGAGTTAACATTCCAATTACCAAAGGTGGTAAAAAGAAAGTTAACAACAAGCCTGTTCCGTTTAAGACAAGTCAACAAAGGACTAGGAATCGTGGACGACCAAATCAGGTCAGATACGAGGACTGGTATCCTGAGGAGACTAGTACTAGACAAGTACAGACTAGACAACAAGAGTCTAGACCTCCTTTCATAAGGCAGTCTCAACTCTACTCGTCTAGACCTAGACAGGAAGGTCCAAAATATCGTACACAACCTGTTCTATATCCTCCACCTTTGTCATATGATATCAAAGGAGAAGAAAGACCTAAACATGTCTATAAACCGTATGGACCTAATGCAGTTAAACCCTATTCTGACTATCATAGACAAGTGCCTGCTCAAGTAGAGATTAAGTCAAAAGGCTATCTCCAAAGAGTAGACCCGAACTCGACTGATAGGCCAGATAAGGACAACAAGGTCTTATTTTGCAACAAATATGGTCGAAAGCTTAGAAGGTCAAACTTGTTCAGGACTCCAATGTACATTTGGATTCCATTGAACTCGACTAACCCCCAAGGACCCCAATAAACAAGGAGGGTACCTAAATTATGTATTATCATCTATTGCAGGGTCGACTCGATCTATACAAGAAAGGTGGCTCAACAGGAGAAACTTGGTACATAGACAGTGGTTGTTCGCACCACATGACTGGTACTAAGACTCTCTTATCAAGCTATCGTGAGCAAGAAGGACCAAAAGTGATATTTGGTGATAGCTCCATTGCTGCTACTAAAGGATTTGGTTACATTCGGAATGGTGACATAGAAATTCAAGATGTTTCGTATGTAGAAGGCTTGAAATACAATTTACTCTCTGTTTCACAATTTTGTGATCGTGGATACAAGGTGCAGTTCAAGAGTCAGAAATGTGAAATCATCGACAAGAAAACGCACACAGTCCTACTAGTCGGCATTAGACAAGGAAGTGTGTACATAGTGAACTGGAACAGTTGTCCGAGGGACACCTGTCTACTTACTAAGAATCCTAAAGAACTTGGCTGGCTCTGGCATAGACGCCTTTGTCATCTAAACTTTAAGGTTCTTAATAAGATAGCCAGAGACTACCTTGTGGAAGGTATTCCCAATGAAGTCTACTATAAGTCACATGTATGCACATCCTGTCAAAAAGGTAAACAGGTGAAGGGTTCTTTTAAATCTATTCCATCCCTCTCAACCAGTAGAGTTCTTGAACTTCTACATATGGACTTACATGGCCCAATAACTCCTCCAACTTTGAACGGTAGAAGGTACACACTTGTTGTGGTAGACGACTATTCTAAGTTCACTTGGGTAGTCTTCTTACACAAGAAGAGTGATACACAAACACTTTTGCCTGATCTATTGAAGAAGTTACAGGTTGAGAAGAATCAGTCAATTGTCAAGATACGTAGTGACAAGGGTACTGAATTCATTAACTGCTATATTAACGAATTTTGCTCTAAGCGTGGCATCCAGCACCTTACTAGTGCAGCTAGGACACCACAGCAAAATGGAGTAGCAGAACGAAGGAACAGAACTCTTAAGGAGGCCTGCAGGACCATGCTGACAGAGTATAATACGCCTCAGAAATTTTGGGCAGAAGCTATCAACACTGCATGCCACTCACAAAACAGAAGTGCTATCAATAAAGCATTAGGTAAGACGCCCTATGAGGTATGGAAAGGTAGAAAACCCAGAGTTTCATATTTTCATATATTTGGATGCAAGTGTTTCATCCATAACAATGGGAAAAACAAGTTGAATGCATTCGATGCTAAAGCAGACGAGGGGATATTCTTAGGATACTCCTCGACTAGCAAAGCATTTAGAGTATTCAACTACTCAACCCTTTGTGTGGAAGAAACACCACATGTGGTTTTCGAAGAATCTCAACAGGACCCGTCTACCAACAAGATCAGTGAGAAAGCTACTGAGCTAACTGTCGAATCTGACAAAGACTCAGAGGTATATGAATCCGTTCAAGCATACAATCCATTCATGAAAGCTCTCGAGTCAGATGACCAGAAGAAGGTGAGTGCTCAAGGTAACTCTACTAGACCAGTTGACATGCCTAAACTAGTCGACTCGTCTACTCCCATTAAAACTTCTGATGATAATGATGTTGATATGCATGATGCTGTACATGATTTAGATGACATTACTATTGTTAAGAATAGAAATACATGGAAATCAGCGCATAATACTGAAAATATTATTGGTGACTCTACTGTTGGTGTTAAGACTAGACGACAACTCTTTGAGTCGCAAGAACAATCTAGTCCATCTCTGTTTTGCTGGTGTTGTTTCCTCTCATCTATCGAGCCAAAAACCATTAATGAGGCATTGGCTGATAGTAACTGGATCATTGCTATGCAAGACGAGTTGAATCAGTTTGTTCGAAACGACGTCTGGGAACTTGTCGATAGACCAAAACATCATAATGTAGTTGGCACTCGATGGATTTTCAAGAATAAGAAAGATGAGAATGATGTAGTTGTTCGTAATAAGGCTAGACTAGTCGCCCAAGGCTATTCGCAAGCTGAAGGCATAGACTATGATGAAACTTATGCTCCTGTTGCTAGACTAGAAGCCATTAGATTGTTTCTTGCATATGCTGCTTACATGAAATTTACTGTATATCAAATGGATGTTAAAAGTGCATTTCTTAACGGTATCCTTGTGGAAGAAGTATATGTTGAACAACCCCCAGGTTTCGAAGTCAAAGGTAATCAGGTATACAAATTAAAGAAGGCATTATATGGACTAAAGCAAGCTCCAAGAGCCTGGTACGATACTCTTTCTCAATTTCTATTAGAAAATGGTTTTACTAAAGGCAAGGTAGACAGAACTTTGTTTAGAAGACAAGAAGGGAAAGACATTTTACTCGTCCAAATTTACGTAGATGACATCATTTTTGGTTCACCTAACAAAGAGCTGAGTGAAAGTTTCTCAACACTCATGCAAAGTAAATTTGAGATGTCTATGATGGGTGAAATGAATTACTTTCTTGGACTTCAAGTAAAACAGACCCCTGAAGGGATTTTCATAAATCAAGCAAAGTATACTAGAAATCTTCTAGACAAGTATGGTATTAAGACATGCAAGTCTGCTGGCGTACCTATGCTACCTACATACAGAATGGACCCAGACGAACAAGGTAAGTGTACTGATCAAACCCATTACCGTGGTCTAATTGGTTCATTACTCTACTTGACTGCTAGTAGACCTGATATTGCATTTTCTGTTGGTGTATGTGCTCGCTTTCAAGCTAATCCAAAAGAGAGTCATATGGAAACCACTAAAAGGATATTGAAATATTTGAAAGGAACCATCAATCATGGTATATGGTATCCTTCAAATGATGATTTATCTCTAAGTGGCTACTCTGATTCTGATTTTGGTGGTTGTAGAATAGATAGGAAATCTACATCTGGTTCTTGTCAATTCTTAGGCACAAAACTCATTTCATGGTTTTCGAAAAAGCAGACTAGTGTTGCTACCTCTACTACTGAAGCCGAGTATATGGCTGCTGGTAGTTGTTGTAGTCAATTATTATGGCTTATACAACAGCTTAGAGATTATAATATTTGTGAATCAAATGTTCCTATATTCTGTGATAGTAATAGTGCAATTGCCATTACACAAAATCCTGTTCTGCACACACGTTGTAAGCATGTTGATGTGAAACACCATTTCATACGTGATCATGTAGAAAAGAAGGATATTCGCATGGAAAAGATTCATACTGATTTTCAAAGAGCTGATATTTTTACGAAACCACTAGCTGAAGCTCGATTTCATGAATTATGCATTAGTCTAGGACTGATTGATCTTGATCCTACTAGTATATAGCAATGTACTAACCAGACAGGTTCAGTCCTAAGAAGAAAAGAAAAATAGACCAGCTACCACAAAAGAACAGAGCACTCGTCTACTCACGCAACAGACAGGTATACAAGGATAGACAAGATGATCAGACAACCCGATGAGGAAGCTGGTAAAGCTGAGGGTAATACTAAGGGAATAAACAATTAAGGGGGAATCCTTGATTTCTTAAATATCCTGATGTTGACTCTTATGTGTGTTAAACGATCATCCTGTTCAAAACCTTGATCATTGCTTTCAATTGATATTCATCTTATTTATTTTACTTTACATGTACCTGCGATTATGCATTGCAAATGATAAGATAGGTACATAAAGACGTTTCGACGATTGGATAGACAAGCACAGTCGAAGGGGGAACTCGACTGGTGTTCATAAGTCTACTCGTCTTGTGAAGCCCAAGTCTACTCGTCTATTCTGGATGGACTCGAATAGACAAGCTAAGTGTTTTTCTTGATTGAAATATGTTAAGTGTTTTGATTGAATTAAGGGTATTATAGTAATTAGATAGTGATAAGTTTTTGAAAACCCTAGAACTGGATTTATACACTCACCCTAAATGAGGTGTATACACCCAGTTCGACCTCGACTACACTAGGTCAGATGAGTTGACTCCCCTGTCCTAACTAAGAAGAGGCGGATTTCAAATGTTTACAATATCAAATCACGTAATATTCTCGATTCCGTAAACAGAATTTCAAAGGTCTAACCGTTAGATCATTTTCATTTTCATCTTGACCATTGATTCAATAGTTAAGGTTTTACAAAACCCTCAATTACTTCACTCAACTCCCCTACGCGTTCTTAACCTTTCTACTATTAAGAACTTCCAATTTCTTGCTAAAACTTACTAATCGTTCTCACAACTGATTTTAATGACGATCGTTTCAATGTTCGATATTAGAACTAACATGCAGGCCAGGTTTGACCTAGGCAAATATACATCAGAAGGAAAAGTGCATGTTGAAGGATCTGTATTCTTCAAGGGCAAGCACACCGACGGCAACAAAGAAATTCTGATGAAATGCTGTCGCTGTGGTTTGAGAACTTACTTGGAATCATTTCCAGAGGTGGTGCTTGAAGAAGAAGTGCTTGAATTTTACGCCAACGCAACTAGGCAAGGCGACTCCATTCAATCATTCGTTGGTACCAGCCGAGTGGAAATTACTCGAACAAATGTTTTCGAGAATCTGAAGTTGCCAACAGGATCAATCGACATCGAATACTATGCTGAAGGTCAGGAGTTGAGATATCTGAGTATTTTCTGTGGTAAGAAGTTAGCACTGGGTCGTGATGGTAAGATTCCTACTGTCAAGAAGAAGGAGCTCTTAGACAAATACAAGACTCTTCTTGACATCGCATCGAAAATGTTGTTATGTGTTTCTGGAAGCTTTGATTCAGTGACTCTACAGAAGGCAAGAGTGATGGCCGCAATCTTTGACGGCATTACTGAAGGGAACTGGTACAAATTATTCACGGATCGAATAATGTACTATGCGAAGAATGTGCGTGTTGACACCAATTCTGCAAATTGGGTGGTGTCTGCCGCAGTTGGGTTTGGAAACAAGTTAAGTATTCTTTTACCTATCTTGTTGCCTAACAAGTCGACTTGGAGCAAAGGCAAACCGTTTCATGCACTCAAATTCTACCTGAAGAAAGAGGCCTTGTCAAAACTAGCTGCTGCCAGGACTGCTGCTCCAAGACAGGTTCACATCAATCCTGATGATGCCTTGATTGAAGCTGCCTCGTCTAGTTCAGACGAAGATGAGTCAGATGATGGAAATTCTGAGCCTGAGGCTGGAACTAGTGGAAGGCTTGTTGAGTATGTGGCAGAGGAGGCCATGATCGAGGCTGCTAGTGACTCGGAGAAGACTCACTCCGACACAGGATCCAAGGAAGAAGAGAAAACAAGTGCTGAAGTTCCAGAGATGTATCGACTTGTAAGAGTCGAGTCGAGTCCTTCACCAGATAAGACAACTAACCAGGTTGGTACTTCTTCCAGATCTCTTTCAATACCTCTCTCTCTCGCTCCTGTTCGAACCAAGGCCAGATCACTTCGATCTCGTGCCAGACCTGCACCCTCAACCTCTCAGGTGTTGCCAGCATATCCGCTGAGAGCAAGCCTACCCGAAAACACTCCTATAAAGGATACAACTGATACTCCGACAGTTGTCACACGTAACCTAGCCACATCAAAGCCATTTGAAACCATTGCTTTCACTCCCTCTCCCTCACCAGAATATGGTGAACCCTCTCACCCATCTATTTCAGAAACTTCTCAAGTTGCCACTGCAACAACTGCAACAGGGACCCCACCTGTGCAGACCCCTTCTGAAACTAGATTTGATTCCCTGGTTTACTATCCGATGTGTCTAAGGGAGAAGAGGTTGCGATTGAAAGTTATCAACTACATACAGAAGACACTTGTGTCAGTAGAGATTGATACGTCTTCAGAACAGTATGAGAAGCTTTTGAGAATCTGCACGTGGGTTGCTTTGAAGAAAGGCCCAACTGAAGATTTGTTTGAAGTCATCCAAGGAATGGGTGGTATCTCCAACTTTCAAGATTGGGAGATGGAACAGAAGGAAAACAGTGGAGTTCAAAGTCATGAGGAACTGTTTCCATCTTATGCCCTGACTGCCCTGGTGAAGAGGATGCTGAATATCTCGGATGACGTGTTATTCCCATTTGCTACGATTGATGTGGGTATTCAAACCGATCTTGCAGAAGAAGAGTTGAAAATTAATCTTGTAGATGCTGTTGTTCAGACTTCAGAACATTTGGAAGAAATCACTGGAAGTGATGAAGATGAAGTCGACTCATTCATGCTTGGCAAAGAAGACGATGAATTTGTGGAAGCCTTCATGTTTGATGAAGATGAAATCAAGGCCATTAATGATGAAGTTGTTGGAACTCCGATATCTACTCAAGTTATTCCAGAAGGTTTTTTAGATGAATTACAGACGAATCTGCGAAGTACTGTTCAATCTGTCATAGACGAGTTTTTAACCTCGAAGATGAAAACTGTACTAGATGAACAGCTTAAGTCAATTGTTGACAACACCAGAGAGGTGTTAGTTGGAGAAGTCAACAAATTGGACTCAACTTTCCGAGAAGAGATGAGTGCTACAATTGAAGATTTACTGAAGAAACAAGTTGATATTTCAGAAAAGAGATCGATTGAGTTCGCACGCTCATTGGCTGAAGAGTCAAGTAAGATGGAAAGACTATACCGTGTTAAGATTTCAATTGCTGATGAACAAAGAAGAGAAGCACAAGATCAATTGGTGCGTTCTCGAGACATTCTCAAAGACTTAACTGCACAGAATGTCCTTCTACGACAGACGGCTACTCATGTGAAAGATGAACTGGTTTCATGTACTAGGAAGCTGGAACTGGTTACTGATCGATTAGACAAGATGAGTCATGAGAAGACGCATCAAAGGCACATGAACTCAGCTACTGAAGCCATGAAGGATGCTCTTAAAGAAGAGATGACTCGCTTTACTTCTCTTTTTACTCTTAAGGCTAGTGATGAAGCCAAAAAGGGGGAAGAGACCAGTCTAGTTGAAGTTACTAAATCTGCTAGTGCTGAACCTGAAATGAAAGCTGCTGCTACTGCGATTGAAGAACTAAGAAGGCCTAAGAGAGGCAGATTAGTGAAGAAGGCAGATCTAGAGCAAGCTAAAGTTGAAGAGCAGAAGTTATTAGAAAAAGGCAAAAGAGCTGCTTCTCCTGAAGCAGAGATTCTAACTAGACGGACTAAGAGAAAGTTAGAGCTGAAAGATGCTGAAGATCAAAGTGTTATGAACAAAGATCAAAAGAAGAAGATTGCTGATGATGAAGTTCGATATGCTAATCAGAAACAACTTGGAAAGCATATTAGAAGGCTACAAAAGTTGAAAGCTGATCCAGATCATGCTGAAGATACTTTCATTGACAACTTTATTGACAAAGAACATAGAGAAGACTGGTTCAAAGTCAAGTTGCAATGGGAATTGGATCACTGGATTATTAGAAAATTTGGTGATGCTGATAGTGTTGAAGAGTTGTATGCTGTTTTTGAGAAGTTTATGGAAGCTCAAGATAAGAAGCTTTGGAATCTGATCATGAGAATTGCTGCTGCTGTGAATTTTAACATTCTCATACCAATCTATCCAAAGTGGACTACTCCTCTGTTAGGTTCTGGAAAAAGAGTCGATATGAACCAGATTAAGAAGTTTGAAGAAGAACTACTTGAGAAGGAGAAGATCAACGATGAAGATCATATTAGTCTGATTCAGAGAAGACTTCTAGAAGCGTTTCAAGTTCCGAATCTTGAAAAAGGTACTATGTCAGATTAGTTTTTTGTTGTTTTGATATTTGCTATGATATTTTGATATTTTGGAAGTAGTTGTAATATCTACTGATCTATTTCTGAATGAATGAAAAGATAAAGTACTATTTGATGTTTAAAGACAAGATAACTACTTAACTAGTCTACGTTATAAGAAAAGATTCAAGTAGTTTTGGCTTCATCAAAAAGGGGGAAATTGTTGGGATATGAATCCTAGAACAAGTCCTAAATGATGAACAAAAGATAAAAGATAAAGTTTTGATAAGCCAAAAAGAAGACTTGAATATTTTCTAAGTAGTGACTAATCTAGTCTAGTTGAGTTGGAGTCATCTTGCACAGATCAGTAGAATTCAAAATACAAGTACAAGTTTAAAAGAAAAGTATTATTAAAAGATAAGTACGATTTATAAGTACTTCATATCTGTTCACATATGTTAGATTGTTACTGAGCTATTTAAATGTTGTATAGAGCTCATGTTTTTATATGTAATAAATTAGATTCATTGTATAACTTGTAAGTTGACTAAGCTTGTATTATAAAAGCTTAATGTAATGTAATAGTCTTGTTAGGTTAGATGATAGGACTAGATTAGTTCTATTAGAAGTCTACTGCACAAGAAGAGAAGACCAGTTTACTACTCAAGACAGGTGGACTAGAAGACGAGTACATCTACTAGACTACACAAGACAAGTCAACTTGGAGTTAGTTACAAATACGCGTGAAGAAATAAAGATATAAGAAGTTAGTTATGGAATAACTGATTCATAACAGAAACGCGTGGATTGATAAGAAGAGTTTATTGAAGGTAGTTATCAAGAAAAGTTGGTTACAACTTACTAAGTTCTTGAAAAATTGAAGTCTATAAATACTCCAAGGTATTTATTGATTACAGACTACTGAGATATTGAGAAATACTGTTAATACGATTACGAACGTTATTGAAGATAATCAAAGTTTACTCTCAGAGATTAATTGAAGTTCAGAAAGATAGCCAGAAGACAAGTGAAGAATCAAGAAGGCTACTACTGAAGAACAGAGAAGTTTTTAGTTTTTGTTTGTTATTTTCAAGTTGCTAGATACTTGTAAATCGCTAGTAAGATCGTAGACATATCTGGAGGTATAGTCTGATTGAAGATCTAAGTCTTCTTCTTGGGACTTTAAAGACAGGAACATACACTTGTACTCGATTGGAAGAGTTTAGTGGAAACATCACAACTGGGTTTGTGAGAGTGGATGTAGACAAGTTGTCGAACCACTATAAATCTCGTGTTCAATTTACTTTACTGTTTTGATTGTTTAAATTGCTTAATTGGTTTAACTACTTAACTGATCTAGACTAGTTGAGTATAGAACAGAGTTCTCGAATATAAGTTGAGTATAAATTTGATTGGGCTCATTAGTAATCTGATTATTCCGCATTGTGTATTCTGATATATTGAAAGATTTTTGAAAAGTCTATTCACCCCTCCCCTCTAGACATTTTCACTAGCTTACTCAATATTATTAACTCAACTTTGGGACCAACAGATTTATAATTTTAAAAACTTACCCTACAAATATCTATAAATCCTACAAAAGTCAACTCTATAAATATCTACAAACTCTATATAAATACCTATAATAACATATATATATAAACACATATAATTCTATACAAGTTAAATTATATCCTACTTAAATTCCAAAATAAACACAAAATATATACTCCTAAGTCATTAAAAATTCAAAATCTACTAGATTTTGAAATCCAAATTTCAAAATTCTTAAAATTCCAAAACAAACATCCACTTAGGGGGGTGTATTGGTTGTGGATTTTGTAGGATTTTTTTGGACTTTCAAAGTCTTATTCAATTTGGATTTTAAAAAGTCTTTAAAAATTCTGAGGTATTCAACCGTCTATGAATTTTATTACTTTATGGATTTTGTTGAATTCTCCTCCAAAAATATAAATAAATTGTACTATCCAAAATCTCTTCTAAAAACAAGAGATTTCAACGGATTCTCTCATAGAACTCTGAAGACTAAAAATTAGGAATGACAATATTGATCCGACCCGTGGGTACCCACCCCACCCTCCGCATTGAGTATGAGTCGGGTTTGGGTCTTATGCCCGACCCACGGGTATCTGCCCCGCCCCGAATTAATATATAAACTTTATATATATTATTGGTAAAATATTTTATATAATATATATAATATTAATTAAAAAAATATTAAAAATAACTCTTTAACTCTTTGCATTAATATCGGAGTTTATGAAAATATATGTAAATTAATAAAAAAAAATATTCCACAATCCTATCAAGTTTATGAATTTTATAAATCCACGTAATTTTTAAAATCCAAAAAAATTCAATAGAATCTCAATTGAATACACCCTCCTTATTTTTGTAGTTTTGTAGAATTGTGAAACTTTTAGAAATTTGTAATTTTATATATATTTTTATTAATAAAATTATTTATAATGCCCTTATTTATTAATGCATATGTTATTAATATATTAAAAAATATTACTCTATAATATATAAAAATATAAATATAATAATATAGATTCAAATTTGTAGAAATGTATATGTTATAAATATATTAGAATAAAAAAAAGTTTAACTCTCACATACTCTGACATGAAAAGAAAAAGATATAAAAATTAATATAGTATTTAAAGTTATTATTTTAATAAATCGACTCTAATATAATATTATTATTTTAATAAATTGACCCCGCGTAAAACGCGGGTATAGGACTAGTTATGCTAATATTAATCACCATAAATATAATATGTTAACAAAATATCATTAATTCTATTCAGTATAATTATTATAAAATATATAAATGTGATAACTTACTACTTAATACTATCCAAAAACTATTTACTAATTTATTCATACAAATAATATACCGATAATAAAATATATATAAGTAAATTTATTTGTTTAGATTTACATTACAAAAGAAATTTTTTTTAAAAAGTATATAAATATGAAATATATAAATTTTAAAAAAATATATAAACATATACAAACAATTAATCAAACAATTTCAATAAAATATTTTTTTAGATCCCATAATTATTCTATTTTTTCAAAAAAGTTAAGTTTTCCAATTACGTCCCAAATTTTAGCTAATTTTTCCATTTACGTCCCAAATCGCTAAAACCATCAAAACGACGTCGTAACAATGATGTAATACGACGTCGTTTTGATGTTTCCGGCGACTTGGGACGTAATTGGAAAAGTTAGCTAAAATTTGGGACGTAATTGGAAAAGTTAACTTTTTTGGGACGTTTTTGAAAAAGTTGAAAAGTTATGGGACGTAAAAAAATTATTTTCCAAATTTGAATATTTCCTAAAAAGGGGGAAGTTGCTTTTTTTGTTATAATTAAATAAATATTTAATGTTAGTCAATATGTTTTTTTTCTTTTTTACCGATAAAAAAGTCTTTCAAATTTAAAATTTCTTAACCAAATTTTTCTATTTTACTAATAAATTATCATATAATCAATGGATGACATAAATTACAAAAAAAACTTCCATCTTCAAAATTTCTAAAAAAAAAAAACTTCAATCTTCAAAATTTCTTTACAATCTTCAAAGTCACAATCTTTAAAACATGATATCATTGAGTACTAGTAGACGAATTGTTGAATTTCTATTGAGTTGAATCTTCAAAGTCACAATCTTTAAAACATGAGACAAATTGTTGGATTTTTCTATTGAGCGGACAATCTTCAAAATTCAAAATCTTCAATAATTAATTGAGTTGACAGTCTTCAAATTTTCAAAATCCAAAATCTTCAATAAATTGATTATAATCAATGTAGATGTTGTTAACTCTTAAATGCTTTAACATTATCAACAACATCTTAATTTGACCTTCCTTGATTTATTCTAAGTCTTTTCTGAAATGTTACATTAAATGTTGTACTAAATGCTCTCACATTCAGGTACGATTCCAGAAGGTTCTACAAGAGTCTGGAATATGGAAGATTCCAGAATGTTGGTGAACGTGATAGAAGAGCCTGGAGCAGTTTAGAACGACCTGGAAGATGGAAAAAAAATAGGATCTTATAATGGAAGGATCTAGAATTCGGCTATTGCTCTATAAATGATCTTATAATGGAAGGATCTAGAATTCGACTATTGCTCTATAAATACCGCTGAAGTCTTTCATTTCAAAGTATACACTATTCGAATAACACCTATTCTGATCGTTCATCCCTGGTTAGGAGTTAGGGTCAATAGTTGTATCGTTTAATGTACACCGAGGGATACCACATCTTCCCGTGTATTTAGTTCTAGTCTTGTATCGATTGAGAGTGAATCATAGATCAGATTAGTTCTTTAGACAGTGTTCTTACACTTAAGTCTATTTGCAGATTCAGGTACCTGCCTCGATTGTTGAGACATTTCACACGACATTTTCATAACTTAGGAACTAAGTTATTGTTTTCGCCGTAAGGCTTAGCATAGGTTTTGTTATTAATAAAATCTATGTTAAAAATTATTCCATTGTGTCTTTATTGTGTTTTAGTGTTTTAGACTTCCGCTGTGTACTGTGTTTACTTTCTGTTTTCTGTTAGAGTTAATGCTACACTAATTGTCTCAACATTTAGTGTAACATTGTTCTGTTTTTACTTAAACACTAGACACTACCCCACGCACACTTTCAATCAAAATCCAAAATCTTCAATAAATTGATTATAATCAATGGATGACATAAATTACAAAAATCTTCAATTTTCAAAATTTCTAAAAAACTTCAATCTTCAAAATTTATTTACAATCTTCAAAGTCACAATCTTTAAAACATGATATCATTGAGTAGACGAATTGTTGGATTTCTATTGAGTGGACAATCTTCAAGTCTTCAAAATCCAAAATACAAAATCTTCAATAAATTGAGTGGACAATCTTCAAAATCTAAAATCTTCAATAAATTGATTATAATCAATGGATGACATAAAAAGTAAAATTGAGAATGAATGGAAAATTAAGGATTCAATTTTCAAAATTTCTTTACAATCTTCAAAGTCACAATTTTTAAAAGGGTAGGGCTGTTGTGTACTCAAGTACACGGTGTACTTGAGTCCAGCTATATAGAAAATATATATTATATATATGATAAATAATAAAATATTTAACAAAACTCATTGTAGTCTAATGGTTGTCCTAGGATTTCCTTAACAACCTGTCCCAGGTTCGATTCCGTCTTTTAGCAAAAATTTTTGTTATTTTATTTTAACAGTTTTAATATAAATTAATAAATAATAAAATTTGTAAAAAAAACAGGTTCGATTCCCACTTCTAAAAATTGTCCCAGGTTCGATTCCCCCTTCTAGCAAAAAATTTTAACTCTTTTAGCAAAAACTTTTGTTATTTTATTTTAACAGTTTTAATATAAATTAATAAATAATAAAATTTGTAAAAAAAAACAGGTTCGATTCCCACTTCTAAAAATTGTCCCAGGTTAGCAACAGTTTTTTTTATACATTAAAAAGTGCAATTAATAAATAATAAAATTTGTAAAATTAATAATAATTTAAAAAAAAAATTAGGAACAGTTTTTTTATACATTATAAATTAATAAATAATAAAATTTGTAAAAAAAATAGCAACAATTTTTTGTTTTTTATACAGTAATAAAAGTGCAAGTAAAAAAATAATAAAACGTGTAAAATTAATAATATTTTTTTAAAAAAAAATTAGCACCAGTTTTTCTAGATTATGAAAGTGCAAGTACAAATAAACAAAAGGTGTATCATTAGCAAACACTTTTCAGTTATAATATCATACACTTTTCAATTATAATATCATACACTTTTCAATTATAATATCATACACTTTTCATTAATATATAACTTACACTTTTCATTAATAGAACATACACTTTTTAGTTATAATAACATACACTTTGCAGTTATAATAACATACAATTTTCATTAAATAAACACACTTTTCATTAATAGATCATACACTTTACAGTTATAATAACATACACTTTTCAGTTTTCATTAATATATAACTTACATTTTTCATTTATAATATCATACACTTTTCAGTTATAATAACATACACTTTTCATTAAAAACAATGTTGCACTTTTCAATATAGTAACATACACTTTTCATTAAAAAAAACAAAGATACACTTTTTAGTCATAATAACATACACTTTTTAAAAAAAAAAAATCGAAAAAAAAAATCGAAAAAAAAACCAAAAAAAAAAAATTAAAAAAAAAAAGTCAAAGTTTGACCGTTGACCGGTGGTCAACGGTCAACGGTGGTCAACGGTCAACATTTGACTAGTAAAAGTCTACTCAAGTACATGGTGTACTTGAGTACATACAAGACTTTGGCTTTTTAAAACATGATATCATTGAGTAGACGAATTGTTGAATTTCTTGGACAATTTTCAAATCTTCAAAATCCAAAATCTTCAATAAATTGAGTGGACAATCTTCAATAAATTGATTATAATAATGGATGACATAAAAAGTAAAATTTAGAATGAATGAGAAATTAGGGATTTTGAGAAGAGATGAAGAATTTATATAGAAAATAAGATTAAAAATGTAAGGTCAAAATTAAGTTTTAAAATGTATGAATGAGATTAAAAGAAAAGTGTAGAATGAATGAAAATTCAGAAATTTTGAAATAGAGTGATTTGAGAAGAGAGAGATTGAGATAGACCAATTAATTAGCGCATGGCTGTAAATAAATGTTTGCAAATATATATTATAAAGATTTACATGCACTTTTAATTTTATATAAGAAAATTTTCGTACAAGACACTAAATGTGCGTTTTTTTTTATATATATATTTACACTTTTAATTTTATATAAATGTGCACCCTTAAATTTTAAATGTAAGTAATAATATTATAATACAACGAGTTTAGTCCCATCAAGATAATTTCTAAATTCATTTCAGATAAAAAACACTTCTCCTGAGTCCTGTCCCCCACTTATTTGTACATAGTATTCAATAAGAAATTCACTTAATTTAAAAGTGGGGCCAAGCTGGAGGGACATTTTAACTCACATTATTAAATAATTTTTATGAGAAATTTTAATAAATTAAATAAACAGTATTAAAAATTGAAATAATTAGAAGGTTTGACTACATATTCTTTATCCTTAATAACGATATCGAAATTAGTGGTCATCCTATTCATATCCTTCACATGCACGGTCTAAATGTCCAAAATAATGAAAATATCAACAACAAATGTCATAATTATATCTTTAAAAAATAAAATATTTAACCTTGATCATTGCATTTGCATGAATATAATAAATTAAATTATATTACTTCCGATTGTGACTTGATATTAGCAAATGATGAAATATCACTCAAAATTATTTCCGCCGTCTTTGCGAAAATTATTTTTATTTGTACTCTTTTTAAAATTTCAGATCATACACTACATAATAATTGAAGTTAATAAATGATAAAATAATACATTTTTTTTTAATTGTGGTAATATTTTGTGTATTAGATTTTTTCTATAATTTTAGTGTATTTCATTATTGAAAGATAATTTTAAATTAATGAAAAAAATAAAATTTTGAATGGAGAGCTATGGTGCTGTCACGTAGGAAAAAAATTAATTCACAAATAGATGTATGAGAATATTACTATAAAATCAGACACAAAATTATTTCTACCATTTTTGTAAAAATTATTTGTATTTGTACTTTTTTAAAGATTTCTGATAGTAAACAAAAGGAAAAAGAAAAAATGAAAAAAAGAAAAAACACCACAAACCCAACCAAATAGTGGCTGATCCAGAATTTATAAATTAGGGGTACAAAAGATATTAAATTTGAAAATGAAAATACAATTTTAGTTATAGATTTTTTTTAAAACTTTTTTTTTTAACGGAAGAAAAAAAATTCAAATTTTCAATTTGGCAAATTGATCAATAGATCCGCCACTGCGACCAAGGTCCAAAACTTTGAAAAAAAAATATATATACCAAATCACACGAAAAAAAAAATGTTCTACGGTCTACTTAAAAATAAATAATAATAATAATAATAAAAAAGTAAGAAAACTGTCATTTTTTCAAACTGAAGTTTAAGAATTGAATTGAGTTTGATTGGGCCTTTGGACCTGGTCTAGGTTTAACAATGACCACGGTTAAATTCCCACTATATATTATGTCTTCACCCATCTCAATTTATTTAAAAAAAAAATAGACTATAATACTACCATAGTGTGCTGAGTTCACTTCACCCTCGAACGAAAAAATAAATAGACTATAGTATTTCTTTGTAATTAATTATTCTTCATGTTACTCCCTTCGTACTAAATAGATAGGCTTATTTTCCTTTTTTGGATATCCCATTTAAATAGGTTTATTTTTATATAGAGTAATATTTTCTTATTCATTTACTAATATAACCCTATGCATTAATTACATTAAAAAGTACAACATTCATTAAATATGGTTATAATAGAAATTTTACTTGTTTAATGTGTCTTACCAATACAGTTTCTTAATCTTTGTGAAAAGTCAAACAAGTCTATCTAATTGGGACAGAGGGAGTATTATTGTTTTATTTGACCATATTGTTGCATGATTGTGTAGTTGTAATGAATATATGTGTAGTGTATTTCGTTCTCGAATTTTTTTTTTAAATCACGTTTTGCAAAAACCCATTGGTTCGCCGAGTTTTGTGAGATTTTTCGAAAAAAAGTTCCATGAATTGTGTATATTTTCGAAAAAAAATTCCATAGAATGTGTACATTTTCGAAAAAAAATAAATTCAAAAAGTGAAACTCAGAACTTTTTGCCGAGTTTTAATAAATTTAGGGTTTTTAGAACTAATACCTATTTTGTTTAGTACTTCAGGTGCTTCTTTTGCGTATAATGTAAATTCTGTAGCGGATCAATTCCAACTAGCCTTTCAAACTAGTACTTTTTGTAATTGACTCTACAACATCTTCAATAAACGTTGATTTTTCGATCAAGTTTTGAATGCTCGGCCAATCAGGTTCAAATTGTTACAAAAAACCCTGATTCGTCGTTACGTCTCTCTCATCTCTCGTATTGTGCAAAAACTAAGTTTATTCAACGTTTAAAAACAAATTTTGCTCTAAAAGTTTTTTTTTTTAAATGGATGAACTCATATTTGGAGGGTGAAATCATCCAAAGGTGAAGAAATAATATATCTGGGGGCATTTATGCGTGGCCTTTAACACTTACTTGAGGCCTAAGATGTCCATGATATTTGGCCCATTTAATATACACTGGGCCAATAATCTAAAGGGCGCCGCTAAAGGCACCCGGCGATCCTATGAGTACACCCAGGATATGAGGACACACGCCAATCGGATGAGGACACCCACGTGGAAAAACCAAAAATACCATTCTCCCATTAAAACTATTAAAACCCTAATCTATCACCTCATTTGGTACACCCATCCCATTTTTGCCTCCTCACCTTCCCTCCCACGTTTCGCCACCGCCGCTCTCTTCGCCGGCAGCAGTGCCGCTCTCTTCGCCGGCAGCAGCGCCGCTCTCGTCTCCGGCAGCGCCGCCCTCCCTCTCCACGTCTCCTCTCGTCGTCGTCCCCGTTTTGCCAGCGCCGTCCCCGTATCCCCACCCAACACGCGCGACAACGCAGCGGCGCAGCTCCGCCTCCTCTCCCCACGCGGCGACAGCGCTGCCCTCGCTCCCCACGTCGCCGCCTCACTCCCCACCCAACTCGCGCGACCAACCCCTCTTCTCCCTCGTCCGCCGCGGCCGCTCGCACCCATCCTCCCTCCTCCGCCACCGCCGCGGCCGCTCGCACCCATCCTCCCTCCTCTGCCACCGCCGCGGCCGCTCGCACCCAGTTCCAGGTAGGTTTTTAAAAAAAAATTTGCCTGTTTTAATAAATTTAGGGTTTTTAGAAAAATTAGGGTTTTTATAAATCGTGATTTATTTTCGAACATATTTAGTTTGTTTTGGAATTTTTTTCGAACAATATGTGTTTGTTTTGGAAAAAATTTCGAACATTTTGTTGATTGTTTTTTTCGTACAAATTTAAGTTGTTTTGGAATTTTTTTCGAACAATCTTGGTTTGTTTTGGAAATTTTTTCGAACAATCAATGTTTGTCTTGGGAAAAATTTCGAACATTTTGTTCGATCTTTTTTTTAGGACAAATTTAATTTGTTTTGGAATGTTTTTCGAACAAAGTTTGTTCATAAAAAAATTTCGAACATTTCAACTTTGTTTGGGTAAAAATTTCGAACATACTAAGAATTTTTTGTTGTTGAAATTTTGGATTTTTTTGTTGTTGAAATTTTTAATTTTTTTGTTGTTGAAATTTTGAATTTTTTTGTTTGTTGAAATTTTGGATTTTTTTGTTGTTTATGTGGTGATTGTAGGGATCCTAATGATTCAGGTGTAAAATGAAATGGGTGGGTGTACTCATCCGTCCTTTATTTTAAAAATGTGCTGAAGGGTATAAAAGACATTTCGCATACCTCCAATGATAAAAAAAAGTTTCCGTGGGTGTACTCATAGGATCCTTGGGTGCCTTTAGCCGCGCGCTAATCTAAAATTTACAGTGCCACTTGTTTCTTCATCAAAACATACAATCAGCTGTAAATTTATATGATGTTTTATTTTATATGCGGCTATATTGAAAATGCAATTTCACATTGCGTCATTAAATCTTAATGAAATTTGCATTTATTTAATGGAGTTTAATTTTCACAAAAAATTGAAGATGTTTATCCTAGATTAATAGGGTTAGCTAGTTTAACCACAATTTATATTTTTTTACGCTCCATTGTCCCCATAGGTCCATACTTAATTTTACGACTCACACTTCAAATTGACCGATCAATGAATATTACTTCCTCCGTCTCAGCTTAACTTTCATACCTATTTTTTGAGTCCTTTAAAAACTCTACTCATACAATATCTAAAATATTATATTTAATATTATTATTTTTATGGTACATATATACACACAAGTCAACTCACTTATTTATTTTTTAAATTCTATTTTAAAATTTTATTTATTATAATATTTTTAAAAAATGGGAGAACGTTAAGTATGAAAGTTAAGTTGGGACGGAGGAAGTAGTTTTTTTAGTTTAATTATTTCATATATTTTTTTCCAATTTATTGATAGAGATTTCATAATTCAAATAATGAGAACACAATTCACAAATATTACTTGATTTTGTTTTTCGTCGACGCTGCAGTCAACACGAATTTAATGGCACAAAAAATCACTGGCATTGTAGCGACAAACGAATTTAATGGCATTGTAGCGACAAATGAATTTAAGTGAGTTCATATGTAATAGTGAAAAAACTTTGTGTATTAACTATTGAGTATTATTATGTTATACTCCCTCCATCCATGAAAAGTAGTTACATGGGAGTGGGGCACGTGTTTTAAGAAAAAAATAGATAAAGTAAGGGTATTATAGGGTATTGTGGGGCCCATTGTGAATAAAGTGATTGTTTGTGAATAAAGTTGATGGCAATTTGAGTAATTCAGTGATGCTTGAAGGGTGATAGTTTACATAAAGGGTATGGGACTACATTTTGTGGACAAGAAATATAGGGCAAATGAGACTACTTTTGATGGACGGAGGGAGTATTTTACTTTTCTGTTGGGATATGAATCCTTGAAACAATGTTCTAGATGATGAAAGTATGTTTTGATGGCCAAAAGCAACTTAAAGTTAGTAATATATGTGGTTCTAAGTCATCTTAACTAAGTCATCTGATGAGAAACTGAAAATGAGATTACTGATCTTAATGATATCTGAAATAAGTTTACTGATCTTATTTAGTAATATTGAGAGTAAGATTACTGATCTTAGTATGGAAACTGAGAATAAGTTTACTGATCTTATATGAGATATTTGAATCTGAGTTACTGATCTTATATACTTACTAGTCTTATATGCTTACTGATCTTATATGTAAGTTACTGATCTTATATGTAAGTTACTGATCTTATTGTTTACTGATCTGATATATGAACTGTTAGGTACTAAGCTGATGTTTTGTATTGTATAGACAGCTTATAGTGTAGGACTTAGATATACTCATCTGTATATAGTTCAGTTGATGTATAGATAGGTTTTATATTTGTAAGTTTGTATTTTATTATATTCAGCAGTGTAAAAGTTCAGAACAGTAGATTAGAACACTAGATTAGAAGAAGATCAGAAGACTAAGAAGACTCAGAGGACTACTTCAGAATAAGAAGACTTCAAGAAGAGTTGGAGATAAGCTTAGAAGAAATCTGGAGAAGTTTTGAACAGTTTTAAGTTACTGTGCTGACTGGCTCAGCAGAGTAAAAATCAGAAGAGTAAAAATCAGAACAGTAAGTTACTGTGCTGATTTGGTATAATTGAAGAATAAGTTTGGAAAGCTTATTTAAAGTGTAACTGAAGATTTATTGAAGAGATGCTGACTTGGAAGTTGAAGAAAGTTACAAAGTCGGTTACAAGAAGAAGTTACAAAAACAGTTTTAGAGTTAGTTGAGAGTTAGTTCACAAACTGCTAACTGTCATACTAAGTTCTATAAATACTGTGTGATCTCCTACTGCTAAGACTACTGATCTTAAAGCATTCACAAGCAATCTAAGTCTACAGAGCACAAGAAGAACTCACAGAGTTGAAGGAGATTAAAGAAGAGAAGAGCCACTGAATTGAAGAGAAGAATCAAAGGCTATTCAAAGAGAAGATTTACTTTTCAAGTTTTAAGCTTGTATTTTGTAAAACAAGTGTGCTAGTTACTTGTAGAATTACTAGTAGATCGAAGATATACCTGGTGGTATAATCGATAAGATCACAGTCTTAATCTTTGGACTTTAAGCCACAAGAAACTCAAGAAGGAAGAGTTAATAAAACATCACAACTGGGATTGTGAGAGTGGATGTAGACTTATTGGTCGAACCACTATAAAATTCTGTGTTCTTTACATTTTATGTTTGATATTTGTGTGAATTTTTTAACTAAGAACATTAAAGATTTACAAAGATAAAGATCTAAAGAAAAGTTGAGTATAAACTAGTAAGGCTCATACAGTTTTGAAAGTACTGATCTGAGCTAAGTAAGCACAGTATAGTACATAAGAAGACTAAATTCCGCATTGCATATTCTGATATTTTGAAAGATTTTTGAAAGTCTATTCACCCCTCCCCTCTAGACTTTCTTAGCTTACTCAATCTTAACTCAACTTGGGACCAACAAGTGGTATCAGAGCAGTAGTTCTTTGGACTGTTGTTTCTTGATAACCTTGCAGATCTTGAGGGAAATCTTACTAATCTTGCTACTATTTCTTGATATTTGTCACTATCTGAATACTTGAAAATACTTGCTATACTACCGATCTTATCTGTCTGATCAAACATGGATGAAACTAATGTGAACAAACTTCCTAAGTTCTCGATTTCAGATTATGATCGTGATGACTTGGCACTCATGGCTAAACAAGAGATTGAGGTATCATCTACTATTTCTTTCCGTTCTTGTGATAGTTCTGATTCTGATTTATGTGACACTGCTGATAGTAGTGTAGGAAGTAGTCTTCATCATTCCCAAGGAGTGACTAAAGAAGACCTTCTACAAGCTAACAAAGCATTCATTGAAATTAGTGATGAGAATATAACTTTAAAGCAAGAAATCATTAATCTGAAAGAAGCTCAGTCAAAAGTAGATCCTAATATAGCTGTCATAAATGCAAGGCTATCAGAAGAGTTGTCACAACTCCAAGAAAAGTATGCATCCATTGACAAACTATATCAGGGTATGCTTAAAACTCAAGCCAAAGAGACTAATGAATTCAATGATTTAAAGATTAAGTGTGAAAAACTTGAAGAGCGCAATAGATTCTTAGAATCTGAAGTAGTGAGCCTAGATCGAAAGCTATCTGGGATGATTAACTCTACTAGGATTAATCAAACTATCTCAGACAGATATAGAGCTCCAAATGATAAAAGTGGAATAGGTACTGATCTGCCTAGTTCCTCTACTTCAGAATTTAAGAACACTAATGGAGCTAGTTCAAGTTCTTTGCAACTAGATAAAGGAAAAGAACCTATGACTTATGATAATGATCCAAAACTCAAAGTACAGTCTAAATACATCCCTCCTACTACCAAGAATGGTAAAATGAAGAATGTATTAAGACCAGTACAGTCAAGACAATACCAGAAGAGGTATACTCCTCTGACCAGATCAGATCAGTCCTGGAATCAGAAGAGACAAACTCAGAACAGTAGGTCAAGACAAGCACAGGCAAGTTGGGAACAGCCTAGACCTCCTTTTATAAGGCAGTCTCAGCTGTATTCAACTAAACCTAGGAGATTTGTGCCTCATTATCATAACAAACCTGTTCTTTATCCTCCACCTTTATCTTATGATATCATTGGTGAGGAAAGACCAAAACGCATCTATAAGCCGTATGGTCCACATGCTTTTAGACCATATTCAAACTATTATAGACATACTGATCTTACTGAAAAAGGGATAGAACCAATGAAAGGCTATCTCAGAAAAATAGATCCTAAGTCTGCTGATAATTCTGAAATGGTTAATAAAGTACTGTTTTGTGATAAATATGGAAGAAAACTAAAGAGGTCTCATTTATTCAAAACTTCAATGTTTATTTGGGTGCCTCTTACTGCTACTAACACTCAAGGACCCCAATAAATAGTGGGTACCTAAATTACATGTGTATAGAGATATGTACTAACATTTCAGGTACTGATCTTATACCAAGAAGAAGATAAAGCAGAAACTAAGAGCAGTACATCAAAACTCAACATTCAGAAGAGACAACCCTATGTCAGATCACTACACTTAAAACAGGTAACAAAGTTACTAAAGTGGCCTTAATCCCGATGAGGAAGCTGGTAAAGCTGAGGGACACTGAGAACACACATTAAGGGGGAATCTGTGATTTCTTAAAAGATCCTTTTGTTGACTCAGAACACTAAGACACTTTAGCATAAACCTCGATGTGATCATTAAATTAAACATATTGTTACTAATCTGTACTGTTTTACACTTATATCTCATGAACTAACACTTTTACCAAGGTGAAACAGGCACAGAAGAGGAATTCTCCATTGAAGGGGGAACTGATCTGATTACAGATTTGAAAAGTCTACTAATCTGATCTGATTACAGGCTATAGCAGTCTACAGATATATTCTGATTAATACATTGACTTGTCTACAGAACTGTACTGATTACAAAGCTTCTTTGTCTATAGTACTGATCTGATTACAATTCAGTTATTCTACAGAACTAATCTGATTACTAACTAATCTGTCTACAGAAAAATTTGTTTACTACTAATCTGTCTACAGAATTCTACTAATCTGACACAGTACTGATCTGAGGATTACTGTGCTGATATCAAAAAGGTGAAATCAGGGAAATTGGGTACTGATCTGAACACTACTGTGCTGACCCATCTACTGATCTGAAATCTACTATGCTGATTCATCTAGTGATCTGATTTCCAAAAAGGGTACTCAGCTGATCACAGTACTCAGCTGATCCAGATAAGTGAAATTTTCTTTATATATAAGTAAGAAAATGAAGAGAAATAGTTTTGGAAACTACTGTGCTGATTTGCATCAGAACAGTCTTTTGGTTTAGAATACTCTAAGTCAAAAATTGTTCAATTTTAGATTACTAATAGAGAAGATTAATACACTCTCTATTTCTAACCTAAAAACTGTGGTGTATTTATCAAACACAAATTGGCTCCAAAATTAAGGATGGTACTAGAATATGAACAGTTTATTTTCAAAACACGAATTTCGAGACTTAATCTCAACCATTCTTTGTGATAATCAAATTCAATCCTAGCCCTAGATTGGTTTTGAATTTGACAAAAACGATAACTCTTCATCGTCTTTCTTACGAGTTCATTTCTGAAAAACTCATAACTTCATAACTTCTGAAAAATATGGTTTCTACAAATGACAACTATCAATATTATTAGTGAATCTAACGAAGTTGCAGGAAAATTTGATTCAAATTTCTGGGTTCGCGAAAAGGGCATTTTTGTAGAAAATGTAGTATATTTCAATGGCCGACACAATGCTGAAAATCAAGCGATTCTGACAATGTGCGAGGAGTGTGGGCTAAGGAAATTTCTGGAATCATCTCCACTGAATGTCTATGAACCGGAGGCTATGGAATTTTATCTACAGCTCAAAGGTGATAAAAATGGTGTTCACTCCATGCTTTCTGGGCATAAGGTCACGATTACAAGGGAAATCCTAGAAGTAATGTTGGATTTGCCTCAAGGCCTGGTGGACATTATGAATTACAAAGCTGGAGAAGAGAAGGAATGTGTAGGAAGATGGTCAGGTGTTGAAACAGAGTCCTTGACTAATCTGAAGAAGGATGTTCTCCCTACTGGTCTTCAATTTTTGATGGACATAGCCGGAAAGTGCTTGTTAGGGCAACATCATAGCCAGGATGCTTTATCAAGTTCCAAAATTCGAATTATGGTTGCAATCATCGACAGAGTTCAAGGTGATTGGCAAGGATTTTTCTTGGAAAGGTTATTGACTGAGAAAGACAAAGTTTTGTTCGATGAGGATACCATGGAATTTTCGATTAAATCGAAACTAGGGTTCGGAAACAAGTTGAGTTTCTTGTTGCCGCAGTTGGTCAAAAAGCCTTATTGGAGTAATCCCAAGAAATTCCATCATGGAAAATTCTTGATGAAGAAGGAGTCTGTTCGTTTTGAACAAGAGAATCCTTTGGAGCAACCCCAAGAGCTTGAAGCACAAGAATCTGGTGATTCAATGTACCGATCTGATGATAATCAACCTGAGATTAGATCGAAGGCGAGGCATGATCCGAGCAGTATTAGACCCAGGAGAGGAAGGTCTGCTACAGCTGCCTCAGAGCCAACAGTCAGATTTGTTGAGACTATGGTGCAAGCAAGCTCAGAAGAGCAAGAGGTTAGTGTTCCTAGTCCTATTGCTTTGCATAAGAGAACTAAGAGGAGAAGTGCTAGGAGAAAGTTTGTTGATGTTTCTTCTACCCCTTCAAACTCTGAACCAAGCCCAGCTGAAACCCAAAACCCTCGACCTTCATGTTCTGGACAATCAGCTCACTACTTTCCTGTGACTCAGAACACTCCCCATTCATCCCCTCAGAACATTAATCTTCAACCTACTCCTATTTCAAGTCCTCAACATCAACCTTCACCACATCATTCACCAACACAGATTCATGATCACTCTACTGAACATGAATTTGAGCCTTCTACTGTACCAATTGACATTTCATCATCCCCTGAACCTGAATTTATAACTCCTAAACCTGCTGATTTAATGGAGTATACTATCTGTGATAAAGAGGATAAAATCAGGATAGATTTGAGGATAGCTTTGTTGAAGCAATTTCCTGGATTGGATGAAAGCTCAGTTGAGTTTGAGAAACTCCTTAGTATTGGCACATGGGTGTATCTTAAGAGGAGTACTTTGAATGAGAATTTAGCTATTATGGAAGGTATGGGTGGTGCTTCAATCTTTGATGATTGGGAAGCAGAGCAGATGCAAGCAGCTGGTGTTAACTCATTTCTTGAGCTAGTTACCCCAGAATCTGTAGTTCACCTTGTTGAAAGGCTGACAGGAATTAAATATTCTGTTGAAAAGGTTGCAACTCCTCCTACAGATGATGATTTGCTTGTGGAAAGTGAAGAGAAGGGTGTTGATGAAGCTGAGAATGCTGCTGAAAAGGATTTTATGGAAATTGATGAGGATGTTGACAATGCAACAGAAGTGTTTGAGAACACTGTTGTGATTGAAGAAACTGAAGCTTTGGAGAATCAAGATTTAAATGCTGAAGAAATGGAAAGCATTCCAATTCACTCTACTGATCCTATCATTCCTGAGGATGTGCAGGAAGAGATCAGAACAGTTCCTGTTGAGAAGGATGTTGATAATTCAAGCTTTGAAATGTTGAAAAAGCAGAATGCAGAGCTTCAAGCAAAATTGGAAGATGCTGTAAAGATGTTCCAAGAAGCTACTGACAGAATGAATAAAATGCTTGCTGAAAACTCAATTGACAGAGTTATGGAGCATACAATGTCTAAGATTTATGATCTCCATAGACTACAAGAGAAGAACTTATCTAAAGTGTTGCATGACAGGATGGAACAACACTTAACTCCCATGCAAGAGTGGCATGATGAAGCAAAAAAGGGGGAAGATAAGATAAGAAGAGTAATGGAGCAAACTCAGTCACAACAAGCTCAATTGGTTGTGAGTCAAGATGAATTGAAAGAAGAGATTGCAATTCTGAATGAGAAATTTAAACTGAGGAAGCAATAGAAGCAAACTGAAGAAATTGTTGAGAAAAAGAAAACTGATGCTGCTGGAAGTTCTAGTCAGAAAAAGAGGAAATTAATACTGTCTGATGAAGAAGAACAAGAAGAAGAAGAAACTGGTAGACTTACCAGATCCAGAAGCAAGTTGAGAATTGGTGCTTCAAGTGAAGAAGCAGAGTTGAAAAAGAAGAAAGAAAAGGATGTCAAGTTCTTGAAAACAAGATTTGATAATCGAGTTACAGCTTTGAAAAAGAAATTGAATGCTCAAAGAAAAGCTGAAGGAAAAGAGTTTGATAAAAATTTTCAGGATGAGAACTTTGTGGATTTTATTGTTCTAACAGAGAATATGGAACATTGGAAAAATTTGAAGAAGAAATGGCAGATTGCAAACTTCATTGTGAAGAAGTTTGGTGATCATTTGAGCAAAGAAGCTGAATTTGCTGATTTTGAAGAGTTCATGCTGAACATTGATCAAGAGTTTTGGGAAGACATAGCACAAGTTGCTGCTCATGCTGGAACAAAGATATTATGTCCTGAAGAACCGAATTGGGAACCTCCAAGACTGGAAAATGGAGAACCTGATTACAAGGAGATCAACAACATAATTGCTGAGATTATCAAAGAAGAAGGAATCACTGATCATCAACATATGATAGATATCAAAGCAAGGATGTATGTTGCATTCAGAATCTGAAGATACAGAATGAAGATGAAGGATCAAGCTCACAAGATAACATTTCTTATCCTTTAATCTTTATTTCTATATTTTTGTGTGTTACATATTTTGTTAGTATGTGTAATATGTGAAATATCTAATCTGATTGTGAATATGATATGAATTTTGAATTGATGAACTGTTATGATAGACTACATACTTAACTACTGATTTATTAAATTTAAGTAGTTTTGGCTTCATCAAAAAGGGGGAAATTGTTGGGATATTAATCCTTGAAACAATGTTCTAGATGATGAAAGTATGTTTTGATGGCCAAAAGCAACTTAAAGTTAGTAATATATGTGGTTCTAAGTCATCTTAACTAAGTCATCTGATGAGAAACTGAAAATGAGATTACTGATCTTAATGATATCTGAAATAAGTTTACTGATCTTATTTAGTAATATTGAGAGTAAGATTACTAATCTTAGTATGGAAACTGAGAATAAGTTTACTGATCTTATATGAGATATTTGAATCTGAGTTACTGATCTTATATACTTACTGGTCTTATATGCTTACTGATCTTATATGTAAGTTACTGATCTTATTGTTTACTGATCTGATATATGAACTGTTAGGTACTAAGCTGATGTTTTGTATTGTATAGACAGCTTATAGTGTAGGACTTAGATATACTCATCTGTATATAGTTCAGTTGATGTATAGATAGGTTTTATATTTGTAAGTTTGTATTTTATTATATTCAGCAGTGTAAAAGTTCAGAACAGTAGATTAGAACACTAGATTAGAAGAAGATCAGAAGACTAAGAAGACTCAGAGGACTACTTCAGAATAAGAAGACTTCAAGAAGAGTTGGAGATAAGCTTAGAAGAAATCTGGAGAAGTTTTGAACAGTTTTAAGTTACTGTGCTGACTGGCTCAGCAGAGTAAAAATCAGAAGAGTAAAAATCAGAACAGTAAGTTACTGTGCTGATTTGGTATAATTGAAGAATAAGTTTGGAAAGCTTATTTAAAGTGTAACTGAAGATTTATTGAAGAGATGCTGACTTGGAAGTTGAAGGAAGTTACAAAGTCGGTTACAAGAAGAAGTTACAAAAACAGTTTTAGAGTTAGTTGAGAGTTAGTTCACAAACTGCTAACTGTCATACTAAGTTCTATAAATACTGTGTGATCTCCTACTGCTAAGACTACTGATCTTAAAGCATTCACAAGCAATCTAAGTCTACAGAGCACAAGAAGAACTCACAGAGTTGAAGGAGATTAAAGAAGAGAAGAGCCACTGAATTGAAGAGAAGAATCAAAGGCTATTCAAAGAGAAGATTTACTTTTCAAGTTTTAAGCTTGTATTTTGTAAAACAAGTGTGCTAGTTACTTGTAGAATTACTAGTAGATCGAAGATATACCTGGTGGTATAATCGATAAGATCACAGTCTTAATCTTTGGACTTTAAGCCACAAGAAACTCAAGAAGGAAGAGTTAATAAAACATCACAACTGGGATTGTGAGAGTGGATGTAGACTTATTGGTCGAACCACTATAAAATTCTGTGTTCTTTACATTTTATGTTTGATATTTGTGTGAATTTTTTAACTAAGAACATTAAAGATTTACAAAGATAAAGATCTAAAGAAAAGTTGAGTATAAACTAGTAAGGCTCATACAGTTTTGAAAGTACTGATCTGAGCTAAGTAAGCACAGTATAGTACATAAGAAGACTAAATTCCGCATTGCATATTCTGATATTTTGAAAGATTTTTGAAAGTCTATTCACCCCTCCCCTCTAGACTTTCTTAGCTTACTCAATCTTAACTCAACTTGGGACCAACAAGTGGTATCAGAGCAGTAGTTCTTTGGACTGTTGTTTCTTGATAACCTTGCAGATCTTGAGGGAAATCTTACTAATCTTGCTACTATTTCTTGATATTTGTCACTATCTGAATACTTGAAAATACTTGCTATACTACCGATCTTATCTGTCTGATCAAACATGGATGAAACTAATGTGAACAAACTTCCTAAGTTCTCGATTTCAGATTATGATCGTGATGACTTGGCACTCATGGCTAAACAAGAGATTGAGGTATCATCTACTATTTCTTTCCGTTCTTGTGATAGTTCTGATTCTGATTTATGTGACACTGCTGATAGTAGTGTAGGAAGTAGTCTTCATCATTCCCAAGGAGTGACTAAAGAAGACCTTCTACAAGCTAACAAAGCATTCATTGAAATTAGTGATGAGAATATAACTTTAAAGCAAGAAATCATTAATCTGAAAGAAGCTCAGTCAAAAGTAGATCCTAATATAGCTGTCATAAATGCAAGGCTATCAGAAGAGTTGTCACAACTCCAAGAAAAGTATGCATCCATTGACAAACTATATCAGGGTATGCTTAAAACTCAAGCCAAAGAGACTAATGAATTCAATGATTTAAAGATTAAGTGTGAAAAACTTGAAGAGCGCAATAGATTCTTAGAATCTGAAGTAGTGAGCCTAGATCGAAAGCTATCTGGGATGATTAACTCTACTAGGATTAATCAAACTATCTCAGACAGATATAGAGCTCCAAATGATAAAAGTGGAATAGGTACTGATCTGCCTAGTTCCTCTACTTCAGAATTTAAGAACACTAATGGAGCTAGTTCAAGTTCTTTGCAACTAGATAAAGGAAAAGAACCTATGACTTATGATAATGATCCAAAACTCAAAGTACAGTCTAAATACATCCCTCCTACTACCAAGAATGGTAAAATGAAGAATGTATTAAGACCAGTACAGTCAAGACAATACCAGAAGAGGTATACTCCTCTGACCAGATCAGATCAGTCCTGGAATCAGAAGAGACAAACTCAGAACAGTAGGTCAAGACAAGCACAGGCAAGTTGGGAACAGCCTAGACCTCCTTTTATAAGGCAGTCTCAGCTGTATTCAACTAAACCTAGGAGATTTGTGCCTCATTATCATAACAAACCTGTTCTTTATCCTCCACCTTTATCTTATGATATCATTGGTGAGGAAAGACCAAAACGCATCTATAAGCCGTATGGTCCACATGCTTTTAGACCATATTCAAACTATTATAGACATACTGATCTTACTGAAAAAGGGATAGAACCAATGAAAGGCTATCTCAGAAAAATAGATCCTAAGTCTGCTGATAATTCTGAAATGGTTAATAAAGTACTGTTTTGTGATAAATATGGAAGAAAACTAAAGAGGTCTCATTTATTCAAAACTTCAATGTTTATTTGGGTGCCTCTTACTGCTACTAACACTCAAGGACCCCAATAAATAGTGGGTACCTAAATTACATGTGTATAGAGATATGTACTAACATTTCAGGTACTGATCTTATACCAAGAAGAAGATAAAGCAGAAACTAAGAGCAGTACATCAAAACTCAACATTCAGAAGAGACAACCCTATGTCAGATCACTACACTTAAAACAGGTAACAAAGTTACTAAAGTGGCCTTAATCCCGATGAGGAAGCTGGTAAAGCTGAGGGACACTGAGAACACACATTAAGGGGGAATCTGTGATTTCTTAAAAGATCCTTTTGTTGACTCAGAACACTAAGACACTTTAGCATAAACCTCGATGTGATCATTAAATTAAACATATTGTTACTAATCTGTACTGTTTTACACTTATATCTCATGAACTAACACTTTTACCAAGGTGAAACAGGCACAGAAGAGGAATTCTCCATTGAAGGGGGAACTGATCTGATTACAGATTTGAAAAGTCTACTAATCTGATCTGATTACAGGCTATAGCAGTCTACAGATATATTCTGATTAATACATTGACTTGTCTACAGAACTGTACTGATTACAAAGCTTCTTTGTCTATAGTACTGATCTGATTACAATTCAGTTATTCTACAGAACTAATCTGATTACTAACTAATCTGTCTACAGAAAAATTTGTTTACTACTAATCTGTCTACAGAATTCTACTAATCTGACACAGTACTGATCTGAGGATTACTGTGCTGATATCAAAAAGGTGAAATCAGGGAAATTGGGTACTGATCTGAACACTACTGTGCTGACCCATCTACTGATCTGAAATCTACTATGCTGATTCATCTAGTGATCTGATTTCCAAAAAGGGTACTCAGCTGATCACAGTACTCAGTTGATCCAGATAAGTGAAATTTTCTTTATATATAAGTAAGAAAATGAAGAGAAATAGTTTTGGAAACTACTGTGCTGATTTGCATCAGAACAGTCTTTTGGTTTAGAATACTCTAAGTCAAAAATTGTTCAATTTTAGATTACTAATAGAGAAGATTAATACACTCTCTATTTCTAACCTAAAAACTGTGGTGTATTTATCAAACACAAATTGGCTCCAAAATTAAGGATGGTACTAGAATATGAACAGTTTATTTTCAAAACACGAATTTCGAGACTTAATCTCAACCATTCTTTGTGATAATCAAATTCAATCCTAGCCCTAGATTGGTTTTGAATTTGACAAAAACGATAACTCTTCATCGTCTTTCTTACGAGTTCATTTCTGAAAAACTCATAACTTCATAACTTCTGAAAAATCTGGTTTCTACAAATGACAACTATCAATATTATTAGTGAATCTAACGAAGTTGCAGGAACATTTGATTCAAATTTCTGGGTTCGCGAAAAGGGCATTTTTGTAGAAAATGTAGTATATTTCAATGGCCGACACAATGCTGAAAATCAAGCGATTCTGACAATGTGCGAGGAGTGTGGGCTAAGGAAATTTCTGGAATCATCTCCACTGAATGTCTATGAACCGGAGGCTATGGAATTTTATCTACAGCTCAAAGGTGATAAAAATGGTGTTCACTCCATGCTTTCTGGGCATAAGGTCACGATTACAAGGGAAATCCTAGAAGTAATGTTGGATTTGCCTCAAGGCCTGGTGGACATTATGAATTACAAAGCTGGAGAAGAGAAGGAATGTGTAGGAAGATGGTCAGGTGTTGAAACAGAGTCCTTGACTAATCTGAAGAAGGATGTTCTCCCTACTGGTCTTCAATTTTTGATGGACATAGCCGGAAAGTGCTTGTTAGGGCAACATCATAGCCAGGATGCTTTATCAAGTTCCAAAATTCGAATTATGGCTGCAATCATCGACAGAGTTCAAGGTGATTGGCAAGGATTTTTCTTGGAAAGGTTATTGACTGAGAAAGACAAAGTTTTGTTCGATGAGGATACCATGGAATTTTCGATTAAATCGAAACTAGGGTTCGGAAACAAGTTGAGTTTCTTGTTGCCGCAGTTGGTCAAAAAGCCTTATTGGAGTAATCCCAAGAAATTCCATCATGGAAAATTCTTGATGAAGAAGGAGTCTGTTCGTTTTGAACAAGAGAATCCTTTGGAGCAACCCCAAGAGCTTGAAGCACAAGAATCTGGTGATTCAATGTACCGATCTGATGATAATCAACCTGAGATTAGATCGAAGGCGAGGCATGATCCGAGCAGTATTAGACCCAGGAGAGGAAGGTCTGCTACAGCTGCCTCAGAGCCAACAGTCAGATTTGTTGAGACTATGGTGCAAGCAAGCTCAGAAGAGCAAGAGGTTAGTGTTCCTAGTCCTATTGCTTTGCATAAGAGAACTAAGAGGAGAAGTGCTAGGAGAAAGTTTGTTGATGTTTCTTCTACCCCTTCAAACTCTGAACCAAGCCCAGCTGAAACCCAAAACCCTCGACCTTCATGTTCTGGACAATCAGCTCACTACTTTCCTGTGACTCAGAACACTCCCCATTCATCCCCTCAGAACATTAATCTTCAACCTACTCCTATTTCAAGTCCTCAACATCAACCTTCACCACATCATTCACCAACACAGATTCATGATCACTCTACTAAACATGAATTTGAGCCTTCTACTGTACCAATTGACATTTCATCATCCCCTGAACCTGAATTTATAACTCCTAAACCTGCTGATTTAATGGAGTATACTATCTGTGATAAAGAGGATAGAATCAGGATAGATTTGAGGATAGCTTTGTTGAAGCAATTTCCTGGATTGGATGAAAGCTCAGTTGAGTTTGAGAAACTCCTTAGGATTGGCACATGGGTGTATCTTAAGAGGAGTACTTTGAAAGAGAATTTAGCTATTATGGAAGGTATGGGTGGTGCTTCAATCTTTGATGATTGGGAAGCAGAGCAGATGCAAGCAGCTGGTGTTAACTCATTTCTTGAGCTAGTTACCCCAGAATCTGTAGTTCACCTTGTTGAAAGGCTGACAGGAATTAAATATTCTGTTGAAAAGGTTGCAACTCCTCCTACAGATGATGATTTGCTTGTGGAAAGTGAAGAGAAGGGTGTTGATGAAGCTGAGAATGCTGCTGAAAAGGATTTTATGGAAATTGATGAGGATGTTGACAATGCAACAGAAGTGTTTGAGAACACTGTTGTGATTGAAGAAACTGAAGCTTTGGAGAATCAAGATTTAAATGCTGAAGAAATGGAAAGCATTCCAATTCACTCTACTGATCCTATCATTCCTGAGGATGTGCAGGAAGAGATCAGAACAGTTCCTGTTGAGAAGGATGTTGATAATTCAAGCTTTGAAATGTTGAAAAAGCAGAATGCAGAGCTTCAAGTAAAATTGGAAGATGCTGTAAAGATGTTCCAAGAAGCTACTGACAGAATGAATAAAATGCTTGCTGAAAACTCAATTGACAGAGTTATGGAGCATACAATGTCTAAGATTTATGATCTCCATAGACTACAAGAGAAGAACTTATCTAAAGTGTTGCATGACAGGATGGAACAACACTTAACTCCCATGCAAGAGTGGCATGATGAAGCCAAAAAGGGGGAAGATAAGATAAGAAGAGTAATGGAGCAAACTCAGTCACAACAAGCTCAATTGGTTGTGAGTCAAGATGAATTGAAAGAAGAGATTGCAATTCTGAATGAGAAATTTAAACTGAGGAAGCAACAGAAGCAAACTGAAGAAATTGTTGAGAAAAAGAAAACTGATGCTGCTGGAAGTTCTAGTCAGAAAAAGAGGAAATTAATACTGTCTGATGAAGAAGAACAAGAAGAAGAAGAAACTGGTAGACTTACCAGATCCAGAAGCAAGTTGAGAATTGGTGCTTCAAGTGAAGAAGCAGAGTTGAAAAAGAAGAAAGAAAAGGATGTCAAGTTCTTGAAAACAAGATTTGATAATCGAGTTACAGCTTTGAAAAAGAAATTGAATGCTCAAAGAAAAGCTGAAGGAAAAGAGTTTGATAAAAATTTTCAGGATGAGAACTTTGTGGATTTTATTGTTCTAACAGAGAATATGGAACATTGGAAAAATTTGAAGAAGAAATGGCAGATTGCAAACTTCATTGTGAAGAAGTTTGGTGATCATTTGAGCAAAGAAGCTGAATTTGCTGATTTTGAAGAGTTCATGCTGAACATTGATCAAGAGTTTTGGGAAGACATAGCACAAGTTGCTGCTCATGCTGGAACAAAGATATTATGTCCTGAAGAACCGAATTGGGAACCTCCAAGACTGGAAAATGGAGAACCTGATTACAAGGAGATCAACAACATAATTGCTGAGATTATCAAAGAAGAAGGAATCACTGATCATCAACATATGATAGATATCAAAGCAAGGATGTATGTTGCATTCAGAATCTGAAGATACAGAATGAAGATGAAGGATCAAGCTCACAAGATAACATTTCTTATCCTTTAATCTTTATTTCTATATTTTTGTGTGTTACATATTTTGTTAGTATGTGTAATATGTGAAATATCTAATCTGATTGTGAATATGATATGAATTTTGAATTGATGAACTGTTATGATAGACTACATACTTAACTACTGATTTATTAAATTTAAGTAGTTTTGGCTTCATCAAAAAGGGGGAAATTGTTGGGATATTAATCCTTGAAACAATGTTCTAGATGATGAAAGTATGTTTTGATGGCCAAAAGCAACTTAAAGTTAGTAATATATGTGGTTCTAAGTCATCTTAACTAAGTCATCTGATGAGAAACTGAAAATGAGATTATTGATCTTAATGATATCTGAAATAAGTTTACTGATCTTATTTAGTAATATTGAGAGTAAGATTACTAATCTTAGTATGGAAACTGAGAATAAGTTTACTGATCTTATATGAGATATTTGAATCTGAGTTACTGATCTTATATACTTACTGGTCTTATATGCTTACTGATCTTATTGTTTACTGATCTGATATATGAACTGTTAGGTACTAAGCTGATGTTTTGTATTGTATAGACAGCTTATAGTGTAGGACTTAGATATACGCATCTGTATATAGTTCAGTTGATGTATAGATAGGTTTTATATTTGTAAGTTTGTATTTTATTATATTCAGCAATGTAAAAGTTCAGAACAGTAGATTAGAACACTAGATTAGAAGAAGATCAGAAGACTAAGAAGACTCAGAGGACTACTTCAGAATAAGAAGACTTCAAGAAGAGTTGGAGATAAGCTTAGAAGAAATCTGGAGAAGTTTTGAACAGTTTTAAGTTACTGTGCTGACTGGCTCAGCAGAGTAAAAATCAGAAGAGTAAAAATCAGAACAGTAAGTTACTGTGCTGATTTGGTATAATTGAAGAATAAGTTTGGAAAGCTTATTTAAAGTGTAACTGAAGATTTATTGAAGAGATGCTGACTTGGAAGTTGAAGGAAGTTACAAAGTCGGTTACAAGAAGAAGTTACAAAAACAGTTTTAGAGTTAGTTGAGAGTTAGTTCACAAACTGCTAACTGTCATACTAAGTTCTATAAATACTGTGTGATCTCCTACTGCTAAGACTACTGATCTTAAAGCATTCACAAGCAATCTAAGTCTACAGAGCACAAGAAGAACTCACAGAGTTGAAGGAGATTAAAGAAGAGAAGAGCCACTAAATTGAAGAGAAGAATCAAAGGCTATTCAAAGAGAAGTTTTACTTTTCAAGTTTTAAGTTTGTATTTTGTAAAACAAGTGTGCTAGTTACTTGTAGAATTACTAGTAGATCGAAGATATACCTGGTGGTATAATCGATAAGATCACAGTCTTAATCTTTGGACTTTAAGCCACAAGAAACTCAAGAAGGAAGAGTTAATAAAACATCACAACTGGGATTGTGAGAGTGGATGTAGACTTATTGGTCGAACCACTATAAAATTTTGTGTTCTTTACATTTTATGTTTGATATTTGTGTGAATTTTTTAACTAAGAACATTAAAGATTTACAAAGATAAAGATCTAAAGAAAAGTTGAGTATAAACTAGTAAGGCTCATACAGTTTTGAAAGTACTGATCTGAGCTAAGTAAGCACAGTATAGTACATAAGAAGACTAAATTCCGCATTGCATATTCTGATATTTTGAAAGATTTTTGAAAGTCTATTCACCCCTCCCCTCTAGACTTTCTTAGCTTACTCAATCTTAACTCAACTTGGGACCAACATTTTCTTTTATTAATTGAAATACTCTAGACAAAATAATAATAATAATAATCTTCTTAGTTATATTTTCTCACAAATTGCACTTCCTAAAACATTAAATAGCTAATCTAACAATTGAAAAAAAAAACATTAGAGTAAATAACCATGTAACTTTTGTAGTTTGATGATGGAAAAAAAAAAAAAACAAATTGGATGCAATATAAATTGTACTCCATTTGTCTCATTTTATTTATTGTATTTGTCATTAAAAGTTGTTTACGAAATAAATAAATTATTAAATATCAATAAAAATGTGTGTAATATCATCAGTTAATACATATTGAAATATGATATTAAATTCTTAAATTAGTGCAAAATGGGTCTCAAAAAAAATCTCCTATAAAATGGGGGTATATTTTAATATACCTTTTAGGTTGTCTTTGGAGGGAGGTGTTTCAAATGAAAAGTTTTAAAAATAGTTGGATTTCAAATGACATGGTTTTGATTTAAAATTTCCTAAATTTTAACTTAAAAAATATGTTAAGAATTTTAAATCTATTCATTACTTTTTAATTCAATTTTAATCCAAGAAGTGAATTTGATGTATTTAAAATCTATAGATCAAATCTCTCTATCAAACTGAATTTCTTTTACACAGGCTTGATCAAATCTCTCTATTCAACTGAATTTCTTTTACACAGGCTTGACAGAAACATTTTTACTTAGCCAATCCATCTTGCACCTGTGGAAAATTTTCATAAATGCTCAAACGCACTTTTAATAATTGACTTATTATTCTACACAACCCAAACATTTTAAACAATATCATTGTTTTTTTTGTTGTTGAATTGTTTTAAACAACAGGATTGTTCTAGTTTTAACACTATAAACTCTTAAAATTAAAAGTAAAAAATACATAAAACGAAAGAGACAATGTAAAAAGTACACTCATGCACAATATACAAGCCAAACTTTCCCTATTGACAAATTGAAGAAAATGAGAACGAAATGAAATTTGGGAGAAGGTAGTGTAAGAGAAATGGTCAAAGGTGAAAATCAACTTTCTTTCGCCTTAAAAATCATTTTTGATACAACCCTCCATAAATAACGACATACCCATCTCTATATCCAAAGGCCTGCCGATTAAACAATTCAATACATACAAAACTCAATTTCTTTGTTGAAACAAACCAACCACACCTATTCTGGCTAATATAGGGTTTAGACCCAATAGTGCAAGTTACAGCTGACATCAAGCCAAAAGCTGCCGTGACACATTGCTAAAAAATTTAAAAATCCAATCAACAAGACGTGTGAAACAGTAAGACGACAAGGCATCATGCTACGCTCCATATAATATCAAATTAGAAAAGCAAATGCAAACTAATCATGAAACCTCCATAACTTGTTTTACCACAGAACTGTGTCTTAACATTGATAGTCGTCAAAACCAAATATCCATAAAATTCAAACAACTCTCCACCAAAAAAAACAAATATCTTTTAGATGCTAAACTTAAAAGATTGGAAATCCCAGTTCATAGGTCTTGAACACTCAAACCTGGAAACAAAACAGAAAACAAAGAGTATCAGTAAACTATGTTTTCTAAAATCTAATTTTCAGGGGGAGAAGAAAAGGCATGAATCAAGCTACTCAGGGTACCAAAAAACCACAGTAACATAAACATTATTTACAAGTATTCTTCCATAGAATAATGAGATATAGAACCAGAAAGTAGGTTTTTTATGGAAACAACCACATGCATAAATCACTTATACACCTTATCATGTACAAATATTTTATGCATGTGGTTGGTTCATAAGAAACACTCTTTCTGGTTTCATATCAAAACTGTTCCTCCATATATCAGTAACAAAAGAACCACAGCCAGTGCACATTAAAGAGGGGCAAATACAAAGGCTTCAAAACATATACTCCTTACTAACTAAAGCCTAGTTATTGACTGCATTTACAGATTAAAATGACACAAGATGATAAAAAACTAGATATGCCTGTCTCCACAGTTTTATATCAATCTCCATTGATCGTTCTGAACATTTGTTAAACACAGATAGTTTTATATCAATCTCCATTGATCGTTCTGAACATTTGTTAAACACAGAAAAATTGGGACTCAAACAAGTAAATTGAATCACAAAAAAATTATGCTTATTAATTAAAAAATCACATGGTAAGATACCTGGTGGAAGAGATTGCTTCAATTTGTCGGCCTTCTCGAGATCAAAGACACAGAGGGTGTACAAGTACTTTGAGCACCTAACCTTGAACTTAACAACATCCTTCTTCGTCTTGCTTCTCTTGATCTTCACGGAACGTGCATCCTTTCTTCTAGCCGTCAGAAGGAAGTCCTTTATCTCATGAATTTGCTTCGGCTGCACACAACATAACAGGCCAAACAATAAGATTTTTTACACAATTTCATAAAAATTACCAAACACAAGCTTATCATTTTCGACATTCATTTCAGTGGAAACACCAAGTCTCTAATTCTTTAATTTTTAGTATTTCTTTTCAAGTCAAAATTCAACAAATCAGAGACGGTTCCACCTTATCATACTGAATTTCTACAACTCAATGCCGCATTAAAATCAACCATATATACATAATAGCTAATACAAAACCGCATATCTTTTTTTCAGCACAAATATGAAAACCGCATCAACGGTATATCACAAACTGCAAATCGATTACAATCAAAACACAGATTAACTAACGAATTACAAAATGAACAAAATTTCATGAGAGGGAAAGAGCTTACCATTTTGATAAATAGAGATTGACGGCCGCAAGAAGAGTGCAAATCTCAAACCTCAAAACCTACTGTGGGATTATATATCACGTCAACATATAAAACCTTAAATCATAATGGGCCTGAACTAATATTGGGTTGGGTGTGGGTTTAAGGAATCTATTATGGGCCTGAACTAATATCGGGTTGGGCCGTGGGATTTTAAGGAAGGGTATTTGGAGTCTGTCTATTTACACCCGGTAAATGATGCACTCCCTCATTTCTTTAATTAATATAATAATCATGTAAAAAAAAAAAATATCCTTCACTAAAAATACATCATACTAGATGCATTATGCATCATCCCCTACTGAACACAACCCTATTGTCATTTCTTTCATTTTTTTCCTAAAGCACTACTTTCGACCGCCCCCGACATCATTTTCGGTGACCACTAAACCAAAAAAATCCATAAAATATTTAGAAAAATCACAATTTTTTTTTATAAATTTCGACCAATCAGTGTCGACCATATACACTCCCGTCGACAAAAGTGTATATGTTTGACACAAATTGGTCGAAAAAAAAAGTACATTTTTGACCATATAATGTCGACAAAATACACTCTCTTCGACAAATTGTTGTCGACAAGTGTGTATTTGGTTGACATTAAGTTGTCAAAAATAATAAAAAAAAAGGTTTCTACAGAAATCTGCAGAAAACCCTAACAAAAAAAGGGATGCACAAACCTGGGTCGACAGAAGAAAGAGGTCGCACGGTCGATGGAAAAGAGAAACTGCGTCGTGCGGTCGACGCAAAAAATGGAGGGGACCGCGCTGTCGTCGGAATCGAGGGGATAGGGAGGCTACGCCGCGCGGTCGATGCAAAAAATGGAGGGGGCCGTGTCGGAATCGAAGGGAGAGGGAGGCGCCGCGCTGCACAAAAAATGGAGGGGGTTGCGTCAGCGCCGGAATCGAGGGGAGAGTGAGGTTGTGTCGCGCTGCGCAAAAAATTGAGGGGGGCGTGCCGGCGCAGAATCGAGGGGAGAGGGAGGGAACAAAAAACACAAAAAATTGAGGGGCTGGGCCACGGCGTCGGACGGTCGGACAAGGGGGCGCGACGGTGGCTGGTGTGGGTGATGGGTTGGTGGGGGGAATGGAGAGAATGAAGATGGAATTAGGTTTTGGTGGGGGTTAGTAGTAATAGGAATTTTATGAAGATAAAGGCATTTAAGACAATTGAGGGGGTGCATCCATCTTAGACCCGATTTTAAGGGGTGCATCAATCGGGAGTGTGCATCCATCGTAAATGGAGGTGTAAATAGTCAAACTCTTTAAGGAATCTAAGTGTACGTGGGCTATTTGCCCCTCCAAACATCTTAGATGCACACCCGATACATGTACTCCTCCAAGACGATTTGTAGTTGCACTCCCTCCAAATTATATAAAAAATATTTTTTTTATTTAAAAACACCATTAATAAATATACCCAACTAAAAAAAATATAACCCTAACCCTAATTCTTTCATTCTCCTCTCATTTCAGCTGCCCCGCCCCCACAGCAGAGGCGGATCCAACATACAATTTGTTGTACACCCAAATTAATTGTTTTTTAATTTTTTCTTATGTAAAAAAAAAAAAAAGTTAATAATGTCTAAAAAAAAACGATAATCAAAATTGTACACCCAATTCTAAACTTAATATATTTTGTACCCTCAAATTCTAAATCGTGGATCCGTCCTGTCCAACAGGGCCACAACCCTCTCCTCCTTCTGCCCCCTTTTTCTTTTCTTTGCAGCAGGTCGTCGCCTAACTCCTCCCTTCTTCCTCCTTTCCCCACCCCACTCGCCAGAGCCACTCCACCATCCCCACGCATATGCGACTACGCGAGCAGTTTTGTTTTGTTAATTTTTTTTAGGTAAAGTTTAGTATGCACTCGGGTGCATGTTGTGCACCCTAGTTCATGTTGCACTTTTCAGTTTTACTGACTTACACTTTTTGGTAAATGGTGTTGCACTTTTCAATTATTACTAAAAATATTATTATACAGTTTAATAATTGAAAAATGCAACACCAGTTATCAAAAAGTATAAGTGAGTAAAACTGAAAAGTGCAACATGGACTATGGTGCACAACACGCACTCGAGTCCAGCAGACCAACCCTTTTTTTTTAATATTTTCGATAAATTAGTTTGAAAAATGTACTAGAAGATAAAGATATACTATAGTATAATATTTCAATAGCTTACTAAATACGTTTCTATGTGCAATATTTTTAATAGCAAGCATAGCCGAAGCAAGAAAATCAGAAGTTGTAAATTATAAGCATCCGTTCTCTAATAAAAAAAATTGTACTCCTTAATTAATTGCCCCATAAATTATGGGGTTACGATTACAAAATACTTTTTTTTTTTACAATTTGATACACTACATTTTTTAATTTTACAATTCGATGAATCTACCTATTTTTCGGTAACACTACAATACACAAAATTATTTTTGTGAACTGTGATTTAAAGGACACGATTTTATTCATTTTAGTTTTGGAGGAAAATGATAATAATTAATTTGGTTTATGATATAATTTTTTTAAAATGATTTTTTAGTATTATTTTTAGTTTAAAATGTTTTGAAATTTTAAAAATTATTTGTATTCATCAATCGTGACATTTGTATGGCTTTCTAGAAAGTAAATCGGACACGTCTATATTTATCTTCGCCTTAGGTCACACTCTTCTTTATCTTCTTGTTTATGTTAATGATATTATTATTACGAGTAATGATTAAAGTTATGTTGCTTGCCTCATTGTCAGGATCAACAAAGAGTTCGTCATAAAAGATCTAGGTCGCCTCAAGTACTTCCTCGGCCTCGAAGTCACCTACATCAATCAAGGTCCTTGTGTCAGTCCAAATACACCAAACACATTTTCACTCGAACGACCATGATTTGTTGAAGAAATTGGTTAGAAATTGATTAATTTTAATTAATTAATTGATTTTAAAATGAGAGTGAAGAACACTCGTCTTTGACCAATTTATTGAGGGCTATAAATGTAATTTCAAGAAAATTAAATGGCATAAAATCGTTCTACTCTCGGAGTAGATGTTCGTAGTGTATTTAAAATCCCAAAACCGAATTTCGGTGAGTGAGAAATTAATTCACGAAGTTGAAACGTCAAATAATACACTTTGTGAGATAAAGTGTTACTATATTATGCTAATTGTCCCACATTGAAACTTTAAAAGTTTAATGGGGCTAATTACTCCTTATAAATAGGAGGGTGTTACAATGATTCAAATAATAATGATTAAGGAGCAATCCAATAGTCTATACGGATGCACATGTGTGCTCGTCCGGTTGAGCTTGGACCTAGTTTTGGGCTCGTGACTCGTGGGTTTTAAATTTGGGCTTTTAGACCCATCTATAATTTTGGAACTTGAATATTTGGGCTTGGCTCATACAAATCAAGTTTCCAGAAAGTTGAAGCCCAATTCAAAATTGGGTCAACCCAAATGAATTTAAAGTTGAATTTGAACTATGATGAATTTGGACGTTGGAGATGTCTAGGTACATTGACGTTACAAATTTGGATGAACTTGGACGTTTGAGTGTCTAGATTCATGGACGTTTCATAAATGAATTTGTAACCGCAAGGAGTTACAAAATACTTCCTCCATTTTTGAATAAGTGTCATTTTAACATTTTTCAACAAATTAACATATTAAATTGTGGTCAATATTACCCTTCATTAATGATAAATAATTTTGATATTAAATTTTTGTTTTGTAAAGAATGTGGTCAAGAATGTATGTGATATTCATATATACAATATTTATGATTTTTCCATGATTTATGCTATTATATTAATTGAAATTGAAGGCAAATTAATTATAAGGGTAAAATTGTCAAAATTAAAGAAAAAAACATTGAATGACACTTATTATAAAAATAAATAAAAAGGCAAAGTGACACTTATTTAAAAGTGGAGGGAGTATATGAATTGCCATAATGGGAAATTTTGTAACCACTAGAAGTTACAAATAACATGAATGTCATATTAAATGTGAAGGCTCCCTCACATGTTGGAACATGCCTATAAATAGGGTGCATGTTTTATGTTGCAAAGACACTCATACACACATTTGCATACTCACACAAAGAGATGAACACTTGATTTTATAGAAAAAATCATAACATCATACATATTTGTATCGAGCATATAGAGTGCAGTCCAGTTTTCGTGTCGATTCAGTTCGTTGGAACTCTATACGTTGTGGTGCTGCTCGTATAGAGGCGAAAGTCGTTTTACCTTTTAAAACGTTACGTCAAGCCGTGAGCACTAGCCGGGACGTATTCGTTTTGCGGGAAAAGGGTTTCCTTGACTCAACTTTAACTTTGTTCCTATTGTTCGTGAGATGGGGTCGTTGCTGCTGATTTCGAGAACCTACTTGTTTTGGAAAGCTGCTAAAGGAGGAAAATTGCCAAAAGAGGAAAATCGAAGACTTTGTGTAAATGTTGATTTAATTGTATTTATAATTTTGTTATTTATTTCTGTCAAATTTGTAAAGCCATTGTTGGGTGCTCAAAAATTACAACATGATTGACTCCAAACCCATCGATCTCCACACCTCTCTCCTCGACTAATCTTCTCTTCGTGAATGGCCCAACTTTCTCTGATCCAACGCTCTTCCGCTCGCTCATAGGTGCCCTCAAATATTTGACTATCACTCGCCCACACCCTACCTTTGTAGTCAATACCATTTTCAGATCCAAGCTGCACCAACTACTGATCATTTTCAGGCAGTCAAAAGTATTCTTCCTACGTTAAAGACATTATTGATCATGTCCCCAACTTTGCTTCAAGATCCTCGACCTTAATAGACTCATTGTCTTGATACTCGTCGTTCTACATATAAATTTGCACTCTTTTTGGGACCAAACTTATTCTCTTGGGATGCCAAGAAACAACCAACTGTTTCTTGGTCGAGTTGTGAATTTGAGTACCATGCTATGGCGAACACAACCCCAGAGATTGTTTGGATGACTTCTCTACTTCGCGAGCTACATGCCTCCTCCATCCTGTCCTCCAACGTTCTCGTCCTCTAAGAAAAGTTAAGTATCCTCTCCGCCGTAGAGATATTAAGGTTTTTCATTGTTGAGAATCTCCGGTCCATCAGCCCGCATAAATACACAATATGTCAATTACGGATTAATTAGGAAATTAGAATCGTATCAAGTCGAATCTCTAGGAATTTGATGTAATTCACAGAATCAAACTAATCACCCGAAATCTGGTTGAATTAAGGACCTGGCTCTCAACGAGGAGAGAAATCTTTGTTGTTAGCTACTTAAATTCAAGATTATATATATATATATATATGAAGTTAAATAGTTCAGCATGTTCAGCTTAAAAGGACTATAAAAAAAGTTTGTGTCCAACCTAGTTAATTTAATTTGACTTTTAAAAAAATTTGAGCCCGGCTTATTTATTAATTGAGCCAAGCTGAGTCGATCGATTTTTAATAGATTGAGTCCTAGGCTCCGATAGTAGTCTGTCTCATTCTCACCCCTGCTCCCATATAAAAGATATCACATTCGAGTCATCTATATATGCAGGCCCGGTCCTAATGTGAAGCCAACGAGGCGATTGATTCAAGCCCATGAATATTTCAATTTTTTAGGGGTCCATTTTTTAAAATATCTTTTATATATATATATATATATATTATATTATAATATATTAATATAACTATATAAGACACATAAAGAGAAGTTAGAAAGACGGCACTGGCAGCGCTAAAATAGTAAAAAGAATTAGTGAAGGAGAAAGGAAGGAAATACTAGGAGAAAAAAGTCTCAACAAAGGCATGAGATTACTAGTTTATCATCATTCATCAAATAGGTACTCTCTCCATCCCACATGAATTTGCGCACTTTCTATAAATGGATGTCTCATACCAATTTGCACACCCCATAAAAGGAAATATCTTTATAACCCCCACCATCAAAATATACTCTTATTTACCTATATGCCATTATTTTTCCACACTCAATCTACTTTTTACTTTACTTTTTCATAAAACTTTACAAAACTACCCTTCAAAACATCACTCATTACACTTTTTCTTACACATTTCTTAAATTGTGTGCCATCCTAGGTGTGCAAGTTCCTATGGGATGAAGGGAGTATACTTTAGGGGGATGTTTCTTTTGGGCTTTGGGTGGTTTTAAAAACCAGATTTTTGAAATCCTGGTTTTTGAAATCCCGATGAATAGTAATATGGGTGTTTCTTTTGGGTTTTGGAATAGTGAAGGATTTAACTTTATGTCAAATCAAGTTGTAAGATTGAATGAGTTTGTATTATTATATTATTGTTTGGTGAGATTATAATGATTAGTTGATTAAATGTATTATATTATTGTATTATTATATTATTATAGTATTATTATATTATTGTTGAAAAAGAATATAATGATTGGAGTAATATTATATAGATATAACTTTATGTCAAATCAATATGTTTGATAAGGATGGTTTTGAGTGGATTTTGAAAACCGATTTTTAAATCCCGAAGTAAAACGGGTTTTGGATCTTCAAATCCAAAACCTGGTTTTTAAAATCAAAAAGAAACATCCCCTAGGAGAAAATTTCATTTTACATCCTATAACTTAGGCCTAATTCAATTTATATCTTTTAAGTTTTCACATTTTCAATCTACGTATTAGAGTGCCCAATTTACATTCTTTTTTGTCCAATTCACATCATTTTCTTCGAAAAATTGAGATTCCGGGAAAATAGTTAAATTTACCTTCATTAATTTTTTTTAAATTTGAAAATTAAAAAATAATATTAAAATAAAAAATTTCTCGTATAAAAAATTTAAAAAGTTCTAAAATCCCAAAAATCTAAAATTATCTATAAAAATTTCTGAAAATCTCATTAAATTTTCTAAAAATTATAATAACCGCATTAAAAATCTGAAAAATCTATTAATTAAAAATTAGAAATTCTAAAATGTGTAAAAGAAAATTGTCTTTTAAAGTTTATTTTATGTTATGTTTCATGAGTTTCGTATAGAATAAAAATGGGATGGGGCCTTTTTTTAAAGTTCGATTCAGGCCCAGATATTCCTAGGACCGACCCTGTATATGTGTCCAAAAATATAACGAGTCCACCGTATAAGATATCCATGTTAATTGTGATACATAAAATTTGACAAAAACTTATATATATACTCCGTACAATATTTCATGATACTTAGATCCATGCAATTTGATCTATCCTACTCAATTTGTATTACCCTGAATTTATAGCGCATATAGCAGAAACAAAAAGAATGTGAGAAAATTAAATCATCAAAAATGAAAAAAAAAACATATTTGTAAAAATAATTCCTGCAATGTGTAGAGCATTACGTGATTTTTTAATTAAACAACGGCGTGGTGACTTTGGGCGGCGGACACAGTTGTCCTTTTTTGGCAAAATTTTGAGCTGCATCTTCAAGGAAAAGGCACGTCCATTTATATTCAAAATGGCGAGGGGTATATGAAAAGAAAACCTAAAATCATAAGTTCACAAAGAGTAGTAAGAGGTCGGAGTGTCTGTTAAAACAACTTTACCTGAAAAAATCCGACAAACCCCGAGGTAAAAGGAAAAGGTACGTACACTCCTAGCTAAGGTCCTTAGGGACAATAGCCCTCGCCTTATTTGAGCACTATCGCTTGACCCTCGTCGTTGGCGATAAAATAATTAATTACATTCACCATTTTTAGTAAAAAAATATGGCGAGGGTTAATTTGACCCATGCACGTCAAGTCTCTCACTAATGGTGATTTTTTTTAGTGCTTGTCGGTAATTACAAAGTCAGAGATTTGATTCCATCACCTTAAGATAATCAACTAAACTTTCTTATTGGTAATGGCAAAGTCAACTGCCCAAGTGGTTGATGGAAGATTAATTTGATCTCATTACATTTTCTCTCGTGTTGCGTGTGTTCTTGTCCATAAACTTAATTTTAAAGTTGAAATATCGATAATGTTGTGCAATGAAACTAGTTTAGTGATTACGAGATTGAGTGATTGTGTTCTGTGTACTACGAAATCTTCCGAATTTGTAGAGAGGGTGAAAATTAATTCTTGTATATTAATTCCTAACACTCTCCCTCACTCGTGGGCCGGATTAACACCTCTTACCCTTTTTGGGGAGGAGGCCCACGAGTGACCCATTTAAATTGTCCACTCGTGGGCCGGATTAACACCTCTTACCCTTTTTTGGGAGGGGGCCTCCTCCCCAAGAAGTATTTATACGAAATCTTCCGAACTTGTAGAGAGGGTGAAAATTAATTCTTGTATATTAATTCCTAACACTCTCCCTCACTCGTGGGCCGGATTAACACCTCTTACCCTTTTTGGGGAGGAGGCCCATCGAGTGGACAATTTAAATGGGTCACTCGTGGGCCGGATTAACACCTCTTACCCTTTTTTGGGAGGAGGCCCCTTTTTGGGGAGGAGGCCCATCGAGTGGACAATTTAAATGGGTCACTCGTGGGCCGGATTAACACCTCTTACCCTTTTGGGGGAGGAGGCCCATTGAGTGGACAATTTAAATGGGTGGAGTGCTTTCAACAGGAATCGAACCCAGGTCGTTTTGACCGGTTTGCTCTAATACCATGAAAGAATTCCGTCTCATCTAAAAGTCCGAACTTGTAGAGAGGGTGAGAATTAATTCTTATATATTAATTCCTAACAAACTTGTAGAGAGGATGAAAATTAATTCTTGTATATTAATTCCTAACCATTGTATATTGCAATTTCTAGAAGTAAATATAAATTCAGGGATTTGAACATACCAATTAATGTACCAAGATGATAATCCTGATAGTGACAACAAAATATTTAAAATGTAGTTTTAAATGTAAAAATAAAAATTAGAATAAAAAAAAACATTTAGATTATTTCGAATATCAAATTTATAGTATTTTCTCGTTTCACAATAACTTTCACACTTTTCTTTTTGGAACGTCCCAAAATAACTTTCACACATAAACTACACTTTTACAATATTCTAAAATTTACACAAATGTCATTATTTTATCTTCATACATACACAAAAGTCAACTCATTTCTTTACTTTATACCTAAAGTTTTACAAAATTACCCCTTAAAACTTCACTTATTATTACATTTTTTAAATTTACGTGTCCACCTACAAGTTACTATTTCAGGACAGAGGGAGAAAAACATATATACAGTCGAGAGATATTCTATAAGATTAAGTCAATATAAAAAAATCTATTTTTTTTTTTTTGAAAGGATATAAAAAAATCTATTGAACTATTAAAAATTAGAATATAGGTGCAAAGCACGCTTGGATTGAGTAATAGTTAAGAGATTTGATTTGAGGATGGGGATTTGATTCCATTTTGTTTAAATGCAATTAATTAGAGTGGCCGACATGAGGTTCTTCGTTGACATATAGCTAGTTTATTAACTTAGGGTCCGTTTGGCTCAGCTTATAAGCTATTTAAAACAGCTTATAAGTTGTTTAAGAGCTTATAAGCTGTGTAAATGTGTTTGGCAAATTTTTTTTTTAAACATCTTATAAGTTGTATAAATAAGCTACTTGAAGCTTATAAGCTCCAAAATAAAAAGTAGGACAACCCCAACTTATTTTTTTAGAAACTTATAAGATATATGTAAATTACAAAAATATCCCTAATACTTTTAATTATTTACATGAATATTAATACAAAAAATAACAATTTCATTAATCATAATTTTTTTATTTTCTCTCTCCTCACGATCTCTCTCCCCCTTTTCTCCCTTCACTGTCGCGATGCTTCTCTCAAAACCCTAATCCCCAATCGCTTCAGAGAATCATTCCAAATTTCGAGCTAAGGCGTGAGGATTTCCAAATTTTTCATATCGGTATATATTCCTTGGGTTGCTGGAATTTCTGCATCAGTTGAAGCCAGAACCTGCATGCCCTAATTTCGCCCTAGGTTTGGGTTGAGGGGTTTTCCCTCCGGCGCCGGTGCCGGTGGCCGCTGCTGGTCGCGTCACCTCTGAATCGTTGTCTGTTCGCATTTGAGTCGTGATTTTGTCCTGCCTCATAACGTTTTCTCTCAAGTTTTGGGAGTGATTTATGTTCGCAAGAGGCTGAATGTGCGCAATCCTACCCAGGCTGAACGGTATGAACGGTAGAGGTTGAATTGGTTTTTGTTTTCACTTATTGTGCACATATCCTGCTGCTTAATTTGCGTTTTAACCTGCTATTCATTTGTCAAACCTCTGTTGTTTTTTCACTTCAGTTTGTGCACTGATTATTGGTAAATTTCTGCTAATATTTAGACGTAATGCCTGCTGAAATTCTGAACTGGTTGCTGATTTTTGTTGGTATTTGCCTTAGAATTGAGATGATTTATCCTGCTATTTATTTAGGCCAATTCCACAAACAGTGATAGTAATAGCTTTTCAAAATTCTAAATTTCATCGGTTATCCCCCCGGCCAATTTAGAGTTCATTGTGCATCGATGACGAAGAAGTTTAGCGGAAAATTATAACGGATTAGCTCCTGTAATTATTTTTGGGTTTTATTCAGAAAGTAAATTGTTTTGTAATTTTTGTGTGTTTCTTGTTATAAGCAGCTCTGCATCTCACAAATTTCTTGTTATTTGAAAACATAAAAATTCCAAGCTATGAGTTACACATTGGCTGAAAACATTTGGACAAACAATATGATAATTTACTGCAGCATAGCACTGTCTGTTCAAGTCATTATTCGATTCATTTGGACAAATTGCAAAATTTTATATAATTGAAGCAGTTGTTTCATAATAGACGACTTCATTTTGTCTACTGTTTGAAGAGTTAGGTGATAATTAATCACATGCTTGTGGGAGGGAAGAATTTCTGTCAGTTTGATATGTATTTTGGAATGTGCTAGAATTTTCAATAAACTTTCTACTTCTGCGTTAGAAAAATGAAAATGTATATTACGAACTGTCTGTCATGGTGTGGCTTACATACACTTCAAAAGCATATCCGTTCAGACGCATTCTACGTTTCTTTGAGAACTTACGCGATTGAATTATGGAATCTGATACGAGCAATGTTTTTTCTTTGTGTGTAGCTAATTGATACTAGAAACTTGAAAGTTTTTATCTTATCAATGAAGAGCTGGTATAAGGGAGGTGCATTTTCTGCCTTTTAACCCTGTGGATAAGAGGACGGCCTTAACCTACATTGATTCGAACGGGAGCTGGCATCGTGCTAGCAAAGGTGCCCCCGAGCAGGTATTAGTTGTTATACTGTAAAGTGATAGTTGTAAATCTGTTATTTGTAACTTTCGTATGTGAACAGATACTGGCACTGTGTAATAGCAAGGAAGATGTTCGTAAGAGAGTTCATGGTGTTATCGATAAGTTTGCTGAACGTGGGCTTCGTTCGTTAGGAGTTGCGAGACAGGAAGTTCCTGAGAGGACAAAAGAAAGTGCTGGGGGGCCATGGCAGCTTGTAGGGTTGTTACCACTGTTTGATCCACCTATGCATGATAGTGCAGAAACAATCAGAAGAGCCTTGAACTTGGGAGTCAATGTGAAGATGATCACTAGTAAAAAAATTGGCCTTATGTTCAATTAGTCGAAAAATCTCTGACAGTGCACATTATACGCAGTGGGGTGCATCCCGGGAGGCTACGATCCCTGCTATTCTACGTATACAGTAGCTTATTTCAACAGGAAAGACGTACAAATCGCGCTAAATGTACACTCTAAAGGGTTAAGTGATGGAGCAGAATGGAAAGTCTGCAAGTGAGTAGTAGCTTTTGTGTTGTCTGATGATTTAGGTTTATGTAATGATTTTAATTGCAAATTTTTCGTGTAGCGATTCTCTGTTTCAGACATACAACTACACTGTCTCATCTGTCTTGCCAATATATGATTCACGCGTTATGCAACACTAAATAAACAACCGCAAGTATACGGCGTCTATTGTAGCGCGATAAGCACGAGGTCGATCCCACGAGAAGGTTAAAGCATAAAAGGGTAGTTTGCTAGTTGAATTCTAAATAGACGTGATCGAATAAATTGAGTGTTGAATTACCCCTAAGATTGCCTAACTATGTGTCACAAATAGACAACGAAAGAGTAAATATAAAGTCGATCAACTAAGCATGCAAAATAAGAAAACGAAAGTAAAACGATTATAACTCAAAGAGAAAAGGTGGGTTCCACGGCAATTGTAGTTCTTAGATGTCCGTTTATGAATGTTATCTCGTTTAAAGGGCCATTAAGTTTATCCCGTATAAGGTGATCACACAAGAAGAACTAATCGATCTCTCGATACAAATTAATCCAAAGACGCAATGCAATATAAGCTCGTATGTCTACATCACAAACATTACACCATCTAAAATAGCTCCTAAGATCATTCGATTCCCTCTCCGATAATTAATCCTCTCTCGAGGTCATAATAATACCGGGTTGCACATTCGCATACGATTAAATGAAATGAATCTCTCGATACCACCCCAATTAACAATAAATCAAGCAAATCATTATGGCCACTAACAACATGCTTTACAATGAATAATTGAATATGCAAATACGAAATAAACACCAATTAAAGCAAGAAATTACTCATAAACATCAATCCAAGTCTTACAATGCCTTAGAACCACAAAGTGTTTAGCTAACTACTAACATAATCAAATTACAAAATCCAACTGAAATAAATAAATAAAAAGGAAAAGAAAGAGAAAGCTTAGTCTAAAATGTGGTAGGAAATGGAATTTGGGAGCTATTGCATCCTTCCTTCCTTGATTTGGTGAAGAATTGAGAGAGAAATGACCAAAACACCTCCAAGTATGTGTAACTATGTGTGGAATTGGGGGAGAATGTCTTGGGTTTCAAGAATGAGGCCTTATATAGTGTTGGGGAAGGGTTTGGATGGCATATTTGCAAGTTGATCCCTCAAAAATGGAGAAAATACAAGTTTGGCACCGAAAATGGGGTTACTCGGCCGAGTTGGGGTCACTCGGCCGAGTGAAACACTTTAAAAAGCGTGTTGGCGATTTTTCCAGCTCTTACTCGGCCGAGTAAGCTCACTCGGCCGAGTGGTCTTCAAATCCCAATGGCTACGTAAATATTTACTCGGCCGAGTAAGGTCACTCGGCCGAGTGCGCAGAAAAACCCAAACTCGCAGATTCGGCCGAGTAAGGTCACTCGGCCGAGTTGCCCTGCACTTCGATTTCGGCCTTTTCTCGTTTCGTGCATAACTTTCGCCTCGGATGTCGGATTGACTTGATTCCTTTGGCTAATCCACTCCGTTTTCCGAGACGAATCCAACCGTGCACTCCTCTTTCCAGTCCGATCACTTGTGGTATGTGTTTTGCTCCAAATTCCATCGTTTTATCTACAAAATCAACAAAACACAACCTTTCTCTCATTTTGGCTCAAACAATCATAATCAATGCATAAATCAATGAAATCCACATCAAAACACGCTTCACATGTGCCCCTAAAACGTGTAAATTCCACCCGAATCAAACTCCCCCAAACTTAAAATGTTGTTTGTCCTCAAACAACTAAGCACTTAAAGCAATGAGGGTGGAATGATCACAATGGAATATTCAATGTAATTCACACATGCAAAGTAGGATGTAATGATATCTCTTTCTCAAAGTGCATTTCTCAATGAAGGTTATAGGCTCACTATTGCAATTCACACTCATGGATCAAAGAATGCATCAACATACAACACATTGCTAATGGGAGACATAATCCAAATGCTCAAGTCCTCTACTCACATGATGAAGTGTTTCTCTCAAACACACAAACAAATTAAGGATATTAATGCACTCATCAACCAAGCCATGCTATGCAATCACCATATGCTTGCCCAACTTCTACTTTCTACACACACTCAAATGCTCAACAATGTGATCAATAGGACTTAATCAAGGATGTAACGTTGGCTCTTTGGACAAGGTGGGATGAATTTGGGAGTTGTGACTCTTCTAGTGGAGGAAAAAGCTTGTTATTTTACAATGTGTGCTTTCACTTTCAAAGCTTACAAACTCCATCCTCACTTTTCATCTTCCTTTCTTTTTCAAGTATTCATCACCTCATCTTTTGAACCATATTTTTTTTCAAGCTTTTGGGGCTCTTTGTCCCTCTTTTCCTTTCCTTGATTTTCTTTTCATCTTTCTCTTTTTCTTCTTTCACTTTTCCAACTTTTCTTTTCACCAAAAGTATTCATTCAAGCACATGTTTTCCACTTTGTCTTTTATCCTCCACTAGATGTAGGCATCAAAGGCTCAAAAAGGCTAAGTGGTTAACATTGTAGTTTGCCAAGAAATGAGGAATTAAGCTCAAGGGGCTAACTACGGAAAATTACTTTGGTTTTGGGAAATTTTGGCTAAGTGACTCTTTTAGAACAAGATGGCCTATATCACATCACATCATCTCACACAATCATGCTTTCAAACAAGAATTTAGGCAAGTTCTAGAATTACTAGCAATAACCTAGTCCACTCTCGAATGAACTAAACCGGATTACATGCTCGATTTAAGGCTCAATTCTCACCGGTTTATTCAATAGGACTCTCACATTCATCAAATGTTCCCAAGCAACAACACATCATGCATCCATGCTATCAAAGATCACAAATGTGAACACAATCATGATACTATATCCAACATCAATCATGCTTACATTCCAAGCAAATAAACATCATCACAACTACTCAACAATGGACTCCAATGACTATTCATGCTCATATTTCACCAATTGTCCACTACCCAACATATGCTCAAAACCAACTAAACCACTATACTCATGTGAAAGTCAAGTGTGCGCCGGTGCAAAATGTGACGCAAGTAGAATGACGAACCGGTGCAAGGGTAACAACTAGTAAAAAAAAAGAAAAGAAAAATAACTCCCCCAAACTTAGAATTTTACTATGTATAAATTCTAAGTTTGGGGCTACAAGTTGTTACCTCCCTCCTTGCACATCCAATGCTTCTTCAAAGATCACCATTGCAACACTTGCTTCCTCTCTCCAAAGTTGGTTTTGCTTTCTTCTCTATTCTTCAAGATCGTCCATACCTACAAAATAAACCAAGCTATCAACACTACTAAAGCAATAAAACAAGAAAGCAATAAAACCTTGGGTTGCCTCCCAAGAAGCGCTATTTTTAACGTCCTATGCCGGACGGGTCTCTCTACTTTCAAGCCTCAATCAAGTGAAGTGTTTCCACCCTTCGAATTTGTTCATTTCCAAAGTAATGCTTCACTCTTTGACCATTTACCACAAAGGTTGTTCCATCTTTATCAACAAGCTCCACATTTCCCATGGGTGTTACATTCTTTATCACAAATGGCCCCGACCACTTTGACTTCAACTTACCCGGGAATAACTTCAACCTTGAGTTGAACAATAAGACTTGTTCTCCCACTTGGAACTCCCTCTTTTCAATCATCTTGTCATGAAACCTCTTGGCTCTCTCTTTGTGAATCTTGGAATTCTCAAAGGCTCCATTCCTAAACTCATCAAGCTCATTAAGCATCATCTTCCTTCTTTCTCCGGATGCCTTAAGATCAAGATTCAACTCGTTAATGGCCCAACGAGTTCTTAACTCCACTTCAACGGGTAGATGACAAGATTTACCATACACAAGTTGGTAAGGAGATGTGCCCAAAGGTGTCTTATAGGCGGTTCGATATGCCCAAAGAGCATCATCCAACTTGATGGCCCAATCCTTCCTCTTCAATCCAACGGTTTTCTCCAAAATTTGCTTCACTTCTCGATTAGCAAGCTCCGTTTGTCCATTTGCTTGAGGGTGATAAGGTGTGGTCACCCTATGCTTCACTCCATACTTTGCTAAGAGTTGGTCTAGCCACCGGTTGCAAAAGTGTGAACCACCATCACTCACTAGTGCTCTTGGAGTGCCAAAACGAGTGAAAATGTTTTTCCTCAAAAAGTTGAGGACCACCTTGGCATCATTTGTAGTGGTTGGAATGGCCTCAATCCACCTAGAGACATAATCAATGGCCAAAAGGATGTATGAAAATCCATGAGAGTTGGGGAATGGCCCCATAAAGTCTATCCCCCACACATCAAAGAGCTCCACCTCAATTACATTCTTCATAGGCATCTCATGCCTCTTTGAAATGTTCCCCATCCTTTGACACTTATCACACTTCTTCACAAAAGCTTCACAATCCCTAAAGATGGATGGCCAATAAAAACCACTTTGAAGAACTTTATGGGCCGTCCGATTTGCTCCAAAGTGACCTCCATAAGGAGATGAATGGCACTCCACAATCACTTTTTCCCACTCATCTTCCCCTAAACACCTCCTCATGATCATATCCGAACACCATCTATAAAGAAATGGATCCTCCCAAACATAGAACTTGACATCATGATAGAATTTCTTCTTTTGATGAAATGAGAGGTTTGGTGGTGGTGTTCCGGTGGCTATGTAGTTCACAAAGTCGGCGAACCATGGACACGTTTCCTTGATGGCAAGAAGTTGTTCATCGGGAAACCACTCCTTGATAGGGACTTGGATGTCTTTTTCTTCCACATTCTCAAGTCTTGAGAGATGATCCGCCACCACATTTTCACATCCTTTCCTATCCCTTATCTCTACATCAAACTCTTGCAAAAGGAGCACCCATCTTATCAACCTCGGTTTAGCCTCCTTCTTCTCAACCAAGTACTTCAAGGCCGTGTGATCCGTATACACAATCGTTTTTGCTCCAACCAAGTAGGCTCTAAACTTATCGAAACTATACACCACGGCTAGCATCTCCTTCTCCGTTGTGGTGTAGTTCCTTTGAGCCGGATTCAATGTTTTACTCGCATAGTATATCACCCGGAAAAGTTTGTCTCTCTTTTGGCCCAAAGCCACTCCAATAGCATAGTCGCTAGCATCACACATGATCTCAAATGGTTGGCTCCAATCGGGTATTACCAACACCGGGGCTTTAATCAAGGCCTCCTTCAAAATCTCAAACGACCTCACACATTCTTCACTAAATGTGAAGGTGGCTCCCTTCTCCAATAATGCACACATAGGCTTGGCTATCTTTGAGAAGTCTTTGATGAATCTCCTATAGAAACCGGCATGTCCAAGAAAGCTCCTAACCGCCTTCTCATTTGTTGGTGGGGGTAACCTCTCAATAGCCACAATCTTGGCTCTATCAACCTCAAGCCCTTTTGCCGAAACCTTGTGTCCAAGCACAATCCCTTCCTTCACCATGAAGTGGCATTTTTCCCAATTAAGCACCAAGTTGGTATCTACACATCTTTGTAAAACACAAGAAAGGTTACGTAGACATGTATCAAAACAAGAACCAAACACGGAAAAATCATCCATGAATACCTCCATTATGCTTTCAATCATACCATGAAAAATAGCCATCATGCATCGTTGGAAGGTGGCGGGAGCATTACATAATCCGAATGGCATTTTTCTAAAAGCAAACGTACCATAGGGGCAAGTAAAAGTTGATTTCTCTTGGTCTTTAGGATCAATCAAAATTTGATTGTACCCCGAGTAACCATCAAGAAAACAATAATACTCGTATCCCGCCATCCTATCCAACATTTGATCAATAAAAGGTAAAGGGAAGTGATCTTTCCTAGTGGCACTATTCAATGCACGATAGTCAATACATACTCTCCATCCCACGGGGATCCTAGAAGTAATTACCTCTAAGGTATCGGTTGTAACAATGGTCATACCTCCCTTCTTAGGCACCACTTGTGTTGGACTTACCCACTCACTATCACTTATGGGAAAAATTATATCATTATCCAACCACTTCAACACTTCTTTTCTTACTACATCTTGCATTATGGGGTTCAATCTTCTTTGACCTTGGGCTTTAGGCTTAATAGACTCATCTAGTCTAATTTTATGCATGCAAATATGAGCCGGTATACCTTTCAAATCTGAAATATCCCAACCAATAGCCGATTTATAAGTTCTAAGCACCCTAAGCAATTTTTCTAACTCAAGCTCATGCAAGTGTGAAGAAACAATAACCGGAAAGAGTTCACCTTGTTCAAGATAAGCATATCTCAAGTGCTCCGGAAGTGGTTTCAAGTCGAGCTTCTTCCCCTTCTCTTGAGCTTTTGGTTCCTCCTTAGCTTCCTCCTTTGGTGCTTCCAATGAGTAACATGAGGGCCAAGTGTCAAGATTTTTGTGAGGAAATCTTTGACACTCTTCAAGTAAAACCCCCCCAAACTTGGCTTCTTGTCGTATCTCCTTGAATTTTTCCTCCTTCTTGAGTGGAAGTTCCTTCAAATCATCAAGAGAAGACATGTATTCAAACAATTCTACATCATTAAGTTCATCAAAATTGAAATCACAAGGAAAAGAAGAGAATGAGTTAAGAGAGTTTCTTATGCAAAGGTCAAGTGGATCCTTTGAGTTGCTCTTTTCCATGTGCATATCCACACAAGCTTGCACGTGGTTGATCATGTTGCACTCATAGACCTCATCTTCATCATCTCTAAACTTGATGGCCTTGTAGATGTTGAACAACACTTTCTCGTTGTTCACTTGAAGTTCCAACTCCCCTTTCCTCACATTAATAATTGCTCCCCCGGTTGCCAAAAATGGCCTTCCCAAGATGAGTGGAATATACTTATCCTCCTCCATATCTAATACCACAAAATCCACCGGGAAAATGAACTTATCGATCTTCACCAACACATCTTCTACTATACCCAAGGGGTATGTCATAGATCGATCCGCCAATTGAAGGCTCATGGTGGTCGGTGTGAGCTTCCCCAAACCAAGTGACTTAAATATGGACAAAGGCATAAGATTAATGCTAGCTCCCAAATCACACAAAGCTTTAAATGTACCTCCGTCTCCAATAACACATGGCAAAGTGAAAGATCCGGGATCTCTAAGCTTTTGAGGTAGCTTTGCTTGAATGATTGAGCTACATTCTTCGGTCAAATGCACCGTCTCATATTCCACCATCTTTCTCTTGTTGGACATGATTTCTTTCAAGAACTTAGAGTAGTGGGGCATTTGTTCTAGAGCTTCGGCAAAGGGGATGTTGATGTGGATCTTCTTGAACATCTCCACAAACTTAGCAAATTTGTTGTCCAAGCCCTTCTTCTTCAACCTTTGAGGGTATGGAAGGGGTACCACACTCTTGCCTTTGTCTTGAGAAGGGATTGCCTCCTCACTCTTTTTCTCCTCTACTTTCTCTTCTTCCCTCACTATCTCCTCTTGCCCTTCTTTCTCTTGTCCATCTTCTTTGTCTACACAATCGGGTGCCGTTACCATTTCCTCCTCTTGTGGCATCTTTGGCCCATCGTAGCTCGTCCCACTTCTTAGCTTAATAGCTTTGCAATGTTCCTTGGGGTTGAGCTCCGTGTTTGAAGGAAATTGCCCCGGAGTGTGTTGACTACCGACGACATTAGAGAGTTGGCTCATTTGCTTTTCCATGGCTTTCATGTTGTTTGCCATATTCTTGATCATTTCTCCTTGCTCATCAAATCTTTGCCGAGTTATGTTTGCATTCTCTCTAGTCTCCCTCATGAATTTTGTGGTTTCTCCCATAAAAGTGCAAAACATATCCTCCATTGATGGCTTTGGTGAAGGCTCCACAATAGCCCCATCTCTCACGTTGAAATTTGGAGGTGGGATGATTGCATTCCTTGTGTTGGCATAGGAGAAATTCTCATGTTGCCTCAATCCGGGATGGTATTGATTCGGGTTAGGAGGATTTTGCCTTTCATTCCAACCTCTTTCTCGGAATTGACGGTCCCTTTGATTGTTCATATAATGGGCCTCTTCATATTGTTCATCACTAGGTCCCATTAATGACTTGGCCGCCATCATTGAAGTCAACTTGTCCATTTTGTTGGACAAAGTGGCAAAATCATCCGACTCCTTCGTGGAAGCAACTTTCCGGGCTTGCCTTCTCTCGGATGGCCATTGATGTCCGTTCTTTGCCATTTCTTCTAGAAGCACATATCCTTCATCCGTCGTTTTTCCTAGCAAAGAACCTCCACCGGCCGAGGCATCTACCATCCCTCTCGTGCGGTGGTCCATCCCATTGTAGAAATAGCAAATCAATTGGTCCCTCGAAAACCCATGTTGAGGACAACTCCGTATAAGATCCTTGAAGCGCTCCCAAGCTTCGGCTAACGACTCATCATCGTCTTGCATGAAAGAGGAAATTTCTCCTCTTATCTTGATTGTCTTGCTTGGGGGAAAGTACTTCATAAGGAAGGCATCAACAAGGTCGGCCCAATTCTCAATGGTTCTTAGATCAAGGGACATGTACCATTGCTTTGCACGATCACGGAGGGAGAATGGGAACAATTGGAGCCGGATGTAGTCTTGAGGGACACGATTGATCTTAACCGTTCCACTTATCTCTAAGAATTGAGATAAATGGAGGTTAGGATCCTCCTTTGACAATCCTCCAAATTGGTTGTTTTGCACCATCATGATTAAGGCCGGCTTGAGCTCAAAGTTATGAGCATCAACGGGTTCCCTACCCGCTCCTCCGTATGGTCTTGGGATGGGACGGAAGTGATCTCTCAAAACTCTTTGATTCCCATTGTCCTCCCGTTGCTCTCCATCTCTTTCAACATTGACATTCCCTTCCATCCTCCGGTTGAGGTTATCTCTTATGCCTCCTTATGGTCGATTACCACCATTCCCGTTAGGCTCTACGATGCCTCCAACATCCTCTTGATTCCTCTCTTCTTCCACTATTGGATTCTCTCTTCTATTCATGGCTTCCAATTCAATCCTTCTTCTTTCGGCGTTTTGTCTTCGACAACGAGCTTCAATTTCCGGGTCTAGAGGTAGCACTTCTTGTTGATTCCTCCTAGATCGAGTGATCATATACCATGTCTAGACAAAAGTTCAAAAGAAAGTGAGAATCACAAGAGAAATCAAGGTAAAACAAACAAATATTTTTGGATTTTTGCAAAATAAAGAAAGCAAGTAAAATGTCTAAACTAAAACTCTCCTAGCCTACACTCTAGAGCTTATGAAAACCTCCCCGGCAACGGCGCCATAAACTTGATTCACGCGTTATGCAACACTAAATAAACAACCGCAAGTATACGGCGTCTATTGTAGCGCGATAAGCACGAGGTCGATCCCACGAGAAGGTTAAAGCATAAAAGGGTAGTTTGCTAGTTGAATTCTAAATAGACGTGATCGAATAAATTGAGTGTTGAATTACCCCTAAGATTGCCTAACTATGTGTCACAAATAGACAACGAAAGAGTAAATATAAAGTCGATCAACTAAGCATGCAAAATAAGAAAACGAAAGTAAAACGATTATAAATCAAAGAGAAAAGGTGGGTTCCACGGCAATTGTAGTTCTTAGATGTCCGTTTATGAATGTTATCTCGTTTAAAGGGCCATTAAGTTTATCCCGTATAAGGTGATCACACAAGAAGAACTAATCGATCTCTCGATACAAATTAATCCAAAGACGCAATGCAATATAAGCTCGTATGTCTACATCACAAACATTACACCATCTAAAATAGCTCCTAAGATCATTCGATTCCCTCTCCGATAATTAATCCTCTCTCGAGATCATAATAATACCGGGTTGCACATTCGCATACGATTAAATGAAATGAATCTCTCGATACCACCCCAATTAACAATAAATCAAGCAAATCATTATGGCCACTAACAACATGCTTTACAATGAATAATTGAATATGCAAATACGAAATAAACATCAATTAAAGCAAGAAATTACTCATAAACATCAATCCAAGTCTTACAATGCCTTAGAACCACAAAGTGTTTAGCTAACTACTAACATAATCAAATTACAAAATCCAACTGAAATAAATAAATAAAAAGGAAAAGAAAGAGAAAGCTTAGTCTAAAATGTGGTAGGAAATGGAATTTGGGAGCTATTGCATCCTTCCTTCCTTGATTTGGTGAAGAATTGAGAGAGAAATGACCAAAACACCTCCAAGTATGTGTAACTATGTGTGGAATTGGGGGAGAATGTCTTGGGTTTCAAGAATGAGGCCTTATATAGTGTTGGGGAAGGGTTTGGATGGCATATTTGCAAGTTGATCCCTCAAAAATGGAGAAAATACAAGTTTGGCACCGAAAATGGGGTTACTCGGCCGAGTTGGGGTCACTCGGCCGAGTGAAACACTTTAAAAAGCGTGTTGGCGATTTTTCCAGCTCTTACTCGGCCGAGTAAGCTCACTCGGCCGAGTGGTCTTCAAATCCCAATGGCTACGTAAATATTTACTCGGCCGAGTAAGGTCACTCGGCCGAGTGCGCAGAAAAACCCAAACTCGCAGATTCGGCCGAGTAAGGTCACTCGGCCGAGTTGCCCTGCACTTCGATTTCGGCCTTTTCTCGTTTCGTGCATAACTTTCGCCTCGGATGTCGGATTGACTTGATTCCTTTGGCTAATCCACTCCGTTTTCCGAGACGAATCCAACCGTGCACTCCTCTTTCCAGTCCGATCACTTGTGGTATGTGTTTTGCTCCAAATTCCATCGTTTTATCTACAAAATCAACAAAACACAACCTTTCTCTCATTTTGGCTCAAACAATCATAATCAATGCATAAATCAATGAAATCCACATCAAAACACGCTTCACATGTGCCCCTAAAACGTGTAAATTCCACCCGAATCAAACTCCCCCAAACTTAAAATGTTGTTTGTCCTCAAACAACTAAGCACTTAAAGCAATGAGGGTGGAATGATCACAATGGAATATTCAATGTAATTCACACATGCAAAGTAGGATGTAATGATATCTCTTTCTCAAAGTGCATTTCTCAATGAAGGTTATAGGCTCACTATTGCAATTCACACTCATGGATCAAAGAATGCATCAACATACAACACATTGCTAATGGGAGACATAATCCAAATGCTCAAGTCCTCTACTCACATGATGAAGTGTTTCTCTCAAACACACAAACAAATTAAGGATATTAATGCACTCATCAACCAAGCCATGCTATGCAATCACCATATGCTTGCCCAACTTCTACTTTCTACACACACTCAAATGCTCAACAATGTGATCAATAGGACTTAATCAAGGATGTAACGTTGGCTCTTTGGACAAGGTGGGATGAATTTGGGAGTTGTGACTCTTCTAGTGGAGGAAAAAGCTTGTTATTTTACAATGTGTGCTTTCACTTTCAAAGCTTACAAACTCCATCCTCACTTTTCATCTTCCTTTCTTTTTCAAGTATTCATCACCTCATCTTTTGAACCATATTTTTTTTCAAGCTTTTGGGGCTCTTTGTCCCTCTTTTCCTTTCCTTGATTTTCTTTTCATCTTTCTCTTTTTCTTCTTTCACTTTTCCAACTTTTCTTTTCACCAAAAGTATTCATTCAAGCACATGTTTTCCACTTTGTCTTTTATCCTCCACTAGATGTAGGCATCAAAGGCTCAAAAAGGCTAAGTGGTTAACATTGTAGTTTGCCAAGAAATGAGGAATTAAGCTCAAGGGGCTAACTACGGAAAATTACTTTGGTTTTGGGAAATTTTGGCTAAGTGACTCTTTTAGAACAAGATGGCCTATATCACATCACATCATCTCACACAATCATGCTTTCAAACAAGAATTTAGGCAAGTTCTAGAATTACTAGCAATAACCTAGTCCACTCTCGAATGAACTAAACCGGATTACATGCTCGATTTAAGGCTCAATTCTCACCGGTTTATTCAATAGGACTCTCACATTCATCAAATGTTCCCAAGCAACAACACATCATGCATCCATGCTATCAAAGATCACAAATGTGAACACAATCATGATACTATATCCAACATCAATCATGCTTACATTCCAAGCAAATAAACATCATCACAACTACTCAACAATGGACTCCAATGACTATTCATGCTCATATTTCACCAATTGTCCACTACCCAACATATGCTCAAAACCAACTAAACCACTATACTCATGTGAAAGTCAAGTGTGCGCCGGTGCAAAATGTGACGCAAGTAGAATGACGAACCGGTGCAAGGGTAACAACTAGTAAAAAAAAAGAAAAGAAAAATAACTCCCCCAAACTTAGAATTTTACTATGTATAAATTCTAAGTTTGGGGCTACAAGTTGTTACCTCCCTCCTTGCACATCCAATGCTTCTTCAAAGATCACCATTGCAACACTTGCTTCCTCTCTCCAAAGTTGGTTTTGCTTTCTTCTCTATTCTTCAAGATCGTCCATACCTACAAAATAAACCAAGCTATCAACACTACTAAAGCAATAAAACAAGAAAGCAATAAAACCTTGGGTTGCCTCCCAAGAAGCGCTATTTTTAACGTCCTATGCCGGACGGGTCTCTCTACTTTCAAGCCTCAATCAAGTGAAGTGTTTCCACCCTTCGAATTTGTTCATTTCCAAAGTAATGCTTCACTCTTTGACCATTTACCACAAAGGTTGTTCCATCTTTATCAACAAGCTCCACATTTCCCATGGGTGTTACATTCTTTATCACAAATGGCCCCGACCACTTTGACTTCAACTTACCCGGGAATAACTTCAACCTTGAGTTGAACAATAAGACTTGTTCTCCCACTTGGAACTCCCTCTTTTCAATCATCTTGTCATGAAACCTCTTGGCTCTCTCTTTGTGAATCTTGGAATTCTCAAAGGCTCCATTCCTAAACTCATCAAGCTCATTAAGCATCATCTTCCTTCTTTCTCCGGATGCCTTAAGATCAAGATTCAACTCGTTAATGGCCCAACGAGTTCTTAACTCCACTTCAACGGGTAGATGACAAGATTTACCATACACAAGTTGGTAAGGAGATGTGCCCAAAGGTGTCTTATAGGCGGTTCGATATGCCCAAAGAGCATCATCCAACTTGATGGCCCAATCCTTCCTCTTCAATCCAACGGTTTTCTCCAAAATTTGCTTCACTTCTCGATTAGCAAGCTCCGTTTGTCCATTTGCTTGAGGGTGATAAGGTGTGGTCACCCTATGCTTCACTCCATACTTTGCTAAGAGTTGGTCTAGCCACCGGTTGCAAAAGTGTGAACCACCATCACTCACTAGTGCTCTTGGAGTGCCAAAACGAGTGAAAATGTTTTTCCTCAAAAAGTTGAGGACCACCTTGGCATCATTTGTAGTGGTTGGAATGGCCTCAATCCACCTAGAGACATAATCAATGGCCAAAAGGATGTATGAAAATCCATGAGAGTTGGGGAATGGCCCCATAAAGTCTATCCCCCACACATCAAAGAGCTCCACCTCAATTACATTCTTCATAGGCATCTCATGCCTCTTTGAAATGTTCCCCATCCTTTGACACTTATCACACTTCTTCACAAAAGCTTCACAATCCCTAAAGATGGATGGCCAATAAAAACCACTTTGAAGAACTTTATGGGCCGTCCGATTTGCTCCAAAGTGACCTCCATAAGGAGATGAATGGCACTCCACAATCACTTTTTCCCACTCATCTTCCCCTAAACACCTCCTCATGATCATATCCGAACACCATCTATAAAGAAATGGATCCTCCCAAACATAGAACTTGACATCATGATAGAATTTCTTCTTTTGATGAAATGAGAGGTTTGGTGGTGGTGTTCCGGTGGCTATGTAGTTCACAAAGTCGGCGAACCATGGACACGTTTCCTTGATGGCAAGAAGTTGTTCATCGGGAAACCACTCCTTGATAGGGACTTGGATGTCTTTTTCTTCCACATTCTCAAGTCTTGAGAGATGATCCGCCACCACATTTTCACATCCTTTCCTATCCCTTATCTCTACATCAAACTCTTGCAAAAGGAGCACCCATCTTATCAACCTCGGTTTAGCCTCCTTCTTCTCAACCAAGTACTTCAAGGCCGTGTGATCCGTATACACAATCGTTTTTGCTCCAACCAAGTAGGCTCTAAACTTATCGAAACTATACACCACGGCTAGCATCTCCTTCTCCGTTGTGGTGTAGTTCCTTTGAGCCGGATTCAATGTTTTACTCGCATAGTATATCACCCGGAAAAGTTTGTCTCTCTTTTGGCCCAAAGCCACTCCAATAGCATAGTCGCTAGCATCACACATGATCTCAAATGGTTGGCTCCAATCGGGTATTACCAACACCGGGGCTTTAATCAAGGCCTCCTTCAAAATCTCAAACGACCTCACACATTCTTCACTAAATGTGAAGGTGGCTCCCTTCTCCAATAATGCACACATAGGCTTGGCTATCTTTGAGAAGTCTTTGATGAATCTCCTATAGAAACCGGCATGTCCAAGAAAGCTCCTAACCGCCTTCTCATTTGTTGGTGGGGGTAACCTCTCAATAGCCACAATCTTGGCTCTATCAACCTCAAGCCCTTTTGCCGAAACCTTGTGTCCAAGCACAATCCCTTCCTTCACCATGAAGTGGCATTTTTCCCAATTAAGCACCAAGTTGGTATCTACACATCTTTGTAAAACACAAGAAAGGTTACGTAGACATGTATCAAAACAAGAACCAAACACGGAAAAATCATCCATGAATACCTCCATTATGCTTTCAATCATACCATGAAAAATAGCCATCATGCATCGTTGGAAGGTGGCGGGAGCATTACATAATCCGAATGGCATTTTTCTAAAAGCAAACGTACCATAGGGGCAAGTAAAAGTTGATTTCTCTTGGTCTTTAGGATCAATCAAAATTTGATTGTACCCCGAGTAACCATCAAGAAAACAATAATACTCGTATCCCGCCATCCTATCCAACATTTGATCAATAAAAGGTAAAGGGAAGTGATCTTTCCTAGTGGCACTATTCAATGCACGATAGTCAATACATACTCTCCATCCCACGGGGATCCTAGAAGTAATTACCTCTAAGGTATCGGTTGTAACAATGGTCATACCTCCCTTCTTAGGCACCACTTGTGTTGGACTTACCCACTCACTATCACTTATGGGAAAAATTATATCATTATCCAACCACTTCAACACTTCTTTTCTTACTACATCTTGCATTATGGGGTTCAATCTTCTTTGACCTTGGGCTTTAGGCTTAATAGACTCATCTAGTCTAATTTTATGCATGCAAATATGAGCCGGTATACCTTTCAAATCTGAAATATCCCAACCAATAGCCGATTTATAAGTTCTAAGCACCCTAAGCAATTTTTCTAACTCAAGCTCATGCAAGTGTGAAGAAACAATAACCGGAAAGAGTTCACCTTGTTCAAGATAAGCATATCTCAAGTGCTCCGGAAGTGGTTTCAAGTCGAGCTTCTTCCCCTTCTCTTGAGCTTTTGGTTCCTCCTTAGCTTCCTCCTTTGGTGCTTCCAATGAGTAACATGAGGGCCAAGTGTCAAGATTTTTGTGAGGAAATCTTTGACACTCTTCAAGTAAAACCCCCCCAAACTTGGCTTCTTGTCGTATCTCCTTGAATTTTTCCTCCTTCTTGAGTGGAAGTTCCTTCAAATCATCAAGAGAAGACATGTATTCAAACAATTCTACATCATTAAGTTCATCAAAATTGAAATCACAAGGAAAAGAAGAGAATGAGTTAAGAGAGTTTCTTATGCAAAGGTCAAGTGGATCCTTTGAGTTGCTCTTTTCCATGTGCATATCCACACAAGCTTGCACGTGGTTGATCATGTTGCACTCATAGACCTCATCTTCATCATCTCTAAACTTGATGGCCTTGTAGATGTTGAACAACACTTTCTCGTTGTTCACTTGAAGTTCCAACTCCCCTTTCCTCACATTAATAATTGCTCCCCCGGTTGCCAAAAATGGCCTTCCCAAGATGAGTGGAATATACTTATCCTCCTCCATATCTAATACCACAAAATCCACCGGGAAAATGAACTTATCGATCTTCACCAACACATCTTCTACTATACCCAAGGGGTATGTCATAGATCGATCCGCCAATTGAAGGCTCATGGTGGTCGGTGTGAGCTTCCCCAAACCAAGTGACTTAAATATGGACAAAGGCATAAGATTAATGCTAGCTCCCAAATCACACAAAGCTTTAAATGTACCTCCGTCTCCAATAACACATGGCAAAGTGAAAGATCCGGGATCTCTAAGCTTTTGAGGTAGCTTTGCTTGAATGATTGAGCTACATTCTTCGGTCAAATGCACCGTCTCATATTCCACCATCTTTCTCTTGTTGGACATGATTTCTTTCAAGAACTTAGAGTAGTGGGGCATTTGTTCTAGAGCTTCGGCAAAGGGGATGTTGATGTGGATCTTCTTGAACATCTCCACAAACTTAGCAAATTTGTTGTCCAAGCCCTTCTTCTTCAACCTTTGAGGGTATGGAAGGGGTACCACACTCTTGCCTTTGTCTTGAGAAGGGATTGCCTCCTCACTCTTTTTCTCCTCTACTTTCTCTTCTTCCCTCACTATCTCCTCTTGCCCTTCTTTCTCTTGTCCATCTTCTTTGTCTACACAATCGGGTGCCGTTACCATTTCCTCCTCTTGTGGCATCTTTGGCCCATCGTAGCTCGTCCCACTTCTTAGCTTAATAGCTTTGCAATGTTCCTTGGGGTTGAGCTCCGTGTTTGAAGGAAATTGCCCCGGAGTGTGTTGACTACCGACGACATTAGAGAGTTGGCTCATTTGCTTTTCCATGGCTTTCATGTTGTTTGCCATATTCTTGATCATTTCTCCTTGCTCATCAAATCTTTGCCGAGTTATGTTTGCATTCTCTCTAGTCTCCCTCATGAATTTTGTGGTTTCTCCCATAAAAGTGCAAAACATATCCTCCATTGATGGCTTTGGTGAAGGCTCCACAATAGCCCCATCTCTCACGTTGAAATTTGGAGGTGGGATGATTGCATTCCTTGTGTTGGCATAGGAGAAATTCTCATGTTGCCTCAATCCGGGATGGTATTGATTCGGGTTAGGAGGATTTTGCCTTTCATTCCAACCTCTTTCTCGGAATTGACGGTCCCTTTGATTGTTCATATAATGGGCCTCTTCATATTGTTCATCACTAGGTCCCATTAATGACTTGGCCGCCATCATTGAAGTCAACTTGTCCATTTTGTTGGACAAAGTGGCAAAATCATCCGACTCCTTCGTGGAAGCAACTTTCCGGGCTTGCCTTCTCTCGGATGGCCATTGATGTCCGTTCTTTGCCATTTCTTCTAGAAGCACATATCCTTCATCCGTCGTTTTTCCTAGCAAAGAACCTCCACCGGCCGAGGCATCTACCATCCCTCTCGTGCGGTGGTCCATCCCATTGTAGAAATAGCAAATCAATTGGTCCCTCGAAAACCCATGTTGAGGACAACTCCGTATAAGATCCTTGAAGCGCTCCCAAGCTTCGGCTAACGACTCATCATCGTCTTGCATGAAAGAGGAAATTTCTCCTCTTATCTTGATTGTCTTGCTTGGGGGAAAGTACTTCATAAGGAAGGCATCAACAAGGTCGGCCCAATTCTCAATGGTTCTTAGATCAAGGGACATGTACCATTGCTTTGCACGATCACGGAGGGAGAATGGGAACAATTGGAGCCGGATGTAGTCTTGAGGGACACGATTGATCTTAACCGTTCCACTTATCTCTAAGAATTGAGATAAATGGAGGTTAGGATCCTCCTTTGACAATCCTCCAAATTGGTTGTTTTGCACCATCATGATTAAGGCCGGCTTGAGCTCAAAGTTATGAGCATCAACGGGTTCCCTACCCGCTCCTCCGTATGGTCTTGGGATGGGACGGAAGTGATCTCTCAAAACTCTTTGATTCCCATTGTCCTCCCGTTGCTCTCCATCTCTTTCAACATTGACATTCCCTTCCATCCTCCGGTTGAGGTTATCTCTTATGCCTCCTTATGGTCGATTACCACCATTCCCGTTAGGCTCTACGATGCCTCCAACATCCTCTTGATTCCTCTCTTCTTCCACTATTGGATTCTCTCTTCTATTCATGGCTTCCAATTCAATCCTTCTTCTTTCGGCGTTTTGTCTTCGACAACGAGCTTCAATTTCCGGGTCTAGAGGTAGCACTTCTTGTTGATTCCTCCTAGATCGAGTGATCATATACCATGTCTAGACAAAAGTTCAAAAGAAAGTGAGAATCACAAGAGAAATCAAGGTAAAACAAACAAATATTTTTGGATTTTTGCAAAATAAAGAAAGCAAGTAAAATGTCTAAACTAAAACTCTCCTAGCCTACACTCTAGAGCTTATGAAAACCTCCCCGGCAACGGCGCCATAAACTTGATTCACGCGTTATGCAACACTAAATAAACAACCGCAAGTATACGGCGTCTATTGTAGCGCGATAAGCACGAGGTCGATCCCACGAGAAGGTTAAAGCATAAAAGGGTAGTTTGCTAGTTGAATTCTAAATAGACGTGATCGAATAAATTGAGTGTTGAATTACCCCTAAGATTGCCTAACTATGTGTCACAAATAGACAACGAAAGAGTAAATATAAAGTCGATCAACTAAGCATGCAAAATAAGAAAACGAAAGTAAAACGATTATAAATCAAAGAGAAAAGGTGGGTTCCACGGCAATTGTAGTTCTTAGATGTCCGTTTATGAATGTTATCTCGTTTAAAGGGCCATTAAGTTTATCCCGTATAAGGTGATCACACAAGAAGAACTAATCGATCTCTCGATACAAATTAATCCAAAGACGCAATGCAATATAAGCTCGTATGTCTACATCACAAACATTACACCATCTAAAATAGCTCCTAAGATCATTCGATTCCCTCTCCGATAATTAATCCTCTCTCGAGATCATAATAATACCGGGTTGCACATTCGCATACGATTAAATGAAATGAATCTCTCGATACCACCCCAATTAACAATAAATCAAGCAAATCATTATGGCCACTAACAACATGCTTTACAATGAATAATTGAATATGCAAATACGAAATAAACATCAATTAAAGCAAGAAATTACTCATAAACATCAATCCAAGTCTTACAATGCCTTAGAACCACAAAGTGTTTAGCTAACTACTAACATAATCAAATTACAAAATCCAACTGAAATAAATAAATAAAAAGGAAAAGAAAGAGAAAGCTTAGTCTAAAATGTGGTAGGAAATGGAATTTGGGAGCTATTGCATCCTTCCTTCCTTGATTTGGTGAAGAATTGAGAGAGAAATGACCAAAACACCTCCAAGTATGTGTAACTATGTGTGGAATTGGGGGAGAATGTCTTGGGTTTCAAGAATGAGGCCTTATATAGTGTTGGGGAAGGGTTTGGATGGCATATTTGCAAGTTGATCCCTCAAAAATGGAGAAAATACAAGTTTGGCACCGAAAATGGGGTTACTCGGCCGAGTTGGGGTCACTCGGCCGAGTGAAACACTTTAAAAAGCGTGTTGGCGATTTTTCCAGCTCTTACTCGGCCGAGTAAGCTCACTCGGCCGAGTGGTCTTCAAATCCCAATGGCTACGTAAATATTTACTCGGCCGAGTAAGGTCACTCGGCCGAGTGCGCAGAAAAACCCAAACTCGCAGATTCGGCCGAGTAAGGTCACTCGGCCGAGTTGCCCTGCACTTCGATTTCGGCCTTTTCTCGTTTCGTGCATAACTTTCGCCTCGGATGTCGGATTGACTTGATTCCTTTGGCTAATCCACTCCGTTTTCCGAGACGAATCCAACCGTGCACTCCTCTTTCCAGTCCGATCACTTGTGGTATGTGTTTTGCTCCAAATTCCATCGTTTTATCTACAAAATCAACAAAACACAACCTTTCTCTCATTTTGGCTCAAACAATCATAATCAATGCATAAATCAATGAAATCCACATCAAAACACGCTTCACATGTGCCCCTAAAACGTGTAAATTCCACCCGAATCAATATACAAGAAACTCATCAAAGGTGGCCTAAAGATTTGGATTTACAGGTAATTAACAGTTTCACTGTTATTAAATATGGATACTTTATGTTAGTGGGATGTTACTAATTATGAAAAATTTTGTTGCTCTTGTGGTGTTACTTTAACAGTGGAGATGCAGATGGTCAATTATACAAAAATAACTATGCTAATCTATGAGCACATGGTGTTGGAACATCTGTGGGAGCTTCTAATGTAGAAGACGTAATTGGTCATCAGAACACCTACTGGATGGCAGTGCGAGATTCAATTGCTGTGGAAATTGCTAAGCAAAGTTGATAATCTTGAATTCGATTAATAGGTGATGGTAATTATTATTTAGTATTTGAAGAATTTTGTTTAACAAAGTTTATGTGCTTGCGCGTTGTAAAGATTTTTTTTGTTGAATTTAATATATTTTTAGCACTATTTTAATCAAAGTAAATAGTTTTTGCTTTTTTTTTTAATTATTATTTTGGTTTAGATAAAATAAAAAAATCAAATTTGAATTTATATTTTAAGATTTTGTCAAGTAGTAACAAAAAAAAATCCAAATTTAAAAAATTAAAAGATTAGATTTTAAATTGTTTAGTAGTATTTATTAAAAAAAACAAGAATGATAATAAATTCAAAAAAAGTTGCGTTTACAAATTTTGTTTAAAAAAAAAAAAGACTATTTGCATTTTTCGAGAAAAGAAAAAATTAATAATCTTTCATTTGTTGGCTTGACCAGCAGGTTACCATGAAATTCCATAACAAGAAGAAATTGGATAAAGTGCATATTAAGAGAATTTAGAAATATAGAAAGAATTACAGATTAATCAAAATGATTTCATCTCTCCTCTTATATAGAGGGAGATTTACAAAGAGAGGGAGATTTACAAAAGAGAGTTACAACTAACAAATGAGTTATATGTAACAAAATGAACTACTCCTCTAACTACTCTAACTAATAATCTTTCATTTGTTGGTTTGACTTGTTGTTATTCTTTCACATCGTGCATCAAGTAAGTTAATTGTGCTATATATATATAAATCTACCTATATATATGTCTGCAATAACCTACTACACCCACAGATCGATCGAGGCTCTCAATCTAAATTAAATTTAGATATAAGATAGCATGGCAAATGTTAAAGTTGTTTACTTAGTTCTTATTGCGCTTTTCTTGGTTTCAACATGTATGTTTCATTCTTGGCTACATCAAAATTTGTGAACACTAGAAAATACTCTCCTCATTATCGCATTTTATCTTAATTTTAGTTTCAAAAAATTTATTCCTTTCTCTATTTTTTCAATGAATCTTCCTGATCTACCCCTATAAATAAAAGGGAAATAAGAGAAAAAACAATGAAAAAGGAAAGTGAGGAATTGTTTGCATGAAATGGAGAGTAGTTACGGGTGGAAATTGATTGCCTATGTATGATAGAGGAGAGGTTGGAGGAAAAGAAAAGTGTGAAAAGTAAAGGAAAAAGATAATGGAAAGAGAAAAATAAATATGTTTCTTAATTTTATACAAAATGATAAATGCAACAAATTTTACAAAACGTAGAGAGTACGTAATTTGTATGTATGTATTTTACAAAATATCTCATCATTTCGTTTCTATTTTATTTTTATATATATATATGCTAGAAAATATAATAATTTCGTTGAATTTCCAAGCAAGAAATGAATTACTATATTTTGTTGCAGTTATGGTAATTATATCTCCAAATACGGTTGAAATGGGCGTGCCAAAATTAATTAGGTTCATGCGAACTGTAGGACTGTGGCAAAGATGAAGACTGCAAAGACTGTGGCAACAAATGCACACTTTTTCTACGTAGTACCACTGTAGGACTTTGCATCCCTATTCAACCCTTTTTACTTTTTAAATATTTACCAAATGAGCTAGATGCATGCCCATTTATAGTTACTACAACAATATTGTTTATTACATAATTAAATGTTATATTTGCAACGTGTTATGATATTCTATCAATGGTGAATTCAATATTTAAAATTTAGGGGTACAAAAGATACTAATTAGTTTAGGAATGGGGAACGTATAGTTTTAATTGTTAATTTTATTTTTTTACCTAAAATACAAATTAATTTTCAATTTGAAGTATACATGGGTCCACCTCTGTATCTTCTATAGCAAAAAATTAAATGGTCAAACCATAAGGCCATGTTTAATTTTGGTTTCAAAAACCAGGTTTTGGATTTCAAGATCCAAAACTCGTTTTACTTCGAAATTTAAAAATCGATTTTCAAAATTCCACTACAAAATATTAGCCAAAAGGCAACGGCGATTAGCAAGGGCAGGCTACCGTTGCCAATTGGTAACGGATTTAGCAACGGGAAGAAAAAAGGCGACGGGGTGGGTGAGCGAGTGTTTTATGCAGGAGCTTTTCCTGGGATCGGTCTGGATTGTTTGACTATTGCAGAATCCGTTGCCTTTTGGCAACGGATAAGGCAACGGGAGTGGGCCCGTTTCGAAAAGGCGACGGTTTATAACGCCCTTGCCTTTTGGCAACGGCAAAGGCAAGGGCGTGTTCTGCACTCGCCAAAAGGCAACGGGGGTGGGTGCCGTTGCCTTTTAGTAACGGGGCCCCACTCGCTAAATGGCAACGGCAGTGGGCCCGTTGCCTTTACCGTCGCCCTAATTAATGATAAATAATTAATAATATATCTTAGTATGAAAATAATTAATGATTGAAATCATAGTTATTCTATAATTAATGATTGAAATCAAATTCACTTGTAAACTCGTTTAATAAATTAAGAACTCAAATAATTATTTGGCATTATCCTTAACTTATTTAATTACTACTCTAAAATATGGAAAATATATAATTACATTTATATCTCAACCTCTTCCCATAAAATTAGGAAAATAAAATATTAAGATTTTTTTAAAACTATTTTTAAAGGACTTTATTTATTGGGTAAGTCTTCTGTAGACTCAATTCCTTATAATTTTAAAAAATGGGTATGATCAACAATAAAATTAAAATACGCAAAAAATATGTATGTTAATTGATGTAGCTCAAACGGTTGGGTATAGTCTATTTTACGTTGAAGTTTATTCACAATATTCTTGAATATTTAGGATTTTGGATTGAACAAGTCAACTCAATTTGTTATAAGGAATTAACACCAATCTTTATTTATTTATTGTACTCTACTTAAAAAATATCATTCATTTATATATATATATATATAATTTTTTTAATAAAAAAATTAAAATTATAAAAATAATGCATTAAAAAATAATGACTACATTAATTTACCCTAAAACTCTAAACCTTAAAATTTAAAAATTAAAATTAAAGTTATAAATTAAAAATAGTGATTTTTTTTAGGGTTTAGGGGTTAGGGTTTTAAGGTTTAGGGTTTAGGATTTTAGGGTTTAGAGTTTAGGGGTTTAGGTTTTAGGGTCTGGGGTTTAGGGTTCAGGGTTTAGGCGTTAGGGGTTTAGGGTTAAATTAATGTAGTCATTATTTTTAAATCATTATTTTTTATAACTTTAATTTATATTTTTGTTGTTAAAAAAATAAAATATATAAATTAATGATTTTTTTAAAGTAAAGTACAGTAAATAAATTAAACGTGTAATATTTAATAATTATGTAATAATAAAATCCGTTAAAAATATATTTCTTTTAAAATTTCAAATATTTTATTTCCTAATTTTATGGGTTGGGGTTGAAATATACTGTAATTATATATTTTTCATATTTTAGATTAATTAAATAAGTTAATATAATGATTTGGATACCAAATCATCATTTGGCTCCATAATGAGCTCCATATCATTTCTCTAGGAATATATATATATATACACACAGTTTTCAGTAATTAATTATTGGTGGTGGTGATGAGGAGTGATACATTTTTATATTACTTTGTTATGTGTGATGTTATTATATTACATTGACGTTGAGGATTAATTTTTATTTTAATGTTGTATGTGATGTTATTTTAATTAAATGGATAAGTGAATTGATATTTTTAAATGGATAAGTGAAAATAATTATATTTCATGTTGTGAATTGAAAATTAGAATGAATTTAAATGATGTGATTAGAATAAATTTAAATGTATAAGTGAAAATAATTATACTCAATGTTGTATGTAATTATAATGTTGTGAATTGAAAATTAGAATGAATTTAAATTTGTAAATTGAAGATTAGAATAAATTTAAATAGTGTGAATTGATACCGTAATTAAATTATTTAATTTTCAACATATAATTTAGTTAATTCTCATTTAGAAATAAATATGATATGCTTTGATAATTTAATAAGCAACAATTAAAGTTAGAATGGATATTGAATTAAAGAATTAAAAACTAAAATTAAATTGAATATATATTAATTGCATTCACAACATGTCGACTAAATCTCCTAGCCTAAACGGCACATAGGGGGCGCCCAAAAGCCTTCGAGACCGAGAGGTCCCGAGTTCGAACCCCGCAAACAACGAAATTCGTGAAAAAATCGCGAAAAATGGGTGGCCCAGCGGTGGGGGTGGGTGTTGGTGGCCTCGATACCTGGGTTCGAAACCCAGATTCACATTTTTTAAATGTTCATAAAAAGGCGACGGCAAAAAGGCAACGGCAGTGGGCCCGTTGCCAAAAGGCAATGGCCGTGGGCCCCGTTGCTAAAAGGCGACGACAGTGGCCCCGTTGCCAATTGGCAACGGCTGTCGCCCTCGCCAAAAGGCAACAGCCACCTGCCGTTGCCAAAAGGCAACGGTTTTCCCCAAATCCGTTGCCATTCAAATAGCAACGAGCATATTGGCAACGACAGACATCCGTTGCCTTTGCCGTTGCCTTCATCTTTAGTGAGGGCAGATCCGTTGCCTTTGTCGTTGCCATTTCCCCATTATTTTGTAGTGTTCACTCAAAACCACCCCTATCAAACATATTGATTTGACATAAAGTTATATCTATATAATATTACTCCAATCGTTATATTCTTTCTCAAGAATAATATAATAATATAATAATACAATAATATAATATATTTAATCATTACACAATTAATTAATCATTATAATCTCACCAAACAATAATATAATAATACAAACTCATTAAATCTTACAACTTGATTTGATAAATCCTCCACTATTTCAAAATCCAAAAGAAACAGTACTCATATTACTATTTTATCGGGATTTCAAAAATTCGATTTTTAAAACCAACTAAAGCCCAAAGTAAACATCCCCTAAAAGTCGTCATCGGTATCACACCGAGGTCATTAAAACACCTCGGCAATGCCTACAATGCTAAAAAAGATTAAAGTATATGAGATAGTTCAACTATAGCAGTACATTTATGTTTCCATTCAAAGACGGATCCACACTAGGCCCGGGGGCATTGGCCCCCATTCAATTTCCGAATTTCTATATTATATATACATACTCTTCTATTTTTTTTTTTAGAATATACAAGGAGGATACAAAATTCAATGATTACACATCTTCTTAATATATTGAGGAATATCTTTTTCAACCCAATCGAAAGGTGCTGAAAAATTCCGAGCTTCCTGAGCCATCATGTGTGCTGCAAAATTGTTATCTCTGGCAATAACATCACAGTCCCAAATCACCAAAGATTGCAGCAATTTCCTAATATCTTTGACCAAATCATTTTCCAATCCTTCAAACCTCAAACAAGCATTAATAGCTCCAATTGAATCAGCAGAATCCATTCTAAGGCTTGATATCCGGAGATTATGCTTGATGCAACATTCCATTCCTTTTTTCGCTGCAATTAATTCTGCTGCAACAACAGAACCTGGATTTTTAATGCGTGCACCACCAGCCAAAGTCACAACCCCCTTATCATCAAATACCACAAACCCAGCAGCAAAGAAGTCCTTGTCAATATCAAACGCTGCATCCGTAAAAAGATTACCTTGGCCATGCTTAAAATTATCCCCTTTCCTCCCTTGACAATCACCATATTCCAATTCCTTTTCCAAGCACCCCCTTTTTTGGAAATCATTCCAATAATCTAAAGCCCATTGTATTTTAAAATTAGCACATGAAGAATCAGACTGATTCTTAGCAACATCCGAATGTAACCAACTTCATCTTTCTCTCCAAATAGCCCATGCAATAATGAGGAACAAAGAAAAGAACTTTTGATCAAACCGTTCCTTAATATAGCATAATAATTGAAAATAAGTACCTTTAGTTTGTCCTCTTATCTGTTCCCATATTCCTTGGCCCTTCCATACTCGCTTAGCAAAAACACAATGAATAAGAACATGTAAAGTATCAGCCCAGAAAGCACCACAACACAAACACGAAGATGCCATTGGAATATGATGCTTAACCAAATTACCCTCTGTTGCTAACGAATCATTCAAAGTTTTCCACCCAAAAATATGAACCTTAGGAGGAATCTTTAATTTCCACAAATACTTCCACAATAACTGAACATGATTTCTTCCAGATGTGCTTGGTAGAGAAATGAACCATGGTTGTAATGAAATTCTGGAAATAAACTTATATCCCGAGGCCACTGAATAATTCCCCGATGCACTTTCCGGCCAAAATTGCTGGTCTTTTTGACAAACCCCAAACAAAGGGGTTTTGAGAATAACACCCACTTCATTGGACCAGAACGCTTGACGAACAAGATCTTCATTCCATTCAGAATTTGGCAATATATATCAGCTAACAGTAGAAGCACTAGCTTTCCTGGATTTTATCAAACCATCCCCAAGACCCCCAACCATATACATACTCTTCTATAAAAGCATGTATTTGATGTTAGCCAAATGGTTTTCATGTTTTTCTAAAACTCACCAAATCAGGTTTCGATTCTTAGGTACAACAATTTATTAATATCTTTTATTTTATTTTCGATTCTTAGGGACAACAATTTATTTATATCTTTTATTTTATTAATTTCTTTAGTTTGCTCTCCTACAAATCTTTTACTGAAGTAATTTTAATATTTATTCTTTTATAGTCCCAATTTTTTTTTTATTCTTTTGTTTCCTCTCTTTTAAGTTTTATTGGATTGTTATTGTAATTTTAATATTTGTTATTTTGTTTGTTCAAAAGTTTATATATTTATATATGAAAATACATGTAATATACTATTTCATTTGCCCCAAATTAATTGTACACTTTTTTTTTTATTGATATCATCAAAACTTCATTTTATCTTTTCTAAACTTTACTAAATAACTCAAAACACTCCTCATTTATTTTACTTTACACAACACAAAATTCTATTTTTTTAAAAATTGAATCGATCAAAGTATGCTCGATACCACGAGAGGGAGAGAGTATATTTTATAAACTATAATATTAATATAGTTTGAAATGTTAGGACTATACTATAATAATAAAAAAAAATGATTATATATTTTAATATTATTTTATTTTTAGAGTAATGTTTTTGGCCCCCTATACCAAATTCCTGGCTCCGTCACTGTTTCCACTGATGTTTTTCTATTTGCTTGATATTTGACTTTGAACAACATTCATACGAGTGTGATGACATATTTACACTTTATTTTAATATTTTACAGATTAAGTAGCTAGTAGCGAGGAAAGTCGATGGATGCCAGCTTGTTATGTTTTTATGTATGAATAAGAACATTATGAACTTGCTTCAAAAATAAATAAATTATGAACTACTAATTTATTTCTTTTCAAGTTTTTCGATTGAAGTTTTCGCGAGAATTTCTATTGCTGTTTGTTAAGTTCGATTTTTATTTGAGATACTTGATTTATGTTAAATTTATTTATTGCCTTTTTACACGCCGAAGTTTTAATTAATTAGTTCATTAGTTAAATGTTTTTAGTTATATATGCATGTTTTATTAATTACATGTCTCTAACATACAGTATAAACTCTATAAATTAATAATCCTGGGACCACCAAAAATTTATTAATTTATCTATAAATTAATAATTATTAATTTATATATTAATTAATATTTTATTAATTTATAGAAACACTCTTTCAAACTTCCACTTGTAATTAAGTATTTATTGTGTATCAAATGAATGACCTAATTTAAAAGAATCCTTCAATCTTACCTTATTATGCTTCTTGTGTTCATTGTGTCACTTTATGAACATTAAAAAATATTTTCAATATAAATATACAAGATCAAAATATGCTAACACAAACAAATCATACACACAACATGACTTCTCATCTTACGGGTGTGAAACAAATAACAATGACCGACGAGATTCGAAAAGCATTATGCAAGCACAACAAGGATAATTCAAGTCTCACTAAAAAAGTAAAAAATAATTGCAAGAATTTAGTACGTAACTATTGTTTGCAAGTGAGTCAAGAGACAATATCAAATACAATTAAGCGATCTTTAGAGTATCTCTCACTTGCTCCCGAAAGAGGTGATGTAAGCGACGCAAACCGGCAAAATTTCCTAATCTAGAAAAATCTATCTATGAATGGATTCTTCAATATGAAGAACACGTTGAATAATTTCTTGGTGAGCTATGAGAAAACGACACTAGAAGTTCTTACAATGAAAAGGAAAATTAGAGATGAGATTAAAGGTGAAATTGATTTCAACAAAAATAAAAAAACTAAAGACAATTGAGTTATTTTTCAAGAAACATTCATAAATCATTCATGTAATATGTAGTATATAAGGAATTATTAATTTATATTTTATATGGGGTCTATAGAAATTATAAAAAATGTATTATCTTATAATTTTAGCGAGTTTATTAATTTAGCACGTTATCTCCGAGTCGGGACCGGCTAAAAATATTATCTTAGAGAGTTTATTAATTTATCGAGTATTAATTTATAGAGTTTCTACTGTATGTTTAATTAGTTATTCATTATTATTGCATGTTGTTTAATTCGATGTAATTACGTATACAAGCATGTAAATATTAAATGTTTTTTTGGTAAATTGTACATGTGTAATTATTAGCTATTCTTTATTATTTTGGTTGTTGCATGTAATTGTTAAAAATATATACTCCCTCCGTGCCCCCGAAAAGTTTGCGGGGAATCTTGGACACATGATTTAAGAAAAAAGTGTAATGATGGGAGTGTTGAGGGGTAATTTTGTAAACTTTTATATATAAAGTAAATAAAGTAGGTAGATTGAGTATATGGTGGACCCCAAAAGTAATATATAGCATGAGCCATGAAGGGTAAATATATGTATATTGTGGGGTGAAGTTTGTAATGATTATTTCTATTTTGGGGTATGCAAACTTTTCAGGGACAAACTAAAAAGGAAAGTATGAAAACTTTTCAGGGACGGAGGGAGTATGTTTTAAGAGAAATTCTCAAATGCACACGATGTAGGTGCACACGATTTTTTTAACCGTTTTTTTTTTTACAAATTATTCTCCCATTTTTTCTCCTCTTTTCTCTTCCTTTTCTATTTCGCAATCTCTAGATTCCGATTCCAAGCGCGGCGCAATTCGCCTCTGTCGCCACTGAGAGAGGACATCGTCGACGAGCTTCACAATCATCTGATCTGGTATGTTTGCACTAGTGACGGACCCAGAAATTTAAAATTGGGGGTATGATAATTTTTTTTTTTGAAACCCGATAAATGTTTTTTAAATATATTTAATATATAGATTTTTATCGATTAAAAGTGTTGAACCTTTGGCTATTCGATAAGGAATGTAATTAGCTCGACTAAGGAAATATAGACATAGAGGTGAAATTAAAAAAACATACTGACACTTTATTATAGGACACTGTGAATAAATTGAAATTCATCGAGTTAATAGTGGAAAAGAGAAAATAAGTAAAAATTGAAAATGAATAGACAAATGTATAACAATATACTTAAATTATATATGGTTCACAAAATGAATATTTATAATAAAAGGGTTGGTCTGCTATGGACTCGAGTGCATGTTGTGCACCCTAGTCCATGTTGCACTTTTCAGTTTACTGACTTACACTTTTTGGTAAATGGTGTTGCACTTTTCGATTATTAAACTGTATAATAATATTTTTAGTAATAATAGAAAAGTGCAACACCATTTACCAAAAAGTGTAAGTCAGTAAAATTGAAAAGTGCACATGGACTAGGGTGCACAACATGCACTTGAGTGCATACTAGACTTTACCATAATAAAAAGAAAGCTATATACTCCTTCAGTTCAAATTCTTTATGCCCATTTTTTTAAGAACGGATTTTAATAAATATTGACTTACACTGAGAGGGTAACACTTGCGTACCCTCGTATGCACCGTACCCTCTAATTTTAATTTTAATTTTTTATTTATATTTTACCTGCACATGCTAATTTAATGAGTTCACCCCCAAACCATATTTTTACTACAGTTATCTGCACTCGCTCATTTTATGAGTTCACCCAAAATTATTTTTAACTACATTTGTCTGCACCCACTCATTTTATGAGTTCACCCCCAAATAATTTTTTTACAACGGTTATCTACACCCGTAGATTTTATGAGTTCACCCCCAAATTATTTTTTACTACAATTATTTGCACCCGCTCATTTTATGAGTTCACCCCCAAATCATATTTATACTATAGTTATCTACACCCCTCATTTTATGAGTTCACCTCCAAATTATTTCTTTTTTAAAACGGTTATCTACACCCGCTCATTTTATGAGGTCACCCCCAAATTATTTTTTTACCACAATTATCTGCACCAACTCATTTTATGAGTTCACCCCAAAATATATATTTTTTAAATAATTACATTTAAAATACTGTATTATCTTTTTATTAATTTACACAAAATATAATAATAAAATCAACCCTAATTTATACATTTACAATCTGGCAGTCGAGTCATTGCCGAGTTACCGTCGATTCACCACTAAATCACCCATATTTTTAGAAAAAAATCGTAAAAACACAATTTAAAAAAACTATCGAAATTAGGCACAAATCTCGAAAAAAAATTTCTTCTCATTTTTCAGTTTTTATTCCATACTTTTTATTTCTTCATTTTTTTCATGTTTTTTTTTATTAGTATTTTTTTTAATTTTAATACAAAATAATATTATATGTATGATTTTATTATAGTCAGTAATACAATAAGTAATAACAAGTAATACCATAAACAGTAATCAGTAATATCATTAACAATAATTAGTAATATCTTTACAATAACAAATAATTACACATCTAATTACAGTAAAATTTTATACAATAACAAATAATTTCACACATCTAATTATATTCAATAATACTAGAAACAATTATCAGTAATACCACGAACATTGATCAGTAATATCTTACACAATAACAAATAATTCCACAAATCTAATTATATTCAGTAATACAAAACATAATTATCATTAATACCATAAACAATAATAATAATCAGTAATGCCTTAAGCAATAGTAAATAATTCAACATAATCAGTAATACCACAAACAATAACCAATAATACCACAATTAATAATCAACCCGTAAAAAAAACAATTAATAATCAATAATACTGTAATCATTAATCATTAATATTAATTCAATAGTGTATTAATAGTAATACCACAATCAATAACTAGTAATACTAGTACCACTAACAATAATACTATAAAAAAGTGGAGGGAGTACAGATCGAGGTGTACTGAAGAAAATAGGGGGTGCACATTACCAAGCCCAATTGAGCGGAACCTTAGCCCAATGGGAGGGCACCCTAGGTCAGCAGTCGCCGCCTGAGATTTCATCGGCAAGGTCACCGGCTCCGAGTGTCGGCCGATTAGAGATCCATAAGCAACATATTCATAGTCCTCCGTCGGGCCGCCGTCAGCCGAAGAAAGAGGTTGTGTAGGAGCAGGGTGAAGAAGACAAAGCAATGTAGCTTCGATTTGGGCAGATATGAACGACGAGAGCGAGGTGGCGTCGATCCGAGTGTTGTAGGCGAGCGTCATTGATGCCGAAGAAGCTCCTGAATCGCGAACACAAGGGAGATTGATGGAAGAAGTTGTGTCGGTGATCGAAATAAGTAGAGATTTTCGGCCGCCATGGATCGTGGCCGAGATGGAAGATGATGCCAATTGTCATGGAAGTGAAGAATTGCCATTGCGATTCGAGGAGGGGTCTCGGGCTTCAATGGCCGGGACAGAAGCGTTGTCGTCGCCGTCGAGGGGGTGGTCGGGCATGGTGGTGGCTGGGTCACCCGCCGAACGACATGGATTTCCGGTAGGTCCTTTACTCATCAAATTAAATTGAAATTCAGGTGCACCACCGATCAACTATAATAAAATCATACCTATAATATTATTTTGTATTAAAATTTAAAAAATACACATAAAAAAATGGAAAAGAAAGGCAGGAAAAAAAATAAAAGGATAAAAAATGAATAAATAAAAAATTTGAAAAATAAACTGAAAATGGGAAGAAATAAAGGAAAAGAGAAGGGGGAAGAAAATTTAAAAAGAAAAAAAATCGAGATTTGTGGCTAATTTGAATAGTTTTTTATTAATTATATTTTTACGTTTTTTTTTAAATATGGGTGAGTTGGTGGTGAATCGACGGTAACTCGACAATGACTCAGCTGCATATTGTAAAATTAGAGTTTATTTTATTATATTTTGTGTAAATTAATAAAATGATAATATAGTTTTTAAATGTGATTATTTTTTAAAAAATATTTTGGGGTGTACTCATAAAATGAGCGGGGGCAGATAATCGTAGTAAAACAATAATTTGGGGGGTGAACTCATAAAATAAGCGAGTGTAAATAATTGAGCAAAAAAAAAAATGATTTGGTGGTGAACTCATAAAATGAGCTAGTGCAGATAACCGTAATAAGAAATGATTTGGGGGTATACTCATTAAATGAGCGAGTGCAAATAATAATAGTAAAAAATAATTTGGGGGTGAACTCATTAAATAAAAATGAACGGGGGCAAATAAAATATAAATTAAAATTGAAATTAGGGGGTACATGAGAATTTGGAAGAAAGAATAGAATGAATTAAAATTAAAATTTAAAATTGAAGTATGCACCTTCTGCGTACAAGTATTTGGCATATATATATATATATATAATAGATAACTTGGGTGTAGGTCTAATCTACTTATAAATAAATCTAGCTAATATTTTAAATAAATAAGTGATGTTTCAAGATAGGATATAAAATAATGTGAATAATATTATTTTCAAAAGAAAAATGAGAATAATAAAATTGAACAATTAAAATAAAAAAATTGGTATTAATTTAAATAAATTATAATTATAAAATCTTTTATATTTATAATATGAGAAATAAGTAGTATATATAAAAGAAAAAAAAAAAGGAAGTAAAAGTAAATTAGAGTATTGGACAAATCACGGGAATAAGCCCAATTGTAAAAATAGTCCAAACTAGGTCAATTAATATGAAAAAACAAATTAACTTTGTCAAGTGAAGCAACAACCCATATACTGTACTTCATATTAGGCTGATTATTTTCATTTTTGTTAGAAATGAGGTGTATGTGTACGTAGACGAAGATTAAATGCTGATACAGACTTAAATACGGAAGTCGAGGCTAGAGTTTGACTCTATCTCTGTAAGACGTCATTGTCCCGTACACAGGTGCAATACGGATCACTGGCAATCGTCCCCAAGATACAACGACTTCAAACTTCACGACTGTTGCACTACAAATCAGAAGCTATCGACGAATCGCAAAATGGATATCCAGAACTTTCGACCCGACTCTAATGTAGCAACTATAATTCTAAAATGCTAAGTATGCATATGTAGTTTTAACTCAAGTTTTCAATTCTTGACCATGAATCAATGGAAATGAATTTCCGAATGAATGAAATGACAAATGTAGGAGGATCTATTTATAGACTTCCAATAGTACGTCTTTAGGTAATAGGTGTAGTGTGACTCTTCACAATAAGCTTATTTTCCCAAAAGTTGCAACCTTTAGAAATAAGCAACTATTCACAAAATTAAGGTATGTCTTTTAAATTAACACAATAATTCTAAAAGACACAACCATTGGAATAATCAACTATTCACCAAAATACATGTCTCTCAAATTAATACAATAATTCTAAAAGACACAACCTTTGAAATAATCTATTATTTATCACATGACATTTCATGTCAAGTCACAATCCATCACTATTACCATTATAAATACATTCAACCAGGAACGGACCCAGGATTCTAGTTTAAGGGAGGCCAAAAAAAATTTACATTCCAAAATATTAACATATGTATAATTATAATATTTATCTATATATACACTCCATATTTATATCAAAATATATTAATATTAATTATTATATTTCTCAAATATATTAATAATTTGAGTCAAATGTTGAGTCAAATATTAAATTGAATAAATTGAACATTAAAATTTAAATATATCTATATACTTAATTAATTGTAGGAGAGAATTTGTCATAATTTATTATTAAATTTATCATTAATTTTTTAAAAAATAAAATTTAATATTGATTCGGGTGGAGTTTACACGTTTTAGGAGCACATGTGAAGCATGTTTTGATGTGGATTTCATTGAATTATGCATTGAATATGATTGTTTAAGCCGAAATGAGAGAAAGGTTGTGTTTTGTCGATTTTGTAGGAAATACGATGAAATTTGGAGCAAAACACCAACCATACTTTACTGGATCAGGAAGAGGAGCGCACAGTTGGATTCGTCTCGAAAAACGGAGTGGATTAGCCAAAGGAATCGAGTCAATCCGACAACCGAGGCAGAAGATATGCACGAAACGAGAAAAGGCCGAAATCGAAGAACAAGGCAACTCGGCCGAATCTGAGACTTTTGGCTTTACTGCACACTCGGCCGAGTGACTCAACTCGGCCGAATCTGAGACTTTGGACATCACTGCACACTCGACCGAGTGAGCCAACTCGGCCGAGTCAAGTTGAAGGCCGTAGCTCCTGGAATTGAGCATCACTCGGCCGAGTGAGCCAACTCGGCCGAATCTGCGAATTTCGAATTTACTGCGCACTCGACCGAGTGACCCCAACTCGGCCGAGTCTCGGCTAGACAAAATCGTGGCATGCTTTTTAAGTGTTCCACTCGGCCGAGTGACTCCAACTCGGCCGAGTCACCCCAAATTCGGTGCCATCTTCACATTTTGACCATTTTTGAGGGACCAACTTGCAATTATGCTATCCAAACCCTACCCAAACACTATATAAACACTCTTTCTTGAAAATCAAGCCATTCTTCCCCAATTCATCAATTCACACACATAGTAACACATACTTGGAGGTGATTTGGCCATTCCTCTCTCAATTCTCCATCAATTCAAGGAAGAAAGGATGCAATAGCTTGTAAATTCCATTCTCTACCACTTTCTAGACTAAGCTTTCTTGTTATCTTTCTTTTTATTTAGTTTTTACATTTGGATTTTGTAGTTTCATTATGCTATTAGTTGGCTAAATAAATTGTGGTTCTAAGGCATTGTAAATACTTGAATTGAAGTTTATGAGTAATTTCTTGCTTTAATTGATGTTTATCTCTTATTTGCATGTTTAATTATCCATTGTAAAGCATGTTGTTAGTGGCCATGATGATTTGCTTAATTCATTGTTAATTTGAGTAGTATCGAGAGATTTATTCCATTTAATCGTATGCAAGCATGCAACCCGGTATTATTATGATCTCGAGAGAGGATTAATTATCGGAGAGGGAATTGAATGATCTTAGGGGCTATTTTAGGCGGTGTAATGTTTGTGATGTAGAGATACGAGCTTATGTTGCATGCGCTTTTGGATTAATTTGTATCGAGAGATCGATTAGTTCTTCTTGTGTGATCACCCTATATGAGATAACCTTAATGGCCATTTAAACGAGATAATCTTCATAAACGGATATCTAGGTGTTACAATTGCCTTGGAACCCACCTTCTTTCTTTGCATTTTCACCCACTTTACTTTCGTTTTATTGATTTGCATGGTATTTGATCGACTTTGTATTTACTCTTTTCATTATTTACTAGTGACAATTTTGGTAGATAATTTAGGGTAATTCAACACTTTCAAGTTATCGATCACGTCTAAATAGAACTCGATTAACAAACTACCCTTTTACGCTTAACCTCCTTGTGGGATCGACCTCGTGCTTATCACGCTACGATAGACACCGTACACTTGCGGTTGTTTATTTTAGTGTTGCATAACATGTGAATCAAGTTTATGGCGCCACTGCCGGGGAGGTCTTATAGCTCTAGAGTGTAGGTTAATAGAGTTTTAGTTTAGACATTTTACTTGCTTTCTTTATTTGCAAAAATCCAAAAATATTTGTTTGTTTTACCTTGATTTCACTTGTGATTCTTACTTTCTTTTGAACTTTTGTCTAGACATGGTTTATGATCACACAATCTAGGAGGAATCATCAAGAAGTAGTGCCCCTAGATCCGGAGATCGAAGCCAATTGTAGAAGAAGGAACGCCGAAAGAAGAAGGATTGAATTGGAAGAGATGAATCAAAGGGATAATCCGATTGTGGAAGAAGAAAGAAATCAAGAGGATATTGGAGGCATAGTAGAGCCAAATGGGAATGGTGGTAATCGACCACAAGGAGGCTTGAGAGATAACCTGAACCGGAGGATGGAAGAGAATGTTAATGGGGAAGGAGATAGAGAGCAACGGGGGAATGAGGAAAACGGGAATCAAAGAGTCTTGAGAGACCACTTCCGTCCCATCCCTAGACCATATGGAGGAGCGGGTAGGGAACCCGTAGATGCTCATAACTTTGAGCTCAAACCGGAGCTAATCATGATGGTCCAAAACAACCAATTCGGAGGGTTGTCGAAGGAGGATCCTAACCTCCATTTATCTCAATTCTTAGAGATAAGTGGAACGGTTAAGATCGACCGTGTCCCTCAAGACTACATCCGTCTCCAATTGTTCCCATTTTCTCTCCGTGATCGTGCAAAACAATGGTACATGTCTCTTGATCTAAGGACGATCGAAAATTGGGCCGACCTTGTAGATGCCTTTCTTATGAAATACTTTCCTCCAAGCAAGACCATCAAGATACGAGGAGAGATTTCTTCATTTATGCAAGATGATGATGAGTCCCTAGCCGAAGCATGGGAGCGCTTCAAAGATTTGATTAGAAGTTGCCCACAACATGGGTTTTCAAGGGATCAATTGATTTGTTACTTCTACAACGGGATGGACCATCGTACGAGAGGGATGGTGGATGCCTCGGCCGGAGGGGGTTCTTTGTTGGGGAAGACAACGGAGGAGGGTTATGTGCTATTGGAGGATATGGCAAAGAACGGGAACCAATGGCCATCCGAGAGAAGGCAAACCCGGAAAGTTGCTTCCACAAGAGAATCGGATGATTTTGCTACTCTATCCAACAAGGTGGATAAATTGACTTCGATGATGGCAGCCAAGTCATTAATGGGACCTAGTGACGATCAATATGAAGAGGCCCATTATATGAACAATCAAAGGGATCGTCATTTCCGAGAAAGAGGTTGGAATGAGAGGCAAAATCCTCCTAATCCGAATCAATATCACCCCGGGTTGAGGCAACATGAGAATTTCTCTTATGCAAATACAAGGAATGCCATCATCCCACCTCCAAATTTCAATGTTAGAGATGGAGCTATTGTGGAGTCTTCATCAAAACCATCATTGGAGGATATGTTTGGTGCCTTCATGGGGGAAACCAAAAACTTCATGAGAGAGACTAGGGACAATGCAAACAAGACTTGGCAAAGAATTGATGAGCATGGTGAGATGATCAAGGATGTGACCACCCACATGAAGGCTATAGAAAAGCAAATAGGTCAACTTGCTAACATCATTGGAAAGCAACACATTCCGGGGCAATTTCCCTCTAACACGAAGCTAAATCCCAAGGAGCAATGTAAAGCCATAAGGTTAAGAAGTGGGACAAGCTACGAAGGACCCAAGATGTCGTTAGAGGAGGAAGTGGTAATGGCACCCGAGGGTGTTGACAAAAGAGATGGCCTAGTGAAAGAGAAAGAAGAGAAAGTAGAGGAGAAAAAGAGTGAGGAGGCAATCCCTCTTCAAGACAAAGGCAAAAAGGAGGTACCTCTCCCATACCCTCAAAGGATGAAGAAGAAGAGTTTGGATAGCAAGTTTGTCAAGTTTGCGGAGATGTTCAAGAAGCTCCATATCAATATCCCTTTCGCCGAAGCTCTTGTACAAATACCACATTACTTCAAATTCTTGAAGGAAATAATGTCACACAAGAGGGAAATGGAGGCGTACGAGATGGTGCACTTAACCGAACAATGTAGCTCCATAATTCAAGCTAAGCTACCTCCAAAGCTTAGGGATCCCGGATCCTTCACTTTGTCATGCACCATTGGAGATGGAGGTACACTAAGAGCCTTATGTGATTCGGGAGCTAGTATAAACCTTATGCCTTTGTCCCTCTTTAAATCACTTGGTTTAGGAGAGCTCACACCAACCACAATGAACCTCCAATTGGCGGATAGGTCTATGACATACCCTTTGGGTATAGTGGAGGATGTATTGGTCAAAATCGACAAGTTTCTCTTTCCGGTAGACTTTGTGGTTTTGGATATGGAGGAAGACAAAAACATTCCATTGATATTGGGAAGACCATTTTTGGCAACCGGAGGAGCCATTATTGATATGAGGAATGGAGATTTGGAGCTTCGAATGAACCAAAAGATAGTTACGATTGACATGTTTAGAACTATCAAAGTCCGTGATGATGAGGATGGAAAGTATGGGTATTCCAAAGGAGATCACTATCCAATGCCCATGAAAGAGGAGGTAGAAGAAGAGCCCAATATCAATATTATGAAAGAGGACCCCCAAGTGGAAGAGAATGAGTTGAAGATGGGCAAGAAGGCCAAGTTTGGGGGAGTTTTCTTCAAAAACTCCCCCAAATCAAGAAAAGCTACTTGTGCAAGCTTGGGGATGAATGAAGCACCAACCTCCTATGACATGATTGAAGAGCCGGATGGGCTAGCTTTTGGATGTTTCAATGGGTTTAAGAAGGTTGGATGGGCAAAGAAGTTCAAGAGCAAAGATGATGATGGGGTGACGTGATAATCATCTCAAGGAAGAACCGTCCGGCATAGGACGTTAAAAATAGCGCTTCTTGGGAGGCAACCCAAGGTTTTATTGCTTTCATGTTTTTATTGCTTTAGTAGTTTTGATAGCTTGGTTTATTTTGTAGGTATGGATGAGAAGCATTTTGGATGTCAAAGCTTGAAAAATGAAGAAGAAAGCAAAACCAACTTTGGAGAGGGGAAGCAAGTGTTGCAATGGTAATCTTTGAAGAGCTTTGGATGTGCAAGGAGGGAGGTAACAACTTGTAGCCCCAAACTTAGAATTTATACATAGTAAAATTCTAAGTTTGGGGGAGTTATTTTTCTTTTTATTTTTCTACTAGTTGTTACCCTTGCACCGGTTCGTCATTCTACTTATGTCACATTTTGCACCGGCACACACTTGGCTTTCACATGATTATATTGTTTAAGTTGGTTTTGATCACATGATTGGGTAGTGGATCTTTGGTGAAGTGTGAGCATGGATAGTCATTGGAATCCATTGTTGAGTAATTGTGGTGATATCTATTTGCTTTGAATGTATGCATGATTGGTGTTGGAGAATAGTATCATGTTGTGTTCACATTTGTGTTCTTTGATGGCATGAGCGCATGATGTGTTGTTGTTTGGGAACATTTGATGAATGTGAGAGTTCTATTGAATAAACCGGTGAGAATTGAGCCTTGAATCGAGCATATAATCCGGTTTGATTCATTTGAGAGTGGACTAGGTTATTGTTAGTAATCCTAGAACTTGCCCATGTTCTTGTTTGAAAGCATGATTGTGTGAAACTTTGTGATGTGATATAGGCCATCTTGTTCTAAAAGAGTCACTTAGCCAAAATTTCCTAAAACCGAAGTAATTTTCCGTAGTTAGCCCCTTGAGCTTAATTCCTCATTTTTCTTGGCAAACTACGATGTTAACCACTTAGCCTTTTTGAGCCTTTGATACCTACACCTAGTGGAGGATAAAAGACAAAGTGGAAAACATGTGCTTGAATGAATATCTTTGGTGAAAGGAGAAAGTCGAACAGTTGAAAGAAAAGGAGAAAGATGAAAAGAAAATCAAGGGAAAAGAAAAGAGGGACAAAGAGCCCCAAAAGCTTGAAAAGAAAAATGGTTCAAAAAGATGAGGTGATGAATGCTTGAAAAAGAAAAGAAAAGAAAAGGAAAAGTGAGGATAGAGTTTGTAAGTTTTGAAAGTGAAAGCACACATTGTAAAACAACAAGCTTTGTCCTCCACCAGAAGAGTCACAATTCCCAAATTCATCCTACCTTGTCCAAAGAGCCAATGTTACATCCTTGATTAAGTCCTATTGATCACATTGTTGAGCATTTGAGTGTGGTGAAAAGTAGAAGTTGGGCAAGCATATGGTGATTGCATAGCATAACTTGGTTGATGAGTGCATTTATATCCTCAACTTGTTTGTGCGTTTGAGAGAAACACTTTGTCATGTGAGTAGAGGACTTGAGCATTTGGATTATGTTTCCCATTCACAATGTGTTGTGTGTTTATGCATTATTTGATCCATGAGTGTGAGTTGCAATAATGAGCCTATGACCTTCATTGAGAGATGCACTTTGAGAAAGAGATATCATTACATCTTACTTTGCATGTGTGAATTACATTGAATATTCCATTGTGATCATTCCACCCTCATTGCCTTAAGTGCTTAGTTGTTTGAGGACAAACAACATTTTAAGTTTGGGGGGGTTTGATTCGGGTGGAATTTACACGTTTTAGGAGCACATGTGAAGCATGTTTTGATGTGGATTTCATTGAATTATGCATTAAATATGATTGTTTAAGCCGAAATGAGAGAAAGGTTGTGTTTTGTCGATTTTGTAGGAAATACGATGAAATTTGGAGCAAAACACCAACCATACTTTACTGGATCAGGAAGAGGAGTGCACGGTTGGATTCGTCTCGAAAAACGGAGTGGATTAGCCAAATGAATCGAGTCAATCCGACAACCGAGGCAGAATATATGCACGAAACGAGAAAAGGCCGAAATCGAAGAACAAGGCAACTCGGCCGAGTGAGTCAACTCGGCTGAATCAGAGACTTTTGGCTTTACTGCACACTCGGCCGAGTGACTCAACTCGGCCGAATCTGAGACTTTGGACATCACTGCACACTCGGCCGAGTGAGCCAACTCGACCGAGTCAAGTTGAAGGTCGTAGCTCCTGGAATTGAGCATCACTTGGCCGAGTGAGCCAACTCGGCCGAATCTGCGAATTTCGAATTTACTGCGCACTCGACCGAGTGACCCCAACTCGGCCGAGTCTCGGCTAGACAAAATCGTGGCACGCTTTTTAAGTGTTCCACTCGGCCGAGTGACTCCAACTCGGCCGAGTCACCCCAAATTCGGTGCCATCTTCACATTTTGACCATTTTTTAGGGACCAACTTGCAATTATGCTATCCAAACCCTACCCAAACACTATATAAACTCTCTTCCTTGAAAATCAAGCCATTCTTCCCCAATTCATCAATTCACACACATAGTAACACATACTTGGAGGTGATTTGGCAATTCCTCTCTCAATTCTCCATCAATTCAAGGAAGAAAGGATGCAATAGCTTGCAAATTCCATTCTCTACCACTTTCTAGACTAAGCTTTCTTGTTATCTTTCTTTTTATTTAGTTTTTACATTTGGATTTTGAAGTTTCATTATGCTAGTAGTTGGCTAAACAAATTGTGGTTCTAAGGCATTATAAATACTTGAATTGAAGTTTATGAGTATTTTCTTGCTTTAATTGGTGTTTATCTCTTATTTGCATGTTTAATTATCCATTGTAAAGCATGTTGTTAGTGACCATGATGATTTGCTTAATTCATTGTTAATTGGAGTAGTATCGAGAGATTTATTCCATTTAATCGTATGCAAGCATGCAACCCGGTATTATTATGATCTCGAGAGAGGATTAATTATCGGAGAGGGAATTGAATGATCTTAGGGGCTATTTTAGGCGGTGTAATGTTTGTGATGTAGAGATACGAGCTTATGTTGCATGCGCTTTTGGATTAATTTGTATCGAGAGATCGATTAGTTCTTCTTGTGTGATCACCCTATATGAGATAACCTTAATGGCCATTTAAACGAGATAACCTTCATAAACGGATATCTAGGTGTTACAATTGCCTTGGAACCCATCTTCTTTCTTTGCATTTTCACCCACTTTACTTTCGTTTTATTGATTTGCATGGTATTTGATCGACTTTGTATTTACTCTTTTCATTATTTACTAGTGACAATTTTGGTAGATAATTTAGGGTAATTCAACACTTTCAAGTTATCGATCACGTCTAAATAGAACTCAATTAACAAACTACCCTTTTACACTTAACCTCCTTGTGGGATCGACCTCGTGCTTATCACGCTACGATAGACACCGTACACTTGCGGTTGTTTATTTTAGTGTTGCATAACATGTGAATCAAATATATAAAATATTAGGGGGTGGTGGGGTTGGGGGGGCCAGGGCCCCCCTACTGACTTGTCTCGTTTTTCAATACTTTTTTTAAGCACTTGACAATACGATCCCCACAAGCGTATGGGTCCGATTGTAGTACGTAAGTACGACCAAGTAGTTTGTTCGTCCAATGATTTAATTGAGTGTAAGTGAATACCTAAAGTTACGAGTATTCATGCTATTGTAGTAACTAAACGTGTTTGTTTGGATTTTCGGGAATTAAAACACAAGTATGAAACGAGATTAACTAAGGTAAACAAGAAATAGACAAAAGTAAAAACAAGCTATCTAACTTTCGAGAGAAAGTGCAAGAGAAGGGTATTGCCTCGGGTGCATCCATTTTGTAGGTTGTGTGGTGAATTAATGGACTAAATTACACAAATTAAACCTAAAGTGTTGGGAAAAGCTAAAGGTTATCACTCGTGTGTGTCGACCAATCCCTTGTGAGGCCTAGGTGAACACGTGCATCAATTAGCAATTATGTAGTTTAATCAATACCATAAGATCCTAGGATAGTGTCTTATAAACACGTTCAACACGGTTACTAATGTTTATGAGACGCCCTCTCACTAATCTAATAGAAGACCTCTAATCGACTAGTGTCTAGTGTCGTCGATCTAAGCAATCAACCCCCGGTCGGTGTAGCTAATTACTCCCTCCGTCCGCCTATAAGTTTCCCATTTTACCATTTTGGTCCGTCCACCTATAAGCTTCCCATACCCTTTTTGGTAAGTACTTTTTCTTACACATCACTTTATATCTTATTTTTTCTCTTTATCTCTCTCCTTCTTCCAATCACATCACTTGTACTATATCTATTATTTAATCACTTTTTTTAATCTCTGTGCCAAAAAGTTACGGGAAGCTTATAAGCGGACGGCGGGAGTATTATGTTAATTCTAATCGATTAATTCAAGCTCATACACACACTCTTAATCATGCAACCCAATACGGTCGTTGAAGTCGACAAAACTAACAATGCTAGCTAATAGGGTGAATTAATCAATTGAATCATGGAAATTACAACATTAGAAATATACACCCAATTCCTAAGCTAATCATTCAATCAATCCATAATTACACTACTTAACCACCAAAACTTCCACACCCTAGGCAATTAGAACTTAGCCCATGGTTCTAAGATTGAAATCCATGGCTAAAACAACAAATAACATCAAACTCATAGTAAAATAGCAAGAGAAATGAGAAATTAAGAAAATACCAAATTGAATTGCAAAATAGAGTAATATCACATTGATCATGAAAATGTAGCTACAAACCGATGTAATAGACGATGCCCTATGATAATCGTAGCTTGATTCGAAGTAAAAATCACTAATCTATCTAATCTAATGAAGAAATTAAACTAAAAATGAAGAACACTACTAACTATGTGTTTGTGTGTGAGAATAGCTTGAAAAATGAGTAAAAAAAACCCATTTCTAAAACTCAAATTGGAGCTATTTATAGTTGGGTAGAAGTCTTGGACGAAATTTGCACTTAGGTCCCTCGAAAATGGAGAAAATAGGTCAAAACCCCCGAAATTGAGTGAAATAGGGCTTGGCCGGGGAAAACGACCCGGCTGGGTGGTTTTACCCAGCCAAAATACGAAGGTCTTGATGGAAAATGGCATGGCCGGGTGAAATGACCCGGCCGGGTGGTTTTACTCGGCCATAATACGAAATGGGTGAACTAATCCAAAATGTGGGTGTACAGCACTGTGGCCGGGTGGAAGTAACCCGGCCGGGTAGAAATGTGGTCCGGCCTCGTCATTTTTCGTTTCGTTGTATCTCGAGCTTCCGACCTCCGATTGACTCGATTCTTTTTTCATTCCACTCCGTTTTTCGAGACGAATCCAATGGTCAGCTTCTCTTCTTGATCCAGTGAAGTATGGTTGGTGTTTTGCTTCCAAAATACATCGTTTTTCCTACAAAATCGACAAAACACTACCTTTCTCTTATTTTGACCAAAACAATGATAATCAACCAATAATTCAATGAACTCAACATCAAATGAGCTTCAAATATGCATCTAAATCGTGTAAATTCCACCCGAATCAACTCCCCCAAACTTAAAGTGTTGCTCGTCCTCGAGCAACGAAAGAAACACAACATGAGGGTGAAATTTACAACTAGATGATCAATGAAAGATCCCACATATCAAATGACATGAAATGAATTCTTCTTCCTCAAGATACATTCTAAAAAATGATCACAAGTTCAATATTGAAGATCCAACTAATTACTCACACATGCTCAACACACAACAACAAGTGATGGTGATGACAATATCAAAATGTTCAAGTTCAACTCCCTAGATATAGTGTTTCTCTCAAACACTCAAACAAATTAAGGACAATAAGCACTCATCAATCAAATCATGCATTGCAATTCCCATATGCTTGCCCAAGTTCTACCATCTTTCCACCACAAACATGTTTAACAATGAGATCAATAGGTCTTAACCAAGGACGTAACATTGGCTCTTTGGACGGGGTAAGATGAATATGGAAAAAGTGACTCGTCTAGTGGAGAATGAAAGTTGTTATTCAACAATTCAAGCTCGTGCTCTTAAGGTTTACAACCTTCCTTCTCACTTTTCATTTAAGTTCCTCAAATGCATTCATCTCCTCATCTTTTTCTAGCCAATTTATTTTCTTTTAAGCTCTTGGGGCTCATTGTCCCTCTTTTCTTTCTCAATTATTTTCTTTTCACTTCCATCTTTTAATTCTCTTTTTCACAACTTTTGCCAATTCTTCTCCTCAAACCAAAGACACTAAAGCACATGTTTTACCACTTTCTTTTTATTCTCCACTAGATTTGGATATCAAAGGCTCAAAAGGTTAAGTGGTTAAACATTATAGGTTGCCAAGAAAATGGGAAATCAAGCTCAAACGGGCTAACTACGGAAGATTACTTTGGTTATTTGGAAAAATTTAGCTAAGTGACGTGTAATACGAAAGATGGCCTACATCATATCTCAAAGTATCACACAAGCATGATTTCAAGCAAGAACTTGGGCAAGTTCTAGAAAAGCAAGCAATGAATTGATCCACTCAAAAATGAAATAAACCGGATTAATGCATCGGTTCAAAGCTCAACTCTCACCGGTTCATTCAAGACTCAAACATTCATCAATCATCACCACACATTAATCATTGTGCATGCAAAACATCCATAGGCAACAAGATGACAACAACACAGACAAGATGATTCATTCCACTCATGTACACATTCAAGGAATCAAATTCACAACAAATCACCATCAAATGTGTCTCAATGATCATTAAAGCTCAAATTGCACACATACACAAGAGTACACATTGGTGTCAATAGAAAATGTAAAAACGAACATACCCCCCAAACTTTTTCATTGCAAAGCAATTAAAAGTTTGGAAAAATAGTGTTGCATTGATATTGACACCAAGTGTTATCCATACAAATCTACACACATGGGCTACTATCCCAATCAATTAAAAACAAGAGTAGCTAAGCAATCAATGTCATGAACAAGAATATAAATTCCACTACCCCTCCAAACTTAGTAATTGCTATGCAATTCCTAAGTTTGGAGTGTGCGTACCTCTTACGATTGCTATAGCTACACCTTCTTCGAAGCTCAAAGTTTCACTTTCGATCTCCAATCGTCCATTCGATCCAAGCTTCTCCAACTAACATCAAAACTCATAAACACATCAAACTAAACTAACAAAGCATAAAAAATGAACAAGAAATGAAAGAAAGCAAGTAAAAATGGGTTGCCTCCCATTTAGCGCTAAGTTTAACGTCTTCAAGCCGGACGGAAATAAAATAACTCATCGGAAAGGCCATGGATATCGATCCTCCTTCCCATTGTATTTCAACCTTTGAGCTTCAATCTCAAGGAAGCTTTTATGAATGGAAGACCAATCTTCCACATTATTCTTCCATACTTTCAACAATTAATGTTCTTCTTGCTCCTTCCACTCCACCTCTTTCCATTTCTTTCCTCATTGTCCAAGAATATCCAAACACTTCTCAAGCTCTTTTTTTGAATCAAAATGATCAAGAGGTAAAATGAAATCAATAGAAGCATTAATAACAAATGAAGAATAAACTGAAGAGTTTAAAAGTTTAGGAATGCTCATTTCGCTCTTCAACTCGTCTTTTGACGCTTCTTGATTTTCATGTTCCTTGTTAATCATATCCATTAAAGAACATTTATCTTCATCTCCTTTGACAATGAGCTTGGCATCTTCACTCTCCTCACTTGAGTTCTCCTCTTCTTGCATTTTTTTCACGGCGATGGCCAATTGTCCAAGTTGGAATTCCATCGATTTTTTACTACTAGCAAGTTGACCAAGCATGGATTCGGTTGATTTTTGACTACTCATGAGTTGGGCAACGATGGAGTCGGATGCTTCGGATTTCTTCTCACTTGTCTCCAACTTTTTCAACAATAGTGCAAGAAGCACTTTTGTAGTATCACTTTCTTCATTGTTTGGTGGCGAATGAGCATTGCTTTCCCACTCTTGAGATTGATAAGGGGAATGAACTTATTGCATTTGATAATCGTCAAAACAAGGTTCCAACATAGGTGGAGGAGGAGGTGGACGATACAACTCTTCCGGTGGTGGGGGAGGATATTGATATGGATGTGGATGTGGATGTGGAGGATAATATCCTTGAGGAGGAGGTGATGCTTCCTCATTCCTCCAATCTTGATAATAGGAGGGAACTTGTTGTATTTGATAATGGTAATCAAAGTTCCTCCAATCATCATAGCTCACATCTCCATGTTGTGGAGGATAAACCATACCATTTTGATTATAACATTGATTCCATTGTTAATGGTTGTATCCATCCATCGAGGCAATGAAGTTCACACCTACACACAAACAAGTATCAAAGCCCACAAAGAGAAACGAAAAATAAGGTAATGAAAAAGAAATGTTACTATCAACAACACTCAACAAACTCTAAGTTTCCCTAACAACACTCGCTTAAATCCCCGGCAGCGGCGCCATTGACTTGTCTCGTTTTTCAACACTTTTTTAAGCACTTGACAATACGATCCCCACAAACGTATGGGCCCGATTGTAGTACGTAAGTACGACCAAATAGTTTGTTCGTCCAATGATTTAATTGAGTGTAAGTGAATCCCTAAAGTTACGAGTATTCATGCTATTGTAGTAACTAAACGTGTTTGTTTGGATTTTCGGGAATTAAAACACAAGTATGAAACGAGATTAACTAAGATAAACAAGAAATAGACAAAAGTAAAAACAAGCTATCTAACTTTCGAGAGAAAGTGCAAGAGAAGGGTATTGCCTCGGGTGCATCCATTTTGTAGGTTGTGTGGTGAATTAATGGACTAAATTACACAAATTAAACCTAAAGTGTTGGGAAAAGCTAAAGGTTATCACTCGTGTGTGTCGACCAATCCCTTGTGAGGCCTAGGTGAACACGTGCATCAATTAGCAATTATGTAGTCTAATCAATACCATAAGATCCTAGGATAGTGTCTTATAAACACGTTCAACACGGTTACTAATGTTTATGAGACGCCCTCTCACTAATCTAATAGACGACCTCTAATCGACTAGTGTCTAGTGTCGTCGATCTAAGCAATCAACCCCCGGTCGGTGTAGCTAATTACTATGTTAATTCTAATCGATTAATTCAAGCTCATACACACACTCTTAATCATGCAACCCAATACGGTCGTTGAAATCAACAAAACTAACAATGCTAGCTAATAGGGTGAATTAATCAATTGAATCATGGAAATTACAACACTAGAAACATATACACCCAATTCCTAAGCTAATCATGCAATCAATCCATAATTACACCACTTAACAACAAAAACTTCCACACCCTAGGCAATTAGAACTTAGCCCATGGTTCTAAGATAGAAATCCATGGCTAAAACAACAAATAACATCAAACTCATAGTAAAATAGCAAGAGAAATGAGAAATTAAGAAAACACCAAATTGAATTGCAAAATAGAGTAATATCACCTTGATCATGAAAATATTGTAGCTACAAACCGATGTAATAGACGATGCCCGATGATAATCGTAGCTTGATTCGAAGTAAAAATCACTAATCTATCTAATCTAATGAAGAAATTAAACTAAAAATGAAGAACACTACTACCTATGTGTTTGTGTGTGAGAATAGCTTGAAAAAGGAGTAAAAAAAACCCCTTTCTAAAACTCAAATTGGAGCTATTTATAGTTGGGGTAGAAGTCTTGGACGAAATTTGCCCTTAGGTCCCTCGAAAATGGAGAAAATGGGCCAAAACCCCCGAAATTGAGTGAAATAGGGCTTGGCCGGGTGAAAACGACCCGGCCTGGTGGTTTTACCCGGCCAAAATACGAAGGTCTTGATGGAAAATGGCATGGCCGGGTGAAATGACCCGCCCGGCCAAAATACGAAATGGGTGAACTAATCCAAAATGTGGGTGTACAGCACTGTGGCCGGGTGGAAGTAACCCGGCCGGATAGAAATGTGGTTCGGCCTTGTCATTTTTCGTTCCGTTGTATCTCGAGCTTCCGACCTCCGATTGACTCGATTCTTTTTTTCATTCCACTCCGTTTTTCGAGACGAATCCAATGGTCAGCTTCTCTTCTTGATCCAGTGAAGTATGGTTGGTGTTTTGCTTCCAAAATACATCGTTTTTCCTACAAAATCGACAAAACACTACCTTTCTCTTATTTTGACCAAAACAATGATAATCAACCAATAATTCAATGAAATCAACATCAAATGAGCTTCAAATATGCATCTAAATCGTGTAAATTCCACCCGAATCACCTACCCTATAGGGTAGTTCCGTCCCTGCATTCAACAATGTATTTATCTACACATTAAATGACCAACTTTAATATTAATTTCTCATTCACCCAAAATTTGGTTTTGAGAAATCAAATCAACTAAATCCTTAAAATGGATTATAAAATTGTCACTTAATATTTTATAATATGTGGTCAAAACCAACATTTTCCAACAATTTTGGGGGTACAATTGTACCCCCTTGTTTTACATTGGGTCCGCCTCTGGACTTCGCACTGGGATTTACTCACCTGTGATGCAACGGAAGATCGTGGTTTTACATTCTAAACTCGAAATCAACGGTTTTGATGTTGGAGGTGACAAAGAAATCGAGGGAATGAGAGCGATGTTTCTTGGGCTGGAGGTGGCTTTGGGGGTCGAGAAGGTGAAGAGAAGGATTATGATAGAGAACCTGAATTTGTTGAGATTATTGGTTCTTGTCTTGATGACCCGAGTAAAGCTCAGTGCCAAGTTTATAAACAAAAGAAGAATTAGGGTTGGGAAATCCAATGCTGGAGGTACCCTTTGTGTCCTTTTGATTGTGGGTGTTGTTTTTTATAACCATTTGAGATCAAATTAGCTTCACTAGCATAGATACATATTTTTTTTTTTTTTGATTTGTGCCTTATTTGAAAGCTATTTGACATGCTATAAATATTTATGTTTGATCGATTGCTCAGTTTATTACTGAAAAGTGTAATTATTATTATTGAAAAGTGGTAGATATTTGTTACTGAAAAGTGTAATTTTTATTATTGAAAAGTAGTAGTTATTTTAACTGAAAAGTGTAATTTTTATTATTAAAAAGTGCTAGATATTTTAACTGAAAAGTGTAATTAATATATTATTGAAAAGTGGTAGATATTTTAACTGAAAAATGTAATTTTTATTATTGAAGTTTTCGTTTTTCTTAGTTCATAAGGGTTGACCTGTGCATTAGTGTGCACGGTGCACACTATGCACAAGAAACCAACTCTAGGGTAATTACTAGTTACTACTCATATATTCTACACTTCTTAATAAAATAAACTAGAGCAGAATGTCAATAAAAATAAATATTAAAAATAATATATGATACATTATACAAAATTAAAGAGAATACGACATATCGGCAAAATTTAAGAGAAAACAACACGTAAGCAAAAAAAAAACTCATTTCAATTTTTAGATGAGATAATTTTTTTTTAGGACAATCAATGTATTATACTTCTTTCGTCCTGCGATTACTTTCGCACCTATCTCATTAAAACGTCAAGATTACTTTCACACATAAAAAAAAATGTTCATAAACTCTACACCAAAATTCCAAAAAATTTCAAAATTTTCATAAAATATCATTACTTTTGAATCTATACATACACACAATCTAACCCGTATATTTTCTTTATATAAAAGATTTATAAAATTACCCTTCAAAATCCTACTCGTTACTCAATTTTATTTTAATTCCTATTTTAATAATTATTTTTAATAATAAAATACGAATTGGGATTAAAGAAAAAAGTCTCAAAGTAAACTCTCCACGCAACATAAAGATTTTGAGCAATGAATGTTGATAAAGAAAAATTAATAATCCTTTCTTTCATTATGTAGTCGGGGTGTCGTAACGTGTCGTAATGACTACCGTAGTCAGTTAATCTAAGCCATTAAAAATCTAATCTAAAGGTTTAGATTTGATGATATGTTAACTTTTGTAAATTTTACGATATGTATTGTCGTAATGTGACGTAATATGTCATAAATTTGTATTTTCTATTAAATTAAATTAATTAAAATATATTAGTGTAAATTTACATTTTTATCCTTATACAATAAAATAATTTATTATATTTTTATTAATGTAATTAAAATATGTAATGTTAAAATTACATATTTACCCTATGTTATTAATAAAATTAATAACAAAAATTAAATCAAATCAATTTATTAACAATAAAACAAACTAAATCAATGAGAAAAATTCATTCTTACTTCAAACATTTGCTTCAAACCTCCTAATGGCGATTGAGAGTTTCAAATTAAATCAATTTGGGGAGAAATAAGTCATTCTCAAACATCTTAAGAATTGTGCCGACTAATTGAAATTGGGGAAGAAAAAAGGGTGATACTTGGGTACACTCGTATGTACCGTAACCCTTATTTTAATTTTAATTATTAATTTATATTTTATCTGCACCCATTAATTTAATGAGTTCACCCCCAAATTATATTTTTACAGCAGTTATCTGCACACACTCATTTTATGAGTTCACCTCCACATCATTTTTTACAACAATTATCTACACCCGCTAATTTTATGAGTTCACCTCAAATTATTTTTTACCATAGTTATCGACACCCATTCATTTTATAAGTTCACCCCCAAATCATTTTTTTACAACGGTTATCTACACTCGCTCATTTTATGAGTTCACCCCCAAATTATATTTTTAACAAAGTTATCTACACCCGCTCATTTTATGAGTTCACCCCCAAATTATTTTTTAAAAAGTAATTACATTTAAAAGACTATATTATTTTTTTATTAATTAACACAAAATATAATAAAATCAACCCTAATTTATACATTTACAATATACAGCCGAGTCATTACCGAGTTACCGTCGATTCACCACCAAATCACTCATATTTTTAGAAAAAAAATCGTAAAAACATAATTAAAAAAAAACTATCAAGATTAGGCACAAATTTCGATTTTTTTTCTTTTTAATTTTTCTTCCCATTTTCTATATTTATTCCAAACTTTTTTTTAAAAAAAATGGAGAATACACATGCAAAAAATGGAAAAGAAAGACAGAAAAATATAAAAAGGAAAAGAAAAAGAAAAAAAAACAAGGAAATAAAAAATTTCGAAAAAAAATTGAAAATGGCAAGAAAAAAGCAAAAGAGGAGGGGGAAAAAAAATTAAAAAGAAAAAAATCAAGATTTGTGGCTAATTTCGATAGTTTTTTATTAATTATATTTTTACGTTTTTTTTTAAAATATGGGTGATTTGGTGGTGAATCGATTTTTTAGAGTTTATTTTATTATATTTTGTGTAAATTAATAAAAGGATAATATAGTCTTTTAAATGTGATTATTTTTTTAAAAATATTTTAGGGTGCACTCATAAAATGTGCGAGTGCAGATAACCGTGGTAAAACAATAATTTGGGGGTGAACTCATAAAATGAGCGAGTGTAGACAATTGTGGTAAAAAATAATTTGGGGGTAAACTCATAGAATGAGCGGGTGTAGATAACTGTTGTAATAAAGAAATGATTTGAGGGTGAACTCATTAAATGAGCGGGTGCAGATAAATGTAGTAAAAACATGATTAGGGGGTGAATTCATTAAATTAGCGGGTGTAGATAATTGTAGTAAAAATATGATTAGGGGGTGCACTCATTAAATTAGTGGGTGCAGGTAAAATATAAATAAAATTTAAAAAGAAATGGTAGAACAGTAATTTTACTTAATATATATATATATATATATATACATTAAAAATAATTTAAATAAAAAAAGGGTAATATAGTAAATAACAAAATACAATTTAAAAAATGATATAAATAACTTAAACTTGTATAACAGGTAGCAGGTCGTTACGACGTTTACGACGCCACGTGGCGCGATTCGATAAAGTGACTATGTACTCAATTCGTAAAATGTGACTGCCGTAAGAATTGCCCTTCTTTCTTTCCATGTGAAAACAAAACTCAACAGAAATTGTTAGACCATCTCCAACGGACCTCCTAATATGGAGTTTTACTTCATTTATGAAGTTTTGCTCCCTCCAATCGTACTCTATTTTGAAGTTTTGAAATAGAGTTTTAAATAGTAAACTCTATATATGAAGTTTACTATTCAAAACTCTATAATTTATATCTATTATTTTATTAATATTTACAATTCTTTATTACAATTCTATATTAATAATTTGTTAAATATAATTACAATTCTATTGTTATACTAATTTATAATTTAATTTTAATTGTGTAATTAATTAAATTTTTTTTTGTGTATTATTATTATTACCTACAAAAAAATAACGTAAAATACAATAAAACATACATTATATATTAAATATGAAATACATTACATATCAAAACGGACATACATGCATTACCTAACTACATATAACACCGACATATTAAAATAAGTGAACACAAACTGAAAAGAAATACAAATAATAAAAAAACGATATACTAGTACGTCAAAATGTTGGATCCATATGGAGAAGTTCCGCTAAAATACATTTTTTTTGTACGATTATACTCACATGTATTGTTTTACGTCATTATGTGTTTCGTAATTTTATATTTAAATAAAAGTAATATTAAAAACTACAAGTTTATTTACATTATATGATTTTGATAAAATTAATACTCGGTAATATTTAATTTATAATTTAATTTACTAATTGAATATTTAATTGTATAAATTAATTTAAATACGAAGATAAATATATTATTTAATGATTGTAATATATTGAAAATGATTAAAATAATAAATAAAGTAAGATATAGAGTTTCATGGTTGGAGAAGATTTTTAAAATAGAGTTTGAAAAAGTGTATTTTGAAGTTTAAAGATCTTCATTTGAGAGTTTCTGGTTGGAGATGGCCTTACAACCTTTCTTTTAAAGTGGAGTATTCTCAATTCTACAAGTCCCCCGTCAAAAAAAAATTCTACTAGTCACCAAAGTAGCAAAGGTTCCATCACAAAGTATTAATATTGTCAAAAGATATTACTCTCTGCATCCCATAATAATTTTTATAGGAAAATATAATATTGAGTGAAGTTTTAAGGGATAATTTTATAAAATATATGTATAAAATTAAAAAAATGAGCTGACTTTTGTGTATGTGTGAAGAAAAAGTAACCACATTCATGTAAAATTAAGAATATTGTGAAAATGTAGTTTATATATAATTTTTCATTTAAAAAAATCAAACCTCAAATTAAGAAAGGGTGGGGCTATTAACACCCCATAAAATGTTATACAAACCCCAAATGTTATACACACCCCATTAAAATTTAAAAATCAAATTTTATTACTAAACATACTCCAAATCTTTCATATTTACCCTCCATCCTTCAAAACAAATATAAATTGAATAATTTTTTTAAAAATAATATAAAATTCAAATAAATCTTCAAAAGTATATAAAAATTTCAAAAATATTTTTTTGCTTTCTATAATACGAAATAATGAAATAAAACTTGAAAATATTTTAAAAAATCAACTAAATATTAAAAAACTTTTGAATTGAAAAATCAATTAAATCTAAATAAATCAAATAAAATTTATAAACTAAATAAATTTAAAATATCAATTAACGTTTCAATTTTTAAAAAAAAAAACTAAATAAAATAAAAAGTGAAAGAAAAATTAACTCGATCATAAATAAATATCTAATTAAAAATTAAATAAAAATATATTTTTTTATTTTTTATTGATTTTTTTAATTTTATTATTTTTGACAATTTATTAAATATTTTATTCATTTTTTTATTTAATTCTTTTTTGATGAACTTTTTTTTTAATTATCTGTTTTATTTTCTCAGAATTTTTTCAAAAAAAATAATTGATTTACGTAAATTACTTTTTTTAAAGATTTAGTTGATTTTTTAAAAATACTTTTAAATTTTAATTATATTTATTTTTAAATTATTTTTTAAATTACTTTACTCTCTATTTAGGTAAAGGGTTACTTAGTCATTTTATATTTATCTATTTCTGTATTTAAAATTATGGGGTTTGTATAACATTTTATGGGGTGTTATTAGCCCCATCCAATTAAGAAATAGAAAAAAAAAAAACGGAGCCTTGAATTGAAGAACTTGTAAAAAATGGATTTGGAGTATAACACTGTCTTGTCTTGTGCAATATAATGAGAAAAATTTTAGTATGTCATTAATTTATTGTCATTAAAAACTTTAAATTATAGAATCTATTCACTAATTCTCATTTTTTAATTATTAAAAACTTTAAATTATAGAGGAAGTATAATGAAAGGATTCCGGGTCCTGTCATTAATAATTAATTTTTTTGTCAATAAAACTTTTAATTTGAAAAGTTGTAATAGTAGAAATTGAGAATTGATGACATCATTAATTCTCAATTTTATTGGCATTTAATTAGAAATTTTAAAATTAGAGAATTTATGGTCATGTCTTTAATTTTTAATTTCATGGCATTTAAAATCTAATAATTTAGTTACTAAAAATTATATTGAGAGGGTATCTAGTCTAACGTTTAATTCTTATTTTCCTTTCTTTATAATGATAGGATTAAATGTAGATTTTATGTACAAACACCTTTTTGTACAATTAAAAGAAAGATATATATAATCATATTACACGGAATAATGTTGTACAACACTGTATTCAAATCTTCGGACTATATAAACAGTTTGATTCTCCCCATTTTCTCTCATGCAAATGAAAAAAAAAAAAAAACACTTGATCTCAAATGAAAAAACAGATGAATAATCATGGTTCAAAAATGTTGGTGTTGATGATATTTGCATTTTCTTCAGTGATGGCAAAAGTTTCATATGATAACAAAGCCTTTATTATAAATGGCAAGAAAAGAATCCTCATTTCTGGCTCAATTCACTATCCAAGAAGTACTCCCGAGGTACAATATTTATTATTTTAAAGACTAATTTTTTTTTCCATGTTAAAATTAAGGTGGCAATGCAAGGATTTGCTCGAAAAATAGTTAGCCTGATGAAATCAGAAAATTTGTTCGAGCCTCAAGGAGGACCAATAATTATGTCACAGGTTCACTAGAATCTAGTTTTCTTCGATATTAATTATGTTTAAACCCGGATATCTTAAAGAAATTTTAGGCATCTATATATCTTGTGGCTGATTCTTAGAGCTAATTAACCTACCCTACCAAACTGGTTCTTAATGAAATTTGCAATTGCAGATCGAAAATGAATACGGACCAATAGAGTGGGAGATTGGTGCTCCTGGAAGAGCTTATTCAGCTTGGACTGCAAAAATGGCTGTAGGACTTAACACTGGTGTTCCATGGATAATGTGTAAACAAGAATCTGCCCCTGACCCTATGGTATGTTAACTTTTCCATTTTATTTCAATTTATTATTTTTATGATTAATTAAATATGTCTCAAAAGATTTAAAATATGCTAGTACATTTTTTTATTTTACGATGATAATTCGTGCAAAAATCCTCCAACCATGTCGCATCATTTTAAAAGTTACATGACTAGTTATGCAATTTGCTCTTATTTTTAATTACTATACATAATGTTTGCTCTAATATTATTACAGATAGATACATGCAATGGTTTCTATTGTGAAGGCTTCACTCCAAACAAGCCATATAAACCAAAAATGTTTACTGAAGTTTGGTCTGGCTGGTAATAAACTAGTTAAACACCTCTCTCTCTCTCTCCTTCCTCTCTCTCTCATATGTTTTTTTTTTCATTTTGTTAAGGTATACACAGTTTGGTGGGGCAAAGCCTAATAGACCAGCACAAGACTTGGCTTTTGCAGTGGCAAGATTCATCCAGAATAATGGATCCTTCTTTAATTATTACATGGTATGTTAATTGTAGATTCTTGAAAAGAATGTCAAGTGTTTGTGTGTAAAAATGTTACATTTGATCACTTTGTTCTGCAGTATCACGGGGGAACCAACTTTGGTCGTTCGGCTGGTCGTTTCGTTGCCACCTCGTACGATTTTGATGCTCCGTTAGATGAATATGGTAATGAATTCAAATGCAGCTACACCTACATTAACATCAACTATTCATATTTGATAAATTTCTTAGGACTTACAAATGATCCAAAATGGGGGCACTTAAGGGACTTACATGCCACAATTAAGCAATGTGAATCGACTTTAGTTTCGTCGAATCCCAAAGTTTCATGGCCCGGTAGAAACCAAGAGGTTCGTGTGTTCATCTCAAAATCGGGGAATTGTGTCGCCTTTCTTTCCAACTACGACCCCACATTTTCGACCAAAATGACCTTTTGGAAGAGGGAGTTTGATTTACCTCCTTGGTCAATCTCTATTTTGCCTGACTGTAGAAATGAAGCCTTCAACACTGCCAAGGTTAGTTTGGAATAATTAGTACTATTAACAATCTGGAAAAATGTGATCTTGAGATATTTTTTATGTTTCAGATTAGATCCACAGGCTCAAAAGCTCAAATGACAGCTGTGAGTGGCGGATTATCTTCATGGCAATCGTATCGCGAATGGGCTCCAAATTCTGGCGATCGTGACGCGATTGCAATGCCGCCGCAAGGTTTGTTGGAGCAAGTAAATGTTACAAGAGACACCTCAGATTACATGTGGTACCTCACTCAGTAAGTGTGCCAAAAATATTTTTTTTCCTTTTTTTACGAAAATTGGTCATTCAAGTACACTTTTACTTTCACATTTGATAACAACGATAGCTGACTGTCCGTTGACTGTCAACTCTCTCATTCTTCACAGAGTGAAGATAGATTCTAAAGAGGGATTTGTAAAGAAAGGAGAATGGCCCTTTCTCACAGTTATGTCAGCTGGTTATGTATTGCAAGTATTCATCAATGGCCACTCAGCAGGTTATTTTCAAATTTCAAATGTTACTCCTCACATCTTATAAGCTATTGAGACAAATTATAATATTTTCGAGCTTCTCGTCTCCTTGTGTTTCGATTCTAGGAACCGTGTATGGCAGCCTGGATAATCCAAAGCTGAAATTTGCAAGTTATGTGAATTTAAAACCAGGCATCAACCACATCTCTCTACTTAGTAGTGTCGTGGGGCTACCGGTTCGTATTCTGTATCTCAACTCGACTCTGCATCGTGGTTATTTGATCTAAATCACGCTTATTTTGAAGTAATCCATCTCAGAACGTTGGCGTGCACTATGAGAAATGGAATGCTGGAGTTCTTGGCCCTGTTACATTAAATGGACTCAATGAGGGTACAAGAGACTTGACAAAACAGAGTTGGTCATACAAGGTTTGCATAATATATATATATATATATGCTTCCAAAAATAAAATATCATGTCTCATAAACAAGATCGTAAACTGGCTCGTGCAATTTTGATCAAAATTTGATTTATTCACGAAAAATTGAAATAATCGAAAAAAGTATTAGTTTGTAGGTGAAATAGTGTTAACACATTTTCAATATACAACTAATATTTTTTATCATACTTTTCGATCACGTGAATAGGTAGGTATGAAAGGTGAATCTCTCAACCTTGGTACCAACACTAGAAGCTCTTCAGTTAAATGGGCTAAAGGATCACTCTTGGCTAAAAAGCAACCTCTAACATGGTACAAGGTGAGGACATTGTTTTAGATAGTCGCAACACTTTTGCTACATTTTGTTCGACTCGTGTACAAGATGTATGTTTGTTGAATTTTTCGAACAAAATGTGCGACATTTTAACATTTTAGGGTTACGATGACGTTTCAGGCTACGTTCGACGCACCAAAGGGGGAGGAGCCATTGGCGTTGGATATGTGGAGTATGGGAAAAGGGGAGATATGGGTAAATGGAGAGAGCATAGGAAGACATTGGGCTGGATATATAGCTAAAGGCAATTGTGGTGCATGTAACTATGGTGGCACTTTCAATGAGACTAAATGCTTGACTGATTGTGGCCAACCCTCTCAAAGATGGTGAGATTTTATTTCTTATTATCATGCTTTTTTTTTTTTTATATAAATTTAATTTAGTGAAAAAATTATATTTTTTAAAAAATAGAGAGAAAATTTTATTGATTGTTACCTAAACTTACACTTTGACTACCTAATTTTTTACCATTTGGGCACCCTTAAGTTTGTTAAATTTACACTTTTACCACCTACTAGCTACTCGGAAGGTTGAGGGTCTTTGCAAACTCAATTAAAAATTTAGAATCATTTTTATTTTTAAGTCGAGTGTAACAATTTGGGGGAAATTAAAGGTAATTGTTTTAAAAAAGAAAAAATTGTGAGTGAGATGAATTGACCCTTTATTTCTAAATTTTTTTCTCTTCATGCAATTATTATTTCAATTTAAATCTTTAATTTGTATGAAATTAATTCACTTAATAGAATGTAGAAATTGTCATGGTTGAAATGACAAATAATTTTTTTTTTCTATCCTTGCCCTAAATTATAATCTAATCAAATTTATACGTACATTTTAGGTATCATGTCCCGCGCTCGTGGCTGAAATCAAGTGGAAACATGTTAGTAGTGTTCGAAGAGTGGGGTGGTGACCCCACTAGAATCTCTTTAGTTAGAAGGACAAAACATTAGGGCTATGTTTGTTTTGAAATTTGGGTGTAATGGAGAAATTTAAATTTTGAAATTTCACGAATTTAATTGAATATTAAATTCTGAAATTTTACTATAAATCAAATTAATGTCAATAATGATTATTGAATTATGTGTGCAATCATTGTATGAATATACTGTATATGATCGATGTGTTGTGTTGAAAACTATGAAATGAGTATGTGATTTATAGGCTATGTAAGATTAGTTCATTAATGTTATAAAACTACTTGCAAAATAATTACATGTTTTAACGAGATAGTTGGTTGGTTGATTAGGAAATTTATAAATTGTGGGTTGATTAGCAAAATTAGAAATTAAAGGTTGATTAGGAAAATTAGATTATATTGTTGATTCACTATGAAAATTAGAAATGACAATATACAATCGAAAATTTGTCAAAATTTCATAAAGATCGTTTTACGAAAAAACATGGAAAACTCACTCATGTGTTAGTCACCTAAATGATATTTTGTGTGAGTAGAACTAAAAGAGTTTCACAAGTTTTAAGGAGTATAAACTTTGGGCCTTAAATCATAAATTCTACATTAGACATTAGAGTTGTTTACTTCTACATTAGACATTAGAGTTGTTTACTTGACTTGTGTACTAAACTTTTAGTAAAAAGTTTCTAGCAGACTTGCCACTTGTTTCATAGAATATTTCAGGTGTCGTCTGGACTATTAATAGTTCGAATGTCAAATTGCATTACTCTGTGTCGTCCTAACTTAATACCTGTCGCCCTTTTTTAATATTTTAAAATAATTATTTAAATTTTATTTTATTATTTACTATTTTATCCTCTATTAAAATTAATAATAATATTATTTAAATTAAACAATACGAACGTAAAATTAGATTTTTTTTAACAAAATTAAATTATTATTTTATTTATATTTTATCTGCACCCGCTCATTTTATGAGTTCACACCAAATCATTTTTTAACTATGGTTATCTACAATCGCTCATTTTATAAGTTCACCCCAAAATTATTTTTTATCACGATTATCTGCACGTGCTCATTTTATAAGTTCACCCCATATTTTTTTTAAAAAATAATTACACAAAATATAATAAAATCACCCTAGAAATTTTATAAGTTCACCCCACAAATTTTAAGGACTATATTATCCTTTTATTAATTTACACAAAATATAATAAAATCAACCCTAATTTGTAGGGTGATATTCGGGTACATGCAAGATACCGGTACACACCAATTTTAATTTTTAATTTATATTTTATCTACACCCACTCATTTAATGAGTTCACCCAAAAATCATTTTTTTACTACGATTATCTGCACCCGTTCATTTTATGATTTCACTCCCAAATCATTTTTTTATCACGGTTATGTGCACCCGCTCATTTTATGAGTTCACCCCTAAATTATTTTTTTGCCACGTTTATCTACACCCCTCATTTTATGAGTTCACCCCAAAATATTTTTAAAAAAGTAATTACATTTAAATTAAAAGACTATATTATCCTTTTATTAATTTACACAAAATATAATAAAATCAACCTTAATTTGTATATGCACAATCTGTTATAGTCGAGTCATTACCTAGTTACCGTCGATTCACCATCAAATCACCCATATTTTTAGAAAAAAAATTGTAAAACATAATTAAAAAAAAAACTATCGAAATTAGGCACAAATCTTGATTTTTTTTTTTTCTTTTTAAGTTTTCTTCCCCTTCCTCTTTTTCTCTCATTTTCAGTTTTTATTCCAAACTTTTAATTTCTTCGTTTATTTTTATTTTTCTTTTATTTTATTTTCCATTTTTTCATGTGTATTTTTTTTAATTTTAATACAAAATAATATTATAGGTATGATTTTATTATAGTCGGTAATACAATAAGTAATAACGAGTAATACCATAAATAGTAATCAGTAATATCATTAACAATAATTAGTACGAATAAACACTTATCTTATTCAAAGTGAGATGGTCTCATGGTGACATTGTTCATAAATTAGTAGAAATAAACACTTATTTTTTTCAAAGTGTTAAAACGTCATTCTCAAACTATGTTTTGGAAAGCATAATTTTGGTGAAATCGGAATAAAAAAAACTTTAGAAAATATCAATGGAACTATAGGAAAACGTCATGCTCAGACCATCGATTAGTTCTAAAAAATATGTGTCCATATAATGTTGCTTACGAACATTGACCTAAAGTCCGATCTGTATAATGTAACTAGATTGATTGTTACCAGACTTGAAAATTACATTATTGAGGACACATTTTTATTTTGGAAGGAATGTTGGTAGTAAAGTTTTTATTTTGAGAATAATATTGATTGTTTCGATGACACGACTCCCATAAAGTTTCGAATATGATAATTTCTTATTCTATTGTCTTTTGCAATTACAATAAATAAAAGTTAAAGGTTTGTCTCTTTTCATGGTAGGTGTGTAGTGTGTACCTTTTGAAACATGTTCATGCATAGACAATTATATGTTGTTGACTCTAGAGTTAAGAGTGGATTGAAAAATATTTACCTAGATTCAAATGAATAACAAATTTACAAATGAATAACAAATTTGAAATTTATTAGGATTTGATGAGGAAATATATTATAAAATATGGATATTAAAATATGAAGAAATATATTATAAAATATGGATATTAAAATATGAGGAAATAGGAAGTATATTATAAAATATGGAAATTAAAATCTTGTTGATAAGTATTTGAATTATTTCAACCAAATATAACGTTCTGTTTTTATTTAATTAATTAATTTTGTACACAAAATTGATATTTGACCAAATTAACATTATCTTGTTTGGGTACTACTTGTGTCAAACAATTTTGTATAAACGTCACTTTTACTAACCCAAAAAAAAAACATTAACATTTATTTTTACTTAATAATATATATAAATTTATTTTAAAAAATCAAAACCAATCCACAAAATTCAATAAATATAATATTTGGATGTATGGACGGTATTTGATTTGTTTCATATACTTGTTTTAATATGGCACCATCACATAATATGAAAAAAATCATATCCCAAAACATATATATTCAGATTAATATTAAATTTAAAAAAAACAAAAAAAATGCAGTTCACAAATAAAATAAAAACAAATGTCACATGACAGTATCAAGCATCGCCTTTATTGAGATCTGATTTATTCTGAGGCTCAAAATTGTTCTTCTTATATGGACATCTCACAATTTTATGTCCTAGATTTCTGATTAAAAAAAAATGGTAAAGTCTAGTAGGCACTCGAGTGCATGATGTGCACTTTTTAATTTACTGACTTACACTTTTGGTAAATGGTGTTGCACTTTTCAATTATTACTAAAAATATTATTATACAGTTTAATAATTGAAAAGTGCAACACCATTTATTAAAAAGTGTAAGTCAGTAAACTGAAAAGTGCAACATAGACTAGGGTGCACAACATGCACTCGAGTCCATAACAGACCAACCCAAAAAAAAAATATATAGTCGTTAATTCACATTTAAAAAAAAAAGACTTAATAATATGATTACGTACTAAATGAAGTACAAAAATAATTAAAAAAGTGACATATCCACAACATCCACATCTCTGCCTTTTATTTTGAGGTGCTCCTCGAAACTTAATTTTCGTCGGATTACCTACACCATAATTTTGGGACTGCCTAATGGGGTCTCGAACTTCATTCTGCTCACCAATTGTTTTAGGAATTTCAGGAATCTTCGAGTAACTTTGTGTCACATCAGTTTTAGTGTTTTTGGCATTTCATATTACCTTCAAAATTTCTTCAGTGCCTATTTCAGATTGAGAAGCATCCAGACACAAACCAACACTCTCCCTATGCAATCGCATGAACCTTTGACGTTGGGGGTCTGTAGCTGAAAATAAATTTGTCAGGTATACACAAAGTTTCTTTCCAATTGTTGTAGTCCAAGTTCGCGGATGCAAGGGGTATGGATCTTCGTGAGGCCCATTTGTTTGAAGCCACAGAATAAGTGGCGACAAGGAAATCCCATTTAACAATAACAAATGTTGTTTCAACAATTACAATGAATGTTGACAAAGTGAGATAGCTCAAGTGGTTAGAGCACCACTACCTAGGCCTTAGGTCCTGGGTTTGAGTCATGGAGAGGGGAAAAAAAGGGATGTGTATTTAACTTCCATCAAAAAAAAAAAAACAATTATAATGAATGTTCAAAAAAACAATAACAAATGTTCAAAAAAAATAACAAATGTTAAAAAAAAATAAAAAATAACAGAATGTTCTTTCAACAATTACAACGAAAAAATACATCAATTTTTCAAGATAATCTCATCTTCATGTTGAGCCCACTAAAATATTATAAAACATGCTGAAATTTAATAATGAATGAACAAAAAATTCCGAAAAAATACATCAATTTTTCAAGATAATCTCATCTTCATGTTGAGCCCCCTAAAATATTATAAAACATGCTGAAATTTTATAATGAATGAACAAAAAATTCTTCAAAATTATCATTTTTATTTTAGGTATTATTAGATGAAGTTGTGTCATCATTCTCATGTTGAGAAGACATATCCATAAATTTCAAATAAATCTCATAAATCAATAACCAACCATTGAGATTTGAGAATATTACGTTAAATTTAATAAAAATAGATATATATATATATATATTTTTTTTTTAAAAAAAAGGAAAATTAATGAAATTATATTGAAAATGTGATTGCCCAGAAAAAACAGAGTGTTGGTACCTGAGACGAGTGTAAGATCAGCTGACTTGATGTCTGCTGATGGTGTGGAAAATATACTAACTCTTCAAAGTAATTAGTCCGCTGATTTCACTAGGGGCCTAGGACTAGTTAGTCGGCTGATTAATTACTTATCGGAGTTAAGTACGGAATTGTAGTGTGCCCATAAATATTATACTCGTCTATTTATTAAATACATTGTGTAAAACATTTTATGCACAAATATGTATGAAAAGACTTGAAAAAATAAAGTGCAGAATGTAAATAACACATTAATTTATAGTGGTTCGGATATACGTTCCTACGTCCACTCTCACGTCCTAACGTGATGTTTAATCCCTTTAATTTACCAAAAATTACAAGGGCTTGTCCTTTATAGTCCCAAGGGTAGGACTTTGAGATCTGAGCCAGTTCCTTAACTGCTACGGTCTCCACAAGTGATTGGAAGCACTTGCACTTTAACAAGTGAGTTGCGAGCACTTGCACTCTTTACAGTGATGAACACTCAACTTGGCTTCTAGGGGTTTATGGTAGAAGGTGGGTTTTGTGTATATGAACTAGTTGAGAATTTCCCTTACAATCTGTTTTAGCCTCATGCTAGGATTGGGAAATTCTCTCTAAGCTATGAATATATATGAGTGACTAAACTGGCTTAGATGTTATGAGTTCACTCACTGGGGATGAGGTGATGCGTGTTGAATCTTCATGAACGATCTTCTTGAGCTCTTCTTATTTCTGGAGTTTATGACCTTTGCTCGACCTTTGCATCTCACACCTCTTCACATTCCCAATGATGTATGGACTCATTTATATAGTGTTGAGATTTGAATGTTACCGTTGGATGATAGCATTCAAATCTCCACTAATTTAGGAATTGGCAATCTCTTGATATGATATGATTGAATATTACCATTGTCATGTAATTTCAATCATATCTTTGACTTTCCTTTCTTGTGCACGAATCTTGTCAATCCTTGATTGGCCTTCCTTTAATTGTGTAAGAAGACTTCTACTCTGCTTGTAAGAAGACTTCTACTCTGCTTGTAAGAAGACTTCACTCTGCTGGTAAGAAGACTTCTTCTCTACTGGTAAGAAGACTTCTACTCTACTGGTAAGAAGACTTCTACTCTGCTGGTAAGAAGACTTATACTCTGCTTGTAAGAAGACTTCTACTCTGCTTGTGTATACTCATCTTGCTCTTACTCTTCTTATCCTATAAGTTGAGTTCAACTCATCTTATCAGGAGACTTCTGGTCTTGGTCTTCTCTTCTCTTCTTGAGCATTGACATGTCTTCTCTTCTAATCAGAGTCCTATCTATTACAAGATGTATAATAAAGTTGTCTATACAATACAACTTATCCTATTACATGTTTGATTTGGTTTATCAAAACTAAACTAGGGATATTCATATCCCAACAATTTCCCCCTTTTTGATATAACCAAATCATCTAACACTAACTGAAGCAATAAAGAACAGACGGTGCTAGAGTCCATATAATAGTGCAGAAGAGTAAAAACAGAAGGCTTTTGTATGAGGACAATGAGAAGTTGTCATCAGATAAGATAACTAGATGTTATCTCCAAAAGCTAAAAAGATGAGTTTTATTAATATTGCACTTTACAAGCACGGACTCACCTAATCAGCTACAGTATTACAAAGGTCTTCTTATCTACTCTTCAACTGATATGTTGCAAAGCAGACGACTTCCAATTAAGCTCTTCTTGCCTTCAGGTCTTCTAACAACTTGATCATCTTGATCTCCTCTTCTTGCTCATACGCGTGTAAATCCAGATAGGGCTAGAACTCAGCTGAGCTGAAGTTCCCCCTTAGTTGTTGACCTGTTCTTAACACACAATTATCCAAATACATGCAAGTATGATTTTTTTATGAAAACAAAATGCATGCAAAACAGTTTTTCAAAAAATGGATCTATTCAGGTGACCATTGAAAACAATAAAACGTGTTTTTGATGGCTCAAACGATGGAATTTGGCCAAAAAGCATTACACTTCACTGCATTGCAGTGAGTTCGATTCAAAACATCAATTCCACTTACAAAAGTGTACTCACACGCTAAATTCTGAAAACAACAGAAAAAGTGCAGTTTTTCGAAAATCAAAAATTCAAAGCAATGGTCTTTTGAACACATGGCTCTGATACCACTTGTTGGTCCCTGAGACGAGTGTAAGATCAGCTGACTTGATGTCTGCTGATGGTGTGGAAAATATACTAACTCTTCAAAGTAATTAGTCCGCTGATTTCACTAGGGGCCTAGGACTAGTTAGTCGGCTGATTAATTACTTATCGGAATTAAGTGTGGAATTGTAGTGTGCCCATAAATATTATACTCGTCTATTTATTAAATACATTGTGTAAAACATTTTATGCACTAATATGTATGAAAAGACTTGAAAAAATAAAGTGCAGAATGTAAATAACACATTAATTTATAGTGGTTCGGATATACGTTCCTACGTCCACTCTCACGTCCTAACGTGATGTTTAATCCCTTTAATTTACCAAAAATTACAAGGGTTTGTCCTTTATAGTCCCAAGGATAGGACTTTGAGATCTGAGCCAGTTCCTTAACTGTTACGGTCTCCACAAGTGATTGGAAGCACTTGCACTTTAACAAGTGAGTTGCGAGCACTTGCACTCCACAAGTGATATAGAGTACTTGCACTCTTTAGAGTGATGAACACTCAACTTGGCTTCTAGGGGTTTATGGTAGAAGGTGGGTTTTGTGTATATGAACTAGTTGAGAATTTCCCTTACAATCTGTTTTAGCCTCATGCTAGGATTGGGAAATTCTCTCTAAGCTATGAATATATATGAGTGGCTAAACTGGCTTAGATGTTATGAGTTTACTCACTGGGGATGAGGTGATGCGTGTTGAATCTTCATGAACGATCTTCTTGAGCTCTTCTTATTTCTGGAGTTTATGACCTTTGCTCGACCTTTGCATCTCACACCTCTTCACATTCCCAATGATGTATGGACTCATTTATATAGTGTTGAGATTTGAATGTTACCGTTGGATGATAGCATTCAAATCTCCACTAATTTAGGAATTGGCAATCTCTTGATATGATATGATTGAATATTACCATTGTCATGTAATTTCAATCATATCTTTGACTTTCCTTTCTTGTGCACGAATCTTGTCAATCCTTGATTGGCCTTCCTTTAATTGTGTAAGAAGACTTCTACTCTGCTTGTAAGAAGACTTCTACTCTGCTTGTAAGAAGACTTCACTCTGCTGGTAAGAAGACTTCTACTCTACTGGTAAGAAGACTTCTACTCTGCTGGTAAGAAGACTTATACTCTGCTTGTGTATACTCATCTTGCTCTTACTCTTCTTATCCTATAAGCTGAGTTCAACTCATCTTATCAGGAGACTTGTGGTCTTGGTCTTCTCTTCTTGAGCATTGACATGTCTTCTCTTCTAATCAGAGTCCTATCTATTACAAGATGTATAATAAAAAGTTGTCTATACAATACAACTTATCCTATTACATGTTTGATTTGATTTATCAAAACTAAACTAGGGATATTCATATCTCAACACAGAGTATTAAAGAAACACAAAAAAAAAAAAAATCAAAAGTTCAATCAGGAATGCTCAATATCAAATATCATAACAAGTTAACCAACTCCATTCCAGATAAAGAAACTAGTATTAGATTACAGATTATCAACCATTTGAGAATACTTCTTTTTTGGCGTACTAATAATACTCATGATGATTCGACTAAGAATGAACAAAAAATAAAAAATATAAATGTAAATCACATAATGTTAACCTGGATCGAGCAGCGGATGTGCAAAAAGTGTGCAGAGTTTTTTTTTTTTTTAACGTGTTTGGAATCGGAATGGAATTTTGTAGGTTTTCTCCTGATTTTAAAAGATGCGCACAAAATGGGTTCTATAAGAGCTCTGTTTCTGAAGAAAAAATTCACCCAGTACACTCCAAAGACTTTGGACAGTTAAAAATAAATGTAAAAGCTAGTAGAAAATTTTAATATCAAATTCAAATTCGAAACATAAATTTGTATAAAAAATTCAACTAAATTAATAATTTAACCTAAAATTCAATTCATTCAAATATCTATCTTAAACCCTAGATTTACCAAAACTAATTTGAGTAGAAAAAATAGAATTGTTCATATCTGAAACTTCTTCTTCAATGTAATGTTTGAATAAAAGAAGAAAGAGAATCGTATGAGCCGCCTAAGTACTGAATTCGAAACAGAAATTTGTATAAAAAATTCAACTAAATTAATAATTTAACCTAGAATTCAATTCGTTCAAATATCTATCTTAAACCCTGTATTTACCAAAACTAATTTGAGTAGAAAATATAGAATTGTTCATACCGGGAACTCTTCTTTAATGGAATTTTCAAATACCTAGATTTACCAAAACTAATTTGAGTAGAAAATATAGAATTGTTCATACCTGGAGCTCTTTTTCAATGAAATTTTCGAATAAAAGAAGAAAACAAGAGAACCGTATGTGCCGCCTAAATACTGAATTTGAAACATAAATTTGTATAAAAAATTCAACTATAAATTAATAATTTAACCTAGAATTCAATTCATTCAAATAAAAAAAAAGATAATTTATTGTTTATTATGATTATTAATGATATGAGAATTAAAATAAAGATTATATATTATCAATTAATTTTTTTTATTAATCATGTGAGGATAAATTTGTAATTTTATAATTATATATTTAAAATTATTAAATTTAATTTAAAAGTGTGATAGGGCGACAAAAAACGATAATAAATGCAATGCAAGGCGATGGATTCTGCGACGCCAAATGCAACAGGTAGCAGGTCATCAAATATAAGTCATTAGATTTCAGATCTGATGGCTCAGATTATTGGACTGTTGATAGTCCTAGCGACACCTGAACTGTACTTAGAAGGCCCCTAAAGTGTGAAAAAGTTATTGATGAGCATATTGTATGGATCATAAACTCCAATGTGCACACAAAATTAATACTCATACAACATAATTTTGTTTTAAAGTCATTCATTTTGAGTTCACGTACATTTTACCTGATCACACCTCACTAAATTCCTTTTATATTTCACTAAATTACCAAAAACATCCCTCATTTATTTGACTCTTTACATCACTATCACTAAAGTAGTTTTTCTTAATTGGTGTGTCATATTATCTATGCTGAAAATCTTGGGATAGTGGAAGTACAACATTGCATAGGTTTATGATCCACACAACATGCTCACACCCATTATTAATTCATTTATATTAATTTTCTATTAGCATTGTGTTAAGAAGTCTATTGGATTAGACGTCTCCAATCAAGTAAAAATCAGAATAGATTTGATAACTCAATACTAAGATAGTAATTTAGAAAAGAAACAACAACATAAACAACACACAAGAGATTTAAGTGGTTCGATTAATGTGATCTACATCCACTGGACCAGACGACTTCAACTTTGATTGATCAAGAATGTTTACACACTCATTCACTCGGAATAGGAACTTATCCTCACTTCACTCGTGAACTCACACAACTCAAAGATGAATGTTCGCACTAGCTCGAAACCTTACAAAGTACAATTACAAGAGTATTTATACTATCATGGTGATCGCAGCAATTAAGTAGCAATTGAGAAGTTAGATCTGTTTGCAACCGTTTATAACCACCCATATATTTAGTTATTCCCAACCGAAATGACAATTAACTCATCTTGTTAGTTGCAACTGACTGTAACTGTTTCTCAGAAGACTCCCCTGATGTAACTTCTCTGTTCTGGTTAAAAGACTAACTCCGCTGATAGACATCATCTTTGTTGATCCAATCCTTCTGATTTTGACAAACTAAGCTGACTCCTCCTCAACTGATTCAACTCATCTGATTCGGCCTAAGTCATGTTGTCTGACCCCTATCAGTGACTTACTCAGTTGATATGAGATTATAAGATAACACTTACACATTTTTTTTTTTGGATTGTGTTAATTTTATTCCTTACTGGTACAAATATATGGTTCTTTAGTGTATCAATTTTATTCCTCACTTGTACTGATACTGTATATGGTTAATTTTATATCCCGCATTGAATCAATTAATCCCATTCCTCAAGTAATATACTATATAGGACATATTTGCTTCATTGGTTGGGATAAGATGGATTTAGATTTGGTGGAATATGTAAATTTTGGTTTCATAAACCCAAAGGGAGGCTAGGTTGTCTAAACTCATGAAATCTAGTTTATAAAAATCGGGTCAAAGTGTTTAAAGTTGTGAGAAACCAAACATGGGAGAAAATGAATTTATATATCAAACCCATCATTAAACCCCCTTAAACCCATAAAGCAAACATGCCCATAGTGTATACAGTAAATATAAAAGTGTAAAAAAAAATCTACAAATAAACTAGGGTGTTGGTTATTTGCCCCTTCAAAGTATGTTGAATGCACTCCCACGATACACACACGTACCCCAAAAAACAGTTTCCCCTTTTCTTCTTCCCCACCTCATTTTTCTCCCATTTCTTCCACCCTTCTTCTTCCTCAACTCGCCGTCGTCCAGCGTCGCCTACCACCGCGCCCTTCGCCTATGACTGCCGCCCACTTTTTTTTCTATTCTACAAAAACAACCGTCCATATTTCTGCATGAATCGATATTTCGGTATGATACGATATGGTACGATTAGATATACCATACGGTACGAGATTTTTCATAACGATTTTTCGGTATATTGAAATCTTCGATATGATATCAGTATCAATATTTTCAATATCGAAATTTTCGATACGGTATCGATATGGTTTAGTATATCATATTGAACCACTCCTACTTGCGCTTATAGTAACAGTCTAGAGATGTTTATCCGGGCCGGGCAAATCGGGCTAGCCCGTTTAACCCTGAAAAATGCAGGGTTAGGGTTCATGAATCATAGGCCCGTTTAAATCCGAACTTTTTTGACCCTGACAGGGCCAGCCCGAGTTGTTACCTTTTTTTTTTTTATATATAAATAACCTACTAACAAATTTTGAGTCATTTGACCCATAGTCATAAATATAAGCATTAAGTAGTCCATTACCATTCATTAGTCGTTATTACTGTTTTTTTTATTAGATTATGATATTTGTTTAGGTTTATTTGGCCATATTAAGGACCAATGAGTTCTTGAATTGTGTTTAAATCATACTTTTGTTTGAAATGTGTTTAAATCATACTTTTGTTTTCTTATTTACCGATCATTAACTAATTATATATTTTTCTATTTTATTTTCTTGTTGGACGTGCCAATTGGAACCTTTAATTTTAAAAGAAAAAAAAATTAGTGTAGCCCGTTAGTGATCCGTTTAACCCGTGGCCCGCTAGGATTAGGGTTAGGTCCCAACAATTGTAGGACAGTTAAATACGAACCGGTTAAGACCCTAACTCGTTTAGCCCGTAATTCTGTAGGGCTGGCCCTATAGAACTAGGGTCAGCCCGATAGACATCTCTAAGTAACACAGACCTGAAAGGGAAAGTACGTGATATTTGTTTTTACTGTAACATATTTATCCTTATAATATCCTTATAATAACAGTGCCTTTAAAGTGATTTTTTTATTTGTCTTTTGCATATTCTTTTGGAGGATCAGGTTGACTCGATTCAATTAATAAAAGATTTGATTTTTTTTTTCTCTTTTTCAAATGTGTTAATATTACATGAGTAACGTTTCACACAATCCTCACTCATAAAATACTCCCTTCGTTCACAATTAAGTGATTCACAGCTATTTTTTGTGAAATTAAGAAGGAATATGTATTGACAAGTTTGTCCTTAAATAATGAATAGATTCTTTTAACACATCTCATAATCTTAGTTTCTTATAAATAATTAATTTTTCACATAAATTCTTAAAAAAAATAGAATATCTTCGTATATTGACAAGTTTATATAAAAAGAAGACTTATCATGAGAAAAAAAAAATATGAATGAGAAAATTTTTCATAATTAATAAAGGTAAGTTAGAAATTACGAAATTTTTTATAAAATTATAAAGAGGGTAAAATTAAAAGAAATTTGGTAAAAAATGCTGAAATCGTTATTTTATTGTGTACAAGTATAGGATGTCAAAACAACACTTAACCAATCTGAGAAGAAATCTGATTAAAATTGTATAAATCTTGTTCTTTTTATCGATTCTTATTTCTAATTAAATCCAAGATCTAATCGTATTTTTCTAGTTAAATCCAAGATCTAGCGTAATCTTCATCTTATCCCATCAATGAGACAAGGAATTTGGGTGGTACAATTTTGGATAAATCCAAAACATGTAGTAGGCCAATATCAAATGTTACATCTCACCAAGATTATTATGGTTTTTCTATAAAAAAATTATTATTATTGTTTTACATGGTTTGTTTTTCTTAATGATGTCTTAACTCTTAATTAACCCCTCCCCCTTTGGTTTCAAAAACAGATTATAGTACTACTAAGATCGAGTTAATTATAAATTTATAAGTAAGCAATCATCTAATTATTATAATTACAATTATATATACTTTTATTCATGTGAACAATGAGATATGCTCACCGTTAACTTTAGTGAGGTGTGAAGACTTGTATATATAGTAAACTTACAATAACCGATTTACATGATTGTAGAGAATTAAATATAATAAATGATATATACAAGAAATGATGTTATATACAAGGAATGAGTCAATAATTTCTTAATATCCCCCGTCAAGCGATGCGTGGGATGAGGAAAAACGCAGAGCTTGGAACGAAGGAACTCGAACGTCGGGCGAGGAAGGCTCTTCGTGAAGATGTCGGCTAGATGAAGGTGTGTGGGGACAAACTGTGTGGAGAGTTTGCCAGAGGTGACGAGCTCGCGAACAAAGTGACAGTCTATGTCAATGTGCTTTGCTCGTTTGTGAGCCACTGGATTCTGGCTGAGAAAAAGGGCTATGTTGTTGTCGAGAAGGAGAACAGGGCGAGCAGGTATCGGAATGCGGAGCTCGCGGAGCAAAGAGGTTAGCCAAACGACCTCGGCAGCCGCGTTGGCCAGGGCACGATACTTCGATTCACAGCTGGAGCGAGCAACGGTGGGTTGTTTCTTGGCACTCCAAGACAGCAGATTTCCACTCGAAAACCCTAACCCTAATTCTTTCTCTCTTCCTCCATCTGCCGCCGCCTCCTTCTATCGACCTTGTCCCCCTCGATCTCTCTCCAATGGCAGACTCTTCCATCCCATGAATGTTCTCATTCATATGGTTACAGTAAAACTCTCTTCTTCCAATTAGTGTTTTTAAAATCGGACCGGCCGGTTCAACCGTGAACCGGTCACGGATCCGGTCCGATATGGACTAAATAACCATTTTTACGGTTTGACCAGAACAACCCGGCAGTAAACCGGAAATTCCGATTTAACCAGTTCACTCTTTAAATATTTTATTTTGATTCTAAAATCTATTATTTCATATTCTCACCTTTTCATTATCTATTTTACGCGTTTCCTTCCTCCCCAATTCCCAATACTCAACCTTGTACCCTAGCCACCACGACCACAGAACGCCGGCGCGACGATGTACCAACCACCGCAACTACAGAACGACGGTGCGACAACGCACCAGCCACCACAAACTAGAGACGGCGCACTAGCCACCGTGAGTCTTCTCAATCTTCGAGTTCCAACGATGTATAATTGTATACATACATGGAGTTGATAGGCGCCGCACACAACATACATACAAATATTTGTCTTAGGAAGCTTTTAACTATTGAGGGTTTGAGGTTGTTGGGCTTAGATCTAGGGTTCTGAGGAAAAAATGACAGATTGCAATTTGCATTTGCATTTGCATGTTTAGTTAATATGTACGGAGTATAATAGGCCCAGTTGGATTGGTTGTATTATCATTATTTCTATTGTTTGGGCCTATTTAGCCAATTTAAAAAAATTGTGTCAATATTATATATTTAAAATTGTGTATATATTTTTTATATTTTGAGTGCATATATTTACTTGACGTATTTTAAGTCTGTCCCATTTTAGCGGTTGAAACCGCCAACTGGTGTCCAGTCCGGTTATAAAAACACTGCTTCCAACTATCTCCTATGGAAGAAGCAGGTTGTCCCGATGCTTACTTGTGCCGATCTCCTTAGCCTTGTGGATGGCACATCCGCTCCCCCTACTACCACACATGCTACCTACGTTGCCTGGAAATCGAAGGATCAGAAGGTTCTTGCCCTTCTTCTCTCCTCTCTCACCGAGGAGGCCTTGGCCGAGGTCATTCAATGTGACACGGCTCGTGATACTTGGCTTGCCCAGGAACATGCATTCAGCCATTCCTCACAGTCACGCATTACTCAACTTTGTGAGGAGCTCCTTCTCCTTAAGTGTGATTCTCTCCCTGTTGCCGACTATGGTCGACGTTTTAAGGTCTTATGCGACCAACTTGCCGCGATCGGTACACCCGTGGACAAATCTGACATGTCCCACTGGTTTCTGTGGGGTCTTGGCCCCAAGTTCAGCGACTTTGCAGACACTCGTATGGCCTTCTTGTCAGTTCCCTCCTTCCGTGATTTGCTGCATCAGGTTGTTGTTTTTGGAATTATGAACAACCCTGATTCGGCGGAACCTTCCCCGGCTGCCTCCTATGCTCGTGGTCTGCTCGACCTCAGCCTCGCGATCATGCTGGTGGTCGCACATCTGGACCTTCTCGGGGTGTCTAGAATAACTATTTATGAGGTCGCAGGAGGCGGAAGTCCTACGTCCCTCGATGCCAAATTTGTCGTACCGGCCACTATGCCAACAAATGCCCTCAGCGATTTGTTCGCGGTCCGGATCCTCGCCAGCCTACTCGCCCCCCTACCCACCTGTTCGAGGACCCATCCGTCAATCTTGCTCAGGCCTTTCACTCGGCGTGCACCCTCTCCTCGCCAACCTCCTCGGATTGGTATGTTGACTCAGGACCTTCAGCACATATGACTTCCAATACCTCGCATCTGGACTTCTTGGCCCCTTATTCTAGTAATGGTCAAGTCATTGTTGGTAACGGTAATTCCTTATAGATCTCTCATGTTGGGTTACATTCAATCTCTAAGGATATTGGTCTTGTGGATGTTCTTGTTGTTCCTCATATCGCCAAGAATCTCTTATATATTAGCAACCTAACATCTGATTTTCCAGTTGATGTTTTCTTCTCTAACAAATGATTTGTCATTCAGAATCAAGCTACCAAGGGGTGGTGGCTCAAGGCCGTTGTGAACAGTGGGTGTACGTGTTGGAATGAGCACTCCCAGCTTTGGTCGCTGCTTTGAAGCCGCCTAATGTTGCTCGTGCTTCCTTTAATTTATGGAATTCTCGTTTGGGGCATGTCCTTTTTACTGTTATTATGGACTTGAATAGATTAGGGCATCTTTATGTTAGTTCGCTTTTGCCAAATCCCAATGTTTGCACATCTTTCCAGTTGGCTAAGAGTAAACGATTGTCCTTTACTATTAATGAAAAACGTGTTTCTGCAATTCTTGAGTTGGTTCATTGCAACCTCTAGGGCCCTGCTCCTATTAATGCCTCTTCCGGTTTTCGTTATTATGATGTGTTTGTCGATGACCATTCTCGCTTCTCATGGTTGTATCCTCTCCGTGCCAAATCGGATTTCTTTGCAACATTGGTCGCCTTTCACAAGTTTGTGTGCAACCAGTTCTCCTCGACCATCAAGATTTTTCCGAGTAATGGTGGTACTGAGTTCGTCAACAAGGTTGTTCGCAGCTTTATGGTCGAGCATGGCATATTGCATGGTGTGTCATGCCCGTACACACCTCAGGAGAATAGTCGCGCTGAGCGAAAACATCGACACATCACTGAAACTGGACTCTCTATGCTCTTTCATGCTCGTGCCCCATCAGAATTTTGGTTCAATGCCTTTGCCATTGTTGTTCATCTTATCAACCGACTCCCGTCCTCGGTCTTGGGCGGCCTATCTCCCTTTTAGGTTTTGTTCGGTACTGTGCCCCTTTATGGAAACCTCAAGACCTTTGGTTGTCGGGTGTTCCCTTACCTCCGAGACTATGCCTTGAACAAGTTGTCTCCTCGTAGTCAACCATGTATCTTCTTAGGATACAGTACCCTACATAAGGGTTTTCGGTGTCTCGATCCTGACACATCCAAAATATTCATTACTCGCCATGCTATATTTGATGAAGAGTGATTTCCCTTTTCAGGTTCTGCACAGCCCATGCCGACTAGTGTAGTAGTTTCATCTTTTTTGGATGACAAGCTTGATTCCTCGCCGAGCCCCTCACCTGAGTCCGGTCCTCCCACTCCGACTCTGCCTTGCTCGGCTTGCACCTCTGATTCTGGCGAGGACACCCTTCTTCTGCCAGCCACGATTGTGGAGCCGTCTGCTCCCCCTGTACCGGTCGAGCAACCCCTGCTGAACATTGACCCTCCGTTGCAACGACCACCGTCCAACCACCAAATGATCACACGAGCAAAATCTAAGATCTTCAAGCCCAAGTATCCACTAAACTTGGCCCAGACGTCCTGGGTTCGATTCCTGCTGAAAGCAACTCCACCAATTTAAATTATCCACTCGATGGGCCTCCTCCCCAAAGGGTAAGAGGTGATAATTCAGCCCACGAGTGAGGGAGCATTAGGAATTCATATACAAGAATTAATTTCCAACCTCTCTACAAGTTCGAACTTTTAGATGAGACGAAATTTTTTCCGTTCATAAACTAATGATAAACCCATGATCGATCTAACTCAAATTCTTGACGTAATTTGCATCCATATATATTCGAAGGCTGAATTTTCTAAGATTCCAAATATAAAAGTAGAATGGAAAATTATTATGGGGCCGGCGAAATTAAACTGATCAGTTGATGGTACAACAAAGCTAGCACACAGCAAATCCATGGGGCTTGAAATTCATGATAAATAATAAAAATGTGTGTGCTTTATTTCCTTTTGCATGGGTTTTTAAGTGGGTGGTGAATTAATTTTATATTAAATTAATTGATGTATGAGTTATTTTATACCTCTCGATTTTTTATTAGATTGTTCATAACTTTGATACGAAGTTTAATGTTAGAGTTATTTATTAGTAAAAGATAAAATAATTTTTTTGTTAGAGAATGTATTAGTCAATTGATGAGAATAAAATAAAAAATGTTGTTTTTTGTGAGAATCGTAATGAATTTTAATGTCATAGGTTTAGAGGAGATAATTGAAAAAGAATAAACTAATTAATTTTATGTATATTTTGATTAAGTGTTAAATTTAAAATCTCTAACTTAAATGAGCAAGGATCATAAAGTCCAAAATTTATCAGTGTGAATATAAAAGAAACATACCTCATAAAACCAATAATCACCAATTATTATGTTTATTTATTAAAGTACTTTCAACTATTACTCATTTGAAACTACTACCAAATAGATCGATATGGAACAGAAAAAGAGAAGGAATGGCTAAAAAGGTGCATGGTAGGCAAACTTAGAAATATGCTTTCATGGCCAGAAGTAGGGGAAAAGATCAACGACGAAAGGGAGGAGGGCTGGAAGGCTCTACCCCTTGGAGGGGATATGGTGCTAATCAAACCATCATCCACACTCCACGTGCACCAGACGAGGGTTGAAAATTCGGAATGGGCCCATAGATGGTTCGAGTCAATTCGGCCATGGGACCCAGAACTACAGGTGGGCCGGAGAGTGGTTTGGACAAATCGGTTCGACGTCCCCCTACATGTATGGACAAATAGGTTTTTCAAGATGGTGGCCAACAGGTATGGGACTATCGTAAAGATAGATGAGGAGACATTAAACCGAAGCAATCTCCAGTTCGCTCGAATTTTAATACGGACAGTGTTGCCGGAAATCCCAAGGTCACCGCTGAGAATTTGTATCGACGGGAGAGTGCACGCATTCGGATAAAAGAAGAATTCGAGGATTTTGATGTCGAATCGTGGGCGGAGACGGCGGATGTGGCGGCTGGAGATGGATCGGAGGAAGACGGAGAATGGGAGGAAGTAGTGGAATCCTTAATCGTCGGTGAAGATGAAAGGGCGGAGAGAGATGCACACGACGGAGAGAGAAATGCATTGATGACGTGCACGCCGCCAAACTCCTCGGGAACAATAATCAAGGAATCTGCCCTAGGCACGAGTGACAATCAGCCAGTCCCAAGAATAGTGGGGCCCACGCCAGGGAAGGCGGCGGATACCAACAGTCACGCTCGAAAAGAGGGGCCAAGTTATGAGACTAAGCCAATGGGCCCTGAGAAAGGAATAGGGGCGAGTACTGGAGAAAGCCCAATTAACAAATTTAAGTCAATGGGCCAGGGGGGCCTCGTAAATGAGTTGGACCTAAATTTACCCATTAACGGGGGGGGGGGGGACTTTTTCAATGGGGTGGGCACTGGAGAAAGCCCAATCACTCATATTGGGCATAAGGAGTTGTGGGTTGAGGAAGGATGTGGGAAATGCGAAGAGGTGGGACAAAGGGCCGATGAGCCCAACTACGAGAAAGCAGGAATGAACCAGTATGTCCCAGAAAGTTCTGAATCCGACCTACTCCCTGTAGAAGAGACTCATGGCACCGATCGTAGGAGACAGAAAGATCGACAGAGGAGCGTGAGATTGGAAAAAGGAAATGCGGGCAGAAACGTCAGGGACGGGGAGACTGGAACTAGACGCGAATCTGTGAGGGGGCGATACATATACAACAATGAAGTAAGCTATAAAGAAGCAGAGGAAATCTGGAAACTGGGAAAAACATTGGGATGGTGAGCGCGGCTTCGGACGCGGTTATGGTGAAACAACTAGAAGAGATGGAAAGGATAGGAAGGAAAAAGGAATCAAGAAAGAAAAAAACGGACAATGGAAAAGGTGAGACAGTGGTTACCAATGAAGATGCTTAGTTTCAACATCAGAGGGATGGGTGGAAGAGAAAAAAGAAGAGAAATAAAAGAAATAATCACAAAAAACAGAATTGATATGTGTTGTCTCCAGGAGACCAAGGTGGAACAAATGAATAATTTTTTGTGCAAATCTATTTGGAGGGATTCTGGGTTCGATTGGGCTTGTCGTGAAGCCGAAGGCAGGTCAGGAGGAATTCTTACTATCTGGGATGAGGAGGTATTTGTAAAATCGAGTGTGTGGCATATGAATGGATGTTTGACGATCAACGAGTTCCTGAAGTTGGACGGGACACAATGTTGCATCATGAACATTTATGCTCCCTGTAGCGGTAGGGCAAAGAAGGATCTTTGGGAAGCTTTACAAACAGTGGTAACACAGAATATGCAAAGGTGTGTATGATTAATGGGGGATTTCAACGCTATTAGGATTGAAGACGAACGCAGTGGGAGGGGAGAAAGGGTGGACCACAGAGACATTATGGCTTTTGACTACTTTATCAGAGCTAGTAATCTAGTAGATGTGCCATTGAGAGGTAGAAAATTTACATGGTATCGCTCGGACGGCACATGTAAAAGCAGACTTGATAGGCTACTAGTAAATGATGTGTGGGCGGAGAAATGGCCAGATTTGGGATTGAAAGGATTGGGTCGCTCCATCTCAGACCATTGTCCGATAATCACCCGGGCGTGCAAGCTGGACTGGGGGCCCAAGCCGTTTCGATTCTTTAACGCGTGGCTCAGCCATCCGAACTTCTGTGCATTCGTGGAACAAAAATGGAAATCCAATGAGATCCAGGGGTGGGGAGGGTATGTGCTAAAAGAGAAATTGAAGAAACTCAAAGGTGATTTGAAAGTATGGAGTAAGCTGACCTTCGGGCATTTGGAGAAGAGGATTGAGGACAGAAGAATAGAGATTGATACATTGGACGCACTGGATGACACACTTGGTCTTGAGGAAGTGGAAATTGAACAGAGACGAGAGGCGTTCGCAGGTCTCATTAAAGACTTACAATGGAAGGATAGTCAACTCCATCAAATGGCAAAAATTAAGTGGCTTAAAGAGGGAGACGTAAACTCGAAAACGTTCCACAGAGTAGTAAACAGCAGAAAGACAAAGAACGCAATTTATGGGTTGGAGATTAACGGCAGATGGTGTGAGGGTGTAGAAGAAGTAAAAGGGGAGATACTGGAATACTTCAGCAAACATTTTCGAACTGGGGGCAGAACAAGGCCATCACTGGGACAGGGAGTTCATATCAACAAATAGATGGATGCGACAATGAATTTCTCACGGCCAAGTTTACGGAGGAGGAAATCAAAACAGCAATTTGGGACTGTGAGGCGTCGAAAAGTCCGGGTCCAGATAGCTTTACTTTCGAATTTTTCAAGAAATGTTGGGAAGTGTTGAAAGCAGAGATCGTGCAAATGGTGGACAAATTCCATACCTTCGAGAGGTTAGTAAAAGGAATCAACCCCTCATTTATTATTCTCCTCCCAAAAAAGGTGGGAGCTTGCAATCTGGGCGAATACAAGCCGATATCTCTTATCGGGAGCCTCTACAAAATGATCGCGAAATTACTTGCCAAGAGACTCGCTAAGGTGCTAGACAACGTAATCTCCAAGTGCCAATCAACCTTCATCGGGGGGAGGCAGATCTTGGACGGGATTCTGATAGCTCATGAGGCTATTGATTAGGCTAAGAAAAGAAAGAAAACGAGAGTGTTGTTCAAAGTGGACTTCGCAAAAGCATACGACTCAGTGGAATGGGGCTATCTTGACAGTATGATGGAGGGAATGAATTTCTCACCCAAGTGGAGAACCTGGATCATGGAATGTGTATCAACAGCTTCGGCTTCAGTTTTGGTGAATGGGAGTCCATCGGGGGGAGTTTAGATTGGAAAGGGGTCTGCGTCAAGGCGATCCACTGTCTCCCTTCCTATTCCTCATCGCAGCCGAAGGGCTGAGTGCAATGATACAAAAAGTGACAGAAATCGGTGCCTTGGAACCTGCAACTATCGGCATAGACAGAGTCAAGGTACCAATTTTGCAGTACGCGGATGATACCTTGTTCCTATGTAACGGAAGGTGGGAGGATATTGTGACAATTAAACGTACCCTGCGACTGTTCGAACTAATTTCGGGATTAAAGGTAAACTTCGACAAATGCAGTCTCGCTGGGATACATCTTAGCACTGAGGAAACTGAAAATATGGCCAGATTCATGGGGTGTAAATCGGGGAGCCTGCCACTCTCATTTCTGGGGCTCAATGTGGGTGTTAATCATCGAAAATTGTCTACTTGGGATGGATTAATTCAGAAAATTGGTGGTAAATTGGAAAAGTGGGGAGGACGTCACATCTCGATGGGTGGAAGAATCACCCTAGTTCAGGCGATTTTATCTGCGGTGCCAACCTACTATCTATCTTTCTTTTTAATACCAACAGGAGTGCTGAAAAAAATTATCAAACTACAAAGGGCTTTCTTGGGGGGGGGAGCGTTAACAGAAAAAGCATTGCATGGGTGAAATGGGCAGATATTTGTGAGGATAGAGACATATGAGGGCTGGGTATTAGAGATTTGCTTAATTTTAATAGGGCTCTTATAGAAAAATGGATATGGAGATTCTTAAACGAGGAGGATAGTTTATGGGTGAGGGTGTTAAAATCTAAATACGGAGGGCTGGAGGGGGGTTGGAGAGTCAGTTTGGTGGAAGGAGTTGAAGCGTCTCTATGTAGGGAGGGGAGGAGAGGAGGAGGGGCTGGGCAAAGAGATTAATCGTGAAATAGGAAATGGGGCTAAAACGAAATTTTGGCTAGAAAAGTGGGGAGAAGGGGGGGAGGTATTTAAAAGCAGGTTTGGTAGACTATTCAAACAAAGCAACCAGCAACAGGCTAAGATAGGGGAGATGGGTAGTTGGGGGGCCAATGTGTGGGAATGGCGGTGGTGTTTGGAAGAGAGTGTTGAATAATCAGGAGACTAATTAATGAATTAAATTCTCTTATATCTTTGGTGAACAGGACCAAGCTGAAGCAAAATGAAGAGGACGGGTGGAGTTGGGAACAGGCCCCACGAGGCATATATTCGACGAGTGTTGTATATAAGATGCTGATGAAACGGAGGGACGGAGCAAACCCAGCAGTACGCAAGAGCAACGAATTCCGATTGCTATGGAGGTGCTTGGCGCCTAAACGGATACAAACCATCGGGTGGAAAGCGTTGAAACTCAGGCTAGCCACGTCCGACAACCTGAAGAACAGGGGAATACGTATATCAGACGAGGATACAGGTTGCAAGATGTGCGGGGAGGTGGAGGAAAGCACTCAACACCTGCTGCTTGAATGCAAAGTTGCCACGACAATCTGGACGGAATGCCGGCGTTGGTTAAAGGTCAGCTCGGCGGTCCAAAATGATATAACAGATCATCTCCTACAACACAGTGGGCTCTTAGGAGAAGGAAAATGGAATAAAAAAAATTGCGACGAGTTTATGGGTGGGAGTGATTGGAGAAATTTGGAGATGCAGAAATGACAAAGTGTTCTCAAACAAAGAACCGGTGGTGAAAAGGATGGTTGACAATATTAAACTACAGATGTGGGGATGGATAGAGGGTAGCAGCCTCATTAAACCAAACTCGGCCATTGGGGCTTGGTGTGTTGACCCATACACTTGCCTGGGGATAGAACTTGGAAACATGCAGGGGGCAATGAGGGAGGAGTAAGAGTTTAGAATAGAGGTGCAGTAGAAAGCTTTGAGGGGTTCTGCTGTGAAAGTGGCTAGGTGGAAGGAAGGTGTAAGTCTGGAAAATTTCAGAAAAAAGTGCAAGGTGTAAACTGGATGTAAATACAATTGTAACAATACGGGTTGAGTACCCCTAGTACTCGAGTGAAATATATTTACCGTTTCAAAAAAAAAAAGATTGATACGGACACAAATATATTATTTAATAGATTTTTATTTAACGGAATTTAATATCTATATTTGTGTATGCATGAGTTTACATCTCATATAATTTATGTAATTTTTCATGACTTGTAATACTATTACCTCCAATAAAAAATATGTGTCATCCTAAGCTCATTCGTGCATATTAAAAAAAAAAAATTAGTTCTCATGTTATTCTTAATTAATGATTGTAGATTCGATAGCCCGTCATAGCCTCTCTCATCAGAGTCTATATACATCTCATAAAAAAATAACATATTTATATAAATATTTAGTTATCTTAAAATTAAATTTGAAAGAAATGCAAATTAATTTGCATTGAAAAGCGTAAAACGTCATATAATTTGAAAAGAAAACGAAATGTCAAAAACGACTTATGACTTATATTAAGGGGGTTATATTGGTTGTGGATTTTGTAGGATTTTTTTAGACTTTCAAAATTTGGAGTATTCAATTCGAATTTTTAAAAGTCTTTAAAATTTTTGAGGTATTCAATACGAATTTTAAAAAGTCTTAAACAATATTCGGGTATTCAACAGTCTATAGATTTTAATACTCTATGGATTTTGTTGGATTCTCCTCAAAAAATATAAATAAATTACACTATCCAAAATCTCTTCTAAAACTAGAGATTTCAACGAATTCTCTCAGAAAACTCTGAAGACAAAAGATCAGAAGTGGGGATGACAATATTGACCCAACCCGCGGGCACCCGTCCTGCCCCGCGAGCTTTGGGTCAAGTCAGATTGGCCCCGTATGTGAACAGGTCGGGTTCGGGTCTTATGTCCGACCCACGAGTATCCGACCTAACCCGAATTATTATATAAAATTTATATATATATATATATAACATGAAAAATATTTATATTATTGTGAATTGTTTCAATGTATATATGCATGAAAAATATTGTTTTCAATTGTGAGAAATAACTTAAATAAATTTAACATGATATGAAAAAACGGGATGGGTCTGCCCCGATCCTTACGGGACGGGACACGGGGTGACTATCTAGGACCCGTACGGGCGCGGGATGGGTCCGGAGCATAATACATTCGAACGGGTTTGAGGCATATATAAGTGTGTTCCATATACATTTGCATCAATAGTTCCAGCGCCGAAGTTTATGAAAATCTATGTAAATCAATAAAAAAAAAAAAATTTAGTGCATGAACTCTATAGATTTTCTAAATCCGAGCACTAATTTAGGCTAAATGAATTAAATTTCTCCGTATACAACGTTGTTTCGATTTTTTTTTTTTTAAGTTTTTTAGGGCACGTTGTGCTGAATTTATTTGAATAAATCAAATTTAAATATGTGTAGAGCCCAGTACAAATTTGATTTAGAATAGATATTTTGATAAACGTTTTGTTTATTTTATCAACTAGAGTTTGGATTTCACATAAAATTGAGAGAAATATATTAAAATTTCATTGCTAAAATCTTGTGTGAACGAAGATTGCACTTGTATTTTGTGTGTATTTTTTTATGGAGTGATATTCAAGTGTAATTGATTACACTTGTACAATTGAAATTGAACTTCAATTAATTGAGTCAAATTTTAAGGTCAAAGATTAAATTGAGAAAATTGAATGTTAAAATTCAAATATATGTATATACTCAATTGCATAGAAGAATTTATCATTTTTAGATCATATATGAAATATTGCATGTATGCATCTTAGTTCAATTAGATCAAAGTTAAAACTCTAAGCCAATTTAGTTCAAAAGTTAAAATAAATAATGTGCTCAATCACTTTATTTAATCTATATATATACTTTAATATACTTTAGTTTTTTTTTTGACATAATAATAATAAAAAAAAAGTCTTTTTTATTCCTTTGAAAAATAAATTAAATAATCAAAATATTTAATATGACTTGAATTGCTATATACATATTTAATACTCCGTACTACATATTATAATGTAAGTATATAACTATATAAAATATTTTGATTATTTAATTTATTTTTTAAATAAATAAAAAAGACTTTTTTTTTTTTTTACATGTAGTAAGATACTTTAGTTCAACCGCTTGAGAGATAGGAAAAAGCAAACGGACTAACAGAAAAGAATTCGAAAAGATAAAAAAAAAACGCGCGTTCGGCAATAAAGTAAAAAATAAAAAAATTCGTAGAATCGGGTCAAGTATTCCGATCAAAATTAAATTACAAGTGTATCAGTTGACAAATAGATTAAGAATTGGCATAAATGAATTAATGGTGATCCAATAACATATATTTTCAGTCCATTGACTTAAAAGTCAATATTTTCAGCTCAATTGATTGAATTGATCAATATTGCATACAAGTTTTTGTGTTTATGATATTTGTTGTTTTAATAGTTTGATAGTATTACTTGTTCTATTAAAAGACACTAGCAGGGCACCCGTGCTGACGCACGGACTGATGTGTTAAAAAATGTGACGACATTTTAAATTTTAAATATTATTTATAGTGTGAATTAATTTTATAATAATACAACTAACTTATATTAAAATATATACATATATATATATATTATCATAAGTAAAAAATTAATTATTGTTAACCAATATTTATTATACTATATCGTATTTATAAAAATAATAAAATAAACATTGATAAGATGTTCATAAATTATTAATCTTAAAATAAACAATAGAAATAAACATAAAAAATAAGTAGCTTAAAACTTATAAAACTTAAAAATTAAATTATTATAGAATCAAACATTCCTAAAAATTTCATGAAACACTACGTTCTTTGTGATATTACAATCACGATTGTTGTCATGACATAGCAGGATCTTCAAACCACGACGATTTGTTATTCTAGATACAGCTACGTATAATTGACCATGACTAAATACAGGTTTTTAAAAAAAACACCTACATTAGAAAATGATTGACTCTGAATTTTATTAACAGTCATAGCATACAACACAATTAACGGAAACTGTCTATGTTGAAACTTGAAAGGCAATCTTGGATCAGAAGGTGTCAACGTAAGTCGCGGTATCAATACCAGGTTTCCACAGCTACTTCCAGTTAGAACCTTAGTTTCATGAACTTTATCACCCAACCTGGTTATAACCAACCTAACAATAGAAAAAAAAATATTATAGATAAAACAAATGCATTACCGCTGTTCCAATAACATTACCGGTGTTCCAACTTTCAAATTCAATTCATGATCAGGTACACCAGAACACTTCAAACTATTAAAAAATTCTGGAGTATGAACATTAGCCCAATTATTAACATTCATATCAAATTTGTAAGGACTGTCGGAGCTCAAATAAGTACGTGATTCCTTTTCATTTAACCGAATCATGTGCTCATTTATTAACTTGACAACATCTAACGTGGGTGCAAGAATAGCTCTACTTTGTAAATAGTCATGATCATCCATCATATTCTTAAAATCGGGATAAATGCTATCAACAATAGTAGAAATCGGATCATCACCACATTTTAGCAAAATATCCTCAGGAATTTGTATATCAGATCCGTACTCAGTTTCTTTTCCTATAGTACCATCTCCAATATATGTTATCTATTCAGAAAAAGAATTCAATTAATGTAGAAGTTCATCGGATATTAGGTGTTGAAGCCTCATGTTCTTAGTGAGTTTCAGAAGAGTACAATCATTCCACAAATTGGATGAATTAATAGTAGTGTGAATGATATCTTGCCTAGTTCCTTTTGGAATAACGGGCAATATTTGACGAAAATAACTTTAAACACAACAGTCTTACCACCAAAAGGCAGTTCAGATGACAAAGGATCTGTGAGCTTCATAATATCCTTCAAAGTAGTATCAAGAGCCTCAATACAGTATCTTTTAACCATTGTCGCTTCATCCCATATTATAAGATCACATTTAATCAAGAGCTCAGCAAGAGGACTTCCTTGATGAATATTGCATGTAAAATCTTCAGTATTATCAATTGGAATGGAAAATCTGGAATGAGTAGTACGTCCACCTGGAAGAAGAAGTGAAGTTATACCACTCAAGGCTACATTAATTACAATCTTGTCCTTAGACCTCAAACATGTTGACAAAGTCTTCCATATAAAAGTTTTACCTGTTCCACCATATCCATATCCATAAACAAAAAACACACCACCCTTACCAGATTGAATGGAGGTAATTATTCTATCGCACACACCACGCTGTTCATCACTAAGTTTGCTAATTAAATCCTCAAACTCTAACTTCAAATCAGCTTTGTTGTACGTAAACTCATTCAAAATAAATTTATTTCTAGATGAAAAGTTCGGATCATGGTTTACCACCGGCATGCCTTCAAAATCTTGCAAAAACTTACCAAGAGCCCGCAACAAATTATCAATTTCTATCAAACAACAACTCTTGATTTCATCATCTGTCATCCTTAATTCTACAAGAAATTGCAATTAAAATTATATTAGTTAATTATGATAAAATAAATTAATATAAAATTTTAATTTTTTTATAAGTAAAAGTGTTATGAATTTATGCAAGTAATCAAAATTTAGAGTTGCATGTTAATTTAAAGTAAATTTAATTGAAATTTATAGTTGCATCTTTTAGTATTTTGATAAATTTGTGCAAAGTAAATTATATGAAAATAATATAATCAATCAAAGTTAACTGACTTAAAATGACTTGAATATTATATTAGTGAAATTGAATAATTATAATGCCATTAAATTAAGAAAGGAAATAATTAAATATACCTGGAAAATGCACAATTCTCCGTCTATTATAAAGAATATCATTAGAGAGATGTCTCCAACACTTTTCTCAAACATCATAAGGTCGACCCAACGAACCTGATGTTAGTAGCGTAACAAATAAAAGTCTCATCTAAGATGCTGAAGCCCAACGGCTAACCTCGTCCATACCATCAACATACTCTCTATCATCTTCCAACAAACCTCTAGCAAAGCAAGCTTCCCGAAACGTTGGATGGATTTAAGGGTGTCAAAATCAGCCCGGCCCGATGGGCCGGTCCGGCCCACCCGACAAACAGGCCAGGTTGGGCTTGATTTATAGTGGCCCAAAAAAAATTGGGTCGATTTGGCCCGACCCGAATGGCCTGTCGGGCCAGTTGGGCCCACGCCGGGCTTGGCCCGGATTTTCGGGTTAGCCCGGTTCCCAATTAAAAAAATAATAACAATAATTATTTCATAGATTTTATACAGAAAGTCAATAGAATAGAAACATTATTTGCATTTTTTATCTCATTCCCAAATTAAAAACCCTAGCTACACCACCACACAACTGTCCGCCTCCTTCTTGAATACGCCTGCAGCAGACTCCCATCCCCAGACACGAGCAGCAGCTAGCAGTGTGCCGCACATCATGTCCAAGGGCGGCGCACAGGCGGCACACCTCCGGGCAGGCAGATACAACTTGCGTCGCGCTCGCTTACAACGGCACAAGGCTGGTCCACTACCTGTCACGCCCACCTCTGTTACTCCACGTGGCCACCTCCAACCTCCAGGTATTTATACAAGAGATTTGAAGAGAGATTATTACAGAGAGAAGAGAGGTATGGTTGGAATATCATTTGCAATACTTTTTCTTTGGATTTGAGAGGGCAAATTGAAATCTTGAGTTTTCTGGGTTTTTTCTTTCGGAAAAAAAAAATAGCAACTTTGCTTGTTCAGATTTGTTTTGGTGATATTGTAAAGTGCACTAAGGAAGAATGAGGGGTAATGATTATGTGGGTTACAAATGACACCTTTAATTTTGTAGGAGCATTATTCAAATGTCATTTAAATATTGATAATTTTTATTTTTATGTTTAATTAAAATAAATAATAATAAACGGGCCATTTTAGCCCAGTGGCCTGACAGCCCGACTAGGACCAGGCTGGGCCTCAGATTTCTAGGCCCGGTAGAAATCGGGCCAGGCCGGCCTGGTCTGATAGAAACATGTGGCCCGGTGGGCCGGTACCGGGCTGGCCCGGCCTGACCCATTTGACAGCCCTAGATGGATTACTCCATTGAATTTCTTCAAATCATCATAAGCTGTAGATCCACGAACTACATTAAAGAGTATCCTCAGGTAATGTGCCTCACCAGCACCAGGAGGAACATAACAAATACGCCTGATTGAAAAAACTCTCTTCCTTTCAACCCACACTCTTGTTTTCGGCTTCCATACAAAGAATTGTGGTATTTCTGCATAAGTCAAATTTCTTGCTTTAGAAGAACTTTTGTTAAGTTCAAACCAAGCTAAGAACATGCTTTGCTTTACCGATGGTCTTTCCAAGATCGATTCCAAAGATGCACCATCACCAAATAAAACAGTTTGCTGATCTCAAACTTTCAACTGGAGGATTTTTGTAATTTATCTCAAACCCGAAAATTCTCCAAGCAGCTTCACATGGATAAATGTACCTACAGTCATAGTATATTTTAACTTCATCCAAATCTGCTTTACCATCACACTGTTCCTTACTTTCAAAGAACGATACAGTAACACGATCATGTCCTTTGTTGACATACTTGAACAGGTATTTTATGGATCTTGATTGATTACACCATTCAACATTGATGTGTGCACCGTACTTCAAAAGAAGATAACTATTATGGGGAACAACGTGTCTGTTATCCAAAACAGAGCCCTTCTTATTCAAACTCCTTCCATCATCCATTCGCCTATAAATATGATAACCATCTTCATCAATAGAAGACTCTGAAACAAATCTTTTAGGAAAATGTTTTGTACATAACCTTCATCGGTCATGCAAGGAGAACTTGGATTTGCAGCACCACTAGGACCATGAATCATTAAATAACAAACAACATTAAAATACAGTGGATCATTTTCTTTATCAGGCAACTCAGCAGAAATGATGCAATCAATATCATTCCCAGATGGAAACTGTAACAATTTAAAAAAATAATAAGATAAAGAATAATCAATTATAATAAAAACCTAATGTAGCAAGATTAAATATGTACAAACCTCATTGTGATTTTCAAGAAACACCAATATATGTGCATGGGGAAGACCTCGCTTTTGAAATTCAATAGTATAAAGAACTGCAGATAAAATTACAAAAAATATTAAAAGATAAAATGTAGTGAATAGATGTTATTAAATGAGAATAAAATTATAAATGTAAAAGAAAAAATAGATAAATTTAAATACCTGCTTTGACATTCCCAAATATTTTTTCTTTCGAATATCATTTAATAATCCTTCAAGTTTGATCTTAAATATTCGACATATTATATTTGGGCGGTCTTCAGGATTAAGTGTCTTCTGTTTTAAAAAATGTACAATCTCAAGCCATTTTTTATTGCACGTGAAGGTTATAAATAATTGAGGATAACCAGCCCATCTACAAATTGTCATTGCATCTTGATAATTTTGAACCATGTAGCGTGCACCTCTAGTAAATGAAGGGGGCAAAACAACTCGCTTTCCCAATGCACGAGCATCTGTCTCACCATCTAAAACTGCATCCTGAACACCACTATACATTTCACTATGAAGCTCTGCTTGATGTGTCCTTATGTATTTAAGTCTCCCAGCTTCAACCATAGTATACGCATCAACAATAATTGTTGAGTGAGCCTTTTTAAGACAAAATCGTAGAAGGTTCACCATCTCTATGTTGAAGTCGAAATGCAAAGTACTCTTTAAAACTAATGGACTTACGTGTTCCAGCTATATACAGCGCAGATGTAGCAAATGGAATATCCTCTGTATATCCATCCTCGTCGTATGGAAAAAGAAGTGGATATTGCAAAGCAAGATATGACAGATTCAACTTTATAATGCGTTGAAATTCGCCAGCATAAGTTTGTACAACAATATCACGACTACCAAAAGTTTGATCAAGGTCACCAACAACCACAGCATCAACCTCAGAGATAGTAGGTAAGTTATATCTTCTAGGATCATGTCCCCTTTTAGCAATCAATCTCATAGTAACATTAGAATTTCCTTCAAGAAATCTATGCCTAGCATCTCAAAACTTCTTTGCAAGTACATTATGACCATCCAACATATTTTTAAGACCAGTTACTATTTCAGCATGTAATGTATGGATGTGCAAATCTGACCTATTATTAACAAAAAAATAAGATTAATATAAAAGGAGAATGAAAATAATTATGTAATTGAATATTAAAATAAAAATACCTAACAACATTTATTCTGTTGGAAATTTCGTTCTCAGTATCGTAAATGTACAACTGAGCAAACTTTGGTTGAGATCCATTTGATGGCAATAAACCACTCATTCTATGGTAATTTTGTCCATGTAAGCGGAACATCGGTGGAGCGCCTCCGGTATTAAGCCTTCTATCAATCTTCCCACCCAAAGAAGTAAAGGAGAACATACTATTAAAAGCACGAACATTATCTAAATAATGTTTGCTCTTTGCAGTATTACTCCAAAGTAGTTCTTGAAGAACTGAAGGAGGTTGAGGCATATATGGTATATGTATCTTTCCTTGAGTGCAATACAATGAGAATCTTGGTCGTTCTGAAACTCGACGGGCCTTTAAGCTTTCATCATACCAGAACATTGCACCACAAAATTGACAATTATGAATAGAATCTCCAATATCCCAATAGTCAATAGCTTTATAATTAAAAAAAGGAAAAATGTTACAAAATGTTCAATAAAAGACACTTAATATTAAAATATAAACACATAATATTAAAAAAATAAAATGATTAATATACACATATAGATATGTAGTTAGAATATTTTAATATATGAAACTGTTATAACTTACATTGTATGTGACTATCATGATCACATGTATCATCAGGTTCTAGTTCAACAATCTCAGGACTTTTCTCACTAAAATTCATTATTTCTCTGAATAATGGATCTCTGGCTTGTAATTCAACAATGTTAGTATCGTCACCAGTCAAATCAACCACAAACGATGAATGATCGTTGTGTTGAATTATCGTGATGATTAAAACTTTTATCAGAAGATAAATTCTTTGACATTAAAAATCTCGAACCAAATACTGTAAATATTTATATAGGTTTTTAGTATGGATTTTTAGAATTTCTAAGTAAAATATATAAAAATTAAGAAATTAATTCATTAAAAGAATTAGGAAAGATTTGATTTTGAATGAATTTACGTACAACAGGGTTGATTTGAAGTTAGAGTATGAGGATTTAATTAGCAAACTTAGTGATGAACATAGTGGTGTGTACGATAGAATAATTGTACTTATCATTGATTGATAATAAATTATAAAAAAACACCATGAAAGTATTATTTAAAAAAGTACAGAATAAGTAATTGGTAGAATTAAAATGTAATATATAATTTATTAAAAATCTATAATTAATAAATAAAATATAAATTCAGTTCTTTTATTGCTAAAAAAACCTAAGATCAAAAGAACACATGTCGTTCATATGACCGGAGCCCCGTTAAAAACCTTATTTAGTAAACCCTCTTTAGGGAAAAACCTTAATCAAGGGAAAAAAAGTAGACTCCTCTAAGAATTGAATCTATAATAGTATGAATTTAAATCTTTAAGCAAGACGGCAATGACTTTTGAGGAGGTTTTGGGAATCAATGTTCCCAACCCCTTGAATCTTCCAAAAAAGGACTATCATTGATCACCACTGACATAGTCGTGCTTAGGCAGCTCATCCTCCGAGTCAAATTCATCAAAATCCGAGGTTTCCACATCTCCCCAACGCCCAATCGCTGCATTAGCCATGCTTCTAAATTTTGGCGACCTTGAGCTTTCCACTAGGGTTAATTTAGCATTGTGAATTCTATGATTTTCCTGCTCCATTGCTGTTTTAAGCGCCTCCTCCAGCAGCTGTGTTAAATCTTGTGTAACTTCCTTATCCTCTGGCACACAAACAACGGATTTTAGTCGTGCTGGTTGGCCTTCAATATTCGTAGTGGCCGATGTCTCCATACTAACCCTTTCCTTGTCTATAGAATTCCCATTTTCAGACGCCACGTCAAGAGGAGTAAAATTATTTTCATACTTAGAGGCAGATCGAGACTCCTTCTCCCCTGGTGGCGGACGTCGTCTATACTTCTTCCTACGCCTTTCTAGACATGCCCAACCGCCAGAAACCGTCGGTTACGGTTAAAAACCGGCGGTTTCGGTTTTGTGTATTTGCTAACCGAAATCTAACCGGCAAACCGTCGGTTCGGCGGTTTTGTTTTTTTTTTTGACTTTTTGCACGTTTTCGACTTTTGTTTTTTGTTCGTTATAACTTTATAGTTTATACAAATTAAAGTCTTATAATTATACTTATTATTTAAATTTTATAAATTTAAACACTTGTAAATTACAATGAATTATTGTAAGTTTTAAAGTTTGTAACAAATTGAAATAATTGATGAAATATTATAAAAAATTGAAAGAATAAATTACTTTTAAGTTACAAATTACAAAAGTATAAATTACAACTTACAAATTTAAATTACAACTTAAAATTTAAAAACTTACAAAATAAATTACAACAAATTGGGAGGGGGGGGGGAATTGGACTTGAGCTTAATTTTAAGAATTAAACTTAGAAATTCTAAGTTCAAAATTTTAAAACTAAGTTTTGCCTACGTATCCAACATGTTGGAATCAAAGTCCACGTAGTTCTCTTACCTCAACTTACCCGTTGACGTTGTTGAATGATGTCTCGATTCTTCATTCTTCACTTCCGCCCATAGAGGTTCATTCCTCGTCTTCTTCATTATCCTCTTCTAATGAATGGGCTCTTTTTTCGGCTCTTACCCAATTATCAAGCAAGCATTGGTTCTCTACGTTTTCAACGGTCATATTTGATCTCGTTGCATCCAAAGTATAACCTCCTACACTAAAAGCTTGCTCAACGGCAACGGTTGAGGCGGGAGCCGATAAAATTTCTCTTGCGAGCATTGACATTGTCGGAAATACAAGTTTCACTGTCGACCAACACTTTAGTATGTCAAAATCTCCTTCCATATTTTCCATTGTTGAATTCATGATATAATTTTCATATTCTTGAGTATATGAAGATCGTGATCTCTTATGATTACGTTGATAAATAAGTCTATTTATAGCATCCATATTGGCCAAATTTGGAACGTTAGCACTATGTGAAGAAGAGAGGAAGAGGAAGAGGAAGAGGAAGAGGAAGAGGAAGAGGAAGAGGAAGAGGAAGAAGAAGAAGAAGAAGAGGAAGAGGAAGAAGAGGAAGAGGACGAGGAGGAGGAAGAAGAGGAGGAGGAGGAAGAGGAGGAGGAGGAGGAGGAGGAGGAGGAAGAGGAAGAGGAAGAGGAAGAGCTAATATAAGTTGTTTAACATTACTTACGATTTCTTCGGGATCCGGTCGATTAGAAGAACTAATTTCGTCACTAGGATATAAATTTTCATAATACAACTCTAACATGTCATGTACACCATCTAACTTATATCTAGGATCAAACACTTTAGCAACTAAAAATATAGGAGGAATTTCATTAAAATATTTCTTCCATTTTTGCAACATAGGAACAATAGCATCATGTAATAATGGATCATATTTATAACGTGTTAATACTCCAACAATTTTAAGACAATGTTCAATTGCCAAATGAGAAGTGGGTTCGTAAACTTTAGACATAGCAAAAGTAGCATCATTAAAAGTTTTCAAAATCTCAATAATTTTTATGCAATGATCCCAATTTTGAGGATGTAAACGAAAACCACAATGTTCTTGTGTGAAAAAACCACATAAAGTTTATTTATACTCAACCGACTCTCTTAACAATTTATAAGTAGAATTTCACCGTTTTGACACATCAAGAGAAAAATTTTTTGGATGCACATTCTTAGTTCTACAAAAAGTTTTCCATTTTTTCATCAAACTACTACGCCTCGTCAAGTAAGTAATAGCATCTTTAATAGGAGCGACATATACTTTCAAAGCATTTAAACCATCTTGAACACATAAATTTAAAATATGACACATGCATCTAATATGAAAAAAATTTCCACCAACATACGGTTGACACTCAATTTGAAGTTCTTCGATACTAGCGTTATTAGCACTAGCATTATCAAAACCAATAGAGAAAATTTTATAATTCAAACCATAATCATTTAAAATATCAACAATTTTTTTCTAATATTTGCGGCATTATGAATATCATCAAAATCCTTATAACTTTTGTTTAAAGTCCAAGAATCATCAATCCAATGACAAGTAATTCCTATATAAGAATGTTTTTGAAAATTATCACTCCAAATATCGGCACAAATAGAAACTTTACTTGTTAGTGATCTAAAAGTGTTGATCAAAGCATATTTATATTCACTAACAACATTAACAATATCACGAGTAATCGTAGAACGAGAAACTTTTTTCATGCATGGTTGTAGGGAAAGTTGTACCAAATCATTGAAAGCAAAATTTTCCACAAAACTATAAGGAAGATGTTGAACACTTATCATTTTAGCTAACATTTTTCTAAAATATGCTTGATCATATTTAAAAATAGAAGTCGAATTACTTACCTCACCTTGAACTCCACCTCCGGAGGACCCGGTAAATCCTCGTAGTTTTGTTTGACTCGTTTCAATTCCCACTCTATCCGGATGTGTGGTCCTCAAATGGAGTCTCAATGTTCCATATCCTCCTCCCTTTTTAAACTTATATTGCTTTGTACAATAATTACAAAAAACAATAAACTTATCTGTTTCAGCGGTCGGCACTTTTCGAAAGTGACGTGCAAAAATTTCGGACCTCAAAATGGGGTTTTGTTGTGAAGGAACTCCAACTCCTTCCTCCATTTGAGTTGGATTTTCGGTTGCACTTTTTTTAGTTGGACGGCGGCCACCTTCTTCTTCATCATCATCATCATCCAAGGCAAGAGTGTTAATAACATCTTCAACGATGTTGTCACCAAGAACTCTACGAATATTTTGATCCTCCTCTTCGTTGAATAATGGAATGCGTCTTCGAGGTTGAGAAGATGAAGAAGTTCCAATAGTCTTTCCTCTTGAAGAAGACATATTACTAGTAGAGATGTTTATTCGGGTTGGGCTAACCGGGCCGACCCGTTTAACCCTGAAAAATGTAGGGTTAGGGTTCATGAATCATAGGCCCGTTTAAATCCGAGCTTTTTTGACCCGGACCGGTTAGCCCGCGGGCTAAACCGGGCTAGCCCGCAGGTCTACAGGGCCAGCCCGCTAGCCCGAATTGTTACCATATATATATTTTTTAAAATATATAACATGCAAATAATTTTTGTAAAATTTTGGATTATAATATTTTTTAACTTTATTTGACTATATTAAGAATCAATAAGTTCTAGAATTGTGTTTAAATTATACTTTTATTTTCTCATTTAACTATCATCAACTAATTATATATTTTTTTTATTTTATTTTCTTGTTGGACGTGTCAATTGAGACCTTTAATTTTAAAAGTAAAAAAATTATTGTAGCCCGTTAGTGGCCCGTTTAGCCCGTGGCCCGCTAGGGTTAGGGTTAGGTCCCAACAATTGTAGGACCGTTAAGTATGAACCGGATAAGGCCCTAACCCGTTTAGCCCGTAGCCCTGTAGGGCTGGCCCTAGTATAGGGCCAGCCCGATAGACATCTCTAATTACTAGTATACTAGTATTAGTATAGTAAGAATTTAAGAATTAAGAAAGTAAGAAGAAGTGGAATAGAATTTAGTAAAGTAAATAAGATTATAATTTATAAGAGATTGAAAAATTTAGTATAGTTTTACTAATTAGTAGGAAAGTAATATGAGAATTTAGTAAGGTAAAGAAAGTAAGATTATAATTTATAAGAGTAAGAGATTGAGAAATTTGAGAATTGAGAATGAATGTGAGAAATGAGAATAAGAGAAAGAGATTGAGATTGGTGTGAAAATTGGGTTGGAAAAGGGGGTATTTATAGGATAAAATTCGGACTTAATTAAAAAAAAAAAATCCGGCAAACCGCCGGTTAACCGCCACACGTCGTTATCTGGGCCGTCGAAATCCAACGGTCAACAGATCTAGACCGTTGGATTTATAACGGTCAGATTTTGAATTAAAGTTAACCGGTCTGATGGTTAAACCGCCGGTTTTGACCGTTAAAATTTTTTTTTTTTATTTTAATTACGCTTTAATTTGGATCGTTGGATTCAAACGGTCAACAAATCTGGACCGTTGATTTTCCAACGGTCAGATAATTTGAAAATTCAAACCGCCGGTTTCCGGATTTTTTTTTTTTTTTTAATTTCGATTTTTCTCTTATAAATACCCAATTTTTCAACTCATTATTCACACCAAACCCAATCTTTTTATCTCTTGATTCTCTTATAACCTTTACTCTTTAGTCTTATTCTCATTTCCTAACTTCAAATTCAAATTTCAAAACTTCAAATGGCAAATGAAGGATCATCATCAAATCATTCAATTGTAACAAATTTGAATGTCAATCCTACAAACGAAGAGGAAGTCGATCAGCCGCCGCCGACGCGTCGACAAACCAATTTTCCTTCCCACATCAATTTTCCTTTTCTAAGATCCCTTCGAAATAACTTTCGTGTAATCGATCAAAATCCCATTGATGGCTCATATCAACTTTGTTGCAACTTTTGTGATAAGAAGTATAAATTTAAGCGCGGGGGAGGATACGGAATATACGCGGCGCACATGCAACAAAGACATCCGGACAAAATACAATTACCTTGAAGATTTGAAGTCAAATGTGTTTAATTGTTTATGTTTTTATTAAAATGTTTAGTAATTTTAGTTTATTTAAGTCAGTAATTTTAGTTTATTTAAGTCAAATGTTTAGTAATTTTAGTTTATTTATTTGAGTCAAATTGTAATTCATATTTCCTAATGTTTAATTGAAAATTGAAATGTTTTAGTAATTGCAATTTGCACAATTAAAACAAGTCATATGAAATACTCCCTCCGTCCCATAGGAATTTGCACACTTTCCATATATGGATGTCCCATATCAATTTGCACACTCCATAAAAGGAAATATCTTCACAACCCTCACCCTTAAAATATACTCATATTTACCCATATGTCATTACTTTTCCATACTCAATCTACTTTTTACTTTACTTTATTCATAAAAGTTTACAAAACTACCCCTCAAAACATCAATCATTACACCTTTTCTTACACATTTCTTAAAATGTGTGCCGGTCAAAGGGTGCAAGTTCCTCCGGGACGGAGGGAGTATAAATTTATTAAATTACAACAATTTAAAACGAAAAATGATGAGTAAAAAGTTTAAAATTACAATTCAAAGTCTCAAACTATAAATTTAAAATTTAGAATTAAAAAAAAAATAAAAAATTAACCGAAACCGGCGGTTTGGACGGTTAACAGGAAAACTGTCGGTTAAACCGGAAAATCGCCGGTTTTCGAAATTGCCAACTGAAACGGAACCGTCAAAATACAGTTACGGTCCGGTTTTCAAACTGAAATCGCCGGTTCGGAAAACAGCCGGTTTTCACGGTTCTGCGATTTTCCGGTTTGTAACCGCCCGTGTCTACGCCTTTCCGTAAAATCGTCCGGATTTTGTTGCTGCACAGGGGTCTGGTTGTCCAAGTTCATGGGCTGCTTCGGACGCTTATTGCAATTATCCCACGAGTGCCCAATAATCGAGCAATGCCTACAGAATGTTGGAGAGTTCTCATATTTGAAATATGCAAACGTCTTATGTCCCTGTCTTTCAACCTGTATCCTCTCAATCTTATCTTTTGAGAAGTCAATCTCGACTAATACACGTATGAAGTGACCCATCGAACCATCCAAAGATCGCTCGTCAATTTTAATCGGTGTACCCAAAGAGTGAGCCATCCCCGTGATCAAAGACTCTGTCCAATATTCAAACGGTAGTTCGTAAATTCTCACCCACACCTGCGCCAAAGAGGTGTTCACCTTGTAAGGGTTAAAGTATTTCACCCATTTCGACAATCTGAAAATCCCTGGGTTCAGCGTCCAACTTGCTCGCTTATTTGCCAGATTTCTATCTCCTCGTCTATGTCGAAACTAATATTGTAGTACCCTAGGCCCAGCGGCGTTAAACCTCAGTTGGCCCGAGTCCCCCAGATTCTTGAAAGGGTTTCCTTTAGATAAATAAAATATAAATTAAACATGAAGATTACATTATTATGAAAATAAAAAACTAACATAAAAACTCAATATTAAAAGAAAGCATACATTCATAATGTAAATGTTCATTACAATAAAAGTGTTACTACTAAGTAAAACTTAATATTGCAAAAAATATAACAATCTAATTATTAAAAGAAACATTGAACTTCAACCCAAAATTATCAACAGCATGAAAAATACACTTGCAACCAACTTCAACAAAATTACCCTTGAAAATTTTCCTCAAACCACTCTGAAGACGTAATTTTTTATCTTCTTTCTTCAAAATAACTTTTCATTCCTTTGAACCAACAATTAAGAGACATCAACAGTAGATAAAGTCGGTACATCATTCAAGTAGGTACTCCAAAAGACATAGGGCACAACCTACAATAATAAAATGAAAAGTGAATAACAAATATATAAAATAAATTAAAAACAATCGTAAAAATGTATTACCAATTGAGCTTTGTTAATAATGGTCTTAGTAATGACACACGTGAAAGAAGAAGATTCAGAATTAATGCGAACTGAACTATCAACTATAGACTTACAAAGTCTAAAAGATGATGTACCTGTAAAAAAAAAATACTCAAATAAGTTAAGAAATACGTATATTTTTAAGAAATATAATAAGTAGTAAAAATAATAAATACATTCATTGTCAAATCGATTTATATTTTGGAACAACTGAACGGAAACTCATATTTGTAGTAAACCTTAACCCAAAAAGTAAATAATCCATCGTAGCAAAATCTATATATATATATTTGCAAACCTTTGTAAGGACACATGTCACAACCACAATTCTTCTACTTCAAACTCTTCTCCATTTTAAAAATCTTCAACTCTCATTCATTTGAGTTTTATCTTATAATCTCAACCCTCTATTTTAAATCTTAATCTCCACCCTTCATTTTTTATCTTACACCTATATAAATCTCTTCACTATTCTTTCATCAACCACTCAATCTTTAATTTATTCAATGTTTACAGAACTCATGAGAAACATTCTTCATGCTTTTTTCACATCATCGAATTCATGTATATTTTTTTCGTTGATCGTGAATTGTAATCGTTATTTAAGTATGAATTTCATACATATATTCAAATTTGTTATCATCGGTTGATGGTGTGTTAATTGAAACATTCATATTTTTTTATCTATTTGTTCTAGATCTCTAATATTGTCTTTGTCTTTTCTCTTAACTTTCATGTTTGATGTTTCTACAATTTACTATGATATTCCGATCTCAAGGGTATTTTAATTTATCAACCTGTTAATGTTACTTTGATCTTAAACTCAAATACTGAAAACAATTTTGTTTGCCTTGATTTCAGTTCTTACTTTATCACATCTTGATGGACCCTTATACTACTCCAAAAGGCATACCATATGAACCAGTCAAGCTCAGAAAGGCACATCTTCATTTCTTTATGCACGAAACTATTCGACGTCGTTCAACTCCTTATTCGTCATGGACGATCAATTGACATAAAGATCTGAAATAAAAATGAAAGTCATTGAAAATGCAATGAATGTACTTTATTGTCGAATTAATGTAAATAATTTTACATAGTTAGGAATGAGAATTTATTTTCAAATTTAATTTGTATATAACATGTTTTCAAGGTTTCGTTATAATTATTGTGGGCTTATATTTAGTGTTTGATTCAATTTTCTCCTAAATTCTAATGTTAAGTTTAATATAATTGAATCAAATTACTCCACAAAAAATTCTCCAAAATTGTAGTGCATTGTATTAATTACTTCAAAATTTACTTACATTAATTTAAAGATTAATGGAGATAAAGATTTAAAATAACGTGTGAATTCAATCAAAATATATATATATATATATATCTTATTATACAATTCTAAAATTTAAAGATTTATTATGATATTATTTTTGTGAAATAATTTAGGTAATCAAATTATAATTCTATTCAATTATTTCCTTCAATGGTGTATAGTTGTGAATTTAGTTAGAAAAATTAATAGCACGATACAATTTAATAGGTAACAAGTAAAACTATATTTATTCTATTATTTTAAAATTATATTTTTAAGAATATTTAAATAAATTCAATTAATAAAGGAAAATCGAATTAAATTTAAACTTTTGACTTAATTTCTAATTTTATTTAATTAAGAAAAATTGAATTTTAAATTATTTATCTACGTTTATAGACATTTTAAAATTTCAAATTATATGGAAATAAGTTTTAAATGTAAACTTTTGAGTTTTGACTAATATTATTTTTGTAAGATAAGAACTTTTGCCTAATCTTAAACCGTTGAACAAATTATAAGAAAATAAATTGGTTATAAGAAACAAATTCATTCAACCAAATTATAATTCTATTCAATTATTTATGTCAATCATGTGTATGGTTCTGAATTTAGTTAGCAAATTTTATAGAAATTATATGTTTTTATATTATATTTATTATCAAATTAAATTGTTGAACTAATTATATGGAATTGAACCGTTTCAACCTAATTATATGGAAATTCATGAGACATCAATCTTAATATCAAATAAATAGTTGAACTAATTATATGGAATTCAACTCTATTTACTTTAATACATTTAAGAAAGTAAATACATTTAAGACGAGGCTGAATTTAGTTAGCAAATTTTATAGAAATTTTATATTTTTATATTATGTTTACTATCAAATTAAATTGTTGAACTAATTATATGGAATTGAACCATTTCAATCTAATTATATGGAAATTCATGAGACATCAATCTTAATTACTTTAATACATTTAAGAAAGTAAATACATTTAAGACGAGGGTGTTTTGCTCTTATAATTTTTATTCTTTCGAAATAAATAAATAGTAAGGCGCGTGTATAGTATATAACTCAATTGAATGAATTGTTTTGATTCGGTTTCATAACACTAAAGAGTGGATGAATTCTTTACATTTTTTATTTTTATTAAATTTAGTGAAGTATGTGGACAAAATTGGTATGAACTATGAATTATATTATTATAATATTAATTTGATATATAAGTGGTTTAAATGTGATATCTTAATATTATATATTTGTGGCTACACATATCACAACCTCATTAATCTATTCAATCTCTCTCTTCACCAAATTTCTCCAATTTTCATCTTTAATTTCAACCCTTTATTTTAAATTTTAATCTTAACTCTACATCATGTGTTACTCTATATAAATCTCAACTCATTTCTTCTCATTTTAACTACTCAACTTTTAATCTATAGAGTTTGTCTTCTTTAAAATTCACTGATAAATTTTTCCGACCCTTTGCGGTAAATTTTTCGACCAACAATTATAAATTTAGAATAATGTATATATATTGCATTAAAAATATTGTTATTATTTTCCTTTTTTATTTGTTATTGATATCATATTAATTGTGGATATAGTATAAGAGTTTTTTTTTTTTTATTCTTAATTTCAATTTAAGTCAAATATACTAACTTTCATATCAATACATATCTAAGAAAATAAAGTAGGTTAATCACTCGACTTTAAATTTTAAATATTGAATAATATATATATATATATATGTATATATATATTAAGAATGTTTTGAGAATATTAATTTTAATTGCATGCTTAATAACACAAATTTAGTAAAATGTATACGTTTTATTTTGAGTCACCTCATCAAGTCTAAGTCGATCTTAGATATAGTTATAAGTCCTGATGGATTAATGTCTATTTTGACTTTGGAGAAAAGATAGTGATTCTTAATTTGTGTAGATTTCAAACAAATTCTTTCTATTATTTTTAAAGGTTCTAGAGAAGATATTCACTCTACCGTCAATTCTTCATATTTGTGGGAACAATGCAATGTACTAGGGTTGATGAGGAACATGAGGTTGTATTTTTTATTCTATTACTCCTGCAATTCTGGTGAAAACTACTCATGAGCTTTGAGTACGAAGATTTAGAAATATGATAAAATAAGTAGATGTATTAGAGTTGATGTGATTGAGAGAGGAAACAATATAATGAAACGTAAGAGGAAGTAGTTTGACTAAAAATGAATTGGTAACTTTTATTCGAAGGGTGAAAAAAAAAAGTTGGGTAACTTTTAATGGAATTGAGGTATTATTTATATATATATTTGGTATAGCATTTTATTTTTTAATAGAATAATAAATTTACAAATATATATGTTTCAAAGATTTTTTAATTAATAAATTAAAATTAAAATAATATAAATTTATTTCAATCCCGCGTAAAACGCGGGTCTTACACTAGTGTCATATAATTGGTATCAGTCATTTTGTTATCCTCAACAAAAGAGCTCCAGCCTTTACCAAATGTGCAACTCAACAATTCAACGTTTGCCGTCAGCCCTCATCAAATAAATTGAACGTGGAAATATACCAACGTATTTCTCAAGAATGGCATGTGGTACAAACTATAAAAATAAAAATAAATGAATATATGAATATATGAATAGAATATCTGTAAGATTATGATAGACAAAAAATAAAAGTATGTAATACAAATAATAATTAAAATATATAAAAAAAAAAAACATACCATGTCTTCAGCTGGAGGTATAACTTTAAAATAATCATTGACTAAATGATAGTCAAGTGAAGTATCTGAAAAAATAAAAGATTGAAAAATACATATTTAAATGATTAAAGATAAATTAATTAATTATATATGAAAAAAAATAGAAATATTATTACCATAAGAAGATGAGGTTTCCTTTTTATATTAAATAAACTTTACTTAATTAATGAAATATTATATTTGTAAATTTTTCTTAAATTTTCTTAATTTTTCGTGCAATTGGCATATACTTATATTGTATATGGTACCTTAGGAAATCAATAATTTTATATTAAATAATATCTTAAAAGATGGTATAACTATAAATTTAATGATATTTTGGATATTTATTTAAAATTGTCAACTTGATTAAATACATTGTATAAGTATTACATACGTGGCTAAATTAATGGCTAAATTATAATTTTATTAATCTATCTAATCAATTCATGACAGTTTCCTTTTTCTCAATACAATTTAATTGAAAATTACTTAAAACAGTAGTTGACAAAATTAAAAATTGAATATTATTTAAAAAGGAAACTTTAATTAGTTAATAAAATATGTTAAATTAAATATTAAAGTCATTATACAAAATTAAATATTATATAAAAAGTAAACTTTACTTAATTACTGAAATATTATATTTGTAAATTTTCCTTAATTTTTCGTGCAATTGACATATACTTAATGGTATATGATATCTCATGAAATCAATAATTTTATATTAAATAATATCTTAAAAGATGGTATGACTATAAATTTAATGATATTTTAGATATTTATTTAAAATTGAATATGGGAAAAAAAAATAGATTGAGTAGATTAATGATTTTTTCGAATGTTAATTAATTTTTTTGAATTTTAAATACAATTCTAAATAAAATTGAATATTGAAAATAATTTCAGATTAATTAAATTAAATAGTTAGATTTTTCGTGGAATTAGCATATACTTATATGGTATAAATTAATAAAAAGTGAGTTTATTGAAATTTTATCAAATTTTTTAACATATATGTCTATTATTTTCTACATAAATTGATATCAAATATATTACATAGTTATAATATACTAATATGTAATTCCATAAACTATTATGCTAAACACAATTACTCTCTATTATAGTGGTAAGTTCTTGCTGAATTAGCTCATGAATTCAAGGAAAGTTATAATTCTATAGCTTAATTTAGGTTATAAACATTTAATATTTACCATTAATACGATAATTAAAATATAAATTGATTTGGTAAATGATAATTTATAAATTATCAATTTAGCATTAAAAGAACATCAATGCAACAATTAAATACAATTAATTAAGAATTTACATTATTAAAAACCAAGAGCGCTACTAATAGATTATTTAGGAGTGATTAGTGATATTAAATTACTATGATTAATTTATTTAATTTTTTAAACATGACTAATTAAAAATATGTAAATATAAGTTATTGATAAATGCAGGAATGATGAGGAATTATGACGTAAAAGAGAATACATCTCTCATATATATATATATATATATATATATATATATATAAAATTATAAAATTTGAAAAAACGTTCCTTATATAATTTCAACTTGTATTACATACGTGCGCTAAATTAATGACTAAATTAAAATTTTATTAATCTAACTAATCAATTCATGACATTTCCTTTTTTTAATTTAATTAAAATTAAAAACTTTTTCGAATTAAATTATGTCTAATTGACATAATAGATTATAATATTATGCGAAAAATAATAATTATTTATATATAATATGATGCAATAATTAAGCATATTGATATGCCTATAATTATTATAATTATAATTATTTCTTTTTTATCATTATAATTTGTATTAATTAATCATTTATTTTATTCTTCTTTATATACACACATCGTATATTTTTATATGTGTATAATTATGAATACATATATATCCTAATTGAATTAAATACGTTTTAAAATTAAATTTCATCCACATTCATTTTAGTAATCGTAACAAATTAAGGAATGTTTAATAATTATAACAAATCTTAAATAAAAATTAATATGATGAAATAATAATTTAGGAATGTCTTCACCACGTATTTAGAAATAATTAAATACCTTAAATTCTAATTAATACCTTAAATGTTAATACATTAAATGCTAAAAATATCTTAAATTTAGAGATACAAAAAAAAAATCGTTCATGAATATAAAAATAAAATCATAATTAAATATTTCTTTAATTCAATTAAGAAATCGAATTTAAATGTAAATAATTTTTTCTTTAATTATATTACAAATGTATACTTAATTTTGAATCTCAATAAATATAATGAGGGTGTTAATTATGAACTCTTTTAATTATATGTGGGCCAAATGTCCATTGATTAAAATCCTTAAATACATTAGGGTTAAAACATCTAACATTAATGGATGGAGAGGCGGCGACGAAGGGAGTAGTAGCGGCAGGGGAGCCGGCGATGGAGCTGGAGGAAAAAACAGTGGATGGCGGCGATGGCGGAGGGCTTTACTTCATCCTAGTAAATGTAACTTATTTTTTTATGACTTTTTATATATTTTTCAACTAAATTGATGAATTTATTTTAAATGTAACTTATTATTTATAATGTGTTGAAAAATGTGTAACACGACGATGACGGCGGGCTTTACTTCATCTTAGTCGAGGGTTTTGATGCAATTTAATGAAAAGCCCTGATGACAATAGATCTTGATGAAAATGGTTTTGCCATTTACCGAATTCGTTGCTGCAAAATTGGTACACTGTTTGATGTAGAAATTGATTTAGATTTACGAAAAGCACAAACTCGTAAGAGGAATTAATTGCTAGAAGATCTATGTATATTTTAGATGTGTAGGTGTATTAAAAAAACAAATTATAAATTAACATCAAATTAACAGAAGAGGACATCATGATATGTACATATCTTTTAGATGCGTATGTGCATTAAAAATGGTCACGAATTTATTTTATTAAAATAGATTAAAATTTACAAATAATGTTGAAGACTTGTTCAAAAAACCTTTAAATAACACCAACATCTCCAGCAAATCTTCAATCTTTGAAGAACAAAATAAAATCTAAATCTTCAAAAACTCCGATAGATCTTCAAGCGTTTACAACCACAAAAATAAAATAACTAAACTACATATCTAAATTAAAATTAAAAATCCAGAATTTAAAAAATTCTATAGTACAAAACTACATCATAAAAGAAAAACAACAACACTAACTACATATGAACCGTATAAAAGAGATAAAAGAGATTTGATGAGAATGACAAACAAAAATGACGAATTTATAGAGAATATGAGAAAGACGTTACAAATTGTATGGAATTGATTCGAATGACACAATTCAATCTAGAAATATCAACGGTTAAGATGAATAGTAATAAATGACAACTATTAATTAAAAATAATAAATGGGAGTTACCATATTTATACGGAAGATCAAATGGACGACCAAGATCAAAATGAAGAAAACGATCAACGGTCCACAAAGTTTCCCGCCGAAACTACATATGAAAATATGTAGGTGTATTATATTAGTATAGATTCATTGTTTTATTATAAGATATTAATTGTAAATATATAAGTGCCCGGTGGTTATTTTCTTTGGATCCATCAACTAATTAAGACAAAATTTGTATTAGCCTATTTTATACATAAAATTGGGTTTCGTCAAAAAAAAAAAAAAAATATATATATATATATATATATATATTAAATAATTTATTGACTTATAATCTTATTTGAATCATATTTTAAAATAGAGTGAAAGTGTAAATTTTAAAGTGGAACTTCTTTCCATGCATTAGATCGTTTCTTTCCCAGTATTTAATTGCTATAATGGAGTATAAATTTTAGGGATTCATGTTAAATTAAGGATCTTAATTAATTATTCAGTTTAATTTCATCCGTAAATCGTAATTGCACATGCAAATAATGATTATTCACAAAGTAATTTAAGGACTTTCAGCCACCATTGTTTAATGTGATTATTGTTATTTTTTAATCAAAATTAATGACTTGCAGCAACTTTTTTTTTTTTAAAGAAGTAATAATGATGCTCTTATTTCACTTATGGAGTACATGGGGTATTCACAAATTCGTTACATCAATGACGATATCTAGATATACATTTACGAATTTCTTTTCCAATCTTGAAAAGATGACTCAATAATTTGATGTGCCTTTAATCCCCTCTCCGATAATACATTTTTTTATTCTTTTTTCAAGTAAACATGTCGTCAAATAGGGGCAGATCCAAAAATTGACGACAACAAAACATAAGTTAATACTTGAATTTCTTTTATCCAAAAATAGAAAAAGCGGCAGGTCATAACACTCCAACAATTAAATCAACTAAAACATAAAATAACTAGAAAGATGAACTCAATAATACTTCCTTCCATTTTTTTATTTTTATTTTACGTTCATATTGAAAGTTACTTTTTTTTCAATATTCACACTGTCTTTCTCCATCTTTTTATTTTTTTCATCTCTTTATAATTTTTATCTCAATAATTCACTGTATTTTTTAATCAATAAATAAAAAGCAAATTAACAACCGAGAAAGTATAATATACGGAGTAATATTTTCCTATAAAACAAGACAATGGGTGATAAAAAAAAACTTAAAGTATAAATATTAAAATAGTTAAAATTTATTTCATAGTTAAAATTAATTAGATGACAAGATTAATGCAAAACTGACCCTAGAGATACCATGTTAAAGAAATGATTATTCATACTGATTTAATTTCTGTAAATTTATTTGTGATGGAAAACATGAAGGAGTACAATGGTTTCCTCAGATATTTATAGAGGAACACGCTAGTAACCGCCGTGTAACAAATTAATTGGTTATCTAGCTATACTCCTAGTTCTAGGTGTCTCTAGACTTTTCTAAAAGTTATATGTGCATCTATATACAATATGAAGATATACATAAATAGAGTTATCCTAACATTATTCCTATCAGTGGATTGGGAACAGAGTATGATGCTGTGGTCGTAAATTTGACTGCTCGCGGTGAGAATCTCTCCATTTCTGAGGTTCAATCTATTCTTCTCACACATGAAATGCGGTTACAGAAGTTTTCAACTGCTCAACAAGTGAATGTCAAATCTCTTGCTCAATCTCCGGCTCCGATAGCTAACTATACAGTCAAGGACTCGAAACCTAGTTCGACTGGGAAATTCAAGGGTAAAAGTCGATTTCCTTCTAAACCGAGAGTTGTTTGCCAATTATGTGGCCTGAAAAGTCATGTCGCTGCAAAATGTTACAAGAGATTTGATGCAAATTCCCTTGGTCTCAACCACTCTCATGCTTCTCCATTCAATCCACATGCTCAACACTCATCTCACTCTCAAAATTCTGCTCCATATCCATACCAGGCTCATTTTGCTCAGTCTCGTCCATCTCATCAGGTTATTCATCCTCCTCATTATCATATGCCTTATTATTCTAATCCTCTTGGCTACTATGCTTCTCAGCCTTCTCAAGTGTCTGATTCACGTGTTATGCAACACTAAATAAACAACCGCAAGTATACGACGTCTATTGTAGCGTGATAAGCACGAGGTCGATCCCACGAGAAGGCTAAGCGTAAAAGTGGTAGTTTGCTAGTCGAGTTCTAAGTAGACGTGATCGATAATTTGAGTGGTGTGAATTACTCTAAGATTACCTAAAAAGTGTCACAAATAAGTAATAAAGAGTAAATACGAAATCGATCAAATACCATATAAATCAAGAAAACGAAAGTGAAATGGATGTAACTCAAAGAAAGAAAAGGTGGGTTCCAAGGCAATTGTAATATTCAGACGTCCGTTTATGAGAGTTATCTCGTTTAAATGGCTATTAAGGTTATCTCATATAAGGTGATCACACAAGAAGAATTAATTAATCTCTCGATCTAATTAACCAAAGGTGCAATGCAACATAGGCTCGTATTCTACCTCACAAACGTTACACCACCTAAAATAGCTCCTAAGATCATTCAAATCCCTCTCCGATAATTAATTCTCTCTCGAGCTCATAATAATACCGGGTTGCATGCTTGCATACGATTAAATGGAATAAATCTCTCGATCTTACCCCAATTAACAATGGATCAAGCAAATCATCATGGCCACTAACAACATGCTTTACAATGGATAATTAAACATTCAAATAAGAGATAAACACCAATTAAAGCAAGAAATTACTCATAAACATTAATCAAAATCTCTACAATGCCTTAGAACCACAAATTTGTTAGCTACTCACTAGCATAATCCAATTACAAATTCCAAATGAAATAACTAAATAAAAAGGAAAAGAAAGAGAAAGCTTATTCTAGAATTTGGTGTGGAATGGAATTTGGGAGCTATTGCATCCTTTCTTCCTTGATTTGGTGGAGAAATGGGAGAGAAATGGCCAAAACACCTCCAAGTATGTGTAACTATGTGTGGATTTGGGGGAGAATGACTTGTAATTCAAGAAATGGGGCTTATATAGTTTTGGGGTAGGGTTTGAATGCCAAAATTGCAAGTTGGTCCTTCAAAAATGGCCAAAATAGGGAAAAAGCACCGAAAATTGGGGTAGCACGGCCGTGCAAAATGGCATTGGGGGCGAGCAGGTGCTCGGCCGTGCTGTCGAGTGCATGCGATGGGGAGGCTCGGCCGTGGCTGCTTCTCGGCCGTGGCGCGCAGATGCAGGGGCGAAGGCGAGCTCGGCCGTGGCCTTATCTCGGTCGAGGCGTGGTCGACCAAAACTTCTCGGTCTCGAGATGCAGGTGCTCGAGCGCGCAACTCGACCGTGGCCTTCAAATCTTGTCTAGGCAGCAGCTCGGCCGAGCAAGGTGCTCGGCCGTGCCCTCTCTTCAGCCAAAATGCTTCGGTTTCGAGCACCTCTTGCTCGAGCACTCGTCTCGGGCGTGCTCTCGCTCGGTCGACTTCGGCTCTTTCTCGTTTCGTGCATATCTTTCGCCTCGGATGTCCAATTGACTCGATTCCTTTGGCTATTCCACTACGTTTTTCGAGACAAATTCAACCGTGCACTCCTCTTCCTGATCCAGTAAAGTATGGTTGGTGTTTTGCTCCAAATTCCATCGTATTTCCTACAAAATCGACAAAACACAACCTTTCTCTCATTTCGGCTTAAACAATCATATTCAATGCATAAATCAATGAAATCCACATCAAAACATGCTTCACATGTGCCTCTAAAACGTGTAAATTCCACCCGAATCAGTGTCCAACTCACATGATTGGTGCGTGGATAACGGAGCAACTAATCATGTAACGTCTCAGTTGACCAATCTTAGTCTTCATTCTCCATACCAAGGTACAACTCATCTTACTCTTGGTGATGGTCATACTGCTCATATACAGAATATTGGTTCTCTTCATTTACCAACTGAGCATGGTCAAAATTCAGTACTATTGGATCAAGTATTGCATGTTCCAAATATTTCTAAGAATTTGTTGAGCATCTCTCAATTATTAAAGGATAATGATGCATATATGGAATTTCATTCATCCTATTGTGTTGTCAAGGATCTGAAAACACACCAGGTGCTACTGAAGGGGCTTCTTAAAGATGGATTATACCACATTGATGTGTCAAGTTTGAAGACTGTATCTCCATCATTTGCTTCATTTTCAGCTGAATGTAATAAGATGCATTTGAATAACACCACTGCCCTTTGGCATAATAGATTAGGGCATCCATGCTATAGCACACTTCATGGTGTTCTTTGTTTGTTGAATGTAAAATAAAGTTCAAACAATTATTTTTGTAAGTCGTGCAAACTCGGAAAAATGCATCAAATGTCATTCTCTTCAGTTTCTCATACCACTCATTCAGCTTTTGATGTTATTCATATGGATGTTTGGGGCCCTTCTTCTGTTGTTTCCTTGGGAGGTTATAAATACTATCTGCTATTAGTTGATGATTTCACACGTTATGCATGGATATTTCCTCTCAAATGCAAATCTGAAGTTGCCTCATATTTTAAGGAGTTTTGTGCTCTAGTTGCAAGGCAGTTTAACAAGCATGTGAAAGCCATACATTGTGATATGGGTGGTGAATTCTTGGCACTATATTCTTGGTTTAAATCACATGGTATTGTTATCCGGAACTCATGCCCCTATACACATCAACAAAATGGTAATGTTGAGTGCAAACATCAACATGTCACCGAGATGGGTTTGTCTTTGCTTGCTTAGAGTGGTTTACCAATGATATTCTGTTGGGAAGCCTTTCATACAGCCACTATTCTCATAAATGCTCTGCCATCTTCTACACTTCATCATAAATCTCCTTTTCAACTCTTATTTCATAGATCTCCGGATTACAATTTCTTCAGGGTTTTTGGGTGTTCTTGCTATCATTTTCTCCGTCCATACAATAATTCGAAGCTACAATTTCGATCAGCTCAATGCCTATTCATTGGGTACAGTCCCCTTCACAAAGGATACAAATGTTTACATTCATCTGGTCGCATTTATATCTCAAGAACAGTTGATTTTCTTGAAAGTGAGTTTCCTTACTCTACTTTATTCTCCTCTCATATACCTTCATCAAATCCCTCCACCACTACTGCCTTAATTCCTAATTTCATATCTCATACTCCCACATATTCTGATCAACTTCTCTCAACATCATCAAGTTATAATAACTCTCCTCCTGCTCAGAATTATACTTCTTCATCAACTCCTGCCTCAATTCATGGCTCATCTCATACACATATCTCTCGATCAAATTCTGATCACACCTCTCCATCCACACATATAAATTCTGATCACACCTCTCCATCCACACATACAAATTCTAATCACACTTCTCCATCCACACATATACCCCCCTCATCTGGTTCTCATCATATGATCACAAGGTCCAAAAATGGTATCTTCAAACCAAGGGTTTTTCTATCTGCTACTCAGGTTTTAGCCTCTGAACCAGATTCAGTTGCACAAGCTCTTATTGTTCCTGCATGGAAAGGTGCTATGCAAAATGAGTATGATGCTCTCATGAATAACAACACATGGTCTCTCGTGCCAAGGACAAATGATATGAATCTCATTTCCACTAAATGGATATTCCGAATTAAGCATAAAGCTGATGGTTCTGTGGACCGTTTTAAAGCACAGCTAGTGGCACGGGGATTTCAGCAGAATGCAGGAGTTGATTACTTCAATACTTTCAGTCCTGTCTTAAAACCAGTGACATTAAGGATCATGTTCAGTCTTGCAGTCACCAATGGTTGGAAAATTGAGCAAGTTGATATAAACAATGCTTTTCTCAATGGAGCGCTTAAGGAAACAATTTATATATCACAACCTGAGGGTTTTGTTGATGAGAGTCGACCAGCCCATGTTTGTAAACTACAAAAGGCGTTATATGGGCTCAAGCAAGCCCCAAAAGCTTGGTATGACACTCTGTGCACCTTTCTTGTTACATTGGGATTTACACATTCATTATCCGATCACTGCTTGTTTCATAAGATATCACATGGCAAGATGATCTTGATTCTAGTTTATGTCGATGACATTCTCATTACTGGTGATGATCACTCTCAAATCACTTCCATCATTCACTCTCTTCATCACACCTTCTCTCTCAAACATCTTGGGGAGGTTAATTACTTTCTTGGCATTGAAGCTCATCTTACTCCTGCCTCTATTACTCTTACACAATCAAAATATATCAAAGATATACTCCTTCGTGCCAATCTGCTTGACAGCAAGCCTTGTCCTACACCTTCATGTGCAAGTCCAAAGCTATCTACTCATGACAGTCCATCCTTCGACAATCCCACTCTTTATCGAAGCATTGTGGGCGCTCTTCAATACCTCACTCTCACTCGCCCTGAAATTGCCTTCTCTGTCAATAAACTCAGTCAATTCTCGACATCTCCCACACAAAATCAATGTAAAGCTTGCAAACGGGTGCTTCGTTACTTGAAAGGTACACTTCATTTTGGTTTTATTTTTACACCTATTAAAGATTTTTGTCTAGAAAGTTTTGCAGATGCAGATTATGCAGCCTCTCTTGATGATCGACGAAGCACTAGCAGTTATTTTGTCAAGCTTGGTCCTAATCTGTTGACATGGTGTTCCAAGAAGCAGTTTGTGGTTGCTAGGAGCTCAACTGAAGCTGAATACCGCTCCTTAGCCCTCGCCACGACGGATATTCTGTGGATCACATCTCTTCTCTCAGAGTTACGTCTTCCGCTGTCCAAACCTTCGGTATTATGGTGCGATAATCAGGGGGCAATTACTCTTGCTTTTAGTCCTGCCTTTCATTCTCGCACCAAACATATCGAGATCGATGTTCATTTTCTTCGTGAAAAGGTCGCTTCAGGTGCTCTGGACGTTCGTTGCATTGCCTCAGAAGTTCATCCGACTGACATGCTCACTAAATCCTTGTCACCTGCTCGTTTTCATTTGCTGCGTTCCTCAATGGGAATTTTTGCTGGAGGATAGTCCATATTCAAATGGAGCATGTTAGGAATAATGTTAGGATTATTCAAGAAGCTCTATTTATGTATATCTTCATATTGTATATAGGTGCACATATAGCTTCTAGAAAAGTCTAGAGACACCTGGAACTAGGAGTATAGCTAGATAACCAATTAGTTTGTTACACGGCGGTTACTAGCGTTTTCCTCTATGAATATCTGAGGAAACCATTGTACTCCTTCATGTTTTCCATCATAAATAAATTTACAGAAATTAAATCAGTATGAAGAATCCTTTCTTTAACAACTTTGTACTTTGGGTTAATCATTTACATAAATATGTATACCAGCTGAATAAATAAATAAAAATTGAGAAGCTTATGACTGCAAATTTTATAAAATAAGTGTGTTGATTTAGACTTTTATGAAATAAATTTAAATATGTTTGAGTTTTGACATTTTATTTAGTTAATATTTAAAATAAATTTAAAGTATAAATATTAAAATAGACTTAATAAAAATTTATATAGAACTAATTATATATATATATATATATATTATGTTTATATGTATTTAGGAAAAAAGAAAAAGAGGGTTAGTCCAGTGCAACCCATATAAAGATTTGCATTTGTCACTCAATTGCATGAAAATATTTACTTTTATGGAGTATTTAATAATACGTGTATTTACTTGTTTTCTTTGGAGACGCATTCAAGGATGAAAATATCGATATCGGTAATTTTAAAAATTGTAAAAATTTAATAACAAGCCTTTAGTACATAAAATCAACAAAATAATTTGAATACATTTTATATCAGTGATAAATTTATATAAAATATAATATACAATGTTATTTCGTATGACATTTATCAATATTTTTCGGAATTTATCAACATTTTTTGGATATTTTCTCGATATTTTACCGATATTAGGCTTGATATTGTTATGGTAAAAACTTATATGCAATATTGCATACATGCAATATGACTAATTAAGGTAAATTAGGTCAAAATTTGTGGGTCAACGCGGGTCAACACGTGTCAAAGCGGGTCAACCTTAATTAAAATATTTATTTTCACTCTAATATACTATTATTTTACTACATGATCAAAACTATGTTACTACAAGAACTAAATTTTGTCACTACAAGGTCAAAAGTGTATTACTACAAGTCCAAAAATATTCTGGACACTTATTTTTTGGGGGCAAAATTACTAAAATAATTTTGACTTATTCGCCTACTACATGACTAAAACAATGTTACTACAAGACCAAAATTTTATGACTACAAAGTCAAAAGTGTATTACTACATGTTCAAAAATATTCTGGAGACTTTATTTTTTGGTGAATTTTTCAGAATGTTTTGACATGTAGTATTAAATTTTTGGTCTTGTAGTGGTAATATTTTGGCCTTGTAGTAACAATATTTTGGTCATGTAGTAAACCACATGTTTGCAACCCGCGAATTTTCTGGGCAACCCGGATTCAGGCTTATGACCCGCGAATTTTTTTAAATTGACTTAATTTGACTTTTGGACTTAGGATTTTGACTTGCCTAATTGCGATGAAATGCATGTATGCAATATTTCACATAAGACTAGCCCTATTGTTATTGTCTACCGATATTTATCGATATTTTTAATTCTTTTACAAATATCATTGAAATATCGGTTCTTCTCAATATCGATATCGGTGACCCCGAAAAATGGATATATCGAGGATATATCAGGGATATTTCCTGATATTTTCATCTATGGACGCATCACACTATAAGGCGGTGTTTGTTTTGGGATTGGTCCGGATTTGGATTGGCCCAATCCCAATCCAATCTCTCTCAATTCATCTCAATCCAAATACAAATTCAAATATCAATTCACCCCTATAATACACCTATACACTTTTATTTTTATACAATCAAATCACTTATTTTTTTTCCTACTTTTTTCTCTCTCTTAGGCTATCTTTATCGCGGAGGGCGTGACGCCCCTCCTGTGCTAGAAGACAAAAAAAACAAAAAAAAAGAAAATCAAAAATCAATTACTGTAGACGCCCTGGTCCGTCGGACACCCTTGAGGACTTGTCTCAACAACCACCCAAAACATGACACTTGTCAACAGGTAATTGGTCATTTAAATTTTGTTTTGATAAATTTTATAATTTTAATTTTATAGTATTATTAATAAAATAAATATATATAAATTATATCAAAAATCATAAAAAAAATTTGTCTATAAATAGAGACCAATATTAATAGGTTTTGTATCACAATTTCATATTCACTTCCAATTTTCTTTCTCTAAATTTTACTCTATCATTTTCTATAATGAATCCAAATCATCCAAATTATTTTTCAAACTCTTCAAATCATCCCAACTCCCAAAATTATCCCAATTTTCAATCTTTTCTAAACATTGATGATTATCCAAGCTCTCAAGATTATCAAAATTATCAGTTTTCTCCTGATATGAACCAAGTTCCTACCTATGAACAAGTTCAACCATCACCAAATGCCAGTCGCAATTTATTTCGAAATACAAACCAAAGGTGCGAAAAAACTGCTTGGTGTGTGAAAGAAGATGTAGCCTTAATGTCAGCTTGGATTTTCGTTAGTGAAGATAAAACATGTGGCAAAAATCAAAGGGCTGGCTCCATGTGGATGCGAGTGCATAAATTGTATGAAGAAGCTCGAATGGATAATCCGGGGGAAATAAACGAAACAAATATAGAGATGATGAAAAGTCGTTTTAAACGACTTAATGTGAATGCCAATAAGTGGGTTGCTGCTAACAAGGAAGCATATTGTCGAAAAAGAAGTGGAATGAGCCAACAAGATGTTGAGACTGAAGCTCATACAATTTATGCAACGGGTGGCTCCAAGTTTCAGGACATGCGTGTATTTAATGAAGTTATGAGTAAACATCCGAAGTGGGAAATAAACTTAGATCGTGATTCCACACGTTTTCGTGCTGAAGATAACGACGATAATGAAGAAAGTGGTGGCAACTCAAAGAGATCAAGGACAAGTGAAGATGTGTCGTATTCCATCCCTACTAATCCAGAAACTCCAGGCAGCGACGGTTCGACTATTTCACGTCCTACGGGTAGAGATAAGGCGAAAAAAAAGGGAAAAGGTAAGGCATCACAATCTTCTTGTACTGCTGAAGCTATCGCAGAAATTCGTGAAATGAGACTCACTAAAGAGAAAGAAATTGAAGTCGTTAAAGAGAAATTTGGAATTGAGAGTCTCAAGATGAAGCACTCTCTTTGCAATCATTGTTGGCGAAAGATCACTTATCCCCAGGAGATGAGGAGATTAAAAATAAATTATGGAAACTGTTTACAGAACGAGTGATCTTTATTTTGTGTGCTAGTTAATCTCATGTAATCTTATTGTCTTGTAAGCCTTTTAATTTGTGTGTTAGTTAATCTCTTGTATTTTTTTAAGTTATTGTCTTGTATTGTAAGCTTTTTAATTTGTGTGCTAGTTAATCTCATGTAATCTTATTGTCTTGTAAGCCTTTTAATTTGTGTGTTAGTTAATCTCTTGTATTTATATTGTAAGCTTTTTAATTTGTGTGCTAGTTAATCTCATTTAATCACATGCTCTTGTCCACTATTTTTGGTCTAAATCATTAACATGCTCTTGCCCACTATGCTCAATAATGCCCACTATACAATCAATAATGCCCACTATACACTCAATAGTGCCCACTTTTCGTCATACACTCAAATGCCCACTCTGCAATAATGCCCACTATACACACTTTTCGTCATACACTTTTTATCAATAATGCCCACTAGTCATTACACTCAAATGCCCACTATACACACTTTTCGTCATACACTTTTTGTCAATAATGCCCACTAGTCATTACACTCAAATGCCCACTATGCAATAATGCCCACTATACACACTTTTCGTCATACACTTTTTATCAATAATGCCCACTAGTCATTCAAGATCCATTATTTATGAGTCACGTGTTCTTGTCCACTATTTTTTGTCTACTCATTCACATGCTCTTGTCCACTCTACTCATTTTCACATGCTCTTGTCCACTCTACTCATTCACATCCTTTTGTCTACTCATTCACATGCTCTTGTCCACTATACTCATTTTCACATGCTCTTGTCCACTCAACTCATTAACATGCTTTTGTCCACTTTACTCATTTTCACATGCTCTTGTCCACTCTACTCACTCATTCACACCCTCTTGTCCACTCTCCACTCTATATATCATCTTGAAAAATCACATCGTCATACACTCAATTCATCTTTATCTTTACCTAATAGCCATACACTCAATTCTCATCTTCTCAAATGTCTCTCAATGAAGAATGTTCTGATTCTTTTGATTTTTTTGATAAATGGGAAGAAACAATTGCTTTGCAGAATAAAAAAATAGAACCAATCATTGAGGATTTGCTCTTTGACAATCTTATTTTGAACGAAGGAGATCCCACTCCTCGTGCTAGAAGAAGGTATTGTGAAAGGGAGCGCGAGCTTGGTGAGGAACGCTTGATGAACGACTATTTTATTGACAATCCGACGTATACTCCTGAGGTCTTCCGGCGTAGATTTCGCATGCGAAAAACGGTATTCCTTCGTATAGTGGAGGCCGTTACTGCCAATGATGAATACTTTCAACAAACACCTAATGCCACAGGTAGACAAGGTCTTTCACCATTACAAAAATGTACTGGAGCTATGAGGGTGTTGGCGTATGGTACATCATCTGATGCCGTTGATGAATACTTGCGAATGAGTTCCGCTGTGACAAGGCAATCTCTCATGAATTTCGTAGAAGGCATCATCTTCTGCTTCGGTGACGAGTACCTCAGACGGCCTAATGAACAAGATTTGGCAAGATTACTCCATGTAGGGGAACAACGTGGATTCCCTGGCATGATAGGAAGTATTGATTGCATGCATTGGGAGTGGAAAAATTGTCCTACTGCATGGGCTGGGCAATATGCAGGGAGAAGTGGAAAACCAACAATCATTTTGGAAGCTGTTGCATCATATGACTTATGGATATGGCATGCTTTCTTCGGAACTCCAGGTACGTGCAATGATATTAATGTACTCCACCGGTCTCCAATTTTTAGTGATGTATTAGAAGGCCGAGCACCAAAAATTAGTTATGTTGTGAATGGTCGGGAAAATGATAGGGCATATTATCTAACTGATGGCATATATCCTTCATGGGCTGCATTTGTTAAGTCAATTACTTCTCCACTAACCCGAAAGCACAAGTTGTTTGCTCAACACCAAGAGGCTGCGCGAAAAGATGTTGAGCGAGCATTTGGAGTTCTACAAGCTCGTTTTGCATTTCTTCGACGCCCATGTCTTGTCTGGGATAAGGTTTTGATGGGAAAAATTATGATGGCTTGTATTATCATGCATAATATGATAGTAGAGGATGAACGAGACATGTACCAAACTTTTTATGATCCCACTGAATTTTTTATGGATGATCCCACAGGTGATGGTCAACCTTTTCAATACTCTACTGAGCGCATTGCAAGTCTATCCACTTATATGACTAATAGGGAACAACTTCGCAATAGAGAAGCTCATATCGCTCTTAAAAATGACTTGATTCAGCATATATGGCAAAAATTCGGTACTGATAATTAAACATGTAATTTTCATTTTTTGCATTGTTGTATTTTATACATCTATTTGTAGCTTAATTTTTTTATTTACTAAATTGTATTTCAAATTTTCATCTCTTGTAATTTAATTTTATTATTGAGATTGTAGTTTATTTTAATTGTATGGTAAAATGGCTTTTATTACAATTTATAAATTATTAATCCCAAATAATTTAATAGATTTATTACATCTTTTAAATATAATAAAAACTGATTATAGATAATATGTAATTAAAAAATAATATATTTGAAGGTTGGGGTGGGTTTTTGATAAAGTATGAAAAAATTAAAAGTAGAAGGGTGTGTATGTGGAGGAGAGAGAAATTATTTATTTATTACGAGGGTGGGGTGTGAGGAGGGCATTGATAAATATAGTCTTACTTTTCTTTTACACACTCATTCTCTTTTCTACTTTCTTCTCTCTCTTACTTTTCTTTCATTATTAACAATAATAAAATATTATAACATCACTCTTGATGTTACATAAAGTTAAATCTACCCTACTTCTCAATCCTTAACCAAACACAACTTACACACAATTACTATTGGAAAAATTTTTGTTTTAGTCATGTTTGAAACATTCCAAAATAAATCATTTAAGTTTCAACTTTACAAAATACGTCATTTACCTTTCAATTTAATCATTTTTACATCAATTTTAATCTTTTATCTTTGTAATGAATTAAAGCTGCCTGATTCCGGTGGAATGTTACCACATTTATTTAAAAAATGTCATGTCATGTGCCACATAATTATCTCTCATTTATGTATATTTAAAAATTTACGTAAATAATTGAATATCTATCAAATTTTCCTGTAAACTCCAAGTTCAATTAAAAACAAAATTGAAATATTCTCCCAAGTTCAATTAAAAACAAAATTGAAATATGCACCATTGATAAAATAATTCTATAATTAAAAATAATTTTATTTTTTTGACAGGATAATTAAAAATAAAATTGACAACAACTAAATTAAAACATAACAATTTAAAATATATGAAGTTGTTCATATCAATTGATGCTTAATAAAGTTGTATTTCAATCTTTCCAAAAACTAACATTTCACCGATTGAGAATACAACTTCCATTAAAAAAAATCAAGTTCATCTAGCTAAAGTTATAGTTATGCACCAAAACAATTAAAGTACGTAAAATATACGACAAAAAGACAAAAGTATCTAAAATATAAAATATACGACAAAAAACAAAAACCATCAATGTTTAAAAGGCAAATATTAAAGTTCAAAATTTTTTCGTTTCTCTTCTTTGTGATATTACTCTCTCTGTTGAGATAAGTCCATGAAATTATTTCCTCCATCAACCAATATTCTCTTCAGAATGCTTTCCATTCTTGTTAATACAAAAAAAAATGGTAATTAAACTCGAATATTGCTCAGATTATTTATAAGCATTCTTAAAATAAAATTATATATAAATTTTATTGAGAACTTTTTAAAATATTGAAAACTTTTTAGAACTTTTTAAAATATTGAAAACTTTTTAGAACTTTTAAAAATATTGAACTTTTTAGAACTTCTTAAAATATACCTCTAGTCAATTGATTTAAATAGACATGAAAAAATATATATCACAACAAAATTATATATATTCCCCACGTAGACAGTGACATATTATTAACAAAAGAAAAAATTAAATAGACATGTGAAAAAATTAAAGTTCACATGATGTGGCAGATGACATGGCATTTTTTAAATAAATTTTCTTACCAAGTCAGCACATTCCACCGGAATTCCCAAATAATTTAACAGCATAAATCAAAAAGAGAATATTCAGACAACTTTAATTTATTAGAAAGATAAAGGATTAAAATTGATATAAAAAAGGATTAAATTGAAAGGTAAAGAATCCAATCCATCACAATCTCAAACCAAACACCACCACCTAAAAATACTTGAGTGATTTTGATGCTTAGATGCACAATTCAATACTTTAAAAGAATGTTCACTTTGAATTTTAAAAATTAAATTTGAAATTTAACACATATTTTACTTTGAAATTTTAGAATTTGAATTTAAAAAATTCAATACAGCCCTATGAATTTTATAACATAAAGTTAAATCATAACCTACTTATATCTCAAACACAACCCCATAAAAAATCTGATTCATAATTAGTCAATCAATAATGTATCATTTTTTAGATTATTACATTAGTTTGTCATTTAAAATAGGAAATCTAATTTTTAGTTTTAATTCTGTTATCAAACTTTTTTTTTTTTGATAGGATTTCTGTTATCAAACTTAATCATATCATAAATCATCAATTTTGAATCCATTGATTTAAAGAGTTTATTATATGGAAATAGATATGATGTGATTTTAAAAAATCTATTTACTAGTCAATAAATAATATATATAATATTTTAGATAATTACATCATTCTCATCATTTATGTTACATTTAAGAATTAAAAGGAAATCTAATTTATTGTTTTATTTCTGTTATCAAACTTAAATCATCATCATAAATCATGAATTTTTAATCTATTAACTTAAAGAGTTTATTGTATGGAAATAGATAGTATGATGTGATTTAAAAAATCTATTTACTAGTCAATAAATAATATATCATTTTTTAGATTATTACATCATTTTCATCATTTATATATGTTACATTTAAGAATTAAAAGGAAATCTCATTTTTATTATTTTAATCCTGTTATAATTAAATCATGAATTTTGAATCCATTGACTTAAAGAGTTTATTATATGGAAATAGATAGGGCGAGATTTAAAAAATCTGATTACATAATTTAGTCCATCAATAATGTATACAGTATTTTCTAGATTTATGACATAATTTAGTCAATAAAGAATACAGCCCCATTTTCACTTCGATTCTTTTCTTACACCCTTAAATTGTCTCTTTCTAAAATGACAAAAAAATTAAATTATATATATATATTATTTCTAATTATCTCATTCAAAATTCTCAAGATTATATCAAATGTCATTATTTTTTTTACATAAAATCATATTTTTTTTATTCTTCTTAATTGACTTATATACTTTCAATGATAATTATTTTATCTTTATAATACTAATAAACAACTGTTATAATTAATCTCGTTTCAAAGTCAAATTAAACAGACAATGGAATGAGGGAAGGAGGGAGTATCATATTTTAGATTATTACATCACTTTCGTCAATTTATATTACACTTAGGGGTGGTTCGGTACGGTATACGAACTATACTGAACCATATCGTTATCATACCGAAAATTTCGATATTGAAAACATTCATACCGTTATTTTCGATATTGAAAACATTCATACCGTTACCGTACCGAAATTTTCGGTATGTAAAAATTCATACCGATATTGTACCGTAATTTCGGTATACCGAATTTTCGGTACGGTATATCGGTATACCGTACCATATCGGTATATCGATTCATATCGAAAATATTGAACCATCATTTCATATCGAAACAGAGTATACCAATTCATACCGAAAATATTGAAGCATTTTTATACTGAAATTAATTATTAATTTAAAGTTTATTTTATTTATATTTTAATTTAAAAATAATATAAAATTATTATTTTATTAATGTTTCAGTATTTCGGTATATCGATATACCATTTCATACCGAATACCGAAATATTTTCGGTATACCGAAATACCGCGGTATGGTCATTTTCCATACCGTTACCATACCGAAAATTTCGGTGCGATATCATAACGTACCGAAAATTCCGATAATTTCGATATTTTTCGGTATGAAAAGCTCGGTATACCGAAATCTCGGTATATTTACCCACCCCTAATTTACACTTAAAAAGAAATATAATTTACTCTTTCTGTTATATATATATATATATATATATATATATATATATATATATAATTTATTGTTCTAATTCTGTTGTCAAACTTAAATCACAATCATAAATTATGAATTTCCATTGACTTAAAGAGTTTATTATATTGAAATAGATATGGTGTTATTTAAAAAATCTGATTACATAACTTAGTTAATCAACAATGTATTTTTTTTTAGACCATTACATAATTTTCGTCATTTATTTTAGGGTTGGTCTGTTATGAACTCGAGTGCATGCTGTGCACCCTAGTCCATGTGCACTTTTCAGTTTACTAACTTACACTTTTTGGTAAATGAGTAATAATTGAAACGTGCAACACCATTACCAAAAAGTGTAAGTCAGTAAACTGAAAAGTGCACATTGACTAGGGTGCACAGCATGCACTCGAGGGCATACTAGACCTTACCTTTATTTTATATTTATAACAGGAAATAAAATTGATTATTTTAATTCTGTTTTCAAACTTAAATCATAATCATAAACCATGAATTTTGAATTCATTGGTTTATGGACTTTTTATTTTGACAGAAATTGGTTTATGGAATTTGTTAAATGAAAATAGATACTCCTATGATTTAATATTCATACTCTTTGAATGTTGTTTTCATAGATAAGTTTGTTAATATTGTTATTTGAGCTCATTCTATCATGATAATCATGCAAGATTTCTACCGGGGCAGGACTTAAATAATTATTTTCAATAAATAAGAAAATAAACAAAGTCACATATGATAATAATAATAAAAATAAGTCTTCAAATAAATAAATAAATAGATACATTAATTAACAAACTTACACCCAATAAAATAATACTCCTATAAAACACACTAAAGACCGAATATATCCTCATTAGGGTATATTGTTTTACACTTTTACTAATTAAATATTTGGCACATTTTATAGGCAAAACAAATGGAACCGACAGTTTTGCACATGCAGCCATTTTATTAAGTACCTGTCACAGCACATAATATATGTACATTGTCTTTTGGCCATTAAACTAGGGGTTTATTGGAAATTAGCCCCTTTAGTTTCAAAATTATCACAATTATCAGGACTAGTTTTGCAAATGTAGTTAAATAAAGGGAGAACTAATTTTGAAATAAATGTAGTCACAAGGATCAGACAACAAAATAAATGTAGATGTTATTCATGTGAGGTGTTTGGACCTACAATAAATTGGAACACATACTACAGTATTTTTTTTAATTAACTTCAGTTTTAGCTTTTTTTTTTTTTTAATTATGTTAATTTTAGTTTGAAAAATCAAGATTTGCCAACTCAATGGATTTGTTTTCTTGAAAAAAAGAAGGTCAAGGAAAATAGTAATTTTAAATAGTTTTTCTAAAGGAATTAATATATATTACATGTAGGGGTGGAGAAATATACCGAAATTTTGATATATCGAGTTTTTCGTAGCGAAAAAATATTGAAATTTTCGATATATCGATTTTTTCGGTACGATAACGGTATGAAAAAAATGATCATACCACGTTATTTCGATATACCTTAAAATTTAAATAAAATAACCTTAAATAATTAATTTCGGCATAAAACGGTGCTTTTATATTTAGGTATGAATTGATATACCGGTCTTTCGGTACGAAATAGTGGTTTAATATTTTCGGTATGAATCAATATTCATATACCAGTATGATACGGTATACAATACACTGGTATACCATACTGAAAATTCAAACAAAATTACAGTACGATATCGGTATAAATTTTTTCATACCAAAATTTTGATACAATATCAACATGATTTTCTTCAATATTGAAATTTTCGATATGATTTGTATATCGACCATATCGAACTATACCGTTATCATACATAAAATTTTGATATTGAAAAAATTCATACTGTTATCGTACCGAAATTTTCGGTATACCGTAATCTCGATATACCGAAATTTCGGTATGTAAAAATAAATTCATACCGATACCGTAATTTCGGTATACCGAATTTTCGGTATGGTATATCGGTATACCAATTCATATCGAAAATATTGAACCATCATTTCATATCGAAATACCGGTATACCACTTCAAATCGAAAATATTGAAGTATCGTTTTATATTGAAATTAATTATTTAAGGTATATTTTATTTAAGATTCAATAATTAAAGTTATTTTAATTTTAAAATAATACTCCAAAATTTATTATTTTATTAAGGTTTCAGTATTTCAATATACTGTTTCATACCGAATATCGAAATTTTTTCGGTATATCAAAATATCGCGATATGATCATTTTTCATACCGTTATTATAGCGTACCGAAAATTTCAATAATTACGATATTTTTTCGATACCAAAAGTTCGATATACTAAAATCGGTATATTTATCCACCTCTAATCCCGAACCAATGGTGGTATAATATAAATACGAGCAAAAATATCATTAATAATTTATATTGCTAGAATTGTCGTGTACCGACCAAGCATCCTGGTCTGATATATTAGTCTACCTGCTAAAAGTTAAGACCCGATTTTCTAAATAATGGTACTAAAACAGATTATCATATTTAAAGGTCTCATTAAATTTAATTTCAGATTATAATATTTAAAGGTTTCATTAAATTTTAGAATTTGAATTGAGGATTTTTTATAGGGTTACAAAATCAAGATCAATAAATAAAAAAATCTAAGATCTTCAATTTATGCTGGATCAAAAAAATGGGGTGACATGTGCACCTTTTGTCTACACATATAAATTAAATTTTCATTCTAAATATAAGACGATACTCATATCAAGATATATTCATACTAAAAAAATTAGAGATAAAATGAAAGGTAGGTCTATAAAATTTTCGAGAACTAACCAACACGGATAAAAACATATGAAAACAAGTTGTATAGAAGGTGGAAAACCAAATTAACTCATAGAAAGTAATACATGCATTTTGATGTAGTAAGCTTATAATATTTTGGAAAATTCTTGTATGTAGATTAGTAGATATATTTAAGTGATTTAGATTTTAGATATATTTTTTACCCACCATATCATAAACAAGTTAAACTTATGACTTGATTTGATTACACCAATTCAATTGGATACACACAAACCACTGGCGGACCTACAAAGGAACAAGGGGTACAGTTTACCCCAATATCAAAATTTCGTTTCATATATATACTATGTAAATATATATATATATATATATATATATATTACGCAATTTTATATATAGTTGTAGTTTGACTATTTATTTTCTTCCTCGTCGCCCATATAAAGAATTAATGTATGCCACTAATGTATGCCACTCCAATTTTCGCATACAAAGAATTAATCCACCTCTACTTTTTTTCAATTCTAAACCCATAATTAATATTTTAGTCTTAATTAATTTATTATTAGGTTAATCGATGATATTTGATTATTGATTAATATATTTTTCTAATATGCATGTTTATAAAGTTACTTGTTTTAAATTTATAATTAACTCTTTCGAAGTTATGTGGATTATTATGCTAATTTTCGATTTATTTCTTATATATCACTCATGTTATTTTGGTACTGCAAATGTGAAAATACTAGTATTTTTATAATGAACTATATAAAAATATGATGTGAAATAGTATAGATGATCAGTTATACAGATTGTTTGGCCACTTTCAACTACAAGAAAATCAACTTTTAATGACAAAACTCTTGCCATTATAAATTTTATAGCTAAAAGTATTTAGTGATAAAAATTGACTTTTAGTGAAAGGATTTTTCATTAATTCTCAATTTACTGTCACTAAAAACTTTTAACTAAAGAAGCAACAATAAGAGGATTTTGTCATTAAAAATCAATTTTTTTGTAGTGTTCATTGAGAAATGACGTGTTTCTACAAATTCGCGTTGACGATGTAATAAATAGCTTAAAAAATATGAAGATTGAAGACCCGACATACCCCGTTTGTAATTGTACTTCTAATTTTATGTGACTACTAATCGTACCTCCAGATTCAAAATCCTGGGTCCGTATAATGTATGCTAGTATATTTTTTTGAATATATTCTTAACTATGCAAATATTTGAGACATAAAGTTTCATTTCAGTTACAACAATGTAAGGGAATATTCGTGCACACAAAAAATAAAAAATCTCAAGTAGAAAAACAATACTAGTCAATGTTTAGCATTTGTGTGAAACAAAACCCTCCAAAAATAATTTTTTTCTTTGAAATAAAGGTAAGCAAAAGTGAAAGTTGTTAAGACTTGTTCCTAACTAAAAAGAATATTCAGAAGAATGACTCCTTAGTAGCAAGCACCTGACTTTTTATTTATTTTACTACTATTCTGTCTCCGCAGATCACTCAAGGGCCTTATTTTCTCTTAATCAAACCATAGGGGCCTAAACGCCAATACCACTAAAACCAAGGGCCAAATCTACTATTAAATTGGAAATTTCAGAATGTCCAACATCAGTATAAAATTGCAACAAAGGATAAAACAAAACTATATCATATTCTTTTCCAGTGCTCCATCTACTTGCTCCGTCCGTTGAATTTTATAATTCTCATTTTCTTTCGAATGTGTATGTGCATATGAAGATGAGTTGGGTGTGTCAGACAGATACTGTCTTAATTGAAGCAACTCTACGTCTGTATCAATCATAGAGTGGGCTTTCTTTACTTTATGGGATGAATTATATACATACTTTTGTTATCCCTTTTATTAGTGTTTCACACACAAACCATTTCATGACCCCTTCCCATGTTCAGTAACTCAGCTTTGGACACATGCCAACTCCTCCTCCTATCCTATTATATTTCCATCTTGTAAGAATTTCCCATTATAAAAACTTGCTGACTATTTTCTTGGTCTTCCTCACTGGCTGTACCCATCAGCTACACATAATTAAACATTTTTTAATTCATTTTTCCAATCTGGGTTTTGTGGAAAATCATAGCATTATTACTGAAAATATATGAACCTTGTTCATTTCAAGGCAAAGCTTGAATCTTGAAATTCCCTGTTCTTGAAAATAGTGCCTTTTATTTTTAAAGGAAAAGGAAAAAAAAACCATTTTTTCTTTTCTAGTTTTAGTTTTCACCACCTAATAGGGAGGGGTTGCTTCTACTTGTGATTTCTCACTCTTTACTCTTGCTCAATCAAAATCCTTGTACTAGAAACAATGGTGAGCAAGAATCTAGATTCACCATAATAAATTGTTGAGAAAGTGATGCATACGGCGAAAAATGGCAACTCTGATCCCAGGCGTTCTACTAAAGCTGCTGCAGCACATGAACACAGATGTAAAAATCACAGGGGAGCACCGTTCATCTCTCTTGCAAGTAGTAAGCATAGTTCCAGCCCTAGCCGGCGGGGAGCTCTTCCCAAATCAAGGGTTTTATCTCAAGGTATCTGATTCTTCTCACGCTACCTACGTTTCTCTTCCCGACGAACACGACGATCTAATTCTCAGCGACAAGATTCAATTAGGCCAATTTATACATATTGAGCGCCTAGAAGCTGCCTCCCCTGTCCCCATTCTCAGAGGGGTTCGCCCCGTCCCCGGCCGCCACCCCTGTGTCGGAACCCCTGAAGATATAGTCGCAACCCATTCGTTGAATTTCCTCAATAATAATGCTAATTCGTCTACTGGGTCGAAATCTGTAGCTAAGAGTAGATCAGGAGTAGGGTTAGGGTTAGGATTGAGTAATGTGGGTGTGAAAGAAGATAAGAAGAAGACTCCTTTGTTGACTCGATCCAAGTCTCAGCTGTCGAAGCTAGCTGTTTCTTTAGATGGGAAGAGGGGGGATTCTGTAGGGAAATTGAAGAATTCGGGTTCGGGTTCGAGGTCTATACCGTCGTCTCCGACGAGCTGCTATTCGTTGCCAACTTCTTTTGAGAAGTTTGCTAATGGTGTTAAGCAGCAGGCAAAGATTAAGGGGCTGGATAGGTTGGAAAAGTCGAAAGAGAAGACGAGCCCGAGCCCTGTTCCTCGCTTGATTGGGAAGAAGGTGTATGGTGGGAATTTGATGAAGAATATTGTTCTTGATTTGGGGCCTAAAGCCTTGAGAAAGAGCTGGGAAGGGAATATGGATTCAAAGGGTAGGGAGAGCCCCAGAGTGAAAGTTAATAGGCAGGATTTGATGCAAGAAGGGCGAAGTAACTCCGTAAGTTCTCTTTGCCTTTCGTTTTCGTAATTTAAGTTCTCTAAATGAAGAAGTGATGAAGATACTTGTTGTATTTAATCTTTTAGATATACTCTAGTTTGATTTGTTACCTTTTATTTAATGTCTGCTTTAGGTAGAAATTGTATTGCTTTCAGGATTCTAGATTAGTATGTACTATGATAAATAGTTATTTTCATCATTGTTTGAGGGAGTTGAATTTGATTAATGAAAGAATCAACGGAATTAGTGTGTGTTCTAGCATTTATCTTCTTAATTATAGCTCCCGCTGCATCAAGAAGAAAGGGAAGCAACTTTGAAATGAAATGTCAGCTAGTCGTAACATTTCTCTGTGGGATTTTTTTATCGAGGTTAAAGTAGATGCCACTATAGTGCTCTACCCTTTTTTCCATCAATGAATTGTGCCGTGTAGTAATTGATTCATTTGCAATGATGGTGGTTCCGATTTATAATCTACCCTTGTTTTATGTTACTCTGCAAGTTTATGTTGCATTCTAACTGATTTATGATCTGTTAAAACGATGTTCCTTTCATTTTCCTTATTGTTCTCTCCATTTTGCAGGCACCAAGGAAATCCGTGAGTGAAAAGTTGCCATCTAAGGAAGATAAGTCTTCGAAACCTAGCAGAGAGGAAAGTAAGGCAAATGCATCTGTCAAGAAAGCTAGCAATGGAGATATGCCTGATATTGTTAAGGCATCTGGACGAACATCTGTTGGAAAGAAGTCGTCTGGAGAGGTTGCCAATCATGGACTTCCAGGAAATTTGGTCAAGGTTTCTATTAGTAATCGACGTTTAACAGATGCAAGTGTTTCATGGGCCTCATTGCCATCTTCTCTTGCAAAGCTGGGGAAGGTACAATCTTTTTTCCATTCACTATTATTTTACCATTATTGTTCTCTTAAAAAAAAAATATTAGAGACAAAGACAAAGACTTTTTATTCATTATTAGTGGGATAATTACAAGTTGTGGTATTTTGTTTCAATCATTAGTGCATACTGAAATTGGAGAAATGCAATATGCTATGATTAATCGGGATGTCTTTGTAATCGATGGAGGCTCGTTTACCTAATAATTTTTTTCTTCTACTCGTGAGGAAATGTTTGAGCTAGTGTTATCCTTGTTGGCTCATTTAGTTTTGTTGTTAAGCAGGAAGTCTTGAAGCACAGAGATTCTGCACAGACAGCTGCCATAGAAGCAATGCAAGAAGCTTCCATCGCCGAAACTCTACTTCGATGCTTAAGGTATTTCTCGTAAATCAATTCTGAAAAATCATCGACTTCCTTCTACTGAGTTACAGAGTTAACTGCAAGTGCAATTAGAAGCACGAAATTTGATTTGTTCTAGGGATGTGCATTTATATAGATCTTGTTTCTTGCATTTTCAGTCTTGTAGTTAAATATTAATTAGTTCGGATTGGATCTCATGCTGCTACGTAGTTAGATAGAACCAAAAAACTAATATGAACTTGGTTCACAGAAGTTATGTGGTGAATTTGGTAATACTGTTTAGTATGTACATTGTTTAGCACACAAAGTGTCACGGTTTAGTAATTTTGAGGAGTATAACACATAAAATCAAGCATTTTTTATAACGTGATACTTTGTATGTTAAATAGTATTGATTTTATTTTTTGAGAATGCTAAATAGTATTGATTACTTTGTATCCTAAGCAGTATTACTTTGAAGAAGAGAGTTCATGTGAACCTGGTTCGCAGGAGACCTATGTTTACGGCATTGTTAGTATACCCTGTCTCTTTACTTGCAGTTAGTGTGCGTCAGCTGATAGATTTTTTTTTTGTCCAGATTTATACGTCTCAATACAACATAACTAGTTGCCCAATATTATATGCAGAATAGTATTTAAAAAGTTGTAAAGTGGTTTTGTGGCACTCATTGTATGTAACTAAGTACTCATTGTATGGACATCCATAACGTAATACAACATATTATCCGGCATTGCCAGTCTCAGATGTGAAGATTTTTCTGTTACATCCTTCTTACTGCAAGCACTTTTACCTTAATGCACTTTTCCTTGATGATTATCGACATCACATAACATAATTACTTACTTGGTAGACTACTAAACATGCTAATGATTTCTTGAAAGAACTGATCTCAAGATTCTCATTTTGGTTTTTCTCATGAGTACACCAATGTGCGGTGAAACTGTACACCACTAATACTGTTCATAGAAAACAACAGTAAAATGTCAATGAAAAGTACCTTTTCATGGTAATGAACGAGACTATTGAGTGTGAAACCTATTCCATAGTGCACCCCTTTCATGCCTTTCTCAATAAGAATTTGTATTTGGAAACCCGCTGAAAGAAGAAAAAGAATGACAACAGCATAGCAGACGAACATTTAGTGGTTGCTATTATAAAGTAAAACCTAAAAAAAGAATTTGTGCTCCGCATACTTCTCAAATATTGATTCACTCTAAATACATTCACAGAGTTGTACTTATGTCACACATCCTTATTTCTGTTTAATTTATCCTTACAGTTTAACTGCTTTTGAGAATTAGCTCTTTTGGTGAAATTATTTTGTTCAATTTATGTGGTTGATCCTCACACACATTGAATTTTAGCAATTACAGTTTTAACCGTCTCTTATCAGTAAAAAATTGACACTCAAGTTACCTTTTGCTTTATCAGTTTCCTTCTTGTGTAGGTTTGCATCCTTTAAACATACACACATTGTAAACTTTTCACCTTTAGTAGCCTTTTGATGGTTTTTGACATTATAAACATTCAATTTGGACAGCAGAGTATGATGCTCTGTGTTACTAGAAAATGAAAATGTTCTTGTAAATTGTAAAATATAGTTTAATAAACATTTTTGTTAATAACAAAACAAGCAACTTTTTTGTTTATGCTCAACTTCGGATTATAAATAAAACTTGGTTTAACTATGACAATGAAATAATACACCTACTTAAGCCTGCCTAGCAACTTGATGAAACAAGAATGAAGAGAAGATAAAAAAAAGCCAGATAACATACTTTACAACAAAAAACCATTCTTCTTTTTTGTTGCTTAATTTCCCTGTTTAACATCTCACATGCCCTGGAAGTTGTGACATCAGTTTTAGATCATCACATTAAAATCCAATCATATGGGTGATCTTTCAAACCATGGAAAGTTGATGCAAGATGCAGTAATCATATAGCACATAAATTCTTGTGTCAAGTGAAAAATCGAGTTCTTTATAATCCGGTGCCTTTCCTTTATTACAGAATTGAGGGGGTATTTTCTTTTCTTAGAAGTTTATTATTTCTAGTGCATGTATGGAAATGGAGAAAGCGCTTTCCTCCCGTGCCCCGGGGAAGTGAGGAGGGGAGATTTGAACCATATAGTGATTTGACAAAGTGTTTCCTAGCCTCTATTTATTGTGGGTATATGTATTTTCAAATATAAGAGTAGTAGTTTTTGTAAATAAGTAAAAAATTCAAAGGTATATAGATTTCTTACCTTCTGAATTCTGAGATAATGTAACATGAATCTATTAACTGTGCTAATTTCTCAATTGATTTGTTAGCTTCGAAGATTTCTGATTGCTTAATTTTACTTTGCAGTACGTATTCTGAACTGAGCACAGCTGCGAAAGAAGATAACCCACAGCCTACCGTGGAGCAGTTCTTAAACCTGCATGCATGCTTGACCAAAGCACATCTTGTTGCAGATTCTTTATCAAAAAGTCTGTCTCTTGATGATTCTTCAGATCATGAAGAAAATCCATCAGAAGAAGCATTGAAAATCACATCAGATGGACGAAAACAAGCTGGTTCTTGGGTTAATGCTGCATTAGCCTCCAATTTGGCATCCTTCACAATGTACAGCAAACCAGGCACCCCTAGCCCAGTTCCATTATCCTCTCCTCCAGGCTCAAAAACGAACACCATCAATCAACCTGCCATAGTCCTCGATAATTCCACCAAGAATACAGCTCAAAAAGCTCTACCTAAACCTAGGCAAACAGTAAATTCCAAGAATGCTCCAGTGGGACCCACGCGTAGACCGAATGATGGGGCCCTAGCTGGTCAGAGCATAAGAAACTCACCGCCAATTGAGTGGGCCAAAGGAGACGGGCTTGATGAGGCTGTGGAGCTCTCGGAAATGCTCCGATTGCATTCTCAAGATTGGTTCTTGGGGTTCGTGGAGAGATTCTTGGATACGGATGTTGACACCTCGTCTTTGTCAGATAACGGGCAAATAGCAGGGATGCTGAGTCAGCTCAAGAGTGTGAATGATTGGTTAGATGAGATTGGATGTAATAAGGATGAAGAATCAGAATCATCTCATATATCCACAGAGACGAGTGATCGGATACGGAAGAAGATCTACGAGTATCTTCTGACGCATGTGGAGTCTGCAGCGGCGGCTCTTGGTGGGAGCACGCAGTCGTCTCCAACACCAGAACCGAAAGCAAGAAGGTGAGAAGAATGAAGTTGCATTTTCATTGTGTAGTACCATACTACTGCCAAGCAGTTAAAGGAGATGATACATGTTTTATTTGATCAATTGTGTATATAGATTTTAGCAATGAGGTATAGATTGAGTAGAGGCATATTGAAGTGAAGTTGTCATTGACATGAAATTCAAGATCTGTCATTTATGTTTTTTTTTTTTTTTTGTCTGTTTACTAAGCATTGTTTCTGAACAGACTTGTTAACCATAGATTGGGATTTGTTTGTGAATATATGCTCTGCATTGGTGGTGACCATATCTTTGTTTTGTATGGTTTATTATCCTTTTATAGATAGCTTGGGGGGTTTGGTTCATAATTCGAATGGACATAGAGGATAATTGTAGTGGTTAATGATACCAACATTCTCATTGTAATTCAGTTTTTGATGTTCTCATTGAAGAATTTAAACTTGCAATAAAGCGTATGTCCTGAACCACTCCAGTGAAATAAGATCAGTTTTTGGGAGTCCGACTCCGGAGATGCCCCTCCCTCTTCGCCAATAACATGCAGAGCCATGAGTGATTGTTTCTTGATATCATGATGCTGTCCAAGATTATCGATGATGGGGTGCATATAGAATGTAGTTTGAAACAAGATAGCTAAGTTTTAGTGTCGAAATAGAAAATGACAAACTGCATTGAAGTTAGGGATCGCTTCGAATCAAACACTATCTTTGAGCTTGACTTGTTTATTTTCGAACTGAGCCCAAACTATTATTTTTCGAGTATATTATTTGTTTATGAGTATTTGTTTTCCAAAATATATGATGCATCGTGTTCAAGATTTCAGACAAGTTTTATTTCTCTGTTTAGTAAATGGATTAGATGGAGTTGTTGTTACTTTTCAAATTGATAAAATCAAAACTTTTAAGTGTCCAAAGAAAAGTCATGACTAATTTGATTAATACTCCCTCCGTCCGCCTATAAGCTTCCCATTTTACTATTTTGGTCCGTCCGTCTATAAGCTTCTCATACCCTTTTTGGTAAGTATTTTTTCTTACACATCACTTTATATCTTACTTTTTCTCTCTATCTCTCTCATCTCTCAATCACATCATTTGTACTATATCTATTATTTAATCACTTTTTTTAATCTATGTGCCAAAAAGTAATGGGAAGCTTATAGGCGGACGGAGGGAGTAGTAAAAGTATGTACTCTTTTGAGATTTTGATTGAGTGAAAATTTGTGTTATGTCAAATCAATATTTAATAGTGATTGAATTGAATTATATAATTAAATAATGATTGTGTAAAGTGTAGTGGATTAAGTGAGTGAATTATTTTAAAGTGTTTAAAATGAGTTGGATTAAGAAAAGTAATAATAATTCATAAGCAAAGTTATGTGTGAATTGAGCATGAGATTTGAAATTCGTAACTCGTATATGTATAAGATGAAGATTGCAAAACCTAATTCATGTATGTGCTTCCAAAACAAATGAACCCATAGTGAGACTGCAAATGAATTTCTCGATAGTGATGGGTTAAAACTTAAAGGGGAAAGACATATAGACAGCAAATATATGATACTTATTTATCCCACATCGAGTAAGTAGTGATAAAGCATGAGTGGAGAGTAGTATAAAACGGTGTGGAGGTGCACCTTGTTAATTACTTACCTGGACGGGGTCAATGGGCGATCAACAAGGCTCATGGCCTAGGTTGGCGACCTCCATTGCACTGAGGAGGGGCGCCCGCCTAAGGTCGGCCCAAGTGGTCGAGCCTACGTCATAATTTGTGTCAGAGGGGGCCTGCGTTCGCGCGGCCCCTGCCCAATTCTAGTTTATAAGTATTTTTTCGTGTGGAAGGTTGCCTTCGTTGTTCGCGGCGTGGGCGATTGCTTCGTAATTCGTAATAATTTTTTTTTTCCACACGAACTCAAATTTGTAATAATCTCTTTTTTGTCCCCCCAAGATCTCCAATTAACAGATGCAAGTGGTTCATGGGGGAAAAAAAGTCGATATTTTACTATTTTTTGTTCCCTCAAACAAAAAATTACAAATTCAAAAATTAGTGGGATAAAATTGCAAAGTTGTTTCAATTGCCATCTAAAATTATTTGTTCTGCCATGAACAATTATAAGTGGATACTGAAATTTGAGAAATGCAATATGCTATCATTAATTGGGAGGGCTATGGAAAAACTGGGCTCAAGGAAGGTAAGACAAAGGACAATTTGCTGACAAGAGGGTTTCATTTATCTACAGAAGAGGCGAAGTGTTGCTTTTGCAAAGAAGTCGACGAGAGTACTCCACATATATTTTTTACGTGCAAAGAGACTCATTGGGATCCAACTTCGTACAATTCAATGCACTTCTGGGGAGAGGGACTTATGGGAATGTAGCTGCTGGGTGGAACTTATGGATGTGTAGAAATGACATATGTTTCAACAATGGGACAGAGGAAAATTGGTGGAAATAATAAAAATGAGGCCGAAATTATGGTTAGGGACCAAGATAAGGGGAGGTATCCTATCTCCTGTTCAGAATTTAAGTGAGAAAGGAACTGGAAGATGGCGAGGCAACAGTATTTTCAACAGCTGTTTTGTGGAGTTTGGTATAGCAGACCATTTTTCTGTCATTTTGTGAAAGAATATTATGAAATCTCAGGAAGTGAATATCAAATTGTAAGGCCACTTTGAATATATATATAAAAATCTTTTTGATGGAGCTCTCGGATATGCTTCGATTTCAATTAGGCAAACGTTATCTTCAAGCTAGACTCGTTAGTTTCAAATATTCGGTGAAGTTGCTTTTGTTACTTCAATTAAGTAGACGTATGGTTGTAAGTAAAGTGAGTTTCATAATCTGTAATAATCTTTCAATTAAGAGTGTGTTCCATGGGGGTCATTTCCATCATCTCTTGCAAAGCCGAGGAACTTATATTTTACTATTATTGTTATTTAAACAAAAAATTAGAAATTCAATGTGCTATTATTAGTGGGATAATTGTTTCAATTGCCATCTAAAATTAATTGTTCTGCTATGAACAATTATAAGTGGATACTACTGAAATTGGAGAAATGCAATATGCTATTGGTTGGGAGGTTGTGAGCTCTCGGGATTGCATTCTCAAGATTGGTTCTTGGGTATACGGATGTTGACACCTCATGGTTAGATGAAATTGGATCTAATAAGGATGAAGAATCAGAGACGAGCGATTGGACACGGAAGATGATCTACGAGTATCTTTGACGTGCGTGGAGTCTGCAGCCGCGGCTCTTGGTGGGAGCACACACTCGTCTCCAACACCAGAACCAAAAGCAAGAAGGTGCATTTCTATTGTGTAGTACTACCATATATACTGTCAAGCAGTTAAAGGAGACTATACATGTTTTATTTGATCAATGTATATGGAGTAGTTTTTAGCAATGGGTAGAGGGCATAAAGAATTCATTTTCAAACAAGATAGTTAAATTTTAGTCTCAAAATGATAAACTGGTACTACCTTGAAATTTTCAAGCTAGACTCATTTATTTTTTAACTGAGCTCAAACTATTATTTTCAAATTTATTGTTTGTTTACTAGCCTTTTTGATATTAGTCGAGCTTTAGACAATATTTATTATTGTTTCTTCTCTCTCTGCTTCAAAATATATGTTGCACCATTAATATTTAAGACATAGCTGTTTTGTTTTTAAGTATTTTTGTTACATTTTATTTTATTCTAGTCTGAAGCTTCATTTCTTATAGGGTGTGTTTGTTTAGGATTTAGGTGTACTCTAGGAAATTATGGTCCTTAAATCTTTGAAATTTGAAATTCTTCTTTTTTGTTTTGAGATTTTGATAGCGTAAGATTTTATTTTATGTCAAATCATTATTTAATAGTGATTGATTATTCTATATTAAATTATGTGAGTCATGAACAATTAATTGTGTAAAGTGGGTTAGGTGAGTGTGTTATTTTAAAATATGAGTTGTATTGAAAAAAGTAATAATAGGTTTATAAGTAATTTTAGAAATTAATGAGATTTGAAAATTTCTAATAGAGACAGCAAAAGCCTAATTTCATGCTTCTGAGTTTTGAGTCCTGAGGCAAAAATAATCATAGTGAAACTACAAAAGAATGGTGGGTTATAATTGAGTTTCTCAATCCTATGGTTAAAACTTAAAGAGCCGGCCAACATAAGGTATAATTTATCCCACATCGAAGAGTAGTAGAGAAAACATGAGTGAAAAGCAGTATAAAAGGGTGTGGAGGTACACATTGTTATTTACTTACCTGGACGGGGTCAATGGGCGATCAATAAGGCCCATGGCCTAGGTTGGCGACCTCCATTGCACTGAGGAGGGGCGCCCGCCTAAGGTCGGCTCAAGTGGTCGAGCCTACGTCATAATTTGTGTCAGAGGGGGCCTGCGTTCGCGCGGCCCCTGCCCAATTCTAGTTTATAAATATTTTCGTGTGAAGTTGCTTTCGTAGACGCGGCCCCTGCCCAATTCTAGTTTATAAATATTTTCGTGTGAAGTTGCTTTCGTAGTATCATATTTTTCCCTAGTATTTTAATCATTTGCCACTAAAATCAGAATTATAACTATGTTTCTGATATTATTTTACGGCTCTCAAGGCTCTACTCACTTGTTATACTCTCATCTCTTGCAAGACTGTTTCGAGACCTGGGGTCGTATCAATTTAATCTCAAATTTTAAAATGATTATAAAAAATCTTAACTTTTTAAATTTTTTAATTTGATACACTTTTTTTTTCTTCTAACCGACAATCGTATTGAATGGCAATAGGTAAGGTTTTTTTATTTTTCTCTTTTTTATTTAAAGTCGTGATTAAATTTATAATGTGACTAAATGTAATAAATTTATTTAGAATTAATTGATTTTTTAATATTCATATATATATATATATTAAATGCACAAGTATTTCAATTTTTGAAAATCTAAAATATACTCCCCAGTCCCTTTTTTAATTTTAAAAGTGTTTCCTTTTAACATTTTACACTTTTTTTTTTAAATTGTAGCCCTACATTTATTAAACACTATTCTTACTTTTGAACAAAATTATAAAATTTGTCACTCATTTTTTCTCACTCTTCACCTTTTTACTTTTCGTAAACTTTTTATCAACAATTTTTACATAAAATATTATATTCCTTAAAACTCGTTTCGTCTCCAAATATAAAGCTAAAAAGGGGACGGAGGGGTAAATATTTTAGATTTTTTGTAAATGATCACTCATTCTTATATTATTAAATTTTTAATTAAAAATAAATAAAAAACAATTCATTTTTCTTTATAATTTTTAGATTTATTTAAATGATCGTTTTTTAAATTATTAAAAGTTAATTGTATTTTAAATTAATTTACAATTTTGCAGTATTAATTTGTTTTTAAACTTTATCCATAACTTTTATAAGTATTTAATGATATAGATGTTTGATTATTGTGTTTGGTTAGGAGGAAAAAACTTCGAAATTCTAATTGTAAAAAAAAGTTAATTAAATATTTATGTGTAAAAGTTTAGATTAGAATAATATTAACGAGTCTATGAATTAAATTAAGGTATTATGTAAGTAATAGAGTTTGTTTCTACCCAATTCAGTTCGGCTCATTTACAAACGGTGAACAATTAATATTGTTCAATAAAAATAACTTAATATTTTCTTTGTTTTATAATAATTTTTATAGATTATTATGAACGCATATATTAAAAAAAATATAATGATGATTAAAATTTTAAAGAATAATTTTATAAACTTGTAATGGGCTAAAAGTAATGTCATGTTGCTTAAAATTGTGTATATTGGGAGGTGTAGTTTATAAAAGGTTTTTCATTTTAAAAATATAAAAGTTATTGTGGTGTTACTTGAAAAAAAAAAAAGTATAAAAGTTATTGGGATACAAAGAGAGTTTTTTGGTGAAAAACAATTAAATACTCTATATGTCCCTTCGATGGATTGTTGAGGTAGAGAAAGATAGAAAAAAAAAAGTAGAAAGAAAGGTAGGAAAGAGAGAAGGAAGGGAGAAATAGTGTCTGTTACTAAAAAATAAAATAAGTAATTTTCAGTAAAAAAGAGAGAAGGAAGGGAGAAGAAAAAATAAAATACAGTAAGTAATTTTCAGTAGGACGCAAAAAATGATAAAATGTGTAAGTTTTGAAGGGAAGGGGGAATATTATTTAAATTTAATTTGAAATAAGAACAGATACATCAAATATATCTTTTCGAGTTGAAATGCTTAAAAGCAATGAGAGATGGGTTGCAGTCAACATATACTAGTCAACAAAGAATAGCAAGCATAAACAATCCATAATAATCAAGAACCATTCAACATAATGATATTTAATAACCAAGAATCCATAATAAGGCATGCATTCATTATGAAACTGCCGTTAAAGTCTGAATCAGATGTAGTATTTCTTTTTAAACTGAAAAATCCCTCATAAGGAAAAGTTGTACGAATCTAATGGATCCAACATTAAATTGTTATTGATTAGTCAAATAGATGATTTGTTCTGAGCTGCTGCTCCGCCTTCAGAGTGCTTCGGTTCGTCTTGAGGATCTTTTGGAGGAGGGCACATGACGTTCTTGATAATCGAAAAGTGAAAGTCGAACTCTGCTTTCCACTGAGAACACGTGGCTTCTATCCACTTCTCCGCTACACTGGTAGGCACGCTGTCCTGACCTTCCCTCTCGTGTTCTTCTATCGCGGGACGAATTTCATCGTACAACGAATTCAGCTCCGAGGTGGCTTTATTTTTAAGTTCCTGCAGTCCCATATTAGCAAAATCATATATCACTAAAAATTAGATTGTGACCATAATCAGCAATTAGATTGAGATTATGGGAAATTAATTAGGTTGAACTGCCTTGTGATCTACTTGAAATAGACTCGAGTAGCTCTAGAGTTTGATCTCGAGTTCAACAATATCTTACGCAATCTAACAATAAAAGTAGTAATAAAGAATGGACAAGTCATCCAGTGAAAGCCATCAAAACAGATTAACAATTCAAATACAAATATATTGAACTCTTTTTATGTTTTTCAACCCTATGAAGCTTCTCTAAATTTTACTCTTCCCCAACATTCCAATAAAGACTGATCGGTAACATCAGAAATTCTCGTATTCCTCTCCAATGCAACTCAAACAATCACTCTCCATAGGTCTCTAACCCCTAAAGACAACCCAAAATCTGTCAGAAATAAATTCGTACATTATCTGGGAGACCCAAACAAGGCCAAGACCATAACAAGATCACAGAGATTTGATCCTGACTCGCTTTAGAAATATTATAGAGGTAATGGAGTTGAGTGTTCTCAAGTTTTCAATTGGGTCCAGTTTGAGCTCAAGAAATTAAGCTTTATCAGACTCAAGTTGAGCTCGAGCCTGGCAGTTTATTTGCTCAACTCGACTCAATTACACCCCAGTGTTACAATAAGGTAAATTTATCCTTACATATATAAGCTTTTTCATTAGGAATCAAAATAATGAACAGTTTTCATCACAATTTAGAAGTAGAAAAACAAGAATCCATGCGGGGCAATATACAAGGGAAATATTATTCTACTGAAGAAATCAAGAAAATATACAAGCCATCATCAAAATTTATAGAAAATGGTAAGAAGAAATACGGAGAAAAAATGCACGCACCTCACATCTTCTTATTTCCTCTTGTGCTTTCTTTGATGCAAAAAGTTCAGCAACAGGTTTCGAACTAACATGTTTCCTGCCAGATGTTTTTGGTTTCTGTCTTCCAGTAGGCTGCGGTCTTTTCTTTGAGGAAGGACCCGGTCCAATGTTATAATTCCGACATGCACTATTACTTCGAATACGAGATATCATAGCATTTGTCTGAGAAAAGACCACTGGTTTTCCTTCCGCATCTTGCTTCCCAACTGGATGATCAGATTCGATACCCGAAACAACCTCTGGCTTAATCTCAGCCAAATTTGTTTCCATTGCAGCAGAATAATCTGCTAACGGTTCATGCTTAGCAGGCTTTGGAAAAGGCACATCCTCAGCAGAGTCATAGAGAGGAATGTCTTCAACTGTGTATCTGTGTATGAAAGCCACGTGAAACTGTAACATACCAAGACTTGCAGAGGAAAACATGACATATACCATGTAATAAAAAGGGTATGTGGCTAAACTATGACATATATCCAACAAAGAAGCTAATGTAGCGGAAAGAAAAGAAAGTAAAGTACTCATGAGGACCAAACCATCAGATCTTTTCACTCTACAAATTTTTGGTTGATGAAATTTATCATGCTCTGCTCCCACAACCTCCCGAAGTGTATGACGTGCAAATACCATTCTCGGTAACATTTCCATATGATGTACACAGATTATTCGATATTATAGTGTATGAACTATGATGTGTCTCCTTTGCCAAAATTTCTTAATGCATCCAAGATTTCTAAAAGCTTGTTATTTTATTTCAAGTTGAACACCTCAACTGAAAACCACGTTCATCTTAAAAAAAATTGCTAAGATTTAAGAGTTGATCCAAAGAGATAATTAGCAAATTACAGCATAATATAAAATACTCCCTCCGTCCATTTTTATAATTCCCATTTGGGTTGGGCACGGGTTTTAAGGAAACCTGATTGTTTATGAAAAAAAAATGAAAGTTTGAGGATGGAGATAAAGTAATGAGTGAGGGTGGAGATAAAGTAGTGTGTGAGTAATATTTCCTTTTTAGGAAATGAAAATTATAAAATTGGACAGACAAAAAATTGAAAGTGGGAGTTTTAAAAATGGCCGGAGGGAGTAGTTGATTAGATTTCAGACTGATTTCCTTGTTTTCCTTTTTGCACGTCTACTTCACCTGAACATGATATGGAGTGCAAAGAAGTAGATTAAAAGATTCAAGAAAGTGATAACAAGAACTCAGCCGAAGCTGCCCAATTTCCAATTCCAGATTCCAATTTCTAATCTTCCATCCACAACAATAGTTCCAGCCTCTATTTATAATACCTAATAACAGAAACTCCCAAAACTAACTAACTGCTATCAAGTCAAACTGACTAACTGCTATCAAGTCAAACTGACTAACTGCTATCAAACCAAACTGACTAACTGCTATCAACTAATATTTCCCTCATCAGTAATATTCCCCTCGACTGCCTGCCAACATTCCTCTCGTTTACGATACATAACAGAACAGGTAGGTGTTAAATGTAAAAGAAATCAAGAACGAATGACGTAGCTTTCACAATCCTTAGGGTGATGTTTACTTTTTTTTTTTTTTTGAGTTTTTGAATAGTAGAAGATTTAACTTTATGTCAAATCAATGTGTAAGATTAATTGAAATTGTATTTTTATATTATTGTTGAGTGAGATTATAATGATTAGATGATTGTGTAATGATTGGATTTATTATATTATTATACGTATTATTGTTGAGGGAGATTATAAGGATTTAACCTTTTGTCAAATCAATATGTTTGATAGGGGTGGTTTTTGAAAACCGATTTTTAAATCCCGAAGTAAAACCGGTGTAGGATCTTAAAAACCAAAACCTGGTTTTTAAATCTCAAAGTAAACATCACCTTGAACATTTTATCCATGGAACCTAGGCCATAGAGCTGGGACCACATTATATCTTTGTCTATTTTTTTTCCTCTTAAATTCATACTCCATGCAACCCAAACTTCAACAATAATGCATGCAAGAAAATATACCTGTCATCTCCATCTTCCCAGACATGGTTATAATCCTGCAGCACACGAGTATGGTGTTAATCGAACCATATCATCAAAGCTTGGAAACAAAATAAATAATGAAAAAAATAGTAGCAGTAGAAGCAGTAGCAGCTGAAAGTCCATTCCATAGGAATAGTGAAGCATATTAGGTAAAAGAAATGCTGGCCTAATAATGCAATAGCAATCAAGTCAGTCTAATTCGTCTTCATAAATTCTGCTATTGAGTCTAAATAATGAATCATCTATTTTTTGTTCTAAATAAATTTCATTGAATGTAATGACAATAGGTACAAGGGACGAGGAAACCCATCAATAGCACATCAAAAGGCTAACATAGATAATTAATTGTCTTACTAATACATATACAGTTAATGAAGGAGTTCAATCATGTGGAAGAGAAAATGAAAGTGAAGGTTTAGCAAGAGAGGAATGACTCTTTTTTTATTTTATTTTTTTCTGAACCTTTTTAATGCATACGACGGTCCATCTTTGTAATGATATACGTAACGCCCCCACTTTGGGTGAAGCTAATATATAATGGTTTAATCTCATCAATGGAGCTCATATGCAGGAGTGAACATTAACATTTAATACAAACATCGCATGCTAAAAGAAGATAAACACCTGGAAGCCCTGAGACTTGGCACCAAGAAATAAAGAACAGTTAGCAGCCCCACACAGACATCGAACAGTTTCCCCACCGTACCATTCAAAGTTATAGTCATAGGATAATTCAGTTCCAATAGAGATATCATGCTTTGCAAATATTCCAACTCTTGTTTCTCCCAACACTGTCCACTTTCTTGTCTCACAATTGGGTTGACTGCACATTCAGTTAAAAACGAGAGCTATTTCATATATCTCATGACATAAGATTAACCAAGATTTGCATAATAACTGAAATTCAACGATGTTTGTTTTCTGATAACTTACCATGAATGGTTTATAAATCTTGCAAGGCTTCCTTTTCTTGTAGCATCGATGAAATAATTTGCATCTAGAGAGATTATATATGCATCTTTAAGACCTGCAACACCAAAGGAGATGGATGGATGAACAATATCCAACAAAGAGAAGCTGACATGTTTATATCAAATCGATACTTGACCTTCAGCTTCATAAGTATGGGATCTTTGCATTGCTTCTTCAGATGATATTAATTCTCCGCAATACTCGATAATGAATTGTCCAGCCTGATCATACAGAAGTACAACAAATTGCTAGTGAAATGAAATTGAGAGCTCTAATGTTTCATTAAACCTACATCTAATAGTTATCATGGCTCTAGCACCAAATGCAATTGAGGAGTAGATAGGATAATTTCTTGGATAATATTGTATGAAAAAAGTATATTTTCATATATCATATGTTACACAGAATCCAAGAAGTTTTTAGAACGAGGCTTGTTCAGATGGATTGCCTTTATACTCTGATTAGCACGAAGACCCCATCCACGCCCTTCAGTTTTGAATAACTTTGTCTTCACATATTCACCTATCTGAAATTTCTGTAAACAAAGATAGTGGATTTTCAAATGAGATCTCAAAATCAGCCCTTCATAAGTAACACTGTCTGTGTAGTTCAAGAAAACACTACAAGTGTACAAATTAACATATATATATATAGTGTTTGATGATCATGAAAAACTATCAGACACAGAGACTTTTTATTCTTTCCGTTGAAGTACAATAAGAACTGAAAATAAGATTACAATAAAAACAAATCAAGCAAGCAAACAGATTTTGACCAAATTTATCATGGGTAGATTGTATAAACAGTGAATAGTCTTAGTGACCTCCAATATCAAAACAAGTTGAGTAAATTGTTGATCATTGAAAGATGTGAACAGCAAGTTTTCCATCTGTTGTTGAAAATAGAGGTTGTTATATATAACAAATAAATAAAATGTTCAAACCAGAACTAATCATCCACTTCTTCCACCTCATCCAAGAAAAATCAACAGAACTAGAAATCTCCATAAAGGATAAATGTTAGTTTAGGTGTTGATGAACAAAGGATCAAAATAAGAACTTCAGCAAGTAGGAATGAATCCAAAATCCCCATAGACAACATGGAAAGCTTAGTTAGATAACAGCTAATTACTTTACTACCCCTTACTTCATAATTATAAACTTTTGAGACTGAGATGCCATCTCACCTGATTCCTGCAATGCGGACCACAAGGGCAGTATCCTGGTGTGCACTCTGTGTTGGTTAATACATTCAGACAGCTTTCACCGCATCCACTTTCAGAATTAGATGGATCAAACTTGCATTCACAAACTGCAATATCCTCTTCTTTCAGTTTTTTTTGTCTGACAAGAAAATGATCAAGCATAAATAAGAAAAATCCTTTTGTAGCCAATCATTTATTAAGAAAAATTGACAAGCTTAATAAAAAAGCAGAAAAAGAAATAATCGTAACTTGGTCCCGTGCATCTACCATTATACTCACAATGATCGGCCATACAATTGCTGTTCATAATGGTAAGGAGCATTTGCCTATTTATGTAACAGATATCATAAAGCAAAACCCATAAAGGAATTTTAAGAATAACTATTATAGGTAGGTACAATAAAATATACTGTATGTGATTAAATTAAATAAACCATATTTTCCTTTCGAACAGAAAAAAAAAAAGACATTTTCAAATCTTAAGGTACATTATGCTATACCACTGAAGTCAGAAGTTCATTTGCAGAATGTAACCAAAGGACCTCTAATTAGGATTATTTAAGATTAAAAGGATGAATAAAATTTGTAACACGATAAGTTCTCTTCCCTATACATTTTCCCAAAATATACAGTCAAACATGTTCACATTTTTCAATGCATTTACAGTGTATTAATTCAATACATTTCATTTTCAATTTCTCCCAAACAGCTCTCTCCAAACAACCACAAGTCATCCAAGCATTCCGTTACAAAATCCAAATAATATCTGGTAGTTGTTCCCTTCCCAGAAGCATTACATTTCCAGATCTTCTCACACTTATTAAAAACAATTAGTCAGATATATACACCGTTACATTATACTATGACGATTGATGAAAAACAAAACTCAATAATTTATGATACAAAATCCTGAAAATTGAAATACATTCTTTCATTTAGGAATGTTGAATGCATAGATCCTAAAAACAGAAGAATTTATACGCTAATGACTCAATTATTATACCAAATACGAGAGAAAATTCATTCAACATCCATCTTAGAAAAATCAGGGAACGCAAACCATCTGAAGCAAGTTTTGGAAAGAAAACTTACTTTCCTCCAAAAATTTCATTTTGCTTGATATGCACAAACTGTGGAAGTCCCTCTTCACGTTGGGCCTTCAAAAAAATAAATTACTGATAAGTTGAGGTACACAATAATACAAGAGGATTTAGAAAATGTTTAAGAACATAGGACCTTCTTTCACACTTCACATAATAAAAATAAGAGGACTAAACAATTCATATTTATACAATGACTGATACAATGCAGCAATCGGAATATAGAAGAAAGGTATGACGAAAGAAGAACAAAACAGATGTGGGAATTTGTAAGATATAGAACATGGATTAATAAGTTGGAAAAATAAGCAAAATCCCTCGCGTTCTCAACACGCAACATATTGTACATTTAGATACAAGCCATACACTGGGTAGTGGACTAAATTGAGATAATTACAAGCTCAGAAAAACATTCAATAACATATCAGCTGCATTAGCAAATAATTAATCTCAAATCTCTACTAAATTGACCTTTACAAAGTAAGGCTCCATCAACAAGATCAATAAAATCTTAATGCATTATATGAATTCTAACCGAAGTTAGTTTGCAAAATAAAAACATTCCATAATTCATAACATATATGGAAGCGAAAGGGTAATTGCAAATCAAAAACTTAATTAGGCAGAAGAACGGCTAAACTGAAAATCGCTCAATAATTAACTCCTCCAAAATGAGCAAACTAATGATCTTTTATATATACACCAGATTATAACTTGTATAACCTTTTGTGGGTGGATCCGGCCTTGCCTTGAGCTCTTGGATACAGATACATTGGTTTGGCTTACACGCTGTTTTGGTTTTCTCTTTCCCAGTGTTTTCTTTCTCATCTCTCTTTCTCTCCCCTCTCTCGGCTTTGGAAAGTAGAAATAATTGAGGTGTGTATACGTTTAAGAGAAATGAGATAGCAAAAACTAATTAGAAGTTTCAGATCTCACATTTCCTATTCGGCGTTAAAACTGAGGAAGTTCAATGAAAGGGATACAGTCTGATAACAGTGAGAGATGAACCAAACATAACCTATCTTTATTTATTTGTCCTCTTTAAAGAAAGAAAAATGCAAACAGCAAATAAATATAAATAAACAAGATTCTCCAAATTTTCTTTAGCTTCCACTTCATGCTTTTCCATTTTACTTTTCATATTCTCAAATTTCATTTAGCCGGTTAACCCAACCATTATAAATAGAATGCTCCAGAACTTTTAAAATTCTCAAATAAAACACAATACTTTGATAGAATGTTGAATCCCATATTTAACACTCGGACTATTTCTGAAAATTGAATTTACAAACCTTTTTTTTCTCAATGTGTGTACATATTAACCAGATAACATAATATACTCTAACAATATCCATACATAATAAATGCATTAATTTATGTGATAGTTGGGTACAATTACTAATACATTTATAACTCAGTTGCGAATTATAATTGCATTGGTATACTAATGACGCTTTATTTTTTTCCCAACTATCACAAATAATCCCAAATTATGAATTTTGAGAGCCGACTAACTATTCTCGAATATCAAGTTTGTAATTGTTGCTACCCATCCAACTAACCAAAACTGTTTTTGGTAGACATAAAGTGCAAACCCACACCCCATCCCTAACTGGTTATTGTAGAAAATTGTAATTGAATATTAAATGAGCAAGGAAAGAAGACGCGTAAATAAACAAGAAATGTAGATTAGCATTAGTTGAATGCATATAACGTGAAAAAATAGATAATGTTCATTTAGGCATTTATAAATATACAGTTTACTGCCATTATCAGAAATAGAATTGATCTATTAGAGGAAAGCATAGCACATCATTGTACTAACATATCCAACAAAGAGTCGTTTAAAATGTCAACAATTATTTTGGCTACAGGCATACTATCCCCCTATCTCAAGAAGGTATCACAAATAGGTCAAGTTGTAGGTAAAAAGAGATTATTTGTAGCAAGATTTTAAACTTAGGCCCTCTCTAATGAATTAAGCAATGGAGCTGCAACAGGAGACTCAACTTATTTACAGGATCAAAACACAAACTAGAGGATTCTCAAAGGCCAAAAAGTTTACACAATACATGGTGCGTTAATAAGAGATTATAATGACACAGCAAACAATTTATATACTTATAATTCTTTATTCCTTGATGGTTTAGCAATCTGAATAACTTACGATCTATCTAGTAACTTTTCGTAAGTTCAAGTAATAATGAAATGCTAGTAACAAAACTCAATTATGAATTCAAAAAATATTCGATTTTATTTCTTCTTCTTTTCCACCAAGCAATACCGGAATGTTTCTCGTAGTTTTATTGGTCGGAGCTAGATATATTTACATCTTTGATAACACAATGGTATCAGAAACCATTGTTTGCCATATTGTTGGGAGACTTTAGAGTGTATTTTCATGTAAAATTTGACATGGGAAAGCAAGATAATCATCTCCAGGCATGTTCAGACAACTATGTCCAGTATCATTTCAAACTCCAGACTCTGTTACCTTTTCAGTGGAGATAAACAATTCAAAACATAAACCCCAAGATGTCCAAGTTCAATAAATCGAGTAAGTTGCTTCATAAATAAAATTAAATGACAACAAGCTTTGCTTACCATACTCCAATCACTTTCCATAATAGGTTTGTTCCACCTTGTCTACAATCTGTCAATTTGGGAAAAGAAGAATGTATAAGCTTCAATTGCCAATCGTATCAAGCATCTAACTATTGTCCAGAAAGATAAAAAACATATAGGGTATGTTTGTTTCTGGCTTACCAAAGTAAGATTTTACTTACTAAGTCAGTTCGAACACACTAATTGACAAAAGATCCCTCACTCTATATTGGAAACAAAGAAAAGCACATATATTAACAATAAATCGCTCCTCCTATGCAGCTCACACAGTCAGGCCCACGTGTACCACAGCAATAACTATTCCACATGGAAATATGCAAAATAAGGTCTCAAAACAAATCTTGTGTAGAAATTTATGTTTTACTCCTTAACAGAAACAAGAATCAAGAAGCATGTCAAAGCGAACACCATTAGCACAATGCAGGGATGGAAAAGAAACAATTCTACATCATCAACAAAATCAAGTTCACGCTAAATCAAACTTCCCAAAATAGTCAGTACAGTTAGTAGCTCCTCAGCAGAATTCCTCAGAGATGTGAAAAGTATGTATGGAAGACAGTTGAACATCATTTTCTTTGATGGTGATAAGCCTTGTTAAAATGGCCCATAAATTTCTAAACTCAGTTTTCATCCTTTGATCACCAAAACCTAACTCCTTACCAGAAAACCTTCTTAACAAAGCAATAAACACCTGTACCGTGAAGAAAAAATATTGCTAGGTTAAACTATTCCATTTATTACTTTCATGCTTTTTTAATGTTTTCATTAGCATTTCCTATTTTTTTTGTAAACAAGCTCAGAATAAAACTAAAAGGGTAGAGAGCAGTATATGAATACATTTCACTGATTCTCAACAAATTAACTACTCAGATATTGTAAAATGGGGGTGAAAACATCAGTTTAACTCTATTAACACAAAATTAAATTACCAAAACAATGAATTGCAAGAGTTACAGAAACCAGATATAGAAGAAAATGAGGACATTTCAATACCGAAAAGAATTACAAAAAAGCAAACCAAATATATATGTATGTCTGTAGGTATCGTCTGAGTAAATTGCTAGTTTCAGGCAACATCAATGTACATGTAGACTTTAATTACCAACACACAGAAGCTTGTGTTACCGCTGAGACGAAGTGTTCGGCGGTATCACCGGTGGTGGCGCCGCGGTGGTGCGAAATCACCGTTGTCTGTCGTTTCTTCAAATGCTCACACACGCCTGTCACCTTATTTATTATACATGTGATGGGTTAAAAGGGGATTTCCAAATTTTGCATTTTTTCTCGATTTTTGTTACGGCATAAATTTCCTATTTCATCTTTATAGGTATTTTTAATTAATTTTGTTGTTTCTTCAAAAAAAAAAAATTAATAATAATAATAATTTTGTTGTTCCTTGTTTGAGAAAAAAAAATAACCCATCATTATTAAACTTTTAATTTAATATTATGAACTGGTCATCTTATCTTTTAGAGGGACAATGGAAAAACAAAATGGTAGCACAATATTTGTTCGTAATTAAAGAAAATGTAGAAATATATAGAAAAAAAATAAATGAAAGAAGGTAGAAATAAATAGTGAATTTTATGATTTAAGAAAATGAAAAATTTATGACTGAGACATTTAAAATAAACTTATAATGTAATATCAAATGTTAACCACCTCCAACAATTTTTTTTTCTTTTTTACCTCATAAAATCAAACTCATCATAAACCTTCAATCCATAAACCCTTCAATCTATTTAATGATAGTTGAATTAGTTAATAATATTGATCATTAAATAAGGGTATAATAGAAATGTGGAATAAGAGTAAATTGTATATGCCCAAAATATTTGTATTGGTTTGTGTAAAAATGGAAAGTGAACGTATATTTTTGAGGCGAAGGGAGTACTTCTTTTTACAGTATATATGGTGTATGTGTTTTTATCGTCGCGCCACCATTCGGCCATACTTGTGGCCAAACACATCAATGACCCGCAAAATTCGCAAAATTTGGCTAAGCATTGTACGCAAAATTGTTATTTGAGCCGAGTACTTAAAGTTTGAGCTCAACTCGAGCTCTTATTGGCTCGACTCGATAACATTGATGAGTAAAAAATCGAGCTCGACTCGTTAACGAGCTTATCGAACCGAGCCAAGCCTAATATTTAAAAAAAAATGATATCAAGTATATCAAGTCGAACTCGAGTCGGCTCGTTAGTAAATTGAGTATCTAACGAGCTCGATCTCATTTAACAAACGAGCCGAGCTCATGAGCAGCTCGGTTCGTTTAACAACATTAGTTGTACAACCCATTCGGTTGAACACCTCTATAAGCGTACATAAAGTAGTGGTCGTATATTGTATGCATACATGAAATTGTGGTCATACAACTATGTATGTGTACATTATTTAGCGTCCGTACAATTTGAACTTACAATTTCATCTACTGTATTTTAATATTTGAATTTGTTTTTTTTTTTGGAACACAAGAAGAAACCATAACAATAAGATCAGGGAAATCTGAAAGGACCCAAATTTCCGGATTTCAAGGTTCTTCAATAAACTTCTCCATATCTGTCTTGAGAGATGGTAGAATGAGCAGCCCTCTTAGCCAAGAGATGGGCTTTCACATATTTTTCCCGAGGAATATGGGTAAACTTGCACACAACAAATCTACGTATTAGCAATTTGATCCTTCGGGTAATGTAGGCTTCGAGACCCCTAAAAGATTTATAATCATGTCCTGTGCACAGGGATACAGCCTGCAGAGAGTCAGATTTAATAACGATATTCTCTACTCCTTTAGAGAGTGTCATAAGAAGAGCTTCTTCAATGGCTAACAATTCAGATCCAAGAGGGCTTCTTTGGGGAGGGATACGTTTAGCAAATGAGTCAAAAATGTTTCCCTCTCCATTAAGCATAAGCCTCCAATTGTGAATTTCAATTGATCAATATTAAAGGCACCATCGACCTCAAAACACCACTCATAATTCTCCCTTGTATTATCCATTGATGACTCTATGCTATTACCAAGGTTGTAGAAATCGGAAATCGCCAGTCGGGCGTTTTCTGACCGCCTAGCGCCTAGGCCGCCTAGGCGATCCGATTTTTTATTTAAAATTTTAATTTTTTTAATTTTAATTTTTTAAAATATAGAAATATTAACACTAAAAAATAATTTATTTATGCATTGTTGATTTGTTTCTCAAATTCACGTTTGTAAATGTAATTGGTAATTTTTTAGTTTAGTTTATTTATTTATTTATTTACGGGGATAAAACAACGTTATTTCGAATTTTTAAATTAAAAAAAATCCCGCCTAGGCGGCGCCTAATGAGTCAACCGCCTAGATGACCCGATTAGCATAAAATCCCATCGGATACCTCCCGCCTAGCGCCTAGGCCCGATTTCTGCAACCATGGCTATTACTATCCTTATCTTCCATATGATGCTTACTGAGTATGTTCTGAAAGTTGGAAAGATATTCCAATAGCTGCGTGCTTGTACTTTTCTTAACTTGAAATTTCTTTGTCTCCTTATCATGTAGAATCTGACACCGTTCCTTCTAGGTTCCCCATGCTATCATTGCAAATTGTTCAAATTCAGGAGTCGAAAACGAATCCAAGAAGGATATAAGAAATTCCAATGTATTACTCTTGTTGGCTTGTTTCAGAAAAGTCCACCATTTCAAATCTTTCCAAACATTCTTAACTCCGGGGCATGTCAAAATAGCATGGATAGAGGATGGTGAATATGCTCCGCATAAACCGCATGTGGGGCAATGGGGATATGTCTTCGTGCTAGGTTTCCTTCTGACGCAATTATGTCTAGAGATAATTTCCAAATAAAAATGCGTACATTTGGTGGGATATGAAGTTTCCAGACAAAATTCCACCACTTTTTTTGAGAATCTGTATTAGAGACGCCTACCTCTTCACGGATTAATGGATCATTTTTGTAACTTTCCTTATATCCCGATTTAACCGTGTATGCACCCTTAACTTCGTGTTTCCAGAAGCGGTTGTCCTCATCATATGCAGTACCAACAGAGGTTCTAGCGATTGCTTCCACTTCAAAGGGCCAGAAAGCCAAATTCAGCATACCCTGCTTCCAAAACCTGTTCTCATCGAGGAATATGGATGGGCCTCTCCCCGACGCAATTCTAGATTTGATAAATCCTTCCTCCAGCCCTTCTACCCAGGCATGTTTAAATAGGGAAATTGTATTGTCATTACCAATTGTCCACCTGGTCCCTCGAAGAATAATTGGGATACTAGAGATGAGGGACCTCCAAAGGAATGAGGGATTACTACCCAATTGAGCCTCCAAAATATCAGAATGCTTGTAGTATCTAGCCTTAAAAATTCTAGCCACCAGAGACTCAGGTTTGTCCATCATTCTCCACACCTGTTTTGCAAGAAGAGCCTTGTTGAAGTGTGTCATTTTTCTAAATCCAAGTCCCCCTTCTTCCTTTGATTTACACATTTTATTCCAATTCAACCAGTGCATTTTAGGACGATCCTTGTCATAACCCCACCAGAAATTAGCAAAGATTTTTTCCATTTCATTGCAAATTTGAATTGGAATTTTGAAGCAGGACATTGCATAAGTGGGAATTGCTTGTAAAACAGACTTAATAAGAACCTCCTTCCCCCCCTCAGAGAAGTTTCTATTCTTCCAATTATCAACTTTCTTTCTGATCCTATCAATAATGTACGAAAATTGCATTCTTTTACCTCGAAGAGAAAAGGTTGGGAGCCCCAAGTAGAGGCTATGACCTTGAGTGAGCTTAACCTGTAGGCAATTAATAATTTGCGTTTGGAAATGATCATTCGTCTGTGGACTGAAGATCACAGACGATTTATCAAAATTGACCAATTGCCCCGATGCTTTTTCATATTCCAAAAGTGAGGTCTTAATCCTCTCAGCTATCTCAAGTTTAACTTTGAAGAAGAGAATGCTATCATCCGCAAAGAGTAAATGAGTAATCATCGGGGATTGCCTCGCCACTCTAATGCCTTCAATGAATCCTTGATTGACCAAATGTTGGATCCTCGAGGATAAACCTTGAGCACATAAAACAAATAAAAAGGGAGAAAGTGGGTCTCCCTGTCTAATGCCTCTAGATGGTCTAAAACTGCTAAGAATCGAATTGTTGATTTTACAAGAATATGTGACCGAGGTGACACATCTCAAAATGAGGTTTATGAATTTCTCGGAAAATCCCAGACTCTTCATTTGTTCCTGTAAATATGCCCATTCAATTCGATCATACGCCTTACTCATATCCAATTTTAACGCCGCATATCCCGACTTACCCTTGTTATTTCTCAACCAATGCATACACTCGTAACTAATCAAAACATTGTCAAAAAATTGCCTTTCTTTGATAAATGCACTTTGTTATTCGTCCACTATCTCTGGAAGAATCCGTGAAAGACGTTTAGCAATAGTCTTAGCAACAATCCGATAACATACATTACTCAAACTAATTGGACGAAAGTGTACTGGAGAGGTCGGATTTTTTATTTTTGGAATCAACGTAATAACAGTATGGTTCCAATCCGTCACATCCCCTTGATCGTTCAAAATTTTTAGAACTGCATCTGTAGTTTCCTCCCCTATGGAACTCCAATTATCCTGATAAAACCGAGCATTAAAGCCATCAGGTCCAGGAGCTTTGTTCGGAGCTAGATCGAAAACCGCTTCTTTGATATCTTGTCTAGAAAAGATCATGTCTAGACTCTGATTCATTTCGTTCGACACCAAAACTGAGCTATTAGATGTGATTAATCGGATATCATTGATTTGAGGGTCCTGAGAAGAAAAGAGCTCCTTGAAGTATTTGGAAAAAGCAGTCTCAATTTCTATGTTTGAAGATATCCACTGGCCTTGTTCATCCTGAAGACCTTGAATCATGCTTCGTTGAAAACGTTCCGTAGCCCTTTTAGGAAAATAAGACGTGTTACGATCTCCACATGAAATCCAATCAATTATAGCTCTTTGATGCCAGAATTCTTCTTGTTGAGAAAATAAAACATCTAGTTCTTTCTCCAGACTTATGAGCTCGCTTTCCTCTTTATGATCTAGACTTGTCTCTTCCAATTCTGCAATTTTGGAAGAAATCTTTTGGATTCTAGTATCCAGTGCTCCAAAATTCGACTTAGCCCACTGTTTCAAGGCCTTTGCACACTCCTTCAGTCTGATCATGAACAGAGTCGTTCTATCAACTGCCTTCCAGATTGTTTTTATTATTCTTTTGCACGAAGGATCAACCAACCACACGTTCTCAAAACGAAAGATGTGAGTATCAAATTGTTTCCAAATTTTCTGATGCATTTTAAGCGTGAGGCTTATAGCCCTGTGGTCAGAGCCAAACCAATGGAGGTTTTGAACTGTAAAATCATTAAACATCTTCCTCCATTCCGGACTCGAAATAAATCTGTCTAATCTTTCTTTTATGTTATGATCCCCTTTTCTTTTATTGTTCCAAGTAAAGCAAGGGCCTTTGAATCCTAAATCAAACAATTCAAGCGAATGTAAGGTATTCCTGAATTTATTCATGCTGTTTCTCAATTTCCAGTTATTAATGCCTCCAGTTTTTTCTCCATAATTCATAATCTGATTAAAGTCACCTCCCACCACCCATTCTTTAATATCACCATGTGTTTCTTTAATTCTCGAGAGTAGAACATGTGAAAGATGTCTTTGTTGTTCATTAGGGTTTCCTTGAAAGCCAGTAAAGAACCATTTAAGATCGTGCCACGAAATCAAAATATCAATATGGCCAAAAGAAAAGGATTTAAGAGAAACTTCAACATCTTCATTAGCAAACATAATAAGGCCTCCTTGCCTGCCTCAGGCATCCACAACAAAACAAAATTTAAATTTCAGACTAGCATTCCATGCCTCTACTACCTTAGTGGACACCTTTGATTCCATAACAAACAGTATTGAGGGTTTATTAAAGGCTATGACACGCCTAATTTTATGGAATGCTTGTGGATCCCTCAATCCACGAGCATTCCAGGCTAAGATTCTCATTCAGATTGGCGGAGTTGGGGATCCCCCATCTCCACCTTGCTGGAACTTACTTCATCATCATCACTTTTACATCTTTTCCTTCCACTGGACTGACCCGAATGGATTTCCTCATCTTTTGTCGATGTGTCACCAACCCCAATCCTTGAAAGCTCCATCGGACGTCCCCTCTTCCTCGAGGCCTTTGCTGCACTTTTGTATGACTGGATAGCATTGGGTTGAACACTCTTCTCCGGATACATATGGCCTTTCAGTTTTCCTTCATTATCTTTAGGATTTATTCTTATCATCATACCTTTTCCAGCCCCTACACCTTCGCGGATCTGGAGATTACGCTGGGGTCCATAGATACGGTTGAAGATCCGATCTTCATGCTCCTGCTCCCCCACCTGACTCTCTTGAATGTACAGTCTAGCATTATCATTATCCAAAAGCTGGATGTCCTCATCCTGGAATGCTGCTTCTGCAAAAAACTTGTCCTCTTCCATAAACCTGTTTGTTTTACCTCTCCAAACAACTGGTGCCAGCTCCATTCCCAAGAACTCTTCATTCCTGCGAACCTCTTCGTTCCTGCGAACCTGTCTAGATGAAGATGCATCATCCTCGGCATTACCTTCTCTGGCATTAGTAGCTGCCCTCCTGTCATTTTCCTTGCTCAGAAACTCATAAAGCTTCCAATCCAGACCTTTCTGGCCCTCCGCGCGGAGCCACATTGGGAAGTGTTTAAACTCAGAGTGGCTATGGTCATTTTCATAATACCTCTCTGGGCACTCTTTTTCCACATAAGTTAGCAAACCACAAAAGTAGCAGAACTCACCTAACTTCTCGTATCGTAATGGGAGGGTAATGGTTTCCTCACGAACTGTGATCTGAGTACTCCTAAAAAGGGGTTTACTAAGATCAAGGAGGACTCTAATCCTTAGACACCTCCCCCAAGTAGTTTCACCATTGGGACAGTCGAGCTCGATCACATCCCCAAATCTGGCCCCCGGTTTATATGCAATATGCCTCGTCATAGACTAGAGTGGTAGGCCATGGACTTGGATCCACATGGGTATCATATTGATAACCAGATCTCTGGGTTGTTCATCTCCGCGAACCTTCGAAAGGATGAGCATTGGGTCGTTCACTATCCAGGGCTGACGGTGAAACGCCTTACTCCAGTCGAACTCGTCTTCAAAATCAAAGAGGAAGTACCCCTCTCCCAGATGCACCGCATTAACATTACCAGTAGGGCGCCAAATCTTTCTCATTGTGACAAGCAGTTCCTTGATGCTGATCGGCCTTCTGACCGTGAAGCGCCCCAGCAAAACAAAACGTGGAAGGATCAGTTCATGGTCACCCACCAAGAGAGGTGTTTCCTCCATTTCAGACAGAGAGACTCTTCGAAGGGGGCTTCTGAGGTCATCAGCCATGGTGATTGAGATGGTAAGGATAATAGGAAGAAGGATCGGATTTTTGAGCGTGAAGTGATAATCAAGAGTGAGCACTCTTAATATAGTGCAAATCACTGCCAAATAGACCAATAAACGGCGAGAAATTCCTATATCCTTAGCCCTAATCATATTCTTGAAGCTAGAGTACTCCTGAGAACTGAAACGTTGCATATGATATAGAGAAGAAGTTTCTTGAGTCGAAAAGGAGCGCACGCAAATATCATCTGAAGATTTTGAAATACGCAAAAATTCTGACCCATTAAATGGATGGACCACGCCACAGGCAACAGATTGGGCAAGAGAGGCAAAAGCAATCATTAAGCCAGGTTGCAAATGAAAAGGAAGCGGATTATCCCCAAGAAACCCTAGAAAAGCGTAAAACAGACAACTATTGGAATTCGCACCTAGAGGAGTGTGAAATCGCACCTAAAATACCCCTAAATCGCACCTCACTATGTGTAATCGCCTCTCTCCAGCGCGTGTCCATCACTCGCGATCCCCATCCTATACTTAATATTTGAATTTGTTGTTGTTGGACTTTTCACAACCCATGTTCATTTATGAACATATTTGGTTGTTCGATTTAAAAATTAAGAGGGAGCTTCTTCGGGCAAAAATCAAGAGGGAACTGGTTTTTTTTTAAAATTTTTATTGAAATGGCACGGTAGTTTATGGATTAGTAATAAAGTGATTTTAACTTTGAAGTGAGAAAGTGTATGATAGAAAAAAATTGGGATGTGTTTAGTAATATAAATTAATGGACTAGACTTGTGTGCAAAAGAGTTTAGATGTAAATAAGTGTAAAACAAAAAAATAAGGAAATAAATCAACAATATCTCAGTAACTTAAATTTACGTGGGTAACCCGAAAAAACGGGCCCACAAAATTAGGGCAACCTTCAACACCAAACATCATTCCACGATCATATTGCGCATAAAATATAAGGCAAAATCAGTATAAATTAAATATAATTATAGTTATGTCCTAATGATAAAAACTTATCCTTTGTTACAAGGGCAATTCTTACGGCAGTCACATTTTACGAATTGACTACATAGTCACTTTATCGAATCGCGCCACGTGGTGTCGTAAACGTCGTAACGACCTGCTACTTGTTATACAAGTTTAAGTTATTTATATCATTTTTTAAATTACATTTTATTATTTACTATATTACCCTATATTACCCTTCTTTTATTTAAATTATTTTTAATATATATATTAAGTAAAATTACTGTTCTACTCTTTCTTTTTAAATTTTATTTATATTTTACATGCACCCACTAATTTAATGATTGCACCCCCTAATCATATTTTTACTATAATAATCTGCACCCGCTAATTTAATGAATTCACCCCCTAATCATGTTTTTACTACAGTTATCTGCACCCGCTCATTTAATGAGTTCACCCCCAAATCATTTCTTTTTTACAACAGTTATCTACACCCGCTCATTCTATGAGTTCACCCCCAAATTATTTTTTACCACAATTATCTGCACTCGCTCATTTTATGAGTTCACCCCCAAATTATTGTTTTACCACGGTTTTCTGCACTCGCACATTTTATGAGTGCACCCCAAAATATTTTTTAAAAAATAATCATATTTAAAAGACTATATTATCCTTTTATTAATTTACACAAAATATAATAAAATAAACTCTAAAAAATCGATTCACCACCAAATCACCCATATTTTAAAAAAAGCGTAAAAATATAATTAATAAAAAACTATCGAAATTAGCCACAAATCTTGATTTTTTTTCTTTTTAATTTTTCTTCCCCCTCCTCTTTTTCTTTTTTCTTCCCATTTTCAATTTTTTTTCCAAATTTTTTATTTCCTTGTTTTTTTTTTCTTTTCCTTTTTAAATTTTTCTGTCTTTCTTTTCCATTTTTTGCATGTGTATTTTTTAAATTTTAATACAAAATAATATTATAGGTATAATTTTATTATAGTCGATCGGCGGTGCACCTAAATTTTAATTTTAATTTGATGAGTAAAGGACCTGCCGGAAATCCATGCATGTCGGCGGGTGACCCAGCCACCACCATGCTCGACCACCCCCTCGACGGCGACGGCGGCGCTTCGGTCTCGGCCGCTGAAGCCCGAGACCCCTCCTCGAATCGCAATCGCGATTCTTCACTTCCATAACAATCAACATAATCTTCCATCTCGACCACGATCCATGGCAGCCGAAATTCTCTCCTCATTTCGACCACCGACGCGACTGCTTCGATCAATCTCCCTTGCGTTCGCGATCCAGGAGCTTCTCCTACATCAACGACGCTCGCTTGCAACACTCGGATCGACGCTGCCTCTCTCTCGTCGTTCATCTCTATCCAAATCGAAGCTACATTGCTTCATCCGTCTTCTTCACCCTGCTCCTGCGCAGCCTCTTCCTCCAGCTGACGATGGCTCGATGGAGGACTGTGAGTATGTTGCTGATGGATCTCTGACCGGACGACACTCGGAGCCGGTGACCTTGCTGATGAAATCCCAAGCGACGACTGCTGACCTAGGGTGCCCTCCCATTGGGCTAGGGTTCCCTTCAATTGGGCTTGGTAATGTGCACCCTCTATTTACTTTAGTACACCCCGATCTGCACTCTCTCCACTTTTTTATGGTATTATTGTTATTGGTATTATTGATACTGGTATTACTAGTTATTGATTGCGGTATTACTATTAATACACTATTGAATTAATATTAATGATTATTGATTATTAATTGTGGTATTACTGATTATGTGAAATTATTTATTACTGATTATTATTATTTTTATGGTATTACATATTATTGTTTATGGTATTACTGATAATTGTTTTTGGTATTATTGAATATAATTAGATTTGTGGAATTATTTGTTATTGTATGAGATATTACTATTCAATGTTCATGGTATTACTGATAATTATTTTTTGTATTATTGAATATAATTAGATGTGTGGAATTATTTGTTATTGTATAAAATTTTACTGATTAATATTAATGGTATTACTGATTAATGTTCGTGGTATTACTAATTATTGCTAATGGTATTACTGATTACTGTTTATGGTATTACTGGTTATTACTTGTTGTATTACCGACTACTCCCTCCTTCCTATTGAAAGCTACCCAACTTTCCTTATTCGTTTGTCCCAATGAAAGTTACCCATTCCTTTTTTGTCAAACTATTCTCTCTCACATTTCATTATATTCTTCTCTCTCTCAATCACATCACCTCTCATACATCCACTTATTATATCATATTTTTTAACCTCTGGGTCCGAAGCTCATGAGGAGCTTTCACTGGGACGGAGGGATTACAATAAAATCATACATATAATATTATTTTGTATTAAAATTAAAAAATATACTAATGAAAAAAAAGTAGGAAACAAAAAAAATGAAGAAATAAAAAGTTTGGAATAAAAATTTAAAATGGGAAGAAATTTTTTTTAAAAAAAAATTGGAATTTGTGCCTAATCTCGATAGTTTTTTTAATTATGTTTTTACGATTTTTTTCTAAAAATATGAGTGATTTGGTGGTGAATCGACGGTAACTCGGCAATAACTCGGCTGTAGATTGTAAGTGTATAAATTATGGTTGATTTTATTATATTTTGTGTTAATTAATAAAAAAATAATATAGTCTTTTAAATGTAATTATTTTTTAAAAAATATTTTGGGGCGAACTCATAAAATGAGCGGGTGCAGATAACTGTGGTATAAAAAAATTTGGGGGTGAACTCATAAAATGAGCTGGTGCAGATAACTTTGGTAAAAAAATAATTTGGGGGTGAACTCATAAAATGAGCGGGTGTATATAACCGTTGTAAAAGAGAAATGATTTGGGGGTGAAGGAAGTCATAAAATGAATGGGTGCAGATAACTATGGTAAAAAATGATTTGGGGTGAACTCATAAAATTAGCGGGTGTAGATAATTGTTGTAAAAAAAATGATGTGGGGGTGTACTCATAAAATCAGTGTGTGCAGATAACTGCTGTAAAAATATAATTTGGGGGTGAACTCATTAAATTAATGGGTGCAGATAAAATATAAATAAATAATTATAATTAAAATAAGGGGTACGGTACATGCGAATGCACCCAAGTATCACCTTTTTTTCTTCCCCAATTCCAATTAGTCGGCACAATTCTTAAGATGTTTGAGAATGACTTATTTCTCCCCAAATTGATTTAATTTGAAGTTCTCGATCGCCATTAGGAGGTTTGAAGCAAGAATGAGTTTTTCTCACTGATTTGATTTGTTTTATTGTTAATAAATTGATTTGATTTATTTTTTGTTATTAATTTTATTAATATCATAAGGATAAATATGTAATTTTAACATTACATATTTTAATTACATTAACAAAAATATAATAAATTATTTTATTGTATAAGGATAAAAATGTAAATTTACAATAATATATTTTAATTAATTTAATTTAATAGAAAATACAATTTTATGACACACTACGACACATTACGACTATACATATCGTAAAATTTACAAAAGGTAACAGATCATCAAATCTAAACATTTAGATTAGATTTTTAATGGCATAGATTAACTGACTACGATAGTCATTACGACACGTTACGACACCCTAACTACATATAGAAGTTCCCAAGTATATGTAGGCAAAGTATATATGTTTACTTTAATGTTGACAAAGTATATGTGGACAAAGTATATGTGTTTACTTTAATGTTGACAAATAGGGACCTTCTATATGTAGTCAGGGTGTCGTAACGTGTTGTAATGACTACCGTAGTCACTTAATCTAAGCCATTAAAAATCTAATCTAAAGGTTTAGATTTGATGACCTGTTACCTTTTGTAAATTTTACGATATGTATTATCGTAATGTGTCGTAAATTTGTATTTTCTATTAAATTAAATTAATTAAAATATATTATTGTAAATTTACATTTTTATTCTTATACAATAAAATAATTTATTATATTTTTGTTAATGTAATTAAAATATGTAATGTTAAAATTACATATTTACCCTTATTATATTAATAAAATTAATAACAAAAAATAAATCAAATCAATTTATTAACAATAAAACAAACCAAATCAGTGAGAAAAACTCATTCTTGCTTCAAACCTTTGCTTCAAACCTCCTAATGGCTAATGGCGATTGAGAGCTTCAAATTAAATCAATTTGGGGAGAAATAAGTCATTCTCAAACATCTTAAGAATTGTGTCGACTAATTGGAATTGGGGAAGAAAAAAGAGTGATACTTGGGTACACTCGCATGTACAGTACCCCTTATTTTAATTTTAATTATTTATTTATATTTTATCTGCACCCATTAATTTAATGAGTTCACCCCCGAATTATATTTTTACAGCAGTTATCTGCACATACTCATTTTATGAGTTCACCCCACATCATTTTTTTTACAACAATTATCTTCACCCGCTAATTTTATGAGTTCACCCCAAACCATTTTTACCATAGTTATCTACACCCATTCATTTTATGAGTTCACCCCTAAATCATTTCTTTTTTACAACGGTTATCTACACCCGCTCATTTTATGAGTTCACCCCCAAATTATATTTTTACCAAAGTTATCTGCACCCGCTCATTTTATGAGTTCACCCCCAATTTTTTTTATACCACAGTTATCTGCACCCGCTCATTTTATGAGTTCACCCCAAAATATTTTTTGAAAAATAATTACATTTAAAAGAATATATTATTTTTTTATTAATTAACAAAAAATATAATAAAATCAACCCTAATTTATACATTTACAATCTACAACCGAGTCATTGTCGATTTACCGTCGATTCACCACTAAATCACTCATATTTTTAGAAAAAAAATCATAAAAATATAATTAAAAAAAGCTATTGAGATTAGGCACAAATTTTGATTTTTTTTCTTTTTAATTTTTCTTCCTATTTTCAATTTTTATTCCAAACTTTTTATTTCTTCGTTTTTTTTGTTTCCTACTTTTTTTTCATTAGTATATTTTTTAATACAAAATAATATTATATGTATGATTTTATTATAATCCCTCCGTCCCAGTGAAAGCTCCTCATGAGCTTCGGACCCAGAGGTTAAAAAATATGATATAATAAGTGGATGTATGAGAGGTGATGTGATTGAGAGAGAGTAGAATATAATGAAATGTGAGAGTGAATAATTTGGCAAAAAATGAATGGGTAACTTTCATTGGGACAAACGAATAAGGAAATTTGGGTAGCTTTCAATAGGAAGAGGGAGTAGTCGGTAATACAACAAGTAATAACCAGTAATACCATAAACAGTAATCAGTAATGCCATTAACAATAATTAGTAATACCACAAACATTAATCAGTAATACCATTAATATTAATCAGTAAAATTTTATACAATAACAAATAATTCCACACATCTAATTATATTCAATAATACAAAAAAATAATTATCAGTAATACCATGAATAGTAAGTAGTAATACCATGAACATTGAATAGTAATATCTCATACAATAACAAATAATTCCACAAATCTAATTATATTCAATAATACCAAAAACAATTATCAGTAATACCATAAACAATAATATGTAATACCATAAAAATAATAATAATCAGTAATAAATAATTTCACATAATCAGTAATACCACAATTAATAATTAATAATCATTAATATTAATTCAATAGTGTATTAATAGTAATACCGCAATCAATAACTAGTAATACCAGTATCAATAATAACAATAATACCATAAATAAAAGTGGAGAGAGTGCAGATCGGGGTGTATTAAAGAAAATAGAGGGTGCACATTACCAAGCCCAATTGAAGGGAACCCTAGCCCAATGGGAGGGCACCCTAGGTCAATAGTCGTCGCTTAGGATTTCATCAACAAGGTCACCGGCTTCGAGTGTCGTCCGGTTAGAGATCCATCAGCAACATACTCACAGTCCTCCATCGGGCCGTCGTCAGCCGGAGGAAGAGGCTGCGCAGGAGCAGGGTGAAGAAGACGGATAAAGCAATGTAGCTTCGATTTGGACAGAGATGAACGACGAGAGAGAGGCAGCGTCGATCCGAGTGTTGCAAGCGAGCGTCGTTGATGTAGGAGAAGCTCCTGGATCGCGAACGCAAGGGAGATTGATCGAAAGCAGTCGCGTCGGTGGTCGAAATGAGGAGAGAGTTTCGGCTGCCATGGATCGTGGCCGAGATGGAAGATTATGTTGATTGTTATGGAAGTGAAGAATCGCGATTGCGATTCGAGGAGGGGTCTCGGGCTTCAGCGGCCGAGACCGAAGCGCCACCGTCGCCGTCGAGGGGGTGGTCGACATGGTGGTGGCTGGGTCACCCGCCGACATGCATGGATTTCCGGCAGGTCCTTTACTCATCAAATTAAAATTAAAATTTAGGTGCACCGCCGATCGACTATAATAAAATTATACCTATAATATTATTTTGTATTAAAATTAAAAAAATACACATGCAAAAAATGGAAAAGAAAGACAGAAAAATTTAAAAAGGAAAAGAAAAAAAAACAAGGAAATAAAAAATTTGGAAAAAAAATTGAAAATGGGAAGAAAAAAGAAAAAGAGGAGGGGGAAGAAAAATTAAAAAGAAAAAAATCAAGATTTGTGGCTAATTTCGATAGTTTTTTATTAATTATATTTTTACGCTTTTTTTAAAATATGGGTGATTTGGTGGTGAATCGATTTTTTAGAGTTTATTTTATTATATTTTGTGTAAATTAATAAAAGGATAATATAGTCTTTTAAATATGATTATTTTTTAAAAAATATTTTGGGGTGCACTCATAAAATGTGCGAGTGCAGAAAACCGTGGTAAAACAATAATTTGGGGGTGAACTCATAAAATGAGCGAGTGCAGATAATTGTGGTAAAAAATAATTTGGGGGTGAACTCATAGAATGAGCGGGTGTAGATAACTGTTGTAAAAAAGAAATGATTTGGGGGTGAACTCATTAAATGAGCGGGTGCAGATAACTGTAGTAAAAACATGATTAGGGGGTGAATTCATTAAATTAGCAGGTGCAGATTATTATAGTAAAAATATGATTAGGGGGTGCAATCATTAAATTAGTGGGTGCATGTAAAATGTAAATAAAATTTAAAAAGAAAGGGTAGAACAGTAATTTTACTTAATATATATATTAAAAATAATTTAAATAAAAGAAGGGTAATATAGGGTAATATAGTAAATAACAAAATGTAATTTAAAAAATGATGTAAATAACTTAAACTTGTATAACAGGTAGCAGGTCGTTACGACGTTTACGACACCACGTGGCGCGATTCGATAAAGTGACTATGTAGTCAATTCGTAAAATGTGACTGCCGTAAGAATTGCCCCATATACTTTGCCAACATTAAAGTAAACATACATACTTTGTCCAGATATACTTTGCCATTGAGCACAACGGGTTAAACCCGAGAACCCGTCGATCCTGGACCCTCGTCAAGATCCCTAGCTATTAGAAACTTTGCCAATAGAATAACATGCACAAATTAACTTTGCCAATTGAATCGCATGCACACATTAACTTTGCCAATTGAATCGCATGCACACATTAACTTTATCAATCGAATAACATGCACACATCACTACAAAAAATATGTGTTTTACCGATGGAATGGCGGTCGGTAACCGTGGTTACCGACGAAAATATCGACGGATTTTTCAGTCGGTGCTAGCCTTGTCGGTAAGGCTTACCGACGGAAAATTATATTCCGTCGGTAGTACAGACAGAACAAAACAGTCGACTTTACCGACGAAATCATTCCGTCGGTAACACGGATGACCCGTTTTCAAACCGGGTCTGTTTTTCGTCAGTGATTCCGTCGGTAAAGTGAATAAAAATAATTAAAAAAGAACGAATTTTTTTTTTTTAAAAAAATGTTCGTCGGTATCTGTCGGGAATTCAGTCGGAACTACCGACGAATTTTTTTTTTTAAAATGTCCATCGGTATCTGCCGGGAATTTAATTTTTTATTTTTTAAATGTGAACTTACATTCCGTTAATTTTTTATTTTTTAAATGTGAACTTACATTCCGTCGGTCCTGTCGACAGAATTATCCGTCGGTAACATAAATTGAAAAAAAAACGGGCTGGGTCGGACCCAACCCGCGAGATTTTATTGAATGCCACCATTTAATTTTGGCCTTGCTGGGGCTCGAACCCGGGTGTGTGGGCGCTTAGTGAGGGGCACCTACCACTCGTACAAGTCTATTACTTGTTCGTAATTGCAATATTAATTGTATATATACTCATTTTCGGCCCTTTTTTTTTTTAAATTCACAAAAACAATTTCTTTCACATAAATTAATAATTAAATTCTTAATCTATCTTTATTGTAAATTAAATTTTTGTAATTTATATATTTTAAAATACTAAAATATTCATATTTTTTACTAAAATATTCTTTTTTTTACTAATTTTTTTTTAAAAAAAATTCAAAAAAATTAATTTATTTTCACACTTTTTAGTTGTAACTTAATGATAAATAAATATTTTTAAATTGTACATCTCATAAAATAATTAGCTTACATTATATAATTGAATATTCATCTTCTTCCTCTTCATCTTCATCTTCATCTTCTTCATCTACATTTTCATTATTTGTCTCATCTTCCTTCTCCTCTTCGTCCTCTTCCTCTTCATCATCCTCTTCATTTTCATCATCTTCCTCATTTCCACTATCGTTTTCAATTTCGATCAATTGTGAATTTCCAGCCGTCAAGTCTTCGTGAATATTCAAATCTCCCGTAAAGACTTCAGTTTGAGCCTCTATTTGTTCCGTTTGAAATGGAGAATCGTCTTCATCACTTTTTTCCTTTGTAGGGACTTCTACCATTGATCTTGCCTTTACTTTTCAAACAGCGTGCCATTCAATTTTACTACGTGATCGTACTGGATACTTGCAGTAGTATACTTGAGATACTTGATGGGCAAATACAAATGAATCATCCCCGCTATAGCTCCTTTTCAGATTAACATCCACGAGCTTGTACTCCGGATGAATCCTTATTCCTGAAGGGCCTGAATCAAACCAATGACACTTGAACAACACTACAGTTTTTGCTGGATATCCCGAATATTCTACTTCAACGACTTCGTGCAACACCCCATAGTAGTCACTTGCATTTGCATTGTAGTTCGCACTGTTAATGCAAACACCATTGTTGGTAGTCGCTTTTCTTGATGCGTACTCGGATGTATGAAATATGTAGCCCTTCACAATATAGCTGTTGTAAGTCTTTACACGACGTAGTGGTCCTTTGCTGAGATCCCTTAAGAATTGATTCTCAAAATCGTGTGACCGTCCCTATACAGTTCAAATAATTAACATTAATTGTGAATCTTTACGTAAAATTTATGGAAATGGTACTCACATAACGTTGGAACCATCGGGCAAAATCACGTTGAAGACGAGCATCTATATCTGTATCTCAGATGTTTTGTTATGTTCGTTGTAGTTCTTGAGTATACATCCTAGTTCACAATATCCAACCACAATTAATATTAAATTACATAAATGAAGTAGTTATTAATAATTTTATTAGATGATAAAAATATGAAATACTTACTCAATGTAAGGCTGAACTTCATCACAATTCAATAACACATACGTTTGTGCTATTTCTGCCTCTTTGTTCGTCTCCCACTCTCGTTCAGTGAATTTTCCTATAGGTCGTCCCTTAGACTTGAATATACATAGCATTCCATCGTTGAAGATGTTAAATCTCTAAAAAAAACACTTAATTTAGTGATAGCCCTCCACACATTGACAGGAACAACGTCTCGGAACGCAATCAGTATCAAGCGCTACATAAAAACATGACAATCGTGACTCTTCATCCCTGAAACCTTACACATGTTTATGTCTGCGCATCGACTCTAGTTTGACACGTAGTTGTCCGGAAAGTTCAACTCGTGAATCCAACGACACAGTTGTTGTTTTTGTGGCTTATCCAGTGTGTAGCAAGCCTTTGTTTACCTGTACTGGGATCCATTTTCAACTCTTCACGACGACAATAAATGTTCAACTCTTCCCGAGACTTTGGAGTGTCTTTCGTCTTGCCTTATGTGTTCATTATTGTGTGGAACACATTATCAAACACATTCTTCTCAATGTGCATCACGTCCAAATTGTGTCGGATCAACAATGAACTCCAGTATGGCAAATCCCAAAAAATACTCCTTCTATTCCATCCACCTGGGATTCGACCGTTGTGTTCAGCTGCATTTTCCTCTGTAGACTTTTTCAAATACGTCCACTAAATCTCATGTAACAACCTTTGTCCTGTACGGTAACACGACAGAATGAATAACATTAGAAGAAATTAATAAAAAATCTATTGAACATTAGATCAAATAATTGTATAATTAAAATACCATTTCGAAGGGGCGGTCGATTGTTTGTAATTGTTATATTCTTCAAGAAGTTGTTCTTATTCCTTCTAAATGGATGATCTCGAGGTAAGAACTTTCGGTGATTATCGAACCATGTAACTTTCCTACTCTTCTGAAGACTGAAAGCTTCAAAATGATCCATACAATACGGACATGCTTGCAACCCAGCCGTTTTCCATCCAGACAACATAGAATATGCAGGAAAGTCGCTAATGGTCCACAATACAGCAGCACGCATCGTGAAATTCTGTTTTCTGAACACATCATACATTTGGACACCGCTTTCCCATAAAAAGATCAAGTCTTTTATAAGAGTCTGGAGATAAACATCACGTTTATCCTTTGGATTCGACGGACCGGGCACCAATACAGTCAGAAACATTGTTTGAGGTTTCAAGCACATCCATGGAGGAAGATTATACGGAGTCAGTATCACCGGCCACAACGAATACTGCTTTCCAAAGCTCCCAAACGGTGCAAAACCATCGGTACACAAACATAACCTCACATTTCTCGGATCAGAAGAAAAATCGGGATACACGTTGTCAAGGTGTTTCCAGGCCTCCGAGTCCACCGGATGTCGCATCTCCCTAGACTCGGTCGAGGAAGAATCTGTTGCATGCCACGTCATGTGTTGTGCTGTGGCAATAGATTGATACAAATCTCACTGCATAATTGTGTCATTTGCTCATATGCCGTGTTAGAAAGCTTGTTCTCTGTCTTGATAGCCATAAGTCGGGCATTAAATGACAACTGAGAGTGAGAATCACAACCCGGATACATATCTTGATCGACAAATTTGAACATTTCATAAAACCGTAAATGCTTCATCCGTCGGCTCCTCTTCTACATTTGAAAAACCGGCTTCCATTATCATTGTTTGATACATATTGGGTTCTTCCCTCTCCAATTGCAATTCTTCCTCCCCAAACTGTTGTTCCCCACCAAATTGTTGTTCATTACTGGTGCCGGCTTGATTATCATATATTTGTCTTTCAGGGTATGATTGGTATGGTGGAACAGACCATGAATGGAATCACCATTCATGAATCTATTCCAAATTCAATGATTAGTATGATTTATGGAATGAAATCATCACTCCTTGTGGAATGGTGATTCTCAAATGTGTGGAATTCTCATTCCTTCCCACCCCATTGGTTTAAGGAAGGAATCGAAATTTTAACAAGTCCTGTAATAAAAATTAATAATAATAATACTACTATTTAATAATAAAAATTATAATATTTAATAAAAATAAAAATATTAATATAATATATAATCTAAAAATAAAAATATAATAAATTTAAAAAATATAAATAATAATAATATATTAATTTTAACGATAATATTATTTTTTAATAATATTAAATTATAAATATAATAACATAATAAATAATTTAAATTTTTTTTAAAATATAAATAATACGGAGTATTATATAGTATATACAATATATTATTTTCAATAATATAAAATAATACAGAGTAGTATAATAATTTATTATAATATAAATAATAATAATAATTTTTTTATTTATTTAATATAAAAATAATGATAATATTCTTATTTTAAAAATAAAAATATTATTTTTATATAAAAAAATACATTTATTATAAATAATAAAATCAAAAAAATATATATTAATAATAATAATAACTCTTCGGTGAACAATGATTATTAAAATATTAATAATAAATGTAATATATTTTTAACAACACTCAATAATAATATTTTAAAATAAATTTAATAATACTACATTTCATTCCCACAATCATTCCAATGGTATATCAATCATAGGAATGATCATTCTTATGTCATTCCATTCAAACCTTCATTCAATTCTTGAGTTCATTCCATTCAGACTCAAATTTATTTCATCATACAAATCATGCCCTCATAGATTCCAGCAGTGTAATAGTATAAAACTTGATCAAAGTTATAAGGCCAACGTCCTTCGCCATGAAATGTCCAGTTATAATAATTAACAATGAAACCATTCTTCAGAACATGTACCAAAACCTCATCAATCGACTTAAATATTTTATTCTAACATTTTTTGGCACTACACAGACACTTGATACAATCCCCATACATGCAATGTGGTGGAGCTTTGCAAATTCAACAAATGACACAAGTTCATTGTAAAATTCACCATTCATATTTCCTAAAATGAACCTAGGAGTACAATACATCCATCGACGATCTGGCAATTCCATCTGTGAAACATTTAACATATAATTCTTACAAACATATAAAATGCACAACTAATTAAACTACAAAAAATATAGTTAAAATACACAACTAAACTACAAATATATAATATGCACAACTAATTAAACTACAAACCTATAAAATGCACAACTAAACTACAAAATTTAACCAAGTAAAAAAGAAAAACGCGCTGAAATTTGAAGTTTTGATACAATTTCCACAATTTTTTCCGACTGAGAGAGAAAAGAAAGAAGCTTTTGTAATGTACTGCGCACTATCAACGAAATTTGAAATTCCTTCGGTAGCGTGGCTTTTAAATTTACCGACGAATTTTGAAATTCCGTCGGTAGAGTGGCGCCCAAAATTCCGTCTGTAGAGTACATTTCCGACGGAAATTCCGCCGGTAGAATTTAAATACTTTATTTCAGACAGATTATTTAATTCCGTCGGTAATTTGGCGGAATAAAAAAATTGTTATTATTTGACTTGTTTATTTGACTTATTTATTAAAATTTATACCCAATCTATCGAAAAATTATGTATAAATTAAAAACAATAACATAAATAAACAATCAATTCACAAAAAAACATCAACCGAAATAAATATGTCCAACAGAATAATAAATAGTTTCACTACAAAAAATGCTTCGATTAGAGACCAATATTTTGAGACCGACATAATTCAGTCTCTATTAGAGACTGGTTTGAGACTAATCCTAAAAAAAATCGAGTTTTGAGACTGTTTTCAGTTCGATCTTTAATATTATTTTTTTCTAAACCGAAATTAAAAATTTTATTTTGAATTTTAGTTAGAGACCGACAATTCAGTCTTTAATTGGTATCAAAAATTCTGAATCCCAAAGTTTTAATTGACTACCAATTTTGACCGCTCGTTTAGAAACTGTTTTCAATTCGGTCTTTAATATTATGTTTTTCAGACCACTTAGCCACCGAATATCAGTCTTTAAACCGAAATTAAAATTCTGATTTTGAATTTTAATTGGAGACCAAAAATTCAGTCTTTAATTGGTATAAAAAATTTTGACATGTTGTTTTTTACGTATGTGAATCGATCACTTACCGTCGGGATCGGGCGAGAATCCCTTAAGCTCGGACAAAGTATCCACATCCGAAAAAGAATCTTTTACTACGCTATCTAAATTCGTGGAATCTTTCACTACATCCTCTAAATAAACTAAAGCAGGCACTACGATCTCTAAATCAATTGAATCAGGCACTATGATCTCTAAATCAATTGAATCGGGCACTACCGTCTCCACTTCCAACGAATCTGACTTTATGACTTTGTTCGAGATGGAGGAATCGAATTTAGGAGAAGAGGAATATTTGTCCATTGTTGGGAGAGACATATCAGATTAGCGATTAAAGAGATATGAATAATATTTAAAGATACAAATCTTTAAAATATTATCCCTAATATTTTATATATAGATAATTTTAAGAAGTAGAGACCGATTTTTCGGTCCCAAATCAGGCGGTTGTGTTTAGAGACCGATTTTTGCGGTCTCAAATTGGTATAAAATCAAGTTGTTTGTTTTCAGAGACCGATTTTAGCGGTCTCTGAATACTCCGGAAGAAAGACCAGCCCACGCCCCATTCTTGCGAATAAATAACCCATATATATCACATATCATTCTCTTAATTTTAACCCACAAACCAGTTTCTAAATAGGTCATTCCTTGATTTTCCTCTCCAATATCAGTTTGAAGATCTCGTTTCGAATTCAACGTAAGGTTTCTCATTCCCTCTTCGTTTAAATTAATGTTTTCTCATATTTCTCAAATTAATTAATTTATGAAGTGTTCACATTATGATAATTTTCTTTTAATGTATATTACATCATATAATTAATATATATGTCTGTCTACTTTGAAGAAATGTCGGATTAAATCATTTAAAAGCGTTGAGGAAATGTCGGAATAACTATTAGTTTTAAATAGTTATTAATATTATTTTGGACTTATTAAAGTAACATTGATTTTTTACAATTAATTGAATAATTTTTATCAATTAATATATGTGAAATAATTTAACAAATGAAGCTTTGAAAATTTAATACTTATATCATATACAATAAAAAAAAATTAATTATATATGTATATAATTAATTTTAAAAGTTACACAAGACAATTACTTGTCAAAGTGGTAGGTGCCCATTACTGGGCACCCATCCACCTGGGATCAATTCCCACAAAGGCCAAAATAAAATGGTCATTTAAATAAGAAGGGTGTGGGTGTGGGTTGCTGCTGGGTCGGGTGTGGGTTGCTGGGTCGGGTGTCGGGTCGAGTTAGGGGTGGGTGTGGATAAATAAAGAGGGTGTGGGTGTCGGTTGCTCGGTCGGGTATCGGGTTGGTGTGGGTGTATATTATTATTTAAAGACCGAATATTTGGTCCCTAATTATAGAATATAGATCGCGATTTGTGTCTTAGGGCCCGAAAATAGGTCGGGCCGACTCACGTTTAGGGACCGTTTTAAGACCGAATTACAGGTCTGTCATTTGGATACTGATTGGGTGTGAGATTGCTCGTATTTGTGCTCATTATTGCTATATTATTGTAGCATTTTGATGTGATTTTGGTCGTAATTGATAGAAATGGTGCTACTAACCTTGTTGTCAAGAAATGTGTTCAAAGTGTAGGAAACAAGGTGAAATAGTCCATTTTAGAAGGAAAACGAGCATTGGCGCATGGGAATTGATGTTCGGTTGAAGGACGAGCAAGGAAAGCCAAGAAAAATAGAAGAAAAAGTCCAAGGAGCAGAAACCAAACGGGCGGTCGAGTGAGCCCACACTGGCGGCCGAGTGAAATGATTTCACACTGGCGCCCGTTTGAGCCCACACTGGCGGTCGAGTGAAATGATTTCACACTGGCGGCCGTTTGAGCCCACACTGGCACCCGTTTGGGATCTGGAACCCAGTTTTGTACTGTAATCCATTTTCACTCGGGCGGTCGAGTGAACTCACTCGGTTGGCCGTTTGAACTTACGTTTTTTGGAGAATTTCGCAAATTTTGAAGAACTTCAAGGACCAACTTGTCAATTTCGTCTCACACGCTTTTGGAAGGCTTAAATACATCTCAAATCAGATTGTTGGGGAGGCTTGACCTCACTTTCACACACTCAAGCCCTAGTTTCACTCTTAGGTAGATTTTTAACATATTTTGCAAGTTTAATTCCATAGATTAGCTTCAAATTTAGTATTTAGGTTGGGTTCTTGAAGATTTTGGCTACATTCACTTGTAATATTCTAGATTGTTGAAGAATCATCAAGGTGACTTCCACCCAAACTCTATTTTGTTATATTATTGATATTTTTATGTCTATTTCTAGTTCTCTTGTTATTTTAGCCATGGTGTTTCATCAAACAACATGGGCTAAGCTTTTTATGCTTTGGGTGTTTGAAACCATGTGAATATTTAGTGTTAAAATTGTTTATGCTTTGATTATTGTTGATATTTGGATTGTTGCTTCTCTTATTGGGTTTTATTGGTGCTTTAAGTATTAGCTTCTATTAATCCATATTTTGAGACATGTTTAGCGTAGACGAGAGTTACATGAACATGTTTAAATTTATGGTGTGAGTTGTTGGTATACAAATGTGTTTATTATACTTTTAATTCATCGAGAGAGAGTTAATTGTATTAGAACCCCATTAGGAGACATTAATTACTTGAATGGTTATTTGGGTAGTTGGTGAAGATTAGGAAGATGTCTTATTACCGGGTTTGGGAACACCTTAGACGTAAGGCTATAGTACCCGAAGGGAAACGATTTTCATCCTAGCATCTTGATGCTCTTAGCAAGTCTAAATTGAAGCATAAAAACGGTATAAACAATCCCACTCGATTTCGCTAGGTAGAGACCACTCGAAGCATTCCCACACTTGCACTTCTTCGAATTTAGATTCGTAGTTGTTATTTGTTCTTACTTGTCATTTTCTTGTTTTGTTCATTTAGTTGTTGAATTACTTGTTAGCCTTTAGATTGTGTTTACTTTAATTTATTGTCTTTAGATTATTGTTTAGCTTTAGTTTTGCATCCAACTTCCGAAACCGTAGCTACATTAGTTATGACGACACACAACTCTAGGGATCCATTGCACTAGCCCACCTCCCTTGGTTCGATACTACTTGGTCGAAATACTTACGTGCATACTACTACGATCCCTTATGCTTGAGGGGAAGTAGTTAGTCAAAAACACATTGCCTAAAAATTTCGTTCAAGTCAAATACCAACCGAAAAACGGTCTCTAATTTGAGACTGTGTCATAAATTCGGTCTCTCAATATTAGGTACCAATGAAATAAGGACCACCATAAATCAGTTTCAAATCAGTCTCTAACGTGTGTTGAGACCGCCTTTACAGTCTCAAAATCGGTCTTTAATCGATGCGTTTTTTGTAGTGGTTCGACAGAAAATTAAATAGTTCGATAAAAAAATAAAGTGTTCAAACATCAACCTTCACCAAAGTTAAAAAACTCATCATCACCGCCGCCGATATTCAAGTCGTCGTCTTCGACTGCATCTGGAGCTGGACCGGCCGGAGCATTCAAAGGCGGAGGGGGAATGCTCATCGCCTGGCAAAGCATGTATCTATTTGATCAACAAACATCCCCAACGATCGACCCATAGTGTCAGTTAGCTGTCGGAAGTAGTGGTTCATCAAGTGTATTACGTTCGGGTCCGGAACAGCAGTGGAGGATACAGAGGCCTGCGATGCACGCTGGGACGAACTGGACGACGACCTCACAGTGCGGCTCATCCGGCCAAAGCCAAGGATCCGTCCTCGATCAGCCGGGGCAACGTCCAGGTAAATCTGGTTAAGGTCAACCGGCGGAGGGGAAGAGTTGGGCCCGACTTGAGCAGAAGCCTGTGTCGTGACCTCTTCAATCCTCCGGTTCACATTCAACTACATAATTAAAAAAATTAAATTAATACATAGTTTAATACATTTAATTAATTAAATATTAAAAAACATCACAATTTATATAATTAAACTTACGTGGAGCTCGGTAGTGCGCACATATGTGGACGTCTCCGTATCTGGATCAAACGGATGAAGAAGGTTCAATCGATCCACGTGTGTAGGTTCACGCCCAATCTCCCGCTCCTATTTCGTACCAAATGAACATATAAAAATTATTTTATATAATATAATATAAATAATTGAATTAAAATTAGTTTGAAATAAATTTAGAGAACACTTACTAGAGCAATTGAGTACTCATACGCGGATCGGGACCCCCCCGATGCCTTGACATCCCACCTCCCGCATTATTTGTATGGTTGGCTCGAGCAGTATTGCACTTCTGCACGTACTTCGGGCTACTCCAATACGTGGTCAACGTGTTTCACACGCCGACTCCATTTTCGTCCACACCCAACGTCTGCACCTTGCCACGACGGTCCAAGCCGTCCTCCAGTTGTACAATACCTTATTATACCTAGATTGACATGAACCAGCCCAGTGCATGTGAATATCGGCGTCCGAGAAGTACTCCCTATGCCAATAAGCATGTTTCTGCACATATTCGATCAGCATATTTATCAAATAATATATATAATAAATTGTTTATTAATATTTAATTGAATGCGCTCAAATACCTGGAATTCCTCACATTATTCATCCTTTTTCGTAGGCGACGCCTTCAGCCAAGAGTAGGCATTCGCAGCAATCTTGCACTTAACAATCGAATCAGTGCAAATCTTCTACACCTCGTTACCAGACAATAATTTGTCACATTATATATTAACAAACAAACACATTATAAATTAAAAAAATTATAAAAACTAATGTTATTAAATATTGTTAAACCTTAAAATTATTTAGTTAATTACTTATTGTCCTCCCATAATCCATACGTTCAGTCTGGTTTCGCGAGATGCCGTGGGATGTTGACGAGCTGCCGACGACTGAGATGACGGCGGCGACTGTTGTGGAATGGGCGACCAAAGTAGGCTCAGGCCTAAGTGAGCCCTTCGACCGCCTAGGTCGAGATCCTGAGGCCCCACCAGCATCTTGACTCATCTATTTTAATAAATAAAATTTAACAGTATAATAAATTAATCAATAATTAATATAGTAATGAAATCAATAATTTCCTAATTTAATTAATAACATTTTAGTAATTTAAGTCAATAATTTCCTAATTTAATCACTAACAAGTTACTAATGAAATCAATAATTTATCAAACTAATTAATAATGACTTAATTTAAACAATAACAATAATTACTATATTAATCAAACAACACCCCTACTTATAACAATAATTACTAATTTAATCAACAATAATAACCTAGTTTAATTATCAAAACTAACTAACAAGTATCAATTATATATTAATTAAATAAACAAAATATATAACAAACTAACGTAAAAAAAAATAATAAATTTATCAAGGACTACACTATATATAACACGAACAATTAATTAATTACAATTAACCAATAAAAAAACATATAATCCACGTAACATATATATCAATTAATTATACATATTCATCAACTACGTACGTACATGCAATTTTATAATAATTAACATGCAATTTATAATAATTCAATAACAATTTTATAATAATTAACATGCAATAACATTACAATAATACAATAACTTAATAAAAATTAATTAAGAATTTATAAAACGTACCGTTTAAATTGAAGAAAACTGGGGTAGATGATTGTAATGCTCTTTGTCTTTCAATCCACGCACAAGAAATCTAATCCACGCACGAGACCACGAACAGAGAAGAGGAAAGTGATTTTTTTTTTCCTTCTTAAGGAAATCTACTGCCAAAGGCAGTTCTTATAAAAAAAAAATTCGCTACCGACGGATATTTCCGTCGGTAGCACGCGAATATTTAATTCACGCACCTTTTTATTGGTATCCGAGGCGGTGGAGTCAAAACAGGTCAGCTACCGACGGAATAATCTGTCGGTAGACGCAATTTGAACTCCCGACGAAAAATTTCGTCGGGAAACAGGCCTAAAATGGCACCCTTTTCACTATCAAACTGAATTCCATCGGGAATTCCCGACGGATGTTGAAATCCGTCGGCAGTCAGTCGATCCCGATATTCCGTCGGAGATCCGTCGGGACGGCCGACGGAATGGATTCCGTTGGTAAGCTTCCGTCGGCAAATCCCGCTTTTTTTATAGTGCATTAAATTCATGTATCAATCACTCAAACAATTTATTTAAAACATTTAATAGCCATATAAAATACATAAATTAATAATTCCTTCTATACTATCTATTACATGAATGATTAATCAAGGTTTCTTGAAAAATGACTCAATTGACTTTTTTTTTTTTTTTTTTTGTGGAAATCAATTTAATCTTGAATCTCGTCTCTAATTTTCCTTATCATTGTAAGAACTTCTGGTGACGTTTTTTTTTTTAGCTTAACAAAAAATTATTCAAGTGAGAGACAGTCTAAATTATTCAAGTAAAAATAATGCTCTTCGAATCTCATCTGTCATTGTTATTTTTTTCACACCGGTAAGATGAGAAATATCATGTTGTGTGTATGATTTTGTTTGTGTTAACATATTTTAATCTTGTATATTTATGTATATAATATTTGTTAATGTCCATAAAGTGATACAATGAACACAAGAAACATAATAATAGGGGAAGATGGAAGGATTCTTTTAAATTAGGCACTTCATTCGATATACAATAATTAATTACATGTAAAAGTTTGAAAGTGTGTTTATAATATTTAATTATTCCATAAATTAATAATATATTCATTGTTATTTTTTTCACACCGTAAGATGAGAAATATCATGTTGTGTGTATGATTTTGTTTGTGTTAACATATTTTAATATGTTGTGTGTATGATTTTGTTTGTGTTAACATATTTTAATCTTGTATATTTATGTATATAATATTTGTTAATGTCGATAAAGTGATACAATGAAAGAAGCATAATAATGGAGGAAGATTGAAGGATTCTTTTAAATTAGGCACTTCATTTGATATACAATAATTAATTACATATAAAAGTTTGAAAGTGTGTTTATAATATTTAATTATTCCATAAATTAATAATATATTAATTATTAATTTATTTATAGATAAATTAATAACTCTTTTAATTAATAAATTTTGATGGTCTAGGGTGGAAATAGGCCAGACTGACTTTACATGAAAAAGGTTTGAGCCTATTTAAAAAAAATAAGTCTAAGTCTGGTTTTATGGATTTGGCCGGACTTTTTTAGTAAATAGGTCAGGTCTAGCCTTTTAGAAGCTTATTTAAAATTTATTTAATACAAAAAATTTAAAAAGCAATTTAATATTTAAAATTACAAATAAACTTACTATCAAAATAAGTGTAGATAAATTCAAATAAAAACTAAAAAATGATTTCTCAAGTAATAAAATAAATTTAGTTTACTTTACTTTAATTTACTAATGTTAGTATTATATTTTAAGAAATATTTTATTATAAAATATATATAAATATTTATCTACAATTATATATATAATTATATATATATATATATTATACATGATTTTAAATAGGCCGGCATGTTAGGCTTATAAGACCTTGTAACTTAAGTAAATAGGTTTTTTAAAAATTCTTAGCCCGGCTCATGTGCTCGAAACTAGTTATTTATTAGAATATTTTAGAACGATTTGATTGTTACATCCTACACCCCTTAAAGAATATTTCTTCCTCGAAGTTAGTTTTAAAGAATATTTCGTCCTCGAAGTTAGTTATTTCTTAGAATATTTTAAAACGAAAATTAATTATCTTTTAGAATATTTTAGAACGATTTGATGTATCATAGATTAAGAAATACACATATATATAGTAATTCATAAGTTAGTTATTTATAAGAATTTCAATTCAACACAAATAATTACAATAAATAATTTTATCAAATATGACATAAAATAAAATAATCTTATCAATATAAACATGAGATAATATCATAGGTATATCTAGGCAATTAAGAAGAAGGAACCTCCACGACACATAATCATACTAATGTCAACTCATCATCGTCCTCCTTGAAGTTCCACTGCACAAAATCATAAGCTTGAGGTATTGCGTCAAGAAAATATTTTCGGTCATTAATCTACGTGACATAAAATTGCATCAATTGTCCGCAAAAAATTTTGCGTCATTAATCTAATGAATGCTTGTCCATTCTTAAAAAATTCAGTCACAACCCCACAAAGCTGCTTGTCCAATCCTAAAAAGTTCAGTCACAGCCGGAAGCAAATCATGCCGGATCACGTTAATTTAATTAGTAATAATCAGTGGAGTTTTGAGGGATAATTTGTGCCGGATCACGTTAATTTAATTAGTAATAATCGGTGGAGTTTTGAGGGATAATTTTATAGTAAAACTTTATGTATAAAGTAAAGAATGAGTTGATTTTTTGTATGTGTGGAGAAAAAAGTAATGACATTTGTTTAAAATTGAGGATATTCTAAATGTGGAGTTTATAAAGGATTTTCTATTTTAAGGATGTGAAAATTATTGTGGGACATCCGAAATATTGTGGGATATCCCGAAAAAGAAAGTGTGAAAGTTATTGTTGGACGGAGGAGGGAGTACAAGAAATCATCCAGGGTCACGCTCACTCTTCTTGAAAATTGAATCTGTGATTTCTTAAGTACTAGCCTCGCCGTCCCAAGATTTTGTGCAGAGTTTGACCGGCACGGAAATTACATTTGTGATTTCTTAAGTACCTACTCCGTCCCAGAATTTTGTGTTTGTGCATAGTTTGACGGCACGGAAATTAAGAAAATGAAATATAGTGATGTCTGAGTGATTTGTATGGTAGAATAAAAGAGGGGTATTATTAGTAATTAATGGACTAAAGTGGGTGGAAATTTGATTAAAGTTATAAATTGAGTTAAGTTGTGGGTCCAAGTAAAATAAAGGAGGGATAATATTGGTAAAAATTATGTGAGTTATTTCCTTTTTTAGAATGTGCAAATAATGTTGGGATGCCCGTTAAGGAAAGTGTGCAAATAATACGGAGTAATACAAGTAATACAAGAGTGGTCTTCTTTTTATCAATAATTAAACATGAAAAATATAATTCTTTTAAAATCATTTTCACAATTAAAATACAGTAAAATAATCACTTACTATATACAAGTATCAAATGTAATAAAAGAATTTATTTTGAGACAATTTTTATAGTAATAAACTCACTATAAAATAAATTAATATATTATTAATTTTACTACTTAATTTAATTTAAAAATTACAAGAATTTAATATATAATAAACTCATAGCATAGTTATGTATTCCCTATACAAACCACATGAGAATACATTATGTTTCAATTGCATACACATTTTTTGAATTTGAATTTTAAAAATGGAATTACAAATATATACATATATTTTTTGGGCATGTCGCGATGTGTTCGGCCACAAATGCGACCGTATGCAAAACTATTTGCACGACCCTATTCAATCATACGCAAAGCTATCTACACGGCCGTAAGTCAATACCGAATATCATATATGTTTGGTCGTAAAGTAATGCACCATACATAGACCGTACACAGTGGCGGACCTACACAGTGCCCAGGGGGGCCGTGGGCCCCCTACTAATTTTATAAATTCGTTAGGGTTATTTTGGTAATTTCACACATATTAAAATTAATACTATGTTATATAATTATTTGCACACTCTTGATATAAAAATAATCCACAAAATTAATATATATTCGAACATCATTTTATTTAAAAATCGTCACTCATTGAGTCTACATTTTACCCTGCATTTCACTAAATCTATTTTACATCCTACTAAATCCTCCTCACATCTATCAAATCACTCAAAATAATATACTTTTTTATTTGACTCTACACCACTAAATTCAATTTAAAAAAAAATTGAATCGATTAAAATGTGCAAGTTATCACGGAACGGGATGGAGTATTAACTTCTACTAAAACATAGCAAAAATTAACTTATTCGATCAATTTAATTTAATGAAATGTGACGTATTGACAATTTTATAATGTGAAATTTTGATGAAAATAATGAGTACGTATTATTTTATTTTTATAATAATGTTAATCGGGCCCCCTACCGAAATTTTCTGGGTCCGTCACTGACCGTACGGCTGAACGAGCGGAACACCATTTTTATTTACTGTGCACATAAAGTAATATGAGGTGTGAGTAATGATATTTATTTTGACAAATTTTAGGTTGTACAAATCAACCCACAACTTAACTCAAAATCTATTCGATAGATACAATTAGAAATACCCAAATCAACTCAATTATTCAAATAGAAATTGGTGCCTGTCAAATGTAAATATATATGTAGATTGTCAATGTATTTAAATACCATTAGAAATAGCTAATTTAACTCAATTATCCAATTAGTAATTGATATTGTCCCTTCAATGTGTAGTTCGCCAATTTTAGAAGAATAATTTCCACGGTACAAAATTATAGTACTAGATTTATTTATCATCTTATTTTAAAAACAATAGATAATTTTGACCACATCTTTTGGGGTTTTCTTAGGATAGTCCAGGTGTCGCCTGAACTATTAATAGTTCGGATGTCAAATTGCATCGCTCTGTGTCGCCTTAACTTGATCCCTGTTGCTTTTTTTTAATATTTTAAAATAATTGTTTAAATTTTATTTTATTATTTAGGGTTGGTCTGCTATGGACTCGAGTGCATGTTGTGCACCCTAGATCCCTAGTCCATGTTGCACTTTTCAGTTTACTAACTTACACTTTTTTGGTAAATGGTGTTGCACTTTTCAATTATTAAACTGTATATTTTTAGTAATAATTGAAAAGTGCAACACCATTTACCAAAAAGTGTGTAAGTCGGTAAACTGAAAAGTGCAACATGAACTAGGGTGCACAACATGCACTCGAGTGCATACTAGACTTTACCTATTATTTACTATTTTATCATTTATTAAAATTAATAATAATATTATTTAAATTAAACAACGAACGTAAAATTAGATTTTTTTCTAACATAATTAAATTATTATTTTATTTATATTTTATCTACACCTGCTCATTTAATTAGTTCACCCTCAAATTATGTTTTTACTACTGCACCCGCTCATTTTATGAGTTCACCCCAAATCATTTTTTAACTATGTTTATCTGCAATCGCTCATTTTATAAGCTCACCCCAAAATTATTTTTTACCACGGTTATCTGTACATGCTCATTTTATAAATTCACCCCAAAAGATTTTTTTTTTAAAAATAATTACATTTTAAGGACTATATTATTTTTTTATTAATTTACACAAAATATAATAAAACTAACCCTAATTTGTAGGGTGATACTCGAGTACATGCAAGATACCGGTACACACTAATTTTAATTTTAATTTTTTATTTATATTTTATCTACACCCACTCATTTAATGAGTTCACCCAAAAATCATTTTTTTACTACGGTTAATTGCACCCGTTCATTTTATGAGTTCACCCCCAAATCATTTTTTTATCACGGTTATGTCCACCCGCTCATTTTATGAGTTCACCCCTAAATTATTATTTTTTACCACGTTTATCTCCACCCCTCATTTTATGAGTTCACCCCAAAATATTTTTAAAAAAGTAATTACATTTAAAAGACTATATTATCCTTTTATTAATTTACACAAAATATAATAAAATCAATCTTAATTTGTATATTTACAATCTGTAGTCGAGTCATTACCGAGTTACCGTCGATTCGCCATCAAGTCACTCATATTTTTAGAAAAAAATTATAAAACATAATTTTTTTTTAAAAAACTATCGAAATTAGGCACAAATGTTGATTTTTTTTCTTTCTAAGTTTTCTTCCCCTTTCTCTTTTTCTCCCATTTTCAGTTTTTATTCCAAACTTTTAATTTCTTCGTTTTTTTTCCTTTTACTTATTTTTTTATTTTTCATTTTGTCATGTGTATTTTTTTAAATTTTAATACAAAATAATATTATAGGTATGATTTTATTATAGTCGATAATACAATAAATAATAACGAGTAATACTATAAATAGTAATCAGTAATACCGTTAACAGTAATTAGTACGAATAAACACTTATCTTATTCAAAGTGAGATGGTCTCATGGCGACACTGTTCATAAATTAGTAGAAATAAACACTTATTTTTTCCAAAGTGTTAAAACGTCATTCTCAAACTATGTTTTGAAAAGCAAAATTTTGGTGAAATCAGAATAAAAAAACTTTAGGAAATGTGAATGGAACTATTGGAAAACGTCATGCTCAGACCATCGATTAGTTCTCAAAAATATGTGTCCATATAATGTTGCTTACGAACATTGACCTAAAGTCCGATTTGTATAATGTAACTAGATTGATTGTTATCGGACTTGAAAATTACATTATTGAGGACACATTTTTATTTTGAAAGGAATGTTGATAGTAAAGTTTTTATTCTGAGAATAATATTAAGTGTTTCGATGACACGGCTCCCATAAAGTTTCGAATAAGATAATTTCTTATTCTATTGTCTTTTGCAATGACGATAAATAAACAAATTACCTAGATTCAAATGAATAACAAATTTACAAATTATATGTTGCAGCCTCTAGAGTTAAGAGTGGATTGAAAAATAATTACCTAGATTCAAATGAATAACAAATTTACAAATTTATACTATGGAGTACATGTTTCAAATATTTTTTTAATTGACAAATTAAACTTAAAATATATTATAAATTTATTTGAATTCCTTACATGCACTAACGGTCCTACGTTGCCCATTGTGACATTGTCTCTCATTTACGTCAAATAAAGAAGAAATTGTGATCGAGAGCAAACCGAGTAAGTGGAGACTTTTTGGGCCAACAATGTTAACCAATTTAATTAAAAGTGGAAAATGTTTTGGGCTAGCATTTAATTAAAAGTGGGCAGCCCAATTGTTTTATCAAAGAAAAGAACTGACCAGCCAATTTCTTGAATTGTGCGTGAGCAATAACAAATGTTCAAAAAAAAAAATTAACAGAATATTCTTTCAACAATTACAACTAAAAAATACATCAATTTTTCAAAATAATCTCATTTTCATGTTGAGCCCCCTAAAATATTATAAAACATGCTGAAATTTTATAATGAATGAACAAAAAATTCCTCAAAATTATTTCACACAATTGATGTCTTTTTGCCTTTTCTTTTTAATGACAAAATCATTGTCATTTTTATCTTAGGTATTATTAGATGAAGTTGTGTCATCATTCTCATGTTGAGAATCTGCAAAATATACATTAAAAATAAAATTAATAAATGTCAGAATCTTACTAAATTCATAAGTAAAATCCATAAATTTTAAATAAATCTCATAAATCAATAATCATATAAAAATCATACAAATTTTATATGAAAAATCATACAAATTTTATATGAATGACAATTGAGATTTGAGAATACTAAGAAACACAGAAAAAAATCAAAAGTTTATCAACAATTTGAGAATACTTCTTTTTATGCGTATTAATAATACTCATGATTCGACTAAGAAAAAATAAAAAATATAAATATAAATCACATAATTTTTTTTTATGAACATGTGTTTGGGATCGAAATGGAATTTTGTAGATTTTCTTCTTGTACATTATATAAAGTATATTTGCTAATTTTCTAATCATAAATTGTAACAACTAGTTTTCTAAATTTTGAACAATAGTTATGAAGAAAAACAGTTTTGTGATATCGGATAATGTAAAAGCTAGTAGAAAAATTTCTAACCGTTTGTACACCTCCAAATACTATGATTGGGCAGTAAAAAATAAATGTAAAAGGCTAGTAGAAAATTTTAATGTCAAATTAATATCTCAAATACTGAATTCGAAACTGAAATTTGTATAAAAAATTCAACTAAATTAATAATTTAACCTAAAATTCAATTCATTCAAATATCTATCTTAAACCCTAAATTTACCAAAACTAATTTGAGTAGAAAATATAGAATTGTTCATACATGGAACTCTTTTTCAATGGAATTTTCAAATACCTAGATTTACCAAAACTAATTTGAGTAGAAAATATATAATTGTTCATACCTGGAGCTCTTCTTCAATGGAATTTTCGAATAAAGGAAGAAAACAAGAGAACCATATGTGCCGCCTAAGTACTGAATTCGAAACAGAAATTTATATAAAAAATTCAACTAAATTAATAATATAACCTAGAATTCAATTCATTCAAATAAAAAAAAAGATAATTTATTGTTTATTATGATTATTAATGATATGAGAATTAAAATAAAGATTATATATTATCAATTAATTTTTTTATTAATCATGTGAGGATAAATTTGTAATTTTATATATATTTAAAATTATTAAATTTAATTTAAAAGTGATAGGACGACAAAAAACGATAATAAGTGCAATGCAGGGCGATGGATTCTGCGACGCCAAATGCAACAAGTATCAGGTCATCAAATATAAGCCATTAGATTTCAGATCTGATGGCTCAGATTACTGGACTGTTGATAGTCCAGGCGACACCTTAGAAGGCCACATCTTTTATCCCTTAATTCTTTCTTTACTCTATAATCAATGATTGTATATGTGGTACGTGTATGTGTTCTAGCTTTCGATTCTCAATAATATTCACTAAATCTACTAAAAAAAAAAGGAAAAAAAATCATCAAACCTAAAAAGTTTACGGAAAATATTGGGCACATGTTTAAAAAAAAGTTTAATGATGAGAGTGTTGAAGGTTAATTTTATAAACTTTTATATATAAAGTAAATGAAGTTGGTGGGTACGTTGAGTGTATGGTGGGTCCAAAAGTAATTACATTAAGGGTAAATATGTTTATATTGAGAGGGCGAGAAATGTAATGATTATTCAACATAAGAAAGTATGAAAACTTTTCGTTGATTGAGGAAGTAATAAATATGTAGTTTTTGTGGCAAAATCATATTTAACTTCTATTCAATGGCCGGGACTTATTTTCTAATCACATTCTCTACAATTTTATCCAATTACTTTTTTTTTTATCTTTAATTAACAACAAACTTGATTTTTAATGATAAGAATCATTACAGCTACATCTTCTCTGCTTAAAAGTCTTTCAACAGAAATTGATTTTTAGTGACAGTCGACAGGTCTATTATTAATTCTTAATTTATGGTCAATGAATTCATGGAGAGGAGCTCCGGCGACAGACATTGTTAGGTTCTACATCGAATTTAATGGAGTGACCGAAATTGAATCAGGCGAAAAACAACACTGATGTTAAAGTAATCTAGTGCAGGTTTTATTGGACTATCTTCTTAATTGTCGATTTAAAAGATGTTAGGAATATGAATGAACTATTAGGACATGTTTTCTTTTGGGATTATGTAGGGGTGAGCGTGAGAGGGGATGGTGAAATTCTGAATTAACAGTGATTGTTGTGTGTGTGTTTATTTTGGGATGTTGAGTAGGATAGGACATAACTTTATGTTAAATCAATTATATAAAATCGAGTGATGTTATATTGTTATATTAATTATATATTTGAGAAGTATAGTAATAATTGAATGATTTGGGTAATTATTAGATGATAAAATTATTATAAAATGATTTAAAATTATTCGAGGGTGCAAATAAAATAATATAAATAAATTTACGTTAAACATATAATTAATTTTGGACTTCTATGTACATGTGAATTTAGAATTTTTTGTCTACAAGTTCATGCTAAAAAATATATATACTCCCTCTGTCCACTAAAAGTGTGCTCACTTTTTTTTATAAATGTTTTTAAAATAATCATATTTTAATTATAAAAAAGATATGTGAGATAACGAGTTAAAAATATTATTGATAGATACTCAATCTTGTTAACAAAATAGAAAAAATACTCAAAAGTTAACTATTTAAATATAATAAATACGTTTTTTGTGAACCCAAAAATAGAAGTGAGCACACTTTTAGTGGGTGGAGTGAATATACAAAAGTGTGTAATTGGGTCATAAAAGTGTGAATTATACAACTCAACCTTATTCATCCAACCATAAGTAGGGGTGTAAGTGAGTCGAGTCAACTCGCGAGCTACTCTTGCTCGACTAGGAAAAATATCGAAATCGACTCGAAGTTAATCGAGTCGAGTTTCGAGCTACTCGAGTAGCTACCGAGTTTGAGTTCGAGCTCATAAATACTCGGCTCGAAAGGCTCGCGAGCCTAATTGAGCTTGAACAATATTTATTACTTTTCCATTAATATATAATTTATATTTATATATAGATAATCGAGCCCGAGTCGAGCTCGAGTTTATTTTAAAAAAATATATGTTTTATTATTAATTTTGAATATTATATAGGTACCGAGTCGAGTCGAGTTCAATCATGAAATTTTAGGCTCGATCAAGTCGAGTTTAAAATTGATTCGGTTGATTGCGAGTTTGAAATTTATTATGAGGTAAGAGAAAAATAGAAAATAGTGTTAGGTGTGATTTTCAAGAAAGTAATGTATATTGATAAGATGTATTATTAGTATATATACATATTTTTAGGGTGGATGTAATTAGATGGTGAAATGCGGATGTTAAATCCCAAATTAGAACAAGATGGGGGCAGTTACGTCCCACGTCTGGACGGGTGAGTCCCAAAACAAACATGCCCTTAAGGTTATGTCAAAATAAATCAATAGGATATAAATTATTGAAACACATTATCGTAGATCTGTTGAATTTAAGTTTTGATGGCTAAAATCATGTAATCTGTTAACTAATTTAATTTATAGTGAGGGGCTATCAACACTCCAAATAGTGTTATTCACATCTCAATTGTTATACACACATTTTTAAAATTTAAAATATTAAACACACCCTATTCTTTTCCTATTACACCCTTCTCTATTCAAAATCTCATTCTCCATTCAAAACCCTATTCTTACTAAACACACTTCATTAACCCTTTTTCCTTTACCAACATTTACCAAAAAAAAAAAAATTTTGCAGTAAAAATTTTGAAAATGAAGAGACGATCGAACACTATTTTTTTTAGTTGTTGAATATATTGTTGAACAATTGTAAAAGTATTTGTTCTTACAATAACAAGTAGAGTCAATTGCACGCAGAGTGTATCGAACTCAACATCTTATTCTTGAGACGTTAAACTACATGTTTTTTTTTTAAATGAATTTACTTCACACAGTTAAATTGTGAGAGGGAATGTAGGTCTGATAGTCAAACCATGTAAATTCATGTGTGTACTTTATCACTTTATTATTCTTATTATAATATTTACCTAACTTAGCTTCGCATGATTACTATTATAATCTTAAAAACTTGATCATGAGATCAAATTATTTAAAATCAAATATCAAATAGATAATTAAACACAAACATGAACACACCATGATAAAGTGGGATAGCTAACACCACTACCTAGGCCTTAGGTCCTGAGTTCGAGTCATGGAAAGGGAAAAAAAAGGAATGAATATTTAACTTCCATAAAAAAAAAAAAAAAAAAAAACCATGTAAATTTGATATTTGCCACAAATTTGCAAAAGATACTCCGTATGAACTTTGTCACGAATTATGCCACAACTTACGTTATTCAATAAGATTTTTTTAATATAAAGTGAAACTCGAATTAACTAGTTAATTAAGCTAATCAATAATTAGTGGAAATAATTTGAATTTTATATAATAAATATTGTTGGGATATGAATCTAGAACAAGTCCTAAAAGATGAATAAAAGATAAAAGATAAAGTTTTGATAAGCCAAAAAGAGGACTTGAATATTTTCTAAGTGTTGACTAATCTAATCTAGTTAAGTTGAAGTCATCTTGAACAGATCAGTAGAGTTCACACAAAAAGAAAAGTATTGTTTATATTTAAAAAATAAGTACGATTTATAAGTACTTCATATCTGTTCATATATATTTACATTGATTAGGTTGTTACTGAGCTATTTGAGTATTGTATAGAGCTCATGTTTGTATATGTAATAGATAGATTCATTGTATAGTTTATAAGTTGACTAAGCTTGTATTATAAAAGCTTAATGTATTGTAAAAGTCTTGTTAGGTTAGATGATAGGACTAGATTAGTTCTATTTGAAGTCTACTGCACAAGAAGAGAAGACCAGTCTACTACTCAAGACAGGTGGACTGCAAGACAAGTACATCTACTAGACTACACAAGACAAGTTAACTTTAAGTTAGTTACAGAAACGCGTATTGAAGATGAAATTGAAGAATTAGTTATGGAATAACTAATTAACTGAAGAAACGCGTGGAAGAATAAAAGAATCAGTTAGAAGTTAGTTTTCAAGAAAGGTTGTTACACAACTGAAAGTTCTTGGATTTGAAGTCTATAAATACTCCAAGGTATTCATTGGTTAAAGACTACTGATTACAGAGATAGTGGGAATTACTACTTACGAACGTCATTTGAAGATCCAATCGAAGTTTACTCTCAGAGTTGATTGAAGTTCAGAAAGATAGCCAGAAGACAAGTGAAGAATCAAAAAGGCTACTACTGAAAATCAGAGAAGTTTTTTTTGTTTTTGTTTGTTATTTTCAAGGTGCTAGATACTTGTAAAATTTCTAGTAAGATCATAGACATATCTGGAGGTATAGTCTGTTGAAGATCTAAGTCTTCTTCTTGGGACTTTAAAGACAGGAACATACACTTGTACTCGATTGGAAGAGTTTTAGTGGAAACATCACAACTGGGTTTGTGAGAGTGGATGTAGACAAGTTGTCGAACCACTATAAATCTTGTGTTTGATTTACTTTACAGTTTTGATTGTTTAAATTGCTTAATTGTTTTAACTACTTAACTGAACTTGATTAGTTGAGTATAGAACAGAGTTCTCGAAAATAAGTTGAGTATAATCTTGAATTGGGCTCATTGATAATTTCGTATTCCGCATATTGTACTTTGATATTTCGAAAGAATTTTGAAAAGTCTATTCACCCCCCTCTAGACATTTTCACTAGCTTACTCGTTATTAACTCAACTTTGGGACCTACAAATATGATTAAAAAATTTAAAATATAATCAATTAAGTTAAATTTGGAAAATTCGCGAGTAAAATCCAGGTTAATGCGGGTTAAATTTAATTAAAATATATTTTTTTTACTTTCAAGTATTGTTTTACTATATAACCAAAATTATGTTTGGTATATGATCTAAATATTATCACTACAAGATCAAAAATGTACTACTACAAGTGTAAAAATATAAATCAAAATATGTTATTATAAGATCAAAAATATTATGTTACTATAAGGTCAAAAGTACATTACTACAAATTAAAAGATATTATAGACACTTAAAATTTGGGCGAATTTTTTAGAATATTTTTTTATATGTAGTAATACACTTTTAATTTTATAGTGGTAATACTTTGACCTTATAGTAAACCACCTGCTTACTACCCGCGAATTTTGGAACGACCCAAATCAAGCTTATAACCCACGAATTTTTAAAATTGTCTTGATTAGACATTGAAATATTTCACACGTGTTACTTAGTTATAATTAATATTATAAAAAATATATACTGTATAATATAGCTGATTAGCATGAAGATGAGTGGTTAGAGACTGTAAAATGGGCCAAGTACCTACAAAATAGTAATTTATAAGCCCACTAAAGAGAAGTAGTCGAGCAAATAGCATTAGGCAATGACTAAACTTGAAGCATAACCAAAACAAGTTTACATTACATGAAGCAAAGCCAATGGCTCATATCCAAATGCAGGAAGGTAATGTTACATATATTTTCCAAATGATCAAATTTTTTTCTCGACAAAATGGACTAAACGGTCATTTGAACAAACAATTGCAACTGTTCTTACTTCTTGGCAGACATTCGCACGAGGGAGAAAACTGTTTTTCGCACTATTCACTTTTCGATTTTTTTCCTTCACTTATTCTGCAAACAAACAAAACAACTCAGAAAAGGAGCATCATTGCATCTTTCCTAAAATAATGAGCAAGTGAAAGAACCTTTTTGTTTTTGTTTTTCTCTTTAAAAAATAAAATTGAGTATGCAAATGTAGTTCATCTACAAAATCGTGCATTACTTACATACGCTCTTGGAATCTCAAATCTTGGGGTGTTTGTGCTTGGATTCGTCATCAGACTGAGAGCTACCACAACGCGTCAAGAAGAAGTCAAGTTTTCTCTGCTTCAAAGGGCTGCTTCCTGGTTGACTACCTGTTGTCCTCTTCAAAGGGCTGCTTCCCGGTTGGCTAACCAAAGTTTTGAAAGGGCTGCTGCCTGATTGGCTAACAGAAGCTTCTAGAGAATTTTCTTGACCATCAAGCATCTAACCACAACCGCAAACAATCAAAATTATTTCATGCAAAACACAAGTAAAAGTGGCTCAAAAAAAAAAGTGAATATCAACAAAAGAAATCATTAGTCACTCACACGAATATAGGTCAAGGAAAAACACATAGGCTGAAGATGCATGAGTTTAAAGATATAATATATGGCACATTCCAAACCCCCAACAAAGACGGGAATACGACAGTCTGGTCACATTCAATTAAACAAAAAGGCAAAAATAAGCAGTCATTATAAATATAACATTTTGGAAGAGCAATGTACCTGTCCAAGATTGTCCAGTTTGCTATGAATGACATCCCTGAAAGTAAGTCAGCCAAATTGCAAACTTTTATATCCAACTAATAAACTGTTACATTTTTTAAAAATAAATTGGAACAGAACTAAAACATAAGTCTGCATTACTAATCTAGTAATCTGTAAGGATGTAAAGAACATAAAGAAGTACCATATTATATCGTCAACTGTGTCATTTGCTAGCAAATAGCATACGTTGACCGATGAAACCTGAAAAAAGTAGTAATTCACGTCACTCAAACTAACTCTCAAAGGAAAACAATGAATTCAAACATCAGAAATTCCAACCACGGGGAGGGTTGATGCACAATTTTTTCAAGCGCGCAGCAGCCCTTGAGTATTTTTAAAATTTTAATGATCAATTTCCTGTTGGAAGAAGCTATGAATCTCAAAGTGTTCCCCAGAACTGATTTCCAATTCTAACCAACAGTTTCTGCATCACGTGAAGATCTATCGCTAGATCCAGTTTCATTATGAGCCAGTAAATATACCTGACCAATCCTATGAGCACGATCTTCTGCTTGGATGATGTCCCCAGGAGTCCAAGATAATTCAGCAAATATCACTGTGCTTGCTGCAGTTAATGTTAAGCCAACACCTCCAGCTTTGATCGACAACTGAGCAACCATAAAAAAAAAATGCATGGAAGAACATACTACATAGTAAATTATAATAATAATAATAACATAATATAAATAAAACAGAAGCAATACCACTGCAGCTTTAATTGAATCTTTTTCCTGAAATTCTGTCACTAAAGCTTGTCTCGATGCTGCTGGTGTGCCACCATCAATCCTTATGCATCCGAGTTTTTTTTTCTGAAAATATAGGTTCAAGAATATAAAAATATAAAATAGGCATGTATAAAACCATATCCTAAAATAGAAACCAAAGATGATGTTTGTTTTGGGTTTAAAATCTAAAACTGGTTCTCCTTTGAGATTTTAAAACCTGGTTTTCAAAAACCCAACACTACACACCCCTACAAATAACCTGTGAAATCTAATCATTACAATCACACACAACAACAATTATATAATACATCAAATACTCTTACACATTGATTTGACAATAAGTTAATCTCACCGTACAAAAAATCCTACAATAAACACATACCTTACAATTTATAAGGATTTCAAAAAACCAGTTTTAAAAAATCACTTAAAACCCAAAACAAGCATCACCAAAGGGTCTTACCAGGAGAAATTTGTGTATTGCATCGATCATTGGTTGATGATGCGCAAATATTAAAAACTTACAACCTGCCTGCATGATACATGAAGACAATGGGGGAAATGTCAAATACCTAGAACAAATTACTATAGATGCTTGAAAAGCAACGGTGTGATGAAAATAGATAACACTAAACATCGAGATAGGTTTACAGCTTGAAGCAATGCATTCTCAGCAAGAGGGAAAAGTATGGGAAGGCAGTTGATAACATCATACCTCAATTATGGTTCCCAGATAGTCCAGAACAGCTGGAATCTTGACTTCGGCAGATTCAGTGTAAATCTGTAGTACACCGAATGAAATAAATCAAAAGACAATGGCATCATATAATGTGACTAAACAGGCGAATTGGAACTAATGAATCATGAAACATAATCAAAGTTTTCCATTCTAGACTCATCCAACATGTCTAGCCAACAATAGAATACAAGGATCATTCCATGTGAAACACCATTACTAGTAAGAGATTTCTCCCTGCTGTTATCTTCATCTCAGTATATATGTTTTATACCATTATCGAAGCTCTAAGCCATGCAGGCTTATGGGATGTCCCCAATTAGCCTGTAGCCATGGCCATTGACTTACTGACCAGCAGATTGGGGTATGAAAGGATAGGTACTTCTTTTTATTTCATCTTTAATTTACTCAACCATACATTTTAACCACAGAATTCTTATATAAACTTATTTCCAATATGATTTAACAAATGGGCACAAACTATGTTGCCAGCTGCATTCTTTATCCTAGTTATGTCGCTGCAGAAAGTTTCAAGCATATCCGCACATTTGTGTAGCAAGGTTTGGAACCAAAGTTTTGTATTAACTACTGTGAATCATTAACAAGCAATTTGAAGCACATTTTCGTTCACCTGATAAACAATAGACATTTTAAAGAACAGGTATGTGCAAGGAACAAAAGTTAAAAGGTCTGGACTCCTAAAATAATAAAGTGTACATGATTATAAGACAATTTAGAAAAGAACGTCTCTATTTTGGGAAAGTGGATGTGCATACAAAATTATTAACATAGACGAGCACGTTCAAAATATAAAAAATTTGTTGGGGGAGCGAATGATGGGTTTCATATTTTACCAACTAAATAAGAAAACAAGAATAAAAAAAAAGACTTTATGTTAGTTACTTGGAAGGCATACCTTATTAATAAGATTTTTCTCGGTGAACTTTAGTGATTCAGCTTCTTCTTTTGACTGGCATGATTTGGTTTTCATTTTTATAAACTCCAACTGTAGAAAAAAATCATTAATATGAATATAATTTTTAAAGAACATCATCCAAATTAAGCCTTTTTAAGAGAATGTAAAATTAAAGTTACACGCTTTCTCTTCCTTGACAAGGATAAGAGCAGGCTAAATCAACATGGTTCGACATCAACAATAGAATAGGCAATAATAACAGGATGATAACAAACCAATAACAACAGAATTACAGAAAACTTCTTATATTCATAAAAAAGAGGCAAAAAAAAAAAATCACCTCACGGAAAAGTACATTGATTTGTCTCATTTCCTGTTCACCCAACTCCAAGAAAACCTGCAAGTAAGAAGAAAAACAGAGGACATAATTTATTTTTCTCAACAATCAAAACTCCATCAATCTAAGTCCAAGGAAATATGATGAGAAAAATCAACAGAGTCAAGATGCAGCTTGAAGAGAGTTGAAAGTTATCTAACTTGCAATACTGTATATAAGAGACATTTTACATCAAACTCTTGAATGCAAGACGTATGACTTAGTTTTCAAGTGGCAGTTCAGATTAACCTTATGCAAACAACCAAATTTTGTTCTGGAATTGTCCATTTGGATTAGAGAAGGATTTAAAGACTCAAGGTTTTAGATCTATAATCAATCAGTTTTCATTGATATATGAAAATCAAGAAAGCTACTCAATAAAACATTGAGCACGACTCAATCACCCTACAGATATTTTTAGATTATAATAAAGATGATGCAGCCCAATATAAGTGAAATTATAAAACTTGGATAAAAGAACTAAGATTATGCTTTTCCGAACCCAAGGTTTCAAGTCCATTTAAAAATGATACAAATCATATAACACCAAGATACCAGTAAAAGGAATGGATTGGAGAACATACAGTTCCTTTTTCCCTAAGTCAAACAAAACTGCACCCCATAAACACATAAAACTGCAGTACTGGTAAGTATGACTCATGAAATCAACACATTACGCACCTGTTGCCTGCGTTTCACCGGAAGCTCAGTGAGTACATCTTTCTTAAGTCGGCGAATCATTACTGTGGCTTTTATCAAATTATGTAGCTCTTCATGATTGCTTGCACCTTGATAGACTCCAAATACACCCTGAAAAAAGAAGAATATTGAGTTTGTAATGTTTGATAGAATAATAGCATATGCATAGGAAAAAGGATATCTCAGAGGAACTGACTTACACCCTTGCAGTAACGGGTACCATATTCATGAACATTCTTATACGCATCAGGATACAAAGCTTCCAACTGTATTTCAGGCACCAACTATCAATTTGAAGCATAAGTGCGGATTTAACTCTTGAAATGGATGCTTGAAGTTTACCTGTTTATATAGTTCAATTGGTCTAGACAACGCTGGAGTTCCACTGAGCAAGATCGTGTACCGAGCTTTCTATGGATAATCAGTGTAGCGACATGACGATGAGAAAATAGGGAGAGAGAAAGACAATATAAACAATGACGGTCATAATGAGCAAGGAATGTGAGGATATAGGACAGGAGAAACAAGAACCCTTTAGACAAATAAAGCAACAGATATAAAATCGCTTCTTCAACCTATCTTTGTTTCATTTATTATTCTTCTTTTCTCAAAGAGATTGAGTAAATTACTTGATACAACATGACCAATCTGGTGATAAGCAAGAGTTTGATGAAAATAGATAAATAATATTCAGAACCTCTGCTGCTTGATACTATTTGCATGTTTATTTAATTCAAAAAATGCAAAAAGTCCACACAAAATAGAAAATAGTGAACCTGCAATATCGGAATGGATGCAGTAGTCCGTTTTGCTTGGCCATTCTTCAGGAAATGTGATTCATCAGCAATCACAACCTAAATTGACATATAAAGGTTGATCAAACTACTTTGTAGACCCAGCAATGCTGCCTACAAGATTCCATACAACTGTATCACATGTAGAAGGCTGTTCTTAATACTTAATAGTAATGGATACTGGAAGTACCTGTACTAGTGTTTGAGACTCAAACTACGCATTTTGGAAAATATAAATGTGCGGACTGAGGTTTTAATACATAATATTTCTAAGAAAATTCATCGGCAGGGAGTCTAGGTTATTCAAAGGTAAAAACTAAGTGATGACATAATGAAATACCCTATCTGTCCAGAATTCATTAAACCTTTTGTCTATCTGGGGTGGGATGTCCTAAAAGTAAATCTTCAATCCCAAAAAATACTTTCTTGCATAAAGTAATAACCAGACACCAGTAACTATTAGCCACTACTTTCGAAGGATACTAATTTTTTTTTTAAAAAACTCATTTTTTTGGCAAAAATTGCATATGTTCAGCATTCTTCAGCATGTCTCATGCATAAACTATGTAGCCAATTATATCAGAAAATGCGGAAACAATACCAGGGTACTATACATAAAAACCCCAAGCATATAATTTTCTTATTCACAGAATAGATGAAACAGGCTTAACGAAGTCAGTCAGTACCAAATACATATGTATTCTTAGTCTTAGTACCCAGCAGCTTCAGAATGTTGACATATAGAAAACAGCAAAATTGTACGAGGACAAATGAAAACTTCATGCACTTGACAATTTACCAATTAAAGCATCTAACTTTAATTAAACTAACTGAACTTCAAGAAATTATGATGTGGCCAAAATGAGGACATTCGTCTCTGAAAAGCAACTAAGTGATAACACGGAGCAGAGTTTTTCTATTAAGAGAACACTCGGGATTGCTATTAAACGAGAATCTCAGCCACATTAACTGTGGCATACAGAGACGAATAGAAAAGAAAAGGTGAAAGTTGTTTACAAACTATAATTCTGAGGAAGGAAACTGTAAATAATTTAAATAGTGTTTACACAGATACAGAGAAAATCAACAAATATTGAAAAGAACTCCATACAGAATTTGTAGAATGACTATAAGTCTTTAGAGAAGAAAACACTCTATTTCCCTGAATGTTTAGTAGCATAGGAATTAACAATTAATGTGAAACTCTTAAGCATTAAAACATGCAGTATGTGTAATCTTCGTCGGTACACCGTACACGTACACATGTATTAGCACCGGCTACATGTGCCCAGCCCCAGAATAAGTACCAAAAATAAAGAACATGACTTGCGGTACTTCCCATATCATCCTTGCCAAATCCATAGCAGTTTGCAGCAAAAGCACACATACAAATAAGGAATGTTTATGACATCTAATCATATAGCAAGAAAGATGTGCACAGTGTAGTAAACAGAGTATTCCTAACTATTACCTTGAAATCTGAAGCCAAAAGTTTATCCTTTAATTTAGGTACAATATCGTAGGATATGATGTTGAAGATGCCATCGAGATTAATAGGTCCCTTGGAGTTTGAGGGCACTATATTAAACCCTGCTTTGTTGGAACCACTTGACTGAGACAAAACCACCTGTTCATGAGTCTTTATCAGGATATTATTTAATTGCTGCATTCATTTAAGAGCTTCCATAAACAAAGGAATATACTGTTCTGCTATATGCTTGCCAGTATTTACTCATAATGTTTTTAGAATGTGCATCATACATCCAAATTACATAGTCTATCATGAATATTTCTATGAAGGAATCTCTGCAGGACATGATCATTTAAGAAACTATTCATTGGAGAAGTGGGCTATAAAGTATGAACTAAAGAGAGTACAAAGTTCATAGCAGTAGTATTAGCAGTGTGGAAACTCTACCTAAAAGCTAGCTAGCTCAAGAGTGGAGGATTGACTCCCTACTCAAGTACCCATCCACAATGGCTTGTGGATTCAATGTGGGATCATAACAATCAACCCCCCTTAAGATCCAGACATCCACGGACGGCTCACACTCCGTGGAGCCTTCGCAGCGACCCAGGCTGACCGGTTCCTGGTGCCGTGCGGCCCTCTCCCCAGGTATCCCTCTTCTGTACCACGACCATTATCCGGCAGGTCGGACCAAATTGTTAGGCATTCAATTTGGAATCCCTAACTCCACCTAAAAGCTAGCTCAAGAGTGGAGGATTGACTCCCTACTTAAGTACCCATCTACAATTGCTTGCGGATTCGATGTGGGATCGTAACATATACAGTATATATAACTGGGTGTTGTAAGTTCGTGAATCTATTAAAAACAAGTTGATAAAAGTACAAACTAAGCTCCTATCATGCATCATAATGAAACTGAAGAACTAAAACATCAGAATAATCAGGGAGTATGTACCAGTATATCTGATGGTGCAATATTCAGCCACTGCTGAATCGTCTGCAATAAAACATAAAAATATTAGTGCAAATGTGAAAAATTCTCAAGCAAAGGCACAAGCTATGTAACTTACAGAAGCCCAATGAAGCCGTAAGGAAGATGGAGTCAGAATGAGCACAGGCCATGCTTCACGAACGCAAGAGGCCACTGCAATGGCCTGTACATGTGACCAGATTACTAAAATGTGATCAGTGGACTTTAGTTTCATCTCCAATAAATGAATTGCATGAAATATCGTTTTTGAAAAGACATAATCAGCTAGTTTGAGCCAGTCTTATAACTGAAGCCAACTCAATTCTGAAACAGATGGTTTAGATAAAAATCAAATTTGTTTCAGTTGGACAATTGAAAGGGATTATTTTAATGTGACAAAAAGTCAATAATATCACATTAAGTTCCTTCATTTGGGAAAAGATGTACAAAAATACATAAGAGGTCCATTTATGGAACAATGAACATAAAATTTTAATGTATGGTTCCCTATACTAAACTAAACATACTAAACAAACATTCATAAAACTGAAATGAAAATTTGAATATTGCTACTTTCAGCACAGTAGGTAAAAGACCTTTGCAACCCGAAGGAATTTTTAATCCAAAAGATAAACAGTCAAGAGCACTATAACACACATTAGCCAAAATAAAATGGAAAAGTTTCAAGCTCTAAAGAGATTTTACAGGACAACTACGCAGCTTGTAAATATGATGGGTCTTTCCCACAGTCAAACCTAATCAAAATCCAAAAAGTGTAACGCAAGTTATAAAAGTTGAACTCAAGCACCAATGCACGATTCAGGTGATTAGGGAGAGATATCATGACACTTGCATCATTACAGCACTCCAGGTACACCAGAACAGGTTTTGGTTGGATCAGTAAGGAGCAATGGGATCATCATCATCAACTTCATTTCAGTTTGCATGTTTGGAATGCGCGCAACACAGAGAGTCATGCACTCAAAACTGTAACATCAAGTAATTATCCTCCACACTATTTTCAATCTAGCTCTCTTTGATGCCCTACAACCCCATGATCCTCAAACCTAAATTAAAGATGAGCTTTTAATTATTCAGAAATCATTAACACGTACGCCCACAAAAAACAAAAATTGAATTAGTCCATATTCCCACACAAATAGATTTCTCCACTCGTCTTGAATTACATATGTAATAACAGTGACTTCTTCCTCTGAGCCTCCTCAACCGACAAGCAGTTTCATTTCAAGTGCATCACCTTAGCCATGGATGCCCAATGTATAGGATGTACATATGGCCCGTGACAATAGACTGTCAGTATCAAAAGTTGTAAAAGCAAAGCTGCAACACAGTACCAGGACCAAAACCCAAGATATAGGAGAAACGGAATCCCACCACATTTACTATTTCTCTTAATCCAGGTGTTATCTCTGAGTCATTCTTATGTTATAACAAGACTTTCTCCATTGATACACCACTCAATTTCTTCCACTGGACAATCAGTTCAAACATAGTACTTTCCATATGCTGATATGCTTGTGAAAAACTCTACAAAATGTTAATAAAACATCCAGGAGCCAGTAATGTATCCAAGGGCATTTGCAAAATGATAGCAATAGCATCTGTAGATGACCCTATCTGATTCTTATGTTACTCAGTTCAATCTTTAGAGACTCATTGGGAAGAAAATTCCATAACAGTATTGGAAGAGAGTTCAGAAATCATCAAATTTACACACGTCAAGCATCAGCAATTATATTAATGCATAGCTTGATTTTGATAAGAATGAGGTTTTGAACAGGAATAAAACTAATTAAGGGATGACCATTTTAAGCCTAATATACAGAGGGAATTTTAGAAAAAACTTTGCTAAGAAAAAATTATGAGTGGCTGAGTGCTATGCAGATCCCAAGTTTGTGAGATGTGTTGTGGTTCTTATCCAGTCAGCTTCTACCACTAAGTATATAACTAATCTTTCAAGTTTCAACGTCAATTATGCACTATCAAAAATCGGTTTTAGAACGTTTTGAGAGTACTATTTTGACAACAAACTCCATTGAAAAAGGGGATGATATGAGGAATGAAGTGTAATCTTCATCAAATGCTATTACCTGAAGAGTCTTCCCTAGACCCATTTCATCAGCTAGTAGAACCCGCCCTCCATGCTGTAATATAAATCTGAGAAGGTGCAAATTGCTGATGCTCAAATAACATTCTGATAAACTGATTAATACTAAATAGATCTACAGTTTACTTAATTTTAACACAAACTCCAATCCTAAACTGAATGGAAGAGTAAAAATATCTAGCTGGGACTACTCTTACATACCTGACACCATCACGTTGAAAAGGCAGGAGCTTTGATTCAATATAACTGGGAATCTTCTCATATCGGTCTGTTGAGAACATGAAATGAGCACACTCATACTTGGCACTATAATACACAAGAATGAAGGCCCAACCAATACATTAACTGTAGATTATTTCTCTCAGAGTTGTTATCTTTTTCCCTCTCAATAGATCCAAATCATCGGCAAGATTAATGGGGAAACCATATAGAAGTGGCAAATTAGGAAATACAAAGAGAGAGCACCTTATTCTTGGAACATATCTAAGTCTGCCCAAGGTTTTATGTTAACATGAGGACAACTAAAACCCAAGAAAGCTTGAAGCTTCAGTTATCATTTCAAGTGGGAAAATAAAACTAAACAGGAAGACATTTTAGAGTCTAAGTTGCAATTATATCATATGCTTCTTGAAGTACAATATTTAATATTTTTTTATAACTTCAATATTATACCCCAAGTAAGCTTGGTAAATGTGTTCATGTCTGACCAAAGAATCGTCACTAGCCTCTCCCCCCGCCCCCAATTGAGAGACAGAGAGATTGCTTTAAAGCTTAAAGCTTTAAGAGTTTGACACAATTAATTTCCATGAATGGATCTTTCTCTTCTTCCCCCAATCAAATTTGCCAAGCATCCCTTTACTGATTTTTAGACCTGATGTTTTCAGCAACCTTATTGAATCCATGGACATCCCAAAACCAGAAAAACACTAATTCTATCATGGGGAAGAAAGGAAACTGCTCAACCTAATCCTTGCTTCATAATCTTCCCTTTTACTTCAACCAAAGATGACATGTTAAAAAAAAGAAAAACATGTGACAACATGAAGCACTCGATCCATTGTGTACAGCTTATATCCTCACCTTCATATTTGCACATTATAGCATATATACACCCTCCGATCCGGTATAAGCTTTTTGTTGCTTATGGGCCCAGAGATTAAAGAGTATGATAAAATAATAGATGTAGTACAAGTGATGTGATTGAGAGAGAGAGAATAATAGATGGAGTACGATAAAATAATAGGAAGTGTTATTGGTAAAAATTATGAAGCTTTTAGTGGGAGTGTGGGACGGACCAAAAAGGTAAAACAAGAAGCTCATACCGGGATGCAAAGAGTAACTCATAGACATAGCATATCATATTAACATAATATGACATATCTATGCCCTTTAGTCATAGCAAGATAAGATTTTCTGTGGAGTACTCTCACTGAAATTGAGCCAAATAGCTAGATTTCTAAATGTTTGGTCGAGCCATCTATCAAAGTGAGCATTTAAGTATGCTTTTTAATAATGAAGAATCAATATACCTTGAAGATCTGGAAGTGAAGTGGCAGCAGCAATAGCACGCCTTACCAAAGGATCTAAGTTCTCTATCTGGAAGTTAAATGGGAAAAGGATACATCAAGTTAACCATCTATAAATTCGGTCAAATACATAGTGAGGGGATATTATAAGAAAACCTAGTTGAATTGAACCTAACATTCAGAAATCCCAGAGCTTCAAGAATCACCTCAACATTAGATCCAGGAATATCACGAAGAACACTTTCTGCTGTTGACAATGAATTTAAAGGAAACATCCACAATCTGCAAGAGATTAAACATATTATGAATATGAAACAAAATTGACAACAATGCACAAGGATAAACAGATAAAAGGGATGAGAGAAGGTCACACCAAAACTTTCAATTTTACTAGTATGAAACCTACATCGGTGATTGGAAATTATAAAAATAATCATGTAACTGGGTCGCGAATTTGCGGTAGTCATGAAAAGAAAAAACTACTCCCTCCGTCCCTGAAAAGCTTTCATTTGTTGGAACAGAGTTTAAGAAAAAAGTGTAATAATTAAAGTCTTGGGGGTAATTTTGTAAAATTTTTTATATAAAGTAAATAACGTAGTTTGATTGAGTGTAGTGTGAGCCCCAAAAAATATTGCATGAAGGGTAAATATGTGTATATCGTGAGAGTGAGTATGCAAACTTTTCAAGGACGGAGGTAGTACCTTTCTTTTGCATTCCAATTAGCTCTTGGGATATTGCGGAAAGCGCCTACAAGTGCCTAATGGAAGATAATAAAATGACAGTAAGATAAACGGACATTTATGTCCATTATATCATAAGTCCAAAAAGGCACAGATACCTTGTCATAAGGAAATCTTGCAGCAATATTTCCACTGGCATGTAGAAAAAACTTGATTGTGATCTTTGGATGCTCTGGCTTTGGTGAATTATCTTAAATTGGGTTGAAGTTAAAAACAACCAAGAATGCAGGTAAATACAAAGTTAAGAGTGTAAAAAAAATAAATACAAGGACAAAGAAAAGAAAAGGAATTCACCAATCATCTTTGGCGCCACTGATGAAGGTAATATTCTTGCGTGCTGTGTGGTATTAATCTGCTTCATGAAGCAACATCGAATGAGAGAACTAATGGCACGAGTAATAATGTTTATCTGCCTTGAGAAATAAATTTGCTTATAGTAGTACTATTAAAAAAACTGATTGATATCATAATTGAAAAAGATATTTACGCAGTGAAATTAAAGAATGGGGAGGCAAGACTTTGGCAGTCTTCAATGTGTAATTCTATTAATTCCCTGGATTTTCAATTTCCACAAGAAATCAAACAAAAAGGAGATATACAATGCACTTTCTTTTCTTCTCCACACTACTAATAGATTGATAGGTCGAACAGAGAGAGGTTCTCACGAACTCAGGAATTTACATTCAACTCAATACAGATTATTTACCTAACGTGTTAGCCATAAAAGAAAAAGCTTCTAAGACTGATGCATAATTACAAAACAAGGGGTAAGGATAGATAGATGAAAGTGAAGAAAATGTTACCCTATCATTGTCCAGAGGTGGTCTCATGAGAGAGGAAGGCTTTGCTGGGGAACGATAAGATGGCATGTTCGACGGGCTAGAAGGTGGCACATTTGATGGCCTAGAAGATGGCACATTTGACGGCCGAGAAGATGCAATGGGCCTATTATCATAAACATGACTGGTAGAGGCAGCAGCAGAAGAGCTGTTACGCTCAGCCAATTGCTTCAGGGCTTCTCTTTCTAAGGAATCCAACTCTTCAGAGCTGAAATCCCAATCATCCATCTTTGTCACTGAAATTTCACCTCTAAGTTCAAGATTTGTGTAGAGGATTTGGCGCTTGGAATCAGAAGGAATTTTAGGTACCAATGATCACAGCACTCTGCAAAGGTCCTAACAATAACATAGCATGAGCAAATCATTCGGTGAAAATAACATAACTCAAGACTTCAACATAAACACTACACCATACTAAGCACAATCATACATCCTATTCTTCACGCGTATTCATACATAATCAATTAAATCAGCTGACATAATATAAAACCAACTCAAAGGTCTCTAAAACATGGTTATGAGCAATTTCATTGTCACAATTTTTTTCAAACTTCAGCCAAATTCCAGCATAAATTTCTCAAGTTGTACCTATATTAACTCATCAGTTCAGTTCCCATTAATAAATCAGTATAGCAATACAAACTAACTCATTTCCTGCAATGAAAAGGTTCAAAAATCCAAATCCAAAATAATCACAGAAAAACCTGCTCATGAAGTTAGCAAATTCCGTTACCCATAGGTCACAAGCAATATCACATATTGAGACGAAGAGATGAATGAAACCAGTCAGGAGCATTACCACTCTTTATTCAATTTAACGAAATCATAATATTTTAAAAGGCATACATTTGCACAAAGAGTTCACATTATCATCCATTAGAACAAGAACGAGAGTTTAAACCTGATTTTTGGGGGGAAAAAAAGACTACACCAGAATCTAAATAACCAGCACAATCAAAGGCCGCCTCAAGATGGCCGATTGGAAATAACACCACCGTCGAGCAGAAAAAGTCTTACAGGCCCTAACAATTTGAAATGTGAAATTCCATAACTTCTGGGTTAAATAATAAAATTGTGATAAATCTCAAGAAGAAACAAAACACAGGACGTAAAATTTGGCCACCACCGTGAAATCCACGGTGAAATGCTTCTCTGGTGATTCTCTCACTTCGTCCAAAACCCCTGTTCTTGAGTACGAGAGGACTGCATTTGAAAATCAAAGTAACGTTGTAAGAAGGATGAAATTATTGGTACTTCTCAAAAAAAGATGAAATTATTGGTGCTTTTCAAAAAAGGATGAAATTATTGGTACTTTTCAAAAAAGGATGAAATTAATAAATTATTTGTAAAAGTCGAAATATTGATTTTTTAAATTTGTGGAAATCTATACTAATATGATACACTTACGTATTTCCTTTTTTAGTTTCCCCTTTTTTTTATCTAGCCCTTGATTTACTTCTTTTCTTTAATTTTGACCGTTCATTTTTATACTTAATTACTACTCCATATTACTCCCTCCATACATGAAATGAAGTCCGATTTGAATTGGACACATGTTTTAAGAAAATTGTAGATAAAGTAAGGGTATTGTGGAGTCCATTGTGAATAAAGTGATTGTTTGTGGATAAAGTTAATGACAATTTGAGTAATTAAGTGATGGTTGAAGGGTGATAGTTTCTATAAAGGGTATGTGACTACATTTTGTGGACAAAGAATATAAAACAAATTAGACTACTTTTCATGGAGGGAGAGAGTATATGGAATGTTTGACATTAATATTTATTAGTCCTCCATCATCTTTTAATCCTGATTGTTAAATTTGTTGATTTTAAGGGCACCTTTATTATTTTTTCACATATTTAAGGACCATCTCCTCACATTTCATTGTCATCTTTTCAATTATTCATTTGTTTTGAGTTTAATTTTTATTGAAGGTGTTGCCATTTTTGTGTTTCAAGTAAGAAATAGTGTTTAATTTGATGTTTGTATATGTGAATCTATTTTCGATTTGGGTTCGACTCCAAAATTGAGTTTTCGATTTGCTTTCGAATTTGTATCGTATTTGATTGTGATATTCTGTGGCTTGCTGGCGATCTTTTTTTTTTTTTTTGGAAAAGAGCCAAGTTACATGCACTCGAGGCAGGGATCAGGAAGGTCGTCCACAAAATTTGGAGGCTCGACCCAACATTGAGGACTCTCGAACCCTCGAGAGTTCTAGCAAAACAATGTGCTAATGAATTGGCAATACGAGAAATATTAAGGACTTCAAAATTGATGTTATCATTGAGTAAGGATCGAATTTGGCGAATGTAGTCCCCTAAGATGTTAAGGCCAATATCAGTAATTTGTTTCTGTAGTTCGTCCGTGACACGTTTTGCATCAGTTTCCACCACTACTCTATTAAATCCCAGATTCCTAACCCACTTCAGTGCTTCGCCAACTCCCCAAGCCTCTCCTTCATCCACCCCAAGAAGACATGGCTTCGTTTGAGTTCTGGCCGCGATGAACGCACCACTGTCATCACGCATAACCATGTCGGTGCCAGTTAGCAGTTCGGTTTCGAAGAAGGTTGCGTCGACATTTACCTTAACGAACCCCGTCTTAGGTTTGTGCCATTTTTTGCATATCGGCTGGCGATCCAACCCCGAGGGCCTACAATGCACTCCCTTCCATTCAGCCAAGAAGCTTGTGGCGGAGATTAATATCTGGTTCATACTTCGAAGGATTCCACTCCACAGAATCTCATTTCTGTGTTTCCAAAGTTGTCACGCAACCGTCGCAAAGAGTTCCATTTTCTCTTTCTCCATTGTGCCTAAGAACAGCAGGAAAAGATCCTTGTGCCCTTCCACATTTGGAATTTGTTCCTCAATTGAGTCCCAGGTTCTCAATTCTTCCCAGCATTCTCTTGCAGCAACACAATCTATCAAAATATACCAAATAGATTCAGGCCCTCTGTCGCAAACTGGGCACTCTGTAGAGGAGCAGATCCCTCTGCGGAACAGTTTCTCCCGGACTGGAAGCCATCCTTTGCAAATTCTCCAAACACACTCCTTCACTCTCGGCGGGATATTCAGCTTCTAGAGTGTTTTCCATAGTGATGGTCTGGTCACCCAATCGTCAGCGATAGCCGAAAATGATAGAATATTTACCGCCAGGGGAGAAGTGTCATATCAATTTATCATCAACCCCTTGCGGTGCAATAGCAGTACGTAATATCCTGTCGCAGTCAACCCTATTGAAGACCTCTCTGATTAAAGGATCATTCCACAGTCTCGTTCCTGGAATATACAGGTCTCGCACAAGTAGAACATCAGCGCCTGGACCCTGCTGCGTGGTTATTTTAAAGTTGTTGTTGTTGCGGATCCAAGGTTCCCCCCATATACGAACCGAGTTCCCTTCACCCACTTTCCATCGTGTGCCTCTCTTCACAAGGTCCCTAGCTTCGATGATCCCTCTCCAGGTGAAACTAGGATTCGATCCGACATTTGCATTAAGGAAGTCGGTGTGCGATAAGTACCTGGCTTTGTAGATGCGACTTAAGAGAGCATCCGGGTGCATAAGAATCTTCCAACCAATCTTACCCACCAAAGCAATATTGAAGAGGTGGAGATTTCGGAACCCCATGCCGCCGCTGGATTTGTGGGAGCACAAAGAATCCCACGACTCACATTTAATACCCTTCTTAGGATCAATTCCATGGCCCCACCAGAAATCATTCATCATCCGTTGTAATTCCTCGAGCAGCCCAGCAGGTAACAAGAAAATGCTCATACAATAGGCTGGAATTGATTGAGCAGCAACTTTCAATAGGACCTCCTTCCCGGCTTTCGACAGTTTTTTGCTTCTCCAACCCTGGAGTTTGGTCCATAATTTTTCACGAATATACCCCAAGATTTCCCTTTTATTTCTCCCCACAAGGGAAAGGTAGACCAAGATACTTCCCCGTATTGAGTGGGGCATTTACGCCAATAATCGAGTTGAGCATGTCTCTCTCACTGTCTTGCACATTAGAGTTATAAAAAATCCCTGATTTTGTGAAGTTGATGGCTTGTCCAGACGCGGCCTCGTATTCATTCAAAATGCTTTTCAAAGCAGTACACTCTGCCACCGAAGCACGACAAAATAACAGGCAATCATCAGCGAATAGGAGGTGGGAGACCGAGGGGGCCCCCGACATACTCGACTGCCATGAATTTGTCCTTCCCTGTTCGACTTTTTTAGGAGGCCCTCTGCACATAAAATAAAAAGGTATGGAGACAGCGGGTCCCCCTGTCTCAATCCACGGCCCGGGACAATAGGGCCAATTGTTCCATCATTCACCAAGAAGGAATATATGACCGTGCGAACACACAAGTTGATCCAACCAATCCATCTCTCCGCAAACCCCATACATTGTAAAATATCCTCCAAATACGTCCAATCCACTCTATCGTAGGCCTTGCTGATGTCGATTTTAAGGGCTACATCCCCTTACAAGCCTCGTCTTTTATTTTTCATAAAGTGTATTGTTTCGAACGCAATGAGGGCATTATCATGGATGGATCTACCTGCAATAAAGGCCGACTGGGATTCGTCCACCAAATCCGAAAGTGCCCTTTTGAGTCATTTTCATGTCTTCAGGGTCAAATACATCTGCGATTACACAAGCCATTGATTGTGTCCCAAGGAAGATCACAACAGAAATGAGTGCATTTCTTGATACCCCATTTACAATGCATGAAGTTCAAAGAGCTGTTCAAGAGCTTAATCCTTGGAAGGCTCCGGGTCCGGATGGCTTTCCTGCCTCCTTTTATCAATCCAATTGGGATATTGTTGGGGAAGAAGTGATAGGGAGAATCTTGAAAGTGCTCAATCATGGCGATAGTGTGGATACTTGGAATGGTACGATTATCACCCTTGTCCCGAAAATTAAAAACCCTCAATTGATCACTCAATATAGGCCGATAAGCCTGTGCAATGTTTGTTATCGGATTCTGGCTAGGACAGTTACAAATCGTCTCAAGATTGTGATGAATGATATTATAGATCAATTTTAGAGTGCATTTGTCCCAGGTCGGCTGATCTCAGACAATATTCTGGTAGCCTTTGAGTGTATGCATTGGATTAGAGCCTCGAAGAGTAAGGAGGGATATGTTGCCCTCAAACTTTACATGAGCAAGGCCTATGATCGAGTAGAGTGGAATTTTCTCCAGGCCATGATGTGAAAGCTAGGGTTTTCCAATTATTGGGTGAAGCTTGTTCTCAAGTGTGTTACTTCAGTTTCGTATAGCATTAAGATCAATGACATTACCTCTACAAGTTTCAGACCATCAAGGGGTTTGAGATAAGGTGACCCCCTATCACCTTATTTGTTTGCTATCTGTGCGCATAGTTTATCTTCTTTACTTTCTAATGCAGTTGATCGTAAACTTATTTCTGGGGTAAAGATAGCCCGTGCAGCACCTATTGTTTTGTCATTTGCTTTTTGTAGATGATAGCCTTCTTTTCTTTGAGGCTACGAAACAGGAGATCACGAATATTTGTGAATGTCTTCGTGTTTATGAAAAAGCATTAGGGCAGTTGATCAATTTTGAGAAATCCGGGATTACCTTTAGCCCTCTCACTAAAAGCAGCAACATTGAGGGAGTTAAAACCAGATTGGGGGTTCGATCGGTTCAGGGCCATAATGTCTAATTGGGATTACCTGCACTTTCAGCTAGATAAAAAAGACATCAATTTGTTTATCTACTGGATCGGGTGATGCAAAAAATTGTATCTTGGAACCATAAGTTTTTCTCAGAAGGTGGAAAATAGGTTCTTATCAAGGTTGTCCTTCAAGAAATTTCGTCGTACGCGATGATGTATTTTTGAATATCAATTTCTATTTGCTCGACAATTGAAAAGGACATTGCCAATTTCTGGTGGGGCATGCATCAAGATAGCAAAAGAATACATTGGACTAAGTGGACAGATTTGTGCAAGGATAAGGGGGCAGGTGGAATGGGTTTTCGGAGGATGGTATACTTCAACAAAGCCCTTCTGGCAAAGCAACTGTGGCGACTAATTCAACATCCAAATACACTTGTGAGTGCTATTTTTAAGGCCATATATTTTCGCAATACTCACATCCTGCAAGCTGAGTTAGGTTCCAATCCTTCATATATTTGGAGCTCTTTAATCTGGAGTAGGGATCTTATCAAACAAGGGGCTAGATGGAGAATTAGTAATAGTCGAACTGTGGAAGTATTCAAGCATAGATGGGTGGCTGGGCTAAATGAAGGATATATCGTCTCTAGAATTGCAAGTGGCTCTAAAGTTGCCAAATTTATTTGGGAAGATTACTCTTGGGACTTTGAGCTTATTTCTCAGGCATTTCTCCCTTTTGAGACAGAGGATATTGCTAATACTCCCTTGAGTAGAGCTAATTTGGAGGATGCACTGTATTGGAAACAAAAAGGGAGTGACAAATTTTCGGTGGCATCGGCCTATCACTTCATCAATACGAGAACTAAAGACTTGTGTACTGAAGATGACATTGGCTCCTCCAGTAGTGGAATGGATTACTCGGTGTTTAAGTGGATTTGGAAATTAAAGATCCCTCCTAAAATTAAAATCTTTTGCTGGAAGATGTTAATTAAAGAATCTGATTGCTACTGAGGAGAATTTGTTTAATCATCATGTTTCGACTGATCCATATTGCCGTTGTTGTGGATATTCTTTGTCAAGCACATACCATGTTATCTTCACATGCCCGTTCGCAAAGAAAGTGTGGAAAAAGTATGCTTGCTGGGATGTTATCAAGAAAACGGCATCACAAAATGTGTATGGCCTATTGCTCTATATTGGTCGATGCATGCCTGGTGAATTAGGTTGCATAGTGGTTATAACATGGGCGATTTGGAAGGAGCGGTGTAATTTTTTACACTCACAAGATGCTAAGAAAAAGGACATGTACAAGTTCTCAGTCGAATGGGCTCTTAGATACTTTGCAGATTTTCTACAAGGAAATGAGCGGGGTGGAATCACTAGTTTTGACACCAAGCAGATGAAGGGCTTTGATATGGTTGGATTAGCAGGTATTCTTCTTGCGACTGATGTCGCTTTTAATTCAAATCAAGGAGTATTTGCTTTAGGCTTTGTTATTGTTTATCAGAATCACAACATCATTCTGGCTGGGTATAAAAGAATCCCTGACCCTATTTCGGTATTGGTTGCTGAACTCATGGCAATTGAATATGGGCTCCAAAGATGTTTGAATTATGGGGTCGACATTGTGGGGATTAGATCAGACTCGTTGCAAGTTATTGATATTATTAATAACAAGAGTCTGCCGATCATATGGAAAGGGATATTATTGATAAGATTAAACGCCATTTGAGAGAACTCCTAATGTGGGATTGTCAGTTCTTCTCAAGAAAATCTAATGTGCTAGCTTATAAATTAGCAGGTTTGGCGTATGACTCTTCCACGTCTCAAGATTGGCTTGGAAAAGAACTTCCACAACATAAGGATTGCTGCTCTTATTTTGATTAAATTATCAATCCTTGTATTATTAGCCTTGTACTTTCAAAAAAATAAAATAATGATTTACACTTTTTTTTTTATAAAAAATTGTGTTGCGTTTTTTAATTATAATGACGTACACTTAAAAAAAAAAGACCAATCAATGGTCAACTCAGGTGCACCTCACACTCAGTGTATTTAAGTCATAGCCTTAATTTAAAAGTTAATAAAGATTTGTTTTTAAAGTAGAAAATGTTAAGAGCTATTATTATTGCATTCAAGTTATGAAAGCAGAAGATTTTTTTAAGCTACTATGATTTTTCAACTTAATTACGTTTTAGAGTGTCTGTAGTAAGTAATTAATTATGTTGAATGTGCAATTTCTTCAAAGAAAACCTCAACGGCTAGTAAACAAATTACGTTGCGCCTAAAAACCCTAATCCGAATTAGGAATTCATATATAAACCCTTCATTCTACCCCAATCAATCAACAATCCATTTGATATAAATTCTGCGATTATAAATACGCGTTACTGCTGGTTTAGTTCGATTTAACTTTTTCAATAAAGAAAAAGTTTGATTGAATTCATTGTGTTTGTGACGATTCGATCTAATTCTGCGATTTTGATTACGTGTTATAGTTGAATTCAATTCAATTTTGAACTGTTCTTACCGATTCTCTTTTGCAGGCTTTCTTTCTTGGTCTTCAGTTTATTTCTTGTAGAAGAAACGCACTTTTGCATATATTTTAACACATAGAAACGCACATTTTACATATTTATTCTATTTTCTGTATATTTTTTTGTGCTAACAAATGGATACAGGAAATGTTAATTGGTCTTCATCATCAAGCAAGAATAGGTCACGGTTTCCGCTTCAAGAACATCTGCAAAGAAGAAATTCGCGGGAAAATGTATGGACTTCTAACTCTTTTGCTTATTAACTATACGATTAATTCCATTGAAATCTTTCTAACTCTTTTGTTCATATATATTGTTTTCACAATTATGTCCATAATGAATGGGCAAGAAAAATAATTGTTTTTGTGTGGACATATCTGTTTCAATCTTCTGCCAAAGTCATTTGGTTTAATTCCAAGAAATAGGAGAAATTCTAGTTGTCCTGCATCTTGGATCTTATATTTGGAATTGGTTTGGTTGATCTTATATTTGTGTTGCAATAATCTGTAATGTTGGCTGATCTTATTGCTCCTCATTATTTGAACTACTAAAATTTGGACCTGAGATCGTTCGATCCTGCATCCTCCACTGATTGACATTACTTGTAATATGTGATTTGATAAAAGAGCATGTTTGTGCATCTTCTGATAAGACAACTTTTGCTTGGTGTTTGGTGCAGTTGGATCGCTTCATACCAAACCGATCAGCAATGGATATGGACTACGCTCGTACCATGCTCACCGGAGGCGTGGAAGGTAAGGAAAATCCTGATATAAGCTCTTCTCCATCCAGGGAGGCGTACAGGAAGCTGCTTGCAGAAACATTCAACATGAATAGAACTCGGATTCTTGCTTTTAAAAACAAGCCACCTACCTCGAAGGAGGCCACTCCGAACGAGTTCATGTCCGCAGCTCACCAAGTCAAATCTGTCAAACCCCGTAGACACATTCCTCAGGTTGATTTTTTTAAACAAGATAAAATAGCCCTTACAATTAGCTTATACACTTCAATCAAATTGTTGACTCAATTGGATATCTTCTTGCAGACTTCTGAGAAGACATTAGATGCCCCTGATATTTTGGATGATTACTATCTGAACTTACTAGATTGGGGCAGCAGAAATGTTCTTTCCATTGCTCTTGGGGACACTGTATATCTCTGGGATGCTTCTAATGGAACAACCTCTGAACTTGTTACTTTCGATGAAGAAAGTGGTCCGGTGACCAGTGTCAAATGGGCTCCCGATGGAAGGCACATTGCTGTAGGTTTGAACAACTCAGAAGTTCAGCTATGGGATTCCACTGCTAATAGACTGGTGAGTGAATCTATCAAACTTTGTTGTTGTATTCTTTATCTTCTGTTATTACTCATTTGATCATAATTTGACATGGTTGCATAATGGTTCTTCTACAGCTGAGAACTTTGAAAGGAGGCCATCGATCCCGTGTTGGTGCAATGGATTGGAACAATCACGTTTTGACTACGGGAGGGATGGATGGTCAGATCATTAACAACGATGTAAGAGTGAGGGACCACATTGTCGAAACCTACCAAGGACATCATCAAGAAGTTTGCGGGCTTAAATGGTCAGCATCAGGCCAGCAGTTGGCTAGTGGTGGAAATGATAATCTTCTCCATATATGGGATAGATCCACGGCTTCGTCGAATGCTCCTACACAGTGGCTTCATAGGTTTGAGGAGCATACGGCTGCTGTCAAAGCACTTGCATGGTGTCCTTTCCAGGGTAACTTACTGGCCTCTGGAGGAGGTAGTGGAGATGGTTGCATCAAGTTCTGGAACACATATACCGGTGCTTGTTTGAATTCAGTAAACACGGGCTCGCAGGTCTGTTCACTTCTGTGGAACAAGAACGAGCGGGAACTGCTCAGTTCTCATGGTTTTACACACAATCAGCTCACTCTCTGGAAGTACCCTTCTATGGTGAAGATTGCTGAACTGACAGGGCATACATCTCGAGTTCTTTACATGGCTCAGAGTCCGGATGGATGCACGGTTGCATCTGCTGCGGGGGATGAAACGCTTAGATTTTGGAATGTTTTTGGGGAACCCCAAGTTGCTAAGCCTGCACCAAAGACGACTTCAGAACCATTTGCTCACTTGAACCGCATTAGGTGATTACTGGATACAACTGTGACGCTGTATATTCCAAACTCAAGGGCTCCTCCGCTGACTTTCTTCTGATCATCTCTGTTGAAGCTTTTGCTTTATTCAAGTTGTAAATGAATGTAGATTATCAAAATAATGTATTAGCATCTCGTCACCTATCGTGAACAACCATTAACATTTTTTCCCTTTCTTAATTAATAAATAAGTACTAATTTTTCATTCTTGTATTACAGTAGTTTTTTAATTTCACATTCTCACGTTTTAATTAAAGCTAATTTTTAGTCTTCCAAGTTCTAATTGCTTTACCTCTTAGCAAAGCAGTTGTGGCCACACAGCAGGCATACATTGCTGTATATGTCTTTCCTTTTGCAGCCTTTAGTTATTTTCCCAACTACTTGCTGGCCTGTTCTTGTTTGATACTTTTGTCCCTCTTTGATTAATTTCTCCAAAATAATGATTTCTCGAGTCCACGAATGATTACATTCGGAAACAGGTAAGAAGAAGCTCTGTCTCAGCTTGGAAGATTATTCATTATCTGTGTTTGGTATGGTCAAATGCATTGACATGAATGAGCTTCTTGATTCTGTTAATTCAAAGCTTTTTTACGAATGAGTTTGTGCTGCTGATAGTTCCACTACAGGGAGAAACATTGTGACCAATATGATTGGAATATGAAAATTTTCTTTTTCTAATTGCTTGGTCTGTTTTACTCAAACTTAGGAGGGAAATTCTTACACCAGTCCAGCATACAAGTGAAAAAGGAGCTGCATATATGATAAAATGTTTTGCTGTGGAAATTCTTATTGTCCATTCTTATTACAGAAATGAAGTTTTTTTAAGCTCCTCATAATCATATCTGCTTTCTGCCAATTGGAATGATATGTTGATTAATTGAAATACTAGTATGTTTTATCATCATTTTTTGACAATTGCTGCACATAGCTTCTAAAAACTTGAATGATGTGAATATGATGCTGAATTTTTGTATAATAACGGTCTCTCTTTGTACCCATAAAGTTAGACATCAACCTAACTGCTATTGAAAACTGAATAATATTATTTCTTTAAAATTCATGTCCCACTCAAATAAGAATGGATTGCACTCTTGTGTACCAGTTACATGTATGTAACTTAAACCCATTACAAATAGGGCGCGCGGCTAAATGCACCCGGATATACTATAAGTACACCCACGCGATGAGGACACACACAAAACGGATGAGGACACCCACGTGAAAATCTAAAAAATAACCCTTTCATTTCAAACCCTAATTAAATTCTTATTCCTCCATTTCTCTCACATTCTCACACACAAAAAGGGTGCACCCACCTCCCCCTCCCTCCCAATCGGCGCCGCCGCCCACCGCCCCTCACTCCCTAGCGGCGCTGCTCCTCCCCTCCCCACGCGGCGACAGCGCCGCTTCACTCCCCACGTCGCCGCCCACTTTCTTCTTCGAACAAACGCCGCCGCCGCTGGAGAAGGCGAATCGTCCGCCGCCGCCGTTGGAGAAGACGAATCGTCCGCCGCCGCCGCTGGAGAAGGGCGAATCGCCAACCCTGCCCTCGTCCGCCACCGCCCCTCCCGTTCGCTGCCGCAGCCCTTCCCTCTCCCCTTCGCGGCCGTTCGCGGCCGCAGTTCCTCCCCCCCTCGCAGCCGTTCGTGCCTCTCGCCGCCGCCGCACCGCTTCAGGTAAGTTGAAAATTAGGTTTCTCAAAATTAGGGTTTTGTATGTTGTTCGGGAATTTCTTTCGAACAATTTTTGTTTGTTTTGTAGAAATTTTCGAACAATCTAAGTTTGTTCATGTAAAATTTTCGAACATTTTGACTTTGTTTTGAATTTTTTTTTGAACAATCTGTGTTTTTCGAACATATTTACTTTGTTTTGGAAAAAATTTAATTTGTTTTGAAAAAAATTTCGAACATATTGAGTTTGTTCGTTAAAAAATTTCGGACATCTCAACAATGTTTGGGTAAAATTTTCGAACATATTAAGATTTTATTTTTGTTGTTGAAATTTTGAGTTTTTATTATTTTTGGTGGTGATTTGGGTGAGAAATGATGAATTGTTGTGAAATGGAATGGATGGGTGTACTCATTCGTCCATTTTTTTAAAAATTTGCAAGAAGGGTACAAATGTCATTTTGCGTACCCGTTGTGTTAAAAAAAAATCCGGTGGGTGTACTCATAGGAAATCCGAGTGCATTTAGTCGCTCCCTTACAAATAACACATTACTCATTTACTATATCCAATCCAATAACACATGACCCATTTACTATATCAATTTAGCACATAGATTTTTTCATTGGCCTTTATTTTACTTCAATTAATTTATTTTTTTCTCATTAAAAAATAATACTCCATTAATTTTTTAAAATTTTATTTTTTTATTTTATTCCAATTGATATTTATATTTCTCTTTTTAATATTATTTTTTAAATTTATTTTTCTTCCTATTTATCATTTGTGTTTTAGATGATAATTTTTTTTTCCACGTACATTCTTTTTATGCCACAAATAATTATTCTAAAATTTTAAAGTCTGATAAGAAAATTTTAAAAATAATAGTATTAATTGTTTTTTTTAAGTATTAAATAGTATAATAATAATAATAATTTGTTTTAAAAAATAAAACTCTCATCTCTATTAGCTGGAAGTGTTCAATTCTATTGGTATTATTTTACTTTAATTAATTGATGTATAATTTTCACCTTATCCTTTCAAAATTTTACTCCATTCCTTACAAATTTTATTTCGTATTACATTGTTTAATTATTTTTTTCATTCAAATTTTCATTTTTTAATCACTTTATTTTAATTTTTGGCTGGATTCTTATGTACCAATTACATACAATGTAACTTGTTTTTATTTAATATTTGAACTAATACTATACAATATATGAACTAATACTATACTGAATTTAAACTAATATTATACTTTATTTGAACTAACATTATATTGTATTTACCATAACTTATGGGTACTAACATGCACCCATTTAAAAAATTAGGTCAAATGGTACTAGTTACATACATGTAACTGGTACACACAAGTATTTGTCTTTAATTTTTTATGAATATATATTTTAGTTTATAAGTGTTATGATAATAGTTGATAGGTATTATGGTATATTATTAATTAATATGCAGTACTGAACGTATTAGTTCATATACAGTATAATATTAGTTTATATTGGTACACGTTCTAATGTTTTCGAGTTTCGAGCTCACATACTTTATGGTACTAGTTCAAATATAGTATAGTATAGTATAGTTAACATATTCTATAGTATTAGTTAACATACTCTATGGTACTAGTTCAAATATACTAGTATAATATTAATTCACATATTGTATAGTATTAGTTAACATACTCTATTGTACTAGTTCAAATATATTATAGTATTAGTTCATATATTAAATAATATTTTTGTACACACATTAATCTCTAGTATTATACAATATATTAACTAGTACTATACCATAAGCGTACTAATAGTATATCGTATTTAAACTAATATTATATTTAACAAAAAATACACAACTTAACACATTCATAATTTCAGGCATACCATGTAAATTAATACATCAATATTAAAAGACTGATGTTAACGAGGCATACCATGTAAATTAATACATCAATATTAAAAGACTGATGTTAACGAACTAGTAAGAAGAACAAAAGTGAGAATGAATCACATTGAACACACAATTCAATTAATAGATATATTCACACTCAATAAACATATGAATGCATCAACACGGCGATGACCACAAAGAAAATAATAAAGCTGATGCAATATTATGCTGGTTTCTTCCCCAATTCTCCACTCATTTAAATTTCTAAATATAAATTTTATTTTTCAATTAGATTATGTTATTAATTAGTCTTAAAAAATAATCTATAAATTTAAAAAACTTGTAACAAACCAGATATCATTGTAGAAATAATGAAGACATAACAAAATAATCTTAATTATTATAAATCAGATTAAAGTTAGAAAGTGAGCATGTCATATTCATACATTTATATAGTTTAGTGTTTTTTTTCCTAAATTTTGGTCATTTTTTGAAAAAAAAAAAAAAAGCTCAAATTTTTATTTCATAATTTTATTTTTGAGTTTTATATTTTTTTCAATTTTATTTTTATATTTATTATGTTTTTATATTTATTTTTTGAAAGTTAAAAAAAATAGAATAATATTTGACTTCGTGATGATTCATGGGTGACTCGATAGTCGGTGTATAATTATAATTTTAATGAGTTGTATTTTAATTTAATTGTTAAAATGGTAATATAGTATTTTACATTTATTTTTCTTTTAAAATAAAATTTGGGGTGAAATTAATTAAAGAAGAAGGTAAATAACTAATAGTCATGAAAAAAATTGAATTTAGTTACATGTATGTAACTAAAGTAGGGGGTGGTACACATATATTTTAAATTTTGTATTGGTGAATAAAGATATTAATGTATGTTTGAAAAATTATTTTAGATATTAATGTATCCATGAACCCTACCATTTTAACTTGTGCAGTTGGCAGTATTTAATTAGTTCCGATTTTTTTAGCAACATCTCTACGCCTAGTTGCTACAAGAAAAGAAACTGTCATTTTGAGACGATTTTGATTAGTAAAATCTTTTGATATTGTGCAGTTCATGAAGAATGCGTTAATTAGTACAATAGATCCAACACTAAATTTGTTTACACATTATATTTTTAAGTGAATATTTTCAATTGATCAATTATATCATTGAGTGCCTACCATATCAAGAGGATCGACCAATCAGAAGTGGTGGCATCGACCATTTGTGGTGAGCTATGATTTTTTGTGACTATTTATTTGTTGGACCGATTAACCCTAGATAAGTCCAAAGAATTGAGTTTAGCCACGCTTATTTGCACTTCCATTTTGTATGTGTTCACCATGTAGACGAGTTCACCCCCAAAAATACTGTAACGGTCCTTGATCGTTCATTGTCCATTACTTCACATAAACCCTCCACTCAAAATTCCCGGTCACAATTTGCGAGAATTTAACAATTTTATGGAAAAAAAAATTCCCAACTCAACAATTTATGCTGATTTTTTTTTTTTTAGAATTTTTCGGCGAAACAAACTCGAAAATGACAAGTTCACGAAGTTAAAAAGAAACTTGGGAACAAATTAGATCGAGTTAGCATATATTCATTTTAACTACACACATACAACAATATTGTTGGGATATGAATCCTAGAACAAGTCCTAAATGATGAATAAAAGATAAAAGATAAAGTTTTGATAAGCCAAAAGAAGACTTGAATATTTTCTAAGTATTGATTGATCTAGTCTAGTTGAGTTGAAGTCATCTTGTACAGATCAGTAGAATTCACAAGACAAGTAAGAATTCACAAGACAAGTATTATTGAAAGATAAGTACGATTTATAAGTACTTCATATTTGTTATTCGTATATGCTAGATTGTTTCTGAGCTATAATTATTGTATAGAGCTCATGATATTTTTTATGTAATAGATTAGATTCATTGTATAGTTTATAAGTTGACTAAGCTTGTGTTATAAAAGTTTAATGTAATGTAATAGTCTTGTTAGGTTAGATGATAGGACTAGATTAGTTCTATTAGAAGTCTACTGCACAAGAAGAGAAGACCAGTCTACTACTCAAGACAGGTGGACTACAAGACAAGTGCATCTACTAGACTACACAAGACAAGTTAATTTGAAGTCAGTTACCAATACGCGTGAAAGATAAGGATGAAGAAGTTAGTTATGGAATAACTAACTAACTGAAGAAACGCGTGGAAGAATAAAAGAATCAGTTACAAAGTTAGTTTTCAAGAAAGGTTGTTACACAACTGAAAGTTCTTGGATTTGAAGTCTATAAATACCCCAAGGTATTCATTGGTTAAAGACGACTGAAATATTGATACTACAACATATTGAAGCATTATTGAAGTTTACTCTCAGAGTTGATTGAAGTTCAGAAAGTAAAGCCAGAAGACAAGTGAAGAATCAAGAAGGCTACTACTGAAAATCAGAGAAGTTTTTAGTTTTTGTTTTGTTATTTTCAAGTTGCTAGATACTTGTAAATCGCTAGTAAGATCGTAGACATATCTGGAGGTATAGTCTGTTGAAGATCTAAGTCTTCTTCTTGGGACTTTAAAGACAGGATCATACACTTGTACTCGATTGGAAGAGTTTAGTGGAAACATCACAACTGGGTTTGTGAGAGTGGATGTAGACAAGTTGTCGAACCACTATAAATCTTGTGTTTGATTTACTTTACAGTTTTGATTGTTTAAATTGCTTAATTGGTTTAACTACTTAACTGAACTAGACTAGTTGAGTATAGAACAGAGTTCTCGAAAATAAGTTGAGTATAATCTTGAATTGGGCTCATTGATAATTTCGTATTCCGCATATTGTACTTTGATATTTCGAAAGATTTTTGAAAAGTCTATTCACCCCCCTCTAGACATTTTCACTAGCTTACTCGTTATTAACTCAACTTGGGACCAACAAGTGGTATCAGAGCAGTAGTTTACGAACTGCTGTTTCTTGATAACCGACTCAAGACTTAGGGTGAAGTCTTGGTCCTTGACTGTTCTTGTATACGTGTTCTTGATCATATTCTTGTATCATCTGTTTTTCGTGCTCCCTGTTCTTGACTTATCTGTTGTTCTTGATCATAACTCTACTTAGCACTCATTTCTTGAAATCATGTCTCTTGAGATCAGCGCCAACAAACTACCTAAGTTTCAGGTACAGGATTACGACTATTGGAAGCTAAGGATGGAAGCCATCTTCAGCTCCACTCATGACTTAATGATCTCAGTCATCACTGAAGGTCCGATAGTGACCATGATCCCAAACACTGCTGCCCTCGACGCAAATCAACCCGTGGGTACTCTCGTCAAGAAACCAAGGTCAGAACTAACCTCTGAAGAAATGAGACAGAATAATTTGGATAGCTTGGCCAAGAATTACATCTTACACACTCTTCCTAATGAGTATCTGGGAAAAGTGTTAAAATGTAAAACTGCCAAAGAAATGTGGGATCGTTTAGCTATCATTTGTGAAGGGACATCCCTAATCAAAGAAAGCAAGCTCTCCACTGCAGTCCAAAGATTCGAATCATTTCATATGAAAGCTGGTGAAACAATAGACCAGTTGGATACTCGTTTTACCAAAATCATGAATGACTTGGAAGTCCTTGGTAAATCTTATACTCCACGTGAAATCAATCTCAGGATTCTCAAAAGCCTTGATAGTCGATGGAAAATGGTAAAAATGCTTGTTAAGAATACCCAAGATATAGACGTATGGACAGCAGAGACTATGTTTCAAACTCTAAAGGCTCATGAGTTTGATCTAGACGAAGATGAACCCATAGTAAGTAGTGACAGAGAACATGCTGTATCTAAGAACGTTGCTTTTAAGGCTAGTTCATCTAAGATAGACAGGTCTAAGACTAAGACTAGGTCTACTTCTGTGAAAGACGAGTTAGATACTGATCTTAGTCTGAAGGATCAGGTAAGCCTCATGGTTAGAAAGTTTGATAGGCTGAATAAACGTTTCGGAAGATATAAGAAGTTCTATAGAGAGCATAGAGGGTCTGCTTCTAAGAACTCGTCTGAAACCAGACGAGACCGAAACTCGTCCGAAAGGAGAGACGAAGTCTCGAAAGGTAACAGACAAGATAGAGAGTCTGATGGTAGGAAGATTACTCGTTCTGATAGATGTGATAAACGAAGGAACAACTCTCCTATTAAAAAGACTACTAATGATCTTGTGTGCTATAACTGTGAGAAACCAGGTCACTACATATATGAATGTCCAGACCTGAGTACTGATGATCGAGAAGAACGCAAAGCACGAAGGGAAAGAAGATACAACCGTGGTAAAAAGGCAATGATGGCCAATAATGACTCTGACTCTGACTCAGACGAGTTGCCATCATCCTCATCTAGCTACCCGTCTGAACCAGATCACGATGAAGCATTCATAGTTGATGATGGTCTATGCTTCATGGCTAAAATCGACCAAGAGGTATCATCTGTTACATCCTTTCAATCATGTGATGAATCAGATTCTGATGAAAGTGACACTGCCAGTAGCCAAGTAGGGAGTAGTCTTCAGCACTCTACTAGTGCAGTTGAAGACGACCTCCTACTTGCCAACAAGGCATTCATTGAAGTCAGTGACGAAAACATCACCTTAAGACAAGAAATCATTGATCTTAAGGAAGCTCAGTCTAAAGTAGATCCTAATATAACAGTCCTAAATGAACGCTTGCAAGAAGAGTTGAGACAACTCAGAGAGAAGTGTGCATTGACAGACAAGTTGTATCAAGACCTACTTAAGACACACGCTACTGAGAAACATGAATTCAATGTTTTACAAAGTAAGTTCAAAAAGCTTGAAGAACGTAATAAGTTCTTAGAAACCGAGGTTGTCACTCTAGACCTTAAACTTACTGACCTGGTTAAATCTTCTAAGGTTAACCTTGAATTGTCAGATAGGTATAGGGCTCCTGCTGACAAGACAGGCATAGGTGCTGAGACACCCAGCTCGTCTACTCAAGTTCCTAAGAACCCTACTATTTTCATCTCAAGTTCTTTGACTAATGATAAAGGAAAAGAACCAATGATATACGATATTGACACCCCGTCTAAAGGCACTGTACCAAGACAAGCTCGAGTCAACATTCCAATTACCAAGGGAGGTAAAAAGAATGGTAACAACAAGCCTGCTCAACCTAGAACTAATCTTCAAAGGACTAGGAATCGTGGACGACCAAATCAGGTCAGATACGAGGATTGGTATCCCGAGGAGACTAGTACTAGACAAGTACAGACTAGACGACAAGAGTCTAGACCTCCTTTCATAAGGCAGTCTCAACTCTACTCGTCTAGACCTAGACAGGAAGGTCCAAAATATCGTACACAAGCTGTTCTATATCCTCCACCTTTGTCATATGATATCGAAGGAGAAGAAAGACCTAAACATGTCTATAAACCGTATGGACCTAATGCATATAAACCTTACTCTGACTATCATAGACAAGTGCCTGCTCAAGTAGAGATTAAGTCAAAAGGCTATCTCCAAAGAGTAGACCCGAACTCGACTGATAGGCCAGATAAGGACAACAAGGTCTTATTTTGCAACAAATATGGTCGAAAGCTGAGAAGGTCAAACTTGTTCAGGACTCCAATGTACATTTGGATTCCATTGAACTCGACTAACCCCCAAGGACCCCAATAAACAAGGAGGGTACCTAAATTATGTATTATCATCTATTGCAGGGTCGACTCGATCTATACAAGAAAGGTGGCTCAACAGGAGAAACTTGGTACATAGACAGTGGCTGTTCGCACCACATGACTGGTACCAAGACTCTCTTATCAAGCTACCATGAGCAAGAAGGACCAAAAGTGATATTTGGTGATAGCTCCATTGCTGTTACTAAAGGATTTGGTTACGTTCGGAATGGAGACATAGAAATTCAAGATGTTTCGTATGTTGAAGGCTTGAAATACAATTTACTCTCTGTTTCACAATTTTGTGATCGTGGATACAAGGTGCAGTTCAAGAGTCAGAAATGTGAAATCATTGACAAAAGAACTCACACAGTCTTACTGGTCGGCATTAGACAAGGAAGTGTGTACATAGTAAACTGGAACAGTTGTCCGAGGGACACCTGTCTACTTACTAAGAATCCTAAAGAACTTGGCTGGCTCTGGCATAGACGCCTTTGTCATCTAAACTTTAAGGTTCTTAATAAGATAGCCAGAGACTACCTTGTGGAAGGTATTCCCAATGAAGTCTACTATAAGTCACATGTATGCACGTCTTGTCAAAAAGGTAAACAGGTAAAGGGTTCTTTTAAATCTATTCCATCTCTCTCAACCAGTAGAGTTCTTGAACTTCTACATATGGACTTACATGGCCCAATAACTCCTCCAACTTTGAACGGTAGAAGGTACACACTTGTTGTGGTAGACGACTATTCTAAGTTCACTTGGGTAGTCTTCTTACACAAGAAGAGTGATACACAAACACTTTTGCCTGATCTATTGAAGAAGTTACAGGTTGAGAAGAATCAGTCAATTGTCAAGATCCGTAGTGACAAGGGCACTGAATTCATTAACTGCTATATTAAAGAATTTTGTTCTAAGCGTGGCATCCAGCACCTTACTAGTGCAGCTAGGACACCACAGCAAAATGGAGTAGCAGAACGAAGGAACAGAACTCTTAAGGAGGCCTGCAGGACCATGCTGACAGAGTATAATACGCCTCAGAAATTTTGGGCAGAAGCTATCAACACTGCATGCCACTCACAGAATAGAAGTGCTATCAATAAAGCACTAGGTAAGACGCCCTATGAGGTATGGAAAGGTAGAAAACCCAGAGTTTCATATTTTCATATATTTGGATGCAAGTGTTTCATCCATAACAATGGGAAAAGCAAGTTGAATACATTCGATGCTAAAGCAGACGAGGGGATATTCTTAGGATACTCCTCGACTAGCAAAGCATTTAGAGTATTCAACTACTCAACCCTTTGTGTGGAAGAAACACCACATGTGGTTTTCGAAGAATCTCAACAGGACCCGTCTACCAACAAGATCAGTGAGAAAGCTACTGAGCTAACTGTCGAAACTGACAAAGACTCAGAGGTATATGAATCCGTTCAAGCATATAATCCATTCATGAAAGCTCTCGAGTCAGATGACCAGAAGAAGGTGAGTGCTCAAGGTAACTCTACTAGACCAGTTGACATACCTAAACTAGTTGACTCGTCTACTCCCATTAAATCTTCTGATGATAATGATGTTGACATGCATGATGCTGTACATGATATAGATGACAGTAATATTGTTAAGAATAGAAATACATGGAAATCAGCGCATACTACTGAAAATATTATTGGTGACTCTACTGTTGGTGTTAAGACTAGACGACAACTCTTTGAGTCGCAAGAACAATCTAGTCCATCTCTGTTTTGCTGGTGTTGTTTCCTCTCATCTATCGAGCCAAAAACCATTAATGAGGCATTGGCTGATAGTAATTGGATCATTGCTATGCAAGACGAGTTGAATCAGTTTGTTCGAAACGACGTCTGGGAACTTGTCGATAGACCGAAACATCATAATGTAGTTGGCACTCGATGGATTTTCAAGAATAAGAAAGATGAGAATGATGTAGTTGTTCGTAATAAGGCTAGACTAGTCGCCCAAGGCTATTCACAAGCTGAAGGCATAGACTATGATGAAACATATGCTCCTGTTGCTAGACTAGAAGCCATTCGATTGTTCCTTGCATATGCTGCTTACATGAAATTTACTGTATATCAAATGGATGTTAAAAGTGCATTTCTTAACGGTATTCTTGCGGAAGAAGTATATGTTGAACAACCCCCAGGTTTCGAAGTCAAAGGTAATCAGGTATACAAATTAAAGAAGGCCTTATATGGACTAAAGCAAGCTCCAAGAGCCTGAATGGACCCAGACGAACAAGACAGATACGCACAGTCGAAGGGGGAACTCATCTGGTGGACATAAGACTACTCGTCTTGTGCCATTAAGCCTACTCGCCTTATGAAGCTTAGTCCTACTCATCTGTTCTGGATGGACTCGAACAGACAAGCTAAGTTTTCTTTGATTTAAATAGGATATGTGTTAAAAGTGTTTACTCGAAACAAATTAACGATGTCGAAGTAATGTGATTGTGTTAAAATTTGGAAATCCTAGAATTGGATTTATACACCACTAGTTAATGAGGTGTACACATTCAATTCATGCCAAAACACGACCTAGATAGGTCAGATGAGTACACTCTTTAATTTTGCAAATAAGAGAGGCGGATTTCAATTTGTACAAAATCAATTCACATTTTTATCTAGGTTCCGTAACCGAATGCCAAAGGTCTCAACCGTTGGATCTAATTTTTCAATCTTGACCGTTGGATCAAAAATTCAGTTTTAAACAAAACCCAACACTTGCACACGTCTTGCCTCACGTTTTTCATAACTCTTCTACTCGCCTAACAACAATTTACTGCATAATCCATTGTTTGTGTTCATTACAAATCGTTTAACATGTCGATTCGATCTATTTTCGATGTTAGTACCAACATACAGGCACCGTTTGATCTAGGCAGATACATTAATGACAACAAGGTGCATGTTGAACCGTCCCTGTTTTTTGGTGGAAATCACACAGTCGGAAATGAAGAAATTCTGACCAAGTGCACAAGATGCGGGCTAAAACCTTATTTGGAGGCGTTTCCTAAGGTTGTTCTGGAAGAGGAGGTTCTAGAATTCTATGCTAATGCCAGCAGAAGAGGAGATGTCATCGAATCTTTTATCGGTTCAAATCGAGTGGAAATCACTCGTGAAGCTCTTTTTGAAAGACTGAGGTTGCCCATCGGAACTATTGATGTGGAGAAGTATGCGGAAGGGCAAGAGATGAGATATTTAAGCATTTTCTGTGGAAGGAAGATGAAGCTGAAACCAGATGGTAAAGCTATTACAGCCAAGAAGGGTGAGCTCCTAGAAAAATATCGCACTCTACTGGACATAGCTAGCAAGATGCTTCTATGTGCCACTGGATCTTTTGACTCAGTCACCCAGGTCAAAACAAGGATTATGGCAGCTATCTATGATGGAATTACTGAGGGTAATTGGTTTAAGTTAATAGCTGACAGGATGATGCACTTCGAAAGAAGTGTTAGGGTGGATGTTGATACTCGGAACTGGGTGGTCTCTCAAGCAGTTGGATATGGAAACAAGCTGAGTATATTACTCCCACTGTTGATGCCCAACAAGACCACTTGGAGCAAGGGAAAGTCGTTTCATCCTCTTAAGTTCTATCTAAAGAAAGAGGCTCTGAAGAAGCAGGTTGCTGGAAGGCCAGCTGCTACTAGGCAGGTTCAATTTGATGAATCTGAAGTGTTGCCGTATGCGGATTCGGATAGTTCTTCACAAGCTGGGTCTAAGGAAGCTGAGTCCAGTGCAGACGACTCGGAGAAAACTCAATCAGACGACGAGTCAAATCAAGAGGAGGAGTCGAGTGACCAAGTTCCTGAGATGTATACTCTTGTGAGAGTTGGAACCCCACCTCCACCAGAAGAGACGAGTCATCAGGTTGGTACCTCTTCACAAGCTTTGTCTATTCCCTCACTCTCTCTCTCTATTGTTCGAACCAAGGCTAGATCACATCGATCTAGGCCTCGTCCTTTAGCCTCAACCTCACATGTACTGGCGGCATTACCGCTTAGAGCCAGTCATCCCCAAATCACTCCCAAATTAGATACAACTGATACTCCTACAGTTGTCATACCAAACCAAGCCACATCAAAGCCCATTGAAACCATTGCTTTCACACCCTCTCCCTCACCAGAATATGGTGAACCCCTCAACCCATCTACTGCAGACAAGACGCCAGTTGCCACTGCAACAACTGAGTTAGAGACCCCATCTACTCAGAACCCGTCTGCTGTTAGATTTGATTCCCTGGTTTACTATCCTATGTGTTTGAGAGAGAAGCGTATTCGATCTCGAATGACCAAGAATCTGAAGAGGACGCTATCAACTATCGAAGTCGACTATGAGTCAGAACAGTTTGAAATTCTTGTAAGGATATGCACCTGGTTTGCTCTTAAGAAGTCTTCAACTGATGATCTTTTCGAGGTTATTCAAGGCATGGGAGGAATCTCCAATTTTATGGATTGGGAGATGGAACAGAAAGAAAATAGTGGAGTTAAGGATCACTCCGAGCTATTCCCTCGCAAAGCCCTGGTTGATCTAGTCAAGAAGCTTCTGAATATTCCAGATGGTGTTATTGAGGATGTATTTGCTTTTGACGTCGGAACCCAGACTGATCTGGTGGAAGATGAGTTCAAGCCGGAAGTAGCTGAGATAGCAGTCCAGACTTCAGAACAATTGGAAGAAATTGTTGAAAGTGATGAAGATGAAGTCGACTCACTCATGTTTGGTAAAGAAGATGATGAGTTCTTGGATGTTGAGATGTTTGATGAAGAAGAACTCAAAGCCGTTGATAATATTGGTGGAACTTCCAGTTCTACTCAAGCTATGCCAGACAGATTTCTGGATGATTTAAGGACTGATCTGAGAAGCGTTGCTCATACTGCCATAGACGAGTTCTTGAACCTGAAAATGAAGGATATGCTAATTGCACAGAATAAGTCACTTGTTGACCAATCCAGAGACTTATTTGTTGGTGAGATCAACAAGATGGACTCGACTTTCCGAGAAGAGTTGTTTGCTCAAGTTGAAGATTTTCTGAAGAAACAAGTTGATGTTTCAGAAAGGAGATCTATCTCTTTTGCTCGATCGCTAGCAGATGAGTCAAGCAAAATGGAAAGACTCTACAGTGTTAAAGTTGCCATTGCTGATGAACAGAGAAGGGAAGCACAAGATCAGTTGGTGCGTTCTCGGGCTGTTCTACATGAGTTGACTGAACAGAATACTCATCTTAGACAGACGGCTACTCAACTGAAAGATGAACTAGTTTCCTGTACACAGAAGTTGGAACTAGTTACTGATCGCTTAGACAAGATAAGCCATGCGGAATCGCATCAGAAGCACATTGAGTCAGCTGCTGAAGCAATGAAGGAAGCTTTGAAAGAAGAAATGACTCGTTTTACTTCTCTTTTCACTCTTAAGGCAAGTGATGAAGCCAAAAAGGGGGAAGAGACAAGAAGAATTGAAGATATAATTGTAAAATCTGCTAGTACTGAACCGGAGATGAAAGCTGCTGCTATTGCAATTGAAGAACTAAGAAGGCCTAAAAGAGGCAGATTAGTGAAGAAGGCAGATCTAGAGCATGCTGAAACTGAAAAGCAGAAAAGATTAGAGAAAGGTAAAGCTGTTGCATCGTCTCCTGAAGCAGAGATTCAGACCAGACGAGTTAAGAGGAAGCTGAGTATTGAAGAACCTACTGCTACTGCTGTAGTTGAGAAGAAACAAAGAATTGCAGATGATGAGATTCATTATGCAAGCAAGAAGAAAATTACGAAACATATTGAAAGATTACAGAAGTTGAAAGCTGATGAAGACAAGATGGAAGACAAGTTCATTGATCACTTCATAGATAATGAGCATAGAGCTGAATGGATTGAAGTGAAGAGTCAATGAGAACTTGATCATTGGATCATCAGGAAATATGGTGATGCTGAAAGCCAAGATGAATTATACTCTTTATTTGACAGGTTCATGGAAGGACAATACAGGAAGTTATGGCATTTAATCCTAAGGATTTCTGCTAGTGCTAATTTCAACATTCTTGTTCCTGAATTTCCTAAATGGAAATGTCCCATGACAAGCTCAGGAAAAAGGGTTGATGTTAATCAAATCAAGAAGTTTGAAGAAGAGTTGCTAGATAAAGAGAAGATTGAAGATGAAGATCAGATTAGTTTAATTCACAAGAGACTCCTAGATGCATTCTGTGTTCCAAACCCAGAAGGAGGTACTCTTTCAGATTAAGTTTTTGATTGTTTTTTTTGCTCTGATATTTTGTTATTCAAAGTATGTGTAATCTACTGATCTATTTCTGAATGAATGAAAAGATAAAGTACTATTTGATGTTTAAGACAAGGTAACTACTTAACTAGTCTACTTATGAGAAAAGATTCAAGTAGTTTTGGCTTCATCAAAAAGGGGGAAATTGTTGGGATATGAATCCTAGAACAAGTCCTAAATGATGAATAAAAGATAAAAGATAAAGTTTTGATAAGCCAAAAGAAGACTTGAATATTTTCTAAGTATTGATTGATCTAGTCTAGTTGAGTTGAAGTCATCTTGTACAGATCAGTAGAATTCACAAGACAAGTAAGAATTCACAAGACAAGTATTATTGAAAGATAAGTACGATTTATAAGTACTTCATATTTGTTATTCGTATATGCTAGATTGTTTCTGAGCTATAATTATTGTATAGAGCTCATGATATTTTTTATGTAATAGATTAGATTCATTGTATAGTTTATAAGTTGACTAAGCTTGTGTTATAAAAGTTTAATGTAATGTAATAGTCTTGTTAGGTTAGATGATAGGACTAGATTAGTTCTATTAGAAGTCTACTGCACAAGAAGAGAAGACCAGTCTACTACTCAAGACAGGTGGACTACAAGACAAGTGCATCTACTAGACTACACAAGACAAGTTAATTTGAAGTCAGTTACCAATACGCGTGAAAGATAAGGATGAAGAAGTTAGTTATGGAATAACTAACTAACTGAAGAAACGCGTGGAAGAATAAAAGAATCAGTTACAAAGTTAGTTTTCAAGAAAGGTTGTTACACAACTGAAAGTTCTTGGATTTGAAGTCTATAAATACCCCAAGGTATTCATTGGTTAAAGACGACTGAAATATTGATACTACAACATATTGAAGCATTATTGAAGTTTACTCTCAGAGTTGATTGAAGTTCAGAAAGTAAAGCCAGAAGACAAGTGAAGAATCAAGAAGGCTACTACTGAAAATCAGAGAAGTTTTTAGTTTTTGTTTTGTTATTTTCAAGTTGCTAGATACTTGTAAATCGCTAGTAAGATCGTAGACATACCTGGAGGTATAGTCTGTTGAAGATCTAAGTCTTCTTCTTGGGACTTTAAAGACAGGATCATACACTTGTACTCGATTGGAAGAGTTTAGTGGAAACATCACAACTGGGTTTGTGAGAGTGGATGTAGACAAGTTGTCGAACCACTATAAATCTTGTGTTTGATTTACTTTACAGTTTTGATTGTTTAAATTGCTTAATTGGTTTAACTACTTGAGTTTATTAACAATATAGACCAAGATCCAAGCCAATCTTTTAATTCAAGGCAAAAATTCGAGATATTACAACTTAAGACAAATCTATATTTTACATTCCTAATATACCCTAAACCCAATATATTAAACGAATTAATATTATTTAGCTGGACAATTAATATTAAAATTGAATAAGCCTCCCTTAATTATAGCTGACATTTCCTTATAGGCTTATACGGTTTATTTCCATTTGAATCACTCATTTTCATTTTTTCATTACTACTGTAATCAATGCATCATAATTTTCAGCGTTTTCAATCTTTCAATTCATCTCGTTCTTCGTTTTCAAAATTCTGCAATCAATTTCTGCGTTTATCTCCATGAATAGATGATAACCTGTTATAGTATAATCAATGGTGTGCATATTTGTATTATTATGCAGTTTGTATTTGCATATTGGTACTGTTATGCAATGTATTCGTGCATATTTCTTTATTAGCCTTATATAAAACACTTATATTATGTTTTATACAATTACAACCTACCATAGTTTTTATAAATATATTCTATTTTAATTAGAAATTAAATCACTTATACAAAGTCATCCAAACTTATTTCATGTTGATAATATAATGAGCTATTTTTGAATAATATATTCTATACGAATTATGTCGGTAGAGTTATACTCAGTGACATTCTACAAGTTGCGTTCATATATATATATATATATATGTAAGTTCTATTCATCAAGAGAATGCATATATCATTATATGTGCATCCATGGAATGCATATACTACATTATATGTATTCTATAGATGCATTAACACTAATATATGTTGTACCTGATGACTGTTTGTAATGCTTTCTTTAATACTTATAGTTCAAACACAAAGCAAAATTTCAGTATAAATCAAGAACAACATACCCAGTTTTTCAAAAAAAAAAAAAGCACCAATCATTTGTTTAAAATTCATGATAAAACAACCCAAACATACCAAGTTTTACGAAAGAAAAAAACAAGCAGGAATCATCTGTTCTAAATTCATCATATATGAATTTTATTAGTCTTCCTCACAACAAAAGCATTAATAATTAAAAAACTAGATAAGTAAAATAACCATTTATATGTTTCCAACCCCATACCCCCAAAACTACTTGTAAATAAACAGATTCATAGAATCGAAAAACAATAACATGCAGGAGACGATTTTTCCACTAAATACCTTGAAGGATTTTTCGCACAAGGGTTATTCTTTTTTATTTCTGTTTTCTTCTTTCAGCTTCAATGGTGAGAGAATTTCCAGTGTTTTTAGGAATTAACGTTTGTTGAGAGATTAGGAAAGTGTTTTGAATTAAGAAGACAACGCGATTTTTGAGCAAAAAAATCTTTCAGATTTTTATTGATTTTTTTTAAATAGTTGACTTTCCATTAATTATATTATTTAAATATAATTATTTCAAAATTTAAAATAGTATCAACACATTAGGGGTATAATTGTACTTCAATATGTTATTTTGGCTTGATTTGTAACTGCACACAAATTTTCCTTGATTTACAAAGACTTAGGGTGAAATGGTCTATAGTGTAATTCTCCCTAACTACTTAACTGAACTAGACTAGTTGAGTATAGAACAGAGTTCTCGAAAATAAGTTGAGTATAATCTTGAATTGGGCTCATTGATAATTTCGTATTCCGCATATTGTACTTTGATATTTCGAAAGATTTTTGAAAAGTCTATTCACCCCCCTCTAGACATTTTCACTAGCTTACTCGTTATTAACTCAACTTGGGACCAACAAATATAATCAAACAAACAACAATAGCATGAAAAACAATTAAATATAAATAAACATTATTGTACACCAAATATTAACTTAGGATTAAAAAAACACTTAAATATGCTAAATTGAGCTTTTTCTTCAAGTTTATTTAGCATTTTTTTTATTTAACGATCGGGATTGTTAGGAGAATGAGAATATTGAACGTTTTCTGCAGTTCATGGGGAGGGGATGAACTCAGCAACTAAGGGTACAATGGTCTTTTCATTCTATACTTAATCTATATCTATATATATATAATAACAGGATAGTCTGACCAAAGTCAATTCCCGCTCAAATTTCTGTGGGCCCAGCTGTTCTTTTTTAGTTTTTTTTAAAGCTGAGGGCCCATCTGTTCTAATTATTGTTTGTGGGCCCAATTAAACTGAAGCAAATGACCCAACAGTTATAATTCTAGATTTGTTATAAATTTTAGGTTATATCACTTCTGAAGACATTCTTTATTCGCCATCATTAACATATTCAAAAATCAAAATATACCATTTATTTTTTTGAGTATTTTATAATTTTAAAAAAATAAATATTTTAGTGACATTCTATTTATGAGTATTATTGTTTGAAAGTATATGGTTTAACATTGTTTAATTAATTATCTGACTTACATCTATTTTATTTAATTACATTTATTAAAATTTTAATTTATTATAAATACCTATAAATCTTATAGTAATATGTACACACGTATAAATTCTATAATATAAAGTTAAATTACAATCTACTTAAATTTTAAAACAAACCCATATGATTATAACTATTAGAATTTTAATTATTAAAAAAATATTTGTAATTACACATACACCTATAGATTTTAATTATTAAAAAAAATATTTGTAATTACTTTATGTATATTTGATTATTTGAATATTTATTTGTACATATATTTTTGTTTCCCAAAATAATATATAGATTTTAATTATGAGTTAAAATTTGTATAAGATAGTTTCATAAATCTTATTTCGTAAATTTGAATTTTGATTAATTACTTTGTTTCGTTAGAAGTTTTCATCTTTTCATTTATACGTCTCACATAAAGTTTCTCATTTCATTTTTTTAATACATTGTGTCCCACCTCTTTTACTCTTAATTTCTTCTACACTCCATTTCATTTTCTCTCTTCAATCATATCAATTTTACTACACCTCATTTTATATTAATGTTCTTCAAATTCTGTGATAATTAAACGTTAGACAGATGGAGTAATATTCTATCAATAATTATAAGTGAAAATAGATTAAAAAAGATGTAACTGAAGCTTTATTCACATGAAATCAATGATATGGTCTCACATAGTATTATTTTCTTTAAATTTTATGAAATTTCGCCATTGAAAGTTTTAAATCACACTAATTAAAGTAATATTTTATAAATAATCAATTGAAATTTATTAATAATTAATCCGTGCAACGCACGGGAGAATTACTAGTTCGAATAAAAAATATAATGGATGGTAAACTCATAAAAAAACGAGGTGCAAATAACCGTTGCCATTCTTTTTTTTTTTAATTGATTGTGAGGGGGTGGGGTTGGCCTTGGCCCTCGAATTAGCAAGGGCATTGTGGGAATTTTATTTTTGAGAAAATGGACCGAAAATAGTTTTTATATATTATACAATCTTTGTTGTCTTGGATTTCAATGACAACTCCACATTGTGTAATGAATATCATATTTATGATGTCTTCGATACAATTTATTCTGATAATTTTACTGATCAAGAAATCAGAAATGATCTATATGAGACTTTCACTTGCAAAATTACAAATTTAATATGCCTTGTTTGAAGATTTATTAGAAGTTGATTTTTAAATTATCTTAAAAGTTATCGAAACAAACAAGCTACACACAAATGCATGCTCAGGTAACAAGATTGATTCACCTTATTTTGACAATTTAGTGCGAACATTTTTAACTATAAAATGTGTCAATAGTATTTTTCGAAACAAAATAGATAGTGATTATTTATCCGTTTCTTAATTATTTTGAAATAAAATTGTTTGAAAACTTTGATCCTAATTCCATTGAATTCTATTGGATAAAGAGTTGAGGGTGCAACTCATGTAAAACAAAAAAAATTGAATTTTATATTTTGTACTATATTTATTTAGGGTTTTTAGTTAGCCATATACTCCTATTAAATACCCTAGCTCCCGGCCCTCTTGTTCCGGTAGTCATTACCTCATTTGATTAACAATACCCTACTATCGTTCTTTTCAATCATTTTCATATTTTTCAATCAACAATTATTTTGTATTTTATTTATTTATTTAAAATTAGAACCCAACACTAATTATATAATTACTATTGAAATAACTCATCCACCAATATATTCATATAGATAGCTAGAGAGAGAAAATATTCATTATCATTTCTGTTGAAAATTGTGAAAACAAACATCACTTTAATATTTATTTACACACATATACAAGTAATTATGTTTTTGTATAAATAAATATAGATAGTGTATTCATTCAAGAGTTGGGTGCCACCGTCTCATGGATTTCTGTTTGAGATGGATCTTCTTGGCCGATATAAATATATAATAAGTAATAGACAATTCTATTAAAAATATGAGATTATATTTTTTTTAGTCCATTAAATTATTATGATTTAAATTTAATTCACATGATTATCACTTTTTTTTATTTTAGTCCAGTTACCTGCTACAAAAGGTTTAACAAATCATTTTTTTAAAACACACCACACCCCCTATATAAAATGTTATAGACACCCCAAATGTTAAACATTCTACACTAAAATTTAAAAATAATTTTTTATTACTATACACACCTCAATTATTTCTTATTTATCATACATCCCTCAAAACAAAATACAAATTGAATAAAATTAAAAAATATTATAAAAATCAACTAAATCTTAACAAACATATAAATTTTAAAAATTAATTAACAAAAAAAATTAATAATACGATTTTTTTAGAATAAGAGTTTAAACATATTTTAAAAAATAAAATAAATATTACAAAATATTTAAATAAACAATCAATTAAAAATATAAAACATTAATAAAATCAATTAAATTAAATAGTAATTAAATTTAAAAAATCAGTTAAATTTAAATTAAATCTAAAAAAATTAAATAGATTAAATAAAATATAAAAATAATAAAATTAAAAACATCCATCATTTAAGAATTCAAAATTTTAAAAATTTAAATAAAATATAAAATGAAAGAAAAATCAAATCAATATGTATAGATTATTAAATTAAAAAAAACAAAAATCTTTAAAAATAAATTAAAGCTAAATTTAATTTTAAAATATTAAAAAGTTAACTAAATCTTCAAAACTAATTAAATTTATTAATTTTTTGCTTTATTTAATTTTTTAATATTTAGGTTTTTTTTTTTTTAGTTTTTATTCATATTTTTTATATTAATTTGAATTCTTATCTTTTTAATTTAATTATTTTGACAATTTATTTTTAAAATTTTAGTATGGTGTGTATTTACATTTTATGGGGTGTGTGATGTATTTTAAAAAATGACCTATTAAATCAGATGTAGCAGATAAATGGATTAAAATAAAAAAAATTAAAATATAATAAACTAAATTTAAAAAGTGATAATCACGTGAACTAAATTAAAAAAACATGTAACTTAATGGACTAAAAAAATTTAATCCTTGAAAACATTAGTACTTTTTTAAGTGTAGTTGGACCGCATTTTGTTAAAAAAAAAAAGAATAATAAGAAAAGAAAAAAGTTGTCCAATAATTTTTTTTGAAATATGTCACGGAAAAAAATCCGTAAAACTCTCCACCCACACAAAATTTTGTTTTCGTCTTTTCATTCAATAAATTCACCACTTATGGTACGAATAAATTATATTATCATCTCCATCACGTCAATGGTCCAAACATAATGAACATCACCTAACTCAAATTATATATAGTACTTTCTCCATCCATAAAATTGTAATCTTATTTAATCTCTGTTAATAAAATTTAGTTTCATACTTTTTTTAAAAAATATAACTTTACACGGATCCGTTTATTTAAAGCTAATTAACAAAATTTAGTATCATACTTTTTTTAAAATATAACTTTACACGGTCTCGTTTAAAGTCAGAACTTTGCCCTCGATATGAACTGACTTCATAAAAATTATTTGCACCTTATAGGGTTCGAACTTGAAATCTATAGAAGATCACACACGTAAATCTCAAGACTACATACAATTTTTAATTTATACCCTTTAAAGCACCACACATTATATTAAACGTCATTGAGTGACTCACATACTTTAATAGACTAAAGTTGAGAGTTCAATTATATCCTTATACTTTACCTCACATTTACTTTTTACATAATTTTTTAAAAAACGAGACTACTTAATATTGATGGAGTGAATAGGGAAAATATCACTTTTGGTCACTGAACTTTACCACTTTTCACATTTGCTCACCCACATTTCTTCACTATCAAAATTGGTCACTCACTTATTCGTCACTATCAAAATTGGTCACTCACTTATACTTTCTCTATCAATTTTGATGCTGCTGTTAGAGAATCTATTATTTACTAACGGAGAAAAGGTTTTGAAAGCCAACTTTTATTTTCCCTCTTTTAATTCTTTAACCCTAAACCTCCAAATCCATTTTTTTTTTAAATTTTACTCCAATTAATATTACTGGTGTGTGGTTAAGAATAGATTATCAAACCCGAATAAGTATAAATGGGGAAATGAATTCTAATAATTAACTATTTTGAAATAAGTGTATATTCATCATTATACAAATTCAATATGAAAATCAGTAATTGAAATATTATTCAAAAAAATTTGAAAAACAGAGTACAAAAGCAAGTCTGAATAATTTTCAACCACAATGAATACAATAATTATAAACCATCGAACTACACACCATAATTATAAAATTTTTGAATAATATTTAAATTACTGATTTTCATATTGAATTTGTATAATGAGTGAGAATTAATTGAAGATAAATTCAATAAAATTAAAAAAAAAAGTTTGGGGTTTAGGGTTAAGGAATTAGAAGAGGGAAAATAAAAGTTGGCGCTCAAAACATTTTCTCCGTTAGTAAATGACAGATTCTTTTAAGAGCAGCATCAAAATTGATAGAGAAAGAATAAGTGAGTGACCAATTTTGATAGTGACGAATAAGTGAGTGGCCAATTTTAATAGTGAAGAAATGTGGGTGACCAAATGTGAAAAGTGGTAAAGTTCAGTGACCAAAAGTGATATTTTCCCGAGGGAATATATTATTTTGAAGACAGCAAATCAACTAGAAAAGGGCCTCAACGATGGTCAATGGTCCAAACATAAACACATCGCCTAACTCAATTCATACTATTTATTACCATTGAATGAATTAGTTGTAGCGACGGTTGAGAGGATGCTTTACATTAAACTACACCAACTTTAGTTACTTTACTTAGATGGATAGGGGTTTACTCAAAGTTTAGAGTAAAATTTTGTACTGACATACTCTTTAAAATTATTTGCATATTGAAGATTTTAAATTTGAAATTAGAGAGTAACGCATACTTTCAAGTCACAAGTTTACACCACTAGATCAACTTCTTAAAGTTTCATTAAGATCAATCTACATAAGGGGTACATTTCAAATGATGGTCCTATTTTATTTTTTACAAAGATCCATAAAACATCATTTATTGTATCTAAAATGTTGAATTTTACCTATAAAGTTCAAAATATACTTTTACTAGATGACTTCCCGCGTATTATGCAGTATATTGGTAAAACTCATATTTTAAAAGACACACTAATAAAATTTCATATATAAATTTACTTTTCGTAATTCATAATTTTATTATGTAATATTTTGTATAATTTTTTGAGTTTTAATTACTGATAAAATTATATATCAAATGAATTTATCTTATTTATTAATTAAATTAATATTTTACAAAATTTGTAAATATATTTTTAGATAAAATAACATAGAGAAAACTTAAACAAAATAACATGTTAATTGACTTTAATTTGAATTTAGGTAAGACTTTACAAATATATGTATTAACCAATAGTTTTTAATTATACATTAAACTTTTAAAAATCAATTCAATATCTATATAACATATGATAAAACTAAACTCTCTATTAGTCCCTATTATTAGTATATATGAGTGATTTATTGAACATTAAAACAATAATTCATTAAATAAGAGTATTTTAAATATTTTACACACTATTTTCAAAAAAGGAAAATAAATTATACTTTGGGATAAACTAAAAAAACAGACGACTGTCTTTTTCTTAGACGAATGGAGGATAATATAAGATAAAAAAAATTTAAATTTATGCAATTACTAGTGTAGAACCCGTGTATCACACGGGAATTTAAATATATTGTTAAATATTTATTAATAATTTTTTATTTATTTACTTAATTTAATTTTTCATATTTTTATTTTGTATCATAAGTTATTATAAATATATTTTAAAAAATGATTTCGTAAAGTTATAATTATTTTGCAAAAAAAATTTAAACAATTTTTTCAATTATATTTATTGTAACGTAAATCGTGTATTATAATGTCAAAGTTTAACTAACGTAAGTGTAATTATTTTGTATAATTCTGAATATATAATTAAACAAAAAAACATAATATAGAAAGATTGAATGTTATTTCAATTGAGATTCTAAAAACTTCTTAAAAAAAAACATTAATAGTTGATGGAGAAGGTATTCCATATTTAATAAATATGAAAATAATTTTTAAAAAAATTATAAAATTAAAAGAAAAAAATTTAAGTAATAATAAAATAACTCTTAATAAATTATAAGTCATCCTTCAATATCAACCACAACACCTTAACTCTTAATGAATTGGAATTTTCACGTAATTTTAGCACTCGCGTATTACGCAGAAAAAGTTAATAAAAATAAATATTTATATTATAAATAATTAAATAATTTTATAAAGTAAATTTCAAATAAAATGTGTGAGAAAATGAGACGTTTAATTTTTAATATTTAATAAATATGAAAACAAATTTTTTAAAAATTATAAAATTTCAAAATAAAAATAAAAATTTAAGTAATAATAAAATAACTCTTAATAAATTGTGAGTCACCCTTCAATATCAACCACAACACATTAACTCTTAATGAATTGCAATTTTCACGTAATTTTATCACCCGCGTATTACGGAAAGTTAATAAAAATAAATATTTATATTATAAATAATTAAATAATTTTATAAAGTAAATTTCAAATAAAATGTGTGAGAAACAGGCGAAATGATACGTTTAATTTTTAATATTTAATAAATATGAAAACAACTTCTAAAAAAATTATAAAATTTCAAAAAAAAAAAAAAAACAATTTAAGTAATAATAAAATAACTCTTAATAAATTGTAAGTCATCCTTCAATATCAAACCACAACCTAAAATAAATAAATATTTTGGTTAATTGCTAATTAAATCACAACTGTTTCCTCATTTGCAATTTAATCTAAACTTTAAGATAATTGCAAATAAATCACAAACTTTAAATATTGTTGCAATTTAGTCCTTTTGACAGTTTCAATTGTATTCGTATATAACATAATTTAGATTTTTTAAAGACATAACAACACCTTAATAAAACAATATTTTTTTTTAATCAAACCAAATATCATAATATATGATTTAGAGACAAAGTAGACTTCTAAGAAGTCTAATTTGCAATAATATTTAAACTTGTCGATTTATTTACAATTATTTTAAGGTTTAGATTAGATTGTAAATGATTGAAAGGTGGTGATTTAATTTGCAATTAACCTTTTTTAAAATTAACAACATCCTTAACTTATGACACATAAGTCAATTTAACCACAAAATGACACATAAGCCAAATTAACCACAAGATGGCACATCAACAATTTAAACTCCCTATTTTGTGGTTAATTTGACTTATGTGTCATAATTTAAGGAGATTAATTAATTAGGAAAAAAATTCAATAGTTAATAGGAATATAATATTTTGAAATAATTTGTGTATCATATCTTACCCAATCAATAACTTAATTACATATCATACTTTTTAAAATTAACAACCTTTAAATTATGACACATAAGTCAAATTAACCACAAAATGACACATAAGTCGAATTAACCACAAGATGACACATCATCAATTTAAACTCCCTATTAGTATATAAGGAGATTTAAAATTAACAACCTTTAAATTATGACACATAAGTCAAATTAACCACAAAATGACACATAAGCCAAATTAACCACAAGATGACACATCATCAATTTAAACTCCCTATTAGTATATAAGGAGATTCTATATTATAGGAGTAGTGTATTATGTATATATAGGGGTAGGAATGGGTCAGGCTACCCGACAGGGGCCTACGGCTCGGCCTATTAAAGCTCGGCTCGGCTCGTTTAATAAATAAGTCGGGCTCAAGCTTTTTTAGAAGCCTATTTAACTAAATAGGCCGGGCTCAAACTTTTTTGGTAAGCCTTTTAAGCCCAACAGGCCGACTTATATAACTTCACACTCACACACACATATATATATATATATATATATATATATATATATATTTTGTATATATTATAAGTATATATTATAAATATATACGTACTTATATAATATGTGATTTTCAAATAAATAAATAAGAAAATTTAGTAATAGTTATATTTTTATTTGTAATAGTTGAATATTTTTTTTAAACATTTTATTACTTCCATTTCTTCGTTTTGAGATTTAAAGAGTTAATTTTTATAATTTGATGATAATACTATTGTAGATTTTTTTTTTTAAATACGCTAATAAGATTAAGAGGCTTTTAAAGGCTTTCGTGTCAGGCCTATTTATTAAAAAGGTCAGGCTTGAGCCTTTAAAAAAAAGCCTGTGACAAGCCATGGGCCAGGCTCGGGCCTAAGAAATATATAACAAGCCAGACTTTTTTTCTTAAAGTCAACCAAGGCCTGACCCATTCCCACCCCTACGTATATATAACAAATTTGTTAATCTTGTAAAATAATATAATTATTTATATAATAAATATGTATAAAACTATATAATACTCCCTCCGTCCCATATTAATTTGCATAGGTAGATGGACACAAATTTTAAGAAAGTGTAATAATGAGTGGAGTTTTGAGGGGTAGTTTTGTAAACTTTTATGTATAAAGTAAAGAAATGAGTTGACTTTTGTGTATGTGCGGAGAAAAAGTAATGACATTTGTGTAAAATTGAGGATATTGTGAGGGTGGAGTTTATAAAGAATTTTCTATTTTAAGTGTGTGAAAGTTATTGTGGGACGGAGGGAGTAAGTTTTACATATATATTTTCGAGCTCTATTTTTTTTAATAAATTAAACTTATAAATTTAAAATAATTACTGAAAAAATTTAATTGAGATATAAGATAAAAGTAATTATAAAATAAAATTTAATAAAAAATTGTATAGACCAATAAAAATACATTTTAGATTGTATTTTACTCAGAAGTACATTAAATAATTTAAAAATAAACAAAACTAAATAATAAAATGAATACTACAATAAAGTTAAGTAAATAAAATAAAAATTCATTTAATTAGTCAATATTAATATAATAAAAAATTCAACATTTCATATCAACCGCAACACCTTAAATAAATAAATAATCGATTAATTAGGAAGAAAATTCAATAGTTAATAGGAATATAATATTTTGAAATAATCTATGTATCATATCCTACTCAACGAATAACTTAATTACACATCATACTTTTTAAAATTAACAACCTTTAAATTATGACACGTAAGTCAAATTAACTACAAAATGACACATAAGCTAAATTAACTACAAGATAACACATTATCAATTTAAACTCCCTATTAGTATATAAGTATATAAGGGGATATTACTTACAACCTTCCTTTTTTTGTTTGCCTCAATTAAATCTATTTGTTTCATTTTTACAAACTATTTTATTTTACATTTTATAATATTTTTCACTCTTTCAATCACATTATTTTTAATACATATACTTATTTTATCATATTTTTTAATATTTTTATTCAAAGTTCATGAATAGCTTTTACGGAACGGAGGAGTGAATAAGTGGACCTTAAAATATGTGATTTTTTTAAAATGTATTTAGAACAAGTCAAAAAATTAATTATTGCAACTGAGCAAGGCATAAGGAATGCCTCCAAGGTAAAAAAAAAAACGTATGGGATTCAATCGCTAAACAAATTGTTTTTAGAATGCAACCAAAAAATGGACTAAAAAATAATGTTCAACACCAACAATAGTGAGTTTAAAAGAATTAAAAAATTAAGAATCTTACAAAATACGGAGTAAAATTTATCACGAATGAATGACTCAATTACTACATCACATCTCACCACCATTAAAACAGAGCATTGCAGTACACTTAAGACCCAGCTTTTATCACGAGTATCAATGTAAGTACTCAATTTATTTAAGACTTGATTTTTATATTTTTCACAATTTAAAGTTTCATTTAAATTAAACAATAATATCAGAAAATGTTCATAAAATTAAACAATATTTTAGTATTGTTTTTTTTTTTTTAGTTTAATGTTTTTTAAAAATTTTATATTTAAAAGTGTTATATTGTGGAGTATAAATTATAGAATGTACATTAATGTATTATTTTAAAGACATTTACCTTTCTACTAATAAATTGTTTAAAATTGAGTTTTGAAGCATGTCGAGGATTAAATTATAATTGAAAAAATAAAAAAATAAATTAATGACATTAATATTTTAATAATTTTTGAATTGTTTCTATCAAAATTTCTTACAAAATAATTTGTTCAATTTAATTTAATGAAATGTATTGATAATTTTATTATAAAATTTTTAATGAATATAATAAATACATATTATTTCATCTCTATAATAATGTTAATAGGATCCTATTGAAAATTTATGACTCCGTGAAAATATATACTTACTCCTATTCAATTTAAATGTCATTTTAACTTTTCATTTTATTTTCAATTTAAATGTCGTTTTACATTTTTCAATGTCAATTAAATGTGTTTCTTTCTAATTTATCCTTAAACTCATTAATAATTACTTAGATAATAGTAATAGTTTTCAAAATTCAACAAGAACCACAATGTAATTAATTAAAAATACAGTAGAAAGTCATTTTTTTTTAAATATGTATACAAGAGCTTATGATGATGATATATATTTTGAAGGGGAGCTTATGATGATGATATATATTTTGAAGGGGTTGTATTCAATTGAGATTCTGTTGGTTTTTTTTTTTTACTTTAAAAAGTCAGTGGATTTAGAAAAAATCCATAGAGTTTGATTGACTTTTTTTTATTGATTTATATGGATTTTCATAGATTTGACAGGATTCTGAAATACACATTTTTTTTATTGATTTACATGAATTTCCATAAACTACGCCCCTAAAACTCTATTGATTGTCGAACACACTTGTATATAAAAAAAATTATCTAAATTATTTAGAAAAAATACGAAAAATATATTAGTTCAAAAAAAAAAATTATTATTCATCATTATTAATTATTCTCATCTTCATTTCCATCACGATTATACCTCGGCCTCTTGATCTTCTTCATATTCGACTGGAAATTCATCAGAGCTACATTCTTACCGAAGAAAGTTATGTAATCCAGCACAAGAATACCAAAAATTCTCTCAATCACATTTAACTCACTTGCATTTCTTGGGCTCTCAATCACATTTAACTCACTTGCATTTCTCTTGGGCTCTCAATCACATTTAACTCACTTGCATTTCTTGGGTGATGACCACCAAAATCATTTTAGATGACATTGAACAAACTTTAAAATCTAAAGAACATTGTGAATAAATATTCTTCACCAAAATCATTTTAGATGACATTGAACAAACTTTAAAATCTAAAGAACATTGTGAATAAATATTCTTAGATCTTATGGTAATGCTATAAATTAAGTGACAATCGAGAATATATTATTGCTAACGTAACGGTGTAACGGTGTCAACTGTGCCGATGTACTATAATTTTTAAAAAGAGAACATAATTTTAAAATATAGAGATGTAATCTTTTTCACGATAATAATGGTGGTGAAGAATTTGTGATCCTTATCGAAGAACATAATTACGTTTCTTGATTTTATTTCGTTTGAAGAAGAGCAGGAAGATGGTGACGCAACGCAAGCCTCAATCTTATCAACGATCAAGAACAACGAACACATAAATCGAAGGGACAATAATAAACCGAAGGGACGATTATAAACCAGAACAACGAACACATAAATCGAAGGGACAATAATAAACCGAAGGGACGATAATAAACCGAAGGGACGATAATAAACCGAAGGGACAAAACCATCTATTTTATTAATCAATTCAACTTCCTAATAACAATCTAAAACTATCTATTTATAATATGAGATACTTGTAGAATAAGAAACATATAAATCCTAAATATAATAAAATCAAAACAAATCTCCTAAATATAAGCATAAATATCTAATCAAATATTAATATTGATTCTCATCAATATCTCCATCACATGGACATCTTTTCGATTTTGTAAATTGTCGATTTTGTAAACTGTGAGGTTGTGTAGGATTTTGTGGTTCGAAATACAACAAGAATGTCTTTTTTTCTCTACTTTTCTGGACTGTGATAGTCATGAACCAGTTTTATAGTGTAAAATTCTGAAATAATAAAAACTGTTATAATGTTTTTGTGTTGTATATCTTTTTGTTTCAAATAACAAGTGTTTTCGAAAAAGACTAATGCAGTAGGTTTGTAGTTGAAATTTTGTTAGAATAATAACAAAGTTTTTTCAAGTCTTTTGAGAGAATCCGTTGAAATCTCTGTTTTTTTAAAAGATTTTGAATAGTGAAATTTATTTATATTTTTGAAGGAGAATCCAACGAAATCCAGAGTATTAAAATCCTTATGGTTGAATACCTAAAGATTTCTAAAAAGACTTTTTAAAATCCTTATTTAATACCTCAAAATTTTGAAAAACTTTTAAAAATATGAATTAAATACCCTCAGATTTTAAAAGTCCAAAAAAAATACAACAGAATGTAAATTGAATACACCCCCTTATTAACGGAATTATTTTTGTTGTTTGAAGATTCGAACAACAGATTATTAACCGCTTAATTTTACTTGACCGGAAACACGTATTCAAACTAAGGGAAAGGACGATTGAAGCCTTTATCAAAACAATTAATTAATTTAAAAAAAAGAAGGAAGAATAAGAAGAACGTTCACGATCAGCATCTGTCTAACCTCCTCATTTATTACTCGTGCCTGCCTTGAAGTTGTATTATATAATCATCAACCGGTGATCACTAAAATTCAATCAGGTTTCGTACCCTCAATTCAATTCTGAAGCTTTTCTGCAGCAGATAAAAAGGTAATCACTTTCCCCTTCTTTTTTTGTAAATAATTTTTTTGAATTGTTCTGGAATTTTCGCGGGATTTTTTCGACGACGCAATTTATTTAATAAACGTTGATTTGGATGGTTGGGTAAGAGAATTTGATTTGTATTTTTTGAGAAAGCTGTATGATAATGTTTGGAAGAAATTGGGTCTTCAATATTCATAAATGTTGCATAATCTTTTTCTATGTTGTGAGGTAAATAATGGAAGATTTTTGGGTTCAAGTTTTAGTTACGAGACGAAAAAATTTCATGGAATGCAGCTGAGCTCCACACATATTTAATTGGTCTCCTCCCTTTTGGGATATAAGTGATAATCACCGGGTGAGGGAGGGGGAGTATTTTGAAATTAATAATATAAATGAATACCTCTCTAGTTCGTACGTTTAGATTTGACGAAATTCTTTTAGTAATCTGTTACAACTGAGGTCGAAGATTTTATTGTTCAGATGATTATGGTTTTCTATTCCATGAATTATTCATGTTTTGTCAACTTTGAAGATCTATTTGTAATTAAAGATGGATAAGGTAGCTTCCATTCTCTACAACTACATGTCCCTCAAACTGTAGACATTGCTTTATTTATGGGTGCAATTTTAATTGTTATGGCATTTCCTTTTATGTTCTAACTTAATAATCTTCTTTTTCTGTTTGCTTAAATTATATAATTATAGATTTATACAACTCTTGTATATGCCATTTCCATCTCTCTAAACAGGTGATTTCAATTTTAGTGTGGAAATGCTTGAAGAAAAGGAGGGGCATGAGTGGATCAAGAAAGTGAAATCAGAAGGAGCAGTTCCACTACTTGAGCCAGGTCAATGCTCAAGTGGTTGGGCCTCTCCGTCTGGAAATATTTTCAAGGTTAGAGGCAAAGATTATCTAAGGACTAATTCTAAGGTCCCTGGTGGCGATTATCTTTTGAAGCCACTAGGTTTCGACTGGATTAAAGGACCAACCAAGATATCAGAGCTGTTAAGTAATCCCAGAAACCGTGTCAGGAGACGACTTGAAGGTGAACGTTCCAAGGGTCGTAAGCCTTTCGTTTGGGCATTCAATTTCCAACTGCCAAGCAATGACAATATCAGTATAGTTGCATATTTCGTATCTATCGAGCCTGTCCAGGAAAATTCTCTGATCAATCAATTCCTGAAGGGGAACGATGAGTTCAAGAATTCAAGACTGAAACTGATATGCAACGTGGCAAAAGGCCCCTGGATTGTGAAAAAAGCTGTTGGTGAGCAGGCAATTTGCGTAATTGGACGAACGCTCGCCTGCCACTATTCTATGGGGGAAAACTTTATAGAAGTTGATATAGATGTTGGGTCTTCGATGCTTGCAACTGCAGTTACTCATCTAGCATTTGGGTACATGACGACGTTAACAGTTGATTTAGCTTTTCTTATCGAAGGTCGAACTGAAACAGAGCTGCCTGAACGAATCTTAGGAGCTCTAAGATTCTCTCAAATGGATCCTGGTTTAGCAAGTCATGCGGAATTCCCAGATGAAGGGAGCCCTGAAAACATAGAGCCATCTTTGCCTAAGAGATTTTGGAAAAAACTTGGGCAGGGAATTTCCCAGCTTATTCATCCAGATGCTCAAGGCTCTGATTCCAATATAAAGGCCAATGGGGGCAGTAGAGATGCCAACAAGCCATAGGTATTACTCTTCAACAATCAAATTGAGTGTATTAAACTGAGGGTGATGCGACTGGTAGTGAGTTGGATGTTGTTGATGATTATCATTATTGTCTGCTGTTATTTTCTACTATCTGAAATGAGATTCTTTTTCGTCATATCTTGAAAGTGAAACCTATTCCTTTAAGCAAGTTTATCTTGTCTGTCAAATTGCTCTTCAGAATTGTGACTTTCGCATGATTCTAAAGTAGATTGCTACGCTCAAAATTGTGGCTTTTACCATTAAAATTTTCCCGATAGCGATTATAGGCCATAATTTGGCCTTTTGTACTTGTATTTCTTTTGTGCTATCTATTGAAAGTAGTCTTGCATCTTTTGTCTATGTACATTGTATTATGAATTTATGTGAGAAACGTCTAATTTTGATTTTCAGCAGTTGACATAGATTGCTAGATAAGGAAGATGAGATCATCAAAATTAAATGAACATTAGATTTTTTGTTAGAAAGGGTGTTTTTCAATGGTAACACGTTGCCTACGAAATGGGGTTTCATCTTCTTTACCTAGCAATCTAAGTCAACTGCTCAAAATCAAAATATGGTTTCACATAATAATATTTGTGAAGGTTATAACTTATCCCACTATGGCCTTATTGGACATGATATTCATGTATCTGGAATCTGGACTTGCTCAGACACTATTAGCTAGCGAAACTTGTTAGGACCGAACTAAGAAAATCTTGTAAAAACGTTGTTTAGATGAAAGCATCAATATCTTGACATTTATGAAACTAGACGTGTGGTTCCTGCTATCCATTTAATGAAGTCTTGTAAATTTCATTCATGGATTATCTAGTGATTGCCTAAATAGAGCTGTTCAGTTTGTGGTAATACAAATGGCATTACATGTTCTACGTATACGTACAATCTGTTTCTTAATCGAGACATTGGCGTACTTGGTACAATATGTTGCTCACTTTGTTAAAAGTAGTTTACTTTGAGAGTTATGTCAATTAGTTAAGTTGAGTTGTCGTACTGATCTGTCGGGTAATTTGTGTCGTAGAATACTAACCCCTGCTCATATTGACGACGGTTGCAGGTGTACGAGGTGATGTTTGATTGCTGTGTTCATTGGCGAGGTTCTTTTAGGGATGCTTATTTTAGCATGTATTAGGTTAAATGTATATATTTTTGTAAATTCTCCTCTAATTTCTTGTCAGGTTTGGGCACATGTGAAGTATCTGTAGCTAGATAACAAAACCTTGATCAATTTCCTTTGTCCATAAACCCTAGTATTCAAAATTGGGGTTGCTGATATAAATTCATTTAAATTGTGAATATTCATGTTTTGATATTGGATTTGGAGATTTTCTTGAAACATTGTCTACTCGCAAAGCCTTGTCATGCCTGAATTTTATTGACAAAAACTTATTAACGAAAGTTTATAGTAAACTCCATATATTGTTTACCATAACAAATATTAATACTTCCCTTTACTCCAAAATTTTTATTTAGAATGAAGTGTTAATGTTTAGTGATCTTAAAATGAATTATAAATAAAATAAAATATTAAATCTTTTTTTTAAAGTACTGTAATTCATATGTTAAAACATGATATTTCATATGTTAAAAGAAAAAAAAAATAGAGTAAATGTGAACTTGATTCATACCAAACATAATTGATAAATATAATTGACTAAATATTTGGAACCTTCGAATCCCTCCTAAAATTAATTAAAATTGAGTGATATTTAGATGCTATTGGTTGGAGGAAAAAAAAATGATGTCATGTAACTTTCACATTTTTTTTAAAAACGTTCAAAAAAAAATAAATTTAACTTACGTTCCATAATTTGTAAAGTGATTATTTACTTAACAGTTACCACTCAAAACTATAAACTTGAAAATGCATTACTTAAAACTACAAAAATAGGTTAAATACCCATTTATATCCTCAATTGCTTCAAATCATTCTCTCTCTGCACTAAAAATGCCTCATTCAATTCATCAATTTCTTATTTTCAAATACTACTTTTAGTCATCTCTCTCTTCAATTTCCTTTTCTCTCCACAAAGTTTTAGATTTGTGAAATGAAATGGAATTTTATACCCTATCCCTAAATCTTTATCATCTCCATCTCAAATAATTAAATATGTGAAATGGAGTTTTCATGTTGATGAAGAGTTTGTATTTTGTGAGCTTGTTGATGTTCTCTACACAAACATAGAATAAATAATAAATAAGTGAAAATTAGAAACATCAAAGCACCAGTGGTCTAGTGGTAGAATAGTACCCTGCCACGGTACAGACCCGGGTTCGATTCCCGGCTGGTGCATGGCTATGATGATGTTTGGCGCTTATGCAATTGTTGGGTCAATTGCTTTAGCTGAAATTCAGTTGAAAACCAGCGCCCTCTGAGCTTTTTTTTTTTTATTCTCCTCATTTCGGTGAATTCTAAAATAAATGGCTACTCTTTTTTTTTTTTTTTTTATTCTCCTCCTTATTTTGGTGAATTCTATAATAAATGGCTACTCTATAGTCTTTATAGGCATTTTTGTTCTATCTTAATTTTTCTAAAGTCCTTCAAGAGATTTTTATTTTACAAGCTCATTCAAGCGAGAATTGATGGAATTTTCCGAATCATCCTTATTATCATGTTTAATACTCCGTTTCAACTTAACTTTCACACTTACTATTCACCCCATTTTTAAAAAATATTATAATAAATAGAATTTTGAGATATAATTTTATAAAAAAATAAATAAGTGAGTTGACTTGTGTGTATGTATGTACCATAAAAATAATAACATTAACTATAATATTTTAGATATTGTATGGATAGAGTTTCTAAATGACCGAAAAAGTAGGTATGACAGTTAAGTTGGGACGGAGGGAGTATATATTTATGTTAATGTTATTAATATTTAGATGTGTTTTGTGTCCCTCATTTCATATTAAACACGACAAGAATGGATAAAAATAAGGTAAATACCTAGTTTGATCTCTTGAGAAATTCTTCAAAACGAACAGTGAGGAACAAATGGCTTATGAACTGGTAGATCTACAATAAAATCGGATTGAAAGGGATTCCGACGATGACCCTCAAACGCTCAAGTCAGTGGGGATGACAAAGGTAGTGATGAACAATATAAATTTTAGAGAGATAAAGTAAAGAAGCAATTAATGACTTAAACCCTTGAAAAATGAAATGGGTGGGCTTATATAACTTATTCACATGAGGGTAAGATAGTCATTTTATGAACTAGGGGTTGTTATCAGTTGGAAGCCACATCACCATACGGATCTGACACACCATTAATGCTCTAGTAGTGCGCTCACCAATGTCAGAGAGGATACTCTAACATGTAGAGATTATATGTTTGTCCTTTATGTCCCTATGAGCAAACACCAGAGGGTCATATTCTCTCATCTGATATTTTCAGAAGAGATGAGTGATTTTGGCTACGGGGAAATGATAGTTCAGATTTGAGTTTAGTAATTGTCAGCCTCTCCTCTGACAGTTCAGAGGAGAGGTCAGAGATTCTTTCCGTAACTCCCTCGTCTCAAGTCTAGCTCTGAAGTGGAGAGGCGAGGTTATACTTGTTCTAAAGTGAAGAGAGGTTTGAGATTTTATCTCGTGATATCCTAACTCAGCCTTCGAGGTGGGCTTCTTCATTTCTCTTTGTTTTGGTTGTGCCAAGTTCAAATATTATGACTTGCATACCTATTGATTCCTGGTCCTAAGGCCCCTGGAAAAGATATTCATGTTTACTTGCATCCCTTAAACAATGAGTTAAAGGAATTATGAGACGATGGGATGAAGGTATATGATGGGTCTACTAAAAATATGTTTCAATTACATGTTGTCATAATGTGGACAATTCACGCCTTTCCAGCACGACGATATCAGGGTGGACCACTAAAGGCTACAAAGTATGCCCCGTATGTCTTGAAGATACTCTACCGAGTTCTATACAGAGTAAATGGGGTATAAGATATACCCCTAGGGCATGTTTGCTTAATGGGTTTAGTGATGGGTTTGATAGGTATACCCACCTTCTCCCATGTTTGGTTTCTCATAACTTTAAACACCTTGACCCGGGTTTATAATTTGACCCGGTTTTTATAAACTAGATTCCATGGGTTTAGACAACCTAGCCTCCCCTTGGGTTTATCTAGCCTCTCCCCCTAGGTTTACCTAGCCTCCCCACATCTTAACTCATCTTATCCCAACCCATGAAGCAAACATGCCCTTAGAGTACAATTACAGAGAACATAAATTGATGAAACAAAGCAGTAGATAGTTTGGGATTGCTAATGATATTTTATCAGACACCTAGGCACACGTTCGGATTTGAGGTCCGGTCCGTGAATGAGTAGTTGCTTCGGATTGGGTGTTTTGCGTTGATCCAGCTCCATAGGCGTGCTTTGAGTTCTCCCATGATCTTTGACGACGAAAATTCTTCATTCCTAAAGATAATAGCATTCCTCCATTTCCAAATAATCCAAGCTACGCGTAGCCATAAACACATTGCATAGTCTTTTCTTTTTTTCCCCTTAGCAGGCTTCTAAAATTGAGCATATTTTTTCCAGCGAACCTGAGTGCAGCGCTGACGACACTTGAATCCATTTTAGGCCGTTCGTCCATATCATGTGGTTGCGGGTGCATTTGAAGAAGAGATGCTTCTCCGTCTCCTCGTGTTCTCCGCAGAATACACGGCGTGGGTCATCGTTTGGTGTGAGGATTCCTCTCCTACGCAGGTTGGTCTTTGTAGGTACGCGTCCCCATAAAAGCCTCCAAGCATGGACTGTAACTTTCGATGGTGCAAGTTTAGACAGTCTAAAATTGAATGCTTGCATATATTTTATTTCTTAATACTTCATTTTTTGAATAAAGTATTGATAGTATATTTGAAGCTATGGTCTAAATTTTTGCTAAGACTCACAAAAAATTATAATTGAAGAAAGAAAATAATTTTTTAAAAAAATAAAAATTAATGATATTAATATTTTAACAATTTTTTAATTGTTTCGCTTCATTTTGAGTCGAACTATTAAAACTTCTTATAAAACATAATGAAAGTCAACTCGATCAATTTAATTTAATGAAATGAAATGTATTGACAATTTTATTATGAATTTTTTTACAGTAATATTAATAGGGCCTCTATCGAAAATTTCTGGCTCCATCACTGATTAGCACCCGTCTATATGGAAAGAAAGACGATTTTTGGAAAAAGTAAATTAACTCAAGAGGAATGGAGAAGTATGCAACGACAATAATAAGAAAATCTGATATTTCACATGACTCCATTACAAGAATCTGAAAAACAATACTCAAAATTACATATATATAAAATGTATAAAAATGTTTTGCGTGTACATGGGAAGAAAGAATTTTGGCAAAAGCAGTAAATAAGAAGATGAAAACAAGCAACAAGTCTACCGAGATTACAACACACTCGTTTATCAACAAAGTTTCGTTCAAATAACGGTACAATAGTCTAGTGCTAGAACAGAATAAGATAATAAATAATGGATGATAATCAATAAGCACCAGTGGTAGAATAGTTCTCTGCCACGATAAAGACCCAAGTTCGATTCCCGGCTGGTGCATAGCTGTGAAGATATTTGGCAATTGTTGGGTCAATTGCTTTAACTGAATTCCAGTTCAAAATTATGCCCTCCGAGCTTTTTTTTTTCTTCACATTCATTTTTGGTGAATGTCACTATTCTACCTTGAGCTAAATGTAATTTTACTTTCTTTGTTTTTTCTTCACATTCATTTTTGCTATTCTACCTTGAGCTAAATGTAATTTTACTTTCTTTGTTTTTTCTTCACATTCATTTTTGCTATTCTACCTTGAGCTAAATGTAATTTTACTTTCTTTGGAGTTTATGTTCCTTCACATGAGTTTCTACTTTCAGTGGAATTAGAAAATATTACCCATATAAAAATAATTCTATATAAATGAGATATTCATAAAAAAATAAAAAAGTCTATTTAATTGGGACGAAGGGAGTAGTATGTACTTTATTTGTTTGATACTTGTTTACTCATTTATTTACAACATAATTTTTAATGTGAAAATTGTTTATTAGTATTATACGTAGTAAAATTGATTTATCTTTCTTTGGAGTTTATGTTCCTTCACATGAGTTTCTATTTTATGTGGGCTCATAGTAACATGCATAATATATAAAAAATTGTTTAAAATGGTGTGAGTTATAGAGACTTGATACTTTTAGATATTATTTACTTAAAAGCCCTTTCTTATAAATAGAGATTTTTAGCATTAAGTAGGATGAGTCCGTGGAGGCCGGTTGTTGGAAAAGGTTGAGGTTGTGGCCTTGTTATAGGAGCCATTCTTCGTGGGGGTGTACTTGTGGAGGAATAGAGGACGATGCAGTACAAATATATTCGAATTTAGAAATGAAAATTCATTTTAATAAGTGGACGTACCCTGTTGACCGGAGGGATGAGGGAGAACACCCCTCCTGACATTGGTGGTGCCAATTTGCATTGGGGGCATAAACGTGATCAAACGTATGGACCTTTCCATGATATTTATCTATTGGATCCCTCTTGTGGGCAGCACTAAGGTGGCCAAGTCTTGTGCCGGCCATAGATTGGCCAGACCATCCCAAAGCTCGAAAGTCGAGCATGAGCGACCTGTCCGATCGAAATAAAGTCAAAATTAAATCAAAATTGCAATTGAGTAATTTTCATCGCATAACATCTCCAATTTATCAAATAACAATGTGAATTTCTACACTCAACTAAGTTCTCCCCACCAAACCTACTCAATAAAAACTATGTTCTTCCTACCACACCCACAAATTGAAAGAATTAATTAATATTTGATCGTACAGAAATACTCGGTTGCACAGTGGAATCAACACCTTTCTCCTATCTAGGCATAAAAGTGGGTGCAAATCATAGACATGCCTCAGAATGGACAACAATACTAGATAGAATCAGAAACCGTCTACGAAAATTGGTGACAAGAAAATCTTGATGGGGGGCAGAATCACGCTTATCAATTTTGTTCTATCCTCACTTCCATTATACTACCTTTCCTTATATCACATACCGAAAAAAAAACTTGAGAGAGATTGTGTGTTTACAACGAAATTTCTTATGGGGTGGAGGAGAGAATAACAAAAAGATAGCCTGGGACTGGGTGGAGTGGAACAAAAATCAGTAATTCAAAACTCTTTGGAGGGTGTGTGTGTTAGGGATCTGAAACTTTTAATAAAACTCTTCTTGAAAAATGGGGGTGGAGGTTTCTTAGTGAAAATCAGAGCCTGTGTGGGTGAGAGTGAACAAATCTAAATACTAGGTGATGGGGAATACGGGATATAGTAGGCTGCCATTGAGAAGAAGGGGAATATTTTTCTATGGTGGAGCGATATCTTAAAAACCACGAGTGAACGGGAGGGGGAATGGCCCCTCTTGAAAGAAATTAGGAGTGGTGGAAACACTTTCTTTTGGGAAGAAAATTAGAAGAGTAATGCTTTAGAGAAGGATTTAATAGATTATATAACATAAATCTAGATAGAGGTAAAAGGGTGAGAGATATGGGGAGGGGCACACATGGGAATGAGTGTGGAATTGGAGAAGACCACATTTTGATTATGAAGCTAATACTCTTAACAATCTTGTTATCTTACTTAGTAGGTACACTATACAACCCACTAGACACGACACATGGAAATGGAGATATTCGAAGTCCGACATATTCACATCCAAGGAGACATACACTGAGCTGCTCAAGGGGAGTCGGAATACACACTTCGACGAGGACACTCTAGTGGCTTTCAAACTAATTTGGAGGAATTTTGCGCCCCCGAAGGTCATAGCACACGCATGGGGACTTATTTGGGGCGGCTACCGACGAGATCGAACCTACGTAGAAGGGGCATACTCAAGACAACCGACGACATAAGGTGTGTTTTTTGTGGTATGCACGAGGAAATTGAAAACACATGTAATCTTCGAATGTACACACACACAAAATCTGGATGGACTACATCAAGTGGCTTCAAAGCCCGACTGTTACACTTTGGAACGGTACAAATGTTGCTCAGTTTCAGCAGCGTGATCAACAAAAGGAAAGGAAGACAAAAGCCTACATGATATATGACTTGGGGTGGTTTGGCTTATCTGAAAGTGGAGAAATACGATAATATTTAGAAACGAGACATTATGCATTCCAAAATTTATGGAGAAACTCAAGGCGAGATTGTGGAGTTGGTTTGCAATTAAATACCCACTGCGTAATATTTTTAGGTTTAGGGACTGGACAAACAATCCTATCCCTTGCCCAAAGACGGAGCAATGTGGGGTGGTTTGGCTTATCTGATGATTTTTTAATTATCATATTCTATTTAATTTTTTCTCAGATTTTTTTTTTAAAAAAATTAATTGATTTATGTAAATTAATTATTTTTAAAGATTTAGTTGATTTTTTTAAAATACTTTTAAATTTTAATTACATTTTTTTCCCAAATTTTTTAAAATTATTTTTTGAATTACTTTACTCTTTATTTATGTAAAGATTATTTAGTTATTTTACAAATATCTATATTTTTGTATTTAAAACTATGAGGATTGTATAACATTTTATGGGGTGTTATTAGCCCACCCTTTAATTACTTATATTTTTATACGGGAGTATGAAATATGAAATATATATATATATATTTTTGTGTAATTTACAAACGAATTTGGGTTGGTCCCAAATCCCCGCCCCGTGGCCGCTTTGGTGAGAATTAAAAAAAAAAAAAAAACTGCAGGATGAGAATCGACGGCTCAGAGCGTCTCAATTGAGTCTATAAAACCCCTCTTTCTTCACCTTCAATTCATGATTTACGGCGCGGCTTAGGGTTTAGTCTTCTGCCTTTTTTCTTTCTTTGTAAAACAATTCATTCGATTGTGATTTATTTCTGCGACGATCAAAAAACAAAATTGGGACGAGCTTATGAATGTTCGTATAACTCAAGAGATTGATCATCGCTAGAAAAAGCCTCTCACCTTTGTCTAGATCTCCGTCTCCGAAGGTACGTTGGGGCGATCTCATATCCTATCGCCTTGGGTAGCGAGTTGTCGCTATTATCTCTTGGGATTTGCCATGAGAAATACATTTATTCATTTTTCTATTTTAATTTCAACTATGAAGAAATTTCTATGAATAAAACACCATCTTTCGGGACAGATTGGTCATCGCAAGGTGTCCTTGTTGATTATTCTGCAATTCTGAGTTATTATTATTGTTTTTTTTATTTAAATTTGGCTGCCTGGGAAGAAATCTATGAATTAAAACACCATCTTTCGGGACAGAATGGCCATCGTAAGATGTCCTTGCTGATTATTCTGCAATTCTGAGGCTTTCTTTCAATTTTATATTTTTTTTCAGTTCATTATGATGTGCTTATTGACGGTCTAGTGCTACTTCAATTATTGGGAAGCACTTAACATAATCATGAGCTATAGAAATTCACGATCCATCTATCGTTTTTTGAGTCTTATCTCTGTTCTAAGAGATTTGGCTATTCGTGTGTGGTTATATTCTTCATTCTCTTAATTTTCATTTATTGTTTTCATTTTTATCTGATAGTACACTACTAATATCAAATAAAAAACAAATCAAATTGGATTGGATTCAATTTAATTTTATAGCCCAAGGTTACTCATTTGGCCTGTTAATTGGAATTGGTAAATGTATGTCCAAGGAAGGTTAGATTGATTGAAGGTAAGAAATGTATTTCTATTGTATTTTGTTTTTTTATTTAATGTTAAAACATCTTCAAGTAGATTTTTTTTAGATTCACATCCAAAATTTAAGATTGTTAATGGTTGTTTAGATTTTTTTAGTGAAACATTATTAGTACTAAATTGTTAACCTTGTTTGTTCTTGTTTATTTTGAGTGGTTCTTTAAGGATTGTTTAGATTGTTTGTTATTGGAATTTAAAGTTATAAGACTATCTCCGATGCAAATTTGCCACTAATTCCTCCAATTTCCCATCAAATTTGAGTCAAACAATAAAATCATCTCCAACCATTCAACTCAAATTTTAACTCAACATGAATATTCTAAGATATTCTCTTAGAATATTGTTAAATTTATTTTTTTTATATTTCATTTTATCAAATATTTATTTATAATTAAATATTAAATTTTATTACGATTAAATTTAAATTAAATAAAGTAAAAATATGATTCATTCAATACAAAATAAAAAACACAATTTCACACAAAACACCCAATTAAATTACAAAATACATTACAATTACATATTAATACTAAAAAATTAAATATTAGTACAACAAAATGCAATACTTAATTAAATACAAATTACATATGCATAATCATTAACTTTCGAAATTAGAAAATTCTTCCCATAGATGTTCAATCAATGCATTCAGAAGTTCGAAATGGGCATCTACATCTCTGATTTGTTTATGCCGACGACGAAGAAAGTTTTGAAATCTTGAAGTTTTGTAGTATGTTCGTTTTTTTGAAATCTTGAAGTTTTGTAGTATGTTCGTTTTATTTTCTGTTGTAATTTAAATTTGTAGTATTTATGTTTTGTTTTGTTTCGTATTGTATTTTAATAATTTAAATTATTAATGTTGTCTTAAAATTAAATTGTATACTTTTAATTTTAAAATCTTAATAATTATTAATTAAAATCAAAATCAAAATAATAAAGTAAATAAATAAAATAAATAAAAAATATTTGCCACGTGAATAGTGTTGTGGCAAATTTGTCACACACTATTCATCAATTGTGGCAAATTTGCCACACACTATTCATCAATGGCAATTAGCCTCACAATTTGCGTAGGCGTTTGAGATCAATTGCCACAAAATATTGCCATTTGCCTCTCCCTTGGAGATGGCCTAATGAAAGTGAGACAGGAGAAATTCCAAATGTTTAGCCATTTAGCTGTCCTGATTAGATAGACTTGTCTTTTTCAACAACCTCATATCAAATGGACATTATATATTCGGAGTGTCATTTCTCATATAAAATGGTCGATTAGTAGCTATCTTTTTTCTCCATATATATTCGATGGTCCTTTCGACTTTGTTCAATGGCGCCTTGAAGTCTTCCATAATGGAACAGATGTAGCTATATCCAATGCTAATTTGGGATCATCAATATCGTCCTTACTAGTGTGTTTCGTTAGGCCTTGGCATAGGAGCCATTCTTTTTTTTATTGGTGGTGTGCCAGTGGAGGAATAGAGGACGGTGCTGTACTAATATTTGAATTAAAAGATGGAAATTCATTTTGATAAGTGGACATACTCTGTTGGGTAAAATATTTAGTAGAACCTTCAATTTGGAGCCCCTTGGACCATCTCCAAGGCTAGGTTAATGGCAATTTTTTGAGGCAAATAGTCTTCAACGCATACTTAAAATGAGCCTTTTTTAATTAAATATTAATCTTTTCAAAATAATTTAATTATATATTATCGTTTGGGGTGGTTTTAACCAAGGATAAAAACTATTGCAACAAATATCGCATATCTATATTGCAAAAAAATTGAAAAAATAATGAAATTCTAATAGAGTCAAATTAAAGTCAAAAAAATTCATACTACCCTAAATCTAATTATTTAAATTATTTTTGTGAATAAAATCTTAATTCAATTTTTTAAATTCATTTAAATTTCATAAAATTTGCGCAGGTCAATTCCTAGGATTTTAAAGGTTATGTTACTCGAAATTATTTGATTTTTTAAATTCGATTTCAAAAATTAATTTCTAAGATTCTTGTTACGCACCGAAATCAAAATAAGAAAATTTTCCAAATTAGATTTTCAAATTCAATTTTTCAAATTCGATGATGCACTGAGGAATAAGAAATTTCATATTGATATTAGATCCAAATTTGTTTGCATAGTACGTATTCAATACTTTTATTTTGCTTTTTATCGTTCTATTATTGTTCATATCATCAAATCAATCATTGATTTCATCGATCATCTACAGTCCTTGTTCTTCTTGAACTATGCATATCGTAAATTCAATAATTGATTTAATTGTGCAAATGCTATTGTAATTTAAATTTTTTGATTTTTACATCTTGCATTGTACATTAGGTATTTTTGTGCATCAATTAATTTGTTTTTGTATATATTGGCATTGAACAAGTTGTTGGTATCGTCAAGATTTCAAATTGATTCGGGTGAGTGAATCGACACCCTTTGTAGATTTGATGGGTGAAATAACAAGTATGCGTAGGTTCTCAAGGTAATATATCGATTGCTTACTCGGTTTCTAGCCTCAATAACTTCTGCATAGAATCTGATTCTGATCTGGTTGGTATGGTAGAATTTTGTAAGGCCACTTCCGAAAATAGTAAATATATTTGTTGTCATGAGTAGGGGTGTAAACGAGCCGAGTCGAGCCGAGTAGTGCTGAGCTCGAAACTCGACTCGATTGTTATACTCGAGCTCGAAACTCGACTCGAACTCGATCGAGCCTAAAATTTTAAGCTCGAACTCGACTCGACAAAAAACTCGATAAGCTCGAGCTCGACTCGACTCGATTAGCTGTATAATTTTATAAAATTAAATGTAAACATGTATTTTTCCTAATTTTTTATCCAAACTTTCCATGTCAAATACAATAAAAAAAATCAAATAACTCAAATCACAAATAAATGATGTCTTCAACAATTCAACATCCAATACACCAAAATAACTAAATAACATAGTTTACGTTAAATGTTCTTTCTAAAGTCCAAACAAGAAAATAAGAGAAAGTAATCATAAACTTGAGTGCATTCCTCCAACAAATTTAACGACAAAGTGGGATAGCTCAAGTGGTTAGAGCACCACTACCTAGGCCTTAGGTCCTGGGTTCGAGTCATGGGGAGGGGAAAAAGGGGGATGGGTATTTAACTTGTAATCCAACAAATTTAACTGAATTCCAGATTCCAGAAACTTGAGTATATTTCTCCAACAAATTAAGTGAACATCCAGTAAATAAAATTAACCTACTAGTCATAAGAAAAAAGGAAAAGAAAGATGTGTTCTAGACACGATATTCATTAAAAATTCTTCTCATTCTACAATGATAGAATAAAATAAACAATATTTAGTATTGTTAAAATAATAAACAATAATAAAGAAAAGTAGCAATAAACATACTTACTTTGTTCTTTCTTTTCAAACCATGAAGACTACGACACCAATCACTTCCACAAATCAAAACTTGAACGGTATCGGAAGCCAATGATGCACGATAAGTATCAATAACTCTACTCCCCGCACTAAAAGTAGCTTCTGAAGCCACTGTTGATACAAGAATAGCCAGTATATCTCGAGCCATTTTGGACAAAATTCGATACTTCAAATTGTTCGCCTTCCACCACTCCAAGGCATTAAATGAGGCTGAATCTACATCACAAACTAAGCAGCCTTCTTCCAAATAAGAATCTAATTCAGACTTTTGTGGTTGAACGGTTTGATTAGATTTCACATACTGAGTAAATTCTGACCAACCCGAATCTGAAGCTTGAATATTTCGAGGGTTAAAGTCTCTTCCAGCACGTTCTTGAACATCATTACCGAATTGTGTTTCAGCAACATACTCATCATATAACTCGTACAAAGCTTTCTTAACATTTGAGATATTTCGTTCACCTTTATCATTTGGATACATTCTTGGGAACGAATACTCAATAGCCACCATTTTACACCTAGGATCCAAAATGGCACCTAAAGCCATTACCAAGTTACACTCCCCCTAATACTTATCAAATTTCTCTTTCATAGCCCCAACCATTTCATGAATAAATGCATCTTCATATTCATCTTGATAGATTTTATCCAACAAAACTTTGATTCGACATATTTCATTAAGAAACAAATTCGAAGTTGGATACTCACTCCCAGAAATGATATGAGTGACTGAATTGAACACTCTCAAAATGGGAATTAGTTTTTCTACCTTCAACCAATCTTCATTGCTTGGACAGTTTTGATAACGTGGCTCTCGCTCCTTATACCTCGGGAACACCTCTTTGAACAAGACTGCAGTAGACAACATCTCGTATGTAGAATTCCACCTTGTTTTGCATTCAAGAATAAGCTTCCTATGGGGTAACTGTAATTGCTGCACAATTTCTGAAAACAACATCAACCTTCCTTCATTGTAGTTAATGAAAGTCACACTGTCATGTATTTGCCCGACAATACTTTCAATTTTTGATAGTCCATCTTGAACCATAAGGTTCAAAATGTGGGCACAACACCGCACATGAAACAACTTCCCTCCACAAAGTAGTTTCTTATTTCTTGAATAAGTTTCTCTTAGATATCTGACTGCCGAATCATTGTTTGAAGCATTATCCACCGAAAGTGTGTACACTTTATTCTCAATCCCCCACTCCTTTGTGCATTTATAAATACTATCAGCTATTTCAACACCACGATGAGGAGGAGGTAGATGAACAAAACTAAGCACCCGCTTTTGCAATTTCCAATTAGAGTCAATAAAGTGCCCTGTTAGAACCATGTACTCTAACTTTTGGTTGGAAGACCTCCACATATCCGTTGTCAAACTGATTTTATCGATATTTTTCAAGAGAGACTTCAATTTCTTCTTCTCGATTTCATACACTTGCTCACAATCCTTCTTAATTGTGTTTCGTGAAACCTTTTCCCACATGGGCATGCCACGCCTTTGCATCATATTAAAACCTTCTTCCTCCACAATTGTAAAGGGATGCTCATGCATTAGAATCCAATGTGCCATTGCCTCTCTCATTTTTTCCATATCCAACTTCCCATCTGTCAGTGCAGGTGTTATTACTTGTCGATCATCCTCATTTGTTACTTCACTTGATTGAAAATTAATCAGTCTTTGTTGCCTCTCATAAATCCTTCGCTTAACACATCCGGATAAATGTCTTGAGAGATGGGTAATACTCTTACTTTTGAGTATTGAAAGCTTGGAGTTGCAATGATTACACGCTGCTTTTATACCATCCGGGGTATCAACTTCTCTAATCTCCAACCAAACCTTAGAAGTCTTTTGTCTCTTTTTCACTTGAAATTGAGACTCATCTTTTGTGGTATCAAGAGTATCACCCTCAGTTCTAGCAGGATCATTGTCATTTGAATTTGCAACGTTACAAGACGATTGATTATTAGGCGTAGGAGATTCACCAAGCATTGGTGAGGAAACAGTCGGTGGAGAGATCGACATATCTAAATTAAACAGAAAATGTTAATTAGTTTTCAAGATATAAGTAATGATTAAACAAATTAAACAGACTACAATCTACATCATTAAACAAATACAGAATATGAGTCTCAATCATGTGGACAATGGAGTCGAGACAGAAGGAAAATAATGGAAAAATATCAAACCTAATTTAATTAGTTACTGCATCTTCTTACTTTTAGATCCTTTTTTATTTTCTGGAATCCAAATAAATGACACTTCTTACCATAATGCATCAGGAAGCATGCTGATTAGATCAATTGAAGATACCATACATAACTTAAAATTCCACAGCTAACACACTAAATATACCATAGAATGAATATACCATACAAAACATAAAACCACAAGAGCAAGAAATTATAGACTTTCTTACCGTTTAAACCTGTAAGAGCTAGCAAATATAGCATATAATGGATATACATACAAAAGAATAGATGATATACAGCTAAATGCTAAATCCCTTCGAAGCAAATATAAGATGTAACCGATTTACTATTCAAATTAGCACAAACATGCAGAATTCAACAGATCCTATTTTCCACTGGAAACATGAAAATCTATTAGACTAAGATTTTAAAATACAAAACAAGAATAACCCTTTCTATCCTCCTTAATGAGTTTTGTCATCATAAAATTGAGCATTTATCAGCAGATAGGTGTGTTTTTCATCATTCCACCAAATTCATAGAATTGCTATTATACACAATAAAATTCCATTATACTCCACCATATTGAGATAATAAGAATCCTTAAAATAATCATACAAAGCTTCGAATTGAAGTATGAAGCATTATAAGTAAAGTTAGAAGAGTATCAACCTTAGTATCTTTCGTTGAACGAGATTCTCACCGGCGTTTCGCCGCTAGACGACGAGATCGACCTCCATGGAGTGTTTTCAGTTCGTTGGTTGCGCCGCTGAGAGGTAATCTAATTCTGTGAATCTGTGTTTGAGATACGTAATACTAGATTTAGGGTTTAAGTTTTTTTTTATAATTAAATATAATAAGTATATATTTAAAAATAATAATGGCATATTAGTAAATACTAAGAAGCTCGATTAGGCTCGCGAGCCTCTCGAGCCGAGTATTTACGAACTCGAACTCGACTCGATAGCTACTTGAGTAGCTCGAAACTTGACTCGATTAGCTTCGAGTCGATTTCGATCTTTTTTCGAGTCGAGCACGAGTAGCTCGCGAGTAGGCTCGACTCACTTACACCCCTAGTCATGAGTAACCAAGTTACACTGTGTAATGAAATGGTTGAGTCTTCAAATGCGAATCATAATCTTATAATTAATGAAAAGAAGATCATTTACATATCAGACAGGAATCTGGGGTTGATGTCTGCTTATTACGATGTCTGGAATGATCCTACCCACTTCTACTGCCTGTACCATTTACTTTTAAATCTCAGAGGCAAATTTGGTGGAGGTTGGAACACCCAACATCGTGATAACATGGCTGATCTATTCAAGCAATGCACATATGCTCCATCACTGTTTTTAAAGAGAAACAAGAGGTTTTTAAATCAATCGGTGGGCAGATTGTAGAACAATAGCTTGAAGACATGCCCTACAAATAATGGGCAGTTGCATATTCACCTCACATCAAACGATATGGTGAAATGACGTCTAATGCAGCAGAGTCCTTTAACATGTGGATTAGTGAGGCTAGAAGTCTCCCAATTACCTATATGTTAGACTCTATCAGGAAAAAGATATCACAATGGTTTGTAGACAGATATGAAAAAAGTAATAAATGGACTGTGTTGCTTGTTCCTAGCAAAGAAGGTCGGTGGAATGAGCTCGGAAACATAAGTGCATCGTGGGGTGTTTCAATTTATCCTAATGGTCAGTTTGAGGTGCGTTCAATGACGTCTGTCACAGTTGATTTGGAGTGCAAAATATGTACTTGTTTTCAATGGCAGATCACAGGATTCACGTGAGCACATGCCGTTGCTCTTATTAAGAAGCATTGTAATTCTGTGTCCAACCTCATTGAGGATTGTTTCTTTACATCCACATACAAGCAATGTTATGAAGAAGATCTAATTCCTGTGCCAGAGACAGAACGTTTTGAATTCATTACTGAGTCCAGCCCTGAAAAAATACTACCACCCATCCTAAACAAACCCCCTGGTAGACCAAAACAAAAGAGAATCACTTCTTACAGAGAATTTCGTAGGGTCAAGCCTACACCTTGCAAGCGATGTGGCAGGACAGATCGACATGATCCATTAACATGTGTTGCTGTTTTCGGAACGGACAAGACAAACATTCAGAGTTACTAAACTATATGCATTTCATAGTTCATGCACACGTGCATTAAGACTATTGTATACGTGCATTCACATGATGAACAACCTCCATAATTTTCTTAAAGAAAAGAGATTAGGTCCATACTTTGAAATGAATACATAATAGATGAAAATAGATAACTGAAAGTTAGTTATTTATTCCTACTATACGTCCATATTCATATTTTGATTAACACATCATGTGTTATTTTGAGAATCGTGGTTTAATCCATATTGGATATGTTATACTAGTTTATGATAAGTTGTTGATTACAATTATTATTATTAATTTTTTTTTTTGTTTGTAACAACAACATTAGTGGTCTTGAATTCGTTAAATATTTCCACGATTTCATATATTATTATTTTATGGTTATATAACCGATAGTTAATTATGATAAAATAAAAAAAAAAAATTGTTGAAATTCTTACATTATTATACACCATTATGTCATAAAAAAAAATTAAGAGAGAAAAAAAAAATATAACCGCTATCCACTATGACCACTGTGTACATGTCCACGTTATCAAATACGTTTCTCTCTCAATAATTATCATTTGTGATCTATAAATTTCAGTTTATCTATTAATAACTATCGGATAATGTGAATTGATCACTTCTTCCTTCCAAAATGCAGAATTCAAGAATGATAGAAAATCTTACTAACACAAAATTACTATTACTGTTCTACTTTTCCTTTTACCAAAAATTCTATCAAAATATAAGTGTATTTCCAGATCATGGAATTCAATAATACGTTCTCGGTGGTTTGTAAATGCACACTTGTTGAATATGAAAGCAGATATTCATTTTTCATTGATACATAAATATCACGTTGCAAGTCCCCCCGTCTCTTACGAAGTTAAATTTCGTAAGGGATCTCCTTACGTTTATAGACAAGTATCCAAGCATGTTGAAGATTATGAGGTTTTGGGTAGCTATAATGGTCTATTATTATTCTGTAATACTAAAGATCAATATTCTATGGAAAACCCTACTACTAAACAATATACCATCGTTCCAAACCTACTGATATCATTTTCAAAGGGACACGATGTAGCTTGGGTTTATTTTGGGTTTGGGTATGTCAAAAGTTTCAATGATTACATGATTATCCGAATTGCATACCTCTGGGCCGAACATGGAGGTGTGACTGAGGTTAGTATTTTCTCATGCAATTCCAATTCGTGGTCTAACCCTACTTCACACCCTTTTGATAATCCTCCATGTGGAAATGCTTTTTTTGTTGGTGATGTTTTTCATTGGAAGTTAAACTTTGGTCGTGCTGTCAATAAATTGGCTACATTTGATATAGTGAGTGGTATTTATTCATTAATTGACACTTCAGATTTTAAGATTGTCCCATGGAATTTAAAAGTTGAGGGGTTGGATGATATTACAATTGCATTATATTGTAGTAGTTTGACCCCTATGGAAGACAGTTTTTATACTAAATTTATCTTTCAGATGCATTTACTTAGTTACTCAACGAAATCACCTACCTGGTCAAGTATTATCATTGTCAGAAGAACTCTATTACCAAAACAATATGATATATCCCCAATAACCTTTCTGAACCAAGACAAAACAAAGATAATGTTCCTTGTCCAACCATGGGACGACTACTATTGCTATGATACACTTGCCAAAACTTTTCAAGTTATGGAGGAATATGAAATGACATACGATGTTCAATATACATACAAGTATATTCAGAGTCTTGTATCTCCAATCCAGGATAGTTTTTTTATTAAATTATTGCCCATTTCTAATGTATTCTTTCATTTACATTTATTTTATTTCAATGTAATTAACGATTGTTATTTAAAAGTTAGTTATGAATTTTATATTAACACTTCAATCAATTATGTATGATTTCAAATATATTTCGTGGTTGATTTAAAATTTATACTTAGGATATTTATAATAATATATGTATTATTACAAGAATCCAATCAAATTAGAAATGTAAATATGCATTATATGCTATGATATTTAGTAAAAATTAATGAATATTTAAGATATGCATTCAAATTTAATCGATAACTGTGTGTCCTTCACAAAACCGCTTCAATTAAAACATGAAGAGGCACATTCATTCAAACTGCAGAAGTCGAAAGGTTTTAAATCAAAGTTTATGACTTTTCATATTCTACTTAATGGTACATGCACTTCCAAACACATCACAAACATCTAATCACTTCTTTGAATCGTCTCCAGCAAGATTTCCATCACCCTACCATTTTTCACGATTCAAATGAACCAAGAGATGCATCCGATTTTCATCCCCACAGAAATCAGAGACAAGTTTTTGGACTCCTTAAGTCCAAAAAATTTGTGCAGAATGAAGTGTGTTCACAAATATTGGAAGAAGTTAATATCCTCCAAATCATTTGTTGATGCTCACCTAGAGTGCATCAAATCTCAGCAAAAGTACTCTTTTTTCCACAAAAATCAAGTTGCTGACCCACCAGTCTGTTACCTGCCGGACGGATACAGTGATCCGGTCACCAGGCGATATGTAAGAGATGATGTAGATGATTTTGAGATTCTTGGTACTTACAACAGGTTAGTTTTGTTTGCTAACACTCTTGATGAGTTTATTCTGTCAAACCCTTGCACAAATCAATAACTCATTTTGCCTCCTGTTCCCAAAAACTTTCGGCCCTTATTTTGGTGTTGGGTATGATGTTTTGAATGATGACTTTTTAATTATTCGATTATCCCATTTTCTTCACTTATAAGGGTACATTTTTTCTGTATGCTTGTACTCTAGGAACTTAAACTCCTGGACTAATCTACCCCCATTTCCAAGTCAAAATCCTCATTGTGATAATGCATTTTTTGTTGGGGAACTTTTTCATTGGAAAAATAACACTGTTGATGGTCATTCGTTGGTAACTTTTGACTGTAAAAATCGAGTCTATGGCCAGATTGAGGTGCCTTCTTTTATCCTATGCCCATGGACCTTTAAATTTGAGGGGCTGGATGACAACAGTCTTGCCGTCTATGCTGATTGCCTCTCCGTCGATGAGTTTGGAGTTACTCGATACTTTATTGAAATCCATGTTCTAAATTATTCCTCACAAGGCAGACATTGGTCAAGTTTTACAATTTCCAGGGAAGAAGATTTGCCAGGCGACTTTTCACTTGAGCCAATATGCTACTTGAATACCTCAAGGACACTACTAATGTTTAGTGTTAAGACGTATGGGACATTTTTCTCTTATGACATTGTTACGAGGAACTTTCGAAGGATGGAGGGTATTGAATCGTGGCCAGGTTGTGCAAAATCTTACAAGTACATAGAGACTCTTGTATCACCACACCCTTATGTAGACGTATAATGTAGATTATAGTAATTTATTTTGTCTATGCAGTGTTTTTAGCATCTTAAAGATGCATGTTTTTGTTTAGTATTTCCTTTCATAGTGCTTTTGTTGTCTTTAGGTCAATATGCTTAATGTGACATTGTTGGGTGTTTTTATGTAATATAACTAATATAATTCATTTTGCTATTCTAAACTAGTGTGTGCATATATAATTATGGTTAACCCTATATGACAATAGAAAGAAACTTCATTTAAATGTTTGAATGCATATTTCATCAATTATATGGTATGAATTCAATTTTCATACTCGCTGTTTATGATTCATATGTGTACTAAAACATAACTTCATACTCTATTGTTATTGTTCATATGTCTACTAAAGCATAAGTTTATTATGATGCTAATAACTTTTTTGTACATCCCTAAAGATTCGTTTGTGCATGCTCTTTACAATATGCATTACTTTCTGCAACATTGTCCCGACTACTAAGAATGGATCATGGGGAAGGATTCTTTATTTCAAACGTTTCAAATCAACCTTCTATGCACGTGCAACACTGTATCAATGAAAAAATGAGGCCGCACATGAATTGTTTCGATTTTGTTATAACAAAGACATTGATATATTTTTTGAAACAAAACAATTATTAAGAAAATTAAAGTACATTATATCAATTAAAACCACAAATATAAAATCCACCATTAATCTCATATTGCAATAGAAAATGGTCATTTCATAAGTGATGAAAATGGCTGATAGTTCAACTGGTTTCTCCAAATAAAGTACTAAGTCTTCATAAAAAAACAAACAAAATGATAATCATAAGTCATCAAAACAAAGAACTGGAGTGAGTAGCAAACTGGAAATTGTCTGGTATGCCACAGATCTATTCAAAAGTCATATGCATCGGGTCAACGAAAGATTCTACAATTCTAGCCCGCATCGTGCTTGCAGTGAGTTTACCAAATTCACCAGACTGCAAATCTTCACATTTACAAATAAATTATATTTCCTTGCAAACAATCACACCGCAGTCTAATTGATAGGAATAAGGATCCGATTATTATGGAAGAAGATCACACCATTGACTTTACTTGATATACTCTAGATTATTTAGGAAAATATCTTTTGTAAATATTGTCTTTGATCTTTTCCTTGTATATTGTAAACCCTTTTCCTATATATTCTATTTTCACATCAACACCTCATTAACGGTGATTGATTACCAATTCTTTCATGGTATCAGACTAAACACCGATTCTTTAGCCTCTCTCTATCCCTCCCCTACCGCCCTCACGTCCCCTCCTTCCTCCTCCTCCAATCCTTCTTTGACAATGGCCGACACACCCAAGGACACGATTCCAGTGGCACAACTAAGCCACATGCTTACTATAAAACTGTCCTCTTCAAATTTTCTCTTATGGCGTAACCAAGTGGTGCCGATGCTTCAGATTCATGACCTCTTCGACTACGTTGATGGTTCGGTTCCAGCCCCCTCTCGCGAAATCACCGATGAGAAGGCCGCGAAGATCCCAAATCCCGAGTACGCGAAGTGGTTCGCTAAAGATCAACGTATACTCAGTCTCATACTCTCCTCTCTCACGGAGGAATCCATGGCCGAAGTTATTGGATGCTCCTCTTCCCGCGCTGCGTGGGAGGCCCTAGACTCTGCCTTCAGTTATTCTTCAACCGCCGGTGCACACCACCTAAAGAGCAAATTGCTCTCCCTCCGAAAGGGCTCTCTCTCCGTCAATGAATATGGCCGTAAGTTCAAATTACTCTGTGATCACCTTTCGGCAATAGGCAAATCTGTTGATGAAGTAGACAAAAGTCACTATTTTTTGCGCGGTCTTGCCCTCAATTCACCAATTTCTGTGATGTCCGCATGGCCATGGTCCCGGTCCCTCCATTCCGGGATTTGGTCCGTTAGGCGAAGGCCTATGATTCTCTCAACACGGCCATGAATGATGCACCCCCTACAACGTTCCACTCTCACCGCCGCAACAGTGGCACCCGCCCGATTGGCCGCCCGTTCTCTGCCGCAAAACCAGGGAACCCTAACTTCCGCCCTCATAATTCTCGGGTACAATCTTCTGTCGATCGTCGCTCTTACGATCGCAACCCCACCGACCGTCCACCCTTTGTCCCGAAATGCCAAATCTGCCGAGAAAATGGACACTATGCCAGTCGATGCCCGGAGCGCTTCAACAACGCAGTTAATTCTGATGCGGCAAATCTGGCGAAGGCTTTCGGGGTCTCTTGCCGCACTTCTGATTCGCCCGATTGGTGTGTCGACATGGGTGCATCTGCACACATGACAGCAAACCCTCATGATCTTGACTCTTGTGCACCGTACACTGGTAATGGTGATGTTGTTATGGGTAATGGGGCTTCTCTTAATATATCTCATATTGGTACTTGTTCTTTGGCTAATGACGTTAAATTGCTTGATGTTTTGGTGGTTCCTCATATCACTCGTAATCTTTTATCTATCAGTAAACTGACATCTGATTATCCAGTTGATGTTGTTTTTTCTGATAAAATGTTCACTATTCAGAATCGAGTCACGAAGGCACCTCTCGCCCGGGGTAGATGTGCGAATGAATTATATTTTTTGGAGCATGGTCATCCTGCATTGGTCGCAGCCCTCAAGTCCAACAAATTGAAGGCTTCTTTTACCTTATGGAATTTACGTTTGGGGCATGTCCCATTTTCAATTATTAAGTTGCTAAACTCTTTAGGTCATTTGTCGGTTACCTCTGTTTTACCGGATCCTAGCCCTTGCTCCTCTTGCCAGTTTGCAAAGAGCAAGCACTTATCTTTTCAGTTGAATAATAAACGTGCTTCTAAAGTTCTTGATTTAATTCATTGCGATCTATGGGGTCCTGCTCCTTTTAACTCTTCTGATGGATATAAATATTATGTGCTGTTTGTGGATGATTACTCTCGCTTCTCTTGGATGTATCCCTTAGCTCTCAAGTCAGATTTTTATGATACTCTTGTCCGTTTTCACAAATTTGTTTGCACTCAATTTTCTGGACAAGTTAAGAAATTTCAGAGTGATGGTGGCACTGAATTTATTAATGCACGGGTACGTAATTTTTTTGATCAACATGGCACTCATCATCGCATATCCTGTCGCTATACCCCTCAACAAAATAGCCGTGCTGAGCGCAAGCATCGCCATATCGTTGAGACTGGTCTTTCCATGATGTTTCATGCTCATGTACCTGCTACTTTTTGGTTTGATGCCTTTGCTGCTGCCACATATGTTATTAATCGCATTCCATCATCGGTTTTGGACAACAAGTCGCCTTTTGAGCTTCTCTTTCATGCTCCGCCAAACTATGATAATTTTAGGCCTTTTAGGTGTCGAGTTTACCCATATCTTCGAGATTATTCCTCGAACAAGCTCTCTCCCAGAAGCCGTTCTTGCATTTTCTTGGGATACAGTGTTAATCATAAGGGCTATCGGTGTTACGATCCTGACTCCTCACGGATGTTTATTACACGGCATGCTACTTTTGATGAGTCTTGTTTTCCATTTTCTGGGAATTTGTCCTCACCCTCTAATGTTATGCCTAATGACATCTGCACTTTTACAGATTCTTCTATGATTTTTCGCTCCTTGTGCTCCTTGCCTCTTTGACGACGAGGCTCCAAGAGGGCCCCCACTGTCAGAGCCCACTACTCGGAATCCACCGACTGCTCCGGAAATCATGGCTTCTCCAGCTAGTGAGCAGGCCCTCCCGACACCTCCTGCTGTCGGGCCCTCACTCACGCCGCCTTCTGTTGCCCCTCGGCCCCCTCAGCCGCAACACACCTTGCTACATCCAATGGTAACACGTGCTAAATCTGGGATTTTTAAACCTAAATATCCTATTCTTATTGCTTCCACATGCCTGCTATCTGCTTTAACCAGCTATACAGTTCCTCGGGGATTTAAATCCGCTGCTAAATCTCCAGAATGGCTCGCTGCCATGCAAGAGGAAATTGATGCATTGCACAACAATCACACTTGGGACTTGGTTCCCCATCCCCCTGATGCTAATATTGTTGGTTCTTAGTGGGTGTTTCGTACCAAATTCCACTATGATGGCTCAATTGAACGTCACAAGGCTAGACTAGTTGCTCAGGGCTTTACTCAGATTCCTGGTTTGGACTTCTCTCACACTTTTAGTCCTGTCGTAAAAGCAGCTACTGTTCGTATTATTATTGCTCTTTTCGTTCATAATAATTGGGGTTTGCGTCAATTGGACGTTAATAATGCTTTTCTCAATGGTGTTCTAATAAAACCCGTTTTTATGGCCCAGCCTCCCGGTTTCGTGGATCCTAAGTTTCCGGATCTTGTTTGCCGCTTGAAGAAAGCTCTTTATGGTCTTCGCCAAGCCCCCTTGGCATGGTTTCATCGGTTTAGCACCTTCTTGCTTTCGATCGGTTTTCATGCTAGCCGTGTGACCCGTGCTGACTCTTCTCTTTTTATCCTCCACAGTGGCCGATCCATCATTTATCTCCTCCTGTATGTTGACGACATTATTGTTACAGGAAATGATCCGCCTTTCTTGGGTCGCTTCATCACTCGTGTTCACAAGGAATTTGCTATCAAGGACCTTGGCAATCTGAACTATTTTTTGGGCCTTGAGATCACTAGCACTTCTACTGGTATTTTCTTGGGTCAGGCTAAGTATGCCCGTGATATACTCGATCGTGCTGCCCTCACTGATTCAAAACCGATCTCGACCCCCTTAGCAGCCGGCCAAACTTTAGTCTCGAAAGGTACACCATTTCCGGATCCGACACTTTACAGGTCTTTAGTAGGGGCTCTTTAGTATCTCACGATTACTAGACCTGATTTATCCTATGCTATCAATATGGCCAGTCAGTTTCTTCATGCCCCTACTATTGATCATTTTTCGTCTGTTAAGCGTATACTTCGTTATGTTAAGGGCACTTCTCATTTTGGCCTTTCCTTTGTCCGTCGGGCTGATAGAGGTATTCTTGGCTATTCGGATGCTGATTGGGCTCGCTGAATTGAGATGCATCGTTCCACATACGGTTACTCTATTTATTTGGGTGGGTCTCTTGTTTCTTGGAGTGCAAAGAAACAACCCACTGTGGCTCGTTCGAGTTGTGAATCCGAGTATCGTGCCATGGCCAATGCTGCAGCTGAAATTGTCTGGGTTACCAATCTTCTTCGTGAGCTACGTGCGCTGCCCTCTTCTTGTCCAGTTCTCCTTTGTGACAATAAGAGTGCGATCTTCCTTAGTCAGAATCCTGTGGCTCACAAACGTGCTAAACACATTGATCTCGACGTACACTTTGTTCGTGAATTGGTTTCCTCCGCTCGTCTTGCAACTAAGCTTGTTCCCTCTGAATTGCAAGTGGCCGACATTTTCACCAAGGGTTTGCCTCGCCCAGCTTTTGAATTTCTTCGTTCCAAGCTCTGCGTTTGTTCAAATCCCACGCTTCGCTTGAAGGGGGGGGTGATATGAATAAGGATCCGATTATTATGGAAGGAGATCACACCATTGACTTTACTTGATATACTCTAGATTATTTAGGAAAATATCTTTTGTAAATATTATCTTTGATCTTTTCATTGTATATTGTAAACCCTTTTCCTATATATTCTATTTCCACATCAACACCTAATTAACGGTGATTGATTACCATTTCTCTCACTAATGAATCAGATCCCTGTCTCCAAGTATCAGCTCGAGTTGGGTATTTGAAAGGCATTTTTAAGAATGAATGATTACGTTGCTTTGCTTTGAACAAACTCACCAACCTTGCATCTACAAACTTCACCTTTAATGATTTGACAAAATACAAAAAAAACAAACAATGAATCATTAAAATGATAAATACAATACATGAAACTGCATAATGATAATACAAATCTAACATTTTAGAAACTTACAACATTTAAGGACTCCATCATGCATGTGTCTTCATGTGCTTTTGTTCTTGGCGGAAGAGAGTTATAAAATGTCCATTCCCTCGTGGTCAGATCAAGCTTTAGAAGTGTCCAAATGGTCAACTGCTTTTAGACCACTTGATGAACCCATTTCACTTACATTTATTGGGAATAAAAAAATGCTTTTATCTAAGCTATCCTCAATAACTTTCTCCATCAGGGAGTCGAAACATTTTTGTCTGGATATATTACAATTGGTTATCATTGCGTACAAAATAAATCAAAACAACAAACTTATAGATAATATGTAACTTAAACAGATAATTCAAGTATCTTCATAAAACAGTTAAATGTTTGTGTAAAATACCCAGCATGTGGCTGTAAACACTTTGACACGTCTAGATTCTAGCCTCGTTTTGTATAGAACTGATCGTAACATATCAGCCCATGCATTAGTTACCTAAAAGCGTGCTCGGTTATTAAAGTATAAGAGTGCAAATCAATTAAATATGTATTTATTGTATTATACAGTACGATATAATTATGGACAATATATACCTGACTAGTTATTTTACCATCATTCAAAATATCAATCAATATCTGTATTGACACATCAGCTAGTGGTATATCAGCGTGCCAAACAATGCAACTGCAATATGCAATCAAATCTCAATACCAAATATATAATAAAGCATTCAAACATTATACATAAATAATTATAAAACAATAAAAAATGAAATACTATTAACTTACTATGGACCATTGGTCTTTAGCTCCGAGAATATCTGCTCTCTAACATATGCCGTAGATTTTCTCACAATTGCCAATTTATTGTTGAAAGGATACCTGACAACTCCTTTTGGTTTGTTATCCACCACTAAATTCTTTAAAGCATCATCATCGTCATCATTTATTTCATGGACTTTAACAAGCTCCTTTGTCAATGGCTGAGGGGATATCGTAATAGCTTTCCGGTCGTCTGTTATTGTTCTTCCCTTAATCCTGTCAACTAATAAACTTGGAGATGGCCACGTTGTCTTCTTCTGCACTATCCGCTTAGGCGTCTTCTCACAAGACCTTACTACTTCATCATTAAAATCAACATCAAGAATCTTTCCCCTATCAACAGATTCTTCATTGATATTTTGCCCTGCAGTATTGTCAAATCCAGATTGAACACCCTCATCTTCAAGCAAAGATTTTGAACAGAGTTCAAATGTGATTTCTAAATTCTTGCTCAATCGTTGATTCATAGCTTTCAGTCCAATGATGACATCGTCTCTAATTCTCAATTGTTGTTCGAATTTTGCTCTCTCATCTTCAAGCTTCTTCTGCATATTAATTAACTCAGAAGCAGATTCATGAATCCTTTTAGAATACTCATTCTTTTCTTTCTTCAAGTTTAAAATTTATGTATCCTTTTCTATCAATTCTTTATCACAATTTACTCTCACATCTAGTATCTTTTTCTGCAGGATTCCTATTTGAACCACATAATCATCAACTTTTGTAGACTGATTAGCCTCACATGTAGGTGCATTCAGCTTCTCATTTACACCAACATTGCCTCTTGTCGTATTCTTCATATTAGCATCCACATCTGCATTTCCCACATCAACAACATTCCCAGCTTCTCGATTAATTTCTTTACAAACGTTCATAACCGGATCATCACTGTCTCTGAATTCCACACAAGCAGATAATTCTTTCTCAAACCCAATATCGAACGATGGGCATTCAATAGTAAAACTCTTCTTTCCATTTGAACTGGACCCAACCTCGAACCCTTTTGAAGATGAATTCTGGAAAAAATCACTCTGCCTCCCGACAACATTTAACACAGTCTGCATTTGTTGGGAATAAAATGAGTTTTGATGAATATACCAAAACCCCTTTAGACATGCCAAATAGATAAGTCTTTTATAATGAACATGTTTTCAAGAATGTTGGAACATGTAGTCTAAGACAAGTAGAGAAGCTGGAGTGTTAGGCAGCTCTTAGAAGAATATATGCATTAGTTGAGGGGGAACACTTGCTTAATAGTTTAAACATATATTCAGTCCCCTCAAGGCTCAGTTATGAAATGATCTCAAATCTGCTGAAGGACAAATATGCTGATCAAGTGGAATCAGTCAAAATGCAACCTAGTGAATGCCAACATGAGTTAAGATGCATCATCAAAGCATCAATCTACTGTGTTGGGAATAAAATGACATATGTTTTGATTAAATACCAAAACCCCCTGAGACATGCCTAAGTCAAGATGATTGTGTTCTAAGTATGTTAGAATACATAGCATAAGGCTAGATGAGAAGCTGATATGTTAGGCAGCTCTTAGATGATTAGATGCACATTGTGAGGGGGAACCTATGCTTTAAGATGATCAAGATCAAGTCCCCTCAAGGCTCAAATTCTGGAACAATCACTAAGGCCAAGCATACTCTATTGAAAACCAAATGCCTTGATCAGGAGAGTTGTCCAGAGAAGTTGTCTCTATGCAAGAACAAGGTTGTAAAGCTCAAAAGGACAAGTTTACTCAAATGTTCTGATCAGGAGAGTTGTCCAAAGAGGTTAACTCTGTGCAAAGACAAAAGTTCTGAAGCTCAAGGCCAAGTATGCTAATCAGGAGAGTTGTCCCAGAAGAGTTGTCTCAGCTAAATTGAACCAGAACAAATGTTCTATTGCTTAAAGGTTAACCATGCTGAAGAGAAGAAGACAACTACATCCTAAAAGACTTCATTATATCATGCTGAGATCATTTCCAAGTGAAGCAAAGGGAAGGAGCCAAGTCATCTGAAGAAGAGCAAGCCAACCATGCTGATAAGCAAAGTCTGCTGATAGTGATAAGCAAAGTTGTCCATTTGATAAGGAATGTTGTCCTATCATTGGATCAACCTTCAGAAGCCATGTCCAAGTCTTAACAAGAAGTCAAACATTGGGAAGAGTGCTGCAGAATGAAGACAAAGTCTTAACAGCCGTTTATTACCCAATTAAGGACATGTCACTATCAAGAATCTGTCTTCTAGTTTGAAGAACTCAAGGAAGACATTTATAGCAATTTGGGGCTGCCTCTCCAACGGGCAAATCCCCAAATTTTTCTATAAATACAGAAGTGTGAAGACCATTTGAAGCACCTCAACCTTGACAAGAAAGCCAACTATCCTACAAGAAATCAAGTGCTTTCAAAGCTTTCAAAGAGACTATCTTAGTCTTCAAACACTTCTTCTAAGCTGAACTTACTGTATATCCATACAAAGCTTAGAGAGATATCCTAATCCTTATACACTGATCTTCATTGTAAAGGATATCTCATTAGTTGGAACCTTACTTCAACCCTTACCCCTTTCAAGTGAGAAAGTGAGAAGGTTGTAGTAGTAGAAGTGGTAGGAGCTGACTGTTGAGAGAAGAACAGTTCAGTTCTGAGTTGAGAAGAGGGTACTAGGACTCTAGACATCCTAGGGATCAATTCACCAAGGAGTGGTGTTCTTGATCAAGTGCACCTTGGCACTATAAAACAAGTTAATTCCAAGAGTGAAGGAATTATCCTGTTAAATCAGGGAAAGTGGATGTAGGAGCTTGAGTCTCTGAACCACTATAAACCTCTTGTGTTGATTTGCTTTACAAGTACTTACATACATTCAACACTGCACACAAAACTGATCTTTCAAAAGATACATATTCAAAGACTGTGCAAAAATTGAATTGGACAAGTTCCCTGAAACTAAACTGGATTGCATTGATTTGACTAAGTGATTTCAGAAACTAAAGGAGTCTAAACTTAAAGGGCCAACCACTATTCCGCACATATAACTCCCCTAGATAGTTATTCAACTAAGTACTCAATAGTACTTAGTAGTTTAATTACCTTAGAAGAGTTAATCATCTTCAGCAGAGTTGTCCAAGACAACCTTGCTGAGCTCTGGTTTGATCAAAAGTTAAAAAGAATTGCATACAAGTGTATTCCCCCCCATACACTTGTTATATACTCCTTTCAGGACCAACATACTGCATCTTACAAAGCTCAGAAGAGTTGTCCACAAAATATTTCAGAAGAGTTGTCTCAGAACACTTGAACTGGAATCTGTCAACAAGACAACTATGCTGAAGAGATCAAGTCCATCTTTCCAAGTCATGTATGCTTAAATGACAACTCAAAGAAGAAGTGGAAAGTGAAAGAGCCAAATCAACTAAAGAACTAAAAGAGCCAACACTGCTGAAGAATGAACTCTGCTGAATCTGATAAGCAGAGTTGTCCAAGTGATAAAGAAGCTTGTCCTTATCTCAGTAATGTTGATAAGAAGAGATGTCCATGTTTGATCAAGTGAATCTTGAAGTCAGACCTTGGGAAAAGTGCTCAGAATGAAGACAAAGTTGTTACAACTGTTTATTTCCCAAAACAAGGACATGTCACTATCAGAATCTGTCTTCCAGTTTAAAGAACTCAAGGAAGACATTTATAGGAATTTGGGACTGCCTCTCCAACGGGCAAATCCTCAAATTTGTCTATAAATACAGAAGTGTGAAGACCATTTGAAGCATCCAATCTACATCCAACTGAACATCTACTCTAAAGCTTCAAAAGTCCTCAAAAGACATTCTTATTCTTCAAACACTTTCATCTAAGCTGAACTTCATTGTACATCCATACAAAGCTTAGAAGAGATATCATATCCTTATACACTGATCTCCATTGTAAAGGATATCTCATTAGTTGGAACCTTACTTCAACCCTTACCCCTTTCAAGTGAGAAAGTGAGAAGGTTGTAGTAGTAGAAGTGGAAGGAACTAACTGTTGAGAGAAGAACAGTTCAGTTCTGTGTTGAGAAGAGGGTACTAGGACTCTAGACATCCTAGGGATCAATTCACCAAGGAGTGGTGTTCTTAATCAAGTGCACCTTGGCACTATAAAACAAGTTAATTCCAAGAGTGAAGGAATTATCCTGTTAAATCAGGGAAAGTGGATGTAGGAGCTTGAGTCTCTGAACCACTATAAACCTCTGTGTTTATTTACTTTAAAAGCACTTTACATACATTCAACACTGCACACAAACTGAACTTTCAAAGATACATATCACAAACTATGCAAAACCTGATTTGGACAACTTCCCTGATAGACTGTGATAAACTGCTTAAGTGATTTCAATATATAAAAGGAGTTTAAACTAAAGGGCCAACCACTAATTCTGCACATATAACTCCCTTAGATAGTTATTCAACTAAGTACTCAATAGTACTTAGTAGTTTGATTATCTTAGAAGAGTTAATCATATCAACAGAGTTGTCCAGGACAACCTTGCTGAACTCTGGTTTGATCAAAGTTTGAAAAGAAATTGCATACAAGTGTATTCCCCCCCCCCATACACTTGTTATATACTCCTTTGAGGACCAACAACATTTCATTTACTCCGATTGAAATACCAGATGAAACCCTGCCATCAGTAGTAGGGGTTCCACTTCCTCCTAATCTTGAACTTGTTTCTGCACATCTGAAACGTCGAACTTATGAGAGCTGCTCATTTTCATCGGTTGTAGCTTTAGGCTCTTCCGTAAAAACCTATATTACATTAAAAGATAATCACAATATAAGTATAACATGAAAATATATATTCAAGAATAAACTATACATAACAAATAATACCTTGGTATAGCGATTCAGTTTATCACCTAAGATTGCCAAGTGCAGTGCATTCGTATCCCATTTGAGGAAGCGAGAAAAAGCAGATCGATTGATTAGTTTAACAATCCTTGTATGCTCGCATAACAGAACTAAAAAAAATAAGATATTATCTAAATGCAGTAAAATAATATAACCCATATATCATATTGAAAATGCATAATTGCACTAATTGTACCAGCAACATTGTAGCACAACCACCCGACTTCAGCTGCTTGCTTCTCTTAAGTTGAATCTTCAATTGGTCAACAATAAAAGTACTCCAGTCGTATTTGCAAATGTTTGAAAAGTTTTCCAAGTAGACTGTCAAAAGCCACGGGACAGCCGAGCTTCGAACTGGACATAAAAGAGCAACCATGAGATAACAACAAACTAATCTAGCCACGTTGTGACATGATTCATCGTATTGTTGCTTCACAACCTCCTTTAACTTTAAAAGAACCGGAAGTTTATACAAAGACCGATACTGTCGTGGTCTGGCTTGAATATCATTACCGAAACATCGCATTACCCAGGGAGGATGATGGTACTCATCTACTCTTTGCCTGATCTCATCATTTCCACAGCTAATTCTGAATATCAGTTCTGCATCATGCTTTGATAAGGCCACCCTTGTTCCTCCGATTACAAAGCTTTCAGTTTCAAAGTCAAACCTCCTAACAATGTCCACGAGGTCACTCTCAAATTTCACACATTTCTTCTTTAGTAAGTGACTAACATTGAGGCAAACAAAGTTGAATAAAAGCCAGAATGGGGTCTTCTTTAGTTCTACAATATGCTTGTTTGTGAATGTAATGCCCTTCAAGTCTTTAATAGTCGTCCTCAGATTTGACCTATAGTATGTCTGCATCAGGTCGGCCTCTACACCAGCTGAAACAGAAAATACGCGTTGTATATAAAAAATATGTATATAAAATACGATGCATTTGAATTATTACAAAGGATTACCAAAACAGTTTTGAGGCTTGATTGCTTGGACATCCTGTTCCTTCCGGGCGTGCTTTCGACCCCTTTGGTACCTTTCAATATCACTTTCTGCAATTTCAAATTGACTTATTCTATTAATACATATGATGGTATCAGTTCATTTAAGTGCCTTAATGAAAATCACATATATTTCCAACATGTAAGGAAATAATAAAATTTGTATTGCATTACTATTATTATAAAAACTAATACGATTACCTTCCGATTCAGATGAGCTATATTTACTTCTCCTATGTTTACTCCCATCATCACTCTCAAAATCTATTAATACAACAAAAATATTGTGATTGTTAGAAATAAAGAACTGATAAAAATGGGCAATTAACAAATTTTTTTTACAGGTGCATATAATAGTTGGATAACCTGAATCTGTTGTGACATGAGATGACTTTGAGACACGGTGACCTGGAAAATATTGATATTACATAAGCTATCATTTAACAAAATAGTCATATCTTACAAAAAATTATACAATGAGGTAGTACATAAACCTTTACGCTTTTCATCTTTTTTTTTTCTCCCAACTACGCTTTTCGGAAGATCCTGTAAATACATAAGAATGTTAATTGGTTTTGAATCACATTGACCAACTAGCATCTTCATCTCCATCTATTTCTTAATGTACAAACATGTGCAATTGGATAAATTACCTCTTGTTTCAACACGATTAACGCTTGCATCAACTATTTTCTTTTCTTTCCCCCTACCTTTGCTTGATCCTTCACCAAGCTCATGACCTGATTTTCTAGTTCTTGCCATCTTCACATGTAAAAAATAACAAATCGGTTTAAATGCACTGAAATAAAATAGATAATCAAGATATGCACTAGATCATACATACGAAGTGTTAACTAACAAGACTACTAAACATTAACTAGATACTTAACATATTATTGTAAAATTAACCAAATTAGACAAACATAAGTAATTTACCAGTAATAGAAAACTCTGTTTTTTCCCGATTGAACATGCATTTCCATGAAATACACAATTTTGTTATACTATGTAATAACCTATTTCTGAAAATTTCTCTATCCAGTTTAGATGTTTAATTTTCTAGGGTTTTAACTCATAATATTCACATTTAACAGTTGTAGCCAGTAAAATCTAAGAAATTACCGAACACCAAGCTAACCCAGATAACATGCAGTTTACATAATACATACCCTTCGATTTTCCTTATCGTCTACACTTTATATTCAATATATGCGTCATATATTGTTGTGGATATGCATCTTGAATACATAACATCACATAGTTCATCGCTCTAACTTAAATGGAAACATGCATATGATCGTATTAGCTTTTGCAGTAGATTTTTATCTCCGTCGCCGGTGATTGCAGACACTTTTGTCGAAATCGGTAGGTTGAAATGCAGATTTTCAGAATCCCTTAGGTTAACAAAATTAAACGAAATAAATGGAGAGACCTACCTTTTAGGAAAGTTTTTAAATTTTAGAAGGTGATAGATTTTCGGGATTTTCAAGAAAATGCATTTACGAATTGATTGGATGTTTAGTTGACTAATAATCTTGAATTAATCAATTCGAATTTTAAAATTATGGTGTAAGGGCATAATTGTCTCAAACAATCCATTTTGACTCTATTAGATTAAAAAAATAATGCTAGGTTCTATTAGAGAAAAGTTGTGGTGAGATGACTCTAATAGTTATTTACCCTTATTAAAACATACTATTATACATGTATTCCATTCAAAAGTCATTAAAATTATATGTTTAAAACAAACATATAGATAATAAATTATATAAATACTGGCTGACGAAACCTAATTGACAATATAATACAATATAAAATAATTAAATATACATGATGAAATACAATTAATATCAAAATGATGACCTATGAGGTTCAAATATAGTAGGTGAAATGACATCTTTGTCCAAACAACATTGATAAAATACAATTAAATACTGGCTGACGAAAACTATTTGATAACATAATAGAATACAAAATGATTAAATAAATCTACATGATAAAGTACAATTAATATCAAAATAATAACATATGGGGTTCACAAATAGTAGATGAAATGATATATTTGTCCAAACAACATTCATACTAACTCATCACATTATAGTAATTTAGGATATAGTTATGCACGTGTAATTCATATGTTTAAAAAAAGTACTAAATATATGAGGTGAATTGAGAATATATTCGTTTGCACTATTAAAAATAAAATAAATTGTATAATTTTGTACATATAAAAATAAAATTTCAAATAAGTTTGCGATTTTTTTTCAGATTTTACGATATTGTGAGATATCGAGCGATATATCCGCGATATTTCCAGATTCCCTTCCAATTTTACACTACGGTTGAACGATATCGACATCGATATTTAGCGATATATCCTCGATACTCGTGAAAAAATACATTAGACCACAATATCCATATCACAATATCCAAATTTGCGATATATCGACGATATTTTCATCCTTGGTTTTAACAAAATAATTTAATTAGTTTTAACCAATTTAAATGGCGCCCTTTGAACATGGTCAGAGTCAATTTTGATTGACAGACACAGTCCTGCTATTGCAGGGTAGAGGACAGAGAAGGGCCCCTTTTGAACATGACCAGACAGTACAGGTGCAAAATGTGTTACCAGATAGTATAGGTGCAGAATCTTGTAGAATGTGTTGACTGGAGACAGAAAGGCGCCTAATAAAAAGGCGCCCTGTGCACCCCTATCAGACCTATTTTTTTACAGTTGTTTTTTTTACCGTTGATGAGATTCGATTTTACAATTATATATGCAACAATCTTATGAGTTGTTTTCCTCACTTTCTCCTATTCTTAACATGAAAAACAGAAGTACAAAACTTCTCTTCTCCTTATTAAAAAAAAAATAATACGCTTTCACTTGAATAATTTTTTGGGAGAAAAGTTGAACTTGTGTCACTCTTGTTCTATTTTGAGGTATGTTCTTGTATACTATTTAATATTTAGTTTATATGATAATTTAATTTAAATTCAATATATAATTTATTTTATAATAGTATATATATATTTTTTTTGTATTGATTTATATTTTGAGCTTGTAGTGTTGATTTTACTGTTTAGACTAAACTCTATGTTTACTATGAAATTATAAAAAATAGTTACTTAAAAATTAGATTGATCTTGTCTAAGATAGAAATTGTAAAAAATTAGTTACTTAAAATTTATATAAATTAGAAGTTGTGAAAAATAGTTACTTAAAATTAGAAAAATTAGTCACTTAATACTTTAAATTAGTTACCTTAAATTTGTATAGGCTACGATTTGTGAAAAATTAGTTACCTAAAAAAAATTAGGATGACTCTTTTGTATGAGTTAGTAATTTTGAAAAATTAGTTACTTAAAAAAAATATAATAATTAAAGTGGATTAAGTATGACCTAGAAATTTCAAAAAAATTAGTTAAAATTTGTATTGGCATTGTGGAGGCTGGACTTTAATAAAATATTAGGATTGTTTTGCATGAACTACAAATTGTGAAAAATTAGTTACTTAAAATTCGTATGAACTAGAAATTGTGAAAAAATAGTGACTTAAAGTTAGAAAACTAATTACTTACAAAAATTACGATGACTTTGTATGAGCTCAAAATTGTGTACACAATATTAATTACTTACTTACAAAAATTAGGATGACTTTGTATGAACTATTAGTTGTGTAAACTATATTAAAAATTCGTATGAGCTAGGAAACTATATTAAAGTTAGAAATCTAGTTACTTAGAAAAATTAGGATGACTTTGTATGAGCAAAAATTGTGTACTCAATATTAATTAGTTACTTGCAAAATTTAGAATGGTTTTGTATGAGCTCAAAATTGTGTACACAATATTAATTACTTACTTACAAAAATTAGGATGACTTTGTATGAACTATTAGTTGTGTAAACTATATTAAAAATTCGTATGAGCTAGGAAACTATATTAAAGTTAGAAATCTAGTTACTTAGAAAAATTAGGATGACTTTGTATGAGCAAAAATTGTGTACTCAATATTAATTAGTTACTTGCAAAATTTAGAATGGTTTTGTATGAGCTAAAAATTGTGTAAACCATATTAAAAAATCGTATGACCTAGAAATTTTTATGTTTGAGATTGTCAATATTAAGTATATAGGAATAAAATTTTTGATTGATAAATCTAATCATTTTGTGTTGAAATGTAGGAATAATGGCAAATTCAAGTGATATTGATTTTTTTTTTTTATGTGCTGAAGTATGTGTTGGATTACATAGGGTTGATCTTATGATTGATTATAATGATCTTCTACGTTTATTGTCTCAGGCTTTGACTTGAATCTCTATTTTTTGAAAGTATCTACAAACTACACATATAATAACACGTCTCAAATTTTTCCTATCAAGTGCAACCGTGACCTTCATTTCTTTTTTGATCTGAATACTGGTTTCAGAACAGTTGAGCTATTTGTTGAGGCCGAAATGATGCGTTCGTTATAATCACCTCATGATCAAATGGAAAATTTGTACCATCCGTACATGTCTTACATTGCCAGTGAATCTGAAATGCCTCAGTTCACTAATACACATTCTTCTGGCCATGATACTTATGGTCTTCCACCTGATGCAACTGAGTCAGAGTCGGAACCAGAGCAAAATAATGATGATGAGCAAATTGACTCATACGAGGATCAAGTTTGTGCAATGACTGGACACATACCGCAAGCTGCAGCACAACATCCTAGTTTCTCGAATGTACCTTTTTTCGACTCAGCATTCGAAAATGTGTACATTGATTCGTTTGGTGATCAATCATGCGGTGATTTTACATACGATGATGAGCAAGGAGTTCTGAAGAAAGGAATGATCTTTGCAGATAAAAAGCAGTTGCAGACAACTGTAAAGAATTATTTAATAAAGCATGCTAGGCGTGAGTATGCAGTCAAAGAGATTTCTCCAGCCATTTGGAATATTGTATGCAAGTAGAACATGGGGAGAGCTGAATTCGATTCTTCAGAACAACAGTGCAATTGGTTTTTGCGGGCCATTTGTTCAAAGAAGAACAACCGATGGAAAATGACTCAATTGGGACCCCATCATACCTGTCTTATTAACCCCGTCAACACGAGGCACACAAATTTGTGTAAGAATCAAATTGCCGAAATGTTAGAGACGATGGTGAGGGTAAAGCCAGCATTCACACCCGATGTTGTTCAAGTAATGGTGAAAGAAAGATTTGACTATGGCATTTCATACCATATGGCATGTCACGCGCTAACACGTGCATTGGAGAATGTGTACGACACCTGGGAGAGCTTGTGCCAGTATTTGCCAAAGTTCATGACGACTTTGCAAAGGTACAATCCGGGATCAGTTGTAGAATGGCATCATTTGGAAAGTGAACCAACTGGTGGCTTCTACACGTTGATGTATGTATTTTGGGCGTTTAAGCCATGTATCGACGCATTTCAGCACTGTCGGAAAGTTATTAGTGTGGACGGTACACACCTCTACACTAAATATAAGCAAAAGTTGTTGATTGTCGTAACCATCGACGCAAATTAGATGGTCCTTCCTATTGTATATGCCATCGTCGATGAAGAGAGCTTTAGATCTTGGCACTGGTTTCTACACATGTTGGCTACACACGTTCATGGCGCAAAAGGTGTGTGTCTCATTTCAGATTGACACAAAGGTATACTGAAAGCAGTTGAGTATATCCCAGATTTTCAGGAACCGAAGGGTGTGCATCGGTTCTGCTTGAGACACGTCGCTTCAAATTTTAATACCAAATTAAAAAATGTCGAGTTGAAAGATTTGTGTTACAGTGCAGGGTCAACGTTAACTATCCGCAGATTTGAACGTATGTTATGACGACCAACATGTCAGAATGCATCAACAGTGTATTGAAGGGTGCACGACGTCTTCCGATCACAGCATTTGTGCAGTTAACATTTGCAAGGTCCAAGAAGTATTTTGTTGAAGGGGGAAAATGCATCATTAATGTTGCAACAAATAAACCAGAAGTGGCCTCCAAAGATTTTGATAGAGTATGAAAAACAACATTGTTTAGCACTGCGTCATAGCGTGGACGTACATCATTACTCAAGCCAGACAGCTAGTGTATCAACATTCAATGACGGGTCTATTCGGTCATACACATATCAAGTAACATTATCAGAACGATCATGGTCGTGTGGTCGATGGAGCAACAATGGTATGCCGTGGTCACATACATTAGTCGTTTCTAGACAATTTGGAATTGATCCAACAGGTTATGTGCATCCATGTTATAGTACGCAAGCATATTTTTTGACATACTCAGGTATTTTTGAACCGTTGGCGGATGATCAAGAATGGGACGAACCATCATTCATGTTGCCATGTTGGAGCACAATCTTGAACGTAAAATCAAATGTCGCGGTAGAAATGTCATCTCTAGGATCCCTAATGAGATGGATTGGGCACAAACTCGTTTTAGACAGCAATATCAAGCTCAAAATGCAGTCGGAACTTCAAATCAGGGGTCTTCTTCGCAACGTAGATGAATTGTGTTACATTTTATTTTTTTTGTACTCTAGCATTGTGTTATCGTTTAATTTTCTTGCACTCTATAAATTGTGTTATCATTTGTTTTTTTTTTTTTGTACTCTAGCATTGTGTTATCATTTAATATTTTTGCACTTTATGAATTGTGTTATCATTTGATTTTTTTTTTGCTCAAACATTGTGTTATCGTTTAATTTTTTTGTACTCTAGTAATATCAAACACTAAATTAAAACAAATAAATTAAACGCTAAAGTTAATTAAAATAAATAAATTAAACACTAAAGTAAATTAAAACAAATAAGTGAACAATAAAAGTTATTGTTGATTGTTATTTTCCCTAATAATGAGATGACCTCGTGTGCCGCATAATGGTGCATGAATTTTTCGAGTAGAACGTTGTAAATTAGGGTTTGCACCCTCATATTCAGCATGATCCTCAATCTCTTGTGAAGATGCAATCGACGTGTAATCTGCATATCCTTGATATGGAATATGTGATGCCTTGAAGTATGGTGCCCCCAATAATCCGTGTGCATAACCCGTGGGTGGATAATCACTTTGCAAAAGGGAAGTAAACGACGGAAATTGTGGATGAGGGGTGTAGTGATCTGCATTAAATGACATGTGTATAAATTATAATCAAGTCACTTTGTAAAAAAATCGAGTTGAAGGATAGAATCATTGCTTGTATAAAAGTTTAAAATTTTCAAACCTTGATTCTCGTACGTGGTAGGTCCCTCATTGAGATTTGGGACATCATGTGGTGGGTCTTGTGATGCACTTGTACGGCTTCTTTGACCCCTAGAGGTCGAAGCACCAACATCACCAGTATGATGACGTCTTCTTTGACCCATAGAGGTAGAAGGCACAAAATTCTCAGTCTGATCATGTGTTCTCTGACCCTTAGATGTAGAAGCTCTAGCTGTATTTGGTTCAGTGTCTTCTACCACCAGTTCATGTACAAGGTATGGAGGTCTTCTAAGTAGGCGGTTCATAACCGAGACGACCCCTCTACTAGTGCGATACAAATTTTTCGTCCGCGGACGATCATAATAGTCTTCATAGCTCACTTGATCGCTACTCACAGATAGTTGATCCATACATTGGATCTATAAATATCGTAATTAGTACATAAACTAAAATTTTAGTTAACACATTAACATAATATATAAATTTACGTTAAAAAATATACCATAGCATCACGTGTAGCCGTATCAGCTGATTATCAATTTGTATATATCTACATCTGGCAACATGATAAAAACCCATAACATCTAGAAGATCTAAAACGCGAGGGTGCAAATGAAACGCATTTTGATCGGTTCTGAAGCTCCAAAATATATGTGATGAAGCATGAGTTGCCATCAAGGTGTCATTTTCTTGTATATTTCCATCAAAAATATGTTGTGAGTTATGGCTACCCTAATCCGACAACATATATGGGTCTTGTGGACCATACAACTCTAAATGCGAAGTCATCCTAAAAAAATTGCAACACAAAAATTGGATATAAATTAAAATTTAAACTATTAACAAAATCTAGCATAAATTGAAATTTTAATTTAGAGTCTGAGAGCATATTAGCAGAATCAAAACATACATTGAGAAAATTTAATACAAACCTAAAACTTTTAAAAAATAATAACTAATAACGTCTGTAAAAAAAATAATAATAAAAAGAATATGTTACATGCATGCAAAATTGATATATACAAGAATTTGTTGAGTAAATATATACACATTAGTTAAGGTCGATAATGATTGAGGAGAGTAATTAAATTGGTTTTACAAAGACTAGCTAGCAAGCTCATTTATGAATATATTAATTCCAACAACTATTTACTACATTTAATTAATGTTATATATATACGTAGATAAATTATTAACAATATGCAATAAATATTATTTTAAGGTAGTAAAAGATAATTGGAGTAACTAATTTTTAATTAATTAATATAGAATTAAACTATTAGTAAAACCATTAACGCAATTAATAGTTCATGCTAGTACTTTCTAATTTAAATAATTAATTCTTTTAATTTCTTACTAATTAATATAGAGTCTAAAATATTAGTAAAATCATTAACATAATTATAGTTCATGCTAATATTTTCTAATTTTAAGTAACTAATTCTTATAATTTCTAACTAGTTTATTTAAAGTAGGGGTTTTCTACCGTCAGGAAGGGTATTCGCTCTTCCTGACAACAGGAAGCCAATAAAAAATTAACACCTCACATATCTTCGTCGAAGGGCGATCAAGTTTTTCAAAAGGATTAAATAATTAATATTTTAAAAAAATATACAAAAGTACTAAAATGTCCTTATAATATTTTTAATTAAATCTTTTTTACAGCTAATTAAATATATATTTAATTAATTACTCAATAATAAGATTAATGTTTAAATTACTAATCCTCAATCAATCTCAATCTATCGTGACTGATGAATAAAAACAATGTTCATCATCTGGTCAGTGCGACAAAGTGGGATAGCTCAAGTGGTTAGAGCACCACTACCTAGGCCTTAGGTCCTGGGTTCGAGTCATGTGGAAGGAAAAAAAGGGATGGGTATTTAACTTTCATTAAAAAAAAAAATCATCTGGTCGGTGCTGACTGTTTAACAAAGCAGGAAGAAGAGATGCTGAAAATTGGGGAAACAAGGACTCGCGCTTGCTTCTTCATTGGAGAAAACCCAAATTCGCATTCAATTTCTTCAAACGACATGATCAAGAATTGCAGGTGATTTTTTTCCCTAAATTTAACGAAAGTAATTGTTTCCTGCTATTTAATTCGCGGTCCTCTTCGACAAAATTGTCTTCTTCTCGATTGGCAAAAAATAGTTTCACTAAATTGTTTGTGTGATTTAAAGTAGTAAGGGTTTTCAATTAGTTCTTTCTATGTGTGATTAACTTATCTGTAGATGCATTGTATGAATTGTCCCTTGTTGTCAAGAATATCAAATACAGTAGAAAAAATGTTACTAGCTTGTTTCAATTTTCTTGGGTTTTTCTGCAATCATGAGCTTGAAGTAGGAGAAATAGAATCCATTTGTGAGGATAGAGAAAATTAAGAAAATTGGCATGTGAGATCTTGATTTATATGACCAAGCAGCTACCTTTTATATTGATGTTGTCAACAAAATCCTCCTTATGATCTTCTTTTACAGTTGGTGCATCTGATAATACCAACAAAGAAACTGTATTTTTTAGTTCAGATATCTCTCTTGTTAATTGGTCATTGAGTGACACATGTTCAACAAACTTCATCTAGAAAATGTGCATAAAGCAAAAGATGGAGAGTTATTAGGAAATATAGACATGCCTTCAACTTAGCAAAACCAACGTAGTGGATCCGATTAAATAGAGCATTTCGCAGAAATCCAATAGATGTAAAAAAGAATTTTTGTTGGACAAAATAAGACTATCATGAGTTGAGTTTTTGGTTGGATGAAATATTATTGAGAATATTGAAGATGAGCTTTAGAATAAGAGTATAAGGTGAGTTTTTGGTTGGACAAAATAAGTGGTTGAATCATATGTTTTTTTTGAAGAAAACATGTGAAATGATCAAGGTTATTCCTTTAACTATATGGAATTCATTCACGACTTAGTAGTTGTATTGTTTAGCATAGCCTTCTTGGGAGTCCATCTTTCTTGGCTATGGTGTGATTAATTAATCTATGTTCTTAATCTTCTATGTGCTATTTCATTTGCTACATATCCAAGCTCTTCTTATTCCTCACTCGCTATCACATATTCGGTAATCTATAGGGCCAGTTTCTTTACTTTTGTGTACTTCTAATTTATATGTTTCTCTGATCCTCTCTTAATGAAATGAGAAGTTGCTCTTTCTTTTTTGTCGTTATTAATTGAAAAAGAACAAGTTTAAGCTAGTTAGTGCATCCTAATCAAATTCTTGTGGTTTTATAAACTTGTGGGGTGCTGATTTTATAGGTAAAACTTGGTATTTTGTGATACTTTTAACTCATCGATTATTCAATTTTCAATGATTTGGCTTTCTTGCAAGATGGAGTTTGTTATCCATTTAGTTTGATTCAAAGCAATTTTAAATCAAGTCATGAGTCATTCTTCATCAATGCTTGCAACTGCTTTGGTTATGTGGTCTCTAAGAAAGAATTATATTTACACCAATGATGATAATTGATTTGAATTGTCTCTCTACTTTAAATGAAAATTGTTTACAAAAGCTGGAACCTGCACGGGATACATGAATATGATCATGAATTTAACTTTATATAGAAGATGTTTCAAGTATTTATTTTGGTTTCTGCCATTTCACATATGAGAAAATTAAGTTTACACTAAGCTTCTTAGTTATCCATGAATTTGATTTTCCTTGCTTGCTAGGCTACCAACTATAGATGTTGATTAAGCACGATAAGGAGCAACTAGCAATGCATATAATTTGTATTGCTTATATGATGATTACAACAAAAAATCTTGTACTGTTAAATGCCTCAACCTCCTCCACCCTCAAAGGGGCAATTTAAATCAAGTTATTTAATATAGCTATATAAATTCTAAATTCAACCATTTATGCTCCTAACTAAGCAAAACAAATTATGTGTTATTTAACTTATTTTTTACATATGAGAAAAGTTAAAATCATATCATCATCTATATTTCTATGCTCGTTTCAGGAGACTGTGGACCAAGCAAGAACCAGAAAAGACACAAGGAAAAGTAACAATGTGATGATGATAAAGAAGATGAGGAATAGCTTCTAAGCACATATAAATTTATGGAATGAACCACCTTTATCTTTTTAAAATTTTGACATATATTAGTGGTTTTTGGCTTATGAATATTAGCATGTTGCTATAGTATTGGATTGTAGAATATAATATTGACTTCTTGTTGGTTTTTAATATTGGCTTGTTGCTTATTTTTACTCATACAATAGGTTTGCAGATTTTTTTTATTGGTTTTATTGCTGAATTTACTGCTATTATAAAGTTTGCTATGTTGTTGGTTTTTAATTGGTTTGTTGCTGATTTTTACTCCTCATAGAATAGGTTTGCTGATTTTTTTTATTGGTTTTATTGCTGAACTTACTATTATTATAGAATGATGATTATTTACCGGTTTGTTGATTGTTGGATGTCGTATGTATTTATGCATTCATAATTTGTTTGCTTCTTGTCTACGTCTATTGGAACATCTTATATTTATCTCACTTATTTTGCAAGAATTTATCTTCATTTTTTTGTTGTCAAAATTCAATTTTTTTTTTCATATTTTGACAACATTTAGACTATTTCGCAAGTCCTTCGCCCATAAGATAGTCATTCAACCTTGGAAGAAATATTTTTGTTATCACAATAACATAATAATCGTCGATCATTTACATAAATCTTTCCGTTCTGATAAACAGGAGCCTTACATGAATTTTTTTGAACAAAAAACTCTTGACAAAGATAAGTTTGTAATTTTTTAGAGCCAAAATCTTGCATTGGGAGTAAATGGGGGATGCAAATGCTTTAGCAGTACAAGAATTTTTGTTGGAATCATCATTTTAGCAGTACAAATTAATGAAATTATATGCATTGCTAATTGCTCCCAAGGATGAAAAAATCGGGAAATTTCACCGAAATATCGCCGATATTTTGGATTTTTGGACTCTCCGATATCGATATGCACCGGAACGAGATATCTTCCAAAATATCGGTAAAATATCGGGATATATCGCGAAATATCGGTATCGATATCGGTATCGGTATCGGTTATGTTTAGTACAAATTTTCCTTGATATCGCCGAAATATTGACGAAAAATCGGAAAATGTCGGAAAAAAATCGGTAATATCGGTTTGAATTGTTTTGTTCCATTTTTTCAGAGTTTTAATTGTTTTGTTCCTTTTTTTTCAGAACAAGCAAGTATTTTGTGTCTTGTCTATCATTTTGGTAATAATTGTCTAGTGTGAAATAATTATGAATAGATATTGTATCGCTTTAGACTGATTTTATATTTTTTAACTAATATGTTTGTCATAAAAAAATCATTTTGTACCGATTTTAGGCTAAATTTATGTATTAATGTTAGTTATAATATTTTCTAAATTTTCATCTTAAATTTTCATCATTTTAATAAGATTTCTGTTAATTTTCTACTCCCTCCGTTTTTTTTTTATAAGATGTTTTAGACTTTTTTTCTTGTGCATAAATATAAGATGTTTTAGGTTTTTTACAATGTTTATTCCAATTATGCCCTCCCTTAAATTTGGAAAGAATTGAAATTTAATGTGTATTATGGAATGAAATTAATGTAATTAAAAACCTTCTTTATTATCTAGGTATATTTATCAAAACATACCATTTCTTAATTCTAATAAATTTTTCTAAAACATCTTATAAAAAAAAACGGAGGGAGTATATTTTATTGATATCGATATTTCCATCGATATATCCGTAAATTTAAGGTACCGATATTTCTACCGATATCGATATTTTCATCCTTGATTGCTCCTTATCATGCTTAATCAACATTCTATATCAGGTAGCGTGGCAATCATGATATAATTATCAATTACTGTATTAAATTGATTAACATAAATACCACGATACCACGAAAAAGTAGAGTACAATCAAGACAGAATCAAGGAAAACCAAATTCATGGATAAATAAGAAGCTGAGCTGAGTGTGAATTTAATTTTCTCATATGTGAAATGACAGAAACCAAAATAAAATAGCTCTCAATACATTAATAACACTACTCAACAAATACATTATGTTGGTTCGCTTCTCCAATCATCCAAGGAGTTCCAAGAATGCATCATAGTACGTCTAATGCTTTCAAAAAGAAATTCCTCCTCAAAAGCAGCTCCCGAGAAACAAGTCTTATTCCTAGATTTCCATACTGTCCATATTATACAATGCCATAGTAGCAGCCACGCAAGCTTCCACTCGATGTTAACTTTTGCCCCATGATAACTAAAGTGTGCCAACCTGCAGTCCCCCTCCTCATAGATTAAACCAAACCATTCATAAACTCTCTTCCAAGTTCTGGACGTGCAGTGACATAAGAAGAACAGATGGTCTGTATTTTCCTTTGCCACTCCACACCATTTGCATAATAACGAAAAATTCTCATTATATGCTCCCCTTCTCCTCAAGTTTAATAATGTAGGAATTTTCTCTTGAAACATCCTCCAAGAAAACGTGCTAGCCTTCAAGGGGACTCCTTTGATCCAAATGTGCCTAATCTTGTCCACCTCCGGAACATCGTCTGTGATTTTCCCCATTATCCCACAAGTTTATAAAACCACAATAATTTGATTAGGATGGACTAACTAGTTTAAACTTGTTCTTTTCCAATTAATAGCGACACGCGGAAAGCAACTTCTCATTTGATAAGAGAGAAAATCAGAGAAACATATAAATTAGAATAAAATGAGTTAAAGGTTATAATTAGAAACTAACCATTCCTCTAAAAACCTCATCATGTTTCAAGCCTCATAGAATAAGACCCACATTGTCACCAGCCTAGAAAAAGTTAAAATTTGTTAACAGATGCAACATAGAGCAACATAGAATTACATTAATGAAAACAAACAGAAATTAAGTTCCTTACCTGACCATAATCCAATGTCCTGATAGAGATCACATAACCAAAGCAGCTGCAAGCATTAATGAAGAATGATTCATGACTTGATTATTGTGTGAAAGTGCTTTGAATTATACCAAATGGATAACAAACTCTATCCAGCAAGAAAGCCAAATTATGAAAAAATGAATAATTAATGAGTTGCAGAAAAACATAAGAACTTGGTAGACCTCAAGTCTGCTGATGGACAACTACACTGATCAAGTATGCACAGTAAATGACAGACTATCTGAAGATCAATTGAGCAGAGTTCAACATTAAAGATCAAGTCTACTGCAATAAACATCAAAGTTCAGAAGGATTGTCCAGCAAGTTTGTCTTAGCAAATTTGAACCAGAACAAGTCTTGAAGATCAAGCCCAACTGTGCTGATGAGGTCAAGGTCATCTATCCATTGTCATGAATGCACAAAGATCTATTCTAAGATGTATGGAAAGTGCAAGAGCCAAGTCATCTAAAGAGCACAGACAACACTGTTGATAAGCAAAAGTCTGCTGATCTTGATAAGCAGAATTGTCCAAGTGATAAGGAAGGTTGTCCTTATCCAAGGATCAATGTTCAGAAGGAATGTACATGTTTGATCAAGTGTATCTTGAAGTCAGACATTGGGAAAAGTGCTACAAAGTCAAGACAAAGTAGTTACAGCCGTTTATTTCCCAATCAAAGGACATGTCACTATCAAGAATCTGTCTTCCAGTTGTAAAGTTCAAGGAAGACATTTATAGACAATTGAGGCTGTCTTTGCAACGGGCAAATCCTCAATTTTTTCTATAAATACAGAAGTGTGGAGACCATTTGAAGGCATCCAACTAGCACCTACATTGCTGAAGAAACTAAAAGCCTTCAAGCTTTCTTAGAACATTCACAATCTCCAGAAACACTTCATCTAAGCTACTATTCATTGTATATCCATACAAAGCTTAGAGAGATATCCTATCCTTATACACTGAACCTCAATGTAAAGGATATCTCATTAGTTGGAACCAAACTTCAACCATTGTACCTTTCAAGACAGAAAGTTAGAAGGTTGTAGTAGTAGAAGTGTAAGGAGTTCACTGTTGAGAGAAGAACAGTGCAATTCTGAGTTGAGAAGAGGGTACTAGGACTCTTGACATCCTAGGGATCAAGGCACCAAGGAGTGGTGTGGTTGATCAAGTGCACCTTGGCACTATAAAACAAGTTAATTCCAAGAGTGAAGGAATTATCCTGTTAAATCAGGGAAAGTGGATGTAGGAGCTTGAGTCTCTGAACCACTATAAACTCTTGTGTTGATTTACTTTCAAGCATTCACATTCATTCAACACAGCACACAAACTGATCTTTCAAAGACATATACCTTAAGACTGTGCAAAACAGATTTGGACAAGTTCCGTGAACTAGTTAAACTGTTAAGGAGATTTCAGAATTAAAAAAGAGTTTTAACTAAAGGGCCAACCACTAATTCCGCACATATAACTAACTTAGATAGTTATTCAACTGAGTACTCAATAGTACTTAGTGGATTGATTATCTTTGAGAAGTTATTCATCTCAGCAGAGTTGTCCAGGACAGTCTTGCTGAAGTCATATTTGGTTAAGTTTTAAAAAGATTTGCATACAAGTGTATTCCCCTCCCCCCCCCCATACACTTGTTATATACTCGTTTCAGGACCAACAGGTGGTATCAGAGCAGGGGTTCAAAGACCACTGCTTCTGAAAATCCATCTTGATTTTCAAAGACACATTTTAGTGTGGTCACTGAACTGATCTATCTGAAATCTTAGCATTTATTGTCTAACCCTTTATCTGAGATATGGCAAGAGGCAACCACCACAATCAGAACCAACAACAGAATCAGAACCGGCAACAAAACCAGAATCAGCAACAAAATCAGAATTTTAATGATGTTCCTCATGATGCTGTCCAAACTATTAACAACACAGCTCCAGATCCAGTCAATCATATATCCCATCACAAGCTGCCAATGTTCTCAATTGAGAACTATGACTTCTGGAAAATCAGGATGAGAGCACATCTTGCATGTCTACACACTGATATGCTGAGAGTCCTAACAAGAGGACCATTCATCTTCACGCAGCCAAACCCCAGAGTCACTGATGCTCAAAGGGCAGATACAAGGGATGAGATCCCTAAGGATGAAGATGATCTCACTATAGAAGAGAAGAGAAGAGATAATCTTAATTATCTAGCTATGAATACTCTATACCAAACTATTCCAGATGCAGTAATGGGAAGAGTCTATCACTGCACAACTGCCAAGGAAATATGGGATACTCTTGCAGAAATGTGTGAGGGTACTGAAAAGATCAAGGAAAATAAACTTCAAGTGGCTGTGCAGAAGTTTGAACAATTCACAATGGAGTCAGATGAGTCCATTGACAGATTTGCTGGTAGATTCACAGATGTGATGAATGAAATCAACTCACTGGGCAAGGTGTACTCCAAGAGAGAAGTTGCTCTTAAAATACTAAGAAGTCTCACTCAGAAGTGGGATGTATACTCAGTAATGATGCAAAATACCAAGGATCTCTCCACCATGCCCATGCAACAAATCTTCTCAAAACTCAAAGCTTATGAGTTTGATCTCAACAGAAGAAAGCCTGTTGAGGAACCTTCATTACCAACCAAAGAAGTGGCATTCAAAGCCAAAGCTACTGAATCAGAAATGCAGCCCACTCCTAGATCATCAAAGTCGGTCTCCAAGGCTGAAATGAAGGAAGAAATGGCCCTGATGGCTAGAAGATTTGACAAGCTCAACTCAAGGTTTGGTAGATACAAGAAATTCTACCAGGACAACAAGTTCAGGAGAAGGTACAACTCTCCTGAAGCCCAGGCTGAGGACAAAAGGCCTGAAGAAAGAAGATCAGAGGACAAGTACTCTGATAGGAGAAAGTCCAGCAGAGTTGAACCTTCATCATCAAGAAGGAGAGATGACCCAAAGAAAGATGATGATGAAGATCTGTGCTATAACTGCAAAAAGAAAGGGCATTTTCAGTATGATTGCCCTAAACTCAGCTCAAAGGAAAGAAAGGAGAGGCAAGCAAAAAGAGACATAAAATTCACCAATAGAAAAGCCATGATGGCTGGTGATAAGTCTGACACTGCTGAAAGCTTCAACTCCTCTGATGATGGACTATTCTCAAATGGTGATGATAATGATGTGTGCAACATGGCCATAGAGGATGATAATGTATCCTCCACTTCTAGCTCACCATCATTTCTATCACAAAACACTAGTGAAGTCAACTTGAAACTTTCCTTTGGAAAGTTAATGGAAGATTTCACTAGGTTACAAGAATTTCATGACAACTGTGTGAGAGAAAATGAAAGATTATCAATAGAACTTGCAAAACCTTCTGAATCAGTAGTTGATGTCAAGTCTACTGAGTTGTATCAACAAGTCTTGAGAGAACTTGATGAAGCTTCTCTCAGGATAGTTGACCAACAGAAGCAGCTTGATGAACAACTACTTACTCAGAAGAGAAAGGATTTTGAGCTTAAAATTCTTCAAGCAAAATTTGAAAACCTCTCACATGAATATGATATTCTTAAATCAAGTGAAGAGAGCCTGAAATTAAAGATGTCTGCTTTGAACAAATCCTCTAGAGCAATAGAGGAAATTCAAAGCTCTCTAAAACCTATGGCTCAAAAGAGTGGATTGGGTTTCAATCCATTTGAATCTTCACCTTGTCTTAGTGTTGCTTCAACAAGTAACATTAAGAGAGTCTTTGTGAAGTCAGTGGCACAACAAGCTGAAAATGAAATTCAGCCACTGGACAAAGGAAAGGGCAAAATAAATGAGATGCCCACTCAAGTGCTTCAGGGGACTAGGCCCATACCTAAGGAAAAGGCCAAAGTCCCTGAACACAAGAGGAATGGTGTTCAGAAGAGTAGGCCCAATGGAAGGGTAACTCATCTGAACAACATTCAGAGGAATTATCCAAGGTATGATCAGCCTAGGCCAACTCTACTGAGGAAGCCTCAGCTGAACAGACCCATGGTCAACTTTCCTCAAAGGCAGAATAAAATGAGATAACCAAAACCCTTCATGCCAAAGGGTAATGGTCATAAATATGCCTTTCCTCAAAGACTCCCTCAAGTAGCACAAAGAACTCATAAGTACAGGAAATTTGACAACTCTCCTGAAACTTACAGAGTTAACACTTTCACACACTCTTTCCCAAAGGCATTTAAGGGAAAAAGAGTGTATGTAGATGCTAGAGGAAAACAACTTAGCCACCTTGAATCAATCAGGGTAATTAGGCAAGTTTGGGTTCCTAAAGGTACAGCTAACCTCTCAGGACCCAAAATTCAAAGGGTACCTAAAGCTTGTTAATTGCAGGTACCTATGGGCCACAAGAAGATGAGGAGTATGAACAAAAGGTCAGCATGGTACCTTGACAGTGGATGCTCAAGGCACATGACTGGAAACAAATATCTCCTCACTGATTTCACTGAAAAAGAAGGCCCAAATGTCACATTTGGAGACAGCTCACAAGCAACAACAAAAGGTTATGGTACCTTGATAATTGGTAATATCAAGGTATCCAATGTATCTTATGTGGCTGGTCTCAAATATAATCTCCTAAGCATAAGTCAGTTCTGTGATAAAGGATTTAATGTTGAGTTTTCAAGTGGAAAATGCTTAATCAAAGCTAGAACCCAACAAACTCTACTGACTGGAACTAGAAAAGGAAATGTGTATTTTTCTGATTGGGACAAATCTACTGATGCTGCATGTTTCATTGCCAAGAGCTCTAATGAACAAGGCTGGTTATGGCATAAAAGGCTAAACCACCTGAACTTTAAATCAATGAACAAGCTTGCTAGAAATGCATTAGTAAAAGGACTACCTAATGAGGTTTTCATTAAAGAGAATGTTTGTAAACCATGCCAAGAAGGAAAACAGATTAAAGCCTCATTCAAAGGAAAACCAGTCATCTCTACTAAAAGGGTACTTGAACTGATGCACATGGACTTATTTGGACCAATTACCCCTGCAAGCATAAATGGTAGAAAATACACATTGGTTGTAGTAGATGACTTCTCTAGGTTCACATGGGTAGTATTTCTCCTTAACAAGAAGGAAACTCAAGTCAAACTCCCTGAACTACTTAAGAGACTGTCTAATGAGAAAAGCCTGAATATAATCAAGATAAGATCTGATAAAGGCACTGAGTTCATAAATTCATACATCAATGAGTATTGCACACAAAATGGAATTGCCCATGAAACTTCAGCAGCTAGAACCCCTCAGCAAAATGGGGTTGCAGAGAGAAGAAATAGAACTTTGAAAGAAGCTGCTAGAACCTTAATTGCTGATTCAAATTTACCTAAGAGGTTTTGGGCTGAAGCTATAAACACTGCATGCTATACTCAGAATAGATGTTTGATCACTAAGGGACAAGGCAAAACCCCTTATGAACTCGGGAAAGGAAGATTGCCTAAAGTGTCTTACTTTCACATATTTGGTTGTAAGTGTTTCATTCACAACAATGGGAAAGAGCAGTTGAAAGCCTTTGACAGCAAAGCTGATGAGGGGATATTTCTTGGATATTCCCAAATCAGTAGAGCTTTCAAGGTTTACAACTATAAAACCCTTATTGTGGAAGAAACACCTCATGTTGTGTTTGATGAATCTACTTCTGAGATCAGGAATAAGAACCTGGATACTGAAGAAATCACACAAAGAACAACCAGATTGAGCCTAAAAGACAAGGACATTGTATTCATAGATGTTGTCCAAGCCAACCCTCCTGAAAACACCTCACTGGACAACAATCCTGAAGGCAACATTCCTGAGGCAAACCCCACTGAAGGAAATGGTGAACTGAATGACCCAATCCCAGTTCACACTCAGGTAACAACTACCAATGAAGAAGCAGTCCCTGCTGAGGTAGTTAATGGATCCAATATTCAAGGGGGAAACAATAATGTTGATAATACCAATGTCCCTGACATTGAGGACAACACCCCTGAATATGATCCTGAATTAGATCCTGCATTAAACTTTCCTGGATTTTATGATGCTAGTGACTCAACCTTAGTAGAGGACAACTCTACTGAAGGGATCAGAAAAAGAAGGACTTGGTTATCTGACCATCCTACTGATCTGATACTCGGTGATCCAAGTGTAGGAGTTTAAACTAGAAGGTTTCATGGTGAAAGTGCTTTGTTTTGTTTTTTCTTATCAGAACAGGAACCAAGTGACATTGAGGAAGCACTTAAAGATGCAAATTGGATCACAGCAATGCAGGAAGAGCTGAACCAATTCACCAGAAATGATGTATGGGAACTGGTGGATAGACCTACACATCAAGATGTTATGGGAACCAAGTGGGTGTTCAAGAACAACAAGAATGAGAATGATGTGATAGTCAGAAACAAGGCCAGATTGGTGGCCAGGGGTTATTGTCAATCAGAAAGCATTGACTATGATGAAACATTTGCACCTGTGGCAAGGCTAGAAGCAATAAGGCTTTTCCTAGCCTATGCAGTCCACAAGAGGTTCAAAGTGTACCAAATGGATGTCAAGAGTGCCTTCTTTAATGGAGTTTTGAAGGAAGAAGTCTATGTAGAGCAACCACCTGGTTTTGAAATTGGAAACCAAGTCTACAGATTGAAGAAAGCTCTATATGGACTCAAGCAAGCCCCAAGAGCTTGGTATGACACACTGTCACAATTCCTCTTAGACCATGGATTTGTCAAAGGAACTGTGGACAGAACTCTCTTCAGAATTTGTGAAGGAGAGGACATCTTGCTTGTCCAAATATATGTTGATGACATCATATTTGGATCCCCCAATGAGAAGCTTTGTGAAAAGTTCTCAAAGCTCATGCAAAGCAAGTTTGAAATGTCAATGATGGGAATGATGAACTTCTTCTTGGGCTTACAAGTCAAGCAATCAACAGAAGGAATCTTCATCAACCAAGCAAAGTACACCAGAGAAATGATCAAGAAATTTGGGTGTGCCACCAGCAAGCCAGTAAGGACTCCCATGAACACAAATTGGAAGATGGATCCTGATGAGAGTGGTGTTCCAACCAACTCTACTGAATATAGAGGAATCATTGGTTCACTCCTCTATCTCACTGCCAGCAAACCTGACATCACCTTTGCAGTAGGTGTTTGTGCAAGGTTTCAAGCTAATCCTAAAAAGAGCCATCTAGAGACTGCTAAGAGGATCTTAAGATATCTCAAAGGCACTGAAAATCTAGGCCTTTGGTACCCTGCTGATGACAACATTGAGCTAACTGGCTACTCAAATGCTGATTATGGAGGACGTAGAATTGACAGAAAGTCCACTTCAGGGACATGTCAATTCTTGGGAAACAAGCTCATCTCTTGGTTCTCAAAGAAGCAAAACACAGTGGCTACTTCCACCACTGAAGCTGAGTATGTTGCAGCTGGAAGTTGTTGTGCTCAGATCCTTTGGTTGAGACAACAACTAAGAGATTACAATGTCAACTTTGTTGAAGTGCCAATATTCTGTGACAACAACAGTGCCATTGCAATATCACAGAATCCTGTCTTGCACACAAGATGCAAGCATGTGGATATCAAGCATCATTTCATCAGAGACCATGTGGAGAAGAAGGACATTAAATTGGTGAAAATCCACACAGATCATCAAAAAGCTGATATTTTGACCAAACCACTTGCTGAAGCAAGATTCATGGAATTATCAGCAGAATTGGGACTTCTTGATCCAGGGAAGTTGGACAAGTGAGTCCAAAGGAGTTAATGAGTCAAGGGGGAACTGAAAGTGATGTTCAGCAGACTTGGACAAGTCTACTGAAATTCAGAAAAGATGACCTCAATTGAGCAGGACACTTGTCCATTGAAACTCAGGACACTTGTCCACAAGAATTCAGGACACTTGTCCATCACATTTCAGGACACTTGTCCATGTGGGGTCAGATAAGTTGTCTTGGCTATCAAACCAAATCCTGGTCTGATAAGCACCTATTTTAGGTAATCATTGCCTATTTTGATGGCTGTCTCATTCCTCTTAAAGCTATCACCTTTTCAAGGATTTAATTTGTCCCCTACCCAAAAAGTCACTTTCAATGCATTAAATGCCAAGATTTAACTCTTGTTTGCATTAAACATTTCAAGTCATGATCTATCTTGAAAACCCCCCAGCCTTAAACAAATATTAACTCCTTCCCACGTTCGAATAAAAACAGTTTTCTACTGTTTCATTGGTTAATAACCGTTGGATCAAGTTAGGCCAACTCTTCTGAAATTGATCTTGGCCGTTCAAACTTGATTTCCTCATTTTGTAAACCGTTGAATTACCCTAAGACTCACCTACTCATTGACATACATTCCTTTTGGAATATTCACAAGTCTTAAGAAGCCCACACAGCTCATTTCTTCCCCACGCACTCAAAATCTCTTGAAACCCTAACTTTCATTCTCTCAAAACTCTATCAAAAATTCTTACTGTTCTATCCATGGCACCTAAAGCAAGACCTGAAATGGTTATTGACTTCTCCAACAAGGATCTAGACCTTGATTTTTCTTATCTCAGTAACAAGATCAACCTCACTTTTGAGCCAATCCTTTCCTTTGAGAGTGAGGACCCTGAGATCACCCCCACCTTGAGATGGCTTAGAAGGGCTAGACTCTAGAAGTTCAAGCAGGAGAAGCCCAACTCTTGCCTTGAAAAATATATGGCTGAATTCTTTGCCTTCCTCAAATGGAGAGGCAAACCAGAGGATGGTAAAGTGACAACTAGACTGGCATGCATAGCTGAAGGAGAAGAAGAGGAGAGATTCCATCGAGTGAAATTCTCTGAAGAGGATGTGGATGCAGCAAGAAATTGCTCATGAATGGTTGCTTGTTCATGAATGGTTGCTTGTTCTGTGGGAATGGCCATGAGCAAGAAATTCTGTGGGAATGGCCATGAGCAAGAAATTGCTCATGAATGGTTGCTTGTTCCAGGTCCTATCTCCTCAACTCAACATAAGAGAACCCTCAAGCCAAAGTTCCTCAATCTGTTTGAAGTTATAACAAAAAAGCTTGTTAAGCAACACTGGGAGCTTAGAGCAAGTGAGTGCTCCCAGAATAAGGATTATGGCTGCAGTTATTGATGCTAGTGACAAGGGCATCAAATTCAACTGGAGGGAGTTCATCTTGTCTGAAATGATGAAAGAAAAGGCAAAATTCAAGGTAAAGACTCACAACAAGGTTGTGATGGAAGGAAAGCTGAGGTACTGCACAAGGGTAAGCCTACTGATTGCGAAGTTTGCTCACTACATTGAGATGCAAACATTTGCAAAACCTCTCCCAGCCCAGAAAGTCATGTTCAGGAAGCTGAGCAAAAAGACTGAACAAAGAAGGATGCTTCTGGCCAAACCTACTGAAGAAGAGGTTGAGGAGAAGCCTAAGATGAAGAGGAGAACTAAAGCAAGGGCTGTCAAGACAAAGAAGTTGTCTCAACTTCCCTCAGAGGAAACCTCATGAGCATCAACTGAAGTTGATGAGGTTGCAAAAGAAGGAGTACAAGTTCCCTCTGATCATTCAGAAGAGTTGAGACAAAAATATAATGAAGTAAGGCAGAAGAAGAAGGGAGGTAAGAGGGTCAGGGAAGATGTCCCTGAAAAGGAAGGAAGTGGGAGTAGTAGGGCCAGCAAGAGAAGGGCCAAGCCCACTGAAAAGATTTTGGAGCTTCAGGAGGAAAGGACTCTCCAAGTTGCCTTAAGGGAAAGTAGGGCAGAGAGCAGAACCAAATCCAAGTCTAGAACCAACTCTTCTGGTTCTGGAACTCCTGAGTCCAAACTCCCTGAAACCCAACATCATGAACCCAACTCCCCTGATATACACAAAACCCCTGAAAACCAACCCATCACCCCTTTGAACCTAACCAAAAGATATTCTCCAGAAGGGAGTGCACAAAGAGGGCCAATAGATGTGCTAGCTGACCTAGTAGTAGATGAGACAAGACTTCAGTCTCCACTTGACTCATCTATGCTAAATTATTCAAAACTCTTAGAAATTGCACTTCTAGAGCCAACCCCCCTGAGCAAAGCCACTTCAGATCCATTGCTCTAAAAAACAACTGAAGAACCCATTGTTGCACCCAACCCCTCTGAAGCCAACCCTTCTGATTTCAACCTTCCTGAAGCCACACTTCAAGCCAATTCCCCTGAACCCAGAGCCAACTCCCCTAGATGCCAACTCTGCCTTTGCTGAGTTCATGATAGAATACTACAGAGAGTTGTATCAACAACTACTTGCAGCTGCTGATATTGCAAGATTTGAGCTCAATGCTCCCAAGCCTATCATCTACATGCTTCCAAAGCTTGATGGATGGATTGACCAAGCAAGGATCCTAAGGGAGTTCACAGAAATTCTGAAGCTGAACAAAATGACCCTTGGACCCAAAGGAACCAACAAGGAAGCCATGGAACTCAAGAAGAGAGTGTGGGCACAATATGGGATGAACCCACCTCCTGAGGATGATCTCTAAGAATGGCTAAGTCTTCTGACTCTTTCTGGATAGAAAACTATCTTATCTGAAGATATTTTTGCTATATGGTCAAATCTGCTGAAGTTTGGACAAACCTGCTGATGTGATATGCATTGATATGCTGTTTGCTCCAATATGTTTTAGATTGCTCTGATACAAGAATTGATGTTCTACTTTGATATCTAGAATATTTTGTATTAGCTCTGATACCTTAGATCCCATGTTTAGTATTTAGTAGTAATGAAATCTTGTAATGCTATCTTGAATTCATGCTCTGATAAGTTACCTTCAACTATCAACATGCCTGTAATGATTTTTATATGAATGATAGTTGAACACTTTTGAATCAAGATACATTGTTGAAATCTCTCTATGCCTATCTTGGAAACCTACTTACAACAAAAACAGTGAATACACTAACACATTGTCTTTTCAGGAATATTGACCTTAGTCATGTCTTCTGAAGATATATGTAATAGGTGTAGACAAGTCACTTTTGCTTAGAATGTGTAGGTTTTGGCATCATCAAAAAGGGGGAAATTGTTGGGAATAAAATGATATATGTTTTGATTAAATACCAAAACCCCCTGAGACATGCCTAAGTCAAGATGATTGTGTTCTAAGATTGTTAGAACACATATCATAAGGCTAGATGAGAAGCTGATATGTTAGGCAGCTCTTAGATGACTAGATGCACAATGTGAGGGGGAACCTATGCTTTAAAAATGATCAAGATGAAGTCCCCTCAAGGCTCAAAATCTGGAACAAACACTAAGGACAAGCATACTCCATTAAAAACCACATGCTCTGATCAGGAGAGTTGTCCAGAAGAGTTTTTTGTATGCAAGAACAAGATTGCAAAGCTCAAAAGGACAAGATTAGTCAAATGTTCTGATCAGGAGAGTTGTCCAGAGAGGTTAACTCTGTGAAAAACATCATCTCTGAAGCTAAAAGACCAAATATGCTGATCAGGAGAGTTGTCCCAGAAGAGTTGTCTCAGCAAGTTTGAACCAGAACAAAGATTCTAATGATTGAAGGTCAACCATGCTGAAGAGTTAAAGACAACCATTCCCTAAAGAATCTCAATACAACTTCCAAAGATCAACTTGAAGTGAAAGAAAGGGAAAGAGCCAAGTCATCTGAAGATGAGCAAGCCAACCTTGCTGATAAGCAAATCTGCTGATAGTGATAAGGAGAGTTGTCCATTTGATAAGGAATGTTGTCCTATCATTGGATCAATCTTCAGAAGCCATGTCCAAGTCCTAACAAGAAGTCAAACATTGGGAAAAGTTCTGCAGAAAGAAGACAAAGTCTTACAAGCCGTTTATTACCCAAATGAGGACATGTCACTATCAAGAATCTGTCTTCCAGTTTGAAGAACTCAAGGAAGACATTTATAGCAATTTGGGGCTGCCTCTCCAACGGGCAAATCCTCCATTTTGTCTATAAATACAGAAGTGTGAAGACCATTTGAAGCACCTCAACCTTGACAAGAATATCCAACTATCCTACAAGTCAAAGTGCTCTCAATGTTTTCAAAGAGACTATCTTAGTCTTCATACACTTCTTCTAAGCTGAACTTACTATATATCCATACAAAGCTTAGAGAGATATCCTAATCCTTATACACTGATCTTCATTGTAAAGGATATCTCATTAGTTGGAACCTTACTTCAATCCTTACCCCTTTCAAGTGAGAAAGAGAGAAGGTTGTAGTAGTAGAAGTGGTAGGAGCTGACTGTTGAGAGAAGAACAGTTCAGTTCTGAGTTGAGAAGAGGGTACTAGGACTCTAGACATCCTAGGGATCAATTCACCAAGGAGTGGTGTTATTGATCAAGTGCACCTTGGCACTATAAAAAAAGTTAATTCCAAGAGTGAAGGAATTATCCTGTTAAATCAGGGAAAGTGGATGTAGGAGCTTGAGTCTCTGAACCACTATAAACCTCCTGTGTTGATTTGCTTTAAAAGTACTTTCATACATCAACACTGCACACAAAACTGATCTTTCAAAGGATAAACATTTATAGATTGTGCAAAACTGATTTGGACAAGTTCCCTGAAACTAAACTGGACTGTATTGGATTGACAAAGTGATTTCAGAAACTTAAGGAGTCTAAACTTAAAGGGCCAACCACTATTTCGCACCTATAACTCCCCTAGATAGTTATTCAACTAAGTACTCAATAGTACTTAGTAGTTTGATTATCTTAGAAGAGTTTATCATCTTCAGCAGAGTTGTCCAAGACAACCTTGCTGAGCTCTGGTTTGATCATAAGTTGAAAAGATTTGCATACAAGTGTATTCCCCCCCCATACACTTGTTATATACTCCTTTCAGGACCAACAAGTGGTATCAGAGCAGGGGTTCAAAGACCACTGCCTCTGAAAATCCATCTTGATTTTCAAAATTCACATATCTGTGTGGTCACTGAACTGATCTCTATCTGAAATCTATTACTTGTTGACCAACTGATTATTCTTGAGATATGGCCAACAACAATGTTGTAACTCCACCCGCTGTTCAAGGATTGGATAACATGGCCACAAATCCAGTCAATCACATTTCACATCATAAATTGCCCATGTTCTCAATAGACAATTATGATTTCTGGAAAATTAGAATGAGGGCTCATCTTGCATCTCTTCACACTGACATGTTAAGAGTAATCACAAGAGGACCTTTTGTGTTTACCCAAACTAACCCCAGGGTGACAGATGAGCAAAGAGCATATGTAAGGGAACTGATTCCCAAGGATGAGGATGACTTCACTGCTGATGAACACTCTCTATCAAACAATTCCAGATGCAGTCATGGGAAGAGTCTACCATTGCACCACAACCAAAGAAATCTGGGATACTCTTGCTGTGATGTGTGAGGGTACAGAAAAGATCAAGGAGAACAAGCTCCAAGTTGCTGTGCAAAAGTTTGAGCAGTTCTCAATGGAAGCTGATGAGTCCATTGACAAATTTGCTGGTAGATTCACTGATGTGATGAATGAAATCAACTCATTGGGCAAGGTGTACTCCAGGAGAGAAGTTGGATTAAAGATCTTGAGAAGTCTCACTCAAAAGTGGGATGTCTATGCTGTGATGATGCAAAATACCAAAGATCTCTCCTCCATGGCCATGCAACAAATCTTCTCAGAACTCAAAGCCTATGAGTTTGACCTCAATAGAAGAAAGCCTGTTGAGGAACCTTCAAATCCTACTAAGGGAGTGGCATTCAAAGCCAAAGTTGTTGAACCTGAAATGCAACCCACTCCCAGATCATCAAAGTCAGTCTCTAAGACTGAAATAAAGGAAGAACTAGCCTTGATGGCTAGAAGGTTTGACAAGCTGAACACAAGGTTTGGTAGATACAAGAAATTCTACCAGGATAACAAATTCAGGAGAAGATACAACTCTCCTGAAGATCAGGTCAAGGACAAGAAGCCTGAAGAGAAAAGATCAGAGGACAAGTACTCTGATAGGAGAAGGTCCAGTAGAGCTGACCCCTCATCATCAAAAGGAAAAGATGAATCCAAGAAGGATGATGATGAAGACCTATGCTACAATTGCAAGAAGAAAGGGCACTTCCAGTATGACTGCCCTGAACTGAGCTCTAAAGAAAGAAGAGAAAGACAAGCTAAAAGAGACAGAAAGTTCACCAATAGAAAAGCCATGATGGCTGGAGAAGAATCTGATAGTGCTGAAAGCTTCAACTCTTCTGATGGACTGTTCTCAAACAGTGATGATGATGATGATGTGTGCAACATGGCTCTTGAGGATGATGAGGTATCCTCCACTTCTAGCTCACCATCATTTTTATCACAAAACACTAGTGAAGTTAACCTGAAACTTTCCTTTGGGAAGTTGATGGAAGATTTCATTAGATTGCAAGAATTTCATGATAATTGTGTGAGAGAAAATGAAAGATTGGCTATAGAACTGACCAAAAACTCTGAGGCAACTGTTGATGTCAAATCTACTGAGTTGTATCAACAAGTCTTGAGAGAGCTTAAGGAAGCAAATCTCAGGATAGTTGACCAACAAAAGGAGATAGATGATCAACTACTCTCTCAGAAGAGAAAAGACTTTGAACTAAAAATTCTAAATGCCAAGTTTGAAAACCTCTCACATGAATATGATATTCTTAAATCAAGTGAAGAGAGCCTGAAATTAAAGATGTCTGCTTTGAACAAATCCTCTAGAGCAATAGAGGAAATTCAGAGCTATCAAAGACCTATGGCTTAAAGAAGTGGATTGGGTTTTGATCCATTTGAATCTTCACCTTGTCTTAGTGTTGCCTCTACAAGTAACACTAAGAAAATCTTTGTTAAATCAGTGGCACAACAAGCTGAGAATGAAATAATTCAACCACTGAATAAAGGAAAGGGCAAATTAACTGAAATGCCTACTCAAGTGTTTCAGAAGACTAGGCCTAAACCTTTGGAAAAGGTCAAGGCTCCTGAACATAAGCGGAATATTGGTCAACAGAGTAGACCCAATGGGAGGACAACTCTACAGAACAATGTTCAGAGGAGTTATCCAAGGTATAATCAGCCTAGGCCAACTCATCTGAGAAAGCCTCAGCTGAATAGACCTAAGGACAACTATCCTCAAAGGCAGAATAAAATGAGACAACCAAAACCCCTCATGCCAAAGGGTAAAGGTCATAAAAATGCCTTTCCTCAAAGATTTCATCAAGCTGCACAAAGAACTCATAAGTTCAGGAGAGTTGACAACTCCCCTGAAACTTACAGAGTTAACACATTCACACATACTTTCCCCAAGGCATTTAAGGGAAAGACAATATATGTTGATGCACAAGGAAAACAACTTAGCCACCTTGAATCAGTCAGGGTAATTAGGCAAGTTTGGGTTCCTAAAGGTACAGCTAACCTCTCAGGACCCAAAACTCAAAGGGTACCTAAACCTATCTAATTGCAGGTACCATTGGGCCATAAGAAGAGGAGCATGAACAAAAAGACAGCATGGTACCTTGACAGTGGATGCTCAAGGCACATGACTGGAAACAAGGAACTCCTCACTGATTTTATTGAAAAAGAAGGCCCAAATGTCACCTTTGGAGACAGCTCACAAACAACCACAAAAGGTTATGGTACTTTGATGATTGGTAACATCAAAGTAACCAATGTATCTTATGTAGCTGGTCTCAAATATAATCTCCTAAGTATCAGTCAATTCTGTGATAAAGATTTCAATGTTGAGTTCTCAAGTGGAAAATGTTTAATCAAGGATAAAACTCAACAAACTCTATTGACTGGAACTAGGAAGGGAAATGTGTATTTTGCAGACTGGGACAAATCTACTGATGTTGCATGCTTCATTGCTAAGAGCACTAGTGAACAAAGTTGGTTATGGCATAAGAGGCTAAACCATCTGAACTTCAAATCAATGAACAAACTTGCTAGAAATGCATTAGTTAAAGGACTACCTAATGAGGTTTTCATAAAAGAACATGTGTGTAAGCCATGTCAAGAGGGAAAACAAATTAAAGCCTCATTCAAAGGTAAACCAGTCATTTCTACTGAAAGGGTACTTGAACTTCTACATATGGATCTTTTTGGACCAATCACCCCCTCAAGTATAAATGGTAGAAAATACACATTGGTTGTAGTAGATGACTTCTCTAGGTTCACATGGGTAGTATTTCTCCTTAATAAGAAGGAAACACAAGTCAAAGTACCTGAACTCCTTAAGAGACTGTCAAATGAGAAAAGCCTTAGCATTATCAAGATAAGATCTGATAAAGGCACTGAGTTCATAAATTCATACATCAATGAGTATTGCACATCTAATGGAATAGCTCATGAAACCTCAGCAGCTAGAACTCCTCAGCAAAATGGAGTTGCAGAAAGAAGGAACAGAACTTTAAAAGAAGCTGCTAGAACCTTAATTGCTGACTCAAACTTACCTAAGAGGTTTTGGGCTGAAGCTATAAACACTGCATGCCATACTCAAAATAGATGTTTGATTACTAAGGGGCAAGGCAAAACCCCCTATGAACTCTGGAAAGGAAGAATGCCTAAAGTGTCATACTTTCATATATTTGGTTGTAAATGTTTCATTCACAATAATGGGAAAGAACAGTTGAAAGCCTTTGATAGCAAAGCTGATGAGGGAGTATTCCTTGGATACTCTCAAATCAGTAAAGCTTTCAGAGTTTACAACAAGAAAACCCTTATAGTGGAAGAAACACCTCATGTTGTGTTTGATGAATCCATCTCTGAGATCAGGAATGATAGTTTGGAAACTGAAGAAATCACACAGAGGACAACCAGATTGAGCCTAAAAGACAAAGACACTGAATTCATAGATGTTGTCCAAGCCAACCTACCTGAAAAATTCACATTGGACAACAATCCTGAAGGCAACCTTCCTGAGACAAACCCCACTGATGGAAATGGTGAACTGAATGAGCCAATCCCAGTTCACATTCAGGTAACAACTACCAATGAAGAAGCAGCTCCTGCTGAGGTAGTTAATGGGTCAAATAATCAAGGGGGAACTCAAAATGTTGAAAATCCCAATGTCACTGACATTGAGGACAACACCCCTGATTATGATCCTGATTTAGATCCTGCACTAAATTATTCTGAATTTTATGATCAAAACGACTCAACCTCAGTAGAGGGCAACTCTACTGAAGGGATCAGAAAAAGAAGGACTTGGCTGTATGACCATCCTACTGATCTGATACTTGGTGACCCAAGTATAGGAGTCAAAACCAGAAGGTTTCATGGTGAAAGTGCTATGTTCTGTTGTTTCTTGTCAGAACATGAACCAAAAGACATTGAGGAAGCACTTCAGGATGCCAATTGGATCACAGCAATGCAGGAAGAACTCAACCAATTCACCAGAAATGAAGTATGGGAGCTGGTGGATAGACCTTCACATCAAGATGTTATTGGAACCAAGTGGGTGTTCAAGAACAAAAAGAATGAAAATGATGTGATTGTCAGAAACAAAGCAAGACTAGTGGCTAAAGGTTACTGCCAGCATGAAGGCATTGACTATGATGAGACATTTGCACCTGTGGCAAGGCTAGAAGCAATAAGGCTTTTTCTAGCCTATGCAGCCCACAAGAGGTTCAAAGTGTACCAAATGGATGTCAAGAGTGCCTTTCTAAATGGAGTCTTGAAAGAAGAAGTCTATGTGGAGCAACCACCAGGTTTTGAGGTTGGAAACCAAGTTTACAGACTGAAGAAAGCTCTATATGGACTCAAGCAAGCCCCTAGGGCTTGGTATGACACACTATCACAATTCCTCTTGGATCATGGATTCACCAAGGGAACTGTGGACAGAACACTCTTCAGAATCTCTGAAGGAGAAGACATCTTACTTGTCCAAATTTATGTAGATGACATAATTTTTGGATCCCCTAATGAGAAGCTCTGTGAGAAGTTCTCCAAGCTTATGCAAAGCAAGTTTGAGATGTCCATGATGGGGTTGATGAACTTCTTTTTGGGTTTAAAAGTCAAGCAATCAAAAGAAGGAATCTTCATCAACCAAGCCAAGTACACCAGAGAAATGATCAAGAAGTTTGGGTGTACAACAAGCAAGCCAGTAAGGATCCCAATGAACACAAACTGGAAGATGGATCCTGATGAGAGTGGTGTTCCAACCAACTCCACTGAGTATAGAGGAATAATTGGATCACTCCTCTATCTCACTGCCAGCAGACCTGACATCACCTTTGCAGTAGGTGTTTGTGCAAGGTTTCAAGCAAACCCTAAGAAAAGCCACCTTGAAGCTGCAAAGAGGATCTTGAGGTATCTCAAAGGCACTGAGAATCTAGTCCTTTGGTACCCTGCTGATGACAACATTGAGCTAACTGGCTACTCAGATGCTGACTATGGAGGATGCAGAATTGACAGAAAATCCACTTCAGGAACTTGTCAATTCCTAGGCAACAAACTCATATCTTGGTTTTCCAAGAAGCAAAACACAGTGGCTACCTCCACCACTGAAGCTGAATATGTTGCTGCTGGAAGTTGTTGTGCTCAAATTCTTTGGCTAAGACAACAACTCAAGGACTACAAAGTCAACTCTACTGAAGTGCCAATATTCTGTGACAATAACAGTGCCATTGCCATATCACAGAATCCTGTATTACACACAAGATGCAAACATGTGGACATCAAGCATCACTTCATTAGAGATCATGTGGAGAAGAAGGATATTAAGTTGATAAAGATCTCCACAGATCATCAAAAAGCTGATATATTAACAAAACCACTTGCAGAAGCAAGGTTTCTGGAATTATCAGCAGAGTTGGGTCTTCTTGATCCAGGGAAGTTGGACAAATGAGTCCAAAGGAGTTCATTCATTAAGGGGGAACTAAGTTCAAACTTCAGCAGACTTGGTCAAGTCTACTGAAATTCAGAGAAGTTGACCTTACTTCTTCAAGACACTTGTCCTCAACTCTTCAGGACACTTGTCCATGTAGGGTCAGATAAGTTGTCTTGGCTATCAAACCAAATCTTGGTTTGATAAGCACCTATTTTAGGTGATCATTGTCTATTTCGAAATCTGTTCCATTGAAAATACAGTTTTCACCTTTCTGGGATTTAATTTGTCTCCCACCTAAAAGGTCACTTTCCATGCATTAAATGCCAAGATTTAACTCTTGTTTGCATTAAACTTTTTGGGACATGATCTATCTCGAAAACTCCCCCAGCCTTAAACAAACATTAAAAACCACCCACGTTTTTGAACAAAACAGTTTTTCACTGTTGCATTGGTTTTTGACCATTGTATCAAAACTGGTCAACTCCTCTGAAATCAATCCTAGCCGTTCATTTTGGATTTCCATTTTTGTTCACCTTTGAATTGCATCAAGACCTCACCAACTCATTGACAAACATTCCTTTTAGAATATTCACAAGTCTTAAGATCCCCCACAAACACTTCTTCCCCAAGTATTCGAAACCCTAGCTCTAAATTTCTTCAAACTTTCTCAATCTTCCTCAAACTTTTCTCTGTAACTCTCAATGGCTCCCAAGGTTAGACCAGAGATGATTATTGATTTCTCCAACAAGGCTCTAGACCTTGATTTTGGATACTTGAGCAACAAAAATAATCTTCATTTTGAGCCCATAGTATCCTTTGAGAGTGAAGACCCTGAGATTACACCAACTCTAAGATGGCTGAGAAGAGCTGGTTTGCAAAAGTTCATGGAGGAAAGACCAAGTTCATGCTTGGAAGGTTACATGGCTGAATTCTTTGCCTTTCTCAAGTGGAGAGGTGAACCTGCAGATGGTGAAGTTTCCACCAGATTGTCATATGTTGCAGAAGGAGAGGAAGAAGAGAAATTTCATAGAGTGAAATTCTCTTCAGAAGATCTTGAAGGAGCTTTTGGATTGCCTTATGAGGGAAGGAATTCAGAAGTTTATGGTACTGGGCATGAAGATGAAATAGCTCAAGAATGGCTATTGGTTCCAGGCCCCATCTCTTCAGCACAAAACAAGAAGACTCTCAAGCCAAAATTTCTCAACCTCTTTGAGGTAGTTGCTAAGAGTCTATTGAGCAACACTGGAATCTTGGAGCAGGTAAGCCATCCAAGAATCAACCACCCTGACAGTAGCTCAAATGATGACGATTCCCCTGATGATCCCTCAAATCCTTCTAACCCCAACCCTCCTGAAACCCCTCAAGCCAACCTCCCTGAACCTTCTCAACCCAAGTCTTCTGTAGCAGATAGACTATCAAACCCTCCTAGAACCTATCATAGGAAAGGCTCTGTATCTTCAGAGGTGTTGACCAAGGGTGGTAACACAACCAAAGACACATCTGCCAATGAAGGTTCTTCTGAACCCAAGGCACAGCCTAAAGATGTTGAGGTTCCTATGCTAGAGGCTGGTTTGATTAAGGCCTATTCAGTGTCAGAAGAGTTGGACACTGATCAGCCCCTAATCATTCAGGATGACTCAGTGGCTGTTGAAATAAGCACTGTGATCTCCCCACAACTGCCATCTTTGAACCTTGTTGAAGGTGGAAATATTGCAGGATTAGGAGAAGGAGTTGAAAAGGAAAAGTTAGTGGAAAAACCAGATGGAGTAGTAGATGAGAGAGATGTGGTGATCACTAGAATAGTGAGTGTACCACCAAATGAGGGTGATATAAGTGAGGAAGGGCAGGCTATTCTTGAAGTCAAATCTAAACTTCAGGAATCCCTTGATGAAAGGAGGCCTATTTCTTTAAGTGAGGAAATTATTGAAGAAGGGAGAAAAGAAAGAGTTGAAAATGAGAAGAAGGCTGTTGATGTATCAGAGTCTTATATAAAAGAAATTGAGGGTGATGAGTGTCTATTTCCTAATCTGTTTGATCTGTCTAATGTTGCAGGTATTTCCTGTTGGTCCTTGGTGGAGTATAACACAAGTGTATGGGGGGGGGGAATGCACTTGTGTATGCAAATTCTTTTCTTTTTGATAAACTGGTCTTATCAGGCAAGTTGTCTCACAACTGGCCTGAGTGTGAACTTTGATAGATACTTGTCCTACTAATTACTATTAAGTGATCAGTTGGCTAAATATCTAAAAGAGTTGCTAAGTGCGGAATGTGGTTGGCCTTTACTCAAAGAAATACTCCAAGTTGATTTCTGAAAAACACAGTTATCAGGGACTTTGTCCAAAACTGGTTTTCTTAGCTTACTGAGTTTTGCTCTTTGAAAAATGATTGAATATAAGTGCAATAAAGAGTGCAGTAAGTAAATGGCACACAAGTTTATAGTGGTTCAGAGACTCAAGCTCCTACATCCACTTTCCCTGATTGAACAGGATAATTCCTTCTCAATGGAATTAGCTTGTTTTATAGTGCCAAGGTGCACTGATCAACAACACTCTCTTAGTGTCTTGATCCCTAGGATAACTTGAGTCCTAGTGCTCAATCTCTCTGAGTTAAGGCTGTGTTTCACACTAACAGTCCTTAACTCCTCACTTCTACAACAAACACTCTCTTCACTAAATGAGATAAGGTTTGAGGTTTGGTTCCAACTAATAGAGATATCCTTTACAGTAAGAACAGTGTAAAGGCTTAGGATATCTCAATGCTAAGCTAGGATGTTTACAAAGATTGGCTTAGCTGACTTGAAGTGATTCAGGAAACTTTGGAATTCTAGAGAACAGCTTGGTTTCCTTTTGAAAGCTTGATGATAGTTTGATAGCTTGTAGTTGGATAATGAATTCCTTTGATCACTTCTGTATTTATAGACAATTTGAACAACTAACCGTTGGAGGGATTAGCAATTCAAATATGTCTATTTGCAGCAACATTGAAACGGTTATGAGGCTTGACATCCTTTTATCCACTGTGTAAAAGAGGTCTTCAATGGTTGCTTGAATGAGTGTGCTGACTTCTGACAAAGGCGGCTGAGAAGACTTGTGTCAGTTTCCAATTTTGCACATTGTCCTAGGTTGATTTGTGGCAAACTTTACACACAACCAACGGTCAGATGGGACAAGCTCCCTGAACATTCCTGCTGCAGTTTTAGAATGTTCCAACATTCATTCAATGCTTCATTCTTTAATGCTCTAAGTCTTTAATGCTTGGTTCAGGCATGATTGGCAATAAATGCTTCATTGAATGTATCTTCTGTAAGCTTTTGACATTTAATTCTCTTGATCATTTGTACTTCAACTGCCTAGATCTTTTGCATTTATGAGCACAGCTTCAGTATACTTGAACTCTTCAGCCAGGTTGTCCATTTGGTAAGTTTGTCTTGAATAGATCAGTAACTTTGTCCTATGGACCTATCAAGCTGCCTAACATTCCAGTTTTGGACAACTATCCTGATCACTAATATCTCATAACATTTCTGAGATTTTAACTTAAGCATACTATACATCAAGTGTTCTGGGACAACTTGCCTGAACAATACTTTGAGCATATCTCAACTAAACTGTACATCATCAATCAGGGGTTTTGGTATCTAGATCAAAATCATTTTATTCCCAACAATTTCCCCCTTTTTGATGATGCCAAAACCTATTACAAAGGAACCTTGACTTATACTCAATATTACCTTCAGGGAGAGTGAACTGGTCAACTTGCCTGAAAGAAACTGTTAGTACAATAAATCAAGTAATATTTGTCATGTTAGGTTAGTTGAGATAATGAGTTGTTATCTCTTGATAGAAAATCATTGGTCCTTTTATATATCATGGAGCATTACAGATCAGAAAATTAAAAGGACATACTAACTGATACAAGAATAACAACATCATCAGCAAACATAAAAAAAAGAGTTGGGAAGGGATAAACTTATCCATCAGAGAGTTCCATCATCTTGGGGAGCAATGCCATATTGAGCCCAGACCCTCTTCTTCAGCTCCCAAACATCCTTGTTGGAACCTCTAGGGCCTATCTTCATCTTCTCCATCTTCATGATGTTGATGAACTCCTCCAGAATCTTCCCTTCATCAATCAAGTTCCCATTGAACTTAGGAGGCATGTACAGAATTGGACCAGGGGCCTTGAACTCCACTCTTGCCATCTCAGTTGCTGCAAACAGCTTTTGGTAGAGATCCCTGTGGTTCTCAAACATGAACTGAACAAAGACTTCATCTACACTCTCACCAAGCCACTTTCCAATGACATAGAAGTCATAAACAAAACTTCTCTTGGCCTCCTCCCATGCATCATTCAGTGAGATTGGAACCCACTTATCATGGTGAGGGTACTGAGTGTCCCATCTTTGCAGCATTTGAGGTTTGAGCCTTTTGTATGAAGCCCTCCTTCTTGGAGCTTTGAAGTTTGCCCTTCTCCCATCTCTTGCTTTGTTGGCCTCAACCAACTGATCCATTCTTTCTTTAGCTCTTAGGAGAGCTAGCTTTTCCTGAGTTTCTGGATCTTTCCCAAATCCTTCTTCAAACAATTTGGAAGGATCATCAGCAAGCTTGGGCACTACTTCTTCAGGCTCTCTGTCCTGTACATCCTCTTCAATTTCTTCAATAGCAGGCATCAGGACTGCTTTCTTCATTCTCTTTGATTTCCTTGTTGGAGTAGATTCTTCAGATTGAAATTCTGATGGCAAAGTCAGGCTGGTTGGGAATTCATTGAAGGCTTGCAGTTCCTTCCTCTTTCTTTCAGATGACCTTGTCACCTTCCCCCTTACTTCAGCAACCTTCTCTTGAGGTTCAAGTCCTGTAGACTCACCACCTGGCCTTTGAAGCTTTCTTGCCTGACTTTCCATAGCTGATACCATGGACTCCTTGACAGCTATTTGAATCTGCTCTTCCTCAGTTAAATCTTCAACATTCATTGGGCCTTTGCCTTTCCCAATGTCTTCTACTGCTTCCTCCTCAACTTCAGGGACTCTCTCCTTTCCCTTGGATTCACCAATTACCAAGGTCCCCTTTGCCCTTGCTCTCTGTCTTTCCCCCTTTTTGGCATTATCAAAACATTGGGGCTTCAATTCACTCATAGTGACAGAGAGATGTGAGTGGGAATGAGTGAGGGACTTCAACTCCTGCAGTAGGTAAACATTCTCATCATGAATGTTTTGCATTTTATCATCTGCCATGCTAAAAAAGGTGTGAACAGGCTTCATCTTTTGGGAAACTATGGCATCCAATGTGGCTTTCAGTGATTGATCAAGTTTGGTCTGAAGTTGTTCAGTGAGATTGGCCACAACTTGATCAGAGACTTTTGCCATGAGTTCAACAGTGAACTTCTCAGCAGCTTCCTTCACCATTGCAGCTTTCAACTCTTCTGCCTTCTTTCTCTGTGCTGCTGTCCTCTGCCTTAAAGCATCCTTGATGGTCTTTCTCAAGGCTTTTACATTGTGCTTGTACAAATTTTTGAGACCATGTTGCTCTTTCTTCACAGATCTTGTGAATTTTACCATAGCATCCTTGGCCTTTGTTACTTCAGTTGAAACTGTTTGAAGTCCAGTTTCAACTCCACATATTCTTGCATCAAGAGTAGGCAAGATCACTTCTTCTGACCCTGTGAGCCTCATCTCCACAGAGGCTAGAGTCTTGCCTTGGCCATCTAGGGTATCAGCAGTGGTTGCATGAGCCTTCTCAACTTCCCTGACCAGTGTGTCCAACTTCTCTGACTGCTCTTCAATGATGGATGCAGTCTGAGTAGCCATCTGAAAGTGAGCCTCAGAGGTGTTGGCTTGTTCAAAGTAGATGTGGTTAAGTGTGGACACATTTGCTGATACTGCTTCAAGATCAGTGTCAGCATCAACTGGTACATCTGTCAGGGAGGCATCTGCAAAAATCTGCTCAAGAGTGACAGCAACTGAATCTGCAAAACTGATAGTGTTAGTAAAAACTCCCTCATCACCCTCTATTTCTTTTTCTCCCATAAGGTCTGATACATTAGCACCTTTTCTCTCATTTTCAACTTTATTCTTTTCTTCTTCATTTTCAAGAGATAAACTCACATTCACTGGAGAATCAGGCCTCCTTTCACCAAGGGATTCATCAAGTTCAGATTTGACTTGAAGAATAGCCTGACTCTCATATTGGGCTGCACCCAATATTTCTACTTCATCTCCCTCTATTTGTGGTGCACTCAAGGAACCAGTGATCACACACTCCTCACCATCATCTCCCTCTAATTTTTCAGCACTCACAGCCTTTTCAACTCCTTCAATTTCTAAACCTGACACCTCTATATCCTCAACAGGATCCACAGAGGGCAGTTGTTGGGAGATCACAGTGCTTGGGCATCCCAAGTCCACTGAGTCATCCTGAATGACTAAAGGCTGGTCAATGTCCAACTTGCCTGACATTGATGAGGCTTTAGCCAAACCAGCTTCTCCTATGGAAGTCTCAGCATTGTCAAACTGTGCCTCAGGTTTAAAAGAACCATCCTTGGCCAATGCATCTTGGACTGAGTCACCATCTTTGGTCAACTCCTCTGAATGATCAGAGTCCTTTACAGAATGAAAAGTCAAGTAATGTACCTGAGCTGAGTTGATACCAGGGGGATTGGGATTTGTGTGATCATCATCATCATCATCATTATCAGAAGGGCTGTCAGGATGCTTGATTCCTTGTGCTATCCTCTCTCTTTCTGCAAGCACCTTTTCATGGACAATGGTGCAAAATAGGGCCTCAGTGGTTAATACATTGGTCTTCTTTACATTTGCAAAATGCAGCAGCCTATTTTCCTCAACCTGCCACCAGTTGGCACCCTTATCCTGAATAGCCTGAGCTATTTCCACAATGGTTCTATCTTTGATCTCAACAAGTGCTCTGAGATCATAGAATTGTTGTTGCAGCCTGGGATAAGCCTTCAATCCTGGATATAGTTCATCCACATTGGCTCTTGCAATCTGCCTCAACATCCCCTCATAGGTATATTCTTCACCACTATCTTCTCCAGAAGAGTTGGTTTGGGATTCAGGAGGGTTGGAATGAGATTCAAGGAGGCTTGGCTGGGATTCAGGTAGGTTGGGTTCAGGAGAGGTCAAAACAAGTTGGGATTCAGGTGCTTTTGAGAGCATTGTGCCTGAGGAGGTAATTGGAATGGCTGGAATGGGTGGGAAAACAACTTGATCACCTTCTTGAAGAGCAGTTTCAAGAAGTTTGGTATATGAGAGAAGTCTTGGATCAAGTGGGGAAAAGGGTCTATCTTCAAGATTGACCAAATCTGTCAGCACATCAATACCTGATCTATCAGGTGCACCTTCAGGGGAGTATACTTTCTTGGCAATGATTGGTGCATCTTCAGGAGTCTTGCACTCCTCTTCTTCTTGCGTTGGAGATATTCTTCTAGATTGAATATCAGGAGAGTTGGCTTCAGGGCTGTTGGGTTTTGACTTGGATTTGGAGTTAGACTTGCTTGCCTGTCTAATCTCCTTGAAGAACTCTTTCTTCTTCTTTTCTTCCTCCATCAGCCTCTGCTTCTCAGAAGTCTTGATGATTCTTCTTTTTCTTTCATACCTTGTTGGCTGGTCAAGGTCTCTGAATTCAGTTATGCTTTCAGGCTGTAAGGGGACAACCTCTCTGACTTCTTCACCTTCTTCAGGAGGGTTGACTCCTTCCTCAGCAACCTTCTCTATTTCCTCAGAAGTGGCTCCTCCACTTCTTGACTGACTTTCTGGTGAAGATTCATGCAAAATCTTCTTCATCTTCTTCATCTTTGGTTGAGCTTTTGGTGATTGGGCTTTCCTCTTTCTTGGAGAGGCTCTTGTTGCTGGTACAATTGTGATGGCCTTCTTAGAAACTGCATCCTGCTTCCTTTTCTCTGTCTTAGAAGACAGCTTCCTAAACATCACCTTTTGTGCAGGAAAGGGTTTTGGCTTTGCTTGGAGGTGTGTGTAGTGAGCAAATCTTTCCAAGAGCAGGCTGGCTCTTGTGCAGAACTGGAGTTTTCCTTCAACCACCACCTTGTGGTGCTTTACTTCCTTAAACTTAAATTTTTCATTCATCATCTTGTCAAGAATGAATTTCTTCCAGTTGAACTTGACTCTCTTCTCAGCAGAGTCAATCACAGCAGCCATCACTCTCAATTTAGGCATACTGATTTGTTCAACACTCCCTGAGTGGCTCAACAGGCTCTTTACTACACAATCAAACAAGTGCCTAAACACTGGCTTTAAAGTGTTTTTATTTTGAGCACTCACAACCTTTTTAGGTTCTATCATCCAAGAATAATAGAACTCCTGATCATCTTCTTCCTTGTACATTTCTGGGTTCATACCTTCAGAAGGTAGCCCAAAGCTAGCTTCTAAATCCTCTGCAGTGAAGATGATTGTGTGTTGAGTTTCTTCTTCTTCATCTTCCTCAGCATATGTGAGCTTTGTGCACACATCCCCCTTCTTGCCCTTCCACCTGAGATAGGCAAAGAATTCTGCCATAAATGGATTCAGGTAGGAATCAGGCTTGATGCCTAGGAATTTTTCTAGCCCTGCCTCCCTCAGCCATTGGAGGACTTGTTGAACTTCTGAGTCTGGGCTATCAAAGTCTACCAGCTTTTCAAACCAAAGGGAATTTGGGTTGCTAAGATAAGAGAAATCAATGTCCAAGGAGGAATCATTGAAGTCTACAAGCTCTTCTCTTTTGATCTTAGGTGCCATGGATAATATGAGAAATAGAAGGTTTTTCGGAGAAAAATTGCAGGTTTAGAGGTTTTGAGACTTCAAAGGTTTTGGGAATTATGAGTGCGTAAGGATGGTGGTGAAAATTGAGAGGTTTATATATGGAAGGAATTTATTAACCGTTGGTTAATGGAATGTAACAGTGGGTAATTTGAAAAACCGTTTGAATATAGTGGGGTAGTGGACTTTCAATGGTTCGATGGAGTTTTGAATGTAATTTAATGGTTTGGATGAAGGCTCAAGAATTCATGCAATCTTATTAAGATTTCTGCATTAAATGCTGATTTGCCTTTTTGGGGGTAAAAATCTTTATAGCACACTCCATCCTAAAATGGCCTACTCTTAGACCAAGAAACCTCTTAAATGTCTAATCAATGCTAATAATAGCAATAATTATCCAATTAACTAGGACAAACATCCTGAGATGTGCTTTGGTTTCTGTGTGGACCAAATTGCCTGATTGCTTTGCCTGAGTGGGTCCCAAGGTTGTTGACTGGGTCCCACTTGGACAAATCCCCTGACCAACATTGCTGAGCACTACAGGGACAACCTTGCTGAGTTTCCCTCTGTGGCTGACAGCTTCAGTGAAGTTGGTCAACTTTGCTGAAGTTCAGTTTTGATGAACTTCCCCCTTCATATGAGCTTTACTTTCCTCATTTGTCCATCTTGCCTGGATCAAGTAACCCTAATTCAGCTGACAACTCCAAGAACCTTGCTTCAGCTAGAGGCTTGGTCAGAATATCAGCTTTTTGCTTATCAGTGTGGATTTTGACAAGCTTGATATCTTTCTTCTCCACATGATCCCTTATGAAATGATGCTTGATGTCCACATGCTTGCATCTGGTGTGGAGTACTGGATTCTGTGAGATGGCAATTGCACTATTGTTGTCACAGAATATTGGCACTTCTTTTGTGATTACTTTGTAATCTCTCAATTGTTGCCTGAGCCAAAGTATCTGAGCACAGCAACTTCCAGCTGCTACATACTCAGCTTCAGTTGTTGAAGTTGCAACTGTATTTTGCTTCTTGGAAAACCATGAGATAAGCTTGTTCCCCAAGAATTGACATGTTCCAGAGGTGGATTTTCTATCAATTCTACATCCTCCATAATCAGCATCTGAGTATCCAGTGAGCTCAATATTGTCATCAGCTGGATACCACAATCCAAGATTCTCAGATCCCTTGAGATATCTTAGAATTCTCTTGGCAGCATCAAGATGGCTCTTCTTTGGATTGGCTTGAAATCTTGCACACACTCCAACTGCAAATGTGATGTCAGGCCTGCTTGCAGTGAGATATAGCAGTGATCCTATGATTCCTCTGTAGTTAGTGGAATTTGTTGACTCTCCACCTTCATCAGGATCCATCTTCCAGTTAGTATTCATAGGAATTCTGACTGGCTTGCTTGATGCACATCCAATTTTTTTGATCATGTCCCTTGTGTACTTGGCCTGATTGATGAATATTCCCTTCTTTGATTGAGTGACCTGAAGTCCTAAGAAGAAATTCATCAATCCCATCATGGACATCTCAAACTTGCTTTGCATGAGTTTGGAGAACTTCTCACATAGCTTCTCATTTGGAGATCCAAATATAATGTCATCCACATAGATTTGGACTAACAAAATATCATCTCCTTCACAGATTCTGAACAAGGTTCTGTCAACAGTGCCTTTGACAAAACCATGATCTAGAAGAAACTGTGACAAGGTATCATACCAAGCTCTTGGAGCTTGTTTTAAGCCATAGAGGGCTTTCTTCAATCTGTACACCTTGTCTCCTTCTTCAAATCCTGGGGGCTGTTCCACATACACTTCTTCTTTGAGCACCCCATTGAGGAATGCACTCTTCACATCCATTTGATACACCTTGAATCTCATGTGAGCTGCATATGCTAGGAAGAGTCTGATTGCCTCAAGTCTGGCCACTGGAGCAAAAGTCTCATCATAATCAATCCCTTCAGATTGACAATATCCTTTGGCCACCAATCTTGCTTTGTTTCTCACAATGATGTCATTTTCATTTTTCTTGTTTTTGAACACCCATTTAGTTCCAATGACATCTTGATGAGTTGGCCTGTCTACCAGCTCCCATACTTCATTTCTAGTGAACTGATTCAGCTCTTCTTGCATGGCTATGATCCAGTTTGTGTCTTGTAGTGCTTCCTCAATGTCTTTAGGTTCCTGTTCTGAAAGAAAACAACAAAACAGAGCACTTTCTCCATGAAATCTTCTAGTTTTGATCCCTTCACTTGGATTACCAAGTATCAGGCTAGATGGGTGGTCTTGCAACCAAGTCCTTCTAGACCTGATCCTTTCAGGAGGATTGTCCTCATCTGAAGTTGGATCACTAGATTCATTAAATTCAGGAAAGTTAATCGAAGGATCAAGTTCAGGATCATATTCAGGGGTGTTGTCCTCATTGTCAGATAAGTTGACATTTTCATTGGTTCCCCCTTGAGTAGTGGATCCATTAACTACCTCAGCATTGCCTGCTTCTTCATTGGTAGTTGTTACCTGGTTTTGAACTGGGATGGGGTCAGTCAGTTCAATTTCTCCTTCAGGTTGGTTGTCTACTGGTTGATTGCTATCAGGTAGGTTGTCCAGTTTTTGATTTTCATGAAGTTCAGGCTGGGCAACATCCACAAACACTGTTTCCTTGCTTTGAAGCCTTAATCTGGTTGTTCTTTGTGTTATCTCATCAATATTCAGGTTTCTATCCCTGAACTCATTTATAGATTCATCAAACACAACATGAGGTGTTTCTTCCACAATAAGAGTTTTGCAATTGTAAACTCTGTAAGCCTTGCTGATTTGTGAATATCCAACAAATATTCCTTCATCAGCTTTGCTATCAAAAGCTTTCAATTGCTCTTTCCCATTATTATGGATGAAACACTTACAACCAAATATGTGAAAATAAGCAACAGTGGGCAATCTACCTTTCCATATTTGATATGGGGTTTTACCTTGTCCTTTGGTGATTAAGGACATGTTTTAGGTGTGACATGCAGTGCTAATGGCTTCAGTCCAGAACCTTTTAGGCAGTTTGGATTCAGCAATCAAGGTTCTAGCTGCCTCCTTCAAGGTCCTGTTCCTTCTTTCAGCAACCCCATTTTGTTGAGGTGTCCTTGCTGCTGAAGTTTCATGAGTGATGCCATTCTTGCTGCAATACTCATTGATGTATGAGTTTATGAACTCAGTGCCTTTGTCAGATCTGATCTTGACAATGCTTAGGCCCTTTTCATTGCTCAATCTCATCATCAATTCAGGTAGTTTGACTTGGGTTTCCTTTTTGTTCAGCAAGAATACTACCCAAGTGTACCTGGAAAAATCATCAACAACAACTAAAGCATATTTTCTTCCATTTAAACTTACTGGGATTATTGGCCCAAATAAATCCATATGCAGTAGTTGAAGGACTCTCTCAGTTGAGATGACAGGTTTTCCTTTGAATGAGGCTTTGATCTGCTTTCCTTCCTGACATGGCTGGCATATATGTTCCTTGGTGAACACTTGATTTGGCAGCCCTTTAACTAGAGAGTTTCTTGCAATCTTGTTGATGGTTTTGAAGTTCAGGTGATTCAGTCTCTTGTGCCATAGCCAGCTTTGCTCATTTGTGCTTTTGGCAACAAGACAGACTGCTTCAGGGGTTTTGCTCCAATCTGCAAAATAAACATTTCCCTTTCTCACCCCTGTTAGTAGCACCTGTTGTGTTGATTTGTTTTTGATAGTACATTCATTTGGTGCAAATTCAACACAATATACTTTGTCACAAATTTGACTTATAGACAACAAGTTATATTTTAGGCCTAGAACATATGAGACATCAGTAATTTTAACACTACCAATGTTTAATGTACCATAGCCTCTTGTGATGCCTTGAGAGCTGTCTCCAAAGGTTACTGAAGGACCATCTTTTTCTATGAAGTCTGAGAGAAGCTCCTTGTTTCCAGTCATGTGCCTTGAACATCCACTGTCCAGGTACCATGCTGTTTTCTTGTTGATGCTTCTCTTCTTTTTGGGGTCCTTGCAGTCCTGCAAAGTCAAAATTTAGGTACCCTTTGAGTGTTGGGTCCTAGAGGGTTAGCTGTACCTTTTGGAACCCAAATCTGCCTGATAACTCTGATTGATTCAAAGTGACTGACTTGGTTTCCATTTGCATCTACATACACAGTTTGACCCTTAAATGTCTTGGGTGATCTCTGTGTATAAGTGTTAGCTTTGTAGAGTTCAGGAGAGTTGGTAAATTTCTTTGGGACATTTCTCCTGAAGTTACTAAGCTTAGGTGCAGCTGGGTAAGACTTTTGAGGATGGGTTTTTGGATGGCCTTTTCCATTTGGCAAGTAAGGTCCAGGCTTCCTGAATGTTTTATACCTATCAGAGGGGATTGGCCTTAATCCATTCAGTTGAGGTTGCCTCATTTGAGTTGGCCTCTTCTGAACAGAATTTGGACAACTCTTCTGATGATGGTTCAGATAGGTTGGCCTTCCATTGGTTCTACCTTTCTGAACCTCATATCTCCTGTAAGCAATGCCTTTAACCTTTTCCAAAGGTGTGGGTTTAGGTACATTGTTTACCTGAGTTGGTATAAAAATTTCTTTACCCTTATCCTTGATCAGTGGTTGATTTACTTCAATTTCATTTTGTTGTGCCACTGATCTTACAAAAGTCATCTTAGAATTGCTTGATGAAGCAATACTAAGACCAGGTGAGGGTTCAAATGGATTATAGCCTAATCCATCCCTTTGAGCAAATGGTCTTTGAAACCCTTGAATTTCCTCTATTGCCTTAGCAGATTTGTTCAAGGCAGACATTTTCATTTTCAAGCTCCCCTCACTTAATTTTAGAGTATCAAATTCTCTTGAGAGATTGTCAAATTTAGCTTGAAGAGTTCTAGAGTCAAAATCCTTTTTCTTTAGAGCCTGATTTTGTTCATCAATCAGCTTTTGTTGTTCAGAAACTTTGAGAGACATTTCTTCATGTTCTCTCACAATCTGTTGATACAACTCAGTTGATTTAATGTCAACTTCAGATTCAGGAGGATTGGACATTTTGACTTTAGACCTCAACTGTTCATTTTCTCTCAGAGCCATATTGCATACTTCTTGCATTCTGGTGAAATCTTCCAACAACTTTTCAAAGTCAAGATGGATTTCACTAGATTCATGTGTGTTAATTGACAAGTTGGAAGTTGAACATACCTCCTCATCTTCAAGTGCCATTTGACAGTCCTCATCACTGTCACTGTTGGAGAACAGTCCATCATCAGAAGAGTAGACACTCTCCTCACTTGCTGAATCTCCAGCTACCATAGCCTTCTTGTTGTTCAGCCTTTTATCTCTTTTTTTTTGCCTTTCCTTCCTTTCTTTTGCACTGAGGTCAGGACAGTCATACTGAAAATGACCCTTCTTCTGGCAGTTGTAACACATATCTTCATCATCATTCTTCTTGCTTGAGGACTCCTTCCTCCTTGATGATGATGGTTCACCTTTGCTGAATTTCTTCCTATCAGCATATCTGTCTTCTTTCTTTTCATCAGAGTCTTTGTCCTCTGATTTATGTTCAGGAGAACTGAATCTCCTTCTGGTTCTGTTATCTTGGTAGAACTTCTTGTATCTACTAAATCTGGAGTTGAGCTTCTCAAATCTTCTAGCCATGAGTGCCAGCTCCTCCTTTATTTCAGATTTTGAAACAGACTGAGAGGATCTTTGAGTAATCTTCTTTTCTGTTTCAGCAGCTTTGAAGGCAACACCTTTGTTTGAAGAGGATGGCTCTTCATGCACCTTCTTTCTATTGAGATCAAACTCATATGCTTTGAGTTCAGAGAATACTTGTTGCATTGGCATGTTGTCAAGATTGCTGGTATTTTGCATCATGACAGAATATATGTCCCACTTGGATGTGAGACTTCTCAAGATCTTCAAAGCAACTTCTCTTTTGGCATAGAATTTGCCAAGAGAGTTTATTTCATTCATGATGTCAGTGAACCTGCCATCAAGATGATCAATAGTTTCATTGGCTTCCATGGAGAATTGTTCATATTTTTGGATAGCCACTTGAAGCTTGTTCTCCTTGATCTTTTGAGTACCTTCACACATTAGTGCTAAGGTATCCCAAATCTCTTTAGTAGATGTGCAGTGGTATACTCTCCCCATCACTGCATCTGGAATTGTCTGGTACAATGTGTTCATTGCAATGTAGTTCAGGTTGTGCCTTTTTCTTTCTTCAGCTGTAAGGTCATCTTCATCTTTTAGCAGCAACTCCCTTGGATCAGCTTTTTTAGCATCAGTGAGCTTGGGATTTGCTTTAGTGAATGTAAATGACCCTCTAGTGATGACTTTAAGCATCTCATCATGCTGGCAAGCAAGATGTGCTCTCATCCTGATCTTCCAGAAATCATAGTTCTCAATTGAGAACATTGGCAGTTTGTGATGAGAAATATGATTGACTTGGTTTGGACCCATATTGTTGATGGTGTTGACAGCATCTCCTGGAACTGCATTGTTAGCCATTTCAACAAATGTAATATAAGATGAACACAGATAAGTTTTTCAGAAATTTGGATCAGTTCAGTGACCACAGAAAATGTGATTTTAAAAATCAGTTGGATTTTCAGAAGCAGTGGTCTTTGAACCCCTGCTCTGATACCACTTGTTGGTCCTTGGTGGAGTATAACACAAGTGTATGGGGGGGGGAATGCACTTGTGTATGCAAATTCTTTTCTTTTTGATAAACTGGTCTTATCAGGCAAGTTGTCTCACAACTGGCCTGAGTGTGAACTTTGATAGATACTTGTCCTACTAATTACTATTAAGTGATCAGTTGGCTAAATATCTAAAAGAGTTGCTAAGTGCGGAATGTGGTTGGCCTTTACTCAAAGAAATACTCCAAGTTGATTTCTGAAAAACACAGTTATCAGGGACTTTGTCCAAAACTGGTTTTCTTAGCTTACTGAGTTTTGCTCTTTGAAAAATGATTGAATATAAGTGCAATAAAGAGTGCAGTAAGTAAATGGCACACAAGTTTATAGTGGTTCAGAGACTCAAGCTCCTACATCCACTTTCCCTGATTTAACAGGATAATTCCTTCTCAATGGAATTAGCTTGTTTTATAGTGCCAAGGTGCACTGATCAACAACACTCTCTTAGTGTCTTGATCCCTAGGATAACTTGAGTCCTAGTGCTCAATCTCTCTGAGTTAAGGCTGTGTTTCACACTAACAGTCCTTAACTCCTCACTTCTACAACAAACACTCTCTTCACTAAATGAGATAAGGTTTGAGGTTTGGTTCCAACTAATAGAGATATCCTTTACAGTAAGAACAGTGTAAAGGCTTAGGATATCTCAATGCTAAGCTAGGATGTTTACAAAGATTGGCTTAGCTGACTTGAAGTGATTCAGGAAACTTTGGAATTCTAGAGAACAGCTTGGTTTCCTTTTGAAAGCTTGATGATAGTTTGATAGCTTGTAGTTGGATAATGAATTCCTTTGATCACTTCTGTATTTATAGACAATTTGAACAACTAACCGTTGGAGGGATTAGCAATTCAAATATGTCTATTTGCAGCAACATTGAAACGGTTATGAGGCTTGACATCCTTTTATCCACTGTGTAAAAGAGGTCTTCAATGGTTGCTTGAATGAGTGTGTTGACTTCTGACAAAGGCGGCTGAGAAGACTTGTGTCAGTTTCCAATTTTGCACATTGTCCTAGGTTGATTTGTGGCAAACTTTACACACAACCAACGGTCAGATGGGACAAGCTCCCTGAACATTCCTGCTGCAGTTTTAGAATGTTCCAACATTCATTCAATGCTTCATTCTTTAATGCTCTAAGTCTTTAATGCTTGGTTCAGGCATGATTGGCAATAAATGCTTCATTGAATGTATCTTCTGTAAGCTTTTGACATTTAATTCTCTTGATCATTTGTACTTCAACTGCCTAGATCTTTTGCATTTATGAGCATAGCTTCAGTATACTTGAACTCTTCAGCCAGGTTGTCCATTTGGTAAGTTTGTCTTGAATAGATCAGTAACTTTGTCCTATGGACCTATCAAGCTGCCTAACATTCCAGCTTTGGACAATTATCCTGATCACTAATATCTCATAACATTTCTGAGATTTTAACTTAAGCATACTATACATCAAGTGTTCTGGGACAACTTGCCTGAACAATACTTTGAGCATATCTCAACTAAACTGTACATCATCAATCAGGGGTTTTGGTATCTAGATCAAAATCATTTTATTCCCAAAAATTTCCCCCTTTTTGATGAAATTGGACTCCTTGGCTCATCAAGTCCAATCTGCTCATGCTGAAACTTCAGGAGCATTGAATGAGCAAGGAAGGACTCTAGCATCTGTAGAAATGAGACTCACTGGCTCTGAGGATGTTGTGCTACCCACTCTGGAAGCAAGGATCAGTGGTGTGGAAACTGGTCTCCAAACCATTTCCACTGAAGTACAAAAAGCCAAATCCACCATGGAAGCCATCTCAGAGGAGGTCAAGAAGGAACAAAAGCTGCTGAGAGATAATCACAATGCCAATGTCAAGGCTCTCAAGCTAACTGTCAAGCAAGCCCTTGGAAAGAAGACTGCATTGCAAAAGAAAAGAGCTGAAGAGCAAAGGCTAGCTATGGTGAAAGCAGCCTCAGAATTTTTTTCCCAAGAGGTATTGACCAACATTGCTGAAGGTGCAGTGGCCAACCTCACTGAGCTTCTTAAAGCCCAACTGGATGCATCCCTGAAAGCAACCTTGGAGGAGGTTGTTCAACAAAAGATGAAGCCTGTTCTAGCTTTTCTTAGCTTGAGCAGTGATAGGATGCAAAATATACATGATGAAAATGTATATTTGTTGGAGGAGATGAAGTCCCTAAACCAGGCCCAATCCCTAATGGCCACAACAATGAGTGAGCTAAAACCCCAGTGTTTTGATGCTGCCAAAAAGGGGGAAAGGGAAAGAGCTAGAGCAAAAGGTGCCTTGGTGATTGGAAGCCCAGTTCAAGGAAAAGACAAAGCTGTTGAAGGAAAAGGAAAAGAGCCTGCAGTGCTAAACTTGGAAGAATTGGATGAAGAAGAGCAATTAGCACTTGCACTGAAGAATTCTATGGCCTCAGCTCAAGAGGAAAGAGTGAGGTTACAACAAAGACCAGATGGTGAGATGTCTGGTTTGGACAAAGGTGATGAAGGTGTCCAAACTAGAGGAAAGATCAAGAGGGCAAAAGGCAAGTTGAGACATTCACTGACTTTCCTAACAGCCTTGATCTTCCACCTGAGTTCAGAGTTGATGATGATGTGCCTACTTCAAAGAAGGCCAAAACTGCTGAGAAAGCCAAGACTACTGAAAAAGAAAAGTCTTCTGAATCTGCCAAAGTTACTGAAGATTCCAAGTCCACTGAAGATATTGAAGAACTATTTGCTGAAGGATTTGGACCTGAACCTAAGAAGAAGACAACTGTCCTAGCTCATGATCCATCAAAACTGTTTCATGAAGGGTATGGCAAAGACCCTGAAACACAACAGAAACTGGCCATGATGAGGGCCCAAGAGAAAATGGACTTGTTAGATGAAGCACAAAGAGCAAGAGACAAGAGGAGAGCTAATTTTCAGAAACCAAGGAGAAGGAGAGCAACCTACAGCAAGATGAAGCCTCAGCTTCTAGTCCCAATGGACACCAAATATCCACACCTGGATAAATGGGTGTCAATTCAGCTTAATGATACATGGGAAGAGGAAAAAAGGGAGTTTGTCTATGACTATTATGTCATTGACAGATGGAATGGAGGAGATGCCAACTCTGCCTTTGCTGAGTTCATGATAGAATACTACAGAGAGTTGTATCAACAACTACTTGCAGCTGCTGATATTGCAAGATTTGAGCTCAATGCTCCCAAGCCTATCATCTACATGCCTCCAAAGCTTGATGGATGGATTGACCAAGCAAGGATCCTAAGGGAGTTCACAGAAATTCTGAAGCTGAACAAAATGACCCTTGGACCTAAAGGAACCAACAAGGAAGCCATGGAACTCAAGAAGAGAGTGTGGGCACAATATGGGATGAACCCACCTCCTGAGGATGATCTCTAAGAATGGCTAAGTCTTCTGACTCTTTCTGGATAGAAAACTATCTTATCTGAAGATATTTTTGCTATATGGTCAAATCTGCTGAAGTTTGGACAAACCTGCTGATGTGATATGCATTGATATGCTGTTTGCTCCAATATGTTTTAGATTGCTCTGATACAAGAATTGATGTTCTACTTTGATATCTGGAATATTTTGTATTAGCTCTGATACCTTAGATCCCATGTTTAGTATTTAGTAGTAATGAAATCTTGTAATGCTATCTTGAATTCATGCTCTGATAAGTTACCTTCAACTATCAACATGCCTGTAATGATTTTTATATGAATGATAGTTGAACACTTTTGAATCAAGATACATTGTTGAAATCTCTCTATGCCTATCTTGGAAACCTACTTACAACAAAAACAGTGAATACACTAACACATTGTCTTTTCAGGAATATTGACCTTAGTCATGTCTTCTGAAGATATATGTAATAGGTGTAGACAAGTCACTTTTGCTTAGAATGTGTAGGTTTTGGCATCATCAAAAAGGGGGAAATTGTTGGGAATAAAATGATATATGTTTTGATTAAATACCAAAACCCCCTGAGACATGCCTAAGTCAAGATGATTGTGTTCTAAGATTGTTAGAACACATAGCATAAGGCTAGATGAGAAGCTGATATGTTAGGCAGCTCTTAGATGACTAGATGCACAATGTGAGGGGGAACCTATGCTTTAAAAATTATCAAGATGAAGTCCCCTCAAGGCTCAAAATCTGGAACAAACACTAAGGACAAGCATTCTCCATTAAAAACCACATGTTCTGATCAGGAGAGTTGTCCAGAAGAGTTATTTCTATGCAAGAACAAGATTGCAAAGCTCAAAAGGACAAGATTAGTCAAATGTTCTGATCAGGAGAGTTGTCCAGAGAGGTTAACTCTGTGAAAAACATCATCTCTGAAGCTAAAAGACCAAATATGCTGATCAGGAGAGTTGTCCCAGAAGAGTTGTCTCAGCAAGTTTGAACCAGAACAAAGATTCTAATGATTGAAGGTCAACCATGCTGAAGAGTTAAAGACAACCATTCCCTAAAGAATCTCAATACAACTTCCAAAGATCAACTTGAAGTGAAAGAAAGGGAAAGAGCCAAGTCATCTGAAGATGAGCAAGCCAACCTTGCTGATAAGCAAATCTGCTGATAGTGATAAGGAGAGTTGTCCATTTGATAAGGAATGTTGTCCTATCATTGGATCAATCTTCAGAAGCCATGTCCAAGTCCTAACAAGAAGTCAAACATTGGGAAAAGTGCTGCAGAAAGAAGACAAAGTCTTACAAGCCGTTTATTACCCAAATGAGGACATGTCACTATCAAGAATCTGTCTTCCAGTTTGAAGAACTCAAGGAAGAAATTTATAGCAATTTGGGGCTGCCTCTCCAACGGGCAAATCCTCCATTTTGTCTATAAATACAGAAGTGTGAAGACCATTTGAAGCACCTCAACCTTGACAAGAATATCCAACTATCCTACAAGTCAAAGTGCTCTCAATGTTTTCAAAGAGACTATCTTAGTCTTCATACACTTCTTCTAAGCTGAACTTACTGTATATCCATACAAAGCTTAGAGAGATATCCTAATCCTTATACACTGATCTTCATTGTAAAGGATATCTCATTAGTTGGAACCTTACTTCAATCCTTACCCCTTTCAAGTGAGAAAGAGAGAAGGTTGTAGTAGTAGAAGTGGTAGGAGCTGACTGTTGAGAGAAGAACAGTTCAGTTCTGAGTTGAGAAGAGGGTACTAGGACTCTAGACATCCTAGGGATCAATTCACCAAGGAGTGGTGTTATTGATCAAGTGTACCTTGGCACTATAAAACAAGTTAATTCCAAGAGTGAAGGAATTATCCTGTTAAATCAGGGAAAGTGGATGTAGGAGCTTGAGTCTCTGAACCACTATAAACCTCCTGTGTTGATTTGCTTTAAAAGTACTTTCATACATCAACACTGCACACAAAACTGATCTTTCAAAGGATAAACATTTATAGATTGTGCAAAACTGATTTGGACAAAATCCCTGAAACTAAACTGGACTGTATTGGATTGACAAAGTGATTTCAGAAACTTAAGGAGTCTAAACTTAAAGGGCCAACCACTATTCTGCACCTATAACTCCCCTAGATAGTTATTCAACTAAGTACTCAATAGTACTTAGTAGTTTGATTATCTTAGAAGAGTTTATCATCTTCAGCAGAGTTGTCCAAGACAACCTTGCTGAGCTCTGGTTTGATCATAAGTTGAAAAGATTTGCATACAAGTGTATTCCCCCCCCCCCCCCCATACACTTGTTATATACTCCTTTCAGGACCAACAACAATCATGGAAATTGCTCAAGTCATCCAGGATAAGGGTACAAATTGGTTGCAAATAGAGGAGAGCAGACTACTACACTTTGCTGGAGTAAACAAGACAAGATTCTTCACTGATGAGGATGTGTTTGCAAAGTTGGTAGCTGACAAGATTGCTGAAGAGAAAGAGAGACTTGCTAAGGGAATCAAACACCTTGATAGCAGCTCAAATGATGATGATGGCAAGGATGATCCCTCAAACCCCTCACATCTCAACCCTCCTGAAACCAATCTACCTTCAATCCCACTTTTGACCTATCATAGAAAAGGTTCTGTATCTTCAGAAGTGTTGACCAGAGCTGGTGATACAGCCAAAGATGCATCTGCCAATGAAGGTTCTTCTGAACCTAAGGCACAACTTACAGATGTTGAGGCTCCTACCTTAGAAGCTGGTTTGATTAAGGCCTCATCAGTTTCAGGAGAGTTGGACACTGACCAGCCCTTAATCATTCAGGATGACTTAGTGGCTGCTGAAATAAGCACTGTGATCTCCCAACAACTGCCATCTTTGAACCCTGTTGAGGGTGGAGACGTTGCAGGTCTATGTGAAGGAGTTGAAAAGGAAAATCTAGTGGAAAAATCAGAGGGAGCTGTAGATGAGAGAGATGTTATAATCACTAGGATAGTGAGTGTACCACCAAATGAGGGTGGAATAAGTGAGGAAGGGCAGGTTATTCTTGAAGTCAAGTCTGAACTTCAGGAAACCCTTGAGGAGAGGAGGCCTGTCCCTTTGTGTGAGGAAATTATTGTTGAAGGGAGAAAAGAATCAGTTGAAAATGAGGAGAAGACTGCTGATGTATCAGAGTCTTGTGTTAAAAATACTGAGGGTGATGAGTGTCTATTTTCTAACCCCTTTGACTTGTCTGATATTGCAGGAATCTCATTTGACCAAATTTTTGCAGATGATCTTCTCACTGATACACATATTCAGGTGGATTCCAGCTCAGCCCAAGCCATTCTTGGGGAGCAATCAGCTAAGTTGGATTCTCTAGCTCATCAAGTCCAAACTGCTTATGCTGAAACTTCAGGAGCCTTGGATGAGCAAGGTAGAACCTTGGCATCTGTTGAAATGAGGCTCACTGGCTCTGAAGATGTGGTGTTACCCACAATTGAGGCAAGGATTAGTGGAATGGAGTCTAGTTTGCAAACCATCTCCACTGAAGTCCAGAGAGCAAAAACTTGTATGGAATCTATATATGAAGAGATGAATCTTTTTGGTACCTCGCATTGTTAATAATTATACTTCCTTCGTCCCAGAGGAACTTGCACCCTTTGACCGGCACACATTTTAAGAAATGTGTAAGAAAAAGTGTAATGATTGATTGTAAACTTTTATGAATAAAGTAAAGTAAAAAGTAGATTGAGTGTGTAAAAGTAATGGCATATGGGTAAATATGAGTATATTTCAAGGGTGAGGGTTGTGAAGATATTTCCTTTTATGGAGTGTGCAAATTGGTATGGGACATCCATATATGGAAAGTGTGCAAATTCTTGTGGGACGGAGGGAGTAATTGTTTTAATGATTTTTTTACATTTTTTTTTGTTGGATTTTTGGAAATTTGGAAGATGTCCCATGGATGAAACATTTAGTAATCTGAAAGTATGGTGCTCCCTCTGTTGCAGGAGGTTGAGGAACCATGATATGCAGGTAGACAATAGGCATTTCTGAGGGACGACATGTATTTCCATAATTATCTTTCACTTTCAATTACTCAACTATTCACAATTATGTTTCAGCTTTTTTATTTCTGATGAAGAAGCTGAGAGCTTGAATGAGCTTCTTTCTTTTTTCTTTCTTTCTTTTGGTTGTTGTGTTTTAATTAGCTGCTTTTGTCATATTTTCATTTGTAATTGTACTAAACCAGAGAGTTTAGGGGAAGTTTAGTCCAGTTTCCATAAAAAGTGCTACAGTACAGAATACTAGTTTGGTCTGGTACTTTCCAGTATAGAATACTGTTAAGTGCTACAGTACTTTCAAGTGAATTTAAAAGTCTTCAGATTGGATTTTTTTGTCTTGTACTGAATATTTTCTCTTGTTTTAAGGAGAGTAATCCGCACAGTTGAGTTGAGTGATGTGCAATGAGACAAAACTCAAAATAAAAAGAGTACTCCTTCGTACTACTTTATAATTTTCCCTTTTTTTTTTTTTTTTTTTTGAATTTTATAATTATCATTTTTTTCAAAAAGAAAATACTTACTTTTACTTACTACTTTATTTTTACTTTATTCTCATCTGCATACTTAATCCATTTAAGTCGAATTACCTTCATATATGTATTTGCTAGGCCATCATCTGCAATGAATGCTTCTCTTCCGTCGCTAGAAGGGCAATCAGAAGAAGACGAAGGAAACTCATCTGATTCCGTTTCAAAGTCATTGTGTGTCAACATTGCCTTCTTACCCTTGACATATCTTCGCTAACGTCTGTCCTTCCTTTCCTTTCTGTCTTCTGAGCTAAGATCAGGGCACTCGTAGATGTAGTGACCTGGTTTTTCACATTTATAGCACAAAGGATCATTAGTAGACCTTTTCTTTGGGGATTGATCCCTATTCTTATCTCGTCTATCAGAAGATCGTCTAACCTTCCTATCCTCAGAATTTCTATCTCGTCTGGTCTCTTTAGAGATTTCATCTCTCCTTTCGAAAGAGTTTCTATCTCTTCTGTTCTCAAACGAGTTATTATCATTGGAACCTCTATAATCCTTGTTAAAACGTTTGTACCTACCATACCTCTTATTTAGTCTATCAAACTTCTTGACCATTAAACTTATCTGATCCTTGAGACTACGGTCAGACTTGTCTAACTCGTCTTTTATGCTAGGAGTCTTAGACTTAGCTATCCTGGAGTTTCTAGAGGAGGAAGCTTTGAAAGCAACGTTCTTAGAGTTGGTTTTCTCCTTATTACTACTAGTTATGGGATCTTCTTCGTCTAGATCGAACTCATGCGCCTTAAGTGTTTGAAACATGGTTTCAGCAGACCACGAATCAATATCTTGTGTATTCTTGATGATCATTTTGGTCATCTTCCATCTCTCGTCTAACGCCTTAAGAATCCTCAAGTTGATCCCTCTATTAGTATAAGTCTTACCTAACACTTCAAGATCATTCATAATGCGAGTAAAACGAGTATCCAACTGGTCGATATTTTCACCAGCTTTCATTTTAAATGATTCAAACCTCTGTACATCAGTAGACAACTTACTTTCTTTGATCAGGGTAGTTCCTTCACAAAGAACAACAAGTCTATCCCACATATTGTCACGCCCCAATTTTCATAATAGTTAATTTTACGAAAATACTTGACAATAAAAAAATAAAGGGCATGAATTGAAGTTTTAACTAAATAAATGAGTTTTACAAACCTACATACCAATAAAATCATCAATAAAAGCGGAAGACTCTGAGACAATAAAAACATCTAAAAATGATTTTTAATTTAAAAGTCTCAATATTAATACACTTGATTAAATAATTCAAATCATAAAATAAAATATGATGATTTGACATCCACCGCCTCTCCTCGCCATCAACTCATGAACCTGAATCTGAAATGTTAAATGTATGGTATGAGCAAAACCACTAGCTCAGTGAAGTCACTTTGACAATATTAAATACCGACATACAAATAAAATGTATATCCACATAAAATCATGTAATTCACAGAAAGTCACATAAGCACCTTTCATCTCACATAAACACTTTTCATCATACTTTCGATTAATTATTAATTACGTTTCACGGTTATCCCAATGATCTCTTTTAAATCCCACTGGGTCCCCCTCAAAGACCTCTTTTCAGTCCCGAGTTCTTTTCTTGTGCACGGCGGATCCCCCAAAGATCTCTCTTCAATCCCGGGTTCACCGAGGACCTCTTTTCAGTCCCGGACCTCTTTTAAGCCCCTGGCCTTTCATAAACTTTTACATTAAATATTCACTCACATTCAAGTCATATCACAATGCACATAAACAGTCTATTCATATGAAGCAGTTAATAAAGGCAAAGAAACCACACCTGAAATAAATGTCGTGCACGCAATTGATGCAATTAAAATAACCTTAATCCTTTTGGAGTCGACTTTCATGAACCGTGAGTAAAATAAATATTTCTAGGGTTTTCTATGAAAATATTATGATGTGTTCCGGCTTAATGACTAATAAAGAATACTGTATTTACCGTGAAAATACTTTCTTGATTTTCTTTGTATAAAGGACCAAGTATTATTAAGAGGTCACCGTTGAGAAAAATATGGGATTCTAATTCCACAAAAAAAAAAAACCGAATTAAAGCTTCATCCGAGAAATTGGGATATACTCTTTCACTTATATTATCTAAACATAATTAAATAGCTAGTATATATATATAATATAATTTAATTTACCGTACACACATATATATATATATACACACTGTTGAATGAGAAAATTCTATCCAATATAAATCTAAATGAATTTATTTAAAAAAAAAATACTATCTTATATATATAATAAATATTATATTAAAAATATTCTATTTCAATAAAATAACATTTTAATTAATATTTATATATATCCAAGAAAATATCTTACGTATTTTATAGTAATTGAAATTTTGGGGTGTTACACATATCTTTAGCAGTCTTACATTTTAATACTTTGCCTAGATACTCATTAGGCAACGTATGTAAAATGTAATTCTTTGCTAAGCTGTCCAGATTATTTTGCCTCATTTCTTTTGAAGTGAGTTCTGACCTTGGTTTTGGCACGAGTACGCCTACAGCTTTAGAAGGAACGATAGTAGCCGTGTTGACCATCATTGTAGTGATTGGTCCTTCTTTGACAACGGACACCATCAGATCATGTGTGGAACTGAATATAGCTTCCATTCGGAGTTTCCAATAGTCGTAATCTTGCACATAAAACTTGGGCAATTTGTTAGAATTGATTTCCATAGCCATGATGAATGAAATCAGTAGATATATGACAGATTGATCAAAGATATCATAGAAATTGTAAGACAAGTAAGATATACAAATCTATTCAATCGGACAACAAGACTTTTCCCTCAAAAGTCTTTTCTGGCAATCAAGAAACAGCAGTCCTAATGAACCACTGCTCTGATACCAGTTGTTGGTCTCAAAGTTGAGTTAAGATTGAGTAAGCTAGTAAAAGTCTAGAGGGGAGGGGTGAATAGACTTTTAAAATCTTTCAAAATATCAGATATTAACTATGCGGAATATCATAAATATGAGCCCTAAAGATTATACTCAATTATTCAAAGAACACTTAACTTGTCTTTTTCACAGATTATCAACTAATCAATTCAAGTAAACATTTAATCACACTTAATCAAGATAAATTGCGATAAGTAAATCAACACGAGATTTATAGTGGTTCGACAACTTGTCTACATCCACTCTCACAACTCTAGTCGTGAAATTTTATTAACTTGTCTTGTGGCTTTAAGTCCCAAGATTAAGACTTCGATCTTTTTGAATATATCACCAGATATATCTTCGATCTAACAACTAGTGATTTGATAAGCTACTAGAACGCTTATACAACAAAAACAGTAAAGAAAAACTTCTCTATTTTCTTCAGTATCCTTCTTCTTCGTAGACTCTGCTTTTCTGGATTTCTTCTTTGATTTTTCAGACTTTGCTTTGAACTCTGTGAGTTTCCTTGCGTTGATTTCTTCAGTATGCGCTTAGTAATTTCAGTATCAGTAGTCTTCAACGTTTGAATGCCTTTACGTATTTATAGACATCTAATCTTCAAGATAGTTTGTTACTTAACAACCTCTTCTTGATAACTTCCTTCAACAAACTTCATAAACCGTTTCTTCTTATCCTTTCACGCGTTTCTTCAGTTAATTAGTTATTTTCATAACTAACACTTCATATCTTCATTTTGTACTATAGATACGATCTTATCTTTACTTCTGCGCGAACTTGACTTGTCTGGTCTTCTCTTCAATACTTAGAATATTTCTGGTTTCTCCAGCACTTGTCTTGTCTGGTACAAGTCTTCTTGTCTTTCCATAGTCTTCATCTCTCAGTAGAACTAATCTAGTCCTATCAACTAATCTTTCTAAGACTATTACATTACTTTAAGCTTTATAAAACAGCTTACTCAACTTAAAAACTATTACACAATATAAACATCAATATAAGCTTTTATACAACATTTATAAGCTTATCATAAAATCCTATAGTAAAACTATTCTTTCAATACTTAGTTTATTTATAATTTGTTCTTTGTACTCATCTGATCTTGCGTTACAAGATGACTTCCATAACTAGATCAGTCAACACTTAGAATATATTCAAGTCTTCCTTTTGGCTTATCAAAACTCATCTCATCATCAAATAGAACTTGTTTCAGAATCCATATCCCAACAATGTCCAGTCCAATTGGTCTATTTATCAACTTGATGTAAAAAAATGCTTTCCTCAATAGTGTTTTGGACAAGCCCGTCTTCATGGCTCAACCTTTTGGCTACATAGATGCTCACTTCCCGGATCACGTTTGTCGCCTAGAAAAGGCCCTATATGGTCTCCGACAAGCTCCTTTAACTTGGTTCCAGCGGTTTAATACCTTTTTTTTTGCTCGGCTTCACTGCTATCAAGTCGCATTCCTCGCTGTTCTACTTACACGGGGGCAAATCTGTCATTTTCTTGCTCCTTTATGTGAATGACATCATTGTAACGGGCAATGATCCTTCCCTCCTTGCTCGCTTCATCTCGCAGGCCCACATGGTGTTTGCTCTGAAGGATTTGGGGCGCCATTTCTTAGGGCTCGAGATTTCATACACTTCTAATGGTCTCTTCATCGGCCAGTCAAAGTAAGCTCACGACATCCTTGATCGAGCCTCTTTAACTGACTCTCGCCCGATTGCCACTCCTTTGGTCGCTGGTGAGCAAGGACAAAAATATCAGTATCGGTGGAAATATCGATACCTTAAATTTATGGATATATCGATGGAAATATCGATATCGAATATCGATATGGGTAAAAAATAGAAAATTGATGGAAATTTTGTTAAAATGATGGAAATTTAACATGATATTTTAGAGAATATTATAACTAACTTTAATACATAAATTTAGACTAAAATCACAACAAAATAATTTTTTAATGGCAAACATATCAATAACAATTAACAAAATACAAAATCAGTGTAAAACGATACGATAATTGTTCATAATTGTTTAACACAAGATAAGCTCTACAAAGTAACATATTTGAATGACTTATAAAGCCATCTCCAATCCTCGAACTCAAATTGCCACCAAAATCATCAATTTCCCACCAAATTTGAATTAAACAGTAAAATCATCTCAAATCATCAAACTCAGATGTTAACTCAATAGAAATATTATTTTAATTTTTTAATATTCCATAATTGTTAATCATAAAATTCAAATTTGTTTCATTATTTAATTTAAATAATAATTATAAAATAATAAATTAAACAATAAATTAATAAAGAAAATGAAAAAAAAAACAGTGGGTAAAGTTAATTGGGGAGGGCAAGTAGGCTAAATTATTTTTGAGTCCAACTTTGAGTTGGTGGCAATTTGCCACCATTATTGCCATAGCATTGAAGAGCTTTTAGGAGGCAATTTGAGGATTTGGTTCTCCATTGGGGATGCCCTAAGTGATTTGAAAAGACAATTCAATTCAAAGGTTTTGCCCATTCACTTAAAATTCAACAAATTTTTCAAAAAAATCAAGCAATTCGATATTTCCGATATTCCACCGATACATCGCCGATATTTTTGCGATATATCCCGATATTTCATAAATTTTATACTAGATTCAAACGATATCGATATCGATATTGATATTGATATTTTCCGATATTTACCGATATTTCCCGATATTTTTCCGATATTTTAGAAAAAATCTCGTTCACGTGAATATTCATATCGGTGGGCCAAAAATACCAAAATTTCGGCGATATTTCGACGAAATATCACGATTTATGCGTCCTTGCTGGTAAGTCCCTGACGAGCACCGGTGAACCATTCTCGGATTCGACTCTCTATCGTTCGCTGTTTAGTGCTCTCCAATATTTGACGATCATGCGACCTGGTCTGTCCTTTGCGGTCAATCATGTTAGTCAGTTCCTTCAGGCCCCTTCCGTCGACCCTTTTTCTACGGTGAAACTCATTATTCGCTATGTCAAGGGAACCATCAACTACGGCCTAACATTTGCTCGTCGACCAGATCGATCAGTTGTTGGCTACTCTGATGCGGATTGGGCTCGTTGCCTTAAGACTTGGCGATCCACTTATGGTTATTCTATCTTCTTGGGAGGAAACCTTGTTTCGTGGAGTTCTAAGAAACAACCTACAGTTGCTCGCTCGAGCTGTGAATCCGAATACCGGGCCTTAGCGAACACATCATGAGATGATTTGGTTGACAAACCTTCTGCGAGAACTTCGCCAACTACCTCCAGCTCGCCCGGTCCTCCTCACGGATAACAGAAGTGCCTTGTTCCTTAGCCAGAATCAAGTCGCCCACAAGCGGACGAAACACATCGATATCGACTGTCATTTTATTCGGGAGATGGGTACTTCGGGACGACTTCGTACGGATTTTGTGCCTTCGCATCTCCAACTTGCGGACATATTTACCAAGAGTCTTCCTCGCCCAACTTTCAAATTCTTGCGCTCCAAGCTTTGCGTTTTCCCTCATCCCACGCTTCGCTTGACGGGGTATATTAAGGAATAAGTCAACCATTCCTTGTATATAGGATCTACATATTGTATTTACCTTTTGTATTTATCTTTTCCTAATATTGTGTAATTAGGTTACAATGTAATTACCACTATAAATACAATTTAACACCCCACTCACCAATTCAACGGTGATCATATTTCATTGTTCAAAGGAACTGTTGAGTAATCGAAGTAGAACTTAGAAATGCCTAAATCTTGAAATTTGTTGCCAAATTTCATTTCTAAACCCGTTCAGATCTCTACCCTTGAGCATCCTCCCGACCACTTTCTACATTGAGGATCCTAACTAATGCGGAACAAGACAACAACACAAAATTAACAATAGAAAGAAACTAAACGTTGAGTCGAAGACGAAGACCACCACCTTCGATTTCTCTGTCCCATTATGCGAGTCGAGGATGTCCCAAATACCCTATCATCATTGTATTGGGCTTGATATGAGCTGAATTCCTCTACCAAGGGGCTACTAGGAGTCCCATTAGACTAATAATGAAATACATAATTAAGGGTGTACAAATCACTCCTAAAATAGATAACGAATGATCATAATAGATAATTCATCTTGTTTTCACGTGTCATTTCCCAGGATGACATATTTTAGCTGCATCAGCAGGTAAACTAACATGTCAATGCTGATGTGGCGTGCAATTTAAGTTTTCTTTTGTTTTCTTTATTTAGATGTCATGTCTTTATATTTTTTGTTTGACATTTTGTAGTTATGTGGATATTTGGGAATAAAACAATAAATAATAACAATTTTTTTCTTATTATGTAGTTTTAATTAACTAAAATAAAATAACTATAGAAAAATAATTAATAGTCTATAAATTAATAAATAATTATATTAATATTTAAAAATATATATTAAAATTTTAATAACGTGCAAAATAAAAATATAAGTACAAAATAAATATTATCAAACTATTTAGTGATTTTAAAACAATCAAATAAATTAACTTTAAAACAATAAAGTTTCCAATCATAAAAAAAAATCATAATAAAACTACCATTTCATTTTATATCATTACTTATATTTTAATATTTTAAATAAATCCATTTTTTTTAATTTAAGCTCAAATTTACTGGATTTATTTTCAATTCTAAATTATCTTCATAAATTAAAATGTTAATTCAAATCCCTTCTAAATTTAAAATTGAGGTCATAATTGAGTGTAATTAATTGCACATATAACATTGGAGACTCTAATAAATTGAGTTAAATATTAAATTTGGTAAATTGAACATTAAAATCAATAATGTTGATTTGAACTACCGATTTGATTACTATTCAGTAAGGTTAAAGGGTCGTTTCGAGACGTTGGGCGTTTGACTTTTTAAATAGTGTACGAACCTTTCATAATTGAGAAGAGTGGTCGGACCGGTCAACTTATCGATTCTGACTTTGTTTGTAAAAAAAAAATTTGAGGGGTATTTGTTGTATATTTTTCCTTAATTTGTTCCTAAAATATACTTTCTCGGTCCCGTAAAAGTTTACAGACAATTTTGGACATTTAAGAAAAAATGTAATGGTTAAAGTTTTAAAAAATAATTTTATAAACTTATATATATATATATGATTCACTCTCTCCTTCAACCAGCTTTCATTTCTATTTCTATCTCTATTTCCTTTATCTTTTCTACTCTCTCCATTTTTTATTAAATGTCACTTTGCCTTTTTCAATATTTTTTAAATAAGTGTCATTCTACACTTTTTTCTTCAAGTTTGACAATTTTAGTCTGGTACATTGTACTCCCTCTATTTTCTTTACCTTGATTTAAGTTTTTTTCCCTTTTGAACTTTTGAATATAGTACTATAACATAACCTTAATTATTGTATACATGAATATCATCTACAATATTGACCACATTCATTACTAAACATAAATTTAATATTAAAATTAGTTATCATTAATGAAGGATAAAATGGTCCAAAATTATATATCTTAATATGTTGAAAATTGTTAAAATGACACTTATTTAAAAGTGGAGGGCGTATTTCATAATTCTATTTACATTTTCTTAGTTCGGCACCTTTTACCCTTTTTACCCACTTTATATTTTATACTCCTGTCTATAAATATATAATACACCTACGGATTACCATTTTTAATCTTGACCGTTCATTTTCTACTCCATATTATATGGAATGTTTGACATTAATATTTATTTCTCCTCCATCATCTTTTAATCCTGATTGTTAAATTTGCTGATTTTAAGGGCACCTTTATTATTTTTTCACATATTTAAGGACCATCTCCTCACACTTCATTGTCATCTTTTCAATTATTCATTTGTTTTGAGTTTAATTTTTATTGAAGATGTTGTCATTTTTGTGTTTCAAGTAAGAAATAGTGTTTAATTTGATGTTTGAATATGTGAATCTGTTTTAGATTTGGATTCGACTCCAAAATAGAGTTTTGGATTTGCTTTCGAATTTGTATCGTATTTGATTGCGATATTCCGTATGCACTTGGGTTTGCTGGCGCCGATCGATCTCCTGCTTTGAATTATCTGAATTAATTTTCCAAATTCCGGCTCACGATATTCGCCGCGAAGCTGAATATTTTTTTTTCTAGATTTTGTCAATTGTTTCAAATTCAATTTGTGAATGTAATAGTTTCTTCGGTTAAGTTCAGATCTGTTGTACTCCGTATATTTTTTTTTAATGTGGAATTTATATTGAATTATTATAATTTTATATTATTGTATTGTATGGATAGGTCTTGAATTGTTTCAAATAAAATATCAACATTAGTTTTTTGAGTGCATGAATGTAATAATATATCGACGACCGTGGAGAAATTGAGAATTAACTCTCGGACCAGTCGAATATTTGCCACAACATAATTTGATTGAAAAATATTTATTATTTAATCATTTGATAGAAATTATTTAATTTATGATTTCAGGTTTATACAACATATATATTCCGTAAATATATATTTGCCAAATATGTAATTCCAACTAACATTTTTAAGATGTGTTAAATATTTTTTGGTTAACTGTACATAAGTTATTGAATAAAATTATCTAACGAATCTTGAAAATTAATCACATATAATTTATTGAAATTCAAGTTTGTTCGTTAACTATAATTATATTTAATTGTTAATATTTTTAAGTTAATATATGATGTGTGTTTACTTTGAATGGCCGGTAACTTTTACGATTAATTAGATGTTACTCCATAAAATTAGAGCATGTGATTTGATATATTTTAATGTTAAATTAATTTCATGTTTTCATTCCATAAAATTAGTGAGTATGTAATTATACCCTTGAATGTTGACTATTTAATTTCTTTGAGTATATATATAAGTTCAAAGATTTATTTTTCTATATTGCATGAGAAGCCATTATGTTATAATAAAATTGATAGTATATAGAAGGGAAAATATCACTTTTGGTTTTTTTCAGTTTTGGTCACCCACATTTAATTACTATCAAAATTGGTCATTCACTTATTCTTTACTGTCAAAATTGGTCACTCTCTTATTCTTTTTTTATCAATTTTGATGCTGCTGTTAGTGAATCCGTCATTTACTAACGGAGAAGTGGTTTTGAGCGCAAACTTTTATTTTCACTCTTTTAATTCCTTAACCCTAAACTCCCAAACCCATTTTTAAAAAAAAAATTAATTTACTGAATTTATCTCCAATTAATATTACTACTGTTTGGTTAAGAATAGATTATCAAGCCCTAATAATTATAAATTGGGAAATGAATTCTAATAATTAACTATTTTGAAATAATTTTATATTCCCCATCATTATACAAATTCAATATGAAAATCAGTAATTGAAATATTATTCAAAAAAGTCTGAAAAAACAGAGTACAAAAGCAAGTCTGAATAATTTTTAACCACAGTGAATACAATAATTATAAACTATCGAACTACACACTATAATTATAAAAACATAGTACATAACTAGTACATGACCATAACAATTTAACTAATTTAGCTTGCCATCACTCTCACTTGTTTTTTCTTTGGTGTTTTCCTTGTTGGGTCCTTTTGATGAACCACTGCCACTCTTTCCCATGTAAGTAGCTAGATTTGACATAGTGATGTAATTCACTCCTCCTTTCACAATAATTGAATTGTGTACTCTTGATGATTGCACAACCTATAAAATAAAAAATTAGTCACGTAACATTACAGTAATTATAAAATGACATTGTAAGCCAAGACACACTCACATTTGCTTCATTGTGATTTTTTCTTTTCCTACCCCCTCCTGAGTTTCCCATTTCCTGTTTACCCTGTGAAAAGTTAACCAACAACAACAATGAGATGATAATAAATTATAATTGAGTTATATAATTATTAACAACTTACTGATAATTCCTGGCTACTCTAGAAATGGATTTCCCTCTCACTATCTAAATGTTTAAATTTTTTTTTGATAAAAATGTAAACAAAACAAAACAAAACTAATTAACCCATATATTTAAACGTAAAAGCAATGATTTCAAAACCGGACCGGACCGCAATGATTTCAAAACCGGACCGGACCGGCCGGTTCAACCGGTCCAACCGTGAACCGGTCACGGATCCGGTCCGGACAATGGCCAAAACTCGTTTTAGGGGTTCAACCGGTCAAAACCGGTCAAAAACCGGTTTGACCGGCCAAAACCGGTAAACCGGGCTAAAACCGGTCTGACTCGGTTTTTCTTTTTTTTTTTATTTTTAACTTTTTTTAATATTAAATTTAGGTACACATTAGGCCCCTTTATAATGTTTTTCACTCATGTTCCTTCCACCTTTAATCGATGTGGGACAAAAATTCTCATACTTTTTTTACCTTATTCGATGTGGGATATAAACTTTTAAGTTTGTTTGTCAATATAACCAAACTAATTTTATAAGAAAAAATTCGCATAGTTCTTCTACTCTTTCGATGTGGGACAATAATGAAGTTCATATAAAGTTTTTCTAACACTATTAGTTTTATAAAGTTTTTCCCTCATATTTATTCTACTATTTCGATGTGGGACATAATGAAGTTCCAATATTTGGTTATTACTAACATTATTAGTTTTATAAAGATTTTTTCTCATATTTCTTTTACTCTTTCGATGTGGGAACACAATGAAGTTTCCCACATCGAAGTTCTTACATTTGGTTATTACTAACACTATTAGTTGAGTAAAACTTTTCTCTCATATTTCTTCAAAAATTTCATATATTTGATTGTTTTCTCTCATTTTTCTTTTACTTTTTATTAGATGTGAAACATAAATCTCATATATTTACTTTTCTTACTAACATTGTTGTTTTTATATTGTTTTACTCTCATATTTTTTTACGCTTTATTCGATGTGGGACAAAATTTCATCTTTGTTTATCGTTCTTTTTTCTAACATGTTATAACAAAAAAATATAATTATAAATGCCTAGAAAAAAGTTATCCACCCCTTTTACTAGAGATATTAATATTTGTTATTTTAATATAATTTTTATAAATGCATGTATTTTTTTAAATGTAACAAAGAATATTAAAAAAATACATACAAAATTATTTTACCGGTTGGACCGCCGATCCAACCGATCCGACCGGTTGGACCGTGAACCGTTGGCTTGTCCGGTTTGGTCACCGGTTCGGTTATGAAAACACTGCGTAAAAGTTATAGAAACTTACCATATTGGGGGTGTTTTTAGACATCTTCAATTCTTCGTACAAACTCAAAATCACTCTATTGTGGTTTGGGAGTTTAGGATTAAGGAATTAAAAGAGGGAAAATAAAAGTTTGCGCTCAAAACCTCTTCTCCGTTAGTAAATGACGGATTCACTAACAGCAGCATCAAAATTGATAAAAAAAGAATAAGTGAGTGACCAATTTTGATAGTAAAGAATAAGTGGGTGACCAATTTTGATAGTGATTAAATGTGGATGACCAAAACTGAAAAGTGGTATAGTTGGGTGACCAAAAATGATATTTTCCCTATATAGAAATTTAAATCTCTATTACCTTTTCTGTTCTCAACTTTCACGTAATTTAATTATATTTAAAAATATGTAAATATTATTAATATTTAATGGAGTATATTACTTCCAAATGTTTAATATGTTGTATGTTCTAAAATATACAGTGCATATATTTATTTTTAGAGTTGGTCTCCCGTGCATAGTGTGCACGTGCACACTAATGCACAAGTCAATCATATACTCCCTCTGTCCCATAGGAATTTGCACACTTTCTATATATGGATGTCCCATACCAATTTGCACACTCCATAAAAGGAAATATTGTCATAACCCTCACCCTCAAAATATACACATATTTACCCATATGCCATTACTTTTTCACACTCAATCTACCTTTTACTTTACTTTATTAATAAAAGTTTACAAAATTACCCCTCAAAACATCACTCATTACATTTTTTCTTACACATTTATTAAAATGTGTGCCATTTCTAGTGTGCAAGTTCCTCCGGGACGGAGGGAGTATCTATTTATAAAGGCAAATATAAATAGTTGAGTAATTAATCTTCTAGTGTTATAGATACTCATCTTTTTTTTTTTTTCTTTTTTTTTTTCGTTTTTTTTTTCTGTTTTTTTTTTTCGTTTTTTTTTTCGTTTTATTTTTCTGTTTTTTTTCCTTTTTTTTTGTTTTTTTTTCCTTTTTTTGTTTTTTTTGTTTTGTTTTATTTTTATTATTTTTTTCTGTTTTTTTTTTCGTTTTTTTTTTCTTTTGTTTTTTTCGTTTTTTTTTTTTCCGTTACTCACTCCCACTTTTCAATAGTCCCTACTTTTTATTAATAAAATTTTCAATAATTACTCACTTTTCAATAATAATAGTCCCTACTTTTTATTAATAAAATTTTCACTTTTCACTAATAACAGTTACCACTATTCAATAATAAAATTTTCACTTTTCACTAATAATAATTATCACTTTTCTTAACAAAATTACCACTTTTCACTAATAATAGCTATCACTTTTCAGTAACAAAATTTTCACTTTTCAATAATAATAGTAACACTTTTCAGTAACAAAATTTCCACTTTTCAATAATAAGATTTACATTTTTCAGTTAAAATATCTACCACTTTTCAATAATAAAAATTACATATTTCAGTTAAAATATCTACCACTTTTCAGTAACAAAATTTCCACTTTTCAATAATAAGAATTACACTTTTCAGTTAAAATATCTATCACTTTTCAATAATAAAAATTACATTTTTAAGTTAAAATATCTACCACTTTTCAATAATAAGAATTACACTTTTTAGTTCAAATATCTACCACTTTTCAATAATAAGAATTACACTTTTCAGTTCAAATATCTACCACTTTTCAATAATAAGAATTACACTTTTCAGTTAAAATATCTACCACTTTCAATAATAAAAACTACATTTTTCAATTAAAATATCTACCACTTTTCAATAATAATAATTATATTTTTCAATAATAAAATCTACCACTTTTCATTACTTTATTAATTAATCAATTAATTTACCATTATTAATTAATTACAGTTCTCATTTTTATCAACCAATATTTACAATTATCAATTAACTTACAATTCTCATCACTTAATTAATTTACAATTATTAATTAATCTATAATTTTTATTTTTATTTTTCTTATTGCTATCATTGTTAATTTAATTAATTAAAACGGGTATATTTAATTATAACTTGTACCGTTAAAATTATTATTAAAATTGAAAAAATGTTATTCTTATTATTGAAAAGTGGTAGATCTTGTTATTGAAAAATATAATTATTATTATTTTTGAAAAGTGGTAGATATTTTAACTGAAAAATGTAGTTTTTATTATTGAAAGTGGTAGATATTTTAACTGAAAAGTGTAATTCTTATTATTGAAAAGTGATAGATATTTGAATTGAAAAGTGTAATTCTTATTATTGAAAAGTGGTAGATATTTTAACTTAAAAATGTAATTTTTATTATTGAAAAGTGATAGATATTTTAACTGAAAAGTGTAATTCTTATTATTGAAAAGTGGAAATTTTGTTACTAAAAATTGGTAGATATTTTAACTGAAAAATGTAATTTTTATTATTGAAAAGTGGTAGATATTTTAACTGAAAAGTGTAATTCTTATTATTGAAAAGTGGGAATTTTGTTACTGAAATGTGGTAACTATTATTATTGAAAAGTGGAAATTTTGTTACTGAAAAGTGGTAATTTTGTTACTGAAAAGTGGTAATTATTATTAGTGAAAAGTGGAAATTTTGTTACTGAATAGTGGTAACTGTTATTAGTGAAAAGTGCAAATTTTATTAATGAAAAGTAGCGACTATTATTATTGAAAAGTGGAAGTGAGTAACGAAAAAAAAAATGAAAAAAAAAACGAAAAAAAAAATACTAAAAAAAAAAACCTTGAAAGGACTGTAATTAATTAATAATGGTAAATTAATTAATTAATTAATTAATTAAATGGATTATAAATTAATTAATTAATTAATAGAAAAAATAAAGAATTATAATCATAAGTAGAAGAAAAGGGATAATAAGTTAGAGTAGGAGGATAAGGACAAAAGCATGTATGTGCACCAAACCTGGTGCATTTGAGAATTTCCCTTATTTTTATAATTAATTTTTATTTAAGTATATAAATAATATGTGTTATAATAAATAATACTCCATATTTCATAAAAAGTGATTGCAAACGAGAGTAATTTTTTAAAACAATCATTGATTTAAAAAAGAAGTAGATATTTATAATTATTGTTCAACAATTTTACAATTAAATTTCATGTTATGAACTTTTGGAATAATTTTTGTGTTTGAATTATGATGTAATTGGTGACACATCATTTGTATTTAGATTTAGTATGATTTTTAACAGAAAAAAGTGGAGTATAATTTTTAACATAAAATAATATTCTCTTCGTCCCGTACTTTTAATATGTAAATACACATTTTTTGTAACTCACCGCCTCAAATAATCTCAGGACAGTTTTGTTGTAGTATTAATTAATTATTAAATATCCTTAAATATATTTTGTGTCATTATTCTTCATAGGGTTAATTTTGACAAGTTATTCTATCAATTTTTTACTGTTAATTTTTTATTTAGTTATTATTATATCATTTTAATCTTAATCGGTAAATTTTATATAATAAGAAAAATGACTTATTTGAATATTATAAACTTACTTTAATTATTTACAAATTACAATAAATTCTTATATAACATAATATAATTGAAATTATAATTAATATGAATACTTATATTTTATTTATATATTAATTATGTGGTTAATTCAAGGGGATCATTTAGAGACAGATTAAATAAGGATTACTATTGTTTCAATATTTCTAAACTCGGTTTCATTTGGTCCTATATATTTAGAATTTTATTTTATATTTGTTATATTGGGTGTATAATTGTGAGTGGATGTGTATTTATAATATACATAGCTTTTAACATATGAGATCATAATTTTATTTTATTTTGAATATCAATGTTAAGACTAATTATAATCCGTTTGATTTAAGAGTACAAAAACCAGCCTTTAAAAAATTATAGATATTAATTATTGGAACTCATATTATAATAATGAATTAATTTAAGAATTTGAATATAATTATGAAATTAACATGATTTCGTCATTCATTAGTGATAATTAGGAACTTTTTCATTGGTGTCAGTACACAATTTACATGGTACTAAATGTTCTTATAGTAATTACAATAAATTAGAAAATCATAATTAAAAAAAAATATACGATTGATGATAAATACATTTGATGGAATAAATTAAATTCATATATGAACTTAAATAAATTGGAGAGTATCTTTCATTATCCATAATCACCCCCTCCTAAAAATTAAAGCATTGTTATAAAAATAAACTTAGCTTTAAATTTTAAATTTTCATTTAAAAAAATACAGTATAGAATTGCATTAGTATCTAAATTCTCATTCTTACCATCTTTGTTTTGAATTTTTTTTAAACTGTGTATGATTGATGTTAAATTATTCTTGAGATTATTTGTATGCAAATTATATATCCTACTTTTTGTTTCTTAAAATTTGATTAATTTAAATATAGGTCAAATAAATAATATCTTATTTGACTTACATTTGCTACATTAAAGAGATTTTGTTTTGGAACGTTTTACAATAACTTTCACACCCATAAAAAAATTCTTCAAAAACTTCACCTTCATAATATCCTTAATTTTACATAAAATGTCATTATTTTTGGGCCCACACATACACACACGTCTACTCTTTTAATTTACTTTATACATAAAGTTTTACAAAATTACCCCTCAAAACTCTACTCATTATTATCCTTTCTTAGTTTCTGTGTCCACCTACATGTGAAAGTTATTCCGGAACGGGGGAAATATTATATTTATCTCTATTTTTTTTCTATCTTATGTAGACTTTGTGTTCAATGTTTTAGAAATATTCATGGTAGGAATGGCATTAAGATAATTAGGCAGGTCGATCGGGTAGTTGATTACCCGGACATACCCTGCGCCCCTCAGATGCACTACAAAATATTGGCCAAAAGGCAACGGCAATTGGCAACGGCAGGCGGGCCGATGCAATTTGGTAACGGCATTTAATGGCCGATGCGAAAAGGGGACGACAGTGGGCCCCGATGCCATTTGGTAACGGCATTTAATGGTCGATGCCATTTGGTAACGGCATTTAATGGCCGATGCGAAAAGGGGACGACAGTGGGCCCCGATGCCATTTGGTAACGACAGTGGGAAATTTAAAATAATTTTGAATTTATTTCAAATATTTTTTTATTCGGAGATTTAAAATCATTTTAAACATTAATTAGTAAGTGTTACTACGATTTTTGCATTCATTTCACAAAAATTAATTACCAATATTGGTGATAAAATTCATTTCACGTAAAATTTCATTTATAATTGAAATTTCATTTAAACTCATTCAAAATTAAATTAATTAAAAGGTCGTTTGTTTATAATTTTGAGTAGATTTATTAGAATAAAAAATTGTAATTGTTGACATATTTTATTAATGTTGACAAATTAATTAAATAATACATAAATTGATTAGATAAAAAAAATCTGTGAAATTTTAGTTTAATTTTAATTTCATTTAAATTTATTTTTATTTGATTCTAGAAGATTGAAAAATTAGTAAAAAGTTATTTAAGAAACAAATTTCCCCATTTACTCATATATTCGTGTTTTAACTTTTTCTCTAATTAATCATCTATACTTATCAATTGTTTTTTTTGAAAGAAATTAATAAGTTTGTGTGCTATACCACAAATCAAGAACCCTAAATTAGAGATAGAACAACATTTTCCTGCATGCAATGCAAAAAAGGGTTAAATCATATGCATTTTAAGTTAGAAAGCTTAATTTAAAATAAAACTAAAACACCATTATAGTCTGGTAAAAAAATTGGGGAAGAAATACAAGTTAAAAAAGGTAACAAAACAATAAATGAACAACCAAATTAACCCCATAATTCGATCACCGGATAATAATAAATATAGAAAAAAAATCAGATTTATAATAAATTGAATTGAACAGAAACAATGTTAAGGTAATTCCATGAAGTGCATGTTTAATTTTAATTAAGAAAATTAAAATTCTTACACCAAATTAAATAGAAATAAAATTTGCAATTTAATAAAAACATACCCATACATAAATATCTCGGAGTTGTTTTCAATTCGGTTCTTGCAATAGTGACAATTTAATAAAAACATACCCTGGCGAGACGTCAACGTTGAGGATTAATTTTTATTTTAATGTTGTGTGTGATGTTATTTTAATTGACGTGAACATGCTAATTATGATTATAATTAATGTTGTTTTTGTGATGTTATTTTAATTGAAAATGAACTAGAGAATAATTTTATATATAATAGATGAAAATATTTTTAATTAAATGGATAAGTGAATTCATATTTTTAAATGGATAAGTGAAAATAATTATATATATTTAATGTTGTGAATTGAAAATTAGAATGAATTTAAATGATGTGATTAGAATAAATTTAAATGTATAAGTGAAAATAATTATATTCAATGTTGTATGTAATTATAATGTTGTGAAATTAAAAATTAGAATGAATTTAAATGTTGTAAATTGAGGATTAGAATAAATTTAAATAGTGTGAATTGATACCGTAATTAAATTATTTAATTTGAAAAACATAATATAGTTAATTTGAAAAACATAATTTAGAAATAATTATGATATGCTTTGATAAATAATTTAATAAGCAACAATTAAAGTTAGAATGGATTGAATTAAAGAATTAAAAACTAAAATTAAATTGAATATATATTAATTGCATTCACAATATGTCGACTAAAGCTCCTAGCCTAAACGGCACACAGGGGGCGCTCAAAAGCCTTCGAGACCGGGAGGTCCCGAGTTCGAACCCCGCAATTCGCGAAAAATGCCAGAATTTCCGAAAAATGGGTGGCCCAGCGGTGGGGGTGGGGGTGGGTGTTGGTGGCCTCGATACCTGGGTTCGAAACCCAGATTCGTCTTTTTTAAATGTTAATAAAAAGGCGACGGCAAAAAGGGGACGAGAGTGGGCCCGATGCGAAAAGGGGACTGCAGTGGGCCCCAATGCCATTTGGTAACGGCAGTGGCCCCGACGCAATTTGATAACGGCAGTGGGCCCGTTGCCAAAAGGTAACGACCACCTGCCGTTGCCAAAAGGCAACGGTTTTCCCCAAATCCGATGCCATTTAAATAGCATCGAGCATATTGGCATCGGCACACTGCCGTCCCCTTTGTCGTTGCCTTCATCATTAGTGAGGGCAGATCCGATGCCTTCCCCGTCCCCATTTCCCCATTATTTTGTAGTGATGTCTTGATAATTGTCCCATACATTCGAGACTCCGCCCCCATTTTTATATTTCATGTTGATTTTTTTTGTTTATTTCTTCCAGTTGAAAGTAATATTTTTCATGCATATGATCATTGAAACAAATAACAATAATTTAAATCAATATTCAATCAAACTTAATTCAACATCTAAGTCACAATTGAGTAAAAAAATGCATCAATATTTTTAACGTTTAAATTTTTAAAAATTAATACTCCTATTAAATATAAATATTATATATATATATATATATATATATATAAATGCAATGCGGGTCTAACATGTGACTCAAACCCGATCTGTTTACTTGCGGTGCAAGTCTAACCTGTCCTGTTCTCAACATGGAACGGATTTGACCTGACTTTAACCTCTTGGGGCGGATCAATACTGTCATCCTAATTCATGAACTTATTATATATACTGTTATATATTGTTTCATCTCCTTTTTATGGGTCTGTCGATTTACTGGATGAATATATTTTTTTGGGTTAATTCTAAATAAATACACCACCTTTAGTGTCAGTATCAATTTAATCACGACATTTACGATTATTGTAAAAAAAACCCAACCTTTCATTGTGTTGCAATTAGATACACATTTTTTTTCTCCGGCCAACAATTGATGATGTGGTTTAAAATTTTATTTTACCGGAGCTTGCCACGTCAGATTACACATACTCTTTTATTTTATTTTTTTCCACATCAGATTAAATTTTATATAAATAAAAATAAAATCTTATACAAATAAAAATAAAACATCCGTTTGTTCTGCGTCTTTCTCAACTTCTCAAACTAATACGTCTTTCTCACCTCTCAAACTCTCAATTCTTCTCTTCTAACCCTAAAAATCAAAATCAGAAGGATGGAACCTGACATTATAAAATAAATAAAAAAAAATCCTAAAAAAAAAAGAAAAAATCTAGGTACTACAATTGATAGGTGAAGCATTCAACCATTGAATGGTAGAAGGATGTGGAAGATGAGGTTAGAAGGATGTGAGGATGTGGAAGAGAGGTCTTGAAAAAATCCTAGAAATTTTACAAAATTGACAAGACATGGATACAAATGACTTGCTCTGTATGTAATGTAGTGGGCCAAAAAAAAAACATATATAGTGATTTAAAATGTCATGTTATTCCTTTCAAAAAATGTTGTTTGTCATGTTTGAAGAAAAATGGCAAACCAAGACATGAGTGTATTGATTTGCGAAGCCTTTGATACTATTATATGAGGGTAAGTTTCTTATTTTATTAAATATTTGTATATTTCTTATAAATATATTGTTATATTCATTCTTCCAGGCGCCTGGTTGTAGAAGAGGAGGTGGTGAAGCCCGCGACAGTTCAGTGAGGGATAGAATAAGAGGTGAAAGAAAGGAGTGGAAGTGACTTGGATACTTATAGTCTACAATTGTAAATCTTTTGTACATTAAACTATGACTTTTAGTATGTTAAATATATTTTTTTCAGTATATTTTTTATTCAATAATTGAAGAATTTCTGAAGAAATAAACCATCAGATTTGGATGATATTTAGGGTTAGAATAGAAGAACTTTATTGAGTTTGTGAAATGAGAAAGACGTCAAAAGAACTCTATTGATTTTGAGAAGTGGAGAAGAAGACTTTGATTGAGTTTGAGAAAGACGCAGAAGAAGCGGAAGTTTTATTTTTATTTTTATAAGATTTTATTTTTATTTATATAAAATTTAATCTGATGTGGAAAATAAAAAAAAATATGTATAATCTGACGTGGCAAGCTCGGCAAACCACATCATCAATTGTTAGCCGGAGAAAAAAATGTGTATGTAATTGCAACACGATGAAAGGTTGTAATTTTTTACAATAATAGTAAAGGTCGTGATTAAATTGATACTGAGACTAAATGTGGTGTATTTATTTAGAATTAACCCTATTTTTTTTTTTGAGTGATTAACTGAGCTAATATTTTTTTGCTTGATTTTTTTTTTTTGTCTTATAATTTTTATTGTTGTGTTTGAGCATGATTTTTTTACAACGAATATAATTTATTTACTTGACAAATAAAGAATTTTCTACAAAATTACATTAGAAGAATATACATGGTTTTGTTGTATACAAAATCTTATAATTATTTGCTTGCTAAAAAACAAGTGCATCATCTCTTTTTCTCTTTTTAATTTTTTTTCTTAAAACATATGGTTATTTTTTAATGATTTTCTTTTTTTAATGTATAATAATTGCTTGAAATATGCCCTTTCTTCATTAATTTTTTTTTCTTTTATAAATTATTTACAACAAATTATATTCTTTAAATCATATTGAAAGAATTATTTTAAATGTTAATACTCCCTCCATCACCATGATAGTTATCTAACTTTTATTAATTTTTCTCACATTTAATTATATTTATCTCTCTCTCAATCACATCACCCCTACTACAACTCTACTTATTCTATCATGCATATTTTACCGGGACAGATAGTGTATTTTTTTTTTTTAAATTAAATTATGTGTAAAATATTTGTTATATATAATATTTTTAATAATGATTCAGGTAATTTACAAATTCCATCCATTCCAAGTATGAGTAGGGGTGGGCATTTAGATGGTTCAGTTAGATTTTAAGCTTTTTTCAACAGAACCGAAATAACTAAAAATTTAAAAAACAAAACTGAAATCGAATTTTGTTAGAACCAAATAAAAGTTTCGTTGGTTCGGTTTCATTTAAACCGAAATTCTTGCATAAAATATTATTTTTTAACAATTAAACATCTTTCAAGGATTTTTTACACTAAAAATTATATTCAATTTATAAGTTCAAAAGTTCACAATCATAACTTATAAGTTCTTCAAAGTTTAAAATTACAAAACATACAAATCTCACCCAAAAAAACTAATGATTTTTGTGCATTTCATACAATGAAATCTATCTTTAAGGGAGATAATTATTTTTTAGTGGGGGCAAGAAGACGACAAATGTCGAATTGAAAATTAATAAAGTAGCATACTTCAAGTATAGAGTTTCTTTTTGTTAATATATTATTTCATATAATTTATTAATTAAATAAGTATTTATTTTAATTTAAATAAAAAAATTCGGTTCAGTTCGATTTATTCGATTTTGTAAAATATAAACCGAACCAAAAAACGTAATTTAAAAAAATATTTCAACCGAACTGAAAAACCGAATAAACCGAACCAAATAAACTTAAAATCATCGGTTCGGTTCGGAAATTCGATTTTTTTTTTTGTGCCTACTCCTATGTATGAGTGCTCCAAAATACCAAATACTACATCTTTTAAAACCCGGACAAAAATAAAATATCCCTATGTTTATAATTTTTTACAAGTGTGTTAATCTTTTTGTAGGAAGTCTATCAATGAGTCGGGATGATATATTTAAGTACATATATAATGATATATATGCAAAGCGGTTCACGTTCTTTTATATTTTGTTCTTTCTACAATTCTACTCAATATAGATTCGAATATAATGACGAGTTTTGACTTTTGACATAAATTTTATATATTATTTAAATTTAAGTTTGTCATTATTTATTAATGATATTTAATTTATTATAATTTGTTTAGTGTTTGTCCGATAAGTTTACTAAGAAGATTAAAATATTGGAATACTAGTGTAGAACCCGTGTATTACACGGAATTTTAAATATATTTTTAAATATTTAATAATAATTTTTTATTTATTTACTTAATTTAATTTTTTATATTTTTATAATTATATTGTTAAAAAAATGATTTCGTAGAATTATATTTATTTTGTTAAAGAAATTTAACATTTTTTTCAATTATATTTATTATAACGTTGTATTATAATATAAAAGTTTAACTAACATAATATTTTGAAAATTTGTTAGTTAAAATAAATATGAAAACAACTTTTTAAAAAATTATAAAATTTCGGAAACAAACAATTTAAGTAATATTAAAATAACTCTTAACAAATTGTAAGTCAACCTTCAATATCAACCACAACACCTTACATTTAATAAATATGAAAATAACTTTTTAAAAAAAATTATAAAAGTTTAGAAACAAATCATTTAAATAATATTAAAATAACTCTTAATAAATTGTAAGTAAACCTTCAATATCAATCACAACACAATTAAATAAATAAATATTTTAGATAATTGCAAATTAAATTATAACTTTTTCCTCATTTGCAATCTAATATGAAAACTTTAAGGTAATTGCAAATAAATCACAAATTTTAAATATAGTTGCAATTTAGTCTTTTTGACAATTTTAATTGTGTTCGAATCTAACATAATTTAATTTAAACTCCCTATTAGTATATAAGGGGATTATATACTATAGAAGTAGTGTATTATGTATATATAACAAATTTGTTAATCTTGTAAAATAATATAATTATTTATATAATAAATATTATGTATAAAATTATATAATAAGTTTTACATATATATTTTCGAGCTCTATTTTTTAAAAGCATTAAACTTATAATAAATTTAAAATAATTACAAAAAAAATTACTTGAGATATAAGATAAAAGTAATTATAAAATACAATTTAATAACTAATTAAATAAAGAATTGTACACCCCAATAAAAATAAATTTTAGATTGTATTTTACTCAGAAGAACATTAAATAGTTCTAAAATAAATTAAACTAAAGAATAAAATGAATACTACAATAAAGTTAAGTAAATAAAATAAAAATTAATTTAATTAGTCAATGTTAAAATAATAAGAATATAATATTTGGAAAGAGTTTATGAAACATATCTTACTCAACCAATAACTTAATTACACATCATACTTTTTAAAATTTACAACTTCATTAAATTATGACACATAAGCCAAATCAACCACAAAATGACACATAAGCCAAATTAACCACAAAACGACACATCATCAATTTAAACTCCCTATTAGTATATAAGGGGATTATATACTATAGAAGTAGTGTATTATGTATATATAACAAATTTGTTAATCTTGTAAAATAATATAATTATTTATATAATAAATATTATGTATAAAATTATATAATAAGTTTTACATATATATTTTCGAGCTCTATTTTTTAAAAGCATTAAACTTATAATAAATTTAAAATAATTACAAAAAAAATTACTTGAGATATAAGATAAAAGTAATTATAAAATAAAATTTAATAACTAATTAAATAAAGAATTGTACACCCCAATTAAAATAAATTTTAGATTGTATTTTACTTAGAAGAACATTAAATAGTTCTAAAATAAATTAAACTAAAGAATAAAATGAATACTATAATAAAGTTAAGTAAATAAAATAAAAATTAATTTAATTAGTCAATGTTAAAATAATAAGAATATAATATTTGGAAAGAGTTTATGAAACATATCTTACTCAACCAATAACTTAATTACACATCATACTTTTTAAAATTTACAACTTCATTAAATTATGACACATAAGCCAAATCAACCACAAAATGACACATAAGCCAAATTAACCACAAAACGACACATCATCAATTTAAACTCCCTATTAGTATATAAGATATAAGATAAAAGTAATATAAAATACAATTTAATAACTAATTAAATAAAGAATTGTACACCCCAATAAAAATAAATTTTAGATTGTATTTTACTCAGAAGAACATTAAATAGTTCTAAAATAAATTAAACTAAAGAATAAAATGAATACTATAATAAAGTTAAGTAAATAAAATAAAAAATAATTTAATTAGTCAATGTTAAAATAATAAGAATATAGTATTTGGAAAGAGTTTATGAAACATATCTTACTCAACAAATAACTTAATTACACATCATACTTTTTAAAATTTACAACTTCATTAAATTATGACACATAAGCCAAATCAACCACAAAATTACACATAAGCCAAATTAACCACAAAACGACACATCATCAATTTAAACTCCCTATTAGTATATAAGGGGATTTTGCATGAGTTTGATCTAATTGATCGTGCTAATTAACGCTATTTGGGGTGTTTAAACTTTGCGTATATTGTTGATATTTTGATGACATGTGACCTCTTGAGAGATACTATGGAATTTAGCTATTTAATGGGATTGAGCTATTTAATATTTTGGTCTTTGAATTGAAGTATGAGAATACTTTTGATTTCAAAATGTTCAAATATGATGACAAAGTGGGATAGCTCAAGTGGTTAGAGCACCACTATCTAGGCCTTAGGTCCTGAGTTCGAGTCATGGGAAGGAGAAAAAGGGATGAGTATTTAACTTCCATAAAAAAAAAATGTTCAAATATGTACGTTTGTTTTATATATTTTGAAGTTTTTTTTTTTTATAGTATTATTTTGATGAAAATTTATTTTCAAGTATCATTATTAATTGTCATACTCCCTCCAATTCAATATAGGTGAAGTTTTGACTCTTCATTTTATTTTCAATTTAAATGACATATTTATACTTTTCAATGTTCATTAATTACGTTTCTTTCTAATTAATTACCCTTAAATTTATCAAAAATATTTTAGATTGTAGTAGTTTTTCAAACAATTAATTAAGGGTATAATAGAAAGTTAATAATTTTTTTAATATATGTGCATTGATCCAAATTAAAGTGACACTTATTTTAAATTGAAGGAAATATATTTTATAGGTGGATTCTACGAGAATATGGTTGTGCTGGAGTTTATAGTCAAGTTCCAAGATACACTAAAATAAATGATTTTTTGTGACATGATTTTCTCTCATTATTACTTCTCTAAGCCAAAAGTTTTTAATTAGTGACATAAAATTGATAATTAATAACAACACATGTCATTAAAAGTAAAATTGTGTCATTAAAGACTTTTAACTAGATAAATTATAATGACAAAATTTATGGTATTAAAAGTCAGATAATTTTGTAAGAGTTATTTATTTTATTTTTCATTTTAAAAATATTTCATAATTTAATAATAATTTAATCATCAAGAAATTTCAATGTTGTTAGTTGAATACTGGAATCATATGAAGGACATCTCACTAGCATTTGTCACTTATGTATCGATGATGGTGGTCAAACAAGTGTCAATGTGATAAAGTTAAATGATCACTAAATTCTGAAATCATGTTTGACGTCTTCTTTTAACATACACTGGATCATTTAAAATTGTTTTTTTTTTTATGATGGTATCTATATGTTTTATATTTGGATTTATTCGTATGATATGTGCGAAGTCAAAGTAGATGTTCATCGATGTATATACATATACGGATATATGTATGATATATTATACTTCCTCTATCCCCTTTAAAGGTTTACGCTTGCTTTTGACACAAAGATTAAGAAACATAATATTAAATATGTAGTGGGTAATTGAGATATATAAAGATATGAAGAAGAAAACATAGAGAGAGATATGAATGAGAAAAGATATAGAGATGCCGGGACGAACCAAAAATTTAAGGTTAGGGGGGCCAAAAACAATTATGATAAAAAAAACACTAACGTATGTATTATTGCATTGTGTCGTCTAATAGTGATAATTGAAAAAAATAAAGGCTCGAATTATTGAACTAACACTTTATTTATTTTGTTTAAAGTGATGTTGATCGTCATTTTATTAATTCTAATAGTTATATACATGTAAAATATAATTTTTTTGAAATCAATTTTACAACTAGAATTCTTATAGTATAATCACTTTTATATATATAATGCCAAAAGTGCAATAAAAAAATATTTTGAGACAACTTTTATCATAAACTCACTACTAAAATAATTTATTAAATTAATTTATCACTAATTTTAAAAAAATTAGAAATTTTAATATATATATATATATATATATATATATATATCGGGTAGGGTTGGGGGAGGGGGCCTTGGACAATACGTAGGTTCTGGAGAGATGTAGTAATTTTGTCAAATAAGAAATATAAACTTTATGTTGGAACATGACAAAAAAATGTAAACCTTATAGAGATCACGGAGGGAGTGTATTTTTGTTAATTAATATTAATACTAATAATAATTTATTCTTTATTGATTGATTAATTTCTGGATCATATTCTTTTTATAGTAAGTATTTTCTAAATTTTTCATTTAATGTTATCTATATTTCTTCTTAATTTCTTTGTAAGTTTTTTTATTTTTTTTTATTTTAGACAATGCATACAAGGATAATAAAACATCTCTCATAAGCGAGAGGGCTTACAAATCAGATCCTTGTAAACTTGTGGACAATCATCTTCATTCCAATCTTGAGGATATGAAGTGTTTAAAGTACTTTGGGCCAACTCATGTGCAATTCTGTTCTTATCACGTATGATATGCCTGTATTTCGGAATCATATCCCTTTGAATTAGAAGCTTAATCCTGGTAGCTATACTCGCCTCAGTTTCTCCTACCTGTATTCTTCCATCAATAACCTTTATTGCATCAAGAGAATCATAGCATATGCTATTAATTTTGATACCCCGCTGACCGCATTTTACAATGCCAATTTCCATAGCCTGTAACTCAGCTGCACACACAGTGCCTGGATTATGAATACGTTGAGCTCCTGCAAGCCGAATTATCTTCTGATTACCCACAACCACATATCCAGCCGCATAAATTTTCCTAGCATCATTGAATGCTGCATCTGTGAACAAAACATTACCATTATCATCAAGCTGCAGGGCATTATTTCCACCTTCATGCACAATTTCATCCATATTGCTGTCCCTCTTGAGATTAGTTAACTCATGCCAGTACGAGACCGCCCATCCCACATTGAATTCAACATTACAACTAACAGCAGTTTGTTGTTGCTCCTCTTTATGCACATATTTGCATCTTTCAATCCATATCGCCCAAGCAATCATTATAATCAACGACATCTGTTCCCGATCCAACTTATTAACACACCAATGCACAAATTCAAGACATTCATACCTAGCCGCACGACTGATGTCTGCCCACATGCCCTGTGATTTCCAAGTTTTTTTAGCAAATGGGCAACTGAAAATGCAATGCATAGTATCTGCCAAATGAAATCCACAGCATTTACAGATTGGACTGATAGGTACATGTTTCATGTTTAAATTTCCTTCAGAGGCTATGAGATTTGTCATTAATTTCCAACAGAAAATCCTCACCTTTGGTGGCACTTGCAGCTTCCAAATTTTAGTACATACCTTCATAAAGGATACCACCGTTGATGGCCCTGCTGCTGAAATCTTTGCTTCCATTGTGCCTTTAGAAAGAGCCAATTTGTACCCTGATGCCACCGAATAACATCCTGTCGATGATGCTGGCCAAAACAGGTGATCTTGTCCTCCATTTCCACTTATAGAAGTATTGAGGATATTATCTGCCTCAAAAGGTAAAAATGCTCTTCTTACTAACTGCTCATTCCAGCTTCCATCTTCCATCAAAAACCTGCTAACATCCGAAGCACTTGCAATTCTAGACCTGATCCGACCCTCTTCCAGCCCACATACCCATCTATCTTTGAAAATATGAATGTTAGTTCCATTACCAACCCTTCATCTTGCCCCTACCTCCAACAAATCTTTACTCCAAAATAGAGATCTCCATACAAAGGATGGGTTCGAACCTAGCTCCAAGTCTGCTATCCTTGCACTCTTGATATATTTTGCCTGAAAGATCTTTCCCAAAAGAGAATGAGGTTGCATAGTTATTCTCCACAATTGTTTAGCCAGTAAAGCTTTATTAAAAAGAACAAAGCTACGAAACCCTAATCCTCCTTCTTCTTTGGGTTGACAAAGATCAGACCATTTTTTCCAATGCTTCTTTTTTGCTATATCAGAATCACCCCACCAAAAACCTGCTATGATTCTTTCAATGTCAGTACATACAGCCACTGGAATCCTGAAACATGATATTGCATACGAGGTCATGGCTTGCAATACAGCTTTAATCAAAACCTCCTTACCCCCTTCAGAAAAACTTTTATGATGCCAAGATAAAACCTTTTTCCTGACCCTATCTGTTAAATAACCAAACTTGAGTTTCTTTGCTTTTGGAATGATAGCTGGGAGACCAAGATAAAGGTCATGACCACTGGAGTCTCTGATTCCCAGAATCAGTTTTGTTTGATCAACATTTGTTTGGCATGTGCAAGGGCTGAAAGTGATTGAGGACTTCTCCCTATTCACCAATTGACCTGAAGCCTTCTCATAGATGTAAATACAATTAGCCAAACATTGAGTCTCATCCTTTGTTGCTTTAAAGAAAAGAATGCTATCATCTGCAAAAAAGAGGTGAGACAACGAAGGAGCTTCTTTTGAAATTTTAAATCCTAATACCAATTTTGAGTGAATGGCCGAGGATATAATTGAGGAGAACACCTGTGCACATAAAACAAACAAGTATGGTGATAAAGGGTCTCCTTTCTTCATCCCTCTTTGTGGATAAAAAGATTAAGTGAGCACCCCATTGATCTTGATGGAATAAGAGACTGTCGAAATACACTCCCAAATTAATTGAATCCATTTAGTTGGAAAATCCATTGCTTTTAGCACTTTCAAAACAAAACTCCACTCAATTCTATCATATGCTTTGGTCATGTCCAATTTCAAAGCTGCAAAGCCTTGTCTGCTCTTTGAAGATTTTAAGAGATGCATTCCTTCATAAGCCAAAAGAATGTTGTCTGTAATCATACGACCTGGCACAAATGCACTCTGATGCTGATCAACCAACTCCCCCAATACACACTTAAGCCTGTTTGTCATAGCTCTAGCCAAAATTCTATAGCAAACATTGCAAAGGCTGATAGGTCGAAAGTGTTGAGGTAAAGATGGAGACCCAATTTTTGGAATGAGAGCAATAATAGTATGATTCCAGCTTTTCAATGATCCTTTGTCATTAAGAACACTCAGGACTGCCCTTGTTACATCCTCACCAACCATTTCCCAATTCTCTTGATAAAACGATGCTGGAAAACCATCCGGTCCTGGTGCTTTCCAAGGAGACAAATCCTTTACTGCCCTAATCACATCTTGTGTAGTGAAAGGTAAATCCAAAGCATTAGTTTTTTCCTTTGACATCTTGACACTTCGAAATTGAGTAGCTCTACAAATTTCCTCATCTGAAGGGCTGTTTGAAACAAACAAATTCTGAAAATAGCTTGACAAAGCCTTCTCTATTTGAGTCTCCGAGAATAGCCACACCCCATTTGTATCCTGAATCTTCCTGATTTGATTCATCTTAAATCGACCATTTGCCTTTGAGTGGAAAATTTTCGTATTTCTATCCCCCTCTTGGAGCCAAGAAATTCTTGATCTTTGTTTCCATAAGCATTCCTCTTGAGATAACAACTTTGCTAACTCATCCTCCAACTTCCCAACTTTCTGCATATCCGGTATACACTCATCTACATCCAAAATTCTATTAATGTTGCTCTGAATTTGCTTGATTCTGAACTCTAGAATGCCCCCCTTATCTCTTGCCCATTTTGACAAGTCCTTACCACAATTTTCCAGCACCTTATTCAAAGGTGTATCTTGATTCTTTTTTTTTCCAAGCAGTGGAAAGGATTCTTTTAAAACCAACTTCTTTCATCCAATAGTTTTCATATTTGAAATTCTTCACAGCCCTTTTCTTCCAAACTTTCGGGCATTGGACATCAAATTCAATGAAAATGGGCCTATGATCAGATCCCAAAAATTGCAAACTAGAGGCTTCAAAATAAGAGCACATATTCATCCATTCTCTATTTGCAAGGAATCTGTCCAACTTTTCCTTAATGTATTGATGGACCTTTCGTTTATTGTGCCAAGTAAATTTTGATCCAAGCATTTTAAGACATTTCAGATCATTAAACTGAATTGCTTCTTGGAATTGAGCCATCTGACCATCCTTTTTACCAATACCCCCCATCTTTTCATTTGAGTAAAGAACTTCATTAAAATCACCACCAACAAGCCATGGAATTGGGAGAGTTGGTAAGTAATTTTTAAGTCTTTTAAGCAATTTCCAGGATGCTAATCTTTGATGGGGTATTGGATGTCCATAAAAACCGGTAAATCTCCAACAGTTTGTCAATCCTGAAATCAAACAATCAACATGCCCCGCAGAGTACGACAAAATAGAGATAGATATTTCATTCCACAAAATGACCAGGCCCCCAGCTCTACCGGACGAGCCAACACAAAACACATTCTGAAAACCTAACCTAACCCTAATAACATTCGCAAAAGAAGTCGTACATTTTGCTTTTGAAATAAAAAGAACACATGGATGATAAAAAGCATTCAACTTACTAAGCCTACCGAACGCACTTGGATTACAAATTCCACGTGCGTTCCAACAAACAAGTCTCATTCCCTTCGGCGGGGTTGAGTAACCTCAACCTCCGCCACAACCCCCGGAATTGAAATCTTCGACCCATACGTTTCTATCATACTTCTAGCCTTCTTGAGAAAGAAGAGACCATCAATCTCATTGCGAACAGTTTCTGCCCGTACAAAATCCGCCAAGTCTCCCGAGTGATCCTTCCACAATCTTTTCTTCCCAGCCTTCATGTTATCAGGAATAGAGTAGCTCGTGACATCCTCTTGCCCTTGCTCCCTTCCGATATTCTGCTCATCCTCCTCCCAAGCACTCTGTCCAATTTCTTCTCTAAGAGGGACATATGGATGTTCCCCTTCATGAATAACTTCCACAAAGTCATAAGAATCAAAAGTTTTAAAATTGCGTCCCACATGATGAATGACACGGTAATCTTTCCCATTATCCTTATCTTTACCCCACAATGGTTCAATAGCCATTCTATGTTTAAATCCAGTAGGTATAGTAAAGTGAAGAGGTTGTAGAGCCAAACCTGTCTTAGGATCAATTCTTTCTTTCTGGCTTTGGACAGTTTTCTCCCCTTCTTCCCTGCGTGTCATCAAGTCCTGAAAATTGTAGACGACTTCTCTCTCATTCTGATTTGGTTGAGCCTCTTCATTCAAATTCCATTGAGCACCCATCACCTCTCTCTCAGCTATCTGCCACATCTCATTCACCCCTTCATCCACCATAACAGCCTTCCCTTTTGCTCTTCTTCTCTGCTCAGACTCCTGACTTACACTCTTCTTCAAAATAACAGCCTCACAGTTCCTGGTCTCCCTTCTGTTAGACTGAGCGTTAGTATTTGCCTCCGTAGAGGGAGATTCTTGCATCCCCAAAAGCCAGAAAAACTGCTGCATGTCCTCCTTCGTTGGTTTTTTTTTGCTTGTCAGCTTTTAACCACTCCGGGAAAAACTTATGATTGTCAATCCAAGCTTCTTCCTTGTCCTTAACCCTGCTACATCCCCTAACAGAATGAGTTATATGACCGCAAAAAAAACAGAAGTCAGAAATCCTCTCATAACGAAAGTAAATAAAGATGGTGGTGTTGTGAATAGTGAAATTTGTGAAACGACACAGAGGAGCCTTCGTATCCAACAGAATACGAACTCTTAGCGATTCACCCCAGGCCACTACTCCCTCCTTCGCGTCCACCTTAATCACTTCACCAAACACCTTCCCTACTCGTTCTCCCGTAGTTTTAGTCATTGCATGTGCTGGCAGCCCATGAATCTGAACCCAAATAGGCACCCTATCCAACTGAATGTTGTCAAAACATTCCGATCCATCAAGCTGCTTTAACACCATCATCGACCTCCTCAGGTTCCATGGTTGCATGTCAAGAATGCCCTGCATATCCGCCTTTTTTTGGAAATCAATGACATAGAGGCCATCTCCCACCAAAGTGACAGTGATATCCGACACAATATTCCAACTGGAAAGGAGCAACCTTTTCAACTCAGTGATGTTGAAGAACCTTCTAGACACGAATTTCAAGGCCACCGAAGATGGTGGGATGATCAACTCATTTTCCTGGATAGAAGTGTTTGAGCTCTCTTTTGTAGAAATAGAACATTCACTCATTTGTTTTTGCACCACCTCCATTGTTTTAGAAGAATAAGAACAGTCGTATAGTAAAAGGAATATAAGCTTGTGTGTCTTTTCGTATATCCTCTTCCCCCAATTTATAGACCAATAGTTGGGTTGTAAACCATGGATGAATTGCAAAACCACTGGCCAGTTTGAGCACTACAAATCATCTCCATATTTTTTTGCCCAAATTTTTTCCATATTTTGCTAAAACCGATAACACCAAAGGGTAAAGAAACCCTAAAATTGTTTGTAGTGTGAAGCACTGCCAATATGTGGGCAAGTGATCGCCACTCTCTGCCTGCGTTTTCGTAAATCAAGAGACAAGCAATGATGAGCCAAATTTTGATTTATCCAAGACAATCAGCCAAAAAAACCATTCCGAATGTTTTGCCCAGGCCAACATATAATTAATGGAAATTAAGAGAGAACAAGCGTGACTTAAATCATTAATAAGAATTAATGATCAGAATTAAAATCTCATAGGAAGAACTTTGAAGAACCAAAGGAGGATAATCAATTTTTCCTTTCAAGGGAGAGAAAAAACGAAGGATAATTTCTTTGTAAGTTATTTGAGAAGTATAGATCATTCAAGGAGTTTGTGCAATAGAATTAGGCTTGTGTCGTTTTTTTCCCATTTAGCGTTTAAATGTTTACATTTATTTTATCTATAAATTTATAATATACGCTCTATATATGTGTAGGTTGGTTATAACTAGGTTGAGTGATAAGGTTCTTGAAGTTATGATTCTAATTACTGGAAGTAGTGCTGGACAATTGACAATGTTACTGACAATTATGTTAACTCTTTCTAATCATAGATTGCCTTTACAATTTTAACGTAGACAGTTTATGTTGATTGTATCATATGATATCTCTACTAATAAAAGTTAGGGCAATAGTTTTTTTATGTACATTTTTTTTAAGTTTAGAGATCTTCATTTTAGAGTTTGTGGTTGGAGATGACGTACGAAAAATGTGTGAAACCTTAGTTTGCATTACCCCTCAAAATTTTATGAATGTAAGATTTTATAATAAATTTAATATCTTTGTTCCACAATTTTATTTCATAATTATATTTTCTGTTAAAATTATTGTTGATATTGAATTATTGTATTATTTAATTGAATGTATATTTAATCTCTTATGGAATTACTGTGACATTATTTAACATATTATAATGATTTAATAATTTTGTTATATATTACTCACTCTATTTCGGTGAAAGCTACTGATGATATTTGGGCATGAAGGTTAAAAAATATGATAGAATAAGTAAATGTATTTGATGTGATGTGAGTGAAAAAAAATAATATAATGAGATGGTAGTTTGTAAAAAAAAAAAAGGTACGAGTAACTTTTATTGCAAAGGATGAAAAAGAAAAGCTTGATAACTTTTATTGAGATGAATGGTAATATATATACTTACATTTCAATAGTAGACATTAATTTTATATACTTACACCTTAACATATTGTAAATATAAATATTATAGCTAGATTTATATATAAGATATCAATTTAACTGAAATTCAAGTAAAAATAATTTAATCTAAAAAATATATTTATAAAACTTAAAAAAATTAAAATTTGTTATTTCTTAAAATTTGTTATAATATATTAAATATGAGTTAACAATAATTAATATTATAATTATAATAATAAATAATGATATATATAAATTTTAATATAAGTTATTGATATTATAAAATAAATACATCATAAATAATAACTTAATTTTAAAATATCATACAATATTTTTCAAACATATATGGTCGTGCGTTAGCACGGGTGCCATACTAGTATTAGTTAATATATGTATCGAAGCAAAGAAGAAGCCTATGGCGAAATTATAGAAATATGAGGATTTTTTTTTTTTTTTTTTTGAAGTGGATAGAAATATGAGTTAATTATACATTATGTAATCAGTAATTATGACGTCAGAGGAACTCAATTTCTTAAATTACGAATCAAGTTTTTTAGTTTCCACTAAAAAATATGAACCGCAGGATGAGAATCGACGGCTCAGAGCGTGTGAATCGAGTCTATAAATTCCCTTTCTTCTTCACCTTCAATTCATGATTTACGGCGCTAGGGTTTAGTCTTCTGTCTCTTTTACAATTCATTCGATTGTTTTTGTTTCTGCGACGATCAAAAAACAAAATTGGGACGAGCTTATGAATGTTCGTATAACTCAAGAGATTGATCGTCGCTAGAAAAAGCCTCTCACCTTTGTCGAGATCTCCGTCTCCGAAGGTATTTAGTATCAAATGGACATTATATATTCTGATTGTCATTTCTCATATAAAATGGTCGATTAGTAGCTATCTTCTTTCTCCAAAATCATACCTAAAGATGAAATTTTATATTCGATGGTCCTTTGTCCATTGCTTAATGATATGATTTGGTGTATCCTCTGCAAATGGACATTATATATTCTGATTGTCATTTCTCATATAAAATGGTCGATTAGTAGCTATCTTCTTTCTCCAAAATCATACCTAAAGATGAAATTTTATATTCGATGGTCCTTTGTCCATTGCTTAATGATATGATTTGGTGTATCCTCTGCAAATGCCCTAAAAGTGTTACATAATGGAACCGATGTAGCTATAACCAATTCTAAATTGGGATCATCAATATCGTCCTTACTAGTGTGTTTTGGTATATTATCGCCCGAATTTTATAGATATTTTCATCAATGTTAACCACCATAACATCACCATCAAAAACACCTTGACGGCTCCAATCTGCCTTCCATGATATTTTTCTATTGGATCCCTCTTGTGGGTAGCAGCCAAGTGGCCGAATCTTGCGCTGGCCATCGTACAGCAAGACCTTCACAAAGCTCGAAAATGGGCCATGAGCAGCCTGTCCAATTGAGATAGGGTGGGGCTAATAACACCCGTCAAATGTTATATACACCCCAAATGTTAACCACGCCCCATTAAAATTTAAAATTCAATTTTTGTTACTATACACACCCCAATTATTTCCTATTTACCCTTCAACCCTCATAACTAATAAAAATTAATTAAATCTTTAAAAACATATCAAATTTAAAATTTAATTAACAGAAAAAAATCAATAATACAATAAAACTAATAAAAATTAACTAATTCTTTAAAAACATATTAAATTTAAAATTTAATTAACAGAAAAAAAATCAATAATTCAATAAAATTATGTGTAAACGTTGAAAATATTGAAAAAAAATTTAAAAATAGAACAATCAATTAAAAAATTAAGAAAATAAAAAAATATTAATTAAATCTAAATAAAATCTGAAAAATAAAATAAAATCAAATAAAAAATTAACGATTAACGATTATTTTTTAAAAAAAAATTAAATAAATAATAAAGAAAAATCAACTCAATAATAAATTAAAAAATAAAATCTTTAAAAATAAAATTTCAACTAAATTTTAAAAAATAATTAAATCAATTATATTTTTAATATTTATAATTAATTTAATTAATTCTTAAGATTTAGGTGTTTTTTAATTTTTTAACTTTTATTTATCATTATTCGAATTATTAATTTTAATTGATTTTTAATTAATTATTTTTTACGATTTATTAAAAATATTTACGAATTTATTTATTTTAAATTGATTTCTAAATTTTTTATTTTTAAAAAATATTTAATTTTCCAAATTAAAATACTTTTCATATTTTAATTACATTTTTTAGATATTTTCAATTTTTTTAAAAAAATTATCTTTAATTTGTATAAGGGTTACTTAGTTATTTTATAATTATTTATTTTTATTTTTTAAATAATGGGGTGTGTATAACATGTTTTGGGGTGTTAGTAGCGGTACCCATTGAGATAATGTCAAAATTAATTTAAAATTGAGTAATTTTCATCGCGTAACATTTCTAAATTATCAAATAAATTCTTGGAATTCATAGACAACGGTTTAATTTTATTTTGAAGAAAAAAGAATCCAATCTCCCAACTGAACGAATTTAAATAAATTAATCACAAAATGTGAAGACCAAAATTGTACTTCATCAAAGTGAATTTGGATTAACAAAAAATTATAGTCCCCATTGATTAGTTTGTGTGGTCCATTTATTATAAATAATGTCAGAGATAATTTGAGTAAATAAATAATATTTGGAGGGTGGAGAGACAAAAAAGAGTGTGCATAATTAAATTAAATATTAAAAAAAAAGTAAAAATAATGAAATTGAATAGAGCTACTATTAAGTGAAAAAATGAGTTAAAATAAATAAAGAATTTCATCTTCAAAGTTGGGCTATATTCACTTAAAGACCCCAACAATTACATTTATTGGCCACATTTTTTCACGATAAAATATTTAGAAAATTATATGGATTTAATTATTATACTAGGTGATTAGTGTGATAATTATTTAAAATTTATGTGTTTAATTTGCTCAATTTAATATGATATTATGCATATATTAACTGGACTTTTTGAACCAGAAACATGCATGTTTAAATGAATAAATTGAGGAGAGAGAATAATTTCACTCAAATAAAAAATTTCATAGGAAATATATGTTGGGTTTGACTATATGCACCTCCATTTCGGAGAGAGACACTCCCCCTTTCAGTTTATTAATAAAATAATAGGATAAAAAATTTAAAATACCCTTCACTAAATATACAGTATACTAAATTCACCCCTTTACTGAACACCCCCTTCATTTCTTTCAACTTTTTCTAATCCACAACTTTCGGTCACTGACGACACCATTTCCGGCGACCATCAATCTAAAAAAAATACAGAAATGATCGACCATATACTCAAAAAAATCACAATTTTTTTTTAATAATTTTCGACCAACCAGTGTTGACCATATAACTCTCTCGTCGACAAATCGTTGTCGACGGGAGTGTATATGGTCGACACGGTTTCGTCGAAAAAAGATATATTTTTTAAAATTTCGACTATGTAATGTCGATCAAATGCACGCTCGTCGACAACAATTTGTCGACGAGAGTGTATTTGATCGACATTACATAGTCGAAAATGAAAAAAAAAAGGAAAAAAGTTAGGGTTTTCTGCAAAAATGCAGAAAACCCTAACATTGGGAGGGGGGCAAATCTAGGGTGGGGTGGATCGGTCGTAGAGGGGGTGGGGAGGGGGCGGCCGCGCGGCCGCATAGCTTCTTTTTTTTTTTTTTTTTTTTACAAACGAGGGAGGGAGTAGGGGGGCAAACCTGGGGTGGGTCCGCGTCGGACGGGAGGGGAAGGGGACGGCCGCGCGGCCGCAAAGCTTCATATATATATATATATATTTTACAGACAAGGGGGAGTAGGGGCGGCCGCGCGGCCGCGAAAAGCTGTGTCGTTTTCTTTTTCTTTTTAGAAACTGGAGGGGTGGGGAGGGAGCGGTCGACGGCCGCGGCGAGGCGGGGGTGGGATGGGCATTACCGGCGACTGGGGGTGGTGGTAAGGAGGGGCTGGGTTGGGGGAAATGGGCAGGTGGAAGATGAGGAATTTAGGGTTTTGGGGGGTGGGGTAGTAATAGGATTTTTATGAAGGGAGGGTATTTATGACAATTAAGGGGGGTGTGTGTCAATTTTATGGGAGTGTATAAATTGGGGGAGTGCATCTCTCCGAAATGGAGGTGTAAATAGTCAGACACATATATGTCTCACCCCAATATTTTCGAGCCCAGTTTAATTAATAATTGCAAGCCCATGTAAGTAAATAAAGGGCATGGTTATACGCACACACAACTTTGTTGAGAACACCCAAGAAATTTGTTTTGTAATTTTTTTTTTCTTGAAACAGTAGAATCAAGGAAAAACAGTAATTACATCAACCATTTCTCCCTAAAACACCGAATACTATCTTCTCCAGTCCAGTCATAAGGAGTTGAAGAGACAAAAGCTTTTTGAGCAAGATCATGTGCAAGTATATTTTCATTTTGATTCACATGACGATAATCCCACACTAAAATTGATCTTAACTTGCTCTGAACATCCATAAGAATTTCATTTTCCATCCCAGCCAAACTAATTTCCGCTCCCAGGGCATCAATAGCAATAGAGGAGTCTAATCGTATACCCTTAATACGAAGCTTTTTTAGTCTACAACATTCAATTCCTCTTTGAATCGCTAGAAGTTCCGTTGCAAGAACCGTCCCCGGATTACTAATGCGCTCATACCCAGCCAATGCCATAATGATAGTATCCTCATCCTTTAAAAGGGCAAAGCTGATTGCATAATTTTTTTTTCCAGGATTAAAAGCAGCATCAGAAAACAGGCAATACTCCATACTCATGCTCCCCTTTAATCTCATATGTTTCCCAACCAGATGTTTAGAGAAAATACACATCTCCAACTGCTTAGAGTCATATAAATAATCCAAAGTCCATTTGACATTTGTTGAAAAATCCTCAACCATTTTATAATCATCAATACTATGCGTCCAGTGACATCGATTCCTCCAAATAGCCCAAGCAATAATAAAGGCAACCTCTACATCATGCTTACTTAAAGTTTTCACTAATTTTTGAATGAAATCAAAAGTATGCCCTTTAGTGAAATCTTTAAAAACATACCAGAGGCCTTCGTTCTTCCAAATTTCCTTTGCTTTAGGACACTAGAAAAGTGAGTGCATTGTATCTGCAAAAGAGCATCCACATACTAAACAAGAATGATTAATAGGTATATGGTGCAAAGCCAAATTACCTTCAGTGGCAACAAAATTTCTTAGTATTTTCCAACCAAACACGCGTACTTTTGGAGGAATCTTCATTTTCCAAATAGCTTTAAAGAGACTTTCCTTGATTTTTGAGTTCGACGACTCCACACTGTTATTACAAATCCTCCTCATATCCTGTTTTCGCGCATAATGGTAACCAGAGGCCACCGAATAGGTACCCGTAGAGTTTTCTGGCCACATAAAAGAATCCTCTTTGTCAGCGCCATATAACGAAATTTTTAAGATGGTCTAAGCTTCAACCGGAACAAAAGCTTGTTGTATAAGATTTGCATTCCACCTGTAATCATCGGAGATGAATCGTTTAACCTTTGACGCACTTACCAAATTTGACATTGGCAGTCCTGATTCAGTATTTAAAATCCATCTATCCTTAAAAATGCGAATGCGTTCTCCGTTCCCAATCCTCCATCTATAACCTTTTTCAATGATATCACAACTCCAGATTAGTGACCTCCATATATAGGACGGGTTCGATCCAATCCCAGCTTCAAACATATCAACATTTCTGAAGTATCTAGCTTTAAAAACTTTACTAATCAACGTATCTGGTTGACTAATAATTCGCCATACTTGCTTAGCTAGCATAACTTTATTAAACAGAACAAGCCGTCTAAAACCCATACCTCCTTCTTCCTTTGGGTGACAAAGATCCGTCCATTTAGACCAATGCATTTTCTTTGTAGAAAGCTGTCCGCCCCACCAGAATCTGGCCATCAAACTCTCCAATTCTGAACAAATAGAAGTAGGTAATCGGAAACAAGTCATTGCATATGTGGGTATAGCTTGTAAAACTGCTTTAGAAAGGACCTCTTTTCCTCCTTCTCAGAAAAAACGATGGTTCCAGGAGTTAATCTTTTTACGGACTCTATCCACAATATAGCCAAACTGAAACCTTTTTGCCATAAGGGAGAAAGTAGGTAGTCCGAGGTACACTTCATGCCCTTGTGTTCTCTTTACTCCCAAAATAGTGTTTTGTAAATTAGTTACATGTAAATTTCTTGTGATTAGTACAAACACCTCCCATTTCACGCGGGAAATATCCTTGTAGCTCCAAACCATGTAATCCAAAATTATTTTTTCCAAAGAACAAATAAACAAAAATTACTGATGCGGTAAAATTAGTCGTCTTAGGAGATAATGACATGTGGAATATACGGTATTATTATTATATGTTATTCCTCTATTTATTCCTTTAATTACACTTGAATTATGTGATTAAGATTTAAGGCCCTACTATGATAAGTTAGGCCTATGTTAGTTTGATACCCCCAAATTGTGGACCAGATTGTATGGGCTGGGACCTTTCTTGGGCCTCGAGGCCTAGGACCTAACAGAAGACCTACTAGACCCACATTTGCTCAGGTTTATGGAAAACCGGGTCGAAGCCCAACGGTGAGAAGCCGGGTGAAAATGACGACTATTTGACTCAGTCAGAGTCGCGGAGATACTGCGAGCTCTCGAGAAAGTCGGGATAAGTGGTTTAGTGGAGAAATAGGGGGAGACTATTATCCTTTCCCCCAAGGTACCTCCATAAATATTGCATATATGCCACTCATATTTTTTTACGTGATTTGTCATAAGATTACACACTGCACTTGTGCATTCATCTTTGATTGAGCATCATCTTGCATTTGTGGAGAACGGTCTCACCTCCGGGCAACTGTTCTCCGAACACCTATTCGTTGGGGTCACCGATTTATGACTTTTTAAGCGTCGAAGTCCTATCGCCGGAGATCCCTCCGGCATGTTTTGCAGGTCATTGGAGCAGTGCGCCAGCTTCCCACGTCATCGTTTTATTACTGGTTACTCAAGGCTAGTATTGTAATTTGTTGTGCGTTCAAAGTTGACGCATCAATTACCAAAAAAAAAAAAAAAACACATCGTCCCAAGACATTAAGGCTTAAACTCGATCAAACAATGTAAAAAAAATTGTACTCCCTCCGTCCCAGAGAAACTTGCACCTCTGGGATGACACACATTTTAATAAATGTGTAAGAAAAAGTGTAATGAGTGATGTTTTGAGGGGTAGTTTTGTAAACTTTTATGAATAAAGTAAAGTAAAAAGTAGATTGAGTGTGAAAAAGTAATGACATATGGGTAATGACATATGGGTAACTATGTGTATATGTTGAGGGTGAGGGTTATGACAATATTTCCTTTTATGGAGTGTGCAAATTGGTTTGGGACATTCATATATGGAAAGTGTGCAAATGCCTATGGAAAAGAGGGAGTAACACTTTAAAAAAAAAATCGAAAACTGTACTAACTCTAAAAAAATATACCAAAATTCTAAAATGACACAAACTTAAAAAAAGACCAATATCTCAGGCAAAAAATTTAGAAGCAAAGTAAAAAATTCGGCAAAAAAATTCGGAAATGGATAAAAAAATAGAAAATATAACAGAAATTCGGAAAAAAAATTAGGCGAAGAGCAATATATATACTCCCTCTGTCCATTAAAATTTTGCTCACTTCTTTTTATATATGTTTTTAAAAAAATCATATTTTAATTATAAAAAATATATGTGAGATAACGAGTAAACAATAATGTTGGTACATACTCAATCTTGTTAATAAAAGTCAACTATTTAAATAGAATAAATATATACTTTGTAGACCAAAAAATCTGTCTGAGCAAAATTTTACAGGACGGAGGGAGTATATTTTTTTAAAAACAACACCTACAAATCTGGATTGAAAAAATAAATGAAAAAGAAATCGAATGAGACGACGGTAATACCTTTTTGCGACGAGGCGAATGGAACGTCGGGGACGATGCAGTGCAAGGAGAGGACGATGTGGTGAAGGCGGAGGAGATGTATTTTGTTTGCTATGGGGATTGATGGTGGGGAGCAGCGTGCTGAACGACGGAAATAAGGAGGAGTTGCGGCGTGGTGTGAGGGAGGAGTTGTGCGAATGAGCAATGTGGCAACAACGAAACGCGGAGGAGCGACGACGAGGCTTGTGGTGGAGGGGTGCGAATGGGCGGCGGCGAAATGCGATGCGACCTAAAAACGGAGCAGCGACGTGTCAGCGCCTTCTTCTTGAAATAGCGGCGACAACACGAGGAAGGAGGGGTGAGGACGACGACGTCGCGATGGAGGAGGCACAACGGTTGAAGAAGATAATTGATGAGTGTGAACGTGAAAATGAAAATGGAGGAGGGAAGCTGATAGTGAGAAAATTAGGGTTAAGAGTTCAAAGGGTATTTTAGAGCTTTCACCAGGTTTGTACTCATTTTAAGGTGGATATAGTAAATGAGTGGGTGTCCTCAACAACTATGTGTGTGTTTAACCGTGGCCATAATTAAATTAAAGGCCCAACTTAGGCTGCCCAAATTGCAATGTCAGCCGTTACAAATGGTATTGTTTTGTTGCTTAATTTTTGAAGGGGTTTGACTATATGCACCTCCATTTCAGAGAGATGCACTCCCCCATCACTCCCCCGATTTATACACTCTCCGAATTTTAGGTCACACCTCCCCTCAAATGTCATAAATACCCCTCCTTCATAAAAATCCTTTTACTACCCACACCCCCCAAATCCTCTATCTTTCTTCCTCCTCCATTTCTTCTTTCATCTTCTCCCCCAACCCACCACCACCGCCGGCAACCTGCCCCTCCACCACCCGTCGCCGGCGACGCCAGCCCCTCCCTCCCTCGCCGAGCCCGTCGCCCCCCTCCCTCGCCAAGCCCGTCGCCCCCCCAACGCCCACCGCCTGTAAAAAAAAAAAAAAAAAAAAAACAGATCTTGGCCGCGCGCGGCCGCCGCGGCCGTCGCCTCCCTCGCCGAGCCCGTCGCCCCCACCTCCCTCCCTCCCTCGCCAAGCCCGTCGCCCCCCCCCCCCAACCCCCACCGCCTGTAAAAAAAAAAAAAGAAAAAAAGAACAGATCTTGGCCGCCGCGGCCGTCCCCTCCCTACCCCCTCGTCCCCTCCTCCTCTCTCCCTCGTCGAGCAGATCGCGGCCGCCCCCTCCTCCCTCCGACGCCGCCACATCCCACCCCACCAGGTTTTCCCTCCTTTCCCAATGTTAGGGTTTTCTGCATTTTTGCAGAAAACCCTAGTTTTTTTCTTCTTTTTTTTTTTTCAATTTTCGACCGTATAAGGTCGATTACATACACCTTCGTCGACAAATTGTTGTCGACGAGAGTGTATTTGATCGACCTTACATAGTCGAATTTAAATTTTTTTTTTTTTAAATTTTCGACCAACCGTTTCGACCATATACATTCCCGTCGACAACGATTTGTCGACGAGAGTGTATATGGTCGACACTGGTTGGTCGAAAGTTGAAAAAAAATTGTGATTTTTTGGAGTATATGGTCGACCATTTCTGTTTTTTTTTTGAGTTGATGGTCGCCAGAAATGGTGTCGCCGACGACCGGAAGTTGTGTGTTAGGGGAAGGTGAAAGAAATGAGGTGGGGTGCATCTAGTATAGTGTATATTTAATGAAGGGTATTTTAGGTTTTTTACCTATTATTTTATTAATAAAATTGCGAGGGAGAGTGCATCCCTCCGAAATGGAGGTGCATATAGTCAGACCCTTTTTTAAGTTGCTATTACACTGCAACGTCTAACCTAGACATGTGCCAAAACCCAACCTTTACCTTAAAATTAAGATTCGGTTTCAGAAATTCAAATTCAAAATCGGCTATTTGGGGTTAAATAGGCAATTTTACGCTTTTTTTTTTTTAATATTCTTATATAAATACCTTCATTTCAACTTATTTTTTTCCACCAACCTCTTTTATTTCTCATGTAATAGTTTATTTTGAAAAAAAAAGAAAAAAAAGAACTAATAGGAAACCCAAACAGACGGTTCGATTTCAATTTGTAAAATGATCAAAATTTTTAACCGTATGAACATATCTAGTGTAACCAAGGCAGCTGAGAGCTAATTCAATTGCACGATTTTTATGAAATTGGAATGGAGAGGAGAGAGCTTATAAAAGAAACAGGGTACAAAACCATTTCAAGGAAAAGGAGAGAGAAAATTAGTTTAAATTTTGGGGATTCATTTCCTTTTAACACTCCACTTAATATGTTAATTTTTTTTTCAAATAAATTTTAATTAAGTATTTCAGTTTATTGCAAGTATTCAAGAACTTGAAATCTATTTTCAATTTCAATATTTATTGGTTAATTTCATTTTCTTTCATCATGGGAATAGTAACATTAATTAGACCCTTATTTTCTGAAATTAAGGGACTGTTGATTAAAATTGCAATTATGATATTGATATACAATGCAAGTACAAGAAAATTAGCTTGAGCAAACTATAAATTGATATTGAATTTCATGTGATTTATCAGCTACAACTTGTAGTTGTAGGTATAAGATGATTTGTAATATTTCAACATGTTACATGCAAACAAATAATAATTGCATACTTTGGGTTACACCCTTCAATACATATTATTTGTTCAAAATCTAAATTGAAACATCCACAACACATTCTTTAATTTGGCAGGACACTCTGTATCTTCTCAAATATTGGGAAAATAGAAGCTTTCAATGTAGAGATCCATTGTAAAAGCAAATACTAGATATAAATTAAAGCAAATTAAATCACCACCTTTCATTGAATTGCAATTTAATCTAAACTTTTGAATAATTGCAAATAAAATCACCACCTTTAAATATTGTTGCAATTTAAACTTCTTAATAGTTTCATTTGTGTTCAAATCTAACGTGGTTGGCGGATGTGACACCTTCTTAATGAAACAACATTGTTTTTTATTTCAATCTAATCTCGAAACGTCAAATTCGGGCACAAATGAGATTGTCTAGAAGTCTAAATTGCAACAATATTGAAAGGTGATGATTTTATTTGCAATTATTCAAAAGTTTAGATTAAATTGCAATTCATCGAAAGGTGGTGATTTAATTTGCAATTAACCCTAAATTAAAAGACAAACCAAATAAATAAAGTGACAATCTTTAGTCATTTGAACTGACCACTTCGAGCAGCTATCCATGCTCAGTTATTACAACTTCGACCTCCTGCATTAAAAATACACCAAATTTAAGAAAATTCTAATTACAGTCCACTAATTTAATTTACTTGGAATTCTTTCATTAATCATTTTGGTGACTATTTTTAGGTAAATGAGAAGCACAAAAGCGGTAAGAGGTATAGAATTCAATATATAAAACACATACCCACGAGAGCTCGTTGGATTGACCTTGAGAGCTCGAAAAACAGGCAACTAGTACAAGATTGTGGACTTGCAATTCCATATCACTTTGACTGATTCCTTGTGACATCCCAACACTTACAAAATAATACACGACTGATATTTCAAGGGGTTCATTTTGACCCTTTTATGTTGAGCATATGAATTAAAAAAGAGATGAAAATAGGAAAATTGAAAGGATATATAAATGAATTAGATGAAATTAGGAAATGAAAGAGATTAATGTTAAGAGAATTAATATTTGAATGGGGGTAGTGTAGACACTAGAGAGACTAGAGAGAAGATTGTGAAATAATGAAGTATAATAGAAGATTGGAGAGTTTGTGCATTGTGGAAAACATGGATGAGCAAAGCATATTTATAATTGGTAGGGTCTAACCAACGGTCAAATTTATTACCGTTGTAGATATATTTTATTTAAAAAAAAGAAATGATCAATTATGAGATGAACAACGGTCACATTTTTTACTATTTTTTAATTATTACTTGGCGAATCAATAACCGCATGTTTTATATTTAATTTCAACAATCAGATTTTAAAGCGTTTAGAATATTAAAATAAATTAATTACTACTTATTTCCAAACTCTTGATCTTATTAGCGGGGTTCATGGGACAATTAATAAATGATTTCCACTCAAAGTTAATGTGCAAGTTTTGATTTTGTTTAGACCTAATTTTTTTTTTTGAAAATTACCGTATTGAGAGTGCTAATTCAATTGCACGATTTCCCGTGGTTACTGTCACTGAATTTAAAAAACTCAGTAGTTAAATTATATATTTCATTTGTCTCATATTGTTATTACTTTTAATTTTATGAGAAACACTTGTGTAAAATATTTTAAACGATTTCTTTAAAATTCTAAAGAGTGATCCCTTGATTACCCAAATTCAAATTGCCAAACTTTCGAATCAAATTATATTCAGTCTCACCGACCGTCTAAACAGTACGTTTTCGAATTCCAGCATTCCCCAAATTCTACTTGCCCAACTTCCTATTAATTTTTATCTAATTCCCATGATCTATGAACACAAACAAACTATGATGATGATATAGCAAGAAATGCAGCTATAACGTTGTGGTTAATTAATGATATTATGTAACACCCCGTCCTAAATTTAATTAGAGAAATAAATGAATAAATGATTTTAGGGGTTTCTAATATTTAGAGCAGTCATTTTGTTGCAAAGGCTTTGATTTTTAAGAAACGAATGAGCATTTTGAGCCGGGAGATCTTAATTAGAGACGGTCAAAATTCGTATCAGATTTCAAATTTAAATTTTGAGTTTCACTTTGACTCGTTTTATAGCGGGGAGAAAACTTTGACTATTTAGGGACGATGGTATTCGTATCTAAAACTGTCGAGACTAATAACTGTATCTAGCCCGTTTATAATGAGTGGCAATTTTATTTTCGAGATTTTTTTTTACCAAATTACGTATCTATTAGAGATGGATTAGATGTCCGTCTCTTAATTTCGGTATAAATTAAAATACATTTTTTGTAGTGCAAGTTAAAAAAGTATTTAATTAATATTTAACCATAATTGTGATTAAAGGAAAATGGTTTAGTTTTATTTTAAAGAAAAAAAAATCCAATCTTCCAATGAATTAGGAATTTATATTGAAATTTTAAACAAATTAATAATAAAATGAAACTTTAATATGCAAGTGAAAAAATATGATTATGATTAGAATAGATTAGATAGAACCCCATGTTATGTAATTATTCAGATAGAAACGAGTCTACTTATTTTTACAATCTTAGGTGTGTAATTTGATGCGTTGTCCCTAAGCTTATGTGGGTTAAATGTAATTATTTGTAATTGATCTTATCAAACACCAACAAAATAATTGGAGGCATTCAAGCTAGGTTTTTGAAATCGATTTTTCCATAAGGAAAACACCCAAGGACCCTCAATGCACTATTTGATATTTGATCATCATTTTACGTACTTCTTTTAATTAGTACTCCCTCCATTTTTTAATAAGCGATGTTTAGTAATTTTCTCTTGTAGATAATTAAGTAATGTTTTAGTAATTTTCTCTTGACAAAATGGGATAGCTCAAGTGGTTAGAGCACCACTACCTAGGCCTTAGGTTCGAGTCATGGGGAGGGGGAAAAAAGGGATGGGTATTTAACTTCCATTAAAAAAAAAAAAAGTAATTTTCTCTTGTAGACAATTAAGTAATGTTTTAGTTTTTGCATTGTTTGTTCCAATTATGCTCTCTCTTTAATTTTAGATAATTAATTATTTGAGACATAAAATTGGAAACATTTAAAAAATATGATGAAATTGATTAAAAAATTTGGAAAATTTTGAAATATAATGTGCACTATGGAAAACGTGCATTAGAGAATTATGTGATTAGAAACATCCTTTATTATTTAAGGGTATACTTGACTACTTGTCAATACATACCCTTTCTTAATTCCAACAAATTTCACGAAAATATCACTTATTAAAAAACGGTTGGAGTATTTATTTTGTTGAATTTTGCATTTAGTTTTAATACTACAAATCATGTCTCATCACAATTATTATGTGACGATATTTAACGCTAATTCTATACTTGCAAACTAATCTCGTGGATTCGATATTTAACCGAACATTTATCATTATTACGAAAACTCACTTACACTTAAGAGACGTATTGAAAAATATGTGTCAGCAGAATATAGCTAGTAAATACCATGTGGTAACAAAATATTGTGATGAAAAATGTGGAGGTGACCCGAAGCCTTTATGGCGTATGCAACAATTCCATGACGCGTTTATTCATAATGATCTTAAAACTTTACAAGCACAAGGTTCAAAATATACATGGTATAATAAAATGAAGTAAGATTATTTGATTCGAGAAAGACTAGATAGGTTTGTAGCTAATGAGCAATGGAGACCATACTTCCTAATTTATTTTTTAGCAAAAATCTTGATTTTCTGTGCTCTGACCATCGGCATATATGGGTTAAATGTGTACATGCTCCAAACCATGCCTTGAATAAAAGTGCACATTCTTTTAAATTCGAAAATTTCTAAGAGAGCCCGATTTTCAAAGCATGATTACACATGTTTGGAACCAAAGGGATAAGGAAGTTGAGCTGCCTGAAATGCTTGAAAATAACAGTCATGTTATCCAGAAATGGGCCAAATGCAAGGGAGGGTCCATTCCACAACGCATTAAGGAAACACAAGATGTTTTAACACGTGAACTCAACAATGATGAGTGTATCCTGGATGTTGGAAAGATTAGAGTTTTGGAAAACGACTTAGAGAGGCTCAAAACTCAGGAAGAATGGTATTGGAAGCAACATGCTAGGGTTGGTTGGCTTAAGGAAGGAGATCGTAATACGACGTTTTTCCATATGAGATCGATCTAATATGAGAAGGAATATTAATATAATCCATTGTATTCAAGCTGGGGATGGTAAATGGGTGACGGGGGACAGTGAAATTAGAGTCGTTTTTATCAAGTATTATCAAAAGCTATACATGTAAAATGGCTCGTCTTCATTCAATATAAAAAAGGAGACAAGGTATATCCCAAAGAAAGTCTCATCAGAGATTAATCAAATGTTTGATACCCCATTTACTAAAGAAGAAGTGACAAGAGTAGTTAAAGGCCTTAGTCCTTGGAAAGCTCTGAGTCTAATGGATTTCTATCTTCGTTTTACCAATCTAATTGGGCTACCATTGGACATGAAGTTTCAAGCCAAATATTAAGGGTTCTGAACTAGGAAGGGTCAGTGGACAACTGGAACGAAACAATTATCACCTTAATTCCTAAGGTCAAAAACCCTAAGACAGTGACCCAATATAGACCAATAAGCCTATGCAATGTGAGCTACCACATTTTGGCACGTACTATTACAAATCGGCTCAAACTCATCATGCATGAGATCATTGATCAATATCAAAGTGCATTTGTTCCAGGAAGGCTTATATCTGATAATATTCTTATGGCTTTTGAATGTATGCACTGGATTCGTGCTTCAAAGAGCAAAAAAGTTTTCTCAACCCTCAAATTGGACATGAGCAAGACATAAAATCGAGTGGAATGGAATTTTCTTATGGAGGCCATGAGACAATTAGGATTTAAAAAAAAATGGATTGAGCTTATTCTCAAATGTGTCACGTCGGTGTTGTATGGTATCAAGATTAATGGTGTTATTATGGAAACCTTTAGACCATCCAGAGGCTTGAGACAAGGGGATCCTATATCACCTTATCTTTTAACTATATGTGCACAAAACTAATCATCTTTATTGACTGCAACAATTTAGTAGAAGAAAATATCGGAGGTCAAAATAGGTCAATCGACTCTAATCCTATCACACTTGTTTTTTGTAGACGACAACATTTTTTTTAAAAGCCACTATGAAGGAGTACCAAAATATTGGTGAGTGCTTATGAACCTATGAAAAAGCATTAGATCAGCTTATGAACTTTGAGAAATCGACCATCACCTTTAACCTAAAAACTAAAAAATACAATGTTGAAGGTGTTAGGGGCATGATGAGAGTTCGATCAGCACAGGGACATGAGTTTTATTTAGAGCTTCCTACTTTGTCTGCTAGATCAAAGAAACACCAAATTAGCTATTTGGTGGATAGAGTGAGGAAGAGAATTAATAATTGATGTCACAAGCAATTTTCTAGGGGAGGAAGGGAAGTATTTATTAGTTATTCCATCTTATGCTATGTCGTGCTTTTGCATCCCAATTTCCATTTGCTCAATTATAGAGAGTGCCATGTCTAACTTCTGGTGGGGTATGAATAAGGGGCATAAGCGAATCCATTGGACAAAGTGGAGTGAGGTTTGTAAGAGGAAAGAAGACGAAGGATTGAGGTTCCTACGACTTATTCCTTTCAATAAATCTCTTATAGCAAAGCAAGTTTAGCGAATATTGCACAACCCTCAAACACTTGTTAGTAAAATCTTTAAATCACGATACTTCCGCAATGTGGATATTATGGATGCAGAGCTTGGGTCTAATCCGTCCTATATTTGACGATCTTTGTTGTGGAGTAGAGAAATCTTGGGAAATTGGGCAAGATGGAGAATTGGCAATGACAAGTTGGTGAATATTTTCAAACATAGATGGGTGTCCGATCTTCACGAGGGATGAATTTTTTCTCGGATAGCTAGCGGGTCGAAGGTTGAAAGATTCATCCAAGAGGATTATGCATGGAATGAAGTGCTAGTCCGAAAAGTGTTTCTCCCCTTTGAAGCTGACGCGGTGTTGAGAACGCCATTGATTGGGGCAACTGTTGATGATCATCTGGCTTGGATGAGGGATTCAAATGGTAGGTTTACGGTGCCTTCGGCTTACCACTATGTTTGTGAAAGAGAACATTCAAAAGTGTGTAGTGCTACGCATGGCCCATCCAATAAGGATGTTGTTTGCAGAATTTACAAAACTTTATGGAAAATGAAGTTGCCACCAAAAATAAAAATTCTGGATGGAAATTGCTCCATGATTTAGTGGCAATATAAGGTAACATGAGTAGGCACCACATTCCCACAGACTCACACTATCAATACTGTGGAGCTTCAATGGTCGACTCAATTCATGCCATTTTTAAGTGTGGATTTGCAAAGAATGTGTGGAAGAAGCATGGGTTTTGGGAAAGGATCAAAGATTTTTTGCTATACACTTCCTTTAATGTCCTTGCGAGGTGCATGGATTATTTGGCAAAGGAGTTTGATAGCATATTGGTCATCGCTTGAGCAATCTGCAAAGAACAATGTGGCTATATACATAGCTTGGATAAGGAACAAAAGAGGCTGAAAGGTAGTCATGGTTTCTTAGTAGAATGGGCCTTAAGATATTTGGAGGATTTCCAAAGACAGAGCTAGCACAGCCATGGGTGAAAAGAGTATTGCTTTGATAGGAAAAAGATTCACGAAGAATGACACATCCACATGTAATATTCTTTTTACGGATGCAACCTTTAATCCAAACAAGAATTTCTTTGCCGTTGGTTATGTTTTGTATGATTGTCACAAAATTGCTATCATGGCTGACTTTTCAAGGATTAATAACCCATGTACTGTCCTAGGCTTCTAGCGGCCGAGATTAGTGCAATTAATATTGGCCTAGCAAAATGTAAAGAGGAAAAGTTGTTGATTTCTAGATTGCGGTTAGACTCTGCCCATGCCATTGTAGCTATTAATAATGAATTATGCATATATGAATTTGAGAATATTATTTTTAAAAAATAAGACGCCAATTGAGAGAGTCCCTAGTGTGAGATTGTCAGTTCATCTCAAGGAATTATAACCAAGATACTCATGAGTTAGGGGGTATTGTTGGGAATAAAATGAGATATGTTTTAATTAAATACCAAAACCCCCTGAGACATGCCTAAGTCAGGATGATTGTGTTCTAAGAATGTTAGAACACATAGCATAAGGCTAGATGAGAAGCTGATATGTTAGGCAGCTCCTAGATGATTAGATGCACATTGTGAGGGGGAACCTATGCTTTGAAGATGATCAAGATCAAGTCCCCTCAAGGCTCAAATTCTGGTACAATCAGTAAGGCCAAGCATACTCTATTGAAAAACCAAATGCCTTGATCAGGAGAGTTGTCCAGAGAAGTTGTCTCTATGCAAGAACAAGGTTGTAAATCTAAAAAGGACAAGTTTACTCAAATGCACTGATCAGAAGAGTTGTCCAGAGAAGTTGTCTCTATGCAAGAACAAGGTTGTAAAGCTCAAAAGGACAAGTTTACTCAAATGCACTGATCAGAAGAGTTGTCCAGAGAGGTTAACTCTGTGCAAAAACAAAAGCTCTGAAGCTCAAAGGCCAAGTATGCTGATCAGGAGAGTTGTCCAGAAGAGTTGACTCAGCAAAATTGAACCAGAACAAATGCTCTAATGCTTGAAGGTCAACTATGCTGAAGAGAAGATGACAACTACACCCTAAAAGACTTCACTATATCATGCTGAGATCAATTCCAAGTGAAGCAAAGGGAAAGAGCCAAGTCATCTGAAGAAGAGCAAGTCAACCTTGCTGATAAGCAAAGTCTGCTGATAGTGATAAGCAGAGTTGTCCATTTGATAAGGAATGTTGTCCTATCATTGGATCAACCTTCAGAAGCCATGTCCAAGTCTTAACAAGAAGTCAGACATTGGGAAGAGTGCTGCAGAATGAAGACAAAGTCTTAACAGCCGTTTATTACCCAAATAAGGACATGTCACTATCAAGAATCTGTCTTCCAGTTTGTAGAACTCAAGGAAGACATTTATAGCAATTTGGGGCTGCCTCTCCAACGGGCAAATCCTCAAATTTGTCTATAAATACAGAAGTGTGAAGACCATTTGAAGCACCTCAACCTTGACAAGAATATCCAACTATCCTACAAGTCAAAGTGCTTTCAAAGCTTTCAAAGAGACTATCTTAGTCTTCAAACACTTCTTCTAAGCTGTACATCATTGTATATCCATACAAGGCTTAGAGAGATATCCTATCCTTATACACTGACCTTCATTGTAAAGGATATCTCATTAGTTGGAACCTTACTTCAACCCTTACCCCTTTCAAGTGAGAAAGTGAGAAGGTTGTAGTAGTAGAAGTGGTAGGAGCTGACTGTTGAGAGAAGAACAGTTCAGTTCTGAGTTGAGAAGAGGGTACTAGGACTCTAGACATCCTAGGGATCAATTCACCAAGGAGTGGTGTTATTGATCAAGTGCACCTTGGCACTATAAAACAAGTTAATTCCAAGAGTGAAGGAATTATCCTGTTAAATCAGGGAAAGTGGATGTAGGAGCTTGAGTCTCTGAACCACTATAAACCTCTTGTGTTGATTTGCTTTACAAGTACTTACATTCATTCAACACTGCACACAAAACTGATCTTTCAAAGAACCTATATTCAAAGACTGTGCAAAAACTGTATTGGACAAGTTCCCTGAAACTAAACTGGATTGCATTGAATTGACAAAGTAATTTCAGAAACTTAAGGAGTCTAAACTTAAAGGGCCAACCACTATTCCGCACATATAACTCCCCTAGATAGTTATTCAACTAAGTAATCAATAGTACTTAGTAGTTTGATTATCTTAGAAGAGTTAATCATCTTCAGCAGAGTTGTCCAAGACAACCTTGCTGAGCTCTGGTTTGATCACAAGTTGAAAAGAATTGCATACAAGTGTATTCCCCCCATACACTTGTTGTATACTCCTTTCAGGACCAACAAGTGGTATCAGAGCAGGGGTTCAAAGACCACTGCTTCTTAAAATCCATCTTGATTTTCAAAAATCACATATTTGTGTGGTCACTGAACTGATCTTTATCTGAAATCTATTCCCTGTTGACTAACTGTTTATTCTTGAGATATGGCCAACAACATTGCTGTTCCTCCACCTGCTGTTCAAGGATTGGACAACATGGCCACAAATCCAGTCAACCACATTTCACATCATAAATTGCCCATGTTTTCAATAGACAATTATGATTTATGGAAAATTAGAATGAGGGCTCATCTTGCATCTCTTCACACTGACATGTTAAGAGTAATCACAAGAGGACCTTTTGTGTTTACTCAAACTAACCCCAGGGTGACAGATGAGCAAAGAGCAGATGTAAGGGAACTGATTCCCAAAGATGAGGATGACTTCACTGCTGATGAAAAGAGGAAAGATAATCTGAATTATCTTGCCATGAACACCCTCTACCAAACAATTCCAGATGCAGTCATGGGTAGAGTCTACCACTGCACCACAGCCAAATAAATTTGGGATACTCTTGCTGAGATGTGTGAGGGTACAGAAAAGATCAAGGAGAACAAGCTCCAAGTTGCTGTGCAGAAGTTTGAACAATTCACAATGGAGTCTGAAGAATCCATTGACAAATTTGCTGGTAGATTCACTGATGTGATGAATGCAATCAACTCATTGGGCAAGGTGTACTCCAGGAGAGAAGTTAGATTGAAGATTTTGAGAAGTCTCACTCAAAAGTGGGATGTCTATGCTGTGATGATGCAGAATACCAAGGATATCTCCTCCATGCCCATGCAACAAATCTTCTCAGAACTCAAAGCCTATGAGTTTGACCTCAATAGAAGAAAACCAGTTGAGGAACCTTCAAATCCTACCAAGGGAGTGGCATTCAAAGCCAAAGTTGCTGAACCTGAAATGCAACCCACTCCCAGATCATCAAAGTCAGTATCAAAGACTGAAATGAAGGAGGAACTAGCATTGATGGCTAGAAGGTTTGACAAGCTCAACACAAGCTTTGGTAGATACAAGAAATTCTACCAAGACAACAAATTCAGGAGAAGGTACAACTCCCCTGAAGATCAGGCCAAGGACAAAAAGCCTGAAGAGAAAAGATTAGAGGAAAAGTACTCTGATAGGAGAAGGTCCAGTAGAGTTGACCCTTCATCATCAAAAGGAAGAGATGAATCCAAGAAGGATGATGATGAAGACCTATGCTACAATTGCAAGAAGAAAGGGCACTTCCAGTATGACTGCCCTGAATTGACTCTAAAGAAAGAAGAGAGAGGCAAGCTAAAAGAGACAGAAAGTTCACCAATAGAAAAACCATGATGGCTGGTGAAGAATCTGATAGTGCTGAGAGCTTCAACTCTTCTGATGGACTGTTCTCAAACAGTGATGATGATGATAATGTGTGCAACATGGCTATTGAGAATGATGAGGTATCCTCCACTTCTAGCTCACCATCATTCTTATCACAGAACACTAGTGAAGTCAACTTGAAACTTTCCTTTGGGAAGTTGATGGAAGATTTCACTAGATTACAAGAATTTCATGATAATTGTGTGAGAGAAAATGAAAGATTGGCTATTGAACTTGCCAAAAACTCTGAGGTAGCTGTTGATGTCAAATCCACTGAGTTGTATCAACAAGTCTTGAGAGAGCTTAAGGAAGCAAATCTCAGGATAGTTGACCAACAAAAGGATATTGATGATCAACTACTCTCTCAGAAAAGAAGAGATTTTGAACTGAAAATTCTAAATGCCAAGTTTGAAAATCTCTCACATGAATATGATATTCTTAAATCAAGTGAAGAGAGCCTGAGATTAAAGATGTCTGCTTTGAACAAATCCTCTAGAGCAATAGAGGAAATTCAGAGTTATCAAAGACCTATGGCTCAAAGAAGTGGATTAGGTTTTGATTCATTTGAATCTTCACCTTGTCTTAGTGTTGCTTCTACAAGTAACACTAAGAAAATCTTTGTTAAATCAGTGGCACATCAAGATGAAAATGAAATAATTCAGCCACTGAACAAAGGAAATGGCAAAATGGATGAATTGCCTACTCAAGTGCCTCAGGAGACTAGGCCAAAACCTAAGGAAATGGCCAAAGCTCCTGATCACAAGAGGAATGTTGCTCAGAAGAGTAGACCCAATGGAAGGGCAACTCTCCTGAACAATGTTCAGAGGAGTTATCCAAGGTATAATCAGCCTAGGCCAACTCTTCTGAGGACAACTATCCTCAAAGGCAGAATCAAATGAGACAACCAAAACCCTTTATGCCAAAGGGTAATGGTCATAAAAATGCCTTTCCTCAAAGATTTCACCAAGCTACACAAAGAACTCATAAGTTTAGGAGAATTGACAACTCCCCTGAAACTTACAAAGTTAACACATTCACACATACTTTCCCCAAGGCATTTAAGGGAAAGACAGTGTATGTTGATGCACAAGGAAAACAACTTAGCCACCTTGAATCAATCAGGGTGATTAGGCAAGTTTGGGTTCCTAAAGGTACTGCTAACCTCTCAGGACCCAAAACTCAAAGGGTACCTAAACCTATCTAATTGCAGGTACCCATGGGCCACAAGAAGAGGAGTATGAGCAAAAAGACAGCATGGTACCTTGACAGTGGATGCTCAAGGCACATGACTGGAAACAAGGAACTCCTCACTGAGTTTATTGAAAAAGAAGGCCCAAATGTCACCTTTGGAGACAACTCACAAGCAACAACAAAAGGTTATGGTACTTTGATGATTGGTAACATCAAAGTATCCAATGTATCTTATGTAGCTGGTCTCAAATATAATCTCCTAAGTATCAGACAATTCTGTGATAAAGATTTCAATGTTGAGTTCTCAAGTGGAAAATGCTTAATTAAAGATAAAACTCAACAAATTCTATTGACTGGAACTAGGAAGGGAAATGTGTATTTTGCAGACTGGGACAAATCCACTGATGCTGCATGTTTCATTGCTAAGAGCACTAGTGAACAAAGCTGGTTATGGCATAAGAGGCTAAACCATCTGAACTTCAAATCAATGAACAAACTTGCTAGAAATGCATTAGTTAAAGGACTGCCTAATGAGGTTTTCATTAAAGAACATGTGTGTAAACCATGTCAAGAAGGAAAACAGATTAAAGCCTCATTCAAAGGTAAACCAGTCATCTCTACTGAAAGGGTACTTGAACTTCTACATATGGATATTTTTGGACCAATCACCCCTTCAAGCATAAATGGTAGAAAATACACATTGGTTGTAGTAGATGACTTCTCTAGGTTCACATGGGTAGTATTTCTCCTTAATAAGAAGGAAACACAAGTCAAACTACCTGAACTTCTCAAGAGACTGTCAAATGAGAAAAGCCTTAGCATTATCAAGATTAGATCTGATAAAGGCACTGAGTTCATAAATTCATACATCAATGAGTATTGTACATCTAATGGAATAGCTCATGAAACCTCAGCAGCTAGAACTCCTCAGCAAAATGGAGTTGCAGAAAGGAATAGAACCTTAAAAGAAGCTGCTAGAACCTTAATTGCTGATTCAAATTTACCTAAGAGGTTTTGGGCTGAAGCTATAAACACTGCATGCCATACTCAAAATAGATGCTTGATTACTAAGGGGCAAGGCAAAACCCCTTATGAACTCTGGAAAGGAAGAATGCCTAAAGTGTCATACTTTCACATCTTTGGTTGTAAGTGTTTCATACACAATAATGGAAAATAACAGTTGAAAGCCTTTGACAGCAAAGCTGATGAGGGAGTATTTCTTGGATACTCTCAAATCAGTAGAGCTTTCAGAGTCTACAACAAGAAAACCCTTATTGTGGAAGAAACACCTCATGTTGTGTTTGATGAATCTGTTCATGAGTCCATGAATGAAAACTTGGAACCTGAAGAAATCACACAGAGGACAACCAGACTGAGCCTAAAAGACAAAGACACTGAATTCATAGATGTTGTCCAAGCCAACCTACCTGAAAAACTCACACTGGACAACAATCCTGAAGGCAACCTTCCTGAGACAAACCCCACTGATGGAAATGGTGAACTGAATGAGCCAATCCCAGTTCACATCCAGGTAACAACTACCAATAAAGAAGCAGTTCCTGCTGAGGTAGTTAATGGGTCAAATAATCAAGGGGGAACTCAAAATGTTGAAAACACCAATGTCCCTGACATTGAGGACAACACCCCTGATTATGATCCTGAATTAGATCCTGCACTCAATTATCCTGAATTTTATGATCAAAATGACTCAAATTCAGTAGAGGACAACTCTACTGAAGAGATCAGAAAAAGAAGGACTTGGTTGTCTGACCATCCTACTGATCTAATACTTGGTGACCCAAGTATTGGAGTCAAAACAAGAAGATTTCATGGTGAAAGTGCTCTTTTCTGTTGTTTCCTGTCAGAACAAAAACCAAGTGATATTGAAGAAGCACTTCAAGATGCCAATTGGATCACAGCCATGCAGGAAGAACTGAATCAATTCACCAGAAATGAAGTATGGGAGCTGGTGGATAGACCTTCACATCAAGATGTTATTGGAACCAAGTGGGTGTTCAAGAACAAAAAGAATGAGAATGATGTGATTGTCAGAAACAAAGCAAGACTAGTGGCAAAAGGCTATTGCCAGCATGAAGGCATTGACTATGATGAGACCTTTGCACCTGTGGCAAGGCTAGAAGCAATAAGGCTCTTCCTAGCCTATGCAGCCCACAAGAGGTTCAAAGTGTACCAAATGGATGTCAAGAGTGCCTTTCTGAATGGAGTCTTGAAAGAAGAAGTCTATGTGGAGCAACCACCAGGTTTTGAGGTTGGAAACCAAGTATACAGACTGAAGAAAGCTCTATATGGACTCAAGCAAGCCCCTAGGGCTTGGTATGACACATTGTCACAATTCCTCTTGGATCATGGATTCACCAAGGGAACTGTGGACAGAACTCTCTTCAGAATCTCTGAAGGAGAGGACATCTTACTTGTCCAAATTTATGTAGATGACATAATTTTTGGATCCCCTAATGAGAAGCTGTGTGAAAAGTTCTCCATGCTGATGCAAAGCAAGTTTGAGATGTCCATGATGGGGTTGATGAACTTCTTTTTGGGTCTACAAGTCAAGCAATCAAAAGAAGGAATCTTCATCAACCAAGGCAAGTACACCAGAGAAATGATCAAGAAGTTTGGGTGTACATCAAGTAAGCCAGTAAGGATCCCAATGAACACAAATAGGAAGATGGATCCTGATGAGAGTGGTGTTCCAACCAACTCCACTGAGTATAGAGGAATAATTAGTTCACTCCTCTATCTCACTGCCAGCAGACCTGACATCACCTTTGCAGTAGGTGTTTGTGCAAGGTTTCAAGCAAATCCTAAGAAAAGCCACCTTGAGGCTGCAAAGAGGATCTTGAGGTATCTCAAAGGCACTGAAAATCTAGGCCTTTGGTACCCTGCTGATGACAACATTGAGTTAACTGGCTACTCAGATGCTGACTATGGAGGATGTAGAATTGACAGAAAGTCCACTTCAGGAACTTGTCAATTCTTAGGCAACAAACTCATATCTTGGTTTTCCAAGAAGCAAAACACAGTTGCTACCTCCACCACTGAAGCTGAATATGTTGCTGCTGGAAGTTGTTGTGCTCAAATCCTTTGGCTGATACAACAACTCAGAGACTACAAAGTCAACTCTACTGAAGTGCCAATATTTTGTGATAACAACAGTGCAATTGCAATATCACAAAATCCTGTCTTGCGCATAAGATGCAAACATGTGGACATCAAGCATAACTTCATTAGAGACCATGTGGAGAAGAAGGATATCAAGTTGGTAAAGATCCACACAGATCATCAAAAAGCAGATATATTGACAAAGCCACTTGCAGAAGCAAGATTTCTGGAACTATCAGCAGAGTTGGGTCTACTTGATCCAGGGAAACTGGACAAATGAGTCCAAAGGAGTTCATTCATTAAGGGGGAACAAAATCTCAAAGATCAGTAGAATTGGTCAAGTCTGCTGAAATTCAGAAAGATGACCTAAATGATTCAGGACACTTGTCCATTGGGTTTCAGGACAGTTGTCCACATCTTCTCAGGACACTTGTCCTAGTGGGGTCAGATAAGTTGTCCTAGCTATCAAACCAAATCTTGGTCTGATAAGCACCTATTTTGGGTAATCATTGCCTATTTCGAATTATGCCCCATTCCAATTACATATATCATCTTTTTGGGGATTTAATTTGTCTCCCACCCAAAAGGTCACTTTCCATGCATTAAATGCCAAGATTTAACTCTTGTTTGCATTACACCTTTTCAAGCCATGATCTACCTTGAAAACTCCCCAACCATTAACTAATATTAAATAGGCTCCACGCTTTGAATAAAACCAACCACTCACTGTTACATTGGTTTTTGACCATTGGATCAAAATTGGACAACTCCCCTGAAGACAATCCTAGCCGTCCATTTTGATTTCCATTTTTGTTCACCTTTGAATTGCATCAAGACTCCACCAACACATTGACAAACATTTTTTTTAGAATATTCACAAGTCTTAAGATCCCCCACAAACACTTCTTCCCCAAGTATTCGAAACCCTAGCTCAAATTTTATCCAAACACTCTCAAACTCTGTCAAATTTTCTTCTCTGAAAGCTTCAATGGCTCCCAAAGTAAAACCAGAAATGGTTGTTGATTTCTTCAACAAGGATCTTGACCTAGACTTTGGCTATCTAAGTCACAAAAACAACCTCACATTCGAGCCAATCCTTTCTTTTGAGAGTGAGGATCCTAATATTACTCCAACCCTGAGATGGTTGAGAAGGGCAGGTCTCTAGAAGTTCATGCAAGAGAAGCCAGACTCTTGTCTTGAATCCTACATGGCAGAGTTCTTTTCTTTTCTCAAATGGAGAGGCAAACTTGAAGATGGAGAAGTTGCCACAAGATTGTCCTTTATAGCAGAAGGAGAAGAGGAGGAAAGATTTCACAGGGTGAAATTTTCTGAGGAAGAGGTTGAAGCTACTTTTGGATTGCCTTCAGAGGGAAGGAATCCAGAATTCTATGGAAATGGTCTTGAGCAAGAAATTGCTCAAGAATGGCTCATTACTCCAGGGCCACTATCCTCTACTCAACACAAAAGAACACTCAAGCCAAAGTTCTTAACCCTATTTGAGGTAGTAGCAAAGAGTTTGCTCAGCAACACTGGAAGCTTAGAACAAGTAAGCCATCCTAGGATAAGGATTATGGCAGCTGTGATTGATGCCAGTGATAAAGGCATCAAGTTTGATTGGAGGACTTTCATCTTGTCTGAGATGATGAAAGAAAAGGCAAAGTTCAAAGTGAAAGCTCACAACAAGGTTGTGATGGAAGGAAAATTGAGATATTGCACCAGAGCAAGTTTGCTAATTGAGAAGTTTGCTCACTACTCTGAGATGCAAACCTTTGCCAAACCCCTCCCAGCTCAGAAAATACTATTTAGAAAGCCCAGCAAGAAAACTGAGCAAAGAAGGATGCTTCTGGCCAACCCTGCTGAAAAGGTTGAAGAGAAGCCTAAGATGAAGAAGAGAACTAAAGCCAGGGCTGTCAAAACAAAGAAAATCTCTCAAATATCTTCAAGAGAAGCCTCAGGAGCATCAGCTGAAGTTGATGAAGTGGCAGAAGAGGGAGTAATTGTGCCTCCTGACCAATCAGAAGAATTGAGGTTGAAGTACAATGAGACTAGACAAAAGTCTAGAGGTGATAAGAGGATCAGGGAAGCTGTCCCTGAGAAAGAAGTGGAAGAAAGTGGGAGCAGTAGGGCCAGCAAGAGAAGGGCCAAGCCCACTGAGAAGGTGCTGGAGCTTCAGGAAGAAATGTCTCTCCAACTTGCTCTAAGAGAGAGCAGAGCTGAAAGCAGGACCAAATCCAAGTCAAGGACCAACTCATCTGGTTCTGGAACTCCAGAATCCAAGGTCCCTGAAGGTCAACCAATAGAGGCCAACATCCCTGAAATTTAAAATCCTGAGCCCAACTCCCCTGAAACCCATGTTACCCCTCCCAACCAACCCATCACCCCTGTAGATCTCACTAAGAGATACTCTCCAGAAGGAAGTATGCAGAGAAGTGGCATTGATGTGCTAGCAGACTTAGCAGTGGATGAGACAAGGCTTCTGTCCCCCCTTGATTCATCCATGTTAAATTACTCCAAACTTTTAGAACATGCACTCAATGAGCCAACTCCCCTGAGCAAAGCCCCTTCAGATCCATTGCTCTCTAAAGCAACTGAAGTACCTTCATCTGAGCCTAATCCTTCTGAAGCCAACCCTCCTGAACTTAACTTGCCTGAAGCTGCAATTAAGGAAACCACAACTAACTCCCCTATAGCCCAAAGTTCTCCATCTAGTGAGAATGAGGAGGAGTATACTTATGAAAGTATGCTCAGAGGTGGAGCCAAAGCCACTGTGGACAACCTATACCCACAGCTTGCTGAATTTCCCAGAATTCAGAAAATGTTCCATGACTTGAGAATGCTAGTAGATGTCAAGGACAAAACATTGATGGAAATCTCTCAGGTCATCCAAGATAAGGGTGCTAATTGGTGGCAAGTGGAGGAGAGTAGACTGCTACACTTTGCTGGTGTGCTGAAGACAAGATTCCTCACTGATGAGGAAGTTTTTGCAAAGTTGGTAGATGATAAAATCATTGAGGAGCAAGAGAGAAAAGCTAAGGGCATCAAACACCCTGATAGCAGCTCAGATGATGATTCCCCTGATGATCCCTCAAACCCTTCAAACCCCAACCCTCTTGAAACCCCTCAAGCCAACCTCCCTGAACCCTCTCAACCCAAGTCTTCTGTAGCAGACAGACTTTCAAACCCTCCTAGAACCTATCATAGGAAAGGCTCTGTATCATCAGAGGTGTTGACCAAGGGTGGTAACACAACCAAAGACACATCTGCCAATGAAGGTTCTTCTGAACCCAAGGCACAGCCTAAAGATGTTGAGGTTCCTATGCTAGAGGCTGGTTTGGTTAAGGCCTATTTAGTGTCAGGAGAGTTGGACACTGATCAACCCTTAATCATTCAGGATGACTCAGTGGCTGCTAAAATAAGCACTGTGATCTCCTCACAACTGCCATCTTTGAACCTTGTTGAAGGTGAAGATGTTGCAGGTTTAGGAGAAGGGGTTGAAAAGGAAAATAGAAACAAAAAATCAGAGGGAGTTATGGATGAAAGAGAGGTAGTAATCACTAAGATTGTGAGTGTACCACCATATGAGGGTGGAATAAGTGAGGAAGGACAGGTTATTCTTGAAGTTAAATCTGAACTTCAAGAATCCCTTGATGAAAGGAGGCCTGATTCCTTGGGTGAGAACATTATCTATGAAGGAAGAAAAGAAAGAGTTGAAAATGAGAAGAAGGCTGCTGATGTATCAGAGTCTTATACAAAAGAAAATGAGGGTGATGAGTGTTTATTCCCTAACCTGTTTGATTTGTCTAACATTGCAGGTATTTCTCTTGACCAAATCTTTGCAGATGAGTTCTTGACAGATGCCCCTATCCAAGTAGATACAGGCTCAGCACAAGCCTTACTTGGAATGCAATCAGAGAAATTGGACTCCTTGGCTCATCAAGTCCAATCTGCTCATGCTGAAACTTCAGGAGCACTGAATGAGCAAGGAAGAACTCTAGCATCTGTGGAAATGAGATTAACTGGCTCTGAAGATGTAGTACTCCCTACATTGGAAGCAAAGATAAGTGGAGTGGAAACTGGTCTCCAAACCATTTCCACTGAAGGGCAAAAAGCCAAATCCACCATGGAATCCATCTCAGAAGAGGTCAAGAAGGAACAAAAGCTGCTGAGAGACAATCATAATGCCAATGTCAAAGCTCTCAGACTGACTGTCAAGCAAGTTTTTGGAAAGAAGACTGCATTACAAAAGAAAAGAGTTGAAGAACAAAGGCTTGCTATGGTGAAAGCTGCCTCTGAAAATTTTTCCCAAGAGGTGATGGCCAACATTGCTGAAGGAGCAGTGGCCAACCTCACTGAGCTCCTTAAAGCCCAACTTGATGCATCCCTGAAAGAAACCTTGGAGGAGGTTGTTCAACAAAAAATGAGGCATGTTCTAGCTTTTCTTAGCTTGAGAAGTGATAGGATGCAAAATATACATGATGAAAATGTATATCTGTTGGAGGAAATGAAGTCTCTAAACCAGGCCCAATCCCTAATGGCCACAACAATGAGTGAGCTAAAACCCCAGTGCTTTGATGCTGCCAAAAAGGGGGAAAGGGAAGGAGCTAGAGCAAAAGGTGCCTTGGTGATTGGAAGTCCAGTCAAGGGAAAAGACAAAGCTGCTGAAGGAAAAGGAAAAGAACCAGCAGTGCTGAACTTGGAAGAATTGGATGAAGAAGAGCAAATAGCACTTGCCTTGAAGAATTCAATGGCCTCAGCACAAGAAGAAAGAATGAGGTTACAGCAGAGACCAGGTGGTGAGGTGTCTGGTTTGGACAAAGATGCTGAAGGTGTCCAAACTAGAGGAAAGATCAAGAGGGCAAAAGGAAAGAAAAGACAAGCTGAGACATTTACTGACTTTCCTAACAACCTTGATCTTCCACCTGAATTCAGAATTGATGATGATGAGCCTACATCAAAGAAGGCCAAAGCTGCTGAAAAAGACAAGTCTTCTGAAATGGTCAACATTGCTAAAGGTGCCAAAGCTACTGAAGATGTGGAAGCTTTATATGAAGAAGGCTTTGGACCTGGACCAAAGAAGACAAAGATTGTGGTACTCAATGATCCATCAAAATTGTTTCATGAAGGGTATGGCAAAGACCCTGAAACTGGCCATGATGAGGGCCCAAGAGAAAATGGATTTGATGGATGAAGCACAAAGAGCAAGAGATAAGAGAAGAGCAAACTTTCAGAAATCAAGAAGAAGGAGAGCAACTTACAGCAAGATGAAGCCTCAGCTTCTAGTCCCAATGGACACCAAATATCCACACTTGGATAAATGGGTGCCAATTCAGCTGAATGATACATGGGAAGAGGCTAAAAGGGAGTTTGTCTATGACTATTATGTCATTGACAGATGGAATGGAGGAGATGCCAACTCTTCCTTTGCTGAATTCATGATAGAATATTACAGAGAGTTGTATCAACAATTACTTGCAGCTGTTGATATTGCAAGAATTGAACTCAATGCTCCCAAGCCTATCATTTACATGCCTCCAAAGCTTGATGGATGGATTGACCAAGCAAGGATCCTGAGGGAGTTCACAGAGATTCTTAAGCTGAACAAGATGACCCTTGGACCCAAAGGAACCAACCAGGAAGCCATGAAACTCAAGAAGAGAGTGTGGGCACAATATGGGATGGTGCCACCTAAAGAAGATGATCTTTGAAATTGCTAAGTCTTCCTGACTCTTATATGCTGAAATGGATGAATACTTAAGTTGGTTACTAACTTGTGTTTTGGTCAACTATTCTGAAGATGCTCAAGCTGCTGATATGATGTGCTCTAATGCCTAAATGATGAATGTTTTAAGAGTATATCATACTTTTGTAATAAATGTGTGCTTAATTGTAACATCTCTCATGCTCTGATATGTTTTTGTTCAAACTATCAACATGCTGTAATGATTTTCATTTGAATGATAGTTGAACATATTTTGCATCCAGAAAAACAAATCTCTCTATGCCTATTCTTGAAACCTATTTGCAACATGAATGGTGAGTACACTAACACATTTTCTTTCAGGGAAATTGACCTCAATTATGTCTCCTGAAGATAAATGTAATAGGTGTAGTCAAGTCACTTTTGCATAAAATGTATAGGTTTTGGCATCATCAAAAAGGGGGAAATTGTTGGGAATAAAATGAGATATGTTTTAATTAAATACCAAAACCCCCTGAGACATGCCTAAGTCAGGATGATTGTGTTCTAAGAATGCTAGAACACATAGCATAAGGCTAGATGAGAAGCTGATATGTTAGGCAGCTCCTAGATGATTAGATGCACATTGTGAGGGGGAACCTATGCTTTGAAGATGATCAAGATCAAGTCCCCTCAAGGCTCAAATTCTGGTACAATCAGTAAGGCCAAGCATACTCTATTGAAAAACCAAATGCCTTGATCAGGAGAGTTGTCCAAAGAAGTTGTCTCTATGCAAGAACAAGGTTGTAAATCTAAAAAGGACAAGTTTACTCAAATGCACTGATCAGAAGAGTTGTCCAGAGAAGTTGTCTCTATGCAAGAACAAGGTTGTAAAGCTCAAAAGGACAAGTTTACTCAAATGCACTGATCAGAAGAGTTGTCCAGAGAGGTTAACTCTGTGCAAAAACAAAAGCTCTGAAGCTCAAAGGCCAAGTATGCTGATCAGGAGAGTTGTCCAGAAGAGTTGACTCAGCAAAATTGAACCAGAACAAATGCTCTAATGCTTGAAGGTCAACTATGCTGAAGAGAAGATGACAACTACACCCTAAAAGACTTCACTATATCATGCTGAGATCAATTCCAAGTGAAGCAAAGGGAAAGAGCCAAGTCATCTGAAGAAGAGCAAGTCAACCTTGCTGATAAGCAAAGTCTGCTGATAGTGATAAGCAGAGTTGTCCATTTGATAAGGAATGTTGTCCTATCATTGGATCAACCTTCAGAAGCCATGTCCAAGTCTTAACAAGAAGTCAGACATTGGGAAGAGTGCTGCAGAATGAAGACAAAGTCTTAACAGCCGTTTATTACCCAAATAAGGACATGTCACTATCAAGAATCTGTCTTCCAGTTTGTAGAACTCAAGGAAGACATTTATAGCAATTTGGGGCTGCCTCTCCAACGGGCAAATCCTCAAATTTGTCTATAAATACAGAAGTGTGAAGACCATTTGAAGCACCTCAACCTTGACAAGAATATCCAACTATCCTACAAGTCAAAGTGCTTTCAAAGCTTTCAAAGAGACTATCTTAGTCTTCAAACACTTCTTCTAAGTTGTACATCATTGTATATCCATACAAGGCTTAGAGAGATATCCTATCCTTATACACTGACCTTCATTGTAAAGGATATCTCATTAGTTGGAACCTTACTTCAACCCTTACCCCTTTCAAGTGAGAAAGTGAGAAGGTTGTAGTAGTAGAAGTGGTAGGAGCTGACTGTTGAGAGAAGAACAGTTCAGTTCTGAGTTGAGAAGAGGGTACTAGGACTCTAGACATCCTAGGGATCAATTCACCAAGGAGTGGTGTTATTGATCAAGTGCACCTTGGCACTATAAAACAAGTTAATTCCAAGAGTGAAGGAATTATCCTGTTAAATCAGGGAAAGTGGATGTAGGAGCTTGAGTCTCTGAACCACTATAAACCTCTTGTGTTGATTTGCTTTACAAGTACTTACATTCATTCAACACTGCACACAAAACTGATCTTTCAAAGAACCTATATTCAAAGACTGTGCAAAAACTGTATTGGACAAGTTCCCTGAAACTAAACTGGATTGCATTGAATTGACAAAGTAATTTCAGAAACTTAAGGAGTCTAAACTTAAAGGGCCAACCACTATTCCGCACATATAACTCCCCTAGATAGTTATTCAACTAAGTAATCAATAGTACTTAGTAGTTTGATTATCTTAGAAGAGTTAATCATCTTCAGCAGAGTTGTCCAATACAACCTTGCTGAGCTCTGGTTTGATCACAAGTTGAAAAGAATTGCATACAAGTGTATTCCCCCCATACACTTGTTGTATACTCCTTTCAGGACCAACAAGTGGTATCAGAGCAGGGGTTCAAAGACCACTGCTTCTGAAAATCCATCTTGATTTTCAAAAATCACATATTTGTGTGGTCACTGAACTGATCTTTATCTGAAATCTATTCCCTGTTGACTAACTGTTTATTCTTGAGATATGGCCAACAACATTGCTGTTCCTCCACCTGCTGTTCAAGGATTGGACAACATGGCCACAAATCCAGTCAACCACATTTCACATCATAAATTGCCCATGTTTTCAATAGACAATTATGATTTCTGGAAAATTAGAATGAGGGCTCATCTTGCATCTCTTCACACTGACATGTTAAGAGTAATCACAAGAGGACCTTTTGTGTTTACTCAAACTAACCCCAGGGTGACAGATGAGCAAAGAGCAGATGTAAGGGAACTGATTCCCAAAGATGAGGATGACTTCACTGCTGATGAAAAGAGGAAAGATAATCTGAATTATCTTGCCATGAACACCCTCTACCAAACAATTCCAGATGCAGTCATGGGTAGAGTCTACCACTGCACCACAGCCAAAGAAATTTGGGATACTCTTGCTGAGATGTGTGAGGGTACAGAAAAGATCAAGGAGAACAAGCTCCAAGTTGCTGTGCAGAAGTTTGAACAATTCACAATGGAGTCTGAAGAATCCATTGACAAATTTGCTGGTAGATTCACTGATGTGATGAATGCAATCAACTCATTGGGCAAGGTGTACTCCAGGAGAGAAGTTAGATTGAAGATTTTGAGAAGTCTCACTCAAAAGTGGGATGTCTATGCTGTGATGATGCAGAATACCAAGGATCTCTCCTCCATGCCCATGCAACAAATCTTCTCAGAACTCAAAGCCTATGAGTTTGACCTCAATAGAAGAAAACCAGTTGAGGAACCTTCAAATCCTACCAAGGGAGTGGCATTCAAAGCCAACGTTGCTGAACCTGAAATGCAACCCACTCCCAGATCATCAAAGTCAGTATCAAAGACTGAAATGAAGGAGGAACTAGCCTTGATGGCTAGAAGGTTTGACAAGCTCAACACAAGCTTTGGTAGATACAAGAAATTCTACCAAGACAACAAATTCAGGAGAAGGTACAACTCCCCTGAAGATCAGGCCAAGGACAAAAAGCCTGAAGAGAAAAGATCAGAGGAAAAGTACTCTGATAGGAGAAGGTCCAGTAGAGCTGACCCTTCATCATCAAAAGGAAGAGATGAATCCAAGAAGGATGATGATGAAGACCTATGCTACAATTGCAAGAAGAAAGGGCACTTCCAGTATGACTGCCCTGAATTGAGCTCTAAAGAAAGAAGAGAGAGGCAAGCTAAAAGAGACAGAAAGTTCACCAATAGAAAAACCATGATGGCTGGTGAAGAATCTGATAGTGCTGAGAGCTTCAACTCTTCTGATGGACTGTTCTCAAACAGTGATGATGATGATAATGTGTGCAACATGGCTATTGAGAATGATGAGGTACCTCCACTTCTAGCTCACCATCATTCTTATCACAGAACACTAGTGAAGTCAACTTGAAACTTTCCTTTGGGAAGTTGATGGAAGATTTCACTAGATTACAAGAATTTCATGATAATTGTGTGAGAGAAAATGAAAGATTGGCTATTGAACTTGCCAAAAACTCTGAGGTAGCTGTTGATGTCAAATCCACTGAGTTGTATCAACAAGTCTTGAGAGAGCTTAAGGAAGCAAATCTCAGGATAGTTGACCAACAAAAGGAGATTGATGATCAACTACTCTCTCAGAAAAGAAGAGATTTTGGACTGAAAATTCTAAATGCCAAGTTTGAAAATCTCTCACATGAATATGATATTCTTAAATCAAGTGAAGAGAGCCTGAGATTAAAGATGTCTGCTTTGAACAAATCCTCTAGAGCAATAGAGGAAATTCAGAGTTATCAAAGACCTATGGCTCAAAGAAGTGGATTAGGTTTTGATTCATTTGAATCTTCACCTTGTCTTAGTGTTGCTTCTACAAGTAACACTAAGAAAATCTTTGTTAAATCAGTGGCACAGCAAGATGAAAATGAAATAATTCAGCCACTGAACAAAGGAAATGGCAAAATGGATGAATTGCCTACTCAAGTGCCTCAGGAGACTAGGCCAAAACCTAAGGAAATGGCCAAAGCTCCTGATCACAAGAGGAATGTTGCTCAGAAGAGTAGACCCAATGGAAGGGCAACTCTCCTGAACAATGTTCAGAGGAGTTATCCAAGGTATAATCAGCCTAGGCCAACTCTTCTGAGGACAACTATCCTCAAAGGCAGAATCAAATGAGACAACCAAAACCCTTTATGCCAAAGGGTAATGGTCATAAAAATGCCTTTCCTCAAAGATTTCACCAAGCTACACAAAGAACTCATAAGTTCAGGAGAATTGAAAACTCCCCTGAAACTTACAAAGTTAACACATTCACACATACTTTCCCCAAGGCATTTAAGGGAAAGACAGTGTATGTTGATGCACAAGGAAAACAACTTAGCCACCTTGAATCAATCAGGGTGATTAGGCAAGTTTGGGTTCCTAAAGGTACTGCAAACCTCTCAGGACCCAAAACTCAAAGGGTACCTAATCAAGTGAATCTTAAAGTCAAACATTGGGAAGAGTGCTGCAGAATGAAGACAAAGTCTTAACAGCCGTTTATTACCCAAATGAGGACATGTCACTATCAAAAATCTGTCTTCCAGTTCGAAGAACTCGAGGAAGACATTTATAGCAATTTGGGGCTGCCTCTCCAACGGGCAAATCCTCAAATTTGTCTATAAATACAGAAGTGTGAAGACCATTTGAAGCACCTCAACCTTGACAAGAATATCCAACTATCCTACAAGTCAAAGTGCTTTCAAAGCTTTCAAAGAGACTATCTTAGTCTTCAAACACTTCTTCTAAGCTGTACATCATTGTATATCCATACAAAGCTTAGAGAGATATCCTATCCTTATACACTGACCTTCATTGTAAAGGATATCTCATTAGTTGGAACCTTACTTCAACCCTTACCCCTTTCAAGTGAGAAAGTGAGAAGGTTGTAGTAGTAGAAGTGGTAGGAGCTGACTGTTGAGAGAAGAACAGTTCAGTTCTGAGTTGAGAAGAGGGTACTAGGACTCTAGACATCCTAGGGATCAATTCACCAAGGAGTGGTGTTATTGATCAAGTGCACCTTGGCACTATAAAACAAGTTAATTCCAAGAGTGAAGGAATTATCCTGTTAAATCAAGGAAAGTGGATGTAGGAGCTTGAGTCTCTGAACCACTATAAACCTCTTGTGTTGATTTGCTTTACAAGTACTTACATTCATTCAACACTGCACACAAAACTGATCTTTCAAAGAACCTATATTCAAAGACTGTGCAAAAACTGTATTGGACAAGTTCCCTGAAACTAAACTGGATTGCATTGAATTGACAAAGTAATTTCAGAAACTTAAGGAGTCTAAACTTAAAGGGCCAACCACTATTCCGCACATATAACTCCCCTAGATAGTTATTCAACTAAGTACTCAATACTACATAGTAGTTTGATTATCTTAGAAGAGTTAATCGTCTTCAGCAGAGTTGTCCAAGACAACCTTGCTGAGCTCTGGTTTGATCACAAGTTGAAAAGAATTGCATACAAGTGTATTCCCCCCCCCATACACTTGTTGTATACTCCTTTCAGGACCAACAAGTGGGTATGGTGTTAACCTCTTCATCACCTCAAGATTGATTTGGAGAAGGAATTCCACAACACATTAAGGACTTTAGGTTGTAATGTTGATGTTTTTTGATGCATTTTGTTGATTTAGTCCTTTGTTTTGGTGTTTCAAAAAAAAAAAAAAAAAAACACATGTTTACTACAAATCAAATATTTCTTTTAATGACGATTTCAAAATTAGCAGCAATTGTAATTAATAAGATTATTCTTTTAAGATTGTCAATTAATTGACGTCAAATAATCATTTTTGGCCAAGTTATTCATGTCACTTTTGCGGTTTCACATACTTTTCAAGTATTTCCCCTAAATTCTTTAAGCCAAAGTTCTTTTAATTTCAAAAAGAAAATCATCCACTTAAATTATTTTAAATTTTCAAATTTGGTTGAATCAAACTACTAATTATTATTATTAGTAGTAGTAAATATTATTAATAATTCTAAAATTTAAGATATTTAATTATTCTAGGTGACAAAGCTAAGCTTAAAGTTATTTCATTATATCTATTGCATCCAAAACATTCATTCAATATGTGGTTTACTTGCCTTTATTAAATTCTTTGTATGAATGAATTGATTATTTGTTGCATGCATGACATGAAAACTGAATGCACAAGAAAGAACTTGGGACTGAAAAGAGGTCTTTGAGGGGGACCTAGTGGGATTTAAAAGAGATCCTTGGAAAAACCAGAATGAAGAAAAGTGCATCCATGACATTTTATGAAGTACATATGTATATACAATTATTCATTTTATTTGTATATTGCATTTAATCTTGTCAAGTGACTTCACTAAGTTAGTGGTTTGCTCATACATATATTTAACATTTCAAATTCAGGTTGATGAGTTGATGGCGAGGAGAGGTAGTGGATGTCAATTAAACTGTCATGTATTATTATTAAATTTTATGAATTAGGTTATTTAAAAATTCAAGTGTATTAATATTGAGACTTTTAATTAAATTCCTTTTGAGATGTTGTTTATTATCTCGAGTCTTCCGCTGTTATTAAAGTAATATTATTGTTAAATAAGTTTGAAAGTTTTATTTCTTTAGCTAAAAAATTTAGTTCATGCCTCTTTATTTTGAAATTGTCATGTATTTTCACAAAATCTACTTTTATGAAAATTGGGGTGTGACATTTTTCTACTGATATTTGGTGGTACTCTCTATATTCACCATATATCACCATCATGCACATTGACTTTACCATTAATATTGTTTCTTTTACCAACCAATTTTCTTTGACAAATATATGAAAGCGTGTTGAGAGCCAAGGAGCCTACGACTTCAATTGAGGTGATTAGTTTGACTATTGTTGATAATTTGATACTCTTTGGTAGATATCCATGGGAAAAAAGTGTAATAATTACAACTGATGCGGCCTAAAAATGTCACCTAATAAGAAGTCGACACGTGTATAGAGGATAAGATAAAAGTGGAAGGATCAGATTATATAATACTCTCTGATGAAAAATCCCCTCTGGAGATCCCTTTGGAGGGAGCTCCGTCTGGAAAGAAGCTTCAGGAAGAATTAGTTTTGATGTAAGGTCGTGAGCCTTAAATGTAGGGAGATTCCGCCATTTTCGGCTCAGACTTGATAAAAGGCAGACTTTATCCTCCTTTATCTAGGGGAACCAAGTCTACTAAGAAGGAATGTTGCCGAGTCTTCGGGAAGTGGAGAGAAGGGAAGACTTCGTCCACTCAGCAGGGCCGAGTCTTATGGGCAGCTCCGAAAGAAGAGGAAGACTTGACTTCCTCTTGAGGAAGGATCTCTATAAATAGGTAAATCCAAGGAGATTTCCAGGTTAGACATTCTTATATTACAAACTTGATATATTAAACGAAAAACACCTTTTTGATATTCTGTGAGAACTGATTTAATACATCAAGGACCTCGAGATCCTTGGGAGATTTTGATAAGCCCTATACTGACTTAGGCATCGGAGTGTCCACGCCGGACCCCCCTCCGGCGTGTTCTTTGCAGGTTCTTGAGGATTTCGAGTGGAGGCAGCATACTTGGAGTGATTGTACGTGTTCGAAGAGTGGGACATCCAATCCAGAAGACACGCAATCCTCTCGTGCAAATTTTGGCACATCAACTGGCGCCGTCTGTGGGAAAGAGTTGAAAGATTTTCTCACGAATTTCTACCTATTCGAGCAAATGGGTGGCGGAAAGAAAACATCTACTTCGGGAAAGAAGAATCTTCAAGGGGAAAATTCCCCTTTACCAACGGATCCCCCATCAAGAGGAGGCCGGGGGAAAGATCCAATCCATACTCTTTCTGGATCAAATCAGCCATTGGCGCATACCCCAGGCTTGGCCGACGAAAGTCATCCCCTACCGGTCGGGGAGAAAGTAACAGAGAATCTTGAAGCCCTAGAGTCCCAGACAGCGGATCCTCAGCGAGAAGATATTCTAGACTCGGGGCCGCTCCTGATCTCTCCCGATCAGTTGAACGCCCTCATTAAGCAAGCCGTAGAGAGAGCCTTCGCGGACCAAAGAGATCGGGTCCCCAGTGCTGCACCAGGAAACCTGGAGGTACCTGCCCTGAGACCCCAAGATGAGGCACCTGTAGCCTCCCAAGTGTTGTCCAAGGAAATGGGGATGCGGGCAGAAGAAGACGATAAAGTGCCCTCCCGAGCGGAGAGAACCATTCCCCTTCGGAATACAAGAAGGAATGCAGATCTGGCACCCCGAGAGACAGAACTCCCTGAAGCAGAAGAAAGCACGGATGCTACCTACGGAGGGCCAGTTAGTGATCAACTACAGGCCCTGCAGAAGGATATGAAGGATATGAGGAAACAGATGAATAATCGAGCAAGTAGATCCGCATATTTTCTGGATGTCAGTTCTCTCCTAGCATACTACAGGATGAACTACCATTCAATTTCAAGCCCCTCAATTTCGAATACGACGGTACGGCTGACCCTTATGAACACCTAGTAAGATTTGAGAATGCTGCGCTATTACACCGCTACGGAGAAGGAATCAAGTGCAGGGTGTTCCTGACCACCCTGGCAAAAGCGGCGCAGCAATGGTTCACTCAACTAGAACCTAATACTATCCGATCCTGGGAGGAATTCAGTGAGTTATTTCTCCATCAATTTGCAAGTGCCCGGAGACAACCACGGGCCACTTTGACCCTCTTCAATCTGAGGCAATGGGAGAGCGAGAGTTTGAGAGCTTTTCTCCGGAGATTCAATCAGGCAGCTCTAGAGGTCCCTACAGCTTCTCCGGAGGTGAAGATCAACGCTCTCACCAACGGATTACGGGATGGAGATTTCTTCTCCTCCTTAGCTAAGAAGCCAGTTAAGAATTTTGATGAGTTGCTGCACAGAGCAGAGAAGTACCTCACTCTGGAGGAGGTCCGTAAAGCCAAAAGACTGAAGGTTAGGCCACAGGATCGAGAGAGAAGAAGAGAAGGTCCCTCCAGACGACCCAGCCCAGAGGTCCCTCGGACCTCTGGATCAACAAGAGATAGCAACCCCTCCGGAGGTCCCTGGTCTGGCCCTCGCGGGAGGTTTGAGAAATACACGCCCTTGAGGATTGAGCCTGCTGAAGTACTGGAGGTAGCAGGAGATCATCCAGACTTGAAATTCCCATATTCCAGAGGTCGAGGACCTCAGAAGCCTAAGTCTGATCGATTTTGCCGATTTCACAATGAATATGGACATGACACAAATCAGTGCTACCACCTGAAAGACGAGATTGAGAGGATGATCCAAGCGGGCCATCTAAAAGAATTTATATTTAGAGACAGACAGGGCCCTCGAGGGCAGAAGCGAAAAGACCATGAAAGAAAACCGGAAGAGAAGGAAACCAGAGAGGCGGCCGAAGATATACCCCCTCCACCGCCGAAGAGAGGAGTGATTCACATGATTGTGGGAGGACCAGCCGATGGAGATTCCTTTCGGAAGAGAAAACAGAGTGTCCGAGCTCTAAAAGCAGAGAAAGGGGGTCAGTTAAGAGAAGTAGGACGTATGACGGAGACGCCCAATATCCGATTTGGGCCGGAGGATGTGAAGGGAGTTAAGGAAGATCACAACGATGCTCTGGTGATCACTACCGACATAGCTGGGTTCGATGTTGCTCGAATCTTCGTAGATACGGGGAGTTCAGCTGACATTATGTTTTTCGAATGTTTTAAGAGAATGGAGCTGAGTGTGAAGCTGCGTCTTGTAGATACCTCTCTGTATGGTTTTTCCGGAGGTGCCATCCAACCTTTGGGATCAGTAATGTTACAGGTAGGATTGGGGGACGCTCCAGCTCGAAAAGTCCACTTGGTGGAGTTCCTTATCGTAGACATCCCCTCATCATACAATGTTGTGATGGGACGACCTAGCCTGAATCTCTTTCAGGCAATCATTTCTACATTTCATATGAAAATGAAATTCCCTACAGCCACAGGGGTGGGAGAAGTAAGAGGAGACCAGTACCAAGCACGGAAGTGCTATGCAGAGTCTGTAAAGATGGCGGACATAGCCCTAACTAAGGGCTTGGAGTGGACGAGAGGAGATGACCCTGAGGTCAAGAGGAAGAAAGTAGAGGGAGCAGCACCTGAACAGGTGAATGTTAAAACAGACGAGGAACTGATGAGCGTGGAGCTCTTCCCAGGGAAACTCGGCTTTGCCACTAAGATAGGTACCCAACTGGGACCGGAACTTACAGAGAAGGTAATCTTTACATTACGTCGAAATTCCGATATATTTGCATTTTCTCCAGCTGACATGACAGGGGTCCCTCCGGAGATAGCAATACATTGCCTTAATGTTGATCCAAAGGCAAAGCCCGTGAAACAGAAACTACGAAATTTTGGAATTGAAAAGAATAACATCGTGAAAGAAGAAGTCGAGAAACTATTGAAAGCAGGACACGTGGTGAAAGTCCAATTCCCAGAATGGCTCTCCAATGCGGTGTTAGTGCCTAAAGGGGGAGGAAAATGGAGAATGTGCATCAATTTCAGGGACCTCAACAAGGCATGCCCTAAAGACCACTATCCGTTGCCAAGAATAGACCAGTTAGTAGATACAACCTCAGGCTTCGAGCTGCTAAGCATGATGAATGCATACCAAGGATACCACCAGATCCAGCTAAACCCCTTAGATGTCTCCAAAGTGTGCTTCATAGCAGCGTGTGGAACGTTCGGCTATGTTCGAATGCCATTCGGATTAATCAATGCTGGAGCAACGTATCAAAGGATGGTCGATGCTGTCTTTCAGAGACAGTTGGGGAGGAACATGGAGATATATGTAGACGATATGCTGGCTAAGAGTGTAAAGGCAGATCAGCATGTGGAAGATCTGGAGGAAATTTTCCAAGTAATTCGAGAGAACGACATCAAGTTGAACCCCGCCAAGTGCTCTTTCGGAGTAAAATCAGGGAAGTTCCTCGGATACATGGTCACTCAAAGAGGTATAGAAGTGAATCCAGCCAAGGTGAAGGCTGTACTGGACATGCAGCCACCGAGAAACGTGAAAGAGCTCCAGACGCTCAATGGGAGGATTACAGCATTGAGCAGGTTCATAGCTAAGTCTGCCGAAAAGAGTCATCCCTTCTTTAAGATTCTCAAGAAAGGAACAAAGTTTGAATGGAATGAAACATGCCAACAGGCCTTTGAAGACCTGAAGCATCATTTATCCCAGCTACCGAAGCTGACAAAGCCTTCTCCGGGAGATACTCTCATTTTGTATCTCTCTGTAGGGGAATTCTCACTAAGCACCGCCTTGGTTAAAGAAGAGGGATCTCTTTAGTATCCTATTTATTACGTCAGTAAGGTCATGCAAGGGGCTGAAACTCGATACTCATAAATTGAAAAGGCTGCTCTGGCAGTGGTAGTTACAGCGCGAAGGCTGCGCCCATATTTCCTCTCTTACAAAATACTGGTCCGCACTAATTACTTTCTGAAACAGGTTATAGGGCGAGCAGACCTCTCTGGAAGGATGGTGAAATGGGCAATAGAGCTCCAAGAATATGATGTGGATTTTGAGCCACGGAAAGCCATAAAAGCCCAAGCTTTGTCCGACTTCATCCAAGAGTCGACCAAACCAGAGGAAGCTGAGGGATGGAAGGTATATGTAAGGAGAGGACCTACAATTTGCAGTGAGGTTTCGATTCATGACTTCAAATAATGGAGCGGAGTACGAAGCTTTGATCAGAGGAATGGAGATGGCATTAGAATTGGGAGCTCCAAAGGTAACCCTATACTCAGACTCCCAATTAGTTGTTCAACATGTGAATGGGGAGTATATAGCCAAAGATAGTAGGATGATTGCCTATCTGGAACGAGCCAAAGAAGTGATGGGCAAATTCCAAGAGTGCGAGGTAGTCCAGATACCTCGAGAGAAAAATATGCAAGCAGATAGCCTCTCCAAACTCGCTAGCTCCACAGAGTTTGATGGACAAGGAACAGTGACCTTGGTAGTGGCAGAAAGAGAGACCCTGGAGAACCCCATTGGTGCCATTGAGGAGGAAGATGATTGGAGAAGAGCCATATGGGTGGAACTCACTAAGGGAGCAGACGCCTCTACCACCAGAGAGACCCGAGCCCTTCGGATCAAATATTGTATTATCGGAGGACACTTATACAAGAAATCGTTCACACAACCATATTTGAGGTGTATATCAACCCGAGAAGCGATGTACACACTCAAAGATATCCATGAAGGTGATGCAGCTAGTCATGAAGGATATAAAGCAGTGGTGACGAAAGTTTTAAGGGCTGGATTATACTGGTCCTCCATGACAAAAGACGCTAGGGAATTTGTGAAAAAATGTGTCAAGTGTCAGAAAAATGGTCCATTGATAAGGACCCCAGCGGAAGAGATGGGAGCTATGCACTCTCCCTGTCCCTTTGCTAAGTGGGGAATCGATTTGGTAGGACCCTTCCCTCCAGCCTCCGGAGGAAGGAAATTTCTGATAGTAGTAGTGGACTACTCTAGCAAATGGGTGGAAGCTGCTCCTCTGGCTACGATAGATGAAGAAAATGTGATTAAATTCTTGAGAAAACAGATTTGTTGCAGATTCGGAGTACCCAGAATATTGGTCTCTGATAATGGAACATAGTTTAACGGAGAAAATGTACAAGGATGGTGTGCAAGACTAAACATAATACAGAGATTCACCTCTGTAGCTCATCCTCAAGCCAATGGACAAGTGGAGGTTACTAATCGAACGATAGTTGATGGTATTCGAACAAGACTGACGAAGATAGGAGGAGGATGGGTGAACGAGTTAGACAATGTATTGTGGTCATATAGAACTAGTCCAAAGACAGCAACTGGAGAGTCCCCATTTCAGCTGGTCTACGGAGCCGCGGCGGTGATACCTCCAGAGGCCGTGTTGCAGTCGCATCGAATTGCCCAATTTGAAGAACATCAGAATGAAAGATTGATGAGAGAGGCCCTAGATTTAATGGAAGAAGAAAGAGAGATGGTTAGAGTACGTGCCGAAAGGTATAAGAGCAGAATTAAAGCCGCATATGACCGAAGGGTGATTCCGAGGTCCTTCAGAGTGGGGGACCTGGTACTAAGAAGAGCGGATGCCCTAAAGAATACGGGAAAGTTGGAGCCCAACTGGGAGGGGCCTTATAAAATCACACAGGTACTGAAGGGAGGAGCCTATAGATTACAGAGCATGGAAGGCGTCGACATAGTTAGACCCTGGAACGTTTGCCATTTGAAGAGATTCTTTATTTGAAGAAAGTGTAAGGTCTTGAGACCATTTATGACTTTTGTTTTGTGATTTTTTGCATGGATTCATATTTTGCTTAATGTATTTTGTGGCTTCACCGGAGCTCTTTTTCCCTCTCTACGGGTTTCCCCTCTGGGGTTTTTTCGTAAAGAGGTTTTTAACGAGACCGGCGTAGGTTATCTATGGCCTATGTTGAAAACTGACAATAAATCAATGAAGTCTTATCCCTTTTTGAAGAAAGAATTATTCAGAATTATTGTGTCTTGATTATCTTTTTCATATTTGAATATGCGATATATGAGTATAAACAATGACGAGTGAGAAACACTCAAAGGCCTAGAGGCCGGGGTGCTCCAGAGAGCCCTCGTATTACTTGAGACCCAAGTGGGTTACTGAAATGAGAAGATTTTATGAATTAAAATCTTTTAAGAATTCGAGTGAGAAACACTCAAAGGCCTAGAGGCCGAGGTGCTCCAGAGAGCCCTCGTATTACTTGAGACCCAAGTGGGTTACTGAAATGAGAAGATTTTATGAATTAAAATCTTTTAAGAATTCGAGTGAGAAACACTCAAAGGCCTAGAGGCCGAGGTGCTCCAGAGAGCCCTCGTCTTACTTGAGACCCAAGTGGGTTACTGAAATGAGAAGATTTTATGAATTAAAATCTTTTAAGAATTCGAGTGAGAAACACTCAAAGGCCTAGAGGCCGAGGTGCTCCAGAGAGCCCTCGTCTTACTTGAGACCCAAGTGGGTTACTGAAATGAGAAGATTTTATGAATTAAAATTTTTTAAGAATTCGAGTGAGAAACACTCAAAGGCCTAGAGGCCGAGCTGCTCCAGAGAGCCCTCGTCTTACTTGAGACCCAAGTGGGTTACTGAAATGAGAAGATTTTATGAATTAAAATCTTTTAAGAATTCGAGTGAGAAACACTCAAAGGCCTAGAGGCCGAGGTGCTCCAGAGAGCCCTCGTCTTACTTAAGACCCAAGTGGATTACTGAAATGAGAAGATTTTATGAATTAAAATCTTTTAAGAATACGAGTGAGAAACACTCAGAGGCCTAGAGGCCGAGGTGCTCCAGAGAGCCCTCATCATACTTGAAACCCAAGAAGGTTAATTAATGAAAGGAGAAGATTTTTTGCGAATAAAAGTCTTCTAAGCACAAGAAAGTGAAAAGAAGGTGAAATGCTTAGAGGCTTAGAGACCAAGATCCTCCAGAAAGCCCTCACCATGCTTGAGAATTACAAAGACTAGATAATGAAAAGGATAGATTTTATGATCCAGGAGTCAAGAGAAGAGGGAGGATGTCCCCCCATAACCAAGCCACTTGAAATTAAAAAACAACCAAGAGATGATTCCAACGTAGCCTACAAGACCAACAAAAAGGGGGGAAGAGAGCACACCTCCAACATATGCTTTGCTGGTCTTGTAAGTTACTCATGCAAACAGAGAAGAAAAAGCACGCCAACAGACAAGCAATATCAAGCCAATACGATCACTAAAAAAGCCCCCACATATCCAGGAGTGTGGGGTCCCCTACGAAATATGAGAACAAGTATTATGAGCAGAAAATGAAAAGAGTGCAGCAAAACAAAAGAAAAGTAAATTGTTCATTGTGACCACCAGAAATATGAAATCTAAACTGCTTTTTCAGCAGCAGCTTCCTCGGCAACAGCCCCCTCGACCTCAACTCCTTCAATTCTTCAAGCAGCGCCCTCCTCTTCAGCGACATGGTTGCTAGATCCTCCGCCCTCCTCTGGACCCTCTGTGCCTTTCACGGTATCTTCAACGCCTGTCCCTCCATCTACCTTTGTTGCCATCTCTGGAGCAGAGGCATAAGGATAAACTAGACGCTCCAGGGGCTTTAGCTCAGCCATGCTCACCTTAGCAGCCTGCAACTTGGTGATGGCCTGATTCATGTCGGGCAACCACCAAGGACTGTCGGGGCTCTCCTTAGGATCCCCCAAGAATTTTGGAGGAGTAGCGAGTTGATCCAGGTGGAACTCACGGGAGTAGGTCCCATCGAACCCCAGGGCTGAGTGTTCGGCCACAGCATTGCTGAAGCCATGGTCGATGAAATGAGGGATATGGGGCCCCATGGCGCATAAGAAGCTCGAGCTCTTTAGGAAGCCGGACAACCACTGAGTATGGAGAGTCCCCAAGAACTCTTGACCCAAGGAGGAAGTGAATAGAAACTTAATGCAAGCCTGCACTCCGACGTCTGGTAGCTCGCGTTCCATCCGGCCCACCTCCTGCACCAGATATTTAATCCGGGCTGCATCCTGCTTGCTTTGAGTTTGTAGAAGAGATAACTCCTCAGCCAGAGCTTGAGCTCGTTTATGAGCTTTGTCTTTCTCCGTAGTGATCCCTTTGAGGGTTGACTGGAGAGAAGATGCTTCAGCCCGGAGAAGTTCGAGCTCAGCCACCATCTCAACGCCTTGGTCGAGTATCTTAGTATAGATAAGACCAAACTACAAAAGAAAAAGAAACAATGTTTAGGATGTGAAGAAGGCAGAGATCTGAAAATAATAGAAAGTACCTCGGAAAAAAGATGAGCCCCCCGGAGCAGTAGATCTTCAGGAAGAGGCGTGTCGGATAGCTCAGCGTTGGGAGGAGCAGGGCATCGGTCGATAAGACGGTGGAGAGGCTCGTACACAGTAGGAGGGGGAGATTCCTTCTCAGCACGGGTCGTTTTTCCCTTCTTCTTCTTAGAGGTGCCACAATCAGAAAAGAAGGCATTGGCAGCTGATCGGGTTCTCCTAGCAACTGAACCAGGAACTTGAGTGGATGAACCGGGGAGATGAGGAACCTTTGAAGGGCTCCCTGGAGCCGGGGTCTTTGCTGAGCTCTCGAGAGCAGGAGACGGAGGAGCTTTTGGAGGATCTTCTGGAGCGGATAATACAGGGGTCCTCACTATGCTGAGAGCAGGGGCATCCCGTGAGATGTGAGTTAACCAACTCATTGCTGCAGATAACCAAGAAGATGTTCAGAATGTAGAAAAATAACCACATACGAGAAGTAAGAAACAAGAATAAAAGATTTTTTACCATCTCGAGAATCTAAAGGGAAGTCTTGAGGGCAAAAGCCAAAGTGGGAGAGGATGCGAGGATTTTTACAAATACCAGGAATATCGAAATAATCGTGCAGATGGATGTGAGTATTGAGATCAGTCATAACAATGTGATTGGAAACAGAATAAGCTTTCAAAGGAGGAGGAAGTACTCCTGGGTTGTGGAATATCCAATCCCCGTGAGGAAATGACCAATCAGTGGGGCTTGTAACAAAAAAATAATAATCTCGCCAGGATGAGTCTTCTTCATGGAGTTTCTTCAGAAACTTACAAACACGGGACCTTCGCCCACTAACATAAAAGAAGCCATCGTTCACTTTATAAGAATGTTGGCTCAGAAACAGTTCGGCAGATGGGTCACCCCCATTCCCTTTCACCAGGATGAAAAAGCATATCATAGTACGGATAGCATTCGGAGTAAACTGGTTAAGAGGGATCTGCATACGAGTCAATATGGGAGCCAAATAGGGATGAATCGTAAATCGTAGTCCTGCCCTAAGTTGAGCTTCGAAAAAAGCAAGAGTCCAGGGTTGGGAGAGATCTGGGCGTTCATTTGAGCGAGGAGCGCGAAAGGTATATTCCGATGGAAAACCATAAGCATGAGTAAGGCTAACTAGATGAGTATGGTCGATTTGAGATGAAGGGGAAATCTTATTCTCTGGACTCCCCATCAGAGAGGGAGTCAATTCAGAAGAGTTTGGGCTAAGATTTTCAGGCGGAGAAAGGGAGCTTGACATCGAGTTACAGTGCTAATAAAAGTGGAAAGAAAAAAAAAAGGAAGATAGCTGGGTTACCTTGATTAAGAGGACTACGGAATCGGTCGGGGCGGCCGGCGACGGCGAAAACTCGGAGGAAGAACACCGAAGGAGAAAGATGAAGACGATATGAGACTTTTGGGAGGAAATGAAATTTGAAAAAGGGAAGAAGAGAAAAGAGGCGGTTGTGTGGAGTAAATGAGAGAAGATATGGGAAGGAATCGAGAACTTTTCTCGGGAGAATAACAAAGGAGAGAAAAAAGTGATCGCGAGGGGCCCACGCGTGGAAACCGAAAAGTCTCGTTAGTTGGAGGCGGGAAAAGCCTTCGGAGAAGGACATGTTTTGAAACTTCCTCTCCAAAGCAGGAATGATACACATATCTCCAGAAGGACCCTTGAACTAGATTTTAGGAAATTTCTCTACTCTCCCAAAAGATGTCCCCCTTTTACGAGAGTAGGGGGGAGTAGATGATGCGGCCTAAAAATGTCACCTAATAAGAAGTCGACACGTGTATAGAGGATAAGATAAAAGTGGAAGGATCAGATTATATAATACTCTCTGATGAAAAATCCCCTCTGGAGATCCCTTTGGAGGGAGCTCCGTCTGGAAAGAAGCTTCAGGAAGAATTAGTTTTGATGTAAGGTCGTGAGCCTTAAATGTAGGGAGATTCCGCCATTTTCGGGTCAGACTTGATAAAGGCAGACTTTATCCTCCTTTATCTAGGGGAACCAAGTCTACTAAGAAGGAATGTTGCCGAGTCTTCGGGAAGTGGAGAGAAGGGAAGACTTCGTCCACTCAGCAGGGCCGAGTCTTATGGACAGCTCCGAAAGAAGAGGAAGACTTGACTTCCTCTTGAGGAAGGATCTCTATAAATAGGTAAATCCAAGGAGATTTCCAGGTTAGACATTCTTATATTACAAACTTGATATATTAAACGAAAAACACCTTTTTGATATTCTGTGAGAACTGATTTAATACATCAAGGACCTCGAGATCCTTGGGAGATTTTGATAAGCCCTATACTGACTTAGGCATCGGAGTGTCCACGCCGGACCCCCCTCTGGCGTGTTCTTTGCAGGTTCTTGAGGATTTCGAGTGAAGGCAGCATACTTGGAGTGATTGTACGTGTTCGAAGAGTGGGACATCCAATCCAGAAGACACGCAATCCTCTCGTGCAAATTTTGGCACATCAACAACGTTCATGATTTTTTTTTTAAAAAGAAGTTCAATCCAAAACAACACTCTTCTTTGTGGGGATTTCCAATATCATACATTTACATATTTTTTAATTTAAACATTATTTAATATATATTATTTATGAATAACTTATTTAATTTTTTTTATTTGTTAGGTTTGGGCATTTGAGTATATTCCTCACATTTGTGAATTGTTATGATATCCCACATCGGTTCCACATGAAAGTGTGGAAGTGTATATACGTGAGAGTCAATCTTTGACCCTCATGACCATGGTTTTAGATAAAGTTAGAGCTCCCTAGCTTATATTCCTAATAATTCGTTTGACCTACCAAATTCAGACGGGCTGCGGAAAGGGGCTACTCGACGGTGGGCCCAGTGGTTGCCATTTGCCACCCGGGAAGAGGGCCTTAGCTTGTGGGTTGCCACCCGCAGTGTGTCGTTCGTGGACGTTCCCTTTGAAAGGAGGATGGGTTGTTATGATATTCCACACCGGTTCCACATGAAAGTGTGGAAGGGTATGTAAGTGGGAGTCAACCCTTCACCCTTGACCATGGTTTTGGGTAAAGTTAGGGTTTCTTAGCCTATATTCCTAACATGAATAAAATTTTAAGAATATGTTCTTGGAAATCTACTCTCATACCTTCTTATGAAGACATGAGAAGGGTTTTGAACGATTCAAAGGTAAGTAGATAAATTGCATATAATTAACTGAAGTTCGATTTATATTCGTAACATACTTTATTGTTAAATCATGTTTAGATTGAAGTAATTTCATTGGAAGCCACACATGAGGACAGTGAAGAACATTATTTAAAAAATTACTTCGAGTTCGAGAAGCTTAATGATGGTAAAACATCAAATATGGAAGTAAGAGTGTACCCTCTCAAAGGAATGAGCTAGATAAAGATGTAAGTATACTTGTCATATTTTTTAAAAAATGTAATCTTCAATATGTGCTTTAATTGGTAATGTATGATATACTTTCATGTAGGATATGCATTGCTCTTCTACTATTCCAAATGTAGTGTCTGCTACCCAACATCAGCCAACTCAATTCAGTGTTTTGAGTCAAATAAAAAGTCATACATGGGCTCGATAAGAAGTTGATGCTCTCGACAAGAAGATTGATGCTCTCAACATGAAGGTTGACGCTCTCGATAAGAAGGTTGAGATGACAATAAAAATAGATCAAGTGAAGAAAAAACTTGTTGATGAAGTAGATGGTGGTGTCCCTCCGACGTACCATACGGTAGATACATCTTTTCAGGCTGAAGATGATGATGTTCACACGACGGATCATACTTTGGAGACTGTTGGGAATAAAATGAGAATTTTGATTAAGATACCAAAACCCCTTAAGACATGTCAAATAGACAAGTCAATATGATATGAACATGTTTCAGGAGTGTTGGAACAAGTAGCATAGGCTAGTTGAGAAGCTGATGTGTTAGGCAACTCTTAGTTTATTTAGATGCACAAGTTGAGGGGGAACACATGCTTAGAAGTATACAAGAATCAAGTCCCCTCAAGGCTCAGAATCAAATTGATCCCAAGTCTGCTGAAATGCATAAGTGACCAACTGTGTTGATCAAGTCAGCTCAGTAGCAGTCCAAACTCTCTGAAGAACAATTGTATAGAATACATCAACAAAACCAAGTCTACTGAAGTATATGTCAAAGATTCAGAGGAGATGCCCAGCAGAAATGTCTCAACACATTTGAACCAGAACAACTCTAAGGTAAAGGCTAACTATGCTGATAGGACCAAAATCACTGATATAGAACCATCAATGCACAGAACCATCAACAAATGTGTTATGAAAGAGCCAAGTCATCTAAAAGAGTTGTGCCAACACTGCTGATAAGCCAAGTATGCTGATACTGATAAGCAGAACTGTCCAGATGATAAGGAAAGTTGTCCTTATCATAGGACCAATCATCAGAAGTGATGTCCATGTTTGATCAAGTGAATCTTCAAGTCAGACATTGGGAAGAGTGCTTTAAAGTTAAGACAAAGAGCAAACAACCCTTTACTTCCCAAATTAAGGACATGTCACTTTCAAGAAACTGTCTTCCAGTTGCAGAGTTCAAGGAAGACAAATATAGACATTTTGAGGTTGTCTCTCCAACGGACATAACCTCAATTTGCTCTATAAATACAGAAGTGTGGAAACCATTTGAAGGCATCCAACTAGCATTCAAGTGAACCAACTATCCTGAAAAGGAAAAACCTTCAAGCTTACAAAGAACATTCTTAGTTTCCCAAACACTTCTTCTAAGCTGAACTTCATTGTACATCAAACAAAGCTTAGAGAGATATCCTGTCCTATACGTTGTGCTCATTGTAAAGGATATCTCATGACCTAGTTGGAACCAACATCAACCCCTATATCTTTCCAAAAGAAAGTTAGAAGGTTGTTGTAGTAGAAGTGTAAGGAACTAACTGTTGAGAGAAGAACAGTTAAGTTCCGAGTTGAGAAGAGAGTACTAGGACTCTGATTCCTAGGGATCAAGGCACCAAGGAGTGGTGTGGTTGATCAAGTGCACCTTGACACTATAAAACAAGCTAATTCCAAGAGAAATGAATTATCCTATTAAATCAGGGAAAGTGGATGTATGAGCTTGAGTCTCTGAACCACTATAACTCTTGTGTTGTTTACTTTAAAGCTATTTCATTCAAACACACATTCATACACTGCACACAAATTGATCTTCAAAGATATACATACACGACTGTGCAAAATTTCTTTGGGACATGTTCCCTGAAAACCAGTTAGGTGTTAAGCTAAGAATTTCAGAATTAAAAGGAGTTTAAACATAAGGGTCAACCACTATTCCGCACATATAACTTATTTAGATAGTTATTCAACTAAGTACTCAATAGTACTTAGTAGTTTGATTATCTTCTGAAAGTTATTCATATTAGAAGAGTTGTCCAGGACAACCTTGCTGAAGCCTGATTTGCTTAAGTTTGAAAAAGATTTGCATACAAGTGTATCCCCCCCCCCCATACACTTGTTATATACTCCTTTCAGGACCAACAGAGACAATCCCTACTAAGGATCATGCTTTGGACACAATCCTTATTGGAGTGAGTGATGATGATCAATCGTCAATAAATAATTATGCGAATTTGTGTTTTAATTTGTATGAACAAAGTTGATTGGAGTTTGTGTATATTTTTTTATGAAATTTTTACTCTTACTGTTATGCATATTCTTAGTGTGCATATATTAACAGGTTTGTTAGGTCGTGGCCACAAAAGGCGTAAGCGTAAACCTGTACCATCTAACCACACACTTTACACTGATCCTTCAAAACGAAGAAAACTAACAAACGTCACACAATTTGATCCGTATAAAGCTGTTGACATGAAAAAGAAAGAAGTGTTTGATAGATTGGCTAAAGCTACAAACATGTAACTGTATGTGCAAATAAATTAAAATAATAGTTGTATGACATTTTATATTTTTTAAAGCGAAAAAAACATGGCTATCTAGATTCTAGATAACCAGAATCGGTTAATTTTTTTTTAATGTGATATTACCGTAATACCCTCTTTAAATAAAATATTATAATATTCAGTTAGGTGTATTTTCGATCTTTTACCAGATTCTGGATATCCAGAATCTGGATGTGTAGTGCCACCCTTTTAAAAGTTTTTTGTCATGTGCGTAGTGAACAATTGAGTAAACCATATTGCTATGTGGCGAGAAAGTTCTATGATGACCTCTTTTAGGTAAAGAGTGGCTTATGACCGATGTAAGTTCACTATATGGAACGTTAATTTATTTTCTTATAACCATTATATTTTGTATAATAAATTAACATTGCTTTGTATCACATAAAAGAACGTGACCAATACCACAATTATTTGATCAACATGCATTCTGGACAAAAATGAAGAAAGTGGAGAAGTTGACAATAGTAATCAGTACAAGAAATGTGTAGATTCATTGTTTAGATATGTTGATGGAATATTACATATGCATGGTAAAGCTTAGAAGTGTTGTAAATTCCTATACATTCCTTGTTGTGCAAATTTTATTGTGGCATGTTTACCGTGAAGTTTATTAAGTTTTTGTTTGCAAAAATGCAAATTTGATTGTGGCATGTTTACCTTGAACTTTATTAAGTTTTTGTTTGTAAAAATAGACGTTGGCCTTATGATCCGCCCTGATTACATGAATGAAAGAATGGAGAAAAAAAAAATTAATAGTAGATATATTTTCCCAACATTTTGATCCATTATTTATTTTCCTTTTCACTCTATAATAGTTATACAAAGATAATTATTAATATATATATATATATATATATATAATTTGGATTTGCATGATTAATAAAATGAGATTGTGAGAAAATTTGAAGAATTATGTTTGAAATATTTTAGATTGTTAGAAAATTTTGAAGAATTATAGTTGGAATATTTTAGATTGTAAGAAAATTTGAAGAATTCTACAAGTTTTAAGGTCAGTTTCTTTTAGCATGCTCGTTTTGTTATGAGAAATTATGTTTGATGAATTCTACAAGTTTTAATGTCAGTTTCTTCTTTCCACTCTACATTTATCCGTTTACCAGTAATTTCATTGCTTTTCCTTCAACCATTTATGCACTTGTGGAAGTAGCTAGAATTTGCACTCCCTCTCGACCTCTCGAAGCCACTACTTTTAGATTTTTGTTGGAGTTTTCTATCCTTGGCCTTCATGTCCATGAACAATCGCGCTAGTTCTTCGTTTCTTTTTATTACTTCTTGTTTGTCCAACCCTATCGCATCATCTAACATATCTAGTTTCTAAATTTCAGTTTTCCTGGCCTCAATATTCTTTTCAATTGAGCCAAAAACCTTTGCATTCAATTGTTTTAGGTCTGTCTTGAGTCTCTTGAATTTTTTTCTGAATCACGTATCCACTTCATCCTTCAATATTGTAGCTCTTCCATTTTTCTACAACGAACCTCTTAAAATCCGGGTGAAGGCTCCATGCGTTTAGAGTTCTAAAGGGTTTTGTACCCCAATCCTTGACCTTCTTATTTAGCAGGATTGGACAATGATCGTTAGCTGAGCTTGGCCATACGGAGATCCATGCGTGATTAACAAGGGTTCAATCCAATCGGCCCCGAGCCCCTAATAAAGCCATCGAAGGTAGCCCCGTTCCGCTTGACACTTGGCCTCTCCTAACTCGTTATGCTTTCCGTCTTATCAAGTTGAAATCTCCAGTGATGCAAACACAACAAAAAAGATACTTTATCCCATAGTTCCATCCTCTCATTCAAGGTGTAGGGTGCATAGATATTTACTATACAACATTCTAGCCTCTTCGTCCCCCGGCCACATACCATTCACCACTACTCATCCCTTCATATTCCAGATGTCATGAATACCTCGACATTCCAAATCGACAGAATTCCCCCAGACCTTCCTTTTGATTCCCTATAAGTCCAATTGCATTTACCCTCTCTCTCACATAGTTTTACAAATCGATTCGTCCACATTATCCTTCCTGGTTTCTTATATACAACAAAATTCTACTGCCTGGTTCTGAATAAACTCCTCGACCTCTCTAATTTTTGCTCTACTGCCCAATCCCCTTATATTATAACTAAGAATATTCATTAAGCACTACTTTTACTTACCCCCAGACCTGTATCTATCTCAGTGATTTTATTAATTACCTGGTTCTCTTCGTTAACCGTGGTAAGACCAAGCTGCTCCCCCATTCTCCATACTTGTGTTGCCTCCTTTCTTGATATCCCAACCCTTTGCTTCTTGGTGCTCGCTCCAAGGTTTCCTGCTTTCTCTTTTTCCACATTTTTCCTTTCTTCGACCGACGCAATATGCTATAAGAAGTCGTTTAACTAATGGAGTTCAACTTTTTTTTGAGCTATCTTGGATAGTTTCGTCATATATCTTCGAGGATCTCTGTTATTTCTTGAGATTATATGATGACTTTGCTTGGATAGTCAAGTTTTTCTTTCCGTGTTCTCACCGTCCAGTTGGGGTCCTTCTGAGACACTTTGGATCGGTTCTTTGATGCTTAGTCTTTCGTCCTCTGTGATTACCTTTCCCGAAGTGTGTTCATGGGTTGGTTTTGGTTCTAGGCTTGGGCATTCGTGTTGTTCTTTCCCTAGCTCAATGGATCTTTGTGTGGGCTTTAGGAGATGTGTTTCGACAAGCTGTTCCAGGCACATAGTTTCCAAGCCAAAACTATCATGAGTTACATAAATATTCTCTTGATTCGTCTCGTGGGCCGGCCCAATAGGATAAATACTTTGGTTAGAGTACTTTTTTCACCTGCTCATTTGGCTCAATCTCTTGGGTCCCATCATTTGACTTTTCGTTGTTCCTCACCTTGGGATTACAAACATCCGATTCAGGCGGTTGCGGCACAATAATAATTTTTCTATCTTGAGATGCCCCCGTATCTGTACGTCGGTTCCGCTCCCCAAAATCTTGGTATTCTTTTTCCATCAATGCTGGATTTAATCTTGCATCAGAATCCTCCTCGTTACCGTCCCACCTTACCGTCGTGACTAACTCTTCCTCCATCTCCTCTGATGAGATGCTCTGACCTCTAATCGACGCGTTTACCTTCCCTGGTGAAAATGAATACAATACATCACTATACCAAGACGACTCTAAATATTGTGTCGCGCAAGTTTCATGGTGCGTACAATTGAGCCCCAATGGATATTCCTCTATCACTTGAATTGTGAATGGTAATCTGTCGATGGTAGCTTAGAGTGAAGTGTTTGCGTTCTTCATGAGTGGGACTAATAGGCGGATTCTGGTGTCCTCCATATTTTTCCCGTGTTCTAAATTATCATCCATTTTAATGAATGCCCCAATATTGGCACTTGCATTTCTAAAGAATCTGAAATTCCATGCTTGGAATGGGACCCCACACCATCTAGTCCAAACATTCCTCTAGTGGTTCGCATCAAATTCCTTCCATGGTCTCTTACCCACTTAAACTAGCAGTGCATCCATTCGTCCATTTCATGTTTCTTCGTCGATTGGGTCAGATCGCCCTGGTTGGATGTAAGGGCGACATTGTCTCCAACTGGGCAGTAACTTGTTCCCACATTCACTTTGAATTTCCTCTCCCTTTTCATCCCATGAGAAATCGTCTTTGGGTAGGCCTACCCAACATTTCTTTAGCCATAATTTTCCCTCTAGGAGTGTTGTGTGCATATGATAGTTTCTTTCTGCTTAAGTCATGTTCCCCATGTCGCTGCTACTCATGTTGTCACCACTTCTTTGTAAGTCACCGCTGATCTTTTCTTCCCAGAGAATTCTCCTAACGGGTACGCTTCTGGTTCCGCCCGCCTCTCCTGATTTCTTTCGAACAACGGTGGATAAACTCTAATTTTGAAACTTACAATCCAAATATTATTGAGTTTCTCCAAAGTATCCTCCATACTATGTATTTGGTGTTCGACTAGTCTCACAAATCCAAACTGATTTCCCGTCTTATCTCTTTTCCTGGGACAATAGATATCTAGGACGTCCCCGATTGCGTTAAACTTTTCTCTGAGTTCCTTTACCCCACAGTGTTCAGGAAATTCCTGAAGAAAAACGTTATAGAACCTTTCATCATCTTGAGTTTGGAGTGTCTCTCCTGCTGTCTTTGGTCACTGAAACTTGACATTCTATCCTCATTCCTACCACACCTATTTTTCCACATTTCGGTATAGAGATACGAGGTCACTATTTGCCTCACCGATTTTCTCTCTGAATGGGTTAACCTAGGATCTACCCAAACCCCACCCTCTCTCCACCCCGTCTCTCTCTACGGAACTCTCTCTCTCTCATCTTTGAAGGCTTCGAGTTTTTTATGGCTATAAAAAAAATTATTCATTCTTTCTACTCCCTCCGTCCCATAATTTCTTTCACATGTGAAGTGACACACAAAATAAAAAAAAATGAATTTAGTGGGGATTTTGAGGGGTAATTTTGTAAACCTTTATGTATAAAGTAAAGAAATGAGTTGACTTTTGTGTATGTGTGGAGAAAAAGTAGTGTTATTTGTGTAAAAATGAGGATATTGTGAGGGTGGAGTTTATAAATAATTGTTTTCCATTTTAAGGGTATAAAAGTTATTGTAGAACGTCCCAAAAAGAAAAGTGTAAAAATAATTGTGATATTGCAAAATGTTGAACAAAAAATGGTAGAAAGAATTAAGATAGTTCATTCAATTCAACCGAACAACTTAGGTGTGTTCGGTCATGTTTGAAAGAATGCATAACTTTGGTTCCATAAGTCCTTCCTTCTATTGTTTCAGTGGTCTGGTCGAAGAGACAACTTATGCACAGCCACATAATTATAATAAGACATACTTTTTCTAACATTTTTAGATATCAAACGATGGTGTCTCCTCTTTGATTAGTTATTTTCTTTGATTTGAAATTGAAAATTGATGGGCATATGGTTTGATGGGTGCATTGAATATGTGGTTTGGGCGCATTCAATATGTGGTAGTGGGTGGGTGTATATTTATTTTTTTGGATTGTTTTATAAATGAGTAAATTATGAGGCGATCGAACTTAGTGGTGTATGTATTTAGTAAAACGGTAAATGTGAATTAAGAAAAAAAAACATAACCCATAAGCTAACTTCCAACCGGAAGTGGACTCCCTCATATACAGGAGGAGATCAGCGGATCATGCACGCACACCCGTGCCAGTGTTAATGTTCTAATGGTTCTCCTCCAGTACAAGTGGAGGCCCGGTTCCCTTCCAACCCGCACACCCGTGCCAGTGTTAATGTTCTAATGGTTCTCCTCCAGTACAAGTGGAGGCCCGGTTCCCTTCCAACCCGATCTACACGACACTATCATGGCCCATAACAAGCACATGACAGAAGGGAGTGGAAAAAATTGAATAATAATCAATTAATCCAAACCTGTGGGCTTTCATTCAACCAATTTGTACTGTACATAAAAACAAAAGAAGGTAACCGACCATTGGTACAGAGAGAGGGTTCACAAATCACAATATAAACCGACTAAAAATTATATAAAGAGAATAAAGTTGAGAAAACACATAGAAACTTGACAAAAGATTAGCATTTGAACAAATTGCAAACTTAAAATGAACAGGACAACGCAGCACGTCATTTTTCATACCATTGGACTTCAGATTTACCTTGCATCGTTCATTCTTACAGCCCGAGGACAATCAAATAAGCTAATAACTCGAGCACGAGAGCTTTTTCGAAAAGTAACTCAGGGAGGAATTACATTAACAACCCCAACAAAATCAGATATTGATGGTAATGCACTCTGAATAATAAGCAGCTGAACAACAGAAAATGGCAGCACACATACAAGTCAGCACAAGTGACTAATGATCAGACAGTTCAATGAGATTATTTCGCAAACATGGGAGAGTTTAATACAGAAAAGCAAGCAGACTTCACATAAATATGGCGAATTTAAGAGTTCGACAAATCACAATCTAAAAGCAAAATATCTTACATTAAGTAAAACCACATTAAAGCAATTTCAACATAAGCATAACATCCATTTTCCTTCTAATCAAGGTCGATTCATTATTCCTGTTTTAAAAGAATTGCCAATATCTTTGCATGTCCTCCACATATGCCTTAAAAGTCCATTTACCAAGCACTATTTTCCTAGGGATGAAAACGTTAGGATTTTATAACGAAGGTACAATTTGTGGTTTAATTGGATAATCGTATTTAATACAAATTTAACGGGACAACCATTAATAGATGTCTGCAATAGAGAATGACTGTAATCACACATCTTTCCTGTGCCATATTCTGCACCCTATATACCTATGATTTTGAATATGCATGCAATGGAATAAAAGAACGTTCATGCAAATGTTTGTAAAGCGCGAGGGAATCGAGTAACAGAATAGACGGCTAAGGACACACATTCAACAATAATAACATTTCTTTAGCATGATTCATAATAAGAACTAAGAAGTAAAAAACTCAGCTGCAAAGTTAAAAGCAGGGTAAGAGTGTATGGTTTAACTTCTTTCACAATTTTACTTGATGTATTTAGAAAAAGAAGTATTTCACAAGGCAAAAAAATCTTCACATCTGAAAGATATGATCAGCAGGAAAATCAATAAATATAAGTTACTAATCAAAAAGCAATCTGACATAAATACATAACAGGTCAGTATATTTCCTTAAAAAATCAACTTTCTCCTTCTAGGCAAGAGAAAGCTTGGGGTACAAGAATACATGGCTGCTGCAAGTTAGGACTTAGATCGAAGATAAATATGTTGCTCTGTGAAAAGAAGAGGTTTATTGTAATCTCACATTCTGTGAAGTCCCCAAATGAGTTTATAGAGTAATGCACATTCCAAAGCCAATTCTTTTCAGAAGCTACACAATATTGGGACCAACATCAGATAATGTACTCATCTGTAGGGTTCTTCCAGTTCCAGACGAGAGAAACCGCACAGATGGCAAAGAAGGATCTGTCACTGATTCAATCTCAAGAAAGTTGAAATTATATGCACCAGACTTTTTCAAACTAAAGATGAATATAAGGATGATCCAGCCCAGCATAGAAACAGCCCAGTAATTGGTCATCCCATGTATTAAACCCCAAGCAATGGCATACCCAACTATAATGCCCGATAAATGACCAAGAAAACTAGCCTGTGGGACAATTATAGAAGTGAAGATGAGGGACTCAAATGGTGCAAAACTAATAGGAAGTGAGAGAAGCCCGAAAAGCTCCAGCTTGGACGACGGTTGCTTCGTTGACAATATAGTCATCCACCCAAAGACAACACAAGAGTACCCAACAGCAGTCACTCTCCGGAAATATTCGATTTTGAACTTTTGGATCAAAAAGTGGTACATCGCGAGGACTAGTAACCCCGATAAAACAACCAACAGCATTGTATAATGGAGGTAATATTCTACTCCAAGACCTATATGACCTAACTGCTCAATATCCCCCAGGCTCCAAAGTGCACTCATATTGAAAACTAGGTGAATGATGCTAATATGCGAAAACGCTGATGTTATTATCCTCCAATGATGGCCTTCCATCGCAGTCTCATAGCTCAAACCGACGTGTGAATACCCTATGCCCTTCTTCTGAATATAGAACCAAATCAAACTGCATATTCCAATTATGCAGCTCGTTGCTGGTTTTTCCCAAATCTCTAAAAACAATGGTTTCCCCATCTCAACACCAATTGAACTGAACAATACTTCCTAAAAATACAAACTCTATTATACCATCTGATTCGAATGTTCAAACCCAAATATTGACGACCAAGTGTTTGATGAATTGACTAAGAAAAGAAACAGAAACCCGCAATTCAACCTGATACTAAAATTTCCCCTAAAAAGTTATAAATAAAGTTGAATCTAGGAGAACGCTTATCCTCAAATATCAAATTCAGAAGCGATTCAGAGAATCAACCATCACATGCTATGATTGAAGAAATAATAAATTTCAGGGTCACTACAGTTCGATTCTAATGAAAAATACTTACAGATTACGACGGAGAAGGTATCCTCCCCTAGTTAGAAGATCAAATTGATGAAAATAATCAAGAGCTGAGTAGGAGAATGGAAGAAGTAGGGGTTTTACTCGACAAACTCGTATGTTTTGATCTGCTACAAGATCTATTCTGGAGAGCTCTATTATCGGCGCACTTTATATTTGGATTTAAAATGACAATTTAATTTACAATTTATAATAAAAATATATTCCATCTTAATATTATCATCTTTAAATCATCATTAAAAACTAAAAACTCACTATTTTGGTTTATATCATTGGAAATATATCTAATTAAGATAATTTAGAAAAATTCGTCTGAATCAGAAAATTTAAACAGTTTACTACCTGATCAAAATATTGTTACTGTATCAAAATATTGTTACTACAAGATTAAAATAATAATGAATATTTTTGGACATATAGTAATAAGTGTCTAGAATATCTTTGTACTTACAGTGATAAAATTTTGATATGTTAATAATATAGTTTTAAACATATAGTAAAATAATATTTGAGATGGAAAAAAGTATTTTATTTAAGATTAACAATATTGATCAATATTACTTATATGCCATATAGCATAAGTTTTTTTGTTATAGATATTATTATCTTTACATCATCATTCAAAAAAAAAAAAATGGTCTTATATAGAATCAATTCATTTTCCTTATAAGAAATTGAGTTGACTTTGGTCAACCCTAAAATCTAAATATTCAAGAATATTGTAAATAAATTTTTTGATTTGATCAATTTTTATTTATAATTATTATTTTGTAATTTTTTTTATTGGTAATTTTTTTTCGAAAATGTGTGTGTTGAAAAGTGTAACACAATATTACTAAAAAGTGTAACACATTTTTTTATTAAAAAATGTAAGTCACTATAATTGAAAAGTGCAACACAACTTTTAATGAAAAATGTAAGTCATTATAACTAAAAAGTGCAACACAATATTATTAAAAAGTGCATGTCAATATACTTGAAAAGTGCAACACAATATTTTAATGAAAAATGTAAGTTATTATAATTGAAAAGTGCAACAAAATACGACAAAAAAGTGTAACATAACATTACTAAAAAGTGTAAGTCACTATAACTGAACATATTGTTGGAAATTGTAAGTCACTAAAAGTGTAAGTTATTATAACTGAAAAGTGCAACAAAATACGACTAAAAGGTGTAACATAACATTACTAAAAAGTTTAAGTCACTATAACTGAACATATTGTTAGAAATTGTAAGTCACTATAACGGAATAGTAAAATGGGAAGCTTATAGGCGAACGGAGGGAGTATATAATATAAAAATATAATAAATACCTAATACTTATACTTAAATATAGAAAACATCTTAAATAAGAGTGTCTAATATATATAATTTCTAACTAGTAAGCATTAAGCAATACAATTCGTGATTTTTTTTATGATTTGATGAAATACTTGGAGGATTTTTTTTTAATGCACTAATTGAACTAAAAAGGCCTTTAAAAAGCTTTCGGGTCAGACATATTTATTAAAAAGGTTAGACCAAGCCTTAAAGAAAAGCCTATAACAGTTCATGGGCCTGACTCGGGTCTAAAAAATATTTAACAGGTCAAACTTTTTTTCATAAAGTCTACCTAGGCCTAGCCATTCCCACCCCTAATCTTAATCTCAGTTGCATTATTGCTTTTTCAATGAGAAGTTGAGAATACAGTATTATTTACCAAATAAAACTTAGAAACTGATTTTGTATAATTTTTCGTGTGAGAAATGAGGCTATTTTATTGGATTAAATAAGATTTTTTTTCTTAAAAAAATGGAAACAAAATATATTGAATAGTTTTTGGAGGATTTTAAATAAGGATGACAATGTGACGGTTTAGGACGGGTATGCCCTGTTCTAGGACCCGTCCAGCCAAAAAAAATTCATACCAGGATCCGCCCCGTTCCGCTTGAAGACCCGTTGAATTTTACCTGCCTCGTTCCGTATAATTTTTTAATTATTTTTAAATTAATTTTAATGTATACAATATATTTTTTATTTTAATATTATATAATTTAAATTAAATATATAATGGTTTAAAATTGCATTTCATATTCATTTTATACTAAAAAAACTACATATAAAATGTTTTTACAAACATATATACATTAATATATGCATATAAGTTTATATAAATAAAAACATATACTCCCTCTGTCCCCCGATATAAGTTTCCCCTTTGTTTTGAGTGTTTTGATTAAGGAATATGATAAAATAATAGATGTAGTACAAATGATTTGATGGTGAGAGAGAAAATAATAAATTAGTGTGAGATGAAATATGATAAAATAATAGATAAAGTATAAGTGATGTAATTGAGATCGAGAGAGAAAATAATTTGCCAAAAATGGAATGTAAAACTTATTGTGAGACATCCAAAAAAAGAAAAGTGGAAAACTTATAGTGAAACGGAGGGAGTATATTAAATATTACCATATTTATATATAGCGAATTCGAATACGGATTGAGAGGACCGAGTTTAACAAAAACCACAATTCGTCTCATACCTATTTAACTGGTACATATCCGATCCATACGAAATGGGTTCAATGTGAATCCAGATTTGAACCCGTAGAATTGCCATCCCTAATTTTAAACAGTGTTGGTGGAGGCGAAAAACCAATCATAAAATCTATACTTATATATTTGCAAACCTCCTTTGAGACACATGTCACAATCTCAATAACCTATCTCAATTTTATCTCCTCCAAATCTCTTCATTTCAAAATTCCTCAATTCTTATTCATTTTAACTTTCATCTTTTAATCTCAATCCTCCATTATAAGTTTTAATCTCAATCCTACGTTCTTATTTCTAGATCTATAAATATGTAATTTCTATTAGTCACAAATCCATTCTCAATGTTTGTGTGCATTTCTTCCTTTCATTTTTAGTATGACCATGTTCCTTTCATTCTTCTCGAGTATGACCATGTTTCTTCTCAAAGGTAATAAACTCAAAAGTCTCATTGGCATTTTCTTTTCTACGATTCAATGTTCTTTCTATTGCTAATAGACATGGAGATCATTAGCAATGTGGGTTTATGGGTACAATGCTTTCACCAAATTTGGTTTTATGTGAGTCCGTTTAATTAATTTTTTCACTAATATTTTTCTATAATTCAGTTTTAATTTGTTTTGCAGGTTTTTCATCATATATCAAAATTTACAACAATGACAATATCATAGAGAATAAATTAGATCTTTTTATTTATTTATTGTTTCTCAAATTGTAACGTATATAGGTTTATGAATTAGGAGTTGTAATTTCTTGAATTCGTGATGATCAACATTTAAGAAGTCTTACAAATTTATGTAAAAAAATCTCGAAATGTATATTTAGTGTCCTTGAATTGAAATGCATAAGCACACAATTCCATATATATTTATTCTTTAAATGTATCAATTTCGTATAATATATTTCATTATTGATTTTTTTAAAAAGGTTTATGAAAATGAATTTTGTTGTTCTATGACTTTGAATATTTTAAAAGTAAACAATTTATTATTAATAATAATATAATAATTAATTTTTATGTAAATAATTTTCAACTATTCCATAAAATATAATTTGACTTTATGAATATTTATTTTTGTAACGGTTATTATAAATTCCTTAAATTATGTTAATTAATTAAGTTAATCAGTAATTAATGATAATAAAAATTTAACATTTTAAAAATTCAACAGTTTTATTTTTATTCATATTAACCTTTTTTTTTTTTACATTAAATGTATAACAATGAGGTGGCAAAAGCCACCATCATTTACCTCTTCCTTTTCACCAATTTTTTACATTTTAAAATCTATCAATTTTTATTATAAAATTTTAATCTAAATTCTTTATTTTTAATTAAAAAATTGTCTCATCCTTTTATTCATTTCTATCTATGATATGTGATCATATATATATATATATATATATATATATAAATCTGATGTTTAAAAATATCTTTCAATAAGTTAAACTTAAATTTGTTGTTCAATGGCTTAGAATATTTTTAAAATATATGACAAAGTTTATTATTAATAATAATGATATAATAATTATTTTTTATGTAAATAATTTTCAAATATTACATAAAATATAATTTAACTTTATGAATATTTATTTTTGTAACCGTTATTATAAATTCCTTAAATTATGTTAATTAATTAAGTTAATCAGTAATTAATGATTTTTTTTTTTTGAATTCATTAATGATAATAAGTTAAACTTGAATTTGTTGCTCTATGCCTTAGAATATTTTTAAAATATATGTCAAAGTTTATTATTAATAATAATGATATACTAATAATTAATATTTTTGTAAATAAATTTTTAAATATTGCATAAAATACAATTTGACTTTATGAATTAATATTTATTTTTGTAATGATTATTATAAATTCCTTAAATCATGTTAATTAATTAAGTTAATCAGTAATTAATGATAATAAAAAATTAGCATTTTGAAAATTCAACAATTTTGTTTTTATTCATATTAACATTTTTTTACATTAAATGTATAACAATGACAATATCAACGGATTGAGAGCAAGTATTTTATGCTTAGGTGACAAAGCCACCATCATTTACCTCATCTTCTTTTTCACCAAATTTCTACATTTTAAAATCTATCAATTATTATTATCTTTATGAATTAAGTTTTAATCTAAATTCTTTATTTTTAATTAAAAAATGGTCACCTCCTTTGATTCATTTATATATATATATTTGTATTTATATTGTATAGAAATATCTTTCAATAAGTTAAACTTGAATTAATAGAATTAGTGGTTAATGAATGAAGACAAAATGAAAGATTTGTGGAGATTCTAACATTGTAGGGTAGTTTGAAACTTTGAAACTATGAAATGAATAATGGTAAGTGACTAGCACTAAGAAATATGCATAAAAATGGCACAATTATATTAACCCTTAAAAACTGCATGTTTAGAATTTTTTTTTATAATAAATCAGTGATATATTCAATGGTTAGTATATTTTATCTTTTTTATTTATGGGTTAAATCAGTGATATACTCAATTATTTATGTTTTACAATTTGATGCACTAATATTTATGTGGAAACATTAATCAAAATTATATTTATTCCTCTATTATCTTAAATTTTTTCATACTGTTGAATTGCAAAGAAAAAAGAATATGTACGTTGTAATTAATAAATACTCAAAAGGTGGTGATTTTTTTTTTTGCATTTAAACATTTATTTATTGATAAATTCTTCTATACAATTGAGTAGATAGATACACTTGAATTTTAATGTTCAACTTATCTAATTTAATATTTAACCTCAACATTTGACCCAATTCATTTAAACTCAAAATCAATTGTATAGGTGCAACCAATTGCATCCAAATATCAATCTTATTTATTTAATTATTTATGCAATTATCATAAATTGTCTATTTATAATTCTAAATACATGTGTTTATGTTATAGAAAAATTTAACATGTGCAATTTATTAATTTTTAAATATTACTACAACTATAATGTTTTAATAGGTACATTTTGTGTTGAATCTGCCAGGACTATACACATGCGTACGTTTTGGTACATTTGAATAAATGCTTCAATTATTTTATTTCATTTTACGGAAGAATAATAACTTATTTAAGGTACTATTATTTATTAAAAAATCTGTCATGTATCTTTCAATATTTATTTAATACGGAGTATTTATGATTCATGTTTTATTTAGTTTTTTAATAGGTAGATATTGAAAAATAAATAAAAATATCTTAGTTCAATTACTTATAAAAAATCTCTAAATTTCACAAGTATTGTATTTCTCAATTCTTAATTTCACAATTACTTTCTTACCTCTATTGACTTTCTATTTTTATTAACTAATTTGGTACTTATTATTTTACCAAATAAAAAATGATTTTATATTTTGATTTCAACTAATCCTAAAAATGATCTTTTGTTTTCTGCAACTGAAAATAATGTACGATTCAATAATCCACAATTTAGGTGTATTTTTATTTTATAGTCTTAAAATTCTTATTGAATTGTAGTGTGCAATGATTTTTTGTGTCAATTTTCTGAGCAGATTGGAGTTCGGATTAAATTCTTGAGAAGTTTAGTGGGAGACAAAATGATTATCTCAAAGATAAAATTGTGCGAAGATTGAATAAATTACTTTTTTTTCTTGATTTAAATTATCGTTTCTTCCATGTTAGGATTTGGGCTTTGAGGTGGATTGAGTAAACTGTTGGATGTCGATTGCATTGTGTTTTTTTTTTTTTTGTTAGAGTTGTTATTGTGAAATTTTATTTAAATCCATATGTATGATTCTTATGAAGATTAAGCAAAAGAAAAATTATTTCAATACCATGGACGAGAAGAAGTAAATTGGTGTTGGGAATAAAATGAGATATGTTTTGATCTAATACCAAAACCCCCTGAGACATGCCTAAGTCAAATTGATAGTGTTCTAAAAATGTTAGAACACATAGCATAAGGCTAGATGAGAAGCTGAAATGTTAGGCAGCTCTTAGACAATTAGATGCACAATTTGAGGGGGAACTTATGCTTTGAAGATGATCAAGATCAAGTCCCCTCAAGGCTCAAATTCTGGAACAATCACTTAAGAGCAAGGACACTCTATGGAAAACCAAATGCTCTGATCAGGAGAGTTGTCCAGAGAAGATGTTCTTATGCAAGAACAAGATTGTAAAGCTCAAAAGGACAAATCCAATAAGATGATCTGATCAGGAGAGTTGTCCAAAGAAGCTAGCCACATGCAAGAACAACTTTACTTATCTCAAAAGGACAAGACTACTCAAAGGTTTTGATCAGGAGAGTTGTCCAGAGAAGCCAACTCTATGTGAAAAGTGCTCTGATGCTAAAAGACCAAATATGCTGATCAGAAGAGTTGTCCAGAAGAGTTGTCCAGAAGAGTTGTCTCAGCATGATTGAATCAGAATAGATGCTCTAAAGGTTGAAGGTCAACTATGCTGAAGAATTAGAGACAACCATACCCTAAAGAAATACAATGCAACATGCCAAGTTCATCTTGGAGTGAAATAAAGGGAAAGAGCCAAGTCATCTGAAGAAGAGCAAGCCAACCTTGCTGAAAAGCAAAACTGCTGATAGTGATAAGGAGAGTTGTCCAGTTGATAAGGAATGTTGTCCTATCAGTGGATCAACCTTCAGAAGCCATGTCCAAGTCCTAACAAGAAGTCAAACATTGGGAAAAGTGCTGCAGAATAAAGACAAAGTCTTACAAGCCGTTTATTACCCAAATGAGGACATGTCACTATCAAGAATCTGTCTTCCAGTTTGAAGAACTCAAGGAAGACATTTATAGCAATTTGGGGCTGCCTCTCCAACGGGCAAATCCTCCATTTTGTCTATAAATACAGAAGTGTGAAGACCATTTGAAAGCACGAACCTCAACCTTGATAAGAATATCCAACTATCCTACAAGTTGACAAGTGCTCTTAAGCTTTCAAAGAGACTATCTTAGTCTTTATACACTTCTTCTAAGCTGAACTCATTGTATATTCATACACAAGCTTAGAGAGATATCCTATCCTTATACACTGATCTCCATTGTAAAGGATATCTCATTAGTTGGAACCTTACTTCAATCCTTACCCCTTTCAAGTGAGAAAGTGAGAAGGTTGTAGTAGTAGAAGTGGTAGGAGCTGACTGTTGAGAGAAGAACAGTTCAGTTCTGAGTTGAGAAGAGGGTGCTAGGACTCTAGACATCCTAGGGATCAATTCACCAAGGAGTGGTGTTCTTGATCAAGTGCACCTTGGCACTATAAAACAAGTTAATTCCAAGAGTGAAGGAATTATCCTATTAAATCAGGGAAAGTGGATGTAGGAGCTTGAGTCTCTGAACCACTATAAACTCTTGTGTTGATTTACTTTACAAGTATTTTCATACATTCAACACTGCACACAAAACTGATCTTTCAAGGATAAACATTCAAAGACTGTGCAAAATCTATTTGGACAAGTTCCCTGAAAACTGGACTGTGTTGCATTGACTAAGTGATTTCAGAAATTAAAGGAGTCTAAACTTAAAGTGCCAACCACTATTCCGCACATATAACTCCTTTAGATAGTTATTCAACTAAGTACTTAATAGTACTTAGTAGTTTGATTATCCTAGAAGAGTTAATCATCTTCAGCAGAGTTGTCCAAGACAACCTTGTTGAGCTCTGATTTGATCAAAAGTTGGAAAGAATTGCATACAAGTGTATTCCCCCCCCATACACTTGTTATATACTCCTTTCAGGACCAACAAGTGGTATCAGAGCAGGGGTTCAAAGACCACTGCTTCTGAAAAGCCATCTTGGCTTTCAAAGTCACATATTTGTTGTGGTCACTGAACTGATCTATCTGAAATCCTTTGTATCTAGTGTGTAATCTCTTCTTGAAGAAATGGCAAGAGGAAATAACAACAATCAGAACCAGCAGCAGCAGAACCCTGATCAGAACATCAATGCTGCAGTTCCACCTCCTGCTAACCAAGGATTGGATAACATGGCAACAAATTCAGTCAATCACATATCTCATCACAAATTGTCCATGTTCTCAATTGATAACTATGATTTCTGGAAAATCAGAATGAGGGCTCATCTTGCATCTCTTCATACTGATATGTTGAGAGTGATCACAAGAGGACCTTTTGTGTTCACCTTTGTCAATCCCAGAGTCACAGAGGCTCAAAGGGCAGATACAAGAGATGTACTACCCAAAGATGAAGATGACTTCACTACTGATGAAAAGAGGAAGGATAATCTGAACTATCTAGCAATGAACACCCTCTATCAAACAATTCCAGATGCAGTCATGGGAAGAGTCTACCACTGCACAACAGCCAAAGAAATTTGGGATACTCTTGCTGAAATGTGTGAGGGCACAGAAAAGATCAAGGAGAACAAGCTCCAAGTTGATGTGCAGAAGTTTGAACAATTTTCAATGGAGTCTGATGAGTCCATTGACAAATTTGCTGGTAGATTCACTGATGTGATGAATGAGATTAACTCATTGGGCAAGATTTACACCAAGAGAGAGGTTGGATTGAAGATCTTGAGAAGTCTCACTCAAAAGTGGGATGTCTATGCTGTAATGATGCAAAACACCAAAGATCTTTCCACCATGCCCATGCAACAAATCTTCTCTGAACTCAAAGCTTATGAGTTCGACCTCAATAGAAGAAAGCCTATTGAGGAACCTTCAAATCCTTCTAAGGGAGTGGCATTCAAAGCCAAAACAGCTGAACCAGAGATGCAACCCACTCCAAGATCATCAAAGTCAGTCTCAAAGACTGAAATGAAGGAAGAACTAGCCTTGATGGCTAGAAGGTTTGAAAAGTTGAACTCAAGGTTTGGTAGATACAAGAAATTCTACCAGGACAACAAATTCAGGAGATACAACCCTCCTGAAGCACAGGCTGAAGTCAAAAAGCCTGAAGAGAAAAGATCAGAGGACAAGTACTCTGATAGGAGAAGGTCCAGTAGAGCTGAACCTTCATCATCAAAAAGAAGAGAAGAATCAAAGAAAGAAGATGATGAAGATCTGTGCTATAACTGTAAAAAGAAAGGGCACTTCCAGTATGACTGCCCTGAATTAAGCTCTAAGGAGAGAAGAGAGAGGCAGGCCAAAAGAGACAGAAAATTCACCAATAGAAAAGCCATGATGGCTGGTGAAGAATCTGATAGTGATGAGAGCTTCAACTCTTCTGATGGACTATTCTCCAACAGTGAAGATGATGATGATGTTTGCAACATGGCTCTTGAGGATGATGAGGTATCCTCTACTTCTAGTTCACCATCATTCATTTCACAGAACAATAGTGAGGTCAACTTGAAACTTTCCCTTGGAAAGTTGATGGAAGACTTCACTCTGTTACAAGAATTTCATGATAACTGTGTGAGAGAAAATGAAAGATTGGCCATTGAACTTGCCAAAAACTCTGAGGTAGTTGTTGATGTCAAGTCTACTGAGTTGTATCAACAAGTCTTGAGAGAGCTTGAGGAAGCAAATCTCAGGATAGTTGACCAACAAAAGGAGATTGATGATCAACTTCTCTCTTAGAAGAGAAAAGATTTTGAACTTAAAATTCTCAATGCTAAATTTGAAAACCTCTCACATGAATATGATATTCTTAAATCAAGTGAAGAGAGTCTGAAATTAAAGATGTCTGCTCTGAAGAAATCCTCTAGAGCAATAGAGGAAATTCAGAGTTATCAAAGACCTATGGCTCAAAGAAGTGGATTAGGTTTTGATCCATTTGAATCTTCACCTTGTCTTAGTGTTGCTTCTGTAAGTAACACTAAGAGAATCTTTGTTAAGTCAGTGGCACAAACTGAAAATGAAGTGATTCAACCACTGAACAAAGGAAAGGGCAAAATGAATGATCTGCCTACTCAAGTGATTCAGGAGAATAGGCCAAAACCTAAGGAAATGGCCAAAGCTCCTGAACATAAGAGGAATGTTGGTCAGCAGAGTAGACCCAATGGAAGGACAACTCTACTGAACAATGTTCAGAGGAATTATCCCAAGTATAATCAGTCTAGGCTAACTCTTCTAAGAAAGCCTCAGCTGAATAGACCCAAGGATAACTTTCCTCAAAGGCAAAATAAAATGAGACAACCAAAACCCTTCATGCCAAAGGGTAATGGTCATAAAAAGGCCTTTCCTCAAAGATTTCATCAAGTTGCACAAATAACTCATAAGTTCAGGAGAATTGACAACTCCCTTGAAACTTACAGAGTTAACACATTCACACATACTTTCCCAAGGGCATTTAAGGGAAAGACAGTGTATGTTGATGCACAAGGAAATCAACCTAGCCACCTTGAATCAATCAAGGTTATTAGGCAAGTTTGGGTTCCTAAAGGTACATCTAACCTCTCAGGACCCAAAACTCAAAGGGTACCTAAACCTATCTAATTGCAGGTACCAATGGGCCACAAGAAGAGGAGCATGAACAAAAAGACAGCATGGTACCTTGACAGTGGATGCTCAAGGCACATGACTGGAAACAAGGAACTCCTCACTGACTTCATTGAAAAAGAAGGCCCAAATGTCACCTTTGGAGACAGCTCACAAGCAACAACAAAAGGTTATGGTACTTTGATGATTGGTAACATCAAAGTAACCAATGTATCTTATGTAGCTGGTCTCAAATATAATCTCCTAAGTATCAGTCAATTCTGTGACAAAGATTTTAATGTTGAGTTCTCAAGTGGAAAATGTCTAATTAAGGATAAAACTCAACAAACTCTATTGACTGGAACTAGGAAGGGAAATGTGTATTTTGCAGACTGGGACAAGTCTACTGATGTTGCATGTTTTATTGCTAAAAGCTCTAGTGAACAAAGTTGGTTATGGCACAAGAGGCTAAACCACGTGAACTTCAAATCTATGAATAAACTTGCTAGAAATGCATTAGTCAAAGGACTGCCTAATGAGGTTTTCATTAAAGAACATGTGTGTAAGCCATGTCAAGAAGGAAAACAGATTAAAGCCTCATTTAAAGGTAAACCAGTCATCTCCACTGAAAGGGTACTTGAACTTCTACATATGGATCTGTTTGGACCAATTAACCCTTCAAGCATAAATGGTAGAAAATACACATTGGTGGTAGTAGATGACTTCTCTAGGTTCACATGGGTAGTATTTCTCCTTAATAAGAAGGAAACACAAGTCAAACTACCTGAACTTCTTAAGAGATTGTCAAATGAGAAAAGCCTTAGCATTATCAAGATAAGATCTGATAAAGGCACTGAGTTCATTAATTCATACATCAATGAGTACTGCACATCAAATGGAATAGCTCATGAAACCTCAGCAGCTAGAACTCCCCAACAGAATGGAGTTGCAGAAAGGAGAAATAGAACTTTAAAAGAAGCTGCTAGAACCTTAATTGCTGATTCAAATTTACCTAAGAGGTTTTGGGCTGAAGCTATAAACACTGCATGCCATACTCAAAATAGATGTTTGATCACTAAGGGGCAAGGCAAAACCCCCTATGAACTCTGGAAAGGAAGAATGCCTAAAGTGTCATACTTTCATATATTTGGTTGCAAATGTTTCATTCACAATAATGGGAAAGAACAGTTGAAAGCCTTTGACAGCAAAGCTGATGAGGGAGTATTTCTTGGATACTCTCAAATCAGTAGAGCTTTCAGAGTCTACAACAAGAAAACCCTTATAGTGGAAGAAACACCTCATGTTGTGTTTGATGAGTCTATCTTTGAGATCAGGAATGATCATTTGGAACCTGAAGAAATCACACAGAGGACAACCAGATTAAGCCTAAAAGACAAAGACACTGAATTCATAGATGTTGTTCAAACCAATCTGCCTGAAAAACCCACATTGGACAACAATCCTGAAGGAAACCTTCCTGAGACAAACCCCACTGATGGAAATGGTGAACTGAATGATCCAATCCCAGTTCACATCCAGGTAACAACTACCAATGAAGAAGCAGTTCCTGCTGAGGTAGTTAATGGGTCAAATAATCAAGGGGGAACACAAAATGTTGAAAATGCCAATGTCCCTGACATTGAGGACAACACCCCTGATTATGATCCTGAGTTAGATCCTGCATTAAATTATCCTGAATTCTATGATCAAAATGACTCATCTTCAGTAGAGGACAACTCTACTGAAGAGATCAGGAAAAGAAGGACTTGGTTGTCTGACCATCCTACTGATCTGATACTTGGTGATCCAAGTATAGGAGTCAGAACCAGAAAGTTTCATGGTGAAAGTGCTATGTTCTGTTGTTTCTTGTCAGAGCAAGAACCAAGTAATATTGAGGAAGCACTTCAAGATGCCAATTGGATCACAGCCATGCAGGAAGAACTCAACCAATTCACCAGAAATGAAGTATGGGAGCTGGTGGATAGGCCTTCACATCAAGATGTTATTGGAACAAAGTGGGTGTTCAAGAACAAGAAAAATGAAAATGATGTGATTGTCAGAAACAAAGCAAGACTTGTGGCAAAAGGGTATTGCCAACATGAAGGCATTGACTATGATGAGACATTTGCACCTGTGGCAAGGCTAGAAGCAATAAGGCTCTTTCTAGCCTATGCAGCCCACAAGAGGTTCAAAGTATACCAAATGGATGTCAAGAGTGCCTTTCTGAATGGAGTCTTGAAAGAAGAAGTCTATGTGGAGCAACCACCAGGTTTTGAAGTTGGAAACCAAGTTTACAGACTCAAGAAAGCTCTATATGGACTCAAACAAGCCCCTAGGGCTTGGTATGATACACTGTCACAATTCCTCTTGGATCATGGATTCACCAAGGGAACTGTGGACAGAACTCTCTTCAGAATCTCTGAAGGAGAGGACATCTTGCTTGTCCAAATTTATGTGGATGACATAATTTTTGGATCCCCTAATGAGAAGCTGTGTGAGAAATTCTCCAAGCTCATGCAAAGCAAGTTTGAGATGTCCATGATGGGGTTGATGAACTTCTTTTTGGGTCTACAAGTCAAGCAATCTAAAGAAGGAATCTTCATCAACCAAGCTAAGTACACCAGAGAAATGATCAAAAAGTTTGGGTGTACAACTAGCAAGCCAGTAAGGATCCCTATGAACACAAATTGGAAGATGGATCCTGATGAGAGTGGTATTCCAACCAACTCCACTGAGTATAGAGGAATCATTGGATCACTCCTCTATCTCACTGCCAGTAGACCTGATATCACCTTTGCAGTAGGTGTTTGTGCAAGGTTTCAAGCAAATCCTAAGAAAAGCCACCTTGAGGCTGCAAAGAGGATTTTGAGGTACCTCAAAGGCACTGAGAATCTAGGCCTTTGGTACCCTGCTGATGACAATATTGAGCTAACTGGCTACTCAGATGCTGATTATGGAGGATGTAGGATTGACAGAAAGTCCACCTCAGGGACTTGTCAATTCTTGGGCAACAAACTCATATCTTGGTTCTCCAAGAAACAAAATACAGTGGCCACCTCCACCACTGAAGCTGAATATGTTGCAGCTGGAAGTTGTTGTGCTCAAATTCTTTGGCTAAGACAACAACTCAGAGACTACAAAGTCAACTCTACTTAAGTGCCAATTTTCTGTGATAACAATAGTGCCATTGCTATATCACAAAATCCTGTCTTGCACACAAGATGCAAACATGTGGACATCAAGCACCACTTCATTAGAGATCATGTGGAGAAGAAGGATATCAAGTTGGTGAAAATTCACACAGACCTTCAAAAAGCTGATATACTAACTAAGCCACTTGCAGAGGCAAGGTTCCTGGAATTATCAGCAGAGTTGGGACTTCTTGATCCAGGGAAGTTGGAAAAATGAGTCCAAAGAAGTTCATTGATTGAGGGGGAAATAAACTCAAACTTCAGCAGACTTGGTCAAGTCTACTGAAAATCAGAAATATGACCTTACCTCTTCAGGACACTTGTCCATTGACATTCAGAACCTTTGTCCACATCTCTTCAGGACACTTGTCCAAGTAGGGTCAGATAAGTTGTCTCGGCTATCATACCAAATCTTGGTATGATAAGCACCTATTTTTGGTGATTAATACCTACTTCGAAATCTGTCCCATTGAAATACAGTTTTCACCTTTCTGGGATTTAATTTGTCTCCCACCCAAAAGGTCAGTTTCCATGCATTAAATGCCAAGATTTAACTCTTGTTTGCATTAAACTTTTTGGGACATGATCTATCTCGAAAAACCCCCAGCCTTAAACAAACATTAAAAACCACCCACGTTTTGAATAAAACAGTTATTTCACTGTTACATTGGTTTTTGACCATTGGATCAAAAATGGACAACTCCCCTGAAATCAATCCTAGCCGTCCATTTTGGATTTCCATTTTTGCTCACCTTTGAATTTCATCAAGACCTTACCAACTCATTGACAAACATTCTTTTTAGAATATTCACAAGTCTTAAGATCCCCACAAACACTTCTTCCCCAAGTATTCGAAACCCTAACTCAAATTTTCTTCAAACTCTCTCAAAGCTCTCTCTGCAAATTACAATGGCCCCCAAAGTTAGACCTGAGATGCTTGTTGATTTCTCTAACAAGGATCTAGACCTGGATTTTGGCTACTTAAGCAATAAACACAATCTTCATTTTGAGCCAATAGTATCCTTTGAGAATGAGGATCCTGAAATCACACCAACCTTGAGATGGTTGAGGAGAGTTGGACTTCAAAAGTTCATGGAGGAGAAACCAAGCTCTTGCTTGGAGAGCTACATGGCAGAATTCTTTGCCTTCCTCAAGTGGAGAGGCAAACCTGAGGATGGTGAAGTATCAACCAGATTATCTTACACTGCAGAAGGAGAGGAGGAGGAGAGATTCCACAGAGTAAAATTCTCCTCAGAGGATCTGGAAGGAGCTTTTGGATTGCCTTATGAGGGAAGGAATCCAGAAGTTTATGGTACTGGCCATAAAGATGAGATAGCCCAAGAATGGCTATTAGTTCCAGGCCCTCTCTCCTCAACTCAAAACAAGAAGACTCTCAAACCAGAGTTTCTCAACCTTTTTGAGGTAGTTGCTAAGAGTCTCTTAAGCAACACTGGAAGCTTAGAGCAGGTCAGCCATCTAAGGATCGGAATCATGGCTGCCATTATTGATGCCAGTGATAAGGGCATTAAGTTTGATTGGAGGACCTTCATCATGTCTGAGATGATGAAGGAGAAGGCTAAATTCAAGGTGAAAACCCACAATAAGGTGGTGCTAGAAGGGAAAATCAAGTATTGCACCAGGGCAAGCTTGTTGATTGAGAGGTTTTCCCACTATTCCCAGATGCAGACCTTTGCAAAGCCCCTCCCAGCCCAGAAGATCTTGTTCAGAAAGCTTAGCAAGAAAACTGAACAGAGAAGGATGCTCATGGCCAAACCTGCTGAAGAACAGGAGGAAGAGAAGCCTAAGATGAAAAAGAGAACAAAGGCCAGAGCTGTCAAAACAAGAAAAATGTCTCAATTGTCCTCAAGAGAAGCCTCAGGAGCATCAGCTGAAGTTGATGCAGTGGCAGAAGAGGGAGTGAGTATGCCTTCTGACCACTCAGAAGAGTTGAGGAGGAAGTACAATGAGACTAGGCAAAAGAAGAAGGGTGATAAGAGAATCAGGGAAGTTGTCCCTGAGAAGGAAGGAAGTGGAAGCAGTAGGGCCAGCAAGAGAAGGGCCAAACCTACTGAGAAGGTGTTGGAGCTTCAAGAAGAAAGGTCTCTTCAATTGGCTCTAAGGGAGAGCAGAGCTGAAAGCAGGACCAAATCCATGTCAAGGACTAATTCATCTGGTTCTGGAACTCCAGAATCCAAAGTCCCTGAAGGTCAACCTATAGAGGCCAACCTCCCTGAAACTCAGTACCTTGAGCCCAACTCCCCTGAAACCCATGTTACCCCTTCCAACCAACCCATCACCCCCATTAACCTCACAAAGAGATACTCTCCTGAGGGAAGTGTGCAGAGAAGTATGATAGATGTGCTAGCTGACATAGCTGTAGATGAGACAAGATTAAAATCTCCCCTTGACTCATCTATGCTCAATTATTCAAAGCTTTTAGAAGATGCACTCTTTGAGCCAACCCCCCTGAGCAAAGCCCCTTCAGATCCATTGCTCTCAAAAGCAACTGAAGATCCTTCTACTGTACCCAACCCATCTGAAGCCAATATCCCTGAACTTAATCTGCCTGAAGCCACATTAGGAGAACCCAGAGCCAACTCCCCTATAACCCAAAGTCCCCATTCAAGTGGAGATGAGGAGGAGTATACTTTTGAAAGTATGCTCAGAGGAGGAGCCAAGGCTACTGTGGACAGTTTGTATCCACAACTTGCTGAATTTCCAAGAATTCAGAAGGCCTTTCATGATTTAAGGATGCTTGTTGATGTGAAAGACAAATCTATGATGGAGATATCACAAGTCATCCAAGATAAGGGTGCAAACTGGTGGCAAATAGAGGAAAACAAGTTGCTACACTTTGCTGGAGTTTCAAAGACAAGATTTCTCATTGATGAGGAGATTTTTGCAAAGCTGGTAGCTGACAAGATTGAGGAGGAGAAAGAAAGAAAAGCCAAGGGAATCAAACACCCTGACAGTAGCTCCAATGATGATGATTCCCCTGATGATCCCTCAAACCCTTCAAATCCCAACCCTCCTGAAACCCCTCAAGCCAATCTCCCTGAATCCTTTCAACCCAAGTCTTCTATAACAGACAGACTTTCAAACCCTCCTAAAACCTATCATAGGAAATGCTCTGTATCTTCAGAGGTGTTGACCAAGGGTGGTAACACAACCAAAGACACATCTGCCAATGAAGGTTCTCCTGAACCCAAGGCACAGCCTAAAGATGTTGAGGTTCCTGTACTAGAGGCTAGTTTGATTAAGGCCTATTCAGTGTCAGAAGAGTTGGACACTGATCAGCCCTTAATCATTCAGGATGACTCAGTGGCTGCTGAGATAAGCACTGTGATCTCCTCACAACTGCCATCTTTGAACCTTGTTGAAGGTGGAGATGCTGCAGGTTTAGGAGAAGGAGTTGAAAAGGAAAGTAGTTTTGAAAAATCAGAGGGAGTTATGGATGATAGAGAGGTAGTTATCACTAAGATTGTGAGTGTACCAACATATGAGGGTGGTATAAGTGAGGAAGGACAGGTTATTCTTGAAGTCAAATCTGAACTTCAAGAATCCCTTGATGAAAGGAGGCCTGATTCCTTGAGTGAGAACATTATTAAAGAAGGGAGAAAAGAACAAGTTGAAAATGAGAAAAAGACTGCTGATGTATCAGAGTCTTATGCAAAAGAAATTGAGGGAGATGAGTGCTTATTTCCTAACATGTTTGACTTGTCTAATATTGCAGGTATCTCTCTTGACCAAATTTTTGCAGATGAGTTCTTAACAGATGCACCTATCCAAGTAGACACAGGCTCAGCTCAGGCCTTACTTGGAATGCAATCAGAGAAGTTGGACTCCTTGGCTCATCAAGTCCAATCTGCTCATGCTGAAACTTCAGGAGCATTGAATGAGCAAGGAAGGACTCTAGCATCTGTAGAAATGAGGCTCACTGGCTCTGAAGATGTTGTGCTACCAACCCTTGAGGCAAGGATCAGTGGTGTGGAATCTGGTCTCCAAACCATCTCCACTGAAGTTCAAAATGCCAAATCAACCATGGAAGCCATCTCAGAGGAGGTCAAGAAAGAGCAAAAGCTGCTAAGAGATAATCACAATGCTAATGTCAAAGCTCTCAGACTCACTGTCAAACAAGCTATTGGAAAGAAGACTGCATTGCAAAAGAGAAGAGCTGAAGAGAAAAGGCTAGCTATGGCGAAAGCAGCCTCTGAAAAGTTTTCCCAAGATGTGCTGGCCAACATTGCTGAAGGTGCAGTGGCCAACCTCACTGAGCTCCTGAAAGCTAAATTGGATGCATCTCTTAAGGCAACCATGGAGGAGGTTGTCCAACAGAAAATGAAGCCTGTTCTTGCCTTTCTCAGCTTGAGCAGTGACAAGATGCAAAATATACATGATGAGAATGTATATTTATTGGAAGAAATGAAGTCTCTAACCCAAGCCCAGTCCTTATTGGCATCTACAATGAGTGAACTGAAGCCAGAATGTTTTGATGCTGCCAAAAAGGGGGAAAGGGAAAGAGCAAGGGCAAAAGGTGCCTTAGTGATTGGGAGTCCAGTAAAAGGGAAGGACAAAGCCCCTGAAGGAAAGGGAAAAGAGCCAGCAGTGCTGAACTTGGAAGAATTGGATGAAGAGGAGCAGTTAGCACTTGCTTTGAAGAATTCAATGGCCTCAGCTCAAGAGGAGAGAGTAAGGCTACAACAAAGACCAGGTGGTGAAGTATCAGGTTTGGACAAGAATGCTGAAGGTGTCCAAACTAGAGGAAAGATAAAAAAGGCCCAAGGAAAGAAGAGACAAGTTGAGAAATTCACTGACTTCCCCAATAGCCTTGATCTTCCACCTGAATTCAGAATTGTTGATGATGAGCCTACCTCAAAGAAGGCCAAAACTGCTGAAAAAGACAAATCTTCTGAATCTGACAAAAGTACTGAAGGTCCCAAGTCCACTGAAGACATTGAAGAGCTATTTACTGAAGGATTTGGACCTGAACCTAAGAAGAAGACAACTGTCCTAGCCCATGATCCATCAAAGTTGTTTCATGAAGGGTATGGCAAAGACCCTGAAACACAACAGAAACTGGCCATGATGAGGGCCCAAGAGAAAATGGACTTGATGGAAGAAGCCAACAGAGCAAGAGATGAGAGGAGAGCAAACTTTCAGAAACCAAGAAGGAGGAGAGCAACTTACAGCAAGATGAAGCCTCAACTTCTAATCCCAATGGACACCAAATATCCACACTTGGATAAATGGGTGCCAATTCAACTGAATGACACATGGGAAGAAGCCAAAAGGGAGTTTGTCTATGACTATTATGTCATTGACAGATGGAATGGAGGAGATGCAAACTCTGCCTTCACTGAGTTCATGCTAGAATACTACAGAGAGCTGTATCAACAACTACTTGCAGCTGCTGACATTGCAAGAATTGAACTCAATGCTCCCAAGCCTATCATCTACATGCCTCCAAAGCTTGAAGGATGGATTGACCAAGCAAGGATCCTAAGGGAGTTCACAGAAATTCTAAAACTGAACAAGATGATCCTTGGACCTAAAGGAACCAACCAGGAAGCCATGGCACTCAAGAGGAGAGTGTGGGCACAATATGGGATGCTGCCACCTCCTGAGGATGATCTTTGAATGGCTAAGTCTTCTGACTTTTTCTGGGTGAAAAATTATCTTATCTGAAGATATTTTTGCTATATGGTCAAATCTGCTGAAATTGGACAAGTCTGCTGATATGTGCATTGACATGCTGTGTGCTCTAAAATGATTTGCTCTGATACAAGAATTGATGCATTCTACTTTGCTATCTGGAATATCTTGTATTAGCTAGCTCTAGGTGTTAAAGCTCTGATATCTGAAATAAGTCTATTTTGCTCTGATCATATGTTTAGTTGTAGTTCTTGATTTGTAATGATTCCATGCTCTGATAAGTTATCTTCAACTATCAACATGCTTGTAATGACTCTTTATATGAATGATAGTTGAACCACTTTTGAATCAAGATACATTTTTTTTACAGAAATTTCTCTATGCCTATCTGTAAAACCTACTTACAACAAAAACAGTGAATACACTAACACATTATCTTTTCAGGAATATTGACCTTAGTCATGTCTTCTGAAGATACATGTAATAGGTGTAGACAAGTCACTTTTGCTTAGATTGTGTAGGTTTTGGCATCATCAAAAAGGGGGAAATTGTTGGGAATAAAATGAGATATGTTTTGATCTAATACCAAAACCCCCTGAGACATGCCTAAGTCAAATTGATAGTGTTCTAAAAATGTTAGAACACATAGCATAAGGCTAGATGAGAAGCTGAAATGTTAGGCAGCTCTTAGACAATTAGATGCACAATTTGAGGGGGAACCTATGCTTTGAAGATGATCAAGATCAAGTCCCCTCAAGGCTCAAATTTTGGAACAATCACTTAAGAGCAAGGACACTCTATGGAAAACCAAATGCTCTGATCAGGAGAGTTGTCCAGAGAAGATGTTCTTATGCAAGAACAAGATTGTAAAGCTCAAAAGGACAAATCCAATAAGATGATCTGATCAGGAGAGTTGTCCAAAGAAGCTAGCCACATGCAAGAACAACTTTACTTATCTCAAAAGGACAAGACTACTCAAAGGTTTTGATCAGGAGAGTTGTCCAGAGAAGCCAACTCTATGTGAAAAGTGCTCTGATGCTAAAAGACCAAATATGCTGATCAGAAGAGTTGTCCAGAAGAGTTGTCTCAGCATGATTGAATCAGAACAGATGCTCTAAAGGTTGAAGGTCAACTATGCTGAAGAATTAGAGACAACCATACCCTAAAGAAATACAATGCAACATGCCAAGTTCATCTTGGAGTGAAATAAAGGGAAAGAGCCAAGTCATCTGAAGAAGAGCAAGCCAACCTTGCTGAAAAGCAAAACTGCTGATAGTGATAAGGAGAGTTGTCCAGTTGATAAGGAATGTTGTCCTATCAGTGGATCAACCTTCAGAAGCCATGTCCAAGTCCTAACAAGAAGTCAAACATTGGGAAAAGTGCTGCAGAATAAAGACAAAGTCTTACAAGCCGTTTATTACCCAAATGAGGACATGTCACTATCAAGAATCTGTCTTCCAGTTTGAAGAACTCAAGGAAGACATTTATAGCAATTTGGGGCTGCCTCTCCAACGGGCAAATCCTCCATTTTGTCTATAAATACAGAAGTGTGAAGACCATTTGAAAGCACGAACCTCAACCTTGATAAGAATATCCAACTATCCTACAAGTTGACAAGTGCTCTTAAGCTTTCAAAGAGACTATCTTAGTCTTTATACACTTCTTCTAAGCTGAACTCATTGTATATTCATACACAAGCTTAGAGAGATATCCTATCCTTATACACTGATCTCCATTGTAAAGGATATCTCATTAGTTGGAACCTTACTTCAATCCTTACCCCTTTCAAGTGAGAAAGTGAGAAGGTTGTAGTAGTAGAAGTGGTAGGAGCTGACTGTTGAGAGAAGAACAGTTCAGTTCTGAGTTGAGAAGAGGGTACTAGGACTCTAGACATCCTAGGGATCAATTCACCAAGGAGTGGTGTTCTTGATCAAGTGCACCTTGGCACTATAAAACAAGTTAATTCCAAGAGTGAAGGAATTATCCTGTTAAATCAGGGAAAGTGGATGTAGGAGCTTGAGTCTCTGAACCACTATAAACTCTTGTGTTGATTTACTTTACAAGTATTTTCATACATTCAACACTGCACACAAAACTGATCTTTCAAGGATAAACATTCAAATACTGTGCAAAATCTATTTGGACAAGTTCCCTGAAAACTGGACTGTGTTGCATTGACTAAGTGATTTCAGAAATTAAAGGAGTCTAAACTTAAAGGGTCAACCACTATTCCGCACATATAACTCCTTTAGATAGTTATTCAACTAAGTACTTAATAGTACTTAGTAGTTTGATTATCCTAGAAGAGTTAATCATCTTCAGCAGAGTTATCCAAGACAACCTTGCTGAGCTCTGATTTGATCAAAAGTTGGAAAGAATTGCATACAAGTGTATTCCCCCCCCCCCCCATACACTTGTTATATACTCCTTTCAGGACCAACAATTGGTAATTTTGTTGCGGAGATGGTTTATGAATTGTTTCTCAATCTGTTTAGATAAAAACATTGATTAACTTTAGAATTACTAAATTGAATTGATCTTTAAAGCACAGTAGTACAATAAACATGTGAAATGTTAGATTTCTTTTTTATCTCTTTATTGACTATATTTGATTTATTTAAAATAGGGTTGTAGTACAATCAATATATCATAATGTCAAACACATGTCATTTAAATAGCTATTTAATGATCAAAATATGACACAAAATCATTGCATCCAATCACATGCAATTTAACAAAAAATAGAAAATTCTATTTTTTTTATATTCGATTTAATTTATATTGCTATAATATTTTTTTTAATAGAATAAAAAATTTACAAATGTATACATGTTTTAAAGATATTTTTTAATTAATAGATTTAAAATATATTATAAATTTATTTCAACGTACCCCGCGTAAAACGCGGGTCTAACACTAGTAAATGAATAAAGTTTAAACTCAATTCGAACCCTTAACAAACTTGAACCGTGGGGTGTCAATGCTAAAGTCGATTTTGTTTCGGCGCCCCACATTAACACCCACATTTATTTTTCACAAAATTTCTTATAAATGAATTTACTGGTAAATACGCACAACACTAAATTTAAAATGATATACACACCCTCCAAGACTATGAAATATACTCTTATAAATTAAAAAATATATATGAATTATAACATACACCCACATTTTTTCTTTTACTCTAAAAAAAATGTAAGTTTTTTCTTTAAAAAAAAAAAATACACTTATTTGTATTCATGATTCATTCTACCCGCTCTCAATTTGAATAGTTTTAGAAGTTTATTGCCTCATTTTCCACTTAAGAACTAAATTTCAAAATTTTAATATTATTTTTTAAATTGTAAAATATATTAAGTGGGCCAATTTATAAGGGATGTAAGTGCAAATATTCGTCATTTTGTTTTAAAGAATTCAATTTAAATTTACTTTTTTTAAACAATAAACTATGAAGGTTGATTTTTTTTTTTTTTTGTGTGGAGTGAAGGTTGATTTTTCTTATATTAATATTCTCTCATCTTTTCGAAAGTTACTCATTTAATCATTTTAGATTTTCTATAAAAAGTTACTATTTTTTTTTTTGCAATAATCATTTTTTTCTCTAATTTTTTCTTTCAAATCTATTCCTACCTTAATTTTATTTTTTACCCCTCTCTATGTATTTTTGTTCAATCTATCACAACAATCTACTATATATAAATTAATATATAAAATTAAATTGATAAATTCAATTAAAAACGAGACTTCAATGATTGGCATCAGACTTGTCGGCTTCTCAGTCCTTACTTTTTCATCCATAGTAGATTCTTGATAGTATTTTGTTTTGGCCTTTTTTGCTGTATAATTTATATTTATATTTTAAAAGGCAGAGGATATTTATTGAATAAAGAAAGGAACCCTTTTGCGAATTAAGTAGCCTCCACTCGTTTTGTAGTGCCACTTTTTGTGGGGTTGTTGTCCTCTCTCTCTAGGCTCTAGCTAGTTTCTGATTCATTCAGTAATTTGTTAAGATATCAAGAAGATGAAAATACAGTGTGATGTGTGTGAGAAGGCTCCGGCGACGGTGATTTGCTGCGCCGATGAGGCTGCCTTGTGCGCCAAATGCGACGTCCAAGTTCACGCTGCAAACAAGCTTGCTAGCAAACACCAGAGGCTTCTTCTCCAACAACTTTCTAATAACTTACCTCCTTGTGATATTTGCCAAGTATGTACATACAACTTGCTAATTTTGTTTCTAATTGTAATACCTTTAAACTTGATTCTTGAATTATTTGGTGGGTTGTTCCTCTTGATTTTAAAGTTGCTTGTATGTGAAACCTAACAAGAAAATGATTGCTGTTCTTGAATCAGATCTTAAATTAAAAAATATGTTTTGGATTCTTTTGCCCCATTTTAGGTGAGAGGAATTGCTCTAATATGTGGACATTTGGGGATGTGTGATTTGAGATTATATTGGATGGTGGAAATCCGGATGGGTTTTTAAAATCTTGACGTGTTTGTTTTGAGATTTGAGTATGATAAAAAGTTACAAAAATTTCATGTCAAATTAATTGGGTAAGAGTTAATTATAGTATTATAATAGGATTTATTAGTTATTTTTAGGAATGGTGAAATCCAATTTTTAAATCCCAAACTAGAACAAGATGGGAGACAAAATGTTAGGAATTAATATACAAGAATTAATTCACCACCTCTCTACAAGAATTCTTTCATGAAATCAGAGCAAAGCAAAACGATCTGGGTTCGATTCCATTTAAATTATCCACTCGATGGGCCTCCTCCCCAAAAAGGGTAAGAGGTGTTAATCCGGAATTTATATACAAGAATTAATTCCCCACCTCTCTACAAGTTCGGACTTCTCAAGTGTGTAAAAAAGCAGAAAAAAGTGTTGAACAGTTTGGTTGTTAGTATTAGTCTGTTAGACAAAGAACAACCTAACCTAACCTTAGATACATCAATTTAGAATTTTACGATTTTGAGGTAGATAACGTCGCTAGCTAAACTCGTGTAATCTTCTCATTACAAAGCATAGGAATGGACATTGTGGTTAAGGGAATGACAAAAACTCTTATGTTATTAAATAGTATTAGTTGTGTACAGTTGCATTGTACGACTGGTGTACAAGAGCGTTAGTCTACTTGAAAATAGTCCTGTCTGGTCAGTGTAACGAAACAATCTTGTGCAATGAATACTGAATATTAAGTTAACTAATCAAAGATTGAATGCAAGTTGCTTAGTACTATTATTTTCAGGACATGTTAACTGATTTTGTAACCTATATATTTACTTTGCCTGCCCATCATTATCTGTAGGAGAAGACCGCATTCATTTTCTGTGTTGAGGACAGAGCACTCTTTTGCAAGGACTGTGACGAGCCCATTCATTCCGCTAACAGTCGTGCTGCAAACCACCAGCGTTATTTAGCCACTGGTATACGCGTGGCTCTCAGCTCCAGTTGTAGTAACGTAAGTTTAAAGCAAGAATCGGAGCCAAGCCCTTCAAAATCAAATACTGCAAAAACTCCCACGCAGCATATTCCTGGTGGCATATCATCAGCTTGGGCTGACGAGTTGCTGCAATTTTCCGATTATGAGTCCTCTGACAAGGTAAAAAAGTTAATTTGGATTATGGCTGCATTCAATGGAAAATGGTAATGAGAATTATCAAATAGTGAATTACAATGAGAATAATGGTTAATCGAAATGTGACTTTTCTTTTTCTACAATTACTAGCCTTGTGTATGCGTTTCTAATAATTCGTTGTTTGACTTGAGCAGAAGGAGCAGCTCGAATTTGGTGAGCTTGAGTGGTTGACGGATATGAGTTTGTTTGGTGAACAAGTAGAGCCGTTAGCTGCAGCAGAGGTACCTCAGATACGGGTATCTCAGCCAAGCAGCACGACCTCTTACAAGAGGCCTCGAATTGGAAATCTCGATCACGATGAAGAGCATTTCACCGTACCTGATCTTGGTTGAAATTTGATTGATGGCTGATGAAACTATGTATACCATACACAACTGCTTGGTAAATATATTCCCTATGAAAGTAATTAGATTGTTTGCATGTATTTAATAGAAATGCTGATATATATATATATATATTTTTTTTTTCCTGCAACTTAGCTTGTGCTTACTAATATTTGTTAAACCTCTATATGGAAGTTAATTTTTCTCTCCTGGCTCATCATTAGTCTTTGTTTTGTTCTGGCTTAATCACTACTTTCTTGGATGAGAGGATTAACGTTAGGGATGTAAACGAATCGAGTTGTGTCAAACTCGATTTGAACTCAATCAAGAGTTGTTTTTATGAGCTCGATCTCGACTCCATGAGAAATTTGGTAAAATCAAGCTCGACTACCAACAATATAATATCATAATAGACATAGATGTAAACAACCTTTATAAGTTTTTTTTAAAATAATACTCCATCCGCTTCATAGGAATTTGCATACTTTCTATAAATGGATGTTCCATATCAATTTGCACACCCCATAAAAGGACACCCCATAGAAGGAAATATCTTCATAAGCGCACCCTCAAAATATACTCTTATTTACCCATATGTCATTACTTTTCTACACTTAATCTACTTTTTACTTTACTTTATTCATAAAACTTTACAAAACAAGTTCCTATGCTTATACATTTCTTATTTCTTAAATTGTGTGTCATTCCAGTGTGCAAGTTCCTATGTAAAGAAGGGAGTATTGCTCCATTACCTAAAAAGTATTAGCATAATTATACGAGTATTGCTCCATTACCTAAAAGGGATTTTCTACTGTCAGGAAGTGTATTCGCCCTTCCTGACGACAGGAACCTATTAGAAATTGACATGTCGTTCACCTCTACATAGTGCGATGCACCTTTGTTATATAGTTAAATAATTAATTTTTTAAATAAAATATATAAAATTACAAAAATATCCTTATATATTTAAAAATAAAAACCCAAATTTAACATATTACTAAATGTGATCATTTCATTTAACTTACACCTAATTCACTTTATATTACTAATTCACCCCACCTATAATTGTACATATTAATTAAAAGTTAATATTATAGAAAAAATTAAAAACTAAATAAATTAAATTAAATTAAAAAAAAAATACGTAACCTTGTTTCTTCTCCCTCCAGTAAATGTGCCGCCATCTACCGCCATCGATCTCCCCGACCTTTCGGCCGCCCCCACGCGTCACGGCTTTTGCGGACTCGAATATTTGGACTTGGGCTGCTCCGGTGGGTGGAATGTCTCGTCCATAGTTTCAGATTACAATTTCCGGTGAATATACCACCGTCTTCGTCTCTCTATCAAGAACAAACACCCTCAATTAATTATCCACTATCATTATGTTTTCCTTTAAAAAAAAGGAAAATCCAATACTTTTGTATTTTTCGATTCATATGTGAGAAAATTTCTTTCGAATTAGGTTGGGATCAATCCGCAAGATCGCGTTTTCTTTTCACTCTTTTATTCCGATTTCAATGCGTTAATATCTTTGTTATCTCCTTCAATTGAAAACGTTAAAAGATGTGTGATTTATATGGGTTTGAGGAATTAGAAATTGTGTAAGTGTGTTACTCTGGCGTTCATAACAAAATTCTAATCTTTACTTGGAGCAGGAGATGTGGTTTTCATGTTCTTGGTACTTAATTCTGTACCTCGACTAATTTACTAATTTAGGATTATGATTTCAACCAATGTAGAACCAGAAATTAAAACCAGTTGTGGGATTGAGATTTCCCTCTGTTACTCGATTTCGAGGTGGGCACATGCCGACGGCCACCGAGCCCCACACAACTATGAATGTTTTGTGAGAGTGATTATTATGCGGGAGAGCAGGTTTTTAGAAGGATATTTACTTATTTAAATTTAAAAGGTTGTTTTTGTCATTTTATATTTATTAATTTATTTTATTTGTAGGGCGAAGTTGTGCGATTGCACATTGCATAGAGTAAAACAAATGCACTATTGCGAAGTGCAATCATATAAAAACAATTTAGGACGTTGGATCAATGATCCAACGATATTTAATGAGTTTCCTGTTATCAGGATGGGCGAACCCTTCCTGACAGTAGAAAGACCCTACCTAAAAATTATTAGCATAATTATACAAGTATTGCTCCATTACCTAAAAAGTATTAGCATAATTATACTCATTAACTAGACTTGAACTATAAATTGATGAACTACAACTAAATTATGGTAAAGTCTAGTATGCACTCGAGTGCATGCTATGCACCCTAGTCCATGTGCATTTTTCAGTTTACTGACTTACACTTTTTGGTAAATGGTGTTGCACTTTTCAATTATTACTAAAAATATTATTATACAGTTTAATAATTGAAAAGTGCAACACCATTTACCAAAAAGTGCAACATGACTAGGGTGCACAACATGCACTCGAGTCCATAGCAGACCAACCCCTAAATTATTAACAATTGTGGTTCTAATAATTATATAATTAAAATTTGAATAAATAATTAAACAAGGTATATAAATAAGCAGTCATCTCTATTCAATTACGAGGAAATTTTATTTTTAGTCCTATAAGTTTAACACATTTCAAAATAAATCCTTTAAGTTTTAACTTTATAAAATACGTTATTTACCTTTCAATTTTTGTCCTTTTTACATCAATTTTTATCCAGTTTTGTAGGAATTAAAATTGGTAAAGTTGGTGCCACATATATTTAAAAAAGCCACATCATCATGCCATATCACATTATATTAAAAAAATAGTGCTAATAACACCCCAAAATATTCTATACACACCCCATAATTAATTTTAAATACAAAATTAAATGTATACTCCGAATAAAATAATTAAGTAACTCTTACATAAATAAAGAGTAAAATAACTTGAAAAAATATGAAACAAAATAAATTTCAGAAGCAAAATCACAGGTAGAGCCGGCAATTTGGGCCGGACCCGATGGACCGGCCCGACCAACCCGAAGCCTAGTATGGGCTGGGCCTATTTGGCCCGACCTGATAGGCCTGATGGGCCTAATGGGCTAGGTTGATTTTGGCCCGACGGCCCATGAACAGCCTGTTTGGCCCGATCAATTTTTTTTAAGGTAAATAAACAATTAAAATTATTACAATACTATATACTTAAATATTAGTATTATGTTATTAATTTTATTTTAACTTTAAAATTTGAACTTATGAATTATTTATAATTCTATTTGAACTTGATATATAGCATATTTATAGTGTAATGTTATACTATGTACTAGTTATATCCGTTTATAAATTATGTATAATTAATATATTAGTAATGTATATTTTAAATTATAATTATTTGTATAAATAAAAAATATATGTGAGAATGTGACCAATATATAATAAGTTTATATATACAGAGTATAGTTTTTGTTAGAAATATTTTTTTTTATCTTATGGGGTAAGACTTACAGTGTACATTAATGCAATAATAGTTATGACCGTTTATAAATTATGTGTAGTTACTAGTTAGTAATATATAATTTTTGCAAGAATTTTTTTTTTAATTATGTAATGGGCCGGGCTGGCCCGCTAGCCCAGATGGGCTAGGCTGGGCTCCAATTTTATAGGCCCGCTAGCCCAGTAGCCCAGATGGGCTAGACTAGTCCACGAACATCACTTGGCCCGATGGGCTGGGCTGGGCCAGACAGCCCGATTTGCCAGCTCTAATCACAGGTGTTACGTATGTTAATTATGTGAATCTTATTTTACTCTATTAATTTAAATGTATAACTAGATTCAAATAATTTTTTTGGGTGAGGCTACTGACACCCAATACAATGTTATACAAACTTCAAATGTTATACACATTCCACTAAATTTAAAAATCAATTTTTATTAATAAACACACCCTAAATATTTCCAATTTACCCTTTATCCCTCAAAATAAATACAAATTGAATAAAAAATAAAAATATGATTTAAAATTCAATTAAATGATTAAAAATATAAATTTTAAAAATTAATTAAAAAAATATTCAATAATACGAGAAACTAAATAATATTTTAAAAAATCAACTACATATTAAAAAATATTTGAATGAAAAAATCAATTAAATTCAAATAAAATCTAAAAATATTAAATAAATCGAATAAAATTTATAAAATAATTAAATTAAAAATACCAATTAATGATTCAATTTAAAAAAAAAACTAAATAAAATAAAAAATGAAATAAAAATCAACTCAATCAAAAATAAATATTAAAAAAATTAAATAAAAAAATAAAATCTTACTTTTTTATTGATTTTTTTTTAATGTTTTATTGAATTTTTCAATAATTTTAATTTTTTTTGATGATTTATTTTTTAATTTTAGATTCTATTTAATTTTTTAAGATTTTTTTCAAAAAAATTAATTAATTTATGTAAATTAATTATTTTTAAAGATTTTGTTAGTTTTTTTTAAATACTTTTAAATTTTAATTACATTTTTTTTCAGATTTTTCATGATATTTTTTTAATTTTTTTTCTCTTTATTTATATAAGGGCTATTTAATCATTTTGTATACATCTATTTTTGTATTTAAAATTATGGGGTGTGTATAGAATATTTTGGGGTGTTATTAGCTCTATTTTTTTAATATAATGTGATGTGGCAGATTTTATTTATGATCTCCGGCGATTCCGGATTCCGTTACACAATTTGAGCAACCATGGAGCTTTCCGCCGTCGACCTTGATCGGATCTCCACCCTGGTAGCTCTTTGTGACACCCATCCATGGCTTAAGGATCTTCTCCAATCGAAGGTGTCACCAATTTCGCCTTTCGGAGAGAATCAAAAGACAACGAATGCAAACAACCCTACATCCCCTGCTAGGGTTTCCAAGACTTTCAAGCAAGCCCTTTTGCCTGATCAAGATCCGCAACCAGAGGTCCCTTTGCGGTTAGATACTGCTAGAGCCGTCCAAATGCCTGTCAAGAAAGACGATTTTATCTCAATTTCGGTGGATGAAGGAGAATACGCAGATCGAGTGGAGTTGTGCAGGAAATCTTTTATCGGACGACTTACAAACGCACGCAAAGAAAAGCCTTGGGCACTGGAGGCGCTGAAGAGTTCGCTAACAATAGCGTGGGGCTTAACGGGGCCGTGGTGGCTCACCCCTTTAGGCCTCGGCTATTACAATGTGCGATTTAATCTAAACTCGGACAAGGAACTCGCTTTTAAGAAAACAACTTGGTTCTTGAGCCCAGGGGTATTCAGGCTGTCCCCATGGGTAAAAGACTTTAACCCATATAAGATTAACTCATCCATGGCGCAAGTTTGGGTGCGCATATACGAATTGCCGTTTGAATACTGGACTGAGTCGCTGATCCTTGGTATGGCGCATGCATTGGGAACGCCAATCAAGATTGACGAACGCTCTCTAGATGGCACTATGGGGCACTTCATCCGGATACTCGTTGAGATTGATTTTTCCAAAGATAAGTTAGAAAAGATCTTGATTGAACGAAAGGGTCATCGTTCTTTCGCATATTTCAAATACGAAAAATGCCCCATGTATTGTGGCCACTGTGCAGTGGTGGGTCACTCATGGGACAATTGCAACAAGCGAGAGCGCCAAGTTCATTCGGCCAGGGGTGGACAACGGACTAAAGAAGCGCAGACAGGCGCAAGGGAGCAGGAACAGAGGGTGCCTTTTAAGAATGAGCAGCAAGACATCGACAAAGAGCAGTTCATTCGTCCTCGTAGAAGAAGACAAGCAAAGCTAAAGCAGAAGCCAGAGGAGACAATGGACGACTCTCAGCAGTCCAACCAATTCGACTTGCTGGGCTCATCATCGGTAAACAATGGTTTCTCCCCAGATGAGATTCTTGAAATGGATAAAAATGGAGTAACTAGTATGGACACATCAGCAACATCGAACCCACAAGGTGCACGTCTAAAGTCGATCATTTGTGTCCCACACAACTACTCAGATGATATGGAGGAATTGGAAAGGGCATTCTGCGCCGCTCCGGAGTTTGCATCGAACTCACGTCCATTTGTTGTGGTGGACGAAACACACTCTCCAAAGTACAACAGAATGTCAACTGCGGCGCTGGGGCGTTGGGGATATTTGGATGACCCAAATGATGAGGGCACAGACAGGGAGATAGAACCGCCTGAGCACGGTTACTCTGACGACAATCAATGATTGTTCTGTTTTGGAATATCCAAGGGGTGGGCAATAACGACTCACGCAATCTCCTACGTAGTCATTGCCAAACCCACAAGCCAGACTTCTTGGCCATCATAGAGCCAAAGGTCTGTATTCACAGCATAAATGAGACATTTTGGAACTCTCTGAACTTGACTCTACTCGCGGAAAACGTGAGACACAACATGCGACCCAACATTTGGGTTTTTTGTAAGCAGCATTTGAGAGACGTTTCGACAATTGTTGGATTCACTGACCAGGTGGTCATAATAAAAACTGTAGCACACAACAATAACTTCTACATGGGACTGGTTCACGCTGCTTCGGATCATTCGAAACGCCGAATACTATGGCAGCACATTCTTGACCTGCAACTGAATCCGATCTGCTTAATCGGTGACTTTAATTCAGTTTTGGGCTCACATGAACACTGTGGCACGGCTCCTCCACCACAGAAGGCTTGTCGGGAATTCAGAAATTTTATAGCAAACGCTAATCTCCTGGATTTGGAAATATCAGGTCCAAATTATACATGGGCAGTGAGGCGCAAGGATGGGACGTTGAGTGCGTCCAGGCTAGATAGAGTGTTGGCGTCCACTGATTTCTTGGAACAATGGTCCTCAGTCAAAGTGTCATCCCTTCCTAGAGCATGTTCAGACCACCATCCCATTCGGATTGAGTGCGTCCGAGGGGAAAGGCAGCGCGGATCTAATTTCCGTTTTCAGAAAATGTGGCTACAGAATCAGGGCTGTTTAATAGAGATACGCAGATCATGGGAACCTTTCCTAAATGCCCCAGACCCTATTACAGTAGTCAAGCTAAAGCTCAAGAGACTTAAGCAGGATTTGAAGAAGTGGAATCGGGATGTTTTCAGAAATGTCCACACACGCCACTCGATTGCCAATGAGCAGCTTCTTGCTGTGCAGCGCGACGTCTATGTGCAAGGATACACCGTAGAAACTATACATAAGGAGACCATTGCGAAACAGGAAATAAATACTATTCTGAGCCAACAACAAACTCTATTCGCACAACAAAACAGAATCACATGGCTCAGAGACGGTGATCGCAACACTAAGTTCTTCCACAAACTCAATCAATTGCGAAAAGTCAGGGCCCCTCTAGAATCTCTCAATATCAACGGCAACATTTGTACAAATCAAGCGGAGATTGCACAACACATTACAGAATTCTACTGCAACTTATTTACTGCTGCTAATAATCCAGATAATAATACAACTGATTTGCACGATGTGGTGCAGCCGAGAATCACATTGGAACAAAACGCAGCGATGGAGAAGATCCCTTCTGCGGAGGAAATTCGATGTGCCGTATTCGATATTTCAGCGGACAGTGCTCCGGGGCCTGATGGTTTCGGGGGGGTATTCTTCCAATCAGCTTGGACGGTTATATCTGCAGACGTTATCCGAGCAGCCCAGTACTTCTTCCGGTTTGCTTTTCTCCCACATGGGTTTAACTCCAATTTGGTCACGCTCATTCCAAAACACAAAGGAGCAGATAAGATTGAAGATTTCAGACCTATTGTTTTAGGAAATTTCTTATTCAAGGCCTTCTCTAAGATTTTGGCATCTCGGCTGGGTACGATCCTTAGCAAAACCCTATCTCCATATCAATTTGGCTTCATACCTGGGCGCAGCATACATCAGGCCACTGTGTTAGCATCAGAGGGTATCAACTGCCTCTACAGAACCAAAGTGCACGGGAATATGGCATTAAAAATCGACATTAGGAAAGCATTTGATACAGTCCGTTGGGACTTTTTACTGGAAGTTATGAGGACAATGGGCTTCAGCAGCAAAGTATGCGATCTAATTACCTGCATTTTGCATTCGGCCAGGCTTTCTCTCCTCATTAATGGAGAGCCCCATGGATACTTTCAATGCACCCGGGGAGTTCGTCAGGGAGACCCGCTTTCGCCGCTGCTATTTTGCCTTGCGGGAGAGGTGTCAATTGCCTTAATTGAGAAGTCAATGAGGAATGGAAAATTGCAACCAGCTCTCATTCGACGTGGCCTAAACTGCCCTGCAATTCTACTATATGCTGATGACATACTCATCTTTGGGAGGGCCAGCCGACCCGGTATCAGGGCGATCCGCGACACATTAGACATCTATGGAGAGTTATCTGGACAAATATTTAACCCAAATAAATCATGTGCTTATTTTGGGAAACATGTAAACTGCAACAACAGAAGATATATTCGAGACTCCCTGGGCATGAAATCTGGACCCCTTCCTTTTATTTATTTGGGAGCACCAATCTTCAAAGGGGCGCCACGGGCCACACTTTTTAGAGAAACGACAGATAAAATCCTTGTGAAATTTGCTTCTTGGAAAAGAGCAGCCCTCTCCCTTGCTGGACGAATTTGTATGATCAATCATGTAATCACTTCCTCTTTAGTACACACAATGATGGTGTACAAATGGCCCCGATCCCTCTTACATAGAATCGAGAGAGCAATAAGGAATTTCGCTTGGACATGAGACATCGACCGAAAAGGGGCCTGCTCGATCTCATGGAATAAAGCAATCACCTCCAAAGCTGAGGGAGGACTGGGAATTAGATCGATAATATGCGCCAATGATGCATATATATGTAAACTGGCGTGGCAGATTCTAACCGAAAAGCAGAGGCCCATGGAATTTCTCAGATGCAGGTTCATGCCAACAGGAAATATTCGGCCAATCACAGTAGCCTCGTCAGTGTGGCGAGGATTGAAGCCTCACATGGAACTAATAACGAAGCACGCGCAATGGATACCTGGGGAAAATTCAAATGTTAATTTCTGGCTGGAAAATTGGCTAGGATACACCATTGCTGACAGAATTGGTATGCCATTGAGCAGCAGAGTATACTTCCCTTTCAAGATATCGGACTACTGCATCGACGGAATATGGCACTTAGAGGCGAATTTTGTGGCGGCATATCCGGATATCGTCGCGGACATTATGAATTTCAATCTTGCAACTCAGGAGGATAGTCGTATATGGCCAAATTCCACGCGTGGACAACTCACGGCAGCTATAGCATATGATCAAATCCACCCTAAGTATCCAGAGGTCAATTAGGGTCGATGGATATGGGCAAATTTCATCCCGCCTAGAAGGTCGACGGTGATATGGAGGGCTATACATGGGAGGCTCCCCACTTGGGATCGATTGCAGACATGGGGATTTGAAGGACCAAATATATGCATAATGTGTTGCTCAAAAGAGGAGGGAATAGATCACCTTTTCAATGAATGCAATTATTTCAAATATACAGCCGAAAGAATTATGGGAATTTTTCGAGCGCCTCTTAGAATCGACGAGGGTTTTTTGTCATGGGTGCTGCAAGCGATCAACCGCTCCTTCAGCCCACAAATAACATCGATATGGAGATTGACATGGGTCACTTTGGTATGGCAGATTTGGACGACCAGAAATGCATTTATTTTCGACAACAAGCAAATCTCCACACAAGGCGTTTTCACATCAACTTTTGCGCTTATTAGAGAAATAAGCAGCAAGTACATGGGCTGCATGAACAACACCGCAGAGGACCTCCGGATAATCAAGGAGTTCGACATGAATTGCAATCCAAGGAAAGCCCCTGATGTTATTCCAGTCCGATGGAAAGCGCCATTAGAGGGCACAATCAAAATTAACGTGGACGCATCAGCGCAGGGAGCTCCTGGACCGATTTCGGGGGCTGGAATATATAGAAACGAACACGGAGTATTTATAGGAGGGTTTGCAATGAAACATGGTGTAGGCTATGCCTTTGAGGCGGAGGTCATTACAGCCCTACATGCTATCAAAATGGCAAGTGCCCGGGGATGGAACAACATTTGGCTGGAGACGGACTCAATGTTCGTAGTACAAATTTTTCATGGTGCGGGTGACCGGATACCATGGAAAGCAAGCGCTTTATGGCAGCAGGTACAGAACCTAGGTATGAGAATAGAAATTACACACATATTCAGAGAAGGCAATGCGGCAGCGGATAAGTTGGCGTCCATGGCAAGAACGAAGCATGAATGGTGGAACGAACCACCTGATTTTTTACTAGACTATTTACGCAGGGATCTAACTTCGGAATTTTACCGATTTGTTAATTAGAGGGGTTCCCTTTTCCTTGACTATAGTTTTTTCCCTAAGGAGGGTTTACTGTAGCAAGGTTTTTAACGGGGCTCCGGCCTCTTGAACGAATTGTGTTCATATGGCTCTAGGTTTTTGGCAATAAAAGATCGTAATTTATATAATATAATGTGATGTGGCATGATGATGTGACTTTTTTAAATATATGTGGCACCAACTTTATCAATTTTAATTCCTACAAAACATAAATGATACAAATTGAAAGGTAAATGCGTATGTTGTAAAATTGAAACTTAAAGGATTTATTTTGGAATGTATCGAACTTATAGGATTAAAAATAAAATTTCCTCATTCAATTATCCAAAACAATATATATTGCACTCTTTAATACCAACAATTAATACAAATTTAATTCAAATTAGAGATGTAAATGAGTGTTCTAGCATACAATGCAAATTTATGCTTTTCTTTTGTATAAATACATACATTTTTTTTATATGAACTGATATGTGAAGAAGTCAAACTTCGATTAAAATTGGCATAATACAACTGTCATATATAAAGGATATTGTAGAAATATATGAAGGAGGGCCTAATGGGGAGTGAAGAAAAACATAGTGAGGAGTGTAGGAAATGGGGACAATACCAGTTTTTGGAGGGATACTTGGGTAGAAAAGGATTGGTGCCATAAAGATAAATTTAATAGGCTGTATAACTGCAGCAACAAAAAAAGAGGCAAAAATTAGTAAAATGGGGAGATGGGGGGAGAGTGGGTGGAGTTGGGAATGGGATTGGAGGAGAAGTTTAAACTTACGTGATCTTGCGTCTTTGGATGATCTTACTAACACTCTTAACAGGGTAAAACTCAATCAAGGAAGAGAGGACAAGTGGACATGGGATCAGGCACCAAAGGGAGTCTACTCCACCAGCGTGGCTTACAAACAGATCTATTATGGAAGCAGCGCAAATCTGATAACACAAGACAGCGAGGAGGAATTCGAACTATTGTGGAAAACCTGCGCATCAAGGAGAGCCCAGACGATCGTGTGGAAGGCCCTCAAAGGCAGACTAGCGACCGTGGAAAATTTGAGAAAAAGAGGAGTCAACATTATAGGCGATGAAGCAAAATGTAAGATGTGTGGGGAAGACGAGGAAACGAGTCAGCACCTTCTGATGGAATGCAGTGCCACAAATCTGATTTGGGAGGAGTGTAAAAAATGGACTAAGGTTAGTACAGTATCCCATAACAATTTGGTAAATCATTTCTTGCAATTTGGTGAGCTGCTAGGATGGGAGAAAACTCGTAGAAGAGTAGCATCGAGCTTATGGAGAGTAGCATCGAGCTTATGGGTGGGGGTTATTTGGGAGCTGTGGAAATGCAAAAATGCAATTATGTTTGAAGGAGGTGTCTTTGAGTCAAAAAAATTGATGGAGAAAATCAAATTAAATCTGTGGTCATGGCTTGGGGGAAGTGGCATGCTATCTCAAAATTCGTCAATAGCGGCATGGTGTTGTTATCCAAAATTATGCATGATTTATGCACTCTGTTTGGGTTGAGTACCCTTGTACTCAATAATAATAAAAATGGTTAAAAAAAAAAACTATATAAGTGTTTGTCATTTAAAAAAAATTCAGTCCGAACCTATTTACTAAAAGAAATAGATTAAACATTAAAAAAGTTTATCATAGTTAATGGGCCATTCTTACACCTAACTTTTGTATGTAAGCCTAAGTTTGGGGATGCAAAATCAGTCTCTAAACAAACCTGTTTTCACACCTATCAGTGGCCTCATAGTGCCTCTTTATTTACCAATGTAATAATTTATCTTGATAAGGGATTCTTTTAGATCATTTCACATTATTCACCAATTATTTGGATCCGTCAGACAATTCAAACTAAAATTCATTAAATTTAAATGAAGATTTATAAAAGAAAGATGTTCATATAATATAATGAATGATTTATTCAAATTTTGGAGAGATATTGTTTCATCAATAGTACATCCATTATTTATTAGTTATATTTGTTGAGATATAGGATTATATATATATATACAATACACAAGCTTAGTTATGGGGGAAACAAGCTCTTAAACCCCCCAAGCAATTAGTTTTTCCTCCATTAACAAGGCTGAGCACTTGGGAGTGAGTGGGAAGAGCTGGGATTGCTCCCTTTTTTGTTGTGGTGATGGCTCCACATGCACTTGCATACTTCAACACTTCTTTCAATCTCGGCTCATCCTGTTGATTAAATAAAATAAATGACTTATATATTTTTCGATTCTTTCGGTCCACATAAAGTGTTCTTATTTTTCTTTTCGAGTTGTTCACACAAAGTGTGCATATTTCATTTTTTTTTTTAAATATACTTTGCCACACTTACTTTATCTTCTCTCTACCTTATCTAGCTACTTTTATTTATAAATCAACAATATTCTCTAAAAATATGCAAAAAGAAACTAGCACACTCTATATGGATGGAAGGAGTACCCATCGATCATAATTAGTGGCAAAAGATAAACACCAAAACTTTTGCATGACCATATCACAAAATGCGCCCCTTGCTATGAAAATGAAAATTAGAGATGGAGTAATTTTTAGTTGAAAAGTGTAATTTTTTTAGTGAACATTATTATTCATATTAGAGAAACTTAATTATAATGTGCAATATTGCACATAGCACAAATTAAGAAAATATCATATGGGCCGCGTGAAAATAGGGCTGGGCAGGGGAAAGTTATTCTCCAGGAAGCACACGAACAACGCAGAAAATGTGAGAAATTAATATACAGTAGAAGAAATAACGCATGACAGAGGGGATATTAAATCCAAACACATAACAGAAATTGGGAGAAAAGATAAAACAACATATTGAAGAGCAACAACTTTTTTTTTTTGAAAACATTCAAAAAATCATAACAACATAGTCTCTTGATTCATGTGTTACTACATAAACAAAAGAATGTTATTACAAGAACAAAATAGTATTACGACATGAACTAGTAATACTCTTTTGTTCATACAGTAACATGCAACTTTTACCATAAAAAACTAATTTTGAGTGATGAAAAATCACTGCCTGTGAGAAAATGATTGGAAAAAAGGCACCTGAAATGCCGTGAGAATGGACAATATATATTGCACAGTGCATATAAGTTTTTGTCTATTTGTATTGTTTTGAAAAAATATCACTTTTTATGTTACATTTTATTTGAAAAAAACTTGTCAGATTTTATGAGACGGTTCCATACAAAATTTACTAATAATATTTTCATTTTTAGTGAAATCTAGGTAGTTTGAGAATGTGACCTCAAAAATGGCATGATCATCGACAATGTGTCGTAGGAGGGCTCCTACAAAAGCATCACCTGCTCCAGTTGTGTCCACCCTCTTCAAGCTATACCCATCCACTGCTCCACGAAATTTCTGTTCATGCACATGCAGTTAATTTAACACTAGCTCTATTTATTTAATGCACAATTATAAAATCATGCATGGAGTAGTATTCTGCTTTATAATTTTTAATTTTAATTAATACACATCATATATTTATTAGTAATGATTTAATACATGTAATACCAAATTAGAATACTAATATAGTGCATTGTAATTGTACGCAGGGATAACAAGAAAACTTAGTGAAGTCTTGTGGATCGCGCCCATTAACGATAAATGGTGATAGTATACTTAGTGAAAAATGTATGTAGTTTAATAACGATTGCATATAATATTACATTAAAAAATATTAGTTTTATTACCAAAAAATGCATGCATTTTTTCTTTTTAATGCGAAAAATCATTGGGAGAATTTAAGCAATTAACCTATCACTTGTGAGCTAGAGGATCCACAGGATTGCTCCCCAATTGCAATGATTAAACTCAAATGCACAGGAGACCACCCAAACTAGAATAATTTCTATCCCAACCGAATTAAGGTCTTAAACAAAAGAACTACATAAGTAGATCGATAAATCAATCTAGCTCCAAAGGAAATCAAAATAAATCAATAAAGAAATAACAAAAGGTAATAAAATTAATTAAGAAATAAATATAATTGCAAAAAGTATCCATTAATTATTCCGAAATAATTATTTATGTTCCATTTTCTTAAAGACATAATAAGCTAAAGACAATTTATATACTCCGTATTAAATAACTATTTAACAACTAAAAATCTGAAATCCGCATAAGAATAGTGAATAATGCTCTCACCCATTTAAAATAAGAAAACTCACATATATTAAGAAAGAACAACACACATGAAATATATCTATTAAAACATTTTTAAAAAAATAGCAGGTCAAAAGTTTAAATTCGAATTGCTCAAAAAATTTATGGATCGCAAACAGATAGTTTTCTACATTATCAATATATTCAGGGGTGGCCCTGAGGCAGGGCGAAAAGGGCGACCGCCCCGGGCCCCGAATTTTTAGGGGCCTACTTTTTTATATATATAATATTATAATTAATATTTTTTAAAAAAATTAAAAGATAAATATAATAATTAATGTGAGTGCATATAAAAGGTAAAAAAAAATATTAATAAACTAGCATTAATTGTATTCTTGAAAATGATCATGACTTTAATACTAAACACAATTATTTATTTTTAATTAGTAATTAATTATTAATTAGATAGCATAGTACCTCTTTAATACTAAACACAATTATTTATTCCTAATTAATAATTAATTATTAATATCTAATTAATAAGTATCGATTCCTATAAATTAGGATATGCATTTCTCTTCTATATTCCATTCCATTCAATTTTAATCTATTTTTTATTTATTTATTTTATATAATATATTATTGCATCCAAAATGGTTTATCTCATTTGGAGATTCAACATTCGACTTTCTTTTTCAGTGTTTCAAAGTCCACAATCACGGTTATATTATTCACTTATTTATTATTTTTTTTTTACTTATTGAATATTGATTATTTGACTTGTTGTTGTTTTTTTCATTTACTTTTAGTTGAATTATTATTTATTGTCATTTAGTTATCAATTTTTACTTTTTAATATAAATATGTTTTCTAAAAAACATGAATTTTGTAGTGAGAAAAGGCAAAAAAGAAAGAGATTTGAACAACTAATTTTATCACAAAAATGAGCATTGGATAAACTGTTTTAAAAAAAATTAGGACAATCGAGTCGTTTAAAAGACTTGAATGATAATGTTAATAGCGGATCAGGGCTAAACAACATAAATGTAAATAATCTGAATGGACAAACTAGTCATATAGTGGATGTAGATATAAATAATTCAAATGAGGATATAAATGAAAATGAATCTAATATTATTAATGAAGAAGTTTCTCTAAATTAAAATTGCTAAAACGTACCGATCCACTATGTCACAAGAAAGATTAAATGGACTAACAACTTTATGTATTGAAAAAGACATGCTAGAACAAATTAATTATGAAGATATTATTGAAGAATTTGCTTCTCAAAATGCTGGAAGAAGTCATTTTAAATGATTTATTTTTATAACATTCATTCATTTTTAATATGTGCATACATATTTCACTTATTTTATTTGATGTTTTTTTAAAAAAAATTTTATAACATTCATTCATTTTTAATATGTGCATATATATTTCACTTATTTTATTTGATGTTTTTTTTTTAAAAGTTTTATAAAATTCTTTCATTTTTAATATGTGCATACAAAAAGTATTTCACTTATTTTAGTTGATGTTTTTTTAAAAAAAGGGCCCATTTTTTTTTTCGCCCCAGGCCTACAAAATCTCAGGACCGGCACTGAATATATTATTACTACATAATTAAAATATTATCACTACAAGACCAAAAATGTATTGCAAATTATTTTTGAACTTGTAGTAATACAGTTTTGACATTGTAGTGACAATAAGTAACATAGTTTTGTTCATTTAGTAAAATAATATTTAAAAGTAACAATTTTTTTTAATTAAGTTTGAACTGGACCCATAAATTTCTCCCCAAATTTACCTTAATTATATTTATATATAGTTCATGTGAAATATTTTATATAAGCTAATTTTGTGATTAAGAAAGTAATTAAAAAAAATTCTATACCCGTAATATATTTTTATCTATATATGTTATTAAAATAACACATTTATTTGAATTTTAAAAGGATTTCAAATGTAAATTAAAAAAATGTACTAATAAATACAGTATACATTAAAAAATATAAAATAATGTCGTCTAATTTGGAAAGAGGAAATAAAATTTAAAAGATAAAAATATACCTTGGTATAATATCTACATCCCTTTCTTCCAAGTGTAACCAAAAGAAGCTTTAAGTTGTCGTGCCATAGGGACATGGCAGATTCATCATCATCATCAATATTCGTGTTTTCCGTGAGGAATATGAGCTCGTCGTCGCTGATCTTGATCACATCAGCCTTATCCCATATGCTCATTATTTGCCGTCGTGCCTCCTCCGCCGACGGCCAAAGCGGCAGTCGGAGGTTCGGGTCGTAGGTTAACAATGCACCGGCGGACTTAGCCACTTCCATTGCTTTCAAATGTGACCATCTACATGGCTCCACAATCAAGCTCACCGATCCAAAGTGGAACACTTTACACTAAATATATATATATATATAGCACTTTACAAATATTAGAATATATACAAGAAACAGTACTAACTTTATTTTTACGGAAAAAATAACCACTTAGAATGCTGATGTTCAATTTACATCATTTTTATCGATTTTTTTTTTTTTTTTCAAAATTTCTGAAAATGTAAACGTGTGCATGGTTCACAAGTGTAGAATTGAATATGAAAAAACCACGTAAAACTCACTTTTGAATATATGTTGAACTTAGCGTTTACAAGAGATGATTAATTAGTTGTATATATACATCTCCACAATATGAGCCCTAACAATATTGGGCCTATGACCAACCTTGTAAAACAAGAAAACTCCCTCACGTGAGTTAATTATCATATCCTAACAAACCACATGCAATATATTCGATCGGGATGCAAATATTATCCAATAGAATTAATATTTCGAGAAATGTCTAATTTTCAAAATGTTTTGTTTTTATTTAACGAGTTATAAATCAAGTTCATAGTCCAAAGTTCTAATAAGTTAAATGTTATTTAACGTACGTCCAATAAGTTCATAGTCCAAATTTGTCGGTTTTTTTTTTTTTTAACGAGTTATAAATCAATTAGTATAAACAATTAATTTAAAATGAGACGAAATAATACATTTTAAGATTTAAAAATACACCCAAAATTAAATAGAAATTGATGCTTACGGAGCGAATAAGATCGAGATTCAAGTGATGCGGCTGTAGCATCATATCGGCACTAGGATTTCTATAGAACATGAACTCACGCTCCCCGTCGGCGCGTAGGGTCACGAACGCCAGAGCCGTCCTCGCCTCCCGGTCGAAGCTAACACCGTCGGCGGAGACGCCGTTGTCTTTGAGGATTCCGGCGAGCATGTGCCCAAACTCGTCGTCCCCTAGCTTCCCAACGAAGGCGGCCCTTCCGCCGAGCCTCGCCACTGCTATGGCCACGTTGGCCGGTGCGCCTCCCGGAGCTTTAACGAATGCTGGTGCCTCCGCCAGTGACACGCCGGAGACTGTCGGCACGAAATCGATCAGCATCTCGCCGAAGCTCACGATCAGACCAATATTATTAGTTGCTGCAGCCATTTGGATTAATTAATAATGTAATGAGATGTTGCGCAGATTAATGTGTGTGGTATACAGTATTGGAATTGGCTGGGGTATAGCTGATTATATAGATATAAGGGTGGAGTGTTTTTTCACATCTTATTTCATTATAAGGATGATTGAAATCCGTGATGAAGTTATGTTTCTAGATGATTTACCCGTGATTATCTCATTATAGGGATGATTAACATGTGTCATATTAAAAAATACTCCCTCCATCCATCAAAAGTAGTCCCATGGAGGGTGGGCATAAGTTTTAAGAAAAATGTAGATACAGTAGATAAAATAAGGGTATTATAGGCAGTGAAGTGACGGTCCTACTAAGTGCCCAGGGGGCCCGTGGGCCCCCCACTAATTTTGTAAATTTGTTAGGGGTATTTTGGTAATTTCACACATATTAAAATTAATACTATGTTCTATAATTATTTGCACACTTTTGATATAAAAATAATCCACAAAATTAATTAATATATATTCAAACGTCATTTTATTTTAAAATCGTCATTCATTGAGTCTACATTTTATTCTACATTTCACTAAATTTATTTTACATCCTACTAAATCCTCCTCACACTTTATTAAATCACTCAAAATATGCTTTTTTATTTGACTCTACACCACTAAATTCAATTTTTTTTTAAAAGTGAATCGGTTAAAATGTACAAGTTATCACGAGACGGATGGAGTATTAACTTCTACCAAAACATAGCAAAAGTCAACTTATTCGATCAATTTAATTTAATGAAATGTGACGTATTGACAATTTTATAATGTGAAATTTTAATGAAAATAATGAGTACGTATTATTTTATCTTTATAATAATGTTAATCGGGCCCCCCTACCGAAATTTTCTAGGTCTGTCACTGATTATAGGGTATTGTGGGGTCCATTGTGAATAAAGTGATTGTTTGTGAATAAAGTTGATGACAAATATTTGAGTAATTAAGTGATAGTTGAAGGGTGATAGTTTTCATAAAATGTATGAGACTAAATTTGGTGGACAACGAATATAAGGCTAATGGGACTACTTTTCATGGACGGAGGGAGTAATAACTTCCTATAATATTGAAAACGACATGTGTTAAAAACTCAGCAGCAGAGTACGGTGAATATCAGTGGAACACGAAGAGTGGAACAGAAAAATCGAATCGAATTTCATTTCATTTAAAGTCAGAACTTGTAATAAAGTAAAAAAAATTCTAATATATATTATTGAAGTAAAAAGATAAGAGGTAAAGAAAAAAATAAAAAAACATAGTGTTGCCAAAAAATGAAAATGTGACCGAAAGTAAAAAATGACAAAATTGATAACTTTTGAAGTGCCAGAGGAAAGTAATAAATGTTCCGACCCCCTGTCACATTAGATTCATTTGTTACTATTTGCACGAAGTAGTTAGAGAGTTTTAAAGTTTTTTTTAGTAATAAAGTAGAATAGTAAATGAAGTTTAAAATGAAAATTTTATTTTATTATTAATTAAGAAACTATGAATCTAATTTAGAACGTCCATGTTTTACAAATGATGAATCTAAAATGTCAACCGGATTACTATATATACTTTGTCATATTTCAAAAATGGTTATGCTTGTTTTGGGACAATAGTTGGTGGGAATGAACTGAACTTTATATTTTAGTATTTGAAAATCTAATAAAATTTGTTTTGAAATTTTATTAGATACATTGATGGGAAAATTGTGAAACAATAAAAAGGTAGAAGACGTGATAGAGTGAAATAGGATTTATAGAATTTTAAAATTCTCGAAAGAAACGGGAGAGTATAGAATTATCACAAAGTTTAAAGTTTGGGAGTAATACATTGTATGAAGATGAGATTCTAATATTTCCCGTTTACGTATTCTAAAAAGAATCCCACTCAACACCCATATATGGTTACAAGTATAAAGATAAGATTCTGAAAATATACATATATTGTAGAATCTCATAAAGTATAATATAAAATTACGATTATCAATATATATGCATTCATAATGTTAGAATACAATTTAAAAAAGTGTTTAAAATAGAAGACGTGGGACAAGGGAATCATATGATATAATAAGGTGGTATTTTGTTCCTTGGGTTGTAAGTAAAGTGATCCCACCCAAATCAAAGCTAAAATATGGTACGGTGTTCATTCTCTACATAAATTAATCATTATTTTTATAATTTTATTTTTAAGATTGGTGTTGTAATTTTAGAGTGGGTAATATAGACAATTTATATTAGTTCGATTTTCTTTAGTCATGTCATATTTTTTGTATTTCATTTTATGTTCTAATTTCTTAATCATTTAACATGTAACAATATCTTATATATACTCGTTTAATATTTTTGTCAAAGTCTCATGTGCACTCAAGTACACCGTGTATTTGAGTTGACCTTAATTGGTCAACCGTTGACCTTTATTGGTCAACTGTCAAAGTTAAAAAAAAAATTTCAATTTTTAAATTTTTTTTTTTTTTTTTGAAAAAGTGTATGTTAGTATATTGAAAAGTGCAATATTGTTTTTAATGAAAATTGTATGTTATTATAAATGAAAAGTGTAAGTTACATTAATGAAATGACTTGTGTGAAAATCTCTTATGTGTAATTATATGTAAAATGGTGTAAAATCCAGCATATATTAAGTAAATCACCATTTTCGCGGGTTAACCCATTTTGAACAGTATTACAATCAAATATACGAAAATTATATCACTTCTACATCAAACAAATATTATTTTCTTTCTTTCTTCTTTATGGACCTTCGGTCGATTCATCTGTTTCACTCCAGGATTGGGTCATCGATCGTAGTTTAAAGGTGAATATCCCCATTCATACGTAGGAGAGTTGGAGGTCTGTGACTCATTTCACTTCCACCGTACCCTCTTTCTTTAGTAGCAAGTATAACTTTACAGATATCACACGTACTCTACATTTTCTCAATATGCTCTGTCCCTAAACAAAAAGATAATATAGTATTACAAACAACACATAACAGTACTACATGATAAAGTATAACATAAATCTCCTAAATTCAATTTCAATTTTTCCTAAATTCAATCCCTCATCTTCCGTAAACATAAATCCCCAATACAAGAAAAATATCATGCTTACATTTATTATGTCCACCTTATTAAGTTTTATTCAGAGAATTTTTTAATAAAGAGAAATGTAATAAACAAGACAAGTAATGAGAACTCCTGTGATGTTCAACAAATGCCAAGATTTCAAAGTTAGATTGTTTACCAACATGTTTTATAATGAAATTGCATAAATAAACAATAATAAGTAACAGTATGACGTCTTACTCAGAACAATATTGCAAAATACAATATGATGTACAACGCCACAGACACTTTGAATACATCATTCCAAGAACCTGCGGAAATATGATTCAACGATCAAACCATTGTACTCAAACCAGTGTAAAACCTTTCTTCATAGCCATTCAACAATCTTTTAATAGGCTTGGAGTTACATTACTTTGAATTACATCACTCGTAGATTTAAATGAACATAAATACAATCTCTAATTCAACAATAAAAAGGATCTATTTTACAAGAACATTAATTTATCATAAAAAAGAATACCTGATATTAAATGCCTCCTTGAGCCGTCCTTTGTTATCAAATGGGATGACCTAAAAACAAACAACATTCTTATAATATATTGAGAAGAACAATGAAAACGCCGCTTTCAAACACTCCAAAGAATTGAAAATGAGAAGTCGCTAAGATTGACACAAAATGAGGGCTAATACCTTGAATAATCCATCGTATAGATGAAGTCCAATCAATCTGCAATCTGGATCAACTATGTTGATCTACAAGTAAAGTAATAAAGAAGTTACAGACTAGCTATACTTTCTCAAAATAAATAAAAAGGTCGAGGCACATCATAAATTATCCCAGCATATGACTAAGTACCTGTCCATTATCCGTGGGGCGTCCAATTCGATCTGAAACATCCCCCATTGCCCTATTTCAGAGGTGGAAGTCACCCAATGAAAATCAGTAATCTTGTATAGAAGACAAGACCAACATTGTTAACAAATGCACCGATATAATAAGCTGGAAAAATAGAGACTAGCCCTAAACCTCATTTCCGGCCAAATCAAAAGACTCATTATGGTCTTGAAACTTTTAGGGCAAGCAAACAAACATAGCATAACAACACATATAGCACAACGAGAGCTGAATGACTCATCCAATTGAGATATGACTTTGTGTGAGAATTATTGTCAAAACCAAATGCCAATACATTAGCACACATAAATTAAGTTCTCTAAAATAAATAATCGCTAACTTAATTTTTTGCACATTTGATTTCGTTAATTTTAGGGCTTTTTCGAATTCATTGTTACGAGATAGAGGAGAGTTGGAGAAGCGACGCCGTTTGAAGAATAAGAGGGAGTGTAATAGATTAGGGTTCGGGGTGTATTCATCCCCTTTGAGATTGTAATTCAATTTGTAATCGCATTTCAAATTGTAATTCGCGTTTTTGTAATCAAAGTCGCATTCGTGACTTTACTTTCGGCATGGGTCGGGTATATAAACCCGTGATTTACCCATGAACCACCCAATCTTGTATATTCAGAATTGTTTCAATGAAATTGGCGGTTATTCTCTCCCTCAATTCTCTCTAATTTCCCTCCATTTCTACGAATCTGTTGTGTGTTTTCTATCGATTGCTCCAATCGTTTCAGTGGCCTCAGAGCTAGATTGATCTCGCTCGTAGTCTGCGCAATTGTTGTAAGAATGGTGAACAACACGGATCGGATTAGCTCGTTGGAAAATCAGGTTGGCACGGTTGAAACTCAAGTGAATTCACTCAGCGATCAATTCATGGAGTTGCGGAGTGAACAAACTGAAGGTAGAAATGAGTTGCTCAAGCGGTTTGATCAACAAGCGAAGGAGTCCGAGCTGCTTAAAATTCAGCTCATGGAATTTCTTAAGCAATTGAGCTCGAGTAAGGAGAAAGTTCCGGAGAAGAGTGAAGGAGAGGAGTGTTCTAAGACGGTGTTGAATGGTGATGATGATCTTCGGGCTCGAAAAGCAGATGGAATATTACCAACACCACCTATTCATACTAGAATTCCAGAGCATGGTGAGTTTGGTGCTTCAAAAGGCCTGGATGTCCATTCTAATAGCAGATCCAGAGTCGAGGCTATACCAAAAATGGCAGCAAAGCATGGGGGTAGGTATGATACTAATTTCCCTAAGATGCCTCATTTTGATGAAGAAAGTGAGATGAACAATCATCAATATCCTCATATTGTTACTGTTGCTACTAAATCTCAAGATAGTCATAGCACTGCTAGAAAACCTAGGGTTGATTTCCCTAAGTTTAAAGGTGATAAGCCTAGGGCATGGATCAGAAAATGCCACAAATACTTCCTGTTTAATCCTCTCTCAGATCAGGAGAAGATCTTGTTAGCTGCACTAAACATGGAAGATGAAGCTGACAACTGGTTTATGGATTATGTGGATGGGAAGGATGATTTGACTTGGAGTGAATTTGAGATGTTAGTGATACAGAGGTTCACTAATCCAGAAGATGAGAATGTGGTGGGGAAGTTTCATAGACTTGTACAAACTTCAACTGTGAGGAAATATATTAAGGAATTTGGGGAGGTCAAGTCATATGTGAGTGCTGAACATCCTTTCTTAACTGAAGGATATTTTGTTAAGAGCTTCATTGGTGGGTTGAAGGAAGAGATAAGTCATGCAGTTCAAGCTTTTCAACCCACTCATTTTAATCAAGTTGTTCAGATGGCTATCAGGCAAGAACAGGTGGTCAGTAGCAGGGAAAAGGTGTTTAAACCAGGTTTTAAAACACCTTGGAATAATTCTCAAAAACCACAAGAGAAAGAGAAGAGCAAGCCAGCTTTTGCAAAAACGTTGACACAAGCTGAGATGGATGTTAGGAGGAAACAAAATTTATGTTTCAATTGTGATGAGACATTCCATATTGGGCATAAATGTAAGAATTTTTTTGTGATAATGGCAAAAGAGGAGGAAGAATCTGAGGAACCTGATGAGCTGGAATTTGAAGAGGATGAAGTAAAAATGGGTGTAAAACCTTTAGTTTCTCTACATGCCTTGGCTGGACATCAACATCCAGATACTATCAAGGTAGTAGGTAAAGTGGGGAATCAAGAGATCACAGTTCTCTTGGATTCTGGAAGCACACATAGTTTCTTAGATTCTAACACTGCAAAGAGGTTGGGGTGTGTGGTAGAGTATACACACTCATTGATGGTGACTATAGCTGATGGTAGCAGAATTGAATGTAATTCAAAATGTTCTGGTTTTGAATGGACAATGGGAAGTTGCAAGTTTACTGCACCAGTTAGGATCTTAAGATTGGGAGGGCGTGACATGGTCATTGGAGTGGACTTGCTAAGTCAGTTGGGACCTATTACATTTGATTTCAAATTGCACACAGTGCAATTTCAGAAAAATGGGAAAACCATCACCTTGCAAGGGACAGGAGATGAAGAGATCAAAATAACCATGATCTCAGGAAAGCAATTAAAGAAAATGGTGAAGAGGAAACAGTGTGATGGCATGGGGTATCTGTGTTATTTGAAAGGGAATCCGGAGTTTGAAAAATGCTCAGTAGCACCTGAACTAGAAGCTGTTATTGAAGAATTTCAGGTGGTATTTGTACCCCCAACTGAACTTCCTCCCAAGAGGCAATTAGACCACAAAATTGCCATAAAAGAAGGAGAGAAACATATAAAGCAGCACCCTTATAGGTACCTTTATCTACAGAGACAGGAAATTGAGAAGTTAGTCTCTGAAATGCTAGAGAGTGGGGTCATTCAACCTAGCAACTCTCCCTTTTCCTCCCCAGTGTTATTGGTGAAGAAGAAAGATGGTTCATGGAGGTTTTGTATTGACTACAGAAAATTGAACTCTATAACAGTCAAAGACAGCTATCCAATACCTCTGATTGAAGATTTATTGGATGAGTTGGGGCAAGCTAAGGTATTTTCAAAGATTGACCTTAGAGCAGGGTATCATCAGATCAGGGTACACCCCCCTGATATCCAAAAAACAGCTTTTGTCACTGTTTCTGGCTTATATGAGTTTGTTGTCATGCCTTTTGGCTTGACCAATGCACCTGCCACTTTCCAGGCCATTATGAACAAGCTCTTTGCACCTTATCTGAGGGATTTTGTCCTAGTGTTCTTTGATGACATTCTTATCTATAGCAGGGATATGCAAGAACACATTTCTCATTTGACAAAGGTGCTACAAATTCTGAAGGAGAACACCTTAAAAGCCAAGGCTTCTAAGTGTGTATTTGGGACAAATCAAGTAGAATATCTGGGGCATATTATTACTGATGAGGGTGTGAAAGCTGATCCAAGTATACTCAAAGTGATGAAGGATTGGCCAGCACCAAGATCTTTGAAAGAGCTGAGAGGATTCCTAGGATTGACAGGTTATTATAGGAAGTTTGTAAGGCACTTCGGCATTATTGCTAAACCCTTAACTTTCTTAACCAAGAAGGGTCAATTTATTTGGAATGAGGAGGCATAAATAGCTTTTCAACAACTTAAAGCTGTTATGATCTCAGCTCCCATCTTACAGTTGCCAAATTTTAAGAGAGAGTTCATTATTGAGACAAATGCATGCTATGGAGGGATATGTGTTGTTTTGTTGCAAGGAAAGATGCCTATTGCTTTCCTAAGTAAGGCTTTGGGTATTAAAATCCTGGGATTATCTATCTATGAGAAAGAGTTTCTGGCAATACTAATGACTGTTGATAAATGGAGATGCTATTTGATCCATGCCCCATTCATCATAAGAACTGACCACCAGAGCCTCAAGTATTTGATTGAGCAGAAAATTTCCACTCCCATGCAGCACAAATACCTTACTAAGCTATTGGGGTTTGATTACAAGATTGAGTACAAGGCTGGGCATGAGAACATAGTGGCTGATGCCCTTTCAAGGAGAAATCAGGCTGATGGGATTTGCACTGCCCTATCTTTGGTGAAACCTCATTGGGTGGAGGAGATACAAGAGAGCTATGATGGAGATAGTTTGGTTTATGAAGTAATGACTGATAGCCTTACTACTCCTTACAACTTATCACTCTATTCTTACAGTGGAGGTATTGTAAGATATAAAGGGAGAGTTTATGTGGGCACTTCTACAGAACTAAGGGTGAAGTTAGTTGTACATGTGCACACTTCAACTCAAGGGGGACATTCTGGAGAGGCTGTTACTTTTTAGAGAATAAGAGGGATTTTTTGGTGGCCAAAGATGATGGAAACCATACATAGAGTGATTTCAGAATGCTCAATTTGCCAACTTTGCAAACATGAGCTACTCAAAACACCAGGGTTCATTCAGCCTCTGCCTATTCCTGATCAGGCATGGACTGATATTTCTATGGATTTCATAGAAAAGCTCCCTAAATCTAATCACAGAGATACAATATGGGTGATTGTGGATAAATTAACTAAATATAGCCATTTCATAGCTCTCTTACATCCCTTTACAGCCTCAGACTTGGCTCAGATCTTCATCTCTGAGATCTACAGATTGCATGGATTGCCAGCATCTATTGTGTCTGATAGGGATAAGGTATTCACCAATCAGTTTTGGCAACAACTGATGAAGCTTCTAGACATTCAACAGTTGTTGAGCACAGCTTATCACCCTCAGACTGATGGACAGACAAAGAGGGTGAACCAATGCCTAGAATCCTATTTGAGATGCATGTGTGGAAGAGACCCTAAGCACTGGGCTCAGTGGTTACCCCTGGCTGAGTTCTGGTACAACACCAGTTACCACTCAGCCATCAAAAGATCTCCTTTTGAGGCTCTATATGGCTATTTTCCTAAGTTCTTAACATTTGGCCCACTGATCCAAAGTTCGGTTCAAGGTGTAGATGACCTTATGTTTTCTAATCAGCACATATTACAGCAATTAAAACAGGTACTATACCAAGCCCAAGATCGCATGCGTTTCTATGCTAATCAAATGGGAGATTGGGTTTACTTGAAGCTCAAGCCCTACAGGCAACTCACATTGCGGAAGAGCCACATATGGAAGTTGAGCTCCAAGTTTGCAGGCCCTTTTAGGGTCGTGCAGAGGGTGGGATTGGTTGCATATACGTTGGCGCTGCCAACAACTAAAATACACCCTACATTCCATGTCTCTATGCTTAAAAAGAAAGTGGGAAATGGAGATTTGGTTTCACAGGACTTACCTGGATTTGATGAAGAGGGAAAAGTTCTCCTCTTGCCACTGAAGGTGCTCGCTCGCCGACTAGTGAGGAGGGGCAATTCGCCGGCTTCGGAGGTGCTGGTGCGTTGGGCTCATCTCCCGGATTCGGAAGCTACTTGGGAAGACTACACTACTTTCTCAAGCCTTTACCCGCAACTGTTTGCTTGAATTTTGCTTGGGGACAAGCAACTGGTTAAGGAGGGGGTAATGTTACGAGATAGAGGAGAGTCGGAGAAGACGACAGAAGCGACGCCGTTTGAAGAATAAGAGGGAGTGTAATAGATTAGGGTTCGGGGTGTATTCATCCCCTTTGAGATTGTAATTCAATTTGTAATCGCATTTCAAATTGTAATTCACGTTTTTGTAATCAAAGTCGCATTCGCGACTTTACTTTCGGCATGGATCGGGTATATAAACCCGTGATTTACCCATGAACCACCCAATCTTGCATACTCAAAATTGTTTCAATGAAATTGACGGTTATTCTCTCCCTCAATTCTCTCTAATTTCCCTCCATTTCTACAAATTTGTTGTGTGTTTTCTATCGATTGCTCCAATCGTTTCATTCATACACAATTTTAGAACTAGATCTTATAGGAAAAGGGAGACGGACCTCAATTACGTGGCCACCGACGCGAGAAATGTAGGCCTTGACGGATTTCTTCGCGGCGCCGTAGGCGTAATGGAGCTTGATCACGGCGTCGCCGGGGTCGAAGGCGGCGGAGAAGAACAACCAGGTCGTGTTCTGGAAGACAACGGCGGCGGCGGCGGTGACGTTGTCGACGATCGAGACTTCGTCGATGTAGTAGGCGTTGATTAGGGTTTGGACAATGCGGCGGGTTTTGAGGGTCGAGGGTTTAAGGGTGTTGAAAAAGAAATCGTCAAGCTGGCTGAGGTAGAGGAGCTGGTGGCGGCGCTGGGCGGCGATGATGGGGGCGGGGCAGCAGCCGAAGTTGTCGCTATTTATGCGAGCGGTCTTGGAGTCGTGGTGGGAGAATTCAGTGAGGAGAAGGTGAAGGAGGTTAATTGATTCGGGTGAATTGAGAGATATCCAAATAGAAAATGGAGCGGGTAAAATAATCCTAAATCACAAAATGGGTAATTTACCCATAATTACACATAAACTATTTGTATAAAAGTTTTTGCGTTAATGAAAAATGTATGTTATTATAAGAAAAGTGCATGTTATTATAACTGAAAAGTGTATGTTATATTAATGAAAAATGTAAGTTATTATAACTGAAAAGTGTATGTTCTACTCCACTCCGTCCCACAAAGATAGCTACATTTGACTTTACACACATATTAAGAAAAATCAATAAATGTAGTCAAATTTAGCTAATGTGCCAATTTTTCCCTTGAAATCACATTCTCCAAAATCTGCTAAGCCTTAATTACTTTATTAATTAGGGGTAAAATTGACAAGAAAATATTTAATACTAAAATAAATGAGAAAATGTTGGGACATCCAAAAAAAGGAATATGTAGCTATCTTTGAGGGACGGAGAGAGTATTAATGAAAAGTGTATGTTCTATTAATGAAAAGTGTATGTTATTATAATTGAAAAATGTATGTTAATATAGGTGAAAATATTATTGAAAAGTGTAAATTTTCTGTAGAAAAAAAAAAAGACTGTTAATCGTTGACCGATCAACTGTTAACTCAGGTGCATGGTATACTTGAGTGTACACCAACCCTACCCAATATTTTATATCATCCACATATTATACTTAAAATAAAATTTGAAACAAAAAAAGTGATACAAATCCAACTTATTTTATTTTTAATACTATTTGTAAAAATCTTTCTGACGCGCAAGCCACAACCTTGAAGAATAATAAGACTTTAAATTCGTAAACCCTCAACAACGGAAAGAAATCCACACAATTTTTATTCAATTTTCAACCATCCAACAATTACAATAGTAAATATCTTATATAGGCACCAAGTCTTATAAACTAAAACTACTCAAAACTAATAAATCAACTAACTACTGACTAACACTAAATCATGAAGTTCAATAAAAGATACCAAATATTCCACCTAGCCCACATGAAGTTCAATAGAAGATACCAAATATTCCACCTAGCAATAACAATGTTCACTCCTATCACAATTATTCTTTACAATATAATACGTACCTCTTACCCTCCATCACTTTCTCACATAATATTGTCTCATACAAAATTTAATTTGCCCTTGTGCATAAATTTTATTTTCGAATAACAATCTTTAATAGTGTTTTAATAATTTAAAATTTATGAATATGCACACTAAAATGCCAAATAAATTTCGTAAGACATGACTGCATCTCATAACTAGAATCGTGAATTTATGATCCTCAACCCAATTAAAATCTAGATTAGGGTTTCGTTCCTATTTTTATGTTGAAGCATGTGGTCGATCTGGTGGTCTTATTTTGTTTTGGTCTGAATGGAATGTTAACGTTTTGTCATACTCGATGGGGCACATTGACTGTTTGATTTCTGATATTTCATTTGCTTGGAGATTCACGGGCTTTTATGGTCACCCGAATGCTTCTAAACGACCCTTTTCATGGGATTTATTGAAACGGTTAAAACATTACCTCGATAACTTGCCAAAAGCTTGGATTGTGTGTGTGTGTGGGGGGGGGGGGGGGTGATGTTAATGAGATTTTGTTTCATAATGAAAAAATGGGAGGGGATTCTAAGCCATTCGAATGTTTATCCCGTTTTCAAGAAGTGCTTGATGTTAATGAACTTAAGACTTTAAAAACTATTGGTCCAAAATTTACTTGGTTCAATAAGAGATGTGGAAAGGACTTGATTAGAGAAAAGCTTGATATATTTGTGGCAAATGAGAGCTGGATTTATGTTTCCAAATTTTTTAGATAAAATCTTGACTTTATGGACTCCGATCACAGACCCATCCTACTTAATTATAATGGTTATTCCAATGCTATATCCATGAAGCAGAATAATTCCTTTAGATTTGAAAACAAGATTTTAAAATAATGTTGATTAATTCAACTTGGAAGCTTAGAAATTCAGAAAGCTCACTTCCAGAATTGCTTAACCAGTGTAGTGAGGTCCTTGGAAAGTGGAATTCTTGTAAGGGGGGTTCTCTTTATGCACCAAATAGAATTTATGATCACTTAATGAAGTGTAAAATAAAATGGAAACACTACCAAATAGAGGTTTATTTTAGGTTTATTACATATTACATATTACTAATTAAGTGTAAAAAAGTAATGATATGTATGTGTATATTTTAAAAATGGCAAAAAGTTGTAACCATCACATGAATTTGAGTACAGCAGGTTCAATTCCTTTTTCGGAAAAAATATCGTTTTTTTATCTTTTAATATTTAAAAATACATTTCTCAAACTAATTCCACTCTGTGTTTTACCATTTGATACTTCAATAAAATACGTAGTAAATGACTAGTCTTGAGTGGGACCGTCTAATGATGAGCTTAAAAGATTAAAAATTGAACATTAAAATTCAAGTGTATATGAATATATAATGAAAATTCATAACAATTTTTACATTGAAATTTAGAAATACTTATCTCTCATAAATTTAATACTTGTCATATTTGAATGTCTCATATCAATTTACACACTTAAAAAAATTATAACCTTCATTTTTAAAATATACACATACATATCATTACTTTTTTACACTTAATTAGTAATATGTACTCCCTCAGTCCCCGGATAATTTGCATAGTTTGACCGGCACGTTGTTTAAGAAAAGTGGAATTAGTGGTTGATGATGTAAGATAAAGGAGGGGTATTTTAGGTAATTTGATGATGTGTAAAGTGAAATGTATGGAAAAAATGAGTGACAAATTTGAAAATAAAATGATGTTGTGAGGTTATTAATTTTGTGGAGTATTTCCATATTAAGAGTGTGCAAGTAATTTTGGGACGTCCCAATAAGGAAAGTGTGCAAGTAATCACGGGACGGAGGGAGTAATATGTAATAAACCTAAAATAAACCTCTATTTGGTAGTGTTTCCATTTTACGTGCATAAATTCTAAATTAGTAATACGTAATAAACCTAAAATAAAACTCTATACATTGATTTTTATCTGTAATATGTAATAAACCTAAAATAAAACTCTATACATTGATTTTTATCTGTAAAAATCGTTTGTTAATCTTGAGAAAATACTTACATTTTCAACAGTTAGAAATCAAACATATTAACATGCACCCAAAGGGAGAAAGAGACTAAATGTTAATAATCACAACCTGCCACACTCACACTAATAAAACTAAACAATTATACTATATACACTAATCTATCTCAGTTGCTACTACATAATTGAATAATAATAAAAGATATTGGCAATTTTTCATGTATATATATATATAAAATACAACAGCACCAGAATGGATGGATATTCAATTAACTCCATCACTAATTGTTAACTATGTTCATTTTTCTTACACACAAAACAAGCTCTCTGATTAACTGCCTGACAGACATGAATATCAACAACAACAGGAATCAACATGATATTTTAGTTTCTATGTTATATATTCTCTACTCACCCCTAAAAATATACTATATTACCATTCAGCATGCATGTAAAGCAATTATTTAAAAAATACTAGTAATAATTTTTTTATTAAATTCTTCAATCTACAAGCAATCACAAATATATATCAAGTCTCACAGCTATTCATTACAGGTAATTGGGAAAAGAACCAAGAAACATGATATACCTAGAAAACAAGATAAACAAATTCTTTATATATATATGAGCTAGGATCAATGCAAGAGTGGGACATTACATTGAGGAATTAATTGGGACAAGACGACGAATTATTGGGAGCAGAGACCAATTTCTTTAATTGTAAGAATAGATGCATTGTTAGCAAGCTATCCGAACCCGCTTGATGACCCTTCCCGGCTGCCCTTTCAACATTCAGATTCTTGGCAATCTTCTCTAGGCCTCCGTACAGTCCCAACTGTTTGCCCATGTCTCTAGTGTCATACGAAATCCTTCCAAAAATACTCTCCTTTACCATCTTGAATTCCTCGTAGCTGTAGGGAAGTCGTCTACCGGTCAGAATTCTGATCAAGTAGCCGTAATCGTAGATGCCGTGGAAAGTGACCCATCTCAAGCCCGAACCCTGGCCCAATCCATATTCACTGAACTTTCGTGCAAAAAAACTAGGATTAATGCCGATAGCATCGTTCTTGTCAAAATTGATACCCTGGTCCTTCAGGAGGGTGATTGCTTCGGGCTCGTAGCGATCACGGTTGGGATTGAAACCGTGGAAGTTGAATTGCCATAGGTACCGGTAGGGGGTGCCGAAGGTAGGGAGGTTTCCGTGAATGTCGGAAAGAGTGAGACCCATTTGGATGAGTTTGAGTGAGTTAACATTCTTCCTCATCAAGTGGTAGTGTTGGGTAGGTGAGAGTTTAGAAAAAGGAATTCGGGTTGTGAAGATTGAACCTGGAAATTCTGTATCGAACGAGGGCGAAACCAAATTGAGGTAGACATTCACGAACAAGTCTGAGTTCTTGTTCCACGTTCGAGTTCCAAACCTCACGAACAATAATCTGTTGTGAGGAAGAAGACATTATTAACAGAGAAAATTAATTAATTAATAATAGGAGGAGATGATGATTCTTATAAGTTGGCTAGACGTTGCAGTAGCTAGAGATTATGAAAGATGAAGAGAAGCGCGGCCAATTATATAAGAAAAACTACATATCTACAAAAGATATGTTGCCATAAATAATCTATCTATACATATCTTTTTTTTTTAGATTTCTTAAGATTACGATTTAAAAATTATATCTAAAATATTAAAATTTATATTACAGTTATATCTAAAATATTAAAATTTATATTACAGTATATATGATATGGAAATAAAAAATATTTAGCTCCATAAAATACTCCGTAGAATTTATTAATGGATTTTAACGTAAAACAACAAAATAGGAGTATAAAAAATAGTTCAATTAATATAAGAAAACCCCAACTTTCTTTGTTTAAAACGAAAGGAGATTATATTTCTACCATCCAATGTATACCTTTAACAAAATAGCTAAACTAGATTTCAAAGATAAATGCAGTTTTAAATTCTTTTGTATAAATGCAGACTTTCAATTAGATGGAAGAAATATACAATATTTTATTTGTGAGTGATTTTTTTTTGGAAGGAAAAACGTGATTTCATTAAGAAAGCCGAGCACCAGAGGTAATCAAAAGGAGAGTGTCAAAATACATGCTAAGAAGCATGTCAAGATGGATTCCGATCAGCTAGACGTCTCCAACTAATTAGAACACTTGAATATAGAAGAAATAACTGCTCTAGGATAGTAATTCTGAAAAGTAATCAACGAGACAAACAACACACAAGAATTTAAGTGGTTCGATCAATGTGATCTACATCCACTGGACCAGACTAGTACTTCTTTGATTGATCAAGAATGTTTACACACTCATTCACTAGGAATAGGCTATTTCCTCACTTCACTCGTGAACTCACACAACTCAAAGAATACAATAACGTACTAAATCTCTCATCCCAAAAAGGTGTCAACCTTTACAATGTACACAAACAAGAGTATATAAAGACCAAAGATAGTTGCTGCTGTTAGGAACTGTTTTGAGTAGTTATCAACCGTTTGCAACCGCTTGTAACAACCCATGTGCTCTGTTATTGCCCAACTGAAATGGTAGTTATGCCCTCAAGTTGTTGTAACTGTAAAACTGTTAGTTAAACTAACTAACTTCGAACCAGAAGACTTGCCCATAAAGATCAGATCACTACTTAGTGTTCTGATACCCAACTCTTCTGCTCTGATGATCAAAAGCTAACTCTGCTGATAGACTCCATACTGTGCTGATCTTAACTGCACTGACCAAGTACTGTGCTGACCCAAGTACTGTGCTGACCTGGTACTGTGCTGATCTGGTACTGAGCTGATCTACTCTGCTGAAGTACTGATCTTGGTACACTCTGCTGAAGTACTGATCTTAGTCCAGTCTGCTGAAGTACTGATCTTAATCCAGTACTGTGCTGATCTTACTGTGCTGATCCCAACAATGCTGAACTCTAAGCATCACCTTCTCATCTGATTGAAACCCTTCAACTCATCTGATAAGGCCTAAGTCATCTTATCTGATCCTATCAGCTCAGTAGTTTACTGTGCTGATTTTGAGATTATGAGATAACACTCACAAAGCAAAAATAAAAGGCACCATTTCTAAGCTATATTTTGATCTTCAATCGAAGTGTTAGGCACATACAGCCCTTGGGTTGGCGCACCAGTCCTGGAATGTGTTTGCTGTCGGGCATTCTTTCTGTAGGTTGAAGATACTCCAAGCTTTGGCTCTGATTTCGTCGAACGTCTTCTCCGGCTTCAGGTCCTCATTCGAAAATATTTTCTTATTCCGAGCGCTCCAAATATACCACACCGTCATACTCCAAATGCACTCCAAGATGAATCCCTTACGTCTAGCTACAAGTATGCCACAAAATTGATGGAAGTGGGCTGCGGGTCTAGGCTGAAACGGCATGTTGCAATTGAGCCAGCGCTTAAGTAACCTCCATATGGTGCAGGAAAATCGGCAGTCGAAGAACAAATGTTGATGAGTCTCCTCGGCTGCTTCACAGAGTGCACAAGATATGTCATCACCGCTTCTTAAAATATTTTTCCTCCGTAGCTCATTTCGAGTGGCAATCCGTCCCCGAATCACTTTCCAAGCTAGGCCTGAAAACTTGGGAGGGGTCGCCTTATTCCACAGCGTTCTAAAGGCAGCTAATGCGTCTTCTTGGAGGGATTGTGTTCGTGCCGAGAGGCCTTGGCCCCCGGAATCTGACTTAGCGCTGTAGATGCCATCTTTAGTAAGGTTCCACCTCCATGTATCTGTGGTTGCAGGTTGTAGATTAGTATTCCCAAGTGCATTGAGAAGTTCTGTAGCCATTGTTTCCTCTCGGGTGAAGAGAGGTCTTCTCCATGAAATACTCCAGTTCCAGTTGTTGTCTACCCATTCGCCGGCCTCGCTGATCTTAGCTTCTTTGTTGGAGCAGATCATAAAGAGTCTAGGAAATCTGACCTTCAAGCTTTGCTCGTCCACCCAGCGATCGTGCCATAGGAATGTGTTTCTGCCGTCGCCCAAAGTTTTGGAAAGGTTTTGATTGAACCAGGGGCTGGAGTTGCTGTCGAAAAAGAGATTGTGTATCGTATTCCACCAGCCCGTTGCCTTGTTCCTGTTCGTCAAAGAAGGGGCTTCCACTGTACAGAAAATATCATATTTTGAATCTAGTATTTTTACCCATAGTGCGTTAGGCTCCGTCCGGATTCTCCATGCCCACCTGCCAAGAAGAGATATGTTAAATAAATTTAAATTTCTAACACCAAGTCCCCCGACTGGCTTAGGTCTACAAACGTCATTCCATGAGACCCATGGAATTTTTGTAGAGCGCACACCACCCCCCACAAAAAGTTTCGATGCAATTTGACGATTTCACTCAGGGTTTTCTTTGGGATTCGGTAAAAGGATAGATATAAATGGGCAACGAGACTAGAACCGCGTTGAGTAGTGTAATTCTTCCGCCAAAAGAGATCTGTCTGTCTCCCCATGAATTAATTCTGCTCTTTACTTTCTGAACCACCTCATTCCAGGCCTCGGTCCTGTTGTGGTTTACCCCAACTTGAATGCCAAGAAAATTCATCGGTAGTTCACCAACTCGACATCCAAGGAACGCCGCTGCCTCTTGTACTACCTCCGCGTCCATATTGATTCCGAGGAGACTGCACTTGGAGAAGTTAATCTTCAGACCGGATAGCTGTTCGAAATTCACCAATAGGCATTTAAGAGCCCAAATATTTTTTGTAGTTGCTTCACCCACCAGGATTGTGTCGTCTGCGTATTGTAAGTGTGAGATGGGGATACACTTTCGGCCAATTGCAGCAGCGTCGTAGAGACCTTCGGATATGGCCCTTTTGATCAACACACTCAGACCCTCTGCCGCAATGATAAAGAGCAGTGGGGATAATGGATCCCCTTGCCTTAGTCCCCGCTCCAATTTAAATTCTGTTGAGGGGCTGCCATTAACGAGGACTGAAGCAGAGGCTGATGTAACGCATTCTCGAATCCATTTACACCACAGCGGCGCAAAGCCCATGCTTCGCATCATGTTGAACAAGAAGTCCCAATCAACGGAATCAAAAGCCTTGGCGAAGTCAATCTTGAAAAGCAGTTTTTCCTCCTTCTTCTTTTTTGCCTCATCAATAATTTCATTAAGAATTAACACTCCGTCTAGAATCTGTCTTCCCTGAATGAAGCCTGTTTGAGATTCTGAAACCACTGAACCTATAACCTTGGAAAGCCTTCTAGCCAAGACCTTGGCTATAACCTTGTAATAGTTGTTGATCATGGAAATCGGCCTGAAGTCACCAATGCTTGTGGGGTTTTGTTTTTTAGGGATTAAGGCTATGAAGGATGGGTTAAATCCTTTAACAAACCTCCCGTTTGAGTGGAATTCGGTAAAGAGGTTTAGAAAATCTGCCTTCAACAATTCCCAATTTGCTTTGATAAAGGCGAAGGGGAATCCGTCAGGGCCAGGCGATTTGGAGGGCTCACAGCTCCGGACAGCATCCCTAATTTCAGAGGTTGTAAATGATTCTGTTAGCATCAGATTGTCTACAGCGCTGATGGTGCGGCACGCAAAGTCGGGGGGAATGGTGGGACGGGACTCTTGGGGGGCCTGGAAGTGCTTCTTGAAGTGATCTGAGATGGCGGCTTTGATGTCAGATGGCGAGGTGAGCCAGTTTCCGTCAAAGCACAGGTTTGATAAATCATTTGACTTGCGTCGGGCGTTGATACATTTATGGAAGAATTTGGTGTTCGCGTCGCCCTCCTTGATCCATTTTTGCTTGGCTACAATTAGTTTCACGTATTTATTTGTGAGTGATACATTTATTTTTGAGTGATACTTGGGTACAATTAGTTTCACGTATACAATTGAACTTGAGCTTTTTTAATAAATTGAGTTAAATGTTGGGTCAAAGATTAAAATTGGATAAATTGAATATTAAAATATAAGTGTATCGATCTATACAAGCTTTAATAAATTGAGTTAAATGTTGGTTTAAATATTAAAATTGGATAAATTGAATATTAAAATATAAACACCAAATTGCAGAAGAATTTCCCTTAATTTTGTACAACATATACATCAATTTAAATCAGCCATATATACCATTAAAAAAAATTACGGAAAGAAAAATAAAAATATTTCTTATATATTCACAACGAACTAACAACCTTTACAAGATGCAAAATCCAAAATTAATCCTTTCGAAAATCTACCATATATGAATCCATAAATATTACTGAAAGTGTGAGCGCGTGCGTAATCAAAAGTGTTATATGTTGTGTTGGCACTATTCAGACAACGATGTGCAGCGAAAAATAAATAAACACTTTGCAAATGGAGATATTCAAAATTTACGTTGATTATAAATAATCTACACGGTTAACTATAATAAGGTAGGGACACAAATATCTACAACTTCTTAGAGGTTTGAAAAACTACAACTTAATAATGTTTGGAAAATCTACTTCGATTCTATGAAACCATCTACCTCATAGATCTATACATATAATCTAGTAGATAAACATGATAGATACAATAATTGTTCAGGTTACAACTATGTACCAATCTACACGAAGAAACAATAATTTTTCTAACTAGAAGCAAGAATGCATTCAATAAGATAGTAATCTATTTTAGCTTTTCTTCTTGATGTTTTTGTGTTGAGGTTGCCTCTCTATATATAGAGCACTGGAAACTAACTTCTCTCAACTCCTTTGATCGAGATTGCATTGATCATAGGAATAAAACTTCTTTCTTCAACTCCTTGAATTTAGGAACTTGTTGGTTCATGCTCATAACTTCTCATTCCTATGTAATTGCATGTGACTTGGATGTTGTCCACGTCTTCAAACTGCACTAGACACATTGTGAGAAAAAATGTAAGATAGAGTTAGTGAGAAAAGAAAGGGCAAATACTAATGTTGTCATAAGTGTTGAATTACTTAAAAGTACAACACTGGCATAATATCGCCACATATGTTGGATCATTATAAGGAAGGCTTATTTCAACATCAACAATTACCATTATTAAAGTTAGACTCAAACAAAGTTAGATCAAGTTCCTCTCCCAGTTTCTCTCGAGAAGGATTTGGATGATTTGTTGAAGGGAAATTTTATGCTGGTTTTTCTTTTTTTCCCTCCGGTGTCGCTCAATATTCCGACGTGCCTTTTTTCCTTTCGGCTGTCTCTTAATTTGCAGATGGATTTCAAAATTGGGGTTATATTCATAGAAAATTTATTTTCCCCACAAATCTTGATGCAAAATATTCTTCCAAAAATCTATCTACTACACAGTTTTTTATAAATTAACCATGGTTAATATTTGGTGGTTTCTGGCCTATATAATGTTGGATGGGTTATCAAATGGCCTCATAAATCGTTTCTACTTCCTCCCAGTGACTTTCTTATTTCCTTTCCTATCACCATGGCCCGATGAAGTTTAAGAGCATTTGAGAAAGTTTTCTTTATCCACCCAACAAAATAGCCCTGTTTCTGTTAAAAATGATGAGCTTATCCTCCCGTGTTGATTTCGTGAGCTTAATCGAACGAATTGCATATATTTCTTATTGATTTACAAAAACCGTACAAGAATGTGTATTTATACTACTAATCTAATAAACCGACTTAAATAAAAGAAGCCCTAAACAAATTGGGATGTGCTCTGTTTTTAATAACAATCGTGGGCCTGGGCCCATAATATTCTAATACGCCTCCTCAAGTTGGGTTGTGAAGATCCCGAACACCCAACTTGCCTCGAAGGAAATAAAAACGATCAATTCCAAGTGCCTTGGTGAATATATTGGCAACTTGATTGTCGGTAGAAATCGCGTAAGGATGGATAACGCCATTGCTAACCAATTCTCTAACGAAATAGCAATCCATCTCCACATGCTTTGTGCGCTCATGGAAGACTGGATTTACGGCAATATGTCGGGCCGCTTGGTTGTCACAAAAAATGGGCGTGGGTTCTGAAATATGCACATCGAAGTCCCTCAACAGCCATCGTAGCCAGACGATTTCGCATGCCGTCGTGGCCATTGCCCGATATTCCGCCTCTACCGACGAGCGCGATAGCACAGATTGCTTCTTGGTACGCCATGAGACAGGCGATCCGGCAATAGTTACGAGAAAACCTGTGGAGGAGCGCCTTGTGAATGGGCAGCCGGCCCAATCAGCATCGCAATGAGCGACTAAGTTAAAATCACCCGTCGCACTTAGGAAAATGCCCTGCCCTGGGGTTTGCTTGATATAGCGAAGCACGCGGTGCACAGCATCGAGGTGCGTTCGTCGCGGGCGTTGAAGGAACTGGCTGAGCTGCCCAACCGCGTACACAATATCCGGACGGGTGACGGTAAGATACAGAAGGCGGCCCACGATCCTCCGGTACTGAGTTGCGTCTATGAGGGGGCTGTCATCATCTAGCTACAGCTTCAAGTTCTGCTCCATGGGAAACGAGCTTGGACGTCCTCCTTGGAGCCCACTCTCTTCAAGAATGTCTAATGCATATTTGCGTTGGTTCAACACGAATCCTTCGGGTGAACGAGCGACTTCAATCCCGAGGAAATATTTCAGTTTCCCTAGATCTTTGATGCTGAAACGGTCGTCCAAGTGTCGTTTGATGAGGGAGATTCTGGCCGAGTTGTTCCCTGCTAAGAGAACATTGTCAACATATATCAGGGCCGAGATGTAAGTGTCGCCGTCGCGTAGGACGAACAGTGAATGGTCAGCTCGGGATTGCTGGAATCCGATGGCAATTAATGCTTGAGTGAACTTTTCATGCCAGTTTCGAGAGGCTTGTCGGAGACCGTAGAGTGAACGCTCGAGCTTGCATACCCGGCAATCGCCTTCCTTTGTGAAGCCTTGCGGGAAGGTCATGTAAACGTCTTCGTGTAAGTCTCCATGGAGAAAGGTATTATTTACGTCCAATTGGTGGACTTCCCAATTTCGTTTGGCCGCAATGGTCAACATACATCGAACGGTGACGAGCTTTACAACTGGAGCAAAGGTCTCATGGAAGTCAATGCCCTCTATCTGGGTGAACCCCTTTGCGACTAATCGGGCCTTGTATCGCTCCACTTCGCCATTGGGTTTGTATTTAATTTTATAAACCCACTTTCAGCCAACTACCTTCTTTCCGAGGGGCAGGTCGACCAACTTCCACGTGTCGTTCTCTTCAAGGGCTTGGATCTCTTTGTTCATAGCTTCTCACCGAAACGGGTCTTTGATGGCCTGAAAGAAGTGTTTTGGTTCATCGCGATTCGTGATCGCAGCCAGGTAGGCCTTGTGTTTGGGAGAAATTTTGTTGTAGGCAACAAAATTGGAAAGTGGGAAGGCAACCGAGGTCGCGGCAGCCCTTGAATGATCCACTGATGGTGGCAAGTCCGTGACAAAGTCAGTAAGACGCTTCGGCTGGAACTTAGTTCTAGGACCGTCACGGGCAATAATGGTGTTTTGGGGCAGCTCGGACCGAGGCATCGAGTTTTGTTCAGCGCCGACGGGCGCAGCACCGGATTCAGGAGCAGCGGGTTCTGTGGGTGTCTCGCTGGTCGGAGCAGCAGGTTCGCCGAGGTTGACGCTGGTTGGGGCGTCGGTCGTCCGCGGAGTGCACATGTCTGGAACCTCGGTGATGTTAGATCGCCTAATGAAAGGTCGCAGCGGATGGGCGGATAGGTCTGAGGCAACGAGTTTATCTTGAGTGTGGGCGTGTGCGCGAGCAACTGTAGAACTGCAAAATCTAGCCCCCCCAGTGCCTTTGAAAGGAAATATGTTTTCAAAGAAGGTGACGTCGCGAGAACTGTAGAACTTATGGGTTTGTAGATCAAATACGCGATAGGACTTTTGTCCACTTGGGTATCCCTCGAACACACATGCGCTCCCGCGTTCACCAAATTTGTCTTTGCGCCGATTTTCGTGTGCATATACCAAACAACCAAACACACGAAGATGTTCATAGGAGGGTTCTTTGTGAAATATGATCTCAAAGGGCGTTTTTTGTGAAGTAACTAATGATGGAAGTCGATTTATAATATAGACGGCCGTCAGAATGCATTCTCCCCAAAATTCAATTGGTAAGTTGGACTCAAAACGCAGTGCACGAGCAACCTCCAAAATATGCCTATGCTTTCGTTCCACGACCCCATTCTGCTGTGGTGTGTCGGTACATGAGCTTTCAATTAAAATTCCATTGTCCCCATAGTATCTAAGTAACGAACCTGATCGAAACTCAACTCCATTGTCCAATCGGACCCGCTTAACTTTCAGATGGAATTGTGTTTGGACCATGTTGCAAAATTGCGCCAAAAGGTCAGCGATATCCGACTTGTGACGACAAAGGAATACCCAAACTCCACGGCTGAAATCATCGACTATGGATAAAAAATATCTAGCGCCAGAAAATGTATCACATTTATAGACCCCCCAAATATCACAATGTATGAGCTCAAAACATTCAGTAGTAACACTAGTACTTGCTTGGAAGGGAAGGCAGGTCTGCTTAGCCCGAATACAAGAATCACAAAAGGTATTGTTTTCTTTAAAAGCATGTAAAGAATTAATTCGTCGTAGCTTTCCGTTAGAAGCGTGTCCTAATCGTTGATGCCACAAATTTGCCCCTCCAACAACAGCAAGGGCCCTTCTTTAAGTTGGCTCCATGTAGTAAAGGTCGTCACAGTTTTTACCCAGTCCAATCACCTTCTTCGAGCGTGAGTCCTGAATAGTACAAAAATCCTCAAAAAATGTGAAAAAGCAATTCAAATTCTTCGTGAGTTGACTAACATAAATGAGGTTGCAATGGAATGATGGACATGCAACACGCGATTGAGTTGCAGCCCATTATTTAGTGCAATTCTTCCAACTGAGTGAACGGGTATGATATTCCCATTCGGAATTTTAACGGGCGGCTCCGCATGGTTTATGACAATATCGGACATAAGTAACCCATTGCAGGTGATGTGCTCCGTGGCACCTGTGTCAATGATCCAAGAGTCGCGGAAAGCATCTTTCATACCTGCCATGTGCACAACTGATCCCGACGCGACAGATCCTTCGCGTTCTGCCCGAATGAACTCTGTGAGTCGCTGGAATTGTTCTGAATTTAGGCCCGACACTGGACTTGGGTCTGCTTCAACGTGAGCAGCGCGCGTCGTATCAGCACGTCTTTCGGCATCTTTATTAGTTGATCGCTCGTCTCGTCCATTGGCCCTAACGCCTTGTCCTCGCCTGTTCCAGTTAGGGAGGTAGCCGACTCGTTTGAAGCAATTCTCGAATGTGTGATTTATCTTACCACAGTGGCTGCACTAACGCCCATCTCTTGACTTGCGACTGTTGTCAGCTGGTCTGCTTGATTCAGGCATCTTCTTGGACTGCAATTGGAAGGCAGCCGCATCGCCCGACGGTCTCCTCACCGTCGAAATTGTTCGGTGTTGTTCGTCTTCCGAAACCAGATGATACGCCGTGCTCAGCAGGGGGAATGGACGCGTGCTCAGGATTTGCGTTCGGATAGGGTTGTGAATGTCGTTGGGCCCCATCAAGAAATCGTATAGGCGATCTCTGTCCAATCTTTGTGATAACGGTTTTGCCGCATCACACTTGCAACTGCCACATGTGCACGCCGGAATCGGTGACACGGAACTGGCCTCGTCCCAAATCTCTCTCAGCTTGCTGTAGTATGCGGATACAGTGTCATTTTTTTGACGAATCATCGCGAGGGAGCGTCGTAATTCGTAGGCTCGAGGGGCGCTTTCTTTACCGAAACGTTCCTCGAGATCAATCCAAATTTCACGGGCTGTCCTGAATTTTACGCTTCGCCGGATCTCGGGCTCCATACTACTCAGTAACCAACCTCTCACCATGGCGTTCATTTGTTTCCAATACGGTAGGTACGGGTCGTCGGTTTGGGGCATCGCGATTTCACCGTCGACGAATCCAATTTTGTTCTTGGTATACAGTGCGTTGGGGAATTTAGGGTAATTTGGCTAACTTCAGAACTTGCTCTGGTACCATGTTAGCAAATATGATTTTCTGTTCATGAATTCTTGAAGAATGAAAAAGTATATTATTCTCTCACAATGGAGGAAAATATATAGATACAAATATTGGGAGTGAAAAGGAAAAGAATTCTAAACTAGTAATATACAATCGTGAGTTGACTAACATAAATGAGGTTGCAATGGAATGATGGGACATGCAACACGCGATTGAGTTGCAGCCCATTATTTAGTGCAATTCTTCCAACTGAGTGAACGGGTATGATATTCCCATTCGGAATTTTAACGGGCGGCTCCGCATGGTTTATGACAATATCGGACATAAGTAACCCATTGCAGGTGATGTGCTCCGTGGCACCTGTGTCAATGATCCAAGAGTTGCGGAAAGCATCTTTCATACCTGCCATGTGCACAACTGATCCCGACGCGACAGATCCTTCGCGTTCTGCCCGAATGAACTCTGTGAGTCGCTGGAATTGTTCTGAATTCAGGCCCGGCACTGGACTTGGGTCTGCTTCAACGTGAGCAGCGCGCGTCGTATCAGCACGTCTTTCGGCATCTTTATTAGTTGATCGCTCGTCTCGTCCATTGGCCCTAACGCCTTGTCCTCGCCTGTTTCAGTTAGGGGGGTAGCCGACTCGTTTGAAGCAATTCTCGAACGTGTGATTTGTCTTACCACAGTGGCTGCACTAACGCCCATCTCTTGACTTGCGACTGTTGTCAGCTGGTCTGCTTGATTCAGGCATCTTCTTGGACTGCAATTGGAAGGCAGCCGCATCGCCCGACGGTCTCCTCACCGTCGAAATTGTTCGGTGTTGTTCGTCTTCCGAAACCAGATGATACGCCGTGCTCAGCAGGGGGAATGGACGCATGCTCAGGATTTGCGTTCGGATAGGGTTGTGAATGTCGTTGGGCCCCATCAAGAAATCGTATAGGCGATCTCTGTCCAATCTTTGTGATAACTGTTTTGCCGCATCACACTTGCAACTGCCACATGTGCACGCCGGAATCGGTGACACGGAACTGGCCTCGTCCCAAATCTCTCTCAGCTTGCTGTAGTATGCGGATACAGTGTCATTTTTTTGACGAATCATCGCGAGGGAGCGTCGTAATTCGTAGGCTCGAGGGGCGCTTTCTTTACCGAAACGTTCCTCGAGATCAATCCAAATTTCACGGGCTGTCCTGAATTTTACGCTTCGCCGGATCTCGGGCTCCATACTACTCAGTAACCAACCTCTCACCATGGCGTTCATTTGTTTCCAATACGGTAGGTACGGGTCGTCGGTTTGGGGCATCGCGATTTCACCGTCGACGAATCCAATTTTGTTCTTGGTATACAATGCGTTGGGGAATTTAGGGTAATTTGGCTAACTTCAGAACTTGCTCTGGTACCATGTTAGCAAATATGATTTTCTGTTCATGAATTCTTGAAGAATGAAAAAGTATATTATTCTCTCACAATGGAGGAAAATATATAGATACAAATATTGGGAGTGAAAAGGAAAAGAATTCTAAACTAGTAATATACAATCAATCTCCTGCAATTACTCTCTCTAATTGAATTTCCATGTTAGCATGGTCAATATTTTTATACATAACTAAATCAATTACGTCGACAGTTACTGGTACTTTTGAAGATGCATGGTAGGGAGAGGCCATATAAACTCCATCTCCATCTTGTCCCTTTCTGGGTTCAGGTCCATGGTCTCCCTCTTCATGCGATGACAAAAACGATTAGGATAAGAGTTGGCAGTCAAATCGGTCATGTTTTGGAGGTGGAAACAGCTGATGGTGAGCAAGCCTGGGGGAGTATCTGAAAATCAGGTTGCATGTGGACATTAATAAACCATTGTGCAGGTATGCTTTTACTAAATTATGTGTTTTAAATTAAATAATTTAATTACGGTGATTAAAATTATCAATTCACACCATTTAAATTTATTCTAATCTTCAATTTACAACATTTAACTTCATTCTAATTTTCAATTCACAACAATATAATTACATACAACATTGAGTATAATTATTTTCACTTATACATTTAAAAATAACAATTCACTTATCCATTTAAAACTATTTTCATCTTAATTAAAATAGTTCTCAAGTTCATTTTTAGCCTAAAATAACATTAAGGTGATTAAAATTGTCAATTCACACCATTTAAATTTATTCTAATCTTCAATTTACAACATTTAACTTCATTCTAATTTTCAATTCACAACAATATCATTACATACAACATTGAGTATAATTATTTTCACTTATACATTTAAATTTATTCTAATCTTCAATTCACAACATTTAAATTCATTCTAATATCATTACATACAACATTGAGTATAATTATTTTCACTTATCCATTTAAAAATATCAATTCACTTATCCATTTAATTAAAACTATTTTCATCTTAATTAAAATCATTCTCAAGTTCATTTTCAATTAAAATAACATCATAAACAACATTAATTATAATCATTAGCATGTTCACGTCAATTAAAATAACATCACACAACATTAAAATAAACAATCCTCAACTTCAATTTAAAATAAATATAACAAAGTAACAGAAAATGTATCACTCCTCATCACCACCATCATCCTCAGCATCACCTTAAATGTAGTAGGATGGACTATAGGAATGAAAATTAACAAGTTTAAACCTAAATGGAGAATGTGTATATTTCTCAACCCATTTTTTTAATAAACAAAAATAAATAAAAAATAAATACTGGTACTAAAAAATAGGTGAAAAAAAGAAACTAAAATGAATTTTAATTAACAAAAAAATAATACTGGTACTGGTACTGGTACTAAAAATAAAAAGTAGGCGAAAAAATATAAGAAAAACTAAAATGCGAATTTTAATTAACAAATACTAGTACTAAAAAATAGGTGAAAAAAAAGAAGGAAAAAAAATTACTTAATTAATCGTTGCCATTTTGCAAGGGACCCATTCTCGTCGCCTTTTGGCGAGTGCAACACACGTTGTTGTCTTTTCCGTTGCCAAAAGGCGATCGCGACAACATCCGTCGCCTTTTGGTGAGTGCAACACACGTCATTGCCTTTTCCATTGCCAAAAGGCGACCGCGACAACATCCGTCGCCTTTTTTCTGGCAATTGCCAAATCCGTTGCCAATTAGCGATTGTACATTGTCAAAGGCTGAATAGAAAGGAAGAAAATTGAGTTCAAAAAAATCTCTCAAATGCAACATCTTTAATAAACAAATCAAATGAGCGTCACCTAAATTCTACTGGTATCTACTATTAACGCTGACAGCGTAGGACACATCGGGCCTGATACAAGTCATAACATACAACTCTTCTTCGATAACTTAATCCCTTAGTTTGTGAGTAGAAAATCTCTTTAAACACTTTAGCACCTTATCTATGTACGTAAATAGATTTTGGCAGCTCCAACATCCTGTAAAATCTATTTCTATAAATCTTTATGTCAAGAATGTAGGAGGCTTCACCCAAGTCCTTCATCACGAAGGAGCTACATCAAAATATATATATACATTTCTAACTCTTAGAGACTTTGCTTCATTCTATTAGAGGAGTTAAGTCCAATATGTAAAGTACTTTACATCTTTGAGCTAAGTTTTATGTGTGCTTCACTGCTTGGGTTTTTGGCTTCGCAATGATATATATAACGCATGGGGAACATCAATTCTCGTGTCAAAGAAAATTGACACGAAGTGGCGAAATTATTAAAATTAATTAGATTAACTTTTTCTCTTTCGTGGACTTTAATGAGTAAATTTTAATTGAGCTAGACTTGAAATTCTAGAATGAGGTTTTTTTCCCCTCATTCAATTTGTTAATTGTCTAAGTATGATTTTTCATATTTTTCTCTTTAATGTGGTAGTAAGACTCTAAAAGTACAAACTTTTTCACTACTATAACGACACATTCAATTCTGGGACGCGCTGCCTACGACTAGGAGATAGTTGAATATTACCACCGTTACGAAAACGGCACATACACTTATGGTTATATGGGTGATATTATTGTAAGTGTATTAACCCACTTTAAAATATATTAACTGTACTTGAAAATGTATTAACCCACTTTTAAATATGCACGTATAGGACCAAGTACAGGAGGAGTTGTCACATCTCTCAGGTGAACCGTCGACAGATGGACATACTTCAGAGGATGGTTCAATGCAGACCCCATCTATACCCGACATGTCTGAATTGTACTTAAAGAAGGTCGGCAGGTCTCATGGACGTGTTAAGGGCCTTGGACAAGTAGGCAAGAACAAACGGGTCTCTTCCGGTCCTGGCGAGACGTCACGTGGTACGGCTTATAGACGATTCACCCAGGCCGACATTGACCGTGCTATTTCTAAAGAACGGAGAATCAATGAGGAAAGAGAGCAACACTTACTCCTACAAATGCAACAGACGGGTCAGATGGGTCAGATGGAGAATCGACGGAGGAGCGCTTGCTCAAGCATTTTGAGGAACAAATGCAAATGATGATGGGTCAGACCCCTCAGATGGGTCAGATGGGTGGGGCGCCGAGACCGCCAAGACCGTCGGGGGCGTCGAGGAACGTTCAGGATGGTAACCAGGTTCAGGATCAGGGTGACGATGTTGAGGATGATGGTGGTGATGAGGAGTGATACATTTTCTATTACTTTGTTATGTTTAATTATATTACAATGACGTTGAAGATTGTTTATTTTAATGTTGTGTGTGATGTTATTTTAATTGACGTGAACATTTTAATTGACGTGAACATGCTAATGATTATATATAATTAATTTTGTTTGTTATGTTATTTTAATTGAAAATCATGAACTTGATAATGATATTAATTAAGATGAAAATTGTTTTAATTAAATGGATAAGTGAATTGATATTTTTAAATGTTGAAAATTGAAGATTAGAATAAATTTATAAATGTATAAGTGAATTGATAATATTTAATTTTTAATCACCGTAATTAAATTATTTAATTTGAAACACATAATTTAATAATTAAATTCTCATTTAGATTAATGAATTTAAATGTTGAAAATTGAAGATTAGAATAAATTTATAAATGTACGAGTGAATTCATAATATTTAATTTTTAATCACCGTAATTAAATTATTTAATTTGAAACACATAATTATAATTTAGTAATTAAATTCTCATTTAGAAATAAATATGATATGCTTTGACAATTTAATAAGCAACAATTAAAGTTAAAATGAGTTGAAATAAAGAATTGAAACTAAAATTAAAATGAATATATATTAATTGTGTTCACAACATGTCGACTAAAGCTCCTAGCCTAAACGGCACACAGGGGGCACCCAAAACTCTTCAGGACCAAAAGGCGACGGCAGTGGGCCCCGTTGCGAAAAGGCGACGGATTGTCGCACTCGCCAATTCGCAACGGCGTCCACGCGCTCGCTAAATGGCAACTGCCTTTTGCCGTTGCAAAAAGGCAACAGATCTCCCAATGTCGTTGCCTATAAAATAGCAACGAGCATATTGGCAACGGAGGAAATCCGTTGCCTTTGCCGTTGCCTTCATGATTAGTGAGGGGGAATCTGTTGCCTTCCCCCTCGCATTTTGGAAGTTTTTTGTAGTGTAAGAATAAAAAATTAAAAGATATTTTTCAAAAAGAGTATGAGAACCTTATAAACGTACGGACTAAAATGGCAAAATGAAAAACTTATAGACGGACGAATGGAGTATTAATTAATGGAAGCGAGTCTAACTACGTGTATGTTCACTTGTATTTATGTTATGCCAAATTTTGACCGGAATTCCAATTTTCCGGCCAAAAGGATGTAAATTGGATCGAAAATGACCTAAATTGAAAAAGTGAACAAATTAAAGGATATATACTGGATTATACCTAAATTACAGGATGTAAAATGAAATTTTATCTATCGTACACACCTAATTTCAATTTCAATCTTATGACTGACTACACCCCCACTTTTGTTAACTTCACCCCCACAAATTATATAAACAATTGACCACAGTTATTTACATCCCCACTTTTGTTGACTTCACCCGCCTAATTTTTTTTTTTAAATTACATCTAAAATTACTATAATCCCCTTCTATTAATTTACACAAAATATAATATAATCAATCATAATTTATATATAAACAATTGATCACGGTTATTTACACCCCGCTTTTGTTGACTTCACCCTCCAAATTATATTTTAAAAACAATTAAACCTAAAATTACTATAATGCCCCTCTATTAATTTAAACAAAATACAATACAATAAATCCCAATTTATATAGGAAATTCTTATATACACTCGCGTGTATATACACTCTTCAATTTCATTAAAGGTTTGAGCCTAATGTACTTTTTTCGGTGCAGGCAATTAATGGGTCGCACAAATCTAATGAAAGGCCACGATTATATGCACACACAAGATTTAGGTGGACACCCACCAATTTTTTTTACAAATCAATGATTTTGAGATTAAAAGGTCTAAAAGAAAAAAAAAATTTACACATCTAAATTTTGAGGTTGAGAGATCTAAAAGAAAATTGACGACGAAGGGGCGCCAGAAACGAGGAGGAGGCAACAAATCTGTTTTTCTAACTTACAATTGAAAGAGGGACAGACAACTTGGGACGCGACGGAAGAAGGAGGAAGCTGCGGGAGCTTGGGACGTTGCCAAAGACGGCGGCGGCTTGGGACGCAACCTTGTACGGACGGTGGGGCCTGGACGAACGACGAAGCAGACACGCGTGAAATCAGCGAAACATATGCGGCGACGATGAACGAGGCTATGGCGGCGAGACTTTGTGCGGCAACGAGGCTTTGAGCGGCGACCGACGAGGCTGGGAGTAGAGTGGGTGTCCCAAACGACATATTTTCTCTTTCACGTTATATGGTTTGAGAGAATAAGGGGAGAATTATGGTTATGTAGGAGGAGGGTATCTTCGGTTTTTCATGGGGTGTGTCCTAATTAATCGTACGGGTTGTGCGCTAAATTAAAATCTTGTTTATGCGTATAACATATTATTGATTACTGATTATTGTTTATGGTATTACTGATTACCGTTCATGGTATTACTGTTAATTGTTTTTGGTATTACTGAATATAATTAGATGTGTGAAATTATGTGTTATTGTATATACTGTTCATGATATTACTGATTACTCATGATATTATTGATAATTATTTTTGGTATTAGTGAATACAATTAAATGTGTGGATTTATTTGTTTTTATTACTAATAATTATTTTTGGTATTACTGAATATAATTATATATGTGAAATTATTTGTTATTGTATAAGCGAAAATGATATAGAGCTCTGGGCAATATTTTTGTGCTCACGTCTATGTGGCAATTGCCTAGTCAATAAATTTTTATTTATATTTAATTTAAATGTGATCTAATATCAATATTTTATTTTATCCATATCAAAATTATAAAATCTTTTTTTTTTACAATTAGTTTAATATTATAACCTTGAGCTTGATACATTTATTTGTGAGTGATACTTGGGCACAATTAGTTTCACGTATACAATTGAACTTGAGCTTTTTTTAATAAATTGAGTTAAATGTTGGGTCAAAGATTAAAATTGGATAAATTGAATATTAAAATATAAGTGTATCGATCTATACAAGCTTTAATAAATTGAGTTAAATGTTGGGTTAAATATTAAAATTGGATAAATTGAATATTAAAATATAAACACCAAATTGCAGAAGAATTTCCCTTAATTTTGTACAACATATACATCAATTTAAATCAGCCATATATACCATTAAAAAAAATTACGGAAAGAAAAATAAAAATATTTCTTATATATTCACAACGAACTAACAAAATTTACAAGATGCAAAATCCAAAATTAATCCTTTCGAAAATCTACCATATATGAATCCATAATTATTACTGAAAGTGTGAGCGCGTGCGTAATCAAAAGTGTTATATGTTGTGTTGGCACTATTCAGACAACGATGTGCAGCGAAAAATAAATAAACACTTTGCAAATGGAGATATTCAAAATTTACGTTGATTATAAATAATCTACACGGTTAACTATAATATGGTAGGGACACAAATATCTACAACTTCTTAGAGGTTTGAAAAACTACAACTTAATAATGTTTGGAAAATCTACTTCGATTCTATGAAACCATCTACCTCATAGATCTATACATATAATCTAGTAGATAAACATGATAGATACAATAATTGTTCAGGTTACAACTATGTACCAATCTACACGAAGAAACAATAATTTTTCTAACTAGAAGCAAGAATGCATTCAATAAGATAGTAATCTATTTTAGCTTTTCTTCTTGATGTTTTTGTGTTGAGGTTGCCTCTCTATATATAGAGCACTGGAAACTAACTTCTCTCAACTCCTTTGATCGAGATTGCATTGATCATAGGAATAAAACTTCTTTCTTCAACTCCTTGAATTTAGGAACTTGTTGGTTCATGCTCATAACTTCTCATTCCTATGTAATTGCCTGTGACTTGGATGTTGTCCACGTCTTCAAACTGCACTAGACACATTGTGAGAAAAAATGTAAGATAGAGTTAGTGAGAAAAGAAAGGACAAATATTAATGTTGTCATAAGTGTTGAATTACTTAAAAGTACAACACTGGCATAATATCGCCACATATGTTGGATCATTATAAGGAAGGCTTATTTCAACATCAACAATTACCATTATTAAAGTTAGACTCAAACAAAGTTAGATCAAGTTCCTCTCCCAGTTTCTCTCGAGAAGGATTTGGATGATTTCTTGAAGGGAAATTCTGTGCTGGTTTTTCTTTTTTTCCCTCCGGTGTCGCTCAATATTCCGACGTGCCTTTTTTCCTTTCGGTTGTCTCTTAATTTGCAGATGGATTTCAAAATTGGGGTTATATTCATAGAAAATTTATTTTCCCCACAAATCTTGATGCAAAATATTCTTCCAAAAATCTATCTACTACACAGTTTTTTATAAATTAACCATGGTTAACATTTGGTGGTTTCTGGCCTATATAATGTTGGATGGGTTATCAAATGGCCTCATAAATCGTTTCTACTTCCTCCCAGTGACTTTCTTATTTCCTTTCCTATCACCATGGCCCGATGAAGTTTAAGAGCATTTGAGAAAGTTTTCTTTATCCACCCAAGAAAATAGCCCTGTTTCTGTTAAAAATGATGAGCTTATCCTCCCGAAGTATGTGTTGTCAATGCAGTTCGCTGCAAAAAGGCTGATTGGTGTTGTTGCGTCGAAAAAGAACGCCTACGGATATCAATCGTTCCTTTGCGAGCGCTGCGAATCACGGGTTTGAATCGCTCTTTATCCTTGGCAATCCTCACGTACAATCTCCTTGAAAATCCTGAGATGACCTGCAAAAGTACGCCGGAGGGGGGCTCCGGCGCGGAATCTCCGACGCTCAAGTCAGAATCCTTCTTAGGAGAATCAAAGAGGAATTTCCCTATAATTCTAGAGAAATTCTGGCGAATAATGTAATGTTTCTTCTGAGTTCAGTGTATATCTTGTAAAAATATGTATATTCTCTGTCAAAACGTAAATGATAAAAAGGCTGATTTGTGTGCTGGAACTAAAGTCGGCGCTGCTAAAAATTTGGAATATCAAAGAAGAGATGCAGGTCATTATGGTAGGCGATGGGTTGTATTTGTTGATCTTTTTTGATGAGTCAGAAATGAAAGGGGTACTTCACCGATAAACCTGGAATCTTCGGCGCTGGTTACACTATAAAAACGCGCAGTTTTGCCGATGGAATTATACCGATGGATTACCTTTCCGTCGGCTGTGCCGACGGAATAGAAAGTGAAAAGACACTACCGACGGAAATCAAATTCCGTTGGCTTTTCCGACGGACTGCCGACGGAAAAGCCGACGGACACACAGCTAGAACTCTCTACACGGTGTCGTTTTTTGGTCACTGGCCGACGGATATTTTCAGTCGGTAATGGAAATTATGGTTACCGACGGATATTTTCCGTCGGTAACCGCGTCGTAGGCGCGAAATAATTTAAATTCGGATGTACCGACGAAAATTTCCGTCGGTAACCGACCCGCTTTAACTAACCGCCTCTTGATAGACGCGCAAAATTTAATGTGGGCATTACCGACGGAAATTAAGGCAATTTTTTTCCTATATAATCTGCATACAGATTACTCTTTCTTTCGAAAGAAAGAAAAAAAACTCGATCCTCTTTCAATTCGTTCGTGTTCGTCTTCATCGCGCGAAGAGGCTCTGCCGAGGTGATCTCTCGATTAGAAAATCTATACGGTACGCTTTCTTAATTTGTTAATAATTAATTTTTAAGTTATATTGTAATGCCTATAATTATGAATTAAATTGCATGTGTTAATTTAATTTGTTATATAGATTAATATGAAATTGTTTGTAGTTGATGTATATAGTTAATTAGTTTGCATGTATGTAGTTGTAGTTGATATATCTAATTAATTAGTTGATATTGTTCGTGGATAATTGCCTATATATATAGTTGATGTATATAGTTATTTATAATAAATTGATGTGATTTGTTAAGATCGATATTGCATGTTTTGCATAATTGATGTTATATATATAGTGGATATTATTAATTGTTTAATTTGCATATACGTTGGAGTGGAGTTAATTACATAATTAAATTATGATATTGTACGTTATAATTAGCTAGATTAATATTGTTGTTTAATTACGAAATTATTGATTAAATTAGGGGCTTTGTTAATTATATTAGGAAATTGTTATTTTAAAGATAGAAAATTATTACTAAATTTATTAGGTTATAGAATATTAATTAAAATAGAAAATTGTTATTTAAAATAGGAAATTATTGATTAAATTAGTTATTGTTGAATAAAATAGGAAATTATGGATTAAATTAGGTATTGTTGATTGAATAGAAAATTATTTATTAAAATAGTTTATTATTGATTAAAATGGGTTATTATTTAGGGATTAAATTTTAATTTATTAGATTATTGTTTTTTTATTAAGTTAAGAAATTTATTATTAATTAATTAATTAGTATTATATATATATTTATTAATTTGAATGTTTAAATTAAATAGATGAGTGGAGATGGTGCTGGTGGCTCGGGATCTCACGGGGCCTCTGGGTCACGTACCCGATCGAGGAAGAGCCGAGCCACTCTTAGACCCGAGGCGCCGCCTATACTGTCTCGGGCACCATTGTCGTCGCCTCCGCCACCCATTCTGCGCCCGTCGCCTCCGCTGTCGTCTCAGTCGTCTGCCCGGGAGCATCCTGATGTTCCTGCTCGGGATGGCCGGCAGCGCGTTTGGGTCGACAGAAGAGTGTAAGTAATTAAATACTTTTATTATTTAATAATTAATAATTAATTTCGCATTCGTTTGAATTTATAATGTGTTTTATTTGTTAATTAATGTCACAGATTGTTACCTGGTAACAAGGTCTCCAGGGTATGCACGATTGCTTTTGGCGCTTTACCGATCTCTGCGAGTGCAATTACCTGGGGGAAGGTCCCAAAACAAAAAAAAGTGGGCGTACTTCGAGGAATTTCAGGTAGTAATTAATTACTTAATTATTTAATTAATGTTTGTTAATTTGTTCAATAATAAACAATTTATTATATGTGCAGAAATATGTCACTTGGGATCGGGATATGTACTCGGACCAGGCTATGTTCAAGCATTTCAGTAAATCGGCGCAAGAGCGGTATAAGGATTTAATGTACGAATGGAGAATGGCATGGCGGACCGATGGGAAGACGCAGAGCTTGGGTAAGGATGCTAATGATGTTGAATTGTGGGATTCATTGACGAGGGAGTGGCTGGATCCTGAGTACATCAGGAAGTGTGAGATTGCTAAGGCCAATCGGAGATCCGACGTTGGGGGTGGGATGTCCAGGCATCGGTGTGGAGCCCTGTCCATCCTTGAGCGGTCGCTTGTAAGTGTTTAATATTTTTTTAATTAATTTCAATAAATTTAATTATTTAGTATATATAATACATAAATTTAATTATTAGGAACGGGAGACGGGACGTGTACCCACTCACTTGGACCGGTTGAGCATTGCTCATCCGTTTGACGAGAATACACAGCAATCCACATACGGGCGCACAACTAACCTCCACGTAAGTAATAAAATTGTTTAATTAAATACATTTTTTTATAGTTTATTCTATTAATTTACAATTATTAATTATGTAGTTGGAGATGAATCGGAGGATGGCCGAGATCGGAACTCAAGTCGACCCTACTCAAGTCGGAACCAGCAGTGCCCCTACAGTCGAGGTGGTGGACCGGACTTATTTGGAAGTTGCCCCCACCACCTGCGGACGAGTTCCGGGCCTTGGTCGTATGAGCAGTGATGTCAGGTCCGGCGCTGGTCCGTCCCAGACGGCATCGCAGGGTTCCGTATCTTCCACCCCAACTCCTAATATGATGGCACAATTCAACCATTACATCCATGTGATGCATATGAATATGGGTCGAGAGTTGGGGTGGTCGGACGAGAGGATCGAGGAGGTTTATCAGAGAACCATGCAAGCTCCTCCACCGACGGCCAACGTGAACGTGTCTGTTCCCCCAGCCCCCTCAGGCTATGTCCCGACCATGCTTGATGATGACATGATGGCTCAGCAGTTCGTTGGCAACGATGATGGCTTTGATATGTATATGTATGGTGATTGAGTGACTTTGAACATTTATTTTTTTATGTGTTGAACAATTTTTTTTTTATGTCTCGTAGAACTAATTACTTTTATGTCTCGTAGAACTATTTATTTTTATCTGCATTATTGTTGAACTATTTACTTTTATGTTTAAGTATTAGTTGTTTAATTTTAGTTATGTGTGTTTTATGTGTTAAGAATGTGTATATTAATTTTAGTTATGTTTTATGTGTGATTTTGGATGTTATCTGTATTGGATCTTCATTTATGTTTGAATGTACTCTGTTTTTTCATGTTTGTGTTTATGTGAATGTGAATGTGAATGTGATGGGAGACTATATGTGATAGATAAACAACATTTTCATTGAAAATTGCCTTGAAGAAAGGCTGTTGTTGTGGTTACATTACATGCATACACTTAACATTACATAAACTTAGCAATACATATTAAACTTAGCAATACATATTAGAGACATAAACTTAGGATTACATCCAACCTATAAACTTGAACACATAGGGTAGAACAAAGAATATTATGGCCACAATAAGAAAGTTCCTCTGCTACTTTAGCTATTCAACCTTTCTAGCTTCAAATCCTAATTCTGAGGTTAGTTGGTCAGATGTATCCTTATACATATCCCCAACTAGTTGCGCATGTTTCAACTTGTTGTTGAGCTCTTGATTTTCAAGCAAAAGTGAGTCAATTCTCCTCACCATGCCCGGAAACATTCCGTGTGAACCCGTTCCTTGTCCGTGGATTTCGTGTTCATCGGCCCAAACAAAAAAGGAGCATCTAGAACCATTTAGTGAATCTGGGCAAGTATAAAATAGTCTACCTCTGTTTTTTTCTTGCTTCGACATGCACACACGAGCTTCTTTTCCACAATGGCATACCACAATTTTCATGGAAGCCGAAGATGAAGACATAAGTTTCTGTATTTTTTTATTTTTTTATGTTTGTGAAGAAGTAGGTTGTTTTGAGTGTGGTTGGAGTGTTAAGAGTGTTAAGATTGCGCATTTTAATTTTTTTTATACGCGTCTTTTACCGACGGAAAGTGATTCCGTCGGTATTGACACATGTTCAATGCCGACGGAAATTTTCATCGGCAATGTAAATACCGACTGAAAATTGGTCAACGGAATCTGACTGATTTGACATACATTTGAAATCTGTGTTACCGACTGAAATTATCCGTCGGTATTGCCAATACCGACGGAATTTCGGCGCGTGATATACCGACGGAATGACATTTCCGTCGGCATGTAGTATTGAAAAATGTTCCTGGCACCAAGACACCTGAAAATTTTAATTTGGAGTAGAGCGAAAATTTTGGAGTGGAGTGAAAATTTAAGGTATGTTTTTCTATTAAGTGTGCATAGTTTTACTGCAATTAATTTTTATGAAATGTATATAGTTTTATAACTTTTAGTGTTTAATTTTTGTGAAATGTATATAGTTTTTACTTTTAGTGTGTAATTTTAATTTATTTAACAGATGGAATTGCTGGATCGTCGGTGGATGTATTGTACTCCTAGGCTCGTTTTAGGAAATGTGAATGGTGAATTTTATGATAAACTCATGTTATTTGTTGAATTTGCAAAGCTACACCCACATTACATGCCTGGGGATTGTATTAGGTGTCCGTGTAATGCTAAGAAATGTCGGAATAGATCATTTAAAAGCATTGATGAAGTCTTATGTCACATTGTCATGAATGGGTTCGTTGATAATTACTGTAATTGGACAAGTCATGGCGAACAACGGTGGCCTTATAATTTTGATCAAGTCTTGTACTATTACACTACTGCAATTTATGAACAACCATTACACGTCGAGCATGTCGGCACCAGTAACGATCAAGAGTTTGGAGTGGAAGAACGCGATATGTATCAAACAATGGTGATGGAAGCCGGTATGTCAAATATAGAGGAGGAACCAACGGATGAAGCATTTCAGTTTTATGAGATGCTCAAATTAGTCGATCAAGATTTGTATCCAGGGTGTGATTCTCATTCTCAGTTGTCATTTAATGCTCGACTTATGGCTATCAAGACGGAGAACAAGCTATCTAACAGAGCATATGAGCAAATGACACAATTATGTAGTGAGATTTGTCCTGTCGATAATAAAGTACCTACGACGTTTCATCAGAGCAAACAACTGATGAAGAATATGGGTTTGCCGGTTGAGAAGATTGATTGTTATGTGAATGGTTGCATGTTATACTGGGGTGATGACGATAGCGATCTTCTTAATTATGTGTAGAATGTGTGGCCATCCCCGGTACAAAGAGCCACGACGGAAGGGACCAGGTGGTCAATCGAGCAAGACAAAAAAAGAAAGTGCCACATAAGAGGATGTATTATCTTCCTATCATTCCTCGTTTAATGAGATTGTTTCAATCTAGTGCTACAGCTCAACACATGACGTGGCATATAAGAAATTCTGAAGATACTGAGGCTGGGGATATGAGACATCCGTCCGACTCTGAAGCTTGGAAACACCTTGATAACGTGTTTCCAGGATTTGCTTGTGAATCGAGGAATGTGAGATTAGGCTTGAGTACTGATGGTTTTGCACCGTTTGGGAGTTATGGAAAGAAGTATTCTTTGTGGCCGGTGATACTGACTCCGTATAATCTACCTCCATGGATGTGCATGAAACCTCAAACAATGTTTCTGACTGTATTGGTGCCTGGTCCGTCGAATCCAAAGCATAAACTTGATGTTTATCTCCAGCCTCTTATTAAAGACTTGATCTTCCTATAGGATAACGGAGTCCAAACGTATGATGTTTCTAGGAAACAGAACTTCACGATGCGTGCTGCTTTATTGTGGACCATTAGCGACTTTCCTGCATATGCTATGTTGTCCGGGTGGAGTACAGCCGGAAAGCAAGCTTGTCCGTATTGTATGGAACATTCTGAAGCTTTCAGTCTCCCGAAGAGTAGAAAAGTTTCATGGTTCGATAATCACCGAAGGTTTTTACCTCGAGATCATCCATTTCGAAGGAATAAGGTGGACTTCACGAAGAATAGAACAGTCACAAACAATCGACCGCCCCTTCGAAATGGTATTTTATACATTTATTTTAACATGTTTTTAAGGGTTACATTTATTATAACATTTATTAATCGTACAGGACGAAGCCTGTTATATGAGATTGAGTGGACGGGTTTGAAAAAAACTACGGAGGAAAATGCAGAAGAACACAACAAAGGAATCCCAGGTAACTGGAAGAAAAAGAGTATTTTTTGGGACTTGCCATATTGGAGTTCACTATTGATCCGACACAATTTGGATGTCATGCACATTGAGAAGAATGTGTTTGACAATGTGTTTCACACAATCATGAACACAGAAGGCAAGACGAAAGATACTCCAAAGTACAGGGAAGAGTTGAACACTATCTGTCGCCGTGATGAGTTGGAACAGGATACCCGTACAGGTAAATATCCGAAGGCTTGCTACACACTAGATAAGGCACAAAAACAGGAATTGTGTAGGTGGATTAAAGAGTTAAGTTTTCCAGACGGCTACGTGTCAAACATGAGTCGATGCGTAGACGTACACAACAAAAGGCAAAGTTGCAGGGATGAAGAGTCATGATTGTCATGTTTTTATGCAGCGCTTGATACCTATTGCGTTTCGAGAATTTCTTCCTCTGAATGTGTGGAGGGCTGTCACTGAATTAAGTCTCTTTTTTAGAGATTTAACGTCTACAACAATCAAGGTTGATGATATGAATCGTTTGGAACGAGACATTCCAGTTATTTTGTGTAAGTTGGAACGTTTTTTCCCACCTAGCTTCTTTGACTCGATGGAACACTTACCTGTTCACTTAGCGTATGAAGCTAGGATTGGTGGTCTAGTGCAGTATAGGTGGATGTACCCATTTGAGAGGTGAACAATTGTATTTCTCTCATTTAATTAGTTTTTAGTATAAGAAGCCTTATTTTAATTTGTTAACTATTATAATTTAAGGTATCTCCACAACTTGAAGCGCAATGCTAAATAAAAGGCAAACGTCGAAGCATCGATTGTTAATGCATATTTGAATGAAGAGGTTGGCATGTTTTGTTCATATTATTTTGAAGACCATGTCAACACGAGGATCAGGAATGAACCACGTAACTTCGATGGTAGAGGTACGCAAAAGAAGTCGATGGCATGCTCTCTGTATTCAAGTCTAAGGGGCGACCTATAGGAAAAGCCACTGAACGATATTGGTCAACAAACACAGAGGCTGAAATAGCACAAACGTACGTGTTATTGAATTGTGATGAAGTTCAGCCTTACATTGAGTAAGTATTTCATATATTTATCATCTAATTAAATAGCACAAACGTACGTCATTTATCATCTAATTGTGTTATGAATTATTAGGATGTATACACAAGAACTACGACATGCAGATCAAAACATCTCAGATAGAGACATAGATACTAGTCTTCAACGTCAATTTGCCCGATGGTTCCAACGTTATGTGAGTATCATTAATTGAATTTTACGTGAACAAATAATTGTTTTGATTAATGTTAATTTTAACTGTATAGGGACAATTGCACGATTTTCAGAGCCGGTTCTTACAGGATCTCAGCAAAGGACCACTACGGCGTGTGAGGACTTACAACGGCTATATTGTGAAAGGCTACAGGTTTCATACATCAGAGTATGCATCAACAAGAACGACTAACAACAGTGGTGTTTGTGTTAGTAGTGCGAATTACAATGCAGATGCAAGTGATTACTTTGGGGTGTTGCACGAAGTCGTTGAAATTGAATATCCGGGATATCCAATAAAAACCGTAATGTTGTTCAAGTGCCATTGGTTTGACACATCCCGTTTAGGAACCAAAATTCATCCAAAGTACAAGCTTGTGGATGTTAATTCGAAAAGGACGTATAGCGGGGATGATTCGTTTGTATTTGCCTCTCAGGTATCTCAAGTCTACTACTGCACGTATCCAGGAGCTGGAAAACGTAATAGAGAATGGCACGCTGTTTGCAAAGTGAAGGCAAGGTCAATGGTGGAGATCCCCCAAAAGGAAAACAACGATGAAGATGAACCTCCGTTTCAAATGGAACAAATAGAGAATCAAACTGAAGTGTTTGCGGGAGATTTTAATCTTTCGGTAGACTTGACGACTGCAAATCCACAATTGATTGTTATTGAAAACGATAGTGGACATGAGGAGGAGGATGAACATGACGAGAGGGAGGATGAAGAAGATGAGGATGAAGACGAAGATGTGGCAAATAATGAAAATGAAGACGAAGATGAATATTAAATTAATGTAACCTAGCTATTTTATTTTGTACAATTTATAAGATTTCATTATTTATCATTTGGTTATAACTTATAATTTAATTATTTATCATTTGGTTATGTTATAACTTATAATTTAATTATTTATCAATTCGTTATAAAAATCCAATGGCGACGGAACATATTCGTCGCCATTTCCGTCGCTAACGACAATGAGCCAAAGCCGACGGAACATATCCGTCGCCATTTCCGTCGCTAACGGCAACGAGCCAAAGCCGACCGAAATATCCGTCGCCATTTCCGTCGCTAACGGCAACGAGCCAAAGCCGACTGAAATATCCGTCGTCATTTCCGTCGGCATTTCCGAATATAAATGTCACTTTCTCTCATTTCACGCGTATTTTCCCTCCCTCTCTCTATGTCTCTCCCTCTCCCTCTCCCCCACTCCACGCATCCCCTTCCGACCGTCTCACGCTGCCCCTTGCCCACGTTCGCAGCGGCGCTACCTCCTTCTCCGGCCGTTCGTGCTCCTTCTCGCTGCGACCGTTCGCACACCCTCCTCCATACCAGCAGTCTCCGCCCATCCCCTCCTTGCCGTGGCCGCGGCCGCGGCCGCCGCCCATCCTCCCTACCTGCAGTCGTCGCCCATCCTCTCTCCAAGAAAGCCGTCGCCCACCGCCTCCTCCGCCGTCGCCGTCTTCGTTTGAAATGTACGTTTTTACATATCTAAAAAAATTAGGGTTTTTGATTTTTTTTGTATTTGTTCGAAAATTTTCTTGTGTCCGATTTCTTTTCTAACATTTAATCTGTTTTTCATGTTTTTTTTCGAACGTTTAATCTATGTTCAATGTTTTTTTTTCGAACATATAATCTGTTTTCATTTTTTTTTCGAACAATAGTGTTTTTTTTTTTTTGTGTTTCTTAAGAGTTTTGAAGATGATGGTTGTTTTGATGTTATGGGAGTTGTTTTGAATCTTTTGATGGTGGAAGTGAGATAATTCGGGCATAAAATAGTATCGGTGGGTGTCCTCGTCTGCGTTTAAAAAAAAATGAAATCTGCGTTTTAAAAAAAATGAAATGAAAAAAATGTTGGGTGGATTAATTAACTAGTCTCTGTGTGTGTTGTGTAGTTTGTATATACTGATACGATTGCATATGAGTGGTACCTTTAATTTTGTGATATTTTTGGATTTTTTTATTGAAAATATAATTTCGGTTCTGTTTTGAGTTTTTTTACTGTAAGTGATGATTTTCGTTTAAGAAGATGTAGGAATACATTTGTTTTATGTTGTACTTTAGGTTTTGTATTGTAGTTTTTCTGATTTTCTTTTAAGAATATGTAGTTTTTAAATGTGTTTTATACTCTGAAATTTTGTGGGTGGTTTTGGCGCACTAATTATTTGTAGGAGTAGTAACATTTATTTATTGTACTCTAAATCTCTTATCTTTGAACTACCAGCATATCGAATATTTGTTGAGACCGATCGAAACTATGCGAGCCTAATGAAGTTACTTGATCTCGTAGTATTGTTGAGGTATGTTCAATTTTTATGATAATTAAATTTATGTTTAAATATATAAAATGACAATTGAATCTTGATTCTTTGGAATTGATTTTGAAATGGCAGGGATGGAGTCGGCGAAGGACAGTTTAATCAAGTTCTTCTCTTTCCTGGTAATTAAACTAATCTAATTCTTACTCTGTGAATAAATGGAAAATAAGATTCTTACCCTCTTGTAATTCTTTTTTAAACGATTTATCTTATAATCCTCTTGTAATTTTATATATTAATTAATTTCCTTATGTGAAAAATAGGTTGTGGAGCTGTCTTTAATTTCTCAAACTCCGCTGTCTGATCTCCTACTCAATACTACAATACACACAAAGATTGCTAGATTAATAAAATCTGAAGCAACGCCTAAAGCCAAAAGGATGATATTGAAAGTAATGTTTCAAAAATCAACCAACAAGTTGTTGTTTGCTCAAGCAAAGGACGACGATTTTGTTTATTCTGTTGGATCTAATGTAGATTTGTGTATTGAATCATTTAAGCAATTTTGATCGGGTCGGATCCCGATCACAAATAATTTTTTTTTTTTAAATTTTTGGTACTTACCGACGGAATATTCCGTCGGTTTAGCGTCGGTACTTCCGACGGACGGGCCGACGGAATACTTTTTTTTCAAAAATTTTTGGTACTTACCGACGGAAAATTCCGTCGGTAAATTAAAAGAATAAATTTTATGTCCAAAATATACCGACGGCTGACTTGGTTCATATTTTTTGCACTTTTTACAACTATACGATCCCCACAAGCGTATGGGTTCGTTAGTAGTATGATAAGTGTCCCAAGTAGATTTTCGTTCCAATGACTTAATTGAGTGAAAATGAGTCCCTAAAGTTGCAAGTTATCATGCTATTGTAGTAACTAAATGATGTTGTTTGGATTTTCGGGAATAAGCACAAAAGTAGTAAACTAGATTAACTAAAGTAATAAGAACTATTTACAAGAAATAACAATCTATCTAACTTTCGTTGGAAAGTGCAAGAGAAGTGTATTGCCTCGGGTGTTTCTGTTTTGTTAGCAATTAAGTGAACTAGTGAACCAATTACATGATTTTACTACAAATTTTGGTTAAGCTAAAGGCTATCACAAATGTGTGCAAACCCCCTCGAAAGGCATAGGTAAACATCGTGCATTGATTAGCAATTATAGGATCTAACCAAATACCATAAGCCCCTAAGATAGTGTTTCATAAGCACTTTCAACACGGTTACTAATGCTTATGAAACGCCCTCTCACCAAACTCCTAGACGACCTCTACTCGTTTAGTGTCTAAAGTTGTCGGTCTAGCCATTAACACCCCTCTCGGGTGAGCTAATTACTAATTAACTTCTGTTCAATTGATCAAAGCTCACACTCACACTCCCAATCATGCTACCCAACTCTCGTTGCAATAATCATAATCGAACATGCTTGCTAATAGGGTTAATCAACCAAATGAATCATCAAAATACAACCCTAGAAACCTAAACACCAAAATTATAAGCTTATCATGCAATTAATCCACAATTACACTAAATTCTCCTCAAAACATCCACACCCAAGGCAATTGGAGATTAGCCCATGGTTTCTTGAGAGAATCTCATGGCTATAACAACAAATAACATCAAACTAATGGTGAAATAGCAATCGAAATGAGAATTTAAGAAAATACCAAATTGAATTGCAAAGTAGAGTAATATCACCTTGATCATGAAATTTAGCTACAATATGATGGAATAAGCAAAGCCCACTTACAATCCTTGATTGAAAACACCAAATTAACTAAATTCTAAGCTAATCTATGGAAAAAAAAAAGAAGAAAACTATCTCAAAAACCTATCACTATGTGAAACTATGTGTAGAGACTTCTCAATGTGTGGAATCCCCTTTCAAAAACGAACTTTGGACCTTATATACTCTTCCAAAAGTGTTGAACACGTGCCCTTAAGTCGAAACACGTTTTTAGGCAAAAATAGGAGGTCACACGGCCGGATTGGACAGCTCGGCCGAGTCGGGCACTTCCAAAAGCGTGTTTTCCATTTTTGTTCACTCAGTAGCTCGGCCGGATGCTGTAGCTCGGCCGAGTCGGGCCATAGAATGCATTGCCCTCTTTTTCAGGCAACTCGGTCGGATGACGTAGCTCTGCCGAATTACCAATCTTTTCCACTCGGCCGGATTGGAGAGCTCGGCCGGATTGTCCGTCATTCCAGATTCTGGATCAAAATTCCACTCGGCCGGATTTGAGAGCTCGGCCGAGTCGTGCCTTAAACATATCTTCAGCATTTTTCAGGCCACTCGGCCGGATTGCAAGATGTTCCAGATTCTGGACTCTTTTTCCACTCGGCCGAGTTGGGAGCTCGGCCGAGTTGCACTCCGAACTTGTTTCATGCATAACTTTTGCTTCCGACCTCCAAACGACTTGATTCTTTTGGCCATTACACTCCGTTTTTCGAGACGAACCCAATGGTCAGCTTCTCTTCTTGATCCAGTGAAGTATGGTATGTGTTTTGCTTCTAAAATCCATCGTTTTTCCTACAAAATCGACAAAACACTACCTTTCTCTTATTTTGATCAAAACAATGATAATCAACCAATAATTAAATGAAATAAACATCAAATGAGCTTCAAATATGCATCTTAATCGTGTAAATTCCACCCGAATCAACTCCCCCAAACTTAAAGTGTTGCTCGTCCTCGAGCAACGAAAGAATTAAAACACGAGGGTGAAATTTACAACTAGATGATCAATGAAAGATCTCACGTATCAAATGACATGAAATGAATTCTTCTTCCTCAAGATACATTCTTAAAATGATCACAAGTTCAATATTGAAGATCCAACTCATTACTCACACATGCTCTACACACAACAACAAGTGATGGTGATGACAATATCAAGATGTTCAAGTTTAACTCACAAGAAATAGTATTTCACTCAAACATATTAAGGACAATAAGCACTCATCAATCAAATCATGCACTGCAATTGCCATAAGCTTGCCCAAGCTCTACCATCTTTCCACCACAAAAATGTTCAACAATGAGATCAATAGGGCTTAACCAAGGACGTAACGTTGGCTCTTTGGACGGGGTAAGATGAATATGGAAAAAGTGACTCGTCTAGTGGAGAACAAAAGTTGTTATTCAACAATTCAAGCTCGTGCTCTTAAGATTCACAACCTTCATTCTCACTTTTCATATAAGTTCCTAAAATGCATTCATCTTCTCATCTTTTTAGCCAATTTCTTTTCTTTTCAAGCTCTTGGGGCTCATTGTCCCTCTTTTCTTTTCATCATTATTTTTCTTTTCACTTCCATCTTTTTCTCTTTTTCACAACTTTTCCCAAATTTTTTTCAAACCAAAGGTACTAAAGCACATATTTTACCACTTTCTCTTTTATTCTCCACTAGATATGGATATCAAAAGCTCAAAAGGCTAAGTGGTTAAACATTGTAGGTTGCCAATAGAATGGGAAACCAAGCTCAAACGGGCTAACTACGGAAGATTACTTTGGTTATTGGGAAATTTTTGGCTAAGTGACGTGTAGTACGAAAGATGGCCTACATCCTATCTCAAAGTATCACACAAGCATGATTTCGAGCAAGAACTTAGGCAAGTTCTAGAAAAGCAAGCAATGAATTGATTCACTCACAAATGAAATAAACCGAATTAATGCTCGGTTCAAAGCTCAACTCTCACTGGTTCATTAAAGACTCAAACATTCATCAATCACCACCACACATAACTCATTGTGCATGCAAAACAACCATATGCAACAAGATGACAACAACACAAACAAAATGATTCATTACAATCATGTACACATTCAAGGAATCAAATTCACGACAAATCACTATCCAATGTGTCTCAATGATCATTAAAGCTCAAATTACACACATACACAAGAGTACACATTGGTGTCAATAGAAAATGTAAAAACGAACATACCCCCCCAAACTTTTTCATTGCAAAGCAATTAGAAATTTGGAAAAATAGTGTTGCATTGATATTGAAACCAAGTGCTAACCATACAAATCTACACACATGGGCCACTATCCCAACTTAACACTAAGAGTAGCTAAGCAATCAATATTATGAACAAGAATATAAATTCCACTACCCCCCCCAAACTTAGTAATTGCTATGCAATTCCTAAGTTTGGAGTGGGCGTACCTCTCACGATTGCTATAGCTACACCTTCTTCGAAGCTCAAAGTTCCACTTTCGATCTCCAATCGTCCATTCGATCCAAGCTTCTCCAACTAACATCAAAACTCACAAACACATCAAACTAAACTAACAAAGCAAATAAAATGAGCAAGAAATGAAATAAAGCAAGTAAAAATGGGTTGCCTCCCATTTAGCGCTAGGTTTAACGTCCTATGCCGGACGGAACTTAACAAGTTCATACTTCCCTTTCTTTGAATGGAGGATGATAGTACTTGACATTATGCTCATCGGTGATGAACACTTCATCCTCCTCACTTTCCAACGCAATGCCTCCTCCATAGACCAATTTCTTCATGACCAACATTTTCCTTTCCTTGATCTTCATCTTTCCAAGGACTTCCATCACTCCCAAGGTGCCCCATACCACCGTATCTCCAATTTCAAAGCCCTTCTCAATCTTTCTCTCCTTCGAACTCTTTATTTTTCCCTCTTCATCTTCACTACCCTCAAGGAACTTATCAAAACTCTTCTCCTTATAAAACTCCCCCAAACTTGAGTTTTGCTCAAGTTTGGGAGTTTGCTTCAATTTGTTATCATCTCCCGGATCTTTCAATGGGACTTTTGGTAATGGCTCTTTCACATAAATGTCACATTCTTGGATGGAGGGGGATTCCTTCTTTCTTGGGGAACTCTCAATTGAGCTATACTTGGAGAAAATCACTTTCTCTCCATTCACCTCCAATGTTACCTCCCCTTTTCTCAAATCGATGTTTGCTCCCCCCGTGGCAAGAAACGGCCTCCCAAGAATCAATGGGATATTTGCATCTTCTTTCATATCTAACACCACGAAGTCGGCCGGAATGATGAACTTGTCAATCTTCACCAATACATCTTCAATGATCCCTTTAGGATGGGTGATGGAACGATCCGCTAATTGGAGAGTAATTGATGTGGGCACTACTTCTCCAAGTCCCAAACGCTTGAAGATTGAAAGTGGCATCAAATTGATGCTAGCTCCCAAATCACAAAGAGCTTTCATCATGGGACCATTACCAATCTCACATGGGAGAGTGAAACTACCCGGATCCTTGAGCTTTTCGGGAGGAGTTCGTTGAAGGATAGCACTACACTCTTCGGTCAACTTGATCTTCTCATCATCCACTAGTTTCTTTTTGTTTGCTATTGCATCCTTTAGAAACTTCATGTAATGAGGTATTTGCTCTAAAGCATCCGAAAGTGGAAGATCAATGTGGATTTTCTTGAAGATATCCAAAAACTTCCCAAACTTCTCATCCATTTTCTTCATGTATCTTCCCGGGTATGGAAGTGGCTCATATGTAATGGGCACCCCCCATCTATCACAAGGTACCTCAAGCTTCTTCTTTTTCAAATCTTTGGCAATTCTCCACTTTGGAATTCTTGGAGCAACCTTTCCACTTCCAACTTTTTCTATACTCTTCTTTTCCTCTTCCTCCCTTTCTTTTGCCTTCAACACTTCACCCTCTTCCAATTCAATTGAAGAAACTCCATAATGTTCACCACTTAAAATTGTAATAGCATTACAATGCTCACGTGGGTTTACCTCGGTGTTTGAGGGCAATTTACCCTTTGTATGTTGAGATCCAATGGAAGTTGCCAATTGTCCCATTTGAAATTCCATCGATTTTTGATTACTCAAGAGTTGAGCAAGGATCGACTCGGTTGCTTCGACTTTCTTCTCAATTGTTTCAAATCTCTTATCACTCATATCCATCTTCTTCATGAGGTGTGCAAGAAGCTCATAGTTGGAGGACCTCCCTTCTCCACTTGGAAGTTTTGCTCCGGGATCAAATCCGGGAGGATATTGAATAGCACCTTTGGGATTGGAATAGGACAAATTCTCATTCTTCCAAAAATTTTGATTTTGAGGGGTTGAGAATTGAGGAGACGGACCCCCTTGACCTTGATAAGATGAGGATTGGCCTTGGAATCGGTTTTGAGTAGGACCTTGAAAGCCTTGACCACGATTTTGATATGGTGATTGCCCTTGATATTGTCGATTCCCTTGAAAGTTTTGAGGATACCCTTGTTGACCCATGTATTGCACTTCTTCCATAGGTCCCATTTGATGGTCCTCTTGCACAAAGGGTAAATGATTATCTCTTGATTGAGATAAAACATTCACCTTTTCAATGAGTGTGGCCATCATTTCTCTCATGCTATCATTAACATCCAATTGAGCTACCCGATTTTGTGCTCCACGGTCTACTCTCATCTTGAAAGTATTGCTTGATATCCCTTCTATTATGTCATTGATCTCCTCCACCGATTTCATCCAAATTGAACCCCCCGCACAAGAATCAATGTGGTGTTGATCTTCCAATCGCAACCCACCAACGAACCAACATGTTGTTTGTTCTATTGGGAAACCATGATGGGGGCATATGATGAGAAGATTCGTAAACCTTTCCCATGCCTCTTTGATTCCCTCCGTTGGACCTTGTTGGAATGTAGAGATCTTTTGTTTGGCTTCCATAGTCTTTGAAGGAGGGTAGTACTTCAATAGAAATCTTTTCTTCAACTCTTCCCACGTCCTCACTTCTCCGGCGGGAATGCTTGATTGTAGCCAAGCTTTGGCTTTCCCCGACAATGTAAATGGAAATAGCCTCATCTTTTTAGCATCTTCCGACACTCCGTTTTGCTTGAGAGTGTCGGCCATCTCTAAGAATTGAGCAAGGTGTTCATTCGGGTCTTCCTCAAATCCTTCCTCCGTCCTTCCTTCAAATTGTCTCTCCCTCAACATCCTTAATAGAGAGGCACTAATTTCAAAATTGTTTGCCTCCACCCTTGGCCTTGCCAATCCATCGTAATGCTCCCTAGGTTGAGGCTCAAAATATTCCCTCATTGACCTTCCATGGTACACACGTGTAGGCTCTTCTATATGTGGAGGGGGAGGGATGTATTCCTCTTGAATGTGTTGAGGTGGGGGATATTGGTAAGGTGGAGGGTAAGGGTGTTGAGGTTGTAGATATTGATGTGGTGGAGGTGGATAGTAGCCTTGTTGTGGAGGTGGATAAGGGTAAGGATAGTATCCTTGATATGGAAGGTGGTTTTGAGGTGGATATTGTGGATTGGGATTATGGAGATTTGGTGGTAGGTTTGGAGGTGGATTACCTCCAACTTGGTTTCCAATTTGTTGGTTCTCTCTTTGAGGCTCGTCATCTCCAAGTGGTGGAGGATTCATCTCTTCAATGTTCTCCATCTCAAATGGTTCTTCTACGACTCTTTGTCGGTTCCTACTTCGATTCATTCTTCTTGCGTGTGACTCGATCTCAAGGTCTAACGGTTCAAGGTTTCCTCCACGTGATCTTGTGATCATGCACCTACAAAAGAAAAATGTCAAAGTCCACAAAGATGAACAAAAACAAAATAACGAAAAGAAATGCTACTATCAATAACACTTAACAAACTCTAAGTCTCACTAACAACACTCGCTTAAGACCCCGGCAGCGGCGCCATTGACTTGGTTCATATTTTTTGCACTTTTTACAACTATACGATCCCCACAAGCGTATGGGTTCGTTAGTAGTATGATAAGTGTCCCAAGTAGATTTTCGTTCCAAGGACTTAATTGAGTGAAAATGAGTCCCTAAAGTTGCAAGTTATCATGCTATTGTAGTAACTAAATGATGTTGTTTGGATTTTCGGGAATAAGCACAAAAGTAGTAAACTAGATTAACTAAAGTAATAAGAACTAGTTACAAGAAATAACAATCTATCTAACTTTCGTTGGAAAGTGCAAGAGAAGTGTATTGCCTCGGGTGTTTCCGTTTTGTGAGTAATTAAGTGAACTAGTGAACCAATTACATGATTTTACTACAAATTTTGGTTAAGCTAAAGGCTATCACAAATGTGTGCAAACCCCCTCGAAAGGCATAGGTAAACATCGTGCATTGATTAGCAATTATAGGATCTAACCAAATACCATAAGCCCCTAAGATAGTGTTTCATAAGCACTTTCAACACGGTTACTAATACCTATGAAACGCCCTCTCACCAAACTCCTAGACGACCTCTACTCGTTTAGTGTCTAAAGTTGTCGGTCTAGCCATTAACACCCCTCTCGGGTGAGCTAATTACTAATTAACTTCTATTCAATTGATCAAAGCTCACACTCACACTCCCAATCATGCTACCCAACTCTCGTTGCAATAATCATAATCGAACATGCTTGCTAATAGGGTTAATCAACCAAATGAATCATCAAAATACAACCCTAGAAACCTAAACACCAAAATTATAAGCTTATCATGCAATTAATCCACAATTACACTAAATTCTCCTCAAAACATCCACACCCAAGGCAATTGGAGATTAGCCCATGGTTTCTTGAGAGAATCTCATGGCTATAACAACAAATAACATCAAACTAATGGTGAAATAGCAATCGAAATGAGAATTTAAGAAAATACCAAATTGAATTGCAAAGTAGAGTAATATCACCTTGATCATGAAATTTAGCTACAATATGATGGAATAAGCAAAGCCCACTTACAATCCTTGATTGAAAACACCAAATTAACTAAATTCTAAGCTAATCTATGGAAAAAAAAAAGAAGAAAACTATCTCAAAAACCTATCACTATGTGAAACTATGTGTAGAGACTTCTCAATGTATGGAATCCCCTTTCAAAAACGAACTTTGGACCTTATATACTCTTCCAAAAGTGTTGAACACGTGCCCTTAAGTCGAAACACGTTTTTAGACAAAAATAGGAGGTCACACGGCCGGATTGGACAGCTCGGCCGAGTCGGGCACTTCCAAAAGCGTGTTTTCCATTTTTGTTCACTCAGTAGCTCGGCCGGATGTTGTAGCTCGGCCGAGTCGGGCCATAGAATGCATTGCCCTCTTTTTTAGGCAACTCGGCCGGATGACGTAGCTCGGCCGGATTGCCAATCGTTCCAGATTCTGCATTCCCATTCCACTCGGCCGAATTGGAGACCTCGGCCGAATTACCAATCTTTTCCACTCGGCCGGATTGGAGAGCTCGGCCGGATTGTCCATCATTCCAGATTCTGGATCAAAATTCCACCCGGCCGGATTTGAGAGCTCGGCCGAGTCGTGCCTTAAACATATATTGAGCATTTTTCAGGCCACTCGGCCGGATTGCAAGATGTTCCAGATTCTGGACTCTTTTTCCACTCGGTCGAGTTGCACTACGAACTTGTTTCGTGCATAACTTTTGCTTCCGACCTCCAAACGACTTGATTCTTTTAGCCATTCCACTCCGTTTTTCGAGACGAACCCAATGGTCAGCTTCTCTTCTTGATCCAGTGAAGTATGGTATGTGTTTTGCTTCTAAAATCCATCGTTTTTCCTACAAAATCGACAAAACACTACCTTTCTCTTATTTTGATCAAAACAATGATAATCAACCAATAATTCAATGAAATAAACATCAAATGAGCTTCAAATATGCATCTAAATCGTGTAAATTCCACCCGAATCAACGGCTCTACCGACGGAATCTTGACCCGGTTTGAAAACGGGTTGGTTTGACTGCCGACAGAATTGAATGCGTCGGTACTGGCGACTCGGTTTGAAAACGGGTTGGTTTGAATGCCGACGGAATTGAATCCGTCGGTACTGTCGACGGGCAGAAACCGTCGGGAATTCGTCGCCACATACCGACGGAATCATATTTTCCGTCGGTAAACCATACCGACCCATTTCATGACGACGGATGAAATCCGTCGGCAACAGCCAATACCGACTGAATATCCGTCGGCATTTCCGTCGGTAAAACACCTCTTTTTTTTAGTGTTACTGGTACTTTTGAAGTTGCATGGTAGGGAGAGGCCATACAAACTCCATCTCCATCTTGTCCCTTTCTGGATTCATGTCCATGGTCTCCCTCTTCATGCGATGACAAAAACGATTAGGATAAGAGTTGGCAGCCAAATCGGTCAAGTTTTGGAGGTGGAAACAGCTAATGGTGAGCAAGCCTGGGGGAGTATCTGAAAATCAGGTTGACAAAAACGATTAGGATAAGAGTTGGCAGCCAAATCGGTCAAGTTTTGGAGGTGGAAACAGCTAATGGTGAGCAAGCCTGGGGGAGTATCTGAAAATCAGGTTGCATGTGGACATTAATAAACCACTGTGCAGGTATGCTTTTATGACTATAAGAAAAAGATGAGAGATTGGTTATTTTTTTCAAATGTGAGAGGCTTTTAGATTTCTGTTATCAATAGATGAAAGATATGTTGCCATAAATAATCTAAAGATTACAATTTCTTAAGATTACAATTTAAAAATTATATCTAAAGTATTAAAATTTATATTTACAAAATATTTAGCTCTATAAAATAGAATTTATTAATGGATTTGGAGGTAAAAGAACAAAATATATAAAATAGTTCAATTAATATATTTTTTTACAATTTTTTTTTTCATTACTATCGAATTTAATTTTATATTGAAGCTAGGAAGGTGGCACAAATGAAGTAAATTAAGGAGGGTGTATTCAATTGAGATTCTGTTGGATTTTTTTGGACTTTAAAAAGTCAGTGGGTTTAGAAAATCCATAGACTCTATGCAGAGTTTGACTGACTTTTTTATTGATTTATATAGATTTTCATAGATTTGACAGGATTCTGAAATACACATTTTTTTATTTATTTACATGGATTTCCATAAACTATGCTCCTAAAACTATTGATGCAAACGTATATCGAACTACAACAAAAAGGCACCTAATATAACACCTAAATGTAACATTTGAATGTACGTTACCTTGTGTAACGCATTTTTGCATCACTTTTTTAATTTTATTGTTTATGTAACATTTATGTATCACTTTAGTAATATGTAACACTTTAATACAACACTTTTAATTAAGTAACATTTTTTTTATGTAACACGTTTTTTGTATTAAGTTTTGTAACATAAATTGGTAACACTTTATTAAATAAGGTTTTTAGGTAACATTTTCTTTAATTAATATGTAACACAAAAATTATATTGCAAATAAAAGAATGAAAATCTAGAATACAAAAACACAACATAATACAATAACTAATTTTTTTTGGTAACTATAATTATAGTTTTTTTAGCCGTGTATAAACCACAATAAATATATATAGCAATATTAACCCTCAAGTTTGCCTTTCTTGTTGGGATTACAATTGTTTTAAAGAATATTATTTGTTTATATTTAATGTTGATAAAGTATGAATAAAGATAGGGTAAATATATTGGAATATATCTTTCAAAAAAGGAAGCAAAAACACTTAAATGAACAACAAAAAAGCAAAATAGACACACTTTATATGGACAATTGAAGTATAATATTTCATGAAGAAATTGATATATGAGTCACAAAATTAAATAATATATTCAATCTATGTAAGAGAAGGTCCTGATCTTCGAACTTTAGAAATCTAAAGTATATGAGAAAATAGTGTTGTTACGTGAACCAAGCTACTCGTGAGTTCGAATCAACTCGTTAAGGCTCAAACTCAATCTGCTTGAATAGATAAGCGAGTTGTGGTCAAACTCGTTAGACACTTGATTTACTAACGAGTCAGCTCGAACTTGACTCATTAAGCTCGATATCTAAAAAAGTTATTTTAATTCCGATAGACTTGTTAAACTCAACTATGATTCAAGTAAAGCTCATTTTTGTGTTCGTCAATGTAATCGAGCTAAGCTCATCTCGGCAAGAGCCCAAACCAAACCGATATACTGGAGTAGATATTATCTCAGATTCATAGATGAAACATGGTACACATCTCTATTCATATATAGATGAAACTTGGTACACTTTGTATAGCTCCTGCTATTATAATTTATGATATATAGTTTCTTTCTTTAGTTAATGACAGTTACTCCCTCGAAAAAAAAAAAGTTAATGGCAGTTACACCTTTGAACCCGCCATTCTTCTAATAAGAAGTTTATTAATGACAAAAAAAATCTATGAATCTGAGATCATTACGCAATAATGATGATGAAAACTTGAAAATTGTTTTGGATTAAAGAAATATGATTATTATTAATTATGATAATTTGTATTCTTACTCTGTTTACAAGATTTTGATTAGATATATAAACTGAGACTATTTTTTTGTTAACTAAGGTTTAAATGAGATTGGTAAATTAAACCGTGTCATTAATCCAAGGCATGAAATAGTAGATGAAAAGTAGCTAATCATGGTTTCATTTTATGTCATTCACCATTACTTCATTTAATTATAGGATACTTGAAGGAGACAATGTGAAGAAACTATAGCTGCAAAATGTTAGTCAGACACCATTAGTTTACGTTTAGAGATTAAATTTATTTTTGATATTTAAATCTTGTATTTAGGATCTAACAAGTAGCTCTTTCAATTAAAACAGAAGTGGAGCAATTCAACAACATCCACATAAATTACTTGATACATTTTCAAGGCTGTAAATCTACGACAAGGGCTACGCTACAAAAATCGTAAAATATATAAGTTTAGCTATCATACTAGAGAGACCCTATCTAAGGATCTCAAAATGCCCAACGAACCACTGGTGCCACAATTAATACTAAGCTTTTTTTCACCATGAAGTATTATGAAACAATTCCTAACTACAATTTTTAACCTAATAATGCTAGGTGGTTAGAGGGGATTAAATAATTTAAGACAAATAACTCAATTAATTTGAATTAATATGCAATAATCATTCGGCCCTAACCCAGAATTTCAATTAAAAGCTACTAGTCATTCTTCACCTACCTACAACAACATAGCAACCCACGGCAGAAAACAGAAAAGAAAGAAAACTTACCTTTTCATACCAGCTGCGGACGGCAGCGGACAAGAACAGGCAGCGCGTCTCCAATGGCAGATCTGCAGCGAAGGGTCGGTGGAGGACTGCGCACGACGGTAGATCTTGTTTGCTCAGACGGCGGCGCTCCATGGAGGAACAGAGGCAAGTCTGGAAAGAGGTGGTACGATTCCAGCGGCGGTGGCACACCAATCTGATGCAACGATAGGGCCGCTCTCTGATCTCAAGCTCACGATGCCACTTGGTCGTGCACGGAGGCGGCTACGCGGTGACTTACGACGATAAACAGTCTTTCACGGTCAGATTCTGATTACAAATGGTGGTGGTGGGAGGCAACCGACAGACCCAGCGGCCAGCATCGCTTCTCAAACCGTGTATCCATAATGATAACTCGATCCTCTTCTGCTTAGGGATTCTATGAGCTCTGTTCGAGGTCCGGAGGAGGTCCCGCGTTAATTTTATTTGTGCTGCTTGAACAGAAAACATGATAGAGTGGAGGGTTTGCAGAATAGAGAGTAGACGGCAGATAATTATGCGCGCCAAGAAGACGGTTAATTCACAAATTAGCCCAAAAAAATAAAAAAGGAGCGGGTGTTTTTGGTGTTTTGCCGCGTAAGTCATGCTCCAAGATTTTTTTACTGTATACTATGAGCAACCTTGTAAATTAATTTATCTTCAAAAAAAAATTAAAAATACAAAATTACTAAGTAAAATATTGTACTCCTCACGTATTAGATGTCTCCATAAAATTGTTAGTTCTAACGTTTTCCTTTTTTTGATTTATTGTATTCATAATCGCAAAATTTATATTTGTGTTGTGTATTGAAATTATTTTATTATAATAAGATATGATTATTAATGCTTTGAGGAATTTGGAGATTGAAATATCTATAAATCAACTTGCTTCGTTTTGTTGGTCTTGTATTATCGTACATTAATTTAGATCACCGAAAATTATGTGATAATTAAATCGATCAGTGAATCGACACTCAATGGGTGAACTGACAATAACGTATTTCGATTTGTTGATCTCGTATCACCGTAAAGTGACCTAAATCATTGAAAATCACTTTATAGTGAAATTGATCAATGAATCAACGCTCAATATAATCGGTGAGCTAACACTTACATATTTCATTTCACTGGTCTCGTATTTCATACAATAACTTAAATCATTGATCTCATAGAGTAATATAGCTAAATTATTATGAACCATATTACAGTGAACTGATCAACGAACCAACACTAACATACTTCGCTTTGTTAGTCTCGTATTCGCCGTAGAGTGATACTTCATTTAGTGGAAACAATTAAACCTACAATAAACCTTGATTTTGAGAGAATCATTCAACATCTCATGCTTTATCTCAATAGCTCATGTTGATTCTTTCAGGTCATGTTAGTCACTTCTAAAATGCCTACAACTGGTATTAGTAACTTCATTGTAAGATGTTGAACACTTTCATCTTTCAACTTACCCAAGCATAAATGGTAAGTTAGATAGCTCAGTTGTTCTTTGAAATAATACAATATACTATTCCATACATGTAAAAAAAAAAAATACAAAGGCTCTCATGCAATTGAATGTATAGATACACTTGAATTTTAATATTATTTAATTTTTTCAATTTAATCTTTAGACCCAATATTTGATCTAATTTATGAAATTTTAATTTCGATTGCATATACCAAATTGCACAAAGTATCACTAAAAACGAAATGTATATATATCCAAATTAAAACAAACAATAACTATTTATATATAATTACGCCAAAGTTATTTATTCTCGAAAGATTATACTGTACACACACTGCACTAGACACAATTAAACCCTCATGTACCAATTACAAATATTTATACATGTGTTAATCATGTTTTTTTAATAAAAACATTATATAATAAAAACATATATAAATTAACAAAAAATCACCCCTATCATTTCCCTTCATTATTATCATCATAAATCAAATGTAAAAAAAAAAAACAAAAAAACTATTTTCTAAGATAATTGATCGTGTGACGTGTGAGAAACACTTCATTGCTCCATTCCTCACATCTTCACAAGAAGCCCATGTCCCCACCATTCCCCCATAAATGACACGAAACGAGAAAATTTGGCTCCAGTTTTTCCCCATTATGATATTGGAAAGTGAAAACCCTTTTTCCATATCCCAATTTCCCCTTTTTACGGTACTGAGTAGAAACAAAATGAAAAAGCAACCCTCTAAAAAAAAATCCCAATTTACATTGAAAGAAGAACCCTTTCACGCTTGATCGTGCTTTGAGAAGAACAAGACCGATCGTGATTAGAAAATATCCTTCTGATTTCTTACTAATTTTAGGTTCGTCCATCGCGCGATTAAGGTTCGATACTCCATCTCCCGTTCTTATTTTTCACGTTGATGGCCTAATATGAAGCAAAAATAGAGAATAAGATTCCAAGTGTACCCGCTGTGAAATGATACAAGTTTCTCTAGCCTGCTTTTCTGATTCCTAATTTCGACATTGGTGCTTGAATTCTGTGTATATGTTAATTGAATTGTGGTTTTAATGTTCTCTTATTTTTCATTTTGATAGGGGTCTTGCCTTATTTTGTTTATGCTTATGGGTCTTGTCTCTTGTGTTATTTTTCATTTTGATGGTGTTTTAAGTGAATCTTAAGCTGAAATTTAATGGCATCATACTAGAAGGGCATGTTGGATAGAGAAACTCCCAAAAGAAAATCACAAAGAAATTATAAGACAACTAATGAATTATTTGAACGAAACTTGTAAGCTTCATTTTCCTTAATTTAATTTAACAAATGTAGTTAAATTCATGATGTTATGGAAAATTTTCTTATAATATTTTGGTTAAGGATAAAAATTAGATGGAAGAAGAACAAGTCCTAGAACATCACACACTTCGTGGTAGGTGCACCAAGAGATTAAAAGAGCCTGCAAGGTCCAGATGATTGGTTTTGCAGCAATATAAGAAATATATTGTGAAAGAAACAGTCGGTGGAGTGATGAAAATTTTACAACAAACTCTTCCTTTGAACATGCTAGCTCGGTTTACCCATCAATTAATATATTGTTTTCTTTTTCTCATAAATTAATTTGATTCTGGATTAGCTGAAACTTGAAATATGGATGCTATGTTCCTTGTTGTAATATTTATTTGTTCTGGTTTGTTGCAGCTTTTCTTTGGCAGCTGTTGAGGTTTAACATGCTAATTAATCAATTGCAGAATTTACAAATGGATGGTCAGCCTGAATAGTCTTGTATTTCTGGGAAATGATCTCAGCCTGAAATTTTCTAGCGGTATCAGTTGCACAACCAACAAGAATGAGAACTGAGGTACCCGCGAATCCCCTGAAAGCCGTAAGGTGTGTGGCTTGTTCGATCACAGCAGGGCTAGCATCAAGAATTGCCAAAAATGCAGAACCCAAAACTGATATTCGGCTCAGAACCATTTTGATAAAAAGAGTGGTACTTTTTCCAGGTCAGACAAGGGGGATGGAAGTTCCTTGCCTCTTCAACTTCTCGGTGACATAATCAGGGTCCAATTGGAGAAAGGTGTAGTAGTAATTGAAGAATGCTATCATCAAACTGTTTGTTGGCAGGTACAGTGGACCCCAGGATTTAAACCTACAACAACCTTCTTCAGAAAATTGACACCAGTAAAGCGCGCAAGAGTTCCTGGAAGAGCTAGGGATGAAGTAGAGAAGATGATTGATTGGCATCACCTCGGAACTATTTACCTTAAAGGGTAAGTAAACAGATTTTTTAGGGCCCCCAGCTCCACTAATTGAGCGGAATTTCTCCCTGCTTCCTGAACATATACAATGCTAAGGACAAGCAAGAAGAACGAAACAATGATGCCAATGAGTCCAACATAGTTACCATCTTGAAATGCTTCTGCAATTGTCCTCCTAAAGGATGCTGGAAAGTAGGAGATGATATTGGTGAAGATTAAAAGAGAGGTACCGTTTCCTAGTTTTAACTCGGTAATTCTTTCTCCAATTTAAGTTGTGAAAACTGATCCAAGAGTCAGTAAAATCATCGATGAGACGGCCTACTCAGTACTGAAGTCATTGACATAAGGACGAAGATACAATACTTGCCCAATTGCATGCACTGCTGCAAAGCCAACAGATGCATTGCGAGTATACTGCATCAATACTTTCTTTCTTCCAGCCTCACTTTCTCGTCTTTGGAGTTCTTGCAAGCTGATTTTTTTTATTTGTTTGTATTGCAGGATAAGAGCCTTTCACTTGGATTGTTCTTTCTTGAGCTTCTCAAAGCTATTTAGCCACGAGTTGTTAATCGAAACCTTGTGACTAAGGGTGAAAGTGGTAATTTGCCCATTTTACTTTCATGGAAACTAATTTGATAATTAGTTTATGTTACTTTCTTCTTGTGATGTACGTAATATCCAAGTGACCAAAGCTCCTATAATTGATTTTTTTGCAGCAGAAATTTAAAACTACGGATGCGATATATTAAACTTGTAGCTCTGAAATGATTTTCATAATGAGCAAGTAAAGGTTTTCGCTACTGAAGGGTTGCTAGTATCTGATGTAGTTACTCAGGTGTGCTGAACCACTTTGTCCTACAAAAAAAAAAAACTGAATGTGTCAAGGCCCGACGTCATATAGTATGGTGAGTCTATTCAACATTTTATCATTTTAGATAAGTTCTTGTTTATTCCATGTCCTGGATTCCTGATTTCATTGAGTTATCGTTTGTTATGTTTTCCTTTGGCCTTAGAAATCATATAAATATCCAATTCTTTATTTATTATTATTTTAACAGTATTGTTATGCAGCTATATCCAAGTGTGCTCATGTATGACAATTAACCATCAACGATGATTGATACACTTACTCTTCTGTTACATTAAGTGGACTGTAAGCTTGAACTCGTAGATATCAAATATTATTGACTTGATTCATTTTATAATAATCTAACAAAGTTTCAATGTAGTTGAAGATAACAAGGTAGGAAATCTATCTTCAAGTCGTAACTTACTCAAGTTGATGTATATTATAAAAACTTATTCTAAAGTAGTATTGCTTGTTGATTGCTCACATTATTCCATTGCTTTTAAATCTAACTTGTTGAACTAGATCAAATCTTTATGCACTAGAGCTTTCATTTGTATCAAATATTCTGGCGTACATAAAAGCCTTAGAGTGTATATATCAAGGGTGCGTAATTTCTAACACCTTAGTTCTTTTGAGTTAACCACTATTATGTTTTAATCATGGAGCTCTGATTGTTTCCGGATACATTTCGGGTATCGTGTCATAGTGAGTGTGTTGTACTTCAACTTTCTTAATAAGCTTCAAATAGGCCTGAGAAAGGATCTAAAACAGACCAGTTTCCGGCTATAAAAAGACAGAATTTCTGCTGTCAAAAACAAGTTTTCTGCTGTTAAACATCTATTTTGTGCTGTCAATAAACTAATGTCAAAAACAACTTTCTGCTAATCTTTCAAGTGTTCTATATTAGTTGTGGTTGATGTTAAGTGGGTATATTACTATTTTTCTTGTTTCTTTCACTATATTTTGTTATGCTTCTATCAATTTTTGTGGTTCACTTTGTGAATTTTTTTTTTATCCCAACATGTTGGTCTTTTTATTTGAACGGTGATTTAGAGACAACGTGGGTACTTTGTGAATGTTTGATCCCAATGATTTGTATTGGTCAGATTTCAATTGTTTTGCTAAAAAACTTGTTCGATATCTTCATATCTAGGGTTTGTTTGAAGGGTATGTGCTTCTTAAAGAATCATTAAATTGTTAACTCGAAAGTATTAGGAAACTAGGTAAGATTTATGTGGATTAATACTTCATGAACTTTGACAAGGTGCATTATAATAACTACTTTTCTGCTAATGCTAACAGATTCTCACTGGCAAGATGACTCTATTATTTCAAGTCTTGCAAAGAAAGGAGAAGCACTAGTTTTATATAGTTTAGTGAGTATAGAGATGAGATAATGTAGTTGTCTCACTAGTAAGTATTCAAACTCTTTAAATTTCACTCATACTTTTGTTATATATTGTGTTGTTGATTCAGCACTTACCCCTCCAGCTAATATTCAAACTCTTTTTTTTAGTTGAAGTGAACCATGAGATGATCAAGAAAAGAGGACGCCGAAATGAAAAAAAAAAGTGCAAGATCTTGTAGACTTCAATGAACCATGTGATCATGAAAGAGTGGATGGGAAAATGAAAAACGAAGAGCAAGAACTTGTAGAGTAGTTGTTATTAAATTAGTTTGTTTCAACACCCTATGTATTTTATAAATTTTTATATCTTGTGTTCATGTCAATGTAGACAATTTTAACTATTATTCTAACTGATATAATTATTTTAGAAATTTATTAATATATTTTATTTTTCTATCAATGTTATTATATAAGTAGATCATATTTTATTTTGTTTATAGTTATTTAAGAAATGTTACATAATTATTTAAAAATGTAACATTATAAAAATTAAAAGTATTACATAAATATTAAAAACATGTTACATTATAAAATTAAACATGATAAGTAGTGATACATTAGATTATTAAAGTGTTATAACTATTAAAAAAAATGTTGTCTTATATTCAAAAAGTGTTATCAAAATAGTGATACATTTAAATTAAAAAGGGATACAGTTAAAGTCAAATGTAACATTTTTAAAGTGTTATCAACAAAGTGTAACACTTATTTACAAAATATTAATGATGTTACAGTAGGCTATTAAAATGTTACATTAGACTTTAGGTTACATTGGCAAATGCAACGCCCATAAAAGTGTTACATATTTGCTATAGTAACATTTTATAGCTATTATATAACATTTTTTTTGTGTTTCCATAGACAACTTATGTTGTAGAACACACTTGTATATAAAAAAAATTATCTAAATTATTTAGAAAAAATATCAAAAATATATTAGTTCAATTTTTTTTTTTTATTATTCATCATTATTATTCTTATGCATTAGTTTCAATTCTTTGTTATGGATGGCTTTGAGAAAGCAATTCTTCTTCATATTCGACTGAAATTCATCCGACATTATTTCCGAAGAAAGTTATGTAATCCATTCTTTCCGAAGAAAAGTTATGTAATCCAGCCCAAGCAAGTACTAACTCTGCTTGTGTTTGAAATGGGAACTTGTGAATAGCGATTTGAAAATAATGGTGGTGAAGAATTTGTGATTATTATCGAAGAACATAGTTAGATTTTATTTGGTTTGAAGAAGAGAGGCTGTGTAGGATTTTGTGGTTCGAAATACAGCAAGAATGTCAGTTTTTTCTCTACTTTCTTCTCTTTCAGAGTTTCTGAGAGAATCCGTTGAAATCTTTGCTTTTTAGAAGAGATTTTGAATAGTGAAATTTATTTATATTTTTGAAGGAGAATCCAACGAAATCCATAGACTATTAAAATCCATAAATTGTTGAATACCTAAAGATTTCTAAAGACTTTTTAAAATTCGTATTGAATACCTCAAAATTTTGAAAGACTTTTAAAAATCTGGATTGAATACCCCCAGATTTTAAAAGTCCAATAAAATCCAACAGAATCTCAATTGAATACACCCTCCTAAATCTTTATTAAGAATTTGAAGTTAAAAAAATAGTTCGATATTTTCTAGATAAAAAGCTTGTTAAACAATTTTTATAATATTTTACTTTTAACCTTTCCCATTTAAAGTTAAATTTATTTTTAAATTCATAAGTTAAGTTAATTCTCCTTTTATTTTTATAATGAATTTAATTTTTAGAAAAGGTGAAAATTATACTAATAAAATAAACTTAGCACGTAAAATATCAGTCTTAGATTTGAAAAAAAAAAAATCACACAATTTGAAAACGAGCTTAATAAATAATTTTGGATCATACTTGTCAAAGGCTGAATAGAAAGGAAGAAAATTGAGTTCAAACAAATCTCTCAAATGCAACATCCTTAATAAACAAATCAAATGAGCTACACCTAAATTGTACTGGTATCTACTATTAATGCTGACAGTGTAGGACACGTCGGGCCTGATAGAAGTCATAACATACAATTCTTCTTTAATAACTTAATCCCTTAGTCTGTGAGTAGAGAATCTCTTTAAAAAAAAAACATAAAAAACACTTTAGCACCTTATCCATGTACGTAAATAGATTTTGGCAGCTCCAACATCCTGTAAAATCTATTTCTATAAATCTTTATGTCAAGAATGTAGGATGCTTAAATTTACCAAGTCCTTCACCACGAAGGAGCTACATCAAAATATATATATCTATATATATTTCTACCTCATTCAATTTTGTTAATTGTCTAAATATGATTTTTCATATTTTTCTCTTTAATACAAATAAGACAATTTTGTATGGAAGAATCTACAAATACAAACTTTTTCACTACTATAAAAAGACTTGCATCCCTCCACTATCTTTGTATGGAAAGAAAATCTCAATCTCTACTTCATACATTTTGTAGAGTGTCAAAGGGTTCTACCACGAAAAGTTTGAAGAATTACTTTTCATTGCTTTCAAGAGTAGTGTGATTGGGTGTTATACTTGAGCACTCAATGTTCGTGAAGGCCTGGAGAACATTACACGAGCAAATTGAGTTTAAGGGCATGCAACTGGTTCTCTACTGCCTTGTCCAGGATTAAATTCGATTTTTTGTTTGCTACAATTGTTTCGAAAAAAAAATCAAACAAAGCATAAAAAACTGGCTTATTCCAAGTTGAAATCACGTTATAATACTCCCTCTATCCGTCTATAATCTTTCCATTACTTTTGAATACATAGATTAAGATGAATACATTATATTATAGATATAATACAAGTGATCATATGACTGAGAGAGAGGATGAGATAGAGAAAAAAAACAAGATATTAAAATGAAGTGTAAGAATTAAAAATTAAAAGATATTTGTCAAAAATGGTATGAGAACCTTATAAACGTACGGACTAAAATGGCAAAACGAAAAACTTATAGACGGACGAAGGGAGTATTAATTAATGGAAGCGAGTCTAACTACGTGTATGTTCACTTGTATTTATGTTATGCCAAATTTTGACCGGAATTCCAATTTTCCGGCCAAAAGGATGTAAATTGGATCGAAAATGACCTAAATTGAAAAAGTGAAAAAAATAAAGGATATATACTGGATTAGACCTAAATTACAGGATGTAAAATGAAATTTTATCTACCGTACACACCTAATTTCAATTTCAATCTTATGATTGACTACACCCCCACTTTTGTTAACTTCACCCACACAAATTATATAAACAATTGACCACAGTTATTTACACCCCCACTTTTGTTGACTTCACCCGCCTAATTATTACTTCCTCTGTACAACATAAATTTGCACACTTTCTATAAATGGATGTCCCGTAACAATTTGGACCGAAAATAATGAAAATTGAAAAAGTGAAAAAATTAAAGGATATATACTGGATTAGGGGTGTGCACCTGTCCAAAACCGGACCGGACCGGAACCGGTTTGGACCGGGACTGGAATCTATCTTAATGGTCGGACCGAAGACCGGACCGGAAAGAACCGGTCCAAACCCGGAGTCCGGAATTTTAATTTATTTTTTTATTTTTTCAAATACTTTTTTCAAGTTTTTTTTAAGTTTTTTGAAGAAAGAACAAGAATGATGAATTTTTGTATGAAAAATTGTGTTAGTTCTTCATTTGAGATCAATTTCCGCCAATGTGAATTTTATTTACAATATTATTAATGATATTTTGACACTAAAAGTAAATTGATTGTTTTTGTTCAATTATATACTTGAAAAAATGTAATAAATATCGACACTTTTACTTCACATACTCATCAATTATTTGATTATAAGTAGGGGTGGGAATGGGCTAGGTCTAGGTAGGCTTTACGAAAAAAAGTTTGGCATGTTAAATATTTTTTAAGCCCGAGCCTGGCCCATTGTTGTTATAGGATTTTTTTAAGGCTTGGCCTGACCTTTTTAATAAATAGGTCTGGCCCGAAAGCCTTTTATATGTCTTTTTAGTTCTATTAGTGCATTTAAAAAAAAATGCTCCAACACTTGTATTTCATCAAATCATAAAAAAACCACCAATTGTATTGCTTAATGCTTACTAGTTAGAAATTATATATATTAGACACTTTTATTTAAGATGTTTTCTATATTTAAGTATAAGTATTACGTATTTATTATATTTTTATATTATATATATATATATATTTTATATATTAAATTAATTAAATAGGTCGACCTTTTGGGCTTGAAAGGCCTACGAAAAAACTTAAGTCCGGCCTATTTAACTAAATAGGCTTTCAAAAAAGCTTGAGCCCGACTTGTTTATTAAACGAGCCAAGTTGAGCCGAGCTTTAATCGGCCGAGCCATAGGCCCTTGTCGGGTAGCCTGGCCCATTCCCACCCGCAATTATAAGCATAATAAAATAAATATTTTCAAAGTTTTCAAATTAGCAATCCAAATTTTATTTAGTTTATAATAATTAAGGTTGTATTATTAGAAAAATATAAAGAATATAAATAAAAAAAATTAAAAAAAAAAATTCGGTCTAATTCGGTTCGGACCGGTAAATTCCGGTCTTAATTAACCCGGACCGGACCGGAAACCCGGAATCTCAAAATTCACTGGACCGGAGACCGGACAGGAATCTAACCGATCGGTCCGGTTCCGGTCCGGTCCGGACCGGTTCCGGTCTTTTTTCCGGTCCGTTTTTTTTTTTTTTTGCACACTCCTATAATGGATTAGACCTAAATTACAGGATGTAAAATGAAATTTTATCTACCGTACACACCTAATTTCAATTTCAATGTTATGATTGACTACACCCCCACTTTTGTTAACTTCACCCCCACAAATTATATAAACAATTGACCACAGTTATTTACACCCCCACTTTTGTTGACTTCACCCGCCTAATTATTACACCCTCCGTACCACGGAAATTTGCACACTTTTTATAAATGGATGTCTCGTCACAATAACCACACCCCATAAAAGGAAATATCTTCATAACCCCCACCCTCAAAATATACTCTTATTTACCCATATGCCATTACTTTTCCACACTCAATCTACTTTTTATTATACTTTATTCATAAAACTTTACAAAACTACCCCTCAAAACATCACTCATTACACCTTTTCTTACACATTTCTTAAATTGTGTGTCATCCCAAGTGTGCAAATTCCTATGGGACGAAGGGAGTATTTTTTAAAAATTACATCTAAACTTACGATAATCCCCTTCTATTAATTTACACAAAATATAATACAACCAATCATAATTTATATATAAACAATTGATGACGGCTATTTACACCCCGCTTTTGTTGACTTCACCCCCCAAATTATATTTTTTTTAAAAATTACACCTAAAATTACTATAATGCCCCTCTAGTAATTTAAACAAAATATAATAGAATCAATCTCAATTTATATAGGAAATTCTTTTATATAGTCGTGTGTATATACAATCTTCAATTTCATTAAAGGTTTGAGCCTAATTTACTTTTTTCGGTGCATGCAATTAATGGGTCGCACAAATCTAATGAAAGGCCACGATTATATGCACACACAAGATTGAGGTGGACACCCACCAATTTTTTTACAAATTCAATGATTTTGAGATTGAAAGGTTTAGAAGAAAAAAAAATACTTACATATCTAAATTTTGAGGTTGAGAGATCTAAAAGAAAATTGACGATGAAGGGGCGCCAGAAACGAGGAGTAGGCAACAAAAATGTTTTTCTAACATACAATTGAAAGAGGGACAGACAACTTGGGACGCGACGGAAGAAGGAAGCGGCGGGGGCTTGGGACGTAGCCACAAACGGCAGCGGTTTGGGATGCAACCTTGGACGGACGGTGAGGCTTGGACGAACGACGAAGCAGACGCGCGTGAAATCGGCGAAACAAATGCGGGGACGATGAACGAGGCTATGGCGGCGAGAATTTGTGCGGCAACGAGGCTTTGAGCGGCGACCGACGAGGCTGGGAGTGGAGTGGGTGTCCTAAATGACGTATTTTGTCTTTCACGCTATATGGTTTGAGAGAATAAGGGGAGAATTATGGTTATGTAGGAGAAGGGTATCTTCGGTCTTTCATAGGGTGTGTCATAATCGTACGGGTTGTGCGCTAAAATCTCGTTTATGTGTATAACATACTATTGATTACTGATTATTGTTTATGGTATTACTGATTACCGTTCATGATATTACTGTTAATTGTTTTTGGTATTACTGAATAAAATTAGATGTGTGAAATTATGTGTTATTGTATATAATGTTCATGGTATTACTGATTACTCATAATATTACTGATAATTATTTTTGGTATTATTGAAGACAATTAGATGTGTGAATTTATTTGTTTCTATTACTAATAATTATTTTTGGTATTACTGAATATAATTATATATGTGGAATTATTTGTTAGTGTATAAGCGAAAATGATATAGAGCTCTGGACACTATATTTGTGGCATTGCCTAGTCAATAAATTCTTATTTATATTTAATTTAAACATGATCTAATATCAATATTTTATTTTATCCATATCAAAATTATAAAATCTTTGTTTTTACATTTAATTTAATATTATCTCTATCAAATCAGCCATTAATATTTTCTCAACACCAAGTGTTTTCTCAAATCTTTAGAGAATCTTTTCTCCAAAAAAAAATTAAAAAAATAAAATAAAAATTAATCTCATTACCATAAAAAAAATTCATCACACCCTTCATATATTAAATGTTTTGATAACCCATTAAATAAATTAGCTAAATGACAAAGTGATGGTAATGTGTAATATGCTCCCCTAAAAGTTGATACTTGTTCATTCGTTCCTTGCGCACATGGCTCTTCTAGTACTTGTGACCTATTACCAATCATGAAATATTAATAGTCGCGTTATCTTAAAAAAAAAATAAATTAAAAGGCGTATGTGTCAACTTACGTTGTTGGTTAAAAATTTGTTCTAACTGCTGAACTTAGGGCTATCGAAATTGGACTTCAAAAGTGTTGGAATCACAATTTTTAAAAGTCCATGGTATCCGATCAAATTCCAAATTAGCTATTGATGCAATTACTTCGAATATAGCCCTTGGAGGATTTGAAAATTCTCTTACTCTTAACATTAGAAGTTACTTAAGATGATCCTAGTGTGGGATTGTCAATTTGTCTATAGTGACTCAAACATTTTGGCTCACAATCTGGCGCATCAGGCTCTTGTGTCGTCAGGTCCTCAAGATTAGCTTGAAGATAATTGTCCTTGTTGGGATATGAATCCTATAAACAATGTTCTAGTTGATGAAAGTATGTTTTGATGGCCAAAAGCAACTTAAAGTTAGTGATATATGTGGTTCTAAGTCATCTTAACTAAGTCATTTGATGAGAAACTTAAATTGAGATTACTGATCTTAATGCTAACTTAAGTAAGTTTACTGATCTTATATAGTAATACTAAGAATAAAATTACTGATCTTAACTGAGTAATATTGGAATAAGATTACTGATCTGAGTATGGAAACTGAGAATAATTTTAGTGATCTTATATGAGATATTTGAAATCTGAGTTACTGATCTTAGTACTTACTGATCTTATATGTAAATTACTGATCTTAAGTGTTTACTGATCTTAATATTTACTGATCTTATATGGAAGTTATTAAACTTACATGAGTTACTTATCTTATGAGTTACTGATCTTATTGTGGTTACTGATCTGATATATGAACTGTTAGGAACTAAGCTGATGTTTTGTATTGTATAGACAGCTTATAGTGTAGGACTTAGATATACTCATCTGTATATAGTTCAGTTGATGTATAGATAGGTTTTATATATGTAAAGTTGTATTTTGTTGTATTCAGCATTGTAAAGTTCAGAATAGTAGATTAGGAATAAGATTTGAAGAAGATCAGAAGACTAATGAAGACTCAGAGGACTACTTCAGAATAAGAAGACTTCAAGAAGAGTTGAAGAAGAGCTTAGAAGAAATCTGGAGAAGTTTTGAACAGTTTTTGGTTACTGTGCTGATTGAATCAGAAGAGTAAAAATCAGCAGAGTAAAATCCGAAGAGTAAAAATCAGAACAGTAAGTTACTGTGCTGATTTAGTGAAATTAAAGAATAAGTTTGGAAAACTTATGTAAAGAGTAACTGAAGATTTATTGAAGATATGCTGACTTGGAATAAGAAGGAAGTTACAAAGTCGGTTACAAGAAGAAGTTACAACAAAAACAGTTTAGAGTTAGTTGAGAGTGAGTTCACAAACTGCTAACTGTCATACTAAGTTCTATAAATACTGTATGATCTCCTACTGCTGAAGACTACTGAGCAATTACTGATCTTAGAGAATTCAAGAGCAAGTCTACAAGCAAGAACTCACAGAGTTAAGGAAATCGAAGCAAGAAGAAGCCACTGAATTGAAGAGAAGAATCAAAGGCTATTCACAGAGAAGTTTTACTTTTCAGTTTTAAGTTTGTATTTTGTAAAACAAGTGTGCTAGTTACTTGTAGAATTACTAGTAGATCGAAGATATACCTGGAGGTATAATCGAAAAGATCAAAGTCTTAATCTTGGGACTTTAAGCCACAAGAAGCTCAAGAAGAGTAATAAAACTTCACAACTGGAGTTGTGAGAGTGGATGTAGACATTTGTCGAACCACTATAAAATTCTGTGTTCTTTACTTTACTATTTGATATCTGTTTAACTAAGGACATTAAGAATTAACAAAGATAAAGATCTAGATAAAAGTTGAGTATAAACTTGATTGGGCTCATTAGTAATCTGATTATTCCGCATTGTGTATTCTGATATATTGAAAGATTTTTGAAAAGTCTATTCACCCCTCCCCTCTAGACATTTTCACTAGCTTACTCAATATTATTAACTCAACTTTGGGACCAACAAGTGGTATCAGAGCAGTAGTTCATTGGACTGCTGTTTCTTGATAACCTTACAGATCTTGAGGGATATTTTACTGATCTTGCTGTTATTTCTTGATACTTGTTACTATCTGAATACTTTAAATCTATCTGCTATACTACTGATCCTATTTGTCTAATCAAACATGGATGACACTAATGTGAACAAGCTGCCTAAGTTCAAGATTGCAGATTATGACTACTGGAAGCTTAGGATGGAGGCCATCTTTAGCTCAACCCATGATCTAATGGTGTCTGTGGTGACTGAAGGACCAATTGTCATCATGGTGGAAAACACTGCTGTTCTGGATCCATCAAAACCAGTTGGAGCACTGGTCCCTAAACCAAGGTCAGAACTGACTTCGGAAGAAATGAAACAAAACAATTTGGACAGTCTTGCCAAGAACTACATTTTACATACCTTACCAAATGAGTATCTTGGTAAAGTACTAAAATGTAAGACTGCAAAACAGATGTGGGACAAACTGGCTATTCTTTGTGAAGGTACTACACTGATCAAAGAAAGCAAGTTATCCACTACTGTCCAAAGGTTTGAATCATTTAAGATGAAGCCAGGAGAATCAATTGATGAGTTGGATACTCGATTTACCAAAATTATGAATGATCTTGATGTATTAGGAAAGACTTATACTGACAGAGAAGTTAACCTGAGAATCTTGAAAGCCTTGGATGAAAGGTGGAAAATGGTCAAGATGATCATTAAAACCACACAAGACATTGACTCTTGGCCAGCAGAAACTATGTTCCAAACACTTAAGGCACATGAGTTTGAGTTAGATGAAGAAGATCCTATTTCTGTGATTCATAAGGATAAGGATGCCTCTAAGGACATAACTTTTAAAGCTTCTACTTCTAAGGGGTCTAGATCATCTAAGTCTAAGGCCTCAAGCATAAAAGATGAACTAGATAGTTCTGATCTTAGTCTGAAAGATCAGATGAGCCTTATGATCAAAAGATTTGATAAACTGAATAAGAGGTATGGTAGATACAAAAGATTCTATAAGGAAAATAAGGGTTCTAATAACAGGGACTCTTCTGTGAACAGAAGGGATCAAAATTCTTCTGAAAGAAGGGATGAGATCTCTAATGAGAACAGGAGAGATAGGAACTCATCTGAAAAGAGAGATAGAAAGTATTCTGATAAGAAAGACAGGAACTCAATTGACAAGCATGACAGGAACAGAAAGCATTCTCCTCCTAAAAGAACTTCTAACAATCCTGTTTGCTATAATTGTGATAAGCCAGGTCATTATGCTTATGAATGTCCTGATCTGAGTTCTGAAGATCGAGAAGAAAGGAAAGCCAGAAGAGATCGAAAATATGCAAAGGGTAAGAAGGCAATGATGGCTTACAATGACTCTGATTCGGAATCAGAAGAGTTACCATCGTCTTCATCTGACTACCCCTCTAGCAATGAAGATGAAGCCTTCATAGCAGATGATGGACTGGTAATGATGGCCAAAATAAATGATGAGGTATCATCTGTTAACTCATTTCAATCTTGTGACAATTCTGACACTGATGAAAGTGATGCTGCTGTTAGCAGTGTAGGAAGTAGTCTTCATCATTCCCAAGGAGTGACTGAAGAAGACCTACTACAAGCTAACAAAGCATTCATTGAAATTAGTGATGAGAATATATCTTTAAAGCAAGAAATCATTATGCTAAAAGAAGCTCAGTCAAAAGTAGATCCTAATATAGCTGTCATAAATGCAAGGTTATTAGAAGAGTTGTCTCAACTCCAAGACAAGTATGCATCCATTGACAAACTATATCAGGGTATGCTTAAAACTCAAGCCAAAGAGACTAATGAATTCAATGATTTAAAGATTAAATGTGAAAAACTTGAAGAGCGCAATAGATTCTTAGAATCTGAAGTAGTGAGCCTAGATCGAAAGCTATCTGGGATGATTAACTCTACTAAGATTAATCAAACTATCTCAGACAGATATAGAGCTCCAAATGATAAAAGAGGAATAGGTACTGATCTGCCTAGTCCATCTACTTCAGAATTTAAGAACACTAATGGAGCTAGTACAAGTTCTTTGCAACTAGATAAAGGAAAAGAACCTATGACTTATGATGATGATCCAAAACTCAAAGTACAGTCTAAATACATCCCTCCTACTACCAAGAATGGTAAAATGAAGAATGTATTAAGACCAGTACAGTCAAGACCATACCAGAAGAGTTATACTCCTCTGACCAGATCAGATCAGTCCTGGAATCAGAAGAGACAAACTCAGAACAGTAGGTCAAGACAAGCACAGGCAAGTTGGGAACAGCCTAGACCTCCTTTCATAAGGCAGTCTCAGCTGTATTCAACTAAACCTAGGAGATTTGTGCCTCATTATCATAACAAACCTGTTCTTTATCCTCCTCCTTTATCCTATGATATCTATGGAGAGAAGAGACCAAAGCAAATTTACAAGCCTTATGGTCCACATGCTTTTAGACCATATTCAAACTATTACATACATACTGATCTTACTGAAAAAGGGATAGAACCAAGGAAAGGCTATCTCAGAAAAATAGATCCTAAGTCTACTGATAATTCTGAACTGGTTAATAAAGTACAATTCTGTGATAAATTTGGAAGGAAACTGAAGAGGTCCCACTTATTCAAATCCTCAATGTTCATTTGGGTACCTCTCACTACTAACCCCCAAGGACCCCAATAAACAAGGGTACCTAAGTTATTAAGATCACTACCTTGCAGGATCGACTGGACTTATACAACAAAGGTGGTTCAGTTGGTGAGACCTGGTACATACACTACAAGAAACAGGGGGAATAGCGATGAAAATTTTGCGACAAATCTAAATTTCATCGCTAAAAACAATTTTTAGCAACGAAATAAAAAATTTCATCGCTAAATTCTTAGATTTAATATTTACAACAAAATTTATATATTTCATCGCTATATTAGCAACAAATTGCTTCATTTCGTTGTTAATAATCAAAATAGCAATGAAAATTATATTTCGTCACTAATATTTTGAAACGAAATAGAAATTTACGTCGCTAAATTTTTAGATTTAATATTTGCAACAAAATTTATATATTTCATCGCTATATTAGCAACAAATTTCTTCATTTTGTTGTTAATAATCAAAACAGCAATGAAAATTATATTTCGTCGCTAATATTTTGCAATGAAATAGAAATTTTCGTGGCTAATTTCTTGAAATTAATTTTTGCAACAAAATTTATATATTTCATCGCTACATTAGCAACACTTTGCTTCATTTTGTTGTTAATAATCAAAACAGCAATGAAAATTATATTTCATCGCTAATATTTTGCGATGAAATAGAAATTTTAGTGGCTAATTACTTGAAATTAATTTTTGCAACAAAATTTATATATTTCATCGCTATATTAGCAACAAATTGCTTCATTTTGTTGTTAATAATCAAAACATCAATGAAAATTATATTTTGTCGCTAATATGTTGCGATGAAATAAAAAATTTCGTGGCTAATTTCTTGAAATTAATTTTTGCAACAAAATTTATATATTTCATCGCTATATATATTAGCAACAAATTGCTTCATTTTGTTGTTAATAATCAGAACAACAATGAAAATTATATTTCGTCACTAATATTTTGCGATGAAATAGAAATTTTCGTGGCTAATTTATTGAAATTAATTTTTGCGATGAAATTACAATATTTCATCGCTATACTAGAAACAAATTGCTTCATTTTGTTGGTAATAATCAGAACAACAATGAAAATTATATTTCGTCGCTAATATTTTAGCGACAAAGTTGAAATTTGTATGACTAATTTTGTGGATTTAATATTTGCGAGAAAATTAAAATATTTCATCACCTTATTAGGAAAATAATATTTTATTGTTAATAATCAGAACAATAATAAAAATTCTATTTCGTCTCTAATATTTTAGTGATAAAATATAAATTTTCATGTTTAATTCTCATGAATTAAAAATGGTTGTCGTTTAAACATAATAAATGAAAAAAGTTTGAGTGCATGCATAGTGTGAAATAATAGAGACGATTCTATCACTATCATGTTTGAAATATAATAGGATCAATATAATTTCATTTACACTCATTAATTTGACATATTAAGTTTTTTGTTTGATTTATTTTGGGGTATAATTTCTTGATTTCATTATATATATTTTATTTTATATTTTTCTATTTTCTTGATTTCATTAATTATTTGTTGTTGTTTCCACTGAGGATGAGGGAAGAGTACTGCTTCAACTATACATATTAAATCAAGAAAATCGGTTTAAATGTTTAATAATTCTCCAAAATTTTGTGTCTTATATAAATTAGTTTGAATGTTTATAAAAATATTTATAAATATGAAGATGCAAATGAAAATGGATATAAAGATGAGATGATGATGAATGGATGTAATATTTATTATTTTTTTGGAATTGTTAAAGTAACATTGATTTTTTATAATTGAAATTGTTTTAAAAATTACAAAATATATATATATATATATATATAATTGTTACAAGTTAAAAATTAATCAATTAATATATGTGAAATAAATTAATTAAATGAGTAAAATTAACTAAATTAGTAACAATTAAATACATATATAATTAATATTAAAAACTGAACTAAAGAGTTGTCTGCCCGAGTGGTGGACACCCATAGCTGGGTGCCCATCCACCCAGGATCGATTCCCACAAACACCAAATAAATACTCATTTAAATAAAATGGGGAGGGGTATGCGGATTGGGTGCGGGTCGGTTGGGTTGTGTGTGGGTCGGTTGGGTTGGGTGCGGGTGTGGGTGTGGGTCGGTTGGGTGCGGGTGTGGGTCGGTTAGGTCGGTTGGGTGTGGGTGCGGTTGGGTCGGGTGCGGGTTGGGTTGGTCGAGTGCAGAAGTGGGTTTAGAGAACAATTTGAAAATCGGATATCCATAGCCAAATATTAGCGACAAAAAATATGGGTTTCATCGCTAACATTTGCAACGAAATTAAAATATTTATCGCAAAAAATTATTAACGAAGTAAGAAATTATTATTTTAGACACGAAAAAATTTTGTCGTTAATTCTAATATTTTTGTCGCTAATGTGAGTTAGCGATGAAATAATTTTGTCACAAGATTTGTTGCTATACACCCGTCGCTAACGTGTTTGCGACAAATGTTTGATTTTCCTCGCAAACATTTTGCGATGAAATTCATATTTTCGTCGCTAATATTTTGCGATGAAACTCAAATTTTCATCGCTAATATTAGCGACAAAATTAATTTTTTTTGTCACAAACACGTTAGCGACGGGTGTATAGCAACAAATCCTGCGACAAATTTATTTCATCGCTAATTCACGTTAGCGACGAAAATATTAGAATTAGCGACAATTTTTTTCGCGGCTAAATTGCAGTTTTCTTGTAGTGATAGACAGTGTGTGTTCACACCATATGACTGGTACCAAGGCCTTACTTACTGACTATCATGAGAAGGAAGGACCAAAAGTCATCTTTGGTGATAGCTCAATAGCAATCACAAAAGGATTTGGATTCATCAAGAATGGAGATGTTGAAATCCAAGATGTCTCCTATGTTGAAGGTTTGAAGTATAATTTGTTATCTGTATCTCAATTCTGTGACAGGGGATACAAGGTTCAGTTCAAAACCAGAAGATGTGAAATAATTGATAAAAGGACTCACAATGTTCTACTTGTTGGCACAAGACAAGGAAGTGTATACATTGTGAATTGGAATAGTTGTCCTAAGAATGCCTGTCTTATTACTAGGAGTCCTAAAGAAAACAGTTGGCTCTGGCATAAACGCCTCTGCCATCTGAACTTTAAGATAATCAACAAGATTGCTAGAGAACATCTTGTTGAGGGCATTCCTAATGAAATCTATTCCAAATCACAAGTATGTGATTCCTGTCAAAAAGGTAAACAGGTAAAGATTTCATTTAAGTCCATTCCAACTCTTTCAACAAGCAGAGTTTTAGAACTCTTGCATATGGATCTTCATGGTCCTATCAATCCTCCTACATTGAATGGAAGAAGGTATACTCTAGTTGTTGTAGATGATTATTCTAAGTTTACTTGGGTAGTCTTTCTACACAAAAAGAGTGATACACAAACACTACTTCCAGATCTATTGAAGAGGTTGCAGGTTGAAAAAGGTCATCCCATTGTCAAGATTAGGAGTGACAAGGGGACTGAATTTATTAATTGTTACATTTCTGACTACTGTTCTAAGTCTGGCATACAGCATTTGACAAGTGCAGCCAGAACCCCTCAACAAAATGGTGTTGCAGAGAGGAGAAACAGAACACTAAAAGAAGCTTGCAGAGCCATGATTGCAGAATTCAACACACCTCAGAAATTTTGGGCAGAAGCTATTAACACAGCTTGCCACTCCCAAAATCGAAGTGCTCTTAATAAGGTGCATGGTAAAACACCTTATGAGGTATGGAAAGGTAGAAAACCAAGAGTTTCTTATTTTCATATTTTTGGTTGTAAGTGTTTCATACATAACAATGGCAAAAGTAAATTAAATGCTTTTGATGCAAAAGCTGATGAAGGGATATTCTTAGGATACTCTTCTGTAAGCAAAGCATTTAGAGTGTTTAATTACTCTACCCTATGTGTGGAAGAAACACCCCATGTTGTCTTTGATGAGAATGTGCAGGACTCTGCTGATCATCAGCTCAGTAAGAAAATTGACAAACTACAGCTTCAAATCAACAATGAAGATGATGACACAGGAATATATGAATCTGTACAAGCTTATAATCCTTTCCTGAATGTTCTAGATCAAGATTCTGATAAAGAAAAGGTAAAAGACAAAGGTGAGTCATCTAAAACTTCTGAAATACAAGAATTGAATGACTGCTCTCCTGTGAACAAATCTGCTGATATAAATAATACTGATCTGCATGATAATTTGCATGATGTAAATGATAATAGCATTTCTGTTAAGAATAGAAGGACATGGAAGTCTGCTCATTCTACTGATCTGATTCTAGGTGATTCTAGTATAGGTGTTAAAACTAGAAAACAATTGTTTGATTCAAAAGAAGAACCTAGTAAGTCTTTATTTTGCTGGTGTTGTTTTCTATCATCTATTGAGCCTAAAACTGTGATTGAAGCTTTAAGTGATAGTAACTGGATTATAGCCATGCAAGAAGAACTTAATCAGTTCACTAGAAATGAAGTCTGGGAACTTGTTGATAGACCTAGTAATCATAATATTGTAGGCACTAAGTGGATTTTCAAGAACAAAAGGGATAAAAATGATCTTGTAGTTAGAAACAAAGCTAGATTAGTTGCTCAGGGCTACTCTCAAGCTGAGGGTATTGATTATGATGAAACTTTTGCTCCTGTAGCTAGACTAGAAGCTATAAGATTGTTCCTTCCTTATGCTGCACATATGAAATTTACTGTGTATCAAATGGATGTGAAAAGTGCATTTTTGAATGGTATACTTGCTGAAGAAGTTTATGTGGAATAACCACCTGGTTTTGAAGTGAATAGTCACCAAGTATACAGGTTAAAGAAAGCACTCTATGGATTGAAACAAGCCCCAAGAGCATGGTATGATACTCTTTCTTTATTCTTACTTGAAAATGGTTTTACAAAAGGCAAAGTTGATAGAACTTTGTTTAGAAGACAAGAAGGTAATGATATATTACTTGTTCAAATTTATGTGGATGATATTATCTTTGGATCACCCAACAAAAACTTGAGTGAAAGCTTTTCTACACTCATGCAAAGTAAATTTGAAATGTCTATGATGGGAGAAATGACATATTTTCTTGGTCTTCAAGTAAAACAAACTTCAGAAGGTATCTTTATAAATCAAGCAAAGTACACTAAGAATTTGCTAGATAAATTTGGTATTAAAACCTGTAAGACAGTTGGTGTGCCCATGCAACCTACATACAAAATGGATCCTGATGAAAGAGGTAAGTCTTCTGACCAACCTCACTATCGTGCTTTAATTGGTTCTCTACTCTATCTAACTGCCAGCAGACCTGATATTGCTTTTTCTGTTGGAGTATGTGCAAGATTTCAAGCAAACCCCAAGGAAAGTCATCTGGAAGCTGCTAAAAGGATATTGAAATATCTAAAGGGGACCATTAATCGAGGATTATGGTATCCTGCAGATGATGATATATCTTTAAGTGGTTATTCAGACTCGGACTTTTGATTAGGGTGTAATTTACACGTTGAAGAGGCATATTTGAAGCTCATTTGATGTTGATTTCATGGAATTATACATTGAATGTGATTGTTTAAGCCGAAATGAGAGAAAGGTTGTGTTTTGTCGATTTTGTAGGTAACACGATGAAATTTGGAGCAAAACACATATCAAAAGTGACCGGACCGGAAATAGGAGTGCACGGTTGGATTTGTCTCGAGAAACGGAGTGAATTAGCCTAAGAAATCGAGTCAATCCGACATCTGAAGCGAAAGTTATGCAAGGAAACGAGATGACGTGCCAAAAGACAACACATGGCCGGGTAGACACCACACGGCCGGGTAGAATCAACCCGGCCGGGTCACTTCAACTCGGTCAGGGTGCGATTTGGAGGAGGTTCGTGTTTGGCCCGGGTGGAACCCACCCGGCCGGGTTGGAGTGACCCGGGCAAGGCCAAATGATTGTGAGGTTCGTGTTGTGCCCGGGTGAGACCCACCCGGCCGGGTGGGGTCGACCCGGGCAAGGCGTAAAAAATTAATTAGCTTCGTCTTTTGGCCGGGTGGCATGCCCTGGTGGGAGCCACCCGGCCGGGTCACTGCATGTTCGGGGTATTTCGGCCAATTTCTCCATTTTCGAAGGGCTAAAGTGCAAAAACTCATTTTTGGAATTATTGCAACATATAAAAGGGCCCTATTTTCAGTTTTGGAGGAGATACAACACCTTGGGGAGCAATCAACACACAATCACACATAGTCAAGAGTGTTTTCCATATTTTGCAATTTCCTTTTGATAGATAGCTTAGAATCTTGTTTAGTTTGACAATTCAAGTGAAGATTTCCATTGGGCTTTGTAAGTAAGTGAAGTTTGTAGCTACAATTCAAGTTTTAAGGTGATATCTCTTTAAGTCTCATTTCAATTTCCCAATTCTCTTATTTCTTGCATTTAATTTCTTAATTGTTATGGAACTTGTGATTTCTTGCATTGTAGCCATGGGATTCTCTTCTAGAACCATGGGCTAATCTTTAATTGCCTTGGGTGTGGATGTTTTGATGGGTATTTAGTGTAATTGTGAGTAATTGCATGATTAACTTAGGATTTGGGTGTTAATTGTTTCTATTGTTGTAAATTGATTGATTCATTTGGTTGACCAACCCTATTAGCGAGCATGTTCGATTATGTTTATTGCAACGAGAGTTGGGTAGCATAATTGGGAGTGTGAGTGTGAGCTTTGATCAATTGAATAGAAGTTAATTAGTAATTAGCTCACCCGAGAGGGGTGTTAATGGCTAGACCGACAACCTTAGACACTAAACGATTAGAGGTCGTCTAGGAGTTTGGTGAGAGGGCGTTTCATAAGCATTAGTAACCGTGTTGAAAGTGTTTATGAAACACTATCTTAGGAGCTTATGGTATTTGGTTAGATCCTATAATTGCTAATCAATGCACGATGTTTACCTATGCCTTTCGAGGGGGTTTGCACACATATGTGATAGCCTTTAGCTTAATCCGAATTCATAGCTAATTCATGTAATTGGTCACTAACTCACTTAATTGCTCACAAAACGGAAACACCCGAGGCAATACCCTTCCCTTGCACTTTCCAAAAGAAAGTTAGATAACTTGTTATTTTTGTCACTAGTTTTCACTACTTTAGTTAATCTAGTTTAACATTTTTGTTCTTATTCCCAAAAATCCAAACAAACACGTGTAGTTACTACAATAGCATGCATACTCGTAACTCTAGGGATTCACTAGCACTCAATTAGGTCCTTGGAACGAAAATCTACTTGGGACACTTATCTTACTACTAACGAACCCATACGCTTGTGGGGATCGTATAGTTGTAAAAGTGCAAAAATTCGATCCAAGTCAATGGCGCCGCTGCCGGGGACTTAAGCGAGTGTTGTTAGTGAGACTTAGAGTTTGTTAAGTGTTATTGGTAGTAGCATTTCTTTTTGTTATTTTGTTTTTGTTCATCTTTGTGGACTTTGACATTTTTCTTTTGTAGGTGCATGATCACAAGATCACGTGGAGGAAACCTTGAACCATTAGACCTTGAGATCGAAGCACACGCAAGAAGAAGGAATCGAAGTAGAAACCGTCAAAGAGTCATAGAAGAACCACTTGAGATGGAAAACATTGAAGAGATGAATCCTCCACCGAATGGAGAAGATGAGATTCAAAGGGAGAATCATCAAGTTGGAAATCAAGTTGGAAATCAAGTTGGAGGGAATCCACCTCAAAACCCAAACCCACCACCAAATCTCCAATTTCCCAATCCACAATATCCACCTCAAAACCTCTTTCCATATCAAGGATACAATCCTTATCCTTATCCACCTCCACAACAAGCCTACTATCCACTACATCAACACCCATATCCTCCTCCTTACCAATATCCTCCACCTCAACAAATTCAAGAGGAATACATCCCTCCTCCTCCACATATGGAAGAACCTCAACGTGTTTACCATGGAAGGCCAATGAGGGAATATTTTGAGCCTCAACCTAGGGAACATTACGATGGGTTGGCAAGACCAAGGGTGGAGGCGAACAACTTCGAGATTAGTGCCTCTCTATTAAGGATGTTGAGGGAGAGACAATTTGAAGGAAGGACGGAGGAAGGATTTGAGGAAGACCCGAATGAACACCTTGCTCAATTCTTAGAGATGGCCGACACTCTCAAGCAAAACGGAGTGTCGGAAGATGCTAAAAAGATGAGGCTATTTCCATTTACATTGTCGGGGAAAGCAAAAGCGTGGGTACAATCAAGCATTCCCGCCGGAGAAGTGAGGACGTGGGAAGATTTGAAGAAAAGATTCCTATTGAAGTACTACCCTCCTTCAAAGACGATGGAAGCCAAGCAAAAGATTTCTACGTTCAAACAAGGTCCAAATGAGGGAATCAAAGAAGCATGGGAAAGATTTACGAGTCTTCTCATCACATGCCCCCATCATGGTTTCCCAATTGAACAAACAACTTGTTGGTTCGTTGGTGGGTTGCGATTGGAAGATCAAAACCACATTGACGCTTGTGCGGGGGGTTCAATTTGGATGAAATCGGTGGAAGAGATCAATGACATCATAGAAGGGATAGCAAGCAATACTTTCAAGACGGGAGTGGACCGTGGAGCACAAAATCGGGTAGCCCAAGTGGATGCTAATGATAGCATAAGAGCAATGATGTCTACACTCATTGAAAAGGTAAATGTTTTATCTCAAACAAGAGATAATCATTTGTCCTTTGTGCAAGAAGATCCTCAACTGGGACATATGGAAGAAGTGCAATACATGGGTCAACAAGGATATCCACAAAATTTTCAAGGGAATCGACAATATCAAGGCCAACCACCATATCAAAATCGTGGTCAAGGATATCAAGCTCCTCCCCAAAACCGATTCCAAGGGCAATCTTCATCATCTCAAGGTCAAGGGGGACCATCCCCTCAATACCAAGCCCCTCAAAACCCGAATTTTCGGAGGAATGAGAATTTGTCATATTCGAATCTTAAAGGTGCTATTCAATATCCTCCCGGATTTGATCCCGGAGCAAAACTCCCAAGTGGAGAAGGAAAGTCCTCCACGGATGAGCTTCTTGCACACCTCATGAGGAGGATGGATATGAGTGACAAGAGATTTGAAACAATTGAGAAGAAAGTCGAAGCAACCGAGTCCATCCTTGCTCAACTCTTGAGTAATCAAAAATCAATGGAATTCCAAATGGGACAATTGGCAACTTCAATTGGATCTCAACCTAACAAAGGGAAATTTCCATCGACAACCGAAGTGAATCCGAAAGAGCATTGTAAAGCCATTAAGTTGAGGAGTGGCACTTCTTACGAAGGACCAAAAATGCCCACGGATGTTGATGAAGAGATTGAGGAAGTTGAGGAAGGAAAGCAAGATGAGGAAGTGGAAGTTGAAGGAAGGAATGAGGATAAAGATGAAGAGAAAGAGAAGAAAGAGGAGGAAAGTGGGGACGACGAAGCAAAGAGTCCAAGGACTCCAAAGTGGAAGATTGCTAAGGAGCTAAGAGAAAAGAAGCATGATGTACCATATGACAAATGGGGTGTTCCCATTACTCATGTACCTCTTCCCTTTCCTCAAAGGTATATGAAGAAGAGGTTGAACGAGAAGTTTAACAAGTTCATGGAAATCTTTAAGAAGATTCACATCAATCTTCCTCTTCTTGATGCGTTGGACCAAATGCCCCACTACATGAAGTTTCTCAAGGATTTGATTGCAAACAAGAAGAAACTTGGAGTTCATCAAGCGATCAATCTATCGGAGGAGTGTAGTGCGTTATTACAAAGAAGTCTACCAACCAAGTTGAAAGATCCGGGGAGTTTCACAATTCCTTGTGAAATTGGGGGTAGCGATGCAATTTGGGCTCTATGTGACTTAGGGGCAAGCATCAACCTCATGCCTTACTCGATTTACAAGAGGTTGGATATGGGGGAGTTGGTGCCAACAACAATGACCCTTCATTTAGCCGATCGATCGGTGAAGACGCCAAGAGGGATAGTGGAAGATGTGTTGGTGAAAGTTGACCGATTTATATTTCCCGTAGACTTCGTCATTCTTGACATGGCGGAAGATGAGCACGTTCCTTTGATTTTGGGAAGACCTTTCCTTGCAACGGGGGAGGCAATGATCAATGTGAAGAAAAGGGAATTGAAATTGAGTTTCAATCATGAAGAAATCACATTTTCAATCTACAAGTCTTTGAAAGAGCTTGGAGAAGTGGAGTCTTGCAATTTCTTAGATGTTGTTGACAACATTGTGCACGATGAATGGGAAGATTTCTCTAACACTTCTTTAACTCATTCCATTTCTTCATTCCTATGTGATTCTTTGATTGTCTCTAATGATTTGTTGCCAAGTTCTCATAGGGATTCAATAGAAGAAGTGGATGCCATGGAGATGAGAAGGAGACCTCCAATCCTACCACTTCATATCCCCGTTGAAGGAGGACAAAGGACGGAAGAAAAGAAGGAAAAGAGGAAGCCATTACCGGAGCACCTCAAGTATGCTTACTTGGATAGCGAAATGAGGTACCCCGTTATCGTTTCCTCTTTGTTGAATGATGTTGAGTTGGAAAAATTGTTGGTTGTGCTTGCTAGGAATAAGAAAGCCTTAGGTTGGACCATTGATGATTTGAAGGGTATTAATCCGTCTATATGCATGCATAGGATTAGGACCGAGAGTGATGTTAAACCCATAGTCCAACCTCAAAGACGAGTAAATCCTATATTGCAAGAAGTCATTAGGAAAGAGGTAATCAAGTTTCTAGACTCGGGTATGATTTTTCCTATTAGTGATAGTCCGTGGGTATCACCATTGCATGTTGTAACTAAAAAAGGGGGAATGACGGTCATCACGACCGATCAAAATGAGGTAATTGCTACACGGGTAGCAACCGGGTGGAGAGTGTGTGTAGATTATAGGGAGTTGAACAAGGGTACATGTAAGGATCACTTTCCTCTTCCCTTTATGGATCAAATGTTAGATAGACTTGGTGGATTTGCTTATTATTGCTTCCTCGACGGTTATTCCGGGTACAATCAAATAATGATTGCCCCCGAAGACCAAGAGAAGACAACCTTTACATGTTCCTATGGAACGTTTGCTTGGAGACGCATGCCATTTGGGTTATGCAATGCACCAGCAACATTCCAAAGGTGCATGATGTCTATTTTCCATGATTTAATTGAGAGAGTGATGGAAGTTTTCATGGATGATTTTTCGGTGTTTGGTACCTCATTTGACACGTGTTTGGATCATTTGGAGTTAGTGCTTAAAAGATGCCAAGAGACCAACCTTGTCCTTAATTGGGAAAAGTGCCATTTCATGGTTAAGGAAGGGGTGGTACTTGGTCATCATGTGTCTTCTAAAGGTTTGCAGGTTGATCGGGCAAAGATAGTTGCAATAGAGAAGCTCCCTCCTCCATCGAACGAGAGAGGAATTCGTTCATTCTTGGGCCACGCCGGTTTTTATAGACGGTTCATTCAAAACTTCTCTAAACTTTCTAAACCCCTTTCACATTTACTTGAAAAGGATGTCCCTTTTGTTTTTGATGATGCTTGTTTGAATGCTTTTAGTGCATTGAAGGAAGCATTGATCCATACCCCCATCTTAGTAGCACCGGATTGGACGGAACCGTTTACATTGATGTGCGATGCTAGTGACGTGGCAATGGGGGTAGTTCTTGGGCAAGTAAGGGAGAAGGTATTCCGAGCTATATATTATGCTTCAAAAACTTTCAATGGAGCTCAAGTGAATTATACAACTACGGAGAAGGAACTTCTAGCGGTTGTGTATGCATTTGATAAGTTTCGACCCTACCTAGTAGGTGCGAAAACTATTGTGTACACGGACCATGCCGCTATTCGTTACTTAATGGGAAAGAAGGATGCAAAGCCAAGGCTAATCCGATGGATCTTACTTCTTCAAGAATTTGACATTGAGATCAAGGATAAGAAGGGGAGTGACAATGTGATAGCCGATCACTTGTCCCGGCTTGAGAGAGCTAAGGAATACAAGGAAGAATTTGGAGAAGTAAAAGAAGAGTTCCCGGATGAGAGGTTGTTACGTGTCCATGGAGCATTTGTGGGAAAGATTCACGATGAGGGCCCTTGGTATGCGGACATCGCCAATTACTTGGCAAGTGGGAGCATGCCATTTGGGGCAAACACCTATGAAAAGAAGAAATTTTTGAAGGACGTGGAGAGTTACATTTGGGACGATCCTCATTTGTTGAGAAGGGGTGTCGATTCCATTATTAGGAAGTGTGTCCCGAAGGAGGAATGGGAAGATATAATAAATCATTGTCACTCGTCTCCATGTGGTGGGCATTATGGGGGTGAGAAGACGGCATTAAAGGTACTCCAATCGGGATTCTATTGGCCGTGGGTGTTCCGATCTTGCAAAGAGTTTGTTCTCCGATGTGATAAATGTCAACGTGGTGGTGGGATTTCCAAGAAGAACGAGATGCCTTTGAACAACATCGTAGAGGTTGAGTTGTTTGATGTGTGGGGGATAGACTTTATGGGACCGTTTCCGTCTTCTAATGGTTTTACCTACATTTTACTTGGGGTTGACTATGTGTCAAAATGGATCGAGGCCGTTGCCACAAGGGCTAACGATGCAAACACGGTGATGATTTTTTTGAAGGGAATTTTCACTCGATTTGGTGTTCCTAGGGCTCTCATTAGTGATGGGGGGAGTCATTTCGTGAACAAAATGATGGAGAAACTTCTTGCAAAGTATGGTGTCACACACAAGGTGGCAACTCCTTATCATCCCCAAACAAATGGGTTGGCCGAAGTGTCAAATCGACATATCAAAAAGATATTGGAAAGGACGGTGAGCACGAGCCGAAAGGATTGGGCGAATAAGCTCCCGGATGCTCTTTGGGCATATAGGACAGCTTATAAAACCCCACTTGGGATGTCACCTTACCAATTAGTTTTTGGGAAGGCTTGTCATCTTCCCGTTGAGGTGGAACATCAAGCACTTTGGGCTTTGAGAAAGGTTAACTTGGACAGCGATTTGTGTGGGGAGAAAAGGGTCCTTCAATTGCACGAACTTGAGGAATTTCGTGAAGATGCTTATGCAAGTTCTCAACTATTTCGAGAAAAGACAAAACGATGGCATGATGCACGGCTATCAATGAAAATCTTTGAAGAGGGGGATGAAGTGTTACTCTACGATTCGAGGTTACATCTATTTCCCGGAAAGTTGAAATCAAAGTGGAAAGGTCCATTCCGTGTTAAGAAAGTGTTTCCTACGGGGTTCCTCGATCTTGTTAATGAAAACGGAGAAGAATTCAAAGTGAATGGCCACCGAGTTAAGCATTACTACTCCCTTCCCGACAAGGGAGTAGTACATCTAGTTGGCCTTCGTGACCCTTGAACTAACGGAGTTCCGTCCGGCATAGGACGTTAAACCTAGCGCTAAATGGGAGGCAACCCATTTTTACTTGCTTTATTTTGGTTTTGTTTGAATAAGTGCGAGTAGTTGATGTTCTTTTTGTGAAGAGCTCTTTTGTAGGTCAAAATACCACAATGTGGAGGTCCTACGTCATGGGTAATTGGAGACGTAAAGGAGATTGGAGTTGATAGCCATCATGAGGTACACCCCGTCCCAAACTTAATATTGCTTTGCAATATCTAAGTTTGGGGGGGGGGGTAAGGAAAGTTTTCTTGTGATATATTGTACTTAAGTTGTGATGAATTTGAACACTTGTCATTGATGAATAGTGGTGGAACATATAATTCTTGACTTGTGTTTAATATATATACATGGTGGTTGTTGACGTTTTTTGTTGGTTGAAATGATTTTGTTGATTGGTTTGAGATATGTTATGATGGGTTGAATATTGTTGGCTATTGAAAATCATTGCAAGTTCTTGGTGAAAATCTCTTTTCAACACTATTTTTCCAAACTTTTATTTGCTTTGCAAAGAAAAAGTTTGGGGGGGTATGTTCGTTTTGTAATTCGATTTACACCAAGAACTATGCACGATCAATGAAGTGGTGATTTATTTATGAAGTGAAAGTGTGAATTTGTCATGGAATGAAGAGATTTTGAGTGTAATTGAGCAAGTGGTGAAGTTTTGACCCAAAAAAATGAGATTTTCAGGTTGCCCGGGTGAAGATGACCCAGCCGGGTGGGTGTTACCCGGCCAAAACACGAAGGGAACGGAAAAATTGGGTTGCCCGGGTGAAGATGACCCGGCCGGGTGGGTGTTACCCGGCCAAAAGTCGAAGGGAATGGAAAAATTGGGTTGCCCGGGTGAAGATGACCCGGCCGGGTGGGTGTTACCCGGCCAAAAGTCGAAGCTGCAAGGGTGTGATCGGGTGGGAGTGACCCGGCCATGTCGCGCATCACCCGGTCGGTTCGAGTTTTAAATCGGGCGGGGCATTTCGACCCGGGTAAGTCTTCTCCACCCAAACCCATTTACACTCAAACCCTTCCCACACTTTCACACACTCTATAAAACCCTCCCCACACTCAAAAAACACACATTCTCTCTTGAAAAGGGCACAAGAATTCGGCACTATCTCCTCATTTGCTTTTTTCTCACTTTTCTTCAATTTTTCTTGAGGAATTCACCAAGAAAATCAAGACCCAAGGTATGTAACTCATTTCCCCCAATTTATTTGCAAGAATGAGCATGATTTATAAGTTTTTGAAGGTTTTTCTTGCATGTTTTTGGGAAGTGACGAAAATTCAAAATTTGACATGGGTTTGTTGATTTCTTGGGTATTTCTCCCATGGGCTTTGTGTATTATGGGTAATTATTGATAAATGTTGAATAACAAGTCTTAATTTCAAATACCCATGGAGAAATTTGAAGGATTTAGAGGTAGAATTGTGAATTTATGCTTCCATGAGAAAAATGGGTGTTCTTGAGCATGTTGTGTTTAATTGATGAGCATGTTAGTTCCTAAAGCTTGGATTTTGTTTAAGAATGCTTACACATGCTATTGTGGAGTTAGTAGAAGTGTTATTGTTTGGTTTGGTGAAGATTTTTCTTTCAAGCATTTCTACAAACACTTGGTGAGCATGATTTTTGTGAAGAAAGTGAGAGAAAATTGTTGGTATTTGAGAATATTAAAGAAGAATTGTGGTTGTATGTGAATGGGCATAGGAAAGTTCATGTCTTGACTTGAACTAAGTGTGAAAACTTGATGTTTAATTGATAGAAGTCACATGCAATGTATGATTCTTTGATAATTTGAAGAATATCATTAATTTTGTGTTGTTCTTGCTCATTTGAAGGATGTCTAGGAAAAGATCGAAAGGAGAGAGTTCTAGAAGGGAGATGAGTGTGGATGATCTATGTAAGGAAAAGTGTGGGGTATGGCCATCGAAACTAGGAATTGATTTTGGAGATAGAGGGGAGGAATACGTGGAGGCCTTTGCTAAGATAATAAACACCACATGTAGGCCGACACGATACCCGGATGAGGCGTGCATGGTGAGGATGGGCATAAAAGATGATGTGCACGAGTTGTTCGACAACATAGGTTGGGAGCACATTCTACTTATTAAAAGGGGGTCGTGGATGAAGTTCATAGTGGAGTTCATGTCCACTCTTGAATTGAAGGAGGAAAGAAGAGGAACTCCCATCGGAATATCATTTCGGATGGGGAATGAAGATCAAGAACTCTCGTTTGATGAGATTAATGAGATGTTTGGAACGGTGATTAATGTGGCTCCCACCACCCCTCTAGAAATGAAAGGATTTGGGGAAGAAGATTTTTGGATTAGATTGACCCGGAGGGATATGAATGATCGGCCCAAGTATGATCCGAGCCACTCAAAGGCTTCACTCATCCGGAACCCGGTGTTCCGATACGCTCACCGAATCCTTTCAAACGTTGTATTTGGAAGGTTCGAGGCGGGTGCCGTTAGGAGGGATGAGTTGTACATACTATGGTGTATGGTGAGAGGGAAACCTCTGAACATGGGAGCCTTTGTAGTGGAGCAATTGTTGAGGCATGCCAAAAGAGATGTCTCGAATTTTATGTTGGGAGGCATGCCAAAAGAGATGTCTCGAATTTTATTTTGGGATTGATGGAGAGGATGAGGATGTTGAAGTTCGACGAAAGGAGAAGAACTTTCGTTTTCGTACAAGAGGACGAGAGTGTATTTCCATTACCATATCGGGGCTTGACTTCACATCGGAGGGTCGAGAATTGGGACATGGGGTCCCCACAGCACCACCAAGTTATGAACGCATATGCAATTGGACGAAACGTCCCGGAGCTTTTCATTCAGTTACCTCCTAGAGGAACCAATGTTGAGGCAATTGAGGGTCCACCTAGTCCTCCACATCGTGATAGGGGTGAATCGTCTTCAAGGCAGTTCGATCATGAAGCTCCAGCCCCTACTCAGAACGTGCCTAGAAATCTTGGTCAAGTCTACACGAGGGGTACGAGTGGTGTAGGGAATCTAGTACGAAGTATTGATGGATTGACTGCGTCGATGAGAGAGATGAGAACGAGCTTTGACGAGAGATTCACAAACATGGAGAACGAATCGAGAGGCTTGCGCACCACGGTGGATGATGGAATGAGAGAGTTACGAGACCAACAACAAGCTTTCAACTCGTGGATCATGCAATATGGTTTCCCGGGAATGCAACCACCGCCTCATTGAGAGGAATGTGTGGTTAAGCTCTTCTTACCCTTTATCTTTTCCATTCGCTTTATGATTTGTGCTCAATATGTACTCTAATTAATTCCTTGGGATTTGTAATATTTGATGGATGATTGTACTGTTTTGAATTATGTGTGAGTCGGGATGTGTGGTGAATGAATGTCAAAGATTGTGATTGGGTTGTGAATTGTTGATGGTATAATCATTTAGACACATTTGATGATGTTTTGTGGTGAATTTGATTCCTGGAATGTGTACATGATTGGAATGCATCATCTTGTTTATGTTGTAGTCATCTAGTTGTCTATAGATGTTTTGCATACGCAATGAGTGATGTGTGATGATGATTGATGAATGATTGAGTATTGAATGAACCGGTGAGAATTGATCTTTGAACCGAACATTAATCCGGTTTATTTCATTCGAGAGTGGATCAATTCATTGCTTGTTTTTCTAGAACTTGCCCAAGTTCTTGCTTGAGATCATAATTGTGTGATACTGTGAGATATGATGTAGGCCATCTTTCGTACTACAAGTCACTTAGCCATATTTTTCCAAATAACCAAAGAAATTTTTCGTAGTTAGCCCGTTTGAGCTTGAGTTCCCATTTTCTTGGCAACCTACAATGTTTAACCATTTAGCTTTTTGAGCTTTTGATGCCCAATTCTAGTGGAGAACAAAAAGAGAGTGGCAAAACATATGCTTAAATGCCTTTGGTTTGAGGAGGAAAATTGGGAAGTTTGTGAAAAGAAAGAAAAAGATGAAGTGATGAGAAAAAAAAAATATTGAGAAAGAAAAGAGGGACAATGAGCCCCAAGTGCTTTAGAAGAAAATAAATTGAAAGGGTGAGTGATTGGGTACAAAAAGAGGAGGTTATGATTGTATGTGAGAAATTTGAATGAAAAGTTAGAATGAAGGTGTGTAAACCTTATGAGCATAAGCTTGATGTGTTGAAAAAGAACTCTCGTTCTACACTAGACGAGTCACTTCCTCCATATTTATCATACCCAGTCCAAAGAGCCAACGTTACGTCCCTGTTTAAGACCTATTGATCTCATAGTGGAACATGTTGTGGTGGAAAGATGGTAGAGCTTGGGGAAGCTTATGGTAATTGCAATGCGTGATTTGATTGATGAGTGTTCATTGTCCTTAATTTGTTGAGTGTTTGAGAGAAACACCATATCTTGTGAGTTGAACTTGAGCATTTGGACATTGTCATCACCATCACTTGTTATTGTATGTTGAGCATGCATGGGGTAACTAGATTGATTTTCAATGATGAACTTGTGATCATCTTGAGAATGTATCTTGAGGAAGAAGAATTCATTTCATTCATCGGAGACGTGGGATCTTTCATTGATTATCTATTTGCAATCGTACAACCTCTTGCTTTTATTCTTTTGTTACTCGGGGACGAGCAACGGTTTAAGTTTGGGGGAGTTGATTAGGGTGTAATTTACACGTTGAAGAGGCATATTTGAAGCTCATTTGATGTTGATTTCATGGAATTATACATTGAATGTGATTGTTTAAGCCGAAATGAGAGAAAGATTGTGTTTTGTCGATTTTGTAGGTAACACGATGAAATTTGGAGCAAAACACACACCAAAAGTGACCGGACCGGAAATAGGAGTGCACGGTTGGATTCGTCTCGAGAAACGGAGTGAATTAGCCTAAGAAATCGAGTCAATCCGACATCTGAAGCGAAAGTTATGCAAGGAAACGAGATGACGTGCCAAAAGATAACACATGGCCGGGTAGACACCACACGGCCGGGTAGAATCAACCCGGCCGGGTCACTTCAACTCGGTCAGGGTGCGATTTGGAGGAGGTTCGTGTTTGGCCCGGGTGGAACCCACCCGGCCGGGTTGGAGTGACCCGGGCAAGGCCAAATGATTGTGAGGTTCGTGTTGTGCCTGGGTGAGACCCACCCGGCCGGGTGGGGTCGACCCGGGCAAGGCGTAAAAAATTAATTAGCTTCGTCTTTTGGCCAGGTGGCATGCCCGGGTCACTGCATGTTCGGGGTATTTCGGCCAATTTCTCCATTTTCGAAGGGCTAAAGTGCAAAAACTCATTTTTGGAATTATTGCAACATATAAAAGGGCCCTATTTTCAGTTTTGGAGGAGATACAACACCTTGGGGAGCAATCAACACACAATCACACATAGTCAAGAGTGTTTTCCATATTTTGCAATTTCCTTTTGATAGATAGCTTAGAATCTTGTTTAGTTTGACAATTCAAGTGAAGATTTCCATTGGGCTTTGTAAGTAAGTGAAGTTTGTAGCTACAATTCAAGTTTTAAGGTGATATCTCTTTAAGTCTCATTTCAATTTCCCAATTCTCTTATTTCTTGCATTTAATTTCTTAATTGTTATGGAACTTGTGATTTCTTGCATTGTAGCCATGGGATTCTCTTCTAGAACCATGGGCTAATCTTTAATTGCCTTGGGTGTGGATGTTTTGATGGGTATTTAGTGTAATTGTGAGTAATTGCATGATTAACTTAGGATTTGGGTGTTAATTGTTTCTATTGTTGTAAATTGATTGATTCATTTGGTTGACCAACCCTATTAGCGAGCATGTTCGATTATGTTTATTGCAACGAGAGTTGGGTAGCATAATTGGGAGTGTGAGTGTGAGCTTTGATCAATTGAATAGAAGTTAATTAGTAATTAGCTCACCCGAGAGGGGTGTTAATGGCTAGACCGACAACCTTAGACACTAAACGATTAGAGGTCGTCTAGGAGTTTGGTGAGAGGGCGTTTCATAAGCATTAGTAACCGTGTTGAAAGTGTTTATGAAACACTATCTTAGGAGCTTATGGTATTTGGTTAGATCCTATAATTGCTAATCAATGCACGATGTTTACCTATGCCTTTCGAGGGGGTTTGCACACATATGTGATAGCCTTTAGCTTAATCCGAATTCATAGCTAATTCATGTAATTGGTCACTAACTCACTTAATTGCTCACAAAACGGAAACACCCGAGGCAATACACTTCCCTTGCACTTTCCAAAAGAAAGTTAGATAACTTGTTATTTTTGTCACTAGTTTTCACTACTTTAGTTAATCTAGTTTAACATTTTTGTTCTTATTCCCAAAAATCCAAACAAACACGTGTAGTTACTACAATAGCATGCATACTCGTAACTCTAGGGATTCACTAGCACTCAATTAGGTCCTTGGAACGAAAATCTACTTGGGACACTTATCTTACTACTAACGAACCCATACGCTTGTGGGGATCATATAGTTGTAAAAGTGCAAAAATTCGATCCAAGTCAACTTTGGAGGTTGCAAAATAGATAGAAAATCTACTTCAGGTTCATGTCAATTCTTAGGAACTAAGCTCATTTCATGGTTTTCAAAGAAACAAACAAGTGTGGCAACTTCTACTACTGAAGCAGAATATATGGCTGCAGGTAGTTGTTGTAGTCAGCTTCTTTGGCTAATACAACAACTCAGAGACTACAATGTTGTAGAATCTAATGTACCTATATATTGTGACAGTAATAGTGCCATTGCCATCACACAAAATCCCGTTCTTCATACTAGATGCAAACATGTTGACATTAAGCATCATTTTATTAGGGATCATGTTGAAAAGAAGAATATTAGAATGGAAAAGATTCATACTGATATTCAAAGAGCTGACATTTTTACAAAACCATTGGCTGAAGTGAGATTCAGAGAATTGTGCATTAGTTTAGGATTGATAGATATGGATTCTGTTTGTATATAGAACTGTGCTAACATTTCAGGTACTGATCTTATACCAAGAAGGACATGAAGCAGAAACTAAGAGCAGTACAACAAAACTCAAAAGTCAGAAGAGACAATCCAATGTCAGATCACTAAAACAGGTAACAAGGTTACTAAAGTGACCTTCATCCCAACGAGGAAGCTGGTAAAGCTGAGGGACACTGAGAACATACATTAAGGGGGAATCTGTGATTTCTTAAAGATCCTTTTGTTGACTCAGATCACTAAGTCATTTTAGCAAAAACCTTGATAAGATCATTAAATTATACATATTGTTACTAATCTGTACTGTTTTACACTTATATCTCATGAACTCTCATGAACTAACACTTCTACCAAGGTGAAACAGGCACAGAAGAGGAATTCTCCATTGAAGGGGGAACTGATCTGATTATAGATTTGAAAAGTCTACTAATCTGATCTGATTACAGACTATAGCAGTCTATAGATATATTATGATTAATAAATTGACTTGTCTACAGAATTGTACTGATTACAAAACTTATTTGTCTACAGTACTGATCTGATCACAATTCAGTTATTCTACAGAACTAATCTGATTACTGACTAATCTGTCTACAGAAAGACTTGTTTACTACTAATCTGTCTACAAGAAATCTACTGATCTGACACAGTACTGATCTGAGGATTACTGTGCTGATATCAAAAAGATGAAATCAGGAAATTTGGGTACTGATCTAAGGATTACTGTGCTGACCCATCTACTGATCTGAAATCTACTGTGCTGATTCATCTACTGATCTGATTTCTAAAAAGGTTACTCAGTTGATCACAGTACTCAGCTGATCCAGATAAGTGAAATTTTCTTTATATACTAGTAAGAAAATGAAGTGAAATAGTTTTGGAAACTACTGTGCTGATTTGCATCAGAACAGTCTTTTGGTTTAGATTACTCTAAGTCAAAAATTGTTCAAATTTTTAGATTACTAATAGAGAAGATTAATACACTCTTCTATTTCTGACCTAAAAATTGTGGTGTATTTTTCAAACACTAGTTGGCTCCAAAAATTAAGAATGTTACTAGAATGTGAACAGTTATTGTTTAACTCGAATTTCGAGATTTAATCCCAACCATTCTTTGTGATAATCTAATTCAATCCTAGCCCTAGGTTGGTTTTGAATTTAACAAAAACGATCACACTTCATCTTCTTCGTTCCTACGAGCTCATTTCTGGAAATCTCTTAACCTCATAACTTCTGAAAAATTTGATTTCTACAAAATTCTCAAATGGCAACTATCAATATTATCAATGAAGCTAACCAAGTTGCAGGAACTTTCGATTCGAATTTGTGGATTCGCAAAAAGGGCATTTTCGTGGAGAACGCTGTCTATTTCAATGGCCGACACAATGCTGAAAATCAAGCCATTCTAACTATGTGTGAAGAGTGCGGACTACAGAAATTTCTGGAATCATTTCCCATGAATGTCTATGAACCAGAAGCTGTGGAATTTTATTTACAACTTCAAGGTGATAAAAATGGTGTTCACTCCATGCTTGCTGGGCACAAGGTCACAATTACTAGGGACATCCTAGAAGTCATGTTGGATTTACCACAAGGCCCAGTGGATATTTTGACTTACAAAGCTGGAGAGGAAAAGGAGTGTGTGGGAAGATGGTCAGGTGTTGAAACAGAGACATTGACTAATCTGAAGAAGGATGTACTTCCTACTGGTCTGCAGTTCTTGATGGATATAGCTGGAAAGTGCTTGTTAGGGCAACATCATAGCCAGGATGCCTTATCGAGTTTCAAGATTAGAATTATGGCTGCAATCATCGACAGAGTGCAAGGTGATTGGCAAGGATTCTTCTTGGAAAGGCTGCTGACTGAAAAGGAAAAAGTTTTGTTTGATGAGGATACAATGGAATTTTCAATTAAATCAAAATTAGGGTTTGGAAGCAAGCTGAGTTTCTTGCTGCCTCAGCTGGTGAAAAAGCCATATTGGAGTAATCCCAAGAAATTCCATCATGGGAAATTCTTGATGAAGAAGGAGTCTGTTCAGTTTGAACAAGAGAACCCCTTGGAGCACTCTCAAGAGATTGAAGCAGAAGAGTCTGGAGCTTCAATGTACCAATCGGAGGACAATCAGCCTGAAGTTAGGTCGAAGGCAAGGCATGATCCGAGCAGTACTAGACCTAGGAGAGGAAGGTCTGCTACAACTGCCTCAGAACCAACAGTTCGATTTGTGGAAACTGTGGTGCAATCGAGCTCAGATGAGCAAGAGGTTAGTGTTCCTAGTCCAATTGTTATTCATAAAAGGACTAAGTCAAGGAGTGCTAGGAGGAAATTGATTGTTGTCTCTCCTACCCCTTAAAACTCTGAACCAAGCCAAACTGAAACCCAAAACCCTCAACCTTCATGTTCTGGAAGATCAGATCACTATTTTTCTGAGACTCAGAACACTCCCTATTCATCACCTCAGCACACTAACTTTGAGCCTACTTCTATTCCTAGCCCTCAACATCAAACTTCACATCAATCTTCACCACATCAATCCCCAATACAGGTTCATGCTCACTCTACTGAACATGAATTTGAACCTTCTACTGAACCAATTGACATTTCATCATCCCCTGAACCTGAATTTATTGCTCCTAAACCTGCTGATTTGATGGAGTACACTATCTGTGATAAAGAAGATAGAGTCAGGATAGATTTAAAGATAACCTTGTTGAAGCAATTTCCTGGATTAGATGAGAGCTCAGTTGAGTTTGAGAAACTCCTTAGGATTGGCACTTGGGTATATCTTAAGAGGAGTCCTTTGAAGGAGAGTTTAGCCATCATGGAAGGTATGGGAGGTGCTTCAATCTTTGATGATTGGGAAGCAGAGCAGATGCAAGCAGCTGGTGTTAACTCTTTTCTTGAGTTGGTCACTCCAGAATCTGTTGTACTTCTTGTTGAGAGATTAACAGGAATCAAGTACACTGTTGAGAAGATTACAACTCCTAACTCTGATGAGGATTTGTTTAGTGAAGAGAAAGGTCTTGATGAAACTGAAACTGCTGCTGAAAAAGATTTTGTGGAAATTGATGAAGATATTGTCAATGCAACTGTGGTGTTTGAGAACACTGTTGTGATTGAAGAAACTGAAGTTGTTGAAAATCAGGATGTAAATGCTGAAGAAATGGAAAGCATTCCAATTCACTCTGCTGATCCTATTGTTCTTGAGGATGTGCAAGAACAGATCAGAACAGGTCCTGTTGAGAAGGAATCTGATAATTCTGACTTTGAGATGTTGAAAAAGCAGAATGCAGAGCTTCAAGCAAAGTTGGAAGCTGCTGTCCAGATGTTTCAAGAAGCTACTGAAAGAATGAACAAGATGCATTCTGAACACTCTTATGAAAAGGTAATGGAGCATACAATGTCCAAAAAATTTTACCTTCATAGAGTACAAGAGAAGAACCTGTCTCAGGTGTTGCATAAAAAGCTGGAGCAACACATATCTTCCTTGAAAGAGTGGCATGATGAAGCCAAAAAGGGGGAAGATAGGACAAGACAAGTGATGGAACAAACACAGTCACAACAAGCTCAGTTGGTTGTGAGTCAGGATGAATTAAGAGTTGAAATTGCAATGTTGAATGAAAAACTGAAACTAAGGAAGCAACAGAAGCAACAAGGTCAAGAAATTGTTGAAAAAAGACCTGAGATTGCTGGAAGTTCAAGTCAGAAGAAGAGGAAGTTAGTCCTGTCTGATGAAGAACAACAAGAGGAAGAAGCTGGAAGAATGACTAGATCAAAAAGCAAAATGAAAGCTGTTATGACAAGTGAAGAAGAAAACTTGAAAAAGAAGAAAGAAAAGGATGTCAAGTTCTTGAAGACAAGATTTGATAATCGAGTTACAGCTTTGAAGAGAAAGATGAATGCTCAAAAGAAAGCTGAAGGAAAACAGTTTGATAAAGATTTTCAAGATGAAAACTTTGTGGATTTCATTGTTTTGACAGAACATATGGAATACTGGAAGAATTTAAAGAAGAAGTGGCAGATTGCAAACTTCATTGTGAAGAAGTTTGGTGATCATTCGAGCAAGGAAGCAGAATTTATTGATTTTGAAGAATTTATGCTGAATATTGATCAAGAGTTCTGGGAAGACATAGCACAAGTTGCTGATCGTGCTGGAACAAAGATATTGTGTCCTGAAGAACCTAATTGGGAACCTCCAAGACTGGAAAATGGAGAACCTGATTACAAAGAGATCAACAACATTATTGCTGAGATTATCAAGGAAGAAGGAATATCTGATCATCAACATATGATGGATATTAAAGCAAGGATGTATGTGGCATTCAGAATCTGAAGATGCAGAATGAAGATGAAGGACAAGCTCAGAAGATAACATTTCTATCCTTAATCTTTATTTCTATATTTTGTGATCATTTCATATTTTGTTAGTATGTGTAATATGTGCAATATCTAATCTGATTGTGAATATGATATGAATTTCTGAATTGATGAACTGTTATGATTGACTACATACTTAACTACTGATTTATTAACATTTAAGTAGTTTTGGCTTCATCAAAAAGGGGGAAATTGTTGGGATATGAATCCTATAAACAATGTTCTAGTTGATGAAAGTATGTTTTGATGGCCAAAAGCAACTTAAAGTTAGTGATATATGTGGTTCTAAGTCATCTTAACTAAGTCATTTGATGAGAAACTTAAATTGAGATTACTGATCTTAATGCTAACTTAAGTAAGTTTACTGATCTTATATAGTAATACTAAGAATAAAATTACTGATCTTAACTGAGTAATATTGGAATAAGATTACTGATCTGAGTATGGAAACTGAGAATAATTCTAGTGATCTTATATGAGATATTTGAAATCTGAGTTACTGATCTTAGTACTTACTGATCTTAATATTTACTGATCTTATATGGAAGTTATTAAACTTACATGAGTTACTGATCTTTTGAGTTACTGATCTTATTGTGGTTACTGATCTGATATATGAACTGTTAGGAACTAAGCTGATGTTTTGTATTGTATAGACAGCTTATAGTGTAGGACTTAGATATACTCATCTGTATATAGTTCAGTTGATGTATAGATAGGTTTTATATATGTAAAGTTGTATTTTGTTGTATTCAGCATTGTAAAGTTCAGAACAGTAGATTTGGAATAAGATTTGAAGAAGATCAGAAGACTAATGAAGACTCAGAGGACTACTTCAGAATAAGAAGACTTCAAGAAGAGTTGAAGAAGAGCTTAGAAGAAATCTGGAGAAGTTTTGAACAGTTTTTGGTTACTGTGCTGATTGAATCAGAAGAGTAAAAATTAGCAGAGTAAAATCCGAAGAGTAAAAATCAGAACAGTAAGTTACTGTGTTGATTTAGTGAAATTAAAGAATAAGTTTGGAAAACTTATGTAAAGAGTAACTGAAGATTTATTGAAGATATGCTGACTTGGAATAAGAAGGAAGTTACAAAGTCGGTTACAAGAAGAAGTTACAACAAAAACAGTTTAGAGTTAGTTGAGAGTGAGTTCACAAACTGCTAACTGTCATACTAAGTTCTATAAATACTGTATGATCTCCTACTGCTGAAGACTACTGAGCAATTACTGATCTTAGAGAATTCAAGAGCAAGTCTACAAGCAAGAACTCACAGAGTTAAGGAAATCGAAGCAAGAAGAAGCCACTGAATTGAAGAGAAGAATCAAAGGCTATTCACAGAGAAGTTTTACTTTTCAGTTTTAAGTTTGTATTTTGTAAAACAAGTGTGCTAGTTACTTGTAGAATTACTAGTAGATCGCAGATATACCTGGAGGTATAATCGAAAAGATCAAAGTCTTAATCTTGGGACTTTAAGCCACAAGAAGCTCAAGAAGAGTAATAAAACTTCACAACTGGAGTTGTGAGAGTGGATGTAGACATTTGTCGAACCACTATAAAATTCTGTGTTCTTTACTTTACTATTTGATATCTGTTTAACTAAGGACATTAAGAATTAACAAAGATAAAGATCTAGATAAAAGTTGAGTATAAACTTGATTGGGCTCATTAGTAATCTGATTATTCCGCATTGTGTATTCTGATATATTGAAAGATTTTTGAAAAGTCTATTCACCCCTCCCCTCTAGACATTTTCACTAGCTTACTCAATATTATTAACTCAACTTTGGGACCAACAGTCCTCATATTAAAAAAACTTTTGAACCCATTGTAATTTTTCTTGTTTCCTTGATATATTGTAAAAAAAAAAAAGGTTAGATCATATACTTACCATATGTATTTTCTCTATTGGCCTACTACTCACAAGGCACAATATCATATTGACATTTTAAGCTGAGGCACCACTCTTGAGTAAATGGGAGTTTTGGTCCAACCAACCACGCTCCCTCAAATTTTTGGTCCCATGACTTTCACATTTAGTACCAATAGGTTAAATTTTATCCCATTTGGTCCCACCGTTAAGTCAGCCGTCAGTCAGTTGTTAACGTTTTTGGTCCCGTTTACTAATTTTCCATTTTGGAGCGAAAATTGGCGCCAACTGCAGTAATAATACCAATTGGAAGGAAAATTGGTATAAAAAGGAGGGAAATTTTCTGCATCTATATATACACTCTCCAACCTCATTATTGTGTGCCCTCAAAAAAAAATTAAAAAAATAATAATAATAAAAAAAAAAAAAAAAAAAAAAACCTCATTATTGTGCTTCATCTACACCCAAACTTAACAAAAACAAAAAATCCAAAAAATCATGTCCACATCCTCCACATCCAAGCCGAAAAATGTGCTATGCCAATGTGGAATACAGGTTCGTACGTGCATTTCCAAGCAAGAAAAAAGCGAAGGTAGGATGTTTTATACCTGTTCCGATTCACTAAGTGGTGTTGGATGCTCGTTTTTTATTTGGGACGATGAATTTGAAATCGCCGGGCAAGGAATGTTTCCGGGCATGGTAAGGAGAATTGACTCACTCTTGCTTGAAAATGAAGACCTCATCAAACAGCTCAATAATGCAAAGCTAGCTGAGGAAATGTATAAGGACTTATCTGACCACCTAACATCAGAGGCAAGCTTTCAAGATGGAAGAGTTCAAGAGCTAAAGAAGCAGAGGAACTTTCTTATCGTGGCCCTAATATTTTGTGTTCTAACATATATGCTCAAGTTTATAGCCTTTATGTAATCCTAAGTTTATGCTTCTAATATGTATTCCTAATTTCTGCTTTTATGCATGTAATGTACCACAACAACAATCTTTATTCCAAGGCAATTTTCAATGAAAAATGTTGTTTATCTATTAAATAAAGTCTCACATCACATTCACATAAACATGAAGAAACATACAAATAACAATACCAATACCAATATGAAAATAACAAAAAGCATGAAATTCCAATACCAACATGAAAATAGAGTCTCCATTAATAATACCAATACCAACATGAAAATAACAAAAAACAGAGGGCCCATTACCCCAATTCCAAATACAAATCCCACACAAATTCCAAATACCAATCTGACAAATTCCAACTAACAAACCAAAAGAACAAAGTCTCATAAAACCAAATATCTTCTAAAGCAAAACAGAGTCTCATAAACAAAACAAATAAACCAAAGTTTCCATCTAACTAATTTTTCTTTCCCTTCCCCTTACCTTTAGCCTTTTTGTCATTAGCAACCTCCACTAAGCTAGACATTGTAACAAACTTCTTACCTCCTGAAATTGTCACCCTCATTCCATCCTTGTTGGTTGTTGAACCACCACTGCCCCCCACATTCACATTACATCTAATGAATGTATTTGGACTAAAAGCCATTTTGTTGGAGGGTGGAGGTTGCATACTTGTATCTCCAGAAGACACCAATCCTGAACCAATAAAATTTTGGGGATGAATACCCATTGGTGCAGATGTACTGGTTTAATTTTATCACCACTTGCAGTGCTTGAACCAACATTTTCTCCACTCATTGTTTTCTGCAAATAAAATCATTGTTAGGACCAAATAAAATCACACAAGACCAAATTATAGCTTTATCTAGAATAATACATTGCTAACCTTACCCTTTGAAGATATTGATGCTGCATTTTTTCTTTTCCCCTAAATAATTAACAAAACATCATAATGAGATACATATTTGAGTCAAATTCATTAAACCATCTATATCAATAAATTAAAATTTACCATGATTTTTCTCCCTGCCCTAGTGCTTGGCCTAGTAGGCCTTATCTCATCACCACTCTCCTCTTCTGGCTCCATGATCTGATTTTTAAAATAAAATGTATAAAAATTGGAGGAATTGGAGAAATGTATAAAGAACAGTATTCAAACAAATACAACACTTACAGTATCTTGGTGGTCTTCTTGTGTGTCAATTGGAGGAATATCTTGTGTTTGTGTCATCTCTTCAAGTACTTCAGTAATGGACCTCTCTTCTTGTGCCATACTTGTTGAAGCACCCAATGCCCTTTCTTCTGCCTCAACCTCTGCTGTAAAATCTTCAGCAATCTTCTTCCACTCACAAGTTTTTTCCATGTGACCCTCATCCTTACAAAACTTGCAAACAACCTTTCTCTTCTGTTTTGGTAAGTCTTGCCCAATTTGACTCTGTCCACCTTGACTTTGTTTCTTCTGCCTCTTCTGCTTTGGCATTACTTGCACACCTTTTCTCTTTTTTCCATTTCCACCTTCATCTGCTGCCATTCTTCTTTTTGTGGTAGGCCTACCAAGCTTTTTCTTGCCAAAGTTTGGAGGCAGCGGTGGTATGTACCCTGTTTTCTGCCAAAGTTCTTCTCCATTCATTGGGCTAATTGAAAACTGATACACAGCTTCATATGTCTCAACAGAATAACAATGGTTTACATAATCCTCAATCTCATGATTCTGATATAGGATTGCACTTACAACATGCTTGCAAGGTATACCAGACAACTCTCATCTTCTGCAATCACAAGTATGAGCCCTCAAATCCACTGCATATCTTGAACCATCAAAAACTGAAATCTCATAGTTGAAGTCATTTGACTTCACTGGAATACAATCCTTTGAAGCATCCATTTCTTTGTAGATGAGAGAAGTAATCCTTCCACAAGTTTTTCTACCTTCCCACTTTCTCTCACATTTTTCTTTATTCTTCTGAATTTTTATCATCATGTATTCTCTGATCCATTCTAGCATAGTCAATATTGGCTTCCTTCTTGCTTCTAAGATCACAGAGTTAAGTATCTCACACATGTTATTCACCAAAGTATCACATTTTGCAAAGGTGCTGAAATGTGACCTTGACCACTGAGAAACTGGTTTCTCTTGAAGCCATTGAAAGCATCTGGCATCTATGTCTTTCAATTTTTTCATACATTTGTCAAAATATGGGATTGTTGTTGCCTTGGCAGCAAACCACAAAGCCTTCTTGAATGCATCACCTTTGAATCCTGCCTTCTTCATATTCCCATGCAAGTGCCTAACACAAAACCTGTTTTCCACACAAGGCAACACCTTCTCAAAAGCTGGGATCAACCCTTTTTGCTTGTCTGACATAAAGATGTATCCATCTTCCCTTTCTTCAATTAAGTCTTCTTTCAACAAGGTCAAGAACCATTCCCATGCTTCCTTAGTTTCTGATTCAACTACTGTATATGCCAATAAAAGAGGATCATTATTTGGATCAATGCCAACTACAGTAACCAACACACCTTGAGCAAGTCCCTTTAGGTGACAACCATCAACACCAATCCATGGTCTGCATCCAGCTTTGAAACCCATCTTCAATGCATTCAAGCACACATATAACTTTGAGAATCTGTTACCAGTGGGTGTTTGATCCAATTTCAGTATGACTGTTGAACCAGGATTCTTCTCCCTTAAGGTGTTGCAGTAGTCCCACAATTTGTTGTATTGATCTGTGATTTGACCCTCAATTGCAAGCATTGCCTTCTTTTTTGCCCTGTATGCCTGATTGTGAGAGATGAAACATCCAAGTTTCTTCATTGCTTAATTTTTTAAGCCACTGACTTCTTTGTTTGGTTCTATCCTCAAATCTTCCTCATAAATCTTTGCCAACCATCCAGATTTCACATTCTTCACATGGTAACTCCTAGCACATGTGTGATCTGGATTGTATTGTCTGATTTGAAATTGTTCCTCACCTGCCATCTTCAGTGCATTAATGTGCCAATCACATCCCTCTGCCTTGCTTCTTGCATAGATCCTCCTCCCATCATTCTTTGTTATTGCCAAGGTTCTCCCTGTTTTCACACTGTGGTAGGTAATTGCATCTTTGAATAGCTTTTTTGTCCCAAATATTTGCTTAAGGAAGAAAGAAGGGTTTTCAACTTGAGATCTCCTGAAAACAAGATCTGGCCTATCACCATCTTCATCAGCTTCAGATTCCCCAAGACTGTCAAAATCAGATTCATTGTTTTGGTCAATTTCTTCCCCCTCACTTGATGAATCAGAATTAGAATGGTGGTCATCAATACCACCCCACTCAACTCCACTGTCAACATTCTCCTTATAAATAATATCATCTATCATTTCCTCATCACTTTCCTCTCTACCAATGAAATCAGAATCTTCATTAGAATCTGAGATATGCATATCCTCATTAGAGTCATCAATATGCATTCTTTGTTTTCCCTTGTTGATAACATGATCAACATTCTCCATAAGAGCTTCTCCATCACTACAAAGCTCCTTATTCACTTCCAAAATGTGTTGAGTTTGAGCTTCATCATCAAAGATGTCTTCATTTTGCTCAAAATTACCCCACTCAAACTCCTTCTCAATTTGTTTCTCTCTATCTTCAGTCTGCACCTCAATCTCCTTCTCAATTTCTTTATCTCTGTCTTCATTCTGCACTTCAATTTGCACCTCAATCTGCCCCTCAATTTCTTTCTCTCTGTCTTCATAATGCACCTCAATCTCCTTCTCAATTTCTTTCACTCTGTCTTCATTATGCACCTCAACTTGCACCTCAATATGCCCCTCAATTTCTTTCACTCTGTCTTCATTATGCACCTCAACTTGCACCTCAGTTTCTTGGTCTTTGTCTTCATTTTGCACCTCAATCTGAACACCAAACAACTTCAACACCCCCTCCTCTACCACATCACCTTCATTGAAGAACTCTACCTCCCCTAAATAATCATCACATTCATGTAGTATGTTTGTTTTTATGCCAACCAAGCACACTTCGAACACCCTAGTTTCAATGCCTAGGTTAAGTAACTTCTCTATGTCAAACATACCTAGAACTTCTTCTAATTTTCCCTCTTTGTTCTTCCCATAATATCTCTTATCCCCAATATAGCCTAGTTGCTCACATAACTTACCTATATAGCCAATATCTGCCCTAGTTCTATCCACAAAATCAAAAACACTCATTGTCCCACCATTATATACTAAAACTCCATTATCATTTGCACTAACAGTTCCCCCATGTTGCAATACCATTGTACAATATTTCCTCATTCCAATGGCACCTACAAACATTTTAACGACAATTTTCACTAACATAAACAAAGATGCATGTGAATTCGACCATATAAAACCCAAAACACTAATGATATTTTTTCAAACAAAATAAACAAATTACAGTGAATTTGAAAAATCAGAATCGATTTTACTAGTTACAGTGAAAACCCATCTAAAATCGACTCAAAACAACCACATTCACCACATTCGTTTACATTTAGTTACAGTGAAAACCCATCTAAAATCGACCCAAAACAACCACATTTAGTTCATTCGCAAGGACATACTACCAATTAAGCAAAAATCGACCCAAAAACTTCATTCTTGAGCAAAAATCGTAACAAATGTTTGTAAGAATAAGAATGGTGGAAGTGAAATCGAAACTTAAAATATGGGGGTACACCTTTCTTCATCTTACGCCTTTGTCGCAACATTTCGCGTCGATTACACACGAATTCATTGTTTGGAATTTGGGGATTTTGAGTTTTCGACTTTGGGGATTTTTTGTTAACGTTGGGAAGGTTTAGGGTTCTCGCACGATTTGGGAAATTTTGTTATGTGTTGACGTTGACAAGTGTGAAAAATAACGACTGACAGCCACGTGATGGGCACGTGAGTCTGTCCGTTAAAACTTAACGGGGCTGGGATGAAATTTCAAAATTTGCACAATACTGGGACCAAATGTGATAAAATTTAACCTATTGGTACTAAATTTGAAAGTCATGGGACCAAAAATTTGAGGGGGCGTGGTTGGTGGGACCAAAACGACAATTTTCTCCACCACTCTACAACAGCCCTATTTTTTCTTTTCTATAGTACATATTAATTTTTGAAATTCTTAATTTTAGCTTTTTTTTTTCTAGGTTCAGTATTATGTTTTCATAATAGGTGATTTTTAATATTTAAATGAGACATGATCACTACTTAGTAAATATCTTCTTAAAGACTTGATATTATTACTTTATTAGGCCAGCTCAGTTCATTTAATTGAATGTTTAATTTCTTTGTTTATGTTTTCCTCTATGCGATTAGAATTTAGGAATGTATCCAGAATTTCGTATTGAAATGGAACAATATTCTAGTTAATTTTTACAATAGAGTTACTTTTAATTCGAGAATCTAGAGTTTTAAGATTTGTGTTAGGGCTTTATTAAGTCTTCTGATTACAATATTCTAGTTATTTGATGTTTTATTCTTTTTTCACATTTTTTTTTCTCTTTGATCATGGTTTTACATCGTCTATTGCACTTTCAAAATAAATTTAATAATATAAAATATATAATTACAAATTTGCCCTTAAAATTTAACTCACATTCACACGCCAAAAAACTAAGGACAAGGAATCAGCATCCATTCATGCAATGCAATGTGGATTATAGAATCTACGCGCATGTGCTCCGATAGCCTATGAATAGATGGAAGATCACCAACTTTTGAGAGCTTCATCAGAAAGGTGTCAAATTTCATCCCCCTATTAATTATAACTTCTTCTAGACAAATTTCATCCCCCTATTTATAACTTGTTCTGGAGAAAGATATTCAATTAAGGACAAACAACTGCTGCTGCATGCATGAATGCTTTTAGGCAAGGCAATCTAATCCACAAATTCGATCACTAATTGTTAACTATTATTATCCACGTACTAAGACACAGGATATATGTTCATTTTTCTTACACACATGCAAAAGGTATCCAACTCTCTGATTAACTGCCTGACAGACATGAATATCAACAACAACATAATCAACATGATATTTTAGTTTCTATGTTATATAAAAATATACTTGATGTGACCTTATCGAATTCACAAGAGTGAATGATAAAGAACACAATCAAAAAGAGATTAAAGCAAGAAATACCTAAATAAGTCCTTGGCAAATCCTTGAATATTTGATGGTAGTGCACGCCCTGGTGAGTATGAAGACCTGCACACAAAATTAACCGGGACGGAGGGATGTCCGGCGACGGACCTCCGACGCTCAGGTCAGTCGAGCTCGATGAAGAAGATGGAGAAAATAAGAGTGTTTCTTATTTAGAGTGAATAGTAATGGAAAAAGTAACTTAACCTTCTATAAAATGAAAAAAGAATGCTTTTATACCTGATGCGTCGAAAAAGAACGCTTACGGATATAGATCGTTCTCTTACGAGCACTATTAATCACGAATCCAATCTCTCGTTGAATCCTTGGCAATCTTCGAGTAGATCTCCTCGGGAATCCAAAAATAACCTGCAAAAGTACGCCGGAGGGGGGCTCCGGCGTAGAAGCTCCGACGCTCAGGTCAGATTCGATCGTAGGCGAAATCAAAGAGGAATTCCCCTGTATATCTAGGGAAATTCCGGCAAATACAGTGGTGTTTCTTCTCAATTCAGTGTATGTTTAGTAAAAATGTATGTATATGTCAAAGAACGTAAGTAAGAATATGGAAAGAACCTGCTTATATACCTGGTCCCCCTCTCAGGAGAGAGAAAGACTCTTTCTTCCTAGATTTGCTCATCCATTCCTGTAAATCCGGCCCAACCCCCTGAAGACCTGGTTTATACCCCTCACGACTTGGCCCTTCAATATACTGGCCCTATCTTCACGGGCTGACCTTTTCTTTTGACTTAGTTAAGAAAGACTAAGTGACATCATGCGTTCCCCTTTGGGCCAGATCCTTGGGCCCAAAGGCTATTAATTCCCCAAATGTGGACTAAAGGCCCAATCATTCTAATTTCTCTAGTTTCCCTTTCTTAGGCCCAGAGGTGTATTAATCCTACTTTCCAGCTTATTGTCCTAATTAAGACTATCATAATTTTATCCCGTTTCCACGTGTCGACTTTTCCAGGAGCGACATATTTATCTACATCAACCACTCCCCCCTACTCTCGTAAAATACCTCAAATTTATGAGAGTAGGAAATAACAAGATGAATTAACCTGAACACCTCTTCGTACAGATCCTCGCCACCTTTCCTTCAATACTCTCTTCCATTCCTGGATACACCCAAGTTCAAGTTTCAGAGAGTGTATCATGTCGCCCTGGGAAATTATATCCCTCTCTGAAACCCTCGAGCCCTAGGGAGCTCAAAACTCTTTGAAATTTCCCCACTTCAGGGATATTAGGTGTTATGGCTCGTACTCTGAACCTTAAGGACTCTTAAGTGGCTAACACTTATCACTCAGAAACTCTCAGCCATATCATGGCTCAATATGGTTTAGATCTCAAACCTCTCGAACTCTTTAAATGATTTACACTTCTTAAAATCTCCAGCTATACCTTGGTTAGTTCAATCAAGGTGGTTCATACACTGAACCTCAAAATCTCATAAGTGTTTCTCATTTACAATCTCATGAGTCTAGTCGCGCGATCTTAAATCGAAACATTTCATCTCTTTAATCTCAGAATTGTGAGGGGCTCTCTAATTCCCCTCGGCCTCACTCTCCGATCGTAAGAAACTTTAATCCTACTTTTATACCTCTGAGTTTTTCTTTGGATGGCTAGGGTCCTATATCCCTAGTTTTGAAAACCTCTTATAACTCTGGATGTCATCTATTTCCCTCAAGCCTCGAGGGATATAATGGGTAGAGCTTCTTCTTTAATCATTTTGGGAACTGGACACCTGTTGGGTCATAGAATTACAAACACCATTTCCTGTTTCATATCAAGGACTCTCGCAAATATATCAGGAGTTGGGTTCATACCAAGAACCCACGCAAATATCCCTCGTCTTGAACGTTTTTCGACTTTCCGTGTTTTATCTCTGGCCCCTGAAAGCTCCTCAAAGGCCCCTATCCCTCTTTCCCCAGTGAAACCTTCCACTGGGTCAGTTACTAAGCATACCAGGTCCTCTACTGAGAAGGCTATGATTTCCTCGTTGCCTCTCACCTTTGATGCCTCTAAAAAGAAGAAGTCCAAAGTTAAGTCCTCTCTGCCCAATGTCGCTCCCAATGCACCTGGTGAGATTAATGTTGATCATCTCATGGCTTTCATAGAGCGTCACACTCCGACCCATGCCACGGAGGCGCTTAATGCTCTATCCTCGGACGAGCGAGTTGTGCACGCCGCCCGCAGTTTCACTCAGGTAGATTTTCAATACAGATACACCTCTAAATAATTAATAAGAGAAAGTATATACGTCTTACTTCATTAAAATTGTTTCTGGCGTAGTTCGGTCTTCTAATCTCCGATGTATCCGATCGGGCCCTTCAATCCCTTCAGCTAGTGGACGATCTCCGAAGCCAAGTGTAGTTGAAAAAGGTAAAGAAGGAGATACTTGATGCAGAACTACGGGACGCTAACCAGAAGTGTAAGGTACTTCAAGCAGAGAAGACGAAGCTTTCAGAAGAGGTTTCTTCGCTGAAGACTCAGTTTGGTGAGCGAGTTGAACGATTGGAGGCTACTCTCCCTTTAGCTGGGATGAAACTATGCATCGACTCTCTTTTTACCTCCGCCATGGGTCAGAAGTTTTTGGGTACCTTGCATCAGGAATGGTTGGAAGCCTTTCTTAAGAGTACCAGCTTCTTAGGGGCAATGGGCGCATATATCCCTCACTTCATAGATCATGGGTTTTCCAATGCCGTAGCTGAACACTCTACTCCTGGATTCAATGGACACTACACCCGTGCTCTTCGTTTGGACGACCTTGTACCGGCGAAGGATATGACTTTCCCTATCCATGTGGCTAACCCAGATCCCGTGGCAGCCGACGCTCTAGAGGAGAAGGCAGAGGGAGGTGGTTCCAGTGGGCAAGTTGATGAAGCAGGAGAAGGTTTCGAGGGGAAGAATGATATTCCCCTCTCTTCATAACTCTATTTCTCTGATAACATTTCGGTACTTTTAAAACACTTTTATTTTTGTTAAGGCCTCTAAGGCCCTTTTTGGTATTTTCCGGAGACTCCACACTCCGGGGTTTTTCTGTGGAGGGCCTAGGCATGGTGCCTTAGGTCTTGAATATTTCCGCTTTTCTTTCGCTTAATATCGTACCTGCACATTTATCACTTGGCATGCATATATACAAATATATATCTCTATCTCTGCTATAAGGTGCACTATCTGTCCTGCTTATGAATTTAACATGTTTTCAGCGTTTTCTTGACACGTAAAGGCTCTAAAGCTCCTAGAAGAACCTTAATGAGGAGATAGGGTTTATATCCCTGTACTTACTTGGTGATTTGATAATGCTTCTAGTCTCTCTCTTAATACTAGAGTTTTTAGGGATTATATTCTCCCTTAGGTTAGAATTCGTAGGGATTATACTCTCCCTAAGAGTTGTTTATACTCGTAAGAGTTGTTTATACTCGTAAGAGTTGGTTTATACTCGTAAGAGTTGTTTATACTCGTAAGAGTTAGTTTATACTCGTAAGAGTTGGTTTATACTCGTAAGAGTTGGTTTATACTCGTAAGAGTTAGTTTATACTCGTAAGAGTTGTTTATACTCGTAAGAGTTAGTTTATACTCGTAAGAGTTGGTTTATACTCGTAAGAGTTGTTTATACTCGTAAGAGTTGTTTATACTCGTAAGAGTTAGTTTATACTCGTAAGAGTTGTTTATACTCGTAAGAGTTAGTTTATACTCGTAAGAGTTGGTTTATACTCGTAAGAGTTAGTTTATACTCGTAAGAGTTGTTTATACTCGTAAGAGTTGGTTTATACTCGTAAGAGTTGGTTTATACTCGTAAGAGTTGTTTATACTCGTAAGAGTTAGTTTATACTCGTAAGAGTTGGTTTATACTCGTAAGAGTTAGTTTATACTCGTTAGAGTTGTTTATACTCGTAAGAGTTAGTTTATACTCGTAAGAGTTAGTTTATACTCGTAAGAGTTGTTTATACTCGTAAGAGTTACTTTATACTCGTAAGAGTTGTTTATACTCGTAAGAGTTAGTTTATACTCGTAAGAGTTAGTTTATACTCGTAAGAGTTGTTTATACTCGGAAGAGTTGTTTATACTCGTGAGAGTTGTTTATACTCGTAAGAGTTGTTTATACTCGTGAGATTTCTCAGGGATAGGGTTTACAGGCAAGTTAATTGTATCTTCTGCTTCTATACCCCCTACTCCCCCTAGCTTTAGAGGCTGTCGTGGATAGAAACTTTAGGAATTGTTCCTAGGCATTTTCTATTCGAATCTTTATGAGCTGGTGTAAGTCTCTTTATCTTGCAATATCTCTATAATGTTATGTTTTAGTTTCCAAAACACATTCGTTATTTCAGCACTCATTATGCGGACCCCTAACAGTTATCTCATGCAAAGAATCTCAGGAATATCTCAAAACATCATATCTTATTAAATTCACAAACAATAAATGCAAGTCATACCTGACTCATGTCAACCGCCTTACCCCCTCAACCGAGAGGGTAAAATTACCCATCGAATTTCTCAAGGACTCGGCATCCCTCAACTTGTTCACACGTGTACTCTTATCTCTGATATACCTCAAGGTCTTGGATACTCAACTCAAGTTTAGGGAGCTCCTAAAGGGAAACTCCTTCATTATGTTCTGGTTCAGCTTAAGAGTGACATGTAAATCTTCAGGCTTACTCGTATATCAGTCTCAAATCAGTCCTGTAAAAATACACCAAAAAGGGCTTCCTACATAGGCTCTCCAGTGCTCGGATAAGCGTCATAAGCATCAATTATATAGTTCAAACATGAAATAACCAAATAATATAAATAAAGTCTCCTTTGATCTCAAACCTGAGATCTGGACCCCCTCTAGGACCTCCTATCATGGCAAGACGATTAATTTCTCTAATCTCAAATCTCAGAAGGGGATCAACCTGTTCGGCCTTAAGGCTCGGGCCTCTCTAATCTCCCTGGGTCTTTGTTCAGCTCTGTGAGGATTTCTCTCCAGTCTCCTCCAATCATCTCCATCCTTCCATCAACTCTATTTATTGGACTTATTATTTCGGTTACTTAGGGCTATTGGCCCTTAAGTACTTCAAAATGCTCAAATCATGTTTCATCACTTTAAAAGGATCATATCATGCAATATTAAAAATTCATTATCTTTTCAAAAATAAAACTTCATAGCATCGAACAAACAAATCAAATCAACTTCCACTCTAAAAATCATAAATAAAGTGGATCATGCTTACTCAAATAATCTCTTCAAATGAAAATTACAATGAATATTCAATTCTCCATGTTTCATCATAAATGAGTATTTCCAGTACATGCAAGCTTCAAGGTCCTAAACGAGGACATAACTCAAGACATATCCTTGTTTAAAGATAAAAAGGTAAGAAGTAGCACTTTTCATTTTTTTGATCTCAAGGACCTGAATAAGCTCAATCTATAATTTGAAATCATATCTAAAATATAGAAACATGTCAATCATACACAATTTGAAAATAGCTATGCTAGCTTTCGTTCCCAGAACCATAGTCATCATCAATCCTCCCACATAAAGTAGTCATAGAACTCAACATATGAATCACCTACTCATGCTTCTAAAATTTCAAGTAATTCTCAATTCCAATATCATTTATAAAACATCTACATAAATCCATCGTGTAAGCTTAAGGGGACCCTTCTTAATTCAACGGAAAAGAGTAGCCTCGTATCATATATGTCAATCTCTAAAAGACATGCTCATAATAATATCTACAAGAATTAACACTTGTACTAACCAGTGGTACTAATGTACTCAGCATATCTCTGCTAGCCCTCACGGACCTGGGCTCTTAGGTCCTGGCCAATTCATGTTCATATCTCTGGTAACCCTCATGGACTGGAATACTTCATATCTCTGCCAGCCCTGGGGGACTGGAATACTCCATATCGCTGCCAGCACTCGGGGACCTGAATATCCCTCCAGAACCTCTTGCGTTTTTAGCACTCCCAGAGTTTTTAAGGGTTTTTGGGCTGGACCTCCTCAAAATTTCTCGAAATAAAAAGGTTAAATAACAATTTGTACCAAGATTTGGTACATGTTTTGTCAATATTCTAGTACTCATTCAATAAAAGGTGTATTCTCGTGCGAATCTTTCCACATATACAATACGTCTCATATTTTCGCAACATATTGATTGAAACGATTAACATCCACGCTAAACTAAATAGATTAAAATCATTCTCCACAACATCTTAGTTAAGGAGTAGTCATTTATGCAAATCACAACATATAATAGTTTATCACGATTCTATCTATCACAGGTAAATTATTCTTCTCACTCAAATTCATCACATCGACGAGTCTCATTCAAGTATCAATCAATTAGTCAAGACAATGCATGCTACCTAATATATCACATTTTTCAACATAATAGTCAGAAATGACTGTTGATGCAAATATTATCACAATCACTTTTTATCAGACTGCACACATGTTCTCATTATAGACTTATGTTTCTTATACAAGCTAATTTTTCAGAAGTACTTGACACTAGATCATCAACAAAAACGTCTTTCAAGTGATATTTCAATTTCAATTTACATAAAGAGTGCAGAGATACCTCCCTTAAGTTATCAAATACTCGAAAAGACTTGTGAGATTCCAGGTATATGTTCATCAAACCCTCTAAAAGACTTGTGAGATTCCAGGTACATGTTCAGGTCATTTCTGACCTACAGCCTCAATAGCCCTCGGGAAGGCTATGGGGGCTGGAGCGCCCTAGACAACCATCACCTTCTTCCTGGATCGTGTTATTATAACATTCAGTTGTTCAGTAGTCAATACCAGCAATTCTGAACCTGTAGCTACTGGAGGTATCTCCCTGCTAGGTCCACTCCCGAGGGCTCCAGACATGTCACCCTCAGTAGGGATAGGAGCGTCTAGAGTCTCTTCCCTCAGATTCTGGACTTCTATTGGTGTAAGGGGCGGATTTTCCCCTGAAGGAACGAATGCAAGTCATTTTCCCGAACTTTTAACCAAATTCTTCGGAGGGGGAGGAAGGAAAATAGGTAGTGGAGTTCTTCCTCCCACTGGAATTCCAAATTCAGGTCGTATAGGGGAGGAAAATATATTCTTTCCCTCTTTAGTAGTTCGTCTAACAAGCTCATGTTCACCTCCAATAGTTAGGAAATAAATCTCACGTCTTAGATCTAGTTTCCCACAGACGGCGCCAGTTGATGCGTCGAAAAAGAACGCTTACGGATATAGATCGTTCTCTTACGAGCACTATTAATCACGAGTCCAATCTCTCGTTGAATCCTTGGCAATCTTCGAGTAGATCTCCTCGGGAATCCAAAAATAACATGCAAAAGTACGCCGGAGGGGGGCTCCGGCGTAGAAGCTCCGACGCTAAAGTCAGATTCGATCGTAGGCGAAATCAAAGAGGAATTCCCCTGTATATCTAGGGAAATTCCGGCGAATACAGTGGTGTTTCTTCTCAATTCAGCGTATGTTTAGTAAAAATGTATGTATATGTCAAAGAACGTAAGTAAGAATATGGAAAGAACCTGCTTATATACCTGGTCCCCCTCTCAGGAGAGAGAAAGACTCTTTCTTCCTAGATTTGCTCATCCATTCCTGTAAATCCGGCCCAACCCCCTGAAGACCTGGTTTATACCCCTCACGACTTGGCCCTTCAATGTACTGGCCCTATCTTCACGGGCTGACATTTTCTTTTGACTTAGTTAAGAAAGACTAAGTGACATCATGCGTTCCCCTTTGGGCCAGATCCTTGGGCCCAAAGGCTATTAATTCCCCAAATGTGGACTAAAGGCCCAATCATTCTAATTTCTATAGTTTCCCTTTCTTAGGCCCAGGGGTGTATTAATCCTACTTTCCAGCTTATTGTCCTAATTAAGACTATCATAATTTTATCCCGTTTCCACGTGTCGACTTTTCCTGGAGCGACATATTTATCTACATCAATACCTTATTCTGGAGGGGTAGGGAAGTAAATTTGCCTTTAGGGTTTGTTACAAACAATGCCACGTCACTGTACAACCTGACACATAACTAATTATTCAGATAATGCGCCTACATTTGCAGGAATGCTCAGAGATATTCTGACACACCGAGATTCGTTATTTCTTCTTATTAACCAAGACCATTTCTCAATCTAGTCCTGGATGAGGGTATTAATATCAGATCAGATCTTGGAGGGATCTGATCAGATCATGACCTATATCATGGGTAGATACTTTTCTGATCCTGATCCTAGAAAGAAATGAACAACCTTTACTTTGGTCTCAGTCAGTAGCTGTTCCTTCCTGGTCGTGCACCATAATGTCACATCATCCACTCCCCCTATTCTTGACAAGGACAACTTTTTGCAGGAATAGTTAAGAATATAGTCTTTTCAAATTCTTAAGTTTCCGCTCATTTTCTAGGAAATAATTACCTTTTGATCTGGACCGTTCTTTAAGATTTAACCTTTCATCTCCCTTCATCTGAGCCTTACACGCGTTATTCATCTGGCCAAGCCACTGTCCCATCGTCGTTTAACATAAAAAGAGAAATCTATCTTCATTTTCCCCTCTTTTACTTCTAGCCTAAGTAAAAGAAAAACTTTCATATTCTTCAGAAATCATCTTTCTAAAATTCCGGTGGGAGGCCTCTCTTTTCCGACGAGTTTTTCCGTTCCGGTGCAATCGCCTTTAGTCCCCAGGTATTACTTTATGTCTCTTCTTACTCTCTTTTTTCTACTTCTCAAATGACTAGCCCATCTCCTTCCGCTCCTGGTTCTACTTCTTTTTCAACTGAAGGGGAAAGTGCTCGTTCTGATTCTTGCCACCATAACTCTCGGAGCCTAACCCCAGATCAACTTTATTCATCTGGTCACACATATGTATTATCCGATCAATACCCTAGATCTCAGCTAAGACCTCCGCCATCGGTATTGGCTCCGTCTTCATCCTCCTTTTCTTCCCATCCTTTGGTCTCTCGCCGTCCTCGGAAATTAGCTATTCCCGAGGATGCTTCAAGTGAGTTACGGGATAAGGTTGCTTTCCATTCTACCCTTGTTCCTTCAGAACTTAGGGAGATAAAAAGGAGATGCCATAGTCCTTCGGATTTCCTTTTTGACATGGCCCTTCCTGAGGAGAGACCCAATTTCTTTTGCCCTCCTTCGTTACCTTTCTTCAAAGCACACATAGACTGTGGGATCCGCTTCCCCATTTTCCCTTACCTTGTAGATGTATGCCGTCTTTTTAACATTTCGGTAGCCCAAGTTAACCCTTCATCCATAAGAACCTGCCTATCATTCTATATCCTATTGAGGCATTATGGGGGTAATCCTAATGCCGAGATGTTTGTGTCTTGTCATGAGATTAAACTGAAGGAGGGCTTTTTCTACTTCAGTTCTCGAGTTAATGGTCCTCCTTACTTCATAAAGAAACCTTCTAGTCTTGAAGTAGGGTGGAAAAAGAAGTACTTCTGGGTCACTCCCTCTTATCCTATTATCCCAGATTCTATTGTTTCTCAAAGGGATCTGAAAATCATGGGCTGTCTAGAGGATCATGTTCTTGATAAAAAGAATGGTCTTTTTAAAATAAACCATCTTTTACGGGATCGAGGGGTGTTAATCCATTTTGGTCTTGACAGCTCTGGAGCGGAACTTTCCCCCATAGCCAGTAAAGTTATCTTCTCCCTCTTACTTTTGTGTAATCTTTTTTTTTTATCTCATATATATCTGGTCTAACTTTTTTTTTCTTTTCTTGCTTTTCAGAGATGGACTTCGTCTTTAGTTCTGTCAAACTGGATTTCATTGATGTTGATGATGATGAAGTCACTCAGACAGAGACCTCTTCAGTAGCTCCAGTTTTACCCACTGAGATGGCTGATGCTACTACCACGGCAGCCCCTTTGCCTTCACCCTCATCTATTCCAGGAGGAACATCTGTTCCTTCCACCAATAGGATCCTCAGGAGCACAACTTCTGGTATGCCTCCTCCTGTTCACAAGCGATATGCTCCTAGATTTAGTGATAAGATTCCTTCCAAGAAATCCAAGTCTCACCGCGCTCGTTCGGATGCCACTATTCCTCAAAGGTCGTCCAAGGACTTGTTTACTCTAGAGATCCATAAGGTTGTTTCTGAATTAAGGGGCGAGGAAAGCGCTACCTTTCTCAAGCTGGTTCCCACCACAGATGACAAACATCAATTCTTTGAGCACTCAACTCCTCAGCTCTGGGGGATTTCTTCTGAGTTGTGTACTCAGGTAGTTTATCTTCTTATGTGTTTTTACACCTCTCGTTGCCTCTTTATTTTGTTAATAGATTTCCTCTTCTTCAGCTTATGATTGTTCAAGGGATCTTATTGGACAAGACTGAGAAAGAACACGCTACTAAGGATCTGGGGCGTCTCCATTTAGAGTTGTCTGAGAAGGATGAGGAAGTCCATAAAGCAGCTACAGATCTTAATTTGCTCACTACTCAGAATGCTGATCTGAAAAAGAAGGTTGAAGAGAGCTAGGAGTTGGCGTAAAAGGTCCGTTTTGATCTGATTTCCCAACATCAGGAAGAGGTATTAGCTCTAAAGACTCAGCAAGAGAAAGCTTTGGGGGAAGCTTTTACTCAGCAAGAAAAAGCTTTGGGGGAAGCTTTTACTCATGGGCGGAAGCGAGGTATCGAGGACTATCGTCGGGGATTGTTGATGACTTCTATTGGCCAAGAATTTCTCCAGGATCTCTACTCGGGACTAGTTGAAGCATATCAGCTTAGCCCCCACTATATCAGGGATATGAATCCCCATATTGGTCACTTCATAACCCATGGGGTCAAGTGCACCGTAGCCCAAGTGAAGGAACAGGGTTTCAAACCCTCTATTGACACTAATCCGATTATCAAAAGTCTGACTCCTTCTCTTTTTTTCCGTGGAGATCTCAATGCAGTGCCTGATCAGGAATGGTGGCTGCCTGTTATTCAAAAGGCGGCCTTGAAGTTGGCTTTTGAGAAGGAGTGAAGTCCTGAAATGCCTGTTGCCTCGTCGTTGATTTATAACGTGTTCCCTCCTCGTCAGGGCCCTTCTTCTTCTTCTGATCCTTTGCCCAGTCTTCCTCCGTTGGAAGGATCTAATACTCCAGATCTCGGGCTCCCCAACTCTGAGGAAGAAGCTGCTCCTGCCACCGATGTCCAAATCTAATGCTTTTCTTGATTTTAGAGCTTGCATGCTCTTTTTGTTATTGAACTCTATTATTTTTGCTATCGTACTTTTTGTATTTTGACTTTTTCTTTTTGCGCATGGATGTGATCTTTTCATTAATATGCACTTTTATCTTTTTAGAACTGTTTCTGTTCTAAATATTTCATGCTTGTGTTATCATAGATTCTTCCAGGTAAACAACTATTTATGATCTCGGACTCAGGTCCTGAGATTTCTTCTCATCCTCAGGAAAAAATTGAAATTTTTTCCAAGTAAATAAATATTTCTGATCTCGGACTCAAGTCCTGAGATCTCTTCTCATCCTCAGAAAAAAATTGAAATTTTTCCAAGTAAATAAATATTTCTGATCTCGGGCTCAAGTCTTGAGATCTCTTCTCATCCTCAAGAAAAAATTGAAATTTTTTCCAAGTAAATAGATATTTATGATTTCAGACTCAGGTCCTGAGATCTCTTCTCATCCTCAGAAAAAATTGAAATTTTTTCCAAGTAAACAAATATTTTTGATCTCGGACTCAAGTCCTGAGATCTCTTCTCATCTTCAGAAAAAATTGAAATTTTTTCCAAGTAAACAAATGCTTCTAATCTCGGACTCATGTCCTGAGATCTCTTCTCATCCTCATAAAAAATTGAAATTTTTTCCAAGTAAATGAATGCTTCTAATCTCGGACTCAGGTCCTGAGATCTCTTCTTGTTTATACTCCGAATATGAGGAGCAGCATTTGCTCATTCAGAGTTATATTTTATACTTTTATATGAGTTGTTTATACTCCTCGGGGAGTTGTTTATACTCCGAATATAGGGAGCATCATTTGCTCGTTCAGAGTTATATTTTATACTCTTATATGAGTTGTTTATACTCCTCGGGGAGTTATTTATACTCCGAATATAGGGAGCAGCATTTGCTCGTTCACAGTTATATTTTATACTCTTATATGAGTTGTTTATACTCCTCGGGGAGTTGTTTATACTCTGAATATAGGGAGCAGCATTCGCTCATTCAGAGTCATATTTTATACTCTTATATGAGTTATTTATACTCCTCGGGGAGTTCATTCAGATCCGGATATTCTTGCATTAATAAGATAAAAAGGAGCTGCTCTTACCAGCTCCTTGTTTTATTGAATTTTTAAAAGTGCAAACTATTACAAGGATCTTTCATGTCCTGAATACATGGTTCAGTTCATGAATAAAGAAAAATGACAAAAGTAAAGGTTTCGGATCTTGCTTGTTTCTTAACAATAATATTTCTTGAGTTTGCTCACATTCCATGGACGTGTTACTTCCTTTCCATCTTCTCTCATCAACTTGTATGCTCCTCCTTTTAGCACTTCTTTCACAATGAATGGCCCTTCCCAATTTGGCTCCAACTTCTTCACTGGCTTTAGTGCATCAACTCTCCTGAGAACCATGTCACCTTGATCAAATTTTCGCATTTTTACTTGCTTATTATATCCAGCTCTGATCTGGCTCTTGTACGCCTCGGCCTTGAGATGTGCTATCTCCCTTTCTTCTTCTACCAAATCCAGATTTTCTTTCATCAAGACAGAGTTTTTGCCTTCATCATAAAACAAGATTCGGTGGGATTCGGATCCGACCTCTACTTGGATCACGGCTGCTGCTCCATAGACCAAGTTAAAAGGCGTCTCCCCTATAGCTGTTTTGGGGCTGGTCCGTCCGGTAGGACCAGAGAACAGAATCCAGCTCATCTGGCCAGCTTCCTCTCTTCTTTTCCAATCTAACTTTTATCCCTTCAACTATGGTTCTGTTAGTCACTTCCACTTGGCCACTGGCCTGAGGATGTGCTACTGGTGTGAATCTTTGTTTGATCTTCATCTTTTCACACAAGTTCCTGATAGCCTTGCCACTGAATTGAGTTCCGTTATCCGAAACGAGGACTTTAGGAATCCCAAATCTACAACAAATGTTTCTCCATAAGAATTTCTCATCGATCGTGGCTACAGCTTCAGCTTCCACCCACTTACTAAAATAATCCACGGCCACAATCAGAAAGGATCTTTTTCCTGATGCTTCAGGAAATTTTTCTACAATGTCAATCCCCCATTTATCAAAAGGGCATGGGGAGTACATAACTCCCATTTCTTCTCCAGGAACATAGATAAGGGGTCCATGCTTTTGACACTTATCACATTTTCGTATCAGCTCCTTAGCATCTCAGAGCATTTTTAGCCAATAATATACAGCCCTTAAGATTCTTCTGACCACGTCCCTAAACCCTGTGTGGCTTCCTCCACATCCTTCATGGATCTCTCGAATGACATGGTTCCCTTCATCATCAGTTATGCATTTCAAATATGGCTGTGAAAATGATCTCTTGTACAGATCCTCACCTATCATGCAATATCTTGCGAATATTGCTCTTTTAGGAACTCCTTGTTGATCAAGCCTTTGTCCTATTTTCAGATAATTAATAATTGGGGCTCTCCAATCTTCACTTTCTGCTTTCTCCTCAACTGAGAACACCTCCATGTCTATCATTCTGTTATCTGCTGCTAGGAGGGTGATCTGGCCTTTAGCTCCTTCTTCCACTGAACTGGCCAGCTTTGCTAAGTAGTCAGCTTTGCAATTTTTTGCTCTTGGTATCTGCTCCAAAGAGAACTCCACAAACCTTGATTTGATATTTTCCACGATTCTGACATATTTGATCATCTTTTCATCTTTCTTTTCATATGATCCAGCTACTTGTTGAGCCACCAACTGAGAATCTGAAAAAATCTTTACTTTCTGCGCCCCCAGATCTGCTAACATTTTCATCCCTCTCACTAGGGCCTCATACTCTGATTCATTGTTTGAGGCCTTGAAACCAAATTTAATTGCAAATTGTAACTTTTCTCCTGTTGGAGTAATGATCATCACTCCAACTCCACTTCCCATCATGGTAGAGGATCCATCCACATAAGCTGTCCATTCTTCCAACTCTATGTTCCTCGTAGTTTCTTGAATAAAGTCTGCCAAAGCCTGAGCCTTAATAAGTTCTTCTAGACAAATTTCATCCCCCTATTTATAACTTGTTCTGGAGAAAGATATTCAATTAAGGACAAACAACTGCTGCTGCATGAATGCTTTTAGGCAAGGGAATCTAATCCACAAATTCGATCACTAATTGTTAACTATTATTATCCACTAAAATAGGATATATGTTCATTTTTCTTACACACATGCAAAAGGTATCCAACTCTCTGATTAACTGCCTGACAGACATGAATATCAACAACAACAGAATCAACATGATATTTTAGTTTCTATGTTATATAAAAATATACTTGATGTGACCTTATCGAATTCACAAGAGTGAATGATAAAGAACACAATAAAAAAGAGATTAAAGCAAGAAATACCTAAATTAGTCCTTGGCAAATCCTTGAATATTTGATAGTAGTGCACACCCTAGTGAGTATGAAGACCTGCACACAAAATCGGGCTGGAGGGATGTCCGGCGACGGACCTCCGACGCTCAAGTCAGTCGAGCTCGATGAAGAAGATGGAGAAAATAAGAGTGTTTCGTATTTAGAGTGAATAGTAATGGAAAAAGTAACTTAACCTTCTATAAAATGAAAAAGGAATGCTTTTATACCTTATTCTGGAGGGGTAGGGAAGTAAATTTGCCTTTAGGGTTTGTTACAAACAATGCCACGTCACTGTACAACCTGACACATAACTAATTATTTAGATAATGCGCCTACATTTGCAGGGATGCTCAGAGATATTCTGACACACCGAGATTCGTTATTTCTTCTTATTAACCAAGACCATTTCTCAATCTGATCCTGGATGAGGGTATTAATATCAGATCAGATCTTGGAGGGATCTGATCAGATCATGACCTATATCATGGGTAAATACTTTTCTGATCCTGATCCTAGAAAAAAATGAACAACCTTTACTTTGGTCTCAGTTAGTAGCTGTTCCTTTCTGGTCGTGCACCATAATGTCACATCATCCACTCCCCCCTATTCTTGGGTAGGTGAGAGTTTAGAAAAAGGAATTCGGGTTGTGGAGATTGAACCTGGAAATTCTGTATCGAACGAGGTGAAACCAAATTGAGGTAGACATTCACGAACAAGTCTGAGTTCTTGTTTACGTTTGAGTCCCAAACCTCACCAACAATAATCTGTTGTTGTGACTGTGAGGAAGACATTATTAACAGAGAAAATTAATTAATAATAGGAGGAGATGATTCTTATAAGTTGGCTAGACGTTGCAGTAGAGATTATGAAAGATGAAGAGAAGCGCGGCCAATTATATAAGAAAAACTACATATCTACAAAAGATATGTTGCCATAAATAATCTATAGATATCTTTTTTTTTTTTATTTCTTAAGATTACGATTTAAAAATTATATCTAAAATATTAAAATTTATATTACAGTATATATGATATTGAAATAAAAAATATTTAGCTCTATAAAATAGTTCAATTAATAATTTCCTTTTTTTTATTACGAATCTACGATCGAATTTAATTTTTAGTAAATTAAATCTAGTGGTTACAAATAATTTATTAAGAATTTGAAGTTAAAAAAATAGTTCAATATTTTCTAGATAAAAAGCTTCTTAAACGATTTTTATAATATTTTACTTTTAACCTTTCCAATTTAAAGTTAAATTTATTTTAAAATTTATAAACTTGATTCTCCTTTTATTTTTATAATGAATTTAATTTTTATAAAAGGTGAAAATTATACTAATAAAATAAACTTAACACGTACAATAATATATATAGATTTTAAAAAAATCACACAATTTGAAAATCATGAGCTTAATAAATCATTTTGGATCATATTTTTCAAGTTTTATTTAATTTCTTTTAAGTTCAACTTGGGCTTAATAGAAAGGAAGAAAGTTCATGAGTTCAAACAAATATCTCAAATGCAACATCCTTAATAAACAAATCAAATGAGATTCACCTAAATTTTACTGGTATCTACTGGTAACGCTGACCGCGTAGGCCACGTTGGGGCTAGTACAAGTCATAACATACATGATTGATCCAATAATAAACGTGTATGAGACAATTTTCATGCGCTCGATTACAGCTTTCTTAGAAGGACAATCCTTCTTTGATAACTTATTCCCTTGGTTTGTGGCTAGAGAATCTCTTTTAAAAAAAATCATAAAAAAACACTTTAACACCTTAATTATCTATGTAGGTGGATTACCTCTATAAATATTTTTACCAAGGATGTAGCAGGCTTCACCCAAGTCCTTCATCATGAAGGTCTTGGATATCGATCCAATCATTCACAGATTGCATTAGCGTTATATTTTTTTTCCAAAATTAATATATCATCTACATAAATGATCATATGAAAAATATGTCAGTCATGATGCATTTTTGATAAATGAATGTCCTTTATTTTTTATGGAGATCAAACTGCAAATTCAAATACTTGAAATTATCACTATTGGTCCTTTTTCGTGGCTTTTATGGTTTGTGCCAACAGTCGGTTAGTTAGTTGATTCAGTTGTTAGTTCTTGTGTCAACTGATTGTTGGTTGGAAACTTTGGGTATTTATACCCCTTGGCTGTTAGTTTTAGAGGTTGATTGAATTTGTGTAAAACATTGTGAGGGTTTCAGATAATTGTGGGTTTTCGGAATAAAGTTCATATTGTTCGTTCATATCATTCGTAAGGTGATTGCTTACGTTGCGTCATTTGGTATCTAGAGTTGGGAAAGATGCCTCCATCAAGACGATCTTACCCAGATGCAACAACAATTGGATCAATTGACCACGAACATGATCGCCCTCGCCGCCCAGCATCAGGAAGTTTTGGCCACATTGGCGGGTCGTGAACCTGTCGATGACCAATCGTCGTCTCCACCCGCGCCTACCCAGCCGGATGCTTCGACCATAGAGGAAACGAAAACCTTAGAAAACCCTTTCGCCCCTTTGGACAAGGGCTTGTGCAACCAGGGTGTGCCGAGCGGCGGAAGGAAGATAACCGCTGGGAAATCAGGTTCAAGATGGAAATCCCTAAATTCCATGATCACACGTGTAAGTTTTTCTTGTACTAAAAACCAAGTGTAATACAAAAGAAAACAAATGGAGGAAAACAACAATAGAGAAAAAGAAATTAAAGAGAAACTGAAAACACCGGGCTCAGCGCCTAGACTCAAGTGGAATGTCACACGATGCAAGGGAACAACCTCGAGGCCTTCCTATCTCACCGAATTCTCACTCTTGGTAGCTCTTTCTCTTTTCTCACTCATACAAGAATTGTATTGTAAACCACACTTTTCACCAAAGGACCAATGCCCTTTATATAGTGAAGACCACCCATGATTTCCGGCAATTAGCCATAATTCCCAATGAAGGGAAAGGAAAGTAAATCGTGGGATTGGTACAAATTACCGCGATTAAGAGAAAGTCTGCCTAAAGTGTGAGATTTGGTAAGAAAGGAAAAGTAGGATTTTTCTCATATGGGCCAAAGCCATATCTTGTGGGCCAAGAAACCATTCCACTAAAATAGTGGGGCTAGACAAAGGCCCAACAACACGGACAAATTTGATCTTGCCGATTGGTTAATCATCGTGGATGAAATCTTGGATTTCAAGAACGTTCTGAATTCGCGTCGCGTCACGTTTGTGGCTACACCTTTGCGTGGGCGAGGGTCGCATTGGTGGAAAATTTTGAAATCTTCACGCATTAGGTCCGGCAAGAACCCGATAGCGTCTTGTTCCAAATTCAAAACCAAGATTCAAGCAACATTCTTCCTGTTTAACCATACTAGAATTATGTTTCAACACTTACAAAACCTTTGCCAGGGGTCGCGTTCCGTGGCGGAATACTCTAATGAGTTTTATCAGCTTATGGTCCGTAATGATCTTTCAGAATCTACAGATCAGTTGGTTTCAAGATTTATTGGAGGCTTGCGCGTGAGTATTCAAGATGTCCATAATTTGTGATCTCCGTCGTCAGTTTCAAAGGTGCATCAGCGTGCTATTCTTGTGGGGAAGCAGCACGCGAAGCGTTCGACGAATTTTCAACCACTCCCACTTAACCGTGCGGATAACAGTTCCACAGGTCAGGGCCCTCGACCTCAAGTTCCAACACGACCGTCACCGCATATCGCCTCGTCCGCAAAGCAGTGCCCCGCGCTAGGAGAATATTTTTCTTGTGGGGGTCTTAGATATCGTGCCGGGAATTGCCCCAAATGGGCCTTACTTATCGAAGATTCAGGTTACGATGGCCCACCTATATTTGACGAGGAACCAGATCCTATGCCATCCGAGGTCCAGCTTTATGGCGACGATTGTCCAGCTTTAATTGTCTGACGCACTTGCCTGGCCCCAAAAGGTGATGATATATCCATCCAGCGCGCGTCCCTTTTCCATTCCACTTGCACCATCGCCGGAAAGGTTTTCAAACAAATCTCTCAAATGCAATATCTTTAATAAACAAATTAAATGAGATTCACCTAAATTCTACTGGTATCTACTATTAACGCTGACAGCGTAGGACACGTCGAGCCTAGTACAAGTCATAACATACAATTCTTCTTTGATAACTTAATCCCTTAGTTTGTGAGTAGAGAATCTCTTTAAAAAAAAAAAATCATAAAATACACTTTAGCACCTTATCTATGTACGTAAGTAGATTGTGGCAGCTCCAACATCCTGTAAAATCTATTTCTATAAATCTTTGTGCGAAGTATGTAGGACGCTTCACCCAAGTCCTTCATTGTGAAAGAGCTTCATCAAAATATATATTTATAACTCTTAGAGACTTTGCCTCATTCTATTAGAGGAGATAAGTCCAATATGTAAAGTACTTTACATCTTTGAGCTAAGTTTTATGTGTGCTTCACTGCTTGGGATTAATTGTTTTTGGCTTTGTCAATAAGTGGGTTGTGCATGCTTTGCAATGATATATATAACGCATGGGGAACGTCAATTCTCGGTGTCAAAGAAAATTGACACGAAGTGGTGAAATTATTAAAATTAATTAGATTAAATTTTTTTATTTTGTGGACTTTAATGAGTAAGGTTTAATTGAGACTTGAAATTCTGGAATGAGGTTTTTTTCCCCTCATTCAATTTTGTTAATTGTCTAAGTATGATTTTTCATATTTTTCTCTTTAATGTGGTAGTAAGACTCTACAAATACAAACTTTTTCACTACTATAAAAAGACTTGCATCCCTCCACTATCTTTGTATGGAAAGAAAATCTCAATCTCTACTTCATACATTTTGTAGAGTGTCAAAGGGTTCTACCACGAAAAGTTTGAAGAATTGCTTTTCATTGCTTTCAAGAGTAGTGTGATTGGGTGTTATACCTTGAGCACTCAATGTTCGTGAAGGCCTGAAGAACATTAGGCGAGTAAAGTGAGTTTAAGGGCAACCAGTTCTCTACTGCCTTGTCCAGGATTAAATTCGATTTGTTTTCTACAATTGTTTCGAAAACATGTGGTTAACACATTCCATAAATGGACCTTTATAGTTTGCACCCAAAAAAAAAAACATCAAAGAAAGCATAAAAAAACTGGCCTATTCCAAGTTGAAATCACGAAGTTTTTATTGATTCAACACTGGAGCACAGTTAGAATGTTATATAGAGAAATAAGGAATTATGAAATTATGATTTCGTTGAATAATTGTAAAGAAGTACAAGAGAGTATATATAGATACAAGAGGATATCTAATGTATTTCTTAACAACTAGATAAGATCTAAATCTAATCAAGAAAAGTAAATAATTATAATATATAATATATATTAATATATTATATATCCAATACGCCCCCTCAAGATGGAGCAACGTAGGAGAGTCCAATCTTGACCATAAGAATTTGAAGACGAGAACGAGCAAGTGGTTTTGTGAGAGCATCAGCTAGTTGGTCTTCGGAAGACACGTGTGAAACACGTAGTTGAGAAGTCATGATCAAGTCCTGAACAAAGTGGTAGTCAATAGTAATATGTTTCATTCGGGAATGAAACACGGGGTTAGAGCAAAGATACGTGGCTCCAATATTATCACAATAGATGGCAGGGAGAGTGTCGATGGAAAAGCACAGTTCTTGAAAAGAGATTTCAACCATTGTACCTCAAAAGGTGCACATGCAATGGCTCTATATTCTGCTTCTGTTGAGGAGCGAGCTACCGACTTTTGTTTCTTGGAAGACCAGGAGATGGAATTTGGTCCAAGAAAGACAACATAGGCACTTGTAGATGTACGATCATCAGAGTTTCCAGCCCAATCAGCATCAGTGAAGCAATGTGGTGAGGTAGATGAGTTAGGGCGGAGGGTGATTCCAACATCTCTAGTTCCATTTAGGTATCGAAGAAGACGCTTGACAGTATTCCAATGAGTTATGGTAGGAGCATACATGAATTGGGATAATTTGTGTACAGCAAAGACAATATCGGGTCTAGTAAGTTGGAGATATTGGAGACTTCCTAGAACTTGACGATATTGGGTGATATTAGTAGGGGATGATCCATTAGATAAAGTTAAACGAGTAGAGGTGGAGAGAGGTGTTTGAACAGGTTTAGAAGTGATCATGTTGAAACGGGTAAGAAGGTCAATGATATACTTACGTTGGGAGAGAAAGCATGATGTTTTAGTACGAAGTACTTCCACACCTAAGAAGTAGGAAAGAGGGTCTAAATCTTTGACATAAAATTTTGTACGAAGGTCTGAGGCCACTTTAGTGAGGAAAGAAGTGTTATTCCCTATAAGAATTAGATCATCAACATATACAAGAAAATATGCAATAATACCGGATTTGTTGTACACAAATAGAGATTCATCAGATTTGGTGTGAATGAAACCAATGCTCTCAAGAAAGGTTCGAAGAGCAAAATACTAAGTACAAGGTGCTTATTTTAGGTCGTTGATGGATTTGTGTAACTTACACACATATGTTGGGAAGGTCTTGTCAACAAAACCGGGAGGTTGAGCCATAAATACGGTGTCAGATAGGGAACCATGAAGGAAAGCATTGTTCACATCAAACTGTCGAAGTGACCAATGCTTAGGACTTCTCGAACGGTTGCTGGTTTGACCACATGACTGAACGTTTCTGAGAAATCAACTCCGGGGCATTGATGAAAACCCTTGGCTACAAGTCGAGCTTTAAATTTATCCAAGGAACCATCCGGTTTACGCTTGATGCGAAAGACCTACTTTGAACCAACAATGTTGACTGAATCATCAGGCGGTACCAAATCCCATCGTTCATCTTTTAATGTTTGAAAGACGCAACTAGGTTCAGTGTCAGAGGATAGATTAATAGTAAGACCGTACCTCGAATTTGATTTGAAGATCATGTTTTGAGCTCGAGTCACCATTCGAGTACCATGTGGAGCTGGTGGGGATGGCGAAAAGGGAGCATCTGGCGACTCGAGTAGAAGAAGGGTGGGGGTGTGTTTCGGAAAGCGGGTGGTGCAGCATGGCTGGATGGTGGGCTGGGGGTGTATTCGGCGAAACAGGGGGTGCAGGTAGGGGAATTGGTGGTGGGGATGATTTTACGCAACATTGGGTATTTTTTGGAAATGGGGTGTATTAGGCAAAACAAGGGGTGTAGATAGTGGAATTGGTGGTGGGGATGAGTTTACGTCGATAGTGGGTATTTCTAGGGAGGGTGTGTATTCGTAAAGGTTGGGGGTAGAGCAGGAGAAGTAGGTAGGGAAGGGGGTGCATTAAGCAAAATGGGCGGTGGAAAGAGCACAACAATAGGGTTTTCTAGTGGGCAGGGAGTGTATTTACTAAATCGGGGGGTGTATCTACTAAATCAGTGGGTGTATTCGAAGGGGATGTGGGAGTGGCTAAAGGAAATATATTTTCAACGAATTGAACATGACGAGATGTATATATTCTTTTGGTGTTTAAGTCAAGGCATAGGTAGGCACTTTGGGTGAGAGAGTATACAATGAAGATACAAGGGATGGATCGAGGTTCTAATTTGTGGGAGGTGTAGGGGCGAAACCAAGGATAGCATAAGCAACCAAATACTCGAAGTTTAGACAGGTTAGGAGTTTGTTTTAGAAGACGTTCATAAGAGGATTGCATGTTTAGGTTGGGTTTAGGGAGGCGGTTTATAACATAAGTTGCAGCACAGACGACGTGGGGCTAATAAGTGAGAGGCATGGATGTGTGATGTAGAAGGGCTAGGGCTGTATCAACAACATGTCTGTGACGACGTTCAGACATGCCATTATGTTCAGGAGTGTGGGGTGGAGTAGTTAGGTGGGAGAATCCATGGGTTTGAAGGAAGGATCATAGGGCAATGAATTCACCCCTGTTGTCAGTATAGAGGGTTTGATTTTGGTGTTGTAGAAGTTTTCCACAATGTTTTTAAAGGATGTAAAGGTTGGGGAGGACATCAGATTTGGGTTTTAGGGGGTAAATCCATATATATTTGCTAAAGTGATCAACAAAAATAACATAATATTTGAAGCCTTCATCTGATTGGACAGAGGATGACCAAACATCATAATAAATTACCTTAAGGGGGTGTTAGAGATAATGCTGGAATCGTAAAATGGCAGTTTATGACTTTTTATACAATTGCACGAATTACAGTGCAAAGGGTATGAGTTCGTAGTTGGTAAACTAAACTTGGATAAGAAGTGAGACAGGATTTTAGAGGATGGATGGCCTAGACAGGCATGCCATATAGTGGTAGGTTGTTTTTTAGAGATAAAGGTTGTAGGTGAGGTAGACGCTCGAGTGGGCCATACATAGAGATTATCGACGCGACTCCCCACGGGGAGAATGCTCCCCGTTTTCCATCCCGCACCTGAAAATAAGTAGAGCGAAAATAATGTTAACATCGTTATCTCGACATAAGGTTGAAACAAAAATAAGAATTTTGGCCATTTGTCGGACAACAAGGACGTTTGCGAATTTTAACATATCAACATGAGGAAATGATAAGGAACCAATATGCGAAATATGCAAACCTTTACGTACTATCACCATTTACTACGGCATCCGAACTGGAATATTGAGAGAAAACAGATAAAATTTTGGGGTGAGTTTTGATATGATGAGAGGCCCCGGAGTCCAAGATCCAAGGGAGGGAGTGTGTATGTGAAATAGCCGAGTGGGCGGAGGAGGTGTATGTACTAGCAGGGTGGGTGTATGTACTGGGCGGGGTGTAGTTAGTAGTGTAGTGGGTGCGTAGATGCGGTGGTGTATTTACCAGAGTTGGGGGTGTAAGTAGCAGGGGAGTGAGTGTGTAGATTTGGGGGGTGTTTTTACCAGAGTTGGGGGTGTGGGTAACTACTAAGTAAGGACTGAGTCGACTCGGTGAGTGGGGACTGAGTTGACCCCAGTGAGTTGCGGATTTGTGCCCGGAGTTCGGGGCATGTTAGGTCGGTATGCCCCTGGACATGACACCATTGACAGGTGATAGGCGGTCAGAGGCGTCGGCAACCATGGCCGACGTCGGGCACAATACGTCGGAGGGGAGCGGAGCAGGCCGGGCAGCAAGGGATAGGGACGCGTGCGCCGAAAAGAGTAGCGTCGCGAGGGGTAGCTTAGGCCAAGCTGCAAGGAGAGCAGGCGGCCATGGGAGGTGCTGGAAGGTGGAGTTGCAGGGTTGCCATGGAAGAAAGCTTGGGGAAGAAGAAGTCTTCATCGTGAGGGGATTGCGACTGTGAGATTTGGTCGGTGATGGGTGCCGAGCAACAATCGAGGGTCATAGTCGGGAGTTTGGACGACGTCGGGCGTCGAGCAACGACTACAGGGGAGGATTGTCGGATTGAGGCGTTAGCCGTACGACTCGTTGATACCATATAGAGAAATAAGGAATTATGATTTTATTGAATAATTGTAAAGAAGTACAAGAGAGTATATATAGATACAAGAGGATATCTAATCTATATCTTAACAACTAGATAAGATCTAAATCTAATCAAGATAAGTAAATAATTACAATATATAATATATATTAATATGTATAACCAAGATATACTTTCACCTTGAATTGGTGAGACGTGAAGTATTGATACATATAAGCATATGTACATCCGAGAATAATGGAAAGTTACAGATAAGAATTGAATTATTCAAATATACAAGCTAACTGACTAGCATAAATTATGCGAAGATAACAAACTATCATAATTTATGCGTGGCATGATTAATCTCTCTAATATCCCCCCTCAAGCTTGACGTGGGTTGTTCACCGACGCAAAGCTTGGAACGCAGTACTTCAAAAGCGGAACGGGGTAAGCTCTTAGTGAAAATGTCGGCTATTTGAAGATGAGACGGAACATGTTTAGTGGTTAAGCGACCGGAAGAGACGACTTCTCGGATGAAGTGGCAATCAATATCGATATGCTTGGCACGTTTATGAGCAACTGGGTTTTGACTTAGAAATAAGGCGCTTGTATTGTCGCAAAGAAGGACCGGACGAGAAACTGGAAGGGCTCGGACCTCTTTGAGTAAGTGCATTAACCATACCAGCTCTTGGGCTGTGTTGGCAAGGGCTCAGTATTTTGACTCACAACTCGAACGAGCAACAGTGGGTTGCTTCTTTGCACTCCATGAAACTAAATTTCCAGCCAAGAAAATTGAATAACCATAGGTAGAGCGTCGTGTCTCAACACAACGCGCCCAATCAGCGTCTGAGTAACCGAGAATGGTGTATGTTGATGATCTTTGAAATGTAAGGCCATAGTGCAGCGTACCTTTAACGGCAAGATAGTGATCATGTGTAGGAGAATGCAGGAATTAACTTACATGATTCACAACATATGAAAGATCCGGGCGAGTGATGGTGAGATATTGGAGAGCACCGACCAACGATCTGTATAGAGTAGGGTTGGGAAATGCATCACCATGGCTAACAAGTGTGATTCCTGGCGGCAATGGAGTAGCCACAGGTTTTGAGTCAAGCAAGGATGCTTTAATGAGAATATCATGGGCGTACTTGGCTTGCCCCAAAAATAACCCAGATGGTGTATGTGATATTTCGAGACTGAGGAAATAACTTAGACGCCCGAGATCCTTAACGGCAAACTCACTATTTATTCGAGTGATGAGACGTTGAAGAGCCGAGGGATCACTTCCAGTAATAATAATGTCGTCGACATATAATAGGAGATAGATAGTAACATCGCCATGCAGATAAAAAAGTGAGGTATCTGCTTTGCTGCATGAGAAACCCAAAGTAATGAGAAACTCACTGAAACGGGTAAACCATGCTCGAGGCTCCTAGCGCAACCCATATAATGCCTTCTTTAATCGACACACGTGATCGGGAAACTGAGGATCAATAAACCCGGGTGGTTGTGCCATCAAAACTGGTTTATCAAGGAAACCATTAAGAAATGCATTCTTAACATCCAATTGATGGAGAGGCCATTGTCGCCGAATAGCCAATGTGAGGATTACTCGAACAATCGTGGCGCGAACGACCGGGCTGAAAGTATGTGAAAAATTAGACCCCGGTATTTGTGTAAAACCTTGCGCGACCAAACGTGCCTTATATCTCTCAATAGAACCATCTGATTTATATTTAGTGCGGAAAACCCATTTCGAACCAACAACATTTACATCACGTGGTCGAGGAACGAGCTCCCAAGTGGAATTGTCGTGGAGAGCAGTCATTTCTTCACGCATTGCATTATACCAATGTAGATGTTTAATTGCGGATTTAAAACCTCTCGGCTCAGAAGAGGCGGCAAGAGCTGATAATAAAGCAGTGGTAGCAATATCAACAAAATGGCGAGGCTTAAAAACTCCGGATTTGGCTCGTGTTTGCATCGAATGGAGAGAAACAGGCTGGGTAGGTGGCTGGACTGTTTGTGGCGCTGCAACCTGTTCTGGTACAGGCTGGTTAGAAGGGAGCACGGGAGTTGCAGCTGTTGGTTTGGTTGCAGGTGGTGGAGATTCAGTAGGACAAAGAGAGCAGATATCAATAGGGCAAGAATCTGCTGCTGGAATTGCAGGAAGAGTAGCAACTGGAACTAAATTTTGTGAAGATGATGCCATGGCCGGTTCGAAGAATGTAGAGTAATCTAAATCATAATTCAAAGCGGAAGTTGTACCAGTGAAAGGGAAAGTACTCTCGTCAAACTGAGTATGTCGTGTGATGTACATTCGAGAGGAGATAGGATCGAGACACCGAAAACCTTTATGAACACCACTATATCCCAAGAAAAGGCATGGGACGCTTCGAGGGGCCAATTTATGTTTTGCATAATCCCGTAGGCATGGGAAAACCCGGCAACCAAATGATTTAAAGTTAGAAAAATTCGGAACACCACCAAATAAAACCTGAAAAAGAGATTGATGATTTAGAACCGTAGAAGGTAAGCGATTGATTATATACACTGCTGTGGAAAATGCATCAATCCAATATTACGTCGGAGCATGAGCATGAAATAATAGAGAGAGGCCTGTTTCTGTGATATGCCGATGTTTTCGTTCGGCTCGTCCATTTTTTTGTGGTGCATAGGGACATGAGAAACGGTGCAATATACCACGAGAATTAAACAAGTCACGAACACGCCCATTCGTAAACTCGGTGCCACCATCACTTTGGAAGATTTTAATTGTGGTAGAAAACTGATTGCTAAAGAACAAAGTAAATTTCTTCAGAATATCAAAGAAGTCAGACTTAGCAACCATTGGATATAACCATGTAAAGTGAGAGTAATCATCCACAAACACGGCATAATAACGAAAACCATCAACAGAAGCAATAGGTGAAGGGCCCCATAAATCGCAATGAATTAAATCCAAAACTTGTAATGCACGTTTCTCATTCAAATCAAAAGGCAAACGACTACTCTTCGCCAATTGGCAAGAGGAACAAATAGATGGTTTAGGTAGTAGAGATGTTACATTTAAATGACCCAATCTACTTAGTAACTGAATAACAGAAAAAGACGCATGACCCAAACGGGAATGCCACAACTCAAAAGACGCTTTTAATGACTTGGATCGGAGGGCAGCCACCAATGCCGAGTTTCCACATTCCAAGATATACAAGTCATCTCTACATCTGCCTCAAGCCAGAACTTGCTTTGTCAACTGGTTCTGAATTTCAAAATTATGATCAGAGAATGTAACAATAACCGGCAAATCTGAAGTTAACTTGCTAATAGACAATAAGTTTTTAGTGATATGCGGCACAACCAAAACATCAGAAAGAGGCAAACCATCTGAAATATGACAGGAACCCAAATGAGAAATTGATAGGGCATCACCGTTACCTACGATGACGTTATTATTACCCGTGTATGACTCATAGGTGTCGAGGGTCGAAGCATCATTTGTCATATGAGCGGAGGCTCCGGTATCGACATACCAATCGGGTTGAGAGGATGACGAAACCTTGCATTGCGCTTGAAAGGCATGAGCGAGATTTGCAGCAGGCGGAGTGGAAGTGCGATCATATAGTTGGGAACAATTATTTGCATAGTGCCCAGGCTGTCGGCAGATTTGGCATTTGGGGACATAAGGTTTCTTTCCAGCGCCAGTAGAGAAATTAGATTTCTTGCCATTCGAGTTACTTCCACGAGGAGGCCCTCGCCCGCCCGCCGAACCAGAGGTGCGATTGTTTGTGTAGAAGGCAGCAGGGACAGTGTTGGAGGCTTGAGTTTCCATAGCTTTATCGTATAATTCATAGTTTTTGGCTTGGTGAATTAGATCATTAAATGATGGTGTTGTAGTCAAAACCATACGGACATCAGTAAAGCCACAAAATTGAGGACCGAGACTGCGCATGTACCAATGACATTTATCAGTGTCGTCAATGGGATGACCAATAGCTGGAAGTTGATCGCACAATAGCTTAAATTTTCTGCTGTAATCAACAACAGAAGAGGACCCACGTTTGAGAAACTGAAGTTCATCCCGGAGTTGATGAGCCCGAGACGCAGAGGAGTGGCTAAAGGCTGCCTCCAAGGCAAGCCAAACCTCACGAGCGGAATTGAGATTAACCACCTCGGACATTGATTCCTCGGTGAGGGAGGAGAGTAGGACACTGAGCACGCGGTGGTTCTTCTTGCACCAGGAGTCGTGGTCTGGGTTGGGGATTTCTTTATCATCAACATCCTTCAAGGTTGAGGGAGGCTCGACAACCTTGTCGTCGACAAATGAGAGAAGATTGTCGCAGCGTAACATGGGAATCACTTGATTCCGCCACAAGAGGTAATTAGTCGACAATAACTTGATCGTGACCATGTGAATTAGGGTAGCCAACGGGACAGAATCCGAGGCGGCCATTTGTAGAGAAATAGGACGTAGAGACGATTGATGCAGAGAATTAGGGGTTTACGGTGATATGGCTGATACCATATAAACAAGATATACTTTCACCTTGAATTGGTGAGACGTGAGGTATTGATATATATAAGCATATGTACATCCGAGAATAATGGAAAGTTACAGATAAGAATTGAATTATTCAAATATACAAGCTAACTGACTAGCATAAATTATGCGGAGATAACAAACTATCATAATTCATGCGTGGCATGATTAATCTCTCTAATAATATGCATATTCCAAGTTGAAATCACGAAGATTTTATTGATTCAACACTGGAGCACAGTTAGAATGTTATACTCCATCGGTACGCATATAAGCTTCGCATTACTTTTGGACACATAGATTAAGAAAAATAATTAAATTATAGATATAGTAAATGTGATGTACTGATTGAGAGAGGATGAGGAGATAGAGAGAAAAATAAGATATTAAAGTGTAAGAATTAAAAATTAAAATATATTTGTCAAAAGGGTATGAGAACTTTATACACGGAGGGCTAAAATGGCAAAATTAAAAACTTATAGACAGACGGAGGGAGTATTAATTAATGGAAGCGAGTCATAAGTCTGTATATGTTCACTTGTATTTATGTTATTATTTTAAACATATTTGTATGTTTAATTAGTAAGGTATATAAAATTTTCTAATCATGTACTCCATATTATTCACTATTGCAATGCCGCGTAATTGTGAAAAAAGTAATGTTAATATATTTTTTAAATGTCTTTGTATGTACAGTAGAAGAAGAAAAAAAGAGAAAATAATAAAAATAAAAAATTAAGAATTCGTATAAAATTAGAATTATAAAACGTAAATTGATAGAGAAAAGAAAAAAAAATTGAAATAAAAAATATAGAATTAGAAAATGTAAACGGATAGAAAAGAGAGAGGAGCTAGAAAATGGAGAAGAGATAGAAAAGAGAAAAATATTTAAAAAATACTTTCCAGTAAAATTTTGCTCACTACTTTTTATACATATTTTTAAAAAAAAAAAATTTAATTATAAAAAATATATGTGGGATAACGAGTAAAGAATATCGTTGGTAAATACCAATCTTGTTAATAATGTAAAAAAAAAAATACTCTCTAAAGTTAACAATTTAAATAAAATAAACATATACTTTGTGAACCAAAATATTGATTTGAGCAAAATTTTACAAGATGGAAGGAGTAATCTTTATATATAAAAGGAGGATGAGGGCTCTCCTGCTTTCGCCATGTGTGCATTTGAGAACCCTCCTCCATCTGCCATGTGTATGACATGTCATTTCGCCACATGTCAATCTACGTGTCATTTCAAAGATAGAGAGGCACAAGTTGAAACGCTCATAGAAGGTAGGGAGACACACAAGTTCAAACGCTCACTGGGGTATTTATTTTTCCATTCAATCTTAGGAGTTATGTATACGTTTCTGCGATAACTATGGAGATAGCTTCATTTCTGTTGTCAAGGTTCAACTAATTAAATTATAATTTTGGATGTTAATTATCCAAATTCAGAGATTTTGATTTGAAATAGTATTCGAAATTTTCATCCAAATCTTGATTTTGACTCCACATTTACTTATATCCAGCTATTTTAATTTGATGTTAATGTTTTGAATCATGATGGATTTTTGATATAGTTTATTAATATTGTGAAGCTAAAATATTGACTTTATATTTATTCATTTGAAATAGGCTTAAATCACATAAATTGCCATGGCTACTTTACTCATGGTGTTGTTGGAATTTCGATTGCATTTAAATGTACTTGCCCCTTTTATGCACTATGGTAAATTTTTTATTACTGTTTTCATTGTTGGAAACTGTACGCCTGATAGGTGATAGGGTATACTGCAATATCGAAGAATCTGATAACAAGTCGAGTCAAGGGAAAACCCTCTTTTCGCAGAATAGAATACGCCCAGGTAGTGCTCGACTGGTACGGTGCTCTGTTCCTAAAGGTAAAACGACTTCTACTTCGTACACAGTAGCACCACTGTATACGAAGCCTCGGCGAACGTACTAAGTACGAACTGAACACACACGAAAAAATTATTCCGGCAACACACGGAACGAATTCCGGCAGTAAGAACAGTGTATGGCTTTGGAGAGCACAACACTGCAGAGAAGAGAGGAGGGGCGAAAATTTCAGCGTAAAAAAGGAATGAGGGAAGAGTGTGTATTTATAGACAGATATCAGGCCTAGAGGTTGGAGAGAATTGTGGAGATACTTACGCTTAAATTCACGCACACGTGGGAAGTGGCTCTTGACCACTACGCCTGAGAATCCAAATTAATTTTTCACTCATTAATTCCAACAATTCCCGACATGAGTGAAAATCGTGTCTATACAACATCAGACTCAGTGTTCAGTTCGATTGGGATCTCCGTGCATCTGGAAAAGTAGTTTTTGGCTTTGAACTTTCCGTAGCCAAACACTATCGGATATACCGGCGGCTTAGTGGACGCAGTGCCTTGAAGTAATCCTCCTTAGTGTATACCTAGTCAACAGTGTCAGCACGTACACTTCAATCTCGTCTTCGTAACGTTCTCACGTTTTTGTCCGTTTTGGCCATGGACGTCCTTTGTGTTCATAAATGTTTGGTCGAAGAGGCCCTCACTTCTCATTTATGTAGGTAATCTCCTTTCGAGTATCTCGTTATACTCTAGGAATCATTAAGAGTCGAAGACTTAACCTTTACCACATCTTACGGGTCGTTAACACTTGAGATAGTGCTGTCAGGAATAGTCATGTTTTTCAAGTGTTGTATCACTAACTTCCACAATTTCGTTTTCCCATTGAACCAAGTTCTTGGGATCTCCAGTCATCATGGTTGGGTTTCCACTGCTTTGGTTTTTCTTGTGGATTTTAGACCCATTCCTTCTACCAGCTTGTTCAATTGATCTCGGTTTATACTCTTCCTGAGCGGATCCGCTATATTGTCCTTTGATTTCACATAATCAATGGACATTACTCCAGTTGAGATCAATTCTCTAACGAAGTTCGACAACGTATGTGTCTCGACTTTCCGTTGTACATGACATTCATAGCTCTGCCAATGGCAGCTTGACTGTCACAGTGTACCGTCACAAAAGGTACTAGTTTGTTCCAACATAGAATGTCTTCCAGAAAGTTACGCAGCCATTCAGCCTCTGCAGCGGCTAGGTCTAAAGCGATAAATTTTGATTCCATTGTGGAAGGGCAATACACGTTTGTTTCTTGGACCTCCACGACACTTCTGCTCCTCCAATAGTGAATACTTATCCACTAGTGGATAACGAGCCTTTAGTGTCTGATATCCAATTTGCATCACTATATCCTTCGACTACAGCTGGATGTCTCGTATAGTGAAGCTCATATTCAAGGGTATACTTCAAGTATCTTAATACCCTTTTCAGTGCTTTCCAGTGCTCATGACTTGGATTGTTCGTGTATTGACTCAACTTGTTTACTGAACATGCAAGATCAGTGCATGTACAGTTCGTGATGTACATCACACTTCCAATGATCCTTGCGTATTCCAGTTGAGCCACTGGTTCTCCTCTGTTCTTTTTAAGTGAACATTTAGTTCTAGAGGTGTCTTAGCAGGTGGATCGTCAAAGGCATTAAATTGCTTTAGTACCTTCTCCACATAGTGAGATTGTGTCAAGGAAATTCCATTAGACGTTTTCTCTATCTTGATTCCAAGAATCACATCTGCTAACCCCATGTCTTTCATGTCAAAGTTTCTACTTAACATGTTTTTCGTATTAACTATGATATTGTGATTGTTACTCATGATTAACATGTCATCGACATATAAGCATATGATAACAAATCCATTTGGTGTATCTTTCATATATACACACTTATCACATTCGTTAATTCGAAACCCATTTGACAACATCGTATTGTCAAATTTCAAATGTCACTGTTTTGGAGCTTGCTTAAATCCATATAGTGATCGAACGAGTTTGCACACCTTTTTCTCGTTTCCAGGAGCAACATATCCTTCAGGTTGATCCATGTATATTTCAGCATCCATCTCACCATTAAGAAACGCAGTCTTAACGTCCATTTGGTGTATTTCAAGATTTTGCAATGCAGCAATAGCGACTAATACACGAATGGAGGTGATTCTTGTCACTAGTGAATATATGTCAAAGAAGTCATACCCTTCCTTTTGTTTAAAATCCTTTGCAACTAGACGAGCTTTGTACTTGTCAACAGATCCATCTGCTTTGTACTTTCTTCTAAGGATCAACTTGCATCCTAAGGGCTTGCAACCTTTAGGGAGATCAACCAACTCCCATGTGTGATTTAGCAGAATTAAATCGTATTCACTTTTTATGGCTTCCTTCCAGAGGGGTGCATCTGGTCTTGCCATAGTTTTTTTGATAGTTTTAGGTTCATCCTTTTCCAATACATAAGTAATGAAGTCTGAACCAAAGTCCTTATCAATTCTAGCTCTCTTACTGCGTCTTGGTTCTTCACTCTCTTGAGTGGAAGGACCAGCAGTGTCATCCGTTGATTCATGAGTTCTTTTATTCGAACTCACTTCCCTTTTTTCCTTAAACGGGAAAATATTTTCAAAGAACATTGCGTTCCTTGACTCAATTGTAGTACCTTCTGTCATATTAGGTATTTCAGATTTGTAAATCAGAAATCGATAGGCACTACTGTTTAAAGCATATCCTATAAAGATGCAATCGACTGTTTTAGGGCCGATTTTAACTTGTTTAGGAAGTGGTACTTCGACCTTTGCCAAACACCCCCACACTTTGAGGTATTTGTATGAAGGTTTTCATTTCCTCCATACTTCGTAAGGAGTTTGATCCTTAATTTTATGTGGAATCTTATTCATAATGTGGTTAGCCGACAAAATAGCTTCCCCCCACAACTTCTGAGGTAAACCATAGCTAATTAACATAGCGTTCATCATCTCTTTCAGTGTTCGGTTTTTCCTTTCCGCAACACCGTTAAACTGAGGTGAGTATGGGGCTGTTGTTTGATGAATTATTCCTTATTCAGCACATAATTGTTCAAACGGAGCTACGTACTCTCCACCTCTATCACTGCGAATTGATTTAATTCGAGTGTTCAATTGATTAATCTCTACTTCAATTTTATAAAGTTTAAAAGCTTCTAAAGCTTCGTCCTTACTTCTTAAAAGATAGACATCAATAAAATTAATAAAGTACTTTTTCACTCCTCGTGTGGAGCCTTTTACTCGAATGTGATTTTTCAAGATGAACAAATCCACATAACTTGTGGAAAACATTCCACTGAGTTCAACCGTTTTAGGTTTTTCCATATTTAGCTTTAAGGTCACACCTTAGCTACCCATTTTCATTCAAACATGTCGACGGAGACCTCTCTCCCTCACATTCGAATGTATCCATGCGAGGAGATGCATATCCCCACATTCGAGTTGCTTGTCACTTTATTTGTGAATTCCTCTTATTCACTAAATTTGGACACAGCCTCGATACATTTAAAAATCGAGCTTTGATTTTTCTTTTATTGAAATTATTTCCAACTTCAAAATTAATTTAATTTTTGGTCAACATACCAAAATCAAATTCAATTTCAAATGTGACTTTTATTGTCACCCTTGACTCGAGCATAATTTTCGATCAAATTATACTAGTCAAAATCTTTTGAACTAAATTCAAAATAAATGTATGCTCTCGAGCACAAATATTTAATTTCATATCAAATATAATTTGATACTCCTTCTTTGAGCCCAAAAATTAATCCATTAATTTTTGTTAACAGCCTCTAAGATCCATATGAATTAATGGCATACAACCCACAATTCAATCAAAGGTCCAAACTTTGCCAATTCTTCTAAAATGGTTGTCGTATACTGCAGTTGTGATAAGTTCCCAGTATTGGATCAATTTTCAAATAATATATGACTTATTCGAAAATAGGATAAATGACATCCTGTTTCAATTCTCCCTTTTGATTTGTCAACACAGGTGCAATTTAATCCTCTTGATTAATTGATGTAATTAATCAATTTAATCCTCTTGTTATCAGATTCTTCGATATTGCAGTATACCCTATCACCTATCAGGCGTACAGTTTCCAACAATCGCATAACATAATACGCCCAGGTAGTACTCGACTGGTACGGTGCTCTGTTTCCAAAGGTAAAACGACTTCTACTTCAATTTGTACACAGTAGCACCACTGTATACGAAGCCTCGGCGAACGTACTAAGTACGAACTGAACACACACGAAAAAATTATTCCGGCAACACACAGAACGAATTCCGGCTAATCAATTTAATCCTCCTGTTATCAGATTCTTCGATATTGCAGTATACCCTATCACCTATCAGGCGTACAGTTTCCAACAATCGCAGAACATAATACGCCCAGGTAGTGCTCGACTGGTACGATCTCTGTTTCCAAAGGTAAAACGACTTCTACTTCGTACACAGTGGCACCACTGTATACGAAGCCTCGACGAACGTACTAAGTACGAACTGAACACACACGGAAAAATTATTCCGGCACCACACGGAACGAATTCCGGCAGTAAGAACAGTGTATGGCTTTCACTACAAGAAAACTGCGATTTAGCCGTGAAAATATTTGTCGCTAATTATAATATTTCCGTTGCTAACGTGAGTTAGCGATGAAAAAATTTTGTCCCGGGATTTGTTGCTATACGCCCGTCGCTAACGTGTTTGCGACAAAAAAATTAATTTTATCGCAAATGTTTGCGACAAAAAAGTTATTTTTGTCGCAAATGTTTGTGATGAAAATTTGAGTTTTCATCGCAAAATATTAGCAACGAAAATTTGAGTTTCATCGCAAAATTTTAGCGACAAATATTTGATTTTCCTTGCAAAAACACGTTAGCGACGGGTGTATAGCAACAAATCCCGCGACAAAATTATTTCATCGCTAACTCACATTAGCGACAAAAATATTAGAATTAGCGATAAAATTTTTCGAATTATTCTCTAAAACCACTTCCGCAATCGACCAACCCGCACCCACACCCGACCCGCCCCAACCCGTACTCAACCCACACCCGACCCGCCCCAAACCGTACCCAACCCACATTCGACCCGCACCAACCGACCCTAACCCAATCGTTCTCTAAACCTACACCCGCCCCGCCCCAACCCAACCCGTACCGCACCCACACCCGACCCTAACCCAACCCAATCCGCACCCACATACCCCCTTCCCCATTTTATTTAAATGACTATTTATTTGGTCTTGGTGGGAATCGATCCCGGGTGGGTGAGCGCCCATAGGTGGGCGCCCACCACTCGGAGAGACAACTCTTTGGTTCAGTTTTTAATATTAATTATATATGTAATCAATTTTTACTAATTTAGTTAATTTACTTATTTAATAATATATTTCACATATATTAATTGATTAATTTTTAATTGTATATATGTATATATTTTTGTATATATATTGTAATTTTTAAAGCAATTCCAATTGTAAAAAACCAATGTTACTTTAAAAATTCCAAAAAATATTACATCCAATCTTCATCCTCTCATCTTTATGTCCATCTTCATTTGCATCATCATATTTATAAATATTTTTATAAACATTCAAACTGATTTATAAGATACAAAATATGGAGAATTATTAAACATTTAATTATATAAACTGATTTTCTTGATTTAATATGCATAGTTGAAGTAGTACTCTTCCCTCATTCTTAGCGAGAATAACAATAAATAATTAATGAAATCAAGAAAACAGAAAAACATAAAACAAATTATACAGAATGCAATCAAAATATTATACCCCAAAATAAATCAAATAAAAAACTTAATATGTCAAATTAATGAGTAAAAGTAAATGAAATTATATTGATCATATTATTTCAAACATCATAGTGTTGAAATCGTCTCTATTATTTCACATTGTGCATGCACTCAAACTTTTTTCCTTTATTATGTTTAAACGACAACCCTTTTTAATTCATTAGAATTAAACATGAAAAAATCTATTTCATCACTAAAATATTAGACACGAAATACAATTTTCATTATTGTTCTGGTTATTAAGAATAAAATAAAATATTGTGTTGCTAATATAGTGATGAAATATTTTAATTTTCTCTCGAATATTAAATCCACAAAATTAATCAAGCAAATTTCAATTTTGTCGCTAAAATATTAGCGACGAAATATAATTTTCATTGGTGTTCTTATTATTAACAACAAAATAAAATAATTTGTTGAAAGTGTCGCGATGAAATATTTTAGTTTTGTTGCAAATATTAATTCCAAGAAATTAGCCACAAAAAATATATTTCATCGTAAAATAATAGCGACTAAATATAATTTTCATTGGTATCCTTATTATTAACAAAAAAATAAAAGAATTAGTTGCTAGTTTAGCGATGAAATTTTTTATTTCATCGCAAAAATTAATTTCAATAAATTAGCCACAAAAAATTATATTTCATCGCAAAATATTAGCGACGAAATATAATTTTCATTGTTGTTCTGATTATTAACAACAAAATGAAGCAATTCGTTGCTATTATAGCGATAAAATATTTTAATTTCATTGCAAAAATTAATTTCAATAAATTAGCCACGGAAATTTCTATTTCATCGCAAAATATTAGTGACGAAATATAATTTGCATTGTTGTTCTGATTATTAACAACAAAATGAAGCAATTTGTTGCTAATATAGCGATGAAATATATAGATTTTGTTGCAAAAATTAAATTCAAGAAATTAGAAACAAAAAATTTTATATCATCGCAAAATATTAGCAAAGTAATATAATTTTCATTGCTGTTCTGATTATTAACAACAAAATGAAGCAATTTGTTGCTAATATAGCGATGAAATATATAAATTTTGTTGCAAAAATTAATTTCAAGAAATTAGCCACGAAAATTTCTAATTCATCGCAAAATATTAGCAACGAAATATAATTTTCATTGTTGTTCTTATTATTAACAACAAAATGAAGCAATTTGTTGTTAATATAGCGATGAAATATATAAATTTTGTTGCAAAAATTAATTTCAAGAATTTAGCCACGAGAATTTATATTTCATCGCAAAATATTTGCGACGAAATATAATTTTCATTGTTGTTTTGATTATTAACAACAAAATGAAGCAATTTGTTGCTAATATAGCGACGAAATATATAAATTTTGTTGCAAATATTAAATCTAACAATTTAGCGACAAAAATTTCTATTTCGTTGCTAAAAATTGATTTTAGCGATGAAATTTAGATTTGTCGCAAAATTTTCGTCGCTATTCCCCCTGTTTCTTGTAGTGTTTGGAGAGCACAACACTGCAGAGAAGAGAGGAGGGGCGAAAATTTCAGCGTAAAAATGGAATGAGGGAAGAGTCTGTATTTATAGACAGATATCAGGCCTGGAGGTTGGAGAGAATTTTGGAGATACTTGCGCCTAAATTCACGCACACGTGGGAAGTGGCTCTTGACCACTACGCCTGAGAATCCAAATTATTTTCTCACTCATTAATTCCACATTCATTTGATTGAACCAGCTGATGTTCTCCAATGGTTAGCCATAAGCTATTTGTGGAGTTTTGGACATAATTGCACAAAATTGGCAATTGAAAAAGACCCTCCCACAGAACCCGTGGCCCGATGACCACTGAGCCAGAGTCTGGACTGTGTTGCTAGAAAAGCGAACACCAGTGAAGAGTAAGAAGTGGAGGTGCCCGGACGTGGTGGGATTGATTTTGCTAAATTGATTCATGGGGTTACAAGTTATGACAATATGGTGAGTTCATTATGAGACTTTGGTGCAGATTTATTTGCTTCGCATCAATATACTTTTAACTTTATTACTCCCTCCACTTTTAAATAAGTGTCAATTTGTCTTTTTAATTATTTTTATAATAAGTGTCATTCTATGTTTTTTTCTTTAATTTTGACATTTTTACCCTTATAAATTAATTTGCCTTCAATTTCAAATAATATAGTAGCATAAATCATGGAAAAATCATAAATATTGTATATATGAATACCATATACATTCTTGACCACATTCTTTACTAAACAAAAATTTAATATCAAAATTATTTATCATTAATGAAGGGTAATATTGACCACAATTTAATATCTTAATTTGTTGGAAAATGTTAAAATGACACTTATTAAAAAATGGAGGGAGTAATAGATTTAGAACTGTATTTGGTGATGGATTTTATACTTATGAATTCAACATTACTAAGGCATTGATATAATGATATCCATAGAACTGTATTCGGTGATGAATGTTGTGAGTATGTTATCTACTATCTATTGTTGCATATTACAACATGTTCTTTTGGGTTATTATGATTTATGTTGTTTATTATGCAAATGCCTAAACTACTGGTATTTGATTAAATCATAAATGACATTGCTTTAATTTTATAAATTGCTTTAAGATAAACCTTTTGTTAAAGGTAGGTAATCCTAAAGAAAATAATTTATTCTAAAACAATCAAACTTTGAATCCAATGGTAGCAAGACAGACTCCAATCTCTTTCTGTGAGTAGGTTTTAACATATTTATATATCTATACATGTACACTTATTTCTCGAGCTTTCCCTTTCTTCTTTTGTTTATTCATCTCTCAACTTCATTTTTTGTAAAGTAAAGATTGTTTGAGGGTGACGAGGAAGATGACTCTGAGGTCTCCCATCGTTCAAAATGAAAGCAAATGATTTTGATGAAATTTCTTTGAGTTCCTTTTCAGGCTATGGGAAATTTCCTGCGAATGGTTGTTTAAGAATTCTTTTTTTTTTTGATTGAAGGAGAAGCTTATAGTAGGATTTTGAGGCAGTATAAAAATGGGGTTAAGAGTGACGACAGGTGATATACTCGCTTATGCACAGATTTCTCATTTCACTAATTACCTAATGTTCTATAACTATTATTAACCTGTCCATTTTGGGCACAATGAAATGGTGTTTGGAATTTTTTTTGGCAGATGTGCATTAATGAAAAAGAGAGGTAGAGACTAGAGAGACACCGAAAAAGAGAGGAATGTGAGAATAGTAAAAGAGAGTTTCTTATTTTCAACCATGGCTTCAAGACCTATTTCTCAACAGCATAACAGAGGTGAAGAAACAGTCTTTGCTCTGCCAATAAGAAAAATAACATGGGGATATGGTAGTGTCGATGGCAAACCCATTACTCAGGTTCTCGACCTGTTACGAGGTATTAAACTAAACAAGGTCTCTAAGTTTTAATTTTAATGTGTCTAAAAAGATTTAACTTCTCAACTTTCTTGAAAGTGTTTAATATGTTTTAGTCTTATGTGATTTGATACTGAATAATTTGAAGGAAAGGGTTGGAGAAAAGTCAAGAAAGAAAGCCCCAACTCTTACATCAACCCTAACTGCTGGAAGCAAGGTTGCAATTTGGTGGATGTTACTCCAATATTTATAATTTATACTTAATTTTGTAGGCTGCTTATGGGCTGAGTAATAAGCCAAAGGTGCAAATAGTGGACATTAATATTGCAGAAGTTAATAATGATTTGGCTGTTGTTGAATATGTGGAAGAAATTTACAAGTATTACAAATCAGCTGAGGTAAAAGGATTTGTTTATGTTAACCTATGTTTTGCGTAATCTTATTTTTGGTGTGTTAATCAGAAGATTTGTTTTGATGATGCAGAAGAATGGCGAACTCATGATTACATCGTCTCACATGCAATTCTTTTAGATTATTGCAATTGCAAAATGACAACCTTATATTATAAAAGGAAGAGTGGACTCTCCTGTGTGCACTACGTGGATTTGTTTATGTTAACCTATGTTTTGCGTAATCTTATTTTTGGTGTGTTAATCAGAAGATTTGTTTTGATGATGTAGAAGAATGGCGAACTCATGATTACATCGTCTCACATGCAATTCTTTTAGATTATTGCAATTGCAAAAATGACAACTGTAGATGTTGTTAATTCTTAAATGCCTTAACATTATCAACAACATCTTAATTTGACCTTCCGAGATTTTTTCTAAGTCTTTTCTGAAATGCTACATTAAATGTTGATCTAAATGTTGTCGCATTTCTGGCGGGATCTAGAAGCTTCTACAAGGATCTGGAACCTGAAAGATTCCAGAACATTGGAGAACATACTAGAGCGGCCTGGAACCATTTAGAACGACCTGGAGCATACAAGAAGGATCTAGAAAGATCATGGAAGTTGAGCTCCTAAAAAATAGGACCTCAATGTGGAAGCCTCTAGAATTCGCATACCACTTCTATAAATACCGAAGGAAGGCTTCATAATTCAGTGTATTCTATTCGAGAAATATCCTAGACCGAGCGTTCATCCCTGTTAGGATTTGTGGCTAATAGTTTTACATTTTAGATCATACGAAGTATCCCACCCGTATGGTTGTGTGTCTTGTTATCTATTGAGAGTGTAATCATAGATAGACTAGGCATTTCGACAGTGTGTAATCTTATACACTTAGATCGTTTTCAAAACTTGGCACCTGCCTCGTTTCTAGTTTCAGTTGTGAAGGTTATTGTTGTAACATTTCACACAACATTTGTACTTGAGGATAAGTATTGATTTACACCATAAGGCAGACATAGATTTTTATTTATAAAATTTATGTTAAAAGTATTTCCATTGTGTCACGCTTGTTTTTAGTGTTTCAAGTCTTCCGCTGTGTATCTAAATTTCTGATATTCTGTTAGTGTCAGTGTTGCACTATTTGTCTCAACATTCTGTGCAACATTTATCTACTTATACTAACACTTCATACCACACCACACTTTCAGTTGGTATCAGAGCTGATACCTGACGACACTAGGTTAGATCTTTGGTTAAGTGTGTTTTTAGTGTAGATTAGCAATGGAAACACATCACATATCCACGACACTTAGGCCACCCGTTTTAGATGGTTCGAATTATGCTTTTGGAAGCCTAAGATGCGTATGTACATCAAGTCGATTGATGAACGTGCTTGGAGGACTGTACTTACAGGCTGGGAAGCTCCAAAGAGACCAGCAGATGCAGATGGTAAAGTTCAACTCAAGAGAGAAGTTGATTGGACGGCTGATGAAATAACAACAGCAGGCTACAACTCTAAAGCTTTAAATGCTATTTTCACTTCTGTTGATGTTTCAATGTTTAAAATTATATCTAACTGTTCTACTTCTAAAGATGCATATATGGGACAGGTTGCAAGAGCATTGTGAGGGTTCAGACAGTGTTCGAAGGACTAAGTTTCGAATGTTAGGGACAAAATTTGAGAATCTCCGAATGAAGGAAGATGAAACAATTTCATCTTACAATGAAAGGTTAAGTGAGATAATCAATGAATCACATTGGTGACCCTATTTCTAATGTTAGAGTAGTTCATAAGATATTAAGATTTGTTCCTAAAAGATTTGATGCTAAAATTTGTGCTATTGAAGAGGCAAAAGATACGGATAAGTTAAGTCAAAATGAGTTAGTGAGTATTCTTAGAACATATGAAATTAACACTAATCAAGTTGATGAAACTAATGCTGATAAGAAAGTTGTGGTTTTTAAAGGGGAAACATCAAACATTTCTGAGTCTCAACCTATCATTACTGAAGTTGATTCGGATGAAGAATTGCTTGATAAATGTCTCAAGGATCCTAACAACATTTCCTTACTTACTAAGCACTTTAATAAGTTTCTTAAGAAATCTGTGAACAAATCTATTAACATTCAGCCTAAGATTCAAATCAACACATCAACACCTCCACCAGAAAGGAGGAAAAGTCAATTCACACCAAGATTATCAAAGAGTGAAGGCAAACCAAGGTATGATCCTGAATTTCGAAAAACGGTTCAATGCAATGCTTGTTCTGGTTATGGCCATTATGCAAATGAATGTGTCAATACTAGACTTAAGCAAAAACTGAATTTTAGTGCTACCTTGAGTGATGATTCATATGATGATCTTGATGAATTAAATAAGAATGAATATTCTAATTTCACCAAAATTGATTATAATGATTCCTCGGATGATGATCTGGATGAAACAGATTCTGATGCTGTACCTGATGCTTCAACATCTACAGCAACATCAGAACAGAGTCACCCAGATTTGAACTGTTTTAATGGTTTAGTTGATGATGCAGGAAAAATGACAGATGACAATGAATACCAAAAGATGTTAGATGATTGGAAGAACCATAAACGCACTCTTAATTCTTTGAATAAAAGGAATGAGGATCTGATAGACACAATCACTAAGCTAGAAGTTATTCTTACCAAAAGGAAGTATATTTGTCATTACTGTTTCAAAGTTGGTCACATTCGTCCTTACTGTATAAAGTTGTTTGAAGAACAGAAAAACTTGAAAATACTGCATAAGAAATTGTCACCTCCTGGTAAACATTTTCTGAAATCTGCATGGAAACCAAAAGCTACCTGTAATGTTGTTCATACCTCCTTAAAAGCATGTCTACCTGATTTATGGTACTTTGATAGTGGTTGTTCTAGACATATGACAGGTCGTATTGATTTCTTATCTGATTATGTGACCTTGAATAGTGGTAGTGTTACATATGGTGGAGGTTATAAAGGAAAGATTGTTGGTAAAGGAACTTTGAATGTTGAAGGTTTTCCTAGGCTTAAAAATGTCTTACATGTTGATGGCTTACTTGCAAATCTGATTAGCATTAGTCAACTTTGTGATGATAATTTGCATGTGAAATTTGATAAAGATTCATGTTATGTTCTTAATAAAGATGAAGTTTGTGTCATGACTGGTACTAGGTCAGCTGATAATTCCTATCTTATTGGAACAAATATGTGTAACTTGTCAAACCATGATGAAAATATTCTATGGCATCAAAGATTGGGTCATGCAAATTACAGAGCAATGAAAAAGCTAATCAAAGCAGATGCAGTAAAAGGAATTCCAGAACTGAGGTTTCACAACACCACTGTATGTGGACCATGCCAAAAAGGTAAGCAGGTAAGAATGTCACACAAAATGTTGTCACATTGTACTACACATCGATGCTTTGAATTACTGCACATGGATTTGATGGGTCCTATGGAAACTTAAAGCATTGGAGGAAAGAGGTATTCCTTAGTTGTGGTAGATGATTTTTCTAGATATACCTGGGTAGAGTCTTTGAGAGACTAATCTGAATCATTTGCTGCATTCAAAATTCTTTATAAGAGGTTCAAAAATGTGTTTAACTTGAAAGTTGGCCGTATTAGAACTGATCATGGTAGGGAATTTGAAAACAGCATGTTTAATGATTTTTGTGATAAAAAGGGTATCTTGCAAGAATATTCATCTCCTAAAACTCTACAACAAAATGAAATTGTTGAAAGAAAGAATAGAACTTTACAAGAAATGGCAAGAGTTATGCTTACATCCAAATGTCTTGCTAAGAAATTTTGGGGAGAAGCAATGAATACTGCATGCCATATTATTAATAGGGTTTTTATTCGTTCTGGCACTAATCAAACACCTTATGAGATTTTGATCAACAGAAAACCTAATGTGAAATATTTTCATGTATTTGGTTGTGTATGTTATATTCTGAATGATAGGGATCAACTTCATAAGTTTGATTCTAAAAGTGATAAAGGTTTCTTTTTAGGCTATTCTAGAAATAGTAAAGCTTATAGAGTTTATAACCTTAGAACTAACACTGTTCAAGAATGTGTTAATGTTGTGTTTGATGATGATAAAGGTCTTACAAATGACAAAGATGAAGAAGATGTATCACATGTTACTGACACTTCTGAGAATACACTGAAGTCTGAAAATGTTGTACCGAATGTTAACACATCTAGGTCAACATCTATAGAACAGTTAGCTGTAACTTCACAGAATGATCAGTACGTTCCCAAAACGAATCCTTCTTCAAGAATAGGCAAAAGTTATCCTTCTGACCTGATCATAGACGATGCTACAGTTGGAGTGCAAACAAGAGGAAGAGTAAGATCAAACAAGGTAGATGTGGTAAGAACAATATGCATGTCTTCTATGTGTAATGTTGTAAATGCTGAATGTTATTTATCTGAAATCGAACCTAAGAGTGCTAAAGAAGCCTTAACTGATGAAAACTGGATTAATGATATGCATGATGAACTTGGTTAGTTTGAAAGAAATGAAGTGTGGACACTTGTTCCTAGACCTAGTCATACTAATGTCATTGGAACAAAGTGGATATTCAAGAATAAAACTGATGAATCTGGTAATATTGTTAGGAACAAGGCTAGGTTAGTAGCACAAGGTTACACCCAAGTTGAAGGAGTTAATTTTGATGAAACTTTTGCACCTGTTGCTAGGATAGAATCTATTAGATTATTGCTAGATATTGCATGTTTTATTGATATTAAACTTCATCAAATGGATGTAAAGGCTGCATTTCTAAATGGCATATTGAATGAAGAAGCATATGTTGAACAACCTATAGGATTTGAAGATCCACAGTATCATGATCATGTATATAAACTTAATAAAGCATTGTATGGTCTTAAACAAGCTCCTAGAGCATGGTATGGTAGGCTTACTGACTTTCTTTTGGAATATGGATTTATTAGAGGAGAGGCAGATAGAACTTTGTTCATTAAGCACACTGAAGATGATATACTAATTTCTCAAATATATGTTGATGACATTGTGTTTGGTTCTACTTGTGATAAAATGTTGAGTAAATTTGTTGAGGCAATGACTGCAACATTTGAAATAAGTATGGTTGGAGACTTGAATTATTTTCTAGGTCTTCAAATCAAACAATGCAGTGATGGTATTTTCTTCTCCCAGAGTAAGTATGCTAAGAACTTGGTTAAAAGATTTGGTCTTGAGAATTCAAAACCAATGAAAACTCCTATGGGATCTTCTTTGAAACTGTGCAAAGACAGTGCTGGAACAGATGTTGATCCAATACTTTATAGATCCATGATAGGTAGTTTATTATATCTAACCTCTAGTAGACCAGATATTATGTACAGTGTGTGTGTTTGTGCTAGATACCAAGTTAATCCAAATGAATCTCACCTGAATGCTGTGAAGAGGATTATCAAGTATGTTGCATGTACAAGTGACCTTGGAATCTAGTATACTAAGAACACCAACAACATTTTGATAGGCTACAGTGATGTTGATTGGGCTGGAGATATAGATGATAGAAAAAGTACGAGTGGAGGATGTTTCTACATGGGAAACAATCTTGTATCATGGCACAGCAAGAAGCGGAATTGTGTTTCACAATCTACTGCAGAATCTGAGTATATAGCTGCTAGAAGCTGTTGTACACACTCTTGTGGCCGAGTAAGATGTTCCATGGCTATGGTATTGAGAATGGTATACTTACAATCTTTTGTGATAATACTAGTGCCATTAACATTTCTAAGAATCCTGTACAACACTCACTCGCAAAACACATTAGCATAAGACATCATTTTATGAGAGATTTAGTAGAGAAGAATATTGTTAAGTTGGAGTATATACCTACTGAGAAACAAAATGCTGACATTTTTACTAAGGCATTAGACCATGAGAGATTCTCTATCTTGAGGAAATCTCTTGGCATGAGCACTATCTGAAAAAATTCGGATGGATGTTGTCACAAATGCGTCAGCATTTGGGACAACATCATGGGTTGTAAAAATTCTATAAGCTGAATCTATCTCTTACTTAGTTAAATAATTCCTATGTAAAATATCTACGAATCTAAGAACCTTGAAGTGCAAAAATAAACATGTCTCACACCTCTCAAATGCATAAAAATGAGAATGTTATTAGCATACTAAAAGATGTACCAAATCACTGAGTAATTATGGAGCACGGAGTTCACTACTACGATGCCTTCTTTTCAAAAGGTGATATTTGGTAAAAACATCAATATATTTGTAATCCATTAAGTAAGTATGGGGCACTGAGTTCGCTACTACGATGTACTCTACAGGAACAATGGATCAATACAAATTAGATGCTATAACACAAAAAGAAAAATATGGTGCAACACAAATGAAGCAAATTCATGTAAAAACCGTGTTGAGGTGTTTGTAATAGTTTTGAGCACAACATTGCCTGATTCAAATTTATTTTTATTAGTTGTAATTATTTAATTATTAATTGGGATTTATTTCATTTTATTTAATTACTGACCCACATTTTTTTATTTTTCAGATTATGCGAATTTTATTTTGGAAGCTTCTTAATTATTTAATTAAATAAATTAAATGGATTTTCCCCACTAATTACCCATGATCTATATTGTGGCTAATTATGTGGAGCATTATCGAATATTTCTGGATTATTTCATTTAACCTCCAACTACAAAACTCTCTCTATAAATATCGATCATAGAATTAACTCTCTTGCTAATTGTGAATTTTGATTGTGTTGAGTACTAAAATTGAAGAATTGTTTATCGGCCGTGTATCTCTCAAAGTTTGTGTATACACTCCTCAAACCTACCTTGAAAATCCAACTGTCCCTTAAATGGCTGGAAATCAACCTCAATCCCACTCACAATCTCACTCTGATTCGAAGAACTCATCCCACTCTCGCACAAACCCTCTCGAAATTCTTGCTTCCATGGCTTCACAGAACTCAACCTCGTCAAATGCTGACTCAAATGTTTCTGCAACACCATCAACAACCGCTCCCACTCCTCAAACTGCTCCTCAAACCGTTCCACCAACAACCAACATTCCTCAAGATGCAACTGTCGAACAGTTCAATAAGGCTATCGAAGAAGTGTCCGACTCTCTTCGAACTACTGGTCATCTGCCCGTGATGACATTTGGAGATATCACTATGGATATCTCAAGCTATTTGGCTGATCAAACCGCCCAAATGGCTACTGCTTCAAAAAGCCCCAAATCACCTACTGTTCACGACCCGCAAGCTGAAAATGTGGAGGTTGCTGCTGAAGACGAAGCTATTGCTGCTTCCGACCCTGAAGACGTTGAAATGGAGGACGCAAACATCTCTGAAAATTGTACAAATTCTTCACTTTCTGTTTCTGATGAATCTGCTCCCATTCCTTTCAAGAAGAATGCGCAGAAAGGCAAAAGACAGAGAAGCCTTGTACAAAGAAGGCGATCATACCGCGTGTTCACTCGTGTGGATTATTCTGAATCCATGAGGAAGAAGAAGAAAGCTGGAGCTGATGCTGGTGAACCCATCCAAGTGTTCACAGACTCTGAGGAAGAAGCATCTGTTGCTGTTGAGAAAATTAAGAAGGCTGTTGCTGAGAAACCCAAGAAAGCTGTTGATGAAAAGAAGATGAAAGTTGTTGCTGATCCCAAAGGCAAAGGGAAGGCCAAGATGATTACTGAAGATGAACCTGCAAAATCAGATTCCAATTCTGATTCTGATGTGTGTTTAAGAGATATTCTGAATTCTCTTAAGAAAAAGGTGTTGGGAAATTAATCTCAATACCCAATAATAGTCCCCCAACAATGTGGTCCCCAACTCTTGTGGTCCCCAACTCCTTTGTGGGAAATTATTATGGGACCACATTCCCCATCTCCTTTGTGGGGAATTATTGGCACTTGTGGGTTATGGACCATCACGCTAGGAATCCTTTGAGACTCCCGGGAACCTTTTGAGATGCCCTAGGGATCTTTTGAGACTCTCGGGAATCCTTTGAGACTCCTTTAAAATTACCCGGATCTATTTGGGACGTAATTTAAATATGAATTATCATAAATCTAATTTCATAATTTAAACAAATTAAATCAACTAATTTATGTAATGAATGTACGATAAAATAATTAAATCCCTAAACATGCGGAACTAAGGGATTACGTGTTTACCTTTAAATCGGAGAGATATCGTTGAGAAGAGTAACAACTTCAACCCAATTGCCTTCTCAAGTATTCCCTAAGTCCTAGTCCGTTGACCCGGTGGGAGATCTCACGAAAAATTAATTTTCTCAAGGAAGAATTAATTTTCTCTTGTTGCACAAACTGTAATTTCGAAAATTACAGATCTGTTTTTTTTTTTCTTAGTCTCTAGAGTACCAATTTTTTTCTTCTCCTTTTATAAGAGAGAATCTATGTTTCTTCTCTTACAAGAAAGAAAAATTGATCGGTCAATTTATCTTGGAATAATATAGAAATAATTTCTTATTTCCATATATCTTTTTCCATAAATATCTCTCTCTAATTTCTTACAACAAAATTAATCCTTATCTTTTAATTACCTTAATTAATAGACTTTTATTGGGCTACTTGAGGGGCCTTTAGGAGAATTAGGATTGGACCTCCCAATGGGCCCAAAAATCAATATTGAACCATAACATTTTTCCAGCCCATTAATATTAATTCATTCCACTATAGAATTAATATTGTACTATCCATCCTAACCCATATTACGAAATATGGCTCCCGGTTATTATTTCCCGTGTTTAAGATTCAATGTCCATCAATTAATTTAAGCTACTGAATGCTTTAATTAATTAATATTTTTTATTCCTCGGAGTAAGGACAGCTCAACATTATTATCATACCGGAAATAAATTCCACTGATCAGATTTGATATGATAAACCTTCTGAGCCCACCAAGGGGACATAATCAACTTGACACTCCAAGACACGATTCTCTGTATTAATTTTAGCAATCTGTCCTGTAATTAATAATATTGCCCAAAATACAAAGTATTGAATCAAATTGATTCTTTACCCATAATAAATCAAAGCAATACTTCTTAACTACAGACAATCCCATTTAAGTGACAGAGATTAAGAAATCAACAACCACTGAGGTCTAATTCTTCATTCCTTAAGTCAGTCTAGAAGAATTACCTCTATGTAGGTCCTATTCAGCACATTATAATGCACTAGTGTAATCTCTTGGTCAAGATAAACCAATCCAAGCCTTACACCTCAACTTCTACCAATGGATTGTTCAATTCTATCTAAGTTGTGAATCAATTGTACTTATATACAAGGAACTGACAATGTGATCTTCTGTGATCTTCTACATACCACATTGTCTACAATGTAAAATACATCTGAACGTTTATGCAATAAATAATTAACATTCATTATATTTAAAGCAACCAGTGATAAAAATATTATTCTCATTTATAAGTGCAAGAATCAGTTTGTATACATAAGTAGCACTAAAAGCATACTTGCCAGTATAACCCTAACAAAAGGCTGAGCATTTTGCTGCTGCAAAAGAAGCTACACCAGAACCTGAAGATGATGGCAGTGGTGATAGCTCTTCCAGTGCAGAGAGCAGCTCTAATGACCTTGCTTCTGAAGATGAAGGTATTTCTGATTCTCTTGAGACTCTAGAAGATAGGTTGGTTATTTATTCTAAGAGAAAACTGCTGATAGAGAAGAGGATCAATATACCTGATTTTGAAAGTAAAGGCATGATTAGTTTCTTAGAGGAAAGGGATTTGATGCATGCTGTGAATTTTGGGGAATCTTTCTTGACAAATTGGGCTTATGAATTTTATGCTTGCATGAAAAAGAGTACTGGTATGAGATCATCTAAGTGGTATGGGACTGTAAATTTTAGGGGGAGGGATGTACCTTTTACTCCGGAATTGATAAATGAGTTTCTGCATATTCCCAATGTTGAGGTGGATGAAGAACCTGACATGGATGTGGTTATTGCTGCTATAACTGGTGATAGGGTAGTTAAGTGGACTAGACAGATGCTAGGCAAAGACCTCACTGTGTTGAGGGGGAGAGTTCCATTACTAGCCATAGCTCCTGCCTTACTCACTGGGGATAGAGTAATTGATCTGTCTTTGACTGCTCCTGGTACTGATCATCAGCACAGGCCTTCAACTACTGAACATCAGATCCAGAATCATCCAGATTAAGACAGAGAAATGCAACTCCAAATGTTGAGAACATCCGTATCAACATACAGCTCAAACACTTGTAGGAAACTATTGATGAGCTCCAAAGGAATTCATTTTCATTTTCTGGTAATGTGTTGATGAGCTCCAAAGGTAATGTGTTGATGAGCTCCAAAGGAATTCTCACTGGGGATAGAGTAATTGATCTGTCTTTGACTGCTCCTGGTACTGATCATCAGCACAGGCCTTCAACTACTGAACATCAGATCCAGAATCATCCAGATTAAGACAGAGAAATGCAACTCCAAATGTTGAGAACATCCGTATCAACATACAGCTCAAACACTTGCAGGAAACTATTGATGAGCTCCAAAGGAATTCATTTTCATTTTCTGGTAATGTGTTGATGAGCTCCAAAGGTAATGTGTTGATGAGCTCCAAAGGAATTCATTTTCTCAGCTCAAACACTTGCAGGAATACAGCTCAAACACTTGCAGGAAACTATTGATGAGCTCCAGTTCCTGAAGGATAGGTGGACCAGTATACACTTGTTATTTACTTTTTAGATGATAGGATGTTTATTCCTCCAGATGTGTTGGAGAGGTGTTGAACTCAAGACCTCTCGGTCTTGTAGGCATGTATGAGCTCCTTGTTTACCGATTAGGCTAGGAGTTCTATTTGTTATATTTTAAATAATAAATATATATATATATATATATATTAATACTTTTAGTTTTTCCTTCTTTAATTTGTTTATTTAAAAATTAGCAACACATACAAAATAATGTCATACCAATAGTTATGTTTATTTTTAACACACATTATATATGTTAAATTTGTAATTACGCCGATTATTAATTAAAAAATCAATTGAACAAGTTGTACATACAACATAATTAAAATTAAACTTCAATTAAAATTAAAATTATTGAAAATTATAAAAAATTATTATCATCTTCAATTAAAATTACATCACATAACATTAAAAATAAAAATCATTCACTTCAATTAACATCTCAACATCACACAACATTAAAAATAAAAATCATTCACTTTAATATGAAAACCCAATTTTTAGGTTGAGCGTCAATATAAGTACTCATTTTATAAGTGTCTCAATTCAAGGCTTAATTTTTACATTTCTCTCAATTTATATAAGGTTTTACTTAAATTATTTTGTCTCAATTCAAGATCCACAGTTATTAAAAAATAATTTAAAGTCATACAAGATGGTTTTATTTAAAAGAGAGGAAATTATTTTTAAAAAAAAATGTAGATTTAAAATAATAAAAAATTCGGCAAAACTTTCACATAATAAAATAATAAAAAATTCAGCAAAATCAGATTCAAAAAATTGAATTATGATCTAAAAATTGAATCTTCATATGAATTTTTTCCAAATAAAAATCATTCTTAACTTCAATTAAAATCTCATCACAAACATTAAAAATAAAAATTATTCTCAACTTCAACACAACAAAATAAATAAAGATGTATCAACGGTCACCATCTTGACCATTATGATCATTCTCACACCCACCGCCCCCACCAGTAGCAGACCCCCCGACCCACCACTCAATTGACGCATCATCTCAGCGAATTGATCTCGTAGTTGTTGCGAAAACTCTAATCTCAGTCGGGTCTCTCTCTCCTGCGAGTGATTCTCATTCTCCTCAATCTGTCGAATCAATTGAGCCTCTCTCTCTCTCCTCATTCAATCGACGCTCTTCAGAAATAGCTCGGTCTAAGTCAGCTTGAGAGTATCGGCCGAATGACGTACCAGATGACGTCTCGCCAGGACCGGAGGAGACACGTCTATTCTTTCCCATCTGACCAAGGCCCTTTATACGCCCATGTGATTTCCCAACTTTCTTGACATATAATTCGGATAAATCGGGTACCGACGAGGTCTGACTCGAATCATCCCCTGAAGCCTGCTAAGTCAACTGTGTAAACTCCTCCTGCACCTCATGCTATACGTACACGTTTGAAAATAATTAATTAAACTTAATTAATGTTGTATAGATTAATAAATAAACTTACAATTATATCACCGATATGTCCATATGTGAATGTCCCGTCTTCATAGAGGTGAAAGTTCTCCATGAGTTCCCACTCATTAGCGGGTCGCCCAGTCCTCTCCTCCTGTTTTTTTAATTAAAAAAAGAGATACATATCATAAGATGGAGGAAGTATGTAACATATAAAAAAATAAAACACCAAAAAAATCTTAATTGATCAACATAAGCATCTTATTCAACTTACAATTTGTCGTGCTACTTCGACTGCTCCACGAGATCCACCTTTATGGCAGGCATAACCAGTACCCGGACCACCAGGCTCGGAAAGACGATTCTTTCTGCACTTCTCACTCTTCTTCTTAGTAATAGGATCCTCCCAATGTCGAAGTAAATGGCTCCAAACATCAACATCCCAATTTGGCTTCTTCTTCTGCTTATACCACTTTTTCTTGTAGTAGCTCAGCATACCAGTGTACTGATTAGCTACTCTTTCAAGAAAGAGCTGGTACACTAGTGTCGTATCCGTGATCGTAGGATCCCATCTAACCTCACTCTGAAAAAAATAATTATATATTTATATATAACATGTCTCAAATTATAAATAACCAATTAATTAAACTATACCTGAAATGTCTCCCAATAATGTCGCATCCGGCCGTCGGAGATCCGATCGTAGGCATGTGCTCCAAACTCCATGGAACCATACATAATTTTTCTAATGATGGTCGAGATTGTATTCGAAGGCATCAAGCTGTTACACAAATAATAATATTTTTTTATTATATTTTACTTGATAATGAAAATTAATGAACATGTTATATATACATACGTTTTACGAAAGATCCAGAGGTATGTGCGAGTGTCTGGTACATCTGGTGTCATACTAGAAGATGCTTCAGTTGACGCCTGCATCGAGGGAGGTAGGGCTGATTCCTGCATCGAGGGAGGTGGGGCTGATGCCTGCATCGAGGGAGGTGGGGCTGATGCCTGCATCGAGGGAGGTGGGACGGATGCCTGCATCGGGGGGAGGTGGGGCTGATGCCTGCATCGGTGGGAGATGTGTGATCCCGGGTATGGGTACCCTAGATGGCTCGTCCATCGGTGTACTGGTAGAGGATCGACCTCCCCTACCTCGACTCCGGCCTCCTGAACGTCGACCCCGACCCGAAGATCCACTCATCTGTAACAAATTAACATTGCAATAATTAAATACATTTAAAATAATTTAATTAACATTGAAACAAAATTAAATTTCAATCTAACACATTAATTATAACAATTAACATTATAAATTAATAAACATCCTACGATGATTAACATCACGAGTCTTCTTCTTCATCATCTCCCGATTCATATTCATCATCATAATCATCATCATCTCATCATCATCATCATCATCATCATTGTCGTCGTCATCTTCTTCTTCTTCATCTTGCACATCCATCAGTTCACCAGTGACATCAGTTAATATGACAGGATCATCATCTACCTGCACATTCAACCTGGTCTCTATGTTATCCTCTTGGAACGGGGGAAGCTTTTCTTCACTAGATTTAGTTGATGACTCAATTGCATCCACCAAGTATCTCGATTTGATTTTACAAACAGATATCCAATCACTACGGGGTCCCGGGTACGTACAATAGCAGACCTGAGTGACTTGACTTGCTAGTACAAATGGATCGTAGTGACTGTATCGTCCTCTCTGATGAACGTCCACAAGATTGTAATGAGGATGAACTTTTGTCCCCTTGTTGGTGGGATCAAACCACTGACATTTGAACAAAATCACTTTCTTCTCGTGATACCCTTGGTAGTCCAATTGGACTACTTCCTCGAGAATCCCGTAGAAATCATTCTCATCTCCACCATAATTTTTTCCCTTGATACGAACTCCACTATTTACTGTAGTTTTAGATGCACCATAAGTGTTAGTGTGAAAATTATAACCGTTTACGTAATACCCAAAGTACGTAATGGCTTGAACGGAAGGACCACTAGAAAGATCGCATAGAAACCTGTTCTCGATGTGATTAATCTTCACCTATAATATAATTGACCAAAATTATATGAGAATAACTTCGTTATCAAATAAGACGACTTTATCTTCTCCTTTTCAAGAAAGACTTACAATTTGTTCAAACCACGAAGCAAATTCCTTTTGTAGCCTAGTGTCCAATTCAGCCGCCGAGAGACTTGGTTCAAGAAGTTGAAGTTCTTGAAGGAATAGCCTACGATATATTTAATGGACGTTAACACTGATATTATAATATGGAAAAAGATATATACGAGATATGTAGTTGTACATGACTTACTCAACATAGGGTTGCACCTCTTCACAATTTAGTAACACATACATATGAGCTCTTTTTTTCTCCTCGTCTAAAATCCATCTCTTCTTCTGCTTTCCAAGTGGTCGACCAGGTGCCTTAAATATGAAAAAAGTACCCTCCACATATTGTTGTGCTCCATGACCATCATAATTACGAGGTACATTGCGTATCCTCGTCATAACATGGTCCTCGAAATAATGAGAACAAAAATTGACGCCTCTCTAGTTAAATACGCATTTGCAATCGAAGCTTCAACACATGCTTTGTTACCCACACTGAGTTTTAAGGTGCGAAGATACCTAATTAGAATTTAAGTGACGCGAGTTAATATACCAAAGTAAATGAATTCATGACGTTATAAGAAGTTATAAATTACCTCTCGTATGGATACATCCATTTGTATTGTACTGGACCGGCAACTTTTGCTTCATATGCAAGGTGGACAGGTAAATGTTCCATGGAATTGAAGAAGCTAGGTGGAAATATGCGTTCCAACTTGCATAAAATTACTGGAATATCCCTTTCCAATCGAGTCATGTTGTCAACTGTAATGGTCGTAGAAGTCAAGTCCTTGAAAAATAGACTAAGCTCAGTGATTGATTTCCACACATGAGGTGGCAAAATATTCCGAAAAGCAATTGGTAATAGTCTTTGCATAAACACGTGACAATCATGACTCTTCATCCCATACAACTTCAATTTTGTCCAGTCTATGCATTGAGACATGTTAGACACATAGTCATCAGGAAATTTCAACTCACTGATCCACTTACAAATAACATCTTTTTATAAATGGAGTTGGTGAGGGATTTAGCGAGGGTCCCACGATCCCTCACTAAAATTTAATGATGTCAGCAAATAGCCCTCACTACAGGAAATCATACTTTACATGACGATTTTTTTCGAGACGACACAAAATTTGTCACAATTTGTCATTCAAAGGTGACAAAATTTATTTTCGTCACTTAACAAACATAATTCGTGATAAAATAAAAAATTGTCACCAATACTTATTTTATTCGTGACAAATTATTATTTTGTCACTAAAAATAACTATTTTCGTCACAAATTTGAAAATATCATGACGACAATAATAAATTCGTCACAAAAAACTTTGGTGACGACATTCAAAATAATTGGTGACGATATTCAAGGTCATGAAAAATAATTTTTTCATGACGATGCTATGTTTTGTCATTAATTAATCAAAATAATTAGTGACATAATTATTTCGTCACAATATTATTTGGGGACGATATTCATTGTATTTAGTGACAATCATATTCGTCATATAATATTTTAATTTCATGACAATTTTATGTTTCGTCATTATTTAATCAGATTAATTAATGACATTTTATTTTGTCACCAATACATATATATAGTGACGATTGTTAATCATTTGTCACTTTTCACAAAGAGGAGTCATTAATTATATAATGAACTTTTTTGCAACGCATGAATTTCGTCACAAAAACATTTCTCTTTGTGACTATTTTTTTGTCATTATTAATAAAAAAATTGATACGTACAATTTTTTTTAATATAAATTGAAATTACATATGCCACATGGAAATATTATTTAGCGCCTAATTGCTTCATTAGTTTTCATTAAATAGATTGTAATGGTGTTAAAATCTTAAGCCTTCAATTGATAGTTCTACATGAATCGGGCCTTATATCAATATAAATTTTCTTTTATGTTTAAAATCGATAGTTGACCCATCTTTTAGGCATTGAACTGAAAAAACACTTTTAAATTTCTACAACAAATATAGCATGTCAAATTAATCCCAATTCTACATATAGTGTAGCAAGAGTAGAGCCAAAAAGTATTGTAAAAACTATTATATCTAAATTTTCCCCATCCAGTTCACCTAAAATAATCAATTTGATCTGTCTGCACCATACACACATGATATATTAGAATCAAAATTCAAACACCTCAATAGGCCTCAAGGCTCAAACCACACTGCAAATTTTAATATCTAAATCTTAGAATGATGATTAAAATTGAAGAAATAAATGGCAAGATAGGTGTGAATACATATAAAGTCTATAATTCTATCCTCAAATTATAAACTAGAATCTACATATAATGAATTTCATATTCGTTCTATTTCACTACCCAAGCAACCCTCAAAACCTAAACAAAAATATATACCATCATGAAAGTGGTGAATATAATGCATAAAATCCATCATTTCAATATCCAAATTCAAAATATTGCAGCCCGTATCCCCACCATGAGTACTACAGTCCTCATTGCACCCAGTCGTTGTCTTCATTAGTGCAGTTCCATTTCTCCATTATTTCTAGCTGTTAATATGCATACCATAAAATTAGCAAATTGAACAGCAAGATCAAGAGAAATGTATAACACTCAAGATATTTATTTACAAATAAGAAACATATGTATCAAATAAACTACCAGTTCTATAAAATGAAACCCCAAACCTCTCATGGGGAAACAAAACCATATGAGTTCTAACAAATTGCATAAAACTATTTACTCCATCTATATAACTACTAGACCATTTGGTACCACGCATCCAACTCTTGTCCATTTTTCATTATAAAATATTCAAATTACAAAGAGTTAATATACTATATAGTCAAATTTCAATTTAGAAGGCAAGTCAATAAGAAGCACTTCCAAAAGTTTTGCCAATAATACATATAATAAAAAAAATCAGAATTGAAAAACCGAAATACATTTTAATCAAACAACTAAACAATAAAAATAAAAATTCAACAATGAATTCCAAAATTGATTAAAAAACGTGGCTTGTGTGGAAGACTATGAACACGATTATATTCAGATTTTCCATTTGTATGACTTGTGTGGAAGACTAGGAACAAGATTACATTCGATAATGGAGAAGCAAACGTGGAACTATTGATAGAAGAATTAAAATTATTAGAAGTTTTTTTGTCCAATCTACACGTAGGGTCTATATTTGAAGATCAACTTTTATCCCAATATTTCAAATTATTAGATAGGAAGTTGACTCTATTCTAAGGGCAAGATGCGTATCTTGTGTCACATTTTGGTCTTGATTCATTTTTGTAAAGCAAGTCATAATTTCTCAGAGTGCACCATACGAACACCGTGAGCATACAAGTGTTTTGGTCCAAATTGGTAGAAGATAGTTGTGTAAAGCAAGTCATAATTGTCAGAAATTGGAATTGAAGTGGTAATATAGAAAAGGATGGAGGAATTGGTAGAGGTTGGTTTTTGGTCTAAATTCAAGAATTGGGAGGCACTAATTGATGCAATAGGTGTTATATTTGCTGCAAGATAGGGATGTAGAATGAGAGATTTAAACAAGTGAAAGCAACAGTAGATAAGGAGGTGTATATCCTCCATGCTACATAATATGGGCACGGGGCACCACCCCTTGTACCACGTCCTCTCCCTCTCCTCTCCTCTCCTCTCCTCTCGAATAATGGGCACACAATACACTCTTTCACATTATTCAAACTACCTACATTTTTTCCTTCACCAATCACAACTAACTATCTCCCTTTAATTGCCCTCATCAATTGTCCGGAATGATTGTTTAATCCTCAACCAACAATTCACTTTCCTTTTACTAATATGTACTGTATTGAACATTAAAGGGTATATCTTGTACCCTGTTTTCAGTGTGCAATAAGAATTCCTTTTTAAATTTTTTTTATCCCAAATCTCCCAAAATTCTCTCAATTGGATTTCAAAAACTAAGGAAATTTTTTTGATTTCAACAAATCAAGAATCAAAGACATCCAAAAATACCTGATGTGACCTTATCGTTTGATGTGACCTTATCGAATCCATAGGAGTGGATGATAAGGAACACAATCAAAGAAAGAATAAAGATAAGAAATACCTAAATGAGCCCTTGATAAATCCTTGGATGTTTGATAGCAATGCACGCCTTAGTATGCCCGAGGACCTGCACGCAAAACCGGGCCGGAGGAGTGTCCGGCGACGGACCTCCGACGCTCAAGTCAGTTGAGCTCGATGATGAAGATGAAGATAATAAGAGTGTTTCATGTTTGTATGTGTGTTGTAAATGGATAGAATGACTTGAAAAACATTGAGACGAAAGGGGGATGCTTTTATACCTTGTGATGGAGGGGTAGAGAAGTAATTTTACCTCTAGGGTTTGTTGCAAGCAGTGCCACGTCCCCATACTACCTGACACATAGCAAGCTGTCACATATACATGTTTAGGGATGTATCAGAGGTTCTCTGATACACCAAGATCCCTTGCTTCTTCTTGAAGGCCAAGACGATTCATTTCCTTGGTCCTGGGCGAGGAGGACCTAATAAGGTTCTCTCCCTTTTTGCTATATTCATCAGTTCTAGTGGCATTTAGAGATAAGGTTAATGAATTCAGGTCAGATCCCTTAAGGATCTGATCAGCTTATGTCCCGCTTCATGAAACCAGATCCTGGAATGACCAGGTCCTGGGAGGAAGTGACCAGCTCTTACTTTAGTTCTTCATTGGTATCTCCTCTCTTATGGTCCTGCACCATTATGTCACATCATCCACTCCCCCCTATTCTTGACTATGACAGCTCCTTGCTGAGAATGGTTAAGAATAGAGTCTTTTCAAATTCTTACTTCTCCCGCTCATTTTCTAGGGAATATCTACCTTTGATCTAGACCGTCCATTCAAAATCGGACCTTTCATATTCCTTCATCTGCGTCGTACACGTGTTGTCCATCTGTTTGGATAACCGTCCCATCGCCTTTCTTCATAAAAATGGGAGAATCTATCCTCATTCTTTACCTTTTTCATTCCTTGCTTAAGTAAAAAGAAACTTTCCTCAGAAATCATTCTTTCTAAAATTCCGGTAGACGGAGCTCCCTTTTCCGACGGGTTTCTCCGTTCCGGTGCAACCGTTCTTAGCTTCCAGGTATTATCTTCTTCCCTTTCTCACTTTTCTTCTTCTCTTTTTTTTTTTTTTTTTTGTTTTAGTTTCGAATGGCTAGTCCATCTTCCTCCATTGTTGGTTCTCCTTCTTCTTCGAATGAGGGGGAGGATACGCCGTCTGGTTCTCATCACCATAGTTCTCGAAGCCTAACCCCAGACCAACTTTTTTCATCCGGCCATACAGACATTTTATCCGATCAATACCCTAGATCTCAGTTGAGACCTCCCCCTCTTGTATTGGCTCCTTCTTCATCTTCCCTTTCTTCCCGTCCTTTGGTTCCTCGTCGCCCTCGAAAACTGGCTACTTCTGAAGAGACTTCCAGTGAGCTATGGGATAAAGTCGCTCTACATTCTTCTCTTGTTTCTTCAGAACTTAGGGAAATAAGGAAAAGATGTCATAATCCTTCAGGTTTCCTCTTCGATATGGCCCTTCCTGAGGAAAGGCCCAATTTCTTCTCTCCTCCTTCACTACCTTTTTTCCGAGCGCACATAGATTGTGGGGTTCGCTTCCCTATTTGCCCTTACCTCGCTGATGTATGTCGTCTTTTCAATATCTCCTTAGCCCAGGTTAATCCTTCATCTGTAAGGACTTGTCTTTCATTTTATATCCTCTTGAGGCATTATGGTGGTAATCCTAGTGCCGAAATGTTCGTGTCTTGCCACGAGATTAAGTTGAAAGAGGGCTTTTTCTACTTCAGCTCTCGAGTCAACGGTCCTCCAAATTTTATAAAGAAGCCTCCTAGCCTTGAGGTAGGATGGAAAAAGAAATATTTCTGGGTCACCCCCAAAAATGGGGAATGGCCCTTTCCTAGTGATGAATGGCACCAAACTTCTCCGTGTTATTCTATCATTCCAGATTTTGTTATTTCTCCGAGAGATCGGAGTATCATGCACTCTTTAGAAGACCATGTTCTTGACAAAGAGAATGGTCTTTTCAAAATACATCATCTTGTGCGAGATCAAGGAGTATTAATCCGTTTTGGTCTTGACAGCTCTGGAGCGGAACTTTCCCCCAAAGCCGGTAAAGTTACCTTTTTTGCTTGATCTCTATTTTTCTCTTATTTCATGTAGATCTAGTCTAACTCTCTCATATATTATTTCTCAGAGATGGACTTCGTTTTTAGTTCCGTTAAACTAGATCTTGTGGATGAGGCTACTGTAACGGTGGCCTCTTCGGGAGTCCCTGCCCTAGCTGCTGAGGTAACCAACATTGATGCAATGACTACTTCTACCGTTTCTGCTCTGCCTCTTCAAAGGGAGACATCTGCTCCCTCGACCGATAGGGTCCTTAGGAGCACAACTTCAGGTGTTCCTCCATTGGCTCATAAGCGGCCTGCTCTTGGGGAGGGTGAAAAGATTTCTTCCAAGAAGTCCAAGTCACATCGCGTTCACTCAGATGTATCTGTTCCCCGGAGGTCTTCTAAGGAGTTTTTCGCTCTTGAGATCCCCAAGTCTGTCTCTGAATTAAGAGGAGAAGAGAGCACTTCCTTTCTCAAATTGATCCCGACCCCTGACGATAAGCAACGGTTCTTTGGTTATTCGATCCCTCAACTTCGAGATGTCTCCTCAGAGTTACTTACCCAGGTAATTCCTCTTTTCTTGGACTCTCATATCTTTATTACTTTACTTTTCTTGATAAATTTCCTTTCTTTCAGCTTATGGCCGTTCAGGGAATTTTGTGGGACAAGGCTGAGAAGGAGCTGATTAATCAGGATTTAGGACGCCTCCATTTAGAGTTATCCGAGAAGGATGAGGAAATTCAAAAAGCCGTGGCAGATCTTAGCTTGCTTACTACCCAGAATGGGGAGTTAAAGAAGAAGATTGAGGAAAGTCAGGATCTGGCTGAAAAGGCTCGTTCGGAGATCTCCACTATGAAGGCTCAGCAGGAGGGAGCTTTAGAGGAGGCTTTTAAGCAGGGGCAGAAGCGGGGCATTGATGAATGTCGTCGTAAGTTGCTAACGACCTCTGTTGGCCAGGAATTCCTTCGGGATCTTCATTTGGGACTGCTTGAAGCCTATCAACTTAGCCCTCATTATCTCAGGGATATGAGCCCCCACATTGGCCACTTCATAACCCATGGGATTAAATGTGCCATATCTCAAGCGAAAGAACAAGGTTTTACACCTTCTATCGATGTTGCTCCAATTATCAAGAGTATAACCCCTTCTCCTTCCTTCCGTGGGGATCTCAATGCTCGTCTTGACAACGAATGGTGGCTTCCTGTTTTTCAGAAAGCAGCTTTGAAATTGGCTTTTGGAAAAGAGTTAGGCCCTGAAATGCCTGCTGCTTTTCCCTTGATTTATGATGTTTTCCCTCCTTGCCAGGGCCCTTCATCTTCTTCTGGCCTTTTGCCCAACCTTCCTCCGTTGGAAGGATCTGCAACTCCAGATCTTGGGCTCACAAATTCTGAGGAGGAAGCTACTCCAGCTACTGATGCCCGTACTTAGTGCTTTTCTTAATTTGAGAGCTTGCATGCTCTTTCTGCTTTTTGAACTCTGTTATTTTGCTGACGTACCTTTTGTATTTTGGCCTTATCTTTCTGCGTATGGATGTGATCTCCTTATTGATATGTACTCTTATCTTTTAGAACTGTTTCTGTTCTTGATGTTTTTATGCTTGTGTTGCTTGATAGACTCAATATTTCTAAGTAAATCAGTATTTCTGATCTCGGACTTATGTCCTGAGATCTCTTCTCATCATCTTTAGAAAAAATTGAGATTTTTCTAAGTAGATCAATATTTCTGATCTCAGACTTATGTCCTGAGATCTCTTCTCATCATCTTTAGAAAAAATTGAGATTTTTCTAAATAAATCAATATTTCTGATCTCGGACTTATGTCCTGAGATCTCTTCTCATCATCTTTAGAAAAAAATTGAGATTTTTTCTAAGTAAATCAATATTTCTGATCTCGGACTTATGTCCTGAGATCTCTTCTCATCATCTTTAGAAAAAAATTGAGATTTTTTCTATGTAAATCAATATTTCTGATCTCGGACTTATGTCCTGAGATCTCTTCTCATCATCTTTAGAAAAAATTGAGATTTTTTCTAAGTAAATCAATATTTCTGATCTCGGACTTATGTCCTGAGATCTCTTCTCATCATCTTTAGAAAAAATTGAGATTTTTTCTAAGTAAATCAATATTTCTGATCTCGGACTTATGTCCTGAGATCTCTTCTCATCATCTTTAGAAAAAATTGAGATTTTTTCTAAGTAAATCAATATTTCTGATCTCGGACTTATGTCCTGAGATCTCTTCTTATCATCTTTAGAAAAAATTGAGATTTTTTCTAAGTAAATCAATATTTCTGATCTCGGACTTATGTCCTGAGATCTCTTCTCATCATCTTTAGAAAAAATTGAGATTTTTTCTAAGTAAATCAATATTTCTGATCTCGGACTTATGTCCTGAGATCTCTTCTCATCATCTTTAGAAAAAATTGAGATTTTTTCTAAGTAAATCAATATTTCTGATCTCGGACTTAGGTCCTGAGATCTCTTCTCATCATCTTTAGAAAAAATTGAGATTTTTTCTAAGTAAATCAATATTTCTGATCTCGGACTTATGTCCTGAGATCTCTTCTCATCATCTTTAGAAAAAATTGAGATTTTTTCTAAGTAAATCAATATTTCTGATCTCGGACTTATGTCCTGAGATCTCTTCTTCTCGATATTTTCTCCTGAAAATATTTAAGTTTTCAGACCCACATCTTGGGTTCTGATCCCGGTTAGGGATCTCTTCTTCTCAATATTTTCTCCTGAAAATATTTAAGTTTTCAGACCCACATCTTGGGTTCTGATCCCGGTTAGGGATCTCTTCTTCTCGATATTTTCTCCTGAAAATATTTAAGTTTTCAGACCCACATCTTGGGTTCTGATCCCGGTTAGGGATCTCTTCTTCTCAATATTTTCTCCTGAAAATATTTAAGTTTTCAGACCCACATCTTGGGTTCTGATCCCGGTTAGGGATCTCCTGGTCTCGGACTTAAGTCTTGAGATCGTGTGCTCTTGGTCCCGGATTCAAGCCCTGGGATCGTTTCTCGTCCTCAGAAAAAATTGAAATTTTTTCTGAGTATGTGTTCTTGGTCTCGGACTCAAGTCCTGAGATCGTTTGCTCTTGGTCCCGGACTCAAGCCCTGGGATCGTTTCTCGTCCTCAGAAAAAATTGAAATTTTTTCTGAGTATGTGTTCTTGGTCTCGGACTCAAGTCCTGAGATCGTTTCTCGTCCCCAGAAAAATTGAAATTTTTCTGGGTACATGTGCTATTGGTCCCGGACTCAAGCCCTGGGATCGTTTCTCGTTTATACTCCGAATATGAGGAGCAGTACTTGCTCATTCAGAGTCCTATTTTATACTCTTATATGAGTGGTTTATACTCCTCGGGGAGTTATTTATACTCCGGAGAGTTCTTCTCTGATCCAGGCTCAGGTGGTATTGAGGCTAACAGGTTGTGGTTCTCAAGCACATGATTAGAACTCCAACTCTTTTTGTATATGTTGCTCCGAAGTAGTGGTAAAGAGAGACGGCTCTCATCAGTTCCCTGTCTCATTGAGTTCTCCAAAGCACAAGTTGTTACAAGATTAAGAATAACTAAAAACAATATTCAAAACAAGTGAGTGAAATTTCAGCACTGGAACTTACCTGATCTCCTCTAACAATGATATGCTTAGCTTACTCACAATCGAGAGGCGAGTCACTTCTCTGCCGCCTTTCTTCATTATCTTATATATTCCTCTCGGTTTCCCTCCTCATCTTATTATCAATAATGCAGAAAGATTCACTTCTTCAACATAATCAACCGAGAAATATTTTGTTGAAACACCTTTTAATGTAACCAGATAGAGATTAGACTGAACACACAATAAGAATGCCAAAATAGCAAGGTAAATATTTTATTTATGCCTCTAGGAGCAAATGTCGGAACAACGAATTGATGCCTCTCTCCATTGGATGAATTTATGCAAATTTCCTTCTTTAGCTAAGGTCATAAGATCAGCCACATCATATCACAAAATAAAAGTTGAACTTACAGAACAAATGTTCAAGAATTAAATAAAGATTTTTGCAAAGCTGATCTGTTTCAGCCATTTTGAAAAGGATAATGAAATAGCAGGAACTAATCATTAAAGCTGCATACATCGACCAATCAATAAGGTTAAATGCTATTAGATGCATGGTTAGAGAAGACTGCTTAGTTCTGTTATTGCCTACAAGTGTGCCAATTAGAAACTCTGCAACTCATATTAGAAGAGTGTATCCTCTATCCTCCACTGCCATGAAACACTGCTCTCAAAATTTCTTCCAATTCAGATTAGTCAACATACAAGGTTGTCTCAAATAACATATTAGGCATGATTAATATTAATATAATCCACATGCTAGCCATTCCAATTCAGATTTTATCATTACTGGAAATCCAGATTGGAGTTAATGAATGCTAAAATGAAGATTGGTTTTAATGGTATAATTATCCAATGACAATGAGTTCGCAATCATCCATTTTCAATTTATTATTTAACGCAGAGAAGGAGAGAGATGACTTATCCAACTCGATCTACGGGATAGGATTCCACCGCAGACTAATGTCATAATCAGGTAGACTGAGGCAGAGCTTGCCAACTCCTTTTCCTCGAGACTCAGGTCGCGCTCAATCGCTAGCAAACTTAGCCTGATAAACGAATAAGAAGAAAAGCTAAGGTGTTAAAATTCCAAACACCCAACTAAGCGAAAAATTAGAAATGAACAACTGAGAATGAAATTCTCCCTGTCAGTAGATTTGGGAGTTTTCTGGATTTTAGGATGCGGAGAATTTGAGGTCTCCATTTTGGGGCGATCGATTTTTGCCCTTGCGTGCGATCGCTCAACGATAAGTTACGTTGGTAGCTCGCGCTAACTCAAAGCTCCGACAACTCGATGTGGACAGTGTCATCGATAAAGGATCTGCAGCGACTCGAATCGGCTAACTCGGAGTGAGTTGGCTCGGTGGTGCCACTGTTACGCACTATGAAAATCTAAATGACCATCGAACGGTGCCGCGAAGGGCTTGCCCGCTTAGGAGGAGCGCTATAGTGAATCGGGACACAGGAGATGCCGGAAACCACGCGAAGCGGCGTACGAAGGGTTTTTAAAGAAAAACGAAGGAGGAACTGCCTTTTTTTCTCATTTTCCTTCCTTCTTAGTTTTTAGGAACAAAACTTCTATATCAGACTTGTTTCTGGGATTATGCGTTAGAAGATAACCCCAAGCTACCGGAAATCCTCACATCCCAGCTCAGATTTCCCACAGACGGCGCCATTTGATGTGACCTTATCGAATCCATAGGAGTGGAAGATAAGGAACACAATCAAAGAAAGAATAAAGATAAGAAATACCTAAATGAACCCTTGATAAATCCTTGGATGTTTGATAGCAATGCACGCCTTAGTATGCCCGAGGACCTGCACGCAAAACCGGGCCGGAGGAGTGTCCGGCGACGGACCTCCGACGCTCAAGTCAGTTGAGCTCGATGATGAAGATGAAGATAATAAGAGTGTTTCATGTTTGTATGTGTGTTGTAAATGGATAGAATGACTTGAAAAACATTGAGACGAAAGGGGGATGCTTTTATACCTTGTGATGGAGGGGTAGAGAAGTAATTTTACCTCTAGGGTTTGTTGCAAGCAGTGCCACGTCCCCATACTACCTGACACATAGCAAGCTGTCACATATACATGTTTAGGGATGTATCAGAGGTTCTCTGATACACCAAGATCCCTTGCTTCTTCTTGAAGGCCAAGACGATTCATTTCCTTGGTCCTGAGCGAGGAGGACCTAATAAGGTTCTCTCCCTTTTTGCTATATTCATCAGTTCTAGTGGCATTTAGAGATAAGGTTAATGAATTCAGGTCAGATCCCTTAAGGATCTGATCAGCTTATGTCCCGCTTCATGAAACCAGATCCTGGAATGACCAGGTCCTGGGAGGAAGTGACCAGCTCTTACTTTAGTTCTTCATTGGTATCTCCTCTCTTATGGGCCTGCACCATTATGTCACATCAATACCATTATTAAAAGATTTTTTGTCCAATCTAAGTATTTCAAATCTACTTATTTCAAAACCAGAAATCCATGAGGCACTAAGTGAAACACAAAAATTCATGATTGAGATATACTAAAGACTTCTGAATATTATGCGTACCGTCACTACAAGAAAACTACAATTTAGCCGCGAAAAAAATTGTCGCTAATTCTAATATTTTTGTTGCTAACGTGAATTAGCGATGAAATAAATTTGTCGCAGGATTTGTTGTTATACACCCGTCGCTAACGTGTTTGTGACAAAAAAAATTAATTTTATCGCTAATATCAGCGATGAAAATTTGAGTTTCATCGCAAAATATTAGCGACGAAAATATGAATTTCATCGCAAAATGTTTGCGAGGAAAATCAAACATTTATCGCAAACACGTTAGCGACGGGTGTATAGCAACAAATCTTGCGACAAAATTATTTCATCGCTAACTCACATTAGCGACGAAAATATTAGAATTAGCGACAAAATTTTTTCGTGCCTTCAAATAATAATTTCTTACTTCGTTACTAATTTTTTGCGATAAATATTTTAATTTCGTTGAAAATGTTAGCGATGAAACCCATATTTTTTGTCGCTAATATTTGGCTATGGATATCCGATTTTCGAATTGTTCTCTAAACCCACTTCCGCACTCGACCAACCCGACCCGCACCCAACCTGACCCAACCGACCCACACCCGCACCCAACCCAACCCAACCGACCCACACCCACACCCAACCGAACCGCACCGCACCTAATCCGCATACCCCTCCCCATTTTATTTAAATGAATATTTATTTGGTCTTTGTGGGAATCGATCCCGGGTGGATGGGCATCCAGCTATGGGTGTCCACCACTCGGGCGGACAACTCTTTAGTTCAGTTTTTAATATTAATTATATATGTATTCAATTGTTACTAATTTAGTTAATTTTACTCATTTAATTAATTTATTTCACATATATTAATTGATTAATTTTTAACTTGTAACAATTATTTATATATATATATATATATATATTGTGATTTTTAAAACAATTTCAATTGTAAAAAATCAATGTTACTTTAACAATTCCAAAAAAATAATAAATATTACATCCATTCATCATCATCTCATCTTTATGTCCATTTTCCTTTGCATCTTCATATTTATAAATATTTTTATAAACATTCAAACTGATTTATATAAGACACAAAATTTTGGAGAATTATTAAACATTTAAACCGATTTTCTTGATTTAATATGCATAGTTGAAGTAGTACTCTTCCCTCATGCTCAGTAGAAACAACAACAAATAATTAATGAAATCAAGAAAATAGAAAAATATAAAACAAATTATATATAATGAAATCAAGAAATTATACCCCAAAATAAATCAAACAAAAAACTTAATATGTCAAATTAATGAGTGTAAATGAAATTATATTGATCCTATTATATTTCAAATATGATAGTGATATAATCGTCTCTATTGTTTCACACTATGCATGCACTCAAACTTTTTTCCTTTATTATGTTTAAACGACAACCATTTTTAATTAATGAGAATTAAACATGAAAATTTATATTTCATCACTAAAATATTAGAGACGAAATATAATTTTATTGTTGTTCTAATTATTAACAATAAAATATTATTTTCCTAATAAGGTGATGAAATATTTAAATTTTCTCGCAAATATTAAATCCACAAAATTAGTCATACAAATTTCAACTTTGTCACTAAAATATTAGCGACGAAATATAATTGTTGTTCTGATTATTAACAACAAAATGAAGAAATTTGTTGCTAGTATAGCGATGAAATATTATAATTTCATCGCAAAAATTAATTTCAATAAATTAGCCACGAAAATTTCTATTTCATCGCAAAATATTAGTGACGAAATATAATTTTCATTGTTGTTCTGATTATTAACAACAAAATGAAGCAATTTGTTGCTAATATAGCGATAAAATATATAAATTTTGTTGCAAAAATTAATTTCAAGAAATTAGCCACGAAATTTTTTATTTCATCGCAAAATATTAGCGACAAAATGTAATTTTCATTGATGTTTTGATTATTAACAACAAAATGAAGCAATTTGTTGCTAATATAGCGATGAAATATATAAATTTTGTTGCAAAAATTAATTTCAAGTAATTAGCCACGAAAATTTCTATTTCATCGCAAAATATTAGCGACGAAATATAATTTTCATTGCTGTTTTGATTATTAACAACAAAATGAAGCAAATTGTTGCTAATGTAGCGATAAAATATATAAATTTTGTTGCAAAAATTAATTTCAAGAAATTAGCCACGAAAATTTCTATTTCATCGCAAAATATTAGCGACGAAATATAATTTTCATTGTTGTTTTGATTATTAACAACAAAATGAAGAAATTTGTTGCTAATATAGCGATGAAATATATAAATTTTGTTGTAAATATTAAATCTAAAAATTTAGCGACGCAAATTTCTATTTCGCTTCAAAATATTAGCGACGAAATATAATTTTCATTGCTATTTTGAGTATTAACAACGAAATGAAGCAATTTGGTGCTAATATAGCGATGGAATATATAAATTTTGTTGTAAATATTAAATCTAAGAATTTAGCGACGAAATTTTTTATTTCGTTGCTAAAAATTGATTTTAGCGATGAAATTTAGATTTATCGCAAAATTTTCATCGCTATTCCCCCTGTTTCTTGTAGTGCGTACGAGGCGATATAGTTTTTGAGTCAATTGTTCGACAACCGCCGTGGAGGCGGAGTAGAGGCGACGTCTTGGCTGGTATCAGATGGCGGCACAGAGAAGAAAAGATTGATAATAACGTCCTTTTTTCTTCAAAAAAAATCAAATTAATTGAATTATGTGAGAAGAAATTGAGATGTGTTTTATCTATTTGATGAGAGTGGAGCGATTTACCTTAAATCATGAATTTTGCTAGGTCCACCTGTGTCAATCTCTCACCGTCAAAAGACCAGATCAGAGGGCAAAAATTTTGCTAGGTCCACCTCAAAAAGATTAATCTGCAATTTGTGGTAATATGTTGATTGGAAGGAATTAAGAGATTTTAATAATCCAATTTTCACCTTAATTAAGGGACTTAGGGCAGCGGCTTTTAGATTGGGGACTTAGGGCAGCGGGTTTCAAATTGGGGAGGAAGAAGAAATTTTCGATTTGGCGCCTATTCATTTCATTTGGCGCTAATTACACAAAAAATCATTTATTTTGGATTAAAATTCCAATGTAATTAAAAGTAGGTTGTTTTGTGATGGTTGAGAGAGTGGAGTGATTTTTTTTTATTAAAGAGAGAATTAGGGATGGCAATGGACCGGGTATCTAGATACCTGGGTCCGACCCATTTCAATATGGGTCTGGGTCGGGTCAATCCGTTCGGGTCACAGGGTGGGGCAGGTCAAATTGGGGCAATCCATTTTAAATTTTTTAAAATATTTTTAAAAAATTAATAAATTTATTTTTTAAAAAATATAACAAAAAATTAAAATTTGTATTGAAAAATAAATAAAATAGTCTTAAAAGCACGTTTATAAACTTATTTTCACATTATAAAGACATTAATATTGATATAAATTTTTAGATGAACTATTTGACATTATGTTTTATCGATTTATATTAACCTAAAAAATATATATGAAGGTGAATTATTGTTATATACTATTGTATGTATTAATAAACATGTTATATGTAAAATATTGAAGATATATATATAAAAAATAAAAATAAAAATGGGTCACGAGTCCGAGTCCGAGTCCGAGTTACGGATCGAGGATAATACCTGGACCCGCCCCATTTCAATATGGGTACGGGACGGGCGGGTCCGGTTGAAATCTAGAGAGAATGGAGCAATTTATGGATAGTCAAAATTTTATTTATAGATATTTTTCTAATCGAAACTTTTAAGTTAAGTTGTAACTTTGAAAACAAAAAGATTGACAAACGAAAAAGAAAAACCAGCCAAAAAATAAATTAAAATAGACTACCGTCACCCTAGTGTATTTTTTGGCTCCAAACTTCTTTTTAGTAATTTTAATTTTAGTCATTTTTATATAGTGTGGATTTATATCTAGCTTTTTTTTAAAATTATAAATATATCTAATTTTATAATTCTTATTTCTCAAAAAAGTATATTATAATCACTACTTTATTATTTTATCTCTACCCCATCTTTCACTTTTATATAAATAATTATTTTTTCTTAAAATCAGTGTCCAATCCAAATGAGAATTATAAAATTCAACGAAAGGAGTATTATTCATTAAAAATATTATAACTTTTTTCTAACTTGTATCATTAGGTTATAAATATGGCAAAAACTTATATACAATATTTTGCAATATTCTTATTGCGAAACAAGTCCAAATAACTATCTAGATTTGATACACTATATTCAATCTATGTGCACCATCCATATTTTATGAGTTCACCCCTCTCTTTTTAAAAAAAATAAATAAATCTGAGCCGACTCTTTATATTAGACGGCCACAGTTATTTCCCCCTATTTTATAAGTTCACCCTCCTATTTTTAACAACCTAATTGACGATGTTTGTCAATTCGCAGTGCTCTTAATCATTGACAACTCATTATGGGTCAACCGACACCTATTAGTCAATCTACATCCAGCACCAGGTAGTTACTTCTCTGATGTCTGTTTGTCTACTAGTCTCTACTCGTCAGATTTGCCACTGTTCAACTATCTCATCCTTTATCTCAATAGCTTATGATGTTGATCTTGCCCGGACGTATTAGTCACTTCCAAAACACTTCTTAGCCCATGTTAGTAACTTCATTGTAAAAGGCTAAACACTTTCACCTCTCAGTCTACCCAAGAATTACATGTTAAACATATTTTGCCTAATTCACCTCTCCTAATTTGGATGACTGTGTAACTAGTTAATTCACACTTGTCAATGTCGGATTAATTAGCAAAAAAGAATACTCCATTCGTTCAATGATTATTTGCACACTTTTTTTTATTAGAACGTCTCAAGATTGCTTGCACACTCTTAATATGAAAATACCTCACAAAATTAATATCCTCTCAACATCATTTTATTTTTAAAAATGTTACTCATTTTTTACATAATTTTACTTTACACCTCTCCAAATCACTTAAAATACCCATCATTTATCTTACATCACCCATAACTAAATTTCATTTTCTTAAAAAGTGTGTCGATCAGACCCGGGAGGAAGTAATATTTATCATGTTTGATATTTTTTTGGATGTATGATATAAGATATAACTATTTGCGCTAAATATAAAAATAATTAATTCTTACTTAAACATAATTTTATTCCCAAAAAAATTAATGAACAATTAAAAGTGATTTATTTTATTAATTAATAATTAACCATACTTTTAGAAAAAGTGAAAAAAAATTCGTTTGGCGGTCATTGCATTTGTAAAGGCGGTAAATAATGACAAAATTTTAATTTTGATTACAGAAACGGGAAACCCTAAATATCATTAAGGTAATTTTAATTTAATTTACTCCACCTTCATTAAATAGACACATCTCTATTTCTTCTCACAGATTTAATTGGATTTGATTTTTTAAAAGAATAAAGGGACGGTGTTATCTCAATCTTCCACAAAGTTTCTTTCTGCGCTGCAGTCCGATACTGGCCAAGACATCGCTCCGCCTCTTCAGCGATTGTCGATCAATTATTGGCCAAGACGTCGTTCCGCCTCTTCAGCGATTGACGGTCAATTGACTCGAAAACTCTACCGCCTCTTCAGCGATTGTCGATCAATTGACTCGAGAAATCTATCGCCTCTTCAGCAATTGTCGATCAATTGATTCGAGAACTCTACCGCCTCGTTAGGTACGCAAACGCTCGAGAAGCTATCCATTCCTAGTTTAATTCTCCCTAAAACCCCATACAAATTCATTATTATTTGAAATCTTTAGTTGCACTGTATATTTCCTATGCGTTATGATTTTTGTTTACTAGATATAATATTATTTGATCTTCACGTAATTGAGTCTAATATTGGTGTTTATGGATGTGCTTGTGATTTTTGACTTGGTAAAATTAAATTTTTTGCCTTGGATTTTAAAATCCAATTGAAATAGGATCTTGAGAGATTTGGGATAACTATATATGTGTTGCCTTTAAATTTATGTTTCATTTGCAGTATTACATGCACTTGGAATTTGTTTCATTTTTCAGTCAATTTTCGTATTCATTGATGAATTTTTAGTTGTTCAGATTTATTGGTTATCTGTTTGATCAAAATTTGATTTCTATTTACAATTTTGAATAATCTTATTTTGGGAGTACGCGTTAGTTGTTGCTATAGGAGTTTTATTTTAAAATGAGGGGTTTCCCGTTTCTTACATCCTTGAGATAATTTTCAATTTTATGAATCTTTAGTTCTGCTTGAGTATGTTTAATTATTTTTTATTTTTAGTTGGATCTGCTTTTAGAGGTTATGATATTTTTGAAGTGTCATACCCATTTATGCATGTTGACATACATATTTCAAATGGATTGGGCACCGAAATCATTGTCATTCTCTAACAAACATTTTAGATTTAGAAAAACCAACAAGAATATAGACTCATCATTTAAAAAAAGAAAGACAATTCAAATTTCATAATTGTGCAAATTCTACCATGAAAATACAATTTTAGTTAAATATGATGATCAGTGCAGTTTGAGTGTAACTGGATTTGAGAACCACCAAAGAATAGAGGCACAAAGCAGCAAGACAAATGAGATTAATGCATAGATGAACAAATTTGTCAGCTAATGAATTAGGCTTCATGAAGAAAATATTCTTCTTTGAGATATGATCATCAGAAATGATAACAATATCATTGTTGCAAGTATTATTCAATTATACTTACTTGCTTAATTAGAGTTCAATTCTTCTTTGCTCTTTATTGGTAGTAATGATATTTATGGGTTTTCGTCGATAAAAATGTATCACTTAAAAAAATCGGGATAATTATTTATGAGATTTACTTTTATTATTAAAATTGATGGCAATTTACTTTTGTTTATGTTAAATTGTTAGGAGATGATGAAAAAAAACGAGAAGAATATATTGAGCTCAGAATTGAAAAGAGTGCAGATGAGATAGTATTGGAGGTGTACGTCATGGAACTGGATATGTAAAAGGTCTTGGTTATGGTCCAAAGCCTCCAAGCAGACGCAACATATTGCACGATTCATCTAATCAATTACAAGAGGAACTAAAAGACGCGAAAGAAAAGCTACATGGTTGACTCAAAATGCAGTTGACTGTTTTGAATGCAAACATGGTTGCGCAAGATGCAAAGATGGTTGCACAAGATGCAAAGATGGCTGCTCAAGGTGCAAATATTGAGAAACTAATGGCTTTTTTGAATGATAGAGGGATAGAGTTATAAACTTTACGTATGTTTTTTTTTTTTTTTTTTGGTTTCATGAAGTAATGGAACAATATTTCTTGTTAGTTATTAAGTTTTCTAAATGCTTGAAGGATTTTATATTAATGCAAACTTATTTTTTATCTTTATGGAATAAAATAGTATATTATAGTGACAAAATTAAAAAAAAAAAAAAAACTTGTCACTAAATAATGTAATTTTTTTTATATTAATTTTAAAAAAAAAATTGGGACAATTAACATTTTCGTCATTGAAAAATATTTTATTATAACAAAAAATATTTTGTCATCATTCTCACATCTTTTAATGACATTGAGCATTTTGTCACTAAAGATGGCGAAATGTAACAAAAAATATTTAGATATAATGACAAGCAAATTTTAGTCACTATAGTGCAATTCTTTCATGACGAAAGATTTGAAATATGACAAAAAATATGTTGTCACAGTTACTAAACTTTTAGTGACGGCCACCGTTTTCGTCACTAAATAGTACATTATAATGACAAAATAAGTTGTCACAATTTCCACATCAGTTAGTGACAGTAGAAATTTTGTCACTAAATCATACTTTTTAGTAACAAATTTTGTCGTCATTATATATACACACATATAACAACGAACAACATCTTGTCACGAAAGAACTAATGTATTGTGACGAAATATACAAAATATGACAAAATAGTTAGTCTAATTGTAACAAAAAATAATGTCACTAAAATTTGAAAAGGTTAGTAATAGATGGACAATCGTCACAAAAAAATAATTTTTAGTGACAATAAATTAAATCGTCTTGAAAATTCTAACCTTTAGTGACGAAATATCATATTAAGTGACGAAATTTTAACACCTGATGTGACGATTTATATGTCACCAAAAATGAATGATATAGTGACGATGACCTTCATCGTCATCAAATGATGACTTTTAGTGACGAATCAAAACAACGTCGCATTTTACCTACCGCCACGCACATTTGGTGACATTCTTTGTGACGAAAAATTTTGTCGCCGAACAACTTTCGTGACGAAAAATGGGGTTTTTATGACGATTTTTTTCGTCGCGATTTCTAAAATTTCTTGTAGTGACACTTCAATCTCGTCTTCGTAACGTTCTCACGTTTTTGTCCGTTTTAGCCATGGACGTCCTTTGTGTTCATAAATGTTTGGTCGAAGAGGCCCTCACTTCTCATTTATGTAGGTAATCTCCTTTCGAGTATCTCGTTATACTCTAGGAATCATTAAGAGTCGAAGACTTAACCTTTACCACATCTTACGGGTCGTTAACACTTGAGATAGTGCTGTCAGGAATAGTCATGTTTTTCAAGTGTTGTATCACTAACTTCCACAATTTCGTTTTCCCATTGAACCAAGTTCTTAGGATCTCCAGTCATCATGGTTGGGTTTCCACTGCTTTGGTTTTTCTTGTGGATTTTAGACCCATTCCTTCTACCAGCTTGTTCAATTGATCTCGGTTTATACTCTTCGTGAGCGGATCCGCTATATTGTCCTTTGATTTCACATAATCAATGGACATTACTCCAGTTGAGATCAATTCTCTAACGAAGTTCGACAACGTATGTGTCTCGACTTTCCGTTGTACATGACATTCATAGCTCTGCCAATGGCAGCTTGACTGTCACAGTGTACCGTCACAAAAGGTACTAGTTTGTTCCAACATAGAATGTCTTCCAGAAAGTTACGCAGCCATTCAGCCTCTGCAGCGGCTAGGTCTAAAGCGATAAATTCTGATTCCATTGTGGAAGGGCAATACACGTTTGTTTCTTGGACCTCCACGACACTTCTACTCCTCCAATAGTGAATACTTATCCACTAGTGGATAACGAGCCTTTAATGTCTGATATCCAATTTGCATCACTATATCCTTCGACTACAGCTGGATGTCTCGTATAGTGAAGCCCATATTCAAGGGTATACTTCAAGTATCTTAATACCCTTTTCAGTGCTTTCCAGTGCTCATGACTTGGATTGTTCGTGTATTGACTCAACTTGTTTACTGAACATGCAAGATCAGTGCATGTACAGTTCGTGATGTACATCACACTTCCAATGATCCTTGCGTATTCCAGTTGAGCCACTGGTTCTCCTCTGTTCTTTTTGAAGTGAACATTTAGTTCTAGAGGTGTCTTAGCAGGTGGATCGTCAAAGGCATTAAATTGCTTTAGTACCTTCTCCACATAGTGAGATTGTATCAAGGAAATTCCATTAGACGTTTTCTCTATCTTGATTCCAAGAATCACATCTGCTAACCCCATGTCTTTCATGTCAAAGTTTCTACTTAACATGTTTTTCGTATTAACTATGATATTGTGATTGTTACTCATGATTAACATGTCATCGACATATAAGCATATGATAACAAATCCATTTGGTGTATCTTTCATATATACACACTTATCACATTCGTTAATTCGAAACCCATTTGACAACATCGTATTGTCAAATTTCAAATGCCACTGTTTTGGAGCTTGCTTAAATCCATATAGTGATCGAACGAGTTTGCACACCTTTTTCTCGTTTCCAGGAGCAACATATCCTTCAGGTTGATCCATGTATATTTCAGCATCCATCTCACCATTAAGAAACGCAGTCTTAACGTCCATTTGGTGTATTTCAAGATTTTGCAATGCAGCAATAGCGACTAATACACGAATGGAGGTGATTCTTGTCACTAGTGAATATATGTCAAAGAAGTCATACCCTTCCTTTTGTTTAAAATCCTTTGCAACTAGACGAGCTTTGTACTTGTCAACAGATCCATCTGCTTTGTACTTTCTTCTAAGGATCAACTTGCATCCTAAGGGCTTGCAACCTTTAGGGAGATCAACCAACTCCCATGTGTGATTTAGCAGAATTAAATCGTATTCACTTTTTATGGCTTCCTTCCAGAGGGGTGCATCTGGTCTTGCCATAGTTTTTTTGATAGTTTTAGGTTCATCCTTTTCCAATACATAAGTAATGAAGTCTGAACCAAAGTCCTTATCAATTCTAGCTCTCTTACTGCGTCTTGGTTCTTCACTCTCTTGAGTGGAAGGACCAGCAGTGTCATCCGTTGATTCATGAGTTCTTTTATTCGAACTCACTTCCCTTTTTTCCTTAAACGGGAAAATATTTTCAAAGAACATTGCGTTCCTTGACTCAATTGTAGTACCTTCTGTCATATTAGGTATTTCAGATTTGTAAATCAGAAATCGATAGGCACTACTGTTTAAAGCATATCCTATAAAGATGCAATCGACTGTTTTAGGGCCGATTTTAACTTGTTTAGGAATTGGTACTTCGACCTTTGCCAAACACCCCCACACTTTGAGGTATTTGTATGAAGGTTTTCATTTCCTCCATACTTCGTAAGGAGTTTGATCCTTAATTTTATGTGGAATCTTATTCATAATGTGGTTAGCCGACAAAATAGCTTCCCCCCACAACTTCTGAGGTAAATCATAGCTAATTAACATAGCGTTCATCATCTCTTTCAGTGTTCGGTTTTTCCTTTCCGCAACACCGTTAAACTGAGGTGAGTATGGGGCTGTTGTTTGATGAATTATTCCTTATTCAGCACATAATTGTTCAAACGGAGCTACGTACTCTCCACCTCTATCACTGCGAATTGATTTAATTCGAGTGTTCAATTGATTCTCTACTTCAATTTTATAAAGTTTAAAAGCTTCTAAAGCTTCGTCCTTACTTCTTAAAAGATAGACATCAATAAAATTAATAAAGTACTTTTTCACTCCTCGTGTGGAGCCTTTTACTCGAATGTGATTTTTCAAGATGAACAAATCCACATAACTTGTGGAAAACATTCCACTGAGTTCAACCATTTTAGGTTTTTCCATATTTAGCTTTAAGGTCACACCTTAGCTACCCATTTTCATTCAAACATGTCGACGGAGACCTCTCTCCCTCACATTCGAATGTATCCATGCAAGGAGATGCATATCCCCACATTCGAGTTGCTTGTCACTTTATTTGTGAATTCCTCTTATTCACTAAATTTGGACACAGCCTCGATACATTTAAAAATCGAGCTTTGATTTTTCTTTTATTGAAATTATTTCCAACTTCAAAATTAATTTAATTTTTGGTCAACATACCAAAATCAAATTCAATTTCAAATGTGACTTTTATTGTCACCCTTGACTCGAGCATAATTTTTGATCAAATTATACTAGTCAAAATCTTTTGAACTAAATTCAAAATAAATTTATGCTCTCGAGCACAAATATTTAATTTCATATCAAATATAATTTGATACTCCTTCTTTGAGCCCAAAAATTAATCCATTAATTTTTGTTAACAGCCTCTAAGATCCATATGAATTAATGGCATACAACCCACAATTCAATCAAAGGTCCAAACTTTGCAAATTCTTCTAAAATGGTTGTCGTATACTGCAGTTGTGATAAGTTCCCAGTATTGGATCAATTTTCAAATAATATATGACTTATTCGAAAATAGGATAAATGACATCCTGTTTCAATTCTCCCTTTTGATTTGTCAACACAGGTGCAATTTAATCCTCTTGATTAATTGATGTAATTAATCAATTTAATCCTCTTGTTATCAGATTCTTCGATATTGCCGTATACCCTATCACCTATCAGGCGTACAGTTTCCAACAATCGCAGAACATAATACGCCCAAGTAGTACTCGACTGGTACGGTGCTCTGTTTCCAAAGGTAAAACGACTTCTACTTCAATTCGTACACAGTAGCACCACTGTATACGAAGCCTCGGCGAACGTACTAAGTACGAACTGAACACACACGGAAAAATTATTCCGGCAACACACAGAACGAATTCCGGCTAATCAATTTAATCCTCTTGTTATCAGATTCTTCGATATTGCAGTATACCCTATCACCTATCAGGCGTACAGTTTCCAACAATCGCAGAACATAATACGCCCAGGTAGTGCTCGACTGGTGCGATGCTCTGTTTCCAAAGGTAAAACGACTTCTACTTCGTACACAGTGGCACCACTGTATACGAAGCCTCGGCGAACGTACTAAGTACGAACTGAACACACACGGAAAAATTATTCCGGCAACACACGGAACGAATTCCGGCAGTAAGAACAGTGTATGGCTTTCACTACAAGAAAACTGCGATTTAGCCGTGAAAATATTTGTCGCTAATTATAATATTTTCGTAGCTAACGTGAGTTAGCGATGAAAAAATTTTGTCCCGGGATTTGTTGCTATACGCCCGTCGCTAACGTGTTTACGACAAAAAAATTAATTTTATCGCAAATGTTTGCGACAAAAAAGTTATTTTTGTCGCAAATGTTTGTGATGAAAATTTGAGTTTTCATCGCAAAATATTAGCAACGAAAATTTGAGTTTCATCGCAAAATTTTAGCGACAAATATTTGATTTTCCTTGCAAAAACACGTTAGCGACGGGTGTATAGCAACAAATCCCGCGACAAAATTATTTCATCGCTAACTCACATTAGCGACAAAAATATTAGAATTAGCGATAAAATTTTTCGAATTATTCTCTAAAACCACTTCCGCAATCGACCAACCCGCACCCACACCCGACCCGCCCCAACCCGTACTCAACCCACACCCGACCCGCCCCAAACCGTACCCAACCCACATTCGACCCGCCCCAACCGACCCTAACCCAATCGTTCTCTAAACCTACACCCGCCCCGCCCCAACCCAACCCGTACCGCACCCACACCCGACCCTAACCCAACCCAATCCGCACCCACATACCCCACTTCCCCATTTTATTTAAATGACTATTTATTTGGTCTTGGTGGGAATCGATCCCGGGTGGGTGAGCGCCCATAGGTGGGCGCCCACCACTCGGAGAGACAACTCTTTGGTTCAGTTTTTAATATTAATTATATATGTAATCAATTTTTACTAATTTAGTTAATTTACTTATTTAATAATATATTTCACATATATTAATTGATTAATTTTTAATTGTATATATGTATATATATTTGTATATATATTGTAATTTTTAAAGCAATTCCAATTGTAAAAAATCAATGTTACTTTAACAATTCCAAAAAATATTACATCCAATCTTCATCCTCTCATCTTTATGTCCATCTTCATTTGCATCATCATATTTATAAATATTTTTATAAACATTCAAACTGATTTATAAGACACAAAATATGGAGAATTATTAAACATTTAATTATATAAACTGATTTTCTTGATTTAATATGCATAGTTGAAGTAGTACTCTTCCCTCATTCTTAGCGAGAATAACAATAAATAATTAATGAAATCAAGAAAACAGAAAAACATAAAATAAATTATACAGAATGCAATCAAAATATTATACCCCAAAATAAATCAAATAAAAAACTTAATATGTCAAATTAATGAGTAAAAGTAAATGAAATTATATTGATCATATTATTTCAAACATCATAGTGTTGAAATCGTCTCTATTATTTCACATTGTGCATGCACTCAAACTTTTTTCCTTTATTATGTTTAAACGACAACCCTTTTTAATTCATTAGAATTAAACATGAAAAAATCTATTTCATCACTAAAATATTAGACACGAAATACAATTTTCATTATTGTTCTGGTTATTAAGAATAAAATAAAATATTGTGTTGCTAATATAGTGATGAAATATTTTAATTTTCTCTCGAATATTAAATCCACAAAATTAATCAAGCAAATTTCAATTTTGTCGCTAAAATATTAGCGACGAAATATAATTTTTCATTGTTGTTCTTATTATTAACAACAAAATAAAATAATTTGTTGAAAGTGTCGCGATGAAATATTTTAATTTTGTTGCAAATATTAATTCCAAGAAATTAGCCACAAAAAATATATTTCATCGTAAAATAATAGCGACTAAATATAATTTTCATTGGTATCCTTATTATTAACAAAAAAATAAAAGAATTAGTTGCTAGTTTAGCGATGAAATTTTTTATTTCATCGCAAAAATTAATTTCAATAAATTAGCCACAAAAAATTATATTTCATCGCAAAATATTAGCGACGAAATATAATTTTCATTGTTGTTCTGATTATTAACAACAAAATGAAGCAATTCGTTGCTATTATAGCGATAAAATATTTTAATTTCATTGCAAAAATTAATTTCAATAAATTAGCCACGGAAATTTCTATTTCATCGCAAAATATTAGTGACGAAATATAATTTGCATTGTTGTTCTGATTATTAACAACAAAATGAAGCAATTTGTTGCTAATATAGCGATGAAATATATAGATTTTGTTGCAAAAATTAAATTCAAGAAATTAGAAACAAAAAATTTTATATCATCGCAAAATATTAGCAAAGTAATATAATTTTCATTGCTGTTCTGATTATTAACAACAAAATGAAGCAATTTGTTGCTAATATAGCGATGAAATATATAAATTTTGTTGCAAAAATTAATTTCAAGAAATTAGCCACGAAAATTTCTAATTCATCGCAAAATATTAGCAACGAAATATAATTTTCATTGTTGTTCTTATTATTAACAACAAAATGAAGCAATTTGTTGTTAATATAGCGATGAAATATATAAATTTTGTTGCAAAAATTAATTTCAAGAATTTAGCCACGAGAATTTATATTTCATCGCAAAATATTTGCGACGAAATATAATTTTCATTGTTGTTTTTATTATTAACAACAAAATGAAGCAATTTGTTGCTAATATAGCGACGAAATATATAAATTTTGTTGCAAATATTAAATCTAACAATTTAGCGACAAAAATTTCGATTTCGTTGCTAAAAATTGATTTTAGCGATGAAATTTAGATTTGTCACAAAATTTTCGTCGCTATTCCCCCTGTTTCTTGTAGTGTTTGGAGAGCACAACACTGCAGAGAAGAGAGGAGGGGCGAAAATTTCAGCGTAAAAATGGAATGAGGGAAGAGTCTGTATTTATAGACAGATATCAGGCCTGGAGGTTGGAGAGAATTTTAGAGATACTTGCGCCTAAATTCACGCACACGTGGGAAGTGGCTCTTGACCACTACGCCTGAGAATCCAAATTATTTTCTCACTCATTAATTCCACATTCATTTGATTGAACCAGCTGATGTTCTCCAATGGTTAGCCATAAGTTATTTGTGGAGTTTTGGACATAATTGCACAAAATTGGCAATTGAAAAAGACCCTCCCACAGAACCCGTGGCCCGATGACCACTGAGCCAGAGTCTGGACTGTGTTGCTAGAAAAGCGAACACCAGTGAAGAGTAAGAAGTGGAGGTGCCCGGACGTGGTGGGATTGATTTTGCTAAATTGATTCATGGGGTTACAAGTTATGACAATATGGTGAGTTCATTATGAGACTTTGGTGCAGATTTATTTGCTTCGCATCAATATACTTTTAACTTTATTACTCCCTCCACTTTTAAATAAGTGTCAATTTGTCTTTTTAATTATTTTTATAATAAGTGTCATTCTATGTTTTTTTCTTTAATTTTGACATTTTTACCCTTATAAATTAATTTGCCTTCAATTTCAAATAATATAGTAGCATAAATCATGGAAAAATCATAAATATTGTATATATGAATACCATATACATTCTTGACCACATTCTTTACTAAACAAAAATTTAATATCAAAATTATTTATCATTAATGAAGGGTAATATTGACCACAATTTAATATCTTAATTTGTTGGAAAATGTTAAAATGACACTTATTAAAAAATGGAGGGAGTAATAGATTTAGAACTGTATTTGGTGATGGATTTTATACTTATGAATTCAACATTACTAAGGCATTGATATAATGATATCCATAGAACTGTATTCGGTGATGAATGTTGTGAGTATGTTATCTACTATCTATTGTTGCATATTACAACATGTTCTTTTGGGTTATTATGATTTATGTTGTTTATTATGCAAATGCATAAACTACTGGTATTTGATTAAATCATAAATGACATTGCTTTAATTTTATAAATTGCTTTAAGATAAACCTTTTGTTAAAGGTAGGTAATCCTAAAGAAAATAATTTATTCTAAAACAATCAAACTTTGAATCCAATGGTAGCAAGACAGACTCCAATCTCTTTCTGTGAGTAGGTTTTAACATATTTATATATCTATACATGTACACTTATTTCTCGAGCTTTCCCTTTCTTCTTTTGTTTATTCATCTCTCAACTTCATTTTTTGTAAAGTAAAGATTGTTTGAGGGTGACGAGGAAGATGACTCTGAGGTCTCCCATCGTTCAAAATGAAAGCAAATGATTTTGATGAAATTTCTTTGAGTTCCTTTTCAGGCTATGGGAAATTTCCTGCGAATGGTTGTTTAAGAATTCTTTTTTTCTGATTGAAGGAGAAGCTTATAGTAGGATTTTGAGGCAGTATAAAAATGGGGTTAAGAGTGACGACAGGTGATATACTCGCTTATGCACAGATTTCTCATTTCACTAATTACCTAATGTTCTATAACTATTATTAACCTGTCCATTTTGGGCACAATGAAATGGTGTTTGGAATTTTTTTTGGCAGATGTGCATTAATGAAAAAGAGAGGTAGAGACTAGAGAGACACCGAAAAAGAGAGGAATGTGAGAATAGTAAAAGAGAGTTTCTTATTTTCAACCATGGCTTCAAGACCTATTTCTCAACAGCATAACAGAGGTGAAGAAACAGTCTTTGCTCTGCCAATAAGCAAAATAGCATGGGGATATGGTAGTGTCGATGGCAAACCCATTACTCAGGTTCTCGACCTGTTACGAGGTATTAAACTAAACAAGGTCTCTAAGTTTTAATTTTAATGTGTCTAAAAAGATTTAACTTCTCAACTTTCTTGAAAGTGTTTAATATGTTTTAGTCTTATGTGATTTGATACTGAATAATTTGAAGGAAAGGGTTGGAGAAAAGTAAAGAAAGAAAGCCCCAACTCTTACATCAACCCTAACTGCTAGAAGCAAGGTTGCAATTTGGTGGATGTTACTCCAATATTTATAATTTATACTTAATTTTGTAGGTTGCTTATGGGCTGAGTAATAAGCCAAAGGTGCAAATAGTGGACATTAATATTGCAGAAGTTAATAATGATTTGGCTGTTGTAGAATATGTGGAAGAAATTTACAAGTATTACAAATCAGCTGAGGTAAAAGGATTTGTTTATGTTAACCTATGTTTTGCGTAATCTTATTTTTGGTGTGTTAATCAGAAGATTTGTTTTGATGATGCAGAAGAATGGCGAACTCATGATTACATCGTCTCACATGCAATTCTTTTAGATTATTGCAATTGCAAAATGACAACCTTATATTATAAAAGGAAGAGTGGACTCTCCTGTGTGCACTACGTGGATTTGTTTATGTTAACCTATGGTTTGCGTAATCTTATTTTTGGTGTGTTAATCAGAAGATTTGTTTTGATGATGTAGAAGAATGGCGAACTCATGATTACATCGTCTCACATGCAATTCTTTTAGATTATTGCAATTGCAAAAATGACAACTGTAGATGTTGTTAATTCTTAAATGCCTTAATATTATCAACAACATCTTAATTTGACCTTCAGAGATTTTTTCTAAGTCTTTTCTGAAATGCTACATTAAATGTTGATCTAAATGTTGTCGCATTTCTGGCGGGATCTAGAAGCTTCTACAAGGATCTGGAACCTGGAAGATTCCAGAACATTGGAGAACATACTAGAGCGGCCTGGAACCATTTAGAACGACCTGGAGCATACAAGAAGGATCTAGAAAGATCATGGAAGTTGAGCTCCTAAAAAATAGGACCTCAATGTGGAAGCCTCTAGAATTCGCATACCACTTTTATAAATACCGAAGGAAGGCTTCATAATTCAGTGTATTCTATTCGAGAAATATCCTAGACCGAGCGTTCATCCCTGTTAGGATTTGTGGCTAATAGTTTTACATTTTAGATCATACGAAGTATCCCACCCGTATGGCTGTTTGTCTTGTTATCTATTGAGAGTGTAATCATAGATAGACTAGGCATTTCGACAGTGTGTAATCTTATACACTTAGATCGTTTTCAAAACTTGGCACCTGCCTCGTTTGTAGTTTCAGTTGTGAAGGTTATTGTTGTAACATTTCACACAACATCTGTACTTGAGGATAAGTATTGATTTACACCATAAGGCAGACATAGATTTTTATTTATAAAATTTATGTTAAAAGTATTTCCATTGTGTCACGCTTGTTTTTAGTGTTTCAAGTCTTCCGCTGTGTATCTAAATTTCTGATATTCTGTTAGTGTCAGTGTTGCACTATTTGTCTCAACATTCTGTGCAACATTTATCTACTTATACTAACACTTCATACCACACCACACTTTCAGTTGGTATCAGAGCTGATACCTGACGAGACTAGGTTAGATCTTTGGTTAAGTGTGTTTTTAGTGTAGATTAGCAATGGAAACACATCACATATCCACGGCACTTAGGCCACCCGTTTTAGATGGTTCGAATTATGCTTTTGGAAGCCTAAGATGCGTATGTACATCAAGTCGATTGATGAACGTGCTTGGAGGACTGTACTTACAGGCTGGGAAGCTCCAAAGAGACCAGCAGATGCAGATGGTAAAGTTCAACTCAAGAGAGAAGTTGATTGGACGGCTGATGAAATAACAACAGCAGGCTACAACTCTAAAGCTTTAAATGATATTTTTACTTCTGTTGATGTTTCAATGTTTAAAATTATATCTAACTGTTCTACTTCTAAAGATGCATATATGGGACAGGTTGCAAGAGCATTGTGAGGGTTCAGACAGTGTTCGAAGGACTAAGTTTCGAATGTTAGGGACAAAATTTGAGAATCTCCGAATGAAGGAAGATGAAACAATTTCATCTTACAATGAAAGGTTAAGTGAGATAATCAATGAATCACATTCTCTTGGTGACCCTATTTCTAATGTTAGAGTAGTTCATAAGATATTAAGATTTGTTCCTAAAAGATTTGATGCTAAAATTTATGCTATTGAAGAGGCAAAAGATACGGATAAGTTAAGTCAAAATGAGTTAGTGAGTATTCTTAGAACATATGAAATTAACACTAATCAAGTTGATGAAACTAATGCTGATAAGAAAGTTGTGGTTTTTAAAGGGGAAACATCAAACATTTCTGAGTCTCAACCTATCATTACTGAAGTTGATTCGGATGAAGAATTGCTTGATAAATGTCTCAAGGATCCTAACAACATTTCCTTACTTACTAAGCACTTTAATAAGTTTCTTAAGAAATCCGTGAACAAATCTATTAACATTCAGCCTAAGATTCAAATCAACACCTCCACCAGAAAGGAGGAAAAGTCAATTCACACCAAGATTATCAAAGAGTGAAGGCAAACCAAGGTATGATCCTGAATTTCGAAAAACGGTTCAATGCAATGCTTGTTCTGGTTATGGCCATTATGCAAATGAATGTGTCAATACTAGACTTAAGCAAAAACTGAATTTTAGTGCTACCTTGAGTGATGATTCAGATGATGATCTTGATGAATTAAATAAGAATGAATATTCTAATTTCACCAGAATTGATTATAATGATTCCTCGGATGATGATCTGGATGAAACAGATTCTGATGCTGTACCCGATGCTTCAACATCTACAGCAACATCAGAACAGAGTCACCCAGATTTGAACTGTTTTAATGGTTTAGTTGATGATGCAGGAAAAATGACTGATGACAATGAATACCAAAAGATGTTAGATGATTGGAAGAACCATAAACTCACTCTTAATTCTTTGAATAAAAGGAATGAGGATCTGATAGACACAATCACCAAGCTAGAAGTTATTCTTACCAAAAGGAAGTATATTTGTCATTACTGTTTCAAAGTTGGTCACATTCGTCCTTACTGTATAAAGTTGTTTGAAGAACAGAAAAACTTGAAAATACTGCATAAGAAATTGTCACCTCCTGGTAAACATTTTCTGAAATCTGCATGGAAACCAAAAGCTACCTGTAATGTTGTTCATACCTCCTTAAAAGCATGTCTACCTGATTTATGGTACTTTGATAGTGGTTGTTCTAGACATATGACAGGTCGTATTGATTTCTTATCTGATTATGTGACCTTGAATAGTGGTAGTGTTACATATGGTGGAGGTTATAAAGGAAAGATTGTTGGTAAAGGAACTTTGAATGTTGAAGGTTTTCCTAAGCTTAAAAATGTCTTACATGTTGATGGCTTACTTGCAAATCTGATTAGCATTAGTCCACTTTGTGATGATAATTTGCATGTGAAATTTGATAAAGATTCATGTTATGTTCTTAATAAAGATGAAGTTTGTGTCATGACTGGTACTAGGTCAGCTGATAATTCCTATCTTATTGGAACAAATATGTGTAACTTGTCAAACCATGATGAAAATATTCTATGGCATCAAAGATTGGGTCATGCAAATTACAGAGCAATGAAAAAGCTAATCAAAGCAGATGCAGTAAAAGGAATTCCAGAACTGAGGTTTCACAACACCACTGTATGTGAACCATGCCAAAAAGGTAAGCAGGTAAGAATGTCACACAAAATGTTGTCACATTGTACTACACATCGATGCTTTGAATTACTGCACATGGATTTGATGGGTCCTATGGAAACTTAAAGCATTGGAGGAAAGAGGTATTCCTTAGTTGTGGTAGATGATTTTTCTAGATATACCTGGGTAGAGTCTTTGAGAGACTAATCTGAATCATTTGCTGCATTCAAAATTCTTTATAAGAGGTTCAAAAATGTGTTTAACTTGAAAGTTGGCCGTATTAGAACTGATCATGGTAGGGAATTTGAAAACAGCATGTTTAATGATTTTTGTGATAAAAAGGGTATCTTGCAAGAATATTCATCTCCTAAAACTCTACAACAAAATGAAATTGTTGAAAGAAAGAATAGAACTTTACAAAAAATGGCAAGAGTTATGCTTACATCCAAATGTCTTGCTAAGAAATTTTGGGGAGAAGCAATGAATACTGCATGCCATATTATTAATAGGGTTTTTATTCGTTCTGGCACTAATCAAATACCTTATGAGATTTTGAACAACAGAAAACCTAATGTGAAATATTTTCATGTATTTGGTTGTGTATGTTATATTCTGAATGATAGGGATCAACTTCATAAGTTTGATTCTAAAAGTGATAAAGGTTTCTTTTTAGGCTATTCTAGAAATAGTAAAGCTTATAGAGTTTATAACCTTAGAACTAACACTGTTCAAGAATGTGTTAATGTTGTGTTTGATGATGATAAAGGTCTTACAAATGACAAAGATGAAGAAGATGTATCACATGTTACTGACACTTCTGAGAATACACTGAAGTCTGAAAATGTTGTACCGAATGTTAACACATCTAGGTCAACATCTATAGAACAGTTAGCTGTAACTTCACAGAATGATCAGTACGTTCCCAAAACGAATCCTTCTTCAAGAATAGGCAAAAGTCATCCTTCTGACCTGATCATAGACGATGCTACAGTTGGAGTGCAAACAAGAGGAAGAGTAAGATCAAACAAGGTAGATGTGGTAAGAACAATATGCATGTCTTCTATGTGTAATGTTGTAAATGCTGAATGTTATTTATCTGAAATCGAACCTAAGAGTGCTAAAGAAGCCTTAACTGATGAAAACTGGATTAATGATATGCATGATGAACTTGGTTAGTTTGAAAGAAATGAAGTGTGGACACTTGTTCCTAGACCTAGTCATACTAATGTCATTGGAACAAAGTGGATATTCAAGAATAAAACTGATGAATCTGGTAATATTGTTAGGAACAAGGCTAGGTTAGTAGCACAAGGTTACACCCAAGTTGAAGGAGTTAATTTTGATGAAACTTTTGCACCTGTTGCTAGGATAGAATCTATTAGATTATTGCTAGATATTGCATGTTTTATTGATATTAAACTTCATCAAATGGATGTAAAGGCTGCATTTCTAAATGGCATATTGAATGAAGAAGCATATGTTGAACAACCTATAGGATTTGAAGATCCACAGTATCATGATCATGTATATAAACTTAATAAAGCATTGTATGGTCTTAAACAAGCTCCTAGAGCATGGTATGGTAGGCTTACTGACTTTCTTTTGGAATATGGATTTATTAGAGGAGAGGCAGATAGAACTTTGTTCATTAAGCACACTGAAGATGATATACTAATTTCTCAAATATATGTTGATGACATTGTGTTTGGTTCTACTTGTGATAAAATGTTGAGTAAATTTGTTGAGGCAATGACTGCAACATTTGAAATAAGTATGGTTGGAGACTTGAATTATTTTCTAGGTCTTCAAATCAAACAATGCAGTGATGGTATTTTCTTCTCCCAGAGTAAGTATGCTAAGAACTTGGTTAAAAGATTTGGTCTTGAGAATTCAAAACCAATGAAAACTCCTATGGGATCTTCTTTGAAACTGTGCAAAGACAGTGCTGGAACAGATGTTGATCCAATACTTTATAGATCCATGATAGGTAGTTTATTATATCTAACCTCTAGTAGACCAGATATTATGTACAGTGTGTGTGTTTGTGCTAGATACCAAGTTAATCCAAATGAATCTCACCTGAATGCTGTGAAGAGGATTATCAAGTATGTTGCATGTACAAGTGACCTTGGAATCTAGTATACTAAGAACACCAACAACATTTTGATAGGCTACAGTGATGTTGATTGGGCTGGAGATATAGATGATAGAAAAAGTACGAGTGGAGGATGTTTCTACATGGGAAACAATCTTGTATCATGGCACAGCAAGAAGCGGAATTGTGTTTCACAATCTACTGCAGAATCTGAGTATATAGCTGCTAGAAGCTGTTGTACACAACTCTTGTGGCTGAGTAAGATGTTCCATGGCTATGGTATTGAGAATGGTATACTTACAATCTTTTGTGATAATACTAGTGCCATTAACATTTCTAAGAATCTTGTACAACACTCACTCACAAAACACATTAGCATAAGACATCATTTTATGAGAGATTTAGTAGAGAAGAATATTGTTAAGTTGGAGTATATACCTACTGAGAAACAAAATGCTGACATTTTTACTAAGGCATTAGACCATGAGAGATTCTCTATCTTGAGGAAATCTCTTGGCATGAGCACTATCTGAAAAAATTCGGATGGATGTTGTCACAAATGCGTCAGCATTTGGGACAACATCATGGGTTGTAAAAATTCTATAAGCTGAATCTATCTCTTACTTAGTTAAATAATTCCTATGTAAAATATCTACGAATCTAAGAACCTTGAAGTGCAAAAATAAACATGTCTCACACCTCTCAAATGCATAAAAATGAGAATGTTATTAGCATACTAAAAGATGTACCAAATCACTGAGTAATTATGGAGCACGGAGTTCACTACTACGATGCCTTCTTTTCAAAAGATGATATTTGGTAAAAACATCAATATATTTGTAATCCATTAAGTAAGTATGGGGCACTGAGTTCGCTACTACGATGTACTCTACAGGAACAATGGATCAATACAAATTAGATGCTATAACACAAAAAGAAAAATATGGTGCAACACAAATGAAGCAAATTCATGTAAAAACCGTGTTGAGGTGTTTGTAACAGTTTTGAGCACAACATTGCCTGATTCGAATTTATTTTTATTAGTTGTAATTATTTAATTATTAATTGGGATTTATTTCATTTTATTTAATTACTGACCCACATTTTTTTATTTTTCAGATTATGCGAATTTTATTTTGGAAGCTTCTTAATTATTTAATTAAATAAATTAAATGGATTTTCCCCACTAATTACCCATGATCTATATTGTGGCTAATTATGTGGAGCATTATCGAATATTTCTGGATTATTTCATTTAACCTCCAACTACAAAACTCTCTCTATAAATATCGATCATAGAATTAACTCTCTTGCTAATTGTGAATTTTGATTGTGTTGAGTACTAAAATTGAAGAATTGTTTATCGGCCGTGTATCTCTCAAAGTTTGTGTATACACTCCTCAAACCTACCTTGAAAATCCAACTGTCCCTTAAATGGCTGGAAATCAACCTCAATCCCACTCACAATCTCACTCTGATTCGAAGAACTCATCCCACTCTCGCACAAACCCTCTCGAAATTCTTGCTTCCATGGCTTCACAGAACTCAACCTCGTCAAATGCTGACTCAAATGTTTCTGCAACACCATCAACAACCGCTCCCACTCCTCAAACTGCTCCTCAAACCGTTCCACCAACAACCAACATTCCTCAAGATGCAACTGTCGAACAGTTCAATAAGGCTATCGAAGAAGTGTCCGACTCTCTTCGAACTACTGGTCATCTGCCCGTGATGACATTTGGAGATATCACTATGGATATCTTAAGCTATTTGGCTGATCAAACCGCCCAAATGGCTACTGCTTCAAAAAGCCCCAAATCACCTACTGTTCACGACCCGCAAGCTGAAAATGTGGAGGTTGCTGCTGAAGACGAAGCTATTGCTGCTTCCGACCCTGAAGACGTTGAAATGGAGGACGCAAACATCTCTGAAAATTGTACAAATTCTTCACTTTCTGTTTCTGATGAATCTGCTCCCATTCCTTTCAAGAAGAATGCGCAGAAAGGCAAAAGACAGAGAAGCCTTGTACAAAGAAGGCGATCATACCGCGTGTTCACTCGTGTGGATTATTCTGAATCCATGAGGAAGAAGAAGAAAGCTGGAGCTGATGCTGGTGAACCCATCCAAGTGTTCACAGACTCTGAGGAAGAAGCATCTGTTGCTGTTGAGAAAATTAAGAAGGCTGTTGCTGAGAAACCCAAGAAAGTTGTTGATGAAAAGAAGATGAAAGTTGTTGCTGATCCCAAAGGCAAAGGGAAGGCCAAGATGATTACTGAAGATGAACCTGCAAAATCAGATTCCAATTCTGATTCTGATGTGTGTTTAAGAGATATTCTGAATTCTCTTAAGAAAAAGGTGTTGGGAAATTAATCTCAATACCCAATAATAGTCCCCCAACAATGTGGTCCCCAACTCTTGTGGTCCCCAACTCCTTTGTGGGAAATTATTATGGGACCACATTCCCCATCTCCTTTGTGGGGAATTATTGGCACTTGTGGGTTATGGACCATCACGCTAGGAATCCTTTGAGACTCCCGGGAACCTTTTGAGATGCCCTAGGGATCTTTTGAGACTCTCGGGAATCCTTTGAGACTCCTTTAAAATTACCCGGATCTATTTGGGACGTAATTTAAATATGAATTATCATAAATCTAATTTCATAATTTAAACAAATTAAATCAACTAATTTATGTAATGAATGTACGATAAAATAATTAAATCCCTAAACATGCGGAACTAAGGGATTACGTGTTTACCTTTAAATCGGAGAGATATCGTTGAGAAGAGTAACAACTTCAACCCAATTGCCTTCTCAAGTATTCCCTAAGTCCTAGTCTGTTGACCCGGTGGGAGATCTCACGAAAAATTAATTTTCTCAAGGAAGAATTAATTTTCTCTTGTTGCACAAACTGTAATTTCGAAAATTACAGATCTGTTTTTTTTTTCTTAGTCTCTAGAGTACCAATTTTTTTCTTCTCCTTTTATAAGAGAGAATCTATGTTTCTTCTCTTACAAGAAAGAAAAATTGATCGGTCAATTTATCTTGGAATAATATAGAAATAATTTCTTATTTCCATATATCTTTTTCCATAAATATCTCTCTCTAATTTCTTACAACAAAATTAATCATTATCTTTTAATTACCTTAATTAATAGACTTTTATTGGGCTACTTGAGGGGCCTTTAGGAGAATTAGGATTGGACCTCCCAATGGGCCCAAAAATCAATATTGAACCATAACATTTTTCCAGCCCATTAATATTAATTCATTCCACTATAGAATTAATATTGTACTATCCATCCTAACCCATATTACGAAATATGGCTCCCGGTTATTATTTCCCGTGTTTAAGATTCAATGTCCATCAATTAATTTAAGCTACTGAATGCTTTAATTAATTAATATTTTTTATTCCTCGGAGTAAGGACAGCTCAACATTATTATCATACCGGAAATAAATTCCACTGATCAGATTTGATATGATAAACCTTCTGAGCCCACCAAGGGGACATAATCAACTTGACACTCCAAGACACGATTCTCTGTATTAATTTTAGCAATCTGTCCTGTAATTAATAATATTGCCCAAAATACAAAGTATTGAATCAAATTGATTCTTTACCCATAATAAATCAAAGCAATACTTCTTAACTACAGACAATCCCATATAAGTGACAGAGATTAAGAAATCAACAACCACTGAGGTCTAATTCTTCATTCCTTAAGTCAGTCTAGAAGAATTACCTCTCTGTAGGTCCTATTCAGCACATCATAATGCACTAGTGTAATCTCTTGGTCAAGATAAACCAATCCAAGCCTTACACCTCAACTTCTACCAATGGATTGTTCAATTCTATCTAAGTTGTGAATCAATTGTACTTATATACAAGGAACTGACAATGTGATCTTCTGTGATCTTCTACACACCACATTGTCTACAATGTAAAATACATCTGAACGTTTATGCAATAAATAATTAACATTCATTATATTTAAAGCAACCAGTGATAAAAATATTATTCTCATTTATAAGTGCAAGAATCAGTTTGTATACATAAGTAGCACTAAAAGCATACTTGCCAGTATAACCCTAACAAAAGGCTGAGCATTTTGCTGCTGCAAAAGAAGCTACACCAGAACCTGAAGATGATGGCAGTGGTGATAGCTCTTCCAGTGCTGAGAGCAGCTCTAATGACCTTGCTTCTGAAGAGGAAGGTATTTCTGATTCTCTTGAGACTCTAGAAGATAGGTTGGTTATTTATTCTAAGAGAAAACTGATGATAGAGAAGAGGATCAATATACCTGATTTTGAAAGTAAAGGCATGATTAGTTTCTTAGAGGAAAGGAATTTGATGCATGCTGTGAATTTTGGGGAATCTTTCTTGACAAATTGGGCTTATGAATTTTATGCTTGCATTAAAAAGAGTACTGGTATGAGATCATCTAAGTGGTATGGGACTGTAAATTTTAGGGGGAGGGATGTACCTTTTACTTTTGAATTGATAAATGAGTTTCTGCATATTCCCAATGTTGAGGTGGATGAAGAACCTGACATGGATGTGGTTATTGCTGCTATAACTGGTGGTAGGGTAGTTAAGTGGACTAGACAGATGCTAGGCAAAGACCTCACTTCCCTACATTCTGTGTTAAACAAACTCATTATCTACAACTGGATTCCCACCACAAATACTACCAAAATCAGAAAAGATCAAGCAATTCTTATGTATAGGATCTCTGTGCTTAAGAAATTCAATTTAGGCCTCACTATATTCCACCACATGATGAGATTTACTGGGAAAGTTTCTGAAAAAGGCAACCTACCCTATCCTGTTCTGATTTCAAATTACTTGAGGCACCATGACTTTGTTGCCAAGAACATTGATGTGTTGAGGGGGAGAGTTCCATTACTAGCCATAGCTCCTGCCTTACTCACTGGGGATAGAGTAATTGATCTGTCTTTGACTGCTCCTGGTACTGATCATCAGCACAGGCCTTCAACTACTGAACATCAGCAAAGACCTTCAACTTCTGATCATCCAGAATCATCCAGATCAAGACAGAGAAATGCAACTCCAAATTTTGAGAACATCCGTATCAACATTTCTGGTAATGTGTATCTTTCAAAGGAATTCATCAAAATACAGCTCAAACACTTGCAGGAAACTATTGATGAGCTCCAGTTCCTGAAGGATAGGTGGACCAGTATGCTTTCACCTACAACAGGGGGAGTACCACCACCATCAAACTCCAATGTGGTGATTGAAGAGTTGAATGATGATGGAGTTCCAACTGCTGCTGCTGGTGATGGACCTGATGCTCAAGTGACTGATGTAGTTGCACACCTTGCATCTACTTACTTTGTGGATGAAGCTGATGATGATGTTGCTGAGATGGAGACCTTGTATGGTTATCTCCACTGATGAACAGGGACAAGCTGCAAGACAGGGGGATATCTGATATTTATTCAGTTTCAATCTCTGTAATTGATGTTTAAGTTTGAATTCTGAAATTCTGATACACTTGTTATTTACTTTTTAGATGATAGGATGTTTATTGTTTGCAACTTGCTTAATTATGGTTACATTTGGTGATATTTGTTTACTGCCCTTGCTTAATTTGTTTACAGGTTACCATGTGTATACTGCAGGTTGTATAGTCATAGTTTATGTCCATTTGTTTTGTTTATTGTTTTTGCTCTAATGTTTGTTATTTGTTTTTGTTAGTGTCTTACTTAGATTCTAAGTTAATTCTTCCAGTTCAACTTATGATCTTAGTAAAGTTACTTGTTTATACTTATTCTATTTTGGATAAAATTATTTTGATCCTTTGGCACGGATCATTATGAAATTATCCTTGATCTTCATTCGATTTGATCCAACGGTTACAACAGGTATTGTCTTGACTAGTACTTAGCAATGATGTCAACCTCAACTAAGTACATAAAATTGAGTATGTATAGAAATATATGTGCATCAGGTGTGTTGTAGTCGAAAGGTCAAATTGGGGGAGATTGTAGATGTTGTTAATTCTTAAATGCCTTAAATGTTGATCTAAATGTTGATCTAAATGTTGTCGCATTTCTGGCAGGATCTAGAAAGATCATGGAAGTTGAGCTCTCACCATTTAACAAGGGCAGTTGGCCCTCACCATTTAACAAGGGCAGTTTTCCCCTCACTATTTAACAAGGGCAGTTTTCCGGCCTAAATGGCCTTACTCGAGGCATGCCCAAATCTGCCGATATATTCCTCCAGATGTGTTGGAGAGGTGTTGAACTCAAGACCTCTCGGTCTTGTAGGCATGTATGAGCTCCTTGTTTGCCGATTAGGCTAGGAGTTCTATTTGTTATATTTTAAATAATATATATATATATATATATATATATATATATTAATACTTTTAGTTTTTCCTTCTTTAATTTGTTTATTTAAAAATTAGCAACACATCCAAAATAATGTCATACCAATAGTTATGTTTATTTTTAACACACATTATATATGTTAAATTTGTAATTACGCCGATTATTAATTAAAAAATCAATTGAACAAGTTGTACATACAACATAATTAAAATTAAACTTCAATTAAAATTAAAATTATTGAAAATTATAAAAAATTATTATCATCTTCAATTAAAATTACATCACATAACATTAAAAATAAAAATCATTCACTTCAATTAACATCTCAACATCACACAACATTAAAAATAAAAATCATTCACTTTAATATGAAAACCCAATTTTTAGGTTGAGCGTCAATATAAGTACTCATTTTATAAGTGTCTCAATTCAAGGCTTAATTTTTACATTTCTCTCAATTTATATAAGGTTTTACTTAAATTATTTTGTCTCAATTCAAGATCCACAGTTATTAAAAAATAATTTAAAGTCATACAAGATGGTTTTATTTAAAAGAGAGGAAATTATTTTTTAAAAAAAATGTAGATTTAAAATAATAAAAAATTCGGCAAAACTTTCACATAATAAAATAATAAAAAATTCGGCAAAATCAGATTCAAAAAATTGAATTATGATCTAAAAATTGAATCTTCATATGAATTTTTTCCAAATAAAAATCATTCTTAACTTCAATTAAAATCTCATCACAAACATTAAAAATAAAAATTATTCTCAACTTCAACACAACAAAATAAATAAAGATGTATCAACGGTCACCATCTTGACCATTATGATCATTCTCACACCCACCGCCCCCACCAGTAGCAGACCCCCCCGACCCACCACTCAATTGACGCATCATCTCAGCGAATTGATCTCGTAGTTGTTGCGAAAACTCTAATCTCAGTCGGGTCTCTCTCTCCTGCGAGTGATTCTCATTCTCCTCAATCTGTCGAATCAATTGAGCCTCTCTCTCTCTCCTCATTCAATCGACGCTCTTCAGAAATAGCTCGGTCTAAGTCAGCTTGAGAGTATCGGCTGAATGACGTACCAGATGACGTCTCGCCAGGACCGGAGGAGACACGTCTATTCTTTCCCATCTGACCAAGGCCCTTTATACGCCCATGTGATTTCCCAACTTTCTTGACATATAATTCGGATAAATCGGGTACCGACGAGGTCTGACTCGAATCATCCCCTGAAGCCTGCTAAGTCAACTGTGTAAACTCCTCCTGCACCTCATGCTATACGTACACGTTTGAAAATAATTAATTAAACTTAATTAATGTTGTATAGATTAATAAATAAACTTACAATTATATCACCGATATGTCTATATGTGAATGTCCCGTCTTCATAGAGGTGAAAGTTCTCCACGAGTTCCCACTCATTAGCGGGTCGCCCAGTCCTCTCCTCCTGTTTTTTTAATTAAAAAAAGAGATACATATCATAAGATGGAGGAAGTATGTAACATATAAAAAAATAAAACACCAAAAAAATCTTAATTGATCAACATAAGCATCTTATTCAACTTACAATTTGTCGTGCTACTTCGGCTGCTCCACGAGATCCACCTTTATGGCAGGCATAACCAGTACCCGGACCACCAGGTTCGGAAAGACGATTCTTTCTGCACTGCTCACTCTTCTTCTTAGTAATAGGATCCTCCCAATGTCGAAGTAAATGGCTCCAAACATCAACATCCCAATTTGGCTTCTTCTTCTGCTTATACCACTTTTTCTTGTAGTAGCTCAGCATACCAGTGTACTGATTAGCTACTCTTTCAAGAAAGAGCTGGTACACTAGTGTCGTATCCGTGATCGTAGGATCCCATCTAACCTCACTCTGAAAAAAATAATTATATATTTATATATAACATGTCTCAAATTATAAATAACCAATTAATTAAACTATACCTGAAATGTCTCCCAATAATGTCGCATCCGGCCGTCGGAGATCCGATCGTAGGCATGTGCTCCAAACTCCATGGAACCATACATAATTTTTCTAATGATGGTCGAGATTGTATTCGAAGGCATCAAGCTGTTACACAAATAATAATAATATTTTTTTATTATATTTTACTTGATAATGAAAATTAATGAACATGTTATATATACATACGTTTTACGAAAGATCCAGAGGTATGTGCGAGTGTCTAGTACATCTGGTGTCATACTAGAAGATGCTTCAGTTGACGCCTGCATCGAGGGAGGTAGGGCTGATTCCTGCATCGAGGGAGGTGGGGCTGATGCCTGCATCGAGGGAGGTGGGGCTGATGCCTGCATCGAGGGAGGTGGGACGGATGCCTGCATCGGGGGGAGGTGGGGCTGATGCCTACATCGGTGGGAGATGTGTGATCCCGGGTATGGGTACCCTAGATGGCTCGTCCATCGGTGTACTGGTAGAGGATCGACCTCCCCTACCTCGACTCTGGCCTCCTGAACGTCGACCCCGACCCGAAGATCCACTCATCTGTAACAAATTAACATTGCAATAATTAAATACATTTAAAATAATTTAATTAACATTGAAACAAAATTAAATTTCAATCTAACACATTAATTATAACAATTAACATTATAAATTAATAAACATCCTACGATGATTAACATCACGAGTCTTCTTCTTCATCATCTCCCGATTCATATTCATCATCATCATCATCATCATCATCATCATTGTCGTCGTCATCTTCTTCTTCTTCATCTTGCACATCCATCAGTTCACCAGTGACATCAGTTAATATGACAGAATTAAGATGTGGGAGGATCGACAAATCTCTTTTGGTGGAAGGATCACATTGCTCAACGCGGTTCTCGTTTCGCTGCCTATTTATTATCTCTCCCTTTATCGTATTCCTAAAAAAATCCTGAGTGAACTAGTTAGGTTGCAACGTAATTTTTTGTGGGGGGGTGGTGTGAGTACTACAAAAATTCCATGGGTCTCATGGAAAGATATTTGTAGACCTAAGCCAGTCGGGGGACTTGGTGTTAGAAATCTTGATTTATTTAACATTTCTCTTCTTGGCAGGTGGGCGTGGAGGTTGCGTACGGAACCAAAAGCATTATGGGTTAAAATTCTGGATTCTAAATACGAGATTAATTTGACAGGTGCCGCTGCTGCTACGGTTAACAGGAGCTATCACTCAAGCTGGTGGAATATGCTTTCAGCTCAATTTGCAGTTAATGGCCAAAATGCTTGGTTCACCAATAACATGGTAAAGATTGTGGGGTGTGGCAATGAAACATTCTTATGGCATGATAGATGGTCGGATCATCCAGCACTGAAAGATCTTTACCCTAGGCTGTTCTCTTTATGTGTTCATAAGGATGCATGTCTAAGTGAATCGGGTAGCTGGGTTAATGGCTCTTGGTCTTGGGATATACACTGGAGGCGGCCCCTCTTCGCATGGGAGGCGCAATTAGTTGACCAGATGGGGTGTCTGCTGGCTGCCTTGCACTTACAGGCCGCGTCTCCAGATTCGTGGCGCTGGAAAGCTACTGCAGATGGTAAGTTTAGCCCCAAATCTGCATATGGCGGTTTCGTGCTGCCACCCCAGATGCAGCCCCTTTGTCTCGAGGCTCTTGCTGCAATCAGGAGGATCTGGAATAAATTGACTCCTCTAAAATTCTCGGGGTTGGCCTGGAAGGTGTTACGAGGTCGACTTGCCACACGGAGTGAACTTCATAAGCGGAAAATATTAAGTGCCGGAGCAGATCTGGATTGCGCTCTTTGTGGAACAAGTGAGGAAAATCTGCAACATTTGTTTATTGGATGTGGCATGGCTAATAGGATTTGGAGGCTGACTTTTGCTTGGCTGGATAGTAGCTCCCCAATGCCGAATGATATTATTTCACACTTTCACCAATTCTACGGCATCGCCGGCCCGCAGCGAAAAAAGAATATTTTAGAATGCATTTGGTGCGTGACGGTCTGGTTTGTTTGGGATGCTAGAAATAAGAAGATATTCTCACATGAAGAGTCGAAGCCGGAAAAGTTGTTCGATGAAATTCGAGCAAAGGCCTGGAGTATTTTTTGTCTTCATAATGCAGGCACAACAACGTTTTCTTTTAATGATTGGTGTGCATACCCGAGAGCAGCGATATGTTCTTAGGAGGGTTACCTTGTTTCAGTTTTAGATGGGGTTGTTTATTTTTCTGTGCTGTAATTGTTGGCTGCTGTAACTAGAATTCTTCTTAAGAGTACCCCTGGTACTCTTTTATAATAAAATGCAACATTTTTTCCTCTCAAAAAAAAATATGACAGGATCATCATCTACCTGCACATTCAACCTGGTCTCTATGTTATCCTCTTGGAACGGGGGAAGCTCTTCTTCACTAGATTTAGTTGATGACTCACGTGCATCCACCAAGTATCTCGATTTGATTTTACAAACAGATATCCAATCACTACGGGGTCCCGGGTACGTACAATAGCAGACCTGAGTGGCTTGACTTGCTAGTACAAATGGATCGTAGTGACTGTATCGTCCTCTCTGATGAACGTCCACAAGATTGTAATGAGGATGAACTTTTGTCCCCTTGTTGGTGGGATCAAACCACTGACATTTGAACAAAATCACTTTCTTCTCGTGATACCCTTGGTAGTCCAATTGGACTACTTCCTCGAGAATCCCGTAGAAATCATTCTCATCTCCACCATAATTTTTTCCCTTGATACGAACTCCACTATTTACTGTAGTTTTAGATGCACCATAAGTGTTAGTGTGAAAATTATAACCGTTTACGTAATACCCAAAGTACGTAATGGCTTGAACGGAAGGACCACTAGAAAGATCGCATAGAAACCTGTTCTCGATGTGATTAATCTTCACCTATAATATAATTGACCAAAATTATATGAGAATAACTTCGTTATCAAATAAGACGACTTTATCTTCTCCTTTTCAAGAAAGACTTACAATTTGTTCAAACCACGAAGCAAATTCCTTTTGTAGCCTAGTGTCCAATTCAGCCGCCGAGAGACTTGGTTCAAGAAGTTGAAGTTCTTGAAGGAATAGCCTACGATATATTTAATGGACGTTAACACTGATATTATAATATGGAAAAAGATATATACGAGATATGTAGTTGTACATGACTTACTCAACATAGGGTTGCACCTCTTCACAATTTAGTAACACATACATATGAGCTCTTTTTTTCTCCTCGTCTAAAATCCATCTCTTCTTCTGCTTTCCAAGTGGTCGACCAGGTGCCTTAAATATGAAAAAAGTACCCTCCACATATTGTTGTGCTCCATGACCATCATAATTACGAGGTACATTGCGTATCCTCGTCATAACATGGTCCTCGAAATAATGAGAACAAAACATTGACGCCTCTCTAGTTAAATACGCATTTGCAATCGAAGCTTCAACACATGCTTTGTTACCCACACTGAGTTTTAAGGTGCGAAGATACCTAATTAGAATTTAAGTGACGCGAGTTAATATACCAAAGTAAATGAATTCATGACGTTATAAGAAGTTATAAATTACCTCTCGTATGGATACATCCATCTGTATTGTACTGGACCGGCAACTTTTGCTTCATATGCAAGGTGGACAGGTAAATGTTCCATGGAATTGAAGAAGCTAGGTGGAAATATGCGTTCCAACTTGCATAAAATTACTGGAATATCCCTTTCCAACCGAGTCATGTTGTCAACTGTAATGGTCGTAGAAGTCAAGTCCTTGAAAAATAGACTAAGCTCAGTGATTGATTTCCACACATGAGGTGGCAAAATATTCCGAAAAGCAATTGGTAATAGTCTTTGCATAAACACGTGACAATCATGACTCTTCATCCCATACAACTTCAATTTTGTCCAGTCAATGCATCGAGACATGTTAGACACAGTCATCAGGAAATTTCAACTCACTGATCCACTTACAAATAACATCTTTTTATAAATGGAGTTGGTGAGGGATTTAGCGAGGGTCCCACGATCCCTCACTAAAATTTAATGATGTCAGCAAATAGCCCTCACTAAATCTCTACAACCACTACCCTTGTTATTCCCCTTGTTAAATGGTGAGCGTTTTTGTTTACTCACCAAATTGTGAGGGATTTGATGCCCTCATTATTTGCCCTTGCTATTCTACAGATTTTTTGTGGTGCTTAGATCGTTTTCAAAACTTGGCACCTGCCTCGTTTGTAGTTTCAGTTGTGAAGGTTATTGTTGTAACATTTCACACAACATTTGTACTTGAAGATAAGTATTGATTTACGCCATAAGGCAGACATAGATTTTTATTTAACATAGACATAAAATCTATGTTAAAAGTATTTCCATTGTGTCACGTTTGTTTTTAGTGTTTCAAGTCTTCCGCTGTGTATCTAAATTTCTAATATTCTGTTAGAGTCAGTGTTGCACTATTTGTCTCAACATTCAGTGCAACATTTATCTACTTATACTAACACTTCATACCACATCACACTTTCAACAACCTTATATTATAAAAGGAAGAGTGGACTCTCATGTGTGCACTACGTGTTATTTTTAGATGTGTTCTGCTTTGGCACGTGTCATTTGATCACACATGCCCGTTACAAATGTTATAGAAATAGAGACTCTCAAAACTCAATTCCCATCTTTCCTATTATTAGTATGTTTTTATATTAATGACTTTTTAGTTCTCTTCTTTCATCATCTTCAACTAATGAAATCATTTTATTAATAGGATTAGTATCGATTGGTTTTCTTCTCGATTCAAATTCATATCAATATAAAGGGGCCCTGCTGTACGTTTTTCTTTTCATCTCAAGCAAGACAATCTCAGGAGAACCCAAACCACTCGAAACATGTATTCCTATTTTATTTTCCTTCTCACCAATAATCCTCTTTGTTAGGGAGCAGGGGTTATTAGAAGCAAAATTGATCTTAAGGGACCAAATGTATTATCATTGTTCAGGAATATAACAAGTTTCACTTAATTGAATCTCCTAAAATGAAAGCAAAGGATTTTGGCAAAAAAAAGTAAAGATCTCCACGAATTATAATTTAATTCAATAAAAAATTATGTAAATGAATATTTATGCATTTCATATATCATTTTGTGCATCACTTTTATAATAAAAATATAGACATGTTAAATTATGAAGCTATAACTTATTTCAATTTTTTTTCTTTATTTAAAGATAAATTTAAGATTAATCAAAAATATTGGAATCAACATTCAACCTATATACAGTAATAGAACATTTTATTGTGAAAAAAAAAATTAACAATATTTCAATGGACTATAATTTTTTTTCGCAACAAGCCCGTTGATGGAAAAAAACTAGTAAATTAAAATGATAGGGTTCAAGAAATTTTATAATGGAGGTTTTTAGAAAAGTCACATCAACCGAAAGTTTGTGGGAAGATCATTAATTGTTTTTAAAATTAGAATGATAATTGAATACGAATATTCAAATAACATTACAAATATGAATCAAGTGCAATAATATTTACTCTGGTTCGATTCATTCACATCTTCATATCATGGTTTCCTTATTAATTTCTATAATAATTAAAAATAGTTTGCCTATATTGAAATTTGAAATGTATATTATTATTTTCTCCGATTTAAATTAAATATTAACTTTCCTTGTTTATAAGAAAAGGAGATTATATTTTTACCATCCAAATCTTTGTCGCTATTTTATAGCAAAATAATTGAAATTTGCAGTACAAATTCGAACCAATTTTCATATTTATTTTAGATAAGACAAATGAAACATGTTTTATTTAGTCATAAACAAACATAATTCATTATAGTATGTATACCTTAATTACCTAAATTAGATTTCAAAGATAAATGAAGTTTTAAGTTCTGGTATACAATTAAATATATATATATATGCAATTGAATTTTAAGTGATTGTCCAATTAAATTTTAATTTATATTGTGGCTCAATTGTATACATGCAATTGAATTTTAAATGATTGTCCAATTGAATTTTAATCTACTAGTGTAGAATTTCAATTAAATGAAAGAAATATACAATGATTTAATTTGTGAGTAATACTTGAGTACAATTGATTGCAGATATATAATTGAAATTGAGCTTTAATAAATTGAGTTAAATGTTGAGTTAAAAGATTAAAATTGAACATTAAAATCAAAATATATCTATACCCCAATTGCATGGAAGAATTTCCCTTAATTTTGTACACATATACTTCCATTCAAACCCAAACACCAAAGTGGCTTATCTAATCCACGAGCAGGCCCATACTTGGAACTATGATCTCATTTATTCTCTGTTCGATGACGAGGATGCTCAATTGATTTGCGCCATGTCACTCCTGTTAGGAAATTATTATTTCCTATATATATATGGGTCACATAATTAATGCAATTATATTAGTCATTTATAATTTTATCTATTATTGTGATACGGTTGACTATTAAAATTCATATGAACTTATGAGTAAATACTAAATAGGACTTTATTACGGGAATTATGGAAACTCTAATTTAGTACTATATAAAGAGCATTATGGTTGTGGCCCCCGATATACTAAATCGCATACAGTTTTCTGCTCTCCCCATCAAGAGTGAATCGAGACCCATACAGAGATTTAGTTGAGGAAGGCCATAAAACCACCCCATCAATCGAATAAAATTGGTGAGGCATTTCCTACACAAAATATTGCTATGGATCCAGGTATTTCACTAAATCCACCCATTCTTAATCTATGAGCGTGTTGTTGTCCTAGAATTTCCGCGTCTAGGATATATGTTGTACTACATGTATATTTAAGTAATTGAATAAATATTTCTAACAAGTGGTATTAGAGTCTTCACTGCTTTATGATTGAGATTTATTGGATCTATCGCCTTTCATGATTTTATCTGTTAGTAATTGATTTTTATATTTGACTCAATTATACTGTTTTGGGGATTAAGATTCCTGTTTATGCTGCGATAATTTGACAAATATTAAATGAGGTGCATATTCAAATCATTAATATCCATTAAATATGGGTTTCATGATTTTATCTGTTAGTAATTGATTTTTATATTTGACTCAATTATACTGTTTTGGGATTAAATATGGGTTTCATGATTTTATCTGTTAGTAATTGATTTTTATATTTGACTCAATTATACTGTTTTGGGAGATTAAGATTCCTGTTTATGCTGATAATTTGACAAATATTAAATGAGGTGTTTTTTTTGGAATTTTGAAGTATGGTGTTTTTTTTGGAATTTTGAAGTATTACTACTACTGTTCTTTTTTTTAATGATAATTCATATTTTGAGTGGACGAAGTAAACGCTATCATCAATTAAGGTCTAATTTGGTTTCTAGACTTTAATTTAATTAAATTGGGGACATGACAATTATACTGTTTGATTGAAAATAAAATTAAATCAAGTCAATATTAATTATTATTTTTATGTCTAATAATTTTAATATAATCAATCAAAACAACAAGTAGCCTTCGCAACCTCTGTTGTCGAGAGTGATTTTATTAAGATTACTTAGATGTTGGTGTAAAGTTATTTATGCACGTTGTGATCGGCCCTTCGGTTTGACGCAACCTGGCCGAATGACAATACATCTGTGATGATAAGCACGTAATAATTAATTTTTTCTTCATGTGAACATTAGTCCGTCCTTCGACAGACTTTTGTTTGACCGAATTTATCATTAGTGTTTGATCATTGCACCAAGAATACTACTTACAATTAACTCTTTGTCCTTCGACGGAGGTTAATGTTGTACTCGGTATCTTGCTTGGGTCCTCAAATTTTTGTTTATTCATTCATGTCTTATTTGTTTTATGACATATAAGTTTGTGTACAACTGATAATGTGTCTGCTCAAATTAATAACATCCCAAAGCTGAGTGGGACGGATTTCAAAATTTGGAAAGAGAACATAGAGATTGTTCTCGGTTGTATGGATTTCGATCTGGCTCTTCGGTCTGATAGACCCATTCCTACTGAGGATGACCCGAAAGAGGTCAAAATTGAGAAATGGGATCGATCTAACCGAATGAGTTTGATGATCATGAAGCGATCCATTCCGGAAGCATTTCAGGACTCTATTACTGAGAGTGAAAATGCTAAAAAGTTCCTTGAGTCCATTGAGCAGTACTTTAAAAAAAATAAAAAGTCAGAGGCGAGTAGTCATTTGTCGTCACTCGTTTCCATGAAGTACAAGGGCAAAGGGAACATGAGGGAGTACATTATTGAGATGTCTCATCTTGCATCAAAACTAAAAGCACTAAAGTTGGAGATGTCTCATCTTGCATCAAAACTAAAAGCACTAAAGTTAGAGTTGTCTAAGGAATTGCTCGTGCATTTGGTTTTGATCTCACTTCCTATACACTTTGGACAATTCAAAGTGAGTTATAACACTCAAAAGGACAAGTGGTCCCTTAATGAGCTTATATCTCACTGTGTGCAAGAAGAAGAGAGGCAGCAAAAGGATAAGACTGAAAGTGCTCATTTGACATTTAACTCTCAGAAAAGGAAGACAAAGAGAGCTAAGGGTACTGCAGAGGGATCTTCTCAACAAAAGAAGCAAAAGATTGATGAACAAAATTTCTTCTTTTGTAAGAAGTCGGGGCATATGAAGAAAGAATGCCCCAAGTACGCTGCATGGCGTGTTAAGAAGGGTACACCTCTAAGTTTTGTTTGTTCTGAAGTGAATTTATCTTTTGTACCAAAAGATACTTGGTGGGTAGATTCTGGTGCTACTACTCACATAAGTATGTCTTTGCAGGGTTGCCTGTGGAGTCGACCGCCAAGTGATGCGGAAAGATTCATCTATGTGGGCGACGGCAATAAAGTTACAATAGAGGCTATAGGGACTTTTAGATTGCATTTAAGGACTGGTTTTTATTTGGATTTATTTGAGACATTCGTTGTACCGTCATTTAGACGGAATTTAATTTCTATTTCCTGTTTGGACAAATTGGGATTTTCTTGTTCTTTTGGAGATAATAAAGTTAGCCTCTTTCAAAATTCAAATCTCATTGGTACTGGTTCCTTAATTGATAATCTATATATAATTGATGTTGTTACTTCCCATAACATTATACTGCAAACAAGTTCTAAAAGTACAAAAAGGAAATTCAGTGAGGATTCTGCCATTTTGTGGCACAAGCGATTATGGCATATCTCTAAACAGAGAATGCAAAGCCTTGTGTTAGATGGAATCCTTGATCCCCTAGATTTGACAGATTTTCAGATCTGTGTTGAGTGCATCAAAGGGAAATTAACAAAAGTAAGGAAATTAGGTGCCGAAAGAGCTAAGGATGTCTTAGAACTTATTCACACTGATATTTGTGGTCAATTCCGTACAGCATCTTGGAATGGACAATGATACTTCATTACGTTCATAGACGATTACTCTAGATTCGGCTACCTATATTTGATACATGAGAAATCCCAATCTTTGGACGTTTTCAAATCTTTCAAAGCCGAAGTTGAACTTCGACTTGTAAAGAAAATTAAGGTTGTTAGATCGGATCGTGGTGGTGAATACTACGGACGATATGATGGATCGGGAGAACAACGTCCCGAGCCCTTCGCACTTTTCCTCAAAGAGTGTGGAATTGTTCCACAATACACAATGCCGGGGTCCCCCAGCATGAATGGTGTTGCCGAACGGCGAAACCGAACTCTTAAGGATATGGTAAGGAGTATGATTTCTCATTCATCCTTGTCAGAGTCACTTTGGGGAGAAGCTTTGAAGACCGCAATACATATTCTCAATAGGGTACCTAGCAAAGCAGTTACCAAAACCCCCTATGAAGTTTTCATGCATGGGCAAGAAACCTAGCATTAGACACTTGCACATCTGGGGTTGTCCAGCTGAGGCGCGGCCTTACAGGCCGCATGAAGGAAAATTGGACTCAAGAACGGTTAGCTGTTACTTTGTTGGTTATCCTGAGAATTCTCGGGGGTATAAATTTTACCATCCCACATCAAGAACCTTTTTTGAAACGGGAAATGCTAGATTTCTTGAGGATATTGAGTTTGGGAGGGAAGATATCATAAGGAATGTTGTCTTTGAGGAGGAATCTGTTATTGATAGTGATATGGTTTCTATACTTATTGCTGCTCAAAACATAGAGAATGATGTTCCTAACGTCATTCCAAATCAAGACAACAATGAGATTCTTCCTCCATTAGCTGAAATACAAACTCATCAACCTCAAGCGGTGCCATTAAGGCGATCCACTAGAGAAAGGAGAAGTGCAATTTCGAATGATTATGTAGCATTTCTCCAAGAACATGAGGATGGCATAGGTTTGACAGAGGATGATCCAATCACCTTTGCACAAGCCAAATGTAGTTCTAACTCTCAAAAGTGGATTGATGCCATGAAGGATGAGATGAAGTCTATGAGCGATAATGACGTTTGGGATCTTGTCAAATTGCCTGAAGGTGTGAAACCCATTGGTTGTAAATGGATATTTAAAACCAAGAAGGATTCAAAGGGCAATATCGAAAGATATAAGGCTCGTCTGGTCGCTAAGGGCTTTACTCAAAAGGAGGGTATTGACTATAAAGAGACCTTCTCTCCAGTATCATCGAAGGACTCTTTTAGAACTATTATGGCATTGGTAGCTCATTTTGATCTCGAGCTACACCAAATGGATGTAAAGACTGCGTTTCTCAATGGTGACATTGAAGAAACAATCTATATGGCGCAGCCGGAAAACTTTGTATCCGGAGATCCAAAGTCTATGGTTTGCAAATTAAAGAAATCCATCTATGGGCTTAAACAAGCATCCCGTCAATGGTATCACAAATTTCATCAAGTCATTACTTCATTTGGTTTCGAGGTGAATGTCGTTGACGATTGTGTATATCACATGTTCAGTGGGAGTAAATACATTTTCTTAGTTTTGTACGTCGATGATATTCTACTTGCTAGTATCGATATAGACTTATTTTGTGAAATTAAGAGATTTCTGACGAAGAAATTCGAGACGAAAGACTTGGTGAAGCCTCTTTTGTATTAGGAATCCAAATAGTTAGAGATCGTTCTCAAGGTATTCTTGGATTATCGCAAAAGAGCTATATCGATAAGGTTTTGAGTAGATTTGGCATGAAAGAAGAGAGATGCAAAAGATTCCTTATGCGTCGGCAGTGGGAAGCCTTATGTACGCTCAAGTTTGTACTCGTCCTGATTTGGCATTTATAGTGGGAGTATTAGGAAGATACTTGAGCAATCCAGGAGAGCAACATTGGAAGGCAGCCAAACGCGTAATGCGATACTTGAAGAGAACAATTGATTGCATGCTCACTTATTGGAGATCAGATAATTTGGAGATCATTGGGTACTCTGACTCCGATTTTGCTGGATGTCAAGATAGCAAACGCTCCACATCTGGATATGTCTTTACATTGGCCGGTGGAGCTATCTCATGGAAGTCTGTTAAACAGACTCTCATAGCCTCATCCACCATGGCTGCAGAATTCATTGCATGCTATGAGACATCCAACCATGGGATATGGCTGCGGAATTTTGTCACTAGGCTGCGTGTGGTTGACGGCATTGAACGGCCGCTAAGGATTTATTGTGACAATAGCTCAGCCGTTCTTTACTCGAATAACAACAGGAGCTCTGTAAAGTCGAAGTTCATTGAAATCAAGTTTCTTGTTGTTAAGGAGAGAGTTCAGAATAAACAAATTTTCATAGAACATATTAGGACGGATTATATGCTAGCGGATCCCTTAACTAAGGCAGTAACACCAAAATTGTTTCATGAGCATACTGCTCATATGGGTGTTGTTCAAAACTTTACCTTAGTGTAGTGGGAGTTAATGTTCTATGGGTTTTTTTTTATCTCTTTTCTGCAGAATAAAGTTGATGGTTATATTATTTCTGAACTCATTATGTGTTAATATGTGATATTTTACATTGCATATGTTGATCTCGGTAAAGACTACAGTTGGGTTAGTTGGAAATAGGCATGATTAAGATCACATTACATGAAATTTCCATGTTGCTCACCATATTTGATCTATGTCATTGAGTGTACTAGTATGGTGATTATCATGGTTTAGTCACAATATATGATGTGATGAAAATTGTGATAGTCTCATTTCTAATATATGAGATGGACGAAATTGTAAGGCAATAGTTAAAGAATGAATGACGTAAAGTTGTGCACATAAGGAAATATAATTGCTTAAGGTTAATATGTAGCCCAAGTGGGAGATTGTTAGGAAATTATTATTTCCTATAAATATATGGGCCACATATTTAATGCAATTATATTAGTCATTTATAATTATATCCATTATTGTGATACGGTTGATTATTAAAATTAATATGGACTTATGAGTAGATACCAAATAGGACTTTATTACGGAAATTATGGGAACCCTAATTCAGTACTATATAAAGAGCATTATGGTTGTGGCCCCCGATATACTAAATCGCATACAGTTTTCTGCTCTCCCCATCAAGAGTGAAACGAAACCCATACGAAGATTTAGTTGAGGAAGGCTATAAAACCACCCCATAGATCGAATAAAATTGGTGAGGCATTTCCTACACAAAATATTGCTTTGGATCCAGGTATTTCACTAAATCCACCAATTCTTAATCTATGAGCGTGTTGTTGTCCTAGAATTTCCGCATCTAGGATATATGTTGTACTACATGTATATTTAAGTAATTGAATAAATATTTCTAACAACTACCACTTTCACCCTCACCTGATCACTGGACTTGGCATCACTCTCGTAATGGGAAATTCACGGTAAGTTCTGCTTACCGTGCTTGGAACAACATCACCTTTTCGGCCTCGGGTTCGTCAAGCCTAAGCCCTTGTGCCACCTGGAAGAAACTTTGGACCTCAAGATCCCACCCCGCATTCTGCATTTCTTCTGGCGCTGCTGCACTGACTCCCTCCCCACTACCGAGAATCTCCTCAAGCGACGTGTGGATGTTCCTCATTTATGCCACCTTTGCATTTATTCTTTGCCTGCCCATTCTCTCGTGAGGTTTGGAGGCTTGTTGGGCTCCTCATTTCTATCCTGCAATTCCAACAACCTATTGCCAATCTCTGGTTTAGAGACATTCTCCTCCATGGCGAAACCCACCTCGTGGAACTCTTTGTATGTCTCGCCTATCAAATATGGTATCACCGCAACAGAGCCACCTTTGAAAATCTGTCTTTTGTCCCCTTGGATGCTTTCCTTGGGGCCTCCCGGCTTCTGACGGATTACCGAGCAGCCCATTCATGGCCTGAACGCCCTCACTCCAGACTCCATTCCCTCAGTTTCTGCACGCCAGACAATGGATGGAAAATCTTCTTCGATGGAGCCACCTCATCCCATCACAAGACCTCTGAATTCATGGCCTTACGAACGACATTACAGCTTGCCCGTTCCCGAAACATCTCCTCTGCTTCTGTTGCCGGCGACGCTGCATCTATTATTGCAGGGGCTCTAGGCGTTGTGGACTGCTCCTCTCAGATCCAACCGATCCTAGACGATGTCACGAACCTTCTATCATTACTACCTGGGTGCACTCTTTGTTGGATAGGCCGAAATCTTAATCGTATAGCTCATGAATTCGCACACTTTGCCAAATGTAACCCCGTAGGGATTAATACTTGGGATTCTCCCCCTGATTTCCTATTGTCATTCAGTTCTGGCTGATTTCCAGACTTTTAATATATACTTTATATTTTCTGTCAAAAAAAAAAAATCGGCCATGCCATTAAAATTTTTTTACGGAAAACCAAAACCAATCCTTTGAAAAATCTACCATATATGAATCCATAATTATATAGGTAGACTCAAACTTGGTTAGATCATATACTTACCATAAGTATTTTCTCTAGTTCCTCTCACTCATGGCATACTACTACTCACAACATCAGATTGACGTTTTAAGCTCAAGCACCACTCCACAACCGCCCTCCTCCCATTTCTTTCAAATCATATTCAATTTTTCAAGCAGATTCATCATGAGTTTATTAAATGTGAGGTTTATCTTAAATCTCTAAGACCAGATGAGTTCAAAACGTCTAGTAGGATCAGGTAAATTCTAGTCTACTATTGTACTCGTCTGTTGAGCGGATCAGATGAGTTACTTAGTTGATAGAAGTCTTCTGATAGACTTAGCTGTTGGGCGTATCAGCTGGTGGAGTCAGACAAGTTAACTTAGACCAGATCAGATAAGGTGGATGAGACCAATCAGATGGGATGGTGTTGCTTAGAATCAGACGAGATGGGAAGACTAGTAGAGGTCGGACCAGATCAGTCGAGTTCTGTTTGTAGAGTTAATTTTTGGCTAAGTGTTGGTCATCAGAAGAGTAGAACAAGAAGAGGGAGGTCTTCTGGTCAATCTTCTAATGTCGTCTGTTTGCGAAAACAAGTGAAGGGCAAGGAGGTCATTTCAAATTGGGTCACGCTGAAAGTGTGAGTTTGTTACATGGTTGTAACAGAATCCAGCTGGCAACGGAGCACGCTTTCCGCACACGCTGCAATCACCATTGGCACCTATAAATACCCATTACTTGTCATTTGTAATCTTTGATTCCTGCGAGCATTCGTTTTGAGAGTTGAGAGTTTACGAGTGAAGTGAGGATAAATTCCCTTTCTGAGTGATGAGTGTGTAAACATCTCTTATACTAATCAAATTGAAGTCGTGTGTCCAGTGGATGTAGATCACGTTGATCGAACCACTTAAATCTCCTTATGCTCTGTTTTCTGTTTTCGTTTTATATTTGTTAATTGATGTTCTTCGTTAGATTGAATTATTGGTCGATTATTTTGCTTGTGATTGGAGACGTCTAATCAAAGTGGAATTATCATGACAATTGGCGCCGTCTATGGGAATTGAGAAGGAATCGAACGTCAAGCCATTAATCAATTTCCAGATTGAAGATGGAGAATTCGACCAAATATAATATTGAGAAGTTCTCAGGCACGGGTGACTTTGGGCTGTGGAAAGTCAAGATGCAGGCTCTCATAGAACAACAAGGTTTGTTCGACGTGCTCGAAGAGTCTACAGCCCCAGCAAGTGAATCTGCAACTGCTGCTGCTGAAAGAAACAAGATGTTACGGAAAGCTCGAAGTAATATTCTGCACTGCCTTGGTGATAAGGTCCTGAGAGAAGTTGCTAAAGAGAAAACCGCGAAAGAGGTCTGGGATAAGCTAGGTAAACTTAATATGGTTAAAACCTTAGCTAACCGTCTCTATTCGAAATAAAAGTTGTATGCCTTCAGAATGGTGGATGAAAAACCCATTCCGGATCAGCTTGATGAGTTCAATAGAATTCTTGATGATCTAGAGAATTTGGATGTCAAGTTAGAGGAAGAGGATAAAGTTTTGATTCTATTGAGTGCTCTCCCTAAGTCCTTTGAAATCTTAAAGAAAACCATCTTGTATGGTAGGAAAGAAAGTATTACATTGGAGGATGTAATGCTGGCTGTCAAGTCCAAACTACTACACAACAAGACGTCTCAAGCAGACAAGGTCAGTAGCGGAGAAGGATTGGCAATCAGAGGTGGACAAAAGCGATCTGGTGCCAAGAAGGGGTCTAATCAACCCAAAGGAGCTGATAAGGGAAAATCAATTGTGTCCACTCAAGGTGATGCAGTGTGCTACCATTGCAACAAACCTGGGCACTATAAGAATACTTGTCATAAATACAAGCAGTTCTTGAGGAAATCTGGTGCCAAGACCTCTAATGACAAGAATCAAGCTAATCATACTCAAGTTGAGAAGGAGCAAGAAGGTTATGAGTCTGCTCAAGAGCTAACCATAACATCCTCTACAGAACACAAGCATGGACCCTTGATTCAGGGTGTTCTTTCCATATGACTCCAAGACGAGATTGGTTTCATGACTTCAAGCACCAGAAGGGCGGTTCTGTTCTGTTTGGGAATGATCACACTTGCAAAGTTGTTGGAGAAGGTAGTGTTCACCTGAAGATGTTCGATGAGTAGTAAGAATACTCAAGAGTGTTAGGTACGTACCTGAACTCAAGAGGAATTTAATATCACTTGGGATGCTGGATTCTATGGGCTATAAATTCCAGTCTGCAGATGGAGAGCTCAGTGTGTCAAAAAGGGAGCTGACTGTCCTGAAAGGTGAGAGAAGAAGTGATCTCTACTTTCTTAAGGGAGAAACAGTAGCTAGTAGATCAGATGTAGCGGAGGTGCAAGACAACTCGATGTTGTGGCACAGACGACTAGCTCATATAGGTGAGAAAAGCCTAGTGGAGTTGTCGAAGCAAGGTTTGCTGGGCAAGGACAAGATCACAAAACTTGATTTGTGTGAGTCTTGCATTCTTGGTAAATCCAAAAGATTAAAGTTTGGTAAGGGTGTTCACTCTACCAATGGGATCATGGACTATGTCCATTCTGATCTATGGGGGCCAGCGAGGAATCAGACGAGGTCTGGTGGTAAATACTTCTTGTCTATCATAGACGACTACTCAAGGAAGGTGTGGGTGTCTATTCTGAAATCGAAGGCAGAAGCATTTGAGAAATTCAAGGAATGGCTCATTGAATGTGAAAATGTCACAGGCAAGACTCTCAAACATTTAAGAACTGATAACGGTCTGGAGTACCTATCAGAAGAGTTCAATGCGTTCTAAAAATCGAAAGGAATAGTAAGGCATAAGATTGTGCCAGGGACCCCTCAGCAAAACGGAGTAGCTGAGAGGATGAACCAGACATTTCTTGAGAGAGTCAGGTGTATGTTGTACAGCTCTTGTCTGCCGAAGGTATTTTGGGGAGAGGTTGTGTCTACTGCAGCCTATTTGATAAACAGAAACCCTTCCTCAGCTGTGCAATACAAAACCCCATATGAGTTATGGTCTGGACGTGCAGCTGACTACAATTATTTGGATGTGCAGCTTATGCCCATGTCAAGCAAGATAAGCTTGAGCCTCGAGCATTGCGATGCGTGTTTGTTGGGTATCCTTCAGGCGTGAAAGGATACAGATTATGGTGCCTCGAAGCTGGGATGCAAAAGTGCATAATCAGTAGAGATGTTACTTTTGATGAGAGTCGGATGCCTCTATCAGAACAGACTAGTACGAGTAGTAGTGCAGCTGATAACCAACCAGACGAGACACAAGTCGAGGTGGAGCAAGTTGACACCACAAGAGTGAGAATGATCTTCAACATTATCAGCTGACACGGGACAGAACCAGATGAGAAGTCCACCCACCTCAAAGGTATGGACAAGCTGACATTGTTTCATTTGCATTATGTGCAGCTCTTGAGGTGGAGTCTCTGGAGCCAAAGTCTTATTCAGAAGCCATCAGCTGCCACGATAAGGAGAAGTGGATATTTCCTATGGAGGAGGAGCTCTTTTCTCTGAACAAGAACTAGACCTGGGAAATTGTTCAGAGGCCCAAGAACAAGAAGTTGGTTAGGTGCAAGTGGATCTATAAAAAGAAGGGGGAGTCTCAGAGGGGTGGCAAGCTTAGATACAAGGCGAGGCTTGTAGCTAAGGGATTTACACAAAAAGAAGGTATCGATTTCAATGAAATCTTCTCACCTGTTGTGAAGCATTGTAGCATCAGAATCTTGTTAGCTATGGTTGCTCAATATGAATTGGAGTTACATCAGATGGATGTGACCACAGCTTTCTTACATGGATCTCTAGACGAGAGGATCTACATGAAGTTACTAGAAGGGTTGGACATAGAAGAAGGGGAAGACAAGGTGTGTCTACTGAAAAAGTCCCTCTATGGCCTAAAACAAAGCCCTAGACAATGGTACTTGAGATTTGATGAGTACATTTGCTCAGCTGGTTTTACAAGGAGCTTGTACGACAGCTGTGTCTATTTCAGACGGGTTGGGACTGGTGTTACCTATCTTCTGTTGTATGTTGATGACATGTTAATAGCAGGCGAGTCTATTGATAATGTTAATCAAGTTAAGGAGATCCTCAAACAGGAGTTTGAGATGAAAGATCTTGGTGAAGCTAAAGTGATTCTTGGGATGGAGATCAGTAGAGTAGACGGGTCTATTCTGCTGAGTCAACCTATTTATCTTCAGAAGGTGTTAGAGAGGTTCAGAATGCATAAGGCTAAGACTGTCTCTACTCCTATTGGCCAACATCATCGATTGTCCAATCAGATGAGTCCCAGGAACAGCTAAGACAGAACTCAGATGAGCAAGATACCTTATGCCAGTGTTGTAGGGAGTTTAATGTACGATATGGTGTGTTGTAGACCAGACTTGACTCATGCTATGAGTGTGATCAGCAGATATATGAGTGATCCAGGCTTAAGCCATTGGGAAACGGTTAAGTGGGTTATGAGATATGTTCTGGGATCAGCAGAAGGGTCTGAAATTTCAGAAGATGCCAAGTGAGGGGGATGCACTTGTGGGATACGTGGATGCAGATTACGCAGCCAATGTTGACACTCGAAAGTCCTTAACAGGATATGTGTTCACTTTATTTGGTACGGCTGTGTCTTGGAGGTTTATTCATCAATCCGTAGTTGCATTATCTACTACTAAAGCGGAGTACGTGGCCTTAATTGAAGCAGTTAAGGAAAGCATGTGGCTGAAAGGGATTCTTAAGGAGTTTGGTTTATCTCAGAACAGTGTGACTGTCTTCTGTGATAATCAAAGTGCAATTCATCTCGTAAAGCATTAGGGGTATCATGAACGAACCAAGCACATTGATGTGAAACTGTACTTTGTGAGAGACATTGTGGAAAGGGGGACCGTCCAGGTGGTTAAGATAGCTACTGAGGAGAACCCTGCTGATGCATTTACTAAGGCATTACCAAAAGAGAAGTTCGGTTTATGTCTTAGGTCAGTTGGTTTGCATTAGTGACCTCTACGAAGAAGGCTACTGGTCTAGTGGTTGCAGATCAGTAGTAGAGTCTGTTCTTTGAAAAGAATAGATCAGAGCTGTTAAGTTCAAGGTGGAGATTTTGAGCTAAAGGTAGAGAATTGTGAGGTTTATCTCAAATCTCTAAGACCAGATGAGTTCAAATCGTCTGGTAGGATCAAGTAGATTCTAGTCTACTACTGTACTCGTCTGTTGAGAGGATCAGATGAGTTATTTAGTTGATAGAAGTCTTCTGATAGACTCAGTTGTTGGGCGTATCAGTTGGTGGAGTCAGACATGTTAACTTAGACTAGATCAGATGAGGTGTAGGAGACCAATCAGATGGGATGGTGTTGCTTAGAATCAGACGAGATGGGAAGACTAGTAGAGGTCGGACCAGATCAGTCGAGTTCTATTTGTAGAGTTAATTTTTGGCTAAGTGTTGGTCATCAGAAGAGTAGAACAAGAAGAGGGAGGTCTTTTGGTCAATCTTCTGATGTCGTCTGTTTGCGAAAACAAGTGAAGGGCAAGGAGGTAATTTCAGATTGGGTCACGCTGAAAGTGTGAGTTTGTTACATAGTTGTAACAGAATCCAGCTGGCAACGGAGCACGCTTTCCGCACACGCTGCAATCACCATTGGCACCTATAAATACCCATTACTTGTCATTTGTAATCTTTGACGCCTGCGAGCATTCGTTTTGAGAGTTGAGAGTTCACGAGTGAAGTGAGGATAAATTCTCTTTCTGAGTGATGAATGTGTAAACATCTTTTATACTAATCAAATTGAAGTCGTGTGTCCAGTGGATGTAGATCACGTTGATCGAACCACTTAAATCTCCTTGTGCTCTGTTTTCTATTTTCGTTTTATATTTGTGAATTGCTGTTCTTCGTTGGATCGAATTATTGGTCGATTGTTTTGCTTGTGATTGGAGACGTCTAATCAAAGTGGAATTATCACGACATTAACAATATAAAACAATCCCTAAGATCTATAAACAAAATGAGATAAAAAAAAGTTTAGTAAACAATTAAGACCAAAAGAGGTCATAAAATCCCAATTGTACCATTTCTTTATTAAATCAACAATTAAATCTAATAATATACTCTATCATAATCAATTTCACGTCATTTCTCCTTTCTCACAAAATAATAATGTCCGCCTCCCTTATTTTTAATCTGGGTGAGTCTCGGTGAACTGAGACGACGGACTGCGTGTGAGTGGCGGAGATGGATGAGGGTGGTGGCGTCGACGCAAGAACGGCGGCAGAAGAAGAGTTTCCGGCCACTTTCCTTCATCTCCGATCATCCCGCGCCGCCGTCCCGCCTACCACTCTCTTTCTCACCTCTTCCCCTCACTCCTCTGCTACCCTGCTCCGCTTTTACGTTCTGCGCAACGCCCGTTTCCGAAGACTAGTAGAGGTCGGACCAGATCAGTCGAGTTCTATTTGTAGAGTTAATTTTTGGCTAAGTGTTGGTCATCAGAAGAGTACAACAAGAAGAGGGAGGTCTTTTGGTCAATCTTCTGATGTCGTCTGTTTGCGAAAACAAGTGAAGGGCAAGGAGGTCATTTCAGATTGGGTCACGCTGAAAGTGTGAGTTTGTTACATAGTTGTAACAGAATCCAGCTGGCAACGGAGCACGCTTTCCGCACACGCTGCAATCACCATTGGCACCTATAAATAACCATTACTTGTCATTTGTAATCTTTGACGCCTGCGAGCATTCGTTTTGAGAGTTGAGAGTTCACGAGTGAAGTGAGGATAAATTCTCTTTCTGAGTGATGAATGTGTAAACATCTTTTATACTAATCAAATTGAAGTCGTGTGTCCAGTGGATGTAGATCACGTTGATCGAACCACTTAAATCTCCTTGTGCTCTGTTTTCTATTTTCGTTTTATATTTGTGAATTGTTGTTCTTCGTTGGATCGAATTATTGGTCGATTGTTTTGCTTGTGATTGGAGACGTCTAATCAAAGTGGAATTATCACGACATTAACAATATAAAACAATCCCTAAGATCTATAAACAAACTGAGATAAAAAAAGTTTAGTAAACAATTAAGACCAAAAGAGGTCATAAAATCCCAATTGTACCATTTCTTTATTAAATCAACAATTAAATCTAATAATATACTCTATCATAATCAATTTCACATCATTTCTCATTTCTCACAAAATACTAATGTCCGCCTCCCTTATTTTTAATCTGGGTGAGTCTCGGTGAACTGAGACGACGGACTGCGTGTGAGTGGCGGAGATGGATGAGGGTGGTGGCATCGACGCAAGAACGGCGGCAGAAGAAGAGTTTCCGGCCACTTTCCTTCATCTCCGATCATCCCGCGCCACCGTCCCGCCTACCACTCTCTTTCTCACCTCTTCCCCTCACTCCTCTGCTACCCTGCTCCGCTTTTACGTTCTGCGCAACGCCCGTTTCCGAAAAATCAGAGTTGTTTCCAATCACAGGGACTTTATCTTCGATCGAACCAACTTCGCTCTTCTTTTCCTCCACTGATTTTTTTACTCCACTGATTTTATTTCGCCGATTGATTGACGCTTCCGCTGCAGGTACTTGTTTCTCCTCTCAATTTTTAGGGCTTTTCTTTTTCCCCCTTTCTTAATTTTCTGTTTCTTGATTATTGGTTTTTTGGGTGGGGGTTTGTGTTGGTTTGGGATGCTTGTTTGTTTCTAGCTATGTTGTTTGACTCCTTGTGTACTGAATTGTTTTGGGTTAATCATGGGGTTTCGGTTAAATTGTCCGGTGGAATTAATGTTTTTTCACTATACTCTATATCTAATTCTAAGATTTAGGTGTTCGTTGTGAGTTTTTTATTGCAGATGAGGATAATGGAGAATCGTTGAAGTTCGTAAAGTGTGCGGTGATTGATTGTTCTTTGCCTGTGTTTACGATTAGGGTTTTGGTGAGTTTATGACTTCTTTCATGGGTAGATTTGCGGTAGTTTGCATCCATCTTCACATAGAATTTGTTTCATTTGTCTGTTAAGTGATTAAGCTTTTAAGATTTAAGTCATTAGTCTTCTGATATTGAAAGTAATTCTAGTGTTTAAGTTGACTTGTATTCATATTCATCTTCAAGGGGTCATAATAATTTGCATTTATACAGATTCCTTGATTATTTTGTAATGAGGATATAATCCTTACTGATGATGCTAATGTTTTTGCAGTGGAAGCTTCACATTTTTTAACTTGAGAAGGAAATGAAGATTACTCCTAGCATCAAATATGTTATTTATCCGGTACTCCTTCATCCCTTTGCATTCTCGTTCTTTCTTGATGTGAACAAATGTGTGAAAAGGGTTGATTTGCAAAGAACTCCATTGTTCTACATAATTTTAGTTAAAAATTTGATACCTATTATTAGTATGAGGTAATGAAGCTGACATCTATTTGATATGGACAACTTTTAAACCATGAGCTACCACAATCTGTAACTTCTCATTTCTCCCAAGTCATTTAAATTATATTTTTGTTGCAGGAAGCTGATGTTATGAAAAACTAATTCTAGGAAGATAAACAGAGGAAGGTGATTCTTGCTGTTGAAGTTGGGTTTTGCTGATAACGCAGTCTGCAATTTTTGTTGCATATATAACCCAATCTATTCCATACATTTGTATGTATAATGCATATTCAGTGTATTTTCGTATAATGTAATTTTTAGATTCAATAGTTTATTTACTTCACGAACTAGGAAAATCATAACTATTACAGAATTTATGATAAAGTCTTATATTATTATGCAATGCACATAATAGATATATGCATCCCCTATGAATATGCAATGCACATATTATTATATGCATCAAACTATCAAAAATAGCTTATAAATATGCAATGCACATAAATTACGCTAATCATAAATTTCAATATATCAAAAATATCAAGAATATCAAATGCACAGCTTAAAAAACGAACGATTTCTTACATGCGAAAACTCCTTCGTACAATCAAACGAAGGATCAATCTCTTAAATTGGAAATTGCGGCTATAATCTAGGGATAATCTCTTAGCTTTTTAAAATTTAATTCATTTGACTTTGCATATTTGATATTAATTAAATTAAATGATTCAAAAATTAAAATTAAATGTAAGATAAGGGTAAATTGGTACAATTATGTGGCATTTTGTCTTTAATTGAAACTTTAAAAAAAAATTAGTTTGAATTTAAAGACTAGGAGGGGTTTGTCCTATATTGTCTTTTCCCCATTCATCATCTACGAGTGGCTATTCTTTCCACAAAAGTACTCGTCCTGCCAGAGACTGAACAATACCCTTTGAAGCAAGGGCGGAGTCTCCTTATGGCTAAGGAGGGCTCCAGTCCACTCTAATTTTTTTGGGATTTTTCTTTTATATATTCTCCATTCCGTAATTATTTGCACATTTTTTTATTGAGACGTTCCAAGATTACTTACACACTCTTAATATAAAAATAATCCCACAAAATTAATATCCATTCAACATTATTTTATTTTCAAAATTGTCACTCATTTTTTATCTACATTTTACTTCAAAATTCACCAAATTCATTTTACACCTACCATCCATTAAATATTCAGAATTCAATAAAATAACCTACATTTGTAAAATGCCAAAGTCTTGTATGTACTCAAGTACACCATGTACTTGAGTAGACTTTTACTAGTCAAATGTTGACTGGTGGTCTTGAGTAGACTTTTACTAGTCAAATGTTGACTGTTGACCACCGTTGACCGGTCAACGGTCAAACATTGACTTTTTTTTTTAATTTTTTTTTTCCATTTTTTTTTTTTTGAAAAAGTGTATGTTATTATGACTAAAAAGTGTATCTTTGTTTTTCTAATGAAAAGTGTATGTTACTATATTGAAAAGTGAAACATTGTTTTTAATGAAAAGTGTATGTTATTATAACTGAAAAGTTTATGATATTATAACTGCAAAGTGTATGATCTATTAATGAAAAGTGTATGTTTATTTATTGAAAATGGTATGTTATTAACTGTAATGAAAATTGTATGTTATTAACTGTAATGAAAAGTGTATGTTATTATAACTAAAAAGTGTATGTTATATTAATGAAAAGTGTATGTTATTATAACTGAAAAGTTTATGATATTATAACTGCAAAGTGTATGATCTATTAATGAAAAGTTTATGTTATTATAACTGAAAAGTTTATGATATTATAACTGCAAAGTGTATGTTATTATAACTGAAAAGTGCAAAGTGTATGTTATTATAACTGAAAAGTGTATGTTATATTAATGAAAAGTGTATGTTATTATAACTGAAAAGTGCAAAGTGTATGTTATATTAATGAAAAGTGTATGTTATTATAACTGAAAAGTGCAAAGTGTATGTTATTATAACTGAAAAGTGTATGTTATATTAATGAAAAGTGTATGTTATTATAACTGAAAAGTGCAAAGTGTATGTTATTATAACTGAAAAGTGTATGTTATTATAACTGAAAAGTGCAAAGTGTATGTTATTATAACTGAAAAGTGTATGATACACCTTTGCTAGAAGTGGGAATCGGTGCAAAGTGTATGTTATTATAACTGAAAAGTGTATGATACACCTTTGCTAGAAGTGGGAATCGAACCTGGGACTGCTAATGCTAAGGCAATCCAAGGACAACCACTAGGTTACAATGGGTTTTGTTAATTATTTTATTATTTATCCTATATATAATATATATTTTCTATATAGCTGGACTCAAGTACACGGTGTACTTGAGTACACAACAGCCCTACTCTTGTAGAATTATTTTATCTACATTTGTTAAACTATTTGTAAAATATACATATTTAACTCTTTACATAATTTAAATTTTCAATTAAATAACCTATAAAAAATTTATAATTTATCAACTATTTTTTAACTACCTAAAAAGTTAATCGAGACAAACAAGGCGCAACCGTATGCTCGGATTACGAGACCGATTCACCTTGTTTTGACACCTCTTGTTACCACTGCCACGAACGAACGAACATTTTCAACAATGAACCATATCAATAGTGTTATTCAAAACAAAAAGGAGAGTTATTAATTTATCAAATTATATAGTTGTTAATATTAAAAGAGAATTGTTTGAAAACTTATGAATTATATCGAATAAAAAATCGTATGTTGGCAACTTATGTAAAAGAAAATATTACTTTTATTTTTTTGTACTGTATTCATTTCAGCCCGCCCTAAAAAAAAAAAAATTCCTAGCTCCGCCCTTTCTTTGAAGAAAATCATAGTCCCTATCAACTTCAAACCCGCATACATAACCATCGCAGCAAATCTCCTAGACTGACCAACTCTTTCCGATCCTCCAGACCTTCATTTGTTCATTGCTCTCGCGTTGGCGGAGGCTTACAGAGTTGTCGAGTCAGCACCGCCGAGGCATGATTTGTATGTCAACATCCGTCTCGCCATCATCCACAATCATGTTTTTTTCGGATGCACCGATGGAGTCGACGGAGATGAAGATGATAGAGTGGAGAGGTTGCTATATGGATTTGGAAGAGATTGTGAAGGCTGCTTTCTATGTTGCTTTAGGAGGTAGAGTACTTAATAACTTCTTAGAGTACATAGGAGTATTAATTTTTAAAATTCTTAGTTTTAACTTCTTTTTTTCTAATAGGTGATTTTTAATATTGAACCTTTAATTGAATGTTTCTTCGTTTATGTTTTCCCCGGACGTATCCAGGATTTCGTATCAAGAGGGGACAATATTCTAGTTAATTAACAATATATAGTTACTCTTATTTCGAGAATCTAGACTTTTAGGATTTGTATTAGAGGCTAAGAGCTTTATTAGGTCTTCTGATTACCATATATAGTTATTTGATGTTTTATTCATTTTTCACCATTAGTCAAGTTTCTGGTTTTCGGTCAGTTTAATTGGTTTTTGCGGGTTTTCTTCGTGTTGGTTTGATCGGCTTAGAGGGGTGTACTTTTTTCCTTGTCTCGGATTTTGTCTTAAGATGAGTTTTTACGAGCAAGATTTTAATGGCGCCCCGATCTCTGGTCGACTTGTGAACTTATAGCTTTGAGCCTTTCATTTTTCTTTTTCGCTAAATATATAGTCTTTATTCGCTATCTCAATCTCAAAATTTAAAAATGTGGAGAAATGAATAATATAATGTAGACTAAATTTTTTTGAAAGAAAGCTTTCAATTTATTAGCAATTTAGACAAATGATATTGAGAAGGCCATCGACACAAATCGGAGGCTCGATCCAACTGCGAGGGCTCGGAAAAGATCTCGAGGCCCTAGCTAAAGTATGCGCCACTGAATTGAATTGGTGCCACTTCGAGTAAACATGATATTACATCTAGTAAATGTAGAACTCAACACCACACATGCTGCCTTGACATGCATGAACATAGCATCCAAAAACTGAAAGGTCCTGCTTCCTCTTGACAATGGCGTCGACCACGATCTTTGCATCTGTCTCCACCACCACCGACTTGAAATCCAAATCCTTCAAACGTGATAACGCCTCCATAGCACCTATAATCTCCGCCTCCTCGGATCGTAAACACCAGGAGAACACACGCATTTTACCCGCAATGAAGGCCCCCTCGTCGTCACGCAGCCCAACCCCGTCTCCAACGTGTCGCTGAAACTCGCAGCGTCTTAATATAAACTAAATTAAAAAATGCAAAAGAAAGAAAAAAATAATTGATTCATTCATACTTGGGGCCTTCTTAGGATAGTCTCCATGTCGCGTGGACTATGAATAGTTCATTTATTTATATCCGATGACTTAAATTTGATGACTTACTGCCTATTGACTATTGCATTAGGCGTCGCACTGATCATCGTTTTATATCGTCTATTGCACTTTCAAAATAAATTTAATAATATAAAATATATAATTACGAATTTGCACTTATATAATTTACAATAAAAACGATTCAACTCAGAGTCTCACACCAATAAATTTTGCCTGTATTCTTCAAACAGTTAGGTATAAATATACAAAAAATCAAAACCAAGGACAAGGAATCAGCATCCATTCATGCAATGTTTCGGTTTACCTTCCTGTATAGATTATATACCTATAAGAAAAGTTTTACGGGATAGAATAAACGGAGCTAATGTCTGTCAGTACTATTTGTCCTAATTGCATGCCTCTGATCTATATGTAATAGTCAGTGATGATTGTTCTGGCAGCGCCTTCTTCGTGCAAAGCGAGAAGAGATCTAGAAGACGAGGGTTTTCAGCCTAATCATCAGCAGCTCCCTAAATGCGCAGGACACAAATAGACAAAGAGAAATACAAATGAGCACCTACAGAAAAGAGAAATTTATAACATCCAAAGTTTACCTTTCTGCATGTTACAAAAACTAGCAGTAAACCGATGATCTCCAGCTCAATTCACTTGTCCCTCAAGCTTTTACTTCTCCGCTTCTGGTTCACAGAAAAACGACGAGCCATTGCAGGATTATAGAATCTACGCATGTGCTCCGATAGCCTATGAATAGATCGAAGATCACCAACTTCTGAGAGCTTCATCAGAAAGGTGTCAAATTTCTTATATGGCAATTTCATCCCCCTATTTATAACTTCTTCCAGAAGAACACTTGCATCCTTACCACTATTGCATCCAAACAGCCCTTCAATCATGACACAATAAGTATCAGTATCACGACCACAACCCTTTCGATCCATCTCATCCCACGTCTCAAACGCCCCATCACAATCACCCATCCTGAAAAACATTTCAATAATCATATTGTACGTTTGCACACTCGGTATGCAACACCCCTCAATCATTTTCTTATAAAGTCTAAGCGCTTCTACACTATTCTTATTATCACATAACACCTTGAGAAAACAATTGTACGTCACAATATCAGGAGGGTAGCTCGTTCGTCCCATCTTCTCCAAGAACTTATAAGCTGCTTCAATCTGTCCAACCGAACACATGTCATCAATCACTTCTTTGTACGTGGAAACATCCGGAAGGCATCCACTGTTTATCATATCTTCCAACACTTTAAAGCATTCGTCCATTTTATTATTTTGGACAAATGCTACCATCATAATTGCGTAAGTTTTAGCAGTGGGAGAAGACAGAGTCGAGCCATGGGTTTTCATGAAATCCAGAAGCTCTGCAGCTTCTGTTACCATCCCTGCTTTACAGAACGTATCAATGGCAGTGTTATAGGTGAAATAATCGGGTGCATGACCCGCCCCAATCATCTCTTCAAGAACACTCATACCTCTACATGGGTTTCTGACCCTACACCAACCGAAAAACAGAATATTATAAGTGTCAGCATTTGGCTTGATCTTTCTTTTCACCCTCTTAAGCATCATTTCAGCTTCCTCAACCAGGCAACACTTGCACAGAGCATCTAACAGCAGATTAAACGCGTTTATCTCGGGCTGTGTCTTCACTCTTATCTTCTTCTTTTTTGCAAACTTTTGAAGATGTGTCAAGTGTTTCTCGGTGTACTTCCTCAATATGCTCAACAACGTCTCAATGGGAACGCTTTTCTTGTCGCTTCTTTTCATGTAATCCAGAAGATCACAGATGATACGAAACTGCTTCACCTTGTACTTCGTACTAGACAGAATGTCAATCATCTTGTTATACGATTCAGCCTCATGACTATAATGTTCTTGGTGTCCTGCCCAATTAAAGAACCTGAACGCTAATTTCTCCTCAAAATGAAGCCTCTGCAAAACCTCTACCACCAAAGGTGTTGTCAATTCCACGCCAAGTTTATCAAGAGCCCCCTCCATTTTATACTCAGGATTCAAGCAATCCAACACTGTTTTATACACCTTATCCACATTACCATCCCCGCCAGTATCAGAAGCTTTCTCTAATTCTAAAGCCTCTAAAGTGCAAAAACGCCTTCCCAAAAGCAATGAGCTTGGACGAAGTGAATATTCAAGAGCTGGACTCAAAACTCTACTACTAAGAAAATGATTGCTGGTGAATGAAGCATGACTCGATATGAGAGAAAAGCAACCGCGAACTTTTAAGCATTCATCTAGTTGATGATTATTCGTAAGTGGTGGTGTACATAGATTCCTCAAGAATCTTTGAGTTCCAAACAAAACTGAAACTCGGCGTAACATTTCTTGCTCGAATTCAAGAAGCTTATAAGAAAGTCATAAATTCAAATGGTTGGAGCAATTCATCAAACAGATAGAGGGCATGAACAAAAATGTACCGCACCCCAAATTTGCAGAGCTGCGACTGTAAAATTCTGATACCCCATTAGTTTAAAAACTTAAGCTTAATGTGATTGAGACTTGATAGAGTAAATAAAGATGGTGAATTTAGCGCAAGATGTAAGCCAAAACCTGGAAAAGAAAACTCGGCATGGGATAAAAGAGGGGAAAATGTGTGATGATTTAAAACTTTGTTTTTTATCTTACTTTTGGGGAAAAGAACATTATATCAGTGACAACACATTAATTTTTTTAAAATAAATAATAGAAAGAGTATAATAAAAAATGAAAAATATTTGGGTGTTACTTTGGTTTTTTTTTTTTTAAATAATACTCCCTCCGTCCAATTTTATTATGTCCACTTCTCCGGGCACGAGTTTTAATGAATATTGATTAGTTTATTCATAAACTAGATAAGTTGAGGGTATGATAGGGTATTGTGGGGTCCATTTGTAAATAAATGATTGCTTGTGAATAAAGTGAATGACAAAGTGAGTAAATAAGTGATGTTAGGAGAGTGGAGATAAAGTAGTATGAATAGTATTGTTTCCAAAGGGTGTGGACATAATAAAATTGGACAACCAAAAAAAAAAAGTGGGAATAATGAAATTGGACGGGGAGAGTATCAATTTAGGGCCTATTACATGGATTTAGGAGTTGAAAATTAAAAAATTGTCTGTTCTGGTCGGAAAGAATAGAAATTATTAAATTTAAAACTCAAAAATATTAAGATACACGGACCTAGTACGCGGAAATTAAAAATAGTTAATTCTCTTTTTATAAGTAATATTGATTGTTTATATGTAACTCAAATATATAAATTGTTGTTAAAAAAAACTTTGTAGAACTATAGAAAAGTATGCCAAAATTATGAGTAAACAAAACAAATTTTTAAGCAAACACCTTATATAAATAAGTAAGTCCTAACATATTTAGAGTTGGTTCGTAACTCTTTTAGTTTTTTGAGAAAAATAGGTTCACCTTGGTTTGTATACCATATTTGCACTTGAATCCAACATTTTATACATGCTACACCATTTAACCGTAAATTAGAACCACAAATAAGTTAAATCATTAGGCCATCTCCAACCAGAAACTTTCAAATGAAAATCTCTAAACTTTAAAATACACTTTTTCAAACTCTATTTTAAAAACCTTCTCCAACCATGAAACTCTATATCTTACTCTATTTATTATTTTAATCATTTTCAATATATTACAGTCATTAAATAATATATTTATCTTCGTATTTAAATTAATTTATACAATTAAATATTCAATTAGTAAATTAAATTATAAATTAAATATTATTAATTTTATCAAAATCATAAAATGTAAATAAACTTGTAGTTTTTAAATATTACTTTTATTTAAATATAAAATTACGAAACACATAATGACGTAAAACGATACATGTGAGTATAATCTAATACAACACGATTACACTTCTTACGTTTAAAATAGAATAAATAACACTAACAATCTTGTGAATAAATAACACGATACATGAGTGGGGATGGCTCGGGCGAGATTGATCAATTTGATCTGTTTTTTAGCGGAACTTCTCCATCTGGATCCAACATTCCGCCATACTAGTGTATCGTTTTTTATTATGTGTATTTGTATTTCTTTTCAGTTTGTGTTCACTTATTTTAATATGTCGGTGTTATATGTAGCTAGGTAATGCATGTATGTCTGTTTTAATATGTAATGTATTTCATATTTAATATATAATGTATGTTTTATTTTTATTTTTTTTTTTTTTTTTGTAGGTAATAATAATACACAAAAAAAAAATTAATTAATTACACAATTAAAATTAAATTATAAATTAGTATAAAAATAGAATTGTAATTATATTTAACAAATTATTAATATAGAATTGTAAATATTAATAAAATAATAGATATAAAATATAGAGTTTTGAATAGTAAACTCCATATATAGAGTTTACTATTCAAAACTCTATTTCAAAACTTCAAAATAGAGTACGGTTGGAGGGAGCAAAACTTCATAAATGAAGTAAAACTTCAATTCCACAGTTCCGTTGGAGATGGTCTTAGAGCCGTAAAAAAAAAAATTAAAACTCCAAAAAAACATGTGATGACGGGGAGATTGAAAAACAGTTATTATTGAGAAAAATAGTTAATGAGTATTTAATTATATAATGAGTTATCACAAAAACTTATATGCAGTATTGACCAATTAAGTTAATTGGGCTAAAATGTTGACTTATTAAGTGGGCTGAAAATATATATTATTGGGTCACCATTCAAAATTATTTGGGTTAATTATTAATTTATTTGTCAATTGGCCCATTTGTGTTTTAATTTTGATCGAAATTTTTAACCCGTTTATTTTACTCGTTTCTCTGATTTTTTTATCTTTTATTTATTGTCGAACGCGGGATATTAAATGTAGTAATTCAAATTGTAATATGTAGTAATACACATTATTTTATGTAGTAATAACACAAACTATTTATATAATAATACAAATTCTTTTATTTAGTAATATGTTTTTTCTAGTGTTTTTATTGATGTAGTAACTCACATTATAATATGTAGTAACATATATTATCACATGTAGTAAACACAATAATCATGTTGTAATACAAATTGTTTTATTGCAGGATGATGCGAAAAATATTACTAGATCATTTGATAAAGTTACATATAGTAACAAACGCCTATTCAATATAGTAATTTAAACTGTAGTATGTAGTAACATATAATTTTTTATATAGTAATAATACAATTTTATATAGTAATACTGATTCTTTTATGTCGTAAAATATTTTTTTTCTATTATTTTTATTAATTAAGTAACCCATATTATAATATATAGTAACATATATATATATTTTTTTTTGATCAGATAAAAGAAGTCATTTTATTAAAATCAAAAGATTACAGTAGTATAAGAACATAATGGTATGGCACCAGGAGTGCCATTAGACAGAGTCTACATATGGAAAACTCAGGTTTAATATAATTTTTAGATGACAGAGTGCAGCAACCAAGCTCAGCTTGTGATTGCGTCCTCCAGGTACCTCCTCGGCTCCGTGCACCACTCCGTGAAAGACGATCTCTTCATGTGTTTATCATAGCAATTGAACCAACTCCACATTCTCCCTTTAATCTCACCCGTGATCTTCACTGTGTCCCAGCTTGTGTCTTCGAACACTTTTTTATTGCGCCATTTCCAGATCACCCAAACGATGCAAATCCACATACCCACTGCCCTTTTGCGCCCTTTATTGCCTTGCAATATTCCCCCATGACAAAGGAAATTTTCCTGTAGGCAATTGTGCATCGGTGTGCACACTTCAGTCCACCTATAACTTTCGGTCCATATTTCTCTAGCCGTTGAGCACTCAAGGAACAGGTGGTTAGCCGTCTCTAATGCATCTCCACACAATGGGCATCCTGCCTCCTCGACTGAGCGGAGGATCTTTCGTTTAAGGAGATTGTCCCGTGCAGGTAGCCTTTTTTGCAGCAAACGCCACGCCATTGTAGCAGCCTTTACCGGAACCAATTTGCACCATACGTCGCCATAATTGAACTCCATGTTGTTGTCGTTTTGCCCATCGCTGGCTTCAGTGGCGATGGCCTCATACGCTGCTTTGACGTTGTAGCACCCTCCTTTTCCTAACTTCCATCGCCAAGAATCAACGACGTTCTCCTGCAAGCTGAACCTGTTTATAAAACAAACCAGTTGGTTAAGCATGTTCATTTCCCTATCGAGAAGGCTCCTACTCCACCTCTAAGCCCATTCCCACCGCCCCTCTACCCATGCCCCCATGTCGCTGATCTTCGCCTCCTTATTCTCACTAAGTCTAAACAGTTTAGGGAATTCAGTTTTGGGTGTTGTCTCCCCCGTCCACCTCCCATCCCAGAACATCGTATTACCCTCATTGCCCACTTGGAGTTCTAGGTTATACCAGAACCACCGACTCCTCTGGTTAGAAACACTGTTCACCACCTCCCTCCACCATTTAGAACCTATTCTACCTCTCTGCCCATCGAAACTGCCCTCACCCCCCACCTCCACTCTTCCATGAAGCGTGTTAATCACCCTAACCCATAGACTCTCCTCTCTCGACAAGTACCGCCACATCCATTTCCCTATCAATGCTAAATTGAACTATCTAAGATTTCTCACACCAAGCCCCCCATTCCCCCTTGATTTACATACTTGTTCCCACTTGACCCAAGGTATCTTTCTAGATCGCTCATTGCCCCCCAATAAGAACTTGCAACACAAAGAGGTTAGAGATTTAATAACACTCAAGGGTAGAATATTGAAGGATAGTTGATAGATCGGCGTCGACGTCAGGGCTGACTTTAAAAGGGTGATCCTTCCCCCCAGGGAAATCTTCTTATTCTGCCATAAGTTCATTTTCCTCTTCATTTTGTGAATTAATTCTTCCCAGGCCACTGCACTCTTAACACCCACCTTTACCCCCAAATATTTGAGTGGTAATTTGCTGGTTGAACAACCCAGTATATCAGCCATTTCCTCCAGAAGGTTACTCTCCACATTTATCCCACAAAGACAGCATTTGCCATAATTCACCTTAAGACCCGATACTAGCTCGAAATTACGGAGAATGGCCTTCATAACCCGATGCGATAGTTTCATCCTCTCCCGTCCCATCTCTGCTGCTGCAAATGTTCCATTAGAGACTGCCTTCGAAATCATTCGGTTCAAACCCTCTCCTACTAGTAAGTAGAGGAATGGTGATAACAGGTCGCCCTGGCGGAGGCCTTTGCCTAGTTTGAATTTTGTGGCTGGGCTCCCATTAACGAGGATTGTGGCACTCACCGACGAGACGCACTCCATAATCCACGCCCTCCATCTTCTGCTGAAACCAAATCTCTCCATCATTAAATCCAAAAACCCCCAATCGACAGAGTCGTAGGCTTTAGCAAAATCGATCTTGAAGAACAACCTCTCTAATTTTTTTCTCTTGGCCTCCTCCACTGCCTCATTTAATATGACAACCCCATCTAGAATGTATCTGCCTCCAACAAAAGTGTTGGGATGTAAATTCACCCTAAGCCCCTACGGATGATGGTATAGTTTTGATGGCCAAAACACTTAGAGTTTATAAACATATGTAATAGGATCAGCTGATATCTGTATAGATCATCTTAAGCTAAGTCTAGTCTTGTGCAATCAGCTGTATGTAACTCAGCTGATTGGCACATTCAGAGCCTACATGCGCTATCTCAAGATATGAAGAGTAGAAGACATGAAGACTAGAAGATCCTCTAAACATCAGCAAGGTGCTTGTATACCTTCTTAGCTGATAAAGTCCAAGTCATTGATGACCAGAGTCAGTACAAGCTTTTTCCCAGATCAGAAGAGGAAGTACTCATCTGATATTCGAGTACAGACTCCTCTAGGTCAGACGAGTTGACCAGACCTCTAGAAGATCAGCAGACTAGTAGCTCGTCAAAGACTCGTCTGATTCCAAAGTCATCTTGTGTAATTCAAATGCAGACTTACCTTAAAGATTGACACGATCCCAGATTTGAAGCAATCAAGATCAAAGAAGCTGGAATCAAGGAATCAAGCAAGCACACAAGGAAAGATTGCCAACGGCTAGTCAACTCCAACGGCTAGTTGCATCAATCCTCCCTATAAATACAAGAGGATGAAGAAGAACAAACAAGAGAGAATACGCAAGAATTCTGAAGCTAATCAAGCAAGCAACACTTTGTCAAGAATTCTCAAGAGCCTAGAAAAGTACCAGAACATCTTTTAGCTCTTAAGTTATCTCTTCATCCAACCAAAGAACCTGAATCCAATACATACTGTATATTCTTTGATTTAGGCACAGTGGTTAAGCAATCTATAAGCTTGAACCATTAGTTGGATCCATTCAAAAACCCCAAAATCCCATCCATAAGGTTAAGTTTTTGAACCCCTGTAAGAGTGCAAGTGCTCCCAATCACTTGTGGAGACCGTAGCAGTTCGGGACTGCTCAGATCTCAAAGTCCTAACCTTGGGACTATGAAGGACAAGCCCTTGTAATTTTCGGGAAATTAAAGGGATTAAACATCACGTTTGTAACGTGAGAGTGGACGTAGGAACGTATATCCGAACCACTATAAATCGACGGTGTCATTTATTTATTGCACTTTACTTTTAGTTTATTTATACTTTATATAGTGCATACTGTGATTTAAATCATCTTTATAAACAAGGCCATATAACTATTGTCTATTCATAAGAACTGGTCTAAATAAAAAGGCCTACTCACTTCCGCATACAAACCACTCCATCAGATAACTATTGTCTTCTGGACCAGTAGACTTGTAGTCTAGAAGACATAGTAATCAGAAGAGGTTTCCCAATCTTTGATTAAAAAGTTTTAAAGTCTATTCACCCCTCCCCTCTAGACTTTAATCTCATTCACTACTCGTTTAGGGACCAACAAGTGGTATCACAGCAGTGGTTCTAACAGACTACTGTCTCTAGATTATCAAAAGACTTGAGGGAGCCTTTCTGTAGTCCTCCTGAACAGATCTATCTTTTGAAAAACTTATTTTCGAAAACTCATACAACATGAGTGCTAACATGCGTAAACTGCCTAAGTTTTCAGTAGAATACTATGACTATTGGAAGATCAGGATAAGGAAGAATCTCACTTCAGTTCACTACAAGATGTGGTCCGTAATCACAGAAGGGCCAATCACAATCATGGCGGTCAACACAGCAAATGGTGATCCTGAGATCCTAGTTGGAGAACTTGCTCCGAAGCCCATGAAAGATCTACACCAGAAGAGATGAAGCAGTCAAACCTTGACAGTATTGCTCAAGATTACATTATGCAAACTCTCCCCAATGAGTATATAGCAAAGGTACTCGACTGTGAAACAGCTAAGGAAATGTGGGATGCACTAGCACTTCTATGTGAAGGAACGGAGCTGATCAAAGAAAGAAAATTATCAACAGCAGTCAAGAAGTTCGAACACTTCAAGATGCTACCAGAAGAGACTATTGATCAGCTGGATAACAGATTTACCAAGATTATAAACGAGATTGAGTCTCTTGGCAAGAAATACACCAAAAGAGAGAAAAATCTAAAAATCCTAGACTCTCTAACCAAGAAGTGGAAGCTGAAGAAGACCATCATCAAAGATACTCAAGACATCAAGAACTGGAAAGCTCAGACTCTATTCCAGAATTTAAAAGCACATGAATATGACCTAGAGAGAGAAGAAAATTCAGAAAATGATTTTCAAACGTCAACTCCATCTGACACCAATACCGTAGCTTTCAAAGCATCTACAAGTACAAGAGCCACAAGCACCTCATCTAGCAAAACTCCTCTAAACACTGATGAAGTAGAAGGGTCAGATATGAGTCTAAAAGAACATATGGCTCTTGTAGATGTTGTTAATTCTTAAATGCCTTAGCATTATCAACAACATCTTAATTTGACCTTCCGAGATTTTTTATAAGTCTTTTCTGAAATGCTACATTAAATGTTGATCTAAATGTTGTCGCATTTCTGGTAGGATCTAGAAGCTTCTACAAGGATCTGGAACCTGGAAGATTCCAGAACCTAGGAGAACGTGCTAGAAGTGCTAGAAGAGCCTGGAAGCAGCTTAGAACGACCTGGAACATTATGGAAAGATCTAGAAGGATCATGGAAGTTGAGATCCTAAAAAATAGGACCTCAATGTGGAAGCCTCTAGAATTCGTACCTCACATCTATAAATACCGAAGGAAGGCTTCATAATTCAGTGTATTCTACTCGATCAATCTCCTAGACCGAGCGTTCATCCCTGTTAGGAATTGTGGCCAGTAGTTTTACCATTTAGTTTATACGAAGTATCCCACCCGTATGGCTGTGTGTCTTGTTATCTGTTGAGAGTGTAATCATAGATAGACTAGGCATTTCGACAGTGTGTAATCTTATACACTTAGATCGTTTTCAAAACTTGGCACCTGCCTCGTTTGTAGTTTCAGTTGTGAAGGTTATTGTTGTAACATTTCACACAACATTTATACTTGAAGATAAGTATTGATTTTCGCCGTAAGGCTCGCATAGATTTTTATTTATAAAATCTATGTGAAAAATATTTTCATTGTGTCTTGTTTGTTTTTAGTGTTTCAAGTCTTCCGCTGTGTATCTTTATTTCTGATATTCTGTTAGAGTCGGTGTTGTACAATTTATCTCAACATTTAGTACAACATTAATCTGTTCTTAAACTTAAACACTTCATACCACAACACACTTTCAGTTGGTATCAGAGCCGATACTTGACGACACTAGGTTTAGATTCTCGTTTAAAGTGTGTTTTTCGTTTATGTTAGCAATGGAAACACATCACATATCCACTACACTTAGGCACCCGAACATATTATCCATATTTTAAAGCCTAAGTTGTGCATGTATATCAAGTCGATTAATGAACGTGCTTGGAGGACTGTACTTACAAGTTATGGTGTACAAAATCAACACATCAACACCCTACCAGAAAGAAGGAAAAGTCAATTTCAACCAAGGTTATCAAAAAGTGAAGGTAAACCAAGGTATGATCTTTAATGTAGAAAATCAGGTCAATGCATGTTCTAAATATGGTCTTTATGAAAATTAATGTGCCAATATTAAACTTAAGCAAAAACTGAATTTTAGTACTACCTTAAGTGATGAATCAAATGTTGAATTTGATGAATCAAAAGATGTTGAATTCACTTTTCATACCAAGATTGATTATGATGATTCTTTAGATGATGATCTAGATGATACAGATTCTGATGTTGCACCTAATGTCATAACATTAATTTATGGTAACATCAAAACAGAGTCACCCAGATTTGAACTATTTTAATGGGTTTGTTGATGATGCAAGCATAAGGATTGATGATTCTAAATACCAAAAGTTGTTAGATGATTGTAACTCTCAGAAACTCACTCTTAATTCTTTGAACAAAGAGAATGAGAATCTGAAAGAGACAATTACCAAGCTAGAAGTCATACATTCCAAAAGAGATTTTTGAAGTTTGTAAACTGAAGGAGAAATTGATCACCTCTACTTTAAGTTTCATAAAATTTCTATGAGTGCTTCTGATATATGTTATAGCTATTGGTAAATCTGATAATTGTGGTATACATTATGATAGTGAAACTGCTTCTATTTTTAAGAATTTTTTAAAATAATGTGAAATTTGTGAAGGCAAATGTTAAAACATTTGTTGTAACATCTGCACAAACAGATTCTCACAAAGTCAAAAATATTGAAAAGAAGTTTGTATGTCATTATTGTTTGATATTTGATCATATTTGTCCTTACTGCATGTAAATGTTTGATGATATGAGATATGAGAAAATGTTGCCTAAAAAGATGTCACATCCTATGAAACATTTTCTGAAATCTGCATGGAAATCTGATGTTACTTGTAATGTTGTTCACACCTCTTTGAAAGCATGTTTACTTGGTCAATGGTATTTTTTATAGTTGTTGTTCTAGACATATGATAGGACAAATTGACTACTTATCTGATTATGTGACCTTGAATGATGGTAATGTTACATATGGTGGTTGTTCGAAAGGACAGATTATAGGAAAATGAACTTTGAATGTTGAAGGTTTTCCTAAGCTTAAAAATGTTTTGCATGTTGATGGCTTGCTTGCTAATTTGATTAGTATTAGTCAACTTTGTGATGATAATTTGCATGTAAAATTTGACAAAGAATCACGTGTATGTTCTTAATAAAGATGAAGATTGTCTAGGGCAGTAGATAATTGTTATCTTATTGGAACAAATGTGTGTAATTTGTCAACGAATGATGAAAATGTCTTATTGCATCAAAAATTGGGACATGCATATTATACATCAGTGAAGAAACTAATCAAAGTCGATGCAGTGAAAAGGATTACCAAAACAGAAGTTTCAGAGTACTACTGTATGTGGACCATACCAGAAAGGTAAGCAGGTAAGAATGTTGCATAAGATGCTGTCACATTGTTCTACACATCAATGTTTCGAATTGTTTTGCACATGGATTTTATTAGTCCTATGAAAACTGAAAGCATTGTTGGCAAAATATATTCACTTGTTGTGGTAGATGATTTTTCTGGATTTACCTGGATTTTGTTTTTAACAGATATATCTAAAACATTAATTTGCTGCATTTAAAATTCTTTACAAAAGATTCTAAAATGTGTTTAACTTGAAAGTTGGGTGTATTAGAATTGATGATGGTAGGGAATTTGAAAACATCATTTTAATTATTTTTGTGATAAAAAAGGTATTTTGTTAGAATATTCATCTCCTAAAACTCCACAACGGAATGTCTTTGCTGAAAGAAATAATATAACTCTACAAGAAATGATATGAGTCATGCTTACTTCTAAAAGCCTTGCTAAGAGATTTTGGGTTGTAGCATTGAATACATCATGTCATATTATTGATATAGTTTATATTCGATCTGGTTCTATTCAAACACCTTATGAGATTTTTGAACATTAGATAACCAAGTGTGAAGTATTTTCATGTATTTGGTTGTATGTGTTATATTCTGAATGATATGGATCAGCTTCATAAGTTTGATTCTAAAAGTGTAAGGTTTCTTTTTAGGCTATTTTAGAAATAGTAAAGCTTATAGAGTTTATAACCTTAGGACTAACACTGTTCAAGAATCTGTTAATGTTGTGTTTGATGATGATTAAGGTCTTACAGATGACAAAGATGAAGAAGATGTATCACAAGTGACTGAAAATTTTGAGAATACACTGAAGTCTGAAAATGCTGCACCAAATGTTAACACATCTAGAGCAACATCTGTAGAACAGACAGTTGTAATTTCACAGAATGTTCAGTATGTTCCCAAAAGAAATCCTTCTTCAAGAATAGTCAAAAGTCATCATTTTGACTAGATCATAGTGATGCTACAGTTGGAGTGCAAACAAGATGAAAAGTAAGAGCTAATAAGGTAAATGTGGTAAGAACAATATGCATGTCTTCTATTTGCAATGTTGTGAATGTAGAGTGTTACTATTCTGAAATTGAACCTAAATATGTTAATGAGGCATTAACTAATGAAAATTGGATAAATGATATGCATGATGAACTTAATCAGTTTGAAAGATTTGAAGTATGGACACTTGTTTCAAGACCTAGTCATACTAATGTCATTGGAACAAAGTGGATTTTTAAGAATAAAACTGATGAGTTTGATAACATTTTTTAGGAATGGGACTAGATTAGTTGCACAAGATTACACCCAAGTTGAAGTTATTTATTTTGATGAAACTTTTGCACTTGTTGCTAGGATAGAATCTATTAGATTATTGCTAGCAATTGCATGTTTTATTGACATTAAACTTCATCAAATGGATGTATATGCTGCATTTCTAAATTGCATTTTGAATGAAGAAGCATATGTTGAACAACTTATAGGATTTGAAGATCCACAATACCCTGGTCGTTTTGTTAGAGGAGAAACCGTTATAACTTTGTTTATTAAGCACACTGGAGAAGATTTACTTATTGCTCAAATATATGTTGATGACATTGTGTTTGGTTTAACTTGTGATAAAATGTTAACCAATTCGTTAAAGCAATGACTGCAACATTTAAGATGAGTATGGTTGGAGACTTGAATTATTTTTTAGGTCTTCAAATCAAGCAATGTAAGGATGGTATATTCTTCTCTCAAGGTAAGTATGCTAAGAACTTGGTTAAAAGGTTTGGTTTTGAAAGTTAAAAAGTAATGAAAACTTCTATGAGATCTACTTTGAAGCTTTGCAAAGACAATGTTGAAAAGGATGTTGATCCAACATTGTATAGATCCATAATAGAAAGATTACTTTATCTAACCTCTAATAGACCATATATTATGTACAGTGTTTTTGTTTGTTCTAGGTACCAAGCTAATCCAAAGGAATCTCACCTGAATGTTTTGAAAAGAATTATCAAGTATGATGCAGGTACAAGTGAACTTGGGATATGGTACACTAGGGACACCAACAACACATTGATTGGATACAGTGATGCGGGTTGAGCATGAGATATAGACGACAAAAAGAGTAAGAGTAGAGGATGTTTCTACATAAGAAACAATCTTGTGGTTAAGCAATATGTTTCATGTCTATGGAATTGAATTGATATCCTTACAATTTTATGTGATAATACGAGTGCATAAACATCTCTAAAAATTCAGTACAACACTCACTCACTAAATACATTTGCATTAGGCATTATTTTATGAGAGATTTAGTGGAGAAGAACATAGTGAAGTTGGAATACGTACCTACTGAAAATCATAATGTTGATATATTTACTAAGGTCTTGACCTTGAGACATTCTTATCTTTGAGAAAATCTCTTGGTATGTGTAGTATCTGAATAATTCTAGACGGATGGTGTCACAAATGTCGTAGCATTTGGGACAACATCGTAAGGTTGTATAGTTGTTATAGATTTAATTTATTTCCTATGTTCGTTGAATAATTCCTTTGTAAAATATTCTTGAATCTAAAATTTGTTTTGCAAAAATAAACATGTCTTACACCTCTCAAATGCATAAAAATGAGAATGTTATTAGCATACTAAAAGATGTACCAAAATCACTGAGTAACTATGGAGCACGGAGTTCACTACTACGATGCCTTCTTTTCAAAAAGTGATATTTTGGTAAAAACATCAACATATTTGTAATCCATTAAGTAAGTATGGGGCACGGAGTTCGCTACTACGATGTACTCTATAGGAACAATGGATCAATACAAATTAGATGCTATAACACTAAAAGAAAAAATATGATGCAACACAAATGAAGTAAATTCATGTAAAAACCGTGTTGAGGTGTGTGTAACAGTTTTGAGCATAGCATTAGATGATTCGATTATATTTTTATAAGTAGTAATTATTTGATTATTTGTGGAAATTTATTTTATTTATTCCTGATTATACTAACCCACATCCTTATTTTATTTCAGATTATACACATTTAAATGTTAAATATTCTAGAATGTTCTTAATTTAATTAATTATTTAATTATGATTTTACCCACTACTTAACCGTGATCTATTTTTATGGCTAAGTTTATGGAGTATTATCGAATTTCTTCTAGAATCTTCCTTAGTTAGTTCTTATTATTATACGTATTACTTCCAACTATGCATTCTCTCCTATATACTTCTCATAAGATAATATACTAAGCATTGCATTTTTCGAGTGATTTGAGTATTGCTTTTTAAGATTTGTTAAAGCCTTGTTTGTCTCGGTTATTGTGATTATCTTTTCGATTTCTTGGTGCTCTAATGACAGGAAATAAAGAAACTACCTCACCACACTCAAACTCCCACGAAACCGTCATCTCCATCTCTCTCAAACCTTAACAGTTTCGCTTTCATGGCCGTTTCACACAAAAAAAACTCACCAACTGCTACAAGAAAAGCTGAAACACTTACCCAAACAATTCCAGTTACACCCATTCCTACAACTGTTCACATTCAACTCGATTCGATCCTTAACGAGCTGAATCAAACTGTTGAGAATATGTCTCAATCGAATGTGAATCATGAGAATCTATTTCTACTGATTGGAAATATGTCCATTGACATTTCTCACTACTGAAAACCCAAAAACTCACCACTACACTTGGTTCGTTCACCTCATAAAAGCCCCAATTTCCAAGTCCTAGCACTGAAACATAGGCAATTGTCTCGAATGTTACCTCTCTGGGGAGATTGAAAAGGAAATTGATAATTTTCCTGTTGCTGAGCAGAATGAGTATGCAAATGTTGAGACATTCAATTCTGAGGACGCTCAAATGAAGGAGGCCGACGTGAATGCTAACTCAGGTTAAACTAACTTTTATCTTTCTATACTGATGAATTTGAATAGATTACATTTGGGAAGAATGATGAGAAAGAAAAGAGAAAGATGAGCCTTGTTCAACGAAGGAGATCCGGCTATGTGTTTACTACGAGTTGATTACTATAACTCACTGAGGAGAAAGAAGAAAGGAAGGAGTGTTGCTGATGAACCGATTTAAGTTCTTTTCTTAATCGAAGGAAGAAAATGTGGTTACTGAGAAATGAGTCAAAAAGAAGTATGATCCAAAGGGAAAGATTGTTGCTGCTGAACGAGACTTGCCCAAAGGAATTGAAAATTCTGATCCAGAAGACAATCCCATTGTGTATGAGATTAAGAAGACTCTGAGGAAGAATGCTGCATCAAATGCTGAAGCAAGTGCTGCAATACCAGACCCTGATGACAGTAGAAGAGATGATTCTGAGAAGAGCAGTAGTAAGGACTCTGAATCAGCTGAGGAAACAAATTCTGAAGGAGGTAATTCTGATCCTAATAATAATTTTTTGATAGATAGGTTAGTTGCTAAAATATCTAAACTGTCTAAGATGAAAATTGTTAATGGAAAGAAGAATTAACATTGCTGATTTTGAGAGTAAATGGTTGATAAAAATTTTTATTGTTGAAAACTGTAACTTTGAGTGATACTTTTGTGTTTCATTGGGTATATGAACTTTATGCTTGACTTAGGAAGAGTACGGGTATACATAGATCTAAATGATATGGGAATGTACAATTTAGGGGGAGATCAGTTCCATTTACTATATAATTGATTAATGATCTCTTAGAGATAGAGCCTATGATTGATGAAGATGAACTTGATTTGAACTTGGTTGCTACTTCTATAACTCGTGGTAGATTAATTAGGTGACAAAATTTTATGTTTGTTAAAGATCTCACATCTCTATACTATGTACTCCACAAATTGATTGTCTACAATTGGATACCCTCTACAAATTCCACTAAGGTGATTAAGGATTAAGCCATACTCTTGTATATGATGATTGTGTTGAAGAATTTCAATCTGGATTTAACTATTTTCACCACACGCAGTTTATAATGATATTTATTATAAAGGGATTTTACCTTACCCTGTGCTAATATGTTCATACCTCAAGAGGCATGATTTTTTAAACCTAAGGAAACTGAGGTTATTAGAGGCAAGGTACCCTTGATGACTATCTCACCCGCTCTGTTACTTGGTGAAAGGACTGTTGATTCGCTTTGTTACAAAATTCAGATGGTTCTGATCACAGAGATGCTCTTATTCCAGTTCGACCAGCTCCAGCAAGACCTGAACAGAAAAATGTTGCACCGAATGTGAAGCACATTGGTGGTCACATTGGTCAAATTTTTTCTGTTTCTAGATCTTTTATTTTACTTCAACTAAAACGTTTACAGGACTCTATTGATGGCCTTCAATTCCTAAAGTCCAGTGGCTATAGACGCTTTCTACTACCACAGGGGGAGAAACACCATCACCCTTCTGGTGTTCGAAGTGAAGAGCTCCATGGAGATGTACCAGAAGCTGATTGTGTACCTGATGTTATTCATGAAGAGAATGTTGAACCAGATGTTGTAGTTCATTTTGCTACAATGTGCACTGTTGTTGAAGAGGAGGATGATTAATTTGCTGATGCTGATGAACGTATGGATGTTCTTTATGACATCTAAACAGGTTATGGTAACAACTAAACAGGTTGATACAAGACAGGGGGAGGGCTGAACATTATAAGTGATTATGTGCAGGAACATGATGCTGCAGCTGTTGTTACAACAATATATGTCACATATTTAGTTTCTTAAGTATTTGTGCCTTTTATACTTCCCTTGATCTTATGCATTGTTGTTTCTGTGTTTAAGTTGATTTACAAATTTTGTTTTTACTTTCTAGTTGATAGGTTGTGTTTTATTCAACTTGCTTAATTTGTTTGCATTTATGATAACAGATTACTGCTTATGCTTAAATTGTTTTCTTACTTATCATTATTTGCTTACTGCATGTTGTATATATTATTTGTTTATTGTATTTGTTTTTTCCCTAACTTTGCTCTATTTTCAGTTTGCTTAAACTGTTTGCCTTAAGAGTTATTCTTATTTGCTTACTGCATCAAGTTTGCTTAAATTGTCTGCTTTAAAGAATTATCATTATTGGCTTACTGCTTGCTGATTTTAGGTCTTTGTTAGTTGTTGCTTGTTTTGTCTTTCTAACTTGCCTTATTATTCAATTTGCTTAAATTGTTTGTTTTGAGAATAAACAAGGAGTACATTTCTTTTAGGCTTACTGTCTAAGTGCTTAATTTAATGGTTTGCCTTAATAGATTTCAATTATACATCTTTCAAAATTCTCATATGCTTACTGCCCATTGATAATATAAGTCTTGTTTTTAGGTCTGTTTAGATTGTTAGTATTTGTTTTGTATTTCTTTTTGTTTTTGCTCTATTTTCTGATTTTTTGTGTCATACTTAAATCTTAAGTTATCTCTTCCAATCTAACTTATGATTTTAGTAAGTTTATATGTTGTGAATAAGTATACTGTTTATGTTTATTCTGTTTTGGATAAAATTATCTTGATCTTATGGCACGAATCATTGTAAGATTATCCTTGATCTTCATTCGATTTGATCCAACGATTACAACAGGTGTTGACTTGACTAGTATTTAGCAATGATGTTAACCTCAACTAAGTACATAAAAATGAGTATGTATAGAAATATATGTGCATCAGGTGTGTTGTAGTCGAAAGGTCAAATTGGGGGAGATTGTAGATGTTGTTAATTCTTAAATGCCTTAACATTATCAACAACATCTTAATTTGACCTTCCGAGATTTTTTATAAGTCTTTTCTGAAATGCTACATTAAATATTGATCTAAATGTTATCGCATTTCTGGCAGGATCTAGAAGCTTCTACAAGGATCTGGAACCTGGAAGATTCCAGAACCTAGGAGAACGTGCTAGAAGTGCTAGAAGAGCCTGGAAGCAGCTTAGAACGACCTAGAACATTGTGGAAAGATCTAGAAGGATCATGGAAGTTGAGATCCTAAAAAATAGGACCTCAATGTGGAAGCCTCTAGAATTCGCACCTCACATCTATAAATACCGAAGGAAGGCTTCATAATTCAGTGTATTCTACTCGATCAATCTCCTACACCGAGCGTTCATCCCTGTTAGGAATTGTGGCCAGTAGTTTTACCATTTAGTTCATACGAAGTATCCCACCCGTATGGCTGTGTGTCTTGTTATCTATTGAGAGTGTAATCATAGATAGACTAGGCATTTCGACAGTGTGTAATCTTATACACTTAGATCGTTTTCAAAACTTGGCACCTGCCTCGTTTGTAGTTTCAGTTGTGAAGGTTATTGTTGTAACATTTCACACAACATTTATACTTGAAGATAAGTATTGATTTTCGCCGTAAGGCTCGCATAGATCTTTATTTATAAAATCTATGTGAAAAATATTTCCATTGTGTCTTGTTTGTTTTTAGTGTTTCAGGTCTTCCGCTGTGTATCTTTATTTCTGATATTCTGTTAGAGTCAGTGTTGTAAAATTTGTCTCAACATTAATTTGTTCTTAAACTTAAGCACTTCATACCACAACACACTTTCAGCTCTTATGATCAAAAGATTCGAAAGGATGAACAACCTAAACAGCAAATATAGAAGATTCTACAAAAATTACAAAGATAAAAGAGTTGGATCATCCTCTAAAGAATCAAGAGAAAGAACTCCAGAAAGGTATCCTAGGAAGGATAAAGAGCCTTCTGATACTAGAAGTCAGAGGAGAAGAGATGCTACACCTCCAAGAAGAAACAATCCAAGTCAGAAACTAGGAACATGCTTCAATTGTCATAAACCTGGACACTATGTCTATGAGTGCCCAGACCTGAGTTCAGGAAATAAAGAAGAAAGAAAGTCAAGAAGAGACAAGAGGAACTCAGACAGACAAGCTATGGTGATTGAAGAATCAGAATACCAGAGTGATGATCTACCCTCTTCACCTGACTCTGGACTCTTCTCAGATGATGACTCAGGTGATGTAGTTAGGATGGCCCTAGCTGAAACCGAGGTAAACTCATACACTTCAACTTATCATTTACCTGCCTCTTCACACACAGATGAGGCTAACTCATCTGTAGGAGAACAAACCCTATCAGTATCTCATTTCTGTGACACTGGATATTCAGTAAACTTTTCCAAAGATGAGTGTATTGTAAGTGATAAACGGACAAAACAAACCCTACTAACAGGATCTAGAAAAGGTAGTATGTATCTTGCAAATTGGAACAGTTGTCCTAAGGATACATGTCTGCTTGTAAAAAGCCCTAAAGACATCAGCTGGCTATGACACAAACGCCTTAGTCACTTGAACTTTTAGACTTTAAACAAGCTAGCAAGGGAATCCTTAGTTGATGGACTGCCTAATGAACTCTACTGTAAAGACCAGGTATGTGATGCATGTCAACAGGGAAAGCAAACAAAGGTCTCCTTCAAGACCAAGAAGACTGCATCAACCAGCAGAGTTCTAGAACTGCTTCACATGGATCTCTTTGGACCAATCACTCCAACAACTCTAACAGGAAGGAAATACACTCTAATTGTAGTAGATGATTACTCCAAGTACACTTGGGTTATCTTCCTTTACAAGAAGAGTGAAACTCAACAGAAACTTCCTGAGCTACTAAAGAGAATCCAAATAGAAAAGGGAGAACCAATTGTCAAAATTAGAAGTGACAAAGGCATTGAATTTATTAAGTCTCATATTATTGCCTATTGTATGCACTTCTAATGGTATTCAGCATGAGACAAGTGCAGCAAGGACACCACAACAAAATGGTGTAGCTGAAAGAAGAGTCAGAACACTTAAAGAAGCTGCAAGAACTCTTCTAGCTGAGTTCTCCACTCCCAAGAAACTATGGGTAGAAGCCATCAATACTGCATGCCACACTCAAAACAGGTCAGGTATTCACAAAATTCATGAAAAAACTCCATATGAACTATGGAAAGGTAGGAAACCTAGTGTATTTTACTTCCATATATTTGGCTGTAAGTGTTTCATTCACAATAATGGAAAAAGTAAGTTGAATGCTTTCGATGCCCAAGCAGATGAAGGGATATTTTTAGGATATTCCTCAACTAGAAAAACATTTAGAGTATTCAACAAGCGAACCCTTCTTGTGGAAGAAACACCTCATGTTGTATTTGATGAATCTTGTGAAAAGAATGCAGTCAACACAGACTCAGCTGCAGAAAGGATGAGAAGACTAGTGATCAAGTCTAAATCAGAAGAGTTCATTGAAGTTAATGAACCTTTCTCTGAAGATCCAGAGGAGGATACACCTCATAGACCTGTTACAAGATCCCAAACTCAAGTTGAGCAAACAAATCTAAACAAGATGCACAAATTCCAAATGCAAGGGGGAATGATCTCTTTGACACACAAGACACAGATGACGATCGAGCAAATCCAGTCAACTCTCCTGAAATCAGAACAGATGAGAATCCTAACTCATCGAGTGCAAACACACCTGTGAGGAATACATGGAGATCCAACCATCCATCAAACCTCATCTTAGGAGGAGCAGACTCAGGTGTCAAGACTAGAAGGCAATTGAACCAAAATCCTCAGACTTCTATGTTCTGCTAGTGTGCCTTCCTGTCCAATACTGAACCAGCCGACATAGAAGAAGCAGTGAAGGATACCAATTGGATTGTTGCCATGCAAGAATAATTGAACCAATTTGAACGAAATGAAGTGTGGGAGCTAGTAGATCGTCCTGAACGCCACAATGTAATAGGAACCAAGTGGGTATTCAAAAAAAAAAGGATGAGAACGATGTGATAATAAAAAATAAGGCAAGTTTAGTTGCAAAAGGTTACTCACAATCTGAAGGAATTGACTACGATGAAACCTTCGCTCCAGTAGCCAAATTAGAAGCCATCAGACTATTCCTGGCCTATGCAACTCACCAAGGTTTCAAAGTATATCAAATGGATGTCAAAAGTGTCTTACTAAATGGAATTCTGGTAGAAGAAGTCTATGTAGAGCAGCCTCCTGGATTTGAAAGAGGAGATCAAGTATATCGTCTAAAGAAGGCTCTCTATGGTCTGAAACAAGCCCCAAGAGCTTGGTATGACACATTGTCACAGTTTCTTCTTGACAATGGATATACCAAAGGCAAGGTTGATAGAACTCTTTTCAGAATACAAGAAGGAGATGACATTCTAATGGTACAAATATATGTAGATGACATTATATTTGGATCACCCAATCAAGAGATGTGCAAGAAGTTCTCTAAACTAATGCAAGGAAAGTTTGAAATGAGCATGATGGGTGAAATGAATTACTTCCTTGGACTTCAAGTAAAGCAGAGTCCAGAGGGGATTTTCATAAATCAATCCAAATATACCAAAAGATTGCTTGAAAGATTCAAGGCTCAACAAAGCAAGACTGCAAGAATTCCTATGATGACTTCATTCAAGATGGAACCAGATGAGTCTGGGAAAGCAGTCGACCAAGCTGAATATAGAGCACTTATTGGATCACTCCTATACCTTACAACCAGCAGACCTGACATAACTTTTGCTGTAGGAGTATGTGCCAGATTTCAAGCCAACCCAAAGCAAAGTCATCTGGAAGCAGCAAGGAAAATTCTCAAGTACCTAAAGGGAACAGTCAACTTAGGACTATGGTACCCTGCTGATGACAATCTAGAATTGAGTGGCTACTCTGACTCAAACTATGGTGGATGCAGAATAGATAGGAAATCCACTTCAGGAACTTGTCAATTCCTAGGCAACAAGCTGATTTCATGGTTCTCAAAGAAACAAACATCAGTTGCAACCTCCACCACTGAAGCAGAATATATAGCAGCTGGAAGTTATTGCAGTCAACTACTTTGGCTAGTACAACAACTAAAAGATTACAATGTAGAAGCAAGAGAAGTTCCTATCTACTGTGATAGCAGCAGTGCCATAACCATCACTCAGAACCCAGTCCTCCACACAAGATGCAAACATGTCGATATTCGACACCACTTCATAAGAGATCATCTTGAAAAGAAGGACATCAAGATGGAGAAAATTTACACAGATATCCAAAGAGCAGACATCCTGACTAAGCCCCTAGCTGAAAAAAGATTCAAGACCCTATGCTACAGCCTAGGACTACTTGACACATCCACATGAAGAACAGAAGTCAGCTGAGGAGAACTCAGCTGATACAGCTGCAGCAGACTATGAAGGAATCAGATGAGGTGAATAGACACCCTCATCATCAGGTAAGTATTTCCCAATGAAGACAAATAAAGCTGAGGAAAAATATAGAGTTATTCAATCAAGGGGGAATCTATGATACCTTAAGAATCCTTGACAAACATACTCTATTTATCTACCATTCATATATGCCTAATCTCCAAGAAAATTGAACAAAGTTAGCCGAGGAATGTACTCAAATAATGTATACATATGTATAATAATGGAGTATTCTTCATAAAATACTTTATTACTATACATATATACAGTATATTATTGAGGAACACTAGGTTGGATTAATAAACCTACCTAGCCGACTCAACAGTATACAGATTGAGTACGGACTTCAAATAACTCATGTTCAAATTTATAATTTCTGCAGTCCATAGATAAAGTCTGATCATCTTTAAATGTGAACCCTTATATCAAGAATCTCACTGTTGATCTTAAGAAGTAACCTTTTCAGAAACTCAGACCTATCAACTCATAATTCTTGTCGTCTTACTCTCCACTACCTCATATCTACCTCTATAAAAGAAGGAATGCATGAGATCAATTGAAGAAACATAAACCACTAACATATTTCCTTGTGTTTCAGGTATGGAGAAAGTTGCAAGAAGAGATGGCATGGACATCGTTGCTCAACCAAGGTCGTGGGTGAAGGCAATGAAGATCTGTCCTGAAGATGGAAGCAGCAGACTAAAACATGCTTGGCTCAACCAACATAAGCATGTTCTAAAAAGAAAAGAAAGAAGAGAAGGTTACGTTAAAAAGAAAAGAAAGAAGAGATGCAAAAGACAAGGTCCTAAGCAAGCAGAGCTTCTTCTCCAGGAAGTTGTCAAGCATGCTGAGCTCTGTCCCAGGGGGAACCTTGCCAAAACAAATCAGGAAGACACGTCTCTTCTCTCTTCTCATATGCTCCATTGAAGCATCGCCCAAACTTCTCCCTCATCCAAGAGAGGAAGTCGAGGCGAAGAAATTCAACAAGAGCACATTAGATGCTACATTCTATCTAATGAAAAGGAAGGATTAAGCTAGTGGAATGTCATCTGGGCTGACCAGCTTCATATGGCGAAGAAGGTTCCACATGGTTAAGGGGGAACTAAAGAAAGATCCATCAAACCAGGTGGAAAAGCTTACTCAGAAGATTTACTCAGCTCTCAAAATCCTTCACTCAGCTGATCAGAAGACTAACTCAGCTAACCAGCAGACTTTTCAAGAGAAATCAGCAGACTTTTCAAGAAAAATAAGAAGACTTACTCTGCTGATAAGAACACATCCATTCAACAAGCTTGAAGATTATATATTTCATTCTAGATTTAAATTATGAATGTAATTATGGGAAAGGCCTATATAAGGGATGTATGTGAATTATATAAAACGGCCTATATTGATTGAAATTACTGCCATTTAGTCACAACGGCTATTTCTGGTAATGATGTCATCAATAATCAATTACGATTCTGTCGACTAATCAAAGATCGACATATGGCTAATTTAAGCCGGCAAAATCGTAGTAATGGGCTGAAGATGAAAGGGCTCATCTCGATTGTTACCCCTCTACACCCTAGTTTTGATTGTTGGATTAAAACTCACCTCAAGATTTTGGAGTATTTAAACAGCCCTTAAGCCTTTCTTCAAAACCCTTCGCTCTCAAAATTTCTTAATCGATCTCAAACACTCTCGCTCTGAAAAATCACTCAAGCATTCTTATACTTTTATTCACTCAACCAAAATCAGAATGGGCATTATTGAGATCTACGATGAGAAGACTAAGACTACCGGCACCCTTGATGCTGCAAAGTGGTCGAAAGAAGGCAAAATCTTCACTGAGAATGCCCTGTATTTCAGGGGGAACACACAGAGGAGAACAAAGAAATTCTTCTACGCTGCCTTAACCTGAATCTTCGTGAATTTCTTCAGGAAACACCAACTAATGTCTACGAACAAGATGTGTTGGCTTTCTATTCGAAAGCAATATTAAAAGATTCATATGTTGAAAGTCGTATGGGTGGACACAAGGTAAGAATCACTCGAGACGTGCTCAAGGATCTCTTTGATCTGCCTAGTGGAAAGATCAACATCTCTACCTATATTATGGGAAGAGAAAAGGAATATATTGAGATGTTCACCAGTGGAAGAATCAAGGCTGAAACAGCCACTGGAGTTAAGAAAAGCCAACAGGATCCTAAGTTCCAGACCTTGATGGACATCGCAGGGAAAATGTTGCTAGGTAATACTTTCAACCATGATGCAGTGACCACTCTAAAAGTTCGAGTTATGGCTGCAATTTGGGATCAGATAGATGGTGACTGGCAAGGATTCTTCTTAGACAGAGTTGCTCTCGAGGCAAAGAAAGTAACTCTGGACTTACAATCCAAGGAATGGAGAGTTACCTCTACTGTCAGCTTTGTCAACAAGCTGAGTATAATACTCCCAGACGTCCTTCCCAAGTCTTACAAGATGGGACCACCAAAGATGTTCCATTCATCCAAATGGTACTTAAAGAAGGAGGCCATTGCTGAAGCAGGAAGGTTGAGGGAAGAAAGGAAGAAGCTAGCTGAATCATCTTCAAAAGATGCAGCCGAGGAAGTTGCTCAAGACTCTGCTGAGTCTGCTGAAGAAGAAGAAGAGCCCCCCAAAAAGAAGGAAGATCATTAGAAGACTACTGTTGTGGATGATGATGATGACAACCAGACTCTAGCCCAAAGAAGGTTGCTGATCAGATCTGGATTCATCTCCCCTTCTGACTCCGATGCTACTCCTTCTGTCTCTCCAATGAAAAAGACAGGTATCCCAACCCCTTCTATTTCAATAACACCTTCTAAACTGTCAAAAGGCCTAAAGAGAAAGAAGAATAACTCCTCTTTCACTAAGAAGTCAAAGAAGTCCAGGCTCCCTACACCAATGGCAATAGCTCCTATCTCAGCTTTTGACCCAACTGATACTCCTAACCCCTCTGAGCCCATAAACACTACTTCCAAAATCCATGTTGATACTCACACAACAGAAGAAGAAACTCAGGAGCCGCAAAACACTGCCTCCCATACCCCTGCTGATACTCACACAGCAGAGGAAACCATCCCTTCAAAACAATCAACTGACCTCGGTACCTCTTCTGTACCCGAGATTCCAGCATCTGGAGAATCCTCACAATCCCAGCCCAAGTTGGTACACTACCCTATGTGCACTAGAGAAAAGATAATGAGACTGAGAATAGCACAGCTGCTGAAGACAATTGTACCAGAAGTTGATGAAAACTCACTCTAGTTTGAGCAAGTACTCAGAGTGTGCACCTGGATTGAACTTAGACGAGATGATGTAGATGACCTTGCAGAGGTTATGGAAGGAATGGGTGGAGTAGCACATTTCCTAGATTGGGAAATAGAACAGAAAGAAGTTGCTCAAGTAAAGTCCTTTACTGAGTTGCTACCCGAGGAAGCATTGGCACGAGTATGTAATAGGATATTGGGTATCACCACCTCACAAAACACTGTTGAAGATCAGATTATATCAGCACCAGCAGACAACTCCATCCCTAAGAGTTCAGAACTCAATCAATCTCAGCCTGACACAGCTGACATTGAGGCAGAAGACCCTGTTGAAGAAAAAGAAGAGAGAGATGTCCTAGAGATGCCAGCATATATATTGGCTAGGCATGCAAACTTCAAAGCCAGAAATGAGTTTGAAGATTTCATCTCTCAACCTGCCCCAAGGAACAGGAGCTTCTTCACTCATCTGGTTAACTTGACAACAGACTTTCTGAATGAAGACCAGCTGACTACAGAAGAGAAAGGTCTTACTCTGGTTGTGTTTAATCCAAACACCATTCAAATACCTCATCAGGAGCCACAAGGTACTGCCTCTACCTCTACCTTGTCTATAGATATTAGAGCAGACATGTGTGCTCAGGTCAAGGAAGCAATAGACAAGCACTTCGAGAAAGGTCTAGGGATGCAGCTGGCTCGATATATTGAACGAGCAGCCCAGGAGCAGAGGACTCGTCTTACCAACCAGATTCTTGACATGGATGACAAATTTGGTGAGGCAATCCACAATCAATTAGATGAGTATTTCAATAGTGAAATGCGAAAAACAGCAGACAGAACAAAAATGTTTGCTGATCTCTACTCATCTGAGACATCCCGAATGGAAGCAATCTACAAATCAAGACTTGACGATGCTGAAGCTAGAGCTACACAAGGACAAGCTCTACTCAAAACGACAGCAGAAGAAAATGAGAAGCTAAGAGTCCAACTGAAAGAAAAAGCAGACAAATTGGAAACTCTAACAGCTCAGTTGGAGAAAGCCTCTACCTCTAGCTCTCATGCTCAAGTACTAGAGCATAGCATCTCCCACCTCACCCATGTCAGCAGAGTCAATGCCATGGCTCTAAAGCAGACTCTTCATGTTGAAATCCTGAATGCCATGAAACCTTTTGCGGCGGCTCTTGCTGAAGCCAAAAAGGGGAAAGATGTGCTGATAAACGCTCTGGAAAAGTCTACTGCCCAGCAAGCTGAGCTAGTTGTTGCTCAAGATGATCTGAATGAAACCTTAGGAGGTTTGAAAAGTAAAATCAAGAACAGACAAGGGAAAGAAGCTGCTCAAGATAAAGCCCCTATTCAAGATAAAACCCAAGGTACGTCCTCTAAGCTGCAGATCACTAAAGAATCAACTCCTGATAGGAGAATAAAAAGAAAGAGAAAGGCAGCAGAGCCTACAGCAGAAGAAAAGGAAGCTCAAGAGCTGAAGAAAAGAAAAATGCAAGAAGCTCAAGAGCTCAAGCATAAAAGGCTTAATGATGCGAAGGCAGTTAAGGCAAAGTTTGAGAGAAAATTGGCCAAAATCAGAAAATCAATCAAAGAAAAGGAAAGGAAAGAAAGTGCTCAAGTTACTAACAGCACATATGTGGATTTTCTAGTATTACAAGATGAGTTACCAAGATGGTATGCTCTGAAGAAGAAATGGCAGCTAGCTCACAACATAGTCAGATGCTTTGGCCCACTTCCCACCTATGAAGAAGAATTTTATCAATTCTCTCGGTTCATGGAAATTGAAGACCAAGAGCTCTGGACAGAAACAGTCAAGACAGCCAAAGAAATAGGCTACAAAATTCTAACTCCTGAAGACCCTGTCTGGAAGCCACCTACTCTGGATTCTGGAAGAACAGATATGATCGAAGTCAAAAGAATCCTGGAAGAAATCTACATTAAAGAAAATGTTACAGACCTACAGCACATGCAAGACATTCACACTCGTATGTACCTTGCCTACCGCATCTGAAGAATTGAAGACCTGATGAAGACTACTCAAGAAGCTTTAAGATACTAACACTTGTAATCTATGAAAATTCCAAACATTATATACAAGTAATAGTTCTTTTTGCTCACAAGACAAATTCTCACTGTCTTCATCAGAGATAACATGTAGTGCTTTATAAACTCTTACCATATTTTTAGAGCATTTATCAAGTTTAGTTTTGGCTTCATCAAAAATGGGGAAATTATTGGGATGTAAATTCACCCTAAGCCCCTACGGATGATAGTATAGTTTTGATGGCCAAAACACTTAGAGTTTATAAACACATGTAATAGGATCAGCTGATATCTGTATAGATCAGCTTAAGCTAAGTCTAATCTTGTGCAATCAGCTGTATGTAACTCAGCTAATTGGCACATTCAGAGCCTACATGCTCTATCTCAAGATATGAAGAGTAGAAGACATGAACACTAGAAGATCCTCTAAACATCAGCAAGGTGCTTGTATACCTTCTTAGCTGATAAAGTCCAAGTCATTGATGGCCAGAGTCAGTACAAGCTTTTTCCCAGATCAGAAGAGGAAGTACTCATCTGATATCCGAGTACAGACTCCTCTAGGCCAGACGAGTTGACCAGACCTCTAGAAGATCAGCAGACTAGTAGCTCGTCAAAGACTCGGCTGATTCCAAAGTCATCTTGTGTAATTCAAATGTAGACTTACCTTACTTAGAAGATTGACACGATCCCAGATTTGAAGCAATCAAGATCAAAGCAGCTGGAATCAAGGAATCAAGCAAGCACACAAGGAAAGATTGCCAACGACTAGTCAACTCCAACGGCTAGTTGCATCAATCCTCCTTATAAATACAAGAGGATGAAGAAGAACAAACAAGAGAGAATACGCAAGAATTCTGAAGCTAATCAAGCAAGCAATTCAAACAGCAACACTTTGTCAAGAATTCTCAAGAGCCTAGAAAAGTACCAGAACATCTTTTAGCTCTTAAGTTATCTCTTCATCCAACCAAAGAACCTGAATCCAATACATACTGTATATTCTTTGATTTAGGCACAGTGGTTAAGCAATCTATAAGCTTGAACCATTAGTTGGATCCATTCAAAAACCCCAAAACCCCATCCATAAGGTTAGATTTTTGAACCCCTGTAAGAGTGCAAGTGCTCCCAATCACTTGTGGAGACCGTAGCAGTTCGGGACTGCTCAGATCTCAAAGTCCTAACCTTGGGACTATAAAGGACAAGCCCTTGTAATTTTTGGGAAATTAAAGGGATTAAACATCACATTTGGAACGTGAGAGTGGACGTAGGAACGTATATCCGAACCACTATAAATCGACGGTGTTATTTATTTATTGCACTTTACTTTCAGTTTATTTATACTTTATTTAGTGCATACTGTGATTTAAATCATCTTTATAAACAAGGCCATATCTTTCAAACCAGCACCAGCTGAGTATTTTCTACAAACAAGTAATTGGCTATTCATAAGAACGAGTCTAAATAAAAAGGCCTACTCACTTCCGCATACAAACCACTCCATCAGATAACTATTGTCTTCTGGACCAGCAGACTTGTAGTCCAGAAGACATAGTAATCAGAAGAGGTTTCCCAATCTTTGATTAAAAAGTTTTAAAGTCTATTCACTCCTCCCCTCTAGACTTTAATCCCATTCACTACTCGTTCAGGGACCAACAAAAAGCACTTTGATTTTCTGAGATCAGATTTCCCACAACTCTACTAAGTCTATTTGCAAGTAGTTTCGCTAGTACCTTGTAAATGCACCCAATCAGGGAGATTGGCCTAAAGTCATTCACCGAGATTGCCAGCTCTTTTTTCGGAATGAGTACGATATACGATGGATTCAAGCCCCGAACTAGTTTTCCATTTGCGTTGAATTCCTGTAGCATTCTAACGAAGTCCCCTTTCACGATTTCCCAGCATTCCCTAATGAATCTAAAATTGAATCCGTCCGGCCCAGGGCTCTTAGAGCCTTCACAGCTCCATACCGTGTTTCTGATTTCTTCTTCGCTAAACAGAGTCGTTAGCATGTTGTTATAATCCTCTGATACTGTTTTGTCAACAAAATTTTCCTCTACTGTTGGTCTTATCATCGTGGCTGTTTCATAGTGCTTCTTGAAAAATCTGCTTATCTCATCTTTGACTACTTTCACCTCCTCAAACCATTGACCCTCGATCTGTATTCCAACCATCTCGTTATTTTTTCTCTGAAAATTCATAACTTTGTGAAAAAAACTTGAATTTATATCACCCTCCTTTAGCCATCTTATTTTCGCCTTTTCTGCCAGCAAGCTATTCCGCATTCCCATGGTTTTCATCAACTCAGCCTGAGCTGCTTTCGTCCTGATCATTTCGTGTTCCTCTAGGCCGAAGGTGTCATCCAAGATGTCCGTCTCTTGGATCTAACGTCTAAGTTTGTCCACTTTTCCATCAATTGATCCAAATACCATCGTATTCCACTGTTTCAAGTCCGCCTTAAGTGCTTTGAGTTTTTCCTTGAGTACATACCCTCCCCAACCCTGAAATTGGTAATTTTTCCATGCATTTTCAATGAAAGGCTTGAAATCCGAGTGGGACAACCACGCGTTGATGAATCTAAACGGTTTCGGTCAACAATCAACGGCCCGCGACTCCAGGATTATGGGGCAATGGTCTGACACTGACCTCGGAAGACCTCTAAGGTTCATGTTCTGCATATTTTGAAGCCATATGTCGTTGACTAACGCCTGATCGATTCTGCTCTTGCACGTACCATCTGGTTTGTACCAGGAGAATTTCCTCCTGTGCATTGGGAGGTCCATGAGTTGTGCCCTAGAATGAAATCTCCAAACCATCGCATCTCTCCCTGGCTTTGAGTCGGATTCCTTCCCACACGTTCGTTGCTGATTCTGATAGAGTTAAAGTCGCCGATCATACATACGCCCGAACCCACATTCTGATTGGTTATTAGGGTCAATCTATCCCACAATTCTCGCTTCTCGCTCCCCGAGCACGGTGCATATACATTCAGAATGCACACATTGGTCTGACTTTCGCCCCAGAATCCATTCACCACTACCGCTCCCTTCATATGCCACTTACTAGCGCACCTGAACTTGTCTGTGTTCCATATAGATAGTAAACCTCCCGCCCTTCCTTCTGACTCTCTGGCTGCCCAATCGAACCTGTCTCCTTCCCAAATTTAATTGCATACAATTACTTCCATTGATTCCAGCTTTGTTTCCTGAATGCAACAAAAGTCTGCTTTATGTCTCCTAATTAGCTCCCTCTCCTCAGCTCTTTTCACTTTGCTCCCCAGGCCTCTGACATTGAAGGATATGATCTTCATTAATCAACCTTTTCCAAGTTCGTCTTGCCCTTCACTTCAATCTTTTCTCTGTTCCCTTCCATGTCCAGCAGGTTTTTAAGCATTACCTCCTCACATCCATTGTAACGAAGCCCAATTTATTTGCCTAGTTCCCAAGCCTCCCGTACCCCATCCGTATAGACAGCTTGGATGCAGCTTCCGGCCGTCACCAGTTTGTGATTATGCATGTCATTTTTTAAGGCGATCACATCCTCCTTCGAAATAATGTTAGTCATGAATTGTGACCACTCTTTCTTTTCAAGGTTTCTCTCCTGGATCAACTCAGACATCTTTCTCTTACCTTTGGTAGCTTTATGGTGTCCTTCTCGCTTTTTAATGGTGCGGGTGGGTGGTGGAATTTCGTCCTCTTTAGCCTCTTCAGGTTGTGAATTTAATCCGTTCTCCCCTGTTTCCCTGACTTGGCGATGTCGGAGTGATGGGTTTGTTTCTAACTTCCACGTGGTTGAGGGGGGATTTTGCACCGAGTTAGGGTTAATATCCCTTCTTGGGCTTTGTTCAGATGGCCCATCAGAGATGGGCACACTAATTTCTTGAGATTTTTGAATAACCCCCATCTCGTGTATGTCTGATTCAGCCACGAAAGATTCCTCATTGTAGTTTTGGTACTAGGCTTGGGTATGGCCCATTTTGTCCTTTTCAATATTTGGCTCCATGCTTCTATTATCAAGACCCAACCCATCAGTCTCATTGGCCCAATCCAACTGATTATTTGAATTTTCAAATGGGCTTAAACCCGCGTGATTTACATTTATTGCCTCATGAACCGATTTTGCCTCGATTGTGGGTATCGAGGTACCATAAATCATTTCAGCCGTCCTTGGTTCTCGTGTGGCATCAATTTCTAGGCAGATGTTCCTTTGCGCCCCCGCCTCTAGGAACCCAAACGACTTTGAGTGGTCCCCGCCATCAATTGCAATGGTCGTCTCTCCCGGGTTCTCCGACTCTTCTCCGTCGTTGATCCACTGGTATTCAGAATCATCGGATGATTCGTCATCTTCTTTGGAGATCGGTGCAGAGCACGAACACCCTACCTCCTCTATCACGTGGATGGAGAAGGTAACCCCATCAATCTGTGCCTGAATTTTCCTATTGATATTCGCCATGCCCGTTGAAATTTTAACCCTAGCGAACTCAAATTGTTCCTTTTGTTCCGTCACTTTATCCATGCAAGTCAACATTCCTATGTTTGAACACAGTATAGAAAAAAACCTGTAGGACCACGCATGCAACGGTATCCCAAACCATCTGGTCCACACGTTCCTTGATTGGTTAACATCAATATTTCTCCATGGGTTAATCCATTCAAACCAGAAACCAGACCATTCGTCTAACCCTTCGATTACTGTTCGTGTGTTCTTTCTGTCCTCGCTCTGGACCAGTACTAGTTGTCCACCCATTGGCCTCATTTTTAGGCTGCCTGTACACTCACCTTGTATTTCCTCTCCGTGGTCCACCCAACTGAACTCTCGTTTCAGGAATCCTGTGAAACAGTCCCCTAACCACTCAGATTCTGAGTCCAGGGTTTTGAACTTCATCAAACCAACGTTTGTTGTAGCACCCAACGCCCCCGATTCGTCATGCTTTCCATAAGGTTGTTGTTTGCCACCGGCCTTATCTTTTTTCACTGTCTCCGCGAAGGAGAGTTTCCCCACCCGACTATTATGGGTGATTTGGTGCGTAATGTTCCTCTTTTCCGGCAACCTGTTGTCTGGTTTATTGCCCTCTGAACAGTTGAACTTCGGGAGGTATGCCCGTATTTTGTAGCTGTCGATCCATGTGTTGTTTAGTTTTCTAAGGAACCACTCATCCTCCTTGTTTCTCGTGAATCTGACGAAGCCAAAGAGCTTTCCTTCCTTATCCCTTCTCCTAGGGCAAAAGATGTCTCTGATTTCTCCAATGACACTGAAGTGGCTCGCGAGGATGTCCACCCCACAGTCTTCCGGGTAGTTTTTAAAGAAGAACGTTACCACTTCCATCGAACCCTTGACACTCACCTGTTCCCTGAGATTCTGGATCGCTCCCTTGAGTCGCCTGCCACCTCTGCCGAGTACCGATCTATCCCTGGGATACCTATGACGACTAGGGTTATTCCTATGGTTAAGGGTTTGCTGCCTCACCGATTTGCGCTCGAAAAATGGAAGGTGACGGTCGGAAACTACCCCTCTCCTCTTCTCTCTTCTCACCTCTCTCCACTCTCCACTCTCTCCTCACCTCTCTCCACTCTCCTTCCATATAGTAACATATATTATTGCATGTAGTAAGATATATTATTGCACGTAATACAAAATAACATTGACCCATAATAATTATTAAAGAATATTTAAAGAAATATAAAATATTTAAAGATTAAGGCCGTCGTAAATTGCAGTGTCCGACCGCGGCATGGGGTGACCAAAAACTGCTCGGAGAAGACGACCATGTTCAATTTCTGTCAGTGGGTGCATTTATTAAAAACATGGGTGTGAGTTGAGCTGTCAGTGGGTTTATTTATAAAAAATGTGTGTGTGAATTAAAATGTAAGTGGGTGTATTTATAAAGAACATGTGTGTGAATGACTGAAATGCATATATACAATATTTCACATAGAGATATCTATCGGGCTGGCCCTAGCCCTATAGGGCCAGCCCTACAGGGCTACGGGCTAAACGGGTTAGGGCCTTAACCAGTTCATATTTAACGGGCCTACAATTGTTGGGACCTAACCCTAACCCTAGCGGGCCACGGGCTAAACGGGCCACTAACGGGCCACAATAATTTTTTTTCTTTTAAAATTAAAGGTCTCAATTGGCACGTCCAACAAGCAAATTAAATAGAAAAATACATAATTAGTTAATGATGAGTAAATGAGAAAACAAAAGTATAATTTAAACACAATTCTAGAACTCATTGGTCCTCAATAGGACCAAATAAACCTAAACAAATGACTAATGGATAGTAATGGGCTTCTTAATGCTTATAGTTATGGTTATTGGTCAAATGACCAAAAATTTGTTTTAGGTTATTTATTTAAAAAAAAAAGGAAAAAAGGTAACAACTCGAGCTAGCGGGTTGGCCCTGTAGCCCTGCGGGCTGGCCCGGTTTAGCCCACGGGCTAACCGGTCCGGGTAAAAAAAACCCGGTTTTAAACGAGCCTATAATTCATGAATCCTAACCCTGTATTTTTCAGGGTTAAACGGGTCAGCCCGGTTAGCCCGGCCCGAAAAACATCTCTAATTTCACATAAAACTAGCCCATGAGTTATATATTAATGGTAAAAAAAGATTATGATACTGAATCTAAAACACAAAAATTACAAAAAGATTATCTTTTTATGATACTGAATCTACATAAACTCATATTCTGTCAGACAAATAAAGTGTAGTAAAGAGATAGTTCTCAGTATAAAAAAAAAATGTAGATATACAATTAGAATAGGAAAAGAAAAAAGAAACCTAATAAAAAAGTTATCTAGGTAAGAAAACTACAGAAAGCAAACAAACATAAAATTACCATACTGGTTCCTTAAAAGAAAAAAAATGTTATTATAAAAATCAATACCACAATTTGAATTTCTATAAGAGTCATGGGTCATAGATATGGTGGAAAATAGAGCGGCCTAAAATTGGTGTAGCACAACAACAAAAGCGATGAAGATCATGCCTTCATTTCAATTAGAGATTGATGATTTGATTTAACAAAATACAAACATTAAATCATACATCTAAAAAAACAAAACCATAATTGAGGGAGTTAAGAACAAGTCTCCATGTTTAAACACGTTCATGCCTTCAAGTAGAGATTGATAATTTGATTTAACAAAATACTCCACCAGATATTTTCGTTGGGTCGGTGTAGATAGTGGCAGATGAAAAATTAATTATTCTTTCCTGTACAAAAATAAATAATAAAAAGATGAAAAAAAAAATGTTACAGAAGACAAATGAGAGAGAAAAGAAAAAATGGAGAAAGAATAATATATAAAAAAAAAAACAACTCTTGTAGATAAGAAGAAGAAAACTGATGATAACTGTTTGTAAAAAAAATTAAAAAATCATAATAAAAACTAACTCACATAATTGCAGTATTTTAAATCAAAGGCCAAAGGAGAATGCTATGTAGAAGAGATAAAAACTCTCAAATATATGAGATAAAGATGTTTAACATTTTATAGTTTATCTCCTTATTTATTTATATAAAAAAATCCATTACTACTTTCTGTCTTTTTATTTTTTTATTAACTTGAAATTAATATATCTTTCTATAGAAAATATAATTTGTTTACTGCAAAAGTAGACTGAAGATGTTTTGTTAGGGCGCAATCAAAGACGGTGATGAGAGTAAGAATCAAGTCATCGACATATGCAAGGACATACAACCTATCAATTCCATTATTCAAGGTAAAGAGAGAGGAGTCAGCCTGAGAGCGAGTACGCCCAAAAGCCTCAAGAGCCGAACAGAGAGCGTCGTACCACGCCCGAGGGGCTTGTCGGAGGCCATATAGGGATTGACGAAGCAAGCAAACATGTGAAGGATTGGATGGATCCGTAAACCCTGGCGATTGCTTCATGTAAACCGGCAAGTCAAGATGGCCATGCAAAAAGGCATTACTTACATCAAGCTGACGAAGAGCCCAGTTCGAGGTAACGACAAGAGTGAGAACAATTCAGATTGTAGCTGGCTTGACGACAGGACTGAATGTTTCCTTAAAATCAATCCTCGGTCGCTGATTAAATCCCTTGGCAACTAGACGTGCTTTGTATTTATCAATGGAACCGTCCGGCTTGCGCTTGATGTGGAAAATCCATTTACACCCAATTACATTGGCATTGATCGGTGGAGCAACAATATCCCAAGTCCCATGCCGTTGCAAGGCAGTGAACTCATCAGCCATGGCATCACGCCACTTAGGGTTCGAAAGTGCCTGACAAACAGTAGAGGGTTCTAAATCATCAGGAAGCGGATGTTTGGTCGCAGCATTGATGTGTTTCTGTTTATGAACATTATTCAGACTACGAATGCGCATGGTATGTGTTCGAGCAGGCTGGGAAGGCGCAAGTTCAGCAGGGGGCATCTGAATTGGTGGGGAACCAGCCGAGGAAGATGATCCCAACTGGGATATAGGAGGCGGTGGATCAGCCGTGGGAGGCGAAGATGATGGGACAGAGGGTGCGGCTGAGATAAATGGCAATGTGATCAAGCCTGATGAGTCATCCGGGAGAGCAGGTGGAGTAGGCGAGAACCCAGGAAAATTTATTTCCATAAACCGAACATGACGAGAGACATAAAGACGACCAGAGAAAGGATCAAGGCAACGATATGCACTCTGAGACGGACTATATCCGACGAATATGCATGGTTTGGAGGGAGGAGATAACTTCTCGGGAACATATGGTCTTAACCATGGAAAACACAAACAACCAAAGACGCGTAGCTTGTGATAATTTGGTGTCGTGCCAAACAGACAAGTGAATGGAGACTTATGATCCAGAACTAGAGTGGGCATGCAGTTAATGAGATAAACTGCAATTTGAAGTGTAAAAACCCAAAATTGAGCAGGAAGATTTGCATGATGAAGTAAAGCACGGTCGATTTCCAATATGTGTCTGTTGCGGCGTTCTGAAATTCTATTTTGTTGAGGTGTATGTGGAGCAGTGGTCAACCAACTGATACCTAAACGGACGAGAGAAGACCGAAGAGCCAAAAATTCTCCACCATTATCAGAGTATATATTCCGGATTTTGAAGCCAAATTTTCGTTCTACCAATGGCATAAAATTCATAAATAGTGAATGAACTTGCGACTTTGCACACATGGGAAATATCCAACAATAACGAGAATATAGATCAACAAGCAACAAGAAATATTTTGAGCCATCAAAGGAAGCAGGGGGAGTGGGACCCCAAACATCAGCATAAATGTAGTGGAAATGATGTAAAGTACGAAACGAGCTAGTAGCAAAAGGTAGTTTACTAGATTTGCTCAAATGGCAAGAAACACAATTATTGCCCAAAACCCGGGACTTGTCCATAAGTGGTAAATGAAAATTGCATATAATAAAATGACTGGTATCCACAGAAGGATGACCAAGTCGAGCATGCCAAACTATATTTGAAGAACGAACACCTAAATGAGCAACTTTGGAACTGCATAAATCTCGAGGAATTCCAGAGTGAAGGTGATAGACTCCATCACTGCAAGGTCCTTTAGCAAGCGGCATTCCTGTGACCCGATCCTTCACAAGAAAATGAGACGGAAAAAATTCCATAGAGACATTGTTATCACGAGTAAATTTACTAACCGAGAGCAAATTCTTTTTCGCAGTGGGAACATATAAAATATCTGAGAGCAGAAAGCGTTTAGAAGAACAATGTAAAATAGAGTTACCCGTGTGAGATATTGGAAGACCAGTACCATCCGCTAAGTGGACTTCATCTGTGCCATCATACTCGGAGTGAATCGAGAGATTGGACAGATCCGACGTGAGATTATGTGAAGCACATGTGTCAACAAGCCACTGATCAGGGGAATGAGTAGGTGAGGCCGTAGAGTTGGCCTGTGGAAAAGGACGACGACACGTGATAGCAGAGTGTCCTTTGAAGCCACAAAGTTGACAAATAATTGGGTTGGAATTGAAACCAAAAGAATTCCTATTATGATTTGAGCGGTGTTAATGGTTGCGACCCTGAGAGTACTATTGATTGGATGGAGAGAAACCAGATGTCGGCTGCGAAGAATTGTATGTCCGATTCCCTTTGAAGTTCTGAGAGTAGCGAGGTTTGGATGGTTGAGACCCATGGCGGTTGTGAGCAACATTTGCCGAGGCAATCAATTGTTTGGATGTAGTGTCCTGGCGCTTTAGAAGTAACTCATGTTCAAATAATAAATCATGTAGTTCCTCAAATTTGAGGGAAGTTTCACGAGTCCGGATCGGACCAACAATATTGCCATATTCGGGACCAATGCCATTTATGACAAATAATGTGAGATCATCCTGAGATACGGGTATATCAATAAGGGCGAGTTCATCCGCCTTGGATTTAACATAATGGAGGAAGTCAGTGATCAATCGATCACCGATGGTGACACGGTATAGGTCACTCTTGAGTTGATTCACCCTAAACCTGGAATGACCAGTGAATAGGCGTGTGAGAATACCCCAGGCCTCAGCAGCAGTCGAGGCAGAAGAGACGATCGGAAGTACGTCGGGGGCCAGAGACCCAATAATAGCGGTCAGAAGCAACTGGTCCTGCTGATTCCAAGTTGCAATTTCAGCAGCATTAGATCCATGAGCAGAGCGGGTAGGGCAGGACTTCGAACCGTCAACAAAGCCCAGCAGATTGTGCCCTTTAAGAAGGGCAAGAAGATGTGCACGCCAAGAGGGATAGTTTTGGTGTGATAGTTTGATCGGAAGATCATGACGGGCCGAAATTGGAACAAGAGGAGGAGGTGATGGCCGGGCAGAGGAAGCGGTGGTGTTTGTGAAATTAGACATGGTGGAAATGAATAAAGAGGATATAGGTTTAGATCTTAACCTCTCCTGATACCATATAGAAAATATAATTTGTATTGATAATTGTTGAGTTTACAGCGGAGTGACTATATACCTGAGTTTACAGAGTTAATTTGAATATTTGAATGTAAGAAACTCCCTAAATTAATGTGATAAGGATAGCAAAGAATTATCTAGGAGATTTTAGATATTCTTTGCTAATACTTTCATTATTTATGGAATTGTAATTTATAAGATGTCAAACATGGTTTTAAAGTGTATGAATCTTAAAATAAGTATTTTTTTTTCTTTTAAATTCCAAATAGATAGTTTTATATAGGGGAGTGTAAAGTAGGTTCACTTCAAATCGAAAAATTCCACCGATCCAAATTAAATTTTTTAATATGGTTCGATTTTTTATTTGTAGTTCGGTTTACGGTTTTAGAAATTGATATTTTTTTTAATATGGTTTGATTTTCGATTTTCACTAATGGAAAACCAAAAAAATCGAATTAATATTATATTATTTTTTTATATATTCTATAATAATATATAAATAAATAAATATTATATACTTTATTTCATTTTCATTACTAAATTTGATAGATTAATATATATTGTCGAGTCTGCAGTTCACCCACCTTGTAGTTAATTAATTCCTTAATCTTTAATTCATTTTCCTTTTCCGGTTCAACTTCTAAAATATACACTACTACATATTTGGCCTTGGAGAGCTTTTAGAAGAGCTCTCCAAGTGGGAGCTGTCCAAGCTAAATTGCACTTGGAGAGCCCTTTTTGCACTTGGAGAGCCCTTAAAGGGCTCTCCAAGTGCAATTTAGCTTGAAGAGCTCTTCTAAAAGCTCTTCAAGGCCAAATATGTAGTAGTGATAGCCATAAGCCCACTTTCGTTTATTTGAATCGTATGTGATTTTATTTTATCTATTGAAATTGTATTTGATCTGTTTATTAATTATTGTGTAGGGAGAAAATTAAAAATATTTCGGTTCGGTCAAAATTGATCGAACCGATCGAAATATTTCGATTTCAAACTAAAAGGTTTTTATAAATATGGTTTGATTTACAGTTTCAAAAAAAACAGCTTATACTTCAATTTACGGTTTACGAGCAGTTCGGTTAATCAAACCAACCGTTGCACCCCTCTAGTTTTATGTTCTTCCGACATTGATCCATAAAAAAATATCCCAATTCCCTTGTGCAAATAGTAATTTAATTATAATTAAAGGCAGTGGCAGATGTAGCTGATACGAATGAGAGTCGTGTGCTCAAGATTACGTACGTATCATCAAAAGCCGGGTTGAAGGGCGACCTAATAGGTTTAACATGACAAAAGGAATTACCAAATTTAGTCCTTTAATCTTGTTTGTTTTTAATTCATTTGGGCCGCATATTTTACTTAGCTAATTGTTTTGAGTCTTCATGTTTTACTTGTCCATTATAGTTAGATTAGGGCACATTATGAGTCGGTTATTGTATACCCATATATAGGGCGTAAACTGCTTGTTGGAAGTTATGAGAATTAATGCAATTTTGTGGTCAAAGTCTTATGCAGGCCCTCTTCCTCGCTAGCCTTAGCTAGTAACAGATTTTTCTTACTTTCAATCTCATGATTCTCATCAATAGCGTTGTACTCCAAATTAATTTTTTTTTTTAATCTAAGACAAATATATATATATATATATATATATTAAAAGGCCAGCTACATCCCCACCATTCCCCAACTCAAACTTAAAGCCCGTCTATTTCCCAAATTCTCATTAAAAGGCCTAATAAAAAAATAGTTTCTCCTCTTAGTAGATGGAGGCAAAAAAAAAAGGTCAAATATCATAGATCGTTTTCAAAATATGAGGTTTGATCCTCTATGCAAATGAACTTCTTTGGATAACCTGTATTTAAATGATCTTGGTTTTAAAGGACCAAAATTCACTTGGACTAACAAAATAAATAAATCCTACTCAATCAAGGAGAGATTGGATCGCTTTGTGACTACGACGGAGTGGATTGATTTGTTTGGTGAGTTTAGTGTGGAGCATCTACATTGGTACGGATCGGATCATCGTGCAATTTGCCTGCACGTTAAAGAGAGGAAACCTAATTGGAAGTGGATTAAAAAAACTAAACATTTTCAATTTGAAAATGCTTGGTTCCAGGAGGCTTCTTTCTCGATTGTTGTCTACGAAAGGTGGAATGTGACAGACATAAATTCCTTGATCACTATTCAGCTGCAAAGATGTGGTGAGCATCTAACAAGATGGGCGAAAGAGAATGTTGGTAACATTGAAAGACGAGTTAAATTTGTTATTGATTTAATTCAAAATAAGGAGAATACGGGTAATGGTGAAGAAGATGATGAGGAAATTAAAAACCTAGAAGCTGAACTGGCTAGGTTACATTCCCAGCAAGAGGATTTATGGCAACAACGTTCTAAAACAAGTTGAATTAAGTGTGGGGATAGAAACACGGCCTATTTTCATAGAAGAGCGTCTGAACGACGAAAGAGGAACAACATAATGGGAATCAGAGATGAGAATGAACGATGGATGCAATCGGAGGATGGAGTTCGTGAGGTGTTTAACCTGTTTTATGGACATCTTTTTAAAACAACGAAGACGACATATGCTAATATTGAGAAAATCACTAAGCATACAAAATCCTTGATCAATGAATCCATGAAAAAAAAAATTGGAATCAAGTTTTACTAAAGAGGAGGTAAAAGGGACGGTCTTCAGCATGCACCCCAACAAAGCACCAGGGCCGGATGGATTTAATGCCCGTTTCTATCAGGAAAAATGGGAAGTGGTGGGACCAGCAATTACGGATGGAGTCCAATTTTTTTTCTTTTTTAATGAAGGACAGGATGTTAGAGATTGGAATCAGACTCTGATTACGCTTATCCCAAAGGTGAAACAACTGGAGGGTGTCTCGAATTATAGGCCTATTAGTTTAAGTAACGTGTGTTACCGGATTATGGCAAAGGTGATCGCAAACAAACTGAAAAAGATACTGCCATTTGTGTTAGATGATAGGCAAAACGCCTTTGTGCAGGACAAGCAAAATTTTGATAACATCTTTCTCTCATTTGAATGCATGCACTGGTTGAGACATAACAAAAGTAAGCACATATATGTAGCTCTGAAACTAGATATGAGTAAAGCCTACGATCGAATAGAATGGAGCTTCCTTAGAGCTCAAATGTTCAGACTATGGTTTGGTAATAAACTGGTGGAGCTGATTTTGAAATGTGTTTCTACAATACATTATGCCTTACTGATTAATGGTTCTATATTTAGCAACATCCAGCAGCCTACACGCAGACTTAGGCAAGGGGATCCTTTATCCCTTTTTTATTTCTCTTTTTTGTGCAAGGGCTTTCATATTACATTTCTGAAGAGGCTCAAAGTGGACAATTGGAAGGTATCCAAGGGGGCATGAGGTGCTCCGATGGTGACACATCTTTTCTTTGCTGATGATAGTATTCTTTTTCTTAAAGCAAGTGTTGGAAATGCGGAGAAATTCAAAAAGACATTGTGTGAGTATGAACAGGCCTCGGGACAAGTAATCAATCTGGAAAAGTCTACGGTTTAATTTAGCCCCAATACAACGGAAAGGTCGAAAATTGAGGTGGTTAATAATTTTGAATGTTAGGATGTCCCAAGGTCATCAACTGTATTTGGGTCTTCGTACCTTTTCTTTGAGATCCAAGAGGATCCAATTTAGCTATCTTGTTGACAGAATGAAGAAGAGAATTGATGATTGGAAGAACGAGGATTTCTCAAACGGAGGAAGGGGGGGTGCTCATAAAATCGATTTTACAGGTTGTTCCAACTTATGCTATGATGTGCTTCAAAACCCCCCTTCAAATGTGTAAGCAAATGGAAACTCTTATAGCAAACTTTTGGTGGGGCTTAAAAAATGATGGTAATAAAATTCATTGAAAAAAATGGGAGGAATTGTGCAAACCTAAGGAGGATGGAGGTCTGGGTTTTAGACGGATGACACGATTCAATGAGGCAATTCTCGCTAAACAAGTTTGGAGATTGATTGAGAAACTAGATACTCTACTTGGTAAGATCTTAAAGGCACAATATTTCAAACATGTGGACATTATGGAGGCTGAAATAGGGAACAATCCATCATTTACATAGAGATCTATATGTTCAAGCAGGGATCTTATTCAATCTGGAATGTGATGGATTTTGGGCAATGGAAATACTATCCAATTACGTAAACATGCTTGGGTTCATGGCTCATCTGATGGAAAGATCAAGTCAAGAATTGCTTCAGGGAATAATGTGAAGAGATTCCTAGATGAGAATCGAAGATGGAATGAAGATTTGGTGAGGATGGCTTTCCCTCCCTTTGAAGCGGAAGGGATTCTACGAACGAAAATTGGTGATGAGAACGAGGAGGATAAGAGATTCTAGATTCATGATACGCTAGGAAAATACTCTTTCAGATTAGGATACCACCTTAGGATGGAGGAGATGAAGAGAATTACAAATAATCCGACATGCTCAACGGATGAAGAAGTTAAAAGTGGGTGGAATGTCTTATGGAGGATCAATGCTCCACCAAAAGTGATTTTTTGATGTTTTGGGATTTTATATCTACGGAAGGTAACATTGCAAGAAAACATATCCCGATCTTCCCTATCTGTGGGATGTGTGGAAGCTATGCGCCGGATACGATACATGTTATTTTTTTTTCTGTCGGAGTGCGAAAAATTTGGAAACGGCTTGGCATGTATGATTTTTTGAAGAATAACAGGCTTCTACCGACAATTACTTATTCTCTTGCAAAAGCAACCTATACCACTATCTCTCGATGAAATCATTATGGTAGCATGGGGGATTTGGCGTAGTCGATTCACTATTCTTCACGAGGACAGGAAAACAAAGAACAACATCAATGTTAAAGCGGGAGAAAGAGCGTTAACGTACCTCCATACGTACCAAAGAACATTAGAACGAGAGGTGTCTCAAGCATGCACGACATCGACTTCATCAATGCATGAGACTTCTGATGCGACCTTCCTTCTTATTGAGGTGGACGGGGCCTTTAATTTGGAAGAAAGGAGGTTCAGTGGGGGGGGGGGATTATTTATGGAGATGATGGAGAAGTTTTAAGTTGCAAGTATCAAATACAACCACAATGGAGCCCCTTGAGAGCTGAGCTCAAAGTAATCGAGATGGGAATTATCGAAGCAAAGAAAATGATGTATCAGAAGATTGAGATAAAGACGGACTGTAAACAAGCTATCGCAATGAGCATGTGCCTCAAACAGGGGTTCAGACCGGAGAACTCGACTGCTAGGAAGATCTTAAAATTTTCAGACAAATTTGTAGCGTACAAATTCACCTATATCTCAAGAGCCGACAACAAGAGAGCACATCGACTAGCTTAGGAAGCAGTACACTCTATCGTTTCGCATGATTGAAATGGAGTAGGTTCTTTATTACATATGAGTCTTTCTTTTTGGATTCACTATATCCAATCCTTTATTTTTCTCAAAAAAAATATAGTATTAGGATTATTTGGATATCATATATACTTATTGCAGCTATTTTATTTGATTCGATTCTTTAGACTTGCTTATCAAACTTGCTTGCAAGTTGAATTGAACTCGTTCTTTCCATCATTAATGTAATAAAGGAATCAATATTTCTTGTTTGGAGAAACAAAAAAATGTCAAAAAAGAGAATAAGAGAAAGGAGTGTGATTTTCTTCTCTACTTCCTCTAAAAAAATAGAGAAAAATTCATTTTACGTCCTGTAACTTATGCCCAATTCAATTTATATCCTTTAAATTTTCACTTTTTCGATTTACGTCCTTTTTGGTCCAATTTACGTCCTTTTTACCAGAAAATTTTCAAACTTGCCGGAATGTGAGGAATAAATTGGGATTCCGGCCAAATAGTCCAATTTACGTCCTTTAAGTTTGAAAATTGAAATTTAATAAATAAAATTTCTAAAAATATCATAATTTTTTTAAAAATATTATTAAAAATCGGAAAATAACATTAAAATTAAAAACTATAAAATATGTAAAATAAAATTCAAAATATCTTATTTAATTTTTAAAAATCTCATTAAAAATTATAAAATGTGTAAAATAAAATAAAAAATTTAAAAATTCAAAAAATTGAAAATGTTTAACTTAAAATTAAAAAATCTCATTATAAATTCTAAAAATCTCTTTAATTTTTTTTAAAATGTGTAGATTAAATATTAAAAATTCTAAAAACCCAACAAGAATAATAAAAATTATTAATATTTCATTAAAAATCAGTCTTGATACGGATTCATCCGCCATTAAAGTTTTTCTCGAACTCCTGAATTTTTTTGTATTCCATGCCTTGATTGATTGTAGAAACGTGTCAAATACATATTAATGAGGTTTTTAGAATTGTATAATTTTTAATTTTATTTTAAACATTTTTTAAATTTTAATTTATAGGATTTTTTTATATTTTTATGAGATTTTTAGAAATTTTTTATTTCTAATTTACAAATTTTAAAAATGATAGAATTGTAGATTTTTTTTAGAATTTTAGAATTTTTTTTTATTTTACACAATTTATAAATTTTAATGATATTTTTAGTTTTTAATGAGATTTTTAATTTTTTTCAGAATATTTTAATTTTTAATTTCTAATTTTCAAACTTAAAGAACGTAAATTGGACTATTTGACTGGAATTTTAATTTTTCGGCGAAAAGGACACAAATTGGATACCTTAGGACGTAAATTGAAAAAATGAAAACTTAAAGGATATAAACTGGATTAGGCCTAATTACACGACGTAAAATGAAATTTTCTATAAAAAAATAATAGGAAATTCATTCGAAATTACTGTATGGGCCGCCTATGGAGAAACAAAATAAATAATGCTAGTTTAATATAAGTACCCAACATTTATCACAGATTTAAAAAAAACTCATTCTCTCAATCTGATTCTTCCTCTTTTCTCTCTCAATCAATTTACTGCCTGTCTTTCACTCCCCCACGCTGCCCGCCGCCTCCCCCGATTCAAGATCGAAAATTTTCAATTTGGCCGTTAGCCCACTTTGCATTGTTTTGTTTAGTTACCGTTACGCCTCCCCCACCAGCCACGCCGTCCGCCTCCTCCGATCGCGGCGGCGTCCGTTAGCAGAGCCGCCTCACCCTGATAATTTCGATTTTGATACGCGAATCCATATCTGAAAAAACAAGATCGATTTTTTTGAATTTAGCCGTTAGCCCGCTTTTTATTGTTTGTTTACTTACCGTTACGCCGTCCGCCTCCCCCCATCGCGGCGGCGTACGTTCGCAGAGCCGCCTCACCCTGATAGTTTCGATTTTGATTTTTTTGATACGCGAATCCAGATCTGAAAAATAAAGATCGGATTGCAGGTCAAAAAAATCAAGATCGGAATTTTTAAAACCAGATCGAGAAAATCAAGATATAAATACTTGATTTTATTGTTTGTTTAGTTAAATTCTTGTTCTTATCGATTATTTGTTTTGCAGGCAGTTGACAGTTTGATTTTCTTGATCTTTGTTTATTTGGTATATATTTTTGTGTGCTAACAAATGGATTCAGGTAATTCGTCTTCTTCATTAAACAAGAATGGACTGCTACTGCGAAGACCCGAAAATGTATGGAATTTTAACTTTTTTGATCTATTCATCACTATGCAGAATTTTGTTCATATATATCACAATTGTGTTCAGTATAAGGTTTCCTTTTCTGTTTAGAAAGAACATTAATTATGTTTTTTTGTGTATTGTAATATCTGTTTCAATCAAAGTCGTATGGTTTAAATCCAAGAAATTGGAGAAATTCTAGTTGTCCAGCATCTAGGATCTGCAATTTTTTTTGAATGTCTCTCTTTGTGTTGTGATAATCTTTAATTGGTTAATCTTATATTTCTCCTCCTTATTTTGAATATGCTTTCTTGACTGATTTTGACATTACTTTTTAAGTTTGTGATTCCATAAAAGTACATGTTTGTGTGCATCATCTTATAATCTAAATTTTCTTGGTTTGATGCAGTTGGATCGCTTCATACCGAATCGATCAGCAACGGATATGGACTACGCTCGTTCCGTGTTCACTGGAGGCTTGACATGTAAGGAAAACCCCGAGGTAAGCTATTCTCCTTCCAAGGAGGCGTACAGGAAGCTGCTTGCAGAAACCTTCAACATGAATAGAACTCGGATTCTCGCTTTTAAAAACAAGCCACCTACCCCGAAGGAGGCAATTACTAACGAGTTCATGGCTGCCGCTCACCAAGTCAAATCTGTCAAACCCTGTAGACGCATTCCTCAGGTTGATTTTAAACTATAGATAAAATAGCTCTTACAATTAATTAGCTTATATACATCAATCAAATTGTCGACTCAATTGGATATCTTCTTGCAGACTTCTGAGAAGACATTGGATGCCCCCGATATTTTGGATGATTACTATCTGAATTTACTAGATTGGGGCAGCAGAAATGTTCTTTCCATTGCTCTTGGAGACACTGTGTATCTGTGGGATGCTTCTAATGGAACAACCTCCGAACTTGTTACCATCGATGAAGAAAGTGGTCCGGTGACCAGTGTCAAATGGGCTCCCGATGGAAGGCACATTGCTGTTGGTTTGAACAACTCAGAAGTTCAGCTATGGGATTCCACTGCTAATAGACTGGTGAGTGAATCTATCAAACTTTGTTGTTGAATTCTTTATCTTCTGTTATTACTCATTTGATCATAATTTGACATGGTTGCATAATGGTTCTTCTACAGCTGAGAACTTTGAAAGGAGGCCATCGATCCCGTGTTGGTGCTATGGATTGGAATAATCACGTTTTGACTACGGGTGGGATGGATGGTTGGATCATTAACAACGATGTAAGAGTGAGGGACCACATTGTTGAAACGTACCGGGGACATCATCAAGAAGTTTGTGGGCTTAAATGGTCAGGATCAGGCCAGCAGTTGGCTAGTGGTGGAAACGATAATCTTCTCCATATATGGGATAGATCCATGGCTTCGTCAAATGCTCGTACACAGTGGCTTCATAGGTTCGAGGAGCATACGGCTGCTGTCAAAGCACTTGCATGGTGTCCTTTCCAGGCTAACTTACTGGCCTCTGGAGGAGGTAGTGGAGACGGTTGCATCAAGTTCTGGAACACCTATACCGGTGCTTGTTTGAATTCAGTAAACATGGGCTCGCAGGTCTGTTCACTTCTGTGGAACAAGAACGAACGGGAACTGCTCAGTTCTCACGGTTTTACACAGCTCGCTCTCTGGAAGTACCCTTCAATGGTGAAGATAGCAGAACTGACGGGGCATACATCTCGAGTTCTTTTTATGGCTCAGAGTCCAGATGGATGCACGGTTGCGTCTGCTGCAGCGGACGAAACACTTAGATTATGGAATGTTTTTGGGGAACCCCAAGTTGCTAAGCATGCACCAAAGACTGCCTCAGAACCATTTGCTCACTTCAACCGCATTAGGTGATTGGCCTCTCTGCGCACGATCAACAATACGACAACGTTGCGACTTCCTTGATCACCTCGGTTTGTGTAATCTCCTCTTAAGTTAGGCCTATAGGTTTACAACTGTTAGGCATACATTTATTTAATGCATGATTTTAATTACTAAATACTGCAGGAAGAAGGGAATTGATTCTTTCATCTGTCGTGTACGGTGTACCTTGTTGGAGCTCTTGTAACAGCTTTGGCTCCTACATTTGTTGTGATAGTGATTGGACGATTTATTTATGGTATTGGAATTGGATTGGTAAGATAATCATATTGCAAAATTATAAGCTTTGTGAAACATTTGTTTAAATATTTACAAGGGCTTACGGATATTTTTTAACAAGAAGCTGTGGGTGCCAGGCTATTCTCTCCTGCACTCTGTATGACGTAGTATAAGGATTGAGTAAATGTACTGAAAATAGATCTTCATTAAAATCTTCTTTTGTTATCTGATATCTCAACTTTTAGAATGATATCTGACTTTAGCTATATGTAATCTCTGGTCAAAATGGGTTGATGGCCTTTTTCCAGCCTCACTCTGGGTCTGACCTAGTGCCCACCGACCAGTCAAGGCCCTTGTTTGCTTGTTTCCTGTCTATATAGAAATTGGATTGCCAACAATTGGAAAGACAGTGCACTTATGATAGTTTTGAAAGGCGTACTTTAATATTTAGTAAGAAGGTTGTGGTGGTGATGTAGTCAAATTGTGTCCATCCACGTTCATAACTGACACTTCTGTGTCCCGAAGTAGCTGAGATAACAATGATTATTTGTAATATTTCCATTGTTGTTATCTAAACTTATCGCTAACAATATACGTGCTTGGCATATCATTGAACTATTTGAGTTTGATTGTATAAATACTAAATAAGTGTGTTGACACAGTTGTATTTGTGGGTAACCTTTGTACACTACAAACGGGAATTTTGGTTTTTATTAATTTTCTAATTCACACTTTGTTCTTGCAGGCATTGAAGGAATTCCTTTGTTTTTCTGAAGGTCTTTGGCTGCACTTTATGCCGGAATGATATGTATTATGTGTTGCCTTTGGCATCAGCTAGTTGGGGTATTTATTGGCTGCAGAGTTGGAATGTAGATTCCCTGATTCTTTATCCGGTGGGGAAGACCAGGCACATTGCTCGTTTGAACAAGGTAGTTTTGCTTCTTTACTTTGTACATTGAGTTTAATTTTCACGAGAAACTACATCCTGCTTGACTAAAAGTTGGGATGCTGTTACATTTGATTGCAAATGCCTAAAATCTAGATGCTAATTTGTGGATGAGTGTTGATTGCAGTGGTGGTGGTCTCTGCTTTGACGAATTTTGTGAGAGAATGTTCATGAGAAAAACTGATGAAGAAGGATGTAGTTTCTTGTGTCGAGCTCGAGCCTAACTGCACATCTACGAGCTTTGCTACTTTGTAGTAGTGTCAATTCAATGTAACTATAAAATTGCAGGTTGTTTGTGAATATTGATTCTTAACTTGCATAATTATTCTTATGTTTGTGACGGGAAATCAATGTGTTTTTTGTCAATTACTTTGAATTTTATTGGGTTTATTGAAATATGCTATTCAATATTACACTTACAACATGATATTTTTAGAAACATCATCATCATATGATTGAAGAATTCAAACTGAATCTTCGAACGCACAATAAAACCTTGCTCACAAAACACATACTTTTCTTGAAGTAGTAATGCATATTAGGTATGAATAAAGGGGGTGAGTACATGCGAGAGAGATTTAAATAGGTAAAAAGGTTGTAAAGTAGTAAAAAGAAGTGCATTGATGTGAATCATATTTGAAATATAGTGGGACTGGGACTGCACATAGAGCTGTTATTTGAGCTGAGGTGAGTACTTGAGGTTCGAGCTCGACTCAAGCTCCTAATGAGCCTATCTAGTCGAGCCTAATGGAATTAAAAGAAAAAAAATTAGATATCGAGTCTAATGAGTCGAGCTCGAGCCAGCTCGTTAGTAAATCGAGTATCTAACAAGCTTGAGCTCGACTCATTTAACAATTGAGTTGACTTGAGTAGAGCTCGAGCCGAGCTCACGAGCAACTCAGTTCGTTTAATCGCTCTAACTGACATGTATTATAAACTGTTGTAATTTTGGGGTATTCTACAAGTAAATACGCATAACATTCATTCAGAAGAATCAAAATCATAATGTCTGATTAATTACAAATCAAAATAATTGTTGCAAGGCAAAGTCAAAGCAGCGTACTTCTATCTCACTTTGTACGACGGATTTTAAATAAATTTATAAGCTGATTAAATTATTAAAAAAAATGTTTATTTCCTGTTTTTGTTAATTTTCTTTTTATTTAAAAAATAAATTATTCATTAATTAAATAAATTTGGAATTAAAATACAACATATACATGCAAAAATTTACTAGAATATTGTACTCATTTTTCCTTTGAGAAAAAAAAAACTATTGGATCAATTTGTAAAAGGGCGCGGCTAAAGACACCCAAGGATCCTATGAGTACACCCACTGGGATTTTTTTTTAACACAAGGGGTACGGAAAATGACGTCTGTACCCCTCTTGCACTTTTTAAAAAAAAAAGGGCGGATGAGTACACCCACATGTTCTATTTAACTAGAGAATCATATCCACCACTGACAAATCACAAAAAATTAACACCATTCTTCAACAAACACACGAAAACACAAAAAATCAACAAAAACAATAAAAACAAATTCTTAAAATGTTCGAAAATATTAACCAAATAAAGTTAAGATGTGCGAAAATTTTTACCCAACAAATGTTCGAAAAAATATTCAAAACATCTTAAATTAGTCCGAAAATAAAAATCGAACAAGAGGTTCGAAATTTTTTCAAAAACAAAAACAGAATGTTCGAATTTTTTTTCAAAACAAACATAGATTGTTCGAAAATGTTTCCAAAACAAACTCAATAGGTTCGAAAATAATTTCCGAACTCCTAAAAACCCTAATTTTACTACAATTCCTAAAATTTTCAAACTTTCAAAAACCTACCTTGAAACGGGCGGCGGCGAGGGCAGAGGCGGCGGCGTAGGATTCGCCCTTCTCTAGCGGCGGCGGCGTTCGAAGCGGCGACGTGGGGAGGGGAGGGGAGGAGCGGCGCCGCTAGTGAGGAGCGGCGACGTGGGCGGACGAGGGCAGGGACGGCGGCGAACGAGGGCAAGGGATAAACCCCTTTCTCCAGCTGCGGCGGCGGACGAAGCTTCTATGCGAGGAGTGAAGCGGCGCTGTCGCCGCGTGGGGAGGGGAGGAGCGGCGCCGCTAGGGAGAGAGGGGTGGTGGGCGGCGGCGCCGATTGGGAGGGAGGGGTGGTGGTGGCGGCACCGATTGGGAGGGAGGGGAGGTGGGTGCACCCTTCTGTGTTAAAATGTGAGAATGGGAGGAAGAATGGAAGATAAAGGGTTTGAGATGAGAAGGTTATTTTTGACATTTCCACGTGGGTGTCCTCATCCGTTTTGTGTGTGTCCTCATCGCGTGGGTGTACTCATAGTATCCTTGGGTGCCTTTAGCCGCGCCCTTTGAAAAATATATAAAGAGTAACCTACCAATTTCAGAAGTCTGTATTGTGGACTTGTGGTAATATAAATAGGGCCACGGTTAAATGACCACCCTTTTATTATGTTTTCACCCCGTTGAATTCACACCCAATTTTGAGTTCACTCCCCCCATCAAATACCATAACTACCCTTTCCCATTAACTCATTCTCTCACACACCCCTTCTCCTTTCTCCATTCAAATTTTCCTAATTTCAAACTAGTTGCACATAATTTTGTACGAATTTCATTGACAAAATTGAATTTTTACACGAATATAAGCGAAAATCGCAAAGTTTTACAATAGTCACAAACTCGACACTGGTTCGCCGAGGAAAAGAATAAATTTCGAAAGTTTTTTCCAAGTTTATGAGAAATTCTCTGCCAAAATTTCTGAGTTTTTGTGAAAAATAGAATCCAAGTTTTTGTCAAAAACCCGAAAATATTTCCGAATTTCATTCAAAAACTCGAAAAAAAATTTCTGAATTTTTGTCAAAAACTCAGCAAATATTTTTGAGAGTTTTTGTGAAAGATTTTTTTTCGAAAAAACTCAAAAAAATTCGCCGAATATTGTGAAAATTCTTGGTGAACCAGAGTCGAGTTTTAAGTTTTGCGAAGTTTTTTAATAAAAAATGTAAAGAACATTTACATGTGAATCGAAAAGTTCATTTTTCAACCATTAAAACCCAAAATGAGTCCCTCCAAATTTATATTCAAAAAATTTCAAGGTTTAATTTTTTTTGGACTGAATTTTAAAAGGGAGAAAGGAATACATAAACTTTCTGTTTTTTATTTTTTGGGTGAGGGGTGAACTAAGTAACAGGGGTAGTATAGGCTCAAATTTTCAAAAAGTAAATTGGTGTTATACACGGTAATGTAACATGGAGTATAAAATAACATATGATTTTATTTTTTAACTCTTCGAGAAAGAGTGAAATATTTTTTCATAATCTTGTGGACCTATTTTAAACTCACATAAGGTTGAAGAACCTTATTTTAATTATATTTATAGTACACGACTGAAAATATCAAATTTTAATTACAAATATAAATTTTCACTTATGATAACCATACAAATGTTGAAATTTAAAGGATTTAGGGAGATTTATACAATAGATTCATATATCAAATTTTTTAACCATATATCAAATTATTTTAATTTCAATTATAAATTTTATTTACAATTATAAATTTTACAGTTCAAATTTTCATGTATAATTTTTTCATTATAATTAGAGATAAAAAAATATATTAGTTCATGCTTGCTTTGGAAGTTAAAAAGTCTTAAAATTAAAAGTTATGTTGTAATGAGGTTAGAATTCAAGAAAAAGGAAGAGAGAGTAGGCATATTTAATACTCCCTCCGTCCCGGTATAAGTTTTCCATTTCTTTTGGGTGTTTTGATTAAAAAATATGATAAAATAATAGATGTAGTAAAACTGATGTGATGGTGAGAGAGAAAATAATAGATTAGTATGAGATAAGTATGATAAAATAGGGCTAGTCTTGTATGAAATATTGCATATATGCATTTCAGTCATTCACACACATATTCTTTATAAATACACCCACAAGCTTAATTCACACACACACATTTTTTATAAATACACCAACAAGCTTAATTCACACACACATTTTTTATAAATACACCAACAAACTTAATTCACACACACATTTTTTATAAATACACCCACTGACAGCTTAATTCGAAATTTTTAATCCGTTTATTTTACTCGTTTTTGTGATTTTTTTATCTTTTATTTTATTGTCGAACGCGGGATATTAAATGTAGTAATTCAAATTGTAATATGTAGTAATACACATTATTTTATGTAGTAATAACACGAACTATTTATATAATAGTACAAATTCTTTTATTTAGTAACACGTTTTTTCTAGTGTTTTTATTGATGTAGTAACTCACATTATAATATGTAGTAACATATATTATCGAATGTAGTAAACACAATAATCATGTTGTAATACAAAATGTTTTATTGTAGGATGATGCGAAAAATATTAGATCATTTGATAAAGTTACATATAGTAACAAACGTCTATTCAATGTAGTAATTCAAACTGTAGTATGTAGTAACATATAATTTTTTATGTAGTAAAATAAATTATTACATGTATTAATAACACAATTTTATATAGTAATATTGATTCTTTTATATTTTTTTATTGATTAAGTAACCCACATTATAATATATAGTAACATATATTATAGCATGTAGTAAGATATATTATTGCACGTAATACAAAATAACATTGACTCATAATGATTAGTATTAAAGAATATTTAAAGAAATATAAAATATTTAAGGATTAAGGTCATCGTAAATTGCATCGTCCGACCGCGGCCTGAGGTGATCGAAAACTGCTCGGAGAAGACGACCATGTTCAATTTCTATCAGTGGGTGCATTTATAAAAAAATTGGGTGTGAATTGAGCTGTCAGTTGGTGTATTTATAAAAAATGTGTGTGAATTAAGCTTGTGGGTGTATTTATAAAAAATGTGTGTGAATTAAACTTGTGGGTGTATTTATAAAAAATATGTGTGTGAATAACTGAAATGCATGTATGCAATATTGAATATAAGTTTTTGTGGATAAAATAATAGATAAAGTATAAGTGATGTGATTGGGAGAGAGAAAATAATTTACTAAAAATGGAATGAGAAATTTATTGTTGGACATCCAAAAAAGGAAAGTAGAAAACTTATAGTGGGACGGAGGAAGTAATTAATTAGATGTGTTTATCTATAAGTAAGGGTATTATTGTAATTGTATAATTAATAAAACATTAATTGAATAGGATTACCGTTCATATATTATTTATCAAACAATCCTCAGGATTCCTCATTTTCTACCAGTGATGCAGTACTCAACTTCTGTGCATGTCTGCTGTCGACCAAAATGCTAAATTTAGAATGATAGTAGACTTAATGGAGATACAATAAAAACTACGAATTTGAGAAAATCAAAATTAGTTTAGCTCTGAAAACCATAACATCAATTTACTATGAACTTTTTTAGTTCAATGAATACTAGACGGTAAAAATCTACTGTTGAAAAAATCAAAATTAGTTTGGCTCTGAAAACCACAATGAATATGGTACCGACCCCAGATATATTAAAACTGGGGGAGCTAACTAGTAATTTCATTATTTATTTATTTATTTTTTACAAGAAAGATAAATTCTTTAATTATAAAACCTGAAATCAATGACAAGAGAAAACATCCAGAAAAAAAAATTAAAGAATAAAGAAATGATGTCGGAAAATGAATAATTACAAGAGAGGAAATTCAATACTTCTTTATTTATGCATTAAAATTACGGTAATGCTGTGTTTGTAGATTGTGTACGTACATAATCTTTTTTTATTTAATTAATGTTTTATTAATTATTTAATTACTGTTGTACCCTTAATTAAAGATAATTACAGTATATTAATTAATAGAATAATTAATGGCATGCATGTTTATCTCTCCTCATTTCTCTGATCAAAACACGCAATTAATCTCCCACACATAATTATAGCACACCATCATTGCATCTAATTTGAAAACCTTCATTAAAAATTTATGTCACCATTATCACCATTAATGTGTGCTGCAATAATAACTTAAATTTTCGTTTTTTTTTCTTCTCCAACAAACACCAAATCTAAAACGTTTCATTATCAACAATAGCTAATCGTGAATTATTCCGATCACTTTTTAAAGATGATTCCAACGGCGAAGAAAATATTGTTAAGTCTAAATGAATATAAGAGTGATAATTTAATCTAGTCATTAATTAATTTAATTTTAATACTAAAAAATGAGTTTAAATAAAGTAATTTCATTATCATACATAAATTAATTTAATTAACCCTGTGTACCCTATTGAAAATTGAGTTGGTCTCCTAATACTTAGTACTTTTCAATATTATAAAACAACACTTTTCAATAACAATACTTGCCACTTTTCAATATTATAAAACAACATTTTTCAATAACAATACTTATTACTTTTCAGTATTATAAAACAACATTTTTCAATAAAAATACTTACCACTTTTCAATGTTATAAAACAACACTTTTCACTAATAATAATTACCAATAACAATACTTACCACTTTTCAGTATTATAAAACAACACTTTTCAATAACAATACTTACCACTTTTCAATGTTATAAAACAACATTTTTCACTAATAATAATTACCACTTTTCAGTATTTAAGATTACTAGTTACCACTTTTCACTAATATTAAAATTTACAACTTGTCAATATAATGAAACAACACTTTTCAGTATAAAGATTACCACTTTTCAATATTAGAAATTACCACTTTTCAATATTAAAGATTACCACTTTGCACTAATAATACTTACCACTTTTCAATATTATAAAACAAAACTTTTTAGTAACAATACTTACTACTCCGTACTTTTCAATATTATTGTTGGGTCTTCTCGTCGTCTCTGTTGAACAACTCCGGTGAGTGTTCCGATAGGGACGGACTCAGGTCACCTGAGTATCGGATCAATACGGATAGTAGAGAGAATAACCAAAAGACTAAGACAGGGTATCACAACACCCACACAAGTCTCACACACTTCTCTCAATATCGTTTAACGTCACAAAGAAGGAAAAAAAACTTGTGTATTTGTATAGCTGTCAAACAGCCCTAGTACAAACAAATGGAATAGGCCTAAAGGTTTACCACATGGATCAAAACAACAATTGGGCTCAAGCCCAACAATTATAAAACAACACTTTTTAGTAACAATACTTACTACTTTTCAATATTATAAATCACACTTTTCAATAACAAGACTTACACTTTTTAATAATAAAATTACTACTTTTCAATAATAAAATTTTCACTTTTTAGTAACGAGAGTTACACTTTTCACGAATAATATTTACCAAATTTTAATAACAAATACCTACATTTTTCGTTATAAAAAAAACTATTGACATGCCGTTAAAAAAAAAAACTATTGAGAGGAACCGCAAACCTTTTAGGGAGTGATTATTACAACATGAATTGCTAACACCCCAAAATCCACCACATGGCCAACTACAGCTATTTCGGGTGAAGTAGCTCTCCGTTTTAATTCAAAGAGATTCCAATTTAATAGGCGTTTAATTTAATACAGATCGAGAGAGGAAAAAATCAATAACAGAAAAGTAATGGGTAAAAGGTTAGATCGAGAGACGTTCGTGGGTATTAAATCCAATTGAATTGAGAAAAAAAAAAAATAAGCAGAGAGAACAAAATCAATATTGAGGAGAACTATCGTTCAAAAACACCAAAAAAATCAAGTATTGGGTCCGTACGTCTGTGAGTGAGCCAGATCTGAACCGCTCAATGCAAAAATGAGATAAAAAAATAGACAACAATTGCAATGAGAGAGAAAGAAAGAGGGTAGAAGGCGTAAAAGTCAAAATCATGTGCACCAAAATCAATTGAGGTTTAGTTTAATGAAGACATTGAAAATTGATTTAATGAACCTTTCAATTTAATTCATTATCGTTTCAAGTCTCCACTTGACTAAATTTCGAAATTAACTAATTTTGTTAATTAATTAAATTTGGTAATTAACCAACTCTTGTTAATTAATTAAATTTGTTAATTAACTAATGTTTTGTTAATTAATTAAATTTGTACACTATTGACAATTAATTGATTAAATTAACACGGTTGACAATTAATTTTAATTTTAATCGAAACTTTAAAAAATAAAATTAGTGGGTGAGACATAAGTATTTAGAAGTTTACACTTTGAAAAATTAAATTAGTGAGTGAGACCTTAGTATGTATAAGTGTACACTTTACCCTAAACCGTGAACCCTGAACACTATATGCTGAGAAACGAGTAATCGGAGATAAATGTACCATATTTAACTTAAATTCATAATACACATTTAAAATTTACTTATTAATGAATCTTGAGTGTGCACGTTGAAATGAGTAATCAGACACTTTACCCTAAACCCTAAACCTTGAACCCTAAACCCTAAACACTAAACAATATATGCTGAGAAACGAGTAATCGGAGATAAGTGTACCTGTAAACACAAATTCGTGAATTAAATATAAAAACGCGAAAATGGTAAACGATTTTATTTCTTTCGGATTAAAACTGAGTATTTGTGGGTTACAATCTCTAATTTTCTCCTCTGATTCTCTCTTCTTGAACTTCTTGAATTTCTTGAGCTTTTTGGGGTTGAATCCGCAGCCGAATCCGCTTCGATCTTGTACTTGGGGCTTTATAACGTTAATCCAAAGGTTTAGCACCGTATTTTGGATTAAACGTTGATTTTAGGGACTTTTATGATGAACGTCGTTGAAGATCGTTCTTGAACTTGGGACTTTATAACGTTAATCCAAAGGCTTGACGCCGTATTTTGGATTAAACATTGATTTTCGGGACTTTTTCGGGACTTATTGGGACTTTTTCGTTGAAGATCCACGAAGAACTTTGAAGAAACGCCGAATCGACGGGGCTTAACACCTTGATCTCCACTCGAACACCGCTTCTTGCTGCTTTGCACGAAGAACGCCTTGAAGAAACGCCGAATCGAAGAGGCTTAGCACCTTGATCTCCACTCGAACACTGATTCTTGCCGCTTTGTACGAAGAACGCCTTTGAAGCTCCTCCGCCTGCTGAAGAACACTCCAAAATCTCTGCAGAGAATTTTAGAGCCTTGAATGCTTCTGATTTTTGTTGATGATCAAAATGAATGAAATGAGACCTCTATTTATAGGTGTAGGCCTGGAGATATTTGTGCAAGTAGTTAGGGCTTTTAATTCAAATTTTGAATTACTTGGGCTAAGAATACCCTATTGGGCTCAATTTGATTTGGGCTAAGAATACCCTATTTGGGCTCAATTTGATTTGGGCTAAGAATACCCTATTTGGGCTCAATTTGGTTTGTTGGACTTTAGAGGCCCATCTTCATTTATGGGACTTTAGAGGCCCGTCTTGCTTTATTGGACTTTAGAGGTCCGTCTTTATTTATCGGAATTTAGAGGCCCGTCTTTATTTATTGGGCTTCGGAGATTCATTTTAACTCATTGATCTTTCAAGGCCCAAATTAATTGGAGGGAACAATTAAATATTAATTAATTATATCTTTATTTTAGGAATTAAATTTATTCCAACAAATAAATAATAAATTTAATTAATATTTAACACGTAATTTCCACGCGTCGCAATTTAATTCGTAATTGAATTTTTCTCGTCTACAAATTGCCCCCTCGTATTTCGTTCACGAGAACGTTTGTCTTTGATGTGGACGAATTGCGAATTACTTTCAAATGATTTCCCACATGCGGGCCAGGAGTGACTATTCTTTAACTACTTTTGACAAAGTAGGGATTTAATTATTTAACCACTTAAAAAATGCCTTTAGTGGAGTAAGTTAACAGTTTAACCACATGTATTTACCTTTGGTGGTTGTCGTACACAGTTTAAACTCATGAGGACCGGGAGTAATAAGCAGTTTAGACTTGTGCATTATGGAGCAACAAGCAGTTTAGGCTCATGCGTTCTTGGAGCAACAAGCAGTTTAGGCTCGTGCGTTTATGTAGCAACAAGCAGTTTAGGCTCATGCGTTTGTGGAGCGACAAGCAGTTTAGGATCATGCGTTTATGGAGCGAAAAGCAGTTTAGGCTCGTGCCTTTATGGAGCAACAAACAGTTTAGACTCGTGCGTTCTTGGAGCAACAAGCAGTATAGACTCGTGCGTTTATGGAGCAAAAAGCAGTTTAGGCTCGTGCCTTTATGGAGCAACAAGCAGTTTAGACTCGTGCATTCTTGGAGCAACAAGCAGTTTAGGCTCGTGCGTTTATGGAGCAAAAAGCAGTTTAGGCTCGTGCCTTTATGGAGCAACAAGCAGTTTAGGCTCATGCGTTTATGGAGCGATAAGAAGTTCAGGCTCGTGCGTTTATGAAGCAACAAGCAGTTTAGGCTCATGCGTTTATGAAGCAAAAAGCAGTTTAGACTCGTGCGTTTATAAAACAAAAAAGCAGTTTAGGCTCGTGCCTTTATGGAGCAACAAGCAGTTTAATTAGGCTCATGCGTTTATGGAGCGTACTTGTTTTCTTTACGCGTAGTAGCGTTTAAAAACTTCCCATTTATAGGACCAATGTTCACGCCGTCTTTAGAAATCAATTTGTAGGCGTCATTTGCGTAAACTTCCTTAATTTGATTGTCTTCAATTGTGACGTGATTCGCCGGTTTTTCAGTTTCTTCTAGCAAGATCTTCCCTTCTTTGGCTAGCCGCATAATTTTCTCCTTGAATATGAAACAGTCTTGGGTTGGATGTCCTACCAATCGATGGTATTTGCAATATTTGGGGTCGTCCATTCGCCCAGCCTCATCGAGTCGTTTCATTTGTAGTAGTTCAATGAGATCATTCTTAATCAAGTCATCGAAAATTCCGGGGATGTCTGAGTCTAGAAATGGATATTGCTTTCGTTGCAACTCCTTCAAACTCGTTTTCCTTTGCCCCCTCTCTTGATATAGCGGCCCTTCAAATCCACTTGTAGACATGCTCAACTCCATGTCATGAGCTTTAGTAGCCAAATCCTCGAATGATCTTGGTCGAATTGCTTGAAGGATATATCGAAGACCCCACTGCATTCCTTGGATGCACATCTCGATAGCTGAAGCTTCAGTCAATCTATCCTTGCAATTTAGACTTAAATTTCTCCATCGATTTATGTAATTTATCACCGATTCCTCCTTTGATTGACGGGTGTTCGTCAATTCAATCATGCTCACCGTTCTACGAGTGCTGTAAAATCGATTGAGAAATTCTTGTTCCATTTTCTCCCAACTTTCTATCGAACTGGCCTCCAAATCGATGTACCAATCGAATGCATTGCCCTTTAAAGAGCGCACGAATTGCTTCACCAAATGATCTCCATACGTGCCGGCATTGTTGCAGGTCTCCACGAAGTGAGCAATATGCTGCTTTGGATTGCCCTTGCCATCGAACTGCTGCAACTTTGGAGGTTGATAACCCGCTGGCATCTTCAAACTGTCAATCCTCTTTGTGTAAGGTTTGTTCTAGGTGAATGAATACTTGGGATTTTCCTCGAACTTATCTTTGATTGCCCCAAGTATAATTTCTTTCAGTCGATCAACGGGCACCAAACCATCGGGAGAAATTTGTAACTCCTTAAGAGTTTAGTCAACTTCCATTGGCTGGCGTTCACCAGACGTCTCAGCATCATGCCCTTCGACTTGCTTTCCTTTGTCCGCATTGCTTATCAGTTTAGCAATCTGGACATCCTGTTCTTGGACATGTTTTATGAGTCCTTCTATGGCTCGAGTTAAGCTTGCCAGTTGCTCCTCAACAGTCGTAGTGCCTGTCGCCATTGCTGAGGCTGTACTTGAATCTGATGAGCTCGATGTGGAACGAGTAGGGGAACAGGCTGGGTTTTTCTCCTCGTTCGCAGTATTGGGTGATGGACCCTCTGCAGTAGCCTTCTCTGAAGAAGACGATGACTTCGAGCTTCTTGACATACTCCTCGTGACTACGTTCACGTCTTCAAAGTCAAGATGATCCGGATGCAACACCTCTCTTGATCTTAATCTTGATTGGTGTCATCGTTGAGACTTGATTTGCTTGAAGAGTAGAGATGAGAGGTAGAGACTGTCCCACCGGACGTGCCAATTTGTAAACACAAATTCGTGAATTAAATATAAAAACGCGAAAATGGTAAACAATTTTATTTCTTTCGGATTAAAACCGAGTATTTGTGGGTTACAATCTCTAATTTTCTCCTCTGATTCTCTCTTCTTGAATTTCTTGAGCTTTTTGGGGTCGAATCCGCAGCCGAATCCGCTCCGATCTTGTACTTGGGGCTTTATAACGTTAATCCAAAGGTTTAGCACCGTATTTTGGATTAAACGTTGATTTTAGGGACTTTTATGATGAACGTCGTTTGAAGATCGTTCTTGAACTTGAGAATTTATAACGTTAATCCAAAGGCTTGACGCCGTATTTTGGATTAAACGTTGATTTTCGGGACTTTTTCGGGACTTATTGGGACTTTTCCGTTGAAGATCCACGAAGAACTTTGAAGAAACACCGAATCGAAGGGGCTTAACACCTTGATCTCCACTCGAACACCGCTTCTTGCCGCTTTGCACGAAGAACGCCTTTGAAGCTCCTCCGCTTGCTGAAGAACACTCCAAAATCTCTGCAGAGAATTTTAGAGCCTTGAATGCTTCTGATTTTTGTTGATGATCAAAATGAATGAAATGAGACCTCTATTTATAGGTGTAGGCCTGGAGATATTTGTTCAAGTAGTTAGGGATTTTATTTCAAATTTTGAATTACTTGGGCTAAGAATACCCTATTGGGCTCAATTTGATTTGGGCTAAGAATACCCTATTTGGGCTCAATTTGGTTTGTTGGACTTTAGAGGCCCATCTTCATTTATGGGACTTTAGAGGTCCGTCTTGCTTTATTGGACTTTAGAGGTCCGTCTTTATTTATCGGAATTTAGAGGTCCGTCTTTATTTATTGGGCTTCGGAGATCCATTTTAACTCATTGATCTTTCAAGGCCCAAATTAATTGGAGGGAACAATTAAATATTAATTAATTATATCTTTATTTTAGGAATTAAATTTATTCCAACAAATAAATAATAAATTTAATTAATATTTAACACGTAATTTTCACGCGTCGCAATTAATTCGTAATTGAATTTTCCTCGTCTACAAATTGCCCACTCGTATTTCGTTCACGAGAACGTTTGTCTTTGATGTGGACGAATTGTGAATTACTTTCAAATGATTTCCCACATGCGGGCCAGGAGTGACTATTCTTTAACTACTTTTGACAAAGTAGGGATTTAATTATTTAACCACTTAAAATGCCTTTAGTGGAGTAAGTTAACAGTTTAACCACATGTATTTACCTTTGGTGGTTGTCGTACATAGTTTAGACTCATGAGGACCGGGAGTAATAAGCAGTTTAGACTCGTGCATTATGGAGCAACAAGCAGTTTAGGCTCATGCGTTCTTGGAGCAACAAACAGTTTAGACTCGTGCGTTTATGGAGCAACAAGAAGTTTAGGCTCATGCGTTTGTGGAGCGACAAGCAGTTTAGGATCATGCGTTTATGGAGCGAAAAGCAGTTTAGGCTCGTGCCTTTATGGAGCAACAAACAGTTTAGACTCGTGCGTTCTTGGAGCAACAAGCAGTATAGACTCGTGCGTTTATGGAGCAAAAAGCAGTTTAGGCTCGTGCCTTTATGGAGCAACAAGCAGTTTAGACTCGTGCGTTCTTGGAGCAACAAGCAGTTTAGGCTCGTGCGTTTATGGAGCAAAAAGCAGTTTAGGCTCGTGCCTTTATGGAGCAACAAGCAGTTTAGGCTCATGCGTTTATGGAGCGATAAGAAGTTCAGGCTCGTGCGTTTGTGAAGCAACAATCAGTCGAAGGGCATTTTAAGTGGTTAAATTCAATTGGATCTTACCATAATGAACGTAAATTCATAATACACATTTGAAATTTATTTATTAATGAATCTTGAGTGTGCACATTGAAATGAGTAATTAGACACTTTACGCTAAACCCTGAACCCTAAACACTAACACTATATGCTGAGAAACAAGTAATCGGAGATAAGTGTACCATATTGAACATAAATTCATAATACACATTTGAAAATTATTTATTAATGAATCTTGAGTGTGCACGTTGAAAGGAGTAATCAAACACTTTAGCCTAAACCCTAAACAATATATGCTGAGAAACAAGTAATCGGAGATAAATGTACCATATTGAACATAAATTCATAATACACATTTAAAATTTATTTACTAATGAGATAAGTGTTTATTAAATACAATATAGTGTTACAAAGTGATATTGAACCCATAATGTGTGCCAAATGATGATTTGACATTATTCAAATCATTATATTATATTTAATTAATTAATTAATACATATTTATGGAAATTAAACTAAATATATAAAAATATATATTACCATATACATATCTCAACCTCTCCCCACAAAATTAGGAAATAAAATATATTTTTTTTCTTTTTATCGTTAATTTTTTTAAACAAATTTTAATAAAGCATATTACATATTAGTACAACACTATTAAAACATTAAACGTATAATTTTTTTATTTTAATTTTTCTGTTTACGTTTAATTTTTTTTAAACTATTTTTTTTTACTAGTAGTATATAATTAGTTTTTCACTAATTAATATAGTAATCTATTTTATTAAAATCTGTGCAAAAATAATTACCCTAAAAAAATGCATATAACAATTATTCTATATTAAAATGCATATAGCAGTTTTTTTTTTATATATTTAATTTTTTTTTCGAAGCTATTTTCATTTTTTTGTAATGCATATATATATCAATTATTTTATGTTAAAATGTATATTGAATTTTTCTTTATATATTTAGTTTAATTTTTTTTATTAAAAAAATTACATAAAAATAAATAAAACGTTTAATAGTTTTGTAATAATATGTATGCTTCATTAAAATTTGTTAAAAAAAAAATAGCGGTAAAAAGAAAAGAAATACTCTTATATTTTATTTTATAATTATGTGGGTAGAGGTTGAGATATTCATGTGTAATATATTTTCCATGTCTTTAGTTTGATTCTCATAAATATTTATTAATTAATTAAGTTAATATAATGGTTTGGATAATGTCAAATCATCATTTAACTTCACAGTGTTAAATATGAAATTAACATAAATATTAAAAGAATAATAATAATTACATAAGTTATTAAATATGATAAATGATAAACCAGGAAACCCTCATAAATTTATAAATATGGTACAATAATAATAATTAATAATACATTATATTTATTAAAATTAAAATTGACTCTTCAAGTAAATTAATTTAAATACGTTTTTTTTTACACTTGTGAAGATATTTTTTTTTTCAATGTAGAATATGAAGTTCTCGTAGAAGTAAGAAGAAGAAAGAGACGAAGAAGAAGAGATGATGAAACGATAAAGGGAAGAGATATTTTAATTGTCTTGTGTAAGGGTAGGGCTGCTGTGTACTCAAGTACACACGGTGTACTTTAGTCCAGCTATATAGGAAATATAAATTATATATAGGATAAATAATAGAAATATTTAACAAAACTCATTGTAGCCTAGTGGTCCTCCTTCGAGGATTGCCTTAGCATGTCCCAGGTGCAATTTTTTTTATACATAAAATTTGTAAAATTAATAATAATTAAAAAAAATATATAGCAACAGTTTTTTTTATACATTAAAAGTGTAATTAATAAATAATAAAATTTGAAAAATTAATAATAATTAAAAAAAAATTTAGCAACAATTTTTTTATACATTATAAAAAAAAGTGCAAGTACTAGTAATATCATTAATTACACTTACTAATAATATAATTAATAGTAATAAAAGTACAAGTAAAATAATAATAATAACGTGTAAAATTAATAATAATTTTTTAAAAAAATTTAGCACCAGTTTTTCTAGATTATGAAAATGCAAGTACAAATAAACAAAAGGTATATTATTAGCATACACTTTTCAGTTATAATACATACACTTTTCAATTATAATACCATACACTTTTCATTAATATATAACTTACACTTTTCATTAATAGAACATACACTTTTTTTAGTTATAATAACATACGTTTTTCATTAAATAGATCATACATTTTGCAGTTATAATAACATACAATTTTCATTAAATAAACATACACTTTTCATTAATAGATCATACACTTTGTAGTTATAATAACATACACTTTTCATTAATATATAACTTACACTTTTTAGTTATAATATCATACACTTTTCAGTTATAATAACATACATTTTTCATTAAAAACAATGTTGCACTTTTCAATATAGTAACATACACTTTTAATTAAAAAAACAAAGATACACTTTTTAGTCATAATAACATACACTTTTTCAAAAAAAAAAATTCAAAAAAAAAAATTCGAAAAAAAAAATTGGAAAAAAAATAAAAAATAAAAAAAAGTCAAAGTTTGACCGTTGACCGGTCAACGGTGATCAACGGTCAACATTTGACTAGTAAAGGTCTACTCAAGTACATGGTGTACTTGAGTACATACAAGACTTTGACCTTGTGTAATTATTACTTGTCTTGAACAAATAGGAAGAGAGAGAAAAGGGTGTCAGACTTTAATATTTTATTTAAAAATAATAGTTAAACAATATATTTGAATAAAAGGTATATTAATCATTCTAATAAAACTTAAACAAAAAAGAACCAAAATACCCTGTCTGTATGTACAGAATCGGTACATTTAGCACTGCCCTTAAAATTAACACATGTTGAAGCCTATTATTAATAGTAATACTGATTAATTATTAAATAATTATTACATGAGATCAAACTCATAATACGTACAGTCAACTAAACACTTGAAGAATGTGACGTAATGAATTACTAAATAATACTCCAAGAAATATTAAAGAAAATTATAAAATATTCACGATTGTAGGTGTAGGTGACAGATGTGAGGATGGTTTGTCATCAGGATTAAAAAATTAAATTAACGTTAATTAAAATTCTATGGAATCTTATGCCTACTAGATTCCAATGAAGAAGCGTCGACCTAAAATACTATATTTAGAAAATTAAATAATACTAAACTAACGATGCGATAAAATAGCTCTGGAAACCACAAATGTTTCTTCAATTCATGATTCCTCATTTTCTATCTGATGTTCAAGGTTTCTTCAATTCATGATTCCTCATTTTCTACTTGAACAGACGGAACAGACGGCCGACCTGAAATACTATATTTAGAATGGTAAAAAACTAATTAGTACTGTACAACGTATCCGATCCTGTTTGACATATTTATAATAAAGTTTGAATATTTCAATCGATTTAAAGTGAATTATAAGTATTGTGTCTTTCAATTATATGATATAAATACAATTTAATATTTTTTTTTTCATATAGTTGGGTAAAAAAATTATTTTATAGTATTGATTAGACATTTATTTTAAATTTATTTATTCATATATTTTGTGTTAATCTACCCTATCAAATAATTAATATGTTAACATGCAAATTAATATACTCCCTCCGTCCCTGTATGCACCATTATGGTGCACACAAACTATGATAATTTAGTATTTTTTTTATGAATAAAGTAAAATATGTTACACTTCATTCGATTAGTAATGTAACTATTTAAGACTGGGGAAGCTAGCTAGTAATTTCATTATTTATTTATTTTTGACAAGAAAGATAAATTCTTTAATAATAAAACCTAAAATCAACTTGTACTGACAGAAGAAAACATCGAGAAAAAAAATTAAACAATAAAGAAATGATGTCGGAAAATGAATTACTACGGGAGGAAATTCATTAGGTGACCAAATTCAATTCTTCTTTATTTATACATTAAAATTAACACACACAATTAATTGCAGCTAATTAATAGTAATATGTACGGTCAACTTACTAAACACTTGAAGAAGGTGACGTAATGAATGAATTAAATAATACTCCAAGAAATGTTAAAGAAAATTATAAAATATTCACAAGTGTAGGTGTAGGTGACAGGTGTGAGGATGGTTGTCATCAGGATTAAAAAATTAATTAACGTTAATTAAAATTCAATGGAATCTTATGCCTAACAGATTCCAATTTTCTCAACTCAAATCTTGAGATTTATGAATTGAGATCCCTATTACACTTGACACGTCTTGCCTCCACCTCAAGTAAATTTGACATTTTTATTTTTTATTTTTTTTAGAGTTTATAATTATAAGATCAATTTAAATACATAAATACATTTTTAAGCACAAAATTTTTAAATTGAGACATCGCTTACGTAAATTTGACATTTTCTCAACTACTTCTTATACTAACATATTTCTTGGTATTTTGCAAATTAAGCAAATATGTAAGGCAAGAGTCAAATTTTGCCGTTGAATGAGTATCTCTAATTTCAATGAAAAAAAAAATCTTGATATTTGATTTTGAATTCTGTAAATTCGTGAGGTTCGATTTTTCAATGTTTTTCTCTCCATTTCATTTATAAAATGACGAAAAATTGTTTGAGTTAGATATGTGTATTGTTGTATTAACTCATTATGTTATAATAGAAAATAAAGTTTAAAAGTTGAACTTGCGAATTGCGATAGCGATATATATGAGTTGATATATACTTTTTACAAGGGCGGAGCCAGAAATAAAATTTAGGGTGGATCAGTAAAAAATAAAAAAGGTAAAAAAATGTTTGCAAAAGGTGTCATTCGATTCTTTATGCTGTAGAATTCATCCATAATTGAATTAGGATCAACGTTTTCAAATAATTATATTTTAATATAAACAATCATACAATATGATAGATTATCATTCTTCATTTTGTTTCGAATAACATGATTTATAGCTGAAAATGTTTGTTCGATAATCACAGTAACAACATTAAGTGTCAAAACAAGGGTAAATCAATTTTGTAATCAAATTATAGGTTGCACCTTATTTATCTCAACTAACTTTTGGGATATTCAGAAATAGTTAATAAATTTTGTAAACCTTATCAAGAATGCATATCAAATTTATAATACGTTGCAGTTCAATTCTTAAATAAATCATTTTTTTATTAGTAAAATCACCTAGATAAAAATAGATTTTTTTTATTATTTAAATATATATATATATTAATAAATCAAAATATTATGTGAATTAACAAAATTTAATATTAATTAAAGAGTTTTTTTATTTTACCAATTAATACTTGACACTAAATAGTCATATAAAATTTGGATGAAATATTGAGTGGGATTTGGCCCATATACAATAATTATAAACGCATCTATCCGAGGGAATCAATAGAATCAAGTTAATTTGATTTTTTTGGGTAAAATATTTTTAATGAATTTATATATATATAATTTAAAAAAAAAAAATAGGGTGGGCTATAGCCCACCTTAGCCATAACTAAGGTCCGCCATTGACTTTTTATCGTATGAATTAATACGACTTTTTTATAATTTTTATTTTAATTGTACGGTGCAAACAATGGCGGATCCAATGTACAAATTTGAGGTACTGTTGTACCCCCAATTTTTTATATATTTTTTAATTTTAGATAAAAGAATTAATTAATTAATTAATTGTGACACAAATTATTTTATTTGCATCCTCATTTTATTTCTCTAATTCAAATTAAAAAGGTTCAACAACTTTTTGCTCTCAACAAAGTGAAGGACTCAGATTCAACATTTTAAAACTACTTCAATTCTTTTACCGTATCAAAAGCTAACACACAATAATACTCCTTAATTCTCACTGTTAAATGAGAATTTTTTATTTATTTAAGTTGCACAAAATTGTAGTATTACTTTTATTATAAAATACTTTATCTGTTTCAGTGAAAATTAACAAAAAAAAAAAAGTTTGTCCCAATGAAAGATACCCATTCTTTTTTTGACAAATAACTCTATCTCACATTTCAATATATTCTTTTCTCTCAATGACCAAAGATAATGGATAGTTTTCGTCTCACATTTCAATATATTCTTTTCTCTCAATGACCAAAGATAATGGATAGTTTTCGTCGGGACGAAGAAGAAAGTTGTATTTTACTTAATATCTTTCACACCCCTGAATTTTAATTCCTGGATCCGCCTGAATGCAACTAATGCAAAGTCGAAAATGCATGATTTTATGTTGGTTGACCTGATCGAACTAATATAGCAATGTTCTTAAATTGTTCTATGTTGATGAGCTTTTGGAGTGAAAGGCACGTGTTGGGCAGTAATGTGGAGACATTTCTAACCTATAAATACTCTTCCAAGTTTTTTAAAAATCATGTACGCTACATTTGATGTGTTTGTATCGCTATAAAAACTAGTATAATTGCAGTGAGCAGTTTCATTCACCTAATTATATCGAGACTTATTACTTTATAAGAACTAATATTACAACAAATGTTATAATATTAATTCTTAAAAAAAACAGGATAATACCTGATCCATTTTTTCAATACTTATCAACAAAATTAAATTTTAAAACGGCAGAACTTGAAACTTTGTTTGCACACCTGAATGCTAAAACAAGATCGTGTTAAAATAATGAGCAGATTCATTCATCTAGTTCATATTGAGACTTGTTACTTTATAAGAACTAATATTACAACAACACAGTTATAATATTAATTCTTAAAATGATCTATTCTTAAAAAAACAAAATATTAATACCTAATCTATTTTTTCAATACTTATCAACAAAATTAAATTTAAAAAACTGTAAAATTGAAACTTGAAACTTTGTTTGCACAACTGAATGCTAAAATCAAGACCGTGTTAAAATAGTGAGCAGATTCCTGTTATAATATTAATTCTTAACAAAACATGATAATACCTGATTTATTCTTAAAAAACAGGATAATACCTAATTTATTTTTTCAATACTTATCAACAAAATTAAATTTTAAAAACTGTAAAATTGGAACTTGAAACTTTGTTTGCACAACTGAATGCTGAAACCAAGATCATGTTAAAATAGTGAGCAGATTCCTGTTATAATATTAATTCTTAACAAAATAGGATAATACCTGATTTATTCTTAATAACAGGATAATACCTAGTCTAACTTTTTAATAGAGTTTATTTTTGCTTAGGTGCTATTTTCACCGCCTTCATTCTATGTAGGTGTCATTTCTTTAAAAAGTTTACAATAAGTGCCAAAACATATTTGAAACACCCAAAATACCCTTTTTTAAAATTTCTCTCTCCTTAGACATTCCTATCTCTCCTTACTCTCCTTACACATTTGTAGACAGGTCCCATCAACATCAAGCTTCTCTTTTATCTTGAATTGAATTTGAATTTCGAAATCATTCCTCATATCTTCAGGAACATTCAAATTTCAACTTTTCGATCAAATTTTACTCAAAGAATCCGGTAGAATCGGGCGGGGCAAGGTCAGGAATCGGGTAGTATGACTATGTAACTGTAATACATTGGTTTGTAATTAGTTTTGGTTTTTTGAATTTTGGGTGTGTGGGGTAGTATGACTATGTAACTGTAATACATTGGCCGGAGAAGACGACGTGGGGGTTTGTAGGTTCAGTTGCCGCCTCCATGGCCGACGTCGCCGATCTGTTTCGGACGAAGCCGCCGCACTGCGTCGGAGGCGAAGACTCGCTCGCCGGAGGTTCTCCCACCCGCCACTCCGACGATCTGCATCTTCGATCTTGAAGAAGGCCTCCACCACTGCGCCGCCGCCCACCTGTTCTCGGCCGCGATGTACAGTAGTTTATGGTTTGATTTGTTTTGGTTTGTATTGTTCCATTTTCTTTGGGTTTGAAAAAAAGGTAAGGGATGAGACATCTTGGGGAAGACGACCGTCGCCGGAATTTTCTCAGGCGGCAGCCTCAAAATTGGTAGGGCATGGGCTAGAGTTTCCTCACCCCATTGTGCCTGTTAGTGGGCTAGTTTTTTTTTTTTTTTTTGGAATTTGTTTTTTTATAGATGCAAATAAATTATTCAAATATATTATATTTTACGTTGGTGCAAATATTTTTTTGATGCAAATATTTTTTTACTTATGCATATATTTTATTCGTTGATGCAAATCTTTCTTTATTGATGCAAATTATATTTGCATCATTGATACATATGTTATTTTTATATTTATTTTGTGATTTTGTGAGTTTTATATTTTTTTTTAATTTTTTGTGCATTTATTTTTGAATTTTTTGTTATTTTTGTATTTTTTTTTTGTTAATTAAAATTGATTGTTAGAAAAAAATGAAAATTGGTGGAAGGTGAATTTTTATTTGTGATTTTGTATTATTTATGTATTTTTTGTAAATTTATTTTTGTATTATTTGTGAATTTAATTTCCTATTATTGTAAATTTGTTGATTTTGTGAATTTATATTTTTTTTTGTATTTTTTTGTTAATTAAATTTGATCGGCTAGAAAAAAAACAAACAAAAATTATGAGGTAATGGAAATTAAAATAATTTGATCGGCTAGAAAAAAAACTAATTTTTCACTTTGAAAGTATGTTTTTTGGGATATTTTTCAAGATTTGAGTTAATATATTTAGGGTTGGTCTCGAGGCCATTTTTTAAAACGGGTCAGAGTCGACTAAATATGAATGTCAAATGATGTAGTTGAAATGAATTAAATGATTAATTGTGTGTAAGATATTTTACCTTAAGGGTCAAGTGTTTGAATCTCACACATGTTGTGAGACTGTACAAGGGAGATGAGAAACAGACATATTGTGAGACTTCTAACTAGGTTTAGTGTTTATAGCTTAACTGGCTTGCTTTTAGAATGTTGTGAGATGAAACAGAACACATGTTGTGAGGTTATAGCTTAATTTATGAATAATGGTATTTTTAGGATTTGTTTATTGTTTTTGTTGTTATAAGACTTTGTAGAAGTTGGCAAGCTTGAGCTTATTTACGTTTTCGAGCTTGAGCTCGAATTGAGCTTGTTTAATTTTATAAAGAGGTTTTTTCGAGCAGAGCTCAAACGAACAAGACTCATTTACTTTGCTATTGAGCTTTGTGCGAGCCGAACTCAAACTATTCGCGAAACCAATACTTTAGAGTCGAGCCGAGCTCGAGCTCTACTATTAGAGTTCGAATCAATGATAATACATCTTTTAATCTCACTTTATTGCTTCTCTGTTCCACATCTTTTGGATTATAGTGGTAATATTTTAGTATTATAGTAATAATATATTGATCATGTAGTAAATTATTTACTTAGAATTTTTTTTTAAAATCTAAATTCAGACTCAATTTGAAAATTTGAAAACTATTTTAATTAAACACGTATAATTTATATATTATTTATGAAACAATTGTGATTACGATTTCTCATTTTCTACGATGAACAATAATGAAACATTAAAATTGATAGACAGTACTCGACCTTAAAAAATTAGATGAGACTAAACTAAGAATGCATATACTAGAAATAAAAAAAAATAGATGAGACTAAACTAAGAATGCATATACTAGAAATAAAAAGGTGTCGATCTGGGTCGACCTAACATATTAAATTTAGAATTCCGGATAAAACTAAACTAAGAATAATGCCTGTCGACCTAAATTTCTAAATTTAGAATACGGATAAAACTAATATAAAAGAATATCGGGATACTACACAGTAAAAAGAATACTGGATACTGCAAAGTAAAAAGCGAGTTAAATGGCGTTGGAAAAATAAAAATTAATTTGGCTCTGAGAACCACAACATGTATGAATTTTCCAGTTCAATGAATATTAAGAATAATGCATGTCGACCTAAATTTTTAAATTTAGAATGCGGATATTAAGAATAATGCATGTCGACCTAAATTTCTAAATTTAGAATGCGGATAAAACTAATCTATATATATAAAGGGAGGATAGGACTCTCTAGCCTTCCGCCACGTGGCATTTTAAGCCAATCCTCCTTTTGACACGTGTCATTTTAATTTAATTTTCCTTTTAATAATGTGTTATAAACTTAGAATAAATGTGTGATAAATTGATAATACGTTACATTTCCTCTCACCTTTTGGACTGCCCCGCTGTAGGGCTGTAAATGAGTCGAGCCGAGTCGAACGCGATGCTGTTCAAGCTTGTTTGAAATATTATCGAGCTTTGAAATTAGTGTTTGAGCTTGTTTGATAATTAAACGAGCCGAGCTTGAACGAGCTTTATTCGAGCCGAACACGAGCCGAGCTCGAGTAGTTTGACATTTTTACACTAAATTTATCTTTTTTTACTTATCGAGCTCGAGCTCGAGTCGAGCTTTAGACCATACCGAACGTAAATTTATGTTCAAGCTTGTTTGACATCTATATCGAACCGAGTTCAAACGAGCTTTTACCGAACGATCTCGAATCGAGTATCGAATAGCTTGGTTTGATTTTCAGCCCTACCCCGCTGTGAGTTTTTTGCGAGATTACATGTTTTATTTGAGAGGTACTCTGTATTTGTTTTCGTTTGGAGTTTTTCGGATGAGAAAAAAAAGGAAATCTGATGCAACACGGCTAGATTAAGATGAGGTGGATCGAGGCATGTATGCCGCCTTTTGCAGCGCCGCTAAAACCCCTTCCCAGCTCTACTCACAGTCCGTCCACCAACAATGACTCTCCTTCCGAGCCGACGATCGTCACACTGTGGTTTTTTTTTTTTCCGCGTTTTACCCCATTAATGTGTTTGCTCAATTTTTTATTTGCACATTTTGTTAGGTTTTCGTTAATTTGACGTTTTTATTTGTTTTAGTCATGAGCAAGAGCAATTAAGTTCGCGTGAGATTGAGTGATGATACATGCAGGTTTAATTTAATAATTACCATTTTTCTGTAAGATGAATGTAAATGTTAGTAATCTTATAAGATTCCGTTTTTGCGTCTTAGTGATTCTTTGTCTTTGTTATGTTTTAGGTCAATTGTATATCCACATACATTCTTTGTCCATTGAATGCTTTCAGTACTCATTTTTCTCAATGGGATTAATTAGGAACAGTTTATTCTTTTTTGAGTTCCTTTTCAAGAGCTATGGAAAATTTCCCGCATATGATTGTTTAGGAATTCTTTTTTCTGATTGCAGGAGAAGCTTTATAGTAGGATTTTGAGGCAGCATACAGATAGAGTTAGAGCAACCATAGGTGATATACTCGTTTATGCACAAGTTTCTCCTCTCACTAATTACTTGAGGTTCTGTAACTGTTATTAACCTGTCCATTTTGCATGTTTCTATTTGGTTCTATTTGTTTGGGATAGCAATGCATATTGTTAATCAGCTTACATTTTTAATTATGATGAGATTTTTAATTTCCTGAATGGTAATCATTTAAAGTATATATTCCTTGTGCAGTCCAGATGGGGTTGGTTGTTTCCAATTGTTTATACGCATTTTCTCTAATTAGTCCAATAATGCCAATTAGAATCATCTTCCTCTCCTATTTTGACAGAGTTATATGTTCTCATTTAAATTTTCATGGGAAGAAGAATGTATTTGAACAATTGGGGAAATGGGGGCTTAGCTTTTCAGAGAACTCTCATTGTTTATTATGGTTGCTTTAATTTAGGTAAATACTATGTTTCGTTAAGAGGATAAAAACTACACATAATTTCTATGAACTTGGTGGTTCACAGAAGTTTTATATTGAACTCAGAAATCTTGTTTAGTATATGAATTAATATTATTTAGCATACGAAGTATCACGGTTTAGTGATTTTGATTCCAAGGCCTTTCGTCACAACTTGACAAGGAGCAAGAATTACAATCGCAAGGGATTTGGGCATATAGAAGTAACACTCGAGCAAATTGACCTCATATGCTTTGAAGGTGAGTTTGTTACATGTATTCAAATTAAGTTTATGACTTCCTTTCTTTTCTCCTTTTTTTGGCTGATTCTCTGTCTTACTGGAATTGGCCTATAGTTGATGGAATGTGTATATATCTAAAAACTTGCTTTTTCAAAGAATATAATGGGTCGACGAGATGACTATGGGGTCACTCTAACATCATAGATCAAACTTTTGTCAATTATCAGTGGCATCACTTAACATTGAGGATTTGTATTGAGGAGGTGATTGATTGTTTGTTGTTAAAGTTGTGATTTGGTATTGTTTAAGTGTATTGCATTTCTCATTGTGAATTTCGGTTAATTTTTTTTGGTAAATAAAATTGTGGGGAAATATTTGGCCAAGATGTAGTCTGGTGAGGGGTTTACTGTACAATGAAATGTGCTGCTTGCAACCATGTACTCTCCAAAAATCTAATCACTGCATCTCTTAAGTAGTTTTCTAGGCGTATTTTGGGAAATGCAAAACGTTTCACTCACTCAAAGATGTTTACGAATTAAGTGATTTAATTGCAGAAATGATTTTAGGCTTTCAATCACGTGATGTTGGGACTTGTGTGCTTCGGTCGAATATATATTCTGCACGTGGTATGTGGAAAGAAGCAGAACATGCAAGAGCAAGACTCAAACAAAAGCAGATAGTGAAAGAACAGGGATGCAGCAGGACTGATATAAATGCTGCAAGGCGTTCAGGTTTTCTTAGTTAATCAATTTAATTGGGTTTAATAATGTCTGTAACTGTATTTGTTTTAAGCAATTGTGATTTTGAAAATGTCGTTTTTTGTTTATTAGATAATAAGAGAATCTTTGGAGATCTAGATGATGATGAATACGATATTTTTGGGACAAAGAAGGTCTTTTTTACTTACTGCTTTGGTAGTTTGAGTATTTTTCTGCAAATTTGCATATTAATTACACTATGTTGTTGCATCTGTGTAGGATTTATGGTTTTAGTCCTGAATATCATTCTCTCTTGCTAATTAGCATAAACTGACAGTATAATTTTGTGTAAATTTTCTTATCAGGTCCTCCAATTAAGATTTTGAATTCCTTCTTTCTCAAAGTGAGAACAAAGAGGTTGGTGTCAAATTGATTTACTCTTTTTTTTTTTTTTTTTTTTTATGTGCTGTAATAATTACTTACACAACACTGTCATGTTTTAGAAATACAAAAATTTATGGGAAAATTTTGAAGATGGGTTGCAATGAAGACATGGGAAATCACAAGAAGATAACACCACTGTTAAGATTTTTCACTTTGAAGAGTGAGGAAGAGCCACTCTTTTATGCCGATTGAAATTCTTCAATTTGATTGACTCAATATCTTCCTCTTCCGAAGCAAAGGAATAAATCTTTGAAAAAAACTTGGCCTCCGTGATTCAAGGAAGAATGGACTTGCTTAAAATGTTGATTACTATTATTCTATATTTCCTTGAAAGTACTGTAGTTAAATATAATTCCAAATCTGAAATCAACAGCTTTTCTTGCACATACAACCTTTGATGCATTGAAATTTTACTCAAGTTCCAGGGGCAATGCATAGAAGACAATATTGTACATGCTTGATCTTGAAAAGGGTTTGGATGTTACCTATTTTTTGTTTCTTCAATTACCAATGAATTTAGATTGTGAATAAATAATGAGATTTGAACTTGATCCACTGATGTGGTGAAATTGATGACAATGATGTACAATATTAAGAAACAATCTAGCTTGCTTACTGTGCATAGATTACACGCTTATGCATATATATATATATTAATTGTTTTAGTTTATATGAGTTTTTCTTCTATTTATTTTATGAGATTCAATCCACCTCTATGGTTATTTGTATAGGAAATTTTTTAAATATACCTGATGATAGATTCTTTTGCTTAAGTAAAAGAAATGAGAAATGAGAAATGTGTACACTTTAACGATTTTTTCAAATAGTGGAAGCTTCTTAAATAGGAAAAGTGGAAACTTATCAACTGTAGTTTTCTCTAGAACTAAACTAAGCTTAATGTTTGAGGAAGCTTAATGCTTGAGGGTGTTGTCGTTTTTTCTTAGTTCTAAACCTCTATATTTTTTGTGTTACCTTAAAACATATCTATTTGTTTTAGATTTTTTATATTATTTCTTCTAAATATTAATCAAAATTTTGAATTGTAGGTACGTTAACAAAGCTTTCTTGCTCTGCGAAATATTTGTTTGTTCTTTGGTGCCCATGACATGAATGCAACTTTCCTTTTTTTTTTTTCTAAAAATAAGATCGTGAACCTTGACACTGTATGTTTTAGAATATTGCATTTGTTAATTCGGTTCTCCATTGAGTGAATTTTTATTTTATATAAATAATTTTTAAAAAGTTAAATGTCCAACAAATAACTGTTGAAACTGCATAAACCGTGGGTGGTTCCAGGAAGTTCCGCTTTCCAAGTTTAAGGAGTTTATGCCAATTACTGTACTTATCCAAATTTATAAAGAACATTGTGCATCAAAACTTGATTAGTTATGTTCAACTCTCACTCATTCAATCATACAAAATGAAAGCAAATGATTTTGATGAGAAAATCAAAGAACTCCATCATTTATGATTCAATTTGATAAAAATTTGCTCAATTTAATATTGTTGCATTTTATATGACACTTTGTGCCTCAGTTTTAGAATAAAATTACAAACATGTTTAGATATGAAAACATACGTTTATTTTAAGTTGAGTGTTTTTTTTTTAAACAAATTTAGAATCAACATTTAACCTGTTTAATAAAAAAGAATTAATGACATTTTTAAAGATTACAAATGAGTAATTTAGTTTGAAACCTTCTAAATAGTACCCTAAAATTTAGCACTTAGTCTGAAACAGAAAGAGTATATAAAAAAAAATACAACAGTCCCGTGCATCGCACGGGCAAAAAACTAGTATAAAAGAATACCGGGATACTACAAAGTAAAAAGAATACTGGATAGTAAAAAGCCATAAAAAGAATACTGGATAGCAAATTAAGGCTAATTAAGGCTATTAGTTTGGAGGTTGTGCTAATTAAGGCTGTTAGTTTCTCATAATCAGATTTGAAGCTACGTTATTCAGTTTTTTATAAATTACGAAAACAAATTCTTGTTGATAAATTGAATCAGAAACTTTGATAATGAGAGATAGCAACAATAAATGCATTTTTCACATTTTAGAAATAGTGGAAAGACATTGATCTGCATCATCAGATTTCAGATTTTGGTTTTAGTGATACGTGCGTGTGCATTTGAAAGCTAGATTTAATTTTTTGGGACCTCAAGCTGTGAAGAAGAGCTTGCACTTTTATCCTTCTTTTTTTTTTTTTTTATGGAAAAGAACGGAATACAATTCATCATTGAAGTTGTAAAAGGGTTGACTTCTCTGTGTGTGCTAATTTCATTTGATGATGTAATAGTAGGGAAGTTGTAAGAATCATACAAATAGGATTATAGAATAAAGAACAATAAAATTGGGAAGATGCTCAAAATATTTAGATAGTTATTTGGTATTGATAGACCAGCTTTTGACAAGTGGATTTTATTTTTCTTGAGTGATGATGCAGCTCTAAACTTCTCCAATCATAAAATGGAAAATATGTCGTAGAAGCGGAGATGAAGGGCAATAGGATCAGAAGCAAGCAAGTTTGTGCAACAACAAAGATAAAGATAGTGAGATAGGAAGCCCCAAATCAATCAGGAGGTCATTAAGACTTTGGATATTTATGAAGATATTCTTTTTATTGTAGTTTTGAGTGTTCATTTTTTTAATTATCAATATTAGACAATACAATTAACAACAATATAATTTTTCTTACTCAAGTCATCATTTCTAGTATATAAAATATACATCTGTATTTGTATTTGTAAGTGTATGTATATATATTTAATTAGTTAGTCTAAACTATCTAATAGATTGAAAAAACATTGACGTATTTGGGAAACTTGCTAATTAATATTAATGTATTTTGATGTTCTCCTATATTCCCCAGTGTATGGTGCCCCTAGTTTCAATTTTAATTTTTTATTTATATTTTACATGCATCCACTAATTTAATGAGTTCACCTCCTAGTCATATTTTTAATACAGTTATCTGCACCCACTCATTTAATGAATTCACCCTCCAATCATATTTTTACTACAGTTATCTGCACCCGCTCATTTAATGAGTTCACCCCCAAACCATTTTTTTTACAACGGTTATCTACCCCGTGCATTTTATGAGTTCACCCCAAATTATTCTTTACCACAATTATCTGCACCCGCTCATTTTATGAGTTCACCACCAAATTATTGTTTTACCACAGTTATCTGCACTAGCACATTTTATGAGTGCACTCCAAAATATTTTTAAAAAAATAATCATATTTAAAAGACTATATTATCCTTTTATTAATTTACACAAAATATAATAAAATAAACTCTAAAAAATCGATTCACCACCAAGTCACCCATATTTAAAAAAAAAATCGTAAAAATATAATAAATAAAAAACTATCGAAATTAGCCACAAATCTTGATTTTTTTTCTTTTTAATTTTTCTTCCTCCTCCCCTTTTTCTTTTTTCTTCCAATTTTCAATTTTTTTTTCCAAATTTTTTATTTCTTCCTTTTTTTCCTTTTCCTTTTTAAATTTTCCTGCCTTTCTTTCCATTTTTTGCATGTGTATTTTTTAAATTTTAATACAAAATAATATTATAGGTGTGATTTTATTATAGTCGATCGGCGGTGCACCTAGATTTTAATTTTAATTTAATTTGATAAGTAAAGGACCTGCCGGAAATCCATGCCTGTCGGCGGGTGACCCAACCACCACCATGCCCGACCACCCTCTCGACGGCGGCACTTCCGTCTCGGCCGCTGAAGCCCAAGACCCCCCCTCGAATCGCAATCGCGATTCTTCACTTCCTTGACAATCAACATAATCTTCCATCTCGGCCACGATCCATGGCGGCCGAAATCCTCTCCTCATTTCGACCACCGACGCGACTGCTTCGATCAATCTTCCTTGCGTTCGCGATCCAGGATCTTCTCCGGCATCAATGGTGCTCGTCTGCAACACTCGGATTGACGCTGCCTCTCTCTCGTCGTTCATCTCTGCCCAAATCGAAGCTACATTGCTTCGTCCGTCTTCTTCACCCTACTCCTATGCAGCCTCTTCCTCCGGCTGACGGCGGCCTGACAGAGGACTGTGAGTATGTTGCTGATGGATCTCTGACCGGCCGGCACTCGGAGCCGGTGACCTTGCTGATGAAATCCCAGGCGACGACTGCTGACCTAGGGTGCCCTCCCATTGGGCTAGGGTTCCCTTAAATTGTGCTTGATAATGTGCACCCCCTATTTTCTTCAGTACACCCCGATTTGCACTCTCTCCACTTTTTTTTATGGTATTATTGTTAGTGGTATTATTGGTACTGGTATTACTAGTTATTGATTGCGCTATTACTATTAATACACTATTAAATTAATATTAATGATTATTGGTTATAGTATTATTGATTATTAATTGTGTTATTATTGAATATTGTTTGTGGTATTACTGATTATGTGGAATTATTTATTATTGTTTAAGACATTACTGGTTATTATTATTTTTATGGTATTACATATTATTGTTTATGGTATTACTAATAATTGATTTTGGTATTACTGAATATAATTATATTTGTGAAATTATTTGTTATTGTATAAGATATTACTGATCAATGTTCATGGTATTACTAATTACTGTTCATGGTATTACTGATAATTATTTTTGGTATTATTGAATATAATTAGATGTGTGAAATTATTTGTTATTGTATAAAATTTTACTGATTAATATTAATGGTATTACTGATTAATGTTCGTGGTATTACTAATAATTGTTTTTGGTATTACTGAATATAATTAGATGTATGAAATTATTTGTTATTGTATAAGATTTGGTATTACTGAATATAATTAGATGTATGAAATTATTTGTTATTGTATAAGATACTAATTATTGTTAATGATATTACTGATTACTGTTTATGTTATTCCTGGTTATTACTTATTGTATTACCGACTACTCCCTCCGTCCTAGTGAAAGCTACCAAACTTTCCTTATTCGTTTGTCCCAATGAAAGTTACCCATTCCTTTTTTGCCAAACTATTCTATTGCACATTTCATTATATTATTCTTTCTCTCAATCACATCACCTCTCATACATCCACTTATTATATCATATTTTTTAACCTCTGTGCCCGAAGCTCATGGGGGAGCTTTCACTGGGACGGATGGATTATAATAAAATCATACACATAATATTATTTTGTATTAAAATTTTAAAAAATACTAATGAAAAAAAAAAGTAGGAAACAAAAAAAAAAACGAAGAAATAAAAAGTTTGGAATAAAAATTGAAAATGGGAAGAAAAATTAAAAAGAAAAAAATCGGAATTTGTGCCTAATTTCGATAGTTTTTTTTTTAATTATGTTTTTACATTTTTTTTCTATAAATATGGGTGATTTGGTGGTGAATCGACGGTAACTCGGCAATGACTCGGCTGTAGATTGTAAATGTATAAATTAGGGTTGATTTTATTATATTTTTTGTAAATTAATAAAAAAATAACATCATAAAATGAGCAAGTACAGATAACTGTGGTCAAAAAAAAATTTGGAGGTGAACTCATAAAATGAGCGGGTGTAGATAACCGTTATAAAAAAGAAATGATTTGGAGGTGAACTCATAAAATGAGTGGGTGCAGATAACTGTGGTAAAAAAATAATTTGAGGTGAACTCATAAAATTAGCGGGTGTAGATAATTGTTGTAAAAAAGAAATGATTTGGGGGTGAATTCATAAAATGAGTGGGTGCAAATAATTGTAGTAAAAATATAATTTGAAGGTGAACTCATTAAATTAACGGGTGCAGATAAAATATAAATAAATAATTGAAATTAAAATCACGGGGGTACGGTACATGCGAGTGTACCCAGGTATCACCCTAGTATTTGAGTCATAGTTTAGTTTAAAACATGATTGGGTAGGAGCCCATGAATCATAATAATATAGTAAGTGAGATTTGTCTCATGCATAAGACCGTACCATACAAGTTTATAAGCATCATAACAACCTGGTTATAAAAACTCAATCCTCCTAGTAAGGCTAACCTGGTTATAATAATATAGTAAATGAGCAGAAACTACTTCATCTAATTCTAACAATATTTTCAATGCTTTTAGTAAGACTACATGCGTTTTGGCCCTTCTATCTCGTGTTCATTATCAATTGGTCGCCCCTAGTAATGTAACTAGGGACGAGATATTCTGGAAGAAATTAGTAAATAAAAAGGACAGCTCGATTGCTGCAATGCTTTGCGGTTGTCTGCTGCCTCAATTGCGACGTTCGCTTACTAATTGCCAAGGCAAGAATTCTGGATGGAAAAAGAGTCTTTTTATTGTTTCAATTCCGTGAATTATCTAAACCTTTACCTTTTTCTACTTATTCTCATCCAAATTCATTGAAAAATCCATCAAAACCTAACATAATCGAGAAAAGGGCTCGACCTTAAGAAAGAACCTGAGTTGTCTGTGGATGGATAGCCAAACACAAGATTGTGACCATTTTTCTGCTGATGTTGAGAAGGTATATATATATATATATATATAGAATACTGAGAAAATTCCATTCTAGAGTCCCGAAATTGGAACTTGCTTTGCAGAAATTGGATTCATAGAAAGAGTGCTTAACCGCTGTGGTGATCGATGCTGGGAATTTAGGATACAAATTCTTCGTATGGGCACCAACACAGCTTGGTTATAGGCATAGTTACGATGCTTATAAATCAATGATAAGGATTTTAGGGAAGATGAGGCAATTTCGTGTGGTTTGTTTGGGCTCTTATCCAGGAAATTAAGAAACTCAAAAAAATTAGCCCAAAAATATCGGTGAACTAAAGTCAAGTTTTAAGTTTTGCCAAGTTTAAAAAAAAAACACTTACATATGTGAATCGAAAAGTTCATTTTTCAACCATTAAAATCCAAAATGAATCCCTCCAAGTTTATATTCAAATTTTTTCAAAGTTCAATTTTTTTTGGACGAAATTTTAAAAGGGAGAAAGGAATACATAAACTTTCTTTTTTTTATTTTTTGGGTGAGGGGTGAACTCAGTAATGGATAGTATAGTCTCAAAATTTCAGAAAGTAAATTGTGGTTGGGGTGATAACATAAAAACAGGGGGTCCATTTAACCATAGCCTATAAATAGTGCTAGAGCTAGAGTTAAAATATGTATAACTAGTGTAAGATCCTTCATTTACGTGTGATAATTTAATTAATTTTATAATATATTTTAATTTTAATTATTAATTAAAAAAAAATATTTGAAACATGTATAAACTTATAAATTTGTAATTATAATTTTATTTATAAAATAAATCAATATGCAAAATTATAAATTATTGAAAAACTTTCTTGTAGACAACATTTGTTGTACGTTTACATATACAGTAAAACCTCTCTATAGTCATATCCTTATCCTTGGGACCACAAAAAAATATTCCTAAATGGGGGTTATTCCTAAATAGAGTTATAAGGTTTTTTTTTTTTTTTTTAAATGCATGTATATTATATAATGGTATAATTAGTAGATACATGTACATGATGTAATATGTTGAACTTAATTGAACTAATTTACTCACGTAATATGAAAAGACAATACTCAAGAGTCACCCACCATAGATGCATGTACTTGCTTTTGATTGCTTTAATTTTTTCATCTATAAATACTATGTATAATACATTTTTTTTTATAAATTACATCAAATCAACATTTTCTTCACGCATATAATGGCACCAAAAATAGAAAAGAGAACTCAAATGAGTGAAAAAGTTCGTGTGGAGATGTGCAAAATGAAAGATCTACATCCAGATTGGAAGCAAAGAGATTTTGCCAAGTGGTTGGAGGATACTCATAATCTTAATCTATTGTAAAATTATATATATTATTATAATTTATTCCTAAATGGAGGTGTATTTCTTTATGTTGGGACTTGAAAAAATATGAATTATGACAATATGGAGTTTATTCCAAATTATAACTGGTCCCAAGGCCACCATGAATTTTTATTTCTAAAGAGAGTTTATTCCTTAATAGAGTATTTCTTAATATAGTTTATTCCTATGTATTTCATTTAGATTGTAAATAATTTCCATTTCACTCTTGCTTGCTTATGACTCTATATTGCTGATTGCACAAAACAATGTTCCTAAAAACACTGTTGGGACATCAGTGTAACAAAAAAATCATTTGATTAAAATTCATTAAATTCTAATATAATTAAATCATGTAACATAAAAAAAAATTACTTACGCACGTCAATTTTACAAAATATTTGATTGTCCTTAAAATTCTTTATAAGTTGGTCAAGTTTTGACTTGAAGACATGACAAAGAATGTTTGACCTATCTTTCTATCTTAGATCCCTCTCTCACTTAAGTAGTTTCTATCTTTTTATGGCCATTTGGAATTACACGTGAAAGTGGTGAATAAATTTGGGTACGAATAATAATTGTTGATTGTCATGACATCCTGGTAGTTTTGAATCATGTAATGTGGTCCTCTTGTAAATGAATCTGGAATTATTCCATTTCTCACTGATGAAGGTTCAACATGTTATAACTACCTTGGTATAATTATCCATCAGGAATTGGTGAAAAAGTCTTTTGGAACTAAAAATATGATTAGGCTCATTGCCACGTTCATGATTTTTTTATGTGAAGAACTCACGCTTAGTCGATCAATTTGTCTCTCTTCCTCGTTGTAGTTCCACTATCCTTATGAATAACGTCATTTCGATAACCATCCTCACCATATGAAAATAAGAGAGAAAATTGTAACGGAACATAAGCTAGATGCAACTCATTTATACGTTCTAAACATCTATCGTGTGTCTATTGTATAACATCTCGATCTTCTTTTCATAGATATCTATATCTTTAGAAGTTTCAATTTCAACCATGACTCGAGTGTTCTCTTGCAATTTAAAAATTGTTCTGCAAATGGATTGAACTTATCGTTCATTGTTCTTACTTCATAAACTATTCACATCCATTTTTTTAGAATTCTCCACATTTGTTCAAAATTATTTTAAAAAATCTGAATTTAATAATTAAGTGAATATAAAATATTATCAAATATAATAAAAAAATTAATATTTAAGTTTAATAAAAAAAATATAGGTATGTTCTATTAGAAACTTCGTTATCTGTGTCATAAACGTATGATTGTGAAAATTTTGGAGCATTTTCTTGAAGTGGCAGCAAAATTTCGATAAGGTGGTGATTGGTTCCTTGTAACTTAAAGACATACGGTTATTTGTTGATTGAATGATCAATCCGTCCACCTGTTGACGTGAAGTTGAACATCATGTTGTACGCTCATAAATTTTGGATAAAGTGCAAACTCTTTGCATCATTCACATTCAAAAAGTTTTTCAGAGTTTCAAGTGATTCTTTTAAATCGGATAGTTGATTTTTTTCATTGGAGTAGTACTGTGGAAATCTTGAAAGATTCTCATAGTTTTTTTTTTTTTATTCCACTCCACTCTTCATACCACATTTTGGCATTACAATAAATGCACGCGTATGTGGTATCATCAAAATCAAGATAATCAAAAAATAAAATAAAATATTAATAACTATTGTTATGTAATTTAATAAAATTAGACTAAATTAAAATAATAAGATGCTAAATATCAAAAAATTATAATTAATTTAATTTAAATGATGAAAAAAGGATATATGTATCTATCTTGAAATGTTAGTTATCGTAATATTAAATAGCAAATCAACTGTAATTTCTTTAATAAATGTGCATGCCTAAGGTGCTTATTATACGTGCGTTTACACAGAGGTAAATATGTAGTGTATATTGTACTCAAGTGTTCTCCACACAGCTTCATGTGGGGACACATATCTACAATTTTACACATTTTGAATTTTAATTTAGACGTGTAATTTCTTTCTTCTTGTCCATCACCTAACAATAGTAGCAGAAGCTCTATCCGAACCTTTGTTGATATACTTGAATAAATACGTCATTGATTTGTCGTTGTTTCACCACCCAACATTTATATGGGTTTGATACATATCCAATACGTTTCACTGTAAGGTACCATGCACATAGCGATTGTCCAATTTCGCTTCCCCTCTACTAATTGTACGACCGTTGTTCCTTCTCTTATAAAGAGGACAATCATTCTCACCGACTGTACGTAGTTGCATCATTGTAGTTCTTTGGAAACCTTTTACTACATATTTTATTCACTATGTAAGGATTGTTCCGGTTGGCAGCTTCACATGCACGGTCCATGCATCGTGTACTTTACAACTAAATCATATAATCTCCTGTCAACGTTTTTATCTGATATTTCTACAGATATGATACAATCAATATCCTCAAGGTTAAGAATTTTGTTGTCCCTATGCAAGAAAAACAGAATGGGTGTAGGAGGCAATCATCTATTTTGAAACTCAATTGTGTGAAATCATTAAATCAAAAATAAATTACAACATGAATTGAGGTAAAATTAGCTGAAATCAGCCACACTCGGGTTAATTGGCCCAATTTGGCTAGCATTTTAGACGAATTTGGGCCCGATATGGGTTGATTAGAACTAATTTGACATAAATTCACGACTTTAAAAAAAAAAATTGTACTAAACTTGTCAATTCGTAAAATTATAGTCCTCATTTTGCCACTTCCCTAAGTTATGGGCCTTAAAAAATTACAATCACTTAAATAAATTAGCTTCTGTAACTGAATTAAGATTAATAATTTTTTTAATTAAACTAGCGAATAATGTAAATTATTACAATTTATTCAACCAACGCCATTATAGTAAATTCAACATATAAACAACAAAATAAAGGTCTAATGTTGATAATAATGCAGTTAAAAAAATTAAGATAGGTGAAGTAATACACTTAATTAAACTACTGTGCTGTGCTTGGTATACTCTACTGAAGTACTGTGCTGATTGATTCGGGTGGAATTTACACGTTTTTTATGCACATATGAAGCTCATTTTGATTGTGATTTCATTGATTTATTGGTCGATTATGGATGTTTTGGTCAAAATAAGAGAAAGGTGGTGTTTTGTCGTTTTTGTAGGAAAAATGACTATTTTGGAAGGTAAAAATACATACCTAATTTTTAGTGAAGTCAATGAAGGAAGAAACCGAGTTCGTGGGTAAAACGAGTCAAATTTATTCAAGGAAATAATTTGGGGCAATATGTAGCTTGAGCCCCAAGCCAGTGACCGAGAGAAGAAAAGGAAATTTGAAGAAAAAGGAAAGAGAGAAGATTTGGAAATTTGAAGAAAAAAGAAAGAGAGAAGATTTGGAAATTGAAGAGAGAAAAGGAAATTATATTTTTGGAAATAATTTTTTCTAGAAGTTTTAGCCCTAATTTTCAAGTTATAAATAAACCCTCTAATCATACCTTGAAGGGGAGAAGGAAAAAGAAGAAGAAGAAGGAGGGAGGCATACGTTTGGAGAATCCGCTCACGAGGAGAACACCATCCATTAAACTAAGCTTTCTATTTTTCTCTCTTTTTATTTAGTTATTTTCATTTGGTTTTGTTAATTTGATTATGTTGTTGATTGGCTAGAATATTTGTGGTTCTAAGGCATTGTAAATATTTGGATTGAAGTTTATGATTAATTTCTTGCTTTAATTGGTGTTTGTCTCGTCTCTTATTTGTATGTTTAATTATCCATTGCAAAGCATGTTGTTATTGGCCATGATGATTTGCTTAATTCATTGTTAATTGGGGTAAGATCGAGAGATTTATTCCATTAATCGTATGCAAGCATGCAACCCGATATTATTATGAGCTCGAGAGAGGATTAATTATCGGAGAGGGAATTGAATGATCTTTGGGGCTAGTTTAGGTGATACAATATTTGTGAGGTAGAAATACAAACTTGTATTGTGTTTTCCTTTGGGTTAATTAGATCGAGAGATTAATTAATTCTTCTTGTGTGATCACCCTATTTGAGATAAACTTAATGGCCATTTAAACGAGTTAACATTCATAAACGGATATCTAGGTGTTACAATTGCCTTGGAACCCACCTTCTCTCTTTGAGTCTTTATTCGTTTTACTTTCGTTTTATTGATTCGCATGCTAGTAGATCGATTTCCATTACTCTTTATTACTTATTTGTGACACTTTGGTAGGTAATCTTAGAGTAATTCATCACTTTCAATCTTTCGATCACGTCTAAATAGAACTACGTTAACAAACTACACTTTTACGCTAAACCTCCTTGTGGGATCGACCTCGTGCTTATCACGCTACGATAGACGCCGTACACTTGCGGTTGTTTACTTTAGTGTTGCATAACACGTGTATCACTGATCTGACCAACTGTGCTGAAATTTAAGCATCACCTCCTCAGCTGATTGAAAACCTTCAACTCATCGGATTTCGGCCTAAGTCATCCTATCTGATCCTATCAGCTCACTACTTACTTAGTGTGCTGACTATAAGATTATGAGATAACACTCACAATTCTCCACCTTTAGCTCATAATCGAACTAATCTCCACCAAAAACAAAACAACAACACTATTCTCCTCAAAGAATAGCCTCCACTACTGATCTTCTGCCACAAGAACAGTAGCCTTCTCCTCGGAGGAATTAATGCAGTCCAATAAGTCTAAGACACAAACCAAACTTCTCTTTTAGCAATGCCTTAGTGAACGCATCAGCAGGGTTCTCCTCTGTAGCAATCTTCACTACCTGGACCACCCCCTTCTCTACAATATCTCTTATAGAGTAGAGCTTTACATGTATATGCTTAGTTCTCTCATGATACCCCTGATGCTTTGTAAGATGTATTGCACTTTGGTTATCACAGAAGACAATCACACTTCTTTGTGATATACCAAACTCCTTCAAGATCCCCCTAAGCCACATGCTCTCCTTAACTGCTTCAGTCAAGGCTACATATTCTGATTATGTAGTAGATAATGCAAATACGGACTGATGTATTGACCTCCATGATATAGCTGTACCAAATAAGGTGAATACATAACCTGTTGAGGACTTTCTTGTGTTTACATTGGTTGCATAGTCGGCATCAACATATCCCACAAGTGCTTCTGCCTCATCTGATATCTTCTGAAATTTCAGACCCTTCTCAGCTGATCCCACAACATATCTCATGACCCACTTAACTGTCTCCCAATGACTTAAGCCTGGATCACTCATGTATCACTCATGTATCTGCTGATTACACTCATTGCATGAGTTAAATCTGGTCTACAACACACCATAACATACATTAAACTCCTTACTACACTGGCATAAGGAACCTTACTCATCTGAGCTCTCTCTTGGCTATTCTTGGGACACATTTGATTGGATAGCTTCTGATGCTGGTCAATTGGTGTAGAAACTGACTTAGTTTGGTTCATCCTGAATCTCTCTAACACATTCTTCAGATAGGTAGGCTGACTAAGTTGAATTGCTCCCTCAACTCTACTGATCTCCATCCCAAGAATCACTTTAGCTTCACCAAGATCTTTCATCTCAAACTCCCTTTTGAGAATCTCTTTCACCTGATTTATACTGTTAATAGACTCCCCTGCTATTAACATATCATCTACATACAGCAGAAGATAGGTAATTGAACTCCCAACTCTTCTAAAGTAAACACAACTGTCATACAAGCTTCTTGCAAAACCAGCTGAGCAAATGTACTCATCAAACCTTAAGTACCATTGTCTAGGGCTTTGTTTGAGGCCATAGAGTGATTTTCTAAGTAAGCACACTTTGTCTTCTCCATCTTCTATGTCCAACCCTTCTGGTATTTTCATGTAGATCTTCTCATCTAAAGTCCCATGAAGAAATGTTGTGGTCATATCCATCTGATGCAGCTCCAATTCATACTGAGCAACCATAGCCAATAAGATTCTGATGCTACAATGCTTTACAACAGGTGAGAAGATTTCATTAAAGTCAATACCCTCTTTCTGTGTAAATCCTTTAGCTACAAGTCTTTCCTTGTACCTAATCTTGCCACCTCTCTAAGCCTCCACCTTCTTCTTGTAGATCCACTTACACCCAACAAGTTTCTTGTTCTTAGGTCTCTCAACAATCTCCCAAGCCTGGTTCTTGTTCAGAGATAACAAATCTTCCTCCATAGCAACTAACCACTTCTCTTTGTCATGGCAGTTGATGGCTTTTGTGTAAGTTTTAGGCTCCAAAGACTCCACCTCAAGGGCTGCACATAATACAAATGTACTATGTCAGATTGACCATACCTTTGAAGTGGGTGGACTTCTCTTCTGGTTCTGTCCCTAGTCAGCTGATAGTCATGAAGCTCAGTATCACTATGAGTACTCTCCTCCTCATCTGGATCAATCTGATCTTCAGTTAGTCTTCTGGTGTCATCACGCTCCACCTCAACCTGTGTCTCATCTGGTCTGTTGTGTGCTGCACTTGAACTTGCCTCTTCTTTCAATGGCATTCTACTCTCATCAAAAGTTACATCTCTGTTGATAATACACTTCTGCATCCCAGCTTCAAGGCACCACAACCTATATCCTTTCACACCTGAAGGATACCCTACGAACACACATTTCAAGGCTCGAGGCTCAAGCTTATCTTGCTTGACATGGGCATATGCTAAACAACTATAAACTTTCAAATTACTGTACTCAGCTGCATGGCCAACCCATAACTCTTCTGGGGTTTTAAATTGCACAGCTGAGGAAAGACTTCTGTTTATCAAGTAGGATGCTGTTGACACTGCTTCTCCCCAAAATACTTTAGACAATCCAGAGCTGCTCAACATACACCTGACCCTCTCAAGCAAAGTCTGGTTCATTCTCTCAGCAACTCCATTCTGCTGAGGTGTACCTGGTACTGTTCTATGCCTCACTATACCCTTCTTCTTCCAGAAAACATTGAACTCTTCTGATATGAACTCTAACCCATTATCAGTTCTCAAATGCTTGAGCTTCTTTCCAGAGACATTCTCAACCTCAGTGAGCCATTCCTTAAACTTTTCAAATGCTTCTGACTTGGATTTCAGGATAGTGATCCATACCTTTCTTGAGTAGTCATCTATGATAGACATAAAATATTTCCCACCACTTCTGGTTTGATTCCTAGCTGGCCCCCATAAATCTGAATGGACATAGTCCAAAATTCCTTTGGTAGAGTGTGAACTCTTCCCAAACTTCAATCTCTTGGATTTCCCAAGAATGCAGTGCTCACACAAATCAAGCTTTGTGATCTTGTCACCACCTAGCAATCCTTGCTTACTTAGCTCAAGTAAGCCCTTCTCTCCTACATGGCCTAGTCTTCTGTGCCACAACATTGAGTTGTCTTGCACCCTTTCCACATCTGATCTGCCAATCACTGTTCCTCCCTTAAGAAAGTAGAGATCATTCCTTCTCTCACCTTTAAGAACAGTAAGCTCCCCCTTTGAAACTCTGAGCTCTCCATCTCCTGACTGGAATTTGTAGCCCATTGAATCTAGCATACCAAGAAATATCAAATTTCTCTTGAGTTCAGGAACATACCTGACCCTCTTGAGAATCCTCACTACTCCATCATACATCTTCAAGTGTACTGTACCTTCACCTTTGACTTTGCAAGTGTGATCATTCTCTAACAACACAGAACCTCCATTCTAATGCTTAAAATCATGAAACCAATCTCTTCTTGGAGTCATGTGGAAAGAACACCCTGAATCTAAAATCCAATCTTGTTGTTCTTTAGTGGAAGTGATGGATAGGGACTGAGCTGACTCATAGCCCTTCTGCTCCTTATCTTCTTGGGTTTGATTTGCTTGATTCTTATCAGCAGGGTTCTTAGCACCAGATTTCGTCATAAGCTGTTTGTACTTGAAACAAGTACTCTTGTAGTGCCCAGGTTTGTTGCAGTGGTGGCACACTACTTCCCCTTGATTTGACACTGCTGATTTTCCCTTATCATCTCCCTTGGGTTGACTAGACCCCTTCTTGGAGACAGACTTCTTCTGTCCCCCCTTGATTGCTAATCCTTCTCCACTGCTACTTTTGTCTCCTTGAGATGTCTTATTATGTAACAACTTGGACTTGACAGCCAAGATCACATCCTCCAATGTGATAGCTTCCTTTCTACCATACAAGATGGTGTCCTTTAGGATTTCAAAGGACTTAGGAAGAGCACTCAACAAGATAAGAACCTTATCCTCTTCCTCTAACTTGACATCCAAATTTTCCAGATCATCAAGAATCTTGTTGAACTCATCTAGCTGCTCCGTAATGAGTTTGTCATCTCCCACTCTAAAGGCATACAGCTTCTGTTTCGAATAAAGTCGGTTAACAAGAGTTTTCACCATATATAACTTCTCAAGCTTATCCCAAACCTCCTTCGCTGACTTCTCTTTAGCAACCTCCCTCAAGACCTTATCTCCAAGGCATAGTAGGATCGTGCTTCGAGCTTTTCTGAGCAACTTGATCCTTTTTGTCGCAACTACTACAGTTTCTTCTGCAGTCTCTTCGGATTCTTCGAGAGCCTCTAATTATCCTTGTTGTTCAAGGAGGGCCTGCATCTTGACCTTCCACAGCCCAAAATCTCTCGTGCCTGTAAACTTCTATATGTTGTACTTGGTAGAATTCCCCATCTTATATCTGCTGCTACTTCAATTTTCCCACAGACGACGCCAATTGTCAAGTAATTTCAGTTGATTAGACGTCTCCAACCAAGTAGAATACTTGAAGATATAAGAAATAACTCCTCTAGGATAGTAATTCGAAAAGTAAGCAACGAGACAAACAACACACAAGAATTTAAGTGGTTCGATCAATGTGATCTACATCCACTGGACCAGACGAGTACTTTTTTGATTGATCAAGAATGTTTACACACTCATTCACTCGGAATAAGATATTTCCTCACTTCACTCGTGAACTCACACAACTCAAAGATTACAAAACGTACTACAATTCCATCTAACCTTTACAATGTACACATACAAGAGTTCATAAAGACCAAATGTAGTTGCTGCTGTTAGGAACTGTTTGAGTAGTTAGCAACCGTTTGCAACCGCTTGTAACAACCCATGTGCTCTGTTATTGCCCAACTGAAATGGTAGTTATGCCCTAAGTAGTTGTAAATGTAATACAGTTAGTTAAACTAACTAACTTTCATATTAGAAGACTTGTCCATAAAGATCAGAACACTACTTAGTGTTCTGATACTCAACTCTTCTGTTATGTGATCAAAAGTTAACTCTGTTGATAGATTCCATACTGTGCTGATACACCCTGCTGCAGTATTGTGTTGATATACTCTGCTGAAGTACTGTGTTTGGTATACTCTCCAGAAGTACTGTGCTGACCTAGTACTGTGCTGATCTAACAAACTGTGCTGAAATCTAAGCATCACCTCCTTAGCTGATTGAAATCCTTCAACTCATCTGATTTCAGCCTAAGTCATCCTATCTGATCAACTCATTACTTACTTAGTGTGCTGACTATGAGATTATGAGATAACACTCACAATTAAGAACAATGATGAGCTTCTTTTGAACTGAATGCTTATGTTGTGTAAATGATATCCAAGAATAGGAGTCACGAACTTTACTTCTGTTTGCCATCACATGATTGTCATCCCAAACTAGAATTGCCTTCCCCTGTTCCAAATTGTAGTCATATACTCCATCAATACACATCACATGTTTGTTTGTAATTACATTTTTACATGTGTCACATGTATTTGTGTAATTGGAGTACCAAATGGAACACAATTTTGAATAAAGGATCTCGTTTGTCTATGAAAATTGACAATGTCTTTGAATTTTCTTCTTTCAACATGCCTACTTTATTACATGAGTGTAATAAATGAGAACAAAAATTGAATAATAGTGTTACCTTAATGACAGTACGCTTCTCTCAATTCAATATGCATGTTATCTAAGATAGCGTTGAGCACCAGGAATAATCAAGCTCGCGTGACTCCTCCTCTGACTTGCACTGAAGTTGCAGCCGAAGGAGAGCTTACGTGGCTCTTAGACAAAGATGCTGCTGCAAAACTCTAAGGTTGCGTTTGGATGAAAGGATTTGATTTGAGAAGGTATTTCAAATGAATGGTTTTAAAAATAGATGTATTTGAAATAACATGGTTTTAGTGAGGATTTGAAATCTCTCTCAATTTTAACTAAAAAGTGTATGGACACAAATCTAAGTATTTGAAATCCACTCATAATTCAAACACGTGGGATGGATTTGGGCTGTGGATTTGAAATTCATAGGCCCAAATCCACCCAACCAAACACAACCTAAATTAATTTCTTGCATTTAGTTTAATGAATAAGTATATGTATGTGTGTTCCATCAAAAAAAAAAAAAAAAGTATATGTATGTGTTCCATCAAAAAAAAAAAGTATATGTATGTGTGTCAGAGTGTGCGTACTGTGATTTTTTTTGGTTTAAGGTATTGGTTATGATGGTGCTAATTATGGCTCGATCCTCATATCTTATCGTTTTTTTGTAGTTAATGACATATATATACTTTTTTTTTTTTGATGGAACACACATACATATGTATATGTATGTGCATGTGGACCCATACATATGTAAATAGCATTACAGAACAAAGGATTGAAGTAAATAGCATTACAGAACAACGGATAAATGGAAAATGATTGATGAACACAAACTAATGGCAGCTTATAGTAAATAGTATTGCCCAAATTCATGAGTAGCAGAATTAACACAAATAAGTGAAATTGAACATTAAAGCATCACAGTTGGAATGCACAATTAATACAAAATTTAATCTAAGAAAAACATGTTTCATCATTTATAAGTGAATTACTATCATAACACCAAACCTAGATCATTATGAATCCCTCTTGCAAAAACATTACCAGGATATGAACATATGTAGAGGATATCATCAAGAAAATCCACCAAAAAAATTCAAGTATAGAACCCCTCCGTCCCTCTTGCAACAACCATATCATGAATCAGTCCCCACGTCATCGTCGTCTACGGCACAGTCAACTGCCACAGATTCGAAGTTATATTTGCTGCAAAGAAAATTCTTGAAATCAGCGTTATGGCAAAAAAAAAAAAAAATCTACGGCTACATGTACAACTGTAGAAGGCGAAAAAATAATATACTCAATCAGTAATAAGTAATAGTAGTTGATGGGATGGGGAAGTGATGCAGCGTGCGTGATCAAAAGAACAAATAACAAGAATCGTTGATTCACAGAATACCCGAATCTTGATAAAACGAAGAATAATTCTTCAATAATATTTCAATCTTCAAAAACTACTCCACAATGTCTGGAAAACGAGAATAAAAATCAAACCCTAGGGTACGAAGTTCAGAAATTACAGAAAAACCCCAAAACGATTAAAAATTGCAAAAAATAACACCCGAAAAACAGTAAAACGCATTTTTGACCCCTCAAACGATGGAATTTGGCAAAAAAGCGTCACACGTCGCGACATAGCCGTGAGTTTGACTCGTAGCATCGATTCCACCTGAAAAAGTGTGCTCACACGCCAAAATCGGGTTCCGGCTCTCAAAACTTCAAAAATTCAGAAATTCTTCGGATGCTCTCGTTTCTTCAGAAATTGCAACGCCACTCGTTCTACATCATTCCCTCCCGGGTAGAGGAGATTCGCCCTCAAATCTGAATCGGCCTCATCACCAGACGACGAATCCTCAACAAAGGGAATCAAGTGCTTGACATTAAACACATCAGAAGTACGGACATGATTTGGTAATTGCAGCCTATATAACACCACTGGAAGAAGCCCGATTCGGTGGTGGCTGAGAAACAAACCCACGAGGAGCAGCAGGGTTAGGGGACGGGTTGACCGGATTACGAAATCCACTCGAGGCACGACGGGCCAACTGTTTTTCACCTTGGAGAGCGCGTTGGTGCGCCTCCGATACAGTCACAGGGTCAAACATATTAAGCACATCCTGCAACTGAATCCTCAAACCACCAATATAACGAGAAACCAATTGAAATGGTGTCTCCACAAGATCAGTACGTGCAAGCAACTGATAAAATTCAGCAGTATAATCATCAACAGACTTAACACCCTGACGTAACAACTGAAAGCGCTGATATACATCTCTCTCATAATTATAAGGTAAAAAGGCAGCACGGATATGTTTCTTGAATTTACCCCAATCAACAAGTTTAGGCTTACCAGATCGAAGACGGGTTGCCTTCGCTTGCTGCCACCAGGCCTGTGCACGACCACGCAAACGTGTCGCCACCAAAGAAACACGACGATCCATCAGAACATCCTTAAAATCAAGGATTTCCTCCACAGTAGCAAGCCAATCTACGAACTCATCTGCAGCCAAACTGCCATGGAATTCCGGAAGATCCACCTTGAAGCCAGTCTCCCAGCGACGATCAGTGCGATCCGGGCGCGGGGGGGAAGGATCCCGAAGGTGCGCGAACGGATTGCCATCGGGGGTGGCGTCGTCATCATCATCATCATCCAGATCATGTCGTTGGGCGTTGGGTGCCCGCGCTTGAAGGGCCGCCAATTGCTGAGTCAATTGAGCCACTTGTTCGCGCAACAGTGCGATTTCGTCCCTACGAGCGTCCTCCATACGGGCATCGAGATTCTGTCTACGAGGCGGCATATCGACAGGATCGTTCGGAAACTGATACCACTCTGCTAGAAATCTGCTATCTATTTACTCCGGTCAAGATTTAATTTCAATGTATTTAGTTAATTACGTTAATTACTTTAATTACTGCATTCAAGAGCCTTACTCTTATGTTGAAAAGCTTCTTTAAAAGGGAAATGTATTCATCATTTTGATCATTGAGAAATATATTGAGAAATATATTAAGAAAATCTTAAGGTTTCATCCTTAATCGTTCACTACAAGAAATGGGGGGAATAGCGACGAAAATTTTGCGACAAATCTAAATTTCATCGCTAAAATCAATATTTAGCAACAAAATATAAATTTTCGCTGCTAAATTGTTAGATTTAATAATTGCAACAAAATATATATATTTCATCGCTATATTAGCAACAAATTGTTTCATTTTGTTGTTAATAATAAAAAAAACAATGAAAATTATATTTCGTCGCTAATATTTTGCGATGAAATAGAAATTTTCGTGGCTAATTTCTTAAAATTATTTTTTACAACAAAATTTATATATTTCATCGCTATATTAGCAACAATTTACTTCATTTTGTTGTTAATAATCAGAAAAACTATGAAAATTATATTTCGTTGCTAATATTTTGCGATGAAATAGAAATTTTCGTGGCTAATTTTTTGAAATTAATTTTTACAACAAAATTTATATATTTCATCGCTATATTAGCAGCAAATTGCTTCATTTTGTTGTTAATAATCAGAACAAAAATGAAAATTATATTTCGTTGCTAATATTTTGCGATGAAATAGAAATTTTTGTGGCTAATTTCTTGAAATTAATTTTTGCAACAAAATTTATATATTTCATCACTTTATTAGCAACAAATTGCATCATTTTGTTGTTAATAATCAGAGCAACAATGACAATTGTATTTTCTTGCTAATATTTTGCAATGAAATTGAAAATTTTGTGGCTAATTTCTTGAAATTAATTTTTGCAACAAAATCTATATATATTTCATTGCTATATTAGCAACAAATTGCTTCATTTTGTTGTTAATAATCAGAACAACAATGAAAATTATATTTCATCACTAATATTTTACGATGAAATATAAATTTTTGTGGCTAATTTATTGAAATTAATTTTTGCAATGAAATTAAAATATTTCATCGCTATACTAGCAACGTATTGCTGCATTTTGTTGTTAATAATCAGAACAACAATGAAAATTATATTTTGTCGCTAATATTTTGAGATGAAATATAATTTTTTGTAGCTAATTTATTGAAATTACTTTTTGCGATGAAATAAAAATATTTCATCGCTAAACTAGAAACAAATTCTTTTATTTTGTTGTTAATAATTAGGACAACAATGAAAATTATATTTAGTCACTATTATTTTGCGATAATATATTTTTTGTGGCTAATTTCTTGGAATTAATATTTGCAACAAAATTAAAATATTTTATCGCTACACTTTTATCAAATTATTTTATTTTGTTGTTAATAATAAGAACAATAATAATAATTATATTTCGTGGCTAATATTAAATCAACTATGCTTATTAAATCAAGAAAATCGATTTATATAATTAAATGTTTAATAATTCTCCAAATTTTATGTCTTATAAATCAATATGAATGTTTATAAAAATATTTATAAATATGATGATGCAAATGAAGATGGACATAATTAAAGATGGGAGAATGAAGATTGGCTCTAATATTTATTATTTTTTTAATTTTTTTTAAAGTAACATTGATTTTTTACAATTGGAATTGTTTTAAAAATTACAATATATATACACATGTATACATACATATATAGTTGTTACAAGTTAAAAATTAATCAATTAATAAATGTGAAATAAATTATTAAATGAGTAAAAATAACTAAATTAGTAAAAATTGAATACATATATAATTAATATTAAAAACTGAACCAAAGAGTTGTTTGCCCGAATGGTAGGCGCCCAGCTATGGGCGCCCATCCACCAGGGATCAATTCCCACTAAGACCAAATAAAGTATTTATTTAAATAAAATGGGGGAGGGGGTATGTGGGTGCGGGTTGAGTTGGGATCGGTTGGGGCGGGGCGGGTGTGGGTTGGGTACGGGTTGGGGCGGGTCGGGTGTGGGTTGGGTACGAGTTGGGGTGGGTCGAGTGCAGAAGTGGGTTTAGAGAACGATTTAATTGGTTCGGTTGGGGTGGGTCGGGTGTGGGTTGTGGCGGGGCGGGTCGGGTGTGGGTGCGAGATGGGTTGGTCGAGTAAGGAAGTGGGTTTAGAGAATGATTCGTAAATCGGATATCATAGCCAAATATTAGCAACAAAAATTCTAATATTTTTGTTGCTAATGTGAGTTAGCGATTAAATAATTTTGTCATGGGATTTGTTGCTATACACCCGTCGCTAACGTGTTTGCGACAAATGTTTAATTTTCCTCGCAAACATTTTGTGATGAAACTCATATTTTCGTTGCTAACATTTTGCGATGAAACTTATATTTTCGTCGCTAATATTTTGCGATGAAACTTAAATTTTCGTCGCTAATATTTTGCGATGAAACTCAAATTTTCGTCGCTAATATTTTGCGATGAAACTCAAATTTTCTTCGCAAACATTTGCGACAAAATTAATTTTTTTTGTCGCAAACACGTTAGCGACGGGCGTATAGCAACAAATCCTGCGACAAAATTATTTCATCGCTAACTCACGTTAGCGACGAAAATATTAGAATTAGCGACAAATTTTTTCGCGGCTAAATTGCAGTTTTCTTGTAGTGGTTGTTGTGTTTATTCCGGATATTTCGTTATCGAAATCAACGGTTCTCACTTCATTTTATCCTAAATTGACATTGTGTTTATCCGGATATTTCTTTAAGAAATCAACGGAGTTCTCACTTCAATTGAGACGCTTCCCTGCATCAGTTGGTATCAGAGCTCAGGTACGATTCTTGACGATGATTCCAATTTTTGAGGAATATTTTGATGAAAATTGTGGTTATGATGGACCACCAATTTTCGATGAATATTTTGATGAAGGTTGTGGTTATGATGGACCACCAATTTTTGATGAATATTCTGATGACATTTGTGGTTATGACGTACCACCAATTTTCAATGAGTTTATCAATATTCTGGTTGAAGATATTGACGTTGTTGAAGATATTGACGTTGGTTATAGTGGCCTCCCAATTTTTGACAAGGAGAATGCAAATATTTTTATAGTTGAGGATGTTAATCCCAATGACTCAACCATGGAGGATGAGAAAAATTATTTTGTGTGTTTTACGAATGTTGATGGAAATCACACCATTTTGATGATGGAATATCTTATTATTATTTTGTGGTCAAAAGAATACAAAGACGTTGCAGCTCGTCACCGTACATTTACAATGAAAATGAAGCTAGTTGCGATTTCGATTCGAGGACGAATCGTTCCGAAGAGGGGAAGAATGATGGAGAATGACATTCTCCTAGAAATCTGCTATCTATTTACTCCGGTCAAGATTTAATTTCAATGTATTTAGTTAATTACGTTAATTACTTTAATTACTGCATTCAAGAGCCTTACTCTTATGTTGAAAAGCTCCTTTAAAAGGGAAATGTATTCATCATTTTGATCATTGAGAAATATATTAAGAAAATCTTAAGGTTTCATCCTTAATCGTTGTTGTGTTTATTCCGGATATTTCGTTATCGAAATCAACGGTTCTCACTTCATTTTATCCTTAATTGACATTGTGTTTATCCGGATATTTCTTTAAGAAATCAACGGAGTTCTCACTTCAATTGAGACGCTTCCCTGCATCAGTAAGATGAAAAGAAGGCAGAAAATTCTTGAGATGGCAGGGACGATGTTGAATGGGTGGGGAAGATGAATTGGTTAGGGTAATGAGTTCACCCCCAAATCATTTTTGTTTACCACAGTTATCTGCACCCACTAATATAATGAGTTCATCCTCAAATCATTTTTTTACTATAGTTATCTGTACCCGTCTATTTTATGAGTTCACCTCCAAATTTTTTTTACCACAGTTATCTGCACCCACTTATTTTACAAGTTCACCCCAAAATATTTTTTAAAAAGTAATTATATTTAAAAGACTATATTATTATTTTATTAATTTACACAAAAATTAATAAAATCAACTCTATTTTATATATTTACAATCTGCAGCCGAGTCATTGACGAGTTACCGTCTATTAACCGCCAAGTCACCAATATTTTTTGAAAAAAAATCGTATAAACATAATTAAAAAAAAAAAACTATAGAAATTAACCACAAATCTCAAAAAAAAAATTCTTTTATATTTTTTTTTCCATTTTCAATTTTTATTCCAAACTTTTTATTTCTTCGTTTTTTTTTTCTTTTACGTGTACATAAGAAATTGTCAAAGATTTTAATTTGATTAATTTTGTAATATAGTAGTAATTGATTTAGATAATGTATTATTTAATGATGTTTATTGTAATAATAAGAATATTTATGTAATTTTATAATTAAGTATTTTTATTTATTTAAAATTAAAAGAATATTTTCGTCATTATATATATATATATATTAATTTCATTTATTACTATATATAAAATGACGAAAATATTCTTTTAATTTTAAATAAATGAAAATACTTGATTATAAAATTAATTGAGCGGTTCAAGTGATAATGGATGGCTGAAGCGGTGGTAGCGACACCCGATGTGGACCAAGCGCCGCCGTGGAAAGTTTTGTTTGATGTTACGGTAATATTATACTCCATCTAAGAAACAGAAGATGAATAATAAATAATTTTCATAATTAAAGAATTCTTAAAGATTATATGTCACAGTAAATGTGGATGAAAGGATAAGAATAACAAAAGGTCAAATAATCTGAATATCTCATATTAAATAGGTGTTAAAAAATTCATATATTTTGATACAGAAGTAGAACATCTTTATATAAACTGGAGTAAAAAAAATTAAAAATCCGTACAATCTCTTCAAATATAAATGTAAACTGCGAATATATACATTACAATTACAATAGAAAATAAAACAAAAGTGATTGTTATTCTTCATCCAAATTAAAGACATTGAATTTGTCATTTTTCAACCAATTTCACATGAACATTTGATTTACCGAACAATTTTCATGTTTCATTACAAATCTACAACTAAAAAAGAAAATGGACCTAAAGAATGTTGGAGGAGAAATGAGGTGAATTGAAAAAAATGAAAGAGATAAGCTCCTATTATATAGGAGATTGAATTAAGATCTAACGGTTAAGATTAATACATATAAATGAACGGTGAAGCTTAAAGTAAAGAAATGAAATGGATGAGGATGAAGAATTTTTGAAATGAAAGAATTTAGAAGAGAGAGATTTAGATAGATGGATGTGATTGTGACACATGTAACTTAAAGAGTTTGTAAATATATAAGATTAAGATTTTGTCATAACATTTGTTTTTGCAATATTATACATGAAATGACCATGTAGGTAAATAAAATAAAAAATGTAACACTTTATACATATATTTATTACTATTATTTAATGAGTTTTTAAATTCATTCTGTATAAAATATTTTTAAACGATAAATAATTTACGGGACGTATTTGATTAATTTAAAAGAGGACTATTTTAATATCCCCGCCCACATTCAGCTTTATAGGGTTTTTGTTGACAGGAAGTTGATTTTTTTTTTTTTTAATCTTTTTGCATTATCATTATGTCATTAATCTAAGGGTCATTTCTTATTTTTGGATTATGATGTTATACAATTACATGTATTAAAAAAAAAAAAAAAACTTCAATATAAAAAAATGGATGTTCTTCACATCGATTAGAAAGGAATATTCGTGCTTCATTACACTCAAAATAGTCATGTAAAGATTCCAAATGGAATATAATTTTTCGAGCCCAACCCAGTGATTGAACTAGAAATTTAATTAAAGCCTATTACACTCCGGCCACGGTTATACACTGATACACACACGAACTTATTGAGTACGCCCACCTAAATAAATTACATCTAAAGAGCATATGAAATGTATAATATAACCTTGAAATTTTGAAAAAAAATCTATAGATGAGTACACCCATCTATTCCAAATTTTCACGGTTGAATCACCACCACCACCAAAACAACAACCAACAATAAAAACACCAAATCATCACACTAAAAAGAAACTAAAAAACACAAAATGTCAGGAAAACAAATATTTTTTAACAAAACACAAAATTTCAGAAAAAAATACAGAATTATGTAAGATTTGGATAAAAAGTATTAGACATGATTTTAAAAAATTAATGTTCAAAAATAAAAAATGAACATAGATTAAATGTTTGAAAAAAAAAATTGAAAACGGATTAAATGTTAAAAAAACAAAAAATCGGACAGGAGAAAATTTTCGAAAAAAGTAGGCATGTTCGGCAAAATATTTTGGACAAATACAAAAAAATCAAACAAATTCCAAAACCCTAATTTTAAAAACTGTAAAAAAGCCCTAATAAATTTCCTAATTTCGCCTACTTGTGGGCGGCGCGGCGCTACCACGACGACAAGGGAGGGGGTGGTGCGACGGAGCAAGAACGGCTGACAACATTCGAAGGGGGAAGGAGCGACGACGGCCGTGTCGCTTGAGACGTACCTGGACGCGTGGAGCGACGACGAGGCTTGAGGGAGGTGGCGAGGCTTGATGGAGGCGGGGAGGCGGACGGGAGCGATTTTTTTTTTTTACAATCGACTCGATCTCACCTGAGGGGAGGGAGCGTCGACGACGCTGGGAAGGGTAGGCCAGTGACTTGCCAACACAGCTGGGAGGGAGGGAGGCGGCCGACATCGCTTGGGAGGGGGGGAGGGAGACAGCCGGCGCCGCTTGGGGAGGGAGGGAGCTAGGCGGAGAGGGAGGGAGGGAGGGAGGGAGGGGAAGGGTAGAGTGGGGAAAATTTAGGATTTTGAAATGATGTGGGTGTGAGATTTATTGAAGAAGGGTATTTCGGGGTTTTTCACGTGGGTGTCCTCAATAGGCCGCTGTGTGTATAACCGGACCCTTACACTCCTCGTCTTTTGTTCCTTTGATTTTGGCACAAAATTAATTGTTAGAGTTGCTTATTAGTAATAGTCTTTAGTTCCTTTGATTTTAGCACAAAATTAATTGTTAGAATTGCTTATTTATTATAAGAGGTAAAATATACGAAGTATTTTTGGGTGGGGCTATTAACACCCCACAAAATGTTATACAAACCTCAAATGTTATACACACCCCCATTAAAATTTAAAAATGATCAAATTTTATTACTAAACATACCTCAAATCTTTCCTATTTACTCTTTATTCTTTCAAAACAAATACAAATTGAATAAAATATTTAAAAATATTATAAAATTTAAATAAATCTTCAAAATTATATACTCCCTCTGTCCCATTATTAATGGAACATTTGTCAAAAACCCTTGTCTCACTATTATTGGAACATTTGCCACCTATTACAATCTCCTTTAAAAATCTCATTTAACATCTACTTATTTACACTTCATGCCATTACTTTTTTACACACAAACAAAAGATCTTCTCTCCAATAAAGTTGAAATACCCATAATATCCCTCATAAAAGTCAACTTTATCACCTTTAATACTAATAAACAATTCTACATTAAAACTCGTGCAAACAGTAAATGTTACATTAATAATGGGACGGAGGGAGTATAAATTTAAAAAAAAATAAAAAATTCTATAATACGAAAAAACAAAATAAAACTCAAAATATTTTAAAAAATCAACTAAATATTAAACAATATTTGAATTGAAAAATCAATTAAATCTAAATAAAATCTAAGAAATATTAAATAAATCAAATAAATATTATAAAATAAATAAATTTAAATTAACGTTTAAATTTAAAAAAAAACTAAATAAAATAAAAAGTGAAAGAAAAATTAACTCGATCATAAATAAATATCTAAACAAAAAATTAAATAAATTTTTTTTATTGATTTTTTAAATTTAATTATTTTTGACAATTTATTAAATATTTTATTCATTTAATTCTTTTTTGATTATTTTTTTTATTTTTTTAATTATATGTTTTATTTTCTCAGAATTTTTTCAAAAAAAAAAATTGATTTACGTAAATTACTTTTTTTTTTAAAGTTTTAGTTGATTTTTTTAAAAGTACTTTAAATTATAATTACATTTATTTTCAAATTATTTTTTAAATTAATTTACTCTTTATTTATGTAAGGGTTATTTATTCATTTTATATTTATCTATTTTTGTATTTAAAATTATGGGTTGTGTATAGAGTGTATTATATTGGGGTGTTATTAGTTTCACCCATATTTTTTATTAGGGTATACTCCCTTCGTCCCACAAAAATAGTTACATTTGACTTTACACACAAATTAAGAAAAATTAATAAATATAGTGAAGTTTAGCTAATGTACCAATTTTGCCCGTGAAATCTCATACTCCAAAACCTATTAAAACATTAATTACCCTTATTAATTAGGGCTAAAATTGACAATAAATCATTTAATACTAAAGTAAAAAAGAAAATGTAGCTATAATTTAGGACATAAAAAAAAAATAAAAATATGTAACTATCTTTGTGGGACGGAGGAAGTATTAGTCCATTGAAAAAAAAATAGAAAAGATAATTTTGTATGAGAATTGAAAAATAATGACATTTAATATAATTTTAAGATAAAAAAAAATAAATTTATGTCCATTTAAAAAATGATAAATCTAATAATAGATGAAAATGAAAAAGAGACAATATAATTAAAAACAGAATGAGAATCAAATTGACAAATAGGATGGATGCTAAAAAAATATGTGTAGTCTTCGTTGTATTGAACAGGTATAATGCAAAAATATAAAAATTAAAAAGTATTTTACTTTGAAAATTTCACACAAAATCCTAAATCAATAAAAATATAATCTTCATTAATATCTCCATCAATGTCTCAATTATTTTAAACTATTGTACATTTAATATGGGTAAAATCTAAATTAATGTCAGCTCCAGCAGATCGCTGACAGTCGACGAGTTCGGGACTAGGATCCTCGAGCCCAGCCCTCAAAGACAATCATTTTCGCTGAGGTTACAATCAATTTTGCGGACTTCCCTTGACTAGAGGTTGTCCACCATCGAGCGTGCATCCGTAGGTCGGTGAGCCTACGAATTGGTCGGCTGATTGGGCCTACAAGGTATGAAAGGGCAAGCGAGGCGTCAAACCAAAATCCCACGAGATGCTATCATCAACTGTGCCTCGAGCGCGCCCGATGCATGACATAAAATGGTTGAGGCCAAGTCGTTATACCAGCGTCAACAATCAGTCGGACAATTCCAGAGAGAAAGACATGTTGTTCTTTCGTTTAGCACCACATTTGACAAGTAGAAGCTCGTACATAGGTCATCTAACCCCATCGAAGGCGTGAGCACCACATCTAAACGTGTGCGTATTCTCTCGAGAATTGCACGTTAAGTTGCACGCCTATTCGGTCGTGTGTCGGGCAATACGGGAGAGGAAGACACGTTGTTTTTCCGTGTAGCACCACAATCAACAAAGGTGTTAGGAATTAATATACAAGAATTAATTCTCACCCTCTCTACAAGTTCGGACTTTTAGATGAGACGGAATTCTTTCATGTTATCAGAGCCAACTCTCTACTTCGATGTCTGGATCCACCTGTTGAACCACGTGTCGACCTTGTCCCCGTCTCACGTGAGGGAGGGTATTAAGGTATCCCACATCGGATAGAGAGATGGTCTTGGGTGGACTTATAAGCCTGGGCAATCCTTTCACTTAACACCTTGGTTTTAAGTGTAGAGTTAGGCCCTAGCTATCACATGGTATCATTCCTGTTGGAAGCACTCCACCCATTTAAATTGTCCACTCGATAAGCCTCCTCCCCAAAAAAAGGGTAAGAGGTGTTAATCCGAGCCTCCTCCCCAAAAAAAGGGTAAGAGGTGTTAATCCGGCCCACCTGGGTTCGATTCCTGTTGGAAGCACTCCACCCATTTAAATTGTCCACTCGATGGGCCTCCTCCCCAAAAAAAGGGTAAAAGGTGTTAATCCGGCCCACGAGTGAGGGGGAGTGTTAGGAATTAATATACAAGAATTAATTCCCACCCTCTCTACAAGTTCGGACTTTTAGATGAGACGGAATTCTTTCATGGTATCAGAGCAAACCGGTCGGAATTCTTTCATGGTATCAGAGCAAACCGGGCAAACGACCTGGGTTCGATTCCTGTTGAAAGCACTCCACCCATTTAAATTGTCCACTCGATGGGCCTCCTCCCCAAAAAGGGTAAGAGGAATTAATATAGAGCACCACATTCGAACGTGTGCGTATTCTCTCGAGAATTTCCCGGCGCACGGTCATACGTACAATGGCCATGCATCCAAAAGACGTTGAATGGTCGCCACCGGCCGGGAGGTTGTAGGAAAATTGTGGGCCACCGGCGCCGTTGTTGTCCACCTTGGTCGGCCCGAAGGTCCCATGCCAAGGGGAAGGTGTGAGTGCGCAGAAGGGGCTGTATGTTTTTGTTTTTAATTCCTAGTGACAACATAAACCCCTTCCCCACCCCAAATCGGCTATAGAATCAATTTCCAAGATTAAATTTAGCATTCGAGCTTTAAGGATGGGAGTTTTGTCATCTGTGGCCATAGTGATCCTACTATGGATATGTCGTGTGTATAAATTATTAATTTAATATTATTTGTCTTCGAATCAAAGCCTCAAATATAATTTTCATGATTATCATTAATTTTAATATTTTATTATTGATATTGACATTTTTTTTATATCTTGCACAATCACTAAGAAAAATATCTAATGTAGTATATACTCTATTAAGGATGAATATTATGTGAAACTGTTTAATATATGGGACGAGCTTGTACATGAATCATTCTAGTATTTGAATTGCCCTTTAAAATATAATTGAACTAGTTTAAAATGGGTTGAAATAAATTAATAATATATATATTTTTTTAAATATGTCAAAAGTGTTCTTTGAATCTCTATCTCACCTCCAAAAATTTGTTTGTGTTGCAAATTTTCCTAACTTCTTAAGAAAAAGAAAATTGTTAAAGAAAAATCACATGAAAAAGATTTAAATTATTTTTTTATTTATAAAAATGAGAATAATTAATTTTATCTTTTAGGCCTGCATCATTCAACATAATTTGAAAAACTATGTTTATGTTTAGAAAACATAATTCTTATCTTACAATTTAATAGATTTAAATTTTAATGGAAATAATATTGGCCGGCCTACAATGTATTTTTAGTTAAAAAAAAATCATTTTGAATTGTTTGGTGAAATAATAATGATAGATTTTATTGTCTTTCTTTAAATTTTACTAATTCATTTTAATTATTAATTTTTGAATACAAAACGATGAAGTTGGATAGCTCAAGTGGTTAGAGCACCACTACCTAGGCTTTAAATCCTGAGTTCGAGTCATGGGGAGGGGAAAAGGGATGGGTATTTAATGTAATTAAAAAAAAAAAAGGTGAACATCGGCTATGTCAAACAACAAGTCTGACCTTCCATATCTACGTATTGCACTAATTGTCATCATCAAAGATACCAAAATATCCGATATTTCAGTTTTCATAGATTTTAATTTTTGGAGCCCTGTTCTTCCCTAAAATGCAGAACGACGTAATACTCAAAGTCCTTCACGAGGGTAGATGCAAGTTGATTCGTACAACCAATCAAACAACATGTCAGAGCATCGTAGATGAAATAAAAAACAAATGGCCCAATATGTCAGAAGGTAAATTTTCAATTTTATATTCAGTTAGATGCATCAACAATTGCTATTTAGAATCAGATAGTGATTTCGCTGGTATGATGGATTTCTGCATTTTGTCATCTGAAAAGGAACGGTTAATACTGTATGTGTCAATTGTTCTTCGAGTTCTATTGATGTAACTCAGATTAAGGAATCTAGTAATATGCCAAGCACCACACTCATTGTGAAGGAGAATTCGTGTATACCTAAAAAAAATTGCTCGGTCGAATTCTTGGGTATAGGCAGTATACCTAATTTTGACATATGCCCAGATGAGAGGAAGAAGTCATATTTGTCTGACCATTGGGGTGACATAATTGCTGTAGGAGCAATTTTCTCTAGTGGAGCACCGGAATTTAGGATTGAATTGATAAAGTACTCAATTAAGTTGAAATTCCAGTTTACATTCATCAAGAACTCTCCCAAATACGTGCATGTCGTTTGCTCCGAAAAATAAACAACTAACTGTCAATGGTTTATTAAAGCTAAGCAAACTCCTACAAAAGTTGGTTTTATTGTGTTGAAGGCTAATTTGAGTCACAATTGTGTAGGAAAGTTATTACTGAAAGATAAAAATAGATTCGGAACAAAGGTTATTAAGGATCTAATATTGCAACAAGTAAAAAACAACCTTTCAATCAGTGGAAACAAGATAATCGAGGATATTAAAAAGGATTACGGGTTAGATATTGAATATTATCAAGCGTGGCGTGGAATAGAGGCTGCGAGGGACAACATTCGGATGTTATGATGATTCATACGACGAACTCCGTTGGTACGGAGATGCAGTGAAGAGAACTAACCCATGCACTCTGTTTGATTTGGAAAAAGATGATATAACGAATCACTTCCAACGATTGTTTGTCTCATTCCACGTCTGCAAGGAAGGGTTTAAAACATGTAGGCCGATGTTGTTTATAGATGGAACGTTCATGAAAGGTAGGGTCAAGAGAGTATTGCTCGCTGCTACAGCAAAATATGGCGACAATGATAAACATTCTATATCTCAAATTACAATTTTATATAATGTTCGAACATCAGTAAAATTAGTTGATTTTGTGTTAACTTATTAACTTATATTTGTCTTTATTGTAGTTTTTAAAGAATGGATGTTCAGTTATAGTACTCCCTCCGTCCGCCTATAAGCTTCCCATTTTACCATTTTGGTCCGTCCGCCTATAAGCTTCCCATACCCTTTTTGGTAAATACTTTTTCTTACACATCACTTTATATCTTACTTTTTCTCTCTATCTCTCTCCTTCTTCCAATCACATCACTTGTACTATATATATTATTTAATCACTTTTCTTAATCTATGTGCCAAAAAGTAACGGGAAGCTTATAGGCGGACGGAGGGAGTATATATGATGTGTTTTAATTGTTTCACTTACGGTCTGGACAAGTTATAAATTCAACTACTGCATTATAAAAACAACTTGTTAATTTGTAGCTTTCTTATATAAGTTTCTGAGATGTTGCCATTCACCGTCCTCATCAGCAGACCAATTAATTTTTGTTCTTGCGATGTAGGTCTGTTTCCTGTTGTTTTTGCAATTGTATCAGCTGAGAACAGGGACAATTGGGCATGGTTCCTAAGTAAGATCAAAGATAACATACGCTACGATAAACAAATCATATACGTATACATTTCTGATAGAAACACCGGTTTAATGTCAACGTTCTATGAAGTATGGGAACAACCAGCTCATTACTACTGCTTGTATCATCTTCTATCTAATCTGAAAGGAAGGTATGGAGGTGGTTGGAACACTCAGCACCGCGAGAACATGACAGATCTTTTCAAGCAGTGTGCTTATGCCCCAACTAGCTCCATCTTCAATGAAAAAATCACTAAGTTCAAGGAGGTGGGAGGGAAAATTGCAGAAGACTGGCTGCAAGATACTCCATATTCAAAATGGGTTGTATACCATTCACCACATATAAAAAAGGTATGGTGAAATGACGTCGAATGCAGCAGAGTCGTTTAACTCTTGGATTCGAGACGCTAGAGCTCTTCCAATCACTTATATGATTGACTCTATTAGGAAGCAAATTTCTAGATGGTTTGTTGAGAGACGTCAAGATAGCCAATCATGGACATGTTTGTTAGTACCTAGCAAGGAGCAAGCATGGAACGAAATGTCGAATATCAGTGCGTCGTGGGTCGTATCAATATATCCAAACGGGCAGTTTGAAGTTGGATCTAAAACATCAGTTACTATCGACTTGGATTATAAAATATGCACATATTTTCAATGGCAAATAAAGGGTTTCCCATGCGCGCATGTAGTGGTCGTTATTAAAAAGCATTGTACATCTATATCCGAGGTTGTTGAAGACTGTTTTTTTACTTCTAGCTATCGTGATTGCTATAAAGTGGATCTCGCTCCAGTTCCAGATACAAGGAGGTTTGCTTTCAAGTGCAGTTCACATTCTGAAAAAATTCTACCCCTGTACTAAAGAATCCTCCTGGTCGTCCCAAACAGAAAAGCATAACGTCATATGTAGAATTTCGTCAAGTCAAGCCTACAATATGCAGCAAGTGTGGCAAGAAAGGACGTCACGACACATTGACTTGTGCTCACGTATTCGGAACAGATAGGACAAATATAGACAATTAGATGTCTTTAAAATTATATCTGGATATTCTAACATTGGTTTGCACCGAAGCATTTAATTTTTTATTATTCAATCTACTTTTCACATTTCTAATCTCCTTGTTTTTTCATTTTAATCTTTAAGTAGTTAATGTACTATTTTATATATCATCGTCAGTTAACTGTTTATTGTAGCCATTGATTTTAATTATAACCATATTCAGATATAGGAAATATGTTGTATTATGTAACATATATTATGATACATAAGATAAATGATTGATATATTGAATTGAATGGTCTGTTGTAACATAGTTTCTACACATACATTTATAAAAAATATAATTAATTTTCTTAAAATAGTTTATAATGATATATAATTAAATGGTTCCATGCTGCTTATAGTTTTGTAATAAATTTCGGCATACATTTGTACATTCACAAGTCATGTACATTTTAATAACTTCAGTTAATGAGGTAGAATGTCTATAATAATATTAGTGTTCATTATGTTGTTACATCAAAAATAATTTACCAAATTTACATTTAGCATCTACCAAAATATTTAACAATGATCGAGTACGTTGATTAGTTAATACAATCAAAAAAGTAAAAATGTTCGAAATGTACGAAAAGAATATATATAAAACTACGACAAAAATAAATTATATCATAACCTAATAATAAAATGCAGTAAGTAGTAATTATGATCACAAATTTTGTTTTAAGGAAAAGAATATCAAGGACATTAGTATTCCAAAATAGTCTGGAGACCAAAATAGTATTCCAAAACAATATCATAACAAAAAAACATTTAATGGTCATCAAGGACATCAAAACATAAAGTCTGGAGACCAAAATAGTTAAATTGTTTTAAGGAAAACAAAAAGTGTTTAGAAAGACATCACAACCCAGTGCTTAGTCAGCAACATATCGAAACGGATCTTCAAAGGCCCCTGCAATTCGAACACGCATTTCACTTGCTCTTCCTCCATCAAACGACGCAGAATTGGGATACACCCCTCTATGGAATGACTCAATCAAAGAGCATACAACAACACCACAATCAAGGGACCCTTCAACCTGCTGCATAATATTTGATTCTATTGGTTTGGTTAATGATCGCTTTAGGAATGGGTGATTTGGTGCTCTTCTTCTCCAAACGTTCTTTAGCTTCGCATCAACATATTTAACCTTGCAATTATACATTATTTTTGAGTAATTAGTGTAATTTTATGAACAAAAAAAATGCTCTCATGTTTCTTATATAAATATAAAAGAATATTGTCTTACCACGTGCATAGCATCTTTTAGATATTGATCATTGGAACCTGTTGTCCTAGGGCGAAGTGAATTGAAAAATGTCCATTGATTCTTCTTAATATCAAGCTTCAACAAAGTCCAATGTCCTGTGACGTTGGAGCGTGTTCTTGCTCCACTCTCCGTTACGTTAACAGGAAATATGAGAAAATCTTTATCGACAACATCTTCCAATGGACGTTCAATTAACACACCAAATATATTTTGCTTCGATATTTCCTGCTTTTGGATGAGAACCTTAAATGTAACAATTTGGACGATAATGCACATTTTAATATAATATACAATGAAATATAAATTTATACAAAATAAACAAGTTTGTCATATATTACCCAGCATGATGACGTAAAAGTCGTCACCCTTCTAGCACTAGGGTATGTCTGGAATAGCCTCAAACGGATCAGTTCGGACCAAGCATCGATTACCTATTACATTATACATATTGCAATACATCTGTTAAGCACATTTCGAGTTCTAATACAGAGCAAAATATAATATAATATAGTTATACCTCGTTGTCCAGAGATCGATTGTTTAGCAAGCTGATTAGCATCCCAACTGTAACATGCGTCAGCGGACCATTTCAAATGTAAACAAGGTGACTGCATTTTTAAAATTTCATTAGTTGTAAATAATAAGCAAAAAATATTAGACATTGTTAATTACATAAGTTATAGAAACTTGGGGATGAAATTTACCTGTCTCCATGTTCAATGAACTTCTTATAAATTCCATCTTTCAATTCACGTGGACAATTTTTCACTGTTCCAAGACGATTATCAAAAGAGTTCTTCACAGACCGTTTCACATTCTTCTTTTTTGCAGCAGCTTTTACATCATCTCCATCACTGTCATCTATTTCATGGACTTTCATCAGATCTTGAGTAAGAGGCTGTGGAGACATCTGAACTGGTTTCCTGCTTAATGCCCTTGTCCTGCCCTTCATACACGCAGCCATCGAACTAATGAATTGCGTATCACTCTTTTTATTCTCAATCTTAATTTTTGCTGTAGGATGTATTTTCACTGCGTTCCCATTATCATCAGTCGGGAAGGTCACATCAAGGATTCCAATATTTGACAATGGCGTTCTAATACTCCCAGAAGCCACACTGATTGTTTTATGCTCAGTATTTTCTACTGAGTTCGAACCTAATACATGATCACTAGGCGAGGATGTCTTTCCCTTAGAAACGCTATCACCCAAAACCATGTCATATGCGATAGCAGCGGCATTAACCTCCACATTCTCATGCATTTTACCTACTCCAACATTTGTCATATTTGCTTCAAGTTCATTCTTCCCCCCACAAGATCCCTCCTTAGAAACAATTTTCAAATATTGATCATAAACATAATTCCCCACAGAAAATCTCTCCACCGCTTCTTTTTCAATTTCATCAATCTCTTTGATTAATGTCTCATCTTCAAACAAGTGTGTTGGGGTTGGTCCTCTGACCATCTCTACCTCTCTTCTCAGGAGCTCAATCTCAGATTCAAGGTGACTTATAATATCTGTTTTCTGAGCTCTTTCTAGCTGATTACGAACACGCTCATTCTCCAACTGTTCTTTCAATAATTTAATTTCAAAACGCATATCCTCTACCTCATTTCTACAGCCACCGACATCCTTTTCACATGTTCTTTCAGAATCAACATTCAAATTCCCCTCCACGTTTTGTCCTATAGTCTCTGGCCCAGACCCACCCTGAGTATTATCACCGTCCAAGAAAGTCTTGTTCAAATCACTACAAACTTTCATAACTGTGTCATGGAATTCAGTAGCATCCCTCATTGAACTATCAAAACCCAGGTCAATTGAAGGCCCCTTGTCAATATTTGCAGTATCACCCTTTGATGAAGAACCAACTTCAAACCTATGTACAGATGACTCATCAACAACTGTTTTTCCCCTTCCAACAGACTCTGAGTTTGTTTGTCCAGCTACAACTCCACTTGAATCCCCCAGAGCATCTGTCATATTCACTGCATTACTCTCAACCGGTGGACTATCTTTAATCGCTCTCACTGCAGTGAGTTCGTCATATTGCACCACCTCTCACGATTCTTTAGCCAATGGTTCAGGGTACACCTGCAACATTGTTTGACTATCACACCTATGCCTTTTTTTATAGTTACTTTTGAGAAAAAAGCATAAACTCCGTTCATAAATCGATAGACTAATATACCTTTGTGTATCTATGCAACCGTCCATTGAATATAACCCCATTTAACTCATTGAGATCCCACTTTAAAAACCTTGGAAAGGCCTTCCGGTCCACCGGGTGAACAAGCGATGTGTGTTTGCACAACCAGTACTGAAATTACATTAATATCAACACTCGTCATTAAGAAATAAAGTATAATACAAAATAATATAGTTGTTTAACTTTACTTACACGCAAAAACATTGCACATTCACAAACTTTCATATCCCTGCTTCTCTTTAAAGAATTAATCAAATTCACAACAAAGTATGTAAACTAGTCGAAATTGCACATTCCATTGAAATCTTCCAAACACGATGTCATATACCAAGATAAGGCCCCACTCCTGACAGGGCATAGTATACCACCCAAGACGTAGCAATATAGAAGTCTACATACATCCTGTATAGACTCAATATTTGTTAATTCAACGATTTCCTTTATCTTAGCTAGGAAAACAGGTTTGTACAAAGGGAAGTTTAGTGGTTTCATTACAAGTCCTTCCCTAAAACACCTTCGGATCCAACCTGGATGGGTGTAATTATCGCCTCTCAGACTTATACTCTCCTCACCTGATACTATTCCAAAAACCAGTTCTGCATCTTCTCTTGTAATTTTTAACTCTTTTGAACCAATAATGAAGCACTCTGACTCTTCGTCAAACATTCTTACAATGTCTCTTATATCATCTTCTATTTTCATACAGCTGTTAAACATCGTTTCACTTCCATTGCGTAGAAAAGAAATTAATAGCAGATAGATTAATATGTCATTTTATTGTTTTGGATGATTTTAATTCAAGTATGCAATAACAAACTGCACAATAGTATGTGGAGACTGCATTTTATTGAATTGACAAATGCATATCAATACTCCATGAGTGCCTATTATACTTCCATGACTGCATTTAACAACCGTAGTATTATGGATTACTAAACACAATTGTTTTCTAATTAAAATACTTTGTTGTTGATACAATGGTACTGCATATAAATTATACTCCCTCCGTCCCATAGGAACTTGCACACTTGGGTGGGCACACAATTTAAGAAATGTGTAAGAAAAGGTGTAATGAGTGATGTTTTGAGGGGTAGTTTTGTAAAGTTTTATGAATAAAGTAAAATAAAAAGTAGATGGAGTGTGGAAAAGTAATAACGTATGGGTAAATAAGAGTATATTTTGAGGGTGGAGATTATGAAGATATTTCCTTTTATGATATTTTCCGTTAGATTTGTAACAGAATAACAACGTAAGCTACACGCTCTGTGAGTGTTCTTCCTGCAACTTTTCCAATGTCAATTTATGCTCATTTTTACCTGTGAGTGTTCTCACCTCAAGCCATCAGACATTTCCAAACACCTTTCCAAACACCGGTACAAACACCAAAATCCAAAATCAAATTTAAGATAACTGTAAAAATTATATATGATCAAATTTAAGATAACTGTAAAAATTATATATGAATTGGAGATGGATGAGACAACAAAATTTTAAATTGACAAGGGGCTTTAATTCCTAGCACTGAGAAGAGACTACACCGGGCAGCCTCGACGAATCCCGTGGCCGAATTTGAATTTCATAGCCGATGACGTAATTCGTGGAAGAATGTGGAGGGCGATGGTGTGGAGCTGTGGTGGCGGGTGGCGGTAAGGTGGTGACGAGGATAGGACCAGAGTAACAGCGACATTGACGGCTCTGGAGTTGGGGACACAGAACTACGGCGGCGAGGAAGAAGTGGGGAAGGAGAGATAAGTATGCATATATCTATATATATATATATAACGGGTTTTTGTTTTATAATTTACATTATAAATAATTACTGTATAATTAATGTTCTTTTAATTTTATTTGGTAAGTATATATTATATATTCAAACTTATATAATTATATTTTGTATATTCAAATTATATTCAAATACAGATTTATATAAATTTCAGTTTTAATAAATATTTTTATTCAATTTTTTTATTTCATTTGTAATTAATAATTTTGAATTCTAATTGGTAATTATTAAATATTCAGATTATATATATTGTTGGGCTTAGGCCCAAGTGTTTTGGCCCAAGGCCTTAACACAAAAGGCCCGTAGCCAACTTGCTGCCCTAGTAGTTTATATCTTGGCAGCCTCCCACTCAAGTCTTATTGGAGTCATTCTTTCTTCTCTCTCTTTGTGAAGTATAACAAAGAGTTAAGTGTGAAAGTCTTGAGTGTGGAGAGTTACCGTATGAACTTGGTTCCCTCTCTACGTATCCCAATCCCAGGTGACTGAGCCTGTGTCTATCTTATCTCAACGGAGACGACGATTAGACCCAATAGTGGTATCAGAGCCACGGGTCGTCGTCTGCCGCCGTCTCTGTGACGCCGCCTCCTCTTTGGCGGAAACCTAGCCGCCGCCGCCGCCTCCGTGGCGGAACCCTAGCGGTGGCCTCCGCCGTCCGTCCCTGCAACATTAGCGCCGCCGCCTGGACTCGCTTCTTGAAGCCGCCGCCGCTGCTTGCTGTCCTGAAGCCGCTGCCGTCGCCTACTGTCCGACATCCGCCGCCGCTGTCGCCGATCGCTCCTGTAGAAGCGTCGCCGCCGCCTGTCGCCTGTTGTCCTGGAGCCGCCGCCTCTTGCCTGAAGCCGCTGCCGTCGCCTCTCGCCGGAAGCCGCTGCCGCCGCCTCTCCCGTGGGTAAGTTTTGGGGAAAATTTGGAGAGAGTTGTAAATCTTCTCCATTTCCCCACCTGTCGGCCGCTACTGTACAAAAGGTAAGAAAGGTAATTCCTTTTCTTATTTCTGCTGTTAGTTATTTTTATTTATTAGTTTATTAATTTATATTAATTGCTTTAGTTACTGATTTCAAACTAAGTAAATTAATATATATAAGTATTCTGATATTTGATACTCAGTAGATTGGTTTAAATATTTTTTATATTTATTTAACCCCCTTTTTAAGAAATAGACAGATTATTGTGTCTTGAGTACTTTCGACTCGGTGAAATAATATTTTCTGCGGCACTCGTGGGATCTGCCCCCGTCATTGACGGGAATTAGGCAGCACGTTTGCTTGGTCCCGGGATTGCCTTGAAGATTCGTTTGGTGAATTTGAGACTCTTACCTAGGGTCTCGCTCTGGTAAATTGGCTTTGACCTCTTGTCTATTATTTTCGTAGCGTAGCCCCTGGCCGGGGATTATTTACTTGGGATTTTGGTGCTGTAGATTTAAGACTTTGTGATTGATATTTGTTATCTTTGTTTTGTGGTCTTGATTTTGGTGACCTGTGTGTGCCTGCTTCCGCTTGCAATCTACTGTTTTTTTTCCTTGTATATTTTTTTTTGTGGGCTCAAAGCTGTGTAAACAAATGGCCAATCATACTCCCACGTATGTGTTGGCCCCCTTTAATGGAAAAGGTGATTTCAGTATCTGGCAACAGAAAATGGAATGCATCCTAATCCAGCAAAATGTTTACGCAGCCGTTGACCATTATGAGGATGATGAAACTGATAAACAGAAAAAAGTAATGAATAAACAAGCTGTGTCTTCCATAATCTTGCACTTGTCTGACTGTGTGCTTAGAAATGTTGGTGTGATAAAAAATGCTAAAAAGTTATGGGAAAGGTTAGAAGAGTTGTACACTGAGAAATCTTTGCCTAGTAGAACTTTCTTGCTCGAAATTTTTTTTCAGTTTAAACTTGACTTGAATAAAGAGGTTGATGAAAATCTGGATGTGTTTAATAAACTTATTCAAGATATTAAGCTTACGGGTGATAAAGGCATTGATGAGTATACTCCTGTTGTGTTGTTGAATGCTATTCTTGATACTTATAGTGATATGAAGTCTGCTATTAAGTATGGTAGAGATATTATTACTCTTGACACTGTGGTTAATGGCTTAAAGAGCAAAGAGCATGAATTAAAATACCATGGGAAGAGTAGTAAAAATTCTGGTGAAGTCATGCATGTTAGGGGTAGATCTTCTACTAGATTTCATAACAAGAAAAAGCATGATAATCATGAATTTGTTGCTAAGAAGAAGTCTTATGATAACAATCGATCTAAGTCTAGGAATCGTAAGTGCTATAACTGTGGTGAAACTGGTCATTATTACAAGGAATGTAGTAAGCCTAAGAGGAAACAGCATAAAGAGCATGCTAACATGGCTTCCTGCTCTAATCATGATGGTGATGTTTATATGGTGACTGAAATATATGATGAACAATGTGTGAATTCTGTGCATTCTACTTCTATGTGTGAAAATGAATGGCTTGTTGATTCTGGTTGCACGTTTCATATGTCCCCATTTAAAAATCTATTTTCTTCGTATGAAGAGGTTAAGCATGGTTATGTGTCTATGGCTAATGAGAAAAAGTGTCATATTGCTGGAATTGGTGATGTATGCTTAAAACTGGACTCTGGTGTTTCATTTACTCTAAAAAATGTGAGGCATGTTCCTGACTTGAGCAATAATTTGATTTCTTGTGCCGCATTAGAAGATGATGGTTATGAGGGAAAATGGGGGAAAGGTTGCATGAAAATTTTGAGGGGTTCTTTGGTGCTTTTCAAAGCTGTTAAAAGAAACAATTTGTATGTTTGCTTTACCAAATCTGATTCTTATGTGGATTTTGTGAATGTTGTCAAAATTGATAAGACTGAATTGTGGCATAAGAGATTAGGACACATGAGTAACAAAGGGCTTGAAATTCTGCATAAATTTGGTGCATTCAGTGATGAAAATCTGTCTTGCATTCCATTTTGTGATTCTTGTGTGTTAGGAAAACAACATAAAGTGAAATTTCCTGTAAACCCCTACCCTAATACCTCTTCTTGCACTGATATTCTTGAGTACTTGCATGTTGATGTTTGGAGTCCTGCTAGTGTGCCCACCCATGGTGGAAATGTGTACTTTCTATCTGTGATTGATGACTTTTCTAGGAAAGTTTGGGGTTTCTTGTTGAAAAACAAATCTGATGTTTTTGCAAAGTTTAAGGATTGGAAAATTCTTATTGAAAATCAAACTGGTAAAAAGATTAAAAGCCTTAGAACTGATAATGGTTTAGAATTTTGCAACAATTTGATGGATAATTTGTGTGCTAATTCTGGTATTAAAAGGCATAAATTTGTTCCTTACACACCTCAACAAAATGGGGTTGCTGAAAGGATGAATAGGACTTTGATGGATAAAGTTAGATGCATGTTGGCTGCCTCCGGGCTTGCTAAGAAATTTTGGGGTGAAGCAGTTCAGACTGCTGCATACCTAATCAATAGGTCTCCTTCCGTGCCCCTAAAAGGTAAATGTCCTGAAAATGTGTTTTTTGGTAAAAGCATTGATTATTCTAACTTGCGTGTATTTGGTTGTGCTGCGTTTGTTCATCAAAAAGCTGATAAACTTGAACCTAGGTCTAGGAAATGTGTTTTCTTGGGTTACTCTGATGGTGTTAAAGGTTATAGACTGTGGTGTAAAGATGAACATGGATTTAAGGTTGTAATCAGTAGAGATGTTGTCTTTAATGAATCTGATTTTCCGTGTTTGCATACTTCTGTGTCTTTACCTGAAAATGAGGCTGCTCCAAGTGAGGTGGAGCTGCTGCCCTATTTACCTAGACCTAATAACGTGCAAACTGATACTGATCACACTGATATTGATGCTGAAAACGATGTTCTACATGCTGAAAATGATGTTTTACTTGCTTAAAACACTGATTTACCTGCTGAAATGCATGAAAATGGTGCTGAATATGTGGAAAATGTGCCTGAAAATGCTGATTTGACTGATTATCAACTTGCTAGGGATAAACCTAGGAGAAATATTAGGCAACCCACTAGATTTGATAATTTTCACATCGATATGCATGCTTTTAATGCTTTTGAGTCTTGCCATGATGAGCCTAAATCGTATGATCAAGCTTTAAAGTCTAAAAATTCAGTTAAATGGTTAAATGCTATGAAAGAAGAGATGAAATCCTTGCATGTTAACCAAACTTGGAATCTTGTACCTAAACCTATGCATTGTTCTGTTGTGGATTGTAAGTGGTTATTTAAGGTTAAAGATGAAACTGAACATGTTAGATTTAAGGCTAGATTAGTGGCTAAGGGTTTTACTCAAAAAGAGGGGATAGATTACACTGAAATCTTTGCTCATGTTGTCAAATTTACCACTGTTCGCATAATGCTTGCTCTTGTTGCTCATTTTAATTGGGAACTTAAACAAATGGATGTGAAAACAGCATTCTTGCATGGTGATTTGGATAAAAAGATTTACATGAGACAACCTGAAGGATTTGTTGATCCTAAGAACCCTGAACATGTGTGTCTCCTTCGTAAGTCTTTGTATGGATTGAAACAATCTCCTAGGCAGTGGAATAAGAAATTTGATGAGTGCATGATGCCTTTGAAACTTAAGAGAAGCTCTTTTGATCATTGCTTGTACTTTAAGGAAAGTGCTTCTGTGCCTTTTTTCTTGCTCATATATGTGGATGATATGCTTCTTGTTAGTCCTTGTGTTAAAACTGTTGAGAATGTTCAAAAGTGCCTTTATGATAAATTTGACATGAAAGACCTTGGTGATGCTAAGAAGATCTTAGGCATGCATATAGAAAGAGATAGGAAAAAGCATATTCTTTTGCTTGGTCAGATTTCATATGTTGATAAGGTTTTGAGTAAATTCTCTATGTCATCTGCTAAATCTGTGAATGTTCCTCTTGCTGCCCATTTTGTGTTAAGTAAGACTCAGTCTCCCATGACGAAGTCTGAAAGTGATGAGATGAAAAGTGTGCCTTACTCCAATGCCATTGGATCTGTGATGTATCTCATGGTAAGCACTAGACCTGATATTGCATATTCTGTTAGTTGCTTGAGTAGATATATGTCTGTTGGTCCTTGGTGGAGTATAACACAAGTGTATGGGGGGGGGGGGGGAATGCACTTGTGTATGCAAATTCTTTCCTTTTTGACAAATTGGTCTTATCAGGCAAGTTGTCTCACAACTGGCCTGAGTGTGAACTTTGATAGATACTTGTCCTACTGATTACTATTGAGTGATCAGTTGGCTAAATATCTAAAAGAGTTGCTAAGTGCGGAATGTGGTTGGCCTTTGACTAAAGAAATACTCCAAGTTAATTTCTGAAAAATACAGGTTATCAGGGACTTTGTCCAAAACAGTTTTTCTTACTTACTGAGTTATGTTTCTTTAAAATATGTTTGAATGTAAGTGAAATTAAGAATGCAGTAAGTAAATGGCACACAAGTTTATAGTGGTTCAGAGACTCAAGCTCCTACATCCACTTTCCCTGATTGAACAGGATAATTCCTTCTTAATGGAATTAGCTTGTTTTATAGTGCCAAGGTGCACTGATCAACAACACTCTCTTAGTGTTTTGATCCCTAGGATAACTTGAGTCCTAGTGCTCAATCTCTCTAAGTTAAGACTGTGTTTCACACTAACAGTCCTTAACTCCTCACTTCTACAACAAACTCTCTCTTCACTTAATGAGATAAGGGTTTGAGGTTTGGTTCCAACTAGTAGAGATATCCTTTACAATAAGAATAGTGTAAAGGCTTAGGATATCTCAATGCTAAGCTTTGGATGTTTACAAAGATTGGCTTAGCTAATAAGAAGTGATTCAGGAAACTTGGAATTCTAGAGAACAACTTGGTTTCCTTTTGAAAGCTTGATGATAGTTTGATAGCTTGTAGTTGAATTATGAATCCCTTTTATCACTTCTGTATTTATAGACAAATTTGATAAACTAACCGTTGGAGGGATTAGCAATTCAAATATGTCTATTTGCAGCACCATTGAAACGGCTATGAGGCTTGGCATCCTTTTATCCACTGTGTAAAAGGGCTCTTCAATGGTTGCTTGAATGAATGTGTTGACTTCTGACAAATGCGGCTGAGGAGACTTGTGTCAGTTTCCAATTTTGCACATTGTCCTAGGTTGATTTGTGGCAAACTCTATACATAACCAACGGTCAGATGGGACAAGCTCCCTGAACATTCCTGCTGCAGTTTAGAATGTTCCAACATTCATTCAATGCTTCACTCTTTAATGCTCTAAGTCTCCAATGCTTGTTTCAGGCATGATTGGCAATAAATGCTTCATTGAATGTGTCTTTTGCTATCAATGCTTTTGATCATTTGTACTTCAACTGTCTTGATCTTTTGCATTTATGAACACAGCTTTATTGTTCTTGATCTCTTCAGCTTTGTTGTCCATTAGATCAGCTTGTCTTGAATGGATCAGCAACTTTGTCCTGTAGACCTATCATGCTGCCTAACATTCCAGCTTTGGACAACTATCCTGATTACTAAAATCTCATAGCATTTCTGAGATTTTTACTTAAGCATTCTACATACTAAAGTGCACTGAGACAGCTTGTCTGAACTTGACTTGAGCATTTCTCAACTAATCTGATCATCATCAATCAGGGGTTTTGGTATCTAATTCAAAATCATTTTATTCCCAACAATTCCCCCCTTTTTGATGATGCCAAAACCTATTACAAAGGGACCTTGACTTATATTATACATTACCTTCAGGGAGAGTGAACTGGTCAACTTGCCTTAAAGAAACTGTTAGCACAATAAATCAAGTAAGATATGTCATGATAGGTTAGTTGAGATAATGAGTTGTTATCTCTTGATTAAAACATAGTGATCCTTTTATATATGAGATAGAGCATTACAAAGTTGAAAATCAAAAGGACTCACTAGTCTAGAATAGCAGAATAACAACAGAAATCATAACAGCAAAATAGGGAAACAGAGAACTTATCCATCACAGAGTTCCATCATCCTGAGGAGCAATGCCATACTGAGCCCATACTCTCTTCTTCAGTTCCCAGATCTCCTTGTTGGTTCCTCTAGGGCCAGGCTTAAGCTTCTCCATCTTCATGATGTTGATAAATTCTTCCAGAATCTTTCCCTCATCAATTAAGTTCCCATTGAACTTAGGAGGCATGTACTGAATAGGACCCGGGGCCTTGAATTCAACTCTTGCCATCTCAGCTGCTGCAAACAGCTTTTGGTAGAGGTCCCTGTGGTTCTCAAACATGAACTGAACAAAGACTTCATCCACACTCTCTTCAAGCCACTTACCAATGACATAAAAGTCATATACAAAACTTCTCTTGGCCTCCTCCCATGCATCATTCAGTGAGATTGGAACCCACTTATCATGGTGAGGGTACTGAGTGTCCCATCTTTGCAGCATCTGTGGTTTGAGCCTTCTATATGAAGCCCTCCTTCTTGGAGCTTTGACGTTTGCCCTCCTTTCATCTCTTGCCTTGTTGGCCTCAACCAACTGATCCATTCTTTCTTTAGCTCTTAGAAGAGCTAGCTTCTCCTGAGTTTCTGGATCTTTCCCAAATCCTTCTTCAAACAACTTAGAAGGATCATCAGGAAGCTTGGGCACAACTACTTCAGGCTCTCTGTCCTGTACTTCCTCTTCAACTTCTTCTTCTTCAATAGCAGGCATCTGGGCTGCTTTCTTCATTCTCTTTGATTTCCTTGCTGGAGTTGATTCTTCAGATTGAAATTCTGAAGGCAAAGTCAGGCTGGTTGGGAATTCATTGAAGGCTTCCAATTCCTTCCTCTTTCTTTCAGATGACCTTGTCACCTTCCCCCTTACTTCAACAATCTTTTCTTTGGGGTCAAGTCCAGCTGACTCACCACCAGGCCTTTGTTGCCTCCTTGCCTGACTCTCCATTGCTGACATCATGGACTCTTTGACTGCAATTTGAATCTGTTCTTCCTCAGTCAAGTCTTCAATGTTCATTGGGCCTTTGCCTTTCCCAATGTCTTCTACTGCCTCCTCCTCTCTTTCAGGAACCTTCTCCTTTCCCTTGGATTCTCCAATCACCAAGGTTCCCTTTGCCCTTGCTCTCTCTCTTTCCCCCTTTTTGGCATTATCAAAACACTGGGGCTTCAAGTCACTCATAGTGACAGAGAGATGTGAGTGAGAATGAGTGAGGGACTTCAACTCCTGCAGTAGGTAAACATTCTCATCATGAATGTTTTGCATTTTATCATCTGCCATGCTCAAAAAGGTGTGAACTGGCTTCATCTTTTGAGTAACAATTGCATCCAATGTGGCTTTCAGTGATTGATCAAGTTTGGCCTGAAGTTGTTCAGTGAGATTGGCCACAACCTGATCAGACACTTTGGCCATGAGTTCAACAGTGAACTTTTCAGCAGCCTCTTTCACCATTGCAGCTTTTAATTGCTCTGCCTTCTTCCTCTGAGCTGCTGTCCTTTGCCTTAGAGCATCCTTGATTGTCTTTCTCAAAGCTTTCACATTATGCTTATACATATCTTTGAGACCCTTCTGCTCTTTCTTCACAGATCTTGTGAATTTTACCATAGCATCTTTGGCCTTTGTCACTTCAGTTGAAACTGCTTGCAGTCCAGTTTCAACTCCACATATTCTTGCATCCAATGTGGGCAGGATCACCTCTTCTGAGCCAGTTAGCCTCATCTCCACAGAGGCTAAAGTCTTTCCTTGGCCATCAAGAGTATCAATAGTTGCTGCATGTGCCTTACCAACCTCCTTGACCAGTGTGTCCAACTTCTCTGACTGTTCTCCAATAATGGAAGCAGTCTGAGTAGCAATCTGAAAGTTAGCCTCAGTTGTGTTGGCTTGCTCAAAGTAAATCTGGTTCAGTGTGGACACATTTGCTGAGACTGTTTCAAGGTCAGTGTCAGCAGCAACTGGTATATCTGTCAGGGAGGCATCTGCAAAAATTTGCTCAATTGTGACAGCAACAGAATCTGCAAAACTAAGAGTGTTAGAAAAATCTCCCTCAACACCCTCATTATATTTATCTCCCATAGGGCCTGATACATCAGCACCCTCTCTCTCTTTTTCAACTACATTCTTTTCTTCTCTTTCAATAGATAATCTCACATTCTTTGGAGAACCAGGCCTCCTTTCACCAAGGGATTCATCAAGTTCATATTTGACTTGAAGAATAGCCTGACTCTCATATTGGGCTGCACCCAATATTTCTACTTCATCTCCCTCTTTTGGTGGTGCACTCAGGGAACCTGTTATCACACAATCCTCATCATCATCTCCCTCTGATTTTTTATCACTAATGGCCTTTTCAACTCCTTCCATTCCTAAACCTGACACCTCTATATCCTCAACAGGATCCACAGAGGGCAGTTGTTGGGAGATCACAGTGCTTGGGCATCCCAAGGCCACTGAGTCATCCTGAATGACTAAAGGCTGGTCAATGTCCAAGTGATCTGACATTGATGAGGCTTTAGCCAAACCAGCTTCTCCCATGGAAGTCTCAACATTGTCAAGCTGTGCCTCAGGTTCAAAAGAACCATCCTTGGCCAATGCATCTTGGACTGAGTCACCATCTTTGGTCAACTCCTCTGAATGATCAGAGTCATTTTCAGAATAATAAGTCAAGTAATGTACCTGAGCAGAGTTGAGGCCTGGAGGGTTGGGATTGGTGTTATCATCATCATCATCATCATCATCAGATGGACTATCAGGGTGCCTGAGTCCTTGTGCAATTCTTTCTTTCTCAGCTTGCACCTTTTTGAGACAATTGGGCAAAACAGGGCCTCAGTGGTTAACACACTGGATTTCTTCACATTTGCAAAGTTTAAGAGCATGTTCTCTTCAACTTGCCACCAGCTTGCCCCTTTGTCCTGAATAACTTGAGCTATTTCCACCATAGTTCTATCCTTGATCTCAACAAGAGCTCTGAGATCATAGAACTGTTGCTGCAGTCTAGGATAGTCCTTCAACCCTGGGTATAGTGCATCCACATTAGCCTTGGCAATCTGCCTTAGCATCCCCTCATAAGTGTATTCTTCACCACTTTCATCTTCAGAGGAGTTGGCTTGGGATTCAGGAGGGTTGGATTGGGATTCAGGAAGGTTGGGTTCAGGAAGGTTGGAGCTTAAAGCAAGTTGGGATTCAGGTGCTTTTGAGAGCAATGTGCCTGAAGAGGTAATTGGGATGGCTGGAATGGGTGGGAGAGCACCTTGATCACCTTCTTGAAGAACAGTTTCAAGAAGTTTGGTATAGGAAAGAAGTCTTGGATCAAGTGGGGAAAAAGGTCTATCCTCAAGATTAACCAAATCTGCCAGCACATCAATACCTGATCTATCAGGGGCACCTTCAGGGGAGTAAACCTTCTTGGCAATGATTGGGGCATCTTCAGGAGTCTTGCACTCCTCTTCTTCATGCCTTGATGGGGATATTCTTTCTGATTGAATATCAGGGGAGTTGGCTTCAGGGCTGTTGGGCTTTGATTTGGACTTGGAGTTAGACTTGCTAGCTTGCCTGATCTCCTTGAAGAATTCTTTCTTCCTTATCTCCTCCTCCATCAATCTTTGCTTCTCAGAGGTTTTGATGATTCTTTTTCTTCTTTCTGATCTTTTTGGCAGGTCAAGATCTCTGAATTCAGTTACACTTTCAGGCTGTAAGGGGACAACCTCTCTGACTTCCACACTTTCTTCAGGAAGGTTGACACCTTCTTCAGCAACCTTCTCAATTTCTTCAGAGGTGGCTCCTCCACTTCTTGACTGACTTTCTGGTGAAGATTCATTCAGAATCTTCTTCATCTTCTTCATCTTTGGCTGAGCTTTTGGTGGCTGGGCTTTCCTCTTTCTTGGAGAGGCTTTTGTGACTGGGACAATTGCAGCAGCTTTCTTGGAGGCAGCCTCCTGCTTTCTCTTCTCTGTCTTAGAAGACATTTTTCTAAACATCACCTTTTGTGCAGGAAAAGGCTTTGGCTTTGCTTGTAGATGAGTGTAATGAGCAAATCTTTCCAAGAGCAGGCTGGCTCTTGTGCAGAACTGGAGTTTTCCATCAACCACCACCTTGTGGTGTTTCACCTCCTTTAACTTGTATTTCTCATTCATCATCTTGTCCAAGATAAAACTTTTCCAATCAAATTTGACTCTTTTTTCAGCAGAGTCAATCACAGCAGCCATTACCCTGAGCTTTGGCATGCTGATTTGTTCAACACTCCCAGAGTGACTTAACAAACTTTTCACTACACAATCAAATAAGTGCCTATAAACAGGTTTTAAAGTGTTTTTATTCTGAGCACTAACAAGCTTTTTGGGTGTAAGCAGCCATGGAAAGTAGAACTCCTGATCATCTCCTTCCTTGTATGATTCAGGATTTTGGCCTTCTGAGGGTAGCCCAAAGCTAGCTTCTAAATCCTCTGCAGTGAAGATGATTGTGTGTTGGCTTTCTTCTTCTTCATCTTCCTCAGCATATGTGAGCTTAGTGCACACATCACCCTTCTTGCCCTTCCATCTTAGATAGGCAAAGAATTCTGCCATAAATGGATTCAGGCATGAATCAGGCTTGGTGCCAAGAAACTTTTCCAGGCCTGCTTCCCTAAGCCAATGGAGTACTGGCTCAACCTCCTTGTCTAGGCTGTCAAAGGCAACCAGCTTTTCAAACCATAAGGAGTTTGGGTTACTGAGATAAGAGAAATCAATGTCCAAGGAGGAATCATTGAAATCTACAAGTTCTTCTCTCTTGAGTTTTGGTGCCATGGATAGATTTGAGAGAAAGAAAGTTTTGGAGAAAAGTTGCAGGTTTAGAGGTTTTGAGAATTCAAAGGTTTGGGAAATATGAGTGCGTAAGGAGGATAGTGAAAATTTAGGAGTTTATATATGGATGGAATTTATTAACCGTTGGTTAATGGAATATAACAGTGGGTAATTTTGAAAACCGTTTGGATATAGTGGGGTAGTGGGCTTTCAATGGTTCGATGGAGTTTTGAATGCAAATCAATGGTCTTGATGGTGGCTCAAGAATTCATGTAATCTTATTTAAGATTTTGCATTTAATGCTGATTTGCTGTTTTGGGGGCAAAGATTTTCATAGTACACGCCATCCTAAAAATGGCCTACTCTAGGATCAATAATTCTTTTAAATGTCTAATCAATGCCAAAAATAGCAAAAATTATCTAATTAACTCGGACAAACATCCTGAGATGTGCTTTGATTTCTGTGAAGGTCAAACTGCCTGATTAGCTTGCCTGAGTGGGTCCCAACATTGCTGACTGGGTCCCATTTGGACAAGGCTCCTGACCAACATTGCTGAGCATCATAAGGACAACTTTGCTGAGTTTCCCTGTTTGGCTGACTGCTTCAGTGTGGTTGGTCAACTTTGCTGAAATTCATTTTTAATGAATTTCCCCCTTCTTATGAGCTTCCTCCCTTCATTTCTCCATCTTTACTGGATCAAGTAAGCCCAATTCAGCTGATAATTCCAAGAACCTTGCTTTAGCCAATGGTTTAGTCAAGATATCAGCTTTTTTCTTATCAGTGTGGATTTTGACAAGCTTGATATCTTTCTTTTCCACATGATCCCTTATGAAGTGATGCTTTATATCCACATGCTTGCATCTGGTGTGGAGCACTGGATTCTGTGAGAGAGCAATTGCACTATTGTTGTCACAGAATATTGGCACTTCATTTGAGATTACTTTGTAATCTCTCAATTGTTGCCTGAGCCAAAGTATCTGAGCACAGCAACTTCCAGCTGCTACATACTCAGCTTCAGTTGTTGAAGTTGCAACTGTATTTTGCTTCTTGGAAAACCATGAGATAAGCTTGCTGCCCAAGAATTGACAAGTTCCAGAGGTGGATTTTCTATCAATTCTACAGACTCCATAATCTGCATCTGAATATCCAGTGAGCTCAATGTTGTCATCAGCTGGATACCATAATCCAAGATTCTCAGATCCCTTGAGATATCTTAGAATTCTCTTGGCAGCATCAAGATGGCTCTTCTTTGGATTAGCTTGAAATCTTGCACATACTCCAACTGCAAATGTGATATCAGGCCTGCTTGCAGTGAGATATAGCAAGGATCCTATGATTCCCCTGTAGTTAGTGGAGTTGGTTGACACTCCACTTTCATCAGGATCCATTTTCCAGTTAGTATTCATAGGAATTTTGACTGGCTTGCTTGTAGCACATCCAAATTTCTTGATCATGTCCCTTGTATACTTGGCCTGATTGATGAATATTCCCTTCTTTGATTGAGTGACTTGAAGTCCTAAGAAGAAATTCATCAATCCCATCATGGACATCTCAAATTTGCTTTGCATGAGTTTGGAGAACTTCTCACATAGCTTCTCATTTGGAGATCCAAATATAATGTCATCCACATAGATTTGGACTAACAAAATATCATCTCCTTCACAGATTCTAAACAAGGTTCTGTCAACAGTGCCTTTGACAAAGCCATGATCTAGAAGAAACTGTGATAGGGTGTCATACCAAGCTCTTGGAGCTTGCTTTAAGCCATAGAGGGCTTTCTTCAATCTGTACACCTTGTCTCCTTCTTCAAAACCTGGGGGCTGTTCCACATATACTTCTTCTTTGAGCACCCCATTGAGAAATGCACTCTTCACATCCATTTGATACACCTTGAATCTCATGTGAGCTGCATATGCTAGGAAGAGTCTGATTGCCTCAAGTCTGGCCACTGGAGCAAAAGTCTCATCATAATCAATCCCTTCAGATTGACAGTATCCTTTGGCCACCAGTCTTGCTTTGTTTCTCACAATGATGTCATTTTCATTTTTCTTGTTTTTGAACACCCATTTGGTTCCAATGACATCTTGATGAGTTGGCATGTCTACCAGCTCCCAAACTTCATTTCTGGTAAACTGATTCAGCTCTTCTTGCATGGCTATGATCCAGTTGGTGTCTTGTAGTGCTTCCTCAATGTCTTTAGGTTCCTGTTCTGAAAGAAAACAACAAAACAGAGCACTTTCTCCATGAAATCTTCTAGTTTTGATCCCTTCACTTGGATTACCAAGTATCAGGCTAGATGGGTGGTCTTGCAACCAAGTTCTTCTAGACCTGATCCTTTCAGGAGGATTGTCCTCATCTGAAGTTGGATCACTAGATTCATTAAATTCAGGAAAGTTAATTGAAGGATCAAGTTCAGGATCATATTCAGGGATGTTGTCCTCATTGTCAGATAAGTTGACATTTTCATTGGTTCCCCCTGGAATAGTGGATCCATTAACTACCTCAGCATTGCCTGCTTCTTCATTGGTAGTTGTTACCTGGTTTTGAACTGGGATGGGGTCAGTCAGTTCAATTTCTCCTTCAGGTTGGTTGTCTACTGGTTGATTGCTATCAGGTAGGTTGTCCAGTTTTTTATTTTCATGAAGTTCAGGCTGGGCAACATCCACAAACACTGTTTCTTTGCTTTGAAGCCTTAATCTGGTTGTTCTTTGTGTTATCTCATCAATATTCAGGTTTCTATCCCTGAACTCATTAATAGATTCATCAAACACAACATGAGGTGTTTCTTCCACAATAAGAGTTTTGCAATTGTAAACTCTGTAAGTCTTGCTGATTTGTGAATATCCAACAAATATTCCTTCATCAGCTTTGCTATCAAAAGCTTTCAATTGCTCTTTCCCATTATTATGGATGAAACACTTACAACCAAATATGTGAAAATAGGCAACAGTGGGCAATCTACCTTTCCATATTTGATATGGGGTTTTACCTTGTCCTTTGGTGATTAAGGACCTGTTTTGAGTGTGACATGCAGTGCTAATGGCTTCAGCCCAGAACCTTTTAGGCAGTTTGGATTTAGCAATCAAGGTTCTAGCTGCCTCCTTCAAGGTCCTGTTCCTTCTTTCAGCAACTCCATTTTGTTGAGGTGTTCTTGCTGCTGAAGTTTCATGAGTGATGCCATTCTTGCTGCAATACTCATTGATGTATGAGTTTATGAATTCAGTGCCTTTGTCAGATCTGATCTTGACAATGCTTAGGCCCTTTTCATTGCTCAATCTCATCATCAATTCAGGTAGCTTGACTTGGGTCTTCTTTTTGTTCAGCAAGAATACTACCCAAGTGTACCTGGAAAAATCATCAACAACAACTAAAGCATATTTTCTTCCACTTATACTTACTGGGATTATTGGCCCAAATAAATCCATATGCAGTAGTTGAAGAACTCTCTCAGTTGAGATGACAGGTTTTCCTTTGAATGAGGCTTTGATCTGCTTTCCTTCCTGACATGGCTGGCATATGTGTTCTTTGGTGAACACTTGATTTGGCAGCCCTTTAACTAGAGAGTTTCTTGCAATTTTGTTGATGGTTTTGAAGTTCAGGTGATTCAATCTTTTGTGCCATAGCCAGCTTTGCTCATTTGTGCTTTTGGCAACAAGACAAATTGCTTCAGGGGTTTTGTTCCAATCTGCAAAATAGACATTTCCCTTTCTCACCCCTGTTAGTAGCACCTATTGTGTTGATTTGTTTTTGATGGTACATTCATTTGGTGTAAATTCAACATAGTATCCTTTATCACAAATTTGACTTATAGACAGCAGGTTATATCTTAGGCCTAGGACATATGAGACATCAGTAATTTTAACACTACCAATGTTTAATGTACCATAGCCTCTTGTGATCCCTTGAGAGCTGTCTCCAAAGGTTACTGAAGGACCATCTTTTTCTATGAAGTCTGAGAGAAGCTCCTTGTTTCCAGTCATGTGCCTTGAACATCCACTGTCCAGGTACCATGTTGTTTTCTTGTTGATGCTTCTCTTCTTTTTGGTGTCCTTGCAGCCCTGCAAAGTCAAAATTTAGGTACCCTTTGAGTGTTGGGTCCTAGAGGGTTAGCTGTACCTTTTGGAATCCAAATCTGCCTGATTACTCTGATTGACTCAAAGTGACTGACTTGGTTTCCATTTATATCTACATACACAGTTTGACCCTTAAATGCCTTGGGTGTTTTCTGTGTATAAGTGTTGGTCTTGTAAGGTTCAGGAGGGTTGGTGAATTTTCTTGGGACATTTCTCCTGAAGTTACTAGACTTAGGTGCAGCTTGGAAAGACCTTTGTGGATTGGATTTTGGATGGCCTTTTCCTCTTGGCATATGAGGTTCAGGCTTCCTAAATGTTTTATACCTATCAGAGGGGATTGGCCTTAATCCATTCAGTTGAGGTTGCCTCTTTTGAGTTGGCCTTTTCTGAGCAGATTTTGGACAACCTTTCTGATAAGGATTCAGATAGGTTGACCTTCCATTGGTTCTACCTTTCTGACCCTCATTTCTCCTGTAGACAATGTGTTTAACCTTTTCCTTAGGTATGGGTTTAAGGACATTGTTCACTTGAGTTGGTATAAAAATTCCTTTTCCTTTATCCTTGATCAGTGGTTGATTTACTTCCATTTCATTTTGTTGTGCCACTGATCTTACAAAAGTCATCTTAGAATTGCTTGAGGAAGCAATACTAAGACCAGGTGAAGGTTCAAATGGACTATAGCCTAATCCATCCTTTTGAGCAAATTGTCTTTGAAACCCTTGAATTTCCTCTATTGCCTTAGCAGATTTGTTCAAGGCAGACATTTTTATTTTTAAGCTCCCTTCACTTAATTTCAGAGTATCAAATTCACTTGAGAGATTGTTGAATTTGGCTTGAAGAGTTCTAAGCTCAAAATCCTTTTTCTTTAGAGTCAGAGTTTGTTCATCAATCAGCTTTTGTTGTTCAGGGATTCTGAGGGAAATTTCTCCATGTTCTCTCATAATCTGCTCATACAACTCAGATGATTTAATGTCAACCTCAGATTCAGGAAGATTGGGCATTTTGATTTTAGATCTCAACTGTTCATTTTCTCTTAGTGTCATATTGCATACTTCTTGCATTCTGGTGAAATCTTCTAACAATTTTTCAAAGTCAAGATGGATTTCACTAGATTCATGTGTGTTAATTGAAATATTGGAAGATGAACATACCTCTTCATTTTCAAATGCCATTTGGCAGTCATCTTCACTGTCACTGTGGGAAAACAGTCCATCATCAGAAGAGTAGACACTTTCTTCACTTGCTGATTCTCCAGCTACCATGGCCTTCCTATTGTTCATCCTCTTGTCTCTCTTGTTTTGCCTTTCTTTTCTTTCTTTGGCACTTAGGTCAGGACAATCATACTGAAAGTGACCCTTTTTCTGGCAGGTGTAACACACATCTTCATCATCATTTTTCTTGCTTGAGGACTCCTTCCTTCTTGATGATGATGGTTCACCTTTGGTGTATTTCTTCTTATCAGCATATCTGTCTTCTTTCTTTTCATCAGAGACTTTGTCCTCTGATTTGTTATCAGGAGAATTGAATCTCCTTCTGGTTCTGTTATCTTGGTAGAACTTCTTGTATCTACCAAATCTGGAATTCAGCTTCTCAAATCTTCTTGCCATGAGTGCCAGTTCCTCCTTCATTTCTGATTTTGACACAGATTGAGAAGATCTTTGAGTATTTTTCTTCTCTGATTCAGTAGCTTTGAAGGCAACACCTTTGCCTGAGGAGGATGGCTCATCATGCACTTTCTTTCTGTTGAGATCAAACTCATATGCTTTGAGTTCAGAGAATACTTGCTGCATTGGCATGTTGTCAAGATTGCTAGTATTTTGCATCATGACAGAATATATATATCCCATTTTGATGTGAGACTTCTCAGAATTTTCAAGGCAACTTCTCTTTTGGCATAGAACTTGCCCAAGGAGTTCATCTCATTCATGATGTCAGTGAATCTGCCATCAAGATGATCAATGGTTTCATTTGGCTCCATAGTGAATTGCTCATATTTTTGGATAGCCACTTGAAGCTTGTTTTCCTTAATCTTTTGGGTACCTTCACACATAAGTGCAAGGGTATCCCAGATCTCCTTTGCTGTGGTGCAGTGATACACTCTTCCCATCACTGCATCTGGAATGGTCTGGTATAATGTGTTCATGGCAATGTAGTTCAGGTTGTGCCTTTTTCTCTCTTCTGCTGTCAGCTCATCCTCATCTTTTGGCAGCAGCTCCCTTGGATCTGCTTTTTGAGCATCAGTGACCTTGGGATTGAGCTTGGTGAAGGTGAATGGTCCTCTGGTGATGACTTTGAGCATTTCATCATGCTGGCAGGCAAGATGTGCTCTCATCCTGATTTTCCAGAAATCATAATTCTCAATTGAGAACATTGGCAGTTTGTGATGAGAAATATGATTGACTTGGTTTCTATTGAGTGATCAGTTGGCTAAATATCTAAAAGAGTTGCTAAGTGCGGAATGTGGTTGGCCTTTGACTAAAGAAATACTCCAAGTTAATTTCTGAAAAATACAGGTTATCAGGGACTTTGTCCAAAACAGTTTTTCTTACTTACTGAGTTATGTTTCTTTAAAATATGTTTGAATGTAAGTGAAATTAAGAATGCAGTAAGTAAATGGCACACAAGTTTATAGTGGTTCAGAGACTCAAGCTCCTACATCCACTTTCCCTGATTGAACAGGATAATTCCTTCTTAATGGAATTAACTTGTTTTATAGTGCCAAGGTGCACTGATCAACAACACTCTCTTAGTGTTTTGATCCCTAGGATAACTTGAGTCCTAGTGCTCAATCTCTCTGAGTTAAGACTGTGTTTCACACTAACAGTCCTTAACTCCTCACTTCTACAACAAACTCTCTCTTCACTTAATGAGATAAGGGTTTGAGGTTTGGTTCCAACTAGTAGAGATATCCTTTACAATAAGAATAGTGTAAAGGCTTAGGATATCTCAATGCTAAGCTTTGGATGTTTACAAAGATTGGCTTAGCTAATAAGAAGTGATTCAGGAAACTTGGAATTCTAGAGAACAGCTTGGTTTCCTTTTGAAAGCTTGATGATAGTTTGATAGCTTGTAGTTGAATTATGAATCCCTTTTATCACTTCTGTATTTATAGACAAATTTGAACAACTAACCAGTGGAGGGATTAGCAATTCAAATATGTCTATTTGCAGCACCATTGAAACGGCTATGAGGCTTGGCATCCTTTTATCCACTGTGTAAAAGGGCTCTTCAATGGTTGCTTGAATGAATGTGTTGACTTCTGACAAATGCGGCTGAGGAGACTTGTGTCAGTTTCCAATTTTGCACATTGTCCTAGGTTGATTTGTGGCAAACTCTATACATAACCAACGGTCAGATGGGACAAGCTCCCTGAACATTCCTGCTGCAGTTTAGAATGTTCCAACATTCATTCAATGCTTCACTCTTTAATGCTCTAAGTCTTCAATGCTTGTTTCAGGCATGATTGGCAATAAATGCTTCATTGAATGTGTCTTTTGCTATCAATGCTTTTGATCATTTGTACTTCAACTGTCTTGATCTTTTGCATTTATGAACACAGCTTTATTGTTCTTGATCTCTTCAGCTCAGTTGTCCATTAGATCAGCTTGTCTTGAATGGATCAGCAACTTTGTCCTGTAGACCTATCAAGCTGCCTAACATTCCAGCTTTGGACAACTATCCTGATTACTAAAATCTCATAACATTTCTGAGATTTTTACTTAAGCATTCTACATACTAAAGTGCACTGAGACAGCTTGCCTGAACTTGACTTGAGCATTTCTCAACTAATCTGATCATCATCAATCAGGGGTTTTGGTATCTAATTCAAAATCATTTTATTCCCAACAATGTCTAATCCAGGTATGCCTCATTGGGAGGCTTTGAAGTGGCTACTTAAGTACCTTAAGGGTACGATGGAGGTATGTCTTAAATTTTCTAAATGTGCAAATGGTGTGAGACTTGTTGGGTATGTGGATTCTAACTATGCTAATGATAGAGATAATAGGAAATCTACCACTTCTTATGTGTTCACCCTATGTGGTTCTTGTATTAGCTGGAAATCTCAGTTACAACATGTTGTTGCTTTATCTACAACTTAATCTGAATATATTGCTATAACTGAGGCTGCTAAAGAGGCCATTTGGTTGAAAGGTCTTATTTCTGAGATTGGTTTACTTGAAGGTGAAGTGGTTGTATTTTCTGATAGTCAATCTGTTATCCAATTGTGTAAGAATCCTGTATACCATGAAAGAACTAAACATGTTGATGTTAAATACCATTTTGTACGTGATATAATTTAAAAGGGGATTATTGATCTTGAGAAAATTGCTTCTGAGTTTAACCCTGCTGATATGGGCACCAAGTGCCTATCTGTTGAAAAACATAGGTCTTGCATGAGAACTTTGAATTTTGATTCTATTGATTAAGATTATTTTTGCAGCCTCTATGTTTATTATGTTTTATGTTTTTGCTTGTGACTTGTGTGTCTAAACTGTTATTGTTTGTGTACTTTGTGTCCAACGTGTTTGTTTGTGTTTCCCTTGATAGCTTACTTTGCATTTGCTATTAATGCCTTGTATAAACTTTGTGTTGTTGCTTTTGCAGGTGCAATGTGTGTGCAATAGGTGTTATGTCACTATGCCAAATTATGCTTTTTACAGCAGTTGAATAACAGCGGTTATTTTGAGAATCGCTGTTAAATCTTCAAAAACCGCTGTTATATGCATCTCTTTTCAGAACCGCTGTCATAGGTTCCATTTGTGCGCTGATAGACAGCGGTTTTTTGTAACCGCTGTGATATGTTTTAGTTATGCGCTGTAATAGCCTCTTTTATGGAATATAATCAAATTAATCTTTAAAAATAAGTAAATAAAATAAAAAAAATATGATAATTTTTTTTTAATTACTGATTTTTTTTTATGAAATACGATTAAATTCTCAAAAATAAATATATTTAAAAAATCAATTAAAAAAATAAAGCTGGTAATTAATCTTCAAAATTGTATTTGATTATTTCATATTTTTAAGATTTTATTTAGATTTAATTGATTTATAAAGAATTTTATTTTTAATTAAATTATTTTTTAAGTTTTATCAATTAAGAAATATATAATGATTAACACAATTTACTTATTTTGATTAAACATTAAAAATATTTGTTCCTATATATTATATTATTAATAAAAAATCATTAAAATTTATAAAATATCAGGTCCTATATATTATATTATTATTAATAAAATTAAGAAAATCTAATATTTTTCTTATCTTCTGATCTCCCCCAAGCGCCCTTCCTTTTGTGAGAGCAGCCCCGTCAGAGACATAAATTGATCATTCATTGATTCTTCTTTTTGTTGGTGTGGAAATTGATTGTTAGATTTCATGAAATCAAGGAGTAGTTCTAAAATGTTAGAGAAAAACATAAGAAACAAATTAAAGAATTATGAAAAATCTAGAAAGAAAATCACGGTAGTCCATAAACAAATAAAAAAGGAAGATGTGTGAAAACTCTCCTAATCATTCTCTTTCTCTAATGTTTATTAATATGCCTCAATCATATGAGGTTGATTTGTTCTCTTTTCTCAATTTATGAAAATCATATTTTTCTATACTTGAAATACATAATATATATATATATACATTGTTGTGTGTTCATTTATTCTCTTTTCTAAAATATGAGATTGAAAATTCACCTATAATTTATAATTTAGGTTGGTGGTCATCCTTCCAAGATTTGCAAAGATTATTGTTGATGGATTTAAATTTTGATTTTTCTAGTTTGACGACTAATAAAAGAATAATATTTCTTATAAATTTTTGGGTTGGCATTATTTTTTTATTAAGTTAGATCAATGAAGAATTTTTTTAATATTCATAATTCATTTCATTGATACAGCAAAATTCCATAAAGAGAAAAAGTGGTAAAAAGCCTATAATATTCTTCATTGATAAATATTTATTAAAAAAGAGAGAGAATATGATCAAATTAATAAAAATAAAATAAAGAATTTTATTTATGATAAATATTTATAAAAATTAAAAAAATGAAATGTTTATTTTTTCCTTTATTTTACATGGAAGTAGAATCCAGGTTAAATTAAAAAAAGGAAGATTAAAAAATCCCAAAATTTATTAAATCTTATACGGGATAAGTTTAAAAATAATTCAACTTTAATTATTATATGTTTATAAAATAAATTTGATATTTTAATTATTATATGCTTATAAAATAAATTTGATATTTATTTAAAATAATTTTTAGATTTTATTATTCTCACGTAAATATAAAATTTTATTGATATTTTAAGATTTGTAATACATGATAACATCAATATTATATTATATATTATATATATCATAAGATTAATTATTTATTTAATCAATATTATCAAGTAGATAGAATTATATTATATATAACCGTCCCATCCATGTAAATGTTAAGTGAGAGTGTGCGGTTAAACTATTAAAGAAGAACGACAGTTGCCTCACCGTCCGCACATTCCATATACTCCGGTCTTCTTCATTCCACATACTTCAACGGTTCCTGCCCTTCTTCACCTCGTACGTTCTCCACCTACAGCCCTTCTTCACCTTGTACGTTGTCCACCTACCGACCCTTCTTCACCTCGTACGTTGTCCACCTACAGTCCCGCGCCCAATGCCCAATTCTTTCACTAACCAAGCTTAAGGTCTCTCTCAAGTTGTTCGTCGCAATGTCCACCTCATCATCTTCTCCTCCGGCCGCAAAGTTCTTTCACTACCCAATCTCCAGGTCTCTCTCAATCATTTTTTTTTTTTATGGTTTTTGCTTATAGTTTTTGAGAATAACAACTTCTTTCAATATTAGGATCACTTGGATTGGTGGAGTGAGGACAAAAGTAAAAGTAGTTTTCAACGAATATGGGCAGCCTGTAGGAAATAATGAATAATAATGAATAATGGTGCTAAGCTGGAAGGCTATTGGTGTTAGAGAATCATAGCTTGTAAGTACATTAACATCCTCTTATGAACTTTGTCTACTTTTTTTTTTTTGTTAGTATCTTATATGCTTATTAACACTCGCTGCAATTAATGGTAATTGTTGTACTTTACAATCACATTATATTTATTAATTAATTATTTTTTGTACCTTATAATATTGTATGTGCTTGCAATTAATAGTTTGTAGAAAAAACTTACACGAAAGCTCAAATTGACGAAGTACGGTCGAAGTGGGCTACATGCGTGCAACCATGGTTGAGTAGAGAGGAAAGCACGTGCGTTGGGAGGGATTGCTAATTAATAAATTTATTGTAATAGTAGCTAGTTCAATTTATATATATACATAGATGTGTCGTATATTAAACATTAATTATGATGATTGGTGGATTCTGTAAGGACTTTTATCAATTTATGGTTTTTTTTTTTAGCTTTTGTATTTTATTTTTATTAATTTAGCAAATGAAAATTTCATTATTTTTTTTAAAATATTGGATATATACAACAGCGGCTAATAACCGTTGTTATAGCTAATACAACTGCTGTTATAGAGCAAGTACAACAACGGTTATTAATAAATAACAGCGGTTAAAAACTGCTGTAGTAATTCAAAACAACAGCGGTTAAAAACCGTTGTAGTAATTCCAAACGACAGCGGTTAAAAACCGCTGTCATAACTAATAAAACCGCTGTCGTAAATATTGTAAGGGTTAAAACCGAGCACATACCACAGCGATTTTGATGGAACAACAGCGGTTAATAACCGCTGTTGTATATAAATACGACAGCGGTTAATAACCGCTGTCTATCAGCGCCCCCTTTCTACAGCACTTTGTACCACAGCGGTTGCAGATATCAATTTACAGCGGTTTTTAACCGCTGTCTATCAGCATATTTGGCATAGTGTGTGTGCGTTGTGTGTGCTATGTGTGGGTGTGTGTGTTAAGGCGGTGATGATGACCTGAGGATTGTTTGGATTGTAGAGGGGATGGCCAAAAAGGTGGAGAATTTGTTGGGCTTAGGCCCAAGTGTTTTGGCCCAAGGCCTTAAGACAAAAGGCCCGTAGCCAACTTGTTGCCCTAGTAGTTTATATCTTGGCAGCCTCCCACTCAAGTCTTATTGGAGTCATTCTTTCTTCTCTCTCTTTGTGAAGTATAACAAATAGTTAAGTGTGAAAGTCTTGAGTGTGGAGAGTTACCGTATGAACTTGGTTCCCTCTCTACGTTTCCCAATCCCAGGTGCCTGAGCCTGTGTCTATCTTATCTCAACGGAGACGACGATTAGACCCAACATATATTATATTTTGTATCTTCAAAATATATTCAAATTACATTTTGTATATTCAAATAATTTTTGGATCGTCAATATATATTAAAATATTATTTTTTTGTATCTTCAAATTATTTTTCAGAATTTATTTTTGAATTTATATTTTTGTACATATTTCAGTTTTAATATAATTTTTTTATTCAATTTTTTTTTTCAGAATTTAAATTCAATTGTTTTTCTGGATTTTTTAATTATATTCCGTTACTTGTGTACGAAAAAAATATACTCCATATATTTGAATTTTAAATAATTTATTTTTTTTTAATTTTCAGATTATATATTTTATTATTAGCTTAAAAAATATTTTTTATTTTTTTATTATATCCGGTTTATATATATATATATAATTAATTTATAATTTTAGAAGTTATTAAGAATATATAAATAATTATTTTTTGAATATGTTTGGTCAAATAACGGTTTCCGTCAAGAACTAACGGTTTTCATCAAAAGAACAAACATACAGGACCAAATGTGCAATAAAAAGGACTGTTTTCGAATTGAAGGACTAAAATTGATTTGCAAATATTCTAATAGGACTATAAATGCAATTTTTCCATTGTATGGAATATGTTTCTAATTCTTTATTTGGTTTCTATTTTTTTAAGGAAAAATGAATAAAAATGTCACCGTTAAGGTCATAAACGACAAGGGAAAAAGTTTGATAGTATAACATTCTTATACAATACTTATGCAGTTTACTCTATTATAGTTTGTATGAAATATATATAACTCACTTAACCTTGTTATTCAATATCAGGAAAAAAGTAAAAAGTTATGCGTTGCATGCTTTTATCGGATGATTCAGGTTATGTTCATATGTTGTAATGTTATTTGTGTTATATAGACTTGATAAATACATGATACTGTATTACATCTATTAATATTAATATATATATTGTTAGATTTTGGGAGTGATGTGGAGATGGAGGAAGATAGAGATGAAGACACAATCTCTGTTTCTAAAGGTTCTCTCTTTTTTTTTTTGTTAATTTAGTTCCATATCTTAATTTGTTGGTCCCTGAACGAGTAGTGAATGGGATTAAAGTCTAGAGGGGAGGGGTGAATAGACTTTAAAACTTTTTCAAGAGAGTTGGGAACCTCTTCTGATTTCTATGTCAACTGGACTACAGGTCTGCTGGTCCAGATGACTATAGTGATCTGATGAAGAGATTATATGCGGAAGTTTGGTAGGCCTTGATTAGACTCGTTCTTTAGTTTCTTTTGAAAATGCCAAGTTGTTTATTTAATGAAAATACTCAGCTGATGCTGGTTTGAAAGTTATGGACTTGATTTGAAGATAGTTGAAATCACAGTATGCACTATATAAAATGTATGGAAATGACAATAATGTAAAGTGCAGAAAGATAAATAACACCAGGTTTATAGTGGTTCGGATATACGATCCTACGTCCACTCTCACGTCCTAACGTGATGTTTAATCCCTTTAATTTACCAAAAATTACAAGGGCTTGTCCTTTATAGTCCCAAGGGTAGGACTTTGAGATCTGAGCAGTCCTAACTGCTACGGTCTCCACAAGTGATTGTAAGCACTTGCACTTTGCAGGGGTTCAAAAACTTTAACCTTTCGGTGGGGGTTTGGGGTTTTTGAATGTTTCCAACTAATGGTTCAAGCTTATAATATGCTTAACCACTATGCCTAAATCAATGGATTTACAATATGAATACGATTCAGGTTCTTGGGTTGGATAGAAATCACTTAAGAGCTAGGGATGTTCTTATGGATTCTGGCTCTTGGAGAACTCTCAAAACAATATGGTTTTTTGCTTGATTGCTTGCTTAGCTTGTTGAATTCTCTCGTTGTGACTTCGTACTTGTGATTTCTCATCCTCTTGTATTTATAGGGATGATTGCTGCAACTAGCCGTTGGAGTTGACTAGCCGTTGAGGCAATCTTTCCATGTTTGTTTGATTCCTTGATTCCAGCCGCTTGATTGCTTTAGTCCTGGGATCATGTCAATCTTCTAAGTAAGGTAAGTCTTCATTCAAATTACAAGATGACTTTGGAATCAGCCGAGTCCTGGACGAGCACCTAGTCTTCTGATCTGCACTACTAGTCTTCTGACTGCTCGTCTGGCCTTGTGCTTCTGTCTTCTGATATCAGTCGAGTAGAACTCTTCTGATCTGGTAAATACTTGTGCTGCATTAGGGCCATCTTCAACTTGGACTCCATCAGATAAGTAGGTATACAAGCACCTTTACTTATCTGGCCTTCAAGGATCTTCTAGTCTTCATGTCTTCTACTCTTCTCATCTTGAGGATAGGCATGTAAGTCAGGGCTGTGCTAATCAGCTGATATCAATACAGTTGATCACACAAGACTAGTCTAAGCTGTTCTATACAAAGTCAGCTGATCCTATTACATTATAAACTCTAAGTGTTTTGGCCATCAAAACTATTCTAGCATCAAGTGGGGCTTAGGGTGAATTTATATCCCAACAATTTCCCCCTTTTTTATGAAGCCAAAACTATACTTGATAAATGCTCTTAATAAATAAGATAAGAGTTTATAAAATTCTTAAAAACTGAAGTATCTGATGAAGACAATGAGAGTTTGTCTTGTAAGCAAAAAGAACTAAAACTTGAATATATATGGAGCTTTTACAGATTACAAGTGATAGTTTCTTTAAACTTCTAAAGTGGTCTTCATCAGGTCTTCTGATCTTCAGATGCGGAAAGCAAGGTATAGACGAGCTCGAACTTCTTCCATGTGCTACAGGTCTGTAACATTCTCCTCTTCGTAGATCTTCTCCAGAATCCTTTTGACTTCAATCCAGTTTGTTCTTCCGGAGTCCAGAGTGGGTGCATTCCATTTGGGTTCTTCAGGAGTTAGGATTCTGCAGTTGTCAAGTTCTTTGGTTGTCTTGACTACTTCTTTCCAGAACTCTTGATCTTCAATGTTCATGAACTGATTGAACTGGAAGAATTCATCTTCATAGGTGGGGAGAGGGCCAAATTTTCTTACTATGTGGTGTTGAATTTGCCACTTCTTCTTCAGGGGATACCACCTTGGTAACTCATCTTGAAGGGCTAAATAATCCACATAATTGCTATCAAACACCAGGGCATTGTCTTCTTTTGCTTTGTCCTTGAGTACTTTCCTGAGTTTGGCTATTTTCCTTTCAAATTTGGCTTTGACTGCCTTCGCATCATTTAGCTTCTTTTGCTTAAGCTCTTGAGCTTCAAGCACTTTTCTTTTCTTCAGCTCTAAAGCCTCTTTCTCTTCTGTAGTAGGCTCTGCTGGAGCTGACTTCTTGCTTGACTGAGCTTGCTCATCTGCCTTTCTTTTCCTTGTCATCCTCTTCTCAGGAACTTGTTCTACAGGGGCAGTGATCTGTAGACTCGTGGCAGTAGGAGCTTGAGTGTCTTCTTGAGCAATTTCTTTGCCTTTTCCTTGCCTGCTCTTGATTTTGCTTTTTAAGCCACCCAAGGTTTCATTCAGCTCATCTTGAGATACTACCATTACAGCTTGCTGTGCAGTAGCCTTCTCTAGAGCCTTTATCAGTACATCTTCCCCCTTTTTGGCTTCAGCAAGTGCAGCCGCAAAAGGCTTCATGGCATTTAGAATTTCCACTTTCAGAGTCTGCTGCAGGGCCATGGCATTGACTTTGCCAACATGGGTCAGATGAGTGATGCTGTGTTCTAGGATCTGAGCATGAGAGTTGGAGGAGGAGGCAGCTTCAAGTGTAGCTGTAAGTGCTTCCAATTTGGTTGCTGTCTCCTTCAGCTGAGTCTGCAGTTTCTCATTCTCCTCTGCAGCTGACTTAAGAAGGGTTTGACCTTCAGTGGCTCTTGCTTCAGCATCATCGAGTCTGTTTTTGTAGGAGCTCTCTAAGCGGTTAATCTCATTTGCATAGAGATCAGTAAACATCTTGGTCCTGTCTGCTGATTTCTTCATTTCGAAGTTGAGATACTCCTCTAGCTGATTATGGAGTGCCTCACCGAACTTATCATCTATGTCAAGGATTTGTTCGGTGAGACGAGTCTTCTGCTCATGAATGACCTTTTCTACAAATCTGGCCAGCTGCATGCCTAGCCCTTTGTCGAAGTGTGTGTCGATTACTTCCTTGACCTGAGCACACACATCTGCTCGAATATCAATAGATGAAGTAGAGGGTGAGGCAGTACCTTGAGCTTCCTGGGGAAGTATAGGAATGGTAGGCGGATTGTAGACAGCTAGGGCCATTCCCCTTTCTTCTGCAGTGAGATAACCTTCTTGAAGAAAGTTTGTTGTAACATCAACCAGACAAGAAAATAATTGACCTTTCCTTTGATGAGGTTGATAGATGAAGTGATCAAGCTCATGCTTAGGAAAGAAGTGAGTGGGAACTGACACCACTTCTCTTTCCTTTGCTTCATTCTCAGCTGATTCAGCTGTATCGTCTGCAGTTGAGTCTAGTACAGAGGGGGCCTCAGAGGGGACTCCTATAATCCTTTGGCATACCCTGGTCAGAGATTCTGTGGGCAATAACTCAGTGATTGAACGGACTTGAGCAACCTCTTTTTGCTCTATTTCCCAGTCGAGGAAGTTAGCCTTTCCTCCCATTCCTTCCATGACTTCAATGAGGTCATCCACATCATCTCTTCTGAGCTCAATCCAGGTACAGACTCTTAGTACTTGTTCAAACTGAACTGATTCCTCATCAATACCAGGAATAGAGGACTTGAGCAGGTTGGCTATCTTCATCCTCATTATCTTCTCTCTTGTGCACATAGGATAGTGCACCATGCTGAATTGGGGTTGAGAAGGGCCAGCTTGAGCCAATCTGCTGGTGCCAAGTCTTCTTGTGCAGATGGGGCAATGAGGATAGGGGATTGAGTGGAAGGGACACTTTCCTCTGCTGTGTGAGTATCAACAGGGATTTGGGAAGTGATATGTTCAGGTTGAGAGAGAGATTGATCTTCAGTAGGTTGAGTATCAGCAGAGATTCGAGTCTGCTGGTCTGGTTGTTGTTCTACTTGAAGATCAGTAGATGGTTGGGCTTGATGATCTTGGTCATCTGCTGTTTGAGTATCAGCAGGGGTAGGCAGTTGGGACTCAAGAGTTGTTTGAGGCTGGGCTTGTTCCACTGCTGTGTGAGTATCAGCAGGGATTTGGGTATCAGTGTTTGAAGGTTCAGATGGGTTGAGATCGTCAGTAGGGTTGAATGATGAAATAGGGGCTATGCTCATGGGAGTAGGGAGCCTGGATTTCTTTGTCTTTTTGGTGAAAGAAGAAGTGTTCTTCTTTCTCTTCTGACCCTTTGACAGTTTAGAAGGTGAGATAGTGAGAGAGGGATTAGAAGTACTTGTCTTCTTCAAAGGAGAAGCAGTGGGGGTGGAATCTGAATCAGATGGGGAGATGAGCTCAGATCTGATCAGGATTCTTCGTTGTGCTAAGGTCTGATTATCATCATCATCGTCCTCAGCAGCCTTCTTTTGAGCCTCTTCTTTGGAGGGTTCCTCTTCTTCTTCAGCAGAGTCATGAACAGAACTTCTGCCTCCTCAACAACATCCTTAGAGGATGCTTCAGCCAATTTCTTCTTCTTTTCCTCCTTCAACCTTGCTGCCTCAGCAAGGGCCTCCTTTCTCAAATAATACTTGGAGATGTGGAATGTTTTATGAGGACCCATCTTGTACTTCCTTGGGAGTACTTCTGGAAGGATAACACTCAGCTTGTTGACAAAGCTGACAGTTGATGTCACCTTCCATTCTTTGGATTGGAGGTCCAATGTAACCTTCTTGGCATCAAGAGCAATCCTATCCAAGAATAGCCCTTGCCAATCTCCATCAATCTGATCCCAGATTGCAGCCATAACTCTAACCTTCAAAGTGGTAACAACATCATAGCTAAAAGTGTTACCAAGCAACATCTTGCCTGCAATGTCCATCAAGGTTTGAAACTTGGGGTCGAGTTGTGATTTCTTAAGGCCATAGGCATTCTCAGCCTTGACTCTTCCACTAGTAAACATCTCCATATACTCTTTTTCTCTTCCCATAATGTAGGTAGAGATGTTTATCTCCCCCCTTGATAAGCCGAACAATTCATGAAGGATCTCTCTTGAGATCTCAACTCTGTGTCCACCCATGACACTTTCAACATGAGATCCCTTCATCACTGCGTTTGAGTAGAAAGTCAGTACATCTTGTTCATAAACGTTTGTTGGTGCTGCTTCCAGAAAATCACGAAGGTTGAGATTGATGCAGCGAAAAAGGATCTCATTGTTCGCAGGTGTATGCTTGCCCTTGAAAAACAGAGCATTCTCAGTGAAAATCTTTCCTTCCTTAGACCACTTTGGTGTATCTAGAGTGCCGGTGCTCTTGGTCTTCTCGTCGTAAATTTTAATGATCGCCATTCTAGATGTTGAGTTTTAGGGTTGGAATGCTTAGGAAAGATATTCAGGGCGAGAGTGATTTGAGAGCAATTGAGTATTGTGTGAGGAAAAAAAAGGTTTGGAAGAGGTTTAAGGGTTTGTATATATACTCCAGCAAAACTTGAGAAATGTACAATCCAGCAGTCAGATTTGATTCAATTTTGGAGTAGAGCCCAAGATTTCCTTCTTTGATTTCGCCTCGTTCCTCTAATTTTGTCGGCTGAATTTGCCATGTGTCAATTGATGATTTGTTGGCAAAACAGTAATTGAGTACTAATGACATCATTACCAAAAATAGCCGTTGTGACTAAATTTTAGCAAGAATTGATCATCAAGGCCGTTTTCTATAAGTGAATTTCATTCCTTATATAGGCCAATTTCCTTAATTACATTCAGGAATAAATCTAGAATGAATTACATGATCAAAGATAATCATTATGCTCTGAAATAAAGTGATCTGATCAGCAGAGTGAAGTCTTCTGATTTCTTCAAAAAGTCCGCTGATATTTCTTGAAAGTCTTCTGGTCAGCTGAGTTGGTCTTCTGATCAGCTGAGTAGAGGATTGAAGTTTGCTGAGTAAATCTTCTGTGTGTGATGATCCAACCTGGTTGGATGGGTCTTTCAGCTGTGATGATCCAACCTGGTTTGATGGATCTTTCAGCTCCTTCTTTTAACCATGTGGGATTAGTCTAGATGATATCCCACTGGTTCAGGTGCCCCTCACCATCGGATGTTCCTCATCATCAGATGGGATGTAGCATCTAATGTGTCCTTGTTGAATTTCTTCGCTCCTCTTGTAGGAGGGAGAAGATTGGAAGGTGCTTCAATGGAGTGTGAAGAGAAAGACAGGAACTTGGTCTTCCTGATATGATTTGACAAAGTGGCCTTTGGTAACAAGCTCTCCATGTAGAACGTCCCCTGGAGAAGAAGCTCTGCTTGTTTGCTACTTTGTCTTCTGCATCTCTCCTTCCTTTAGTTTTCAACAAGAACGTCTCTCCTTCCTTTAGTTTTCATAGGCATACTTATGTTGGGTAAGACAAGTATGCTGATCTGCATCATCTCCATTTTCTGGACAAATCTTCATCTCCTTCACCCAAGTCTTTGGTTGAGGGATGATGTCCATGCCATCTCTTCTTTCGATTCTCTCCATACCTGAAACAAGAATAATAGTTAGTAATTTGTGTTTTTAGGTATTCCCATAACTTTCCCTTTTTATAGAGGTAGAAATGAGGTGGTGGAGTAAAAGATGATAAAAACTATAGAGTTGATAGGTCTGAATTTCTGAAAAGTTACTTCTTAAGATCAACAATGAGATTCTTGATCTAAAGGTTCACATTTAAAGAGATTTAGACTCTATCTTATGGAATGCAAAAATTATAAATTTTGAGCAAGAGTTATTTGGAATCCGTACAGTGCATGCATACTGTTGAGTCAGTGAGAATGGTGTATCAATCCAACCAAGTATAACTCAATAGTATACTGTATGTATGTATGTATGTATAATGATAAAGTATTTTATGAAGAATAGTTTATTATTATACATAGGTATACATTGCTTAAGTATAGATACCAATTAACCTTGTTCATGTCTTCTGTATGTATATATATTATGCAATGCAGAAGATTGAGTATTTTATCAAGGATTCTTAAGGTATCATGGATTCCCCCTTGATTAAATGACTCTATGTTTTCCCTCAGCTTTATTTGTATTCATCGGGAAAAACTTACCTGAAGATGAGGGTGTCTATTCACCTCATCTGATCCTCCTAGTCTGCTGCAATTGTATCAGCTGAGGTCTTCAGCTGATCTTTGCTCTTCATGTGCTTGGATCCAGGAGTCCTAAGCTATAGCATAGGGTCTTGAATCTTTCTTCAGCTAGGGGTTTAGTCAAGATGCCTGCTCTTTGGATATCTGTGTGAATTTTCTCCATCTTGATGTCCTTCTTTTCAAGGTGGTCTCTTATAAAATGGTGTCGAATGTCGACATGCTTGCACCTTGTGTGGAGGACTAGATTTTAAGTGATGGCAATGGCACTGCTGCTGTCACAGTAGATAGGGACTTCTCTTACCTCTACATTGTAATCCTTGAGTTGTTGAACTAGCCAGAGCAGCTGACTACAACAACTTCCAACTGCCATATATTCTGCCTTAGTGGTGGAGGTTGCAACTGACGTTTGCTTCTTTGAGAACCATGATATCAACTTGTTGCCTAGGAATTGACAGGTTCCAGATGTGGACTTCCTATCTATTCTGCATCCACCATAATCTGAGTCAGAGTAACGACTCAAATCTAGATTGTAATCAGCAGGGTACCATAGTCCTAGGTTGATTGTTCCTTTTAGGTACTTGAGAATCTTCCTTGCTGCTTCTAGATGACTTTGTTTGGGTTTGCTTGAAACCTAGCATATACTCCTACAGTAAATGTTATGTCTGGTCTGCTGGCTGTAAGGTATAGTAGAGATCCAATAAGTGCTCTATATTCAGCTTGATCAACTGCCTGTCCAGACTCATCTGGTTCCATTTTGAAAGATGTCATCATTGGAATTCTTTCAGACTTGCTTTGTAGAGCTTTGAATCTTTCTAATAGGCTTTTGGTATACTTGGACTGATTGATGAAGATCCCTTCTGGACTCTGTTTGACTTGGAGTCCTAGGAAGTAATTCATCTCACCCATCATGCTCATTTCGAATTTTCCTTGCATAAGTTCAGAGAACTTCTTGCACATATCTTGATTGGGTGATCCAAATATAATGTCATCTACATATATTTGCACCATTAGAATGTCTTCTCCTTCTTGTATTCTGAAAAGTGTTCTGTCAACTTTGCCTTTTGTGTAACCATTGTCAAGTAGGAATTGTGACAATGTGTCATACCAAGCTCTAGATGCTTGCTTTAGACCATAGAGAGCCTTCTACAGACGATATACTTGATCTCCTTTTTCAAATCCTGGAGGCTGCTCTACATACACTTCTTCTACCAGAATACCATTTAGAAAAGCACTCTTGACATCCATTTGGTATACTTTGAAGCCCATATATGATGCATAAGCTAGAAACAGTCGAATGGCTTCTAATCTGGCTACTGGAGCAAAGGTTTCATCATAGTCAATTCCTTTTGCAACTAGCATTGCTTTGTTTCTAGTTATTACATTATTTTCGCCCTTCTTATTCTTGAATACCCACTTTGTTCCTACTACATTGTAGTTTTCAGGACGATCTACCAATTCCCATACTTCATTCCTTTCGAATTGGTTTAATTCTTCTTGCATAGCAGTGATCCAATTGATATCTGTCATTGCTTCTTCTATGTCAGCTGGTTCAATGTTGGACAGGAAAGCACACCAGCAGAACATAGATGATTGGGGGTTCTGATTCAGTTGTCTTCTGGTCTTGACACCTGAGTCTGCTCCTCATAAGATAAGGTTTGATGGATGATTGTTTCTCCATGTATGCCTCACAGGTGTGTCTGCATTAGATGAGCTTGAATTCTCATTTGTTCTAGTGCCATTAGGAGGGTTGACTTGATTAGGTCGATCATCATCTGTATCTTGTGTGTCAAAGAGATCATTCCCCCCTTGCATTTGGGATTGTTGCATCTTGATTTTGGTCAGCTTGCTCAGCTTGAGTTTGAGATCTAGTGACTAGTCTGTGTGGTTTATCCTCCTCTGGTTCTTCAGGAAATGGTTCATTGACTTCAATAAACTCATCTGGTCTGGACTTGATCACTAGTTTCTTCATCTGATCTACAGCTGAGTCTGTTTGTACTGCACTCTTTTCACAAGATTCATCAAAAACAACATGAGGTGTTTCTTCCACAAGAAGGGTTCATTTGTTGAGTACTCTAAATGCTTTGCTAGTTGAGGAGTATCCCAAGAATATCCCCTCATCTGCTTTGGCATCAAAAGCATTCAACTTACTTTTCCCATTGTTGTGAATGAAACACTTACAACCAAATATATGAAAGTAAGATACTCTAGGTTTCCTCCCTTTCCACAGTTCATATGGGGTTTTCTCATGAATTTTGTGAATACCTGACCTATTTTGAGTGTGGCAAGCTGTGTTCATGGCTTCTGCCCATAGCTTCTTAGGAGTTGAAAATTCAGCAAGGAGTGTTCTTGCAACTTCTTTGAGTGTTCTGACTCTTCTTTCAGCTACACCATTCTGTTGTGGTGTTCTTGCTGCACTTGTCTCATGCTGAATACCATTAGAAGTACAATAGGCAATAATATAAGAGTTAATAAATTCAGTGCCTTTGTCACTTCTAATTTTCACAATAGGTTCTCCTTTCTCTACTTGGATTTTCTTCAATAGTTCAGGGAGCTTCTGTTGAGTTTCACTCTTCTTGTATAAAAAGGTAACCCAAGTAAACTTGGAGTAGTCATCTACAAAAATGAGAGTGTACTTCCTCCCTGTAAGTGTGGTTGGAGTAATTGGTCCAAAGAGATCCATGTGAAGCAATTCAAGAACTTTGCTGGTTGATGTTGTCTTCTTGGTCTTGAAAGAGACCTTTGTTTGCTTTCCTTGTTGACATGCATCACATACCTTATCTTTACAGTAGAGTTCATTAGGCACACCATCAACTAAGGATTCCCTTGTTAAATTGTTCATAGTCTTAAAGTTCAGATGACTAAGGCGTTTGTGCCATAGCCAGCTGACATCTTTAGGGCTCTTCACAAGCAGACATGTATCCTTAGGACAACTGTTCCAATTTGCAAGATACATACTTCCCTTTCTAGATCCTGTTAGAAGGTTTTGTTTTGTTCTTTTGTCACTTATGAGACACTCATCTTTAGAGAATTTTACTGAGTAACCAGTGTCACAGAAATGAGAAACAGATAATAAATTAAACTTTAAACCTTCTACATATGATACATCATGTACCTCAATGTCACCATTTTTAAGGGTGCCATATCCTTTTGTGTTACCGTGCGCGTTATCACCAAAGAAGACTTTTGGACCTTTCTTTTCTGTGTAGTTGGTCAGCAGGGTTTTGGTTCCAGTCATATGGGTTGAGCATCCACTATCTATGTACCATATTTCTCCTGCTAGACCTCCTCTTCTGTATAGGTCCCTCATTTCCTGCAAGAAAGGTTAAGTCTTAGGTACCCATTTTGTCTTGGGTCCTTGGGTGTTAGTACTACCCTTGGGAACCCACATATACATTGGTCGTTTGAACAACCTTGAGCACTTGAGTTGTTTCCCTCGGGCATCACAGAACCAAATCTTACCAGTTAACACCTTGGACTGGTCTGATTTGTTACTTGTGTCAGCTAAGTAATAGTCAAATGGTTTCCTCTTATAGGAGTGTACATACATTATCTTTTGACTAGTTACATTCGGCCTGTGTGCATTAGCTGGACGATGTACACGATTATATGGACCATACTCCTCTGTTCTCACAATATCATAAGAGATAGGGGGTGCAAAGAGAACAGATTTGTGTGAAGAAGATTTCTTCTTCTTGGCTGGAGCAGCATACAGCTGAGACTGTCTCAAACGAGATGGTCTAGGCTATTTGTTGTTCCTCTGTACAGGCTTGGGGTTAGCTTGTCTTTTACCATTTTTGGTGTTGGGATAGTTAGCCTTAGCTGGTACAGATGCCTTTTGGTTCATATTAGGTTCATTGTGTTTAGAACACTCACCTTCTTCATGTGTCTGAGTAGTGCACTTGTTAGGTGTACTACCCCCAGCTGGAGAGGATGTTGATGGATTAAGTTCATAACCAAAACCCATCTTATTGCCATTTGATCAATAATATTCAGAGATACTTTCAATAGTAGTAGATGCTTTATTGAACTCTGATATTTTTTTATTTAGGCATTCCTTCTCCTTTTCTAATGGACAACTGAGCTGAAGAGATCAAGAACAATAAAGTTGTGTTCATAAATGCAAAAGATCAAGACAGTTGAAGTACAAATGATCAAAAGCATTGAATGCAAAAGACACATTCAATGAAGCATTTATTGCCAATCATGCCTGAAACAAGCATTGAAGACCTTAGAGCATTAAAGAGTGAAGCATTGAATGAATGTTGGAACATTCTAAACTGCAGCAGGAATGTTCAGGGAGCTTGTCCCATCTGACCATTGGTTGTGTATAGAGTTTGCCACAAATCAACCTAGGACAATGTGCAAAATTGGAAACTGACACAAGTCTCCTCAGCCGCATTTGTCAGAAGTCAACACATTCATTCAAGCAACCATTGAAGAGCCCTTTTACACAGTGGATAAAAGGATGCCAAGCTTCATAGCCGTTTCAATGGTGCTGCAAATAGACATATTTGAATTGCTAATCCCTCCAACGGTTAGTTGTTCAATTTGCTTATAAATACAGAAGTGATCAAAGGGATTCAACATCCAACTACAAGCTATCAAACTATAATCAAGCTTTAAAAAGGAAACCAAGTTGTTCTCTAGAATTCCAAGTTTCCTGAATCACTTCTTATTAGCTAAGCCAATCTTTCTAAACATCCTAAGCTTAGCATTGAGATATCCTAAGCCTTTACACTGTTCTTATTGTAAAGGATATCTCTACTAGTTGGAACCAAACCTCAAACCCTTATCTCATTTAGTGAAGAGAGAGTTTGTTGTAGAAGTGAGGAGTTAAGGACTGTTAGTGTGAAACACAGTCTTAACTCAGAGAGATTGAGCACTAGGACTCAAGTTATCCTAGGGATCAAAACACTAAGAGAGTGTTGTTGATCAGTGCACCTTGGCACTATAAAACAAGCTAATTCCATTGAGAAGGAATTATCTTGTTCAATCAGGGAAAGTGGATGTAGGAGCTTGAGTCTCTGAACCACTATAAACTTGTGTGCCATTTACTTACTGCACTCTTAATTTCACTTACATTCAAACATATTTAAAAGAAACATAACTCAGTAAGTAAGAAAAACTGTTTTGGACAAAGTCCCTGATAACCTGTATTTTTCAGAAATTAACTTGGAGTATTTCTTTAGTCAAAGGCCAACCACATTCCGCACTTAGCAACTCTTTTAGATATTTAGCCAACTGATCACTCAATAGTAATCAGTAGGACAAATATCTATCAAAGTTCACACTCAGGCCAGTTGTGAGACAACTTGCCTGATAAGACCAATTTGTCAAAAAGAAAAGAATTTGCATACACAAGTGCATTCCCCCCCCCCCATACACTTGTGTTATACTCCACCAAGGACCAACAAGTGGTATCAGAGCAGGGGTTCATAGACCACTGTCTCTGAAAATCATTGATTTTCAAAATCTCACTTTTTGTGGTCACTGAACTGATCCAAATTTCTGAAAAATCTACCTATATTTTCCCTTGTCTATCTGTATAAAAATGGCTAACAATGCAGTTCCAGGAGATGCTGCCAACACCACCAACAACATGGGTGCAAACCAAGTCAATCATATTTCTCATCACAAACTGCCAATGTTCTCAATTGAGAATTATGATTTCTGGAAAATCAGGATGAGAGCACATCTTGCCTGCCAGCATGATGAAATGCTCAAAGTCATCACCAGAGGACCATTCACTTTCACCAAGCTCAATCCCAAGGTCACTGATGCTCAAAAAGCAGATCCAAGGGAGCTGCTTCCTAAAGATGAGGATGAGCTGACTGCAGAAGAGAGAAAAAGGCACAACCTGAACTACATTGCCATGAACACATTGTACCAGACCATTCCAGATGCTATGATGGGAAGAGTGTATCACTGCACCACAGCAAAGGAGATCTGGGATACCCTTGCACTTATGTGTGAAGGTACCCAAAAGATTAAGGAAAACAAGCTTCAAGTGGCTATCCAAAAATATGAACAATTCACTATGGAGCCAAATGAAACTATTGATCATCTTGATGGCAGATTCACTGACATCATGAATGAGATGAACTCCTTGGGCAAGTTCTATGCCAAAAGAGAAGTTGCCTTGAAGATTCTGAGAAGTCTCACATCAAAATGGGATATATATTCTGTCATGATGCAAAATACCAGCAATCTTGATAACATGCCAATGCAGCAAGTATTCTCTGAACTCAAAGCATATGAGTTTGATCTTAACAGAAAGAAAGTGCATGATGAGCCATCCTTCTCAGGCAAAGGTGTTGCCTTCAAAGCTACTGAATCAGAGAAGAAAAATACTCAAAGATCTTCTCAATCTGTGTCAAAATCAGAAATGAAGGGGGAACTGGCACTCATGGCTAGAAGATTTGAGAAGCTGAATTCCAGATTTGGTAGATACAAGAAGTTCTACCAAGATAACAGAACCAAAAGGAGATTCAGTTCTCCTGATAACAAATCAGAGGACAAAGTCTCTGATGAAAAGAAAGAAGACAGATATGCTGATAAGAAGAAATACAGCAAAGGTGAACCATCATCATCAAGAAGAAAGGAGTCCTCTAGCAAGAAAAATGATGATGAAGATGTGTGTTACAACTGCCAGAAAAAGGGTCACTTTCAGTATGATTGTCCTGACCTAAGTACCAAAGAAAGAAAAGAAAGGCAAAACAAGAGAGACAAGAGGATGAACAACAGGAAGGCCATGGTAGCTGGAGAATCAGCAAGTGAAGAAAGTGTCTACTCTTCTGATGATGGACTGTTTTCCCACAGTGACAGTGAAGATGACTGCCAAATGGCATTTGAAAATGAAGAGGTATGTTCATCTTCCAATATTTCAATTAACACACATGAATCTAGTGAAATCCAACTTGACTTTGAAAAATTGTTAGAAGATTTCACCAGAATGCAAGAAGTATGCAATATAACACTGAGAGAAAATGAACAGTTGAGATCTAAAATTAAAATGCCCAATCTCCCTGAATCTAAGGTTGACATTAAATCATCTGAGTTGTATCAGCAGATTATGTGAGAACATGGAGATATGTCTCTCAAAATCTCTTAACAACAAAAGCTGATTGATGAACAAACTCTGACTCTAAAGAAAAAGGATTTTGAACTTAGAACTCAAGCCAAATTTAACAATCTCTCAAGTGAATTTGATACTCTGAAATTAAGTGAGGGGAGCTTAAAAATGAAAATGTCTGCCTTGAACAAATCTGCTAAGGCAATAGAGGAAATTCAAGGGTTTCAAAGACAATTTGCTCAAAAGGATGGATTAGGCTATAATCCATTTGAACCCTCACCTGGTCTTAGTATTGCTTCCTCAAGCAATTCTAAGATGACTTTTGTAAGATCAGTGGCACAACAAAATGAAATGGAAGTAAATCAACCACTGATCAAGGATAAGGGAAAAGGAATTTTTATACCAACTCAAGTGAACAATGTCCCTAAACCCATACCTAAGGAAAAGGTTAAAGACATTGTTTACAGGAGAAATGAGGGTCATAAAGGTAGAACCAATGGAAGGCCAACCTATCTGAATCCTTATCAGAGAAGTTGTCCAAAATCTGTTCAGAAAAGGCCAACTCAAAAGAGGCAACCTCAACTGAATGGATTAAGGCCAATCCCCTCTGATAGGTATAAAACATTCAGGAAGCCTGAACCTTTCTTGACAAAAGGAAAAGGCCATCCAAATCCCTATCCACAAAGGTCTTTCCAAGCTGCACCTAAGTCTAGTAACTTCAGGAGAAATGTCCCAAGGAAATTCACCAACCCTCCTAAACCTTACAAGACCAACACTTATACACAGAAGACACCCAAGGCATTTAAGGGTCAAACTGTGTATGTAGATGTAAATGGAAACCAAGTCAGTCACTTTGAGTCAATCAGAGTAATCAAGCAGATTTGGATTCCAAAAGGTACAGCTAACCCTCTAGGACCCAACACTCAAAGGGTACCTAAATTTTGACTTTGCAGGGCTGCAAGGACCCCAAAAAGAAGAGAAGCATCAACAAGAAAATAGCATGGTACCTGGACAGTGGATGTTCAAGGCACATGACTGGAAACAAGGAGCTTCTCTCAGACTTCATAGAAAAAGATGGTTCTTCAGTAACCTTTGGAGACAGCTCTCAAGGGATCACAAGAGGCTATGGTACATTAAACATTGGTAGTGTTAAAATTACTGATGTCTCATATGTCCTAGGCCTAAAATATAACCTGCTGTCTATAAGTCAAATTTGTGATAAAGGATACTGTGTTGAATTTGCACCAAATGAATGTACCATCAAAAACAAATCAACACAACAGGTGCTACTAACAGGGGTGAGAAAGGGAAATGTCTATTTTGCAGATTGGAGCAAAACTCCTGAAGCAATTTGTCTTGTTGCCAAAAGCACAAATGAGCAAAGCTGGCTATGGCACAAGAGATTGAATCACCTGAACTTCAAAACCATCAACAAGATTGCAAGAAACTCTCTAGTTAAAGGGCTGCCAAATCAAGTGTTCACCAAAGAACACATATGCCAGCCATGTCAGGAAGGAAAGCAGATCAAAGCCTCATTCAAAGGAAAACCTGTCATCTCAACTGAGAGAGTTCTTCAACTACTGCATATGGATTTATTTGGGCCAATAATCCCAGTAAGTATAAATGGAAGAAAATATGCTTTAGTTGTTGTTGATGATTTTTCCAGGTACACTTGGGTAGTATTCTTGCTGAACAAAAAGGAGACCCAAGTCAAGCTACCTGAATTAATGATGAGATTGAGCAATGAAAAGGGCCTAAGCATTGTCAAGATCAGATCTGACAAAGGCACTGAATTCATAAACTCATACATCAATGAGTATTGCAGCAATAATGGCATCACTCATGAAACTTCAACAGCAAGAACACCTCAACAAAATGGGGTTGCTGAAAGAAGGAACATGACCTTGAAGGAGGCAGCTAGAACCTTGATTGCTGAATCCAAATTGCCTAAAAGGTTCTGGGCTGAAGCCATTAGCACTGCATGTCACACTCAAAACAGGTCCTTAATCACCTATTTTCACATATTTGGTTGTAAGTGTTTCATCCATAATAATGGGAAAGAGCAACTGAAAGCTTTTGATAGCAAAGCTGATGAAGGAATATTTGTTGGATATTCACAAATCAGCAAGGCTTACAGAGTTTACAATTGCAAAACTCTTATTGTGGAAGAAACACCTCATGTTGTGTTTGATGAATCTATTAATGAGTTCAGGGATAGAAACCTGAATATTGATGAGATGACACAAAGAACAACCAGATTAAGGCTTCAAAGCAAGGAAACCGTGTTTGTGGATGTTGCCTAGCCTGAACTTCATGAAAATCAAAAACTGGACAACCTACCTGATAGCAATCAACGAGTAGACAACCAACCTGAAGGAGAAATTGAACTGACTGACCCCATCCCAGTTCAAAACCAGGTAACAACTACCAATGAAGAAACAGGCAATGCTGAGATAGTTAATGGATCCACTATTCAAGGGGGAACCAATGAAAATGTCAACTTATCTGACAATGAGGACAACACCCCTGAATATGATCCTGAAATTGATCCTTCAATTAACTTTCCTGAATTTAATGAATCTAGTGATCCAACTTCAGATGAGGACAATCCTCCTGAAAGGATCAGGTCTAGAAGGACTTGGTTGCAAGACCACCCACCTAGCCTGATACTTGGTAATCCAAGTGAAGGGATCAAAACTAGAAGATTTCATGGAGAAAGTGCTCTGTTTTGTTATTTTCTTTCAGAACAGGAACCTAAAGACATTGAGGAAGCACTACAAGACACCAACTGGATCATAGCCATGCAAGAAGAGCTGAATCAGTTTACCAGAAATGAAGTTTGGGAGCTGGTAGACAGGCCAACTCATCAAGATGTCATTGGAACTAAATGGGTGTTCAAAAACAAGAAAAATGAAAATGACATCATTGTGAGAAACAAAGCAAGACTGGTGGCCAAAGGATATTGTCAATCTGAAGGGATTGATTATGATGAGACTTTTGCTCCAGTGGCCAGACTTAAGGCAATCAGACTCTTCCTAGCATATGCAGCTCACATGAGATTCAAGGTGTATCAAATGGATGTGAAGAGTGCATTTCTCAATGGGGTGCTCAAAGAAGAAGTATATGTGGAACAGCCCCCAGGTTTTGAAGAAGGAGACAAGGTGTACAGATTGAAGAAAGCTCTCTATGGCTTAAAGCAAGCTCCAAGAGCTTGGTATGACACCTTATCATAGTTTCTTCTAGATCATGGCTTTGTCAAAGGCACTGTTGACAGAACCTTGTTTAGAATCTGTGAAGGAGATGATATTTTGTTAGTCCAAATCTATGTGGATGACATTATATTTGGATCTCCAAATGAGAAGTTATGTGAGAAGTTCTCCAAACTCATGCAAAGCAAATTTGAGATGTCCATGATGGGATTGATGAATTTCTTCTTAGGACTTCAAGTCACTCAATCAAAGAAGGGAATATTCATCAATCAGGCCAAGTATACAAGGGACATGATCAAGAAATTTGGATGTGCTACAAGCAAGCCAGTCAGAATTCCTATGAATACTAACTGGAAAATGGATCCTGATGAAAGTGGAGAGTCAACAAACTCCACTAATTACAGGGGAATCATAGGATCCTTGCTATATCTCACTGCAAGCAGGCCTGATATCACATTTGCAGTTGGAGTATGTGTAAGATTTCAAGCTAACCCAAAGAAGAGCCATCTTGATGCTGCCAAGAGAATTCTAAGATATCTCAAGGGATCTGAGAATCTTGGATTATGGTATCCAGCTGATGACAACATTGAGCTCACTGGATATTCAGATGCAGACTATGGAGGATGTAGAATTGACAGAAAATCCACCTCTGGAACCTGTCAATTCTTGGGCAGCAAGCTTATCTCATGGTTTTCCAAGAAGCAAAATACAGTTGCAACTTCAACAACTGAAGCTGAGTATGTAGCAGCTGGAAGTTGCTGTGCTCAGATACTTGGGCTCAGGCAACAATTGAGAGATTACAAAGTAATCTCAAATGAAGTGCCAATATTCTGTGACAACAATAGTGCAATTGCTATCTCACAGAATCCAGTGCTCCACACTAGATGCAAGCATGTGGATATAAAGCATCACTTCATAAGGGATCATGTGGAAAAGAAAGATATCAAGCTTGTCAAAATCCACACTGATAAGCAAAAAGCTGATATTTTGACTAAACCATTGGCTGAAGCAAGGTTCTTAGAATTATCAGCTGAATTGGGCTTACTTGATCCAGGCAAGATGGAGGAATGAAGGAAGGAAGCTCATAAGAAGGGGGAAATTCATTAAAAATGAATTTCAGCAAAGTTGACCAACCTCACTGAAGCAGTCAGCCAAACAGGGAAACTCAGCAAAGTTGTCCTTATGATGTTCAGCAATGTTGGTCAGGAGCCTTGTCCAAGTGGGACCCAGTCAGCAATGTTGGGACCCACTCAGGCAAGCTAATCAGGCAGTTTGACCTTCACAGAAATCAAAGCACATCTCAGGATGTTTGTCCGAGTTAATTAGATAATTTTTGCTATTTTTGGCATTGATTAGACATTTAAAAGAATTCTTGATCCTAGAGTAGGCCATTTTTAGGATGGCGTGTACTATGAAGATCTTTGCCCCCAAAACAGCAAATCAGCATTAAATGCAAAATCTTAAATAAGATTGCATGAATTCTTGAGCCATCATCAAGACCATTGATTTGCATTCAAAACTCCATCGAACCATTGAAAGTCCACTACCCCACTATATCCAAACGGTTTTTCAAAATTACCCACTGTTATATTCCATTAACCAACGGTTAATAAATTCCATCCATATATAAACTCCTCAATTTTCACTGTCCTCCTCACGCACTCATATTTCCCAAACCTTTGAATTCTCAAAACCTCTAAACCTGCAACTTTTCTCCAAATCTATCCATGGCTCCTAAACTCAAGAGAGAAGAACTTGTAGATTTCAATGATTCCTCCTTGGACATTGATTTCTCTTATCTCAGTAACCCAAATTCCCTTTGGTTTGAAAAACTGGTGGCCTTTGATAGTCCTGACTCAGAAGTCCATCAAGTCCTCCATTGGCTAAAGGAGGCAGGGCTAGAGAAATTTCTAGGCACCAAGCCTGATTCCTGCCTGAATCCATTCATGGCAGAATTCTTTGCCTGTCTCAGGTGGAAGGGCAAGAAGGGGGATGTGTGCACCAAGCTCACATATGCAGAGGAAGATGAAGAAGAAGAAAGCCAACACACCATCATCTTCACTGCAGAGGATCTGGATGCTAGCTTTGGGCTACCTTCAGAAGGCCTGAATCCAGAAATGTACAAAGAAGAGGATGATCAGGAGTTCTATTACTCTTGGATGATAGAACCTAAAAAGGTTGTAAGTGCTCAAAATGAGAACACTTTAAAGCCAGTGTTTAGGCACTTGTTTGATTGTGTGGTAAAAAGTCTGTTAAGTCACTCTGGGAGTGTTGAACAAATAAGCATGCCAAAATTGAGAGTGATGGCTGCTGTGATTGACTCTGCTGAGAAGAGAGTCAAATTCAACTGGAAGAATTTCATTCTAGACAAGATGATGAATGAAAAATTTAAGTTCAAGGAGGTGAAGCACCACAAGGTGGTAGTTGAGGGAAGACTTCAATTCTGCACAAGAGCAAGCCTGCTCTTAGATAGATTTGCACATTACACCCACCTCCAAGCTAAGCCAAAGCCTTTTCCAGCTCAAAAGGTGATGTTTAGGAAGCTGTCTTCTAAGACAGAGAAAAGGAAGCAGGATGCAGCTTCTAAGAAAGCCATCATAGTTGTTCCAGCAACCAGAGCCTCTCCAAGAAAGAGGAAAGCCCAGCCACCAAAAGCTCAGCCAAAAATTAAGAAGATGAAGAAGATTCTGAGTGAATCTTCCCCTGAAAGCCAGTCAAGAAGTGGAGGAGCCACTTCTGAGGAAATAGAGAAGGTTGTTGAAGAAGGTGTCAACCCTCCTGAAGAAAGTGTGGAAGTCAGAGAGGTTGTCCCCTTACAGCCTGAAAGTGTAACTGAATTCAGAGATCTTGACTTGCCAACAAGATCAGAAAGAAGAAAAAGAATCATCAAAACCTCTGAGAAGCAAAGATGGATGGAAGAGGAGAAAAAGAAGAAAGAATTCTTCAAGGAGATCAGGCAAGCTAGCAAGTCTAACTCCAAGTCCAAATCAAAGCCCAACAGCCCTGAAGCCAACTCCCCTGATATTCAATCAGAAAGAATATCCCCACCAAGGCATGAAGGAGAGGAATGCAAGACTCCTGAAGATGCCCCAATCATTGCTAAGAAGGTTTACTCCCCTGAAGGTGCCCCTGATAGATCAGGTATTGATGTGCTGGCAGATTTGGTTAATCTTGAGGATAGACCTTTTTCCCCACTTGATCCAAGACTTCTTTCCTATACCAAACTTCTTGAAACTGTTCTTCAAGAAGGTGATCAAGTTGCTCTCCCACCCATTCCAGCCATCCCAATTACCTCTTCAGGCACATTGCTCTCAAAAGCACCTGAATCCCAACTTGCTTTAAGCTCTAACCTTTCTGAACCCAACCTTCCTGAATCCCAATCCAACCCTCCTGAATCCCAAGCCAACTCCTCTGAAGATGAAAGTGGTGAAGAATACACTTATGAGGGGATGCTAAGGCAGATTGCCAAGGCTAATGTGGATGCACTATACCCAGGGTTGAAGGACTATCCTAGACTGCAGCAACAGTTCTATGATCTCAGAGCTCTTGTTGAGATCAAGGATAGAACTATGGTGGAAATAGCTCAAGCTATTCAGGACAAAGGGGCAAGCTGGTGTCAAGTTGAAGAGAACAGACTCTTAAACTTTGCAAATGTGAAGAAATCCAGTGTGTTAACCACTGAGGCCCTGTTTTGCACAATTGTCTCTAAGAAGGTGCAAGCTGAGAAAGAAAGAATTGCACAAGGACTCAGGCACCCTAATAGTCCATCTGATGATGATGATGATGATGATGATGATAACACCAATCCCAACCCTCCAGGCCTCAACTTTGCTCAGGTACATTACTTGACTTATCATTCTGAAAAGGACTCTGATCATTCAGAGGAGTTGACCAAAGATGGTGACTCAGTCCAAGATGCATTGGCCAAGGATGGTTCCTTTGAACCTGAGGCACAGCTTGACAATGTTGAGACTTCCATGGGAGAAGCTGGTTTGGCTAAAGCCTCATCAATGTCAGGTCAGTTGGACATTGACCAGCCTTTAGTCATTCAGGATGACTCAGTGGCCTTGGGATGCCCAAGCACTGTGATCTCCCAACAACTGCCCTCTGTGGATCCTGTTGAGGATATAGAGGTGTCAGGTTTAGGAATGGAAGGAGTTGAAAAGGCTGATAGTGGTAAAAACTCAGAGGGAGATGATGGTGAGGATTGTGTGATTACAGGTTCCCTGAGTGCACCAATCATAGAGGGAGATGAAGTAGAAATGTTGGGTGCAGTCGAATATGAGAGTCAGGCTATTCTTCAAGTCAAATCTGAACTTGATGAATCCCTTGGTGAAAGGAGGCCTGATTCTCCAGAGAATGTGAGATTATCCATTGAAAGAGAAGAAAAGAATGTAGTTGAAAAAGAGAGAGAGGGTGCTGATGTATCAGGCCCTATGGGAGATAAAAAGAATGAGGGTGTTGAGGGAGATTTTACTAACACTCTTAGTTTTGCAGATTCTGTTGCTGTCACAATTGAGCAAATTTTTGCAGATGCCTCCCTGACAGATATACCAGTTGATGCTGACACTGACCTTGAAACAGTCTCAGAAAATGTGTCCACACTGAACCAGATTTACTTTGAGCAAGCCAACACAACTGAGGCTAACTTTCAGATTTCTACTCAGACTGCTTCCATTATTGGGGAACAATCAGAGAAGTTGGACACACTGGTCAAGGAGGTTGGTAAGGCACATGCAGCAACTATTGATACTCTTGATGGCCAAGGAAAGACTTTAGCCTCTGTGTAGATGAGGCTAACTGGCTCAGAAGAGGTGATCCTGCCCACATTGGATGCAAGGATATGTGGAGTTGAAACTGGACTGCAAACAGTTTCAACTGAAGTGACAAAGGCCAAGGATGCTATGGTAAAATTCACAAGATCTGTGAAGAAAGAGCAGAAGGGTCTCAAAGATATGTATAAGCATAATGTGAAAGCTTTGAGAAAGACAATCAAGGATGCTCTAAGGCAAAGGACAGCAGCTCAGAGGAAGAAGGCAGAAGAATTAAAAACTGCAATGGTGAAAGAGGCTGCTGAAAAGTTCACTGTTGAACTCATGGCCAAAGTGTCTGATCAAGTTGTGGCCAATCTCACTGAACAACTTCAGGCCAAACTTGATCAATCACTGAAAGCCACATTGGATGCAATTGTTACTCAAAAGATGAAGCCAGTTCACACTTTTTTGAGCATGGCAGATGATAAAATGCAAAACATTCATGATGAGAATGTTTACCTACTGCAGGAGTTGAAGTCCCTCACTCATTCTCACTCACATCTCTTTGTCACTATGAGTGACTTGAAGCCCCAGTGTTTTGATAATGCCAAAAAGGGGGAAAGAGAGAGAGCAAGGGCAAAGGGAACCTTGGTGATTGGTGAATCCAAGGGAAAGGAGAAGGTTCCTGAAAGTGAGGAGGAGGCAGTAGAAGACATTGGGAAAGGCAAAGGCCCAATGAACATTGAAGACTTGACTGAGGAAGAACAGATTCAAATTGCTGTCAAAGAGTCCATGATGTCAGCAATGGAGAGTCAGGAAAGGAGGCAACAAAGGCCTGGTGGTGAGTCAGCTGGACTTGACCCCAAAGAAAAGGTTGTTGAAGTAAGGGGGAAGGTGACAAGGTCATCTGAAAGAAAGAGGAAGGAATTGGAAGCCTTCAATGAATTCCCAACCAGCCTGACTTTGCCTTCAGAATTTCAGTCTGAAGAATCAACTCAAGCAAGGAAATCCAAGAGAATGAAGAAAGCAGCCCAGATGCCTGCTATTGAAGAAGAAGAAGTTGAAGAGGAAGTACAGGACAGAGAGCCTGAAGTAGTTGTGCCCAAGCTTGTTGATGATCCTTCTAAGTTGTTTGAAAAAGGATTTGGGAAAGATCCAGAAACACAGGAGAAGCTAGCTCTTCTAAGAGCTAAAGAAAGAATGGATTAGTTGGTTGAGGCCAACAAAGCAAGATATGGAAGAAGGGCAAACTTCAAAGCTCCAAGAAGGAGGGCTTCATACAGAAGGCTCAAACCTCAAATGCTGCAAAGATGGGACACTCAGTACCCTCACCATGATAAGTGGGTTCCAATCTCACTGAATGATGCATGGGAGGAGGCCAAGAGAAGTTTTGTATATGACTTTTATGTCATTGGAAAGTGGCTTGGAGAGAGTGTGGATGAAGTCTTTGTTCAGTTTATGTTTGAGAACCACAGGGACCTCTACCAAAAGCTGTTTGCAGCAGCTGAGATGGCAAGAGTTGAATTCAAGGCACCTGGTCCTATTCAGTACATGCCTCCCAAGTTCAATGGGAACTTAATTGATGAGGGAAATATTCTGGAAGAATTTATCAACATCATGAAGATGGAGAAGCTAAAGCCTGGCCCTAGAGGAACCAACAAGGAGATTTGGGAACTAAAGATGGAGTTCTCTGTTTCCCTACTTTGCTGTTATGATTTCTGTTGTTATTCTGCTATTCTAGACTAGTGAATCCTTTTGATTTTCAGCTCTGTAATGGTTTATCACTTATATAAAAGGATCACTATGTTTTTATCAAGAGATAACAACTCATTATCTCAACTAACCTATCATGACATATCTTACTTGATTTATTGTGCTAACAGTTTCTTTCAGGCAAGTTGACTAGTTCACTCTCCCTGAAGGTAATGTATAATATAAGTCAAGGTCCCTTTGTAATAGGTTTTGGCATCATCAAAAAGGGGGAAATTGTTGGGAATAAAATGATTTTGAATTAGATACCAAAACCCCTGATTGATGATGATCAGATTAGTTGAGAAATGCTCAAGTCAAGTTTAGGCAAGCTGTCTTAGTACACTTTAGCATGTAGAATGCTTAAGTAAAAATCTCAGAAGTGTTATGAGATTTTAGTGATCAGGATAGTTGTCCAAAGCTGGAATGTTAGGCAGCTTGATAGGTCTATAGGACAAAGTTGTTGATCCATTCAAGACAAGCTGATCTAAGGGACAACTGAGCTGAAGAGATCAAGAACAATAAAGCTGTGTTCATAAATGCAAAAGATCAAGACAGTTGAAGTACAAATGATCAAAAGCATTGAATGCAAAAGACACATTCAATGAAGCATTTATTGCCAATCATGCCTGAAACAAGCATTGAAGACTTAGAGCATTAAAGAGTGAAACATTGAATGAATGTTGGAACATTCTAAACTGCAGCAGGAATGTTCAGGGAGTTTGTCCCATCTGACCATTGGTTGTGTATAGAGTTTGCCACAAATCAACCTAGGACAATGTGCAAAATTGGAAACTGACACAAGTCTCCTCAGCCGCATTTGTCAAAAGTCAACACATTCATTCAAGCAACCATTGAAGAGCCCTTTTACACAGTGGATAAAAGGATGCCAAGCTTCATAGCCGTTTCAATGGTGCTGCAAATAGACATATTTGAATTGCTAATCCCTCCAACGGTTAGTTGTTCAATTTTCCTATAAATACAGAAGTGATCAAAGGGATTCAACATCCAACTACAAGTTATCAAACTATCATCAAGCTTTCAAAAGGAAACCAAGTTGTTCTCTAGAATTCCAAGTTTCCTGAATCACTTCTTATTAGCTAAGCCAATCTTTCTAAACATCCTAAGCTTAGCATTGAGATATCCTAAGCCTTTACACTGTTCTTATTGTAAAGGATATCTCTACTAGTTGGAACCAAACCTCAAACCCTTATCTCATTTAGTGAAGAGAGAGTTTGTTGTAGAAGTGAGGAGTTAAGGACTGTTAGTGTGAAACACAGTCTTAACTCAGAGAGATTGAGCACTAGGACTCAAGTTATCCTAGGGATCAAAACACTAAGAGAGTGTTGTTGATCAGTGCACCTTGGCACTATAAAACAAGCTAATTCCATTGAGAAGGAATTATCATGTTCAATCAGGGAAAGTGGATGTAGGAGTTTGAGTCTCTGAACCACTATAAACTTGTGTGCCATTTACTTACTGCACTCTTAATTTCACTTACATTCAAACATATTTTAAAGAAACATAACTCAGTAAGTAAGAAAAACTATTTTGGACAAAGTCCCTAATAACCTGTATTTTTCAGAAATTAACTTGGAGTATTTCTTTAGTCAAAGGCCAACCACATTCCGCACTTAGCAACTCTTTTAGATATTTAGCCAACTGATCACTCAATAGTAATCAGTAGGACAAATATCTATCAAAGTTCACACTCAGGCCAGTTGTGAGACAACTTGCCTGATAAGACCAATTTGTCAAAAAGAAAAGAATTTGCATACACAAGTGCATTCCCCCCATACACTTGTGTTATACTCCACCAAGAACAACAAGGATTCTTTTTCTATAAATTAATAAAACATTAATTAATACATAAATTAATAATTATTAATTTATAGATAAATTAATAACTCTTTTCATTAATAAATTTTGGTGATCCCAAAATTATTAATTTATAGAGTTTTATAGAGTTTCTACTGTAAGTGAATGATTCATATATTAAAACTTCATTAAATTAAAATAGGGTGTTATATGGGTGAGACGATTACGGAGTTGTGGAGTTGGATCAACGAGCCTAGTCAATGTGTGTGGAAATTAAGGATTTCAGGTGTTTTAGACCTACAATGTGGGGAAATTAAGGATTCCAAGTGTTTTGTCAACAACTCTACGTAAGTAAGTAGTTTTATCCATGTTTATTCAATCTATAATTATTATTGATAATAATATATTTTTGTTATGATAAGAAGAACAAAATATGTCAAATGCAAACATAGATGCGAGTACCGATTCAATATGTGTGTTATTGAAATTATTGTATATATATAATTAATTAATTTAAAGTTATTTTAAATTACAGGCGAGGGAGTTCACACGACGTTGAGAATCGATATTTAAGGGACCTTAGCAAGGCCACTATTATTCAAATGTGATTGGTTTGATCACACCTCATTAGAAACAAAAATCCATTCGAATTACAAGTTTGTGGATGTTCATCACCTAGGACCACGTAACAACTAACAATGGATCGTTGTTTGCAAAGTAAAGACAAGATCTTCGGTGGAAGGCACACAAAGAAGTTTAAAAAAAATAGAGACTGAAACTAAGGTGTTTAAAGGAGATTTCAATATTTTTTTAGATTTAACGGTTACAAATCGTGATTTCATCGGAATTGAAAACAATGATGATGAGAAGGATAACAAGAATGGAGATGAATATGATGAAGAAGATGATGGCGACAATGATGAAGGGAAATATGAAGATGAAGATTAAATGTAATTTAATTAATTTATTTGAATTTATAAACTTTTACAATTGAAATTATTCAATAACAATTTTTTTTATATATTTTTTAAAGTTACAAATTAATCAATTAATTATATATGTTAAAATATTATGCATAGTTCTTAGTATTTTACAACTTATGCTTGAGTAATTACAATTTTTAGAAATTAATAAAAAAAATTACATTTACAAATTTAAAAGTTATAATTTAAATACGTGAAAGAAATAAATTAATATACATATACAATTAATATTAAAAGATAAAACAAAAGAGTTATATGTCCTAGTGGCGGGTGCTCAATAATGGACACTTGCTCACCTGGGTTCAATTCCCACATAGACCAAAATAATGGTCAATTTAATAGTTGGAGAGGGGTTTGGGGGTCAGGATTGGGATGGGATGGGTGGGCAGGGATTGAATAAAGGGATGGTCAATTTAATAGTTGGAGAGGGGTTTGGGGGGATGGATGGGATGGGATGGGTGGGCTGGGATTGAATAAAGGGATTGGGATGGGATGGGATGGGTGGGCTGGGATTGGATAATGGGATTGGGATTTGTATTGGGATGGGTGGGCTGGGATTGGGGAAATAGAAACGACATTTGAAACGGATTTTTGACCCAGATATAAAACGGGTCGTTTATCACTTAGATACGGATTTAGAGACGATAAAATGTCGTAAATAAAATGTCGTTGTTTTTACGACATTTGAAACGGATTTTTGACCCGGATATAAAACGGGTCGTTCATCGTTTAGATACGGGAATATACGGTGTCAAATTCCGTCTCTCATTATAAACCGAAAAAAATAGGTCTCAAATCCGTCTCTTATTAGAAACGGAATTTAGAAAACTGTTCCTGACATTAGATACCATGTGATTAGGAACAGATAGAAAATGGTTCCAAAATCCGTTTCTAACCTGTTTAGAGACAGTGTTTATGGTATCTAATCCGTCTCTAAATCGCAGTTTTTTTATAGTGTAAACTGAAACGACATATGTTTTGAATTATTTTTCACAGATATTAATTTATTTTATGTATTTAATATTTATAAATATAAGGTGTTTTAAACAGATATTATCAAATATATTATTTCATGTATTTCTTAAACGCATAAATATGTAATAAATAAATGGAATTTAACATTTTAATAACTAACATACATGGAAATCACTTATGTATTACGATTATATGTGATTCATAACAATCGTTATGCACAACATATAATCGATATATGCATTTTACCTACACAAATAGTGTACGATTAGATTATTACAATAAAATTGTTATTTTTGTTTTTTAATATAATGTTATTTTTTCATCAAATTACGCATATTTAATATAATAAATTATAAAAGTATCCAAATCATTAGTAACCGATATTTCAAAAATTATATACTCTTATAATAATAAACACATCTAAAAAAAAAGTTAACCGCATAACCAAATTACATTTTATTTCAATAAATGTCGTACATTGGGAAGTCCAAACGATGTGCTCTTTGATATGATGGGTCTAGCATACATTAAATACAAGAAATCTGAGTTTGAATCTCAAAATGATCTAACCACCGTCAAATTGAAGTTAATATTCATTAATATATTATATTATATTTCTAAATTAATTAATAACCTGGAGTTAAAGGCAAAACCCCACTACGCATTGTGTACTTAACTGCTGTACATGGGGAAGCCCAACAGTTTTTCACTTTTGTAAGTTGACAATTTTGCATCAATTATAACATGTCTTTCATATTCGATTCCCCAGTTCATACACGTTAAATCATCACATCTGAAATTTTTTATTCAATTAACTTGTAACAGAACAATGAGGCGATTGACTGAAAATACATCGATCCCACTAGAAATTGTAGAGGACATTTTTGTTCTTCTTCCGCCAAAGGCATTAGGGCGCTTCAAGTGCATATCCACGGAATGGAGAGCATTTATTTCCTCCAGTTCATTCGTTGAAGCACATCTCAAAAAAATGAAACAACTGAGAGAGATTTGTCTGATTAACAAGGTAACTATTGCTAACCCTCCAATCTGTTATTTTACCGTACCTAGAGAGGATCCGCCCATAAGAAGATCTATTTCAGAACATAACGAAGAATATGAAATTCTTGGAAGTGATAATGGTTTGATTTTAATTGGTGATGTTCATGACAGATTTTTCTTAAAGAATCCATTGACAATGGAGTCATTTTTAATTGAAAAAGATATGCCTGTTATTCCTCATGGGTATGCTGAAGCGTGGATGTTTTATAGTTTTGGTTATAATGTTGACAGTGATGATTATATGATTATGAGAGTTGCAAGATTTTATGATCCGGAAGGAATACTTTCAGAAGTAAAATTATACTCAAGGAACTCAAACAGTTGGATTAGTATTCCCCATTTTCCCTTTAATAACCCTCCTGTTGATAATGCTTGTTTCGTTGGTGGACTTTTCCATTGGAAAGTATATGTAGGTCATGGTGAACACGAGTTTATTACTTTTGATCCAAATCGTTTAACATACGGTACAATTGATGTTCCGTTGTTTATATTGTCGTCGTGATTTTTATCAATTATTGCATTGGACGAATCCAGTACTGATATTTATGCATGTCAACTTGGTCCTGAAGAAGATGGTGAAAGTAGTTATTTCTTTGAGGTGCATATACTTACGTATGCAATAAGGCGTCGTTCGTGGACTAGAGTGGTAATTTTCAAAGAAAAGGGTCTACCTAATTATTATAAACTTGTACCAATATGTTTCAAAAACTCTAAAAAAGAATAGTGTTCAGGGAAGAACCGTTTGAGAGATTCTACAATTATGATGTAATGAAGAAGGAATTCGAGCCGTTGATGGATGTGGAGGATCAACCTTATATTGGGTGCTCGTATTGGTACATTCCCAGTCTAGTGAAGCCATTCAGAAATTAGTGGCTTAAACACTTATTTGTTTTAAGTATTTGATTTAGTTTTTGAACACTTTTTGGTTGTTAAATTGTTTAACACTTTTGTTTAAATAATATTATTATTTTGTGATTTTGCATAATGTTGTGTATTTCATTTTTTTAGCTGATATTTATATGTGTGTATATTATCTGTTTTGAAATTCATAAATATGTATTGTGATTGTTGAAAGCCACTAAAAACCACAACAAAACGATCCTACTATATTCGGTGAATGCATGCATATTACTGAATATGCATTGTCTTACAATATATGCATTGAATAAAATGCATGGTGAATGCATATCTGAGTTTTTTTAAACGTTTGCTGGATCCGGCCCATTAGATACAAAAACGTTGATGTGATCATTTAAAAGTATTTAAGAACTTTAGATCCATTTTCAGAATAATGATTTATCGGGTGTGAGACGAGAATGTGAGACATATATGCGCTACATACAACAATTGGGTGCAAATTTGAGGGTTTTTATACCGTCTGTTGGGTCCGAACCATATGATACACAACGATGATATGATAATTTAAAGCTATTTACAAACTGTATATCTACTATCAGGTTTATGATTTAGCGGGTCAGAGATGGGTATGTATTCCATATGCGTTGAATATATACATTCGAACGTTTATGCATTGCACAATGGATCACTAATTAGAAATAGTGGGCATAAAATCGTACGGTTAAACTCTCTAGCTCTCTTAGTTGGGAAATTTTGCTAAAAATATAGTTATATAATAATAGATACAAATGATATATAACATTGTATACATATTTATTTATTCAATGAAAAACAAGTGGAATAATTATATAAAATGTTGATCATTCTTGCACAATGAGTATTAAAGAATCTGAAATAAACTAATTGAAAATTTATTAAACAATAAATTGTATATATTCATAAAGTAGAATATATATATATATATATAAAATGAAGATAATTTTCACCTGCTGCGCCACGTGTCACTCATGCTTCTGACAAGTGGCACAAGAAGGAAGAGAGATAGAGGAACATAAATCATATATATATATAAAAGGAAGATAATTTTCACCTATATATATATAAAAGGAAGATAATTTTCACCTGCTGCCACCACGTGTCACCCATGCTTCTGACAAGTGGCACAAGAAGGAAGAGAGATAGAGGGACATAAATCATATATATATATAAAAGGAAGATAATTTTCACCTCCACGTGTCACTTCTGACAAGTGGCACAAGAAGGAAGAGAGATAGAGGGACATAAATCATATATATATATAAAAGGAAGATAATTTTCACCTGCTGCCGCCAGGTGTCACTCATGCTTCTAACAAGTGGCACAAGAAGGAAGAGAGATAGAGGAACATAAATCAATAACGCAAGGGAAGAATTTGGCTCCATTAAAGAAGAAGGGAGATAGAGCGACGCAAGAAAAGTTAAACGCTTGCAAATCTTTATTTCTCTTCCATTTTCTCACTGGCTTTTCAACTTCTGGCAGTTGATTAAGTGTCAAAAGATTCCCCAGATCACCGTTCTCTTCTTCTTTCTGCACGTAGATGATGGAGCGCCGCTGGAGTGTGAGTTGCTGCTCATCGGATGCCTCCTCGGAGTTGCTATCGGCCTTTGTGTAGTCCTTTTTAACCGCGGGGTTAGTTTTTAATTGGTTGGTTAATCTACGTAAGTTGCTTTATTTGTATAATGTTAGATTGGATTAATCTTACCTTCTATTCCGATCCGTTTCATTACTTCTGTGAATGTCATTATGAAATTAAGAGTATCAACCTTTTGTTCCCTTTTTAGGTCGTTTATTTCAACTTAGGGTTAGAATGTTATTCATGGAAACTCGCATGAAGCGAAATTCTAAGGCCACATATTGATGTTGTAGTTAGGAATAGTTGATGACCCTATGATGAGATTGGATGGAATAGGGCCAAGAAATTGTAAGTTGTCGATATCCCAATCATCACCAAGTTCACCCTCTTCCAAATTCTCCATTGGAAAATCCAAAATTCTGAGTATATCATCAAACTCCTCATTTGAATCCCAATTATTACCAAACTCAACCATTGGCGTTCTTCTGAAAAATACAAACAATCAATTCATAACTGGGAACAAAACAACAAATTCAGCAAAAGAACAAAAATTATATTCCCTCCGTCCACCAAAAGTAGTCCCATGGTGGATGGGCACAAGTTTTAAGAAAAATGTAGATAAAGTAAATAAAGTAAGGGAATTATAGGGTATTGTGGGGTCCACTGTGAATAAAGTGATTGTTTGTGAATAAAGTTGATGGCAAATTGAGTAATTAAATGATGTTTGAGGGGTGATGGTTTCCAAAAAGTGTATGAGACTACATTTGGTGGACAAAGAAAATGAGGCAAATGGGACTACATTTCATGGACGGAGGGAGTACAATTTTTTTTTTTTAAATATTTCCAATACTGTTGGATAGTTTGACCCAAATAACCTGTGTTTGTATTGGCGCAGTTATTCAAAAAATTAACCGAGGATGTGAGTTTCTATGTTCAGAAGGTTTCCTCATTAGAAAGCGTAATTTAGATTACTCATTTTGTTTCTAGATAACTTTGAGGTTTTCGGTAATTTAAGTTGTTGTGAATGAAATAGTACTGTCTGGACCGTGGGAAGGATCTAAATTTGTTGTTTGCATTTAACGCAAGAACTATCATAAGTGGGCTCAAATATTTTCTTTTTACTTGGAATTGGGGGAAATCAATTGCAGCTGAAATATGGTGTCCTTTTTTCCTCGAAACGTGGGAATTGAAGGTACATGCTCCTTGATCTCGACACCTCTAATAGAACTTTTCCATGCTTTCAATATTAATGCTGGTGTAACTTCATCTAATATTTGCGCTTCAAGGAATCTGTAAAATTCCGTGTGGACCTTCTACTATGATGTAGACCTGTTCCTATTTTATGTTTTATGTTAATGTGATGATCGGGGTGCCATAAATAGCTGGATCTGATTTTTTGTTGACCATTTTTATTATCCCTAATAAATGCTTATCAGCTTGAAGCTCATTCAGTTCTATCATCATACATATTTGTGCATTAGCCATACAGTGTCCCATCTCCTCCCCCTATGTAATAATAATATTCCTCTAAATTGGCTTCTTCTTGAACTTACATATGATGTGTTACTGCGAAATAATTATTTTTTACAAATTTTACTGAAAGGATATTTCACTTGATAAAGAACCCAGAAATATACTTCACTCAAAATCTTCTTTGTCGGATATGCAGGAGAAACATTCGGAGGAGTCTTACAATTGCTCGAGCCACAAAACTATTTGTGAAGGAAATGTTTCAGGAATGCTTATGTTATTCGAAAGATTTCATAGGTTTTAAGTCCTTTGAGATCCAGGTATTGATGTTAAAACTGTGATTGAATGAACTAGTATAAATGCATGATTCACGTACCGTTTATACACCCACAGTCGCACACTTAACTACTTAGACATACAAATCTACGGTAGCATTTACAAAAGCAATTTCAAGTAACTTGATTTGTGTTTCGTGCTTCTAAATTGTTTCTTATGATGTGTATTTTTTACAGTACCTAAAGTTTTTGGTGTTACTGATAAATGATAATTGGACTTAGAAATGTGATTAGTCACTACAAGAAATGGGGGGAATAGCGACGAAAATTTTGCGACAAATCTAAATTTCATCGCTAAAATCAATATTTAGCAACAAAATATAAATTTTCGCTGCTAAATTGTTAGATTTAATAATTGCAACAAAATATATATATTTCATCGCTATATTAGCAACAAATTGTTTCATTTTGTTGTTAATAATAAAAAAAACAATGAAAATTATATTTCGTCGCTAATATTTTGCGATGAAATAGAAATTTTCGTTTCTAATTTCTTGAAATTATTTTTTACAACAAAATTTATATATTTCATCGCTATATTAGCAACAATTTACTTCATTTTGTTGTTAATAATCAGAAAAACTATGAAAATTATATTTCGTTGCTAATATTTTGCGATGAAATAGAAATTTTCGTGGCTAATTTTTTGAAATTAATTTTTACAACAAAATTTATATATTTCATCGCTATATTAGCAGCAAATTGCTTCATTTTGTTGTTAATAATCAGAACAAAAATGAAAATTATATTTCGTTGCTAATATTTTGCGATGAAATAGAAATTTTTGTGGCTAATTTCTTGAAATTAATTTTTGCAACAAAATTTATATATTTCATCACTTTATTAGCAACAAATTGCATCATTTTGTTGTTAATAATCAGAGCAACAATGACAATTGTATTTTCTTGCTAATATTTTGCAATGAAATTGAAAATTTTGTGGCTAATTTCTTGAAATTAATTTTTGCAACAAAATCTATATATTTCATTGCTATATTAGCAACAAATTGCTTCATTTTGTTGTTAATAATCAGAACAACAATGAAAATTATATTTCATCACTAATATTTTACGATGAAATATAAATTTTTGTGGCTAATTTATTGAAATTAATTTTTGCAATGAAATTAAAATATTTCATCGCTATACTAGCAACGTATTGCTGCATTTTGTTGTTAATAATCAGAACAACAATGAAAATTATATTTTGTCGCTAATATTTTGCGATGAAATATAATTTTTTGTAGCTAATTTATTGAAATTACTTTTTGCGATGAAATAAAAATATTTCATCACTAAACTAGAAACAAATTCTTTTATTTTGTTGTTAATAATTAGGACAACAATGAAAATTATATTTAGTCACTATTATTTTGCGATAATATATTTTTTGTGGCTAATTTCTTGGAATTAATATTTGCAACAAAATTAAAATATTTTATCGCTACACTTTTATCAAATTATTTTATTTTGTTGTTAATAATAAGAACAATAATAATAATTATATTTCGTGGCTAATATTAAATCAACTATGCTTATTAAATCAAGAAAATCGATTTATATAATTAAATGTTTAATAATTCTCCAAATTTTATGTCTTATAAATCAATATGAATGTTTATAAAAATATTTATAAATATGATGATGCAAATGAAGATGGACATAATTAAAGATGGGAGAATGAAGATTGGCTCTAATATTTATTATTTTTTTAATTTTTTTTAAAGTAACATTGATTTTTTACAATTGGAATTGTTTTAAAAATTACAATATATATACACATGTATACATACATATATAGTTGTTACAAGTTAAAAATTAATCAATTAATAAATGTGAAATAAATTATTAAATGAGTAAAAATAACTAAATTAGTAACAATTGAATACATATATAATTAATATTAAAAACTGAACCAAAGAGTTGTTTGCCCGAATGGTAGGCGCCCAGCTATGGGCGCCCATCCACCAGGGATCAATTCCCACTAAGAGCAAATAAAGTGTTTATTTAAATAAAATGGGGGAGGGGGTATGTGGGTGCGGGTTGAGTTGGGATCGGTTGGGGCGGGGCGGGTGTGGGTTGGGTACGGGTTGGGGCGGGTCGGGTGTGGGTTGGGTACGGGTTGGGGTGGGTCGAGTGCAGAAGTGGGTTTAGAGAACGATTTAATTGGTTCGGTTGGGGTGGGTCGGGTGTGGGTTGTGGCGGGGCGGGTCGGGTGTGGGTGCGAGATGGGTTGGTCGAGTAAGGAAGTGGGTTTAGAGAATGATTCGTAAATCGGATATCATAGCCAAATATTAGCAACAAAAATTCTAATATTTTTGTTGCTAATGTGAGTTAGCGATGAAATAATTTTGTCATGGGATTTGTTGCTATACACCCGTCGCTAACGTGTTTGCGACAAATGTTTAATTTTCCTCGCAAACATTTTGTGATGAAACTCATATTTTCGTTGCTAACATTTTGCGATGAAACTTATATTTTCGTCGCTAATATTTTGCGATGAAATTTAAATTTTCGTCGCTAATATTTTGCGATGAAACTCAAATTTTCGTCGCTAATATTTTGCGATGAAACTCAAATTTTCTTCGCAAACATTTGCGACAAAATTAATTTTTTTTGTCGCAAACACGTTAGCGACGGGCGTATAGCAACAAATCCTGCGACAAAATTATTTCATCGCTAACTCACGTTAGCGACGAAAATATTAGAATTAGCGACAAATTTTTTCGCGGCTAAATTGCAGTTTTCTTGTAGTGAGTTTTTCAGTATCATTGCTAATAAAGGAGTATTCAAGAGTTTTGAGTAGAATTAGTGATGTAAATTAAATAGGTAGGAGCAGCTTCATCTGGATTCATTGGAAGCAGTTATTGATTGACTATTATAAGGTATTGCAGAAGAAATAGTAGTGTAAACATCAAATAAATAAAGATATTTATAATTTACGTGTGTGTGGCTAGGAATTTACTGGTCAAAAGAAAAATTTTAGTCTGTTATGTTGAGGAATACTAATAGAACTTTTAACCAAATTTTGATTTAGAAAAAAAGTGTAATAGGTTTTCTTTTATTTGTTTCATTTTATATCTATAAGTTTCAATCTTTTTCTAAATTATATGCAAGTTGTTCCACTGCAATAAGATATGCTTTGGTTTAGAAATTGTGGTATAAAACTTTGTTTAAATCTGAAAATAGCAATGGAAAATATATTTTAAACTTTGTTTAACCTGTATTTTTAATCTGTGTTTATCTATATATGATATCGTATTCAGGGAAATAATTGTAAAATCAAGCAATTCAACTAATAGGGAAGATAAGCTACTTCTATATTAATTGTTTCAGACTCTTTTTGGCTCATTCAATTGTTTCTTCAATGGTCTTGGTTTGTAATTTAATGTGTAATCTATCTTCATTTCTGAACTGTGCTTTGAAAAAGATAGTTCACTTTTACTTTTCCACATATATCAACTAAATATTTTTGGGTACATTTCTATTATGCCCTTATTTAATGTTAATGTTAATGATTACTCCCGACAATCATTAAATAAGGGTTTTTAAGACTAAAATGTTGGAGTAAATGACCTACAATTTGAGACAAACATAAAATGAATATTTGACTATGTTTTTTAGACGGAGGGAGTATTCATTTCTACCTCCTGTGTAGGTTATAACTTATAAGTGTCAAATTTGTTGGTGATGGTGAATTAGTACTCATTGTTTCTAATGATAAGGTAAATTGTAATTTAATGTACAATTGATCTTCATTTGTCTTGATTTAGATTTGGTGCTTCTTTTTTGATATCATGGCTACTAATTCAAATGTTATTTCAGATTTTCGGATTAAGAAGATCTTACTCTAAGGTCCTGTTTGATAGCAAAAACTAATTAACTAAGATTATGATATCTAAACTTTATAGATTTTAAAGCATAATCCACCATTATCATACAACTTAATTATAAGAGATGATATATAATTAGATACTTATAAGAGATGATATATAATTAATCTAAGTTTAATCTAAGCTATCAAATATGCTCAAGTGGTTATCCAAAGAATTTCAGTTGAATGCTATATCCTTCTTTCATTTTTCTATTTTTGAGTTCTCTTTCTAATTGGACATTGATATTCATTTCATTCTCTTGTGTAGTTTATTTGTTTTTTGGTTTTATTTGAGTTTGTTGTTCATCTTTGGATTTTAAAGTCAGGTTGTCGCACAGGTAAATTGAATTGAAGGCAATTTCGAGCTTCAATGTAATTCTATAACTAATGTTATCTTAGTTTCATTAACTTGAGTCATTGTTTGATTATGAAATCTATCAATATGTTTTCTTACTTTTTCTTAATGGTTCTCGAGGTGTTGTCGTGCCTATATAGTTATATTTAGCATTCTTATGCAGAGAACTTTAGTTGTCGATGTTTCGTAGAATTTCTTGATTTAGCGATTGGTTAGTTTTTTGACTGAAAATGAACACTTTTCATTGATTAATTACGAATTGAAGGCCATGGACCTTACATCTTTAGCAGCGACCTGCTTACAGCAAAGAGGAATATCCACATTCCAGAAATGCTCAAAGCCAATAAAACTACCAAAATGAGCCAGCAAGTGGGCTGCTCTATTTGCCTCCAGATGAACAAAATGACAAGCTAAAACTTGAGCAGAGGTCGCAAGTGCGCGGAGATCGTCAATAATGAGCATTGTATCACCATGAAAAGCCTGGACAAGAACTTGCGAGTCGGTTTCGAGAATTACATTGTTAACTCCCCACTCGATACATTTTTTTATCGCAAAACAGAGGGCCAAAGATTCCAGGAGAGTTCCGTCTCCCGAAGCTACAAGTCTCTTCGAGCCTGCCTTGACTACCGACCCTTGATCATTGCGGATCACGAATCCAAAACCTACCGACCGGTCCGAGAACACAGCAGCGTCCGAGTTAAGCTTAAGAGTGCCGCTCGGCAGACAATTCCAAGAGAGGGTGCGCTCTCCCCTTGGTCTGGGGCAGGGGTGGTCATGCAAAGAAAGTTGTTCAGCAACCATCCCCAAAGATCGAGAGATGATCAATAGGTGTTCTTCGAAATAAAATGGAGAATGATAATCTATCCGATTCAACGATTATTTATATTAAAATATAATTGTTTGAAAACAGTTGATCCTAATTCTATTGTAGATGAATTATATCAGATAAATAATTGAATAACGTTGTAAACAATTTTTACTATTTTTTTTTGTACCAAAATAATTCAGCCCACCCTCAATTTTATTTCTGGCTCCGCCCTTGTGTATAGCAATCGGGCACTCCAGAATAATATGGGACACAGTTTCCACAGCTAGGCCACAAACGGGACAAATGGGATCAATTAGGATGCCTCTTTTGGCGATGGAGCTGAGGGTCGCAAGTGCCTCATTGCAGGCCTCGACATGAAGTGGAGGATCTTATAGAGAAATAAACAATATTGGAAATATGATTTCTTGATTAGTTGTAAAGGAGATTTACAATGGGTATTTATACAAGAGAGAATTAGGTCTAACCTAACCCTAATGGGCTTTATAAGAGAGCCCATAGGAAACTAAGATGGGCCTATACAATAAATAAGAATGAGAGTGTATTTACTAATATAGGTCCAATATGCCCCCTCAAGATGGAGTACCATAGGATAGTCCAATCTTGGTCATAAGGAGCTGAAGGCGAGCACCGGAGAGAGGTTTGGTGAGGGCATCGGCAAGCTGGTCGGCAGTTGAGACATGCGAGATGCGGAGCCGAGCAGTTTTGACTAGGTCACGAACAAAGTGGAAGTCGATGGCAATGTGTTTCATTCGTGAGTGAAACACAGGGTTTGAGCATAAGTAGGTGGCCCCAATGTTGTCACAGTAGATGACTGGCACCGGAGAAATGGGAAAGTGTAGTTCTTGAAGTAAGGATGTTAGCCATTGCACTTTAGAGGCCGATGCGGCAATGGCTCTATATTCGGCCTCAGTTGATGATCGAGCAACAGACTTCTGCTTTTTGGACGACCATGAGATAGGATTGGCCCCCAAAAAGACGACATAAGCACTCGTGGAAGTGCGATCATCATGGTCGCCTGCCCAGTCAGCATCCGTGAAGCAGTGGAGCGAGGAGGATGAGGATGGGGTAATGTTGATTCCGACATCCCTTGTACCATTGAGGTAGCGGAGTAGACGCTTGACAGCATTCCAGTGAGTGATGGTGGGTGCATGCATGAACTGAGATAGCTTATGGACGGCAAAGGCGATGTCAGGTCTGGTGAGCTGGAGATACTGAAGGCTGTCGAGCACTTGACGATACTGAGTGGAGTCAGTGGGAGGGGTGCCATCTGATAGAGTAAGGCGAGCAGAGGCGGATAGTGGAGTGTGGACTGGTTTGGAGTCGATCATGTTGTATCGGGCGAGCAGATCAGTGATGTATTTGCGTTGGGAGAGCAGGCATGAAGTTTTAGAGCGAAGAACTTCCACTCCCAAGAAATAGGATAGAGGACCAAGGTCCTTGACTGAGAATTTGGCACTGAGGTCGGCAGCCACCCGGGCGAGCATGGGCGAGGAGTTGCCCGTCAGAATGAGGTCGTCGACATAAACAAGGAAGTAGGCGACCACCCCATTGTTGTTGTAGACGAACAGAGATTCATCAGAGTGAGTGGGGATGAATCCAATGTCTGCAAGGAAAGAGCGAAGAGCATAGTACCATGTGCGAGGAGCCTGCTTCAGGCCATAGATGGATTTGCGAAGTTGACAGACATAAGTGGGAAAGGTCTTGTCTTTGAAGCCCGGAGGTTGAGCCATGAAGACTGTGTCTGAGAGCTTTCCATGGAGGAAAGCGTTGTTGACGTCGAATTGGCGAAGAGGCCAGTCGTTGGTAACCGCAATGCTGAGGACTGTTCGCACAGTGGCGGGCTTGACGACGGGGCTGAATGTTTCAGTGAAGTCAACACCTGGTCGCTGATGAAAGCCTTTGGCGACCAGACGAGCCTTGTATTTATCCAAGGTGCCATCAGGTTTTCGCTTAATACGAAACACCCACTTGGAGCCGACCACATTTTGAGATGTAGTGGGTGGAACTAAGTCCCAAGTGCCATTCTGAAGGAGGGCATCAAATTCAGCTGACATGGCTGCTCGCCAATTTTCGTTCTTGAGTGCCTGGGAGACATAGCTTGGTTCAATGTCAGAAGCAACAGTGGAAGTAAGTCCATACCTTGGATTAGGTTTGAACACGTGATTCTGAGCCCGAGTAACCATGCGAGGTACAGAAGGTCGTGGGGGAGCATTGGTCGGCACAGAGATGTCAGGTGTGGGTGTGGCGAGCTGAGGTGCGGTTGGGATTGGATGGTGGAGGAGATCAGGTGCAGTTGTGTTCGGCTGGGGCGTGTTCGGCACATGGTCAGGGGCGAGGACAGGTGTGATAGAGTTGGGTAGTGTAGGTGCTAGAAGAATGGGCGAGGAGTTGGAGTCGGAGGAGGTGGGTGGCGAGGAGATGGAGGTCGCCAAGGGAGATGGATGAGGAGGGGGGATGGAAAAGGGGAACGTATGCCCAACGAATTGAACATGCCGCGAGGTGTAGATTCTGTTTGAGGAGCGATCAAGGCAAAGGTAGGCGCTTTGCGTGGGCGAGTATCCAATAAAGATACATGGAGTGGAGCGGGGATCAAGTTTGTGATTTGTGTAAGGGCGAAGTAAAGGATAGCAGAGACAGCCAAATATGCGGAGTTTGGCTAGATTGGGTGGGCGAGAAGTGAGCTTTTCATAAGAAGATAACATGTTGAGGTTAACTTTAGGAAGACGATTTATGATATAGGCTGCCGAGCAGACAGCATAGGGCCAATAGATAAGGGGCATGGAAGCATGGTGAAGAAGAGCAAGAGCTGTGTCGACCACGTGGCGATGGCGACGTTCAGATAAACCATTATGTTCAGGGGTGTGAGGCGGGGTGGTAAGGTGGGCGATGCCATGAGATTGAAGAAAGGGGCGAAGAGCAATGAACTCTCCCCCATTGTCAGAGTAAAAGGTATTGATCGTGTTTTGGAAGTTGTTTTCAACAAGAGCTTTGAATGTGATAAATGTGGAAAGAACATCCGATTTCCTTTTTAGGGGGTACACCCATACATATTTGCTAAAGTGATCAACGAATAGCACATAGTATTTTAGATTGTCAGGAGATAGAATAGGCGACGACCAAACATCAGAAAAGATAACATCAAGTGGTTTAGTAGATATAATGCTTGAATCATAAAATGGTAGTTTGTGACTCTTGATACATGAGCATGAGTTACAATTGAAGTGTTTGGAAGGTGCACTGGATAGGCTAAGTGTAGATAGAGTGTGAGCAAGTATTTTTGTTGATGGGTGGCCAAGGCGGGCATGCCAGGTGGTCGTCGTGAGGTGTTGAGTGGTGAAGGCTTGTGGAGGGGTGATGGACATTTGTGCCGGCCAGACATATAAATTATTGATACGACTCCCAACGAGGAGAATGCTCCCCGAGTGACCATCCCGTACCTAAAAGGAAGAGCGATAAAAAACAATGTTAACATTATTATCACGACAGAGACTGGACACTGAAATCAAGTTTTTCGAGATGTGTGGGACGACCAGGACATTCAAAAAACTGAGAGACTTAAGTTGAGGAAAGTGCATAGAGCCAGTGTGCGATATGCGTAAACCTTTACCATCACCAATTTCTACATTGTCAGACCCAGCGAAGGGCGAGTGAAGGGAGAGGTTGGCGAGGTCGTTGGTGATGTGATGGGAAGCGCCAGAGTCAAGGATCCAGTGCTCGGCAGGATGTGCCGAGGAGGCTGAGTGAGCCGAGTAGGCCGGGCGAGCAGCTGTCCGATTCAGACGGGAAGGTGGTGGGAACTGCCCATGCGGGCGGCGAGGACCCGTAGAGGATGCAGGAGGCGAGGGTGAAGAAGGAATTTCAGGGCAGGTGCGAGCAGTGTGGCCCGGTGCTCGACAGTATTGGCATGTGCCAAGATAGGGTCTTGGCGAGGGCGAGTATCAAAAGTTTTAGCCCTCGTGTCTGGTCGCGAGGAGCGATGATGACGTGTACCAGCAGTAAGTGCAGATGCAGGCATTACGGCTGAGGATGGTCACGAGGCAATTTGAACCTCGGCGCTGAGGAGCTTGTCGCAGAGCTCAGCAAAGGTGATGGGCTGTTCGCGAGCTTGGATGGCATTGGCTATGTCATTATAAGATTCGTCAAGGCCAGTGAGGACTTGGAGAGTGACGTCCTCGGCATCAGAGGAAATGCCGAGGAGAGCAAGCTCGTCGACTACAGAGCGAACTTCCATGAGGAAGTCGGAGACCGGGCGAGCACCTTTGGACAGAGAGCGAAACTTGGTTTTGAGGGCAAGAATGCGACCTCGCGAGGGCTTTCCATACATGCTCTCAAGCATTTTCCAGGCTTCACAAGAGGTTTTTGACGAAGCAACAAAGGGTATTAGGTCCGGGGACATAGATCCGACCATGGCTGAGAAAATGAGGTTGTCCTGACACACCCACAGGTCGTGTGCAGGATTGGGAACGGTGATGGTGGTGTTGGTGGTGCCGTCGGCGGCTGGGGATGTGGACGAGGGGCATGGATGTGTGCCCAAGACATAGCCTAGGAGGTTGTGTCCAGTGAGGAGAAGGCGAAGTTGGAAGGACCAAGCACCATAGTTGGTGGAGTTGAGCTTCAGGGACATATTTGCGAGTCCTTTGAAGGTGATTGGCGCCGGCGATGGAGGAGGAGCGGCCATTGGGTTGAGTGGAGCAGCGGAGAGATGGGAGGTGCAGCAAAGAAGAAGGTGTCGTAAGACGGATGGCGACGGCGGCGCGTCGGAAATGAAGGCGGCGGCGGCGCTTCTGAGACGAAGGCGGCGGCGGCAAAATGTGTAGTGGCGGCGGCGGCTAGGGTTTGTAGCGGCGGCGGCGACTATGGTTTGGATCAGGCGTGAGCCAAATGACTCGATGATACCATATAGAGAAATAAACAATATTGGAAATATGATTTCTTGATTAGTTGTAAAGGAAATTTACAATGGGTATTTATACAAGAGAGAATTAGGTCTAACCTAACCCTAATGGGCTTTATAAGAGAGCCCATAGGAAACTAAGATGGGCCTATACAATAAATAAGAATGAGAGTGTATTTACTAATATAGGTCCAATACATCTTTGGGGGTGCTTTACAGTTCCATAACTTTTTCCAGATTTTCGGCCTTGAACTCGAGGACGGAATTTCAATGGCACAAGTGGAGAACTTTTCAATGGCCATAAAATATGCTGATTTCACCGTGAACTTCCCGTGGTTGCTTGGGAGCCAAACTCTTGCATCCTCCGGTTTTCTGAAGCTCCATGGGAGTGCAAGGATTATGCTCATCTCTAAAGGGTCACAAAGCTGACTGATTTGGTCTCTATCCCAGCTGCATGTGTCCTCATCTATCAATTCTGAGATCAAAAGCTCCTCCGTATTCACTTCCGGGTCAAGATGAGGGGCCGGTTTGGGAGGCATATGAGATTAAAATACAAAATCAACACACGTGACTTGAATTTTTTTTTTTTTTTTTGAGATGGGTCAATTACGTAAACTCCATAAAAAAGTAAGACATCATGACATTTAGCTCCATAAAAATTTTATGAAATGTTCTTTCACTTATTCTATCACTTATTCTATTTTAATTCAATTTAAATTTGTGCATTTAATATAACTCACTTTGGGCTGCATTTTGTGAATAAATTTATTTTTCTTTTCATTTGGAAAATGAATTTTAGTTTAACTAAAAAATTTAAATCAGTTGTATGAAAACAAATGTAAAAAACTAGTAAACTAAAATTCATAGGAATAATACAAAACATGCATTAAGAAACAAATGTAGACAATAGTTTATTGAGCAATAAACTATATCTGATCTAATTACAATTCAATGCACATATATTTGTTACGTCAGTTCCAAAAACTGTAGCACACATTAAGGGATCGTGTCGACCTTTCTTACCACAAATAGATCAGTTTGTAGGCTTGACACGATAAAACTCACCGTACGACGTAATTTTTTTTTGTCTCGGTCTACCGGGAGGTTTATTCAGAATAGGTGGAAGTACTTTTTCACTGTCCATCGTCGGCTTCCATTCGTATTTCTCGGTTTCTGGAACTGACATTAAATAAACCTTATAGCATTGTTTATAATTTGATACCATGAAGCATTCTTCAACAACATTGGAAATAGAGGAGCAGTATCTCTTAATAACAGCCACCGCATGAGCACATGGAAATCCAGTTACCTGCCATTGAAAACATGTGCAGAATTTATGTTCTAGATCAACAGTGACTGATGTCTTTGAAGCTACTTGAAACTGTCTATTGGGTTAGACTGTGACCCTCCACGATGCACTGATGTTTGCATGTTCGTTCCAGAGGTCCTCCTTCGAAGGAACCAACAAACCAGACCAATTACTATTGGTTATTCTCCTATCAATAAACCACTGGACTAATTTAGACCTTATTGAATCAATCATATGAGTAATAGGTAATCCCCTGGACTCTCGTATCCAGGAATTGAAAGATTCAGCTGCATTTGAAGTCATTTCACCATATCTCTTGATGTTAGGTGAATGAGAAAAAGCCCAGTGTGAATAAGGCAAATCCTCAAGCCATATTTCTGCAATTCGACCACCAACTTCTTTGAATTTCTTAATCTTCTCATCGAATATGCGTACATTGGGTGCGTATGCACATTGCTTGAAGAGGTCAGCCATATTTTCGCGGTGCTGCGTATTCCACCCCCCTCCATATATGCCCTTGAGATTCATAATCAAATGGAATAAACAGTAGAAATATGGAGAGTGTTCCCATACATCATAAAAGGCTGACACGAGACCTGTGTTTCTATCGGATATAAATATGATCTGTTTCGGATGGAATATGCAGTCCTTAATTTTGTTCAAAAACCATGCCCAATTATTTTTATTTTCAGCAGCTGATACCACAGAAAAGGCAACGGAAAATAATCTTACATTGACATAAACTTAATTTAATATTGACAAGTACAAAAATGAATAATATATTAAGTATGAAAAAATTGTGAATTCTGAATTTAAGATAATTAAAAAAACTGAGCATACAACTATATACTTTACTATTAAACTAAATGAAACATACCGTTATCTCCATCTTTAGCAGTAGCAACAAGTAACACTCATTTTACCCTCCCTTTCCTGAAAGTACCGTCCATAAATAGCATAGGTCTACAGTGTTTAAATCCTTATTTACAAGCATAGAAAGAAATAAAAATTCTTTCAAAATGGTGAGTAGTGCTATCTATCTCTAAATCAACTATACGACCAGGATTTGTACGTTTAACAGCTTCACTATACCAACGAAGTTGATCGTAGGATTTATCATAACTTCCAAATATGTCATCCCTCGCTGCCTCTATACCGCGCCAAGCTTTATAGTAAGGAATTTCAAAACCGTAATCCACGTTAATTCCATTTATAATATTCTTACCTCTAATGTTTGGATTGGATTTCACACTCTCAATTACAAGTTCTTTAATGATCTTAGTCCCAAACCTACCATTCTCACCATCTAATAGATTTCCTACACATGTGTGCACTAGGTTAGCTTTGTGAACAATGAATCCATTTTTCAAAGGAGACTATTTAGCTTTAATAAACCAGGAACAGTTGAATGATGCCTTCTCACTACATTCTGCATATGCATACCTTGGGCAGTTTTTTAGGTATGTAAACTTGAAATTCAGTTTGGTACAGTACTTTATGAGCTCAACTCTGAACTCAGGAGCACCACTAGAAAATGTAGCTCCAACTTTCATTAAAGCGGTCCAGTGGTCAGATAAATAGGACTTCTTCTTCTCAGATGGGCATATATCAAAGAGAGGTAATTTACCCAATCCAAAAAATTCATTAGACACAGAATTTTGAGACTCAGTCAAAATAAAATCCTTGTTAGACCGATTGTTTGCAATTCTATCTAAGGATGACTTTTGGGAATTACTTTCAATTATATGTGCATTCCCATCAAAACTTGACCTAGCATCGGCTGTTAAGGTTTCAATACCATCAGATTGATTGACATCTAGACCAATATCAATAGATATATTCACTAATTGTTCTGATGTCATTCTGCAGTACTCTATTAGACCATCCAAATCTGAGTCACAGTCTAAACAACAATTCTTAATTCCACCTACTCAGTAAAGAAACAAATAGTTACCTGACGATAGAAGGCCACTTCCTATTAATCCCATCAATAATATGTTGAAAAGATGTGGTTTCTGTAATTGGAATGAGTTTACTCCGGCCTTCGAAATCGATCTTCAATATGATTGATGACTCCATTTTTTGCAGATTTCGATGATTTTCTTTGCCCTAAACGAATTTCAATAATTCATATCTCAAATGAACAAAATTCGTATAGCTATATGCAGACTGATATTCGAAAATGAAGCATGTTGTTTTACGAAAAAAATGATTGCACACTATCAAAATGCAGTTACTAACACAGTTCCATGAAAATTCACAAATTCAATCGAAACAAAAAATGCAGTTACTCAAAGAGATTCATGAAATTCCAGACGCAAAGAATTTTTTGTTGTAATTTTGGTATGTTAGTAATTATGGAAATTCATCAATTTTTTGGAAAATGTTTGACTGAAGGCGAGAAGACACTATACGATTTGAATTGAATTGAATTCAAACATGAAATGTAAACCGAAATTGGGGGATATTCTTGAAGAAGGCTGACAGTTCAAATTATAGCAAAATAAGGGCAAAGGGGGAATTTTGTATGCTATTTTGGTCTTAATTGTTTTACTAGAAATTTTTTTCTTACTTTGTTTAAATCACTTATGGATTGTCCTACTTTGTTAATAAACTCAATCTTGAAAACCTTCTCATATATCTTCGGATGAATTTGATGAAATCTTGAAAATCTTTCATAAATCTTCGAATGAATTTGATGAAACTGACAAACAAAAGTAAAAATAAATAACTAAACTACACATCTACCCAAACATACATAATAAATTATAATAATAATCTCTATAATTATATTGTTCAACAATACATAAGAAAATAAAATAAAAAAGCAATCCTAACTACATTAGAAACATACAATAAAAAGAAAAGTTTAAAGAAATCCTAAAAAATTGATAAACATTGAAATGGGTTAGGGGTTTATATAGGAGTAAAAAATATAAGGATTAATGGTTGAGATCAAAATTTAAAATGAATGAATGAGATTAAAAGATAAAATTTGGAATGAATGAGAAAAAAAAAAATTAAAAAGACCAATGGAATTGACCAAATGGTGACATATGCATAAGCATATCCCCTATATTACTAATAGAGTCTTAAATAGCTGATGTGTCAAATTCTTATGAATTTGAATGATGTGTCATTTTTTTATGGAGTAAGAGTATATGGTAATTATTAGGTGTGAAATATTTATGGAGTTTTTCTTATTGAAAAATGATGACGTCTCACACTATTAAACGAAAATTATAAATTCTCATAATTTATAATTTTATATAAGTAAATTAATTGAAATAATTTATCTATATTAATTAAAAACAGTTGTTTATTATTTTTATTTTTTTTTGTAGTGAAAGGAAGAATCATTTCCCTTTTTTTCATGAATAATTTTCTTGAATCCTCTCATTATATCAAAGTTTGAAGTTTGCTTTCATTGCAAGGGAAGAGTTGTGTAGAGAAAGTGAGGAGAAAGAAATGGTAATGAGGGACAAAATTTTGTTATTTTCTAAGAAGAGATAGAATAGTCCTCAAATTAGATGTGTATAATAATGTAAATTAATTTTTAAAATTTAATGGAATATGTATAACAATTAAAATATGTATGTAGTGTTTTATGGTACATTTTATAAATGTATTTAGTCTCAAATATAACCTTTTAAAATTTGAATTTCACTAAATTCACCAACATAAAAATTTATATAAAATATTTCATATAGTAGTTAATTAAAATAAATTTGGGGCAAAAAATTGCTGGTTAAACTCGAGTCAACGCGGGTCATACTAACTAAAAAATATTTTTTCACTTTTAAATATTGTTTTACTACGTAATCAAAACTATTTTACTATATGATCAAAATAGTATACTATAAGACTAAAAATGTACTATTAGAAGTTCAAAAATATTCTAGACACTAAATTTTTTTGGTTGAATTTACTAGAATATTTTTAAACTATTCAAAAGATATTCTACTACTATAAGATCAAATTATGTATGTTACTTGGCTAAATTATTGTCACTATAAGGTCAAAATGACTACTTTAAGTCTAAAAATATTTTGAATTATAGTAGTAATATTTTAGTATTATAGGAATAATATAATTGATCATGTAGTAAATCATTTACTTACTTCTCATTAATTTTTTTAAAGACCTAAATTTAAATTCAGACTCATAAATCTGAAAATGTTAAAATTATCTTAATTAAACATGTATAATTTATATATTATTTATGAAATGATTATGATTAAATTAAAAAAATTATATAAGACTAAACTAAGAATGCAGATACTAAGAGGGTGTCGACTGAAATACTAAATTAAATTTAGAAAATTGAATAAAACTAAACTGAATGAATTTAGAAAATTGAATAAAACTAAATTGAATGAATGCAGATGAGTAAAAAGCAGCGTCGACCTGAAAAACTATATTTATTTAGAAAATGATTGGTCTGCTATGGACTCGAGTGGATGTTGTGCACCCTAGTTCATGTTGCACTTTTCAGTTTATTTTAATAAATGGTGTTGCACTTTTCAATTATTAAACTGTATAATAATATTTTTAGTAATAATTGAAAAGTGCAACACCATTTACCAAAAAGTGTAAGTCGGTAAACTGAAAAGTGCACATGGACTAGGGTGCACAACATGCACTTGAGTGCATACTAGACTTTACCTTTAGAAAATTGGATAATACTAAACTAAGAATGCCGATAAAAACGCTCTAAAAACCAAGAGTTGCTTCAATTCATAATTTACTATAGGATTCCTCATTTTCTACTGTGATGAACAGGCGGCTGTCGACATGAAATACTAAATTTAGAATAGTAAAAAGCTAGTTACAATCCAGTACTTATCATATGTATACAATGTATCCGATCCTGTTGACATATTTATAATAAAGTTTGAATATTTCACTACAAAAAACGCGAGCTATAGGGACGGACAAATGCCGACGGATTATAGTCCGTCGGCATTGCCGACGGATATGCTGATGGAATGCCGACGGATTGGAAAGTCAACATAAATGCTGACGGATTTCGGTTCCGTCAGCATTTACCGAGGGAAATGCTGACGGATTTCCGTTCCGTCGGCATTTACCGAGGGAAATGCCGACGGATATTTTGAAAAGTGTATGCCGACGGAAATGCCGACGGATAATCCGTCGGCATCTGACACGTTGAATCTGCACCGCCTCGTTTTCCAAAAAGGTAACGGTTACCATTAATATAGGGCGGTTAGCGAGGGAAATGCCGACGAAATATCCGTCGGCATTTGTGTTTTTTTTTTTTATATAAGGGCCTGATATCAGAATGTTTGGCGAAAAAAAAAAAAAATGGGGGAGTGCGTGAGCGAGGATTCGGTGGGGAAGACGAAGACGAGGACGAGGCTATTGAAGCAAATTTCTCCGATTACATCGATACGGTACGTTTTCTTAATTAGTTCTATTACTTAGTTTTAATACTTATATATGTTTATGCATGAATATATGTAAATATGAATAATTTAATGTTGATTTGCATGTTATATTGATTTAGTTAGTTGTTAAAATATTATGATCATGTTAGTATGTATGTTAGTTAATTTAATTTGTTGATTAAGAATAATTTTGATAGAGTTGTTTTTTAAGGTTAATTTACTACTTAATTGCTATATGTATACATTAATCAATTGTTATATAGTTAATTACTAGTTTAATTTAATGGTGTAATTTTGATATAGAATATTTTTAATGTAGGTAGTGCATGTTTCAATCAATTGTTTAAATTAGTTTAGATATAGTGGTTCGACCGTTGGATCACGTTGTAATTAGGAATATGTTGATTAAATTAGGAATACGCTTAAAAAATTTAAATTAGGAATATGTTCATTAAATTGATAATTATTGACCCAATTAGAAAATTATTATTTTAATTAGTTTTAGGTTTGTTAATTTAGGAATATATATGTTCAATTTTTTATTATTGATTAAGTTAGGTAGAAAAATAATAATTAAATTAGGTTATTGTTGATTAAATTAGGAATATGTTGATTAATTAAATTAGGAATATGCTATATTAGTAAAAAATTTAAATTAGGAATATGTTCATTAAATTGATAATTAGAAAACTCCAATTAGAAAAGTATTATTTTAATTATGTTTAGATTTGTTAATTTAGGAATATGTTAATTTAGAAATATTTTTAATTTAGGTGATGCATGTTTCAATCAATTGTTTAAATTATTAGTTAATTAGATGGTTCGACGGTGGTATCACGTTGTAATTAGGTTATATATATATTGTTTTGATTTAAATTAGGAATATGTTGATTAAATTAGTAATTGATTAAATTAGGAATATGCTATATTTGTAAAAATTTTAAATTAGCAATATGTTCATTAAATTGATAATTAGTAAAATTATGTATTTTTTATTGATTGAAACAGATGAGTGAACAAGTACCGAATCCGGGTTCTGGTTCTGGTTCACGTAGGCCATCTGGGTCACGTGCAAGGAGGGCTCGGGGTCAATCAGTACCTGTGACGGCTCCTCCTCCTCCTCCTGTGGCAGTGTCGCCGCCGCCGCCGACTACGATGTCGGTTGGTTCGTCATCCTCTTCTCGTCAGCATCCTGTTCGAGACCCAAGGCAACCCGTTGATATCGTTTCAGGAAGGTAAGTCAATAATTCTAATGTTTAACAGTATTCAATAACGATTAACTTTATTTATTTATTTATAATGTGTTAGTTTATAAATTTGTTAATAATTTTACAGGTTGATGCCCGGTAATGAGGTGTCCAGGATCTGCGCACGATCCTTTAAGGCGTGTAAGATTTCTAAGGGTGCTATCACTTGGTCGATGGTGCCACAATCTAAAAAGGATGAATATTTCGAGGAGTTCCAGGTATATAATTACAATAATTAAAGTTTATTAAATAACTAATTATACATATTATTTGATAAATATGTTGAATATTTGTATAGAAAAAGGCCCGTTGGGATACGTCGATCTACTCGGACGACGCTATTTACAATAAGTGGTACGGTCTTTGTTCTACTCGGTACTCGAACATGATGTACGACTGGAGAACGGCCTGGCGTGATGAAGATAAAAATCTTGTTCTGGGGGCAGAGGATGGTGTTGACCTGTGGGAGTCGTTGGTTGAGAAGTGGTTGGACCCGGCTTACCAAGAGAAGTGTGAGAAAGCTCGGGCCAACCGCAGAACCGACGTTGGAGGCGGGATGGCAGTGCATCGGGGGGGAGCTCGGTCCGTCCTCGAGCAATCACTTGCTCTCGTAAGTTTTATTTAATTTTTAAAAATTAAATAATTATAGTTAATTATTTTATATTAGTTATCTAAATTAATTTGTATATGTTTATTTGATACGTAATAGGAGCGGGAGACTGGACGTCCCCACACCCACTTGGATCGGATGAGTCTTCTTCATCCGTTTAATGCCGATACACAGACGTCCACCTACGGGCGCACTACTGACCTCCACGTAAGTTTAATTAAATTTATGTATTAATTACATTATATATATATTGATAATTAAATTAATTTTAATTTTTTAATGATGTAGTTGAGCGTCCGACAGAGGATTCAAGAGGCCGAGACGCAAGCCGCGACTACTGCTGAATCTGGAAGCAGCGGCACCCCTCCGGTTGTTGACGTGGACCAGCTTTACCTTGAAGTTGCCCCGACCTCCAAGGGAAGGGTCCTTGGCCTTGGTGGGATGAGCAACGCCGTGAGGACACCAAGTGGTCGGTCGGCCCGGAGTGCATCGCAGCCGTCCGTATCCTCCACTGCCGTCCCGGATCCGAACGTCATGGCAACGTTCGAGAACTACTTCCGCCTCTGGAGTGCCAATGCGGGTCGGACGTTGGGGATGTCTGCTGAGCAGATCGAGGCCATTTATCAACAGACGATGGGGCAAGCACCGCCAGCTCCAGATCAAGCTGCAGGTCAAGATGCAGGTCAGACCGATGGTGACGAGGTCAACTTGAATGAGGATATGGACCGATTTTTTAACGATTATACTGGCAACTTTCCTGGTTGAATAATTTAATTTTGTGTTGAACTAATTTATTTTTCTGTTGAACTTATTTAATTTTCTGTTGAACTTATTTACTTTTCTGTTGAACTTATTTATCTTTATGTATATATTTATCTTTATGTTGAAATATATGTTGAACTATATATTGCAGTTTATTTGTGTAGTTTGTTGGTGTATAGATAAAAATAGGGTGCATTCATTTGTTTCATTGAGTACAAAATAATCTCATTTAGAGTGCATTCTAGATAGATTTAAACCACTTGAAGGTGGAAGTGAATTTTAGTACAAAATAGCCTCATATAGAGTGCATTATACATATATTTAACCAAACCACTTGAAGGTGGTAGATGCAACCATGACAACTAGCACAATCAAAATGATTTTGTTCACTTTGATTAAATCCTTGATTTCTTCAGCCAAATTCTTGATCTCTGTAACCAATTTCTTCATCTCTTGAGTCATTTTCTTCATGTCTTCAGTTTCTTGGTCACTTTGATTAGATCCTTGATTCTTGTCAACAACACACTTTTCTAGAGTATCAGCCCATACAAAGAAACCACATCCACCACCATCACTTTGGGAGTCAGGACAATTATGAAATATCCTCCCTTTACTTCTAGGTTGTTTAGAAGCATATGTACGACATGCCTTTCCACAATAACAAACAAGGCCTTGCTGAAATCGAATAGAAGATGAAGAAGACATGATATTTCTTTGCAAAAAATAGAAAAAATCGAATATGGTGTGTGTGAGCTTTGTGTTGATATATATACAAAAACACTACAAGAAATGGGGGGAATAGCGACGAAACTTTTGCGACAAATCTAAATTTCATCGCTAAAATCAATTTTTAGCAACAAAATATAAATTTTCGCTGCTAAATTGTTAGATTTAATAATTGCAACAAAATATATATATTTCATCGCTATATTAGCAACAAATTGTTTCATTTTGTTGTTAATAATAAAAAAAACAATGAAAATTATATTTCGTCGCTAATATTTTGCGATGAAATAGAAATTTTCGTGGCTAATTTCTTGAAATTATTTTTTACAACAAAATTTATATATTTCATCGCTATATTAGCAACAATTTACTTCATTTTGTTGTTAATAATCAGAAAAACTATGAAAATTATATTTCGTTGCTAATATTTTGCGATGAAATAGAAATTTTCGTGGCTAATTTTTTGAAATTAATTTTTACAACAAAATTTATATATTTCATCGCTATATTAGAAGCAAATTGCTTCATTTTGTTGTTAATAATCAGAACAAAAATGAAAATTATATTTCGTTGCTAATATTTTGCGATGAAATAGAAATTTTTGTGGCTAATTTCTTGAAATTAATTTTTGCAACAAAATTTATATATTTCATCACTTTATTAGCAACAAATTGCATCATTTTGTTGTTAATAATCAGAGCAACAATGACAATTGTATTTTCTTGCTAATATTTTGCAATGAAATTGAAAATTTTGTGGCTAATTTCTTGAAATTAATTTTTGCAACAAAATCTATATATTTCATTGCTATATTAGCAACAAATTGCTTCATTTTGTTGTTAATAATCAGAACAACAATGAAAATTATATTTCATCACTAATATTTTACGATGAAATATAAATTTTTGTGGCTAATTTATTGAAATTAATTTTTGCAATGAAATTAAAATATTTCATCGCTATACTAGCAACGTATTGCTGCATTTTGTTGTTAATAATCAGAACAACAATAAAAATTATATTTTGTCGCTAATATTTTGCGATGAAATATAATTTTTTGTAGCTAATTTATTGAAATTACTTTTTGCGATGAAATAAAAATATTTCATCGCTAAACTAGAAACAAATTCTTTTATTTTGTTGTTAATAATTAGGACAACAATGAAAATTATATTTAGTCACTATTATTTTGCGATAATATATTTTTTGTGGCTAATTTCTTGGAATTAATATTTGCAACAAAATTAAAATATTTTATCGCTACACTTTTATCAAAATATTTTATTTTGTTGTTAATAATAAGAACAATAATAATAATTATATTTCGTGGCTAATATTAAATCAACTATGCTTATTAAATCAAGAAAATCGATTTATATAATTAAATGTTTAATAATTCTCCAAATTTTATGTCTTATAAATCAATATGAATGTTTATAAAAATATTTATAAATATGATGATGCAAATGAAGATAGACATTTATAAAAATATTTATAAATATGATGATGCAAATGAAGATGGACATAATTAAAGATGGGAGAATGAAGATTGGCTCTAATATTTATTATTTTTTTAATTTTTTTTAAAGTAACATTGATTTTTTACAATTGGAATTGTTTTAAAAATTACAATATATATACACATGTATACATACATATATAGTTGTTACAAGTTAAAAATTAATCAATTAATAAATGTGAAATAAATTATTAAATGAGTAAAAATAACTAAATTAGTAACAATTGAATACATATATAATTAATATTAAAAACTGAACCAAAGAGTTGTTTGCCCGAATGGTAGGCGCCCAGCTATGGGCGCCCATCCACCCGGGATCAATTCCCACTAAGACCAAATAAAGTATTTATTTAAATAAAATGGGGGAGGGGGTATGTGGGTGCGGGTTGAGTTGGGATCGGTTGGGGCGGGGCGGGTGTGGGTTGGGTACGGGTTGGGGCGGGTCGGGTGTGGGTTGGGTACGGGTTGGGGTGGGTCGAGTGCAGAAGTGGGTTTAGAGAACGATTTAATTGGTTCGGTTGGGGTGGATCGGGTGTGGGTTGTGGCGGGGCGGGTCGGGTGTGGGTGCGAGATGGGTTGGTCGAGTAAGGAAGTGGGTTTAGAGAATGATTCGTAAATCGGATATCATAGCCAAATATTAGCAACAAAAATTCTAATATTTTTGTTGCTAATGTGAGTTAGCGATGAAATAATTTTGTCATGGGATTTGTTGCTATACACCCGTCGCTAACGTGTTTGCGACAAATGTTTAATTTTCCTCGCAAACATTTTGTGATGAAACTCATATTTTCGTTGCTAACATTTTGCGATGAAACTTATATTTTCGTCGCTAATATTTTGCGATGAAACTCAAATTTTCGTCGCTAATATTTTGCGATGAAACTCAAATTTTCTTCGCAAACATTTGCGAAAAAATTAATTTTTTTTGTCGCAAACACGTTAGCGACGGGCGTATAGCAACAAATCCTGCGACAAAATTATTTCATCGCTAACTCACGTTAGCGACGAAAATATTAGAATTAGCGACAAATTTTTTCGCGGCTAAATTGCAGTTTTCTTGTAGTGAAAATTGAATTAAATAATAAAAAAAAAAAAGGCCAATATGCCGACGGAATATATTTTCCGTCGGTATTCACAATTTGGTACATACTGACGGATATTCCGTCGGCATTTATCTATGCCGACGGAAATTTGGGCGAGTGAAATGCCGACGGAATTCACTTTCCGTCGGAATTCACCATTTGATAAATGCCGACGGATAATCCGTCGGCATTTATCTTTGCCGACGGATATTTGGGCGGGCAAAATGCCGACGGAAAGATAGGTCCGTCGGCATTTCCGTCGGGAAATATTCCCCAAAACTTACTACTGCCTAATTTTTTTCCACTTCACTTTCGTATTGCAAATTTACACCAAAACTTTATACTGCGAAATTTTTTATGCTCATGCTCGGGTATTCAGAAACATCAAATTACGGTACATTTTCTACCATTTTTAATTTACTGTATATATAAAATTCAATATAATGTAATTACATGTTTTATATATATCATAAGTTTTGCGTGAATTTATTATAAGAGTAGTCGTTAGTAATGTGTTGCTCCACTTAAATGTTTAGCAGATGGATTTGCCTGACCGTCGTTGGATGTACTGTACTCCTAGAATGATTAGAGGAAATGTGAATGTGGAATTTTATAATGAACTCGTGTTATTTGTTGAATTTGCAAAAAGTCAGCCACATTACACGAGTGGAAATTGCATTAGGTGTCCGTGTAATGCTAAGAAATGTCAGAATAAGCAATATAAAGAGATTGATGAGGTCTTAGTACATATTGTGAAGAATGGTTTCATTGATAATTATTATAATTGGACTAGTCATGGCGAAACACGTTGGCCTTATAGATTTGATGAAGTGTTTTACTATTACACTGTTGGAATCTATCAACAAGATGCAAATTTCGATCATGTTGGCACTAGTAATGAGGTAGAACAACGGTTTGGGGACGAAGAACCGAATATGTATCAAACAATGATCAGGGAAGCTGGTTTTTCAAACATGGAAGAGGAGCCGACGAATGAGGCATTTCGGTTTTATGAGATGCTCAAATTAGTCGAAGAAGATTTATATTCGGGTTGTGAATCTCACTCACAGTTGTCATTTAATGCACGACTCATGAACATTAAGACCGAGAACAAGCTTTCTAACAGGGCATATGAGCAAGTGACACAGTTATGCAGTGAAATTTGTCCTCAAAATAATAAGGTGTCTACGACGTTTCATCAAAGCAAACAAATTTTGAAGAATGTTGGTTTGCCGGTTGAGAAGATTGATTGTTGTGTGAAGGGTTGCATATTATATTGGGGTGACGAAGATAGCAGTCTGAATATGTGTAGATTGTGTGGCCATCCTCGGTACAAAGAGGCACGTCGAAAGGGACCTGGTGGTCAATCGAAGAAGACAAAGAAGAAAGTGTCATATAAGAAGATGTACTACCTTCCTATCATTCCTCGTTTGATGAGATTATATCAATCAAGTGCCACTGCACAACACATGACGTGGCATGGTACAGATTCCTCTTCAGCTGAGTCGAGGGAGATGCGACATCCGGCAGACTCAGAGGCCTGGAAACATCTTGACAACGTGTTTCCAGATTTTTCTTGTGAACCGAGGAATGTGAGATTAGGTTTGTGTACTGATGGTTTTGCACCGTTTGGGATGCATGGAAAGCAGTATTCTTTGTGGCCGGTGATACTGACTCCGTATAATCTTCCTCCGTGGATGTGCATGAAACCTCAAACAATGTTTCTGACTGTATTGGTGCCTGGACCAACGAATCCAAAGGACAAACTGGATGTTTATCTCCAACCTCTTATAAAAGACTTGATCTTCTTATGGGAGAACGGAGTCCAAACGTACGATGTTTTTAGAAAGCAGAACTTCACGATGCGTGCTGCTCTTTTATGGACCATTAGCGACTTTCCTGCATATGGTATGTTGTCCGGGTGGAGTACGGCCGGAAAGAAAGCATGTCCGTATTGTATGGAGAATTCTGAAGCTTTCAGTCTCCCGGTGAGTAGAAAAGTTTCATGGTTCGATAATCACCGTAGGTTCTTACCTCAAGGTCACCCGTTTCGAAGAAATAAGAAGAACTTCGTAAAGAACAGAGCAGTCACAAACAATCGACCTCCACTTCGAGATGGTATTTTATACATTTATTTAATGATCGGGTACTAAACGTATATTTATTTATTGCTTTTAGTGTCATTTATAATTTACTCTCCGTACAGGACGTAGGTTGTTATATGAGGTTTAGTGGACGGGGTTGAAAAAAAGTACCGAGGAAAATGCAGCGGAACACAACAGACGAATTGAGGGTGGTTGGAAGAAAAGGAGTATTTTTTGGGACTTACCATACTGGAGTTCACTATTGATACGACACAATTTGGATGTGATGCACATTGAAAAGAATGTGTTTGACAATATGTTCCACACAATCATGAACACGGAAGGCAAGACGAAAGACACTCCAAAGTCTCGGGAGGATTTGGACACTCTTTGTCGCCGTCCAGAGTTGAAAAAGGATGAGCGTACAGGTAAATTTCCAAAGGCTAGCTACACACTGGATAAGCCACAAAAACAAAGATTGTGTAGGTGGATAAAGGAGTTGAACTTTCCGGACGGCTACGTGTCGAACTTGAGTCGATGCGTAGACACAACAACGGGTAAGGTTACAAGGATGAAGAGTCATGATTGTCATGTATTTATGCAACGCTTGATACCGATTGCGTTCCGAGAACTTCTTCCTCACAATGTGTGGAGGGCTATCACTGAATTAAGTCTCTTTTTTAGAGATTTAACGGCTACAACGATCAAGATCAATGATATGACTCGTTTAGATGAAGACATTCCAGTGATTTTGTGTAAGTTGGAACAAATTTTTCCACCTAGCTTCTTTAACTCGATGGAACACTTACCCGTTCACTTAGCGTATGAAGCGAGAATTTGTGGTCCGGTGCAATACAGGTGGATGTACCCATTTGAAAGGTAAAATCTTACTTATTTTATTTCATTACAATTACACATGCATTCTTATAAGTTTTTTATATATATATATATATATATATATATATGTGTGTGTGTATATCAGGTATCTCCACAACTTGAAACGTAATGCTAAACAAAAGGCAAACGTTGAAGCATCGATTGTGAATGCATATTTGAATGAAGAGGTTGGCATGTTTTGTTCTTATTACTTTGAAGATCACGTCAACACAAAGTTAAGAAGTGCTCCACGTAATTTCGGTGGTACATCCGCTGATGATATCAGTGAAGAGGTCGATGGAATGCTCTCCATATTCAAGTCTAAGGGACGACCAATAGGAAAACCCACTGAACGATATTGGGAGACGAACTCGGAGGCGGAAATAGCACAAACGTATGTGTTATTGAATTGTGATGAAGTTCAGTCATACATTGAGTAAGTATTTCATATATAAATCGTCTATTTAAATACCACTTCATTTATGTCATTTAATATTAACCAAGTGTTTGAATGTTGTGAATTAGGATGTACACTCAAGAACTACGACGAGCAGAACCAAACATCTCAGATGCATATATAGATGCTCGTATTCAACGTGAATTTTCCCGATGGTTCGAACATTATGTGAGTACCATTTAATTATGTTTTACGTAAATAAATTAATATTTATTTTAATTAATTTTAAATTGAGCCGTATAGGGACGAGATAACGCTCTTGACAGTCGATTCTTACGAGATCTCAGCAAGGGACCACTACGTCGTGTAAAGACTTACAAAAGTTATATTGTGAAGGGCTATAGATTTCATACGTCTGGGTATGCATCGACAAAGGCAACTACCAACAGTGGCGTCTGCGTTAGCAGTGCGAATTACAATGCAGATGCAAGTGATTACTTTGGGGTGTTACGGGAAGTCGTCGAAGTAGAATATCCAGGATATCCAACAAAGACTGTAGTGTTGTTCAAGTGTCATTGGTTTGATTCAGGCCATCTAGGAACAAGAATTCACCCGGAGTACAAGCTCGTTTATGTTAGTTCGAAAAGGACGTATGTTGGGGATGATCCATTTGTATTTGCCCATCAAGTATCTCAAGTATACTACTACACATATCCGGGAGCTCCACGTGGTTATGAATGGCACGCTGTTTGCAAAGTAAAGGCAAGGTCAATGGTAGAAGTCCCTAAAAAGGACAAAAATACCGAAGATGAATCTCAATTTCAAACAGAACAAATAGAGACTCCAACTGAAGTCTTTACGGGAGATTTCAATCTTTCTGTACCCTTGACGGCTGCAAATCCCCAATTAATCGAAATTGAAGGTGAAGAGGAGGGGGATGAAGAAGAGGATGAAGAGGAGAATGAAGATGAGGATGAAGTGGAGAATGAAGAAGATGAGGATGAGGAGGAGGATGATGAGGAGGAGGATGAGGAGGAGGATGAGGAAGATGATGATGAGGAGGAGGATAAGGATGAAGAGGAGGATGAAGACGATGAAGATGAAAATTAATTCAATTAATGTAATGTATTTATTTTTATTTTATAAAAGTTAATTAATTATTTATCATTTAGGTACAAATTATAAAAATTAAATTTACTATAAATATAAGCCACAACCAATATATTTATTAATATATGTGGAAGAAATGAATTTCGTGATTTTTTTAAAAAATATTTTGGTAATTTAGTAGGTCTACTAGAAAAAATTGAATTAACAAAAAAAATAAAATAATGCCGACGGAAATTCCGTCGGTAAATGGGGCGGGCAATATGCCGACGGAATTAACTTTCCGTCGGAATTCACAATTTGTAATTTGATAAATACAGACGGAATATCCGTCGGTATTTATATATGCCGCCGTCGGATTTCCCAATTTGATAAATACCGACGGAATATCCGTCGGTATTTATATATGTCGACGGAATATTGGGGCTTATATAAAACCTCAACCTAGGGTTTCTTTCACTTCTTCCTTCCGTTCCTTCATCATCTTCCCATTCCTCATTACCACCATGGCCGCCGAGACGGAGCTTCGAAGTAGCCTGCCCCCATCGCCTTGAACGTTGGCGGCGAACCTTCGGCTCAGATTTGTGGAGGTGAGAGGATGGTCGGAACCTCCGGCTTAGATTTGTTTTTCCATTTTTTCTCTTTCTTTTTCTTGATTAATTCTTTTTAATTTTTTGGTTGTTTCCTTGAAGGAGACGAAGTCGCCGCCCTTCGCCGGAGACTGGAAGAAGACGAAGCCACCGTCGCGATCCCCTTGATGAAGATGGTGCCGTTCGCCATGGCCGACGAAAGAGCCGAAAGGCGCACTTCACGGCGCCATCGATCCTCTCTCCGGTGACCTCCGATCCAAGTACAACGCCCGTTCCATGCCTTTATGCAAACTATTGATTAGTAGGTTGGTTAATTTGTTGAAGATTGAGTGAGGGAAACTATGTTATATGTCTTACTTTTGATGGATATTTCGTGTTATTTCACTTTCGATAAATTTACAATATCACTTTTTCGTAGATTTAGCATTTGATGAAGTTGCTATTACTGGTTTTTGTTTCATTAAATTCAACTCAATTGCACTAGTAGTGTTTATTTCTTTTTTTCCCAGAATTTGTTTGCATGGGAGACAAAGCATTTTGGTGCTTGAGCTGCTGTGTTGCCCCATTAAATTTCCCATTTGATTTTCTTTTTGAACGTGATTCAATCCATAAACCTGTTCATTGCTGTTTTGTTTAGTTCAGGAAATTTATTTAAAATTCAGGGCATCCCTTCCTTTTAAAATTTCATTGCTGTTTTTTTTATGAATTAAATTTCATTGTCGGGGCCTCCCCGGTCCAACCCATATTTTTTTTATTACTATTTTGTTTTAGTGACGGATGTTCCGTCGGTAAAAGCCGACGGATATTCCGTCGGTATTCCGTCACTATATGAATTTGAGAAATTAATTTATTCAAAATTAATTCAGTCGGGATTCCGTCGGTAATACCGACAGAAGTTCTGACGGGAAATCCGACGGCAGTGCCGACGGAAATGGTGACCGATTATCCGACGGCATTGCCGACGGAATTATTCTAATTATTTCTTTTATAATTTCTTTTATAATTATTTTAATTTCTTTTATAATTATTTTAATTAATTATTTCCGACGGAATTACCGACAGAATGTTGACCCGGTTTGTTATACGGGTTGTCCGGATTACCGACGGACATTCCGTCGGAAAACATGACTGAAATTTTCCGTCAGTATTTCCGTCGGTATTACCGACGGAACTCAAAAATCCGTCGGCAAAAAATGCCGACGCCAACAAAGGAGACGGATCACTTTCTATCGGTAATTCCGTCGGTAAGCTCGGCGGCCGACGAAAATTCCGTCGGTAAAACCGTCTCTAAAACGCGCTTTTTTTTGTAGTGAGTAATTTATTTATCATAATTCATAAATTATAGACATATTGGAAAATTATAAATTTTATATAATAGACTCTTAACAAATATATGTACATACCATAAATTTGTCATTTGAAAATAACTTGTAGAATATTACTTATGAATTTTGTAAAACCATTGAAAATAGGACCCGAAAACGGACGGTGTAAAGTAATCTTCTAGAATTTAGTAAAAAAAAATTTTGTTGCTTATAAAAATGTAAGACCAGATCCTACAAAACAATAAGGACTAGTCTACTTCCTTAAAAAACGCTTTGTTAGAAAAATCATTAAAAATATAAGGGTTAATTTTAAATTAATTTATGAACTTTAGATTAAATATCAGGTTAAGTCTAGTATGCACTCGAGTGCATGTTGTGCACCCTAGTCCATGTTGCACTTTTCAGTTTTAATGACTTACATTTTTTGGTAAATGGTGTTGTACTTTTCAATTATTAAAAAAATGATGTTGCACTTTTCAATTATTACTAAAAATATTATTATACAGTTTAATAATTGAAAAGTACAACACCATTTACGAAAAAGTGTAAGTCAGTAAACTGAAAAGTGCAACATGGACTAGGGTGCACAACATGCACTCGAGTCCATAGCAGACCAAACCTCGGTAGGTAGGTGATGATGTGTCTCACCAAAACTTGTGTTCCATGTTGTATGTTGATGCAATTTAGAAAAATTGTCCACTTCATAATATATTAAAAAAAAAAAAAAAAATCTGTAATTAAATCAACAATTATAGATATATTTTTACTAATATTTTTAAAAAAAGTTGGTCTGCTATGGACTCGAGTGCATGTTGTGTGCACTTTTCAATTATTAAACAGTATAATAATATTTTTAATAATAATTGAAAAGTGCAACACCATTTACCAAAGGAATAGGGTGCACAACCTGCACTCGAGTGCATACTAGACCTTACCTCTTAAAATTAATGTATCAAACAAAATAAAATAAATATTATCTGTAACTTATAAAATTAATATATCAAATAAAATAAATAAATTTCTCCGTCTTATGACCGCCCTATTCCACGTATCATCTTCCTCAACCCACTATACACTATAACCAATAAATCAGTTGAAAACAAATAAAAAATTCCTCGGTAAAGATTGGAAGCAGAAATTTAAATAATACTGAAATGGCCGCATATGTAATAGGTTGGTTGACTGATGCTTTAAAAAAGAGTTTCATGTAATAATTTTGAAGATTTTATTGGTTTGAATTTTGAAGTTTTCTTTATTTGTTCAGAGTTGAACGGTTATTAAAACTTGTGCCAATACAAAAAGTTAAACCTAGGTTTGCTCCCCACACAAACAGCAAAATTGAAGGTCTGCCACACACAGTCATCAAATACAGACAACCGATAAAAATATAATTATTATTTTCCAAATTTAAAATCACATTAAATCCATTATTCTAAAAAAAAAATATATAAGGTTGTATATTTAAAATAACTAACTTATGATTTTAGAGGTGTTACAACTTTTACTCAAAAAGTTATACGTACAGGTAATCAACTCATTTATTTATATTACATATAAAAAATTATAAAATTATTTTTTAAAATTTTACTTATTATTACATTTTTATATTCACTTATTTGTAAATGATATTTCAAAACGACGAAGAGGAGCATTTTTTGTGTAATAGGGTGACAATTTGAAACAGTCAGCCTTAATATGCAAACATATAATTTGATGGGCCTAGATAATAATATAGTCCATTATAGAGGCCCATGACATGATACCATACACTTTTTATTTTTCACTGTTTAATTTTTTTTTTTCTTACAAAACGAAACCAATTTATTACTCAAAAACAAGGACAAACGTCATCAGTAAGCTTTGTGAAAGTTCAACTTATATGAGGACTGATGAAATAACAACACCCAGATGAAATAACAACACCCAGAAATGTAAAATAAGTTAGTGGAAGTTGGAAATCGATCAAATTGGTGTCGCCTAGTAAGTTGTCTAAAAATATTTTTTTATTTTATTTGTATAATTTTCAAACAATAGATACCAAACACTAATTTAATTAACAAAACATAAAAATTGTAAAGAGGTACCTTAAAAAATTAAAACTTACAAAAATAATGTTAATTTTTTTATAAATGTCATTTTCATCCAATTTTCACCCCTTAAATGATAAACTTTTATTAAAAAAAAAAAGTTATACATCATGGCAAAGTCAGATATTTTGATCAGAACAATATTAATTCCACTTAAAAAAATGTGCTTGTTTGCTCGAATCGAACTTTGACGCTCGAAAATCGCTAGACGGACAGTAGTCGACAACTAGCGCCTAAGCACTGACTTTTGCAACAGAGAGATTAAAAGTACCAATATGACGTATCCCAATAGTTAAAAAATGATATTTAAACATAAAATTTTATGACACTTTGATACGAAATTTAAAAAACTTAAATATATATAATTTAATTTCGACATGATTTATAGTAAAAGCTTCATAGTACTACAATTACAAAATTCTTCTTGTAGATATTTTTAGAGTTTGAACACTTACGCATATGCTATCCTATAGGAATAGAGTTTAATTCATTTTATGAATGGAGTAAAACAATAAAAGAAATTTTATTAAATAAGTGATGATAATAATAATAACAAATTATATTAAATTCAAAATTCAAGTATTTTTTTAATTAAATGAAACCAGAAAAAAAAAAAAAAAAAAAGAAAGAGAGAGAAGCTTCTTATTTAAAAGGAGGGAGGAATGTGAGTCACTTCTCATTTACTTCACACATCATCCACCTCTAAAACCTCTCTCTCTCAAACTCCGCCTCTCTCAAACTCCGCCACCGTCATTGTTACACGATTGAGAGACTTCTATTTTCACTGTCATTCATTTAAGAATCAGGTGAAGGATTTTTTCTTGGTTTTAAGACTTTTAGCTATGTATTCTAACTTTTTGTTATTTTCTTATGATTTTTGTTATCTGGTTACTGAATCGTTTTTAATTGAAGCATTAAACATTGTGCCTTATATTTGGATTACATATGGTATTGATCATTGCATGTGTTATTTGAGTCTATCCCTTCTCTTATAGTACTGGTTATTTTCCTTGTGTGTGGACTATGATGTTTAAAATAGGTTGATCTCTTATATTACTAGTTATTTCCTTGTGGAGGTTGGTCTTATAGTACTAGTTATTTCCTTGTGGCTATATATGGATGTTTAAAATAGGCTGGAAGTCTTTTGAGGCTAATATATATATATATATATATATATATATACTTTGGTAGTTTAAAATTCATTTTTATCATTGCATGTTATTTTCGAAATTAATTTCGATTTTTTCAATATTTTAAGCTTTTCCAGATCGAGTTTTTTATCCTTGGATATGTGGTTAAAATACAGGATATTTGTTTCTGTTTTTATGTGATTTTTATGGGTCTAAGTAGAAATTTTCTCTCACGTTTTATTTTTTTTTGTTCTCCCTTCTCATTTACTTCACAGATCATTCTCCCCAAAGTCTCTCAAACTCGAACCCATTTTATAAAAAAAAAAATCTTCTCAACCAATGTCCATTCTTTTGAGAACCTTCAATTTTCACGTAATTATTTTTTTTTTCTTAAATGAGGTTTTAAAAAATAAATCTATTTTCTTTTTAGCTATTTATTTTGGATTTTTTTTAATTGAAGCATTAAAATGTACCACAAAAAATACGTTTATTCTATCTAAATAGTTCATTTTTGAATATTTTTTTTTACTTTAATAACAAGATTGAGTATCTAACAAATATATTCTTTACTCGTTATCCCGAATATATTCTTTATAAATATAATATGATTTTTTTTAAAACATGTATAAAAAAAAGTGAGCACACTTTTGGTGGACAGAGGGAGTATTAGGTTGGGATGGATTGCACGTGGTATTGTTGCATGTGTAATTTGAGTCATTTTTTCTACTGCACATCTTTCCTTATGTACGGTTTATTTCTTATGGAGGTCTTTTTGAGGCTAATATATGTGTATTGTGGTAACTTAAAATCGACATTTTTCAATATTTTTAACTCAAACCCTTTTACTCACTGAGTTTTCTGAACCCTAGGAAATGTGGTTAAAATACGAATTGAGGTATTTCTGATTTTATGTGATTTTTGCTTTGAGGCACTATATAGAAGTGAAAAACTTATGTTTTTTTGTTTTTGGGAGGCATTATACAATAGCTTCATTTTTTGATCTGATTTTCGACAATGTTCACTTACTATGTATTAGCTTTCATGAGAATTTTATCGAGATATGTTTGAATTTGTATTATATTTTTAAACAGTGTTTTCTTTTGATGCTCAAAGAAATGCATGCTTAAATTGAAATGTGTAAGATTAAAATATGATGTTTTTATGAATATTACTACTGGTCCTTATTATTTTTTTTTAGGATTTGGTCTTACATTTTTATAAGCAACAAATTTTTTTTACTAAATTCTAGAAGATTACTTGACAACCGTTTTCGGGTCCTGTTTTCAACGGTTTTACAAAATTAATAAGTAATATTCTACAAGATATTTTCAAATGATAAATTTATGCTATGTACCTATATTTGTTATGAGTATACTGTATAAAATATATAATTTTCCAACATGTCAATAATTTATGATAAATTAATTACTACATGATGTTATTTTGGATGGTTTAGTAGGTAATGAGTTTAATGAATTAATTTATGAATCAATTGTTAAATGAAAATTTAATTTTTTTTTCAAGAATAAACAAATTGGACTTATAGGTGTGTTTGAAACATTTTTATTACCCATTTTAAAGGTGCATAGAATTAACTTAATTACTTTCAAAAAAAAAAAAAGAATTAACTTAATTATTTTTCTTCAACGTGCATTTTCATGTGATTTCGACTAGTTTCATAACTAGAATTGCCCATTAGATGTGTGACGAAAATGAATAGGAATGTTCTAAACTTATTTCTATTTGGAAGTGTCACCTATATAGATACCTATAAAAATACACACACATATATATATAAAAATACACCGGGTTTTGGTGGCGCTACACAACATTCCTATCATGCACATTTTTATTTTAGAATTTTCTAAAGTAGTGGGATATTTTTAATAACTTCCCATCCTATACTCTATAAAATCTACTCGTGAGCTTGTGTTTAATTCATCAGTGTAAGTCGAATTTTGTGTGTTCAATTTTTTCCAGAAATTCATATTGCAATTGCTTATTTCGATTTTTGTGTCCACTTTCTTGTGCTCTAATTATTGTGTTGAAGGGATTTAAATTACAGAGAAGGGAAACTCCTCATCTTCTTCATTTGACACTGAAAACACTCCCTCTCCATCATCATCTTCGAACCCACTGCAGTTACTCGATCAATGGCGTCCAACCAAAGCTTCGATCAAACCGACAACAATGCTGCACCGATTACTGCATCAATCACGACCGCACCACCACCACGACTAGTTGCTCCGATTACTGCAGTATTTCCTCAAAATGCTACAATAGAAGAATCCACACGGGTAATTCAAAACATCTCCTCAAATCTCCAAAATTCGATGCCCATGTCTCAGATTTCTGTTGAAGATGTTCCTCTGAATTATCCTACTCAAAATCCATCCACTGCCTATACACCACAAAATCCCCAAATCCAAAACCCTATTGAACCCGAAATCATACCTAATACTACCACTTCCACAGAAATTGTTCTAATTGCTACTTCTCTTGCTATAACAACTGAAGCAACTATGGAAGATGATACCTCCATGGCCGCACCACCACCACCACCACCACTAGTTGCTTCAATTATTGTAGTGATTCTTCAAAACGCTACAATAGAGGAATTCACACGGGTAATTCAAAACATCTTTTCCAATCTCCTAAATTCGATGCCCATGCCTCAGATTTCTGTTGGAGATGTTCCTCTTAATTTTCCTACTCAAAATCCCCAAATCCAAAACCCTATTGAACCCGAAATCGCTCTAATTGCTACTCATGTTACTGTAATAATGGAAGCAATTAATGAAGATGATACCACCATGGTCGCACCACCACCACCACTAGTTGCTCCGACTACTGTAGTGATTCCTCAAAACACTACAATAGAGGAATGCACACGGGTAATTCAAAACATCTCCTCAAATCTCCTAAATTCGATGCACATGCCTCAGATTTTTGTTGGAGATGTTCCTCTGAATTTTCCTACTCAAAATCCATCCACTGCCTATACACCACAAAATCCCTAAATCCAAAACCCCCCGAAATCATACCTAAAACTACCACTCCCACTAAAATCGTTCTGATTGCTACTCATGTTGCTGTAAAAACTGAAGCAACTAAGGAAGATGATACCTCCATGGCTGATGCTACACTTGATTATAACTTGTTTCATTATTCCTTTTAACTTTGATTGTTTTTACTTTGAAACATGTTGTGTTAAATGAGTATATCACTTACTCACTTTATTTTTTAGAAGATATTACAAGGACAAGGGTTCTATTTAGTATTCAGAGTACTAATGTCACTTAGTCTTGAATATTTTCTTATTTCTGTCTCTATTTGATCATATGCTACAACAGGTGTTGACTTGATTAGTACATAGATATGATGGTAATTGTGAGAATTATATTTAATCACCGATAATGAGATAATAAGAGTGGTCCACTATATATAGGGATTACAAGTGAGATACACAAGGAAATAGATAAATAAGGAAATAAATATAAACCATAAATAAAAGATTACTACCTATAATATATTATACTATTCCTATAATATATTATACTTTTTCTATAATATATTATTCTATTATATTCTCTAATAGTAATGCTGTAGCATGTACATAAAACTGGTATATATATGTTTACATATGTACATCAGGTGTGTTGTAGTAGAAAAGTCAAATTGGGGAAGATTGTTGATGTTAAAGACTTGGTGATGTTATCACACAAGGTTGCAACATCTTAATTCGACCTTTCTTATTTTTTTTAAGTCTAAATTTATATGTTTTAGATGATGCTGCTTTGGATGTTGTAACATTGCAAGTTGAAGATTTCAGACTGGAAGTTTCTAAAAGGTTGCTGAATGATGTAGATCATGCGATTGCATGGAGAAACGTCCAGAATTGGCTGGAAGAACCTAGAAGACAAGTGGGAGAAAAAGAAGGAACGAGATCCTACTTTTTAGGAGATCATGGATGAAGGTTCTAGGCTCCATTTCCATGCCTATAAATAGGCCAGGACTGTGCTCATCAAATCATCCAACGAAGTGCCATTCTTTAATTACTAAACTAGTGTTGATCCTGTTAAGAATTTATTGTCATTGACATGTTCTTGTCGTTGTACCGAAGAGTCCAAACTTTATGTACAACATAAAGCTTTTCTACACTTTTACAGATAGAGAGATCATAGAGTTAGATTAGTTTTTGGGAATGTTTTACACTTAAGCCATTTTAGACTAGATAGATTATTGAAGTCTTATTTCCGTTGTGAATATTTGTTCACATACCATTTGTATTCACTCATCGTTAGTGAAAGTTTAGTCATGACTCATGAGACTCACACATAGATTTTAAATTAAAATCTATGTAAAAGTTATTTCGGGTGTCTTTGTGTTTTCATTCTTTAAAGTCTTCCGTTGTTCATATTTTGATATTCTGTAATTGAGCCAGTGCTGCATTGAGTGTTATAACATTTAGTGTAAACTACTAGGATGATTTGTCTACTCTTTTAATGTAAATTTGCATGTGTGACAACTTTATTTCCAATTATCATTTCTTCTTATGTTAAAGTGTTTAAGACGTCACATTACATACACAATAAATTACTTTTGTAATGCTATAGTCAATTTCATGTTTGGCTTAGAAATGTGGGCGACACACGAGTTAGGCACAAGCATGGTTAGCCACTTAAAAAAAACTAGCGTTTCTTATATTGTAAACTCTTCCGCTTGAATTTATTAAGTGTAAGGATGATATTTCAAACAACAAATTCCTTTTCAATCTCTGTGGCGTCCACTAGATTTTGGTGGAGCTACACAACATTCATATCATGCACATTTTTATTCTAGAATTTTCTAAAGTAGTGGGATATTTTTAATAACTTCCAATCCTATACTCTATAAAATCTACTCGTGAGCTTGTGTTTAATTCATCAGTGTAAGTCGAATTTTGTGTGTTGAAATTTTTCCAGAAATTCATATTGCAATTGCTTATTTCGATTTTTGCGTCCACTTTCTTGTGCTCTAATTATTGTGTTGAAGGGATATAAATTACAAAGAAGGGAAACTCCTCATCTCCTTCATCTCGCGCTGAAAACACTCCCTCTCCATCATCATCTTCGAACCCAATGCACTTACTCGCATCAATGTCGTCCAACCAATGCTCCGATCAAACCGCTAACAATGTTGCACTGGTTACTGCATCAATCACGACCGCACTACCACCACCACCAGTAGTTGCTTCGATTATTGTAGTGATTCCTCAAAACGCTACAATCGAGGAATTCACACGGGTAATTAAAAACATTTCCTCTAATCTCCTAAATTCGATGCGCATGCCTCAGATTTTTGTTGGAGATGTTCCTCTGAATTTTCCTACTCAAAATCCATCCACTACCTATACACCACAAAATTCCCAAATCCAAAACCCTACTTAACCATAAATCATACCTAAAATCGGACCTCCCACTGAAACTGCTCTGATTCCTACTCGTGTTGTTGTAACAACTGAAACAACTAAGGAAGATTATACCTCCATGGCCGATGCTGCACCTGATTATAACTTGTTTCATTATTCCTTTTAGCTTTGATTGTTTTTACCTTGAAACAGGGTTCTATTAGTATTCAGAGTACTAATGTCACTTAGTCTTGGACATTTTCTTGTTTCTGTCTCTATTTTGATCATATGCTACAACAACATCAGGTGTGCTGTAATAGAAAAGTCAAATTGGGGGAGATTGTTGATGTTAAAGACTTGGTGATGTTATCAAAGATGTTATCACACAAGGCTGCAACATCTTAATTTGACCTTTCTTATTTTTCCTAAATTTAAATTTCTATGTTCTAGCTGATGCTGCTTCGGATGCTGTAATATCGCAAGTTGAAGATCTAGAAGATTCTACACGGTTCTAGACTGTAGGGTTCTGGAAGGTTGTAGAATGATGTAGATCATGTGGTTGCATGGAGAAACGTCCATAATTGGTTGGAAGAACCTAGAAGACGAGTGAGAGAAAAAGAAAATGAGATCCTACTTTTTAGGAGATCATGGATGAAGGTTCTAGGCTCCATTTCCACGAATATATATAGGCTAGAACCGTGCTCATCAAATCATCCAAGGAAGTGTCATTCTTTAATTACTAAACTAATGTTTTTTTTTTATCGGTAAAGTATTTATTTATTTATAAAAGAAGGGTATAAGTGATACCCAAAATTGTTTACATAGTAACACAATCTGAGATAGTTAATAAATTAGAAAATTGTTCTGCTAAGTATTTCTTCCTCCAATGCATCTGAGGGGGTCCACAACCCAATCCTTGAATGAAAATGTGCTCCGAGTAGGATACTTGATGGTGAACCAACTCCATAGTCTCGCCTTGAGTTCTTCATTGAATTTCGAGCTTGATAGCGTCTCATTCCTGAATATAACTGCGTTTCTCCATTTCTAGATCAGCCACACCATACAGAGCCATATGCATGTTACGTTCTTCTTGCTGTTATTCCCTCTCATGATGCCACCAAAACCTAGACAATTACTTAGGGACTCGGATGGTAGTGCAGTCGATATCTTGAGCCAGGCCAGGCAATCCATCCACAGTTTGTAGGTATGGGTGCATTCAAAGAAAATATGTCGCTCCGTTTCTTCATGTGCTTCGCAAAAAACACACCTTAGGTCGTCACTTTGGCTGAGAATATTTCATCTTCCGAGATTTTTCCTTGTGGGAAGTCGGCCCCAAAGAAGTCTCCATGCGTGTGCCTTCACTTTTGGTGGGGCGAAATTCTTCCAAATGCCTTTGAATCCTTGTAGCAAACTGTCGTCTAGCTGAGTGTCCCGATTCTGGTTGTGCAAGACCATGTAAGTTTTCTTCGTGACATACCTCCCCGTCGTCGATAAGTTCCATCTCCATGAGTCATCTATTCCATTTTTTGGTTGAGACCTGTCCAGCACAACAAAAAGATCATTGAAAGATGTCAGATCTCTATCACGTAGTGGCCTCCTCCAATTCCATACCCATTTCCACGTACCCTCTACCCAAATGCCCATTTCCCAAACTGTTTTTTCCTTATCTAAACTTAACTGGAACAATCTAGAGAATCTGTTTCTAAGTACCCCTTCTTCCGTCCAATCTTCCTCTCAAAAGGATGAATTTTTCCCATCCCCAAGCACCTTACTTAAATTTTCCATAAACCACTCACTATTACCCTCCCCTATTGCCTTTAAGACATCCCTCCACCACAATGAAACCCTCCCTCCCCTCCCAGTTGGTACTAAGCTAAATATGTTTGACCCATTGTTTCCATACCTAGACCTAATGACTCGACTCCATAAGCTACTTTTTTCCTGCAAAAATCTCCAAGCCCATTTCCCTAGTAGAGTTCTATTGAAAGTTTCTAGATCCCTAACCCCTAAGCCTCCCAGTTGTTTAGAATTGCACACTTTTTTCCAGTCAATCCACGCCACTTTCCTGTTGTTACTCCCACCCCCCCCCCCCAAAGAAAATTTCGTTGAAGGCTCACAATCTCACTCAAGGTTTTTTTTTTTCTGTATGTGATAGAAGGACAGATAGTAGGTTGGAAGTGAAGAAATAACCGAGTTTAACAAAGTGATTCTGCCGCCCATTGAGATCTTCTTGTCATCCCACCTTGTTAGTCGATTCCTTATTCTTTCCACCACTATCGTCCACTCCGATACTTTCCTGTGGTTGGATCCGACTCTCATTCCTAGATATGTGAAGGGGATTTTATCGGTTTTGCATCCAAGGATTTCAGCCATTCCATTTAGGGTGTACTCTTCCACATTTACTCCAATCAACGAGTGTTTGTCGAAATTGATGTTTAGCCCCGACATCAACTCCATATTTCTTAGCACCCGTCTCATTACCCATGCGTTTTCCAAGCTTGCTTCACCCATGAGAATTGTGTCGTCTGCAAATTGGAGGTGTGATATTCTGACCCTGTCCTGACCTATTTCAGCCCCTTTGAATAGCCCTGCATCAGTTGCTCTTTCCATTAGAATGCTCAAGCCTTCTGCTGCAATCAGGAATAAGAGGGGAGATAGTGGGTCTCCTTGTCTTAGTCCTTTCTCCAATTTGAACTCGCTTGATGGGCTGCCATTCACAAGAACCGAGGCCGATGCTGTTGTTACACATTCCATAACCCATTTCCTCCACTTGGGATGGAAATTTAATCTTTCCACCATTTGCTTCAGATACCCCCAATCGACCGAATCATAGGCTTTTGTAAAGTCAATCTTGAAGAATATGCGTTCTAGTCTCTCCCTTTTGGCTTCGTCTATTGCTTCGTTTAGGATTGCTACGCTGTCCAGGATGTTTCTATTTCCAATAAAAGCACTCTGGGCAGGAGATATGATAGATGGTAGAACTGAGCCGAGCCTCTTTGCTAGGATTTTTGCCATGATTTTGTAAATTCCACCCACTAGCGAAATTGGTCTAAAATCATTCATGTTTGTGCTTACCTCTTTCTTGGGTATCATTACAATGAAAGCTGGGTTAAAACCTCTCACCAGGCGGCCATGGGTGTGGAACTCATCCATAAGTAGGATGAAATCAGGTTGGAGGACGTGCCAGAACTCCTTCAGGAAGTGAAGTTGAATCCATCCGGACCTGGGCTTTTGTTGTTGTCACAGGTGTTAACTGCCTCACGAATTTCTTCCTTTGTAAAAGGGGCTATGAGAAACTCGTTTTCTCTCGCTGATATGTGCTTTTTTGCGAAATCCTCTGCTGGAGTTGGCCTGGTTATCTCCTGTTTTCTGAAGTGGTTCCGGAAATGTTGGAAGATGCCATTCTTCACTGTTGTGACCTCCTCTTGCCATTCTCCATTTACGTTAAGGCCCAGAATCTCATTCCTTTTTCTCCTCCTGTTGATGTAGTTGTGGAAAAAGCGAGAGTTGCAATCCCCTGCCGCCTTATTTCTGTCTATGATTTCAAACTCCTCCAGCCCAAAGACTTCATCAATTAGGTCCAACTTATTGATTTCATCTCTCTGTGCTTCGATCTTGTGTTCTATCCGGCCAAAAGAGTTGACGTTCCACGCCTTTAGATCGGATTTCAACTGTTTTAGCTTCTCTTTTATAATGTAGCTCCCCCATCCCTGGATTGAGTAACTATTCCATCTTTCTTTGACAAAATTCCAGAAATCTGGGTGTGTTAGCCATGCATTTAAGCTGCGGAAGGGTTTTGGTCCCCAGTCCTTCACCTTGATGCCCAGCAAGATGGGACAATGGTCGGAGACAGATCGTCCTAGAGCTTGAAGGTGGGTATTTGGCCATTGATTAAGCCAATGCTGGTTTATCATGGCCCTGTCAATTCTGCTTTTGCATGACCCGTCCGCTTTGTACCACGTGTACTTTCTGCCATGCAGTGGGAGGTCAATTAGGTTTGAGGAATTTATGAATCCATCAAACGTCGTTATCTCCCTGCAATTTTATTGTACACCTCTTCCGTCTCTCTCCGAGCAACACCGGATAGCGTTGAAGTCTCCAATGATACAGATACAGACAGTGGGGTTTTGACTGATTATTAGGTTGAGTCGGTCCCATAGATCGCTCTTCTCAGTTTGAGTACATGGGGCATATATATTGATGATGCAACATTTTACTCTATCTTGCCCCCAGAGTCCATTCAGGATTAACCCTCCGGACATATGCCAATTGCTTGAGCACATGAAAACGTCTGGATTCCATATGGTAATGATTCCCCCCAATCTTCCCATAGCTTCTCTATGGTACCATTCCATTCTTCCTTCCCCCCATATGGTTCGACATATTGTTTCATCCACGTTTTCGAGTTTCGACTCTTGGATGCAGCAAACATCTGCCCCATATTTTTTAATCATCTTCCGCATCTCCTCTTTCTTGATTCTATTCCCCAAGCCTCGAACGTTCCAAGAGAGAATCTTCATTGATCACAATTCTTTGGGACTCCTTCTACTGTGGTTCGCCTTGACTGTGTTTGAGCCTCTATTTTCGCAAGATTTTTGATTACCTGTGCTTCTGAAATGCTGGTTTGGGCTTGGAGTCCTAAACTCTTTCCCAAACTCCACGTGTTTGTGGCTTCTTCAACTACATCAACTTCCCGCGGGGGAGGTGGGATGTTGTCTCTCTTCACATGGGTTTGTTGCTTGTTTCCATGTGCTTTCGTGTCTTCTTCTGATTCAAAATCTTTTACAAACACGCTCCATCTTTTTACCTCAATTTTTTCAGTTCTCTTTTATTCAGACCTTTCTTTTTCGGTGTTTGGTTTGCGGTTCCGGGTTGTGGGTAAGTCGGGTTGAGTGTCCTTTATTTGGGAGTAATCAGCGTAGAAGGTGACTGATGGAGTAATGGGGGGTGCAGCGTCTTAGGGTGTTAGGCCTTTTATGGGGTGGGTGGGGATGGGGTGGGGGAACAGTGTGGGTTAAATGGCGTTTAGGGTCGGGTCGAAGGTGGGTCGGTGGGGGTAGAAATATATGCTGGGGGCTGGAGTTTGCTAGGGGGAGAGAGGAAAGGTGTAAGAGGTGTGTGTGGTGTGGGGTTAATGTGAGATTTAGAAAGGGGTGAGAGGGGTGTATTAATGAATTGGTGTGGGGGGAGAATGGGCCCAAAAGGGGGTTGGGCTTGGTCAAAACTGGGCTTAGGATTACATGGGTTTAAGTTTGAATAAGGACTAGGGTTTGAGATATTCCTCCCCTCCACTTCGCGTGACTTTCCCAGGCAATAGGTATGAACTGTCTTATCCCAACTCCCAACGGGCCCACTCAAATCGGATCTGAAGTTGTTGGGATTTTCCTCAATTTTTTATGACGGCGCAATAATTTGATTTGGTTCACGCTGTTCCCTCATTATGTCCTTCTCTCCTTTTCTCAAGAATGCATTAATTTCTTTGTCAGACGAACTGAATGGGGGCCCTACCAAATCGCCTTCTGATCTGATTCCTTCACGCGTCCCGGTGTGACTTTCCAACTCCCGAACATCCAGCCGTGAAATCGGCGCTCCTCTTCGTTCCGATCGTCGGCCGGCCGGCGACGATCCGATTTCTTTGTTCTGGTCGGCGACCCCTTCGTTTCGATCAACGACCGGAGATCCCAGCGCGACCCCGCTGGCCGCCGCTACCTCCACTGCCCGCGAAGATGTTTCGTCCCCAGTTGCCGCCGTCCTCTCCACTACCGGCGATATCAGATCCTCTCCGGTAGATTCTAGAACCCCAATTGACGGCGAGGTCGGCGCGTCCCTGTGCGCCGCTGCTCCCTCAACTGACGGCGAAGTCATTGCGGCATTTTCCGAGATTACCGCCATAGTTGAGCCCTCCGATGGCTGCATCGCCCGATCAGCGTTTGACCAGTCGGAAAATTCTGATTCCGAGTCTGATTCATACTGTTCGGTTTGCCACGGGATTTCAAACTCCTCCAATATTTTGCATTTGAAGCTTATGTCGTCTATCTCCAGGTGGAGAGTTTGGGATACATCTTTTAGGAACGGGATTGAGAGCAGAACTCTGGCAACATCCAATCGTGTCTTTTTCAAGGTTGCATCGTCGATCTTTATCATTTTTCCCATTGTTTCTCTTGCTTTTGTAAAGAAACGCTCGTTCCAAGCATGGATTGGGATTCCAAACCACCTTGTCCAGATCAAGCGTTTGTGGCTCACGTCATTCGGTCTCCATTCTCTAAACCATTCGAACCAGTGTTGGAACCAATCTTTCATATCCTCCACCATTTCTTGGCCATCATTTCCAGATAAGTTTTGGATAAGAATAGCACCACCACCAAGGGTTCTAATTTTTAGTACATTTCCACATTCATGCTGTATTTCTTCTCCATAGTCCTCCCATGAGAAGTTTTTTCTTAGGATTCCTGTAAAACATGACTTTAGCCATTCTGCTTCCTCCGGTTCTATTTTGAATTGGATCGTTGATTCCACCCGGGGGGTAAGGCCTATTCCCTCTACCTTTAGAACCAGTTGGCCATCCTCCCATATTTTCGTTGCTTCAGTGAAGGATACACCTGATTTCCTGATATTTTTGCTTGCTTCAAAGGTTGTTTGGCCATTAAGCATCTCAGGCATATTTGGCGTGGCCCTCGATCTGCGTATCTGGGGATGACTGCTCTGATTTTGTAGCTTCCCATCCACACTTCATTCAGCGCTCGTAGGGTTCTTGACTCATCCGTGCCTTTTTCGAATCTTACGAAACCAAAAGGCTTACCACTCCTATCACTTTTCTGCGGTCTGTATACGTCCACCACCTTACCCACTTTGTTGAAACTATATTCCAAGTCCTCGATACTGCATTCTGGTGGGAAATTTCTCACGAAGAAGGATGACACATTTCTCGTTTTCAGGGATACAAGCTTTTCTCTCCATGCGACTTCACCACTCGATAAGCGTCGGTTGTAATCTCCACTTTCATTTTTCTTATCTGCCTTCTGGCGATAACTACGGGTTTGGTTGAAACTAAGGTTAGGATTATATTGTTGCCTCACCGGAAAATGCTCGGAAAAGGGACGGTGTTTCCTACGGTTAACTCTCACCCACTCTCCTCCCCCTCTCTCACTCTCGCACTCTCTCTCTCTAGACATTCTCATATTCTGATTTATAATTACTAAACTAATGTTGATCTTGTTAAGAATTAATTGTCATTGGCATGTTCTTGTGTGTACAACATATACTTTTTTACACTTCTATAGATTGAGAGATCATGGAGTTATATTAGTTTTTATTAGTGTTTTACAGTTAAGCCATCTTTAGACTAGATAGATTATTGAAGTCTTATTTCCATTGTGAATATTTGTTCACACACGCCATTTGTATTCACTCTATGTAAAAGTTATTTCGTGTGTCGTTGTGTTTTCATTCTTTAAAGTCTTCTGTTGTTCGTATTCTGATATTCTGTAATTGAGTCAGTGTTATAAGAGTGTTATAACATTTAGTGTAGCATCAGTCTTGTTTTACTTAACACGCACACTTTCATCTTTTCCATTTAATAATTAATTAAAGAAATTTATAATAATCATTAAAATAATAAGGAAAAGAAAACACAGAATGAATATTCCAGATTGGCAACTAATTTTAAAGTAAATTTATAATACATCTTATGCTCTTTAAAGGGAATGAGAATAATATTTTTATATCATATATCTCAACTCTATATTCTTATTTTTATTCTATATAAATCTCAATATCTTTCATTTCAAAAATTCGAATTTAGTTTATTTTTAATTGTAATTTTGCAATCAATTATTTATATTTATTTAAATTATGGAAATTTATTTCTTAATTATACAACCATATCAATAAGCTAATTTTTAAACGTCCATATATATATATATATATATTTATTGATGCGTAAAAAAAGAACTCACAACGATTAGTAATCTCGCACCTGGGATTCGACGATCACATGCTGGATTATGGCTGAGCTCTTCGTCTCCAAAAGGTCGAAAAAAACCCGCCTGAGAGATCTCCGGTGCGGGTCCTCCGACACTCAAGTCAGAACCTACGATCTCAAGGGAAAAGTAAAGGGCAATCTATATCGGAGAAAGCCCCTCAATAATATCAGTAGAATGTTCTTGTTTCTCAGGAGTAATTCAGGTGTGTTTTAGTTTATATCAGTGCGCCGGAAGGTATGTCAGGGAACTTTCCGGTGGATAAGTGTATCAAAATAGTAGGTTTCTGGTTATGTAATTAGATATCATAAATAACCTGCGAAATGGCGTATAAATAGTACCTTTGGGGAAGGGTTTTCTACTTTCCCTCTTTCTCTCAACTGTCAAAGTAGTGGGCTTAAGCCCAAGGCCAAATCTGCCTCCACTAGCTCGTTCGAGCTCCGAGAAAAGCGGGATACATGTGATGTCTTCGCGCATTCCTTACGCACGAAGTGGGGTCCATGCTTGATGCGCACGTTCCGCGATTTGTATCTCCAAGACCTGGAGGTCCTCGAGAACCTCCAGGTTTGAATTTCGGAAATATGGGTCCAAACCCAAAAATTCCCCTAAAAAGGTGGAAAGCTTATGACCTGTTCACCTCAGGACTGATTCCCATCTTCATTTGGCCCATTGGTCTCAATCTCTGTGGGTTTGGGCCTGAACTAGGCCTAATCCATCATCTCAAATGTCCATTATCAGTATATCAATAATTGTCATCATAATAATCGATATAAGTAAAGGAATAATTACGTAATCTTATCCAAACCTCATCAGATATAACTCATTCGGACGCCACGTGTCATTTTCTCATAGGACGACACATTTTGTCCACATCAACCACTCCCCCTACTCTCGTAAAGTGGGTCACACTTAGGAGAGTAGGTCAGGCGTCTAATAAATCTTCATATCTCCAAGCAGGTCCTAGGCATGGCTTCAAATTCAAATCCAAGCAAATCCTGCTTCAAATATAAAAAAAAAACATATTTTGTGAGTGTAACATTTAAAATTAAACCCTTATCAAGGGCGTTATACCAGACCCTCATAAAGGGCGTCATTCAGCATTTTCAGGACCTCGAGGTCCCCGAGAATACCCAGGCTCGAGCCTGTATCAAGTAATTCTCGAATATCATATCAAGCCTTTTCATAGGCGTCACGTTCTAAAACATACTCTGTATGAGTGTTAAATTCCAATATTATCACTTCGAAATATCATGCACCTCGAGGTACTCGAGGTTATTCGGATTCGAATCCAAATTTAATTCCGCCTAAGTCTCGAACCGTGTCCCACTTAGGGGTCTCTTCGAATTTCGCGTGATTCTCTGTAACCGCCCAATCAAATCGGGTGTCTCGGTACACGCTACCATCATTAAGGTCCTTCTCTTTCTTTAGTCTTTGCACTGCCTCGATCTTCTAAAACTTTTCAGAAATTGAATAGGGCTTTGATCTGGGCTGTCCATCTGGCCCATCCAAATCTTCTTCTGAACGATCTGAATCGTCCAATTTCTTTATCTTATTTCTCGAATATATGACTCCTTCAAGTCATCTCACTCATTTCACATTTTCTTTCTTGCTTGAACCCGTCCAAGCACTTCCAGTTCGTCGGAAGTCTGTTTCGCAGCCTCTCCTCCGGCCACTCAACTCAGGTATTTTCTTTATACCTTCTTCTCGCCTTTTAGACTTTAGGACTCTCAAACTCCCCATGTTTACCCTCTCTAGTAGCGAACCCATAGAGTACCCGTCCACTAGCAACTCTGAATTTGCGCCCATTCTGCATTTCCCGGTCACCAATCTTCATTTGGTGGCCCATGCATCGGGCCCTTCTCACATAACCCATGCCACGTTAAGATCATATCGTCATCTTGAGGTCTTTCCCTCTTCTTTCTCGGTGAGGATCCCTCATAGAGATGAAAGACCAAATTTCACTCTTACTCCCACTTTAGCTTTTTGGGATGCTCAAATACAAGCAGGTCTTAGGCTTCCCGTGCCTGATTTTTTGTGTCGAGTTTCCACTATGTTTCGTATTCCTCTGAATCAATTCACCCTCAATGCCCTTAGGATGATGATTGGGTTCTACGCCTTAATCAAGGGAAATGGGTGAGAACCTACTGCCGAACTTTTCCAAAGTCAGTTCAGTTGCAAGCTCTTAGACGGTTTCTTCTACATCTGTGGTCGTGTCAAACGCGTCTCTGTTTTCATGGAAAAACCTCCAGATAGGAATTTCGAGTGGAGAAATAAATGGTTTTTCGTAAATCCCCCTTCTCCATGGAATTTTCCGCATGCTATGTGGGCCTATGAGAACCCTAGGGTTCGAGGCCCTCATCCCACTTCTAGTTCATCTCTTAACATGTCTGTCATGCTTAATCTCAATGCTCATGCCCAAGCCCACAAGCTTTTAAATGTTTCTCCTATTTGTAATGATCCACAAGCATTATCCATCTTTTGTTTCAGCACCCAAGAATTCTCCGTTGGACCCACTGATGGTAACTCGTGCTCTTTTGGCTTTCTCTTCATGTTAACTCATAACTGTTTTAAGATAACAAGTGTTCGTGTTTCTTTTCTAGATATGGACTGGTTATCTCATGTCACTCGTGACCCTGCTCCTGCAAGCTCAACTCAAACATGCACTGTTCTCGAAAGTTCTTCAAAGGCTATAGCACCAGAAGCATCAACACCTCCAGCTCCCAGTTCAATTTCTAAGAGGACTCAATCCTCCTCTGGCAGAATGGTGAGTACGCGAGATCCTACTCCCCCTGACTCCGGTGTCTCCAGGAAGAAGACTAAAGGAAAGCAAGTCACCTCTCCACCAGCACCCATCGACCTCGATCCTGAGGTAGATGTCAACTCAGAGGTTGTCTCCCGGTTTGTATATCGGTATCTTCCTTCAAATACTATCAGTTTTCTGGTGAGCCTCCCTACTCAAGATAGGATGATTCAGGCGGCCCATTCCTTCTCTCAGGTATGTTTCATACGTTAGTTGTTTACAAAGTTTTTGCACTTTATCATTTCTTAACTTTTCTTCAATGTTCTCAGTTCGACCTCCTATTCTCTGGCCTTTTTTAGCACACCCTTAGCTCCGTTCAACAGAACGAGGTGTTTCAAGCTCGAATAACTCAAGAATGATCCCGGACTGAGGACCTCAAGGCCCAGCTCACAACTATGAGGCAAGAGGGATAAGATAAAGGATCACGCTCGTGCCCTTACCCAAGAAGTCCACCTTCTCCGCTCGAAAATTCAAAAGAAAGAGAAAGAACTCCCCTCCTCTGGGGTAAAAATCTGCATCGACTCTCTCTTTTCATCTCTTGCAGGGCAGAAGTTCCTCAGGACTCTTCATAAGGGCTGGCTGGAAGCGTATCTCCGAAGCTCCAGCTTTTTGGGCGCCATGGGACGTTACATCCCTCATTTTGTGGATCATGGCTTTGACAAAGCCATTGCTCAACATCAGGCAGAGGGTTTCGATGGAGTGTATAACAGGGACACCCTCTTAGATGGCCTAACTCCTCCTCCAACCTTCCCAGGCGATCCTAAGGCGTTGATTACCACTCCCTTTTGGCTGCCTATCATGAGAAAGGTTGTTCAGGACCTGCAGAATTCAAGTGTGAAGCTCGAGGACCTGAAAGCCTTGGAGTCTCCAGACTATCCGTTGGATGTGCCTTCTTCCAGCCCCTTATCCGTAGCTGCCCCAGGTCATGAGGAGAACGAAGAGGAAGGAGGTGGATCAAGTGATCAAGCTGAGGTAAACGAGGTTGCTGCTAACCACTCCCCGAGTCTTGAAGACTTTCTTTATCGTGTATTTTATTTCCTGCTGAATTACAAACAATTTATGTTTGCTGTAATATTTAAAAAATTTCCAAGGTTTCTCATAACCTTGTGGTGCTTTTGGAGCTGTTTGTGCTCCCGTTTTGGTGAGGCTTTCATGCCTCTTTGGATAGTGGGGGGATTTTCACATCCCCATTTTGACTATGGATGTTTGAGGTCTTCGAGCCTCATAATCTCATATCTTCTTATCACCTTTATATCTGTTGTGCATTCTCTCCTCATATACATGCCTGCATTCTCAGTTGCATACACATATCTTACTCGTAAAGTAGTCGTTACTTTGACAAGCTTTATCATGATATTATTTCAATATCTCAGCAAAATGTTTTAAGTAAGTCAACTATATGTCATAACTTTACTTAAAACATCTCAGTTTTTCATCGTAGTGTAGGCTTTGAGGTTTTAAAAAATGATTCAAAATATATCATTATTAAAAAACGTAAGTAGAAGTAAAATGATTCAAAATATAACTTTAAGTAAGCAAAATGTTTTAAGTAAGTCAACTATATGTCATAACTATATGTCACTAAACGATCATTATGAAATTTATGACTCTCTTTTGTGAAAAATGACAAATGATTATTAATTGTCACTATATATAAATATTGGTGACGGAAGAATGTGTCACTAATTATTCTGAACAATTAATGAAGAAACATAAAATTGTCATGAAAATATTATATTATATGACGATGATTATCGTTACTAATTATAATGAATATTGTCGCCAAATAATATTGTGATGAAATAATATTAATCGTCACTATATATAAATATTGATGACGAAAGGATATGTCACTAATTATTCCGAACAATTAATGATGAAACATAAAATCGTCATGAAAATATTGTATTATATGACGAATATGATAGTCACAAATTACTATGAATGTCGTCACCAAAGAATATTGTGACGAAATGATTGTGTCACAATTTATTTTGAATAAATAATGACAAAACATAGTATCGTCATGGAAATATTATTTTTCATGACGGTGAATATCGTCACATATTATTATAAATTTTGTCACCAAACATTTTTGTGACAAATTTCTTATTGTCGTCATGATATTTTCAAATTGGTGACGAAAAAAGATATTATTTACGACAAAATAAAATTTTGTCATGAATAAGAATATTATTGGTGACAAAATAAAAATTTGTCATGAATTCTTGTTATTAAGCGACGAAAATTTAACTTGTCACCTTTAATTAACAAATTGTGACGAATTTTGTGTCGTTACGAAAAAAATCGTCATGTAAAGTGTAATTTTCTGTAGTGAGTGTTTCTCACTTCTGTCTTTATTTCAGCTGCTCAAGGTGTGATTCAATCTGAAGTGTTTCTCACTTCATTCTTCATTCTTGCTGCTCAAGTCGTGATTCAATCAGAAGTGTTTCTCACTTCTTTCTTCTTTCCAGCTGCTCCAGCTGTGATTCAACCAGAAATGTTTCTCACTTCTTTCTTCATTCCGGCTGCTCAAGTTGTGATTCAACTAGAAGTGTTTCTCACTTCTGTCTTCGTTCCAGCTGTGATTCAATCAGAAGTGTTTCTCACTCCTGTCTTCGTTCCAGCTGCTCAAGCTGTGATTCAATTAGAAGTGTTTCTCACTTCTTTCTTCATTCCAGCTGCTCAAGCTGTGATTCAATTAGAAGTGTTTCTCATTTCTTTCTTCATTCCAGCTGCTCAAGTTGTGTCATAAGTAAGTGTGCTTACTTGTTAACATTATGCCCTTCATCGAAAATTAGCACATGTTGCTTGTATATTTGTATCCTTTAAGGATATCTTAGTTATACCCTTCAAGGGTGTCAAGTCATACCTTTTCGAGGTGTTAAATTTCACATCCGTCAAAGATGTCAATTCACAAATTCGTTAAGGACGTCAATTCATATCCATTTAAGGACGTCAGTTCAGATCCATTTAAGGACATCAATTCAGATCCATTTAACGACGTCAATCCAGATCCATTTAAGGATGTCAATTCAGATCCATTTAAGGACGTCAGTTCAGATCCAATTAAGGACGTCAATTCAAATCCATTTAAGGAGGCCAATTCAGATCCATTTAAGGACGTCAGTTCAGGTCCAATTAAGGACGCCAATTTTATGTAGCCTTGGTTCCAACTGAACAATCGAAGGATTATGCTTCGTTTTGGCTGGAGGTCCTCGAGGTCCTGCAGGGACTCGAGGGGTTTTACCCAGATTTATGTGTGTCTGAGTTTCAAATGGTCGTACAGACCTTAGCTTATCAATCAGAAAGCTCATAATAATTAATACTCCGAAGATATAATATTTTCGAAAAGAAAGCTTCATTGATTATTAACGTATGTCAACATAGCCCATAGACAACCTATGCCGGTCTCATTAAAAACCTCCTTACAGTAAAACCCTGGGAGAAACCCATAAGGAGGGAAAAAGAGCTCCAGTGAAGCACCTTAAATACAATGTTCATAAGGAAATCAAATTATATTCTAAGAATTGAATAAAGCAAATCATGCTCTCTTAAATAAAGATTTTCTTTAGGTGGCACACATTCCAAGGACGGGCTGTCTCGTTCCCTTGCATGTCCTGGAGTCGGTATGCTCCCTCTCTTAATACCTAGATAACTCGGTATGGCCCCTCCCAGTTGGGTTTGAGCTTTCCAACGTGTTTCAGTGCATCAGCCCTTCGAAGAACTAAATCTCCAGCCTCAAATGACCTCTGGGTCACTCTCTTGTTGTATGCAGCTCGTATTCTGCTCTTATATTTCTCGGCCTATAATCGGGCCATCTCTCTTCTTTCTTCGAGTAAATCAAGAGCTTCTCACATTAACTCCTTGTTCTGGTTTTCATTAAACTGAGCAATCCTGTGAGATTCTATCACTCTCTGGTGGTATTACTATTGTAGTACAATAAACAAGCTGGAAAGGCGTTTCTCCACTTGCGGCTCTTAGACTCGTTATATATGACCATAGAACCGAGTCGAGCTCATCTATCCAATTTCCTTCCTCTCTCGTGAGCCGAGTTCAGATTCCATATACATTTATTCGATTTATCACCTCCACTTGGCCATTCTCTTGGGGATGGGCCACTAAGGTAAATCTTTGTGTAATCTTTTGGTTTAAACACCAAGACCGGATCAATGCTCCATTGAATTGTGTCCTATTATCAGACATAGAATTTGAGGAATTCCAAATCTGCAGCAAATGTATTTCCGAGGAAACGAATCACGTTTTCCTTCTCAATCTTAGCAAGGGGTACTGCCTCTACCCACTTACTAAAGTAATCAACAATTACGATCAAGAATCGTCGTCCGCCTTGTGCCGGTGGAAAGGGTCCCACGTGGTCTACCCCCTTCTTTGCAAAGGGATAAGGCGAGTGCATGGCTCCCATTTCTTCAGCAGGGACCCGTATCAGGGGGCCATTTCTTTGGCATTTATCACATCTCTTTACGAAATATCGAGCATCTCGAGTCATGGTTCGCCAGTAGAACCCAACTCTAAATGTTTTTTTTCACAGTGGCTTTGTAGCCTTCATGGCTAGCCGCACATCCTTCATGGATTTCTCGTATCACATAGTCTCCCTCGCTCTTTGAGAGACACCTTAGGTAGGGGGGGTGAGTGACCGTTTGTATAATCGACCCCCCAAGATGCAATATTTTAGTCTCATAGCTCGAGCTTCTCGAGATGTTGCAGGGGTTAGCTCTTTATTCAGCTCCTCCAGGATTTCTTTTCTCCAATCCTCTCCTTCTTCAATTGCCCCAATGACGAGCTCAGTGGCCTCTCTTTCTGCCACTACAAGTGTTATCTTCCCTTGCCCCTCGAACTCTGTAGAGCTAGCAAGTTTGGACATGCTATTTGCTACCATATTTTCTTCTCTAGGAATCTGGAGCACTTCGAATATGTGGAACTTGTTTCTCAAGTTCTTGACTCGCTCCAGATATGCAATCATTCTTTCTTCTTTCGCCAGATATTCTCCATAATCTGTTGCACGATCAACTGTGAATCAGAGAATAGGATAACCCTATGGGCTCCCAGCTCTGCAGCCATTTATGTTCCTCGAATCAGTACATCGTATTCAGCTCCATTGTTGGAGGTCCTGAATTGAAATTTAATGGCAAACTGCATCTCTAACCCGTGTGGGTCAATCATCAAGACTCCGGCTCCGCATCCATTAATTGATACATAACCATCGACATAGACTTTCCAGCCTTCCATCTCCTCAAGTCTGGTAGATTCCTATATGAAATCTGACAGAGCTTGAGCTTTAATCCCCTTTCGAGGCTCCAATTCCACGTTGTATTCCTACAGCTCTATGGCCCATCTGACCATGCGTCCAGATAAACCTGCTCTACCAATTACCAGCCTCAAAGGGTAATTAGTACGAACAATAATCTTATATGATAGGAAATAAACCCTTAACCTCCGAGTTGTTATCACCGCAGCCAAGGCCGCTTTCTCAATCTCTGAATAATGGACCTCTGCACCCTGGATAATCTTACTGACGTAGTGGATCTGTCCAGCACCTGATCTACTATCAATCGTTCTTGTTGAATTGTGATGAAGTTCAGCCATACATTGAGTAAGTATTTCATATATAAATCGTCTATTTAAATACCACTTCATTTATGTCATTTAATATTAACCAAGTTTTTGAATGTTGTGAATTAGGATGTACACTCAAGAACTACGACGAGCAGAACCAAACATCTCAGATGCATATATAGATGCTCGTATTCAACGTGAATTTTCCCGATGGTTCGAACGTTATGTGAGTACCATTTAATTAATTATGTTTTACGTAAATAAATTAATATTTATTTTAATTAATTTTAAATTGAGTCGTATAGGGACGGGATAACGCTCTAGACAGTCGATTCTTACGAGATCTCAGCAAGGGACCACTACGTCGTGTAAAGACTTACAACGGTTATATTGTGAAGGGCTACAGATTTCATACGTCTGGGTATGCATCGACAAAGGCAACTACCAACAGTGGCGTCTGCGTTAGCAGTGCGAATTACAATGCAGATGCAAGTGATTACTTTGGGGTGTTACGGGAAGTCGTCGAAGTAGAATATCCAGGATATCCAACAAAGACTGTAGTGTTGTTCAAGTGTCATTGGTTTGATTCAGGCCATCTAGGAACAAGAATTCACCCGGAGTACAAGCTCGTTGATGTTAGTTCGAAAAGGGCGTATGTTGGGGATGATCCATTTGTATTTGCCCATCAAGTATTTCAAGTATACTACTGCACATATCCGGGAGCTCCACGTGGTTATGAATGGCACGCTGTTTGCAAAGTAAAGGCAAGGTCAATGGTAGAAGTCCCTAAAAAGGACAAAAATACTGAAGATGAATCTCCATTTCAAGCAGAACAAATAGAGACTCCAACTAAAGTCTTTACGGGAGATTTCAATCTTTCTGTACCCTTGACGGCTGCAAATCCCCAATTAATCGAAATTGAAGGTGAAGAGGAGGGGGATGAAGAAGAGGATGAAGAGGAGAATGAAGATGAGGATGAAGAGGAGAATGAAGAAGATGAGGATGAGGAGGAGGATGAGGAAGATGATGATGAGGAGGAGGAGGATAAGGACGAAGAGGAGGATGAAGACGATGAAGATGAAAATTAATTCAATTAATGTAATGTATTTATTTCCTATTTTATAAAAGTTAAATAATTATTTATCATTTAGGTACAAATTATAAAAATTTAATTTACTATAAATATAAGTCACAACTAATATATATATTAATATATGTGGAAGAAATGAATTAGTAGGTCTAGCATATAGTAGGGTTTAGGGTTTTGGTAATTTATTAGGTCTAGTATATAGTATATAGAAAAAATTGAATTATTTCAAAAAAAAAAAATCGCCAAAATGCTGACGGAATTAACTTTCTTCCACATTTTATAAAAGTTAATTAATTATTTATCATTTAGGTACAAATTATAAAAATTTAATTTACTATAAATATAAGTCACAACTAATATATATATTAATATATGTGGAAGAAATGAATTAGTAGGTCTAGTATATAGTAGGGTTTAGGGTTTTGGTAATTTATTAGGTAAAAATTGAATTATTTAAAAAAAAAAAATCGCAAAAAATACCGACGGACGGATTATCCGTCGGTATTTACTTTTTGAAAAATGTCGACGGATTATCCGTCGGTATTTACTTTTTTGAAAAATACCGACGGAATATCCGTCGGTATTTACTTTTTGAAAAATACCGACGGAATATCCGTCGGTATTTGAACATGCCGACGGAAAATAAATCCTTATATATAACTCAACCTAGGATTTTCTTTCACTCTTTCCAAACTTTCCTCTTTACGATCCCTACTCGATCCTCTTCTCCAACCAACTTTTCGGCGACCTCACCGGCCCTATTCCCGCGCCGATTTCTCTCCACCAATCTTCCGCGACGATTTCTCTCCAACGTGAAGCATGGCCGCCGCCCAATCTGTGCTCCTCCGGCGTTTTAATAAGTTGGCCGACTCCTACGTAAGTGATTTTGAGTTTAGATTGAAAAATTTTAAACTTCAACATCGATTTTTTTTTAATTTTTTGGTTGTTTCCTTGAAGTAGACGAAGTCGCCGCCCTTCGCCGGAGACTGGAAGAAGACGAAGCCACCGTCAGTTTCTGGAAGTACGTATTAGATGATGATGATAATGATCAAGTAAGCTACTAATTAATTTGATTTGTTAAAAACAATGCCAATTTCTTCACATTCCCAACATAATATTTCATGTAATATTATTGTTTCATTACATAATATTTTAATTTTTACATAAAGACATTTTTTACGAAATTTCTTCACATTCCCAACCTCTCCGAAAATGTAATTCTGGTCGGAAAATGAAATTTTGGTCGGGCCTCCCCGGCCACGCATATTTTTTTTATTAATATTTTGTTTTACTGACGGATATTCCGTCGGTATGTTAATTTCGGAATTATTTTTTTTTCATTCATATTTTGTGTTACCGACGGATATGCTGACGGATATTCCGTCGGTCAAATGCCGACGGATATTCCGTCAGCATAATGCCGACGGATATTCCGTCGGTATAATGCCGACGGAATATCCGTCAGTATAATACCGACGGAATATCTGTCGGCTTCCGTCGGCATTTAATTATTTAATTCATTTCGTTTATAATTATTTTAATTTATTCTAATTTCTTTTATAATTATTTAATTCACTGTTTCCGACGGAATTACCGACGGAATGTTGACCCGGTTTGTTAAACGGGTTGTCCGGAATACCGACGGACATTCCGTCGGCAATTTTCCCTCGGTATTTTCCGTCGGGAAATGCCGACGGAATTCAAAAATCCGTCGGCAAAAAATGCTGACGCCGAGAAAGGGGACGGCCGACTTTCCGTCGGTAACCTCGGCGGCCGACGGAAAATCCGTCGGTAAATCCGTCCCCAAAACGCCCTTTTTTTGTAGTGTTTCAATTGATTTAAAGTGAATTATAAATATTGTGTCTTTCATTATATGATATAAATGCAATTTAATATTTTATTTTTTATTATATGATATAAATACAATTTAATATTTTATTTTGCATATAGTTGGATAAAAAAATTATTTTATAGTATCTATTAGACATTTATTTTAAATTTATTTATTCATATATTTTGAGTTAATCTACCCTATTAAATAATTAATATGTTAATTAAGAAATTAAGATAAAGTTCTGAAACAGAATATTTAAGCAAATGAAATTCAAAAGCAACAATAACATGCAAATTAATATACTCCCTCCGTCCCGAAATGTTTGCACCATTATGGTGCACACACAAACTATGAAAAAAATGTAATAAGTGAAGTGTTGAGAGATAATTTTGTAAATTTTTATGAATAAAGTAAAATATGTACGTTATACTTCATTGGATTAGTAATGTAATTAGGGCAATTCTTACGATAGTCAAATTTTACAAAGTGACTACATAGTCACTTTGTCGAATCGCGCCACGTGGCGTCGTAAACGTCGTAACAACCTGCTACCTATTATACAGGTTTAAGTTATTTATATCATTTTTTAAATTGTATTTTGTTATTTACTATATTACCTTTCTTTATTTAAATTATTTTTAAAATATATATATATATATTAGGTAAAATTATTGTTCTATCCTTTTTTATACAAATATTATTATTTTAAAAATTAAATAAATCAATCCAAATAATAATTAAATAATAGATTAGTTAAATAATAAATTAGGTTTTTTGAAATGAAATTCAAGATAATTTAAGATGTCATTCTATTCTTCATTAACTTGAACGAGGTATTAAACTAGACAATTGTTTAGTTTTTTATTTTGCCCTACAAACATTCACGAACAGAGGGGGCTTGGCCGCGATCGACAGGTTGCTAGCCGGCGGCGTGATGCGCCATGGATGTGGCTTCATGTAGCAGCTACAATCTCTTGCAGAAAGCATAAAGGGCGTGCAATAATGGAACGGAGGGCTGGTTACCGTGAGGAGGAGCCGCGGCGGGAGCAGGAGGTGCCCCTGTCCGGCGACGTGATGCGCCATGGGCGCTGCTTGTAAGCTGTTGTAGTAAACAACATGGGAGTGCGAACATGAAGGATGGGGTGTAATTGTGTAAATAGGTAGTGTTGGTCCTGAAAGAAGTATATAACAAGTGTATGGGGGGGGGGAATACACTTGTATGCAAGGCTGTTGGGAAAGTCAGGGGGCACTTCATCATCAATTCTAAACTCAGGGGGCAGATCAAGGCTGTTGGGAAAGTCAGTAAATGTCTCAGCTTTTCTTTTCTTTCCTTTGGCCTTGTTGATTTTTCCTCTAGTTTGGACACCTTCAGCATTTTTGTCCAAACCAGATACCTCTCCTCCTGGTCTTTGTTGTAGCCTCACTCTTTCTTCCTGTGCTGAAGCCATTGAGTGCTTTAAGGCAATTGCTAACTGCTCCTCTTCATCCAATTCTTCCAAGTTCAGCATTGCTGGCTCTTTTCCTTTAACTTCAGAAGCTTTTTCCTTGCCCTTGTCTGAACCTCCAATAATCAAGGCACCTTTGGCCCTTGCTCTTTCCCTTTCCCCCTTTTTGGCAGCATCAAAACATTGAGGTTTGAGCTCACTCATGGTTGTAGCCATCAGGGATTGGGCTAGGTTCAGAAACTTCATCTCTTCCAGCAGATATACATTCTCATCATGTATGTTCTGCATTCTATCACTGCTCAAGCTAAGGAAAGCTAGAACAGGCTTCATCTTTTGCTCAACAACCTCCTCCAAGGTTGCTTTCAGAGATGCATCCAATTGGGCTTTTAAGAGCTCAGTGAGGTTGGCCACTGCACCTTCAGCAATGTTGGCCATCACTTCTTGGGAAAATTTCTCTGAAGCTGCTTTTACCATAGCAACTCTTTGTGCCTCTACTCTTTTCTTCTGCAATGCGGTCTTCTTGCCAAGTGCTTGCTTGATGGTTAGCCTAATAGCTTGAACATTGGCATTGTGATTATCTCTGAGTAGCTTCTGATCTTTCTTGACTTCTTCTGAAATTTTTTCCATAGTGGCTTTGGCTTTTTGGACTTCAGTGGAAATGGTTTGAAGACTAGATTCCACTCCTCCTATCCTTGCTTCCAATGTGAGTAGCACCACATCCTCAGAGCCTGTTAGCCTCATTTCCACAGATGCTAGAGTTCTTCCATGTTGATCCAAAGCTCCAGTGGTTTCTGCATGAGCTGATTGGACTTGATGAGTCAAGGAGTCCAACTTTGCTGATTGCATTCCAAGCAAAGCTTGTGCAGATCCTGAATCAACTTGGATGGGAGTATCTATTAAGAAGTCATCTGCAAAAATTTGGTCAAATGATATACCTGCAAGATCAGAAAAATTAAAAACACACTCATCACCCTCAGTTTCTTTTTCATAAGAATCTGATACATCAGCATCCTTCTTCTCATTTTCAACTCTTTCTTTTCTTCCTTCATTAATAATGTCCTCACTTAATGAATCAGGCCTCCTTTCATCAAGGGATTCTTGAAGTTCAGATTTGACTTCAAGAATAGTCTGTCCTTCCTCACTTATACCACCCTTTATTTGTGGTACACTCACTATCTTGGTGATGATAACCTCTCTTTCATCCTCTACTCCCTCTGACTTTTCAACTAAGTTTTCCTTTTCAACACCTTCACCTATACCTGCGACATCTCCACCTTCAACAAGGTTCAAAGATGGCAGTTGTGGGGAGATCACAGTGCTTATTTCAGCAGCCACTGAGTCATCCTGAATGATTAAGGGTTGATCAGTGTCCAACTCTCCTGACACTGAATAGGCCTTAATCAAACCAGCCTCTAAAGTAGGAACCTCAACATCTTTAGGCTGTGCCTTGGGTTCAGAAGAACCTGCATTGGCAGATGTATCTTTGGTTGTGTTACCACCCTTGGTCAACACCTCTGATGAAACAGAGTCTTTCCTATGATAGGTTAAGAGAGGGGTTGAAGGCAGATTGGATTCAGAAGGGTTGGGATTGGTTTCAAGAGGGTTGGGTTTTGAGGGGTTTGAGGGATCATCAGGGGAATCATCATCATTTGAGCTACTATCAGGGTGTTTGATGCCCTTAGCTTTTCTTTCCTTCTCCTCAATGATCTTCTCATCTACTAACTTTGCAAACACATTCTCATCAATGAGAAATCTTGTTTTTAGCACACCAGCAAAGTGTAGTAGTCTGCTTTCTTCCACTTGCCACCAGTTTGCACCCTTATCTTGGATGACTTGTGATATCTCCATTATAGTTTTGTCTTTCACATCCACAAGCATCCTTAAATCATGAAATATCTTCTGAATTCTTGGAAATTCAGCAAGTTGTGGATACAAACTGTCCACAGTAGCCTTGGCTCCACCTCTGAGCATACTCTCATAAGTATACTCCTCCTCATCTCCACTTGACTGGGGACTTTGGGTTATAGGGGAGTTGGCTCTGTCTTCTCCTAGAGTGGCTTCAGGGAGGTTAAGTTCAGGAATGTTGGCTTCAGAAGGGTTGGGTGCAGTTGAAGGTACTTCAGTTGCTTTTGAGAGCAATGGATCTGAAGGGGCTTTGCTCAGGGGGGGTTGGTTCATGAAGTGCAGCTTCTAAAAGCTTTGAATAATTGAGCATAGATGAATCAAGAGGTGATTGCAATCTTGTCTCACCTACAGCTAAGTCTGCAAGCACATCTATCCCACTTCTTTGTAAGATTGAAAGGGGTGATTGGTTGGTTTGTGGGAGTAACATGAGTTTCAGGGGAGTTGGGATCAGGATTCTGAGTTTCAGGAAGGTTGGCCTCTAATGGTTGACCTTCAGGGACCTTGGATTCTGGAGTTCCAAAACCAGAAGAGTTGGTCCTTGATTTAGACTTGGTCCTGCTTTCAGCTCTTCTCTCTCTTAGAGCAAGTTGTGGAGACTTTTCCTCCTGAAGCTCTAACACTTTTTCAGTAGGCTTGGCCCTTCTCTTGCTAGCCCTACTGCACCCACTGCCTTCTCCATCCTTCTCAGGGACAATTTCCCTGGGCCTCTTATCACCCTTAGACTTTTGTCTAGTCTCATTGTATTTTTGCCTCAGCTCTTCTGAGTGATCAGAAGGCACTTGCACACCTTCTTCAGCAACCTCTTCGATTTCAGTTGAAGCACCTGAAATCTCTTCTGAAGGTATTTGAGACACCTTCCTTGTCTTCACCACTCTGGCCTTAGTCCTTTTCTTTAATTTTGGCTTTTCTTCAGCCTTTTCTTCAGCAGATTTGGCCAGGAGCATCCTTCTTTGCTCAGTTTTCTTGCTGGGCTTTCTGAACAATATTTTCTGGGCAGGGAGGGGTTTGGCAAAGGTCTACATCTCAGAGTAGTGAGCAAACTTCTCAATTAGCAAACTTGCCCTTGTGCAGTATTTGAGCTTGCTCTTTAACACAACCTTGTTGTGGGCCTTCACTTTGAATTTTGCCTTTTCTTTCATCATCTCAGACAAGATGAAAGTCCTCCAATCAAACTTGATGCCTTTATCACTAGCATCAATAACAGCTGCCATAATCCTTATCCTTAGATGACTGACCTGCTCCAAACTGCCAGTGTTGCTTAGCAAACTTTTGGCAACCACTTTAAACAAGGTCATAAACTTTGGCTTGAGAGTCCTCTTATGTTGAGTAGAGGATAGTGGCCCTGGAGTAATAAGCCATTCTTGAGCAATCTCTTCTTCAAGCTTATTACCATAAAATTCTGGATTTCTTCCCTCTGAAGGCAAACTAAAGGCAGCATCAACATCTTCCTCAGAAAATTTTACTCTGTCAAATCTTTCCTCTTCTTCACCATCTGCAACATAGGACAGTCTTGTGGCAACCTCACCATCTTCAGGTGTGCCTCTCCATTTAAGAAATGCAAAGAACTCAGCCATGTATGATTCAAGACAAGAATCTGGCTTTTCTTGCATGAACTTTTGGAGACCTGCCCTTCTCAACCATCTCAAGGTTGGAGTAATATTGGGATCCTCACTCTCAAAAGAAAGGATTGGCTCGAATGTGAGGTTGTTTTTGTGGCTCAGATAGCTAAAATCGAGGTCTAGATCCTTGTTTGTGAAATCAACAACCATCTCAGTTCTTACTTTAGGAGCCATTGAAGAACAGTGAAAGATATTGAGAGTGTTTGAAAGCTAGGGTTTCGAATACTTGGGAAGAAGTGTTTGTGGGGGTTCTTAAGACTTGTGAATATTCTAAAAAGAATGTTTGTCAATGAGTTGGTGAAGTCTTGAGGCAATTCAACGGTTAACAAATATGGAAAACAAGATTGGACGGCCAGGATTGATTTCAGGGGAGTTGGCCAATTTTGATCCAATGGTCAAAAACCAATGTAACAGTGAGTAATTGGTTTTATTCAAAACGTGGAGGTTATTTAATATTAGTTAATGGTTGGGGATTTTTCAAGGTAGATCATGTCTTGAAAAGGTGTAATGCAAACAAGAGTTAAATCTTGGCATTTAATGCATGTAAAGTGACCTTTTGGGTGGGAGACAAATTAAATCCCAAAAAGATGACATTTGTATATGGAATGGGAAAGATTTCGAAATAGGCAATGATTACCCAAAATAGGTGCTTATCAGACCAAGATTTGGTTTGATAGCTAGGACAACTTATCTGACCCCACTTGGACAAGTGTCCTGAAAAGATGTGGACAAGTGTCCTGAATGATTGAGGTCATCTCTTCTGAATTTCAGTAGACTTGACCAAGTCTCCTGAACACCATTTCAGTTCCCTTTGCTCCCAATAACTCCAATAGAATTTACTTGTCCAACTTCCCTGGATCAAGTAATCTCAATTTTGCTGATAGCTCTAGAAATCTTGCCTCTACAAGTGGCTTAGTCAATATATCAGCTTTTTGATGATCTGTGTGGATTTTCACCAACTTTATGTCCTTCTTCTCCACATGGTCTCTAATGAAGTGATGCTTGATGTCCACATGTTTGCATCTAGTGTGCAAAACTGGATTCTGTGATATTGCAATGACACTATTGTTGTCACAGAAGATAGGCACTTCAGTAGAGTTGACATTGTAGTCTCTTAGTTGTTGTCTCAACCAAAGAATCTGAGCACAGCAACTTCCAGCTGCAACATATTCAGCTTCGGTAGTGGAGGTAGCCACTGTGTTTTGCTTCTTGGAGAACCAAGAAATGAGTTTGTTGCCCAAGAATTGACAAGTCCCTGAAGTGGACTTTCTGTCAATTCTACATCCTCCATAATCCGCATCTGAGTAGCCAGTTAACTCAATGTTGTCATCAGCAGGGTACCAAAGGCCTAAATTTTCAGTGCCTTTGAGATACCTCAAGATCCTTTTTGCAGCCTCAAGATGGCTTTTCTTAGGATTTGCTTGAAACCTTGCACAGACACCTACTGCAAAGGTGATGTCAGGTCTGCTGGCAGTGAGGTAGAGGAGTGAACCAATGATTCCTCTATACTCAGTAGAGTTGGTTGGAATACCACTCTCATCAGGATCCATCTTCCAATTTGTGTTCATTGGGATCCTTACTGGCTTGCTAGTTGTACACCCAAACTTCTTGATCATTTCTCTGGTGTACTTGGCTTGATTGGTGAAGATTTCTTCTTTAGATTGCTTGACTTGAAGTCCCAAGAAGAAATTCATCAGACCCATCATGGACATCTCAAACTTGCTTTGCATGAGCTTGGAGAACTTCTCACACAGCTTTTCATTGGGGGATCCAAAAATTATGTCATCCACATAAATTTGGACAAGCAAGATGTCCTCTCCTTCAGTGATTCTGAATAGAGTTCTGTCCATAGTTCCTTTGATGAAACCATGATCCAAGAGGAACTGTGACAGGGTGTCATACCAGGCTCTTGGAGCTTGCTTGAGTCCATATAGAGCTTTCTTCAGTCTATAGACTTGGTTTCCAATCTCAAAGCCAGGTGGTTGCTCCACATAGACTTCTTCTTTTAAAACTCCATTCAAGAAGGCACTCTTGACATCCATTTGGTATACTTTGAACCTCTTGTGGGCTGCATAGGCTAAGAAAAGTCCGATTGCTTCTAGCCTTGCCACAGGTGCAAAGGTCTCATCATAGTCAATGCCTTCTGATTGACAATAGCCTTTTGCCACTAATCTGGCCTTGTTTATGACAATCACATCATTTTCATTCTTCTTGTTCTTGAACACCCACTTGGTTCCAATAACATCTTGATGTGAGGGTCTATCCACCAGCTCCCATACATCATTTCTGGTGAATTGGTTCAGCTCTTCCTGCATTGCTGTGATCCAGTTTGCATCTTGAAGTGCTTCATCAATGTCTTTTGGTTCCTGTTCTGATAAGAAACAACAAAACATAGCACTTTCACCATGAAAACTTCTGGGTTTGACTCCTATACTTGGATCACCAAGTATTAGATTAGTAGGATGGTCAGATAACCAAGTCCTCCTTTTTCTGATCCCTTCAGTAGAGTTTTCCTCTACTAAAGTTGAGTCACCATTGTTATAGAATTCAGGATCTAATTCAGGATCATATTCAGGGATGTTGTCCTCAATGTTTGGAACATTGGTATTTTCAACATTTATGGTTCCCCCTGGAATATTGGATCCATTAACTACCTCAGCAGAGTCTGCTTCTTCATTGGTAGTTGTTACCTGAGGGTGAACTGGGATTGGATCATTCAGTTCATCATTTCCTTCAGTGGGGTTTGCTTCAGGAAGGTTGCCTTCAGGATTGTTGTCCAGTGTAGCATTTTTAGGGATATTAGCTTGGACAACATCTATGAATTCAGTGTCCTTGTCTTTTAGGCTTAGTCTGGTTGTTCTTTGTGTGATCTCTTCAGTGTCTAGGTTTTTGTTCCTGATCTCAAAGATGGATTCATCAAACACAACATGAGGTGTTTCCTCCACAACAAGGGTTTTCTTGTTGTAGACTCTGAAAGCTCTACTGATTTGAGAGTATCCAAGAAATACTCCCTCATCAGCTTTGTTGTCAAAGGCTTTCAAATGTTCTTTCCCATTATTGTGAATGAAGCACTTACAACCAAATATGTGAAAGTAAGACACTTTAGGCATTCTTCCTTTCCAGAGTTCATAGGGGGTTTTGCCTTATTCCTTAGTAATCAAACACCTATTCTGAGTTTGGCATGCAGTATTTATAGCTTCAGCCCAAAACCTCTTGGGTAGATTAGAATCAGCAATTAAGGTTCTAGCACCTTCTTTTAGAGTTCTATTCCTTCTTTCTGCAACTCCATTTTGTTGAGGAGTCCTAGCTGTTGAGGTTTCATGAGCTATTCCATTTAATGTGCAATACTCATTGATGTAAGAGTTAATGAACTCAGTGCCTTTATCAGATCTTATCTTGATAATGCTAAGGCTTTTCTCATTTGACAGTCTCTTTAGAAGTTCAGGCAGTTTGACTTATGTTTCCTTCTTATTAAGGAGAAATACTACCCATGTGAACCTAGATAAGTCATCTACTACTACCAATGTGTATTTTCTACCATTAATACTTGCAGGGGTAATTGGTCCAAATAAGTCCATATGTAAAAGTTCAAGTACCCTTTCAGTAGAGATGACTGGTTTTCCCTTGAATGAGTCTTTAATCTATTTTCCTTCTTGGCATGGTTTACACACATGTTCTTTAATAAAAACCTCATTAGGCAGTCCTTTAACTAATGCATTCCTAGCAAGTTTGTTCATTGATTTAAAGTTCAGGTGGTTTAGCCTCTTATGCCATAACCAACTTTGTTCACTAGAGCTCTTAGCAATTAAACATGCAGCATCAGTAGACTTGTCCCAGTCTGCAAAATACACATTTCCTTTCCTAGTTCCAGTCAATAGAGTTTGTTGAGTCTTATCTTTGATTAAGCATTTTCCACTTGAGAACTCAACATTGAAGTCTTAATCACAGAATTGACTGATACTTAGGAGGTTATATTTGAGACCAGCCACATAAGACACATTGGATACTTTGATGTTACTAATCATCAAAGTACCATAACCTTTTGTTGTTGCTTGTGAGTTGTCTCCAAATGTGACATTTGAGCCTTCTTTTTCAATAAAATCAGTGAGGAGTTCCTTGTTTCCAGTCATGTGCCTTGAACATCCACTGTCAAAATACCATGCTGACTTTTTGCTCATACTCCTCTTCTTGTGGCCCATAGGTACCTGCAATTAGCAAGTTTTATGTACCCTTTGAATTTTGGGTCCTGATAGGTTAGTTGTACCTTTAGGAACCCAAACTTGCCTAATAACCCTGATTGATTCAAGGTGGCTAAATTGTGTTCCTTGTGCATCAACATACACTGCCTTTCCCTTAAATGCCTTTGGGAAGGTATGTGTGAAAGTGTTAACTCTGTAAGTTTCAGGAGAGTTGTTAAATATCCTGAACTTATGAGTTCTTTGTGTAGCTTGATGAAATCTTTGAGGAAAGGCACTTTTATGACCATCGCCCTTTGGCATGAAGGGTTTTGGTTGTCTCATTTTACTCTGCCTTTGAGGATGGTTGTCCTTAGGTCTATTCAGCTGAGGCTTTCTCAGTAGAGTTGGCCTTGGCTGATTATACCTTGGATAACTCCTCTGAACATTGTTCAGTAGAGTTGCCCTTCCATTGGGTCTACTCTGCTGACCAACATTCCTCTTGTGTTCAGGGATTTTGGCCATTTCCTTAGGTTTGGGCCTAGTCTCCTGAAGCACTTGAGTAGGCATTTCATTCATTTTGCCCTTTCCTTTGTTCAGTGGCTGAATTATTTCATTTTCAGCTTGTTGTGCCACTGACTTAACAAAGATTTTCTTAGTGTTACTTGTTGAAGCAACACTAAGACAAGGTGAAGATTCAAATGGATCAAAACCTAATCCACTTCTTTGAGCCATAGGTCTTTGATAACTTTGAATTTCCCCTATTGCTCTGGAGGATTTGTTCAAAGCAGACATCTTTAATTTCAGGCTCTCTTCACTTGATTTGAGAATGTCATACTCATGTGAGAGGTTTTCAAATTTTGCTTGAAGAATTTTTAATTCAAACTCTTTTCTCTTCTGAGTAAGTAATTGAGCATCAATCTGTCCTTGTTGGTCAACTACCCTGAGATTTGCTTCCTCAAGCTCTCTCAAGACTTGTTGATACAACTCAGTAGATTTAATGTCAACTACTGTCTCAGCAGGTTTTGAAAGCTCAATTGAAAGTCTTTCATTTTCTCTCACACAATTGTCATGAAATTCTTGCAGCCTAGTGAAATCTTCCATCAACTTCCCAAAAGAAAGTTTCAAGTTGACTTCACTAGTGTTTTGTGATAGAAATGATGGTGAGCTAGAAGTGGAGGATACCTCATCATCCTCAATGGCCATGTTGCACACATCATCATCATCATCACTGTTTGAGAATAGTCCATCAGAAGAGTTGAAGCTTCCATCATTATCAGATTCTTCACCAGCCATCATGGCCTTCCTATTGGTGAACTTTCTATCTCTTTTTGCTTGCCTTTCTCTTCTTTCTTTAGAGCTCAATTCAGGGCAGTCATACTGGAAGTGCCCTTTCTTCTTGCAATTATAGCACAAGTCTTCATCATCATCCTTCTTGGATTCATCTCTTCTTTTAGATGATGAAGGATCAGCTCTACTGGACCTTCTCCTATCAGAGTACTTGTCCTCTGATCTTTTCTCTTCAGGCTTTTTGTCCTCAGCCTGTGCTTCAGGGGAGTTGTACCTTCTCCTGAATTTGTTGTCTTGGTAGAATTTCTTGTATCTACCAAACCTTGAGTTGAGTTTATCAAACCTCCTGGCCATGAGGGCCATCTCTTCCTTCATTTCAGCCTTGGAGACTAACTTTGATGATCTTGGAGTAGACTGCATTTCTGGTTCAGCAGTTTTGGCTTTAAATGCCACTCCCTTGGTTGGTAGAGAGGACTCCTCTGCTGGCTTTCTTCTATTGAGGTCAAACTCATATGCTTTGAGTTCTGAGAAGATTTGTTTCATGGGCATGGAGGAGAGATCCTTGGTGTTCTGCATCATTACAGCATATACATCCCACTTTTGAGTGAGACTTCTCAGGATTTTTAATCCAACTTCTCTCCTGGAGTACACCTTGCCCAAGGAGTTGATTTCATTCATCACATCAATGAATCTACCAGCAAACTTGTCAATGGACTCATCTGGCTCCATTGAGAACTGTTCAAACTTCTGCACAGCCACTTGGAGCTTGTTCTCCTTTATCTTTTCAGTACCCTCACACATTTCAGCAAGAGTATCCCAAATTTCTTTGGCTGTTGTGCAGTGGTAAACTCTTCCCATGATTGCATCTGGAATTGTTTGATAGAGAGTATTCATTGCAAGATAATTCAAGTTATCTTTTCTTTTCTCTTCAGCAGTGAAGTCATCTTCATCTTTAGGGATCTCTTCCCTTATGTCAGCTCTTTGATCTTCAGTTAATCTGGGGTTGATTTTAGTGAACATGTAGGGTCCTCTTGTTATCACTCTCAGCATGTTAGTATGAAGAGATGCAAGATGAGCTCTCATTCTGATCTTCCAGAAGTCATAGTTCTCAATTGAGAACATGGGCAGCTTGTGATGTGATATATGGTTGACTGGATTGGTGGCCATATTGTTGATTCCTTGAACAGCATCATTAGGAACAGCATTGTTGTTGGCCATAGCTCAAGAATAAGATGTCAGTCAAATAATAGGGTTTCAGATAGATCAGTTCAGTGACCACACCAAATATGTGATTTTGAAAAACCAAGATGGATTTTCAGAAGCAGTGGTCCTTGAACCCCTGCTCTGATACCACTTGTTGGTCCTGAAAGGAGTATATAACAAGTGTATGGGGGGGAATACACTTGTATGCAAATTCTTTTCAACATTGATCAAACCAGAGTTCAGCAAGATTGTCTTGGACAACTCTGCGAAGATGTATAACCTTTTCAAAGATAGCCAAGCTACTAAGTACTATTGAGTGCTTAGTTGAATGACTATCTAAATTGGTTATAAGTGCGGAATTAGTGGTTAGCCCTTTAGTTTAAACTCCTTTAAGTTCTGAAATCACTTGTAAGCAATACAGTCCAGTTTTCAGGGAACTTGTCCAATTCAGTTTTTGCACAGTCTTTGAATATATGTCTTTTGAAAGATCAGTTTTGTGTGCAGTGTTGAATGTATGAAAGTACTTGAAAGTAAATCAACACAAGAGTTTATAGTGGTTCAGAGACTCAAACTCCTACTTCCACTTTCCCTGATTGAACAGGATAATTCCTTCACTCTTTGAATTAACTTGTTTTATAGTGCCAAGGTGCACTTGATCAAGAACACCACTCCTTGGTGAATTGATCCCTAGGATGTCTAGAGTCCTAGTACCCTCTTCTCAACTCAGAACTGAACTGTTCTTCTCTCAACAGTCAGCTCCTACCACTTCTACTACCACAACCTTCTCACCTTCTCACTTGAAAGGGGTAAGGGTTGAAGTAAGGTTCCAACTAATGAGATATCCTTTACAATGAAGACCAGTGTATAAGGATTAGGATATCTCTCTAAGCTTTGTATGGATATACAATGGAGTTCAGCTTAGAAGAAGTGTATGAAGACTATGATAGTCTTTTGAAAGCTTGAATGTTCTATGAGCTTCAGAATACTTGTGTAGTTGGATTCTGTTGAGGCGCCTTCAAATGGTCTTCACACTTCTGTATTTATAGACAAATTTGAGGATTTGCCCGTTGGAGAGGCAGTCCCAAATTGCTATAAATGTCTTCCTTGAGTTCTTCGAACTGGAAGACAGATTCTTGATAGTGACATGTCCTCATTTGGGTAATAAACGGCTGTTAAGACTTTGTCTTCATTCTGCAGCACTCTTCCCAATGTCTGACTTTAAGATTCACTTGTTAAGACTTGGACATGCCTTCTGAAGGTTGTTCCAATGATAGGACAACATTCCTTATCATTTGGACAACGCTACTTATCACTATCAGCATACTTGCTTATCAGCATAGTTGGCTTGCTCTCTTCAGATGACTTGGCTCTTTTCCCTTTGCTTCACTTGGAATTGATCTTAGCATCATTCTTTTGAAGTCTTTTAGGGTGTAGTTGTCTTCATCTCTTCAGCATAGTTGACTTTTAAGCTTCAGAACACTTGTTCTGGTTCAATTGTGCTGAGACAACTCTTCTGGACAACTCTCCTGATCAGCATACTTGGCCTTCAGTAGACTTAGTGATTGTTCCAGAATTTGAGCCTTAAGGGGACTTGTTCTTGATAGTCTTCAAAGCATATGTTCCCCCTAAAATTGTGCATCTAAACAACTAAGAGCTGCCTAACATATCAGCTTCTCATCTAGCCTTATTCTATATGTTCTAACATGCTTAGAACATAATCATCTTAAACTTAGGCATGTCTCAGGGGGTTTTGGTATTGAATCAAAACATATCTCATTTTATTCCCAACAGGTAGTTTTAATTACATTGCATATTTTAATTAAATTAATAAATATAATATTTTATTTTATTACATAAGGATAAAAATGTAATTTTACAATAATATATTTTAATTAATTTAATTTAATAGAAAATACAAATTTATGATAACACATACGATGAATACATATCGTAAATTTTACAAAAGGTAACAGGTCATCAAATTTAAGCCTTTAGATTAGATTTTTAATGACTTTGATTAACTGAATACGATAGTTATTACGACACCTTACGACACCCTGACTACATCATGTAACTATGTAAGATTGGGGAAGCAAGCTAGTAATTTCATTATTTATTTATTTTTTACAAGAAAGATAAATTCTTTAATAATAAAACCTAAAATCAACTGATGTGTCATTTACTAATAGCAAGTCTTAAATAGCTGATGTAGAATTCTTATGAATTTGAATGATGTGTCATTTTTTTTACGGAGTAAGAGTATATGGTAATTATTAGGTGTTAAATATTTATGGAGTTTTTCTTATTAAAAATGAGGACGTGTCGCACTATTATATGAAAATTATAAATTTTCATAATTTATAATTTTATATAAGTAAATTAATTGAAACAATTTATCTATATTAATTAAAAACAGTTGTTTTTTTTTTTTTTTTTTTTGTAGTGAAAGGAAGAATCATTTCCCTTTTTTTCATGAAGAATTTTCTTGAATCCTCTCATTATATTAAAGTTTGAAGTTTGCTTTCATTGCTAGGAAGAGTTGTGTAGAGAAAGTGAGGAGAAAGAAATGGTAATGAGGGACAAAATTTCGTTATTTTCTAAGAAGAGATAGAATAGTCCTCAAATTAGATGTGTATAATAATGTAAATTAATTTTTAAAATTTAATGGAATATGTATAACAATTAAAATATGTATGTAGTGTTTTATGGTACATTTTATAAATGTATTTAGTCTCAAATATAAACTTTTAAAATTTGAATTTCACTAAATTCAACAACATAAAAATTTATATAAAATATTTCATATAGTAGTTACACAACAAAAATTGTATCATTTCACGAGGGATTTAGTGAGGGAAAAACCCTCACTAAACAAAATGTTGAGGGATTTAGTGAGGGAATGCAGCCCTTGTCAAAACCCTCCTCGGTAAATTTTTCCCTAGGAATTTCTCATTTAAGCCCTCGGCAAAAATAGTAAGGGCTTAATCCCTCGACAAAGCTTTTTAATAGTGAGGGCTAGGGGTGGGAATGGGCTAGGCCTAGGTAGGCTTTACGATAAAAAGCCTGGCCTGTTAAATATTTTTTAGGCCCGAGCCTGGCCCATGGCCTGATATAGGCTTTTTTTTTAGGCTTGGCAAGCCTTTTAAAGGCCTTTTTAGTTCTATTAGTGCATTTAAAAAAAATCCTCCAACACTTGTATTTCATCAAATCATAAAAAAACCACGAATTGTATTGCTTAATGCTTACTAGTTAGAAATTATACTCCCTCCGTCCAATTTTATTATGCCCACTTCTCCGGGCACGGGTTTTAATGAATATTGATTAGTTTATTCATAAAGTAGATAAATTGAGGGTATGATAGGGTATTGTGGGGTCCACTTGTAAATAAATGATTGTTTATGAATAATGTGAATGGCAAAGTGGGTAAATAAGTGATGGTAAGAGGGTGGAGATAAAGTAATATGAATAGTATTGTTTCAAAAAAGGGTATGGGCATAATAAAATTGGACAACCAAAAAAGGAAAGTGAGAATAATAAAATTGGACGGAGGGAGTATATATTAGACACTCTTATTTAAAATGTTTCTATATTTAAGTATAAGTATTAGGTATTTATTATAATTTTATATTATATATATATATATATTATATATTAAATTAATTAAATAGGCCGGCCTGTTGGGCTTGAAAGGCCTACGAAAAAGCTCAAGCCCGACCTATTTAACTAAATAGGCTTTCAAAAAAGCTTGAGTCCGGCTTGTTTATTAAACGAGCCAAGTCGAGCCGAGCTTTAATAGGCCGAGCCGTAGGCCCCTGTCGGGTAGCCTGGCCCATTCCCACCCCTAGTGAGGGCTTAATCCCTCGGCAAAGCTTTTTAATTTTTTTAATTAATCCTCGCAGAATCCCTCGGCAAATAGCGAGGGATTTCTGCCTTGACAAAATAAAAAAATATAAAATTGGAATTTTACTAAACCAGCCCAGTCCATCTGTTATCTCTGTAAGCCTCTCAATACAGCCACGAGCCTTTCCCTAGGGCCCAATAATTAAGAACAGGCCCAAAGACGAATCAACTTAAAGGCCACAATTGAATTACAAGCTTCAATTACCAAGACTTTTGGTTTTTCGATGTGGGATAAGTTTTGTTCCTTTTCTTTGTATCTATGTAGTATTTCACATACAGAACTTGTAAATTTAAAATAATAAAAAAATGTAGAATTGTAGAATCGAACCTTTGTATCTATGTAGTATTTCACATACAGAACTTGTAAATTTAAAATAATAAAAAAATGTAGAATTGTAGAATCGAACCAGCAACCTTGTGCTTATGTATGTTCCTTGCAGAACAATTTTGCTGAAGCACAGTTGGCGATTACTTTTAAATTATACTTATATACTTTTAAATATTTTGCAGAACAATAAAAAATATATACTTTAATTTTTTTTTTAATTACATTTTGATATTTTAATTAATTTCTTTAATTAAGTATTAATTGTTTTTAGTTAAAAATTTTGCCAAGGGTTTTCATGAGGGTCCGCAAGCCCTCGACAATTTTAAATGGTATGTCAAGTTGTCAAGGGACTTTCCCTCGCCATTTTTCAAAGGCTAAAATGCGCTCTGTTTCCCTAGGCATTTACCGAGTGATTTCCTTTGCCCTTGCTAATTAGTGAGGGTTATCTCTTCCCTCGTAATATCCCTCAGCATTATATTCCCTCACTAAATCCCTTGCTATTTAGCGAGGGATTTAAACACGAGTCAATTGTAGTGTTAATTAAAATAAATTTGGGGCAAAAAAATTGTTGGTTAAACACGAGTCAATGCGGGTCATACTTAACTAAAATATATTTTTTCACTTTTAAATATTGTTTTACTATGTAATCAAAACTATTTTACTATATGATCAAAATAGTATACTATAAGACTAAAAATGTACTATTAGAAGTTCAAAAATATTCTAGACACTAAATTATTTTCGTTGAATTTGCTAGAATATTTTTAAACTATTCAAAAGATATTCTGCTACTACTATAAGATTAAATTATGTATGTTACGTCTAAATTATTGTCACTATAAGGTCAAAAAAACTCCTTCAAGTTTAAAAATATTTTGAATTATAGTAGTAATATTTTAGTATTATAAGAATAATATATTGAAGGTAATAAATCATTTACTTACCTCTCATAAATTTTTTTAAAGACCTAAATAAATTCAAATCTGAAAATTTTAAAATTATCTTAATTAAACCTGTATAATTTATATATTATTTATGAAATGATTAGGATTAAATTTAAAAAATTAAATAAGACTAAACTAAGAATGCAGATTAGAAAGGGTGTCGACTTTGCTAAATTAAATTTAAAAAATTAAAACAGCGTCGACCTAAAATACTATATTTAGAAAATTAAATAATACTAAACTAACCATGCGATAAAATAGCTCTGAAAACCACAAATGTTTCTTCAATTCATGATTCCTCATTTTCTACCCGATGTTTGAACAGACGGAACAGACGGCCGACCTGAAATACTATATTTAGAATGGTAAAAAACTAATTAGTACTGTACAACGTATCCATCCTGTTGACATATTTATAATAAAGTTTGAATATTTCAATCGATTTAAAGTGAATTATAAATATTGTGTCTTTCAATTATATATATAAATACAATTTAATTATATATATAAATACAATTTAATTTTTTTTTTCATATAGTTGGGTAAAAAAATGATTTTATAGTATTGATTAGACATTTATTTTAAATTTATTTATTCATATATTTTGTGTTAATCTACCCTATCAAATAATTAATATGTTAACTAAGAAATTAAAATAAAGTTCTGAAACAGAATATTTAAGCGAATGAAATTCAAAAGCAACAATAACATGCAAATTAATATACTCCCTCCGTCCCTATGCACCATTATGGTGCACACAAAGTCACAAACTATGAAAAAAGTGTAATAAAAGGAGTGTTGAGGGATAATTTTGTAATTTTTTATGAGTAAAGTAAAATATGTTATACTTCATTCCATTAGTAATGTAACTATGCAAGACTGGGGAAGCTAGCTAGTAATTTCATTATTTATTTATTTTTGACAAGAAAGATAAATTCTTTAATAATAAAACCTAAAATCAACTTGTACTGACAGAAGAAAACATCGAAAAAAAAAATTAAACAATAAAGAAATGATGTCGGAAAATGAATTACTACGGGAGGAAATTCATTAGGTGACCAAATTCAATTCTTCTTTATTTATACATTAAAATTAACACACACGTTGAAGCCTATTAATAGTAATACTGATTAATTATTAAATAATTATTACATCGGATCAAACTCATAATATGTACGGTCAACTTACTAAACACTTGAAGAAGGAAGAAGGTGACGTAATGAATGAATTAAATAATACTCCAAGAAATGTTAAAGAAAATTATGAAATATTCACAAGTGTAGGTGTAGGTGACAGGTGTGAGGATGGTTGTCATCAGGATTAAAAAATTAATTAACGTTAAATTAAAATTCTATGGAATCTTATGCCTAATAGATTCCAATTTTCTCAACTCAAATCTTGAGATTTGAGAATTGAGATCGCTATTACACTTGACACGTCTTGCCTCCACCTCAAGTAAATTTGACATTTTTTATTTTTATTTTTTTAGAGTTTATAATTATAAGATCAATTTAAATATATAAATACATTTTTAAGCACAAGAATTTTAAATTGAGACAGATCAGTTTAGTGTCGCCTCAAGTAAATTTAGTGAGAGGACTAATTATTTTCACTAAATGTATAATTTTTATAATTTTAGTGAGGGTATATAAATACTTTAATTATATAGTACTTATTAGTGAAGGGACCCATATCCTCACTATTGACTTTTAACAAGAGAATTAATAATTAGAGGTCATGAGAGTCAATTTTCCATCACAAAAAGTCATTAATAACAATATTTCAACTTTTAACCACTATTTTAACACTACTAAAAGCAGTTTTTTTTTTTATGGTAAAAACAAGAATCATTCCCTTTTTTTCATGAAAATAATTTTCTTGAATCCTCTCATTATATCGAAGTTTAAAGTGTGCTTTCATTGCTAGGGAAGAGTTGTGTAGAGAATGTGAGGAGAAATAAATGGTAATGGGGGACAAATTTTCGTTATTTTTTAAGAATAGATAGAATAGTCCTCAAATTAGATGTATACATAATAATGTAAATTAATTTTTAAAATTTAATGGAATATATATAACAATTAAAATATGTATGTAGTGTTTTATGGTACATTTTATAAATGTATTTGAGTCTAGCTCAAATATAACCTTTTAAAATTTGAATTTCACTAAATTCAATTGAACAACCTAAAAAATTTATATAAAATATTTCATATAGTTAATTAAAATAAATTTTTGGCAAAAAATTGCAGGTCAAACTTAACTAAAATATATTTGTTCACTTTTAAATATTGTTTTATTACATAATTAAAACTATTTTACTATATGGCCAAAATATTATACTATAAGACTAAAATTGTACTACTAGAAATTCAAAAATATTCTAGACACTTAATTTTTTGGTTGAATTTGTTAGAATATTTTTAAACTATTCAAGATATTCTGCTACTATAAGATCAAATTATGTATCTTATTATTATAAGGTCAAATTATTGTCACTACTATAAGGTCAAAATGACTACTAAGTCTAAAAATATTTTAGACACTTAATTTTTTGGACGAATTTTTCAAAATATATTTTAATATAGTGATACACTTTTAATCTTAGTAACATTTTAACATTATATAGTAATAATATATTGATTATCTAGTAAATCATTTACTTAAAACTTATGAATTTTTTTTTAGAGATCCCTAGACTCATAAATCTAAAATTTTTTAAATTACTTTAAATATGTATAATTTATATATAAACCATCATGATTAGGATTTCTCATTTTCTACCGCGATAATTGAATAGGCTGTCGTCGACCTGAAATACTAACACTACAAGAAAATAATTAATTGGCTAGAGAATATTTTGTAGGCAATAATTCCAATTTTGTAGGCATTTATATTTACCTACGAAATACCAACGAAAACCATTCGTATGGAATTCGCTCGTAGGTAATTCGATTGCCCACGAAAATTTAATCCGTAGGCAATTACCTACCACATTTTCGTTGCAAATCCATAACATTTCGGTAGGTAATATGATTACCATAATAAATGAAATTCTGTAGGTAAATATCAACTAAGAAACATTTTGTTGGTAATTCCGTAGGCAAATTTGACAACAAACATTTTAGTGGAAATTTTTTTAATATATATATTTTAAATTTTTTATTAATAAATTATATTTTTAGCCTTAGCCTACAAAATAAATTCATTTAAAATTGGACCAGTCGGTTCAACCGTCCAACCATGAATCAATCATAAAACCGATTCAAAAAGTGTTAAAATATATAAACATTTTTAAAATACAAACTTAGGTGCACATTAGGCCCCCTTTATAATGTTTTTCTCTCATGTTTCTTGTACTCCTTATTTGATGTGGGACAAAAAAATTATGTTTGTTGGTTACTAACTTATTAATACTATTACTTTTATATTGTTTTTTCTCTTATATTTTTTCTACTCTTTCGATGTGGGACATACTAAAGTTCATATGTTTATTTGTTATAACACTATTGCTTTCCTAAGTTCCTAGCTAATTTTGTAGGTAATACAATTAGATAATTTATACATATAAATATAAATAGCTAGGAAAATTTTCGTAGGTAAATAAATAAACAAATCACCTACAATCATTTTGGTAGGGAAATGTTATTTTGCCTACGGATTATTTTGTAGGTAAATCAATATTTTCTAAGTTCCTAGCTAATTCTGTAGGTAATACAATTAGATAATTTATACATATACATAGCTAGGAAAATTTTCGTAGGTAAATAAATAAACAAATCACCTACAATCATTTTGGTAGGGAAATGTTATTTTGCCTACAGATTATTTTGTAGGTAGATCAATATTTTCTAAGTTCCTAGCTAATTTTGTAGGTAATACAATTAGATAATTTATACATATAAATGGCTAGGAAAATTTTTGTAGGTAAATAAATAAACAAATCACCTACAATCATTTTGGTAGGGAAATGCTATTTTGCCTACGGATTATTTTGTAGGTAAATCAATATTTTCTATGTTTCTAGCTAATTTTGTAGGTAATACAATTAGATAATTTATACGTATAAATAGCTAGGAAAATTTTCGTTGGTAAATAAAAAAAATCACCTACAACCGTTTCGGTAGGGAAATGCGATTTACCTACGGATTATTTTGTAGGTAAATCACCATCAGATTTTTCCTTGGTAATTTCGTGGGTGAAAATGTGTAAAATAATTTATAAAGATCTGTAGGTAATCTGTAGGCAATTCTCAATATTTAAAGACGGAATTATTTTCGTTGGAAAATTCTGTAGGCAATTCAACAATTTCTTGTAGTGTAAGGGTGTGTTTTCAAACTATAATAGTTGATTCAAAGTGATTAAAGTTGATTTTTGTAGTAAAATTGAAAGTAGATAGTGTTTTAAAAATAAGCACTTGTAATCAATTTTAAAAAAATGTTGTGGTGTATGTCATACAATCACTTTTTTATAATTTTACAAAAAACACCCTTATTACATTTGAATAAATAATGGGTAAAAATAAAATATTATTTAAATTGTGAGGGCAAAATTGTAAAATTAGTGAGTGTAATGATTAGAAGCACTTAGAAGTTGTTAGAAGCATGGGGAGGGGTGCTTGACCAAAATTGCTTTTAAGTAATTATTTTAATCACTTACTTATGTTTACAAACACTTCAAAAGTGATTCTATTTAAAAAAAAAAATGTTTTTAAGCACATAGTTTTGTTTGCAAACACCCACTAAATTTAGAAAGGGGATAACAATGATAAAAGGCGTTAAATGGCTTGGGAAAATCAAAAATAGTTTGGTTCTGAAAACCACACCATTAGATGCCTCAATTCATAATTTGCTATGAACTTTTTTAGTTCAATAGGATTTCTCATTTTCTACGCGATGATTGGATAGGCGGTTGTCAACTGGAATATTAAATTTAGAATGGGATAAGATTTACGGTAAAAAATTAGTTAAATGACTCTGAGAAAATCAAAATTAGCTTGGCTCTGAAAATCACAACATCATAGTTGAATCCATTCATAATGGGTTGATCTGCTATGGACTCGAATGCATATTGTGCACTTTGCACTTTTTCGTAAATGGTGTTGCAATTTTCAATTATTAAACTGTATAATAATATTTTTAGTAATAATTAAAAGTGCAACATCATTTACCAAAAAGTGTAAGTCAGTAAACTGAAAAATGCACAGCATGCACTCGAGTGCAACTTTACCATTCATAATTTACTATGAACTTTTTTTTAGTTCAATGAATATGAATTATCTTACCATCTAGTACTTATCATATGCATACATCGAATCCAATCTCATTTATTTTAAGTGGGTTAAATATTTTGAGATATAAAAATGTTGAGATATTTATAATAAAATTTGAATATTTCAATCAATTTAGAGTGAATTATAAATATTGTGTGTTTCTATTATATGGTAGGCATATAATTTAATATTTTTTTGCACTTTCGGTAAAAAAAATTATTTTATAGAATCTGATTAGACATTTATTTTAGATTTATTTCAATGTTCTTTCTCTCCATTTCATTTATAAAATAACAAAAAATTGTTTGAGTTAGGTTTCAATCATATGTGTATTGTATTAACTCATTAGCTTATGATCCGAATTATATTATAATACAAAATAAAGTTTAAACGTTGAACTTGCGATAGCTATATGAGTTGATAGATATTTTTTATCGTATGAATTAATACGACTTTTCGATCATTTTTATTTTAATTGTAAGTTGAATCAGAAACATATTTCTTTGATAATGAGAGATAGCAACAATAAATGCATTTTTCACATTTTAGAAATAGTGGAAAGACATTGATCTGCATCATCAGATTTCAGATTTTGGTTTTAGTGATACGTGCGTGTGCATTTGAAACGTTGGTGGCTAGATTTAATTTTTTGGGACCTCAAGCTGTGAAGAAGAGCTTGCACTTTTATCCTTCTTCTTTTTTTTTTTTATGGAAAAGAACGGAATACAATTCATCATTGAAGTTGTAAAAGGGTTGACTTCTCTGTGTGTGCTAATTTCATTTGATGATGTAATAGTAGGGAAGTTGTAAGAATCATACAAATAGGATTATAGAATAAAGAACAATAAAATTGGGAAGGTGCTCAAAATATTTAGATAGTTATTTGGTATTGATATGTCGTAGAAGCGGAGATGAAGTAGGGCAATAGGATGACCAAACTGAATAAATATGTATATGCTTATATGATGATACATTCAACATATTTGTTGTGTATTGTAAATGTTAAAATTATGATTTCTAACTTGATTTTGCAAGAATCGATGGTTGGTTTTTTCCACCTTTTTCTCATACTGATTAACTTGCAAGCAATAAATTTTGATGGTGATCTGACTCAGGCACAATTGTATTCACTGATATAAAACAGCTTTGAGAGGAGACAACTATGAAAGGAATTTCTGTCGCAAGAGGAATTTCTATCAAGAATGGCGATGTTTCAAATTTAATTTAATAGAAAATACAAATTTATGATAACACATACGATGAATACATATCGTAAATTTTACAAAAGGTAACAGGTCATCAAATTTAAGTCTTTAGATTTGATTTTTAATGACTTTGATTAACTGAATACGATAGTCTTTAGATTGGGGAAGCAAGCTAGTAATTTCATTATTTATTTATTTTTTACAAGAAAGATAAATTCTTTAATAATAAAACCTAAAATCAACTGATGTGTCATTTACTAATAGTAAGTCTTAAATAGCTGATGTTGAATTCTTATGAATTTGAATGAGTGTCATTTTTTTTACGGAGTAAGAGTTTTTTTTTTTTTTGGTAGTGAAAGGAAGAATCATTTCCCTTTTTTCATGAACTCGAGTGCATGGTGTGCACCCCAGTGCATGTTGCACTTTTCAGTTTACTGACTTACACTTTTTATAAATGGTGTTGCACTTTTCAATTATTACTTATACAATTTAATAATTGAAAAGTGCAACATCATTTACCAAAAAGTGTAAGTCTGTAAATTGAAAAGTATACATGGACTAGGGTGCACAGCATGCACTCGAGTGCATACTAGACTTTACCTATTATTTTTTTTTTTTTTTTTGTAAAAGCAAGAATCATTTCCCTTTTTTTCATGAATAATTTTCTTGAATCCTCTCATTATATCAAAGTTTGAAGTTTGCTTTCATTGCTAAGGAAGAGTTGTGTAGAGAAAGTGAGGAGAAATAAATGGTAATGAGAGGGACAAAATTTCGTTATTTTTTAAGAAGAGATAGAATAGTCCTCAAATTAGATGTGAATAATAATGTACATTAATTTTTAAAATTTAATGGAATATGTATAACAATTAAAAGAATATCGGGATACTACAAAGTAAAAAGAATACTGGATAGTAAAAAGCGAGTTAAATGGTGTTGGAAAAATAAAATTTAATTTGACTCAGAGAAGCACATTTTAATAAAATTATGTATATATATATTTAATATTGCATATTAATTTTCATAAATATGTTATACTTAATTGAATTAGTAATGTAACTATGTAAGATTGGGGGAGCTAGCTAGTAATTTCATAATTTATTTTTGACAAGAAAGATAAAATTCTTTAGCTGAAATCAACTTGTACTAAGTAGGACAGAAGAAAACATCGAGAAGAAAAAATTAAAGAATAAAGAAATGATGTCGGAAAATGAATTACTAGGTGAGTAAATTCATTAGATGACCAAATTCAATACTTCTATATTTACACATTAAAATTAACACACATTCAAGTCTATTAATAGTAGTTAATTAAAATAAATTTGGGGCAAAAAATTGTTGGTTAAACTCGAGTCAATGCGGGTCATACTTAACTAAAATATATTTTTTCACTTTTAAATATTGTTTTACTATGTAATCAAAACTATTTTACTATATGATCAAAATAGTATACTATAAGACTTAAAATATACTATTAGAAGTTCAAAAATATTCTAGACACTAAATTTTTTTGGTTGAATTTGCTAGAATATTTTTAAACTATTCAAAAGATATTCTGCTACTATAAGATTAAATTATGTATGTTACTTGTCTAAATTATTGTCACTACTATAAGGTCAAAAAGACTACTTCAAGTCTAAAAATATTTTGAATTATAGTAGTAATATTTTAGTATTATAGGAATAATATATTGAAGGAAATAAATCATTTACTTATCTCTCTCATGAATTTTTTTAAAGACCTAAATTAAATTCAGATTTATAAATCTGAAAATTTTAAAATTATGTTAATTAAACTGTATAATTTATATATTATTTATGAAATGATTAGGATTAGGATTAAATTTAAAAAATGAGATAAGACTAAACTAAACTAAGAATGCAGATTAGAAAGGGTGTCGACTTTGCTCAATTAAATTTAAAAAACTGAACCAGCGTCGACCTAAAATACTATATTTAGAAAATTAAATAATACTAAACTAACAATGCGATAAAATAGCTCTGAAAACCACACAAATGTTTCTTCAATTCATGATTCCTCATTTTCTATCCGATGTTTGAAAAGACGAACAGACGGCCGACCTCAAATACTATATTTAGAATCGTAAAAAGATAATTGGTAAAAAGATAATTAGTACTGTACAACGTATCCGATGATCCTGTTGACATATTTATAATAAAGTTTAAATATTTCAATCGATTTAAAGTGAATTATAAGTATTGTGTCTTTCAATTATATAATATAAATACAATTTAATTTTTTTTTTCATATAGTTGGGTAAAAAAATTATTTTATAGTATTGATTAGACATTTATTTTAAATTTATTTATTCATATATTTAATGACAAAAAAATTAGTGAGAGGATTACTCTCACTAAATGTATACTTTTTTATAATTTTAGTGAGGGTATATAAATATTCTAATTATATATTTATTAGTGAAGGGACTCGTCACTATTGATTTTTAACTAGAGTATCAGTAATTAGAGGCTATTAGAGTCAATTTTCCGTCACTAAAAGTCATTAATGACAGTATTTCAACTTTTCGTCATTATTTTTACTCCCACTAATTAAAACAATTTTTATTTTTGAGTTGGTCTGTTATGTTATGGACTCGAGTGCATGGTGTGCACCCCAGTGCATGTTGCACTTTTCAGTTTACTGACTTACACTTTTTATAAATGGTGTTGCACTTTTCAATTATTACTTATACAATTTAATAATTGAAAAGTGCAACATCATTTACCAAAAAGTGTAAGTCTGTAAATTGAAAAGTGCACATGGACTAGGGTGCACAGCATGCACTCGAGTGCATACTAGACTTTACCTCTTCTTTTTTTTTTTTTTTTTTTGTGTGAAAGCAAGAATCATTTCCCTTTTTTTCATGAATAATTTTCTTGAATCCTCTCATTATATCAAAGTTTGAAGTTTGCTTTCATTGCTAGGGAAGAGTTGTGTAGAGAAAGTGAGGAGAAAGAAATGGTAATGAGAGGGACAAAATTTCGTTATTTTTTAAGAAGAGATAGAATAGTCCTCAAATTAGATGTGAATAATAATGTACATTAATTTTTAAAATTTAATGGAATATGTATAACAATTAAAAGAATATCGGGATACTACAAAGTAAAAAGAATACTGAATAGTAAAAAGCGAGTTAAATGGCATTGGAAAAATAAAATTTAATTTGACTCAGAGAAGCACATTTTAATAAAATTATGTATATATATATTTAATATTGCATATTAATTTTCATAAATATGTTATACTTAATTGAATTAGTAATGTAACTATGTAAGATTGGGGGAGCTAGCTAGTAATTTCATAATTTATTTTTGACAAGAAAGATAAAATTCTTTAGCTGAAATCAACTTGTACTAAGTAGGACAGAAGAAAACATCGAGAAGAAAAAATTAAAGAATAAAGAAATGATGTCGGAAAATGAATTACTAGGGGAGTAAATTCATTAGATGACCAAATTCAATACTTCTATATTTACACATTAAAATTAACACACGTTCAAGTCTATTAATAGTAATACTGATTAATAATGAATTATTACATGGGATCAAACTCGTAATATGTACGATCAACTAAACACTTGAAGAAGTAGTTTCGAAAATGGAAATTAAAAAAACTTGAAGAATGTGACGTAATGAATTATATAATACTCCAAGAAATATTAATTCTTAACAAAATAGGATAATACCTAATTTATTCTTAATATCATTATAATACCCGGTCTAACTTTTTAATACTTATCGAAATAATTAAATTTAAAAAATTGCAAAATTGAAACTTGAAATTTTGTTTGCCACCTAAATGCTAAAATCAAAACCAAGGTGGTGTTAAAATTCGTATTGACAGTGACATTCCAAAATTCCCAATTCCCTAGTAGTTTGGAAGGTGGGTGTTAGTAGTAAAAATTTTGGGGGTAAGATTTAGGGGTGGGTGGTGGGAGGTATGAAAATTTTATATATAAGCAACAAAAATCACATACAAAAGTAACAAAATACAAAGTCAAAAAAAAGAAAAGAAAAGAAAAGAAAAGGGAAGGCCTTGCTTGCAACCGCTCTCTCCACTGCTCATCCGCTGAAGCTCCGCCGCCGCCGCCGCCACCGCCACCGCCGGTAATCTTCTCTTCTTGTTTCCCTGCTGTTTCCGTCACAACAATGGAGTTCATGCCTTTTCCTTGCATTATTATGACGTTAATATCTGCATACTAATTCCCCAATCTGGGATTCGCCATTTTCTGGGGCTTTTATTGCTGAATAATCATGAAACTCAACTTATTTGGTCGCTGCATCACTCTATTTGTTGATGAAATTGATTTAATTTTTTCAGTAACTAGTTGAAACACTTCAGCTGTAATTGAAATCCCTCCCCTCGTCTTCTCTCTTTACTCTGATTAGCTGCAGTTTCGCATATTTGCCTGCGGTTAAGACGATTTGCAGCCTTTTTCGTATCTTACAGCTCAGAATTCGTTTTGGGGCTGAAGAAACCAAGTGTGGTGAACGAGTTGCACCACAATCCCTTGAATCATGTTTCACTCTATATTTGACTATTCAAACAATCTGATGTAGAGATTTTATGTTTTGGACAGTTTGGAGGTTGTGCTAATTAAGGCTATTAGTTTCTCATAATCAGATTTGAAGCTAAGTTATTCAGTTTAGATCTTCTAGGCCTCTTTTTATAAATTACGAAAACAAATTCTTGTTGATAAATTGAATCAGAAACATATTTCTTTGATAATGAGAGATAGCAACAATAAATGCATTTTTCACATTTTAGAAATAGTGGAAAGACATTGATCTGCATCATCAGATTTCAGATTTTGGTTTTAGTGATACGTGCGTGTGCATTTGAAAGCTAGATTTAATTTTTTGGGACCTCAAGCTGTGAAGAAGAGCTTGCACTTTTATCCTTCTTTTTTTTTTTTATGGAAAAGAACGGAATACAATTCATCATTGAAGCTGTAAAAGGGTTTGATGATGTAATAGTAGGGAAGTTGTAAGAATCATACAAATAGGATTATAGAATAAAGAACAATAAAATTGGGAAGGTGCTCAAAATATTTAGATAGTTATTTGGTATTGATATGTCGTAGAAGCGGAGATGAAGTAGGGCAATAGGATCAGAAGCAAGCAACAACAAAGATAGTGATATAGGAAGCCCCAAAACAGGAGGTCATTTAGACCTTGGATATTTATGAAGATATTCTTTTTATTGTAGTTTTGAGTGTTCATTTTTTCATTTATGCGACAACAATATATTTTTTTTTACTCAAGTCATCACTTCTAATTAGTTAGTCTAAACTATCTAATAGATTTGAGAAGCTTGCTAATTAATATTAATGTATTTTGATGTAAATTTAATATGCATAAATATTACTTCGCGTATGTGCCTTTTAGAGAGCAGCAAGTGCTTAGTGTTGCACAGTAGGAAGCAAACATGATATTAATCATATGAAAAAGTAGTTTAAAACATGATTAGCTAGGGGCCCATGAACCCATGAATCATAATAATATAGTAAGTGAGAACTGTCTCATATGAAAAAAGTGACAATCTAATACTGGAGATTGTACTCCACCTTAGTATTTGAGTCATAGTTTGGCTTAAAACATGATTAGCTAGGGGCCCATGAACCCATGAATCATAATAATATAGTAAGTGAGAACTGTCTCATATGAAAAAGTGACAATCTAATACTGGAGATGGTACTCCACCTTAGTATTTGAGTCATAGCTTAGTTTAAAACATGATTAGCTAGGGGCCCATGAACCCATGAATCATAATAATATAGTAAGTGAGAACCGTCTCATGCATAAGACCGTCCCATACAAGTTTTTGTGGTATCGTATTGTGTAGCTTGCCATATGAACATTAATTTCTAGTCGATCTTTATATTGTAATTTTTTTCTTGTATTTTGATCGGTAATTCTCTCTTAATATTCTAGTAGCTTAAATGTTCTGGTATATGGTCATGCTTAGTGGGAAATAAATGTTGACGGCAGACTGGGTTGAAATATTAGGTCTGAAGCCTGAATTGTATTTTAAGTGTTTTAGACATTCTCTGACTTTTCTTTGGTTGGTATTCTAGTTAGATGGAGTACACATTTTCTAATTCAGGAGAAAAGGGTAATGAATATTCACTCTTACCGAGGGGTCGGATGGAGGATATGGCTGCTGGCTCGACAAATAATGATGTGCAGGGTTCCAATTCTGAAGACTCCTTTGTTAATGTTGAAGAACTGATAAATTTTGATACATACGCCGGATGGTTCAACTGCCCCAGTAATTTGGTTGATCAGATGTTTACATCTTTTGCCCCATCTCCGAATTTCTCAACTGCTGATGGATGGAACTTCACACAACAACATAGTTCAGGTATTTCTATGGTGGATGGTGACATTGTTGAAAGCTCATTCGTTAATCTGATAGGTGATGTAGGGAACAATCCGATCTCGAGGCCTTTTCCGTTATCACTGTCTGAAAGAATGCTCAGAGCGTTGAATTTATTCAAATATTGGTCTGGAGAGGGTATTTTAGCCCAACTGTGGGTTCCAATGAAGAATGGGGATCAGTACATCTTAAGTACTCGTGAACAACCATTTTTACTCGACGAAACACTGTCTGGATATCGTGAAGTATCTAGATTATTTACTTTTTCTGCGGAATCAAATCCAGGTTCTATTTTGGGGCTTCCTGGTCGTGTATTTGCTTCAAAGATTCCAGAGTGGACCTCAAATGTGAAGTATTACAATGAGACTGAGTATCTACGGGTACAACATGCTGTTAATCATGAAGTTCGAGGATCTATTGCTATACCTGTTATGGAGGATGACTCGCTTGAAAAACCATGTTGTGCTGTTCTAGAACTTGTTACCACGAAGGAAAAAACCAATTTCGATTCTGAGATGGAAAATGTTTGTCGTGCACTTCAGGTTAGTGTACTAAATATTGTCTCATTCTTATTCTCACTCACTATGCCCAGAATTGGTTCTTGTCATTTCACTTAACTGTTGCACCTCATATAGTAGTAGTGGGATGCTAGCTTTTTAGGTCTTGTTTGATAGTTAAAATTAATGGTAGATTAATTCCATTTAAGCTATTATATTATAAGCTGTTTGATAGCTAAGATTAAGGGTATATTATGCTTTTAAATCTGTAAAGTTTAAATATCATCCTAATCTCATAGTAATCAGTCTTTGCTATCAAACAAGACCTTAAGGTCTTTCTAAGCAGGGAATGATAACCTTTCAGCCTCTACTTTTTAGGGCAATGAAAAGTTATAGTGATACACTCAAACTTTCATTTAAACTTAATGGGAATCCAGAATGGACCATATTTGAGTTAATTTACTAAAAAAAGAATGTGTTCATAATGATAATGTGCAGTGCCTAAAGTGTTCTGATTTAATATTTTGTATTATACTTTCTTTACAGAAAGTTATACGTCATGCTGAATTTTAGTAATTAGTTTAGACCACAAACTTCTGTTTGGTTGCCATCAATCAAAGCCATAATTCCAAATGTAATGTGAATTTAAAATAATAAAAAAAAAATTGGACCAAACTCTCTAAAAATATATAGGAAAAGAATAATACTCCCTCTAGCCCCATAATAACTTTTATAGGTAGGTAAGCGCACATATTAAGAAAGTGTAATAATGAGTAGGGTTAGATAAATGAGTTGACTTGTGTATGTGTGGGCCCAAAAGTTAGCATCTTACGTAAAATTGTTGATATTGTGAGGGTGAAGTTTATAAAAAGGTTTCCATTTTAAGGGTTTGGAAATTGTTGTGGACGTCCGAAAAGGAAATAGTGAAAGTTATTATGGGACGCTGTTTCCTTATATTACTTGACTGCAGAGAGTTTGGAACTTACATATTTTATGGTTCATGTTTCATTCTTATTATACCCTGTTACAAATTGCTCATCACCTTATCATACTTCTCTTTAACTGTGAACCCTATTTTTTCAGGATGTAAACTTAAGGAGCACTGCACCCCCGAGACTCTATTTTCAGGTTTTCATCAAACTTTTGATCGGATCGTTATTAATCATTAATATTATTTCATTCCAGGATCATTATTTTATTATTTTATTGCAGAGTCTCTCTAAGAATCAAAGGGCTGCTTTAGCTGATATTACTGATGTTTTACGTGCGATTTGCCATGCACATCGACTACCACTTGCACTGACATGGATTCCATGTAGTTACATAGTGGGGCCTAGTAACGGAACTATGAAGACAAACGCTATAGGATTCAAAAAAAATGCAAACGAGAAACGTGTGTTGTGCATCGAGGATACTGCCTGTTATGTGAACGACAAAGATATGAAGGGCTTTGTGTGTGCATGTGTAGAACATTCTCTTGAGGAAGGTCAAGGTATTGCTGGGAAAGCTCTTCAATCAAATCACCCTTTCTTCTATCCCAATGTGAAGGAACACCATATAGGCGAGTACCCACTTGTTCATCATGCCCGTAAATATGGCCTAAATGCTGCCGTTGCTATCAGGTTAAGAAGTACTTATACTGGTGACAATGACTATATATTAGAGTTCTTCCTTCCTGTCACAATGAAAGGAAGTACAGAGCAGCAACTCTTGCTTAATAACCTATCCAGTACCATGCAGAGGATATGTAAGAGCCTGAGGACAGTGTCGGATTCTGAATTGAATGCGACGGAAGGTTCCGAACTTAAAGTAAATGATGTTGAAATGAGAAATGTAACACCAGTTTCATTGCCTAGGAGGAGTTCTGAACAGCCATTTATTAGTGGAAATTTAAGCACTGTTGATGCCACACCTCAAAATGTATCTGAATCAACAAGTGGAATAGAAGCTGATGGTACTAAAGAGCAGGTACCTTTGTATTTGCTATTTCAATATTATTGCTTCCCACTATTTATTAACCTTGAAATTATAATCTCCTTTTTTTTTTTTTTGTTGGTTTCAATATTTGTCACTGGTCTAGAGGGATTTGAAGCATCAAAGTCTGAAATTAATTGCTTACAGTCTGAAAGTGGTATATATAGGGGTCAAATATGAAATAAAATGTCATTATAATAAATTATCAGATCCACATGATACGGAGTACAATTTTTGATAGTTAAACAACATACTTTTTGCAGTGTCTTTAAGTCTTTTTCTATCTTTTGGTATTTCATTTTGTCTATTGTACTTGTACTCATTTCTATAGTGGCATACAACTATAGCTCTTAGAGCCTTTTATAATTGCTGTAGAATGTGACTGGCTCGAGGAAACAGAAGCGGAGTACAGCTGAAAAGCATGTCAGTTTAAGCGTTATTCGGCAATATTACTCTGGAAGCCTTAAAGATGCCGCAAAAAGTATTGGTGGTGAGTCATGTTCACACATTACATAAGTGTGGTCACATTCATTAATGCATGCCACACACATCACAAGAGTGAACTTATTGAAACTTAAATATGAAAACTTGTTATTTCTTGTTTTTAGTGTGTCAGACTACTCTCAAAAGGATATGCAGACAACACGGCATCCCAAGATGGCCTTCTCGCAAAATAAATAAAGTAAAGCGTTCTTTGAAGAAAATAAAAGGTGTGTTCGACTCTGTTAAGGGGGTGGAAGGATTGAGGTTTGATCCATCCATGGGGGCACTCCTGTCTGCTGGGCCTAACATCCTAGAATTCGATTCTAGAAAAACAGCTCTTCTGTCTGACGCAAGATCTGCACCAGCATTTTCTAGTATGGATATCGAAACCGTGATGATGGAAGAAGAGTGTCGATTGGATCAGGATCAGAGCAAAGTGATAGGTGAATGTGAGCCTGGTCCTTTTCCAATTACTCCAAGTGCTCCACCAAGTTCTTTGGTTATGACAGAATCATCTGGGTCCGGGTCAATGAATGGTTCTTCTTCAAAAAGTGAGATGAGCTTTGGTGATAGTGGGTCAAAAATACAAGCCAAGGCCACTTATAATGAGGATATAGTTCGATTCAAATTTGAGACTTCTGGTGGGTGTTTTCAACTGTATGAAGAAATAGCAAATCGATTCAAACTGCAGATGGGACAATTCCAGCTGAAGTACCTCGACGATGAAGACGAATGGGTGATGCTGGTAAGTGATTCGGATTTCCATGAATGTGTCGACATATTGGATTTTCTTGGCACTCGTAATGTGAAGTTACTCGTTTGTGATGCGCCAATCAAGATAGGAAGCTCAGGCGGAAGCAACTACGTTTTAACTGATCATAATGGATTGCACGTTTGACAATTGATTACAGGAAGATGATGGCTTCTGAGCTAGAGAAGTAGCTATATTTTGGCGGAGAATAAGGTAGAAAGAGCGTAGTAATAGACGAATACAATCAATGTTCGTTGATGGCAAATCCTCTCAATTGATGCTAAAGTTGTCACTTGTACCTGTTGGAAGATTTGGCTTTGCAAGAGGAATGAAGTATCAATAGAGAGTTCTAGATCTAGATGTACAGCGTGTTTCAATACTTAGTAGGTGTGCTTTAGAATGTATAATCCTTGTATAAATTTTGATTTCAATAAAAATCGTATTTCATGGTGGTTAATGCAATCCATTCAGTATCTCTTTTTTGTCACATATATTAACATAAAGTTTGTAGGGATTAATGTATTACTGACATTTTCTTTTCTTTTTATATTTTTAATATCAATCAAAAACTTATTTATATTTATTAATTTAGAAAAATTATGAATATTAGTTAAAAATATTAAATAATATTTAAAAAAATCTGTAAATAAAGTGAATAAAATTTAAATTATTAATTTTATTTTTCATAAAATTTGAAAAAATATAATATTAATAAAATAAAATACCAAATAAATTTATTCTTAAATCAATTAATTAACTTATCTAATTAATTATTAAAAAATCAATTAATTTTTCTAATTAGAAAAAAAATATTATTACAAAATCAATTAACTTTCTCAAATAAATAAAAAAAAATTGTCAAAAACCCTTATAAAACTTTACAGTTGTTTTAATATTTTAAATAAACCAAAAAATTCACAAATATTTTAAACTCTAAAATAAATCTAAATTTCTCATCCCTCCGGCCCCTCCCCTGTAATAAGAAGATGATGATGACCAATATATATATATTTTTTTATCAGTCAAAAAGGGGAGTTTTATTAAAATCATAGGTATAAGATATACCTATTCAAAGTACATAATACAGTAGCAAAGGTGAACAGCAGTCAGCAGCAAGGCCTGTTCCATTCATCTACGGATAGAAAAAGAAATTGGGGTTAATCACCCAATCTTTGTACGTCTTCAAATTTCTTTGCGGATATTTCATGGTCAGCCAACTCCATAATCTCGACCTCAGTTCTTCCATGAGTTTTTGGGTCGAGAAAACTTCTCCTCTGAAGATAACGGCGTTCCTCCACTTCCAAATGAGCCAAACCACCCCGAGCCAAATACATGTTAGCACTGCTTCTGCCTATCTTTCCTTCTATAATGTTTCTGAAGTTTATGCAGTTTTCGACAATACCTGTGTGTAGCGCCGTCGACACCCGTAGCCAGTTTAATGTATTTGTCCAGATTGGTGAGATGCTAGTGCAGCCGAAGAACGTGTGTTGTTCCGTTTCTTCGTGAGTTTCGCAGAAAACACAGTGGGTGTTATTGCCTTGTGGAATGACCCCTCTCTTCCGAAGATTGGATCTGGTCGGGAGTCTCTTCCAAATGAGTCGCCAAGCATGAGCTTTAACTTTTGACGGAACAAAACTTCCCCATATCAGTTTGAAAGCTTGTCTTCTGTCTTCGGGAACTTGAGATGTTGCGTCTTGATCGAAGATGGATTGGTAAGTCTCTTTAGTACAGAAGCTGCCTGTTGAGGACAATCTCCACCTCCAAGAGTCAGCTTCTCCATATTTCAATTGATGCCTGCCAACCAAAATATATAAATCATTAAGGCCATGTTTGATAGCTTAGATTAAACCAAGATTAACTATATATCATTTTTATTGGTTGTTTGATAACTTAGATTAAGGATAGATTATGCTTTAAATTTTATAAAGTTTAGATATCATCCTAATCTTAGATAATCAATCTTTGCTATCAAACATGCCCTAAGCATACTTAATTCCCTATCCAGTAGGGGACGCCTCCACCCCCAATTCCAACTCCAAGTTCCCTCCTCCCAGTAGCTCAGCTCACACACTCGCCTCCCTCTATCTAGATTAAGATTATAGAGTCTACCGAACTTATCTTTTAATTTACCCTCCCTCGTCCAATCCTCCTCCCAGAAAAAGGATCCACTCCCATCCCCTAGCGTCTTCTCTAAATTCTGTCGAAACCACCCTGTTTCACCCTTTCCTATGATATTTAAGACATCCCTCCACCAAAGTGATAGCCCCCCCTCCCCGTTGGGAACAACCCAAAACCATCCCCCCAAGACTCTCCATATTTAGATACGAGGACCCTAGCCCACAGACTATGCCTTTCCTTGAGAAATCTCCAACCCCATTTCCCTAATAATGTTATGTTAAAGCACTCCACATCCCTTACCCCTAGGCCCCCCAATTCTTTCTTTTTACATATTGATTTCCAGTCCACCCATGCCAATTTCTTTGTGCTCACCCCGCCCCCTCCATAGGAAATTTCTTTGAAGGCTCACTATATCACTCACGATTTTTTTTGGGATTTGATAAAAGGACAGATAATATGTAGGTAGTGAAGAGAGAATCGAGTTCAGAAGCGTGATTCTGCCTCCTATTGAGATTTTCTTATCATTCCAACGTCTTAGCCGATTTTTTATTTTCTCCCCAATGCCCGTCCACTTCGAGACCCTCTTGTGATTAATGCCAACTTTCAGACCCAGATAAGAGAAGGGAACAGATCCCACTTTGCACCCTAAAATTCCAGCCATTTCCTATATGAGCTGCTTATCGACGTTCACCCCTATCAAGGCACATTTGTCAAAGTTCACTTTTAGGCCCGACATGATTTCCATATTCCGCAAGAGTCTTCGTATTAACCAAGCATTTGCCTGGCTCGCTGCCCCTATAATTATAGTATCATCTGCAAATTGGAGGTGGGAGATTTTGAGTTTCTCCTTTCCCACCTCAGCTGCTTTGAACAAATCCGCCTCCGTAGCTTTTGCCATAAGGGTGCTTAAGCCTTCCGCCGCGATTAGGAAGAGGAAGGGGGAGAGAGGGTCCCCTTGTCGAAGGCCTCTTCCTAATTTGAACTCACCTGAGGGGCTGCCATTGACTAAAACTGATGCTGTCGCTGAAGTCACACACTCCATCACCCACCCCCTCCATTTAGGGTGAAAGCCAAATCTGTCCATCAACTATTTGTTAATTTTATTGTTTCATTTTTATTTGATAGCTTGTAAAAAAATTTGTGGACTCATTTTTTTTTGGAATATTCACTTTAGATAAAAATATACTCTCTCCGTCCCGTGATTACTTGCACACTTTTCTTATTAGGACGTCCCAAAATTACTTGCACACTCTTAATATGGAAATACCCCACAAAATTAATAACCTCACAACATTATTTTATTTTCAAATTTGCCACTCATTTTTTCCATACATTTCACTTTACACATCATCAAATTACCTAAAATACCCCTCATTTATCTTATATCATCAACCACTAAATCCACTTTTCTTAAACAACGTGCCCATCAAACTATGCAAGTAATTCCGGGACGAAGGGGGTACTTCTTTTTTATTTTTTTTATCAGAATGAAGTTTAAACAAAGAGAAATGGTACCAGAGGTACCGTAATAATCAAATAAAGAAAAGCTCAGGAAAGAAGTAAAAACAGAGCACTCCCAGGTCCTTGTTCTAGATTTAGTCTTCAAGAAACTGTCTCGGGTTTATAATCCATTCCGCGAACGTGGTTTGCTTGATGTTTCGGTCCAGACAGAAAAACCAGCTCCACATCCTTCCCCTAGTCTCGTCGAATATTTTCTGCTCGTCCCAGTTCCCCCCTCTAACACAATTTTTTTTCTCCATCTCCATATCATCCACACAATACATATCCACATGCCAATGACCCTCTTCTGGCCCCCACAACCTGCGAAAACTCACGAGATAAATATACTTCTATTTATTGAATTAATTTAAAGATTTTTTTTTGGAAGGGGAATTGGGATTTGGCCATTTGGGGGAGGTTGAATTTATTTGAGAATTTTGAATTTATTTAAAATATTTAAATTTGTATATATAAATTTTTATTAATGATTTTTTACAGCTTTAATATATATATATATATATATATATATATATATTTATTTTGGAGTTTCAATATTTTAAAGATAAATTTGTATATTTATTTGATTACTTTAAAATAATAAATATTTTTTAATACTCCTATTTTGTAATTATAGATTTTTTCTAATTAGATAAGTTAATGGATTTTATAATAATTAAATAGATAAGTTGATGAGTAGGATTATTGTATATTTTTGTGCTTTAATTGAATATTTTATATGAATTAAATTGTTATTTTAGTACATCCTCACTAATCATTATTTTATGATTTCAATTACATATTTGGCCTAGTCTTATGTGAAATATAGTCATTCACACCCATGCTCTTTATAAATACACCTACTGACAACTTAATTCACACACATTTTTTTATAAATACATCCACTGACAACTCAATTCACATCCACGTTTTTTTTATAAATGCACCCACTGACAGAAATTGAACATGGTCGTCTTCTCCTAGAAGTTTTTGGTCACCCCAGACCGCGGTCGGACACTGCAATTTACGACGACGGCCTTAATCTTTAAATATTTTTTAATAATTATTATGGGTCTATGTTATTTTGTATTACGTGCAATAATATATCTTACTATATGCAATAATATATGTTACTATATATTATAATGTGGGTTACTTAATCAATAAACATAATAGAAAAAAAATATTTTACTATATAAAAGAATCAGTATTACTATATAAAATTGTGTTATTACTACATGTAATAATGTGTTTAACTACATAAAAAATTATATGTTATTAATTACATACTAAAGTTTGAATTACTACATTGAATAGACGTTTGTTACTATATGTAACTTTATCAAATGATCTAATATTTTTCGTATCATCATGCAATAAAACAATTTGTATTACAACATGATTATTGTGTTTACTACATGCGATAATATATGTTACTACATATTATAATGTGAGTTACTACATCAATAAAAACACTAGAAAAAAACGTGTTACTAAATAAAAGAATTTGTATTATTATATAAATAGTTTTTATTACTACATAAAATAATGTGTATTACTACATATTACAATTTGAATTACTACATTTAATATCCCGCGTTCGACAATAAAATAAAAGATAAAAAAAATCACAGAAACAAGTAAAATAAACGGGTTAAAAATTTGGTCAAAATTAAAACACAAGCGGATCAGTTGACAAATAGATTAAAAATTAATCAAAATGAATTAATGGTGGTCCAATAATGTATATTTTCAGCCCATTAACTTAATAAGTCAATATTTTTCAGTTCAATTGACTTAATATGCAATATTACATATAAGTTTTTGTGTTGATATTTTAAGTTTTTTTTTTTTTTTTTTAAATTCTGATAAAATTGGAACATTGTAAAAATACATTGATGAGCTTGTGTAAGGAGAAAGTGGCCCAACACTGAAGGACCCAACAGTGGGCCCAAACATGAATTATTGGGCCAACTAAAGCCCAGCAATCATGCTGTAATGGAAAAAGGGCACAGTTATATACACACACGAACGTATTGAGGACACCCACTGGTTTACGACACACATCGTGGATTGAGGTCACCCACGCTGTAAATCCCAAAATACCACTTCCTCAATAAATTTTTAACATCCACTTTATTTTTTTCAAAACACTAATTTTTACTTCATTAGTTCATTCTTCCCTTCCCTCCCTCCAAACGGCGCCGGCGGCCGGCCGTCCAGCCGCTGCCTCTCCCGTCGTCGCCCCTCCTCCAAGCACCGCGGCCAGTCGCACTCTCTCCATCCACCATCCTCCACGCCTTTTGAAGAAGCCGGCCGGCCAACGCCGCCTCCGTTTGAAAAAATGCTGCTGCCTCTGCTTGAAGAAGAAGCCCGCCCGACACCGCCGTTGTTTGAAGGAGGAGGCCGTCGCTGTTTGAAGAAGCCCGACACCGCCGGCCGTACACCACATCGATAAGTATTTCATTTTTTTCTAATCTGTATTTTTTTTTAGTTTTGAAATTTGTTTTAGAATTTTGAAGTTTGAGGATTTTGGTTTCGAATCTGTGTTTTTTTTGGAATTTTTTGAATTTGTTCGAAAAACATTTCCGATATTTTTATGTCGGGTAGGTCTCTTGTAGACTCAATTCCTTATAAGGAATTGAGTCCATTTTAGAAAATGGATAGGGTCAACAATAAATAAATATTACGCGAAATATGTTTAAATAATTTGTTGTAGCTGAAATGGTTAAGGTCAAACCATTTTATCTTCAGGTCGAGTGTTCAACTCCCACGTCTAACAATTTTCAAATATATTTTTTCTGTTATAAAGTGCATGTTGTAAATATGGAAAAGTGTAACATGCATTTTACAAATTTTTAGGTTATGTTGTACTTTTCAGTTGTAGTGACTTACTATTTTCAGGTTATGTTGTACTTTTCAGTTGTAGTGACTTACTATTTTCAACATTTTTTTAGTTATATTGACTTACACTTTTTAGTAATGTTATGCTACACCTTTTAGTCATATTTTGTTACACTTTTCACAACATTTTTTTAGTTATATTGACTTACACTTTTTAGTAATGTTATGCTACACCTTTTAGTCATATTTTGTTACACTTTTCAGTTGTAGTGACTTACAATTTTCAACAATATGTTCAGTTATAGTGACTTACACTTTTTAGTAATGTTATGTTACACTTTTTACTCGTATTTTGTTACACTTTTCAGTTATAACAACTTACATTTTTCATTAAAATATTGTGTTGCACTTTTCAAGTATATTGACATGCACTTTTCAAGTATATTGACATGCACTTTTTAATAATATTGTGTTGCACTTTCTAGTTATACTAACTTGCATTTTCTACTTATACTAACTTGCATTTTCTAGTTATAATGACTTATACTTTTCATTAAAAGTTGTGTTGCACTTTTCAATTATAGTGACTTACACTTTTTAATAAAAAAATGTGTTACACTTTTTAGTAATATTGTGTTACACTTTTTAGTAATATTAACTTACACTTTTCAACACACAATTTCGAAAAAAAATTATCAATAAAAAAAATTACAAAAAAAAAAAATAATAATAAAAAAAAATTAACCAAATCAAAATTTTTATTCACAATAATCATGAATATTTAGGGTTCACAATATTTTTGAATATTTAAGATTTAAATTGACTAAGTCAACTCAATTCCTTATAAGGAATTGATTCTATATGAGACCAATCCTTTTATGTCCAATTCTTTTTTTACGGACATTTTATCGATGTTCATTGTTTCTTTTCCGAACATTTAGTATGTGTTCATTTTTTATTTTCAAACATTTTATTGATGTTTTATTTTCAAACATTTAATAGGCAAATTTTTTTAAATATTGCAATTTTGAAATCAAATATTGCAGTTATGGTAAAAACAAAATTTATTTTCAATTTAAGTATAGTTCTATGTACAACCTGCGACTATTTAAGAGTTCTGTTTTCAAGGTGCGACTATTAAATTGATTAATTTAAAAAATGAAAAAGAAAAAAAAAATATATTTTTAATTTTGTCTTTTAGTAAAGTTCTACTATGTGAAGTGACAAGACCACACAAAAAAGCAAGAATGAGGGCCCATGTGAGTTTTCAAGAAAATTTGACTCCTAATTCGTCTTTTAACATAGTCGCATCTAGGGGTGTGCACCGGACCGGGACCGGTTTGGCGGACCGAGGACCGGACCGGAATGTAACCGGTCCGGGTTTGGACCGTTTCAGACCGGTTTTTTTTTTTTTTTTTAAAATTTTTTTTTTAAATAATTCCTTAGTCTATGAGAAGAAGTGGTAAATAGATCACATTTTTTTGAAAATCTAGAAATTTCTTCATATTTACCTTTATAATAAATTCTTTTTCAATATCCTAAAGAATAAGTTATGCCCTTAGATTAAATTGATCACAATTGTGCGATAATATATATATATACTTGAAAACTTAATTAGTTCAAAATGAAACGATGCACAAATTTATCTTCATCAAATCTGTAATAACATATAAAGATGTTAAATTTTTTAAATGGATACAAATAAACATGTTGAAAAATATTTGATAAATATAAACCATTACCATTCTCAATTTATTCTAACTCACGCAAATCGCGCAAATTATCATGTCACGTGTAAAGGTTGAAGAATTTTGAGAATGGTAAAAAATGGGAATTAGGTTTAAGAAACTGGAAGAGGAATGAGATTTGTAATTTCTAAAATTCAAATAATAAAAAAAAAATTGTAAATCCGGGTTTCCGGTCCTGGACCCGGTAAATTCCGGTTTTAGACGGGACCGTAACCCGGAATCTTAAAAAATTTCGGACCTAGGACCGGACCGGAATCTAACCGGTAGGTCCGGTTTCGGTCCGATTCCGATCTTTTTTCTGGTCCGGTTTTATTTATTTTGCACACCCCTAGTCGCATCGGGTAGATGAGACTATGTCAGAATTTTGTCTACCATACGTGACACACAAAAAAAAGTTGATTTGACAACTCATAAAATCACTCTCCACCTACCCATATTAACTCTCCTTATGTGTTATATATTGTATACTCCAATCGATAATTAACCATCTCATCACAGATATATGTTGGTGTATCCTCTCCTCTTCCACACAAATACATTTTGAAGATCGTCTTAAATTTCTTAGTTCTTGTTGACGCTGAAAAAAGACATCTTTCATTCGTGTAAATGTGACACTCACGATGGTAGTGATTGGAAGGCGTCGTGCACCCTTCAGAACACCGTTGATTGTTTCAGCCATGTTTGCCCGGTTAAAAAAGTAGCAAAATGTATTTGTGTGGAAGAGGAGAGGATACACCAACATATATCTGAGATGAGATGGTTAATTATTGGAGTATACAATATATAGCACATAAGGAGAGTTAATATGGATAAGTGGGGAGTGGTTTTATGAGTTGTCAAATCAAATTTTTTTGTGTGTCACGTATGGTAGACAAAATTCTGACATAGTTTCAACGAGGAGTCAAATTTTCTTGAAAACTCACATGGGCCCTCATTCTCGCTTTTTTGTGTGGTCTTGTCACCTGACATAGTCGCACATATCAGATAGAACTTTACTAAAAGACAAAATTGAAAATATATATATATTTTTTTTTTCATTTTTTAAATTAACCAATTTAATAGTCGCACCTTGGAAACAGAACTCTTAAATAGTCGAGGATTGTACATAGAACTATGCTTAAATTGAAAATAAATTTTGTTTTTACCATAATTGCAATATTTGATTTTAAAATTGCAATATTTAAAAAAATTTGCCCATTTAATATGTGTTCATTTTTTATTCTGGAACATTTAATTTGCGTTCATTTTTTATTTTCGAACATTAATGTGTTTTCTAAAATTTTGAAATCTAGTTTATCAAAATTATGTGAGAAATGACAGCTTTCATTTAGTGTTTTTATTGTTGGTGGTTATTTTTTTTATATTTTGTTGATGGCGGGGACTACACTTCCACGAAATTAAGGAGTGGGTGCACTCATTTTTTTTTCAAAATTTCATTAAAGGGTATATGTCATTTCATGTACCCTCCTATTATGCCCATGGAAAAAAAGGAACTTGGGCCTGATTTTTGGGCCGTATGCTGGAGAAGTAAATAAAAAGAAGGGACCCCTAATTATTATATCTTCACCCCTTGGATGTCATCACCCCTCACATATGAGTTTATCCATCGTTTATTTTTTAAAATTATCATCCTTACTTATAAACCCTAATTTTTCTTCCTTCTCACCTTTTTTTTTATTTCTCTCCTCCATGGTAAGATTTCGCACTCACTATTCAATATATGTGTAGTGTATTTCGTTTTCGAGTTTTTTTTTACAAAAATTACATTTTGCAAAAACTCGGCACTAATTCGTCTAATTTTGTGAGTTTTTTTGAAAAAAAGTTCCACGTTTTGAATCAAAACTCGATCAACCTTTCCACGTTTTGATTCAAAACTCGACCAACTTTTCCACGTTTTGAGTCAGCACTGATTCGCTGAGTTTTGAATCAAAACGTGAAAAAGTTGGTCAAGTTTTAATTTAAAACTTGGAACTTTTTTTCAAAACTAGACGAACTAGTGCCGAGTTTTTGCAAAACGCAATTTTTGTAAAAAAAACTCGAAAACGAAATACGCTACACATATATTCATTACAACTATACAATCATATAAAAATATGGTCAAATAAAATAATAATAACGTGAAAAATAATCAATTAGAAGGAAATACTATGTTTTGGGTGGGGGAGGGATGTAAAAGGTTTATTTATTTTTCAGTATAGTCTTTTTTCTACTAATTCAAAATATAAATTTGGTTGGGTGTGAATACATAATATGTAGGGGGCATTTATCCGTGGCAAAAAAGAAGGGAATTAATCCTTTGAAACAAAGAAGGCTTGGGCCCATTGTTTTGTTGCGGCCAAGTGAATTGAAGAAAGGCGTGGATTATATGCACCTCCAGCAATGTTAGATACACTCTCCCTTTCCATTTATTAATTAAATATGTTTGTAAAATACTATACAGTAAAACCTCTATAAATTAATAATCTTGGGACCATGCAATTTTATTAATTTAAAGAGGTATTAATTTATGAATAAATTAATATTTATTAATTAAAAGAGAGACTTTTAAAATTCAACAAATTTAGTACATATGTATTAAAAATAAATGAATGCATATATGTTTCATTGATTATATCCATACATTAATCATGTATAGTATCAATTCATTTCATTGTATACATGTTTACATTAATTCGTTGCATTTAAATATATTCATGCATATGAATTAAAACATATACTACTATATAAATCTCAATATGAAAATAAAATAATTCATAACACTCAACTATGTCTTCTCATCTAAAAGACATCATAAAATCATCAATGAATGATCAAATGGGTAAAGTTAGGATGAATCCAATTAGATTTAAATTTTAAGAAAAATCAAGTAACAATAAATTCATATTTTAGTAAATTACCACAATATTTATAATGGTAATATTTATGAATTATTAATTTAGAGTTTTAATGGGACCTAATATTTATAAAGAGATTTTTCAAAAAATTATTATCTTATTATCTTATCGAATTTGATGATTTTTTACAAAGGCCCAAGTTGGGACCGAAAGATTTTATTATTTTAGAGAGGTTATTAATTTATAGAGTATTAATTTATAGAGGTTCTACTGTATTTGTCATTTTAGTAAAATGTTATAAATACATACACTCCCCCTCAAAACCCTAACCCTAATTTTGTAGTAGCAGCCGCCGCCCCTCTGGTAGCCTCCACCGGCGCCAATATATTTTTTAAAAAAAATTAGATCTTTTCGACCAACCAGTGTCGATCGACATTGATTTGTCGACCGTAGAATATATCGTCGACGAAAAACACCCTGGTCAACAACATTGTACCAAAAGAAAAATAAATTAATTTTCGACAAGAAATGTCGATCAAAAACATTATGGTCGACAAATTGTTATTGACCATAATGTTTTTTGTTGACATTTCTTGGCGAAAAAAAAGAGCGTACATGTACTGTACATAAAGGGGGAAAAAGCTATGGAGCCGCCACCCCCGTTTGTTACAAAAAAAAAAGGGTAGGGCAACTGCGGCGTTGGCGAGGGAGGAGGACCAGCGCCGGTGCCTATATGCACAGAAACGAGAAAAAAGCGGGCAACGGCGGAGGGCGAAGGGGACAGCGGCTTGGGCGCAACAGGGACAGGCGACTTGGGCGCAGGCCAGGGCGGCAAAGGGAGGGAGGGGCGAAGCAGAAAATGAAAAAAAAAAAAAAAGAGGGAAGGGAGAGGGGCAAGCCGTGGGTGGCGGTGACTGGAATGGTGTGAGAAGAAGAAGAGTTTAATTTAAATGAAAAAGAAAGAAAATTGGGGGAGATGAATAAAAATTAGAGTTATAAAGGGGGTGCATTTATTCTACTAAATTTTAAGATAAAAGAACATAATAAGTAATTTGGAGAGAGTGCATCTATCTAACATGTATTTTGAGGGACGTGTATCGAAGGAGTGTATCTAACATATGTGGATGGGCATATTACCCACGCCTTGAAGAAAAGAGAAAAGGAATTAACACACACGGAGCCGCATTCTAAAGAAAGAAGTCAACGCTGGAATTTTTGGAAGAAGAGCAATTGGCCGTGCCAATGTGAAAGAAAGAAGAAGGATTTTTCATGTTACATTTGGTTTGATTATTTATATACTCCTTCATGAATTGAGATTGATTATTGTAAATTCATCAACTATTTGTGTTGTTTTATTTATGATGTGTAGATAAATTTTAATACTCTAGTCCAAAGGTGTGTACCTTTATTTTAATTATGTTATTTTAATTAAACGATTCACGATTTATCTCGATTTTCGTCTCGACTTTGTTATTGTTTTTTTTAATTGCTATGCATATTTTGATCTAGGAGTTTGATAGGCTTGATCACCCGATTTTATTCCTATTTCGATTCTAGTTATTCCATAATTTATAATCTGTAATTGTTATAATATTGTGGAAATTGTAGCAACTAAGACAGAACACCTTAGAGAATATAAGGTCTAGTTTGTATGAAACGAGTGTTTCGTATTCATAGTTTAGTTTATCATATTGTTTTAGTTCTTGAATGCGTTCTTAGAGTTGAACTTTAAATACATGTTTTGGGGTTATTTATAGGAATAAATTAATTGGGGGTCATACTTTCTGATTAATTAAACATAAGAAATAATTCGAATTAGTTTGATTGTACCACTAGTTTAGAGATAAGATTCGAGATTAGATTGAGATTACTCGGTGATTAAATTGATAGAATTATTAAGGGAAAACTATCCTTGGACTAGATCATTTTCACCATTTGAGTGATTTGTTAATTTTATATTGCAACAATTAATTATTTTCTGCTTCTTAGTAGTTAATTAGTCAACCAATCCAAACCTCCCTATTTTAATTGCTTTCTACACAGATTATTTAATTAAATTACACTGTGAGATCGATTCATACTTACCATACTATATTAGTGGGTCGGTTAAAGAATTAATTTTGGGTGCTGACGATAGCACACCATAAGTTAATTAATTTAATGAAGTGGAATAGCTCAAGTGGTTAGAACACCACTACCTATACTTTTGAGTTCGAGTCATGGGGAGAGGTTGAGAATATTTTAAAAAATAAAATTAATTAATTAATTTAGGAATGAATTTATTTGACTTATTATTTTTTCCATATTATAATATTTCAGATTTTTTGAAAAAATTATTTAGCATTTTAAATATTATTCACAACTTATTTTCAGATTTTTTAAAAATATTATTTAGTATTTTAACTAATATTTATAAGTATACTATAAGTTGTATATAATAACTTCTCCAAGATTATTATATTGATTTTAACTAATTTCAGGTTGGACATATACAACTAATGTAGAAAGAGTTAGAGGCATATAATAACTTCTCCAAGATTTCGATGAAGCCCAACCTTCATAAGATTTCGGTGAATACATAGTTGTGACTGAAGCAACTAAGAAGGTTATTTGGCTAAAGGGCATAACCAAGGATTTCAGGATAAATCAAGTGTTTCATGAAAGGTGTAAACACATCATTGTTAAAAGTCATTTTTTAAGGGATGTAGTGGAGAAGGATCTGATATCAATTGTGAAGATTGAGACTGAAAACAACGCAACTGGTATGTTAATCGAGTATTTACCAAATGCAAAATTCTAGTATTGTTGTGAGTCGGTGAAGTTGAACACTTGAAATGAGCACTGATCTTTGCAAGCAAATGAGGGTGTTTGGAGGATGAGATAACACTTGCACATTTAAGGTGGAGAAATAATGATGGTTAATCAATTGATGACAAATCGACTGAGTTGGATAATGGGGATGTTCAAGTTCAGCAGATTTGAGTTTAGGTGACTTAAAATCAGCTCTGAGTTTGTTAGTTGTGTCACAGATGAGAGAGTTTATCAGATGTGTTTTTCTACCGAAGGTTTAGACGAGTTGACATAAGTTTAGAGGAGTTTGAATAACTGTTTTAAAAAAGTTGTAAAGGCTTGGGAGGAGCTCAAGAGTTTCGAAAATTTTGCAGAGTGAAAAGAATTTTATGAAGGTGTAAAGGCCATATTTATAGGCAAATGTTTGCAGGGGCCAATGTGCAAGAAAACGGGGTCATTTCCGTAAATTTCCCAAAATTTGGGGGCCATTTCTGAAATCGAGGTCGGAAAGTGACCCCCACGCGCGACCTTTGAGAATGCCCAAAGATGTTGGCGAGCAGATATATGTCTAAGCCAGAGAAGGCAAGAGTTGAAGCTTTGGGAGATAAGAAGACGTGGCGACCAGGTTCTCCGGCGACCACGACGGCGAGTGGCGAGCGGGTTTTCCAGTTGCTCGGCATCCCGCCGAGGACGACCACCAGAGGCGGTTTAGCATTAAATGCGCCGTCCCATCACCTTTTCGGGCAGAATGAAGGCCCATTCCGGAGGCTCCACGTGTAAAGGGCGGGCAGCCCCTAGAAACTACTATATAATGCCCAAATGGGCTCATTTGTAAGGTTACGTTCACTTTTTCCCCACAATCACCCCAACCCAAAGCAATAAACTCTCCCAAGCACAAAGCTTTAGCTTCTCAAAGAAGCTACTTTTGGTGTTCTTCATCGTTCTTCATAAGATCATCATAAATCGTCATATTAAATCCGTATAAACACATAATAACCCCCGTTTAATTATATATGTTTGTATCGTACTAACGACAGTCCACATCCGAGTCAACCCGATTATAGTGCATACGACATTTGGCGCTAGAAGGAGGGGACATTTTACGTGTTTAATCATCAAAGTTTCGTCCGATCATCGAGCGATCGGTTAGCAAACTCCCTGTTTCAAGCTTTAATCGGTATATCTACCGTTTAGAGCATCATCTACGATCTTTAGTGTTCTTCGTGTTCTTGAACATTTTCAGTTTTCGTAGCATATTTTGGAGTTTGATCTCCTTGTATTTGTGTTTTCAAGCTTCTTTTGTTGTTACTTTGCTAAAACTAGTAATTGTAATAGCATGTTCTTCTGCGTAAGAACTTTAATCTTTCGTTTTTTTAGATCATTACCTTGTAATCTAAGAAGAGACACTCTTTAAACGATGTCTCAGAATACGAATCTCAACGGAATCCCACCGCGCGGAGGGAACGAGCACCCTCCGCCGCCGGTGGTTCCGATGGCAAACCCTTTTGCCAACTTAAACATGGGGGATATTCTGAATGATCCCCAACACTTAAAAGACCTTTCGGACTACCTCCTGGAGAAGAGGAGGCAGAACGAGAAGGAAGAGCTTGAGAAGGCCAAAGATCGGGCTTTCGTCGAAGCTCGCAAAAACAGGGGGCATGAGGATGACCGCTCATATCACTCGCACTCTGCTCGCCCCCAAGATAAAGGCAAAGACAAAGTCGACGAGCACTCCCACAATAGCCGCACGGGACACTCGCGACAAAGAAATTCGGTTTTCAACCGGATGGACGACAATGATGGAAGGGCTCCTCGCCGAGTACCTTTCAATGTGGACGGCCGACCAGAAAGGGCCGACTACCACCGTCGCGCTGACAAGAGAGATCAGGGCGACAGGGTCTCAGCTCTAGACAGAGTGGGACCAGGGAAGGGTTCGCGAGCTCTGGCGAAGAGTTATCGCGGCCACCACTCCGACAGGCACTCTCCCAGGCGATCACGTCATGATGATCGCCCGGCCATATCCCATGGGAGTCGACGTGACGAGAACGTCGTCCCCCGAGCCCAAACTGCCGAGGAGGGGCAAATCGCCCAATTCCTCGAGACACAAAAATTAATGAAACTAGAGATGGATGCTCTGCGAGCAGAGGTGGTCGCCTCGAAGCAAGGGACCACTCCGCCAATCAGTCTGCCCGCACCTCCACTAAGTGTTGCAATCCTTACCGCCCCCATTCAAAGGAAGATCCAAATGCCCTCCATGGCGGCATATAATGGGATGTCCGACCCCAGAGTACACTTGTCCAAGTACTCTAACTATATGGCCTCAATTGGGGCAACGGACGCCACCCAATGCAGAAACTTCTCCCTAACTTTGGGAGATCGGGCTCATCGTTGGTACACAACTTTGAGTGCCGGATCGATCACCTCATTCCATGAGCTGGGACAATACTTTCTGACCTACTATGGGTCCATTGCTGCTCGCCCAGCATCAAAGCAACGTTTGGCAAACGTTCGCCAATCATTGAATGAGTCGGGAAAGGACTTCATCGAGCGCTTCGATAGGCTGGTGATCGATGGAGAGGCCGTAAACGATGAGACGAAGCTGATCTCGGCTGTTTCCGGTCTAAGGATAGGTACCAAGCTATGGGAATCTATCCATCTTACTTTCCCAGTTTCTTATGCGGACTTCCGCACGAGGGCTGGGAACTTCATCCAAATGGAGGAAATCATGGACGCTGCCAAGGCTAACGAGCAGCCTGACACGTCCAAGAGAGTGTGGCCCAAGAAAAACACCAACACTGGGGAATCTTCCCAGCCCAAGAAGGCGACCACTCAAGCTGGCAGTGCTCGCCCAGCGAACTTCAGGCCTTTCGAGGAGGCTCCTGAGATCATCCAGTTTAGGGAAGCCCTCACCGTGGATCCTAGGGGCATCTACGACGCAATCAGGGGAAAGAATCTGCTCCCCCAAGCAAAGCCCATGCATACGAGCGATGCAAATCTCGATGGTAGTAAGTTCTGCAACTACCACAACTCTGTCGGCCACCACACCAATGGGTGCCAAGACTTGGTGAGAAATCTTTTCAAACTTTACAATGAGGGAAAGCTCACCCAATTCATCAAGTCCGGAGGTGGAAACGGCGACAACCGGGGCAAGAAGCGTCGCGACGACAGCGACGACCTGCGCCAACAACTGAGTCGTCCCAAGCTAACTCCTCCCATGCCAAAGAATCCTATTGGCGACATCGACAATTTGGGCGAAGACTGCCTTGTGATAGAAGGCCCTTTGGGGGGGACTCAGTCCGGAATCGCTCTGTCTGTTCGCCGGGCTCAGGGTGAACAGCGAGCACTCAACAACGTGCACCAGGTGTGCGTCGCTCCTACTGCCGAGAAGCCTCCTTCTCATCAAATCCTTTTTTCGGACGACGACTTGAACGGCGTGGTGCAGCCAAACAATGATGCTTTGGTCATCACGGGAAAGATAATGGGAACCATCGTCCATCGAATGATGGTCGACACTGGGTCATACACCAACATCCTTTTCAAGCATACTTTGGATGCTCTTGGTGGATATGCAGAATACATCGAGCCTTGCGACGATATAATCGTAGGGTTCGGGGACACACGCAACCTTCCCATTGGGAAAATCAGACTGTCTCTGGAGTTGGCATCGTCAAAAGAGCCAGAAATGCACCATGCTAGGCAGCTCGACTTCTTGATCATCGACATGCCATCGTCCTACAATGCGTTTCTAGGCCGACCTTTCTTCAACGAATTCAAGGCGGCCGTTTCTACTTTTTATTACTGTGTAAAATTTCCAACCCCGGCGGGAGTTATAACCGTTAAGGGCGATCAGACGCGGGCGAGGGAGTGTCTCGTCCGTTTTGCAAAACGTCATTCTAAGGAAAGTGCCATGGTTGGAAAGTATATTGAGTGTCAAACACAATCAGAACAAATGAGCTACTTGGAGGGTCTTCCTAGCAAGTACCGAAAGATTGAAGTTGGAGAGTGCAGTCGTAGTTTCGACGACCACCAAGTGGAGGTGAACGAGCACGCCTCAATGGAAGTGGACGACCACACCCCAATGGAAGTCGACGAGCAGACAGATTCGGGCGACCAGCTCCCCGACGACCAGTCTCCAGAAAACTTTCCAGATCTGGAGCCTAGGTTAGGCTTTGAGCCAAAATTCGGAATTGAGGATCCTCGTTGGAAGGAGCCTAAAGAACGGGCAACTTCAGCGGAGGACCTTGAAACCATCCATTTAAATGAAGCTCGTCCCGAACTCGAAGTATTCATAGGTTCGAATTTACCAGAACATTTGCGATCGGACATGGTCGCATTTTTGAAAGAAAACATCGGAGCATTCGCCTGGTCGCACGAAGATATGGTGGGCATTCCCACGAATCATGCCTGCCACAGACTAAATATTGATCCAACAAAGAGACCCATCACCCAAAAACGAAGAAAATTTGGGCCGGATAAAAGTGCGGCTTTGGCAGTCGAAATCAAGAAATTGATCGACAACAAATTAATAGAGAAAACTGGAACTGATCCTGAGTGGTTGGCAAATCCAGTGCTCGTCAAGAAAACGACCGGGTCGTGGAGATTGTGCATAGACTTCACAGATTTAAACGACGCCTGTCCGAAAGATCATTTTCCGATGCCCCACATTGATCACCTAGTAGATAACACAGCGGGGCACGAGATGTTAACTTTCATGGATGCCTTCGCAGGGTACCATCAGATTGCAATGCATCCCGACGACCAGCGACATACGACCTTCATGACTGCGCTTGATATGTATAGCTGGAAGAGAATGCCTTTCGGTTTGAAAAACGCGGGGGCAACGTACCAAAGACTGGTAAACAAAATGTTTGAGAAACACATCGGCGAGATGGTGGAGGTCTATATCGACGACATTGTTGTCAAAAGCTTACGGAAAGAAGATCACCTACACCACCTTGCCATGACATTCGATATCCTAAAAGAGTACAACATGAAGTTAAATCCAAAGAAATGCAGTTTTGGAGTTAGCTCAGGAAAATTTCTGGGGCACTTGGTTAGCCAGCGGGGCATCGAGGCGAATCCGAGTAAAATTCAAGCAGTCATCAATATGCAAAGCCCAAGAAACGTGAAAGAAGTTCAGAGGTTGACAGGATGCCTCGCATCGCTGAATAGATTCATTGCACGAACGGGCGATCGTTGCAAACCTTTTTTCGACGCTCTGAAAAAAGGAAAGTTCGAGTGGACCGATGAGTGTGAGAAAGCTTTCGAAAAATTAAAGGAATATCTATCGGATCCGAAAGTCCTATCTAAGCCAGTCCCCGGCGAAATTTTGTATCTATACTTGGCGGCCACTGACTGTGCGATCAGCTCAGTGCTCGTCCGAGCTGAGGGGAGCACACATCTGCCTATCTACTACGTAAGTCAAACACTGCGAGATGCGGAGTTGAGATACACTCCAATGGAAAAATTGGCGTACGCACTAGTTATGAGTGTTAGAAAATTAAGGCAATATCTGTTCGACCACGAGGTGGTCGTCCTCACCACTTTTCCTCTCCGACGAGCACTGCATCGTTCGGATACCACGGGAAGACTCTTGAAATGGTCGGTGGAGATCGGGCAATTTGGTCTCACCTACGCACCTAGAACGGCAATTAAGGGACAAGTGCTGGCAGAATTCATTGTAGAGCTCACTTTCCCAGAGAAATTGGCCGAGGGAATCGAACTTCCTTGGACACTGTTCGTCGATGGCTCGTCGACGAGCACAAAAGCAGGGGCAGGAGTTGTCCTCACCAGCCCAACCGGACAGACGTTTGCTTCAGCGATCGAGTTCGAGTACCGGGCGACCAACAACGAAGCAGAGTACGAGGCTCTGGTTGCAGGAATCAAGATGGCTATGGCCGTGGGCGCCAGAAAACTAAAAAAAATTTCTGACTCTCAGCTGGTTGTATGTCAAATCACGGGCGAATACGAGGCTCGCGGCGATCAAATGATAAAGTATCAAGACCTAGTGAAAGGATTACTCGAGCAATTTGATCAATTCCACATCGAGAAAATCCCTAGGGAGGAAAATACGCAAGCAGATGCTTTATCTCGGCTGGCCACTTCAGAGGGGGAGGCAATATTTTCAGAAGCAACCATCACCAAAATCTCTTCCCCATCGGTGAACAGAGGTCAAATTTTGCAGATTGAAGCGACCAGCGACGAGGACGGGAGGACGCCGATCACCAAGTACATCAAGACCGGCGAGCTCCCGGCAGACAAAGTGAAAGCAACCAGATTGCAACTCAGGTCCGCAAGGTACACAATTGTGGGTGACCAGCTGTACAAACGGGGTTTTTCAATGCCTTTATTGAAATGCCTCGGAGAAGACGAAGCGAAGATCGTCATGCATGAAATCCACGAGGGAGCATGTGGAAATCATACAGGGGGGCAAGCGCTCGCTTTAAAAATCATAAGGCAAGGCTATTTTTGGCTAACACTGAAGAAAGATGCAATCCATTACGCGCAGGCGTGCAAGAGATGTCAAGCCTTCGCTCCCGCCATTCACTCACCACCAGACGAGCTCATCTCGGTGTATAGTTCGTGGCCTTTCGCGAAGTGGGGGATCGACATCATCGGACCTTTCCCACCAGCTGCTGGGGGAGTAACTTTCGTAGTCGTAGCAGTCGATTACTTCACCAAATGGACAGAGGCAAAGGCGTTGAAGACCATCACAACGGGCCAAATGACAAGCTTCATTTGGAAGAACATAATTTGCAGGTTCGGCCTACCACGAGCAATAGTGACTGACAACGGACGTCAATTCACAAGTCAAGACATGCTAAATTTCTGCTCAGAGTGGAACATCAAGAAAAATTTTTCAACACCCTATCATCCACAATCAAATGGTCAAGTAGAGGCGATCAACAAAATCATCAAACACACCTTGAAAGCTAAGATGGATGGATTGAAGGGCAAATGGGCGGACGAGCTGCACATGGTTCTGTGGGCATATCGGACGACCACGAGGAATTCTACTGGTGAAACTCCTTTCGCGCTCGCGTTCGGAACCGAAGCTGTCATACCAGCAGAGGGGCAAGTCCCAACTTTTCGAGTGGAAAATTATGACGAGCAGTTGAATAACGATGCACAGCTCTCCGATTTGGACTTCCTAGAAGAGCGAAGGCTAACAGCGGACGAGAAGAATGTGGTCTATAAGCAAAGATCAGAACGCTACTACAACACCAAAGTACGTGCTCGCCAGTTCACTATCGGCCAGCTCGTACTTCGGAGGGCGACGGAGCAGTCCATCGGCATACTTGGCCCGACTTGGGAGGGTCCGTACCGAATAACGCGCACACTCCTGAACGGATCGTACGAGCTAGAAGATCTGGAGGGCAAGCCGAGCAAGTACCCATGGAACGCGGTCAAGCTGAAGAAATATTACCAGTAAGTTTTTAATTCTTTCATATTTGTATAGTTTGTATCTAATCATCATTTCAATACAAGTAAAGTTTTAAATTTCCATCAAAGTGTTAGATAAATTTGAAAGTTTAGACAAGGCTCTGCGTAGCCATCTAGGAAACGAAAGACGAGCACTCTTTCTTAAAGATGCTCTCAAGGTAGTAGCAAAGACGATCACTACCTATCAAACAAAAAGTTCAACCGACGAATGGTTAACTCTAAAAGACGAGCACTCTTTCTTAGAGTCTCGCAAAGGAAAGACGAGCACTCTTTTTTAGAGTCTCGCAAAGGAAAGACGAGCACTCTTTCTTAGAGTCTCGCAAAGAAAAGACGAGCACTCTTTCTTAGAGTCTCGCAAAGGAAAGACGAGCACTCTTTCTTAGAGTCTCGCAAAGGAAAGACGAGCACTCTTTCTTAGAGTCTCGCAAAGAAAAGACGAGCACTCTTTCTTAGAGTCTCGCAAAGGAAAGACGAGCACTCTTTTTTAAAGATGCTCGCAAAATAACAACGTCGAACGCAAACCAATGAAAGAAAAATAAGTATTTATTAAAAGTACTTGCAAAAAATTATCATAACACAAATTGAAATCAAACTGCATATAAGCAAAAGTTCCATTCATTAAAAAGCCTTAAGAGGCTGGAATTACAAAAAAGGCCTTAGTGGCCGAGCAGTCCTAAACGAACAATTAAAAGAAAAAAAAAGAGATCTAAGTCTCTGTGGCATTCCCTTCGGTAGGAGCCTCTTCCTCGTCCGCAGCCACCACCTCGGCAGGAGCCGCTTCCTCATCCGCAGGAGCATCCTGCTCGCCACCAGCCTCCTCATCTTCGGGCGGGTTGCCAAAGAACACTGGAACACCCAAGAGCCGAGGAAACTGGAGTCCCAGTCGCAGAAGAGGGAGCAGTGGCAAACTTGATTCAGCTTTAGGACTTTCATCCATGAGGAGGTCGTCTATGACGCCGCCGAGCATAGTGACGTCCACTTCTGGTTGAGCCTCTCTGATTTTGTGAACAATCTCATGGGCGGTGAGGGCGACTGATAGAATAGCCGCACTTGCGGCGACATCATTGCTTTCATCCCTCTCCTCGGATACGGCGACCAGCTCTTGCCGAAGTTTGGCCAAATTTTCCTCAGCAGTCGTAGCATTATTGTGAAGAATGCCCACCTCGGCAGTCTTCTGTTTGAGCTCATTCTCGGCAACATTGAGGCGAGCACGGAGATCTTCAATTACTTGAAGATCCTCCTGATCTTTCTTCTGGACGACCTCAAGCTGGGCCTCAGATTCGGCCAGTTTGGTCTCGAGGTCGACCACTTTCTCCTCCGAGGCAGCCAACTGCCTGTCCACGCCCGCTTTATCCCTCGCCAGGCGAGCAAGCTTCACGCTCCGCTCCTCGCTGATCTTGCGATTATCATAGATTTGCATGCAAAGTTTTTCGGCAGCAAAGGAGGCGCGGCTAATCTCAATGGCGACCTGCCTGGCATTCTCCAACGAATTTTGGTTGTCGACCTCCTCGACAAAGTTCGTGGTCAACGAGCGGGGCATGTGCCTCATGGCCCTGACCAAGGGCTGCGGATACACCTCCTCGACGAGCGGATCCCGCGAGCGGTAGAAGCCGAGGAGTTCCTCATTGAACGGTTCAACAACCGGGTGCTCGACAAGCCTGGGTTAGAAGAAAAGAGTTTAGAAAAGATACTTAGAAATTATTCAAAGGCATTTTTCTCGGAGAACTTACTTAGCAACCCTCTCGGCGTCCCAGCCAAGAAGAGTTTTGTCACCAGGGGCCCTTTGTTCGGCGGACGAGCTCCCAGCGACCTCTCGCGCCCTCGTACTTCGGCGAGGGGGAGATGGCCTTGGTGGTGGTACGGCCAGTATTGGTATTGGGGGCGAGATGTCCCTCGGCGGGGATCTCCTCGGCGAGACGTTCCCCTCGACGTTGGGCCCTAGCCACCGCTCGACAGCGTTTGGGCGAGCAGTGCTCCCCCTGGTTTGTTTGGCAGCTTTTTTTGGAGGCGCCGCCACGGACTCCGGTTTCTTTCTCTTGCCCGAGCTATCAACGATCTGACGCTCGCGAAGAGCTCTCGCCGCTCGAAGCATCTTGCTCGACATAATTCGGTCAAGGTCAACGGTCAGAGGGAGGTAAGTGATAACCTTGTCAGGAACCACTACTAAAAGAACAAAAGATCAGTTTACGAAGAGAAGGATTGTTTGCAAAAAAAAAAAAGACTTGATAATATTTCTAATACCTGGAGGAAACTCTCGAGTAATGTGGTGGGGAGGTACTCTAAGGCCTGCCTGCTCGCGCATGCACTCCCGGTTCAAAAAGCGGCAAGACCTCTCCAAGTAGCGACGATTAAGCGCGCAGCAAATATGATAGTGGAATAGGGTAGTAAGACGGTGCTCGTCAGTCCTCGTGCGAGCAAGTTCACCTACAAGAGCGAGGAGTTATTCAGTATAGACAAGAACGAGCAGAATTTAAAAAACTTACCACGAATTCTCTGATATTCAGTGGCAATGGGAAGGCGTTCAGGTGATCCATCTGGCCTGGCCGCACTTTTCCAGTCACCGGCCACCCACCACCAGTTGGTTTTCCAGTCCCGGATCTTGTTGGGGACCCCTTCGACCAATTTAATGTTATCACGGCTTTTTACATAGTAAAAACCGTAGCCCACTGTTTTGCCGACCTCGGCTGCTTGAAGTAAGTAATTAATTTCTTTAGGGCTCAGCCAGGTGTTCCGACAACCATTCTCGGCAGCAATCAGGCCGAACAGGGTGAGGATCCCGATCAGATTCGACCAACCATTCGACAATATCTGAGAAGGGGCCACCCCCAGAGAGCGTAAGAAGTTAGTAACACTAGGGTGCAGGGGGAACCTTAGCCCTGCCTCCATCATGCCTATGTTGACGGCGACCATCCCCTCTGGCGGTTGGTCGGCCCTCTCGTCGGCACGAGGAACGAAGAAGTAGACGTCGGCGGGCAATTGGTACTTCTTGCGAGAGTTTTCCAAGTGGGCCAAGGAGACACTGCTCGCATACTCACAGGTCGCGTACATCGTTTCAGAGGCTGTTCGGTATGGGCGAGGAACCTCCCTCGGCGGGTAACCACGATAATATTCATAAAATGTTTCCCTTGAGAGTTCATCGCCATCCAGCCCCTCTCGACCACTCAAAATATCCTTTATGCTCGCCGCATAGCGAACAACTTCGTCATGGTCCTCGCGGAGGCTGCTCGATAAAGTCTCCTCGACTCGAGCAGGGTCGATCTGTTCGCCCACCCCCCTATCTAGGCTCTGATCGCGCAGATCAGAGTCGGTCTCATCATCATCTTCCTCGGCGTCGTTGCCGGCATCTTCCCTATCACTTTCAGAGGATTCTTCTAGGTCGACGACCACCCCCGGTCTAATAGGACGAACACTCGTGCGGAAAGGTTCGGGGGAATAGATCCTAGAATCCGAAGAGGATATCCTATCCACTAAGGTTAAAGCTCGGTCATCGGCATCGCCGGATCTGGCGGCGCCACCGTCAAACGGCGGAGAACCACCACCGGAGCCTCCACCAACCTCCATTTTTTCTTAAGAAATGGGGGAGAAAGAAGTTTTAAAGAAAGAAATGTAAATGTTTACCTTTGCGTCGATCGGAAACCACCCAAAAACTCGCCGGAATGCTTGAAGAGGAAGGCTTGGGAGGAGCTCAAGAGTTTCGAAAATTTTGCAGAGTGAAAAGAATTTTATGAAGGTGTAAAGGCCATATTTATAGGCAAATGTTTGCAGGGGCCAATGTGCAAGAAAACGGGGTCATTTCCGCAAATTTCCCAAAATTTGGGGGCCATTTCCGAAATCGAGGTCGGAAAGTGACCCCCACGCGCGACCTTTGAGAATGCCCAAAGATGTTGGCGAGCAGATATATGTCTAAGCCAGAGAAGGCAAGAGTTGAAGCTTTGGGAGATAAGAAGACGTGGCGACCAGGTTCTCCGGCGACCACGACGGCGAGTGGCGAGCGGGTTTTCCAGTTGCTCGGCATCCCGCCGAGGACGACCACCAGAGGCGGTTTAGCATTAAATGCGCCGTCCCATCACCTTTTCGGGCAGAATGAAGGCCCATTCCGGAGGCTCCACGTGTAAAGGGCGGGCAGCCCCTAGAAACTACTATATAATGCCCAAATGGGCTCATTTGTAAGGTTACGTTCACTTTTTCCCCACAATCACCCCAACCCAAAGCAATAAACTCTCCCAAGCACAAAGCTTTAGCTTCTCAAAGAAGCTACTTTTGGTGTTCTTCATCGTTCTTCATAAGATCATCATAAATCGTCATATTAAATCCGTATAAACACATAATAACCCCCGTTTAATTATATATGTTTGTATCGTACTAACGACAGTCCACATCCGAGTCAACCCGATTATAGTGCATACGACATTTGGCGCTAGAAGGAGGGGACCTTTTACGTGTTTAATCATCAAAGTTTCGTCCGATCATCGAGCGATCGGTTAGCAAACTCCCTGTTTCAAGCTTTAATCGGTATATCTACCGTTTAGAGCATCATCTACGATCTTTAGTGTTCTTCGTGTTCTTGAACATTTTCAGTTTTCGTAGCATATTTTGGAGTTTGATCTCCTTGTATTTGTGTTTTCAAGCTTCTTTTGTTGTTACTTTGCTAAAACTAGTAATTGTAATAGCATGTTCTTCTGCGTAAGAACTTTAATCTTTCGTTTTTTAGATCATTACCTTGTAATCTAAGAAGAGAAGACCATTACACTCAAATACTCAGAATGGCAATCATTGAAGTTTACGATGAGAAGACCAAGAGCACCGGAACTCTATATGCAACAAAATGGTCTAAGGAAGGGAAGATATTCACCGAGAATGCTCTGTTTTTCAAGGGCAAGCATACAGCAGAGAACAAGGAGATACTTCTTCGATGTATCAACCTCAACCTTCGTGACTTTCTGGAAGCAGCACCAACAAACGTCTATGAACAAGATGTGCTGGCTTTCTACGCAAACGCTGTATTGAAGGGATCTCAAGTTGAAAGTGTCATGGGTGGACACAGAGTCAAGGTAACAAGAGAAATTCTTCAGGAATTGTTCGGCTTGTCGAGGGGGAAGATAAATATCTCCGACTACATCATAGGTCGAGAAAAGGAGTATATGGAGATGTTTACTAATGGAAGAATCAAAGCTGTTGATGCCTCTAGACTCAAGAAATCCCAACTTGAACCTAAGTTTTAAACCCTGATGGACATTGCAGGCAAGATGATACTTGGTAACACTTTTAGCCATGATGCTGTTACTACTTTGAAGGTTAGAGTTATGGCTGCAATCTGGGATCAGATTGATGGAGACTGGCAAGGGTTATTCTTAGATAGAATTGCTCTTGAGGCAAAGAAAGTTACTCTTGATTTGCAATTGAGGGAATGGAAGGTGTCAGCTACAGTCAGCTTTGTCAACAAGCTGAGCATCATCCTTCCAGATATTCTCCCAAAGAAGTACAAGATGGGACCTCATAAGACCTTCCACATATCCAAGTATTATTTGAGAAAGGAAGCTCTTGCGGAGGCAGAAAGGTTGAAAGAAGAGAAGAGGAAGCTGTTGGCTGAAACATCTTCCAAAGATGTTGTTAAGGAGACAAAAGAGTCTGTTCATGACTCTGCTGAAGAAGAAGAGGAGCCATCCAAAGAAGAGGCTCAGGAGAAGGCTGCTGAGGATGATGCTGACGACAATCAGACCTTAGCACAAAGACGATTTCTAATCAGATCAGGACTCATCTCCCCATCTGATTCAGATGCCACTCCAACTGCCTCTCCCGTGAAGAAGGCAGGTACCTCTAATCCCTCTCTCACTTTTACTCCTTCTAAATTGTCGAAGGGTCAGAAGAGAAAGAAGAACAATTCTTCTTTCACTAAGAAAACCAAGAAATCTAGGCTCCCTACTCCCATGAGCATAGCCCCTATTACTTCCTTCCACCCTTCTGATGATTCAAACCCATCTGAACCCTCAAACACTGATATCCAAATCCCTGCTGATACTCACACAGCAGAGGAACAAGCCCAGCCTCAAACAACCCCAGAGCCACATTTTTCTACCCCTGCTGATATTCAAATGGCAGATGTCCAAGTTCATCAACCCCAACCATCTACTGATCTTCAAGAAGAAACAATCCCAGCTCAGCAGACTCAAAACCCTGCTGATGATCAATCCACTGAAGATCAAGAAAATATCACTTCCCAAATCCCTGCTGATACTCACACAGTAGAGGAAACCATTACAACCGCTCAATCCCCTATCATCACTGCCCCATCTGAACAAAAAGACTTAGCCCCAGCAGACCTTGCTCAGGCAGGTTCATCTCAGCCTCAGTACAGCATGGTGCATTATCCCATGTGCACAAGAGAAAAGATAATAAGGATGAAGATAGCTCAGATGCTCAAGTCTACCATTCCTGGCATTGATGAGGAATCAGTTCAGTTTGAACGAGTTCTCAGAGTCTACACCTGGATTGAACTCAGGAGAGATGATGTAGATGACCTTCTTGAGGTCATGGAAGGAATGGGAGGAAAGGCTAATTTCCTCGACTGGGAAATGGAGCAGAAGGAATTTGCTCAAGTTAAATCTTTTGCTCAACTGCTGCCAGAAGAGGCCCTTGCAGCAGTATGCCACAGGATTCTAGGAATTCCAACTGATGAAACCTCTGTCCCAGAAGGCTCATCCGGTCAGCAGATAGCTGTTGGTCCCTGAACGAGTAGTGAATGGGATTAAAGTCTAGAGGGGAGGGGTGAATAGACTTTAAAACTTTTTCAAGAGAGTTGGGAACCTCTTCTGATTGCTATGTCAGCTGGACTACAAGTCTGCTGGTCCAGATGACTATAGTGATCTGATAGAGGAGGTTATATGCGGAATTATGGTAGGCCTTGTTTAGACTCGTTCTTTTGTTTCTTGTGAAAGTGTTTAACTTGTTTTCTTGTATGAAAGTACTCAGCTGATGCTGGTTTGAAAGTTGTGGCCTTGTTTTGAAGAATATTGAAATCACAGTATGCACTATATAACAGTTAATGAAATGGCAGAATGTAAAGTGCAATAAGTAAATAACACCAGGTTTATAGTGGTTCGGATATACGATCCTACGTCCACTCTCACGTCCTAACGTGATGTTTAATCCCTTTAATTTACCGCAAATTACAAGGGTCTTGACCTTTATAGTCCCAAGGATAGGACTTTGAGATCTGAGCCGTCCTAACAGCTACGGTCTCCACAAGTGATTGTAAGCACTTGCACTTTGAGGGTTTCAAAAACTTTAACCTTTCGGAGAGGGTTTGGGGTTTTTGAAGTGTATCCAACTAGTGATTCAAGCTTATAATTTGCTTAATCACTTTGCCTAAAACAAATGATATACAATATGAACAGGTTTCAGGTTCGTATAGGTTGGATAGAAATCACTTAAGAGCTATGGATAATCTAATGGATTCAGGCTCTTTGAGAATTCTTGAGACAATACGACTTTAGCTTGATTGCTTGCTGGAAATGTTGAATTCTCTCGTTGTGACTTCGTGCTTGTGATTTCTCATCCTCTTGTATTTATAGTGGTGATTGCTTGCAACTAGCCGTTGGAGTTGACTAGCCGTTGGGGCAATCTTTCCATAATGGCTTGATTCCTTGATTCCAGCCGCTTGATTGCTTCAATCCTGGGATCATGTCAATCTTCTAAATAAGGTAGGTCTCTGTTTAAATCGCAAGATGACTTTGGAATGAGCCGAGTCCTGAAAGAACACATAGTCTTCTGATCTGAACTTCTAGTCTTCTGACTACTCTTCTGGCCTTGTGTCTTCTGTCTTTTGATATCAGCAGAGTAAAACTCTTCTGATCTGGCAATTCTTTGTCCTGCTTTAGGCCATCTTCAATCTGGGACTCCATCAGTCAAGTAGGTATACAAGCACCTTACTTAACTGGTCTTCAAGGATCTTCTAGTCTTCATGTCTTCTACTCTTCTCATCTTGAGGGAGCGCATGTAAGCCGGGACTGTGCTGATCAGCTGATATCTATTCGGTTGATCACACAAGACTAGTCTAAGCTGTTCTATACAAAGTCAACTGATCCTGTTATATTTATAAACTCTAAGTGTTTTGGCCATCAAAACTATTCTAACATCAAGTGGGGCTTAGGGTGAATTTATATCCCAACAATTTCCCCCTTTTTGATGAAGCCAAAACTGTAAATGATAAATGCTCTTAATAAGATAAGATAAGAGTTTATAAACTTCATAAAAATTGAAGTATCTGATGAAGACAATGAGAGTTTGTCTTGAACGCAAAGAGAAATAAACTTGAATATATATAGAGCTTTTACAGATTACAAGTAATAGTTTCTTTAAAGCTTTGAAAATGGTCTTCATCAGGTCTTCTGGTCTTCAGATGCGGAAAGCAAGGTACAGACGAGTTCGAACTTCTTCCATGTGCTGCAGGTCTGTAACATTCTCCTCTTCATAGATTTTCTCTAGGATCCTTTTGACTTCAATTAAGTATGTTCTTCCAGAATCCAGAGTGGGAGGATCCCATTTGGGTTCTTCAGGAGTTAGGATTCTGCAGTTTTCAAGTTCTTTGGCTGTCTTGACTACTTCTTTCCAGAACTCTTGATCTTCAATGTTCATGAATTGATTGAACTGGAAGAATTCATCTTCATAGGTTGGGAGAGGGCCAAATTTTCTTACAATGTGGTGTTGAATTTGCCATTTCTTCTTCAGAGGGTACCACCTTGGTAGCTCATCTTGAAGGGCTAAATAATCCACATAGTTGCTATCAAACACCGGAACTTTATCTTTGTGTGCCAGAGCATTCTCTTTCAATGCTTTGTCCTTGAGAGCTTTCCTGAGTTTGGCTATCTTCCTGTCAAATTTGGCTTTGACTGCTTTCGCATCTTTTAACTTCTTTTGCTTAAGCTCTTGAGCTTCAAGCTCTTTTCTTTTCTTCAATTCTAAAACCTCTTTCTCTTCTGCAGTAGGCTCTGCTGGAGTTGACTTCTTGCTTGACTTCTGAGCTTGCTCATCTGCTTGCTCATCTGCCTTCCTTTTCCTAGTCATCCTCTTCTCAGGAACTTGTTCTGTAGAGGCAGTGATCTGCAGACTTTTGGCAGGAGCTTGTGTGGGAGCTTGGATGTCTTCTTGAGCAATTTCTTTGCCTTTGCCTTGCTTGCTCTTGATTTTGCTTGATAAACCACCCAAGGTTTCATTCAACTCATCTTGAGATACTACCATCACAGCTTGCTGTGCAGTAGCCTTCTCTAGAGCTTTTATCAATACATCTTCCCCCTTTTTGGCTTCAGCAAGTGCAGCCGCAAAAGGCTTCATGGCATTCAGAATCTCCACCTTCAGAGTTTGTTGAAGCGCCATGGCATTGACTTTGCCAACATGGGTCAGATGAGTGATGCTATGGTCTAGAATCTGAGCATGAGAGTTGGAGGAGGAGGTAACTTCTAGTTTAGCTGTAAGTGCTTCCAATTTGGTTGCTGTCTCCTTCAGCTGAGTCTGAAGCTTCTCATTTTCTGCTGTAGCTGATTGGAGAAGAGTACGACCTTCAGTAGCTCTTGCTTCAGCATCTTCAATTCTTTTCTTGTAGGTGTTTTCCATGCGGTCAACCTCATTAGTGTAGAGATCAGCAAATCTGGTGGAATAGTCACCTGCCTTCTTCAGAATGTTGGTCAGATACTCACTTATCTGATTGTGAAGTGAATATCCAAACTTGTCTTCAATGTCAATGATCTGGTCATGAAGACGAGTTCTCTGCTCCTTAACAGCCTTTTCAACATATCTTCCAAGCTGTAGGCCTAAACCCTTTTCAAAGTGTAGGTCTATTGCAGCCTTGACCTGTGAGCATATGTCTACTGTATAGTCAGCTGTTGAAGTAGAAGTTGAGGCAGTACCTTGAGGCTTTGGATGAACAATCAGGGCTTTGCCTCTTCCTTCAGCTGAAAGGTACTCTTCATTGAGAAGTGAGGTAGTGGCCTTAACCAGGTGGGACATGATGGTGTCTCCTTTGTCAATGAAGTGAGTTAGAGTATCCTTAGGCATGAAGTGATCAGGAATAGTGATTACTTCTCTTTCAATCTCGGTTCTGTCAGCTGGTTCAGCTGAGTCTTCCGCAGGAACGGACGCAGCTGAGTCATTCACTTTTGCTGTGTCAGCTGTCGGCTGACCTGTTATGCCTTCTGGGATAGAGGTACCATTAGTTGGAATTCCTAGAATCCTGTGGCATACTGCTGTAAAGGCTTCTTCGGGCAGCAGTTGAGCAAAAGATTTAACTTGAGCAACTTCTTTTTGCTCCATTTCCCAGTCGAGGAAATTAGCTTTTCCTCCCATTCCTTCCATGACCTCAATAAGGTCATCCACATCATCTCTCCTGAGTTCAATCCAGGTGCAGATTCTGAGAACTTGTTCAAACTGATCTGATTCCTCATCAATACCAGGAATAGTGGACTTGAGCAGGTTTGCTATCTTCATCCTCATTATCTTCTCCCTTGTGCACATAGGATAGTGTACCATTCCGTACTGAGGTCGAGAGGGACCAGCTTGAGCCAGGTCTGCTGGTGCCATGTCTTCTGGAACAGAAGAAACAATGATGGTAGGAGTTTGAGTATTTGGGGTAGTTTCCTCTACTGTGTGAGTATCAGCAGGGATTTAGGAAGTGATATGTTCTTGATCTTCAGTGGTCTGTTCATCAGCAGGGTTTTGAGTCTGCTGGTCTGGTATAGTATCTTCATGAAGATCAGTAGAAGGTTGAACCTGTAGATCTTGGACATCTGCTGTGTGAATGTCAGCAGGGGTGTTGGATGGAATCTGAGTTTGATCATCAGAGATCTGTGATTGGGTGTCTGCTGTTTGAACATCAGCAGGGGTAGGCAACAGTGATTCAGAGGTTGAGGTAGGTGGAGCTTGTTCCTCTGCTATGTGAGTATCAGCAGGGATTTGGATATCAGTGTTTGAGTGTTCAGATGGGTTGGAATCATCGGAGGGGTTGAAGGATGCAATCGGGGCTATGAACATGGGAGTAGGAAGCCTCGATTTCTTGGACTTTTTGTTGAAGGAAGAATTATTCTTCTTTCTCTTCTGACCCTTTGACAATTTAGAAGGAGTAAGAGTGGGAGAGGGTTTAGAGGTACCTGCCTTCTTCAAGGGAGAAGTAGTGGGAGTGGCATCTGAATCAGATGGGGAGATGAGCCCTGATCTGATTAGATATCGTCTTTGTGCTAAGGTCTGATTGTCATCATCATCATCATCCTCAGCAGCCTTCTTCTGAGCCTCTTCTTTGGTTGGCTCCTCTTCTTCTTCAGCAGAGTCATGATCAGACTCTTGTGCTGCCTTCTCAGCCAACAGCTTCCTCTTCTCTTCTTTCAACCTTTCTGCCTCAGCAAGAGCTTCCTTTCTCAAATAATATTTGGAGATGTGAAAGGTCTTATGAGGTCCCATCTTGTACCTCTTTGGGAGAATATCTGGAAGGATGATGCTCAGCTTGTTGACAAAGCTGACTGTAGCTGCTACCTTCCATACCTTCGATTGTAAGTCCAAAGTGACTTTCTTTGCCTCAAGAGCAATTCTTTCTAAGAATAGTCCTTGCCAGTCTCCATCGATCTGATCCCAGATTGCAGCCATTACTCGAACCTTTAAAGTAGTAACAGCATCATGACTGAATGTGTTACCAAGTAACATCTTTCCTGCAATATCCATCAAGGTTTGGAATTTTGGTTCAAGTTGGGATTTCTTGAGCCCAATTGCATCAGTAGCCTTGATTTTTCCACCAGTAAACATCTCCATATACTCCTTTTCTCTATTCATGATGTAGTTGGAGATATTTATTTTCCCCCTTGACAGGCCAAACAATTCCTGAAGGATTTCCCTTGTAACCTTGACTTTGTGTCCACCCATGACACTTTCAACATGAGAACCCTTCATCACAGCGTTTGCATAGAATGCCAGTACGTCTTGTTCATAAACATTAGTTGGATCTGCTTCCAGAAAGTCTCTGAGTTTAAGATTGACGCACCTAAGCAATATCTCCTTGTTCTCATCTGTGTGTTTGCCTTTGAAAAACAGAGCATTCTCCGTAAAAATCTTCCCTTCCTTGGACCACTTTGCAGCATCCAAGGTGCCAGTGCTCTTGGTCTTCTCGTCGTAAATTTCAATGATTGCCATAGTAGAGTTTGAGTGTTAGGGTTTGAGAGCTTGAAAGAAATTTGCAGAACGAGAGAGAGAGTATTGAGAGTATTTGAGTAATATGAGCGACAGGGTTTGGAAGAGTTTTTAAGGGTGTGAATATATACTCCATAAAATTTTGATCTAACGGCCAGATTTGGGTTTAATTTGAAGTAGAGTCCAAGATTTCCTTCTTTGATTTCTTAAATTTTCCGGCTGATTTTGCCATGTGGCAATATTTGATTTGCTGGCAATATGGTACTTGAGTATTAATGACATCATTACCAAAAATAGTCGTTGTGACTAATTTATGGTAAGAATTGATCATCAATGCCGTTTTCTATAAGAGAATTGCATTCCTTATATAAGCCAATTTGTTTAATTACATTCAGGAATAAATCTAGAATGAATTACATGATCAAGGCTAGTCATTAAACTCTAAATTGGAGTGATTTGTTCAGCAGAGTGAGGTCTTCTGAGTTCTTCAAGATGTCTGCTGATTTTCCTTGAAACGTCTTCTGGTCAACTGAGTTGGTCTTCTGATCAGCTGAGTAGAGGTTTGAGATTTGCTGAGAAAATCTTCTGTGTTTTGAAGGTTCGTCCTGGTTTGATGGAACCTTCAGCGTTGCTGTCATGATCCAACCTGGATGATGAATCTTCCAGCTTTATTGTGAGTGGTGATCCAACCTGGTTTGATGGATCTTCCAGCTCAACTTCTGAACCATGTAGGACCATCAAATCAATTTGATGATCAGTTTGGATGATATCCCACTGGTTCGAGTTCTCTTACCATCGGATGTTCTTCATCATCAGATGGGATGTAGCATCTAATGTGTTCCTGTTGTATTTCTTCGCTTCTCTTGAAGGGGAAGGAAGATTGATAGGTGCTTCAATGGAGTCGAAGAGAGGGCCATGGACTCAGCCTTCATGTTCTGTTTAGACACAGTAGCTTTTGATAACAAGCTCTCCATGTAGAACTTCCTTCTGGAGAAGAAGCTCTGCTTGCTTGCTACTTTGTCCTCTGCATCTCTTCCTCCTTTAGCTTTCAACAAGATCGTCTCTTCTTCCTTTAGCTTTCATGAGCATACTCATGTTGAGTAAGCCATGTAAATAGATCTGCATCATCTTCATTTTCTGGACAAATCTCCATCTCCTTCACCCAAGATTTTGGTTGAAGAATGATCTCCATTCCATCTCTTCTTTCAATTGTCTCCATTCCTGAAATAAGAATAGTGTTAGATGATTTGTGTTCTTAGGTGTTCTCATAACTCCTCCTTTTATAGGGGTAGAAATGAGGTAGTGGAGAGAAAGATGACAAAACTATAGAGGTGATAGGTCTGAATTTCTGAAAAGTGATTTCTTAAGATCAGCAGTGAGATTCTTGATCCAAGGGTGCACATTTAAGGAAATTCAGACTTTATCTAATGGAATGCAGAAATTATAAATTTTGACCATGAGTTATTTGAAATCCGTACAGTGCATGCATACTGTTGAGTCGGTGAGGATGGCGTATTAATCCAGCCAAGTATGACTCAGTAGTATACTGTATGTATGTATATGAATAAAGTATTTTATGAAGAATAGTTTATTAATATACATAGTTATACATTGCTTAGAGTAAAGAGATCAAATAACTTTGTTCAGATCTGCTATATGTATGTATATATATACTATGCAATGCAGATTTTAGAGTATTTCATCAAGGATTCTTAAGGTATCATTGATTCCCCCTTGATTAGATAACTCTATGTTTTCCCTCAGCTTTATTTGTCTTCATTGGGAAAGAACTTACCTGAAGATGAGGGTGTCTATTCACCTCATCTGATCCTCCTAGTCTGTTGCAAGATGTATCAGCTGAGGTCTTCAGCTGATCTTGTGCTCTTCATGTGCTTGGGTCCAAGAGTCCTAAGCTATAGCATAGGGTCTTGAATCTTTCTTCAGCTAGGGGCTTAGTCAAGATGTCTGCTCTTTGGATATCTGTGTGAATTTTCTCCATTTTGATGTCCTTCTTTTCAAGGTGGTCTCTTATAAAATGGTGTCGAATGTCGACATGCTTGCACCTTGTGTGGAGGAGTGGATTTTGAGTGATGGCAATGGCACTGCTGCTGTCACAAAAGATAGGGATTTCTCTTGCCTCTACATTGTAATCTTTGAGTTGTTGAGCTAGCCAGAGTAGCTGACTACAACAACTTCCAGCTGCCATATATTCTGCTTCAGTGGTGGATGTTGCAACTGAGGTTTGTTTCTTAGAGAACCATGATATCAACTTGCTGCCTAGAAATTGACAGGTTCCTGATGTGGATTTCCTATCAATTCTGCATCCTCCATAGTCTGAGTCAGAATAGCCACTTAATTCTAGATTGTCATCAGCAGGGTACCATAGACCTAGGTTGACTGATCCTTTTAGGTACTTGAGAATCTTCCTTGCTGCTTCTAGATGACTTTACTTTGGGTTTGCTTGAAACCTAGCACATACTCCTACAGCAAATGTTATGTCTGGTCTGCTGGCTGTAAGGTATAGTAGAGATCCAATCAGTGCTCTATATTCAGCTTGATCAACTGCCTTTCTGGACTCATCTGGTTCCATTTTGAAAGATGTCATCATAGGAATCCTTGCAGTCTTGCTTTGTAGAGCTTTGAATCTTTCTAGCAGACTCTTGGTATACTTGGACTGGTTGATGAAGATCCTTTCTGGACTCTGCTTGACTTGAAGTCCTAGGAAATAGTTCATCTCACCCATCATGCTCATTTCGAATTTTCCTTGCATAAGTTCAGAGAACTTCTTGCACATTTCTTGATTGGGTGATCCAAATATAATGTCATCTACATATATTTGTACCATTAGAATGTCTTCTCCTTCTTGTATTCTGAAGAGAGTTCTATCAACTTTGCCTTTTGTATATCCATTGTCAAGTAGGAATTGTGACAATGTGTCATACCAAGCTCTAGGGGCTTGTTTTAGACCATAAAGAGCCTTCTTCAGTCGATATACTTGATCACCTTTTTCAAATCCTGGAGGCTGTTCTACATATACTCCTTCTACCAGAATACCATTTAGAAAAGCACTTTTGACATCCATTTGGTATACTTTGAAGCCCATAAATGATGCATAGGCTAGAAATAGTCGAATGGCTTCTAATTTGGCTACTGGAGCAAAAGTTTCATCGTAGTCAATTCCTTCAGATTGTGAATATCCTTTTGCAACTAGCCTTGCTTTATTTCTAGTTATTACATCATGTTCGTCCTTCTTATTTTTGAATACCCACTTTGTTCCTATTACATTGTGGTTTTCAGGTCGATCTACCAATTCCCAGACTTCATTTCTTTCGAATTGGTTTAGTTCCTCTTGCATAGCAGTGATCCAATTGCTATCAGTCATTGCTTCTTCTATGTCAGCTGGTTCAATGTTGGAGAGGAAAGCACACCAGCAGAACATAGATGATTGAGAATTCTGATTCAGTTGTCTTCTTGTCTTGACACCTGATTCTGCTCCTCCTAAGATGAGGTTTGATGGATGATTGTTCCTCCATGTATGTCTTACAGGAGTATCTGCATTAGATGAACTTGGATTCTCATCTGTTCTATTGTCATCAGGAGGGTTGACTTGATTTGATCGATCATCATCTGTATCTTGAGTATCAAAGAGATCATTCCCCCTTGCATTTGGGATTGTTGCATGTTGATTGTGGATAACTTGTTCAGCTTGAGTTTGAGATCTAGTGACTGGTCTGTGTGTTTTATTTTCCTCTGGTTCTTCAGGGAATGGTTCATTGACTTCAATAAATTCATCAGACCTCTTCTTGATCACTAGTTTCTTCATCTGTTCTGCAGCTGAGGTTGTTTCTACTGCATTCTTTTCACAAGATTCATCAAAAACAACATGTGGTGTTTCTTCCACAAGAAGGGTGAGTTTGTTGAATACTCTAAATGCTTTGCTAGTTGAGGAGTATCCCAAGAATATCCCCTCATCTGCTTTGGCATCAAAAGCATTCAACTTACTTTTCCCATTGTTATGAATGAAACACTTACAACCAAATATATGAAAGTAAGATACTCTAGGTTTTCTTCCTTTCCACAGTTCATATGGGGTTTTCTCATGGATTTTGTGAATACCTGACCTGTTTTGAGTGTGACAAGCTGTGTTGATAGCTTCTGCCCAAAGTTTCTTAGGAGTAGAGAATTCAGCAAGGAGTGTTCTTGCAGCTTCTTTGAGTGTTCTGACTCTTCTTTCAGCTACACCATTTTGTTGTGGTGTTCTTGCTGCACTTGTCTCATGCTGAATACCATTAGAAGTACAATATGCAATAATATAAGAGTTAATAAATTCAGTGCCTTTGTCACTTCTAATTTTCACAATAGGTTCTCCTTTCTCTACTTGGATCCTCTTTAACAGTTCAGGAAGCTTCTGCTGAGTTTCACTCTTCTTGTATAAGAAGATAACCCAAGTAAACTTGGAGTAGTCATCTACAACAATAATAGTGTATTTTCTTCCTGTTAGAGTGGTTGGAGTGATTGGTCCAAAGAGATCCATGTGTAACAGTTCAAGAGCTCTGCTGGTTGATGCTGTCTTTTTGGTCTTGAAGGAGACCTTTGTTTGCTTTCCTTATTGACATGCATCACAGACCTGATCTTTACAGTAGAGTTCATTAGGCAGACCATCAACTAAGGATTCCCTTGCTAACTTGTTCATAGTCTTAAAGTTCAGATGACTAAGACGTTTGTGCCATAGCCAGCTGACATCTTTAGGGCTTTTCACAAGCAGACATGTATCCTTAGGACAACTGTTCCAATTTGCAAGATACATACTTCCCTTTCTAGATCCTGTTAGAAGGTTTTGTTTTGTTCTTTTATCACTTATGAGACATTCATCTTTAGAGAATTTAACTGAATAACCAGTGTCACAAAAATGAGAAACAGATAATAGATTAAATTTAAGACCTTCTACATATGATACATCATGTACCTCAATGTCACCATTTCTAAGGGTGCCATATCCTTTTGTGTTACCGTGCGCGTTATCACCAAAGAAGACTTTTGGACCTTTCTTTTCTGTGTAGTTGGTCAGCAGGTCTTTGGTTCCAGTCATATGGGTTGAGCATCCACTATCTATGTACCATATCTCTCCTGCTAGACCTCCTTTTCTGTATAGGTCCCTCCTTTCCTGCAAAAAAGGTTAAGTCTTAGGTACCCATTTTGTTTTGGGTCCTTGGGTGTTAGTACTACCCTTGGGAACCCACATATACATTGGTCGTTTGAACAACCTTGAGCACTTGAGTTGTTTCCCTCGGGCATCACAGAACCAAATCTTACCAGTTAACACCTTAGACTGATCTGATTTGTTGTTTGTGTCAGCTAAGTAATAGTCAAATGGTTTTCCTTTATAGGAGTGAACATACAATATCTTTTGACTAGTTACATTCGGCCTGGGTGCATTAGCTGGTCGATGCACACGATTATATGGACCATACTCTTCTGTTCTCACAATATCATAAGAGATAGGGGGTGCAAAGAGGACAGATTTGTTTGAAGAAGATTTCTTCTTCTTGGCTGGAGCAGCATACAGCTGAGACTGTCTCAGACGAGATGGTCTAGGCTGTTTGCTGTTCCTCTGTATAGGTTTGGGGTTAACTTTTCTTTTACCATTTTTGGTGTTGGAATAGTTAGCCTTAGTTGGTACAGATGCCTTTTGGTTCATATTGAGTTCATTGTGTTTAGAACACTCACCCTGTTCATGTGTCTGAGTAGTGCACTTGTTAGGTGTACTACCCCCAGCTGGAGAGGATGTTGATGGATTGAGTTCATAGCCAAAACCCATCTTATTGCCATTTGATCTATAATATTCAGAGATACTTTCAATCGTAGTCGAAGCTTTATTGAACTCTGATATCTTTTGATTTAGGCATTCCTTCTCCTTTTCTAAGAGCTTGTGTGCTTGGAAGAGGTCATCGAACTTAGATTGTAGTATACGAAATTCCTTGGTTTCTAAGGCTTGAGTTTCTAACATCCCCTCATACAACTGAGTTATTGTGGTATTTTCTTCCTTAAGAAGTTCCACTTCTTTGGTCAACCTCTCATTCACGGTGACTAACTCAGGGGTGTTATCAAACTTAACCTTTTTCAACCTAGCAATTTCTTTCCTTAAATCCTTATTCTCCTCTTCCACTTCTATAAAGGCTCTAGTGGCAATATCCAGATCACCTTTTACCTTTCTTAAAGATTGATAATAGGTGTCTTCTGATTCGCCTTCAGATGAGTTTATGTCATCTGTTTGTGAGAAAATAGGTGAATGGAAAGTAGTAGTATAAGAGTTTACCTCATTTTCTCCTATGGCCATCATAGCTAGATCGTCTGAATCATCTGAGTAGATTTGACAGTCTAGTGATGTAGGAAGTTCATCACTTTGATATTCAGATTCTTCAGTCAGCATTGCTTGCTTATCTGAATTTCTTCTCCTTGGCCTTCTTTCTTCTTTGTCATCCAGCTCAGGGCATTCATAGACATAGTGTCCTGGTTTACGACAATTGAAGCATGCTCCAGGCTTTTGATTTGAATTGCGTTTCCTTGGAGGTGTGGCATCTCTTTTTCTGGAGCCTCGGCTGTCAGATGACTCCACATCCTTTCTAGGATGTCTTTCTGGTGTTCTTTCTCTGGAACCTCTGGAGGGTGATCTTGCTCTTCTATCTTTGTAGTTTCTATAGAACTTTCTATATTTGCTGTTGAGAGTGTTCATCCTTTCGAATCTCTTGATCATAAGAGCCATTTGTTCCTTCAGACTCATGTCTGATCCTTCACAGTCTTCTGTTTTCAGAGAGGTCTTGCCAGATGAGGTGCTTGCAGCTTTTGTATTTGCTGCCTTGAAAGCTACAGTCTTGGAAGTGGATGGAGTAGCAATAGGTTCATCATTTTCTGAGTTTTCTTCTCTTTCAAGATCATATTCATGGGCTTTTAGATTCTGAAATAGAGTTTGTGCAGACCACTCCTTGATATCTTGAGTATCTTTGATGATGGTCTTCTTGAGTCTCCATTTCTTGGTTAGAGAGTCTAATATCTTTAGATTTTTCTCTCTATTTGTATATTTCTTGCCCAGAGATTCTATCTCATTGATGATCTTGGTAAATCTATTGTCTAATTGATCAATAGACTCTTCTGGTTGCATTTTGAAATGTTCAAACTTCTTGACTGCTGTTGTCAACTTGCTCTCCTTAATCAGCTCGGTTCCTTCACAGAGGAGTGCTAGAGCATCCCACATTTCCTTAGCTGTTTCACAATTGATTACTTTTGCAATGTACTCATTTGGAAGAGTTTGCATGATGTAATCTTGAGCAATGCTGTCAAGATTTGACTGCTTCATCTCTTCTGGTGTGAGATCCTTCATCGGCTTGGGGGCTAGTTCTCCAACTGGAACTTCTGGATCACCATTTGCAGTGTTGACTGCCATGATGGTGATTGGGCCTTCAGTGATTACTGACCACATCTTGTAGTGGACTGATGTGAGATTCTTACTCATCCTGATCTTCTAGTAATCATAATCCTCCACTGAAAACTTAGGCAACTTACGCATATTAGCACTCATGCTGTATGAGTTTTCGAAAACAAGTTTTTCAAACGAAAAAGATCTGTTCAAGAGGACTACAAAGAGACTCCCTCAAGTCTTCTGATAATCTAGAGACAGTAGTCCGTTAGAACCACTGCTCTGATACCACTTGTTGGTCCCTGAACGAGTAGTGAATGGGATTAAAGTCTAGAGGGGAGGGGTGAATAGACTTTAAAACTTTTTCAAGAGAGTTGGGAACCTCTTCTGATTGCTATGTCAGCTGGACTACAAGTCTGCTGGTCCAGATGACTATAGTGATCTGATAGAGGAGGTTATATGCGGAATTATGGTAGGCCTTGTTTAGACTCGTTCTTTTGTTTCTTGTGAAAGTGTTTAACTTGTTTTCTTGTATGAAAGTACTCAGCTGATGCTGGTTTGAAAGTTGTGGCCTTGTTTTGAAGAATATTGAAATCACAGTATGCACTATATAACAGTTAATGAAATGGCAGAATGTAAAGTGCAATAAGTAAATAACACCAGGTTTATAGTGGTTCGGATATACGATCCTACGTCCACTCTCACGTCCTAACGTGATGTTTAATCCCTTTAATTTACCGCAAATTACAAGGGTCTTGACCTTTATAGTCCCAAGGATAGGACTTTGAGATCTGAGCCGTCCTAACAGCTACGGTCTCCACAAGTGATTGTAAGCACTTGCACTTTGAGGGTTTCAAAAACTTTAACCTTTCGGAGAGGGTTTGGGGTTTTTGAAGTGTATCCAACTAGTGATTCAAGCTTATAATTTGCTTAATCACTTTGCCTAAAACAAATGATATACAATATGAACAGGTTTCAGGTTCGTATAGGTTGGATAGAAATCACTTAAGAGCTATGGATAATCTAATGGATTCAGGCTCTTTGAGAATTCTTGAGACAATACGACTTTAGCTTGATTGCTTGCTGGAAATGTTGAATTCTCTCGTTGTGACTTCGTGCTTGTGATTTCTCATCCTCTTGTATTTATAGTGGTGATTGCTTGCAACTAGCCGTTGGAGTTGACTAGCCGTTGGGGCAATCTTTCCATAATGGCTTGATTCCTTGATTCCAGCCGCTTGATTGCTTCAATCCTGGGATCATGTCAATCTTCTAAATAAGGTAGGTCTCTGTTTAAATCGCAAGATGACTTTGGAATCAGCCGAATCCTGAAAGAACACATAGTCTTCTGATCTGAACTTCTAGTCTTCTGACTACTCTTCTGGCCTTGTGTCTTCTGTCTTTTGATATCAGCAGAGTAAAACTCTTCTGATCTGGCAATTCTTTGTCCTGCTTTAGGCCATCTTCAATCTGGGACTCCATCAGTCAAGTATGTATACAAGCACCTTACTTAACTGGTCTTCAAGGATCTCCTAGTCTTCATGTCTTCTACTCTTCTCATCTTGAGGGAGCGCATGTAAGCCGGGACTGTGCTGATCAGCTGATAACTATTCGGTTGATCACACAAGACTAGTCTAAGCTGTTCTATACAAAGTCAACTGATCCTGTTACATTTATAAACTCTAAGTGTTTTGGCCATCAAAACTATTCTAACATCAAGTGGGGCTTAGGGTGAATTTATATCCCAACAATAGCTGACACAACAAAAGTGAATGACTCAGCTGCATCAGTCCCTGCTGAAGACTCAGCTGAACCAGCTGACAAAGTAGAGATTGAAAGAGAAGTAATCACTATTCCTGATCACTTCATGCCTAAGGATACTCTAACTCACTTCATTGATAAAGGAGACAATATCTTGACCCACCTGGTTAAGGCCACTACCACATTTCTCAATGAAGAGTACCTTTCAGCTGAAGAGAGAGGCAAAGCCATGATAGTTCATCCAAAGCCTCAAGGCACTGCCTCAACTTCTACTTCAACAGCTGACTATACAGCAGACATATGCTCACATGTCAAGGCTACAATAGACCTGCATTTTGAGAAAGGTTTAGGCCTACAGCTTGGAAGATATGTTGAAAAGGCTGTTAAGGAGCAGAGAACTCGTCTTCATGACCAGATCATTGACATTGAAGACAAGTTTGGAGAATCACTTCACGATCAGATAAGTGAGTATCTGACCACCATTCTGAAGAAGGCAGGTGACACCTCCTCCATGTTTGCTGAACTCTACTCTAATGAGGTCAATCGCATGGAAAACACTTACAAGAAAAGAATTGAAGATGCTGAAACAAGAGCTACTGAAGGTCGAGCTCTTCTCCAATCAGCTACATCAGAGAATGAGAAACTACAGACTCAGCTGAAGGAGACAGCAACCAAATTGGAAGCACTTACAGATAAACTTGAAGCTGCCTCTTCCTCCAACTCTCATGCTCAGATCCTAGACCACAGCATCACTCATCTGACCCATGTTGGCAAAGTCAATGCCATGGCTCTACAGCAGACCTTGAAAGTGGAGATTCTGAATGCCATGAAGCCTTTTGCGGCTGCACTTGCTGAAGCCAAAAAGGGGGAAGATGTATTGATAAAGGCTCTAGAGAAGGCTACTGCACAGCAAGCTGTGATGGTAGTATCTCAAGATGAGCTGAATGAAACCTTGGGTGGTTTATCAAGCAAAATCAAGAGCAGGCAAGGCAAAGGAAAAGAAATTGCTCAAGAAGACACCCAAGCTCCCACTCAAGCTCCTGCCAAGAGTCTACAGATCACTGCCTCTATAGAACAAGTTCCTGAGAAGAGGATGACAAGGAAAAGAAAGGCAGATGAGCAAGCTCAATCAAGCAAGAAGTCAGCTCCAGCAGAGCCTACTGCAGAAGAGAAAGAGGCTTTAGAGCTGAAGAAAAGAAAAGAGCTTGAAGCTCAAGAGCTTAAGCAGAAGAAGCTAAAAGATGCGAAGGCAGTCAAAGCCAATTTTGATAGGAAAATAGCCAAACTCAGGAAAGCTCTCAAGGACAAAGCATTGAAAGAAAATGCCCTGGCACTGAAAGATAAGGTCCTGGTGTTTGATAGCAATTATGTGGATTATTTAACCCTTCAAGATGAGCTACCAAGATGGTATCCCCTGAAGAAGAAGTGGCAAATTCAACACCACATAGTAAGAAAATTTGGTCCTCTTCCAACCTATGAAGATGAATTCTTCCAGTTCAATCAGTTCATGAACATTGAAGATCAAGAGTTCTGGAAAGAAGTAGTCAAGACAGCCAAAGAACTTGACAACTGCAGAATCCTAACTCCAGAAGAACCTAAATGGACTCCTCCCACTCTGAGCTCCGGAAGGACAAACTGGATTGAAGTCAAAAGGATTCTAGATAAAATCTATGAAGAGGAGAATGTTACAGACCTGCAGCACATGGAAGAAGTTCGAACTCGTCTGTACCTTGCTTTCCGCATCTGAAGAACAGAAGACCTGATGAAGACCACTTTCAAAGCTTTAAAGAAACTATCACTTGTAATCTGTAAAAGCTCTATATATAATCAAGTTTAGTTCTCTTTGCTTTCAAGACAAACTCTCATTGTCTTCATCAGATACTTCAGTTTTTATGAAGTTTATAAACTCTTATCTTATTTACTAAGAGCATTTATCAAATATAGTTTTGGCTTCATCAAAAAGGGGGAAATTGTTGGGATGTAAATTCACCCTAAGCCCCACTTGATGTTAGAATAGTTTTGATGGCCAAAACACTTAGAGTTTATAAATGTAATAGGATCAGTTGATTTTATATAGAACAGCTTAGACTAGTCTTGTGTAATCAACTGTATGTATATCAGCTGATTAGCACAGTCCCGGCTTACATGCGCTTCCTCAAGATGAGAAGAGTAGAAGACATGAAGACTAGAAGATCCTTGAAGGCCAGTTAAGTAAGGTGCTTGTATACCTACTTATCTGATGGAGTCCAAGATTGAAGATGGCCTAAAGCAGCACAAATTGTTCACAGATCAGACGAGTGTTACTCGACTGATATCAGAAGACAGAAGACCTAAGGCCAGAAGAGTAGTCAGAAGACTAGCAGTACAGATCAGAAGACTATGTACTCGTCCAGGACTTGGCTGATTCCCAAAGTCATCTTGCAATTCAAATAAAGACCTCCCTTATTTAGAAGATTGACATGATCCCAGGATTGGAGCAATCAAGCAGCTGGAATCAAGGAATCAAGCCAATATGGAAAGATTGCCCCAACGGCTAGTCAACTCCAACGGCTAGTTGCAAGCAATCACCATTATAAATACAAGAGGATGAGAAATCACAAGCACGAGATCACAACAAGAGAATTCAACAAGCTAAGCAAGCAATCAAGCAAAAGCCATATTGTTCTAAGAATTCTCCAAGAGCCGAGAAAGCCTTAGAATACTTTTAGCTCTTAAGTGATTTCTATCCAACCCATAAGAACCTGAAACCTGTTCATATTGTATATCAATTGTTTTAGGCATAGTGGTTAAGCAATTTATAAGCTTGAACCATTACTTGGATACACTTCAAAAACCCCAAACCCTCACCGAAAGGTTAAAGTTTTTGAACCCCTCAAAGTGCAAGTGCTTACAATCACTTGTGGAGACCGTAGTTGTTAGGACGGCTCAGATCTCAAAGTCCTATCCTTGGAACTATAAAGGTCAAGACCCTTGTAATTTGTGGTAAATTAAAGGGATTAAACATCACGTTAGGACGTGAGAGTAGACGTAGGATCGTATATCCGAACCACTATAAACCTGGTGTTATTTATCTTTCTGCACTTTACATTTCTATCTTTCCATATATTTTATATAGTGCATACTGTGTTTTCAACATTCTTCGACTAAGGCCACAACTTTCAAACCAGCATCAGCTGTGTATTTTTCATTAAGTAAAAACAAGTTAACACTTTCATAAGAAACAAAAGAACGAGTCTAAACAAGGCCTACCATAATTCCGCATATAATCTCTTCTATCAGATCACTATAGTCATCTGGACCAGCAGACTTGTAGTCCAGCTGACATAGAGATCAGAAGAGGTTCCCAACCCTCTTGAAAAAGTTTTAAAGTCTATTCACAACTCCCCTCTAGACTTTAATCCCATTCACTACTCGTTCAGGGACCAACAGATCCCTACTCTAGCCCATGAAGCCTTTGGAGGTGTTGGGATATAAATTCACCCTAAGCCCCACTTGATGTTAGAATAGTTTTGATGGCCAAAACACTTAGAGTTTATAAATGTAATAGGATCAGCTGACTTTGTATAGAACAACTTAGACTAGTCTTGTGTGATCAAGTGTAATTGATATCAGCTGATCAGCACAGTATTGGCTTACATGCGCGTCCTCAAGATGAGAAGAGTAGAAGGCATGAAGACTAGAAGATCCTTGAAGACCAGATAAGTAAGGTGCTTGTATACATACTTATCTGATGGAGTCCAAGTTGAAGATGGCCTAACAGAGCACAAAGAATTGCCAGATCAGAAGAGTGTTACTCTTCTGATATCAGGAGACAGAAGACTTAAGGCCAGACGAGTTGCCAGAAGACTAGTAGTGAAGATCAGAAGACTAGGAGCTCGTCCAGGACTCGGCTGATTCCAAAGTCATCTTGCATTTCAAATGAAGATTTACCATTATTAGAAGATTGACATGATCCCAGAATTGAAGCAATCAAGCGGCTAGAATCAAGGAATCAAGCAAACATGGAAAGATTGCCCCAAGGCTAGTTGCAGCAATCATCCCTATAAATACAAGAGGATGAGAAATTACAAACAAGAAGTCACTACGAGAGAATTCACAAAAGCTAATCAAGCAAGCAAGCAACAAAGCATTATTCTGTTGAGAATTCTCAAAGAGCCAGAAATCATTAGAACACCTTCTAGCTCTTAGGTGATTTCCCATCCAACCAAAGAACCTGAATCCTACTCTCATTGTATACTTATTGATTTAGGCACAGTGGTTAAGCAATTTATAAGCTTGAACCATTAGTTGGATACATTCAAAAACTCCAAAACCCCCACCATAAGGTTAAGTTTTTGAACCCCTGTAAAAGTGCAAGTGCTTCCAATCACTTGTGGAGACCGTAGTAGTTAGGACTGCTCAGATCTCAAAGTCCTACCCTTGGGACTATAAAGGACAAGCCCTTGTAATTTTTAGTAAATTAAAGGGATTAAACATCACGTTAGGACGTGAGAGTGGACGTAGGATCGTATATCCGAACCACTATAAACCTGGTGTCATTTACTTTCTGCACTTTACTTTATTGCTTATTCATATCTTTATATAGTGCATATTGTGTATTTCAAATATCTTCAAACAAGACCATAATCTTCAAACCAGCATCAGCTGAGCTTTTCATTAAGTAAACAAGATAGTGTTTTCAAAAGAACTCAAGAATGAGTCTAAACAAACAGGCCTACTCACTTCCGCATTTAACCTCCTCAACAGATCACTATAGTCATCTGGACCAGCAGACTTGTAGTCCAGCTGACATAGAAATCAGAAGAGGTTCCAAACTCATTTGAAAAAGTTTTAAAGTCTATTCACCTCTCCCCTCTAGACTTTAATCCCATTCACTACTCGTTCAGGGACCAACAAGTGGTATCAGAGCAGTGGTTCTAACGGACTACTGTCTCTAGATTATCAGAAGACTTGAGGGAGTCTTTCTGTAGTCCTCTTGAACAGATCCATCTTTTGAAAAAGAAAACTTGCTTTCGAAAACTCATACAGCATGAGTGCTAACATGCGTAAGTTGCCTAAGTTTTCAGTAGAAGATTATGATTACTGGAAGATCAGGATGAGGAAGAATCTAACATCAGTTCACTACAAGATGTGGTCAGTGATCACAGAAGGCCCAATCACAATCATGGAAGTCAACACTGCAAATGGTGATCCAGAAATCCCAGTTGGAGAACTTGCCCCCAAGCCAATGAAAGACCTCACACCAGAAGAGATGAAGCAATCAAATCTTGAAGCATTGCTCAAGATTATATCATGCAAACTCTTCCAAATGAGTACATTGCAAAGGTACTTCACTGTGAGACAGCTAAAGACATGTGGGATGCATTGGCACTCCTTTGTGAAGGAACTGAGCTGATTAAAGAGAGCCAACTGTCAACAGCCGTCAAGAAGTTTGAACACTTCAAGATGCAACCAGAAGAGTCTATTGATCAGCTAGACAATAGATTTACCAAGATCATAAACGAGATTGAATCTCTTGGCAAGAAATATACAAATAGAGAGAAAAACTTGAAGATCTTGGACTCTCTAATCAAGAAATGGAGACTGAAAAAGACCATCATCAAAGATACTCAAGATATCAAGATATGGTCTACTCAAACTCTTTTTCAGAACCTCAAAGCTCATGAGTATGATCTTGAAAGAGAAGAAAACTCAGAAAATGATGAGCCAACTGCAACCCCATCTACCTCCAAGACTGTGGCTTTCAAAGCAGCAAATACAAAGGCTGCAAGTACCTCATCTGGCAAGACCTCTCTGAAAACAGAAGACTTTGAAGGATCAGACATGAGCCTAAAAGAGCAAATGGCCCTCATGATCAAGAGATTTGAAAGGATGAACACTCTGAACAGCAAATATAGAAAATTCTACAGGAATTATAAAGATAGGAGAGCCGGTTCATCTTCTAGAGGATCAAGAGAAAGAACACCAGAAAGGTATCCTAAGAAAGATGTGGAGTCATCTGACAACAGAAATTCCAGAAGAAGAGATGCTACTCCTCCAAGAAGAAACAATCCTAATCAGAAACCTGGATCATGCTTCAATTGTCATAAACCAGGACATTATGTCTATGAATGTCCAGACCTAAACCTAGAAGACAAAGAAGAAAGAAAGCCAAGAAGTGACAGACAAGCAATGGTGACTGAAGAATCTGAATATCAAAGTGATGATCTTCCTTCATCACCAGACTGTCAAATCTTCTCAAATGATTCAGACGATCTAGCTATGATGGCCATAGGAGAAAACGAGGTAAATTCTTATCCAACATCTTTCCATTCACCTATTTTCTCACACACAGAAGAGGTAAACTCATCTGTAGGCGAATCAGAAGACACCTATTACCAATCTTCGAAAGAAGTAAAAGGTGATCTCGATATTGCCACAAGAGCTTTCATAGAAGTGGAAGAGGAGAACAAGGGTTTAAGGAAAGAAATTTCTAAGTTGAAAAAGGTTAAGTTTGACAACACCCTTGAGTTGGTAACAATGAATGAAAGATTGACTAAAGAAGTGGAACTTCTTAAAGAAGAAAATACCACAATAACTCAGTTGTATGAAAGGATGTTAAAAACTCAAGCCTCGGAAACTAAGGAATTTCGTTCACTTCAAACTAAGTTCGATGATCTCTTCCAAGCACACAAGCTCTTAGAAAAGGAGAAGGAATGTCTTAATCAAAAGATATCAGAGTTCAATAAAGCTTCTACTACTATTGAAAGTATCTCTGAATATTATAGATCTAATGGTAATAAGATGGGTTTTGGTTATGAATTTAATCCATTAACATCCTCTCCAGCTGAGGGTAGTACACCTAATCAGTGCACTACTCAGACACATGAAAAGGGTGAGTGTTTTAAACACAATGAACCTAATATGAACCAAAAGGCATCTGTACCAGCTAAGGTTAACTATCCCAACACCAAAAATGGTAAGAGACAAGTTAACCCAAGCATGCACAGAGGAACAACAAACAGCCTAGACCATCTCGTCTGAGACGGTCTCAGCTGTATGCTGCTCCAGCCAAGAAGAAGAAGTCTTCTTCACACAAATCTGTTCTCTTTGCACCCCATATCTCTTATGATATTGTGAGAACAGAGGAGTATGGTCCATATAATCGTGTGCATCGATCAGCTAATGCACCCAGGACGAATGTAATCAGTCGGAAGATAATTTATACACACTCCTATAAGAGGAAACCATCTGACTATTACTTAGCTGACACAACTAACCAATCAGACCATGCCAAGGTGTCAACTGGTAAGATTTGGTTCTGTGATGCCCGAGGGAAACAACTCAAGTGTTCAAGGTTGTTCAAACGACCAATGTATATGTGGGTTCCCAAGGGTAGTACTAACACCCAAGGACCCAAGACAAAATGGGTACCTAAGACTTAATCTTTCTTGCAGGAAAGGAGGGACCTATACAGAAGAGGAGGTCTAGTAGGAGAAACTTGGTACATAGATAGTGGATGCTCAACTCACATGACTGGAACCAAAGCCCTGCTGACCAACTATACAGAAAAGAAAGGTCCAAAAGTCTTCTTTGGTGATAACGCGCACGGTAACACAAAAGGATATGGCACCCTTAAATTCAATTTATTATCTGTTTCTCACTTTTGTGACAATGGATACTCAGTAAAATTCTCTAAAGATGAGTGTCTCATAAGTGATAAAAGAACAAAACAAAACCTTCTAATAGGAGCTAGAAAAGGTAGTATGTATCTTGCAAATAAGGGGATATTCTTGGGATACTCCTCTACTAGCAAAGCATTTAGAGTATTCAACAAACGAACCCTTCTTGTGGAAGAAACAACTCATGTTGTTTTTTATGAATCTTGTGAAAAGAATGCAGTAGTATCAAACTCAGCTGTAGACAAGATGAGGAAACTAGTGATCAAGTCCAGACCAGATGAGTTCATTGAAGTCAATGAACCATTCCCTGAAGAACCAGAGGAGGGTAAACCCCACAGACCTGTCACTAGATCTCAAACTCAAGCTGAACAAGTTGACCTGAATCAAGATGCAACAATTCCAAATGCAAAGGGGAATGATCTTTTTGACACACAAGATACAGATGATGATAGACCAAATCAAGTCAACCCTCCTGATAGCACTAGAACAGATGAGAATCCAAGCTCATCCAATGCAGTCACACTTGTGAGGAATACATGGAGAAATAATCATCCATCAAACCTCATCTTAGGAGGAGCAGACTCAGGTGTCAAGACCAGAAGGCAATTGAATCAGAACCCCCAATCCTCTATGTTCTGCTGGTGTGCTTTCCTGTCTAACATTGAACCAGCTGACATAGAAGAAGCTATGACTGATAGTAATTGGATCATTGCTATGCAAGAAGAACTAAACTAATTCGAAAGAAATGAAGTGTGGGAATTGGTAGACCGTCCTGAAAACCACAATGTAGTAGGTACAAAGTGGGTATTCAAGAATAAGAAGGACGAAAATGATGTGATAACTAGAAATAAAGCAAGGCTAGTTGCAAAAGGATACTTACAATCTGGAGGAATTGATTATGATGAGACATTTGCTCCAGTAGCAAGACTAGAAGCTATTCGAATATTTCTTGCTTATGCATCATATATGGGCTTCAAGGTATATCAAATGGATGTCAAAAGTGCCTTCCTAAATGGTATTCTAATAGAAGAAGTGTATGTAGAGCAGCCTCCAGGCTTTGAAAAAGGAGATCAAGTATATCGACTAAAGAAGGCCCTCTATGGTCTGAAACAAGCTCCTAGAGCTTGGTATGACACATTGTCACAATTCCTACTTGACAATGGATACACAAAAGGCAAAGTTGATAGAACACTTTTCAGAATACAAGAAGGAGAAGATATTCTAATGGTGCAAATATATGTAGATGACATTATATTTGGATCACCCAATCAAGATATGTGCAAGAAGTTCTCTGAACTAATGCAAGGAAAATTCGAGATTAGTATGATGGGTGAGATGAACTACTTCCTAGGACTTCAAGTCAAGCAAAGTCCAGAAGGAATTTTCATCAACCAATCCAAGTATACCAAGAGTCTATTAGAAAGATTCAAAGCTCTACAAAGCAAGACTGCAAGGATTCCAATGATGACCTCTTTCAAAATGGAACCAGATGAATCTGGAAAAGCAGTTGATCAAGCTGAATATAGAGCACTGATTGGATCTCTTCTATATCTTACAGCCAGCAGACCAGACATAACCTTTGTTGTAGGAGTATGTGCTAGGTTTCAAGCAAACCCAAAAAAAAGTCATCTAGAAGCAGCAAGGAAGATTCTCAAGTACCTAAAAGGAACAGTCAACTTAGGACTATGGTACCCTGCTGATGACAATCTAGAACTGAGTGGATACTCTGACTCAGACTATGGTGGATGCAGAATTGATAGGAAATCCACATCAGGAACATGTCAATTCCTAAGCAACAAGTTAATTTCATGGTTTTCAAAGAAGCAAACCTCTGTTGCAACCTCCACCACTGAGGCAGAATATATGGCAGCTGGAAGTTGTTGTAGTCAGCTGCTCTGGCTGGTCCAACAACTAAAAGATTATAATGTAGAGGCAAAAGAAGTCCCTATCTACTGTGATAGCAGCAGTGCCATTGCCATCACTCAAAATCTAGTTCTTCACACAAGGTGCAAGCATGTCGACATTCGACACCATTTCATAAGAGACCACCTTGAAAAGAAAGACATCAAGATGGAGAAAATTCACACAGATATCCAAAAAGCAGACATCTTGACTAAGCCCCTAGCTGAAGAAAGGTTCAAGGCCCTATGCTACAGCCTAGGACTCCTTGATCCAAGCACATGAATAACAAGAGCAACTGAGAAGACCTCAGCTGATACAACTGCAGCAGACTAGGAGAATCAGATGAGGTGAATAGACACCCTCATCTTCAGGTAAGTTTTTCCCGATGAAGACAAATAAAGCTGAGGGAATACATAGAGCTATTAAATCAAGGGGGAATCCATGATACCTTAAGAATCCTTGATAAAATAGTCTATCTTCTGCTTTGCATAACATATATATATTTATTCAGAAGAGTTGAACAAAGTTACTTAAAGTCCGTACTCAAAGCAATGTATACATATGTATAATAATAAACTATTCTTCATAAAATACTTTATCACTATACATGCATACAATATACTATTGAGCTATACAATGATGGATTAATACACCATCCCCACCGACTCAACAGTATGCAAGCTGTATACGGATCTCAAATAACTCATGTTCAAAATATATAATTTCTGCATTCCACGAGATAAAGTCTGAATATCTTTAAATGTGAACCATTAGATCAGGAATCTCATTGTTGATCTTAAGAAGTAACCTTTTCATAAATTCAGACCTATCAACTCTATATTTTTGTCATCTTTCTCCTCAACATCTCATCTCTACCTCTATAAAAGGAGGCAGTTATGGGAATAACTAAGAACACAAATCACTAACGATTATTTCTGTTTCAGGTATGGAGAAAATCGAAAGAAGAGATGGCATGGACATCATCCCTCAACCAAGGTATTGGGTGAAGGAGATGAAGATCTGTCCAGAAGATGAAGATGATGCAGATCAGCATACTTGGCTCATTCAACATACATATCTTTTTGAAAAGAAAAGAAAGAAGAGAAGTTCTTGTTGAAAAGAAAAGAAAGAAGAGATGCAGAGGACAGAGTAGCAAGCAAGCAGAGCTTCTTCTCCAGGGGGAAGTTCTACATGGAGAGCTTGTTACCAAAGACTACTTTGTCAAAAACCAATCAAGAAGACCCAGCGCCTGCCTTTCTCTTCACTATCCATTGAAGCACCCTTCAAGCTTCTCCCTCCTCAAGAGAAGCGAAGAAATTCAACAAGGACACATTAGATGCTACATCCCATCTATTGGTGATGGAGCATCCGATGGTGAGGACAACCTGAACTAGTGGAATATCATCTAGGCTAACCAGCTATACTTTGTTAAGATGATAACACATGGTTAAGGGGGAATTGCTGAAAGATCCATCAAACCAGGTTGCACAAACTTTCACAAAAGATTTTCTCAGCCATTCAAAATATCTACTCAGCTGACCAGAAGACTTGCAAGGCAAATCAGCAGACTTCTCAAGAAAATCAGAAGACTCTACTCAGCTGATCAGATCACCTCTAAATCATCAAAAAGTCTAATGATTATCTATTTTGATCATGTAATTCATTCTAGAATTGTTTCTGAATGTAATTAAGGAATTCGGCCTATATAAGGAATGTCTTTTACTTAAAGAAAACGGCCTTGAATGATCAAATTTTACTAAAATTTAGTCTCAACGGCTATTTTTGGTAATGATGTCATTAGTACTCAATTACTATTCTGCCTGCAAATCAAAAACTGCCACATGGCATGTTGAGCCGGCAAAATTAAAGGAATGACCAGAAGATAAAGAAGGATATTCTTGGGTATTACTCCACTCTTAAATCATTCTTGACTGTTGGATGAATGCACAAACCGAGATTTACTGGAGTATATAAACAACCCTTAAGCCATTCCTCAAACCCTTTCGCTCACAAAACTCAATTGCTCTCAATCACTCTCGTTCTGAATATTTTCTTAAGCATTCCAAACCTAACTCTCAAACACTCAGAATGGGGATCATTGAAATCTATGATGAGAAGACCAAGAACACAGGCGCTCTAGATGCAACAAAGTGGTCTAAAGAAGGGAAGATATTCACTGAGAAGGCTCTGTTTTTCAAGGGCAAACATACTGCAGAGAACAAGGAAATTCTCCTTCGTTGCATCAACCTCAAACTTCGTGAATTTCTAGAAGGAGCACCAACCAATGTGTATGAACAAGATGTGCTCGCTTTCTACTCGAACGCCATATTGAAAGGATCTCATGTTGAAAGTGTCATGGGTGGACACAAAGTCAAGGTTACAAGAGAGATTCTTTAGGAACTGTTCGATCTACCAAGGGGGAAGGTAAACATCTCTACTTACATTATGGGGAGAGAAAATGAATATATGGAGATGTTTACTAGAGGAAGAGTCAAGGCTACTGATGCCTCTGGTGTCAAGAAGTCTCAACTTGATCTCAAGTTTCAGACTTTGATGGATATAGCAGGTAAGATGTTGCTTGGCAACACGTTTAGTCATGATGCAGTTACCACTCTGAAGGTCAGAGTTATGGCTGCAATTTGGGATCAGATTGATGGAGATTGGCAAGGGTTTTTCTTGGACAGAATTGCTCTTGAAGCCAAGAAGGTTACTCTGAACCTGCAATCCAAGGAGTGGAAAGTGACATCCACAGTCAGCTTTGTCAATAAGCTGAGTATCATCCTTCTAGAGATACTCCCAAAGAAGTATAAGATGGGTCCTGCTAAGAAGTTTCACATCTCCAAATATTACCTGAGAAAGGAGGCCCTTGCTGAGGCAGCAAGGTTGAAGGAGGAAAAGAAGAAGAAGTTGGCTGAAGCATCCTCCAAAGATGCTGTTAAGGAGGCAGAAGAGTCCGCTCATGACTCTGCTGAAGAAGAAGAGGAGCCTACCAAAGAAGAGGCTCAACAGAAGACAGTTGAGGATGATGATGATAATCAGACCTTAGCACAAAGAAGACATTTAATCAGATCAGGGCTCATCTCCCCATCTGATTCAGATGCCACTCCTTCAGCCTCTCCTTTGAAGAAGGCAGGTATCTCTACTCCCTCCCTTAAATCTACTCCTTCAAAACTTTCTAAGGGTCAGAAGAGAAAGAGGAACTCTTCTTCTTTCACAAAGAAGTCTAAGAAATCCAGGCTCCCTACTCCCATGAGCATAGCCCCAATTTCATCCTTTAATCCTACTGAAAGTGACAACCCATCTGAACCCTCAAACACTGAAACTCAAACCCCTGTTGATACTCACACAGCAGAGGATCAAGCCATGCCCCAGATCACTGCTGATTCACAAACAGCAGATGACCAAATCCAGAACACTCCTCAATCCCCTGCTAATGATCAACCAGCAGATGATCAAACTCATGCAGAAACCTCAGAAAACACTTCCCAGATCCTTGTTGATACTCACACAGCAGAGGAAACTATTCCAACCGCTCAACTCCATACCTCTTCTGCACCAGAAGACCTGGCTCCAGCAGCCCTAACTCAAACTCAGTATAACATGGTGCACTATCCAATGTGCACTAGGGAAAAGATCATGCGAATAAAAATTGCCAACCTGCTGAAAACCACTGTTCCTGGAGTTGATGAAGATTCAATCCAATTTGAACAAGTGCTGAGAATATGCACTTGGATTGAGCTGAGAAGAGATGATGTGGATGACCTCATTGAAGTCATGGAAGGAATGGGTGGAAAGGCCAACTTCCTCGACTGGGAAATGGAGCAAAAAGAGGTTGCTCAAGTCCAATCATTCACTGAACTGTTGCCCACAGAGTCTCTGACCAAGGTATGCCAAAGGATTTTAGGAATCCCCTCTAAGGTCCCCTCTGTACCAGACACGACTGCAGATGATACGGCTGAACCAGCTGAGAAAGAAGAAAAGGAAAGAGAAGTGGTGACTGTCCCCTCTCACTTCTTTCCTAAGCATGAGCTCGATCACTTCATCTATCAACCTCATCAAAGGAAAGGTCGATTATTTTCTCGTCTGGTTGATGTCACAACAAACTTTCTTCAAGAAGGTTATCTCACTGCGGAAGAAAAGGGAATGGCCCTAGTTGTCTACAATCCACCTACCATTCCAATACTTCCACAGGAAGCTCAAGGTACTGCCTCACCCTCTACTACATCTATTGATATTCGAGCAGATGTATGTGCTCAAGTCAAGGAAGCAATAGACACACACTTCGACAAAGGGCTAGGCATGGAGCTGGCCAGATTTGTAGAAAAGGCCATTTATGAGCAGAAGACTCGTCTCACCGATCAAATCCTTGACATCGATGACAAGTTCGGTGAGGCACTCCATAATCAGCTAGAGGAGTATCTCAACTTAGAGATGAAGAAATCAGCAGACAGAACCAAAATATTTGCTGATCTCTATGCAAATGAGATTAACCGCTTAGAGAACTCCTACAAAAACAGACTCGATGATGCTGAAGCAAGAGCCACTGAAGGTCAAGCTCTACTTAAATCAGCTGCTGAGGCAAACGAGAAATTGCAGACTCAGCTGAAGGAGACAGCATCCAAATTAGAAGCACTCACAGCTAAACTTGAAGTTGTCTCTTCTTCAAACTCTCATGCTCAGATCCTAGAGCACAGTATCACACATCTAACCCACGTCGGCAAGGTCAATGCCATGGCTCTCAAGCAGACTCTGCATGTGGAGATTCTAAATGCCATGAAGCCTTTTGCGGCTGCACTTGCTGAAGCCAAAAAGGGGGAAGATGTATTGATAAAAGCTCTGGAAAAGTCTACTGCTCAGCAAGTTGAACTAGTAGTAGCACAAGATGATCTGAATGAAACCTTGGGAAGCTTGAAGAGCAAAATCAAGAACAGACAAGGCAATGAAGCTGCTCAAGAAGAAACTCAAGATCCTGCCAAGAATCTAAAGCTCACTGTCCCTGCAGAACAAGTTTCTGAAAAGAGGATGACAAGGAAAAGAAAGGCAGATGAGAAATCAGTTCCGGCAGAGCCTTCTGCAGAAGAGATAGAAGCTCAAGAACTGAAGAAAAAGAAGATGCTTGAAGCTCAAGAGCTTAAGCAAAAGAAGCTAAATGATGCGAAGGCAGTCAAAGCCAAGTTTGATATGAAAGTGGCCAAACTCAGGAAAGCTCTTAAAGACAAAGCAAAAGAAGAAACAGTCCTGGTGTTTGACAGCTCATATGTGGATATGTTGGCACTACCAGATGAGTTAGCAAGATGGTATCCTCTGAAGAAGAAATGGCAAATCCAACACCACATAGTAAGAAAGTTTGGTCCTCTTCCTACATATGAAGATAAATTTCTTCAATTTTCCCAGTTCATGAATTTTGAAGATCAAGAGTTCTGGAAAGAAATAGTCAAGACAACCAAAGAACTTGACAATTGCGGAATTCTAACTCCAGAAGAACCTAAATGGGATCCTCCCACTCTGGGCTCCGGAAGGATAAACATGATAGAAGTCAAGCTCATCCTGGAGAAGATCTACAAAGAAGAGAATGTTACAGACCCTCAACACATGGAAGATGTTCGAGCCCGTCTGTATCTTGCCTTCCGCATCTAAATCAACAGAAGACCTGATGAAGACTACATTAGAAGTTCAAGAAACTAACACTTGTAATCTGTAAAATCCTCATATATATTCAAGTATTAGTTCCTTTTGCTTACAAGACAAACTCTCATTGTCTTCATCAGAAACTTCATGTTTTAAAAGATTTTATAAACTCTTATCTTATTCATTAAGAGCATTTATCAAGTATAGTTTTGGCTTCATCAAAAAGGGGGAAATTGTTGGGATATAAATTCACCCTAAGCCCCACTTGATGTTAGAATAGTTTTGATGGCCAAAACACTTAGAGTTTATAAATGTAATAGGATCAACTGACTTTGTATAGAATAGCTTAGACTAGTCTTGTGTGATCAACTTTAATTGATATCAGCTGATCAGCACAGTATTGGCTTACATGCGCATCCTCAAGATGAGAAGAGTAGAAGGCATGAAGACTAGAAGATCCTTGAAGACCAGATAAGTAAGGTGCTTGTATACCTACTTATCTGATGGAGTCCAAGTTGAAGATGGCCTAACATAGCACAAAGAATTGCCAGATCAGAAGAGTGTTACTCTTCTGATATCAGGAGACAGAAGACTTAAGGCCAGACGAGTTGCCAGAAGACTAGTAGTGAAGATCAGAAGACTAGGAGCTCGTCCAGGACTCGGCTGATTCCAAAGTCATCTTGCATTTCAAATGAAGACTTACCATTATTAGAAGATTGACATGATCCTAGAATTGAAGCAATCAAGCGGCTGGAATCAAGGAATCAAGCAAACATGGAAAGATTGCCCCAACGGCTAGTTGCAGCAATTATCCCTATAAATATAAGAGGATGAGAAATTACAAACAAGAAGTCACTACGAGAGAATTCACAAAAGCTAATAAAGCAAGCAAGCAACAAAGCATTATTCTGTTGAGAATTCTCAAAGAGCCAAAAATCATTAGAACACCTTCTAGCTCTTAGGTGATTTCCCATCCAACCAAAGAACCTGAATCCTACTCTCATTGTATACTTATTGATTTAGGCACAGTGGTTAAGCAATTTATAAGCTTGAACCATTAGTTGAATACATTCAAAAACCCCAAAACCCCCACCATAAGGTTAAGTTTTTGAACCCCTGTAAAGTGCAAGTGCTTCCAATCACTTGTGGAGACCGTAGTAGTTAGGACTGCTCAGATCTCAAAGTCCTACCCTTGGGACTATAAAGGACAAGCCCTTGTAATTTTTGGTAAATTAAAGGGATTAAACATCACGTTAGGACGTGAGAGTGGACGTAGGATCGTATATCCGAACCACTATAAACCTGGTGTCATTTACTTTCTGCACTTTACTTTATTGCTTATTCATATCTTTATATAGTGCATATTGTGTATTTCAAATATCTTCAAACAAGGCCATAATCTTCAAACCAGCATCAGCTGAGCTTTTCATTAAGTAAACAAGATAGTGTTTTCAAAAGAACTCAAGAACGAGTCTAAACAAACAGGCCTACTCACTTCCGCATTTAACCTCCTCAACAGATCACTATAGTCATCTGGACCAGCAGACTTGTAGTCCAGCTGACATAGAAATCAGAAGAGGTTCCAAACTTATTTGAAAAAGTTTTAAAGTCTATTCACCCCTCCCCTCTAGACTTTAATCCCATTCACTACTCGTTCAGGGACCAACATGAGGTTATATAAAGGAGCCTTAAGTTAGTCTTGAAAACCCTAGCACACACGAAATTGAGAAAAACGGTTAGGGTTTTAAGGAGACGAAACTAAGGCACCTTCTCCACGTTTGATAGTGCGCCGTCCACCCGGTGTTCGAGCGAGGTTGGGAGACAGGCTAGAAGATCCGTAGATTGGAATCAACGTCTCGATCTTCAAGGGTAACAAATCTAAATTCTGCTTTAGACGCATGTTTAGGTTTTAATTCGTTATTTATACGTTTGGCATCCGACAACGATCCCGGTGATGGACCGCCTTCGCCGGCGTGTTCCAGCAACTTGTTGCCCGCAAAGAAGAACTGGAGTAAGGGCAAGTCATTTCACCCTCTCAAGTTCTATCTCAAGAAGGATGCCATTGAAAGGCAAACCCAAGGCAGACTAGCTAAGAAGAAGCAGATTCAGATCAATCCGAGAGATGCTATGATTGAGGCTGAATCATCCAGTGAAGAAGAAGAGGAGTAAGTTCAAGCTGGAACTAGTGGTGCACTAGTTGACTATGTTTCAGATGAGGCGATGATAGAGTCTGTTGATGATTCTGAGGAAACTGAAACAGACGAGTCTTCTGAAGAAGTTGAGAAGGAAACTGAGGAAGAGTACCAACTCAGGATAAGTCAAATTCCCAGAGGCGACTTGTCTGGTCCTCCCCCTCCTACTCGTGTGGTGGCCGAATCATCCTCCTCTCCTGCCAAGAAGGCACGAATGGTTAGTACTTCTACTTCCATTCCTTCTATATCCCCTCCATCTGTTCCGATTAAGAAAAAAGCAAGAACACACCGTTCTCGTGCCAGACCAGTTCCATCAGCCACACCAAAATTTGTTCAGCACTTGAGTTCTTTATTGACTCAAGATGCCCCAGTGTTTGTTCATGCTGAAGATGCCCCTTCCCATGAAATTCTTGTTCAAATCCCACCTAAACCCCAAGAAACCACTCCCCAAATTACTCTACCCTCAACAAAATATGTTGAACCGCCTAACCCGTCTATTATGGGAACTCCATTAGCTGACACTTCAGCAACTGAGATAAGAACCCCACTTACTCAAACCCCTCCCATAAATAGATTTCCAAACTTGGTCAACTATCCAATGTGCCCCAGGGAGAAGAAGCTCCGAGCACAGATGACTAAGAATCTGAAGAGACAGTTGCCCTCGATTGAGATTGATACCATTTCTGAAGCATACGAGAAGTTGATTCGTATTTGCACATGGGTCGCATTAAGGGAAGGACCATGTGAAGATTTGTTTGAGGTAATAACTGGTATGGGTGGTATCTCCAATTTTCAAGATTGGGAGCTAAAGCAAAAAGAGACCAGTGGTGTGAAGAAGCATTCAGAGTTAAGGACTGTTGAAGCCTTAACTGGTCTTGTGAAGAAGATGCTTGACATTCCATATGATGTTTTATCCGTGGAAAGGCCGAGTGTTGGTATTCAAGTTTCTGAGTTTAATCTTGTAGAAGAAGAGTTGATGCAAGAAGCTGAACCAGTAGAGGAGTTGAAGTCTACTGATCCAGTTCTTGATCTGGAGAATGTATCTGATCAACTAAGAGGAATTGTCTTCAAATTCCAAGTTGAGCATGCACACGGTCCGAGGTGCAATGTTGGTCAGATCACCAGACAAGTTGAGAAGTATTTCCCATATGAGACATGTGCGTATACTGCAAGGCTGGTTGAGATCGTCAAGAAAGAATGTGACGAAGCTGAAAGAAGAGCAAAGGAATCAAGGTTAGCAATCATAACTTACTCTCCGCGTTTAAGTTTAAGAGCCATAGCTGGAAGCGTTGTTCCTGAAATAGTAGAAGACGAGGTCTTGGCTATTGAGATGGAAGACGAGTTGATTGAAGTTCATGTTGCTGAGGAAGAAGTGATGATGGATATTATTCCTGAAGAAGTTGTTCACACGACATAATCTATTACATCTGTTTCCATTGATGAATTGAAGAATGATTTGAGACAGGTCATAAAATCTTCGATAGATGAGTTCTTAAAATCTGATTTGAAGAAGGCTCTGATAGATCAGAACAGTTCGCTCGTAACTAGTTCAAAAGAGTTGATTATCAATGAAGTCAATCAGATGGATGCCACTTTCAGACAAGAGATGTTTACTCAATTGGAAGATTTTCTGCAAAGCCAAATTGAGTATTCGGAAAGGAGTTCTGTAGATTTTGCGAGAGTTTTAGCTCAAGAATCAAAGAAGATGGAGAGAATCCACAAAGTAAAAATTGAAATCGCTGATGAGCAGAGAAGGGAAGCTCATGAACAGTTGGTTCAGGCAAGAGCATTGTTGAATGCTATGACTGAGGAAAACAGATTGCTGAAGCTGACTGCAACTCATTTCAAGAACGAGTTCAACTTTTCATCCAAAAAGCTTGAATACACTGCAGATCGACTTGAAAAATTTAGTCAAGATGGAAGTTATCAGAAGTAGATAGATAAAGCTACTGATCTGATGAAACGAGCTATTCAAGAAGAGATTACTAGATTCACTTCTCTTTTCACTCTTAAGGCAAGTGATGAAGCCAAAAAGGGGGAAGAGATTGAAGAAGTAAAGGTGACTGGAGTTGAAACCCAAACTACTGTTGTTGCTACTGATATTCCTGTTCGTTCGACTAGAAGAAGGCTAGTGAAGAAAGCTGAGTTAGAGCAGATCAGCACAGAAGATCAGTTGATAGCTGCAAAAGGCAAAGGCAAGATAACTAAAGAGGTTCAGACAAGAAGGATTGTCAAAAGGAAGTTGGATATTCGTGAACCTAAGGTTAAAGAGTCAATAGGTCAAATCATTGCTGATATTGATGAGACTGAAATTCTGAAGAAGCAAAAGTTGGAAGATGATCGATATGCTAACAAGAAGGTGTTAGGAAAACATAACAAGAGGTTGCAAGATTGAAAGGAAAATCCAGGCGTGATTGAAGATGCTCACATTGACAGATTTATAGATGTTGAACATAGAGAAGCATGGAAAATTTTCGAGATAAAGTGGAAAGTAGATCACTGGATCATTCGAAAGTTTGGTGACTCAGATAGCAAAGACGAGTTGTTTGCTATTTTTGATAAGTTCATGGAAGCTGAAGATGAGAATCTTTGGAATCTCATTATGCGTATTGCTACTGCAGTTGGATACAACATTCTTTGTCCAGATTTTCCAAAGTGGGAAACTCCAATGTTAGGATCTGGAAAGCGTGTTAATTTCAATGTTATTAAGAAGTTTGAAGAAAAGCTGCTAGAGAAGGAGAAGATCGATAATGAAGATCACATATCTGATATTCATCGACGTGTCTTGGAAGCATTTCAAGTTCCAAATCCTGATGCTGACACTCCAAGTGGTGGAACCATGGAATGAAGAAACTGTAAGTGTTTACATATATTTTGTTATTTTTGCTAAGTATTTGTAATCTACCTGATCTACTGGTTATTAATGAAAAAAAAATGAAAATTTTGAAGAAGATAACTACTTAACTAGTCTACTAACTTAAAATAATTCAAGTAGTTTTGGCTTCATCAAAAAGGGGTAAATTGTTGGGATATGAATCTTGAAACAAGTCCTAATTGATGAAAGAAGTAGTTTTGATAAGCCAAAAGAAGACTTGAATATATTTCTAAGTGTTGACTGATCTAGTTATGGAAGTCGTCTTGTGACAAGATCAGTAGAGTACAAAAGAAAGAAAGAAAAGACAAGTACGATTTTATAAGTACTGTGAAAGAAACTAAGTATTGAAGTTTTTATAGGTTTTATGTTGAGCTTATAATTGTTGTATAGAAGCTCATAGTTTATATTTGTGTTATATTGATGTATAGATTTAAGGTGACTAAGCTGGATTTATAAAGCTTAAAGTAATGTAATAGTCTTGTTAAGATTAGATTGATAGGACTAGATTAGTTATATATGAAAGTCTACTGGAAGAAGACTGCTACAAGACAAGAAGACTTGTGAAGACAAGACAAGTGCTGAGAAAAGAATTGTCTAAGTGTTGAAGACTAGACAAGTCAAGTTCGCACAGAAGTAAAGAACGCATGGAAATAACATAATGAAGATAAGGTCGTATATTGAAGAGTTAGTTATGGAATAACTAATTAACTGAAGAAACGCGTGAAAGGATAAGAAGAAGTAGTTACAAAGTTGGTTATCAAGAAAAGGTTGTAGGAATAACAAACTTATCTTGGTATTCTGAAAGTTTATAAATAGTCGAAGACATTCAACGTTGGATACTACTGAAACATTACTACGAGATTAAAAGCGTATTTTATAGAAATATTCAAAGCAAGAGAAGCTCACAGAGTTGAAGTTCAGAAGTTGAAGCCAGAAGACAAGTCATACTCAAGGAGGCTGCTACTGAATTAGAGAAGTTTTTCTTTAAAGTTTTGTTGTTAATCAAGTTGCTAGTTGCTTGTAAAATAGCTAGTTGTAAGATCGAAGAAACACTTAGTAGTGTTATCGAAAAGATCGAAGTCTTATTTCTTGGGACTTTAAACCACAAGAACACACTACTCGAAGAGAAGAGTTAATAAGAATTTCACGACTGGAGTTGTGAGAGTGGATGTAGACAAGTTGTCGAACCACTATAAATCTCGTGTTGATTTACTTTACTGTTTTATTTGTGTTTAATTGATTACTTGTTTAATTGGTTAATCTGCATATAGAATAGACAAGATCAGTGTTCTTCGTAATAGTTGAGTATAAAATTTTAAGGGCTCATTATTGATTCTGATATTCCGCATTGTGTACTTTGATATTTTGAAAGATTTTTAAAAGTCTATTTACCCCTCCCCTCTAGACTTTTACTAGCTTACTCAATCTTACTACTCAACTAGGAACCTACACTATATACCAGAGATTGGTCAACACAATGTTCGAGCAACAAATCAGCGAGACAATGGAAGTCTACATAGAAGACATTGTTGTGAAATAGTTGCACAAGGAAGATCATGATCGACATTTGGCAATGGCGTTCGAAATTATGCGAGAATATGGTATGAAGCTCAACCTAAAGAAGTGCAGCTTTGGGGTACAATCTAGAAAACTTTTAGGCCACATGGTCAACCAAAGGGGGATTGAGGCGAACCCAAGTAAAATTCAGGCAATTGTCGACATGCAAAGTCCGAGGAACGTCAAAGAGGTACAAAGATTAACTGGTTGTTTGGCTGCATTGAACATATTTATAGAAAAATCCGGAGATCGTTGTAAACCCTTCTTCGATGCTTTGAAGAAAGTAAAATTTGAATGGACATGGGAATGTGAGCAAGCTTTCATTGGGCTCAAAGAGTATCTGGCCGATACAATAATATTATCAAAACCAGTCCCGGGGGAGAAATTGTTTTTATATCTCGCCGCAAGTCAATATGTGATAAGTGCAGTGCTCGTTCGAGCAGAAGGTACCACTTATTTACCAATTTATTATGTAAGTCAAGCATTGAGGGATGCCGAGCTAAGGTATGCCCCGTTAGAAAAGTTAGCATATGCTTTGGTGATGAGTGTAAGGAAGTTGAGGCCATATTTTTTCGATCATGAGGTGGAGGTTTTGACAACATTTCCACTTCGTCAGATTCTGCATAGGCCAGATACTGCGGGTATATTTTTGAATTGGGCTGTAGAGATCGGACAGTTCAGTGTGACTTTCTCGCCAAGGACTGCAACTAAAGACTAGGTGCTTGCCGACTTTATTGTGGAGCTTACATTCCCACCAGATCTGAGCAAGGAACTCGAAGTACGACCTTGGTCTATGTTTGTCGATGATTCCTCGACGAGCACTCGGGCTGGGGCTGGAATTGTTTTAATAAGTCCATTGGGACAAACTTTCGCATCAGCTATAAGGTTCGATTTTTTGGCGACCAATAATGAATCAGAGTATGAGGCGTTGGTCGCAGGTTTGAAGATGGCAATGGTTGTAGGGGCTCATCAACTCAAGATTTATAGTGACTCGCAGTTGATAGTGTGCCAAGTAAAAGGGGATTATGAAGCTCGCAACGAGCAGATGATGAAGTACCATGATTTGGAGAAGAACTTACTCGAGCAATTTGAACAAATATATCTCGAGCAAGTCCCGAGGGAGTTAAATTCGCAAGCTAATGCTTTGGCTCGCATAGCCACCTCAGAAGGGGAGGCTGAATTCAATGAGGTAATTATAAAAAAAAATTAGTCCTTCTATCAGGTACAACTTGATCGCACATACTGAGGCAGCCACTGGCGAGCAGAGTTGGATGACTCCAATTTTTTAATATATCAAACGAGACACACTCCCGACAGATAAAGTTAATGCAAAAAGGTTGCAGATTCGAGCAGCAAGATACACCATAATCAACGAGAAGCTTTACAAAAGAGGATTTGCATTGCCACTATTAAAATGCCTAAGTACTGAAGAGGCCGAGGTTGTTTTGGGAGAGATCCATGAAGGAATGTGCGGGAATCACACTAGAGGACATGCCCTCGCTATGAAGACTATTCGACAATGTTATTTTTGGCTAACATTGAAGAAAGACGCAATGCATTATGCAAAGACATGTAGAAATTGTCAACTTTATGCTCCAACCAACCATTCGCCACCAGATGATTTAATTTCAGTATATAGCTCTTGGCCATTCGCCAAGTGGGGCATTGACTTGATCGGACCCTTCCCGGCAGGCACGGGGGGGGGGTGATTTTTTCAATGGTCGTTGTGGATTATTTTACGAAGTGGGTGGAAGCAAAGGCGATGAAGACTATAACGACAAGAAAATTTTCATTTGGACACACATCATTTGCCGTTTTGGATTACCTCAGGCAATTGTGACGGACAACGGAAAGCAATTCAACAACATCGACATGATAAATTGGTGTTCGACATGGGGGATCAAGAAATTGTTTTCAACACCTTACCATCCACAAGAAAATGGCCAAGTAGAGGCGGTCAACAAAATTTTAAAGCATACTCAAAAGGAAAAACTGGATGGCTTGAGGGGGACTTGGGCCGACGAACTTCCAATGGTCTTGTGGTCATACCGGACGACCACAAGAAATTTAACGGGCGAAACTCCATTTGCACTTGCATTTGGATCAGAAGCAATGGTGCCAGCTGAAGCAAACGTCCCAAGTTTCAGGAGAGAGAGTCATGACGAGGAGTATAACAACAATTCGCAATTGATAGATCTTGATTTGTTAGAAGAGAAGAGATTGGCGGCCGATGAGAAGAACATTGCTTACAAGAGAAGATCAAAAAGATATTACAATTCCAAAGTACGAATTCGCAAAATCCAAATTGGCGACCTCGTACTTCGGCGAGCATTTGAACAGCCAATCGGCATACTTGGCCCGACCTGGAAAGGATCGTTTCGCATCGCTCATTCGCTAACAAACGGAGCGTACGAAATGGAGGAACTGGATGGCGGTCCGTGCAAGTATCCCTGGAATGCTATCAAACTAAAGAAATATTACCAGTAAGTTTGCTTTTCGATTCTGATGTAGAATTTAAAAAAATTCGGAATGTACATTTGTAAATTAGTCTCCCCAAAGTTGTAAAAGGTTTATCTTTTGAAATGAATAACAAATTTATTTAAATTGAATTCTAAGCATGAACAAAAACCATATCCTAGGTTGCGTACGAGCATGATCAATTTATATTTACAATATTCTTAAGTTTCCAAGAAAAGAAAAACCATCACAGGAATTTACTAAAACAACTAAATCAATTTACAGAGCATTACATAAACTGACGAGCATGCACTGAAAAGTGTATGTGGTAAAATATGAACCGAATATACATCAAAAGATTATGTTCGGGATATACGAACCAAACATACATCGAAAGATTATGTTTGGGATATACGAACAAATTTATATCGACGGATATTATATTTGGGAATACGAGCGAGCATACGCCGAAAGGCTATGTTCGTTATCATTCGAGCGACATATTTTCCAAGGAAATATGATCGTGGTATATTTTTCTAAAAATACGAGCGAACATACGCCGAAAGGCTATGTTCGTGATTATTCGAGCGACATATTTCCAAGGAAATATGTTCGTGGTACATTTTTCTAAAAATACGAGCGAACATACAACGAAAGGCTATGTTCGTGATCATTCGAGCGACATATTTCCAAGGAAATATGTTCGTGGTATATTTTTCAAAAAATACGAGCGAGCATACGCCGAAAGGCTATGTTCGTGATTATTCGAGCGACATATTTCCAAGGGAATATGTTCGTGTTATATTTTCTAAAAAAGTATTCGAGCAAAATTATACTAAAGTATAACTTTGTGATCACATGAAATCGAACAAGCTTATTCTGACGAGGATAAGACTTGGGTATGGCGAACAAACTCATGCCTAAAGGTTAAGTTTGGATAGAAACAACAAAAATTACTAAGGCAAAACATTCAATATTCGACAGAAAGAATAAAGTACGAGCAAAAACACTTGATATAAATGGAAAATCATTCATTAAAAGACCCCAATGGGACAAGCATACAAAAGAAGGCCTTAAGGGCCGAAAAGCAAAAGAACAACAAAGGAAAGCATAAAATGATTGTAAAACTAAGATGCAGGAGAATCAGTCACTTGGTTGGCAGTCTCGGCCGCATCAATTTGCTTGCCTGCCACTTCCTTCACTCGGTGCCTGGCCTTGATTGGGCTCCTCTCCATTCATCATTGTAAACCTAATTCCCATTGCAGAAAGACGAAGGAAAGTGAGACACATCTCCACCAATTCGGTCAGAGGGAGCTTCATATTAGCTTGAGGAGTCCCCGCTATGATCGCATCCTCCATGGTCGCATTGAGGGCCGAGACATCGGCCTCGGGATTAATGGAGCGAAGGCGTCGGATGACTTCAGAAGCTATATAAGCAGCAGCGAAGGACGCCATGCGGGCTAGTTTGGCCTCGAGAAAGTCTTTGTCGTCGGCAGGTTTTGTGTCCGCATCCTCCATCTACTTTTGAATTTTTTCTCGCCCAGCTTGAGCCTCTTCGAGCGAGTGTTGAGCTTTGGCAAGAGCAGCTTCCTTTTCAGCCACAGTATTTGGCGAGTTCAGTCTTATCCTCATTGAGGCTTTCAATCACAAGCTTCAAGTCCAACACCTCGGTCTCCAGGTCCCGGATATGATTGGCGACCTCGGTGACCTTCCCCTCGGCATCAACCTTTTTCTTGTCCGCCTTCTCGTAGAGATCCTTCATCATATTAAAATTTTCGATGGTCGTAGTAAGCTTTTGAGAAGTTTAATGAAGCTGAAGTTTCAACTGCTCAGTGAAGAAGGTTGTGCAAGCAGCATAGACAGAAATAGCATGGGCATCATCTATGGCTTCTTGATGGATTGCATCAGAAACCATAGTCCTCGTCAGGGCGCGAGGAATGGAAGACATAGCAAGGCGTGTAGCCGGATTGATCTCGTCGAGATGTTGGCCAGTCGGAGACCTTGATCGCAAGAAGTTGAGCACATCTTCCGATCGACGACGATCAGAACCTAACCTAGATATAAAGGAAAAATATTAAATAAGAAAATGAGCGAAGAGAAAGAGGCCGAAGAGGGAGAAGAAATGTTAGCAACAACCTCGACCCCTTGGTCACCTGGGCTCGAGCGAGGGAGAAGAGACTTCGACCGTAGTAACAGCGCTTGAAGACCCACCATGCCGAGGTGGGCGAGGAACAGTAGTCCTTTGTCGAACAGTTTGAGTTGACGTACCCGCATCGGGGGCACTCTTTCTTTTCTTCCCTTTGGTGGGAGGTTTCTCCTTGGCCACTTGCTCGGCCCTCTCACGGATCATGGAGTTTCCAAGAATATTTGACATCATATTTTTAAGAATTTTGGGGATGTTCGTCCTTAAAGGAAGAGTGGTTGTGATAGTCGGCAAAACTAAAAAGATGAAAGAAATTTTAGTGAGCGTACAAAGAAAACTGGCAAACAAGATAATAAAATATAAATTGAAATTTACCTGGAGGGAATTCTCTAAGAATATGATGAGGAGTAACGCGAAAACCAGCGTTCTCACGGATACACTCTCTGTTCAAATATTTGATAGTTCGCTTATGAAATGGACGGATAATTACACAGCTCAAATGATAGACAAAGAGCGGGGAAAGACTCCGAACAGGCGTTGTTTTCGTATCAGCTGCAAAAAGAGAAAAAGTTAGTTAGTATAAAAATACACAAAGGAAAAAATCAAGACATTTACCTTTGATTGAAACAAAGTCAAGAGGAATGTTGATTCGAGCATTCAAATCATCATGGTACTTCGCACTCTTCCAATCTCCACTGACAAACCACCATTTTTTCTTCCAGTCCCTAACCTTGTTCGGCATATACTCGACGAGCTTGAAGCTAGAGCGAGCTCGGAGATAATACCATCCTACACCATCACCGGCAGTGGGTTGAAGGAGAAAGTTAAGTTCGAGGGGAGCGAGATGTATCCCTTGGCTCCCACTTGCTCGACTCTCAAGACCGAACAAGGTCAGAACTCCTATCACATTACTCCATCCGTTGGGATGAATTTGCATTGGCGACAATCGAATTAAGTTCATGTAATTACTAATAACTGGATGGAGAGGGAAGCGAAGATCAACCTCCATCATACCAAGGGAAACAACTATACACCCCGGCGGCGGTTGATCAGCTCGCTCATCTGGAGCGGGTATGTTAAATTGACCGTATGCGGGCACAAACAACTTATTCAGATGTTCCATCAATTGCGGAATGGTGATTTGGCTTGCATACTTGTTCGCATCAAAATCACTTATGGCAGCAGGACGTTGATATCTAGGGAAGAGAACAGCGGGGTAGTTTGAGAGGTAGTCGGCATAAGAAGGTCCAGGGACCTCGCCCTCTACAAATTGTTTCTGGTCGGACAGAAAGGGACGTATCGTTTCAACATACTCAAAAGCGAGAGGTATAACATCCGGGTCAAGGTCGCTCTCTTTCGCCCTCCTCGGCATTTGGTATGGCAATTCTAACTCAGTTTCGTCGCCACTATCAAGATGAACTTCCTCATCCTTGCCATCTTCGGGATCATCGTTCCCAGCATCCTCGCGAGGAGGGGTCCTATATTGGCTAGTTTCGACCTCCTCGCTACCATCTTGTTCGGCCTCCCCAAAGTCAGTTTCCATCGACTTTCAATGAGTAGTTATGGGATTTATGTTCAATAATGGACGAGAAACTGCCTCGTCTCCGGCGGAACCCTCAAATTCAGAAGTTAAAACCACCACACCAGGTCTTGGGCTATGGCGGCATCCGGCCGCCGGAACAGTAGAAAAGTGGTCACTCAGACCTTGGGTTTCACTAATATCAAATAGTGGGGGATTCCCAACTCCCCCACCACCTACATTGCTTCCAGAAGCCATTGGAAAGTAGAGAAAAGAGAGAGAAAGATAGAAAAGAAAGAAAGAGCCTTGAAATACCTTGAGTACGGTCGGAAAACGCTAACAGTCGCCGAAAAATGCTTGAGTTCTTTATCGGAAGTTAAATCACAAAAGCTTGAAAGAAGTAAAAATGAGAAATGGGGAGGAAAGGGCCTTTTTATAGGCCCCAAACATGCAAGGGCTTATCTGCAAAAAACGAGGTAAATCTTGTAATTAACATAAAGTTGTGGGGTTTTTCTCCAAACTGACGCGTTGATTGATAATCACGCGCGTCCTTTCATTGCCAAAACGCGCCCCACGCGTAAATTCAAATTGAAAATTGGCGCATGCGTCTGACACTAGCCGTCAAATCAGGCGTCATCAAATCGCTTCGAAATAGCAAGACATCTTGGCAAATCGAGGCGACGTTTCGGCCTAGTAAGTTATGAAAAGAAATAAAACAAAAATATTACAACAGACATATATAATTATGTTCGCCCATCGAGCAAAGCCACGAGGAGCGACCGGGGCTAATCTTATATACATTATGTCTGATCAACAAGTCAGCATTTATTTTATTGACTGGTCAACAATTCAACGAAGAAAAGTCAAAGTCATCGAGTCTGGTCAGCCAGGTCAGAGGCGAGCAACCAACAAGAAGCGAGCAAGGTAAGTATATATTTAATGGTCAAACAAGTCAAGAATGTCCACGTGGCAGCAAGCAAGAACCTTCATGTTCGGCGAGCAAGGATGATGAGAGATGGTGGCAAAATGATGTATATGGGATTACAAGTAAAGATGGTCGGCATAGTGAATAATGAAGATCAAGGTCACATGGCGAATAAGGTATCTTAAAGATGGAAGGAGTAGTTATATGAGATGATATCAAGTACAGATGCTCGCGGTGAGCCCATAATCGAGTAACAACGACCAAACAAGGATGAAATTCACAGTCCGAACATTGACAAGTTCAAGGCGGTGCAAGTGGTATGATCGGCGCTGAGTACAACAATGGATGGGACTTAAATTAGCTGAATGCAGAGGCATTTAATGCAAAGTAGATGCATTAAATGCATGGAATGACCACACTAATAGCAGCTGTATTTACATTTAATAGCAAGTATATTCAATTAATGTGTGGATTAATGCTCAACTGCCAGCACTAAATGCATGCAAAGTTTAGCACTAAATGCATGTAAAGTTTTAACCTAGTATAAAAGCTCATTGAGGGCTTAATTAATAAAGAGATACAAATTCATTTTCTTAATTATTAAACCCTAATATCAACTTTTCTCTCAAGCTTCCCAAAGTTCTAACTCAAGAACAACCCCTAATCTTAAAGAGTTCATCAAGAACATCTTTGATCATCTTTCAATCCGTAAAACACCACTCAAATATAAATGATATTGTTTGTTACCGATTAATCGATACATCCCGACAAAAAAATCGGTACAACACTATTATCACCTCTTAAATGAGTTTTGGCCTGTTTACCCTATCCCTATATAACTGCAACTAATAAAAGGGTTATAAGCGCAACTAATAAAAGGGTTTATATTTTTTTGATGATTTTAAACATCTACATCTGTAAAAGGGTTTATATTTTTTTGATGATTTTAAACATCTATATATGTGACTGTAATAACATTGTTGAAAGAATTCTCTCTCATCTAAAAATTCGAAGTTGTAGAAAGATTGATAATTAATTCTTATACATTAATTCCTATAATTGTCATTGACGTTTTTCCTCTTTATATCTATAGATATATATATATATATATATAATTTCACAAGGTACTTTGAGTGTCAATCACACAGTTGTTTTTCTTCTGTATAATTAATGATGTTGTCTCAATCTTGATCACAAAATGTTTCTTCACTTTAGCTACAAATTGTTTTTCTTTGAGAATATCTTAATTTAGAGTATGATTTTTTATTTTTTTTTACGGAAGAATAAAATGACAAATACTTTTGTGTATCAGTTAAATACATGTAATTATATTCATTTTTCTATTTACCCTCCTTTTTTTAATAAGTCCACACTCCCTTCTTTTAGACACTTATGTGTTATGTGTACAAGTTACATACATGTAACTAAATCTAATTTAATTTTTACATGGGTTATTAATTATTTACCCTCTTTTTTATTAATTTCACCCCCATTTTTTTTGAAAGAAAAATACATGTAAAAAACTATATTACCATTTTATCAATTAAAATACAACTCATTAAATTATAATTATACACCGACTATCGAGTCACCAATGAATCACTACGAAGTCAAATATTATTCTATTTTTTTAACTTTCAAAAAATAAATATAAAAAAATAACGAATATAAAAAAAATATGAAACTCAAAAATAAAATTATGAAATAAAAATTTCAATTTTTTTTAATCAAAAAATAACCAAAATTTAGGAAAAAATACAAAAAAATCGAAAACAAAAAACTAAACAAAAAAAATCCATTTTTTTTCTAATTTGAGTATAAATGTATGAATATGACATGCTCACTTTCTAGCTTTAATCTGATTTATAATAACTAAGATTATTTTGTTATGTCTTCATTATTTCTACAATGATATCTGGTTTGTTACAAGTTTTTAAAGTTGTAAATTATTTTTTAAGACTAATTAATAACATAATCTAATTGAAAAATAAAATTTATATTTAGAAACTTAAATGAGTGGAGAATTGGGAAAAAAACCATCATAATATTGCATCAGCTTTATTATTTTCTTTGTGGTCATCGCCGTGTTGATGCATTCATATGTTTATTGAGTGTGCTCGTATCTATTAATTGAATTGTGTGTTCAGTGTGATTCATTCTCACTTTAGTTAATATCAATCTTTTAATATTGATGTATTAATTTGTATGGTATGCTTGGAATTATGAATGTGTTAAGTTATGTATTTTTTGTTAAATATAATATTAGTTTAAATACGATATAATATTAGTACGCCTATGGTATAATACTAGTTAATATATTGTATAGCACTAGAGATTAATGTGGGTATAAAAATATTATTTAATATTTGAACTAATTAATACTATACAATATGTGAATTAATATTATACTATATTTAAACTAATAACATAGAGTACGTGAACTAATACTATACAATATGTGAACTAATACTATACTATATTTGAACTAGTACCATAAAGTATGTGAACTCGAAACTCGAAAACATTAAAACTTGTACCAATATAAACTAATATTATACTGTATATGAACTAATATGTACAATACTGCATATTAACTAATAATATATCATAATACTTATCAACTGTTATCATAACACTTATAAACTAAAAATTATATTTATAAAAAAACTAAAATAAAGTGATTAAAAAATGAAAGTTCGAATGAAAAAAATAATTAAACAATGTAAAACGAAGGAAAATTTGTAAGGAATAAAGTAAAATTTTGAAATGATAAGGTGAAAATTATACTTAATTAAAGTACCAATAGAATTGAACACTTGAAGCTCAGAGATATAAGAGTTTTATTTTTTAAAATAAATTATTGTTATACTATTTAATACTTAAAAAAACAATTAATATTATTTTTAAATTTTTTTATTAGATTTTAAAATTGTAGAATAATTATTTGTGGCATAAAAAGAAAGTACGTGAAAAAATTATCATTTAAAACACAAATGATAAATAGGAAGAAAAATAAATTTAAAAAATAATATTAAAAAGAGAAATATAAATATCGAGTAAAACAAAAAAAATAAAATTTTAAAAAATTAATGAAGTATTATTTTTTAATGATAAAATTAAAAAAAAATAATTTAAGTAAAATAAAGGTCCATGAAAAAATCTATGTGCTAAATTGATATAGTAAACGAGTCATATGTTATTTGTAATGGGTTATTGGATAGAATATAGTAAATGGTTCATTATTTGTAATGAGTTATTGAATTGGATATAGTAAATGAGTCATGTGTTATTTGTAATGAGTTGTTAAATCCAATTATATACGTGTAACTAGTACACAAGATTGCAACTCTAATAAAATTTCATTGCGGTGGAAATAGTAGGTGATCATCAATAATAAAAGAGATACAATTTCTAGGTACAGTTTCGATCCAAGTTTCTTCCCAGTCGTCGTACGTCCCAAGGTGTGCGAGGTAGTGGGCCACTTTGTTTGCTTCATGGCCGGCGAAAGAGAAGAGATGGCTATTCATTCCCTGTGCATTTTCCGAAATGTCTTTTGCTACCATCATGATCTGAGAGACCCCTTCGAGTTTGTTCCTTAAAATTCTCAGTACCACTTCACAATCTGTTTCAAACTCCATGTTCTCGAATCCCCATTCCTTTGCGCGAAGCAAGGCGTAACGGAGTGCAAGTGCCTCAATTACTCTGTATTTGAATGAGAATTTCATTGCAGGCCTATAACTCTAAAATATTCATCACATGAAAAAGAGTTAGAGATGAAGTTGTTGTATTAAGATACTAGGTAGAGACTAATGGAAGTTAAAGATTTTTCAAGGATCAGGAGGGGCATATATATACCTGACATGAAGTTCATCCGAAGCATCTTTGGCTACAGAAAAATACTCTTGATGTATTCTCATGAGTTAGTTCAATATCCACATCAACACTAAATTATCAACGCTAATTTGTTCGATCCAACCAACGGATACAATACAGCAGGATTATCAGCCAATTAGAATCTGAATTAGCCATTTAAAATTTCAATCAAGAAAAATCCCTAAATACTAGGCCATTTAATATACTACAGTATATTTTTAGTAACTGGTTCTTCCTTGCACTGCTTTTAGATTTGTAATAATGCACCAGAAAGAAAAAATCACATGTTTCAGCAACTGTACAAACTGTAGATTGTAATTTGATGTATAGATACAGTATAATATGAAAAAAAAGATATCAGTGAGCAATTTTACATCTGAGAAATCATTCAGCAAAGAAAATGCAATGCACAATTTCAGCAAAAACTTGTTCATCTACCATTAACTCTCTAAAACAAAATTAGATTGTACTATCAAAGCTACACTTCCAAAAACTCTCAACATTCCTTGAACCAAGCATGATCGAGAGCCGATTCAGCTGTTATTCTCTTATCTGGATCGTAAGTTAAAAGCCGATTGAGTAGATCAAACCCGGCCCCTTCCTTGAACTCCGAAAACTTGCGACCAAGCAGATTATCAGGCTGTTGAACAAACTTAGGAAGCCCTCCTGCCAAACTTCCAAATCCAGGCCAAACACCCTCATTTGGTGTCCCAAGAACCCCAAATATCTTATTAAGCTGATCAATTTCACTCTCCCCTGCAAAAAGGACCTCTTTCAACAACAACTCCGCCATTATACACCCAACCGACCACATATCTATCGCACACGAATACCAACTGCTTCCCATAAGAACCTCCGGAGCCCTGTACCACAGAGTTACCACATTTGAGGAATACGACCCCGATTTGGCCCCAAAATGAGTGGACAGCCCGAAATCACAAATCTTCAACCCTCCCACATTGTTTATCAGAAGGTTTGAAGGCTTTAAATCCCTATGCATGACTTGATTCTCATGTAAATACTGAACTCCCTCTATCAACTGTTTCATCAACAACTTCACTTCACCAACACTAAAGCAGCTATCAATTCTACTCTCCATATACATCTTTAGATCATTTTCCAAATACTCCATTATAATGTAAACTCCATCATAATCATCCACAACTACTTCCTTTAAATCAACAATACAAGGGTGAGAGTTTAAGGACCTGAGAATGTCGATTTCTCGTAAGGATTCTGCTGATAAGCCTTGGAATTCCTCCTTCATCGCCACGATTTCTCCGGATTTCTTATTCCGAACTCTGTATACAATTCCGTACGAGCCGTGATTAATCATGTTGAGAATATCGTAATCTTCAATGCTCCCACATTCAGAAATCACATCTCTACTCCTCTTACACCCTTGTTTATTCTCCCTTTTCTTGCAACCAATCGAGGGTACAGTTTCCCCAATTTCATCTTGCTGAAAATTGGTCTTCTTGAGAGTGATCCCTTGCGGCGCTTTAGATTTGCAAGCGGTTACCCTCCTTCGAAAACCCCGTTGAATGTTCTTCTTTCTGCACGTAGTTAAAGCTCCGACTGCCATTATTGTTTCGTATCAAGAAATTAAACAGAAAATACAACTATCTAGGGTTTCGGAACCCTCTTTGTAATTAAATCTTGAATTCTTGATACGCCGGGAAATAATTCAAAATTTCCATATCCTTTTGAAGTTAATACTAGGAAAATGGAAAATTGAATATGGAAAGTAATAAATGTTTCCAATTCTGGGTCGATTTAACGCGTATTTGCTGTTAAGGTTTATGGAAAGTGTGTAATTAAGATTTTAGGGGAAGAAGAGGGTAATTAAACTCTGTCTATATAGGGCTTGTTATAATCGTTTATGAAATTATGAAAATAAAATTTAAATATTATTTGATAATTTCTGATTATTATTATTATTTTTTAAAGGATTTGCAAGTGCTTTTGAGAATCTATCCCCGTTGGATGAAGAGGCTGATGTGTTGGTGGTGGAGCTTGATATAACAACGAAAACCAAACATGTTTTTGAATTTAATTTTTGTTGGTCGATTCTTTCACTGAATAACCTATCAATTTTAACGTTATGCGATCAGATATGGCAAGTATCTGGAGGCCTAAGAAAGGTTACGTGCATGCACCAATTTATTTTTCCGTATCTGAGTTCAGATTTATAGCTTGTCGGTGGGTTATTTCTCGGAGAATATCGGAAAAGCATTAGAGAATGATGTATATGGGCCAGTTCGTAGAGTATGACTCGTTGAACTCCGATTCTGTTTGGCGTTAATATATGAGCATTCGAGTGGATGTTAATGAGAATCGTATGTTGATCGGTGCAAGAAGATCAAGTTAGGTGTTGAGACGGTTGTAACAGTGTCGTTCAAGTATGAGCGATCGAGTACATTTTGCTTTATATGTGGGAGGTTGGGACATACATAAAGCTTCAGGTAGCGTCCTTTTTTACTCAACAAGTGGTGATGTTTCTTCGTGTGGGGAGGGGGGGATTCTTGAAGGGCATCGATCGTCGGGGTGTGATTGGTCATGGAAAAAGATGGTTTCGGTAAGGTGGCAGGGGGCTATGGTCAACGGAGAGGGGACGATTGGTGGGGTCGGATTTCAAGGAGGAAATTTTGGGGGAGTTGATTAATCTCATAATGTGGGAGGTATCGTCAAATCAACCGATTGAATTGTCAATAATCACGGGGGCTTTAGTTACATTTCAGATTTAATATTTGTTCCCACCATGCATGGGATTATTGGAAATCCAAAAAATATCTTTATTAAAAGAAAGAAAAGAAAATTTGATTTAACAGCGGTTAGCCTGTTACCGAGGTGTCTTCTTCGGGATTACATGTTGAGGGGTGACTCTAGTCAAAATGGAGTCGGCGGAGAGGGGTTGATGGACGGGGGCAAATTTCTAGGAGGAAATTGCGGGTGAGTTAATGAATCTCATAATGTGAGAGGTAATGACAAGTTAACCAATATAATTGTCAATAATCATGGGGACTTTAATTACATTTTAAATCCAACGTTTGTTCCCTCCATGCATGTGATTATTTGAAATCCCCAAAATACCCTTTTTGAAAGAAAAAAAAAAGGTTTGATTGTGTTTAGTCTTGGACCAAACACGGAGAGCTTCAACAGAGATTGGAGTTAAACACCTAGTATCAGATTAAACGAGAAGAGTTTATGCAATGACTTAGGGGTTGAACGTCTTGGTAACACCTTGGTCTCACTTTAGTCTCAAATCAAACACGGAAAGCAATGACTTAGGGGTTGAACGTCTTCGTAACACCTTGGTCTCACTTTAGTCTCAAATCAAACACGGAAAGCTTTTGCAGAGACTTAGGGTTGAAAATCTTTGTAACAACTTAAAGATTTACTTTGAACTGTCACTTTGAATTTTTGAATTCAGTGTATTTAGTAATTTTCAAATGAATGATACCTATTTATAGGAATAAGATAAAAAAGATTTTTGTTGGATTTACATAATATGATGGACCTATAAGGCCGTAATTATCCAACAAGGTTTATCGGGCTCTCATGATTTGATTCATCGGGCTGGGTTACATGATATGGCTCAAGAGATTCAGATTGAGTCTGACTTGATTTTGAACTTTATAGATCTAACTTAATTTTGGGATGGGTATATACCCCTCCAGCTTTGATAGATGCACTCCCCCGATACAACTACTCCCCTCAAAACACATCTACGATAGATGCACTCCCCCCAAATTATCTATTATACCCTTTATCTTAAAATTCAGTGTGATAAATGCACCTCCCCTATAAAACCTTAATTTTCCTCATTTTTACCCCAAATTGGCCCAAACCCATCTCCTTCACCTCCTTCTTCACGCCGGCACTCCTCCAACGGCAAGCTCCGCCATGCCCAGCCGCCGTCGCCGTCTCACTCCCCCTTCCTCGTCGTCGCCGTCGTACTCCCCCTCCCTTTTTTTTTCATTTTCTGCACTCCCCTTCCTTCCCTCTCTCGCCGTCGCGCCGTCTGCTCTTCCTCCCCCTCGCGCCGTCTGCTCTGGACTCCCCCTCGCACTCCGGCCGCCGCCGTCCTCTCTATGTCGCCCGCCGCCCCTCCTTTTCTTTCTTCGTTGCTTTTTTTTTTCATATAATTCAGATCGGAGGAGGCCACACAGCGAGGCGTCGCGGCCAACCCCCACCGCCCTGCGCGCTCCCCTCGCCGCCGGCGCCCAAGCCCTCCTCCCTCCCTCCTTTTCTGTTTTTTTTTTCAATTTCTGCCATAGGAAGCGGCACCGCCGCCTTCCTCTACCAGTGCCGCCGCCTCGTCCTTCCCCCGCCGCCCTGCCCCAACCTTCTTCCCCAACGGATTCTTCCTCCGCGATTTCGCAAAAAGGTAAGGTTTCTGGTTTTTTTTTTTTCATTTTCAACAGCTTCTCGTCGACCATAAAACTTATGGTCGATAAATTATTGTCGACCACCATGTCTATGGTCGACATTATCTTGTTGAAAATAAAATGTTGTCGACGAGAGTGATTTCCGTCGACAATTCATAATCGACAGTATAATTTTTGGTCGACAAACCAGTGTCGATCGACACTGGTTTGTCGAAAAAAAATGTTGTTTTTTTTCCTTCAAATTTTTAGAATTATTTGGACGGCGACGACCGCCGAAGATGATGGAGATGGTGCGGCGGCACCGGAGATGATGGAGATGGTGCGGCAGTCGCCGGAGGTGTAGGATTCGCTGTCGGCGGAGGCCATGGCGGCTGCTTTATTTAGAATTAGGGTTAGGTTAAAAATTAGGATTAAGGTTAAGATTTAGGGGGAGTGTATCTATCTAACATATTTTACTAAAAGGGCAAATATGGTATTTTACATACATATTTAATTAATAAATGAAAGGGGGAGTGTATCTAACAAAGCTGGAGGGGTATATACCCCAACCCCTTAATTTTAAACTTCATATTTGATTTGTTAGATTTTAGAGACTTGACTTATTGTTTGGCTTTATAAACCTAAATTAGACCTGAATTGATTTATTAGGTCCAAGAGAATTGTTTTAGAACTAATTAATTTGACTGGTCAACTAAATCATCTATATAATTTAAATTGAACTTATTTAAATTCTTAATAAATAAATAAATAGTAAATTCAATTGATGTTTGATAGTTGATACACGATTTTTCACTGGTTGTTATTTTATTACTCTGAATCATTTTATTCGTCGTTTTTTTAGAAAGAGAGAATTTTCCAATTAAAATGAGATTTTATAGGGATACATTTAGCCATTTAGGAGTAAATTGGAAAGAATCAGTGAGGAAAAAAAAGTTAGAACGAATAGTATTTTGAAACGTTCTTTTTTTTTTTTTTTTTTTTTGAAAAGTATTTTGAAACATTCTTAGAGATATATGAATGTGAGTAAATTGGGCAGAAATAAGATGAAAATGTCTGATTAAGAATAAAATTGAGAGAATGGATAATCCAGCTTTAATCTAACGAGGGATAGAGATGTTCTAAAAAACACGTACATTACTAATATCCAAAATTCCAAATAACTCCCAATCTATCATCATAAAAAAAAAAAAAAAAAATTAAAATAAGTACATCAATAAATTTAATAAACATAAAATTTATATAACTTTCTTTCCAGATTAATTAATTTGAAAACTTTAATACAGGAGTATTATATTAAAACATAAAATGGCTCTGTCGCACCAAAATTTCTAGTATTTTCTTGAAACAGTACTGCAATGTCAATTTAAACTTCAATTCAGTGTTGGCTAATGGGATGGCTATACCTTTAACAGCACAAATCTTCTGTTTGTAAATAACTACAATATATCTCAAGAAAATAAAATATAGTACTAGATTCTTACAAATTTACATGTGAATCATGATTATTCTTTTACCTTGTTAGTTATTCCATATATATCTAAATGTGCCTCTCTGACTCTGTTATTCTGTACTATTTGTGGTCTATTTACTTTACTGTTGTCGTTGTTTGTTTGTTTGTTTGTTTATACGTGTGTATTGCGGTTACGTTGCTGATGAGGTCCAGAGATTGTCGATGCATAAGCTCGTGGGAGTACCGATTGTCCGTGACCATATCCAATTTTTGTCCTCCATTCTTTTCATTTCTCCCAACTGTCATACATTGTTGTTATTAGTATTTGATGTCTAAAAGAAGCAGCAGAGGTAATATATAATTGGAATTCATCAGTTTCACTTTTCATGTTCCATTCTGCTAGATCTTTAACACGCGTCGCCCCTTAGACATGACACATGTCAATAAACCAGACGGTGAAACACTAAAACTGACATATGTGATCTTATACTGGATTAAAGCCAAAATATTGTTAGGACCAACCCTAAGTAGAGCTAGAAAAACTTACTCGGCCATCTTGCAATTCGAATATGACAGAATCTTGATCAAATGGAATTGGTCTTGTAGATGATACCTGAAAATTAACAAACAAAATGTTAAACATCATCAACAGAATACAAAATACATACCAAAATGGTAATGCATCTATCCAACCTTGGGGTTACAATATTTGTTCATGTGAGATTTTCCTTTGATGTCATCTGCAAAATCCTTGTCCAAGCATTCCCTATTTCCATCGTAAGGAAATCCACAGTTGCTCCATTTCCACTCCCCTCGTTCCGAATACCTTAAATACACACTTCCATCCGACCCTATCAAGAACAGTTGACTCCCTCCAAAGCAGGGCCCGGGTGCTCCAACAAGGGTCACATTAGTACAGGGCGTCCCGTGTTCTATCCAGTTCCATCCCTCCGTCGAACTCCATTGGTATTCAACGAGCCCACCGTCCTCAGACAGCATGAAAAGAGAGCCCCTCAATGATGGCATTGATGGCCTCATGGCTGTTCCTGATGATGATGTAGATAAAACCAAGTGTTGGGATTGATAGTGCTGATGCCAGAGGTGTGTAACTTTATTGTACTGGTATAGACGCCCATTTTTTCCCGTAACAAACACTATGTTGTCTCGGAATCCTTCCTGGTCGACTATACTAGCAATCTTGACCCCCTGAGGATGCTTGCAGTCTTTCCATTTGTACTTTTTCAACACTACCTGCATGCACGTTAAGAAACACATGGTCAAATTCATGTCGATACGAAGGATGTGTATGAAAATTCTACTAACAGCGTCTAGAATCACTTTTTTTTTTAAATTATGTGAGTAAAGTGGTGTTTGCAAACAAGATTTTGGGCCCAAAATCGCCTCTCTTTTTTTCAGAACTCATATCTACCAACTATGAAAAAAAGTGATTTTGCATACTTTGTATAGTTTGCAAACATTACCGAAGACTTACAGTGAACTGTAAGAGTCGTCCGGTTGTGCTGACAAGGAAAATAGCATCTTCTGGCTTAGCTCGTAGGGGCAGTCCTGGAATACCGTCCCATGGTGGGCCTGCTATCACTTGCCTACCCTTCCTCATAGAAGTACAATTGATCCATGCTAGATCACTGCTGCTTCTTTCTCTAATGAGCAAGCTCCCATGCTCGTCTACAACGAACAAGCTTCCATTATAGTTGGCGATGGCGCCATGAATGCCTGTCGAGTGATGATGCCTCAGCCAGAACCAAGCATTGTCTTCAGTGTTCAAGTATTCAAACGTCAAATCATTATCCGTTATGAAGGAAAATGCCTTTGATTCCTGCTTCAATCGGAGGCGAAAGAGTTTACGGTTCAAGGTACTGTTATATGATGATAAGGTACCACCATCTGAAGCAGAGGGTGACAGGTAAGTCTGTTGTGTTCTGCTGTCCTTTCTCCAACGGGGGGCGAGTGAAGACGCTTCTTTTGTACCTAAGATGCAATTTGAAGGCCCACGTTCTTCGGTGCAGTACTCAGTGTTCCATCCTTCAGTCTCGGGGGCGTCTATCAAAGACCAAACATATTTGAGCATAGATTTTCTCCGCGTGCTTATTGGAGAATTAGGGCCTAGAGATTCCCCGCCTAGGCCTGATAAATGGAGCTCCGAAAGCCTACCATCGTCCAATGCAAATATCGTTCTCCCCTCTTGCAACGAGACCCCTTCTATTCCTCTTGCAGCTTTTGCATGTGGAGGATGCTTATGATTCACCCATCTCTCTTCAACATCTTGAAATTGATACTCAAAAACGAATCCAGCTACCGTTGTAAAAAGCAACGACTTAGAATGTGAATCTTGAAAAACGCATGTGATGGAGCTCAATTGATGGCCTTCCGGCTTTCCATGAACCACCCAATTCCACTTCCTCCGGTGCAGGCGCCGTTCAATCAACTCTCCCCCCTGCATCCATGCATACATATCAAATCCATTTGAAATTCCCATTCTAAATTTTTAGCTAAAAACTAAAATTATTGCATGTTTTTCTCCTCTTTATCCCTAATACAAAGTCGACAAACAGTTCGCCAGCCACTTCCTTCAACCATATAAGGCCTTTTCTCAAAGTGTTATTTTAATTTACTAGTTCCACAACACTAGATGGAGATCATCTTAAAGCTGTGTTTGGGGTGATTTCAATTTGGTATCAACACTTGATTTCTAAAATGTTTCACTGCTAATTTATGACATTCGATAAGAATCGTCTGTCATATTTCGTATTTGGATGAAGATATGAAATTTTAAGAATTACAATGCTAGATGTTACATGGTTCACATGTATAATATTATACCTTAGTGAGGAGGAAGAGAGAGACGGAATGAGGGGCGACTAGGCCATGTAACATGCAAGCCCTGGACGACGCCAACCAAGAGTATTTTTTAGTTCCTTGTGCGTGTATATGCTTCTTCCACGGAGGCTTAGACGTGCGATCGTACTCATAAAGATCCCCTGCAGCACTGTGACACAATGTCAAAGTCATTCATTTCATATTACTACACTATCATCCCACCAATTTTTGTTACTTACCTAACAATTAGGAGTAGGCCTTGTGTAATTGTAGCAGCATCAGTTATTGCTGATACATTTGCTCCAGGGGGTCGTCCATGATTTTCCCACCTAAGATAAACAAACTTTGTACTTAAGTATTCGTTTTTTGCCCGTCCAAATATATTACTCAAGGAAGTAGTACAGTACCTTGGCGGATCAACTCCGACAAGTTCCAATAGTAGCCCCTTTTTCGTCCCAAAATACATTCTCCTGACCAAGATTTCACATCCAATTGTTGATTAATTACAACCTCTAGTTCATTATCAACTATTTTCCAACAGAATTAAACTAGAAACTGAATGACTTGACTCACTCCCTGTCATTGGAGACTAGTCCAAATGAAAGTTGAAGTGGTTCTGTAGTTTTGGTCATATCGAATTGTGGCTTGAATTCAACTCATATTGGCTGTGAATCTTCATTTAGCTGCATCTATATATATACACAAATTCAATCATTCCCATATCTTAGACAAGATATACTATCATACTCATTTTAGATTCATCATTTGCAAAATAGTATAAAGGTTTCAAATTAAATTCATTATTTCTTAATTTAGTTATAAAACAAAAAAAAATTACTTTTAAATATATCCTTCAAAAATCTCAAATTACCACTGTTTTATCTCTATCTCGATTAATGGTACTTTTTCCATCCCACAATTATTTACCCACTTACTTATTCGTTTGTCATACAATGTTAACTCCACATTTACAATATTCATATATTTAGTTTAGTCCAACTCCAACGTAAATGATGAATCTAGAATCAATGAATTAGATTGGTAATTACTACCTGATACAAGAGGCCTCCCTGAGATAGAGCAAGAATTGTGTGATTAACAAAAAACACAGAAAGTGCAGAGCCTGCAGAAAGTGGCAAATCATGAGGCGCGATAACCCAGTGCAATCCATTCCAAAACCTCTCGTATATGGACCCGCTTTCACCGGTTACCCAGATTGATGTTTCCGACAGCTTTGTAACAGAGACTCTCTTTCTCAGAGGTAGAATCTGGTCTTCTTCTTCTTCTTCTTCTTCTTCTTCTTCTGCCTTGTGTTGTTGAATTGAATTGACAACTGTGCAATTGTTGTCGATGCAGGAAAGCAGGTTATATGGCAGTTTGAGCTCAACCCATGTCTCTGATTGTTGGTTAAACTCCCAGAATCTTTTGTTTTTCTGGTGGAATCTTTGTTGATGATGCAGGATGTGTGAAGAATCAGAGTAAGAAATTCTGGGGTTAATCAGGATTATTGATATGATGACGATGACGATGACGGACATGATGTTTTGTATTGAACAGAAGAAGAAAAGAAAAGACAACAATCTAAGTAAGTAGAAGAAGAGTACATACCTGAAATCAAATCAGGAGGAAAAGAAGAAAATCTCCTAACATAACAACAATCAAGAGAGAGAATTAAATGGAGTTAACTACTATATACCTCCTTTCGCACCCTCTATTTTATGATCATATTTTAATACCATCTTACTAAACTAATAGGTGAAATACTCCCTCATTTTCACTCTAACTTTTTCACTTTTCTATGTTTAACTCTCTCAATCACATCATCTATTATTTTATAATACTTTATTTCATGTTTATTTTCTCTCTTCACACTACATGCACAAACCATAACCGGAAAACCGTCGAACCGGTCAAACCGCCGTATACGATTAAAAAACCGAATCGTAATCGAAAAATGACGGGTCGGTTTTAATTTTATATTTTGACAAACCGCAAACCGCCGGTTTGGCCGATTTTGACGGTTAACCGCCGATTTTTCTTTTTTAATATACAATTCTTCTATTTTCTATGTATAAATTTCAGTTATATAATTTTTATTAAGTTCTAGTAATGTATTTTCTAAAATAGAAGTTAAAACGAATAAAAAACGACCGAAAACGGAGTGAAAACGAACAGAAAAGGAGAAGAAAAAAATAAAAATAAAAACCGACGAACCAGCGGTTTATAACCGAACCGCCGATTCAAAAATCATAATCGTAACCGCGGTTTGGCAGTTCGATTATGGTTGCCGATTTGCCTAAACCGTAACCGACGGTTTATAACCGTTGCACATGTCTAACTTGTACTATACATCTATTATTTAATCATATTTTTTAATTAAAACAACTAAAAAAAGGGAAAACTTATAGCGGGACGGAGGGAGTATTAAAATTGACATAGATGATCTATACACACACTTTTACCACGTGTTTTATATACCTATATTGCACAAAATTCTCTCGTGAATATATTTTGTCTATAATTCAAGGTTGTAGAAATCGGAAATCGAAAATTGGGCGTTTTCTGTCCGCCTAGCGCCTAGCCGCCGCCTAGGCGATCCGATTTTTTTTTTTTTTTTTTATATACAGAATTATAAAATTATTAATAAAGATTAAAAAAATTAGTAATAACTATTATTAAGATTTAAGACTAACAATTAACATTACGTCTAACAGTAACAACTAACATGAATTGGATGTACTCCTAAAGGGTAGATGATTCGAGTTTTGGGAATTGGAACAAAAAATTACACATATATAAAATTTAGAATTTACTTGTGGACGACGGCCGTCGCAGGGAGCGGAGCAGAGTGGTTGTGGCTGCGCGCGCAAGGAGGCTGGCCGCTGGACGTAGGCCGGCGACGGAGGCTGGCCGGCGATCGGGAGTGTTAACGAGCAGCGGCGCAAGAAGTAGAGAACCCTAGTTTTTCACTTTTTCCCAAATGTGTAATTACTAATTCCCGATTGTAAAAACTAAAAAGTAAATAGTTTTTTTTTATGGTACAAAACTACGCCGTATTATACTTTGGATTAAAAAATTTAAATTAAAAAAAAAAATCGGAAACAGCCGCCTAGGCGGCGTCTAAACGCCCAGCCGATTATCATGAAATCGCATCGAATAGCACACGCCTAGCGCCTAGGCGCCTAGAACCGATTTCTGCAACCCTGCTATAATTTACTTTCTCCATTTTCATGAAAGTTACTCATAAGCTTTTGGTATGAAAGTTAATAAATATAATATGATAAGTTGATGTATTATAGATGATGTGATTGAGTTAGAGAATAATATAGTGAAATGTGAAAAAGGTAATTTGCAAAAAAAGAAAGTTATGTAGCTTTCATCAAGACAGATAGAGAATTAAATTAAGTGAATTTTTTGTTTATAAACAAGTTAACTATTTGATTTATTTTCTCTATTTATGTTCTTTCACAACATAGTCTCTAAGACTTCAATATTAAGGAAAGAAAAGATACGGAAAATTTAACTTGTGTATGAAAGAAAGAGAAAATTCAGAAAATTCACTTAATTTAATAGATCATGAGAGATTTTTGTGCAATTTTCAAATCATGGAAAAAATTAGTGTAACATTTTTAAACCACGATGAAGTTTCGTACAATTAACCCACATTAATTACGGGGTGAACAAGAGGAAAAAAAATATTGAAAGTGTAATTCGTCTTGAATACAAAACTTTAAAAGGTAAAATCTCTAGTGTATATTACTTTTTTTTTTTTTTTTTTTGAGTCCATTTGAAGATATGAAGATTATTAGTATGAGTTCATTTATGAATGTATTTATTTAGTTATCAAATACAAGTTACATATACACAAATAAATAATTATAGAATTATTTAATATTTAATATTATACCATTGGATTAAAAAAAATGGTTACATAGCATTTTCTTGTCATATTAAATCATAATTAAATGAGGTGGTCCATATTATATACATGTAGGGTTGTTCATAGTTGGCAGCGGTTATTAGACTAATAACTCTTTCGTTTAATTTTGTCAACTATCGTTGTAATTAATAAATAATCAAACGTGTTTGGAGGGGTTGCTTAACTAAAATTAATCATCACTTATTGAATTCTTAATTTGCTTTAAACGGATCCGGATCCGGGCAAGTGGACGATGATTAGTTGATTTTTAAACGGAATATCAAAACTTTAAAAGAAAATATGATTTCTTGATTTGCGATTATTTATTTTAAGGAAACAATCATTATAAATCAAAACCCAATCTACCAATATTAAATTTCATGTTTTGATATGCTTTTTGTCACCTAAAAATGATGACTATTTGGGGGAGGTGCCCACCATTAATTTTGTGCTTTTGCTTTTTTTTTTTTTTTTTCTGAAAAGTAATGGTGAAATTTTATATATTATGTAAGTACAAGTGGTACATCAAAGCATTTTACACATACAATATTCAGAAGATTAGAGTTTATTCGGAATACATATTTATGGTTTTCTATTTTAGTCGTGATAGGTTTGACACAAGCTTCCGTGATGGTGAGCTTTAATCCATTTTTACATACTAAACTTTATACTATCCAATATTTTTTCTGTTGAGACAAGTTTTTCGTTAAAGATCATGTCGTTCGGACCTTTCACAGTTTTCAGATTATGCATTGTCAAATTAATCCACACACTTTTCTTTCCACTTGTGTTTTTGACTTTTTGCTTTACATGAATGAGAGAGTACTTTAGATAAATATGTGCATGATAGAAACTGAAAATTGTATAAATAAACTAAAGTTCTCTTTTATTCATACTCCGTTACGTATTTTATTATTTATTGTATTAAAATATACTCCCTCCGTCCCGGAAGTGTTTGCACCACAAAGTTGACACATTTATTAAAAAAAAGTGTAATGAGTGGAGTGTTGAGGGGTAATTTTGTAAAATTATATGGATAAAGTAAAAAGGTGATTGGAAAGAGAGTAAAAATAATAGCATTTTGTGTAAATATGTGAATATTGTGAAAGTGGAATTTATGAGAGAATTTCCTTTTATGGGTGTGCAAACAATTGTGGGACGGACAAATAAGGTAAGTGTGCAAACAGTTGTGGGACGGAGGGAATACATAATTTTTTAACATAAATTATACTCCGTATTAAATACAGTAATATTTTATAATTATACATATTTCATGTATATAAATTATGCAACGAAAAATGGAATAAATAAGAGTACTCCCGGTAGAATGAAAAATGAAGAATTTGATTCATTTTTCCTTTGGTTGTTTTTAATTTTTTAGTTACTCCCTCCATCCGCCTATAAGCTTCATGTTACTTTTTTGACACATAGATTAAGAAAAGTGATTAAATAATAGATATAATACAAGTGATGTGATTGAGAGGGGAGAGAGATAGAGAGTAAAAGTAAGATATAAATTGAAATGTAAGAAAAAATATTTTCCAAAAAAGGTATGAGAAGCTTATAGGCGGACGGACCAAAATGGTAAAATAGAAAACTTATAGGCGGACGGAGGGAGTATTTAATTAGTACAGTATGTTGTTATTTTTCTGTTTTTATCTTTTTACGTTTTGTGAGGTCTTTGTTCGATTGTGGAACTCTTTATACTTGGTGAATTCTTTTTTGAGTGGACTTGATGATTTTGTAGAATTTGGGTGTTTGATGGAGTTTGTTTATTTATTTATTTTTTGTATGGAAATATTTTAATGTGTAGTTGTCTTGTATTGAAACAGAAGACATGAACATTATTGTGGAACAAATGATACACTTGCTTTTTTCTTTTTTACGATTGAAGAAGACAGCGATACCGTAGATCGAAGATTATTAGTTTGATTGTGAATTTGTACTCCATTGTACTATTTGTAATCTTAAAAAAAGAAGAAGAATTGGATTCAGTTTTTCATGACCCCACTTGAGATGATATTCCTCCTCCAATCAAATCAAATTTACAGAGAACGTGATTCCATTAATATGTCCTAAAAAATAAAATCCATTAATATTATTATTATTATTTTATTTGAAAAGATTCCAAGGAATTGTTGACTATCAGCTGAGGTAATACGCCTAAGTTTTCTCCATGAAAATGCCATTTAATTGTTAGAATAATTAAGAACAAAGAAGAAACCCAGGGTGTGGGGTTTCATTACTGTACAAATCACAATCACATCAATTGATAAAAATAGCGACAGAATTTTTGTCCCATTAATTTTCACACTTTTTTAAATGGTTTCAAAAATCATAAATGAGGATCTATTTTCAATTACTATTTTTATATTTACTAATTTCATTTTAAAGTTATCGAAACGACGTCATTTTAGGTCATGCGATTGGCACGTGAACGGTCGATTTCAACGAAGGCGTTGACCATATGAAGATTTCGACAATTTTAAAACTAAATTGGTACATATAAAAATAATTTATACTAAATTTGTACGTTTATCTCTTTTGGGACAATTTAAAAAAATAAAAATTAACGAGATGAAAAAAAAAATCAATCCCATAAAAATATATGTATAAGACAACATAACTGAAAAAATTACATTTCATTTAAAAATTTGAACGATCCCAAATTTTGATACTGTGAAATCAATTCATTTATATTGCATTAATTATTCGAACGATAATACCAGAACCGGTCCAATGATATGAATGGATAGGTACGCAGGAAAAAAAATATAAACCCTTCACAAATCGAATACAAGGAAAAAAAAAAAAAAATTCCATCCGGTTACAATTTTCTAACTTTTATTTTCTGAAAGTTTCACAATAAAAAATTTCATTCTATTTTCAACTTATTTATTTCATCTCTCTCAATTACATCACTTATACTGCATCTATTATTAATTTTATTATACTTTACTCATACAAATTTATTATTTTCGTACTCTCTCAATCACATCATTTATACTATTGAGAAGGAAATAGAGAATAAAATATCAAGAATACTGTAGTTTGTTGAGAATAAAATATCAAGAATACTGTAGTTTGTTTTACTTTCATTTTTATTAGAGTACATATGCATCCTTTTTCAATCTGCTTATTCAAATAAAACCGCAAATCTCATTTGCCTTTTAAGATATATATACTCTTTCTAATTTTATAATTCTCACTTTCTTTCTTTACTTACAGTCCAATTTTATTATTTTCGTTCTTTATTTAGAAAATTTACTATTCAAACTACTTTATTTTCACTCTTCAATCATCACTTATTTATTCAAATTGTCATTAACTTTATTCATAAACAATCACTTTATTTATAAATGAACCCCACAACATCTCATCATACCCTTAGGGTATGTTTACTTTGGGCTTTGGGTGATTTTAAAAATCGAGTTTTTGAAATCCTGATTTTAGAAATCCCGATAAATAGTAATATGAGGGGATGTTTACTTTGGGCTTTGGGTGGTTTTAAAAACCGAGTTTTTGAAATCCCGATGAATAGTAATATGAGTGTTTCTTTTGGATTTTAGAATAGTGTAAGATTTAACTTTTTGTCAAATCAAGGTGTAAGATTGAATGAGTTTGTATTATTATATTATTGTTTGGTGAGATTATAATGATTAGTTAATTGTGTAATGATTAAATGTATTATATTATTATATTATTGTTGAAAAAGAATATAATGATTGTAGTAATATTATATAGATATAATTTTATATCAAATCAATATGTTTGATAGGGATAGTTTTGAGTGGATTTTGAAAATCGGTTTTTAAATCCCGAACTAAAACGGGTTTTGGATCTTGAAATCCAAAACCTGGTTTTTAAAACCAAAAGTAAACATAGCCTTAACTTATCTACATTATACATAAAATAATCAATATTCATTAAAACTCGTGTGCAAAGAAGTGGACATAATAAAATTGAATGGAGGGAGTATATATTAAAAAAAAATGGGGGCCTTCGCCAGTACAATCTATAGAATGTGTACACCCTAAGTACACGTCTCTCATTAAATTTTTCTATTTATCATTTGAGTTGGTCTCCTGTGCACAGTGTACACGTGCACACTAATACACTAAATGCACATGTCAATCCTATATTTATTTATAAAGACAAATATATATAAATCCTATATCTATTTATAAAGACAAATATATATAATTAAGTAATGAATGTTCTAGTAGTTATAGATACCCTTCATAAGCATGAGGTCATAGGTTCAAATCCTTTCAAACTCCAGTAACAAAAATTTCATTTTTCACTATATTCTCACTTTCCTTTTTTGGTTGTCCAATTTTATTATACTCATACTCTTTTTGGAAATAATACTATTCTTACTACTTTATCTCCACCCTCCTACCATCACTTATTTACCCACTTTGCCATTCACTTTATTTATAACAATCATTTATTTATAAATGGACCCCACAATACCCTATCATACCCTCAACTTATCTATTTTATTAATAAACTAATCAATATTTATTAAAATTCGTGCCCGGAGAAGTGGGCATATTAAAATTGGACGGAGGGAGTAATAGTTACCACTTTTCAGTAACAAAATTTCCACTTTTCAATAATAAGAATTACACTTTTCAATTAAAATATCTACCACTTTTCAATAATAAAAATTACATTTTTCAGTTAAAATATCTACCACTTTTCAGTAACAAAATTTCCACTTTTCAATAATAAGAATTACACTTTTAAAATATCTATCACTTTTCAATAATAAGAATTACACTTTTCAGTTCAAATATCTACCACTTTTCAATAATAAGAATTACACTTTTCAGTTCAAATATCTACCACTTTTCAATAATAAGAATTACACTTTTCAGTTAAAATATCTACCACTTTCAATAATAAAAACTACATTTTTCAGTTAAAATATCTACCACTTTTCAATAATAATAATTATATTTTTCAATAATAAAATCTACCACTTTTCATTACTTTATTAATTAATTAATTTACTATTATTAATTAATTACCGTTCTCATTTTTATCGACCAATATTTACAATTATTAATTAACTTACAATTCTCATCACTTAATTAATTTACAATTATTAATTAATCTATAATTTTCATTTTTATTTTGCTTATTGCTATCATTGTTAATTTAATTAATTAAAACGGGTATATTTAATTATAAATTGTACCGTTAAAATTATTATTAAAATTGAAAAAATGTTATTCTTATTATTGAAAAGTGGTAGATTTTGTTATTGAAAAATATAATTATTATTATTGAAAAGTGTAGATATTTTAACTGAAAAATGTAGTTTTTATTATTGAAAGTGGTAGATATTTTAACTTAAAAGTGTAATTCTTATTATTGAAAAGTGGTAGATATTTGAACTGAAAAGTGTAATTCTTATTATTGAAAAGTGGTAGATATTTTAACTTAAAAATGTAATTTTTATTATTGAAAAGTGATAGATATTTTAACTAAAAAGTGTAATTCTTATTATTGAAAAGTGGAAATTTTGTTACGAAAAGTGGTAGATATTTTAACTGAAAAATGTAATTTTTATTATTGAAAAGTGGTAAATATTTTAACTAAAAAGTGTAATTCTTATTATTGAAAAGTGGGAATGTTGTTACTGAAAAGTAAAAGTGGTAACTATTATTATTGAAAAGTGGGAATTTTGTTACTGAAAAGTGGTAACTATTATTATTGAAAAGTAGAAATTTTGTTACTGAAAAGTGGTAATTTTGTTACTAAAAAGTGAAAAATGGTAATTATTATTAGTGAAAAGTGGAAATTTTATTAATGAAAAGTAGCGACTATTATTATTGAAAAGTGAAAGTGAGTAACGAAAAAAATGAAAAAAAAAAAAAACTAAAAAAAAAAAAAAAGCTTGAAAGTACTATAATTAATTAATAATGGTAAATTAATTAATTAATTAATAAAGTAATGGATTATAAATTAATTAATTAATTAATAGGAAAAAAATGAAATTATAACCAATAATAAGTTAGAGTAGGAGGATAAGGACAAAAGCATGTGCACCAAATTTGGTGCACACGGTGGATTTGAGAATTTCCCTTATCATTTTAGATGTCTCAATTTAAACTTTCTATTTTCCTTTTAATCAACACCACACTATTTTTCTATTTTATTTTTTCTTACTTTTTTTTCTTTTTTCTATCTTAACACTTACTACACATTAAATATTGGAGTATTTCTTAAATTAAACTTTTATAAAGAAAGACGGAGTGAGTATTAAATTTTAGGAAATGTATAAAAAAATATTTATTTTATTTCACTTATAAACCTATAATACTAAAAGACAGAATCTCTCAATTATCTGAATTTATAAAAACAAGAATATTCCCTTATCTATCTAACTTGATCATGCTTAAAAACTTTGTTTAATGATCTGAAATTCAACATTTTCAATGGACATAATTTATTTGAGGGTCGTTCTCCAGTTTTTCTAATTATAATTAAGTACTTCTTATCTTTAATAAAGCAGCCTTTTGATTCAATCTTTAATATAAGATGCCACAGTTTTTCTCCATGAAAATGTCATTTTGTTAGAATAAGAACAACAAGCTTTCGTCACAAATCAAAATCACAATCACATCAGTCAATTAATAAATATAGTTGTGAAATTTGACATAACATAAATCTAATTGTTATAATCACTTTGTAAAGCTTGATTTGTAATTGGTTTGTATGTACTCTAGTGAAATCTTTTGACCAATAAAAATAAATTATTGTAGTGGATATTAAATGAAATCGTGAATGGTGAAAGGTAAAAATAAAATTTTAGTATTTTATTTCACTCATCAACCTATACTACTTAAAATTCACAATTGTATTTAATGGGTTAGTTGAAAATAAAAATGATGTTTATCAATTACGATTTACGACATGTATTTTTTCTTTGGAATTGAATGCCTTATTTCTAAGTATTAAAACTTAATTCACCGATCTACATCCCGTCTTAATTTAAAACTAAAATATGTAGTGTATCAATGCAAATAAAAATTAAAATATATCTTATAATTGATAAACACAGAGTAATATATATCTTATACCCCTTTATTCCATTGGTGCTAGTTTAATTTAGGGTTAATTATGTTTTCAAAAAAAAAAAATTAACCCTAAATTAAATCAGCACCAATAGAATAAAGGGGTGTATATGGAGAGATGGGTGAAAATGGTGGATGGTTCGATATGAAAGAGTGAACGGTTCCTTTGCTTATATTCGTTTTTTTATACTTCTATGTTCGGTTCAAGTATAGATTAATTCAAGAAATCAATCTTATCGTCCATTTAAAATCATAATAAAACTTTGTATGAATTGATCCCTGAAAAATTGTTTGCAACTTAAAAATTTTGAACCTAAAATTTAAAGAGGAGCACATTTATAATTTTCAAGTTTATACCACTGGGCCAACTCTATTAGATTTAACGGACAATTTAAAAAATGACTGGTTATAGTTTAACCTAATGGGAATTTATTTTTTTATTTTAAATGTGTGAGTGTATATATAAATTTATAATTTAATAGGAGTATAATTAAGTATATCATGACTATCAATATATGATCTGTAAGATTTTGATATTTAAAAATTAAAGATTTAGGCAAAAAGTAGTCTGGAACACTTTGGGTTGATCCATATTTCTATCTATTTTAAATTTAGTGTAAATGGATTGCACATTTCAATTTCGATGTAATAAGTATATCAAAATTTTAAAATGATCCTTTCACCGATAATAACAAACCACCAAACAAGTTAGCACACATGCGAATTTTCATTTTTTTTTTGTATTATGTGTCATTTTCTTTTGTTTTTATATTTTTTATATCAATTAAAAATTTATTTATTAATTTAGAAAAATTACGAATATTAGTTAAAATACTAAATAATATTTTAAAACATCTAAAATAAATTGTGAATAATATTTAAATTACTAAATCTATTTTTTTCATAAAATCTAAAAAATTATAATATTGATAAAATAAAGGGCTAATTGTAAATTAAATCACCACCTTTTATTCATTTGCAATCTAATATGAATCTTTCAATAATTGCAAATAAATCATCAACTTTACATATTTTTGCGAATTTTTGACAAATTCATTTGTATCCGATTCTAACGCAATTTAAATTTTTTGGTGACATGACACATTTATAATGAAACAACATTATTCTTTAAATCTAATGTAATTTCAAATTAAACGTCTTATTCGGGCACAAATGAATTTGCCAAGAAGTATAATTTGCAATAATATGTAAAGTTAATTAGTGATTTATTTTTAATTATTGAAAGGTTTAAATAAAATTGTAAATGAATGAAAGATGGTGATTTAATTTGTAAATAATCCTAAAATAAAATATAAATAAATTTATTCTTAAATAAATTAATTACTATAAAAATGAATAGACTCGGAAATGATATAGAGCCAGCAGCAGTGGACACTATTTTTGTGCGCACATTACACATCAATAAATTTTTAGTTATATTTAATTTAAACTTAATCTAATATCAATATTTTATTTTTTTATTCATATCAAAATTATAAAAAATCTTTTTTTATATTTAATTTAATATTATCTCTATCAAGGGCTAGTCTTGTATGCAATATTGTATGCATTTAAGTTATTCACACACATGTTCTTTATAAATACACCCACAAGCTTAATTCACACACACATTTTTTATAAATACACCAACAAACTTAATTCACACACACATTTTTTTATAAATACACCCACAACTTAATTCGAAATGTTTAGGCCGTTTATTTTACTCGTTTCTGTGATTTTTTTATCTTTTATTTTATTGTCGAACGCGGGATATTAAATGTAGTAATTCAAATTGTAATATGTAGTAATACACATTATTTTATGTAGTAATAACACAAACTATTTATATAATAATACAAATTCTTTTATTTAGTAACACATTTTTTCTAGTGTTTTTATTGATGTAGTAACTCACATTATAATATGTAGTAACATATATTATCGAATGTAGTAAACACAATAATCATGTTGTAATACAAAATGTTTTATTGTAGGATGATGCGAAAAATATTAGATCATTTGATAAAGTTACATATAGTAACAAACGTCTATTCAATGTAGTAATTCAAACTGTAGTATGTAGTAATATATAATTTTTTATGTAGTAAAACAAATTATTACATGTAGTAATAACACAATTTTATATAGTAATACTGATTCTTTTATATTTTTATATATATATTTTTTATTGATTAAGTAACCCACATTATAATATATAGTAACATATATTATTGCATGTAGTAAGATATATTATTGAACGTAATACAAAATAACATTGACCCATAATAATTAGTATTAAAGAATATTTAAAGAAATATGAAATATTTAAGGATTAAGGTCATCATAAATTGCAGCGTCCGACCGCGGCCCGAGGTGACCGAAAACTGCTCGGAGAAGACGACCATGTTCAATTTCTGTCAGTGGGTGTATTTATAAAAAAATGTGTGTGTGAATTAAGCTTGTGGGTGTATTTATAAAAAAATGTGTGTGAATTAAGCTTGTGGGTGTAAATTACTGAAATGCATGTATACAATATTGCACATAAGTTTTTGTGCTCTAGGGCTAGTCTTGTATGAAATATTGCATATATGCAATTCAGTTATTCACACACATGTTCTTTATAAATACACCCATAAGCTTAATTCACACACATTTTTTATAAATACACCAACAAACTTAATTCGCACACACATTTTTTATAAATACACCAACAAACTTAATTCACACACACATTTTTTATAAATACACTCATTGACAGCTTAATTCGAAAATTCTAATCTGTTTATTTTACTCGTTTCTGTGATATTTTTATCTTTTATTTTATTGTTGAACGTGGGATATTAAATGTAGTTATTCAAATTGTAATATGTAGTAATACACATTATTTTATGTAGTAATAACACAAACTATTTATATAATAATACAAATTATTTTATTTAGTAACACGTTTTTTCTAGTGTTTTTATTGATGTAGTAACTCACATTATAATATGTAGTAACATATATTATCGAATGTAGTAAACACAATAATCATGTTGTAATACAAAATGTTTTATTGTAGGATGATGCGAAAAATATTAGATCATTTGATAAAGTTACATATAGTAACAACGTCTATTCAATGTAGTAATTCAAACTGTAGTATGTAGTAACATATAATTTTTTATGTAGTAAAACAAATTATTATATGTAGTAATAACACAATTTTATATAGTAATACTGATTCTTTATATTTTTATATTTTTTTTATTGATTAAGTAACCCACATTATAATATATAGTAACATATATTATTGCATGTAGTAAGATATATTATTGTTGCACGTAATACAAAATAACATTGACCCATAATAATTAGAATTAAAGAATATTTAAAAAAATATAAAATATTTAAGGATTAAGGTCATCGTAAATTGCAGCGTCCGACCGCGGCCTGAGGTGACCGAAAACTGCTTGGAGAAGACGACCATGTTCAATTTCTGTCAGTGGGTGCATTTATAAAAAAATGTGTGTGTAAATTAAGCTTGTAGGTGTATTTATAAAAAATGTGTGTGTGAATTAACTAAATATCAACAAATGAAAAAAAATATAAAAATTCAGCAACATTCAAAAGAAACATATAAATTGGTGGTAATGTGTAATATGCTCCTAAAAGTTGATATTTGATCATTCTTTCAGGTTCTTCTAACATATTACCAATCATGAAATAGTTGTGTTAGCTTACAAATTAAAAAATATCGTACTTCTTAAGGCGTAGATCCTTTGATGATTTAAGTCGTTTGTCACATTCTTTAGTACGAACATGAAGTGGATCTTGAACACCATGTGAAAACTCACTGCTCACATTTATTTCTCTATTATTTTTACTACCGTCATCAATTTTGCTATCTTTTTCTTCAAATTTTGTAGTTCTTCAATCAAAAAATCAATGCGAGCCTCTGTTAAAGAACATTCATCAACTATAAAATTGTTTGCCTTCTTAGTCCATGTCCATCTATGCACAATATACTTATCTGTCAATATCATTACTTGAGTAACCCGCATTCAACAAAGTATATGACGACTTGAATGTTGCTGAATTTTTATATTTCTTTCATTTGTCGACATTTAGTTAATTTTTGTTATGGCAATGATATTAATTTTTATTTTGTTCAATTTTTTTTGTGGAGAAAAGATTTTGAGAAAGAAATTAATGGTGATGGAAAGATTTAAGAAAATATTAATGTAATTTGATAGAGATAATATTAAATTAAATATAATTTTTTTTTTATAATTTTGATTGAATAAAAAAAATAAAATATTAATATTAGTTTAAGTTTAAATTAAATATAAATAAAAATTTATTGACGTGGTGGTACTGCACATAGGCAATGGACACAAAAAATAGTGTCCACTAGTGTAGAACCGTGTATTACACGAAATTTTAAATAAATTTTTTTAAATATTTAATAATAAATTTTTTAAAATATTTAATAATAAATTTTTATTTATTTACTTAATTTAATTTTTCATATTTTTATAACTATATTTAAAAAAATGATTTTGCAGAATTATAATTATTTTGTTAAAAAAATTTAACATTTTTTTCAATTATATTTATTATAACGTTGTATTATAATATAAAAGTTTAACTAACATAATATTTTGAATTATACAAAATAATTACACTTATATTAGTTAATTTTATAAAGCAAATTTCAAAAAAAATTTGTGAGAATCAAACAAAATGAGACGTTGACATTTAATAAATATGAAAATAACTTTTAAAAAAATTATAAAATTTCGGAAATAAACAATTTAAGTAATATTAAAATAGATCTTAATAAATTGTAAGTCAACCTTCAATATCAACCACAACACCTTACATTTAATAAATATGAAAATAACTTAAAAAAATATATATAAGATTTCGAAAACAAATAATTTAAATAATATTAAAATAACTCTTAATAAATTGTAAGTCAACCTTCAATATCAACCACAACACCTTAAATAAATAAATATTTTAGTTAATTGCAAATTAAATCATAACATTTTCCTTATTTGCAATCTAATCTAAACTTTAAGGTAATTGCAAATAAATCACGAACTTTAAATATAGTTGCAATTTAGTCTTTTTGACAATTTTAATTGTGTTCGAATCTAACATAATTTAGACTTCTTAATGACATAACAACACCTTAATAAAACAATACTATTGTTTTTCAATCAAACCAAATATCAAAAGGTATGATTTAGAGACAAAGTTGACTTGTAAGAAGTCTAATTTACAATAATATTTAAAGTTTGTGATTTATTTGCAATTCTTCTAAGGTTTAGATTAGATTACAAATGAGCGAAAAGTCATGATTTAATTTGCAATTAACTCTTTTTAAAATTAACAACTTCATTAAATTATGACACATAAGTCAAATCAACCACAAAATGACACATAAGCCAAATTAACCACAAAATGACACATCATCAATTTAAACTCCCTATTAGTATATAAGTGGATTCTATATTATAGAAGTAGTGTATTATGTATATATAACAAATTTGTTAATCTTGTAAAATAATATAATTATTTATATAATAAATATTATGTATAAAATTATATAATAATTTTTACATATATATTTTCGAGCTCTATTTTTTAAATACATTAAATTTATAATAAATTTAAAATAATTGTAGAAAAATTACTTGAGATATAAGATAAAAGTAATTATAAAATACAATTTAATAACTAATTAAATAAAGAATTGTACACCCCAATAAAAATACATTTTAGATTGTATTTTACTCAAAAGTACATTAAATAGTTCAAAAATAAATTAAACTAAAGAATAAAATGAATACTAAGTAAATAAAATAAAATTAATTTAATTAGTCAATGTTAAAATAATAAGAAATAGTTAATAAGAATATAATATTTGGAAATAGTTTATGAATCATATCTTACTCAACCAATGCAATAATTTAATTACACATCATACTTTTTAAAATTAACAACTTCATTAAATTATGACACATAGGCCAAATCAACCATAAAATGACACATAAGCTAAATTAACCACAAAATGACACATCATCAATTTAAACTCCCTATTAGTATATAAGAGGATTTCAATGAATTGACTTACCTAATTAATTAACTTGCCTAATTAGAAAAAAAATTATAATTATAAAATCAATTAACTTACTCAAATAAATATAAAATTGTCAAAAATCCTTATTCAAACTTTACAGTTATTTAATATTTTAAATAAATCCAAAAATTTAATTTTTTTTTAAAAAGATTCAAATAAATTTAAAATTCTCACCCCTCTCAAGGTAATAATACACAAATAAATGTATAATAGGTGTGGACCAAATTCAAATCAGTCTAACCAAAAATTAATATATTTTTTTAATCCCTTTAAATTAATTAGGAGAGGCATATAAAAGTTGAGAAACACGTGTTGTACCTAATCTAGTTTTTTAATTGTCATTAGATACAAATTAAAAAATTTCAAAATAAAATTACCAAAAAATTAGATGAACATTTTATTTCATCATGTGTATTATTGATATTTACCTCTCGCATTATTTCTCCATATGTTTTAATGTTTAGCGATTTTAAAGATAAATCACGCTTTTCGAATGCATTATTTACATGAAAGTAATATTCATGTAACTTTTTTTAGGGTAATATTCATGTAACTTGATAGTGCTAAGTATTCAAAGTCATATAACAAATTCTATTAATTAATATTATATATATATACCACGGGGTAGTTGATAAACGTGACCTAGCTATATTGTTTAGAAGTCGATCCAAGACAATAAAAAGGTTTTTGGATTAAAAAAAAGAAAAGATAAAAGTCATAAGTTCATAAGTCGAAATCAGAGGTCGTGGTGCCATCGAAAAATGGTACACCCCTAAAAACAACCTAGCAATAAAAACAATAATAATTTAAAAAAAAAAAAATTGATCAATATAGAAATCTGAAATCAGGTGATGGACTAGGGGTGGTTCGGTACGGTATACCGACCATACCGAATCATACTGTTATCATACCGAAAATTTCGATATTGAGAAAATCTATACCGTTACTGAACCGAAATTTCGGTATGTAAAAATTCATACCGATACCGTACCGTAGTTTCGGTATACCGAATTTTCGGTACGGTATATCAGTATACCGTACCACATCGATATATCGATTCATATCGAAAATATTGAAGCATTATTTTATACCAAAATTAATTATTTAAGGTTTATTTTATTTATGTTTTAATAATTAAAGTTATTTTAATTTAAAAATAATATAAAATTATTATTTTATTAAGGTTTCGATATTTCGGTATATAGATATACCGTTTCATACCGAATACCGAAAAAATTTCGGTATACCGAAATACCGCGGTATAATCATTTTCCATACCGTTACCGTACCGAAAATTTTGGTACGATATCATACCGTACCGAAAATTTCGGTATACCAAAAATTTCGATAATTTCGATATTTTTCGGTATGAAAAGCTCGGTATATCGAAATTTCGATATATTTACCCACCCCTATGAAGGACTATGGAGGGTCAAATGCATCGCCTTTACTGTTCTTGAACTTGGAGACGCGGGTGAAATCATTATCAAGCCCTGTTGGTTGGCTGACAGTGTAGTTCGTGCAGGCTCTAGCCTCGAATTCTTGGGGCTACTACGTTTCTTCGTGGAATGAGTCGGGCCTATCCGAGTAGGGGAAGTAACGTCGTTAGTAGTAGCCTCCAAGTTTGGACTGTTGTTGCCGCTGCAGCCACAAGATCCTCTGAGGGTTCATCCGTGCTGAGACTGGAGAAGGAGTTGCTCACTGGGACCGGATCGACTTCAATATTAGAGAAGGGGTTCTGCGGGGGCACTCAGGGCTGGAGGTCTGAGGGAGAAGGCCTCAACTGTCTTCTGTGACGGGTCCTACCACAGGAGTCATCGCGAGGAGGCGGCAGGGCCTGTCCCATAGCGCAACGAGCAGACACGTGTCCAACTACCTTATAGTGGCTGCAGAACTCCGGAAGCTGCTCATATAACACCTCCACTGTCACCGAACTATTCTCACATTCAAGGACCAGATGCTCTAAAAAAAGGTTGTTTCATATCCACCTCGACCAAAATTTTAGCATACTGAGCCATGATCTTAGCTGTTGTGTGACCGCCCATCTTAATGAGCTTGCCAACCAAAACTTCTCTCTAGAAAAAGAAGTTTTGATTTCCCTTAAAGTTTTTCGAAGAACTTTATTTCCCAGAACCGTTTCATTTTCCCCTTTTTAATTATTCCCCTTGCCTTCGTTTTTGGCTAAATCCATCCTTACAATTCATCTTTGCCTTTTGGTGTTTTCTAAAAAGTTCCAATCATTAGATTGTGTTGAGATTCATTTACAGAACTGTGTGACTCACTCGCGCGCCGACTGGGGGTTGCCATTTCGTGTGCTTGTTGCCTTGGAGAGAAATGATGAAGGCCTTTGTTCAGATTGGCCGAATTTTCTACGGGGGTTTTTTTTTTCCGAGAAGCATTTGGATTTGAGTGGTTTTGGGGGAAAGGGTGCAGCGGTTTTGCCGCTTTTGAGAAATATTGGGGGCGGATTGTTCTCTATTTATTCGCCCGAAGCCCATACATTCTTCTCATCCTCTCTTCCCATATTGTCTTTTTCTCTCACTATTCCAAGTTCTCTTTCCATGGCGGCCGAACTCAATGCAATAATGGAGGGCTTCCGAATCTCCAACAAAGAAACAACTCATATAGTTGCTCGACGAGAAGAACTGGTGATTCCTAAAAATACTATTACTCTGAGATTTGTAGCCAAACGACCTATTAGCACAACTGAGCTTAAAGAACTTCTGGGGCGAACATGGCGCGTGCGGTTCCCTCTAAAGGTTGCTGGTGTGGGAGAAGGACTGTTCCTTGTCTCTTTTGGTGCGGAGGCTGAAGTTAAGGAGGTTATCGCACGACATCCTTAGAACCTCCGTCGGTCTCTTCTCGCTATGAAGCTCTTGCATAGGGGAGAAAAGCTAGCCCAACTCAATCTCTGTTTTGTTCCCTTCTGGGTACAGGTTCATGGGCTTCAACTGTTTGCAATGAGCAAGGTTCTATGTATGAAAATTGGCAAATGGCAGTATCATTGGTGAGGTGCTTGAGGTGGATGCCAAGGAGGGTGAGGAGGCGTGGGATGAATGCTTGAGAATCTGGGTCTAGATGGATGTTTCAAAACCTTTATACAGGTTTTTCTATATCACGGTGGAGGAGGATCCGATTAAGGCGGTCTTCCGTTATGAACGCTTGTCTGGCTTCTGCTTTCTGTGTGGTCATCTGGATCATTCTGAACAGGAGTGTAGTATTTGTTTTGGCAAATTGGAGGAATGGTGCAAAAATCACCGATTCTTTCCTGCATGGCTTCAAGCGGACAAGAAAAAATGCCCTTCGACGGAGGTACTCCAAAGCTTCTTCCAGCTACTGCAGATTGGTGCGGGCGAGCAAGCTCAAAGACAGACACAAGATGAGGAGAGGGCCCGTCGCCTTAACAAAGGTAAGGGCATTATGATGGAGGATGATGAGACTGATGATGGAATAGACTCAGATCTACAGAGTCGCCGGGTTATGCACCGCTTTGATGAGCTTTTTTCTGGAAGAGGTGATCCTGATGGGCCTAGACGAGGTGTTATTATTACAGAAGATGGAAGGGTGGATCCGCGCACAGGTAAAACTCTGTACCCCCTTTCTTTTATTGTCCCAAATGGTTTTCAGCATTGTTATGTGCGCGAGCCCTTGAATGGTGTTGACAATGGGAAAGATTATCGTATTACCCATTATGTGGGGAAGGACCTTAGCACTCGGGAGTATACTTCTTATGTTGAAATCATAAAGGATGGGGGAGGATCTGTATGCTCTGGCTTATGAAAAAGGGGTCCTGATTAGGCATGAAACTATGTTGGGAGATGGTGTGTTCACGGACAAACAGATGGATGGTGAGGTGGGGTCAATGATGAGCAGTGCTCTACCATGTAAGAAGCGAGCTAGGCGGGAGACTTCGGGGGAATTATGGAGTTTTGGGGAGGGGGCAATGGATGGTCAGAAGGGGACATTGTCAAAAATCTAGACATCTACTTCAAGAAAGCAAGGAGTATGATTGAGATGTATGGTGCGGAGATTCAGGTGGATGGTCAGGCGGAGGCTGAAGTGAATCAGCCCCGCCGTGGTGAATGAATGTTCTGTGTTGGAATGCTCGAGGTGTTAGTAGTGCTCGAGCATTCCGGTATCTTAGTAGGCTAGTATTTACTTTTCGTCCATCTATTTTGTTTGTATCTGAAGCAAAGTGTTCTTCGGCCCGTGCCGATGTTTTGAAGTTTTCTCTTGGTTTTAACAATTGTTTGTTGGTTAATGATAAACTATGTTATGGTGGTTTGTTGGTGTTTTGGATGGATATTGATCTTACTGTGTTATCTTACTCCAAAGCTCACTTTGATTGTATGATTAAGTTTCAAGACATTAAATGGAGGTTCACGGGTTTCCATGGGAGTCCCTATTTGGAAGGGAGAAATGCATCATGGGAATTGTTAAAAAGACTTAAGACTTACATTCACTTTGACACAAATGCATGGTTAGTAGGGAGTGGTTTTAATGAGACTCATTTCCATGGTGAAAAACGTGGTGGACTTCGTAAACATCTATCCCGACTTATGAATTTTCAGGATGCCTTAAATTATAATGGATTGAATCATCTGAAATCTGTTGGCCCAAAATTTACATGGAACAATAGGAGATGTGGAAAGGATTTTATTGCTGAAAAGTTGGATAGATTTGTTGCTACACATGAATGACTAAATTTGTTTCCTTTGTATGAATACAAAGTTCTTGATTTTATGGGGTCTGATCATAGACCCATTATAATTTCATGTGGGTCTCATAGATCCAGGCCAACTTGTAGACGTGATTCTAAGTTTCGGTTTGAAAATCATTGGATTAAAGAGCCTGATTTTAGGGATGAAGTTAAAAGAGTGTGGAGGTCTAAGGAAAATGGTTCAAATCTGTCTCGTATGCTTGATCATTGTGGAAAACATATTCAGACTTAGGCTGTGAAGAAGGGTGGGACTTTGAAGGCCAAAATTGCTAATATACAGGGTTTGATTAACGGGGAATGTTATGATGAGAAGGTAGACCCGGATTTCCAAAAGGTTAATTGTTATGAGAGGGAGCTGGAAAAGCTTTATTCACAAGAGGAGTGGTATTGGAAGCAAAGATCCAGGATTTCTTGGCTTAAGGAAGGGGATATGAATACGGAATTATTTCATATGAAGGCCAATCAGCGCCGAGGCATCAATACGGTTTTGAAGATTCAAAATGTTTCGGGGGTTGGGTTCAAAACGATGCTGAGATTCACGAGGCTTTTATTGAATATTTTCAAGAGATTTTCACTTCACGAAACCCTAATGCTCAAGTACTAGAGTTGGCTACGGTAAATATTTCTCAAATGCTCAATTTAGATCAGAATGGATTGCTGGATGCTTCTTTCTCCGGTCAAGAGGTGTATCGTGCGATGAAGGACTTGAACCCTTGGAAGGCGGCGGGTCCAGATGGCTTCCCGGCATCATTTTATCAGGTCAATTGGTCGACAGTAGGTGAGGAGATAACACATCAGATTCTTGGTGTGTTGAATAATGGTATGTCGTTGGAATCTTGGAATAATACTTCTATTGTGATGATTCCTAAGATTAAACATCCCACTCAGGTTACCCATTTTCGACCAATCAGTTTATGTAATGTGTGTTATTGTATTCCTGCGAGATGTGTAGCAAACAGGCTAAAATTGGTCATGGATGGTATCATTGATCCTCATCAGAGTGCTTTCATTCAAGGGTGACTTATCTCGGATAATATATTGATTGCATTTGAGGGTATGCATTGGCTTCGTATGTCTAAAAGCCAGGAAGGCTATGCGGCACTCAAGTTGGATATGATCAAGGCATATGACAGGGTAGAATGGGTTTTCCTTGAGAATGTCATGAAGAGGATGGGGTTTTCAAGTAAGTGGATCAATCTTATTCATCAATGCGTTTCGACAGTTTCGTATAATGTGTGCATCAATGGTCAGCTCTCGGATAATTTCAAGCCGTCTAGGGGTCTTCGACAAGGGGATCCACTATCTCCTTATTTGTTTGTTATATGTGCTCAGTCTCTATCTTCATTATTGTTGAAAGCAGTGGATCAAAAACGGTTTTCAGGCATCAAGTTTGGGAGAGGTGCTCCGACTATTTCCCATCTGTTTTTTGCAGATGACAGTTTAATTTTTATGAAGGCCAAGAAGTGTGAATGCCAGGTCTTGAAGGAGTGCTTACGATTTATGAAGATGCATCGGGTCAACTCATAAACTATGAAAAATCTGCCATCACATTCAGCCCGTTGACAAATCAGTCTAATAGGGATGTGGTTAAAGGGATCTTGGGCGTACGTTCGACGATGGGTCATAATATCTATTTAGGTCTCCCAACGGTCTCCATCAAGGCAAAAAGGCTTCAATTTGGATACTTGGTTGATCGTGTAAGCCAGAAAATTCTATCCTGGGGTCACAAACATTTTTCGGAAGGTGGAAATGAGGTGCTTATCAAATCGGTCCTTCAAACCATTCCTACGTACGCCATGTCATGCTTTCTGATTCCTACGTCCATTTTTGCTGATATTGAGAAGCTTATTGCTAGGTTCTGGTGGGGATCTTCAGATGATAAGCATCGGTTACATTTGAAGAAATGGCAGGATTTATGTAGGGCTAAGGTTGAAGGGGGCTTGAATTTCAGATGTTTAGTTCTCTTTAATAAAGCTCTACTAGCAAAACAAGTTTGGAGAATTCTTCAGTGTCCTAATTCTTTGGTAAGTCAACTCTTTAAAGCTAGATATTTTCGTGATGCGGATGTTTTAAATGCTGAATTGGGCTCTAGTCCGTCTTTTGTATGGAGATCAATGGTTTGGAGTAGGGATATTCTGGAACAGGGGCTACGTTGGAGGATTGGAAATGGCAACTCGGTGCATGTTTTTAAAAATAAATGGGTTCAGGATATTGACAATGGTAGAATCTTCTCCCGGATTGCTAGTGCTTCAATGGTTAATCGGGTTGTCTCTCCCCAGAATGGATGGAATGAGAATCTTGTATCGTTAGCTTTTCTCCCAATTGAAAGAGAGGCCATTCTTAAGGTCCCGAGACTGGACTAGAATCAGGAGGACCAAAGATATTGGCCAAAAATGAGTTCTGGTTGTTATTTAGTTGCTTCTGGATATGATGTTGCGGTTCGTCTTTCTTGCGATGGGCAGAGGGTGACTCATCCAGACTCTTATGGGAAAAATTGTTTGGAAAATTTGAACACCATCATGTGGCGACTTAAGGTCCTTCCAAAGGTTCATATTTTTGGGTGGAAAATGGTGAATGGCTCTCTTGCTACTGAAGGAAATCTGGTTCGTCATCATGTCCCTATTCCTCCTTTTTGTCTTTGCTGTGGTGGCCCTTTTGCTGATACCATTCGTGTCCTCTTGCAATGCGTGTTTGCTAAGAAAGTGTGGAAACAACAAGGTATGTGGGATATTGTGAAGTCTTGGGTGAAAGGTAATATGGTCCAACTTCTTACTGCGATTTTGTTGAAGGAAAATGATCTTCTTCCACGTGTCCTTTTCATTGCTTGGGCAATATGGAAGGAAAGGTGCAAATGGCTGCATTCAGATAGGGTGGTACTATCTAATAACCCGGGGATGCCCTCGTTTGATGTTAAATGGGCACTTGATTATTGGCATGATTTTCTTAATGTTGATTCAATTGGATTCAACCAGAAATCAAGTAGCCATTTTTCATCTGGGAGTCATGTGCCAAATAAAAAAAATGCTTGCCTTTGTGTTGATGCTGCATTTAATCCAGATAAGGGATTTTTTGCGATCGGATATGCTCTTTTTAATGATAATGGTGTTTTGGTGTTTGCGGGGGGAGAACGTATTAAGAATCCCGGCTCGGTGGTAGCCGCTGAACTTAGGGCAGCTGAGATAGGTATGAATAAGTGCTTAATGCGTGGGAGAAAGGTCTCCAGCCTATGTATGGACTCTGCAATTGCTATGGACGCTATCCAACAATCGATATCCCTTGATGGGTTAGAGAATGAAATTGTGATCAAGATAAGAAGACTTTTTGAAATGCAATCAGAAATGAGCTTGTGGTCATATCCCAAGGGAGGAAAATAGAATTGCCCATTTGGTTGTTAAGTTTGCTTGAAATGTTTCAGATCCTTACGATTGGATTGAAAATAATATTCCCCAATATATTAGGAGATGTAATTCTTGAATAAGTTGATGTACTCCTAGTATGATAAAGAAAAGAAAAAGAGCTTGCCAACCGCTGAAGCCGCAATCTAACGTACGTTGAAATGTTTATACAATTATACATCTTTCAGTTATTTCTTTTAAATAATTTCATTGTTGTTTCAGGAGCAGTATCTTCCAAATTGTTTTGTACACATATTGAAATTTTATGATTATCTTTTCTCAATTTTTTTTAGCTTAGGATGAGGTTACACCACAAAAAAAAAAAAAATATATATATATATATATACGATGAATTCTCTTCCATTGATTTAATAAGTGACAAAGTGTTCAAAAAGTAAGAAAACAAATCGAACTCTCGATATGGCGAATTTCGTCTTAACTAAAAGTCTGAATATGTAAAGAGGTGAAAAATTAATTTTTGCATATTAATTCATTAGTTAGCAACCAAATGCTAAGTATGCTAAGTTTACTGAAGTTCTTTTTATCTAATGATGCAAGTAATATTTTTTCTCTCTCTAATCACATTAGTTCACTTCTAATACATCTCTCTCCGTGACCTCTTTTAGTATTTATCACTTAATTATTATTACTTCTCCCTTTCACAATAATTTTCACATTTTTTTTTTCGGAACGTTCCATAATAACATTCACATCCTTAAAATAAAAATCCCTTTACAAACTTCATCCTTGCAATATCCTCAATTTTACACAAATGCTATTACTTTTTCTTCACACATACACAAAAGTACGTCAACTCAATTATTTACTTTATATATAAAGTTTTAAAATTACCCCTCAAAATTCAACTTTCTTAATTTACGTGTCCACCTACATAAAAAGTTATTCTGAGACGTTGTCCACATCAAACCGAACCTTTAAAAAAATAGATATATATGATCTAAGTATTATCTGAAATAATGGGTATAATGTAAAAAAAAAATATGTCCTAAAATTTATAAAAACTAAAAAAATACGTGCTACAATTAATTTGGCCTAAAGTATTTATACTATTACTTTCGTCTCGAAATTATTTGTACGGTTTGATCGACACACTTTTTAAGAAAAATGGATTTAGTGATTGGTGATGTAAGATAAATGAGGTATTTTGGGTAATTTGCTGAGGTATTAAGTAAAATGTATGTAAAAAATGAGTGATAATTTTAAAAATAAAATGATGTTATGAGAGTATTAATTTTACTTGGATATTTTCAATATTAAGAGTGTTGAAAAAAAAAGGTGTAGGAACGAAGAGAGTATTAGCTTTTTCATTATACTTTGAAGTCTTTGATAAAATATACACACATACACGTACTACAAGGGACAAGTGGACAAGAATCAAGATGTTAGGAAAATGGAATTGACTTGCACAGAATTTAATTTATTTGGTTGACAATTAGGTATTTTAATAAATGCAGAGATATTTTTTTATCACATAGTATTACGCAAAACAAGAAATACCCACTCCTCTCCAGATTTCTAGATAAGCCATGTTATGTCCATTTGGTTCTGTATGAATTTAAATAGATAAATTTAGAGTATAATGAAATATTGTAAATTTTACTCATAAATAAAGTAATTGTTTATTAGTAAAGTGAATGATAATTTAAATAAAAAAAATATAGTTGAAGGGTGAAAAAAAGTAGTGTTAATAATATTATTTTAAAGCTGAGAATGAATATAATAAAATTGAATGAAAAAAATAGTGACAAACGCAAATGTTGTATTTCATGCCTAATTTAATTTGTTGTGGGTCGTGCATGATTCTGCACTTCAAGGTCATTCCATGACTTCCCTCAAAAAAGAAAATGTTTATTCCATGAGTTGTTGGACTATTCTATAATGATGATTTTGATCAAGATGTAAGTTAATGTGAGAAAAATTAATTTTACTTTCTGTAATTATGCCTAATCCTATATTCTTTAAATTTTCACATTTTCAATTTACATTCTAGGGTGTTCAATTTACATCTTTTCCGGTCCGTCCTTTCCACCGAAAAATAGGAAATCCGATCAAATAGTTTAATTTACATCCTTTATGTTTGAAAATTATAAATTAATAATTAAAAAAATCTGAAAATATTATTAAAAATTAAAAAATCTCATTAAAAACTTATAAATTGTGTAAAATAAATATAAAAAATCTAATTTTTTTTTATAAATTCTACAATTCAAAAAATCTGAAAATGTGTAAATTTAATTTTTTTTCCCTAAAATCTCATAAAAAAAAAATCTATAATTTCTACAATTCAAAAAATCTGAAAATGTGTAAATTTAATTTTTTTTTTTCTAAAAGCTCATAAAAAAAAAAACTATAAATTAAAATTTTAAAAATGTTTAAAATAAAAAATTCCACAATTTTAAAAATATCGTGTGTTGTGCCAAAATTTGCACAGATAGGTTAGATATCTTCCACGTCAGATATCCAGATTCCTGAACCGATATATGAAGAATCCGGGTCTAAAGCCTCCTTCAAAAGAATCCTCCAAGAACCTGCAAAAGACGCGCCGGAGGGGAATCCAGCGCGAACACTCCGACGCTCAAGTCAGTATGTGTGATTCAGTCAATAATAGGGACTTACGAGTCCTCTTTTTAATGATAAGGTTCTCGGAGAAGAGATTCAGGAGCTTTATAAGAGAGGTTTAATAAGATTAAGTAGTTTTCAGAGATCGTAACCTGTTAATGTACCTGGGCTCGGCTATTTATAGAGGAGTGCCATTGAAGGGAAATTAGGTTTTCCCCCTTTCTCGGATCGACCCTTCCTCTCTCCTTGAATAAGTCTGCGAATCTCCACTTCCTGAAGAATCGCAACCACTTTGCCTACTAAATTCTAGCCGTTTGAGTAAAGGAAGAATTAGTCTTCCTTTATCCGCTCTTATCCCCTTTTATAGGAAACCTCTCCGGAAACCCAGGCCGACCAACTTCCCTCATAGCCTGGTCTTCCTGATATTTCTCCCTCGAGACCCTTAGGTGGAGCTCTCTCTGGAGGGACATCCGAAGGGATTTTATATCCTGAGGAGTTCTCTTCACGTTCCTATCTCCTCATAAATCTTGTCCTCTATACACGTGTCGACGTCTCCTGAGGTGACAATTTTAGGCCGCATCATCTACTCCCCCTACTCTCATAAAGTGATTATATCTTTGTGGGAGTAAGAAGTTCAAGGGAATCTAGAATAAAGGGCACTTCTGGAGAGACATGTTCTAACTTCCCTTCGGAGAGAGATTTCGAAAATGCGTACCTTCCTGAGTTTTCCTGCCCAAAGCTCGGAAAAACGCTTCGACTTCTGCGCCTGGGTCCCACACAGTCGCAATTTTCTCTCTCTTGATACTTTCTCGAGGAGAAGCCTCGATTCTACCCCCTTTTCCTACTCACTTTACGCATCCTTCTTTCAAATTTCATCTTCTCGAAAGTTTCCCCGTTATATATTTTTTTTTCTTCTCTTCTCGGGCGTCTTCCTCCCCAGGTCTCATCGTCGCCGGTCGCCTAGTCTGACTTCGTACTTCTTCCAACAAGGTAACCTAGCTATCCTCTACCTCCTTTTCTTTTTTAGCACTACTTTGTCAATGTCTTCCGGCAAGGCAACCCCGTTTGAATCCTTCAAACCGAATCCTCCCGAGTCGGTACCGTTTCCAATAGAGGATCCCCAACTGAGGGATATGATTTCGACCTCTTCTCTAATCGATGACACCCACCTGGCTAGTCTCATCCAAGCCCAAATCTTTCCCCCGGAGTACATCTCCCGAATCCCTCATCCGGATGAACGCCCTAATTTCTCAGGACCTCGAACCCTAGCTTTCTTCGAAGCCCAGATTAGGGCTGGTCTTCAATTTCCTATCCATCCTTATCTGTCCTCAATATCTACCCGCATGCAAATTCCTCTTAATCAGTTCACTCCCAACGCCATCCGTACTATGATCGGATTTTATATTTTGGTGAAGGGGAACGGTGGGGAGCCTTCCGCTGAATTATTTATGAGCCAGCACTCTTGTAAGCTGAACGACGGCTTCTTCTATGTTTGTGGGAGGAGGTCCCGTGCTTGTAAATTCATGAAAAAACTTCATGAAGAAGAATCGTCTTGGAGAGATTACTATATTTTTGTGACCAAATCCTCTGATTGGCCATTTCCCCACGAAGGTTGGTTATATCATAATCCTAGAATTCCTCCTCCTCCTCTGAAAGCTTACTCCGCCTCAAATTATATTGTTATGACTGGCCTCAATGGTCATGTTCGCCTACACGATTTCTTTGATACCATTGGTATCTGCAATAACCCCCGTATTCTCTCCCATTTTGGATTTTGCCCTCAGGATTTTCCTTTAGAGCCTTATGACGGTAAAAAGAATCCTTACTCTCTTGTTTTGCTCTTCCTACATGATTATTTTCCTGAATGTTTCTTGGTGACTTGCAGGTATGAGTTGGTCGACTCACATTTCATGGGATGCTCTTGCTCTAGGAGTAGTAAAGGCACCTACGGCCATCACTACTAATAACCCTCCGGAGGTTTCTCCTCCCCCTGCTCCGGTTCCCGAAAGCTCAATGAAGACTCCCGCTCCAGAGAGTTCTGTCAAGGCTCCTCCTGTTCCTGGTTCTTCCGCCTAAGTTCCTGGTTCCATTTCCAAAAGAATCCGTTCAGCTGCCAATGCCTCCATGCTCGATTCCGTCACCTCTAAGAAGAAGAATACTCGTGCAGCTCCTGAGAAGGAAGCCTCCTTTCCTGCTTCCTACGAACCTCTCCAGCGTCTCATCGGCCGATGTCCTCCTCCTTCTACCACCACGCTCTCTTGCAAGCCTCTTCCTGAGGATCTATTGCTTCATGGCGCTCACCTGTTTTCTGAGGTATATCCTCTTATTCTTATGGCATTCAATTTCTTTATGTCGGAAATATTACCTCTTTTTGTCGCGCAGTTTGGACTTGTCTATACTAAGATATTTGACCAGACCATCGAAATGGTTGCGGAGAACGAACTCCTTCGGGCTGAGGCATCTTCCTCTCGATTGACCCTCAAAGGTGCCACTGCAGAGAGAGATAAGGCTCAAAAGCGGGCTCAAGCTTTGGCTGAGGAGCTGCCTATCCTCCAGGCTCAAAGTAAGCAAAAGGTGGCTAAGACCAGGCATTTGGAGGGAGAGGTAGAACGGGTGGAAAAGGAGATAAAGCGGATGGAGGACGAGATGAAGCGAATGGAGCGTGAGTTGCCGGATGTTGGAGTACAAGCCTGCATCAAGTCTCTGTTTGCCTCTCCTTTGGGTCAAGAATTTATGGGGACTCTCCATACTCAATGCTATCCAGCTTCTTAAAGAGTTCCAGCTTCTTGTGTGCTATGGGGCCACACATTCCTCACTTCATCGATCATGGTTTCAGCAATGCCGTGGCCGAACACTCAGCCACCGGATTTGATGGGACCTACTCTCGTGCCTTCCGTCTGGACAAGCTTACTCCTCCTCCCAAATTCTTAGGGGATCCGGCAGAAAGTGCTGACAATCCTTGGTGGTTACCTGGAATGGGTCAGGTTATTGCCAATTTGCAGGCGGCCAAGGTGGGCATGGCTGAGCTGGAGCCTTTGGAACAATTAGTCTATCCTTATGCCTCTGCTCCCGAGAATGAGGTGAAAACAGGTGATGGAAAGGATGCTGAAGCTACCCCCGAAGGAGTAGAGGGCCCAGAGGAGGGTGGAGGGTCTAGCGGTCCTGCCGCTGTTGAGGAGGCTGCCACCGAGGGAGTTGTGGTTGAAGGAACTGCTGTTGAAAAGGCAGCTTAAAATTCATGTTTCTATGGTCATAACAAACATTTTACCTTTCTTTTGATACACTCTTTTAATTTCTGCTCATGATACTTTGTTTTTCTTATACTTTGTAGGGGATCCCACACTCTTGGATATGTGGGGGCTTTTTGTGGTAATTGTGGTAGCTTCGTACTATCTGTTTGTTGGCATGTTTTTTCCTTCTTGCTTACAAGGGCAGCCTATAAGACCAGTAAAGAACATGGTGGAGGTGTGCTCTTTCCCTTCCCATTATTGGTCTTGTAGGCTGCACCCTTATTTTCTCCTGGTTACATAACCTTCAAGGGATCTTCTCAAAAAATTCGAGGAATCACCTCTAGTTTCAGGTGGCTCGAGGAGGTTTTCTTCGGCTTCTGTCTATCTTTTCTTTCCTTCTTTAGGTAGAATCTTGGCAAATGATTTCGGTTCATAAAATTTTTTGTTTTCTAAGTAAACCTCTTAGGTCTTGGTCATGGGGAGATGCTCTCCAGCTCTCCTTGGCCTCTAGGCCTCTGAGTGTCTCTCACTCTACTTCTTAGAAGATTTTGATTCATAAAACATTTCTTTCATTAAATAACCCCTTTGGGTCTTAAGAATGGTGAGGAGTTCTCAGGCTCTCCTCGGCCTCTAGGCCTCTGAGTGTCTCTCACTCTCATTCTTAAAATATTTTAATTTGTAAAATCTTTTCTCTCATTTTCAAGTAACCCACTTGGGTCTCGAGCATAGTGAGGAGCTCTCTAACTCTCCTCGGCCTCTAGGCCTCTGAGTGTCTCTCACTCTTATTCTTAAAAGATTTTAATTTGTAAAATCTTTTCTCTCATTTTCAAGTAACCCACTTGGATCTCGAGTATAGTGAGGAGATCTCTAACTCTCCTCGGCCTCTAGGCTTCTGAGTGTCTCTCACTCTCGTTCTTAAAATATTTTAATTTGTAAAATCTTTTCTTTCATTTTCAAGTAACCCACCTGGGTCTCGAGTATAGTGAGGAGCTCTCTAACTCTCCTCGGCTTCTAAGCCTCTGAGTGTCTCTCACTCTCGTTCTTAAAAGATTTTAATTTGTAAAATCTTTTCTTTCGTTTTCAAGTAACCCGCTTTGGGTCTCTTATTTTCAGGATTCACATTCACACATTAACATGAAAAGAAAACAATCAAAACATAATAACTCTGCATAATTCTTAAAAAAGGGAAGAAGCTTCATTGATCAATTTTTTAGTTCTCAACATAGGCGATAGATAACATATGCCGGCCTCATTAAAAACCTCTCTACGGAAAAACCCCAGGGGGAAACCCGTAAAGAGGGAAAAAGAGCTCCGGTGAAGCTATTAAATACGTTAAGTAAAAACAGGAATCAATATCAATTCACGAATGGTCTCAAAACCTTACATTTTCTTCAGACAAAAAATCTCTTCAAGTGACAAATATTCCAGGGTCTAGCTATATTGACCCCCTCCATGCTCTGCAATCTATAGGCTCCTCCCTATAATACCTCCGTGACTCTGTATGGACCTTCCCAGTTGGGCTCCAGCTTCCCTGTGTTCTTTAGTGCATCCGCTCTTCTCAGCACCAGATCTCCCACTCTAAAGGACCTCGGGATCACCCTTCGATCATACGCAGCTTTGATTCGACTCTTGTATCTTTCAGCGCGTACTCGAGCCATCTCTCTTTCTTCCTCCACTAAATCCAAAACTTCTCTCATCAGTTTCTCATTTTGATGTTCTTCAAATCGGCCAATTCGGTGGGATTGCAATACGGCCTCTAGAGGTATTACTGACGCGGCCCCATATACCAACTGAAAAGGGGATTCTCCTATTGCTGTCTTTGGACTGGTCCTATAAGACCACAATACATTGTCTAGCTCGTTCACCCATCCCCCACCTATTTTCGTTAGTCTTGTCCGGATACCATCTACTATAGTTCGATTGGTAACTTCCACCTGACCATTAGCTTGGGGATGAGCTACGGAAGTGAATCTTTGCACTATGTTTAGTCTTGCGCACCATCCTCGTACATTCTCTCCGTTGAACTGTGTCCCATTATCAGAGACTAGTATCTTAGGTACTCCAAACCTGTAGCAGATCTGTCTCCTCAAGAATCTAATTACGTTCTCCTCATCTATTGTAGCTAAGGGGGCGGCCTCAACCCACTTACTAAAATAATCCACTGCTACTATCAAGAATTTTCTTCCTCCTGAGGCTGGAGGAAAGGGTCCCACCAGATCCACTCTCCATTTGGCGAAAGGACATGGAGAGTGCATAGCCCCCATCTCCTCTGCAGGGGTCCTGATCAGGGGACCATTCCTTTGACATTTCGTGCACTTCTTCACGAATTCTTTGGCGTCTCTTGTCATGGAGGGCCAGTATAACCCAGCCCTCAAGGCTTTCTTTACCATTGTTTTGTACCCTTCATGGCTGGCTGCCTGGCCTTCATGAATCTCTTTGAGCGTATAAGCTGCCTCTCGGGTTGATATGCACCTCAAGTATGGTTGGGTAAACGACTTCTTGTATAGATATCCTCCAATAATGCAATATTTGATCCTGAGAGCTCGGGCCTCTCGGGTAGTGGGAGTATCTACTCCTCTAGTGAGCTCTGTCTAGATATCTTTCCTCCAATCGTCTCCTTCCTCAATGGAGCCAATGGGGCTCCCAAGAACCTCCTCTTCTGCTACCACCAAGGTCACCGTTACCCGTCCCTCAAACTCAGTGGAGCTGGTAAGTTTGGAGAGGCTATCAGCCTGTGCATTTTCTTCTCGAGGGACTTGGATCACCTTGCAATCTTGGAATTTGCCCATCATCTCTTTAGCCCGTTCCAGGTAAGCAGCTATTCTGTTGTCATTGGCTGTGTATTCTCCATTTACCTGTTGAACCACCAATTGGGAATCGGAATATAAGATTACCTTTGGAACTCCTAACTCGGCCGCCATCTCCATTCCTCTGATCAGAGCTTCATACTCCGCTCCATTGTTTGAAGTCATAAATTGGAATCGCACTGCAAACTGTAGGGACTCTCCTTGGGGATTCATCAGCAATATGCCTGCTCCGCATCCAGTCAGGGTTACTGAACCATCTACATATACTTTCCATCCTTCTATTTCTTCTGGTTTGGTGGATTCTTGGATAAAGTCAGACAGAGCCTGGGCTTTTATGGCCCTCCGTGGCTCAAAGTCCACATCATATTCCTGGAGCTCTATTGCCTATTTCACCATCCTTCCAGAGAGGTCTGCTCGGCCGATAACCTGTTTCAATGAGTAATTAGTGCGGACCAATATTTTATAGGAAAGAAAATATGGGCGCAATCTCTGCGCTGTAAATACTACGACTAGAGCAGCCTTCTCAATTTCTGAGTATCGAGTTTCAGCCCTTTGAATGACCTTACTGACGTAATAGATAGGGTGCTGGGTGGGTCCTTCTTCTTTTACCAGAGCTGTGCTCAGCGAGAATTCCCCTACGGAGAGATACAAGATGAGAGTATCTCCGGGGGAAGGTTTGATCAGCTTCGGCAACTGGGACATGTGTTGTTTCAGATCTTCAAAGGCCCTCTGGCATGTCTCGTTCCACTCGAACCTGGCTCCCTTCTTCAGGATTTTGAAGAAGGGGTGACTCTTCTCAACAAACCTAGCTATGAATCTACTCAACGCCGTGATTCTCCCATTTAACGTCTGGAGCTCCTTCACGTTCCTTGGTGGCTGCATATCTAATACAACCTTTACTTTTGATGGGTTCACCTCTATCCCTCTCTGAGTAACCATGTATCCCAGGAACTTCCCTGACTTCACCCCAAAAGAGCATTTGGCCGCGTTCAATTTGATACCATTCTCTCGAATAACCTGGAAGATCTCCTCCAGGTCCTCCACATGCTCTTCTGCTCTCACGCTCTTGGCCAACATATCATCTACGTAAATTTCCATGTTTCTCCCTATCTGCTCTCGAAAGACAGCATCGACCATCCTCTGATACGTTGCACCGGCATTGATTAACCCGAATGGCATTCGGACATAACCAAACGTTCCACACGCTGCTATGAAGCACACCTTAGGGACATCTGAGGGGTTCAGCTGGATCTGGTGGTAACCTTGATATGCATCCATCATGCTCAATAGCTCAAGGCCTGAGGTCGCATCCACTAATTGATCTATTCTCGGCAGCGAGTAATGATCCTTAGGGCATGCTTTGTTGAGGTCTCTTAAGTCAATACACATCCTCCATTTCCCGGCTCCCTTAGATACTAACACCGCATTGGAGAGCCATTCTGGAAATTGTACTTTCATAATATGTCCTGCTTCCAATAACTTCTCAACCTTTTCTTTCACTATATTGTTCTTCTCAATACCAAAATTTCGTAGCTTTTGTTTTACTGGCCTTGCTTTTGGATCGACATTAAGGCAATGTATGGCTATCTCCGGGGGAATACCTATCATGTCAGCTGGAGAAAATGCAAATATATCAGAATTTCGACGTAATGTAGAGATTACCTTTTCCGTCATTTCGGGTCCCAGTTGGGTCCCTATCTTTGTGACGAAGCCAACTTTTCTGGGAAAGAGCTCCACATTCATCAACTCCTCATCTGTCTTAACGTTCACCTGTTCGGGTGTGATCCCTTCCACTTTCTTTTTCTTCAGTTCGGGGTCATCTTCCTTCGTTCTTTCCAGTCCCCTAGTCAACGCTCTATCTGCCATCTTCACGGACTCTGCATAGCACTTCCGTGCTTGATACTGGTCTCCTCTTACTTCCCCTACTCCTCCAGCCATGGGGAACTTCATTTTCATAAGGAATTTGGAAATGACCGTTTGGAAAAGATTCAGACTAGGTCTCCCCATCACCACGTTATATGATGAGGGGATATCCACTATGAGGAGCTCCACTACGTGGACCTTCCGGGTTGGAGCATCTCCCAATCCTACCTACAACATTACAGACCTTAGGGGCTGGATGGCCCCTCCGGAGAAACCGTACAAGGAAGTGTCTATAGGGCGCAACTTCATATTCAGTTCCATCCTTTTAAAACACTCAAAAAACATAATATCGGCCGAGCTCCCCGTGTCTACAAAGATTCGGGCGACATCAAATCCTGCTATGTTAGTAGTGATCACCAAGGCATCATTGTGATTCTCTTTAATTTCCCTTACGTCCTCTAGCCCAAATTTGATATTGGGTGTCTCTGCCAAACACCCTACCTCATTCGGTTGGCTTCCTTGTCCCGCCCTCAAGGCTCGAACACTTTGTTTTCTCTTTCGGAAGGAATCTCCGTCCGCGGGTCCCCCCATGATTATGAGAATTACTCCTCTTTTTGGCGGCGGAGGGGGCATGTCCTCGGCTGCCTCTTTGGGTTCCTTTTCCTCCGGCTTCCTGTCGTGTTCCTTCCGCTTCTGCCCTCGAGGGCCCTGCCTATCTCGAAATATAAATTCTTTCCGATGTCCCGCCTGGATCATCCTCTCGATCTCATCTTTCAGGTGATAGCATTGGTTCGTGTCATGTCCATATTCGTTATGGAACCTGCAGAATCGATCTGATTTTGGTTTCTGAGGGCCCCTACCTCTGGAGTGGGGGAATTTCAAATCGGGATGATCGCCTGCTACCTCCAGTACTTCAGCAGGCTCTATTCTTAGAGGTGTATACTTCTCGAACCTTTCTCGAGGGCCCGAACGGGGACCCCCAGAGGGGTTAAAATTTCCTGATGGCCCAGAACCCCGAGGGACCTCTGGACTGGATCGTCTTGAGGGTGGCTCCCTCCTTCTCTCCCGGTCCTGTGGTCTAACCTCTAGTCTCTTGGCTTTACGAACCTCCTCCAAGGTGAGGTATTTCTCCGCTTTGTGTAGTAACTCGTCAAAGTTCTGGACTGGCTTCTTGGCCAAGGAGGAAAAGAAATCTCTGTCGCGCAACCCATTGGTTAGGGCGTTGATCTTTACCTCTGGAGAGGCGGTAGAGACCTCCAGAGCTGCCTGATTGAATCTCCGGAGAAAAGCTCTCAAACTCTCATTTTCTCCTTGCCTCATATTGAAGAGGGTTAACGTGGCCCGCGGCTGCCTCCGGGCGCTCGCAAACTGATGGAGGAATAATTCGCTGAACTCCTCCCATGATCGAATGGTATTGGGTTCAAGCTGGGCGAACCACTGTTGTGCTGCCTTGTCCAATGTCGTCAAGAACACTCTACATTTGACCCCTTCCCCGTATCGATGTAACAGGGCTGCATTCTCAAATCTTACCAGGTGCTCGTAGGGGTCTGCGGTGCCATCGTACTCGAAGTTGAGGGGTTTGAAGTTGAATGACAACTCATCCTGCAATATGTTAGAAGAAATTGACATCCAGTAACATAAGCAGACCTACTCGTTCGGTTACTCATCTGCTTCCTCATATCTTTCATTTCCTTCTGTAGGGCCTGTAGTTGGTCACTGACTGGGCCCGGATAGGTGTCATCTGTACTCTCTTCTCCTTCGGGGGGGGGGGTCTATCTCTCGGGACATCAAGTCTGCATTCCTTCTTGCACCCCGAGGGGGGATACTTCTTTCTGCCCGAGAGGGCGCTTTCTTATCTCCCTCTACTCGTACTCCCTCTTCCTTAGAAAGTGCTTGGGAGGCCCCGGGGGCCTCCTCCTGAAGTCTCGGAGTAGGCGTCTCCGCGTTCACTGGTACGGTTCTTAGGTCTCGACCTCCTTGGGCTGCAAAAGCTCTTTCTACAGCTCGGTCAATGAGGGCGTTCAACTGATCTGGAGAAACCAGGAATGGTTCTACGCTCAAAGCATCCCCATGTTGAGAACCTGAGGTCCGGACCTCTGGGATTTCAGCATTCTCCGTCACTCCGTCACCCAGGCCCGGGATTGGCGTGGTGGCCGGGGCTATTGGTGGATTCGATCCAGAAGGGACATACATAGGGTCCTTTCTGTGGCCTCCCTTCGATGCTGGATCAGATGGTAGGGGAGGGATATCCCCCGGAAGAGTCTTCTTCCCTAGAGTAGGCGTGATTGTGTTATCTCCTCCGCCCATCGTTCAAACAAGTAGAAATTCGTGAGAAGATCTCCCAAATCTTTCCCACAGACGGCGCCAGTTGTTGTGCCAAAATTTTCACGGATAGGTTAGATATCTTCCACGTCAGATATCCAGATTCCTGAATCGATATATGAAGAATCCGGGTCTAAAGCCTCCTTCAAAAGAATCCTCCAAGAACCTGCAAAAGACACGCCGGAGGGGAATCCGGCGCGAACACTCCGACGCTCAAGTCAGTATGTGTGATTCAGTCAATAATAGGGACTTACGAGTCCTCTTTTTAATGATAAGGTTCTCGGAGAAGAGATTCAGGAGCTTTATAAGAGAGGTTTAATAAGATTAAGTAGTTTTCAGAGATCGTAACCTGTTAATGTACCTGGGCTCGGCTATTTATAGAGGAGTGCCATTGAAGGGAAATTAGGTTTTCCCCCTTTCTCGGATCGGCCCTTCCTCTCTCCTTGAATAAGTCTGCGAATCTCCACTTCCTGAAGAATCGCAACCACTTTGCCTACTAAATTCTAGCCGTTTGAGTAAAGGAAGAATTAGTCTTCCTTTATCCGCTCTTATCCCCTTTTATAGGAAACCTCTCCGGAAACCCAGGCCGACCAACTTCCCTCAGAGCCTGGTCTTCCTGATATTTCTCCCTCGAGACCCTTAGGTGGAGCTCCCTCTGGAGGGACATCCGAAGGGATTTTATATCCTGAGGAGTTCTCTTCACGTTCCTATCTCCTCATAAATTTTGTCCTCTATACACGTGTCGACGTCTCCTGAGGTGACAATTTTAGGCCGCATCATCGTGAAAATGAATTTGGGACGGTTCAAAAATCGATCAAGGTGTCGAACTTTCACTCAACCTCGACGGTGAGTTGGAAAATCTCGTGTGACCCAAAATTTTTAGGAGTTCGAGCAAAACTTTAATGGCAAACGAGTCTGAATCAAATCTGATTTTTATTGAAATGTTAATAATTTTTATTATTTTTATTAGATTTTTAGAATTTGTAATTTTTAATGTACACATTTTAAATAAATTATTGAGATTTTGAATTTCTTAATTTTTAAATTACAAATTTCCCATTCTTTGAACTGTAGAATTTTTAATTTTTTGTATTTTCAAAATTTTAGAATTTTTTTTTTTATTTTACACATTTTATAATTTGTAAAGATATTTTTTCTAAATTTTAGTGATATATTTTGAATTTTATTTTACACATTTTATATTTTTTAATTTTAAGAATATTTTTGGATTTTTAATGATACTTTTAGATTTTTTAAATTTTTAATGGGATTTTTAGAAAATTTTAATTATTAAATTGTAATTTTCAAACTTAAATAATGTAAATTGGACTATTTGGCCGGAATCCCAATTTAATCCTCACATTCCGATGAGTTTTAAAATTTTCTGGTGGAAAGGACGTAAATTGGACCAAAAAGGACATAAATCGAAAAAGTAAAAACTTAAAGGATATAAATTGGATTAGGCCTAAGTTATAGGACGTAAAATGAATTTTTATCGATATGAATTTTAGCAAGCTGTAAGTTAATACTAATATGATTTTAGCAAGATTTAAGGGCATTGTGTATAGAAAATCAGAGTGCGACATTTAGGGTGTAAAGTAAATTCTTTCAATTTATATTTCTGTGTTGTGAAAAACTGAATTGAATGTTTTTACAGATGGTATATAAGCCAAAAAAACACAGCAGATAACTGCTAAAACGTGAAACACAAAAATGAAATATGAAAAAAAAACGTTTCTCTAACTAGCACGCTTCTCATATTCTTCACCCCCCGTCAAGTTGGAGACGAGTGATAGACATCACACATACCCAACTTGGACACAAGAACCTGAAAATGCTGGCCGCCAAGCACCTTCGTAAAAGAGTCGGCTAATTGATGCCCTGTAGGTACAAATTAAAGAAGGAATCACAAAGCCCTCAGTGAATTTATCACGAACATAATGACAGTCGATGTCCAAATGCTTCGTCCGCTCATGAAAGACAAGATTAGCCGTAATATGCAAAGCTGCCCGATTATCACACCAAAGAGGAATCGACAAAGGTAATTTAATACCAAAATCAGAAGCAATGTAGGATATCCATTGCAATTCACACACTGTAGTTCTTAAAGCACGGTACTCCGCCTCGGCAGAGGAACGAGAAACAGTCGTCTGTTTTTTACTCTTCCAAGAAATAAGAGAATCTCCAAAGAAAACACAATAACCAGTTATTGAACGACGAGTATCCTTGCAAGCAGCCCAATCCGCATCACTATAGGCTTACAAAGATAATGTACCATTAGAAGGATAAAAAAGCCCCTTAGAAGGAGTACCCTTCAAATACCTCAAAACATGAGTAGCAGCTTCCCAATGGGTGGAACATGGGCTGGTTACAAATTGACTTAATTGTTGCACAACATACGTAACAACGGGTCGTGTCATATTTAAGTAAAGAAGTCGACCAATGAGTCTCCTATACTGATCCGGACAAGTAAGAGGAATCCCATCATTTTCTTGCAAATGTAAACCAAGTTTCAAGGGTGATTTAGCAGCCTTGCAATTCTGAAAACCAGTGTCTTTGAGGATATCAGTGATGTACTTATGTTGACATAAGTAAGTTCCCTTGGAAGATCTAGCAATCTCCACCCCAAGAAAATATTTAGCTTCTCCCAAATCCTTAATAGTAAACTGAGCATCCAAGAAACCTTTCAACTCCTGAATTAATTGAAGATTGGAGCTTGTAAGTAGAATATCATATATATAAACAAGCATAGCCAAGAAGTGATCACCCTTCGTAATAGTAAACAAGCAGTGATCGTATGTTGATCGTTTGAGGCCAAATAGAGAAAATTTCGCACATAATTCAGTGTTCCACTCCCTAGAAGCCTGCTTAAGGCCATAAAGACTTTTGATCAACCTGCATACTTGATTAGATTGACCTTTAGTATAACCTTGAGGTAAATGCATATATACCTCTTGTGATAAATGCCCATGCAAGAAGGCATTATTTACATCCAACTGATGAATTTTCCAGCCTTCATGGTTACCAAAGAAATGAAAAATCTGACAGTCACCAATTTAGCAACGGGAGAAAAACAATCAAAATAGTCGACACCATGAACTTGCGTGTAGCCCTTAGCAACCAACCTCGCTTTGTATCTCTCCACAGAGCCATCAGGCTTTCTCTTAATCTTGTACACCCACTTACACCCAATAGCCTTTTTTCCTTTGGGTAAAGTGGTAAGCTCCCAAGTATGATTCAATTCTAAGGCAGCGAGTTTCCTTTGCATAGCTTCCTGCCAAACAACATGTTGACTAGCTTCCGAATAATGGACAGGTTCTTGTTGATCATGAATATTTGCTAAAAATGCCAAATAAGGGGATGAAAATTTATTGTTGTTCATGTTTGTAGCAGCACAAACAAAATCCTTCAACCAAGAAGGTTGAATTACAACCCTGTTACTCTTCCTAGCAGGCTGTTCTGGAGCTAAAGGAGCTGAAATGGGACATTGTGAATCACAATCTGGGTCAAGAGGAATCTCATTTGCAGTATGTTTAGTAGAAACATCCAATGGAGAATCCGTGGAGTAAGGGAAAATTTTCTCAAAAAAGACCACATCCCTGGAAATAAGCACAGTTTCATTATCAATATCAAAAAGTTGATATCCTTTCTTGCCTGAAACATACCCCAAAAAAATGCATTTGGAGGATCTGGGACCCAAGTTTGATCTATATGGTGGGATAGATGCTGCATATGCCAAGCAACCGAAAGGTTTCATCCTCAAATAATCAGGTTTTTGTTTATACAAAACCTCATAAGGGCACTTCCAACCCAAAACACAAGTAGGTAAACGATTAATAATAAACACAGCAACAAGGACAACATATGACCAGAATTTGATTGGAACACCAGCTTGGAAAAGAACAACTCTTGCTATCTCAAGTAAGTGTCTATGCTTCCTTTCAACCACTCCATTTTGTTGAGGAGTGTATGCACAAGTTTTCTCATGAAGTATCCCTTGTCTGTGAAATAGAGATTGACATTCCTTCCCCAAAAATTCAAGACCATTATCACTACGAACCCTTTTTATCTTCTTGTCGAACTGTCTCTCAATCATCACCAGAAAATTATTCAAGATAAAAAAAACCTCTGTCTTATGACTCATAAGAAAAACCCATGTAGCTCTACTATAGTCATCCACTATAGTGAAAAAATAGGAAGTATTATTACTAGAAGTCTCCTTACAAGGGCCCCAAATATCAACATGAATCAATTCAAAACAATCTGAAGTATGAATATCACTATTGCCAAAAGGAACTCTATGATGCTTAGCTTTAAAACAAATCTCACAAGATTTCAGTGTGTTAACAGCTAGCTCAGTACAATTCTTATTCAAAAAATCCAAGTGTTTCAAAGTAGAAACTGAAGCATGCCCCAAAGTATGATGCCATGAAGCTAGTGAAAGATTACATGTATGAAATTCCTTATTGCTTTCTGAAAAAGACTTCAAAATGTACAAATTATTCTGCAATTCTCCCATGCCAAGACATCTCTCAGTCCGAAGGTCCTGTATGTAGCAGCAATGAGATAAAAAAAAGACACTTAACAACAGAAGAGGAGCATAGCTGAGTCACAGAGAGTAAATTATACTTAAAAGATGGTAAGTATAATACATCTCTTAATATAATGTCTTCAGAAATATGTACATCTCCTGAGTACTCTACACCCTTGATACTCCCATCAGGTAAGCAAACACTAACACCTTTAGGAAGAGCAATTAAGTTCCGCATAAGATCCCTATTTGTGCACATATGCCGACTAGCCCAAGTGTCAATTACCCAAGTAGCATTACTCAATTCAGTGAATATGGAGAAGGAAAAATTAATAGAATTATCCAAACATGTACCTGCAAAACTAACAGATTGGGCGAAATCATGATGAAGTTCTGATCCCTTATCTTACCCTTGCATGAACTTGGTCATCTGCTGTAGCTGTTGTAGAATAGCAGCAAACTCTGAACTCTTAGTGGAAGTTCTGGAATCAGTAGTGGCTTGACGTGAATTGGTCATATCAAAATTACCAGTCATATTTGCAAACGTTTTAGACTTCTTCTCTTTCAGTTCTTGATACCAATCAGGAACCCCATGGAGTTTAAAACACGTACCCAACTCATGGCCTGTTCCCCCACAATGATCACACACTAGCTTAACCTTCTCCTCTTTAGTTCTTTTAACAAAAGGTTTGCCCCTGTTTCCAGACCAATTTCCAGGAGAAACAAGTTGTTTGTTTATAGCACCATCAACATTTTTATAAGGAGTGATGGACTTAGCAGCCAAAGCGGATATCTCTAAGCCTTCTCCAAACATAGTACTCAAGGATCTCTGTCTCTTAGTAGCAAGTAACATAGAAAAAACCTTATCCAAAGAGGGCAGTGGCTCAAGAAGCATGAATTGATTTTTAAAAGCATCATAACTATCATTCAATCCCATAACAAACATATACACTTTATCCTCCAAATAATCCTTTGCCACTATATTGCCAATATCACAATCACAATGCATAACAGGCACAACACAAGCTAATTCATCTAGCAATTTAGTGAATTTGTTAAAATACTCCACAACTGAACTATAGCCCTGAGTTAAATTTCGAATTTCCCTCTTTATTTTGTATTTCAGTGGACCATTGTTTTCTCCATATCTCTGACAAATAGTATCCCACAATTGTTTAGAAGTCTTAGTATGAACGAAAGTGTCATTAAGTTCCTTAGACAAAGAATTTAGAATCCAAGATAAAACAGTAGAATCCACCTTCTTCCACATAGCATAGAATTCATCATCTTCAGCCAGCATAGGTAATTTTCCATTAATAAACTTTAACTTCATTTTAGCGCCTAGGGCAATGATCATAGAACGTCTCCACGGTATAAAATCGGAGTTACCAGTAAGATGATGAGGGATTAACGACAAACCTGGATGATCAGATCCATGGAGAAAGTATGGATTATCTTCAGAAATAACCAACTTTTGCGTAGTAATGTTTACGCCTGAGCCCTCCCCAATATCGTTATGAAGAGAAGACCACTGATTCCAGGTATTCCGTCGCGGAGCCATAACAAAAAGCAGATCAAAAGCAAGCTAGGATAATGGAGAATCGAGTAATCGAAATAGATTTCTAGGATCGAACCATAAACTGATACCATATAGAAAATCAGAGTGCGACATTTAGGATGTAAAGTAAATTCTCTCAATTCATATTTCAGTGTTGTGAAAAACTGAATTGATTGTTTTTAAAGATGGTATATAAGCCAAAAAAACACAGCAGATAACTGCTAAAACGTGAAACATAAAAATGAAATATGAAAAAAACGTTTCTCTAACTAGCACGCTTCTCATATTCTTCATTGTGTTTGACATGACGATTTTAATTTCTAATTTTTTTTATAAATATTTCAAATTTATAAAGGAGTTTTGGAGTGTTCTGAAGGCGGATTTCATAAAATTGCTAACCAAATTTAATCAAAATGGAAAGCTAGGTGCGACATATCAATCCATCCTTCATTGTTTTTTTTACCAAAAAAGAGAGGAAGTGGGTATGTTGAATGATTATCGTCCAATTTCCTTGATTATATGTGTAAATAAAGTGTTAGTTCAAGTTGTTGTCTAGGGCAGAGTCTGGCAGACCCAAAATTTAAAATGAAAGGGAGGTGATAAAAAAAAATTAATTATATATATATATATATATATATATATATATATATATATATATATATACTAACTAGTATCAACGCTAGCTCCGGTAAAGGAGGATTTGAGAGATCTTGAAAGATGTTCAGAGTTATGTGGTGATATTCTAGAGTGGAGCATAATATATACGTCGAGAGTTTGCAAAAATGATACTCATGATTTGGTTGGAACGGATATACTACATTTTTGGATAGAAGATTAAAAAACAAATGAATAGATTTTAAATACTTAAATTTGAGTTATTTTTTTAGTTAGAATTGAGAGAATTTTAAATTCTCATTAAAATCTTGTCATTATTTGATGAGGTGTAAGGTAAAATGTATGTAAAAAATGAGTGACAATTTTAAAAATAAAATGATATTGAGAGAGTATTAATTTTGTGAAGTATTTCCATACTGAGAATGTATAAATAATTTTGGAGAATTTTTATCAATAAAGTCATTATCCCAGCCCATTCAACAAATTGGAACATCCACTTGAAATTTTATCTATTCGCTTCAATTTGATCCCAAAAAACCAAAATTACTCTTAGTATACAAATTGTTTTAAATTTTCGAAATTAAATATTAAATCAGATATTTAATTTTCATAATTTTTGCAAATCATTGAATTCCTAAATATTAGGTCAAAGAATCGGAAAGTCTCAAACTTTCCAAATTTTGAATTTCCAAAATTTGATTTCGAATAGTTCCTGTAGATTCGATCAAAACTGAAGTAAAATTTGCAAATTCAATATTCATCTTCAATCCAATTCAACTGCCTCGTACTTATTTTCATTTTAATTTCTTCATTATTAATCGTTTATTGTTCATATTATCAATTCCATCGTAGGTTTCATTGTCATATTATGTTGTATTCTCGATTTATATTTCTAGACTGCATTATCATTTTTGAATTTTTATCAATCCATTAATTGTATATTTAATCTTTTACAAATGCACAAACACCCTAAATCGTCCAGACTTGACATGGATCATATTGTATTCTGCAAGTTTGATTTCAATGGGAAAAACAAACTTATTCGCGTAACTGAATCGACAACTTATGCAGATTTGGTTGCTGAAACAACAAGTCTGTGTCCCCCAAGTTCTCCAGGTAACATATCGATTGCTTACTCAGTGTCTAGCCTCAATAACATCTGCATAGAATCAGATTCTGACCTCCTTGGTATGGTAGAATTTTGTAAGGCAACGTCTGAGAAAATAATTAATATATTTGTTGTGACAAGTAACCAAGTTGCAGCATGCAGTGAAATGATTGAATCTTCAAATGTGAATGACAATCTAGTAAGTCAACAATTGCACGTCATTCCCACAACTTTATTGCATAACACTGAATCAAATGATTCAAGAAACATAGATAAAGACAATCAACATAGATCAGATTTTGAAGTTGTGGGTAGTATACCTAGTTTTGATATATGTCTAGTTGAGAAGAAGAAGACATATTTATCTGATCATTGGGTTAATACAATAGAAGGTGGTGTGGGAACTGTTTTTTTTGGAGGTGCCCCTGAATTCAGGACCGAGTTGATAAAATACTCGACAAAACTCAACTTTAAGTACAAGTATAGAAAAAATTCACCCAGGTATGTATATGCAGTATGCAACGAAGCTGCATACCCGAGCTGCGAATGGTTCATCAAGGGAAAGAAACTTCCTATGAATAATGTCTTTGTTGTTGCTAAAGCAAACCTAGTTCATAATTGTGTGGGAAATCTACTTCGGGAAAAAAGTAACAGATTAGGACCCAAAATAATTAAGGAGCTTGTTATGGATACTGTCAAAGGCAATCCTACAATTGCTGTGAAGGATGTAATTCATCATGTTAATGAGGGATACGGTTTCACCCTTCCTTACTGGAAGGTTTGGCGAGGAATTGAAGCTGCAAGAGACTATATATTTGGAAGCTATGAGGAATCTTATGACCAATTGCGTTGGTATTGTGATGCAGTCAAACAGACAAATCCCGGAAGCATAGTAGACCTAGAGAAGAATACCACAACCAACCGATTTGAACGAGTTTTTGTTTTGTTTAACGCATGCAAGGAGGGTTTTAAAAAGTGCAGACCCATGCTATTCATAGATGGGACATTTATGAAGGGTAGGTCCAAGGGCGTATTGCTTGCTGCCACTGCAAAGGATGAGAACAACGGTAACGAATATTTTCATATTACATTTGATAAATAGTGCATTGTTTCACATTTTTCAGTTTTCTTCATATTGCATAGATTTACTTTGTGTTTTATGTGTTTATAGATTTCCTCGTTTGATATTTAAATATACATATCTTAAAATTTGCAACATATATGCGGTTTTTTGACCTGATACTATAAACAATAACATCATCAATCCATACTATATCTAAATAATTTCAAATGTCGTTAGACCTGCTTATATGATGTTAGGTATCATTATTTTTCCACTAATATTGTAGTTCCAAATCTATTGTTCTTTATACAGGACTTTTTCAAGTGACATTGGCTGTAGTATCTGCTGAGAATAGGAACAACTGGGCATGGTTCCTAATCAAATTACGTGATCTTATCATTCATTAAAAGAAGATCATTTACATATCAGATAGGAATCTGGGTTTGATGCCTGCCTTTTATGATTTATGGGATGAGCCTGCACACTTCTACTGCTTATACCATTTACTTTTAAACTTGAGGGGCAAATTTGGTGGTGGTTGGAACACCCAACATCGCGATAACATGGCTGATCTGTTCAAGCAATGCGAATACGCCCCAACAATCACTGTTTTCAAAGAGAAACTGAACGTTTTTAAAGCAGTTGGTGGTCAGATTGCAGAACAATGGTTGAAGACATGCCGTACAAACAATGGACAATTGCCTACTCACCTCACATCAAGCGATACGGTGAGACGGCTTCTAATGCAGCAGAGTCTTTTAACTCGTGGATTTGTGAGGCTAGATCTCTACCAATTACTTATATGTTAGACTCTATCAGGAAAAAGATATCCTAATGGTTTGTGGAGAGACGTGAAAGAAGTAATAAATGGACCGGATTGCTTGTTCCTAACAAAGAAGATTTATGGAACGAGCTGGGAAACATAAGTGCATCTTGGGGTGTTTCAATTTATCCTAATGGTCAGTTTGAGGTGCGTTCAAGGACATCTGTCACAGTTGATTTGGAGTATAAAATATGAGTACATGTTTTCAATGACAGCTCACAGGATTCTCGTGTGCACATGATGTTACTGTTATTAAGAAGCATTTTGATTCGGTATTCAACCTTATTAAGAATTGCTTCTTTACATCCACATATCAACAGTGTTATGCAGAAGATCTAATTCCTGTTCCAGAGACATAACGTTTTCAATGCAATCCTTAGTCGAGCACCGAAAAAATTCTCCCACCCATCCTCAACAAACCCCCTGGAAGACCCAAACAAAAGAGAATTACGTCCTATGGAGAATTTCGTAGAGTAAAGCCTACACCTTGCAAGCGATGTGGCAAGGCAGGTCGCCACGATCCCCAAACCCATGCTGCTGTTTTTGGAACGGACAAGACTAACTTTTAGAAGTAGTGAAACACAACATTTCATTGTGTAAATCTTTTTTATTTATTAGTTTATTTTCAGCTCCTTTCCGATATACTTATCGGCTTATCTTATTGTTGAATTAATGCTTTGTTCTTCAGATTATTCCTATGTTTACCAAAAAAATCTTATATTTCCATAATTGTTAAGAGTCCAGTTTACATGCGTTTTATATTATACTTATCAGACTTATATATTTTATTTGTTTTATATCAGTGTACAATACAAACTGTTCAATAAACAGTCAGACGCTTAATCATATTCCATGTACCTTCATGGTATGTGCACTGCACAATGCATATATATTCATGTTTCATAATGAATATGCACTACTTAATGCATATGTTGATTATTGCACATATAGCCCTGCATTTCTTTATGCATACATAGATGTTTATATGTTCGCTCGTTTTGTACATATATCTACAAGCATATATGCCTATGCACCATTCACTTCATAAGTTCTTTATGCTTCTTATTTGAATTAAGGACTTATCAATGCACATTCCTACATGTATATGCACGATCGTTATTGTATGCACATCTCAGCATGCAACCGTTAGTGCATAACACTTGAGTGCATAGCGAATGCATATAGCTCTACACCTTGTCCAAATGCATACCGTTAAAATTTTCCATGTATACACCCACGATTGTACTAATTCATTCGAATCTACATGTCTACTATGCACATTTTTTGACACTTGTACACATATCTTTTATGCACATTAATTTGCACAACATATTTCATTTGAATTATGCATAACATTGGCCCATGCACTATCAGATTTTCAACAATATTCGTGGGAATTTTATTAACGTAAATATACGTCCACGATGTCAAATAAAGCAAGTGGAACTAAATAACCGAAATGTAGATAATAAATGTTCCCAAAAAATCGGAAAACAATTTTTATCTAAATTCTAATTATTATTACACCCCACGTTTCAAAAATTATATATTTAAAAAAAAACGGTTATCCATTATTTCCACTATGTACGTGTCCACAATCCTGAAAACGTTACTCCATCACTAATTATCATTTATAATCTATAAATTTTAGTTTATCTATTAATAACTCTCCAATACTTCTAAAAACTTATATCTCATTGCCAAAAAATCCAGCCTACCCATATGGAGAATTCTAGAATGATAGAAAATCTTCCTGACAAAATTACTATTTCTATTCTATTGTTCCTTCTTCCAAAAGTTCTATCAAAATATAAATGTATTTTAAGAATATGGAACTCAATAATATGTTCTAAGTGGTTTGTAGAAGCACATATGTTCAATATGAAAGCAGGTAATCATTTTTCATTGATACATAAATACCATGTTGCTAGCCCACCAATATCTTATGAATTAAAATTTTGGAAGGGATCTCATTACGTTTATAGGAAAATAGTAAAGAATGACGAAGAATTCGAGGTATTGGGTAGCTATAACGGACTAGTATTATTCTGCAATACTAAAGACCAATATACTATTAAAAACCCCACTACTAAACAATATATAATTGTGCCAAATCTACCGATATCATTTCTCAAGGGACACGATGTAGCTTGGGTTTATTTTGGGTTTGGTTATGTTAAAAATTCCAATGATTACATCATAATGAGAATTGCATATCTTTGGGCTGAAACTGGTGGTGTGACCGAGGTTAGTATTTTCTCACGTAATTCTAATTTGTGGTCAAAACTTCCTTCATTCCCTTTTGATAATTATCCATGTGCAAACGCTTTTTTTGTCGGTGATCTCTTTCATTGGAAGTTAAATTTTGGTCGTGCTGATTATAGGTTGGCTACATTTGATATAGAGAGTGGTATTTATTCATTGATTACCATTCTAGATTTTAAGTATCGCCCATGGAACTTACAAGTCCATGGATTGGATGACAATAAAATTGCAGCCTATTGTAATAGTTTGAGCCCACTAGAAGGTAGTTCTTGTAGTAATTTTTTCTTTCAGATGCATATCCTCCATTACTCAAAAGAAGCTCCTACATGGTCAAGTATTATAATCTGTAGAAAAACTCTATTACCAAACAAATATAATATATCCCCAATATCCTTCCTGAATTTAGATCGAACCAAAATACTATTCATCGCCCATCCATGGGGAGACTACTATTGTTATGATACAATTGCCAAGACGTTTCAAGTTAGCGAAGAATATGAAATGACATACGGCGTTCAACATGCATTTAAGTATATTCAGAGTCTTGTATCTCCAAGTCCTTTTTAGTTATATCAAAATAGTTGAACATTATTTCTGATGTATCATTTATATTCGATTTAGGGGAGTTCTTTAATTAATATTTGTTATTTTTCATTTATTTGTAATTTTATTTGTTTACATTTCAATTATTTATCATGCTATTATTTTGCAACATATATGCACTATAACATGAGGATAACTAAAAAATGATACATGATACATCGGTTTATACACTTAAGTAAACGAAAAAAATAAAATAAAAAAACGAAATTATACAATTAATTTCATTAATTTATTATGAACTGAAATATATTACTCCCTCCGTCCTGTAAAATTTTTCTCACTTACCTTATTTGTCTGTCCACAAAAACTTTGCTCATTCCATTTAAGGAAATAACACTATTACACAACATTACATTTTTGCCCTTTCTACAAGTCTTATTTACTGAAAATGCCACTCCATGGGCCCACATTATATTTACACTTTTAAGTCAATTAACAATTTAACAATACTAATTAAACATTTAAACCTATTTCTAAAATTAACACAACTTTCACTCTCTCTCACTCTGTCTCGAATCTTCTTCTTGGTTTATCAACCAAGAAAGTAAGAAACCCTATAGCTATTCAACTGTTCTTCGTCTTTCCATCTTCTACCATCGATTTGTTCTTCGTCTTTCCATCTACTACCTTTGAGATGGTCGACGATTCATCCACAGTCGGATTTTCTGATTCTCCTACCCCCAAAACTATTTTGCCCCTTTCGTTTGATGACACAATTGTGTCGGAATCGTTGATGTGTTCCGATTCATCCACCAACGAAACCCTATTTTCTGATTCTCCTACCATCAAAACTATTTTTCCCCTTCCGTTTGACACTATTGTGCCAGAATCGTTGATGGGTTCCGATTCATCTACCATCGATTCCCATTTGTTCGATTCTCCTACAATCGAACCCTCTTTGTTTGATTCATCTATTGTGGTGTCGGATTCATTGAAGTGCAAATGTGGTGCTCCAATTTCTGAGTCGATCGTGGTATTTTCCTTGATGTGTGGATGTGGTGTCCCTATTTCTCAGCAAATGGTGTTCGATTCTCACAAAGTAGAGCCATATCCGACGATTCTCGAAAATGATGATTTTTCGAAGATTTTTGGACCCTCTTGTGGACCAAGGTGCCCTGAAATGCGTCAATATGTTGTGGATAGCTACCTGATATGGATTCCAGCAACTAAATGTCTTTTAAATAGGTTATCTATATCCAAGCTCACTCATTTAATTTATGATTATATTTCTGAAATGTTGCAAGAGTGCTATGAGAATATTGATGGTTTTTTCTGATTTAGTGCTGAAATGATGTTTGCATGTGTAGTGAGACATGTTTTAGGTTAAAAGCCACCCCTACGATGTGAACTCTTAGGTGTGGAGGATTTAACTTGAGTACAATAGACCCTGTGATGTTTGTTAATTGAATCTGAGGATTTATTGTTGATGGTTAAAAGCCACCACTAGGATGTGAACTCTTAGGCGTGGAGGATTTAACTTGAGTACAATAGACCCTGTGATGTTTTTTAATTGAATCTGAAGATTTATTGTTGATGGTTAAAAGCCACCACTAGGATGTGAACTCTTAGGTGTGGAGGCTTTAACTTAATAAAAACCCTGTGATGGATGTTAATTGAATCTGAGGGTTGAAATATGGTGAAATTTGTGTCTTATGTGCACTGAAATTGAATGTGAGAGTTTGAAATATGGTGAATTAAAATGTTCTATCTAGGAGGTGGAGGCTTTAACTTAATAACAACCCTGTGATGGATGTTAATTAATTGAATTTGAGGGTTGAAATATGGTGAAATTTATGTCATATGTGTACTGAAATTTATTCTAGAGTATTGTGTTGCTCACTTATTTGGTGGTGGAGGTAATTGGTGGTGGAGGTAATCGTTGTTTGTTAAAGGGGAAATAATTATTGTGGGTTTTAGAAGCAGGAAGATTTATATGTAGTGGGAGTACAGAAGGTAGTGTAAAGGGTGTTGTGTTACTGCTACTTTGTTGTTTCGTTTGCATCATAAGAAAGGGAGGGAGGGAGGGCCTAAGAAAGAAAGGTGTTGAGTTTTTATTACTAGTATGTTTGTCGGATTACTGGACTCTTATGTTGTCTTTAATAACTCTTATTCAGCAATCTATATATATATTAATATAGAGGTTCAGGTTACTATTACATTTTGGACGTGTACTTATGCACATATGTCTATAGAACTATGTCTATTTTTTATTTAGATTGTGTTATGTTTTCTTCAACAGTGTCTAAAATTAATAGAGTGGTCCTTGATATTCTGCATTTTTTCACCCCCTTTAATTAGGTAGAAAAGGAAAAGTTGAACACAAAAACTTATATGCAATATTGCATACATGTATTTCAGTCATTCACACACATATTCTTTACAAATACACCCACAAGCTTAATTCACACACATTTTTTATAAATACACCCACAAGCTTAATTCACACACATATTTTATAAATACACCCACAAGCTTAATTCACACACACATTTTTTATAAATACACCCATTGATAGCTCAATTCACACCCACATTTTTTATAAATGCACCCACTGACAGAAATTGAACATGGTCGTCTTCTCCGAGTAGTTTTCGATCACCTCAGGTCGCGGTCGGACGCTGCAATTTACGATGACCTTAATTCTTAAATATTTTATATTTCTTTAAATATTCTTTAATACTAATCATTATGGGTCAATGTTATTTTGTATTACGTGCAATAATATATCTTACTACATGCAATAATATATGTTACTATATATTATAATGTGGGTTACTTAATCAATAAAAAAAATATAAAAATATAAAAGAATCAATATTACTATATAAAATTGTGTTATTACTACATGTAATAATTTGTTTTACTACATAAAAAATTATATGTTACTACATATTACAATTTGAATTACTACATTGAATAGACGTTTGTTACTATATGTAACTTTATCAAATGATCTAGTAATATTTTTCGCATCATCCTACAATAAAACATTTTGTATTACAACATGATTATTGTGTTTACTACATTCGATAATATATGTTACTACATATTATAATGTGAGTTACTACATCAATAAAAACACTAGAAAAAATGTGTTACTAAATAAAAGAATTTGTATTATTATATAAATAGTTTGTGTTATTACTACATAAAATAATGTGTATTACTACATATTACAATTTGAATTACTACATTTAATATCCCGCGTTCGACAATAAAATAAAAGATAAAAAAATCACAGAAACGAGTAAAATAAACGGCCTAAACATTTCGAATTAAGTTGTGGGTGTATTTATAAAAAAATGTGTGTGTGAATTAAGTTTGTTGGTGTATTTATAAAAAATGTGTGTGTGAATTAAGCTTGTGGGTGTATTTATAAAGAACATGTGTGAATGACTGAAATGCATATATGCAATATTTCATACAAGACTAGCCCTTCTTTCACAAAAACTTATATGCAATATTGCATACATGCATTTCAGTTATTCACACACATGTTCTTTATAAATACACCCACAAGCTTAATTCACACACATTTTTTATAAATACACCCACAAACTTAATTCACACACACATTTTTTATAAATACACCTACAAGCTTAATTTACACACACATTTTTTTATAAATGCACCCACTGACAGAAATTGAACATGGTCGTCTTCTCCAAGCAGTTTTCGGTCACCTCAGGCCGCGGTCGGACGCTGCAATTTACGATGACCTTAATCCTTAAATATTTTATATTTCTTTTTAAATATTCTTTAATTCTAATTATTATGGGTCAATGTTATTTTGTATTACGTGCAACAATAATATATCTTACTACATGCAATAATATATGTTACTATATATTATAATGTGGGTTACTTAATCAATAAAAAAAATATAAAAATATAAAGAATCAGTATTACTATATAAAATTGTGTTATTACTACATGTAATAATTTGTTTTACTACATAAAAAATTATATGTTACTACATACTACAGTTTGAATTACTACATTGAATAGACGTTGTTACTATATGTAACTTTATCAAATGATCTAATATTTTTCGCATCATCCTACAATAAAACATTTTGTATTACAACATGATTATTGTGTTTACTACATTCGATAATATATGTTACTACATATTATAATGTGAGTTACTACATCAATAAAAACACTAGAAAAAACGTGTTACTAAATAAAATAATTTGTATTATTATATAAATAGTTTGTGTTATTACTACATAAAATAATGTGTATTACTACATATTACAATTTGAATTACTACATTTAATATCCCACGTTCAACAATAAAATAAAAGATAAAAATATCACAGAAACGAGTAAAATAAACGGATTAGAATTTTCGAATTAAGCTGTCAATGAGTGTATTTATAAAAAATGTGTGTGTGAATTAAGTTTGTTGGTGTATTTATAAAAAATGTGTGTGCGAATTAAGTTTGTTGGTGTATTTATAAAAAATGTGTGTGAATTAAGCTTATGGGTGTATTTATAAAGAACATGTGTGTGAATAACTGAATTGCATATATGCAATATTTCATACAAGACTAGCCTTTTTTCTTTTCTTTTTAACTCGAATTCAACTTAAGAAAAAAATTGAAATCGAGGAGCTTGAGTCAAGTCGATAGCTTATGTAACATTAATTAAACATTTTTATTTTATTTATAATAAAAAAATATTTATATATAATTAACGGGTAAAATTATAAAATTAGTGAACTCTATGAAATTCTAAAATATAATGAGTCTACTATACTATTGTTGAGCTCGAATTCCAAAAAAAAAATACTCGAAGCTTAACTCAATTAAATTTAAAAATTCTCTCGTGGTGAGCGGGCTCAACTTACTTGTACTCGAGCTAAAACCTAAAAGACAAAAACCCAGCGCAACATCTCAGCCCGCGTTTACTGCTGAGCCGGCCGCACTCAGCTCCCTCCAGTAAAATATCAGGTATGAGAAATTCTGCACACAGTACGCCTCTCTTTGGTGCTGCAATTTTGATATGATGTAAATACTACTTTGTAGTACTGTTTGCTTTCTGTAATTGCTTCTGCTTGAAAAATTAGAAATTTTATTTCATGAGGTCTATAGTGTATCCATTACAATGACTTAATGTAAGGATTTAATCCATTATGTTTTTGTTCGTTTTCTTGCTTTTGTTTCCCCAACTAGTGTTTCATGTTCAATTTGGTAGCTAAAACATTGTAATTGAAAAAAAATGAAGGCAGAAATAATTAAGGGGGAGTCTTGTGTGAGACATGAAACTGTTTCATGTATGATATTACACTTCACTTTGATTTTAAACATGATTCGGGTAGGGGTATAAGTCTACGGATCATAAAATATGGAGTATATGTCAGTAGTTAATTAGTTCTTTTCAGGTATTTGATTCTGATATGATGAAAAGATTATTTTGTTTACTCTGTTACTGTTTATGCTTTATTTTTAAATATGTTTAGCAAATATAATAAAGTTCCAATGTGTTGTGAAAGGTCAAATATTCCACCAGAATTTTGTTTCTTCATCGTGCTTCAAATTTGTTCTTAAAACGTGGACCATTAGTATATAGTGTGTAGGATATTAAATATAAACTGCATCTAAAACTATGCATAAATTACTGGAATTCTGTAATTATCCCTATTAGGAATGAAAACTCAATTATCAGTAGTATGCATGCATCAACATTGCAGACTTGAAATATCTCTTTCAACTAGATGTGGTGGAACCTACTAGCATGTTACCGCTATTAATTGTGACTGTTCTTCTTATTTGATCTAATGAAGTAGTTTCTTGGTAGGTAAGCTGGTGCATTACTTTACCTTTTTAAGTTTTAAGATGTCTATCTAATAATATTTTATTTTGAAGTTGTTTGAGCAACAATCGGATAATCTAACGATGGAACAAAGGTTGGCTAATTCGTGGTGGATGGCTGTGAATGATAAGAAGTTCATCGAAACATCCGTGCTTTCTGACATCAGAATTGATGGACGAAGCCCTTTTGATTATCGAAATGTCACGATCCAGTTTGGCAAGTAAGATATTCTTTACACCAATGTCCAGATTATCTGTTTTCCTAAGTTCTTTGTGATGAGAGGCTTTAACTTTTGTCTGTACAACTCTTTGCATTAGCCTTGTGTATATGATATAGTTACTTTAGCTAGCAGAAAAATTGCTTTAGTGCCAACTAGTTTGACTTGAGTGTTGCTCGTTACCTTTTTGTCCCAATTTAGTTTCAAGACACTCAACATAGAAGTTTAGTTTTACTAGTGTGATCTTATGCACAATTTTGTTTTAAGTATTTGTGTTGTTTCTTGTAATTCGGCACACTAAAGTTAAATTTAAAATTACTTTCTGTTGCAATTGCCAGTGCAATTTTGTAACATCAATGTCTTAAAGTAGAGATGGTAAGAAGTTAGGAAAAAAATCTGGTAGTTTCTTAGCCTTTGGAGTTTAGGCTGGGCACTGATATATCATATGCTGTAGCCCTCCATTATGAGCCTTTTCTGCGTTCCATCTTAATCTCTATCATCTCTGCCTGGTTTTTATTGAACAATTAGATTGTCAATTTCTATTTTGACAATTCTTCGAGAGCAGGGGTAAAATAAAAAGCAATGAATAGAATTTTGCAAAACAATTTCTAGTATTCTGGAAGCCATGTGGTCTCAATTATTATTGTAGTATTGACTAACAGAATATATAATTCCGCCTTTTTGAGTCATTTGCTATTTCATCTTTCTATACTCTTTAATTTATTGTACATGTTTATGAACAGTGAAGATGGCTCATCAGAAGTTCAGTTGGGTCAGACTCGTGTTTTGGGGTTTGTAACTTCTCAGCTGGTGCAGCCTTATCGAGACCGTCCTAATGAAGGAACCCTTGCAATTTTTACTGAGTTTTCTCCCATGGCTGATCCATCGTTTGAGAATGGTCGTCCTGGAGAATATGCTGTGGAGCTGGGACGCATAGTTGATCGTGGATTAAGGTAATGTATAAATCAGTCCTGTTTATCTGTTTTTCCAACAAGACAGCAGTTTCCTTGTTGGAAACATAGTATGGACTTTTTTCTGCTTGTGATAGGACTTAATTTGTTCTGCCTTATAATCCATTATATTCTTCGATATGATAGCAAAGAGCTTGAGATACTCACCTGCTCTCTACTGAATAATTAGAAGTGATTTTTTACAGGGAAAGCAGGGCTGTGGACACAGAATCACTCTGTGTTGTTGCTGGGAAATGGGTGTGGTCAGTTCGTATCGATCTTCACATTGTAGACAGTGGGGGGTAAGCTGTGCTTATTTGCTGTTAATTACGTTGTGAATGCATGATTTATATGCTTTTGCTGGCTATTATCCACAATCTTATCGGAATTTCTCCTTTGCTTAAGGACAGAAATCTTGTTGATGCTGCCAATATTGCAGCATTGGCTGCTCTCTTGACATTCAGAAGGCCGGAGTGCTCATTGGGAGGAGAAGATGGTCAGGAAGTTATAATACATCCACCAGAAGTTTGTTCTTTTTCCCTTTTTAGATGCTAATTGATTTCAAATTTCACTTGCATTCATTATGGGTTGTAAGAAAAAGTGATTCCTACTCTTAAATACAAACTTGCTTCTTTTGTGGACCGGCTAATTTCGTCCTTTGAAGACAGCTGTATGCTTTTAGATTTCTTGATCATTGAAATTTCTTACTTCCCTAGTTCCCTTACCAGTTTCTAAGAACTCGAAACTCGACTTGAACTCGATCGAACACAAGTCTTTGCAAATCTATAAATACTCGAGCTCAACTCTCAATAACTTACATAACATTAATGAGAGTTTTTTTAATAATTAGAGTATATTTGTAATAATTTGCATATTATGGGAAAATAGTAAAATAATTTGGGCTCGGTTATGCTAGCGAGCCTGATGAGCCTAGTATTACTGAGCTCGACTCGATTAAATTCGAGTCGATTTCGAGCATTTTCCGAGTCAAGCACGAGTAGCTTGTTATTCGGCTTGACTCACTTAAACCCCTATCCTTACATTTGTATATTGAGCTTCATTTTTATTTTGGCACCATGGCAGGTGAGAGAACCGCTACCATTGATTGTGCACCATCTCCCTATAGCAGTGACCTTTGCATTTATTGGTAGTGAAAGTATAGTGGTAAGCACAGAGATGGATCTTTTTTCCTTTAAATTTTCATGTTTGTTATCTCATCTTTTAGTCGCATCTTCGTTACTTATTCTTGTAACATACGCTGCTAGGTTATTGACCCATCACACTATGAAGAAACTGTCATGGGAGGAAAACTGACTGCTACTCTGAACACAAACGGGGACATCTGTGCTATTCAGAAAGCTGGAGGAGAAGGTGTCATGCAAAGTGTTATTTTGCAATGCTTGCGGATTGCATCTGTGAAGGCTGCTGATATTACCGTCAAAATTAAGAAAGCTGTAAGTACCGTACTCATGCATGAGCTAGTTTTGAATGATTGGGCTTGAGCTCGATTTACTTCTTTCTGTTTCATTTACTTTATTATAATATATATATGTGTGTGTATATTCTTAAAGGTTATCCCTGCTTTTGATATATATTAATGCTTCTTCTATCATCTGAAAGTTTGAATAGGTTTTTGTGATGCCTTAAATTTATCTACATTTTCTCTAGGTTGAAGTATATAACACAAGAAGAGCTTTGAAAAAGATCAAAAGACACCCTGATTCGGTCAGTAATATATCAAAGGACGCGCAGAAATCTAAAGCTTTACTGGCCATCTAGTTGGTAAATCTTTGTTCTACTATTTTCAGACTTCTATTTATTTATGATATGCACATTTTATGATTTTTTTTAGTGATTGGTTTGGAACTCCTTTATCACTATAACTAATTGCATGTGCAGTCAATTATGTATATATGTATGTTTGTGCATGTTGGCAATTATAATGCTGATTTATATGTTGTGCTTCATATTTTTCTTGTAGGCATTACGTCCATCTTATTTCCCATGTTAAGAGTACTCCATTTTTAAATATTAATACTGTTTCTGCTGAGTGATTTATATTTATTACTGATATGAACATAGGGCTCTAATTCTTGAGGGAACTCTTTGTGATGTTACATAATGTAGGTTGTTCGATTTGTCTAACTTAGTTTGTACCATCAGTTTACAAATCATATGTAGACGCTGGCCCTTTATAATGCCCAAATAGGTATTGCACAACACGATAAGGAAGAGCTGGCATGCTGTAAAGGTTAATTAGTTATCGTAAAGCTTTAGCTTCTAGTAAGGAATATACAGCTTTAACATAAATTTGCATCACTAAATATACGTAGAATAAGCTACAGTATTACTTAACTAGATGTTCTTGATTATTGTGTGCAATTTTTTTAATTTTATTTTCTTGCGAGGGCATCATTAGTGCTGATGAATTGAATGAATCTCTTCATGAGGTATTATATCGATTTTTCTGTGTTGCAGAGACCACACTGGTGCATTGTTTGTATGAGTCCATTCTATGATAGATATTAAATCCATCGCCTACATTTTTTCTTGCTAGGGTGGAACAGTGGGGAAGGTTTATAGTGTGTTTGCAGCGTCTAAAGCTGAAAAAAAAAAAAAAAGGTGATTTTAGGCCTCCCATTGAGTTTGAAAACACACCCTTAATGTCATTCTATCGTCTTCCCCTCGGAATTCGTTCATGGCTGCAAATTTGAGAAGTAGCCGATGTTTTTGCTGATGACATAGGTGTTGTGGCAGTAGCAGATGGATATGTGGTTGACTCTGGAAAGATTAAAATTAACTTTCAGTGTAATTATGAGAACCTATACTGATGCTCTTTTAGATGAAATGCTCTTTTACTTGAATGGAAGCTGATTAGTGCAGAAAATCGATTGATTAAAAATCTCAATCAGCTAATTTGGTCCGGAACTTTATAGCAAGAAATGATTTTCTGATAAAATTGATAATACAGTTAAACCTCTATAAATTAATAACTTTGGTACCATGGAATTTTATTAATTTAGAGAGGTATTAATTTATCGATAAATTAATACTCCCTCCATCCACCAAAAGTAGTCCCATGGAGGGTGGGCACAAGTTTTAAGAAAAAGATAGATAAAGTAGATAAAGTAAGGGTATTATAGGATATTGTGGGGTCCATTGTGAATAAAGTGATTGTTTGTGAATAAAGTTGATGACAAATTTAGTAATTAAGTGATAGTTGAAGGGTGATAGTTTTATAAAGTGTATGGGACTACATTTGGTGGACAAAGAATATAAGGCTAATGTGACTACCTTTCATGGACGGAGGGAGTATTTTATTAATTAAAAGAGAGTCTTTTTAAATTCAGTAAATTTAGTAAATATGTATATAAAAATAAATGAGTTTATATATGTTTCATTGATTATATTCATATATCAACCAATTCTTTGTAACTAATTCATATATCATGCATCAATTCATTGGAATTATTTAAATATACATTTTTACATTAATTCGTTGCACTTAAATTATTATTATAGTCAATTAAATATATTTATGCATGATGAATGAAACATATACTCCATAAATCTGAGTATGAAATAAAATAATTCATAACACCCGGTCTATGTTTTCTCATTTAAAAGACATTGCAAAATCATCCATTAATAATCAAATGCTTAAAACATTATGTGAGTATAAGAGATCGAGATCATTCCACATGCAATCAAAAAGATTTACCAGAGTTTGGGTTGATGAAAAATATTTAGTATAAGAGACCATGTCATAATATTTATAATTGTACTAATATTTATGAATTATTAATTTAGAGTTTATTGGGATTTATTATTTGTAAAGGAATTTTTTTAAAAATTATTATCTTATTATTTTATCGAATTTGATGATTTTTTACAAAGGTCAAAGTTATTTTAGAGAGTTTATTAATTTATAGAGGTTTTACTGGACGATGCAGTTGGACTGCTTAAAAGTTAAATAATACACACTCCTTGACTTTTTACAAAGATTAAGAAATAATCAACTTTTTATGAAAGATTAAGAAATTTTATCAGGCTTGTTCTCCACGATGTCATATACTGTAGTAGAGTTGAGAAGATGTTTTAGGACAAAAATAGATTATTCGACCTTTTTTTCAATCACACTTAATTTGACCTGTCGGATACATTCTAGTTGATTTGCTTCAAAATCAATGAATTTATTAAGTTCTTTATAAAATTCAACGTTGGCATTTCTTTCAATGAATCGAGAATTTAAATACATCCAACGATTTTATATAGCTATTATAAATTTTATTTTCAATATTATACAACAATCAACTCATCAAACCTATCCACACCAATTCAACCCACAAGATTTTTTTTTTGGATATTAAACCAAGAGATTTAAACTGCAGAAATATGAAAATGTACAATAGAATTAAAGGCGGTGGTGTCAAATAAAGGTAAACTAACTCTGGTAGCAACGAACACTTCAAAACAAGCTTCACCGTCAACTTTACAAGTGCTATGGACGGGAGATAAATATGTTTTTTTGGGTGAAATGTGAAAAATAAAAGGTTATGCTAATTTAGTCTGTATCGTCGCAAATTCATTATTCGGCAAACAAACGACACCATTTTTAAGATTGTGAGGAAATATTTTGTCGCAGCACACATGAAAAAAAATCACGGTACAACAACACCAACACGTGGCGCGCTTGATCAAATTACTCAAATCCATCACAAACACATGCATTCATTCTTTAGATATGGAGTAATTTATAAGGGAAAAGCTTCAAATGTCCTCTTTTGTCACTCTGCAGCAGTACAGTCAAAAACCTTTAAATGACTTCAATAGAAAAAAGGTCATACTTGCACCATTTTGAAGATGTGTAAACTAATCGGAATAATACCACGCTTTGTAGCTAAAATACAATCTCAGCAAAGTTCAATCATCAAGACATAATCTTAAGCAGAACTAAGATGGTAATGAGACTCACCTTATAAACTTGGTTTACTGTGATTTGAAATCTCCTGCCTTCTTGCTTCAAGTTCCTTTAAATTATTGCGGACAATTTGGACTTTTGATGTTAAATGGTCAGTGTGAGTTTCAACATCTTTCATGAGAAAAAGAAGTTGTTCTCTATAAGCTGCACTTAGACGTTTCTTTACCCGTAGTTCAGCAGTTAATTCTTGAATCCTTTTGTCTTTCTCATCCTACAACAATTGCACAATTCAAAACATAAGGGATGCTGCTTGAATAGAAAAACAACAAAAAAAGCACTTATGTTCACCAAACTTAAGCAAATGGCAACAGGTAAAAAAGGCTCAAACTTGCAGATATTTACAATTTTTAAAGAAGGGTTGAATACGTAGTATTTTTTTTTTTACTTTACTCAAACATGCTCCTGTTTGAAAACACAGAAGAAAAACAACTGTCTGATTGACACTCAAAGTACACTGAAATTATATATATCTACATATATAAAGACAAAAAAACGCCAATGACAACGTCAGCAGCAAGACATGGAAAATGCCAATGAGAATTCATAAAAAGCATATAATTGAAATCATGTGCTTCTTACAGATGTAGATGTTTAAATCATCCAAAAAAAAATAAAATAAACCCTTTATTAGTTGCAGTTATATAGTGTTGTTTAGACAGGCCAAAACTCATAAAGGTGATAATAGAACCTTACTAAGCTAAATGGAGAAAAGAAAATCATAGCTATGAAGTTCTAAAACAGTGGTAAACTAATTAATGCTAAAGAAAGAAGTTTCACAGTTAAGAGCATTAAATTAGTGTCTGTCTCAAGCTCTACATGACTATGCATTATTTTTGTTCAAATCCAACCAAAAACTACAAATATGGAGTATATGCTATGGATAGTTGACCAATTTATCATCATCCACACAAGTCATACAAGCTTATCATTTTCCTATCTGGTCAGATTTAACTCTTAACATTTTTTTCTTTCTTTTTGCTATTCTTACCTGGTAAAAAAATGCAAACCTTTAACCAGGAACATTGTGTTACAATTGCAAGAATTGGGTAAACTTGCAACAACTCTTCTAAGCATCATGGATATTCAATGCAAACTCTACCAAAGAGATGCCAATAAAAATACTACTAATATATTCTATAGACCAGCTCATGCTCTAATTAAAACCTAAAAATAAATTAATCCACAGCCATAAGGAGTGTAAAAGTTCAAGGATAGTGAAAAGCACCGATGGAGTACATAAATTTGAATTAACAAATGCAGGGGACCATGATACTAACTAAGGGCGAAACAGAATGTGGGAAACAGGAAAAAAGAAATGCAGACAAAAAAATATTGTTGGCAGCAAAGAGGAATAACATATCAGAGAATTTGCGATAAAATCATTACTTACAAAAGTAGGGCGTCTCTTAGGCAACGAAACTACCAAAGGATGATTGTGGTCTCTCACAAACTTCTGAACAGCCCACCTCCCTTCATTTTCTCTCTTTACTAAGAGCATTGCAGTACAGCCATCCCGCCGTTTTTCTCCCCCTTCATTCAAGATATTTCCTGACTTTTGGATGTTAGGAATATATCTACAACCCAGTCCACGTGATATTATCGAGCCATCACACTCTGATTTACGTGATGATAAAATGCGAGTCGAGAAACCTAACCGACCAGCATATTCGTTGTAGTATGCTCTAGCAGCAGCTTCTGATTCAAATACCATTCCAACATAAGGTTCTGAATTTCTGTCAGCTTCTGCTTCGCTTGATGTAAAGTTGCCGGATACTGATGCTTCCATCATTACAATACCACCATCCAAAGCATCTTCTCCATTCACTAAAAGAAAATGTTATGAAACATCAGTACATTACATTCATACTGAATTTAAAGAAAACATGATGACAACTACTCTTAGAAAGTATCAACAAACATCCAACATAAGAAGAAAAAGAACTCCAAAAATTTCCTTGCAAGAAAGTAGTCCATAGAAGATCAAGCTCAAACTTTCCGAATGCATGGAAATTTTAACCTTTCAGAAAAGAGTGATAGACTAATGAAACATACTCAAACACATACTCCCTCTGTTCTTTTTTCAAGTGCCAATTTTAACCTTCATTTCTATCGGTATGAATTACTCAAGCAGTTTGCTCCTCTCATAGGGACACACATACACACAAAAAAAAAAAAAAAAAACGCAGGTAGAATTATCATCCAAAAATAATTGAAGATCAAAATGAAATAAGCAAATTGATTTTTTATCTGTAAAACTCGTTTCTTAATCTTGAGAAAATACTTATATTTTCACCAGTTAGAAATCAAACATATTAACTTGCACATAAAGGGAGAAAGAGACTAAATTTTAATAATCACAGCCTGCCACACCCAAACTAATAAAAGAAAACAATTATATAGATAATATATCTCATTGTTCACACAATACTTTTCCAAAAACAGTTGCTACAACATAATTCAATAATAGTAATAAAGTGTGCCAATACGAAATACTAAGAATTTTTTAAAAAAACAAACAACACTCATCTGAACATTTATGAGCCTGAAAATAGGAACGATCACAAACGGAATCATGAATGCTTAGTTTCCCAAACTACACGCTGTACTACTGTACCTAATCAACAATTGAAAGCTCGCTCATCCGAATTTCAGACGACGAGAAGCAATAAAACCAAAAAAAATCACCAAATTATGAACCAAACATCAGTAAGAACAGCTCAGAAGACTGCATTTCCAAGGAATAATAAATAAGTCCGGATTAATGGATTAGCTTGAAAAAGGAGATTCCACATCATTCAATAAGTAAACAGAACAAGGAGAAATTGGAAGAAAGTAGAGAGGAGGGTTGCGTACTAGTGCTTGTGTTAAGGCCACAACAATTTCTTTGAAATTCCACTCTGCGATATTCCGAATTTATTTCTTCTTTCCCTGATCAATCATCAGCCATGTTGAATTTTTGATTGGAACAAATTCAAAATAAGCCCTTCAAATATATATCTTTGACTCCTCTACTTTTATACTTATTTGAATTGGGTCCTGCATTTTTATTCAGTAATTTGATTAAAATTCTACTTTTATTTATAATTTGTTTGGGATTTGTCTCACAATTATAGTAAAACAATTACTAATATTCTTTGCAATTTAGTTTGTTAGTCTATTTTTTAATTCTAATTTTCTAAAAGGGGTGTACTTATTACTTTTTTTATTTCTACTTTTTGTCCACCATTAAACTTGACATTTTTTTGTTAGTACTCCTTCCGTCCCAATATTACTTGCACGGTTTGACCGACACGTTTTTTAAGAAAAGTGATTTTAGTGGTTAATGATGTAAGATAAAATAGGGGTATTTTAGGTGGATTTGGTGAGGTGTAAAGTGGATATGATGAGGTGTAAAGTCAAATGTATGTAAAAAGATGGTGGTAATTTTGAAAATAAAATGATGTTGGAAGGGTATTAATTTTGTGGGGTATTTCCATATTAAGAGTGTGCAAGTAATTTTGGGACGTCTAAATAAGGAAAGTGTGCAAGTAATCCTGGGACGGAGGGAGTATAAAACTAGTTTTGAATGCGCTCATCATCAGTAGGTGCTGCAAGGAGGCTAAATCCCAAAACATTTCAGGTATCAAGGAGGCCAACACCATTTGTAGGGGTTATTCAGACGGTACGGTTCAGGATCTATTGATTGTCAGGGCTGGAGTTTCGAGCAGACATAGACCGACGAGATAGGGCTCGTATATGGTTTGACTCTCACTTGATCCGGATTGGTACAAGGTTAACACGGACGGCAGTGCTACTTCTTCCCCGGGTAACCTACATGCGGGGGCGGTTTTCAGGACATTCAGGAGATTCTTTGTGGTTGTGGTTGCCACTAGGTAGGTTGGGGCCTTTCTCTTGAGGCTGAGCTGACAGCTGCTCTTATGGCCATCAAGTATGCACATGATGAGGGATGACACCTCCTTTGGATTGAGTCGGACTCAATACTCACGATTGACTCTTTTATGAGCAACAATCCATCTATTCCTTGGCATCTGCAAGGCCTTTGGAGGCAGATTCACCCTCTTACACAGGACATGCACATCAGATACTCACACATCTTCAGAGAGGCCAACCAGGCGGCGGATGTTGTGGCCAAGACTGACCTTGATTGTGTCTGGAGAGGCTACCTCCCAGACTTTTTACTCTCATTTATGCATAATAATTTATATTCTACTTTCTATAGACATTGAATTTTAGAGGAGCGTACCTTTTTCCTTGACCTGGGTTTTACCTCTAAGGAGGATTTTCTCAGGCAAGGTTTTAATGGCACTCCGGCCTCTAGCTCGACTTGTGAGCTTATGGTCTTATGTTTCTTTTCTTTTATATGATCTACCTTTTATTGTCAGTAGCTGCTACAATTGCAAACTAACTAATCGATGGAATTATACATAATAGGCCCGGAAGTGACGGATGCGGGAATTTTAGATTGGACTATAAATACAAAGTAATACTATATCTACAAAAAAAATTCATTATAAAAATTTTCAATAAACCCCATTTTGTTAATTTAAATTTAACGAATTTTGTTATATTTCAAAAGAAAATTAATTTTAATTGTTCCAATTCATAATAAGTGAAATGATGTTAAAATTTAACGTTGAGGCATTAGTCACTATTAGACAAATGTAGAACTTAAAATATACTTCCTCTATCTCGTGATGACTTGCATACCTTAACAAACTCACTTTTTAAGAAATGTGAATTTTTAGTGACATGTGACTGTGTGAGGTCAAATAAATGAGGAGTATTTTGAGTGATTTAGTGAGGTTTAAAAGAAATTTAGTGAGGTGTGAGGTCAAATAAATGAGAAGTATTTTTGTTGATTTAGTGTGGTTTAAAGGTGATCTAGTTAGGTGTACGGAAGAATTACCACCTATAATCATACGTACTCACAATCTAGTCTTTTTGAGACACCATTGCAACCAGAAAGGTGGTTTGTGACCTTGAACCCTCTGTAGTCAAACACTTTCGAGTACACCGACAGCTTAGTGGACGTGGTGCCTTGAACTCCTCCTCCTCAATGTGTACCAAGACAATAGTGTTGACACAACAACACCTCAAACGTGTTTCGTTCTCACGTTTTTGTCCATTTTGGCCATGAAAACCCTTTTAGTTCTTAAGTGCTATTTTGAAGCGACCCTCACTACTCACTTAAATAGGTGGTCTCCCATAATGAGTATCTCGCTATACTCTACCTCTCGGAGGTCTTGGGAACCATTAAAAGTCATAGACTTAGCCTTACCACAAACTTTATGGGACAACACTTGGTGTTGTGCTCTCTAAGGAATGATTCGGAAACCAAGTGTTCCAACTCAACATTCACAACTTAGTTTTTCCATTGAACCAAGTTCTGGGGATCTCTAGTCAACATGGATGGGTTGCCACTGCTACAATTGTTACTTTGTGGATTTTAGACCCATTCCTTCTAGCAACTTATTCATTTGATCTCGATTTATTCATTTTGTAAGCGGATCTATTGTATTATCTATCGACTTTACATATTTAATTGACATCACACTGTTGGGATATTCTATATCCTTATGTTTGTATTGATAAACCAAATATACTTTTAATAGGATAAGTTGTATTGTATAGACAACTTCATCATTCATCTTGTAATAGATTAGGATCTGGTCAATATCAACAGTGTTGGAAGCTAGCTGATATAGTAGAGAAACGCGCACAAACTCAAGATGAGAAGAGAAGATCAGAAGACCAGAAGAGAGAATCAGATGAGTAGAACTCATCTGATGATCAGAAGAGTAAATCAAATGAGTGGAACTCATCTGATGTTCAGCTGAGTATAGTCAGCTGAGGTCTTAACAGCTGAGTAAAAGACATTAATTGAGTAAACAATATCAGCTGTGTAAGTCAAAATAGCTGAGATTTAGTCTGCTTGACTAACTAGATAAGTCTACACAGCTGAGGAAACAATCAGATAAGTCAAGTGTCAAGATCAGTAGAGAAGAAGTCCAGAAGATAAGCTGAGTAAAGACAACAGAATACAATCTGTTGTGGAAAGTCTGTTGTGGTCTACAGCAGAGTAAAGACAGCAGAAATCAGCTGTGGAAAATCAACCGTGGTATATCAGTTGATTATCCGTTAGACAACAACCATACAAGCTGATGTGGACCAATGGATGCGCGACAACAGAAGTACGGATCTGACACAAGGCTGCAGAATCTTCAAAGTCAAAGATACTCTAAATATTACATGGAAATGTAATATTCAGAATATCAAGCAAAAGATTGTTTTCCTGAAATAATGGGATTTGCTTGTTACTTTCAAACGGTAACATTCAAGCAAATCACACTATAAATACTGAGTTCAATTTATATCTCAAAAAGGAGTGAGGGTGATGTTTAGAGGCCGAGCAAATGTTCTAAGTCCAGAAAATCAGAAGAACTCAAGAACACCATAATAGAAGACATCAAGCAAGCATCCATACCCACACCCCAGTGAGTGAACTCATGATATCCAAGTCTGCATAGTCTTATACATATCTCAATCATAACTTTACGCTAAATCAGATTGTAAGGGAATTTCTCATACTTAGTCATTCTCGAGTCCTCCCTTCTATACACCCATTTAAGAGATAGGCCGAGGTATACACACTAGGTACAATCAAGAAGAAGACCACTGTAAAGGTTACTTGTTACCTAACCAACAAGTAGATCCGTATCCTCAGAAAGTAGTTGAGGATCTTGATCAAAAGTCTTCTCTTGGGACTATAAAGTAGCAAGACGTCCTTCTCTTGGGACGTTAAAGTGTTCAAGGAGGCTAATATCATGATTGAGATCGTGAGAGTGGATATAGGATATTGAGATCTGAACCACTATAAATCTATGTGTTATTTACAACTTTAACATGCATTTACATTAGCATAAGTGTTTAAAAGGAAAATGTCTAATATTAGCAGACATCAAGTCTACTGATATACTCATCTGTTTTGCTATTCTAAAGTTCATAATCAGAAGACACCAAGTCTTCTGATATCATAAAATGTGTTTGTGCATGAAATAAAAGTTTTAAATTCCATGAGTATATAGACGAGTATAATCCTACTAAAATGGGCACACTACAAATTCCGCACACGATTCTCTATCAGCTGATGTAATCAGCAGACATTCTAGTTCTAGACTCCTAGATTATTCAGCAGACCAAGTCATCTGTATAGAGATCTAGTTTTGTTTTCTACACCTGAATCTATATATCAAATGTCAACAAGTCATCTGATTTTCCAGAAACTCGTCTGCTACCCCATAAAAAGGGACCATCACACACCACTCGAGATTAGAAGTCTAACGGAATTATGCCGACGACGAATATGTCTAGACTTTCCATTGTACATGCCGCTCAATGCCCTACCAATGGTGGTTTGACAATCACAATGTACCATCACAGTAGGCACATGTTTGTTCCAGCATGGAATGTCCTCGAGGAAATTTTGAAGCCACTTAGCTTCTTCACTAGCTTTATCCAAAGCAATGAATTCTAATTCCATCATGGAACGAGCAATACACGTTTGTTTCGTGGATCTCCACGACACTGCTGCAACTCTAATAATGAACACATATCCACTAGTGGAAAATGAGCCTTTCATGTCTAAAATTCAATTAGCGTCACTTTACCCTTCAATTACCGCCAGAAACCTCGTATAAAGAAGCCCATAGTCAATTGCGTACTTTAAGTACCTAAGAACCCTTCTAAGAGCCTTCCAGTGCTCGTTATTAGGATTGCTCGTGAATATACTCAACTTATTCACTAAGCAGGCAAGATCCGGGCGTGTACAATTTACAATATACATCACACTTCCTATGATTCTTGCATATTCAAGTTGGGCAACCGGATCACCTCGATTCTTACTCAAGTGCACATTGAGCTCTATGGGCGTTTTGACTGGTGGATCGTCAAAAGCATTGAACCTCTTTAACACATTCTCAACATAGTGTGATTGTGTCAAAGAAATCCCATTCGACATTCTCTCTATCTTAATTCCTAGAATCACATCAGACAATCCTATGTCTTTCATGTCAAAACTTCTTTTCAACATGTTTTTCGTTTCCATGATCATAGCATTTCAACTGCACATGATCAACATGTCATCTACATAAAGACACACGATGACAAATCCTTTTAGTGTATTTTTTTTTCAGATACACATATTTGTCACATTCATTGATCTTGAATCCATTAGACAACATGGTTTCATCAAACTTAAGATGTCACTGCTTTCGAGCTTTCTTAAGTCCATACAATGACCGAACGAGCCTGCATACCTTTTTCTCATTCCCAGGTGCTACAAACCCTTTAGGTTGATCCATGTATATTTCTTCAACTACTTCGCCATTTAAGAACACAGTCTTAACATCCATTTGATGAATCTCGAGATTGTGCATTTGTGCAAGGCAACAGTCGCAATTAACATACAAATGGAGGTAATCCTCGTGACTGCAGAATAGGAATCAAAGAAATCATACCCTTCTTTTTGTCTAAAACCCTTTGCTACCAGACGGGCTTTTGTACTTATCAATTGATCAATATGTTTTATGTTTTCTTCTAAGGATCCACTTTCATCCTAAGGTCTTGCAACCTTTAGGGAGATCAGCCAACTCCCATGTATTATTCTTTAGAATTGAATCAATTTCGCTATTCATAGCTTCTTGCTAGAATGATGCATCTGGTCTGGACAGAGCTTTTTTGATAGACTTAGGTTCATCTTCAATTACATAAGTAATAAATTTAGGATCAAAGTCTTTGCAATCTTTTCTCTCTTATTGCGTCCCGGTTCTTTATACTCTTGAGTAGAAGGACCAATAACTTCTTCTTCTATGTGGGATCTCATTTTTACTAGAACTCACATCTTCTTTATCTTTATTAGGAATAGGGGTGGGAATGGGCCAGGCTACCCGACAGGGGCCTACGGCTCGGCCTACTAAAGCTCGGCTCATTTAATAAACAAGCCGGGCTCAAGCTTTTTTAAAAGCCCATTTAATTAAAGAGGCCAGGCCTAAGTTTTTTTATAGGCCTTTTAGGCCCAACAGACCGGCCTATTTAAATTAATATATATATATATATATATAATATTATTAATATATAATTTATAATTTATAAAAATATAATATAATATATGAGATAGCGCCGCTTACCTTAGAGAAACCCTAAAAGCAATCTGTGGTTTGTGCGCCGCTTTTAAAATCAGGAGAAAATCTACAAAATTTCATTCCGATCTCAAACACGTTCAATTGTTTATAAGTTATAACCAAAAAAAACTCTCTGCACACTTTTTGCACGCTCGTTGCACACTCGATCGAAGCACGGTCGCTGCACACTCAATCCAAATCCAGGTTAACATTCTGCCGCTGCACACTCAATCCAGGTTAACATTCTGTAATTTATATATTTTTTTTTATTGTTTGTTCATTCTTAAGTCTCATGAGTATTCTTAGTATGAATTAAGTCTCATGAGTATTGTTAGTATGAAGTATTCTCAAATTGTTGATAATATGTAAAAAATATGTTTGAATATATTCACGATATTTCACTTTAAATATTAGTCGGTAATGCTAAAATATGTCACTTTAAATTACTGAAATATGTTTGAATGTATTCACGATATTTGTAGTGGATCATGATAGATTCATGAGATTTGTTGCGAAAATTTAATTTCTAAAGTGGTTTGAAAAGTGTTTTCATTGATTTGGAGAAGATCTACAATAATTTGTAGCATGGAGTATTCTCAAATTGTTGATAATATGTAATCTACCATATTGAGCAAGATACCATATAGAGAATGTCGCGTTTCCATCCTTTTGATTTTTTTATGTGTTTCTCTATTTTTATATTTGCACAGTGGTTGTGATTTGAACATTCTCTTTGCACGTTCGTTGCACACTCGATCGAAGCACGGTCGCTGCACATCCTACTGCACACTCAATCCAGGTTAACATTATGTGATTTATATTTATTTTTTTATTATTTGTTCATTCTTATTTCTTAATTTTTATTTTTGTTGTGTTTCTCAATTTTTATTTTTGCACAATGTGTTTCTGTTTTTTCTGGACAATTACATAAATTTAATCTCAATTGTCATTCATATAAATTTTGTATGATTTATGTATGCTTATTGATTTATGAAATTATTGATTTATGAGATTTATTAAGATACAGTTATAAAGACAATCTTTTATAACATTTATTAATTTTATGTTTAATGTATACTTTGCAGATATGTCTTCTCAACATGGGAATGATGACACAACTTCATCTACTCCACATTTATCAAGTGAGGCGGAAAATAGTAATATTAATAATACCGAAGATAAAAATGACAATGACTGTGTCATTAAAAAGAAAAGGCAAAAGACATCAATTGTGTGGAATGATTTTGAGGAAGTCGACATTCCCAACATTGGAATGAAAGCTGTTTGCAAATATTGCAAAAACAAATTTTCTACTGGTGGACAAGGGTCTAGCACTAGCCATCTAAGAAGACACGCAAATATTTGTTTGAAAATGAGATCACACATGGATGCCGTCAAGAAACAGCCCGTTATTCCATTCAAGCCCTCTGTTGCTTCTGTTAATCCATTCATGGATCCTTGTACAAGGTATTCTAATGAAAAGATGAGAGAAATCATTGCTACTTCCATCATGGTACATGAATATCCTTTTAGCATTGTTGAGGACGAAGTTTGGATGTGGGCTTTCCAATATGCTAATTCAGACTTTCAAAAGGTTACACGAAAGACAATAAGAAATGATTGTCTAGCTATCTATGAGGCGGAGAAGAAGCATGTGAAGGCGTTGTTGAAAAATGTGAGAAAAATCAGCTTAACTACAGACATGTGGAAATCAAGTCATCAAATAGTTGAGTACATGGTTATCACAAGCCATTTTATTGATGAGGAATGGAAACTTCAGAAAAGAGTTTTGAGTTTTGTGAAGGTTCCTGCACCGAGACGTGGTATTGATGTGGCTGATGCAATATTCAAGTAGACATGGGCAGCGGTTGAAAACCGCCGGTTTCGGTTAGAAACCGGCGGTTACGGTTTTCGGCAACCGTAACCGAACCGCGAACCGCCGGTTACGGTTTTCGGCAACCGTAACCGAACCGCGAACCGCCGGTTACGGTTACAGTTTTTGAACCGGCGGTTCGCCGGTTAGTTTTTTTTTTTTTTTAAGCTCGTTTTCGCCTCTTTTTTCGATCGTTTTCGCCTCTTTTTTCGATCGTTTTAAGTTAAAATTATTTGTACAACTTAAAATTAAAATTATACTCGTTTTAACTTTTGTTTATCATTTTTTTTATAAATTATTATATTATAACTTTAAGTCGATAACTTATATTCTTATAACTTTAACTTATAACTTATTAAATATTAAGAGAATAAATTTAATGTAACTTAGGCCTATTTCTTAAAAAAATAAATTAATTATAATTTACATTAGACAAGTTACAACTTACAACTTACAACTTATAAAAACTAAATCAAACTTATATAAATTAAAAACTTTAGAATTACAACTTACAACTTACAATCAATTTGGAATTTTGGGGAGGGGTTAAAAGAAATTGGACTTGAGCTTAATTTAAAAAATTAAACTTAGAAATTCTAAGTTCAAAAATTTTAAATTAAGTTGCCTACGTATCCAAATTCAACGGAAATTGGAATCAAAGTCCACGTAGTTCTCTTACCTCAACTTACCTCGTTGTTGTTGAACTTGAAGGAGGTTCTTCATTCTTCACTTTCGCCCGTAGAGGTCCATTCCTCGTCTTCTTCATTATCTTCTTCTAACGATTGGACTCTTTTTTCGGCTCTTATCCAATCATCAAGTAAACATTGGTTCTCTACGTTTTCAACGGTCATATTGGATCTTGTTGCATCCAAAGTATAACCTCCTACACTAAATGCTTGCTCAACGACAACGGTTGAGGCGGGAGCCGCTAAAATTTCTCTTGCAAGCATTGACATTGCCGGAAATACTTGAGTCACCGTCGACCAACACCTTAGTATATCAAAGTCTCCTTTCATATTTTCCATGGATGTATTCGCTTCATAGCTTTCATATTCTTGAGTATAAGTAAATTTTGATTTTTTACAATTACGTTGAAAAAGAAAGCTATCAACATCATCATCATCCATGTCGTCATCATTATTTTGTACGTTAAAACTAGCACTAGAACTAGAAGAAGAACTATGACTAGAGTTGGATAAACCATGTGTATCCATATACTCCTTAATTAATGATAATATAAGTTGTTGAACTTCAAATATGAAATGATCGGTGTTCGGTTGATCATTCGGAAATTCGGCAATAGGATATAATTTTTTATAATACAAGGCTAACATAGCTTTAACACCATCTAACTTATATCTAGGATCAAAAACTTTAGCAACTAAAAATATAGGGGGAATTATAGCAAAATATTTTTTCCATTTTTCCAACATAGGAGCAATAGCAAGATTTAATATTGGATCGTTTTTGTAACGTGCTAAAACGTTGACAATTTTTGGACAATGTTCAAGTGCCAAATGAGAAGTAGGTTCGTAAACTTTAGACATAGCAAAAGAAGCATTATTAAAAGTTTCCAAAACCTTAATTATGTTTATGTAATGATTCCAATCTTCAGGAAGTAAACCAAAACCACATTTTTCTTCTTCAAAAAAATCACATAAAGTCTCTTTATAATCAACTGACTCTTTTAACAACTTATAAGTAGAATTCCACCTTGTTGACACATCAAGAGAAATTTTTTTTGGATGCACATTCCTACTTCTACAAAAATGTTTCCATTTTTTCATCAAACTACTACGCCTCGTCAAATAAGTAATAGCATCTTTAATAGGAGAAATATAAATTCTCAAAGCATTTAAACCATCTTGAACACATAAATTTAAAATATGACACATGCATCTAATATGAAAAAATTTTCCACCAACATACGGTTGACATGCAATGCGAAGTTGTTCGATACTAGCATTATCAAAACCAATTGAAATTTTTTTGTTAATTAAACCATAAGATTTTAAAATTTCAACAATTTTCTTTTTAATAGCATCGGCCGAGTGCACACAATCAAAATCCCTATAAGCAATTAATCTTTTGTTTAATGTCCAAGAATCATCAATCCAATGACAAGTAACTCCCATATATGAATGTTTTTGAAAATTATCACTCCAAATATCGGAACAAATAGAAACTTTACTCTTAAGTGAACGAAAAGTATTGATCAAAGCAAGTTTATATTCACCAACAATATTAGCAATATCACGAGTAACCGTAGAACGAGAAATTTTTTTCATGCTTGGTTGTAGTGAAAGTTGTACCAAATCATTAAAAGCAAAATTTTCAACAAAACTATAAGGAAGATGTTGAACACTTATCATTTTAGCTAACATTTTTCTAAAATATGCTTGATCATATTTAAAAAGGGAAGTCGGATTACTTACCTCACCTTGAACTCCTCCTCCAGAGGACCCGGTAAATCCTCGTAGTTGCGTTTGGCTCGTTGTAATTCCCATTTTATCCGGATAGTGGTTTTCCAGGTGGAGCTTGAAGGTACCATATCCTCCTCCTTTTTTAAATTTATACTTCTTTGGACAATAATTACAATGAATTATAAATTTATCGACCTCACCGGTTGGAACTTTTTGAAAGTGACGTGCAAAAATTTCGGATTTAAAACTTCGAGCTTGTGAAGAAGAAGTAGGAGGTGGAATTTTGGTTGAGGGCGCCGAAGCCGAAGGTGGTGGATACTCGGTTGCACTTTCTTGAGTTGGACCACGTTCAACCTCTTCTTCATCATCATCACCGGTGGCAATTTCGTTCATGTGGTCGATGATATCGTCACCAAGAATTCTACGCAAATGTTGATCTTCTTCATCGACGTCGTTGAACAATGGAACGCGTCTTCGTCGAGGTTGTTGTGAAGAAGATACGATAGCCTTTCCTCTTGATGATCTTGAAGAAGACATATTAGTAAATTGAGATTTGAGAGAATTAGAGAAAAGAATTGATTAATTGAAAATTTGAGAAGACTTGTGTTGAGAGAATTGAGAATTTGAGATAATAAGAATTAAGAGAGAATAGAAAATTGAGATAAGAGATGAGATTGAGAGTTGAGGTGTGAAAAATGAGAAGAGAAAATGGGGTATTTATAGGTGAAAAATGGGATATTTTCGGATTTAAAAAAAAAAAAAAAATTTCCGGCCAAACCGCCGGTTACAACCGGAGTGGCGGTTAACCGACTGCCAGATCAATCTTAGCCGTTGAGATTCAACGGTCAGATGATCTGGACCGTTGATCTCCAACGGCTAGAAAATTCAAATTTGGGGAAACCGGGCCAAACCGGCGGTTTAACCGAACCGGCGGTTAACCGCCGGTTATTACCGTTGTAATTTTTTTTTTTAAAATTTAAAAACGCTTTTAATCTGGACCGTTGAGATTCAAACGGTCAACAGATCTGGATCGTTGAATCGCCAACGGTCAGATTTTTGAATTATTAACCGCCGGTTAACCGGACCGGCGGTTTAACCGCCGGTTTGGCCGAATTTTTTTTTTTTTTTTTAAATCCGAAAATGCCCAATTTTTCACGTATAAATACCCCATTTTCTCTTCTCATTTTTCACACCTTAACTCTCTTATAAGTTATAACTTATATCAATTATCTATTTCTCTCTTATTCTCTCAACTCTCAAGTCTCAAGACTCTCTTTCAAATGGCAACCCAAGGATCATCCGGAGTTACAAACGGTCAACGTGAGTTACGTGATGAAGAAGAAGTCAATCAACCGCCGCCTCGAATTCAACCAAACTTTCACCCTCCTCACTCCAATTTGCTAAATCACTTTCACGTGAGTGATACAAATCCAATAGACAATTCACGTGAAGTTTTTTGCAAGTATTGCCAAAAAAAATATAAATTTAAGCGCGGTGGAGGATACGGAGTTTTCAAGTCACACATTGAAAAAGTTCATCCGGAGGCATTGGGTCCATTGGGACTTCCCCCTCGATTCTACTAATTAAGTATTAGTAATTTTACTAATTAAGTATTTGAACTTTGAAGTGTTTTAGTTTATTTTTATCTTGTAAGTTGTATTTTGTAAGTTGTAACTTTGTTGAGTTTGTTTTTTAAGAATTAAGAGTTTAAGACTTAAGTTTAGCCTAAAGTCCTAAACCTAAATGGCTAAATGTTAAATGTTATTTTTTTTAAGTGTATTAAGTTAAGATTTAAGTGAAATGTTAAGTATTTAATTTATATGTATCCAATTTCAGTATTAAATTTAAATATTTGTATATAAAAATATTAAAAAAATTTTAAAAAATAAATAAATAACCGCCGGTTAACCGGGAAACCGCCGGTTCCACTTTGGGGGAACCGTAACCGAACCGTGAAATTACGGTTACGATGCGTTTTCAAAACCAAAACCGCCGGTTAGCCAAACCGCCGGTTTCGGCGGTTAGAAACCGCCCGTGTCTATATTCAAGTGTTTGAAGGCTTGGGGGATTGAAAACAAGGTATTTTCTGTTACAGTTGATAATGCTGCTTACAATGATGTTTGTGTGAGGGCACTTAAGCAGAATTTATCACTTACATGCAAGTTAGTCCTTAACGGTGATTTGTCGCATGTTAGATGTTGTGCACATATATTGAATTTGTTGGTGCAGGATGGTCTTGATAAGATCAAGCATATCACTCAAAATGTTCGTGAAAGTGTTAAGTATATTAATCACAATGATGCGAGGTTGAAGGTTTTTTCTGATATTTTGGAGCAAAAGGGTCTCAAAGAAACGAGACTAGTTATTGATTGTCCAACACGATGGAACTCTACCTTTCTTATGCTTTCGTCTGCTTTGAAATTTCGAATTGCATTTCCAGCTTACCAGGAAAGAGAACCACATTATAAATATGCTCCATCGGACGAGGAATGGGATCAAGTCCAAAAAGTTTGTAAATTTCTGGAAGTTTTCAATCTTGCTACTCACGTCATTTCAGGTAGTGAGTACATTACTGCAAATTTGTATCTTCCCGAGGTTTGGAGGGTGAAGGAAGTGATCGATAAAGCTTCTCTTGATGAAGATCTCTTTATGAAAGAAATGGTAGCCAAAATGAAAGCAAAATTTGACAAATATTGGGGGGAGTGCAATCTGTTGATGGCTATTGCAAGCGTTTTGGATCCAAGGTTCAAATTTCATGTGGTTAGCATATGTTTTCCTCTTATTTATAAACCAGAGAGTGTTGCTAAAGTGAATATGGACTATGTGATGTCTTCCTTGGAGGTACTATATAATGAGTATGTTGATTGGAGTAAGGAAGAGCCGACTAGCGATGCAATTGATGTAAGTGATGTTCGAGGTAATGACAAAACTTTGTCTAATTCTTGTCTTGAAACTGGATCTGACCAAATCCTGAATATGGTGCGTAAAAAACAAGCTGTTCCTCCATTGAAGTCTGAATTACAAGCTTATCTAGACGATGATGTTTTTATTCCCGATTCAAGCTCTTTTAGTGCTTTGGAGTGGTGGAAAAATCACAGTGTGAAGTATAAGATTTTATCAAAGATGGCTGCAGATATTCTAGCTATTCCAATCTCATCAGTTGCATCTGAGTCTACTTTTAGCACTGGAGGAAGAGTTATTGATGATTATCGTTCTAAATTGAATGAAGATTCTGTTGAGGCACTCATTTGTGGTGGAGATTGGTTGCGCAAAAAATATAATTTGAAGAAGAAAAAGGTACAGTAATAATTTTAAATTTTTTGTTCATTCATTATAAAATTTCAGCATGTTTTATAATCATTTTTTTTCTTATTTATTTTAGGTGGCTCAACGTGAAGATGAGATTATCTTGAAGAATTGAAGATGAGATTATTCACGTTGAGATTATCTTGAAGAATTGAAGATGAGATTATCTTTAAGAATTGAAGATGAGATTATCTTTAAGAATTGATTTATTTTTCTTTGTAATTGTTAAAAAGAACATTCTGCTTTTTTTTTTTTGAACGGTGGTATTGATAATTTTATAATTCAATTTATGTATTTTATTTTATTTTATTTTGAAATACACTTAAAAAGGCCTTTAAAAGCTTTCGGGCCAGGCCTATTTATTAAAAAGGCCAGACCAAGCCTTTAAAAAAAGCCTATGAGAGGCCATAGGCCAGGCTTGGGCCCAAATATTATATACCAGGCCCAGACTTTTTTTCTTAAGGCCTGGCCTGGCCCATTCCCACCCCTAATTAGGAAGGATATTCTCAAAGAATATTCCATTCCTTGATTCTATCATAGTGCCTTCTAACATATCGGGTATTTCTGATTTATGAATCAGAAACTTATAAGCACTACTGTTAAGTGCATATCCTACAAAGATACAATTGACTGTTTTAGGGCCAATTCTAACTAGTTTAGGAAAATGAACTTCAACCTTTGCTAAACACCCCTATGCACACTTTGAGGTAATTATAAGATGGTTTCCGTTTTTTCCACATGTCATAAGGTGTCAGATCCTTGGTTTTATGTGGAATTTTATTCAAAATGTGGTTAGCCGACAAGACGACTTCCCCCCACAAGTTCTGCGGTAAAACCGAGCTGATCAACATTGCGTTCATCATCTCCTTTGGTGTTCGAATCTTTCTTTCCGCAACACCATTTAACTGAGGCGAGTAAGGAGTTGTAGTTTGATGTATGATGCTAGACTTGACATATAAATGCTCAAAAGGTGCTACATATTCTCCTCCTCTATCACTTCAAATTCCTTTAATTCGAGTACTAAGTTGATTTTCTACTTCATAAAGTTTAAAAGCTTCAATAACTTCATATTTACTTCTCAAGAGATAAATGTAGCAAAATCTTGTGCAGTCACCAATAAAAGTAATGAAATACTTTTTGTCACATCTAGTTTGCACAAACTTTAAATCACACACCTCTGTATGAATTAAGTCTAGAGGAGCAGTGTTCCTTTCTACAGAATTAAATGGAAATTTTGTCATTTTAGCTTCAACACATATCTCACACCTTTTAGGTGTTTCAATATTTGTAATTTTAAGTAAATCAAGATTTACTAAATGCTTTATAGCTTTTAGATTTGCATGTCCTAATCTTAAATGTCATAAAAGAGGAACACTCAATGATGTAAGATGAAATAGTAACATTTTCATTGATTACTTTCTTGCCTTTACGACATACAACCATTACACTCATTTTGAACAGACCATTCTCGAGATAACGTTGATCTAGGAACTGCCCAAACTTGCTAAGTGCTACCTTATTAGACTAAAAAACTAGTTTAAACTGATGACTAAGTAGAAGCGAGCCAAAGATTAGATTCTTGCGGATGTCTGGGACGTACATCCTTCGACTTAAGCTCTTTGTCGGATATAAGCTTAAGCACAACTATACCAACACCAGCCACATCAGACGAGGCTTGATTTCCCATATGAAGCTTTCTCCCATCAGCAGGAGCATAAGTCAAGAATGCATTATTCTTGGAGTAAACATGGCAGATGGCGCCGATATCCACGAACCACTCCTTTGGATTGTCGACCATGTTTGTCTCGAACACGACGACGGACATATCCCTGTCAATGATATTGTGTTGTGCCATATTAACACTTGATTGCTCGCCCTTACCTTTATTTTTATCTTTTTTAGGGACTTTACAATCACTTGCTCTGTGGTTCGGCTTACCACAATTGTAACAATCACCGTTAAACTTCGGTTTTGCAGGAACTGGTGTTTTTCCCTTATCACTAGGTCTTTTACATTTTTTAGATGATTCACCATGTTCCATTAAATTTTCCTTTGCCTCATCCGAGACTTGGTTTGACTTGTCGTCCATCTTTCGATTATCTTCTTCAATCCAAAGTTTGACGATCAAGTCTTCTGGGTTCATTTCCTTTCGCTTGTGTTTGAGGTAACTTTTGAACTCCCTCCAACAAGGGGGTAGCTTCTCAATCACAACAACTACTTGGGAAGCGTCCGGAAGGACCATACCCTCTACGAGGATATCATGTAGGATCAACTGAATTTTTTGAACCTGTTCAATGACAGATTTACCATCGATCTACAATTTCGAAGTCAAAGAATTTTGCCACCACGAACTTCTTAGTTCTGGCATCCTCGGTTTTGTACTTTCGTTCCAAAGACCCCCACAGTTCTTTGGCAGTACGAATCGGTTGGTACACTTTATACAACACGTTAACTAGTCCTCCAAGGTAGACTTGTCAAGACGGGCCCGACCAAAACCGCAAAAGCCCGCCATTTGGCGGGGCGGGCTAGCCCGTTTGTCAGGCGGACTGTCAAAATCTCAACCCAACCCAACCCAACCCAAAAATAAGCGGGCCGCGGGTTTCTACGGGCCAACCCTTTTTTTTTTTACAAAAATATTTATTAAATTTATCAAGAAACATAAAAAAATTACAGTAATATATATATATGTGAGAATAAACATCTAGAATTCTCATTTATTTTAATTGTATAATATATTATAAACTATAATAATATACATATATTACAGTAATATACATATATTATATATACTATAAAATAAAGTATTACAGAAATTCAAAAAATGAAGAAAGAAGGAAAAAAATGTGGCTGCTTCTAATCTGTCCTACATCTTATTTAGGTTTATTATATCTTTTTTTAATTAAATATAATATTTAAAAAAATAGAAAAAATGGCTTTGCTATGTGAAGTAATACATATATTATATATACTATAAAATAAAGTATTACAGAAATTCAAAAAATGAAGAAACAAGGAAAAAAATGTGGCGCTTCTAATTTGTCCTACACCTTATATCTTTTTTTAATTAAATATAATATTAAAAAAAAAAAATGGCTTTGGTAGGTGAAGTGTGGTGAGGTAAAACAACATATTTGTTGCCAACGAACTAAAAACACTCCAAACCCCAAGCCCAAAATCCACCCCAGTTGGCAATTGTCAAGATCCAAGGCCGAGGCCCAGGCCCACGGGGGGGACTCACTGCGCGTGTGGCCCTTTGTATTATTCAGTGGCCACTATAGTTTGAATTCTTTTAACTAACTCCTACTAATCTTATTATATAAAAGGAGGAAGAGTCTTTTCTGGTGTTGACACGTGGCTCTCATGCTCTTGACACGTGGATACCTATTTTCGCCACATAGATTAAAGTTCTTTTGCCATGTGTCATTTTGATATAATGCCTATTATTATTATGTGCCTTTTCTGTTCTCAAGTCGCATCCTCTGAACAAAGAGATCCACGACGTTTTGGAATCCCAACTCTGTGCCGTCCTTCTCACTCTCCTCCGTTCTTAAAAAATTGTACCTCTAAACCCTAGCTTATATCGTCATGCGAAAATCAGATTCGAGTCCGCCAGTCGTTGCTGTGTCGTCGCCATCGCCGCCGCTCCTTGTGCAGTCCAGGTTTTCGTCTTCCTACAATCTCTCTGTTTTGGCATAAATTTTCTTTGTTTTATGTAATTAGTAAATGATGGTTTTCGATTTTTCAAGCATGCAATTTCAAAAATGACTTCAATACATGTTGCCCAATAGCATAACAAAGGTATTATAAGACTCTTTATTTATCGGTTTTGTTTTTAGGGTCAAAATACAACAAACATACTTTGGGTTTCACGTAATAGAGGAAGTACGACCTTTTCTCCTTGCCAAATTCAAGGTTTTATATTTTTTCCTTTTCAATGTGTTTTGATATATTTTCGAATAATTTCTTGATGGATTTGAGTTAGTATCGCCTGTTGAGGTTTAAAGGAGAAGAAGTAAATTAGAGCAATTTGAAGCTATCTATTTACTACACAATTTTCTTTCGTGAAATGGAGTGTACGATAAAACTTAAATTTCGGTAGTAATATAATATAAAGAGATTTTTTACTACCCACTCCCAACTTGGTCCACCTATAGCAAATGGCTCCCCCAACTTTATGCCTCGCATCCAACTCCCAAAATAGTGTGAAATTGTCCCTTTTGCCTTTTTTCATTTCATTTTTATATTTATTTTATTTTAATTATTGGGGCCCAATTCAAATCAATAATTTTATTAATTTTCCTCTCTCTCCACTCCCCTCTCCCAAGTCTCACTTTCTCTCTCCACTCTCCTCTTTTCTTCACCTCCATTCTGTCTCCCTCCCTTCTACAAAGACCGCCGCCGTCGCCCCCAATTCTGATGCTCGTCTCTGCACAGTTTCGAAACAAAGTAATCCAATGGAGGATGAGGTGAAATTGATGGAAGCATGGACATTGGCCTCCTTGAATGGTGTTTGCCTTTGATTACGTGTTTTTTTTTTAAATTTTAGAAAAGTATTGAGGTTAATATATTGAAGGCAAAATACACTTTTGGTCAGAAATCAGAAAAGTTTAGAAAAGAAATCTGAAGAAACGAAATCAGAAAAGTTTGGAAAAAAAAAGGATTTGAAGGGTTCAAACAGAGTCAAATGATTTCGCCTTTTAAAAATAATAAGCAAAAATAAAGACAAACCAATTGCATTTCTTCAATTTCTTCAATGGAATGTCTACTTCTTTAATTGGGTTTCAAGAGAGAGAATTTCTTCAATTTCTTCAATGGAATGTCTACTTCTTCAATTTTGGTTTCAAGAGAGAGAATTTGGTGGTTTCAAGAGAGAGAGAGATGAAGAGTTAAAACTCAAAAGAGTGGGGACGTGGAAAAATGTGATTTATGATTAGGTGGATGAGGTAGGTGAGAATATTAACAATGGTTAATTAAGGTCCTTAATGATGATAATTGTAAAAATAAAGTGTAGGGTAAAAATAATTAATATTTATGTATATTTAATAATTATATAATAATTTTAAAGTGTATTAACTTCTTTTATATTCAAATTCTTCAAACTCAATTAATTAAAGTTTATATTTGGTATCTTCTATAACATATAAGTTTAGTAACTTATATAATATTATTCAAATTCTATTCAAATTCAATTTAAATTTTAGTAACTTATATAATATTCAATTTAAGTTTAAGGTTTATATTCAGTACCTTATATACAATTTAAGTTTAACAACTTATGTAATTTAGGTTTAAGGTTAAGGTTTATATACATATAAGTTTAGCTAACTTATGTAATATTATTCAAATTCAATTTAAGTTTTAGTAACTTTTATAATATTCAATTTAGGTTTAAGGTTTATAGTTAGTACCTTATATACTAGCACAATTTAAGCTTACCAACTTATGTAATTTAGGTTTAAGGTTTTGATTTAGTACCATACACTCAATCAAACCACGTTATTTACTTTATATAAAAAAGTTTACAAAATTACCCCAAATATACATTTTTTCCTTAAACTTTGTTCCAACAAATGAAAGTTTTTCAGGGACGAAGGGAGTACAATTTAAGTTTTAGCAACTTATGTGATATTCCAATTCAATTTAGGGTTTAATACCTTATGTTTATCGAATAATAAAGATTTAACAAGAAAATTAAACCTACTGAGATGATTGAGAAATATTTTCTCTTATTTAAAATGCATAGTGATTTTATCTGACATGTTGAGAATGTGCAATAATTCAATCTCAATTTCAATTTCAATTTTAGTAACTTATGTGATTTATCTTGTTTGTGTCATATAAGTTCTTGAATAAGCTTTGATAAAAAATGAGTTAAAAGTTGGCGGCTTTAAAGATGGGGGTTAAGCCTGTAGTTCTTGATGTTGTGTTGAAGGAAACTATGGATCTGATAATTGAAATTCTTGGTTTTTTTTATTGTGGGGTGCCTTTTTAAAAAAAAAAAAAAATTATTTCTGATTTTTTTTGTTTGTGTGTGTGGTTAATTGCACGAGAACAGTCCAATTGAGGAAGTGTTTGAGAATTTGAGATGAACAAAAGAGGGTCTACAACTGATTTCAAGTGAAGCAGCTCTGTTGCTTTTCTGTTGATTTGAGTTTTGTTTGGACAATTGAGCATTTTTACGTTGTAGGAAGGACCCATTTCGATTGAATCCCCCAATTTAAAAAAAAAATTTAGAACTATGCAATAAAACCGAAAACCATAACTGAAATTTTCAATTTGAGAGCAATCTTTTTGATGCAAGAAAGACGAAGAACTTGACTTGAATTTGAAGGCTGAAAGAAGAAACGAAAAGTTAAAGAAGAAACTGTAGCATGTATATCGCAAGATGAACTAGTTGTTTGTTGCAGAAATTCGACCCTTTAGCTCATGGTTGGCTACTTGTATTGGTTTTTAAGCTTCTACGGTCTCACACAAATTTTTGCGTACTAAAAATTTAAATTGAAATTGAATTTACATAAGGTACTAAACTTATATTGAAACTAAATTATTCATTCATTAAATTTACACTTATAAATTGAATGTCAAGAAGTCATCGAACTCTAATCTAAGATAATAAACTCTAAATTCAAAACAGATCAAATTTAGCCATCTATACTTTTGACTCCTCAATAGCGTAATGATTCTAAAAAATATACAATATTATTTCAGGCATAAATTACAATAAGATAAAACATAAAAATCAATGACAAGTATGATCACCCAACAATAAAAGTTGAACACCAAGTATTGTAAATTTGAACACTGCGGGTTATTACGCTGTAAAAGTTGAACACATAGTATTGCAAATTTGAACACTAAGTGTAATAATGAGTGGAGTTTTTAGGTGTAATTTTGTAAAAATTTATGTATAAAGTAAATAATGAGTTGACTTTTGTGTATGTGTGGAGAAAAAGTAATGACATTTGTGTAAAATTAAGGATATTCTAAGGGTGGAAATATAAAAGGTTTTCCATTTTAAGGGTGTGAAAGTTATTGTGGGACGTCTCGAAAAGGAAAGTGTGAAAGTGTGGGACGGAAGAGAGGGAGTACTAAACTCTAAACTTTAAATTAAATTTTAAATATTACACAAGGTATTAATTAAACTTAAATCTAAATATGTTACCATTTTTTCTTTACACTATGTTTAGTACCATATAAACCCGTCATTTACATAAGTTACTAAAACTTAAATTGAAAATTGAATGTTACATAAATTACTAGAACATTAATTGAAATTGAGTTTGAATATTCCTAATTTTCAAATTCAATTTAGGGTTTAGAGTTTATTAACTTATGTAAACTCTAAATTGAACTGAGTTTGAATATTACATTTTTTAAACAATGTGTAAGAAAAAAATAAGGTACAAGGTTCTAAAACTTAAACATAAATTGAGTTTGAAAATTACATAAATTACTAAAACTTAAATTAAAACACTGAGACAATTATTGTGACGTAAGTTAGCTTTTTTTTTTTTAAATAATTATGCGCGGATTGATTGACCCATTCATTTCTAATATTCAAATTCAATATAATTAGGATTTAGAGTTTAGTAACTTATGTAAACTTTACATTCATGAATTGAGTTTGAACATTACATTTTCTAAAGTTACTAAACTTAGATTGTATACAAGTTACTAAACTCTAACCCTAAATTGAGTTTGAGTATTTTTTCAACGATTAACTTTAACCCAATACACCTAAATATATTAGGAAAACAAATCATATTTAGTCATCTAAACTTTTGACTTCTCAACAACGTAATGATTCTAAAAAATATACAATAATCCAGGCAAATATGATCTCCCAGCAATAAAAGTTGAACATCAAGTGTTAAAAACTTGAACATTGAGTGTTTTTAAACAGTAAAAGTTGAACACCAAGTATTGCAAATTTAAACAATGAATGTTATTAAGGGTAGAAAATTGAGACAATTATTGTGACTATTGCATTAAACTTAAAAAAATATCATTCAACAAAATTAATCCATAATTTTTAAAATCATCTCAAAATCTCTAATTCTATCACAATTTATATAATATTCAAACTCAATTTCAATTTAAGTTTTAGTAACTTATGTAATATTCAAATATCTTATATATATTTAAGTCTACAAACTTATGTACTCCAATATTTAATGAATGAATAATTTAATTTAAATTTAAATTTAGTACATATGTAATATTTAAATTTTGGATTTAAGGTTTATAGTTTTGTATCTTGTCCACCTTCAATTATATATATATAAATTTAATGAATGAATCAATTTTAAATTTTATGTAATATTATTATTCAATTTCACATCTATTTATTACTATATTATATCTTTTAAAGTGTGGATTAATTTTGGGAGAGAGCATTTAGAAAGGGGATGATTGGATTAATTCTAAATGTTAGTAATTAACTTCCACGTGGGCACCCCATCCAGACGACATTTAATTTGAGAAATACAGGGAAATGTTAATTGACTCCCACGTGGCTAACACATATTTGGATTAATAATTCATCTTCATTAATGAGCTAAATAGCAATATCCTAGCAAAATTTAAAAAATAAAACCAAATCCCAAGTTTCACTCCATCTTCTTCCTCTCAAGTTCAGGCTTCAATTTAAAGCATTTCGAAAGTGGAATTTCATGTATACTTATGCCAAACATAAATTTTCTTACTCGAACGCTTTCTTCTAACGAATACGATATTGTAAAAATATCGTCGGACGATTTTACGGCTACCACCGCCGGCCGATTCATCTACGACACCACCGCCGACCGATTCATTTACCACAACACCACCGCCAAATCCAGATTCAGCACCACCACCGCCGCAGAGCACCGATTCGCCACCGCCGCAGAGCACCGCTTCGGCATCACCTCCGCCGCTGAGTGGTAATTCTCAAACACCACTTTCGTCGTCGAGCTCCGGTAATAGCACTTCTCTAGCACCGCCTACTTCACAAGCACAACCTCCTCCGTCGGAATTCGGTAGCGAAAAGAAAGAGAAATCTCCACCGAAGTCGAAGGGAGAAAAAATAGGCTAAGAGGTCAGTCGGGCAAAATTGTTCATATGCCGAAATTATTTTGGGGAAAATTGTTTGGTAGCATTGGGAAGATAAAAAGCAAAAAGCAAAAAAGCAAGAAAGAATATTTTTTTTTAATTTTATAATCTACTAGTTTTTTGCCCGTGCGATGCACGGTCTGTTGTATTGTTTTTTTCATAGTCTGATAAATTGTTAATTCTTTTTTCTATTAGATCATTTTTATTGTCGATTTATAAATGTAGAATGTTGATTTCAAATTTATTTGATTAATATTAATTTCATCTTTTAAAAAGAAAAGAAAAATAATAGGAAATAATATTCATCTTGAAAAGATATTTACTTCCATAACTTAATATTTTTATAAATTTATTCTAGAATTGATGAATATAAAGTAATATGAAATGCACAAATCTAAAATTGCAAAAATTCGAGCCAAATTAAACCATAACAGGTGGAACTATCTTTCCTTTGATAAGATAAACTGTACACAATGTATAACTAAGCAAAATACATATCACCATTCAAGACATTCATCCATCCTTCCAAGCTTTTTCTACTGCAATAATTGTCTTCGCCCCAAGTTCACCATATAACAAAGTACACCAAGAAACTTAATGAGTAGAGGATAGTTGCAATTGATATTATAAAAAATATATATATACTGTATATTGCAAAATTCATATAAGTCTAAATCTCTTACATACACCTATGACCTATATAAACAATAATTATCTAGACAAAAATAAATAACTCAAATATATAGAATGAAAGTTATATTCTCACCTGTCTTGTCCAAGTATATATCATTGCTTGATAAATTTAATTTTGAAGAGTTGGATCCGTGCTAATAAAGCTCTTTTTTCTTAATATTCTTCAGCCCTGCTCACCCTATTTTCAAGATATGTCTTCCCATCTTCATTTCACAGTTTTTTAGCTTCATAAATAGTGCCAAAAAATACAAATTGTCATTGGGATAGTATATTATGAATCATACGTGCAAGTGGCAAGTTTGTATTAAACCTAATATGTCTCAAACAGATGTGTTCAACATCTGATACGATCGCCTAGATCTCTCAGCTCGAAAATATAATTTCATCATATTCTTGAGGTTCATGTTCTTGTTTGAACTACAATTCTCCAAGCTCTACAACACTATACTATGCAAGATTACTAATAAATAAATATTAACAAATAGATGAGTAAACCAAGTTGATTATTTATATTAAATAACATAAGTTCATGATTATCTGTTGTATTCTTCCTGAAAAAATCCACTTGTAAAGATGATGAAACTAAAAAACCAAATTGATTTCGAACTTGGAGTAAAATGAATATATATAACCCATTTGACAATTCACCGTAACAATTATCTCCCTTAAGGCAGCAGGGCTTAAATATGCATTTCTTTATTTCCGAACTTCTGATTCATGAATATTGCTCCTACTTTTCATTTCTTTGAAACTGCTGAAGTCAAATTTCGTTACATTTTCTTCATATCATAACATAAGCAGAAATCAGTCATCACAGTTGAGACTTACATACCATGATTATTTTGTTTAAGATGTAACTTAAAGAGGTTTCTAATACTATACAGTGACCCGGAAACTGTAAAAATTGGCATTAAATTATTTTATAATGCTTTTGTACTCTAAATGGGGTTGCTAGATTCTTATTTTCCAGGAATACAACATGAGGAACTTCTAGCTTTTGTCATTCAACCAAACTTATAGGACCAAAAAAAGAATGATCTCATTTTAAGTCTAAAGATCACGTATCAAATAAATACACGGTATATAAATCATAAAAGTTTGCCTAATCAATTAAATATGAACATTATGCTATTAATTCTTCGAAATTAAATATGAACATTATGCTATTAATTCTTCGAATTATTTCTGTTACAAACTGATCCCTTAAATTTCAATTGTACAAGTTGTCTTATGAGCTGATCTTAATTATTCTTACGAAGAAGCTTAATTTACAAAATTGCATAAACTCACTTGATTAAGTGCTTGAGGAATTTTGGCAATGGATTGGAGTTCCGACAACGGCAAAGATAAGGCTAAGAACAGGGCTGCAAGGGGAAATAAAAATTAGTATTATAAATTTGTCATATCACTCTCGCAAACACAAGATAGTCATATCAATCCTCATAAATATACTCTCGCAGGGTTGAGTTTTGAAGATAAGAATTTATTTTTTTTGTCGAGCAAAAAGTGTAATTAATAAAATTCCAGCTTGCAGAATCTGAGACATATGCATGTGGATGCCTTTACATAATAATACTAACTTGAAGTGAAAGAAACAAACCAAAGCAGAGAAACATCAAAAACGCAATTGAAGTTCTGTAACAGCACTAAACCATCCTTGGGTTAGCTTGCCAATCCTTAAATGAGAATTTATGAAACTCTTCCTCCATAACGTAGAACCAGCTCCACACTGTTGGCTTAATTTCACACACAATTTTATTGAAAGAAATGAGCATTTCGCCATTTCTATATAGTCCATAATACTACATTCCAAATGCAAATAGGAGCAAGTGTGTGCCGTTCTTTCCCCTGAGAATTTGGCTATATATGAGTTAACTGATTTGGTAGATCGAGGTCTTGAATGCATTACCATATTTATCCCTAGCCACATGTAGCACTCCATCCAAATCATGTAAGCAAACAAACACTAAAAAAGCAACAATTGACAGATTCTTTCTTTATCTCCATAAAATAGGAAGTTCATATTTGAGTTAGTTGTGAGAATTTTCCTTTTACGTAAATTAGCGTTAGTTGGAGCAATCTTATTCCATATCATCTTGAAGGTGGGATTCTAGCTTATGTTCTCCATTACATTAGTCTATTGTTCTTTCTAAAAATAACATCTACAGTTAAAAAAAAAAAAAAAACTCTGTATTAACATTAGCAAACCCAAAATATAGTGCAGAGACTCATGATAGAAATTTGGTACCAAATATTAAAATCACGCTCGGTTACCTTGGCTTACATTTTCCCTGCCTAAAAATACACATTTCCATCATATACAGCCGTGGATAAACCATAAACATATACTCCCTCCGTCCCACAACTGTTTGCACACTTACCTTATTTGTCCGTCCCACAATTGTTTGCACACCCATAAAAGGAAACTTCTTCATAAACCCCACCCTCACAATATTCACATATTTACACAAAATGCCATTACTTTTACTCTCTTTCCAATCACCTTTTTACTTTATTCATATAACTTTACAAAATTACCCCTCAACACTCCACTCATTACACTTTTTTCTTAAAAAGTGTGCCCACTTTGTGGTGCAAACACTTCCGGGACGGAGGGAGTATATATATATATATATATATATATATATATATTATATATATAGATGCACCTCATAGTTTCTTTAGACATAAACCTGTAAAGGTGATTGAGTGAAAAATCAATTACAATGGCAATGTATGGTATCATTGGAAGCTTCAGCCTCTTCTATCAATATAAATCTCATAAAAGTAACAATTCATAAATATCAAACACATTTTCTATTATTCATAAAATTCAATTTCTTCAGACATGCACTCTATCAATACTAATAACATTAAATAACCGTGTGATTTGGCCTTGATTCATGCCCTTAATTTATGGGATTAGTTTAGTTGACCTACCTTGTATAGATTATGCAAATTAATATTGTCTACTACATTCTTTCTTTTTCATCAAGGAATATACGAATATTACCTAATTATATGTGTCATTATATGAATTAATAACATCATATATTCATATGAACTAACACCATACTAATTAAAAGATAACAATGAAGCTAACAACAATGATTCCCTCAGGTTATGCTTGCAATTTAAGCAGTGTGAATTACAAATCATGTTGAAGTTGAGCTCAGTCAGAGCAGCTAAACTACAACCCCCTATAATCGGAAGAGATAAATAAACTGAAGGCAGAAACGACTCGTCAAGGATGAATCTTGACACTAAAACACTAAAAGAATGTTCAACACTCTTTATTATATGAGTAATAAGATCCTCCTGCAAAGATAAACTTAGCCACATGTTTGACCCTCCAAAACACCAAAGAAAGTAATAAGATCCAAACTTATTTATTATAAGACAAAAAGGAAATACTCATGAAAAAGCCAGTTACCTATACTGCAACTAAAAAATTGTCCATCTAAATGCTTCCCTAAAATGTACATCAAAGATGTCATAATAAGCTTGAGTTTAATGTGGCTGAAAATTATTAAATGTATGAAAGCTAACCCAATAAATAAAAAATTTAAAATAGAAAATCGATCATGTTTTTCAATACAAATAATAATTCCTAAATTCAAACAAAAAGTAGAACCAAAAAGAATTGTTAGTTGGAGATTACATGTGTCAACCAATCACAAGAAACACATGGCATAACCTTTCTATACAGTTTCTTAAAGCCTGCGATATGGCAACTGCAACTTCTTCCGAGTCACCAGGAGCCACCCAAAGTCCAGAAGAAAGAACTGCCATGGAAAATTATAAAATTAAGATTAGCAACCAAATCTACCATTAAATAATTTAGGAGTAAATATAAAAGTATTGGGAGGTTAAATACGGAGTACTATGCAATAAGACAAGTAGGGAGCAGTGAGAAACAACATCCCATGATTAGAGTCGGCCATTTGTTGACTGGCGGAATCAATTTTTTGGGAGTGCTAAATGTAATTAACAATTTTAAATAATTATAGTTAGCACCTCAAATAGTTGATTCCTTCGACGGTCAACTAATGGTGAGGCCAACTGTAGGAGTAAATGAGAGAAGATGATAGAAGAATGCTTACCAAGTAATCATTATGGATGCACTGCTCTAATCTATCACTGATATCTTATATATATTCACCATGATTCGCACTTAATGACTTGAGCTGATTTAAACTAATCAAAGTTATCTTGTTTATTTCCTTGCAATATGCCTTGTCTATCACCAAAGAATCTGCAAGCACACAATTTGTCAAAATGGAGCGCCTAACTTAGATAAAAAAAAAAGTAGCAACAACCAAGTTTATAGTAAATTAATTACCATTGGTAGATGCCATCAAATCATTAATACATGAATCAAATTTTGCATCCATACACAAGGAAGTGGAGATGAGATTGTCATGTATAGAATGAGTTTCAAGAATCTTAATTTGTCCTAAAAAAACAACTGATTGATGAGAAATAGATAGGAATACCAATCTAATCCGTATCTAAAATTGTCGAAACTAAAAGTCGTATCTAATCTGTTTATAATGAGAGACGGTTTTATTTTCGATTTCAAATCTCAAATTTTTAACAAATCCGTATCTAATCCGTACCTATTAGAGATGAGTTAGGTGTCCGTCTCAAAATTTCGGTATCAAAATCAGGTTTTTTTTTGTAGTGTTAATCAAGGTGATGATCAAGTCAATATTAATGCGATTCAATAAAAATGGCAAAAAAAATTAAATTCATAAGATATTATATATGGCATACACGTTCATGAAAATCACAAGAAAATTCAAACACATAAATAAACATAAACATGTATAGCTAAAACGGGAGGGAGGGAGGGAGGGGGAGGGGGAGGGGGAGGGGGAGGGAGAGGGAGAGGGAGAGGGGGAGGGAGAGGGAGAGAGGGAGAGAGAGAGAGATACCTGAAAAACTCAGAAATTTTAAGCAAAGCATCCCGATTTAATTGAGGGAAACATCGAGTCTAAAATCTGCAAACATAATAAAAAGAGATATATAGAGAATATAAAACAAATATAAAAAATATGGAGTACAAAAATAATAAAAGATACGGAGAATACACCTGCTACTTAAGTGAAAAATACAAATGTAAATAAGTAAATAGGTAGAGAGTATAAGTGTTCTAAAAAAAAAATTGATTGTTGAATCTCAAAATCAATAGAATCGCCCAAATTACCATTGTCTTCAACATCTTTTTCCACAAGCTCTAATTTCAAATCTTCTTTCGGCCTCCGAGTTCTTATGAGTTTTATGCGAAACAGAGGCACACCATTGTACATGTAAAGTTTACAATTTTTGCGACCAGAAATATCAACATACCTGAGATCTGAAATACCTACCTTCATTGCTACATCAACATACCTAAGTAGCAAAAGAAACACACAAATAAATAGAAAATCGAAATGAAATGTTACATGAAAAAAGAGATTAAGCATTTGTGTTTTCTAAGCTTACAATCTCAGATTGACAATGTAAATTTGTACTTGGCCACTCCAAAGGGATGGAATAGTTGCATACATGGAGAGCCTATGACGCATGACCTATCAAACGAAATGAGCACCCATCTCAACAAACATATGACTTGTTAAATACTAATTCATGTTTAAAATAACTAAGTACTCTCTTTGTCCACCTATATATAAGCTTTCCACTTCTCATACCTAATTGAACAATGCAGGGGGAAAGTCTTTATAAAGTAATGAGTTTTATGTTCCCTGGTCATTGAGACACCTATAACATAATGATCATCACATATTGATCAAAACTTTCTGCATATATATTTTCACAACTCAAGCGCAGCAATTACAGCCCCCGAAATATAAGTGATTAGGCGGCAATCGAAGCGATTGCTAATTTAGTCAGCGCAAGCGAGGAGAAGGAGAAACTTGAGAGACACGACGAATAAAACGGTGAAATAACATAAAATGAAAATAGCAAGTGAAGAGTTGTAGGAAAACCAACTTTGACAATGAATTCTAATTGTTCTGAATTCAATTTTCTAGCTCTTAATATTCTGCATTCCTTTGTGTTTTTATGTACTCTTAAATTCTTAATCCACTCAGATAGATAACGTGGTAGAAGATGGAAACGTGGACAATAGTGAATCCACATGTCAAGAGCTGGAGAGCCACATGTCAAGCTCAGGAGAGAACTTTCTTCCTTTTATTATATATAAGATTCTCAATTCAGGGGTATTATGGTCATTTCCGTCTTGATTTGGGAGCTCATTTCGACATCTTTTATGGGAGGGAGTGGGCTGCTATAGATCACCCCACAAGGGAGTTAATAGTGATCCCCTAATATAAATTGGATTGCTTTATATGATGATCATTAAAATGTTTTATATAGTACTTGAGACAACCCTATTTCATGGCTTGAAACCTGAGGGGGGATGTGTGCAATGATGGGGGTGAGTAACGCCCCATCAGGTGTTTGACATCATGTTGATGTATATATCACGAGCGCAGAGAAGGGCATGTATTGCTTATTCGTGGCAATCACTCTGCAATGGAAGTCTCCGTCGTGGATGTGCGAACCAATAATTCAAAAGTGTTGGAGGTCGGCTGTGGTAATGGCAGCATAGCTCTACCAATATTGTGGTAATTCTTTTACCATTTCAAGATTTCTGCATCTACTTAGTTGTCTTTTTTGGATGAATTTTGGTTCTTTTCGTGCAGTGGGCGAGAGGGAATTGTCTTATATGCCTGCGATTGTAGTAGCGAGGATCTTGAGAGAACTAAACAGATAATTAGTGATGCTAATTCAATTTCAGCTAAGCATCGATTTCACCCGTTTCTATGTGATTTTTCAACAGATGGGTTTCCTACTTTCCTTCATGGTTGGCCTGCAATACTGTTTTTTTTTAGCAAAGGTTGGCCTGCAATACTTGCTCAACACAGGAGCATCATTCAAGACTTTCAGGTACCGTTTTGTTACTACAATTTTTAATATGGTGGTTGTAAGTGAGTTTGTGTAGATCTTTTTTCTTGAAGCTTATCCAGTCGGTTCGTTGGGCTCTGATGAAACTAAATGCTGCATTGGTGGCTTGGATTTCATTACGTTGGTATTTTAAAATCTCATGTTATAAGACTTTTTACTTCACTTAAAGCAACGATGATTAAAGAGTTTTATTGAAACAACATCATGTATGCAATTGTAGCAGTTATTCACTCTATTAGCCTTACCAATTGACAGAATGCCCAAGGTCATTACACAGTGCTTAAATGTTCTGAAGCCAGGTGGCCTCCTATTGTTTTGAGACTATGGTAATAACAACAATATGAATTTGTTTCGAAATTCAGAACTCCGTTGTTTTTTATTTTAATTTACTTTACTTTTTGCCTAGCTACTAATGGTAATATGAGTCCCCCCTGTTGTGAATTATGCATATTATTATGCTCTCAATTTTGATGTTTGAAAAGTGAGGATTTAGTTGAAATGTTCTAGCCATCCATGTTCCCTTAATTCTTTGACCTGGAGAACTCTCTGCTTCTCTTTTGTAGTAGTCATTTCACTGCTTTGCTCCCTCTATATTTTAGTTGTTGAGGCCTTACATGCATAAGGGAAGCTGTATAGAGGGAGACACCATTTCTACAACTCCAACATGTGTGTGTTGATCGTTTTTCTTTTCATTTTCATATAAATTTTTTTAGTGTTGTGATAATTCGTGTAGGCATCGAATAGATGATCAGGAAGGGCGATGGTTGTGAAAGGAGGTGGATCTACAAACGGCGATGACGATGTCTCTGTACGTGATCAATCTATTTCAGACGAGTCTGCCTCAGGATCGACGCAGACGACAGTGACTATGATGGGTACTGTCGGCGCTCAATCTGTAAACCCCACGAAGTGGCACTGTACACTGATGGTGGTGCAACAACGATGTATTCTGACGATGAACCATAATATTTAGATATGCTCTAGATGTTTTTAGATGTAAAGAGAAAAGTGATATGATTAAGCTGTAAATGCATAGTATATGATCTTTGCATGCTCGGATTTACGTGTTTGTCCGTCCCATGTGCAGATGTGCTGGACATCCAACCAGGGGAGGCGTTTGTGGTCCAGAACATTGCTAACATGGTCCCTCCATATTACCAGGTCTAATAACACTTCAAATTTTTTGATTAATTACGTACCTTTTGTTTTGAGACGGGATCTTTCAAATGATTCTGGTGTTACAGACCCAATACTCTGGAACTGGAGCTGCTAAAGAGTATGTTGTTCTGCACCTGAAGGTGAAATCACAAAAGTTGTTTTCAGATTTTTTTTTTCCTTTTTTGCTTTTTGCAAATACTACTACAAATTTTGGTTGGTCAGTAAAATCTACAAGTTGCTAAATTCAATGCAAATAAATATTTCACAGGTACAAGAAATTGTAGTGATTGGGCACAGTGCCTATGGTGGAATCAAGGGACTCATGTCTCTTATACGATGGGTCCTCCTGCACGTAAGTCGCCTTCTTTCTTCAAACTTCATTTTTTTAGGTAGAGTATAAAATTCATGATCTAAGACAGAAAATATTTGAAGTATCAGCAGAATGAGGGAAAAAAGAATCTTCATAGTTCTTACTTGTAGAGAAAAAATGAGTTGTACTTCTGTTATCTGGCAACAAATTGTGGTCTACTTGAATTGTTCAGCGAATTCATCGAGGACTGGGAGAAAATCTGCTTACCTGCAGAGGACAAGGTGATAGCTGAACAAGAAAACACATCTTTTGGTGATCAGTGGCTTTGTGTGAAAAGGTACAAGAACTTAATTTTTTTTTACCTTTTAAAATATATTCTTGATGCACCATAAAAGCTAATCAATCTATTATAATTCATGACCTTTTTCTAACTTTTAACAAGAGGCAGTGAATGTTTCACTTAAGCACTATCATATCCATTTGTTAGACAAGGGCTGGTCAATGGAACTTTTGCCCTCAAGGCTGGATACTATGATTTCGTCAAAAGAACTTTTGAGCTTTAGGGGCTCAGCGTTTCTCCCCCTCTATCACTATGAACCTGAAACTATAACCGTATTTATGTCTGTTCATTTGATCCTTTCTGATACAAATATATAACTACAACCGATTGTGTTGTATGATTCATTCTTACATCACTTGCAATGGATTCAAGTCTTTTTGATCCCTGCATCTCCTGGTAATTGTGAATGAAAGTGAAATTCTCCAAACCATTAAAGAACATTGACTAATGGGAATTTTTCAACATCGAAAACTGAAGTACAAAAGAGTTATCATTGATAACATAACTAAGTTAATAATAAAGAGGCATCAGATAACTTATGACAGTCCAGAGCATGCTAATAAAATCAACATACAAGTTAATAAAATTGCACAAAAATTAACTTTTCAATAATAAATGGAGAAAAGTAAAAGACATTTCCTACATAAAAATAATGATAGCTGTACATGCAGAAGAAAGAGCTTTGACATAGTAGTTCAATTCTGTGACTATGTACAATGTTGGACACTAATCAGGTAAACAATAGAGTGTGAAGTTGAATAAGAATTATTGTTACAATTACAACAAAGGGTTACAGGGGTCTTTTCCATTTTATCACCACACAGCACTTCTCCTATGACCTGCACAACATACAAATTACTTTCCATTTTTTTCCTAAATATCAGTTAGCACAACGCACTGAGTTATCCCATAGTGCAATGCCTTTCATTCATATTTTCTACTTAGATTTAAGATTGTGCATATGTACCGTACCTATTAAACTCCAAAAAGGAAGTGGCATGAAAGCTCATGTACATGCCCCAAAAATTGATATTGTTTAGGAATTATTCCTGAGATGTTCAATTATTTTGGGGATTTTTCAGGTAGGTGGTTCTTTTGATGGAAGTCGCAAATGATGTGTTGATTTGAGATTCATTTATGCTTTAAGAATTGCAAAGTTACTGGCTCATTCTAATAGAACAGAATGAAATACATTTTCTTTTTCATGTTGTGTGGCCAATATAAGATGGTTATGGACCATTTGGCTTTGACGGAGTGGAAAAAACTCTCCACTAGAAATGTATATCGGTCTATGTGTTATATAAAGTTATTATATTTTTTGGGTATATAAAATAGAAATCCAACTTATGTTAGAACTTGAAAAATGATTAGTTAGAAAATGAAAACAGAAGAAAAAAAAATGCATTTACACAACTCAATTCATAGAGGTTTATAGAATGCAAGAATTGAAAGAGGAGAAACATATGGAATGTAGAAATATTAAAGAGAAAAATTACTCAAAATGATGCAATCTGACGAGAGTTTTAATAAGAGTATTTCATTTATTCGATTAAAATAAATCTAAAATAGGTCCGTGCATCGCACGGGTAAAAATCTAGTACTAATAGGAGTGAATTAATGCTCACATTAATCAATGAGGGATAATTATTAGCACTAATCCCAAGACATCACTTTTACGTACATTAATTTCTTACTCACTCACCGAAATTCGATTTTGAGATTTTGACCATCTACTCCGAGAGTAGAACGGTCCTATGACATTTAATTTCACAACGGTCCTATGAAATTTAATTTCACGGAAATTAATTATCCATTCACTCAAATAATTAATTAATTAATTATCTCTCCGTCCCACAAAAATAGCCATATATTCATTTTTTGAATGTCCCAAATTAGTTACATCTCCCTTTTTACTTAATGTTTAGCAGATAGATTTTGGGAAGGAAAAGTAAGCAGATAGATTTTGGGGTATGAGATTTAAGAAGCAAAATTGACATATTAGCTAAACTTGACTATATTTATTGATTTTTTTTAATCTGTGTATAAAATCAAATGTGGCTATCTTTGTGGGATGGAGGAGGAAGCAAGGACGGAGCCACATAGGGCCCAGCGGGGGCAGTGGGCCCCCCACCAATTTTTTTTTTTTTATTATGTATATTTCTTCCGTTTTATAATTATTTGTATGCTTTTTTTTATTTGAGACATTTCAAAATTATTTATACACTCATAATATGTAAATAATCTACAAAATTAATATTCTCACTACATCATTTTATTTTTAAAATTGTCACTCATTTTAATGTACATTCTTCCTACGTCTCACTAAATTCTTTTTAACACCTTACTAAATTCCTTTTATACCTAACTAAATCATCAAAAATACTCCTCATTTATGTGACCCCCACACCTCACTAAATTCACATTTCTTAAAAAATGAGTATTCAAGTCATTACGGGACGGAGTGAATATATTTTAAGTTATACATTTGTCTAATAATTTTAACACTGTTTCACCTATTATGAGTCGGAACAATTAAAATTTATAATGAATTAAATATAATATTATTTTATCTTTATAGTAATGTAAATCGGCCCCCCCAATCTAAAATTTCTGGCTCCGTCAGAGGAAGTAAATATTAAAAAAATAAATATAAAATCCAATTTCTCAAACACAAACAAAAATAATAAAGTTAATTAACCATCTCAAACACCTTTACACAAACAATCTGTGACATTTTCGTTTATCCTAATTATCTAGGGTGTGTTTTCAAACTCTATAAAGTGCTTCTAAAATCACTTTTCTAAAGCAGCTCTCTCACAACTTTTACTTTCCCCTAAATACAATTACAACGGTCCCTTCATACAATTACAGCTGTATATACCCTTTATTTTGGAATTAAGATCTAGAAATTAAATAAAATATTCACTTTTTATATTTAATAAAAAAAAACAATCAAATAAAATATCAAAAAATTCTTTATATCAATGCAAGAACGGGAGAACCTCATTACAACACGAATAACTAGTTTCCTTTTTAACAATCAAACTCTGGCTAATCTTCTAGATCCGTCCTTTTTAACAATCAAACTCTTGCTAATTTTCTCTAGATCGGGGAAAGTTTGCCGTCCCGGCAAAATTAGATAGTCATAGTCGTAGATGCAGGAAACTAATCCATCTCAAAACCCGAAATCCCAACCCAATCCGTATCCACAAAACTTTCATGCAAAAAAACAGAGGATTAATGTTGATAGCCTCGTTCTTTTGAAAATCAATATCCAATTCATTAATATCTTAGTTTTTTAGAATTTTTTTTTTACTCAAATACAGAAGCTTCCTATGAAAATTCTACACAAAATTTCAAGATTTTTTTTTAGAAAGGAGTGTTTATTTACCATTTATGAAATTTTACAATTTTTGAATTTTTTACAAATACTCCCCTTATTTATAGAGATTTGAGATTTTTGTAATTCATAATTTGTAGAACTTTCTATAAAATTCTCAAGAATTCTCTGTATATCTTGTCTACAAATCTTCAACAATTCTCCATATATATTTTTAAAGGTTTTTTTAAATTATTCTATAATATGCTCTTTTTTTTTTAAATCAAAATTTCAGATACGAAATGAGTATTATTATTTTATTTCGTAATCCCAAACCTTTACTTATGAGTTTGACTAATAAAACGAGTGTTATGTCAATCGATCGGGCCTCTGCACTTCTTTTCATTTTGTTTAATTAATGTCAAATTAGAATAAAAAATGTGTCTATACTTTTAATTTTAGTCACACTAGATTTTAGATTTTGAAGTGTTAATAGTCTTATGTTCTTATGATTTCCTTTACTTTACTTTAGTGTTATGTTGTTATGATTTCTTTTACTTTCTTTACGTTCTTGGTAGTTATGGTCATATTTGAATAGATATCAGGTCATTTTTTTATCTTTTTATTAATAATTATTTTAAATAAATTTTAATTTATTGAAATAAATTTTTTATTACACTATAAAATAAAATTGATTTTTCCTCTCACTATTGATTCTCTAGCTATAGTGACATGAAATTGAGAATTAATGACATGACCTGTCACTAAAAGTCAATTCCTATCATTAAAGGTTTTTGGTTTTTTTTTTTGAAAAGATTAAAGGTTTTTAGTTAGAGAAGCTATAATGACAGAATATCTGTCACAAAAAGTCAATTTTATTGTAGTGTTAACTACACAGTTTAATTATAAGTTAATTTCTGTAAATCAACGGTTTAAAAAGATGTGTAACATTTGCATTTTAAAATTTTAAATTAATTCATAGAAATAGAAATATTATTTATTTCAATTTAGTTACACATTATTTTAGTAACCTGAATTTCGTCTTATATAAAATTCTGAAATTGTAGAGAGGTGGAGAATTAAATTATCACCTCTTACCCTTCAGGAAGGAGGTCCATCAAATGGACAATTTAAATGAGTGAGTTTGCTTTTATTAGGAATCGAAACTTTTGGGTGGACAATTTATTCTTAGGTTTTCCTTGGTATCCAATTAAGCACAATGTTTAGTTTTTTTTTTATAAGAAATTAGATCCTTTTGTTATTCTATGTACGTGACGGCGACGACAATTACGAGAACTAATTCGTACGAGGCTTTTACGTATCGCTTCCACGTTCATATATCGAGGCGGGGTTTTAATTGCTTTAATCTCTATAGTGGTTGGTAGAGATCATGCATTTGTTATTCATTAGTTAATGTTTTAGATAAATTGTTTGACTTAATTGTTTACTATGCAAATACATTTTTATTGTTATTCTATTGGCAAAGTTTGTGGCAAAATATATTACTACCTCCGTCCCTGAAAAGTTTGCATAGTTACTCTCACGATATACACGTATTTACCCTTTATACAATATCTTTTGGGGTCCAAGCCTACACTCAATCAAACTACTTTATTTACTTTATATATCAAAGTTTACAAAATTAACTTCAAGAGTCTAATAATTACACTTTTCCCATAAACTTCGTTCCATCAAATGAAAGTTTTTCAGGGACGGAGGGAGTATATATTAGCAAAGTTTATATATTGGCAAAGTTTCTAATAGCCAGGGGCTCCAATCGTGGTTCGGGACCGAGGGGTCTTCGGGTGTAACCCGTCGTGCTCACTACGTGTGAGAATACCTTAGTCATTAATTTGACTTTTGGAAGGTCCACAAAACTCTATTGACAAAGTATTAATGGCAAATTATATGTGGCAATGTGAATGTTATTTACTAAGTTGAAATTACTTGTTTATTTATTTTTAGCAATTAAGTATTGAATGAATTAATCTCACTGAGTGTGCTTGCATGCTCACCCTCAATAATTTAGAATTTCAGGTTAAAGAGTTAGATGACGAGGAGTGGTGATGGGAAACGACGATTTATTTAAGAATAAAAGACTATTTGCACGCAAGTTTATTAAATTGAATTATGGATGTTTGTTTAACGAGTTAGTTGGGAACTTCTTGATTTTATTATTATCATTTCCGCTGCAATAACTGACGTAATTTAAAATATATTAACTGTTACGTCCCTTTACTTTACAGTTGTAAATTTATTTTTGACGCGTTCAAAGTTAGTTATTTTAACTACTTTTGAAAAGTCATTATTTTCAAATTTGGGACGTGACAGATAGATTGAGGTATCCCTCGTATCATAATGTCATCCATGTACAATTTTCATTATGCTCTTTTTTCTTTATATGAATATTACTTTTTTACTGATAAAAAAATTACTTACTCGAAATTCAGTCATTTGCTAAATTCTATTAATTTATATTATTTCTTTTAATGTCACATGCTATTGTTGGTCCCTAAACGAGTAATTATGTGAGAGAAAGTCTAGAGGGAGGGAGAGTGAATATACTTTCTTCCCTTTTTAAAAACAAACTCTTTTACTGATCAGGTGAGTAACAAACTTAGTGATCGACTAAGTTGTTTGAGAAAATAGACGATCTGATAGAGTGCGAGTGTCAATCAACTGAGTAGACAAAACTCTTGTCAGCTGATAGTGCGAAAATGTGTAAGCCTTAAGTTTAGACTCGTTATTTTATAAAAATCTTTAAATATGCACTACAAACAATGGACTTATCAGATGACTTGATGTCAATTAATTATGGAAACTATACTTGTGATTTTGACTCTTTTAAAGATATGTTTACCAAATGAAAATATGAATGAACGTTTAATAAACACTAAACAATATAAAGTAAGTAAAGAACACAAGTATTTATAGAGGTTCGGATCCCAATCCTACGTCCTCTCTCATAACCTAGCTGTGAAGTTCCAATTTCTTTCACAAAAAAGATACTTGCTACTTTAGACTTTCAAGAGAAGACTTTGAACACAATACACTTTCTTAGTGTAGTTGGTTCTACTTGTTATTTTAAGAACAAATACTTTTACAATGGTAGTTGTATAAACAACAAACTTAAACTTCTAAGAGTGATAAGAAGGGTTTGAGGTTTACATTTTACAAGATATACCAACTTGTGTGATGAGACAAGTTTCAATCAACACAATTTCTAAGCTTAGAAGATGTATAAGAAACACAAGCTTAGATTGGGAAACTTAGAGTTATTGGATAAGTAACCAAATTTGGCTCTATAAGAACTTTAAGGATTCAGATCCTTCTAACTTTTCAACACGTCCGATGAGTTCTTTCTTGCGTATAGTTTCCGTCTATTATCACTTGGATAATGTGTTGTATTTATAGATGATTTGGACTTCAGCTAACCGTTGGTGGAACTAGCCGTTGTAAACAAATCATTCGAGCGTGTTTGTTGATCCGCATGTGTGTTCTTCCAGTTGGCTGTTGGATGAACATCTTCATGAAAAGAAGTGTGCATTTAATGCACATTAAATGCACATGTTGGATCTGCATGCTTGTTGCAATTAATGACTTTAGGGCTGACTTGACATCTTCGCATTGGTCAGTATCAGCAGAGTGCATTTGATTTGGATCTTGTCGTCTGTTGGAGTACATTAGTTGAGATCCGATGTTTCTTGTCTTTTGATAATGTCATCTGATCAATCAGATGCGCATCCCTTGTGTTCCTTTGTCTTGACAAGATTCTTCTAAGTCTTGAGTCCATATCGACTGATGACTTCATGTGAGCTGATCTTCTTGAAGTTATAATCACATGGCTTAGGTATACAAGCACCTTGTCATCTGATTTCACTTATGGACTTCATAGGTTTTCTTAGTCTTCATGTCTTCTGTTCTTCAAGCAGGTCCAATGTAGACTATACTAAGTCTTATTACAAATTATACTAAACACCTAGATTACATGTTCTGTTTTGGCCATCAAAACTAAACATTTATACAATCAGCTTAGGGGTAGGATGAATATCCCAACAATTTCTCCCTTTTTTGATGATGCCAAAACTATCTAAATACATTTATCTGATTTATAAGAGATCAAAACTGTTAGGATAATTTGTAATCATAAATGGTGTTAGTAGCAATAAATAAAGATAAATATTGCTTCTGATGAAGACAATGAGATGTTGTCTATAAGCTGAAATAGGAAACACTTGTATTGAAGGATATTAAAGTTATTATAAATACAAGTTATCACCTATCAACTAAGATGGTGTCTTCACCAGCTTAGTGTTGGTAAGCTCTTCGAACTCTGGCCTTTAGCTCCTTAAGGCTGTCTTGATCTCCGATCTGCTCCTTGATTGAAATGTTCATGATCATGAGATCGATTTCTTGAAGTCAGGCCTTCCAAATTTTGTTTGAGGCAACTTCCAGCAGGGAAAGTCAGGAAGGATGATGTTGATATTGTTATCAGCAGCAACTTGGATAACAATGTTCCAGAATTCAATGTCCTCTTCCTGCATCATCTTCTCCAAGTACTGAAAGGCTACTTCATCTTCAAGATCTCCATATCTTTTAGAAAGATAATATATTATCTGTTATTTCTTTTTCAGTACCAGCCACCTGAGGTTGTGCTCTTCTTCGATGAAGTCGTCGACCTATTTGTCTGTCAGCTCAGGTTCTGGCTCCTCATCTGAGGATTCTTCAACCACTTGTTGATCCTACTTCATTTTCTTTCTTCAAGTGAAGGATCCTTTAAGCGGTGCTGCTTCCTTTCTCTTCTTCTTTGGAGAGTTGTCCATGGTTGCTTCTTGAATCTCCTTTTCAACTGCTTCCTGATTGGGTGGAAGAGCCAGTATAGCTCACTTCCCACTAGTTTTGGCTTTGGCAAGAAGTGACCTTTCTACCTTAGCCAAATCAATGTCAGATAGGTCGTGCGTTGAAACATTTGAGAGGCCTTGTGTTGTTCCCCCTTGGCTGATGAGGGTCTTCATTTCTTTCATTTGCTCCTCTGATGTTGTTAATCTCCTAGCCAGTTCAGCTTGAGCGTCCTCTAACTTCTTCATCTGCTCTTCTGATCTCTTCTCTTGATCAGATAACTTATAACTTGGCTCTTAATTACTTCCTCTTCCCCCTTTTTGGCCTCGCCAATGATGGCTTTGAGGGTGTTGGCAAGTAAAGTGAATTCGGAAGCTGGTCAGCAGAAAGGTGGAATCAGTTTTCAACTGATTTGCAGTAATGGAAGCTATTTCTCTGCCAATCTTTTCAGCATCCGCAATAGAAGTAAGACTTGTAATCTTTTCATTCAATTAAGGGACCAGTGTTGTCAGCTCAATTTCCCTAAGCCTTAGCTTCTCATTCCGAGATTCCAGTTCGAGGTTAAGGTCCTTCGACTGTTCCGGCCTTTATGTGGAATCAACCTTTATGTGGTTCACTCATGAAGTTATATCAGTGATGTTTGGAGTCATCAAGTTCACTCATGAAGGCAAGGTTGGAATCAACCTTTATGTGGTTCCAGAGCCTAGCAATGAAATGAAACAAGATTCACAGTCGAGTGATTCAGAGAAGACGAGGCAAGACTTGTGTATGAGTCGAGGAGTAGTTGATAAGAAAAGAGAAGATACTTGTGATGATAGTGAAGTTAAAAACACATCTAAGATTCCAATGGAGAGTGATTCCCATCCTGAAAAACGAATAGTGTGGATTCGCTGTGATGTTTACGACACAGGGATTGGAATACCCGGTATTAACTAAAATTCATGGTTTTTTCGCCTTATTCTGAATGTCTGTATAGAATTCTTCTGATGAATGATTTTGATGTAACAGAACATGCTATGCCAACTCTGTTCAAGAAATACATGCAAGTTGGTGCTGATACTGCTAGAAAGTATGGTGGGACTGGCAATCTGTAAACAATTGGTAAGTTTCTACACATTATGATTGGACTATATAATTGTCTTTTCTGTCCAGCAGCAGCTGACTTCTCAAGATCAGTTATCTTGTTCATCAAGTGCTCAACTGGCCTTCTTTCTCTTTCTTCGCTCTTCTTCAACTCTGCATCCTTCAGTGCATCGATGTTGGCTATCATCTGATTCTTGAAAGTGTTGTCCATAGCCTCGAACGATTGGATCGTGTACTCCTTTTGCTCCTTAATGTTGTCGTTGGTGAGCTTAAGGAGGTGTTCTCCTAGATCAGAGTTGAGGTAATCTTTGAGAGAGTGCCTAACTTACCTCATGATCTGCCCAGATTCCCAAGTATCACGTTTGGATACACAAGTATGGAGATGAGTGATTTGGGGGGCAAGATCATCAAAGATGAGGTGAGACAAATCGGCCACCATCTTGTTCAGCTGTGAATAGTCTTGTGTTTCAGACGAGTGGGCTTGCTTGTACATCAGAAGACGATGGTCTTGTGCTGGCCTTAAGTATTTTTCGTGAAATGACCAACACTTGGATGTCCAAGTAGTTTCTCTTCTGGTAGTTGTTCCCATTCCCCATCTGATAACACAAGTGCTTTTGAGGATGTGGGATGCTCGATGCTTTGAATTTTCAGAAGGAAATCTTCCTTGGTTCGAGGTCTACCAGTTGGGAGGGCTAGATTTACATCATCTTCTGCCTTCTCCTCAGCTCTTAGAGTTGGCTGTTCATCACTTTTAGGTCCCTACTGACTTTGAAAAAAAGGTAGTATTTTCATTTACAATATATTATTGATACATATATGTTGTATGACATGCAAGTACCGAAAAGAATAATTATAAAATCTCACATGACACTTTAATTTCGATGATACTAATTGTCCTCTCTTATTTTAATTATAAGTATTGTATGAACTTCATTCGAATATAAATAAGTGTATATATATATATATATTCTATATATACTATTATCGATCTAATTACCTAATTTAAGAAATTTTAACGAGAACAAGTACTCTTACAAACTTGGTTGAATAAACAACAAACTAACTTTCTAGGGTTTAGAAGGTAGGGTTTTGGTTTATGAATGTACCGACTAGTGAGTTTGAACAATGAGTTCAAACAACACTTTTCTAAGCTTAAGATAGTATATGGAATACATACTTAGATTCGGGAAATCTAGAGGTATAGGATACAAAGATCGAATACTGGCTCTAAAGAACTTCTAAAGGATTCAGTCGACTGATATGATGAACTTACTCGTCTGATGTTTGAGTTCTTACGTATAGTTTCCATAAGTTGTTACTGGAAACATCTTGTATTTATAGATACTTGGAGCTCGAACTAGTCGTTGGATAAACTAGACGTTACAACCAAATCATTTATGAAAGGCTCGAGATCTTCATGGATTTGATCTTTCCTTTAATTATGTCAGATGAGGTCCAACATTCTCTTTGTCTGTTAAAGTTGTTGCCTTCTTCATAAATGCATGCTATCAGCTGATTCCATCAACTGAGTTGCTCTTTTGAAACTTGAGGTTTGACAAGATCTGACTGACTAAGTCCATATCAGCTAGCATCTTCTACTCGACTGATCTCATATTTCTAATATCAATTGACTAGGTATACACGAACCTTGCCATCTGATGTCACTAATGAACTTCAATGGTCTTCTAGTCTCCAGTCTTCTACTCTTTAAGTCTTGAGCAAACGCGTGTTGATCCAATGTGGTATCAGCTGATATACATACAACTGATCCCACTAACGGAGACTTAGACTATTCTACTAAGTTTTACGCAAAAAGTTTAGGTAACCTATCACTAGATTACAAATTATATTCTTACACTAGATTATATAATCTTGTTTTAACCATCAAAACTAACACATACATTTTTATCAGATCAAAGGGCAGGATGAATAACTCAACAATTTTAACCTAATCTATAAATTGAAACCATGTTATGCAGGTAGTTTATAGTTATTACAAAATCAAATAAATTAATTAGGACCATATTAATTAATCAAAATATTTTATATCAAAAATTCCATTACTTTAAGGTATATAAAAGGAGGATTAGGTCTCTCCAGCATTTGACAAGTGTCCATTTAAAGGAATTGGTATGTTGCCATGTGTCATTTTGAGAAAAGAAATAAAAATACCAGTCATTAAATTTCTCTTCCACTGAGAGCCTTTTGTTATGCCTTTCTTAAAAAACATCTGCCATTAAATTTCAGTTTTAATGAAAGTCTTTTCATATGCCTTTCTTTTCCTCCTTTCTTTTGCATAAGAAAGTTGAACAGGCAAAATGGAGGCTATATATACAAGGGCAGATGAAACTCATATCCGAAGTGAAAGGTCACCACGTTGCTAATTTCATGAGATATTAATGTTATTTTTTTCAAGCCTTTGTTTCTTGTATGTACTTGCCAGATCATTGGATTTGCAAAGATTGATAGAAGATAGATTAGTTTCTTTGGCATATGTTGCATGAATTCTTATGCACATGTTTGAGTTTTCGGTGGTGGTTGTGTAGTTCTTAGTTGTTATATGATCTAATAGTATGTATATCATCATTGCATAATTGATATATGATCCAATAGTATGTATATCATAGATTTAATTTTATTGTTTATGTTGATGATAGTTCTCATCAATGGTGTAAATTTTTTATTGTCTATGCTGGTGATCAAACTCCAAAGCATCAACTTAAGGAGTAAAATGTAAACTATATCATACAACTATTTTAAAGGGAATGTTGACTCCCATCAAACATGTATAATATTGGTTTTATTAATCAGAAAGATGTATATCATATGCAACATATGAATATTAAAATAAGCACTACATTTCAGTAGATTATTAATTTACTTAAGTGTTCAAAAACAAAGACGAAACGGAAATGTTACACCAGGTCAAAGAAGTCAATCCTAGTTACCAGCTTATGTGGCGACGACTAGTCAACCAAGTCTTGCGACGACTAGTCAACAATGCGAAGAAAGGTCAATTGAGTGCTCGCCCAAAGAAAGTGGCGAGCACGCGAAGAGCTAGCTAAAAAAGACAAGTGTTAGAGTTTTGGGAGGAGCCATGGAACATGGAGAGCACAGCAAGTGCGACCACCATCTTTGAAGGTGGCTGGACGACCATGTCCTCCGGCGACCATCAAAGCCCAGGTCCTCGTCATGGGCGAGGACGACCACCAAGGGCGGTTTAGCATTAAATGCGACGTCCCATCACCTTTTCGGATAGAATCTCAGGTCCACTATGGGTATGCCACGTGTAAAGGCCGGGCTGACCAGAAAACCTAGTATATAATGCCTAAAAGGCTCATTTGTAAACATAAGTTAGAATTTCCTACAAACACCCAACCAAAGCAATAAACACTCCCAAAGCTTTAAGCTTTTAGCTTCTCCAAGAAGCTACTTTCTTGTGTTCTTATTGTTCTTCATGCTATTTCATCATAAATCATCATATTAATCCTTTTTAACACGTAATAAACCCCGATCATCATATATGTTTGTTTAGTGCTTACGAAAAGTCCACATCCGAAATCAACCCTACAAAAGCACGTACAACATTTGGCGCTAGAAGGAGGGGTCCTTTTACGTGTTTCTTCGTCAAAGTTTCAACCGATCATCGAACGATCGGTTCGTAAACTCCTTATTTCAGGTTCTAATCCGTCGAAAGGTTTTAGAACATCATTTACGTATTTCATACGTATTTTCATTATCTTCGTGTTCTTAAATACTTGTATTATTTAGGCATATTTTGGAGTTTGATCTCCTTGTTTTTCTGTTTCTAGCACCTTTTGTGGTTGTTTTCACAAATTCGTAGTTTTAGCACGTTCTTCTGCGTAAGAACTCGGATCTTGTGTTTATTATCTTCATAGTCTAGAACATTTTCTTATCTTTGTAACCGATCACCAGAAATCACTATCAGAGATGTCTTATCACACTGAACGTGATGGAGTTCCGCCTCCTGGAGGGAACGAACCCCCTCCACCGGCTCCGGCCAATCAAAACGCCAACATAAATCTCAAGGAGATTTTAAACGATCCACAGCATCTAAGAGACTTTACTGACTACCTCAATGAAAAGAGGAGGAAAAACGAGGCGATGGAACTCGAGAAAGCCAAGGATCTAGCTTTTGATAAAGCTCGAAAGGCCAAGGGAAACGTCGAGGACGAGCACTTATATCACTCGCACTCGGTACGTCCCCGCGACAAAGGTAAAGAGAAAGCCCGCGACCACTCCCACCATTGTTATACGAGAGACTCGCGAAATTCGGTTTTTAACCGGATGGCCGACAAGGGCAGAAGATATCCTCGCCCGATAAATTTCAATGTTGATGGTCGACCAGACAAGGCCGACCACAGAAAAAACAATCAAGGAGATAGGGTCTCCGCCCTCGATCGCGTGGGGGATAAGCGAGCACCTGGGAAAAGCTATCACAGTTATCGGCCTGAGAGATCACTCCATCACTCGCCCGAGCGATCACACCGAAACCGATCTGATCGGCCGGCCGCATCGCACCAAGGCCAGCGTGACGAGCACGTTGTGCCTCTACCTCAAACTGCCGAAGAGGGGCAGATTGCACAGTTCGCTGAAATACAGAAACAATTGAAGCTTGAGGTTCAAAACTTGCGAGCAGACGTGGCCGCATCGTAGTGAGGAAATATCCCGGCGATCACTCTACCCATCTCGCCCCTGAATATCATGGTCCTCACCGCCCCCATTCAAAATAAGATCCAGATGCCGTCAATGGTGGCGTACGATGGCATGTCCGACCCTAGGGTGCACTTGTCAAAGTACTCCAATTATATGGCCTCCATCGGGGCAACAGAGGCCACACAGTGTAGAAACTTCTCCTTGACTTTAGGTGACCGGGCCCATCGTTGGTACACAACTTTGGGAGCCGGATCAATAAGCTCCTTCATCGAGCTAGGGCAACAATTTCTGACCTATTACGGGTCCATTGCTGCTCGCCCAGTATCCAAGCAGCGTTTGGCGAACATTCGCCAAAGCCCAACCGAGTCAGCGAAAGACTTTATCGAGCGCTTCGATAGGTTGGTAATCGATGGGGAGGCCGTGAATGATGAAACCAAGCTGATCTCAGCCGTTTCGGGTCTAAGAATAGGTTCCAAGCTCTGGGAATCCCTGCACACACTCTTCCCGGAATCTTATGCAAATTTCCGGAACAGGGCAGGCAATATCATTTAGATGGAGGAGATTTGGGACACCGCCAAGGCTAACGAGCAGCCTGAGGCGGCCAAAAAGGTGTGGCCAAAAAAGAATTTTATAACTGGGGAGCCCTCTCAGCTAAAAATGGTGGTAAATCAAGGGAACAGTGCTCGTCCGTCGAACTTTAAAGCTTTTGAAGAAGCACCGGAGATCACTCAGTTCAAGGAGACCCTCAAAATGGACCCGAGGTTCATCCTCGATGCACTCAAAGGAAGGCACTTGCTACCCCCGGCGAAACCGATGCACACGAATGAGAACAACTTGGATGGAAATAAATTCTGCAACTATCACAATTCCATCGGCCATCACACCAACGAGTGTCGAGAATTGATGAAAAATTTGTACAAGCTATACGTAGATGGCAAGCTCGCCGAGTTTATCAAGCCCAGGGGTGGGAATGACGACCACCGCAGGAAGAAGCGCCGCGATGACGGCGAGGGTGACCAGGATCTGCGCCAACAGATCAATCGCCAAAAGCTACTCCCCCCAATTCCGAACGGCCCTCCAGGAGACATCGATTTTATGGGCGGAGAGTTTTATGTGATAGAAGGTCCCCTTGGGGGCACCCATTATGGAAATGCTCTGTCTGTTCGTCGACAGCAGAGCGAGATGCGAGCACTCAATAATGTTCATCAAGTGTGCGTCGCCCCGGCTGCCGAGAAGCCTCCATCTCACCAAGTCATGTTCTCAGACGACGACCTCAACGGCGTGGTGCAACCAAACAACGATGCTTTGGTTGTTACCGGGAAAATCATGGGAACAAATGTCCATCGCCTGATGGTCGACATTGGGGCATACACCAATGTCCTCTTCAAGCATAATTTGGATGCCCTCGGTGGATATGCTGAATATATCGAGCCCTGCGATGATATAATAGTGGGTTTTGGTGACACCCGCTCCCTTTCGCTGGGAAGGATTAGGCTATCATTGGAGCTGGCGTCGACGAAAGAGCCAGCGATGCACTACACGAGGCAGCTCGACTTCATGATCGTCGACATGCCCTCGTCATACAATGCTTTCCTCGGCCGACCTTTCTTCGACGAGTTTAAGGCGGCCGCCTCTACTTTTTACTATTATATAAAGTTTCCAACACCGTCGGGAGTAATAACCGTCAAGGGTGATCAGGTGCGGGCGAGGAAGTGTCTCGTCCGTTTTGCTAAGCTCCATTCTAAAGAAGCTCCGATGGTTGGAAAGTATATCATGTGTCTTAACGAAAAACAAATTTGAACTACTTGGAGGGATTTCCCAACAAATATCGAAAAATAGAAATTGGTGAATCAAGTCAGATTTGTGACGACCACCATGCACAGGTGGACGAGCACACTCCAATGGAGATCGACGAGCACAATCAATTTGACGACCAGGCACCTCCTGAGGTGGTCGACGACTAGGTTCCAGATTTGGAACCTAGGTTAGGTTTTGAGCCAGAATACGGAATTGAGGATCCTCGTTGGAAAGAACCCAAAGAACGGGCAACTCCAGCGAAGGACCTTGAAACCATTCACCTAAATGATGCTCGTCTAGAGCTCGAAGTGTTCGTAGGGTCAAATTTACCAGCGCAATTGCGATCAGAAATGGTCGCCTTTTTGAAAGAAAACATCGGAGCGTTCGCCTAGTCGCACGAGGATATGGTGGGCATCGACATAGACCATGCCTGCCATATGTTGAACATTGATCCGACAAAAAGACCCATCACTCAAAAATGCAGAAAGTTTGGGCCTGATAAATATGCGGCTATGGCGGTCGAAGTAAAAAAGTTGATCGATAACAAGTTAATCGAGAAAGCTGGAACTGATCCCGAGTGGTTGGCGAATCCAGTGCTCGTCCGAAAAACGACCGGGTAGTGGCGATTGTGTATAGACTTCACATATCTGAACGATGCATGTCCTAAAGATCATTTTTCGATGCCACACATCTATCATCTGGTAGATAATACAGCGGGGCACAAAATGCTTACATTTATGGATGATTTCGCGGGATACCATCAGATTGCGATGCATCCCGACGACCAGAGACATACAACTTTCATGACGGCGACCGACATGTACAGCTGGAAGAGAATGCCCTTCGGTTTAAAAAACGCGGGGGCAACGTACCAAAGACTAGTAAACAAAATGTTTGAGAAACACATCAGTGAGATGGTGGAGGTCTATATCGACGACACCATCGTCAAAAGTTTACGAAAAGAAGATCACCTACACCACCTCGCCATGACATTCGATATTCTGAAAGAGTATAAAATGAAGTTAAATCCGAAGAAATGCAGTTTTGGAGTTAGCTCCGGAAAATTTCTGGGGCACTTGGTTAGCCAGAGGGGCATCGAGGCGAATCCAAGCAAAATTCAAGCAATCATCGACATGCAAAGCCCGAGAAATGTAAAAGAAGTACATAGGTTGACAGGATGCCTAGCATCGCTCAACAGATTCATTGCACGAACGGGCGATCGTTGCAAACCTTTTTTCGACGCTTTGAAAAAGGGAAGGTTCGAATGGACCGATGAGTGCGAGAAAGCTTTCGAAAACCTGAAAGAATATCTATCGGATCCGAAGGTCCTATCTAAGCCAGTCCCGGGCGAAATTTTATACTTGTACTTGGCGGCCACTAACTGTGCGATCAGTTCAGTGCTCGTCCGAGCAGAAGGGAGTACTCATTTGCCAATATACTATGTGAGTCAGTCGCTGAGAGATGCCGAGTTGAGATACACTCCGATGGAAAAATTGGCCTATGCTTTGGTCATGAGCGTGAGAAAGCTGAGGCAGTACCTGTTCGACCACGAGGTGGTCGTCCTTACAACTTTTCCTTTGCGACGAACACTACATCGGCTGGATACCACTGGAAGACTTTTGAAGTGGTCGGTGGAAATCGGCCAATTCGAGCTCACCTACGCACCTAGAACGGCGATCAAGGGGCAAGTATTGGCAGAATTCATAGTGGAACTCACTTTCCCAAATGATTTAGACAAGGAAATCGAACTTTCTTGGTCTCTGTTCATCGACGGCTCGTTGACGAGCACCAAAGCAGGGGCAGGAATTGTCCTCACCAGCCCATCTGGACAAACTATAGCTTCGACAATTGAGTTCGAGTATCAGGCGACCAACAATGAGGCAGAGTACGAGGCTCTGGTCGGTGGAATCAAGATGGAAATGGCCATGGGTGCTAGAAAATTGAAATTTTTTTCTGACTCTCAACTAGTGGTATGCCAAATTACATGCGAGTATGAGGCTCGCGGCGACCAGATGTCGAAGTATCAAGACTTAGTGAGAGGATTACTCGAGCAATTCGATCAAATCCACATCGAGCAAATCCCTAGGGAGGAGAATACGCAAGCAGACGCTTTAGCTCGCCTAGCCTCTTCAGAGGGGGAGGCAATATTTTCAGAAGCGACGATCACTAAGCTTTCTTCCCCGTCAGTACGTAGAAGTCAAATTTTGCAGATTGAAGCGACCAGCAACGAGGACTGGATGACGCCGATCACGAAGTATATCAGGACCGGCGAGCTCCCGGCAGACAAAGTAAAGGCGACCAGACTACAACTCAGGTCGGCCGGATACACCATTATTGGCGACCAGCTCTACAAACGAGGTTTTTCAATGCCCTTGTTGAAATGCCTCGGAGAAGACCAAGCGAAGATCGTCATGCATGAAATCCACGATGGAGTATGTGGAAATCACACAGGGGGGCAATCACTCGCTTTAAAGATAATGAGACAAGGTTACTTTTGGCCTACCCTGAAGAAGGACGCTATCCACCACGTGCAGACGTGCAAGAGATGTCAAGCCTTCGCTCCTGCCATACACTCACCACCAGACGAGCTCACCTCGGTGTATAGTTCTTGGCCTTTCGCGAAGTGGGGGATCGACATCATCGGACCTTTCCCACCAGCTGCGGGGGGAGTAACGTTCGTCGTTGTAGCAGTCGACTACTTCACCAAATGGACGGAGACAGAGGCGCTGAAGACCATCACATCAGCCCAAATGACAAACTTCATTTGGAAAAATATAATTTGCAGGTTTGGCCTACCACAAGCTATCGTGACGGACAACGGACGACAGTTCAACAGTCAAGACATGCTGGAGTTCTGCTCAAAATGGAACATCAAGAAGCTATTCTCAACGCCCTATCATCCACAATCAAATGGTCAAGTAGAGGCCATAAATAAAATAATCAAGCATACACTGAAGCCAAAGCTGGAAGGATTGAAGGGCAAGTGGGCCGACGAGCTGCACATGGTGCTATGGGCATATCGGACGACCACGAGAAATTCTACAGGTGAAACTCCGTTCGCGCTCGCGTTCGGAACAGAGGCTGTCATACCAGCAGAAGGACAGGTCGCCACTTTCCGAGTGGCAAATTATGATGAACAATTGAACAACGATGCACAACTCGCCGTCTTGGACTTCCTTGAAGAGCGAAGACTAATAGTGAACGAGAAGAATGTGGTCTACAAACAAAGGTCAGAACGCTACTACAACACCAAAGTACGTGCTCGGCAATTTACTATTGGCCAACTCGTACTTCGACGGGCGACGGAGCAGTCCATAGGCATACTTGGCCCGACTTGGGAGGGACCGTACCGTATAACGCGCACGCATTCAACCGGATCGTACGAGCTAGAAGATCTCGACGACAAGCCGAGCAAGTACCCGTGGAACGCGATCAAGCTCAAGAAATATTATCAGTAAGTATTCAAATTCATACGTTTGTATAGTTTGTATTTAGTTTCATTTCAATACAGGTCAATTTCTAAAGTTTCATCAAGTGTTAGACAAATTTTAGAGTTTTTTAGATAAGGCTCTGCGTAGCCAACTAGAAGCAAGTTCAACCGACGAATGGTTAACTCTAAACACATACGGACGTAAACCAATGAAGGGTAGAGGTCCGGAAACGAGTTCAACCGTCGAATGGTTAACTCTAAAAGACAAGTACTCGTTCTTAAAGATACTTGCAAAATAGTGACGAAGACGATCACTATTTAAAAAAACAAACGAGTTCAACCGTCGAATGGTTAACTCTAAAAAAGAAAAGTACTCGTTCTTAAAGATACTTGCAAAATAGTGACGAAGACAATCACTATTTAAAAAAACAAACGAGTTCAACCGTCGAATGGTTAACTCTAAAAAAGACAAGTACTCGTTCTCAAAGATACTTGCAAATCAGTGACGACGACGATCACTATTTAAAAACAAACGAGTTCAACCGTCGAATGGTTAACTCTAAAAAAGACAAGTACTCGTTCTCAAAGATACTTGCAAATCAGTGACGACGACGATCACTATTTAAAAATAAACGAGTTCAACCGTCGAATGGTTAACTCTAAAAAAGACAGGTACTCATTCTTAAAGATACTTGCAAATCAGTGACGACGACGATCACTATTTAAACCAATGAAAGGTTTAACTCCACAAGTAATAACATAAATCGAAATAAAGTGACAAAGACGATCACTACAAAACGAACACATCATAAGCAAAAAACTTCATTCATATCAAGGCTTTAAAAGCCAAACAGTTACAAAAAGGCCTTATTGGCCGAACACAAAAAAAAAAGGCTTTAAAAAGCAAAGTAAAAAAGGCCCACGTGGCCAACATCTTTTAAGAGGCCCCTTGCTTGACCTCGGCAGCTTCGGTAGGGGCGACCTCATCAACAACCTCGCCAGTCGTGGGGGCGGCAACCTCAGCAGCTTCACCGACTACAGGGTAGTTGAAAATGGCACCTCTCTCGATCAGGCGAGGGAACATCAACCCCAAATCGACCAACCCAACAATTGGGATCACATCGCCTTGCTTGGGATTCTCTCCCAGCAAGTGGTCCTCAATGGTCGGAACAAGGGGATTCAAGTCCAAGTCCGGATAAGTTGAGTGGACCGTGTGAGTAAGTTGGTTGAAGAGAGAAGCTTGCTCGGCCAAGTAGGCCTTTTCATCCCTATCGGCTCGGGTTTGGGCGAGCTCGTCCTCACCATCTTTCAAATGCTCTTGAGAGGTCTCGAGAGCTGTGCTTTTTTCTTCCAGCTGGCGAGCAAGGGCCACTTTCTCGGCCTCTAGAGCTCGCATGCGATCGTGAAAGCTGACGATCTCGCCCTTGGCCGCTCCAACATCTTGAATGGCGGCCGTTAGCTTGGCCGTAAGAGTTGTCTTCTCATTCTCAAGGGCCTCGTTAGTCTTCATCAACCCATCGATCACCACCCTTTTTTCCTCATCTCCTCTCTCAAGATGAGTAACCCGCCGATGAAGGCTCTCAAGGGTAAAGGTTACCTGACCGCTATTCACGGCCGCCAAACGAACAACTTTGGACACCTCATGAGTCTCCACATCATCGACGAAGTGTTTGGTAAGGCCGCGAGGAAGATTCTTCATCGTACGGCGAGCATCCTGAGGAATCCTTTCGCTCGTAAGGGACGGGAGAGACCTCGATCGATAGTACTGATGAAGGTCCTCCGAGGTCAGAGGATCATGTCGAGCATTGAGGCTGAAAAGGGGAAACAAATGTTTAGAAATATGCAAATTGAGAAAGATATCAAGTCTCAAGGAAAATTTCTTACCGAGCAACTCGTTCGGCATCCCAGCCGAGCACGGTAGAATCCGTTGGGTCTCTCGCAGGTTCTTGATCAACCTCGATCACCGCCTGCTCGGGTCTGGTCGGCGAGGAGGTTTGCCGAGCTCTTTTGGGCATTGGTGATCGACGAGTTTTTTGTTGGCCCGGCGTCCCCACTTTTTCCTTTCGAGGGGTGGCCACGGTCGTCTTCTTCGGGGGAGGAGCCTCGCGATCTCTTTTACGAGATCCAGCTTGCTCTTTCTCGGCCTCGACGGCTTTCCTCTCCCGGTTGACGGCGATCATCTTCAATGCGGCGGTACTCATGACTCCTGATAAGTCGAGATTTGGGGGAAGTGAAGTTCGTACGACCACGGGGATGACTGCTGCAAAGGTACAAGAAATTGTTAGTTTTTGAGTTCCTAAAAAGATATGAAGAGACAAAGGAAAAACATATTACCTGGAGGAAAAGTTCTTGTGATATGGTGCAGAGGCACGCGAAGCCCCGGCTCTCTCTCGTAGATGGCCGCGGTTCAAAAATCGACAGTGTCGTTCTCGATAACGGCGCTCAGTTACACAATAAAAGTGGTACTTGAAAAGATCCGAGAGTTGATGGTCGGCAGCCCTTTGGCGAGCAGCAACACCTACAACATCGAAAAAAGTTAGAATCAGTACAGACGAGAATGAGCATGATTATTAAAGACTTACGTCGAATCTCTTTAAAATCAGTGGGGATGGGAATCCTCCCGAGAGATCCGTCGGGCAAGGTTGCACTTTTCCAGTCACCGGCAACCCACCACCAGTTAGTTTTCCAATCTCGGATTTTATTCGGAACGCCCTCGACGAGCTTCCACCCTGGTCGTCCCCGGACATAAAACCAACCGTAGCCGACCTTTTTGCCGATATCAAGAGCTTGTATGAGAGAGTTTATCTCTCGAGGGGTAAGAGAAACCCCTTGGCAACCATTATTCACACTTTCTAGGCCGAACACCGTCAGAAGCCCGATAAGCGTGACCCATCTATTGGGAGTAATTTGCATCGGGGCCACCCCTAAATAGTTCAAGTAAGAACTGATGCTCGGATGAAGTGGAAACCTTAAACCTGCTTCCATCATCCCAGAACTTACGACGACCATGTCCACAGGAGGTTGGTCGGCCCTTTCATCCTCCCTCGGAACGAAGAAGTGTACATCCTGAGGAACGAGGTATTTTTTCCTCGAATTTGTGAGCTGAGTCGAAGATATGCTGCTCGGATGCTCGCAGGCATCATATCTCGTTTCTATGGCCGTCCGATACGGGCGAGCAGGAGGAGGGAACTCATACTCTGAAGCGTATTGGGAGTACGTCCTCCTAATTAGCTCGTCTCCATCTAAAGTCTCTCGCCCTGAGAGGAAATCCGCAATGCTTGCCCTATAACGAATGAGCTCGTCAGTGCTTTCGCGAAGGCTACCACTGACCATCCTGTGGGAAAATTCATGGTCGACCTCGTCGCCCATCTCCACATCCGGGCCCAATTCGCCCATATCCGAGTCTGATGTATCATCATGCTTGACTTGGTTCGTATTTTTGCACTTTTTAAAACTATACGATCCCCACAAGCGTATGGGTTCGTTAGTAGTAAGATAAGTGTCCCCAAGTAGATTTTCGTTCCAAGGACTTAATTAAGTGAAAATGAGTCCCTAAAGTTGCAAGTTATCATGCTATTGTAGTAACTAAATGATTATGTTTGGATTTTCGGGAATAAGCACAAAAAATATTAAACTAAATTAACTAAAGTGATGAGAACTAGTGACAAGAAATAACAAACTATCTAACTTTCGATTGAAAGTGCAAGAGAAGTGTATTGCCTCGGGTGTTTCCGTTTTGTGAACAATTAAATGAACTAGTGAACCAATTACATGATTTTACGACAAATTTGGGTCAAGCTAAAGGCTATCACATAATTGTGCAAACACCCTCGAAAGGCATAGGTAAACATCGTGCATTGATTAGCAATTATAGGATCAAACCAAATACCATAATCCCCTAAGATAGTGTTTCATAAGCACTTTCAACACGGTTACTAATGCTTATGAAACGCCCTCTCACCAAACTCCTAGACGACCTCTACTCGTTTAGTGTCTAAGGTTGTCGGTCTATCCATTAACCCCCCTCTCGGGTGAGCTAATTACTAATTAACTTCTATTCAATTGATCAAAGCTCACACTCACACTCCCAATCATGCTACCCAACTCTCGTTGATATAAACATAATCGAACATGCTTGCTAATAGGATTGATCAACCAAATGAATCAATCAAAGTACAACTCTAGAAACATAAAAACCCAAATTATAAGCTAATCATGCAATTAATTCACAATTACACTAAATTCTCATCAAAACATCCACACCCAAGGCAATTGAGGATTACCCCATGGTTCTAGAAGAGAATCCCATGGCTATAACAACAAATAACATCAAACTTATAATAAAATAACAAGAGATTGAAGAAATTAAGAAAATACCAAATTGAATTGCAAAATAGAGTAATATCACCTTGATCATGCGAATTTAGCTACAAAACGATGTAATAGACGATGCCCGATGATAATCGTAGCTTAATTTGAAGTAAAAACCACTATTCTATTTAATCTAATGAAGAAATTAAACTAAACTATGAAGAACACCTACTACTATGTGAATGTGTGTGAGAAATGCTTGTAAAAGGATTAAGACTCCCTTCTAAAACTCAAATTGGAGCTATTTATAGTTAGGGTAGAAGTCTTGGATGAAATTTGCACTTAGGTCCCTCGAAAATGGAGAAAATAGCCAAAAACCCCCGAAATGTATGTCACCCGGCCGGGTGGATCCCACCCGGGCATCCCACCCGGCCTAAATACGAAGCTTGGAGTAAATTGGCCTTGGCCGGGTAGAATCCACCCGGCCGGGTGGGTTTTACCCGGCCAAAATACGAAGGTATTGATGGAATTGGCCTTGCCCGGGTGAAAATGACCCGGCCAGGTGGGTGAACTAATAAAAAACGTGGGTGTACAGTACTGTGGCCGGGTGGAATGCCCGGGTAGAAATGTGGTACGGCCTCATCATTTTTCGTTCCGTTGTATCTCGAGCTTCCGACCTCCGATTGACTCGATTCTTTTTTTCATTCCACTCCGTTTTTCGAGACGAATCCAATGGTCAGCTTCTCTTCTTGATCCAGTGAAGTATGGTTGGTGTTTTGCTTCCAAAATACATCTATTTTCCTACAAAATCGACAAAACACTACCTTTCTCTTATTTTGACCAAAACAATGATAATCAACCAATAATTCAATGAAATCAACATCAAATGAGCTTCAAATATGCATCTAAATCGTGTAAATTCCACCCGAATCAATGTTCGGAGGCATTCCCCTCATCATCGCGCCGAGCACCACCATCACTAGCATCTGAAGCAAGGTCAATTCCTTCACCAAGGGTCAATACCTTCATAATGCTGTCCTCAGAATAGCGAGCACCAACGGCCTCGATCGATATTGTCCGAGACGAACTGTCCGATCCATCGGAACTGGAGGAGACGACGACTTGTTTTCCCAGATTCCGGCCAAGCCTCAATGTCAAAGCATCGGAATCCATTAACTCCGCCGGCGGCGGTGACCCCGATTCACCGGAATGTGCATCCCTTGCCATTTTTCTGGTTTCGATTTTTTGAAGAAAAAGAGAGAAGAGAGAAGAAAAGAAGTTCTTATTACCTTGCAAGCCGGAATTCGAAGTCTTTAGTCGCCGAAATTAATCAAAGCACCACCAATCTCGATCGAAGAAACTTGAAGAAGAAGAAGGCTCGAGTTCTCTAAGTTTAGCAAAGATTTCGAAAGTGATTTATGAGGGAAGGAAGTCCTATTTATAGGCATTAAGTTCTCAGGGACCAAAGTGCAAAAAACGGGGTAAAATCCGTAATTTTGGCAAAATTCGGGGTCATCCCCAAAATCGAGGTGGGAAAGTTTTTGGCAAGCACGACCTTTGAGGTCGGCACGCGTCCCACGCGCGTAAATTTGAATTCTCGCGCCCACCCACGCGCCTGACACAAACGGCTGCTGACATCATCAAATTGCTCGAAATACGCAACCTTTTGCGGAATACTAGGCGACCATTTTGGTAAATCTTGTCAAAAGATTTCCCAAAGATTTGAATATCCAAGACAAGTCCGTCGAAGACGACCACGAGAGGTGATCATTCGAAAAATCTTTTAAAGATTTTTCAAGTTTTAAAGCATCGAAGGAAATTTCACATCGTATGAAGACGACCATACTGCCCGCCTTCCTCTTTCGAGCACGAAGAAAGGCGACCAGGGGGCAAATGTTACACCAGGTCAAAGAAGTCAATCTTTGACAAGTCAATCCTAGTCACCAGCTTATGTGGCGACGACTAGTCAACAATGCGAAGAAAGGTCAATTGAGTGATCGCCCAAAGAAAGTGTTAGAGTTTTGGGAGGAGCCATGGAACATGGCGAGCACGGCAAGTGCGACCACCATCTTTGAAGGTGGCTGGACGACCATGTCCTCGTCATGGGCGAGGACGACCACCAGGGGCGGTTTAGCATTAAATGTGACATCCCATCACCTTTTCGGGCAGAATCTCAGGTCCACTATGGGTATGCCACGTGTAAAGGCCGGGCTGACCAGAAAACCTAGTATATAATGCCTAAAAGGCTCATTTGTAAACATAAGTTAGAATTTCCTACAAACACCCCACCAAAGCAATAAACACTCCCAAAGCTCTAAGCTTTTAGCTTCTCCAAGAAGCTACTTTCTTGTGTTCTTATTGTTCTTCATGCTATTTCATCATAAATCATCATATTAATCCTTTTTAACACGTAATAAACCTCGATCATCATATATGTTTGTTTAGTGCTTACGAAAAGTCCACATCCGAAATCAACCCTACAAAAGCACGTACAACAGGAACTACTACTGTAAACGCAAGCCTAAAATTTGTGTCTATTGAAAAAAGCTGTGTCACAATTAACTTTTTCAACAATTGGTTTCATCAAGCAAATAAAATCAAATTTAAAAACAAAGAATTATGATTTCACTTACAAACATAGATAGTGTCACACCCCAAATTTAAAAATATTGACTTTTCAAAAAGTAGTTAAAATAACTAAGTTTAATGAGCCAAAAGTATCTTAAATTATAACGTTAAAATAAAGGACGTAGCGGTTAATATATATATTTTAAATTACTTTAGTTATTGCAGTGGAAACGGTTATAATAAAATCAAGAAGTTTATAACTAACTTGTTAACCAAACATCCATAAGAAAAATCATAATTCAATTAAATAAACATGCGCGCAAATAGTATTTTATTCTTAAATGAATAAGTATCGATCGTCTCCCTGTTGGTCCCAAAACGAGTATGATGAAAGTATAGAGGGGGTGAATAAACTTTTAAGTAATTAAAACTTTTTGCGTGCAGATCAGATGAGACGATCAGATGAGTTAGATACATGCTGAGATTGAAGCTTGTCAAATCTCTTAATCATCAATGCGACCTGTTCCTACAGACTCAGATCTGAAGGAACCGTCTCTTTTCTCACTTTGGATTCCTTGCCTGAACGACTGGAACCCTTGGCGGTTGCTGAAGCTTTGAAAGCTACAGCTTTAGAAGAAGAGGTAGATGCATGTTCATCACCTGTCTCATTTGCTCTTTGTACATTATATTCGTGAGCCTTAAGAGTTTGAAATAGAGTTTTTATAGACCAATTCTTCAAATCTGTATCATTTTTAATGATCCATACTTTAGTTAACCAGATCTTGGGTAGGACATACAATAATTTTGCGTTGACTTCGCATTTCAAGTATGTCTTACGATTTCCTTTTGGCGCAAACCATGAAGGACAGATAGGATCTAGACGAACTTAAATGTGTGTGGGTCAAAGGAATCCCTCTAAAGGTGGCTGGATTTTCGTGGAAGATGCTTTAAGATAAAATTTCGACAATAAAGAATCTCCGTAAAAGAGGAGCCTACAATATGAACTTTACACCGACGTGTAAGCTCTGTGGCAAGGAGGACAAAGACACGAAGCATCGCTTCTTTCAATGCTCCAAGACGAGGGTGGTGTGGTCAAAAATCTATGAGTGGTTCGACATTCAGTATGGGACAGATGGTTCTGGAATGCAACATCTATTATATTAGCACACGACCGTCTTGCAGAGTCGTCGCGGAGGCTGCCGTGGATATGCGTCTGGCATTGCGTGGTCTGGAGCATTTGGCACAATAGAAACAATTCAGTTTTCAAGGGAGAAGCCATGGACTTTGAAGCATCATTGGAAAAGATCAAGGGGCATACGTACAGGTGGCTCAAATCGAAGGACATATTTGCGAGAGGAATCACAATGAACGAATGGCTTAGGGAACCAACTCAGTGTTTTAAGTAGTTTTTTTCTTTAAGTATCATATTTTCTTTGCTGAAGTTTCTAATAGGACTAGATGAATCTTATTGCTAAATAAAGTAGTATAGTCCTTCTTTATTGTTGCAAGAGGAGGAGTCTCAAAGATCTTTACATAATTATGTTCCTAATCATTCAGAGTTTGTCGCTATGTTACTTCAAAATAACAACAATAGCAAAGATATAGAAACATGCACGTTTCCAACTCATAGGCTATCCCCCTGGATAATGCTGCAACAGTTAGGTCCCCCACAAAGGATATTGACCCTCCTATTTTCTCTCAAGACATGTTTCAACAGTTTCTCAGTTTTGCCAAGTTACACAAGGACACCAAAAATTCTCATTCAGCAGCTAGATTCTCAAGATTTTTGTTTTAATACAATTTCAGTGCATAATTGTAATTCTTGGATTCTTGATACTGGGGCTACTAATCGATCTATCACATGTGTTGCAATCTTACTATGTTTAGTTACTTCTAAACCTGCTCCATCAAATATTAAGATTAGTCTTCCCAACAATGCTACTTTTATTGGAAACATACTTCTAAATCCATTATTAACATAGTTAGTTCTTTAACCCTTTTGTCTATTTCTCATCTAACTAGCTGTTAATTTCTTTGCCTCACATTGTCCTTCGCAGGACAGGACAATTCAACCAACAAGAGAGTGATTGGTTTTGCTACACAAACTTGAGGACTATACACTTTGCATGCTATTTCATGATCATATTTTGACCTCTACCAAAGTTTTATGTTGTGTCTTATCATTTGTCATACAAGGCCAATAAAAATTTCTGGGTTTTCTAAACTTTCTTTGTCAATTAATTCACTAATAAATTTATTACATTCCTAGAAATAAAAAAAATCCCAGTAGCTAAGTCAAGTAGCCTGTAACCTTTAGTACCAAAGGGATATCCCAGAAACACGCACTTGGTTGCTCTAGGATATCAAACTTGTGTCTATTTGCTACTAAGGTAAACACTTGTCATGTAATTGTAATCTGCCTCATTGTTATAGAGTAAGTAAAAAGGAGTTTTATTTCCTATTACATGTGAATTACATTTTAGACTTGCTAGATGACTGGTTTTTTAGGCAGTAACCTTATTACACTACCCCTATGGATCCAAAACAAAGTTTCACCAATGAAAATGCACCTCTTTTAAAAGACCCTTCTGAATATAGAAGAAGAATAGTAGGCAAACTTTTGTACCTTACAATAACTAGGCCAGATTTATCTTATGTTGTACAATATATATATGAGTAAACCTAACGAAGCTCACTTATCAGCTGTCCATAATAGACTTCTTACGTACCTCAAAACTAACCGGACGACTCTTACAGTTCACTGTAAGTCTTCGGTAATGTTTGCAAACTATACAAAGTATGCAAAATCATTATTTTTCAAAAAAGTACGTAATTGAATAATGCAGAATCACTTTTTTTCGTAGTTGGTAGACATGAGTTCTGGAAAAAAAGAGAGGTGATTTTGAGCCCAAAATCTTGTTTGCAAACACCACTTTACTCACATAATTAAAAAAAAAAGTGATTCTAGACGCTGTTAGTAGAATTTTCATACACATCCTTCGTATCGACATGAATTTGACCGTGTTTTCATAAATGTGCATGCAGGTAGTGTTGAAAGAGTACAAATGGAAAGACGGCAAGCATCCTCCAGGGATCAAGATTGCGAGTATAGTCGACCAGGAAGGATTCCGAGACAACATAGTGTTCGTTACAGGAAAAAATGGGCGCCTATACCAGTACAATAAAGTTACATACCTCTGGCATCAGCACTATCAATCCCAACACTTGGTTTTATCTACATCATCGTCAGGAACAGCCATGAGGCCATCAATGTTGGAAACTATACGCCTGATAGGGTATACTTCAATATCGAAAGAGTCAGATAACAAACAAGTCGAGTCAAGGGAAAACCCTTTTCCCGCAGAACAAAATACGCCCAGGTAGTGCTCGACTGTTATGGCGTTCCGTTCCCAAAGGTAAAATGACTTCTACTTCGTACACAGTAGCACCACTGTATACGAAGCCTCGGCGAACGTACTAAGTACGAACTGAACACTCTCGTAAATAAATCCGGTACAAGAAAGAACAGTGTAAGGCTTTTGGGAGCTCAACACACTGCAGAGGGACGAGAGGAGAGTAGAGGGAGCAGAGGGGCGAATTTCAGCGTAAAGAATAATGAGGGAAGAGACTGGTATTTATAGGCAGAAGAAACCCTAGGAGGTTGTTGAGATAATCGTGGGAAGATATCGCGAAAATATCGCAAAGATTGCGAAAATATCGCGTACGTGGATAAATCTTCAAGACCAAGTTTGAGACTTCCAGATAATTCTGGAACATTCTTGAAGTATTTCGAATGGGCCGAACCAATTCCTGAGTTGGGCTTTCGGAGTTTTTGGGTCTGCAAAAAGATAGGCGAGCCCCAAAGACCACCAAAGACCAATTGCCAAATTCGAAGCCGAGCCGGACGGGCGGACGCGCGCGCGCGCGCGTGTGGCTCTTAGAGGAGTGTACCTCTTATACATAGTTGAACTTCAATGCCTTTAAACCTCATAAATGTTTTGTAGGCTTTCTATGTAGGACAAATTCCCACATACCTCAAACTTCAAGTTGACACTCTCAACTTCAACAATTAATTTCTCACTCACCTTAACTAGGTTTTGAGATATTAAATATACCATGTTCATCTACTCCGCGAGTAGATCGACTATGTCACGTTCAATTATTTTATAATTAACGTTTTAGTCCATCTAATTAATTAATTAGATAAGGGTGTCAAAACCCAATTAATTCCATTAATTCCAACAATCCCTCACATGAGTGAAAATCGTGTCTATACAACATCAGACTCAGTGTTCAGTTCGATTGAGATCTCCGTGCGTCCGGAAAAGTAGTTTTTGGCTTTAAACTTTCCGTAGCCAAACACTATCGGGTACACCGGCGGCTTAGTAGACGCAGTGCCTTGAACTACTCCTCCATAGTGTATACCTAATCAACAGTGTCAGCACACTTCAATCTCGTCTTCGTAACGTTCTCACGTTTTTGTCCGTTTTGGCCATGGACGTCCTTTGTGTTCATAAATGTTTGGTCGAAGCGGCCCTCACTTCTCATTTATATAGGTAACTTCCTTTCGAGTATCCCGTTATACTCTAGGAATTATTAAGAGTCAAAGACTCAACCTCTCCCACATTTTACGGGTTGCTAACACTTGAGTTTGTGCTGTCAGGAATAGTCGTGATTTTTCAAGTGTTTTATCACTAACTTCCACAGTTTCGTTTTCCCATTGAACCAAGTTCTTGGGATCTCCAGTCATCATGGTTGGGTTTCCACTGCTTTAGTTTTTCTTGTGGGTTTTAGACCCATTCCTTCTACCAGCTTGTTCAATTGATCTCGGTTTATGCTCTTCGTGAGCGGATCCGTTATATTGTCCTTTGTGTTGACATAATCAATGGACATTACTCCAGTGGAGATCAATTCTCTAACGGAGTTGTGTCGACGACGTATGTGTCTCGACTTTTTGTTGTACATGACATTCGTAGCTCTCCCAATAGCAGCTTGACTGTCACAATGTACCGTCACCGAAGGTACTGGTTTATTTCAACATGGAATGTCTTCCAGAAAGTTACGCAACCATTCAGCCTCTGCAGGGGCTAGGTCTAAAGCGATAAATTCTGATTCCATTGTGGAACGGGCAATACAAGTTTGTTTCTTGGACCTCCACGACACTGCTCCTCCTCCAATAGTGAATACATATCCACTAGTGGATAACGAATCTTTAGTGTCTGATATCCAATTTGCATCACTGTATCCTTCGACTACAGCTGGATGTCTTGTGTAGTGAAGCCCATAATCTAGGGTGTACTTCAAGTATCTTAATACCCTTTTCAGTGCTTTCCAGCGCTCATTACTTGGATTGTTCGTGTATTGACTCAACTTGTTTACTGAACATGTAAGATCAGGGCGTGTACAGTTCGTGATGTACATCACACTTCAAATGATCCTTGCGTACTCCAGTTGAGCCACTGGTTCTCCTCTATTCTTTCTCAAGTGAACATTGAGTTCCAAAGGTGTCTTAGCAGGTGGATCGTTGAAGGCATTAAATTGCTTTAGTACCTTCTCCACATAGTGAGATTGTGTCAAGGAAATTCCATCAGACGTTCTCTCTATCTTGATTCCAAGAATCACATCTGCTAATCCCATGTCTTTCATGTCAAAGTTTATACTTAACATGTTCTTCGTATTAACTATGATATTGTGATTGTTACTCATGGTTAACATGTCATCGACATATAAGCATACGATAACAAATCCATTTGGTGTATCTTTCACGTATACACACTTATCACATTCGTTAATTCGAAACCCATTTGACAACATCGTATTGTCAAATTTCAAGTGCCACTGTTTAGGAGCTTGCTTAAGTCCATACACTGATCGAACGAGTTTGCACACCTTTTTCTCGTTTCCAGGAGCAACATATCCTTCAGGTTGATCCATGTATATTTCAACATCCATCTCACCATTAAGAAACGCCGTTTTAACGTCCATTTGGTGTATTTCGAGATTGTGCAAAGCAGCAATAGCGACTAACACCCGAATGGAGGTGATTCTTGTCACTGGTGAGTATGTATCGAAGAAACCATACCCTTCTTTTTGTTTAAAACCTTTTGCAACTAGACGAGCTTTGTACTTGTCAACAGATCCATCTGCTTTGTACTTTCTTCTAAGAATCCACTTGCATCCTAAGGGCTTACAACCTTTAGGGAGGTCGACCAACTCCCATGTGTGATTTAACAGAATAGACTCGTATTCACTTTTTATGGCCTCCTTCCAGAGTTGTGCATCTGGTCTTGCCATAGCTTCTTTGATAGTTTTAGGTTCATCTTCCTCCAAAACATAAGTAATGAAGTCTGAACCAAAATCTTTATCAATTCTAGCTCTCTTACTGCGTCTCGGTTCTTCACTCTCTTGAGTGGAGGGACTAACAGTGTCGTCTGTTGCTTCAAGAGTTCTCTTATTCGAACTCTCTTCCTCTTTTTCCTTAAGAGGAAAAATGTTTTCAAAGAATACTGCGTTCCTTGACTCAATTGTGGTGCCTTCTGTCATATCCGGTATTTCAGATTTGTGAATCAGAAATCGATTGGCACTGCTGTTTGAAGCATATCCTATAAAGATACAATCAACAGTTTTAGGGCCGATTTTAACTTGTTTAGGAAGTTGTACTTCAACCTTAGCCAAACACCCCCACACTTTGAGGTATTTGTATAAAGGTTTTCGTTTCCTCCATATTTCATAAGGAGTTTGATCCTTTGTTTTATGAGGGATCTTATTCAGAATGTGGTTAGCCGACAAAATGGCTTCCCCCCAAAAGTTCTGAGGTAGACCTGAGCTGATTAACATTGCGTTCATCATCTCCTTTAGTATTCGGTTTTTCCTTTCCGCAACACCATTGGACTGAGGTGAGTAAGGGGATGTAGGTTGGATAGATGCATTACCATTTTGGTATGTATTTTGTATTCTGTTGATGATGTTTAATATTTTGTTTGTTAATTTTCAGGTATCATCTACAAGACCAATTCCATTTGATCAAGATTCTGTCATATTCGAATTGCAAGATGGCCGAGTAAGTTGTTCCGTTTTTGTAGCTCTACTTAGGGTTGGTCCTAACAATATTTTGGCTTCAATCCAGTATGAGATCACATATGTCAGTTTTAGTGTTCCACTTCGTGTTTTACCGTCTGGTTTATTGACATGTGTCATGTCTAAGGGATCTAGCAGAATGGAACACGAAACTGATGAATTCCAATTATATATTATCTCTGCTGCTTCTTTTTAGACATAAAATACTAATAACAACAATGTATGGCAGTTGGGAGAAATGAAAAGAATGGAGGACAAAAATTGGATACGGTCACGGACAATCGGTACTCCCACGAGCTTATGTATCGACAATCCCTGGACCTCATCAGCAACGTAACCGCAATACACACGTATAAACAAACAAACGAACAAACAACGACAACAGTAAAGTAAATGGACCACAAATAGTACAGAATAACAGAGTCAGAGAGGCACATTTAGATATATATGGAATAACTAACAAGGTAAAAGAATAATCATGATTCACATGTAAATTTGCAAGAATCTAGTACTATATTTTATTTTCTTGAGATATATTGTAGTTACTTACAAACAGAAGATTTGTGCTGTTAAAGGTATAGCCATCCTATTAGCCAACACTGAATTGAAGTTTAAATTGACATTGCAGTACTGCTTCAAGAAAATACTAGAAATTTTGGTGTGACAGAGCCATTTTATGTTTTAATATAATACTTCAAATTAATTAATCTGGAAAGAAAGTGATATTAAATTTTATGTTTATTAAATTTTTTGATGTACTTATTTATAAAAAAAATATTTTTATGATGATAGATTGAGAGTTATTTGGATATTAGTAATGTACGTGTTTTATTAGAACATCTCTATCCCTCGTTAGATTAAAGCTGGATTATCCATTCTCTCAATTATCTTGTTTCTGCCCAATTTACTCACATTCATATATCTCTAAGAAAATTTTAATTAAGAAAATTTATTATTATTTAGTAAAAATATAATAATATAGGCAAGGAATGATGAAGAGATATAAGTTGAAAAACGATGAGTGAAAATCATGTATCAAACATCAATTGAATTTACTAATAAGCCTTGTTGGATAATTACAAGTCTTATAGGTCCATCAAATTATACAAGTCCAACCAAAATCTTTTTGAATAACTACAAATCTTTTTTATCCATTAAATTTGATTCGTTAAAGTTATGGCAAATCAAATTTCACAACTATAAATAGGTATCATTCATTTAAAAATTACTAAATACACTGGATTCATAAATTCAAGGCGGTGATTCAAAGTAATTCTTCAAATTATGTCTAGTGTTACGAAATTTTTCAATCCTAAGTCTCTAAAGAAGCTTTCCGTGTTTGATTTGAGACTAAAGTGGGACCAAGGTGTTACCAAGGCGTTCAACCCCTAAGTCATTGCACAAGCTCTTCTCGTTTGATCTGATACCAGGTGTTTAACCCCAATCTCCGTTGAAGCTCTCCGTGTTTGGTCAAAGACTAAACACAATTAAACTTTTTTTTTAACTTTAAAAAAGGGTATTTTAGGAATTTCAAACAATCACATGCATGGAGGGAACAAAAGATGGATTTAAAATGTAAATAAAGTTCCCATATTATTAACAATTAAATTGATTAACTTGTCATTAGTCATTACATCTCACATTATGAGATTCATCAACTCACTTGCAATTTCCTCCTAGAAATGTGTCCCCGTCCATCGACCCCTCTCCGCCGACTCCAATTTGACTAGAGTCACCTCTCAACATGTATTTCTAAAGAAGACTCCTCAGTAAGTAACAGGCTAACATCTGCTAAATCAAACTTTCTTTAATTTTCTTGCTTTTTAATGAAGATATTTTGGAGATTTCCAATAATCACATGCATGGTGGGAACAAATATTAAACCTGAAATGCAATTAAAGGCCCCGTGATTATTGACAATTAAATCGGTTAACTTGTCGTTACCCCCCACATTATGAGATTAATTAACTCTCCCGAAATTTTCTCCCTGAAATCCGACCCTATTCATCGTCCCCTCTCCACTGACTCCATTATAACCATAGCCCCCCATAACCTTACTGAAACCATCTTTTTCCGTGACCAATTACACCCCGACGAAACATCACCACTTGTTGAGTAAACAAGGATGCCACTGAAGCTTTCTGTATGTCCCAACCTCCCACATATAAAGCAAAATGTACTCAATCGCTCATACTTGAACGACACTGTTACAACCGTCTCAACACCCAACTTGATCTTCTTGCACCGATCAACATATGATTCACATTAACATACACTCGAAATCTCATATATTAACACCAAATGGAAGCGGAGTTCGACGAGTCATACTCCACGAACTGGCCCATGTTATATCATTCTCTAACATTTTTCCAATATTCTTCGAGAAATAATCCACCGACAAGCTATAAACCTGAACCCAGATATTGAAAAATAAATTGGTCGTGCGGATATCATGCATGTAAATACCTTTCTTAGGCCTGATTGCATAATGTTAAAATTGATTGGTTATTAAGTGTGTAATCGACCAATAAGATTAAATTCAGAAATATGTTCGATATTCGTTGATACTTCGAGTTCCACCACCAACTCATCAACCTCATCAGGGATAGATTCTCAAAAGCAACGTCCATAATGGAATCAAAACAAGCTCTCGACGAAGGAGAAAGCTTATAATCCAATTCTTTAAAAAAAAAACCTAATAATCAGAAATGATCAAATAAGTTTTAAATTTTATTTTCAAAATTTCAGACAATTAAAAGAAGCCCCTATACGGACAAGTTTAATTACATACCCTCTTCCTCTAAAATCTTAATTACACTCTTAATTTCCATAATAAACCTTAACAGCAAAAACCGCGTCGAAATATGGAAACAGCTAGTTACTTTCCATAATCAAATTTCCATTTTCCTAGTATAAACTCCAAAAGGTTATGGAAATTTTGAATTAGTATTTCCCGGCGTATCAAGAATTCGAGATTTAATTACAAAGAGGATTTCGAAACCCTAGAAAGATAGTTGTGTTTTCTGTTTAATTTGTTGATACGAAACAATAATGGCAGTCGGAGCTTTAACTACGTGCAGAAAGAAGAAGAACATTCAAAGAGGTTTTCGAAGGAGGGTAACCGCTTGCAAATCTAAAGGGATCACTCTTAAGAAGACCAATTTTCAGCAAGATGAAATTGGGGAAACTGTACCCTCCATTGGTTGCAAGAAAAGGGAGAATAAACAAGGGTGTAAGAGGAGTAGAGATGTGATTTCTGAATGTGGGAGCATTGAAGATTACGATATTCTCAACATGATTAATCACGGGGCGTACGGGATTGTGTACAGAGTTCGGAATAAGAAATCCGGAGAAATCGTGGCGATGAAGGAGGAATTCCAAGGCTTATCAGCAGAATCCTTACGAGAAATCGACATTCTCAGGTCCTTAAACTCTCACCCTTGTATTGTTGATTTAAAGGAAGTGGTTGTGGATGATTATGATGGAGTTTACATTATAATGGAGTATTTGGAAAATGATCTAAAGATGTATATGGAGAGTAGAATTGATAGCTGCTTTAGTGTTGGTGAAGTGAAGTTGTTGATGAAACAGTTGATAGAGGGAGTTCAGTATTTACATGAGAATCAAGTCATGCATAGGGATTTAAAGCCTTCAAACCTTCTCATAAACAATGTGGGAGGGTTGAAGATTTGTGATTTCGGGCTGTCCACTCATTTTGGGGGGAAATCGGGGTCGTATTCCTCGAACGTGGTAACTCTGTGGTACAGGGCTCCGGAGGTTCTTATGGGAAGCAGTTGGTATTCGTGTGCGATAGATATGTGGTCGGTTGGGTGTATAATGGCGGAGTTGGTGTTGAAAGAGGTCCTTTTTGCAGGGGAGAGTGAAATTGATCAGCTTAATAAGATATTTGGGGTTCTTGGGACACCAAATGAGGGTGTTTGGCCTGGATTTGGGAGTTTGGCTGGAGGGCTTCCTAAGTTTGTTCAACAGCCTGATAATCTGCTTGGTTGCAAGTTTTCGGAGTTTAAGGAAGGGGCCGGGTTTGATCTGCTCAATCGGCTTTTAACTTACGATCCAGATAAGAGAATAACGGCTGAATCGGCTCTCGATCATGCTTGGTTCAAGGAATGTTGAGAGTTTTTGGAAGTGTAGCTTTGATAGTACAATCTAATTTTGTTTTAGAGAGTTAATGGTAGATGAACAAGTTTTTGCTGAAATTGTGCATTGCATTTTCTTTGCTGAATGATTTCTCAGATGTAAAATTGCTCACTGATATCTTTTTTTTCATATTATACTGTATCTATACATCAAATTACAATCTACAGTTTGTACAGTTGCTGAAACATGTGATTTTTTCTTTCTGGTGCATTATTACAAATCTAAAAGCAGTGCAAGGAAGAACCAGTTACTAAAAATATACTGTAGTATATTAAATGGCCTAGTATTTAGGGATTTTTCTTGATTGAAATTTTAAATGGCTAATTCAGATTCTAATTGGCTGATAATCCTGCTGTATTGTATCCGTTGGTTGGATCGAACAAATTAGCGTTGATAATTTAGTGTTGATTTGGATATTGAACTAACTCATGAGAATACATCAAGAGTATTTTTCTGTAGCCAAAGATGCTTCGGATGAACTCCATGTCAGGTATATATATGCCCCTCCTGATCCTTGAAAAATCTTTATCTTCCATTAGTCTCTACCTAGTATCTTAATACAACAACTTCAACTCTAACTCTTTTTCATGTGATGAATATTTTAGAGTTATAGGCCTGCAATGAAATTCTCATTCAAACAGCAGCTAGATTCTCAAGATTTTTGTTTTAATACAATTTCAGTGCATAATTGCAATCTTGCTTCTAAACCTGCTCCATCAATATAATGTTGTGCTCTCTATTTCTCATCTAACTAGATACTCTTTTAGTTTCTTTAGTACCAAACTTGGTTGCTCTAGGATATCAAACTGGTGTCTATTTGCTACTAAGGTAAATACTTGTCATGTAAGTGTAATCTGGCTGGCTCCTTGTTATAGAGTAAGTAAAACAGGAGTTTTAATTCCTATTACATTTTAGACTTGCTGCTAGATGACTGTGGTTTCACCAAAGAAAATGCACCTCTTTTAAAACACCCTTCTGAATATAAAAGAAGAATAGTAGGCAAACTTTTGTACCTTACAATAACTAGGCCAGATTTATCTTATGCTGTACAATATATATATGAGTAAACCTAACGAAGCTCACTTATCAGCTGTCCATAATAGACATTTTACGTACCTCAAAACTAACATAGGAGGATTAGGTGTTTTTTATCCTAAAGAAACTGATTTTGCATTTACAGATTCTGATTGGGTCAGATGTGATGAAACAAGAAGAACAAGTATAAATGGCTTGAAATCAAAGAAACAGCCAACAATCACTGAATCATCAACTGAAGCTGAATACAGGGCCATGGTCTACACAGCCTGTGAAGTTCAATGGATATTGTACATCCTCAAAGACTTGATTCACAACCAGCATTAATGTTGATTATCACTTGCATATATACCTCCTCTTTAGCACTAGCTAATTCTTGTTTTACAGAAAATAGAAGTGGAAGAGGGGGAGGAGAAACAGAGGGAAAGTAAAAGGTGACATGCATACAGTTCAATAATAACTTGCATTATTTTTTTTAAGCTGAAAAAGTCTGGCTTCCATAATTTAATTTAAACAAGACGACTTAGACAAGTGTGTCTATGTGCATTGATGATTGGTGGGTTTTCATAGAGACAAATTCAAAAAATGATTATACAAATTGGAGTACTAATTAACTCCCTCAATAGTTGACTTATGATAAATTAATCAACTGTAATATGTATCATCAAATTGGTTGACTTGATTCACAACCAGCATTAATGTTGATTCACATGCTGTTTTTTTTTTTATGGTTATTTTTGGGTCGCAGAACTCTAAATTTTTTTAATGTTTTAAAGCAGGTTATCAAGTGCTTTCAAAAGCTTGAAGTGAATGATATGGGTACATCTTGTTTTTTTAGTTCAATGATCCAATGCTATATCTTCTTTTAGGAGGTTGTTGATAAAAACAAAATTTATCTTCGTTTAATGTTTACTATTTCAGAGTTGCAGGAGGATAAATTAATAAAAAAGTTGGAAGCTCTTCAGGAAAAGTTGGCTAAAGTGGAAGCAGACAAATTGGTATGTGAATAATACTGGATTACATATGGTGATTATTGACTATGAAAAACTAACCTGTTATTATTTATCAGGAAGCAATCGAAGAACTCAAACGATCAAAACAAGAATTAGCTAGTGCTAAAGAGGAGGTATATATGCTAGTTATACAGCAGATGATAAATCAAAACACATAGCAATTGATTATCACTTCACTACGGAGAAGAAGATACAACAAGGAGTTTTGAAGCTCATACTGATTGCAACAGCAAACAACTTGGCAGACAGATATCACCATTTTCTTTTCTACATTTCAAGGCCAAAATATTCACTCTCATTTTGAGGGGGGATCTCAAGATACAGTATAACCGAAGTTATCTGATTATTTAGTAAGATAGTTAAGTGCAGTTAATTAGTTTAAATAAGTCAATTATAGTATAAATAAGAATGATGGTACTTCCATTTGTTAGATTTAACAGTTTGTAGTATTACCATTGTAACCTCTTCAAGATGTACCTTCATTCCTTCAATAAAAAGCGACGAGGCTACAGCCCGGCTAGTTATGTCTGTTATCTTTCTTGTTGATATATAAATAATTAGCTTCTTCACTTTGTTATTGAATTTTATATATATATATAAAAAAAAAACATTCATCTGAACATTTTTGAGCCTGAAAATAGGAACGAGCACAAATGGAAACATGAATGCTTAGTTTCCCAAACTACACGCTGTACCTAATCAACAATTGAAAGTTCGCTCATACGAATTTTCAGAATTGATTGGAACAAATTCAAAAGAAGGAATGTATCATTGGTTTAGCTTTAGACACACAAGCTGGTCTATATCACTGATTTCTTTTTCTTTTTGTTCATATTATACTGCTATACATCATCAAATTACAGTTTGTACAGTTGCGGAAACATGTAATTTTTTCTTTAACATAAAAAGCATATCATTCCGAAAGAGGGACTAATTTTATCTTCTTGTAACAGAGGAAACTCAATTAAGTTTTGAATTATGCAAAAAACATATCTTTTCATACTCTAAATTAAGATATTCTCAAAGTAAGGAAACATTTTGTGATCAAGACTGAGGCAACGTCATTATTAGTCTCTTTAAAATAACAGCTACAGCTATGACTATGAGCAACAAAGCAGGACCAGAACAGCACAGCAGCTTATTTTCATCAAGAAATATATACATATGTACGTGATCAAGAAAACAACATCAAAGAGAGGAGGGTTGCGTACTACTGCCTGTGTTAAGGCTACATCAATTTCTTTGAAATTCCACTGTGAATTTCCAAAATTTCTGTGCCATATTCTGAATTTACTTCTTCTTTCCCTGATCAATCAGCCATGTTGAATTGATTGGAACAAACTCAAAAGAACAAACACCTCGATCACTAAAGTTGAACTATATACTATATAGAGTTAGTATAGAGAAACAAAGATATTGGAAAATTTTCATGTATATACAAATACAAGCACAACAGGACCAGAACAAGATTGAATAACTATATATAGTGCCTGCCCTGATCGATAATAAGCTCGATCGAGAAAGATATCCAAAAAGGCTGTGGCACAAACTAAGAACAAATGGATGGATATTCAATTAAGAATGCTTTTAGGAAAACAACCTGTCAACTTCCACAGCTATTCATTACAACTGGTAATTAGAAAAACAATTTGTAGCTAAAGTGAAGAAACATTTTGTGATCAAGACTGAGACAACGTCATTAATTATACAGAAGAAAAACAACTGTCTGATTGGCACTCAAAGTACGTTGTGAAATTATATATATATCTACAGATATAAAGAGGAAAAACGCCAATGACAACATCAGCAGCAAGACATGGAAAGTGCTTATTACAGTAACAGATGCAGATGTTTAAAATCAACAAAAAAATATAAACCCTTTTATTAGTTGCAATTATATCACACTTTTGAAAAATACTCCTCTTTTATTCATCCTAGAAAATTTTATTTCACATCCTATAACTTATATCTAATCCAATTTATATCCTTTAAATTTTTTACTTTTTCAATTTACGTATTAAGGTGTTCAATTTACATCATTTTTACCGAAATATTGGAATTCCGATCAAACAGTTCAATTTAAGTCCTTTAAGTTTGAAAATTAAAAATTAATAATTAAAAAAAATCTAAAAATCACATTAAAAAAATTTAAAAATCTCATTAAATTTTATAAATGATGTAATATCAAAATTAAAAATTCTACGATTCTAAAAATTGAAAAAATGTGTAACTTAAAAAAGATTTTTTGTCACTAAAAATATCATTAAAATTTTTTGCAGATCTCATAAAAATAATCCCTATAACTCTTCAAGATAGTTCTCTCATTCTCTAATTTTTTCTCTCAATTACAAATTACTCTTAATAGCTCATTTGAACAAGGTTTCAATTCAATTGAATGAATGGTGTAACTACTAATGGTATATAAATAAGAGATTATATACAACTAGGTATGCGTTTTAGAATTCTATAGTAACTAAGGTCACACATTTTTAAAAATTGCAACTGAGGTCATATGAGACCATTAATACCCTCCATTTCATTTCTTTGCCAAAACTCACGTGCCTCTCCTTTTCCACACGCCATCATGTCAAAACACTATTCCTATTTGTAATATCACCATTTCAAATCAAATGGTGAGAGAAAAACTTCATTCTTCCATTGTCAAAACCTTCATTCAAATTTCAAAATTGCTTTCAATTCAACAAAAATGGAGCACCAGATTAGTGTGTGTGTAAAATATAACAGTCAGTGTAAACTTGTTTCCCTATCTTTCGGCACATCATTTACTGATTTCATGACAAAAATTCATCAAGCATGGCCACGAATTCAAGGTATTTTTGAAAACTTGGAGTTTACTTGGTCAACCGGAAATATTGTGAACTGTTTGTTGGATTGCGACGATGATTTCAAAAAACATGATTTCATATGCTCTGTCGAACACTTTGAAATTAGTTACAGTTTGTTCTTCAAAATTAGGTTCGCCTTCTGTGTGTTCTCGTACTGATGTTCGTAATTTAAATTTTGAGAATAGTCAAGGTCCGGTAGAATCAAATATTCCTATTAATATCCCTTGCTCAATCCCTATTTCGATAAAAAATTTCAAAGATAGTAGAATAGTATTTCGATCTATTAAGAATCTTAGTTCCAAATTTTGTTCACAAGAAATTCCAGATACGGGATCCGATCTTCCGTCCTATGATATATGCCCCAAAACCTTAAGGAACCCTTTACTTTCGGATTCATGGCCTGACAAGTTTAAGGATATATGTGTTGGTACAGTTTTTGATGGTGGTGGTGTTTAATTCAGGAAAAAGTTAATGAAGTATGCAAATGTGGCTGGATTTGTTTATAAATATCGTAGGAATGATCGTAAGTATATTAAAGTTGAATGTAATCATCGAATCGCTAAGACTTCGTCTGGTATTTTACTTATTACGGATGGTAATTTTATTCATAGTTGCATTGTTAATTCGTCCAACAGTGTCCTGAAGCTTATGTCTGATTTTATTGTTCAAAAGGTTAGAACAACTCCCAATGTATTTGGTAAAGATGTTATTCATTTATTAGACATTATTACAGATCAGATATTGTTATAACTAGGAAGGTTTCAAGAAACATATGAAATATAACTAACTTAACTAACTAATTAATTAACAGGACTATGCCCCTCCATGAATCTAAATGTTAGATGCACTCTCCCTTTGCTTTTACTAATTAAATATTCATGTAAAATATTTTATTTTACTCTTTTAGTAAAATATTTCAAGATAGATACACATTCCTCTAAATTTTAATATTAACCCTATACCTAGAGGAATGTCGTCGCCGAAGTCAACCACAGCCCCAACTCCGCCAACCAAACAAATTTAATTTTTTAAAAAAAAGAAGTTAAAAATCTTTAAAAAAAAAAAAAATTATTGTAGTAATTGAAACAGTTGTTTTTTGAATTTTTAGAAAAATGAAAGCAAGTATCACTAAAATTAAGTTAAGCAACACACAATTGAAACAAAATTAAGCCTAATGTCTTGAATTGTGCTATAAAGTCTATCACATATATGTGTAGACCAATCCCTCGTGAGGCTTAGGTGAACACATGCACTAATTATCAATTATGTAGTCTAATTAGTACCATTAACTCCTAGGATATTGACCTGTAAACACTTTCAACGCGATTACTAATGTTTACAACTCGCCCTCTCACTAATCTCTTAGTCGACCTCTAATCGATTAATGTCTAATGTTGTTGATCTAAGCAATCAACCCTCTCTCGGTTAAGTTAATTATTATATAACATAATCGAAAATGCTAGCTAATAGGATTGATTAACCAATTAAATCATACAAATTACAACACTAGAAACAATAAACCCACAAGACATAGATTAATCATTAGGGTTGGCAAATCATGCTATCGTGTCGGGTTTCGTGTCGACACGATAAGAACAAACACGAACACGACACGATAAGGATATGTGTCGACACGACACGAACACGATAATTTTCGCGTCGACACGATACGATAACAACACGATAATTTTTGTATCGACATGACATGACACGACACAACACGATAACGACACGCAACACGATAAGAAAATAAATAAATTTAAAATTGCATTTAAATATATAAAAATTAATATATTTATATAAATATAAAAAAATATTGTGTCATTATCGTGTTATTATCGGATACGTGTCATTATCGTGTCATGTTGTATCAGGTAAATAACAGATTAACGGGTTGTTAACAGGTTAATGGGTTACATGTTAATTTTATCGTGCTTAACGGGTTGACACGAACATGACACGAAATTTTCGTGTCGTTATCGGGTCGACCTGATAACGACACGAACCTGATAAGATCAAACATTAACCCACAATTTTCATGTCGGATTCGTGTCGTGCTATCGTGTCATATCGAAAATTACCACCTCTATTAATCATTTATTTACTTCATTAATCTACTAATCACCCAACAAAACATCCACTCCCAAAGCAATTAGATTTTAGCCAATGATTTTAGGGGAGAATCTCATGGCTACAACAAAGCAAACAATCAAACTCATATAAAATAGCAAGAAATTTAAGAAATGAAGAAATTACCAAAATTAACTTGCAATTAAAAGAGATATCACCTTGAATGTAGAATTTAATCTACAACTTGAAGTAAATGACAAAGCCCAACCTTAATCCTTACTTGAAATTGAAATCTATCCACTAATCTAGACTATTTTGTGAATTTAAAATGCAAAAATTGAAGAACACCACTAACTATGTGCTACTACGTGAATTGATCTTCAAAAAGTGGTGGAAAATGGGCAAAAATATGAAAATGAGGGTTTATATACTCATGGGGTAGGGTTTGGAAGTTGATTTTGCAAATAAGTCCCTAAAAAAATGGAGAAAATGCATTAAAAAAAAACCCGAAAATGAGTCAAATCGGACGAGTTGGGTGAGTCAACTCGGCCAAAATGGGCTAAAAGTGGGTGGTCGACTCGCCCGACCAAAATACTTAGCAAAGGTGATTTTTGGATGTGGTCGGGTGGAATGGTTCTGGCTGGGTGGGTTGGCCTGGCCAAAATGTGTGGGCAGGGCTGGTGCACCGAGTCTCCCGGCTGGGTCGCCTCCCCTGTCCCATGTTTCGACCTATTTTCTTCGTCTCTTCATGTCTCGAGTTTTCAACCTCCAGTTGACTCGATTCTTTTTTTCATTCCACTTCATTTTCCGAGATGAATCCAATGGTGCAATCTTCATTTTGGCTTAGTGAGATATAGACACGTTTTTTGCTCCCTAAATCATCATTTTTCCTACAAACATCAACAATTGATCAACAACACATAAATACACAAACAATGTAAACTCCAAAAGTGCACTAAAATTATGCAATTTTCACCCGAATCAACTATCGAGAGAGTGAAGAGTGTGTTGTGAGAGCTTTCAAAGGTTATAAGTTGGCATTGCCCTCTACTCTTATCGACTCGTGTCGGAATCCGTTAAAGTGACCCGAGTCAAGTGACCGTCGACAGACACCAAAACCAAACAAATACCCTTTAATTATTTTTTCAAACAAGAATATAGGAGCATAAAATTAATTCCAATTTCCAACCCTCACTCATTCGGTGAGGAAAGAAGATATATTTGTGAATTATGAGTATGAAGTGCAGGAAACATAAACAAAATTTCTCGGTGGATGTAGAAATTGTATTGAATTATAAATGGGGATAGCTTTCAATTTCCACCTCTAATCATTGCAATTTGTGCATTGAAAGTCAGTTGACTACATTTATGAACAAATTTTGAATACTTATCTACAATTTCATGGCTCTAAAGAAATCGAGTGGCACATTAGCGAAATTTGATTTATCAAAAATATATATATATATATATATATACACACGGTTTTGATATAGAACCAGTCAATCAGATAGTGAGTTTCTCAGAGAACTCAAAGTCTAAAATATGTGTACATATTAAAGTGTACAATTGATTTATGGCAATGGTTGATTTTATAAAAAGAAAATCACCATCAAATTCTATATCATTACTTTTATATATCAATTTGGAACATAGAATGCAGTTGAAATCGCATATTTAATTATATTAAGAGGGTATTTGTAAACTCTATAAATAGTTTAAAACCACTTCTTAAAAGTAAATTAAAAATTGTAAGAAGGCGGCTTTAAAAAAAAGGGTTGGTCTGCTATGGACTCGAGTGCATGTTGTGCACCCTAGTCCATGTTGCACTTTTTGGTAAATGGTGTTACACTTTTCAATTATTAAACTGTATAATAATATTTTTAGTAAATAATTGAAAAGTGCAACACCATTTACAAAAAGTGTAAGTCGGTAAACTGAAAAGTGCACATGGACTAGGGTGCACAGCATGCACTCGAGTGCATACTAGACTTTACCTAAAAAAAAAAAAAATTCTGAAAGTTGTTTGTAGGATTTGCAAACACCCCAAAAACCTTCTTTAAAAAATTGTTCCAGTTAAAATATACTTCCTCGTCACTTGGCCACATAAATGGCCAGTTAATACCCTCATGCGCGACCTGGGTTTTGAGTGGCAATGCGCGTCTGGCTTCCTCCGTTCAATTTCATTATTCTCACTTTCCTTTGCTTGTCCAATTTTATTATGCACGTACCCTTTTTGAAAACAATACTATTCATACTACTTTATCTCCACCCTCCTACTATCACTTATTTACCCACTTTGTCATTCACTTTATTCATAAACAATCATTTATTTATAAATGGACCCCACAATACCCTATCATACCCTCAACTTATATACTTTATGAATAAACTAATCAAAGATATTAGTAATTTTTCATGTATATACAAATACAAGCACAACAGAGACTGGTTTGGATTCCAGGAGGTCGGCCCGAGCGAGGATGTCATGGGCGTACTTGGCCTGACCAAGAAACAAAGTGTCCGAGGAGCGAGACACCTCAAGGCCGAGGAAGTAATTGAGCTCGCCCAAATCTTTGATCTGAAACTTTGCATGTACGCGAGCAATGAAACGCTTAAGGAAGATGGGGTCATTAATTGCTCGTCACAATGATGTCATCGACATAAAGAAGAAGATATAGAGTGACCCCCTTGCGAGTGAAGTAGAACAAGGAGGTATCAGCTCGGCTGTAGTGAAAACCAAGAGAGGTGAGGAAGGAGCTGAACCAAACAAACCACGCCCGAGGCGCCTGACGGAGTCCATAGAGAGCCTTCTTTAGTCGACAAACATGATCCGGAAAATGAGGATCAATAAAACCCGGAGGTTGAGACATGAAAACGGGTTTGGTCAGAACACCGTGCAAGAAGGCATTGTTGACATCCAATTGATGTAGGGGCCATCCATTTTGAACAGCGAGAGAGAGCACAATGCGAACAGTGGCGGCCTTGACGACCGGGCTGAAAGTGTGGGAAAAGTCGAAGCCAGGAATCTAAGAGAAACCCTGGGCGACCAGGCGAGCCTTGTAGCGATCAACTGAACCGTCACTGTGAAACTTTGTTCGAAAAACCCATTTGGACCCAACTATGTTTGTGCTCGGCGGGCGAAGAACCAGATCCCAAGTTTGGTTCGCGTGGAGAGCGTCAAGCTCCGAGCGCATAGCCGTCGTCCAATGAGGGAGCTTCAAAGCGGACTTGAACCCCTTAGGTTCATTAGAGACAACGAGAGCAGATAACAAGCCTGTGGTCGCAGTGTCAGCCACATAATGAGGCTTGAAGATGCCAGACCGAGCCCGAGTAACAATCGGATGGGTGGATCGGGGAGCGGAGGGCAGGTCGGCATGCTGGTGCTCGTCCGGTGGCAAGGCGGGACGAGCAGGAGGTCGCTCGGTAGGCGGGACCTCGAGTGGGCGAGGAGGCATGTGTCGAGGAGCCAGATCTGAAATAGCCTCCGAGGGGTGTGGGTAGAGCGAGCAAGGCTCGGTGCGAGCAGGAGTAGGGCGAGCAGCATGTTTAGGGCAAGGAACTGGACTGGGAGCAGGAGACTCCGAAACCAGAAACGAGCTGTAATCAAGAGACCGAGAATCTGTCAAGGAGCCCTTATCAGAGAAAGGGAACGATGACTCATCAAACTGAGCATGTCTAGTAGTATAGAAGCGGGAAGCGACCAGATCGTAACACCGAAACCCTTTATGAGAAGAACTGTAACCCAAGAAGATGTAGGGAACACTGCGAGGAGCCAACTTCTGAGGAGAGTAATCCCGAAGGTACGGAAAAACACGACAACCAAGGGTTCTGAAATTGCCATAAATAGGAGGTGTATGAAAGAGCAATTCATACGGAGACTTGTCATCAAGTACAGGCGTAGGCAAACGGTTTATAATGTAAGCTGCAGTGGCAAATGCATCAACCCAAAAATGAGATGGAACACTGGAGTGAAGCATGAGAGACAGTCCAATTTCAGTGATATGTCTATGTTTACGCTCCGCACGACCATTCTGTTGAGGAGTGTAGGGACATGACAATCTATGGTGAATACCTTTGGCGGAAAAGAATTCCCGAACTCTGCTGTTAACAAACTCCGTGCCACCATCACTCTGTGAAATACTTTCATGGAGACAGAGAACTGATTACACATAAAGGTATGGAAGGCGACCAAAACACAAAAAAAAATCGGACTTAGCACGCAAAGGGTAAAACCACGTGAAGCGAGAAAAGTCATCAATAAAGATAGCATAATAACGATAACCATCATTAGAACACACCGGGGCAGGCCCCCATAAATCACAATGAATAAGATCCAAAACACGGGATGCTCGCTTTTTATTCAAAGTAAAAGACAAATGTTTGCTCTTTGCTAGCTGACAAGGAGTATATAGAGAAGGTTTAGGCAAAACAGAAGTAACATCCAAGTGCCCCAAACGTTTCAACAAATTAATAACTGAAATAGAGGTATGTCCTAGTCTATGATGCCAAAGCTCAAACGAAGCTCGCCGAGCAGCAGTGTGCAATGCGGCGACCAAAGCTGGGCGACCATGCTCCAGAATGTAATGACCGCGACTACGTCTGGCGCGAGCCAGAGGTTCCTTGGTTACTCGGTGCTGAACCATAAATGAACGATCAGAGAAAACGACGTCGATAGGATAATATGAAGTCAGTTTGCTTATGGATAATAATTTTTTTGTGAGATGGGGAACAACCAGAACATCCAATAAGCGAAATTTATCATGAGCACGATAAGAACTAGTGTGAGTAATGGGAATAGAAGCACCGTTCGCGACAATAACATGATCATTACCATTATAAGGTGCGAGATCATCCATAGTAGTGGAATCCGGAGTCATGTGGGCAGAGGCACCGGTGTCAAGAAACCAATATGAACCAGGGGAAGGAGCAAGCGAGCACTGTGACTCGAAGGCCTGAGCAAGGTTGACAGAGGGCTGGGACGAGCGAGCATATCTCTCGGGACAACGACTAGCATAGTGGCCCGGTTGGCGACAAATCTAGCATGTAGGAGTGAAAGACTGCTTGCCCCGAGCACCTTGCTAGGCAGGGGAAGGGCGACCACCGGAGGTAGTAGGTGGGCGGCCACCATGACCAGAGGAGCGAGCATGAGAGAAAGATCGGGGCTGCGAGGAGCCAGAGTGCTGATCAGTGGCAAAAGCAAGAATATGAGCGGTTGGGGCGTCCATGGAATGCTGCATAAGGTCAAAATTAATAGCCTGATGAACCAAATCGCGAAAAGAAGGCATCGGGGTCATAGACATGCGGGTGTCAGAGAAACCAAGAAACTGAGGGCCGAGAGACCGTTCAAGAACCAATGACTCTTGTCAACGGCATCAACAGGGCGACCAATAGAGGCTAACTGGTCACAGAGAAGTCGAAACTTCTTGATATATTCATCAACCGAGGAGGTGCCACGGCGGAGGTTGAACAATTCACTACGTAACTGGTTGAGGCGAGAGGCAGAGGAATGACTAAATGCCTCCTTGATGGCTGTCCAAACAGATCGAGACGAGGTGAGGCCGATCACTTCGGCCATGGTGTCTTCAAAGAGAGAAGAGAGAATAAGGCTTAGAATCTTCTGATCCAACGCAAACCAGGCAGTATAATCCGGGTTTGGGACATCCTTGCCATCAGACTTGACGGTTTTGGGCGGTTCCGGGTAAGAACCGTCAACGTGGGAGAACAGATCATAGCTGGTGAGAACAGCCAAACAAGATAGTTTGACGCAGAAAGCTTCACGGTAAGCATGTGCACGAGAGTGTTAAGGGGAAGACAGGAGGAGGATTCTACCATGGCGCCGAAAGAGGAGGAACGGGTGACGACAGTGTAAGGAGAGGGAGAATTTAGCGTGAGGCTAAGAGTGACGGCTAGGGTTTAGGTGAGTTTGACTGATACCATGTGAGAATAGGTATGAGATCACCGTTAATGAGGTGATTGAGAAGATCCAATATATATAGTCAAGGTACAAGAGATTTACAAAGAAATAATAACAAACAAATAAAATGAAATGAAATATTTACAAGATCGGGAATGATATAATGCCCACCAGTGGGCACAAATTTTATGCCCACCGCTTACGTGGCAATGCCACATAATATATTTTTTATTCCATATTTTTAGATTATTCTCATTTTACATGATAAATATTATCTTTCCATGTAAATAGGATTAAAAAAAAATCATACCTAAAAAGAAATACATGATTTTTAAAATATATAAATTTATAAAAATAATAATAATAATACATGATTTATAAAATAAACAACTTTAACAATGTATGAAATAAATCATTTTATCATAATAATTTTTTACTATTATGCGTAAATAATTTAATTTTGTGAAAAAAAAATGTTTAATACTCCAATATATAATTTATTTACCGAAGATGTTTCAATATAGTTTATATTGCAAACTTTTAAAAATATATACTCTAATCTAAAGTTTTTTTAAAATACTTTTGGAAATACTTTTAGAATGGTTATCATTTTTAAAAAATATTTTTTAATTTTTCAAAACAACTTTTAAATTTTTTTAATAATAATTATTGTATTTAATTATTAATAAATATTCAAAATAACTTTAAAATTGATTTAATATAATTTTATTTATTAAACATCGATTAATTTTTTGGAATATAATTTTTGTTTATGTTTTTTTTTAATCCTATTTACATGGAAAGGTAAGATTTATGATGTAAAATGGAAAGATAAGATTTATGATGTAAAATAGGAATAATCTAAAAATATGGAATAAAAAATATATTATGTGGCATTGCCACGTAAGCCGTGGGCATAAAATTTGTGCCCACCGGTGGTCATTATATCATTCCCGTTTACAAGATATGGTAAATAATAAAGTGGATATTTATTTCCTATTATTCTTGCTTTCAATTTAGATATTTTGTGATTTCCTGAACGTGTAGTTAAATAAAAGACGTTCGGCGCATGGTTACTCAAATAGAGTATGCGCAATCGGTACAAAATCACTCATCACTCTCTTCCCTATCTATCCAAGGTCGGGTTAAAAACCCCCTCCGGTAAACCCATTGGGAAAAACCCGGATGGAGGAAAACTGTGCCTCTTCATTTAGAATAGGTACTCCTCCCAATTGTTCAAAAAAAAAAACACCCAACATAGTGAATGCGAAACCTAACCCAAACTATTACAGCAGTGTGAGATACTAGTAAAGCTATTACAATAAAATCACGAAGACCACTCCAGCAAGGCTTCAGGATCAGAAGGGTATGCTGCCTGGGGCGTAATGTGCAAATCATGAATGGTCCAGCCTGCGGCCAAGGGTTCCGAGGTTGAGCTCCGGTTCGTCTTGAGTGTCGTCCACCCGCCCATTCATTCCAGCTCTTAGCTGTTCCTGCACATTCCCAAAACGCACAGCAGTGCTCTATCCAATATAATAAAAGGCAGAGAAAAGAAATATACATTTCCATAAGTACAGCATGTAGAAAGAAATATAATACAACAACCTAGATAAGGTCAATCTGCCCATCAAACCCCTTAATAAAACCCCCAAACATGCACATATTTAGTTGGACATCTCGTATAATGCGCTCTAGGCGATACGATTTGTCCTCAAACCTGAATTTATTTCGAGTTTGCCAAAGGTGATACACAACAGACACAACGCAAAGGCGACGAATCTTCTTCTCAACGGAACTAAGCCCACGCGACCTATAAAGATCGGCAAAACACTGTTTTAAATTCGAAGGACCATCCCCCCAATCAAGCCAAGCCCCCATTCGTTTCCAAATAAGCCTGGCGAAACTGCAGTCAAAGAATAGGTGATCAATTGTTTCATCGCCATTGATGCAAAAGACGCAACGCCGGTCTTCCATCTCTATGCACCTACAATTTACTCGAACTCTTTCACGTGCCACCAACCAGCACACGAACGAGTATTTTGGAGGAATGAACGGTGCCCAAATATCTTGGAAACGTAGTTCCGGTTGCCGATGAATATCACAAAGCGCCTTGTAGACTCTGCTCACATCAAGCCCGCGTATGTTACCCATTTTTTCCAGCCATCGTATACTAGTTGGGATGTCGCCAATCCTTTCTCTAATCCAATCTCGAAAGCTGCATACAGCCCTCTTCATCGACGAACTGCCACTACCTGCATATAGAGCCCAGATTGTGCCCTCATGAAGCCATCTATCTTGCACCCATTTGACCCATAAGGTATCTCTCTTCCAATGAATATCCCAAAGAGTTTTGCCTATCAAAATTCTGTTCCAGCACGCCATATCCTTCAATCCGAGACCACCCTTCGATTTTTCACGGCATATATCCGTCCATGCAACTAATGGGGTCTTGCCACTCCACAAAAAATTCCTACACAATGCCTCTAGTTTTCGAATTACCCCCTTAGGAATGGGTAATACGCCGAACCAGAATCCAAGGATACCATAGATAACGGAGGTAAGTAGTTCAACCTTGCCAGCATAGGATAGAGAATTAGCATTCCACTTGACAATGGTATCACGCACCTTCGTTAATAATGGTTCGAATTCCCGAATCTTGACACGGCTTGCTGCTAGAGGAACGCCTAAATACTTGACCGGAAGGTGGCCCTCAACAAATCCAAGCATTTCCAAAATGCGAGCCTTTTCGTCCTCCGGTACACCTGCCAACGTAATACTAGACTTTTCTGGACTAATACCAAGACCAGCAACAAGCTCAAAATTTTTAAGAGAATCATATAGCATATTAATCGAGTTAAAATCACCACGCGAAAAAAGAAGCAAATCATCCGCAAACATAATATTTGTTATTTTCAACTTAGCACACATAGGGTGATAACGAAATCTACTAATGGAGGCATTAAAACTCAATAAACGATGCATATACTCCATACAAATAACAAAGAGGTAAGAGGAGAGAGGGTCACCTTGTCGAAGACCTCGCTTGCCCTTGAAGAAACCGCATGGTGTTCCATTCACAAGAATTGAGTAGGATGGAGTAGTGACACATAGCATGATCCACTCCACAAAACGATCAGGGAACTTCAAGTGGTTCAATAGGCTTCGAAGAAAATCCCAAGAAACGGAGTCATAGGCCTTTCGAATGTCGACCTTGAGCATAGCTCGTCGAGAGACGTCCGATTCATCATAACCCCGTATAATTTCTTGAGCAATATAAACATTATCCGCCATCGTTCGCCCGGACACGAACGCGGTTTGGTTCTTCGACACTAGGAAGGGCGTGACATAACTTAGGCGTTTGGCAAGCACCTTACTAATAATCTTGTAGATCACGTTACAACACGATATAGGTCGAAAATCAACAACACTGAGGTTGTGCGTTTTCTTTGGAATTAATGTGACAAATGTGCAGTTTAATTGACGAAGGATTTGGCCATTACGAAAGAATTCATGTACCGCCTCAACAATATCGGGTTTAATTAGATCCCATGATTTCTTGAAAAAAGCGGAGGTATACCCGTCTGGGCCCGGGGCCTTGTCTTCGCCGATCGCCCATAGAGCTTCGCGAATTTCGTCCTCGTCCACATCGTTAACCAACCAAGTGTGCTGGACATCGCTCACACAGGGTCCGTGAGATACTACCTGTTCGTCAATTGGGGAGACGTGTGTTTCTGTGCCAAGGAGACTTTCATAATATGTTAATAATTTACTAGCAACCTCCGCCTGATTAGTAGTAACCCCATCGTCCGATTGGATATGGGCAATAAAATTTCTCTTCTTGTTTCTCTTGACGATGGCATGGAAATACTTGGTGCTCTTATCTTGCGTACGAACGTACTTGTTTTTAGCTAGTTGCCTCAAAAAGCTTTCCTCCCACTTCTTAATTTTGTAGACGTCCACTTTTTTCCTTTGAATTTCATCGTATACTTGCTCCATCCTCGCTTGGTTATTGCAATCCAGCACCTCTTTTTGTAGCTCCATAAGTTCCTGCTCCCCCCTTTCCACCCTACTCGAGATATGATTAAAATCCTTCTTGTTGAGGTCTTTAAGAGACGCTTTGAGCCTTTTCAATTTTTTGGTGATGATATACTGTTTTGTTCCAACAATTCCCGGCTCCTCCCAACTCCGCTTGACCACTTCAATAAATCCATCATGTTCAGTCCACATATTGTAAAAAATGAAAGGGTTTATTAACCTTTCGATTGGGACCAAGTAGCGAAGTGACGGACAAGGCGTGATCGGATTCAACCCCTGGTGCCACAAAGTCAGCACTAATGTTCCATCCTTCGTCCGTCCAAGTAGTATTGACCATTACACGATCAAGCTTGCTCTTGATGGCATGGTTAGTCCAAGTAAAAAAACAACCAGTGGAGGGTACGTCGACCAGGCATAATGTAGTAACACAATTTGCAAATTCTTCCATTCGGAGTTGGCTTCGATCGGCTCCGCCATGTTGCTCATCACTATGAAGGATCGTATTGAAATCCCCTGCTAGCAGCCACGGCCCTGGTACACGAGCATTATAGTCCACGAGATTGCTCCAAAGTGCTCTCCGTTCGTCGATGGTGTTCCTTGCATAAATACAAGAATAGGTGAAGGCTTTGTGTGTAATAAGACAACGAAATTTTATATGGATCACCTGGTCAGTCTTGACGATATCGCTCGCAACAACTTTATCACCCCTCCAAATTACCAAAATCCGCCCCATGCGGCTTAATTCAAAGTTATGGACGTTATTCCATCCGTCAAACGCTCTCTCGATCCAGCCACTATTCTCGTTTTTCACCTTTGTTTCTACAAAACCAAACACATCAATATTTTTAAGATTAATGAAATTCTTTACCTTCCCAAGGGTGAGATCTCCCCTTAGGCCTCGCACGTTCCAGGTTGCAATAATCATGATGAACCAAAGGGGTTGCCCCCGCTGCTAAGAGACCCACGTTCAGTAGATGCTCCGGCCGGTTTGTTGTGTTCCAAGGCTGAGTTTCGCAGCCTTGCAGCCTTTGAAGATTCTGCAATCTCCACCCACTTTTGAATCTGTGATGTGGAGAGTTGCACGCTGCCCTGACCCATTAGGCTTGGACCCGAGTCAAGTAATTTCTCGTATCTAACTATGGCCTCAGCAACCTCCATGTTGTCGGCCCGACCCTTCTCCTCGGAAACGACGTCCATTGCACAAACCTCTTCCACCGCGTCGTCATTTTCTAGATTCCGGAGCGCATCGAACCTGCCTTTTCCAGCAATATTACGTGTCGCTTCAACTGGTTGCCAAACTGAAGGATTACCACCATTCTTTTGACGGGTATACCTCCTAGGATACTTGGGTTGTTCAAATCCAATCTGATCATCAGTGCCAATAGCCGTGGAAGGAGCTGCTTCAGTTTTTTTTTTGGACAGATTGAGGTGGGTAGACTCTGCCTTGCTTCTCGTTGGAATCGTGTTCACTACGGGATCGCGAGGAGGATTCCTATTCTGCCCAACCGGATGTGATTGCGGAGGAGGGGGACAGTCTCCCGTTGGATGTCCAAATTTTCGACACTTATTACAATAACGAGGCTCCGTTTCGTATTCAATATGCTGCACCCATTCCTTGGACCCACCCAAATTTATTTCTACTTCACGAAGCAAAGGTTTAGCCGCATCAACTTCAACAAGAACCCGAGCATAAGAAATTCTCTCCATTGTATGAGATAACTTATCCGTAAATAAGGGGCCCCCAATAAAGGAAGCAATCATTTCAATAATTCGAGGATTCCAACAGCACAAGGGTAGATTACTCAACTTAATCCAAACAGGAGTAACACTGATTTCATAATCGCCAAAATCGAAAGCTAAGGGCATTTTTTTCATCATCAAAGTTCGACCCCAAATACTATACGGACCACCTTTAAGTACTTGCTCCAAATCCGCTTCGTTTTTAAATTTAAAAACAAGCCATCCACTATCATGACTCTTAAACTGATGGGGGACTTCCCAAGCTTTACACAGCTGACGAAGAGCTTGGAGGCCCGGGAATCGACCCATAAAGTAACCAATAAGTACATGATCCCATTCCTCAGTGACGAGGTCCATGGGTATATAAACTTTATTTGCAGTAGGAGGAACATAATTGAGTTTAAATTCGTTTTTAAGAATACGGTTACCTCGAACGCTATCCGGAATTGCCTCCTTCGACCAGACCTTCGGCTTGGCATGTGAGATATCAACACGAGGGGGGAGAGTTTGTCGGTTACCGTTTTTACTGAGATCCTCCATAGATTCGTCTTCACCAATGGGGGGAGTAACTGTATCACCTAAGGAAACATCAACAATAGGGTGAGAAATTGTCACATCCCGACTTTAGGGCCTAGTTGAAAACACCATACTTCTACTTTGAATGCTAATGTAACTCGAGTTTATGAATTTGTAAAAAAATTTGCAGCGGAAGATTAAATAAAACTCAAATTACTTAAATAAAATCATTACCGAATTTTAATTCAAGCAAAACATAAATACTTACTTCAAAGAATTTAAAGTGGCGCATAAATTAAAAATGTGCTTAAGTCAAGATGCAACTAAATTAAATTCAAACTAATATAGAGGAAAACATTGCATGACAAGACATCCACATCCACCGACCCTCCACCGCAACTCCGTCAATCTGAAAAATGTTAAATAGATTGGGGTGAGCAAAACAACTAGCTCAGTGGGGTCCCCTTTGTCACCGTTAAATATAAATGCAAATAAAATCATAACTCACAAACATGCGTAAATAAGTCTTCCATATATTGACCAATTAAATTGGCCAATCTGTATACGGTGGAGTTGCCCCCAAGGATCTTACCATCCCGGACCGTAGTCCCCGCTAGTTACAACGACCTTTCCGTCGAGATAACCCATAATAAGCATAAGCATAAACATATGATCATGTAGTCAAGCAACAATTAAATTCACATAACATTTAAAAGCGACAAAGTGTAAGAAAAACCCCACCTTAAATCTTTAGTAGTCTCGTAAATACGTGGATTGATTTAATGTAAGAGAGTCTCGTCACCTAAAAATAAAAGATTAATATAACTTAGAATTATTACCATTAATAAATTAATATAGTAAATAACTAATATTTTAGTATCAAACTAATATTTATGTGTATATGCTCTACTGGACTTGAACAAAACAATTACACTGACACCTTGTGATAATAATCCTACGGCAACTACTAAATAATTAGACTCCATAAAAGTAGGAAAGAAATATAACATTAAATAATAATAATTATAGGAAAAAGGGTAAATCTGTCATACTTCTATCTTATCCGTACCAACTTATTGTCCAATGTGTATAAAAATAACTAGAGCAGATTATCCGTACCAACTTATTGTCCAATGTGTATAAAAATAACTAGAGCATATTACGTTTATAACATCTCCATTATATATATAAATAAAAGTACAACATTATTTAATATAAAATAATAGGTTTGACCGGTTCTAGAAAATTAAGAGTATGAACACCATCTCCTAAAATAAAGGCAGGAATGAAGGAAGAAACAATATGCATAAAATTACTCATTTTCTTAAATCTGAAAATTAATTATTTGTAGCTTCTCATATAGAAACCAACACCCATTGCGAGAGATTCTAACTTAAATCAATTAATAAGATTTTATCCCTGAAGGTCATTATCATGATAGAAGAATCTCTCACAAACAGAAATATAATTTGCTTTGAAAATATACGAAAGGAAGCAGCATTCGTAAAAGCTTATCAGAAGAAAAAAAAAAGTTTGTCTCAACATACTCAGTAATTACACTAGCATACCAAAAACACTCGCATATACAAATAGAAGCTACGGCATACGGTGCTAGAGACAATAGAAGAGAAAATAAATATAAGGAAGGGGAAAGAAACATTTACAATGTTTCAAAAGAAAGGAGGACTACTGCTTCAACAAGGGAGAGGCTGAGATGAATTTCTAATCCATGGAGAATGCATTGCCAGAATTTGGTGTTTCATTACTTGGTGAAGTTTGTAAAATGGTTGATAGGGAAGTAGACGCTGACTATCTATTTCTTGGTAAAGCTTTGGCTCACATTAAATGATTGGAAGAGGAAAACAAGAGAACCTATTTATAGAATTTGCTACCCAATAATATGGGGACACCTATCACTCACCAACAAAATGTCCTCTCCTTCAAATAACAAACTTGTACAAAATGTTGCAGGCATTTCTGGCTTTGCAATTTGAATTAAGGGAATCAAGAGGGAATATTCTTTGATTCCATATTGCTAATGTGTATGTGGATAAAAGAACCGAGAATGAGAGTGGATGGTTTATGTACCGTATTCCCTTAAAAGAAAATGGAGAGGACTCACGCTAAAATAAAAATAAATCATGAGATCATATTTTTAAAATAAATATATTTTATTATATTAATATATATATATAAGTAGACATATCCTATGTAAATAAAAAATAAAAAAAATTATAATTAATTTTAATTTAATATCTTATATATTCTTATTTTAAATGGTGATTTAAAAATCACGGGTGTTACATCCTATTCCCCTTAAAATAAATTTCGTCCTCGAAATTGGTTATGTACCTTGATCATGTTGACCATGGCAAAAGTTCGAGCTCCGCCACCAGTTCCCGTATTTGGTCCTTTTGTTCCAACTCCACGCTTCGTCTTTGGACATTCACCAATCATATGGCCCTTTTCCTTGCACCAATAACACCGATTTTGACCCATCAAACATTCACCATTGTGATTCTTTCCACATTGCGGACAAGTAGGTCTGTCTGTTCTTTCTTTACCTCTCACGTCACCATTGACATTTACTCGCTTGTTACCTACATCTTCCTTTTCACTCGATCCTTCCCTCTTTCTTTTTCCACGATCCCCTTCAATCCTTGGTTTTGGTGCATCCATGGCAATGCTAGCGGCGATTTCTTCAGCACGTTCAAACGTTTCAGCTAAAGTTGTAATGCCTTGACCCGAAACCACATTCCTAATTTCCGAACGGAGCCCATACCTAAAACGTTGAGCCTTCTTAGCCTCTGTGTCCACCAGATGTGGAGCAAAACGACACATCTGACTGAATTTCCGCTCATATTCTGCCACTGTCATGTTTCCTTGTTTAAGGTTGAAAAATTCTGATTCCATCTTCACCTGGTATGATGGGGGATAGTACTTCACCTTGATGATACGTTTAAACTCCTCCCATGATAGTGTTGCACGCTCAGCAGCTGGTCGCATGCCCCAATATGAGTTCCACCATATTCTCGCGTCTTCCCGAAGTTGAAAGGATGCACAAGCTACTCGTTGTGCATCAGTGCACATTATAAGTCCAAGAATGCCCTCGATGGTCTCCAACCATTCTTCAAGTGCAGCCGGTCCATCCCGACCGTTAAAAGTAGGAGGTTTGAATCTGTTGAACTGTTCAACAACTTGGAGTTGACGTGGGGGTTGTTGAGGAAGGTTTTGTGCATTCAGAGTTTGAAGTAGGTTGGCCAAATTTTCCAACAGAACATTTCCACCTTGAGGTTGATTCTGGTTTCCAGCAGCTTGGCCCGGATTAGCAGCATTTTGGGCTCCAAACAAATCTGCTAATGAAATATCTTCCTCGTTTCGCTGATTTTGATTTCTGTTATTCGTAGCTCGTGCACGATTACCTTGACCCTCACGTCGATTAGCCATCTCCTAGAAAAGAACTCGATTGTTTTAATGATATTATTATTATTATAATTTTTTAGTATAAAAGGTAAAATCAATTTCATCATAACACTTAATCATCCATACTTGTTTATACCATCCGTAATTCAAAATAAACAGAAAATTACAGCTACCGAAAATATAAGAAGATAATTCTCTAAACTACTCTGTAAGATCCCTCATCATCGCTCTCATCGTCGCTCTCATCATCGCTCTCGTCATCGCTCTCATCATCCACAGGGTCTAAGCTTGATTCCTTCATTCCTACTGGCTTGCCGTTCTCGTGCGTAGTGTGGATTACCGTTTCTTCTTCCGGAATAGGTTCCTCCCCTGGCAGCGGTAGTAGTTCCTCCGGATCCTCTACTGCATTCCCAGTTTGTGCCCATCTATACAAACACTCGGCTACCACGTTCTCTAAGTCGGTCTGCATTCTTCGTTGCTCTCTATCCGCAATGAAGCTTCTAACTTCCTTCTCCCAGTCCAAAGGTAATCGAGTTATTACTGGGTTTACGGCCGCCTCATAGTGAGGTCGATTCGGCATATCTCTAATTCGTTGTAAGCTTCCCACAAGAAATTTCGGGACATTATCCCTCACATCAATAATCCTCTCATACCTTTTGCGCTTATTCATGTTATCTATTAATCACCAAAGTTATTATAATAGTTTATCAAAACCATTACATCATAATTTTGTGTCGTAATTATTTATATTCATATCAATTTCAACATGCAAACATCTTTCCATAATCGATAAATAACATAGCATAATAACATATCATACCTTGGAGTTGGAGCGGTGGGCGGTGGTGGATGCCATAACTTATATATACTAAAAATTGCACGATTTAAATTATTTTGAAAAAAAAAATATTTCCTTGACTCAAGATTTTTTTTTTAAACAAGTCTACAAGAACGTAGACCTGCTCTGATACCACTCTGTCACATCCCGACTTTAGGGCCTAGTTGAAAACACCATACTTCTACTTTGAATGCTAATGTAACTCGAGTTTATGAATTTGTAAAAATATTTGCAGCGGAAGATTAAATAAAACTCAAATTACTTAAATAAAATCATTACCGAATTTTAATTCAAGCAAAACATAAATACTTACTTCAAAGAAGTTAAAGTGGCGCATAAATTAAAAATGTGCTTAAGTCAAGATGCAACTAAATTAAATTCAAACTAATATAGAGGAAAACATTGCATGACAAGACATCCACATCCACCGACCCTCCACCGCAACTCCGTCAATCTGAAAAATGTTAAATAGATTGGGGTGAGCAAAACAACTAGCTCAGTGGGGTCCCCTTTGTCACCGTTAAATATAAATGCAAATAAAATCATAACTCACAAACATGCGTAAATAAGTCTTCCATATATTGACCAATTAAATTGGCCAATCTGTATACGGTGGAGTTGCCCCCAAGGATCTTACCATCCCGGACCGTAGTCCCCGCTAGTTACAACGACCTTTCCGTCGAGATAACCCATAATAAGCATAAGCATAAACATATGATCATGTAGTCAAGCAACAATTAAATTCACATAACATTTAAAAGCGACAAAGTGTAAGAAAAACCCCACCTTAAATCTTTAGTAGTCTCGTAAATACGTGGATTGATTTAATGTAAGAGAGTCTCGTCACCTAAAAATAAAAGATTAATATAACTTAGAATTATTACCATTAATAAATTAATATAGTAAATAACTAATATTTTAGTATCAAACTAATATTTATGTGTATATGCTCTACTGGACTTGAACAAAACAATTACACTGACACCTTGTGATAATAATCCTACGGCAACTACTAAATAATTAGACTCCATAAAAGTAGGAAAGAAATATAACATTAAATAATAATAATTATAGGAAAAAGGGTAAATCTGTCATACTTCTATCTTATCCGTACCAACTTATTGTCCAATGTGTATAAAAATAACTAGAGCAGATTATCCGTACCAACTTATTGTCCAATGTGTATAAAAATAACTAGAGCATATTACGTTTATAACATCTCCATTATATATATAAATAAAAGTACAACATTATTTAATATAAAATAATAGGTTTGACCGGTTCTAGAAAATTAAGAGTATGAACACCATCTCCTAAAATAAAGGCAGGAATGAAGGAAGAAACAATATGCATAAAATTACTCATTTTCTTAAATCTGAAAATTAATTATTTGTAGCTTCTCATATAGAAACCAACACCCATTGCGAGAGATTCTAACTTAAATCAATTAATAAGATTTTATCCCTGAAGGTCATTATCATGATAGAAGAATCTCTCACAAACAGAAATATAATTTGCTTTGAAAATATACGAAAGGAAGCAGCATTCGTAAAAGCTTATCAGAAGAAAAAAAAAAGTTTGTCTCAACATACTCAGTAATTACACTAGCATACCAAAAACACTCGCATATACAAATAGAAGCTACGGCATACGGTGCTAGAGACAATAGAAGAGAAAATAAATATAAGGAAGGGGAAAGAAACATTTACAGTGTTTCAAAAGAAAGGAGGACTACTGCTTCAACAAGGGAGAGGCTGAGATGAATTTCTAATCCATGGAGAATGCATTGCCAGAATTTGGTGTTTCATTACTTGGTGAAGTTTGTAAAATGGTTGATAGGGAAGTAGACGCTGACTATCTATTTCTTGGTAAAGCTTTGGCTCACATTAAATGATTGGAAGAGGAAAACAAGAGAACCTATTTATAGAATTTGCTACCCAATAATATGGGGACACCTATCACTCACCAACAAAATGTCCTCTCCTTCAAATAACAAACTTGTACAAAATGTTGCAGGCATTTCTGGCTTTGCAATTTGAATTAAGGGAATCAAGAGGGAATATTCTTTGATTCCATATTGCTAATGTGTATGTGGATAAAAGAACCGAGAATGAGAGTGGATGGTTTATGTACCGTATTCCCTTAAAAGAAAATGGAGAGGACTCACGCTAAAATAAAAATAAATCATGAGATCATATTTTTAAAATAAATATATTTTATTATATTAATATATATATATAAGTAGACATATCCTATGTAAATAAAAAATAAAAAAAATTATAATTAATTTTAATTTAATATCTTATATATTCTTATTTTAAATGGTGATTTAAAAATCACGGGTGTTACAGAAATCAAATTGGTGGGCGATACCTGGTCAGCGCTTAGCGTTGCATGATTATCGGCAGGGAAAGAGTTGGGAGAACTCGCTCGTGATAGATCTGGGAAGTCAGCATCAAAGGCACGGGTAACACGAGCCGCATCATCATCGGAATGGGTTGGAAGAGGGTCCATCGGGGGATCATGATCGACCGCAGCGTCGTCTTCGATTGCATCATCAATCGTTACAGAATGGGAGTTGAGAACTTCAGTTTCAAATTCCGTAACGGACGCGTCACAGTCTCCTGCAAAATTCAAATTATGGGCGTTAGAATCTCGGAGCGTGACATGCGCATACGTTACCTGGTCAAGTCGCATGGCCTCATCAATGGCAATATTAGGGGCAGTAAATGCATTAGTGAGAAACGGCAGCACTAATGTCGCGGGAGTTTCAGAAATGGCCACGCTAGACGCTCCTTCCAAGGGTGAAGTTGTAACGGTCGACACCTTTCCGGATTTAGGGTTTTCGGGGAAAAGGTTACCGCCGACACCGGAAGTATGGCCGGAGGCTCCGGAAGCATGACTGCTAAGGTGATTCTCAGTAACGGGGAGCACGTAATCTTGTACAGTATAGTCAAATGGAATGTTTTTCTCAATCATAACATTCCGTTCAGCAACAGCTAATTTAAGTAGGTCTTGACGCTCATTATCCTCCACATTGGAGTGGTCATATGCAACGGCCGAAGGTGAACTAGCAAAAGGGGTACCACTAGACCGTCTCTTTCGTGCATAAGGGGAATCATAACGCAGGGATTTCTTGAGTGGAGAGGGCGAACTTAGGTCCGCCGGATCATCGTAGTGCTTGCCCATAATATTCCAGATTCTAGGCGAATCAAGAACGCCAATGAAAAGCAAATTACGGGCAGATTCCTCAATTTCTTGTTAGAAATCGGGGAGAGGAGATATTTTGTGATTTCCAATAATCTCATGGTGGGAACAAACATTGAATTTTAAATGTAATTAAAGTCTCGTGATTATGGACAATTAAATCAATTGGCTTGTTGTTACCTTCCACGTTATGAGATTCATTAAATCTCCCGCAATTTTCTCATTGAAATTTGCCCACGTCCATCGTCTCCTCTCCGCTGACTCCATTCTAACCATAGCCACCCCTGTGGGCCCTAACACCCTATTGAAACCATCTTTCGCCATGACCAGTCACACCCCGACGATCGCCGCCCTTTAAGAATGGGCCCTACTCACAAGAAACATCACCATCCGTTGAGTTGAAAAGGACATCACAGAAGTTCTCTGTATATCCCAACCTCCCACATATAAAATAAAATGTACTCAATCACTCATATTTGAACGACACTGTCACACCACATACCCAACTTGATCATTGTGGAATCATAACAAGCTCTCGATGAAGGAGAAAGCTTATAATCAAATTAGAAATTTAAATTTCAGAAATAATTAAAATCTTAGGAAATCTTATACTGAAAAGTTACTTTCTCTTCTCCTCTCTCTTTGGTCTTTCAGAAATAATTAAATTTCAGAAATAATTAAAATCTTAGGCCATTAGATGCATAGTAATTTTATTTTAATCTAATTAAGAGTTTAAAATCTTAGGAAATCTGGGTCGATTGTTTAATTACACTACTAGCTCTTTCCATAATACTAATAAACCTTAACAGCAAAAACCGCGTGGAATCGACTCAGATATGGAAACAATTATTACTTTCCATATTCAAAATTTCATTTTCCTAGTATTACCTCCAAAAGCATATGGAAATTTTGAATTAGTATTTCCCGGCGTATCAAGAATTCGAGATTTAATTACAAGGGGATTTCGAAACCCTAGAAAGATAGTTGTGTTTTCTGTTTAATTTGTTGATACGAAACAATAATGGCAGTCGGAGCTTTAACTACGTGCAGAAAGAAGAGAGTTCAAAAGGGTTTTCGAAGGAGGGTAACCGCTTGCAAATCTAAAGGGATCACTCTTAAGAAGACCAATTTTCTGCAAGATGAAATTGGGGAAACTGTACCCTCCATTGGTTGCAAGAAAAGGGAGAATAAACAAGGGTGTAAGAGGAGTAGAGATGTGATTTCTGAATGTGGGAGCATTGAAGATTACGATATTCTCAACATGATTAATCACGGGGCGTACGGGATTGTGTACAGAGTTCGGAATAAGAAATCCGGAGAAATCGTGGCGATGAAGGAGGAATTCCAAGGCTTATCAACAGAATCCTTACGAGAAATCGACATTCTCAGGTCCTTAAACTCTCACCCTTGTATTGTTGATTTAAAGGAAGTAGTTGTGGATGATTATGATGGAGTTTACATTATAATGGAGTATTTGGAAAATGATCTAAAGATGTATATGGAGAGTAGAATTGATAGCTGCTTTAGTGTTGGTGAAGTGAAGTTGTTGATGAAACAGTTGATAGAGGGAGTTCAGTATTTACATGAGAATCAAGTCATGCATAGGGATTTAAAGCCTTCAAACCTTCTGATAAACAATGTGGGAGGGTTGAAGATTTGTGATTTCGGGCTGTCCACTCATTTTGGGGCCAAATCGGGGTCGTATTCCTCGAATGTGGTAACTCTGTGGTACAGGGCTCCGGAGGTTCTTATGGGAAGCAGTTGGTATTCGTGTGCGATAGATATGTGGTCGGTTGGGTGTATAATGGCGGAGTTGTTGTTGAAAGAGGTCCTTTTTGCAGGGGAGAGTGAAATTGATCAGCTTAATAAGATATTTAGGGTTCTTGGGACACCAAATGAGGGTGTTTGGCCTGGATTTGGAAGTTTGGCAGGAGGGCTTCCTAAGTTTGTTCAACAGCCTGATAATCTGCTTGGTCGCAAGTTTTCGGAGTTCAAGGAAGGGGCCGGGTTTGATCTACTCAATCGGCTTTTAACTTACGATCCAGATAAGAGAATAACGGCTGAATCGGCTCTCGATCATGCTTGGTTCAAGGAATGTTGAGAGTTTTTGGAAGTGTAGCTTTGATAGTACAATCTAATTTTGTTTTAGAGAGTTAATGGTAGATGAACAAGTTTTTGCTGAAATTGTGCATTGCATTTTCTTTGCTGAATGATTTCTCAGATGTAAAATTGCTCACTGATATCTTTTTTTTCATATTATACTGTATCTATACATCAAATTACAATCTACAGTTTGTACAGTTGCTGAAACATGTGATTTTTTCTTTCTGGTGCATTATTACAAATCTAAAAGCAGTGCAAGGAAGAACCAGTTACTAAAAATATACTGTAGTATATTAAATGGCCTAGTATTTAGGGATTTTTCTTGATTGAAATTTTAAATGGCTAATTCAGATTCTAATTGGCTGATAATCCTGCTGTATTGTATCCGTTGGTTGGATCGAACAAATTAGCGTTGATAATTTAGTGTTGATGTGGATATTGAACTAACTCATGAGAATACATCAAGAGTATTTTTCTGTAGCCAAAGATGCTTCGGATGAACTTCATGTCAGGTATATATATGCCCCTCCTGATCCTTGAAAAATCTTTAACTTCCATTAGTCTCTACCTAGTATCTTAATACAACAACTTCAACTCTAACTCTTTTTCATGTGATGAATATTTCTGAGTTATAGGCCTGCAATGAAATTCTCATTCAAACAGCAGCTAGATTCTCAAGATTTTTGTTTTAATACAATTTCAGTGCATAATTGCAATCTTACTTCTAAACCTGCTCCATCAATATAATGTTGTGCTCTCTATTTCTCATCTAACTAGATACACTTAGTTTCTTTAGTACCAAACTCGGTTGCTCTAGGATATCAAACTTGTGTCATGTAAATACTTGTCATGTAAGTGTAATCTGGCTCCTTGTTATACAGCAAGTAAAACAGGAATTTTATTTCCTATTACATTTTAGACTTGCTGCTAGATGACTGTGGTTTCACCAAAGAAAATGCACCTCTTTTAAAAGACCCTTCTGAACATAGAAGAAGAATAGTAGGCAAACTTTTGTACCTTACAATAACTAGGCCAGATTTATCTTATGCTGTACAATATATATATGAGTAAACCTAACGAAGCTCACTTATCAGCTGTCCATAATAGACTTCTTACGTACCTCAAAACTGACATAGGAGGATTAGGTGTTTTTTATCCTAAAGAAACTGATTTTGCATTTACAGATTCTGATTGGGCCATATGTGATGAAACAAGAAGAACAAGTATAAATGGCTTGGAAATCAAAGAAACAGCCAACAGTCACTAAATCATCAACTGAAGCTGAATACAGGGCCATGGCCTGCACAGCCTGTGAAGTTCAATGGATATTGTACATCCTCAAAGACTTGAACATACCTCATTCACAAACAGCATTAATGTACACTGACAGCAGATGATAAATCAAAACACATAGCAATTGATTATCACTTCACTACGGAGAAGAAGATACAACAAGGAGTTTTGAAGCTCATACTGATTGCAACAGCAAACAACTTGGCAGACAGATATCACCATTTTCTTTTCTACATTTCAAGGCCAAAATATTCACTCTCATTTTGAGGGGAGATCTCAAGATACAGTATAACCGAAGTTATCTGATTATTTAGTAAGATAGTTAAGTGCAGTTAATTAGTTTAAATAAGTCAATTATAGTATAAATAAGAATGATGGTACTTCCATTTGTTAGATTTAACAGTTTGTAGTATTACCATTGTAACCTCTTCAAGATGTACCTTCATTCCTTCAATAAAAAGCGACATTTTGTGATCAAGACTGAGACAACGTAATTAATTATACAGAAGAAAAACAACTGTCTGATTGGCATTCAAAGTACGTTGTGAAATTATATATATATCTACAGATATAAAGAGGAAAAACGCCAATGACAACATCAGCAGCAAGACATGGAAAGTGCTTATTACAGTAACAGATGCAGATGTTTAAAATCATCAAAAAAATATAAATTAAACCCTTTTATTAGTTGCAATTATATAGGGATAATATAACCTTCTTAAGCTAAATGGAGAAAAGAACATCATATCTAACAATTATTGCTGAAGAAAGAAAGTTCCACAGTTAAATTATTTTTGTTCAAATCCAACCAAAAACTACAAATATGCTATGGATACTTGACCAATTTATCATCATTATACTAAAGAAATAAAACTTGACTAAAAAATGGGTGTATATATTCATCACAAATGACACTCAATATGTTAACTTTCGATACAATCACATAAAACATTGCATACACTTAGGTTACAATTATTAGGCAACAAAACTACCAAAGGATGATTGTGGCCTCTCACAAACTTCTGAACCTTCATTTTCTATCGGGTAGCTTGCTCCTCGATCTCATTATCATCCAAAAATTATTGAAGATCAAAATGAAATAAGCAAATTGCATGCATGCTTCATGGTCCACAACTCAATACACTGAAATTTATCAGTAAATGTTAATAATTACAGCCTGGCCACACCCACACTAATAAAAGAACACAATTACTACTCATTCTTCACACAATACTTTTCCGAAACAGTTGCTACAAGCACAAACGGAAACATGAATGCTCTGTACCTAATCAACAATTGAAAGTTAAGACACAACACCATGACATGTAACCTGTCAAACTTCTATATCTATTCATTACAGCCATATACATATGTGATCAAGAAATCTAACATCAAAATATTGGAACAACCTCATTACATTGAGGAATTGGGACAACATTACAAGACTACGCTTGGAGCAGAGAGCAATTTGGTTAATCGTAAGAATAGGTGCATCGTTAACAAGCTATCGGAACCCGCTTGATGACCCTTCCCGGCTGCCCTTTCAACATTCAGATTCTTGGCAATCTTCTCTAGGCCTCCGTACAGCCCCAACTGTTTGGCCATGTCTCTAGTGTCGTACGAAATAGTTCCAAAAATACTCTCCTTTAACATTGTGAACTCCTCGTAGCAGTAGGGAAGTCGGCTGCCGGTTAATATCCTAATCAAATAGCCATAGTCGCAAATTCCGTGGAAAGTGATCCACTTCAAACCGGAACCCTTACCCAGTCCATATTGGTGGAACTTTCGTGCAAAAACCGATAGCCTCATTCATGTAAAAATTTATACCCTGGTTGGTGAGGAGAGTGAGTGCTTCGGGGTCGTGGCGATTGAAACCGTGAAAATTGAATTGCCACACGTAACGAAACGGGGTGCCGAAGGTAGGGAGGTTTCCGTGAACATCAGAGAGAGTGAGACCGAGTTGAATGAGTTTAAGTGAGTTGACATTGTTCCTCATTAAGTGATAGTGTTGTATAGGTGAGAGTTTAGAGAAAGGAATACGGGTTGTGAAGATTGAACCTGGAAATTCTGTGTCGAACTAGGCGAAACCAATTAAGTGGTAGACATTGTTGAACAAGCCTGAGTTCCTGTTCCACGTTGTAGTCCCAAACCTCACGAACAATAATCTTCTCAGAGCAACACATCATTATTAAGCAAGAAATACAGAGAGCTGACTAACCGTTGCGTTGCAATATAAGGGAGGGAAGTACGAAATTTCAAGAAGAAAGGCGCCCACAACGAAATTTGATACCTAATTAACTCTGACTAGCCGTTGCAATATAAGAGAAATATTTGAGATTACGAAATTTCATGAAAGGCGCGGGTATGTGACAAACAAATGTAACAAACTCGATGTTCTTTCTAATAGGCTGACTAGCCGTTGCAATATAAATTTGAAATACGCGGGCTAATATAAGGAAACCCATCTTACTTCAATTAATATTTTTTTACTTCTTAAATTTTTACATTAATTTATATAAGGAAACCCATCTTAGTTCAATTAATATTTTTTTACTTCTTAAATCTTTACATTAATTTATATAAGGAAAGTAGATATCAACATCTCCTAATTAATTAATACATGTCGTATTTCTAAAAAAACAATATTTCTAAAATATTACTCAAATTTATAATCATATGGAAATTTAAAATACTAGAATTTATTAATGGATTTGAATTGAAGGTGGGTAAAACCACAAAATATACACAATACTGGAGTACTAATTAGTGGAGTATAATTAATTAATTTTTTTTTTTTTTTTACAAAATTGATATATTTTATTTTCATAATAATTTTTTTTTTTTAGATTGGAGACACAAATGGAAGTAAATTAAATCTAGTGATTACAAATAACAATAGAAATACATAATTCTTTCAAAAATTATTATTATTATTATTATTATTATTGTAATTATATCACACTTTTGAAAAATACTCCTCTTTTATTCATCCTAGAAAATTTTATTTCACATCCTATAACTTATATATAATCCAATTTATATCCTTTAAATTTTTTACTTTTTCAATTTACGTATTAAGGTGTTCAATTTACATCATCTTTACCAAAATATTGAAATTCCGATCAAACAGTTCAATTTAAGTCCTTTAAGTTTGAAAATTAAAAATTAATAATTAAAAAAATCTAAAAATCACATTAAAAAAATTTAAAAATCTCATTAAATTTTATAAATGATGTAATATCAAAATTAAAAATTCTACGATTCTAAAAATTGAAAAAATGTGTAACTTAAAAAAGATTTTTTGTCACTAAAAATATCATTAAAATTTTTTGCAAATCTCATAAAAATAATCCCTATAACTCTTCACGATAGTTCTCTCATTCTCTATTTTTTTCTCTCAATTACAAATTACTCTTAATAGCTCATTTGAACAAGGTTTCAATTCAATTGAATGAATGGTGTAACTACTAATGGTATATAAATAAGAGATTATATACAACTAGGTACGTGTTTTAGAATTCTATAGTAACTAAGGTCACACATTTTTAAAAATTGCAACTGAGGTCATATGAGACCATTAATACCCTCCATTTCATTTCTTTGCCAAAACTCACGTGCCTCTCCTTTTCCACACGCCATCATGTCAAAACACTATTCCTATTTGTAATATCACCATTTCAAATCAAATGGTGAGAGAAAAACTTCATTCTTCCATTGTCAAAACCTTCATTCAAATTTCAAAATTGCTTTCAATTCAACAAAAATGGAGCACCAGATTAGTGTGTGTGTAAAATATAACAGTCAGTGTAAACTTGTTTCCCTATCTTTCGGCACATCATTTACTGATTTCATGACAAAAATTCATCAAGCATGGCCACGAATTCAAGGTATTTTCGAAAACTTGGAGTTTACTTGGTCAACCGGAAATATTGTGAACTGTTTGTTGGGTTGCGACGATTATTTAAAAAAACATGATTTCATATGCTCTATCGAACACTTTAAAATTAGTTACAATTTGTTCTTCAAAATTAGGTTCGCCTTCTGTGTGTTCTCGTACTGATGTTCGTAATTTAAAGTTTGAGAATAGTCAAGGTCTGGTAGAATCAAATATTCCTATTAATATCCCTTGCTCAATCCCTATTTCGATAAAAAATTTCAAAGATAGTAGAATAGTATTTCGATCTATTAAGAATCTTAGTTCCAAAATTTGTTCACAAGAAATTCCAGATACGGGATCCGATCTTCCGTCCCATGATATATGCCCCAAAACCTTAAGGAACCCTTTACTTTCGGATTCATGGGCTGACAAGTTTAAGGATATATGTGTTGGTACAGTTTTTAATGGTGGTGGTGTTTAATTCAGGAAAAAGTTAATGAAGTATGCAAATGTGGCTGGATTTGTTTATAAATATCGTAGGAATGATCGTAAGTATATTAGAGTTGAATGTAATCATCGAATCGCTAAGACTTCGTCTGGTATTTTACTTATTACGGATGGTAATTTTATTCATAGTTGCATTGTTAATTCGTTTAACAGTGTCCTGAAGCTTATGTCTGATTTTGTTGTTCAAAAGGTTAGGACAACTCCCAATGCATCTGGTAAAGATGTTACTCCCTCCTATTCTTTTTAATTGACGTCCTGTAGGTTCACACACATATTAAGAAATAAACTATTTTCCTAATATGCCCTTAATAAATAAATGAATGACCGTTAATTTAACTGGGTGCATGCCTGATTTTATGGGAATGATGGATGACTTATTCTTATCAATTCATTACCTAATTAAGGAAATAAAGGGGGTATATTAGAGATAAATTTACAAAACGTCAATTAAATTGTTAATTCTAAAAAATCTAAAACGACAATTAAAAAGGATAGGAGGGAGTATTCATTTATTAGACATTATTACAGATAAGATAGTGTTATAGCTGGGAAGTATTTGAGGGATTATGAAATTATTACAAGCAACTAACATATGTTGCTAATAGCCGTTGTAATATAAGAGAAGTGTTTGAAATTAAGAAAGGCGCGGAAGGTATCAAGAAACATATGAAATATAACTAACTTAACTAACTAATTAACAGGACTATGCCCCTCCATGAATCTAAATGTTAGATGCACTCTCCCTTTGTTTTTACTAATTTATTTTTGCTCTAGCTTTTAGTAAAATATTTGAAGATAGATACGCATTCCTCTAAAATTTAATATTAACCCTATACCTAGAGGAATGTCGTCGCCGAAGTCAACCACAGCCCCAACTCCGCCAACCAAACAAATTTAATTTTTTTAAAAAAAGAAGTTAAAAATCTTTAAAAAAATAATAATAATAATTTTATTGTAGTAATTGAAACAGTTGTTTTTTGAATTTTTGGAAAAACGAAAGCAAGTATCACTAAAATTAAGTTAAGCAACACACAATTGAAACAAAATTAAGCCTAATGTCTTGAATTGTGCTAAAGTCTATCACATATATGTGTAGACCAATCCTTCGTGAGGCTTAGGTGAACACATGCACTAATTATCAATTATGTAGTCTAATTAGTACCTGTAGACACCTAAATTTAATTGGTCCCTCCAATTGATTTGGGCCTCTAAAGCCCAATAAATTAATTTAAAATTCAAGACGGGCCTCTAAAGTCCCATAAATGAAAACGGGCCTCTAAAGTCCAACAAACCAAATTGAGCCCAAATAAAGTATTCTTAGCCCAAACAATTCGAAATTTGAATTAAACCCTAACCACTTGCACAAATATCTCTCTGGCCCATAAGAAACCCTAGGTTCTACACCTATAAATAGAGGTCTCATTTCATTCATTTCAGAATCAAGAAATCAGAAGCATTCAAGACTCTAAAATTCTCTGCAGAGATTTTAGAGTGTTCTTCAGCAAGCGGAGGAGCTTCAACGGCGTTCTTCGTGCAAAGCGGCGAGAAGCAGCGTTCGAGTGGAGATCAAGGTGTTAAGCCCCTTCGATTCGGCGTTCTTCGTGCAAAGCGGCGAGAAGCAGTGTTCGAGCGGAGATCAAGGTGCTAAGCCTCTTCGATTCGACGTTTCTTCAAGGAGGAGATGCTTCGTGGATCTTCAACGTCGTTCGTCTTGAATAAGTCCTGAAAAGTCCCGAATAAGTCCCAAAAAAGTCCCGGAAAAGTCTCGAAAGTCCCGAAAAGTCCCTAAATTCAACGTTTAATCCAAAATACGGTGCTAAACCTTTGGATTAACGTTACAAAGTCCCAAATTCAAGAACGATCTTCAACGACGTTCATCCAAAAAGTCCCTAAATTCGGCGTTTAATCCAAAATACAGTGCTAAACCTTTGGATTAATGTTATAAAGCCCCAAATACAAGATCAGATAGGATTCGGCTGCGGATCCAACTCCAGAAGTTCCAAAAGTGCTCAAGAAATTCAAGAACTTCAAGAAGAGAGAATCAGAGGAGCAAATTAGAGATTGTAACCCGCAAATATTCATCGGTTTAATCCGAAATTAAATAAAATCGTTTACCATTTTCGCGTTTTTATATTTAATTCACGAATCTGTGTTTACAAATTGGCACGCCCAGTGGGACAATCTCTACCTCTCATCTCTACTCTTCAAGCAAATCAAGTCATGACGATGACACCAATCAAGATAAAGATCAAGAGAGGTGTTGCATCCGGACCAGCTGGTCTTGATTTTGAAGACGTGAACGTAGTCACGAGAAGTATGTCAAGAAGCTCGAAGTCATCGTCTTCTTCAGAGGAGTCTACTGCAGAGGGTCCATCGCCCAACACTGCGAACAAGGAGAACAACCCAGCCTGTTCCCCTACTCGTTCCACAGCGAGCTCATCAGATTCAAGTACAGCCTCAGCAATGGCGACAGGCACTACGACTGTTGAGGAGCAACTAGCAAGCTTAACCCGAGTCATAGAAGGACTCACAAAACATGTCCAAGAACAGGATGCCCAGATTGCTAAACTGATAAGCAATGCAGACAAAGGAAAGCAAGTCGAGGGACATGATGCTGAGACGTCTGGTGAACGCCAACCAATAGAAATTGACCCAACCCTTAAGGAGTTACAAGTTTCTCCCGATGGTTTGGTGCCCGTTGACCGATTGAAAGAAATCATACTCGGGGCAATCAAAGATAAGTTGGAGGAAAATCCCAAGTCTTCATTCACCTACATCAAGCCTTACACGAAGAGGATTGACAGTTTGAAGATGCCAGCTGGTTATCAACCTCCAAAGTTGCAGCAGTTCGATGGCAAGGGTAATCCAAAACAGCATATTGCTCACTTCATAGAGACTTGCAACAATGCCGTCACTTACAGAGATCACTTGGTAAAGCAATTTGCACGCTCGTTAAAGGGTAATTCATTCGATTGGTATACCGATTTGGAAGCTAGTTCGATTGACAGTTGGGAGCAGATGGAGCAGGAATTTCTCAATCGATTTTACAGCACTCGAAGAACGGTTAGTATGCTTGAATTGACGAACACTCGTCAATCAAAGGAAGAGCCGGTGATCGATTACATAAATCGATGGAGAAATCTAAGCCTAAATTGCAAGGATAGATTGACTGAAACTTCAGCTATCGAGATTTGCATCCAAGGAATGCAGCGAGGACTTCGATATATCCTTCAAGCAATTCGACCAAGATCATTCGAGGATTTGGCTACTAAGGCTCATGACATGGAGTTGAGCATGTCTACAAGTGGATTTGAAGGACCGCTATATAAAGAGTGGGGGCAAAGGAAAACGAGTTTGAAGGAGTTGCAACGAAAGCAATATCCATTTCTAGACTCAGACATCCTCGGAATTTTCGATGACTTGATCAAGAATGATCTCATTGAACTACCACAAATGAAACGACCCGATGAGGCTGGGCGAACGGACGACCCCAAATATTGCAAGTACCATCGATTGGTAGGACATCCAACCCAAGACTGTTTTATACTTAAAGAGAAAATTATGCGGCTAGCCAAAGAAGGGAAGATCTTGCTAGAAGAAACTGAAACAACGGCGAATCACATCACAGTTGAAGACAATCAAGTTAAGGAAGTTTACGCAAATGACGCCTACAAATTGATTTCTGAAGACGACGTATACATTGGTCCCATGAACAGAATGTTTTTAAATGCTACTACACGTAAAGAAAACAAGTATGCTCCATAAACGCATGAGCATAAACTGCTTGTTGCTCCATAAACGCATGAGCCTAAACTGCTTGTTGCTCCATAATGCACGAGTCTAAACTGCTTATTACTCCTGGTCCGCATGAGTCTAAACTGTGTACGACAACCACCAAAGGTAAATACATGTGGTTAAACTGTTAACTTACTCCACTAAAGGCATTTTAAGTGATTAAATAATTAAATCCCTACTTTGTCAAAAGTAGTTAAAGAATAGTCACTCCTGGCCCGCATATGGAAAATCATTTGAAAGAAATTCGCAATTCGTCCACATCAAAGTCAAACGTTCACGTGAACGAAATGCGAGGGGGCATTTGTAGACACCTAAATTTAATTGGTCCCTCCAATTGATTTGGGCCTCTAAAGCCCAATAAATTAACTTAAAATTCAAGACGGGCCTCTAAAGTCCCATAAATGAAAACGGGCCTCTAAAGTCCAACAAACCAAATTGAGCCCAAATAAAGTATTCTTAGTCCAAGCAATTCGAAATTTGAATTAAACCCTAACCACTTGCACAAATATATCCCTGGCCCATAAGAAACCCTAGGTTGTACACCTATAAATAGAGGTCTCATTTCATTCATTTCAGAATCAAGAAATCAGAAGCATTCAAGACTCTAAAATTCTCTGCAGAGATTTTAGAGTGTTCTTCAGCAAGCGGAGGAGCTTCAACGGCGTTCTTCGTGCAAAGCGGCGAGAAGCAGCGTTCGAGTGGAGATCAAGGTGCTAAGCCCCTTCGATTCGGCGTTTCTTCAAGGCGTTCTTCGTGCAAAGCGGCGAATTCGGCGTTTCTTCAAGGAGGAGATGCTTCGTGGATCTTCAACGGCGTTCGTCTTTAATAAGTCCCGAAAAGTCCCGAATAAGTCCCGGAAAAGTCCCAGAAAAGTCTCGAAAGTCCCGAAAAGTCCCTAAATTCAACGTTTAATCCAAAATACGGTGCTAAACCTTTGGATTAACGTTACAAAGTCCCAAATTCAAGAACGATCTTCAACGACGTTCATCCAAAAAGTCCCTAAATTCGGCGTTTAATCCAAAATACAGTGCTAAACCTTTGGATTAACGTTATAAAGCCCCAAATACAAGATCAGATAGGATTCGGCTGCGGATCCAACTCCAGAAGTTCCAAAAGTGCTCAAGAAATTCAAAAACTTCAAGAAGAGAGAATCAGAGGAGCAAATTAGAGATTGTAACCCACAAATATTCATCGGTTTAATCCGAAATTAAATAAAATCGTTTACCATTTTCGCGTTTTTATATTTAATTCACGAATTTGTGTTTACAGTACCATTAACTCCTAGGATAGTGACCTGTAAACAATTTCAACGCGATTACTAATGTTTACAACTCGCCCTCTCACTAATCTCTTAGTCGACCTCTAATCGATTAATGTCTAATGTTGTTGATCTAAGCAATCAACCCTCTCTCGGTTAAGCTAATTACTATATAACATAATCGAAAATGCTAGCTAATAGGATTGATTAACCAATTAAATCATACAAATTACAACACTAGAAACAATAAACCCACAAGACATAGATTAATCATTAGGGCTGGCAAATCATGCTATCGTGTCGGGTTTCGTGTCGACATGATAAGGACAAACACGAATACGACACGATAAGGATATGTGTCGACACGACACGAACACGATAATTTTCGCGTCGACACGATACGATAACAAAACGATAATTTTTGTATCGACATGACATGACACGACACAACACGATAACGACACGCAACACGATAAGAAAATAAATAAATTTAAAATTGCATTTGAATATATAAAAATTAATATATTTATATAAATATAAAAAAATATTGTGTCATTATCGTGTTATTATCGGATACGTGTCATTATCGTATCATGTTGTATCAGGTAAATAACAGATTAACGGGTTGTTAACAGGTTAATGGGTTACATGTTAATTTTATCGTGCTTAACGGGTTGACACGAACATGACACGAAATTTTCGTGTCGTTATCGGGTCGACCTGATAACGACACGAACCCGATAAAATCAAACATTAACCCACAATTTTCATGTCGGATTCGTGTCGTGCTATCGTGTCATATCGAGAATTACCACCTCTATTAATCATTTATTTACTTCATTAATCTACTAATCACCCAACAAAACATCCACCCCAAAGCAATTAGATTTTAGCCAATGATTTTAGAGGAGAATCTCATGGCTACAACAAAGCAAACAATCAAACTCATAGAAAATAGCAAGAAATTTAAGAAATGAAGAAATTACCAAAATTAACTTGCAATTAAAAGAGATATCACCTTGAATGTAGAATTTAATCTACAACTTGAAGTAAATGACAAAGCACAACCTTAATCCTTACTTGAAATTGAAATCTATCCACTATTCTAGACTATTTTGTGAATTTAAAATGCAAAAATTGAAGAACACCACTAACTATGTGCTACTACGTGAATTGATCTTCAAAAAGTGGTGGAAAATGGGCAAAAATATGAAAATGAGGGTTTATATACTCATGGGGTAGGGTTTGGAAGTTGATTTTGCAAATAAGTCCCTAAAAAAATGGAGAAAATGCATTAAAAAAAACCCGAAAATGAGTCAAATCGGACGAGTTGGGTGAGTCAACTCGGCCAATGGGCTAAAATGGGTGGTCGACTCGCCCGACCAAAATACGTAGCAAAGGTGATTTTTGGATGTGGTCGGGTGGAATGGCTCTGGCTGGGTGGGTTGGCCTGGCCAAAATGTGTGGGCAGGGCTGGTGCACCGAGTCTCCCGGCTGGGTCGCCTCCCCTGTCCCATGTTTCGACCTATTTTCTTCGTCTCTTCATGTCTCGATCAGTTTTCAACCTCCAGTTGACTCGATTCTTTTTTTCATTCCACTTCATTTTTCGAGATGAATCCAATGGTGCAATCTTCATTTTGGCTTAGTGAGATATAGACACGTTTTTTGCTCCCTAAATCATCATTTTTCCTACAAACATCAACAATTGATCAACAACACATAAATATACAAACAATGTAAACTCCAAAAGTGCACTAAAATTATGCAATTTTCACCCGAATCAACTACCGAGAGAGTGAAGAGTGTGTTGTGAGAGCTTTCAAAGGTTATAAGTTGGTATTGCCCTCTACTCTTATCGACTCGTGTCAGAATCCGTTAAAGTGGCCCGAGTCAAGTGACCGTCGACGGACACCAAAACCAAACAAATACTCTTTAATTATTTTTTCAAACAAGAATATAGGAGCATAAAATTAATTCCAATTTCCAACCCTCACTCATTCGGTGAGGAAAGAAGATATATTTGTGAATTATGAGTATGAAGTGCAGGAAACATAAACAAAATTTCTCGTGGATGTAGAAATTGTATTGAATTATAAATGGGGATAGATTTCAATTTCCACCTCTAATCATTGCAATTTGTGCATTGAAAGTCAGTTGACTACATTTATGAACAAATTTTGAATACTTATCTACAATTTCATGGCTATAAAGAAATCGAGTGGCACATTAGCGAAATTTGATTTATCAAATATATATATATATATATATATATACACACGGTTTTGATATAGAATCAGTCAATCAGATAGTGAGTTTCTCAGAGAACTCAAAGTCTAAAATATGTGTACATATTAAAGTGTACAATTAATTTATGACGATGGTTAATTTTATAAAAAGAAAATCACCATCAAAGTCTATATCATTACTTTTATATATCAATTTGGAACATAGAATGCAGTTGAAATCGCATATTTAATTATATTAAGAGGGTATTTGTAAACTCTATAAATAATTTAAAAACACTTCTTAAAAGTAAATTAAAAATTGTAAGAAGGCGGCTTTAAAAAAAATAATTCTGAAAGTTGTTTGTAAGATTTGCAAACACCCCAAAAACCTTCTTTAAAAAATTGTTCCAGTTAAAATATACTTCCTCGTCACTTGGCCACATAAATGGCCAGTTAATACCCTCATGCGCGACCTGGGTTTTGAGTGGCAATGCGCGTCTGGCTTGCCGTTTGGCCATTGAACTTCATTCATTATATTTTATTTACAATTAATATATAATACTCCCTCCGTACAATTTCATTATTCTTACTTTTTTTTTGTTGTCCAATTTTATTATGCACGTACCCTTTTTTAAAACAATATTGTACTATTCATACTACTTTATCTCCACCCTCCTACTATCACTTATTTACCCACTTTGTCATTCACTTTATTCATAAACAATCATTTATTTATAAATGGACCCCACAATACCCTATCATATCCTCAATATTCATTAAAATTCGTGCCCGAAGAAGTGGGCATAATAAAATTGGACGGAGGGAGTATATTTTATTTTCTATTTTCTCTTCTTCAATATATTTAATTTAAATTTATTTATTATATAATTTTCAACACATACATGCTATTTTTTTTCTCAACATATAATTTAATTTTTTTCTTATTCAATTTAATAATATTTTTCATTTTTCTTTAATATATTTTTTATTTTAATATTTTTATTAAATTTATAATTATTAATACATATATAAATTTAAAATAGTAAAAACACACATATAAATAAAATTAGTAACATTCATATTCAACATTGAAATCAAACGATAGCTAATTAAAATGATTTTAAAATACATAAAAGTTTAATTAAAATTAAAATTTCAATAATATAACATTAAAAATTCAAATGTATCAACCCTAAATCATACCATACCCATCATCATTTCAAAATACATAAAAGTTAAATAAAATTAAATACTTTAATATCCTAAAAATTAAATTTGATACCTCAACCCAACTCGATATAATATATATATCAAATCAAACTATAGTTAATAAAAATATTTCAAAATCCATATATATTTTAAATATTTTATAATAAAACCCTAAATTCATAAGTTAAAAATTAAATTTTACATTAACTTATATATATTCATTTGAATTTTAGATTTAAAAATAGTTTAACTATACAATATATATTCATTTCAAATAAAATTATATTTTCACATTGTTGATGTTGTACTTGTGATGCTTATTTTGATCCAACACTCTTGGCAACTCTGTTTGTTGAGTGTTGTACAAAATATTCCATCACTTTGATTTGCCCTTTCTCCTAATACTAACTCCGATTTTAGATGTTGTTCTTAATGTCCTTGTATGCAGGATTGAAGACGTGGAAGTTACCAGGTCAAGCGGTTGCATAAATACAAGGAGTGAGAAGTTAAGAGCATGCATGGTGGTTCCCACTTTTAAGGAGTTTGTGGAGGAGGTTATAGATCATGTAAAATCTGATCTATGGAGGTTGCATGTAGTTAAAAATGTTGTCAATTAATAGAGGACTAATGCAACAATATGATAGATTGTTGTAGACCCAATCAACATATGTATCATACTTATTTCGTCTAGGAGATTATATGTATAGACATAAAAGCGAGGTAGTTTCATATAGTCAATTGAATTTAACAAACCTTTCTAAAAGGTGGTTGCTGATGTTGTACCGGTGATGTGCATAATGTTCCATCACTTTGGTCAACATCATAATTCACACTAACTCCGAATTTTCTATGTTGTGTGTAATGTTCCTTGTAGGCAGTTAGAAGACGTGGAATGTGTCCAGGTCATGCAGATTGCTTTTGGAGTGAGAAAACTACCACTACATGTAAGTTAAGAGGTTTCCTTAATTATAGGAGTTGGTGGGAAGTTCTCTTGATCATGCGTGTATGGTTGAGAGAGGTTGAAGTCTGATGAAAATTTATCTCCTATAAATAGAGGCAACCTCAACGCAATTAGAAGAGAAGAAAGAAGACACAATCCATTATAAGACTATCAAAAGCGTGGCGCTTCTAGTTTATGAAAATCTGTGTTTCTTCTCTCATTTCGTGTGATAGTATAATTGTAATCTCTATCAATTAGACTAGCACATTTGTTTGACTCTAGAAGTGTTTATGTTAGGCTAAGATTGAGAGGCAGTTTCATAAACTTTGTTTTAGATTCTTAGGGTTGTCAACACCTTGTAAAATTGGCATTTTCGTACCTCGAAGAGGTTTTTGGCTTTGTTTTACTAATTATATTTTAGTGAAACAGTATAGACTTATTTATAGTCTATACAAATTTTGAATATTCTATTGTTTCGTGCCTTTTATTTTCCGCTGCTTAAATGTTGTCTGGATAGTGCCAACACAACAGACAACACCTCTGATTTAGCAGGCACAAACACTTTCAGTTGGTATCAGAGCCAACTACTTGATACACTAAGTAGAGATTCTTCTTAGAGTGTATATTGCAATGGAATATTCGTTTTCTCCTGCACTTAGACGACCTTATATTGTGTACATCAAATATCTTGATGAACGAGCATGGAGGAGTATACTGACTGACTGGATTCAACCACGGACTGAAGCTGATGATGATCCAAAATCTTATGCTTCTAATGTTGCATCAGATGTGCCAACATCTGCTACAACATTTGCCACGTATCCATTATTTTCGATTACGAGTCTAAACTGTTTTAATGGATTTAATTATGATGAGACAGGTACTTCGAGAGAAAGTCACAACTGTGATTTGTCAAAGCTAGGTTATGCCTTAATGGTTGGTAAGACAAAAAGAACAGACATGAGTTACATTGGTATATCTTTTAAACCTTCTCATGATAAAAAAATCTATTGTGTTTGTTAAGGCAAAAGTAATGGATGGTTCTAATATTTCTGGTAAGACACAAATTATTGCTAGTAAGGTTGAAAAAGATTTTACATTCTATTACTGTTCTGAAAAATGTCATAAACGTCCATATTGTGCTAAACTGAAAAGAGATATGAATTCTTCTGAAAAGTTGTCTGAAATGACACATCATTCTAAACAACATTTACAGAAAACTGAATTCGTTTCAAAAACTTATATATCATGTAATGTTGTTCAAATGTCATTAAAAGCATGTGATTCTGATTTATGGTACTTTGATAGTGGATGTTCTAGACACATGACATGTCAACTTGAATTCTTATCTGATTATAATTCATATGATGGTGGAAATGTTACTTATGGAGGTGGTTCTAAAGGTAAAATTATTGGTAAGGGAATACTCAATGTTCCTGATTTTCCAAAGTTATCAAATGTTTTACATGTTGAAGGATTACTTACAAATTTGATTAGTATTAGTCAACTATGTGATAATGATCTACATGTTAAGTTTGATAAATATTCTTGCTATATTCTAGATAGAAATTATGATTGTCTCATGACTGGAACTAGATCTGTTGACAATTATTACTTACTTGAATCTAAAGATATATGCAATAGTGTTAAACTTGATGAGAATGTTCTTTGGCATCATAAACTTGGTCATGCTAATTATAGGCATATTAACAAATTGATGAGATTAGGAGCCGTTACAGGTTTACCTAAACTTCAGTTGAGAAATACCAAAGTGTGTGATTCATGCCAAAAAGGTAAGCAGATGAACGTGTCTCACAAAATGTTGGGACATTGTTCAACAACACACTGCTTCGAACTTCTGTATATGGATCTAATGGGTCCAATGGAAACTGAGAGTATTGGTGGTAAGAGATATTTATTAGTTGTGGTTGATAATTACTCAAGATACACTTGGATTGAATTTCTAAAAGAGAAATTTGAAACTTTTTTTACTTTCAAGATTCTTTATAAAAGATTCAAAACTGTTTTTAACTCTAAAGTTTGCAGAATTAGGTCTGACCATGGAAGAGAGTTTGAAAATAGTTCTTTTACTGAATTTTGTGAAAGTAAAGGTATCATGCAATAGTTTTCTTCACCTAAAACTCCACAACAAAATGGTATTGTAGAAAAGAAAAATAGATCTCTTCAAGAAATGGCTAAAGTTATGCTTTTATCCAAACAACTTTCTAAAAGATTTTGAGCTGAAGTTTTAAACACTGCATGCCATATTTCAAATAGAATCTATATTCGAACTGATTCCACTGAAACTCCTTATGAAATTCTGAATAACAAAAAACCAACCTTGAAATACTTTCATGTGTTTGGTTGTGTATGTTACATTTAGAATGATAGAGATCAATTGCATAATTTTGATTCTAAAAGTGATAAAGGATTCTTTTTAGGCTATTCTCGAAATAGTAAAGCCTATAGAATTTACAATTTGAGAACACGTACTGTGCAAGAATGTGTAAATGTGGTATTTGATGATGATGCTAGTTTTACAGGTCAATATCTTAAAGATGATATCTCTGATTTTGTTGAAATTTCAAAAAGTTCTGAGAATTCTGATCAAACTCAAACTGTTGCTTCAGATGAGGCCACATCTGAGCAAACATCCTTTGAAAAATCAGAATTATCAGAAAATCTGTATGATTCTCAGAGAACTCCATCTACCAGAATTTTGAAAGATCATCCATCAGACCAAATCATTGGAGAACTGAATATTGAAGTACAAACTAGAAGAAGATTGGGTATGAACACAAAAGATGTGGTAAGACCTATATGCATGTCATCCATATGCAACAAGGTAAATCATGTGTGTTATCTATCATTCCCTGACTAAGCTTGAAAATATGAAAGAAGCTTTGAAAGGTGAATTTAAAATATTTTGTGATAATAAAAGTGTTGTTAATATATCTAAAAATCATGTGCAATATTCTTTGACAAAGCATATAAGTATTAGACCTCATTTTATTAGAGATCTTGTTGAGAAGGAGATTGTGAAGTTGGAATACATTACTATCGAGAAACAACTTGCTGATATTTATGTAAAAGCCCTTGATGATAAGAGATTTTCATCCCTTCGAAAATCTCTTGGATTATGCCCTATCTGAAAAATTCTGACTAAATGTTGTATCAAATGTGGAAACATTTGAGACAACATATGGAACGTCTATTAAATTTTTTTGGATATTTTTCTGTGTTAGATTTTAAATAATTCTTCTGTGTAAATGTTATTTGAGTCTTAAAAAAAATTGTTGCAAAAATTTATGTTCTGGACATACATCTCTTAAATGCAAAAAGGGGATCACAATTTAGATGCTTAAAAATCACTGAGTAACTATGGGACACAGAGCTCACTACTACGATGTTCTCTTTTCAAAAGGTGATTAAAAAAAATTGCATCAAATTATTCATATATCCATTGAGTAACTATGGGGCACGGAGTTTGCTACTACGATGCACTCTTTTCAAAAGATGGATCAATGTGAAATTGTGAAAAAAAAAATATGTGCAACACAAATGAAGCAAATTCATGTAAAAACAGTGTTGAGATGTATGTGGGCCAACATTATGAGCAACATTGAAAATGACTCGAATTTCAGTTAACTTTACGAATTATTTATTTTCTGAATATTAGTTTAATTTTTCAAAATTATTGAATTGGATATTTCCAGGTCATTATTTTTATATTTATTGCATTTTTAGTATTTTATTTAATTTGGGCAGTTTTTAATTCCTTGTTTCTCTCCTACCAATTTCACACGATCACTTACATGTGAGAAGTTATTCATTTCACTTCCTATTTTTTCGAATTACTCCCATTATGTGTACAACTTCCAATTAATCTTCTCTACGCAAGTTCTTTTAATAAATTAAAATGTCTAGATATTTATATTGTTATTATATTCTATATCTTATGCATTGATTTTGAAGATATTATATGCAGTGGTATTTCACAGAGTATTGATTTTTCATCACTGCATTTAAATTCAAAAGTGTTTAAATTTTCCAAACTTTGAATTGTTTATTTAATTCGAATCTAGTTTACATGTATTTAAAGGATGGAAAACACTTCACCATTTGATCAAAGCTCAAATTCTCAAGCCTCCTCTTCCTCTGAAAATCGAACCCTCTAAACGTACTTACTTCAATGGAGATTTCCCTACGTGTTTCAGAAAATGTTGAAACGACACCGGGATCACCATACTTTATGATCAGTTCGATTGAGGTACCTATTCCAGAAACCGAAACCTCCACTGAAATTTCTTAAACGTCTACCCATATGACATTTCAAACCTTAAGACATATGTTCTAAAATGCAAAGCATTCACCCTCCTACTGAAACCATGAACCTGAAATCACTCAAAACCCTACTGCTACTCAAAGTCTTCTGACTCTTCCTACAACAATGGCGATTTCACTGAATGTTTCTGAGAATGATGGAACAATCATGCCAGCATTACCGCAGTTCATGATCTTCTAATATATATGTTTTTCCTTTCCACACCAACAGGGGGAGAAGCTGCATAAGATGCTGCACCTAATGCAAATTGTTGTAGATGAGAATTATCCTGCTTATTGAAAGGGGGAGTTTTACATCTATGGGGGAGTTTTGGAAAGATTATTTTTAGGGGGAGTTATTTTCAATGGTTCAAATTCACTTCGGTGTAACATTACATTCTATTCTTGTTGTTTATTCTACACTGTTTATTATCTATTATTGCATCAGGTTTGTTGTTGTTGAAAGGCCAAATTGGGGGAGATTGTGGTGCCAATGTTGTGAAAAATGTCACAACATATTATGCAACATCATCAATAATTCATCATTTCTTTCACAATCAACATTGATGGTGATAATCAAGAAATAAAAGCTATATAAGAAAGTGATAAGACAGTAGCAGAAGATGCACAAGATGTTGATGTCATTAAGAGCATGCATGGAGACTAATGAAAGCATACATACTGGATAAGTTATGAAGTGTAGTGTTTTATTATTTTTGAACTATTTATGTTATTTCCTTTATTATTTTAGGATTTCAATTTTGTTATTTATTTCTATTTTTAATCTAAACACATTGTTTTTAGTGTTTAGAGAAACACTTGTTACTTACATTTGACGATTACAATTTTATGTCATTTACTTGATGTAAACTTTGTATATTTCTACCTTGAATATTTCTGTATGTTTAACATCAGAAGTGTTGTAGTAGAAAGGCCAAATTGAGGGAGATTGTTGATGTTGTACTTGTGATGCTTATTTTGATCCAACACTCTTGGCAACTATGTTTGTTGAGTGTTGTACAAAATGTTCCATCACTTTGGTCAACATCATAATTTGCCCTTTCTCCTAATACTAACTCCGATTTTGGATGTTGTTCTTAATGTCCTTGTATGCAGGATTGAAGACGTGGAAGTTACCAGGTCAAGCGGTTGCATAAATACAAGGAGTGAGAAGTTAAGAGCATGCATGGTGGTTCCCACTTTTAAGGAGTTTGTGGAGGAGGTTATAGATCATGTAAAATCTGATCTATGGAGGTTGCATGTAGTTAAAAACGTTGTCAATTAATAGAGGACTAATGCAACAATATGATAGATTGTTGTAGACCCAATCAACATATGTATCATACTTATTTCGTCTATGAGATTATATGTATAGACCTAAAAGGGAGGTAGTTTCATATAGTCAATTGAATTTAACAAACCTTTCTAAAAGGTTGTTGTTGGTGTTGTACCGGTGATGTGCATAATGTTCCATCACTTTGGTCAACATCATAATTCACACTAACTCTGGATTTTCTATGTTGTGTGTAATGTTCCTTGTAGGCAGTTAGAAGACGTGGAATGTGTTCAGGTCATGCAGATTGCCTTTGGAGTGAGAAAACTACCACTACATGGAAGTTAAGAGGTTTCCTTAATTATAGGTGTTGGTGGGAAGTTCTCTTGATCATGCGTGTATGGTTGAGAGAGGTTGAAGGCTGATGAAGATTTATCTCCTATAAATAGAGGCAGCCTCAACGCAATTAGCAGAGAAGAAAGAAGACACAATCCATTACAAGACTATCGAAAGCGTGGCGCTTCTAGTTTAGGAAAATCTGTGTTTCTTCTCTCATTTCGTGTGATAGTATAATTGTAATCTCTATCAATTAGACTAGCACATTTGTTTGAATCTAGAAGTGTTTATGTTAGGCTAAGATTGAGAGGCAGTTTCATAAACTTTGTTTAAGATTCTTAGGGTTGTCAACACCTTGTAAAATTGGCATTGCCGTACCTCGAAGAGGTTTTTGGCTTCGTTTTACTAATTATATTTTAGTGAAACAGTATAGACTTATTTATAGTCTATACAAATTTTGAATATTCTATTATTTCGTGTCTTTTATTTTTCGTTGCTTAAATGTTGTCTGGATAGTGCCAACACAACAGACAACACCTCTGATTTCGCACGCACACACACTTTCACACATTATAATCAATAACATATACTCCGTATATATATATTTTCATTTGTAATAAAATTATATTTTCACATTCTGTAATATATATATATATATTAATTTAAAATAAAATTTTGTGAGGGTTGTTTTTTCTTTGCTAATTAACGAGGGCAAATAAAAAACCTCACTTAATTCCCAAAATTTAGTTTCTCGTTAAATATTCCGTTATTTCGAGTTAATTTTTTCTTTCCTTTTAGTGTTTTAGGGTGAAAGTTATTAGAAGTACTATATTATTTTTAGTGCGCCGATCGAAGATTATAAATCATGACAAGAAATTGTATGACGATATCGTACATTAAAAAGTTCTCTCATATGCATCACATATACATGGCATGGCATGATTTGTGATCTTATAAATTACTTGAAACATGTTCAAAAATAAAATGAAATGTAAATTTTAAAGTAAAACTCTGTCTCATTCAGAAAACTGTGATACTCTCGTAAATCATGCATGCAATTAATAAAATAACAAAAGCGCATGAAGACAAGGATACATTGGAACAATGGAAAAATGTACATCCGTCGACACGCTACCTAGTACTATATATCATCAATATTTGTAATCAACACATGTGCTACACTTAATTTTAAGCAATATATACACTACATTGAATAAAATATCAAAATATAGATTTTTTTCTTTTTGGGTAGGTCTCATGTAGAATTGGTTTTTTATAAGATATTGAGTTGATCAAGTCAACGGTCGATAACCGTTTTCTAGCTTCTTTTTTTTTCTCGATTTTTTAAACTTTTCAATTGTAGTAAATTCCACTTTTTAAAATAATATTTTCAGTTATATTGACGTACATTTTTTGGTAATGTTATATTGCATATTTTAGTTATATAGATGTGCATTTTTTAGTAATATTGTGTTCAGTTATAATAATTTACACTTTTCATTAAATATTGTGTTGCACTTTTCAATTATAGCGACTTACACTTTTTATTAAAAAAAATGAGTTACACTTTTCAGTAATATTGTATTGCACTTTTTAGTTATAACGATTTACACTTTTCAACAAACACGTTTTCAGAAAAAAAAAAAAAAAAAAAAAGTTGATTCCTTTAAGGGCATGAAGACAAGGATACAATAGAAATGTACATCCGTCGACACGCTAGCTAGTATATATCATCAATATTTGTAATCAACACATGTGCTACACTTAATTTTAAGCAATATATACACTACATTGAATAAAATATCAAAATATAGATTTTTTCTTTTTGGGTAGGTCTAATGTAGAATTCATTTTTTATAAGAAATTGAGTTGATCAAGTCAACGGTTAATGACCGTTTTCTAGCTTTTTTTTTCTGATTTTTTAAACTTTTCAATTGTAGTGAATTCCACTTTTCAAAATAATATTTTTAGTTATATTGACGTACTTTTTTTGGTAATGTTATATTGCATATTTTAGTTATATAGATGTGCATTTTTCAGTAATATTGTGTTGCAAATAACTTATACGGAGTACTTTTTATTAAATATTGTGTTGCACTTTTCAATTATAGTGACTTACACTTTTTAATTAAAAAAATGAGTTACACTTTCCAGTAATATTGTATTGCATTTTTTAGTAATAACGTTTTACACTTTTCAATATACACATTTTCAGGAAAAAAAAATTGATTCTTTATAAGAAATCGAATCTATACGAGACTAATTTTTTTTTTTTATCGTAAACCGACCAAAACGATACTGCACCTAGTTTAACTTTAATCGAACATGCAAAATTAGTCAACACTTAGCCTAGTTATATTTTTTCCAGAAAAAGAAATACTAACATATTTATATATTTTACGACAAAGAATATATATATATATATATGAGTTTGTAGGCATGGTGGCACAATCATCAAACGAATAGCCACGTACCATTCACAAAGCCACATAAATTAATTCTATACTTAAAAATGGCAACTAAATTCTTTCAAAACTTAATACTCCCCGGCCAGTTAATTCTCATATAGTTTAAAGAGGTTAAAGAGGCAACCTTCACTAGCTAGTGCATTCTTCAACATTTTCCACCCAAAAATATGAATTTTTGGCGGAACTTTCAGGTGCCAAATACTCTTATAAATTGCTTTACTAGTAATTTGGCTTGAAGCGCCCGGCTTGTCCAAATGAATTCCTAAAGATTTTTTTTAGCAACAAGGCATAACTTGATGCAACAGAATATTGTCCAGTCATGTTCCCTGAACAAAATCTATGATCTTCTAGTTCAGTACCATGCAATGGTGTATTAAGAATCGCGCTTGCTTCATGAGGAAAGAAAGCTTGTTTTACCAGGTTCTCATTCCATGTGTAGTCCTCTGTAATATACCTGCTAACTGTGGATACGTTGGCCATTCGTGATGCTATCCTACCGGCAAGCAAATTTTTAATCCGACAATCCTTGAAAATATGCACCCCCTTACCGTTACCTATTCTCCATCTATTAGGCTCAATATCAGAGGAAACAATGGAGGTTAAACCGTACCTCGGATTTGGTTTGGTGATATTATTGCGAGCACATGTGACCATGGGATGGTGTGAGCGGGGCTCCACATCGAGCGGTGGTGGTGAAGGAGCCGGACGGGGGGTGTCGACGCGGGGGACGGAATCGTAGATGCAGGAGCTAGGGGCGGTATGGGAGTTAGGATAGGTGAGGGGAGAGGAATCGGACCAGGGTCATCTGGAACGAAAGTGGGCAGTGGCAAGGGAGATGAGATCATGGAGAAAGGAAATTTGGTCTCCACGAACTCAATACGGTGGGACATGTATAGGCGGTTGGTGGATGTATCAAGGCACATATAAGCACTTTGGGTGAGAGAGTATCCTACAAAGACACAGGGAAGGGAGCGAGGAGCAAGCTTGTGTGGGGTGTAGGATCGGAGACAGGGGAAGCATTGACAACCAAAGACCTCGGAGTTTGGAAAGATTAGGTGGAGAATGGAACAGTTTTTCGAAGGAGGAGACCATGTTAAAGTCGACTTTGGGTAGACGATTGATGATGTAGGTTGCAGCGGAGATGGCAAAGGGCCAGAGAGTGAGAGGCATAGAGGCTTGATGAAGAAGAGCTAAGTCGGTGTCAACAATGTGACGATGGCGGCGCTTAGATGAACCATGGTGTTCAGGGGTATGGGGAGGTGTTGTGAGGTGAGTGATGCCATGGGCAGAAAGGAAGGGACGAAGAGCATTGTATTCCCTACCATTGTCAAAGTAAAGAGTGATAATTTTAGAGTTAAGAAAAATTTCAACTAAAGCCTTAAATGCAACGGAGGTATGTAAGACATCAGATTTTCTTTTTAGCGGATAAAGCCACACATATTTATTGAAGTGATTAACAAAAATAACATAATATTTGTAACCATCACGAGATAAGACTGGAGATGTCCAAACATCAGAAAAAATTAATTGCAAAGGCATAACAGAAGTAAGAGTGGAATCAACAAAAGGTAATTTGTTGCTCTTAATGCACTTACAAGAGTCACAACATAAACCAATAGGTTTATTGGTGGACAAAAGTTCATTGCTAGAAAGAGTAAAACTTAAGATTTTTGTAGAGAAGTGGCCTAGGCGAGCATGCCAAATAGAGGATGGTTGGCTGACCGATGCATATGCGAAGGGTGAGGAAGAGCACGCAATAGCAGACCACACGTATAATCTATCAACGCGTTGACCCCGAATCAGAGTTCCCCCCGTACGAGAATCCTTCACCTGAAAATCAGTAGCAGAGAATATAACCACAACATTATTTTTCTCGCACAGTTGAGAAACTGAAATCAAGTTTCTTGCAATAGAGGGCACCACCAAAGTATCCGAAAATGTGAGAGAAGCACATATATTAAAAGAGAGACAACCAGTATGAGAGATGGATAGCTGAGTACCATTACCAACAATTACATCATATTGGCCATTGTATGGAGCATGAAGGGAAAGGTTGGCCAAATCAGTGGAGATGTGGAGAGAGGTCCCGGAGTCAAGGATCCAACCAGACGACGTAGGAGCCGAGGAGGTTGTGTGGGCCGAAGGGAAGGAGTATGCCGGTGAGGGAGGTTGTCGAGCAGGATTGGAAGGAGGGGCATACGAGCTAATTTCAGGGCAACAACGAGCAGAGTGACCAGGAGTACCACAAAGTTGACATTTACCCAGATATGGTTTGGAAGAGTGCATAGGTGGAGGAGACGAGAAGATCGGTTGCGGGCGCGGGCGAGCAGTGGAGCCCGAAGATTGTTGGTGCCGTTGTGGTCGCTGGAAGCGTGGGCGACCAGCCGACTGGCGAGAAGTGGAGGCGACCTGAAATGCGGTGATCGGTGCCGAGGAGGCAGAGGACACGCGAGCAGCAAGTTGGCCTTCGACGCTCAAAAGTTTATCGTGGAGTTCATCAAAGGAGATCGGGTTGTCACGAGCCTAGATTGCTTGACTTATTTCATTGTAGGAACCATCAACACCATTAAGAACTTTAAGCATAAGGTCCTCGGAATCAGTTGCGGTGCCAAGAAGGGACAGTTTGTCGACGACACCCTTAATTTCCAACAAGAAATTGGTAATGGGTTTGTCGCCTTTTTTAGGATTATGAATCCGGTTTTTAAAGCCTAATATGCGCCCCTGGATGATTTACCATAGATGGTTTCTAGGGTTTTCTAGGCGGCATGAGAGGTGGTGGCAGCAGCGACAAATGAGATGAGATTCGGGGTGATCGCACAAATAATGGCACTGAATAACAACTAATCTTGACGAACCCAATGAGTGTGAAGTGGATTCAACGTGGTTTTGCCATCAGTAGTGACAGTGGCAGATGGACAGGGAAATGTGCCATTAACGTAGCGAAAAAGATTGTATCCGGAGAGGAGAGTGTGAAACTGAAGACTCCAGGCAACGTAGTTGACAGAGGTGAGTTTGAGTGGGAATTGTGAGGCGGTGTTGAACGCGATCAGAGGTGTGTATCTGAGTTCAAGGAGAGTGGTCGCCGTCATAGATCCGACATTGACGACTTGGGAAGCAGATGAAGTTAACATGAGGGTTGTGTAGCACGGTGGCGTGAGACGACGGCCGTGCGTGGGTGCTAGGTTTGTAGTGGGAGGGAGAGGCCCACGAATGTGATGGATCCGAAAAAGAAGGAAAGGATCGTGTGATTGAGGTTTTTTTCCATTTTAGGCTCTTGTTACCATATAGAGAATAATGGAAAGGTAATTCAATTCATATAAAGAGGATATATATATATATATATATATATATACAAGTACAATATTTGTATGCTAATTTATGATAAGAATCCAATGTGGGATAAGCTAATTACAAGGGAGAATATACATGAGTGAATATATAACATATAATCCCAATAAGACCATCTTCTAGCACATCCTTGCTCCAAATTAGCGATCTCCAAATATATGTGGGGTTTGATCCCAAGCATGCTTGCATTGCATCGACATGTTTGAAGTATCTGGCCTTGAAGATTTGGCCGGCTAAAGTAAGCGGATTTGACAAGATGCGTCAGAATTGTTTAGCCAAGAGGGCTTTGTTGAAAGATATCATACCCCGGAATCCCAAACCTCCATTCTCTTTATCTGTGCAAAGTTTTTTCCATTTTTTCCAGTGCAACTTGTTTTGCCCCTCCTAGTCTCCCCACCAAAGAATATCCATCATTCTTTCTATGTCTGAGCAGATAGATACTGGAATTCGAAAACACGACATCGCGTACGAGGGGATGGCTTGTAACACTGCCTTGATCAAAACTTCCCTACCTCCTTCCGAGAAAAATTTGTGTCCCCAAGACATGACTTTCTTCCTAACTTTGTTTAGGAGGTAGCCAAACTTGATTTTTTTTGACCTGGTAGTGAACGTATGGAGACCTAAATACAACTCATGATCCTGTGTAGATCGAACTCCAAAAATTCTTTTTGCCTCCTCCATATTTCTTTGGGAAGTGAATGGGCTGAAAGTAATGACTGACTTGTCAAAGTTGATGACTTATCCTGAGGCCTTTGCATATACATGGAGACATTCTCGAACAAACAAACACTCCGGCCTTGATGCTTTTAGAACAGGTGAGAGATGGCTGGTGGAGATCTAGCAATCCTGATCCCACTAATCGGACGATCCGAAATTGCTTTTGAAAGCAACGAAGATAGGCTTTGTGCACAGATAATAAAAAGATAAGGGGAAAGAGTATCCCCTTGCCTCGAGTTGGTTTAAAAGAATCAATCACCACCCCATTTATACAAATACTATAAAAAACTGAAGAAATGCATTTGAGAGTGAGACTAACCCACTTTTGAGAAAACCCCAATTGCTTCATTGATGTTTCCTGGAAGCGCCATTAAATTATGTCATATGTTTTACTCATGTCAAGTTTTAAAGCCGCATAGCCCGCTTTACTTTTTGAGGATCGAAGCCAGTGCATCCCTTCAAATGCTACTAGAATATTTTCTGAAATTAACCTGCCCGGAATAAAAGCACCCTGGAATGGGTCAATTATTTAGTTCATAATACTCTTGAGACAATTAGTAATAGTACGTGCTAGGATGCGATAACTAATATTACAAAGGCTAATAGGTCTAAAGTGAGCCACTTGCCTGGGATTTTTAATCTTGGGGATGAGCGTAATAAAAGTCTTCTTCAAATCTTCAAGCGAATCTTCATTGTTCAAAGCCTGGAGAATGAGACGTGAGATTTCATCACCGATATTTGGTCAGTTTGATTGGTAAAAATATGTTGGGATCCATCCGGACCTGGTGCTTTCCAAGGGTTAAGATCTTTAACTGCTCGATACACTTATTCTTTCGAAAAGGGTGTATCCAACAACCTTGAGAGATCTTACATTTCATGTCTTTTGTCGCTCTCAGAATATCAATAGGTTCCGGTCTCGTAGTACTGAAAATTTCTTGAAAGTATTTTAGAAAAACCCTACGCATTGCTTCTCCATCTGTGATCCAAGCATCGTTTACATCCTGGATACCATGTATTGTATTCATTCTTTTCCTGCCACTGGCTTGTGAATGAAAAAACTGTGAATTACGATCCCCTTCCTTCAACCACGCAACTCGTGATCTTTGTTTCCAATACCATTCCTCATGTGTTTGCAACTTTTCCAGTTCTTTTTCCAAGAGGATAACCTATTTCATATTTGGATTACATTCATCATTGTTAAGGTCAGTTTTCAGTCTGGATTGAATATTCTTAATTCTGATTTTTAAAGAACCCCCTTTTGTCTTTTCCCAATTTTGTAATGCATATCCACAATATTCAAGGGTTTCATTAAGAATTCCTTCACTATTTCTGCTTTGCTAAATCTGCTTTATCATATTTTTAAATTCAGGTTCTTTAAGCCAATGATTCTCGAATTTAAATCTATGAGAGCTTGATGGAGAAGGTATTTTCGGGTGGTCTTCACAAGTCAGCAAAACTGGGCGATGATCTGAGCCCATAAAATCCAATGTTTTGGCTGAAAATCGAGGGAATATCGAGAGCCATTCATCGTTCGTTACATATCTATCCAACTTTTACTTTATCAATTCATCCCCTTTTCTTTTATTATACCAAGTGTGTTTAGGACCCAACATGTTAATGGAAAATAGATTACAATGAGATAAAGCTTCTTGAAATTGGGACAATCATTACATTGAATTTTTAACACCCCCATTTTTTCATTGTGATATAGTGTCTCATTGAAATCCCCCCCCCCCCCCTACAGATCAATTTGGTTAAGTTTTTAATTTCTGCATTACATTCCAATTTTAGTTTTTTTTTTTAATGGTAATAAGCCCACGGCTGTTTGGGCCATCTTGCTAGGGTTTTAGCAATAATACATATTTATAGTTTTGGGCTGGTGTTTTTGTAAATGAGTTGAATTAATTAATGAAAAAACGAGAGTTTATCTCAGTATCTCTTTTACATTATTCTGTGTGAATCAACGTATCTGAGTTTTGCCACTTTTTCGGGTATTCGTAGAATCAACGGATATTGTGTGTTCTTCGTATATTCATATTTTATACCCTTATGCACGCTGCATCACCCCCCCCCCCCTCCACAAGCCAAGGCATCTGTTCATTATACGGATGTTGCTTGAGACGTTTTAAAAGAGTCCATGAATTATTCCTCATTGCTACGGACGGGTTGCCATACAATCCCGTAAAATGCCATTTAGTAGAGAATAAGTCAAACAAACAATCAATATGCCCAGATGAATACGACAAAATAGAGATCGGTCATTCATTCCAAAATAAGATAAGACCCCCAGAACTACCACATGCATCAACACAAAAGCAACATTGAAACCCAAATCTAGTTTTTAAGAGAACCAGCATATAACAATCATTCCCCACGGTGGGGCTGAGTAACTTCAGCCTCCGGCACACCTGGGATGTTGATGTCTTCTCCATACACCTCAAACATGTTGCTGGCTCGTTTAATAAAACCAAATGGGTCGTCCTCGCGTTCTCTCCCAACAACCCAGCCCTCCATTGGCTCCCCATCATTATCTCGAATACGTCTTTACTTACAAGGCATTGTGTTGCTTTGGACCGAAAGAATGTCATCCAGCATGCATTTATTGGCAGTTTTTTTTTCTTTTTAGTGTTTGAGGGTGAAAGTTTGATTCAGATGAAAATTGCATGATTTTAGTGCACATTTAGAGATTATATTACTTATATGTTCATGTGTTATTATTGATCAATTGTGGATTATTTGATTTGCTTATGAGAAATGTATGGTGTTGTTGATGTTTATAGGTAAAATGAGACTTTTAGAAGTAAAACATATGCCTATATCTCACTTAACCAAAACCAGGATTGCACCATTGGATTCATCTCAAAAAATGAAGTGGAATGGAAAAAAGAATCGAGTCGATCGGAGATCGGAGATCGGAATCAAAAGTTATGCACGAAACTAGGACGGAAGGACGACTCGGCCGAATCAACCCCTGTTTGCCTTTTCCTCATTTTTTGATCTAGGACACATGTCACACCTCTTGGGGACCCTATTTAAGGCCTCGTTTTCGGATTTTGGCCAGCTTCCTGCTCCTTTTGAAGACAAATTCACCTAGTTTCACATAGTAGATAGTGTTCTTCATTTTCTGCTCTTTAAATTCACAATTTAGCCTAGATTAGTGATTAGATTTCAATTTCAAGCAAAGATTAAGGTTGGGTTTAAAAAAAGGTTGGCCTTTATTGATTACTTCAAGTTGTAGCTTCATTTCAACCATTAAGGTGATATTTATCTTTATTGCAAGTTTATTTTTTTGGTAAATTCTTAATTTCTTGCATTCTATTATGATGTTGATGATTTATGTTATTGTTTTGATTGTATTTTTCATTTGTATCATGAACTAAACCTTAAATTGCTTTGGGTATGAATGTTTAGTGGGTGATTAGTGGATTAATAGAGTAATTACATGATTAACACGTGTCTTGTTGGTTAAATGTTTCTAGTGTTGTAATTTGTATGCTTTAATTGGTTGATCAATCATATTAGCTAGCATCTTCGATTATGTTAATTGCAATGAGAGTTGGGTTTGCATGATTGGAGTGTGTGTGTGTGAGTCTTGATTAATTAATTAGAGTTAAATAGTAATTAGCTTAACCGGGAGAGAGTTGATTACTTAGATAGACAACAGTATACACTGATTGATTAGAGGTCATCTATGAGATTAGTGAGAGGGCGAGTCGTAAACATTAGTAACCGTGTTGAAAATATTTACGGGTCACTATTCTAGGAGCTTATGGTATTAATTAGATCATATAATTGATAATTAGTGCATGTGTTCACCTACTTAAGCCTCACGAGAGATTGATCTACACGTATATGTGATAACCTTTAGCATAATATCAAGACATTAGGCTTAATTATTGTGATTAATTCGTTAATTCATTAGTAAGCCCACAAAATGGAAGCACCCGAAGCAATCGCTCCACTTTAATTTCATCGAAGTTAGTTTAATCATTGTTTCCAGTGTGTGTTTCTTAGCTTAATTTTAAGTATATTTGTATACTAGTTCGTGTTTCGATTATAGTTTTGCATTCGTTTTTCAAAAACCCAAAAACAATCGTTTAGTTATTACAATAGCATGAGTACTTATAGCTTTGGGGCGATCACAAACACTCAATTAGGTCCTTGGAACGAAAATCTACTTGCATGGTTGTACTTGCATACTACAATCGAACTCATGCACTTATGGAGATCGTATTGTTGCTTTAAAAAGTGCAAAATACGTATAAGTAAAAGTTATTAGAAGTATATTATATTATTTTTGCGCACTGATCGGAGATTATAAATCATAATAAGAAATTGTATGAGACGGTCGACTCAGAGTTCTCATCACATATACATTGCATTGCATGATTTGTTATCTTATAAAGGCGGAGCTCGTGGAGCAGTAGAGGTCGCACGGCGCATTGTAAGTATCTGTGGTCAATTATAATTAATTTGAGTTAATTTTTTATTTTATTTGTACATATATGTCTTCAATTCAAAATAGAGGAGTAGAAGATGGGACGCCCTGCCTACGACTGGAAGATAGTAGAATATTACCACCGTTACGGAAATGGCACATACAGATATGGTTATATGGGTAATATTCATGTAAGTGTGTACACACACACACACACACATATATATATATACATATATATACATATAACATTAAATATAATATATATTTAATTGTACTTGAAAATGTATTAACCCACTTTTAAATATGCACGTATAGGACCAGGTACAGGAGGAGTTGTCCAATCTCTCAGGTGAACCGTCAGATGAACATACTTCAGAGGATGGTTCAACTCAAACCTCATTTATACCTGACATGTCTGAATTGTACTTGAAGAAGGTCGGCAGGTCTCATGGACGTGTTAGGGGCCTTGGACAAGTAGGCAAGAATAGGCGGGTCTTCTCCGGTCCTAGCGAGACGTCAGTCGGTACGGCTTATGGACGATTCACCCAGGCCGACATTGACCATGCTATTGCTGAAGAACAGAGAATCAATGAGGACAAAGAGCGATGCTTGCTCCTACAAATGCAGTAGACGAATGAGCGCTTACTCAAACTATTTCAGGAACAAATGCAAGTGATGATGGGTCGGGCGTCGGGGACGTCGAACAACGTTCAGGATGGTAACCAAGTTGAGGATCAGGGTGATGTTGAGGATGATGGTGGTGATGAGGAGTGATACATTTTATATTACTTTGTAATGTTTATTTTAAATTGAAGTTGAGGATTGTTTATTTTAATGTTGTGTGTGATGTTATTTTAATTGACGTGAACATGCTAATGATTATAATTAATGTTGTTTGTGATGTTATTTTAATTGAAAATGAACTTGAGAATGATTTTAATTAAGATGAAAATAATTTTAATTAAATGGATAAGTGAATTGATATTTTTAAATGGATAAGTCAAAATAATTATACTCGTATGTAATGATATTGTTGTGAATTGAAAATTATAATGAATTTAAATGTTGTAAATTGAAGAATAGAATGAATTTAAATGGTGTGAATTGATATTTTTAATCACCATAATTAAATTATTTAATTTGAAACACATAATTTAGTAAATTCTCATTTAGAAATAAATATGATATGCTTTGACAATTTAATAATCAACAATTAAAGTTAAAATTGATTGAATTAAAGAATTAAAACTAAAATTAAATTGTATATATATTAATTGCATTCACAACATGTCGACTAAAGCTCCTAGCCTAAACGGCACACAACGCGGGATCGACCCATGTGCAATATATTGTACACTCGCTAAAAGGCGACGGAATGTGACAGTTGCCAAAAGGCGATGGATTATAGCAGTTGCCAATTGGCAACGGATGTTGCACTCGCCAAAAGGCAACGGATTACACGCACTTGTAAATTGGCAAAGGCCGCCTGCAGTTGCAAAAAGGCGACGGATACAAAAATTTTGTCACCTTTAAAATGGCAACGAGCATATTGGCAACTGAGGGATTCCATGGCCGATTTCGTTGCCTTTTAGATTAAAGAGGAGGATTCTGTTGCCTTTCCCCTTTTCTTTTGGCCAATTTTTTGTAATGACTACAGGTTTAAAAATAAAATTTAATGAAATGTAATTTTTTAAGTAAAACTTCGTCTCATTCATAAAACTGTGATACTCGATCTCCTAAATCATGCATGCAATTCGTGTATATGCGTGAACGAGTTAAAAAACATAAAAAAATAAAATAAAATAACAAAAGTGCATGAAGACAAGGGATACATTGGAACAATGGAAATGTATCATAGAAAAAAACATCAAAATATATGTTTTTTCTTTTTATCCTAATCGTCCAAAACGACACTGCACCTAGTTTAACTTTAATCGAACATGCTAAATTATATAGTCAACGCTTAGAAACTCTACTAACTTTAGCCTTAATTTTTCCTGAAAAAGAAATACTAACATATTTATATATTTTACGACAAAGAATATATATATAGGCATGGTGGTACAATGATCAAATGAATAGCCACGTAACATACACACAGCCACACAAATTAATTCTATACCAAAAATGGCAACTAAATTCTTTCAAAACTTAATACTCCCCAGTTAATTCTCATAAAATTTTCATATAGTTTGTGGCCCAAATATTTGTATGCCCAACCTCGTAATCCCCCTCACAATTTCACAATATACATATATTTACTATTTATGTCATTACTTTTGAAATTTACTGTACACTCAATCGGTCAATCCAATTATAAAAATCTACAAAACTACCACTCAACACTCTAATTATTATTCATTCCCTTTCATCAAAGCTACTCATGAGCTTTGAACACAAAGATTAAAAGATAGAATAATAATATAATTAAATGTGAAAGATAGTGATTTGCAAAAAAATAGAAATCTAGTTTTTCATTGAGACGAACAGGGAGTACATTTTCTTGTTAAATTTCAATTTATTTTAATTTAATTTAATTTAAACAAACCATCCAACATATTGAATTCACTAAAAACCCATATATTTTTATTTAATATTCCAAAAAGAGAAAAAGAATTACAAGGGATCACACTATTTCGTCCTTCCCTGACAAATTAGCTTAGAAGGTATAAGTTGGTTTAAAGGTTTTACCCAACGGTTTACTCCCACTATTTTTTCTCTCACCTGCTTCCTCAGAAACTCCGCCATCCACCTCTGCAAATGCCGGATGATTCAGAATGCAGTTAAGAAGCTGCGTTCCTCTCAGAGCATTCGTCAATGGCAGGTGACCTTCCGGCGTCCCTTCTTCCATTTCCCACATGAATTCATTCGGAAACGCCTTGTAATTATACTGCTCCACTTCGCACCCTTCCAGTTTCTTCATCCATCCCACTTTGATGAAGAATTTCGTGAAATCCTCGTCAGCTTTCTTCCAGATCTGTTTCTGTACACTGTACCCGAATTTATTGTCGCTGTATTGTTTCCAGAGCTGGTCGATTGTTTTCAGATCCTCTTCTGCGATGAACTGGACTTCGGAGAAGAAGACGTAGCCGCGCTTCTGCGCCGCGTCCCCGGCGAGGACGATCAGAAGGCGGCGAGTCTCCTCGTCCGCCTGCCGGAAGTTTTTGGCGGATAAATGCTGTCGGATTAGGTCGAATGAGACGTCCTTTTCGGAGGTGGAGGCGGTGGTTGTGGAGGTGGGGGTGGAGTAAGTTGCCGAGGCGGCGGCGAAGGAGAGGGAAGAGACGGAGGCGGCGGTGGCGGTTGGGCGGAGGGAGAAGGTTGTTGGAGGGCAGTCGATTGAGCGGCGGCGACGGAGCGTGTGGTGGTGGTTGTGATATGTAGAATTGAAAGCGTTGGTGGCCATAAGAGAATGACAATTTTTAGCAGTGATATTTGTTACGAATTTGTTTGTGGATGGGAGATTGCTAATTTTGCTGTGAATTGATATGGAAATTATTGTTGCAGTGTGTGTCGCTCTCTCTCTGTGTGTGTGATGGTGGTTTTTAGAGGAGAGAGAGAGATAAGGGAAATTTGCATGTGGAGTGGAGATAAGAAATGTGTGAAGAGTGAAGAGCAGGAAGAATTAAAAGCTGAATTGTGATTGGCTGCACCAGGCTCAGGTTAGATACTTCACTACATTATCTCCTATTGTAATTATTTTTTATTGTTTCATGGAGCTGTATTATACTAGTATTTCACAACTAAATTATTATAAAAATCTTATAGTTTTATTAATGGACAAAAACACGACACGGTTTAATACATTATTAGAAGAATCTCATTTATTTATATTATATGCTCCATGAAACTAATAAAACTTCAATCCAATTACTATATTTTAAGGAGAAGTATAACACAAATATTTAAATTCACACAAGAGTCTCTCTACCGACCATGTATATATTATCACCGTAGGGCAAATACTCGTGTGTAATGTAACTAGTACCCCTTAGTTCAATTTTTTAAATGAGTGAATATTATCTATGAGTTATGTCAATTATAATATTATTTTAAATAAAATATAATATTAGTTCAAATAGAGTATAGTATTAATTTAAATACAATAATATTAGCTCACATATTATATAGTATTAATTCAAATATTAAATAGAAACAAATTATATATATATATAAGTATATAAGAGTGCAACCCCGACTTCTCATTTATATGTTTTAGATGTTCCGTTATAAATTTTTTATTAGTTTAAGGAACAAAATTCATTATCTATTTCTACATGTTCGGATTGTTCTCATTTGTATCTCTCCCTAACTTTAATTCTTTCTATTTCTATATACATTTCTTCTTCCTACCTCTTCTCTTTACCTCAACTACGCTATATATTTTGTACTATATTTTTTAATTTATGTGAAAAAAATAAAGAAAAAACTTATGGTAGAATGAGAGGAGTAATAACTAATAAGTATATGTGTAATGTGATATTTTTATCCTTGTATTTATCTACATAGGGTAAATTTATGTTTTTTTTTTATGGAAAGTTAAATACCCATCCCTTTTTTTCCCCTCCCCATGACTCGAACCCAGGACCTAAGGCTTAGGTAGTGGTGCTCTAAGCACTTGAGCTATCCCACTTTGTCCACAGGGTAAATTTATGTGATTTGAGCCATTATGCACATTTTGAAAAAAAAAAGCGAGACTCTAGTCAATACTTGTGACTTCGCCATGATGTACGATAATTTTTTAGTTAAATTTAATTGTTTAAAAGGTAAAGAAAAAAAATTAATAACAAATCTAGTCAATCGCCTAGTCGACACTACTCACTACGCTGTGTCGCCAATTTTCGAATTCTGAAACTTTGATTTTTATATGACACACACTATTTTATACCAATCATATGCATGCTTGACGTATAATAAAAATTAAAAGCCCAAAAATGTACATAATGTGTTCCACGTTGTAGTTTAGCCAGAGTATTTGGGAGATTTTTCAATAAAAAGTTAACTAGATAAACCCATAAAAATAAACGGTTTGAAGGATAATTTTTAATTAATTTACCACTTTATACATAAAGTGGATATTACTCTACTCTCTTATAATTACCCTAATATATACTACTCCATTACTTTTCTTTTAAATGGTTAATGATTTGGATAAATCTTCAATTGTTCAATCGAACAAGTTAAAATATTTGTAGTTCAATTGCACCAATTGCGTCATGCAATTGAGTGCACACATGTATAATTCATAAAATGTTAATTTAAAAAAGGAAAAAAAAATATGGACAAAGATAAAAATGTAAAATTAATGATTTATATATGTTAAAGATAATTAATAACTAGCTTATCTTTGTGGAATAGACGGAAATACAAAGTAAATTTATTTTTGTGTGATACATGGAGTATAAATTTTTACAAAGTATTATATGAACATTTATTGAGGTTATTTAATTGCCCATCTTATTCATATAATTATTATCATTGTTACTTTGTTAGTTTTAAAAAAATGACATAAATTAGTTTTCACAAATTCTTATATAAGTCAGTTTTCCCGCTTTCATTTTGTGTGAATGTTTAAAGAGTTTGGTTTGTTTCGTTAGTTTTTATATAAGAAATAACGAGTATGATTAGTTGTTATTAATATCTTACATATTTAATCAAAACTTTTCTTTAAAAAAAAAAAAGGCATAGTGTTGATGATCATATCATGGATCATCTTGAAGAAGAAATACAATATGCGAAGAAATGCTCTATTTGAGAAAACACAAACTGTATATTGATTCTTGAATTGAAAGAGTACAAAGGCCCTATATATATAGCTAATTAACATTGGTAATTAACTAACTAACCTCTACACTAACTGAATAACTACCCTAATACAAGAAAGGAGTGTATAAGGGTGTAAGTAACAGGGGGTGTATCAACTAGCAGGAGGTGTATCAATAGCAGGAGGTGTATCAACTAACTTTTGCAAACCTTTATACCCCCTCAAAATGGGAGTGGATATTAATCAACCCCATTTTGGACTTATGTAAGGTGAAGGTAGAAGGAGGCAGGGGTTTGGTGAGCATATCTGCCAGATTTTCCTCTATTGGAATATGAATCAGTGTGAGTAGCCCTTCATGAATCTTTTCCCTTGTGAAGTGAAAATCCAATGAAATGTGCTTTGTTCTTTGATGAAGGCAAGGGTTGTGTGCAATAGAGAAAGCACTCTTGCTGTCAGTGTACATTGTTGAAGGAGTGGAATGTTGAATCTTCAGGTCAGCAAGGATGTAATGAATCCATTGCAGCTCACATGTGGTTGAAGCAAGAGCCCTATATTCAGCTTCAGCTGAAGACCTGCTCACAGTAGATTGTTTCTTGGATTTCCAAGAGATTAGTGAGTTGCCAAAGTAAATACTATACCCTGTAATACTTTTCCTTGTTTGTACACATCTTGCCCAATCAAAGTCAGAGAAAGCATGTAATTTAAATGAAGTATGCTTGGGGTAAAACACCCCAGTACCAGGATTACCTTTTATGTACCTCAAAACTCTATGGACAGCAGATAAATGAGCATCAGTGGGAGCTTGCATAAACTGGCTCAAGGTTTGAACTGCATAAGAAATGTCAGGTCTAGTGACAGTTAAGTAAAGAAGTTTTCCAATGAGTTTCCTGTACTGTTCAGGATGAGCAAGAGGATGGGAATTGGTGTCAAAGGTCCATTTTGGATCCATTGGTGTTGAACATGGTTTACAACCCAAATAACCAGATTCCTGAAGCAAGTCAAGAGCATATTTTCTTTGACACAAGGTCATGCCCTTGTTATTTCTGGCAATTTCAACTGCCCAAAATATATCTCAAAGAACCAAGGTCTTTGATAGTGAATGTGTTATGCAAATGAAGTTTGATGGTGTTGATAATGTCAAGGTTAGTCCCTGTAACTATGAGATCATCAACATAACAAAGAATGGCAGTAAAATCAAGATTATTTTGTCTAGTGAAAAGAGAGGTGTCAGCCTTGGATTGAGTAAAACCTAATGACAAAAGACACTCAGTTAATTTTGTAAACCACTGTTTTGATGCTTGTTTTAGACCATATAAACTCTTGTGTAACTTGCAAACTCTTTTCTCATTTGGAGAAACATAACCAGGAGGTGGTAACATATATAGTTCTTCATCCAAATCACCATGTAAGAAAGCATTATTAACATCTAATTGATGAACATGCCAATTTTTAGAAGTAGCAACAGCAAGCAAGATTCTTACAGTAGTGATTTTGGCCACAGGGGAGAAAGTATCAAAGTAATCTATGCCTTCTTGTTGGGTATAACCTTTGGCAACCAATCTAGCCTTATACCTCTCTATAGAACCATCAGAATTGTATTTAATTTTATAGATCCATCTACAGCCTATGCAGTGTTTTCCTAAAGGGAGATCAACAAGAGTCCAAGTGTGATTCTTTTCCAAAGCAGTAATTTCATTTTTCATAGCAGTAACCCAATTCTGATTTAATGTAGCTTGTTTAAAAGTCTTGGGCTCTTGTTGTTGAGAAATAGAGGCTGTAAAGGATTTATACTGTTGAGACAATCTATCAGTAGACAGGAATTGCTGAATAGGATAATGAATATCAGATAGAGAGAAATTAGTTTTAGCATGATCTATAGAGGCAGGTAGATTGGTTTCATAGACTTGCAAATAGGCAGGTTGAGTTTTGGTTCTAGAAGGTCTAGTGTGTGGTTCCACCCTTATGTTATCAAAATGTGATGTATTATTAGAGGTATCCTCATGATGAGTGGTATTGTCAGTAGAAAGAGTGTTATCATTAATAGTATTGGGAGGAACTGTGTGATTGTTAAACTCAGGCACCAAATCAGTGGGAAGAGGAATATCATCATCATCATCAGAAATGGGAGGAGAGGTCTCAATAATAGGATTTTTGATGGCAAAAGGAAACACATGTTCAAAAAACCTAACATTTCTGGAAATAATAAATTTGCCAGTGTTGAGTTCCAAAAGTTTGTAGCCTTTAGTACCAAAATGATATCCAATAAAAACACATTTTGTAGCCCTAGGATCAAATTTTTGTCTTTTAGCAACCAAGGTGTTAGCAAAACACAGACAACCAAAGGTTCTTAATTGAGAGTAATCAGGTTTTACCCCATGCAAGAGTTCAAAAGGGGATCTGTTTTTTAGAATAGAAGAAGGTATCCTATTGATAATAAAAGCAGCAGTTTTAATGCTCTCACTCCAAAAATTCAAGGGTAGGTGAGACTGAAACATGATAGCCCTAGCCACTTGAAGGAGATGTTGATGTTTTCTTTCCACAATCCCATTTTGCTGGGGAGTTTCAACACAAGAGGTTTGATGGATTATACCCAATTTATGATAAAATTCAGAAAGTATAAATTCTGTCCCATTATCACTTCTTATAGTTTGAATTTTAGTATTATACTGAGTGAGAACCATATTATAGAAATTTTCTAGAGAATGTTGAACATCACTTTTGACTTTCAAAAGGTAAATCCATGTACATCTACTGAAATCATCTACTATGGTGAGAAAGTACTTATGACCAGTGACAGAGCATAAAGAAAAGGGACCCCAAACATCACAATGAATTAATTGAAAAGCATAAGAGGAAACAGAGGTACTTAAAGGAAATGGTCTTTTCTTTTGCTTAGCCAATGGACAAATCAAACAATCATTATGCAAGTCAGTAGCAGTTACATTCAAATCAGGAATGTGCATCATGCATTTCCTAGAAGTGTGGCCTAATCTTTTATGCCACAGATCAAACATACAAGAAACAGTCTTAGAACTACCAGAAAAAACAGATTTCTCTAAAGCATAGTTTGTAAATGGATGAAGGGTTTTTAAGAGGTACAGGCCTCTCTTTTGCTCAGCAGTACCAATCACCTTCTTGGTCATAATGTCTTGTAAAATGCAATGTGAGGACAAGAAACTAACAGTGCAATTAGAGTATCTAGTCAAATGGCTGATAGACAAAAGATTGAAGGTAAAATCTGGGATATATAAAACATTATACAAAGTAAGATGTTCATTAATGGTGATGTTTCCCATGTGTATAGCAGTGGAAACATCATTATTAGGGAGAGATACTTTGATATTAGCAGGACATGGAGGAGTAGAAAACATGGAAATGTCAAAAACCATGTGATCTGTGGCTCCAGAGTCTAATATCCAAGTGGAAAGAGTAGTGGAATTAAAACATGTACTGAAAGACATACCAGAAGTGGAGGGATGTTGGGGATCCTCAGGGTGTGTAGTGGAGGCACCAGCCACAGAGTGTGAGGAATCTTTGGTGTCATTAGTGTGCTGCATCTTAGAAGAGCTCACAAACTTGTTAAACACATCAGGTTGGATAAGAGGATTTGAGATGTCCTTTCCAGGGATAGATCTAAGGGAATTGCTGGCAGATTTATTCGAATCTTTATTAAGAGGTACTCTAGGCCCTTTCCAACCAGGAGGGAAGCCAATTATGTAGAAACACCTATCGATTGTGTGGCCTAAACCATCACAATGGCTGCACTTGAGAGGCTTTCTCTTATCTCTATAAAATCTGGGATTCTTGGCATTCATGGCAATGGTGTCAAGATGGAGGGGTTCAGGGGTGATGGATAGAGTTCTTTGGGACTCTTCTTGGAGTAGGAGGCCATAGATTTTAGAAAGAGCAGGAAAGGGAGATTGAAGCAAGAATTGGCTTCTAATGGTTGAATAAGAATCATGTAGGCCAATTAAGAATTTCATAATAGCATCTTGTTGTTGAGTTTGGGTCATTATCTTAGGCAAATCACAAGTACAAGAATCCATGACACCACAAGTACATTTAAGAACCGGCCTAAAACTAAGATATTCATCCCATAAGGCCTTGAATTGGTTGTAGTAACAGACCAGGGATTGAGAACCCTGAGTGATAGAACTTAATGACTTTTCTAGATGATAAACCCTAGTGCTATCAGATAGGGCATACCTAATTTTCAATTCATCCCAAACATCCTTAGCTACAGAAAAATATTCTAAGGTTCGTTTAATTTCAGGCACAATTGAATTTAGAATCCACATAAGGACGAGATCATTAGCTCTTACCCAAGCAGCATATACGGCAGGATCTTCATTCTCATCGGGAATAGGCAGGGATCCGTCAATAATGCGAGCCTTGTTCTTGACACTCAGGCCGCGCTTGATGGCGTTGCTCCAAGAAACAAAATTTGTGCCGTCGAGGGGCTCCAGAACAATGGACACTGCTGGGTTGGCATTTTGATGAAGGGCCAATGGCGAGAACGGGTTCAACGCCGGATCGAGGGAGTCGGGATCGGTGACGATGGTTGTCATGGAAGAAATTGATCGGTAAGGATCAGAGAGGGCGAATTAAAGCCCTGAAACGCAGTAGAAGATGCAATTGGGAAATGTGAAATTAAGGGCGGTTTCAACCGGAAACTGATACCATGTTGATGATCATATCATGGATCATCTTGAAGAAGAAATACAATATGCGAAGAAATGCTCTAATTGAGAAAACACAAACTGTATATTGATTCTTGAATTGAAAGAGTACAAATGCCCTATATATATAGCTAATTAACATTGGTAATTAACTAACTAACCTCTACACTAACTGAATAACTACCCTAATACAAGAAAGGAGTGTATAAGGGTGTAAGTAACAGGGGGTGTATCAACTAGCAGGAGGTGTATCAACTAACTTTTGCAAACCTTTATACATAGTGTAACATTTTTTGGATATGAAATGTGATGAAAAGCAAAAGATTTATTAGTAGAATGCATTAATTAAATCCTACATCATATGTCAAATGGAGTAGTTAATATTAATAGTAAAATTTGAGTAAAGTAGTTGTACAAATAAACTCAAAATCAAAATATGTCAATCACATTGTATATTAAAAGTAATTTTATAAAAATACTAGTACTAAATAAGGACCTTATTTCATTTTTAAGGAGTACACTGTAAATTGAGTGAAAATCACCAAAGATTAATATATGGCAGAATAACAGAGGTTTCAAAGTTATTGGAATAATTATCAAACGAATTTAAATACAATACTTGATGTATATTACGTAGTGCTTTTAAACCAATATAATACTTGGAAAATATTTGATATAACACTTTTATAGTATGGGGAAAAAATAACAAATAAACCGCCCACTCTTAAATTTCTACTCATCAGCCAAAAATAGTAAAACAAAAGGAACCCAAATTCTCTCTCTCTACATTGTTTGGCAATCTTAAATTATAAAGAAAAGAATAAAAGACCATTAATTAATTAATTAATAGTGAAAAAGAAAAAGAAAAAAGAAGAAAATTAATTGAAAAGATTGTTATGAATATCTTTGTTGAAGAGTCGGACGCTAAGTGCATTAAGCATGGCTCTCGAGTATTGTCGAGACCCCATCTTCCAATCCATCCCCGTCGTCATCATCGCCTTGAACTCGTCCAAACTTATTCTCCCATCCTACGTAAAAATAACGAGAAATGCTCAAAATAGTAAAATGAATAGTTTAACAAGGAAATGGGGAGTTTTTTTTTTTTTTTGCTAGACAAAAACTTCTATGAACATAGTTCGCTGATGTTTTACGATGAATTCAATATCGTTGCTTAGACCATGTTTGTTTTGGAATTAATTATGTAGGATGACGGAAATATGGATCGGAAAATTCTGAATGGAGAAATTCCGATAAATAGTACTCCGTATATGTGTATATTTGTTTTGGGATGTTGAGTATGATATGTATGATGTAACTTTATGTCAAATCAATTGTGTAATAGTGTGTGTCTGTGTGATGTTGTATTATTATAATAGTAGTTATTTTTAGGGGTGAATGTAATTGGACGGTGAAATTCGGATGTAAAATCCTGAACTAGAACAAGACGAGGGACATTACGTCTCAAAACAAATGTGTGATTTTGAGATAAAGAGAGAAATATATATACCTTGTCAAGATCAGCATCAAAAATGATATCTTGGACAGTTTGGTCACTTGTAGGGCCAAAATGGTCATCTAACATTAGGGCTTGTTGCAACTCCTCGAACTCAATGTATCCACTTTGATCTTTATCAAAGTACAAAAATGCTTGACGTAGAAGATCATCGTTGCTTATCTTTTTTAAGTGCACAGCCAAAGTTACAAACTCTTCACAATCGAGCATCCCGTTTCCATCGCAATCAGCCTGCAGCATTGCATAAACAATCAGTTTTTCTTAAAACTCAACGAGCTAGCTAGGGAGACGTAAAATTAATAAAGAAATACTAAATGAAGACGTTTACAGCATCAAGCAATATTTGGACGTCATGATCAGGAACAGGCTGACCAATCATGTACAAACCATCTTTCAATTCTTGAAAATTCAAATTTCCATTTTTATCAGTGTCCATCATCTGGAACATTTCTTTTATCCCATCTACTTCGTCATCTGGCAAGTTATCTGCTACCACCTGTTTATTTATTTATTCATAATATCAAATATTAAATATCCATAATTATTCATATATAATTAAAATAATTAAGGAGCTAGCTTACACTTAGGACTTTCTTCTTGAATTTGTTCATCAAAGAGAACTGTTTGATTCTTGTTCTCACACGTTCTCCCAGAGGAATGTTTGGAACTTTTTCTGCATTTTGTATCCATTGGCTTTCTATATATATGTAAAAAAAACACATTAATTAATTAAGTACTGAATAATAGTCCATAATTCGAGCTTTTAGATGAGACGAGATGAAATGATAGTGACCTAGGACTTCGTCGATGGTGAAGCGACTGTAGGGATTGGGATCGAGCATGCCCTTGACAAGATCCTTGGCATCCTCACTAACTTTGGGCCATGGATCCCTTTCAAAATCTATCTCTCCATACACTATTGCCTGTGCTATTCCCTCTTCTGTTTCTGCACTTGGAAAATATTCATATTTATATTAATATTAATTAATTATAATCCTAAAATATACTAATATTAAATGTAAAATTATGTAAATTACCTGCCCAAAAAGGAGGAACTCCACAGAGTAAAATGTAAAGAATAACACCTGTGCTCCAAATATCAATTTCTGGACCATAATTCCGACGAAGCACTTCAGGGGCCATGTAATATGGGCTTCCAACGATTTCACCAAATCTTTGACCTATTTTTATATATATAATTATTTATTTCATTTTCATATTTTGACATACATATATAATGTAATGTATACCTGATTCAAAAAATATGGAAAGGCCAAAATCGATAGCCTTTAATGGGGCATTTTCACTATTGTTGGCGAATAAGAAGTTCTCGGGCTTTAGATCTCTGTGTATAACTCCATGTTCATGACATATCTGCGCATCGTATATATATATATATCTCAACATATGTACCAAACAAACAAACAAACGGGGCCAAAAAAGAAATTAATACCTTGATAACGTCAAGAATAGTCTTGGTAACATTTGCAGCAGCCCTTTCAGTATAATGGCCTCTTGCCACTATCCTATCAAACAACTCACCACCTTCACAAAGCTCCATGACAAGATAAATAGCCTCTTTGTCCTCATAAACCTCTTTATACTGCACTATATTTGGGTGATGGGGCAAATGCCTCATGATCTCGACTTCCCTGCGAACATCCTCCACGTCTATATCCGTCCTCAACTTGCTCTTGGATATCTTCTTGCACGCAAAGCTCTGTTCATTCTCCTCGTCTATGCATTCGTACGTCACCCCAAACTCCCCCCTCCCCAGCTCCTTCCCCAGCCGGTACTTCTTGGTTATGTCATCCCCGGTTGGATCCTTGAGCACGTGGATTGGGCGCGATTGCTTGAGCAGTCGGCCGCTGTATTTGACATTGTCGGGATTGATAGGGGGCAGTTTTTGATCTGCTCTGGAGGAGTATTTCTTCTTCAACTGAATAGTTTTCCTTTGCAAGGACATGCATGGCCCCATGGGATTGGGGGGGAGGGTTGTGAATGATGTTGTCTTGTTTTAATTTTCTCCCTTTGGACAACTATTGCATGCCCTCTCTTACAATCCCATGGGAACAAGAATAACACCTTCGGATTTCACAGGCAGATAATGCTGTGGTGATTTCTTTTCCCTCCCGTTTTTCCCTCTTCGCCATTCAATCTTTTTTCCCTCTTTACACCTCCATCTATTTTTATACTTTCTATTCAACATTTTAAATAAGCTTTCTTCCCTCAATTTCTTCCAACTTTTTCTCCCTGCCAACACAACTCACCTGTGATCAGGAAATTAATAGTATATATGTATGAAAATTGGTTTTCATTTTTTTACAAAGTTCCAACTTCGCTTCCAGAGGTATCTTTCTATGGAGATGGATGATGAAGGCTGAGATTGCTGCCTTGGGGAGTAGAAATTTGAGATGTTAAACGAACCGAGCTCAACTCGACTCGTTCGTTAAATGAACCGAGCTCGAGCTCGTTAGATACTCGATTTACTAATGAGACGGCTTGAGCTCGACTTCTTGAGCTCGATAGGCTCGTTAACGAGTTGAAACTTGTTTCTTAGCTCGTCAATGTTATCAAGCCGAGCTCAGCTCAGCTCAATAAGTCGAGCTCGAACTTCAATCGCTCCAAGTAGAATGTATTTATCAAATGATACATTCATTTATTCCTTATCCTTGATTGAGTAGCTAACTAATTGATTTGTTTCAATTATTTAACATCTATTTAGTTCAATTGAGTTAATGCCATCAAGTGAGCTTGAATCCCTTATGTCTTCAACCTAAAATCTGTCACTTCATATTTCTCCCAAAAATTGCCATCAAGTGAGCTTGAATCCCTTATGTCTTCAACCTAAAATCTGTCACTTCATATTTCTCCCAAAAATTGCGCAAACTTCAGGCAATTTGAATATTTCGCAACATTGTGATTTATCACATTTTCTTCACAAACAAAACCTCTCCTACTCCGTCCACTAGCCTGATTTAATGATTTATAACCACAATTCACCCAAATCCAATATCGTAAATTAAGACAACATTACGATTTACCAAGTGCAATAGGAAATTTATACCAAATGATATCAATATATCATCACAATCAACGTAACCTTCATCATACCAAGTTTCACAAGAACCAGATTCAGGTTTGCACGTCTCTGCTTTTCTTTTTTTAATATTTCTTTGGAATCAAGTCACATGGACCAATTCTTTCTAGATGGTAACTAATATAACTTAATACACAAAAACTATTTACATACAACATTTAGATAAAACTCAAACCACAGAAACGAACCCACTCATTCACCGAGCCCAACAATCATCTAATTTTTTGGTGGTGCTCCCCGTTTAGAGCATACTTCAACGGCGTTGGTGACACATTTGGCATGTATTTGCAGATCGAGCATTGACATAGGTACACTGATCGCATGCCCAATTACCTGAATCATCTGCATTTCTGATTGATACCCCTGTTTTCGAAGATCCCTTTCCCTTTCCACCTTTACTCTTGCTAGTCCCTGCTACAGTTTTTGAAGTCGTCTTGTTACATACTGACTGTGAATCTACATCTGATAGGCCGTTCTCTAGTGCTCCAACCAGGTTTTCAAAGTAGTTTCGTGTCACGCTGTTACAATGCAAACAAATTTTTTAATCACCTATAAAAGAAAAGCATAAACAAAAGCACCATTCCAAAAAACTGCAACCTTCTTATACTGGGTCCAAATTAGATGAAGCAGCATCAATATTGTATCTTGAACCCTTTTCCTAAACTAGCTATACACCTAAATATAAAGATGGCTACTACTTCTACACTATCCAAAGCATGCATGTGCATACTTATCATAATCACAATCTCAAGTTTTAGAGGTAGCATGCTTTCACCAACTTGCAACTTTATCCAGACAACATCGACGTCTGAGTTATACTATTTCTTTTCAACAAGAAATAAATGAATAGATATGAGAAAAGACAAATCTAATTGGAATGCATCTATTGATAATTGATAATGGCTAACTAGGAAAATACTGGGAAAGTACTAGACAAAAACATATCAGACTGAAAAACAAGTACCAAAACTGAGCAAGGGTCATCAAAATTTCAAAGAAATAAGCATATAGAGCACAGGTGTCAAAACATAAAAGTCCCTTCAAGTTTCATGTATATCAGGAAGTCAGGGACGTCTGAGATTTTTTTAAACATTAACAATCACATACTTCAACGCAATCATAAATTACCTTGTCAGACCAGCAAGTTTCGTACGGAAATCGTTGAAGTCTTTTGATGGACCATCAGAATTCAGGTAGTTCATTAGCTCTTTCTCAGCACATTGATGAAGCCTCTCCAGACCAGCTTCTGCCTCACCTAAACATAATCACATTTGATTGTTCACACTGACCAGAAATATGCCAGAATTATATCCAGAGAATGCAAACAGATCAAGAGATGATACCTTGCAAATACTCAAAAAACTGTTTTTTAGCTTGTTCTTCTTCTGGTAGATAGTATCCATACGCATAGGTCCATTTTAAAACCCTCCTGCATTCAACTATCTGCACAAATACCAAGGTTCCATGCATTATTATTGCAAATTATACTAGAATGAAAATTAATGCAGATACAACTATTTTTAATAAAGGCAAATCCAGACCCAAGATTGACAAAAGGTAATATGAAAAATAAGGATCATTTTGTCAATTTAGAAAGTATCAAATAAGCTTGCACACCATAGGCCCGCAAGAAACTAGAAACAATCTTATTGACAGACAGTATCATATTTCCATCCTTGTGCAGAAAGGATAAGAATGGAAAAACTACGATCCCATTTCAACGTTTCCATTTAATGCAAGTAAGTATCTGCCCTTTACCCATCAAGCACAATTGATATTTGTAGACAGCTCAAGTTGCCATATTGTTCAATAAATAACCATCAGCTGAAACTCCAAAAACAAATATATTGACTAGAGATTTACAACCTCTTCTTCATGCAATATTTGTCCCTTAAACAATGTAACTATATGCCTCAAAAATTGTTTTATATCAATAGCAGAAAGAATTGCAAGCCAAATGCATTTGATCATCAGACCATCATCACTGAAATTAACCTTGCAAGAAAATATTCAACTCAGAATTTGCTGCTGGACTTACCTGTTGCCAGGCTTCTATTATAAACTTCAATTGCGACTCAGGTTGGGATTGTACTTCACTAAGCTTCTCAAGCTGGAGGAAAAAGAATTTAATATTACAAAAACAAGTTTGTAAACACTATATTTAAGTAAAATATACTCCCTCCGTCCCACAACTGTTTGCACACTTACCTTATTTGTCCGTCCCACAATTGTTTGCACACCCATAAAAGGAAACTTATTCATAAACCTCACCCTCACAATATTCACATATTTACACAAAATGCCATTACTTTTACTCTCTTTCCAATCACCTTTTTACTTTATTCATATAACTTTACAAAATTACCCCTCAACACTCCACTCATTACACTTTTTTCTTAAAAAGTGTGCCCACTTTGTGGTGCAAACACTTCCGGGACGGAGGGAGTATTAAATAGACATAAATAATAGATGAATCTACGAGAGCTTTATGAGCATCCAAATTCTACAAGTGTTGAGATTTGGTCGGCATTGAATAGTATAGGAGTGCCAAAAAAATGGATACGAAAATTACTCCATTAACGTTGAAGTTTATGGCATTCCACCCATTAGCTGTCTTCGGCTCAATGGGAAATGGCTCTTCAAGAGAAGAAAGTAAGTGTTCAAGAGTATCAGACTATAAAAGAATGTCCTCCAAAACATTGCTTTTGCTTCCAAACACCAATTTCCATCATAAAAATATTAGAAAAGGCTATTGGCAGGGGTAATACAAATAAATATCAAGATTACTGATAGTGGCTTTCAACTAAACCAATTTGATTGATGTGCATGACTATCACAGAAGGATGTCTAAATAAATTTGTAATCGATTTTAGAATCCTTCCTCAACATAAGATGAGCAACCTACTAGGTTGGAACTCTTGGAGAGTTTTTTTCATAAAACCAAGTATTACCGTTATAGCAATTCATCATTGGTGAACAATATCAGGATGGAAAATGTGTAAAAAATATTACTCTTCTAACTTAAGTCACTAATCAATCATATAGGAGACGAATAGAGAAACACGGCATTAATCAATCACTGTCTAAATATATAGAAGAAGCAAGTCCTTACATGTACACTTTGCATTTGATGCAGATCTGCCATTGCCTTTTGCCTTGACTGCATTGAAATTGCTAAAAGTTGCAGGTTATGTCGGAAGAAAAATTAAATACAATGTTATAAAGACAGCAGCATGTATGGGCCACCTTGATGATGGCAAAATCATATAGACTCGAGCTCACAGTTACTCTTAGGTACATCATCATAAAATTATAAACTAGTACTTAAGAGGGAATGAATCAATCTTAGATGATCTAACATAGTCAACACAGTAGAGAACCCACTACTGCCCAGTGAAATGATAAAAAGGTCTTGCTACAGCTTATCCCAGCCCAACAGGTGTACAAACAAGAAAAAACATCCAGGAGAAGTGCTACACAGGTTTAGAAGATAAATAAGAGATGCATAGGAAATGTCATTTCTCTACACACTTAAGCATGACTGTTCAAGAAACAATCCACTTCAATGTCAATGCTCTCACAGTTATGATCACTTTCACATATTCATATGATTGCTAAATTAATTTCTGCTAAATTTCTTCACAGTGTTAGGCAAAGGGGCGAGCTGCTCAATTCACATAATCAAGGTCAAGTTAAATGACTTCGACCACTTTAATTTAGTGTTTTAAATTCGAGTTGGCCATCAAAAAAAATTGACTTTGGATGATTATGTCCCCTTTAATCACTAGTCTCAAAATTTAGAACTGAGTTTAGCCAAAATTTCCTACTTTTCATGTGTTTGGTCTAATTAAAATTAATTTTTTGCCAAAATATATCAGGGATTGAGAGATCCTTTAGATGGATAATAAGATATACATTAAATAACCCAAAAGAGTCTTAGAATTGAAATAAACAATCCTATTTAGGGAAAAGGAATTGCTTGATGAGATAATCAAGCATCAACAAATTTGTGCATACCGATTGGTTGGAAGCCCATCGCTCATAATAATGAGTGTATCTTTCCAAAGAATTCTTGGCCATCTCTCTCCTCCTCTCAGCTTCATCATACTGGATGCATTGTGCAATTTCACAAGGAAAAGGTATTCAAATATAAAATGCACAAGAACTTTAAACAATGATGTGTAGCAGAAGACACTACATAATAACATAAATCCCCTTACTACACATACCACTCCCTCTTGCTTTGCTGCTTCATAACGATTGCATGCATAGAAGCCTCCAGTTCTTTCACCATGGTCTGTCCATGCACCAAGACACAGCCTACAAAATAGTATTAGCACATATGCAAATGTGACGCAGCCCCGAAATTTCAATAAATCTGGCAAAGAATCAGGCAAATAAAAAACATGAAAAGGAAAATAATTACTTATAATATGTTATGAGAGGATTTCTCTAAACTGTGTGTATTATTATTGATGTATGAGACTCCTGTATTTATAGTGGGGAGAAAAAGGCCTATGGTTACCATGTATTGAGAGGATTTCTCTCTAATTGTGTGTAGAAAAGGCATAGGGTTGCAGCCAAAATAAGGAAAACATCATAAAGATCTTAGTAATAGAACACAGATTTACCTACTGAACATAGTATATAATCTTCAACATATAACATTTTGTTTTAAAAGTACAACAAGAAGCATACCAGCAAAATTCGAACTTGCATGGTGGGGTGCATGTCATGTGCATGCAGCCTTGGTTCTTTTCAATTGGACGCTTGCACTTGGGACAGGGCTTGGAGTTGGCCAGAATCCTAAAATGAAAAAAATGAGCAAGAGCGATGCCATTAATTAGGATACCACAAGACACTAAATCCAACCCAAATGGGATACACCATCTTGTAACCAAAAGTTGTCCATTTTGATACATGGGACGTCCTTACAATGAACATGCATAGCAACACAGATATGGAACCTAATGCTCACACCATCTTTAGGAATATGAATACCGGATTTAAAAGGAGTTATAATAAAACAGCTACAGGAGTCTTGCATCTTATGAGCACTCCCAGAACCTCAAGCATCCTAATGTATCAGTTACAGGAGACCCATCTCCTAATCAACATTACGTATTATCTAACTGAACACTTCCAATAAACACCTCTTCTAATTTTTATATCAAATATGCTCCCTAGATGGGTCTCAAGAAAGACATTAAAAGTTACAGTTTCTGTCGAATGGCTAAAAACAAATGACATTGTAAATAGAGACTGCTGGAAAGCAAACACATATATGTTTAGTTTAATCTTTACATAAGATCAATGCAGTCCACAAGAAATTCTACGACTTGTACCAAATATAAATATCTAAACCCTCTCTCAAATATTATTATTGGCAATGATAATAATAATAATACTATATGAGCACACACTTATGCTGTAGTTTCCCAATTTCATAATGGATGAGCACACACTTATGCTGTAGTTTCCCAATTTCATAATGGATGAGCACCCACTTCAGCACCCGTCTCTAATATTGTACATATAAAGATAGAAAGACGACATCATTTGGTGCTGTTACCAAAACCTTTCTTTTCGAAAGCCAACATCTAAACCTCAAGAAATAAACAAGCAGTTAAAAAAATAATAGAGATTCCAATATCATTATGTCACAAGACAAAATCAAAACCCTTCTTTCCATAACTTGAAAGCATGACTGTCGCAAAATAATTCAAATATCTTGGGACCTTGGCATCTTTGTTCTCATACAGCACACATCAAATTCCAGATATAATTTCAAACAACAGTCTGCATTTAGTGCAAATAACTATGATGTACGAAAAAATATCATTTGTCGAAGATAGCGTAATACCAATTCATGTTTTCTGATTCTGCACTGTTTTTCAGAACCCACTTTGCCACAGTTTCACAGTCCACAGGCCGATGAGCTTCCTCTGCACACTGATTATACCACCGGCACATAATACTTAACATGAGAGATCCGCGTCAAAAACAAGACAATTAAAAACATAATCAATCCTAACTTACATTCCAACAGAAGCTATACGAACAACTGCAAGTGACATCATAGCTTCCGCTACCAACATCATATTCCACAGCAAAATCACAGCCAGGAGCAGGACACCACTTAATCTATAAAGAAAAATAAATAAAAAGATTATTTCAAAAATAGAGATTATGTCAAAGTAATGAGCACAATTAAACAAGGCACAGTACTTTCAAAACCATTTTAATAGGACCTATGAAGTTTGTTCACAGGGAAATAATGCTACATACAGATGAGGATCCTCAATATGCTGACATTTTTTTCTCCACAGTCCACACTCTCCAAAAGTATAAAGGCTCAAAACATAATTCAGGTATTTTACCAATAATAATCTGGTACCATTCTAACAAACTCAGATGGGAACCAACTCAAAAGTTTATCATCCAGTCTTCACATCAGTGTGTAAGATATCATGACAGTGGAGTTGTGTTTTGTTATTTGACCTGGCTGTAATGTCAGGGATCCTCATCCCTTTGTACTTTTCGTTGCTCAACAAAACTTTTTGTTTCATTTTTTTAGCAGCAGCACTGGTTCTTAATGAAGAAGTTAAACAAAATGAAATATAAAAAGCACCCTCTAATATATTTATGGCCAGATTATAAGTGTGAGAGAGACTGAGAGCATGTAATTGCATAAATGGTTCTCAAAAATTCATGTGAAAGCAGAAGAGGATTCTCAACAATAACCTAGATAAGGCCTACGGGATGAAGCAAATAACTTCATCAATTTTATTGTCCAATGGTAATATATCCACATTCTTATGTTCTAAGGAATGGAAAGGTTTCAGGAAAAGATATGCCAACCTTACGGCTGTCCTCTACATAAGATCTAAGAAGATAGCGTCGATACTTCTCCTTATCCCCATCAGAACCCAGCTTATCAACCATATCTTGGCCAATAGCAGCACCACAGGATGGATCAGGACACCTCAAAACCAAGCATCCAGGACCATCATTGATGGACGTGCTCATATAAGCTAAAAATGCAGACAGGTAACAAATCAGTAATATGAGACATATAAATTCGTAAGGTGATCTCAGAGCAGCATACAAGACTGAGCTATCTAACAAAGACACGTTAGATAAACTTTTCTGCTTCCAGATATCGCAGTGAAAAAAAAACATAATAATAGGTATATTGTTCTTGTTATTGACAATGCATTCAATATGTCTGCGCATGTAAAAAGTTTTAAATGCTGTGAAGAAGTTCTCTTAAAATAGTCAAACAAGACAGCAAAAAATGCATAGCAATTGCCTTTAACAGGTACATTTACAAACCTAAGCAACTATTGTAACTCCATTATACATATCATTAACCAACAGATAAACACCTCAAAGGACCATTACCTTTAAATTTAATTTTTTTTCTCCTCATTGGCTTATATTGGCTCAATATGTCCAAAGTACTGCTCAATAATGAACTGACTCTTTCAACTTTCTCAGACACGTGTATTTTTTAAGACTGCTGAACTAGGTGGATTTTTAAATAATAAGTTTAAGCTTCTTCAAATGAATCAGAGGTAGATCATAGAAACAGCTTTATAAAATAATAGGAGTACAGTGCTTGAAAGTTCTTTGTATCACTTGCATGCAAATAACTACTACCGTACAAAAGCACCATAGAAATTGAACATAGCTAGAAAAAAAACTGTTTTTTATACAATCTACTGTTGAAATTATATTCTATAATCTTGTGAACTTGAATAACTTATAAAAAAAAAGCTTGCAGAGCAGTAGCTCATCATATTATTTTCCTATCTCAGAGGTCATTAGAAATAGCTTAATAATTAGCTTATCCTACAACAACTACAAAGTCAACAAGGCTAGGATGCAAAATCAGAAAATGATGCACTTATTGGGAGTATAGCATGATGAAGTGGTAAAACAATAGTTTACAATGTTGAGAAATCTCTGCAATCATTAGTTGCATAGTATAATTACATGAAATGAGTATCAACGTCATAATCCATTTAGTTATCACATTTAAGGGTATATTCCCTTTCCTTATAGACCTTATATCTAGGTTAGTATTATTGGGTTCCCTTATGACCTGGACACTTTGACAGCAAGATTTAAAAGTTCTATATAAAAATAGAATCAATTGCATAATTATGATTAGGGAACTAATGTTCAGACTCTACAAAATGGCATAGGCATTTCACTTAGAATTTATTGCTAAGTAATGAAAAGGCATGCCCCTTAATCTTGGACGATCAATACTGTGTCATTTACGTGTTTTATGCAACTACACCCTTTTAACATTTATATATAGTTGCAGCACATAGCAAGAACGTAAGATAGATCAAGTCGCCCCTACAGGCGTCTAGAATATTCAGTACGCAAGTTCAGATTTTAGTTTAACCTAGACTCACACAATTAAGGCTATGAATTAAAGTGAAATATACATCTCTGATACAAAGTAACAAGGATTCAAAAGCCGTGCAAACATTTCTGCTAACCAAAATCAGGTTTCTAGTTCTATCAACTTTGGGCAGGGGTGGAAGTGAAATTGAAATTTGAGTTGCAAGATAATCAGGCCATCATCATAGGCTGCACAATCACTCAATACACATAACTAAATTCAGGCATCACAACTAACCGATTCTTTGAACATATAGCCACCTTCTCAAGAAAAACTTAACACGAAATAAAACGGGAAAACCCAGGAAGTGGTTTGCAGTGGCCTATGATACCCATTCTAAAAAGACTTCCGAATATTTCCCATTGTACCCCTATCAACTCTAGTTCTTCAGAACACAGAAAACTACAAGACCCCCTCTCCCAACCCTAGTAGAGGAAACAAATTTCTCATCAAAAGAAGTTTCAAACTTAAGATAGATCTAAAGAATAGATCCAATAGAGGTCATCAACAGAAGCAGAGGCTGAAAACCTGTCCTCCCTCCATCCATGTATTCCAAAGATAGGTCAGTCAAGGTGTGCAGTGGATAGACAAACCTTTCCAGCATGCATCGCAAAAGAGATGAGAACAGGCAGCAGAACGTAGACTGTCACATGAGTAGTTTTCGAAACAAATCCCGCAAGCCACCTACAGGATATAAAGAAAAGCATTCAAGAAGATGAGGTAGTGTCTTGTGACTTGTGATTGAACATAATAACATGGGAGAAAGTCAAATTCATAACTTACTTGCTTAAAATTTGAAGACCTAACAAGAGGTTTCTCCAATATGCCAACAGCTTTACGTACTCCTTCTTCGTCAGCAAACCATTTTTCATGCACATCATTCACACTCCTGCATTAACAATTATGTAAAAGCGATTCATGGAAACTGAACTCATAAAATGAGATCATATTTATGGAAAAGCATCTAACAGATCAATATAATATTCAAGGACTTCAAATCATTTTTCAAGTGCCACATACTCAAATAGTCAAATTTCATGAAGACAACATGGAATGATATAATCTCAGTCCAAGTCAGGAAAACAGAAGTCTGTACGTTAATCTCAGATAGATTTTTTTTTTTATATTGAGAAAAAAATGTTACCAGTTATATCGTCGCAATAGTATGCATGCAGATTCCCTCGAAATAGAAAGAACAGTGGAAATTTTGGTGATGTCTTCCGCTTGACGCTTGTGTATATCTTGATCCTTCAAGATGGTATAGTTCTTCTGCAGCATGTAAGACAATGAATTTTAAAGATAAATATAGGCGATTTCAAACAAACTCACATAAAGAACTACAGAATTTTCCTTCAATTGGTAATTATTATGGCATAAAATGAAGTTCGTAAACCTGACTTATAACTTATGCAACCCCTGATTCCACTGAAGCAGTATAAAGATGTATAAATTTAAAAATAAGAGTATGATCAAACAGCAAATCAGATTTAATTCCTACTTCTCTAGTTTTAAACTGGAAACCCTTCTTTCTAGTATAATGCAGCAAACTTCTACAATATTTATGCAGCATATGATCTGACAGAGAAGACACAGTAAAATATCTTCCTTCATCTGCACATATTTTTCATTGTTCAACTTAAAAGTCATTTCCAGCCCGGAATTTTTAGAAAGTCTAATTTCAGCTCTGATTATCACAAAACAAAATTAACAAATTACACCTTGCATATCTAAAATTGAAATAGATAAGACACAGCAATATTTAACCCTCATCTAAAGAGGAAAATAAAACCATTAATCAACTTAAAATTCATTTCCACCCAACATCCTTCCAAAATTCTAACTTTAAAATACCTAAGTTATGGAAAATCTAAATTTGGCTCCCATTAGCAAAAAAAAAACTAACGAAAGGAATTCCATCCTGCATATTTAAAATGGAAATATAAATTATAAATCCATCTGAATCCCAGCGTGGCATTCACCACTGCAGTTCCAGTATAAATCACACTCAGTCAAAAATTCAGATATCATATTGCTTCAACCTAAATTAGTTGCTCATCAGTCAATTCGAGTAAATAAAAACAAAAATCGAACGCAAAGGGTCGGTTTGCAAGCGCTACCTGCGAACGACTAACGAGAGCGTCATCGTCGTCAGAGTAATTCGAAGTGAAAACGTAATCGCCAGAATCGTCCTCGTCTTCATCACCATAGGCATAGTTGTATTCTTCACCAGCATCTTCCAAATCCATATCGACTTCCTCGCCGCCGCTATAATAGTCATCGTCTTCCTCCACCGAAGCTACTTCATTAGCGTCGTGCATATCGTCCTCGGAGTCCATCGCTTACGCCGATTCGCGAAATTCACTGACTCTTGTGGAGAAAACCCTAGAGAGAGAAAGTGATGAGAGATAAGGAGAATTGGAGAGGGTGAAATGTTAAGATGGATTCAGTAATTCAGACTGTGTGTGTTTTGAGGCCTAAATATAATTATGTGATCATCACTTGTTCAAACACGAAAAATGTGTTGGACTTGGAAGGACTGCTGAAATTGCACTAATTTCCTCTATTTTATTTCTTTTTTCTTTGTAATAGTAATAATCTTCAAAACGAAAAATGTGTATACAACTACGGTAGTACACGTGTCCAAATCAAGATTTATTGGGGCCCCACAACTAGTTTAACAAACTTAAAAATTGTCTTATTTTATTTTTTTTAGGACTTATATATAACTTTATTTTAAAAAGTAATTTCACGGATCATATTATATATATATATGATGGGAGTACGTCTCACTTGTGTCATATAAGTTTTTATCATCTAATATTATGAGTAATATGATTCGTCTAATGCATCCAACGGTCTATAACTTATAAATTTTTGCCATATTGTAATATTTTGCGAGTCGGTATTATATAAATCATTTTTGTTACATCTAACTACTAATATTTTATAATGAAACAATTAATACTATCATTTTTGTTACATCTAACTACTAATATTTTTAACTACATACAATCTCATTTAAGTGACAGAGATTAAGAAATCAACAACCACTGAGGTCTAATTCTTCATTCCTTAAGTCGTCTAGAAGAATTACCTCTGTGTAGGTCCTGTTCAGCACATCATAATGCACTAGTGTAATCTCTTGGTCAAGATAAACCAATCTGAGTCTTACACCTCAACTTCTATCAATGAACTGTTCAATTTCATCTAAGTTGTAATCTCTTTGTCAAGATAAACCAATCTGAGTCTTACGCCAAATTTATGACGGGTTCAATCCTAGTTCAGCATCCATAATATTTGTATGTTTAAAGTACATGACTTTGAAATTTTTACTAAGTAGTGTGTCCGGATTATTCATAATCCACCATACCTGTTTTGCTAACAGAGCTTTATTAAAGAGAACAAGTCTTCTAAAACTCATACCTCATTTTTCTTTAATTTTACACAGCTCTCTCCATTTTTTCAATGAATTTTGCGGTGATCATCACTTCTTCCCCACCAAAAGCGAGTCATTAAGCTTTTAATATTCGAGAAAATAGAAACTGAAATTCTGAAGCAGGACATGGTGTATGATGGAATAGTCTGAAGGACTAGTTTAATAAGAACTTTCTGCCCACCTTCTGGAAAAAAATTTATGATTCCAGGATGTAATTCTTTTCCTAACTCTATCCAGCAAGTAATTAAATTGAAGCTTTTGGATCTTGTAGAGAGAGTAGGTAAGCCAAAATAAAGATCATGTCCTTGAGATGCCCAGACTCCAATAATACTTTTTACTGTCAAAATATTCTCCGGTTTAGTGCATGGGTTGAAAGTAATGGCAGACTTATCAAAATTAATAAGTTGGCCGGATGCTCTTTCATATTTTCGAAGACATTGGACCATATTGGTACTCTCAGCTTGAGTGGCCTTGGAGAAAACAATATTATCGTCAGTAAAGAAAAGATGAGATATAATAGGAGCTGATCTGGCAATCTTAATCCTTGAAATCTCATTTTTTTTCAATTGATTGCGTGATAAGTGAAGATAGACATTGGGCACAAATGACAAACAAATATGGTGATAGCGGGTCCCCTTGACGTAAGCCCCTGGTTGGTTTAAATTCTTCAGATAGAGAACCATTAATATTAATGTTGTATAAAACCGATGACACACATCTGATAATAAGGTTCACCCACTTCTCTGAAAAGCCAGGTCGTATCATCGCGCTCCGGAGAAAAGACCATTCAACCCTGTTATAGGTTTTGCTCATGTCCAGCTTTAGGGCCGTATAACCATCTTTGCTTTTTGACATCCTGGTACAATGCATACTCTCAAAAGCAATAAGGACATTATCTGATATAAGACGCCCAAGTACGAAAGCACTTTGATGTATATCAATGATTTCATGAATGACGCTCTTAAGCCTACTGGTGATAGTACGGGTCAAAATATGATAATTCACATTGCACAAACTAATTGGCCAAAATTGTGCAGCAATTTTAAGGTTTTTCACTTTCGGGATAAAAGAAATAACAGACTTGTTCCACGTTTCAACCGACCCCCCATGATTAACTAATTAAGTATATGTATCACATGTTTTGCAATTTTTGTGTAAATTGTATTCCAGTTCGATTGATAAAAGGAAGCTGGAAATCCATCAGGACCAGGGACTTTCTAAGGATTGAGATCTTTCACCGCTCTATCAACTTCATCACTTGTAAAAGGAGCATCCAATACATGGATCATCTCGTTGGTAATAGATCGAGGTATATTGTTCGTGACAGTCACTATATCCTCCTGGGACAGGTTCGAAGTTGAGTAGATGTTATGAATGTACTGAAGAAAAATCTTGCACACGCCTTCCTCCCGTGTTATCCAACACCCATCTTCATTTTGAATTCCCATAATAGCATTAGTTTTCCTTCTGAGTGTTGCTCTCTTATGGAAGAATTTGGTATTCATGTCCCAATCTTTGAGCCATGTAATCCTAGATCTTTGCTTCCAATACCATTCTTCTTGTGTTTGAAGTTTCTCCGGTTCTTTGTGCATGACTTCCATCTTTGCAATATCCGGGATAGAGTTCTCATTATTCAATTCTCTCGCAATTCATGATTGTATTCCCTTAATGTGTTTAGAAAGAGTGCCACCTTTTTATTTTCCCCCTAGAAATAGCTTGTCCACAAGAACCCAACATATCATTAAGCTCATATCGCTCTATTGCGAAGTTATTCCCTATTAGTCATTTAAGTGTAGGGATGCCAAAATGACCTGCCCCAGAGTCGCCCCGCCCTGCCCCCGAGAGATTTTGACCTGCCCTGCTCTGCCCCATTCTGAGAATGGGGCAAGTCAGCCCCGCCCCGTGCGCAGAGCAGGGCAGGCATGGGTTTACATATTTATTGCTCTGCCCTGCCCTGTACCGAATTTAAATATATAATAATTTAATTAAGTAAACTAACCCTAATTTATACCAATATTTATTTTAGTTTAGTTTAATGATGAATTTTAATGTTTAGTTTATATCGTTTTAAATAATTTATTTTCATATAAAATGAGACTTGGGGCAGGATAGGGCGGGGCGAGACTAAAAAATGTTGCCCCATATCAAGCGTGGGGCAGAGCGGGGCAGGGCAGGTACCCGCGTGGGGCAGGGCATAAAATGCTGCCCCGTAGCAGATCATGGGGCAGGGCAGGGCAGATGCGTATATGCGCGGGGCAGGTTTGGATATTGAGATACCCGCCCTGCTCTGCCCCATTGTTATCCCTATTTAAGTGGACAAACTTGCAATGCGTTTAGTAGAGTATTGAAAACGTTGATCATCATTTTGAGAGTTTGAAAAAAAATTTAGGATAATTTGGATCCATAATAGGAAATGCTAGAAACATTAGAAGATAAAAGAGAGAATTTTAGTTTTTGTTTCAAAATAGCTCGATATTGGACTCTATTTATAGAGAGAGAAAAATTACGAAATTTGATATATATATATATATATATATATATTTAATACATATTATCTTCAATATCTACAAATCTAATTATATCACACAAAAAATCACAGCAGCCAATAGAATAGTGACACGTGTCACATTATCCAAGCTTAAAAAATTACTTGACACTTGGTTGGGTGACCAACCAATGTCATGGAAATCTTGACATTCCATAATTATTTTAATATTAGATTTTTTGTCATTTAGTTATGACATTATAGCAAAGGTCACCAATAAACATGGTCTAAGTCAAGCCTTGGGGGCTATAATGTTATATGATTTTATTTTTTTCAAAAGGTCCCAAGAGGACTTACGCATCATAGCATTTGAGTGACCATAAAAACCGGTAAATCTCCATTAATGAGTAGAATGAGAGTCAATCACAAAATCAATATGCCCAAGGGAGTATGACAAAACATTCACTATCCATTCATTCCAAAAGAGAATAAGGCCACCATAAAGACCACATGCATCAACATGAAAAATAAAACGAAAATCAAGTCTAATCCTAAGATATTCAACACGAGAGGAGGAACATTTCGACTCGGAAATAAATAAAACATACGGACGAAAAGCAACAACTAACCTATTTAAGTAAGTGAACGCACGAGGACTACATACACCTCGTGCGTTCCAGCAAATTAAACTCATTCTCCTTGGCGGGGCTGAGTCACCTCAGCCTCCGCCATTCCCGAAAACTCCAACGCACCTCCAAAAATATCGAACACACTCCGAGCTTTTTTGAAGAAGCCAGCTCTCTATCTCTGTCCAACTCTCATTCATTCCAGCCTTTAGCCTGCCTCCAAACATCTAACGTTTTCCCATTATACTCCATAAGTGTTCGTTTTTTGCACGGGAGATTATTTCTTTGTACCGAAACGATATCAAGTGATGGCTCCCGTCCGTTTTCCTCTTCAATCAATCGATCAACTTCCCATCAAATTCTTTCGATCCTCTCATAGACTGGAACATACGACCTTTCCCATTCTCGAGTAATTTCCACATAGGAATTAAAATCGTAAGCCCAAAAGTCACGACCCACACAATGAGTGATTCAATAATATTTGCCATTATCAACATCGTAAAAAGGCTCCTTAAACGTGCAATATTCATGATCCAATTGAACCACAAAATTAAGGGGTTCCAAGAAAGTTCTTATGCGTTTATCCACTCTGGAACATATGGATTCATATTTTTTTAATTCAAATCATCAATTCTCTTATTTATTAAAAATTAACATGTTAAAATAACATTTACTGCATATTCATTTTCAATTTACAGCAATGTTCCGTTTTCAACCCGAACATAATCATAACATGACATCGCATCAACCAAATCAAACTATGATTTTACCCGGTAAGCCTACGTTACATTTATTTATTAATTTAATTTACAAATTACAGTGCAAACAATGGTTTTAATTCAAATCTTTAAAAAAACCAGGTTCTAAGTTAACATTAAACACAAAAATGTCATGTTTTCTGTAATAAAATTCATTGATAGTATTGTTTGGTGTTTATTTTGTTTTAATTATTCATGACCAACATAATATGATGACTTTGGAGACCCTATATACATGTGTACCCATTGCGGAGCTTTTATGTGGTTTCAAGAGAGGAGTGGTAAAAAGAGGAACATTGTTTCGCTAAAATTTCCAGGTTGTTGCAGTAATGGAAAGGTACAAATACCAAATTTGACAGAACCACCTGACATTTTAAGAAATCTTATATTTGGCCAAGATGTGAGGAGTCAAAATTTCATCGATAATATTCGAGCATACAACATGATGTTCAGCTTCACATCAATGGGTGGAATACAAGACAACTCGATCAATAGGGGTGGTGCACCATAGATATTTAAAATGCATTGTCCGAACTACCATAGAATTGGAAGTTTATTGCCTCCAGACGAAAATCGCCCCAAATTTTCTCAACTATACATTTATGACACAGAACACGAAATTCAAAATAGAATTTTTGTCATCATGTTTGATTTTAAATTTATTTGAAATATATTTTACTTTGTATTAACCAGCAACAAAATAAGTTAACAATCAATTATACATACATAAACAAATAACTATTACTTAAATATACATGATTTACATATACTAATAATATTAATAAAATATATTCATTGTTTTTTACTAGGGGTGCTAAAGGTGATACATCATGAACATTAAACCATGATATTGTTGAGGATTTAAAGAGGATGGTGGATCACACAAATCCTTTTGCCATTTAGTTTCGAACCGCAAAGGAATGTTTTCAAACATCAAACGGGAGATCTATCAGATTGAAATTAAACGAGAGTAGGTCGGGCGATGGTAAAACTCATAATCTTCCAACAACACCTGAAGTTGCTGCGCTCCTTGTTGGCGATATTGATGTTAATATGCAACCAAGGGATATAGTGCTTGAAACACGTGATGGTCATTTGCAATTCATAAGTGAACTACACCCCTCATATGTCCCATTGCAGTATCCTTTGTTATTCACGTATGGTGAAGATGGTTATCGTCTTGGAATCCAACATAGGGATGCTACTTCAACATCCAGAAAAAGAATCAGTCTCACAATGCGTGAATTCTTTGCATATCGAATTCATGAACGTCACAATGATGCTACTACCTTATTTCATTCTAGAAAGTTATTTCAACAGTTTCTGGTAGATGCTTATACTATGATTGAATCTAAAAGAATGTCATACATAAGGAATCATCAAGATAAGTTGAGAGTCGATAAGTATAATAATCTTGCAGATGTTGTTCAAAGTGGTGCTACAGAGCCTTCTTCATCAGGAAAGAGAATAATTCCAACATCATTCACGGGTGGACCTCGTTACATGATTCAAAATTTCCAAGATGCCATGGCCATCTGTAGGTGGTACTCATACCCTGATCTTTTCATCACATTCACGTGCAATCCTAAATGGCTTGAAATAGCGCGACTATTGAATGATAAAGGCCTTAATTCAGAAGACAGACCAGATGTTCTTTGTCGGATGTTCAAAATGAAGTTAGATCATCTAATACAGAATTTCAAAGAGCATCAACTATTTGGAAAAGTAGACGCAAGTAAGAATTTAACGCATCCATTTCGTGTATTTATTTTAACTGCATATATACTTATTATGATGAACTAAACTCACTGACTAATCATTTAAATCATATTATTTCATATGCAGTGATATATACCGTCGAGTTTAAAAAAAGAGGCATGCCTCATGCACACATTTTGTTGTTCCTGCATAAAGAACATAAAATTCCTACAGCAAGTGAGGTTGATCACATAATTTCAGCTGAGATTCCAAATGCAGATGAACACCCTAAATATATGATCTGGTAAAGGAATACATGATGCATGGTCCCTGTGGAAATGCTAACCCAAAATCTTCTTGCATGGTTAAACGTAAATGTTCTAAGCGGTTTCCTAAACCCTATAAGGAAAAAACCACCGTGGACGAGGATGGTTTTCCGTTATACAAGAGAAGAAATAATGGTGAAACAGTTAGAAAGGGTAAAGTTGATTTGGATAATGGTTTTATAGTACCTTACAATTCAACTTTATTGTGTATATATCAAGCACATATAAATGTTGAGTGGTGCAATAAAAACAAATCCATCAAATATCTTTTCAAGTACATTAACAAGGGTCCAGATAGAATAACGACAACTGTCACTCATAACATTGATGGAGAATCTGGTGAGAAATCTACTAATGAGATAAAACAATTTGTTACTTGTCGTTATATATCTCCATGTGAAGCCATGTGGAGAACCATGGGGTATGATATACACTACAGATTCCCCTCGGTTCAAAGACTGGGTTTCCACCTTCCAAATCAACAAGGTGTAATTTTTTATGATGACGATTGTATAGATGATGTGGTTGGTCGACCAATAACTCAACAATAAATGTTTCTTGGATGGATGGAATACAATAGGATAAATGAAGCAGCAAGGGACCTGACTTATTTGAAATTTCCATCAAAGTTTGTATGGAATGCTACAAAACGGGAGTGGCATCCTAGACGCCAAGGATTATCAATAGGAAGATTGCATCACGTTACTCCAGGTGTGGGAGAGCACCACTACTTAGGACTACTACTTCTATATGTTAAAGGTGCAACGTGTCATGAGGACATACGAACTATTGATCACATTTTGTATCCTACTTTCAAGGATGCTTGCTACTCACTCGGCCTATTGAATGATGACCGAGAATATGTAGATGGAATATTAGAGGCAAGTTATTGGGCATCATCACATTATATGCGAAGTTTATTTGCGATACTTCTTATGTCGTCTAGCATGTCATCTCCCGAAGATGTTTTTAATAGAACGTGGGAGTGTCTTTCTGATGACATATTACAACGACAAAGGAGACTTTTAAACATGCCAGGTTTGTTTTCGAGTACTAACTTTCACATAATAAATAACATATTACAAAAATATAAGGAAAATACATTTTCATTAATTTGAATTTTACAATTTATGAATTCTATATTTTAGTTTCATACTTTTAAATTTATAACAATTTATAACATTTTTATTTCAGATTTACGATTAAATGGTCTGTCTGCAGTTGAAGAATTATGCTTTAGTTGAGATTGAAAAACTGTTGCAGCAAAATGGAACCACTCTAGCAAGATTCAACACAATGCCCTTTCCTGATCAAACAATGACTTCAGAAGGTAATAATTTCCAAATCCAAGAGGAATTAAATTATGATCGAACTCAGATGGAAAAAGACCACACAACATTGTTTGCTATGTTAACTGCGGAACAAAAAGGTGTATATGAAAATATACTTGAATCTATTTGGTCGGATACATTAGGATTGTTCTTCCTTTATGGTTTTGGGGGTACGGGCAAGACATTCATTTGGTCAGTGTTGTCGGCAGCGGTACGATTACATGGACACATCGTATTAAACGTTGCTTCAAGTGGAATAACATCACTATTACTACCCGGGGGACGTACATCTCACTCCAGATTTGCAATACCTATGAATGTAGATGAAGCATCAACATGTCATATAAATAACAGTTCAGACTTATCAGAACTTATTTCAAGGGCTAAGTTGATAATATGGGATGAAGCACCGATAACTAACCGACATTGTTTCGAAGCACTAGATCGGACCATGAGAGATATAATTAGAAATGATAATGGATCATCTTCTAATTTGCCTTTTGGTGGGAAGACGGTTGTTTTGGGTGGAGATTTCAGACAAATACTCCCTGTCATACCTAAGGGTACAAGAGAGGATATTGTATACTCGGCGATTAACTCTTCTTATTTGTGGGAATTTTGCAAGGTTTTAACACTAACAACAAACATGAGGTTGCAAAATTTAACTCACGAGACACACATCACTATTGAGGAGATCACAAATTTCTCTAATTGGATTTTGAATGTTGGTGATGGCAATATTGGTGATAATGAAGATGGTTTTCCTGAGATTCAGATTCTAGATAACAACCTAATTTATTCATCCCATGATCCTATTGTTGATATAGTGACCTCTATTTACCCATCAATTACGGATCTATTTTGTAATGATGCGTATTTTGAAGATAAGGCAATACTTGCACCAACGCATAAGGTGGTAGAATCGATTAATGACTGTGTACTGGACATGATACCAGGAGCTGTTGTTGAATACTTGAGTTCTGATACAATTTTCTCTGGGGATCGTAAATCTTGCAATAATGAACAACTGTATTTTGTTGATTATTTAAATTCTATTAAGTGTTCAGGATTACCAAATCACCGTTTGATTATGAAGGTAGGTGTTCCGATAATACTTCTAAGAAACATTGATCAAAGGGCTGGATTGTGCAACAGAACCAGATTGATTACAACAAAGCTTGGAAAACATATTATCGAGGCCGAAATTATAACATGAAGGAACATTGGTGGTAAGGCCTATATTCCGAGAATGAATCTTAGTAGTTCAGATCAAACATCACCCGTAAGGTTCCAAAGGAGGCAATTTCCAGTACTTTTATGCTTCGCAATGACGATTAATAAAAGTCAAGGACAATTACTTTCGAAAGTAGGTGTATACCTTCCAAATCCAGCTTTTACACATGGTCAGTTGTATGTTGCACTTTCTAGAGTGAAGACTTCAACAGGATTGAAAATACTTTGTTTAGATGATGAAGGAATATCGTGCAACCACACAACAAATGTTGTTTATAAAGAAGTTTTTAGAAATTTGTAATTTATATTGTATACTAATATTAACTAACTACACACTTCACAACGTTATCATTACATATTTAGCATTGTACATTCAATAATTTATTTTTATTTAATTATTATGTTGTACACTTATTTGATACTACATTCAACATATAATGTTATTGTTGCTTTAACTGTTTAATTAATATATACTTAATCTTCATATATAGTTAAAACTCTTTAAATTTCACTTTTCTCCATTTAAGATTACTCACACTTTCATTGCAAAAAAAAAAAAAAATGTTTGACAATAAACGCTTAATACGTTCTTAATAAATATATCATATTCAATTTCTCGCGTAGTACGCGGGTCGTGCACTAGTATAATTATTATATATATATATATATAATGTGATTTTAAAAAAATCAATTAATGTGAAATAAACTGATAGAATATAATAATTGACTTACATATCTAATTGTTTTATGTCCCAATATTCTAATCTAAAAAATTGCAAATTCGAGAAATCAAACTCATCGTCCACCCGTCTCATAAATTGCGGATTTAATTTTTGTGATCAATTTTAACATTCTTTATTCATGAAAATTGTGTTTATGTTTATAATACATATTCACTCCATTTTAGTGAAAGATACTCAACTTTTATTTTTCATACATCTACTTATTCGAGTTTTTTCTGGAACACATGAAGTATACAAAATAGATAAAGTAAGAATGTTGGAAAAGATTTTTGTGCTGTAGAAGCACAATTTATCTTGATTATTTTTTTTTAAAACCAGCCCATTAGCCCGTTTGATAATTTCAAAATAAACCCTAGTATTTATCAAGGCTGCCACTCATATGGAGTATTTTCAGTAAGATCATAACAATGTCGGTTTAATCTTAAAGAATTGTTTTCGCCGGTAATTTCTTCACGAGAATCAATTGTAAGTTACTTTATTTTTTGCGATTCATTGCCAAATATCTATATCTAGTGGCTCTGTTTCTTAATTTTAATTTAATTGATTGTAGCAACAAATTGAAATTAGTTTGAAGAAAGATCGATTGCTAGTAGAAAACTGTGAATCAAAAATAATAATGCTACCGCTACCACTCTTACCGCCCCGTCGAATCGATTGGGTGAAGAAGAACGACAATGAAGATATCAAAGAGGTAATTAAGGTTCTAATTTCATGTATCTATTTCTGTATTTTGATTGCTTCGAGTTTGTTATAAACGAGAATTGCTTGTAGAGTGTTTGATTTATTGTTTTAAATGAAGTTTATTTGAATTATGAGACTAAGGCTTCTGTATAAATTAATTGGGGGTGCGTCCCCTGTTATGAATAATTCTGGTTCAATCGATTCTTTGATGAATTGAGTAAATAATTTTGTGTTTTTTTCGATTTTCTTATTTCCATTAATGTAGTTTTATTCCTAATACATATAGTTGGGGGTGATTCAAGTACTATTAACGAGTCAATTCTAGACGAACTGTTGTTTGAAATTCTGGTACGTCTCCCGGCTAAAGATATTTATTTTGGGGCAATGCTTGTGTGCCGGAAGTGGTACCATATGATGCGTACCAAAAGTTTCATACACAGACACCTTGAGCATGCAAATTATGGACTTCTCAATGAAGGTGCATGCAGAGATGTTGTTTTCATATCTGATAGAGAAGACGGAGGAATCGAAACACGTAAGATCAACAGTTATGGTTACGGGTTCAGATCCCTGGCGTGCTCTGATACTTGCAATGGTTTGATGTTGGGGTACGATAAAATCTTGGACAAAATAACTTATTATGTTAGAAACGTTTCGACAGGCCAAACTTTTTATCTCCCTGCATTTCCTTATAACCATTATTACGATGGGTTAAGTGACATAGGCTATGATGCATTTTCAATGAGGTATAAAGTGGTTGTATTGTTTAAGAGATCATTTGAATGCGCTATATTAACCGTGGGAGTAGATAAATCATGGAGGACAATTTGTACTGACCACTTATCTGTCCTTGGTAGGCAAACCCTAATGGGTTTTCCGATTATTACTGAAGGTTTTGTGCATTGGAAGGGATTTTACACTACTTATGTGATTACTTTCTTAAGAAGGAATTTATTCAATTAATAAAGATAGGGCGACACTTCTTCTACACTATAGGGAAGTCATTGGTTGTTGTTGTTTTTCAGCGCCACTCATATGGAGTATTCTTAGTAAGATCATAACAATGTCGGTTTAATCTTAAAGAATTGTTTTCGTCCGTAATTTCTTCACGAGAATCAATTGTAAGTTACTTTAATTTTTTGCGATTCATTGTCGAATCTCTGTTTCTAGTGGCTCTGTTTCTTAATTTCAATTTAATTGATTGTAGCAACAAATTGAAATTGGTTTGAAGAAAGATAGATTGCAAGTAGAAAACTGTGAATCAAAAACAATAATGCTACCGCTACCACTCTTACCGCCCCGTCGAATCGATTGGGTGAAGAAGAACGGCAATGAGGATATCAAAGAGGTAATTAAGCTTCTAATTTCATGTATCTATTTCTGTATTTTGATTGCTTCGAGTTTGTTATAAACGAGAATTGCTTGTAGAGTGTTTGATTTATTGTTTTAAATGAAGTTTATTTGAATTATGAGATTAGGGCTTTTGTATAAATTAATTGGGGGTGTGTCCCCTGTTATGAATAATTCTGGTTCAATCGATTCTTTGATGAATTGAGTAAACAATTTTGTGTTTTTTTCAATTTTCTTATTTCCATTAATGTACTTTTATTCCTAATATTGATAGTTGGGGGTGATTCAAGTACTATTAACGAGTCAATTCTAGACGAACTTTTGTTTGAAATTCTGGTACGTCTCCCGGCTAAAGATATTTATTTTGGGGCAATGCTTGTGTGCCGGAAGTGGTACTATATGATGCGTACCAAAAGTTTCATACACAGACACCTTGAGCATGCAAATTATGGACTTCTCTATGACGGTGCATGCAGAGATGTTGTTTTCATATCTGCTAGAGAAGACGGAGGAATCGAAACACGTAAGATCAACAGTTATGGTTACGGGTTCAGATCCCTGGTGTGGTCTGATACTTGCAATGGTTTGATGTTGGGGTACGATAAAATCTTTGACAAAATAACTTATTATGTTAGAAACGTTTCGACAGGCCAAACTTTTTATCTCCCTGATTTTCCTTATAACCATTATTACGATGGGTTAAGTGGCATAGGCTATGATCCAGTTTCAATGAGGTATAAAGTGGTTGTATTGTTTAAGAAATCATTTGAATGCGCTATATTAACCGTGGGAGTAGATAAATCATGGAGGACAATTTGTACTGACCAATTATCTGTCCTTGGTAGGCAAACCCTAATGGGTTTTCCGATTATTACTAAAGGTTCTGTGCATTGGAACAAATTTTACACTACTTATGTGATGACTTTGAATTTAGAGACTGAAATATTCAGAGAGACTCTCCCACCTAAAGTCGAAGTCATTGGCTGTTGTTGTTTTTCAACGCCACTCATATGGAGTATTCCCAGTAAGATCATAACAATGTCGGTTTAATCTTCAAAGAATTCTTTTAGCCGGTAACTTTTTCACGAGAATCAATTGTAAGTTACTTTATTGTTTGCGATTCATTGCCAAATCTCTGTTTCTAGCGGCTCTGTTTCTTAATTTCAATTTAATTGATTGTTGCAACAAATTGAAATTGGTTTGAAGAGAGATCGATTGCTAGTAGAAAACTGTGAATCAAAAATAATAATGCTACCGCTACCACTCTTACCGCCCCGTCGAATCGATTGGGTGAAGAAGAACGGCAATGAAGATATCAAAGAGGTAATTAAGCTTCTAATTTCATGTATCTATATCAGTATTTTGATTGCTTCGAGTTTGTTATAAACGAGAATTGCTTGTAGAGTGTTTGATTTATTGATTTAAATGAAGTTTATTTGAATTATGAGATTATGGCTTCTGTATAAATTAATTGGGGGTGCGTCCCCTGTTATGAATAATTCTGGTTCAATCGATTCTTTGATGAATTGAGTAAACAATTTTGTGTTTTTTTCGATTTTCTTATTTCCATTAATGTAGTTTTATTCCTAATACAGATAGTTGGGGGTGATTCAAGTACTATTAACGAGTCAATTCTAGACGAACTTTTGTTTGAAATTCTGGTACGTCTCCCGGCTAAAGATATTTATTTTGGGGCAATGCTTGTGTGCCGGAAGTGGTACCATATGATGCGTACCAAAACTTTCATACACAGACACCTTGAGCATGCAAATTATGGACTTCTCTATGAAGGTGCATGCAGAGATGTTGTTTTCATATCTGCTAGAGAAGACGGAGGAATCGAAACACGTAAGATCAACAGTTATGGTTACGGGTTCAGATCCCTGGCGTGGTCTGATAGTTGCAATGGTTTGATGTTGGGGTACGATAAAATCTTGAACAAAATAACTTATTATGTTAGAAAAGTTTCGACAGACCAAACTTTTTATCTCCCTGCATTTCCTTATAACCATTATTACGATGGGTTAAGTGGCATAGGCTATGATGCATTTTCAATGAGGTATAAAGTGGTTGTATTGTTTAAGAGATCATTTGAATGCGCTATATTAATCGTGGGAGTAGATAAATCATGGAGGATAATTTGTACTGATCACTTATCTGTCCTGGGTAGGAAAACCCTATTGGGTTTTCCGATTATTACTGAAGGTTTTGTGCATTGGAACGGATTTTACAGTACTTATGTGATGACTTTGAATTTAGAGACTGAAATATTCAGAGAGACTCTCCCACCTAAAGTCGAAGTAATTGGCTGTTGTTGTTTTTCAGCGCCACTCATATGGAGTATTCTCAGTAAGATCATAACAATGTCGGTTTAATCGTCAAAGAATTCTTTTCGCCGGTAATTTCTTCACGAGAATCAATTGTAAGTTACTTTATTTTTTGCGATTCATTGCCAAATCTCTGTTTCCAGCAGCTTTTGTTCTTAATTTCAATTTAATTGATTGTTGCAACAAATTGAAATTGGTTTGAAGAGAGATCGATTGCTAGTAGAAAACTGTGAATCAAAAATAATAATGCTACCGCTACCACTCTTACCGCCCCGTCGAATCGATTGGGTGAAGAAGAACGGCAATGAAGATATCAAAGAGGTAATTAAGCTTCTAATTTCATGTATCTATATCAGTATTTTGATTGCTTCGAGTTTGTTATAAACGAGAATTGCTTGTAGAGTGTTTGATTTATTGATTTAAATGAAGTTTGTTTGAATTATGAGATTATGGCTTCTGTATAAATTAATTGGGGGTGCGTCCCCTGTTATGAATAATTCTGGTTCAATCGATTCTTTGATGAATTGAGTAAACAATTTTGTGTTCTTTTCGATTTTCTTATTTCCATTAATGTAGTTTTATTCCTAATACAGATAGTTGGGGGTGATTCAAGTACTATTAACGAGTCAATTCTAGACGAACTGTTGTTTGAAATTCTGGTACGTCTCCCGGCTAAAGATATTTATTTTGGGGCAATGCTTGTGTGCCGGAAGTGGTACCATATGATGCGTACCAAAAGTTTCATACACAGACACCTTGAGCATGCAAATTATGGACTTCTCTATGAAGGTGCATGCAGAGATGTTGTTTTCATATCTGCTAGAGAAGACGGAGGAATCGAAACACGTAAGATCAACAGTTATGGTTACGGGTCCAGATCCCTGGCGTGGTCTTGATTGTTGCAATGGTTTGATGTTGGGGTACGATAAAATCATGGACAAAATAACTTATTATGTTAGAAACGTTTCGACAGGCCAAACTTTTTATCTCCCCGCATTTCCTTATAACCATTATTACGATGGGTTAAGTGACATAGGCTATGATGCATTTTCAATTAGGTATAAAGTGGTTATATTGTTTAAGAGATCATTTGAATGCGCTATATTAACCGTGGGAGTAGATAAATCATGGAGGACAATTTGTACTGACCACTTATCTGTCCTTGGTAGGCAAACCCTAATGGGTTTTCCGATTATTACTGAAGGTTTTGTGCATTGGAATGAATTTTACAGTACTTATGTGATGACTTTGAATTTAGAGACTAAAATATTCAGAGAGACTCTCCCACCTAAAGTCGAAGTCATTGGCTGTTGTTGTTTTTCAGCGCCACTAATATGGACTATTCTCAGTAAGATCATAACAACGTCGGTTTAATCTTCAAAGAATTGTTTTCGCCGGTAATTTCTTCACGAGAATCAATTGTAAGTTACTTTATTTTTTTGATTCATTGCCAAATCTCTATTTCTAGTGGCTCTATTTCTTAATTTCAATTTAATTGATTGTAGCAACAAATTGAAATTGGTTTGAAAAAAATCGATTGCTAGTAGAAAACTGTGAATAAAAAATAATAATGCTACCGATACCACTCTTATCGCCCCGTCGAATCGATTGGGTGAAGAAGAACGGCAATGAAGATATCAAAGAGGTAATTAAGCTTCTAATTTCATGTATCTATTTTTGTATTTTGATTGCTTCGAGTTTGTTATAAACGAGAATTGCTTGCAGAGTGTTTGATTTATTGATTTAAATGAAGTTTATTTGAATTATGAGATTATGGCTTCTGTATAAATTAATTGGGGGTGCGTCCCCTGTTATGAATAATTCTGGTTCAATCGATTCTTTGATGAATTGAGTAAATAATTTTGTGTTTTTTTCGATTTTCTTATTTCCATTAATGTAGTTTTATTCCTAATACAGATAGTTGGGGGTGATTCAAGTACTATTAACGATTCAATTCTAGACGAACTGTTGTTTGAAATTCTGGTACGTCTCCTGGCTAAAGATATTTATTTTGGGGCAATGCTTGTGTGCCGGAAGTGGTACCATATGATGCGTACCAAAAGTTTCATACACAGACACCTTGAGCATGCAAATTATGGACTTCTCTATGAAGATGCATGTAGAGATGTTGTTTTCATATCTGCTAGAGAAGACGGAGGAATCGAAACACGTAAGATCAACAGTTATGGTTACGGGTTCAAATCCCTGGCGTGGTCTGATAGTTGCAATGGTTTGATGTTGGGGTACGATAAAATCTTGAACAAAATAACTTACACTACTACATTTTTGGCCTTGGAGAGCTTTTAGAAGAGCTCTCCAAGTGGGAGCTGTCCAAGCTAAATTGCACTTGGATAGCACTTTAAGGGCTCTCCAAGTGCAAAAAGGGCTCTCCAAGTGCAATTTAACTTGGACAGCTCCCACTTGGAGAGCTCTTCTAAAAGCTCTCCGAGGCCAAATATGTAGTAGTGTTATTATGTTAGAAAAGTTTCGACAGACCAAACTTTTTATCTCCCTGCATTTCCTTATAACCATTATTACGATGGGTTAAGTGACATAGGCTATGATGCATTTTCAATGAGGTATAAAGTGGTTGTATTGTTTAAGAGATCATTTGAATGCGCTATATTAACCGTGGGAGTAGATAAATCATGGAGGACAATTTGTACTGATCACTTATCTGTCCTTGGTAGGAAAACCCTATTGGGTTTTCCGATTATTACTGAAGGTTTTGTGCATTGGAACGGATTTTACAGTACTTATGTGATGACTTTGAATTTAGAGACTGAAATATTCAGAGAGACTCTCCCACCTAAAGTCGAAGTCATTGGCTGTTGTTGTTTTTCAGCGCCAATAATATGGACTATTCTCAGTAAGATCATAACAATGTCGGTTTAATCTTCAAAGAATTGTTTTCGCCGGTAATTTCTTCACGAGAATCAATTGTAAGTTACTTTATTTTTTGCGATTCATTGCCAAATATCTATATCTAGTGGCTCTGTTTCTTAATTTCAATTTAATTGATTGTAGCAACAAATTGAAATTAGTTTGAAGAAAGATCGATTGCTAGTAGAAAACTGTGAATCAAAAATAATAATGCTACCACTACCACTCTTACCGCCCCGTCGAATCGATTGGGTGAAGAAGAACGGCAATGAAGATATCAAAGAGGTAATTAAGCTTCTAATTTCATGTATCTATTTCTGTATTTTGATTGCTTCGAGTTTGTTATAAACGAGAATTGCTTGCAGAGTGTTTGATTTATTGATATAAATGAAGTTTATTTGAATTATGAGATTATGGCTTCTGTATAAATTAATTGGGGGTGCGTCCCCTGTTATGAATAATTCTGGTTCAATCGATTCTTTGATGAATTGAGTAAATAATTTTGTGTTTTTTTCGATTTTCTTATTTCCATTAATGTAGTTTTATTCCTAATACAGATAGTTGGGGGTGATTCAAGTACTATTAACGATTCAATTCTAGACGAGCTGTTGTTTGAAATTCTGGTACGTCTCCCGGCTAAAGATATTTATTTTGGGGCAATGCTTGTGTGCCGGAAGTGGTACCATATGATGCGTACCAAAAGTTTCATACACAGACACCTTGAGCATGCAAATTATAGACTTCTCTATGAAGATGCATGTAGAGATGTTGTTTTCATATCTGCTAGAGAAGACGGAGGAATCGAAACACGTAAGATCAACAGTTATGGTTACGGGTTCAGATCCCTGGCGTGGTCTGATAGTTGCAATGGTTTGATGTTGGGGTACGATAAAATCTTGAACAAAATAACTTACACTACTACATTTTTGGCCTTGGAGAGCTTTTAGAAGAGCTCTCCAAGTGGGAGCTGTCCAAGCTAAATTGCACTTGGATAGCACTTTAAGGGCTCTCCAAGTGCAAAAAGGGCTCTCCAAGTGCAATTTAACTTGGACAGCTCCCACTTGGAGAGCTCTTCTAAAAGCTCTCCGAGGCCAAATATGTAGTAGTGTTATTATGTTAGAAAAGTTTCGACAGACCAAACTTTTTATCTCCCTGCATTTCCTTATAACCATTATTACGATGGGTTAAGTGACATAGGCTATGATGCATTTTCAATGAGGTATAAAGTGGTTGTATTGTTTAAGAGATCATTTGAATGCGCTATATTAACCGTGGGAGTAGATAAATCATGGAGGACAATTTGTACTGATCACTTATCTGTCCTTGGTAGGAAAACCCTATTGGGTTTTCCGATTATTACTGAAGGTTTTGTGCATTGGAACGGATTTTACAGTACTTATGTGATGACTTTGAATTTAGAGACTGAAATATTCAGAGAGACTCTCCCACCTAAAGTCGAAGTCATTGGCTGTTGTTGTTTTTCAGCGCCAATAATATGGACTATTCTCAGTAAGATCATAACAATGTCGGTTTAATCTTCAAAGAATTGTTTTCGCCGGTAATTTCTTCACGAGAATCAATTGTAAGTTACTTTATTTTTTGCGATTCATTGCCAAATATCTATATCTAGTGGCTCTGTTTCTTAATTTCAATTTAATTGATTGTAGCAACAAATTGAAATTAGTTTGAAGAAAGATCGATTGCTAGTAGAAAACTGTGAATCAAAAATAATAATGCTACCACTACCACTCTTACCGCCCCGTCGAATCGATTGGGTGAAGAAGAACGGCAATGAAGATATCAAAGAGGTAATTAAGCTTCTAATTTCATGTATCTATTTCTGTATTTTGATTGCTTCGAGTTTGTTATAAACGAGAATGGCTTGTAGAGTGTTTGATTTATTGTTTTAAATGAAGTTTATTTGAATTATGAGATTAAGGCTTCTGTATAAATTAATTGGGGGTGCGTCCCCTGTTATGAATAATTCTGGTTCAATCGATTCTTTGATGAATTGAGTAAACAATTTTGTGTTTTTTTCGATTTTCTTATTTCCATTAATGTAGTTTTGTTCCTAATACATATAGTTGGGGGTGATTCAAGTACTATTAACGAGTCAATTCTAGACGAACTGTTGTTTGAAATTCTGGTACGTCTCCCGGCTAAAGATATTTATTTTGGGGCAATGCTTGTGTGCCGGAAGTGGTACCATATGATGCGTACCAAAAGTTTCATACACAGACACCTTGAGCATGCAAATTATGGACTTCTCTATGAAGATGCATGTAGAGATGTTGTTTTCATATCTGCTAGAGAAGACGGAGGAATCGAAACACGTAAGATCAACAGTTATGGTTACGGGTTCAGATCCCTGGCGTGGTCTGATAGTTGCAATGGTTTGATGTTGGGGTACGATAAAATCTTGAACAAAATAACTTACACTACTACATTTTTGGCCTTGGAGAGCTTTTAGAAGAGCTCTCCAAGTGGGAGCTGTCCAAGCTAAATTGCACTTGGATAGCACTTTAAGGGCTCTCCTAGTGCAAAAAGGGCTCTCCAAGTGCAATTTAACTTGGACAGCTCCCACTTGGAGAGCTCTTCTAAAAGCTCTCTGAGGCCAAATATGTAGTAGTGTTATTATGTTAAAAAAGTTTCGACAGACCAAACTTTTTATCTCCCTGCATTTCCTTATAACCATTATTACGATGGGTTAAGTGACATAGGCTATGATGCATTTTCAATGAGGTATAAAGTGGTTGTATTGTTTAAGAGATCATTTGAATGCGTTATATTAACCGTGGGAGTAGATAAATCATGGAGGACAATTTGTACTGATCACTTATCTGTCCTTGGTAGGAAAACCCTATTGGGTTTTCCGATTATTACTGAAGGTTTTGTGCATTGGAACGGATTTTACAGTACTTATGTGATGACTTTGAATTTAGAGACTGAAATATTCAGAGAGACTCTCCCACCTAAAGTCGAAGTCATTGGCTGTTGTTGTTTTTCAGCGCCAATAATATGGACTATTCTCAGTAACATCATAACAATGTCGGTTTAATCTTCAAAGAATTGTTTTCGCCGGTAATTTCTTCACGAGAATCAATTGTAAGTTACTTTATTTTTTGCGATTCATTGCCAAATATCTATATCTAGTGGCTCTGTTTCTTAATTTCAATTTAATTGATTGTAGCAACAAATTGAAATTAGTTTGAAGAAAGATCGATTGCTAGTAGAAAACTGTGAATCAAAAATAATAATGCTACCACTACCACTCTTACCGCCCCGTCGAATCGATTGGGTGAAGAAGAACGGCAATGAAGATATCAAAGAGGTAATTAAGCTTCTAATTTCATGTATCTATTTCTGTATTTTGATTGCTTCGAGTTTGTTATAAACGAGAATTGCTTGTAGAGTGTTTGATTTATTGTTTTAAATGAAGTTTATTTGAATTATGAGATTAAGGCTTCTGTATAAATTAATTGGGGGTGCGTCCCCTGTTATGAATAATTCTGGTTCAATCGATTCTTTGATGAATTGAGTAAACAATTTTGTGTTTTTTTCGATTTTCTTATTTCCATTAATGTAGTTTTGTTCCTAATACATATAGTTGGGGGTGATTCAAGTACTATTAACGAGTCAATTCTAGACGAACTGTTGTTTGAAATTCTGGTACGTCTCCCGGCTAAAGATATTTATTTTGGGGCAATGCTTGTGTGCCGGAAGTGGTACCATATGATGCGTACCAAAAGTTTCATACACAGACACCTTGAGCATGCAAATTATGGACTTCTCTATGAAGATGCATGTAGAGATGTTGTTTTCATATCTGCTAGAGAAGACGGAGGAATCGAAACACGTAAGGTCAACAGTTATGGTTACGGGTTCAGATCCCTGGCGTGGTCTGATAGTTGCAATGGTTTGATGTTGGGGTACGATAAAATCTTGAACAAAATAACTTAATTATTATGTTAGAAAAGTTTCGACAGACCAAACTTTTTATCTCCCTGCATTTCCTTATAACCATTATTACGATGGGTTAAGTGACATAGGCTATGATGCATTTTCAATGAGGTATAAAGTGGTTGTATTGTTTAAGAGATCATTTGAATGCGCTATATTAACCGTGGGAGTAGATAAATCATGGAGGACAATTTGTACTGATCACTTATCTGTCCTTGGTAGGAAAACCCTATTGGGTTTTCCGATTATTACTGAAGGTTTTGTGCATTGGAACGGATTTTACAGTACTTATGTGATGACTTTGAATTTAGAGACTGAAATATTCAGAGAGACTCTCCCACCTAAAGTCGAAGTCATTGGCTGTTGTTGTTTTTCAGCGCCAATAATATGGACTATTCTCAGTAAGATCATAACAATGTCGGTTTAATCTTCAAAGAATTGTTTTCGCCGGTAATTTCTTCACGAGAATCAATTGTAAGTTACTTTATTTTTTGCGATTCATTGCCAAATATCTATATCTAGTGGCTCTGTTTCTTAATTTCAATTTAATTGATTGTAGCAACAAATTGAAATTAGTTTGAAGAAAGATCGATTGCTAGTAGAAAACTGTGAATCAAAAATAATAATGCTACCACTACCACTCTTACCGCCCCGTCGAATCGATTGGGTGAAGAAGAACGGCAATGAAGATATCAAAGAGGTAATTAAGCTTCTAATTTCATGTATCTATTTCTGTATTTTGATTGCTTCGAGTTTGTTATAAACGAGAATTGCTTGTAGAGTGTTTGATTTATTGTTTTAAATGAAGTTTATTTGAATTATGAGATTAAGGCTTCTGTATAAATTAATTGGGGGTGCGTCCCCTGTTATGAATAATTCTGGTTCAATCGATTCTTTGATGAATTGAGTAAACAATTTTGTGTTTTTTTCGATTTTCTTATTTCCATTAATGTAGTTTTGTTCCTAATACATATAGTTGGGGGTGATTCAAGTACTATTAACGAGTCAATTCTAGACGAACTGTTGTTTGAAATTCTGGTACGTCTCCCGGCTAAAGATATTTATTTTGGGGCAATGCTTGTGTGCCGGAAGTGGTACCATATGATGCGTACCAAAAGTTTCATACACAGACACCTTGAGCATGCAAATTATGGACTTCTCTATGAAGATGCATGTAGAGATGTTGTTTTCATATCTGCTAGAGAAGACGGAGGAATCGAAACACGTAAGGTCAACAGTTATGGTTACGGGTTCAGATCCCTGGCGTGGTCTGATAGTTGCAATGGTTTGATGTTGGGGTACGATAAAATCTTGAACAAAATAACTTACACTACTACATTTTTGGCCTTGGAGAGCTTTTAGAAGAGCTCTCCAAGTGGGAGCTGTCCAAGCTAAATTGCACTTGGATAGCACTTTAAGGGCTCTCCAAGTGCAAAAAGGGCTCTCCAAGTGCAATTTAACTTGGACAGCTCCCACTTGGAGAGCTCTTCTAAAAGCTCTCCGAGGCCAAATATGTAGTAGTGTTATTATGTTAGAAAAGTTTCGACAGACCAAACTTTTTATCTCCCTGCATTTCCTTATAACCATTATTACGATGGGTTAAGTGACATAGGCTATGATGCATTTTCAATGAGGTATAAAGTGGTTGTATTGTTTAAGAGATCATTTGAATGCGCTATATTAACCGTGGGAGTAGATAAATCATGGAGGACAATTTGTACTGATCACTTATCTGTCCTTGGTAGGAAAACCCTATTGGGTTTTCCGATTATTACTGAAGGTTTTGTGCATTGGAACGGATTTTACAGTACTTATGTGATGACTTTGAATTTAGAGACTGAAATATTCAGAGAGACTCTCCCACCTAAAGTCGAAGTCATTGGCTGTTGTTGTTTTTCAGCGCCAATAATATGGACTATTCTCAGTAAGATCATAACAATGTCGGTTTAATCTTCAAAGAATTGTTTTCGCCGGTAATTTCTTCACGAGAATCAATTGTAAGTTACTTTATTTTTTGCGATTCATTGCCAAATATCTATATCTAGTGGCTCTGTTTCTTAATTTCAATTTAATTGATTGTAGCAACAAATTGAAATTAGTTTGAAGAAAGATCGATTGCTAGTAGAAAACTGTGAATCAAAAATAATAATGCTACCACTACCACTCTTACCGCCCCGTCGAATCGATTGGGTGAAGAAGAACGGCAATGAAGATATCAAAGAGGTAATTAAGCTTCTAATTTCATGTATCTATTTCTGTATTTTGATTGCTTCGAGTTTGTTATAAACGAGAATGGCTTGTAGAGTGTTTGATTTATTGTTTTAAATGAAGTTTATTTGAATTATGAGATTAAGGCTTCTGTATAAATTAATTGGGGGTGCGTCCCCTGTTATGAATAATTCTGGTTCAATCGATTCTTTGATGAATTGAGTAAACAATTTTGTGTTTTTTTCGATTTTCTTATTTCCATTAATGTAGTTTTATTCCTAATACATATAGTTGGGGGTGATTCAAGTACTATTAACGAGTCAATTCTAGACGAACTGTTGTTTGAAATTCTGGTACGTCTCCCGGCTAAAGATATTTATTTTGGGGCAATGCTTGTGTGCCGGAAGTGGTACCATATGATGCGTACCAAAAGTTTCATACACAGACACCTTGAGGATGCAAATTATGGACTTCTCTATGAAGGTGCATGTAGAGATATTGTTTTCATATCTGCTAGAGAAGACGGAGGAATCGAAACACGTAAGATCAACAGTTATGGTTACGGGTCCAGATCCCTGGCGTGGTCTTGATTGTTGCAATGGTTTGATGTTGGGGTACGATAAAATCATGGACAAAATAACTTATTATGTTAGAAACGTTTCGACAGGCCAAACTTTTTATCTCCCCGCATTTCCTTATAACCATTATTACGATGGGTTAAGTGACATAGGCTATGATGCATTTTCAATTAGGTATAAAGTGGTTGTATTGTTTAGGAGATCATTTGAATGTGATATATTAACTGTGAGAGTAGATATATCATGGAGGACAATTTGTACTGACCACTTATCTGTCCTTGGTAGGCAAACCCTAATGGGTTTTCCGATTATTACTGAAGGTTTTGTGCATTGGAACGAATTTTACATTACTTATGTGATGACTTTGAATTTAGAGACTGAAATATTCAGAGAGACTCTCCCACCTAAAGTCGAAGTAATTGGCTGTTGTTATTTTTCAGCGCCACTCATATGGAGTATTCTCAGTAAGATCATAACAATGTCGGTTTAATCGTCAAAGAATTCTTTTCGCCGGTAATTTCTTCACGAGAATCAATTGTAAGTTACTTTATTTTTTGCGATTCATTGCCAAATCTCTGTTTCTAGCAGCTTTGTTTCTTAATTTCAATTTAATTGATTGTAGCAACAAATTGAAATTGGTTTGAAGAGAGATCGATAGCTAGTAGAAAACTGTGAATCAAAAATAATAATGCTACCGCTACCACTCTTACCGCCCCGTCGAATCGATTGGGTGAAGAAGAACGACAATGAAGATATCAAAGAGGTAATTAAGCTTCTAATTTCATGTGTCTATTTCTGTATTTTGATTGCTTCGAGTTTGTTATAAACGAGAATTGCTTGTAGAGTGTTTGATTTATTGTTTTAAATGAAGTGTATTTGAATTATGAGATTATGGCTTCTGTATAAATTAATTGGGGGTGCGTCCCCTGTTATGAATAATTCTGGTTCAATCGATTCTTTGATGAATTGAGTAATCAATTTTGTGTTTTTTTCGATTTTCTTATTTCCATTAATGTAGTTTTATTCCTAATACAGATAGTTGGGGGTGATTCAAGTGCTATTAACGAGTCAATTCTAGACGAACTGTTGTATGAAATTCTGGTACGTCTCCCGGCTAAAGATATTTATTTTGGGGCAATGCTTGTGTGCCGGAAGTGGTACCATATGTTGCGTACCAAAAGTTTCATACACATACACCTTGAGCATGGAAATTATGGACTTCTCTATGAAGGTGCATGCAGAGATGTTGTTTTCATATCTGCTAGAGAAGACGGAGGAATCGAAACATGTAAGATCAACAGTTATGGTTACGGGTTCAGATCCCTGGTGTGATCTGATACTTGCAATGGTTTGATGTTGGGGTACGATAAAATCTTTGACAAAATAACTTATTATGTGAGAAACGTTTCGACAGGCCAAACTTTTTATCTCCCTGCATTTCCTTATAACCATTATTACGATGGGTTAAGTGGCATAGGCTATGATGCAGTTTCAATGAGGTATAAAGTGGTTGTATTGTTTAAGAAATCATTTGAATGCGCTATATTAACCGTGGGAGTAGATAAATCATGGAGGACAATTTGTAGTGACCACTTATCTGTCCTTGGTAGGCAAATCCTAATGGGTTTTCCGATTATTACTGAAGGTTTTGTGCATTGGAACGGATTTTACACTACTTATGTGATGACTTTGAATTTAGAGACTAAAATATTCAGAGAGACTCTCCCACCTAAAGTCGAAGTAATTGGCTGTTGTTGTTTTTCAGCGCCACTCATATGGAGTATTCTCAGTAAGATCATAACAATGTCGGTTTAATCGTCAAAGAATTCTTTTCGCCGGTAATTTCTTCACGAGAATCAATTGTAAGTTACTTTATTTTTTGCGATTCATTGCCAAATCTCTGTTTCTAGCGGCTCTGTTTCTTAATTTCAATTTAATTGATTGTAGCAACAAATTGAAATTGGTTTGAAGAGAGATCGATTGCTAGTAGAAAACTGTTAATCAAAAATAATAATGCTACCGCTACCACTCTTACCGCCCCGTCGAATCGATTGGGTGAAGAAGAACGACAATGAAGATATCAAAGAGGTAATTAAGCTTCTAATTTCATGTATCTATTTCTGTATTTTGATTGCTTCGAGTTTGTTATAAACGAGAATTGCTTGTAGAGTGTTTGATTTATTGTTTTAAATGAAGTGTATTTGAATTATGAGATTATGGCTTCTGTATAAATTAATTGGGGGTGCGTCCCCTGTTATGAATAATTCTGGTTCAATCGATTCTTTGATGAATTGAGTAATCAATTTTGTGTTTTTTTCGATTTTCTTATTTCCATTAATGTAGTTTTATTCCTAATACAGATAGTTGGGGGTGATTCAAGTGCTATTAACGAGTCAATTCTAGACGAACTGTTGTATGAAATTCTGGTACGTCTCCCGGCTAAAGATATTTATTTTGGGGCAATGCTTGTGTGCCGGAAGTGGTACCATATGTTGCGTACCAAAAGTTTCATACACATACACCTTGAGCATGCAAATTATGGACTTCTCTATGAAGGTGCATGCAGAGATGTTGTTTTCATATCTGCTAGAGAAGACGGAGGAATCGAAACACGTAAGATCAACAGTTATGGTTACGGGTTCAGATCCCTGGTGTGGTCTGATACTTGCAATGGTTTGATGTTGGGGTACGATAAAATCTTTGACAAAATAACTTATTATGTGAGAAACGTTTCGACAGGCCAAACTTTTTATCTCCCTGCATTTCCTTATAACCATTATTACGATGGGTTAAGTGGCATAGGTTATGATGCAGTTTCAATGAGGTATAAAGTGGTTGTATTGTTTAAGAAATCATTTGAATGCGCTATATTAACCGTGGGAGTAGATAAATCATGGAGGACAATTTGTAGTGACCACTTATCTGTCCTTGGTAGGCAAATCCTAATGGGTTTTCCGATTATTACTGAAGGTTTTGTGCATTGGAACGGATTTTACACTACTTATGTGATGACTTTGAATTTAGAGACTAAAATATTCAGAGAGACTCTCCCACCTAAAGTCGAAGTAATTGGCTGTTGTTGTTTTTCAGCGCCACTCATATGGAGTATTCTCAGTAAGATCATAACAATGTCAGTTTAATCGTCAAAGAATTCTTTTTGTCGGTAATTTCTTCACGAGAATCAATTGTAAGTTACTTTATTTTTTGCGATTCATTGCCAAATCTCTGTTTCTAGCGGCTCTGTTTCTTAATTTCAATTTAATTGATTGTAGCAACAAATTGAAATTGGTTTGAATAGAGATCGATTGCTAGTAGAAAACTGTGAATCAAAAATAATAATGCTACCGCTACCACTCTTACCGCCCCGTCGAATCGATTGGGTGAAGAAGAACGACAATGAAGATATCAAAGAGGTAATTAAGCTTCTAATTTCATGTATCTATTTCTGTATTTTGATTGCTTCGAGTTTGTTATAAACGAGAATTTCTTGTAGAGTGTTTGATTTATTGTTTTAAATGACGTTTATTTGAATTATGAGATTAGGGCTTCTGTATAAAATAATTGGGGGTTCGTCCCCGATTATGAATAATTCTGGTTCAATCGATTCTTTGATGAATTGAGTAAACAATTTTGTGTTTTTTTCGATTTTCTTATTTCCATTAATGTAGTTTTATTCCTAATACAGATAGTTGGGGGTGATTCAAGTGCTATTAACGAGTCAATTCTAGACGAACTGTTGTTTGAAATTCTGGTACGTCTCCCGGCTAAAGATATTTATTTTGGGGCAATGCTTGTGTGCCGGAAGTGGTACCATATGATGCGTACCAAAAGTTTCATACACAGACACCTTGAGCATGCAAATTATGGACTTCTCTATGAAGGTGCATGCGGAGATGTTGTTTTCATATCTGCTAGAGAAGACGGAGGAATCGAAACACGTACGATCAACAGTTATGGTTACGGGTTCAGATCCCTGGCGTGGTCTGATACTTGCAATGGTTTGATGTTGGGGTACGATAAAATCTTTGACAAAATAACTTATTATGTTAGAAACGTTTCGACAGGCCAAACTTTTTATCTCCCTGCATTTCCTTATAACCATTATTACGATGGGTTAAGTGGCATAGGCTATGATGTAGTTTCAATGAGGTATAAAGTGGTTGTATTGTTTAAGAAATCATTTGAATGCGCTATATTAACCGTGGGAGTAGATAAATCGTGGAGGACAATTTGTACTGACCACTTATCTGTCCTTGGTAGGCAAACCCTAATGGGTTTTCCGATTATTACTCAAGGTTTTGTGCATTGGAACGGATTTTACAGTACTTATGTGATGACATTGAATTTAGAGACTGAAATATTCAGAGAGACTCTCCCACCTAAAGTCGAAGTCATTGGCTATTCTTGTTTTTCAGCGGGAAGGTATCTATCTCTCTTTATTATGCGCAGACAATTGGTGTGGGAAGCTTTAGAGATGAAACCAGAATTAGGGGAATGGAGAAAGTTGGCCAACATTTGATTGGAAGGGAAAAAAGAGGAGATCGAACGGCTTCGGTTTAAGCATGATGACGTTGAAATAGAGCCATGTGGTTGGTTGAGATACCCGGATGTGTTGGCCTTGAAAATTCAAAGAGATTCCATCATTTTCTATAATCTGATTACATACAAACCATAGTTTCATCAATGGATTCCCAGGATTGCTCCCCCTTGCGATGTCCAGAGAAGTCCGGCGCCGATGCCAAGAAACGCGCCGACAACGATGGCAAACGCCTGGTGGTGGTAATGATTAAATTTACAATATATAAATTACAAAAATTAAATTTACAATAAAGATAAGCCAAGAATTTAGTTATTAATATATGTGAAAGAAATTGATTTTGTGAATTTAAAAAAAAAAATGGGTCGAAAATGAGTACATATACAATTAATATTACAACTATAAACGAAAAACAAACTTGTGTGAGTGGTAAGCGCCCATACACCCGGGTTCGAGTCCCAGTCAGGCCAAAATATTGGCCAACCAATTGCAAAGCCCGCAAGCGCGGGTCGGGTCCCTGGGGCCGGGCCGAGTTAGGTCAAGTCGGCCCCAAGTCTAATTCACAAATTTTTTAAAAAAAAATAGTTTACCAGCAGAATATGACGGATTTACCTACATAATTGCGGCAATATAATTTCACAAAAAAAATTAATTGGAAAAATATTTCGTCTGCAATTTCATCGAAAATACCGACTAAATTCCCGATGAAAAAATATATGCTAATCCAAAAAAACCTAATATATGTACCTCAAATTTGCCTAGGTCTTTTGATATTTTGTTCGTTAAGTTGATCTTCACTTTTTTTTTTTTGAATTACATTAAATACCCATCCCTTTTTTCCCCTCCCCATGACTCGAACCCAGGATCTAAGACCTAGGTAGTGGTGCTCTAACCACTTGAGCTATCCCACTTTGTCGTTAAGTTGATCTTCACTGATCATCATCTTAAGAATATGTGTGTAAGTCTAGTATGATCTGATTTGCTCAGCTGCCAGATGAGTCCCCTTCCAATTGTTGTCTAAGTCTAAATCATAAACTAGAATAGTTAATCTATACAAATTCAGCCTAGTCCATATTACAACATGTTTTTCCCTAATCTTCAAAACTAATACAAATTTCTCAACATGGTCTTGTTCTCTTAGAAAATAATTTAGAAGACTGTTCTCTAATTGTTTCACACACTTTGTCTCGCAAATACTTAAAATGAATCCATTTATTTTGTAAGCTCAACGTTGGTAAAGCTAAGTAGAATTATGACCCTTGTTGGAAAAATTGTAGTATTAGTTTTGATGATATATCAAAACACCAGAATAAACCGATTTGTATAGCCAACTTCATGTTACTAGTCATAGTCAACTGGTTAGTCGAGCAAAGAAGATAATATGTGATTACACGTGTTTCAACAAGAACAGATAAGTAGAAGAGCTAAGTAAAATAATTGAGTATAAAAACTGAGTAAAATAGTCGAGTAGAAGATATGCGTAGAGAAGAAGAGTCGAAAAAATAAGATAAGTTGAGTAGTGTAGAGCAGAGCAGAAGAGTTGGAAATAGAACATAAGCTGGGTAGAGAAAATGCCACCTAATAGATCGATTGGAAAGCCACCTAACAAGCTAACGTGGACCTATCAAAATTCGAAAGCTAATGTATAGATCTAACATAAAAGCTTAGCAACGCATTATTAAAGGACAAGGAAAAACTGTAAACTACCATTTGTGGTAAAAGTCATCTTCACATGAAATCCCAAGTAAGATTGAACTCTTTAGATAATATGAATTCGAATTTACTCTCAAACGGTAACATTTGAATCCACACTATAAATACATACTTTATCTTCACATCAAAGGTGTGAAAATGCCACAAAATGAACAAGAAAGTCAAATCTTCAAGCACCTCCATCCAAGAGAATTCTAATTTGAATCTAAACATACACTCCATATCATAAACTTGGAGAGATTTTCTCAACTTTAGCTTTAAGGTTGAAACATTGTAAGAAAAATATCACCTAGTTGAAAAATATTTTACAAATATACATACTCATTGAGAGATCGAGAGTTATAATTTGTTTGTAAGCAACAACTGTTGTAAGAGGACTGAAACTCATTAAACCTCCATGAGACGAAACTTGTAGAGAATGATAAGTCTAGTAGTCTCCATTGACACTTAGACACTTAAATTCAAGCATTTCGTGAAGGAATTAATATCACAACTGAATTTGTGAGCTAGAGTGGATGTAAAAGCTGGATCTTCGAACCACTATAAATCCTTGTGTGTTTTATTATTTTGATTAGTAATTGTCATATTCATATTTTCACAACAAGCACACACACTCAACTTACTACTCATCTCATCAGTCCGCTTATTAGTTACCTTTTCAGCTTACACCAAGTAAGTTGATCATGCACACAAATCTTGGTAGCTAACACCAAGTAAGTCAACCTTGCATAAAAGAAAAAGTTTTAAAGTTTTGGAACCTAAAGCCCTACACTATATCAATGACGAGAATACACTTAATCAAATTAAATGAGAAATATAGATGCCAATGTATGTCATCCATGAGTCTTTGGAAATCAGACATATTTTATCAACTCTACAAAGTGTAGATTTCAAATCTGTGCAACATAGATGTTAGTTAATGATCTTTAAATTACAATTAATCGATATATGGTATATTAAAAATATATTTAAAATTAAAAACTTATTGAAATTTTAAAATTGTTGATGAAAATTAAAAAAAAAAAAAAAATCTTGATTAGTAAAATAAAGCCACTCTCCTCGGTGGAGGTGAGTCTCATCACTACACCACAAAACAACAAGTGTAGATCCACTTAGCTCCAATAAAGATTGCATATTCACTCTTCTTACTTCTATGTTTACATAGATTGTAGTACAATTTTACATATATAGTATGCAACATTCTAACAAGTTTGATGCACATATAATGTTTGTCAACTACTAGTTTGCAATTGTCATTAATCACGCTCAATGCAAATAGCCACATTTTCCTCCGCAGGTATGAAATGAACGCGGTGAAAGTATGTTCAATTGATCGTTGTTGAACACATCTTAGCCAAATTTCTTAACACGTGTTCGTCCAGTACATACCGAATGCATTTCAAGTATGTTCGAGTGATCATGGTTGAACAAATGTTACCCAGATTCATTTGATTGTAAACCTAACATATGTTCAACCACAAGATGGTTGACCGAAATTCATGAGTCAAATACATTTGGTGCAAAAATCATTTGTGTTCACGAAATGTGAATTTTATGATCCAGTTCAACAAAAAAATCACCACATTAAATTTAAAAACATAAATCTAACACTTTTTATACTCATTTAGCAAGAACCAAAATGTAGAGAGTTGTCACTTTTTGAATCTTTATGTTCTATCTATGGTGTTGTGCTAGAAATTTTTGGGGGGAGTGATGGCATTCTATTAAAATAGAACAAAGAGGTGAACCAGTAGTGATTATTCATTCATAAATTGTAAGTTATCACCAGCTAGGCTAGGCGGCGACTTTATAATACCACACCATTGTTTCGCCATTGAAATCCGTCTCGCAAATTTACCCTCGTCTACAGTTACATACAGGTAAATGTTGTGATGAATTACTGTTTTCCTCTCTCTATTTCACCACCCATGTACCTCGATTTCTCAGTCCGGTGTCGTTTTCGCCACTCTCCAATCACCTCCGCTGCCCGCCGCCACCACCGCCGTCGTCTTCTCAAGTACTCCCCTAATCACAATCAGACATCCACCCTCGCACCCAGCATCTTCAAGCTCTCCGACGACTCTCTCCAAATAACCCTAAAATCCCCATTAAATTCCCTTCAGAAGCTCGAGTCAAAACTCAATCAGTTCCTCGACCTCGGCCGGGAAGCTTTTGACGACTTGAGGACTGTCGTGGCCGTCGATGGGAGCAACGGACGGGTTGTAATCTCCTGCAGGAGGTCTACCGTTGAATTTTTACTTGCAGCGCTTTTTGCCAGTTTTATAGTTGTTATTGCCTTTCGAAGTTTGTTTAGAATTCGACGAAATGACGGCGAAGTATTGCTGTACAAGAGGGATAGGAGCCTGGGTGGCAAGGAAGTGCTGGTTGGGAAGAGGGAGAATAGTTGGTCGACGAGCAGTACATCGACGCCATTGAGTTCGGAAAATGCTAAAATTAATTCTCGGAAGAGTAGTAGAATAAGGACACTGAGCAGGAGGAGGAAGAAAGAGTTGCCTCAGTGGTGGCCTCAGACAGTTAATCAGGCTCCTGCCGAGATTGATAATAGAGAGGATTATCAGAGGATTGCGAACCAGTTGACTCAAGGTTTATTCTACTCCATGTTTCTCTTTCTATGATTGGCTATAGGTACCAATAATTATGCAAAAAGTAGATAGGTTATACATATTGATATAGAAATAGATACTATCTTTCATATATATAGAAAGATGCTACAAAATTGGGATTGAGATAGTTCAAACATAGAAATTCTATCTGGTTTGTAAAGACATCCAAATTGGCAGAAAATTTATTCTGCACCATACCAATAATATACCACTCACAGAAGGAAAAGGCGGTAAAACTTGGTTAGGTAACTTCTTAAATGGCAATTTTTTCTAGTAGGCTAGTAGCAATGCAGGTAATAACTTAAAAGAACAAAACATAATGCATATGCACATATATACATATGCATGACTCTTGAGAATGTTTAACATAAATTGAGATGGGTGTCTTAGCTTAAAAATTTGTCCAAATTAATTTTGGCTGCTAAAATGATGTTTGGTAGTTCCAGTTAAAGAGCGGGTAATTGTAACTTAATGCTACTATGGGTGTGCAGATTATCGTCTGGGATGGATGGTTTTCAGGGCTTGTATAGTTGTGGGTCTCCCTCTGTACTGATTGTTTATTCAGCATGATAGTATATATTTCTATGTTTCTTGTCCTAAAGATTGTGTCAACATGGAAGCTGTTGTTTTTGGTAATCAAACTGAAAAACATGCATTGTACTGACTTGATAAATGATAAAAGTAATGTCATTCTTGGTATACAAGGACTAGACAAGGCCAAGCTTAACTGGTCTTTCATGTAAGGCTTTCTACTCATTATAGAGGATGTCTTATTTTGATCTTTGTCATGTAGTTGGACTTATTTTTCAATGTAGCACTTTGTGAATCTGTCATGTATTTTAATGTTAATCCTAAACTTCAACATTACATACAGCAATCATGGACCGCAAAATGAGTGGGGAGGACGTTTCGACAAACGATATAGTTCAGGTCAGTAATTTGCTCTGAAAAAGTCTATATATGACATCTCATTTATCCTGTGCATTTCACCAAAGTTTATTTGTATAAGAAGTAAGAACAATATACCTTGTACTTTACTACATATAGATTTGCTAGTTGGTGGCTTTCGTATCACTTTCTTGAGGGTTATATCCTTTTTTATAATCTAGTGGACATGGAGATTTGTCCTACTATTTTAGCTTCAAGGGATGTCAACTTAGGACACCATAAACCTTTAAAGTTTAAAAGATGGTTGAGATTATGTTAATGTTCACCTTTTGGACTTATTTTTTTCGCTCAATTATTTTAGGCAGGTAAATACCAATATATTCTCTCAGGTTTCTTGGTATGACAACTGATAAGCTTGCTTGGGTGAAGCCTTAGTGCTGGTATATATTCATGAATGAGGTTTACCTGTGCTCATTATACATCTGTTCATTCGAGAGCTTATCAAGTATGATATATCCATTGTTCATTTGTCAATCAAATGTTGAACTTACAGGATGAATCTATTGACCTTGCTCTCCATTCTCTATCAATACTTCATTTGTCCATTTGAGATGAATTGATAACTGATTGCTCTATATCAATTCTATCTACTAGACAAAGTGAATAATTCATGCTACCAAACACTGGGCCAAAGTAAAAGTTGCACATATTACTACTTAATAGTAATAAAAACTGGGCTTGTAAATTAAACAAATCTCTATGGATCTTTAAAAAAGGAACAGTAATTATGAAATATACCTGTGTTAGTATGTTGCTGGATCATTTGTAGGCTTCTGATGAATTCATTCTAACCTTTAATTTCCAATGGATCAAGTATCATGTTAGCCAAACAGAATGTCTGAGTCAGAGTTATAACTGACAGCACTTTTAGTCAATGTATGCTAAAGTGATTCATTACTTCTCCTCTCTGCTACAGTTACGTCACATATGCAAGACATATGGAGTAAAGACCTTCTTTAGCACAGAAAATACACGTGATTCACTTTATCGCGTGTCAATAAACTTTGTTTTGGACTATTGTGAGAGGTATACCAAGGACAGCCTACAAAACCTTCTCCAAATTGTTGATTATTGTCTTATACACTCATTTTCTTTCACATATTAGTAACTTGATTTGATCTGCTGTAGCATACGGACTCTACACACCCCTATCCAGATTAATGGTGAGGATGTGCGTCAGTTCATTGCTGGGCTTGCTGATAACGTTGGACTTGAGAGTGATCGTGCCGCGAGAATGGTATCTGCTGCTGTTGCTGCGCGCACACGGTCAAAAATCTTGCAGGCTTGGGTGCGTTTATCTATTTCTTATTTTTGACATAAATAACTCTTATTACATATATTTTCTCATGAATAGGGTTCCTACTTTCAATAACTTGGGAACAATCATTCTGGTTTCTTCCTTTCAGAATATATGTATAGGGAACCAAATTGAATGACTTCGACAAAGATCTCAAAGGAGACATGACAATTATACATATTTAAACAAGTATTATGAGTTCCCATATTGTGAACGATTGATGATAATATGTTCTAACTACATATTTCTATTATCAGAGTATTGAGGTTTGAGGTTTGATTATCATGATTTAGTCAATCTATTTCAGGCACTCGAAGTCCAAAACAGACACTCTGAAGCGCTAGTCGAACTGTTCAAAGTATGTCTTATTCACCGGATATTCCCTCCTGAGGAGAATTCAGTACGTGTCTTTGTCTTTTGCTTTTCGTGCATCATTTTGTCACTTACCTGCTCTTTTGGTCTAGTACTTCCACATAGGATTTCTTGTCTCTCCCCTAACACTAATAATGACTAATCACACTGATCAATTTCCTATTCTAAATCCTCAAACTGGAGCTTAGTTGGTATTTTAAATTCTCAAAATGGAGTATTATATAATGCAGTCTCTCTCGTCTCTCCTTTACCACTTTAAAGTATTAACGGAAAGATAATGTGAAGCACTCATCACTATTTTAGTTGACTCAATAACTGCAGTATTATGATAATATTATTTTTGGTTATGACAGCCTGAGATGGAAATGGTAGCTCGAGGCCTTGACAAATCATTAGATGTAGAACAAAGAGAACATATATTGAACTCATTCATTGCAGTTTGTGGCGAAGATATTGATCAAAGTGTGGTGGAAGCACTGGGTTTGGTATGTCATTTGAACTTTAATCTTCATAACATTGACTTTCTGGGATTTTTGTTCAATTTTTTTTGTGTGGATATATCAAAAACATTTAGCTGAGGTGAAGTATTAAGTGTTTATAGACATACCGCCAATTTTACCTCCATTTATTTTGCACAAAGTACAAGTACTCATAATGCCAATTCCTTCAAAAGTAGAATTGCTCACACATATGTGATAGTTGTGGACCCTCTTGGCAAGCTTCCGACACTTATTTGTTCTGGATTTTACCATCTTCAATGACTTGCTCTCAAGTCTTACCAATCTCTACTGTGTTTTCAGTTGCAATTTAGGTAATGGGGTATTGACAATTGTTCCTTTCTAGTTTCCATTTGCAAACAAGTTTACCAAAACATTACACTTTGGTCAATTGATTGTTTCATCACTCTTGCTATTTAGTTCTGATCATTAAGATTATTTTTTCAGCAATAACAATTCATCAATTAACCCGTGCTGGGATGCTCCCACAGGTAGGAGTCATGGATGAACAGGAAAACCAGCATATATAAATTTAATAGTGCTTAGAGCCGTAGACAGTGCTAAACTGGAGTATTTGGTCAGAATGTAAGACATTTCCCAGCCATTTATTTCAGCATAATTTTTGTTCAATTATACTTGGCTAGTTCTAACTATGAGCTCCTCCAGTACTTTGTTTTATCAAATTTGCGCCGCAGTTGATTTTCTCTTAATGTACTAAATAACTGGAAATCAAAATGTAATGTGGTTCAGCTTGCCTACAAGTGCAAAATATCTGTAGAAAAGAGGTTAACATATCTCTATAGTAAGGATAAATTTCAATGTTTATGCACAATGGTCAAGAATTTCGTGGTTGATCAACATCGTGCACAAAGAAACATTTTCTGGAGGGAAATTAAGATGAGATGGAGATATTTCTAATGAGATTAGTAAGGACAGTTATGATTTATTCTTGTAAAATAGAATAGAACATTTAAATCAAATCATTATTTTCTGTGTAATATCTTGAAATTTTTCATGCCTTGTTCGTTTATCATATTTGTACTTATTACATGATAAATGTAAGATAGATAGGCATGAAATGACGCTATATGCAGGTGTGGATTTTCATTTGATAGGTTGAGACCATCTCCAACGGTGGGGATAAATAGAGTTTAACTTAAAAAATAGAGTTTCAGTTCCTCCAACGGTACTCTATTTTGAAGATTTGAAATAGAGTTTTGAATAATAAACTTCATATATATATGAAATTCACTATTCAAAACTCTATATTTTATATCTATTATTTTATTAATATTTACAATATTGTATTACAATTCTATATTAATAAATTGGTAAATATAATTACAATTCTATTGTTATACTAATTTTTTATATAATTTTTATTGTGTAATTTAATTTTTTTTTTGCGTGTGTGTATTATTATTACCAAAAAAAAAATGTAAAATACAACATACATTATATATTAAAACGGACATATATGCATTACTTAGCTACATATAACACTGACATATTAATATAAATGAACACAAATTGAAAAGAAATACAAATACAAATAATAATAAAACGATACACTAGTACGGCAGAATGTTGGATCTAGATGGAGAAGTTTCGCTAAAAAACGGGTCAAATTGATCAATCCTGCCCGAGCCATCCCCACTCATACTCCTTTTTTGCGCCAAATTTTTTTGATGCTCTTATTGATCATTTGTGGGAGGAGTACTCTAATTCACAAGATTGTTAGTGTTATTTAGTCCATTTTAAACGTAATAAGTGTAATTATGTTGTATTAGATTATACACACATGTATCGTTTTACGTCATTATGTGTTTTTATATTTAAATAAAAGTTTTATTTGAAAATTACAAGTTTATTTACTTTTTATGATTTTGATAAAACTAATAATATTAATTTATAATTTAATTGTATAAATTAATTTAAATATGAAGATAAACATATTATTTAATAATTGTAATATATTTATTGAAAATGAATAAAATAAAATAATAAATAGAGTACGATATAGAGTTTCAGGGTTGGAGAAGATTTTTAAAACTAAAAACTGTATTTTAGAGTTTACAGATCTTCATTTTAGAGTTTGTGGCTGGAGATGGCCTGAGAAGGACACCCCACATCTGTTCTGACTTCTGAGTAGGGGTGGTTTGGTACGGTATACCGACCATACCGTTATCATACCGAAAATTTCAATATTGAAAAAATTCATACAGTTACCGTGCCGAAAATTTCGGTATGTAAAAATTCATATCGGTACCATACCGTAATTTCGGTATATCGAATTTTCAGTGCGGTATATCGGTATACCGATTCATATCGAAAATATTGAACAATCATTTTATATCGAAATATAGGTATACCAATTCATACCGAAAATATTGAAGCATATTTTTATATCAAAATTAATTATTTAAGATTTATTTTATTTAAGTTTTAATAATTAAAATTATTTTAATTTAAAAATAATATAAAATATAAAACAATATTATAAAATTATTATTTTATTAAGATTTTGGTATATCATTTCATACCGAATACCTTAAAAATTTCGATATACCGAAATATCGCGTTATGATCATTTTTCATATCATACTGTACTGAAAATTTTGATATTTTTCGGTATGAAAATATAGGTATATTTACCCACCCCTACTTCTGAGTCAAATTATAAAGAAAAAAATAACTAAAAATAGGTACTCCATACAACTTATGAGACAAAAAAATGTATTTATCGCAATAATACATTATGAACCGGTCTTGGGTAAGAATGTGAGACTCTCTCAAAAATTTCATTTCGTGAGATGAATCTCTTTTGACCCGAATTTATAATGTTTATATAAAAAATATAGTCATTTTTGTTAACATTATCACTTTTCAAGTAGTATTATTTTTATTATTTTGAAAGCAGTAGTTGTATTATATAATGTAGTACAATATGAGACAAATGAATAATAATATTAAGTTGTATAAGAAAATATTCATAACCCAATTCACTTAAACTTTGATTTGCAAGTTTTATTTTTAAGCATGTCCAGTTTTTAGATTTGCAATTTCTTTTTAATAATTGAAGTATTGGACGATATAATATTGCAAGAGAATAATTCAGTTTTACTTACCTCCTTAAATTGTTTTACGAATACAACATGAAGTTATAAATTAGAGGGGTATAATAGTAAGAACAGAGAAGTGAATTAGACTAGGCCCGCTTAAACACAAGACATGTGTCGGTGGAGTGGGAAAAGAACAAGAGAAAAAGAAGGAAGTAAAAGGTTATTTTAATTATTGTGGGGCCAGACACCTACCTTCCGTGGGCCATGGGTTGCTTAATTTCAAATCCAACAAACTTCTTCAATTCAAATTCTCAAATTTGCCCTTCTTTGTTTCTTGAATATCTCTCTTTCTATTTCCAGGGGATTTTTTCAAAAACAATAATAACCTATAAAACATACATCCGTCTCTACTCCCCGATTACATAAAGCTAGAAATTATAATATTGTGAGTATTTCAGAACGTACGAACAGGTGACGAGTGGAGCCATAATCCAAGAGTTAGAAACTAATTCGCACTTGGTGCTAGCTGCTGGTGAAAAGCGAAAAAAAAACCGGAACACATGCATGGTTACTCAATCCGATTAAAACAATGGCCGGGCCACTACTTAGTTTTGGCCAGACAAGTATTCTGGTACTCGAATGCATGTCGTCATCGTCTATTAATTGAGAAACACTATACGAAATACGCGTAAATCCGTTACTCTAGCTCAGGCTAGCAAGGCAAAAAACTTTACAATAAGAATACTATTAATTTTTTTTTTTTTTTTCTACAACAATTTTTACACTCCTGGTGTTCAATCCTTCCACAAAATATGCCTAAATTCTAACCGTCTAACTACTATCAATAACAAGAGACTGAAATAAAATTGATAATAGACTCTCGCCATACGCTAGCTCATTGCAGCTTTCAAGCCGACTCAGATACGTGTAGAACCGTTGTTGTATTAGTAGTTTATAAGCATATTGACATTAGTACATAACTAATGTAACATTAAAAACTACACGAGTTGTATCGTGCAATTGGTACGCCGATATATATATCCATGGGTAATATTGGTAATTTACAATTAAAAGTTATTTATGACATCATAATCAAAAGGAGACGATAATAAAAAGTGAAAAAGAAGAAGACAGAGATGGCTAATCTACCCTGTACCTTTGACAAGCCATCAGCACGTACATTGCTTCCATAGAAATTTGATATTGATTCTCCAACCAAACAATCTGTAACTCTAAGTAATAATAATGGACTAGTAATTCTTTCATCCACAAGTTTCATGTTATTAAAACCCCATCTCTAACCCACCTTACATCCACCATTACATTTCCCCCTTTTCACTACTACAATGGCGCTGCTCAATCTCAACATGGGTTTTGCAATTTCGGTGATAATAATGGCCTATTTCACGGCGGCGGATGCCCAATCGTCGAAAGAGATTATAGTGAAAACGGTGAAGGGGCAGAAGGTGTGTGACCAGGGTTGGGAGTGTAAAGGGTTATCAAAATACTGCTGCAATCAGACGATTTCGGATTTTTTCCAAACTTATCAGTTTGAGGATCTATTCGAGAAGCGGAATACTCCGGTGGCCCACGCCGTCGGCTTCTGGGACTACAAGTCCTTCATCACCGCCGCCGCCGTTCATCAGCCGCTAGGGTTCGGCACCACCGGCGGTTCCGACATGCAGGTCAAGGAGGTCGCCGCTTTCCTTGGCCATGTCGGCGCTAAAACTTCTTGTGAGTTTTTTGTTCAATTCTTCTCTTGTGCTTCTGTTGGCTAGATTTGGTACTTAGGAGTTTTTCAATGGGGTTTGTTTGATAATGATAGTTCTTGAGACAAATTCAAATTCAAGATATGCTCTGTTTTGAGTTAGGTTAATCTATACGTCTACGTAATTATTCGTTTGTTTAGCTTGTGAAGCAATATTGTTATGGTGCAGGTGGTTATGGAGTGGCTACAGGTGGACCAGAAGCATGGGGTCTATGCTACAACAAGGAGATGAGTCCAAGCCAAGACTATTGTGATGACTACTACAAATACGACTATCCGTGTGCCCCCGGAGCTGATTACTACGGTCGTGGTGCCATTCCTATTTACTGGTACTCACTCTTCTCATTCATCACATGATTTGCAGTTTATCCTACATAGGTTTTTGATGAGGTTATCTTGAGTAACTATTACTATTAACTAGGCTAGTTTGTGTGTATGTTATAGTATGATATGATGATCCCTTCTTTGAGATTGATTGACACTTGGACTTACTAGTTGTACCCTGCAATTGATCCAATTTTGACTGATAAATTTCAACCAAGCTGCGAATCATAGAAAATCATACTCTAGTTAATGTGATGAAAAGTATTAGTTATATATTGAAAAAGTTAATATTGTTCAGACTACAAACTATACTTCTTATTATATTTTTCAATATTTTTTTGTGAATGAGTCAGTCAAACTTTGGTCAAGATTGCACTTGTTGCACAATGCAGCTGGTGCATAAAAGTTTTTGCCTATTAAATTACCTTGATATTCAGTGTGTTAACGGCTCGATTGATGGTTCTTGATGTGTGCATATATATGCACGACGCCTCTTGAGTTTCTAGCTCATTAGTAATTTTGGTTGACTTATAAGGCCTAGCTAGTTTTTGTTCTTGAATGTGTAAGACTGGGCTCTTCTGCCTGAAAATTGTTTCAGGAACTATAACTATGGAAGGATTGGTGAAGGCATTAAGGAAGATTTGTTAAACCATCCCGAATACATCGAACAAAATGCCACTCTAGCGTTCCATGCGGCAATGTGGAGGTGGATGAACCCTGAGAAGAAGGGACTACCTTCGGCTCATGAAGCCTTTGTCGGGACATGGAAACCCACCAAAAACGACACCTTGGCCAAGCGAGTCCCTGGATTTGGATTGACGATGAACGTTCTGTACGGTGATAATGTTTGTGGTCAAGGCGATGTTGATTCAATGAACAGCATCATATCTCATTACTTGCACTACCTTGACTTGATGGGCATTGGACGAGAGAAGGCCGGCCCCCACGAAGTTCTCTCGTGCGCTGAACAAGTTCCTTTTGATAAGTCCGTTAAGGCCTCGTCTTCTTGAACTTTATACGTATGAAATAGCCTACCTATTCGATTGACGCATCTCGAAGAAGCGTGTAATAAGAGGTGCAAGATTGCCCCCCCCCCCCCCTGTTATTGTGTGCTTTTCACATGAAAGTTGTTTATTCTTTAAAAGGTTTTGAGAAGGTTGTAGTAGTATGGTGTAAATGGAGTTGTAATATTGCGAATTTGTAATGAAATTTGTACATCAAAAATGTTTCCTATCATCATCATCATCATATCAGTAGAGTTGCTATTGAACAGGTATTCAAATGAACCATCTCCAATGCTCAATGTACAAGCACAGTGCAGCAGCCATGATCAGTGTACAAATATATTCCTATAGTTTCTTCTTCCCATTGCAGCCTTGGGATCTGAGAATACCACAAATAACTTTTTTGCATCAGAATAAATAAACCGAATTAAACAAAATTTAAACACCTTATCACAAACTATATTAAGTCTGATTATTAGTTCATTTGAAAAAATAAAAAAAACAATATTCATTTCTTCTGAAGTGTTATAAACTTGACATTTATCATATTAAAAAAATAATCAAATTACCCATAAAACACGGAAAGTAAAATAGATAATCCAAATGTCAAATTAAGTCACACAAGAACTCACTCAAATTTAAGAAATTAAAGATAAATTATATCTCGAAGTGGTGGGACGAGACGATCTCACATAAGAACTCGACTCAAATTTAAGAAATTAAAGAGAAAAAGAAAAGAAATAGAGAGATTAAAGAGAAAAAGAAAAGAAACGTATATCAAGAATTAAAGATAAAAACCATACCGAAATCAGGGCGACGATCAAATCCGGAAACCGCAACGAGTCCGTCGTACTCCGCCGCCACGATGGGGCAGAGGCCACCGTAGACCGCGGCCCATTTGTTCTGCTGAGCGTCCAAATTGTGGAACCTGAGAGCCTCCAATTCGTCCCTTGAGTAGACTCGTTTCTTTACAACGTAGCGTTTCTTTTGCTGCTGCTTCTTCTTCTTCTTGTTATGAAATTTGCGTTTCTGGGTGATGGAAGCGTCGATAAGAATAGTGTCTTCGATGACTTCAATATTGTGGGTGTGTAATTTGAAGAGTTTCTTGGCAATTTCTTGAATTTCTGAAACATCCATCTTCGATTGAAGGTCTAGAGCGACGCCGTATTGGGGAGCGATGGGGTTGCCATTTGCAGAGCGTAACGATTTCGCCATTACAATTGAATTGATTGACAAGAGAGAGAGAGAGAGAGAGAGAGAGAGAGAGATCGTAGAGCTACAACAAAGGATTTCTATCTGTGTATATATATATAGAGAGAGAGAGATATAACAAACCATATGAGAATATATTGGGTTTCAATTGCATAACATTTACATGCAAAACAAGGGAAGGGGCCTTTAAAAACATTCTATTTGCTTGTTACTCCTCAAACACAAAAGTGCATTCCATAATGAAAAATGAGTAACAAAAATTGGGGGTAAACATTTCTTCGAAAAAAGTTAAATTCTATCAAACATACAAGTTATGTTCGTTAAAATTACCGTTTTCCCCTACCGTTAACCTGGTCTTTCATGAAAGTGTCGTTAATAAACAACGTTGGATGACAACTCTTAAACCCGTCGATGCATATCTTGAATGCAACATATATACGCTTACAATAGCTTTTTCGCTACTTTTTTTAAATCAACAATACTACCGGAATTTGTCGGTTGAATTGCTTCGCAATACCATTGAAGTTGATCATATATATGACTCATCATAACTACTAAATATCTTATTTCTAACAGTCTCAACACTTATACCCTAATTTTAACGTGTACTTTATGAGCTCCGTACGAAACTGAGCAGCCCCGCCTCTAAATTTTAACCCAACACCATATCTTTCATTCTCTCCAACCAATGATTTGATAAATCTTTAATATTCATCTATAAATACATCAATTTCAAATCATTTTTTCACATCAATCTCTAGATGATGGAGATCAATTAGCAGCAATTAAGGAATTATTGAAAATTAATGACTTGATTTGATTCATATTTTAATTATAATTGTTATTTCCTATTTCAGTACTATAAGCCCACAATCGTGTTGGGCCTTAAATTAGGGTTTCTTGATGTTTACCCTACTATTAATAGGGAGTGTTTTTCATTGTAAAAGGGGGTGATTTGATTAATAATTAAAAAAAACGAGAGTTTATCTCAGGATCTCTTTTACGGTATTCCGTGTGAATCAACGTATCTGAGTTTTGCCACTTTTCCGGGTATTCGTAGAATCAACGGATAGTGTGTGTTCTTTATATATCTTCATATTTATCTTTATTTATACGCTCTCGCTTCGCTGCATCAGTTGGTATTCAGAGTCTAGTCAACGCTCCTAATATGTTGATTCACATTGATCAAGCCATTATGGATGTCAATCTCACCCAAAATTTGTTTTCTGATAGCTTTTCAGATACATATGATGATGTTAATGTGGACTATGAGGGTCCACCAATTTTTGATGAAGAGGTGGATGATCTTTTCGTGAAAGGTGATATTTTTGAAGATTTGATATCTACGGTTGAAGACTATGATGTTCCTCCAAAATTTGATGAAGATGTCATTCTTCACAATGACGACTTTTCATTTTTTAAAGATGGTGCAATGCTTGTGTCATTTTTACAGGTGTCTTTTGTCGTGGTTAATTCATTAGAGGATGCGTGCCCCACACCACGACTTTATTTGATGTTTGTGTCTTTGAAGGAGCAATATGCAAACTATATAGAGAACGATATGCCAATACACAAACTACTTATTGGTTACTCTAAGGATGTTGTGGCGGATCGATCCCGACGCGCTCTTCAGGCTTTCGATTCGAGGGCGAATCTTTCCTACATCGGGAGAGATGATGGAGATCAATTAGCAGCAATTAAGGAATGATTGAAAATTAATGACTTGATTTGATTCATATTTTAATTATAATTGTTATTTCCTATTTCAGTACTATAAGCCCACAATCGTGTTGGGCCTTAAATTAGGGTTTCTTGATGTTTACCCTACTATTAATAGGGAGTGTTTTTCATTGTAAAAGGGGGTGATTTGATTAATAATAAAAAAAAAACGAGAGTTTATCTCAGGATCTCTTTTACGGTATTCCGTGTGAATCAACGTATCTGAGTTTTGCCACTTTTCCGGGTATTCGTAGAATCAACGGATAGTGTGTGTTCTTTATATATCTTCATATTTATCTTTATTTATACGCTCTCGCTTCGCTGCATCAATTAAGTAGTAGTAGGTGCTCTCTATCCACAAAAAATGTGCTCATTTTTTTTTTACATATTTTAATTATAAAGAATATATATTTAAAATAATGAGTAAAAAATATATTTGATAGATATTCAATCTTGTTAATAAAGTAAAAAAAATAGTAAACTATTTAAATAGAACAAGAATATTTTTTGTGAAGAAAAAAAAAATTAGCACAGATCGGAGGGAGTAATTAAAGTACGAACATTGCTTGTTAAAAAAAAAAGGTACGGTGACTTTTCCGGAAGAAATAACCTTTTTTTCATGGGCGCGGCTTCCTATGAGTACACCCATGGGAATTTTTTTTTGTCCCAAGGGTGTTGCGAAATGACGTATTTACCCCTCCTGTACTTTTTTAAAAAAACGTCGGATGAGTACACCCACCTCCTATCTAAACGCGGGAATTCGAAGGGTCATCACTTCTTCCCAACATTGGGTCCATGTTCGAAAAAAACTTCCCAACATTGGGTCCATGTTCGAAAAAAACTTCCGCGAGTTTTACTTGGTCGAATTTTTAACCCAAAAGTCTCTGTAACGAACAAATTTTCGAACATTTGACAAATGTTCGAAAAAAACTTCCCAACATTCGGTCCATGTTCGAAAAAAACTTCCCAACATTGGGTCCATGTTCGAAAAAAACTTCCGTGAGTTTTACTTGGTCGAATTTTTTACCCAAAAGTCTGTTTAACGAACAAATTTTCGAACATTTGACAAATGTTCGAAAAAAACTTCCCAACATTGGGTCTATGTTCGAAAAAAACTTCCCAACATTGGGTCCATGTTCGAAAAACCAGTCCAAAACGCTGCAATCGTGCTAAACCATGCCAATTAGATGTCAATTGATTTATTTTCATCCTAATACATAAAAAATTGATACATTCTACACATAAACATGATTATAACACAAAAAACCAACCTTAATCAACACATGCATGAATTAACCCCAAATTCAAAAAACAAAACCTAAACCCTACAACAATAAAATCAATGTTTTAACAAACAAAAACCGAAATTAAACATGCGTCCTACTCTTCTTCTCAAATATAAGCAAGAAAAACTAACCTTTAACCATTTTTGTAAAATGAAAAAAAAAACGCGAGCTCCTATTCTCCAAAAAAATGATGGAGTGGGGGAGAACGGTGCTCTCTCTTTCTCTTCTTCGACGTCACAGGTAGTGGAAGTGGGAGTGGTGCGAAAATGGAGTGGGAGTGGGAGTGGTGCGAAAAAACGTTGATGGAGTGGGGGAGAGGTTTGGGGAAGATGGAGGGGTGGGTGTACCGAATGAAGAGAAGGGAGGGAGGAAGGGGAAGAAATGTTAAGGGCATTTTTGGATTTTTCAGGTGGGTGTCCTCATCCGTTTTGTGTGTGTTCTCATCCCCTAGGTGTACTCATAGGAAATCTGGGTGCCTTTAGCCGCGCCCTTTTTTCATAGATAGAAGAAGCTTAAAGGGTAAGATTTAATAATTCAGATACGAGCACCCACCCCTTGAACAAATACATTATTGGAAGAAATACATACAATTAGATTAAGGTGGGACTATTTACACCTCCATTTCGGTTTAGAACACTCCCCCTATGAGTTTAATAATAAAATAACAATGTAAAAAACCAAAAATACCCTTTAAGTCATTACTAAAGACACCCCTATTACTAACTTCTAAACCTAAGTTTTATTCGGCTGCCGCTGCCGCCACCACCACCAAACAAACAACAACAAACGACAAAAAATTTCAGAACTTAGAAAAATTTCAAATTTTATTTTTAAATTTCAACAAACCAGTGTCGACCATATTCACTCTCGTCGACACTGGTTTGTCGACGAGATTGTATAAGGTCGACATTTGTTGATCGGAAAAAAAAAAAAAAATTTAAAATTCGTCAACTAATACTATTATTTTTTAAGAACTAATACTATAAGAATCTTGTTTACCATACACTAATAACAATAATAATAATATTGTTTTGTAAGAAAACAATAGCATTAGTGGTGTATGGTAAATAAGTTTCATATAATACAATGCCATAAAATCAGTGTTCCAACAACCACCCAACCAAGCTAAAGTTGCATTGCCTACAAAAAAACATGTTCACACACACAATCATCATCAACCATCAAACCAAACAATTAAAAAAATAAAAATCATTCAATCCTGTCGTTTAACAACTGAAAGCATAGTTCCTTTGTCTCGCAAAATAGCCAATCCCTTTTCAGAGTCATGACTTTATAATATATCACTACCAACAAGAGAAATGGAATCATCGGCACAAAATGTCACAAATCCAGGGAAAAAAAGAAAGTGAAGAAATGGGTAAATCATGGATAGTGATGAGCACGATTCATGAGAAAAAGGACCCCAACCGTGCAATCCTCACGAAACAAGCAGAACGAAGGACTCAACTTATTGGTACTTAAGTCTCAGTGGGAGGAAGAGGGACAGTTGTCTTCAACAGAGGCTGTAGAGCCTTCACAACGATGCTCATATTTGGACGGAATTCAGCTTCATACTGCACGCACAATGCTGCTACGGCTGCCAACTGGACAACCAAAATATTTCAAGATATCAAACCTACATACTTCATATGTATATACATTCATACAAGAGAACTGTTTCCTACAAAACCCAAGTGGCACTGGCTGACATGGCATCCATGTCTCTCTGCCACGTCAGCAAGTGTCCTCGGGAGGTATAGAGGGGGTAAATGAGAGAGAAAGGGGGAGAGAGAGAGACCTTGGCAACCCCTTTCGGTGGATAGTCACTCTTGAGTTTCGGGTCAACACATTGTTTAACTTTGTCCTCACTCAATCTCGGGGTGGCCTACAGGGAGGAAGATATGGGGCAAGTTACATAATTTAGCAATAGAGAAACTATAAAAAAAAGACTCGGTAGAATAGGCAAGGCAAAAGAGTCACCCAAGTAACAAGACTCTGCTGTCCACGCGGCATTGTATGATCAACAGGCTTCCTTCCAGTCAGAAGCTCAAGCAGAACAACCCCAAAGCTATACACGTCACTCTTTTGCGTCAATTGCCCTGTCATTGCATACCTACACAATATTCACAAATAGAAATCAAAATTCCTCACACGAGTACAGAATCAAACAAATATTCACAAGAGAAACAAGAATTGTTGGTGGCGCTTTTACATGGATATCACCACGTTCTAATGAGAATAGGTATGAGCTATACTTGGTTGTGTTTTAGATGGTTTTGGTGCGTATCAGTCACATTGAAACTATGGGAGAGAAAAGAAAGGGATAAAGGTTTTTTGGCAGAACCTAACCAACAAAGCTTAGATTACTCTTTAGCAAGCTAAATAGAACGAGCAATTTCAGTTCAGAACAATGAAAAGAAAATTTCTGGATCAAATAACCCAATTTGTAAAAGTTGCTAGGAGAATTAACTGCCAGGCTTCATGTCAGAATACCACTTCAAGCCCTATTAAAAACTTGAAATGTCAATTGACATGACACTTCAAACCCTGTTAAAAACTTGAAATGTCAATTGACAATTCTTAATGACAACATTTATCAAAGCTCGTACTTCTTTATATATATATATATATGATGTGACCTAATAACTTGTAATCAGTAATAACTACTTCTAGGTTAATGCAAGAAAACACACAACTTCTGCTTTTCGACTTTTGTCCAGAAGATGTCTAGTCAAAGTAGACCCATATTTCGATATGATGAACCAAGATTTGGACGCAAACAAGAATGGCTTCATGTATTAATCAATAAAATCCATCAAACCAGAGACTCTCTTTCTCCCCCCTCCCCTTCCCTCTCTCTCAAATTTAACTTTGAAATATCATTAGACTAATTTTTAAAAAGAGAATTATTTCTAGAATCTCCGTTCAGTCAGAACAGATTCCCTGGAAACTTCACATCCTGTAGTGACAATGTAAGAAAGAAGAGATAGTAAATTTTAATCCATTACATACAATAGCAGTCCTGCATGGAAAACACACACTCAGTCTAACTGAAGTGTGGCATAACTTACAGTGTTGGCTATGAATCACCAATAATTGATTATTTATTTGCACGAAAATTCCTTTTCATCATGGGCTTATATGAAGGTTGTATTGTATCAGTTACTTAATTGGCTTTTGAATTGCTTAAAGCTCAAATCTCCAGCAACTACATATCCTAACGCAGTATCATTCCATGATTGCACGACCAAAAATTATACTCCGTATTTTACTTACAGTAAATATTTAATTCGCATGTCTAGGCAGTTGTGCAGTATACTAAATCAAAATCATAGGCATGCAAAGCAAAGTGAGTTCTTCAAATGAAGAAAGAGAAGGGACATTACTCTGGAGCATGATAACCAAAGGTTCCTAGAACTCGAGTAGAATGAAGCCGAGCAGCCATGTCAGGAGCCTGATTTGAAAGATTAAAGTCTGCAATCTTAGCCTTGTAGTCTTCAAAAAGAAGTACGTTGCTGGATCTGATATCTCTGTGAATTATAGAAGGTTGAACCTTCTCATGCAAATACTCCAATCCCCTGGCAGCATCAACAGCGATTCTTACCCGTTGCATCCAATCAAGTGTAGGACCAGGTTGTGCCCCTTGCACTCCTTTCCGTCCTGTATAAAAATGTTTAATTAATTTGTTCCTAGAATAAGTGAAAAAGCTAATTACAACAAAGCTAATCCACATACCGTGCAGAACGTCGTGTAGAGATCCCATTGTAGCAAATTCATAAGCCAAGACACGGAGATTGCCTTCCACACAATAACCAAGCAATTCAACGAGATTGTCATGCTTCAGTCTTGACACCATGGAAACCTATTCAGAAATTAATATTCGTGAAGCAGAAAAAGATTGCATATGTAAGAAGAAATGAGACAACTCACAAATGTTCTATACCTGAGTCAAGAATTCAACATTGGAATCAGGCTCCGATGCCACGTCAAGCTTCTTGACAGCAACTTCTTTTCCATCATTCAATTGTGCAAAGTACACCCTTCCATAAGATCCTTCACCAATTAGGGCCTTTGATCCGAAGTTGTCGGTTTTCTCTTTCAGTTCCTCAACGGACAGAGAAGGCACCTCAATAGGAGGTGCTGCCTTCTGAACATCAGGCTTCACTGGAGCAGATGCCTTTCTTTGGTTTCCTGGGTTTGTGCATCAAGAGAAGTTAACAATGGCATCTTCATACAATGAAAAAAACTTCATACCCATCAGCACCAATTTTCATCTAAATGCAAATGATTAAATGAAAGACTGGGCATGTTTGTTTTGGGATGGGAAATCCGGATTTGGGATTTCGAAACTCCACCCCCGTTACAGTTTGGGATTTTGATTCAGGATTTCAAAATCCCACCCTATAACCCTATAAAAGTCAACTCTATAAATACCTACAAACCCTATATAAATACCTATAAAACCTATAATCCTATACTATAAAGTTAAATACTACCCTACATAAATCCCAAAACAAACATAAAACATAAAAAGCATTAGGATTTTGAAATCCACTAGATTTTGAAATCCGGATTTCAAAATCCTCTAAATCCCAAAACAAACATCCCCTAAGGTCCTCTAATACACACAGTTTTATGCTACATGATTTGATGTAGTTGAAAGATGCACTATACAAACAATTCTTTCAAAACCCCTACCCTAATTATTTGATTAGATATAATTCACCAGAAGAAAATCACATACTCATCCTACTGGTATCTAGAAAATATTATTATTGGAAGAGATGGTATAATGAAATCATCGCATAAATAAGTAAATAACCACCCTGCAGGGTGGGTGTGTGTGTGGAAAAACTATTGCCAACAAAAAAACACTTACTAAAACATTTATTTCACAACATTGAAGCTCCCACGGAAACAAAAGGAATCAATAACTTTCAGCAAATTTTATTACGAAAGTATATACACTGAAGAGAACGCTCTAGGAAACATTTATAATTTTCAGTTTTATCCACAGGAGTTTAACAAAGAGTGCTGGAGGGCGTGGAATCCACGTACATTAGTATCCATTCATATCTATCATCCTATTTACACGTCAAATGAAGCCAAACAAAAAGAAGACCACTTAATTCATGCACCCAAGCCTTTCAGTCAAGAAAAGCACATGGAGAGAAGTAAAATGGTGTATTTAACCAATTCTTCTTCTTTTCAGATTTAAGAGAAGTACACAACTTAAACAGACAAGGAAAGAGTTCGTCCCGTTTGCATATAGCCAAAATCTCATGTGGCTGTACCAAATAAGGAAATCTTAGGTATCAAAAATAAATAATGAGCAGTTATTTTCATCCTAATAGAAGCTAAGCATAAGGAAAAACACAACAGTGACTTACCATCGCCATTATTCCTAGGGCTCTTGAGGTGCTCATTTTCATTAGGTTGGTAGGACTCCTCTACTTGACAGGTGCAGCACAGCCACCTACGCATCCTTGTTCTCTTTCTCAAATAATGATTGCCTTCAGCTCTATTGTTCTCCAAACGAACAAAGTAACTGGGAGGAGGTGCCTTGGCCTAACATCATAAAACAATTAAAAGATGAATAAGTTGCACATCATCATATACTGTGTGTACGAATGCAAAAACATGCAGCTACACGACTACATTAGACACATCAAAGTACTATGCATTTATGACACCTCCATGTCTGACAACATTTGCAAGTAAAAGTCATGGTCGTTACCACCTTGTGAAACAAACTAAGAGGAATAGAAAATAAATCTTCATGTAACAGTCCTATAAAATAGATAAAAGCTTCAAGTAAATAATCTCATAACTGTTACATGAGGCCACACTACAACAATCATTTTTAGCTGTGAGAACTGAATCAAAAAATGATATTCAGTAATTGACAGCGTTTAACAATAATAAAAACAGACATAAACCTGACCAACCAACAGCGCTTCTTATTCAGTCTAATTGATATTAATGTACATAACTATCAATAGCAATCTCAATATTCAGAAGTATTACTTCCTCTTTTACCCTTATATGGATAGAAAGGGATGTCCTCATATCTAGGCAAAGCTAGAAGCACCCACCATAAACCCTTTTGTAAATGCTTCTTCCCAATTTTTACAGAATTTCATTCATGTGTAAGTTGATCGAATTAAACAAATATAACAAAGACATGATCATCCAATTCATTCCAAGAAAGAAACATGACGAAATTGCCACGGATCATCCACTCCCAGACAAAAGAAACACAGAAAGAAAGAAGATCCAATAAAAGAGGGTTGATAGAAGGGCATCCCACATAAATACAATACATTAAACGCACGATGCATCCGTTTAAATGCGTCAATTATAATCAAAAGAAATGAACATAAATCCGTTTGATGATTTCAATCAATCAATAGTCTTACCACGTAACCACGACGATTGATACGACTGTTTTCAAACGCCATTCCAAGAAATTATTATTATAATTATAATAATGCAAGGAGTATAAACACGAATGGCGTACAGAGAAAACAGGTATCGGAGAAAGAGAACGAATGAAAATGAGACCCCAAAGCCCAGAAAACACAAATAATTGAATATATAAAAAAGAAGATTTCAAAATCAGATTACAAATAATAATAAAAGCAAGAAGCCATTAAAGGGAAGAAAAACGAACCGAAATTCATGGGCCTCTTTTAATTTCTTTTTTGTTTTCCTCCTCACCTTTAATTCTCTGCGTACTGGAGGACTCTGTCTACACAGAATTAAATAAATAAATTCTCAATTCTTGGTAATATATATATACGGCAACAAGATTAGCTCAAAAAGTATACTAATTATAATAATAAAGCGGATCGGAGAAAAAGTGGGGGGTGGGAAGACAGGTGAGCGGACAGCCAAGCAAAGCAAATAACCCAACGAATGAAAGGGAAAGAGTGCGTGTGTGTGTATGTGTGTGAGAGAGAAAGAGGAATTTTCTACATGCTTGAGAAGAATGGCGGTGGAGTGGATTGAAGAATAAGCAAAGCAATACTAGTAGTAATTCTTCTTCTTTGAATATGAATCTTACTGCGATGAAGTGTTTATAGTTGGACTCTTTCGCAATTGGGGCTTTCAATCAACAAAATGTTCTCCACTTATTCATTTTTTTGTTTTTGGGCAAATTATCTGTTTTACTCATTTTCCTAATTCAAAATTCATTTTTACTCATTAGGGTTAATGGCACCAAAATCCGATTTTTTCTATTTCAAATAATGAAATACATAAAATTGTTAATTAATTTGATTTTTGTATAAAGAGATAAAAACTGGAATAGTAATTTATGGAGTAATTGTTAATGTGCTGTAAAGATTAATAATGGGGGAAGAGAGCTCTACTAGTGGCGGTTGTTAGGGTAAATTACTTAATATCTGTCTTTTTTAGTTTGCAAGATTGATGTAAATTACTTTAATGGGTAATTCTTATGGTAGTCAAATTTTACAAAATGACTATATAGTCACTTTGTCGAATCGCGTCACGTGGCGTCGTAAACGTCGTAACGATCTGCTACCTGTTATACATGTTTAAGTTATTTATATCATTTTTTAAATTGTATTTTATTATTATTCTTCTTTTATTTAAATTATTTTCAATATATAAGTAAAATTACTATTCTACCCTTTCTTTATACAAATATTATATATTTTCAAATTTAGTGATTCCTTAAATTTCTAATTCACCCCACCCCTTTGCATAAATTAATTAAAAGTTACAATTATAAAAATAAAAAAAATTAAATGAAAAAAAAAAAACTATTCTTCATCCTTATAGAATGCCTGAAAATGCAGCCCACCACAATCGTCGCCGTACTTCCATCGGCGAAGTGTTTTCGTTCACTTTTCAAAACTTAACAGTACCAATAGTTTTCATCTTGATCCTGAGATCATTTCCCCTATATTTATTTTTCACTTTGTTGTCTCCATGTTCTTCAATTTAACTATTAAAATCGTGATCTTCGTGATAATGAATAATCATCACCGTGATTTTCTGTTCCCAGCCCTCACTCTATTTACCATTCTAATCGTTTTACTTGTTCCGTCATTTTCCGATACCCCATCGTCAAGTTCATCAACCATTGCACAAAATTAAAAAAAAAAATTGTTTCAAAATTTTTACGCTTGTTTGATGCTTCTCAACATTGCTCCATATTCTTCGCGATGATGGAAGGGAGGAGAGGCGTTGACCCTGAATGTTTAAGTTTTACGACTTTTTATTGTGGACTTTTTTTCTAGGCCGTGTTGTAGAGTTTAGGGAAGAAGATGATTAGAGATGGGAGATGGGCGGTTTAAGTTTGGATGAGATTAGGTTTTGTAAAAAATTGGAGTATAAAATTTTATTTAACGTTACATATTTTAAGTAAATTAATAAATATAATCAATTATTTTATTGTACAAGGATAAAAATACAAATTTATGACACATTACGACAATACATACCGTAAAATTTACAAAAGGTAACAGGTCATCAAATTTAAGCCTTTAGATTAGATTTTTAATGACTTAGATTAACTGACTACAGTAGTCATTACGACACATTGACTACATGTAGGAGGTCCTACTTTAATTGGGAGAAAACTTAAAGAATTTAATTTTGGGCTTAAGTGTGGGTTTCCTTACCTATTTCATCTTTTGTGTTTTTTTCGCGAAGTTACTACTTTTGTTCTTTAATAAGTGTCACTTTAATTTTTTTGAACAAATTAAAATTATAAATTGTGGTCTATTTTATCCTTCATTAATTATAACTAATTTTGATATAGAAATTTTGTTTGATAAAAAATATAGTCAAGAATGTAGCTATTATTTATAAACTAAATTAATTTTGATATAAAGATAATTATGAAATTTATTTATAAAAAATATTTGTAATAAATGAGTAAAGTTAAAATAGACAAAATTAAAGATTTTTTTTTTTTCAAAATAACACTTATTTTAAATTTAGTTAAAAAATTAAAGTAAAACTTATTAAAAAATGGAGGGAGTATTATATTGTGTATTTGTTTCGTTGCTCATACATGAGGACTATGATGTGTGCGTCTGAGAGGTTTTTATAAGAGGAAATTTATTGGAAAAATAAACTCAATATTACTGAGAAGTGTAACATTATCAAAAAGTGTTAATTCACTATAACTAAAAAGCACAACTCAATATTATTGAAAAATGTTACTCCATATTAAGTGCAACTAAATATAATTGAAAAATGTAATACAATGTTATTTTAAAGTGCAACAAAAATTAATGAAAAATGTTATTCACTATAATTGAAAAGTGCAACACGATATTGTTGAAAATTGAAACTCAATACTCCTTCTATTTCATAAAGTTTATAGCATTTCTCATTTTGTATATAATTAAGGAACATATTTATTTTTACAAATTTATCAGTTGTTAATTTTCCCTTTTCTTTCCCTCCACCTTCCTTTTCCACTCTTTCTTTGACTTAAAAAAAAAAGGTCATTAATAATATATTTTTTAAAAAAAGATAGATATTGTAGAGATTAATAGAGGTATTTTAGGAAAATTATTGGTAAAAATAAAAAAAAAAAAAAAACTTTTTAAAACAAAATTTAAGACTAAATGCGACAAACTTTATAAAATGGAGGGAATATTATTAAAAAGTACAACATAATATTGATATATTAACTATAACTGAAAAAATTCAATAAAATATTATATTTATATTATTTATGTCACACTTTTCAATATATATTACTCACACTTTCATTAATTACTGCCTGTATTTTTAAGTAATTTTATACACCTGTTGTTTAGTAAAAAAAAAAAAAAAAAGTGGGACGTTAAGAAATGAAATTGAATCTGCTTAGGTCGTTGCCTTATCTATTGACTAACTGTATTATTTTGGTAAAATATCTTCATAAACCCCCCTAAAATATACTTTTATTTACTGATATATCATTATTTTTTCACATTTAATCTATTTTTTACTTTACTTTATTCATAAAATTTTAAAAAATTACTCTCAAAACATCACTCGTTACATCTTTTCTTACGCATTTTTTAAATTGTGTGTCATCCCTATGGTACAGAGGGTGTATTACTTTTCCTATTTCATTGTATATATTATATTTTTTAAAATGTTTACACGTGTGGAAATGAAATATATGAATCTATTAATATTTTCATATATCTAAACTTTAGAATACATAGTGAAACTATCATTCCAGCTCAATGTGGGTCCATAAATCATAATGACAGAAAAAAAAAACACTTTTGTAATAATTAATTAGTGTTGTTTTATTAAAAAAAAAAATAGTTAGTTTATTAAATAAAGTATATTAATTATGACTAGTTGCGTGTATCAGGTGTTAATATAATATGGCGTTAGACAATTTCATAGACATTATTTTTATTAAAATTTAGATTAGAAAAAAGTTAATAAACTTTCTATAAAGACGCGGCTTGGTATCTTTACAGAGTTTTTCTTTGGCCCCTTCTTTTATTTTTTGCTCCTTCAATTATACTAAAAATGTACTCCTTACCCATTTATCAATCAATGTATGAAAATATTTGGCCTTCATACATGGGTGGATTTTGATAAATATCCTTAACTTTATTGATTACTCCCTTCGCCCGCCTATAAGTTTCACGTTATTTTTTGGCACAAAGATTAAGAAAAGTGATTAAATAATAGATATAGTACAAGTGATGTGATTGAGAGAGGAGAGAGATAGAGAGAAAAAGTAAGATATGAAGTGAAGTGTAAAAAAAAGTACTTACCAAAAGAAGTATGGAAAACTTATAGACGAACGGACAAAAATAGTAAAATGAGAAACTTATAGGCGGACGGATGGAGTATATTGCTATTGTTTTGTTAGGCTAACTTTGACATCATTGGAAAATCAAATTCATGTCCTTTTGTGCAAATGTAATCTAAATTGGATTACTTGTTGTTGGTAACACCATAAAGTATAGTTTTAAATGTGTCGTACCATACACTAAATGCAATAAAATAGTAAAGACAAAATTGAATCTCCATTATCCACGATTCATAGGTGTCATTTTTAAAAAAAAAAATATATCCGATAACTTGTTGCGCCACGTGTAACTTGAATCAAAGTTTATCTAAATATATATTTCATGAATCATCATTCGGATAATAACGTGCTTTGAGAGATCTTTTTAGTGCCCTTGATTCCAGACGAGTCGTTGCCTCTGTTTTGTCACTGAAAGATTACGAAATCTCATTTTGAGCTACACAACTTGTGTTACACGATCTAGTGAACCTTTTTTTCGAACCCTTTCGACCCATGAAAATCGGGCTATTGTATTAGTACGTCGCCCCAATTTCGTCAATAATATATTGTGGTAAAGTAAAACAACTCATGGTATACTTGTTGTGGAAGACCCCTCAACGGATGGATGACTCGCCATTAATCATCAAACAAAAGGAATTATAAGTAATGCAACACATGATAGTATTCAACCCTAATATAGATTTTACTCAAACTTAAAATTCTCTTAAGCAAATAATCATGTGCATGTTACTTGATAAGTTTACTTGGGACAAAATCAGAGGGACACTAATTAACAATAATCTTAATGATGAGTTTAAATGAAGCATTGCAAAAACTAATGAGACGATATTGATCAAAAGGCAAATAAGGGTTTTTATCTTAGTGACCAAAATAATATGAGTATTGTTGAAAAATGAAAATTGAGGTACGAACAGGCAAACCCCATTATTAAGTACATTAATTAAGGATATAATTGATGTCATCATCACAAATAATATTTTAATTTTTTTGAAAAATAATTAAATCAGGCAAATCATCCAAGTCCGAAACTTTAGTAGGGTGCATTATGGCATACATTTGAGGTCCTACACTCCTACTTCGTAGAAGAAATAAAAGGAAGTAATTTATATATATGTGGAGAATAAGTTTTTCCAATTTTTAACGTAACTTGTCACAAGGGTTGAAATTATATCTAAGTCTTACACTCAAGTGTGTATATAAAAATTTGAGTGTTCTATCATTTCACTACTACATTAAATGAAAAAGTTTTAAAAATAGATGGATTTCAAATGACTTGGTATGGTTTTATGGATTTCAAATGACTTGGTATGGTTTTAGAGAGGATTTAAAATTCTCTCAATTTTAATTAAAAAAATATGCTTAGGATTTTAAATTCATTCATTTCATTTTTAATCCAAATAAGGAGAGTGTATTTGCATGATGAATTTGAAATTCATAGATCAAATCCCTCAATCCAAACGGAGCCTGGAGTAGTATTTAAAACAGACAATTTTTACTCCATAAATTAATCTTGACCCATTTAGAATATGGATTCAAGTGCACACAAAACTCACCCTAAAATTGTATATTTACACAATAATTATTAATTGTATTAATATCAGAATTTAAACGCTTTTTTTAGATGTTTTTAATATTGCTATGAATGTTGTCACATGCAGGTTGACAACCTTTTAAAATTAAGAAGAACGTCTTAAATAATCATGCGGTTGCAGTCATGAAGCATCTGGAATGACCTGGAAGCATACATAAGGATTTACACAAGTTATGGGAGGTTGAGATCCTATTTTGAAAGACTCTAGAATGCAAACTCAAACCTATAAAAAGTCGAATAGTCTTCATAATTCAGTATGTGTTAATCGAGTAGAGCGTTCATCCCGTTGGGTGTTATGGTCATTAGTTACATCTTGTAGTTGAGCCAAAGTATACCAACTTCATGTACAACATAGACTTTTATAATTATATATAGATAGTGAGATCATAGATATAGATTAGTTTTTGGCTATGTTCACACACTTAAGCCGTTTCAAATTTAGTCTTGTACTATATCGTAGTTTTCGTTGTGAAAGTTATTGTTATAACATTTCACACAACATTGTATTCACTCTTTGATTAGTAAAGTTTATCGTCATGAGGCTCACATAGATTCTAAATTAAAATTTATGTTAAAAGTATTTTTATTGTGTTGTTCGTATTTTTAGTGTTTAGTTTTTCGTTGTGTCTATACACTTATGATATTATGTTAGAGTTTGTGTTACACTATTTATCTCAAGATTTAGTGTAACATTGTTCTGTTTTTCTAAAAACACTAGTAAGCACGCTTTCACTTTTGTCTAATTAATTACTCCCTTCGTTCGTCTATAATTTTTTCACTACTTTTGGACATAAAGATTAAGAAAATTGATTAAATAATAGATATAGTGCAAGTGATGTGATTGACACAAAGAAAAAAAAAGATATAAAGTGAAGTGTAAAGATAAAATTTAGAAAATATTTACTAAAAAGAGTATAAAAAGTTTACAAGCGGACGAGCCAAAATGGTAAAATGAAAAACTTTTAGACGAACGAAAAAAATATGTATCTTTTTTTTTAATTGATAAAAGAGAAACTTTTAGACGGACGAATAAATTATTTATTTTTTTTAAGTGACAAAAGAGGTGAAAGATTTTTTTTATACTTTTAAATTGAAAGATAAAAAAAATAATTGTTTTTTTTATAGAATGCATCATCATGTTAAAGGTATAATAAACGAATAATATTACCTCCGTCCCAACATTAATGGGATAATTTGATTAGCACGGTTTTTTCAAAAATGAAATTTAGTAGTTGGTGATATAAGATAAAAATGAGGAGTATTGTAGGTGATTCCATGAGGTGTTAAGTAAAGTTTATGTAAAAAGGAGTGACAATTTTAAAAATAGAATGATGTTTAGAGCCTTGGAGGGATATTAATTGTATGGCGTATTTTCATATTAAAAATGTGCAAGTAATCTTAGAAAGTAATCATGGGACGGAGGGAGTACTACTTTTGAGAAGTGGCACATGAAGAATAAGTTTCACCCGCTTTTGAGAAGTGACACTCGACAAATGGACTAACCCTTTAAAAATTGTTTGCACTTTAAGAGTTTCGAACCCGAGACTTAAAGAGAAACACATTCCTAAGTCTCAAACCTAAATCACAAGGCCAACTAGAGGCGTAAGTGAGTCAAGCTAACTCGCGAACTACTCGTGCTCGACTCGAAAAAAGATTGAAATCGACTCGAAGTTAATCGAGTCGAGTTTCGAGCTACTCGAGTAGCTATCGAGTTCGAGCTCATAAATAATCTACTCAAAAGGCTCGCAAGCCTAATCGAGCTTGAACAATATTTACCATTTTGCCATTAATTTATATTTATGTATAAGTAATCGAGTCGAGCTCGAGTTTATTTTTAAAAAAAATATGATTTACAATGAATTTTAAAAATTATATAGACAATCGAGTCGAGCTTTAAAATTTTAGGCTCGACCGAGTCGAGTTTCAAGCTCAGCACTACTCGACTCGACGCAGCTCATTTACACCCCTAAGGGTAAGGCCAACTCCTTGGAGTTGCATGAAACCGTCAAATAAAAGGGATATTGTACCATGTTTTTACAATGAATCAATCAAATAATATACACACAATTGCATACATAATTTGTCTTTTGCAATATCTTTGAAAACCAAAAAAGAGAGTAGATCAACGTGTTTGTTTACAAGTTACAACTCCAAGCTTCAGCATCTAATATGGAATTATATGAGAATATACAAAAATTCCTAGAAAATGATACATGCAACACATCACTTTTGATGATTAATACTGTTTTTCCTTATGGAGGACACTTCCCTACAATTACAAGGCCACACCTGGCCTTCGCCAGCTGCCACCCTCAAACGTATCAGAAAACAGAGAAACCGAACGGAAATTGAAACAGCTGAAACCTTTGTTGAGTCATTTCAATGCATGCACCGCCTCGCTTTCGTTCAGATTGAGACGACTCTGGAACCCCAGCATCTTGTTCAGCGCACCAATGTAAGCTCGAACGCTAGATATCACGATATCCATGGCTGCTCCTGATCCACTGCTTGTAGACAAATATATACTCTCTTTAGATCAAATGCATCTTATATATTGTTTTTAGGAATTAACCAAAACTACCCTCGAGATTTCACTTATTTACCGAGGAACACAACAAAGTTAGTAATTTACAAAAAATGTGAAAGTGAAGTTCAGATTTCCTACCTGAATGCACGTTTGACAGTTTCTCCTGTGACAGCATGGGTAGCTGCAACAGTATCATTTCGACGAATCATAACACGTGTTGTTGCTATAGCATCGATACCTTCAGTGACTGCAACCATGGAGTACTCCTCGAGTGTAACAGGAACCTACTTGATAGCAAAAAAACTAAGTATGGTGATTTCTAATTGAAAATAAAAAATTCTAGAGTGCAAATGTATAGTGTTCTAAATTTACGTGAGTACAGTCTTATGATGTCAAACCAATCTCATATGACATATCCATCCAATAAATTTTTGGCCGGAGCTTAACTGTGTGGATGAATTAGAATATGAAAATCTGATTCTAGTTTACCCCAAGATTGTGCAAAAAAGTCAGAAATTTATTAAAAGAAGCAACTGTAATTACAAGTTTCGGACCTTAACAATGAGATCAACTGCCTTATACGCTGCATCAACTGGTCCTGTCCCAACTGAACAAGCAATATGCTCGTCTCCGTTGACACCAATGAGTTTAACAGTTGCAGTTGAAAGGCCGAGGCTTCCACATGTAACCTGTTCATCAAGAACATATGAACACACTAGGCTTGGACAATAATGATCAATGATTACCCAGAACAAGTAGGGCATATATATAGATATACCTGTACATCTTCAAGTTTCCAGACAACTTGAGGCTGGAAAAGTTCGTCTGATACTAAGGCAATGAGGTCATCATCTGCGATAATCTGGAAATTCAACAATATATAAATTTGTTGGCCAATATCATAAACTATCAGCAAAAACATGGATAAGCATGTTTATGACTAATGCTCTATAACTGTGATGCTGGCTAATATTTTGAATATATTCTAGGAGTTGCGCTCCATTAAGAAAAGACAAGTAATGACTTATTCCACGTAAAAGGGTTTTTTTGGATGCAATGAGATCGTCTAATAGATAAAACCATCTAGTATGATGTGTAAGCATGCCAACAACGGGATGCAATGATTACTCATATTTTTCTTATCTAACTTTCTATATTTAGGACCTACAGAATGAGTAATATTTTTGTTTCCTTCTCTTCTAAACTATTCTTGGCAAAATTCAGCAGCGAGGTAAATGACAGAGAATTTTAGGTACCTTTTTATTTCCTGCTACAGCCTTGAAGCGTGCAAAAAGACCATCAAGTTCCTTGCCATCAATATCATATCCAAGCTGCAACCACATTCATAGAAGACAAACTGATGCATTGGAAAAATAATCACCAAAACTTAAATAAGACCAAATTTCTAATTTTACCTCCAACATTTTTGCTTTCAAAGCATGGCGTCCACTGTACAGAGAATAATAAAAGAAACACATAAGAAATATGCACAGGTTCTCCCATGTACACAAAGATCAATAATATAGTAATGATTGGCAACTTTTTAGCAAGATATCATACATGGTTCAAGAAAAGACTAAGCAGTTTGCATTGCATTATTATACAAGAAATTTTGGCTTCGACAAGTGCTCACTATAGTTGTTGAAGGCACTTGGGAAACAATAATAGATCACTCAGGTATAACAATATCATTAATCAAACTCTTCTTTTTTTTTTTTTGAAGTCTCGGGTATCCGGACCAAGGGCCGACTAATCCCGGGGGACCTCCTCTTTTAATTGAAGAACTTATAAAATGGATGGTCAATGTCCCTGTCTATTCTTGGGGTGTTCTGCTTGAAGCCTTGAACTAAGAAAGTTGTGCTTTACTTTCTTCTTTTGTCATCGTTTTATGTGTTGAAGAATCTACCACATCACTTGAACTGTATGCCATTGTTTCTACCATTTCCGTATACATACAATTATAATAATATGTTCCTTTATTGGTTTAAACATATTTAACTCACAAAATTTTGGAAACTTGCAAGAAAAAAAGGAAAACAAAGAAATGTATCAGAGACACCATGAAAGCAGCATTAAAAGGGTACTTCTAGCGTACCTGAGTTTCCCAAGCACTATACCAGATTCATTCGAGCGAATAAGTCCAATGTCCTCAGGGGATATAATTTCGTAAGTATTCTTATTCTTAAGCATTCCATCCTACAAAAAAGAAGTTTACCAATATGTATATAAAAAAAGACTTGCGAAAGCATAATATTTTAGTTTTGATAGGATAAACTCAACAAGCATAATATCAGAAAAAATATGATTGACGCAAGAAAGCGGATAGTACATATCATGAGCAACAAGTAAACCAAAGATGTAAAAAGAATAAAGCCCATGTCTAAAATTCACAAAATTTCAAATAATTCCCAAGAGGCAAATATGAGCCAATAAGCATTTACTTTATCCTTCCCATTTTGTAGCAAACAAAATATGTGCAGTGAAAATGCAATTGACAGCCACAGAATAATGTGTTGAATGTAACAGTGAATCTCTGACATACGTGTACAACAAGTGGAAATAGAGAGGAATCCAAATCAACTCCTAGATTATATGTGAGATAATTTTTTCCAATGATTCACTAACCATAATTAAAATATGTTTTCTATATTCTAGACTAGAATTCTAATAGAATAATTTGAAAACCTGGTGGATGCCACTTTCATGGGCAAAGGCATTAGCTCCAACAATTGCTTTGTGTGGCTGAATGCGTAACCCACTGTACTCTTCAACCTGAAAATCCATTATAAAAGTGTTAACAACAGAAGGGATCCTATCAACAAAAGTTCAAACTAAAAAGTAGTTGGCAATTATACCATCTTGCTTGCCATAATTAGGTGTTGAGTATTGATCCCTGTATAAAGACCATCTAACAGTTCCTCTCCCCGGCATTTCAAGGCCATTACAACCTGCAGTGAAGCAGAAAGTCATTCGGTTTCAGGAGAATAACAATTAATGCATCTAGATGATAGACATGCCTCTTAATCAACAACTTCTACTACAGACACAGTTGTAAAGATGCCAGTCATTCCTACATACTACTTTATATATTTCTCATTTTAATTCTTATTGTCATCCTTCACAAAACCATTACCAACTTTAACTTCATGTCTCCATCACACGGATTTCCATAGAGTTTTGTTTGTGAAAAAAAAAAGGTATTTGAAATAATTGCATCACATGGATACCGTATTTCAGACCTATTTGATAATTACATCCGATATAAGTTACTTTCTAACAATCCATATTAGAAAATAACTAAATTTTGGTTTATGGTGAAGTGAACTATTTATCACTTACACAGAAACACATAAGGCACACCAACACAGAGAGCCACACACTTAGTGGATTAGTTGGTAGAGAGAAGTGGTAAAATACTATATTTACTGTGCCAAAAGCTTCTCCTTAGTAATAAAATGGACTTATCAAAATGAAAGGAGAACAAGAAATTGAATCAATAGAAGCAGACCTCCTCTAATGAAGCATTACCAGCTCTTTCACCAATGCCATTAATGGTCACCTCTAATTGCCTTGCACCAGCTTTTGCCCCCTGAAGTCAATAAGCTCTTAGATGAGTACAACATGAACTTGGTCATATTAGTCACTTTAACCAAAGAAAGAAATTTCATACCGCTAATGTATTAGCTGTAGAAAGTCCAAGGTCATTCTGACAGTGCGTTGAAATTATCACGTTTTCAATTCCAGGGGTGTTGGCTTTTATATCAGCAATCAGTTGTCCAAATTCAGTAGGCAAGGTGTAGCCAACTGTATCAGGAATATTAAGGGTTGTTGCCCCTGCTTTTATAACTTCTTCCAGAATTCTATAAAGAAACTCCCTGTCTGATCTGTGAGAAAGAAAAAGACAAAGCTGAAATATCTATCCAGATTTTATTTTTTTATTCGTAGATAAAAGAGAAAGCTGAAAAATCTATGTGGATGGCGTTTTATGTATATGAAGTAATTCCACACACACACACACACATATACATATATATATATATATATATATATATATATCCCACAAGTAAAAGACAGGGCAAGGGAAAAACTAATATGGTGGCCTTATTAATTTGTTATCAATGTTGCGAGTAAGTTTCTAAGTTTAACTTTCATATGACGCATGTGCACGAGAAACATAAAATAGACTATAACTTTTTTGTAGAATTCTCTATGACTTCTATTGTGTACATCTATATATATATATAGATAGATATAAAAGCTTCTAACTATGTGCCAAATAGCAAGTTTGAGATTTTCCCGCTGAAACTTGGTTTCTATTTTTGGAAACTGAAAACGAGAAAAACAGAAACAGTTACACAGAGAAGCTGCTGAAAAAGCTGCCAAGCTAAATACGCTTCATATTTAAATCCATCTGAAATGCACTCCCTCTATCCCAAATCAGTTTTCACACTTTCCTTTTTGATCTGTCCCACATTAATTTTCACACCCAAAAAATTATGTTTCTCACAACTCTTACCCTCAAAATTCCCATTTATTTACCCTATATGTCATTACCTTTCTTACACAATACTCTTACTTTATCACTTTAATAAAGTTGAAAGGACCCCAATACCCTTACTTTATCACCCTTTCTTATTAGTTTCCATGCCCAGATCAGTGTGAATACTAATCTGGGACGGAGGGAAACATATCGAACTAATCCCTTTTCATGATCATTAATCTTTGCATACCTAAAAAAAAAAAAATTCAAATCTTAAATGTGGGTTTATTTTGGTGGTTTGACTGGGAAGTGGTTTTTTTATTTTACTGAATTTGACTATGTGAATTAATTTTGGATATTTGAGATTAATTTGATTATTTGCAGTGGGTTTTTTCGTATATGAAAATTTATATTCACAAAATATAAATATATCCTACAAAAGAAATTATACTTGATAAAATTACACAAATGTAATTAATTAAAATAACCTTCATTAAGATATACTAACTGTGTTGCTGGGGACGACATAGAGCCTACAACAGAGTTTTTGGGAAAGAGTTGGATTAATCATAGAAATGAAATGCAGTTATGAACCTGTGGTGGTGCATGATGGTGATTTGCCATATACTAGTGGAATCAATACTTAGAAATGTGGGCTAAATAAAGGTGCCTGCCCTTTGATTGATTCTATCACTAGGTGAAATAAAATGCAATTTTTCCTATTGCTAAGTAGAAAAGGTGACATGGAGCAAGAAAGTAGCTGATTCAAATACATTTCCCATTTCCAATATCCCAGCAACCGTTACCTAGTTTGATCAAATTGCCAAGCTCATACAAATGAATCAAGACTTCTGAATTTACATTATGAGGATTTGTATTTGAGCTGTTGCATATTGGAAACTTTTTGGAGCCATAATTCAAAAGATATTTAAATGTTAGCAAAGAAAAATGTGATTGCTAATTCTTATCAACCACCTCTATGTGAATTATTAATATACAAAGTCATAAGTCAGGGTATCAACCAGTCAATGAACAATTAATTAAAACCAACTACCTACAGGATTAGTAGGTACCCACTATAAATGGCAAGATAAACAATAGAACAAGATATACACAGATTAAATATAAGGATCATATGTTTTTAACCACAAATTAAGGATAAGATTTTATAATCAAGATATTGGAGCATACCTTCCGGCGTCTTCTGGGCTGAATTCAACGTCATCGCAGCCCAAACTCCTTGCATAAGCTACCATGCTCCTAGCCTTATCAATCACCTCCTCCGGCGTCATTTTGAGCTTGTATTTCATGTGAATTTCACTTGTAGCAATAAACGTGTGAACCCTAGGCTTCTTCGCACACTTCACGGCCTCCCACGACCTTTCGATGTCCCTCTTGTTGCACCTGGCTAAGCCGCAGATAACCGGAACATGATCGGAATCGGCATTTCCGACTTCCTGGGCAATCAATTTCACGGCATCGAAGTCGGCGTCCGAGGAGGCCGGAAATCCGGCCTCAATTATGTCGACGCCGAGGCGAGCAAGCTGGCGGGCAATGTCGAGCTTCTCTTTGGTGGTCATGGTAGCGCCGGGGGACTGCTCGCCGTCGCGGAGGGTGGTGTCGAATATGCGTATGTACTTAGGGTTTGGGATGCGGTTGGGGATGTACTCAGGGCGGGCGATGGAGCAGCGGATGACGGCGGAGGGAGTGGTAGAGGCATTTTTGAAGTTTAGTGAGCGGAAGAGGGTTCTGTTGGGGGGGAAATTGTGGTAGAGTGCAGCTCTGATTGGCTGCCTGGAAATGCAAGCGGAAGACGCCATTTTTGAGGGATTGAGGACCTGAAAATGGAGTAGTAGTATTTTAAAGAGGATTAGATTAGAGCTTAAAAAGGTAAGAAGCGGCGGCGCGCAATTGAGAGGGTTGTATAACTATAAAATGAGGAATGGGGCAAAATATATTATTCAATCAAAATAATTAATCTTGTTTAGTGAAAATTAATATTGTTAATTAAATACAGTGGAGCCCATTTCACCGTATAAAAAGGTTTGGTTGTAAAGAAATTGTTTTGTACAGTAGTTTGAAAATCTTGTACTAAAAAAATCGTTTTGTGTAAATCAAATTACAAAAACCCTCATGGTCCTTATTTTTTTTAAGATAATCATATATGTTTTGTTACAATCTATCGTGTTTAGTTTCCGCAATCACGAACGGCATGTTTGTTTTGGGATCTTGAGAATTTTGAAATTCGAATTTTAAAATTTAGTGGATTTCAAAATTCTAATGCTTTAACTTTATAGTATAGAATTATAGATTTTATATTTAGTGGATTTCAAAATTCTAATGCTTTAGAGTTGACTTTTATAGTGTTATATGGTGGGATCAAAATCCTAAACTGTAACACGGGTGGAGTTTCGAAATCCCAAATCCGGATTTCCCATCCCAAAACAAACATGCCCAAAGGGATTTTATGTCACTCCAATCATATGAATTCGTCCATCAACTGGACTAGCTCATGTATCATACGATTCTGTAACCTTGGTACGTGTTTGATATCGCACACTACAATATCTTTTTCGGTCTTTTTATTCTCGTCAATATTTATAATACCCCAAAATACTACTCCTAAATTTCACCCATAATATATTAACATATATATAACTATTACTCCCTCCGTCCCATACTTGAAGCTACAAACCAAATTGGCACGGGTTTTAATAAATGAGTTGTTTATTAGTATTGTGTAAGATAAAGTGGGGGTAATAAAGACTTTTCAACTTTATAAATAGTAATAAAGTTACTTTTTAGTATAATAAAGTAGTGGCATTTGTTGTAATATTGTGATGTTTTAAGGGGAGTGTTTAAAAGTGCTTTTACTATTTTAGGTAATGCTTCAAGTATGGGACGCCCAAAATGGTAAAATGTAGCTTCAAGTATGGGACGGAGGGAGTATTTTATAAATTACTATATATATATATATATGTGTGAACATACAATAAATAAAATAAGATAGTAAGAACCTAGGTGTTAGTATATACATACAAATATACTATGCTACTAATAAATTAATATTGATACATCATGCATGCACCCAACATAGCTATACCTACATATAAAAAAAATTACTAGCTATTATTATGCATGCACCTTAATGTGGACAAAATGTGTCGTCCTATGAGAAAATGACATGGGGCGTCCGGATGAGTTATATCCGATGAGGTTTGAATATAATTATGTAATTATTCATTTACTTATATCAATTATTATGATGACTATGATTGATATATTGATAATGGACATTTGAGATGATGGATTGGGCCCAGTTCAGGCCCAAACCCATAGAGAATGAGACCAATGGGCCAGATGAAGATGAGAATCGGCCCTGAGATGAACAGGTCATAGGCTTTCCACCTTTTTAGGAGAATTGTTGGGCTTGGACCCATATTTCCGGAGTTCAAATCTGGAGGTTATCGAGGACCTCCAGGTCCTGGAGATCCAAATCGCGAAACGTGCGCATCAAGCATGGACCTCACTTAGTAGGTAAGGGGTGTGTGAAGACATCACACGTATCCCGCTTTTCTCGGAGCTCGGACGAGCTAGTGGAGGCAGACTTGGCTTTTGACTTAAGCCCACTACTGTGGCAGTTGAGAGAAAGAGGGGAAGTGGATAACCCTTCCCCAAAGGTACTATTTATACTCCATTTCGCGGGTGATACCTAACTACATAACAAGAAACCTAATATTCTGATACACTTATCCACCAGAAAGTTCCCTGACATACTTTCCGGCGCACTGATATAAGTTGAAATACACCTGAATTACTCCTGAGAAACAAGAATCCTATATTGATATTATTGAGGGGCTTTCTCCGATACAGATTGCCCTTTACTTTTTCCTTGAGATCGTTAGTTCTGACTTAAGCGTCGGAGGACCCGCGCCGGAGATCTCTCCAGTGGGTATTTTGCAGGTGTTGAAGCCTTTTGGAGACGAAGAGCTCAGCTATAATCCAACCTGTGATTGTCTAATACTAGGTGCGAGATTATTATTCGTTGTGCGTTCTTTTTTTACGCATCACACCCCACATAGCTATCTATGTCTACATATTAAAAATAAATTTTTACTAGTTAGCAACTTGGCAAAAGTTGAATTAATTACAATCTCCTTCAAATATACTTTAGTCTGTAGGGTAACATGGCTAAAACCCTAGGGGTGTTGATTAAAGGGGCTAGTAATGATGAATGTTCTACTATAAATAATAACCCCTTAATTATTTGTCGGAAAGGAAAAGAGGGGAGAAGATCACGAGAAGGTATAAGAAAGAGTAACCTCTTATTATGTTTGTACGGGTCGGGATTGTGTTTCCACTGTAAGGAGCCGGGTCACGGACTGGGCAATTGCCAATTTCTCAGAAATAAGGGAAAACCAAATGCGGGACCTGCTCGTGTCTTTGCAATGACGCAAGAAGAGGCCACCGATGAACCAGGAACCATGGCAGGTATGTTGACCATTTCTGGTATATCTGCTCTAGTATTATTTGATACCGGTGCTACCCACTCTTTCATTTCCAAAAAGATGTTTGACAAAATAAGGAAACATAACACAAGAGTACATAGAGATTTTCTTGAAGTAAGTATCTGATGGAGTCATACATTTAGATGATGCGAGTAATGAGTCTTGAAGCTGCGGCGTCGTATTATGTCAGCTATAGTTAAATTCTGTGTTGTTTTCATTTGATTGTCATTTTTGGTCCTTTTGATAATTGTTGTTAGTTAGGGGCTCTTTAGTATTTTCGCAATTAAGCAGTTGGTTGCTTACGCCTTTATAAGGCCTTGAACTATGATTGTTAAAGGGAGTTGAAGTTTGAATTAAAACGTCCCGTCGGTTGAGTTCCGTTTGCTACTGTGAGTTCTTGATTCATTTGAGTTCTTCAAGAATTAAAAGCTTACGCTGCGTCAGTTGGTATCTAGAGACTAAGGTTCGATTTGGGAAATCATGCCACCGAAACGTACCGATCAGTCCGCTTTGGATGCCCTTGCGTTGGGTAACGATGTGGCACAAATTCGCATACAGATGGAAACCTTGGTTAGAGAGGTCTCGTCGTGGGGTGCCAAACACGACTCTCTGGCCACACAGCATCAAGAACTGGTTACGGCTTTACGAAATCATGTTCCGGGCCTCCCAGGCCCCTCTGGTTCTGCCGCCCCGCAGGTTTCATCGAAAGAGGAAACCCCCACAATGGATAATCCGTTCGCCCCACTTGATCCGGCGTATCGCCAACGCCAGCAGCGCGATGACCGTCCACCTGTTTGCGCCGAGGATAACCGTCCACCTGTTCGCGTCGAGGATAACCGTTGGGAGTTGGGCTTCAAGATGGACATTCCGGAGTTCCACGACGACTCTGACGACTCCTCGCTTTGCGACTGGTTGATAACAGTGGAAGACATTCTGGACTTTAAAAACGTTCCACATGATCGCCGTGTACCCCTTGTCGCCACCCGTCTGCGCGGCTGCGCAGCCCATTGGTGGCGCAATCTGAAGTCGTCTCGCTCGCAACAGGGCAAGACCCCGATCTCCACTTGGTATTCTTTCCGAAAAAAGATACAGGCGGCCTTCTTGCCTTTCAATCATACGCGCCTTTTGTTTCAACGTCTTCAAAACTTGCGCCAAGGTCCTCGCTCGGTCTCCGAATATTCGACAGAATTCTTTCAATTGATGACCCGTAACAATTTGTCGGAATCTACCGATCAATTAGTTTCTTGTTACATAGGAGGTCTCCGGCCAAATTTACAGGATGTATTAAATCTTTTCTCGCCAAATACTGTCTCCGAGGCACACCAACGCGCTGTGTTGGTCGAGCGCCAGTACAACCGTCGCCAACCCGTGTTCCTATTTTCGGCACAACGTGCCGACCCGTCCACCCCGTTAACTTCATCAAGAGTTACAGGCCAACCTCGCTCGACGCCCCCATCAACTCTTGCACCAGCCAACCACAGGGCCCGTGCTTCTCTTGTGGCGAATTTAGCCACCGCGCCAGTTCGTGCCCAAAGCGCGCGTTGCTCGGCGAAGAGGAGGACTACGCAGGCCCCCCTATTTTTGATGAGTACGAGGACGAGAGTGCTCAGGAGGAGTTTGTCAAATGGGATGAAGGCCCTTCCTTGATCTTGCGGCGCTCATGTTTCACGCCCCGACAACCGGACACCGCTACTCAAAGAACGTCGATCTTTCAGTCGTCTTGCACGGTGAACGAGAAGGTCTGCCGTTTTATCATCGACTCGGGTTCTTGTGAGAATGTGGTCGCCGAAACAGCCGTTCAGAAATTGTCCCTTCCACAAGAGCCTCACCCCAAGCCTTATAAGCTTTCGTGGCTACAAAATGGTACATCTATTACTGTTAAATTTCGTGTGCGTGTGTCTTTGTCTATTGGTTCGTCTTACAGGGATTACATATGGTGTGATGTTGTCCCCATGGACGTATGCCATATCTTACTCGACCGACCATGGCAATATGATCGCAATGTCACCCACGATGGCCGTAAAAATACATACAGCTTCCTCTTCGACGGAATCAAAATTGTTCTCCTACCCTCCGCCCCAGCCCCATCGCGCCCATTACAAACAACTCAGGTCGTCCTTCTTTCTCACAAAGCCTTTCTAAAAGAATTAGCTACTGCCCCTTTTTGTCTCCTTGTTTGTGGTCGCGACTCGTCGCAAGAATCTAGTGTACCTTTGATTCTGCAAGCTCTTTTGCAGGAGTTCGCGGACGTGTTCCCTGTGGATTTACCCTCCGGGTTGCCCCCCCTTCGTGACATTCAACATCATATCGACTTGGTGCCCGAAGCGGCGCTACCGAATCGCCCCCACTACCGAATGAGCCCAGCCGAGCATGAAGAGCTGCGCCGCCAGGTGTTTGAGCTCCTCCACAAGGGTTTTCTTCGTGAGAGTTTAAGTCCGTGTGCAGTCCCGGCCTTATTGATTCCCAAGAAGGACAGGACTTGGCGTATGTGCGTCGACAGCCGCGCTATCAATAAAATCACTGTCCGCTACCGTTTTCCGATCCCGCGGTTGGATGATCTGCTGGACCAATTAAGCGGCGCCACGATCTTTATCAAACTAGACCTTAAATCTGGGTATCACCAGATTCGCATTCGTCCGGGCGACGAATGGAAAACAGCCTTTAAAATCCGCGAGGGTCTGTTCGAATGGTTAGTGATGCCTTTTGGCTTATCCAACGCGCCTAGCACTTTCATGCGGGTTATGTCGCAGGACCTTCGTCCGTTAATGGGTTTGTGCGTCGTAGTGTATTTTGATGACATTTTAGTCTACAACCGTTCTGTTAGCGACTGTTGGGATATGAATCCTATAAACAATGTTCTAGTTGATGAAAGTATGTTTTGATGGCCAAAAGCAACTTAAAGTTAGTAATATATGTGGTTCTAAGTCATCTTAACTAAGTCATCTGAATATAAGCTTACTAATATGATGAGAAACTTAAATTGAGATTACTGATCTTAATGATATCTGAAATAAGTTTACTGATCTTATGAAGTAATATTTAGAGTAAAATTACTGATCTTATATGAGATATTTGAAATCTGAGTTACTGATCTGATGTACTTACTGATCTTATATGCTTACTGATCTTATATGTAAGTTACTGATCTTAAATGTTTACTGATCTTAGTATTTACTGATCTTATATAAAAGTTATTGAACTTACATGAGTTACTGATCTTATGAGTTACTGATCTTATTGGTTACTGATCTGATATATGAACTGTTAGGAACTAAGCTGATGTTTTGTATTGTATAGACAGCTTATAGTGTAGGACTTAGATATACTCATCTGTATATAGTTCAGTTGATGTATAGATAGGTTTTATATATGTAAAGTTGTATTCTATTTGTATTCAGCATTGTAAAGTTCAGAACAGTAAAATCAGAACACTAGATTAGAATAGATTAGAAGAAGATCAGAAGACTAATGAAGACTCAGAGGACTACTTCAGACTAAGAAGACTTCAAGAAGAGTTGAAGAAGAGCTTAGAAGAAATCTGGAGAAGTTTTGAAAAGTTTTTGGTTACTGTGCTGATTGAATCAGAAGAGTAAAAATCAGCAGAGTAAAATCCGAAGAGTAAAAAATCAGAACAGTAAGTTACTGTGCTGATTTGGTGAAATTGAAGAATAAGTTTGGAAAGTTTATTTAAAGAGTAACTAAAGATATATTTGAAGATATGCTGACTTGGAAGGAAGTTACAAAGTCGGTTACAAGAAGAAGTTACAAAAACAGTTTTAGAGTTAGTTGAAAGTTAGTTCACAAACTGCTAACTGTCATACTAAGTTCTATAAATACTGTATGATCTCCTACTGCTGAAGACTACTGAAGCAATTACTGATCTTAGAGAATTCAAGAGCAAGTCTACAAGCAAGATCTCACAGAGTTGAAGGAGATTGAAGAAGAAGAAGAAGCCACTGAATTGAAGAGAAGAATCAAAGGCTATTCAAAGAGAAGTTTTACTTTTCAAGTTTAAGTTTGTATTTTGTAAAACAAGTGTGCTAGTTACTTATAGAATTACTAGTAGATCGAAGATATACCTGGAGGTATAATCGATAAGATCAAAGTCTTATTCTTGGGACTCTAAGCCACAAGAAGCTCAAGAAGAGTAATAAAACTTCACAACTGGGATTGTGAGAGTGGATGTAGACATTTGTCGAACCACTATAAAATTCTGTGTTCTTTACTTTACTGTTTGGTATTTGTTTGAATTGTTTAATCAAGAACATTAAGAATTAACAAAGATAAAGATCTAGATAAAAGTTGAGTATAAACTTGATTGGGCTCATTAATAATCTGATTATTCCGCATTGTGTATTCTGATATATTGAAAGATTTTTGAAAAGTCTATTCACCCCTCCCCTCTAGACATTTTCACTAGCTTACTCAATATTATTAACTCAACTTTGGGACCAACAAGTGGTATCAGAGCAGTAGTTCATTGGACTGCTGTTTCTTGATAACCTTACAGATCTTGAGGGATATTTTACTGATCTTACTGCTATTTCTTGATACTTGTTACTATCTGAATACCTGAAATCTATCTGCTATACTACTGATCCTATTTGTCTAATCAAACATGGATGACACTAATGTGAACAAGTTGCCTAAGTTCAAGATTACAGATTATGACTACTGGAAGCTTAGGATGGAGGCCATCTTTAGCTCAACCCATGATCTGATGGTGTCTGTGGTGACTGAAGGACCAATTGTCATCATGGTGGAAAACACTGCTGTTCTGGATCCATCTAAACCAGTTGGTGCACTGGTCCCTAAACCAAGGTCAGAACTGACTTCAGAAGAAATGAAACAAAACAATTTGGATAGTCTTGCTAAGAACTACATGTTACATACCTTACCAAATGAGTATCTTGGTAAAGTATTAAAATGTAAGACTGCAAAACAGATGTGGGACAAACTGGCTATTCTTTGTGAAGGCACTACACTGATCAAAGAAAGCAAGATATCCACTGCTGTCCAAAAGTTTGAATCATTTAAAATGAAGCCAGGAGAATCAATTGATGAGTTAGATACTCGATTTACCAAAATTATGAATGATCTTGATGTATTAGGAAAGACTTATACTGACAGAGAAGTTAACTTGAGAATCTTGAAAGCCTTGGATGAAAGGTGGAAAATGGTCAAGATGATCATTAAAACCACACAAGACATTGATTCTTGGCCAGCAGAAACTATGTTCCAAACTCTTAAGGCACATGAGTTTGAGTTAGATGAAGAAGATCCTATTACTGTGATCCATAAGGATAAGGATGCCTCTAAAGACATAGCTTTCAAATCCTCTACTTCAAAGGGGTCTAGATCATCTAAGACTAAGGCATCAAGCATAAAAGATGAACTAGATAGTTCTGATCTAAGTCTGAAAGATCAGATGAGCCTTATGATCAAAAGATTTGATAAACTGAACAAGAGGTATGGCAGGTACAAGAGATTCTATAAGGAAAATAAGGGTTCTAATAACAGGGACTCTTCTGTGAACAGAAGGGATCAAAACTCTTCTGAACGAAGGGATGAGATCTCTAATGAGAACAGGAGAGATAGGAACTCATCTGAAAAGAGAGACAGAAAGTATTCTGATAAGAAAGACAGGAACTCAATTGACAAGCATGACAGGAACAGAAAGCATTCTCCTCCTAAAAGAACTTCTAACAATCCTGTTTGCTATAATTGTGATAAGCCAGGTCATTATGCTTTTGAATGTCCTGATCTGAGTTCTGAAGATCGAGAAGAAAGGAAAGCCAGAAGAGATCGAAAATATGCAAAGGGTAAGAAGGCAATGATGGCTTACAATGACTCTGATTCGGAATCAGAAGAGTTACCATCGACTTCATCTGACTACCCCTCTAGCAATGAAGATGAAGCCTTCATAGCAGATGATGGACTGGCAATGATGGCCAAAATAAATGATGAGGTATCATCTGTTAACTCATTTCAATCTTGTGACAATTCTGACACTGATGAAAGTGATGCTGCTGTTAGCAGTGTAGGAAGTAGTCTTCATCATTCCCAAGGAGTGACTGAAGAGGACCTTCTACAAGCTAACAAAGCATTCATTGAAATTAGTGATGAGAATATATCTTTAAAACAAGAAATCATTAAGCTAAAAGAAGCTCAGTCAAAAGTGGATCCTAATATAGCTGTCATAAATGCAAGACTATCAGAAGAGTTGTCTCAACTCCAAGAAAAGTATGCATCCATTGACAAACTATATCAGGGTATGCTTAAAACTCAAGCCAAAGAGACTAATGAATTCAATGATTTAAAGATTAAATGTGAAAAACTTGAAGAGCGCAATAGATTCTTAGAATCTGAAGTAGTGAGCCTAGATCGAAAGCTATCTGGGATGATTAACTCTACTAAGATTAATCAAACAATCTCAGACAGATATAGAGCTCCAAATGATAAAAGAGGAATAGGTACTGATCTGCCTAGTCCATCTACTTCAGAATTTAAGAACACTAATGGAGCTAGTACAAGTTCTTTGCAACTAGATAAAGGAAAAGAACCTATGACTTATGATGATGATCCAAAACTCAAAGTACAGTCTAAATACATCCCTCCTACTACCAAGAATGGTAAAATGAAGAATGTATTAAGACCAGTACAGTCAAGACCATACCAGAAGAGTTATACTCCTCTGACCAGATCAGATCAGTCCTGGAATCAGAAGAGACAAACTCAGAACAGTAGGTCAAGACAAGCACAGGCAAGTTGGGAACAGCCTAGACCTCCTTTCATAAGGCAGTCTCAGCTGTATTCAACTAAACCTAGGAGATTTGTGCCTCATTATCATAACAAACCTGTTCTTTATCCTCCTCCTTTATCTTATGATATCTATGGAGAGAATAGACCAAAGCAAATTTATAAGCCTTATGGTCCACATGCTTTTAGACCATATTCAAACTATTACAGACATACTGATCTTACTGAAAAAGGGATAGAACCAAGGAAAGGCTATCTCAGAAAAATAGATCCTAAGTCTGCTGATAATTCTGAACTGGTTAATAAAGTACTGTTTTGTGATAAATTTGGAAGGAAACTGAAGAGGTCCCACTTATTCAAATCCTCAATGTTCATTTGGGTACCTCTCACTACTAACCCCCAAGGACCCCAATAAACAAGGGTACCTAAGTTATTAAGATCACTACCTTGCAGGATCGACTGGACTTATACAAGAAAGGTGGTTCAGTTGGTGAGACCTGGTACATAGACAGTGGGTGCTCACACCACATGACTGGTACCAAGGCCCTACTTACTGACTATCATGAGAAGGAAGGACCAAAAGTCATCTTTGGTGATAGCTCAATAGCAATCACAAAAGGATTTGGATTCATCAAAAATGGAGATGTTGAAATCCAAGATGTATCCTATGTTGAAGGTTTGAAGTATAATTTGTTATCTGTATCTCAATTTTGTGACAGGGGATACAAGGTTCAGTTCAAGACCAGAAGATGTGAAATAATTGATAAAAGGACTCACAATGTTCTACTTGTTGGCACAAGACAAGGAAGTATATACATTGTGAACTGGAATAGTTGTCCTAAGAATGCCTGTCTTATTACTAAGAGTCCTAAAGAAAACAGTTGGCTCTGGCATAAACGCCTCTGCCATCTAAACTTTAAGATAATCAACAAGATTGCTAGAGAACATCTTGTTGAGGGCATTCCTAATGAAATCTATTCCAAGTCACAAGTATGTGATTCCTGTCAAAAAGGTAAACACGTAAAGGTTTCATTTAAGTCCATTCCAACTCTTTCAACAAACAGAGTTTTAGAACTCTTACATATGGATCTTCATGGTCCTATCAATCCTCCTACAGTGAATGGAAGAAGGTATACTCTGGTTGTTGTAGATGATTATTCTAAGTTTACTTGGGTAGTCTTTCTACACAAAAAGAGTGATACACAAACACTACTTCCAGATCTATTGAAGAAATTGCAGGTTGAAAAAGGTCATCCCATTGTCAAGATTAGGAGTGACAAGGGGACTGAATTTATTAATTGTTACATTTCTGACTACTGTTCTAAGTCTGGCATACAGCATTTGACAAGTGCAGCCAGAACCCCTCAACAAAATGGTGTTGCAGAAAGGAGAAACAGAACACTAAAAGAAGCTTGCAGAGCCATGATTGCAGAATTCAACACACCTCAGAAATTTTGGGCAGAAGCTATTAACACAGCTTGCCACTCTCAAAATCGAAGTGCTCTTAATAAGGTGCATGGTAAAACACCTTATGAGGTATGGAAAGGTAGAAAACCAAGAGTTTCTTATTTTCATATTTTTGGTTGTAAGTGTTTCATACATAACAATGGCAAGAGTAAATTGAATGCTTTTGATGCAAAAGCTGATGAAGGGATATTCTTAGGATACTCTTCTGTAAGCAAAGCATTTAGAGTGTTTAATTACTCTACCCTATGTGTAGAAGAAACACCCCATGTTGTCTTTGATGAGAATGTACAGGACTCTGCTGATCATCAGCTCAGTAAGAAAGTTGACAAACTACAGCTTCAGATCAACAATGAAGATGATGATACAGGAATATATGAATCTGTACAAGCATATAATCCTTTCCTGAAAGTTCTAGATCAAGATTCTGATAAAGAAAAGGTAAAAGACAAAGGTGAGTCATCCAAAACTTCTGAAATAAAAGAATTGAATGACTGCTCCCCTATGAACAAAACTGCTGATATAAATGATACTGATCTGCATGATAATTTGCATGATGTAAATGATGATACTGTTAAGAATAGAAGGACATGGAAGTCTGCTCATTCTACTGATCTGATTCTAGGTGATTCTAGTATAGGTGTTAAAACTAGAAAACAATTGTTTGATTCAAAGGAAGAACCTAGTAAGTCTTTATTTTGCTGGTGTTGTTTTCTATCATCTATTGAGCCTAAAACTGTGATTGAAGCTTTAAGTGATAATAACTGGATTATAGCCATGCAAGAAGAACTTAATCAGTTCACTAGAAATGAAGTTTGGGAACTTGTTGATAGACCTAGTAATCATAATGTTGTAGGCACTAAGTGGATTTTCAAAAACAAAAGGGATGAAAATGATCTTGTAGTTAGAAACAAAGCTAGATTAGTTGCTCAGGGCTACTCTCAAGCTGAGGGTATTGATTATGATGAAACTTTTGCCCCTGTAGCTAGACTAGAAGCTATAAGACTGTTCCTTGCTTATGCTGCACATATGAAATTTACTGTGTATCAAATGGATGTGAAAAGTGCATTTTTGAATGGTATACTTGCTGAAGAAGTTTATGTAGAACAACCACCTGGTTTTGAAGTGAATAGTCACCAAGTATACAGGTTAAAGAAAGCACTCTATGGATTGAAACAAGCTCCAAGAGCATGGTATGATACTCTTTCTCTATTCTTACTTGAAAATGGTTTTACAAAAGGCAAAGTTGATAGAACTTTGTTTAGAAGACAAGAAGGTAATGATATATTACTTGTTCAAATTTATGTGGATGATATTATCTTTGGATCACCCAACAAAAACTTGAGTGAAAGCTTTTCTACACTCATGCAAAGTAAATTTGAAATGTCTATGATGGGAGAAATGACATATTTTCTTGGTCTTCAAGTAAAACAAACTTCAGAAGGTATCTTTATAAATCAAGCAAAGTACACTAAGAATTTGCTAGATAAATTTGGTATTAAAACCTGTAAGACAGTTGGTGTGCCCATGCAACCTACATACAGAATGGATCCTGATGAAGGAGGTAAGTCTTCTGACCAACCTCACTATCGTGCTTTAATTGGCTCTCTACTCTATCTAACTGCCAGCAGACCTGATATTGCTTTTTCTGTTGGAGTATGTGCAAGATTTCAAGCAAACCCCAAGGAAAGTCATCTGGAAGCTGCTAAAAGGATATTGAAATATCTAAAGGGGACCATTAATCGAGGATTATGGTATCCTGCAGATGATGATATATCTTTAAGTGGTTATTCAGACTCGGACTTTGGAGGTTGCAAAATAGATAGAAAATCTACTTCAGGCTCATGTCAATTCTTAGGAACTAAGCTCATTTCATGGTTTTCAAAGAAACAAACAAGTGTGGCAACTTCTACTACTGAAGCAGAATATATGGCTGCAGGTAGTTGTTGTAGTCAGCTTCTTTGGCTAATACAACAACTCAGAGACTACAATGTTGTAGAATCTAATGTACCTATATATTGTGACAGTAATAGTGCCATTGCCATCACTCAAAATCCTGTTTTACATACTAGATGCAAACATGTTGATATTAGGCATCATTTTATTAGGGATCATGTTGAAAAGAAGAATATTAGAATGGAAAAGATTCATACTGATATTCAAAGAGCTGACATTTTTACAAAACCATTGGCTGAACTGAGATTCAGAGAATTGTGCATTAGTTTAGGATTGATAGATATGGATTCTGTTTGTATATAGAACTGTGCTAACATTTCAGGCACTGATCTTATACCAAGAGGAAGATAAAGCAGAAAATAAGAGCAGTACATCAAAATTCAACAGTCAGAAGAGACAATCCAATGTCAGATCACTAAAACAGGTAACAAGGTTACTAAAGTGACCTTAATCCCAATGAGGAAGCTGGTAAAGCTGAGGGACACTGAGAACATACATTAAGGGGGAATCTGTGATTTCTTAAAGATCCTTTTGTTGACTCAGATCACTGAGTCACTTTAGCATAAACCTTGATGTGATCATTAAATTAAACATATTGTTACTAATCTGTACTGTTTTACACTTATATCTCATGAACTAACACTTCTACCAAGGTGAAACAGGCACAGAAGAGGAATTCTCCATTGAAGGGGGAACTGATCTGATTACAGATTTGAAAAGTCTACTAATCTGATCTGATTACAGACTATAGCAGTCTACAGATATATTCTGATTAATACATTGACTTGTGTACAGAAGTGTACTGATTACAAAGTTTCTTTGTCTACAGTACTGATCTGATTACAATTCAGTTATTCTACAGAACTAATCTGATTACTGACTAATCTGTCTACAGAAAGACATGTTTACTACTAATCTGTCTACAAGAAATCTACTGATCTGACACAGTACTGATCTGAGGATTACTGTGCTGATATCAAAAAGATGAAATCAGGGAATTTGGGTACTGATCTGAGGATTACTGTGCTGACCCATCTACTGATCTGAAATCTACTGTGCTGATTCATCTACTGATCTGATTTCTAAAAAGTTTACTCAGCTGATCACAGTACTCAGCTGATCCAGATAAGTGAAATTTTCTTTATATACTTGTAAGAAAATGAAGTGAAATAGCTTTGGAAACTACTGTGCTGATTTGCATCAGAACAGTCTTTTGGTCTAGATTACTCTAAGTCAAAAATTGTTCATATTTTTAGATTACTAATAGAGAAGATTAATACACTCTTCTATTTTTAACCTAAAAATTGTGGTGTATTTATCAAACACTAGTTGGCTCCAAAAATTAAGAATGTTACTAGAATGTGAACAGTTATTGTTTAACTCGAATTTCGAGATTTAATCCCAACCATTCTTTATAATAATCTAATTCAATCCTAGCCCTAGATTGGTTTTGAATTATAACAAAAACAATCACACTTCATCTTCTTCGTTCTTACGAGCTCATTTCTGGAAATATCTTAACTTCATAACTTCTGGAAAAATTTGATTTCTACAAAATCTCAAATGGCAACTGTCAATATTATCAATGAAGCTAACCAAGTAGCAGGAACTTTTGATTCTAATTTATGGATGCGCAAGAAGGGAATTTTCGTGGAGAACGCTGTCTTTTTCAATGGCAGACACAGTGCAGAAAATCAAGCAATTTTAACTATGTGTGAAGAATGCGGACTACGGAAGTTTCTGGAGTCATTTCCCGTGAATGTCTACGAACCAGAAGCGGTGGAATTTTATTTACAACTCCAAGGAGATAAAAATGGTGTTCACTCCATGCTTGCTGGACACAAAGTCACCATTACGAGGGACATTCTCGAAGTAATGTTGGACTTACCGCAAGGTCCAGTGGATATTATGACCTACAAAGCTGGAGAGGAAAAGGAGTGTGTGGGAAGATGGTCAGGTGTTGAGACAGAGACCTTGACGAATCTGAAGAAGGATGTACTGCCTACGGGTTTGCAGTTCTTGATGGATATAACAGGAAAGTGCTTGTTAGGGCAACATCATAGCCAGGATGCCTTATCGAGTTTTAAAATTAGAATTATGGCTGCTATCATCGACAGAGTGGAAGGTGATTGGCAAGGATTCTTCCTGGAAAGGCTAATGACTGAAAAGGAAAATGTTTTATTTGATGAGGACACATTGGAATTCTCACTGAAATCAAAATTAGGGTTTGGAAACAAGCTGAGTTTCTTGCTGCCTCAGCTGGTGAAAAAGCCATATTGGAGTAATCCCAAGAAATTCCATCATGGGAAATTCTTGATGAAGAAGGAGTCTGTTCAATTTGAACAAGAGAACCCCTTGGAACACTCTCAAGAAATTGAAGCAGAGGAGTCTGGAGCTTCAATGTACCAATCGGAGGATGATCAAACTGAGGTTAGATCAAAATCTAAGCATGATCCGAGCAGTACTACTTTAAGGAGAGGAAGGTCTGCTACAGCTGCCTCAGAGCCAACAGTTCGTTTTGTGGAAACTGTGGTGCAATCAAGCTCAGATGAGCAAGAGGTTAGTGTTCCTAGTCCAATTGCTGTTCATAAGAGGACTAAGTCAAGGAGTGTTAGGAGGAAGTTAGTTGTTGTCTCCTCTACCCCTTCTGATTCTGAACCAAGCCAACCTGAACCCCAAAATCCTCAACCTTCATGTTCTGGAGGATCAAATCACTACTTTTCTGAGACTCAGAACACTCCCCATTCATCACCTCAGCTCACTACCTTTGAGCCTACTTCAATTCCTACCCCTCAACAACACACTTCACATCAACCTTCACCATATCAATCCCCAATACAGGTTCATGCTCACTCTACTGAACATGAATTTGAACCTTCTACTGAGCCAATTGATATTTCATCATCTCCTGAACCTGAATTTATTGCTCCTAAACCTGCTGATTTGATGGAGTACACTATCTGTGATAAAGAAGATAGAATCAGGATTGATTTAAGGATAGCACTGTTGAAACAATTTCCTGGATTGGATGAAAGCTCTGTTGAGTTTGAGAAACTCCTTAGGATAGGCACTTGGGTGTATCTTAAGAGGAGTACTTTGAAGGAGAGTTTAGCCATCATGGAAGGTATGGGAGGTGCTTCAATCTTTGATGATTGGGAAGCAGAACAAATGCAAGCAGCTGGTGTTAACTCTTTTCTTGAGTTAGTCACTCCGGATTCTGTTGTACTTCTTGTTGAGAGATTAACAGGGATCAAGTACACTGTTGAGAAAATTACAACTCCTGTCTCTGATGAAGTTTTGTTTAGTGAAGAGAAAGGTGTTGATGAAACTGAAGCTGCTGAAGAAGATTTTATGGATATTGATGAAGACATTGTCAATGCAACAGAAGTGTTTGAGAACACTGTTGTAATTGAGGAAACTGAAGTTGTTGAAAATCAGGATGTAAATGCTGAAGAATTGGAAAGCATTCCTATTCACTCTACTGATCCTATTGAGGATGTGCAAGAACAGATCAGAACAGATCCTGTTGAGAAGGAATCTGATGTTTCTGAATTTGAAATATTGAAAAAGCAGAATGCTGAACTTCAAGCAAAGTTGGAAGCTGCTGTCCAAATGTTTCAAGAAGCTACTGAAAGGATGAACAAGATGCATTCTGAACACTCTTATGAAAAGGTAATGGAGTATACAATGTCCAAAATATTTGACCTTCATAGAGTACAAGAGAAGAATTTGCCTCAGGTGTTGCATAAAAAGCTGGAGCAACACATATCTTCCTTGAAAGAGTGGCATGATGAAGCCAAAAAGGGGGAAGATAGGACAAGACAAGTGATGGAACAAACACAGTCACAACAAGCTCAGCTGGTTGTGAGTCAGGATGAATTAAGAGCTGAAATTGCTATTCTAAATGAAAAGCTGAAGCAAAGAAAGCAACAGAAGCAACAAGGTCAAGATGTTGTGGAGAAAAGACCTGAAATTGCTGGAAGTTCAAGTCAGAGGAAAAGGAAGTTAGTTCTATCTGATGAAGAACAACAAGAGGAAGAAGCTGGAAGAATGACTAGATCAAAAAGCAAAATGAAAGCTGTTATGACAAGTGAAGAAGAAAGCTTGAAAAAGAAGAAAGAAAAGGATGTCAAGTTCTTGAAGACAAGATTTGATAATCGAGTCACAGCTTTGAAGAAAAAGATGAATGCTCAAAAGAAAGCTGAAGGAAAACAGTTTGACAAAGATTTTCAAGATGAAAACTTTGTGGATTTCATTGTTTTAACAGAACATATGGAATACTGGAAGAATTTGAAGAAGAAATGGCAGATTGCTAACTTCATTGTGAAGAAGTTTGGTGATCATTCTAGCAAGGAAGCAGAATTTATTGATTTTGAAGAATTTATGCTGAACATTGATCAAGAATTCTGGGAAGACATAGCACAAGTGGCTAATCGTGCTGGAACTAAGATTTTGTGCCCTGAAGAACCTAATTGGGAACCTCCAAGACTGGAAAATGGAGAACCTGATTACAAGGAGATTAACAACATTATTGCTGAGATTATCAAAGAAGAAGGAATCACTGATCATCAACACATGATGGATATCAAGGCAAGAATGTATGTGGCATTCAGAATTTGAAGATGCAGAATGAAGATGAAGGACAAGCTCAGAAGATAACATTTCTATCCTTAATCTTTATTTTTATATTTTGTGATCATTTCATATTTTGTTAGTATGTGTAATATTTGTAATATCTGATCTTATTTGAATATGAATCTGGAATTCTGAATTGATGAACTGTTATGATTGACTACATACTTAACTACTGATTTATTAACATTTAAGTAGTTTTGGCTTCATCAAAAGGGGGGAAATTGTTGGGATATGAATCCTATAAACAATGTTCTAGTTGATGAAAGTATGTTTTGATGGCCAAAAGCAACTTAAAGTTAGTAATATATGTGGTTCTAAGTCATCTTAACTAAGTCATCTGAATATAAGCTTACTAATCTGATGAGAAACTTAAATTGAGATTACTGATCTTAATGATATCTGAAATAAGTTTACTGATCTTATGAAGTAATATTTAGAGTAAAATTACTGATCTTATATGAGATATTTGAAATCTGAGTTACTGATCTGATGTACTTACTGATCTTATATGCTTACTGATCTTATATGTAAGTTACTGATCTTAAATGTTTACTGATCTTAGTATTTACTGATCTTATATAAAAGTTATTGAACTTACATGAGTTACTGATCTTATGAGTTACTGATCTTATTGGTTACTGATCTGATATATGAACTGTTAGGAACTAAGCTGATGTTTTGTATTGTATAGACAGCTTATAGTGTAGGACTTAGATATACTCATCTGTATATAGTTCAGTTGATGTATAGATAGGTTTTATATATGTAAAGTTGTATTCTATTTGTATTCAGCATTGTAAAGTTCAGAACAGTAAAATCAGAACACTAGATTAGAATAGATTAGAAGAAGATCAGAAGACTAATGAAGACTCAGAGGACTACTTCAGACTAAGAAGACTTCAAGAAGAGTTGAAGAAGAGCTTAGAAGAAATCTGGAGAAGTTTTGAAAAGTTTTTGGTTACTGTGCTGATTGAATCAGAAGAGTAAAAATCAGCAGAGTAAAATCCGAAGAGTAAAAAATCAGAACAGTAAGTTACTGTGCTGATTTGGTGAAATTGAAGAATAAGTTTGGAAAGCTTATTTAAAGAGTAACTAAAGATATATTTGAAGATATGCTGACTTGGAAGGAAGTTACAAAGTCGGTTACAAGAAGAAGTTACAAAAACAGTTTTAGAGTTAGTTGAAAGTTAGTTCACAAACTGCTAACTGTCATACTAAGTTCTATAAATACTGTATGATCTCCTACTGCTGAAGACTACTGAAGCAATTACTGATCTTAGAGAATTCAAGAGCAAGTCTACAAGCAAGATCTCACAGAGTTGAAGGAGATTGAAGAAGAAGAAGAAGCCACTGAATTGAAGAGAAGAATCAAAGGCTATTCAAAGAGAAGTTTTACTTTTCAAGTTTAAGTTTGTATTTTGTAAAACAAGTGTGCTAGTTACTTATAGAATTACTAGTAGATCGAAGATATACCTGGAGGTATAATCGATAAGATCAAAGTCTTATTCTTGGGACTCTAAGCCACAAGAAGCTCAAGAAGAGTAATAAAACTTCACAACTGGGATTGTGAGAGTGGATGTAGACATTTGTCGAACCACTATAAAATTCTGTGTTCTTTACTTTACTGTTTGGTATTTGTTTGAATTGTTTAATCAAGAACATTAAGAATTAACAAAGATAAAGATCTAGATAAAAGTTGAGTATAAACTTGATTGGGCTCATTAATAATCTGATTATTCCGCATTGTGTATTCTGATATATTGAAAGATTTTTGAAAAGTCTATTCACCCCTCCCCTCTAGACATTTTCACTAGCTTACTCAATATTATTAACTCAACTTTGGGACCAACAAGTGGTATCAGAGCAGTAGTTCATTGGACTGCTGTTTCTTGATAACCTTACAGATCTTGAGGGATATTTTACTGATCTTACTGCTATTTCTTGATACTTGTTACTATCTGAATACCTGAAATCTATCTGCTATACTACTGATCCTATTTGTCTAATCAAACATGGATGACACTAATGTGAACAAGTTGCCTAAGTTCAAGATTACAGATTATGACTACTGGAAGCTTAGGATGGAGGCCATCTTTAGCTCAACCCATGATCTGATGGTGTCTGTGGTGACTGAAGGACCAATTGTCATCATGGTGGAAAACACTGCTGTTCTGGATCCATCTAAACCAGTTGGTGCACTGGTCCCTAAACCAAGGTCAGAACTGACTTCAGAAGAAATGAAACAAAACAATTTGGATAGTCTTGCCAAGAACTACATGTTACATACCTTACCAAATGAGTATCTTGGTAAAGTATTAAAATGTAAGACTGCAAAACAGATGTGGGACAAACTGGCTATTCTTTGTGAAGGCACTACACTGATCAAAGAAAGCAAGATATCCACTGCTGTCCAAAAGTTTGAATCATTTAAAATGAAGCCAGGAGAATCAATTGATGAGTTAGATACTCGATTTACCAAAATTATGAATGATCTTGATGTATTAGGAAAGACTTATACTGACAGAGAAGTTAACTTGAGAATCTTGAAAGCCTTGGATGAAAGGTGGAAAATGGTCAAGATGATCATTAAAACCACACAAGACATTGATTCTTGGCCAGCAGAAACTATGTTCCAAACTCTTAAGGCACATGAGTTTGAGTTAGATGAAGAAGATCCTATTACTGTGATCCATAAGGATAAGGATGCCTCTAAAGACATAGCTTTCAAAGCCTCTACTTCAAAGGGGTCTAGATCATCTAAGACTAAGGCATCAAGCATAAAAGATGAACTAGATAGTTCTGATCTAAGTCTGAAAGATCAGATGAGCCTTATGATCAAAAGATTTGATAAACTGAACAAGAGGTATGGCAGGTACAAGAGATTCTATAAGGAAAATAAGGGTTCTAATAACAGGGACTCTTCTGTGAACAGAAGGGATCAAAACTCTTCTGAACGAAGGGATGAGATCTCTAATGAGAACAGGAGAGATAGGAACTCATCTGAAAAGAGAGACAGAAAGTATTCTGATAAGAAAGACAGGAACTCAATTGACAAGCATGACAGGAACAGAAAGCATTCTCCTCCTAAAAGAACTTCTAACAATCCTGTTTGCTATAATTGTGATAAGCCAGGTCATTATGCTTTTGAATGTCCTGATCTGAGTTCTGAAGATCGAGAAGAAAGGAAAGCCAGAAGAGATCGAAAATATGCAAAGGGTAAGAAGGCAATGATGGCTTACAATGACTCTGATTCGGAATCAGAAGAGTTACCATCGACTTCATCTGACTACCCCTCTAGCAATGAAGATGAAGCCTTCATAGCAGATGATGGACTGGCAATGATGGCCAAAATAAATGATGAGGTATCATCTGTTAACTCATTTCAATCTTGTGACAATTCTGACACTGATGAAAGTGATGCTGCTGTTAGCAGTGTAGGAAGTAGTCTTCATCATTCCCAAGGAGTGACTGAAGAGGACCTTCTACAAGCTAACAAAGCATTCATTGAAATTAGTGATGAGAATATATCTTTAAAACAAGAAATCATTAAGCTAAAAGAAGCTCAGTCAAAAGTGGATCCTAATATAGCTGTCATAAATGCAAGACTATCAGAAGAGTTGTCTCAACTCCAAGAAAAGTATGCATCCATTGACAAACTATATCAGGGTATGCTTAAAACTCAAGCCAAAGAGACTAATGAATTCAATGATTTAAAGATTAAATGTGAAAAACTTGAAGAGCGCAATAGATTCTTAGAATCTGAAGTAGTGAGCCTAGATCGAAAGCTATCTGGGATGATTAACTCTACTAAGATTAATCAAACAATCTCAGACTGATATAGAGCTCCAAATGATAAAAGAGGAATAGGTACTGATCTGCCTAGTCCATCTACTTCAGAATTTAAGAACACTAATGGAGCTAGTACAAGTTCTTTGCAACTAGATAAAGGAAAAGAACCTATGACTTATGATGATGATCCAAAACTCAAAGTACAGTCTAAATACATCCCTCCTACTACCAAGAATGGTAAAATGAAGAATGTATTAAGACCAGTACAGTCAAGACCATACCAGAAGAGTTATACTCCTCTGACCAGATCAGATCAGTCCTGGAATCAGAAGAGACAAACTCAGAACAGTAGGTCAAGACAAGCACAGGCAAGTTGGGAACAGCCTAGACCTCCTTTCATAAGGCAGTCTCAGCTGTATTCAACTAAACCTAGGAGATTTGTGCCTCATTATCATAACAAACCTGTTCTTTATCCTCCTCCTTTATCTTATGATATCTATGGAGAGAATAGACCAAAGCAAATTTATAAGCCTTATGGTCCACATGCTTTTAGACCATATTCAAACTATTACAGACATACTGATCTTACTGAAAAAGGGATAGAACCAAGGAAAGGCTATCTCAGAAAAATAGATCCTAAGTCTGCTGATAATTCTGAACTGGTTAATAAAGTACTGTTTTGTGATAAATTTGGAAGGAAACTGAAGAGGTCCCACTTATTCAAATCCTCAATGTTCATTTGGGTACCTCTCACTACTAACCCCCAAGGACCCCAATAAACAAGGGTACCTAAGTTATTAAGATCACTACCTTGCAGGATCGACTGGACTTATACAAGAAAGGTGGTTCAGTTGGTGAGACCTGGTACATAGACAGTGGGTGCTCACACCACATGACTGGTACCAAGGCCCTACTTACTGACTATCATGAGAAGGAAGGACCAAAAGTCATCTTTGGTGATAGCTCAATAGCAATCACAAAAGGATTTGGATTCATAAAAAATGGAGATGTTGAAATCCAAGATGTATCCTATGTTGAAGGTTTGAAGTATAATTTGTTATCTGTATCTCAATTTTGTGACAGGGGATACAAGGTTCAGTTCAAGACCAGAAGATGTGAAATAATTGATAAAAGGACTCACAATGTTCTACTTGTTGGCACAAGACAAGGAAGTATATACATTGTGAACTGAAATAGTTGTCCTAAGAATGCCTGTCTTATTACTAAGAGTCCTAAAGAAAACAGTTGGCTCTGGCATAAACGCCTCTGCCATCTAAACTTTAAGATAATCAACAAGATTGCTAGAGAACATCTTGTTGAGGGCATTCCTAATGAAATCTATTCCAAGTCACAAGTATGTGATTCCTGTCAAAAAGGTAAACACGTAAAGGTTTCATTTAAGTCCATTCCAACTCTTTCAACAAACAGAGTTTTAGAACTCTTACATATGGATCTTCATGGTCCTATCAATCCTCCTACAGTGAATGGAAGAAGGTATACTCTGGTTGTTGTAGATGATTATTCTAAGTTTACTTGGGTAGTCTTTCTACACAAAAAGAGTGATACACAAACACTACTTCCAGATCTATTGAAGAAATTGCAGGTTGAAAAAGGTCATCCCATTGTCAAGATTAGGAGTGACAAGGGGACTGAATTTATTAATTGTTACATTTCTGACTACTGTTCTAAGTCTGGCATACAGCATTTGACAAGTGCAGCCAGAACCCCTCAACAAAATGGTGTTGCAGAAAGGAGAAACAGAACACTAAAAGAAGCTTGCAGAGCCATGATTGCAGAATTCAACACACCTCAGAAATTTTGGGCAGAAGCTATTAACACAGCTTGCCACTCTCAAAATCGAAGTGCTCTTAATAAGGTGCATGGTAAAACACCTTATGAGGTATGGAAAGGTAGAAAACCAAGAGTTTCTTATTTTCATATTTTTGGTTGTAAGTGTTTCATACATAACAATGGCAAGAGTAAATTGAATGCTTTTGATGCAAAAGCTGATGAAGGGATATTCTTAGGATACTCTTCTGTAAGCAAAGCATTTAGAGTGTTTAATTACTCTACCCTATGTGTAGAAGAAACACCCCATGTTGTCTTTGATGAGAATGTACAGGACTCTGCTGATCATCAGCTCAGTAAGAAAGTTGACAAACTACAGCTTCAGATCAACAATGAAGATGATGATACAGGAATATATGAATCTGTACAAGCATATAATCCTTTCCTGAAAGTTCTAGATCAAGATTCTGATAAAGAAAAGGTAAAAGACAAAGGTGAGTCATCCAAAACTTCTGAAATAAAAGAATTGAATGACTGCTCCCCTATGAACAAAACTGCTGATATAAATGATACTGATCTGCATGATAATTTGCATGATGTAAATGATGATACTGTTAAGAATAGAAGGACATGGAAGTCTGCTCATTCTACTGATCTGATTCTAGGTGATTCTAGTATAGGTGTTAAAACTAGAAAACAATTGTTTGATTCAAAGGAAGAACCTAGCAAGTCTTTATTTTGCTGGTGTTGTTTTCTATCATCTATTGAGCCTAAAACTGTGATTGAAGCTTTAAGTGATAATAACTGGATTATAGCCATGCAAGAAGAACTTAATCAGTTCACTAGAAATGAAGTTTGGGAACTTGTTGATAGACCTAGTAATCATAATGTTGTAGGCACTAAGTGGATTTTCAAAAACAAAAGGGATGAAAATGATCTTGTAGTTAAAAACAAAGCTAGATTAGTTGCTCAGGGCTACTCTCAAGCTGAGGGTATTGATTATGATGAAACTTTTGCCCCTGTAGCTAGACTAGAAGCTATAAGACTGTTCCTTGCTTATGCTGCACATATGAAATTTACTGTGTATCAAATGGATGTGAAAAGTGCATTTTTGAATGGTATACTTGCTGAAGAAGTTTATGTAGAACAACCACCTGGTTTTGAAGTGAATAGTCACCAAGTATACAGGTTAAAGAAAGCACTCTATGGATTGAAACAAGCTCCAAGAGCATGGTATGATACTCTTTCTCTATTCTTACTTGAAAATGGTTTTACAAAAGGCAAAGTTGATAGAACTTTGTTTAGAAGACAAGAAGGTAATGATATATTACTTGTTCAAATTTATGTGGATGATATTATCTTTGGATCACCCAACAAAAACTTGAGTGAAAGCTTTTCTACACTCATGCAAAGTAAATTTGAAATGTCTATGATGGGAGAAATGACATATTTTCTTGGTCTTCAAGTAAAACAAACTTCAGAAGGTATCTTTATAAATCAAGCAAAGTACACTAAGAATTTGCTAGATAAATTTGGTATTAAAACCTGTAAGACAGTTGGTGTGCCCATGCAACCTACATACAGAATGGATCCTGATGAAGGAGGTAAGTCTTCTGACCAACCTCACTATCGTGCTTTAATTGGCTCTCTACTCTATCTAACTGCCAGCAGACCTGATATTGCTTTTTCTGTTGGAGTATGTGCAAGATTTCAAGCAAACCCCAAGGAAAGTCATCTGGAAGCTGCTAAAAGGATATTGAAATATCTAAAGGGGACCATTAATCGAGGATTATGGTATCCTGCAGATGATGATATATCTTTAAGTGGTTATTCAGACTCGGACTTTGGAGGTTGCAAAATAGATAGAAAATCTACTTCAGGCTCATGTCAATTCTTAGGAACTAAGCTCATTTCATGGTTTTCAAAGAAACAAACAAGTGTGGCAACTTCTACTACTGAAGCAGAATATATGGCTGCAGGTAGTTGTTGTAGTCAGCTTCTTTGGCTAATACAACAACTCAGAGACTACAATGTTGTAGAATCTAATGTACCTATATATTGTGACAGTAATAGTGCCATTGCCATCACTCAAAATCCTGTTTTACATACTAGATGCAAACATGTTGATATTAGGCATCATTTTATTAGGGATCATGTTGAAAAGAAGAATATTAGAATGGAAAAGATTCATACTGATATTCAAAGAGCTGACATTTTTACAAAACCATTGGCTGAACTGAGATTCAGAGAATTGTGCATTAGTTTAGGATTGATAGATATGGATTCTGTTTGTATATAGAACTGTGCTAACATTTCAGGCACTGATCTTATACCAAGAGGAAGATAAAGCAGAAAATAAGAGCAGTACATCAAAATTCAACAGTCAGAAGAGACAATCCAATGTCAGATCACTAAAACAGGTAACAAGGTTACTAAAGTGACCTTAATCCCAATGAGGAAGCTGGTAAAGCTGAGGGACACTGAGAACATACATTAAGGGGGAATCTGTGATTTCTTAAAGATCCTTTTGTTGACTCAGATCACTGAGTCACTTTAGCATAAACCTTGATGTGATCATTAAATTAAACATATTGTTACTAATCTGTACTGTTTTACACTTATATCTCATGAACTAACACTTCTACCAAGGTGAAACAGGCACAGAAGAGGAATTCTCCATTGAAGGGGGAACTGATCTGATTACAGATTTGAAAAGTCTACTAATCTGATCTGATTACAGACTATAGCAGTCTACAGATATATTCTGATTAATACATTGACTTGTGTACAGAAGTGTACTGATTACAAAGTTTCTTTGTCTACAGTACTGATCTGATTACAATTCAGTTATTCTACAGAACTAATCTGATTACTGACTAATCTGTCTACAGAAAGACATGTTTACTACTAATCTGTCTACAAGAAATCTACTGATCTGACACAGTACTGATCTGAGGATTACTGTGCTGATATCAAAAAGATGAAATCAGGGAATTTGGGTACTGATCTGAGGATTACTGTGCTGACCCATCTACTGATCTGAAATCTACTGTGCTGATTCATCTACTGATCTGATTTCTAAAAAGTTTACTCAGCTGATCACAGTACTCAGCTGATCCAGATAAGTGAAATTTTCTTTATATACTTGTAAGAAAATGAAGTGAAATAGCTTTGGAAACTACTGTGCTGATTTGCATCAGAACAGTCTTTTGGTCTAGATTACTCTAAGTCAAAAATTGTTCATATTTTTAGATTACTAATAGAGAAGATTAATACACTCTTCTATTTTTAACCTAAAAATTGTGGTGTATTTATCAAACACTAGTTGGCTCCAAAAATTAAGAATGTTACTAGAATGTGAACAGTTATTGTTTAACTCGAATTTCGAGATTTAATCCCAACCATTCTTTATAATAATCTAATTCAATCCTAGCCCTAGATTGGTTTTGAATTATAACAAAAACAATCACACTTCATCTTCTTCGTTCTTACGAGCTCATTTCTGGAAATATCTTAACTTCATAACTTCTGGAAAAATTTGATTTCTACAAAATCTCAAATGGCAACTGTCAATATTATCAATGAAGCTAACCAAGTAGCAGGAACTTTTGATTCTAATTTATGGATGCGCAAGAAGGGAATTTTCGTGGAGAACGCTGTCTTTTTCAATGGCAGACACAGTGCAGAAAATCAAGCAATTTTAACTATGTGTGAAGAATGCGGACTACGGAAGTTTCTGGAGTCATTTCCCGTGAATGTCTACGAACCAGAAGCGGTGGAATTTTATTTACAACTCCAAGGAGATAAAAATGGTGTTCACTCCATGCTTGCTGGACACAAAGTCACCATTACGAGGGACATTCTCGAAGTAATGTTGGACTTACCGCAAGGTCCAGTGGATATTATGACCTACAAAGCTGGAGAGGAAAAGGAGTGTGTGGGAAGATGGTCAGGTGTTGAGACAGAGACCTTGACGAATCTGAAGAAGGATGTACTGCCTACGGGTTTGCAGTTCTTGATGGATATAGCAGGAAAGTGCTTGTTAGGGCAACATCATAGCCAGGATGCCTTATCGAGTTTTAAAATTAGAATTATGGCTGCTATCATCGACAGAGTGGAAGGTGATTGGCAAGGATTCTTCCTGGAAAAGCTAATGACTGAAAAGGAAAATGTTTTATTTGATGAGGACACATTGGAATTCTCACTGAAATCAAAATTAGGGTTTGGAAACAAGCTGAGTTTCTTGCTGCCTCAGCTGGTGAAAAAGCCATATTGGAGTAATCCCAAGAAATTCCATCATGGGAAATTCTTGATGAAGAAGGAGTCTGTTCAATTTGAACAAGAGAACCCCTTGGAACACTCTCAAGAAATTGAAGCAGAGGAGTCTGGAGCTTCAATGTACCAATCGGAGGATGATCAAACTGAGGTTAGATCAAAATCTAAGCATGATCCGAGCAGTACTACTTTAAGGAGAGGAAGGTCTGCTACAGCTGCCTCAGAGCCAACAGTTCGTTTTGTGGAAACTGTGGTGCAATCAAGCTCAGATGAGCAAGAGGTTAGTGTTCCTAGTCCAATTGCTGTTCATAAGAGGACTAAGTCAAGGAGTGTTAGGAGGAAGTTAGTTGTTGTCTCCTCTACCCCTTCTGATTCTGAACCAAGCCAACCTGAACCCCAAAATCCTCAACCTTCATGTTCTGGAGGATCAAATCACTACTTTTCTGAGACTCAGAACACTCCCCATTCATCACCTCAGCTCACTACCTTTGAGCCTACTTCAATTCCTACCCCTCAACAACACACTTCACATCAACCTTCACCATATCAATCCCCAATACAGGTTCATGCTCACTCTACTGAACATGAATTTGAACCTTCTACTGAGCCAATTGATATTTCATCATCTCCTGAACCTGAATTTATTGCTCCTAAACCTGCTGATTTGATGGAGTACACTATCTGTGATAAAGAAGATAGAATCAGGATTGATTTAAGGATAGCACTGTTGAAACAATTTCCTGGATTGGATGAAAGCTCTGTTGAGTTTGAGAAACTCCTTAGGATAGGCACTTGGGTGTATCTTAAGAGGAGTACTTTGAAGGAGAGTTTAGCCATCATGGAAGGTATGGGAGGTGCTTCAATCTTTGATGATTGGGAAGCAGAACAAATGCAAGCAGCTGGTGTTAACTCTTTTCTTGAGTTAGTCACTCCGGATTCTGTTGTACTTCTTGTTGAGAGATTAACAGGGATCAAGTACACTGTTGAGAAAATTACAACTCCTGTCTCTGATGAAGTTTTGTTTAGTGAAGAGAAAGGTGTTGATGAAACTGAAGCTGCTGAAGAAGATTTTATGGATATTGATGAAGACATTGTCAATGCAACAGAAGTGTTTGAGAACACTGTTGTAATTGAGGAAACTGAAGTTGTTGAAAATCAGGATGTAAATGCTGAAGAATTGGAAAGCATTCCTATTCACTCTACTGATCCTATTGAGGATGTGCAAGAACAGATCAGAACAGATCCTGTTGAGAAGGAATCTGATGTTTCTGAATTTGAAATATTGAAAAAGCAGAATGCTGAACTTCAAGCAAAGTTGGAAGCTGCTGTCCAAATGTTTCAAGAAGCTACTGAAAGGATGAACAAGATGCATTCTGAACACTCTTATGAAAAGGTAATGGAGTATACAATGTCCAAAATATTTGACCTTCATAGAGTACAAGAGAAGAATTTGCCTCAGGTGTTGCATAAAAAGCTGGAGCAACACATATCTTCCTTGAAAGAGTGGCATGATGAAGCCAAAAAGGGGGAAGATAGGACAAGACAAGTGATGGAACAAACACAGTCACAACAAGCTCAGCTGGTTGTGAGTCAGGATGAATTAAGAGCTGAAATTGCTATTCTAAATGAAAAGCTGAAGCAAAGAAAGCAACAGAAGCAACAAGGTCAAGATGTTGTGGAGAAAAGACCTGAAATTGCTGGAAGTTCAAGTCAGAGGAAAAGGAAGTTAGTTCTATCTGATGAAGAACAACAAGAGGAAGAAGCTGGAAGAATGACTAGATCAAAAAGCAAAATGAAAGCTGTTATGACAAGTGAAGAAGAAAGCTTGAAAAAGAAGAAAGAAAAGGATGTCAAGTTCTTGAAGACAAGATTTGATAATCGAGTCACAGCTTTGAAGAAAAAGATGAATGCTCAAAAGAAAGCTGAAGGAAAACAGTTTGACAAAGATTTTCAAGATGAAAACTTTGTGGATTTCATTGTTTTAACAGAACATATGGAATACTGGAAGAATTTGAAGAAGAAATGGCAGATTGCTAACTTCATTGTGAAGAAGTTTGGTGATCATTCTAGCAAGGAAGCAGAATTTATTGATTTTGAAGAATTTATGCTGAACATTGATCAAGAATTCTGGGAAGACATAGCACAAGTGGCTAATCGTGCTGGAACTAAGATTTTGTGCCCTGAAGAACCTAATTGGGAACCTCCAAGACTGGAAAATGGAGAACCTGATTACAAGGAGATTAACAACATTATTGCTGAGATTATCAAAGAAGAAGGAATCACTGATCATCAACACATGATGGATATCAAGGCAAGAATGTATGTGGCATTCAGAATTTGAAGATGCAGAATGAAGATGAAGGACAAGCTCAGAAGATAACATTTCTATCCTTAATCTTTATTTTTATATTTTGTGATCATTTCATATTTTGTTAGTATGTGTAATATTTGTAATATCTGATCTTATTTTAATATGAATCTGGAATTCTGAATTGATGAACTGTTATGATTGACTACATACTTAACTACTGATTTATTAACATTTAAGTAGTTTTGGCTTCATCAAAAGGGGGGAAATTGTTGGGATATGAATCCTATAAACAATGTTCTAGTTGATGAAAGTATGTTTTGATGGCCAAAAGCAACTTAAAGTTAGTAATATATGTGGTTCTAAGTCATCTTAACTAAGTCATCTGAATATAAGCTTACTAATCTGATGAGAAACTTAAATTGAGATTACTGATCTTAATGATATCTGAAATAAGTTTACTGATCTTATGAAGTAATATTTAGAGTAAAATTACTGATCTTATATGAGATATTTGAAATCTGAGTTACTGATCTGATGTACTTACTGATCTTATATGCTTACTGATCTTATATGTAAGTTACTGATCTTAAATGTTTACTGATCTTAGTATTTACTGATCTTATATAAAAGTTATTGAACTTACATGAGTTACTGATCTTATGAGTTACTGATCTTATTGGTTACTGATCTGATATATGAACTGTTAGGAACTAAGCTGATGTTTTGTATTGTATAGACAGCTTATAGTGTAGGACTTAGATATACTCATCTGTATATAGTTCAGTTGATGTATAGATAGGTTTTATATATGTAAAGTTGTATTCTATTTGTATTCAGCATTGTAAAGTTCAGAACAGTAAAATCAGAACACTAGATTAGAATAGATTAGAAGAAGATCAGAAGACTAATGAAGACTCAGAGGACTACTTCAGACTAAGAAGACTTCAAGAAGAGTTGAAGAAGAGCTTAGAAGAAATCTGGAGAAGTTTTGAAAAGTTTTTGGTTACTGTGCTGATTGAATCAGAAGAGTAAAAATCAGCAGAGTAAAATCCGAAGAGTAAAAAATCAGAACAGTAAGTTACTGTGCTGATTTGGTGAAATTGAAGAATAAGTTTGGAAAGCTTATTTAAAGAGTAACTAAAGATATATTTGAAGATATGCTGACTTGGAAGGAAGTTACAAAGTCGGTTACAAGAAGAAGTTACAAAAACAGTTTTAGAGTTAGTTGAAAGTTAGTTCACAAACTGCTAACTGTCATACTAAGTTCTATAAATACTGTATGATCTCCTACTGCTGAAGACTACTGAAGCAATTACTGATCTTAGAGAATTCAAGAGCAAGTCTACAAGCAAGATCTCACAGAGTTGAAGGAGATTGAAGAAGAAGAAGAAGCCACTGAATTGAAGAGAAGAATCAAAGGCTATTCAAAGAGAAGTTTTACTTTTCAAGTTTAAGTTTGTATTTTGTAAAACAAGTGTGCTAGTTACTTATAGAATTACTAGTAGATCGAAGATATACCTGGAGGTATAATCGATAAGATCAAAGTCTTATTCTTGGGACTCTAAGCCACAAGAAGCTCAAGAAGAGTAATAAAACTTCACAACTGGGATTGTGAGAGTGGATGTAGACATTTGTCGAACCACTATAAAATTCTGTGTTCTTTACTTTACTGTTTGGTATTTGTTTGAATTGTTTAATCAAGAACATTAAGAATTAACAAAGATAAAGATCTAGATAAAAGTTGAGTATAAACTTGATTGGGCTCATTAATAATCTGATTATTCCGCATTGTGTATTCTGATATATTGAAAGATTTTTGAAAAGTCTATTCACCCCTCCCCTCTAGACATTTTCACTAGCTTACTCAATATTATTAACTCAACTTTGGGACCAACAGCGACCATTTGGCCCATCTCCGGGAGGTTTTGCTTATCCTTCGAACTGAGAAACTATTTGCAGCTACTTCAAAATGCACTTTCCTACAGCAACAGGTTCTGTTCTTGGGGTATACTATTTCTAGTGATGGAATTGGTATGGATACGGCTAAGATCGAGGCTATTAGGGATTGGCCTCCACCGCGCACTCCGATAGAGGCCCGTAACTTCCATGGATTGGCATCATTTTATCGAAGATTTATTCCCCATTTCAGTACCATAATGGCGCCTATTACCTCGTGTATGAGCTCCCCCACGTTTTCATGGACTGAAGACGCTGCGGCGGCGTTCACTATGATTAAAGAAAAATTGACGACCGCCCCACTGTTAATCCTTCCGAATTTTGATCTCCCCTTTAAATTACATTGCGATGCTTCCAAACTGGGCATAGGAGCCGTACTCAGCCAAAACAGTCGACCGATCGCCTACTTTAGCGAAAAACTCAATGGACCACGGACGAGGTATAGCACTTACGACGTGGAGTTCTACGCAGTAGTTCGGGCGGTTCGCCACTAGAGACACTACCTGTTCCATAGAGAGTTCGTCTTATTTACCGACCACGAAGCATTGAAACATCTACATTCGCAGGATGCCGTGTTCGCACGTCACACCGGTTGGTCGGCATATCTACAGCAATTTACCTTTGTTATTAAGCATCAGTCAGGTGTGTTGAATCGCGTGGCCGATGCATTAAGCCGCCGTTCGGCCCTCCTCTTGGAATTGCGCACTCAGGTGATAGGTTTTGAGATGTTACGGGAAGCCTACACTGATGACCCAACTTTTGGCCCGGTGATCATTCAGCTCGCACACGGTCCGGTCGAAAATTACGTCCTCACTAATGGGTTTCTTTTTCAGGATAACAAACTATGTATACCAGAATCTAGTATGCGTCTTCAGATATTACAGGAATTGCACCGCATGGGCCACGTTGGCCGTGACAGGACCATCGCATTAGCAGCCCAAACCTATTTTTGGCCGACACTACGCCGCGATGCTACTCGCCTAGTTGATCGTTGCACCATTTTCCAAGAAGCAAAGGGTACAGCCACAAATGCAGGGTTGTATCGTCCGTTACCCATTCCGTCCCAGCCTTGAGTTGATCTAAGTATGGACTTCGTCCTTGGCCTCCCGCGCACACAACGGGGGCACGATTCTATTTTTGTCGTAGTAGATCGTTTTTCCAAGATGACGCATTTTATTCCATGCAAAAAACAGTGGATGCCTTGAAGGTGGCACAATTGTTTTTCCGAGAGATATATAGCCTCCATGGTTTGCCACAGTCTATCGTCTCGGATAGAGACACTCGTTTCTTAAGCCATTTTTGGAGAACATTGTGGAAATTAGTAAACACAGAGCTTAAATTCAGCAGCGCATACCATCCGCAAACGGATGGCCAAACCGAGGTGGTCAATCGGTCCTTGGGTAATATACTACGCTGTCTCGTTGGCGATAACCTGCGCTCGTGGGACCTTAAGCTCGCTCAGGCAGAATTCGCTCACAACGCGGCACTAAACAAAAGTACAGGTTATGCCCCTTTCCATATTGTCTATTCTTGTGTTCCCCAGGGCCCACTTGATCTATTGGTGTTGCCTTCGCGTGTGCGTCCTCATGGCACCGCGAAGGATTTTGTAGAATCTCTTCATCAGGTACACAATGCCGTAAAATCAAACTTGGAAGCTGCTGCCGCGAAGTACAAAGCTGCGGCTGATGTTCACAGGCGCCATGTGGAGTTCGAAGTCGGCGATCTTGTGTGGGCAGTGCTCACCAAGGACCGCATTCCCGCGCATGAATATAACAAGCTTTCCTCACGAAAAATTGGTCCATTGGAAATTCTGTATCGGATTAATCCAAACGCGTATCGTCTCCGCCTCCCAAGCCATATTCTCTGTTCGGACGTGTTTAATGTCAAACATTTGGTGCCCTACAAAGTTCGCTCTTCCCCCGAAGATTTGCTCCCCGACGAATCGAGGTCAATTCGTTTCTTACCTAGGGAGAATGATGGAGTCATACATTTAGATGATGCGAGTAATGAGTCTTGAAGCTGCTGCGTCGTATTATGTCAGCTATAGTTAAATTCTGTGTTGTTTTCATTTGATTGTCATTTTTGGTCCTTTTGATAATTGCTGTTAGTTATGGGCTCTTTAGTATTTTCGTAATTAAGCAGTTGGTTGCTTACGCCTTTATAAGGCCTTGAACTATGATTGTTAAAGGGAGTTGAAGTTTGAATTAAAATGTCCCGTCGGTTGAGTTCCGTTTGCTACTGTGAGTTCTTGATTCATTTGAGTTCTTCAAGAATTAAAAGCTTACGCTGCGTCAGTATCCCGTCAGGTACAACTATCCAACCCACTCACCTATGCAAGGGCATAATGATTGGTTTTGATAATAAGAACTTAGTAGCGGACTTACATGTCATCAACATGAAATATTTCGATGTAATTTTGGGGATGTACTGGCTTACGACCAACCAAGCTATCATTACGTGTCACGAGAAGAAAGTCTCATTTCGCCACAACGAAAGTGGGGACTACACATTCTATGGAGCTAAGGTGGGAGTGATACCTCGAATTTTGTCTACAATGAAAACAATGAAGATGCTAAGGAAAGAAAATTGCACGACACTCCTTGTAAACATTGTGCGATCCGAACAAGGTGATCGATCGATTGAAGAAGTGCCCATTGTACGAGAGTACAAAGATGTTTTCCCAGAAGACCTACCCAGTCTACCACCAGAACTAGAGCCGTCAAAACGGGTTGGGCCCGTTGGGCCAGCCCGCCCCGCCACTAAAAATAGTGGGTTGGGCTAAGATTTTTCAAGACCGCCAGGATGCGGGCCCAGGCGGGCCGGCCCGTTTGGGTTGCGATCTTTGGCGGGTTGGTGCGGGCTTTGGCGGGCTGGCCCGCCATTTCTTTATTTTTATTAAAAAAACTAGTGTAAGACCCGCGTTTTACGCGGGGTTTAAATAAATTTATAATAGATTTTAACTTATTAATTAAAGAATAATTTTTAAAATATATATATTTATAAATTTTTTATTTAATAAAAAAATGAAAATGAAACATAGGTATAAAAATAATAATATAATAGAAAATTAAAATTTTATTTATAAAAAAATCAATATAAGAAATTATAAATTACAGAAAAACTTCATTGTAAACCACCATTGTTGTACGTTTAAATATTTTTTCATTTGAATCTTGGCAAATAATTTTAAATACACTCTTATTGCATGTGGATGATTCAATAATATTTATTGGAATTGAAAACCTCAATGTGCATTACATCTCCAAGACAATAAGAGATAATCTATACCATTTGAGGCAACATTAAGAATTATATTTATGTGAGATCTAATAGTTGTAGAGTGTTTTCCATATGAAACGTGCATGTACCTCTACATCCATATAAAAAGAACACCACACCAGCATTGGAACGAACAACTTCAATTAATTCGTGTAGTACGTCACTTTGTTCAGAAGTTAGAGTAGAAGACAACCTATTGTAATCTTCTAACAACTCTGTGCGATCATACCTCAACTATTAAAAAATGAGTGCATTATGTTGTAGAGATATCAGTTCTTGGATGTTTGGACAAACATTGAGAAAAATCTACTTAAATTGTTCATGTTTCTTTGAAGTAACTCATCAATCTCAAGTAATGCATATATAATTTTTTAACTGGTCATCACTCAAACGTAATTTAAAAAAAATGTATTCGATTAAACATAGTTATAAAGTACTTCATCTGTTCCACTATTAATTTGCAGACTTTTCTCTTTTAGATGTCCCAATATTATTTGCATACACAAAATACAAAAACTTACCCCAATTATTCCATCGACATACGCTTTATCATTGTCTCACAATCTCACTACATCGCAAACATCTATGAATGTGGGATAGACTACGTTACCAAATTCACTTGTAATTAATTATTGTCAAAGTTGATTTTTTTCAAATTCATCACTCAAACGTAATTTAAAAAAAATGTATTCGATTAAACATAGTTATAAAGTACTTCATCTGTTCCACTATTAATTTGCAGACTTTTCTCTTTTAGATGTCCCAATATTATTTGCATACACAAAATACAAAAACTTACCCCAATTATTCCATCGACATACGCTTTATCATTGTCTCACAATCTCACTACATCGCAAACATCTATGAATGTGGGATAGACTACGTTACCAAATTCACTTGTAATTAATTATTGTCAAAGTTGATTTTTTTCAAATAGTAATTTAAGCCCTATTTTCAAAACACTCTAAAATAAAAAGAGTAAACTACCATACTTTAGCATAAATAATTAAAGTATTATCATATAATTAGCTCATGATCACATACAATTAATTATTTCAACAGATTATTTGTTATAAACTTATTAAAAGTAAATTTTTATACTACATGTTATGTATAAATTGAACTTTTAATGCAAATTAAGAACAAATAAATAATCTTAAAAAATTTATTTACAATTCTAGAAGATACACACATTTACCGTTGACAACAATTAACCTTAAATTTTACTATTTATCGTCATCGCAAAAGACAAAAAAAATTAGAAAATGAATTATCTGAAACTTAGTGGGAAGTGTTCGATTAGAATTAGTCAACGTCATTCATGGAATGTATATCGTACTGTCAATATTTCTTCCTAAAATTATTTTTGATTCGAGTATATGATTTCCATGTTTGTAATAATCAATCTTGTTTCATTGCACAATCCATACTTTTGATCAATGTTTCTTAAAAGTATTATAGACACACCAACCTTTAATATCAAATTGTAATTTAATTTGTAATTGATATTAATTATAAAAAAATTATATAGAATACTAAGAACTACGACATTTAATATTTTTATACATTGAAAAAAAAAAATTCCTTACAAATGGATACATATTTCAATCAAGCACAAGCCCTTATGCAAAATGATATATTAATGTTAGAGAATATTGTATTGAAAATATACACTATATTTAATTGTATTAATTAACATTTTAAAATTATATTAATATGAAATATTGACAAAAAATCTTAATTTTGTTAGTATTTTTTTTAATATTTAATTTTGTTAATATTAGATTAGATATGTAGAATTGATGTATATATTTACAATTTTTATATGATATATTTGATTATGATATATTTGATTTTGTGTACTATTTTTGTCAATTTTGGAGGAATTTACATATATAAGTGTGCAAACGTTTAAAAAAAAAAGGTGTAATAAATAGAATTTTAAGAGGTAATTTGGTAATTTTTGTGAATACAATAAAAAAAAAATAAAGAATAGATTGAGTGTATGTGTGAGTCTCAAAAGTAATGTCATATGTGTATATTTTGAGTGTAAAAGTTGTGAAAATGTTTTCTTTATAAAGTCTTCAAAATATGAGATGTTCCAATATAGTGTGTAAATTTATGTGCGACAGAGGAAGTATAATTCATATATTTTTTTTAAAAAAATACAATATGTAATATGAAATAAAATAATGGAATATGAGTTTTTTGAGACATAAAGAAAAAGTATTTGTGTATATATATATATATATATATTTATTATTTTGTTAGTAATTTATAATTTGAGTTTATTGCACTTTTGGTCCCATGGACACGTTGGGATTTGGCCACTAGGTTTTGGACTTGGTCCCAATCGATGTTTTTTATGCACAAATGGTCCCGCACGAAATTTTATTGCAAAATTGATCCCAATTTCCGTCAAAACTTAACGGAGGGTTAACACGTGCTGCTCATGTGGCCGTCAACCCCTATGACCGTTGCCCCTCTCATACGAAACGACACTTTGCCAAAATTCTAAAAATTTCTGATCAAAGTTTTCTCTCCAAAATTTCCAAACTATCGTTAACCCTAGTTTGCAAACTGATCAAAGTTGATTGTGGTCTCGTAAAATGTTGCGGAGGAAGAACTTGGTGAAATTCGGCACAGTAGATTACGGTATGCCCTGCTTTTTTTTTTCTTTTGGGTTGAGTTTTCGTTGAGTTTGTGTTGAGCTTAAGGTGTAGTATGCATGCTCTGTTTTTTGGCCGATTCTTGAGACTCATAACTGTAATGACTTTCTTGCCTCAGCTCAAAAGCACTACCTCAAGAACTATTACACCATTAACCTTCGACATGGAGGAATGTTGGTTGAAAAAGATGGAAGTTTTGACTACATTGGAGGTACTGTAAGTTTATTTGATTTTGTGGAGAGTAAAAGGTGTTCCTTTGAATATTTGGATAGATTATGTGAGCAGTTAGGTTATGTGGGCTCTAAGGTGTATTATGGATTGTGGAGAGATGGTAAAATGAATTTAGTGGAGGGTATGTTTGATATAGAGCGGTGCTTTAATGGGCATATCAATAAAGAAGTAAAAATGTGGTTAGATGCAGTGAAACCAATTAAAATTGAAAATTCACATGTTGAGGAGGATGAAGTATTGGGGGAGGTGGAGTTTTATACTGAGGATGAATTAATGGAGTTGAATACTGATTTTGTGCAACTACCTAAAGTTCCTGGAATGATGCTAGCAACTTTGAGAAATCCTGATTTAGGGCAGAATGTTGGTGTTGATCATAATACTGATTTAGGACAGAATGTTGTTGATGATCATAATGTTGATTTGGAGCAGAATGTTGGTGATCTAGGTGTTGATTTAGAGCATAATGCTGGTGATGTAGGTATTGATTTAGGGCAAAATGTTGGTGAGCTAGGTGTTGATTTAGGGCAGACTGTTGGTGACATAGGTGTTGATTTAGAGCATAATGTTGGTGATCTAGGTGTTGAGTTAGGACAGAATGTTGGTGATCTAGGTGTTGAGTTGGAGCAGAATGTTGATGCCTTAAGTTTTGCTGATAATTTGTTTGAGGATGAACCCTTATTTCAGTATGAAGGTTTAGGTGTTGAAATGGCAGAAGATAGTGAGGAGGAGGATGATGATTTCACTTACAGAGAAGACAGTGGAGAGGAAATATTGGATGACATAATATTTGATGAGAATGTAGACATGGAGGCAGAGTGGACTGGTGTTATTGAATCTCATGATGAGCAAGATGATGAGGAGGAATCAGATGATGAGCAAGATGATGAAGAGGACTTTGATAGCATTGATGAGGAATCAGATGATGAGAACTCAATTGGCACTAAAGATTTGGCTTTCAGGCCATCCCAATTAAGCAATCCAACATTCTTTCTATCACAAATATTTGCCACTAAAAAATTGTTCAAGGATGCTGTGAATACTCATAGTGTTCAGACTGGAAGAAATCTAGGCTTTGCAAAAAATGATGGTAGAAGGATATATGCAAGGTGCAAATCTGAAGGTTGTGATTGGCATATCAATGCACTGAAGGTAAAAGACCAAGAATCCTTCCAGATTAGAGAAATAAATGAAGATCACTCTTGTGCTAGAACTTATCATGTCAAGAATGCAAATTCAGCTTGGTTGGCAAAACAATTTGAGGATGATTGGAGGGCTGAGCCAGAAAAAGGAACAAGAGGTTGGAAGACACTTACAATGAAGAAATTGGGGTGTTACATATCCAACTACCAAGCTTATAGAGCAAAAAAAAAAAGCATTGCATAAGATTGAAGGTGATAGCACAGAACAGTATGGAAAGTTATGGGATTATGTCAACACTTTACTTGAGAAGAACCCTGGTTCAACCATTATTTTGAGGACTGAGGGTGATAGTGGTGGAACTACAAGATTCAACAGGATTTACATATGTTTGAATGCCTTGAAGCAAGGGTTTAGGGCAGGATGTAGGCCATGGATAGGAGTGGATGGCTGTCACTTAAAAGGTCCAAATGGTGGAGTATTACTTACTGCAATTGGTATAGATCCTAATAATGATCCATACCCTTTGGCATATGCTGTGGTTGGAAGTGAGACAAAAGAGTCATGGGAGTGGTTTTTGCAATTGATCAAGGATGATTTACTTCATGGGAGAGAAGATAATTATGTTTTCATGTCAGATAAGCAGAAAGGGCTGATACCTGCATTTGAGAAGATACTACCAAATGTTGATAACAGATTCTGTGTTAGACATTTACATGGGAACATGAAGAAGGCAGGTTTCAAAGGTGACCACTTCAAAAAATTACTTTGGATAGCAGCTAAGACCACCAATGTCCCTGCATTTAACAGAGCTATGAAGCAGATTAGTGAGAAGGACATGAGGTGCCTTAAGTGGCTGGAAGATAAGTCTCCTACACAGTGGTCAAGATCACACTTTAGTACATTTGCTAAGTGTGACACACTGGTAAACAACATGTGTGAGGTATTCAATGGATGCATACTTGATGCTAGAGATAAACCAATTATCACAATGTTGGAATGGATAAGAGAGTTCATTATGACAAGACTTGCTACTAAAAGAGAAGAATGTGAAAAGAAGTGGGAAGGGAAAAAAGTGGTTGAAAAAATCAGAAACATGTTGAACACTAAGATACAAGTATCAGGTAACTACATCCCTATAAAATCAAGTGAGTGGACTTATGAAGTATCACTCTTTGAAGGTACAAGATATGTTGTTAACTTGAGGGAACACACATGTGCTTGTAGAGAGTGGGATATTTCTAGAATACCATGTATTCATGATGTGAGTGCAATTTGTGCTCAAGGGGAAGACATTGAAGACTATGTGCACAATTGTTACTCTGTTGAAACATATGATGATGTGTATTCTCACAATATAAGCCCCATGAATGGTGCTGAGTTGTGGCCTAAAACTGGTTACATACCACCATTGCCACCTAACTTTGGAAAGAGAAAAGCTGGAAGGCCTAAGAAGAAAAGAAGGATGGGAGTTGATGAAGAAGGGAGCAAGAACAAACAAGGGAATAAGAAAAAAGGTCTACAAAGTATGGGTAAACAAAAGTTTAGTGTGACATGCTCTGTTTGCAATGAAAAGGGGCATAACAAGAAAGGTTGTAAGATGATGAAGTTGGTAGTTGAAGAAGGGGGATCACAAATTGCAATTGAGGCTGAAGAAATGACACAAGATCAAGACTTGGCACCACCAATGACCCAAGAAGATGTAAGTTTGCACATTATTTTACTTATTTTAATTTCAGATTATAATTGCATGTTTTATTATAATTTCAGGATGAACAAATGCAGCAAATCAGGCCTACTACTGTGAAAGGTAGGAAAATGATGGGATTAAAGAGGAAATTGAAATCATCAACTAGAGAAAGGCCTCTGCAAATTACAGAAAGACCATCAAATGTAATTTTTTTATGAATTGCATGCATATTTTACTAATTAGTACATGTTTTAATAAATAACTTATTCTTTATTTGGTAATTGATAGGATGATGATGAACCTGTTGGGTTTCACTCACTCAATTTCATTGGAGGAGAACCACAATTAAACAATGTTGTCACCCCTAACTACAATGTAAAAAATTTCATTATATGCACATTGTATTGAATTATATGTTGTTTTAAATTTATTTTAATAGTTTTCTTTGTTTATATCAATTGATAGGAGGCTGCACCAATGACATTTAACACACACAGTGTCATTGGACAAGAGAGACCATCAACAATTGGTAGTGGTTCAAGCACTCAAGTAGATGGTATGAAAATAACAACAAGAGGAGGTAAGAAGTATGTTACACAGTCCAGTCTCCTTGATGCTGCTAACAAAGGAAAGAAGAAGGTCTAGTGTGGCCTAGTGTAATTGAACCCCTTTTGAACTAGTGAACCTCTATTCTTTTTTTGTCTTTTAAGCCACTAAAATCTGGGTTTATCCTTTTGCCTTTTGAAACTATCATGATTTCAGATTGGAGTGGCTTAAACATTATCATGTATTGTAGGGGCTTAACATTAAACTAGTGGTTTGCAGCTTGTTTGCATGTTTTATTGGTGGATTGAGTTTATTTTGCTTATTATCATGTATTGTTGCATTTATGATCTGTTTATTGGTGGATTGCAGCTTGTTTGCATGTTTTATTGGTGGATTGCAGCTTATTGGTGTAGTTTATGGGTGGATTGAGTTTATTGGTGTAGTTTTCTGTTGTGATTGAGCTTATTGGTGTAGTTTATGGGTGGATTGCATGTTTTATTGGTGGATTGCAGCTTATTGTTTGCATATTTTTGTTGTTTTCTTTGCAAAATAGATATGGTGTGAGCTTTGTGTTGCTTTGTGTGTGCTATATATAGCAGGTTGTGGTATGGTGTTTTAGCAGGTTATGACATTGTGTTTTTTCCCTCCAATATAATGTTTGGAGGGAAAAGTGTACTTGTTTTCCTCCAAAACAACAATGTTATGTCGTATGGGACCAAAAATGCAATGAGAGTTCTGCTCCTTTCCCTCCAAAATGGCTAAAAGGTGCCAAGGTTAACTCTTGGATCCTATGGGACCATATCTGCAATGAGACTTAACGGCTGAGTTAACGGTGGGACCATTTGTGCATAAAAAACATCGATTGGGACCAAGTCCAAAACCTAGTGGCCAAATCCCAACGTGTCCATGGTCCATGGGACCAAAAGTGCAATAAACTCTTTATAATTTTGTTTAATCCTATAAAAATCATATAAATATGGAAAAACTATATATAAAAAAATCACATTACACATCAAAATCATTAATTCACCAATTTTTTAAAATTCCTTTGTATTGAGATTTGCTTATTACTAATTCAAATTAATTGTAACAAATTAAAAACTTTGAGATATTAAATGTAAATTAATCAACAATCAATTGTACTTAATATCTTCAAATTCAACATTAATTATAATAGCTTTAAATTATAACAATTAACATACTTGTTATAATAGTTTTAACCGTTACAATTTTGTGAATGGTAACGGTTAAAATTTGGCATGTGTTTAAATTATTTACACTTTATAAAGAGCTTTAAGTTTAAATTACGAATTAAAAAAAAAAACGGATTACAAACATATAAAATAACACATTTCTTTTTTCTAATAGCCTAGAAGCACAACACCATCGAATTAATAGTATATAATAGAATAAAGTCAAATTTATAATTTAATTGTATATAATCATGCATATTTAATAGAATAAATTATGCAATCCCTTAGAAATAGCTTCAACCGTTACAATTCGAATTAATAGTATATATTAGAATAAAGTCAAATTTTATTTAATAGTATATAATCATGCATATTTAGGAGAGTGTATTCAATTGAGATTCTGTTGGATTTTATTGGACTTTTAAAATTCGGGGGTATTCAATCCGGATTTTTAAAAGTCTTTCAAAATTTTGAGGTATTCAATACGGATTTTAAAAAGTCTTTAGAAATCTTTAGGTATTCAACAATCTATGGATTTTAATACTCTATGGATTTCGTTGGATTCTCCTTCAAAAATATAAATAAATTTCACTATTCAAAATCTCTTCTAAAAGGCAGAGATTTCAACGGATTCTCTCAGAAACTCTGAAAGAGAAGAAAGTAGAGAAAAAACAAACATTCTTGCTATATTTTGAACCACAAAATCCTATTCTTGCTGTATTTTGAACCACAAAATCCTACACAGCCTCTCTTCTTCAAACGAAATAAAATCTAACTATGTTCTTCGATAAGATTCTTCACCACGTGAAAACTGTATTTTAAAATTATATTTTTTTCTTTAAAAATTATAGTATATCGAACACAGTTATGTTAGCAGTATTTTCAAATCGCTATTCACAAGTTCCCATTTCAAACACAAGCAGAGTTAGTACTGGGCTCTGGACTTTCTTCGGAAAGAATGGATTACATAACTTTCTTCGGAAAGAATGTCAGATGAATTTCAGTCGAATATGAAGAAGAATTGCTTTCTCAAAGCCAACACAAAGAATTGAAACTAATTGTTAATGCTATGTTGAAAATGAGTAGAGGTATAACCGTGATGGAAATGAAGATAAGAATAATAATAATGAATAATAATTTTTTTTGAACTAATATATTTTTGATATTTTTTCTAAATAATTTCGATAATTTTTTTTATATACAAGTGTGTTCGATATACGTTTGCATCAATAGTTTTATGGGCATAGTTTATGGAAATCCATGTAAATAAATAAAAAAATGTGTATTTCAAAATCCTGTCAAATCTATGAAAATCCATATAAATCAATAAAAAAGTTAGTCAAACTCTCCATAGAGTCTATGAATTTTCTAAATCCACTGACTTTTTAAAGTCCAAAAAAATCCAACAGAATCTCAATTGAATACACCCTCCTAAATAGAATAAATTATGCAATTCCTTAGAAATAGCTTCAACCGTTACAATTCGAATTAATAAATAGTATATATTAGAATAAAGTCAAATTTATTATTTAATAGTATATAATCATGCATATTTAATATAATAAATTGTGCAATCCCTTAGAAATGGCTTCAATTGTTACAATTTTTTGAATTGTTATAATAGATTTAACCGTTACAATTGTGTGAATTGTTATAATATCTTTAACCGTTACAATTTTGTGAATTGTTATAATTAAGTTTTGACATGTGTTTAAATTATTTATACTTTGGCTTTAAGTTTAAATTAAGAATAAAAAAAAATCCAATTACAACACCATCGGATTACAATCACGGCGATCTCAATTCAGGTGAAAGAGAGGGTCAAATCAAGAACAAAAAAAAATTGTAATATTGAATTTTTGAATATCTGCATAATAAGCAGAAATATATGTTCCATTAGAGATTTGCAACATAAAAAGAAAATAGGTTGAGGAGAATATTACATACTTTCAAGAAGATGAAATTTTACATGAATGTTTCATTTCATGTATGTTGTAATTTTGGGAAGATTTCATTTCATGTATGTTGTAATTTTGGGAAGAACCAAAAATCCAGATTGGATATTGTGAGTTTTTGGTTCATATTTAGTTGACAATCCTTCTTAATTCAATCTTTGTTGAAAGAACTTCTTCAGAAAATACGGATACATTTCTTTGTTGAAATAACTTCTTCAAAAAATGTCAAATACATTCATAGGCTACTTAAAAGAGAAAATGGGCTTTGAGGAGTGATGAAATGAATTGGGAAAAATGAAAGAGATAAACTATTATATAGGAGATTGAATTAAGATTTAACGGTTAAGATTAAACATTTAAATGAAGGGTGCAGATTAAATTTTATGAAAGAGAAATGATGAGAATCAAGGGATTTCAAAATGAAGAGAATTGGGAAGAGAGAGATTGAGATAAGTTAAGGAAATTGTGACACATGGCATTAGAAAGTTTGCAAATATATAATATATAGATAGATATTATATAATTTTATTTTTTGTGATTTTCATGACTTGAACCCAAGACCTACTACTTAAAAGAGAAAATGGTCTTTGAGGAGTGATGAAATGAATTGGGAAAAATGAAAGAGATAAAACTACTATTATATAGGAGATTGAATTAAGATTTAACGGTTAAGATTAAACATTTAAATGAAGGGTGCAGATTAAATTTTATGAAAGAGAAATGATGAGAATCAAGGGATTTCAAAATGAAGAGAATTGGGAAGAGAGAGATTGAGATAAGTTAAGGAAATTGTAACACAATAAGTTTGCAAATATATAATATATAGATAGATATTATATAATTTTATTTTTTGTGATTTTCATGACTTGAACCCAAGACCTTAAGCCTAAGTAATGGTACTATAACGACTTGAGCTATCCAACTTTGTTTTTAAATTATTATATAATAAATCTAATTAAAAGAAAAACTCAGATTATAGAAGCAGCCGCATTTTTTTCCTCTTTCTTCATTTTCTGAATTTCTGTACTAATAACACCATATTTTATACAGTATATATTATATATGTATATTATTTTAATATATATTTATATTATTATTGTAGTTTATAATATATTATATATTATATACTCCCTCCGTCCCACAAGAATTTGCACACTTTCCATATATGGATGTCCCATATCAATTTGCACACTCCATAAAAGGAAATATCTTCACAACCCTCACCCTTGAAATATACTCATATTTACCCATATGTCATTACTTTTCCACACTCAATCTACTTTTTACTTTACTTTATTCATAAAAGTTTACAAAACTACCCCTCAAAACATCAATCATTACACATTTCTTAAAATGTGTGCCGGTCAAAGGGTGCAAGTTCCTCCGGGACGGAGGGAGTACTATATATATATATATATTTATTTTTTATGTTTTTTGATGAATTTAAAAAATATTTTTATAAAAAAAAAAAAAAAAGTTGGCCCGCCTAAACCCGCGGCCCGTCTATTTTTGGGTTGGGTTGAGGTTTTAGCAGCCCGCCTAGTAAACAGGTTGGCCCGCCCCGTCCCGCCAAATGGCGGGCTTTTGCGGTTTTGGCCCATCCCGCCCCGCCGGCCCGTCTTGACAGGTCTAACCAGAACGACAAGTGGAGTTCACTATTGACTTAGTGCCAGGAGCAACACCGGTCTCAAAGGCACCATACAAAATGGCGCCAAAGGAACTGCAAGAACTCCTAGATAAAGGTTTCATACGACCTAGCGTTTCTCCATGGGGAGCACCAGTACTGTTTATGAAAAAGTAGGATGGTACATTTAAAATGTGCATTGATTATCGAGAATTGAATAAGCTCACCATAAAAAATAAATAACCGCTGCCAAGGATTGAAGACTTGCTTGATCAATTAAAGGGTGTCAGTGTGTTCTCAAAGATAGACCTGAGGTCTGGATATCACCAATTTAAGATCAAGGAAGGCGACATCCCAAAGACGGCCTTCAGGATGCGTTATGGGCATTACAAATTCGTTGTAATGTCATTCGGACTCAGCAACGCGCCAGCGATTTTCATGGACCTAATGAATCGAGTATTTCACCCATATCTAAATAGGTTTATGATCGTATTCATCGACGATATCCTTGTATACTCAAAGGATCAAGAACAACACGAAGAATACCTCAAAACCACTTTTGAGGTGTTGCGAAAAGAGAGACTCTACGCTAAATTCACAAAATGTGAATTTTGGCTTGATCAAGTCGTATTCCTTAGCCACATCATCTCAGCTCGTGGTATTGAAGTCGACCCAACCAAAGTCGAAGCCATAAACCAATGGAGATGCCCAACAAACGTGAATGAGGTGCAAAGCTTTTTAGGATTGGCAGGATACTATCGAAGATTTATTGAAGGTTTTTCGAAAATTGCAAGACCGTTAACACAACTAACGAGGAAGGAGGTGAAGTTCCACTAAACAGAAGAATGCGAGGACAGCTTCCAAAAATTGAAGAGGATACTAATGACTTGTCTCGTTTTTCAACACTTTTTAAGCACTTGACAATTCGAGCCCCACAAGCGTATGAGTTCGATTGTAGTACGTAAGTACGACCAAGTAGTATTTTTCGTTCCAAGGATTTAATTGAGTGCAAGCAAATCCCTAAAGTTATAAGTTTTCATGCTATTGTAGTAACTAAATGTGTTTGTTGGATTTTTGGGAATTAAAACACAAGTATTAAACTAAATTAACTAAGATAAACAAGAAATAGACAAAAGTTATAACAAGCTATCTAACTTTCGATAGAAAGTGCAAGAGAATGGTATTGCCTCGGGTGTTTCCGTTTTGTGGGTAATTCAATGAGTTAACGAACCAATTGCATGAATTAAACTATGGTTTTGGGATTAAGCTAAAGGCTATCACTCGTGTGTGTAGACCAATCCCTCGTGAGGCCTAGGTGAACACGTGCATTAATTAGCAATTATATAGTCTAATCAATACCATAAGCTCCTAAGATAGTGTCTCATAAACACGTTCAACACGGTTACTAATGTTTATGAGACGCCCTCTCACTAATCTAATAGACGACCTCTAATCGAATAGTGTCTAGTGTCGTCGATCTAAGCAATCAACCCCCGGTCGGTGTAGCTAATTACTATGTCAATTCTAATCGATTAATTCAAGCTCATACACACACTCTTAATCATGCAACCCAATACGGTCGTTGAAGTCGACAAAACTAACAATGCTAGCTAATAGGGTGAATTAATCAATTGAATCATGGAAATTACAACACTAGAAACATATACACCCAATTCCTAAGCTAATCATGCAATCAATCCATAATTACACTAAACACCCATCAAAACATTCACACCCAAGGCAATAAGAGCTTAGCCCATGGTTCTAGAATAGAATCTCATGGCTACAACAACAAATAACATCAAATTCATAATAAAATAACAATAGAAATAAGAATTTAAGAAAATACCAAATTGAATTGCAAAATAGAGTAATATCACCTTGATCATGGAATTGTAGCTACAAAACGAGGTAATAGACGATGCCCGATGATAATCGTAGCTTGATTCTAAGTAAAAACCACTATTCTATCTAATCTAATGAAGAATCTAAACTAAAAATGAAGAACACCTACAACTATGTGAATGTGTGTGTAGAAAGCTTGTAAAAGGAGTAAGACTCCCTTTTAAAACTCAAATTTGGTCTATTTATAGTTGGAGTGGAAGTCTTGGGTGAATTTTGCAATTAGGCCCTTCAAAAATGGAGAAATTTGGGTAAAACTCCCGAAAATGAGTTGGAAACAGGTGGCCCGGCCGGGCCAAAACTTCGTAAGCTGATTTGGACCAAAAATACGCGCGGGGGTGAACTTATCAAAAAATGTGGGTATGCGAAATGGGCTGGAAGCAGGTGGCCCGGCCGGGCGGAACTTTCGTAAGTTGAAATTTGCAAAAATATGCGCAGTGGGTGAACTTAACAAAAGGTTGGGTGCCGATACTGTGGCCCGGTCGGGCGGGCGGGTCGGCCCGGTCGGGCGGGCGGGTCGGCCCGGTCGGGCGGATACTTCGGCCCAGATTTCTTCCTCTGTCTTCGTCCCTTCATATCTCGAGCTTCCGACCTCCGATTGACTTGATTATTTTTTTCATTCCACTCCATTTTTCGAGACGAATCCAACCGTGCACTCCTATTCCTGATCCAGTAACGTATGGTTGGTGTTTTGCTCCAAATTCCATCGTATTTCCTACAAAATCGACAAAACACAACCTTTCTCTCATTTCGGCTTAAACAATCATATTCAATGTATAATTCAATGAAATCAACATCAAATGAGCTTCAAATATGCATCCAAATAGTGTAAATTCCACCCGAATCAACTAACTATCGCGCCTGTCCTAACCATTCTAGACGGTTTAGAAAATGATTTGTTGTCTATAGCGACGCCTCAAAACAAGGTTTGGGATGTGTACTGATGCAGAAGGGAAGGGTAGTTGCATATGCCTCAAGACAACTGAAGACTCATGAGCATAATTACCCCACTCACGACTTGAAACTCGCCGCAGTGGTCTATGCCTTGAAGATTTGGCGACATTATTTGTACGGTGGAATGTGTGAAATCTACACCGACCATAAAAGTCTAAAGTACTTCTTTGAACAAAAGGAATTAAACATAAGGCAAAGAAGATGACTAGAGTTGGTGAAGGACTACGACTGCACAATACTCTACCATCCAGGAAAGGCGAACGTAGTTGCTGACGCATTGAGTCGAAAGGAGGGAAGTAGATTAACTTGTATAACCAGTCAACTAAGGTTAGTCGATGAGTTTGCAAAAATGAAGATAGAGGTGATTTTTCCACCAAATACAATCCAAGCGAGAGTAGAGACAATGGTGGTAAAGCCTACGCTAAAGGAAATGATCATGGAGGATCAGAAATGAGCCAAGTTCTTGGAGAAAATAAAGAAAAAGGTTGAAGAAGGAAAAATACAAGGTTTTTCCCTAACCGACGGGGGTACATTAGTGTACGAAGGAAGACTTTGTGTACCAAAAGTTGAAGCTCTTAGAAGGGAAATTATGGAAGAAGCACATTGCACGCCTTACACCGCCCACCCAGGAGGAACGAAGATGTATCGAGACCTAAGGAAATTATTCTGGTGGAGGAATATGAAAGGAGAAATTGGAGCCTTCGTACAAAGATGCATGACATGTCAGTAGGTGAAAGCTGAACACCAATGGCCATCAGGATTGCTTAAGCCACTCGAGATTCCTGAGTGGTAGTGGGAGAACATAGCGATGGACTTTATGGTGGGTTTGTCGAGATCATTTCGAGAAAATCAAGCTATAGGGGTCATAGTCAACCGCCTGACGAAATCAACACACTTTTTACCAATAAAAATTACTTTCGGGTTTAGATAAGTTGGCTCAAATATACCTGGAGATCGTTAGGCTACATGGAGTGCCTGTCTCAATAGTGTCAGACAGGGACACACGATTTGCATCAAAATTCTAGCGGAGCCTACAAGATGCAATGGGAACTATTGGTATGGCACCCTACGAGGCACTCTACGGTCGAAAATGCAGATCACCTTTATATTGGGGCGATGTTGGAGAAAAGAAAATCTTGGGTCCTGAACTAGTCGAAGAAATTGCTGGAGTAATCAAGAAAGTTCTGGAAAGGACAAGGGCAGCACAAGACAGACAAAAGTCGTATGTGGACAAAAGGCGAAAGGATATAGAATTTGAGGTTAGAGAGAAAATACTCTTAAAAGTGTCACCAACGAAGAGTGTCATTCGCTTCGAAAAACGAGGGAAATTGAGTCCAAGGTTTATCGGGTCATACGAGATACTTGAACGAGTATGGAGGTTATCATATAAACTAGCTCTACCGCTTGACCAAGATAAAGTACACAACGTATTTCATGTGTCCATGCTACGCAAATATATACCCGATCCAAATCATGTAGTTAATCAGGATGCGATAGAAATTGACAATAACTTGACGTATGTAGAAACCCCAGTAGCTATCCTCGATAGAAAGGTGCAAACACAGTGAAATCGCGACATTTCCCTAATTAAAGTGCAATGGAACCGACATGGTCAAGAGGAAGCGACGTGGAAACAAGAAGACGAAATATTAGTCAAACACCCGAACCTCCCTTGTCAAGGTAAAATATAATTTCGAGGACGAAATTTTTCGTAGTGGGGTAGGATATAACACCCCAAAAAATATATATATATATATATATATAGTAATTTATAAAATAATAATTATATATATATATGAACACACAATAAATAAAATAAGATAGTAAGGTGTTAGTATAGACATACAAATATACTACGCTACTAATAAATTAATATTGATACATCATGCATGCACCTCACATAGATATATAAAAAAATTACTAGCTATCATTATGCATGCACCCCACGTAGCTATGTCAACATATTAAAAATAAATTTCTACTAGATAACAACTTGGTAAAAGTTGAATTAATTACAATCTCCTTCAGATATACATTAGGCCGTAGGGTAACATGGCTAAAACCCTAGGGATATTGATTAAAGGGGTTAGTAATGATAAATGTTCTACTATAAATAACAACCCCTTAATTATATGACGTAAAGGGAAAGTGTGGAGAAGATCAGAAGAAGGTATAAGAAAGAGTAAGCTCTTATTATTATCTTGAACTCTTACAATATATATGTCCGCCCCAAGATCAGAAGAAGGTATAAGAAAGAGTAAGCTCTTATTATTATCTTGAACTCTTACAATATATATGTCCGCCCCAAGATACAAGTCATTGATATATATATATATATATATATATATATATATATATATTTATTGTCCAAACAACCCTTTAATCCCAGTAAAATAAATTTTATTTAACTCCAACCATTACCCACAAATGTCCAATAAATAAGCTATCATATTTTCTTATATTATTTAGAACCTAATAATAAATGCACACGGTAGGTTACGTGGCATCGAAAAATCTTTAAGATTTTACACTTTAGAAGGTGGAGATTTTCTTAAACTCTTCATTGAGTTATAACGATCCAGTGTTATAATTGCTCTTATTAAATCTTACTATGTATTTAATTTCAAGTTACGTTTGGCCTAGCCAGCACCTTCATGTAAAGACTAGCTCAGCCAACAAATTACAAGTTACGCCTGGCCCATCCAGCACACTCATGCTAAATCTGGTCCAACCAGCAAATTACAAGTTACGTCTGGCCTAGCCAGCACTCTCATGTTAAGTCTGGTCAAACCAGCAATTCCAAGTTACGTCTGGCCCAACCAGCATTCTCATGCTAAAACTGGTCCACCCAGCAAATTCAAGTTACGTCTGGCTCAGCCAGCATTTTCACGTTAAGTCTGGCGCTGTCAACACACTTACAAGTTCTACGAGCACATTATTTACATTTGTAAAATTTAGTTTGCGCAATTATGGAGTAACCCCCACTGAGTGTTTTCATACTCACCCTTTATTTTAAATATTTTCAGCGCATGAATTTGACCAGGAAGGGTGATCCAGGATGCAATGACCGAAGAAATAAAGATATAATTAAAATAAACTACTACTACTACGTTATTATCTAGCTATTTCGAGAAGACAATTTAAATTTTGGAATAGATATGTCGAGTTTAAACCATGATCCACAATATATTATGTTTGATTAATATATTTTCGCTGCAACTCTATTAATATTCATGATCAAGATGATTTATTATGCAATAGCTAAATGATAATACATGATATGTCACTTATAGAACGAAATATAAAAAAAAATATATGATTGTCATTATTTTGTAATGTTTCATTTTAATTTTTAGTATAATTAAAATTGGGGCGTTATAGTGTCGTATCAGAACAGATCTGGGGTTCTGCAGACTTGCTCAATTATATGATACAAATATATATAATATATGCAATAAAATAAAAAATAGTAACACTAGCGTAACTATAGATGGACAATACATACATATGTGTAATGGTACACTTGATATATATAATACAACCCTACATGCATGCAACTAGTAAATATATGCAACTATGATTAGTAAATATATGCCACTAGTAAATAGTGAATGATGATTAGCTAGGATTAGGTGTCTTTACTAAAAATAGATACGTTTCATAAATACTTAGGCCGCGTTTGATAGGCCCAATAACTTATGGGGCCGACAACTCAGTTAACTAATGTGGTGCGATATTTTGCAAGATTCCATCTCTCAAGTTTTAAAACAAGTGTTTGATTTGAAAGTTTTACTCCATGACTTCATATTTAATTTTCATGTTAAATTACCATTTTCTCCTCATCCAAATTGGGATATACCAATTTTATCCCTTCATCCAAATTAACGCACAGTAGCCATTTTCTCATTTTCATAAACATTTTTCTTCAGGTTTTCTTGCGGAGGAAAACCACCAGTACATTTGACAATGGAGGGAAATCAGAACAAGGCCACCATGCCTGCATCAAACATTACCCGTAAATTGATTTTACTTTTAACCCAAATTAAACCATATAAAATACCAGCAAGAATAAACAGAAAGATCCAACACAAATTACCAGCAACACATATTACTCTTTACAAGCAAAAAATTACCAGCAAAAATTATCAACAACAATAAATTACAAATTAACAAAACAAGCAAAAAAAATAAAAAATTGAACCCTAGAAAAAAAAGATCAGAAGATCCATGAGAGCCTCTTACCCGTGAATAGAAGTGTGTGTTTGGATTGTTGTGCAATTGAAGCAACCCAGAATAAACAGAGAAAAAAAATGAGAGACCCACTAAGCAATGATAGAGGATTCACAACCATAAAAACTTACCCAAATTACCGATCCATCGTTCGAGGCGTGGTTGAACCCTAAATAAATGGAAACGGAAACGACCCTTTGTCAACGATTGACAAAGGCAGAAGGAGTCAAACAAAATTATAAGAACTAAGCATTGTACACCTACCTGAGACAAGACAGTCGACGACGGAGAGATGGGGAGACGATGAGAAGATTGGGAGATGGTGGAATAGCAAACAGATGGAGCGGGGATGAAATCACCGGAGAGAGAGAAGAGAGGCAAACGTCGGAAAAAAATGTGAAAAAGTGAGGGCAGAAATTAGGGTTTACCTATAAATATGATGGGCAAATTAGTAATTTACTCCTCAAATTTTCACGCGATAAAAACGCTAGATTGTAATCTCCACTTTTATTCACGAGAACTTCAAAGAAAGCAAACAGTATTATCCAACGGGCCTTTATTTTCTCTTGGGCATGAGAATTTGAAATCAAACAAAAGATTGGCCAAGATTAGGGGATTATCTACCCCTAATCTGCCTCATCAAACGCGCCCTTAGGAACAAAGTAATCAGGGAAAGCATACTATATATATGTGTACCCTACACTCTCTCCTTACAACCCATAAAAGTAAAGATGCAGTATAGTATTGGGGGAGGGGGGGGTGGGTTTCTAAGGCTGCACCTGCGATTATTCCTCTGCGACAATTCCTCGACAATTCAAGTAAATATATAAACTAGTACATTTTTTCATCACCACTTACTATATAAAATTTTACAATTAGTGAGAATCTCGTTGAATTAAGATTAAACTTACATTTGAGAAAAACATTGGTATCTAGATGGATAATTACGAGGCTTACATCAACGCCCGCCTACGCCGATGTGTGTTAACCCAACAAAATGAAAACAACGATGTAGGAGTTCACATCGGAGAGATGGCAGCCACATGGAGAACTTCTCACCAAATGGGGGTTCTGTTTGATGGACAGGAAGCATGTCGGATGTTGATCAACACGTTGCCCGAAGTTTGGAGGCTTTACGCCTATAACCTTTACTTTAATTTAGCTGGTCAGCACGGTGAGATGTGTTATCTGTGCTTCTCGACCGATCTGTACTAGTGAAGGGCACCCACAGAACCCGAACATGATGTGAATTTATTGTACTGCTTGAGGAGAGTTATCAGCCCAAATACTGTATGATGCGTTGGGCTCTCTCAAATGACCAAGTAACCCTGATTGAAGACTAATTTACCCATTTGCCCTTCTCATATTTAAAAGCAAAAAAACACGTTTGGTCTTCATTTGCCAATATATCGCGTCGGCTGTGGGAGGTGATTCGAGGTGTGGATGTTCTTGTTCTCTTCGTCTCTTTCCCTTTCGGCTAAAAAAATGTAGAAGCCAGTTGAACTTTTGGAATCTGTATGCATACACGTCACATTTGTCCTAATACCTCTGAGTTTGATTTTTAGAGCAAAAAATTGTCGTACGGATACGGTTTTTTTTTTTTAATTACCGATTTTCAGATATTTAGCTCAAGTTTTACCGATTTCCATTTTGTTCATGTTTTTACCGATTTTCAGTTTTTTTTTTTTTAATTTTATGTCGTACATTTTGTTCATCTAGCTAGGAGTATTATAATTTTTCTCAATTCAATTTGTTGAGCAGTTAGGTTGAGGTTATGCCATATATATATATATGTATTGCGGCTATACTTGGATCTGTTTTTTGTTTTGCCCATTTACAATGATTATAATAGATCTTAGTTTTATTTTCTCGATTACACAGTGAAAAATCTATATGCATACCTGGGAAGAATATGCAGTGCAAAATTGCCAATTTATACGAACAGCTGGGACTCTCATCGATACTCAATCGTGTTCAATGGCATTTCAAAGCTTGACTTTATTTCGAGACAAATTTGGGTGAGTGAAGGAATAGGGATAAAATTGTACTAATTTGATTAATTGACAGAGGACAATCTGTTAATTTTATAAATGAACAGTGCCTCCGAAATTTCTAGAAATAACATAAGTTAGTGCACATTTTCCACCAAACATCAGTTAAGATGGATAAAGTTTCACATGTACATATGATTTGAAATTTTTTGAAACTACCTTAATTAAATATATTTTATGTATAAAATATTTTGCATATGAAAAGTTCTGAGTCTATTTTTAAAAAAAATATTTAGGGATTAAATTTTTTTTAATCCATTATATTACCACGATTTTTAAATTTAGTTCACAAAATTATCACTTTTTTAATTTAGTCAATTAAGTTTAGATTTATTTTGATTTTAGTCCAGAGTTACTGCTATAGTAGTAGGTAACTAGCGGGTAACTCCACTTTTTATTATATACACCCCATACAATACTATATACACCTAAAATTTTAAAATCAATTAAAATTAAATAAAATCATAAAAATATTTAATAAATTGCCAAAAATAATTAAATTAAAAATGTAAGAATTCAACTTAATATGAAAAATATAATTAAAATCTTAAAAAAATTAATAAAGCTAAAAAATTAATTAATTTAATTAGTTTTGAAATTTTAGTTGATTTTTTAATTTTATGAATTTTTTTATTTAATCTTTTTAATTTAATAAAAAAAATTAGATTGGGTTGATTTTTCTTTAATTTTTTTATGGGGTTGTATAATGTTTCTTCTTTTTTTTTTTTTTTTAATTTTTCTAAATTTTGAATTCCGATGAATTAAGAATTTCAAATTTAGTTTTAAAGAATAATCAACTCAAAAAAATAATTAAATTAAATTTTTTTAATAAAAATCTTCAAAAATATTAAAAAATCAACTAAATCTTCAAAACTAATTAAATTAATTAATTTTGTTTAACTTTATTAAAATTTTGAAGATTTAGGTGATTGTTTTTATAGATTTTTAAAAAAAATATTTTTATGATTTTATTTAATTTTAATTGATTTTTTAATTTTAGCATTTGTGGTGTATATAGTATTTTGTGGGGTGTATATAATAAAAAGTGTAGTAATTTGAAGTAACAGGTAATTGAACCAAAATCAAAATAAATTTCAAAAAGTGATAATCTTGTGAACTAAATTAAAAAACTTGGTAACTTAATGGACTAAAATCTTTAATCCCTATTATTTATGATATATTTTTTTTTATGAGTTTGATCAGGTCTTTTAGGTTTTCTTTGACCCCAATATATATAAAAAGTGATAATGTTTAAGTAAAAAGTGATAGTCACGCACTTAAACAATATCACTTTTTGATGCGGCCTAAAAATGTCACCTAATAAGGAGTCGACACGTGTATAGGGGATAAGATAAAAGTGAAAGGATCAGATTATGTAATATGCTCTGAGGAGAAATCCTCTCGGGAGATCCCTTTGGAGGGAGCTTCAGCCAAAGAGAAGCTTCCAGAAGAATTACTTTTGGAGGAAGTTCGTGAGCCTTGAATGTAGGGAGGTTCCGCTATTTTCGACTTAGACTCGATAGAAAGTGGACCTTATCCTCTATTATCTGGGGGAACCAAGTCAAAAAAGAAGAGATATGGCCGAGTCTTCGGGAAGTGGAGGAAAGGAGGCTTCGTCCACTCCGCAGGACCGAGTCTGGCGGGTAGTTCCGGAAAAGGAGGAAGGCTTGACTTCCTCTCCAGCCAACATCTCTATAAATAGGTAAAATCGAGGAGATTTCCAGGTTAGACTCTCGTACATTACGCATTTACTAAACTGAACACAATATACCTTTGGGAGATCTTTTAAGAACTGTTTTTCATATATCAAGGATCCCGAGATCCTTGGGAGAGATTAATAAGCCCTATACTGACTTAGGCATCGGAGTGTCCACGCCGGACTCCCCTCCGGCGTGTTCTTTGCAGGTTCTTGAAGGTTTTGAACGAAGGCAACACACTTGAAGCAATTATTCGTGTTCGAAGAACAGGACGCTTAATCCCGAGGATATATAATCCTCTCGTGCAAATTTTGGCACATCAACTGGCGCCGTCTGTGGGAAAGAGTTGAAAGATTTTCTCACGAATTTCTACCTGTTTGAGCAAATGGGTGGCGGAGACAAAACATCTATTTCTGGAAAGAAAAATCTTCCGGGGGAGAATTCCCCTTTGCCGATTGATCCCCCACCAATGGGAGGCCGGGGGAAAAACCCAATCCATACTCCTTCTGGATCAAATCAGCCATTGGCGCCCACTCCAGATTTAGATGACGAGAATCATCCTTTACCGGTCCGGGAGGGAATAACCGGGAATCTTGAAACCCCAGAGCCCCAGACCGCAGATCCTCAGCGAGAGGATATTCCAGACTCAGGGACACTCTTGATCTCTCCCGATCAATTGAACGCCCTCATCCAACAAGCTGTAGATAAAGCCTTTGCAGATCAAAGGGACCAGATTCCCAAGGCTGCACCAGGGAATCCAGAGGTACCGCCCCATAGACCCCAGGATGAAGCACCTGGGACCTCCCAAGTGTTGTCCAAAGAGATGGGGATACGAGTGGAAGAGGATGATAAAGTGCCCTCGCGCGCGGAAAGAAGCATTCCCCTTCGAAGCACTAGAAGGAACGCAGAACCGGCACCCCGAGGGACAGAACCCCTTGAGACAGAAGAAAGCACTGATGATACCTACGGAGGGCCAGTTAGCGACCAGCTACAGGCTCTGCAGAAAGAGATGAAGGATATGAGGAGACAGATGGACAACCGAACCAGTAGATCCGCTCACACATCCGGATGCCAGTTCTCCCCTAACATATTACAGGATGAGTTACCATTCAATTTCAAGCCCCTTAACTTTGAATATGATGGTACGGCAGACCCTTACGAACACTTAGTAAGATTTGAAAACGCTGCGCTATTACATCGCTACGGAGAAGGAATTAAGTGCAGGGTGTTCCTGACCACCCTGGCCAAAGCAGCGCAGCAATGGTTCACTCAGTTAGAACCTAATACCATCCGATCCTGGGAAGAATTCAGTGAGTTATTTCTCCATCAATTTGCAAGTGCTCGGAGACAGCCAAGGGCCACCCTGACCCTCTTCAATCTGAGGCAGGGGGAGAGCGAAAGCTTAAGAGCTTTTCTCCGGAGGTTTAATCAGGCAGCTCTGGAGGTCCCTACAGCCTCTCCGGAGGTGAAGATCAACGCCCTCACTAACGGATTACGAGATGGAGATTTCTTTTCCTCCTTAGCTAAGAAGCCAGTTAAGAATTTTGATGAGCTGCTGCACAGGGCAGAGAAGTACCTCACTCTAGAGGAGGTCCGTAAGGCCAAAAGGCTGGAGGTTAGGCCACCAGATCGAGAGAGAAGAAGGGAAGGTCCCTCCAGACGATCCAGCCCAGAGGTCCCTCGGACCTCTGGATCAACAAGAGATAGCAATCCCTCCGGAGGGGAGGTTCGAGAAATACACGCCCTTGAGGATTGAGCCTGCCGAAGTACTGGAGGTAGCCGGAGACCATCCAGACTTGAAATTCCCATATTCCAGAAATCGAGGACCTCAGAAGCCCAAGTCTGATCGATTCTGCCGATTCCACAATGAGTATGGGCATGATACAAATCAATGTTACCACTTGAAGGACGAAATTGAGAGGTTGATCCAAGCGGGTCATCTAAAAGAATTTATATTCAGAGATAGGCAGGGCCCTCGAGGGCAGAAGCGGAAAGATTATGAAAGAAAACCAGAAGAGAAGGAAACCAGAGAGGTAGCTGAGGATATGCCCCCTCCTCCACCGAAGAGAGGAGTAATCCACATGATAGTGGGTGGGCCAGCTGATGGAGATTCTTTTTGGAAGAGAAAGCAAAATGTCCGAGCTCTAAGAGCAGAGCAGGGGAGCCAGTTAAGAGAGGTGGGGCGCATGACGGAGACGCCCAATATCCGGTTTAGCCCAGAAGATGTGAAGGGAATTAAGGAAGATCACAACGATGCTCTGGTGATCACTACGGACATAGCGGGGTTCGATGTTGCTCGAATCTTCGTAGATACGGGAAGTTCGGCCGACATCATGTTCTTTGAATGTTTTAAGAGAATGGAGCTGAGTGTGAAGCTGTGCCCTGTAGATACCTCTCTGTATGGTTTCTCCGGAGGGGCAATCAAACCTTTGGGGTCAGTGATGTTACAGGTAGGATTGGGAAACGCTCCAGCTCGGAAAGTCCATGTGGTGGAGTTCCTTATTGTAGATATTCCCTCGTCGTGCAATGTTGTGATGGGACGACCCAGCCTGAATCTTTTTCAGGCAATCGTCTCCACATTTCATATGAAGATGAAATTCCCTACAGCCACAGGGGTGGGAGAAGTGAGAGGAGACCAGTACCAAGCACGGAAATGCTATGCAGAGTCCGTAAAGATGGCAGATAAAGCCCTAACTAGGGGCCTGGAGCGGATTAGAGGAGATGACCCTGAGGTCAAGAGGAAGAAAGTAGAGGGAGTGCACCTGAGCAAGTAAATGTTAAGACAGACGAGGAACTAATGAGCGTGGAGCTCTTTCCAGGGAAACTCGGCTTTGTTACCAAAATAGGTACCCAACTGGGGCCTGAACTCACAGAGAAGGTAATATTTACATTACGTCGAAATTCCGATATATTTGCATTTTCTCCAACTGACATGACAGGAGTCCCTCCGGAGATAGCAATACATTGCCTTAATGTGGATCCAAAGGCAAGACCCGTAAAACAAAAACTACGAAATTTCGGGATTGAGAAGAATAACATTGTGAAAGAAGAAATCGAGAAGCTATTGAAAGCAGGACATGTAGTAGAAGTCCAATTCCCAGAATGGCTCTCCAATGCCGTGCTAGTGCCTAAAGGGGGAGGAAAATGGAGAATGTGCATAGATTTCAGGGACCTCAACAAGGCATGCCCTAAGGACCATTACCCGCTACCAAGAATAGACCAGCTAGTAGATGCAACTTCAGGCTTTGAGTTGCTGAGCATGATGGACGCATACCAAGGGTACCACCAAATCCAACTGAATCCTGCAGATGTCCCCAAAGTGTGCTTCATAGCAGCCTGTGGAACGTTCGGATATGTTCGGATGCCATTTGGATTAATCAATGCCGGAGCAACCTATCAGAGGATGGTCGATGCTGTCTTTCGAAAACAGCTAGGGAGAAACATGGAGATATATGTAGATGATATGTTGGCTAAAAGTGTGAAAGCAGATCAACATATAGAGGATTTGGAAGAAATTTTCCAGGTAATTCGAGAAAATGGCATCAAGTTGAACCCAGCCAAATGCTCTTTTGGAGTAAAATCAGGGAAGTTCCTGGGATATATGGTCGCTCAAAGAGGTATAGAGGTGAATCCAGCCAAGGTGAAGGCTGTACTGGACATGCAGCCACCAAGAAACATAAAGGAGCTCCAGACACTCAATGGGAGGATTACAGCGTTGAGCAGATTCATAGCCAGGTCTGCTGAAAAGAGCCATCCCTTCTTTAAAATTCTTAAGAAAGGGACCAAGTTTGAATGGAGCGAAACATGCCAAAAGGCCTTTGAAGACCTGAAGCACCATTTGTCTCAGTTGCCGAAACTGACGAAGCCTTCTCCAGGAGATACCCTCATTTTGTATCTCTCCGTAGGGGAATTCTCACTAAGCACTACTTTAGTCAAAGAAGAGGGATCTCTGCAGCACCCTATTTATTATGTCAGTAAGGTCATTCAGGGGGCCGAAAATCGTTACTCAGAGATTGAGAAGGCTGCTCTGGCTGTGGTAGTTACAGCCCGGAGGCTGCGCCCATATTTCCTTTCTTACAAAATATTGGTCCGCACTAATTACTTGTTGAAACAGGTTATAGGACGAGCAGACCTCTCTGGAAGGATGGTGAAGTGGGCGATCGAGCTCCAAGAATATGACGTAGATTTCGAGCCACGGAAGTCTATAAAAGCTCAAGCTTTGTCAGATTTCATCCAAGAGTCGACTAAACCAGAAGAGGTCGAGGGATGGAAGGTGTATGTAGATGGCTCAGTGACCCTGAGCGGATGTGGAGCAGGGATTGTGTTGACAGGCCCTCGAGGAGAGGACCTACAATTCGCAGTGAGGTTTCAATTCATGACCTCAAATAATGGAGCATAGTACGAAGCTTTGATCAGAGGGATGGAGATGGCATTGGAATTGGGAGCTCCAAAGGTAACTCTACACTCAGACTCCCAATTAGTTGTTCAGCAGGTGAATGGTGAATATGTAGCCAAAGATAGCAGGATGGCTGCTTATTTAGAACGTGCTAAAGCGGTGATGAGCAAATTCCAAGAGTGCGAGGTAGTCCAGATACCTCGAGAGAAGAACATGCAGGCGGATAGTCTTTCCAAACTCGCTAGCTCCACAGAGTTTGATGGACAGGGAACAGTAACTCTAGTAGTTGCGGAAAGAGAGACTCTGGAGAACCCCATTGGCTCCATCGAAGAGGAAGACGATTGGAGAAGAGCTATATGGATAGAACTTACCAAGGGAGCAGATGCCCCTACCACCAGAGAGACCCGAGCCCTTCGGATCAAATATTGTATTATCGGGGGGCACTTATACAAGAAGTCGTTCACACACCCATATTTGAGGTGTATATCAACTAGAGAAGCTATGTACACACTTAGAGAGATCCATGAAGGTGATGCAGCCAGTCATGAAGGATACAAAGCAGTGGTGAAGAAAGTTTTAAGGGCTGGGTTATACTGGCCCTCCATGACAAAAGATGCCAGAGAATTTGTGAGGAAATGCGTCAAGTGTTAGAAAAATGCTCCATTGATAAGGACCCCTGCGGAAGAGATGGGAGCGATGCACTCTCCCTGTCCCTTCGCTAAGTGGGGAATTGACTTGGTAGGACCCTTCCCTCCAGCCTCCGGAGGGAGAAAATTCCTAATAGTAGCAGTGGACTATTTTAGCAAATGGGTGGAAGCTGCTCCCCTGGCTACGATAGATGAAGAAAATGTGATTAAATTCTTGAAGAAACAAATCTGCTGTAGATTCGGAGTACCTAGAATATTGGTCTCCGATAATGGAACACAGTTTAATGGCGAGAACGTGCGAGGATGGTGTGCAAGATTGAACATAATACAGAGATTCACTTCTGTAGCTCATCCTCAAGCTAACGGACAGGTGGAGGTTACTAATCGAACAATAGTAGATGGAATCGAACTAGGTTGACAAAGATAGGAGGAGGATGGGTAAACGAGTTAGATAATGTGTTATGGTCATATAGGACTAGCCCGAAGACAGCAACTGGAGAGTCCCCATTTCAGCTGGTCTACGGAGCGACGGCAGTGATACCTCCAGAGGCCGTTTTACGATCGCACCGAGTTGCCCAATTTGAAGAACATCAGAATGAAAGATTGATGAGAGAAGCTCTAGATTTGATGGAAGAAGAAAGAGAGATGGTCAGAGTACGTGTGGAAAGATATAAAAGCAGAATTAAAGCTGCATATGATCGAAGGGTGATCCCGAGGTCCTTCAGAGCAGGGGACCTGGTGCTGAGAAGAGCGGACGCCCTGAAAAATACAGGAAAGCTGGAGCCCAACTGGGAGGGACCCTATAAGATCACACAGGTGCTGAAAGGAGGAGCATACAGACTGCAGAGCATGGCGGGGGTTGACATAGCTAGACCCTGGAACGTTTGCCATTTGAAGAGATTCTTTATTTGAAGACAGTGTAAGGTCTTGAGACCGTATATAATTTTTGTTTTATGATTTTTTGCATTGATCCGTACTTTGCTTGGTGTATTTTGTGGCTTCACCGGAGCTCTTTTTCCCTCTCTACGGGTTTCCCCTTTGGGGTTTTTCCGTAAAGAGGTTTTTAATGAGACCGGCGTAGGTTATCTATGGCCTATGTTGAAAATTAACAATAAAGCAATGAAGCCTTATCCTTTTTTGAAGAAAGAATTATTCAGAATTATTATGTCTTGGTTATCTTTCTCATATTTGAACATGCGACGTATGAATATAACTATAACAAGAGTGAGAAACACTCAAAGGCCTAGAGGCCGAGGCGCTCCAGAGAGCCCTCACTTCACTTGAGACCCAAGTGGGTTACTGAAATGAGAGGATTTTACGAATTAAAATCTTTTAAGAATAAGAGTGAGAGACACTCAAAGGCCTAGAGGCCGAGGTGCTCCAGAGAGCCCTCACTTCACTTGAGACCCAAGTGGGTTACTGAAATGAGAGGATTTTACGAATTAAAATCTTTTAAGAATAAGAGTGAGAGACACTCAAAGGCCTAGAGGCCGAGGTGCTCCAGAGAGCCCTCACTTCACTTGAGACCCAAGTGGGTTACTGAAATGAGAGGATTTTACGAATTAAAATCTTTTAAGAATAAGAGTGAGAGACACTCAAAGGCCTAGAGGCCGAGGTGCTCCAGAGAGCCCTCACTTCACTTGAGACCCAAGTGGGTTACTGAAATGAGAGGATTTTACGAATTAAAATCTTTTAAGAATAAGAGTGAGAGACACTCAAAGGCCTAGAGGCCGAGGTGCTCCAGGGAGCCCTCACTTCACTTGAGACCCAAGTGGGTTACTGAAATGAGAGGATTTTACGAATTGAAATCTTTTAAGAATAAGAGTGAGAGACACTCAAAGGCCTAGAGGCCGAGGTGTTCCAGAGAGCCCTCACTTTACTTGAGACCCAAGTGGGTTACTGAAATGAGAGGATTTTACGAATTAAAATCTTTTAAGAATAAGAGTGAGAGACACTCAAAGGCCTAGAGGCCGAGGCGCTCCAGAGAGCCCTCACTTCACTTGAGACCCAAGTGGGTTACTGAAATGAGAGGATTTTACGAATTAAAATCTTTTAAGAATAAGAGTGAGAGACACTCAAAGGCCTAGAGGCCGAGGTGCTCCAGAGAGCCCTCACTTCACTTGAGACCCAAGTGGGTTACTGAAATGAGAGGATTTTACGAATTAAAATCTTTTAAGAATAAGAGTGAGAGACACTCGAAGGCCTAGAGGCCGAGGTGCTCCAGAGAGCCCTCACTTTACTTGAGACCCAAGTGGGTTACTGAAATGAAAAGATTTTGTGAATTAAGATCTTTTTAGGAATAAGAGAGTAAGAAATACGTAGAGGCTCAGAAAACCGAAAGCCTTCCAGAAAGCCCTAACCATGCTTGAGAATTACAAAGATTATATGATGAAGAAAACAGGTCTTATGATTCGGGAGTTAAGAGAAGAGGGAGGATGACCTCCCACAACCAAGCCACCCGAAATCAAAAACAAAAAACCGTACAGTCAAGGAGTGGTTTCAACGTAGCCTACAAGACCAACAAAAGGGGGGAAGAAAGAGCCGCACCTCCAACACATTCTTTGCTGGTCTTGTAAGTTACTCATGCACGAAAGAGAAAGACAACAAAAACATCCAACACCAAGCTAATACGACTACTGCAAAAAAGCCCCCACATATCCAGGAGTGTGGGGTCCCCTACAAAGTATGGAGAGCAAGTAGTATGAGCAGAAAGTAAAGAGTGTAGCAAAACAACAGAAAAATAAATTGTTTGATGTGATCATAGAAATGTGAAACTTAAACTGTTTTCTCAACAGCATCCCCTTCAGCAATAGCCCCCTCGACCTCAACTCCTTCGACAATGCCACCCTCCTCAGCAGCATGATTGCTAGATCCTCCGCCCTCCTCCGGACCCGTAGTACCTCCCATGGTGTCTGCAACGCCAGTTCCTCCATCTATTGTGGTTGCCGCGATTAGAGCGGAGTCATAAGGATAAACCAGACGCTCCAGAGGCTTTAGATCAGCCATACCTACCTTGACAGCTTGCAGTTTGGTGATAGCCTGACTCATTCCGGGTAGCCACCAAGGACTATCAGGGCTCTCCTTAGGATCCCCCAAGAATTTCGGAGGAGTAGCAAGCCGGTCCAAGTGGAACTCGCGAGAGTAAGTTCCATTAAACCCCGGGGCTGAGTGCTCGGCTACGGCGTTGCTGAAGCCGTGGTCGATAAAATGAGGGATGTGCGGCCCCATGGCACAGAGGAAGCTCGAGCTCTTTAAGAAGCTGGATAGCCACTGAGTATGAAGAGTTTCCAAGAACTCTTGACCCAGAGAAGAAGTGAATAAGGATTTAATGCAAGCCTGCACCCCGACATCCGGCAGCTCGCGCTCCATCCGTTCCACCTCTAGCACCAGGCGCTTAATCCTGGCTACATCCTGCTTGCTTTGAGCCTGTAAGAGGGACAACTCCTCAGAAAGAGCTTGAGCTCGCTTATGGGCCTTATCTTTCTCCGTGGTGATATCCTTGAGGGTTGACTGGAAAGAGGATGCTTCAGCCCGGAGAAGTTCAAGCTCAGCTACCATCTCAACGCCTTGGTCGAGTATCTTAGTATAGGTGAGACCAAACTACAAAGGAAAAAAAATTAACACCTGAAGATATGAAGAAAGCAAAGATTATAAAAAGGGAAAATGCCAGAAAATACCTCAGAGAAAAGATGAGCGCCGCGAATCAGTCGATCCTCAGGAAGAGGCGGGTCGGATAACTCAGCATCAGGAGGAGCAGGACATCGGTCAATGAGGCGATGGAGAGGCTCGTAAATAGTAGAAGGAGGAGTTCCCTTATCAGCACGGGTAACTTTCCCCTTCTTCTTCTTAGATGTACCACATTCGGAAAAAAACGCATTGGCAGAGGAACGGGTTCTCTTGGCAACTGAGCCTGGGACCTGAGTAGAGGAACTAGGGAGAGGAGGAATCTTCGAAGAACCCTCTGGAGCCGGAGTCTTTGCAGAGCTCTCGAGAGCGGGAGACGGAGGAGCCTTTGGAATATCTTCTGGAGCGGATAACACAGGGGTCTTCACTATGCTGAGAGCAGGGGCATCTCGGGAGATATGAGTCAACCAACTCATTGCTACAAATAAACAAGAAAATTTTCAGAACTCAGAAAAACAGCCACATGCAAGAAATAAAATATAGCAATAGAAGATTTTTTACCATCTCGGGAACCTAAGGGAAAATCTTGAGGGCAAAAGCCGAAGTGGGAGAGGATGCGAGGATTGTTGCAAATGGCAATAACATCGAAATAGTCGTGCAAACGGGTATGAGTGTTGAGATTGTTCATAATAGTGAGATTGGAAACAGAGTAAGCTTTCAGGGGAGGAGGAATCACTCCGGGATTTTGGAATAACCAATCCCCGTGAGGAAATGGCCAATCGGTAGGGCTGGTAGCAAAGAAATAGTAATCTCGCTAAGATGAGTCTTCCTCATGGAGTTTTTTCAGAAATTTACAAACACGGGACCTTCGCCCACTAACATAGAAAAAACCATCATTCACCTTACATGAGTGTTGGCTCAGAAATAGTTCGGCAGATGGGTCACCCCCATTCCCCTTCACCAAGATGTAAAAACCTATCATGGTACAGATAGCATTCGGAGTAAACTGGTTAAGAGGGATCTGCATGCGGGTGGATATGGCAGCCAGATAAGGATGAATCGGAAACCGTAGTCCGGCCCTAAGATGGGCTTCGAAAAAAGCAAGGGTCCGAGGCTGGGGAATATCTGGGCGTTCATCGGAGCGAGGAGCACGAAAGGCGTACTCCGATGGAAAGCCATAGGCGTGAGCAAGGTCAACTAGGTGAGTATGGTCGATTTGGGAAGCGGGGGAAATCCTATTCTCTGGACTCCCCATTAGAGAGGGAGTCGCTTTAGAGGAATTTTGGCTGGCAGCTTCCGGTGGAGAGGGAGGATTTGACATCGATTTACAATGTTAATAAAAGAAGAACAAAAGAATAGCTGGGTTACCTTGAAGTAGAAGGGCTATGGAATCAGACGAGGCGGTTGACGACAGCAGAGACTCGAGGTGAAGAACACCGGAGAAGAAGGATGAAGACGATGAGAAATCTTTGGGAGGAGTGAAATTTGAAAAGCAAAGAGAGAAAAAGGAGATGGTTGCGTGAAGTAAATGAGGAAAGATAGGGGGAAAAATCGAGGGTTTTCCTCGGGAGAATAACAGAAGAGAGAGAAAGGTGATCGCGTGGAGTCCACGCGCGGAAGCCGAAAGGTCTCCCAGAATTGGAGGCGGGAAAGCCCTTGGAGAAGGACGTTTTTGAAACTTCCTCTCCAAAGCAGGGAAGATACACGTTTCTCCAGGAGGACCTTTGTAACAAGTTCTAGGAAAAATTTTCTACTCTCACAAAAGATGTCTCCCTTTTACGAGAGTAGGGGGGAGTAGATGATGCGGCCTAAAAATGTCACCTAATAAGGAGTCGACACGTGTATAGGGGATAAGATAAAAGTGAAAGGATCAGATTATGTAATATGCTCTGAGGAGAAATCCTCTCGGGAGATCCCTTTGGAGGGAGCTTCAGCCAAAGAGAAGCTTCCAGAAGAATTACTTTTGGAGAAAGTTCGTGAGCCTTGAATGTAGGGAGGTTCCGCTATTTTCGACTTAGACTCGATAGAAAGTGGACCTTATCCTCTATTATCTGGGGGAACCAAGTCAAAAAAGAAGAGATATGGCCGAGTCTTCGGGAAGTGGAGGAAAGGAGGCTTCGTCCACTCCGCAGGACCGAGTCTGGCGGGTAGTTCCGGAAAAGGAGGAAGGCTTGACTTCCTCTCCAGCCAACATCTCTATAAATAGGTAAAATCGAGGAGATTTCCAGGTTAGACTCTCGTACATTACGCATTTACTAAACTGAACACAATATACCTTTGGGAGATCTTTTAAGAACTGTTTTTCATATATCAAGGATCCCGAGATCCTTGGGAGAGATTAATAAGCCCTATACTGACTTAGGCATCGGAGTGTCCACGCCGGACTCCCCTCCGGCGTGTTCTTTGCAGGTTCTTGAAGGTTTTGAACGAAGGCAACACACTTGAAGCAATTATTCGTGTTCGAAGAACAGGACGCTTAATCCCGAGGATATATAATCCTCTCGTGCAAATTTTGGCACATCACTTTTTTTACAGATATAAAATCTGGAGAGAAAAAATGGGTTATCCAATCCAAAAATTCTAGAATATGGGTCAAAAGAGATCGGTCTCATATAAAAAGATCCGTAAAATGGTCTCACACAAATTTTTTGTCTAAAATTTATTCAATACTAAAATTCAAAAACGCAGTTCAATATTAAAAATGAAAAAAAAAATTTGTGATCAAAATAAATGTATTATAATAATAAATTCAAATAAAAATATAAAATGATTTGGCAATTACTAAAGCAGTGGCTTTAGAGTTTATTTACTTTAAGTTTCATTTCCATAGATCTTATAACAAATAGGGACAATAAATATTCATCATTACTATTAGAGTCAAATTAAAGTTAAAAAAAAACTCATTATGTCCTGTCTTTATAAAATCCACAATTAATTCAAATATACTAATTAAGTTAATGTGCATATCCCAAGTTAATTAAAATTTCATTTCCAATGTTTCGATTATTTCGAATTAGAATATTCTCCTAATTTAACTATTTTGCATATTAGTTCTAGATCGACATATCATTGATTTTTCTTTCTAATTTTTTGTTCCTTCATATTATTCTTCGATTGACATCGGGATTAAATTCACATAAGCGTGGAATTCGTTCTAAATACTGATTTGCAATCTAATTTACTTTCCGTTTTTGATCGGCTAACTTGGGAGCATGATCCGGATATCTATAGTTTCTTCTCCTTTTTCTATCCCTACACAAAATATCTTTGATTTGGGTAGAGGTGTGCAAAATATGGTTTAGACCGACCAAATCGACTGAACCAAATCAAACCATTAAATATGGTTCGGTTTACGATTTTGAGAATTGATATATATTTTTTTTAGTATGGTTCAGTTTACGATTTTCACTGATTAAAAAATCAAATTAATTTTATATATATATATATATAATTAATATTTATAAGTTTATAGAAACAATTTTTTTTTATGAATTTTCAACTAATAAGGCAAATACTAATACTATCCCGCAATAATCTAATTTCATCTTCCAAGCCCAAAATCAGAAACCCTAGCTTGTTTTTATTCTGATTTGAACCTTATGATAACATTTCTTCTAATCGAATTTGTGAGTGTTATCTCATAATCTCATAATCAGCACACTAAGTGAGTAGTGAGCTGATAGGATCAGATAAGATGACTTAGGCCTTATCAGATGAGTTGAAGGGTTTCAATCAGATGAGAAGGTGATGCTTAGAGTTCAGCACAGTTGGGATCAGCACAGTACTGGACTAAGATCAGTACTTCAGCAGAGTAGATCAGCTCAGTACCAGATCAACACAATACTTGGGTCAGCACAGTACTTGGTCAGTGCAGTAAAGATCAACACAGTATGAAGTCTATCAGCAGAGTTAGCTTTTGATCATCAGAACAGAAGAGTTGAGTATCAGAACACTAAGTAGTGATCTGATCTTTATGGACAAGTCTTCTGGTTCGAAGTTAGTTAGTTTAACTAATAATTTTACAGTTACAACAACTTGAGGGCATAACTACCATTTTCAGTTGGGCAATAACAGAGCACATGGGTTGTTATAAGCGGTTGCAAACGGTTGATAACTACTCAAAACAGTTCCTAACAGCAGCAACTACCTTTGGTCTTTATAAACTCTTGTTTGTGTACATTGTAAAGGTTGGATTGAGAGATTTAGTACGTTATTGTATTCTTTGAGTTGTGTGAGTTCACGAGTGAAGTGAGGAAATATCCAATTCCGAGTGAATGAGTGTGTAAACATTCTTTATCAATCAAAGAAGTACTAGTCTGGTCCAGTGGATGTAGATCACATTGATCGAACCACTTAAATTCTTGTGTGCTATTTGTCTCGTTGCTTACTTTTCTGAATTACTATCCTAAAGCAGTTATTTCTTCTATATTCAAGTGTTCTAATTAGTTGGAGACGTCTAACCGATCGGAATGTACTTGACAATTGGCGTCGTCTGTGGGAAACCCGAAGTAGCTGCAGATCTAAGATGGGGAATTCTACCAAGTACAACATAGAGAAGTTTACAGGCACTGGAGATTTTGGGTTGTGGAAGGTCAAGATGCAGGCCCTCCTTGAACAACAAGGATTATTCGAAGCCTTCGAAGAATCCGACGAGATTGCAGAAGAATCTGCAACAGCTGCGGCTGAAAGGAGCAAGTTGCTCAGGAAAGCTCGAAGCACGATCCTACTTTGCCTTGGAGATAAGGTCTTGAGGGAGGTTGCTAAAGAGAAGTCAGCGAAGGAGGTTTGGGATAAGCTTGAGAAACTATATATGGTGAAAACTCTTGCTAACCGACTATATTCGAAACAGAAGTTGTATGCCTTTAGAATGGGAGATGACAAACCCATTACGGAGCAGCTAGATGAGTTCAACAAGATTCTTGATGATCTGGAGAATTTGGATGTCAAGTTAGAGGAAGAGGATAAGGCTTTGATCCTGTTGAGTACTCTGCCTAAGTCCTTTGAAATCCTAAAGGACACCATCTTGTATGGTAGAAAGGAATCAATCACATTGGAGGATGTGATCTTGGCTGTCAAGTCCAAGTTGTTACATAACAAAACATCTCAAGGAGATAAAAGTAGCAGTGGGGAAAGATTGGCAATCAAGGGAGGACAGAAGAAATCTGCCTCCAAGAAGGGGTCTAGTCAACCCAAGGGAGCTGATAAGGGAAAATCAGCAGTGTCAAATCAAGGGGACGTAGTGTGCCACCACTGCAACAAACCTGGGCACTTTAAGAGTACTTGTTACAAGTACAAACAACTTATGAGAAAATCTGGTCCTAAGAACCCTGTTGATAAGAATCAAGCAAATCAAACCCAAGATGATAAGGAGCAGAAAGGCTATGAGTCAGCTCAGTCCCTATCCATCACTTCCACTAAAGAGCAGCAAGATTGGATTTTAGATTTAGGGTGTTCTTTCCACATGACTCCAAGAAGAGAGTGGTTTTATGATTTTAAGCATCAGAATGGAGGTTCTGTGTTGTTAGGGAATGATCACACTTGCAAAGTCAGAGGTGAAGGTACAGTACACTTGAAGATGTATGATGGAGTAGTGAGGATTCTCAAGAGGGTCAGGTATGTTCCTGAACTCAAGAGAAATTTGATATCTCTCGGTATGCTGGATTCATTGGGCTATAAATTCCAGTCAGAAGATGGAGAGCTCAGAGTTTCAAAGGGGAAGCTTACTGTTCTTAAAGGTGAGAGAAGAAATGATCTCTACTTTCTTAAGGGGGGAACAGTTATTGGCAGATCAGATGTGGCAAGGGTGCAAGACAACTCAATGTTGTGGCACAAAAGATTAGGTCATGTAGGAGAGAAGGGCCTACTTGAGCTAAGTAAGCAAGGATTGCTAGGTAGTGACAAGATCACAAAACTTGATTTGTGTGAGCACTACATTCTTGGGAAATCCAAGAGATTGAAGTTTGGGAAGAGTTCACACTCTACCAAAGGAATTTTGGACTATGTCCATTCAGATTTATGGGGGTCAGCTAGGAATCAGACCAGAAGTGGTGGGAGATACTTCATGTCTATTATAGATGACTACTCAAGGAAGGTATGGATCACTATCCTGAAATCCAAGTCAGAAGCATTTGAAAAGTTCAAGGAATGGCTCACTGAGGTGGAGAATATTTCTGCAAAGAATCTCAAGCATTTGAGAACTGATAATGGGCTGGAGTTCATATCAGAAGAGTTCAATGTTTTCTGCAAGAAGAAGGGTTAATGAGGCATAGAACAGTACCAGGTACACCTCAGCAGAATGGAGTAGCTAAGAGAATGAACCAAACTTTGCTTGAGAGAGTTAGATGCATGTTGAGCAGCTCTGGATTGCCTAAAGTATTTTGGGGAGAAGCAGTGTCAACAACAACATATTTGATAAATAGAAGCCCTTCCTCAGCTGTGCAATTTAAAACCCCAGAAGAGTTATGGTCTGGCCATGCAGCTGAGTACAGTAATTTGAAGGTGTATGGTTGTTCAGCATATGCCCATGTCAAGCAAGATAAGCTTGAGCCTCGAGCCTTGAAATGTGTGTTCATATGATATCCTTCAAGTGTGAAAGGATACAGATTGTGGTGCCTAGAAGCTGGAATGCAGAAGTGTATTATCAGCAGAGATGTAACTTTTGATGAGAATTATGCCATTGAAAGAGGAGGCAAACTCCAGTCCAGCACACAACAAACCAGATGAGACACAGGTGGAGGTGGAGCACGGTGACATCAGAACACTAACTGAAGAGCAGATTGATCCAGATGAGGAGGAAACTACTCATAGTGATACTGATCTTCATGACTATCAGCTCACTAGGGACAGATCAAGAAGAGAAGTCCACCCACCTCAGAGGTATGGTCAAGCTGACATAGTATCATTTGCATTATGTGCAGCTCTTGAGGTGGAGTCTTTGGAGCCTAAAACTTACACAGAAGCCATCAATTGCCATGACAAAGAGAAGTGGTTAGTTGCAATGGAGGAAGAACTGTTATCTCTTAACAAGAACCAGACTTGGGAGATTGTTGAGAGACCTAAGAACAAGAAACTTGTTGGGTGTAAGTGGATCTACAAGAAAAAGGTGGAGGCTCAGAGAGGTGGCAAGATTAGGTACAAGGCAAGACTTGTAGCTAAAGGATATACACAGAAAGAAGGTATTGACTTTAATGAAATCTTCTCACCTGTTGTAAAGCATTGTAGCATCAGAATCTTGTTGGCTATGGTTGCTCAATATGAATTAGAGCTGCATCAGATGGATGTGACCACAGCATTTCTTCATGGGACTTTAGATGAGAAGATCTACATGAAAATACCAGAAGGGTTGGACATAGAATATGGAGAAGACAAAGTGTGCTTACTCAGAAAATCACTCTATGGCCTCAAACAAAGCCCTAGACAATGGTACTTGAGGTTTGATGAGTACATTTGCTCAATTGGTTTTGCAAGAAGCTTGTATGACAGTTGTGTTTACTTCAGGAGAGTTAGGAGTTCAGTTACCTATCTTCTGCTGTATGTAGATGATATGTTAATAGTTGGGGAGTCTATTAACAGTATCAATCAGGTTAAGGAGATTCTCAAAAGGGAGTTTAAGATGAAAGATCTTGGTGAAGCTAAAGTGATTCTTGGGATGGAGATCAGTAGAGTTGAGGGAGCAATTCAGCTTAGTCAGCCTACCTATCTGAGGAAGGTGTTAGAGAGATTCAGGATGAATCAAGCTAAGTCAGTTTCTACACCAATTGGTCAGCATCAGAAGCTATCCAATCAGATGTGTCCCAAGAACAGCCAAGAAAGAGCTCAGATGAGTAAGGTTCCTTATGCCAGTGCAGTAAGGAGCTTAGTGTATGCTATGGTGTGTTGTAGACCAGATTTAACTCATGCAATGAGTGTAATCAGCAGATACATGAGTGATCCAGGCTTAAGTCATTGGGAGACAGTTAAGTGGGTCATGAGATATGTTCTGGGAACAGCTGAGAAAGGTCTGAAATTTCAGAAGATATCAGATGAGGGAGAAACACTTGTGGGATATGTTGATGCCGACTATGCAGCCAATGTAGACACAAGAAAGTCCTTAACAGGGTATGTATTCACCTTATTTGGTACAGCTATATCATGGAGGTCAATACATCAGTCCGTAGTTGCATTATCTACTACAGAATCAGAATATGTAGCCTTGATTGAAGCAGTAAAGGAGAGCATGTGGCTTAGGGGGATCTTGAAGGAGTTTGGTATATCACAAAGAAGTGTGACTGTCTTCTGTGATAACCAAAGTGCAATACATCTTGCAAATCATCAGGGGTATCATGAGAGAACTAAACATATAGATGTGAAACTGTACTTTGTAAGAGATATTGTTGAGAAGGGGGTGGTCCAGGTAGTGAAGATTGCTACAGAGGAGAACCCTGCTGATGCGTTCACTAAGGCATTGCCAAAAGAGAAGTTTGGCTTGTGTCTTAGACTTATTGGACTGCATTAATTCCTCTGAGGAGAAGGCTACTGTTCTTGTGGCAGAAGATCAGTAGTGGAGGCTATTCTTTGAGGAGAATAGTGTTGGTGTTTTTTGTTTTGGTGGAGATTAGTTCGCTTATGAGCTAAAGGTGGAGAATTGTGAGTGTTATCTCATAATCTCAGAATCAGCACACTAAGTGAGTAGTGAGCTGATAGGATCAGATAAGATGACTTAGGCCTTATCAGATGAGTTGAAGGGTTTCAATCAGATGAGAAGGTGATGCTTAGAGTTCAGCACAGTTGGGATCAGCACAGTACTGGACTAAGATCAGTACTTCAGCAAAGTAGATCAACTCAGTACCAGATCAGCACAATACTTGGGTCAGCACAGTACTTGGTCAGTGTAGTAAAGATCAACACAGTATGAAGTCTATGAGCAGAGTTAGCTTTTGATCATCAGAACAGAAGAGCTGAGTATCAGAACACTAAGTAGTGATCTGATCTTTATGGACAAGTCTTCTGGTTCAAAGTTAGTTAGTTTAACTAACAGTTTTACAGTTACAACAACTTGAGGGCATAACTACCATTTTCAGTTGGGCAATAACAGAGCACATGGGTTGTTACAAGCGGTTGCAAACAGTTGATAACTACTCAAAACAGTTTCTAACAGCAGCAACTACCTTTGGTCTTTATAAACTCTTGTTTGTGTACATTGTAAAGGTTGGATTGAGAGATTTAATACGTTATTGTATTCTTTGATTTGTGTGAGTTCACGAGTGAAGTGGGGAAATATCCAATTCCGAGTGAATGAGTGTGTAAACATTCTTTATCAATCAAAGAAGTACTAGTCTGGTCCAGTGGATGTAGATCACATTGATCGAACCACTTAAATTCTTGTGTGCTGTTTGTCTCGTTGCTTACTTTTCTGAATTACTATCCTAGAGCAGTTATTTCTTCTATATTCAAGTGTTCTAATTAGTTGGAGACGTCTAACCGATCGGAATCTACTTGACAGAATTATATTCTGTATTATTGAGTTTTATTTTATCTTTTAAAATTGCGTTTTATATGTTTATTAATTATTGTGTAGGAAAAAAAAAAAGAAAAAATTCGGTTCAGTCAAAATCGACTGGACCGACCGAAATATTATGGTTTCAAACCGAATAATTTTTATAAATACAGTTTGGTTTACGATTTGAAAAAAAAAATGGTTTATACTTTGGTTTACGATTTCATTAACCAAACCGCCTGTTGCACACCCCTAGATTTGGGTATATAACTTTAATTCCGTTTGTTTTACTTTAAGAAAAAACGTATCCTCTTCCCAAATCTTGTTTCTTTTTCTTTCTTGTTTCCTTGTGTTACTCAAACTATCATATCGCGATCTCAGAGATTCTATGGTTTAAGGTACATTTGAATTTAAAATTTGAAGACGGACCGTGAAAGAGGTATGGTTTATATATAAATTATAAAGTTTAATTTAATGGTTTTTTTAAGAATTTTATGGGTTGGATTTGAATTTTGTTCGTTTATGCAAACATACTTAAGTGTTATGCAAATTTCTTTTTAAATTTATGCAATTACAACATTCACCATTATGCGAAAAAGTTATTGTTATGAATTTTTTGAGTTGGATTTGAAATTTGTTCGTTTATGCAAGCATACTTAAGTGTTGTGCAAACTTCTTGTTAATTTATGCAATTACAACACTCATGGTTATGCAAAAAAGTTATTGTTTTATGCAAAATATTTCGTTGGTTTATGCAAAGTCGTATAGGGGCTCATAGAGTCTGAGTATCAAAGAGTCTAAGTAATGGTAGTCTTGTTTTTTTTTTTCCCATAATTATATGGAGTTGGTATGTATTTTCAGGGAGTTCATAAAGTTTATTTTGATTGTAAATTTTTTTTGATACTTTTGTGTTTAATTTTGGGTTGAAGTTGTAATCTTATTTTGAAAATTTCGGAAATTTTTGGAAGGTGATTCAATGCATCAACAATTTTCAAAGGATTTAGACAATAAAAAGGTTCTGAATTAAAAGGAAAAGATAAAGGGCATAAGTTCACAAGCCGAACCAAAGGCCAGGGTGCCATCGAAAAATGGTACACCCCTAAATATGGCCTACCAATAAAAGCGATTAAAAAGTCTGAAATAACTGATCAAGTCAAGGAATCTGAAACCGGGTGAAGGCTATGGAGGCTCAAATGCATCGCCCCAACTGCCTTTGAACTTGGAGACACGGGTGAAATCATTGTCAAGCCCAGTCGATGGGCTGATAGTGTAGTCCGTGAAGGCTCTAGCCTCGAATCCATTGATAGCGTTGCCTGGGATTTGGTGATGGGATAGACTCCCCTAGGCATATTGGGGCTACTACGTTTCTCCGTGGAACGAGTGAAGACTGCCCGAGTAGGGGAAGGAACGTCGTTGGCACTAGCCTCCAAATTCGAATTGTCGTTGGCCGCTGCAGCCACAGGTTTCATACAGAGGTCCGAGGGCTCATCCGTGCTGAGACTGGAGAAGGAATTGCTAACTGGACCGAATCGACTTCGATATCTGAGGAGGGGTTTCACAGGGACGCTCGGGGCCAGAGGTCTAAGGGAGAAGGCCTCGATCGTCTTTTGTGTCGGGTCCTACCACGGGAGACATCATGAGGAGGTGGTTGGGCCTATCCCATAGAACAACGAGCAAACACATGTCCAACTACCTTACAATGGATGTAGAACTTCGGAAGCTGCTCATATAGCACTTCCACAGTCACAGATCGATCCTCACATTCAAGGACCAGCCGCTCCAAAAAAGGTTGTTTCATATCCACCTTGACCAAGATTCTAGCATACTGAGTCATGGTCTTAGCTGATGTGTGTCCGTCCATCTTAACAAGCTTGCCAACCGCCAATGTCGCAGCCGAGAGAACCGTGGACTGTCAAAGCTCAATCGGGAGGCCGATGAGACGTACCCAAACTTGAGCCGTCGAGGTCGGGGCCTGGTTCAGATTGAAACCGGGAGACCATTTTTGTAGCTGGATGGAACCTGGGCCCAATTGTCAATCTCGTCTCCTAAAAATACGGTCGCGCTCTTCTAGTATGTGAAATTTGAGAATAACAAATCCTTTTTCGATTGGCACAACAGATAGTCTCCCATGGAGGGACCAAATCTTGACGAGCCTCTTCGACAGCTCAGCATACAGGATCAGGACTTTTCCACGATGGGTGATTAAGCGACCAATCAAAGCATCCTTGAATTCGTTCACTCCAACCTGTAACGTGGCATTATCGATCGAGATCGTGAAGTAATCCCTCTTCTTACATGGACGCATGTGATCAGAAAAAACGACTGGGGTTCGAGAAACTCAGTGAACCCAGGAAAGTGCGCCTCCAAGGACGGGAGGTGGACACCAATGGGTATAGACTGGTCTAGAGATTTCAAAAAGGCAGCCAGTCGCGTGAACCGAGGTATAAGAAGTTTAGCCAGAGCAATTTCATCAAGGGAGAAATTGACCAAAGTCGGGGGGTCGACGGAGATGGAGCCTGCTCGTGTAAGGACGGTGGCAAGGAGCAAGCTGGGAGCCCGGGGGAATGCACCTGCGCGCCGTCAAGCGGCACAGAAGAAGCCCCCTGTTCCCGCAAGGGCGGCCGAGGCGGACAGAGAGAGGCAGCACCTAAGGGCGGCACTCTACTGGGGGGAAGGACGGCCAATCGGGGCCAAGGTTGTCGTGGTCGACCGCCGCAGAAGCAGGTGATCGAGGAGGAACTTATCGGCGATGCGTCGTTGAGCTCTGGGACGTCGACCATGGGGATAGACAGTGCAGTGGTCCTAGACGAACGCTGTGGCCGCCATGGGCGGACCTGGGAGCAGGGCGACACAGAGAGGTAGGGAGGGACGGCAGGCGGCGGCCTGGTGCAAAGTGGCACGGCTGGGAGGGGGAAGATGGTAGACGACGGCCTGGTGTAGTGGCAATAGAGAAGGAGAGAGGGTGGGGGTGGGTGGCGGGTTACACCTCCATTGTGTGTAAATCGCACATAGTAGCACGACTGGAAAGGGGGCGACGACAGGCGTCGGCCTAGTGCAACGGCAGCGGAGATGGATAGAAGGTGGGGGTGGGCGGCGGGTTACACCTCCACGGTGTGAATCTCACACAATGGGAATTAGGGTTTTACTCATTAGGTAAATCAATTATGTATTTAATCTATTCAATTTTTCAAGGGATTTTGGATTTGTCATTAATGTTCTTCAATCTGTTTTGGTAAAGGCCAGTTTTAGGAATGTTCCTTATTTGTTTTGCCTTTTTTGAGAGAATTTTTTTTTTTTAAATTAATTTAGTTGACTTATTCATATTGACAAATTGATTGAATTAAAAGCTACTCTCTCCGTCCCGTGATTACTTGCACACTTTTTTTATTGGAACGTCCCAAAATTACTTGCACACTCTTAATATGGAAATACCCCACAAAATTAATAACCTCACAACATCATTTTATTTTCAAAATTGTCACTTCTCTTTTCCTTACATTTCACTTTACACATCATCAAATTCACTTTACACATCATCAAATTACCTAAAATGCCCCTCTTTTATCTTACATCATCAACCACTAAATCCATTTTTCTTAAACAACGTGCCGGTCAAACTATACAAGTTATCCCGGAACGGAGTGAGTACTATATTTAGGTTCCATTTTAAATTTACTTGTAACTCTAATTAAACATTGAACCTAATTGTAAACTCTACAGGCTAAATGAAGATTTTATTTATTCTAAGGTTCAATATTCTAGACTACATTACAATTAAGGACAAAATATTTTAATATTACAATTATGGTCAAATTATTTGTGATTCAATTTTTTTTTAAAAGAATCTTATGGTTTATTAAATAAAATGAAAAATCTCTTATTTTTTCAATTGTTTTGGACATATTTATATATATATATATAAATATTGAAGCTTTGACAAATATTAATAACAAATAAAAACCGTGTTATTATTTATAAAATATAAATAATAATAATAATATTTCCTAACAATCAATAATATAAATTCACATAATATCCAACGAAACAATCTTTAAAAAAAATTTTAGATCCCTTGAAAATAGTGAAAAGATATATGAGAATATGTCAAATTCTTATATTTCTCCATCCCCTATATACTAGTAGTAAGTTTGTACTCCAACATATATTTGTAGAGAGAGCGAGAGAGAGGGGGCGCCTGCGCATACATAATACGTGTGCCTTCTCCAAAAATGGTGAAAATAAACTGGAAGGATTTCTGGACGAAATCTACTCTGCTGGCCCTCGCTTTGGGACAGATTCTCTCTCTTTTGATCACTTCTACTGGATTTACATCTTCTCTGCTCGCAAAGAAAGGTTTATCTATTACCCTTTCCTTTTCTCCTGCATGTTAATTAATTTATCAATGTCGATCGCCAAATTCAGTTTTACAGTAATTTTGTGCCTCAATTGTAGGAATTGATGCACCAACCTCACAGTCTTTTTTGAATTATCTACTTTTGGCTTTCGTCTATGGAGCCATCCTGCTTTACAGAAGACAGCCTCTTAAGGTGCCTTTCAACCACTTGTTCTTTGTTCATCACTCCCCTAAATTATTCTCTAATTTCTTCATAATTTGACCCGAATGATGTGTGCGTTTTTTAGTTTATATTAGTATTCATGTTAGAGTCACACTGATTGTTTGAGTCACGATTTTGACTTGATTCTAACTTGGTGTGTTAAAAATTCAATTAAAAAATTGAAGATATATACAAATTACTTATATTCCAATTGTAATGATTCTCAGAGGTTCTACAGTTTCAATTCTCTTGAACTCATGGTTTAGCATACATTGCCCTGCCTCTAAAACTAAGGATTTCAAATTAGTTTTTTTTTTTTTTTTTTTTAAGATTTGACATCCTAGTAAAGGCATTTGAAACTAATAATAGTTCGGATTGTACCAAATTTTAAGAGCATGTGCATCGACGGTGAAATTATATATGTTTGTTCATCATTCTTATATGTTTATCTAATTCTGCGTCGTGTTGCTTCTTATTTTACCATATTATTAAATCACACATCCCTTTATTTCTCTGATCAGTCCAAATGGTATTACTATGTCGTGCTGGGATTTGTTGATGTGGAAGCCAATTTTCTTGGTAAGTTGAGCTTATAAAACTAGCATAAGGCAGGCAGAAATTATCTTCTTAATGAGTCCTTTCATTATTCTAAATTTGCATTGAATACAATTGATTACATAATTGAAAAGTAGGGGTACTTGAAGTTTCAAAGAGTAAGATATATAAGTTTTTTTTTAATGTGACAGTGGTTAAGGCATACCAGTACACTTCTATTACAAGTGTTATGCTTCTGGATTGTTGGGCAATACCGTGCGTCATGTTACTCACTTGGTTAGTTTTGAAGACAAGATATAGATTTCAAAAGCTGGTTGGTGTAGTAATTTGTATTGCCGGTCTTGTAATCGTTGTTTTCTCCGACGTACATTCTGCAGACAGATCAAGTACTTAATCTCATTATCTACTTTCTCTGAAAACTTATTCGATTATGGTACTTTATTTTGTGATTAATTTATTGTAGGTGGTGGTAGCAACCCTTTGAAAGGTGATATGTTTATTATTGCTGGGGCAACACTTTATGCTGTTAGCAATGTCAGCGAGGTAAGTTCTTATGAATCTTGATTCTCTGAAAGTGATTTTACATTTGGAAAAGTTGTTTATCCCTCCCTCGTGTAATCAAATATGTTTTCCTGTCCTTTTATGGTTAAATTTAACCAATGTTATAGTTTGGAATCTTCGTATGTTGCAGGAGTTTTTTGTTAAAAAAGCTGACCGCGTGGAACTCATGGCCTTCTTGGGCATTTTTGGTGCCATTGTCAGTGCTTGCCAAATGTATAAATCCTTACAAAGAACTTATGAACTATACTGAATTATTTCTTCATGCTAATTGATGAACACTTGCATGTGGACTTGTTTCCGAATGATCCAGAGCCATATTTGAACGCAATGAACTCAAATCCATTCACACCTCACCTGGGGAGGTAACTCTATATTACCTCATTAACACCCCTAAACTTTCAACACAAATGAAATAGGAGGCCTTAATTGATATCCTGCTCTTTTTTTGTTTTGTTACAGATAGTTCCTTTTATTGGATTTTCTTTAGCCATGTTTTTGTTTTACTCGGGAGTCCCTCTCTTACTCAAGGTACCTATCCCTTTCATTTTAAGGAAATATTTCGATTATTTCATCCCACGTTTACATAATTGATCCCAATTGTAGAAACTTGTTTAATAACCTTTCCATGCAGATCAGTGGATCAACAATGCTAAATCTGTCGTTGCTCACCTCCGATATGTGGTCTGTTTTAATTCGGATCTTTGCATATCATGAAAAGGTCTGGAACAACTCAGATATCAAAAGCTAAAAACAAATCAAGATTACTAACTTGTTATTTATATTGAAAAGTTTTCAGCAGTCCATGATTCTAAGTATCGAATTCAAACCCAATTTTCTGCAGGTCGATTGGATGTACTTTGTGGCTTTTGCTGCTGTTACAGTTGGACTTGTTGTTTATTCAGGGTATGCCCAAAATACCACTTTCAAGTTTCTTCCACTTTTTTCATCTCGTTTATGTTTATGCTCCAATTATGTCCTTGTTGAATAAGCCTTTTTTGAGATGTACCTTTCTTCAAAAATAATTTCTTAGTGCAAAAAATATTAAGAGTTATGATTATGATGATTGAACAAACTGCAGGGGAGATAAGGCGAATTCAGACGATGGCGAGGCTGCTGCAATTGAGGGCAAACGCGCTGATGAGGAGGCTGGTTTAGGTAGTCTAGATAATGCTGGGATCTCGAATTCTTGAGACTTTAGAATCGTTGCAAAAGGTGGCATCACGATGAAACGGAGCGTACAAAATTTTGAGCAGAGTAATTATTTTTGCAGGACTAGGAAATTTTGTTGCATGATTTCAAAGTAATTTACTAGTGTAGTAGGGTGGACTGAAGAATTTTATTATTATTTCAGACTTATTAATTTTAGAATTTTTTTAGCTCATATATTTTAAGAGTTGAATATAAAAATTAAAAATAATTTATTATTGATGGTTATATTTAAATTGAACTTCTAATTCAAAAAATAAATAATCTAAAAAAATTACTAGTGTAGTAGGGTGGGCTGAAGAATTTTATTATTATTTCAGACTTATTAAATTTTAGAATTTTTTTAGCTAATATATTTTAAGAGTTGAATATAAAATTAAAAATAATTTATTATTGATGGTTATATTTAAAGGGGCATTCTATTCTAGTGCCTTTTGACTTGGCAAAACCCATTAAGTGCTACAAAAGAAAAAAAACTCCTATAGGTGCTATTTGAGGGTCAAGATTACATTCTTGCCCTTATAGAGGAGGAAAGTAAGAAAGATGGCATCTCATATCTTCTTCCCACTCCCTCTCTCTCCACAACTCATCGTTTTCAAAAAAAAAAAAAACCACCGCCTCCGGCGAAAACGGCCCAACACCACCACCATCGCCATGGCCAAGCTGTTTGCCATCGACGCCCCCACCATGGCCGTCCGCCTTGAACTCCATGGTCGCTGCCCTTGAAGCTCCGTCGTCGATGGCGAAGATGAATGGCCATTTTCCGGAGATGAAGCTTTTCCCGATCACAATCACAGGTTTGGTCGTCGATGGCGAAGATGAATGGCCATTTTCCGGACCATTTTTCCTAGATGATCTGGCCATTTCCCGATCTGTTTTTTTTTAGATCTGGCCATTTTTCCCGGCGTAGATATCTGGCCTTTTTTTAGACCGTCGCGGCACAGATCGTGAAGGATGGGCTTCGTCGTCGTCGAGATCTGTGAACGACGCCCCTCCGCCGCTTCTCCTCCGCCGTTGGAATTCATAGGTGAGGTTTTTTAATTTTGGATTTTTGAAGACGATGGTTTTTTATCTGTATCTGTTAATTGATTTTTTATTTTGGTTTTTGATTTTTTGAAGACGATGGTGAGGTTTTTTATTTTGGATTTGTAACTGATTTTTTCTTCCACAAATTGTTGCCGGAATTTTCTTCCACAAATTGTTGCCGGAATTGAAGATGATGACGGTCGATGAAGATGAAGATGGAGACGAAGGCCGGATTTTTTCTTCCACAAATTGTTGCCGGAATTTTCTCAAGCGGCGGCTAGGGTAGGGGCTAGGGTTTCCACATCCCACTTGGGCCTGCTAGTGGGCTAAGGTTTCCCACCCCTAATCTGCCCCCACTCTTTCAATTAAAACACCCTTGAAGACACTTAGAATTGCTTTTTAGATGAAACAAAAATGTTATTTTTTTACTAGAACGGTTGGTGCATATAAATTATTTGTTGGTGCAAAATAATTTATTCGTTGGTGCAAAATAATATATTCGATGATGCAAAATAATTTTTTTGTTGATGCAAATAATTTCTCCGATGATGCAAATAATTTACCGTCGTTGATGCAAATTTATTTTTTTCGTTGTTGAATTTTTCTTCGTATTTTTTGAGAATTTAGTTTTGTATTTTTTTAAAAAAAAAGTTGATCTTATTTTGGTTGAATTGTGAAATAATAGAAAAAAAAAGAACAAACAGAGTCAAGGCAGATTATTTTTGTTTGAGTAAATTTTTTTGGGTAACAATCAATTTTTGGGTAACAACATGTGTGAGATTCATTTTTTTCTAACAATCAATTTTAATTAACAAAAAAAAAATAACAAAAATAACAAAAAATTCGAAAATAAATGCACAAAAAATTAAAAAACAATATAAAACTCACAAAATCAAAAAAAAAAAAACAAAATAAATATAAAAATAACATTTGCATCAACAAAGAAAGATTTGCATCAACGAATAAAATTTTAATTGCACCAACAAATAATTTATTTGCACCAACGAAAAATTTAAATTGCACCAACGAATAATTTATTTGCATCTATAAAAAAACAAATTCAAAAAAAAAAAAAAAAACTAGCCCACTAACAGGCCCAATGGGTGAGAAAACCCTAGTCCATGCCCTAGCAATTTTGAGGCCGCCGCCTGAGAAAAATCCGGCGAGATGTACAGCGTCGGAGGCGAGAACAGGTGGGAGTGGCGCAGTGGGGGAGGCCTTCTTCAAGATCGAAGATGCAGATCGTCGGAGTGGCGGGTGGGAGAACCTCCGGCGAGCGAGTCTTCGCCTCCGACGCAGTGCGGCTGTTTCGTCCGAAGCAGATCGGCGACGTCGGCCATGGAGGCGGCTTCGTCTTCTTCAGATCGCCGCCCCACCACGGTCGCCGCCCGTCTGCATCAAGCTCCGATGCTTCGCCATGGCCGCCGGGGAAGACGAAGTCCGTCGCCGTGGCTTACCGTCGCTGCTGTGCTTTTCTCCGACGAAGATGGTGGCCTTCGCCATTGCCGACGAGCCTCCATCGCCTTGAACTTTAATTGGCGGCGAACCTTCGCCATGGCTATTGAGTCTCCATGGCCGCCGAGCCTCCATCGCCGCCGCGCGCCGCTGCTTCGCCATGGTTGTCGAGCCTCCATCACCGCTGCCGAAAGTTTTGCAGACGAGAATGCCTAAAACACGATTATCCAACCACCTCGACTAGTTCTTGCACTATGAGTTGAAGGATAATTTGGATAAAGTAATACTAAGAGTGGTTTTGAAATTCAAATTGCATTGATGGGACATCTGCAAAAATCAAAGAATGTGTGAGGAGAGAGGAGAGAGAAGAAGATGAGAGGAGTTGTTTAAAAATGGCAATTTGGGTTTTTTAGGGTGAATTTGACACCTAATGTCAATTTTTAAAAAAGATGGCACCTACATAAAGTGGTAGGGTGAAAATGGCACCTAAGCAGCAATAAACTCATATTTAAATTGAACTTCTAATTCAAAAAATAAATAACCAAATTTTTTTTGACAACTCTTGTAAATATTCAATTCCAAATAAATTTTAATGTAAAAATAAAATTCTATATTAATTTACAAATTGTTTTTAACTTTTGAGACGACGGCATAGAGAAAATATCAATTTTAGTCCTGTAATTTAGGTCGAGATGCTACTTTCTCAATTTTATTCCTAACAGGACAATTATAGTCATGTAACTTGAGCAGAGCTCAACTTTAGTCCTGTAACTTTGCACTGAAATTGGAATAATGAGAATTTTATTTATTTATGTCCAAAACTTTAACCTTTTTTAAAGAACGTAAAAAAAAAAAAAAGATACGTCACATAATTTCGTAACTTGGTTAATTTACGACATTTTTCTTTATTCTGCAAGTTGTAAATAGTGAGTTGTAATTTTTTTTATCCACATGACAATTGTTTTTTCACGCTATACAAGTCAAGTTCGGCCACGTTACAATTTATGTCGGTTATACATAATTTTATGAGCACGTGAAAAAAACGTGAGTGAAACGATACCATTTTGGGGTCTCCGACAAAAAATGGACATGAATTAATGAATTTACAAAATTATGGGATGTAAAATTTTTTTTTTGGGTCGTTTTTAAAAAAGATGAAAATTACGTGTCGTAAATAATTTTTTTCTCTCCCAAAATTGATACCGTTAGGACTACAATTGGAAAAGTTTAAAATTACGGGACTAAAATTAATACTTTTAGGACTAAAATTGAAAAGTGTAAAATTACATAACTAAAATTGGACTCAACTTAAATTACAGGACTAAAATTGATATTTACAGTGAATCTTAAACATAAAACTTAAGAAAGAAAAAAATACTAGTATAATAATTAGATGGTTGAGAGATAATTTTATAAAATTTTATGTTATACAATAAAAAATTGATTATATTAAATGTATATGTGAATCCCAAATGTAATTAAATAAAAAGTGATATTTGCGTGCAATTTGTTACACTTATACAATTGAAATTGGACTTCAATAAATTGAGTTAAAGTGTTGGATCAAAAATTAAATTGAATATTAAAATTCGAGTCTATATATACATTCGATTGCATATATACACTTTCGATTGCATAAAAGAATTTATCTTATTATTTACATTTTTTTAAAACAAAATACCCATATTAAAATATTTCAATTTTTAAGCATGGAAACTTGTGTAGAATTGATTAAAATGAAAAGTACAAAAACTGGAGAGTAATATGATGTAATGAAAATATGATTGAATGGAATTAACTCATGAATGGAATGAATGTGAGAAAGGAATAAAATAGGAATGACAATTGTTATGATTGGTATGAACAAGTGTAAAATTACCTAAATTATTATTATTGTTAATTTTTGTTGTTGTGATGGTTTGTTATTAATACTAATTATTATTTAAAAAATATTATTATTGAAAAATTATTATTATTATTATTAAATATTATAATATTATATATTAATATATATATTACTATTAACCTATAAAAATATTATTGTTAAGTGTTTAAATTACTATTATCAAATAATAAAATATTTATTTTAATTTAAGGGTATGTATTATTAATATTTTTATAACTATTACTATATATTAATGTATATTTAATTATTATTTAATTATTTAATTTTATTATTGATTTTCAAATTTTTATTACAAATAATAAATTTTTATTTATTTAATAGTTATAATATCAAATATTATTTTTTTTTAAAATTTTTTTAATTATTATTATTGAAAGTGAAAAATAATATATGAAAATAAAAATAAATAATAGGAGTAATATTTTATATAATAATAATAATAATAATAAAATTCATTTCTTACATCATGAGATACGTAATACCATATTTGGAATGAATTAAGGAATGGTCATTTCATTCCTACATGATTGCCCTAATAGTTTAGTGAATGAAATTATTGTTCCAATTTTTGTGTTCCACATTTAATTTTATTAAATAGATGATTGACACGATTTCATATTAAAAAATAATTAACATACTAATAAGTGACGCATGTTAAAAATTTAATGAACAAAAAAATTCAAACGGGTAATTTAGTCTATTTCCAATTCCTTGGTGGAGCCAGAAGTAGAAGGGGCAACATTAGTAATTTGCTAAAAATTTGGGGTGGAGTTGTTTAACCTGATAATTATAAGATTTTCAGGGTAGAAGAAGAAAAAGAAAACTCAACATCGAAGAATCAAGTAAACTGATCCAACACTCGACTGCTTTTTCTTGCTTCTGAATCTATCGGTCTTCTCTACGGTAAGAATTGCACTTATGTTTGTTATTGATGTTGTCGAAGAGTCTATGGGGTTTATGTAAATTTAGTGATTTTTCAACTACTGGGTTAGAATATGATCAGATAATTCAGATTTTTCGTTTGAAGAGGTCAATTTTACCTCGAATTAGCATAGTTGCTGTAAACTTGAATTATGGGTGTCGTCCATATAATTCAGCTGTACTTCATGGAGTATGCGCGACTTTTTTTTCGTGGTATTGTTTATTGATGATTAGCTATTGATAGGTTTATTTGAATTCATATCTATAAACCATCTTCAAAAAAGGAAGGGAAAATGAGAGAGGTTTAAAGAAAAATTAAAAGTGTATGAAATAGTTTTTTCCAATTTCTGGAAAATTGGTAGTCTAGTTAATGAAGACTTTGAAGCCTGCAAATTGTATTTTGATCTATGAGGGGAATGAGAGACCCTTTTTGTTTTGAATCATATTTCAAGTCTTGGATGAAAGGGAAAATAGATAAGTTCAATCAGAGATGTATTTAAATATCTAGTATGATTGTGTAATTGTATCAGTCGTATCATTAGATGCGAGAATATGCTGTTGTATATACGTGAATGTGTCTGCGTGTGTTCATGGATCTGTGTATATTCGTACTTGCTGTGGTTGTTCTATTGTATATTTTAATATGTATGTAGTTACATTAATAAATGAGTGTTTATGTCCTTAATCTTTAAGGACATTTACATCAACTTACTCTTGTGTTGGCTACTTAAAATATGTAAAGGATAATAACTGGGGTGTGAAGCTTAATTACTTATCTGTGCTGCAACAAAGGAGTAATTTTTTTGTCACTATATTCAGATGTGGTTTTTGCTTCATATTTAGTAAAGCAATGTGATGTATGAAATATTTGCAATACCAAAGATTTAGATTTTTTGAAGCAGTGTAAATTCAAGGCAATGCTATATATCCCTCCTCTGTTTAGACTAGGTAAGGTTAGATTTTGCATTAGCATATGTTTTTTTTGATGCGAATATTCAACGACCATGCTTCCTTTAGCATGTGCTTCTCAATGACTATGGAAATCATTAGGGTGCAAAATTATGACCAGGTAATCTGTTAATTTGTTTATGTAGATGGAGCAGCCACTTCTCTCTCTTGCATTCAGAGGTTCCATACTGGAAGCAATTACAGAAGCGAAACGTCAGAAGAAACTTTTTGTCGTCTATACTGCAGGTAAGTGCTTTTTACATGGTATTAGTACTACTTTCAGTTAGTTTTCAAGAAATCCATGTGGAAGTGGAACTTTGGGACATAAGAAAAATATACTTGAGCTTTTTCTAGCCAAAGAGACTAGGGAATTTTATGCTTCAAATGTCTCTGTGAAATCAAATATGTTTATTCTAAATGGATTAGAGCTAGTTTGATGAAGTGCCTCTAAGATCTGTGCAATTCCAGAACTTCTGTGAGGTTACAAAAGAAATTTATATGGGACAAGAGTTGTAGAGTCCGTTTGGCACTTTGGCTAAGCTTATTTCTTACCAATTTCTTATTATGTGCATATTAATGGTTGGTCTTGATCACTTCAAAATGTGGTTTCTTTTGCATTAGGTCATATATCTAGAACTTGTTGCTATTCTATATAGTGATGCTCATGTGCACCTCTTTGCAACTGGATACATCATCATACTTTTTCTTATGTAATTTGTTGCACATATGTAGAAGGCTAGAAGCCTCTGCAGTTTAATAATTGAGCAGTATTTGGTAAGTAGGATAAAGGAATAGGACATTAAGCTAATTTGGTTTGTTGCTCTTCTAGTTAGATATAATTCTCTTGGATTTGAAGTTACCCAACCTTAATATTATTGATGTCTCATATAGAACACTGTCTCACAGTCCAAGCATTTTAAACTGACATGCTTGGATTTTAAAGTTGCTAATTAACTTTGAAATGTATAACGGTACAGTGTTGTGTATTTTAATACTATTTCTTGCTAATTTTTCTGGTGCTGCTTGTTTTATTAATACATGGTTTATTATGATGATGAGATTTTTGTAAACACTTGTATAGGTTAAGCATCATTAAGAAGAGTTCCATTTTCTTTTTACAATGTAATTTTCTGCACAGGTGGCAATGCAGAGTCAAAGCTTTTAGAAACAGTGACGTGGATCGATCCAAAGGTAGGTTTGCTCTCTTGCCTATGTGCAGAATACACCTTGTGCTAGTGATGTCTTGTAATTCAGAAAACTTATGTGACACTATTACTATTTGTATGACCTCATACTGCATCCAGGTTTCTGAGGCGTTGTCAAAGTACTGCATTTTGCTACACATCTTGGAAGGAAGCCCTGAAGCGTCAAATTTTTCTGCAATATGTATCCTTTTCTTGGCTACTTAAATAATCATTTGTAATGGAAAAACCTTCAGGCTGTTGGTTAAATAAAAGCAAAGTGAAGCTTTTTTTTTTAATTATTTGAACTACAGAAACGAGAAGGTATATTGAGGCAATGGTACTTTATTTTTTGAGTCAAACTCCGCAGATCCAGGCTTTGAAGCATATATTAGTAAAAAAAAAAAAAATGCTTTATTTTACTTGGTTAATATATCCTGTTTTAAAATGTGGAACTTGGAGGCAGTGGTACTTTATTTTACTTGGTTAAACTGTCTTAAACTAAATAGGCTAAGAAGCATATATTAGTAGAAACAGATAAAGGTTTGTATCCTTGCATCAAACAGTGCAGACCCACAGCAATCGGTTCCTTGTATAACTGCTGTTGGATACAATGGTGTACTACTTTGGCAAAAATGTATGTTTTTTTAATAGCAATGTAATTCAATTTGTGAACCAGTTGGATGCTTGATGTTGGTATATTTACATTTGATCTGATTGACAAATTCTTAGGTGACTTTGTCGATGCTGATGTTCTTGCTTCCAGTCTTGAGAAGGCTTGGTTGAGTCTTCATCTTCAGGTGTGCTATTACAACACTCTACTCTTTTGAATGGTTTCAAATTTTTTGTGTCATTCTGAGAGTCCCATATGTTCCCTACTGCCTGTTTCAATATCTTATTTGTCCCATCTTTACCTGCTAATATAGTATTATTAAATTATATATATGTGTTGATGGATGTACATAAGTTGTTGATTGCCGATAGGGGCTCGTGCAATATGTTGATTTATTTTAAATCTAAGACCAAACTCGTTCAGATTGTGTGTGTTTTTGGTTCATCATCTGAGAGAACCAAACGGCCAAACCTAACTGATTTTAAGCCGGGCCTAAACCAAAAAATGCATTCTGTTCTCCTATGGACTGGGTTTTCAGCTTGCCTTTGATTTGATTTGACTTTACTATAATCTTGTATATCTCCATTACTTCCCTCCTCTATTCATTCCCTTCTTCCACCTATGTTGATCCACAAAAGCCCACTTCACCATTTCCAAAATTACCATTGTTTCCACCACCATACCACTAACATGGGCAACTACTTTTAGGGGGCACTTGGTTCAAATTCTTCTATGGGAATGGTAATAGTAATCAAATAGAGAATTACAATGAGAATGATAGTTACGTTGTTAGTGTATTGTTCTAATCTTGAAATAAGTTGAGACAAAAAATGATTGTTGGTTGAGATATAGTGGAAGATTGGGCAGAATTATAGGGGAGGTGGTAGTTTATCAAAGTGGGGTAATGATTAACTTATTTTGAGTCTCATGATCATCTTTTATTCTCATTAACCATCAACATTACCCTATATTCTTTCAATTTTTTTTTTGAGTGTGTGTTTTCTGTGCTGTTGTGGTTCTACATCTGTATGCTGTGCATCAAGTATGAAATGTTATTTATTTTTGGTGCTTGAGTCTACTATGGACTGAGTCTTTTTGGTTCAGGAAACAACTGCAGCTTACTTGACTGCTGCACTTGCTTCTGGAAATCAAACTCCTTCTGGAACTTCTGAGAATGCTTCCCCTCAGCAAGTGACACAAGAGACAAGTGTATCAGCTTCAGTGAGACATGGTGAACAACCAGTACATTCTGAGGCAATAGAAGATCTGAATTCTAATGAAGATGGTTCTAAGGTCACTTTAGTTTGCCATTTGGTTAGTATTTGTGTTTACTGTGCTGCATTCTGGTGACTCTAAATTGTATGAATTTCTTTTTATGGACAGGATATGGATAACGAGGGTGATGATGTTTCTTTACCCGAACCAGCTATTGCTAGTGAGTGTATTTTCAAACCTGAAACGGGGAATGCATCAGGGAATCCTGTTGAGATGGGTCAAAATAACCCTAAAGTTGCATCTTCTGTTCAAGAAAAGAATTTAGATCTCTCTGATAATCATTTGAGCAATAGCAGAGAGATTATCAATGAAGTTAGTGAAGTGGGCCTGGCTCAGGTTAATTCTGATAATACTATAGAAGTTGAGAAAGCTGAAGCTTCAGGATCCTCTGCTGTTAAATCAAATGATGTTTTCCTAAATATCAGACTGCCTGATGGATCTAGCTTACAATCGAAGTTCTTCTTGATGGATACATTGAAAATGGTCAAAGATTATGTAGTAAATGAAAACAAAACATGCAGCTTTGGCTCTTTTAGTATAGCAATTCCTTACCCTCGCAAGGTTTTTAATGACCAAGGTATGCTATAGTTGTTAATTCTATGTGACTTCTTTAGCTTTTATTTTGTATTCATGTAAGAGCATTGCTGTGTCAAGGTGGGGAGTTACATACCGAATGAAAGGCCCTCTGTCTGTCATTACTGACCAAAAAAAATAACATTTTCAATCTGCATTGTGATAAACTGGGATAGACTGTGCTTTAAATTTCCCGTGAAGGCAGATTAATGTGCACCATAAGTTAGGCAAGAATAACTGATATCAAATTAGCACATTTATGCATGCCTTAGAGAATACTTATGCACAAGCTATACCTCTCAGACTGAAAAATAATAAGCCTTAACTGGTTTGAATTGATCTTTAAAGTGGTTCTTATAGTTCACTGGTTGACCTTCAGGTGTTTAAGTTGGCTGTCTGTAATAATACCCAGATAGGGACCCATTACAAAAGATTCCAGTCTTGGATATTTATGGGACAGGAACAAAGTATTCTCAATATAGCTAGAGGAAATAACCTTTTTCAAAACATTGTATTAAATGAGCCCAACCTTCCCACCCCCAAAACAATTTTTGAGATGGAGACAGGTTAGGAATTTCCATCCTTTCATTTACAATACATCAAAGTTATTTTTCTGATTTTATTATTTCTGAATGTCATGCAAGCTTATTAGTCAGTTTATATGATGCTGTAAGTGTGTATGAAATAAAGTATTCTTGAGTTAATCCCAGTTTTGTCATGTATATGATACTGCTCTAAAATGTTTGTCACCCGATTTTGTTCACAGATTTGAACAGCACGTTATCAGAATTGGGTCTTTTAAATAGGCAGGCACTGATTGTGGTTCCACATAACCAAAGTAACCCACATCATGGTGGAGGAACATCACGGTCTCAATCTTATTCCTCAAATGACGCCGCCTCTCCAAATGCAAGTGAAGGATACTGGGCAACCGTTAAAAGAATTTTATCTTATGCGAACGTATTCTCTTATCTTAGCAGAAGTGACAGTTCCCCTGATGCTGCCCGGGAATCCCAAACTGGCATATGGCAATATAGTGAGTTCAACCACTTGTCCCTCATTATAATGATTACATGAGTGTGATATCATTGTTGACATGTTTTTATAATTATTAAAAGTTCTTAGTTATGACCATGGTAAGTGATTGAAACCATCTGGTATGCTTCTGAATCTTCTACATAACATTACAATGCCTCTCGATATACCTTAGTGTCTATTCATGGATGATTCAATATTTTTGAGAAATACATAATATGGGTATTGATTTGCTTTATATTGTTGGAGTTCAGAATAAAACTTAATATAGAGTTGTATAATCTTTAGGAATATGTATTTGTTTATATACTTTGACTTCAAAGCATTTATAGGCGAAAAACTATGCTTGTTTTGGGACTGGTGGATGGTGAAATCTAGGGATTTCATAATCCTGATGAATAGTGATAGTTATGTTTTTGTTTTGAGATTTTGAGTAGGATTAGATATAACTTTATGTCAAACCAAGTGTATTAGAGTAGGTGATATAGTATTATTGTTGAAAAACTTTATGTCAAATCAAGTGCGTCAGAGTTGTGATTTAGTATTATTATATTGTTGTTGGAGAATCTTTATGTCAAATTAAGTGTGCAAGAGTGATTATGTATATTTAGATGTCAATGTGGGTTGGTTTTAAATTCCTGATGTAACATCCCACATCTGGTTGCGGAAATCCCAAAACAGCATCAAAGTTTTTCTGAATTTGATTCCCACAGAACTAGTATTGAAAGTCCTATAGTCTAATATGATTGTTTTTCCTGTTGCAGGCCCAAATCCCTCACTCCAAGGTACTCTTAGGAATGGAGGTAGCCATTCTCCACCTCACTCAGGCGACCGAAGTACACCCTCAGCTGCAGGTGGTACAAATAGCAACAGCAAGAGTAGGCAACAAACTTCTCGCTTTGGAACTGGAAGCAACATCCACACCTTAAAACATGATAATGATGATAGCCAGTTCAAAGACAGAAATGCCTTTTGGAACGGAAATTCTACACAATTTGGTGGCAGTGGTAACGACGATGGAAAGTAACTTGAGAATTCTATTTTAGCTGCTGTACAGGAAACACCTAATTCTGAGGCACAAAGATATTAATTTACTCTCTTCATACTCCATACTTGCACTTCTTGATGTTTATGATCCACCTCTATCTGGGGTTAAAATATTGTCTCTATTACATGTAAGAATAATTGCTCCTTTGTTCTCTATTTATGAATATCCTATGTTTTCTGGTTGGAGCTAATAAATTGAGGCACAAACTTTTGTTCTTGTTGGACTCATTTATGGCTTTTCTGGTTCATTGATGATGAACAGGGATTGTTGCAAAATATGGTGTAGTTTATTATATTAAGATTTTTTTTTTGAGAAATTTATACAAGTACCCAGGATCACAGGTCTAACAAGTGGGTGTTTTAAACAATTTCTCAAACAATTGGACATTACTTAACTATGAAAGCGAATGATAATGATGATAATCAGTTCATATAATACAATGTTACCCCTTCATGTTTGGACGTACGGTTATGCGTTTTCTCAAATGTGTGGGTCACGTAATCAGTCAAACACATATTACAACAACTAATGAATCACGTAGAAAATGACAAAAACGAGCAAAAATCACAATAAAATTTTAATGGGGGTGTGTATAACATTTTTGGGAGGGTTAGTAGACCCGGAATTTTCTTTTTTACGCTTTCTTCAGCAAACTGTTCACGCTCCCTTTGATTATTGTTTTTTTTTTTTTCGTTTTTATTTGTGCAAATTTGATTTCGGTCAAACCAAATTTTAGTTCACAATTTTTACCTCCTATCACAGCACACACTTTTTTTTTTTGAAGAGTTGAAAAAAATAAGAATTTGTAAAGGGCGCGGCTAAAGGCACCCAGGATTCCTATGAGTACACCCAGGTAAGTTTTTTTTTGTGAAAAGGGTGCAGCGAAATGACGTTTTTACCCCTTCTGTATAGTTTTAAAAAAATCCCCGGATGAGTACACCCACCTCCTTTCTAAATCGCGGGAATGCAGAGAGTCATCACAACTCTCAATTCCAAAATTTCCATTTCTGCAATTTCGATTTTTAGAGCTAAGATGGGGTCGAAAATGGTCGATTATGATGCAATAATTACGAGTGGTGGTGCCAAAGACTCATTTGCAAGTTATTTATCATGTTTTGAAAGTTTTTTTTCGAAAGTGAAAGAGTTTTTATATTTAGGGTTTTTGTGTGTTTGTGTTGGTGTTTATGCTTGTTTTTTTTGCATCTTATGACTCTATAGTGGTATGTAATTGAAATAATATGCATTTAGGACATACATTTTGACATTATGTATTGCATTTGGTCATTTTTCAAAAAAAACCCCTTTTCGCGACTGGTTTTACGAAGAAGACGACTATGTTCGTGTTTTTTTTTCGGACATTGATGTGTTGTCCGAAAAAAAGATTGGGACAAATCTATTTTGTTTTGAACTTTTTTTCGAACATATCTCTTATGTTCGAAAAAAAGTTCCCAACATTGGGCCAATGTTCGAAATTTAGTTCCGCGAGTTTTACTTGGTCAAATTTCAAACCCAAAACTCTCTGTAACGAACAAATTTTCGAACATTGGGCTTATGTTCGAAAAAAAGTTCCCAACATTGGGCCAATGTTCGAAATTTAGTTCCACGAGTTTTACTTGGTCGAATTTAAAACCCAAAACCCTCTGTTGGGAATAAATTTTCGAACATATGCCCAATGTTCGAAAATTAGTTCCCAACATGACACCAATGTTCGAAAATTAGTTCCCAACATGAGACCAATGTTCGAAAATTAGTTCCCAACATGACACCAATGTTCGAAAACTAGTTCCCAACATGACACCAATGTTCAAAAATTAGTTCCCAACAAATAAGCCATGTTCAAAAATTTGTCCCGGACATGTCCTCCATGTTCGAAAAACCAGTCAAAATTCGTTCAATTTTTACTAAACCGTTTCATTTCTTCCTAAACCATGCCAATTAGATGCCCATTGGTTTATTTTCATCCTAACACATCAAATATTGATACATTGTACACATAAACATGATTATAACACAAAAAACTAACCTTAATCAACACATGCATGAAATTAACACCAAATTCAAAAAACAAAACCTAAACCCTACAACAATAAAAACAATGTTTCAATCAACAAAAACCGAAATTAAACACGCGTCCTCCTCTTCTTCTCAAATATAAGCAAGAAAAACTAACCTTTAACCATTTTTGCAAAATGAAAAAAAAAAAAAAACGCTTCCTCCTATTTTTCGAAAAAACAATGTAGTGGGAGTGGGGGAGAACGGTGCTCTCTCTTGTTCGACGTCGTAGGTGGTTCTCTTTTTGAAGGGGGTAACGGTGGAGTGGGAGTGGGGAATGGGGGAGAAGAGTTGAGTGGGGGAGAGGTTTGGGGAAGATGGGAAGGGTGGGTGTACCGAATGGAGAGAATGGAGGGAAGAGGGGGAAGAAATGTTAAGGGCAATTTTGGGTTTTCCAGGTGGGTGTCCTCATCCGTTTTGTGTGTGTTCTCATCGCGTGGGTGTACTCATAGTAAATCCGGGTGCCTTTAGCCGCGCCCATTTGTAAATGTTGTAAAAAAACAAAAAAAATCAAACAAATTTTAGATTTGGGTCTGACTATATGCACCTCCATTTCGTTTTGATGCACTCCCCTTTTCATTAAATTATTAAAATAAAATGGCGAAAAACCTAAAATACCCCTACACTTTTTGCATGCCACTAACTACACCATCCTTACTGTACGCACCCCCCAATTAAACCCTTTTCATATTCCCCCTAAACCCCTCACTTCCCCATTTCCCCCTCTTCTCCAAACCGAAAAAAAAATCGGCCACTTCATCACCAAAATCCTCCACTCGCTCATCTCACGTCAACAACTCGTGGAAATCGTATTTTTACACTCTTTGAGCTTCAAGGATCAAGAAATGACAAGAAAACGTGATGGATTCTACAAATATGTAAGTTTTTTTTTTCTCATATATTTTAGCTAAACAAGGGTTTATTTTTAGTTTTCCTCATATATCCTCATATATTGTTCCTTGTACGTTTTAGAGTAGTTTATGATATATGGTTTAGAGAAAATGATTGACTAAGCTATTGGCGCGTTTAATTTTTTTTCGTTTTTTTTCGTTAACGCGTCGACCCTGGTTAGGTGACCGCATGTGTTTTGGTCGATTACTCGACGTCGACTAGGTGTGTTATGGTCGACCCTGGTTAGTTGATGATAATGTGTTTGGTCGACATCGTGATGTCGACTGGCGCTGTTATGGTCGACAATAGGTGGTCGACGGGGAAGGTTATATGTCTTAATCCATGTGTCGACCAAATGTGTAGTGGTCGACTCCCCGATGTCGACCGTCGACCGAAACATGATTTTTATTTTTTGTTGTTGAATTTTGTTTCTTTTCAGAATTTGGCCAAAAAACTTATGTATTGGTTTCTTTTCAGAACTTGGCTGATGACGAAGAATTTGACCCGGATTTCTTTTTTTATTCGGAGGATGAAGCGGGGCCATCGGGGCCGTGTGATGCTTCGGCTAATGAGGAGAATGCCCCAGATAATGAGAAGAATGCCCCAGATAATGAGGAGAATGCCCCAATTAATGAGAATGCTTCGGCTAATGAGGATGCTCCGGGCAATGAGCTTATGATGGACTACACCGATGTGTTCTCAAATTTCAATTACTTTGAGACTCGGGAAGCCTTAGAACGGTGGGTTCGAGACGTAGCCACACAACACAACATCGTCATCGTTGTAAAGCGCTCAGATAATGGTAGTGGGAAGAAGAAGGCACAAGTGTTATTGGCGTGCGAACGTGGTGGAACTTATCGAAAAAATAAACCAAAGATTGGAACCCAACTTGTTGTTGTAGGAAATGATGATGATTTTGAAGATGATAAGGGACGAAGAAGGACAACGGGGTCAAAAAAGTGTGGATGTCCTTTTCTCTTAAGGGGAATTAAAGTGTCTTCAAATGAATGGATGTTGGAGGTCAAATGTGGGACTCACAATCATCCCGTAGCAATCTACCTTGAGGGTCACTCATACGTTGGGAGGCTAACTCCTGCTGAAGAAAATTTGGTTGTTGATATGTCTAAGTGTAACGCTCCACCAAAGGATGTGTTGAAACTACTTAAGTTGAGAAATCCGAACAACCATTCTACGATCCGCACCGTGTACAATGTCCGATCCAAGTTTAAGATGGCAGGTTTTGCTGGAAAGAGTCAACTACAACAGTTGATGACTTTGTTGATTGACAATAATTATTTTCAAAGCCATAGATTTTGTCCAGTATCAAATACTATACTAGATGTATTCTTTGCACACCCAACTGGCCTTCAATTGTACCGTGCATTCCCGAGTGTGTTGATAATGGATTGCACGTACAAGACCAATAGGTATAAGCTGCCGTACTTAGAGATTGTTGGATTTACGTCGACTGGCATGACCTTCTCGGTAGCTTCAGTGTTCCTCGAGCATGAGAGGGAGGAAAACTATACTTGGGCATTAAGTGTCCTCCGTGAGTTATTGGAGGATGGTTGTCTACCGAGGGTGGTTCTTACCGATCGAGAGTTGGCCGTCATGAATGCTGTCGGCACCGTATTTCCAGAGGCTAAACATTTCCTATGTAGATGGCACATAGATAGGAATGTTTTGGCCAAATGCAAGGAGAAGTTTGAGACCAAGGAAGATTGGGAAAAATTCTTCTATTCTTGGAAGAAAGTGATGGATGCATCGTCTGAAAATGAATTCAATACCTTTGTTCAGCTTTTTCAATCTGAGTATGCAAATGTGCACACTGAAAGTGAGGCATACTCCTACTGCATGAACCAGTGGATAAATCCATTCAAGGAGAGGTTTGTAGCGGCATGGACGGATGAGTACATGCACTATGAAAATACAACTACGAACAGGTACGTTTTAATATTTCATAAGTATGTGTCTATGTGTTATTAGTTATTTTGTAGTTTTTATGTGTGTAATTAATCTATCAAAATATTATCATTTCAGGGCTGAGAGTCACCATGCAGCGTTGAAGAGATCTCTTGGTAACAGCTTGGGTAATTTTGAGATCTGCTGGTCAAGGACAGACACCTTATATCAAGCAAGTCACAATGCCATTAAAGCTTCGTTTGAGAAGAGTGTGAATGTTGCCTTACACAAGTTCAAGTCCGTGTTATATCAGGAGTTATTGGGAGTGGTGCCAATCTATGCATTGGAAAAGATATACAAAGAGATGACACGTATCGAACACGGTGAATCCAGTCCTGATATATGCATTCACTATCTACGAAAGGTATGCGGATTGCCATGCACTCATGAACTTGACCAATATCACCGGCTTGGCAAACCGATACCTATAGAAGCTATTGATAGGTTTTGGAGAAAGCTTGACATGGAGCCAGTTGTGAGAGGCGAGAACGAAGCGAAGGACGATGTGGCTGAAGATCTCGACACTCGATATGAGGAAGTCATACAGAGCTTAATGATTGCATATAAAGAGCAAGAGGCCACAACGTCGAAGAGGATGATGTTGAGGCAAACCATAGAGCTTCGGAATCCTAGGACCACTTCGCTTATTGAACCTGAGCCGAAGGTAAAAACACGTGGTCGACCGAAAGGAAAAGGAAATAAGAAGAAAAATGATCCTTCTTCGACAAAACGGGATCCGAGCTTCTTCGAGTACAAGGAGTCCATGTGTTTCCCCGGTGTTGTTGAGATAGACGAGCCTTCGTCGTCGAAGACGAAGAAAAAATCAGCTAAATGTCCGCCGGTAATTTGATTTATTTTGAATTGTTTTATGGTTGTTTGGTTTTATGGTTATTTGGCTTGGTTCTTTATATGTTTGATTTATTTTGAATTGTTTTATGGTTATTTGGTTATTTGGCTTGGTTGTTTATATGTTGTTTGATTTATTTTGAATTGTTTTATGGTTGTTTGGTTTTATGGTTATTTGGCTTGGTTGTTTATATGTTGTTTGGTTTATTTGGTTTACTTGGTTTGTAGGTGGTCGCTCGTAAGCGTACTCGCTCTTCATCTACAAACGCAGGGTTGAGAGAACAATTACCCATTAGATATCAACCATTTGTGGTGGATTGTATTAATGTTCTTGCTGATGGACACTGTGGATTTCGATCGATTGCTTCTGCTATGGGATGGGGTGAAGACAATTGGGCCCGAGTACGACAAAATGCAATGACGGAGTTAGGGCAGCACGTAACTTTGTACTCGAAAGTGTTTAAAGAAGATAAGATGTTTGATGTTATTTTGAAGGCCCTCAATTGTTTTGAAGTTACTGCACCGTGGAAAAATTGGTTTCAGTTGCCGTACATGGGGTACCTCGTCGCATCGATGTACAATGTTTGTTTGGTCACCTTGTCCAATAATTTATCGCTCACATTCCTTCCCTTGAGAACGTCGCCACCGACAAAACCCAAGAAAATTTGTATGGGCCACATCAACAATAATCATTTCATCCACGTCAACTTGTCTGCCGATTGTCCACTTCCGCCCATTGCGGCTAGTTGGCCGACCTATAGATTACCAGCTGCAGTTAAATGGTTGGACCTCTATAACAATAACCTTATTAAATAGGGTTTATGTTGTCATACTTTTGGTAACTTTTGTACTTTTGCTGACCGAGAATGATGACTTAGATTAGTCATACTTTTGTAATGTCGTACATTAATCATTTTTTTGCACGTTTTGGGCATTAGATTAGTCATACTTTTTGGAAACTTTTTGGAAATGCCTTAGATTAGTCATACTTTTGTATGTTTTGTAAATGACTTACATTACTATTGGTGAACGATTGTACAATTGAAATCGTGTTGGAAATGACTTGGATTGTCTTAGATTATGTGTTTTATGATGTTGAGGAACAATGTTACAATTTATGTTACTATTTGTCGACAACAATGTTACATTTTATGTTGAATAGACATTTTTCGACTCATTAATTAGGAACTGATGCATTTAGGTTAACAATGTTACATTTTATGTTGAATACACATGTTGTCGACATCTAGTAGTCGACCAAACATCATGTGGTCGACACATTAATTAGGAACAGACACAGTTTGGTCGACACCTGATTGTCGATCGGAAGACAGTAGTCGCCCAATACACAGGTTGTCGACAACTCGTAGTCGGCCAAACGTAATGTGGTCGACACATTAATTAGGAACAGACATAGGTTGTTCGACATATACTTGTCGATCGACATACCCCTATCGACATAAATAACACACGGCGAGAATAAGACGTCGACTTTTTTACTAAATGCACCCCACCACAAAATGCACCTCGAGTTGTCGAAACATTATCCGTCGGCGTCTTGTAGTCGACCAAATGTGATATGGTCGACAAGTTAATTATGAACAGAGGCATCATAGGCGACCTCGAGTTGTCGATCGACTACCCTTAGTCGACCACAACATTATCTGTCGACATCTAGTTGTCGACCAAAACATTATCCCTCGGCGTCCCTTAGTCGACCAAAACATTATCCGTCGGCGTCTTGTAGTCGACCAAATGTGATATGGTCGAAAAGTTAATTATGAACAGAGGCATCATAGGCAACCTCGAGTTGTCGATCGACTTCCCTTCGTCGACCAAAACATTTTCCGTCGACGTCTTGTGGTCGACCGACTGTAATATGGTCGACCACTAGTAGTCGACCGGCGTTAAATAACTTTCGTTAAATATAAAAGTGACTCACGCAAAACCCTTTAAACGGTAAAGAAACCTAATCAAACCAAAACAATAAAGCAAAATAACAGTCCAATGTCTCGGATTTTACTAATCTTTTTAGATCTAGTTCGGCGGTTCTTCATTCTTCGAATTGAAATCAAATCAGCTCAAGATCCATAACACTACTGTAAACAAGGAGAGCCATAACAAGGTATCTACTTAAATTTAATTTAAGTTTTTTTTAACAAGGTATCCCCTCACAATTAATTGTCACAATACGTCATAAACAGTACAACATCTTAAATCAAAACATTCAATTAAACATAAACAATTTACTCGAACATCAATTAAACAACATCTAACATAAACATCTAAAATAACCCTAAACATCTAAAATAAACCTTAACATCTAAGATAAACATAAACATCAAATTAGTTCGTCTTGCCCCTTTTCCTTCATCCAAATTAACATAAACATCAAATAAATACAAATTAACATCCAAAATCCAAATTATGCCTTGCCCCTTTTCCTTCGGCTTTCTCCCCTACCCCTTCCTCTTGGTGGCCTTGACGATGATGCCGACGCAATAGGTGGCGGCTGTAGTGTTCTACATGCCGCTTCCATAACCCGTGCAAGCTCTTCCGCTGGCGGTGTATCTCCGTCCTTCCATCGCTGAACCAGCGGCGCCATCATATTTTGAGCGAGGCTTATCATAATCCACGCGTCATCTGCAATGGGTACTCGATCGGATGCTGTCGAACGTGTGGCTGGGTTAGACAAAAACACGTGGGAGTTAGCCGTGAACCATGTTCTGTAGTCCGGAGCACTCTCCCAAGGAAGTCTGGCCTTGTCTCCGCGTCTTTCAGGTGATAACAAGTGCATGTCCCATGTCTCAAAATAATCACCCAAATGCCCCCACACAAGCTTGGACTTTTTTGAAGGTTTAGCACTTCGTTCAGCACGTGCAACAAGAGGCCTCTCTGGTATCGTCTGGACAAACCCGAATTGTCGGAGGACTCTATCTGGCATGTACGGCTCCACAATATCCCCACAGACCAGACAACCATGAAAGTACGTGACTTCATACAAAGGATAATCTTTTCTCATTTTTGCGTATGGATTCCACATAACCTACATTACATGTAAATTATTGAGCACCCACTATTAATTGACACAAGAGAAAGGGGATAAGTCAACTCCAAACCTCATGTGGTTCTAGGGCATCCATACGCTCTCGGAATGCTTGCACACGGGGCATCGACGGCCCGACATATCCTTGTGGGGCCCACCTCGCTGATAGCGGCTGACCAGTCTCGAAGTCCATGTGATGGGGAGGTTTGACCAAGACAGGAAAGTGTTCGTAAATCCAAGCCTACAAAATAACAACCATTCAAAATGTTGAAATGCAAAACATAATATAAAATGGAAGAGTGTTAAGTATGAGTTTTACCTCTAGTAGAGTCAAATAGCCTGATATTTGTGCAGTCTTATTTCTCGACGCCAAACCAAGCTGTCTATATAAATAAGCTAATGTGGCCGCTCCCCATGCATACTCATGCAATCCTTGCATATCATCCAAATACTGAAGCCACGTCGTTGACACACGAGTACCAGTTTTATCCACAAACAAAGAGCACCCAAATGTATACCAAGCGTAGGCCCTAGCAGAACGCAACACCTGAACACGGTCTTCAGAATTAAACTTGTTCATGAAGTTCTCTCTCAACCATTCTAGCTTGACCGAAGACCCCCGTGAACCACTTACTAAACCTTTCGCAACAACAGCATCTACACCCAACAATCTACTAAGATCAGAAGAAGAAGAGACGAAATGAACACGAGAAGACCGTACTGGCCGACCTTCAACTGGTAACCCGGTAATGCAGAAGACATCATCTAGTGTAATGGTAATTTCATCGAATGGAAAGTGAAATGAGTTGGTCTCGGGATGCCATCTCTCAACAAAAGCGGCGATGAGGTTCTTATTAGTGGACCTATATGAAATATCCCTAATTTGAACTAGGCTGGACTTTTTCAAATACTTCATCCATCGTCGAAATTGTTGGGTGTCCACATCCTCGAGAAATTCCCATGCCAAAAGTTTACTAATATGGCTATGGCACTTGAGCACAGGACGCTCTTCACCCTTCCAAATAAATTTGGCCACATGAGTTTGGAAAGAGGTCAACAGTAGAGGATTCGCCTCAACACCTTCGTTTGCTTCCACATCCTCCGGTATATCATCATCTCTATCATCGTAATCATCATCATCATCGTCGAAAATGTCTTCAGATACTTCCTCATCTTCAGATTCTTGAGATGTAAATGTGATTTGTTGTTGAGGAGAGGCGGGTTGTGCTTGCGGAGGAGCGAGAGGTTGAACTTGTGGAGGAGCGAGAGGTTGAACTTGTGAAGAAACAACAGGTTGTGCTTGCGGAGGAGCGACTTCTTCTCTTGGTGCACTTTCATCTTGAGGTGCAACTTCTTGAGGTTGAGGTGCGACTTCTTGAGGGGGCTCAACAGTTTCATCCTTATTTTTCTTCCTGTTGGACGCAGTTGGCCTTACTCTCTTGTTATACACTGATAAAATGAAAAATAAAATCAATAAACCATATGGTAGACATTTATACATATACATGGTCGACAATTTTCAAAGTGGTCGACAACAAGTGGTTGACCTATTTTATTCTCGTCGACTCTGATGCATCGACGAACTCTTATTCGGTCGACGTCGCGATGTCGACAAGAGTTAATTGTGGCCGACACTGACGCATCGACCAAATTCTTCCTCGTCGATGTCGTGACATCGACCAAACAAGGCCTCGTCGACGAACCAGAGTCGACGACTCCTACCCGACGCGAACGATTTTGATTGATTTCACACTACTTTCCCCCCCCCCCCCATTTTCTATTAATCATACAACAACAACCAACAAAAACCAAACAATCAAACAAATAAACAACAAATCCATAAAAAAGCCCTAAAATCTAAAACCCAAACCATGACTAAAACCATCTTCAAATTATGTTATAATAGCATTACAAAATCACCATTCTATACATAAGAAACCACCATTAACAACATACATTACATTTAATTTTTCAAAAAAACATAAAACAACAAAACCACCATTAACAACACACCATAACATAAAGCTTTAAACTACATACCTTTATGTGAGTCCATGACTTCGCGGTGTGAGGGAGCGCGTTGGTTTGTGGTGGTTGGAAGCGGCGGCAGGGCACGGCGAAGGGAGGCGCGGGACGGGACGGGAGTTTTTGAAGAGGAAGAGGAAGAGGGAGGGTAATAAGAATGTGGGGTGCATTTAACATGAGGTGTGTATGTAGTAATATGCAATTAATTGGTGTAAAGGGTATTTTGGGTTTTTCGCCATATTATTTTAATAATTTAATGAAAAGGGGAGTGCATCAAACCGAAATGGAGGTGCATATAGTCAGACCCTTTAGATTTTCCTGGGCCACACCAAGTTACCTGAGCCCAATTCATATATCAACATGGCCCATATCCATTTCATATCTGGCCCATTTAGGAATCTTATAAATAAGGTAAATAAACCCTAGACCTTCAATTTTCTCATCTGAAGGCAATTCTGCTTCCCGCAGCCGGTGAACGTCGCGGATCTTCCTCGCACTTTCAGAAATCAATCAGCCATGGGTAATATGATCTGTTCACTCTTGATTGTTGGTTAAATCGTTATTTATGAAGTTAATTCGAGAATTAATTTGCAGGTAAGGTACACGGTTCATTGGCCCGTGCCGGAAAGGTTAGGGGACAGACGCCCAAGGTAGCGAAGCAAGATAAGAAGAAGAAGCCCCGCGGCCGGGCTCACAAGCGTATGCAATACAACCGCCGTTTCGTCACAGCCGGTAACTCTATTTCCCTGTCCATTTTTTTGGTTAATTCGTGTTTTATATATCGGTTTCTTATCATGCTTCGGTTTTACCAATTGCAATAGGAATATACTCTTTGATCAAATGTACCTATTCGGATTTTGACTTAGTATTTTGACTTGATTTGCCTCTGTTGATTGTTAAAGTTTTCCGAGTATCGAAGGCGTGTTTTCATAAAAATAATTGATGAAAACATTGTTTGACAGTGAAAGTTATAACTTCATTACAGATTTTGTGAGGATTTTTGTTCAAAGATTTATTAAGAATGATAATGATTGTAGGAGAATAATATTGAATATTTAGTTATAATTGTGAAGTTTGGTTTGTGTTACGGAATGATTTTCATTTCAATTGATTTAATAGTTTATTGAAAGAGTTTCTTTAAATAATGATGAAGTTTTTTTTGGTAGTGAATCAAATTCATTCCTCCCAAAATACATTCTTATTTATTGGATATGAATACCCTGTTCATGAAATGTTTTTGTGAACCAGACATTTTTATTCAATTCTCATTCATCATCTCTAAATTCGCTTAACTGTGTATGAAGCACCTTTTAATCTGTTCTCATTCCTAAACCCTCTTAAGCATCACCATAGTAGCAGAATTATTTGAGTAGAAATGTTCCATTTAAAATTAAAGTTTGGAATATTTCTGATATGGGCATCTAGTTAGTTGAGTTTATCATTCTTGTGTACATCATATATAGTTCGTTTTCCTTTTCTATTTGTTCTTTCTTTGGAACTATGTGTGCCACGATCCACCCTTTGTCTGTTGACATGATATGTAATTTATACTTTGTATAGTTGATTTATTGTTATGCAGTATATAGGGATACTAGTTAATGATATATCTGTACTTGCTACTATTTGCAGTTGTTGGCTTTGGAAAGAAGAGGGGTCCTAACTCATCCGAGAAGTAAATTGGAGCCTCGTACTACTGTTTTCATTTATATTTAGTTTTGCTAGTTTTATGTATCCAGTTGATAAATTTAAATGAACTTGGAAGGAATATCACATTTGTGACTTTTGGTATTAATTTATTGCACTTCGACTACATATAGACATTCAAGTATTTCATTTATTTGGTGAATTAAATAAGCATGACAATTACAGTTCATGTCTCGTTTAGTGAAGTGCCTGAAAATTACACAAATGAGGTCTAAACACAACTGGCCTAAGTTGATTGTTTAGCTAGCAACGATTTTATTTGCAATTAATTTTTAATCTAATGTATCCATTGTAAAGGGTAAGCCACAGGCCAGCGGTATTAAATATGGAGTACTAAGTTATTAGAATTGGACTCAGTTATTTTTTGATCATTTAATTATTTTGCCCATGTACACTTAATTTGGCCCATATACACATTCATGGCCTGAGTGCAGCATACATACATGGTGTGGCCTGAGTGTCGCATACAAACATGGTCTCACCCCTGTTTTTCTGCCCCATTTCATACAATTTTCATGGGGCTACTTTTGGGTGGTTACTGAGCGGCTAGGGTTCTTGAGGAAGGAATTTGGGGGAGAAAACTCAGAAAAGGTATTTTGGAGAGTTGGGGTTCTTGAGGAAGGAATTTGGGGGAGAAGGGTTCTTGAGGAAGGAATTTGGGGGAGAAAACTCAGAAAAGGTATTTTGGAGAGTTGGGGTTCTTGAGGAAGGAATTTGGGGGAGAAAACTCAGAAAAGGTATTTTGGAGAGTTGGAGGCGTGCGACGTGGGTGACAACTGGTTTTGACCGGTCCAACCTGTAAAATGGGTTTTTAGGCGTCTTTCGGACCGGTGCTATGACAGGTTCACAGTTCAACCAGTTGAACGGGCCGGTCTGGTCCAGTTTTGAAATCATTCAGTCGCACGTGACAACTGGTTTTGACCGGTCCAACCTGTAAAATGGGTTTTAGGCGTCTTTCGGACCGGTGCTATGACAGGTTCACAGTTCAACCAGTTGAACGGGCCGGTCTGGTCCAGTTTTGAAATCATTGGAAAATTGTTCATTTTTCTTATTTTCCGACTTGTGTAACTTTTCGTAATTATATATGTAACACTTTTTCTGCTTTACGTGACTATTTGTGAGTGTACTGTAACCGTTTTCTTGCGAACTCATTTTTCAAAACAAACCTGAAAAATCATGGTGCGCCCAACTTCTGTTTTCAATTGTTTTTGTCTACAATGACACGTTGATAGATTTTGTTGTCTCAATTAGTCACACTTGTATAGACATGCCCAATCGGACGAAATCGCCGGTTTCGGTTTTGCATTTTTGGTAATTGAAACCGAATTGGTAAACCGTCAGTTACAGTTACAGTTTTCTAACTGTCGGTTCGACGGTCAATTTTTTTTTTTAACTCGCTTTTTTTTACTTTTTGTACGTTTTCGACTTGTTTTTTGTTCGTTTTAAGTTTATAGTTTATACTCTATACAACTTAAGGTCTTAAAATTATACTTATTATTTAAATTTTATAAATTTAAACACTTAAACTTGTAAATTACAATGAATGGTAAGTTTGTAACACATTGAGATAATTGATGAAATATTATAAAAAAATTGAAAGAATAAATTACTTTCAAGTTACAAATTACAAAAGTATAAATTACTTTCAAGTTACAAATTACAACTTAAAATTTAAAAACTTACAAAATAAATTACAACAAATTGGGGAGGGGGGAATGAATTGGACTTGAGCTTAATTTTAAGAATTAAGTTAAAATTTTTAAAATTAAGTTGCCTACGTATCCAACATGTTGGAATCAAAGTCCACGCAGTTCTCTTACCTCATTACCCGTTGATGTTGTTGTTGAATGATGACTCGATTCTTCATTCTTCACTTCTGCCCGTAGAGGTCCAATCCTCGTCTTCTTCATTATACTCTTCTAACGATTGAGCTATTTTTTCGGCTCTTACCCAATCATCAAGCAAGCATTGGTTCTCTACGTTTTCAACGGTCATATTTGATCTTGTTTCATCCAAAGTATAACCTCCTACACTAAAAACTTGCTCAACGACAACGGTTGAAGACGGGATCCGATAAAATTTCTCTTACAAGCATTGACATTGTCGGAAATACAAGTTTCACCATCGACCAACACTTTAGTATGTCAAACTCTCCTTCCATATTTTTCATTGTCGAATTCATGATATAATTTTCATATTCTTGAGTATATGATGATCGTGATCTCTTATGATTACGTTGATAAATAAGCCTATTTATAGCATCCATATTGGCTAAATTTGGAACATTAACACTAGTACTATGTGAAGAAGAAGAAGAAGAAGAAGAAGAAGAAGAAGAAGAAGAAGAAGAAGAAAGAAGAAGAAGAAGAAGTGGAAGAACCATTTGCATCCATATGCTCCCTAATTAATGCTAATATAAGTTGTTTAACACCAATTACGATTTCTTCGGGATTCGGTCAATTAGAAGAACTAAGTTCGTCACCATCTAACTTATATCTAGGATCAAACACTTTAAAAACTAAAAATATCGGAGGAATTTGATTAAAATATTTCTTCCATTTTGCAACATAGGAACAATAACATCATGTAATAATGGATCATATTTATAACGTGTTAATACTCCAACAATTTTAAGACAATGTTCAATTGTCAAAAGAGAAGTAGGTTCGTAAACTTTAGACATAGCAAAAGTAGCATCATTAAAAGTTTCCAAAATCTAAATTATTTGTATGCAACGATCCCAATTTTGAGGATGTAAACGAAAACCACAATGTTCTTGTGTGAAAAAACCACATAAAGTTTCTTTATACTCAACCGACTCTCTTAACAATTTATAAGTAGAATTCCACCGTGTTGACACATCAAGAGAAATTTTTTTTGGAAGCACATCCTTCCTTCTACAAAACGTTTTCCATTTTTTCATCAAACTACTACGCCTCGTCAAGTAAGTAATAGCATCTTTAATAGGACCAACATATACTCTCAAAGCATTTAAACCATCTTGAACACATAAATTTAAAATATGACACATGCATCTAATATGAAATTTTTTTCCACCAACATACGGTTGACACTCCTTTTGAAGTTCTTCGATACTAGCGTTATTAGCACTAGCATTATCAAAACCAACATAATTTTTTTTAAAATTCAAACCATAATCATTTAAAATATCAACAATTTTTATTTTAATATTTTCGGCATTATGAGTATCATCAAAATCCTTATAAGTAGTTAATCTTTTGTTTAAAGTCCAGGAATCATCAATCCAATGACAAGTAATTCCTATATACGAATGTTTTTAAAAATTATCACTCCAAATATCGGCACAAATATAAACTTTACTTGTTAGTGCTCTAAGAGTGTTGATCAAAGCATATTTATATTCATCAACAACATTGGCAATATCATGAGTAATCGTAGAACGAGAATTTTTTTTCATGCATGGTTGTAGTGAAAGTTGTACCAAATCATTGAAAGCAAAATTTTCCACAAAATTATAAGGAAGATGTTGAACACTTATCATTTTAGCTAACATTTTTCTAAAATATGCTTGATCATATTTAAAAAGAGAAGTCAAATTACTTACCTCACCTTGGACTCCACCTCCGGAGGACCTATTAAATCCTCGTAGTTATGTTTGGCTCGTTTCAATTCCCACTCTATCCGGATGGGTGGACCTTAAATGGAGTCTCAATGTTCCATATCCTCCTCCATTTTTAAACTTATATTGCTTTGTACAATAATTACAAAAAACAATAAACTTATCGATTTCGGAGGTCGACACTTTTCGAAAGTGACGTGCAAAAATTTCGGACCTCAAAATGGGGTTTTGTTGTGAAGGAGTTGGAGCACCTTCCTCCATTGGAGTTGGAATTTCAGTTGCACTTTCTTGAGTTGGGCGGCCACCTTCTTCATCATCATCATCCGACACAAGAGTGTTAATAACATCTTCAAACGATGTTGTCACCAAGAACTCTACAAATATTTTGATCCTCCTCTTCGTTGAATAATGGAATGCGTCTTCGAGGTTGAGAAGAAGAAGAAGTTGCAATAGCCTTTCCTCTTGAAGAAGACATATATTTTTTTTTTTTTGAAAATACATTAGGGATACAAAAGATTAATGAAGTATACAATCCCTAATATATTGTGGAATGTCATTTCCAAGCCAATCGTAAGGCGTTGAAATATTCCAAGCGGCTTGATCAGCCAGATGAGCAATCCTGTTATGTTCTCGAGGAGTAAAAACACATTTCCACACTCCAACAGTTCCTAAAGAAAGACGAATTCTTCTAATAATATCCTGCTCAAATTTCTCCAAACATTGTGACCCACTAATAACATGAATTGCAGTTGAAGAGTCCATATATAGATTGGTAATCCTCTTCCCAGATTTGGCACATCTTGCAAGCCTAATTTCTGTAGCTCTTAATTCAGAAGCGACCACCGGACCTGGATTATTGATACGTTCCCCTCCCGCTAAGATTAGGCACATGTCCTTGCTGAATAGAGCATACCCAATAGCAAAGAAGTTTTTATCAGGATTGAAGGCTGCATCTACATAAAGACTTAATTGCATGTCATCCTGAACCTGTGAACCCTCTTGACCAAAGTGGCCCTTAATTTGAGAAAAGGAGCATTCTCTTATCTTAAGAAAGTCCTGCCAATAATCCAATGCCCATTTGACCTCAAAATTCAAGGGTACTCGAACTCGCAAATCCCCTTGCCCATCCATATGTAGCCATTTTCATCGCTCCTTCCATATAGCTCATGTAATCACAATCGCATTGGGTAATAATTTTCCAAAAGATGAGGAGCAAATAATTGCATCAAAAAGTTGAATCAAAGAACCTTTGGCAAATTTTTTTAAGATTCCCCAAAGGCCTTGCTTCTTCCAAACTCTTTTAGCAAAAACACAAAGGAAAAGGACATGCATTGTATCCACAAAATGAGCCCCACAACATAAGCAACAAAGAGATATAGGGACATGGTGTTTAACAAGATTACCTTCCGTGGCTAATGATCCGTGAATAACCTTCCATCCAAAAATTCGGATGGAGGGACGTGAAGTTTCCAAATAGCCTTCGCCACACACTGCAACCGATCCTTTGTTGAAGGGCTTGTATGATTGCAACTTATGCTCATATTACGAAGATGGGAAGCCAGAACATATCCCGATGCGACTGTGTAACTCCCGGACGTAACATATGGCCAATAATTCTGATCCAAACAATGCCTACCCAACAGCGGAACACGAACAATGGCCTCCACTTCAATTGGGAGAAAAGAATTGGCCATAAGTTCTTCATTCCATTGATAAGTCGGAGTTAAAAAATGGCTCACATTAGCGGCACTTGCAATTCGAGAAAAGATCCTACCATCATTGCCCCCCTGTATCCATCTATCTTTAAAGATATGCACTGTGTTGCCATCCCCTATCCTCCAACGCATGCCTTGCTCAATAATGTCACGACTCCAAATCATGGATCTCCAAACAAAGGATGTGTTGGATCCCAAATTTGCATTAAAAATATCAGTTTCCTTAAAGTATCTTGCTTTAAAGATCCTGCTCACAAGTGCTTCCGGACGTTGCATAATCCTCCAAACATGCTTAGCCAAGAGAGCTTGATTGAATCGAACCATGCTTCGAAAATTCATACCTCCCTCCTCTCTAGGCTTGCATAATGCCTTCCACATCATCCAATGAATCTTGTTATCCTTAGTCGAAGATCCCCACCAGAATTTGGCAATAAGCTTCTCAATATTCGCACAAATCGAAGTTGGAATTCGGAAGCAAGACATCGCATAAGATGGAATAGACTGAAGAACCGATTTAATCAATACCTCCTTACCCCCTTCCGAATTTTTTTTGTGATTCCAGGAGTTGATTCTTTGACGCACGCGATCAACCAAATAACCAAATTGAAATCATTTGGCCTTAATCGTCACAGTAGGGAGGCCCAAATAAATATCATGCCCAACTGTCGACCGTACTTGTAGAATACTGAGCACCGCCTCTCTATTCACTTGCTTTGTCAAAGGACTAAACGTGATGGCTGACTTATCATAATTAATAAGCTGGCCTGAAGCATCCTCATAAATTTGGAGACAGTCGTGTAAAGCCAAACAGTCTTTCGTAGTTGCTTTCATAAAGATCAAGTTGTCATCAGCGAAAAAAGGTGAGAAATAACTGGTGCATCCCTTGCAATCCTAACTCCAGAAAACCGATTATGTTCAACAACACTTACAATCAAGGAGGATAGACTTTGTGCACACATAACAAACAAATAGGGTGATAAAGGATCCCCTTGGCGAAGACCCCTGGATGGTGAGAAAGTTGTTGAAAGAGTACCATTAACACAGATGGAATACGAGACCGAAGAGATGCACTGTTGAATAAGGTGAATCCATCTATGAGTGAACCCCATGCACTACATTACTTTCCCAATAAACGTCCATTCAACCCTATCGTAAGCCTTGCTCATATCAAGTTTCAATGCTGCGTAACCTTCCTTACTTTTAGACATACGAAGCCAGTGCATGCTTTCGAAGGCAATAAGGATATTATCCAAGATAAGTCGGCCTGAAATGAACACACTTTGATGAGGATCAATCATGTCATCCATGAAAACCTTTAATCTATTGGTGATAACTCTAAATAGCAGACGATAACACACATTGCAAAGACTAATAGGGCGAAAGTGTGTAACTTGAGAAGGCTGTTTAGTCTTCAGAATCATTACAATTGTAGTGTCATTCCAAGTGTCCAAACCTTTGCCATCATTTAACACACCTAGAATATGAACAATAACATCCTCCCCAACAGTGTCCCAATTTGTCTAATAGAATGAGGCCGGAAAGCCATCCGGACCAGGTGCCTTCCACGGATTCAGATACTTCATGGCTCGATGTACCTCTTCACGAGAAAAAAGAGTATCCAACATTTGAATTTGATCCTCAGAAAGATGGAATTAATGTGATGTCCTTCGTAGCTAGGTCAAGCATTTGAGAACTATGGTTTTTGGATGTGAAAATATCCTTGAAATACTCAACAAACACATTAGAAATATCCTCATTTCTAGAAACCCAATCGCCATTAACATTTTTAATTCGAGCCACCTTATTAATTCCCCTCCGCTGGTTAGATTTCATGTGGAAAAACTTCGTGTTTCTATCCCCCTCTTTAAGCCATGAAATACGAGAGCGTTGCTTCCAATACCATTCTTCCTGAGAGAACAACTTTTCCAGTTCTTGCTCATATTTATCGACCTGTTCAAAGTTTGGGGAAGAATCTTCTTTATTCAATTCAACATTAAGCACCAATTGCACTTTAGAAATTCTGTCTTTTAAAGGTCCCCCTTTCTTCACCACATTCTTAAAATCAGGTTTCTTCACCTAGTGATTCTCAAACCGGAAAGGTGGATTAGTTCCTCTCTTAGGACGAGTAGGACAAGAAGATCATGAAATCATAATGGGGCGATGGTTGGAACCCATAAAATCCAGATTCTTGCACTCATAAGACCTATACATGTCCAACCATTCTTTAGAAGCAACAAATCGATCCAGTTTTTCTGTAATAAACTCATGCCCTTTACGTTTATTTGTCCATGTGAATTTTGGTCCATATGTTTTCAAAGTTGACAGTTCATTAAAATCTAGAGCATCTTGAAATTGTAAAAGTCGATTCAAAGGTTTCTTCATACCCCCCCCCCCTCTTTTCTAAAAAGTGTTTCATTAAAATCCCCCCAACAAGCTAAGCATTTGTCTCAAAAGAAGTATAATACTTAAACCTTTTAAAAAGCTCCCAGGAAGCATGGCGACCATCCAAACAGGGACTACACTGAAAACCCGTAAATCTCCATTTAACATCATTAAGCATAATCTTACAATCAATGTGAGCTTTGGAATACAAAAGGATATGAAGATCGATATTTTTCCAAAATACTAGCAAACCACCAAAACTACCAACACCATTCACATAAAAACAAGAAGTAAAACCAAGATTGTGCTTCAAAACATCGTCCCTAACCGAAGAACATCTAACTTCAGACAGAAACAAAATACTAGGATGAAAATTAGAAACTATTCTACGGAGATAATTGAATGCTCAAGCACCACAGACTCCTTGAGCATTCCAGCAAATCACGATCATTCCCTACGGCGGGGATGAGTCACTTCAGCCTTCACCAAATCCTTAAATTCAAGCTCCGCCCCATAGACTTCAGTCATACTACGAGCTTTCTTGAAGAACCCCTCACAAATGCGAACAGTTTCACCTTCCGACCATCCCCGACCACCGCCCCAGAACTCCATCATATCCCCCGAATCCTCATGCCAGGCCCTCTTTTTACAAGGCAATGCACAACTTTGCATTGACCCCGCATCAACTGCCACCTCCTTATCTTGAAGCTCACTTTCCACCTCAGGCATTGCATGTGAAGTCTGTACATTTCTTTCAAAGACTGGAACATAGGGGGCCTCTCCCTCATGCAAAATCTCAACATATGCAGTATAGTATTGAGTGCCTAAGTCTTTACCAACAAAATGAACCACCCGGTAATCCTTGCCATTGTCAACTCCAGTCAGGGGTTCTCTTAAGAAGCAATGTTGAAAGCCACGAGGGACAATAAAAGAGAGAGGGTGCAAAAACTTACCTGTCAGAGGATTTTCTCTCCCCTTGTTCAAACGCTCAGCCTGTCGTTCACCCCCTGCATCTTCACCCAGTCTAGTCATTAACTCTTCAAAACGATGGACCACCTTTCGGTGTGACCCCCCCACAACATCCTGGGCCCCAGAATCTTCATCAATAACAATTCCTTTGCCCTTCTCAAGCCTTCTATTCTACTACGCCACTAGATCTTGCCTCCTAGCATGCTCACCAGCCCCCAACTTGAGCAGCTCAAAACAAATTCCAGATCCGCAGCTTTAGGACTCTTCCGTTTGTCAGCCTGAAGCCATGCAAGAAAAAATCTATGACTCTTGCACCAATCCTCAGTTTTTCCAAATCCGATTGAACATTCCGTCTCAGAATGATCAAGAAGACCACATAATGAACAGAACCCCGAAAACCTCTCATACCTGAAAACCGGAGTCACTAGTTCATCTTCCACCGTAATATAGAAGAATCGACACAAGGGTTTTGTAATGTCCACGAGAACCTTAACACGAAGATATTCCCCCCAAGCCTCCTCTCCGTCCTTCGCGTCCACTGCTATGAATTCACCAATGATACTCCCTATTTTCATGCCCAAGATTTTGCTCATAGCAAAAAGTTGAAGACCATGAACTTGAATCCAGAAGGGCACAAAATTAAGCTGTAACTGAGATAATCATTCCCCCCATGCAATGGATCCATAGCAAGAAGTAACTTTCGCAGATTCCAGGGTTGTCGAGACAACACATCCTACATCTCAGCATCCGCCCCAAAGGAAAGGAGAAAAAGACCATCTCCAATCCTAGCAATTTTAAGAGGGGTTCTCAACCGCCAGGTACGACCAAGCACCTCTTTCAGCTCCAGAATACTGATAGGCCTTCTAGATACAAATCGCATGGCCCCCGAATGTTTTGGGATGGCTAGCTCATTTCTTTGGGCGACTATGTGGGTGGTTTCCTTGCTAGAGATACGAAAGCCCTCCATCATTTCATTTAGACTCTCCGCCATAGTGAAGAACTAAAAAACAGAGTGATAAAAAGAAAGAGGTATTAGAGAAGATGAAGAGACTGTCTAGGGGAATTGAGAATAAATAGAAGAAAAATAGCCCCCAATTTTGGGCAAAAAGTGTAAAACCGCTATTCCCAACCCACTGAAATCCTATCGTGAGAGAAGAAAAACCCCCCGTAAAAGCTTCGCCCAATCAGAATAAAAGCCCTCATCCTTTCTTGCCCAGAAACACCACGCACCAAAAGAATCCCCAATACAGCCGCACGTAGCTTACACCATGTCTGAAGCAAAAATCTAAAACTCAATCTAATGATTGAGAATTTTCAAAAACCAAGATTGTGAAGGGAAATCCAAAAGTATAGAGAAAGGTAACAACCCAAAATGAGGCCAATCAATAGGGTGAGAGGAAAAAGTAAGGGGAGGAAGCCGAATCGATTTTGGCTGGCAAAGATTTCCAAGAAACCAAGAGAGCAAAACTTCTAGAGAGAGGTTTTGAAGAATTGTACTATCTTTGGTAAACTTCTAGAGAGAGGTTTTTAAGATTTTGGTAAATTCCTTGAAGAAGACATATTAGTATAGCAAGAAAGTAAGAAACTAAGAAGTAAGAAGTGGAATAGAATTTAGTAAAGTAAATAAGATTATAGGAGTAAGAGATTGAGAAATTTAGTATAGTAAGAAAGTAATTTGAGAATTTAGTAAAGTAAGTAAGAACTAAGAAATAATAAGATTATAAGAGTAAGAGATTGAGATTGAGAAATTTGAGAAAGTATTGAGAAATTTGAGAATGAATGTTGAGAAATGAGAATAAGAGATTGAGTTTGGTGTGAAAAATGAGTTGGGAAATGGGGTATTTATAGGACAAAATTCAAATTTAATAAAAAAAAATATTTCCGACAAACCGTCGGTTAACCGCCGCCAACTTTTAATCTGGACCGTCGAGATCCAACGGTCAACAGATCTAGACCTTGGATTTCTAACGGTCAGATTTCAAAATAAAGCAAACCGAACAAACCGACGGTTAAACCGCCGGTTTTGACCCTTATAATATTTTTTTTATTTTTAATTCTGATTAAATATGGACCGTTGGATTCAAACGATCAACAGATCTGGACCGTTGAATTTGCAACGGTCAGATAATTTGAATTTTCAAACCGCCGGTTGCCGATTTTTTTTAAATTCGAATTTTCTCTTATAAATACCCAATTTTCCAACTCATTTTTCACACCAAACTCAATCTCTTCTTTTCGAATTCTCATTTCCCAACTTCAAAGTTCAAAACTTCAAATGGCAAATGAAGGATCATCAAATCATTCAATTGTAACAAATGTGAATGTCAATCCTACAAACGAAGAGGAAGTCGATCAACCGCCGCCGACGGTTCGAGTTCAACAACCCGATTCCTTTCCCCCCCACCAATTTTCGTTTTCACAAATCCCTTCGAAATCACTTTCGTGTAATCAACCAAAATCCTACTGATGGATCACATCAACTTTGTTGCAACTATTGTGATAGACAATATAAATTTAAGCGCGGGGGAGGATACGGAACATACGCGATGCACATGCAAAAGAGGCATCTAGACAAAATATATTGGCTACATTGAAAATTTGAAGTCAAATGTTTAGTAATTTTAATTTTTAGTTTATGTGTTTATGTTTTTATTCGAATGTTTAGTAATTTTAGTTTATTTAAGTCAAATGTTAAGTTTACTTCTAGTTCTTGACTGTAGACTTTAGTTTATTTATTTGAGTCAAATTATAATATATAATGTTTAATTGTTTATTTGAAAATTGAAATGTTTTAGTAATTGCACAATTGACATTAGTTAGATACTCAATACTTAGACCAAAAATTAAAACAATCATATTAAATATAAATTACAACAATTTAAAACGAAAAATGATGAGTAGAAAGTCTAAAATTACAACTCAAAGTCTTAAACTATAAATTACAAAAAAAAAAAAAAAAAGCGAAAACCGGCGGTTTGGACGGTTAAACTGGCAAACCGCCAGTTTAACCGAAACGCCAATTTTCTCCACGATCAACCGAAATCGAACCATCAAAATACGGTTACGGTCCGGTTTTGTAACAAGAACCGTCGGTTTTCACGGTTCGACGGTTTGTAACTGCCCATGTCTACACTTGTATACACTTAATTGCATAGACAATTGAACCACATTTTTACGGTTTGTAACGTCAAAATACGGTTACTTTAATTGTATATATTTATACGAATTTTCCATAATTTACTAAGGGAAAAATAATTGCTAAAAAATCTAAGGTTGTGTTTGGATAGGGAGATTTGATTTGAGGAGGTATTTCAAATGAAATGATTTAAAAATAGATGAATTTCAAATGACATGGTTTTAGCGAGGATTTCAAATCCTCTAAATTTTAACTATAAATTGTGTGAGCAAAAATCAAAGTATTTGAAATCCATTCATAATCCAAATAAGTGGAGTGGATTTGGATGGTGGATTTAAAATCCATAGATCAAATCCCTCCATCCAAATGGAGCCTAAGGGATCTTTATTAAAAGTAATGAATAAAATAAATATTAAATTGAATTGTTATAATTAAATTGAAAAAGAATTGTTATAATTAAATTGAATTAATGAATAAAATAAATATTAAAAGTAATTAATAGTATAAGGTTGTGTTTGGATATAGAGATTTGATTTGAGGAGGTATTTCAAATGAAAGGATTTAAAAATAGATGGATTTCAAATGACATGCTTTGAGTAATGATTTAAAATCCTCTCAATTTTAACTTAAGAGTGTGTGAGTAAAAATCTAAGCATTTGAAATCCATTTATAATTCAAATAAGTGGAGCGAATTTAATGGTGGATTTAAAATCTATAGATTAAATCCCTCCATCCAAATGGAGCCTAAATTTATTTTAACTCTCCGTTCAAAAACTAGTTAATAATATTTGAAATGCTAATTTTGATTATTAATATTTAAATATATTAGAATGAGCTTTAGCGGGTAGATATGTCTATTAGTATAGTGTACCACTGCTAACACCCAAAATACTCTAAAACACATTCCATAATTTTAAATATAAAGTAAAGTAAATGAACATCTAAATTAAAAAATTTAACTACATTTTTAAAATTATTAATTTAAAAAAATCAAATAAAATTAAAAAAAAATCATATAAAATCAAATAAATTCTAAATTATTTTTAAAAATATATATTAAAAATTAAGTAAATCGTAAAAAATAAATTAAAAAAAAGTAAGAAGTCGAATCAATCTAAAAAAGATAAATAAAATTTAAAAAAATATTTAAAAAATCACCTAAATATTCAAAATGAATTTAATAAAAACTAAATCTTCAAAATTTAATTAAAGCTAAAAATATTAATTAATTTAATTAGTTTTGTAGATTTAGTTGATTTTTAATATTTTTAATAATTAATTCAATTATAATTCATACTTTCCCCTTTTTATTAATTTTAGCGCATACTATTTTTTTTTCTCCAAATGATACCCATACTTTCAATTAGTACTTAAATATATCTCCATTCTTATTTTAGGGGATAAATTCCACGTAGATTGACGTGGATATAATTAATTGTTTAAATAAATTATTATATCCCATAATTTTTATATTTTTTTCAATTTTAGCCCATGCTTTTCATTTTTAATCAATTTTAGCTCGTATTTAAAAATTTCTTCAATCATAGTTTTTGCATGGTTTGTCGTATTGAACGCCAAATTGATAGTAACTTGAAGGAATGCCCTTATCATTATGAAGTCACACAACATGTGACTTTTTTTTTTGTCTATATTTTAGGTTGTTTTGAATGTACCTTGTTATGACATTTTTTTGCATATGTCATGTTGACATCTTTCTTTTGCATGTGTCACAGTGTGACAAAACTTATGATCAAATGTCTTATAATAGCATCTTTATTTTGTAGGCAAGAAATATGATCATTGCATTGTAATATTCTACTTATTACTATTCATGATATTACTTATTACTGTTCATGTTATTACTGATAATTATTATTGGTATTACTTAATATAATTAAATGTGTGGAATTATTTGTTATTGTATAATATATTACTGATCAATGTTCATGGTATTACTGAATATAATTAGATGTGTGAAATTATTTGTTATTGTATAAAATGTTACTGATTAATGTTCATGGTATTATTGATTACTGTTTGTGGTATTACTAATAATTGTTTTTTGTATTACTGAATATAATTGAATGTGTGGAATTATTTGTTATTGTATAAGATATTACTAATTACTGTTAATGATATTACTGATTACTATTTATTATATTACTCGTTATTACTTAATGTATTACCACTGCAAAAAATTGCTCAAATAAAGAGGGGGTTAAAGAAGGGGATTGAACCCTTATTGTTTGACGAGGGATGTAGCTAGGGGCACAAATAAAGACGAAATTGACGAGGGTTGGAATCACACTCGCGTATTGGCGAGTGGAAAAAGGTGCACTTGCGTATGGGCAACGACTTTGGCGACGGCGTGTATTGAACTCGCTCATTGGCGAGTGCAAAGTTGCTCTCGCAAATTGGCGACGGGCACCCACTCGCTGATTGGCTAGGCGGGTGGGGCCCTCGTGAATGCCCTCGTGTAAGGCCCAATTTAAGACAACTCCCCTTTCCCCATTTTTTCACTCTGCCGCAGCACACCCCCAAAAAAAGTCAGACCGCGACTGCCACCTTAATTGCGCCACCGCCGCTGCCGGAGCTACAAATCGAGGCTGATTTTAGGATATTTGTGTTCTACACTTCGAGGGGATCATTTTTTACGGTAAATTTACGTTTTCATTGATTAAATTAATTTTTTTATATATATGTCGATCTATATTATATATATGTATGTATATATTGTGTATATATATAGTTTTGTAATTTGTAATGTGTAATGTTAGGATTCTTTGGATTGTAATTTTGTTAGAAAAATATGTATATTGTTAGGATTAAGATTGTTGAGATTATAATTTTATTTTTAGAATCGATGAAATTTATAAATAATTGTTAATTGTTATAATTTAATTGTTAATTGTTATGCATGTACGTGTTAATTGTTAATTGTTATGCATGCATGTGTTAATTGTTAGAATTAATGTTATAATTGTTAGAATAAGTGAAATTAAATGATGTCGGAAGCCGGGATGAGTTGTTTGTGTGTTGTAAATTGTGCATTCCGACTTGAGTAATTTTACTCGAGTTGGAAATGGATGCAGTAGAAACTTAAATATTTGGGAATACGATAGACTTAGACAAAACTCTACTGAAATGTTTAGTAAAAAAATATTATTTAAACTTAATTAGAAAATTAATTAATGTTTAAATATTCAAAATCAATTTGAAACAGATGGATTCGATTGACAGTAATTATTCAAGTCGTAGTTGGATGTATGGTCCAAGATTGGTATATAGTATTATGAACACCGAATTTATTAATGAAGTAAATGGATTTATTGAAGGTGCCACTAGTAATCCTAATTCGGTTTGGGAAGGAAAAATTAGGTGTCATTGCTCAAAAGCTAGATGTCGAAATCAGACTTATAAGGATCCTAATGAAGTGAAATCTCATTTATATTGGGGTCCCCGTCTATTTCAAAACACTAATGAATTTGTCTCAACTTCAAACGAAGTTGACCCAGTGGAACCTAGTTCGTACCACACAATTATAGAAGACTTAATAGGTGGTCCAAACATTGATTTTGGAATCAACGTGGAAGAGGAGGCACATAATGAAGAACCCCCTTAATGAGAATGCGACACATTTCTACGACATGATTCGTGCAGCAGGCCAAGACTTGTATCCTAGTTGCGAATCTCATTCGCAGTTGTCATTCAATTCCAGATTGTTGAATATTAAAACCGAAAAAAGATTGTCTGAAAAGGGATACAATCTAGTCGTTGAGTTGATTCGTGAGATTTGTCCTTCAGAAAATAAGGTTCCCAGGAAATTTAAAGACACCAAACAGTTGATGAGTGTGATGGGTCTTTCGGTAGAAAAGATTGATTGTTGTGCACATATCTGCATGTTATATTGGGGTGCAGACATCGAACTAGTTTTTTTGTAAGGTTTGTGGTGAACCATGGTATAAGTCGAGTAGGGTTGATGCGGATGGTCGATTGAAAAATAAACGCCCAATTAAAGAGATGTTCTACTTTCCGATAATTCCTCGCTTGCAAAGGTTGTATATGTCCAAGGCCACTGCGAAAGAGATGACATGACATGCCTCGTGCGCTTCTGACGATTCTGGTGTTATGCGTCACCCTGCAGACTCATTGGCTTGGAAACATTTGGATTTTAAGTACCTTGATTTTGCATCTTAAATTAGGAATGTTAGGTTGGGCTTAAACACAAATGGTTTCCAGCCATTTCGAATGACTGGGAAACAATATTCGTCATGGCCGGTGATACTTACTCCGTACAATCTACCCCCGTGGTTGTGCACGAAGGATCAGTTCATGTTCCTTTCGATTTTTGTGCCCAGGCCTAAAAGTCTGAAGGACAAGCTTGATGTGTTTTTACAACCTCTGATAGTTGATTTGAGATTTTTATGGGAAAATGGGGTGCAAACGTACGACGTCTCTAGAAAGCAAAACTTTTTTATGCGAGCTGCACTGATTTGGACCATTAACGACTTTCCAACATACTCAATGTTGTCTGGTTGGAGTACAGTCAAAAGGCTTGCTTGTCCATATTGTGGGGAGTGCACTGATGCATTCTCTTTGAGGTTTAGTAAAAAGCAATTGTGGTTCGACAACCGAATCATACATGGCGAAAGAATAAGACTGCATTCAGGGCTGGAGTAGCAGTCACATATGATCCACCGCCTATCCGAACACATGTGAGTCTCCTACACGAAATTGATCATTTGGGACTTAGAAAAGTTACAAAGGAAGGTGCTGAGGCCCACAACAAAAATATTGATGGAGAGTGGAAGAAAAAAAGCATTTTTTGGGATTTGTCATACTGGAGTGCCTTGTTAGTTTGACACAATTTGGACGTGATGCACATTGAGAAAAAATTGTTCGATAACGTGTTCAACACGGTGATGAATGTGGAGGGAAAAATAAAGGACACATCAAAATCAAGAGATGAGTTGAATGAATATTGTCGTTGTCCCTCCCTTAAGAAATGTACACGTACATGAAAGTATCCCAAGGCTTGTTATGCACTTGATAAGAAGCAAAAATATGTTATATGTAAGTGGATAAGTGGGTTGAAGTTTCCCGATGACTATGTGTCTAACATGTCTCGGTGTATTGACTGGACGAAGTTGAAATTGTATGGGATGAAGAGTCATGATTGTCACATGTTTATGTAGAGACTATTACCGATTGCTTTTCGTAATATTTTGCCACTTCAAGTGTGTAAATCAAACACTGAGCTTAGTCTATTTTTAAGGATTTAACTTCTATGACCATCACAGTTGACAACATGACTCGTTTGGAAACAAATATCCCAGTAATCTTGTGCAAGCTAGAACGTATCTTTCCACCCTGCTTCTTCAACTCCATGGAACATCTACCTGTGCACCTTTCATATGAAGCAAAATTTGTTGGTCCAGTACAATACAGATGGATGTATCCATACGAGAGGTATTTTAAGGAATTTTAACTTTATGAACATCTTCAATTGCTTTATTATCTTAATTCACGATCCTTAAATTCTAATTAGGTATCTTCGCACCTTGAAACTAAGTGTGTGTAACAAAGCACGTGTTGAAGCATTGATTGCAAATGCATATTTAATTCGAAATGCGTCAATGTTTTGTTCTCATTATTTTGAGGACCATGTTATGACGAGGATACACAATTTACCTCGTAATTACGATGGTCGTGGAGATGTACAACAATATGTGGATGGTACCTTTTCCATATTTAAGGTGCCTGTCAAACGATTTGGGAAACCAAGAGATGGATTTTAGACAAGGAGAAAAAACTTGCTCATACCTACGTGTTGTTGAATTGTGATGAGGTGCAGCCGTATGTTTAGTAGGTGAAATCGGCCAGAGTATATTTAAATCCAATACTTGGTTAGTTTTGACATGTCTTATTAATTAAAATTCGTATGTAGGCTATTCATGCAGCAATTTCAACTTGTTCAACCAAATCTCTCGGCCGCTGCATCGGACACTAGGCTACAAAATGAATTTGCTTCGTGGTTTGAACAAATTGTAAGTCATATTAATCAAATGAATTTTGTTCTAAAATATATTTAATAGCAATAAAGTGATTCTCACATAAATTCGACTTATATAGGTGAAGATAAATCGCGTCGAGAATAGGTTTATATGCGATATTTCTGCCGGTCCGCCTAGTCAAGTTCTTACATACTCTGGGTATTATGTGAACGGGTATAAAATTCACACTATGGCTTATGGTGCATCTAGAGCAACATCAAATAGTGGGTTTTGTATCAAGGGAAAAAACTATGATGTCGATGAGGAGGATTTATACGGGAATCTCGAGGAAGTAGTCGAATTGGACTACCAGGAGTACCACAAGAAGAAAGTGGTTTTGTTCAAGTGTCAGTGGTTTGATAACTCAGTCAATGGGACATAAATTCATCCTAACTACAAGATTGTGGACATTCATCAGAGGCGACGATACGGTCGGTACGATCCATTCGTACTAGCAAGAAAAGCCACCCAAGTCTACTATTGTTCGTACCCTGGACCCCGTATGATTGAATAACTGTCTACAAAATCAAACCGAGATCCTTCGTGGACGCACAACAATCATCCACTAATGCTAGTGAAGAAGAAGAAGTTCTCGCGTTCCAAGAGGATAGCATATAGACTAAAATGATTGTGCAAGTAGATGATGATCATGTCATATTAACTGATGACACCAGTACACTGATGGACGTGACAGAAGATGAAAAAGAACTAGAACAAAATGAAGATGGCGAAGGAGAAGGAGAAGAAGAAGATGAAGATGATGAAGAAGAAGACGATTTATGATATTTATTATAACAAGAATGTTAATTTATTTTATAGCAAGAATGTTAATTTATTTCCCAGATATTTATTAATTTATTATATTTTAGTGTTAATTAATCGTTTGAGTGTTCATATATGCTATTTTAACAATACTTTAATGTTAATTTTTATAGATGAGTGGACATGGTGGTCATGGACATGGTTCTGCTGGTCAGGGTTCGTCTGGACACGGTGGAGCTGGTAGAGGTAGAGGTGGCGGTCCTCTACCAGAACACCAGTGGGTGAGACACCGCCTGTACCCATACCACATCATTCGACTTTCTATTTGCCAATTGTGACTGGGATCATACAAATGCCCCAAATGCAGGGATCGACCCATTATCCATATTACACATTGGTGCCCCAGATGCCACATATGTATCCACCGCTACATGAACCATCCCCTCCACCGATATCAGACCCAGTCGGACGTTCGTCTTTCGAGACAGGGGCCAGCCAAGCGACAAACGCACTCGAGAGTCGTATTGTACTTTGGATCTATCGTGGGGCGTAAGTATAACATATTTATTAATTTTCATTATTTAGATGTATGTATAAGTATATAATTATTAATTTTCATTATTAATTATGTGTAACAGGTTGATGCCTTCGCATCTAATCTCGACCACCATCAAACATATCATGTACATGAACATAGAGGCTGGAGCACACATTCGCCAATGTATCACCCGCTAGACTTCTACGGTGGTGGGAGACATTCCAAGTATAATTTAATGACGTGTAACATATCTTTGCATTGACATTTTGTTATAATTAATCTTTTTTTTTTTGGGTAGACTGAGGTGGGACCCTGACACTATTGATACTGCACTAGTGTACAAGCTCTTTCTTGAAAGAGCAGTCAATCGATATAGTGATATGTTGAACCACTACAAGACTAAATGGGAGAAGACGAAGAAGCCGAGGTGGGACGTCGGTGTATGGAACCACTTGGTTCGCCACTGGAATGATCCTGATACAATTAAGAAGAGCGAGCAATGTAGGAAGAACCGGCTATCGGAGTCGGGAGGTCCAGGTAACAGTTATGCTATACATAAAGGCGGATCTCGTGGGGAAACCGAGGTTGCCCGACTGATTGTAAGTATTCATGTTCTATTATAATTAATTTGAGTTCATTTTAATTTTATTTGTATGTTTCTTCAATTCAAAATACAGGAGCAGAAGATGGGATGACCCGCCTACGACTGGAAGATTGTGGAATATTACCACCGTTACAATAACGAGAATGTACACATATGGTCATATGGGTGATATTCTTATAAGTGTATACATATATATATATATATATAACATTAAATATAATATTTAATTGTATTGACATGTATATTAACTTAATTTTAAATATGCATGTATAAGATCAAGTGCAAGAGGAATTGTCACATCTCAAACAGCCGTCAGATGATGTTTCAAATGATGGTTCAAGCCAGACTCCACCCATACCTGACATGTCTGAGTTGTTCGTGAAGAAAGTCGAAAGATCTCACGGTCGCGTGAAGGGCCTTGGGCAACTAGGCAAGCAGATGTGTCACCTCTAGTCATGGCGAGAAATCATATGGTACGTCGTTTGGACGATACAACCATGGAGACATCGACAATGCTCTTTCTGAAGAGCGGAGGGCTAATGAAGAGAGAGAGCGTCTCTTACGCCTAGAACTGCAACAATCAGTGCAGCGGACAGAGGAGCGCTTACGTCAAGAGTTTGCGCTACAGATGACATCAATTATGAGACAGTTTAGCGGAGGGTCGGGAACTGTTCAAGGTGATAGGAGTGATGATGAGGATGACGATGTTAGTGGTAATGGTGGTGATGATTGATGTATTTTAAGTTATGTTGTTTTATTTATTTTAAATTGAAGTTGTCAATGATTTATTTTTAATGTTGTGTACGTGTGATGTTATTTGAATTGCAGTGAATGTGAGAATGATTTATTTTAATATTGTGTGTGAAGTTATTTTATTTGGAGAATGATTTTAATAAATATTGACTGTGTGTAATGTTATATTTTATTGAAGTGAAGATATATTTTATTGAAGTGAAGATGAGAATGATTTAAATTAATATTGTGTGTAATGTTATATTTTATTGAAGTTAAGACGTGAATGATTTTAATTAATATATATTGTGTGTAATGTTATATTTTATTGAAGTGGAGTTGTGACTGATTTTAATTAATAGTTGTGTGTATTTTATAAATGTATAATTACAATTGAAGTTTTTATTAAAAAAAGAAACCACCGAAATTAAAAAAAATAATCTGTAACATATAATTTACATATAATTTGTAACACACAAGTTTTTAATAAGTAAATAATTTATTAAATTAATTGAGTTAAAGAAGAAAAACAGAAATTATAAGAGATATAGATAAATTGCATTCAAAATATGATGACTAAAGCTCCTAGCCTAAACGACACAGGAGAGGCGCCTACAGCACTTCACGAGATTTTGAGTTCAAACCCACATGCACGCGAATGGCCATTGTGAGGGGTGTGATATGTGGCCTTAGAGACCTGTGAATGGCCATTGTGAGGGGTGTGATATGTGGCCTTAGAGACCTGGGTTCGAAACTCAAGTGTGTATTTTTTTAAATGTTACAAATTGGCGAGTGGGGAGGGTCTCGCAAATAGGCGACAACGTAGTGATGGCACGTGTTGGAAATAAAATGATTTTGATCTAGATACCAAAACCCCTGAATGATGATGTACAGATTAATTGAGATATGCCCAAGATATTGTTCAGGCAAGTTGTCCCAGAACACTTGATTGTGTAAAATGCTTAAGATAAAATCTCAAGAATGTTGTGAGATTTTATAGTTCAGGATAGTTGTCCAAAGCTGGAATGTTAGGCAGCTTGATAGGTCAATAGGACAAAGTTACTGATCCTTTCAAGATAAGCTGATCAAATGGACAACTGAGCTGAAGAGATCAAGAACACTGAAGATGTGCTCATAAATGCAAAAGTTCAAGGCAGTTGAAGTACAAATGATCAAGAGAATTAAATGTCAAAAGCTTTCAGAAGACATATTCAATGAAGCATTTATTGCCAATCATGCCTGAACCAAGCATTAAAGACTTAGAGCATTAAAGAGTAAAGCATAGAATGAGTGTTGGAACATTCTAAACTGCAGCAGGAATGTTCAGGGAGCTTGTCCCATCTGACCGTTGGTTGTGTGTAGAGTTTGCCACAAATCAACCTAGGACAATGTGCAAAATTGGAAACTGACACAAGTCTTCTCAGCCGCCTTTGTCAGAAGTCAACACACTCATTCAAGCAACCATTGAAGACCTCTTTTACACATTGGATAAAAGGATGTCAAGCCTCATAACCGTTTCAATGGTGCTGCAAATAGACATATTTGAATTGCTAATCCCTCCAACGGTTAGTTGTTCAAATTGTCTATAAATACAGAAGTGATCAAAGGAATTCATCATCCAACTACAAGCTATCAAACTATCATCAAGCTTTCACAAGGAAACCAAGCTGTTCTCTAGAATTCCAAGTTTCCTGAATCACTTCAAGTCAGCTAAGCCAATCTTTGTAAACATCCTAGCTTAGCATTGAGATATCCTAAGCCTTTATACTGTTCTTATTGTAAAGGATATCTCTATTAGTTGGAACCAAACCTCAAACCTTATCTCATTTAGTGAAGAGAGTGTTTGTTGTAGAAGTGAGGAGTTAAGGACTGTTAGTGTGAAACACAGTCTTAACTCAGAGAGATTGAGCACTAGGACTCAAGTTATCCTAGGGATCAAAACACTAAGAGAGTGTTGTGGATCAGTGCACCTTGGCACTATAAAACAAGCTAATTCCATTGAGAAGGAATTATCCTGTTCAATCAGGGAAAGTGGATGTAGGAGCTTGAGTCTCTGAACCACTATAAATTTGTGTCTCATTTACTTACTGCATTCTTAACTTCACTCCATTCAATCATATTTCAAAGATTCCAAACTCAGTAAGTAAGAAAATCTGTTTTGGACAAAGTCCCTGATAACCTGTATTTTCAGAAATTAACTTGGAGTATTTCTTTAAACAAAGGCCAACCACATTCCGCACTAAACAACTCTTTTAGATATTTAGCCAACTGATCACTCAATAGTAATCAGTAGGACAAGTATCTATCAAAGTTCTCACTCAGGCCAGTTGTGAGACAACTTGCCTGATAAGACTAATTTGTCAAAAACAAAAGAATTTGCATACACAAGTGCATTCCCCCCCCCATACACTTGTGTTATACTCCACCAAGGACCAACAAGTGGTATCAGAGCAGGGGTTCAAAGACCACTACTTCTGAAAATCCAACTGATTTTCAAAATCACATTTTCTGTGGTCACTGAACTGATCCAAATTTCTGAAAAACTTATCTTTGTTCATCTTATATTACATTTGTTGAAATGGCTAACAATGCAGTTCCAGGAGATGCTGTCAACACCATCAACAATATGGGTCCAAACCAAGTCAATCATATTTCTCATCACAAACTGCCAATGTTCTCAATTGAGAACTATGATTTCTGAAAGATCAGGATGAGAGCACATCTTGCTTGCCAGCATGATGAGATGCTTAAAGTCATCACTAGGGGGCCATTTACATTCACTAAAGCAAATCCCAAGCTCACTGATGCTCAAAAAGCTGATCCAAGGGAGTTGCTGCCAAAAGATGAAGATGACCTTACAGCTGAAGAAAGAAAAAGGCACAACCTGAACTACATTGCAATGAACACATTGTACCAGACAATTCCAGATGCAGTGATGGGGAGAGTGTACCACTGCACATCAGCTAAAGAGATTTGGGATACCTTAGCACTTATGTGTGAAGGTACCCAAAAGATCAAGGAGAACAAGCTTCAAGTGGCTATCCAAAAATATGAACAATTCTCTATGGAAGCCAATGAAACTATTGATCATCTTGATGGCAGGTTCACTGACATCATGAATGAAATAAACTCTCTTGGCAAGTTCTATGCCAAAAGAGAGGTTGCTCTAAAAATCCTGAGAAGTCTCACATCCAAGTGGGACATATATTCTGTCATGATGCAAAATACCAGCAATCTTGACAACATGCCAATGCAACAAGTATTCTCTGAACTCAAAGCATATGAGTTTGATCTCAATAGAAAGAAGGTGCATGAAGAGCCATCCTCTTCAAACAAAGGTGTTGCCTTCAAAGCTGCTGAAACAGAAAAGAAGATTACTCAAAGATCCTCTCAATCTGTTTCAAAATCTGAAATAAAGGAGGAGCTGGCACTCATGGCTAGAAGATTTGAGAAGCTCAACTCCAGATTTGGTAGATACAAGAAGTTCTACCAAGATAACAGAACCAGAAGGAGATTCAGTTCTCCTGAACATAAATCAGAGGACAAAGTCTCTGATGAAAAGAAAGAAGACAGATATGCTGATAGGAAGAAATTCAGCAAAGGTGAACCATCATCATCAAGGAGGAAGGAGTCCTCAAGTAAGAAGAATGATGATGAGGATGTGTGTTACAACTGCCAGAAGAAAGGTCATTTTCAGTATGACTGTCCTGACCTCAGTGCAAAAGAAAGGAAGGAAAGGCAAAACAAAAGAGATAAAAGGCTGAACAACAGGAAGGCCATGGTAGCTGGAGATTCAGCAAGTGAAGAAAGTGTCTACTCTTCTGATGATGGACTGTTCTCCAATAGTGACAGTGATGAGGACTGTCAAATGGCACTTGAAGATGAAGAGGTATGTTCAACTTCCAACTTGTCAATTAACACACATGAATCTAGTGAAATCCATCTTGACTTTGAAAAGTTGTTGGAAGATTTCACCAGAATACAAGAAGTATGCAATATGGCTCTGAGAGAAAATGAACAGTTGAGATCTAAAGTCAAAATGTTCAATCCTCCTGAATCTGAAGTTGACATTAAATCAACTGAGTTGTATCAACAGATTGTGAGAGAACATGAAGAAATGTCTCTCAAAGTCTCTGAACAACAAAAGCTGATTGATGAACAAAATCAGACTCTAAAGAAAAAGGATTTTGACTCTAGAACTCTTCAAGCTAAATTTGACAATCTCTCAAGAGAATTTGATACTCTAAAAATAAGTGAGGGGAGCTTGAAAATGAAAATGTCTGCCTTGAACAAATCTGCTAAGGCAATAGAGGAAATTCAAGGGTTTCAAAGACCATTTGCTCAAAGGGATGGATTAGGGTATAATCCATTTGAACCCTCACCTGGTCTTAGTATTGCTTCATCAAGCAATTCTAAGATGACTTTTGTAAGATCAGTGGCACAACAAAATGAAATTGAAGTAAATCAACCACTGATCAAAGATAAGGGTAAAGGAATTTTTATACCAACTCAGGTAAACAATGTACCTAAACCTACACCTTTGGAAAAGGTTAAAGGCATTGCTTACAGGAGAAATGAGGTTCAGAAAGGTAGAACCAATGGAAGGCCAACCTATCTGAATCATCATCAGAGGAGTTGTCCAAAACCTGTTCAGAAGAGGCCAACTCAAATGAGGCAACCTCAACTGAATGGATTAAGGTCAATCCCCTCTGATAGGTATAAAACATTCAGGAAACCTGGACCTTACTTGCCAAATGGAAAAGGCCATCCAAAAACCCATCCTCAAAAGTCTTATCCAGCTGCACCTAAGCTTAGTAACTTCAGGAGAAATGTCTCAAAGAAATTTACCAACTCTCCTGAACCCTACAAAGCTAACACTTATACACAGAGATCACCCAAGGCATTTAAGGGTCAAAATGTGTATGTAGATGTAAATGGAAACCAAGTCAGTCACTTTGAATCAATCAGAGTAATCAGGCAGATTTGGGTTCCAAAAGGTACAGCTAACCCTCTAGGACCCAACACTCAAAGGGTACCTAAATTTTGACTTTGCAGGACTGCAAGGACCCCAAAAAGAAGAGAAGCATCAACAAGAAAACAGCATGGTACCTGGACAGTGGATGTTCAAGGCACATGATTGGAAACAAGGAGCTTCTCTCAGACTTCATAGAAAAAGATGGTCCTTCAGTAACCTTTGGAGACAGCTCTCAAGGCATCACAAGAGGCTATGGTACATTAAACATTGGTAGTGTTAAAATTACTGATGTCTCATATGTTCTAGGCCTAAAATATAAATTGCTGTCTATAAGTCAAATTTGTGACAAAGGATATTGTGTTGAATTTGCACCAAATGAATGTACTATCAAAAAAAAATCAACACAACAGGTGCTACTAACAGGGGTGAGAAAGGGAAATGTCTATTTTGCAGATTGGAGCAAAACTCCTGAAGCAGTGTGTCTTGTTGCCAAAAGCACAAATGAGCAAAGCTGGCTATGGCACAAGAGACTGAATCACCTGAACTTCAAAACCATCAACAAGATTGCAAGAAACTCTCTAGTTAAAGGGCTGCCAAATCAAGTGTTCACCAAAGAACACATATGCCAGCCATGTCAGGAAGGAAAGCAGATCAAAGCCTCATTCAAAGGAAAACCTGTCATCTCAACTGAGAGAGTTCTTCAACTACTGCATATGGATTTATTTGGGCCAATAATCCCAGTAAGTATAAATGGAAGAAAATATGCTTTAGTTGTTGTTGATGATTTTTCCAGGTACACTTGGGTAGTATTCTTGCTGAACAAAAAGGAGACCCAAGTCAAACTACCTGAATTGATGATGAGATTGAGCAATGAAAAGGGCCTAAGTATTGTCAAGATCAGATCTGACAAAGGCACTGAGTTCATAAACTCATACATCAATGAGTATTGCAGCAAGAATGGCATCACCCATGAAACTTCAGCAGCAAGAACACCTCAACAAAATGGGGTTGCTGAAAGAAGGAACATGACCTTGAAGGAGGCAGCTAGAACCTTGATTGCTGAATCCAAACTGCCTAAAAGGTTCTGGGCTGAAGCCATTAGCACTGCATGTCACACTCAAAATAGGTCCTTAATCACCAAAGGACAAGGTAAGACTCCATATCAAATATGGAAAGGTAGATTGCCCACTGTTGCTTATTTTCACATATTTGGTTGTAAGTGTTTCATCCATAATAATGGGAAAGAGCAATTGAAAGCTTTTGATAGCAAAGCTGATGAAGGAATATTTGTTGGATATTCACAAATCAGCAAGGCTTACAGAGTCTACAATTGCAAAACTCTTATTGTGGAAGAAACACCTCATGTTGTGTTTGATGAATCTATTAATGAGTTCAGGGATAGAAACCTGAATATTGATGAGATAACACAAAGAACAACCAGATTAAGGCTTCAAAACAAGGAAACAGTGTTTGTGGATGTTGCCCAGCCTGAACTTCATGAAAATCAAAAACTGGACAACCTACCTGATAGCAATCAACCAGTAGACAACCAACCTGAAGGAGAAATTGAACTGACTGATCCCATCCCAGTTCAAAACCAGGTAACAACTACCAATGAAGAAGCAGGCAATGCTGAGGTAGTTAATGGATCCACTATTCAAGGGGGAACCAATGAAAATGTCAACTTATCTGACAATGAGGACAACACCCCTGAATATGATCCTGAACTTGATCCTTCAATTAACTTTCCTGAATCTAGTGATCCAACTTCAGATGAGGAGAACCCTCCTGAAAGGATCAGGTCTAGAAGGACTTGGTTGCAAGACCACCCATCTAGCCTGATACTTGGTAATCCAAGTGAAGGGATCAAAACTAGAAGATTTCATGGAGAAAGTGCTCTGTTTTGTTGTTTTCTTTCAGAACAGGAACCTAAAGATATTGAGGAAGCACTACAAGACACCAACTGGATCATAGCCATGCAAGAAGAGCTAAATCAATTTACCAGAAATGAAGTATGGGAGCTGGTAGACAGGACAACTCATCAAGATGTCATTGGAACTAAATGGGTATTCAAAAATAAGAAAAATGAAAATGACATCATTGTGAGAAACAAAGCAAGACTGGTGGCCAAAGGATATTGTCAATCTGAAGGGATTGATTATGATGAGACTTTTGCTCCAGTGACCAGACTTGAGGCAATCAGACTCTTCCTAGCATATGCAGCTCACATGAGATTCAAGGTGTATCAAATGGATGTGAAGAGTGCATTTCTCAATGGGGTGCTCAAAGAAGAAGTGTATGTGGAACAGCCTCCAGGATTTGAAGAAGGAGACAAGGTGTACAGATTAAAGAAAGCCCTCTATGGCTTAAAACAAGCTCCAAGAGCTTGGTATGACACCTTATCACAGTTTCTTCTAGATCATGGTTTTGTCAAAGGCACTGTTGACAGAACCTTGTTCAGAATCTGTGAAGGAGATGATATTCTGTTAGTCCAAATCTATGTGGATGATATTATATTTGGATCTCCAAATGAGAAATTATGTGAGAAGTTCTCCAAACTCATGCAAAGCAAGTTTGAGATGTCCATGATGGGATTGATGAATTTCTTCTTAGGACTTCAGGTCACTCAATCAAAGAAGGGAATATTCATCAATCAGGCCAAGTACACAAGGGACATGATCAAAAAATTTGGATGTGCAACAAGCAAGCCAGTCAGAATTCCTATGAATACTAACTGGAAGATGGATCCTGATGAAGGTGGAGAGTCAACAAACCCCACTAACTACAGAGGAATCATAGGATCATTGCTATATCTCACTGCAAGCAGGCCTGACATCACATTTGCAGTTGGAGTGTGTGCAAGATTTCAAGCCAATCCAAAGAAGAGCCATCTTGATGCTGCCAAGAGAATTCTAAGATATCTCAAGGGTTCTGAGAATCTTGGATTATGGTATCCAGCTGATGATAACATTGAGCTCACTGGATACTCAGATGCAGATTATGGAGGATGTAGAATTGACAGAAAATCCACCTCTGGAACTTGTCAATTCTTGGGCAGCAAGCTTATCTCATGGTTCTCCAAGAAGCAAAACACAGTTGCAACTTCAACAACTGAAGCTGAGTATGTAGCTGCTGGAAGTTGCTGTGCTCAGATACTTTGGCTCAGGCAACAACTGAGAGATTACAAAGTCATCTCAAATGAAGTGCCAATATTCTGTGACAACAATAGTGCAATTGCCATCTCACAGAATCCAGTGCTCCACACCAGATGCAAGCATGTGGACATCAAGCATCATTTCATAAGGGATCATGTGGAGAAGAAAGATATCAAGCTTGTTAAAATCCACACTGATAAGCAAAAAGCTGATATTCTGACCAAGCCTCTGGCTGAAGCAAGGTTCTTGGAGTTGTCAGCTGAATTAGGGTTACTTGATCCAGGCAAGATGGAAAAATGAGGAAAGTAAAGCTCATATGAAGGGGGAAGTTCATCAAAGTTAAACTTCAGCAAAGTTGACCAACCTCACTGAAGCTGTCAGCAAAAGAGGGAAGCTCAGCAAGGTTGTCCCTATAATGCTCAGCAACGTTGGTCAGGGGATTTGTCCAAGTGGGACCCAGTCAGCAACTTTGGGACCCACTCAGGCAAAGCAATCAGGCAATTTGGTCCACACAGAAACCAAAGCACATCTCAGGATGTTTGTCCTAGTTAATTGGATAATTATTGCTATTTTTAGCATTGATTAGACATTTAAGAGGTTTCTTGGTCTAAGAGTAGGCCATTTTAGGATGGAGTGTGCTATAAAGATTTTTAACCCCCAAAAGGCAAATCAGCATTTAATGCAGAAATCTTAATAAGATTGCATGAATTCTTGAGCCTTCATCCAACCCATTAAATTACATTCAAAACTCCATCGAACCATTGAGAGTCCACTACCCCACTATATTCAAACGGTTTTTCCAATTACCCACTGTTACATTCCATTAACCAACGGTTAATAAATCTCTTCCATATATAAACTCCTCAATTTTCACTACCATCCTTACGCACTCATTTTTCCAAAATTCTTTGAAGTCTCAAAGCCTCTAAACCTGCAACTTTTCTTCAAAACTTTCTTTCTCTCAAATCTATCCATGGCTCCAAAACTCAAGAGAGAAGAACTCGTAGATTTCAATGATTCCTCTCTGGACATTGATTTCTCTTATCTTAGCAACCCAAATTCCCTTTGGTTTGAAAAGTTGGTAGCCTTTGATAGCCCAGATTCAGATGTTCAACAAGTCCTCCAATGGCTAAGGGAGGCAGGGCTAGAAAAATTTCTAGGCACCAAGCCTGATTCCTGCCTGAATCCATTTATGGCAGAATTCTTTGCCTATCTCAGGTGGAAGGGCAAGAAGGGGGATGTGTGCACAAAGCTCACATATGCAGAAGAAGATGAAGAAGAAGAAAGCCAACACACAGTCATCTTCACTGCAGAGGATTTAGAAGCCAGCTTTGGGCTACCTTCTGAAGGCATAAATCCAGAAGTATACAAGGAAGAGGATGATCAGGAATTCTATTTCTCCTGGATGATAGAACCAAAGAAACTTGTAAGTGCTCAAAACAAAAACACTTTAAAGCCAGTGTTTAGGCATTTGTTTGATTGTGTTGTAAAGAGCCTGTTGAGCCACTCAGGGAGTGTTGAACAAATCAGTATGCCTAAATTGAGAGTGATGGCTGCTGTGATTGACTCTGCTGAGAAGAGAGTCAAGTTCAACTGGAAGAAATTCATTCTTGACAAAATGATGAATGAAAAATTCAAGTTTAAGGAGGTGAAACACCACAAGGTGGTGGTTGAAGGAAAACTCCAGTTCTGCACAAGAGCAAGCCTACTCTTGGAAAGATTTGCACATTACACCCACCTCCAAGCTAAGCCAAAGCCTTTTCCAGCTCAAAAGGTGATGTTTAGGAAGCTGTCTTCTAAGACAGAGAAAAGGAAGCAGGATGCAGCCTCTAAGAAAGCCATCACAGTTGTTCCAGCAACCAGAGCCTCTCCAAGAAAGAGGAAAGCCCAGCCACCAAAAGCACAACCAAAGATGAAGAAGATGAAGAAGATTCTGAATGAATCTTCACCAGAAAGTCAGTCCAGAAGTGGAGGAGCCACTTCTGAGGAAATAGAGAAGGTTGCTGAGGAAGGAGTCAACCCTCTTGAAGAAGGTGAAGTATTCAGAGAGATTGTCCCACTGCAACCTGAGAGTATAACTGAATTCAGAGACCTTGACCAGCCAACAAGGTATGAAAGAAAAAGAAGAATCATCAAGACTTCTGAGAAGCAGAGGTTGATGGAGGAAGAAAAGCAGAAGAAAGAGTTCTTCAAGGAGATTAGACAGGCAAGCAAGTCTAACTCCAAATCCAAGTCAAAACCCAACAGCCCTGAAGCCAACTCCCCTGATATTCAATCTAGAAGAATATCTCCAAGGCAAGAAGAAGAGGAGTGCAAGACTCCTGAAGATGCACCAATCATAGCCAAGAAAGTGTACTCCCCTGAAGGTGCACCTGATAGATCAGGTATTGATGTGCTGGCAGATTTGGTCAATCTTGAAGATAGACCCTTTTCCCCACTTGATCCCAGACTCCTCTCATATACCAAACTTCTTGAAACTGCTCTTCAAGAAGGTGATCAAGTTGTTTTCCCACCCATTCCAGCCATTCCAATTACCTCTTCAGGCACAATGCTCTCGAAAGCACCTGAATCCCAACTTGCCTTGACCTCTCTTGAACCCAATCCTTCTGAATCCAACCTACCTGAATCCCAGCCAAGCCTACCTGAATCCCATTCCAACCCTCCTGAATCCAACTCTTCTGGAGATGATAGTGGTGAAGAATATACCTATGAGGGGATGTTGAGGCAGATTGCAAGAGCCAATGTGGATAAATTATATCCAGGATTGAAGGATTATCCCAGGCTGCAACAACAATTCTATGATCTCAGAGCACTTGTTGAGATCAAAGATAGAACTATTGTGGAAATAGCTCAGGCTATTCAGGATAAGGGTGCCAACTGGTGGCAGGTTGAGGAAAATAGGCTGTTGCATTTTGCAAATGTGAAAAAGACCAGTGTTTTAACCACTGAGGCCCTATTTTGCACCATTGTCCATGAAAAGGTGCTTGCTGAAAGAGAGAGGATAGCACAAGGAATCAAGCATCCTGACAGCCCATCTGATGATGATGATGATGATGATGATCACACCAATCCCAATCCCCCTGGTATCAATTCAGCTCAGGTACATTACTTGACTTTTCATTCTGTGAAGGACTCTGATCATTCAGAGGAGTTGACCAAAGATGGTGACTCAGTCCAAGATGCATTGGCCAAGGATGGTTCTTTTGAACCTGAGGCACAGCTTGACAATGCTGAGACTTCCATAGGAGAAGCTGGTTTGGCTAAAGCCTCATCAATGTCAGGCAAGTTGGACATTGACCAGCCTTTAATCATTCAGGATGACTCAGTGGACTTGGGATGCCCAAGCACTGTGATCTCCCAACAACTGCCCTCTGTGGATCCTGTTGAGGATATGGAGGTGTCAGGTTTAGAAATTGAAGGAGTTGAAAAGGCTGTTAGTGCTGAAAAATCAGAGGGAGGTGATAGTGAGGGGTGTGTGATCACTGGTTCCTTGAGTGCACCACAAATAGAGGGTGAGGAAGTAGAAATATTGGGTGCAGCCCAATATGAGAGTCAGGCTATTCTTCAAGTCAAATCTGAACTTGATGAATCCCTTGGTGAAAGGAGGCCTGATTCTCCAGTGAATGTGAGTTTATCTCTTGAAAATGAAGAAGAAAAGAATAAAGTTGAAAATGAGAGAAAAGGTGCTGATGTATCAGACCTTATGGGAGAAAAAGAAATAGAGGGTGATGAGGGAGTTTTTACTAACACTGTCAGTTTTGCAGATTCAGTTGCTGTCACTCTTGAGCAAATTTTTGCAGATGCCTCCCTGACAGATATACCAGTTGATGCTGACACTGATCTTGAAGCAGTATCAGCAAATGTGTCCACACTCAACCAGATCTACTTTGAACAAGCCAACACTTCTGAGGCTCACTTTCAGATGGCTACTCAGACTGCTTCCATCATTGAAGAGCAGTCAGAGAAGTTGGACACACTGGTCAGGGAAGTTGAGAACGCTCATGCAACCACTGCTGATACCCTAGATGGCCAAAGCAAGACTCTAGCCTCTGTGGAGATGAGGCTCACAGGGTCAGAAGAAGTGATCCTGCCTACTCTTGATGCAAGACTTTGTGGAGTTGAAACTGGCCTTCAAACAGTCTCAACTGAAGTGACAAAAGCCAAAGATGCTATGGGTATATTCACTAGATCTGTGAAGAAAGAGCAGCAGGGTCTCAAAACTTTGTACAAGCACAATATGAAAGCATTGAGAAAGACAATCAAGGATGCTTTAAGGCAGAGGACAGCAGCCCAGAGAAAGAAGGCAGAAGAGTTGAAAGCTGCTATGGTGAAGGAAGCTGCTGAAAAGTTCACTGTTGAACTCATGGCCAAAGTGTCTGACCAAGTTGTGGCCAATCTCACTGAACAGCTTCAGGCCAAACTTGATCAATCACTGAAAGCCACATTGGATGCCATAGTTTCCCAAAAGATGAAGCATGTTCACACCTTTTTGAGCATGGCAGATGATAAAATGCAAAACATTCATGATGAGAATGTTTACCTACTGCAGGAATTGAAGTCCCTCACTCATTCCCACTCACATCTCTCTGTCACTATGAGTGAATTGAAGCCCCAATGTTTTGATAATGCCAAAAAGGGGGAAAGACAGAGAGCAAGGGCAAAGGGGACCTTGGTAATTGGTGAATCCAAAGGAAAGGAGAAAGTCCCTGAAGTTGAGGAGGAAGCAGTAGAAGACATTGGGAAAGGCAAAGGCCCAATGAATGTTGAAGATTTAACTGAGGAAGAGCAGATTCAAATAGCTGTCAAGGAGTCCATGGTGTCAGCTATGGAAAGTCAGGCAAGAAAGCTTCAAAGGCCAGGTGGTGAGTCTACAGGACTTGAACCTCAAGAGAAGGTTGCTGAAGTGAGGGGGAAGGTGACAAGGTCATCTGAAAGAAAGAGGAAGGAACTGCAAGCCTTCAATGAATTCCCAACCAGCCTGACTTTGCCATCAGAATTTCAATCTGAAGAATCTACTCCAGCAAGGAAATCAAAGAGAATGAAGAAAGCAGTCCTGATGCCTGCTATTGAAGAAATTGAAGAGGAAGTACAGGACAGAGAGCCTGAAGAAGTAGTGCCCAAGCTTGCTGATGATCCTTCCAAATTGTTTGAAGAAGGATTTGGGAAAGATCCAGAAACTCAGGAAAAGCTAGCTCTCCTAAGAGCTAAAGAAAGAATGGATCAGTTGGTTGAGGCCAACAAAGCAAGAGATGGGAGAAGGGCAAACTTCAAAGCTCCAAGAAGGAGGGCTTCATACAAAAGGCTCAAACCTCAAATGCTGCAAAGATGGGACACTCAGTACCCTCACCATGATAAGTGGGTTCCAATCTCACTGAATGATGCATGGGAGGAGGCCAAGAGAAGTTTTGTTTATGACTTCTATGTCATTGGAAAGTGGCTTGGTGAGAGTGTGGATGAAGTCTTTGTTCAGTTCATGTTTGAGAACCACAGGGACCTCTACCAAAAGCTGTTTGCAGCAGCTGAGATGGCAAGAGTGGAGTTCAAGGCCCCTGGTCCAATTATGTACATGCCTCCTAAGTTCAATGGGAACTTGATTGATGAGGGAAAGATTCTGGAAGAGTTTATCAACATCATGAAGATGGAGAAGCTAAAGCCTGGCCCTAGAGGAACCAACAAGGAGATCTGGGAACTAAAGAAGAGAGTTTGGGCTCAGTATGGCATTGCTCCTCAAGATGGTGGAACTCTGTGAAGGATAAGTTCATTCTTTTCCCTATTTTGCTGTTATGATTCATGTTTGTTATTTTGCTATTCTAGATTAGTGAGTCCTTTTGATTTTCAGCCCTGTAATAGTTTATCACATCTATAAAAGGATCACTATGTTTCTATCAAAGAGATAACAACTCATTATCTCAACTAACCTATCCTGACATATATTACTTGATTTATTGTGCTAACAGTTTCTTTCAGGCAAGTTGACCAGTTCACTCTCCCTGAAGGTAATATTTAGTTTAAGTCAAGGTCCCTTTGTAATAGGTTTTGGCATCATCAAAAAGGGGAAAATTGTTGGAAATAAAATGATTTTGATCTAGATACCAAAACCCCTGAATGATGATGTACAGATTAATTGAGATATGCTCAAGATATTGTTCAGGCAAGTTGTCCCAGAACACTTGATTGTGTAAAATGCTTAAGATAAAATCTCAAGAATGTTGTGAGATTTTATAGTTCAGGATAGTTGTCCAAAGCTGGAATGTTAGGCAGCTTGATAGGTCAATAGGACAAAGTTACTGATCCTTTCAAGATAAGCTGATCAAATGGACAACTGAGCTGAAGAGATCAAGAACACTGAAGATGTGCTCATAAATGCAAAAGTTCAAGGCAGTTGAAGTACAAATGATCAAGAGAATTAAATGTCAAAAGCTTTCAGAAGGCATATTCAATGAAGCATTTATTGCCAATCATGCCTGAACCAAGCATTAAAGACTTAGAGCATTAAAGAGTAAAGCATAGAATGAGTGTTGGAACATTCTAAACTGCAGCAGGAATGTTCAGGGAGCTTGTCCCATCTGACCGTTGGTTGTGTGTAGAGTTTGCCACAAATCAACCTAGGACAATGTGCAAAATTGGAAACTGACACAAGTCTTCTCAGCCGCCTTTGTCAGAAGTCAACACACTCATTCAAGCAACCATTGAAGACCTCTTTTACACATTGGATAAAAGGATGTCAAGCCTCATAACCGTTTCAATGGTGCTGCAAATAGACATATTTGAATTGCTAATCCCTCCAACGGTTAGTTGTTCAAATTGTCTATAAATACAGAAGTGATCAAAGGAATTCATCATCCAACTACAAGCTATCAAACTATCATCAAGCTTTCACAAGGAAACCAAGCTGTTCTCTAGAATTCCAAGTTTCCTGAATCACTTCAAGTCAGCTAAGCCAATCTTTGTAAACATCCTAGCTTAGCATTGAGATATCCTAAGCCTTTATACTGTTCTTATTGTAAAGGATATCTCTATTAGTTGGAACCAAACCTCAAACCTTATCTCATTTAGTGAAGAGAGTGTTTGTTGTAGAAGTGAGGAGTTAAGGACTGTTAGTGTGAAACACAGTCTTAACTCAGAGAGATTGAGCACTAGGACTCAAGTTATCCTAGGGATCAAAACACTAAGAGAGTGTTGTGGATCAGTGCACCTTGGCACTATAAAACAAGCTAATTCCATTGAGAAGGAATTATCCTGTTCAATCAGGGAAAGTGGATGTAGGAGCTTGAGTCTCTGAACCACTATAAATTTGTGTCTCATTTACTTACTGCATTCTTAACTTCACTCCATTCAATCATATTTCAAAGATTCCAAACTCAGTAAGTAAGAAAATCTGTTTTGGACAAAGTCCCTGATAACCTGTATTTTCAGAAATTAACTTGGAGTATTTCTTTAAACAAAGGCCAACCACATTCCGCACTAAACAACTCTTTTAGATATTTAGCCAACTGATCACTCAATAGTAATCAGTAGGACAAGTATCTATCAAAGTTCTCACTCAGGCCAGTTGTGAGACAACTTGCCTGATAAGACTAATTTGTCAAAAACAAAAGAATTTGCATACACAAGTGCATTCCCCCCCCCCCCCATACACTTGTGTTATACTCCACCAAGGACCAACAGCACGCACCCTCTTTAATTCGAGAATGGGGGCGCTCTCGTTAATTGGCGAGTATTTTTTTTTAAATGTTACAGATTGGCGAGTGGGGAGTGTCTCGCAAATAGGCGACAACAAACGTTGTCGCGAATAACCGATGACACGCGCCCCCATTAGACGGTACTCTCGCTAATAAAATAGCGAGGAACACTTTGGCAATAGGGAGTCCCCCTCGCCCATACTGTCACCACTCCCTTTAAAGAGGGGGATTCCCTCGCTCTTACCAAGGAAAAAAAGCAAAAGGGAAAAAAACGAAGAAATAAAAAATTTGGAATAATAACTGAAAATGGAAAGAAAAAAGGAAAATAGGAGGAGAAGAAAAATTAAAAAGAAAAAAAAATCGAGATTTGTGGCTAATTTCAATTTTTTTTAATTATGTTTTTTACGATTGTTTTTCTAAATATATGGGTGACTTGGTGGTGAATTGATGGTAAGTCGACAATGACTCAGCTGCAGATTGTAAATGTAATATTTTTTTGTGTAAATTAATAAAAGGATAATATAGTATTTTAAATGTAATATTTTTTTTAAAAAAAATTGACGGTGAACTCATAAAATAAGCGGATGCAGATAACCGTGGTAAAAAGAAATGATTTGGGGTGAAATCATAAAATAAGCATAGATGTGCTAAAAAGAAATGATTTGGGGTGAACTCATAAAATGTCCGGGTACAAATAACTATGTCAAAAAGAAATGATTTAAGAGTGAACTCATTAAATGAACGAGTGCGGATAAAATATGAATCAAAATTGAAATTGATATCAAATTGTATAATACAGTACACAAGTACTACCCTAATTGATATTTAGTTTTTAATTGATTTTTTCAATTTAATAATTTTAAAAAATTTATTGGGTTATTTCAAAAAAAAAAAAAAAATCACCACCTTTAATTAAGTTGCAATTTAATCTATACATTTAAAATATTGCAATTAAATCACAAGTTTTGACAATTTTGACAAATTGGACTTCGGGCAGCACCCCTAGTGCCCAACTCTGATGTGGCAATCCTAGTTGGCTCCCTAATCGTAAAGCGAGTTGTACAAGGAACCAACTAAAACTGTCACGTCAGAGTCGGGCACAAGAGGTGTCGTCCGGAAGACTAATTTGCAAAAATTGTCAAAGCATATGATTTAATTGCAATATTCTAAAGGTTTAGATTAAATTGCAACGGCATGAATGGTGGTGGTGATTTTTTCCGATTAATCTAAATTTATTTGATTGATATTTCCATTCAAATATTTTTTTAATATTTATTTGATTTTTTTAAATATTTTTTTAAACTTTATTAATTTTTTTCTTATTATTGATTTTTTTAAAATTTATATACTTTAGAAGATTTAGTTGATTTTTATAAAAAAATTTATTCATTTTGTGTTTTATATTGAGGGATGATGGATAAATATGAAAGAAAATAATTTTTTATAATACAATTTGATTTTTAAATTTTATTGAAGTGTGTTTGATAAATTGGATGTGATTAGAAGAACGTATAAGGCCTTAGTTGCTAATGTACCTAAACCCAAATATCTGACGGGTTGGTCTGCTATGGACTCGAGTGCATGTTGTACACCCTAGTCCATGTTGCACTTAGTTTACTGACTTACACTTTTTGGTAAATGGTGTTGCACTTTTCAATTATTAAACTGTATAATAATATTTTTAGTAATAATTGAAAAGTGTAACACCATTTGCCAAAAAGTGTAAGTCACAAAACTGAAAAGTGCCGAATGCATACTAGACTTTACCATATCTGACTTGTCACACAATTCACACTTTCTAGTTATTATTGATGCCGCTAATCGAATTTGTTTCCTCTATAGACTACAATGTCGAGTAAAGCATAAAAAATTATAAATGCAGAGTTATATAATAGAAACTATGAATCGTAAGGTTATATTTAATAGTTTAAATTAAATTTATAATAATTATATATCATTTTTATTGATTATTTAGATATTATTCTAATCTTAAATAATCAATTTTTGCTATTAAACATAAGCGTTGGTTGTGCGTGAATAAATAGAAAACAAAAGCTCTCAAAACCTGAGAAATGTCATACAAAAAAATAATTAGCTAAATTTGTTTTAGTTGATGTTGTACTTAAATTATTGTATTTCTTTAGTGTGACACTTAATTCTTTTAAAATTAATGTAATCACGAGCACCACTTTTTACAAAATATTTATATTTTTGTATGTGACTAATCTTCTACCCCATCTTTCCAGAGCAAGAGTATAGTCATCTTGTTGCATTTTGGAAGTATTTTTTTAAAGAACAAGTTCAAATGAGATTGTTTAGATTTTCTCTATATAAATCTTCAACTCTGGTGATAAATTTGTAACAAATTTGGTAGTCCATTGGACATGGTCTAAGTTAGGAATTTTTGTTTCTTTGTTAAAAAATAAATTCATTGAATGGAGTCAAAAAGTTGAAAGACGGTAGAAAACGCTTCATCGTTTACTTGCAAACACCTTCTAACCCTCTTTCTATATTTAAATTTTAGTTACGAAAATGAGAATTTGAATTTAGTATGGTGACGTCTTGCTCGGCCGCCGCCTTCAATTGACGAGCAAGATCCGGCAATGAAAATTGAGGGATTGAGTAAGGGCAAAAAGACGAGCAAGATCCAGCAATGAAAATTGAGGGATTGAGTAAGGGCAAAAATGTGAATTCGTGTTCTCAGCCGTCGACGAATTGTCGCCCTGGAGTTTACTCCTAACTATTACTTATTGTCCACATTATTTGATGCCTAAAGAATTATCATATACCAAATGGATAAACATACCTAAATACTCTTTGCAAAATAATACTAACTTTTGAATTTCTTAAATAATTTATAAACGAACTCCATATGATATATACAAGTTCACTTATAATGGATGGTAAGAACTGTTTTGATCTAATGATTGAGAGAAGTTCTAAAAAAACACTCAACAATTCTCTACAAATGCCCAACACATTGTAGAATAATTTTAAAAGCTAATATTTCCTGCACAATAGACAATAGTGTATATATTATGTGTGTTGCAAACTCACACTTTAAAATTCTCTAAACACACCTTAAATTTTAGTGTACAATCACTTTGGACAAACAAAATACTTGATGTTCAACTACTCTAGCCGAATAAACTACATGAAAGGACAAAACAATTCTCCAACTGAGATTTAGAAACTGTATCATTGTCATTTCATCGTATGTCCATTTTTATCTTATAGTTTATAAAGCGTACTTAAAATAATGTGAAATATGAGTAGCTCATATACTATTCTAAAGAGGGGACATGTTCTATGTAAAGTGGGCTAAGGATTAAATGTTTTGGGCCAGGCGCAACCCCTAGTTCAATACATTAGACGTGGGTTATTTGCCCCTCCAACTATGTTAGATACACTCCCCTTCTCAATTTATTAATTTAATAAGCATGTTAAATACCTAATTTGTACTTTTAATAAAATGGATCTATTAATACACTCCCCCAACAATAAAACTCTAACCCTAATTCAAGGGAAAGCAGCAGCCATCCACATCCGTCGTCGGCAGCCACCGGACCACCTCCGCCGTCTGCCGCCACCGCCAAACGCCGTTGGCGGCAACCAAACAAATTTATATTTTTTTAAAAAAAAAACTTAAAAGTATAAAAAAAGAAATTGATTTTTTTCATCAAATCAGTGTCGATCGACACTGGTTTGTCAACCAAAGAGTATATTTTCGACTCTAGTTTGTGACAGAAAACACTTTTGTTGAAACATTTAATCGAAAGAATTTTATTTTTTTTTAAAAATGAAATTTTCGACAAGAAATTGTCGACCATATACAATAAAATAAAATAAAATTAAAAACCTACATGTTTGTTGAAGAAACGAGGAGGGAGGGCGAAGGGGATGAGGCGGTGGGGCAGGGTGGCATGGGGATGACGAGGCGGAGGCGGCGCTAGGCGAGGGAGAAGGGTGTCACCGCCGATTGTGTGTTGAAATGAAAAGGGGGGAGGTGGAAGAGGCCTTGGGGTGGGACGGTCGAGAGAACCTTGCTTGCCCCCATGTTCGGATTTGCAGTAGAAAATATTAAAAAATGGAAGAAAAAGAGGGTGGGCGGCTACGAGTGGTACGACAGCGGCTACGCTTGTGGGCGGCGGCGGATATGGTGGTGGGGGAGAAGGATGAAGAAGGTGGGAAAAAGAGAGAATTGAAATATTAGGTTTATAGTGGTGGGGTGTATTTATCTAAGAAAATTTTGAGAGAAAATGGTGTTTTAGTTAATTTGGAGTGGCAAATAACCCACGCCAATACATTATACAAGGATTGAGTAAAGTGAGAGCAAGTGTGAATATGAATGTAGTATATGTCTAAAATTAAAAATAAATGAACATATAGCTTCGTCTGGATTTTCTCTCTCTTTGAAAGAAACTCTTGTATGTTTTCCCCCAAAAAACATTCCGGCGGTTGCCTTGGTTACTGTACTCCCCTTTTGCATGCGCAAGTTGCTCTCTTTGGTTCCATAAATCTTTGATACTTTTTAATTCGTCTTGGGAGAGAAAAATCTTTCTAATAATTAGATCAGATTTGTCTTTGGTTCTTTCTTGTTCGTGTGTGTTACATGCTTATTTATTGGGCGTGGCTTGTACCTCCCTCTTCCGCCTTGTCTCTTCTCTGGGTTTTTTCCTCTGTGATTGGTGAGTTAATATTTGAGGGGATTTTATGGATTGTTTTGTTGGATTATGCATCACCGACTGGTTTTTCTTAACAATACCACACGCGACCCATGGTTTTCCATTGGGGGAAATTTATTCTATATAATGAGGCTAATGTTATCAAATGGACATACACCCTTCTCTTCATCTCTTGCAGTGTCTTTTCAGATTTCTTCCTCTCTACTATGGAAGATCTTGTGCAAAAAAAAAAAATCAGTCTTTCTCTCTCTCTGATAAAGAAAATCACAATACTGTGGTTGGGAAGAATGCTTTGATTCGACCCAAGCATATTATGGTTATGAGGTTCGTTGCTCGGAGAACTTTTGGTTTGGCTGAACTCAAGAGGACACTGATGAACATTTGGAGGGTGGCTGCGAATATGAGGGTTTCAATGGTGGGTGATGGAATGTACCTCCTTGATTTTCAAGATGAAGCTGAAATGAAGTCGGTTCTTCACATGCAGTCCTGGAATTTGAGGAAGTCTCTTATGGTGATGAGGGAACTTAACGATAAAGAAAGTTTTTCTTGTATCCAGCTTCATATTGTGCCTTTTTGGGTCTAAATCCATAGGCTACCGGTACATGCAATGTCAAAAATGGCTAGTTTCAATGTTGGGGCTGTTGTGGGTGAAGTGGTGGAGGTTGATACTAAGGAGGGAGAGGAGGCTTGGGGAGAATGTTTGAGAGTTAGGGTTTTGATGGATATTACGAGCCCTTTATGCCGGTGCACCTTTATTACGGTGGAAGAGGAGAAACTCATTATTTTTTTCAGGTATGAAAGGCTCTCTGACTACTGTTATCTTTGTGGTTTTCTTAATCATACAGTGGAGGATTGTCTTCAAGCTCGAGGAAGGAGTGATGACTGGTTAAAAAAGCAAAAGTATTTTCCTGAATGGTTGCGTGCGGAAAGGCTTAAATGCCCTTTTGATCAAGACATGCAAACCTTTTTGCAGCTTCTTCATAAAAATCCTGATGCTGAAGTTCAACAACATACGGAAGATCCGGAGGAGGTGAGATGAAGGATGAAGGGTAAGGCTATTGTTGTTGAGGAAGGTGTTGAAGAGGTATGGAGGACGGCGGAGATGCAAGCTCAGGAGCAGAATGGAGATGGTGGTTTTGATAAGGGCTCTAGGGGTCCAACTCGGGAGGTGGTAAGAAGCTTTCAAGATCTTATGCCCTTAAGGGCTAATTGGGAGGAAGTGGTTGGATCAGGAGGGGCTCGGATTGACCCTCGTACGGGTACTTTGTTGGAGCCACTTACTTTTTCTATTCCGGTGGGGTACGAGTATCAGATGAAAAAGGAGGCCTTGGTTGGAAAAGATAATGGCATTGGCTACAGAATCACTCATCAAATGGGAAGGGACTTTAGGGCCTTCGATCTTAACACCTATGTGGAGATTATATGTGAAGGGGAACATCCGTATGTTCCTAGCAGAGAAGTTGCTGGCCAAAATTTGTGGGAAAGGGATGAACAGATTGTGGGTGAGGTGGAAAAGAATGGGGAGGAGGTGCTTTCTGCAAACAGCAACATTGACTTTGGTAAGAAAAGAATGTGGGCTGATTATTCGGGTGATATTGATGAATACTGGGGTGTTGTTCGTGTTAGAGAAGGTTTGGACAATTTGGTTTACTTGAAAAAGGCTAGAAGTATGATTGAGATGTACGGATCGGAAATTATGATCAGAGATGAGGCTGAGGTCTCTCAGCCCCGCCGTGGAGAATGAAGATCATTTGTTGGAACACACGAGGGATGCGTAGCCCTCGTGCGTTCTCTCGCTTGTCTAGGCTAGTTAGGCAGGCTCGTCCCTCGGTTTTGTTTGTTTCAGAAAATAAATGTAGTTCTTCCTTTATTTCCAGTATTAAATTTACTCTTGGTTTTTCTTGTTGTTTGGGCATTAGCTCTTGTGGTTTAGCTTGTGGTTTGACCTTATTCTGGAATGATAAGAATGTTTCTATTTTTTCTTATTCTATGGGGCATATTGATGTGTAGTTAAATCTTCATCGTTTGATTGGCGTTTTAACGGATTTTATGGAAATTCGAATGGTAATTTGAGGGCTAGTTCTTGGACTTTATTCAAGAGACTTAAAAACTATAAAGAAGGGGTTCCAAAGGCGTGCATTATTGGGGGGGGGGGGGGGATTCAATGAAATATTATATCATTCTGACAAATTGGGTGGTGTTCAAATTCATGTGGATAGACTCTTTTGCTTTCATGAGACCTTAACTTTTAATGGATTGAAGAGTTTAAGAAACAGGGGCCCAAGTTTACATGGCATAATAAAAGAAATGGGCCTGACTATATCAAAGAGAAACTTGATCGTTTTGTGGCAAATGATGAATGGTTAATTCGGTTTTCCCAGTTTCATGCGACAACTTTGGATTTTATGGGCTCGGATCACCGGCCTATCATGATTAGTTTTGAGATAAATCAAGTTATGTCCATATTGCCAAAAAAGGGTCATTTTAAATTTGAAAATTATTGGGTCCACGAGCTAGATTTTCGGATGGCCGTTGAGAAATCTTGGAAGTGTTTGAATCATGGTTCTTCTTTACAAGATAATTTGGAAACTTGTGGTAAAGCTTTAAAACTTTGGGCTGCTTCAAAGGGTGGTACTATTAATCACAACATTAGGAAAGTCCAGATGTCATTAAAGGAGGAATTGGATGACGATAACCATGTGCCTGATATGAGTAAAGTTGTGGTGTTAGAAAGGGAACTAGCTCGGCTTCAATCACAGGAGTGGTTCTGGAAGCAAAGGGCCCGAGTTACGTGGATGAAAGAAGGGGATAGAAATATGAGATTTTTCCGTGCTAGAGCCAACAGTAGAAGAAGAACTAACATGATTCATAAAATTCAGGATAATCTTGGCATTTGGAGGATGAAGGAGAGTAAAATCAGGGGAGTTTTTATGGAATATTTTGGACATATTTACCAGTCGATCAAGCCATCTCTAGATGATCTTCAACAAGCAACCAGATATAGGGAGAAGGTGATTTCGAATGATATGCTTGCTTTTATGGATTCACCGTTTTCGGTTAAGGAAGTTAATCGTGCAATTAAGGATCTTACTCCATGGAAAGCATCGGGGCCTGATGGTTTTCCAGCGTCTTTCTATCAGAAAAATTGGTCGACAATTGGTAATGATATCTCACGAGCCATTCTTAATGTCTTGAATACTGATGCACCACTGAATAATTGGAATAAGACCACTATCACACTTATTCCGAAGATTCAGCAGCCCATGTCTACTACTCATTTTAGTCATATTAGTTTATGCAATGTTAGTTATAGAATTATTGGCAAGAACTATAACTAATAGGCTTAAGAATATTATGCATGACATCATTGACCCACATTAAAGTGCATTTATTCCTGGCAGATTGATTAATGATAATATTTTGTTAGCCTATGAAGGCATGCACTAGTTAAGATCTTCGAAGAGTAAGGTAGGGTATGATGCGCTAAAATTGGACATGAGTGAGTAAGGCATATGATAGAATTAAATGGTGTTTTCTTGCAAAGGTAATGGAAAAAGTAGGGTTTTCCAATAAGTGGATCAATCTGATTTTGAAATGTGTATCATCAGTGTTTTACTGCATTAATATTCATGGTAGCCTTACGAATGTGTTTCAACCAACAAGAGGACTTCGGCAAGGGGATGCGTTATCACCCTATTTATTTGTTTTGTGTGCTCAATGTTTATCTTCTCTTATCCTACATAATGTTAAGACCAAGGGGCTCTCGGGGATCAAAATTGCTAGATCGGCTCCTTCATTGTCGCACCTGTTTTTTTTGCTGATGACAACCTTTTATTTTTGAAAAATACAAAGGAGGAGCCCATGCAACTGAGAGATTGTCTCCTTGTGTATGGGAAAGCTTCGGGACAGTACATTAACAAGGAAAAGACAACAACCACTTTTAGTCCTTACACCCGCAAGGAGATCATGGACGATGTCAAGAATATTTTGGGATGTCGATCTTCTCAGGGGCATGATTTGGATCTTGGATTGCCAACATTATTGGTTAAGGGGAAAAAATCTCAAGTTTGGCTATTTTGGTGGATAATGTTCAGAAGAAAATAGTGAACTGGAATCACAATTTCTTCTCGAAATGGGGTAAAGAAGTTCTAATTAAGGTTGTGTTGCAAGCCATTCCCTCTTATGTTGTTGGGATATGAATCATAATACAAGTCCTAAATTGATGTTGAAGTAGTTTTGATAAGCCAAAAGAAGACTTAAAAATATTTCTAAGCGTTGACTAATCTAGTTATGGAAGTCATCTTATGAACAAGATCAGTAGAGTAAAAATGGAATTAAAAAAAGTTTAAGTATGAAAGAAAAGATAAGTACCTTTTATAAGTACTATGTTAAGTTTACTATAGGTTTTTGTGATGAGCATATAATCATTGTATAGAAGCTCATAAGTTCATGTAATATTGACGTATAGTTTTAAGGTGACTAAGCTGGAATTATAAAGCTTAAAGTAATATAATAGTCTTGTTAGGATTAGATTGATAGGACTAGATTAGTTCTACATAGGGTCCGTTTGGTTTGTTGAATTAGGTAGGAAAGATTACTTTATACCATATTATTAGTTGTTTGGTTTGCTTGGTTAAAGCTCGGTAAACATTTTTGGCCCGGGTCACTTTTCCTAATTGTCCCGGTGTGGCGTGATTATTATTCTAGTGGGAGGGGCTAAGATTATTAGTCTTTCATATATTCCATTTAAACTAACCACGTGTTTTGTCCATTTTGTCCTCCAACATTTAACAAATTTTACGTGAAACCCTCCATTATTATTGGAATACTTTTTTTTTTTTTACTGGAATACTGAATACAGTGTCACATATACAACCAAGCCCCTCTGTCAAAAAAAAAATATACAACCAAGCCCCAATTCATTCTCTCATCTTCTTCTTCCTTATACTTGCTCCCAGTGACGGACCCAGAAATTTTCGATAGGGGAGGCCCGATTAATATTATTATAAAAAAAATAAATATGTACTCATTATTTTCATCAAAATTTCACATTATAAAATTGTCAATACGTCACATTTCATTAAATTAAATTGATCGGATAAGTTAACTTTTGCTATGTTTTGGTACAAGTTAATACTCCCTCCGTCACGTGATAACTTGCACATTTTAACCGATTCACTTTAAAAAACAATTGAATTTAGTGGTGTAGAGTCAAATAAGAAATCGTATTTTGAGTGATTTGATAAGGTGTAAGGAGGATTTAGTAGGATGTAAAATAGATTTAGTGAAATTTAGGATAAAATGTAGACAAAAAATGAGTGACGATTTTAAAATAAAATGATGTTCGGATATATATTAATTTTGTGGATTATTTTTATATAAGAAGTGTGCAAATAATTATAAAACAGAGTATTAATTTTAATATATGTGAAATTACCAAAATACCCATAACAAATTTACAAAATTAGTGGGGGGCCCACGGGCCCCCTGGGTATTACATAGGTCCGTCACTGCTTGCTCCAATTCATTCATCTATTACCTGAACTCGATTGATATATTCGAAATCCGGGCCAAACTTAGTCAAGTCTAAATTTTTTAAGGTCAGGTCCGACTCGATTACTTAAATAATTTTACAAAATTAAATAAAATATATCCTAAATAATTAATAATAAAATAATTAATATAAATAAATAAATAACGTAAATCACAATAGAAGAATCAGTTTTGTGAAAATAAAATATAAAAACTAATGTTTATGGGCATTTTTGACATTTTACAATACTATTCAATTTTATCCCACAATTCAAACAACTTAAGTATAAATTATCATTTAAAATTAAAAATTTAATCCATCAATCCAAACATAAGTTTTAAATTTACTTTTTAAATCGTGAACAGTGCAATCTCAATAAATCCTATCCTAATATATCTATCCTGTCAAACAAACCAAACGAGCCCATAGAAGTCTACAAGAAGAAGAAGACTTGAAGAGACAAGACAAGTGAAGTGAAGGCTAAAGAATTGTCTAAGTGTTGAAGACCAGACAAGTCAAGTGCGAAAAGGAAGAAAGTTTGCTTAAGTAAAAAACGCGTAGAAATATTGAATGAAGATAAGGTCGTATATTGAAAAGTTAGTTATGGAATAACTAATTAACTGAAGAAACGCATGAAAGGATAAAGAAGAAACAGTTAGAGAAGTTAGTTATCAAGAAAGAGTCGTTGGATAACAAACTGTTCTTGAAGAAGTGAAGTCTATAAATACTTAAAGACTTACACAGTTGAAGACTACTGATACTGCGAGATTTAAAGCATTGAAGAGAGATATTCAAAGCAAGAGAAACTCTCAGAGTTGAAGATTCAGAAAGTTCAAGCCAGAAGACAATTCATATTCGAAGAAGGCTACTACTGAAATTAGAGAAGTTTTTCATTACTGTTTGTTTTATTCAAGTAGCTAGTTACTTGTAAAATAACTAGTTGTTAGATCGAAGATATATCTGGAGATATAATCGAGAAGATCGAAGTCTTATTTCTTGGGACTTAAAGCCACAAGAACACACTACTCGAAGAAAAAAAGAGTTAATGAGAATTTCACGACTGGAGTTGTGAGAGTGGATGTAAACAAGTTGTCGAACCACTATAAATCTCGTGTTGATTTACTTTACTACTCCCTCCGTCCCACAACTGTTTGCACACTTTCCTTATTCGTCCGTCCCACAATTGTTTGCACACCCTAAAAAGGAAACTCCTTCATAAACTCCACCCTCACAATATTCACATATTTACACAAATTGCCATTACTTTTACTCTCTTTCCAATCACCTTTTTACTTTATTCATTTAACTTTACAAAATTACCCCTCAACACTCCACTCATTACACTTTTTTCTTAATAAGTGTGTCCACTTTGTGGTGCAAACACTTCCGGGACGGAGGGAGTATTTTATTTGTGTTTGATTGATTACTTGTTTAATTGATTAATCTGCATATAGAATAGACAAGATCAGTGTTCATATTCGATATTAGTTGAGTATAAATTTTAAGGGCTCATTGTTATAATCTGATAATTCTGCATTGTGTACTTTGATATTTTGAAAGATTTTTTAAAAGTCTATTCACCCCTCCCCTCTAGACTTTTACTAGCTTACTCAATCTTATCAACTCAACTAGGGACCTACATATGTTATGTCATGTATTAGAATTCAAGTGTCGATTTGTTCGGATATTGAAAAGTTGATTGCAGGTTTCTGGTGGGGAGATAGGAATGAGAGCAAGAAAATTCACTGGAAGAAGTGGAAAGATATGTGTAGAACTAAAGAAGAGGTTGGTCTGGGGTTTCGGTGTCTTATTCAGTTTAATAAAGCCCTTCTTGCTAAACAGGTGTGGAGACTAGTGAGCTAACCAGATACACAGGGTAGTAAAATTTTCAAGGCCAGATACTTTAAGCATGTGGATGTGATGTATGCTGAATTGGGTTCGAATCCATCTTTCATATGGAGGTCAATGTTGTGGAGTAGAGAGGTGCTTGAGACTGGAATCCGATAGAATGTTGGGAATGGTAAAGATATTCATATTTTCAAGGATAAGTGGGTGAATGGTTTATCTGATGGTTGTATCAAGTCTAGAATTGCTAGTGCTTCGAATGTGGATAGGTTCATTAAAGAAGATTGGACTTGGGATGAGGGTCTTGTTCATGGAGCGTTCTACCTTTTGAAGCGAAGCTATTCTAAACACGAAAATTAAAGGGGAGAACGACAAGGATCATAGAATCTGGCCAGGCTCATCACTTGGGCAGTATACAGTGGCTTTGGGATACAAGTTGCCTTACACAAGAGAGGTCGGTATTATAGAGCGAGATCATGCTAGTGGATCAGATAATAAGATGGAAAAGGAGTTTTTCAGGAAGATTTTGAAGCTGAATGTACCACCGAAGGTTCGTATCTTTGGTTGGAAACTTTTGATGGATGTTGTGGCATTAGAGGGTAATTTAGCTCTACACTATGTCCCTATTGACCCCTCTTGCGGATGTTGTGGAGCCCCTTTTGCGGATACGCTACATGGTATTTTTAAATGTTTTTTTGCAAATGAGGTGTGGAAAAGATATAGTTTTTGGAGAATCATTAACAAGTATTATGAGGAGAGTTGTAGGGGTTTGCTTTTTTGTTTTGGGCAGGTGTGCTCCCACAATGAATTCGAGTTAATCATTGTTATTTCTTGGGCAATATGGAAGGAGAGGTGTAATTGGCTTCATTCAATCGAGAATAATGGTTGTTTGAGGAAGCATGCCCGTAGCTTTGATGTGGAATGGGCGATCAGGTATTGGTATGATTTTGTTGCAAACAATAAGCTTATGATCCAAGATGTGGTTTGGGCCCAGAGGTTTATTAATGCTATTTAAGGGCATAGTCGGGGTAATATTTTATTCACTGATGCAACTTATAATCAGAATTCGCATGTATATGCAATTAGGTTTATTCTTCTAGATCCAGATCACTTGATTTTGCTAACAGGACATCATCAAATCAAAAATCCTGGGTCTGTTGGAGCTGTTGAGTTAAAGGTCATTGAGATTGGTCTCACTAAATGTTTTCAGAAGAAGTTGAGGGTTAATGGGATTCGATCGGATGCGACTGTGGCTATTGAGGCTATTTCTTCGTCCCTTGCCCTTAATGAATATGAGAAGGGTATTGTCAATAACATTAAAGGTATGTTGCGTGAAAACCTAGTGTGGGATTGTCAGCATTTACCAAAAGAGCAGAATCAAACTGCATGTGCCCTTTCTCAAATGTGTTTCGATATTTCACCTCCTTACGAATGGTGTGAAGATAATTGTCCATGGTATATCAAGGAACTTGTATGTATCACTTAATGTCCTTTTTCTTGTTATATTGTAAAAAAAAAAAAAAAAAGTAGTATATGTCTATATATTAATAAGAGGTTTAGTTTGTTTAGATCCCACTTTACATTCATTTTTTAAGTTTTTTCTTTCGTTCTTAGATGATGTGTCATTTTAATTCACTAAAATCATTCGACGCTCTAATTCACTAAAAAAAAAAAAAGAAAAAAAAAACCTACCTTAGTTCCCAATACACTGAATAAAAAAAAACATGAAACCTTGATCTTTTGAAGAAAATAGTTTAAGTTTGACACGTGTCAAAATGTGGTTAAATTTAATAATATGTATTAGTTAGTAGTTAGTATTGATAACAGAGTAGTTTACAAAAGGTAGTTAAAATATGTTAGTTACAACTACCCTTTAAACCTCCTTTGTAACTCCTCTATATATACTTCTTAATACACTTCCAACTCTCACTTTTGAGAGTATTTCTATTCTACATGGTATCAGCCTAACCACCTGGGCCATTCTTTCTTTTCCCCCTCTCTTCAAGAATCTTACTCCAATGGCAGATCCGCCGACGACCACCGCCACCACATCCGTCTTCGACGCCACTCTCACCCTCCATGCAATGACGCATCTTGTCACTATCAAGTTGAAACCCATAAACTATCCAATGTGGTATCGCCAAGTCTTTCCGCTTCTTGTTACCCAAAAGTTCTTACCCTATGTTGATGGCTCCTCGCCGGCTCCCCCTACCACCGTCATCGCAAATGGGGCTTCCACTCCTAACCCCCTCTACACAACTTGGTTTTCTCGTGATCAAACTGTAAGCGTTTTCCTAAATTCTACACTCACTGAGGAGGCCATGGCAGTCACCGTTGGATGCTCAACTTCTTTGGATATTTGGAAGGCTCTTACCGAAGCGTTTAACCAACCCTCCAAGGCTCATGAACTCCGCCTGAAAGATGAGTTACAACTCATCAAGAAAGGATCAAGATCCATTTCAGAATATGGGGTAGCTTTCAAGTATCTTTGTGATCAACTCTCCTCCATGGGATTTACTATCAACAACACCGATAAATTTCATTGGTTTCTTCGTGGACCAGCTCCCGAATTCCATGGATTTTCCACTTCCCAAATAAACTTCTCCCCTCTGTCCTCATTTTTTGATCTTCTTGCTAAGGCGGAATCTCATGATTTGTTCACCAGATCCCTTGAAAATCCCTCTTCATCGGCTCAGAATCCGGCCTTCCTTGCTCATTCCTCTCTGTTTTGGACCGTCCTCCTCTTGCTCGCCAGCAATATGGTCGCGGTCAACTAGCCTCTCGAGGTCGTACCAATTCTGGTCGTGGTCGCGGACGTGGTCGCTTATCCCCTCGCTGTCAAATCTGTCGATTTGATGGTCACTATGTCACTGCTTGTCCTCAACGCTATGATGATTCTCAACCTGGTCGCCAAGCCAACACCATTGATACGCTTCCTCGCCATGCAAACTTCTCTGACTAGTACGTAGACACTGGGGCCTCCTCACACATGGTCCCCTCCTCTGCATCTCTTTATACCTCCTCGCCCTACACCGGGTCGGACAGAGTTGTCGTCGCAAATGGTAACATCCTTCCTATTACTCATACTGGTACTCGCTTTCATAATTCTCACTTCTCCCTCTCTGATGTTCTAGTCGTTCCTTTTATTACTAAAAATCTTATATCTGTAAGCAAACTTACAAATGATTTTCCTGTTCGCCTCATATTTTCTAATAACTCTTTTGAAATTCAGAATCGGAATACAGGTGTGGTTCTAGCTCAGGGCAGACTTGATCGAGGCTTATATGTTTTAGATAATTGTCATTTTGCGTTTGCTTCTACTTTACGTACTCGCACTTCTATTGGTTCCTTTGAATTGTGGCACAATCGATTGGGACATGTAACTTTTGACATTGTAAAAATGCTTAAAAATAAAGGTCACATTTATGTTACATCTTTACTTCCTCGCCCAACTATATGCTCTCCATGTCAAAAAGCTAAAAGTACACGTCTCCCCTTTGTCATTAATAAAAAAACGTGCTTCGCATGCTCTTGATCTTATTCATTGTGATCTATGGGGTCCGTCTCTAATTAAATCTTTTGAAGGCTTCTCTTATTATGTTATTTTTATAGATGATCATTCTCGATTTACTTGGTTCTATCCTCTTCGCCAAAAATCTGATTTCTTCTCCATCTTTGTTATCTTCAAAAATATGGTTGAAAACCAACTTACATGCAAAATCAAACTGAATTTACTAACCACAAACTTCGTGATTTATTCCACTCATCGCGCATTATTCACACTATGTCTTGTCCATATACTCCGGCTCAAAATGGTCGAGCAGAACGTAAGCACAGGCACAAAACTGAAATAGGTCTCACTCTTCTCTTTCATTCCTCTGTCTCTACGAAGTTTTAGGTAGAAGCTTTTGGAACTGCGTTCTATATCATTAATCGTCTCCCCACCCCCATTCTAGACACCAAGACTCCTTATGATATTCTCTTCTCTACCTCCCCTTCTTATGAGAACTTTCGTATTTTTGGTTGTTCTGTGTATCCTTGTCTTCGCAACTATGTTGTTAACAAATTTGCCCCTCGTAGTCTACCTTGTGTTTTCCTTGGCTACAACTCGCGTCATAAAGGTTTCTGTTGTTTTGATCCCTGCTCGAAACGCATGTACATCTCGCGCCATGCTCGCTTTAATAAGACTTCTTTCCCCTTCACTGGTGATTGTCCTCGTTCAAACACCTCTTCTCTAGACATATCCGTTTTTGACAACTCACCACCCGATACTCCTCCTTCCTCTTTGCCTGATCGCACCAGCAACCCCACTGAGCCTACATGCTTGTTATGTCTTCAACCTGACACCACTCCTCTGGCTCCCTTGCCGCCTACTCCTCTGAATCCTCTTCCTCCGATTGCTCGCCCAACTGTCCGATCGGCTCCTCGCCCCGTGCGAGCTTCTCCTCCTACCTCTCCTACTCGCATTTGGACAGCTTCCACCCCTACTCATTCCATGTGAACACGGTTTCAAAATGGCATCTTCAAAGCAAAACACCCTCCTCATGCCTCCCTTGTCACTGTCACCTCTTTGCTCGCCGCCATCCACTCCAATTCTGAACCAAAGAGTTTCTCCTCGGCAGCTAAGTCTCCTCACTGGTTGTCTGCCATGGATGATGAACTTAAAGCCCTTCATAAAAATCAAACTTGGGACCTTGTTCCTCCTCCCACAGATGCGAACATAGTTGGCTCCAAATGGGTTTATCGAACAAAGTTACTTGTTGATGGCTCCATTGATCGCTACAAAGCTCGTCTTGTTGCTCAAGGCTTTACATAAATCCCTGGTTTTGACTACAAGCACACCTTTAGTCCCGTTATCAAATCAGCCATTGTTCGTTTTATCCTCTCTCGTGCGGTTATAAAAAATTGGCCGCTCCATCAACTGGACGTAAATAACGCCTTTCTTCATGGTCTTCATCAAAAATCTATCTATATACGCCAACCTCTTGGGTTTGTTGATCCTCTTCGTCCCAATCATGTCTGCAAACTCAACAAAGCCCTTTATGGCCTGAAACAAGCACCTCGTGCTTGGTTCCAGCGATTTTGTCATTTTCTCCTCGCCCTCAGCTTCACTGAGAGCAAATCTGACACCTCGCTATTCATCTACGTGTCAGGTCATATTACTCTTTTTCTCCTTGTTTATGTTGATGATATCATCATCACTGGAAATGATCCAAACTGTATAACTCGTCTTACTTCCAGGATCAATAAGGAGTTAGCTATCAAGGATCTTGGTTGCCTAACATACTTCTTCAGCCTTGAAGTCACTTACAATGATCACAGTCTCTTCCTCGGCCAATCCAAATACGCCACTGACATTCTCACTCGAGCAAACATGCTCGACTCCAAACCAGTTGCCACTCCTCTATCCACCTCTAATCTTCTTCGCTTAGAGGGAACTCCCTTTTCTGACCCAACTCTTTTTCGCTCGCTTGTTGGGGCTCTTCAGTATCTAACCATCACTCGCCCTGATCTCGCGTTTGCAGTCAACACTGTGAGCCAGTTTTAAGCAAATCCAACTGTCGACCACTTTCAAGCTGTTAAGCGCATTCTTCGCTATGTTAAAGGCACTTCACATCTCGGACTGACCTTCTCTCCTAGTCGCTCTAAGTTGCTTGCCTACTCAGACGCGGATTGGGCTCGATGCCTTGACACTCGTCACTCCACCTTCGGTTACACTATTTTCCTCGGCCCGAATCTTGTATCATGGGCAGCCAAAAAGCGGCCAACGGTTTCTCGATCAAGTTGCGAGTCAAAATATCGTGCCATGGCAACTACTTCCTTGGAAATTGTTTGGCTGTGCTCGCTCCTTCGAGAACTAAAGGCTCTTCCCTCAACACCTCTGACGCTCCTTTGTGATAACAAAAGCGCCATCTTTCTCTCTCAAAATCTTGTTGCCCACAAATGAGCTAAACATATTGACATCGACTATCATTTTGTTCGTGAGCTTGTCACATATGCTCACCTTATCACTCAGTCTGTGCCCTCTCAGTATCAGCTCACCGACATCTTTACAAAGAGTCTTGCTGCCCCTTATTTGAATTTTTTCGACACAAGCTCAACGTCTCTTCGCTCCCGCTTCGCTTGAGGGGGGATATTAGTTAGTAGTTAGTATTGATAAGAGAGTAGTTTACAAAAGGTAGTTAAAATATGTTAGTTACAACTACCCTTTAAACCTCATTTGTAACTCCTCTATATATACTTCTTAATACACTTCCAACTCTCACTTTTGAGAGTATTTTTATTCTACAATATGTTTTATGGAGAATAATTGTATTACATGTGTTATATTTAGATTGAGTTAACTTTTTGAAAACTTGAATGTGTATATTTACTATGGAAAGTTGTATCTAAAACTAAATTAAAATGAACTAATATGTATTTTAACAACCCTTCCTTTATATTGTTTTTACCTAAAAATATATCTCCACATTTTGTAAAGTATATTAATTTAATTAATTAATTAATATTTTTTAAAATTATTTATAGGACTATCTAACTTATATAAAAAAAATACTTTAATCAATAAAATCATTTTTGTATATAATTTTTATCAATATGTGTCAAAAAAAATTATATTTTTTTATCAGTAAGTATAATTTAATAAATTATTTAAAATAATTAATTATATAATAAAATTTGAAATTATAGAAAATAAATGGTATATTAAATTTTATTAATATATGAGGACTATTATTTAAATTATTAAAAATAATATATTTTATGGATATTAACTTTTATGAATATTCCGCGTAAAACGGGGAATTCCATCTAATCTATATAGAGGAAATTTTATTTTTAGTCCTATAAGTTTGAGACATTTCAAAATAAATCCTTTAAATTTCAATTTTACAAAATACGTCCTTTATCTTTCAAATTTAATATTTTTTTACATCAATTTTAATCTTTTATGTTTTAATCCATTATAAAATGCCACATATCTTGCCACATCATTCTCTCCTCTATATATATTTAAAAAAAAAAAAGTAGAACTAATAACACCCAAAAATATTTTATAGACACCTTATAATTTTAAATATAAAAATAGATGTATATAAAATGACTAAGTAACCCTTATATAAATAGAGATTAAAATATTTTAAAAAAATAATAACTTGAAAAAATTTGGAAAAAAAATTAATTAAAATTTAAAAGTATTTTAAAAAATTAACTAAATATTTAAAAATAAATCATTTTTAAAAAAAGAATCTTAGAAAATTAAATAGAATCTGATATTAAAAAATAAATCATCAAAACAAAATTAAAAATATTTAAAAAATTCATTAAAACATAAAAAAAAAGTAAATTAAAAAAAATCAATAAAAAAGTAAGATTTCATTTTTTTATTTAATTTTCTTAATATTTATTTTTGATTGAGTTAATTTTTCTTTCATTTTTTTATTTTATTTAGTGTTTTAAAAAATTGAATCATTAATTGATATTTTTAATTTAATTATTTTATAAATTTTATTTGATTTATTTAATATTTTTAGATTTTATTTGAATTTAATTGATTTTTCATTCAAATGTTTTTTAATATTTAGTTGATTTTTTTAAATATTTTCAAGTTTTATTTAGTTTCTCGTATTATTGAATTTTTTTAATTAATTTTTAAAATTTATATATATAGTTTTAATGATTTGGTTGAATTTTAAATTATATTTTTAGTTTTCATTCAATTTGTATTTATTTTGAGGAATAAAGGGTAAATAGGAAAAAATTGGGATGTATTTAGTAATAAAAAAGATTTTTAAATTTTACTAGTATGTGTATAACATTTGAGGTTTGTATAACATTTTATGGGTGGTTAGTAGCCTCACTAAAAAAAATGCATCTAGTCCAAACTAATTAATCGCTCATCTATATATATGAAAAAAAATAAAAGAAAAAGTATGCATCTACTCCAAACTAATTAATCAATTTATTTAAAATATATTAATTTATTATGAGTATTTGATAAAATGGTGATATTATCATTAAATTTAGTCATACGTTTCAATTAATTGAGAAAAATAAAATTCACATACAGTAAAACCTCTATAAATTAATAACTTTGTGACCATGGAATTTTATTGATTTAAAGAGGTATTAATTTATCGATAAATTAATATTTATTAATTAAAAGAGAGACTTTTGAAATTCAACAAATATGTATTAAAAATAAATGAATTTATATATGTTTCATTGATTATATTCATACATCAACCAATTCTTTGTAACTAATTAAATATATTAATTGTATACTCCGTACATGTTTACATTAATTTGTTGCACTTAAATATATTCATGCATGGTGAATGAAACATATACTCTCTTCTCATCTAAAAGAAATCACAAAATCATTCATAAATGATCAAATGCGTAAAGCATTATGTGAGTATAAGAGAGACCATCCCATATGCACTCAAAAATATTTACAAGAGTGGATTGATGAAAAATATCATTTGAAAGTTAGTCAAGGTACAATAGATTCATATTTTAGCATATTACCATAATATTTATAATTGTAATATTTATGGATTGTTAATTTAGAGTTTTAATGGGACCTAATATTTATAAAGGGATTTTCCGAAAAATTATTATCTTATTATCTTATAGAATTTGATGATTTTTTACAAAGGCCCAAGTCGGGACCGGAAGATTTTATTATTTTAGAGAGTTTATTAATTTATAGAGGTTTTACTGTAATTAACATCGATCATTCATAACTGCAACACCCTTTGGTTTCGTTTGTGAAATTTATTTTATTTCATATTTTTCAGATTTTTGCAAGTTATTTTTTTTAATTATTTTACTTTTTATTTATATAAGGTTACTTAGTCATTTTATATGTATCTTTTTTTGTATTTATGGGGTGTGTATAGAGTATGGGGGGGGGAGGTTTAGCTTCTTTTTTTTTAATAAAGGATTAAACATAAAGGATTAAAATTAATGTAAAAAATGATTAAAATTGAAAGATAAATGACGTATTTTGTAAAGTTCAAACTTAAAGGATTTATTTTGAAATATCTCAAACTTATAAGACTAAAAATAAAATTTCGTCAATCTATATATATAAAAGGAGAATATGTCTCTCCAGTCATATGGCAATTTAGATGTTTTGTTCTTCGGCCACGTGTCACATTAGATTATCTCATTGTGGTTTCCATTTCTCTCCACTGGGCTACTCTTCAAAAAGCCTTCATTAATTTCGATATGAAATTAAAACACAAACCACCGAATGCAGAATCCAAAGAGCCTGGAAGCAGCCGGAAAGTTGATGCAAAATCATAACAACAACAGCCCCAATCACGCCTCCTTAATCATACAAAATTATGGTGACAAACCACCTATTTATAGCGAACCCCATAAATTAAGAATTAATACTGTAATACGTGAATGGATATCTAAAGTTAATGAGTATTCATGTATCTTCTTGGAAAATTAAAGGACATCGTAACACTTACTCTTCAAAATTCGTTATTATAAAAATAACATGCCTCATTGAGGAAAAAACCCAGTGGTAGTGGGACTAAAAACCTTATCGAATCGACAAAATGTACATATTACTTAATGTATTAATTCTACTCCTAATTCAAACATATCATTTAAAAAATTTAACCGACGCATTCCAATGTGCTTCACCAATTTTTAAATGTTGTAATCGGTAATGTCTTGACAATGTAAATCTCCTGAATTGTCACTTGAGCAAATTTGTTTCTGTTGAGATTAATGCAATATTGGAGAACTGTTCTTACTATAGAAGTGGTAGTGTGCTGATTTTCAGAACTGTGCTTACTTAGTATAAGAACAGTAACTAGTGTTCTGATATTTGGTTATTTCAGTACAGGTAGAGTAATGAGTACTCTGCTGATAAGGTTTAGTGATGGGGAAAAAACAGAATAGGACAATTCACTCTAAGACTTTAAGTTTCAAGACAAAAAATTTTAATAAAACAATTTAGGACAAAATGAACTAATTATAGTCTATTATGCCCCTGGTTTCGAATTAGGTATGATTTTCGAATTCAATTAATTATGTTAAGCAAAATTAGGAAAGTCAACATTTTTAAATTTAAATTAATGTGTGAGATATTTTGCCTAGAATCTCGCACTGTTTTTACTTTTTAATTAAGAAAGGATATTACCCAAAATTTCTCCTAGCTTCTTTCCAGTGCATATTTAAGCGGCGGCCTGATCTTCAGAGAGTATTTCGAAGCTTCGAAGCGTTGAAACCCGAAATCGCCAACATTATAATATTCTTTCCAGATTTTGAATTAGCTCTATGAATTTTATAACCATCACTTCACTAAAATTTTTATTTTTTAAGCAATGCTAATAATTTTTCTTTCTTTTTAGGGGATTTCACATAAAATGTCATTTCACCTAGTGTTTTTTTAAATAAAGACATGATTCAAAATAGTTTCAGAATAAGGACAAAATGGCACATAAATGTACCATCATGCCCTTAATACATAAAATTCGGAATTAATATGGATAAATTCTTTAAATGTTTGAAATTTAAAGCTGACTCTATCAGCTCATTAATTCCAAGAATTACGCAATTAATTAAAACCTTATGTTTGAAATTTAAAGCTGACTCTATCAGCTCATTAATTCCAAGAATTACGCAATTAATTAAAACCTTCCTAAAATAAATTAACACCGGTCAGAAGAGCTTAATTTTGTGCAGAATTTTGGGATTTTTCAATTTGTGAAGAAAGGAAACCGTGAAGTACGGAAGAAGACGAAGTGAGAAGTGAGAAGAACATTTTGCTCCCTATTGGAAAAGTAATATAAAAGTTAAATCTGCATAATAAAATGAATAATGCAGAACAATGAAATCTAAAACTACATAATAAAATGAATAATGCAGAAAAATAGTACGGTGTCTTCATATTAGAATGTGATTATGCAAAAATACGTATACATATGCAAAATAAGATATGCATTATCCCTTGACCAAACCAATAACAAATAATCATGAACTACATTTCAGCAACGCGCACGTAAATCATCACAATTACACGAAAACGGAGCAAATTAAACCTAAATTAAAATCATCTCAAAAAATCCTAAATTCTTTGCAAATTACGTGTGTACGTGTGGAATTAAAAATCATACCCTTGGCAAAACTCTTCATCTGAACCTTAGAATTAAAAGTTTCTACTGTATCTCCGGCGGCTTCGCGTCCGTCATCCATAATGAAGAAATCGGTGAAGTTTGAATCCCCTAGTAATATAAAGAAACGATCGCGTGGAAAGTCTCTTGATCATGTGCAGTCGAAAGAACAGATCGAGGAAACAATTATGGAAGAGCAAAGGAGACGAGACCTTATAGCCATGACCGTCGTTGAAAGAGAGGAACAAGCCTCTAAGCAGCAGAAACTTTGAGAATCATCGGAAATCAGTTTTTGGGCGTGAGGGGTCACCCAAAACTGAAACAGAAACTAAAAGAAGAAAAAGATCCCTCGATTTCAAGAGGAAATCGAGGATTGTTGCTTCACCAATCTGAAATCTATGGTCAATCGTTTGTAGATGCAGCGGGATTATGTTTGATTCATCATGGATTAACCAAAAAGCTTGAAGATTTGAGTTTTCCGGCCAAGAAACCCGTATGGGATTCTAGCAGAAACTATGAGCGCCTGGATCAGGTAATATTTGCCAATGTTGATAATCAATTGAAGAGGTATGTGGTTGAATCTATGGCCACAAATAAGGAAGATGAAGACTTGTTATTTAATTATTAAATTAATAAATTAATTTCCATATTTAAATATAAGGGTATAATGGGTTATTAACATGCGTTTTTGTCATTTTTTAAAAAGATTATAATAGTTGTCCTTTATTAAGAAGCTAGGTGTCTAAATGGCCTTTTTTATAAATTTTCTCTTCTTTTTAAACTTAAACGTGCAATTAATTACACTTAATTTTTTTAAATAGTTTTCCTTATTCGATGTTCCAAAGCTTGAAATTGAAATAATTATACTTAATTTCAGATTTGAATCATTTAATTTGATTAATGTAAAATATGAAAAGTCAAATGAATTAAATTTTAAAAAGGTAAGAGATTATCCCTAAATTATAGTTGAAGGAAAATGATTGAAGGTATGTTTGTTTCGTCTTTTCATCTACTCGTTTGATTGTACAAAGGAGTTTTCGCATGTAAGAAATCGTTGGTTTTTTAAGATGTGTATTTGTGCATTGCATATTTGTATGATATTTTTGATAGTTTGATGCATATACATAATATGTGCATTGCATATTTATAGGGGATGCATATATCAAATATGTGCATTGCATAATAATAATATAAGATTGTATCATAAATTCTATATGCATATTTTATTATATGCAACCGATAAGTGCATATAATTTTAAATATACTTGCATTTTTTTATATATGCAACCCATAATTGCATATACTTCCCAAATTACTTGTATCTACAATTGACCCTACTCTAGTAAATTAGGTGTACTTGTTTTCAAGCTCCCCAAATTTAAAAAATTCATGTTTTTGGTGTCTTACTCCCCTGTATAAGATATTTCAAGAAACAAATATAAATCAGACGAAAAGACGTTTTACAATTATCATGACTCCAAACATTCCAATATACAAAATCAATTTATACAAAGCAACTAATCAAATGAATCTAAGATTATTGAATTTCTGCTTAATTAACTACTATTGTATATGATATGTTCATCTAATGAGCAAACTTCAATTTTGCAGATACTCACTACTCAATTTTCTGACTTGACATGCTTCATTCCATCCAAATCCAAAGCAGGGGCAAACACTGTACCCTCCATTTTTTTCCTGAACTGCATAGATTGAATAACACTGCCTTAGAAAACACAGGATTTCAAAGATAAATTGAAGAATTTTTTTACTTCACTTTTCAATCTATTTGAATAGTGCAAAAATCTTATAAACCATAGAACAGAATAAAATGGATACTTGTATGAACTAACACTTATATCTCCAAATTTCTACAAGTAATATACAAATAACTAGATAAAAAAAAAATCAATAAATCATTCGAAAAAACGAATTTGAATCCCATAGCAGTAATTGAAGAGTCATATAATATTGGAGAGCGACGTATATGTTTCTATGGTCGCGGAAGAGACGGAAGAGAGAGAGCTGAGAGGGGTGGGTGGGGGTTTTTACACATCCACTGTGTGAAAATCAATGGGTGACCGGCCTGGTGCAGCGATTTACACCTCCACTGTCGTCGAGAAGGAGGGGGCGGATTAGAGCTTGGAGAGATGTTGGCTGGACGGCGATTTACACCTCCATTGTGTGAATCGTACACTGTAGAAATGCATCAAGTTTTTTTAAACTAATCGACCGCAAGTAAAAATACAATCTTCAATTTGAATTGAATTGAATTCGAATTAATGCTGAAAGGTGTAACCGAAATTTGGGGGAGAAAAAGGAAGGTGTAACCGAAATTTGGGGGAGAAAGGAATTAATGCTGAAAGACTTTGAAATTTTAATTAATTTCGATTATTTATAACTGCAGAGCATAAATGGAATTTTTTATTGTATTTTGGTCTTAATTGTTTTACTTAGAATTTGTGTCTTACTTTGTTTAAATGACTTATGGATTGTCTTAGTTTGTTAATAAACTCTTTAGTGATCTTAGGTATCAACTCTGCTGGTCGGGTCAGAACAGTACTGCTCTTAGTCTGCTAAAGAGTAATGTGCTGATATAGTGTTCTTAGTCTGCTGAGACAACTGTGCTGAGTTTTACTGCGCTGAGTTCTACTGTGCTGTTATTCCAGTTTCAGAGTTAGTTTATTTATGTTAGTTAGTTAGTTTGTTAGAGGCAGTTACAACTTGCATTGTACATCTATAAATACACCATCTAGTGCATAGATTGTGGGTTACTGAATTTGAGAGTTTTGAGAGATCAAGCTTAGTGAATACTTGTAATCTGTAATTTTCATTTGAGATTAGTGAAGAGAGTCTTCTATCCTCCGTGGACGTAGATCATTTGATCGAACCACGTAAATCCCGTGTTCTTTCTTTGAGTTCTTTATTCGTTTCAATTCATTGCGTTTCTAGTTGTCTTGATTTATCATTTGTAAGGAGTTGCTTTGTGGATACAATTCCGTAACAATTGGCGCCGTCTGTGGGAAGTCGAAGATAAAGTCAAGAATCAAGAAATGGGCTCTGTGAAGTTGGAGATAGAGAAATTCAATGGTAAGACAGATTTTGGTTTATGGAAAGCCAAGATGAAGGCGATGCTGTCACACCATGGGCTGAAAGAGGCCCTTACTCCAATTGATCCTGCTGCATCTGAAGCAGATAAGGCCAAGAAGGAAGAGCTTATGGAAAAAGCTTACAACATTGTTGTTCTAAGTTTGGGAGACAATGTTTTCAGAGAGGTTATGAAGGAGAAGGATGTTGTTGTTGTATTTAAGACCCTTGATGATCTGTATTTGACACAATCTTTGTCAAACCAGATGTTTATGGAGAGGAAGCTCAACAATTTCAAGATGACAGATGATAAGACCCTTGATGAGCAGTTAATAGAGTTCATGCAAGCTGTTGATGATCTTGAAAATGTTGGAGTTACCTTAGATGATCACAAGAAGTCTTTTCTTCTTTTGGAGTCTTTACCACCTTCATATGATAGCTTCAAGGATGCTTTGCTGATTACCAAGGAGGGTAAGGTAAAATTCAAAGAAGTCTTGTCTATTCTGAAAACTAAGAGTTTGCATGTGGCAAACTCAAACAAGAAGACCAAGAACCAAGTTGAGGGTCTTAACATCAAACTTAAGAATGACAAGAAGAAAGGGCAAGGCAAGAAGTTCCATGCCAAGTCAGCTCAGAAGAAGAATGGATTTGTAGCCAAGAACAGAGCTTGCTACAAATGCCATAAGGAAGGACATTTCATAAAAGATTGTCCTGAGCATAAGAAGTCTACTGATCCTGCCAAAGCTGATGTAGCAGAAGGAGAAGGATATGATAGTTTTGAGGTTATGAGCATAACATATAGCAAGTTTGTTAATGAATGGGTGCTGGATTTTGGATGTTCATTTCACATGTGTCCTACCAAATCTTGGTTTCAAAACCTGGAAATGATGGATGGTGGATCAGTTCTGTTGGGTAATGATGAAAGCTGCAATGTGAGAGGGATTGGCACTGTGAGGGTGAAGATATTTAATGATAAACATGTGATCCTGACCAATGTCAGATTTGTTCCAGATTTGAAGGGAAATCTTATATCTCTTGGCACACTAAATGCTTTGGGTTATGAATTCAAGACTGAAAAAGGATGTCTGTTTGTAACCAAAGCTGATAGAATAGTGATGCAAGGGAAGAAGTCTAATGGGTTATATTCTTTAATTGGTGAGACAATCACAGGTGCTGCTGATGTTACCATAAGTGCTGATGATGCCATGCTTTGGCATAAGAGGCTAGCACATGTGGGAGAGAAAGGTCTGCTGGAGTTATCCAAGAAGGGGGCATTCCACCAGAAGACTTTCAAAAACCTGCAGTTTTGTGAGCTGTGCATTCTTGGCAAGGCCAAGAAGAAGTCATTCCAAAAGGGTAAGCACACTACAAAGGAGCTGCTGGATTATGTTCATTCAGATGTCTGGGGTCCATCAAGAACAGAAACCATTGGTGGAGGTAAGTACTTCATGTCAATTATAGATAACTATTCTAGAAAAGTTTGGGTGTTCATTCTCAAACAGAAGAGTGAGGCATTTACAAAATTCAAAGAATGGCTACTTGAGATAGAGAACAAGAAAGGAAAGTCCTTAAAACATTTAAGGACAGATAATGGCCTTGAGTATCTATCAGCTGAATTCAATGAATTTTGTAAAGAGAAGGGCATTACTAGACATAGAAATGTCCCTCTTAATCCACAGCAAAATGGATTAGCAGAGATAATGAATAGAAATATTCTAGAACGGGTCAGATGCATGTTAGCTGATGCTAAATTACCTAAAAGCTTTTGGGGAGAAGTTGTATGTACTGCATGTTATTTGATAAATAAAACCCCATTATTTGCTTTAGAAGGTAAAACCCCATATGAGATCTGGTATGGCAAGTTGAGTGATTATTCAAAACTTAAAGTGTTTGGATGTCAAGCTTATGCCCATATTAGACAGGATAAGCTTGAGCCTAGGGCTCTGAAATGTATATTCATTGGCTATCCAATAGGTGTCAAGGGCTATAGATTGTGGTGCGTTGAACCAGGTCATAAGAAACTAATAATCAGCAGAGATGTTGATTTTAATGAAAAGGTAATGGGATATCCTCATAATGAAAATTCCCATGACCTAGATGGAAGGATTGTAAATGAGTCAGAAGAGAGTTTCTCAGCTAAGGTGGAGTTTCCCACATCAGATCAGTTGGCACCAGAGGAGGTGGTAAACCCTACTGATCTGGGAAATAACACACCAGATGAGGTTGTTCCAGAACAGGTACCAGAAGATAATTCAGAAGATGATACCATGGAGGACAACCCTGCTGATTTGAGAAATTATAGTCTTGCAAGAGATAGGCTCAGAAGGCAGATTCACCCCCCATCTAGGTTTGGCCAAGCTGATCTTGTGTCATATGCTCTGATCACAGCAGAAGAGGTGGAGCATTATGAGCCAAGAAACTATAGGAAAGCTATCACCAGTCCTGAAAGAGAGCAGTGGGCAGCAGCCATGTCAGAAGAGTTGCAATCTTTGGAGAAAAACCAGACCTGGATCCTTGTTGAGAAGCCTAAAAATCAAAAGTTAGTCAGTTGCAGGTGGCTCTTCAAGAAGAAGCTTGAAGTTGGATTTGGTGGTGCTAGAGAGCAGATCAGATTCAAGGCTAGGTTGGTGGCAAGAGGATTCACACAAAGAGAAGGCATAGACTTCAATGAGGTATTCTCTCCTGTTGTTAAACACTGTTCAATAAGATTGCTTTTGTCTAAAGTTTCTCAAGATGATCTTGAGTTACATCAGCTAGATGTTAAAACTGCATTTTTACATGGAGAACTAGCTGAAACAATATATATGCATCAACCAGAAGGGTTTATCATGCCTAAAACTGAAAGTAAGGTATGCTTGCTTAAGAAATCATTGTATGGGCTCAAGCAGAGTCCTAGACAATGGTATAGAAAGTTTGATACATTCATGCTTTCTATTGGTTTCTTAAGAAGCAAATATGATGGATGTGTATATATTGGTAAACAAGATTATCTAGAGAGCACCTATCTACTGATCTATGTAGATGATATGTTAATAGCTAGCAAGAGTATGAGAAAGATTACCCAGCTGAAGCAGCAGCTGAGTAGCAAGTTCGAGATGAAGGATTTGGGTGAAGCCAAGAGAATATTAGGAATGGATATTCTCAAAAATAGGAAAGCAGGCAAGATGTTCCTATCCCAGAAGAGTTATATTCAAAAGGTCTTGAGAAGGTTTCTTATGCACCAGTCCAGACCAGTTAGTACTTCATTTGGTCAGCAATTCAAGTTGTCAGTCAAGCAATCTCCTCAAACAGATGAAGAGAAGAAGTTGATGCTTACTGTTCCTTATGCAAATGGAGTAGGAAGTCTCGTGTATGCTATGGTCTGTAGCACACCAGATCTTACCTATGCTGTTAGTATGGTGAGTAGGTTCATGGGAAATCCAGGAAAGTTTCATTGGGAAGCATTGAAGTGGATTCTAAGATATCTGAATGGATCAGAAGACTTAGGATTATTGTTCGAGAAGTGTGCTGATACCAAGAGTCCTTTAATTGGATTTGTGGATTCTGATTTTGCTGGAAACATAGATACAAGGAAGTCTTTATCTGGTTATGTGTTTACATTGTATGGCACTGCTATAACATGGAGAGAAGCCTTACAATCTATGGTGACCTTATCCACAGCAGAAGCTGAGTACATAGCCTTGACAGAAGCTGTGAAGGAAGCAATGTGGTTGAAGGGCATTCTGAGAGATTTTGGCATATTCCAGAAGAGTGTTCATGTGTTGTGTGATAATCAGAGCACTATCCATCTAGAAAAACATCAAGTGTTTCATGAGAGGTCAAAGCACATTGATGTGAAGCTGCATTTTGTTAGAGACGTCTTGGAGAAGAGCATTGTTGAAGTTCAGAAGGTAGCTTCAGAAGAGAATGCAGTTGATATGTTAACTAAGGCATTACCAAGCAATAAGTTCAACCATTGCATGGAGTTGGTAAACCTTAGTACCTGGGATGTTCATTAAGAAGAGAATGAACAAACAGCCTTGGGGAGGGCTGGGAAGAAGGCAATCTTGCATTAAGGTGGAGAATTGTTGAGATTAATGCAATATTGGAGAACTGTTCTTACTATCAGAAGTGGTAGTGTGTTGATTTTCAGAACTGTGCTTAGTATAAGAACAGTAACTAGTGTTCTGATATTTGGTTATTTCAGTACAGGTAGAGTAATGAGTACTCTGCTGATAAGGTTTAGTGATCTTAGGTATCAACTCTGCTGGTCGGGTCAGAACAGTACTGCTCTTAGTCTGCTAAAGAGTACTGTGTTGATATAGTGTTCTTAGTCTGCTGAGACAACTGTGCTGAGTTTTACTGCGCTGAGTTCTACTGTGCTGTTATTCCAGTTTCAGAGTTAGTTTATTTCTGTTAGTTTGTTAGAGGCAGTTACAACTTGCATTGTACATCTATAAATACACCATCTAGTGCATAGATTGTGGGTTACTGAATTTGAGAGTTTTGAGAGATCAAGCTTAGTGAATACTTGTAATCTGTAATTTTCATTTGAGATTAGTGAAGAGAGTCTTCTATCCTCCGTGGACGTAGATCATTTGATCGAACCACGTAAATCCCGTGTTCTTTCTTTGAGTTCTTTAATCGTTTCAATTCATTGCGTTTCTAGTTGTCTTGATTTATCATTTGTAAGGAGTTGTTTTGTGGATACAATTCCGTAACAGTTTCACCATTATTTTGTAACTCATGAATAAAAGAAGAATTTGGGTAAAATGTGGTTTGCATTAGTGCACCATTTACACTGATATATGGTACAGTAGTTCGAGATCAACTATATATCTCTTCATCATCCTCTCGTGATCTAAAAACATCCTTATTAGGATCACAAGACAATTGTACATTTTCCATGTAAAACCGATTTAACATATGTCATCTAGGTGTAAAAAAAATTGACAATTTGTAAATCAATGCATAATTTAGTCTTTTAAAAATCTTTGATCTCAAATTCTCTCTTTAAATATGCAACTTTGTTTTCGAGTCTCAATCATATTGAGATCATTAACATATAATCACAAAATTTGACCAACTCTTTTCTATGAAAGCACATTGACATATTGAGTCATTGGTATAAGCTTCTTTAACTACACAGGGGAAATAATTTTTTTACGTCCCATAACTTTACAACTTTTCCAAAAACGTCCCAAAAAAGTTAAGTTTTCCAATTACGTTCCAAATTTTAGCTAACCTTTTCAATTACGTCCCAAAGTCGCCGGAAACATCAAAACGACGTCGTATTACGTCATGGTTACGTCGTTTTGATTTTCCGGAGACTTTGGGACGTAATTGAAAAAGTTAGCTAAAATTTGGGACGTAATTGGAAAACTTAACTTTTTTGGGACATTTTTGGAAAAATTAAAAAAATATGTAACTAATAAAACTTTAACACTAATAAACATGACAATATTATATATTCCGTATAATATTTCATTGAATTATTATATACACATATAATATATTAAAATGTACACTAATATTAAAATTTTGAATTGTATAAGATAAATTAATATTAAAATTATAATCATCTACTTTAAAAATAATAATAAATAAATAAATAAATAGATTGATAATAAAATTTCATATACTCCGTATTAATTAAAAATTATGAATCGATTTAACTTTAAAAAAATTTAAAAATTAAATATAAAAATTAATAATTACCATAAGAAATTATGCTAATATTAATGACCATAAATATAATATTTAACAAAATATCATGTAATTCTGTTCAATATAATTTTATATTCTAAAATTGAACAAAATAAAGGCTAAATTTTTTTAATTGTATAAGATAAATTAATATTAAAATTATTTACTTTAAAAATAATGAGTAATAATAAATAAATAAATAGATAATAAAATTTCTTATATCCATATTAATTAAGAAATGTGAATTGATTTAAATTTAAATTTAAAAAATAAAAATATTAATAATTACCTAAAATTATTATAAAATAAATAAATGTGATAACATACTATTTAATATTATCCAAAAACTATAATTACTAATTTATTTATATAAATAATATATATATATATATATATATATATATATATATCGATTATATACCTTTATGGCGACGAGGATATACCGATAATAAAATATAAGTAAATTTATTTGTTTAGATTTGCATTACAAAGAAAATTTTAAAAAAAAAAGTATATAAATATCAAGTATATAAATTTTAAAAAAAAGTATATAAACATATACAATCAATTAATCAAACAATTTCAATAAAATATATTTTTAGGTCCATAACTATTCTATTTTTTCAAAAACGTCCTAAAAAAGTTAAGTTTTCCAATTACGTCCCAAATTTTAGCTAACTTTTTCAATTACGTCCCAAAGTCGCCGGAAAATCAAAACGACGTCGTAACCATGACATAATACGACGTCGTTTTGATGTTTCCGGCGACTTTGGGACGTAATTGAAAAAGTTAGCTAAAATTTGGGACGTAATTGGAAAACTTAACTTTTTTGAGACGTTTTTGGAAAAGTTGTAAAATTATGTGACGTAAAAAATTATTTCCCAACTACACAGTATGACAATTATATCACATGTAGTCAACTAGAGATGTTTATCCGAACCGAATTAATCGAGCCAATTCGTTTAACCGTAAAAAAATGCAGGGTTATGGTTTATATATTATGGACCGTTTAAATCCGGATCGGTTAGCCAGCAGGCTAAAAAGGCTAGCCCGCCAGCCCTGTTATCTTTAAAAAAAAATAAAAAATCTATGTCATTAAATGACTACCATTTTTAAAGACCCAACCAATTCTAGCTGGAGTAACTAATTTGTGTATTAAAATTTTAATTATTTGTTGGTAATATTTTATTTATAATTTATTTATTATAATTACATAAACTTTTATAAATAATTAATTTGACCTTTTTTTTGTTCATATTTTAAAAGATGATGATTCATCTTTTTCTAAAGGAATGATAATAGAGGGAGAACTTTTATTAGATTATGATATTTATTTAACTTTATTTGACTATATAAATATCAATAATTTATAGAATTGTATACTTTTATTCCTTTATTTACCAATCCCTTATTTAACTATTTATTTTGCTATTTCATTTAATTATTGGACATGTCATATGTGACCTTTAGTTTTAAATTTTATTTAAAAAAAAAAAAATAGCGTAGATCGTTAGTGGTCCGTTTAACCCATAGCTCGCTAGGGTTATGATTAGGTCTCATCTATTGTAGGACCGTTAAGAATGAATCGGCTAAAGTCCTACACCGTGTAGCCTGCGGGCTGCGGCCCTGTAGAGCTAGTCCTATAGGAGTAAGGTTAGCTCGATAAACATTTCTATAGTCAACACACATACAAAGATCGTACCTTTTAAATTTGATAAAATATACTTCTCTTGAGTTTCATGAATTTTCATATAAATATTGACATCCAATGATCCATGTAATTATGCACTTATAACATTCATTAGCAACATTAAATTCATATTTGTTGCCATTTGCCAGAGATATTATGTAGCGTCCATAACAGGAGAATATGCTTGTTCAATAAACACATTTGACATATTACTTGCTAAATATTGCAAGTTAAATATCTTTTGAACTTTTGGTTCAAACATTCATTTAATTTAATTTTAGATTTTTATCTCTCCTAATGCCGAGAAATGATCTTCATCAAATGTGAAGACAATCAACTGCACAACCAAATGCCGAAAAAATTAACATAATAAATTTGAACGAATAAATATTTGTTTTATTTAAAACGTGTCTGGTCCAAGTATATCTAGGTACCCGCTATGCCCATTACCATCCCTAATCTAAAGTTAGTGATTATCTATCTTCTTGGAGAAGCCCAATATGACATCAATTTATTCAATTTCTTGCAACTTTGCAAGACCAAATCTCACAATAGCCAAGACTCCTCAAATATAATTTGTCATTTAAAGAATTTGAACTTTATATTCTACTGTAGTTGAATTTGGAACTCTGTTTCAGGCTTTCAGCATACATGCTCCATGAAAAAGAGCCAAACAAGAATTTTGCCAGAGATTGACAGAGTATAAGAAATAACTTGTTGCATTATAAACTAAATAGTTCATCATAAAAGTTGAACAATTACTACAACTATAGATAAATTCCTATTAATCCTAGGGTTAGTAAACATCCCCACGAATCTTTTTTGAGGGATCAATTATATATAAATTACAACTGCATGCTACTGTAACTCTTTCAAGTAACAAAGTTAGTTAATCTCACCACATTGAGCATACTCTTAGTTATGGTGACGGACAGCAATGAAAGATCAGTTAAGCTTCAGGCCCCGCAACTCGTTTCTATAATCTCTCTCTCTCTCTCTCTACTCCTTCCATCATTGCTGTTAGCCAAAGCAGTGATAGCCTCAGGGGCTCAAACTTTGAGTCATCCTCATCTCTAAATCGAATGCTGCAACATGAATAATCAATATCTACAGTCATGTTTGATGCAATTCTCCATTTTCATCAATTAAACGGTGAGCAATTTTGTTTGAAAAAATCTTCCAACAATTATCAAAATTTTGACCATCAGATTCAGAACTTACTCTTTGTATGTTTGTACAACTTCGATAGCAGCTTAATCACATCAGCAACATCAATATCCATATGAGTTTGAACCTTACACTGAGCTGCGAGTGCGAGGTTTTAATCTGCAAATTAAGTGAACATGAGTTTTAATCGGAAAACATAGAATTAATGATATTTGCAAATCAATAAGTTCAGATTCTAGAATGCCTTGATCATTTTCTTTTTCTTTCTATTTCTTTTTATCAAAATAATGCACATTTTCACTTAGATCTCATTTTACTTTCATTTCCAGAAGGAATCCTTCCAATTTTTTACCTATTCGAAACATCAAAAATTGTTTCTCATTTTCATCAGTAAAAAAGTTCCATTTTCAAATTCTAACCCACTACCATTTCTTGTGTTACAACTATCAAATACATTCCCAAGTTTACTAATATTCTGTCTTTTCATGTAAAAAACACATTTACTTTTCCTACCTATATAGCCCAGCTATCTATATAACTAATTCGTATATTTTCATGTCTACACGAAAACAAGTAATTAAAGAAGACAGCATTTCCAAACCTTAAATATGCTACATACAGAACCTAAATTTGTATTAAAGGGTATTCTTTATTTATAGCACAACAAGTTCATAGTCTTGGGCAAATCTCAGTTAATTCCTCATTATCATCAACATTTCCTTTTGTTCATTTGATATACTTTGTCATCCCCTCTAAAATGTGGTTTGGAAAGACAAATCTTCTCCATCAGGGGCCTCAATCTACTCATATCAACTTTCTTTTTTCAATCAAAGACATCATTACCAATGCTTTCTAGATTAGCAGCAAGGGTAAATTTTAATCTGATGATTTCCAGAAAAATTGCAGATGCTATGGCCTTATATGATTTATTGATGGATAAATATGCTTGAGCTAAATTTTCATTTACAATAAGAACGAGAAACCAAAATTGAATAGCATAGAGCTCAACCAACAACGAAAAATAAATGCATTAAAAAAATGTAATTGCATAAAAAATTATGGAGAAGACGAGTAATGATTTAAACCTGGATATGACCATTTGCTAATTGCAGCAGTATTGCAGGTTGACATCCAGAATAATTGGCATGAAGAGAATCTCAGAAGAACAGAATGATTATACAGCAGGAAACCTTCTCTTCATAAGCCTCAAAATCAGTGCTTATGATCATCATCTATAATGTTGGTCCAAATGAGACAAGCTCGATAATATTTCACAATCCAAAATGTAATGTGAGGAGGAACAAAGATAAGGGCACGACTCTAGCCTTCTTTCTTCAGATTTTCGTTCGGCAACCATTGGATATCCTGTGATCGAAGAAGCATCCAGCAAAAATCAGAGTATTAAAGTAAACAAAAAAAAATCTGATAATAAAGTATCATACTAAAATCAGAAGTCAATGAACAATCTTTATTATTTTCAATGCTGTTAATTAGAAATGAATGTTTTTATAGAAAAATATTATTACACCACTAAAATTTAATTTCAACAATTTTTTTCTCCAGTCTTCCATTTCCCATGATTACATTTTCAAAATATGTTGATTCCAATGATTCTTCGAATAAAAGTCCTTAGATTCGGGATCCCACTATAACATGCCATAAGGCATTAAGGCCAAGCCTCAGTTGCAAGGAGTTTAATCCACACGTAAAATGGAAAGTGTGAAACTTTCAAACTAATAGAAGAAATAAAGAGCATAAATATTCGGGAAATAGTACATTTTGTTCATGCATGGCTATCATGTAGCTAAAATGCAATAGTTCATTAAGTAAATGTCGAAAGCTCAACATTACTTTTGTTTATTTTTTATTTTATACGAGTATTTGTGTGTTTCTATGGCAACGCTATCAAAAATATATATATATTAGAATCCCGTACAAAAAAAGGGTTAATTGCAAAATAAATCATGATTTTTTCACTTTTTTCAATTACAACCCATGTTTTTAAAATTTGCATTTAATACACAACCTTTCAAATTGTTGCAGTTAACATGACCATTTTCCAGCAAGTCCTGCTGCTGTGGCAGTGTTTGAAATTGCAAAAAAAGTAAATAAAGTAAAAGGTTGTGTAAAATTGAAACAATAACAAAAGATTGTGAATTTATTACCAATTTTTTTATTAAAAAAAAAAAAAAAAACCAGCTGCCACAGTGCCACATCAACAAAAGTTGCCAGAAAATAGTCATATGATATAATTGCAAAATTTTAAAAGTATGTGCATTGAATTATTTTATGCAATTCACTGTACACAAAAGAATTGAAATATGATAACCAAGCAATAAGTCAAGAGTAATCTTCATACCATCCGACACAAGCTTTCTGAAAGTACAAATGCATCCTCCCATCTGTTATCTTTTATAAGACCTTTGATGAGATCAGCAATCACAGCAAACTCAGGAACTACACCTTTTCCTATCATATCTGCATATAACTCAAATGCCTTCTCAACTCTGTGGGAAGCAGATAGGCTCGTAATTAAAGAAGAATAAACTTTCGTATCAGTAGACAAAGACGAAAACTCTTTATGCAGCTGTAAAGCCATTTCCAATCTCCCAGCCTTCTGAAAGCTATCAATCAAAACTTTGTAAACTGGGATAAGTGGAGCAGAATTATTTTTACCCATTTCATCAACTAATTGAAGACTCAACAAGAACTCCTTGCTAAAACCTTCCACAACCTTATGATAATTTGTTAAATGAGTTGGCCAATATGTTTGTTTCATCTCCTCCAGAAGTTGATAAGCTTCATCTAAGTGCCCAAAACTGCAACAATGATTTATCAGGACTCTATATGTGATATAATTAGGAGCACACCCCTTTGTGGTCATCTTTTGAAAGATTTCAAGGCTTTTATCGATTTTACCAGCTTTCCCAAATCCATCAATCATGGCTGTATAAGTAACAACATTAGGGTTACAACCCTTTTCCTCCATCATCACCATCAGCCTATATGCTTCATCTGTCTTCCCAACTTTACAAAGACCATCAACCATCTCTGTATAAATAACAACATTGGGCACGCATGAATTTTCCAACATTTTAGCCAACACCTTTAAAGCAAGATCCAGGCGTTTATCTTTAAACAATCTGTCAATTAAAGAGCTGTAAGTATAAACATTCGGTACGTATCCACATTCTGACATTTTAGCAAACACTTCCTGTGCTTCATCTAGCTTTCCAACCTTACAGAATCCATCAATAAGAGCATCATAAACAATATGATTCGGTTCACAGCCCCCAGATTTCATTGCATCTAGAAGATTCCGGGCCTCTTTGACCCTATGCACTTTGCATAAACCATCAACCAATGCTCCATATGTAACAACATTTGGCTCTTTATTACCATCATCAGCAATTCTAAAGTAAATATCCACATCATTGACATCTACATTCCCTCTCATTTTGTCATAAATCATGCAAGCTTTCTCTATATCTCCAGCTTTGCTGTAGCCATCGATCAAAGCAGTAAACATGACAACATTTGGGGGGCACCCTTGTGCCAACATCATCTCAAATACCTCATTAGCATCAGATATTTTTCTTGCTTTAAGGTAAGCATGCATAATTGCGGTGTACGTGACCACATTCGGAGTGCAGCCATCTCTCCTCATTTCGTCAAACCAGCAACGAGCCTGCTGAATCAAGCCAACTTTACAGAACCTATCAATCATAATTGAGTAAGTGTACACATTTGGGACAACACCGTTCTTTTTCATTTCTCTAAACAATAGAAGAGCCTTGTCCATTTTCGCTCCATCACATAAAGAACCAATGACTTTGTTATACGTACCAGCTTCAGGAATGAATCCATTGCCCGCCATTTGACGTATTATGTTATACGCTTTCTCATACTTCTCAGCCCCACAAAGACAATGGGCAAAATTACCGACGTTGACTCTATTCAACGCTATTCCAGCATCAAGCATCTCGTCATAAGCCTTTTCAGCCAATTCTAACATATCCCGACTAGGAAACTCCTCATTACCACAAATACTTCCAATGAGTATATTATAGACCACATAACCAGGCTTACAACCACAATCCACCATTTTCTTAAACAACTTATACGCATAAGAATGGTCCCCAGATTTGCAGTAGGCATGAACAAGAGAACAGAATATCTTGGGACTTGGATAACAACCTTCTGCAATCATCATGCTCAGAATTCTTTTACATCTACCCAGCTTTCCCTTATTCAGACAGCCACAAAGTAAAATCCTATATGTCACAACATTAGGATAACATGAATCCACACGCATTCTATTCAAAAATTCCATAGCTTCTTCAAACAGAGAGGCTTCACATAAACCCATTATCATTTTAGTATACATCAAAGTGTCAGGCATAACTCCTTCCTTTTCAATCATATTTAAAGCGTCTCTCCATTTACCCACTTTGCATAGAAAATGCACAAAACAACCTAAAATATGCATGTCCATCTTAAATCCCAAATTTAACATCTCTCTGTGAAGCAGAAGTGCAGTATCCAGCTTATATGCCTCCAAGAAAACGCGAATTAACGCATTGTACGTCACCCTTGAAGGCTTGTACCCTAAATCCTTAAGCCTCCCTAACTCCTCCAATGCCAAATTCCACATCCCATTATGGCAACACTTTCTTATCAACACATTAAGCAATCTTCCCAGCACTTCACCATCATCTTTCTTAATCAAACTCAGAAAATTATCATCCACTCTGTCGCTCTTACCTCCGCCTAATAACTCAAGCAAAGCATCGTAAACAGTTACACTATGAGAATACCCAATTTGCCTCCCAGCCCACATGAAGAACTTAACACCCAACTCCGGAATTTGCACATTTCTCAACACATCAACCACCAAATTCTCATCAAGTTTCTCCCTAAACCTCCTGAGGAATTTCTGAGATTCCTCCCCCAACCCGTCATTGTAATTCTTAATCGCGTTTATTATTGAAAAAGCATCGGTAGAGCACTTACCGGACTCAGAGTCTGCAACTTTGGCATCAGAAAATGATTCCTTGAAAAATACTAAGTCCTGCGCCGAAAAGTGTTGGGAAGGAGAGCTTTGAGGCGCGTCAATGGCGCTGCTGATGTCTTGGTCGGCTACCAATCCTTGAAGAGGGTCGTTATCAGTGGCGAAGAATCTGTAAAAGGGTTTGAATGAGTGTAGAAATGGTGATGGAGAAAATACAGCAGATTTTAGCACCCTTTTGTTCATTCTAACGCAGCTCTTCCCCTGCCTCTCCCTGTTTTCGATTTTCAGTTCACTCTTGTGTATAGTGCTACAATGGCGGCAGCGGGACGGTTTCTCGGCCGTCAATTTGTTTTGGTAATGACGGACATGGATTCATTTTGGACTCGAAACCACCGTATTAGACCCCAACTCTACTATTTTCAGTATTATAAACAAGTGTGATAAGCTCCTATTTCAAACCTAAAACTTGTTATTAAAAAATTGGGTTCAACTTTTAAGATTCAATACTAATTTTACTTTAAAATTTAAAATTTGATTTTTGAAAATTATTTGTATTAAACTTGCTCATTAACTTAATATGAAGTTAAATTATACAAATTTTACATAAAGTTAATTTTCCTACTAAAAAAATATTCACATATTACTATTTATCGAGCTTTTAAAATTCAATTTTTTAAAATCATCCAAAATCAAGGTAAACATCATCTTAATATCAAATTTTATTGTAAAAAATATTATTTAGTAAGATTATATATATATTTTTGTTTTAAAAGTGTGTATATAAGAAATCAAACATTTACACATGTCAAATTACAACATAAAAAAAAAAACATGTGATTGATATTTATGTTTCTAAATGGAAAACTATTGACAAAATATACATCTATTTTTTTTCCGTAATGAAGTCCCGAATTTCAGATGAAGATCTTGACATAGAAATAATTGTTATTTAGGCAATGTCCATCGTGTATTCACCACAGTCCACCATCATACATGTTATAACTTCCATTTGACCATTGAAAAAAATATGACAATTAAATATCAATTAGTGTCAGTTAAAGAATATACTTAATAATTTTAAAGTCAATATAAAATAGTTATTTACTTGAGAATAAATTCAAATGATACATCAATAAATGTAAATTCAAATGTGAAATAAGGAGATTTTTCTTTAGAAGTAGAAATCTAACAAAGAAACCCCACAATTTTCACATCCATCCCCAATTTTTATGCTATATTACAATGAGTCAAATTGTTTGGTGTGATAAGAGAACTATAAATCAATAGTTAGTTCTACAACAATTTAATATATATCTCATTATAGTAGTCAATAAGTGCTAAATTAAACACAAATAAAATAAGATATAAAAAATGCAAATAAAACTAAAATAATCATTTAATACAAAAGAATGATAGTGTCCCAACTAAAACAAATGTACAATAAAATAATGACAATATGAAGCTTCTATTTATAACCAATCAATACATGGATATGATAACCATAAAAAAATATGCAAAATACCATATGAAAATATATAAATAATGACTCTGTCTAACCATCAAATATAAATTAATAATAAATGGATATAAAATACACCACGTATATCTATAACCCATCAATACGTACGAACAACTTAAAAAATTTATATATTTTCGGCATCAATAAATCTCATTAAAGAAGAATAAAGTAATGGAATAAACACTCCCCGTTCACCAAGAAGATGAGAGCTTTGGAAATAATTTGTATTGAAACCTTCAAAAGAGAGCATTGTAAATCAAATTATGAAAGAGTTCGTAAAAAGACTCCACTACCAAAAAAGGTTCCAAAATTTATTTTGACATTTATTTAGAAGCAATGCCATACATTGTGAATATGTTCTACGCCACATAATTGTCCAAAAAATAAAAACTGTACAAATTAAAATATAGAAGAAAAAATATACTCATAATAACAATCACCAAAGTTTTGTCCAATCAAAACAAATTTTTGAAAATCTCCCAATAATCGAGATAATCTGAGGCACGGCGGAAGTTGTTAAACAACACAAATAATAAAGTGCATATAAAGCAATCTTCTACTGTTTTTCTTCATAGTTACCTTCACATCATTTGTAAAATTAACTCAAAAAATTAAAAACTACACACCTCTGTTATTATTAAAAGCATTATCACCACTACTTCCAAAAAAAACATAAAGCATATCCCTCGACAGCTTTAAGAATGTGAAAAAAAATCAAGTTAAGAATGTTGTCAATACCTCATAAAAATAGCAAAAGGAAATGAGTTACCAAATAGTTAATACAAAATTTTAAAATTGTATCAATCGAAATAAATATTGATTGTCACAAAATAATCCCTGAGGTTTAGCCTATAAACAAAAAAATATGTTTTTCTTTCAAATTACATATCTCTCTCTAAATAAAGGAGGGTTGAGACAAACTAACTAATGTAATGAAATACAGGTAGTAAGTACTGTTAAAAGAATTTCAAGGTGTATAAAGGTTTAAATCAGATGCTTCTACTGAATAATGTGACATTAATTGAACCTTAATTACTTGACAGTACAGAAAATTACAACACAAATTTTTGAAGCTTGTATAGATTTAGTTTACATCACCTAAGATTAAAAGTAGAATTTAGGTCCAATAGGAGCCATAATAATACTTGTTCTTTTTAGAATTCTCTCCATGCATGTGAAATATAGCTATTTTCTACATCATCATTTCTGCTGCCTAAAACATACAATCTAGAAAGTAAAAATAGAAGGTAAATTATCCAATCTCATACCATATTGTGCAGATTACAACATATTGTTCAATTTAGAGTACAATCCATCTAAATAGTAAGAACCTAGAGATTAGACATTGCAATTGAAAAAATCAATTCATACCAGGCTTGAGAAATTCACTATACTCGTAGAATTGTAACTTTTGAGTCGGAGAACATTTCAAAATGAACAAAAGAATTACTTAGTCTGCAGATCATGAAGAAAGGACAAATCAAAACAATGTAATCAACAACTTAATATAAATTAATTAATATACTTCCATTAGGTTGATGGATTTTTATGAGAGAAATATTTGCTATGTAAATATATATATATATATATATATATATATAAAAGAGCAGTAGAGATAATAGAGAGTGCCTGGAATGAATTCAAATGTGTTTAGTGAATTGGTAGAAGACAGAAACAGTAAATACTAAATATAACAATGAAGTGAAATGAATGGTGTGGATGAATTCTCTAGAAAAGTATGGCCTCCATCAGAAGCGGAAGCGAAAACTAAGAAGACGATACGCTGCCGCAAGAGATATTCATAGAAGACTGAGTAAGATCACAGAAGTCACAACTTTTGAAATAAACCATACTTTTGCATAAAGAGCAGGAAAAGTGAATACGCATGGCACATTAAATAATCAATTAAAGCGAACCTTATGCCGAAATGTCCAACATTTTGTATCAGTGTAGCAAGCACGTACATCTACTACTCCACCATCATTTGAAACAAATTTTAATTTAGAGGGATTGATGTTTGAATGCATAAACACACGCTTGATGGAAAAAATACCCCAAACATTAGGTCAAACACTTATGCAATTGCCAGGTTACAACATAAAAAAAAACGAATGAGATTCATATTTATATCATAATAGAATTCTAGAACTCTAGCACTGACTGACATAAAAAAATCAATTAGTACCAAACTTGAAATTTTCAAAAAAAAAAAAAAAAGAAGGTGAAACATTAGCCATTCTAATTTTGCAACAACAATGATTAGATATTACAATCTTGAAATGAAAAAAGTATCACATCATAAACAACCCCATAATATTTAAATGTAGCTAAAAAAAAAAATCTAATTGATTAATCTAAAGAATTAAAGTCCTTCCAAGTAGGTAAATAAACAAAATGGAACTTAAACCAATGGTTGCAATATATGATCTCACGATAGCTTAGAAATTCTCCTTAAAAAAATGAGATAAAAAAAATACCTCGAAGAGGTGAGAATGGAGGTGAGGGAGAATAAAGAATCGAAAGTCCAGTCATGCTTAAACCGAATCTGGTACTCTCAAAACTGATCTTCTGGCGTAATCATCCTCTCCAATTTTATGCGCAGCAGCCCTTGATTGTCTTCTCCCTGCGAACTTGTGTAAAGGAAACCTATAATGAGAGATCAAAGAAAGAGGATTCGGAGAAGCCACATAGAGACAAAGCCACATTGGACATTTTGACACATTAAAGAAGGCCCCGAGAACAAAAGATTGAACCTCCAATTTCAAAATAATCACCACATAAATTTTACTGATTCATACATCATACGTAAAACTGAAGAAAACAAATGTGGAAAAAAAAATACAGAGATTAGAAAATTGTACGATTCAAAGGTTAGAAAATTGACTCACTAAATCGCTTACCACGCGGAAGAGTGTAATCGAGGCGGCAGAGTGAAGCGGTAGTGGAAAAGATTTGAGATGAGCAGAGAAGATGAAAAGATAACAACAATTCACACAACATCTGTAAAACTGAAGAAAAAGAAGAATCTGACAAATAGTACCGAGATTGAGAAAATTGTATGAATTGATTAAGATTAAAAATTGACAAACAGTTAAAACGCTTACCACGATGACGTGTAATCGAGGTGGTGGAGTAGTGAAGCAGTCGTGGGATAGGAGGTGCATAGAAGAATATGAAAGGTAAAAGTGAAAATAAATAAATTAAAATGTAAGTTAACCCCAAATTAGGGCATGTATTAAGATTTAAAACTTTAATGCTGAGATTGAAAGTTTGGAAAAGAGAATGATTGAAGGAGAAGAGAAGAAATTTGAAATGGAATAATTTTAAGAAGAGAAGATTGAAATAGATCAATGTGGTTGTGACATGTGTCATAACAAAAGTTTGTAAATATATATATATAGATAAGTGTGTATTGTGAGGGAAAGTGATTTAACTAAAATTTCCCAATTTATGTTTGCAAATTAGGTAAAGGCGGTTGTCCATACTTTGGATATTCAGAATGATGTGTAATGACTATTAAACACTTAATTAATTTTGACTTTTATTTCTTTGTTATGGGTATATTAGGGGGTGTTTGTTTTGGAATTATGTAGGATGGGGGGAAACCGAATGGAGAGATCTTGGATGTGAAAATCTTGATGAATAGTGACTGTTTATGTTTGTTTTGGGATGTTAAGTAGGACAAGATGTAACTTTATGTCAAATCAATTGTGTAAGAGTGTGTGATGTTTATTATATGATGTAACTTTATGTCAAATCAAATAGTAAGAGTGAGTGATATTGTATTATTATAAATTTATAATAGTAAAATATATAGGTATTTATAGGGGTTGATGTAATTGAATGTTGAAATACGGATGTAAAATTTCGAACTAGAACAAGACAAGAGACGTTACGTCCGACGTCCGACGTCCGGACGTGTGAGTTCCAAAACAAACATGCCCTTAGGCATTTTGAATAAAAATATTACTCTCTTCATCCACCAAATGTAGTTCCATTGGAGTGGGGCACAAGTTTTAAGAAAAAGGTAGATAAAGTAAATAAAACAGGGGTATTATGGGGTCCATTGTGAATAAATTAATTGTTTGTGAATAAAGTTGGCAGCAAAATTGAGTAATTAAGTGATGGTTGGAGAGTGATAGTTTCCATAAAGTGTATGAGACTATATTTGGTGGACAAATAATATAAGACAAATGGAACTACATTTCATGAACGAAGGGAGTACAATTTTGACATTTTCTGAATATCTAAATTTTAGACAGTTAGCACCATCCTTATAAATAATAGTGAAACGTATAAAAGTTAAAAGTTTACAAATAATATTGAAACAAATGGAGTATATAAGGAGGGCATTACAAAATTATTGGAAGAATATTATGGAGGCCTTTTCAAATCTACGAACCCTACTGAATCGCAAATTGAGATGATTACAAATTTTTTAGTAGTTAGTGTAGATAGAAGGATGAACTCAACATTGGAACTTCCTTATACTAAGGAAGAAGTAAGGAAGAAGTGAAAGAGGCTATTTTGAAATGCACCTGAACAAGGCGCCTGGACTAGATGGATTCAATGCCCGTTTCTTCCATGAATTGTGGGATACGGTGGGAGCGACTGTCACAGAGGGAGTCCTCAAGATTTTGAATGAGGGGCAGGACCTACAAGCATGGAATAAAACCCTCATTTCTCTCATTCCCAAAGTTAAGAAGCCGAAAACCTTGAAAGACTATCGTCCAATCAGTTTGAGCAATGTAAGTTATAGAATTGTGGCGAAAACCATTGCCAATAGATTGAAGAAGGTTTTAGCACATGTGATTGATGATAAGCAAAGTGCATTCGTGCAAGATAGGCAAATTGCGGACAATGTGTTGATCAGTTTTGAATGTATGCATTGGCTAAGACACAATAAAAGTCGAACATGGTATGCTGTTTTGAAGCTTGATATGAGTAAAGCTTATGACCGTATCGAATGGAAATTCCTACAATCTCAAATGGCCAAGCTGGGCTTCTCTTCAAAGGTGGTGGAGCTTATCCTAAGATGTGTCACGTCGGTTAGTTATTCCTTCAGAACTAATAACACAGTGGTGGGGAAGGTGAATCCTACAAGAGGCCTCAGACAAGGAGATCTGTTATCTCCATTTCTTTTCGTGTTATGTGCTCAAGGCCTCTCTAGTTGTATCTAAAATAGGACTAGTAAAGGGAGGCTGAAGGGCATTAAGATTGCTAGGAGTGCCCCGTTGATCACACACCTTTTATTTGCGGATGATAGTTAAAGCTACTAAGGAAAATGGGGAAGAGATCAAGGAGACTCTTCGACATTATGAAGAAGCATCAGGTCAAATGATCAATTTTGATAAGTCTTCTATTTTGTTTATCCCCAACACGGCTGATTGTAATAAGGACGAGATAAAAAAATATCATGAATGTTTAGTTGACGCAAGGACATCAGATATATTTAGGCCTCCCGACTTTCTTAATGAGAGGCAAAATGACACAATTTTCCTTTCTAGTTGATAGAATGAAGCAGAAAATCATAAACTGGAAGAACAACGAGTTTTCTGAGGGGGGGGGGGGAAGGAAGTCTTAATCAAATCAGTTCTTCAAGCAGTACCAACTTACATTATGATGTGTTTTAAGGTGCCAGGAGCGATTTGTGATCAGCTAGAGTCCTTGATGGCAAACTTTTGGTGGGGACAACGACAGGATCACAACAAAATGCATTGGCGGAAATGGGATGATTTGTGTAAGCCGAAAGCTGAAGGGGGAATGGGCTTCCGTAAGATGACCTATTTTAATCAAGCATTATTGGCTAAACAAGTATGGCGCATGATTGAAAATCTTCAATTGTTAGTGGCGAAATTTTTCAAAGCACGATATTTTAAACATTGGGATATCATGGAAGCTGATGTAGGAAAAAACCCTTCATTTACATGGAGATATTTGTGCGCAAGTAGAGAAGTGTTGTAAGAAGGCATGAGATGGAAACTTGGTGATGGTAATAATATCCGTCTGCATAAGGACCGATGGGTTCTTGGTCTACAGGGTGGGAAAATTGAATCGACAATTGCAATTGGAACAAATGTTTCTAGATTTCTCAACTAAAATAGGGAATGGGATGAGTCGATGGCCAGAATGGCTTTCTTACCTCACGAAGTTGAGGGGATCCTCCGAACGACAATGGGAGACGAAGGTAAGGAGGATTCAAGATTCTGGTTGTTTGATACAGTTGGCAAGTATACGGTTAAAACGGGCTATAAAGTGGCCTTGGAGGCAATGAAAAGAAAGAGAGACATGCCCATGGCTTCCAATCTTGATGGAACACATAGATGTTGGAATTTGATTTGGAATTTAAAAGTTCCACCAAAGATTAGGATCTTTGCTTGGAAAATGAGCATAGACTTTGTAGCAACGGAAGGCAATCTTGCAAAACGAAATATTTCAATTGCCCCAACATGTGGCTTGTGTGGCCATCATATGCCTAATACGGTGCATGCAATTTTTCAGTGTGTAGGGGTGATGAAAGTTTGGAAAAGTCGCGGAGTGTGGAGCAATATAAAGATTAGGCATACTTCCTCAACAATTGATCTGCTCCAAGCCTTGAATGGCTCGGTCTCAACTGATGTTTTTGAAGAACTGAAGTTTGGGGTAGGAGGAATTTTGTGTCGAAATGATGGAGATGAAGTTTTAAGATTTTCTAGAAGGATCCCACCACAACAAGGGCCATTGAGAGCGGAATTGAAAGCTATTGAGATTGGTCTACAAGAAGCTAAAAACCGGAATCGAACATTTATTGAGGTAAGGTCTGGTTCCATTCAAGCGATTGAAATGTGCAATAGCGACAAAAGAGGCCTGGGACCGGATTTTGACATCATGGAAAGAATTATCAAACTTTCACAAGAATTTGTAGTGTGCAAATTCAAATTTACTCCATGGTGTTTTACAAGACGAGCGCATGAATTGGCACAACTTGCGATTCACTCTACCATTTCTCTTGATTGAAATTGAGTAGTGTGTTTTCTTGGGTCATAGAAGTTTTATTTTTCTTCCCCATTTGATGTACTCCCTATGTCCCCCTTAAAAAAAAAAAAAGTATATAAGTACTCCAACTAAAACTAATAAGCTGATATAAGAAGAAGAAAAAAAAAAAGATCTTCCCTTGGGCAAGAACACCCTTCCACCCAACTTGCAAAATAGGAAAGAATGGGTTATTTGTTTGATTTTAAAATTTAGGATGATTTATTTGTAATTAAGTATAATTCAAAGTCCAGTTTATACATAAAATAATAATAAAAAAAAAACTTCATCACATTAGGGTACATTTGTCTTCTCATGTAAAATAAGTTCAAGAGGATTTTTTTTTCACACGTACAATAAATATAACGTATTTTCAATTGTGAATGTTAACAACTAGCCTGTTTCACCTATAGCTTATAGACTTCTAAAACAACTTACAAGCTTACGAATTCTCTAATTATAAAATTTTAATATAAACTTATCTCCTAAAAAAAAATTCTACAACTTATTTTCCCAAAATATTTTATGCTACACTTAAATTATCCCACCCACTTACCCCACCTCAACATAAAAAATATTATGTAATTATTTTACATTAAAATTAAAAAAATATTTCTCTTAAATAGTCAAAACACTTATAAAATTTATTAGTCAAACAATTTAACAACTTGTAACCTACTCAAAAAATTACTTAACAACTTGTAAGATGTTAGACTTACTACATCCATTCCTCACTTAATACAATATTTATTGTTTACATGATATTTAAATAGAATTTGTTTACTAATATTAAAATGATAAAACTATTTTTTTGGAAGGGTAGTATGATGTTTTCTACTTTACTTGGAGAGAGTAGTGAAAAAAGAGTGTTGAATTAATATGTAGAAAGTTAAGTCACATTTTGTGTAATTTAAAGATATTTGGGGAAGGTTATAAAAGGGGCGATGCTTGCTTTATTTCATTTTTAGAAAAATGTAAAATCGAGAAGATGTTTAAGCAGGGGTGACGAAAGATGTGTGATAAATTTTTTTTTTTTTAATAGCGAATAAAATACAAATGTCATGTACACATTTTACATTTTGTGCACCATTCGCACGTGCACATTTCATGCAAATTTTGTGCATGATATGTATATGCATGTTTCATACTTATTTTAAAAGTTTTTTTTTTATCTTATGTGCTTTTTATATTTTTTTTACATTTTAGTGCTAACTTTTTTCAGAATTATTATTAGGTGCAAAATAGGTGATAAAATACTACTCCGTATTTATATCTTATATAAAAATAATCTTCCTTCCTCACCCATCTCAGGACCAACTATGTGTTTAGATAAGTTTAATCAAACCAACCCCAAATCAAATAGGAAAAAGGTGATACAATAAAATTTTAATCTTTAACTTTAATTAAGTTTGTGATTAAAATTTCATAAGATGGATTAATATGAATACTAAATAAAATTGAGGATTTAGTAGTGCCACGTAAAATTTGAATATTCAACAATACTATATATACTCAACGTCCTAAATTAGTTCTCACATTTTCTTTCTTTATTTATTTCACAATAATTTTTCCAAAAATAAAATTTTAATAACTCAAATTCTGACAGTCCGTTCGACCGTGATGACAGGCTGCATGGATGTAAGGGTGGGGGAGGCGATGAGTTTTGTAGAGGCATTGTTTTGAGTACGTAATTTACGTGTTGACAATGTTGTGGTAGAAGGAGATACAAAGATAGTTACAGATGCAATTGCTGCATGGAGATGTAGATAATTCTTCTTTTGGTGACTTTAGAACTTGCAGAGGGACGTTGAATTCATTAAATAATTGTTCATTTTTGTTTGTAAAGCGTAGTGCCAACAAGTACGTACACACTATCAGTATGATGACTTGTATTTTTGAGAGTTCGCACTGTTGGGATAATCCACCGAAATTTATAGTTGAACTTTTCCCGAATATTTTTGCTCTTGCAATGAATTAAAAAAAAAAAATCTCAAAAAAAAAAAAAACAAAAAAAAAAAAACATAGGAATTAGAATAAATTAAAGGCTGTAGACTCTAGTATATGTTGAGGACCAAATTGTTGTGTACACGTGTAAACTCCGCTGTCAAACTTGGAGTTTAATAGCCACCTTCCCCACCCACCGCCAAACCCGAATAATATTACTCCGTACAAAGTCACATTTCACATGATGGACTAGTAGTATTATTTTCTTGTTTCCTTAAAAGAAAATTTAAAAATACTCCATTATTCTCGAATTAACTTTCATAGGTGAATATGTAAATTAAAAAAAAAAGAGTTTTGAAGGGTAATTATGTATGAAATTTTTTTGATTTATGTATAAGTGTAAATTAAAAGTAATGTAAAATTAAAAATATTGTGACAAAGATATCTATAAATTTTTTTTAATTAAGGTGTGAAAATTATTGTGAAGATCTGAAAATGTGAAAACTATTGTAGAATTGACTGAATTGAGGTAATTTTGCTTTGAAAAAAAAAAGTTTACTTTTTCCCATTAATTATTTTACTTACTGTTATTAATAAGTTGGAGTAGTAGCTATAATTAATTATGAAAATACATACATATATTAACTATAATTAGAATTGGTGTTTCCAACTAAAGACAGCTCGTTCCATTCAACTCGACGAATTTTCTTTGCGGAGAGCATCTCCTTTTCCTTTCATTTTCATTTCGCTTTTTCCGCAACTCTTCCCCCTCCCCCTCTCAATCGATCTCGACAGCCATCAACCCCATTTCTTCAGATCTGATCTACCGCTTGAAGGAGGCTCTCAATTTCTAAGGCATGCTCTTTTTTTCCAGATTTTTTTCTTATATTTTTTGTAATAACCGAGATCTTCAATTTGGATCTAATTCATTCGAGTTATATGTGTAGAATTCAGCTTGTTTCATCCTTATTTGATTTTCCAGATCTGTATTAGGTTTAATTGGAGTTGCTGGTTACGCTTAATTGAATTGTTTGTTTTCTGGAGATGTTTTTTTGTAACTTTTATCTCATTGGTATTCTGTTATTGCTGTAACCTGCGAAATATCTCCGTCTTGCTGTTTTTGCTCTTTCTGTTAATTGGCTAATCCGGATTTGCTGTAGATTTTTGTTGGATCACTTCTCGTGTGTTTTTTGTTGTGATTATTGATCCGAATGAAATGGTGAGATTGTGATATGTTTATTTTAGAAATTCAAATTCATCATCTTGAAATCTGTGTGATTTGATGAAGAGAAAATCTGAAGAAACATGAACATCGGCTGTGCTTTGTGGGAGTAATAATTGTTTGCCTATTGGCTATGCAGGCAATAACTTGAAAGAGTTAGCTATATTAGCTTCTCTCAAGCTAAGGTTGATATGAAGAAGGCTTTTGATCAAACTGTCCGCGACCTGTAAGTACCATTGTCAACCAATACTCTTGGCTCTTGTTATATTGCCTCTGCATTTAATGTGACGGACCAACTTCCGTTCAGTCATAGTATGCTTGCATAAGACTCCCATCTGGAAGAAATTAGTTGTATAAATATCTGCACTGATTGGTTTTTCTGTGTAATGCTAAATAATAATATTATCTTATTTACTGTTCTAATTCGATACCGAGCATTTTCTTTTGTAACTTATTATGTGTCATCCTGCAGTAAGAGAGGGGTAAACAAGAAAGTTCTTAAAGTCCCTACAGTTGAACAGAAGGTAATTATATTCTTCCCCTTTCTGATTACTTCTTTAGTTCTTCCCAATCTATTTCACATTGAGATGTTGTACATTGTATAATGGTGTTGATAAATTTCTACTTTAATGTAGACACACACACACACACACACACACACATATATATTTATATATAGAGAGAGAGTGGTAGGATAAGCAGTTTAGTGTGTAATCAAGTGGTTCTTTGTATTCTGTTTCAGGTCCTTGATGCAACTAGCAATGAGCCCTGGGGTCCTCATGGGTCTCTCCTTGCTGATATTGCCCAGGCAACAAGAAACTAGTAAGTTCTAATTGATTCAAAGATAGTACTTTATGTGGGTATCCTTTATTTTATATTTATAAGGTACTAATGTTTGCAATTTAACACAGCCATGAGTATCAAATGATCATGTCAGTTCTCTGGAAACGTATAAATGATACTGGAAAAAATTGGCGGCATGTATACAAGGTTTGTTATCCTTAGTTTGAAATTTGATCTTGTTTAATATACTTATGTACTTCTATTACATAATTCCCGTGGTCTTTTATTATATATATACACCCAGATAATTTGAGGAAATTATCCTGATTCCCTTTTCAAGATAACCAGCCTTTTCTCTTTCAAAAGCCGAGCCTGGTGCCTATAGTGTTTTGGGTTTGGTGTGTCTTTTCATGCTGCTGCTTTCGCATAAAGTATCAAATGAGTTTTTTTCCTGCTTCATTTTGTAGGCCTTAACTGTCTTGGAGTACTTGGTGGCTCATGGGTCAGAACGTGTCATTGATGACATTAGAGAACATGCATATCAAATATCAGTTAGTTTCTTTATTATCTGATATTCTTTTCTTTTAGAGCTTCTTCTAGATTTTGGTTTACCTCACTGACAAGTGGTGTTCATATTGTTCCCTTTGTGATAGACACTGTCAGATTTCCAATATATTGACTCCACTGGGAAAGATCAAGGAAACAATGTTAGAAAGAAATCTCAGAGTATTGTGGTTCTTGTAAATGATAAGGAAAGAATACAAGAAGCTCGTCAGAAGGCAGCCTCTAATAGGGAAAAGTAAGTAGCATTCTGAACTGTATGATTGCAAGCATCACATTTTCGAGTTTGAATTGTCTTGTAGAGAAGTATTCTTGGTGATCCTTTTCTATAATGAGTGATATCTTCTGTAATTATATTAATGTTTGAAGGTCCTCTCTGCATACATTTGTTGAAGCTGAACGATTACTTGTTAACCATCTGTGAATGATGTAATTTGCAGCCTGAGCTGTCTGCTTGAAACTTTCGAGTTTGGATTGTTATGTAAAGAAATATTCTTGGTGATCCTTTTCTATAATGAGTCATATATCCTCTGTAATTATATATTTGTTTGAAAGTTCTCTCTGAATACATTTGTTGGAACTGAATGGTTACTCGTAATTCATTTGAGAATGACGTTAGGCCCTGAGTTCCTCTATATCGATATTTTACATTACGTTTATGCTTATATTTGTACATTTGAAGCTTTATGCTTTTGCTAGTTTATTTGGGATAGATCTAGTTTTGGTAATGCTTATATTCATGATTCTTATGGCAATTTAATTTTAGGTGTTGAAGTGACTCATAGTCATAGATCAAGTTTGAATATTGTGTGGCCGTGGATTTGAGTGGGGGCTATTCTATTGTCCTGCTTTTATGTCCTTTTAAGTATCCTATAGTTACTCCGAAACTACAACCTTTGGGAGTTCTTTCTTTTGTTTTTTGTGTTGGTATTCTATACATCCTTACGTTTTAGCTAATAACACAAGTCTGTTATGACATTCTTCGTATAATTTGTTGAAATCCTGTTTTATAGCTAACTTGTAATCAGAGCCAGAGGAAACGAAATTACAGAAACTACATTGCTAGATGATAATCTACTTTGCATCAATGTTCCTTTTACTGGACATATAAGCTTCTTAGTATTGGTAATCTAAAATCATTTAACAACAAAAAGCATAGAGTAACCCCAAATGCTCTTGATACTTAGAGTAACCCCAAATGTTCATGATACTCTTCCATACTGCGGCTGAGAGTTCTTTTGATGTCATGATACCTCTGAGAGTAGCAACTCTGAAGGATTAGTGTCTGGCATAGGTCTGCTAAATGATTGACAAAGTTCCTACTCTATAGTATTTATAACTGCTCTAACATGCTTGGCCTATTGTAGTTTCAGCTGGAACTTGGTGCCTTCTGAATTTCATTATTTAGTTGTCATTCATCTGTTAAGGTGGAAATTCATTTGGTTTTTTCTTTTATTCAACCCCCCGTCCCTGCCAAAGATAATTATATAGATCAGCACCATAATTTTCCTCAAATGGTGCTCCTAGAGGGTAGCAAGTCAAGCAACTGATGCTGCAAACTGACACAGCTTATGCAAAAAATCCTATTTGCAAGTGAATAGTATTATATTTTATACATTGGCTCCTAGGTTCCAATGCTGAGTTTTATTTGTCACTACAAAACAAACTTGCGTGCTTGTTAAACATACATAAAGAAGTTGAATATGTTCGTTTCTTTCATCCTTCTTCTGCCTTAATTGTTAAGTTTATTATGCACCCTCTGCCGTCATATAATTTTTTTATTATATGATTTTCTTTTTAAACAATAACTTATCATCTTGCCTTAGATTTATCCACGTCTCCTGCAAGTACAACCTGCTTGCTGATTAGCATAATGACCTTATGGAGTTTGTTGCATTTACTACATATTTCACAGGTACCGCAACACCCCTGCTGGTGGTATGTATCGTCCTGGTTCTGGAGACAGATATGATGATGATCGATCTGAAGGTCGATCTGGATATGGAAACCGAGATGATGACAGGGATGGCTACGGGAGAGAAAGAGAATGGGGTTCCAAAGATGATGGATATGGTCGATATGGAGAGTCATATGGCCGTGAGGGAGACAAGTATGGTCGGGATAGTGAAGAGAGGTATGGCCGAGATGGGTACAGGGATGATGACTATAATTATAGCTCAAGAAGTAGAAGTGCTGATAGGGATAGAAATCCTGCAAATGACGATGATGGCCAATACTCTTCCAGGTTAGTTGAATTCTGTATTCCCACATCCAAATGAAATTCCATACCAGATTTTATTGACTCATTTTTCCGTAATTATTATATTTTGTTTATGTCTCTACTGATAGTATGAGAAGATGGAAAACTTATGCTGTCTAATAGATGTGTTTGTTGGCTATGAAATGTGAGAAATGAATCATTCGAAGAGTTTGATTTTCAGAGTTCAAGTTAGAATTTCTTTATCTTCACTAAAAAATAATCCTTGAAGAATGTGGTCGCAAGTTCCAGTTAATTGCTGTACTTCAAGTAACTGATTCTGATGAGTTGAGATTCAAAAGTGATTCCAGTGTATCCAACTGAATATTTGTTTCTTATTGAAAAACAAGTATTCAATTTTGTGGAAATAAGTTATGAGCAGTTGTTAAGGTAGCTTCCTTCATCCTCCTAGAACTAGATTGCCAATTAATTCTTTGAGTAAGAATGAGATTTATTTATTCCAACCTATTTGAATAGTCTTTTACCAAAAAGAGGGGGAAAGGCATTAGATTTATAAACCATTTGATTGCCACCTATATCAATATTAATTGAAAAAAACTATTTGGCAGCCATTCAGGAAAGAATTTTTTTTTTATTGAAAGAATTATTAATCTTTTTAATTCAAGCTGTGGAATTCCAACTTTTTTCTTAGATGTAGTAAAATTGAGTGAATATGACATAGTTTGGGATGAGGAAATATGAACTTGATGATTCATAGTTTCTTTGAGTGATTTGTTTCTGTAGCCTATGTATATTCGCCAAATTAGACTGATCGTTAGGCCACTAGCCTATCAAAGTCATGGACCTCTGAGTTTGATTTTTTTTCTTGTTAAACTTGTTCCTCTGTCTTTTTATTATGTAGATTTTGATACAACACTTTATTCTTTGTTCATGTATTTCCAACATTTATTTTCTCCCTAATCATGCAGAGGAAGCGGTGCTAAAGCTGATGATCAATATCAAGATGGAGGGTACTTTTAGTTGATCTTTTGTGATATTATATCTTATGCGATTCCCTTGAAACAATTGCCAATTGAAGTTAATTTAATTTTCAACAGTTCTGCTGGGAAGGAGCATGACCGTAAAAATTCTGGGCAAAACTTTGGTGGTGCACCTCCTAGTTATGAGGATGCTGTTGGTGATGCCCGCAGTCCCTCCTATAGTGAAAGGTAAAAAATCATTCTATCCAGTGCCTGCTAGCTGTTTTAATTTGTGATGGTTCTAAATCAGGATCATTAATAGGGATGGAGAATCTTCGGCAGCATATGCCCCCAAAGCATCCTCTCCCACAGGTGCTAGTCCAAGCCATATAACAACTACAGCTGCTCCTGCCCCACCACAAGCCCCATCTGCTGCTTCACCCCCTCCTTCAGCACCCCCTCCTGCTCCAACTCAATCTATAGCTCAACAAAGCAACATTGAAGTTGGTGGGTTTGATGAATTTGATCCGAGAGGTTCATTTTCAGGTAAAGAAATATTAATAATTGGATGGCATGGCATTACAATTTTTTTTTTGTGTGTGCGCGCTCGTTAATAATCCTACAATTGTCGTAATTTAGGATTAGAATTTTATTTGCCCATTTTTTTAACTGTCTTAGTACATAATAAACTATTTAACTGTGTAGTTCCACCCCTCATTCAGTATCACATGTTTTCTTGGCGTTGCTCAAGAAATTATGTTTATTAGCATATCATTCATAAGCTACCAGATGTTAAAAAGCTCTATTTCCTTATTATGTTTTCAAATCCCTGAATAGCTGCCCCAGCTGCATCAAATGGTACAGCTCCTGCGTCTGCCGTGGAAATGGATTTACTGGGTTCTTTGTCCGACTCATTTTCTTCAAATTCATTGGCTCTTGTGCCTACTGGCCAGCATGACATGGAAAATGAAGCTGATTCCTCAGCGAGCTTTCATTCTGGACCGAATGCATCTCCAGCATTTGCTAATAATGACCAGGTACTTAACATTTTTTTTTCGTGTATTACATGGACCAGACATGTGGTTTGGAGGGAAATTGTTGAGATTTTAGTAATTTCCTATCTCAGCATGAGGTAAGTGCCAATTTACCCTAATGAAGGGTGGTTCTGTTATTAATGGATAACTTTTGAACTTGGAAGATTTAGCTCTCCACTATTTCCTTCAGACTTGTTTGGAATATTTTGCGTGATTCTATTATGTTCTGATTGACAATTCTCAGTTTATTGAATGGCCAAGGCCATGCAATCTAATTATTTAACCAGTATGAGGTTTCAGAAATTATAGAAAATTCAATTATTTGCTAGTGCTTTGTTGTTTCCTCGCTGACCTTAATTTGTTAAACAGATTTCAATTTCATCATGAAGCACAAGATGCTAATATTGATTTTTGCACCTTCAAGGGAAAATTCGCAATAATACTGTGCAAGCATAAATTTCTTGTTGGTTAAATTACAAATACTACCATTGAGATACTATATAGTTTTGAAATGACAAATACTCATCTCTCTCTCTCTCCTCTGTAGATTTTTATTCATGTACAAATGCACATGATGGAATTTGAAAAGTAGGCACTAATTTTGGCTCTTCCTGTATCATGTTTTAGATATGAGAACTCAAGATCTTTTCTTATTTGCTAAGATGTCTTTTGCAGCCTTTTGGTGATCCATTCGGGGATGGCCCATTTAGAGCTATTCCTTCTACCGATAGTGTACCAAATCAACAGCAGATCAATACATCAGCTAATTCCTTCACTACAAACTACAATCAGCCATTCGGTGTGCCTCAACCAGTTCCACAAGAGGGAGCAACTGAGTTTGGGGGTCCTTTTGGTGATGTAACTTACATGCCTTCAGGTCCTGGTGGGCAACCTCCTACAAACCCACAATTTCCACAACAGGAATTATCATCAACCTCCAACCACGATATTGATATATTAGCTGATATTCTTCCACCATCTGCACCTTCATCTTTTCCCAGTTCACAAGGTGGTTATCCCGTTGCACCCAACCAACCCCCCATGTCTCATGGTGGCTTTCCTCCTCAAACCAATCAACACGAGTTACAGAATGCACCTGAAAACAGTTTCCAACCACAAACATTTCCTACTCAGCTTAACCAGCCTCCACTGCAATCCAGTTATCCTCATCAATCAATGGCATCTGTTCCCCAAACGGGCTTTCCTGGTCAAACCATGGCTTTGACCTTCCCTGTTCATGCTGGTCAAGCATCACATATGGGTTTCCATCCTCAAATTGGTTCTGCACAGCCAAATCCGTCACATCCCAACTTTTATGGAACTTATCAACCACAACCAACATCTATGGGTGCAGCTGGGCCCTACACAAATCCTCCTAGCTCCGCTGGGCCCACTGCGCAGCACAATTTTGTTTCTAATTCAGGCCCTGCAGGCTCTATGGCTTCACATATGGGTCATCAAGCTCCTCATGCTTCAACAGTGTCTTCTGCTATTGTTCCTGTGTCATCGAGCGACAAGTTTGAGACGAAGTCCACTGTATGGGCCGACACTTTGAGCCGTGGATTGGTTAATCTGAATATCTCTGGATGTAAGTTTTTACATTATCATATTCTGGTTGATTACACGGAAATAGATCACTGGCTAATTGATATTAAATTTTATGCAGCTAAAACAAATCCATTGGCCAATATAGGAGTGGATTTTGATGCGATAAATCGCAAGGAGAAAAGGATGGAAAAACCAACCACGACAACAGTAACATCTACCGTTACCATGGGTAAAGCAATGGGATCTGGTTCAGGAGTAGGTCGTTCTGGTGCTACTTCTTTAAGGCCGGCACAAAACCCAATGATGAATTCTAATGTGAATTTTGGCATGGCTGGTGGGCCACCTGGCGGTATGGGTATGGGTCCGGGCATGGGAAGTTATGGAGGAAGCCAACCAACCGGGAGAGGAATGGGTATGGGTATGAATGTGCCTGGAGGTATGGGTAATATGCCTGGAAATATGAATATGGGTATGAATATGCCTGGAGGAGGTATGGGTATGAATATGCCTGGAAATATGGGTATGGGAATGAATATGGGTATGGGGCAAGGGACGAACATGCAACAGCCGATGGGACCACCTGGTTCGATGCCTCTGGGTTATAATCCTATGATGGGAACCGGAAATTATGGTCAACAGCCATATGGTGGTGGCTATCGATGAGCATCAACCACACATGCAAATTGAGGTGATATTTACAGTTGTTTTATAGAAAAATTGAGTCCACCGTAAATGTGGTTTCTCGATTAGATATTTGACAAATGCTGCTGGAAGCTACAAGTGTCGTTTTACTTGTAATTTTGATGTTGGCTGTGTGTAATGTGTGTATTCTCATTCTTTTGGGGTTTTTTGCTAGTTTTGGGTCACTTTGAGCTATTGTATGTTCTCCTCCGTAGTTAATAGTCGTTGCTGCTACACTATTTTTGTATATTATCAATATCTAGGGTAACCTTTCTCAGGTCGCCACTTTTTGTTTTGTTTTGTGATTCCTTATTCTCTATTTGACATTTCCACTTTTGACAAGTGGTATGCTCTTTTACCTTGAATAAATTCGAAAATTCATTTTCTTTCTAGTTTTTGGTGTTCTGTGATGATAAGTTTTGCAATTGAGTAAAAAAAGAAGAGACAATCGCGTGTTTCGACTTTCGACATCGAACATATATATGTTCTTGGATGAAAGCAATATAAAAGCTTTGTAATCTTTGTCTGAAAATAATAGGCGATACGTGATCAATCAGAGGTACAAAGCCTTAAGATAGGCCACGGATAAATGCCCCCCATTTATTATGTGTTCACCCAAAATATGAGTTCACCCCCTACGTGCAATTTCCGCTGTTTGCGTCGACCGTCGCTGCCTGCCACCGGCCGCCGCCGCTTGCAGCTCCACCATCGCGCCGTCCGCCGCCTACGGCCCCAACTCCTCGCTCTTCCATGGACAAAGTTAAGTTAGGGTTTATAATAGTTTTTTTCAAATTTCTACATTCTAAAATTTGATTTTCATATATAGATTAATTTTTGTTGTTTAATAGTTGTTGTTGGGAATGATTTAGACTTTTAGTTGTTGAAGAAATTTGGTTTTTGCATAAAATGGGGCATTAGGAGACGTAAAGTCGAAAATGGATTTTTCTGTTCCTTCTCGAGTCTGGTTCGTCGAGTTAGGTGACAAAACTCGGCCAAGACTTCCACATTTTTGCATAAAACTCGGTGACAAACTTCCACGTTGTTGCACAAAATTCGGTGACAAACTTCCACATTGTGTTGCACAAAACTCGGTGACAAACTTCCACATTTTTGCACAAAACTGGATGACAAACTTCCACATTTTCACACAAAACTTGGTGACAAACTTCCACATTTTTGCACAAAACTCGGTGACAAACTCCCTCATTCGCAGATTTGCCATGCTCATCTTCATCATATTATTCCTCTAAGTAATCTTCAATACCATCAACCAACCTCTGTTAAACAAAAATAAAATAAAAATCTTAATTTGCTACTTTTTGAAAAAAAAAAATCAGAAAAGTGAGACATAATGTGGAACTATTTTCCGAAAATTGAGACATAGTGTGGAACTATTGTTCGAAAATTGACACATAATGTGGAAGTGTTTTTCGAAATTTGAGACATTATGTGAAAATTTGTTACGACATTTGGTACATTATGTGGAAAGTTTTTTCGAAAGTTGAGAAAACTCGTGAAATCTTTCGTTGTCTAAAGAGCTTAAAACTCGGTAGGGTTGGCCGAGTTATAGTGCAATTCCCGGTGAACCAGTATTGAGTTTTGAAAAAAGCGATTTTTTGAAAGAAAAAAAACGAAAACGAAATGTATGTAACGAACACTTCGTTTTTCAACCATTATTATCAAGTTGGCTTCATAGATTAAGATTAAAAGGTTTCATTTTTTTTTACATGAAGGGACGATAGTTTTGGGAGGAAGTGAGGATTTCAAAGCCTTTTTGTTTAAAGTGGGGGTGAACTCAACACCTAAGGGGTAGAATGGTCATCTTACCCATTAGTTCAAAAATTAAATTGGAGTGGAGGGTGAACACATAATAAATGGGGGGTCATTTATCCGTGGCCCTTAAGATATTGTAGCTGGGCCCAAAAACTGAAGTAAGTCTTCACAAGACATGTTCACATCATCAACATAATTGATGCTGCAAATGACTGACATAGTGACTTATGAAGTTATGAACTTCATTACAAACATTTACAGCAGACATTTATTTATTTTTCACTCAAAATCTCCTCCAAGAGACATTTACAGCTTTGATATTATTTTGTTATTCATCCTTATATTTGTCATTTTATCAAACTGTATACTACACAAATCAGCTGAGCACTAATCACAACTGATCCTATTTCCTTGCTTATATTAACATTAGTTTTTGCTAAGTTAAACGACGAGTTTTCTTAAAGGGTCTGATTTAAGGATCGACACTTTTCCACATTCCTCCCCTCTAGACTTTTACCACACTTTAACTTGTTTGTGACTTACAATATTACATATAATTTAAATAAAATTACAATTGAGTTAGTCGATAAAATCATGCATTGTTTCTTTTCTAATTCTTCTTCCATGTGTGATTTTACTTGCTAATACATTTCAATTTGATGGTTCAAGGTTTTGAGTCGAAGAATTTTTTTTTATTTACATTTTTATTAATTTTGTTCATACAGTAACACACTTCATATAGTAACACAATTTTTTTTCAATATCTGATATGTATTAATATAATGACAATGTAAGTACAAGTATGTGTTACTTTTTGTTACACATATTTATCTTTACAATAAAACATATTTTTCCTTGCAATAACACAAATATGAGAGTTAAATTTTTTATTTGCCTTTACATGATTTTTGTGAGAAGATCTATTTTACTTAATTTTAACCCGATTTCGATCAACGAGTTTTTCTGTCCATTCCTTAAATACAAAAATAAAATTGCAGGTGTAATATTATACACCTAAGTTCTTTCTCTAAATTATAACTTTTAACACTATCAATTCCATATACTACATATTAATTGGAAAAATATTACTATACAAGTACTAATCTATCAGCAAGCCCAAATTTATCAACAAATACCGTCAAATTAACTCAATAATAAACAACAAATATTAAGCAGGCCTAACAATTGATTAAACAAAAGGGCACGGTTATAAACACACACATTGTGAGATGAGGACACTCACCTAAAAAAAAAATCTAATACACCTATTTTATTCTAAACCCTAATTAAACCCTTTCTCCTTCTTTCTTACTCATTTTCGGGCACACCCACCACCTTCCCCCAGGCGCTGCCGCCGCCCACTTCCTCCCCCCAGGACGCCGACGCCTCCCCGTCGTGCCGCCCTGCCTCCTTCGCCATTCTGTCCTTCGCCTGCAACCAGCCCCCAGCCACCTTGCCGCAGGTAAGTTTAGGGTTTAGAAAAAAAAAAGGATTATAATTTGTGATTTTTTTTTTACAGATCTGTAAATTTTTTTGAATTTGGTGTGTTTGTCCGAAATATTTTGTCGAACCCAATTACTTTTTTCGAATTTTTTTATTTTTCTGAAAGATTTTGCGATCGAACTTTTGTTGTTTGTCCGAAAGTTTTTGCCTAATTTAAGATTTTTTGTATTTTTTCTGAAAATTTAGGTTTCTTATAAATTTTGGTTGTTTAATTTTTTTAATATTATGGTGATGGTGGAGACAATTCTTCCATAAAAAGAATGGGTGGGTGTACTCATCTGCTGGGTTTTTTTTAAAAATTTCATTAAATGTCCATACCCTTTTGTTGATTATTTTTTTTGGCCAGTGGATGTCCTCAATGAGTTTGTGTGTATAACCGTGGTCAAAACAAAAAGAAAGATAAAGGCCCTGACTATATACCCCTCCAACTTTGTTAAATATACTCCCCATTTCATTTATTAATTTAATATTAATGTAAAATATCGAATTTACTCTTTTAATAAAATATTCATTTGATAAATACACTCCCCTTTAAAATTAAAAATCTAATCCTAACCACAATTTATTTTTTCTGCAGCCATTGCCACGTAGCCACCACTTATTTTTGCTGCAGCCATTGCCACGTAGCCACCACCGACATTTCCCAAAACAGATTAGATATAAATAAAAAAAATTCAACAAGAGAAAATGAAGATATAATCACTCAACTATACAGTCTTTTTGACAAAAAAACTTACAATTTTTCACTGTAATGGATCCATTAAACTTACAACTATACATTCCACGAAGAGAAATAAAAAAAAGAAAATTACAAATTTTCGATAAACCAGTGTCGGTAGACATTAATTCAATCGACACACATTAATTCAATCAACACTGATTTATCGACAAGAAAGTATATAGTCGAAAATAATGTGTGACAAGATTTTGGTCGAAAGAAAAACTAAAAAAAAAATTGAAATACTTCTCGACTAAGTTTGCTCGATGATAAACACTATCGTCAACAACAATTTGGGGATGATAGTGTTTATTTTTTTGGTGGGGATGATAGTGTTTATTTTTTAGCACACTTAGTCGAAAATGTTTTATAAAAAAAAACCTGAAAAATTAGGGTTCAGGCGGATGGACAAAGGGAGGAGAAGGCGCGGCCTTGGGTGGGGGAAGGAGGGATCCGCCGCGCGCTGTTGTAGAAAAAAAATAGCGGTGGCGATGAACGGCGTCGTGGGGGGCGATGGGTGGCGTTGTGCGGTGGCTGTTGCAGAAACAGAAAAAAACAATGGACGATTGGGCTATGAGCGGCGGCTATGTACGGCGCCGTGGGTTGAAGGAGAAGAGGTGGAAGGAAGAAGAAGTGGGTGGGAGAAGATAAAAAATTAGGTTTAACAATTTTTAGAGAAAAGGGTATATTAGACATTTTGTGGGGGAGTATATCTAACGTAAACAACTTTAAGGGGGGAGTAGATCAATCAGGGGATTATATTTAACAAAGCTGGAGGGGTATATAGCCAGGGCCAAGATAAAAGACCTAAAGGGCCGCAGCCCAACTAGAGAAAAAAGGCCCAATACAAGAAAATAGATTAAAGAAAGAAGAAGGGCGCGGCTAAATGCACCCAGATTTCCTATGAGTACACCCACCAAACATTTTTTTAATTTTTCAAAACATGTGAAATGTCCAATATACTCCTAGGGTAAAATTTATAAAAAAAACGAAGATGAGTACACCCACCCATTCTATTTCACAGAATTATCTCCACCACCACCAAAACAAACACAATTCTTCAAAAAAAAAAACTTCAAAATTGCAACAAAAATAAATCGAAATTTTTTTCAAAACAAACATGTTCGAAATTTTTTCCAAAACAAACTCAATATGTTCGAAAAAAATTCAAAAACAACTCAAATTTGTCCGAAAAAAAAGATCGAACATCTTGTTCGAAAAATTTTCCAAAACAAACTCTAAGTTGTTCGAATTTTTTTCCAAAATAAACACAATATGTTCAAAAATAATTCACGAACTTCTAAAAACCCTAATTTTCCTAAATTAAAAAAAAACCCTAAATAAAAAACTGACCTAAATCAAAATCGAAGTGAACACTTCCGGCAACGTGAACGACGGCGACTGTCTTCTTCTAGAGCGATGGCGGCCGTTTCACTTGGAAGAGGGGCGACGACGGCCGCTTGGAGGAGGGGACACGACAGCGACAACTTGGAGAAAGGGAGGAGACGACATCTTGGAGAAAGGGAGAAGGGACGATTCACGTCGGCGGCGGTGCTTGGGAGGAGGAGCAACAATGGCGATTATGGAGGGAGGCAGACAGCCAAGGGACGGAGGAGAGCGACGGCGGCCAAGGGACGGAGAGAGCGACGGCAGCCAAAGGACAGAAGAGGGAGACGGCGGCCAAGGGACGGAAGAGGGAGACGGCGGCCAAGGAACGGAGGAGAGCGGCGGCTGCGTTTTTTTTTGGTTGGGGAAGAATGGTATTGGTGGGTGCAGCGTGAAGATGAAGAGGGAAATGAAGGAAATATGGAAAGTTAGGGTTTAGAATTAGAAGGGTATTTTTGTATTTTTCACGTGGATGTCCTCATCTACTTTGTGTGTGTCCTCATCGCGTGGGTGTCCTCATATATAGGATCTGTGTGTGCCTTTAGCCGCGCCCAAAGAAGAAACATTAGGACTGGGCCAATAATAATGAGATCAGATAAGAAATCAACCCCTAAAGTAATGTCTTGTAACAAATTTCTCTGTTTAATTTATACTCACTTTGTTATTTTGTAATTGATACTTTTTTTTAAATAAGTTTTAAAAAATATAGTACTAAAATGATATTGAGTTGAGGAAAAGTAATAAGAATGAATAAGGTACAGAGTGACATGAAATACAAAATATAGATAAATAAGGTAGAGAGATATATAAAAGAGAAAAATAGATACATAGTAAAATGTTGATATTTTAAAAAATGTAAAAATTAGACTACAAAAATTATAAAATGGGTCAATTATGAATGAAAGGAGGTTATAAGTTATTTTAAAAAAGCTTATAACCTCGGTCAAACCCTCTTTAACTTATAAGCTCATTAAATATTATTACATCTTATATAGGGTTGGCAACGGGGCGGGTATGGGACGGGTATGGCCTGTTCCAGGACCCGCCCCGCCAAAAAAAAAACCCGTTATCCACCCCGCCCCGCATTAAAACCCGCCCCGTCCCGCGAACCCGACGGGTAAATCCGCCCCGCCCCGCTATCACTTTTTTTTTAATAAAAAAAAATTGTTATTTAAATAAAATAGCAAATTTAAAATCGGCTCTTATAATCACAATAAAACATCAATTCCAACATCAAATAGAACATAAAATCTTAAAAAACATACATATTGTTCAATGCAAAATTATTCTAATAAAATCAAATGCATAACTCAATTAATATCTCAATTCTCAACACTCGTTGATAGATAATTCTGCATGTACGTCTTCTTCCTCGAATTAGAAAGGTAGAAAGTATATGTGCGTGTGTAAATCCTAAAATTAGAATTTATTAAGTTTTTTAATATATATTTATTATATTAATATTAATATATATTATATATTTTTTAATTATTATATATATATATATATGTGTGTGCGGGTCGGGTATATACAATCCCATTACCCGACGGGTATTCGTTGACCGGGTATTTACCCGCTCCGGAACCCGTTTGATCGGGTATTTACCCGCCCCGTGCGGGCCGATTTCATGCGGGTCCGAATTTTTACCCGTCCCATTGCCAACCCTAATCTTATAAGTTTTCAATTTACAATATATTAAAGGTTATAAGATTGTGTAATATAAACTTAGCTATAAAAGACATAAATATATTTTTCTTTAAATCTCATTTCCTTTACCTTCATCTGTTCCAAAGAATACACACACCGACTTAGTTATGGCCCCCTACTGGAACTCTATGAACGTCAAGTTTACAAGTACTAGATTGATATATTTTGAAGTACTGAATTTTCAATTTTAAGATGGATTAATTTGATATTATTGTCATCTCCGATAGTGAGAAAGTGAGGAGACTAGTGCTTTTGTTGATGAATACATTTAGATATTTATTCTTAATAAGAGATAAATACCTCACACTATATATATAAAACATTATCGTGTCAAAAAAAATAGAAAAATAAAACTAATAAAGATTCATCAAACACGAAAATCCATAAGAACAATCAAGCACATGGGGAGACCATATATATTCAATTACTCATATATTAATCCTTTTTGTACTATCTTGACACAAATTAATTTGATTTTCCGAAGAAGTAATTATTGATTATAGGAGGTGGCCGTTTTGGAGAGTGAGATACGATCATATGCTATCTATAATATTATATTATTGAAATGGAGTTGGTGAATTTTAGACTAAATTATACATTGTGACGTCACAATATTGAAATAGATGACATAAAAAATCTCCAAATTTGAAAAAGAATATATATATGAGAGTGGACAATGACATGCACCAATCAATTATATGAGCCTTGCTTATAGGATTGGACAATCATGCAAATACAAATTAACGTTGACATATGTATACATTTAAAAACATGCACTAGTCATATCTATATCACTAATCATGAATTCAAGCTAATTAATTAATTTAGTAAATATATGATTGGTGAATATTTAAAACGTTATCTAAAGGTATAGACATTACCCTCTCAAAATATAGCTAGACTTTTTAATGTTTTTGATGATAAGTCTTATTTTTATGGGGACTATAGTTCCTTTTAACTATATCATATTTGCATTTTCTCATAAATAATTTTTCATTTGAGTTTTCATCTAATTATATGCTTTAAAAATATTCATTTATATAAATAAAAGTAATAATTTACATATTGAATAGTATTAAGGCGGGTGGGCGGGCTGATTCAAGTAATTCTTGATGAAATGAGAATGATTTATTTTTTTTTGCTATGGTCCGGTGGTATGTTGAAAGAAATATTGCATCTATAATAGTTACATTATTAGTGTTTGCTCTAATTTTTAAAAAAAAAAACAAAAAAAATGTTGGTTATGGCATATACATTATTAGTGTTCGCTCTAATTTTATTTTTTCATTTAATTTCCAATTTTTTTTTGAGTGCTTATTTCATTTATCTTTCCTCTCTCCCATTCATTTCTTTCCTTTTTATTAGATTTACTCAACTGCTTCTTTCATCCCAACCATTCATTTCTTTTTTATTTTATTTTATGAAAGAAAAAAAATCTGATTTTTTTTGTGAGATTGAAATAATTTTTTTTAAACATAAGATAGACAATAATTTTTTTAATTGTATATTAAACTTATAAAATATTTTCACATTAAAACTATGAATATAATATAATTTAAATTATATAATTTTATTTCCACTAGTGTTACAATTTTATTTCTCTAAAACTTTAGATGCCGATTCACATGACAACTCAAATTTATTTAGGGTTATGAGTATGGAAATTAATTTCACGCCGCCCATATAATTGTCGTAAATCATAACAATTTGTTCACGTAAATAGATCAAATTTAATGATTAAAAATAAAAATCAAATTTCCTTTTAAATTCTTTTAGGACGTGCGAATATTCATTTTCGTTATTGAAATTTCTCCCATAAAATGTGCAATTATATGATACTCGACCATGAGTTTATCTGTGTTTCTGATTTATTAACATGTATCATGTTAAAAAATGATCAACGCATCATAATAATGATGACAACATGTGTTAAAAATTTGATAAAATGCATTAAACACGAAAAAGTGAAAAACAATTAAGCTATATATATTATTCCCCTAAAAGTAAGGAAACGTGGGCTGCTAACTATATACTCTTGAGATCCATCTATTATTCGAATTGTAGTTTGTGATAACAGCTCATGAAAAAGAGAACTTCACATCCAGAAGTAGAAACATGTAATAGTACAAATTATATATCCAATATTTTATTAATTTGTAGAAAAATCAAAATAAATCAAAGAAAGTTGTAAAGTGTGCATGTGGACAACTTTAATTTCGAAGAAAAGTAGTAATGCATCATTGTGGTCATTCAATTATTGAGAGGCTGCTGCTTCTCAATACAATATATGTTTTCTATAATATAGATTAAACTTTGAATTTTTGGTGGATATGTGGGTGGTTATTTATGTGAAAGAAAATGACATTTTATCAGAATCTCACCTCTCTCTCTTGGACAAGATTAAATTAAATTTTTGCTTCTGTATACTTCCTCTTGTTTTTGTGAAGGTGGGGTGTGACAATGAAATATCTGTGTCATTTTTTGCATTTTACTCTATGTTTCGTATTCTGAATGTGATTCGTGAATCATAAAAATAATTTTACACTAAACTTTAATTGGTATGGACAATATTTACCATAAATTTACCATGAATCATGTGCTCAAGAGATCCACATTAATGTTCCGCATCAACGACTCGTCTATATGACGAATTAGTGTTCACAATAAGTTTTAGCTAGTATGAAAATGATTTTTATATGGAAAATTTTAAAAATACGTCATGTAAATTAGGTCGATACCATTTTAAATCCTTTAAGTTTTTATTTTTTCAAAATACGTTTATAAGGTGTCCAATTTACATCCTATTTGTCTAATTTATATTTTTTTTGTACAATTTACATCATTTTGATCAGAAAATTAAAATTTTCGCCGAAAATTGACACGTGCAACTCGAGCATGTGTTTAAAATTTGAGCTTCCGACAGATTTGGTGACTGAGTTTCACATGTAATAAAAAATATTGACTGATCATCATCTCATCTCTTATAAATTTAAACAACAAATTTTGTTTATAACAAATGTTTCAAAACACCCACAAATTAAACTAAACTCAATTCCCCCTAATTAAAAAAAAAAACTCAACTCGACGGAATTTACAGATAAAAGAAAGCGAAATTACAGAACAAACGTACAAACAACACGATTCAACCAAATACAAGAAGATTTCGCTTGTACGTTTACTCTGTAATTTCGCTTCATTTAATTTGTAAATTAAATTCCGTCGAGTTATTTTTTTTTTAGGGGCCGTCAAGTTGAGTTTTGTGGGTGTATTTTGAAACATTTGATATAAACAAAATCTGATTTATATATATATGAGAGGGGGACCGGAAGATGAAGTGTCCATATTTTTTTATTACATGTGGCGTCCAGTCATCAAATTTGCTAGAAGCACCAATTTTAAACACACGTTCGAGTTGCGCGTGTCAGTTTCCGGCGAAAATTTAAATTTTCGATAAAAATTATGTAAATTGAACACCTTTGAAAAAGTGAAAATTTAAAGAATTTAAAATGAAAATAACCTAAATTAGAAGATGTATTTTGAAAATTTTCAGAATGTAAATTGGACAAATAGAATATAAATTAGATACCTTAAAATGTATTTTAAAAATGTGAAAACTTAAATTTTTTAAAATGAAATCAATCTAAGTTACCTAAGGTTGCGTTTGGTTGGGTGGATTTGGCCGCTTATGGATTTTAAATCCACGGTCCAAATCCATTCTACATGTTTGGATTATGAATGAATTTCAAATACTTAGATTTGTGTAACACATTTTTTTAGTTAAAATGGAGAGAAATTTCAAATCCTCACTAAAACCATGTAATTTGAAATCCATGTATTTTTAACTCCTTACATTTGAAATGCCCCTCAAATCAAATCCTCCTATATTTTAAAAAATTTACAGATATTTATATAATACTTAGGATGCGATACTAAACTATCGTTGAACAAATATTAATAAATCACATGATTTAATTTCTCAATTTGTTTGTTTAGGATGTTTGGTTGAATATTATATAGGATTGTGGAAATTGGAGAAATTTTAATTGGTGATTGTGTGTATTTATTTTGAAATTTTGTGTATTATATAATATAACTTTAAGTTAAATTAATTGTGTACAATTACAAGTGTGTAGTGTTATAGTATGATTTATATCTATTTTTTAAGGATAGATATAGTTAAATAATAGTGAAATTCGAATTTAAAGTGATGAATTAAAACAATGTGAGTGTTATCTCATAATCTCATAGTCAGCACACTAAGTAAGTAGTGAGCTGATAGGATCAGATAAGGTGACTTAGGCCGAAATCAGATAAGTTGAAGGTTTTCAATCAGTTGAGGAGGTGATGCTTAGAGTTCAGCACAGTTGGTCAAATCAGCACAGTACTTCAGCAGAGTATACCAAGCACAACACTTCAGCAGAGTATACCAAGCACAATACTGCATCAGAGTATATCAGCACAGTACTATCAACACAGTAAAAGATCAGCACAGTATGGAGTCTATCCGCAGAGTTAGCTTTTGATCACAAGAACAGAAGAGTTGAGTATCAGAACACTAAGTAATGTTCTGATCTTTATGGACAAGTCTTCTGATATGGAAGTTAGTTAGTTTAACTAACTGTATTACAGTTACAACTACTTGAGGGCATAACTACCATTTCAGTTGGGTAATAACAGAGCACATGAGTTGTTACAAGCGGTTGCAAACGGTTGCTAACTACTCAAACTGTTCCTAACAGCAGCAACTACCTTTGGTCTTTATATACTCTTGTATGTGTACATTGTAAAGGTTGGATGGAATTGTAGTACGTTTTGTAATCTTTGAGTTGTGTGAGTTCACGAGTGAAGTGAGGAAATATCCTATTCCGAGTGAATGAGTGTGTAAACATTCTTGATCAATCAAAGAAGTACTCGTCTGGTCCAGTGGATGTAGATCACATTGATCGAACCACTTAAATTCTTGTGTGCTGTTTGTTTTGTTGATTACTTTTTGAATTACTATTTTAGATCAGTTATTTCTTATATCTTCAAGTGTTCTACTTGATTGGAGACGTCTAATCGACTGGAATTACTTGACAAATAAGACGGGAGACGTAACATCTTACTTCGGGTAAATACCAACTCAAACATCCCATAAATTTTTGTAACCATATCTAGGAGAGAACAAAAATGTCACACTCCCTCTCACTATATAGTTGGATAATATGGCACTTAATTATATTGTATTTAAGAGCTAGAGGACGCATTAAGTAAAAATTATCGTACTTCTAACTAATCTCAATATAAAATTATATGTCGGTACCTATAAACAGTTATGTCCTTTAAAATAAATAATTAGCTAGCGTATACAAGTCAGAAAATAATAATAGTTGTAAAATTGGAAGATATTTTCAACCTGCTATAATTTGTTTGTTTGTGGTATTATTTTATGAATATCTTATTGAAATTAAGAGTATCCTAAGCTATTAATCAATTGACTCATTGTCATTAATTTTAATTTTTGTATCCTTAAATAAATGCAGGCCTCATTATATTATTCTCTGGGTAGTTGAGAGTAGTTATCTTCTTTCTTATTTTGTACACCCTCCATCCTAAGGAGAATTTGCCCCATTAAAATTGCATACATTTTAAGTAATGTGTAAAAAAATGTAGATTGAATGTAAAAAAATAATACTAACATATAGGTAACTGTGTTATATTTTAAGAGAGAGTTATGTAAATGTTTCTTTTTTAGAGTGGGCAAATTGATATAAAATATTCAAATATAATAAATGTACAAATTTATGTGAAATTGAGGGAGTATAAAATTAAGGTACATATTTTATTTTACAAATTTACCCTTCAATTAATTAATAGAAGTGAAAAATGTAAATTTATCTTCATTATCATGAGAGAGAGAGAACGGTGACAATAATTTTTAAATTAATAATACTGTTCACAACATTATGTAAATTATATCTAATCCAATTTATATTCTTTAAGTTTTTATTTTTTTTAATTTACGTTCTAAAGTGTCTAATTTACATAATTTTTTCTATAATTTACAGCATTTTCGTCGAAAATTGAAATTCCGACGAAAAAAACATTGATTGAATAAAAAGAACGTACATTGAAAAAGTAAAAAATTAAAGAATACAAATATCTAATTTGTACGATGTAAAATGAAATTTTCACATTAAAAATATTTAGATTCACGCTTCTTAATGACAAGTATATGAATAATATGATGGTATCAAGTTAAATGCATTTAAAAATAAAATTATTATTCGTTTTCCATCCATAAACAATTATTTTCCTACCACTTAATAAATATTTATCTTTCTTATTAAAAATAACACATTTATTTAAGTATTAAACAAATTTAAGAGTAGTTTTAAAAGAAATATAATTCATTTAGATTAAAAATTGAAAAATACTGTCTAATTTGCAAATAAGACGAATGATCAAAATGCCATTTACAAATTACAATGAATCAATAGAGACTGCAATCAATTATGATAAATTTTATAATGTAGGGTGATAGGAGTATGTGTTAACACTCAACTATTCCCAAGTGGCAACCCCCGGTCTATCTTGAAGAAACTCGGAGGGTGTTATTGATGAATTAAATGTAATAATCTTCGGCACCCTTCGCAAATAAAATATGTTTTGTCGTTCCTTATCGTATAAGGAACGACGGGGTCAGTGACGACCCAAAAATTCAAAATTGGGAGGCCCAATTTATAAAATAATATTATACCTACAAAATTATTTTATTACGGAGTATAAATTTTTTAAAATATCTCATTTCATTAAATTTAAATTTAACAACTTTTGTTATATTTTGAAGGGAATTAAGTTTAATTGTTCCGCCTTGTACTAAGCGAAACAGTGTTAAAATTTAACTTACAACCCTGCAAAGACATTACTCACTAGTATTATATAAATGTAGAACTTAAATTATACTCCCCCGTCTCGTGATATCTTGCTTCACCGACTTACTTTTAAGAAAAAATGAATTTAATGGGGGTATGAGGTTAAATAAAGGAGATGTATTTTAGACGATTTAGTGAGGTGTAAAATAGAATTTAGTGATGTGTAAAGGAAAATGTGGGTAAAATGAGTACCAATTTTTAAAATAAAATAATGTAGTGACCAGGGTATTAATTTTGTGAATTATTTTCGTATTAGGAGTGTACAAGTAATTTTAAAATGTCTTAATAAAAAAACACATAAATAATTGCAGAAGAAAAATATATAAAAAAATAAAATAAAAATTAGTGGGGGCAGGGGCCCCTGGTGGGTCCGTCACCGGACGGGGTAATGCATTTTACCCGCCATGATATTTCGTGCCACTTTTGGGAGACACGGTTCAAGGTTTTGTTTTCGGGTAGTTTAGAATTGATTTCTTATTTCGAGTTGTTTTCGTTTTAATTTGATCTAGAGAGGTGTACCTTTTCCCTTTGTTCCAGATTTTATCCCTAAAGAGATTTTTTTCGTACAAGAGGACTTATAACTTTAAGTTTTTCTTTTTTCCTTTTGTACCCTACTTTATTTGTCTGGTGCCACATAGATTTCTGTAACAACTTTAAACTTAAAGTTATTTTCTTCGTTTCATTTACTGTCACTTTTAAGGTTTCACACAAATTAAGAAAGTCATTTAGTACTAATGATATTTTATATAACATGACTATTATATCCTCTTACAAGTAGCCCTTTAAAAGAAACAAGTGATCTTCGTCATTGTGATTGCACTGTTCGATAGAAGCTGAACATGGAATAGAGAAATTCAATTAGGGCGAGAACAAGAGAAGTGAAGAAAAACGATGTGAAGCAGATCTGAATAATTTTTTTTTTTTTTGAGGGTAGAATTAAAAGATAGGAATATTGAAATTACATCTCTCGCTCACCTATCTATTACAAAGAAACTCTACCAAAAACTCATATACCAAACTCAATCTTGAGAGAGTGGAGAGTCACACGAGCAATCCATCAGGTTCCTCAATCAAGAAAGATAGCAAATCTGATTTAGATAAGAAACAAATTGTCGCCCACTACGACTCGCGCTACAAACTTCCAAAATCATAGAAGACAGCCCAAGGACAACCAGTGTCAACCAAGCACAACATCAGTGCAACAACAGACCCACAATAGGGGAAAATGACCCATTAAGGGCAGGATACCCACAACCGGGAAAAAGGACCCATTAAGGGGATAATAACAACAGTAAAACAGTAAAAAAAAGGAAACAAAGCAGGGAAAAAACAAAATAACGTAAACAACAAAAGTAAAAAATGAGAATCTAAAAAAGGGATCAACGGAAGAAATTCAACCATACGGTCACTGTGGCTCCGTCGAAGAGGATCTACTCATTGATCCCAACTGAAATTTGAAGAAAAACCCCTAAACCCACTGAAAGATATGAAAATGAGGATCTGAAAGATCTTTTTCATGTTAAAAATGAAGACTGATTAGACCGGTTTTCCCAATTTTGACCATTTCGGGATCGACATTTATGTGGGCATGTAACACTTTAATGCTGCTTCGGTATCCACATCATTTATGTGTTGACGAAAAGTAGGCAGATGCATTGAATTGTAAAATTAAAAAATGTGATGTATATATATTGTTGTTGTTTTTTTTTTTTAATTAACCCTAAAAGTGTGTATTGAATTGAAAAAAAAAAGAAGCTATATTATTACACCCTAAAAGTGGTGTCTCTTTTTTTTTTCAATAATCCTGAACAACTAAGTAATTAAATTAATTTTTTAGGATAAATAATTAAGCACTTTTACAGGTGGAGATTTTTTTTTGAATTATATTAAATACCCATCACTTTTCCCCTCCTCATGACTCGAACACAGGATCTAAAGTCTAGGTAGTGGTGCTCTAACCACTTGAGCTATCCAACTTCGTCACTTTTACAGGAGATGATGATGAGGGCTGAAGGAATTAATCAGATCACTAATTGGCGTCATTCGCGGTTAATTTAATGTTAAAGTTGGTACTTAATTAATTTAGTACTATGAGATATTTAATTGCAACTTCATATGATCAACTCAATATTAATTTTTTTGAACTTTTTCCTTTTAATAATTTAACTTCTCATCCATTATATAATAAAAGCCTGCTCATATACAATATAACACGTATGTGCCTGTTTTTTTTTTTTTTTTTAATGTAATTATATTATATTGTATGTGGGTATTGCAACATGAAAAAGAAATCTGCTTAACTTATATTGATTGATTTGTTCCACACTTCCACCTGATTTTCCACCGCAATTGATCTTTAACATGTGCCGTGCTCAATATTATAGAACGTTGATAATTTTTTAATATAACACATGTCAATTATCTATATAGTAAAATGGGATATGAAACACTAAAATTGAAAAAAAAAGCAAATTTTATTACTAACTCTGAGCACATACAGGGCGAAGAAATAAAGAAACAATGGAATCTAATTCAATCAAACAAAGCCATCAACTATAGGAACTTTAGAAACCTCTAGCGGCCCGCCCCTTATGAAGCCATTCACTGACAAAATCATCTTCGTGCAAGAAAATATTTCATCTTTGAGCCACTTCCACTTTGAGATACAACAAGGACAACATGTAGGATAACAACTAAAGAACTAGACGCAAATTGGTCCAACAATGCTTGAAGGACCTTATTGAATAAACTAATCACGCTAGAAGCTTGGCACTTGAAAACTCCTATTAGGAATCCATCTTTTATTCTGTATTGTAGATTGGATGCTGCAAAATATTCAACCATAAAAGTCAGATATGGATTAAGAATGTGGAATGTTAGCTAAAATATTCAGTTATAATAATTACTTACAAGGATACCCGAGAAATAGTGCTGAAGTTTTGGTGCTTAATAATGTGTTGGAGGTGGTGGAGAGCCGTAGATGTATACGGGTGGAGGAGGTGACTTTACGGGTGGGGGAGGTGATGAGTAGTAGTATGGAGGTGGAGGAGAGGGAGAAGGAGGAGGTGGAGACTTGTAAACATACGGTGGTGGAGGTGAGGGTGATGGTGGGGGTGGAGAAGTGTAATGGTAGGGTGGAGGTGGAGATGGTGAGGGTGGTGGTGGTGAGTTGTAGTGGTATGCTGGGTGTGGTGCTGGTGATGGTGGAGGTGGAGAGCTGTAGTGGTAGGGAGGTGGAGGAGATGACGATGGTGGTGGTGGAGATTTGTAGTAGTAGGGTGGTGGTGGTGATGGAGAAGGTGGTGGAGGGGATTTGTAGTAGTAAGGTGGTGATGGTGATGGTGGTGGTGGAGATTTGTAGTAGTACGGAGGTGGTGGGGATGGTGATGGAGGTGGTGGAGACTTGTAATAGTATGGGGGAGGAGGAGATGGAGATGGTGGTGGGGGAGATTTGTAGTAATATGGAGGTGGGGGTGATGGTGACGGTGGCGGTGGGGACTTGTAGTGGTATACAGGAGCAGGAGTGGGTGATGGTGGTGGAGGAGATTTGTAGTAGTAAGGTGGTGGTGGTGACGGTGATGGTGGTGGTGGAGATTTGTAGTAGTACGGAGGTGGTGGAGATGGTGATGGAGGTGGCGGAGACTTGTAATAGTATGGGGGAGGAGGAGACGGAGATGGTGGTGGGGGAGATTTGTAGTAGTATGGAGGTGGTGGTGATGGTGATGGTGGAGGTGGGGACTTGTAATGGTATACTGGAGCAGGAGTTGGTGATGGTGGAGGCGGTGATTTATAGTAGTATGGTGGGGGAGGTGATGGTGATGGAGGTGGCGGAGATTTATAATAATAAGGAGGTGGTGGTGATGGAGATGGTGGTGGCGGAGACTTATAAATGTATGGAGGAGGTGGAGGTGACTTGTAAAGATACACTGGTGGCGGTGGTGACTTGTAGATATAAGTTGGTGGTGGAGGGGGTGGGGACTTATAGACGTAAGGTGGGGGTGGAGGAGATTTATAGACGTAAGTTGGTGATGGAGGTGGAGGTGACTTGTAAACATATGCAGGGGTTGGAGATGGAGGAGGTGGAGATTTGTAAACATATACAGGGGTTGGAGGTGGAGGAGATTTATACACGTATGTTGGTGTTGGAGGTGGTGGTGACTTGTATACATAAGTTGGCGACGGAGGTGGTGGAGATTTGTATACATATGTGGGAGTTGGAGGCGGAGGTGACTTATAGACATAGGTTGGTGTTGGAGGCAGTGGTGGTGGTGACTTGTACACATAAGTTGGCGTTGGAGGTGGTGGAGATTTGTAGACATATGTGGGGGTCGGAGGTGGAGGTGACTTATACACATAGGTTGGTGTGGGTGGTGGTGGTGACTTGTACACGTAAGTTGGTGATGGAGGTGGTGGAGACTTATACAAATAAGTGGGGGTCGGAGGTGGTGGTGACTTGTAGACGTAAGTTGGTGATGGAGGTGGTGGAGATTTATATACATATGTGGGGGTCGGTGGTGGAGGTGACTTATAAACATAAGTTGGCGTCGGTGGTGGTGGTGACTTATAAACATAGGTTGGTGTCGGTGGTGGTGGTGACTTGTACACGTACGTTGGCGATGGGGGTGGTGGAGACTTGTACACATAAGTGGGGGTCGGAGGTGGAGGTGACTTATAGACGTACGTTGGGGTCGGTGGCGGTGGTGACTTGTACACGTAAGTAGGTGAAGGAGGAGGTGGAGATTTATAGACATATGTTGGGGTGGGAGGCGGGGGTGATTTATAAACATATGTTGGTGTTGGTGGCGGTGGTGACTTGTACACATAAGTTGGCGTTGGAGGTGGTGGAGATTTGTAGACATATGTGGGGGTCGGAGGTGGAGGTGACTTGTAAACGTAGACTGGTGCTGGTGGCGGTGGAGACTTGTAAACATAAGTCGGAGACGACGGTGGTGGTGGAGACTTGTAGTAGTACGGAGTAGGGCTAGGCTTAGGCTTCTTGCACTCCTCATAAGGAGTCTTGGGTGCATAAGCAAATGGTTTAGCATAAAGTACAACTTCATGTTTATCCTTGGACTTCACTTTAAGCTTGGCTCCAACCTTTCCCCAATGAAGATTAGTTGGAATATTACACTTTGAATCCTTGGAAGATGCATGAAGTTTAGCATTGCAAGCCTTTGCACCATATTTGCCATATTCAAATCCTTCAACTGTAACGCTGAATTTTCCATTGATTTTAGTCTTTCCATAGGCCACTATTTCTTTGTCACCTACCTTGCATGTTACCTCAACAACAGCACCTGATTCATATGTGTAAAGTAGTATATTATAAAGTGCTTGCCAACCATTGAAGAATATAATCTCTCACATGAAAATACTCATTTAAAACTCTACTTTATTATCAAACAAATCACCTCTCTATAGCTATCTACTAACTTTTACTGTTTTTGTATACTTATAATTTTATGTTCCACCATAAAGTAAAATAAATTCCTATTTTATTCATTTGTTTGATATAAAATTGACTTTAGCTACTGGACCACTTAATTTTTTCATGACAAAAATTACTAGATTATGTGCAACTTGATCTATATAAGTCCCCCGAATGGATTGGTGACGTCACCATCAATAATAGCCTAATAATTTTATCTATGTGTATTACTGGAATAATTAATTGATGATGCTCTAATTAATTAATCAATATAAATTCAAGGATAAATGTAAATTTTCGATGCAAAATTGTTAAAATTAAAGGTGACTACTATAAATGATATTCTTCACCTACTAAAGAAATTAATAATTTGAAAATATAATTTACTCTCCACCAACCAGTCAAAATTAAATATAGTCCATGACAGAAAGAATAGAGGGAGAGAGATAAGGTACTTATATTGACAAAAAAAAATCAACATCAAGAAGTTTATATATATACTAACTACTACCAGATATTCTACAAAGTAATAATTGCATGCATGTTATATAAAAGTGTGTTTGCTCTGTAAATGGAAACATTTTTTCATCTAAAATTAATCTTTTGACTAATCAACCAAATTAACTCAAAAATGAACTTCAAAATATATTTTAAGGAAAAGGTGAAAGAAATGTACCTTTGAGATGCTTCTTGTCATGTGACTTCTCTGGATATTTCCAATCGTAGCATCTGTAACAGTATACTTTTCCAACCACCTTAACTATGAATGGGTGGTGTGGAGGGTGATACGGAGGGTAGTGAGGAACCGGTGGTGGTGGAGACGTGTAGTAGTATGGAGTTGGAGGTGACTTAACCGGTGGTGGTGGAGACGTGTAGTAGTATGGAGGAGGAGGGGACTTCACCGGTGGTGGTGGAGACGTGTAGTAGTATGGTGGAGGTGGTGATTTCACTGGTGGTGGTGGAGATGTGTAGTAGTATGGAGGAGGAGGGGACTTCACTGGTGGTGGTGGAGACGAGTAGTAGTATGGTGGAGGTGGTGATTTCACTGGTGGTGGTGGAGACGTGTAGTAGTATGGGGGAGGAGGGGACTTCACTGGTGGTGGTGGAGACGAGTAGTAGTATGGTGGAGGTGGTGATTTCACTGGTGGTGGTGGAGACGTGTAGTAGTATGGAGGAGGAGGAGACTTCACCGGTGGTGGTGGTGATGTGTAGTAGTACGGAGGAGGTGGAGACTTGGTGGGAGGAGGTGGAGAATGGTAGTAGTAAGGTGGTGGTGGAGACGGTGATGGTGGTGGAGGAGATTTGTAATAGTATGGTGGTGGTGGTGATGGTGAAGGAGGTGGTGGTGATTTATAATAGTATGGTGGTGGTGGTGAAGGAGATGGTGGGGGAGGAGACTTGTAGTAGTATGGTGGTGGTGGTGAGGGATCAGGTGGCGGTGGAGACTTGTAGTAATACGGTGGTGGAGGTGAAGGAGAAGGTGGTGGTGGTGACTTATACACATATGGTGGTGGTGGTGAAGGAGAAGGTGGTGGAGGAGACTTGTAGACATATGGTGGAGGTGGAGACGGAGATGGCGGTGGTGGTGAATTATACACATAAGGTGGTGGTGGGGAAGGTGAAGGTGGTGGAGGAGACTTATAGACGTATGGTGGTGGTGGAGATGGAGATGGTGGTGGTGGTGATTTATAAACGTAAGGAGGTGGTGGAGACGGGGAAGGAGGTGGTGGTGATTTGTACTCGTAAGGAGGGGGTGGTGAAGAATAAATATAAGGATCAGCCGAAACCATAGTAGAAAAAGCCAAAGTAGCCACTATTGCCACTAGAAAGTGTGGCACGGCCAGGCCGAGGCCTTGTCTCGTCATTTTGTTGCCGGAAAACGCCACCAGCTCCGCCTATATGTATGGAGCGACACCTCTCCTTGGCTTATGAAAGCCCAAGTGAAGAGTTTGGTTTAATTATAGGAAAGAAGGGATGATTGAAATTGGTTAAGTGGAAAGTGTATTTATATAGGGAGAATGGAAGTATTCGTTAGAACATAGCTGTCATGTAGTGACCTATTCAAGATGCAAATTGCTTTTTGTACTATTTAGAAGAAATTATTTTAATGAAGTTGTAACAACTGGACTTCTGGAGAATTGTAAATTTAATTAAATCCATAATCTCACCACAAATTATGAACTAACCTGCTAATAAATAAATGATCATTTTAATTTATAGTTAGTAGGTGGAATCTTTTAACTTCTTCATTGTTTGCACTCTCATTGTAATATTTCATATAATCGCCCTGAACCTTCTATGAAATAAGGATCATATTCATTTTTCTCTCTTCGACTCAAATGACAGTGACAGACTGCCACGTCGGAATAAATTTCACCGGAAAATTGATTGATCATTCAAATTTTAAAAATTAAAAAGATTTAATTATTTAGTATTCTGTATTTTTTCTAATAAACTCTATACTGATATTCATGTCGTATATAGAGATTTGAAATACAATAGAAAGTTAAGAGATTAGAGCTGGTTGTTATAAAACGTGATTTCTCTTGTTGATGTAACATCACTTGATTAGAAAAATCTATTTTTTAATTTAAAATTATTTTTGGATATAATTAATTAATATAATATGCAATACTCTGAAATATCCCTTCTGCAGGCAACACTTGAGAATATAAAAGTCTCAATGTCAGCTTTGATTAAATTAATTTGAATTTGGCCTATTTTACTCTGTATTGTCGAGCATACATATCTGTGTTAGGGTGTCAAACATTGGCACCGATCTTATCTATCTAATAAATAATCTTGGAAATTTTCTTTAAAGACTTAATTTTGAGGTAGTAAGAAGAACATTCACGTCAAATTCGATTCATAATTACAAGCAGAATTAATATTAATTAAATGAATTAATTTTACATTTTTTAACAATTAAGTTCTAACTTTTAAGACAATTTTTTTCTTCATTGTATCGAAATTTTAGATTCATGTCCACACGTTTTGGGGTTCAAATCTCGTTAAAAGCAGAGTCTATCCATATTAAATTGTTCACTCGACAAACCTCCTTTTCAGAGAGAGAAATGATTATCCGATCAACAAATGAAGAGAGTGTTAGAAAACTATAATGTGTATGGTAAAAGCACATAGTGATTAATTTCGAATAATTAAATCAACTGAGTCTGATGAGTTAAGATCAAATGAGTAAGTTCAGTTCAATTGGTCAAGATCAAATGATAGTTGATAGAATTAGTTTAAGATGACTTGTTCATATAGGAAAACAATGAATTGTGAAATTATGATTTCATTGAATAATGTAAAGTGTTAACAAGAGAGGTATTTATAGATACAAAGTGTATCTATATTTACAAGATAGGAATAAATATTTACATCAAATATTCTAAAAGATAAGGATAAATCATAATATTAAAAGATACAAATCTTTATAATATTATATTCCTAATACGCCCCCTCAAGATGGAGCACCGTAGGAGAGTCCAATCTTGGTCATAAGTAGTTGTAGCCGAGCACGAGGTAATGGCTTGGTGAGAGCATCAGCAAGTTGGTCTGCGGATGAAACATGAGAGACTCTAAGCTGAGATGTCTTGATCAAATCTCGAACAAAATGAAAATCAATTGCAATATGCTTCATTCGAGAGTGGAAGACAGGATTTGAACAGAGATAAGTGGCCCCAATATTATCACAGTAGATAACAGGAAGAGTCGGAACTGAGAAACACAGTTCATGAAATAAGGACTTTAACCATTGAACTTCAGAGGCAGCGGAGGCAATGGCACGATACTCGGCTTCCGTGGAGGAACGAGCAACTGATTTTTGTTTCTTTGAAGACCATGAAATAGGATTAGCCCCAAGAAATACAATGTAGGCACTTGTAGAAGTACGATCATCACTGTTGCCGGCCCAATCAGCATCAGTAAAACAATGTAGAGATGAGGAAGGTTCAGGTTTCAAGGTTATTCCTACATCTCGAGTCCCATTTAAATAACGAAGAAGACGTTTAACTGCACCCCAATGAGTAGTGGATGGAGCATGCATAAATTGAGACAACTTGTGAACAGCAAATGCAATATCAGGCCTGGTGAGTTGGAGATATTGAAGACTACCAAGTACTTGACGAAATTGAGTGGCATCAACCGGAGGTGTCCCATCCGAAAGAGTGAGACGACCTGACGTGGATAGTGGAGTCTGAACTGGTTTGGAGGTGATCATATTATACCGAGTAAGGAGATCAACCACATACTTTCGTTGGGAAAGAAAGCATGATTTCTTAGTACGAAGAACTTCCACACCTAGAAAGTAGGAAAGAGGGCCCAAATCTTTCACTGAAAATTTTGTACCAAGGTCCGTAGCCACTCGAGTGAGGAAGGGAATGTTATTTCCTGTGAGAATCAGATCATCAACATACACAAGGAAATATGCAATAACACCAGATTTATTGTACACAAAAAGAGACTCGTCAGACTTTGTGTGAATAAATCCAATCCCTTCCAAGAACGTCCTAAGAGCATAATACCAAGTACGGGGTGCCTGTTTTAAGCCATAAATGGACTTATGCAATTTACAAATATAGGATGGAAAAGTTTTATCAATAAAACCAGGGGGTTGTTTCATGTACACTGTGTCAGACAGGGTACCATGAAGAAAAGCATTATTTACATCAAACTGTTGAAGGAGCCAATTTCGAGTAACTGCAATACTGAGAACAACTCGAACAGTTGCAGGTTTGACTACAGGACTGAAGGTTTCAGAGAAATCAACACCCGGACGCTGATGAAAACCTTTAGCCACAAGGCGAGCTTTAAATTTGTCTAGGGATCCATCAGGTTTGCGTTTGATGCGAAAGACCCACTTGGAGCCAACTATATTTTGAGACTCATCAGGGGGAACCAAATCCCAAGTTCCATTTCTGAGAAGAGCATCAAACTCAGAGGACATGGCTTCCCTCCATCGTTCATCTTTCAAGGCCTGAGAAACACAACTTGGTTCAGTTTCAGAAGGTAAGGCTGATGTAAGACAATACCTTGGATTGGGCTTGAAGATCTTATTTTGGGACCGAGTGACCATACTGGATCTTTGCAAGGCCGAAGGTGGTGAAGGTGGTGCAGGGGGCCGCGGAGGAGCGTTTGGCGGCACAAGAGCAGCTGGAGGCTGGATAGCTTGGGCGAGAGGTGGGTTTTCGGTATTTGGGGTGATTGGGGGTGTATTTATCATTTCAAGGGGTGTATTGGGAGTTTCGGTCGGAGCAGTGGGTGTATGTATCGAAACAGGAGGTGTGTTTAGCGGAATAGTGGGTGTAACAGGGGGAGGGGGTGCATTTATCAGTTCGGGGGGTGTAACTGTCAAATCAATAGGTGCAGGAGGTGTTTCTACCATGACAGTGGGTGTGTCAGAAACATAATTGATTTTGGCAAAGGGAAAGGTGTGTTCAACAAATTGAACATGGCGAGAGGTATATATTTTGTGGGTGGTAAGATCTAGGCATAGATAGGCACTTTGTGTGATGGAATATCCAATGAAGACACATGGCATGGAACGAGGGTCTAATTTGTGAGCAGTGTAGGGGCGGAGCCAAGGGTAGCATAAGCACCCAAACACTCGAAGTTTGGATAGGTTAGGTGGTTGTTTTAAAAGGCATTGGAAGGAAGAAAGCATGTTTAGGTTGACTTTAGGAAGGCGATTTATGATGTAGGTAGCTGCACAAACCGCATAAGGCCAGTAAATGAGGGGCATGGAGGCGTGGTGTAGTAGGGCTAAGGCTGTATCAACAACATGTCTGTGACGACGTTCAGATATGCCATTGTGTTCGGGAGTATGGGGTGGTGTGGTGAGGTGGGATATGCCATGGTTTTGGAGAAACGAGCGAAGAGCAATAAATTCTCCCCCATTATCTGTGTAAAGAGTTTTAATTTTGGTGTTGTAGTAGTTTTCAACAAGAGGTTTAAAGGTTGAGAAGGTGGATAGGACATCCGATTTGCGTTTAAGAGGGTAGATCCACATGTATTTGGTGAAATGATCAACAAATATGACATAATACTTAAAACCATCATGAGATATGACCGGAGATGACCATACATCGGAAAAGATAATTTCAAGGGGTGTATGAGAAATAATACTAGATTCATTAAATGGTAGTTTGTGACTTTTAATGCAATGACAAGAATCACAACTAAACAATTTTGTAGGATTACTAGGTAAATGAAATTTAGACAAGGTATGGGATAAAATTTTGAGAGATGGGTGACCTAGACGGGAATGCCAAACCGGAAGAGGAAGGCGATCAGAAATGAATGCGGTAGGTGAGGGTTTGGATGCTTGTGCCGGCCATACGTAAAGATTATCAATGCGACTCCCCATGAGGAGAACGCTCCCCGTACGACTATCCTGCACCTGAAAAGAAGAAGGACCAAAAATGACATTAACATTGTTATCTCGACATAGAGATGAAACTGAAATAAGATTTTTCGTCATTTGTGGTACCACCAAAACATTCGAAAATTTTAACATACCAAGGTCTCGAAAAGACAAAGAACCAACATGCGAAATTTTTAAACTGTTACCATCACCGATTACAACGTCATCCGTGCCGAAAAATGGAGAGTGGATGGAAAGATTTTGGAGATTGGTTGTGACATGATGAGAGGCCCCGGAGTCCAAGATCCAGGGGATGGAGGGGATCCGTGAAATAGCAGAGTGGGCGGAGATGGTGTATGTACTAGTAGGGTTGGCGTGTTTAGTGGGTGGGGTGTATGTAGTAGTGTGGTGGGTGCGTAGATGCGGGGGGGTGTATTTACCAGAGTTGTGGGTGTGTGCTGCAGTGGAGTATTGAACTTGGCCCATCTGGGCAGTAAGCAAATATGTAGCCGTGGAGGTCGGAGTGCGTAGATGCTGCTGGGGGGTGTGTTTACCAGAGTTGGGGGTGTGTGCAGCAGGGGAGTAGTGGAGCTGGCCCATCTGGGCAGCAAGGGCATCCATGAATTTAGAAAAGTGGTGGATTTGGAAGAAGAAATTAATTCTTTCTTGAACGTTTGAACCGTAAGATTGCAGAAATTATTTGAGATAATTTCTTGAGGAAGTAGGCAGCAAGTACAACCGTACTATGGATTGCAGAAATTATTTGAGATAATTTCTTGAGGAAGTAGGCAGCAAGTACAACCGTACTATGGTTGTAACAAATCGGGAGGAGGGTGGGTGGCAATTTAGAGCTGAAGGGAATGGATCGGGGCGTGAGCCAATTGACTCGTTGATACCATACAGGAAAACAATGAATTGTGAAATTATGATTTCATTGAATAATGTAAAGTGTTAACAAGAGAGGTATTTATAGATACAAAGTGTATCTATATTTACAAGATAGGAATAAATATTTACATCAAATATTCTAAAAGATAAGGATAAATCATAATATTAAAAGATACAAATCTTTATAATATTATATTCCTAATAGTTCAGATGACCTGGATTTTATCAGCTGAGAAAGAGAATTTCTCTACTGAAGATTCAGGGGCTAACTTCAGGGGAGTTGGCATAAACAAATTTTCTGTTAAAAGCGATTTTGTTTGTTATTCCTTGACGATTGCAACTGAATCTTAGTCTCAACTCTCAACCATATCACTTTTTTAAAACCTCATTTTCGAAGCCATAGTCAATGAGAGACAACAATCTATTGAGCGCAATTTTGTAATAGAGAGAAAAAATACAGATTAGAGATATTCACTTTAAGAGTTAGAGTTCTTGAGAGTTGATCTAATTCTTGAATCAAGTGTGATTGTATCTTGTATTAGTCTTGTTTGATATCTAGTAAAAGTGTTTTGATCCTCCCATAAATGTAGATCATTTGATCGAACCATATAATTTTTTTTTATTCTTCGATTGGTTGATTTGTTCTTTGATTTTAAAGTTTTTTTTTTTTTCAAATAAGTTTTGAGTTCTTTAAGAGCTTGTTCTTGTTTGTGATTTGGACCTTGAATCCCAACAAGTGACACCGTTTGTGAGAATCAGAGCCATTGGTCCTAGATAAAGGATGTGAAGGAGTCTTTGGTGTCAAATGATAAAAAGACGGTGAACGACTGGTGAAACGACGAGGCCTTTGTAGATTAGGCGGGATAACCTAGATAGAGCGAGTCGTTTGAGGAGAGATTGAGTGGTCTTTGTTTGAAGGAGAATATTGTTAAATATCAAACAATATTTCACATCGAATAAGCATCGAGGGATCATAGGATATATAAGGATGAACTAATATTTCATTGGTATGAGACCTTGAAATAAACTCAAATATAAATTTGTGAGAACTTGGCCGTATAAAACAGATAATATTATGCTAATGCGAATATAAATGTCCTTTTAAGATCCAATAAACGGATTTACTATGTAAATGAATTGATTTATGTATCTTTACTTTGCAAAACACTAATTTTCTCATCCCAAGCAAGAAACAAAAACAAAATTTGTGAGATGGTATCATCATTTTTTTTTGTGTGTAATGATTAATTATTAAGATAACATATTTTGGAATTCCACTATTCTCCCTCAAATATTAATTACTACTTTTCTTTAATATTTGAATGTAGTTGTATTTTGGTTGCAATATATTTTGTTGAAGGGCATGTGATTTCTCAATTATTAGAAGGTGCATGTGGACACACAATCAATCAATCGACCGTTTTGCAGCGTCTCCTTTGGATATTGGTCAACCCTCCCACAACATATATAAAAGGATAGAATTAATTTAATTTTGACGTAGAAAATAAATAGAATTAAATACTATACGTACATTTCTTCTCTATCTTGCTATATTCTTATACGTACTTGACAAATTAATACTGCTAAAATAAAAAAATCATGCTAATTGTCATCAACTCAAAATTAGCTGTAATATAACTTTTTTTTTCCCAAACTCTCATATACACTTAGTTGACTTTAACCCTTCACACTACAAAAAGGACCTATATATAATATACTGACGAAATTACAGACAGATTTTTCGTCGAAAACAATGCTTATCGACGGAAAAATTAAATTTCGTCGATAACGCCTGCATCGGTAATTTTTATCGACGGAATTTGACCTTCCGTTGATAATTACTGATGAACACTCGTCGTTGGTATTATCGACGGAATATTATTTTTTTTATATTTTAATTACCGACGAAAGATTCCGTCGATAAATCAAATTTAAATAAATAAGAAAAAGTGGTCCTGACCTGAACTCAACAAAACGGACTAGCCCAACCCGCGGGGGGCCGTGTGATTAAATAAATCCATTTAATAATTGAACATTAAGTCTTTCACTTATATTAATCATTAAATTTGAACTTATAAGGTATAACTATTGTAAATTTAATTTTTTTAATTTATATATTGTAAATTAAATTTTTTTTTATTTTGGTTAAAATTCTAAAATGAACATATGTATACATTTTTTACTTTTTTTTTAAAAATAAATCCATTTAATTATTGAACATTCTTTCACATATATTAATCACTATAAATTTGTGACTTATAACTATTGTAAATTTAATTTTTTTTTAAAATTAAATATTTTAAATTTAATTTTTTTTTAAATTCAATATTGTAAATCTATTTTTTTTGCTTTGATTAAAATTCTAAAATTTCCATATGTATACATTGTTTACTCTTTTTTTTTAAACAAATCTATTTAATAATTGAACATTCTTTCACTTATATTAATCACTAAATTTGTGACTTATAACTATTATAATTTTTTTTGCTTTGATTAAAATTTTAAAATGTACATATGTATACATTTTTTACTCTTTTAAAAAAAAAAATTCATTTACTAATTGAAAATTCTTTCACTTATATTAATCACTAAATTTGTGCCTTATAATTATTGTAATTTTTTTTTAATTTATAAATTATAAATGTAATTTATTTATTCTTTTGTTTGTTAATAATTCTTTTGTTTGTTAATTCACACATCAAATACTTAATTATCATATAAACTAAATGAATATAGAAACTAAATAAATTTTGTCTAAACAACATAACATAAGAACACTAAATAGTTCAACCATTGAGTACATCCTCCGATCCGGTCCCAATAGACTTTTTCCTATGTTTAACAAAATAATTATCAAACAAGGGAAGACGTGAAGTACGTAGACACCTCGTGACCAGGCAGCACCCGGTGATATTAACAAACAAACACATTGTAAATAAAATTTCATAATTTAATTAAATTTAAATTTCTTTTTGTAGGTTTATTTATGTGCCATGTCCACATACAAGTGAAAATTTATGTGAAGCTTTGATTCAATGCTTCTTAGATTGGAACATAGATCGTAAGTTATTCACTATAATACTGGATAATTGTACGACTAATGATGCAATGATCAGACAATTGTTGGAGAAGCTTTATGTAGACTCTTTGTTGATTGGGGGAAGATTACTACACATGCGATTTTGTGCACATATTTTGAACTTGATTGTGAAAGATGGACTGGACGTTATTGAAGAGGCAATCGATAAAGTGAGGGATAATGTTTCATATTGGTCAGGGATACCAAAAAGATGGGAGAAGTTTGAGGATACAACTCGCCAGTTACGCATGCAACTAGGTAAGAAACTCTTACTTGATTGCAAAAATTGATGGAACTCGACTTATTTGATGCTAGAAACAATAGTGAATTACAAAGAAGTATTTTTTCGCTTGAAACATCGTTATTCAAAGTATACATGTTTGCCTAGTGAAGATGAGTGAAATTTAACCAAAGAAATTTGTGGTAGACTTAAATTATTTTATAATGCCACTGAGTTATTCTTTGATACCCAATACCCAACATCCAATTTGTATTTTCCCAAAATTTGTGAGATCAATCTTACATTAAGCCAATGGCTGCTTTGTGGTGTAAAGGTTGTTGAGTCAATGTCTTTGAAAATGATGACTATGTTTAATAAATATTGGTCCGATGTGCACGACATCATGGGTGTGGCCACTGTGCTTGATCCTCGGTATAAAATGGTTTTGTTGGAGTACTATTTTCGAAAGATTTATGGTGTTAACAGTGAGATTGAGTTGGAGAAAATTCTTGAATTGTGTCGTGAGTTGCTTGTACAATATGAGGTGAAAGAGAGGATAGATGGTGATGGAAGTGGCTCAATGGATACTAAAGTTGCTGATGATCCCTCGCTTTGTGAATTTGACTTGTATGCTTTCACAAGAAAACGAAAAAGTGTAAGGTTTGAGTTATATATGTACTTAGATGAGGATGTTCTACCACGAACTCCCGATTTTGATGTCTTAACTTGGTGGAAGTCTAATAGAGGTAAATATCCTATTTTGAATCGAATTGCAAGAGATGCTCTAGCCATTCCGGTCTCTACGGTTTCATCAGAGTCCGCTTTCAGTACAAGTGGACGATTGATAAGCCCTCAACGTAGTAGACTTCACTATAAGACAATAGAGGCCCTAATGTGTGCACAAAATTGACAACTTTCCGAGAAAGGTAACTTAGTTTTATTTTTTAAGTTAATTTTAATATTTAAATAGTATAATATGTCGACTCTTTGTTCATATGTATGTACTTATATTTAGAGAACTCAAGGAGCACAAGATATGCGACAACTCTTTACGATTCCGATGATGAGAAGATCGAAATTGTGGTATGTTAGATTTTTTGTTTAGTTATTTCATTGTTCAAATGTTTATATAGTTTAAATTATTTAAATTTTCTTTTGTTATTGTTGGAGTAACCCTGAAAAGCTTGCTGTATGAGTAGCGCTTCTTCATTGCAAAATTGAAGTCTTCATTGCAAAATTGAAGTTTATTTATATTAGTTTGATTATTGTTCTTGAAAAACTTTATTAAATCATGTTTTAATTCGAATGTTATTTAGACTTGATGCATTTCTTTAGTCAATTGTGGATTGAATGTTAGATTAAATTTAATATCATATTGGTTTATATTAAAGTATACAAATAGAGAGGGATTTGGCGAGGGAAAAGTCCTCTTTAACATGAATAACAAGGGCTTTCCCTTATCAGAATTTTCTCGCTATTTTTTGCGAAGCATTTTAATTTATCCCTCGCCTGACCGCGAGCATTAAATTCCCTTGCCAGCCAGCGAGCATTAAATCCCTCGTCCTTTATCATTTTTAAAACAATGTCCCTCATTAAATGGCGAGGGATTTGTAATTCCCTCACTATTTTGCGAGGGTTTTTTGAACCCTCAGTATTTCCCTCTCCATTTGCTCCCCTCGTAAAATCCCTCGCCATTTAACGAGGGATTACATAGCCTCGCAATTTTCCCTAGCAATTTTGACAATTATTTGTAGTGTATTGTGGATTACATGTTAATTTATATATATTATTGTGGTATAAATATGAAATAAAAAACGGGGCACGGGGCGGGCAACAGGGCAGCTGTCCAAGACCCGTCCGGGGCACGGGCCGGGTTCGGGGCAACATATATTGAAATGGGACGGGTCCGGGTATTCAACAATTTCCTAAATTTAGTCAACAATTTCCTAATTTAGTTAACTTAATCAACAATTTTCTAATTTAATCAATAATTTTATAGCTAACACATTTTCTAATTTAATAAATAATTTATTTATTTTTTCGTCTTCTTTTTTTACCCGTTAGTTTTTTTTTTCACCTTCTTTTTTCGCATTTGTTTTCTTTAATTAAAAAAATGGATAGGGAGAGGGGTTGAACTATACCTCAATCTAAAAAAAATCTTACACCCACCATTTAGACTACTAATTATACTTATTAAAATATTAACTTTCTTATATAAATATATATTATAATAAAATGAAAAAAATGTGTGAAGGAAATGAGGCTTGAACCATTTAACTCGTACTTAAAATTATACACATTGAACCATTTAACTCGTAATTAAAAATATAACATAAAAATGCAACACAATATTTACTAAAAGTTGTATAAGTCAGTATAGCTAAAAAGTGAAACACAATATTTCTGAAACGTACAAGTCAGTATAACTAAAAAGTGCAACATAATATTAAGAAACGTGTAATAAAAGTGCAACACAATATTATAAAAAAGTGCAAGTCAGTATAACTGAAAATTGCAACACAATATTAATGAAAAGTGTAAGTCATTTATAATTGAAAAGTACAACACAATTTTTATTACAAAGTGCAAGTGAGTATAACTGAAAAATGCAACACAATATTAGTGAAAATTGTAATTCATTATAAGTGAAAAATGTAACACAATATTACTAAAAAATGTAAGTCACTAACTCACTATAACTGGAGAAGTGTCAGAAAATTATTTATTATTGAGTATGTCAACAACTTAGATAGTAAATGAACATTTTTATAAGATTAATTGAATTACACGGTTTGAACCTGTCCCCCATTTTATTTTATTTTTGCCATTTTTTTAATTGAACAATTTGTTATTTATAACCACATAATATTATTAACAATTGCTATGAATTGTAGGTGAAAAATATTTTTATATATATTTATTGATTATTAATGTTACACCTTTTATTAGTTATTACTTGCACTTTTATTTATTATTAATGTTACATTTTTTTTAGTAATTATTACATGCACTTTTATTTATTATTAATGTTACATGCACTTTTTAGTAATTATTATTTTCACTTTTATAATCGAGAAAAATATTTATAAAAATAAAAATAAATACAAAAATAGAATATTAATTAAAAAAAAAATGGATGTGACCTGATACTCGAGCGCACAGGGAACACACTCCTTTTTTTTTTTTTTTTTACATTACCAAACATTTACTATACTATTTGTACGTTCGATTGATTAGTTGAAAATCAAAATCCACCAACATCATTAATTATAACTTAACTAGCCCCTACATACCCACAATCAACACATATGTATCTGATTTATAATTAATGGTAATATTTAATGAAACAACTAATATTAATTATTGAGTGAAAATAATTAATATCAATCAATTAATATTGTTAGGTAAAAATAATAAATAATTTTTATTATGTTCAATAATTTTTTTTAATACTATTAATTATTAGTGAAAACAACTGATATTGTTTAGTGAAAATAACATATACAATTATAAAAACTACAAACGAGTGCACAATACACACTGTGCATACCAAATCTGATGTAAAACAATGTGACAACCACGTACATAAATTGAAGGTGATTAGTGAGAATTAATCAAAATTCTTATGTATTTATAGTGATTCCGAATTAATTACAACATTCTAGTTTGAGCTTTGTTAGATATGAATTACGTTAAGCTTAAGCACAAGTTAATTGCAATTAAGAAAGTAATTCTTCCTATATATAATTAAGTAGATCGTCAATATATATCACGTAATAATTGGAGCCTCCTGAAACAAAAATGTGAACACAACCATTTCGATTTTCGTATAGTATATATATAGAGGTTGTAATTTCCTTCTCATGATCATTTTTCCCTCTAAAATAGTGTAAGTGGGTGTCGTCATGTTTCATCTAAAATTTCAAACCTGTACATTTCAAACTTGTAGAGATGATAAACTATGAGAATGATTATGAGATCACCCTTAATTGGTGATTAGAGAATTCCACTAATATATACTTGGAGATTACTTGAAGAACAAGATCTTGGGGATTACTTGGAGAACAAGATCTTGGGGATTACTTGGGGATTACACCAAGATTTCCACAATTATGGGAAATCAAATCAAAGAGAATAAATCAACGAGTCTAATCTAAAAATACAACAATATTGACTTTATACAATTTTTCCCTTAATACCCCCCGTCAAGCATTGCGTGGGATGAAGACAAACGCAAAGCTTGGAGCGTAAAAATTCAAAAGATGGACGTGGAAGACTCTTGGTAAAAATGTCAGCTAACTGAAGATGTGTTGGAACATATTGAGTGTGCAACCGACCAGCAGATACAAGCTCACGAACGAAATGGTTGTCGATATGCTTGGCACGTTTATGAGCAACAGGATTTTGGCTGAGGAAGAGAGCACTGCAGTTGTCACACAGAAGGACTGGCCGATCGGGAGGAAGTTGATGAAGTTCACGAAGCAAGTTGGTGAGCCAAACAACTTCAGAGGCGGAATTAGCCAAAGCCCGATACTCAGACTCACAACTAGAGCGGGCAACAGTGGGTTGTTTCTTTGCACTCCAAGAAACAAGATTTCCACCCAAAAAAATGGAATAACCATAAGTGGAACGACGCGTCTCAACACAACGGGCCCATTCTACATCAGAATAATCAACAATAGACCTGTCCGGACGATGAGTGAAAGATAGTCCAAAATGAACAATACCTTTCACGTAACGAAGAATCTTCTTAACTGCAGAGAAATGATCATCACTAGGAGAATGGAGAAACTGACTCACAGAATTAACAGCATAGGAGAGGTCCGGACGAGTGATAGTAAGATACTGTAAAGCTCCCACCAAAGAGCGGTACAATAGACACGCGCAAAACCGAACCGCCAAACCGCCGGTTACGGTTTGAAAACCGAACCGTAACCGAAAAATGGCGGTTCGGTTACGGTTCGGCATTTTGACAAACCGCAAACCGCCGGTTTGGCCGGTTTTGGCGGTTAACCGCCGGTTTGAAGGTTTTTTATTAAAAAAATAAATAAATTTTTTTAATACACAATTCTTCTATTTTTAATGTATAAATTTAAGTTATATAATTTTTATTCAATTCTAGTAATGTATTTTCTAAAAAATGAGTTAAAACGAATAAAATACGAATGAAAACAAAGTAAAAACGAGCGAAAACGGAGATAATATTTAAAAAAAAAAAACAAACCGCCAAACCGGCGGTTTTCAAACCGAACCGCCGGCTTGAAAACCGTAACCGTAACCGGCGGTTCGCGGTTCGGTTACGGTTGCCGAAAAACCAAAACCGTAACCGTCGGTTTCTAACCGAAACCGGCGGTTTGGAACCGTTGCCCATGTCTAGGTACAATGTTGGATCATAAAAAGGATCACCTGTACTAACCAAGGATTCACCAGCTTGCAAAGGAGTGGCAATGGGTTTACAATCAAACATGTTAGCACGGGATAAAATGTCATAGGCATATTTTGCTTGACCCACAAAAATGCTGTCAGAAGTGTATGAAATTTCAAGGCCCAAAAAATAATTTAATTTCCCCAAATCCTTAATTGCAAATTCCGCATGAGTACGAGCGATGAAACGACGAAGTAAGCCAGGATCATTGCCAGTGATCACAATATCATCGACATATAGAAGAAGAAAAATAATAGACGTACCCCGAAATAGGCAAAACAAGGAGGAGTCAGAGCGAGTCTGATAGAAACCCAACTTCAGTAAGTAGGTACTGAAACGCTGGTACCAGGCCAATGGAGCCTGTCGAAGACCATACAGGGCCTTTTTCAAGCGACAAACATGATCAGGGAACTGAGCATTCACGAACCCTGGAGGTTGAGACATGAAGACAGGCTTTGGAAGAACCCCGTTCAAGAAAGCATTCTTCACATCCAGCTGATGAAGAGGCCACTTGTGATGAACAGATAGAGCAAGAATGACACGAACTGTTGCAGCCTTGACCACTGGACTGAAAGTATGATGAAAATCCGAACCCGGAACCTGAGTGAAACCTTGAGCTACAATGCGAGCTTTATGACGCTCAACAGAACCATCTGAGTGAAATTTGGTTTGGAAAACCCATTTAGAACCGACAATGTTGGTATTTGGTGGTCGTGGTACGAGATCCCAGGTGCAATAATGATCCAAAGCATCAATTTCCTCGTGCATGGCACTAACCCAATGAGGGGATTTAGATGCAGATTTAAATCCCTTGGGCATGGAGGAACCGACAAGAGCTGAAATGAGGGCGGTGGATGCTATGTCAACCAGATAACGCATCTTAAAAATGCCAGATTTCGCCCTAGTCGTCATGGGATGAGTGGACGGAAGAGACGCTGGAGCAGGAATAGGATCGGGCTCGTGAATAGGATCGGGCTCGGGAATAGGCGGGTTGGCGGCACGCGGCTCAGTATCAGGTGGCGTGACCGGCTGTTGAGCGAGCATAGGCGTGGAATCCGATTCGGGTCAGAATTGGCAAGGTGGAGCCAACCGTGGTGGTGCCGGAGGCGGCGAGACAGAGGCTGCCGGAGGGGAAGGCGAGCTGTTGTCAATAAAGCTCGAAATGGCGAGATCAGTAGCCTGTGAAGAAGAATTGCCTGAAAATGGAAATAAAAGTTCGTCAAACTGAGCATGACGAGATATAAAGACCTTGGCGGAAGCAGGATCGAAACACGTAAACCCTTTATGTGAACTGCTGTATCCCAAAAAAATGCAAGGACGACTGCGAGGTGAAAGCTTGTTGTCTGCATAATTCCGAAGATAAGGATAAACCCTACAACCAAAGGGTTTAAAAACGGCATAATTGGGAGAAGTATGAAAAAGTAACTCATACGGTGACTTATTATCCAGCACATAGGAAGGCAGGCGATTAATAACAAAAACGGCTGTAGCAAAAGCATCAAACCATAGTGAAGCTGGAGCAAAGGCGTGAAAGAGCATAAAGAGGCCCGTCTCAGTGATGTGTCTATGCTTCCGTTCAGCCCGACCATTTTGTTGGGGAGTATGGGGGCAAGAAATACGATGCAAAATGCCATGTTGAGTCATAAAAGAAGACATGCGATTATTGACAAATTCAGTTCCACCATCAGACTGAAAAACTTTCATGGTTGTCGAAAATTGATTACAGATAAAAGCATGAAAGCGCAAGAATACATCACAAAACTCAGACTTGGCACGCATAGGATACACCCATGAAAAACGGGAAAAATCATCAATAAACACCGCATAATAACGATACCCCTCAGAAGTTTTAACTGGAGCAGGTCCCCATAAGTCACAATGCACCAAATTTAGAACACCAATAACACGCTTATCATTTAAAGAAAACGGTAATTTCTTGCTCTTAGCCAATTGGCAAGGCGAACAAATATTCGGCTTGGGTAAAACTGAAGTAACAGACAACTGTCCCAATTTATTGAGTAAAGAAATAACAGAAAAAGAAACATGGCCTAGGCGTAAATGCCATAACTCAAAACTAGCTCGTAAATCCTTTGTGCGCAAAGCAGCAACCAAAGCCGAGCTACCCCTCTCCAGAATATAAAGGCCATTGTCACACCTGCCCTGAACCAGTACTGCCTTGGTCAACCGATTCTGAATTTCAAAAGATTTATCAGAAAACACGACATCCACATTAAAATCCGATGTGAGTTTGCTAATAGATACGAGGTTCTTAGTAATATGCGGTACCACCAAGACATCCAATAATTTAATAGCAGGGTTAATATGAGCAGAACCAATGTGGGAAATTGAAAGAGAATTTCCATTACCGACTATGACAGAACCATTACCAGAGTATGGAGCATAGGAGTCGAGAGTAGACGACTGAGACGTCATGTGGGCAGATGCACCGGAATCGACATACCAATCAGGGTTTTGATTCGAATAAGAGATGTTGCAAGTGGCACGGAAAGCTTGGGCTAGATTAGCCGAAGGATCCGATTGGCGAGGCTGGCTGGATGTGGCACGATTTTGCAGAATTTGCATAATGCTCCCCACGACACAATTGACAACGTGGAGGCCGGCGATTGCCACGACCGCCACCGTTCTGATTCGGACGATTGCTGCCAGGATTTGAGCGAGGCTGAGGGTTGGTGTTCTGCTGCCGAAAGTGTTCAGAACCACCAGACCCATTTCCGCTGGAATTTGAAGCAACAAAGGCCGCGGGAGAGGGTTGAGAACCCTCCATAGCCTTATTCATAAGATCAAACTGAATGACATGATGTAGGATGTCACGAAACGGAGGAACAGGTGACATGGCCATCCGAGTATCTGTAAAGTTGGCAAAGAGCGAGCCAAGGCCACGAAGAAACCAGTGACTCTTGTCGCCCTCGTCGACGGGTTTCCCAATTGCAGATAATTGATCACACAATCATTTAAATTGTTTACCATAATCAGAGACGGAAAGAGACTCACGACGCAAGGAGAGCAGTTGCTCGCGAAGTTGGTTGGCACGGGCTGTGGAGGCGTTGGCAAAGACGGACTCCAGCGCAAGCCAGGCGGCACGAGAGGAGGTGCAATCGAGAACCTCAGCCATAGCCTCTGGTTCGAGTGTGGCAAAGAGAACCCCAAGGAGTTTCTTATCGCGAAGGACCCACGCATCATATGCGGGATTGGGAGCATCAACGCCGGATTCATTGGCGATGGTCTTGGACGGCGCTGTGGATGTGCCGTTGATGATGGCAAGAAGATCGTGAGTGGCAGCCATGGAAAGAAACTGACACTTCCACATGAGATATGTGGTGGATGAGAGTTTGATCGGTACTAGGTGGATCATGGCCGTGGTGGATGCAACGGCTGGTGTGGTAGTAGACATGGTGGGAATTGCGACGTGAAGCGCAAGAAAAGAATGGAGAGAGATCGAGGAAGAAGAGAGACGGCAGAAGGATAATTAGGGTTTAATTGGTGAGACTTGATACCATGTGAGAATGATTATGAGATCACCCTTAATTGGTGATTAGAGAATTCCACTAATATATACTTGGAGATTACTTGAGGAACAAGATCTTGGGGATTACTTGGGGAACAAGATCTTGGGGATTACTTGGGGATTACACCAAGATTTCCACAATTATGGAAAATCAAATCAAAAAGAATAAATCAACGAGTCTAATCTAAAAATACAACAATAATACAATATTGACTTTATACAATTTTTCCCTTAATATAAACTAATTTTTTTATATTAATTTTCCAATACTACTCTTTCACTCATTGGCACAATTTGATCGTCTTATTTATATTGAGTGGACAATTAATATGATTGAAATTGTTTTAAAAAAGAATTGAAACTGAGTATGTATCTTAGGTTTTAATACTTCCTCCGTCCGCCTATAAATTTCCCATTTTACCATTTTGGTCCGTCCGCCTATAAGTTTTTCATACCTTTTTTGGTAAGTATTTTTTCTTAAACTTCACTTTATATCTTACTTTTTCTCTCTATCACTCTCCTCTCTCAATCACATCACTTGTACTATGTCTATTATTTAATCACTTTTCTTAATGTATGTGCCAAAAAGTAACGTAACACTTATAGGCGGACGGAGAGAGTATCATAAAAGAATTTTGTCTAATTTAAAATTTTAAATTAATTTATTTATATTAATTTTTAAATTCTCATTATATATGATTGAAAGGGTAGTGGAAAAGAATAGGCGATCGGGGAGGGTGGATCGTATCACATGGAAATGTACGTTAAGCACACACATACTAACATGTGTACATGCGTGTGTGTGTATTTATTGAGAGACAGAATGCAGATTAGGTGGGCATATATGTCCCATACATGCAAAAGTCAACATTCTTTGGTATTTCAGAATATACGCATGATTTATTTGAAGCTTAACCAAAAACAATAAAATAAAAGGTTTACAAACAGGACTGAAAGTGGCAATATGCAAATATCACTTCCATTTCTTGTATGAATTGAAATGTATATCTCCAAAATTCTCATATACACTACTTAATGCACGAAACTACTCATTACGTTTCAGTTAAAGTTAGCATCGATCAAGATTTTATTACTTGTAATTGTTTTATACTTCCTTCATCCATACTTAAAATTAATGTCACATTTCATCCTTATGTCCAGTTATACGGTGTGACTGGTGCATAAGACATTGACTATATATATATATATGCATTTTAATTTTATGGCAAAAAGTAAGACCTTTCTTTTTTTCCTAATAAGATTAATTAGAGAAGAGAACTCAAGGTTTTGTTCAATTTGATATATTATATATATACATATAGATTAAAAAAATTAAAACATGAGCATGTTACTTTTGAATTTCTTTTTTCCCGAAAATAAACTTCTCCCGTATATGGCGCCCATGTTTCGTCATTTCCATTTAATTAGAAATTTAGGCGACGTACAAGCATTTTGTATTTTATAGGTTAGTTTGAAAAAAGATTCGACCAATTAATATAGGGTGGCACATAATATTTCCCAATTAATATAAGTAAAAAATATTATTTGAAAGTTTTTCACTATCAAGCGTCTCATGGCCGACACAATGACGTCGTATAATTTATACACCGAATTTTGATCTACATATAAATTTAATATTTGTTTCGATTAGTTTTATTAAGTTTCATAAAATTTAGCTTTTTAATAGTAAGGAATAATAATAATTTTTTTAGAACACTGGATAGCAAAACTAGGTCACTTTTTTCGGTGGATTGATAATAACATTTGAGTATATCAAATTTAAGTCAATTTTGGCCTGAATTCCAACAAATTCGAGTTGCCCAGTCACGTAATCACATCATTGGAGCAAATTAAATTAATTCTTATTATCCATTGGAAAAAAGTGAATATATTTTGACACAATAATTTTTGAAGGATTTGAGGCTGATGTGACTTACACTTAGGTTTTGGGCTCGATTTCAATTCGAATTTTAAAACTAATGACATAACTTGTCACTAAATTAAAGTTAATTTCTGTCATTAATATATTTTTAGCTAGAGAAGCTATAATGACACTATTCTGTCATTAAAATTCAGTTTTTTTTGTAATGACGTGACATTCGGGTCAAAATTGACCTAAGTTACCAATATGTAAATGCTAATGTCCTCAAAGCCTGCCCAAAAAATGTCATAATTTTACTACTACCCTAAAAAAAAAAAAAAAAAAATCAACATTAACAACCTTTACATCAATAGACAGGCTTAGGTTTGTTATAATCATATTTGATAAAATTACAAATGGAAATTAAATTAAACATATGCCAATTTTGTTTGGCCACCAATTCTACACACATATATTGGTGGTTGTCGAATTTTGATCATTGCTAATTTGGAAGTGGTTGATGCTACATCAATATATAATTGCCCTAAATTAACTCCATTTTGCTATTTTTAGCATGGAAATTGAAGTTGTGGTATGTAACACGCCATTGACTAAACTCGTCAAAAGGAGCCGGTGGGGGAGATATTTTGTAAAGCTGGACACAGTGTTGATTAATACACTAAATATATTGAAGGAATGATAGTAAATTTTTTTGGCCTATACAATTAGTTGTACATACTGGCAGCTGATTTAGGAAAATCTCATATCCAATGTGCTTATTCATGTGGAGTCATCATTATATACTTCTGCATTCGTTTGACAGATATCATGTTGAAATATTTATGATCGATCAGAGCCGAATATCTCAATTAGTCCATATTGAATTACACATCGATTTTGAGCTAAGCTATCCTAAATAAGATTCTGAGCATATGAGACAATCGATAATCAAAATATATGAGGAAAAAGTGAGCTTGAGATGAAAATTTCTACATATGGGACCCATTCCCTTGATTAAGAAACCAACTATCTTTCATTTCAAGAAAATTGGTCCCCTTTGCTATTAAACCATCAAACCATTCATCCTCCAATTTTGATTTTATAGAATATATCATCCACTAATTTCGAATCAACTTTAATTAGTTCCTTCCTGTTTTTTGATCCAGTACACGTGTCCCAATGGTTCTTGCTTTAGGATCTGATTATTTTCACATATTATATAGCAAAACTCTTTTCAAATTCATTTACTAGGTTTGTTATATATATATATATATTTGTTCAAACTTGAATATCTCAACTGATTTAAATTGAATCTCAAGTAGTGTATTTTTCGATCATTTAATATGCACATAACTAGATTTATGTGATTCGATCAAAATGATCTACATTAACGGAGGACCAATAAACAAATCTGTTTTAAGGTTTCATTAATTTATGTGAAGAAAGTTGCTACAGAGCAACAAATTCCTCCTCCCAAAAAAAGGGTAAGAGGTGTTAATCCGGCCCACGAGTGAGGGGGAGTGTTAGAAATTAATATACAAGAATTAATTTCCACCTTCTCTACAAGTTCGGACTTTTAGATGAGACGAAATTCTTTTACATATGTACAACCCATGGTGTTCATTGTTCAAAACCGGTTGAGATATTAAGAAACCGGTAGTTATTGTTCGAACCGGGTTCAACTACCGTGAATCGGCTGTGGTAATTAGTTACAAAAGCCGGGTCTATTTTTAGAACTTTCGACAGTTTGGAGACAGAATTGAGACTTAATAGCTTCTGGGCAATGGGCATTGCCAGTGAATTCATACAATTTTCCCTCTCACAAATGTAGTTTACACATCGAGTGGACAATTTAAATGAGTGAAGTGCTTTCAACAGGAATCGAACTCAGGTCGTTTTGCCCGATTTTCTCTAATACCATGAAAGAATTCCGTCTCATCTAAAAGTCCGAACTTGTAGAGGGGTAAATAAGTAATGGTAGGAGGGTGGCTAAAAGTCGGAACTTGTAGAGGGGTAAATAAGTAATGGTAGGAGGGTGGAGATAAAGTAGTATGAATAGTATTGTTTCCAAAAAAGGTATGTGCATAATAGAATTTGACAACCAAAAAAGGAAAATTAATGGGAATAATGAAATTGAACGGAGGGAGTAATAGTATAATATATATGTATTATTAAGGGTGGATGAAGTTGAATGGTGAAATTCGGATGTGAAATCCCAAACTAGAACAGAACGGGGGAACGTCACATCCTCCATCTGGACGTGTGAGTCCCAAAACAAACATCCCGTTAATGTCTGAACACCAAGGTTGTACATACAGTATGTCTGAATTTGTTGCTCTGTAGCAACTTTCTTCACATAAATTAATGAAACCTTAAAACTCATGATATAACAGATTTGGGCCGCATTATTCCATTTGAATTGTCCAATTTTAATTTTAAATTAAAATCTTCAGTTTTTCTTTTTTATAAAATATTTTTCATTTTTAATAGAAAAATAACTTAGTTATTAATTTTATACTCCCTCCTGCAATTACTTTCACGTACATTTTTTTTCGGGGCGTCCAACAATAAGATTTACACCATTAAAATGGAAAACCCTTTATAAACTTCACCCTTACAATATCCTCAATTTTACACGAATACCATTACTTTTTCTCCACACATTCACAAAAGTCAACTCATTTCTTTACTTTATACATAAAATTTTACAAAATTACCCTTTAAAATTTCCACTAAATTCACTTTTCTTATTTTTTGTGCCACTTCAAATGTAAAAGAAATCATGGGACGGAAGAGTAATTAATGGCCACGGATAAATGCCCCCCTATTTATTATGTGTTCACCCTCAAGATGACTTCACCCCCCAAAATATGAGTTCACCCCCTTATGAAATACCACATATAACCTTTTCCCCTTCACCCATAATTAATATACAATAAAAAATGTTTTGAGTTCACCCACAATTAAAAACAACTCATCTTGAAGCGAAATCGTGCAATTCCCGTTGTCTGCGTCGACCGTCGCCGTCTGCCATCGATCGCCGCCGCTTGCAGCTCCACCACCGTGCCGTCCGCCGCCTACAACCCCAACTCCTTGCTCTTCCATGGACAAAAGTAAGTTAGAGTTTATGATAGTTTTTTTTCAAATTTCTACATTCTAAAATTTGATTTTCATATATAGATTAGTTTTTGTTGTTTAATAGTTGTTATTGAGAATGATTTAGACTTTTAGTTGTTGAATAAATTTGGTTTTTGCACAAAATGGGGCATTAGGAGACGAAAGTCGAAAATGGATTTTTCTATTCCTTCTCGAGTCTGGTTCGTTGAGTTAGGTGACAAAACTCTCGGTGACAAACTTCCACATTATTGCACAAAACTCGGTGACAAACTTACACGTTTTTGCACAAAACTCAATAACAAACTTCCACATTTTCACACAAAACTCGGTGACAAACTTCCACATTTTTGCACAAAACTCGGTGACAAACTTACACATTTTTGCACAAAACTCGGTGACAAACTCCCTCATTCGCAAATTTTCCATGCTCATCTTCATCATATTATTCCTCGATGCAATCTTCAATACCATCAACCAACCTCTGTTAAACAAAAATAAAATAAAAATCTTAATTTGCTACTGTTTGAAAAAAAAAATCAGAAAATTGAGACATAATGTGGAACTATTTTCCGAAAATTGAGACATAATGTGGAACTATTGTTCGAAAATTGACACATAATGTGAAAGTTTTTTTCGACAATTCAGACATTATGTGGAAATTTGTTAAGATATTTGATACATTATGTGGAAAGTTTTTTCGAAAATTGAGAAAACTCGTGAAATCTTTCGTTGTCTAAAGAGCTTAAAACTCGGTAGGGTTGGCCGAGTTATAATGCAATTCCCGGTGAACCAGTATTGAATTTTGAAAAAAAAAATGATTTTTTTGGAAGAAAAAAAACGAAAACGAAATGTATGTAACGAACACTCGTTTTTCAACCATTATTATCAAGTTTCTTCAAGTTAGCTTCATAGATTAAGATTAAAAGGTTTTATTTATTTATTTTTTTTACAGGGAGGGACGGTAGTTTTGGAAGGAATTGAGGATTGCAAAGCTTTTTTGTTTAAAGTGGGGTGAACTCAACACCTATGGGGTAGAATGGTCATTTTACCCATTAGTTTAAAAACTAAATTGGGGTGAAGGGTGAACAAATAATAAATGGGGGGGAATTTATCCGTTGCCGTAATTAATAGGTGAGGTGGCGCTAAGATGGTGAACCACATAGGCATGGGGTTCGATTTAGGCCCAACAAGTGACAAGAACGTAATTTTTAGCCCAAAATAGGTTAATTTGGAATTAACTAAATCGGCCTTAATTAGCCATACTTGTGGAACTATTTACACCTCCATTTCGATTTAGAACACTCCTCCTGTCAGTTTTATATTATAATAATACTGTAAGATACTAAAAATGTCCTCTTAGTCATATTACTATACTAAATGCACCCCCGTTACTAACTGCATCCCTCCTTCATATTTAAACCATAAACCTAATTTTACCCAGCCACCACCACCATCGCGGTGCCGCCGCCACCACCACCAAACACCACAAACAAAAAAAATGCAGAACTTAAAAAAAATCAATTTTCTTTTTGAAAATTTTGACAAACCAGTATCGACCATATTCACTCTCGTCGACACTGGTTTGTCGACGAGAGTGTATATGGTCGACCTAAGTTTGGTCGAAAAAAAATTAAAAAAAAACCTTAAAATTAAATAGCAACCGTGTAATGTCGACCATATTCACTCTCGTCGACAATAGTTTGTCGACGAGAGTGTATTTTGGTCGATCGAAAGGGTCGAAATATGAAAAAAAAAAAAGAACAAAAAAATTCAAACCTGGTCGGCAGCGAGCGGCGAGGGAGTTGATGGGGGTGGGGGCGACGGGAAAAAAGGAGGAGAAGGGCGGTGGCAGGCGGCCGCCGTGCTGGACGCATGGACGGGTGGGGGCGGCGGACGGGCGGCAGACGCGGCCGTGGGGCTGCTCAGTTTTTTTTTTTTTTGAACAGAGAGAAGGGGAGAGACGGGAAGAAAAGAGGAGGAGGGCGGTGGCAGGCGGCGGCGGCGCTGTTTTTTTTTTTTTTTTTTTTCTTTTTTTTTTAACAGAGAAGGGGAGAGAGGCGGGGTATGGCGGCGGCGGGGCACCAGTGAGGTGGGGCAGGCGGCCGTGGCGCTGGACGGGTGAGGGCGGCGGACGGGCGCCGGAAGCGACAGTTGTTCTGTTTTTTTTGTTCTTTTTCTTTTTTTAACAGAGAAGGAGAGAGAGGCGGGGTATGGCGGCGGCGGGGCACCAGTGAGGTGGGGCAGGTCGAGGCGGTGGCGGTTGGAGGTGGAGCTGTGCGGCGGCTGGATGGGAAAGGTGGAAGGGTGGGAAAGAGAGAAATTAGGGTTGGCGGGGAAGTGTGTTTAGTAAATGGTTTTTTTTAGATAAAAGGGTATTTAAGACAATTTAGGGGGTGCATCCATCGTAGCATATTTTAAGTGGTGTGCATCAATTGGGGTAGTGTTCTAAACCGAAATGGAAGTGTAAATAGTCAGACCCTTAAAAGTTAGTCATGTCCTCGATCAATTCGTCAGCCCAACAAAATGTTTCCTTAATTTAATTACAACATTTTAAAGTTAAGTGTTCTAAAAAAATTATCCTCTTAAAGAAGATTTCATTGTCCGAGTTCAATTTTAGTTATCTTTCTTGGGGTTTTCTACTGTTCGCCTGTCTTACAAAAGGCGTCCAATGAATAATTGACATGTCATATTGTATTGCTATAGGCGATCGCACTTCTCAATTAGATAAAATATTAATTTTTTACAAAAAATATATATAAAAGTACAAAAAATATCTTTATAATATATTTTAAATAAACACATACAAATTTACAAACTTAACCTTCCTCTGTATTATTTTAAACATAAACATAATAAATGTATTAAACAAAACTCCACAAGCAAATCAAACTTTTCTAGGGCAGGGCATAGGATTGAACTCTCCGGCGAAAAAAGATGGCCGGAAAATATATATCGAGTTGCGTGGAGGACGCCCAAGTGCCGGTGAGAGCCACATACGTGAACCTGTACAAGTGGCCGGAGTCCGTCTTCGAATTTGTGAGGTCCATGAGTTGTAAATCTCGCGAAGATGAAACGCAGCGTTCCGTGTACGGGCATCCAAGAGTGGTGGAAGCTGCCAAATGTATTTGAGGAGCTACACTTTCTCTAGAGAGGAAGATCATAAAGAAGAAAAGACGAGTATAAAGTCCCTCGGATTAATGCCCAAAAAGAAAAAGTCCGGTGCCGACGGTGTGAAGAATTTGAAGAAGGCTAAGTCGGCATCATTTTTAATTATATAAAGGTCTTGTAATAAATATAAGAATTTTTTTTTACAGATCATGCATTACAATTTACAATGAAAATAATTCATTAGGGATCCCTTGAGATAGATGGCCCATCTTTCACATAGACAGTCAACATACACCGGCCATATCTGGATAGCACCTCTGCCGATTAAAGGGGCACCAATTTTGCTTTTATTTTTCAACTTTTTCATCTTTGTTTTGCATTTAGTAGCAGATTGTTGGTGAAGATCAATCGAATACAGGAAATGGCTGTCGCTATTGGTACAACATCATCATTAGCTCCTTGATGAAGAAGCCATGCATGAAAGTGCAAGTTGAGCAGGCGTAGTACAATTGCATGTGTTTTTTACCCAATTCTTCCATTCTAAAATAGATGCCCTTGTTCTTCTCCCAGTTGTCTCCAGTAAACCTTGGGTGATAGTGTTAGTAGTGGACACGTACGGAGTTAGAATCGCGGGATGATTTCTAGGGTTATGAGATTAATTGATTTAAAATATTGTAATTTGATTAATTCTATAATATAATAGTAATTGATTTAGATGATGTATTATTTAATGATTGTTTGTTTTAATAATAAGGATATTTATGTAATTTTATAATTTAATATTTTTATTTATTTTTTTAAAATAAAAGGATATTTTCGTCAATTTATATATGTCAATTTAATTTATTAGTAGGGCGATGTAGTGCGATTGCATAATGCATAGAGCAAACGCACTAATGCAAAGTGTAATTATATAAATTATATTGCATACGTCAGATCAACGATCTAACGGTATTTGAACTATTGCCTTTTGTAAGACAGTGCAAAGAAATACCCATCTTTCTTTTTCCTCTATCAATTTTCCTTTTTTTTCTTTTTTGAAAATATCGATTTTTCCCAAATCAATATGCAGATTTTTAGCCCTTAATTTTGGCCAAATTGAAAAATAAGGTAACAATAGAACAAGTTGGATGAAACAAAGAGTTTGATATAGGACAAAATTTTTGACTTATCACCGAAAATTGGTCGAAAATCGATTGAGAAGTTCAAATTTGTAAATGAATATTGATCTGACTCAGTGAAAAAGAACAAAATTGACCCCAACAATTCTACAAAAACATGTGTAGATAATTCTAAAAAAACTCGAGAAATACCGACGAATATAGTAACCTTGTACCATTTTTTCTGAGTGTTCATAGATTTATATAAGTGGCATTTCTTTGGCTGTAATTAATTTGTTGTTTTATGTTTTAAATGCATGCCAACTTTCTGGACAGGTAAAATGTGTTTAATTTTTAGGATTTTTTCGAGGGATTTTCCTTGGTTTATGCGTTGATGTTGTCAGAATTTAATGTTTTCAGTTCAATTTTAGGATTGCATTGTTCATGAATTGTTCTGTTACTCTTATGGTTAATAAACCTATTTGATTGCTTCTGTTTCTTTTATGTTTATGTCCGACTTTAAGAGCTAGTCTTGTGTGAGCATCTTACGGATCTCATTCCGTGAGACGGGTCTCCCTTGACACCATATTAAAAGTAACAATGTTTAAGTAAAAAGTGATAGTCACTTTTATTAAAAACATTATCACTTTTTACTTAAACATTATCTTTTTTTTTACAAACATAAAATGTAGAGAAAAATATAAGTTGTTCATTTCAAAAACTTGAAATATAGGTCAAAAGGGATCCGTCTCACGAAATAATATATGTGAGACGGTCTCACAAATTTTATGTCTCAACCAAGACTAGCTCTTGATTGAAAAACATGAAATTAATTGTTAATAAGCTTTGTTGATAACAACATGATATATATGTTTATGCAAAAAGGATTAGCTACAAAAAATATACGGTGTTTTGCGATGGCCGGAAAACCGTCGCGAATTTAGACGGATTTTCGACGAAAATGGTCAAACAAACAAATTCAACAAAATTGTATCCCGTCACAATTTGCGACAAATTTTTGATGATTTTTCAATTCGTCTCAAATTTACGACCTTTTCCCTATTGAATTGAGTAGTATTTATGGATGAATAATGTCAGCTTTTAGGTGTCTGCTGTCATCTTCCTATTGGTACATGTCAGCTCTAGTTTGACCTTCATTATATAAGAACAAATGACATTTGCCTCAACTGATTCTGGGTTCATCTGTATGAACTTTGGCTGTCTAGTACCAACATTGGTCCTCAACTGTGTTTGGTCCTCAACTGATAAGGATACTCAGCTGATGAGACCTCAGCTAATCATACTCAACTGATTCTTCCTCTTCTGATCTTGGTCTTGGTCTTCTCTTCTCTTCTTGAGTATAGGTGAATCTTTCCACTATATCAGTTGGGTTTCCCCTCGGCTGATGCTAACCAGAAACTAACTATTACAAGATGAATAATGAAGTTGTCTATACAATACAACTTATCCTATTACACGTTGATTTGATTTATTAAAGCTAAACATAAAGGATATCAACATGTTGTTGAATAGATAACGAATATTTATGTAAAAGACATCAGATAACGGATATATATTTGTCTTTTCGAGAATAAATAGCAAATATTGTTGTAAAAGACGGTAGATATATATATCCATTATCTATTAGCAATGGGTCTACGATAACACCGATCCAGATAACACGATTCTGTTATCTATTAGCGTTTTTTTAGTAGTGCAGAATGATCAAAATTGACTGTGTAAAAAGAAAAAAAAGCTAAAATTGAATTGGGGCAAATTTACAAGATAATATGTGAAATTAACTCACACCTATTGTGTTTAAATGTCTGGAGTTATGAAATAGAGTAGAGGAATTTATGAACATGAAGAAGATGGTTGCTGCAATTATGTCTCTTTAGTTACCAACAATATTTGTACATGCAGATTCATGTGATTATGATAGAAAATTGAGAATGTTTCATATTTTTAGCTGTCATACTTAAGACTGCACATGAATTATGTCTCTATAGTAGAAAGCATGTGATAATATAAATTCATATGACTTATTGTGATTGTTTATTATGAATCTTTGGGGTACATTTCAGTGTCGTTTTTTATACGTATACATTATAATGCATCGATCCCAGGCTCAGCTTATTGCAATGCTTGATTTCTTTTACTTTTAGATCATTGTCTTAAGGTTTTCTTGGTTAATTTTGAAATGAAGGAAAAAATGTTTAATAATGCTTTCTAGAAATTCATTTATTAAGGCTACAAAGATAAGGATGCATTAGGAAAAGTAATGATATAATGCATACACTACACTGTTTATATATTAATTTGGAGATGTAACAAGGATAATGTGTAAGATAACAACTAAAGAAGCAGATGCAATCTGGTCTAACATGCCTTCTATGATGCTTTCCAATGCTTGCAGGAACTTATTGAATACATTGGTTGCTCTAGAAACTTGATTGCTGCAGATTCTCCTGAAGAAGCCTTCTTTTATTCTGTGTTGTAGATTGGATACTACAAGATATACAAAGTTAGATGATGATAAAAAAAATGAATTTAATTTTGTTGATACAAAAATTGATTTGGATAATTATAACTTACAATGATGCATTTGGAGTACTCCAAATCGGTTGAAGCTTAATAATGAGTTGGAGGAGGTGGAGAAGAGTAGATGTATGCGGGTGGTGGTGGTGACTTCACGGGTGGAGGAGGCAATGAGTAGTAGTACGGGGGTGGAGGTGACGGTGATGGGGGAGGTGGAGAATTGTAAATGTAGGGTGGTGGAGGTGAGGGTGAAGGTGGTGGCGGTGATGTGTAGTGGTAAGGTGGGGGTGGAGAAGGTGAGGGTGGTGGAGGAGAGGTGTAGTGGTAGGGAGGTGGAGGAGAAGATGATGGTGGTGGAGGTGAGGTGTAGTGGTACGGAGGTGGTGGAGAAGATGATGGCGGTGGAGGTGAGGTGTATTGATAGGGAGGCGGTGGAGAAGGTGGCGGTGGTGGAGGAGAGGTGTAGTGGTAGGGAGGTGGAGGAGAAGAAGATGGTGGTGGAGGTGATGTGTATTGATAGGGTGGAGAAGAAGATGGTGGTGGAGGAGATGTGTAGTGGTAGGGAGGGGGAGGAGACGACGATGGTGGTGGAGGTGATGTGTAGTGGTACGGAGGTGGTGGAGAAGATGATGGTGGTGGTGGAGGAGAGGTATAATGGTATGGAGGTGGAGGAGACGACGATGGTGGTGGAGGAGATTGGTAATAGTATGGAGGTGGTGGTGAGGGGTCTGAAGGTGGTGGTGGAGATTTGTAGTAGTATGGAGAAGGAGGAGATGGAGATGGTGGTGGTGGTGACTTATAAACATAAGGAGGGGGTGGTGGAGACTTGTAGACGTAAGTAAGCGGTGGAGGGGGTGGTGACTTGTAAACATATGGTGGTGGAGGTGGGGATTTGTAGACATAAGTTGCTGGTGGAGGTGGTGGAGACTTGTAAACGTAGGGTGGTGGTGGTGGGGACTTGTAAACGTAAGTTGTTGGTGGAGGTGGTGGAGACTTGTAAACGTATGGTGGTGGTGGTGGGGACTTGTAGACATAAGTTGGTGTTGGTGGAGGTGGTGACTTGTACACGTATGGTGGTGGTGGTGGGGATTTGTAGACATAAGTTGGTGGTGGAGGTGGTGGAGACTTGTAAGCATATGGTGGTGGAGGTGGGGACTTGTAGACGTAAGTTGGTGTTGGTGGAGGTGGTGACTTGTACACGTATGGTGGTGGTGGAGATTTGTAGACGTAAGTTGGTGGTGGAGACTTGTAAACATATGGTGGTGGAGGTGGGGATTTGTAGACGTAAGTTGGTGTTGGCGGAGGTGGTGACTTGTACACGTATGGTGGTGGTGGTGGAGATTTGTATACGTAAGTTGGTGGTGGAGGTGGTGGAGACTTGTAAACATAAGGAGGTGGTGGCGGAGATTTATAGACATATTTCGGTGATGGTGGTGGTGGTGACTTGTACACGTATGCGGGAGACGGTGGCGGTGGTGACTTGTACACATATGCAGGAGACGGTGGTGGTGGAGACTTGTAATAGTAAGGAGTAGGGCTGGGTACTGACTTCTTGCACTTTCCAAAAGGAGTCTTTGATGCATAAGCAAATGGTTCAGCATAAAGAACAACTTCATGTTTATCCTTGGACTTCACTCTAAGCTTGGCTCCAATCTTTCCCCAATGAATATTAGTTGGGATATTACACTTTGAACCCTTGGGAGCTGCATGAAGCTTAGCCTTGCATGCCTTTGCTCCATATTTACCATATTCAAATCCTTCAACTGCAATGCTGTATTTTCCATTGTTCTTAGTTTTTCCATATGCCACTATTTCTTTGTAACCCACCTTGCATGTTACCTCCACAACAACACCTGATTTATATATATGTATAAAAACTTTATTAAATAAAGTGTTTGACAATTAAATAATTAATATCACTATATCCCTTTTGAAAACACCTTATCAATTTGTTTAACTGTGTATGTATTTATATATAAAAATATTGAGTAAATTATTGATGACAAATTAATAATACATACACATTCAAGTTCACCTCTTATCTTATATATAAGTAGTGTATTATTTATTGTATGTATGTATGTATCTAAAGGTTGCATGCATATATAATTAAATTGAAATAGTACTTATTCTGTTAATCAAATTTCTAAATACTAAATTCTAAAAAAAAATTATATATATATATATATATTAAAATATGAGAATTCAAGTGTACCTTCAAGATGTTTCTTGTCATGGGATTTATGTGGGGATGTCCAATTGTAGCACCTGTAGCAATATATTTTTCCTGTCACCTTAACTACCAATGGATGGTGTGGTGGGTCGTATGGAGGGTAGTGAGGGACTGGCGGTGGAGGAGAGGTATAGTGGTACGGTGGAGGTGGGGATTTTACTGGGGGTGGTGGAGATGTGTAGTAGTACGGTGGAGGTGGTGACTTCACTGTTGGTGGTGGAGACGTGTAGTGGTATGGTGGGGGTGGGGACTTCACCGGTGGTGGTGGAGATGTGTAGTGGTACGGTGGGGGTGGGGACTTCACTGGTGGTGGTGGAGATGTGTAGTGGTATGGTGGGGGTGGAGATTTTACCGGTGGTGGAGGAGATGTGTAGTGGTACGGTGGAGGTGGTGACTTGACTGGTGGTGGTGGAGATGTGTAGTGGTAAGGTGGAGGTGGTGATTTGACCGGTGGTGGTGGAGATGTGTAGTGGTATGGTGGAGGTGGAGATTTTACCGGTGGTGGAGGAGATGTGTAGTGGTACGGTGGAGGTGGTGACTTGATTGGTGGTGGTGGAGATGTGTAGTGGTAAGGTGGAGGTGGTGATTTGACCGGTGGTGGTGGAGATGTGTAGTGGTACAGTGGAGGTGGGGACTTCACCGGTGGTGGTGGAGATGTGTAGTGGTAAGGTGGAGGTGGTGACTTCACTGGTGGTGGAGATGTGTAGTAATATGGTGGTGGTGGTGTGGGGTCAGAAGGTGGAGGAGGTGATTTGTAAACGTATGGTGGTGGTGGAGATGGTAAAGGAGGTGGTGGTGATTTATACACATAAGGTGACGGAGGAGAAGGAGATGGCGGTGGTGGTGATTTATACACATAAGGTGGTGGAGGAGAAGGAGAAGGTGGAGGAGGTGATTTGTAAACGTATGGTGGTGGTGGAGATGGTGAAGGGGGTGGCGGTGATTTATACACATAAGGTGGTGGAGGGGAAGGAGATGGCGGGGGTGGTGATTTATACACATAAGGTGGCGGAGGAGAAGGAGATGGCGGTGGTGGTGATTTATATACGTAAGGTGGTGGTGGAGACGGTGAGGGAGGTGGTGGAGACGTATAGACATACGGTGGAGGAGATGGAGAAGGCGGTGGCGGAGAATTGTACACGTAAGGTGGTGGTGGAGATGGTGACGGGGGTGGTGGTGAGTTATAAACATACTGTGGTGGTGGATTTGGAGAAGGTGGTGGCGGTGAATTATACACATAAGGTGGAGGTGGTGGGGAAGAATAAACATATTTATCAGCTGAAACCATACTAGAAGTAGCCAAAATGGCCAATGCCACTAAGACATGTGGCAGCATTCGGCTGCCGCGGCCGTTGGATCTCATTATGTTGCCGGAAACCACCACAGCTCCGGCTAATGTGTATAGACTTGACACCCGTTGTTTTATTAGAAGGGAGATGAGATGATTGAAGTTTGAATGATAATCAGAGTGTATATATAGTCTAAATTATCAAAGAGCTGTCACCTTATAAGAACAATTCAAGATTTGAAGTAATTTTGTTTAATGAGCTAACAACAGCTAGAATTCTTTTTTATTTCCACTCCGCTTGCATTTTGTTTTTGTTTAGGCCAATCACCATGCATGAACTTTTGAGATCATTTAACTATGCCAAGTTTGCTGATATAAATCGATGCAACGAGGGGTCTTAATGGAATTAATATAAACTAATTAATTTTATACATTTTTATAAGTTTAAACTTTTAAATATGATAAAATTCTTTAATGATATTATACTTTAGACTCGTTCATGTCCCGATCGAGTTAATTTTAGAGGGTATCAAAATTGTTGTTATACGTAGTGGTATTCTATATTCAGGAATACATCAATTCATAATTGATGTTTTCATCCATTATTTAACAATGAAATTAATTAACAAAAACTGTATTAAAACAAAATTATTTTCGAGTATAGATATCAAAAGCGTAATAAAAAAAAATTCATGTGGAATTAGTTTTGCAATTAACTCATCGATCTACATATATGGGATAAATCATGAGATGTCAAAAATATAATTTAGCAATATTTTGTATTGCCAAAAGTCAAGTGCATGTGCACCTTAATTACTTGCTATCAACATTCTCTTAATCAATATTCCTGATCATAACTGACAAGGCATGTGCTCTTAATCATCAATCAATCTCACATATAAGATTGATGATTAATAACATTTTTAGTCAATGGAATTGCAAAACTTTTACCACATTTTATATCTATAATTTCACCACAAAACGCAAAATCTACCCCCTTTCACAATTGTCATTTTCCTGGGAAGTAAAGGGCAAATTGGACATATCTCTCTAAACTCGTTAATTTGGAACCTTTAATTGCTCATTCATAAACTAAAACTTCACAAATTTAATTTTGAGTGATTTATAGGTGGGGCTACTGACACCCCCAAAATATGTTATACATACTCAAAATATTTTAAGACAAAAATAGACATAAGTAAATTTACTAAGTAATCCTTTTAAATCTATCAAAAAATTCTAAATACACCCCAAATAATTATAAACACACCTCATACGTTATCAACACCCCAATACCCCATTCTTAATTTAACACTTCCTCCGTCATTTAACCTTCAATCAACATTTTTCTACACTGACTTAAGAATAATTCTTGAAAACCGGCCAACTTTAATAATTAATACTGTAATATATACTCCTGATTACTCCATAACTTATACTAAAAGAAAATTAAAAACTACATATGTATAATTTACTTGAATAGCATGACATCACTTCCTCGACGTTAAATATATAAAATTGCAAACAACATATATTCATCTGCGTAATTCTGTTTGTGCGGCCATTTTGGTCGTTCACCTTCTTGTGCGTGCGGCCGTTTCGGCCATGCACCTTCTTGTGTGTGCGGCTGTTTCGGTCGTACACAATGTTAGTTGCGCAGTCGCATTTTCGGCCAAACGGTCATGACAGAAGGAAAAGAAAAAAAAAACAGACGTAAAAATCACAGAAGAAAACATCATACCTAATGTATTTTATTATGATTTGTATACAATATAATCACTTCAACTCATTTAACAATTCAAAAAATCACTACAAATCATATTGTTGGTCCCAAGTTGAGTTAAGATTAGAATAAGCCTGAAAAGTCTAGAGGGGAGGGGTGAATAGACTTTTAAAACTTTTCCTAAAATATCAGAGTTATATGCGGAATTTAGTGTTCTTGAATAGTAATGTGCTTATCTGTTTAGCTTAGTACTTTCAGATTTTAATGTGAGCCTCTACAGTTTATACTCAACTTTTGATTATGATTTTACTACTCTTCTTGAATCAAGTAATTCGTCTACTCAACAAGATTTCTCAATCAAGTTGTTTATACGAATTCTTTAAAGAACTATAAGAATATAAAACAGTAAGTAAATGAAGACAGGATTTATAGTGGTTCGACAACTGTCTACATCCACTCTCACAACTCCAGTCGTGATGTTTTATTAACTCCTTCAGTTTCTTGTGGCTTTAAGTCCCAAGACCAAGACTGTGATCTTATCGATTACACTTCCAAGTGTATCTTCGATCTACTAGTAATTCACACAAGTAACTAGCACATTTGTTTACAAAAAAAAAAAAACACAAACTAAAAAGTAAAACTTCTCTTTAGTAGCCTTTGAATCTTCTCTTCAAAAGTGTGTCTTCTTCTTTGTTTTGATCTTCTTCAAACTCTGTGAGTTTCTTGAATGCTTCTTGAATAGCTCTTGTATGCTTTAATCTTCAGAATATCAGTTGATCAGTAGTCTTTGCAGTAGAAGATCTCTCGGTATTTATAAAACTTAGTTAGGTAGTTAGTAGTTGACTTGAACGAAATTTTTAGGTCAATATGTTTTGACTAACTACTTCCCCTCAAGCATAAGGGATCGTAGTAGTATGCACGTAAGTATTTCAACCAAGTAGTATCGAACCACGGGAGGTGGGCTAGTGCAATGGATCCCTAGAGTTGTATGTTGGAATAACTAATGTAACTACGGTTTCGGGTTTTTTAATCTCTAAGATAAAACTAAGTTACTACCAAACTTCTAAAGATTAAATCAAACACCAACCTAGAAACTAATAAGTAATTTAAATTACTAAAAGGAAGTAAATACCCAACAAGAGAAATTACCACACTTAAGAATGAAAATTACTATCAAAACAAGAAATTGACAAATAAAACAAAGATAACAACTACGAATATAATTCGAAGAAGTGCAAGGGTGAGAGAATGCTTCGGGTGTTCTCTACCTAGTGAAATTGAGAGGAATTGCTTTTACTTTGTTAATGCTTCAATTAAGGTTTGCTAAGAGCACCTAAATGCTAGGATGACAACCATTTCCCTTCGGGTAATATAGCCTAAATTCTAAGGTGTTTCCAAACCCGGTAATAAGGTTTTCTTCCTAATCCTCACCAACTACTCAAAAAACCATTCAAATGATTAATGTATTTTAATGGAGTTCTAATACGATTAACTCTCTCTCGACGAATTAAACGTATAACTAACACAATTGCATACCAACAACTCACACCATAAATATACACATGTCCATGTAACTCTCGTCTATGCTAAACATGCATCTAAATATGGATTAATAGAAGTTAACACACAAAAGTACCAATAATTCCCAATAAAAGAAGCAATAATCCTAAAATCGACAATAACAAAGTTCAACAATTCCGAACTCAACAATCACATTGTTTTAGAACACCCAAAGCATAAATAAAATTAGCCCATAGTGTTTGGAGAAACACCCATGGTCAAAACAACACAAGAAATTAAAATAAACATCAAATATGAAATTATATAGAAATTGAGAGAATGGTTTGAAGTCACCTTGTTGTTTCTTCCAAAAACCTAGTTATTACAAAAGAGTAGAGTCTTGTTCTTCCAAACTATGCTAAGTATTCTACCTTTTCGCTAAACCCGGAATTAAAGTAGCAAGAAAATATAGAAATTGGGCTAAGTAAGACTTAGGGTTTATGGGTTTCTCAATAAAATAGGCCAAACCCCTCTACAAACTGTTTTGGGAAGTATTTAAGGCTTCCAAAAGTGTGTGAGACGAAATTTACAAATTGGCCCTTGGAGTTCTTCAAAATTCGCGAAATTCCCCGAAAAACGTAAGTTGACTCGACCAACCGAGTGAAATTGAATTACAGAACCAAAACTGGTTCCAGATCCTAAACGGGCGCTAGTGTGGGCTCACTCGGGCGCCAGTGTGAACTCGTCTCACTCGGCCGCCAGTGTGGGGGTCACTCGGCCGCTAGTGTGGGGTGAATTCCCTCGATACTTTCTGTAACTCGACCCCACTCGGCCGCCAGTGTGGTTTCTGCATGTTGGACTTTTTCTTCTCTTTTTCTCGGCTTTCCTTGCTCGTTCTCCAACCGAATTTCAATTCCCATGCACCAATGCTCGTTTTTCTTCTAAAATTGACTATTTCACCTTGTTTCCTACACTTTGAACACATTTCTTGACAACAAGGTTAGTAGCACAATTTCTATCAATTAAGACCAAAATCGCATCAAAATGCTTCAATAATATAGCAAAAATGAGCACAAATACGAGCAATCTCACACCCAATCAGCAGTTTGTGAAACTAACTCTAAACCACTTTTTTTGTAACTTTTTTCTCCAACTAACTTCAACTGTTTCAAGTCAGTCTTCATATTTTTAAATATATTAAGTTACAACCTTCAAATAAGTTTTTCAAACTTATTCTTCAACTTCGACTTCAGCACAGTAAAATACTCTGCTTAGTATTACTATTCTTACTCTGCTCCAAGTATTCTTCTGACTTCTGTTCTGAGCTTCTTCAGAATACTTCTTCAATAATACTTCTGAGTCGTTCAATCTACTCTTCATAACTTGAAGTCTTCTTCTTCTTCAGAATAGTCTTCTGAGTAGTCATCTGACTTCACTATAGTCTTCTGATCTTTGCTCTAATCTTCTGATCTGAACTAACTATGCTGATTACAACACAATACAAACTTACAAATATAAAACCTATATATACTTCATTTGAACTACATACATAAGAGTATATCTAAGTCTATACTATAAGCTGTCTATACAATCATTCATTCAGTTTAGTTCCTAACAGTTAGAATATATTTCACATATAACACATAAGATCAATAAAACTCAGTTTTCATGACTTCACAAGATGACTTAGTTAAGATGACTTCTTCCACATATATTATTAACTTTAAGTTGCTTTTTGGCCATCAAAACTTATTCTCATCAACTAGGACTTTGTTTTCAAGATTCATATCCCAACAATTTCTCCCTTTTTGATGAAGTCAAAACTACTTAAATGTTAATAAATAAGTAGTTAATCAACAGTCAATCATAACAGTTCATCAAGTCAAAATGTCATATTCATAATCAGATAAGATATTGCACATAATTACAGAATATGAAAATAAGAAATAAGAAATAAGATGAGTAAAGAAATGTTATCTTTCAAGCTTAGTCCTTCATCTTCATTCTTTTGTCTTCAAAGTCTGAATGCTAAGTACATTCTGGTCTGGATATCCTTCATGTGTTGAACATCAGTAATTCCTTCATCTTTGATTATCTTCTCAATGATTCGATTGATCTCTTCATAATCTGGCTTTCCAGATTCCAAGGTAGGAGGATGCCACACAGGTTCTTCAGGGCATATAATGTTGTAACCTACTGCACTTGCAGTCAATATAGTATCCTCCCAAAGACCATTTGCAGTATTCTCCATGAATTGTTGAAAATCAACAAACTCATCTTCCTTACTTGCATGGACACCAAACTTCCTTACAATGAAATTAGCAATCTGCCATTTCTTCTTGATATCCATCCAATAAGCTTCATTTTCTAGATGCACTATGAAATCCATAAGTGTTCTCAATGAAAGCTTCATTCTTTTTCTTCTTCTTTAGAGAAGTAACTCTTCTTTCAAATTTTCTTCTTGCTGCCTCAACAACTTTCAATTTATGGTTCTTAAGATCATTATCTGCTTTCTTCTTTGCCAATAATTCTTTCTTTATTCTATCAGCTTCAACCTTCTTCTCATCACTAGGCTGTGAACTCTGAACAGTATGTTTAGATCTTGATCTGGTCATCCTACCAGTCTCTTAAACTTGTTCATGTTCTTCATCACTTAAGATGACTTTCCTCTTTTTTTTAACAATAGACTTCTCAACAACATTTTCAGTCTCTGTAACAATCTTTTCAGCAGCAGACTTCTCAGCTTCTGTAACAACAGATTTTCCAGCTTGTTGCTTCCTGAGCTTAATCTTTTTGTTCAGCTCTGCAATCTCTTCAACTAACTCATTTTGACTCACAACAAGTTCAGCTTGTTGAGCCAGAGTTTTCTCCATCACGGAGATACCTTTTCCTTCCCCCTTTTTGGCTTCATCATGCAACTCTCTTAAGGGCTTCATGTGTTGCACAAATTTTTCTTCTAAAGCTTGGGTTAGGTTGTGAGCTTGCTTTTTGTGCAGATCATAGATCTTGGATATAGTGTACTCCATGATATGCTCATATGTCGATTCTGCAGTGAGCTTAGTCAGTCTATCAGTTACCTCCTGTAACTTCTTCAAAGTAGACTCCAGTTGAGCTTTTAGCACATCATTTTGTAGCTTTAACTGCTCATAACTTGGACTTTCACCAGTCAATATAGCAGCTTCAGTTCTGACTTCCTCTTGAATAGGAACAACAACAGGTTGAGATTCATCCAACTTTTCTTTGATGATTTCCTCAAAAATTTCTTCAGCAACCATAACAGGTTTGCTCTGCACTTCATCAGCAACTGCATCAAGGTATTCTAATTCCTCTGTTTTCTCAATTATAACAGTAGGATCAACTTCAACATCCATAAAACCCTCTTCTTCATTCAGCTCAATGTTGTCATCTGCCTCAACATTATCATCAACAAAGAATGAAAAACCAGAGATTCTCTCCACCATTTGAACAACAAATTTTGGAGTTAATAATTTTGTAAAAGAATTAACACTAGCTGCACTAGCTTGTTCCTTCTCCCAATCTTGGAACACCTTGGATCCACCCATACCTTCTATAACAACGAAAAGGTCATTAACATCCTTTCTTCTCAAGTGTACCCAAGTACCAATTCTAAGAATTTGCTCAAAAGCAATCAAATTCTCATCTATTCCACTGAATTCACTAAGAATAACCTTCTTCAATTCCATCCTAATCTCATTCTCTTTCAAACAAATAGATATTGAATTAATGAATTTTCAGTTTGGGTTTGAACAACAGGTTTTGGTTAGGTTTCAAGAACAGATTCTGGAATAGGTTCAGGAGATGGTTTGGGAGTGCGTTGTTTTGGTTGAGGACTTGATGTAGGATTTGGTTGGGGAGTAGTGAGCTTGGGTGAGGAAATGGGGCTAAATTTATGAATGGGTGAGTTATGGACTGATTCTTCAGAAGATGTAGGTGCAATTGAAGAACTGGATAAAGAACCTTCAAAAGGCATTTGGTCAAGAGGGGTAGCAGGAATATGATCAGTGTTAGGTGGGGTAGGTTTAGTCTTCTTGGGTTTTCTCTTGGGCCTTACCAAACCTCTACCCTTAGTGCGTTTATTTAACATAACAACACTAGGAACACTTACAGATTTCTCTGGAGATTTCTCTTTCTTCTCCTCCTCCTTTTCTTTCTCCTCCTCTGACTCATTAGATTACTGTGGAGTCAGCTTCCCTGTCATGATCTTCTTTGACCTTACATAGTGTGGGTCATGCCTTGCTTTAGTTCTTTCTTCAACCTCATCATCCGATTTAAACATTGAATCACTAGATTCTTCATCATTGTCCAAAGCCTTTTTCTTGAACATAAATTTCCCTTGATGAAATTTCTTGGGCTTACTCTAGTAAACCTTCTCACTTGCAATAGTTGGCAATAGAATGCTCAACTTGTTTCCAAACCCAATCATAGCTTTGACAACATACTCCTTTGAATCTTCATCAAATTGAATTTTCTCCTTCTCAATCAGTAGCCTCTCAAGGAAAAATCCTTGCCAATCTCCATCTACTCTGTCAATAATCGCAGCCATAACCCTAATTTTTAGATTAGTAAGGGCATCTCGACTGTGATGTTGACCTAAGAGAATTTTACCAGCAATGTCCATCAAAAATCTGAAGGGTTCTGGCAAAATTGACTTCTTCAGGTTGTTGAGATTTTCAGCTTCACCACCAATCCACATTTCAACACACAACTTCTCTTTTCCTTCAATATATGATGAAATATGAACTTTACCGTCTGGTAAATCAAAAGCATTCTCAAGATGGTCACGAGCTAATGTGACTCTGTTTCCCGAAAGAAATGTCTTGAGTGTGTCGTTGTCTCCATCCAGCTGTAAAAAGAACTCTATCACTTCGGGTTCATAAACCTTCTTTGGGTATGACTTAAGATATGTACGCAGGCCAGCTTCCTCGCACATTGTTAGAATCGCTTGGTTTACTTTTTTTTGCTTGCCGTGAAATAAACTACATTTTCAACGAACACCTTCTTCTCTCTGACCCACCTCGCTGGATTAAAAGTACCTACAACTTCATCATTATCGTTTAGTAGCTCGATAATTGCCATTTTAGGAAAGTAGAAGAAATGTAGAAGATTGAGATAAGGGTTTCTGGGATTTCTGTGTAATGCGAAATTTTCTCAAAATGTGTAAAGTGAAGAAGATGAAGTAAGGCGATCGTGTTTATCAAATTCAAAGAAAATATAGGGCTTAGATTGAATTAGATTTGCACGATGTGGTGTAGATTGGAATTTTTGATTGTGGGTTTTAAGAAACGGTTCACATTCAAAACTGCTTTTCAATTTGGAGCCAATTGTGCGTTTAGTAGATACACCACTCAATTAGGTTAAAAATAGAGGAGTGTATTAATCTTCTCTATTAGTAATCCAATTTGGGAGAATTTCGACTTAGAAAATTTCTCTAAAGCAAAATACCGTTCTGATGTATATCAGCACAGTTGTTTCCAACACACTTTTACATCATTTTTATCACTTTTATCATAATGAAAATTACTTATCTGGATTCAGCTGAGTACTGTGATCAGCTGGGTATGACCTTTTTGAAGATCAGATCACTTCTTTATATCAGTACAATAACATCAGATCAGTACTGTAACTTCAGTTGAATTCCCTCTTCAACTGAGAACTCATCTTTTGTGCCTGTTTCACCTTGGTAGAAGTGTTAGTTCATGTAATATAGGTGAAATACAATACAAAATAGTAAAGAATAATTAATTTAAGGATTTTAACAAGGTCTGTTCTAAGATGACTAGTGTTCTGAGTCAACATAAATGATATTTAAGAAATCATAGATTCCCTCTTAAATGTATATTCTTATTTCCCCTCAGCTTTACCAGCTTCCTCATCGGGATTAGCCAACTTAGTGACCTTTTTACCTGATGTGAGAAAATGTAACTGTTCTGGCATAGTCTTCCTTCTGAGTTATCCTTCTGATGTACTATTCTTTTTAGTTTTACTGATCTACTTTTGGTATCAGTACAGTACGTGAAATGTTAGTACAATTCTATACGCAAGTAGGATCTAAGTCTATTAAACCTAAACTTATGCATAACTCTTTGAATCTAGTTTCTGCCAATGGTTTAGTAAAAATATCAGCTCTTTGAAGATCAGTATGAATCTTCTCCATACGAATGTTCTTCTTTTCAACATGATCCCTAATAAAATGATGCCTAACATCTACATGCTTGCATCTAGTATGTAAAACAGGATTTTGAGTAATAGCAATGGCACTATTGCTGTCACAGAATATAGGTACATTAGATTCCACAATGTTGTAGTCTCTGAGTTGTTTCATTAACCAAAGGAGTTGACTACAACAACTACCTGCAGCTATATACTTTGCTTCAGTAGTAGATGTTTCTATACTCGTTTGTTTCTTTGAAAACCATGATATGATCTTAGTACCTAAGAATTGACAAGACCCTGAAGTTGATTTTCTATATATCCTGCAACCACCAAAGTCAAAATCTGAATAACCTCTTAAGGAAATATCATCATCTGAAGGATACCATAATCCTCGATTAATAGTTCCCTTTAGATATTTCAATATTCTTTTACAAGTTATTTCCAACTGACTTTCCTTGGGGTTGGCCTGAAATCAAGCACACACACCAACTAAAAATGCAATATCCGGCCTACTAGCAGTAAGATATAGTAAAGAGCCAATTAAAGAACGGTAATAGGATTGATCAACACACTTACCTCGTTCATTTGGATCCATTCTGTATATTGGTTGCATTGGAACTCCAACAATTTTACAGGTCTTAATACCAAATTTATCTAACAGAATTCTAGTGTACTTTGCTTGATTTATAAAAATACCACCAGGTGATTGTTTTACTTGAAGACCAAGAAAGTAGGTCATTTCACCCATCATAGACATCTCAAATTTACTTTGCATGAGTTTTGAAAAAGTTTCACTCAAGCTTTTGTTAGGTGACCCAAAAATGATGTCATCTACGTAAATTTGGATGAGTAAAATGTCTTTCCCTTCTTATTTTCTGAACAAAGTACGATCAACTTTGCCCTTAGTAAAACTATTTTCTAATAAGAATAGTGAAAGAGTGTCATACCAGGCTCGTGGGGCTTACTTTAATCCATAAAGAGCTTTCTTCAGCTTGTATACTTGGTCTCCTTTTACCTCAAATTCAGGAGGCTGTTCCACATAAACTTCCTCAACAAGTATACCATTAAGAAAAGCACTTTTGACATCCATTTGATAGACAGTAAATTTCATGTGAGCAGCATAGGCAAGAAATAATCTTATGGCTTCTAATCATGCAACATGAGCAAATGTTTCATCATAATCAATACCTTCTGCTTGAGAATATCCCTGTGCAACTAATCTAGCCTTATTTCTAACAACAAGATCATTTTCATCTCTTTTGTTTTTGAAAATCCACCTAGTGTCTACCACATTGTGTCCAGTAGGTCTATCAACAAGTTTCCATACATCATTTCGACTTAACTGATTCAACTCTTCTTTCATGGCTATTATCCAGTTACTATCAGCCAAGACTTCATTAACAGTCTTAGGCTCAATAGAAGATAGAAAACAACACCAAAAAAATAGAGATGGATTAGTTCCCTTTTGTGATTCAAATAATTGTCTTCTGGTCTTAACACCTTTACTAGAATCACCTATGATCAAATCAGAAGAGTGTACAAATTTCCATGTTCTTCTATTCTTAACAGGTACACTTTCATCATTTAAATCATTAACAGCATCATGCATATCAGTATCATCAATATCAACATGGTTCTTATCAGCAGACTTATTTACAGGAGAATAGTCAACCAGTTCAGGCATATCAGTAGGTCTAGAAGACTCACCTTTCTCTTTTACCTTTTCATCATCATCATCTAGGATGTTTAGGAAGGGGTTGTATGCTTGTACATATTCATATACCTCAGATTCATCATTGGTTTGAAGTTTTTTTGATCTAATTTCTTACTGAGCTGATGGTCAGCACAGTCCTGTACATATTCATCAAAGACAACATGTGGTGTTTCTTCCATACAAAGAGTAGAATAGTTAAACACTCTAAATGCCTTGCTAGTTGAGGAGTATCCTAAAAATATCCCCTCATCTTCTTTGGCATCAAAAGCATTTAATTTACTCTTCCCCGATGTTATGAATAAAACACTTACAACAAAAAATATAAAAGTATGAAATTCTAGGTTTTCTTCCTTTACATACCTCATAAGATGTCTTACCATGAACCTTAAGGAGAGCACTTTTATTCTGGGTATGGCAAGCAGTGTTGATTGCCTCAGCCCAAAATTTATGTGGAGTGTTGAACTCTGCTACATGGCTCTACAAGCTTCTTTGAGTGTTCTGTTCCTTCTTTCAGCTACACCATTCTGTTGGGGAGTTCTAGCTGCACTAGTCAAGTGCTGGATACCAGTTTTAGAACAATATTCTTTAATGTAAGAGAGTTTATAAATTCAGTCCCATTTGTCACTTCTAATTTTGACAATAGGCTGACCTTTCTCAACTTGCAACCTCTTTAACAGATCTGGTAAGAGAGTTTGAGTATCACTCTTTTTGTGTAAGAAGACTACCCAAGTATATTTTGAATAATCATCTACCACAACTACAGTGTATCTCCTACCGTTCAGTGTTGGAGGTTTAATAGGACCATGAAGATCCATGTGTAAGAGTTCTAAGACTCTGCCAGTTGAAAGAGTGGGAATTGACTTAAAAGAAACTTTTACTCGTTTACCTTTTTGGCATGCATCACACACTTGTGATTTGTAATAGATTTAATTGGGAATACCTTCTACAAGGTGTTCTCTTGCTATCTTATTAATAATCTTAAAGTTCATGTGGCATAGGCGTCTGTGCAATAACCAACTGACTTCTTTAGGACTTTTAGTAAGAAGACAAGCATCCCTAGGACAACTATTCCAATTCACAATGTAGACACTGCCTTGTCTTACTCCAACAAGTAGAACTGTATGTGTTCTTTTGTCAATAATCTCACATTTTCTGCTCTTAAATTGGACTTTGTATCCCCTATCACAGAATTGAGAAACTGAAAGCAAGTTATATTTCAAACCTTCAACATAAGAGACATCCTGAATCTCCACATCACCATTCCTAATGTATCCAAATCCTTTAGTGATTGCCATGGAACTGTCACAAAAAATCACTTTGGGTCCTTCTTACTCATGGTAGTTAGAGAGTAAGGCCTTGGTACCAGTCATGTGGTGTGAACAACTACTGTCAATGTACCAAGTCTCACCAACTGAACCACATTCCTTGTACAAATCAAGTCGACCCTGAAATTGGTGATTTCAATAATTTAGGTACCCTTTTGTTCATTGGGGTCCCTTGGGGTTAGTAGTAAGAAGCACCCAAATATACATGGAAGTTCTAAATAATTGAGACCTCTTCAGTTTCTTACCCTTTTTATCACAGAACAATACTTTGTTAGCCTTATCTGAGCTATCAACAGATTTTGGATCTACTCTTCTGAGGTAACCTTTACTTGGTTCAACCTCTTTTTGAATAAGATCAGTATGTTTGTAATAGTTCAAATATGGTCTAAAAGCTTGTGGACTATACGGCTTATAGATGCGTTTAGGTCTATCCTCACTAATGATATCATAAGATAAAGGGGGAGGATAAAGAACATATTGATTATGATGAGGAGGTACATATTTTCTAGGTTTGGTTGAGTACATCTAAGACTACCTTATAAAAGGAGGTCTAGGCTGATTCCAACCATACTGTTATTGTTTGGGCCTACTGTGCTGAGTATACCTTTGCTGATGCCAGAACTGTTCTGATCTAGGCATCTAGGTATATCTCTGCTGGTATGGTCTAGACTGTACTATTTTTAATACATTTTTCTTTTTACCATTCTTGATAGTAGGAGGAATGTATTTCGACTGTACTTTAGGTTTAGTACCCTCATCATATTCCATAGGTTTCTTTCCTTTATCTAAAGGTAAAGAACTTGAGCTAGCACCATTAGTGTTCATAAATTCTGAAGTAAGTGAACTATGCATATTAGCACATATTCCACTTTTATCATTAGGAGCTCTATATCTGCCTGATAATTGTTGATTATAATCTGAGAAGATTTAATCATATCAGCTAGCTTTAGATCCAAGCTCAGTACTTCAGATTTAAAGAATCTACTGCGCTCTTCAAGTTTTTCACACTTAATCTTTAAGGTATTGAACTCATTAGTCTATATGGATTGAGTCTTGAGCAGATCCTGATGTAACCTATCAGTGATTGAGTACTTTTCTTTGAGCTGAGACAACTCTTCCGATAGGCGCTCATTCAAGGTAGTTATACTAGGATCAACTTTAGACTGTTCTTCACGTAGATTAATGATTTCTTGTCTTAAAGCAATGTTCTCATCACTAACTTCCATGAATGCTTTGGTAGCAAGTAGAAGGTCTTCTTCAGTTACTTCATTGGAATGATGAAGACCTTCTACTCCACTCTCAACAATATCACTTAGATTAGAATCAGAACTGTCACAAGAACGAAAAGAAGTAGCAGAAGATACCTCAGGTTCAATTTTTGCCATCATGGCTAGATCATCAATGAGAGCTGCTTCTTCTTCATTGCCAGAGAGGTTTTCAGATGAAGACGATGGTAACTCATCTGAATCCGAATCAGAATCATTGTGTACCAACAATGCCTTCTTACCTCTTGCATATCTACGATCTCTTCGAGCTTTTCTTTCTTCTCTATCTTCTAAACTCAGATCTGGACATTCATAGATGTAATAACCTGGCTTTTCACAATTGTAACACACTGGGTCATTAGGAGATTTCTTGATAGGAGAGTGATTATGTTTCATATCCCTTCTATCAGCTGAGTTCCTATCCTTCATGTCTGACGAGTTTCAGCCTCTTCTGTTCTTAGTAGAGACTTTATCTCTTCTTTCAGAAGAGTTTTTATCCCTTCTATTAGCAGAAGATTCCTTACTACCAGAGGCTGTATAGTCCTTATAGAAACACTTATATCTACCATACCTATTATTTAGCTTATCAAACCTCTTAATCATCAAACTCATCTGCTCTCTAAGACTAAGATCCAAATTATCTAGTTCATCCTTAATACTAGAGGACTTACTCTTAGATGTTCTAGAGCTTCTAGAGGTTGAGGCCTTAAAAGCAATATTCTTAGGGGTAGATTTCTCTTTATAACTAATAACTACTAGATACTCTTCATTTAATTCGAATTCATGTGCTTTGAGAGTTTGGAACATAGTTACAGCAGACCAAGTGTCAATATCTTGAGTGGTCTTGATGATCATCTTGACCATCTTCCACCTTTCATCTAAAAACTTAAGGATTCTCAAATTAATCTCCCTAGGTGTATACTTCTTACCCAAAACCTCAAGATCATTCATCATTCGAGTAAAACGAGTATCAAGCTGGTCAATGGATTCACAAGTTTTCATTTTAGATGACTCAAACTTTTGGACTGCAGTAGATAGTTTGCTTTCCTTGATCAGGCTTGTGCCTTCACAAAGGACAACCAATCTATCTCGTTTGGTAAGGTATGTAAAATATAATTCTTGTCTATGCTATCCAGATTGTTTTGTTTCATTTCTTTAGAAGTAAGCTCTAACCTAGGTTTAGGTACAAGAACACCTATTGCTTTGTCTAGTTCTAGAGTTGCTGTGTTTGTGGTCATTGTGACAATTGGACCTTCCTTCACAACAGACACCATGAGATCATGAGTGGAGCTAAATATTTGTTGGGAATAAAATGAGATTTTGATTAAGATACCAAAACTCCTTAAGACATGCCAAATAGATAAGTCAAATTGAATGAATATGTTTCAAAAGTGTTGGAATATATAGATCAGGCTAGTTGAGAAGCTGACATGTTAGGCAGCTCATAGATGCTTTAGATGTATAAGTTGAAGGGGAACACAAGCTTAGAAGATTACAAGAATCAAGTTCCTCAAGGCTCAGAACCAAGAAGATCCCAACACTGTTGATGGTCTTAATGCTCAACTGTGTTGATAGTCAAAACAACTTAGTAAAGAGACAACCTCCCTGATGATCAATTCAGAAGAATACATCAGTTAGACCAAGTCTACTGACATGCACTCAATCAAGATCAGAGGATATGTCCAGCAGAGTTGATCAGCACAATAAAACTGGAAGTGTTCACAATTCAGTCTAAGGCAAGAGACAACTGTGCTGATAGGGTCAAATCCACTGATATGAAAGAATGGATGCTTAGAAGCTATTAATTATGATCAGCGAAGAAAAGGAGCAAACTCAACTAAAGGAAGCTAGCCAACATTGCTGAAAGGACAAGTCAACTGAAAGTGATAAGCAGATCTGTCCTGATGATAAGGAAAGTTGTCCCTTATCAAGGAATCAAGATCAGAAGGAATGTCCATGTTTTGACTATTGAATCTTCAAGTCAGACATTGGGAAGAGTGCATCAAAGTCAAGACAAAGAGCTTCAAGCCGTTTACTTCCCAAATCAAGGACATGTCACTTTCAAGAATCTGTCTTTAAGTTGCTAAGTTCAAGGAAGACAAATATAGAAAAATTTAGGCTGTCTCTCAAACGGACATAACCTCACTTTGCTTTATAAATACTGGAGTTTGGAAACCATTCAAGGAATCCAACTAATCAAGGAAACTACAAGCTTACAAAGCCTATAAGCCTTAAGCTCACTCAAATAATACATCATTCTTAGAGTTTCCAAACACTTCAGTACATACCTAAGCTAAACCACATTGTATATCAATCAAGTTTAGAGAGATATACTATCCTTATACAGTTCTTCATTGTAAAGGATATCTCACCCAAGTTGGAACCAACATCAACCCTTAAACCTTTCAAGGAAAGTTAGAAGAGTTGTTGTAGTAGAAGTGTGAGAACTAGAACTGTCAAGTGAAGAACAATTTAGTTCAGAGTTGAGAGAGCACTAGGACTTTGTATTCTTAGGGATCAAGGCACTAAGGAGTAGTGTGGTTGATCAGTGCACCTTGGCACTATAAAACAAGCTAATTCCAAGCGAAGGAATTCTCCTGTTAAATAAGGGAAATTGGATGTAGGAGCTTGAGTCTCTGAACCACTATAAACTCTTGTGTTATTTACTTTGAAGCTATTTCATACAAGTAACACAATCATACACTGCACACAAAATGACCTTTAAAAGAAAACCATCACAAGTTGTGCAAAACCATAATTCCGCACATATAACTTAATTAGATAGTTATTCAACTGAGTACTTCATAGTATTCTGTGGTTTGATTATTTGAGCAAAGTTATACATACTCAGAGAAGTTGTCCAGGACAACTCTGCTGATAGCCTGATTTGTTTAAAATTGAATAGATTTGCATACACAAGTGCATTCCCAACATACACTTTGTCATACTCCCTTCAGGACCATTAAGTGGTATCAGAGCAGGGGTTCAAAGACCACTACCTCTGAAAATCCATTTTGATTTTCAAAACTAAGTTTAAGTGTGGTCACTAAACTGATCTTTCTGAAATTATTAACACTATGTTCTTTAACCTCTTATATCTAAGATATGGCAAGGAACAACAACAAAAATAACAATAACAACAGCAACAACACTGCAGTTCCTGGTGATGCTGGGGAGACCATCAACAACATGGTTCCAGATCCAGTAACTCACATATCTCACCACAAACTACCTATGTTCTCAATTGAGAGCTCATCTTGCATGTCTTCATAATGAAATGTTGAGGGTCATCACAAGGGGGCCCTTCATATTCACGCAAGAAAATCCCAAGATTAGTGATGCTCAAAGAGATGATCTAAGGCAAGAAATTCCCAAAGATGAAGATGACCTCACTACAGAAGAGAGAAGGAGACACAACCTCAACTATCTAGCAATGAACACTCTCTATCAAACAATTCCAGATGCTGTAATGGGGAGAGTCTACCACTGCACAACAGCCAAAGAAATATGGGATACTCTTGTAGAAATGTGTGAGGGTACTGATAAAATCAAGGAGAATAAGCTCCAAGTTGTTGTGCAGAAATTTGAACAATTCACAATGAAGTCAGATGAGCCCATTGACAAGCTTGCTGGTAGATTCACTGATATAATGAATGAGATCAACTCATTGGGCAAGGTTTACTCCAAGAGAGATATAGCACTCAAGATTCTAAGAAGTCTCACTCCAAAGTGGGATGTATACTCTGTGATGATGGAGAACACTAAAGATCTCTCTACCATGCCCATGCAACAAGTCTTCTCACAACTCAAAGCTTATGAGTTTGAACTCAATATAAGAAAGCCAACTGAGGAACCTTCATTACCAACCAAAGGAGTGACATTCAAAGCCAAAGCTGCTGAACCAGAAAAGTTGTGCACTCCAAGATCATCAATGTCAGTCTCTAAGACTGAAATGAAGGAAGAATTAACCCTTATGGCTAGAAGATTTGAAAAGCTCAACTCAAGGTTTGGTAGATACAAGATGTTCTACCAAGACAATAAGGCCAGGAGAAGGTACAACTCTCCTGAAGCTCAGGCTGAGGAAAAAAGGCCTGAAGAAAGAAAGTCAGAGGACAAGTACTCTGATAGGAGAAATTTTAGCTGAGCTGAACCTTCATCATCTAGAAGGAGAGATGAATCCAAGAAAGAGGATGATGAAAACTTATGCTACAACTGCCAGAAGAAAGGGCATTTTCAGTATGACTGCCCTGAACTCAGCTCCAAGGAGAGGAAGGAGAGGCAAGCCAAAAGAGATAGGAGACTCAACAACAGAAAACCCATGATGGTTGGTGATGAGTCTTAAAGTGATGAAAGTCTCAGCTCCTCTGATGATGGAGTGTTCTCTAACAGTGATGATGATGATGTGTGCAACATGGCCATTGAAGATGATGAGGTACCAAAGGACCATAAGAAGATGAGGAGCTTGAACAAAAAGACAGCATGGTACTTGGACAGTGGATGTTCAAGACACATGACTGGAAATAAAGCACTCCTCACTGAATTCATTGAACAAGAAGGTCCTAATGTCACATTTGGAGACAGCTCACAAGCAACTACAAAAGGTTATGGTACCTTGATCATTGGTAATGTCAAGGTAACTAATGTATCATATGTGGCTGGTCTCAATTATAACCTCTTAAGCATAAGCCAGTTCTGTGATAAAGGATACAAGGTTGAGTTCTCAAGTAATAAGTGTTTGATTAATTATAAAATAACTCAACAAACTCTACTGACTGGTATAAGAAAAGGAAATGTATATTTTGCTGACTGGGACATGTCTACTGATGCAACATGCTTCATTTTTTAAAGCTTAAATGAACAAAGTTGGTTATGGCATTAGAGACTTAACCATCTGAACTTTAAATCCATGAACAAACTAGCAAGAAATGCATTAGTAAAAGGACTGTCAAATGAAGTTTTCATTAAATAACATGTTTGTAAACCATGTCAAGAAGGAAAACAGATTAAAGCTTCATTTAAAGGCAAACCAGTCATCTCTACTGACAGGGTACTTGAAATTTTACATATGGACTTATTTAGACCAATTACCCCTGCTAGTATTAATGGAAGAAAATATACATTGGTTGTAGTAGATGACTTCTCTAGATTTACTTGGGTAGTATTTCTCCTTAATAAGAAGGAAACACAAGTCAAACTCCCTGAGCTAATGAAGAGATTGTCAAATGAGAAAAGCCTTAATATCATCAAGATAAGATCTGATAAAGGCACTGAGTTCATAAATTCATATATTAATGAGTATTGCATTGAAAATGGAATAACCCATGAAACTTCAGCTGCTAGAACTCCTCAGCAGAATGGGGTAGCTGAAAGAATCAATAAAACTCTTAAGTAGGCAGCTAGAACCTTAATTGCTGATTCAATAGAACTCTTAAGAGATTTTGGGCTGAAACTATAAACACTGCATGCTATACTTAAAACAGATGCTTGATCACTTAGGGACAAGGAAAAACCCATTATGAACTCTGGAAAGGAAGATTGCCTAAAGTATCATATTTTCACATATTTGGTTGTAAGTGTTTCATTTACAACAGTGGGAAAGAGCAATTGAAAGCCTTTGATAGCATAGCTGATGAGGGAATATTCCTTGGATATTCTCAAATCAGTAGAGCCTCTAGAGTCTACAATTGTAAATCCCTTCTTGTGGAAGAAACACCTCATGTTGTGTGTTACGTCAAAAAGTAACGATGAGGGATACCGAATCTCCTTGCTAGGATTAAGGTTGTCTCTAGTTGGAATCATCACCTTTCAACAAGCTTTTCCACAAGAAATCTTCTCCACAGCTCCAAAGGACCTGCAAAACCACGCCGGAAGGGATTCCGGCGGGGAATCTCCGACGCTCAAGTCAGATAGGTTCTTTTAACAATCAAAGAGAAACTTTCCCAAGATTCGAGGGATAGTTCTCGCAAGAATCATCAGATTTCAGAGAGTTTTCTCTATATTTCGTGTGAAAGTATGTGTAGTTCGTATGTGTGTAAAAAACCTAATCAAAACAGTAATCAAACCTTATTTTATACCTGGTCGTTTTCCTAGGAGGAAAGGAGAATATTTCTTCCGCTTACCTCTCAACTGCTCCCTAAGACTCGGTCCTCCCTCTGACCTCTTTCTCCGAGATTTCTGGTTCCCGTCACCACTCTCCTATCTCCTCTCTCTTCATTCCTTTCGGGCCTCATTTGCCAAGGATACTTGGGCCAGGGGTATTTGGGCCATGGATACTTGGGCCAGGGACATAAGCTGAAGATCAGGTTTGGGCCTATCTCTTTCTCTATATTCAGGGGTGTATTAATCCCTTCTACAAAATCATCACTCATAGGAAACAAGTTTAATTCATCTTATATCCACATGTCGTTAGTTCAGGAGACGACATATTTTAGCCGCATCAACTACTCCCCCCTACTCTCATAAAATGTTCCTAATTTATGAGAGTAGGAAAAGAAGACAAGATGAATTAACTGGAATATCTCCTCACACCAATAAGCATCATTTTTCAATTTCAGGAAGCATGTTGTATAACCCTGGAAAGTATGTCTTCAAGCGCATTTACTTGAGGCTTTTCTTAGCCTTCTCCATAACTTCTCTTGTTTCTTTTCTCTTCATATACCTTTCTTTCATATATGTATTTACTTGTTTGGAGTCTGCTAGTTTTAAAAACTTATAACGACCCCTACTCCCCCAAGCCTTAAAGCCTATCATGAGTGGAGCTCTCACTTCTTTACGTTCTCAGTCTTGCATATTCACTATTCCCCTAGAGTCCTTATGGATTCTAGTAACCCTCCAACGTGTTAGTTACTATTAGGACCTGGTGAGAGGGAAATTAGAGCCATCTCATGGCTATGGATTAATATAGTGCAGAGGTTGGACTTCTAAAAAACTCGTAGGCATCTAGTGCTCAAACCCTTAGGAATTTCTCCACTTCAGGGATATTAAGTGTTATGGCTCGTACTCTAAACCTCCAGGACTCTTAAGTGGCTAGCACTTATCACTCAGAAATTCTCAGCCATATTCTGGCTCAGTATGGTTTAGATCTTAAGCCTCTCAAACTCTTTAAATGATTTACACTTACTTCCCAAAATCTCCAGCCATACCTTGACTAGTCCAATCAAGGTGGTTCATACACTGAACCTCAAAATCTCATAAGTGTTTTTCACTTATAATCTCATGAGTCTAGTTGCACGACCCTAAATCGAAATGGTTCATCTCTTGAATCTCAGAACCTCTTGAGTGTTTCTCACTTAATAATTTGGCCTCATCGCTTCAAATCAAGCTCATCATTGAACCTCAGAATTGTGAGGGGCTCTCTAATTCCCCTCGGCCTCGTGGCCTCAAGTCAAGTTCATCATTGAACCTCAGAATTGTGAGGGGCTCTCTAATTCCCCTCAGCCTCGTGGCCTCAAGTCAAGTTCATCATTGAACCTCAAAATTGTGAGGGGCACTCTAATTCCCCTCAACCTTGTGGTCACTCTCCGAGTGTCATCAAACTTTGATCCTGCTTTTATACCTCTGAGTTTTTCTGTGGAGGGCTAGGGTCCTATATCCTTAGTCTTGAATGGTTTTAGCTGCCTCACTTTATTTTACCTTCTTCTGTGGTACCTGCACTCTTCATCTCATTGCATGTTCATATGTATGTCGCTTGTTGGGATGTAAATTCACCCTAAGCCCCATCTGATGATAGAATAGTTTTGATGACCAAAACACTTAGAGTTTATAAATATATGTAATAAGATCAGCTGACATTTGTATAGATCAGCTTAGACTAGTCTTGTGTGATCAGCTGTATGAATCTCAGCTGATCAGCACAGTCTTAGCTTACATGCGCTAGCCCAAGATATGTAGAATAGAAGACATGAAGACTAGAAGATCCTTGAAGATCAGATAAGCAAGGTGCTTGTATACCTTCTTACCTGATAAAGTCCAAGTCAAAGATGGCCAAAGTCAGCTCAAGTACTTTTCAGATCAGAAGAGTAATACGCATCTGATATCAGAAGACAGAAGACTTCAGGCCAGACGAGTTTACCAAAAGACTATAAATGAAGATCAGAAGACAAGTAGCTCGTCAAGGACTCGGCTGATTCCAAAGTCATCTTGCAATTCAAACAAAGAGTTACCATACTTAGAAGATAGACACGATCCCAGTTTTGAAGCAATCAATATCAAAGCAGCTGGAATCAAGGAATCAATCAAGCTCGAAAAGGAAAGATTGCCAAACGGCTAGTCAACTCCAACGGCTAGTTGCAGCAATCCTCTCTATAAATACAAGAGGATGAGGAAGAACAAAGCACGGAAATACCACGCAAGAATTCTGAAGCTTAATCAAGCAAGCAAACCAAAGCATAAATCACTCAAGAATTCTCAAGAGCACAGAAAAGTATTAGAACACCTTTTAGCTCTTAAGATATTTCCCCATCCAACCAAAGAACCTGAATCCAATATATATTGTATATCTTTTGATTTAGGCATAGTGGTTAAGCAATTTACAAGCTTGAACCATTAGTTGGATCCTTTCAAAAACCCCAAAACCCCCACCATAAGGTTAAGTTTTTGAACCCCTGTAAAAGTGCAAGTGCTTCCAATCACTTGTGGAGACCGCAGCAGTTCGGGACTGCTCAGATCTCAAAGTCCTAACCTTGGGACTATAAAGGACAAGCCCTTGTAATTTTCGGGAAATTAAAGGGATTAAACATCACGTTTGGAACGTGAGAGTGGACGTAGGAACGTATATCCGAACCACTATAAATCGATGGTGTCATCTATTTATTGCACTTTACTTTCAGTTTATTTATACTTTATATATAGTGCATACTGTGATTTAAACCATCTTTATAAACAAGGCCATATCTTTCAAACCAGCACCAGTTGAGTACTCTCTACAAACAAGTAATTGGCTATTCATAAGAACGAGTCTAAATAAAGGGCCTACTCACTTCCGCATACAAACCACTCTATCAGATAACTATAGTCTTCTGGACCAGCAGACTTGTAGTCCAGAAGACATAGCAATTAGAAGAGGTTTCCAAATCTTTGATTAAAAAGTTTTAAAGTCTATTCACCCCCCCTCTAGACTTTAATCCTATTCACTACTCGTTCAAGGACCAACAAGTGGTATTAGAGCAGTGGTTCTAACGGACTACTGTCTCTAGAGTATCAGAAGACTTGAGGGAGTCTTTCTGTAGTCCTCTTGAACAGATCTATCTTTTAAAAAACTTGTTTTCGAAAACTCATACAGCATGAGTGCTAACATGCGTAAACTGCCTAAGTTTTCAGTAGAAGACTATGACTATTGGAAGATCAGGATGAGGAAGAATCTCACTTCAGTTCACTACAAGATGTGGTCTGTAATCACAGAAGAGCCAATCACAATCATGGCGGTCAACACATCAAATGGTGATCCTGAAATCCTAGTTGGAGAACTTGCTCCGAAGCCCATGAAAGATATCACACCAGAAGAGATGAAACAGACAAATCTTGACAGCATAGCTCAAGATTACATTATGCAGACTCTCCCCAATGAATATATAACAAAGGTTCTCGACTGTGAAACAACTAAGGAGATGTGGGATGCCCTAGCACTTCTTTGTGAAGGAACATAGCTGATCAAAGAAAACAAACTATCTACAGCAGTCAAGAAGTTTGAACACTTCAAGATGCTACCAGAAGAGACTATTGATCAGCTGGATAACAGATTCACCAAGATTATAAACGAGATTGAGTCACTTGGCAAGAAGTACACCAAAAGAGAGAAAGATCTAAAAATCATAGACTCTCTAACCAAGAAGTGGAAGCTGAAGAAGACCATCATCAAAGATACTCAAGATATCAAGAACTGGACAACTTAGACTTTGTTCCAGAATCTAAAAGCCCATGAGTATGACCTGGAGAGAGAGAAGAAAATTCAGAAAATGATGTACAAACTTCAACTCCATCTGACACCAAGACCGTAGCTTTCAAAGCATCTACAAATACAAGAGCCACAAACACCTCGTCTGGCAAAACTCCTCTAAACACCGATGAAGTAGGAGGGTCAGATATGAGTCTAAAAGAACAGATGACTCTTATGATCAAAAGATTCGAAAGGATGAACAATCCAAACAACAAATATAGAAGATTCTACAAAAATTACAAAGATAAAAGAGTTGGATCATCCTCTAAAGAATCAAGAGAAAGAACTCCAAAAAGGTATCCTAGGAAGGATAAAGAGCCTTCTGATACTAGGGGTCAGAGGAGAAGAGATGCTACACCTCCAAGAAGAAACAATCCAAGTCAGAAATCAAGAACTTGCTTCAATTGTCATAAGCCTGGACACTATGTCTATGAGTGCCCAGACCTAAGTTCGGGAGATAAAGAAGAAAGAAAGTCAAGAAGAGACAAGAGGAACTCAGATAGACAAGCAATGGTGATTGAAGAATCGGAATTCCAGAGTGATGATCTACCCTCTTCACCTGACTCTGGACTCTTCTCAAATGATGACTCAGATGATGTAGCTATGATGGCCTTAGCCGAAACCGAGGTAAACTCATACACTTCAACTTATCATTTACCTGCCTCTTCACACACAGATGAGGCTAACTCATCTGTAGGCGAATTCGGGAACACCTATTACCAATGCTTGGAGGAAGTAAAAGGTGATCTCGATATCGCAACAAGAGCCTTCATAGAAGTGGAGGAAGAAAATAAGGATTTAAGGAAAGAAATCACAAGGTTGAAAAAGGCTAAGTTCGAAAGCACCCGGGGTGCTATTAAAAATGAATGAACGATTAACACAAGAACTTGAACTTCTTAAAGAAGAACACATTATTCTTAATCAAACTTATGAGGGAATGCTTAGAACACAAGCCAAAGATGCCTATGATTTACGAACCTTACAATCCAAGTTTGATGATCTTCTCCATAAACATGAGCTCTTAGAAAAGGAGAAGAATGGCCTAGATCTAAAGATATCAGAGTTCAATAGAGCCTCGACAACTATAAAACACATCTCTGAATATTACAGATCAAATGCCAACAAGATGGGTATTGGTTTTGAATCAACCACATCGGAATTCTCTCCTGCTGAGTGTTGTGAACCTAACAAATCCACAACACAAGTTTTTGAGAAAGGTGAGTGCTCTAAGCACAGTGGTCCTAAAGTGAATGAAAAGAGCATTTGTGCAAAGACAACCTAAAGTTAACTATCTCATAACCAGAAATGGTAAGAGACCAACTAACTCTGGGCCAGTCCATTTAAGGCAACCTCAGTTAAATGCTAAAAGGTTAAATGCCCCAAAACATGCACAGAGGAATAGTAAACAACCTGGACCATCTCGCTTGAGGCAGTCCCAGCTGTATGCTAATCCAGCCAAGAAGAAAAACAGATCTTCTTATAACACATCTGTTCTCTTTGCACCCCCCTCTCCTATGAGATTGTGAGAACAAATGAGGATGATTCACTTACTCGAAAACGATCAACTTATGCACCCAAGCCGAATGTAGCTAGTCAGAAGATCATTCTTGTACACAACTACAAGAAGAAGTCATCTGACAGTCACTTAGCTGACATAACTATCAAATCAAGCCATCCCCAGGTATCAGCTGGTAAGATTTGGTTATGTGATGCTCGAGGGAGACAACTCAAATGCTCAAGATTGTTCAAAAGAGCTATGTATGCATGGGTTCTCAAGAGTACTACAACTAACACGCAAGGACCCAAAACAAAATGGGTACCTAAAGCTTAATCTACAATGCAGGTAAGAAGGGACCTATACATGAAATGTGGTTAAGCAGGAGAAACTTGGTATATAGATAGTGGATGCTCATCTCACATGACAGGAACCAAAGCCCTGCTGACTAATTACTTAGAAAAGAATGGTCCAAAAGTCTTCTTTGGTGATAACGCGCACGGTAACACAAAAGGATATGGCACCTTGAAGAATGGTGACATTGAGGTACATGATGTATCATATGTAGAAGGTTTGAAGTTCAACTTGCTATCAGTATCTCATTTCTGTGACACTGGATATTCAGTAAACTTTTCAAAAGATGAGTGTATTGTAAGTGATAAACGAACAAAACAAACCCTACTAACAGGATCTAGAAAAGGTAGTATGTATCTTGCAAATTGGAAAAGTTGTCCTAAGGATACCTGTCTTCTTGTAAAAAGCCCTAAAGACATCAGCTGGCTATGGCACAAACGACTTAGTCATTTGAACTTTAAGACTTTAAACAAGCTAGCAAGGGAATCCTTAGTTGATGGACTGCCTAATGAGCTCTACTGTAAAGATCAGGTATGTGATGCATGTCAACAGGGAAAGCAAACAAAGGTCTCCTTCAAGACCAAGAAGACTGCATCAACCAGCAGAGTTCTAGAGCTACTTCACATGGATCTCTTTGGACCAATCACTCCAACAACTCTAACAGGAAGGAAATACACTCTAATTGTAGTAGATGATTACTCCAAGTACACTTGGGTTATCTTCCTTTACAAGAAGAGTGAAACCCAACATAAACTTCCTGAGCTGCTGAAGAGAATCCAGATAGAGAAAGGAGAACCAATTGTCAAAATTAGAAGTGACAAAGGCACTGAATTTATCAACTCTCATATTATTTCCTATTGTACTTCTAATGGCATTCAGCATGAGACAAGTACAGCGAGGACACCACAACAAAATGGTGTAGCTGAAAGAAGAGTAAGAACACTTAAAGAAGCTGCAAGAACTCTCCTAGCCGAGTTCTCCACTCCCAAGAAATTATGGGTAGAAGCCATAAATACAGCATGCCACAATCAAAATAGGTCAGGTATTCACAAAATTCATGAGAAAACTCCATATGAACTATGGAAAGGTAGAAAACCTAGAGTATCTTACTTTTATATATTTGGTTGTAAGTGTTTCATTCACAACAATGGGAAGAGTAAGTTAAATGCTTTCGATGCCAAAGCTGATGAAGGAATATTCTTAGGATACTCCTCAACTAGCAAAGCATTTAAAGTGTTTAACAAACGAACCCTTCTTGTGGAAGAAACACCTCATGTTGTATTTTATGAATCCTGTGAAAAGAATGCAGTCAACACAGACTTGGCTACAGAAAAGATGAGAAGATTGGTGATCAAGTCTAAACCAGAAGAGTTCATTGAAGTTGATGAACCATTCCCTGAAGATGCAGAAGAGGTTAAACCGAATAGACCTGTCACTAGATCTCAAACCCAAGCTGAGCAGACTAATCAAGATGCATCAATTCCCAATGCAAGGGGGAATGATCTCTTTGACACTCAAGATACAGATGATGATCGACCAAATCCAGTCAACCCTCCTGATAACACTAGAGCAGATGAGAATCCTAACTCATCTGGTGCAAATACACCTGTGAGGAATACATGGAGAACCAACCATCCATCAAACCTCATCTTAGGAGGAGCAGACTCAGGTGTCAAGACCAGAAGACAACTAAACCAAAATCCTCAGACCTCTATGTTCTGCTGGTGTGCCTTTCTGTCCAATACTGAACCAGTTGACATAGAAGAAGCAATGAAGGATAGCAATTGGATCGTTGCCATGCAAGAAGAGTTGAACCAATTTGAACTAAATGAAGTGTGGGAACTAGTAAATCGTCCTGAACGCCACAATGTAATAGGAACTAAGTGGGTATTCAAGAATAAAAAGGATGAGAACGATGTGATAACCAAAAACAAGGCAAGATTAGTTGCAAAAGGTTACTCACAATCTGAAGGAATTGACTATGATGAAACCTTCGCTCCAGTAGCCAGATTAGAAGCCATCAGACTATTTATGGCCTATGCAACTCACCAAGGTTTCAAAGTATATCAAATAGATGTCAAAAGTGCCTTCCTAAATGGAATTCTGGTAGAAGAAGTCTATGTAGAACAGCCTCCTGGATTTGAGAGAGGAAATCAAGTATATCGTCTGAAGAAGGCTCTCTATGGTCTGAAGCAAGCCCCAAGAGCTTGGTATGACACATTGTCACAGTTCCTTCTTGACAATGGATATACCAAAGGGAAGGTTGATAGAACTCTTTTTAGAATACAAGGAGATGACATTCTAATGGTACAAATATATGTAGATGATATTATATTTGGATCACCCAATCAAGAGATGTGCAAGAAGTTTTCTGAACTTATGCAAGGAAAATTTGAAATGAGCATGATGGGTGAAATGAATTACTTTCTTGGACTTCAAGTAAAGCAGAGTCCAGAGGGGATTTTCATAAATCAATCCAAATGTTGGGATATAAATTCACCCTAAGCCCCATTTGATGTTAGAATAGTTTTGATGGCCAAAACACTTAGAGTTTATAAATGTAATAGGATAAGTTGACTTGTATAGAACAGCTTAGACTAGTCTTGTGTGATCAACTGTATTGATAGCAGCTGATCAGCACAGTCATGGCTTACATGCCTATCCTCAAGATAAGAAGAGTAGAAGACATGAAGACTAGAAGATCCTTGAAGACCAGATATGTTAAGGTGCTTGTATACCTACTTATCTGATGGAGTCCCAGATTAAAGATGGCCTAAAGCATTACAAAGAATTTCCAGATCAGAAGAGTAATACTCGTCTGATACCAGAAGACAGAAGACCTAAGGCCAGAAGAGCAGTCAGAAGACTAGTAGTACAGATCAGAAGACTATGTGCTCTTCCAGGACTCGGCTGATTCCCAAGTCATCTTGCAATTCAAACGAAGACCTACCTTATTTAGAAGATTGACATGATCCCAGGATTGAAGCAATCAAGCGACTGGAATCAAGGAATCAAGCTATTATGGGAAGATTGCTCAAACGGCTAGTCAACTCCAACGGCTAGTTGCACTCAATCTCCATTATAAATACAAGAGGTTGAACACAGAAGTAACACAAGAGAGAATTCACAAGCTAAGCAAGCCATCAAGCAAAAAGCCACACTGTTCTAAGAATTCTCAAAGAGCCTGAAATCCATTAGATTATCCATAGCTCTTAAGTACTTCTTATCCAACCCTTAAGAACCTGAAACTTGTTCATATTGTATATCAATTGTTTTAGGCATAGTGGTTAAGCAAATTATAAGCTTGAACCATTAGTTGGATACATCTCAAAAACCCCAAACCCTCACCGAAAGGTTTAAGTTTTTGAAACCCCTCAAAGTGCAAGTGCTTACAATCACTTGTGGAGACCGTAGCTGTTAGGACGGCTCAGATCTCAAAGTCCTAACCTTGGGACTATAAAGGACAAGACCCTTGTAATTTGTGGAAATTAAAGGGATTAAACATCACGTTAGGACGTGAGAGTGGACGTAGGATCGTATATCCGAACCACTATAAATCCGGTGTTATTTACTTTCTGCACTTTACATTTCTGCTTTTACATTCATTATTATATAGTGCATACTGTGATTTCAACACTCTTCAAAAAGGGCCATAACTTTCAAACCAGCATCAGCTGAGTAATTTCACAAAGTAAAACAAGTTATAAGAACGAGTCTAAACCAGGGCCACCACATTTCCGCATATAACTTCTTCAGTCAGATCACTATAGTCATCTGGACCAGCAGACTTGCAGTCCAGTTGACATAGCAATCAGAAGAGGTTCCCAACTCTGTTTGAAAAAGTTTTAAAGTCTATTCACCCCTCCCCTCTAGACTTTAATCCCATTCACTACTCGTTCAGGGACCAACAAGTGGTATCAGAGCAGTGGTTCTAACGGACTACTGTCTCTAGATTATCAGAAGACTTGAGGGAGTCTTTCTGTAGTCCTCTTGAACAGATCTTTTTGAAAACTTGTTTTTGAAAACTCATACAGCATGAGTGCTAATATGCGTAAGTTGCCTAAGTTTTCAGTTGAGGATTATGATTACTGGAAGATCAGGATGAGGAAGAATCTCACATCAGTCCATTACAAGATGTGGTCTGTAATCACAGAAGGCCCGATCACCATCATGACAGTCAACACTGCAAATGGTGATCCAGAAGTCCCAGTTGGAGAACTGGTTCCCAAGCCCATGAAGGACCTCACACCAGAAGAGATGAAGCAATCAAACCTTGATAGCATTGCTCAAGATTACATAATGCAAACTCTTCCAAATGAGTACATTGCAAAGGTAATCCATTGTGAGTCAGCCAGAGAGATGTGGGAGGCATTGGCACTTCTCTGTGAAGGAACTGAGCTGATCAAAGAATCCAAGTTGTCTACAGCAGTCAAGAAGTTCGAACACTTCAAGATGCAACCAGAAGAGTCTATTGATCAGTTAGACAACAGATTTACCAAGATCATCAATGAGATAGAATCTCTGGGCAAGAAATACACAAATAGAGAGAAAAATCTAAAGATCTTAGATTCTCTATCCAAGAAATGGAGACTCAAGAAGACCATCATCAAAGATACTCAAGATATCAAGAAGTGGTCTGCCCAAACTCTATTTCAGAACCTGAAAGCCCATGAATATGATCTTGAAAGAGAAGAGAACTCAGGAAGTGATGAGCCAACTGCAACCCCATCTACCTCCAAGACTGTAGCCTTCAAGGCAGCCAATACAAAAGCTGCAAGCACCTCATCTGGCAAGACCTCTCTGAAAACAGAAGACTGTGAAGGATCAGACATGAGCCTGAAAGAGCAAATGGCTCTTATGATCAAAAGATTTGAAAGGATGAACACCCTCAACAGTAAATATAGAAAATTCTATAGAAACTACAAAGATAGAAGAGCAAGTTCACCCTCCAGAGGTTCCAGAGAAAGAACACCAGAAAGACATCCTAGAAAGGATGTGGAGTCATCTGACAGCCGAGGATCTAGAAGAAGAGATGCCACTCCTCCAAGGAGAGGCAACTCAAATCAGAAACCTGGATCTTGCTTCAACTGTGGCAAACCAGGACACTATGTCTATGAATGTCCTGAGCTGGATTTGGATGACAAGAAAGAAAGAAGGCCAAGAAGAACCTCAGACAAAAAGGCAATGGTGACTGAAGAATCTGAATATCAAAGTGATGAACTTCCTACATCACCAGACGATCAAATCTTTTCAGATGATTCAGACGACCTAGCTATGATGGCCATAGGAGAAAATGAGGTAAACTCTTATACTACTACTTTCCATTCACCTATTTTCTCACAAACAGATGACATAAACTCATCTGAAGGCGAATCAGAAGACACCTATTATCAATCTTTAAGAAAGGTAAAAGGTGATCTGGATATTGCCACTAGAGCCTTTATAGAAGTGGAAGAGGAGAATAAAGATTTAAGGAAAGAAATTGCTAGGTTGAAAAAGGTAAAGTTTGATAACACCCCTGAGTTAGTCACCATGAATGAAAGGTTGACCAAAGAAGTGGAACTTCTTAAGGAAGAAAATACCACAACAACTCAGTTGTATGAGGGGATGTTAGAAACTCAAGCCTTAGAAACCAAAGAATTTCGTATACTTCAGTCTAAGTTCGATGATCTCTTCCAAACACATAAGCTCTTAGAAAAGGAGAAGGAATGCCTAGATCGAAAAATATCAGAATTCAATAAAGCTTCGACTACTATTGAAAGTATCTCTGAATATTATAGATCAAGTGGCAATAAGATGGGTTTAGGTTATGAACTTAATCCATCAACATCCTCTCCAGCTGGGGGTAGTACACCTAACCAGTGCACTACTCAGATACATGAACAGGGTGAGTGTTCTAAACACAATGAACTCAATATGAACCAAAAGGCATCTGTACCAGCTAAGGCTAACTATCCCAAAACCAAAAATGGTAAAGGACAAGCTAACCCCAAGCCTGTACAGAGGAACAGCAAACAGCCTAGACCATCTCGGCTGAGACAGTCTCAGCTGTATGCTGCTCCAGCCAAGAAGAAGAAATCTTCTTCAAACAAATCTGTTCTCTTTGCACCCCCTATCTCTTATGATATTGTGAGAACAGAAGAGTATGGTCCATATAATCGTGTGCATCGACCAGCTAATGCACCCAGGCCGAATGTAACTAGTCAAAAGATCATGTATGTACACTCCTATAAAGGGAAACCATTTGACTACTACTTAGCTGACACCAAGAACAAATCAGATCAGTCCAAGGTGCTGACTGGTAAGATTTGGTTCTGTGATGCCCGAGGGAAACAACTCAAATGTTCAAGGTTGTTTAAACGACCAATGTATATGTGGGTTCCCAAGGGTAGTACTAACACCCAAGGACCCAAAACAAAATGGGTACCTAAAACTTAACTTTTCTTGCAGGAAAGGAAGGACCTATACAGAAGAGGAGGTCTAGCAGGAGAAACTTGGTACATAGATAGTGGATGCTCAACTCACATGACAGGAACCAAAACCCTGCTGACCAACTACATAGAGAAGAAAGGTCCAAAAGTTTTCTTTGGTGATAACGCGCACGGTAACACAAAAGGATATGGCACCCTTAAAAATGGTGACATTGAGGTACATGATGTATCATATGTAGAAGGTCTTAAGTTTAATCTATTATCTGTTTCTCACTTTTGTGACACTGGTTATTCATTTAAATTCTCTAAAGATGAATGTCTCATAAGTGATAAAAGAACAAAACAAAACCTTCTAACAGGATCTAGAAAGGGAAGTATGTATCTTGCAAATTGGAACAGCTGTCCTAAGGATACATGCCTGGTTGTGAAGAGCCCTAAAGATGTCAGCTGGCTATGGCACAAACGTCTTAGCCATCTGAACTTTAAGACTATGAACAAGTTAGCAAGGGAATCCTTAGTTGATGGTCTGCCTAATGAACTCTACTGTAAAGATCAGGTTTGTGATGCATGTCAACAAGGAAAGCAAACAAAGGTCTCCTTCAAGACCAAGAAGACAGCATCAACCAGCAGAGTTCTTGAATTGCTTCACATGGATCTCTTTGGACCAATCACTCCAACCACTCTAACAGGAAGGAAGTACACTCTTATTGTTGTAGATGATTATTCCAAGTTTACTTGGGTTATCTTCCTATACAAGAAGAGTGAAACACAGCAGAAGCTCCCTGAACTATTGAAGAGGATCCAAGTAGAGAAAGGAGAACCAATCGTGAAAATTAGAAGTAACAAAGGCACTGAATTTATTAACTCTTATATAATTGCCTATTGTACTTCTAATGGTATTCAGCACGAGACAAGTGCAGCAAGAACACCACAACAGAATGGTGTAGCTGAAAGAAGAGTCAGAACACTCAAAGAAGCTGCCAGAACACTCCTTGCTGAATTCTCCACTCCCAAGAAGCTATGGGCAGAAGCCATCAACACAGCTTGTCACACTCAAAACAGGTCAGGTATTCATAAAATACATGAGAAAACCCCATATGAACTGTGGAAAGGAAGAAAACCTAGAGTATCTTACTTTCATATATTTGGTTGTAAGTGTTTCATTCACAACAATGGGAAGAGTAAGTTGAATGCTTTTGATGCCAAAGCAGATGAGGGCATATTCTTAGGATACTCCTCAACTAGCAAAGCATTTAGAGTACTCAACAAACGAACCCTTCTTGTGGAAGAAACACCTCATGTTGTTTTTGATGAATCTTGTGAAAAGAATGCAGTAGAAACAACCTCAGCTACAGAACAGATGAAGAAACTAGTAATCAAGAAGAGGTCTGATGAATTTATTGAAGTCAATGAACCATTTCCTGAAGATAAGCCTCATAGACCTGTCACTAGATCTCAAACTCAAGCAGGACAAGCTGACCAGAATCAAGATGCATCAATTCCAAATGCCAGGGGGAATGATCTTTTTGACACTCAAGATACAGAAGATGATCGACCTAATCAAGTCAACCCTCCTGATGGCACTAGATCAGATGAGGATCCAAACTCATCCAATGCAGATACTCCAGTGAGGCATACATGGAGGAACAACCATCCATCAAACCTCATCTTAGGAGGAGCAGAATCAGGTGTCAAGACCAGAAGACAACTGAATCAGAATTCTCAATCATCTATGTTCTGCTGGTGTGCTTTCCTGTCCAACATTGAACCAGCTGACATAGAAGAAGCAATGACAGATAGCAATTGGATCACTGCTATGCAAGAAGAACTAAACCAATTCGAAAGAAATGAAGTCTGGGAATTGGTAGATCGTCCTGAAAACCACAATGTAGTAGGAACAAAGTGGGTATTCAAGAACAAGAAGGACGAAAATGATGTGATAACTAGAAACAAGGCAAGGCTAGTTGCAAAAGGATACTCACAATCTGAAGGGATTGACTATGATGAAACTTTTGCACCAGTAGCCAGATTAGAAGCCATTCGACTATTTCTAGCCTATGCATCATATATGGGCTTCAAGGTATATCAAATGGATGTCAAGAGTGCTTTTCTAAATGGTATTCTGATAGAAGAAGTATATGTAGAGCAGCCTCCAGGATTTGAAAAAGGTGATCAAGTATATCGACTGAAGAAGGCTCTCTATGGTCTAAAACAAGCCCCTAGAGCTTGGTATGACACATTGTCACAATTCCTACTTGACAATGGATATACAAAAGGCAAAGTTGATAGAACTCTCTTCAGAATACAAGAAGGAAAAGACATTTTAATGGTACAAATATATGTAGATGACATCATATTTGGATCACCCAATCAAGAAATGTGCAAGAAGTTCTCTGAACTTATGCAAGGAAAATTCGAAATGAGCATGATGGGTGAGATGAATTATTTCCTAGGACTTCAAGTCAAGCAGAGTCCAGAAGGGATCTTCATCAACCAGTCCAAGTATACCAAGAGTTTGCTAGAAAGATTCAAAGCTCTACAAAGCAAGACTGCAAGGATTCCAATGATGACATCTTTCAAAATGGAACCAGATGAGTCTGGACAGGCAGTTGATCAAGCTGAATATAGAGCACTGATTGGATCTTTACTATATCTTACAGCCAGCAGACCAGACATAACATTTGCTGTAGGAGTATGTGCTAGGTTTCAAGCAAACCCAAAGCAAAGTCATCTAGAAGTAGCAAGGAAGATTCTCAAGTACCTAAAAGGATCAGTCAACCTAGGTCTATGGTACTCTGCTGATGACAATCTAGAATTGAGTGGCTATTCTGACTCAGACTTTGGAGGATGCAGAATTGATAGGAAGTCCACATCAGGAACCTGTCAATTTCTAGGAAACAAGCTGATATCATGGTTCTCTAAGAAGCAAACCTCAGTTGCAACCTCCACCACTGAAGCAGAATACATGGCAGCTGGTAGTTGTTGTAGTCAGCTGCTCTGGCTAGTTCAACAACTCAAGGATTACAATGTAGAGGCAAGAGAAGTCCCTATTTATTGTGATAGCAGTAGCGCCATTGCCATCACTCAAAATCCAGTCCTCCACACAAGGTGCAAGCATGTCGACATTAGACACCACTTCATAAGAGATCACCTTGAAAAGAAGGACATCAAGATGGAGAAAATTCACACAGATATCCAAAGAGCAGACATCTTGACTAAGCCCCTAGCTGAAGAAAGGTTCAAAACCTTATGTTACAGCTTAGGACTCCTGGACCCAAGCACATGAAGAAGGAGAGAACAGCTGAAAACCTCAGCTGACCCAAGTGCAGCAGACTAGGAGAATCAGATGAGGTGAATAGACACCCTCATCTTCAGGTAAGTTCTTTCCCAATGAAGACAAATAGAGCTGAGGGAAAACTTAGAGTTATCTAATCAAGGGGGAATCATTGATACCTTAATAATCCTTGATGAAATACTCTAACATCTGCATTGCACAGTATACATACATATATATATATAGCAAACTTGAACAAAGCTATTTGATCTTCCTACTCTAAGCAATGTATAACTATGTATATTAATAAACTATTCTTCATAAAATACTTTATTCATATACATAAATACAGTATACTAACTGAGTCATACTTGGCTGGATTAATACACCATCCTCACCGACTCAACAGTATGCATGCACAGTACGGATTTCAAATAACTCATGGTCAAAATTTATAATTTCTGCATTCCATTAGATAAGTCTGAATATCTTTAAATGTGCACCCTTGGATCAAGAAATTCACTACTGATCTTAAGAAATCACTTTTCAGAATTCAGACCTATCACCTTTATAGTCTTGTCATCTTTCTCTTCATTACCTCATTTCTACCCCTATAAAAGGAGAAGTTATGAGAACACCTAAGAACACAAAACATCTAACACTTTTCTTATTTCAGGTATGGAGACAATTGAAAGAAAAGATGGAATGGAGATCATTCTTCAACCAAAATCTTGGTTGAAGGAGATGAAGATTTGTCCAGAAAATGAAGATGATGCAGATACATGGCTTACTCAACATGAGTATGTTCATGAAAGCTAAAGGAAGAAGAGACGTTCTTGTTGAAAGCTAAAGGAGGAAGAGATGTAGAGGACAAAGTAGCAAGCAAGCAGAGCTTCTTCTCCAGAAGGAACTTCTACATAGAGAGCTTGTTATCAAAAGCTACTGTGTCTAAACAGAACATGAAGGCTGAGTCCATGGCCCTCTCTTCAACTCCATTGAAGCACCCCTCAACCTTCCTTCCCCTTCTAGAGAAGCGAAGAAATTCAACAAGAGCACATTAGATGCTACATCCCATCTGATGATGAGGAACATCCGATGGTGAGGAACATTTAAATCAGTGGGACTACGTCTAGACTAGCTCCACTTGATTTGAAGAAGGAGCTGAAAGATCCATCAAACCAGGTTGGATCATCACTCACAATAAAGCTGGAAGGATCCATCCAGGTTGGATCATGAGAGCAAACACAGTTTCCTCTACTCAGCTGATCAGAAGACCAACTCAGCTGACCAGAAGACTTTTCAAAGACAATCAGCAGACATCTTGACAACATCAGAAGACCAACTCAGCTGACCAGAAGACTTTTCAAAGACAATCAGCAGACATCTTGACAACATCAGAAGACATCACTCTGCTGACCGAATCACACGAATTTAGAGTATAATGACTAGTCTTGATCATGTAATTCATTCTAGATTTATTCCTGAATGTAATTAAACAAATTGGCTTATATAAGGAATGCAATTTTCTTATAGAAAACGGCCTTGATGATCAATTCTTACCATAAATTAGTCTCAACGGCTATTTTTGGTAATGATGTCATTAATACTCAAGTACCATATTGCCAACAAATCAAATATTGCCAAATGGCATAACCAGCCGGCAAATTTAAGAAATCAAAGAAGGAAATCTTGGGCTCTACTCCAAAACCAAATCCAAATCTGACCGTTAGATCAAATTCTCTGGAGTATATATATTCACATCCCTAATCCCTGTCGCTCTTATTACTCAATTACTCACATTACTCTCTCTCGTTCTGCAAATTTCTTTCAAGCCTTCAAACCCTAACACTCAGACTCTACTATGGCAATCATTGAAATTTACGACGAGAAGACCAAGAACACTGGCACCTTGGATGCTGCAAAGTGGTCCAAGGAAGGGAAGATCTTTACGGAGAATGCTCTGTTTTTCAAAGGCAAACATTCAGATGAGAACAAGGAGATATTGCTTCGGTGTGTCAATCTTAAACTCAGAGACTTTCTGGAAGCAGCTCCAACTAATGTCTATGAACAAGACGTTCTGACATTCTACGCAAACGCCGTGATGAAGGGTTCTCATGTTGAAAGTGTCATGAATGGACACAAAGTCAAGGTTACAAGGGAAATCCTTCAGGAATTGTTTGGCCTGTCAAGGGGGACAATAAATATCTCCAACTACATCATGAATAAAGAAAAGGAGTATATGGAGATGTTTACTGGTGGAAGAATCAAGGCTACTGATGCAACTGGGCTAAAGAAATCCCAACTTGAACCAAAATTCCAAACCTTGTTGGATATTGCAGGAAAGATGTTACTTGGTAACACATTCAGTCATGATGCTGTTACTACTTTAAAGATTCGAGTAATGGCTGCAATCTGGGATCAGATCGATGGAGACTGGCAAGGACTATTCTTAGAAAGAATTGCTCTTGAGGCAAAGAAAGTCACTTTGGACTTACAATCAAAGGTATGGAAGGTAGCAGCCACAGTCAGCTTCGTCAACAAGTTAAGCATCATCCTTCCAGATATTCTCCCAAAGAAGTACAAGATGGGACCTCATAAGACCTTTCACATCTCCAAATATTATTTGAGAAAGGAAGCTCTTGCTGAGGCAGAAAGGTTAAAAGAAGAAAAGAGGAAGCTGTTGGCTGAGCAGGCAGCCCAAGAGTCTGATCATGACTCTGCTGAAGAAGAAGAGGAGCCAACCAAAGAAGAGGCTCAGAAAAAGGTTGCTGAGGATGATGATGATGATGACAATCAGACCTTAGCACAAAGACGATATCTAATCAGATCTGGGCTCATCTCCCCATCTGATTCAGATGCTACTCCCACTGCCTCTCCCTTGAAGAAGGCAGGTACCTCTAAACTCTCTCCCTCTTTTACTCCTTCTAAATTGTCAAAGGGTCAGAAGAGAAAGAAGAATAATTCTTCTTCCAACAAAAAGTCCAAGAAATCGAGGCTTCCTACTCCCATGTTAATAGCCCCGATTGCATCCTTCAACCCTTCTGATGACTCCAACCCATCTGACCACTCAAACACTGATATCCAAATCCCTGCTGATACTCACACAGCAGAGGAACAAGCTCAACCTACTTCAACCCCTGAATCTCTATTGCCTACCCCTGCTGATGTCGAAGGTCTACAGGTTCAACCTTCTACTGATCTTCATAAAGATACTATACCAGACCAGCAGACTCAAAACCCTGCTGATGAACAGATCACTGAAGATCAAGAACATATCACTTCCCAAATCCCTGCTGATACTCACACAGCAGAGGAAACTACCCCAAATACTCAAACTCCTACCATCATTGTTTCTTCTGTTCCAGAAGACATGGCACCAGCAGACATTGCTCCAGCTGGTCCCTCTCAACCTCAATCCAGAATGGTCCACTATCCTATGTGCACAAGGGAGAAGATAATGAGGATGAAGATAGCAAATCTGCTCAAGTCTACTATTCCTAGTATTGATGAGGAATCAGTTCAGTTCGAACAAATTCTCAGAATCTGCACCTGGATTGAACTCAGGAGAGATGATGTGGATGACCTTATTGAAGTCATGGAAGGAATGGGAGGAAAAGCTAATTTCCTCGACTGGGAAATGGAGCAAAAAGAAGTTGCTCAAGTCACATCTTTTACTCAACTGCTGCCCGAGGCCGCCTTTACAGCAGTATGCCACAGAATCCTAGGTATTCAACCTACTGATGCCTCTATCCCAGAAGGCATATCAGATCATCAGACAACTGACACAGCAAACGTGAATGACTCAGCTGCGTCCGTTCCTGCGGAAGACTCAGCTGAACCAGCTGACAGAACCGAGATTGAAAGAGAAGTAATCACTATTCCTGATCACTTCATGCCTAAGGATACTCTACCTCACTTCATTGACAAAGGAGACACCATCATGTCCCACCTGGTTAAGGCCACTACCTCATTTCTCAATGAAGAGTACCTCTCAGCTGAAGAAAGAGGCAAAGCCCTAACAGTCCATCCAAAGCCTCAAGGTACAGCCTCAACTTCTACTCCAACAGCTGACTATACAGCAGACATATGCTCCCAGGTCAAGACTGCTATAGACCTACACTTTGAAAAGGGTTTAGGCCTACAGCTTGGAAGATATGTTGAAAAGGCAGTCAAGGAGCAGAGAACTCGTCTTCAAAACCAGATCATTGACATTGAAGACAAGTTTGGCGAATCTCTTCACGATCAGATAAGTGAGTATCTGACCAGCATTCTGAAGATGGCAGGTGAACATTCCACCAGGTTTGCTGATCTCTACACCAATGAGGTCAACCGCATGGAAAACACCTACAGGACACGAATTGAAGATGCTGAAGCAAGAGCTACTGAAGGTCGAGCTCTTCTCCAATCAGCTACAGCAGAGAATGAAAAACTTCAGATTCAGCTGAAGGAGACAGCAACAAAACTGGAGGCAATTACAGCTAAACTAGAAGCTGCCTCCTCCTCCAACTCTCATGCTCAGATTCTAGACCATAGCATCACTCATCTGACTCATGTTGGCAGAGTCAACGCCATGGCTCTTCAACAAACTCTTAGAGTGGAGATTCTGAATGCCATGAAGCCTTTTGCGGCTGCACTTGCTGAAGCCAAAAAGGGGGAAGATGTATTGATAAAAGCTCTAGAGAAGACTACTGCACAGCAAGCTGTAATGGTAGTATCTCAAGATGAGTTGAATGAAACCTTGGGTGATTTATCAAGCAAAATCAAGAGCAAGAAAGGCAAAGGCAAAGAAATTGCTCAAGAAGACATCCAAGCTCCCACTCAAGCAACTGCCAAAAGTCTGCAGATCACTGCCTCTACAGAACAAGTTTTTGAGAAAAGAATGACTAGGAAAAGGAAGGCAGATGAGCAAGCAGATGAGCAAACTCAGAAGTCAACTCCAGCAGAGCCTACTGCAGAAGAGAAAGAGGCTTTAGAGTTGAAGAAAAGAAAAGAACTTGAAGCACAAGAGCTTAAACAAAAGAAGCTAAAAGATGCGAAGGCAGTCAAAGCCAAATTTGACAGGAAGATAGCCAAACTCAGGAAAGCTCTCAAGGAGAAAGCACTGAAAGAAAATGCTCTGGCACAGAAAGATAAAGTTCTGGTGTTTGATAGCAACTATGTGGACTATCTAGCCCTTCAAGATGAGCTACCAAGGTGGTACCCTCTGAAGAAGAAATGGCAAATTCAACACCACATTGTAAGAAAATTTGGCCCTCTCCCAACCTATGAAGATGAATTCTTCCAGTTCAATCAATTCATGAACATTGAAGATCTAGAGTTCTGGAAAGAAGTAGTCAAGACAGCCAAAGAACTTGATATTTGCAGAATCTTAACTCCTGAAGAACCCAAATGGGATCCTCCCAAACTGGATTCTGGAAGAACTGACTCCATTGAAGTCAAAAGGATCCTAGAGAAGATCTATGAAGAGGAGAATGTTACAGACCTGCAGCACATGGAAGAAGTTCGATCTCGTCTGTACCTTGCCTTCCGCATCTGAAGATCAGAAGACCTGATGAAGACCACTTTCAAAGCCTTAAGAAACTATTACTTGTAATCTGTAAAAGTTATATATATTCAAGTTTAGTTCTCTTTGCTTTCAAGACAAACTCTCATTGTCTTCATCAGATACTTCAGTTTTTTATGAAGTTTATAAACTCCTATCTTATCTTATTAAGAGCATTTATCATATATATAGTTTTGGCTTCATCAAAAAGGGGGAAATTGTTGGGATATAAATTCACCCTAAGCCCCATTTGATGTTAGAATAGTTTTGATGGCCAAAACACTTAGAGTTTATAAATGTAATAGGATCAGCTGACTTGTATAGAACAGCTTAGACTAGTCTTGTGTGATCAACTGTATTGATAGCAGCTGATCAGCACAGTCATGGCTTACATGCCTATCCTCAAGATAAGAAGAGTAGAAGACATGAAGACTAGAAGATCCTTGAAGACCAGATATGTTAAGGTGCTTGTATACCTACTTATCTGATGGAGTCCCAGATTAAAGATGGCCTAAAGCATTACAAAGAATTTCCAGATCAGAAGAGTAATACTCGTCTGATACCAGAAGACAGAAGACCTAAGGCCAGAAGAGCAGTCAGAAGACTAGTAGTACAGATCAGAAGACTATGTGCTCTTCCAGGACTCGGCTGATTCCCAAGTCATCTTGCAATTCAAACGAAGACCTACCTTATTTAGAAGATTGACATGATCCCAGGATTGAAGCAATCAAGCGACTGGAATCAAGGAATCAAGCTATTATGGGAAGATTGCTCAAACGGCTAGTCAACTCCAACGGCTAGTTGCACTCAATCTCCATTATAAATACAAGAGGTTGAACACAGAAGTAACACAAGAGAGAATTCACAAGCTAAGCAAGCCATCAAGCAAAAAGCCACACTGTTCTAAGAATTCTCAAAGAGCCTGAAATCCATTAGATTATCCATAGCTCTTAAGTACTTCTTATCCAACCCTTAAGAACCTGAAACTTGTTCATATTGTATATCAATTGTTTTAGGCATAGTGGTTAAGCAAATTATAAGCTTGAACCATTAGTTGGATACATCTCAAAAACCCCAAACCCTCACCGAAAGGTTTAAGTTTTTGAAACCCCTCAAAGTGCAAGTGCTTACAATCACTTGTGGAGACCGTAGCTGTTAGGACGGCTCAGATCTCAAAGTCCTAACCTTGGGACTATAAAGGACAAGACCCTTGTAATTTGTGGAAATTAAAGGGATTAAACATCACGTTAGGACGTGAGAGTGGACGTAGGATCGTATATCCGAACCACTATAAATCCGGTGTTATTTACTTTCTGCACTTTACATTTCTGCTTTTACATTCATTATTATATAGTGCATACTGTGATTTCAACACTCTTCAAAAAGGGCCATAACTTTCAAACCAGCATCAGCTGAGTAATTTCACAAAGTAAAACAAGTTATAAGAACGAGTCTAAACCAGGGCCACCACATTTCCGCATATAACTTCTTCAGTCAGATCACTATAGTCATCTGGACCAGCAGACTTGCAGTCCAGTTGACATAGCAATCAGAAGAGGTTCCCAACTCTGTTTGAAAAAGTTTTAAAGTCTATTCACCCCTCCCCTCTAGACTTTAATCCCATTCACTACTCGTTCAGGGACCAACACCAAATATACCAAAAGTTTGCTTGAAAGATTCAAGGCTCAACAAAGCAAGACTGCAAGAATTCCTATAATGACCTCATTGAAGATGGAACCATATGAGTTTGGAAAAGTTATCGACCAAGCAAAATATAGAGCACTAATTGGATCTCTTCTATACCTTACAGCCAGCAGACCTGACATAACCTTTGCTGTAGGAGTATGTGCCAGATTTCAAGCTAACCCAAAGCAAAGTCATCTAGAAGCAGCAAGGAAAATCCTGAAGTACCTGAAGGGAACAGTCAACTTAGGACTATGGTACCCTGTTGAAGGCAATCTAGAATTGAGTGGTTATTCTGACTCTGATTATGGTGGATGCAGAATAGACAGAAAGTCCACTTCAGGAACCTGTCAATTCTTAGGCAACAAGTTGATATCATGGTTCTCAAAGAAACAAACATCAGTTGCAACCTCCACCACTGAAGCAGAATATATGGCAGTTTGAAGTTGTTGCAGTTAGCTACTTTGGCTGGTCCAACAACTAAAAGATTACAATGTAGAAGCAAGAGAAGTTCATATTTACTGTGATAGCAGCAGTGCCATAGCCATCACTCAAAATCCAGTCCTCCACACAAAATGCAAACATGTTGATATTCGACACCACTTCATAAGAGATCATCTTGAAAAGAAGGACATCAAGATGGAGAAAATCCACACAGATATCCAAAAAGCTGATATCTTGACTAAACCCCTAGATGAAGAAAGATTTAAGAGTCTATGCTACAGCCTAGGACTACTTGATCCAATCCAATGAAGAATGAAGATCAGTTGAGAAAGACCTCAGCTGATACAGCTATAGCAGACTAGGAAGGAAACATATGAGGTGAATAGAGACCCTCATCATCAGGTATGTAATTCCCGATGAAGACAAATAAAGCTGAAGGAAAACACAGAGTTAATTAATCAAGGGGGAATCCATGATACCTTAAGAATCCTTGATGCAAAACACTCTATTTATATGCTTTCTTAGTACTCTATACCGTATACATTTTTTTTGACAAAAGTTAATTGAAGAACGTACTCGATTAAAGTATACATATGTATTATGAGAGAATATTCTTCATAAAATAATCTATCTACATACATATATATAGTCCACTAATGCTCAAATTTATAATTTTTGCATTCCATAAGATAAAGTCTGAGCCCCTTTAAATGTGAACCCTTAGATCAGGAATCTCATTGTTGATCTTAAGAAGCAACCTTTTCAGAAATTCAGACCTATAAACTCATAATTCTTGTCGTCTTACTCTCCACTATCTCATTTCTACCTCTATAAAAGGAGGGATGCATGAGATAGACACATAAACCACTAACATATTTCTTTTGTTTCAGGTATGGAGAAAGTTGCAAGAAGAGAAGGCATGGACATCATAGCTCAACCAAAGTCATGGGTAAAGGCATTGAAGATATGTCCAGCAGAAGGAAGTACTCAACAAGGACATACTTGGTTCAACCAACATAAGTATGTACTAAAAAGAAAAGGAAGAAGATAAGGTTACGCTAAAAAGAAAAGGAAGAAGAGATGAAAAAGACAAGGTCCTATGCAAGCAGAGCTTCTTCAATTCTCCAGGATGTTGGCAAACATGCTGAGCTCTATCCCAGGGGGAACCTTGCCAAAACAAATCAGGAAGACTCGTCTCTTCTCTCTTTTCATATGCTCCATTGGAGCATCGCCCAAACTTCTCCCTCATCCAAGAGAGGAAGTCGAGGCGAAGAACTTCAACAAGAGCACATTAGATGCTACATTCCATCTAATGAAAAGGAAGGATTAAGCCAGTGGAATGTCATCTGGGCTGACCAGCTTCATATGGCGAAGAAGGTTCCACATGGTTAAGGGGGAATTGAAGAAAGATCCATCAAACCAGGTGGATAAGATCACTTAGAAAATTTACTCAGCTACTCAAAATTCTCCCCTCAACTGATCAGATGACCAACTCAGCTGATCAGCTACATGCTGTCAAGAAGATTGCACATGGTTAAGGGGGAACTACTGAAAGATTCATCATACCAGGTGGATAAACTCACTCAGAAGATTTACTCAGCTACTCAACTATTCTACTCAACTGATCAGAAGACCTACTTAGCTGACCAACAAACTCTTCAAGAAAGATCAGCAGACCTCTCAGGAAAATTAGAAGACTTACTCTACTGATCAGATCATGTCAGTTCAACAAATTTGAGAGCCTAATTTGGTCATTATTTCATTCTAGATTTGAATTCTGAATGTAATTATGGAAGAGCCTATATAAGGAATGTATATGGATTATATAAAAACGACCTAAATTGATTGAAATTACTGCAATTTTAGTCACAATGGCTATTTCTGGTAATGATGTCATTTATAATCAATTACCATTCTGTAAACAAATCAAAGAGTGACACATGGCTAATTCAGCCGGCAAATTCGTAGTAATGGGCTGAAGATGAAAGCACTCATCTCGATTGTTACCCCTCTACACCCTATTTTTTGACCGTTGGATCAAAATTCACTACGAAAACTGTGGAGTATTTAACCAACCCTTAAGCCTCCATTCAAAACCCTTCATTCTCAAAATTTCTTGATCGATCTCAAACACTCTCGCTCTGAAAAATCACTCAAACACTCTTATACTTTCATTTACTCAACCACAACCAGAATGGGCATTATTGAGATCTATGATGAGAAGACCAAGTCTACCGGCATACTTGATCCTACAAAATGGTCGAAAAAAGGTACGATTTTTACTAAAAATGCTCTGTATTTTAGAGGGAAACACACAGAGGAGAACAAGGAAATACTCTTACGCTGCCTCAACCTGAACCTTCGTGATTTCCTTCAGGCAGCACCAACGAATGTCTACGAACAAGACGTGTTGGCTTTCTACTCGAAAGCAGCACTAAAAGACTCTTATGTTGAAAGTCGTATGGGTGGGCACAAAGTAAGAATCACTCGAGATGTGCTTAAAGATCTATTTGATCTACCAAGTGGAAAGGTCAACATCTCTACCTATATTATGGGAAGAGAAAAGGATTATATTGAGATGTTTACCAAAGGAAGAATCAAGGCTGAAGAAGCATCTCGAGTCAAGAAAGCTCAACTGGATCCAAAATTTCAGACCCTGATGGACATAACAGGAAAGATGCTACTAGGAAATACCTTCAGTCATGATGTAGTGACCACTCTGAAAGTTAGAGTTATGGCTGCAATTTGGGATCAGATAGATGGTGACTGACAACGATTTTTCTTAGACAGTGTTCCTCTCGAGGCAAAGAAAGTAACTCTGGATTTACAGTCGAAGGAATGGAAGGTTACAGCTACTGTCAGCTTTGTCAACAAGCTGAGTATAATACTTCCAGACATCCTTCCCAAGAGCTATAAGATGGGACCCGCAAAGAAGTTCCATTCATCCAAATGTTACTTAAAGAAGGAAGCTCTTGCTGAAGCAGAAAGACAGAGAGAAAAAAGGAAGAAGCTAGCTGAATTATCTTCAAAAGATACAGCTGAGGAAAGAAATGAGGAAGCTGCTGAAGACTCTGCTGAGTCTACTGAAGAAGAAGAGCACCTAAAAAGGAAGGTATTCCTACCCTTCTATTTCAATAACACCCTCTAAACTGTCAAAGAGTTTGAAGAGAAAGAAGAATAACTCCTCTTTCACCAAGAAGTCAAAGAAGACATGACTCCCCATTCCAATGGCAATAGCCCCTATCTCTGCCTTTGACCCGTCTGATAACCCTAACCCATCTAAGTTCATACACACTACTTCCCAAATCCCTGTTGATACTCACACAGCAAAGGAAGAAACCCAGGAACCCCAAAATTCTACTTCCCAAATCCCTGCTGATACTCACACAGCAGAGGAAATCATCCCATCACACCAATCAGCTGGCCCCGGTACCTCTTTTGTACCCGTGAAACTGGCATCAGAAGAACCCTCTCAATCTCAGCTTAAGATGGTGAATTACCCTATGTGCACTATGAGACTGAGAATATCACAGCTGTTGAAGACAACTGTACCAGGAGTTGATGAAAGTTCAATCCAGTTTGAGCAAGTACTCAGAGTATGCACTTGGATTGAACTCAGAAGAGATGATGTAGATGACCTTGTGGAGGTCATGGAAGGGATGGGAAGACTAGCACATTTCCTGGATTGGGAAATGGAACAAAAGGAAGTTGCTCAAGTAAAGTCTTTCACTGAGCTGCTGCCCGAGGACGCACTGGCCCGAGTTTGTGATAGAATACTTGAAATCACAGCATCACATCACAGTCCACTGCTGAGGAGCACACTGTACCGGCACCAGCAGACACATCAGTCCCTGAGAATCAGGACCAAGGTCAATCTCAGACTGAAACAGCTGTTATTGACACAGCAGAAACCGTGGAAGAAAAGGAGAGAGACATCCTAGAAATTCCAGCATATCTATTGGCTAGGCATGCAGATTTCAAAGCCAGAAATGAATGTGAGCACTTCATCTATCAACCAGCTCAGAGTAAAAGCAGCTTCTTCACTCATCTGGTTAACATAACAGCAGACTTTCTGAATGAAGATCAGTTGACTGCAAAAGAGAAAGGTCAAGCATTGGTTGTGTTTAATCCAAACACCATTCAGATACCACAACGGGAGCCACAAGGTATTGCATCTACCTCTACCTCGTCTATTGATATTAGAGCAAACGTGTGTGCTCAAGTCAAGGAAGCAATATACATGCACTTTGAGAAAGGGCTAGTGATGCAGCTGGCTAGATATATTGATCGAGCAGCTCAAGAGCAGGGGACTCGTCTGACCAACCAAATTATTGACATGGATGAAAAATTTGGTGAGGCAGTCCACAATCAATTAGATGAGTATTTCAATGGTGAACTGCGAAAAACAGCAGACAAAACAAAGATGTTTGTTGATCTCTACTCATCTGAGACATCTCGTATGGAAGTAATCTACAAATCAAGACTTGACGATGCTGATGCTAGAGCTACACAAGGACAAGCTCTACTCAAAACAGCGGCAGAGGAGAATGAGAAGCTAAGAGCCCAACTGAAAGAAACAACAGACAAAATGGAAACTCTAACAACCCAGTTAGAAAAAGCCTCTACCTCTAGCTCTCATGCTCAAGTCCTAGAGTATAGCATCTCCCATCTCACCCACATCAGCAGAGACAATTCCATGGCCCTTAAGCAGACTCTTCATGTTGAAATTATGAATGCCATGAAGCCTTTTGCGACAGCTCTTGCTGAAGCCAAAAAGGGGGAAGATGTATTGATAAACGCTCTGGAAAAGTCAACTGCCCAGCAAGCTTTGCTCAAGATGATCTGAATGAAACCTTGGGAGGTTTGAAAAGTAAAATCAAGAACAGACAAGGGAAAGAAGCTGCTCAAGCTCAAGAAAAAGTCCCTGTTCAAGATAAAGCCCAAGGTACTTCGACTAAGTTGTAGATCACTACCTCAGAAGAGTCAACTCCTGATAGGAGAATGATAAGGAAGAGAAAGGCAGCTGAAACTTCAACAGTTTCAAAAGAGCCTACAACAGAAGAGAAAGAAGCTCAAGAGCTGAAGAAAAGGAAGGTACAAGAGGCTCAAGAGCTCAAATAGAAGAAATTGAATGATGCAAAGGCAGTCAAGGTAAAGTTTGAGAGGAAAATGGCCAAAATCAGAAAAGCACTAAAAGATAAGAAAATATAAGAAAATAGAAGAAAGTGCTCAATAAAGTGCCCAAGTTACTGACAACACATATGTTGATCTGCTAGTATTACAAGATGGGCTACCTAAGTGGTACCCTTTGAAGAAGAAATGGCAGCTTCAACATCACATAGTGAGGAAATTTGGCCCTCTCATGACCTATGAGGAAGAATTCACTCAATTTGCTCAATTCATGACCATTGAAGATAAAGAATTCTAGACAGAAATTCTGAAGACAGCAAAGACCATAGGCTACAGAATTCTAACTCCTGAAGATCCTGTCTGGATGCCACCTAAGCTGGATTCTGGTAGAACAGACATGATAGAAGTTAAGAGAATTCTGGAGAAAATTTACCTTGAAGAAAACATTACAGACATGTAACACATGCAAGACATTCGCTCTCGTCTGTACCTGGCTGTTGGGATATGAATCCTAGAACAAGTCCTAAATAATGATAAAAGATAAAGATGAAGTTTTGATAAGCCAAAAGTAGACTTGAATATTTTCTAAGTGTTGACTGATCTAGTCTAGTTAAGAGAAGTCATCTTGAACAGATCAGTAGAGTTCACAAGACAAGTACTAGTTTTAAAAGACAAGTATTATTGAAAGATAAGTACGAATTATAAGTACTTCATATTTGTGTATATTAACTGATTAGTTTGTTATTGGGCTATGATTTAATTACTATATAGAAGCTCATGCTTGTTTTATGTAAAAATATATTGATGTATAGTTTTCTAAGATGACTAAGCTTTGTAACAAGAGCTTAATGTAATGTAATAGTCTTGTTAGGATTAGATGATAGGACTAGATTAGTTCTATATTGTAATCTGAAGAAGTCTACTGCACAAGACAAGTAGAAGAAGAAGTCTACTACTACTAGACAAGACAGGTGCGACTCAACAAGACAAGACAAGGCAAGAAGACTGAAGTTAGTTACAGAAACGCTTATTGAAGATAAAGATTGAAGGAGTTAGTTAAGAAATAACTAATTAACTGAAGAAATGCGTGAAAGGATAAAAAGAATCAGTTGCAAGCTAGTTTTCAAGAAAAGTTGGTTACACAACTGAAAGTTCTTGGAATTAGAGTTCTATAAATACCGCAAGGTATTAAACGATTAGAGAATGCTGATACGACTACATACAAAAGCGTTATTGAAGATTCAAAGAAGAAATTACTCTCAGAGATTGAAGTTCAGAAAGTGAAGCTACACAAGACAAGTGAAGATCGAAGAAGGCTACTACTGAACGAAGAGAAGTTTTATTTTTGTTTACTGTTTCAAGTTGCTAGATACTTGTAAATCGCTAGTAAGATCGAAGAGGCACTTGGTAGTGTTGTCGAGAAGATCTAAGTCTTATTTCTTGGGACTTAAAGCTACAAGAACATATTACTCCATTGGACGAGTTAATAAGAATATCACAACTGGGTTGTGAGAGTGGATGTAGACAAGTTGTCGAACCACTATAAAATCTCGTGTTTGATTTACTTTACTGTTTGTTTAATTGCTTAATTGATTAATTGTTTAATTGCCTAAATACACGTCTAAACTAGACTAGTTGAGTATACATAGAACAGAGTTCTCGAAATAAGTTGAGTATAAACTAGAATTGGGCTCATTGTTATATTCTGATTTCCGCATCGTACTTTGATATTTCGAAAGATTTGTGAAAAGTCTATTCACCCCCTCTAGACGTTTTCACTAGCTTACTCGTTATTAAACTCAACTTGGGACCAATAAGTGGTATCAGAGCAGTAGTTTACGAACTGTTGTTTCTTGATAACCAATTCAAGACTTGGGTGAAGTCTTGGTCCGAGACTATACGTGCTCTTACGTGTTCTTTATCACTATACTTGAAAAATATCTGTTTCTTGATACTATACTGTGTCATACGTATTTTCTTGAATCATGTCACTCGAAATCAGCGCTAACAAGTTACCTAAGTTCCAGGTTCAGGACTATGACTATAGGAAACTAAGGATGGAAGCCATCTTCAGTTCCACTCACGACTTAATGATCTCCGTCATCACTAAAGGTCCAATTGTGACCATGGTCCCCAATACTGCTGCCCTCGACAAAGACCAACCCGTGGGTACTCTCGTCAAGAAACCAAGGTCAGAACTAACCTCAGAAGAAATGAGACAGAATAATTTGGATAGCTTGGCTAAGAATTACATCTTACACACTCTTCCTAACGAGTATCTGGGAAAAGTGTTAAAATGTAAAACTGCCAAAGAAATGTGGGATCGCTTAGCTATCATTTGTGAAGGGACATCCCTAATCAAAGAAAGCAAGCTTTCTACAGCAGTCCAAAGATTTGAATCATTTCATATGAAAGCTGGCGAAACAATAGACCAGTTGGATACTCGTTTTACCAAAATCATGAATGACTTGGAAGTCCTTGGTAAATCTTATACTCCACGTGAAATCAATCTTAGGATTCTCAAAAGCCTTGATAGTAGATGGAAAATGGTAAAAATGCTTGTTAAGAATACCCAAGATATAGACGTGTGGACAGCAGAGACCATGTTTCAAACTCTAAAGGCCCATGAGTTTGATTTAGACGAAGATGAATCCATAGCAAGTAGTGACAGAGAACATGCTGTATCTAAGAACGTTGCTTTTAAGACTAGTTCGTCTAAGGTAGACAGGTCGAAGTCTAAGACTAGGTCTACTTCTGTGAAAGACGAGTTAGATACTGATAGGTTGAATAAACGTTTTGGAAGATATAAGAAGTTCTATAGAGAGCATAGAGGGTCTGCTTCTAAGAACTCGTCTGAGACCAGACGAGACCGAAACTCGTCTGAAAGGAGAGACGAAGTCTCGAAAGGTAACAGACAAGATAGAGAGTCTGACGGTAGGAAGATTACACGTTCTGATAGACGTGATAAACGAAGGAATAACTCTCCTATTAAAAAGGCTACTAATGATCTCTTGTGCTATAACTGTGAGAAACCAGGTCACTACATATATGAATGTCCAGACCTGAGTACTGATGATCGTGAAGAACGCAAAGCACGAAGGGAAAGAAGATACAACCGTGGCAAGAAGGAAATGATGGCCAATGATGACTCTGATTCTGACTCAGACGAGTTGCCATCATCCTCATCTAGCTACCCGTCTGAACCAGATCACGATGAAGCTTTCATAGTAGATGATGGTCTATGCTGCATGGCTAAAATCGACCAAGAGGTATCATCTGCTACTTCTTTTCAATCTTGTGATGAATCAGATTCTGATGAAAGTGACACTGCCAGTAGGAAAGTAGGGAGTAGCCTTCAGCACTCTACTAGTGCAGTTGCAGACGACCTCCTACTTGCCAACAAGGCAATCATTGAAGTCAGTGACGAAAACATCATTTTAAGACAAGAAATCATTGATCTTAAGGAAGCTTAGTCTAAAGTAGATCCTAATATAACAGTCCTAAATGAACGCTTGCAAGAAGAGTTGAGTCAACTTAAAGACAAGTGTGCATTGACAGACAAGTTGTATCAAGACCTACTTAAGACACATGCTACTGAGAAACATGAATTCAATGTTTTAAAAAGCAAGTGCAAAAATCTTGAAGAACGTAATAAGTTCTTAGAAACCGAGGTTGTCACTCTAGACCTTAAACTTACTGACCTGGTTAACTCTTCAAAGGTTAACCTTGAACTGTCAGATAGGTATAGGGCTCCTGCTGACAAGACAGGCATAGGTGCTGAGACATCAAGCTCGTCTACTCAAGTTCCTAAGAACCCTAATATTTTCATCTCAAGCTCTTTGACTAATGATAAAGGAAAAGGACCAATGATATACGATATTGATACTCCATCTAAAGGTACTGTACCAAAACAAGCTCGAGTTAACATTCCAATTACCAAAGGAGGTAAAAAGAATGGTAACAACAAGCCTGTTCAACCTAGAACTAATCTTCTAAGGACCACTAATCGTAGACGACCCAACCAGGTCAGATACGAGGATTGGTATCCCGAGGAGACGAGTACTAGACAAGTACAGACTAGACGACAAGAGTCTAGACCTCCTTTCATAAGGCAGTCTCAACTCTACTCGTCTAGACCTAGACAGGAAGGCCCAAAATATCGTACACAAGCAGTCCTATATCCTCCACCTTTCTCATATGATATCGAAGGAGAAGACAGACCTAAACATGTCTATAAACCATATGGACCTAATGCATATAAACCCTACTCTGACTATCATAGACAAGTGCCTGCTCAAGTAGAGATCAAGTCGAAAGGCTATCTCCAAAGAGTAGACCCGAACTCGACTGATAGGCCAGATAAGGACAACAAGGTCTTATTTTGCAATAAATATGGTCGAAAGCTTAGAAGATCAAACTTGTTCAAGACTCCAATGTACATTTGGATTCCATTGAAGTCGACTAACCCCCCAGGACCCCAATAAACAAGGAGGGTACCTAAATTATGAAATACCATCTAATGCAGGGTCGACTCGATCTATACAAGAAGGGTGGCTCAATAGGAGAAACTTGGTACATAGACAGTGGTTGTTCGCACCACATGACTGGTACTAAGACACTTCTATCAAGCTACCATGAGCAAGAAGGACCAAAAGTGATATTTGGTGATAGCTCCACTGCTGTTACCAAAGGATTCGGTTACATTCGGAATGGAGACATAGAGATCCAAGATGTCTCATATGTTGAAGGCTTGAAATACAATTTACTCTCTGTTTCACAATTCTGTGATCGTGGATACAAGGTGCAGTTCAAGAGTCGCAAATGTGAAATCATTGACAAGAGGACACACACAGTCTTACTGGTCGGCATAAGACAAGGAAGTGTGTACATAGTGAACTGGAACAGTTGTCCGAGGGACACCTGCCTACTTACTAAGAATCCTAAAGAACTTGGCTGGCTCTGGCATAGACGCCTCTGTCATCTAAACTTTAAGGTTCTTAATAAGATAGCCAGAGACTACCTTGTGGAAGGTATTCCCAATGAAGTCTACTACAAGTCACATGTATGCACGTCCTGTCAGAAAGGTAAACAGGTAAAAGGTTCCTTTAAATCTATTCCATCCCTCTCAACAAGTAGAGTTCTCGAACTCCTACATATGGACCTACATGGCCCAATAACTCCTCCAACTTTGAATGGTAGACGGTACACACTTGTTGTGGTAGACGACTATTCTAAGTTCACTTGGGTAGTCTTCTTACACAAGAAGAGTGATACACAAACACTCCTACCTGATCTGTTGAAGAAGATACAAGTTGAGAAGAATCAGTCCATTGTCAAGATTCGTAGTGACAAGGGTACTGAATTCATTAACTGCTATATTAAAGAATTTTGTTATAAGCGTGGCATCCAACACCTTACTAGTGCAGCAAGGACACCACAACAAAATGGAGTAGCAGAACGAAGGAACAGAACTCTTAAGGAGGCCTGCAGGACCATGCTGACAAAGTATAATACTCCTCAGAAGTTTTGGGCAGAAGCTATCAATACTGCATGCCATTCCTAAAACAGAAGTGCTATCAATAAAGCACTAGGTAAGACGCCCTATGAGGTATGGAAAGGTAGAAAACCCAGAGTTTCATATTTCCATATATTTGGCTGTAAGCGTTTTATCCATAACAATGGGAAAAGCAAGTTAAATGCATTCGATGCTAAAGCAGACGAGGGGATATTCTTAGGATACTCCTCAACTAGCAAAGCATTCAGAGTATTCAACTACTCTACCCTATGTGTGGAAGAAACACCACATGTGGTTTTCGATGAATCTCAACAGGACTCGTCTGCCAACAAGATCAGTGAGAAAGTTACTGAGCTAACTATCGAATCTGACAAAGATTCAGAGGTATATGAATCCGTTCAAGCATACAATCCATTCATGAAAGCTCTCGAATCTGATGACAAGGAGAAGGTAAGTGCTCAAGGTAAGTCTACTAGACCAGTAGACATGCCTGCTCTAGTTGACTCATCTACTCCAGGTAAATCTGTTGATGATACAAATGATGTTGACATGCATGATGCTGTACATGATATAGATGATAGTGCTACTGTTAAGAATAGAAATACATGGAAATCTGCGCATAATACTAAAAATATCATTGGTGACTCTACTGTTGGTGTGAAGACTAGACGACAACTCTTTGAGTCGCAAGAACAACCTAGTCCATCTCTATTTTGCTGGTGTTGTTTCCTCTCATCTATCGAGCCTAAGACCATTAATGAGGCATTGGCTGATAGTAATTGGATCATTGCTATGCAAGACGAGTTGAATCAGTTTGTTCGAAACGACATCTGGGAACTTGTCGATAGACCGAAACATCATAATGTAGTTGGCACTCGATGGATTTTCAAGAATAAGAAAGATGAGAATGATTTAGTCGTTAGAAATAAGGCTAGACTAGTCGCCCAAGGCTATTCACAAGCTGAAGGCATAGACTATGATGAAACCTATGCTCCTGTTGCTAGATTAGAAGCCATTCGATTGTTCCTTGCATATGCTGCTCACATGAAATTTACTGTATATCAAATGGATGTTAAAAGTGCATTTCTTAACGGTATTCTTGCGGAAGAAGTGTATGTTGAACAACCCCCAGGTTTCGAAGTCAAAGGAGATCAGGTGTACAGATTAAAGAAAGCCTTATATGGACTAAAACAAGCTCCAAGAGCCTGGTACGATACTCTTTCTCAATTTCTGTTAGAAAATGGTTTTACTAAGGGCAAGGTAGATAGAACCTTGTTCAGAAGACAAGAAGGAAAAGACATTTTACTCGTCCAAATTTACGTAGATGACATCATTTTTGGGTCACCTAACAAAAAGCTGAGTGAAAGTTTCTCAACACTCATGCACAGTAAATTTGAGATGTCTATGATGGGTGAAATGAATTACTTTCTTGGACTTCATGTAAAACAGACCCCAGAAGGGATTTTCATAAATCAAGCAAAGTATACTCGTAATCTACTAGACAAGTATGGTATTAAGACATGTAAATCTTCTGGAGTACCTATGCAACCTACCTACAGGATGGATCCAGACGAGAATGGTAAGTGTGCTGATCAAACTCATTATCGTGGTCTTATTGGTTCATTACTATACTTGACTGCTAGTAGACCTGATATTGCATTTTCTGTTGGTGTATGTGCTCGATTCCAAGCTAATCCAAAAGAGAGTCATATGGAAACCACTAAAAGGATATTGAAATATTTGAAAGGGACCATCAATCGTGGTATATGGTATCCTTCAAATGATGATTTATCTCTAAGTGGCTACTCTGATTCTGATTTTGGTGGTTGTAGAATAGATAGGAAATCTACATCTGGTTCTTGTCAATTCTTAGGCACAAAACTCATTTCATGGTTTTCGAAAAAGCAGACAAGTGTTGCTACCTCTACTACTGAAGCCGAGTACATGGCTGCTGGTAGTTGTTGTAGTCAATTATTATGGCTTATTCAACAGCTTAGAGATTATAATATTTGTGAATCAAATGTTCCTATTTTCTGTGATAGTAATAGTGCTATTGCCATTACACAAAATCCTGTTCTGCACACACGTTGTAAGCATGTTGATGTGAAACATCATTTTATACGTGATCATGTAGAAAAGAAGGATATTCGCATGGAAAAGATTCATACTGATTTTCAAAGAGCTGATATTTTCACAAAACCATTAGCTGAAGCTCGTTTTCGTGAATTATGCATTAGTCTAGGACTAATTGATCTTGATCCTACAAGTATGTAGCAATGTACTAACCAGACAGGTACATTTCTAAGAAGAAAGGAGAAATAGACAAGTTACCACAAAAGAGCAGAGCACTCGTCTACTCACTCAACAGACAGGTATACAAGGTCAGACAAGTTGACCAAACAACCCGATGAGGAAGCTGGTAAAGCTGAGGGTAATACTAAGGGAATAAACATTTAAGGGGGAATCCTTGATTTCTTAAAGAACCTTATGTTGACTCTTAAGTTTGTTAATAGTCATCTTGTTTGATCCTTGACCATTAAGCTAAATTGATATTCGTCTTATTTATTCTACTCGACTATCTGTCGCACAAGATAAGACAGGTACAAATAATCGTTTGATGTTCAAAGTAGACAAGCACAATCGAAGGGGGAACTCGTCTTGTGCACGTCAGTCTACTCGTCTGTTCTGGATAGACTCGAACAGACAAGATAAGTGGTTTCATGATTTAAATACTCTAAGTGTTTAAACAATACACATTAAGGATATAAATGTAATTTGTAAATGAAAATTTTGAAAAACCTAGAATTGGATTTATACACTCCATTTAATGAGGTGTATATAACCAGTTCGCGCCAAAACTCTACTATGCTAGGTCAGATGAGTACACTCCTCTATCCTACCAATAGAAGAGGCGGATTCCAAAATTTTACGATATTAAATCACGTAATATCCTCGATTCCGTAAAACTGAATTTCAAAAGACTTTCATATCTGTCCATTGGATCAAAACTTTTAATCTCAACCATTGATTTCAACAATCAAGGTTTAACAAAACCCATACTACTCGTTCATAACTGCTCACAAGTTCTTATCTCTTGATTCTCATAACTTTTCAAGCACTCAAGCTCCTTCGAAATCTCTTGATTTTCATAACCGATCTACTATGTCGATTGTTTCGATATTTGATGCTCGTACTAACATGCAAGCGAGGTTCGATCTAGGAAAGTACATCACCGAAGGAAGAGTGCATGTGGAGGGATCGGTGTTTTTCAAAGGAAATCACACTGTAGACAACAAAGAAATTCTGATAAAATGCTTCAGATGCGGTTTAAGACCTTTCTTGGAGGCATTTCCTGAAGTTGTGCTGGAGGAAGAAGTGTTAGAATTCTATGCTACTGCAACTCGACAAGGCGACTCGATTGAAGCCTTTGTTGGAAGAAGGCGAGTGGAAATCACTCGTGAATTTTTGACTGAATCATTGAATTTACCGTCCGGATCGATAGATATCGAAAGATATGCTGAAGGCAGAGAGTTGAGATATCTAAGCATTTTCTGTGGAAAGCAGTTGAAGTTGAATCGTGATGGTAAAATTCCTGCTGTCAAGAAGAAGGAATTACTCGACAAATTCAAGACTCTTCTTGACATCGCATCAAAGATGTTGCTAGGAGTTACTGGGAGTTTTGACTCTGTGACACTTCAGAAAGCAAGGATAATGGCCGTGATTCATGATGGAATCACTGAAGGAAATTGGTCTAAATTCTTCTTGGATAGATTGATGTACTACAAGAAGTATGTTCAACTCGACACCAGTTCAGTCAACTGGGCTGTGTCTGCGAATGTAAGCTTCGGAAACAAGCTAAGTGTCATCCTACCCCTCTTGTTGCCCAACAAGACTAGTTGGAGTAAGGGCAAACCATTTCATCCTCTCAAGCATTATCTGAAGAAGGAGGCGCTAGCAAAGCAAGCTGCTAGAAGAGCTGCTGCTCCCAGACAAGTCCAGATCAATCCTGATGATGCCATGATTGAAGCCGCCTCGTCTAGTTCTGAGGAAGACGAGTCGGAGAGCAGAAATTCTGAGGGAGCTGAGGCCGGAACTAGTGGTAGACTAGTTCAGTATGTGGAAGAGGAGGCAATGATTGAGGCTGCAGAAGATTCTGAGGAAACCCACTCAGACAAGGAGCCTGAGACGGAAGAGGAAGAGTTGCAAGTGTATCGACTGGTGAGAGTCGAGTCGAGTCCTTCACCAGACAAGTCGACTGAAGAAAAGGTTGGTACTTCTTCTAGAGCTTTGTCAATTCCTATCTCTCTCCCCATCAAAACCAAGGCCAGATCACTTCGATCTCGTGCCAAAGCTATTCCCAAAACCTCGTCAGTGTTGGCAGTACAACCACTTCGAGCCAACATAACCCCACACACTACTATATTTGATACAGTTGATACTTCTACAACTGTCGAACCAAACCAAGCCACATCAAAGCCCCAAGAAACCACCATCCATATTCCCTCTACCACAACAGAAAATGTTGAACCCCCCAACCCATCTACTTCAGACAAGATACCAGTTGCCACTGCGACAACTGAGACAGGGACCCCGCCTGCTCAGACCCCGTCTGATGTTAGATTTGATTTCCTCGTCTATTATCCGATGTGCTTAAGGGAGAAGAGGTTGCGTTTGAAGATGTCACACAATCTAAGGAAGATGCTACCATTAGTAGAGATCGACACATCTTCAGAAGCGTATGAGAAACTTCTAAGGATATGTACATGGTATGCATTGAAGACATCCCCGACAGAAGATCTGTTTGAAGTAATTCAAGAAATGGGTGGAATCTCCAATTTTCAAGATTGGGAGATGGAACAGAAGGAGAATAGTGGAGTCAGGGACCACTCAGAGTTGTTCCCACCTCATGCGTTGACAGAATTGGTGAAGAAAATGCTGAACATATCTGATGATATTTTGTCTTCAGAGGTCAGGTTTGATGTTGGTGTTCAAACTGATCTTGTGGAAGAAGAGTTGACAATCAAGTTAGTTGATGTTGCCAGTCAGACTGATCTGCTTAAGGAAGCTGCTGTAAGTGTGGAAGAAGAAGACAACAACTTGATTGATCTTGGTGAAGAAGATGATGAGTTTGTTGAAGCCATCGTGTTTAATGAAGATGAGTTAATTGAGACTCACTCTACTACTCATGTTTTTCCAGAAGGCCTTATAGATGAGTTGAAGACAGACTTAAAGGAAGTAGTGAAGTCGTCTATTGAGGTGTTTTTGGAATCAAAGTTGAAAACAGTTCTTATTGAACAAAATCAGTCACTAGTTGACAGCTCCAGAGAATTGATAGTTGGAGAAGTGAATAAAATGGATTCTACGTTTCGACAAGAAATGTATACGCAAATTGAAGATTTCTTGAAGAAACAAGTTGACTACTTGGAGAACAGGTCTGTTAATTTTGCTCGAACATTGGCTGAAGAAGCAAGTAAAATGGAAAGGCTATACAGAGTTAAAATTGAGATAGCTGATGAGCAAAGGCGAGAGGCACAAGATCAGTTGGTGCGTTCTAAAGCTATTCTCACTGAGCTAACAAAACAGAACACTCTCTTGCGTCAGACAGCTGTTCATTTCAAAGACGAGTTGGCCATTAACTCAAAGAAATTGGAAGCCACTGCCGATCGACTAGACAAGATGAGTCGTGTTGAGGCAAATCAAAGGCAAATTGAACTGGCTGCTGAAGCAATGAAAGAAGAAATGACTCGGTTTACTAGTCTATTCACTCTTAAGGCAAGTGATGAAGCCAAAAAGGGGGAAGAGACAAGTAGAGTTATTATTGCCGCTGAAAAGTCAAGTGCAGAAACTGAAGTTAAGGCTGCTGCTTCTGTGATAGAAGAGTTAAGATATCCCAAGAGAGGAAGGCTAGTCAAGAAGGCAGATCTTGAACAAGCTAAGGATGAAGAACATAAGAGACTGCTGAAAGGCAAAAGTGTTGCGTCTGTGGAAGTTGAGACTCAGACCAGACAAGTCAAGAGACAACTTGTGATTGAAGGAAAGCAAGAAGAAGAAACTGAAGTCATGAAGAAGCAGAAGATAGATGATGATGATGAATCTAAGTATGCTTGCAAGAAGAAGCTGGGTAAGCATATTAGAAGACTGCTGAAGCTAAAAGCAAATCCAGATCTAGTAGAAGATGCATTCATTGACAACATCATTGATGATGAACATCGTAAAGATTGGTTCAAAGTCAAGTTGCAATGGGAGTTAGATCACTGGATTATTCGTAAATATGGAGAAGCTGATAGTTCTGAGGAACTTTATGTCATATTTGACAAATTCATGGAAGTTCAAGATAGGAAGCTGTGGAATCTGATCATGAAGATAGCTGCTGCTGTGAATTGTAATATTCTTGTTCCTATCTTTCTTAAATGGACTACTCCGATGTTAGGCTCAGGAAAGAGGATCGACTTCAACCATATCAAGAAATTTGAAGAAAATCTGCTGGATAAAGAGAAGATCGAGACTGAAGATCATATGTCAGTAATTCATAAGAGACTCCTAGATGCATTATGTGTTCCAAATCCAGAAGGAGGTACTCTTTTAGATTAGTTTTTTGTTGTTTGCTCTGATTCATAGTTCTTATTTTTGATTTAGTATGTGTAATATCTACTGATCATATTCTGAATGAATGAAAAGATAAGTACTATTTTGATGTTTAAGACAAGATAACTACTTAACTAGTCTACTATTGTGAAAAGATTCAAGAAGTTTTGGCTTCATCAAAAAGGGGGAAATTGTTGGGATATGAATCCTAGAACAAGTCCTAAATAATGATAAAAGATAAAGATGAAGTTTTGATAAGCCAAAAGTAGACTTGAATATTTTCTAAGTGTTGACTGATCTAGTCTAGTTAAGAGAAGTCATCTTGAACAGATCAGTAGAGTTCACAAGACAAGTACTAGTTTTAAAAGACAAGTATTATTGAAAGATAAGTACGAATTATAAGTACTTCATATTTGTGTATATTAACTGATTAGTTTGTTATTGGGCTATGATTTAATTACTATATAGAAGCTCATGATTGTTTTATATAAAAATATATTGATGTATAGTTTTCTAAGATGACTAAGCTTTGTAACAAGAGCTTAATGTAATGTAATAGTCTTGTTAGGATTAGATGATAGGACTAGATTTGTTCTATATTGTAATCTGAAGAAGTCTACTGCACAAGACAAGTAGAAGAAGAAGTCTACTACTACTAGACAAGACAGGTGCGACTCAACAAGACAAGACAAGGCAAGAAGACTGAAGTTAGTTACAGAAACGCGTATTGAAGATAAAGATTGAAGGAGTTAGTTAAGAAATAACTAATTAACTGAAGAAACGCGTGAAAGGATAAAAAGAATCAGTTGCAAGTTAGTTTTCAAGAAAAGTTGGTTACACAACTGAAAGTTCTTGGAATTAGAGTTCTATAAATACCGCAAGGTATTAAACGATTAGAGAATGCCGATACGACTACATACAAAAGCGTTATTGAAGATTCAAAGAAGAAATTACTCTCAGAGATTGAAGTTCAGAAAGTGAAGCTACACAAGACAAGTGAAGATCGAAGAAGGCTACTACTGAACGAAGAGAAGTTTTATTTTTGTTTACTGTTTCAAGTTGCTAGATACTTGTAAATCGCTAGTAAGATCGAAGAGGCACTTGGTAGTGTTGTCGAGAAGATCTAAGTCTTATTTCTTGGGACTTAAAGCTACAAGAACATATTACTCCATTGGACGAGTTAATAAGAATATCACAACTAGGTTGTGAGAGTGGATGTAGACAAGTTGTCGAACCACTATAAAATCTCGTGTTTGATTTACTTTACTGTTTGTTTAATTGCTTAATTGATTAATTGTTTAATTGCCTAAATACACGTCTAAACTAGACTAGTTGAGTATACATAGAACAGAGTTCTCGAAATAAGTTGAGTATAAACTAGAATTGGGCTCATTGTTATATTCTGATTTCCGCATCGTACTTTGATATTTCGAAAGATTTGTGAAAAGTCTATTCACCCCCCACTAGACGTTTTCACTAGCTTACTCGTTATTAAACTCAACTTGGGACCAACCGTTTTCACCAGCTACCACATCTGAAGAATTGACAACCTGATGAAGACTACTCAAGAAAGTTCAAGAAACCATAAACTTGTGATCTGTGAAACTCCAAATATTTTATACAAGTTATAGTCTATTTTTCTTACAAGACAAATTCTCACTGTCTTCATCAGAGAACTTATGTAGTACTTTATAAACTCTTATCTTTCTTTAAAGAGCATTTATCAAGTTTAGTTTTGGCTTCATCAAAAAGGGGGAAATTGTTGGGATGTAAATTCACCCTAAGCCCCATCTAATGATATAATAGTTTTGATGGCCAAAACACTTAGAGTTTATAAATATATGTAACAGGATCAACTGACATTTGTATAGATCAGCTTAGACTAGTCTTTTGTGATCAGCTGTATGAATCTTAGTTGATCAGCACAGTCTTAGCTTACATGCGCTAGCCCAAGATATGTAGAATATAAGACATGAAGACTAGAAGATCCTTGAAGATCAGATAAGTAAGGTGCTTGTACACCTTCTTACCTGATAAAGTCCAAGTCAAAGATGGCCAAAGTCAGCTCAAGTACTTTTCAGATCAGAAGAGTAATACGCATCTGATATCAAAAGACAAAAGACTTCAGGCCAGACGAGTTTACCAGAAGACTAGAAATGAAGATCAGAAGACTAGTAGCTCGTCAAGGACTCGGCTGATTCCAAAGTCATCTTGCAATTCAAACGAAGAGTTACCATACTTAGAAGATGGACACGATCCCAGTTTTGAAGCAATCAATATCAAAGCAGCTGGAATCAAGGAATCAATGAAGATCGAAAAGGAAAGATTGCCAAACGGCTAGTCAACTCCAACGGCTAATTGCAGCAATCCTCTCTATAAATACAAGAGGGTGATGAAGAACAAAGCACGTAAATACCACGCAAGAATTCTGAAGCTTAATCAAGCAAGCAAACCAAAGCATAAATCACTCAAGAATTCTCAAGAGCACCGAAAAGTATTAGAACACATTTTAGCTCTTAAGATATTTTCCCATCCAACCAAAGAACCTGAATCCAATATATATTGTATATCTTTTGATTTAGGCATAGTGGTTAAGCAATTTACAAGCTTGAACCATTAGTTGGATCCTTTCAAAAACCCTAAAACCCCCACCATAAGGTTAAGTTTTTGAACCCCTGTAAAAGTGCAAGTGCTTCCAATCACTTGTGGAGACCGCAGCAGTTCGGGACTGCTCAGATCTCAAAGTCCTAACCTTGGGACTATAAAGGACAAGCCCTTGTAATTTTCAGGAAATTAAAGGGATTAAACATCACATTTGGAACGTGAGAGTGGACATAGGAACGTATATCCGAACCACTATAAATCGACGGTGTCATCTATTTATTGCACTTTAATTTCAGTTTATTTATACTTTATATATAGTGCATACTGTGATTTAAACCATCTTTATAAACAAGGCCATATCTTTCAAACCAGCACCAGCTGAGTACTCTCTACAAACAAGTAATTGGCTATTCATAAGAACGAGTCTAAATAAAGGGCCTACTCACTTCTGCATACAAACCACTCTATCAGATAACTATAGTCTTCTGGACCAGCAGACTTGTAGTCCAGAAGACATAGCAATCAGAAGAGGTTTCCAAATCTTTGATTAAAAAGTTTTAAATTCTATTCACCCCTCCCCTTTAGACTTTAGAGGCTTTACCAGTATTTGAAATGTACAATGTATTGAGTTTTACACTTACTTGGTTTGGTTCTGATAACCTCTTATAACTCTGGATGTCATTTATTCCCCGCAAACCTCGAGGGATATAATGGATAGAGCTTCTTCTTTAGTCATTTTGGGAACTGGACACCTGTTGGGTCATAGAATTCCAAACACCATTTCCTGGTTCATATTAAGGATTCTCGCAAATATATCAGGAGTTGGGTTCATATCAAGAGCGCACGCAAATGTCTCAGGGGTGGTGTTCATATCAAGAACCCACGCAAATTTCTCAGTGGTGGGGTTCATCAAGAACCCACGCAAATATCCCTCGTCTTGAATGTTTTTCGACTTTCCGTGCTTTATCCCATCTCTTCTTATAGTACTTGATTTTGGTTTTGATAGCCCCGTATAGTTCTTATATGGCTCATACTCCCCTAGCCTCGAAGGGTACAGTGGATGAAGATTTCTCCTTTCTTGTAACTCTAGGGGCATGTTGGATCATAGAGCTCCAAATATCGACTTTAAGCATTTCCTTAGAGTGAGGCTCATCCTAGACTCACACCGATTCACAGAGTGGGATTCGTGAAGGACTTTCGTAATTTTCTCAGAGTGAAGTTCATCGGAACCTACTCCATTTCTCAGGGCGTGGTTCGTCAGAATCTACTCAATTTCTCAGGGTGAGGTTCATTGGAACCAACACAATTTCTCAGGGTGAGGTTCATCGGAACCTTCGCAATTTCTCAAGTAAGGTTCATCCGAACCTTCTCAATTTCTCAGGGTGAGGTTCATTGGAACCTACGCAATTTCACAGGGTGAGGTTCATTGGAACCTTCGCAATTTCTCAGAGTAAGGTTCATCTGAACCTACTCAATTTCTCAGGGTGAGGTTCATTAGAACCTTCGCAATTTCTCAAAGTAAGGTTCGTAAGAACCTACTCAATTTCTCAGGGTGAGGTTCATTAGAACCTTCGTAATTTTTCAGAGTAAGGTTCATCCGAACCTACTCAATTTCTCAAGGTGAGGTTCATTAAAACCTTCGCAATTTCTCAGAGTAAGGTTCACCAGAACCTACTCAATTTCTCAGGGCAAGGTTCATTAGAACCTTCGCAATTTTTCAGAGTGAGGTTCAATAGAACCTTCACAATTTCTTAGAGTAAGGTTCATCCAAACCTACTCAATTTCTCAGGGTGAGGTTTATTAAAACCTTCACAATTTCTCAGAGTAAGGTTCACCAGAACCTACTCAATTTCTCAGGATGAGTTTCATTAGAACCTTCGCAATTTCTCAGAGTAAGGTTCATCAGAACCTACTCAATTTCTCAGGGTGAGGTTCATTAGAACCTTCGCAATTTCTCAGAGTAAGGTTCGTTAGAACCTACTCAATTTTTCAGGGTGAGGTTCATTAGAACCTCCGCAATTTTTCAGAGTGAGGTTCATCAGAAACTTCACAATTTCTTAGAGTAAGGTTCATCCAAACCTACTCAATTTCTCAGGGTGAGGTTCATTAGAACCTTCGCAATTTCTCATAGTAAGGTTCATCAGAACCAACTCAATTTCACAGGGTGCGGTTCATTAGAACCTTCGCAATTTCTCAGAGTAAGGTTCGTTAGAACCTACTCAATTTTTCAGGGTGAGGTTCATTAGAACCTCCGTAATTTTTCAGAGAGAGGTTCATCAGAACCTTCACAATTTCTCAGAGTAAGGTTCATCCGAACCTATTCAATTTCTCAGGGTGAGGTTCATTAAAACCTTCGCAATTTCTCAGAGTAAAGTTCATCAGAACCTACTCAATTTCTCAGGGTGAGGTTCATTAGAACCTTCGCAATTTCTCAGAGTAAGGTTCATCAGAACCTGCTCAATTTCTTAGGGTGAGGTTCATTAGAACCTTCGCAATTTCTCAGAGTAAAGTTCATCAGAACCTACTCAATTTCTCAGGGTGAGGTTCATTAGAACCTTCGCAATTTCTCAGAGTAAGGTTCATCGGAACCTACTCAATTTCTCAAGGTGAAGTTCATTAAAACATACACAAATTTTCTAACTCTTCTTGGTCTCGTGGTCTTAGAGTGTCTTTCGCTCTTGAATTAGGGTACATGTATGTTTATTCTGTCCCCTTTTCAGGGATATAATTTTCAGTCCTACAAGGATATTACCCCACAGATATACTAGGCTTCGCATATAGCAGTCATGTATAATAATAATTTCATCGATCTTTTCAAGTAGTTATCTCGTGCAAGGAATCTCAGAAATATCTCAAAACATCATATGTTATTAAATTCACAAACAATAAATGCAAGTCATACCTGGCTCATGCCAACCGCCCTACCCCCTCCACCGAGAGGGTAAAGGAATCTCATAAATATCTCAAAACATCATATCTTATTAAATTTCTCAGAGACTTCGCATCCCCCAATTGTTCTCATTTGTACTCTTATCTCTGACATACCTCAAGGTCTTGGACACCTAGGTCCTGGTTATTGGCGCTAGAAGAAGGGGATCAACTTCTTAACCTCGTATTTATGGAGCTCTGGTTGATCCTTGTATAACTGACCTCCCAGGGTGTAGTATTTCAGTCTTAGGGCCTGGGCCTCTCGGGACAGTGGTGCCCCTGGGTCTTTGTTCAGTTCTGTGAGGATTTCTCTCTAGTCTCCTCCAATTATCTCCATCTTTTTATCAACTCTAGTTTTCGGTCTTATCATTTCGACTACTTAGGGCTACTGGCCCTTAAGTACCTCAGAACGCTCAAATCATGTTTCATCACTCTAAAAGAATCATCTCATGCAATATTAAAAATTCATTATCTTTTCAGAAATAAAACTTCATAACATCGAACAAACAAATCAAATCAACTTCCACTCTAAAAATAAAAAATAAAGTGGATCATGCTCTCTCAAATAATCTCTTTAAATGAAAATTACAATGAATATTCAATTCTCAACGTTTCTTCATAAATGAGTATTTCTAATACATGCAAGCTTCAAGGTCCTTAACGAGGACATAACTCAAGACATATCATTATTTAAAAATAAAAAGGTAAGAAGTAGCACTTTTCATTTTTTGATCTCAAGGACCTGAATAGGCCTAATATATAATGTGAAATCATATATAAAGTATAAAAACATGTTAATCATACACAATTTGAAAATAGCTATGTTAGCCTTCGTTTCCAGAACCATAGTCATCCTCAATTCTCCCACATAAAGTAGTCACATAACTCAACATATTAATTACTACCTACTCATATATGCATGCTTCTAAGATTTCAAGTAATTCTCAATTCCAATATGATTTCTAAAATATCTACATAAATCAGTCATGTAAGCTCAAGGGGACCATGCTTAATTCAACGGAAAAAAGTAGCCTCGAATCATATAGGTCAATCTCCTAAACACATACTTATAGTAATATCAAATTAATAAAAAATATCTAATATAGGTTTTATCAAACACTTGTACTAACCATTTGTACCGATGTACTCATCAAATCTCAGCTAACCCTCACGGACCTGGACCCTTAGGTCTCTGTCAGCCCTCGGGGCCTTTAATACTCCATATCTCTGTCAACCCTCGGGGACCTGAATATTCCATATCTCTGCCAGCTCTCGGGGACTGGAATACTTCATATCTCTGCCAGCCCTCGGGGACTGGAATACTTCATATCTCTGCCAGCCCTCGGGGACTGGAATACTCCATATCTCTGCCAGCCCTCGGGGACTGGAATACTCTGCTTCGCACTATCTAATCTGGAGGCTGGAGCTTGGGGCCCTGAATATTCCTCCAGAACCTCCACCGATCTGGATCATGAACCTCGAGGCCTTGAATACCCCTCCAGAACCTCTTGTGTTTTCAGCACTCCCAGAGTTCTTATGGGTTTCTGGGCTGGACCTCCTCAAAATTTCTCGAAACAAAAAGGTTAAATAACAATTTGTACCAAGATTTGGTACCTGCTTTACCAATACTCTAATGCTCATTCAATAAAAGGTGTATTCTCGTGCGAATCTTTCCACATATACAATACATCTCATATTTTCACAACATATTGATTGAAACGATTAACATCTACGCTAAACTAAATAGATTAAAATCATTCTCCACAACATCTTAGTTAAGTAGTAGTCATTTATGCAAATCACAACATATAATAGTTTATCAGGATTCTATCTATCACAGGTAAATTATTCTTCTCACTCAATTTCATCATATCGACGAGTCTTATTCAAGTATCAGATTAGTATCAATCAATTAGCCAAGATAATGATTGTTACATCATATATCACATTTTTCACAGCATAATAGCTAAGAGATGAACCCTACTAAAAGTCTTAATATATATTTCACTTACCCTTTCAACACAATAGTCAAGAAATGACTATTGATGCAAATATTAACACAGTCACTTTGTATCAGACTATACACATGTTTTCATGCTAGCTTTATGTTTCTTATACGAACTGATTTTTCAGAAGTACTTAACACTAGATCATTAATAAAAAACGTCTTTCAAGCGATATTTGAATTTCGATATACATAAAAAGTGCAGAGATACCTCCCTTAGGTTATCAAACCCTTGAAAAGACTTGTGAGATTCCAAGTATATGTTGGGAATAAAATGAGATATGTTTTGATTCAATACCAAAACCCCCTGAGACATGCCTAAGCTTAAGATGATTATGTTCTAAGCTGTTAGAACATGTAAAATAAGGCTAGATGAGGAGCTGATATGTTAGGCAGCTCTTAGATGATTAGATGCACAATTTGAGGGGGAACCTATGCTTTGAAGGCTATCAAGAACAAGTCCCCTTAAGGCTCAAATTCTGGAACAATCACCAAAGCTATTAAAGGCCAAGTATGCTGATCAGGAGAGTTGTCTCTGCACAATTAAAACAAGAACAAATGTTCTTAATCTTAAAGGCCAAGTATGCTGATCAGGAGAGTTGTCCAAAAGAGTTCTGAAGCTTAAATGTCAACTATCCTGAAGAGATAAAGACAACTACACACTAAAAGACTTCAAAGAATGATACTGCGATCAATTCCAAGTGAAGCAAAGGGTAAAGAGCCAAGTCATCTGAAGAGAGCAAGCCAACTATGCTGATAAGCAAGTATGCTGATAGTGATAAGCAGAGTTGTCCATTTGATAAAGAATGTTGTCCTGTGATTGGAGCAACCTTCAGAAGCCATGTCCAAGTCCTAACAAGTGAATCTTAAAGTCAGACATTGGGAAGAGTGCTGCAGAATGAAGACAAAGTCTTAACAGCCGTTTATTACCCAAATGAGGACATGTCACTATCAAGAATCTGTCTTCCAGTTTGAAGAACTCAAGGAAGACATTTATAGCAATTTGGGACTGCCTCTCCAACGGGCAAATCCTCAAATTTGTCTATAAATACAGAAGTGTGAAGACCATTTGAAGCATCCATTCTACATCTAACTGAACAAGCATTCTGAAGCTTCAAAAGTCATAAGACATTCTTAGTCTTGAAACACTTCTTCTAAGCTGAACTCATTGTATACCCATACAAAGCTTAGAGAGATATCCTAATCCTTATACACTGACCTTCATTGTAAAGGATATCTCATTAGTTGGAACCTTACTTCAACCCTTACCCCTTTCAAGAGTGAAAGTGAGAAGGTTGTAGTAGTAGAAGTGGTAGGAGCTGACTGTTGAGAGAAGAACAGTTCAGTTCTGAGTTGAGAAGAGGGTACTAGGACTCTAGACATCCTAGGGATCAATTCACCAAGGAGTGGTGTTCTTGATCAAGTGCACCTTGGCACTATAAAACAAGTAAATTCCAAGAGTGAAGGAATTATCCCATTAAATCAGGGAAAGTGGATGTAGGAGCTTGAGTCTCTGAACCACTATAACCTCTTGTGTTGATTTACTTTCAAAATACTTTCATACATTCAACACTGCACAAAACTGATCTTTCAAAGAACATATATTCAAAGACTGTGCAAAAACTGTATTGGACAAGTTCCCTGAAAAACTGGATTATATTGCTTAAGTGATTTCTGAACTTAAAGGAGTTTGAACTAAAGGGCCAACCACTAATTCCGAACTTATAACCAACTTAGATAGTCATTCAACTAAGCACTCAATAGTACTTAGTAGCTTGGGTATCTTTGAAAAGGTTATACATCTTCAGCAGAGTTGTCCAAGACAACATTGCTGATCTCTGGTTTGATCAAAGTTAGAAAGAATTTGCATACAAGTGTATTCCCCCCCCCCCCTCATACACTTGTTATATACTCCTTCCAGGACCAACAAGTGGTATCAGAGCAGGGGTTCAAGGACCACTACTTCTGAAAATCCATCTTGGTTTTTCAAAATCACATATTTAAGTGTGGTCACTGAACTGATCTGTCTGAAATCCTATTAATTGACTAACATCTTATTATTGAGCTATGGCCAACAACAATGCTGTTCCTAATGATGCTATTTAAGGAATCAACAATATGGCCACCAATCCAGTCAACCATATATCACATCACAAGCTGCCCATGTTCTCAATTGAGAACTATGACTTCTGGAAGATCAGAATGAGAGCTCATCTTGCATCCCTTCATACTGACATGCTGAGGGTGATAACAAGAGGACCCTACATGTTCACTCAAATCAACCCCAGATTAACTGAAGATCAAAGAGCTGACAAAAGGGAAGAAATCCCTAAAGATGAAGATGATTTCACTGCTGAAGAGAAAAGAAAAGATAACTTGAATTATCTTGCAATGAATACTCTCTATCAAACAATTCTAGATGCAATCATGGGAAGAGTTTACCACTGCACAACAACCAAAGAAATTTGGGATACTCTTGCTGAAATGTGTGAGGGTACTGAAAAAATAAAGGAGAACAAGCTTCAAGTGGCTGTGCAGAAGTTTGAACAGTTCTCAATGGAGCCATATGAGTCCATTGACAAGTTTGCTGGTAGATTCACTGATGTGATGAATGAAATCAATTCATTGGGCAAGGTGTACTCTAGGAGAGAAGTTGTCTTAAAAATCCTGAGAAGTCTCACTCAAAAGTGGGATGTATATGCTGTAATGATGCAGAACACCAAGGATCTCTCCTCCATGCCCATGCAACAAATCTTCTCAGAACTCAAAGCATATGAGTTTGACCTCAATAGAAGAAAGCCAGCTGATGAGTCTTCTCTACCAACCAAGGGAGTGGCATTTCAAGCCAAAACTGCTGAACCAGAAATGCAATCTACTCCAAGATCATCAAAGTCAGTCTCCAAGGCTGAAATGAAGGAAGAGATGGCCCTCATGGCAAGGAGGTTTGACAAACTCAATTCAAGGTTTGGTAGATACAAGAAGTTCTACCAAGACAACAAATTCAGGAGAAGGTACAACTCTCCTGAAAATCAGGCAAAGGACAAAAAGCCTGAAGAGAATAGATCAAAGGACAAGTACTCTGATAGGAGAAGGTCCAGTAGAGCTGACCCTTCATCATCTAAAGGAAGAGATGAATCCAAGAAGAATGATGATGAAGACTTGTGCTATAATTGCAAGAAGAAAGGGCACTTCCAGTATGACTTCCCTGAATTAAGCTCTAAAGAAAGAAGAGAAAGACAAGCAAAGAGAGACAGAAAGTTCACCAATAGGAAGGCCATGATGGCTGGTGAAGAATCTGATGATGCTGAAAGCTTCAACTCTTCTGATGGACTATTCTCAAACAGTGATGATGATGATGATGATGTGTGCAACATGGCTATTGAGGATGATGAGGTATCCTCCACTTCTAGTTCACCATCATTTCTATCACAGAACACTAGTGAAGTCAACTTGAAACTTTCCTTTGGGAAGTTAATGAAAGATTTCACTAGGCTGCAAGAATTTCATGACAATTGTGTGAGAGAAAATGAAAGACTTTCAATTGAGCTTTCAAAACCTGCTGAGACAGTAGTTGACATTAAATTTACTGAGTTGTACCAACAAGTCTTGAGAGAGCTTGAGGAAGCAAATCTCAGGATAGTTGACCAACAAGGACAAATTGATGCTCAACTACTCACTCAGAAGAGAAAAGAGTTTGAATTAAAGATTCTTCAAGCAAAATTTGAAAACCTCTCACATGAGTATGACATTCTCAAATCAAGTGAAGAGAGCCTGAAATTAAAAATGTCTGCTTTGAACAAATCCTCTAGAGCAATAGAGGAAATTCAAAGGTATCAAAGACCTATGGCTCAAAGAAGTGGATTAGGCTTTGATCCATCTGAATCTTCACCTTGTCTTAGTGTTGCTTCTACAAGTAACACTAAGAAAATCTTTGTCAAATCAGTGGCACAACAAGCTGAAAATGAAATAATTCAGCCACTGAACAAAGGAAAGGGCAAAATGACTGAAATGCCTACTCAAGTGCTTCAGGAGACTAGGCCCAAACCTAAGGAAATGGCCAAAATCCCTGAACACAAGAGGAATGTTGGTCAGCAATGGAAGGGAAACTCACCTGAACAATGTTCAGAGGAGTTATCCAAGGTATAATCAGCCAAGGCCAACTCTTCTGAGAAAGCCTCAGCTGAATAGACCTAAGGACAACTATCCTCAAAGGCAGAATAAATTGAGACAACCAAAACCCTTCATGCCAAAGGGTAATGTTCATAAAAAGGCCTTTCCTCAAAGATTTCATCAAGTTACACAAAGAACTCATATGTTCAGGAGATTTGACAACTCTCCTGAAACTTACAGAGTTAATACTTTCACACACACTTTCCCAAAGGCATTTAAGGGAAAGGCAATGTATGTTGATGCACAAGGGAAATTAGGCAAGTTTGGGTTCCTAAAGGTACAGCTAACCTCTCAGGACCCAAAATTCAAAGGGTACCTAAAACTTGCTAATTGCAGGTACTTTTGGGCCACAAGAAGAGGAGTATGAGCAAAAAGTCAGCATGGTACCTTGACAGTGGATGTTCAAGGCACATGACTGGAAACAAGGAACTCCTCACTGATTTTATTGAAAAAGAAGGCCCAAATGTCACATTTGGAGACAGCTCACAAGCAACAACAAAAGGTTATGGTACTTTGATGATTGGTAACATCAAAGTATCCAATGTGTCTTATGTAGCTGGTCTCAAATATAATCTCCTAAGTATCAGTCAATTCTGTGATAAAGATTTCAATGTTGAGTTCTCAAGTGGAAGATGCTTAATCAAAGATAAGACTCAACAAACTCTATTGACTGGAACTAGGAAAGGAAATGTGTATTTTGCAGACTGGGACAAGTCTACTGATGTTGCATGTTTCATTGCTAAGAGCTCCAGTGAACAAAGTTGGTTATGGCATAAGAGGCTAAACCACCTGAACTTCAAATCAATGAACAAACTTGCCAGAAATGCATTAGTTAAATGACTACCTAATGAGGTCTTCATTAAAGAACATGTGTGTAAACCATGTCAAGAAGGAAAACAAATTAAAGCCTCATTTAAAGGAAAACCAGTCATCTCTACTGAAAGGGTACTTGAACTTTTACATATGGACTTATTTGGACCAATTACCCCTTCAAGCATAAATGGTAGAAAATACACATTGGTTGTAGTAGATGACTTCTCCAGGTTCACATGGGTAGTATTTCTCCTTAATAAAAAGGAGACACAAGTCAAACTGCCTGAACTTTTAAAGAGACTGTCAAATGAGAAAAGCCTTAACATTATCAAGATAAGATCTGATAAAGGCACTGAGTTCATAAATTCATACATCAATGAGTATTGCACACTGAATAGAATAGCTCATGAAACCTCAGCAGCTAGAACCCCTCAACAAAATGGAGTTGTAGAAAGGAGGAATAGAACTCTAAAAGAAGCTGCTAGAAACTTAATTGCTGATTCTAATCTACCTAAGAGGTTTTGGGCTGAAGCTATAAATACTGCATGTCATACTCAGAATAGGTGTTTGATTACTAAGGGGCAAGGCAAAACCCTCTATGAACTCTGGAAAGGAAGATTGCCTAAAGTGTCATACTTTCACATATTTGGTTGTAAGTGTTTCATTCACAATAATGGGAAAGAACAGTTGAAAGCTTTTGATAGCAAAGCTGATGAAGGAGTATTCCTTGGATACTCTCAAATCAGTAGAGCTTTCAGAGTCTACAACAAGAAAACCCTTGTTTTGGAGAAAACACCTCATGTTGTGTTTGATGAATCTATCTTTGAGATCAGGAACAAAAACCTGTGTTGGTCCCAAAGTTGAGTTAAGATTGAGTAAGCTAGTAAAAGTCTAGAGGGGAGGGGTGAATAGACTTTTAAAAATCTTTCAAAATATCAGAATATGCAATGCGGAATTTAGTCTTCTTATGTACTGTACTGTGCTTACTTAGCTCAGATCAGTACTTTCAGAACAATATGGGCCTTACTAGTTTATACTCAACTTTTCTTTATATCTTTATCTTTGTATATTCTTAATGTTCTTAGTTAAACAATTCAAAAAAATATCAAACAGAAAATGTAAAGAACACAGAATTTTATAGTGGTTCGACAAATGTCTACATCCACTCTCACAACTCCAGTTGTGAAGTTTTATTAACTCTTCCTTCTTGAGTTTCTTGTGGCTTAAAGTCCCAAGATTAAGACTTTGATCTTATCGATTATACCTCCAGGTATATCTTCGATCTACTAGTAATTTTCCAAGTAACTAGCACACTTGTTTTACAACATACAAACTTAAACTTGAAAAGTAAAACTTCTCTTTGAGTAGCCTTTGATTCTTCTCTTCAATTATGTGGCTTCTCTTCTTTAATCTCCTTCAAATCTGTGAGTTCTTCTTGTGCTTTGTAGACTTAGATTGCTTGTGAATGCTTTAAGATCAGTAGTCTTAGCAATAGGAGATCACACTGTATTTATAGAACTTAGTATGACAGTTAGCAGTTTGTGAACTAACTCTCAACTAACTCTAAACTGTTTTTGTAACTTCTTCTTGTAACCGACTTTGTAACTTCCTTCAACTTCCAAGTCAGCATATCTTCAATAAATCTTCAGTTACGCCTTAAATAAGCTATCCAAACTTATTCTTCAAATTCACCAAATCAGCACAGTAACTTACTGTTCTGATTTTTACTGTTCGGATTTTTACTCTGCTGAGTCAGTCAGCACAGTAACTTATAACTGTTCAAAACTTCTCCAGATTCCTTCTAAGCTTATCTTCAACTCTTCTTTGAAGTCTTCTTATTCTGAAGTAGTCTTCTGAGTCTTCATTAATCTTCTGATCTTCTTCTAATCTAGTTCTAATCTACTGTTCTGAACTTTACAATGCTGAATACAATAAAATACAAACTTACATATATAAAACCTGTCTATACATCAACTGAACTATATACAGATGAGTATATCTAAGTCCTATACTATAAGCTGTTTATACAATACAAAACATCAGCTTAGTTCCTAACAATTCATATATCAGATCAGTAAATAATAAGATCAGTAACTCATGTAAGATCAATAACTTTCATATAAGATCAGTAAGCATATAAGATCAGTAACTCAGATTCAAATACATAAGATCACTAAAATTATTCTCAGTTTTCATACTCAGATCAGTAATCTTATTCCAGTATTCTTTAGTTAAGATCAGTAATCTTACTCTTAATATTACTAAATAAGATCAGTAAACTTATTTCAGATATCATTAAGATCAGTAATCTCAATTTAAGTTTCTCATCAGATGACTTAGTTAAGATGACTTAGAACCACATATATCATTAACTTTAAGTTGCTTTTGGCCATCAAAACATACTTTCATCATCTAGAACATTGTTTATAGGATTCATATCCCAACAACCTGGACACTAAAGAGATCACACAAAGCACAACCAGATTAAGCTTAAAAGACAAGGACACTGAATTCATAGATGTTGTCCAAGACAATCTCCCTGAAAATGCTATACTGGACAACAATCCTGAAGAAAAGATACCTGAAGAAAACCCCACTGAAGGAAATGATGAACTGAATGATCCAATCCCAGTTCACCCTCAGGTAACAACTACCAATGAAGAGGCAGGCTCTGCTGAGGTAGTTAATGGATCCAATATTCAAGGGGGAACCATAAATGTTGAAAATACCAATGTTCCAAACATTGAGGACAACATCCCTGAATATGATCCTGAATTAGATCCTGCATTCAATTATCCTGAATTCTATAACATTGGTGACTCAACTTTAGTAGAGGACAACCCTACTGAAGGAATCAGAAAAATGAGGACTTGGTTATCTGACCATCCTACTAATCTGATACTTGGTGATCCAAGTATAGGAGTCAAAACCAGAAGTTTTCATGGTGAAAGTGCTATGTTTTGTTGTTTCTTATCAGAACAGGAACCAAAAGACATTGATGAAGCACTTCAAGATGCAAACTGGATCACAGCAATGCAGGAAGAGCTAAACCAATTCACCAGAAATGATGTATGGGAGCTGGTGGATAGACCTACACATCAAGATGTTATTGGAACCAAGTGGGTGTTCAAGAACAAGAAGAATGAAAATGATGTGATTGTCAGAAACAAGGCCAGATTAGTGGCAAAATGCTATTGTCAATCAGAAGGCATTGACTATGATGAGACCTTTGCACCTGTGGCAAGGCTAGAAGCAATCAGACTTTTCCTAGCCTATGCAGCCCACAAGAGGTTCAAAGTATACCAAATGGATGTCAAAAGTGCCTTCTTGAATGGAGTTCTAAAAGAAGAAGACTATGTGGAGCAACCACCTGGCTTTGAAATTGGAAACCAAGTCTACATACTGAAGAAAGCTCTATATGGACTCAAGCAAGCTCCAAGAGCTTGGTATGACACCCTGTCACAGTTCCTCTTGGATCATGGTTTCATCAAAGGAACTGTGGACAGAACTCTCTTCAGAATCACTGAAGGAGAGGACATCTTGCTTGTCCAAATTTATGTGGATGACATAATTTTTAGATCCCCCAATGAGAAGCTGTGTGAGAAGTTCTCCAAGCTCATGCAAAGCAAGTTTGAGATGTCCATGATGGGTCTGATGAATTTCTTTTTGGGACTTCAAGTCAAGCAATCTAAAGAAGGAATCTTCATCAATCAAGCTAAGTACACCAGAGAAATGATCAAGAAGTTTGGGTGTACAACTAGCAAGCCAGTAAGGATCCCAATGAACACAAATTGGAAGATGGACCCTGATGAGAGTGGTGTTCCAACCAACTCTACTGAGTATAGAGGAATAATTGGTTCTTTCCTCTATCTCACTGCCAGCAAACCTGACATCACCTTTGCAGTAGGTGTTTGTGCAAGGTTTCAAGCAAATCCTAAGAAAAGCCATCTTGAGGCTGCAAAAAGGATCTTGAGGTATCTCAAAGGCACTGAAAATCTAGGCCTTTGGTACCCTGCTGATGACAACATTGAGTTAACTGGCTACTCAGATGCTGATTATGGAGGATGTAGAATTGACAGAAAGTCCACTTTAGGGACTTGTCAATTCTTGGGCAACAAAATCATTTCTTGGTTCTCCAAGAAGCAAAACACAGTGGCTACCTCCACTATTGAAGCTGAATATGTTGCAGCTGTAAGTTGTTGTGCTCAGATTCTTTGGTTGAGACAACAACTAAGAGACTACAATGTCAACTCTGCTGAAGTGCCTATCTTCTGTGACAACAATAGTGCCATTGCAATTTCACAGAATCCAGTGTTGCACACTAGATGCAAACATGTGGACATCAAGAATCACTTCATCAGAGACCATGTGGAGAAGAAGGACATAAAGTTGGTGAAAATCCACACAGATCATCAAAAAGCAGATATATTAACTAAGCCACTTGCAGAGGCAAGATTTCTGGAGCTATCAGCAGAATTGGGATTACTTGATCCAGGGAAGTTGGACAAGTAAATCCTATTGAAATTAATGGGAGGAAAGGGAACTGAAATGGTGTTCAGCAGACTTGGTCAAGTCCACTGAAATTCAGAAAAGATGACCTCAATCATTCAGGACACTTGTCCATTTAAATTCAGGACACTTGTCCACATCTTTTCAGGACACTTGTCCAAGTGGGGTCAGATAAGTTGTCCTAGCTATCAAACCAAATCTTGGTCTGATAAGCACCTATTTTGGGTAATCATTGCCTATTTTGAAATCTGTCCCATTCCATATACAGATATCATCTTTTTGGGATTTAATTTGTCTCCCACCCAAAAGGTCACTTTCCATGCATTAAATGCCAAGATTTAACTCTTGTTTGCATTACACCTTTTCAAGACATGATCTACCTTGAAAACTCCCCAACCATTAACTAATATTAAATAACCTCCACGTTTTGAATAAAACCAATTACTCACTGTTACATTGGTTTTTAACCATTGGATCAAAATTGGCCAACTCCCCTGAAATCAATCCTGGCCGTCCAATTTTATTTTCCACTTTTGTTAACCGTTGAATTGCCTCAATACTCCACCAACTCATTGATAAACATTCTTTTTAGAATATTCACAAGTCTTAAGAATCCCCACAAACATTTCTTCCCCAAGTATTCGAAACCCTAGCTTTCATCTTCTTCAAACACTCTCAAACTCACTCAAATCCATTTCTGTAAACCTTCAATGGCTCCTAAAGTAAGACCAGAAATGATCATTGATTTCTCCAACAAGGCTCTAGACCTTGATTTTGGTTATCTAAGCAACAAGAACAGCCTTCACTTTGAGCCTATTGCATCTTTTGAAAGTGAAAACCCTGAGATAACTCCAACTCTTAGATGGCTGAGAAGAGCTGGACTCAAGAAATTCTTGGAAGAAAGGCCAAGCTCTTGTCTGGAGAGCTATATGGTTGAGTTCTTTGCCTTCCTCCAGTGGAGAGGCAAGCCTGAAGATGGTGAAGTTGCTACAAGACTTTCTTATGTAGCAGAGGGAGAGGAGGAAGAGAGATTTCACAGGGTGAAATTCTCTGGAGAAGACCTTGAAGGAGCTTTTGGATTGCCTTCCCAGGGAAGGAATCCAGAATTCTATGGTGCTGACCATGAAGAGGAGATAGCACAAGAATGGCTATTGGTCCCAGGTCCCATCTCTTCAACACAACACAAGAGAACTCTCAAGCCAAGATTTCTAAATCTTTTTGAGGTAATCACCAAGAGCCTCTTAAGTAACACTGGAAGCTTGGAACAGGCCAGCCATCCAAGAATAAGGATTATGGCTGCAGTTATTGATGCTAGTGACAATGGCATCAAGTTTGATTGGAGGACCTTCATCCTGTCTTAGATGATGAAGGAAAAGGCTAAATTTAAGGTGAGAGCTCATAATAAGGTTGTATTGGAAGGAAAACTCAAGTATTGCACAAGGGCAATCTTATTAATTGAAAGGTTTTCCCACTATTCACAAATGCAAACCTTTGCAAAGCCCCTCCCTGCCCAGAAAATCATGTTCAGAAAGCTTAGTAAGAAAACTGAGAAAAGAAGGTTGCAGCTGGCCAAACCTGCTGAAGAAAAAGTTGAAGAAAAGCCAAAGTTGAAGTAAAGGACTAAGGCCAGAGTTGTGAAGACAGGGAAGGTGTCTCAAATCCCTTCAGAAGAGAATTCAGGAGCCTCAACTGAAATTGAAGAAGTTGCTGAAGAAGGAGTGGATGTACCTTCTGATCACTCAGAAGAGTTGAGGCAGAGATACAATGAAACTAGACAAAAGTCTAAGGGTGAAAAGAGGATCAGGGAAGTTGTCCCTGAGAAGGATGGAGAAGGAAGTGGTAGCAGTAGAGCTAGCAAGAGAAGGGTCAAGCCTACTAAAAAGGTGTGTTGGTCCCTGAACGAGTAGTGAATGGGATTAAAGTCTAGAGGGGAGGGGTGAATAGACTTTAAAACTTTTTCAAGAGAGTTGGGAACCTCTTCTGATTGCTATGTCAACTGGACTACAAGTCTGCTGGTCCAGATGACTATAGTGATCTGATAGAGGAGGTTATATGCGGAATTATGGTAGGCCTTGTTTAGACTCGTTCTTTTGTTTCTTGTGAAAGTGTTTAACTTGTTTTCTTTAATGAAAGTACTCAGCTGATGCTGGTTTGAAAGTTGTGGCCTTGTTTTGAAGAATATTGAAATCACAGTATGCACTTATATAATAGTTAATGAAATGACAGAATGTAAAGTGCAATAAGTAAATAACACCAGGTTTATAGTGGTTCGGATATACGATCCTACGTCCACTCTCACGTCCTAACGTGATATTTAATCCCTTTAATTTACCGCAAATTACAAGGGTCTTGACCTTTATAGTCCCAAGGATAGGACTTTGAGATCTGAGCCGTCCTAACAGCTACGGTCTCCACAAGTGATTGTAAGCACTTGCACTTTGAGGGTTTCAAAAACTTTAACCTTTCGGAGAGGGTTTGGGGTTTTTGAAGTGTATCCAACTAATGGTTCAAGCTTATAATTTGCTTAACCACTTTGCCTAAAACAAATGATATACAATATGAACAGGTTTCAGGTTCTTATGGGTTGGATAGAAATCACTTAAGAGCTATGGATAATCTAATGGATTCTGGCTCTTTTGAGAACTCTTGGGACAATATGACTTTAGCTTGATTGCTTGCTAGACTTGTTGAATTCTCTCGTTGTCACTTCGTACTTGTGATTTCTCATCCTCTTGTATTTATAGTGGTGATTGCTTGCAACTAGCCGTTGGAGTTGACTAGCCGTTGGGGCAATCTTTCCATAATGGCTTGATTCCTTGATTCCAGTCGCTTGATTGCTTCAATCCTGGGATCATGTCAATCTTCTAAATAAGGTAGGTCTTTGTTTAAACTGTAAGATGCCTTTGGAATCAGCCGAGTCCTGGAAGAACACATAGTCTTCTGATTTGTACTTCTAGTCTTCTGACTACTCTTCTGGCCTTGCGTCTTCTGTCTTTTGATATCAGCAGAGTAAAACTCTTCTGATCTGGCAATTCTTTGTCCTGCTTTAGGCCATCTTCAATCTGGGACTCCATCAGTCAAGTAGGTATACAAGCACCTTACTTAACTGGTCTTCAAGGATCTCCTAGTCTTCATGTCTTCTACTCTTCTCATCTTGAGGGAGCGCATGTAAGCCGGGACTGTGCTGATCAGCTGATATCTATACAGTTGATCACACAAGACTAGTCTAAGCTGTTCTATACAAAGTCAGCTGATCCTATTACATTTATAAACTCTAAGTGTTTTGGCCATCAAAACTATTCTAACATCAAGTGGGGCTTAGGGTGAATCTATATCCCAACAATTTCCCCCTTTTTGATGAAGCCAAAACTATATATGATAAATGCTCTTAATAAGATAAGATATGAGTTTATAAACTTCATAAAAACTGAAGTATCTGATGAAGACAATGAGAGTTTGTCTTGAAAGCAAAGAGAACTAAACTTGAATATATATAGAGCTTTTACAGATTACAAGTAATAGTTTCTTTAAAGTTTTGAAAGTGGTCTTCATCAGGTCTTCTGATCTTCAGATGCGGAAAGCAAGATACAGACGAGTTCGAACTTCTTCCATATGCTGCAGGTCTATAACATTCTCCTCTTCATATATCTTTTCTAGGATCCTTTTGACTTCAATTAAGTCTGTTCTTCCAGAATTCAGAGTGGGAGGATCCCATTTGGGTTCTTCAGGGGTTAGGATTCTGCAGTTGTCAAGTTCTTTGGCTGTCTTGACTACTTCTTTCCAGAACTCTTGATCTTCAATGTTCATGAATTGATTGAACTGGAAGAATTCATCTTCATAGGTTGGGAGAGGGCCAAATTTTCTTACAATGTGGTGTTGAATTTGCCACTTCTTCTTCAGAGGGTACCACCTTGGTAGCTCATCTTGAAGGGCTAAATAATCCACATAGTTGCTATCAAACACCGGGACTTTATCTTTCTGTGCCAGAGCATTTTCTTTCAATGCTTTGTCCTTGAGAGCTTTCCTGAGTTTGGCTATCTTCCTGTCAAATTTGGCTTTGACTGCTTTCGCATCTTTTAGCTTCTTTTGCTTAAGCTCTTGAGCTTCAAGCTCTTTTCTTTTCTTCAACTCTAAAGCCTCTTTCTCTTCTGCAGTAGGCTCTGCTGGAGTTGACTTCTTGCTTGACTTCTGAGCTTGCTCATCTGCCTTCCTTTTCCTTGTCATCCTCTTCTCAGAAACTTGTTCTGTAGAGGCAGTGATCTGTAGACTCTTGGCAGGAGCTTGAGTGAGAGCTTGGATGTCTTCTTGGGAAATTTCTTTGCCTTTGCCTTGCCTGCTCTTGATTTTGCTTGATAGACCACCCAAGGTTTCATTCAGCTCATCTTGAGATACTACCATCACAGCTTGCTGTGCAGTAGCCTTCTCTAGAGCCTTTATCAATACATCTTCCCCCTTTTTGGCTTCAGCAAGTGCAGCCGCAAAAGGCTTCATGGCATTCAGAATCTCCACTTTCAGAGTTTGTTGAAGAGCCATGGCATTGACTTTGCCAACATGGGTCAGATGAGTGATGCTATGGTCTAGAATCTGAGCATGAGAGTTGGAGGAGGAGGCAGCTTCAAGTTTAGCTGTAAGTGCTTCCAATTTGGTTGCTGTCTCCTTCAGCTGAGTCTGAAGTTTCTCATTTTCTGCTGTAGCTGATTGGAGAAGAGCACGACCTTCAGTAGCTCTTGCTTCAGCATCTTCAATTCTTTTCTTGTAGGTGTTTTCCATGCGGTTGACCTCATTAGTGTAGAGATCAGCAAACCTGGTGGAATTGTCACCTGCCTTCTTCAGAATGCTGGTCAGATACTCACTTATCAGATTGTGAAGTGATTCTCCAAACTTGTCTTCAATGTCAATGATCTGGTTATGAAGACGAGTCCTCTGCTCCTTAATAGCCTTTTCAACATATCTTCCAAGCTGTAGGCCTAAACCTTTCTCAAAATGTAGGTCTATTTCAGCCTTGACCTGTGAGCATATGTCTGCTGTATAGTCAGCTGTTGAAGTAGAAGTTGAGGCAGTACCTTGAGGCTTTGGATGAACAATCAGGGCTTTGCCTTTTTCTTCAGCTGAAAGGTACTCTTCATTGAGAAATGAGGTAGTGGCCTAAACCAGGTGGGACATGATAGTGTCTCCTTTATCAATGAAGTGAGTTAGAGTATCCTTAGGCATGAAGTGATCAGGAATAGTGATTACTTCTCTTTCAATCTCGGTTCTGTCAGCTGGTTCAGCTGAGTCTTCCGCAGGAACGGACACAGCTGAGTCATTCACTTTTGCTGTGTCAGCTGTCTGCTGACTTGATATGCCTTCTGGGATAGAGGTACCATTAGTTGGAATTCCTAGAATCTTGTGGCATACCGCTGTAAAGGCTTCTTCGGGCAGCAGCTGAGCAAAAGATTTAACTTGAGAAACTTCTTTTTGCTCCATTTCCCAGTCGAGGAAATTAGCTTTTCCTCCCATTCCTTCCATGACCTCAATAAGGTCATCCACATCATCTCTCCTGAGTTCAATCCAGGTGCAGACTCTGAGAACTTGTTCAAACTGAACTGATTCCTCATCAATACCAGGAATAGTAGACTTGAGCAGGTTTGCTATCTTCATCCTCATTATCTTCTCCCTTGTGCACATAGGGTAGTGTACCATTCCGTACTGAGGTCGAGAGGGACCAGCTTGAGCCAGGTCTGCTGGTGCCATGTCTTCTGGAACAGAAGGAACAATGATGGTAGGAGTTTGAGTATTTGGGGTAGTTTCCTCTGCTGTGTGAGTATCAGCAGGGATTTGGGAAGTGATATGTTCTTGATCTTCAGTGGTCTGTTCATCAGCAGGGTTTTGAGTCTGCTGGTCTGGTTCAGTACCTTCATGAAGATCAGTAGAAGGTTGAACCTGTAGATCTTGGACATCTGCTGTGTGAATGTCAGCAGGGGTGTTGAATGGAATCTGAGTTTGATCATCAGAGATCTGTGATTGGTTGTCTGCTATTTGAACATCAGCAGGGGTAGGCAATAGTGATTCAGGGGTTGAAGTAGGTTGAGCTTGTTCCTCTGCTGTGTGAGTATCAGCAGGGATTTGGATATCAGTGTTTGAGTGTTCAGATGGGTTGGAATCATCAGAAGGGTTGAAGGATGCAATCGGGGCTATAAACATGGGAGTAGGAAGCCTCGATTTCTTGGAATTTTTGTTGAAAGAAGAATTATTCTTCTTTCTCTTCTGACCCTTCGACAATTTAGAAGGAGTAAAAGTGGGAGAGGGTTTAAAGGTACCTGCCTTCTTCAAGGGAGAGGCAGTGGGAGTGGCATCTGAATCAGATGGGGAGATGAGCCCTGATCTGATTAGATATCGTCTTTGTGCTAAGGTCTGATTGTCATCATCATCATCCTCAGCAGCCTTCTTCTGAGCCTCTTCTTTGGCTGGCTCCTCTTCTTCTTCAGCAGAGTCATGATCAGACTCTTTTGCTGCCTTCTCAGCAACATCTTTGGAAGATGCTTCAGCCAACAGCTTCCTCTTCTCTTCTTTCAACCTTGCTGCCTCAGCAAGAGCTTCCTTTCTCAAATAATATTTGGAGATGTGGAAGGTCTTATGAGGTCCCATCTTGTACTTCTTTGGGAGAATATCTGGAAGGATGATGCTCAGCTTGTTGACAAAGCTGACTGTAGCTGCCACCTTCCATACCCTCGATTGTAAGTCCAAAGTGACTTTCTTTGCCTCAAGGGCAATTATTTCTAAGAATAGTCCTTGCCAGTCTCCATCAATCTGATCCCAGATTGCAGCCATAACTCGAACCTTTAAAGTAGTAACAGCATCATGACTGAATGTGTTACCAAGTAACATCTTTCCTGCAATATCCATCAAGGTTTGGAATTTAGGTTCAAGTTGGGATTTCTTGAGCCCAATTGCATCAATAGCCTTGATTTTTCCACCAGTAAATATCTCCATATACTCCTTTTCTCTATTCATGATGTAGTTGGAGATATTTATTTTCCCCCTTGACAGGCCAAACAATTCCTGAAGGATTTTCCTTGTAACCTTGACTTTGTGTCCACCCATGACACTTTCAACATGAGAACCCTTCATCACAGCGTTTGTATAGAATGCCAGTACGTCTTGTTCATAAACATTAGTTGGTGCTGCTTCCAGGAAGTCTCTGAGTTTAAGATTGACGCACCTAAGCAATATCTCCTTGTTCTCATCTGTGTGTTTGCCTTTGAAAAACAGAGCATTCTCCGTTAAAATCTTCCCTTCCTTGGACCACTTTGCAGCATCCAAGGTGCCAGTGCTCTTGGTCTTCTCGTCGTAAATTTCAATGATTGCCATAGTAGAGTTTGAGTGTTAGGGTTTGAGAGCTTGAAAGAGATTTGCAGAACGAGAGAGAGTATTGAGAGTAATTGAGTAATGTGAGCGACAGGGTTTGGAAGAGGTTTTAAGGGTGTGAATATATACTCCAGTAAATTTTGATCTAACGGTCAGATTTGGGTTTAATTTGGAGTAGAGCCCAAGATTTCCTTCTTTGATATCTTAAATTTGCCGGCTGATTTTGCCATGTGGCAATATTTGATTTGCTGGCAATATGGTACTTGAGTATTAATGACATCATTACCAAAAGTAGCCGTTGTAACTAATTTATGGTAAGAATTGATCATCAAGGCCGTTTTCTATAAGAGAATTGCATTCCTTATATAAGCCAATTTGTTTAATTACATTCAGGAATAAATCTAGAATGAATTACATGATCAAGGCTAGTCATTATACTCTAAATTGGAGTGATTTGTTCAGCAGAGTGAGGTCTTCTGAGTTCTTCAAGATGTCTGCTGATTTTCCTTAAGTGTTGCTGGAACCTTCAGTGTTGCTGTCATGATCCAACCTGGTTTGATGGAACCTTCAGTGTTGCTGTCATGATCCAACCTGGATGATGAATCTTCCAGCTTTATTGTGAGTGGTGATCCAACCTGGTTTGATGGGTCTTCTAGCTCTACTTCTGAACCATGTAGGACCATCAAATCAATTTTATGATCAGCCTGGATGATATCCCACTGGTTCAGGTTCTCTCACCATCGGATGTTCTTCATCATCAGATGGGATGTAGCATCTAATGTGTCCTTGTTGTATTTCTTCGCTTCTCTTGAAGGGGAAGGAAGATTGAAGGGTGCTTCAATGGAGTCGAAGAGAGGGCCATGAACTCAGCCTTCATGTTCTGTTTAGACACAGTAGCTTTTGATAACAAGCTCTCCATGTAGAACTTCCCCTTGGAGAAGAAGCTCTGCTTGCTTGCTACTTTGTCCTCTGCATCTCTTCCTCCTTTAGCTTTCAACAAGAACGTCTCTTCTTCCTTTAGCTTTCATGGGCATACTCATGTTGAGTAAGCCAAGTAAATAGATCTGCATCATCTTCATTTTCGGGACAAATCTTCATCTCCTTCACCCAAAACTTTGGTTGAAGAATGATCTCCATTCCATCTCTTCTTTCAATTGTCTCCATACCTGAAACAAGAATAGTGTTAAATGATTTGTGTTCTTAGGTGTTCTCATAACTTCCTCCTTTTATAGGGGTAGAAATGAGGTAGTGGAGTGAAAGATGACAAAACTATAGAGGTGATAGGTCTGAATTTCTGAAAAGTGATTTCTTAAGATCAACAGTGAGATTCTTGATCTAAGGGTGCACATTTAAGGATATTCAGACTTTATCTAATGGAATGCAGAAATTATAAATTTTGACCATGAGTTATTTGAAATCCGTACAGTGCATGCATACTGTTGAGTCGGTGAGGATGGTGTATTAATCCAGCCAAGTATGGCTCAGTAGTATACTGTATGTATGTATATGAATAAAGTATTTTATGAAGAATAGTTTATTAATATACATAGTTATACATTGCTTAGAGTAAAGAGATCAAATAACTTTGTTCAGGTCTGTTGTATGTGTATATACTATGTAATGCAGATTTTAGAGTATTTCATCAAGGATTCTTAAGGTATCATTGATTCCCCCTTGATTAGATAACTCTATGTTTTCCCTCAGCTTTATTTGTCTTCATTGGGAAAGAACTTACCTGAAGATGAGGGTGTCTATTCACCTCATCTGATCCTCCTAGTCTGCTGCAAAATGTATCAGCTGAGGTCTTCAGCTGATCTTGTGCTCTTCATGTGCTTGGGTCCAAGAGTCCTAAGCTATAGCATATGGTCTTGAATCTTTCTTCAGCTAGGGGCTTAGTCAAGATGTCTGCTCTTTGGATATCTGTGTGAATTTTCTCCATCTTGATGTCCTTCTTTTCAAGGTGGTCTCTTATAAAATGGTGTCGAATGTCGACATGCTTGCACCTTGTGTGGAGGACTGGATTTTGAGTGATGGCAATGGCACTGCTGCTGTCACAAAAGATAGGGACTTCTCTTGCCTCTACATTGTAATCTTTGAGTTGTTGAACTAGCCAGAGTAGCTGACTACAACAACTTCCAGTTGCCATATATTCTGCTTCAGTGGTGGATGTTGCAACTGAGGTTTGTTTCTTAGAGAACCTGATATCAACTTGTTGCCTAGAAATTGACAGGTTCCTGATGTGGATTTCCTATCAATTCTGCATCCTCTATAGTCTGAGTCAGAATAGCCACTTAATTCTAGATTGTCATCAGCAGGGTACCATAGTCCTAAGTTGACTGATCCTTTTAGGTACTTGAGAATCTTCCTTGCTGCTTCTAGATGACTTTGCTTTGGGTTTGCTTGAAACCTAGCACATACTCCTACAGCAAATGTTATGTCTGGTCTGCTGGCTGTAAGGTATAGTAGAGATCCAATCAGTGCTCTATATTCAGCTTGATCAACTGCCTTTCCGGACTCATCTGGTTCCATTTTGAAAGATGTCATCATAGGAATCCTTGCAGTTTTGCTTTGTAGAGCTTTGAATCTTTCTAGTAGATTCTTGGTATACTTGGACTGGTTGATGAAGATCCCTTCTGGACTCTGCTTGCCTTAAAGTCCTAGGAAATAGTTCATCTCACCCATCATGCTCATTTCGAATTTTCCTTGCATAAGTTCAGAGAACTTCTTGCACATCTCTTGATTGGGTGATCCAAATATAATGTCATCTACATATATTTGTACCATTAGAATGTCTTCTCCTTCTTGTATTCTGAAGAGAGTTCTATCAACTTTGCCTTTTGTATATCCATTGTCAAGTAGGAATTGTGACAATGTGTCATACCAAGCTCTAGGGGCTTGTTTTAGACCATAGAGAGCCTTCTTCAGTCGATATACTTGATCACCTTTTTCAAATCCTGGAGGCTGCTCTACATATACTTCTTCTACCAGAATACCATTTAGAAAAGCACTTTTGACATCCATTTAGTATACTTTGAAGCCCATAAATGATGCATAGGCTAGAAATAGTCGAATGGCTTCTAATCTGGCTACTGGAGCAAAAGTTTCATCATAGTCAATTCCTTCAGATTGTGAATATCCTTTTGCAACTAGCCTTGCTTTATTTCTAGTTATTACATCATTTTCGTCCTTCTTATTTTTGAATACCCACTTTGTTCCTACTACGTTGTGGTTTTCATGACGATCTACCAATTCCCAGACTTCATTTCTTTCGAATTGGTTTAGTTCCTCTTGCATAGCAGTGATCCAATTGCTATCAGTCATTGCTTCTTCTATGTCAGCTGGTTCAATGTTGGAGAGGAAAGCACACCAGCAGAACATAGATGATTGAGAATTTTGATTCAGTTGTCTTCTTGTCTTGACACCTGATTCTGCTCCTCCTAATATGAGGTTTGATGGATGGTTGTTCCTCCATGTATGTCTTACAGGAGTATCTGCATTAGATGAACTTGGATTCTCATCTGTTCTATTGTCATCAGGAGGGTTGACTTGATTTGGTCGATCATCATCTGTATCTTGAGTGTCAAAGAGATCATTCCCCTTGCATTTGGGATTGTTGCATCTTGATTGTGGATAACTTGTTCAGCTTGAGTTTGAGATCTAGTGACTGGTCTGTGTGGTTTATCTTCCTCTGGTTCTTCAGGGAATGGTTCATTGACTTCAATAAACTCATCAGACCTCTTCTTGATCACTAGTTTCTTCATCTGTTCTGCAGCTGAGGTTGTTTCTACTGCACTCTTTTCACAAGATTCATCAAAAACAACATGTGGTGTTTCTTCCACAAGAAGGGTACGTTTGTTGAATACCCTAAATGCTTTGCTAGTTGAGGAGTGTCCCAAGAATATCCCCTCATCTGCTTTGGCATCAAAAGCATTCAACTTACTTTTCCCATTGTTGTGAATGAAACACTTACAACCAAATATATGAAAGTAAGATACTCTAGGTTTTCTTCCTTTCCACAGTTCATATGGGGTTTTCTCATGGATTTTGTGAATACCTGACCTGTTTTGAGTGTGGCAAGCTGTGTTGATAGCTTCTGCCCAAAGCTTCTTAGGAGTAGAGAATTCAGCAAGGAGTGTTCTTGCAGCTTCTTTGAGTGTTCTGACTCTTCTTTCAGCTACACCATTTTGTTGTGGTGTTCTTACTACACTTGTCTCATGCTGAATACCATTAGAAGTACAATATGCAATAATATAGGAGTTAATAAATTCAGTGCCTTTGTCACTTCTAATTTTCACAATAGGCTCTCCTTTCTCTACTTGGATCCTCTTTAACAGTTCAGGAAGCTTCTGCTGAGTTTCACTCTTCTTGTATAAGAAGATAACCCAAGTAAACTTGGAGTAGTCATCTACAACAATAAGAGTGTATTTTCTTCCTGTTAGGGTGGTTGGAGTGATTGGTCCAAAGAGATCCATGTGTAACAGTTCAAGAACTCTGCTGGTTGATGCTGTCTTCTTGGTCTTGAAGGAGACCTTTGTTTGCTTTCCTTGTTGACATGCATCACAGACCTGATCTTTACAGTAGAGTTCATTAGGCAGACCATCAACTAAGGATTCCCTTGCTAACTTGTTCAGAGTCTTAAAGTTCAGATGACTAAGACGTTTGTGCCATAGCCAGCTGACATCTTTAGGGCTTTTCACAAGCAGACATGTATCCTTAGGACAGCTGTTCCAATTTGCAAGATACATACTTCCCTTTCTAGATCCTGTTAGAAGGTTTTGTTTTGTTCTTTTATCACTTATGAGACATTCATCTTTAGAGAATTTAACTGAATAACCAGTGTCACAAAAATGAGAAACAGATAATAAATTAAACTTAAGACCTTCTACATATAATACATCATGTACCTCAATGTCACCATTTCTAAGGGTGCCATATCCTTTTGTGTTACCGTGCGCGTTATCACCAAAGAAGACTTTTGGACCTTTCTTTTCTGTGTAGTTGGTCAGCAGGTCTTTGGTTCCAGTCATATGGGTTGAGCATCCACTATCTATGTACCATATCTCTCCTGCTAGACCTCCTTTTCTGTATAGGTCCCTCCTTTCCTGCAAGAAAGGTTAAGTCTTAGGTACCCATTTTGTTTTGGGTCCTTGGGTGTTAGTACTACCCTTGGGAACCCACATATACATTGGTCGTTTGAACAACCTTGAGCACTTGAGTTGTTTCCCTCGGGCATCACAGAACCAAATCTTACCAGTTAACACCTTGGACTGATCTGATTTGTTGTTTGTGTCAGCTAAGTAATAGTCAAATGGTTTTCCTTTATAGGAGTGAACATACAATATCTTTTGACTAGTTACATTCGGCCTGGGTGCATTAGCTGGTCGATGCACACGATTATATGGACCATACTCTTCTGTTCTCACAATGTCATAAGAGATAGGGGGTGCAAAGAGAACAGATTTGTTTGAAGAAGATTTCTTCTTCTTGGATGGAGCAGCATACAGCTGAGACTGTCTCAGACGAGATGGTCTAGGCTGTTTGCTGTTCCTCTGTATAGGTTTGGGGTTAACTTTTCTTTTACCATTTTTGGTGTTGTAATAGTTAGCCTTAGTTGGTACAGATGCCTTTTGGTTCATATTGAGTTCATTGTGTTTAGAACACTCACCCTGTTCATGTGTCTGAGTAGTGCACTTGTTAGGTGTACTACCCCCAGCTGGAGAGGATGTTGATGGATTAAGTTCATAGCCAAAACCCATCTTATTGCCATTTGATCTATAATATTCAGAGATACTTTCAATCGTAGTCGAAGCTTTATTGAACTCTGATATCTTTTGATTTAGGCATTCCTTCTCCTTTTCTAAGAGCTTGTGTGGTTGGAAGAGGTCATCGAACTTAGATTGTAGTATACGAAATTCCTTGGTTTCTAAGGCTTGAGTTTCTAACATCCCCTCATACAACTGAGTTATTGTGGTATTTTCTTCCTTAAGAAGTTCCACTTCTTTGGTCAGCCTTTCATTCATGGTGACTAACTCAGGGGTGTTATCAAACTTAACCTTTTTCAACCTAGCAATTTATTTCCTTAAATCCTTATTCTCCTCTTCCACTTCTATAAAGGCTCTAGTGGCAATATCCAGATCACCTTTTACCTTTCTTAACGATTGATAATAGGTGTCTTCTGATTCGCCTTCAGATGAGTCTATGTCATCTGTTTGTGAGAAAATAGGTGAATGGAAAGTAGTAGTGTAGGAATTTACCTCATTTTCTCCTATGGCCATCATAGCTAGATCGTCTGAATCATCTGAGTAGATTTGACAGTCTGGTGATGTAGGAAGTTCATCACTTTGATATTCAGATTCTTCAGTCAGCATTGCTTGCTTATCTGAATTTCTTCTGTCTCTCCTTGGCCTTCTTTCTTCTTTGTCATCCAGCTCAGGGCATTCATAGACATAGTGTCCTGGTTTACGACAATTGAAGCATGCTCCAGGCTTTTGATTTGAATTGCCTTTCCTTGGAGGTGTGGCATCTCTTTTTCTGGAGCCTCGGCTGTCAGATGACTCCACATCCTTTCTAGGAAGTCTTTCTGGTGTTCTTTCTCTGGAACCTCTAGAGGGTGAACTTGCTCTTCTATCTTTGTAGTTTCTATAGAACTTTCTATATTTGCTGTTGAGAGTGTTCATCCTTTCGAATCTCTTGATCATAAGAGCCATTTGTTCCTTCAGACTCATGTCTGATCCTTCACAGTCTTCTGTTTTCAGAGAGGCCTTTGCCAGATGAGGTGCTTGCAGCTTTTGTATTTGCTGCCTTGAAAGCTACAGTCTTGGATGTAGATGGAGTAGCAATAGGTTCATCATTTTCTGAGTTTTCTTCTCTTTCAAGATCACATTCATGGGCTTTTAGATTCTGAAATAGAGTCTGTGCAGACCACTCCTTGATATCTTGAGTATCTTTGATGATGGTCTTCTTGAGTCTCCATTTCTTGGTTAGAGAGTCTAATATCTTTAGATTTTTCTCTCTATTTGTATATTTCTTGCCCAGAGATTCTATCTCATTGATGATCTTGGTAAATCTATTGTCTAGTTGATCAATAGACTCTTCTGGTTGCATTTTGAAATGTTCAAACTTCTTGACTGCTGTTGTCAACTTGCTCTCCTTAATCAGCTCGGTTCCTTCACAGAGGAGTGCTAGAGCATCCCACATTTCCTTAGCTGTTTCACAATTGATTACTTTTGCAATGTACTCATTTGGAAGAGTTTGCATGATGTAATCTTGAGCAATGCTGTCAAGATTTGACTGCTTCATCTCTTCTGGTGTGAGATCCTTCATCGCCTTGGGGGCTAGTTCTCCAACTGGAACTTCTGGATCACCATTTGCAGTGTTGACTGCCATGATGGTGATTGGGCCTTCGGTGATTACTGACCACATCTTGTAGTGGACTGATGTGAGATTCTTCCTCATCCTGATCTTCCAGTAATCATAATCCTCCACTGAAAACTTTGGCAACTTACGCATATTAGCACTCATGCTGTATGAGTTTTCGAAAACAAGTTTTTCAAAAGAAAAAGATCTGTTCAAGAGGACTACAGAGAGACTCCCTCAAGTCTTCTGATAATCTAGAGAATGTAGTCCGTTAGAACCACTGCTCTGATACCACTTGTTGGTCCCTGAACGAGTAGTGAATGGTATTAAAGTCTAGAGGGGAGGGGTGAATAGACTTTAAAACTTTTTCAAGAGAGTTGGGAACCTCTTCTGATTGCTATGTCAACTGGACTACAAGTCTGCTGGTCCAGATGACTATAGTGATCTGATAGAGGAGGTTATATGCGGAATTATGGTAGGCCTTGTTTAGACTCGTTCTTTTGTTTCTTGTGAAAGTGTTTAACTTGTTTTCTTTAATGAAAGTACTCAGCTGATGCTGGTTTGAAAGTTGTGGCCTTGTTTTGAAGAATATTGAAATCACAGTATGCACTTATATAATAGTTAATGAAATGACAGAATGTAAAGTGCAATAAGTAAATAACACCAGGTTTATAGTGGTTCGGATATACGATCCTACGTCCACTCTCACGTCCTAACGTGATATTTAATCCCTTTAATTTACCGCAAATTACAAGGGTCTTGACCTTTATAGTCCCAAGGATAGGACTTTGAGATCTGAGCCGTCCTAACAGCTACGGTCTCCACAAGTGATTGTAAGCACTTGCACTTTGAGGGTTTCAAAAACTTTAACCTTTCGGAGAGGGTTTGGGGTTTTTGAAGTGTATCCAACTAATGGTTCAAGCTTATAATTTGCTTAACCACTTTGCCTAAAACAAATGATATACAATATGAACAGGTTTCAGGTTCTTATGGGTTGGATAGAAATCACTTAAGAGCTATGGATAATCTAATGGATTCTGGCTCTTTTGAGAACTCTTGGGACAATATGACTTTAGCTTGATTGCTTGCTAGACTTGTTGAATTCTCTCGTTGTCACTTCGTACTTGTGATTTCTCATCCTCTTGTATTTATAGTGGTGATTGCTTGCAACTAGCCGTTGGAGTTGACTAGCCGTTAGGGCAATCTTTCCATAATGGCTTGATTCCTTGATTCCAGTCGCTTGATTGCTTCAATCCTGGGATCATGTCAATCTTCTAAATAAGGTAGGTCTTTGTTTAAACTGTAAGATGACTTTGGAATCAGCCGAGTCCTGGAAGAACACATAGTCTTCTGATCTGTACTTCTAGTCTTCTGACTACTCTTCTGGCCTTGCGTCTTCTGTCTTTAGATATCAGCAGAGTAAAACTCTTCTGATCTGGCAATTCTTTGTCCTGCTTTAGGCCATCTTCAATCTGGGACTCCATCAGTCAAGTAGGTATACAAGCACCTTACTTAACTGGTCTTCAAGGATCTCCTAGTCTTCATGTCTTCTACTCTTCTCATCTTGAGGGAGCGCATGTAAGCCGGGACTGTGCTGATCAGCTGATATCTATACAGTTGATCACACAAGACTAGTCTAAGCTGTTCTATACAAAGTCAGCTGATCCTATTACATTTATAAACTCTAAGTGTTTTGGCCATCAAAACTATTCTAACATCAAGTGGGGCTTAGGGTGAATTTATATCCCAACAAGGTGTTAGAGCTTCAAGAGGAAAAGTCTCTACAACTTGCTCTAAGAGAGAGCAGAGCTGAAAGCAGGACCAAGTCTAAGTCAAGGACCAACTCTTCTGGTTCTGGAACTCCAGAATCCAAGGTCCCTGAAGGTCAACCAATAGAGGCCAATCTCCTTGAAACTCAGAATCCTGATCCCAACTCCCCTGAAACTCATATTACTCCTACAAACCAACCAATCACCCCTGTCAATCTTACAAAGAGATATTCTCCATAAGGGAGTGTGCAAAGAAGTGGGATAGATGTGCTTGCAGACTTAGCTGTAGATGAGACTAGATTGCAATCACCCCTTGACTCATCTATGCTCAATTATTCAAAGCTTTTAGAAGCTGCACTTCATGAGCCAACCCCCCTGAGTAAAGCCCCTTCAGATCCATTGCTCTCAAAAGCAACTGAAGTGCCTTCAACTGCACCCAACCCTTCTGAAGCCAACATCCCTGAACATAACCTTCCTAAATCCACTTTAGGAGAAGACAGAGCCAACTCCCCTATAACCCAAAGTCCCCATTCCAGTGGAGATGAGGAGGAGTATACTTATGAGAGTATGCTCAGAGGTGGAGCCAAGGCTACTGTGGACAGTTTGTATCCACAACTTGCTGAATTTCCAAGAATTCAGAAGATGTTCCATGACTTAAGGATGCTTGTGGATGTGAAAGATAAATACATGATGGAGATATCACAAGTCATCCAAGATAAGGGTGCAAACTGGTGGCAAGTGGAAGAAAGCAGACTACTACACTTTGCTGGTGTGCTAAAAACAAGATTTCTCACTGATGAGAATGTTTTTGCAAAGTTAATAGGTAAGAAGATCATTGAGGAAAAGGAAAGAAAAGCTAAGGGCATCAAACACCCTGATAGTAGCTCAAATGATGATGATTCTCCTAATGATCCCTCAAACCCCTCAAAACCCAACCTTCCTGAAACCAATCCCAAACCTTCTGAATCCAATCTGCCTTCAACCCCCCTCTTAACCTATCATAGGAAAGGCTATGTTTCATCAGAGGTGTTGACCAAGGGTGGTAACACAACCAAAGATACATCTGCCAATGAAGGTTCTTCTGAACCCAAGGCACAGCCTAAAGATGTTGAGGTTCCTACTTTAGAGGCTAGTTTGATTAAGGCCTATTCAGTGTCAGGAGAGTTGGACACTGATCAGCCCTTACTCATTCAGGATGACTCAATGGCTGCTGAAATAAGCACTGTGATCTCCCCACAACTGCCATCTTTGAACCTTGTTGAAGGTGGAGATGTTGCAGGTCTAAGTGAAGGTGTTGAAAAGGAGAGATTAGTCAAAACATTAGAGGGAGTAGAGGATGAAAGAGAGGTTGTGATTACTAAGATAGTGAGTGTACCACAAATAAAGGGTGGTATAAGTGAGGAAGGACAGGTTATTCTTGAAGTCAAATCTGAACTTCAAGAATCCCTTGATGAAAGGAGGCCTGATTCCTTGGGTGAGGACATCATTAATGAAGGAAGAAAAGAAAGAGTTGAAAATGAGAAGAAGGCTGCTGATGTATCAGAGTCTTATGAAAAAGAAAATGAGGGTGATGAGTGTTTATTCCCTAACATTTTTGATTTATCTAACATTACAGGTATCTCTCTTGACCAAATATTTGCAGATGAGTTCTTAACAGATGCACCCATCCAAGTAGACACTAGATCAGCACAAGCCTTACTTGGGATGCAATCAGAAAAGTTGGACTCCTTGGCTCATCAAGTCCAATCTGCTCATGCTGAAACATCTGGAGCATTGAATGAGCAAGGAAGAACTCTAGCATTTGTGGAGATGAGATTAACTGGCTCTGAAGATGTAGTGCTCCCTACATTGGAAGCAAGGATAAGTGGAGTGGAATCTGGTTTTCAAACCATTTCCACTGAAATTCAGAAAGCCAAAACCACCATGGAATCCATCTCAGAAGAGGTCAAGAAGGAACAGAAGTTGCTGAAAGATAATCACAATGCAAATGTCAAAGCTCTCAGACTAACTGTCAAGCAAGCCCTTGGAAAGAAGACTGCACTACAAAGAAAAAGAGCTGAGGAACAAAGGCTAGCAATGGTGAAAGCTGCTTCAGAGAAATTTTCCCAGGAAGTGATGGTCAACATTGCTGAAGGTGCAGTGGTCAACCTCACTGAGCTCTTAAAAGCCCAATTGGATGCATCTCTGAAAGCAACCTTGGAGGAGGTTGTTGAGCAAAAGATGAAACCTGTTCTAGCCTTCCTTAGCTTGAGCAGTGATAGGATGCAGAATATACATGATGAGAATGTATATCTGCTGGAAGAGATGAAATCTCTGAACCTAGCCCAATCCGTGATGGCTACAACCATGAGTGAGCTCAAACCTCAATGTTTTGATGCTGCCAAAAAGGGGGAAAGGGAAAGAGCAAGGGCAAAATGTGCCTTGATTATTGGAGGTTCAGACAAGGGCAAGGAAAAAACTGCTGAAGATAAGGGAAAAGAGCCAGCAGTGCTGAACTTGGAAGACTTGGATGAAGAAGAGCAGTTAGCCATAGCCTTGAAGGCTTCTATGGCATCAGCACAGGAAGAAAGGGCAAGATTTCAGCAGAGACCAGGAGGAGAAGTTTCTGGATTGGACAAAGGTGCTGAAGGTGTCCAAACCAGAGGCCAAATCAAGAAGGCCAAGGGAAACAAAAGAAAAGCTGAAACATTCACTGACTTTCCCAATAGCCTAGAACTCCCTCTTGAGTTCAGAATTGTAGAAGAATCAATTCCCAAGAAGAAGCCCAAGACTGCTGAAAAGGACAAGTCTTCTGAAACTGAAAAGTCTGCTGAGACTAAGTCCCCTGATGCTGCCAAAGCTGCTGAAGATATAGAGGAATTTTATGAAGAAGGCTTTGGACCAGGACCAAAGAAGAAGAAAGTTGTGTTGCTGAATGATCCATCAAAGTTGTTTCATGAAGGGTATGGCAAAGACCCTGAAACTCAACAGAAATTGGCCATGATGAGGGCCCAAGAGAAAATAGACTTGATGGATGAAGCACAAAGAGCAAGAGACCAAAGAAGAGCAAATTTTCAAAAGCCAAGAAGAAGGAGAGCAACTTACAGCAAGATGAAGCCACAGCTACTGATTCCCATGGACACCAAATATCCACACTTGGATAAATGGGTACCTATTCAGCTGAATGACTCATGGGAAGAGGCCAAAAGGGAGTTTGTATATGACTATTATGTCATTGACAGGTGGAATGGAAGGGAAGTCAACACCACCTTTGCTGAGTTCATGATTGAATACTTCAGAGACCTTTATCAGCAACTACTTGCAGCTGCTGATCTTGCAAGGATTGAACTCACTGCTCCCAAGCCAATCATCTACATTCCTCCCAAGCTGGAAGGATGTATTGATCAATCTAGGATTCTCCAAGAATTCCTAGAAATTGTGAAGCTTACCAAGATGGTTCTTGGACCCAAGGGAACCAACCAAGAGGCCATGGAGCTGAAAAGAAAAGTGTGGGCACAATATGGGATGGTGCCACCTCCTGAGGATGACCTCTAAAAATGGCTAAGTCTTCTGACCTTTTTTGGTGGTTGAAAACTTATCTTATCTGAAGATATGTTTAATTGGTCATCTATGCTGAAGTTTGGTCAAGAATGCTGATGTGCTCTGATAATCTGTTTGCTCTGATATGCTATGATTGCTCTAATATAAGTTTTTGCTCTGATACTTGAAGATCTAGATGCTATTAAGTATTTAGTATATGCTCTGATGTAATAGTGTTTTGGATTCATGCTCTGATATGTTAACTTCAACTATCAACATGCTTGTAATGTACATTTGAATGAATGATAGTGGAACATCCTTGAATCAAGAAACACTGTTACAGAAATCTCTTTGTGCCTATCTTTGAAACCTATTTGCAACAGGAATGGTGAGTACACTAACACATTCTTTTTCAGGAAAATTGACTCTGGTCATGTCTTCTAAAGATAAATGTAATAGGTGTAGTCAAGTCACTTTTGCATAAAATGTATAGGTTTTGGCATCATCAAAAAGAGGGAAATTGTTGGGAATAAAATGAGATATGTTTTGATTCAATACCAAAACCCCCTGAGACATGCCTAAGCTTAAGATGATTATGTTCTAAGCTGTTAGAACATGTAAAATAAGGCTAGATGAGGAGCTGATATGTTAGGCAGCTCTTAGATGATTAGATGCACAATTTGAGGGGGAACCTATGCTTTGAAGGCTATCAAGAACAAGTCCCCTTAATTAGAGCCGTCAAAACGGGCTGGGCCCGTTGGGTCAGCCCGCCCCGCCACTTAAAATAGTGGGTTGGGCTAAGCTTTTCGAAGCCCGCCAAGAAGCGGGCCCAGGCGGGCCGGCCGTCAAAACGGGCTGGGCCCGTTGGGTCAGCCCGCCCCGCCACTTAAAATAGTGGGTTGGGCTAAGCTTTTCGAAGCCCGCCAAGAAGCGGGCCCAGGCGGGCCGGCCCGTTTGGTTCGCGGTCTTTGGCGGGTTGGTGCGGGCTTTGGCGGGCTGGCCCGCCTTTTTAAAAAAAAAAATTATATTTACTTAAAAAATATAAAAAAAAATGTATTTTCTGCATTTTGTAGGGGTTGAACTCAGGACCTGTCTAGGTAATGATGCTCTAACCATTTGAACTATCCAACTTTGTTTTAAAAAAATATACAATAAATCTAACTAAAAGAAAAAACTCTAGTAAATGACAGATTATAGAAGCAGCTCCATTTTTTTCCTTCTTTCTTCATTTTCTGATATATATATAAATAATATTATTGTAATTTATAGTGTATTATACAATTAATAATGACAATGTTTCTATTTAGTTTTTTTGTTGTTAATTATTAACACTATAATTCTTGATATATACTGTAATTTTTGTGTTTCTTAATAAATTTAATAAATACTTTTGTAAAAAAAAAAAAAGTTGGCCCGCCTAAACCCGCGGCCCGCCCATTTTTGGGTTGTGTTGAGGTTTTTGCAGCCCGCTTGACAAACGGTTTGGCCCGCCCCGCCCCGCCAAATGACGGGCTTTTACGGTTTTGGCCCGTCCCGCCCCGCCGGCCCGTCTTGACAGGTCTACCCTTAATGCTCAAATTCTGGAACAATCACCAAAGCTATTAAAGGCCAAGTATGCTGATCAGGAGAGTTGTCCAGAGGAGTTGTTTCTGCACAATTAAAACAAGAACAAATGTTCTTAATCTTAAAGGCCAAGTATGCTGATCAGGAGAGTTGTCCAGAAGAGTTGTCTTAGTGCAATTGAACCAGAACAAGTGTTCTGAAGCTTAAAGATCAACTATCCTGAAGAGATAAAGACAACTACACACTAAAAGACTTCAAAGAATGATACTGAGATCAATTCCAAGTGAAGCAAATGGTAAAGAGCCAAGTCATCTGAAGAGAGCAAGCCAACTATGCTGATAAGCAAGTATGCTGATAGTGATAAGCAGAGTTGTCCATTTGATGAGGAATGTTGTCCTATCATTGGATCAACCTTTAGAAGCCATGTCCAAGTCCTAACAAGTGAATCTTAAAGTCAGACATTGGGAAGAGTGCTGCAGAATGAACACAAAGTCTTAACAGTCGTTTATTACCCAAATGAGGACATGTCACTATCAAGAATCTGTCTTCCAGTTTGAAGAACTCAAGGAAGACATTTATAGCAATTTGGGACTGCCTCTACAACGGGCTAATCCTCAAATTTTTCTATAAATAAAGAAGTGTGAAGACCATTTGAAGCATCCATTCTACATCCAACTGAATAAGCATTCTGAAGCTTCAAAAGTCATAAGACATTCTTAGTCTTGAAACACTTCTTCTAAGCTGAACTCATTGTATACCCATACAAAGCTTAGAGAGATATCCTAATCCTTATACACTGACCTTCATTGTAAAGGATATCTCATTAGTTGGAACCTTACTTCAACCCTTACCCCTTTCAAGAGTGAAAGTGAGAAGGTTGTAGTAGTAGAAGTGGTAGGAGCTGACTGTTGAGAGAATAACAGTTCAGTTCTGAGTTGAGAAGAGGGTACTAGGACTCTAGACATCCTAGAGATCAATTTACCAAGGAGTGGTGTTCTTGATCAAGTGCACCTTGGCACTATAAAACAAGTTAATTCCAAGAGTGAAGGAATTATCCTGTTAAATCAGGGAAAGTGGATGTAGGAGCTTGAGTCTCTGAACCACTATAACCTCTTGTGTTGATTTACTTTCAAAGTACTTTCATACAATCAACACTGCACAAAACTGATCTTTCAAAGAACATATATTCAAAGACTGTGCAATAACTGTATTGGACAAGTTCCCTGAAAAACTGGATTATATTGCTTAAGTGATTTCAGAACATAAAGGAGTTTGAACTAAAGGGTCAACCACTAATTCCGCACTTATAACCAACTTAGATAGTCATTCAACTAAGCACTCAATAGTACTTACTAGCTTGGGTATCTTTGAAAAGGTTATACATCTTCAGCAGAGTTGTCCAAGACAACATTGCTGATCTCTGGTTTGATCAAAGTTAGAAAGAATTTGCATACAAGTGTATTCCCCCCCCCCCATACACTTGTTATATACTCCTTCTAGGACCAACACATTCCAAATTAGAGTTGGCTTTGCATGTGATATTTATTTTATTACTCGGTGTGGGATCAAGTAGAAAGAGCATAACTTTGTGGTGCTTACTATATAATTTAAATTTACGTATTATTTACCTCAAAATTCACCCATTTTGCAGACATTGCTCTGTTTATATGCTTATTATTGACGGGTTGGATTGATGTTGTTCTTATTACTGCAGCTTTACTTGGAAAAGGTGTTTTATTTATTTAAGAATAAAACTTCATATGTCATATGTAAAGGGACACTTGTTTTCACTTGATTGGTTTTAGTTTTATTACGCACAATGCACTAATATACTGGTACATCATTTTTAACCATCTAGTGACTGACTATGCTTCACTTGGCAGGTTCAAGAATCAGAAACATATCGAGGAACCTTCTTTTGTCACTTTGCTCGCAGCTGATAACCATCCATTGTTGCAGCCATAGAAGAATGATACCAATCGAGATGCTAAGCTATTGTGAGAAACAGATGCAACCAAAGAATAATAAAATATAATTGCCCCACCCAATCCCATTAATCAAAGATCTAACTTCTATTTTTAGTCTGACTAAAGCCTGGTTTATTTTATTTATGTGTATTCTTAGTTCGAATTTAAAAGCTTGGGAGGAGATGTCTTGTATTTGCGAATAAACTATTTACGAGTAAAAATAGAACAAAAATTTATGCGGGGAAGAAATTGAAAAAATACACTGTTCAAGAAATTGGAAAATGACATTCTTCCAGAAATTGAGAAAAATAGACAACCGAAATTTATGTTGAAAAATATAATTTTATACATTACAAAAAACAAAAACAATAAAAGTCAGATAAAATCTATTTAAATTAAATGAAGCAAATTCAAGCTAAAATTCTTCAAGTTTCATGTGCAATTGGTGCACGATTTTTTTCAATAGGGCAGTTTGTGTCCATTAGTAGACCACTTCGAAACACAATTTATACATATGGGAACAAAATCATTATAGTAAACTACTTGAATTATGTAATATATGTTTTGATTAAGATATTTCTAGAGAAACGGTACATTTTCATCCAACAATAGGAAATAATAAGTGTTTTGATTAAAATATTTCTAGAGAAAAATACATTTTCATCCAACAATAGGAAATCAACACTCATGAGCTCCTTATTTCTTTTTAAATTGTGTGCCTCCCATTTTTATAGAAGACGAATCAAAACACATCTTGACTCGTTGTTTAGGTTAAGATTATCAATCGGTATAACAGAGTATACTTGAGATCTTACTCTATTTTCCATTTTTATCGGTTATTCTCATTATTTTCCGAGTTTATTTCCTCTAAGAGACAATCCTAGAGACACAAATACATAGAAAGACATAAATTTAAATAATTACAAAAATAAGATCCAAAACCAACATATAGAATACCCTTGATACCCTTATATTTGACAACTAATAATTAATTCGAAATTAATATTACTCCATTATAATTTGAAGTCCACTTTTCATGGAATTTTAGAAAACTTCCATCTAATACTTTCCTTATAAAAAACTCTTTCTTAAACCTATATTAGTATTCCTACTATAAATATAAGCCTTTAACTTATTCTACAATTTCCATGATCTCGTGCGAATCGCCACAACACTGTAATCATCACCACACCTATGAAAATCAAACCCCACTCAGAATCTAACTTGACAGAAAACGGAGGTAATTTCATTGATGTTCTCATACTAGGGTTCCATAAAAATATATGATTTTCATCTATGATTAGACATATTATCCCATTACAAATTGTTTTCGATTCGATTGTTCATATTTGTGTTTTCGATCTTCAAGGCGATTGCAAGGGAACTCCCTGGACGCATCGATAATACAATTCATAATATACTATCGCACCAACACTAGATTTAAATTGACTATTTGAGTTTGAACTGGTCAATATAATATTATAAATGAAATTCATAATATACTATTACTTCACAATTTATTTATATTTTAAAATCTGTGAATTTTATTTTTAAATAAATAACTATTCAATTGTTGTGTAATTACACTTTAAGAACAAATCTATTAACATATGAAAAACACGAAAATATACTCTTTGACGGTCTGAAAACATAAATAATTTATATATTTAATAATCTATGTCATCTATATAAAATATGCAAATATATAAACAAATATGAAAAAAACAGGTGCATATGGTTATAAATAATATATGCAAATATTCTGCTGCATATACCTTCATACAAATAATAATATGCAATATAAAAAATCGGGAAGATGCATTATTCATACCAATATATGCAACATAACATTTATGAATATATTTATTTTACGTATTGAAAAATAATTTTTTATATTAAAGTAAAAAAAAATGTAAATAAAAAAAACTCACAATCTTCAAATTTGCATGAACCAAGATGTGGAAGCTCATGTTCAAGTTGAATCACAACAATAGTTTATGGTAAAAGGTAGGATTAATCGATTTTATTGTCTTTAAATTCAAATGGGGCAATGGATTAATTTTCAACTAGATTTAAATTGACTAGGACCAAATAATCATCTCTATCACTAATGACAATGTAATTATCGAATTATATATTCTATATTAATTTTTTAAAATAAAATTAATATTTTAGAACATTTTATTACATATATATTGTTCTATTGCATATTAATTTATCACATATTTTAAGTAATATGCAACATAATTTTGCACATGTCAGCAAGAATATGTAACAATTTTTGGAATATATGTTTTCAAATTTTCATATAGAGTAATTATATAGAACGAAGCATTTGTTTTTTATGGAACCAGATTAGTGAGTTGTCTAACAAATCATTATTCACATAATCCATTACTATACTTTAAAATAAATAATTAAAATTTATCAATATATTTAAAAAATAAATACAAAACTTTCACATTCAAATAGATTAATTTTCTATTCGTATCTCTAATTTTCATGGAAAACCCATATAAAGCGGAAAACATCTCCCAAGCCTAAAACAATCAGAAAGAATCTAAGCTGCAAACAAAAACATAAATTTTCAGAAGAAAATGGAAAATGAGAAAGTTAGATGAAATTATTTTTCCTGCTAATGATGATGTGCAAAGTGATTATTTTCTAATAAAATTTGAGAAAGAGGAGGAAATAGGTGAGAGGGGAGAGAGATCAGTTTGGATATGCAAAAATTGATTTTATCTTTTCAAAATCTTCTTCTTACTACTATATTTTATTTTCTTCTTGAATGTTTTTTAGAAAATAAAATGTTTAAAATATATTTATTAATAAAATTATGAATAGTGAAGTTACACAAACCAAATGAATTAATTGATATTTTCAGTCTTTTCTATGATATTTCGATCATAAAGTTTAATAATGTAGGTGTATTTTAAGTTTGAAATTTATGTTTCTGTTGCATGGATTCAGAGTAGCGTGTACGTGGAAGAGAAAGAAATTAGAAATTGACCAGTTCAAACCCAAAGAATCATCTCTATCACTAATGACATGTAATTATCGAATTATATATTCTATATTAATTTTTTAAAATAAAATTAATATTTTAGAACGTGTTATTACAAATATATTGTTCTATTGCATATTATCACGTATTTTAATTGAGATATACCTAACTGTTCCTATAATTGTATGAGGCATCAAAAACCTGTAGAAAGCATCCAATGATTGTTGCACTAAACTTCAATGACTCTTATTTTTGTCATGTTGGAGCATCCTATATCTAAAACTACACTAATGCTTCAAAAATTGCATTGAGAAATGCTAAAATCAGGAACAAAAAACTTATCTAAAAATAACCGCAAAGCAATAAACTAAACTAGATAATGATGAAAACAACTAATAGTATGCACTGATCTAGAATCCTAAAAACTATATAATATCTACCTAAAGATATAAAGAAAAGGTAACAAATCCAAAAATATCTTAAAGATTAAATACAAAAATATCAAAACATAGTGACTAACCTTTGTAGGAATTTTTTTGATTGTTTATCCAAAACCTGAAGATTAAAGTTAGAACAAATTCCTAAATTTCTAGAGTCCTCTGAATCATAGAATATGTTGAGAAGAATAAACAATTATGCACCAGATCAACACAACTATATTAGGGATACTAAATGAATTCATCTTCAACACCTCAATTAGGCACTACGACCAGCCAAGTTATGCACTAGATTAGTGTATGGGCTTGTTAGAGCCCATAGGCCACATAGACGGACATGTGTCCTCCCACCAATGGACCTGCCTTTGGCGGGATACGTGTTCGATGTTTAATGGACCTCTCATTATTAGGGTGGTCCAATGGTGTTACCACCTCACCCAACAATGTATTATAAATACAAGGTCTTTTTACCCAGTTAGGCAGCTGAAAATTAATAAGAAAAATTACTCTCCACACACTTATTCTCCATATTTATCGTGTTCTCCATTCATTTAAGCAAGTGAATAACACTCATTTATCACAATTGAAACCATCTATATCCTGTATTAAAATACTAGATTATAAGATCATTTTAATGCGACTATCAATAGTTGGCGCTAGAAGTAGGGTATTATTTATTCGTTTAGTTCAAGAACAAAGGGAAGTACTCACCACGAGTTTTCTATCAAGATCATCTAAGAGACATGTGTGTTCATCTTTCAGGTACCAAGATAACACATTTTTGTCACAAACCTTTTTAAGATGTCTCAAAATGTCATCATCGAGGAAAATTCTTCCTGCATTAGATGATGTGATCTGTATTTGGGATCTCGTTATCATTATTCGTGCATTAGATGATGTGTCGACAAAGGTGAGGAGTTTGTCGCAACGTAACATAGGAATCACATGATTCCTCCACAAAAGATAGTTGATCGACGATTGCTTGATTATGACCATGTGAATGAGAGTGGTATGCGGACGAGTCACATACGACCACCGCATACTCTTTTTGGAAAATATCTTTTAACTTTTATTCTTACACTTCACTTTATACTAAAGTTTCTCGTCACTTGTACTATATCTATTATTTAATCAATTTTCTTAATCCATGTGTCAAAAAGTAACGAGAAACTTATAGGCGGACAAAGGAAGTAGTATTTATCAATCTAGGTTATAATGACATAATCTAATTTATGATGACGTGTCATCAATGTAATCTCTATTAAATAATATATGGCCACTTAACTTGTAACACCCCGTCCCAAAATTAATATGAAATAAAGGAATAGATGATTTAAGAGTTTTGAATTATATTAACGTCGTTATTTGTTTCCAAAAGATTTGATTTTCAGGAAGACGGACGAGCATTCTGGTCGGGCAACACTCCTAACACTTAATAAAGAAATAAAAGAAGTATAAGGTTTGATAAATATTTAATAATTAGTGTCGAAATGAAATAAATCTAATTAATAACCTTACAAATCATTTTATCAAAAGCTTATGTGATAAACAACTTAACGAAGCGTAATATGCATTTTAATAAATAGTATTGCCTTGCCTTGCCATCTCAATCTTAATATAAAATATAGAGCTCTGATTCATTTACTTGCTTGATCATTGATATAATATCTTATAAGTCAAAAATTCATAATCATGAAAATTACATTTTCTTGGTTGTCATGTTTTTCGTGTCTATGTGGTATAATGCTTTCCTTATCTGATTTTACATTATGACTTATTCTGATAATTTGCTATTAAATAAATATTAGAATTAAAACAAACATAATATAAGCCAATCTTGAGTTAATGTTATAATTAAATAATTTTCATCTCGAAGCGCGACGATTTCATCACCATAATTCCTAAATAAATATTTATAGCTCTCGTGTAATTTTCCGCGAAAAACTAACAAAAAATTAAGTAACAACTATGTAGTAAATATCGAGTACTAACGAATAGGGAGGTAAATAAAATATATACCACTTTAACCACAAAACTTCATGTGGTGATAATTTGACCACATCTCTCCTCACCACTTGAGACGTGGGCCATGTACCAGCCAAGGAATTAAATTCATCTCCAAATTCTTTTATAATTAAATAGAACATGAATGAGTCTTTCATTACCCCTCTCCCTCTATATATGTATTCTGTTTCTCATCCTTCATTCTAAAAACTTGCTCAAGCTCTACAGAAATCCCCACTCTCAATTTATCAAGAAACAAACAGCCATAGCTTCTTATCTTCTTCCTCCCCTCTCAAAGCAGTGTCGCCGTCCAAACTCGCCGGAATCGGTCGCCGATGACTTTAGTCTAGCTACTCAACCCATATACTAAAATAATCCCCTCAACACAAGGAACCCAAATCCACTTGCTTCAAACTCTGCACTTCTTTCTCGACCCATGTTTCCTTATTGTAAGTTGTGCGTGTATAAACTGTATATAACTTTACTCGTCAACCTCCCTTCTCCTTCTTTGGAGATGTGTGTAGGCAGATTATTGTGTGTGATTTAGTGTGTGAACTGTGCGTGAGTATATACAGTGTATATATATGTACGTATGTTGTTTGTAGAAGATAAAAGAGTTGTGAGTTAATTGACCAAGTGTGTGTGAGTGTAAATTAAATGAGCAGTGGTGTGTGTATCAATTAAATTGTGTGTGTTTAATTAATGAGTTATTTATTTATTTGTATTCTGATTATAAACATATTTATTATTATTTTAAAAGTTAGTAGTATAAGTAAAATTATCATTTAATAAGTATGTGTTTAACTGGATTGGAACGTGAGTTAAAGTTTACAAAACGTGCTTTTGAAGTTTAACAAAAAACTGGAATTTTGGTGTTAGAAGCAGTAACTTTGGAGGCTTATATCTTTTAAACGAAAATTGATTTTGACACGAAACCAACTAGAGTATATTCTCCATATGGTAGAAAGCCTGAATGTGAAATATTACATAAATTGGTGTGACAGATCGGGAGATATCAATTTTTAAAAATCAAGCAGTAAGCTGGGAAAACTGGGAAAAACAGAGCATTCGTTTTATGTTCAGTACTTCGGGGTAATTTTTACTCGACTTCGAGACACGTTTTTCACAAAACCTTTTATTGCCGGTAAACTTGATATATCATAGTGTAATTACCCCAAAATTTCATGTTAATTGAATTAACCGTTTGACGAGAAATGATTGACGAACATATGCAAAAATTCACTATTTTAAGAATGTCCAATTTTGCAAGATTACAAAATATTATCTTTTGAACCACAATTAAATTCTGCAAAAATATCCATGTCGATAGAGATGTGTTGAAATGCTATGCCAATAATTTTCGTAAGAATCAAATAGCTATAACTATTTTATTATAATTTTCTGAGCTAAAAGGACCAATATTGAAACATACAAAATCTTACAAAAATCCATAAAAAAATATTCGGCATGTGTTAAATCTTTAAAAAAAAAAATCTTGAAATAATCTAAATACCTACTTTATAGTTAAACCATTTTTCTGCAAACAATCCATTCATGTTTATTATTATATGCTAAATGTATGATTGTTATTTCGTTTGTGAATTTTGTGTGTGCAAGTGTTAGTACATCGATAATGATGTTTTCAATATAATTAAGTTACATCCTACTTTAATTGCATTATTTTATGAGGTACTCTTATATGATTGTTAAGTGAGGAACATGTTTCTATTATCTTTGAGTTATTACATAAATGATTATTATTAGTTGAAGCACGTAAACTGACATATGTTCAAATGTATTTGATTAAATTTATTATTTTGGTATTACTCATAAAGGAAAATTGTTAAGTAAATTAAGAGGCAAGAGTTCTAATAATAATTAAATATTCAAGAAAACGTGCTAGGCGAAGTGTGGCCTAATCGGAGCTCGGACAGCCTCTTCTGTGTTACGCTTGCTAAAAACTATTCAAGAAGTTTGTAACTTTTCTTAAAAGTTAACCAGGTGGGTGTCACTACTGTATTGCCGATGTAAATGTTATATGGACTGTTGGTGTATTCTAAACTAAATAAACACGAACATATAACTAAGAACATAAGAATATAATAATAATTATTATATGATATTATAATATTATGATATATGAATTACGATTTCACGGAGGTGGTGGGAAAGTGTTTATGGGGATTGCATGTGGTAGAGTCGCTACCAGTGTCCCAAATATGAGTTTCACGAAGGAGGTGGGAAAGTGTTTATGGGGATTGCATGTGGTAGAGTCGCTACCAGTGTCCCAGGAGGAGGTGGAAGCGTTTAGGGGGTAGCATGTGGTAGAGTCGCTACCAGTGTCCCACATGATATATGATAAGTATGACATATTATTTTGTGATAAGTATGATATATGATGATTAAATAAGAATATATAATGAATCCTCAGTGAATAACAAATTCACTATCCAAAAAAATAAGAATTGTTTACGATAAAATATGAATATTAATTACTTCGGCGTACTGTCAATCTGTATAACAGCGTACATGATATCCACTGAGACTTTTATCTCACACCCCAAAAATAAATATTTTCAGGTTATGATGTAGAGGGGTCGGTGTTGCAGCAGGGACGACACAGAGCTTTCCCCATATTAATATGTTATAATATATCCATTTGAGACTTATGTTTATAAATGAAATGTTTTACGAAAGGTGAAATTTATTCTTATATCGAGTGACAAACTTTTCTAAAACTACACGATGATCAATACGTAAGTTATCTTTAAACCGACGGTTGTTTATCATGTTCTAGTTTTAAAAAAAAAAATGGGTCCACATTGCTTCTATTGCTACTTATAACTTCTTTTAAATTATTTCCGCGGCAAAACTCTTATCGTTTCACTTGTGTTATTATATATTTTAAAGAAATTTTCAAGTTCGAATTTTCAGTCACTAGGTGGCGACTCGAATTTAGAGTGTTCGAGCCTTAAAGGCTGCATTCCGGATTCGGGGCGTTACATAACTTATTGAATTGTTCTTGTTATTTTTTATTAGAGATATGATGGTGCTGGTGCCAACATATTACCTCACGGTTTGTATATATCTTTGAATTGAATAGAATTAATGTTACTCCATAATTAATGTCACAACAAGAAAACAGAGCATTAAACAGGGGAGCCATCCCACATATTTCTCTATATATTTACCAAATTATTCCAGTAATTAAGAGTCATGTTTAAAGAGTTAAGACATTTTTCAGAAATTCATAAAGTCTCCTTTTCACACGACGGACATTAAAATCCGTTTTCTTTCAGCGCAAAATATTTACTTATGAATCAGGTTTTAAGTTTTTTACAACGGATTTAGCAGGACCCCGATGTCGTTTTTGTGTAGTAGTAGGTACATCGATGTCTCGTTGACTCAAAATAGTTATCATAAGGGCCGGGCTTGACTTGTTTGATTTAAATATATTTCAGCCTTAGCAAAGTGCATGTGTATGAAGAAGGAATCACCTTCAATAATGAAAATCCAGTCTTTTTATCATTAATGAAAATGACTGAAATTGATCATTAATCTTAGCTTTGCAACAGTGTTCTTTTTTTTCAATAATTATTTTGACAATGTAGGACATAATTGATATAATGGTAAACATGATGCATTATTTACGTATTTATAAGTATGTATACTTATAAATGTACAAATATGTAGTGATATTTATGTATATGTAATGAATCGCGAAGGTTCTTTGAGCAGAAAGCAAAATCTTTGATTAGAAAAATTTGAGCTCTATAGCACAAGATAAAAAGGAACAATGATTAACTAATAAATTTGCATTTAGATACAAGGTCAATCACTATAGGCTAAAATTTAAAGAAACCAACTTGACTCACGTTCACTTGGAGATGTTACAAGGAAAATGTGTAAGATAACAACCATATGAGCAGATGAAATCTGGTCCTTCATGCATTCTATGATGCTTTTCAATGCTTGTAGGGCCTTATTGAAAACACTAATTGCTCTAGAAAGTTGGTTACTGCATATTCTCCTCAAGAAGCCTTCTATTATTCTGAGTTGTAGATTGGATGCTGCAAAATAGAAAAAATTAGATAAGGACAAAGAATGTGAATCATTATGGTGATTAAACATATATTGGAGAGTTATAACTTACAATGATGTCTTTGGGGTAATCTAAATTTGCTTAAGCTTAATAATGAGTTGGAGGAGGTGGAGAAGAGTAGATGTATGCGGGTGGTGGTGGTGACTTCACGGGTGGGGGAGGTGATGAGTAGTAGTACGAAGGTGGAGGTGATGGTGAAGGTGGTAGAGGAGATGTGTATTGGTAGGGTGGTGGAGGAGACGGCGATGGTGGTGGAGGGGAGGTGTAGTGGTATGGTGGGGGTGGAGAAGGTGAAGGTGGTGGAGGAGATGTGTAGTGTTATGGAGGTGGAGGAGACGACGATGGTGGTGGAGGTGAGGTGTAGTGGTACGGAGGTGGTGGAGACGGCGATGGTGGTGGAGGTGAGGTGTATTGGTAAGGTGGGGGTGGAGAAGGTGATGGTGGTGGTGGTGGTGGAGGAGATGTGTAGTGGTAGGGAGGTGGAGGAGACGACGATGGTTGTGGAGGTGAGGTGTAGTGGTACAGAGGTGGTGGAGAAGATGATGGTGGTGGAGTGTAGTGATAGGGAGGTGGTGGTGAGGGATCGGACGGTGGTGGTGGAGACTTGTAGTAGTAAGTGGGTGGTGGAGATGGAGATGGAGGTGGCGGAGATTTGTAATAGTAAGGAGGTGGAGGAGATGGTGATGGTGGAGAAGGAGATGGGGGAGGTGGTGACTTGTAGTAGTAGGAAGGTGGTGGAGATGGTGAAGGCGGCGGTGGGGACTTGTAGTAATATGGTGGTGGTGTTGAGGGGTCGGAAGGTGGTGGTGGAGATTTGTAATAGTATGAAGAAGGGGGCAATGGTGGTGGTGACTTATTGACGTAGGGAGGGGGTGGTGGGGACTTGTAGACGTAGGTTGGTGGTGGTGGGGGTGGAGACTTGTAAACATATGGTGGTGGAGGTGGGGATTTGTAGACGTAAGTTGGTGTTGGTGGAGGTGGGGATTTGTAGACGTAAGTTGGTGTTGGTGTTGGTGGAGGTGGTGACTTGTAAACGTATGGTGGTGGAGGAGAGGATTTGTAGACGTAAGTTGGTGGTGGAGGTGGTGGAGACTTGTAAACATAAGGAGGTGGTGGCGGAGATTTATAGACATATTTCTGTGATGGTGGTGGTGGTGACTTGTACACGTATGCGGGAGACAGTGGCGGTGGTGATTTGTACACATATGCTGGAGACGGTGGCGGTGGAGACTTGTAATAGTAAGGAGTAGGACTGGGTACAGGCTTCTTGCACTTTCCAAAAGGAGTCTTTGATGCATAAGCAAAAGGTTCAGCATAAAGTACAACTTCATGTTTATCCTTGGACTTCACTCTAAGCTTGGCTCCAATCTTTCCCCAATGAATATTAGTTGGGATATTACACTTTGAACCCTTGGAAGGTGCATGAAGCTTAGCCTTGCATGCCTTTGCTCCATATTTACCATATTCAAATCCTTCAACTGCAATGCTGTATTTTCCATTGTTCTTAGTTTTTCCATATGCCACTATTTTCTTGTAACCTACCTTGCATGTTACTTCCACAACAACACCTGATTCATATATGTGTGAAAACTGTATTAAACAAAGTGTTTGGCAATCAAATAATTAATTATTATCTCTATTCATTTCAAAAACAACTTATTAATTTGTTTAATTGTGTATGTATTTCTACATTGGTAAATATTAACTAAATTGTCAATGACAACTTAATATAAGTAGTGTATAATTTATTGCATGTATGTATCTAAAAGTTGCATGCATATATAATTAAACTTGAATAATACTATATTTATTCTGTTAATCAAATTTCTAAATACTAATTTTCAAAAAATATATATATATATATATATATATTTTAAATATGAGAATTCAGGTGTACCTTCAAGATGTTTCTTGTCATGGGATTTATGTGGGGATGTCCAATTGTAGCACCTGTAGCAGTATACTTTTCCTATCACTTTAACTACCAATGGGTGGTGTGGTGGGTCGTATGGAGCATAGTGAGGGACTGGCGGTGGAGGAGAGGTGTAATGGTACGATGGAGGTGGGAATTTTACCGGTGGTGGTGGAGATGTGTAATGATACGGTGAGGGTTGTGACTTCACTGGTGGTGGTGGAGACGTGTAGTGGTACAGTGGAGGTGGAGACTTCAGCGGTGGTGGTGGAGATGTGTAGTGGTATGGTGGAGGTGATGACTTCACCGGTGGTGGTGGAGATGTGTAGTGGTATGGTGGAGGTGGGGACTTTGCTGGTGGTGGTGGAGATGTGTAGTGGTACGGTGGGGTTGGAGATTTTATTGGTGGTGGCGGGGATGTGTAGTGGTTCGATAGAGGTAGAGACTTCACTGGTGGGGGTGGAGATGTGTAGTGGTATGGTGGAGGTGGTGATTTGACCGGTGGTGGTGGAGATGTGTAGTGGTAAGGTGGGAGTGGTGATTTGACCGGTGGTGGTGGAGATGTGTAGTGGTACGGTGGAGGTGGGGACTTCACCGGTGGTGGTGGAGATGTGTAGTGGTATGGTGATGGTGGTGAGGGATCAGAAGGTGGTGGTGGAGACTTATAAACATAAGGTGGTGGAGGGGAAGGAGAAGGTGGAGGAGGTGATTTGTAAACGTATGGTGGTGGTGGAGATGGTGAAGGAGGAGGTGGTGATTTGTAAAAGTATGGTGGGGGTGGAGATGGTGAAGGAGGTGGTGGTGATTTGTAAACGTATGGTGGTGGTGGAGATGGTGAAGGAGGTGGTGGTGATTTGTAAACGTATGGTGGGGGTGGAGATGGTGAAGGAGGTGGAGGTGATTTGTAAACGTATTGTGGTGGTGGAGATGGTGAAGGAGGTGGTGGTGATTTGTAAACGTATGGTGGAGGTGGAGATGGTGAAGGAGGTGGTGGTGATTTGTAAACGTATGGTGGTGGCAGAGATGGTGAAGGAGGTGGTGTTGATTTGTAAACGTATGGTGGGGGTGGAGATGGTGAAGGAGGTGGTGGTGATTTATACACATAAGGTGGCGGAGGGGAAGGAGATGGCGGTGGTGGTGATTTATACACATAAGGTGGTGGTGGAGACGGTGAGGGAGGTGGCGGAGACGTATAGACATACGGTGGAGGAGGAGATGGAGAAGGCGGTGGTGGTGAATTGTACACGTAAGGTGGTGGTGGATATGGAGAAGGTGACGGAGGTGGTGGTGAGTTATAATCATACGGTGGTGGTGGATATGGAGAAGGTGGTGGCGGTGAATTGTACACATAAGGGGGAGGTGGTGGGGAAGAATAAACATATTTATCAGCTGAAACCATACTAGAAGTAGCCAAAATGGCAAATGCCACTAAGACATGTGGCAGCATTCGGCTGCTGCGGCCGTTGGATCTCATTCTATTGCCGGAAACCACCACAGCTCCGGCCAATGTTTATAGACTTGACACCCCTTGTTTTATTAGAAGGGAGATGAGATGATTGAAATTTGAATGATAATGAGAGTGTATATATAGTCTTAATCATCAAAGAGCTGTCACCTTATAAGAACAATTCAAGATTTGAAGTAATTTAGTTTAATGTGGTAACAACAGCTAATTCTCTATTAATTATTTCCACTCCGTTTGCATTTTGTTTTGTTTAGGCCATTACCATGCATCAACTTTTGCATATTACTCAACTATGCCAAATCTGCTGATGTACAATGATTATTAAGAGGGTTAGAAAATTAATATAAACGAATTAATTTTACACATTTTTTTAAATGTGAACTCTTAAATGAGATAAAATAAATTATTGACATCAAAATTGTTGTTATACATCAATTCATAATGGATGTCGTTCGCCGAAGCTGCACAAAATAAAATTATTTTCAAGTATAGATAAAATAAAAATTGTGGATTTAGTTTTACAATTAACTCATCTACATGGGAAAATAATGCGAAAAGTCAAGTGCATGTGCACCTTAATTACTTGCTATATTCCTGATGATGAAGGGGAAAGGCATGTGCACTTAATCATCACATAGTACTCCCTCAGTTCCTTATTAAGGTTAAAAAAAAATTGAGCACCAATTTTAATTTTAATGTATAAATTGTTTATTAATATTACTAGTAGTAATTCATCGCACGGTATGGTGTGAAATAGATTGATTTTTATTAACTTTTCAATTAAATTACCCAACAACTTATATACTCCCTACGTCTTAGCTTGTGATTGACGTCTCAAGATTATTTGCACTTTTAATATGAAAATACGGAATAAAATCAATATTCTCCCAACATCATTTTATTTTCAATATTATCATTATTTTTTATATACATTTTACTTTAAACCTCATCAAATTCACTTTACACTTCATCAAATCACCCAAAATACTTTTCATTTATCTTAAATCACCAACCACTAAATTCACTTTTCTTAAAAAAATGTGACGATCAAACCATGCAAATAATCTCGGAACGGAAGGAGTGCTAAACTTTATTCCGTGAAAAAAATAAAAAACAATCCTATATGAAATATATAATTGGATCCCATTTTATTAAAATATGGTTAGGTTTCATTTTTTATTTTCTAATATTTCACTACATTCTTTACTGAAATTTTATATAAAAGAAAACTTAAAACCATATGAACACACAGTTAAAAAATCAGATCCCCATCTATATATATATATATCACTACTACATATTTGGCCTTGAAGAGCTTTTAGAAGAGCTCTCCAAGTGGGAGCTGTCCAAGCTAAATTGCACTTGGAGAGCCCTTTTTGCACTTGGAGAGCCCTTATTTAGCTTGGACAGCTCCCACTTGGAGAACTCTTCTAAAAGCTCTCCAAAGCCAAATATGTAATAGTGTATATTTCACTCTATTAATTTATATTTGATTTTCATATTAAAATATCATAAACAACAAACCGAATCATTATAAAATTGACATAATTTCAACCCAAGATATTAATTTAATTATACTCAGTACTCAAGCTTCAAAACTCAGCCCCATTAAATCTCTTTCCCCCTCTTTCCTTCTTCTTTCACTTTTCTTTCTTCTCTAAAGCTTGTAAATCACATTTATTTGCGTTCTAACTTCTATAAAAATGTTGACAATGAGGCTAAATAAATTTTAAAAATAGTAGAAAATCAACTAAATCTTCAAAACGAATTAAATTAATTAATTTTTTTATTAGCTTTGTTTAATTTTTGAAGATTTAGACAATTTTTTTATAGGTTTTATTAATATTTTTCATATTAATTGGAATTCTTATTATTTTTTTAAATTTAATTATTTTGGCAATTTATTAAATATGAAAGAATTGGGGTGTGTATAGTAATAAAAAAAATATTTTTAAATTTTAGTGTGGTGTGGGTGTGTATAACATTTTATGGGGTGTGTTTTAAAAAATGACTTGTTAAACCTGCTATAGCAGATAATTGGACCAAAATCAAAATAAATCGAAACTTAATGGACTAAATTCAAAAAGTGGTAATCTGCTGGACTAAATTAAAAAATGTGGTAACTTAATGGACTAAAAAAATATAATTCCTTTAAGAAAGCAACAATCAATTTCCTTTAGAAAGAAAAATCAAGCTTATTTTTTATAAATATGTACAAAAATTATTTTTATAACCCTAAAAATAAAATAAAAGGAAACAAAATTAACATGGACTTTTACAATGGGCCCACTACCGTAATACTTTATTTGGAGGAGTAGTTTGCCTAATATTTTACAATGGACTTTTCAAAAAAAAAGAAAAAATACTGATATTTTACAATGGGCCCGGCCACTACAACAATACTTTATTATTTTATATATTTTGGCAGTAACTCACAGGAGAATGACTATTCTCTTTTTATATATATATATATAGATGAGAGATAAAAATGATGGTAGTAAAAAAAAATCAATTTTAAAAGTAATAAACATATTTTTTAGCCAGAATAAAGTAATGTCTGATGTAATATTAAAATATTTTGAGAGGATAATTAAAATGTTTTTTTCACTATTTTAAGTATGAGTTATTAAGTAAGAGACACTAAAAATGACAAAATTGTTCTTTAGGTACTAATGGAGTGAGTAACATTTCACTACCTTTCACTATTAAAGGACAATTGATGTATTTGCGCAGATTTTGTGACGAGTTTTATTTTTTACTTCAAAATTTTACTACGGAAATATTTTTCGTCTCAAATTTGTGATGGATTTAGTGACAGCATTTTTTTAAAAATAATTTTGCGACAAATTTTACAACGAAAATATTATTCGTCTCAAATTTTTATGTAATTTATATAAATAAATAAATAAATAAGAAAACCTCTAGCCCAATTCTGTGACTAAAGGTCACACAAAACATCTCGAGGTTGTTGGGTTCGATAACCAATCGTCGTGAATTAAATTGTTATGTTGTTTCGAGTTCTGGTTGCGTCAGGTTTGGCTCAACTTGCGACGAGTGTTTTAGCGACTACCAAAATTTTGTTGAAAACACGATTTGACACAATAAATTGTGGGGTTTTTTTTTTTTTTTTTTTTAAGTTTCAATTGCTAGTTCTATAAATTACAACTTCAAAAAATTTAATTTGATTGATTTAATCACATCAATTCACGTTCTCCCTTTCTCACAGTCAAATTAAATTTGGCCAGGCGAATCAAAGTCAAACTATATATGAAATTGTTTGTCTCTCCTCATCTCATTTTGATATAATGACTTATCCATCAATTCATCGAAAACAACACATAAATCCGACTATATGTTTTATGTTTGCACTTCATAGTTCGTTTAAGAAAATTGCACGTACGAAAGCTGAAATTGATGTAGTGCGGACTGCGGACTACGGACTACGGACTACATGCATCCAAACACACAACTTGAGTAGAAAATGAAGGTTTAGATTTGTATTGCAATCATTGAAATTTGAAATAAGTAGCTGACAACGGGACAAGTCTAAGACGGGTTAGTTAAGATCTATCTTGTCATGAATTCATTGGACCGAGCTTGAATTGTAGACAGTCAATTCTGCTCCACTTGTTTTTATATTATTTTTAATTAATTTAAAAATACAAAAAAATCTCCATTATTCAAATTAGAATATATAATTGTTGAAATAACATTCACCAATTAATTAAAAATAACATAGTGTTGGAAATAAAATGAGATTTTGATTAAAATATCAAAATCCCATATGACATGTCATGTTAGATAAGTCAAATTTTAATAAATATGTTTCAGGAATGTTGGAACATATATATTAGGCTAGTTGAACAGTTGACATGTTAGGCAGCTTATACATGTTTAGATGCATAAGTTGAGGGGGAATACAAGATTGGAAGATTAGAAAAGATGCTCAGCAGAGCTAATTAATCAGCACATTAAATTAGAAATGTTCAAAATCAGACTAAGTTAAGAGATAACTATGCGGATAGAGTCAACCTCACTGATATAGAAGACATACACTTAGAAGTGATATCAAGATTGAATCAGTGAAGATGAGAAGCCAACTCAACTGAAGAAGCTAGCCAACTCTATTGATACTCAAGTCAGCTGATGAGATAAACTTGAGCACAAATATGTTTATGATGATAAGGAATGTTGTCCTTAATCATGGATCAATGATCAAGAAGAATGTCTTCAAGATTGACTGTTGAATCTACAAGTCAGACATTGGGAAGAGTGCATATAAGTCAAGACAAGAAGCTCTAGCCGTTTACTTCCCAAGATGAAGACATGTCACTTTCAAGGAATCTGTCCTCAATATGCAGAGTTCAAGGAAGATGAAAATAGACAATTTGAGGTTGTCTCTCCAACGGACATAACCTCACTTTGCTCTATAAATACTGGAGTATGTAAACCATTCAAGAAGTGGAAACTACAAGCATTCAAAGCCTAAAAGCCTTCAAGCTATAACAAGAATATATCATTCTTAAGTTTTCATACACTTCCTAAAGAATATACCAACTAAGCTGAACCTATTATACATCAATCAAAGCTTAAAGAGATATCCTAACCTTATACAATACTTCATTGTAAAGAATATCTCAACCTAGTTGGTGTTAGAAAAATTGCACCGTAGATGGCTAAAACACTTTTTTAGAAAACGAAGAATCGAGGCTTGTGTAAACACAATTTCCTTAAAATAATATTCGTCATTCACTCTCGGTGCTAGTGACTATTAGGACGTTTGTTTCCCAGGATACAACGATTAAATAGCAAAAATACTAGCACACGTATTTTGCTTACGGCGAACCGAGAAGTTGCCCGAAATATATCACCGGAGTGCCAAAGGAACGAGATAAAATTGAATGCAAATTAGCGTAGCAATTGCCGGAAAATGTTTGTATCTCTTTCCAATCTTGTTTTCGTGTTTCTTCCATGTGTTTTTGGGACTAATGGGCTGCAGCTACTTATATAGCCAACCCAAATTTGTAACTGTTGGCCGCAATAAAGTAGCAATTAAATATATGGACCAAAATCGAAATTGGACCAAAACTGAAATTGCCATTCTTAATGCAAAATTTAATTGATAATTCAACCTTGTTGTAACTGCTGCAGCCATCAAATGTAACATCAAGCCATTTAGTGCAGGTTTTTAATTTTTCGAATAAATTTCTAACTCTTGAATTTCAAACTGGACTGAAATTGTTACAACCCCAATAATGATACTTTTGTAACATTCATCCAATTTAAATTCAAGGCTTAATTCTCTGAAAATACCCGCTTCCTCATTTGATATTTTTCAATATAGAACAAAAACCACTTTGTTTTTTCCTACTCAAATTTTGGTTACAACAATTGTTTAAAAATCATTTCGCATTCATTCCAACACCAAAATGGGCGAATGAGATATCGAATCGAAGCTCACTTCGAAACACATTTTCCAACAACCCCCACATGAATGGAAATTAATACAAACACCAAAAGATTTTTGGCGATATAAATCGACGTTAGAAACTTGCATAGGATAGGTAGGCAGTAGACACGATGTCTTTGAACTGTCAACTCTTTTGTGTAAATGATAATGCACTCCACTCATGTTCTTTCTAACAACTCTCAGTTCTCATGGTTATGTTCATTTTGGCCATGAACATTCGCCTGGTTCTGCAAGAGTGTTTAGGAATATGCCTTACAATATTCCCTTCGAAGCAACCCCACTTCTCTCTTACATAGGCGATCCTTGCAAGAACCGGTGTCACCCTTTGAACCTTCCCTTGTGAAAGCACACTTACTTTACTAGTTAGGCAGTAGATGCAATGTCTTTGAACTGTCAACTGTTTTGTGTAAATGATAATGCACTCCACTCAAGTTCTTTCTAACAACTCTCAGTTCTCATGGTTATGTTCGTTTTGGCCATGAACATCCGACTGGTTCTGCAAGAGTGTTTAGGAATATGCCTTACAATATTCCCTTCGAAGCAACCCCACTTCTCTCTTACATAGGTGATCCTTGCAAGAATTTCTCTCAAATTATTCTTGAATCATTAATAGCCATTTTGCTAATCATCACACTATATCACTGTAGCATCTTTAGGCAATTGACTTTTAGGGTTTTAATTATCCCTCACATGACAGTGATTTACGAGTTAGACAATTAGGTTGTCCTTTTGAACCTAGTTCTTGGGATCTCCAGTCATTTAGGTAAGGTTTTCCTTCATCTCAACTCATCTTTTCTAAGGCTTTTAGTTCCATTCCTTTCGATGATGTCATAACTAACTCTCGATTTAACATTTTGGTTAATTAATTTGCAATATTATCCTTAGACCTCACGTAGTCTATTGAGATAACTCCAGTTGAGAGTAGTTGTTTAATGGTATTACTTCTACGACAAATATATCCCGACTTTACCATTGTACAAATTGTTGTGTGTCCTCCAAATTAAATTTGAGGGTCATACACAAGAAAAAATAAGTGCTAGCTACTGTTATGTGCATTGCCAATGAATACATCAATAACAGTTTAGGACCTATTTTCATTTTCTTAAGTGGTGGAATAGACACCTTTAATTTGCTAGACACCCCCACACTTTCAAGTGTTTGTAGGATAGTGTTTGACCATGCCATAATTCATATGGATTTTTGTCTATTTTCTTATGTAGCACCTTATTTAAAATGTAATTTGCAGTCACCACTGCTTCTCCACACATATTCTGAGGTAACCCCGAATTTAGCAACATTGTATTATTTTTTTTTTCGGTTTTTGAAAAACATGAACTTATCAAAATCTTCATCTTTATTCTTTAGAAGATACACAAAATACAATTTTGTGCTATCATCTAGAAATGTGGTAAAATATTTATTTCCACCACAAGTTTGCACGATTTTTAAATCACACACATTTGTATGAATTAAATAAAGTGGTTCACTATTTCTTTCAATAGTTTGGAAAGATGACCAAGTCATTTTCGCTTCCACACAAATCTCACATTTGTGATTTGTATCAATATGGAGTTTTGGTATGCTATTTAAATTCATCAATTTTCTTAATGAATTAAAATTAACAAGTCCCAAATAACCATCTCTCAAATTTTGGTTCAAAAACCCTTTTCGAGTCAACCACTAAGAAGTTTGAGGAACCGTCCGATAATATATTTCTTTATTTCGGCATCCTTTATTTTATACTTCTTTTCTAGAATGCTCCACATTTCTCTTGTGGACGACACTCCAATACACACACATCGTAAGATGCTTATCACCAAGATTTATTTATCAAATAATTTTTAAAATTTCTTGTAGCATCGATTGCAACTATTAATCTTCTTGGCTTAATTCTTGTCACAGAAGAATACATATAAAAGTCAAGAAATCTTTCGGATTAAATCCAAAATGCAATTTGCCTCTTCAAGCACAAATATACATTTTTTTTTCTAAATTAAACATCAAAATCATCATTTGATGCTAACTATCAAGTGATATTATGCAAGAGTCTCACATCTTTCATATCATTAAAAGAATTTAATTCACAAGGCGCTCATGAACTCTATCATAGGCCCAAATATATTCTTTTCAAATTGCTCAAACCCTTAATGATTTGACAATTTCATTCCATTAGACCAACTAATTGGTCAAATTATTTGATTTAAGGATCCATTTAAATCCAATCAATTAATCAGTTCTAGATCACAAATCGAAAATTATACACTATGCTAGGCCTTCAAAGCGATAGCCATATTTTATAAAATTTGACATGTTATGAATCAACATAAGATCAAGTAAAAGAATGACATTCTCACATTTGATTTGAAAACCCACTTTATCAACATAAACATACTCTTTTGAATAAAAGATGATTTTACGTCATTAATCATTCTTTGCCAAAAATAATTATAATTAACATAAAAGAGGAACAAACACAATAATGAACCTCTAAATCATCACATCTTCGTACTAGCCATCTCGAAGAAATTATTGTTTTAAGTTGTTAGAAAAATTGCATAGTAGATGGTAAAACACATTTTTAGAAAACGAAGAATCGAGGCTTGTGTAAACACAATTTCCTTAAAACAATATTCGTCCTTCACTCTCGGTGCTAGTGACTATTAGGACGTTTGTTTCCCACACTACAAGAAAACTTCAATTTAGCCGCGAAAAAATTTGTCGTTAATTCTAATTATATTTTCGTCGCTAACGTGAGTTAGCGATGAAATAATTTTGTCGCAGGATTTGTTGCTATACGCCCATCGCTAACGTGTTTGCGACAAAAAAATTAATTTTGTCGCAAACGTTTGCGATGAAAATTTGAGTTTCATCGCAAAATATTAGCGACGAAAATTTGAGTTTCATTGCAAAATATTAGCGACGAAAAATAAGTTTCATCGCAAAATGTTAGCGACGAAAATATGAGTTTCATCACAAAATGTTTGCGAGGAAAATTAAACATTTGTCGCAAACACGTTAGCGACGGGTGTATAGCAACAAATCCCGCGACAAAATTATTTCATCGCTAACTCACATTAGCGACAAAAATATTAGAAATTTTGTTGCTAATATTTGACTATGATATCCGATTTACGAATCATTCTCTAAACCCACTTCCGTACTCGACCAACCCAACCCACACCCGAACCGCCCCAACCCACACCCGACACACACCAACAGAACCAATTCAATCGTTCTCTAAACCCACTTCTGCACTCGATCCGCCCCAACCCGCACCAACACTCGACCCGCCCCGCCCCACCAACCCGTACACAACCCACACCCACACCCGCCCCAACCGACCCCAACCCAACCCAACCCCAACCCACATACCCCCTCTCCCATTTTATTTAAATAAATATTTTATTTGGTCTTAGTGGGAATTGATCCCGGGTGGATGGGCGCCCAGAGCTGGGCGCCTACCATTCGCGCAGACAGCTCTTTGGTTCAGTTTTTAATATTAATTATATATGTATTCAGTTGTTACTAAATTAGTTATTTTTACTCATTTAATAATTTATTTCACATTTATTAATTGATTAATTTTTAACTTGTAACAGCTATATATGTATATATACATGTGTATATATATTGTAATTTTAAAACAATTCCAATTGTAAAAAATCAACGTCCATCTTCATTCTCCCATCTTTAATTATGTCCATCTTCATTTGCATCATCATATTTATAAATATTTTTATAAACATTCATACTGATTTATAAGACATAAAATTTGGAGAATTATTAAACATTTAATTATATAAATCGATTTTCTTGATTTAATAAGCATAGTTGATTTAATATTAGCCACAAAATATAATTATCATTATTGTTCTTATTATTAACAACAAAATAAAATAATTTGATAAAAGTGTAGCGATAAAATATTTTAATTTTGTTGCAAATATTAATTCCAAGAAATTAGCCACAAAAAATATATTTCATCACAAAATAATAGCGACTAAATATAATTTTCATTGTTGTCCTAATTATTAACAACAAAATAAAATAATTTGTTGCTAGTTTAGCGATGAAATATTTTTATTTCATCGCAAAAAGTAATTTCAATAAATTAGCCACAAAAAATTATATTTCATCGCAAAATATTAGCGAAAAAATATAATTTTCATTGTTGTTCTGATTATTAACAACAAAATGCAGCAATACGTTGCTAGTATAGAGATGAAATATTTTAATTTCATCGCAAAAATTAATTTCAATAAATTAGCCACAAAAATTTCTATTTCATTGTAAAATATTAGTGACGAGATATAATTTTCATTGTTGTTCTGATTATTAACAACAAAATGAAGCAATTTGTTGCTAATATAGCAATGAAATATATATATTTTGTTGCAAAAATTAATTTCAAGAAATTAGCCACAAAATTTTCAATTTTATCGCAAAATATTAGCAAGAAAATATAATTGTCATTGTTACTCTGATTATTAACAACAAAATGATGCAGTTTGTTGCTAATAAAGTGATGAAATATATAAATTTTGTTGCAAAAATTAATTTCAAGAAATTAGCCACAAAAATTTCTATTTCATCGCAAAATATTAGCAACGAAATATAATTTTTATTTTTGTTATGATTATTAACAACAAAATGAAGCAATTTGCTGCTAATATAGCGATGAAATATATAAATTTTGTTGCAAAAATTAATTTCAAAAAATTAGCCACGAAAATTTCTATTTCATCGCAAAATATTAGCAACGAAATATAATTTTCATAGTTTTTCTGATTATTAACAACAAAATGAAGCAAATTGTTGCTAATATAGTGATGAAATATATAAATTTTGTTGTAAAAAACAATTTCAAGAAATTAGCCATGAAAATTTCTATTTCATCGCAAAATATTAGCGACGAAATATAATTTTCATTGTTGTTTTGATTATTAACAATAAAATGAAACAATTTGTTGCTAATATAGCGATGAAATATATATATTTTGTTGCAAATATTAAATCTAACAATTTAGCAGCGAAAATTTGTATTTCGTTGCTAAAAATTGATTTTGGCGATGAAATTTAGATTTGTCGCAAAATTTTCGTCGCTATTCCCCCCATTTCTTGTAGTGCCAGGATACAACGATTAAATAGCAAAAATACTAGCACACGTATTTGATGTGATTGTTGTATTTACCTTAATTATCTCCTTGTAAATACTCTTATAAATAGTGAATCATTCTTATCACCTCATTAATAGTGATAACATATTTATTCTCACATGGTATCAGTCTGACTAATGGAAACCCTAATTTTCTCTCTACAACCTCACGTTAAATTTCTTCCCTTCCCTCCTCATGGCGGCGGCGGCTACCACTCCCCCCACCATCCCTCTCAATGTTTTGGTTCATCTCTTGACAATGAAGTTGTCATCCTCCAATTACCTAGTCTGGCGAAATCAGGTAGTCCCGATCCAGTCAAGCCATGATCTCCTCGCTCATGTTCATGGTACGACATTCGCTCTGGCCAATTAAGTAGATCACTGTATCTGGTGATTCAACCCCCAACCCTGCGTACATCGCTTGGTTTGTGTTAGATTATAAGATCCTCAGTCTCCTTCTCTCCTCTCTTTCTAAAGAAGCCATAGCTGAGGTCATTGGCTGTGACACCTCGCGTTCCATCTGGGTTGCTCTCGAGGCTGCCTATAGCCATACCTCGGCCCCTCGCATCAACCAATTGTGAAATCTGTTACTCTCCCTTCATCGCGGTTCAAACTCTATCGACGATTACAATAAGAAGTTTTGTGCCCTCTGCGATCAACTTGTTTCTATTGGCAAGCCTGTTGGCGATGATGACAAGTCCCACTGGTTCCTCACTGGCTTTGGCCCCCAGTTCGTCGGTTTCTCGGACACTCGCATGGCTATGACTCCAATGCCTGACTTTCGTGACCTGATCCATCAAGCCCTGAACTACGAGCAGTTCATTCGCTCGATGGATTCTTCATCCTCACCTGTTTCGGCCTTCACTACTTCTCCTCGTCCGAGCAAGGCTCCTCGCTCTAGCGTCAAATCCCATAACTCGTCTTTGCGGAACTCTGGTAGCCAGGCGACCACCACATCCTCACCTGCTCGTCGACCTCCGACTTGTCAGATATGTCGACAATAGGGCCATTATACCAACCGCTGCCCGGAACGCTATGCTTGCCCTGCCCCCTCTGCGGCCAACCTTGTCCATGCTCTCGACTCTCAGTGTCATATCTCGCAGCCTCCGACCTTTGATTGGTTCCTCGATAGTGGTGCATCCGCTCACATGACTCCTCGCTCCGCTGACTTGGATAACCTTCACACGTATTTTGGTAACGACAATGTTATTGTTGCTAATGACTCTAATATTCTGATAACTCATATTGGGTCGTGTTCGGTTAATAAGGATGTTTGTTTGTTTGTTAGATGTGCTCGTCATACCACATCTTACGAAGAAATTGTTATCCATTAGTAAGCTTACTTCAGACTTTTTTGTTGATGTTTTGTTTACTAATTAATAGGGAATAATAATATAGGAATAATATATTTTAATTTAGTACATATCTTTGTATATATCTCTTTGATATGGTTGTTGTATTTACCTTAATTATCTCTTTGTAAATAATCTTATATATAGTGAATCATTCCTATCACCTCATTAACGGTGATCACATACCTATTATCACATGGTATCAGAGCCCACGCGGTGATCACATACCTATTATCACATGGTATCAGAGCCCACGCGTGAGGGGGAGTGTTAGGAATTAATTCTTGTATATGGGTGGAGTGCTTTCAACAGGAATCGAACCTAGGTCATTTTGCCCGGTTTGCTCTGATACCATGAAAGAATTCCGTCTCATCTAAAAGTCTGAACTTGTAGAGAGGGTGGGAATTAATTCTTGTATATTAATTCCTAACACTAATAACTCGTTTGTCATTGAGAATCTGGCGACCAAGCAACCCTTGGCGAGGGGTTGACATAGTCAAGGACTCTATGCCCTAGAGCAGGGCACTCCAGCCTTGGACGCTGCTTTACGGAGCTTGTCGCTGAAGGCTTCTTTTGAGTGTTGGCATCATAGATTAGGCCATGTTCCTATTTCTATCATTAATTTGTTGAATAAATTGGGTTTGTTGTCCCTTACTTCTGTTTTGCCCAAACCGGTCTTATGTACTCCGTGTCAATTGGCTAAGAGTAAACATTTATCTTTTGCGTTAAATGAGATGCGAGCATCTCATTTTTTGGATTTAGTTCATTGTGATCTTTGGGAACCGGCCCATGTTGCTTCAAATTATGGTTTTAAATATTACGTCATATTTGTGGATGATTTCTCCAGATTCACTTGGCCAACTCCGATTTCTACGATGTGTTTGTTTGGTTTCACACCTTTGTTTGCAAGCAGTTTTACACTTCGATCAAAGTCTTCTAGAGTGATGGTGGCACTGAAATTGTTAATGGTCGCGTTCGTGGTTTCCTTGCCGACCATGGCATTCATCATCGCATCTCATGCACATACACTCCTTAGCAAAATGGTCGAGTTGAGCGCAAACATCGCCATGTCACTGAAACTAGGCTCTCTTTAATTTGTTGTTTCAGTCGAGCATGTTTGCTCACTTTTGGGTTGATGCCTTCTCCACTACTGTCTACATTATTAATCGACTGCCTACACATGTTCTCTAAAACAAATCGCCCTTTCAGCTCTTGTTCGGCACTACCCCGAACTTTGCGAACTTAAGAATCTTTGGATGTAGGGTATTTCCGTATCTCCACGACTATGCTTTCCACAAGCTTGCTCCTCGTAGTGCTCCGTGCATTTTTATGGGATATAGTTCTTCCCATAAGGGTTTCAATGTTACGATCCAATCTTTTCATGCTTCTACACTACTCGTCATGCTCAGTTTGATGAATCAGTGTTCCCGTTTTCGGCTGCTCATGCCCTATCCTCGTCTAATTCCCTTGAAATCAGTTCGTTTATGGAACCATTCGATGCTCCTCGCCGGCTCCCTTGTAGTCTCTGCCCTAACTCACAAGAGTCTGCCCTGCCTCATGCTCGCCAAGCGGTTCAGAAGCCCCCTGCTCGCCTAGTAGTTCAGCATCCTCCTGCTCGCCCCGCAGTTCAACAGCCTCCTGCCTGCAAGGCTGCCTGTCCACCAGTTGCTCGCCCAGCTGCTGATCCCCTAGCTGCTCACCCACTTCTTGTCCTGACTCACCCGATGGTTACTCGTGTCAGATTTGGGATATTCAAGCCTAGGCACATTGCCGACATTTCGACCACTAGACTCCTGTCCGCCCTTTCGGTCTCTGACGAGCCTAAGGGTTTCAAATCGCCCCTAAAGCATCCACATTGGTTAGCTGCAAGGCAATCTGAACTCGATGCCCTCCGTGTTAATCAAACTTGGGAGCTCATTCCTCGCACTCCCTCTCCAAATATTGTTTGTTCGAAATAGGTTTTTTGCACCAAATTTCTTGCGGACGGTACATTTGATGGCTATAAAGCTCGTCTGGTCGCCCAGGGCTTCTCGCAGGTTCCAGGACTTGACTTCTCGTACACATTCAGTCTAGTCGTGAAGGTCGTTACTGTCCGCATCTGATTCATGTATTATGTAACACCCAAATACATAACCACATGTATACGGTGTATATCGTAGCGTGGCAAATACAAGGTCGATCCCACAGGGAGGTGTAGTGTAAAAGTATAGTTTGTCGATTTAGTTCGAAATAGACGGTGATCGAAATGTTTAAAGTGAAGTAATTACCCTAAATTATCTACCAAAGTGTCTGTTGGGAATAAAATATGTTTTGATCTAATACCAAAACCCCCTGAGACATGCCTAAGTCAAGATAAATATGTTCTAGAAATGTTAAAACATATAGTTTATAGGCTAGATGAGAAGCTGAAATGTTAGGCAGCTCTTAGACAATTAGATGCACAATTTGAGGGGGAACCTACTTTTAAGATGATCAAGATCAAGTCCCCTCAAGGCTCAAATTATGAAACAATCACTTAAGAGCAAGGACACTCTATGGAAAACCAGATACTCTGATCTGAAGAGTTGTCCAGAGAAGTTGTCCACATGCAAAATTGATAAAATCAAAAGGACAATATCTGATCAGGAGAGTTGTCCAGAGAAGCTAGCCATATGCAAGAACAACTTTACCTAGCTCAAAAGTACAAGACTACTCAAAGATTTTGATCAGGAGAGTTGTCCAGAGGAGCCAACTCTATGAGTAAAATGCTCTGATGATAAAGACCAAAATTACTGATCAGAAGGGTTGTCTCAGCATGATTGAATCAGAACAGATGCTCTAAAGGTTGAAGGTCAACTATGCTGAAGAATTAGAGACAACCATGCCCTAAAGAAATACAATGCAACATGCCAAGATCACCTTAGAGAGAAATAAAGGGAAAGAGCCAAGTCATCTGAAGAAGAGCAAGCCAACCTTGCTGAAAAGCAAAACTGCTGATAGTGATAAGGAGAGTTGTCCAGTTGATAAGGAATGTTGTCCTATCATTGGAACAACCTTCAGAAGCCATGTCCAAGTCCTAACAAGAAGTCAAACATTGGGAAAAGTGCTGCAGAATGAAGACAAAGTCTTACAAGCCGTTTATTACCCAAATGAGGACATGTCACTATCAAGAATCTGTCTTCCTGTTTGAAGAACTCAAGGAAGACATTTATAGAAATTTGGGGCTGCCTCTCCAACGGGCAAATCCCCCATTTTGTCTATAAATACAGAAGTGTGAAGACCATTTGAAAGCACCTCAACCTTGACAAGAATATCCAACTATCCTACAAGTTGACAAGTGCTCTCAAGCTTTCAAAGAGACTATCTTAGTCTTTATACACTTCTTCTAAGCTGAACCCAATTGTATATCCATACACAAGCTTAGAGAGATATCCTATCCTTATACACTGATCTTCATTGTAAAGGATATCTCATTAGTTGGAACCTTACTTCAACCCTTACATCTTTCAAGAGTGAAAGTGAGAAGGTTGTAGTAGTAGAAGTGGTAGGAGCTGACTGTTGAGAGAAGAACAGTTCAGTTCTGAGTTGAGAAGAGGGTACTAGGACTCTAGACATCCTAGGGATCAATTCACCAAGGAGTGGTGTTATTGATCAAGTGCACCTTGGCACTATAAAACAAGTTAATTCCAAGAGTGAAGGAATTATCCTGTTAAATCAGGGAAAGTGGATGTAGGAGCTTGAGTCTCTGAACCACTATAACTTCTTGTGTTGATTTACATTCCAAGTACTTTCATACATTCAACACTGCACACAAAACTGTTCCTTCAAGGATAAACATTCAAAGACTGTGCTAAAACCTATTTGGACAAGTTCCCTGAAAACTGGACTGTATTGCATTGACTAAGTGATTTCAGAAATTAAAGGAGTCTAAAATTAAAGGGCCAACCACTATTCCGCACATATAACTCCCCTAGATAGTTATTCAACTAAGTACTCAATAGTACTCAGTGGATTGATTATCTTAGAAGAGTTAAACTTCTTCAGCAGAGTTATCCAAGACAACCTTGCTGAACTCTGGTTTGATCAAATTAGCAAAAGAATTGCATACAAGTGTATTCCCCCCCCCCCCCCATACACTTGTTATATACTCCTTTCAGGACCAACAAGTGGTATCAGAGCAGGGGTTCAAAGACCACTGCTTCTGAAAATCCATTTTGATTTTCAAAACTCTCATATTTGTGTGGTCACTGAACTGATCTTTATCTGAAATCTATTACTTGTTGACTAACTGATTATTCTTGAGAAATGGCCAACAACAATGCTGTTCCTCCACCTGCTGTTCAAGGATTAGACAACATGGCCACAAATCCAGTCAACCACATTTCTCATCACAAACTGCCCATGTTTTCAATAGACAATTATGATTTCTGGAAAATTAGAATGAGGGCTCATCTTGCATCTCTTCACACTGATATGCTCAGAGTAATCACAAGAGGACCTTTTGTGTTTACTCAAACTAACCCCAGATTAACAGATGAGCAAAGAGCAGATATAAGGGAACTGATTCCCAAAGATGAAGATGACTTCACTGCTGATGAAAAGAGGAAAGATAATCTGAATTATCTTGCCATGAACACCCTCTATCAAACAATTCCAGATGCAGTTATGGGTAGAGTCTACCACTGCACCACAGCCAAAGAAATTTGGGATACCCTTGCTGAAATGTGTGAAGGTACTGAAAAGATCAAGGAAAACAAGCTCCAAGTTGTTGTGCAAAAGTTTGAATAGTTTGCAATGGAGTCTGAGGAGTCCATTGATAAGTTTGCTGGTAGATTCACTGATGTGATGAATGAAATCAACTCATTGGGCAAGGTCTACACCAAGAGAGAAGTGGGGTTGAAGATCTTGAGAAGTCTCACTCAAAAGTGGGATGTCTATGCTGTGATGATGCAGAATACCAAAGATCTCTCCACCATGCCCATGCAACAAATATTCTCAGAACTCAAAGCCTATGAGTTTGACCTCAATAGAAGAAAACATGTTGAGGAACCTTCAAATCCTACTAAGGGAGTGGCATTCAAAGCCAAAGTTGCTGAACTAGAAATGCAACCCACTTCCAGATCATCAAAGACAGTATCTAAGGCTGAAATGAAGGAAGAACTAGCCTTGATGGTCAGAAGGTTTGACAAGCTCAACACAAGGTTTGGTAGATATAAGAAATTCTACCAAGACAACAAATTCAGGAGAAGATACAACTCCCCTGAAGTTTAGGCTGAGGACAAAAAGCCTGAAGAGAAAAGATCAGAGGACAAGTCCTCTAATAGGAGAAGATCCAGTAGAGCTGATCCTTCTTCATCTAAGAAAAGAGAAGAATCCAAGAAGGATGATGATGAAGACCTGTGCTACAATTGCAAAAAGAAAGGGCATTTCCAGTATGATTGCCCTGAATTGAGCTATAAAGAAAGAAGAGAGAGACAAGCTAAAAGAGACAGAAAGTTCACCAATAGAAAGGCCATGATGGCTGGTGAAGAATCTGATAGTGCTGAGAGCTTCAACTCTTTTGATGGACTATTCTCCAACAGTGAAGATGATGATGATGTTTGCAACATGGCCCTTGAGGATGATGAGGTATCCTCTACTTCTAGTTCACCATCATTCATCTCACAAAACACTAGTGAGACTAACCTGAAACTTTCCTTAGGAAAGTTAATGGAAGATTTCACTAGATTACAAGAATTTCATGAAAATTGTGTGAGAGAAAATGAAAGATTGGCTACTGAACTAACCAAGAACTCTGAGGTAGCTGTTGATGTCAAGACTACTAAGTTGTATCAACAAATCTTGAGAGAGCTTGAGGAAGCAAATCTCAGGATAGTTGACCAACAAAAAGAGATTGATAATCAACTACTTTCTCAGAAAAGAAAAGATTTTGAACTTAAAATTCTCAATGCCAAGTTTGAAAACCTCTCACATGAATATGATATTCTTAAATCAAGTGAAGAGAGTCTGAAATTAAAGATGTCTGCTCTGAAGAAATCCTCTAGAGCAATAGAGGAAATTCAGAGTTATCAAAGACCTATGGCTCAAAGAAGTGGATTAGGTTTTGATCCATTTGAATCTTCACCTTGTCTTAGTGTTGCTTCTGTAAGTAACACTAAGAGAATCTTTGTTAAGTCAGTGGCACAAACTGAAAATGAAGTAATTCAACCACTGAACAAAGGAAAGGGCAAAATGGATGATCTGCCTACTCAAGTGATTAAGGAGAATAGGCCAAAACCTAAGGAAATGGCCAAAGCTCCTGAACATAAGAGGAATGTTGGTCAGCAGAGTAGACCCAATGGAAGGGCAACTCTACTGAACAATGTTCAGAGGAGTTATCCAAAGTATAATCAGCCTAGGCTAACTCTTCTAAGAAGGCCTCAACTGAATAGACCCAAGGATAACTTTCCTCAAAGGCAAAATAAAATGAGACAACCAAAACCCTTCATGCCAAAGGGTAATGGTCAAAAGAGAGCCTTTCCTCAAAGATTCCCTCAAGTAGCACAAAGAACTCAAAAGTTCAGGAGATTTGACAACTCTCCTGAAACTTATAGAGTTAACACTTTCACACACACTTTTCCAAAGGCATTTAAGGGGAAGACAGTGTATGTAGATGCTAGAGGAAGACAACTTAGCCACCTTGAATCAATCAAGGTTATTAGGCAAGTTTGGGTTCCCAAAGGTACAGCTAACCTCTCAGGACCCAAAACTCAAAGGGTACCTAAATCTATCTAATTGCAGGTACCAATGGGCCACAAGAAGAGGAGCATGAACAAAAAGACAGCATGGTACCTTGACAGTGGATGTTCAAGGCACATGACTGGAGACAAGGAACTCCTGACTGAATTCATTGAAAAAGAAGGCCCAAATGTTACTTTTGGAGACAGCTCACAAGCAACTACAAAAGGTTATGGTACTTTGATGATTGGTAACATCAAAGTACCCAATGTATCTTATGCGGCTGGTCTCAAATATAATCTCCTAAGTATCAGTCAATTCTGTGATAAGAACTTCAATGTTGAGTTTTCAAGTGGAAAATGCTTAATCAAAGATAAGACTCAACAAATTCTATTGACTGGAACTAGGAAAGGAAATGTGTATTTTGCAGACTGGGACAAGTCTACTGATGCTGCATGTTTTATTGCTAAAAGTTCTAGTGAACAAAGTTGGTTATGGCACAAAAGGCTAAACCACCTGAACTTCAAATCTATGAATAAACTTGCTAGAATGCATTAGTTAAAGGACTGCCTAATGAGGTTTTCATTAAAGAACATGTGTGTAAGCCATGTCAAGAAGGAAAACAAATTAAAGCCTCATTCAAAGGAAAACCAGTCATCTCCACTGAAAGGGTACTTGAACTTCTACATATGGATCTGTTTGGACCAATTACCCCTACAAGCATAAATGGTAGAAAATGCACATTGGTGGTAGTAGATGACTTCTCTAGGTTCACATGGGTAGTATTTCTCCTTAATAAGAAGGAAACACAAGTCAAACTACCTGAACTTCTTAAGAGATTGTCAAATGAGAAAAGCCTTAACATTATCAAGATAAGATCTGATAAATGCACTGAGTTCATTAATTCTTACATCAATGAGTATTGCTCATCCAATGGGATAGCTCATGAAACCTCAGTAGCTAGAACACCTCAGCAAAATGGAGTTGCAGAAAGGAGGAATAGAACCCTGAAAGAAGCTGCTAGAACTCTAATTGCTGATTCAAATTTACCTAAGAGGTTTTGGGCTGAAGCTATAAATATTGCATGCCATACTCAAAATAGATGTTTGATCACTAAGGGGCAAGGCAAAACCCCTATGAACTCTGGAAAGGAAGAATGCCTAAAGTGTCATACTTTCATATATTTGGTTGCAAATGTTTCATTCACAATAATGGGAAAGAACAGTTGAAAACCTTTGACAGCAAAGCTGATGAGGGAGTATTCCTTGGATACTCTCAAATCAGTAGAGCCTTCAGAGTCTACAACAAGAAAACCCTTATAGTGGAAGAAACACCTCATGTTGTGTTTGATGAGTCTATCTTTGAGATCAGGAATGATCAATTGGAACCTGAAGAAATCACACAGAGGACAACCAGACTAAGCCTTAAAGACAAAGACACTGAATTCATAGATGTTGTCCAAGCCAATCTGCCTGAAGAACCCACACTGGACAACAATCCTGAAGGCAACCTTCCTGAGACAAACTCTACAGATGGAAATGGTGAACTGAATGAACCAATCCCAGTTCACATCCAGGTAACAACTACCAATGAAGAAGCAGTTCCTGCTGAGGTAGTTAATGGGTCAAATAATCAAGGGGGAACTCAAAATGTTGAAAATACCAATGTCCCTGACATTGAGGACAACACCCCTGATTATGATCCTGAATTAGATCCTGCATTCAATTATCCTGAATTCTATGATCAAATTGACTCAACTTCAGTAGAGGACAACTCTACTGAAGAGATCAGAAAAAGAAGGACCTGGTTGTCAGATCATCCTACTGATCTAATACTTGGTGACCCAAGTATTGGAGTCAAAACAAGAAGATTCCATGGTGAAAGTGCTCTTTTCTGTTGTTTCTTGTCAGAGCAAGAACCAAGTAATATTGAGGAAGCACTTCAAGATGCCAATTGGATCACAGCCATGCAGGAAGAACTCAACCAATTCACCAGAAATGAAGTATGGGAGCTGGTGGATAGACCTTCACATCAAGATGTTATTGGAACAAAGTGGGTGTTCAAGAACAAGAAAAATGAAAATGATGTGATTGTCAGAAACAAAGCAAGACTTGTGGCAAAAGGGTATTGCCAACATGAAGGCATTGACTATGATGAGACATTTGCACCTGTGGCAAGGCTAGAAGCAATAAGGCTCTTTCTAGCCTATGCAGCCCACAAAAGGTTCAAAGTATACCAAATGGATGTCAAAAGTGCCTTTCTGAATGGAGTCTTGAAAGAAGAAGTCTATGTGGAGCAACCACCAGGTTTTGAAGTTGGAAACCAAGTTTACAGACTCAAGAAAGCTCTATATGGACTCAAGCAAGCCCCTAGGGCTTGGTATGATACACTGTCACAATTCCTCTTGGATCATGGATTCACCAAGGGAACTGTGGACAGAACTCTCTTCAGAATCTCTGAAGGAGAGGACATCTTGCTTGTCCAAATTTATGTAGATGACATAATTTTTGGATCCCCTAATGAGAAGCTATGTGAGAAATTCTCCAAGCTCATGCAAAGCAAGTTTGAGATGTCCATGATGGGGTTGATGAACTTCTTTTTAGGTCTACAAGTCAAGCAATCTAAAGAAGGAATCTTCATCAACCAAGCTAAGTACACCAGAGAAATGATCAAAAAGTTTGGGTGTACAACTAGCAAGCCAGTAAGGATTCCTATGAACACAAATTGGAAGATGGATCCTGATGAGAGTGGTATTCCAACCAACTCTACTGAGTATAGAGGAATAATTGGTTCACTCCTCTATCTCACTGCCAGCAGACCTGATATCACCTTTGCAGTAGGTGTTTGTGCAAGGTTTCAAGCAAATCCTAAGAAAAGCCACCTTGAGGCTGCAAAGAGGATTTTGAGGTACCTCAAAGGCACTGAGAATCTAGGCCTTTGGTACCCTGCTGATGACAATATTGAGCTAACTGGCTACTCAGATGCTGATTATGGAGGATGTAGGATTGACAGAAAGTCCACTTCAGGGACTTGTCAATTCTTGGGCAACAAACTCATATCTTGGTTCTCCAAGAAACAAAATACAGTGGCCACCTCCACCACTGAAGCTGAATATGTTGCAGCTGGAAGTTGTTGTGCTCAAATCCTTTGGCTAAGACAACAACTCAGAGACTACAAAGTCAACTCTACTGAAGTGCCAATTTTCTGTGATAACAATAGTGCCATTGCTATATCACAAAACCCTGTCTTGCACACTAGATGCAAACATGTGGACATCAAGCACCACTTCATTAGAGATCATGTGGAGAAGAAGGATATCAAGCTAGTGAAAATTCACACAGACCATCAAAAAGCTGATATACTAACTAAGCCACTTGTAGAGGCAAGGTTCCTGGAATTATCAGCAGAGTTGGGACTTCTTGATCCAGGGAAGCTGGAAAAATGAGTCCAAAGAGGTTCATTGTTTGAGGGGGAAATAAACTCAAACTTCAGCAGACTTGGTCAAGTCTACTGAAACTCAGAAATATGACCTTATCTCTTCAGGACACTTGTCTCTTGAAATTCAGGTCACTTGTCCAACAGCTTTTCAGGACACTTGTCCATGTAGGGTCAGATAAGTTGTCCCAGCTATCAAACCAAATCTTGGTATGATAAGCACCTATTTTTGGTGATCAATACCTATTTCGAAATCTGTCCCATTGAAATACAGTTTTCACCTTTCTGGGATTTAATTTGTCTCCCACCCAAAAGGCCACTTTCCATGCATTAAATGCCAAGATTTAACTCTTGTTTGCATTAAACTTTTTGGGACATGATCTATCTCGAAAAACCCCCAGCCTTAAACAAACATTAAAAACCACCCACGTTTTGAATAAAATAGTTATTTCACTGTTACATTGGTTTTTGACCATTGGATCAAAAATGGACAACTCCCCTGAAGACAATCCTAGCCGTCTATTTTGGATTTCCATTTTTGCTCACCTTTGAATTGTTTCAAGACCTTACCAACTCATTGACAAACATTCTTTTTAGAATATTCACAAGTCTTAAGATCCCCACAAACACTTCTTCCCCAAGTATTCGAAACCCTAACCCAAATTTTCTTCAAACTCTCTCAAAGCTCTCTCTGCAAATTTCAATGGCCCCCAAAGTTAGACCTGAGATGCTTGTTGATTTCTCTAACAAGGATCTAGACCTGGATTTTGGCTACTTAAGCAATAAACACAATCTTCATTTTGAGCCAATAGTGTCCTTTGAGAATGAGGATTCTGAAATCACACCAACCTTGAGATGGTTGAGGAGAGCTGGACTTCAAAAGTTTATGGAGGAAAGACCAAGCTCTTGCTTGGAGAGCTACATGGCAGAATTCTTTGCCTTCCTCAAGTGGAGAGGCAAATCTGAAGATGGTGAAGTATCAACCAGATTATCTTACACTGCAGAAGGAGAGGAAGAAGAGAGATTCCACAAAGTAAAATTCTCCTCAGAAGATCTGGAAGGAGCTTTTGGATTACCTCATGAGGGAAGGAATCCAGAAGTTTATGGTACTGGCCATGAAGATGAGATAGCCCAAGAATGGCTATTAGTTCCAGGCCCTCTCTCCTCAACTCAAAACAAGAAAACTCTCAAGCCAGAGTTTCTCAACCTTTTTGAGGTAGTTGCTAAGAGCCTCTTAAGCAACACTGGAAGCTTAGAGCAGGTCAGCCATCCAAGGATCAGAATCATGGCTGCCATTATTGATGCCAGTGATAAGGGCATTAAGTTTGATTGGAGGACCTTCATCATGTCTGAAATGATGAAGGAGAAGGCTAAATTCAAGGTGAAAACCCACAATAAGGTGGTGCTAGAAGGGAAAATCAAGTATTGTACCAGGGCAAGCTTGTTGATTGAGAGGTTTTCCCACTATTCCCAGATGCAGACCTTTGCAAAGCCCCTCCCAGCCCAAAAGATCCTGTTCAGAAAGCTTAGCAAGAAAACTGAACAGAGAAGGATGCTCATGGTCAAACCTGCTGAAGAACAGGAGGAAGAGAAGCCTAAGATGAAAAAGAGAACAAAGGCCAGGGCTGTCAAAACAAGAAAAATGTCTCAATTGTCCTCAAGAGAAGCCTCAGGAGCATCAACTGAAGTTGATGCAGTGGCAGAAGAGGGAGTGAGTGTGCCTTGTGACCACTCAGAAGAGTTGAGGAGGAAGTACAATGAGACTAGGCAAAAGAAGAAGGGTGATAAGAGAATCAGGGAAGTTGTCCCTGAGAAGGAAGGAAGTGGAAGCAATAGGGCCAGCAAGAGAAGGGCCAAACCTACTAAGAAGGTGTTGGAGCTTCAAGAAGAAAGGTCTCTTCAATTGGCTCTAAGGGAGAGCAGAGCTGAAAGCAGGACCAAATCCATGTCAAGGACTAATTCATCTGGTTCTGGAACTCCAGAATCCAAAGTCCCTGAAGGTCAACCTATACAGGCCAACCTCCCTGAAATTCAGAACCTTGAACCCAACTCCCCTGAAACCCATGTCACCCCTTCCAACCAACCCATTACCCCAGTAAACCTCACTAAGAGATATTCTCCAGAAGGGAATGTGCAAAGAAGTGGCATTGATGTACTTGCAGATTTAGCAGTAGATGAGACAAGACTTTTGTCTCCCCTTGACTCATCCATGCTCAATTATTCAAAGTTCTTAGAACATGCACTCAATGAGCCAACCCCCCTGAGTAAAGCCCCTTCAGATTCATTGCTCTCTAAAGCAACTGAAGTACCTTCATTTGAGCCCAACCCTTCTGAAACCAATATCCCTGAATTTAATTTGCCTGAAGCCACATTAGGAGAACCCAGAGCCAACTCCCCTATAACCCAAAGTCCCCATTCAAGTGGAGATGAGGAGGAGTATACCTATGAAAGTATGCTCAGAGGAGGAGCCAAGGCTACTGTGGACAGTTTGTATCCACAACTTGCTGAATTTCCAAGAATTCAGAAGGCCTTTCATGATTTAAGGATGCTTGTTGATGTGAAAGACAAATCTATGATGCAGATATCACAAGTCATCCAAGATAAGGGTGCAAACTGGTGGCAAATAGAGGAAAACAGATTGCTACACTTTGCTGGAGTTTCAAAGACAAGATTTCTCATTGATGAGGAGATTTTTGCAAAACTGGTAGCTGATAAAATAGAGGAGGAGAAAGAAAGAAAAGCCAAGGGAATCAAACACCCTGACAGTAGCTCCAATAATGATGATTCCCCTGATGATCCCTCAAACCCTTCAAATCCCAACCCTCCTGAAACCCCTCAAGCCAACCTCCCTGAATCCTTTCAACCCAAGTCTTCTATAGCAGACAGACTTTCAAACCCTCCTAAAACCTACCATAGGAAAGGCTCTGTGTCATCAGAGGTGTTGACCAAGGGTGGTAACACAACCAAGGACACATCTGCCAATGAAGGTTCTTCTGAACCCAAGGCACAGCCTAAAGATGTGGAGGTTCCTTCTCTAGAGGCTAGTTTGATTAAGGCCTATTCAGTGTCAGAAGAGTTGGACACTGATCAGCCCTTAATCATTCAGGATGACTCAGTGGCTGCTGATATAAGCACTGTGATCTCCCCACAACTGCCATCTTTGAACCTTGTTGAAGGTGGAGATGCTGCAGGTTTAGGAGAAGGAGTTGAAAAGGAAAGTAGTTTTGAAAAATCAGAGGGAGTTATGGATGAAAGAGAGGTAGTCATCACTAAGATAGTGAGTGTACCACCATATGAGGGTGGAATAAGTGAGGAAGGACAGGTTATTCTTGAAGTCAAATCTGAACTTCAAGAATCCCTTGATGAGAGGAGGCCTGATTCCTTGAGTGAGACCATTATTAAAGAAGGGAGAAAAGAACAAGTTGAAAATGAGAAGAAGACTGCTGATGTATCAGAGTCTTATACAAAAGAAATTGAGGGTGATGAGTGCTTATTTCCTAACATGTTTGACTTGTCTAATATTGCAGGTATCTCTCTTGACCAAATTTTTGCAGATGAGTTCTTAACAGATGCACCTATCCAAGTAGACACAGGCTCAGCTCAGGCCTTACTTGGAATGCAATCAGAGAAGTTGGACTCCTTGGCTCATCAAGTCCAATCTGCTCATGCTGAAACCTCAGGAGCATTAAATGAGCAAGGAAGGACTCTAGCATCTGTAGAAATGAGGCTCACTGGCTCTGAAGATGTTGTGCTACCAACCCTTGAGGCAAGGATCAGTGGTGTGGAATCTGGTCTCCAAACCATCTCCACTGAAGTTCAAAATGCCAAATCAACCATGGAAGCCATCTCAGAGGAGGTCAAGAAAGAGCAAAAGCTGCTGAGAGACAATCACAATGTCAATGTCAAAGCTCTCAGGCTAACTGTCAAACAAGCTATTGGTAAGAAGACTGCACTGCAAAAGAGAAGAGCTGAAGAGCAAAGGCTAGCTATGGTCAAAGCTGCCTCAGAAAAGTTTTCCCAAGAAGTGTTGGCCAACATTGCTGAAGGTGCAGTGGCCAACCTCACTGAGCTTCTGAAGACCCAATTGGATGCATCTCTTAAGGCAACCATGGAGGAGGTTGTTCAACAGAAAATGAAGCCTGTTCTTGCTTTTCTTAGCTTGAGCAGTGACAAGATGCAAAATATACATGATGAGAATGTATATTTGTTGGAAGAAATGAAATCTCTAAACTAGGCCCAATCCCTGATGGCCTCAACAATGAGTGACCTCAAGCCCCAGTGTTTTGATGCTGCCAAAAAGGGGGAAAGGGAAAGAGCTAGAGCAAAAGGTGCCTTGGTGATTGGGAGCCCAGTCAAAGGGAAAGACAACATTGCTGAAGGAAAAGGCAAAGAGCCTGAAGTACTGAATTTGGAAGAATTGAATGAAGAAGAGCAATTAGCACTTGCTTTGAAGAACTCTATGGCCTCAGCTCAAGAAGAAAGGATGAGGTTACAACAAAGACCAGGTGGTGAAGTTTCAGGTTTGGACAAGGATGCTGAAGGTGTCCAAACTAGAGGAAAGATCAAGAAGGCCCAAGGAAAGAAGAGACAAGTTGAGAAATTCACTGACTTCCCCAACAGCCTTGATCTTCCACCTGAATTCAGAGTTGTTGATGATGAGCCTACATCCAAGAAAGCCAAAACTGCTGAAGAGCCCAAAACTACTGAACAGGACAAGTCTTCTGAATCTGGCAAAACTACTGAAAGTCCCAAGTCCACTGAAGACATTGAAGAATTGTTTGCTGAAGGATTTGGATCTGAACCTAAGAAGAAGACAACTGTCCTAGCCCATGATCCATCAAAGCTGTTTCATGAAGGGTATGGCAAAGACCCTGAAACACAACAAAAATTGGCCATGATGAGGGCCCAAGAGAAAATGGATCTGATGGAAGAAGCCAACAGAGCAAGAGATGAGAGAAGAGCAAACTTTCAGAAACCAAGAAGAAGGAGAGCAACTTATAGCAAGATGAAGCCTCAGCTTCTAATCCCAATGGACACCAAATATCCACACTTGGATAAATGGGTGCCAATTCAACTGAATGATACATGGGAAGAGGCCAAAAGGGAGTTTGTCTATGACTATTATGTCATTGACAGATGGAATGGAGGAGATGCAAACTCTGCCTTCACTGAGTTCATGCTAGAATACTACAGAGAGTTGTATCAACAACTACTTGCAGCTGCTGACATTGCAAGAATTGAACTCACAGCTCCCAAGCCAATCATATACATGCCTCCAAAGCTTGAAGGATGGATTGACCAAGCAAGAATTCTGAGAGAATTCATTGAGATCCTTAAAGTAAACAAGATGGTTCTTGGACCTAAGGGAACCAACCAAGAAGCCATGGCATTGAAAAGAAGAGTGTGGGCACAGTATGGAATGCTGCCACCCCCTGAGGATGATCTTTGAAATGGCTAAGTCTTCTGACCTTTCTTGATTGATCAACTATGCTGAAATATGGTCAAGATTGCTGATGTGGTGTGCTAATATGTTTGCTCTGATTTGTTATGGATTGCTCTGATACAAGCTCTGTGCTCTGATGCTGAAAATCTTATTTATGTCTTGAATTGTTAGAATGAAATGCTCTGATGTATTTAAGTGTTATTGATTCATGCTCTGATATGTTAATTTCAACTATCAACATGCTTGTAATGATCTTTGAATGAATGATAGTTGAACTTATTTTGAATCAAGAAACACTAATCTCTCTATGTCTATCTTGAAACCTACTTGCAACAAAAACAGTGAAAACACTAACACATTATCTTTTCAGGAATATTGACCTTAGTCATGTCTTCTGAAGATACGTGTAATAGGTGTAGACAAGTCACTTTTGCCTAGATAGTGTAGGTTTTGGCATCATCAAAAAGGGGGAAATTGTTGGGAATAAAATATGTTTTGATCTAATACCAAAACGCCCTGAGACATGCCTAAGTCAAGATAAATATGTTCTAGAAATGTTAGAACATATAGTTTATAGGCTAGATGAGAAGCTGAAATGTTAGGCAGCTCTTAGACAATTAGATGCACAATTTGAGGGGGAACCTACTTTTAAGATGATCAAGATCAAGTCCCCTCAAGGCTCAAATTATGAAACAATCACTTAAGAGCAAGGACACTCTATGGAAAACCAGATACTCTGATCTGAAGAGTTGTCCAGAGAAATTGTCCACATGCAAAATTGATAAAATCAAAAGGACAATATCTGATCAGGAGAGTTGTCCAGAGAAGCTAGCCATATGCAAGAACAACTTTACCTAGCTCAAAAGTACAAGACTACTCAAAGATTTTGATCAGGAGAGTTGTCCAGAGGAGCCAACTCTATGAGTAAAATGCTCTGATGATAAAAGACCAAAATTACTGATCAGAAGGGTTGTCTCAGCATGATTGAATCAGAACAGATGCTCTAAAGGTTGAAGGTCAACTATGCTGAAGAATTAGAGACAACCATGCCCTAAAGAAATACAATGCAACATGCCAAGATCACCTTAGAGAGAAATAAAGGGAAAGAGCCAAGTCATCTGAAGAAGAGCAAGCCAACCTTGCTGAAAAGCAAAACTGCTGATAGTGATAAGGAGAGTTGTCCAGTTGATAAGGAATGTTGTCCTATCATTGGAACAACCTTCAGAAGCCATGTCCAAGTCCTAACAAGAAGTCAAACATTGGGAAAAGTGCTGCAGAATGAAGACAAAGTCTTACAAGCCGTTTATTACCCAAATGAGGACATGTCACTATCAAGAATATGTCTTCCAGTTTGAAGAACTCAAGGAAGACATTTATAGCAATTTGGGGCTGCCTCTCCAACGGGCAAATCCCCCATTTTGTCTATAAATACAGAAGTGTGAAGACCATTTGAAAGCACCTCAACCTTGACAAGAATATCCAACTATCCTACAAGTTGACAAGTGCTCTCAAGCTTTCAAAGAGACTATCTTAGTCTTTATACACTTCTTCTAAGCTGAACCCAATTGTATATCTATACACAAGCTTAGAGAGATATCCTATCCTTATACACTGATCTTCATTGTAAAGGATATCTCATTAGTTGGAACCTTACTTCAACCCTTACATCTTTCAAGAGTGAAAGTGAGAAGGTTGTAGTAGTAGAAGTGGTAGGAGCTGACTGTTGAGAGAAGAACAGTTCAGTTCTGAGTTGAGAAGAGGGTACTAGGACTCTAGACATCCTAGGGATCAATTCACCAAGGAGTGGTGTTATTGATCAAGTGCACCTTGGCACTATAAAACAAGTTAATTCCAAGAGTGAAGGAATTATCCTGTTAAATCAGGGAAAGTGGATGTAGGAGCTTGAGTCTCTGAACCACTATAACTTCTTGTGTTGATTTACATTCCAAGTACTTTCATACATTCAACACTGCACACAAAACTGTTCCTTCAAGGATAAACATTCAAAGACTGTGCTAAAACCTATTTGGACAAGTTCCCTGAAAACTGGACTGTATTGCATTGACTAAGTGATTTCAGAAATTAAAGGAGTCTAAACTTAAAGGGCCAACCACTATTCCGCACATATAACTCCCCTAGATAGTTATTCAACTAAGTACTCAATAGTACTCAGTGGATTGATTATCTTAGAAGAGTTAAACTTCTTCTGTAGAGTTATCCAAGACAACCTTGCTGAACTCTGGTTTGATCAAATTAGCAAAAGAATTGCATACAAGTGTATTCCCCCCCCCCCATACACTTGTTATATACTCCTTTCAGGACCAACAGTGTCACAAATAGACAATAAAGAATAATAATGAATCGATCAAGTATCATGCAAATCAAATAAACGAGAAATAAAAAAGTGAAACTCAAATGCGTGGAGATAGGTTCCAAGGCACATGCAATACTAATGAATCCATCTATGATTAACAATCTACTCAGGTGGTGTTGTGCTTTTCTATAAGATTGATCACAAAATAATGAGTTAAAAGTCTTTTCAATCTAATTAACCCAAGAGAAATACAATTCAATCTAGTATCTCTACCTAAATTGCATCATAAAACCCAATTAATCCCCTAAGATCATCACACATCCTCCTAATCATTGACCATCTTTCAATCTCTCAATAAAACTAGGTCAAATGCTTGCAATCAATCAATCAAAAGAGATTTCTCAAACAATTTCAATTAATTAAGACAACACATCACTATTGTACACTAATTACATGTTTTGCAATGTAAATCAAGCATTCAAATAGAATTAAGCCACACAAACACCAATTAAGCAAAAATACTAATTCATAAACTTTATCAAAAGTATTTACAAGGCTCTAGAACAATAAATGTTCTAGCCAACAATCAACAAAATCAAACTAACACTAACTAATGAAATAAACAAATAAAAAGAGAGAGAATGAGAAATCTTATTCTAATGGATGATGGGTAATTCAATTCCAAAGCTATTGATGTCTGCTTGATTTGGTGTAAACTTGAAGAAATGGATGATGATTACCTCCAAGTGTGTGTTTGTATGTGTAAAAGTTCTTGTGAAAGGGGTAAGGTATGTTTGAATTCAAGAATGGAAGTATTTATAGTGTTGGAGTAGGGCTTGGGGTTTAAGATTGCACTTTGGCCCCTTGAAAATGGTGAAAATGCACAAAAACCGTCGAGAACAGGGGTGACTCGGCCGAGTTGGGATGGATTGCAAAATTGTTTTTCAAGGGCTAACTCTCTAGCTCGGCCGAGTTGCGGCTCTTCAAGGTCGCAGGCCAATGCTCGAGCTTGGCCGATTTTGTTAGTCCGGTTGAATTGAGTTTTTCGTCCAACTCGGCCGAGTTGGGAGCTCGGCTGAGTTGCTGCTCGTTCCAGTCTCAGTCCATCGTTCGAGAAAATGAATATTTTTCTTCCACTCGGCCGAGTTGCTGAATGTTTAAGTTTGCACCTCGAACTTGTTTCGTGTATAACTTTTGCTTCCGACCTCCAATCGACTCGAGTCTTTTTGTCATTCCACTCCATTTTTCGAGTCGGATCCAATGGTGTGCTTTTCTATTTGGTCCAGTGAATTGTGGTGGGAGTTTTGCTCCCAAATTCCATCGTTTTTCCTACAAAATCGACAAAACACCACCTCTCTCTTATTTTGACCAAAACCATCATATTCAACCCATAAATCAATTAAATCAACATCAAAATTGGTTTCACACATGCATAAAAAACGTGTGAATTCCACCCGAATCAGCATCACCCCGTGTCTAGCTGTTCGGAATCAGTGGCACATGCACCAGCTTGATGTAAACAATGCCTTTCTCCATGGAAAGTTGACGAACACTGTTTACATGGCTCAACCTCTTGGCTTTGTTGATACTCACTTTCCCGACCATATTTATTGCCTCAAGAAGGCATTGTATGTCTTCGGCAACCTCCCCTCGCCTGGTTTGTTGGCTTCAGTGGTTTCCTTAAGACTTTGGGTTTTCTGTGCAGCCGAGTAGATCCCTCACTCTTCTACATCAAACGTGGTAAAGTCACTCTATACCTCTTGCTTTATGTGGATGGTATTATATTTACATGGAGTGACTAGAATGTTATTTGTTGTTTTATTTTCCGTGTCAACAAGGAATTTGCGATCAAAGATCCTGGTCACCTCAGCTACATCCTTGGCCTCAAGGTCACTCACTCGTCGACTGGTCTCTTTCTCAGCCAAGCGAAGTATGCTCGCAATGTCTTATTTCGAGCGGAGTTACTCGACTCAAAGCCAGTCTCCACTCCCCTCGCAACCGGGGAATCTTTGGTTAGTACATGAGCCCCTTTTGCAGACCACACTCTTTACCACTCGCTCGTCGGCACTTTACAATATCTGAAGATCACGCATCCTGGTCTTTCATATGTTGTTAATCATGTCAGTCAAATTTTACACTTGTCGACCACCGACCACTACCTTGCAGTCAAAATGATCCTTAGATATGTTAAGGACACTATCAACTATGGGCTCTCCTTTGGCCGAACAAGTGATTACTCGGTCGTTAGTTATTCTGATGCAGATTGGGCCAGTTGCACTGAGGCATGTCGCTCCACTTATGGTTATTCGATTTTTTTTGGGCGGAAATTTAATCTCCTGGAGCATGAAGAAACAACCCATTGTTGCTCGCTTTAGTTGTGAATCTGAGTATAGGGCACTCGCGAACACAGTCCAAGAAATGATTTGGGTCACTCAACTTCTTCGGGAGCTAGGTCAGCTTCCTTCTTCGGCTCCCACACTATTTTGCGACAACAAGAGTGTCTTGTTTTGCAGTCAAAACACAGTTGCTCATAAACGAATAAAACACATCGACATTGACTGCCACTTTGTTCGCGAATTGGTCTCTTCTAGTCGCCTCATCACCAAGTTTGTCCCATCTACTCTTCAGCTCGCCGACGTCTTCACCAAGAGTCTTTCTCGCTCCAGCTTCGAATTGTTACGTTCCAAGCTCTGTGTTCGATTGCATCCACAGCATCGCTTGACGGGGGGTAATAGGGAATAATAATATATGAATAATATCTTTTTATTTTAGTCCATATCTTTATATATATCTCTTTGATATGGTTGTTTTATTTACCTTAATTATCTCTTTGTAAATACTCTTATAAATAGTGAATCATTCCTATCTCCTCATTAACGGTGATCACATACCTATTCTCACAAACTTATACTCCATATATTTCTCTCTTCCCTTACTTTTCTCTCCAATTATGAACTTTATGAATATTCTTTTAATAAAGTAAAAGTGAAATATATATTCTTCATATGAGATCTTTTAGGATGCACATGAAATAAATTAGTAAAATATAATGAAAAAGAGCTAAAACTAATCTTATTTTGAAAAAACATTTAACCTTTTAAAATAGCTTATTTTAAAATGGAGAGAGTGTACATTAATTTGATTTTTGGTTTATACTTCCTCTTATCCAAATAACATATGTTTTAGGGGTTGAGTTTGTTTCTAATTAATAGTAATTTTAGATTATTTTTTCATTTTTTATCTTCTACTCTTACCCCCAACAAATCTCTTTAATTCATAGATTGCATTAATTAATTAATTCTCCAATTTTTATTTTTTCCCAATGGAATGGAGTAAATCATCTCCCCAAATTAAATGAGGTTATATTTATTAATTTCAACCTAAAATCCATATAGGGGTACTATTCGCCTTTGTGTCTTAGCTTATGTGGACGACTCTCAAGGGCTCATCCTCTTCTCAATTCTTCGATCACTTGACACTTGTAGTCCATATTTGCGGGGAAGGACCTTGGTCTACTCTCCTATTTCGTTGGATTTTAGGTAGCTACGTGCAAAGAAGACATTTTTTTTCTTGGAACAAATGCATGATTGATATCATCGGATGAGATCACTTGTTTCAATTTTTGTGTTCTAAATCTTATTTCACTATATGGATAATTGACGTGTGGCATATTAAAAAATAATCAGCATCCTATAATATTGAGGGCGACGCGTGTTAAAAATCTAGTAGGGTGGAATACTAGTGGAACACAAAATGTGGAAGTGATATCATTCATCATCACAAGATGGATGACATCAATCCTGTGCACACTCCAGCATGTGAAGACGATCGAGTTATGCATTTGGTCCCGCTGAATGGCTTACTGTACAATCATTTCCCCAAACATTTCATTTACAGTCAATCGTCTTGCTCATTACATCTCGTCTCCATCATTTGAGGAATGGAGCTCCGTCAAGCGTTTGTTTCAGTATTTGAAGGGTTCCCTTCATCACAGGGATCCTCTACGTAATATTTATAGTCTTCTCTAGCCTATTCTGACTCTTATTTTGGAAGTGACCTCTCAGATTGAATGCCAACGTCAGTGTACATAATTTTCCTCAGCTTGTGTTGGTCTTGAAAGGAGTATATAACTAGTGTATGGGGGGGGGGGGAATACACTTGTTTGCAAATCTTTTTAAAACTTAACCAAAACAGACATCAGCAAGGTTGTCCTGGACAACTCTTCTGCGATGATTAACTCTTTAAAGATAATCAAACTACTAGGTACTATTGAGTACTTAGGTGAATAACTATCTAAGGGAGTTATATGTGCGAAATTAGTGGTTGGCCCTTTGGTATAAACTCCTTTTAAGTTCTGAAATCTCCTTAACAGTTTATACAGTTTCAGGGAATTTGTCCAAAACATTTTAATCACAGTCTTAGGAATATGTCTTTGAAAGGTTCCTTTGTGTGCTGTAAATGAATGTGATGTTTGAATGAAAGTACTTGAAAGTAGATCAACACAAGAGTTATAGTGGTTCAGAGACTCAAGCTCCTACATCCACTTTCCCTGATTTAACAGGATAATTCCTTCACTCTTGAAATTACTTGTTTTATAGTGCCAAGATGCACTTGATCAACCACACCACTCCTTGGTGCCTTGATCCCTAGGATATCAGAGTCCTAGTACCTTCTTCTCAACTCAGAATTGAACTGTTCTACTCTCAACAGTCAATTCCTACCACTTCTACTACAACAACCTTCTATCTTTCTTTTGGAAAGGTATAAGGGTTGAAGTTTGGTTCCAACTAAGTTTGAGATATCCTTTACCATGAGCTCAGTGTAAAAGGATAGGATATCTCTCTAAGCCTGTATGGATATACAATAAGGTTCAGCTTAGAAGAAGTGTTTCAAGACTAAGAAAGTCTCTTGAGAGCTTTGAAAGGCTTGTAAGCTTTTTAGCTTCAGAATTTTTGATACTTGTTGGATGCCTTCAAATGGTCTTCAAACTTCTATATTTATAGACAAAATTGAGGATTTGCCCATTGGAAAGACAGCCTCAATTGTCTATAAATGTCTTCCTTGAACTCTGCAACTGGAAGACAGTTTGTTGATAGTGACATGTCCTTAATTTGGGAAGTAAACGGTTGTGAGCATTTTGTCTTGATTTTGAAGCACTCTTCCCAATGTCTGACTTCAAGATTCATTTGATCAAACATGGACATCACTTCTGTTGATTGATCCTATGATAAGGACAACATTCCTTATCACTTGGACAATTCTGCTTATCAAAATCAGCAGAGTTTGCTCATCAGCAATGTTGGCTTTAGCTCTTCAGATGACTTGACTCTTTTCTCTTTACATGTATATCTCTTGATGAACATTGATCATTTATGGCTTAGATCAGTAGCCTTGACCTTATCAGCACAGTTGGGCTTGATCTTCAAACTGTTCTGGTTCAAATGTGCTGAGACATTCTTGCTGGACAAACCTTTTGAACTTAGATGTCTGCTTCAGTATCCTTGGTTTTGATGATGCATTTAGTTCATGTGAACTTCAGATAGGGTGTACAATAACTGAGCTGACTTGATCAGCACAGTTGTCCATCAGCAGACTTAATGTCAATTTGTTTCTGAGCCTTGAGGGGACTTAATTCTTGTAGGCTTCTAAACATGTGTTCCCCCTCAACTGTGCATCTATTATTCTAAGAGCTGCCTAACATTTCAGCTTCTCAACTTAGCCTTAAGCTACATGTTCCAACATTCCTAAAACAAGTTCATTTAAAAACTGACTTAACTATTTGGCATGTCTCAAGGGGTTTTGGCATCCATAATTTCATAGATCATTACAGGCATGATGATAGTCAGATAAACTTATCAGAGCATGAATCAAGGAAGTTACATATCAATTTATCAGAGCATTACTAAACTAACAAAACACATGATCAGAACAAATAGATAATCATCAGAGCAGAGAGACATATTTCAGCAGTCTTGAGCATAATCAGCAGAGATGACCATTTTAACAAGATATCAACCAAGGTCAAGTAATCATCCATTTCAGCACTTATGGCAAACAAGGGTCAAGTAGACTTAGCCAGTTCAGAGGTTATCTTCTGGAGGTGGCACCATCCCATACTGTGCCCACACCCTCTTGTTCAGTTCCATGGCTTCTTGATTTGTTCCCTTTGGCCCAAGCACCATCCTGTTCAGCTTCAGGATCTCAAAGAATTCTTGGAAGATCCTTGATTGGTCTATGAAGCCTTCTTTCTTGGGAGGCATGTAGATGATTGGTTTAGGGGCATTAAGCTCAATTCTTGCAATGTCTGCAACTGCAAGTAATTATTGATAGAGCTCCCTGTGATAATCAATCACAAACTGTGTAAAAGTGGAGTTGGGGTCTTCTTCATTCCATCTGCTTATGAAATAGTAATCATAGACAAACTCCCTCTTTGCCTCTTCCCAAATGTCATTCAGCTGGATTGGAACCCATTTATCCATGTGAGGATATTTGGTATCCATTTTGATCAGCAGCTGAGGCTTCAGCTTGTTGTATGTGGCTCTCTTCCTCCTAGGCTTTTGAAAATCTGCTCTTCTCTTATCTCTAGCCCTGTTTGCTTCCATCACTAAGTCCATCTTCTCCTGGGCTCTCATCATAGCAAGCTTTTGTTGAGTTTCTGCATCTTTACCATATCCTTCCTCAAACAACTTGGAAGGATCATTTGCTAACACAGTGCTCTTCTTCTTTGGTTCATGTCCAAAGCCTTCTTCAAAGAGAACTTCAACATTTTCAGTAGGTTTGGGACCTTCAGCAGTTTCAATCTCAGTGGACTTGATAGTCTCAGCAGATTTGGCTTCATCAGCAGTCTTGGTCTGTTCAGCAACTTTGGCCTTTTTAGCAGTTTTGGCTTTCTTGGAGGTGGGCACTTCTTCCTTAATTCTGAATTCAGTAGGGAGTTCTAGGCTGTTGGGAAAATCTGTAAATATTTCAGCCTTCCTTTTGTTTCCCTTTGCCTTCTTGATTTTCCCTCTTGTTTGGACTCCCTCAACAACCTTGTCCAAACCAGACACCTCTCCTCCAGGTCTTTGCTGTAATCTAGCTCCTTCTTCTTGAGCTGAAGCTACTGAATTCTTCAGAGCAATTGCTAGTTGCTCATCCTCATCCAAATCCTCCAGATTCTAGATTGCTTTCTCTTTTCCCTTGCCTTCAGGCTCCTTGTCTTTGCCTTTGCTTGCTTCTCCAATGGTCAAGGCACCTTTTGCCCTTGCTCTTTCCCTTTCCCCCTTTTTGGCAGCATCAAAGCATTGAGGTTTGAGCTCACTCATAGTAGTTGCCATCAGGGACTGTGCTAAGTTCAAGGACTTCATCTCCTCAAGTAAGTAGACATTTTCATCATGGATGGTTTGCATCCTGTCACTGCTTAAGCTTAGGAAAGCAAGAACAGACTTCATCTTCTGTTCCACAACCTCCTCCATGGTTGTCTTGAGGGATGTATTAAGGCTTGCCTTCAGGAAGTCAGTGAGATTTGCCACAACACTCTCAGCAATTTTGGCCATTACTTCCTGGGTAAACTTTTCTGAAGCTGCTTTCACCATAGCCAGCCTCATTTCCTCTGCTCTCTTCTTTTGAATGGCACTCTTCTTGCCAATTTCTTGCTTAACAACCAACTTCAGGGCCTTCACATTCTTGTTGTGGTTGTCTCTAAGCAGCTTCTGATCCTTTTTACCTCCTTTGATATGGATTCCATGCTAGATTTGGCTTTTTGCACTTCAGTGGAGATGGTTTGCAAACCAGATTCATCTCCACTGATTCTGGCCTCAATGGTAGGTAGCACAATGTCCTCTGAGCCAGTTAGCCTCATCTCAACTGATGCCAAGGTTCTGCCTTGCTCATCCAAAGCTCTTGATGTTTCAGCATGTGCAGTTTCAACTTGGTGAGCCAACAGGTCCAACTTTGCTGACTGCTCTCCAAGAATGGCTTGAGCTGAGTCGGAATCAACTTGGATATGAGAATCTGTAAGGAGATCATCTGCAAAAATTTGATCAAAGGTAACACCTGCAATATCAGACAAATCAAATTTGTTAGAAAATAAGCACTCATCACCCTCAAATTCTTTTTCATAAGACCTTGATACATCAACAGTCTTCTTCTCATTTTCAACTTGTTCTTTTCTCCCTTCAGTAATAATGTCCTCACACTCAGGGTCAGGCCTCCTCTCCTCAAGGGTTTCTTGAAGTTCAGATTTGACTTCAAGAATAACCTGCCCCTCCTCACTTATACCACCCTCATTTTGTGGTACACTCACTATCCTAGTAAGCACCACATCTCTCTCATCTACTACTCCCTCTGGTTTTTCCACTAATGCATCATTTTCAACCCCTTCACCTAAACCTGCACTTTTCCCACCTCAACAGGGTTCAAGGAAGGTAGTTGTTGGGAGATCACAGTGCTTGGTTCTAAAGCCACTGTGTCATCCTGAATGGTTAAGGGCTGGTCAGTGTCCAACTCTCCTGACACTGATGAGGCCTTAACCAAACCAGCTTCTATGTTGTGCCTTGGGTTAAGAAGAACTTTCATTGGCAGATGCATCTTTGGTTGTGAACAGTTCTAGCACGCACCAACTGATCTTGTGCTTCACGCCTTTGCTCATCAGCTATCTCAATTTTTACACGGTAGAGACGTTCCATCTTCTTAGACTCTACAGCCAATGATCTAGCAAAATTGATCGAACGATTCTCTGAATAATCAACTTGCCTCTTTAAGAAGTCTTCTATCTGGACATACAGCTCCTGTCTGAAGGTTGAGTCAATCTGGTTGACTTCACCAACAATCAACTCTCTCGAATTATCTATAAGAGATTGATTCTGCTCCACAAGAACTTCTTTCAAGTCAGATTTCAAGAACTCATCTATCGAAGACTGGACAACATTCTTCAAATCCATCTTCAAACTGTCTATAAATCCTTCTGGAAAGGCATGAGAGTCTTGAGTTTCATCAACTATATCAACATCTTTGAACTTCAGCACGACCAGCAACTTCTTCAAACAGATCAGTTTGAATACCAACATCAACGGTTTTAGCCACCAACTCTTCTTTCACAAGATCAGTTTGAACTCCAACATCAAACTTGTCTTGAGAAGATAAAACATCATCTGGAATATTCAGCATCCTTTTCACCAAAGCAGTCAAGGCATACGCTGGAAGGAGTTCTGAGTGGTCTTTTACTCCATTGTTCTCTTTTTGCTCCATTTCCCAGTCTTAAAAATTCGAAATGCCTCCCATTCCAGAAATTACTTCGAACAGATCTTCTGTTGGGGCCTTCTTTAATGCAACCCATGTGCATATTCTTAATAACTTCTCAAATTGTTCTGAAGATGAGTCTATCTCGACTGTTGGGAGCATCTTCCTCAGATTGTTATATACTTTCGCACGAATCCTTTTCTCTCTTAAACTCATCCGATAATACACCAAGGATTCAAATCTATGTACGGGAGGGGTCTGAGCAAGTGGGGTCCTTGTCTCAGTTGTTGCAGTGGCAACTAGAGGGGTTCCCGAAATAGATGGGTTGGGGGGTTCAACATATTCTGTTGAGGTTGAGGGATTTTGGATGGTGGTTTCTGGGGGATTCAATGTGGCTAGGTTTGGTTCGACAACTGTAGGAGTATCAGTTGTATCGAATATGGTAGTGTCTTGGGTAATGTTGGCTCTCAGTGGTTGCACTGCCAACACAGAGGATTTGGGTACAGGTTTGGCACGAGATCGGAGTGATTTTGCCTTGGTTTTGATGGGGAGAGAAAGAGGAATTGATAAAGTACGAGAAGAAGTACCAACCTTTTCAGCAGTCGACTTATCTGGTGAAGGACTCGACTCGACTCTCACTAGTCGATAAACTTGAAGATCTTCCTCTTCCTTAGTCTCCTTATCTGATTGAGTTTCTTCAGAGTCTTAAGCTGGCTCAAACATAGCCTCCTCTGGAACATACTGAACTAGTCTCCCACTAGTTCCAACTTCAGCCTCATCCGACTCGTCTTCCTCATCACTAGACGAAGCGGCTTCGAACATAGCATCTTGAGGATCAATCTGAATCTGCTTGCGCCCAGATGCCCTTCCTTCTACTTGCTTGGCTAGGGCTTCCTTCTTCAGATAATGTTTCAAGGCATGGAACGGCTTGCCTTTACTCCAACTAGTCTTGTTCGACAGTAAGATGGGTAGCAAAATGCTAAGTTTGTTGCCAAAACTTACAGCAGCAGACACAACCCAGTTGACTGTACTGGTGTCAACTTGCACATTCTTCTTGAAGTACATCAATCAATCCAAGAAGAGTTTGGTCCAATTCCCTTCCGTGATGCCATCATGAATTACGGCCATCACTCTTGCCTTTTGGAGAGTCACGGAGTCATAACTCCCAGTAACTCCGAGCAGCATTTTTGAAGATATATCCAACAATGTCTTGAACTTGTCAAGCAACTGATTCTTCTTGACAGCAGGAATCTTTCCATCTCGACTCAACTTGAGTTTCTTTCCACAAAATATACTTAGATACTTCAGCTCTTGTCCTTCATCATATCTTTCGATATCAATTGATCCGGACGGTAGCTTCAATATTTCGGTCAAAATTTCACGATTGACTTCTACTCGCCTTCCTCCAACAAAAGCTTCGATGGAGTCATCTTGTCGAGTAGCTGTGGCATAGAACTCGAGCACCTCTTCCTCTAGCACGATCTTCGGAAAGGCTTCCAAATAAGGTCTCAAACCACACCTCCAACACTTTGTCAGGATTTCTTTGTTGTCATCTGTGTGATTTCCTTTGAAAAACACCGAGCCTTCCACATGCACCTTGCCTTCCGAGGTATACTTTCCTAAGTAAAATCTTGCCTGCATGTTGGTGCGAACATCGAACATCGAAATAATCGACATAGTAGGAGAGTAATAATCAAGCAGTTTTAGATTTGCAAAGAGTTTTGAGTGCTTGAAAGTAGGAAGTTATGAAATCGTGAGAAGAGAAGAGTGAACACTTGGGTTTTGATAAAACTTGAGTTTTGAATCAAGGGCCAAGATCAAGAGGTTTGATCCAACGGTTTGATATGAAAGTCTTTTGGAATTCAGTTACGGAATCGAGAATGTTACGTGATTTGATATTGTAAATTTTGAAATCCGCCCTTTCTATTGGTTAAGACATGAGAGAAGTGTACTCATCTGACCTAGCGTAGTAGAAATTAGGCGCGAACTGGGTGTATACACCTCATTAAAGGGAGTGTATAAACCAATTCTAGGTTTTTCAAAATTTCACATTATCAAATTACATTTATATCATTAATTCGTACTGTTTAAACACTTAGAGTGTATTGAATCATAAGAACACTTTTCTTGTCTGTTCGAGTCTATCCAGAACAGACGAGTAGACTAATGTGCACTAGACGACTGTGCTAGTCTATTTGAAATTTGGACAGCTTCATGTACCTGTCTTATCTTGTGCGACGCGTTTAGATAAGATACAGATAGTAGAGTAGAATAATTAATTTGAATATCATTCTAGTATAGTAATCAAGATTTCGAACAAGATAACTTTTAACAAACTTAAGAGTCGACATAAGGATATTTAAGAAATCATAGATTCCCCCTTAAATGTTTATTCCCTTAGTATTACCCTCAGCTTTACCAGCTTCCTCATCGGGTTGTTTGGTCATCTTGTCTGACCTTGTTTACCTGTCTTGTTGAGCGAGTAGACGAGTGCTCTGTTTTCTGTGGTAACTTGTTTGTTTCTCCTTTCTTCTTAGTGATGTACCTGTCTGGTTAGTACTGTTGGTCCTGAAAGGAGTATATAACAAGTGTATGGGGGGGGGGGAATACACTTGTATGCAATTCTTTTCAACTTTAGATCAAACCAGAGCTCAGCAAGATTGTCTTGGACAACTCTACTGAAGATGATTAACTCTTCTAAGATAATCAAACCACTAAGTACTATTGAGTACTTAGTTGAACAACTATCCAGGGGAGTTATATGTGCGGAATAGTGGTTGGCCCTTTAAGTTTAGACTCCTTAAGTTTCTGAAATCACTTTGTCAATCCAATACAGTCCAGTTTAGTTTCAGGGAACTTGTCCAATACAGTTCTGCACAGTCTTTGAATATGTATCTTTTGAAAGATCATTTTGTGTGCAGTGTTGAATGAATGTAAGTACTTGTAAAGCAAATCAACACAAGAAGTTATAGTGGTTCAGAGACTCAAGCTCCTACATCCACTTTCCCTGATTTAACAGGATAATTCCTTCACTCTTGGAATTAACTTGTTTTATAGTGCCAAGGTGCACTTGATCAATAACACCACTCATTGGTGAATTGATCCCTAGGATGTCTAGAGTCCTAGTACCCTCTTCTCAACTCAGAACTGGACTGTTCTTCTCTCAACAGTCAGCTCCTACCACTTCTACTACTACAACCTTCTCTCTTTCTCACTTGAAAGGGGTAAGGATTGAAGTAAGGTTCCAACTAATGAGATATCCTTTTACAATGAAGATCAGTGTATAAGGATATGATATCTCTCTAAGCTTTGTGTATGGATATACAGTGAATTCAGCTTAGAAGAAGTGTTTCAAGACTAAAAATGTCTTTTGGAGACTTTGAAGCTTTCAGAATAGTTGCTCAGTTGGATGTAGAATGGATAGATGCTTCAAATGGTCTTCACACTTCTTGTATTTATAGACAAATTTGAGGATTTGCCCGTTGGAGAGGCAGTCCCAAATTGCTATAAATGTCTTCCTTGAGTTCTTTAAACTGGAAGACAGATTCTTGATAGTGACATGTCCTCATTTGGGTAATAAACGGTTTGTAAGACTTTGTCTTCATTCTGCAGCCCTTTTCCCAATGTTTGACTTCTTGTTAGGACTTGGACATGGCTTCTGAAGGTTGATCCAATGATAGGACAACATTCCTTATCAACTGGACAACTCTCCTTATCACTATCAGCAGTTTGCTTATCAGCAAGGTTGGCTTGCTCTTTTTCAGATGACTTGGCTCTTTCCCTTTCCTTCACTTCAAGGTGATCTTAGCATGTTGTTTTGAGATTCTTTAGGGTATGGTTGTCTCTAATTCTTCAGCATGGTTGACCTTCAAACATTAGAATCTTTGTTCTGGTTCAAACTTGCTGAGACAACTCTTCTGGGACAACTCTCCTGATCAGCATATTTGGTCTTTTAGTTTCAGAGCTGATGATTTCACAGAGTTAACCTCTCTGGACAACTCTGCTGATCAGAGCATTTGACTAATCTTGTCCTTTTGAGTTTTGCAATCTTGTTCTTGCATAGAAATAACTCTTCTGGACAACTCTCCTGATCAGAGTATATGGTTTCCAATGGAGTATGCTTGTCCTTAGTGTTTGTTCCAGATTTTGAGCCTTGAGGGGGCTTCATCTTGATCATCTTTAAAGCATAGGTTCCCCTTCACATTGTGCATCTAGTCATCTAAGAGCTGCCTAACATATCAGCTTCTCATCTAGCCTTATGCTATGTGTTCTAACAATCTTAGAACACAATCATCTTGACTTAGGCATGTCTCAGGGGGTTTTGGTATTTAATCAAAACATGTATCATTTTATTCCCAACAATTTCCCCCTTTTTGATGATGCCAAAACCTACACATTCTATGCAAAAGTGACTTGTCTACACCTATTACATATATCTTCAGGAGACATGACTAAGGTCAATAATCCTGAAAAGACAATGTGTTAGTGTATTCACTGTTTTTGTTGCAAGTAGGTTTTAAAGATAGGCATAGAGAGATTTCTGCAATAATGTATCTTGATAAAAGGTGTTCAACTATCATTGAAATGAGAATCATTACAGGCATGTTGAAAGTTGAAGATAACTATTCAGAGCATGAATTCAAGATAACATTACAAATGAGCATTTCATTACAACTTAATACTAAACATAGGATCTAAGATATCAGAGCTAAGACAAAATATTCCAGATATCAAAGTAGAATACTGGATATCAACATCAATTTTTGCATCAGAGCAATCCAAATCATGTTAGAGCAAACAACATATCATCACATCAGCAGGCTTGTCCAGATTTCAGCAGATTTGACCATATAGCAAAAATATCTTCAGATAAGATAGTTTTCTATCCAGAAAGAGTCAGAAGACTTAGCCATTCTTAGAGATCATCCTCGGGAGGTGGCACCATTCCATATTGTGCCCACACTCTCTTCTTGAGTTCCATGGCTTCCTGGTTGGTTCCTTTGGGTCCAAGGGTCATCTTGTTCAGCTTCAGAATTTCTGCGAACTCCCTTAGGATCCTTGCTTGGTAAATCCATCCTTCAAGCTTTGGAGGCATGTAGATGATGGGCTTGGGAGCATTGAGTTCAATTCTTGCAATATCAGCAGCTGCAAGTAATTGTTGATACAATTCTCTGTAGTATTCCAGCATGAACTCAGTAAAGGCAGAGTTTGCATCTCCTCCATTCCATCTATCAATGACATAATAGTCATAGACAAACTCCCTTTTAGCCTCTTCCCGTGTATCATTCAGTTGAATTGGAACCCATTTATCCAAGTGTGGATATTTGGTATCCATTGGGACTAGTAGCTGAGGCTTCATCTTGCTGTAAGTTGCTCTCCTTCTTCTTGGTTTCTGAAAATTTGCTCTTCTCTTATCTCTTGCATTTTGTGCTTCATCCATCAAGTCCATTTTCTCCTGGGCCTTCATCATGGCCAGTTTCTGTTGTGTTTCAGGGTCTTTGCCATACCCTTCATGAAACAACTTTGATGGATCATCAGCTAGGACAGTTGTCTTCTTCTTAGGTTCAGGTCCAAATCCTTCAGCAAACAGTTCTTCAATATCTTCAGTGGACTTGGGACCTTCAGCAACATTGACTGTTTCAGAAGACTTTTCCTTTTCAGCAATTTTGGGCTCTTCAGCAGCTTTGGCTTTCTTTGATGTAGGCTCATCTTCATCATTTCTGAATTCAGGTGGAAGATCAAGACTGTTGGGAAAGTCAGTAAATGTCTCATCTTGTTTTTTCTTTCCTTTTGCCCTCTTGATCTTTCCTCTAGTTTGGACACCTTCAGTATCTTTGTCCAAACCAGACACCTCACCACCTGGTCTCTGCTGTAGCCTCATCCTTTCTTCTTGTGCTGAGGCCATTGAATTCTTCAATGCAAGTGCCAATTGCTCTTCTTCATCCAATTCTTCTAAGTTTAGCACTTCTGGTTCTTTTCCTTTTTTTTCAGCAGCTTTGTCTTTTCCTTTGACTGGGCTCCCAATCACCAAGGCACCTTTTGCTCTAGCTCTTTCCCTTTCCCCATTTTTGGCAGCATCAAAGCATTGGGGCTTTAGCTCACTCATTGTTGTGGCCATTAGGGATTGGGCCTTGTTTAAAGACTTCATTTCCTCCAACAGATATACATTTTCATCATGTATATTTTGCATCCTATCACTGCTCAAGCTAAGAAAAGCTAGAACAGGCTTCATCTTTTGTTGAACAACCTCCTCCAAGGTTGCTTTCAGGGATGCATCCAGTTGGGCTTTAAGAAGCTCAGTGAGGTTGGCCACTGCACCTTCAACAATGTTGGCCAATACCTCTTGGGAAAAATTTTCAGAGGCTGCTTTCACCATTGCTAGCCTTTGCTCTTCTGCTCTTCTCTTTTACAGTGCAGTCTTCTTCCCAAGAGCTTGCTTGACAGTTAGCCTGAGAGCCTTGGCATTAGCATTATGATTGTCTCTCAGCAGCTTTTGTTCCTTCTTGACCTCTTCTGATATGGATTCCATGGTGGATTTGGCTTTTTGTACTTCAGTGGAAATGGTTTGGAGACCAGTTTCCACACCACTAATCCTTGCTTCTAATGTAGGAAGCACCACATCCTCAAAGCCAGTGAGTCTCATTTCTACAGATGCTAGAGTTCTTCCTTGCTCATTCAATGCTCCTGAAGTTTCAGCATGAGCAGATTGGACCTGATAAGCCAAGGAGTCCAATTTCTCTGATTGCATACCAAGTAAGGCTTGAGTTGAGCCTGTATCTACTTGGATAGGTGCATCTGTTAAGAACTCATCTGCAAAAATTTGGTCAAGGGAAATACCTGCAATATTAGTCAGATCAAATAGGTTAGGAAATAAACCCTCATCACCCTCAATTTCTTTTGTATAAGACTCTGATACATCAGCAGTCTTCTTCTCATTTTCAACTCTTTCTTTTCTCCCTTCTTCAATAATTTCCTCACTTAAAGAAACAGGCCTCCTCTCATCAAGGGATTCCTGAAGTTCATATTTAACTTCAAGAATAGCCTGCCCTTCCTCACTTATATCACCCTCATTTGGTGGTACACTCACTATTCTAGTGATCACCACATCTCTCTCATCTACTACTCCCTCTGGTTTTTCCACTAACTTTTCCTTTTCAACTCCTTCTCCTAATCCTGCAACATCTCCACCTTCAACAAGGTTCAAAGATGGCAGTTGTGGGGAGATCACAATGCTTATTTCAGCAGCCACTGAGTCATCCTGGATGATTAAGGGCTGATCAGTGTCCAACTCTTTTGACACTGAATAGGCCTTAATCAAACTAGCCTCTATCATAGGAACCTCAACATCTTTAGGCTGTGCCTTGGGTTCAGAAGAACTTTCATTGGCAGATGTGTCTTTGGTTGTGTTATCACCCTTGGTCAACACCTCTGATGAAACAGAGCCTTTCCTATGGTACGTTCTAGGAGGGTTGGAGAGTCTATCTGCTACAGAAGACTTGGGTTGAGAGGGTTCAGGGAGGTTGGCTTGAGGGGTTTCAGGAGGGTTGGGATTTGAAGGGTTTGAGGGATCATCAGGGGAATCATCATCATTTGAGCTACTGTCAGGGTGTTTGATTCCCTTAGCCTTTCTTTCTTTATCCTCAATGATCTTCTCAGCTACCAACTTTGCAAAAACTTCCTCATCAGTGAGGAATCTTGTTTTCATCACACCAGCAAAGTGTAGCAATCTGCTTTCCTCTACTTGCCACTAGTTAGCACCCTTATCTTGGATGACTTGTGATATTTCCATCAAGGTTTTATCTTTCACATCCACAAGCATCCTCAAATCATGAAACATCTTCTGAATTCTTGGAAATTCAGCAAGTTGTGGATACAAACTATGCACTGTGGCCTTAGCTCCACCTTTGAGCATACTTTCATAAGTATACTCCTCCTCATTCTCACTAGATGGAGAACTTTGGGCTATAGGGGAGTTGGTTGTGGTTTCCTTAATTGCAGCTTCAGGCAAGTTAAGTTCAGGAGGGTTGGCTTCAGAAAGGTTAGGCTCAAATGAAGGTACTTCAGTTGCTTTAGAGAGCAATGAATCTGAAGGGGCTTTGCTCAGGGGAGTTGGCTCATTGAGTGCATGTTCTAAGAGCTTTGAGTAGTTGAGCATGGATGAGTCAAGGGGAGACAGGAGTCTTGTCTCATCTACTTCTAAATCTGCAAGCACATCAATGCCACTTCTTTGCACACTTCCTTCTGGAGAATATCTCTTAGAGAGATCTACAGGGGTGATGGGTTTGTTGGAAGGGGTAACATGGGTTTCAGGGGAGTTGGGCTTAGTATTCTGGGTTTCAGGGATGTTGGCCTCTTTAGGTTGACCTTCAGGGACTTTGGATTCTGGAGTTCCAGATCCAGATGAGCTAGTCCTTGACTTGGATTTGGTCCTGCTTTCAGCTCTGCTCTCTCTTAGAGCCAATTGAAAAAACCTTTCTTCCTGCAGCTCCAACACTTTCTCAGTAGGCTTGGCCCTTCTCTTGCTGGCCCTACTGCTTCCACTGCCTTCACCATCCTTCTCAGGGACAACTTCCCTGATTCTCTTATCACCCTTGTGCTTTTGCCTTGTCTCATTGTATTTCAGCCTCAACTCTTCTGAGTGGTCAGAAGGCACACTTACTCCCTCTTCTGCCACTTCATCAACTTCAGCTGATGCTCCTGAGGCTTCTCTTGAAGACAATTGAGACATTTTCCTTGTTTTGACAGCCCTGGCCTTGGTTCTCTTCTTCATCTTAGGCTTTTCTTCAACCTGTTCTTCAGCAGGTTTGGCCAGAAGCATTCTCCTTTGCTCAGTTTTCTTGCTGAGCTTTCTGAACAGTATCTTTTGGGCTGGGAGAGGCTTTGCAAATGTTTGCATTTGAGAGTAGTGGGAAAATATTTCAATCAACAAGCTTGCCCTGGTGCAATACTTGAGTTTCCCTTCTAGCACAACCTTGTTGTGAGATTTCACTTTGAATTTTGCCTTTTCCTTCATCATCTCAGACATGATGAAGGTCCTCCAATCAAACTTGATGCCCTTGTCACTAGCATCAATCACTGCAGCCATAATTCTGATTCTTGGATGGCTGACCTGCTCCAAACTTCCAGTATTGCTCAAGAGACTCTTAGCAACTACCTCAAAGAGGTTGAGAAATTCTGGCTTGAGAGTCTTCTTGTTTTTTGTTGAAGAGAGAGGACCTGGTACTAATAGCCATTCTTGAGTTATTTCATCTTCATGTCCAGTACCATAAACTTCTGGATTTCTTCCCTCATAAGGCAATCCAAAAGCTCCTTCAAGATCTTCTGAAGAGAATTTCACTCTATGAAATCTCTCTTCTTCCTCTCCCTCTGCAACATATGACAATCTGGTGGAAACTTCACCATCTTCAGGCTTACCTCTCCATTTGAGAAAGGCAAAGAACTCAGCCATGTAGCTTTCTAGGCAGGAACTTGGTCTTTCCTCCATAAACTTTTGCAAACCAGCTCTTCTCAGCCATCTTAGAGTTGGTGTAATCTCAGGGTCTTCACTCTCAAAGGATACTATGGGCTCAAAGTGAAGACTGTTCTTGTTGCTCAAGTATCCAAAATCAAGGTCTAGAGCCGTGTTGGAGAAATCAATGATCATCTCTGGTCTAACTTTGGGGGCCATTGAAGGTTACAGAGAAAAGTTTGAAGATAGATTGAGAGAGTTTGAAGAAAATTTAGAGCTAGGGTTTCGAATACTTGGGGAAGAAGTGTTTGTGGGGGATCTTAAGACTTGTGAATATTCTAAAAAGAATGTTTGTCAATGAGTTGGTGAAGTCTTGATGCAATTCAAAGGTGAACAAAAACGGAAATCCAAAATGAACGGCTAGGATTGATTTCAGAGGAGTTGGCCAGTTTTGATCCAATGGTCAAAAACCAATGCAACAGTGAAAAACTGTTTTGTTCAAAAACGTGGGTGGTTTTTAATGTTTGTTTAAGGCTGGGGGAGTTTTCGAGATAGATCATGTCCCAAAAAGTTTAATGCAAACAAGAGTTAAATCTTGGCATTTAATGCATGGAAAGTGACCTTTTGGGTGGGAGACAAATTAAATCCCAGAAAGGTTAAAACTGAATTTTCAATGGGGCAGATTTTGAAGTAGACAATGATTACCAAAAATAGGTGCTTATCAGACCAAGATTTGGTTTGATAGCTAGGACAACTTATCTGACCCCACTAGGACAAGTGTCCTGAATAGATGTGGACAACTGTCCTGAAATCCAATGGACAAGTGTCCTGAATTACTTAGGTTATCTTTCTGAATTTCAGCAGACTTGACCAATTCTGTTGATCTTCGAAATTTGTTCCCCCTTAATGACTGACCTCCTTTGGACTCATTTGTCCAACTTTCCTGGATCAAGAAAACCCAACTCTGCTGATAGTTCCAGAAATCTTGCTTCTGCAAGTGGCTTTGTTAATATATCAGCTTTTTGATGATCTGTGTGGATCTTTACCAACTTGATATCCTTCTTTTCCACATGATCTCTAATGAAGTGATGCTTGATGTCCACATGTTTGCATCTTGTGTGCAATACAGGATTCTGTGATATGGCAATTGCACTGTTATTGTCACAGAATATTGGCACTTCAGTAGAGTTGACTTTGTAGTCCTTGAGTTGTTGTTTCAGCCAAAGGATTTGAGCACAACAACTTCCAGCAGCAACATATTCAGCTTCAGTGGTGGAGGTAGCCACTGTGTTTTGCTTCTTGGAAAACCAAGATATGAGTTTGTTGCCTAGGAATTGACAAGTTCCTGAAGTGGACTTTCTGTCAATTTTGCATCCTCTATAATCAGCATCTGAGTAGCCAGTTAACTCAATGTTGTCATCAGCAGGATACCAAAGGCCTAGATTTTTAGTGCCTTTGAGATACCTCAAGATCCTCTTTGCAGCCTCAAGGTGGCTTTTCTTAGGATTTGCTTGAAACCTTGCACAAACACCTACTGCAAAGGTGATGTCAGGTCTGCTGGCAGTGAGATAGAGGAGTGAGCCAATTATTGCTCTATACTCAGTGGAGTTGGTTGGAACACCACTTTCATCAGGATCCATCTTCCAATTAGTATTCATTGGGATCCTTACTGGCTTGCTTGTTGTACACCCAAATTTCTTGATCATCTCTCTGGTGTACTTAGCTTGGTTGATGAAGATTCCTTCTTTTGATTGCTTGACTTGTAGACCCAAAAAGAAGTTCATCAACCCCATCATGGACATCTCAAACTTGCTTTGCACGAGCTTGGAGAATTTCTCACACAGCTTCTCATTAGGGGATCCAAAAATTATGTCATCTACATAAATTTGGACAAGCAAGATGTCTTCTCCTTCAGAGATTCTAAAGAGAGTTATGTCCACAGTTCCCTTGGTGAAACCATGATCCAAGAGGAATTGTGACAGTGTGTCATACCAAGCCCTAGGGGCTTGCTTGAATCCATATAGAGCCTTCTTCAGCCTGTATACTTGGTTTCCAACCTCAAAACCTGGTGGTTGCTCCACATAGACTTCTTCTTTCAAGACTCCATTCAGAAAGGCACTCTTGACATCCATTTGGTACACTTTGAACCTCTTGTGGGCTGCATAGGCAAGAAAAAGCCTTATTGCTTCTAGCCTTGCCACAGGTGCAAATGTCTCATCATAGTCAATGCCTTCATGCTGGCAGTAACCTTTTGCCACTAGTCTTGCTTTGTTTCTGACAATCACATCATTTTCTTTCTTCTTGTTCTTGAACACCCACTTGGTTCCAATAACATCTTGATGTGAAGGTCTATCAACCAGCTCCCATACTTCATTTCTGGTGAATTGGTTGAGCTCTTCCTGCATTGTTGTGATCCAATTGGCATCCTGAAGTGCTTCATCAATGTCTTTTGGTTCCTGTTCTGACAAGAAACAACAGAACATAGCACTTTCACCATGAAACCTTCTGGTTTTGACTCCTATACTTGGGTCACCAAGTATCAGATCAGTAGGATGGTCATACAACCAAGTCCTTCTTTTTCTGATCCCTTCAGTAGAGTTGTCCTCTACTGAGGTTGAGTCACCAATGTTATAGAATTCAGGATAGTTGAGTGCAGGATCTAATTCAGGATCATAATCAGGAGTGTTGTCCTCAATGTCTGGGACATTGGTATTTTCAACATTTTGAGTTCCCCCTTGATTATTTGACCCATTAACTACCTCAGCAGGAACTGCTTCTTCATTGGTAGTTGTTACCTGGATGTGAACTGGGATTGGCTCATTCAGTTCACCATTTCTGTCAGTGGGGTTTGTCTCAGGAAGGTTGCCTTCAGGATTGTTGTCCAATGTGAATTTTTCAGGTAGGTTGGCTTGGACAACATCTATGAATTCAGTGTCTTTGTCTTTTAGGCTCAATCTGGTTGTCCTCTGTGTGATTTCTTCAGGTTCCAAGATATCATTCCTGATCTCAAAAATGGATTCATCAAACACAACATGAGGTGTTTCTTCCACTATAAGGGTTTTCTTGTTGTAGACTCTGAAGGCTTTACTGATTTGAGAGTATCCAAGAAATACTCCATCATCAACTTTGCTATCAAAGGCTTTCAACTGTTCTTTCCCATTATTGTGAATGAAACACTTACAACCAAATATGTGAAAGTATGACACTTTAGGTATTCTTCCTTTCCAGAGTTCATAGGGGGTTTTGCCTTGCCCCTTAGTGATCAAACATCTGTTTTGAGTATGACATGCAGTGTTTATAGCTTCAGCCCAAAACCTCTTTGGTAGATTTGAATCACCAATTAAAGTTCTAGCAGCTTCTTTTAGGGTTCTATTCCTTCTTTCTGCAACTCCATTTTGCTGAGGAGTTCTAGCTGCTGAGGTTTCATGAGTTATCCCATTAGATGAGCAATACTCATTGATGTATGAGTTTATGAACTCAGTGCCTTTATCAGATCTTATCTTGATAATGCTAAGGCTTTTCTCATTTGACAGTCTCTTAAGGAGTTCAGGTAGTTTGACTTGTGTTTCCTTCTTATTAAGGAGAAATACTACCCATGTGAACCTAGAGAAGGCATCTACTACAACCAATGTGTATTTTCTACCATTTATACTTGAAGGGGTGATTGGTCCAAACAGATCCATGTGTAGAAGTTCAAGTACCCTTTCAGTAGAAATGACTGGTTTACCTTTGAATGAGGCTTTAATCAGTTTTCCTTCTTGACATGGCTTACACACATGTTCTTTAATGAAAACTTCTTTAGGCAGTCCTTTAACTAATGCATTTCTAGCAAGTTTATTCATTGATTTGAAGTTCAGATGGTTTAGCCTCTTGTGCCATAACCAACTTTGTTCACTAGTACTCTTAGCAATGAAACATGCAGCATCAGTAGACTTGTCCCAGTCTGCAAAATACACATTTCCTTTCCTAGTCCCAGTCAATAGAATTTGTTGAGTTTTATCCTTGATTAAACATTGTCCACTTGAGAACTCAACATTGAAATCTTTATCACAGAATTGACTGATACTTAGGAGATTATATTTGAGACCAGCTACATAAGATACATTGGTTACTTTGATGTTACCAATCATCAAAGTACCATAACCTTTTGTGGTTGCTTGTGAGCTGTCTCCAAAAGTGACATTTGAGCCTTCTTTTTCAATAAAATCAGTGAGGAGTTCCTTGTTTCCAGTCATGTGCCTTGAGCATCCACTGTCAAGGTACCATGCTGTCTTTTTGTTCATGCTCCTCTTTTTGTGGCCCATTGGTACCTCATCATCCTCAAGAGCCATGTTGCACACATCATCATCATCATCATCACTGTTTGAGAACAGTCCATCTGAAGAGTTGAAGCTTTCAGCACTATCAGATCCTTCACCAGCCATCATGGCCTTTCTATTGGTGAACTTTCTATCTCTTTTAGCTTGCCTTTCTCTTCTTTCCTTAGAGCTTAGTTCAGGGCAGTCATACTGGAAGTGCCCTTTCTTCTTGCAATTGTAGCATAGGTCTTCATCATCATCCTTCTTGGATTCATCTCCTCCTTTTGATGATGAGGGGTCAGCTCTACTGGACCTTCTCCTATCAGAGTACTTGTCCTCTGATCTTTTCTCTTCAGGCTTTTTGTCCTTGGCCTGATCTTCAGGGGAGTTGTATCTTCTCCTGAATTTGTTGTCTTGGTAGAATTTCTTGTATCTACCAAACCTTGTGTTCAGCTTGTCAAACCTTCTAGCCATCAAGGCTAGTTCTTACTTCATTTCAGTCTTTGAGACTGACTTTGATGATCTGGGAGTGGGTTGCATTTCAGGTTCAGCAACTTTGGCTTTGAATTCCACTCCCTTAGTAGGATTTGAAGGTTCCTCAACAGGCTTTCTTCTATTGAGGTCATACTCATAGGCTTTGAGTTCTGAGAAGATTTGTTGCATGGGCATGGAGGAGAGATCTTTGGTATTCTGCATCATCACAGCATAGACATCCCACTTTTGAGTGAGGCTTCTCAAGATCTTCAATCCAACTTCTCTCCTGGAGTACACCTTGCCCAAGGAGTTGATTTCATTCATCACATCAGTGAATCTACCAGCAAATTTGTCAATGGATTCTTCAGCTTCCATTGAGAATTGTTCAAACTTTTGCACCGCAACTTGGAGCTTGTTCTCCTTGATCTTTTCTGTGCCTTCACACATCTCAGCAAGAGTATCCCAAATTTCTTTGGCTGTGGTGCAGTGGTAGACTCTTCCTATGACTGCATCTGGAATTGTTTGATAGAGGGTGTTCATGGCAAGATAATTTAGATTATCTTTCCTCTTTTCATCAGCAGTGAAGTCATCTTCTCCTTTGGGAATCAGTTCCCTTACATCTGCTCTTTGCTCATCTGTCACCCTGGGGTTAGTTTGGGTAAACAAAAAAGGTCCTCTTGTGATTACTCTTAACATGTCAGTGTGAAGAGATGCAAGATGAGCCCTCATTCTAATTTTCCAGAAATCATAGTTGTCTATTGAGAACATGGGCAATTTATGATGTGAAATGTGATTGACTGGATTTGTGGCCATGTTATCTAATCCTTGAACAGCAGGTGGAGAAACATCATTGTTGTTGGCCATATCTCAAGAATAAGCAGTCAGTCAACAGATTATAGATTTCAGAAAGAGATCAGTTCAGTGACCACACAAATATGTGAATTTTGAAAATCAAGATGGATTTTCAGAAGTAGTGGTCTTTGAACCCCTGCTCTGATACCACTTGTTGGTCCTGAAAGGAGTATATAACAAGTGTATAGGGGGGAATACACTTGTATGCAATTCTTTTCAACTTTAGATCAAACCAGAGCTCAACAAGATTGTGTTCGACAACTCTGCTGAAGATGATTAACTCTTCTAAGATAATCAAACCACTAAGTACTATTGAGTACTTAGTTGAACAACTATCTAGGGGAGTTATATGTGCGGAATAGTGGTTGGCCCTTTAAGTTTAGACTCCTTAAGTTTCTGAAATCACTTTGTCAATCCAATACAGTCCAGTTTAGTTTCAGGAAACTTGTCCAATACAGTTCTGCACGGTCTTTGAATATGTATCTTTTGAAAGATCAGTTTTGTGTGCAGTGTTGAATGATTGTAAGTACTTGTAAAGCAAATCAACACAAGAAGTTATAGTGGTTCAGAGACTTAAGCTCCTACATCCACTTTCCCTGATTTAACAGGATAATTCCTTCACTCTTGGAATTAACTTATTTTATAGTGCCAAGGTGCACTTGATCAATAACACCACTCCTTGGTGAATTGATCCCTAGGATGTCTAGAGTCCTAGTACCCTCAGAACTGGACTGTTCTTCTCTCAACAGTCAGCTCCTACCACTTCTACTACTACAACCTTCTCTCTTTCTCACTTGAAAGGGGTAAGGATTGAAGTAAGGTTCCAACTAATGAGATATCCTTTTACAATGAAGATCAGTGTATAAGGATAGGATATCTCTCTAAGCTTTGTGTATGGATATATAGTGAATTCAGCTTAGAAGAAGTGTTTCAAGACTAAAAATGTCTTTTGGAGACTTTGAAGCTTTCAGAATAGTTGCTCAGTTGGATGTAGAATGGATAGATGTTTCAAATGGTCTTCACACTTCTTGTATTTATAGACAAATTTGAGGATTTGCCCGTTGGAGAGGCAGTCCCAAATTGCTATAAATGTCTTCCTTGAGTTCTTTAAACTGGAAGACAGATTCTTGATAGTGACATGTCCTCATTTGGGTAATAAACGGTTTGTAAGACTTTGTCTTCATTCTGCAGCCCTTTTCCCAATGTTTGACTTCTTGTTAGGACTTGGACATGGCTTCTGAAGGTTGATCCAATGATAGGACAACATTCCTTATCAACTGGACAACTCTCCTTATCACTATCAGCAGTTTGCTTATCAGCAAGGTTAGCTTGCTCTTTTTCAGATGACTTGGCTCTTTCCCTTTCCTTCACTTCAAGGTGATCTTAGCATGTTGTTTTGAGATTCTTTAGGGTATGGTTGTCTCTAATTCTTCAGCATGGTTGACCTTCAAACATTAGAATCTTTGTTCTGGTTCAAACTTGCTGAGACAACTCTTCTGGGACAACTCTCCTGATCAGCATATTTGGTCTTTTAGTTTCAGAGCTGATGATTTCACAGAGTTAACCTCTCTGGACAACTCTGCTGATCAGAGCATTTGACTAATCTTGTCCTTTTGAGTTTTGCAATCTTGTTCTTGCATAGAAATAACTCTTCTGGATAATTCTCCTGATCAGAGTATATGGTTTCCAATGGAGTATGCTTGTCCTTAGTGTTTGTTCCAGATTTTGAGCCTTGAGGGGGCTTCATCTTGATCATCTTTAAAGCATAGGTTCCCCCTCACATTGTGCATCTAGTCATCTAAGAGCTGCCTAACATATCAGCTTCTCATCTAGCCTTATGCTATGTGTTCTAACAATCTTAGAACACAATCATCTTGACTTAGGCATGTCTCAGGGGGTTTTAGTATTTAATCAAAACATGTATCATTTTATTCCCAACAAGTACATTGCTACATACTAGTAGGTTCTAGATCAATTAGTCCTAAACTAATGCATAATTCACGAAATCGAGCCTCAGGTAATGGTTATGTGAAAATATCAGCTCTTTGAAAATCAGTATGAATCTTTTCCATGCGAATATCCTTCTTTTCTACATGATCACGTATGAAATGATGTTTCACATCAACATGCTTACAATGTGTGTGTAATACAGGATTTTGTGTAATTGCAATAACACTTTTACTGTCACAGAAAATAGGAACATTTGATTCACAGATATTATAATCTCTAAGATGTTGAATAAGCCACAATAGTTGACTACAACGACTACCAGCAGCCATGTACTCGGCTTCAGTAGTAGAGGTAGCAACACTTGTCTGCTTTTTCGAAAACCATGAAATGAGTTTTGTGCCTAAGAATTGACAAGAACCAGATGTAGATTTCCTATCTATTCTACATCCACCAAAATCAGAATCAGAGTAGCCACTTACGGATAAATCATCATTTAAAGGATACCATATACCACGATTGATGGTTCCTTTCAAATATTTCAGAATCCGTTTAGTGGTTTCCATATGACTCTCTTTTGGATTAGCTTAAAATCGAGCACATACGCCAACAGAAAATGCAATATCAGGTCTACTAGCAGTTAAGTACAGTAAAGAACCAATAAGACCACGGTAATGAGTTTGATCAGCACACTTACCATTCTCGTCTGGATCCATCCTGTAGGTAGGTAGCATAGGTACTCCAGAAGATTTACAAGTCTTAATACCATACTTGTCTAGTAGATTACGAGTATACTTTGCTTAATTTATGAAAATCCCATCGGGGGTTTATTTTACTTGAAGTCCAAGAAAATAAGTCATTTCTCCCATCATTGACATTTCAAACTTACTTTGCATGAGTGTTGAAAAACTTTCACTCAGCTTTTTGTTGGGTGATCCGAAAATGATATCATCCGCGTAAATTTGAACAAGTAGGATATCCTTACCTTCTTGTCTTCTGTACAAGGTTCTATCGACCTTGCCCTTAGTAAAACCATTTTCTAATAGAAATTGAGAAAGAGCATCGTACCATGTTGTGGGAGCTTGCTTTAATCCGTATAAGGCTTTCTTCAACTTGTACACTTGGTTGCCTTTTACTTCGAAACCTGGAGGTTGTTCAACATACACTTCTTCCACAAGAATACCGTTAAGAAATGCACTTTTAACATCCATTTGATATACAGTAAACTTCATATAAGCAGCATATGCAAGAAACAATCTAATGGCTTCTAGTCTAGCAACAGGTGCATAAGTTTCATCATAATCTATGCCTTCAGCTTGAGAATAGCCTTGGGCAACTAGTCTAGCCTTATTTCTAACGACTACATCATTCTCATCTTTCTTATTCTTGAAAATCCATCGTGTACCAACTACATTATGATGTTTGGGTCTATCGACCAGTTCCCAGATGTCGTTTCGAACAAACTGGTTCAACTCGTCTTGCATAGCGATGATCCAATTACTATCAGCCAATGCCTCATTAACGGTCTTAGGCTCGATAGATGAGAGGAAACAACACCAGCAAAACAAAGATGGACTAGGCTGTTCTTGCGACTCAAAGAGTTGTCGTCTAGTCTTCACACCAACAATAGAGTCACCAATGATATTTTCAGTATCATGAGCAGATTTCCATGTTTTTCTAGTTTTAGCAAGCATACTATCATCATCTAGATCAATTATAGCATCATGCATTTCAACATCATTTGTATCAGAATATTTAATAGGAGTAGACGAGTCGACTAGCTCAGGCATGTCAACTGTTCTAGTAGGTTTACTTTGAGCACTTACCTTCTCCTTATCATCAGACTTGAGAGCTTTCATGAATGGGTTATAGGCTTGAACATATTCATAGGCTTCTGATTCTTGGTCAGTTTGGATCGATAGATCAGTTACCTTCTTACTGATCTGGTCGGCAGACGAGTCCTGTAGGGATTCATCGAAAACTACATGTGGTGTTTCTTCCACACATAGGGTAGAGTAGTTGAATACTCTGAATGCTTTGCTAGTCGAGGAGTATCCTAAGAATATCCCCTCGTTTGCTTTAGCATCGAATGCATTAAACTTACTTTTCCCATTGTTATGGATAAAACACTTACAACCAAATATATGGAAATATGAAACTCTGGGTTTTCGACCTTTCCATACCTCATAGGGCGTCTTACCTAGTGCTTTATTGATAGCACTTCTGTTTTGGGAGTGGCATGCAGTATTGATTGCTTCTGCCCAAAACTTCTGAGGAGTATTATACTCTGTCAGCATTGTCCTGCAGGCCTCCTTAAGGGTTCTGTTCCTTCGTTCTGCTACTCCATTTTGTTGCGGTGTCCTTGCTGCACTAGTAAGGTGCTGGATGCCACGCTTCGAACAAAATTCTTTAATATAGCAGTTAATGAATTCAGTACCCTTGTCACTACGGATCTTGACAATGGACTGATTCTTCTCAACTTGAATCTTCTTCAATAGATCAGGTAGGAGTGTTTGTGTATCACTCTTCTTGTGTAAGAAGACTACCCAAGTGAACTTAGAATAGTCGTCTACCACAACAAGTGTGTACCTTCTACCGTTCAATGTTCGAGGAGTAATTGGGCCATGTAAGTCCATATGTAGAAGTTCAAGAACTCTACTTGTTGAGAGGGTTGGAATAGATTTAAAGGAACCCTTTACCTGTTTACCTTTTTTACAGGCATCGCATACATGTGACTTGAAATAGATTTCGTTAGGTATACCTTCAACAAGGTAATCTCTTGCAATCTTATTAATCACCTTAAAGTTCATATGGCAAAGGCATCTGTGCCAAAGCCAACTGATCTCTTTGGGTGTTTTAGTAAGAAGACAAGTGTCCCGTGGACAACTATTCTAATTCACGATATACACACTACCTTGTCTTATGCCGACGAGCAGTACGGTATGAGTCCTCTTGTCTCTGATTTCGCACTTTTGGCTTTTGAACTGCACTTTGTAACCTCGATCACAAAACTGTGAAACAGATAGTAGATTATATTTCAAACCTTCTACATAGGATACATCTTGTATCTCTACGTCGCCATTTCGGATATAGCCAAAGCCTTTTGTAATAGCTGTAGAGCTATCACCGAATATAACCTTAGGTCCTTCTTGCTCATGATAGCTTGATAGAAGTGCCTTGGTACCAGTCATGTGGTGCGAACAACCACTGTCTATATACCAAGTTTCTCCTACTAAGCCACCCTTCTTGTATAGATCGAGTCGACCCTGCATTAGATGATATTTCATAATTTAGGTACCCTCCTTGTCTATTGGGGTCCTGGGGGGTTAGTCGAGTTCAGTGGAATCCAAATATACATTGGAGTCCTGAACAAGTTTGATCTTTTGAGTTTTCGACCATATTTGTTGCAAAATAAGACCCTGTTATCCTTGTCTGGCCTATCATCAGTCCTTGGGTCTACTCGTCTGAGGTAGCCTTTCGACTTAACCTCTACTTGAATAGGCATGGGCCTTTGATAGTCAGAGTAGGGCTTGTATGCATTGGGGCCATACGGTTTATAGACATGTTCAGGTCTTTCCTCTCATTTGATATCATACGATTCAGGCGGAGGATATAAGATTGGTTGAGTACAATATTTGGGAGCCACATTCTTAGGCCTAGACGAGTAGAGTTGAGGCTGCCTTATGAAAGGAGGTCTAGGCTCTTTCCATCTAGTCTGTACTTGTCTAGTACTCGTCTCCTCAGGATACCAATCCTCGTATCTGACCTGGTTTGGTCGTCCACGACTAGTGATCCTTTTTCGACTTGTCTTAGACTGAACAGGTCTGTTGTTAACATTCTTTTTACCACCTTTGGTAATCGGATATCTAACATCAGTCTGCTTGTGTACAGTGCCTTGGGATGTAGTTCTAGTATCGTATTCCATTGGTCTTTTGCCTTTATCATGTGTCAAAGAGCTTGAACTAACATCAATATGGTTCTCAATAACTTGAGTAGGTGAGTTAATTGTGTATCAGCACCCAACCCTGTCTTATCATTTGGAGCCCTATACCTATCTGACAGTTTTTGATTAGTCATTGAAGATTTAATCAAGTCAGTAAGTTTAAGGTCCAAATTTACGACCTCAGTCTCTAAGAACTTGTTGCGTTCTTCAAGCTTTTTGCACTTGCTCTTTAAAACATTGAATTCATTTGTCTCAGTAGCATGTGTCTTAAGTAGGTCTTGATACAGCTTGTCTGTCAATGCACACTTGTCTTTGAGTTGTCTCAACTCTTCTTGCAAGCGTTCATTTAGGATTGTTATATTAGGATCTACTTTAGACTGAGCTTTCTTAAGATCAATGATTTCTTATTTTAATGTGATGTTTTCGTCGCTGACTTCCATGAATGCCTTATTAGCGAGTAGGAGGTCTTCTTCAGTCACACCAGTAGAGTGATGAAGACTACTCCTTACACCACTATCGGCTGTATCACTTTCATCAGAATCCGATTTATCACATGATTGAAATGAAGTTGCAGATAATACCTCTTGCTCAATTTTAGCCATGAAGCAGAGTCCATCATCAGCTATGAATGCTTCATCATGATCAGACGGGTAGCTAGATGAAGACGATGGTAACTCGTCTGAATCCGTTTCAGAGTCATTATTAGCCATCATTGCCTTTTTACCCCTGCTGTATCTTCGTTCACTTCTTGCCTTGCGTTCTTCGCGATCATCAGTGCTCAGGTCCGGACATTCGTAAATGTAGTGACCTGGTTTCTCACAATTAAAGCATAAAGGATCGTTAGTAGACTTTTTATCAGGAGACTTATCCCTTCTCTTATCTCGTCTATCAGAACGCTTAATCTTCCTATCGTCAGACTCTCTATCTCGTCTGTTACTTTTTGAGACTTCGTCTCTCCTTTCGGATGAGTTTTGGTCTCGTCTGGTCTCAGACGAGTTCTTAGAAGTAGAGCCTCTATAGTCTTTATAGAACTTCTTATATCTACCATAGCTCTTGTTTAGCCTGTCGAACTTTCTAACCATAAGGTTCATATTATCTTTCAGACTTAGATCAGACTTATCTAACTCGTCTTTTATGCTAGAAGGCTTGGACTTGTCTACTCTAGAGCTCTTAGACGTAGTAGACTTAAAAGCAACATTCTTCGACACAACTTTCTCCCTATCACTACTGGCAATGGGATCTTCCTCATCTAATTCGAACTCATGCGCCTTAAGGGTTTGGAACATGGTTTCAGACGGCCACGAATCAATGTCTTGTGTGGATTTAATAATCATCTTGACCATTTTCCACCTTTCATCCAAAGCCTTCAAGATTCTCAAGTTAATCTCTCTCTCGGTATAAGTCTTTCCTAGTACTTCAAGACCATTCATGATTTTAGTAAATCGAGTATCCAGTTCATCAATTGATTCACCTGACTTCATCTTAAATGTTTCAAACCTTTGGACAGCTGTGGACAGTTTGCTTTCTTTGATCAGCGTAGTGCCTTCACAAAGAACAGCTAATTTGTCCCACATTTTCTTGGCAGTCTTACATTTTAACACTTTGCCAAGATACTCGTTTGGCAAGGTGTGTAAAATATAATTCTTAGCAAGACTATCCAAATTGTTTTGACGCATTTCTTCATAAGTCAATTCTGACTTTGGTTTAACAATCAGCTCGCCAACGGCTTTAGTTGGGTCCAGTGTAGTAGTGTTTTTTATCATGGTAACGATTGGTCCTTCTTTAATCACGGAGACCATCAGATCATGAGTTGAGCTGAAAATGGCTTCCATCCTCAACTTCCAGTAATCGTAGTCCTGAACAGAGAACTTGGGAAGTTTGTTAGCACTTATCTCAAGAGACATGGTTTAGCAGTTTATCACAAGATTACAGCAAGAAAGTCAAGATACAAATATATCAAGAAATGTGATACGAATCAAAACAAACACGAACCAAGACTTCACCCAAAGTCTTTAAATGTTATCAAGAAACAGTAGTACGAAAACTACTGCTCTGATACCACTTGTTGGTCCCAAGTTGAGTTTATAATATTGAGTAAGCTAGTAAATGTCTAGAGGGGAGGGGTGAATAGACTTTTAAAAATCTTTTCATCATTTAGGACTTGTCTTAGGATTCATATCCCAACACAAGTGATTGAGAAGACTGAAGAATTGTCTAAGTGTTGGAGACTAGACAAGTCAAGTTCGTAGAAGAAGATAAGCGCGTGAAGAATAACAGAATAAAGATAAGGTTGTATATTGAAGAGTTAGTTATGGAATAACTAATTAACTGAAGAAACGCGTGAAAAGATAAAAAGAAACAGTTACAAAGTTAGTTATCAAGAAAAGGCTGTTGGAATAACAAACTTATCTTGAGAAGTGAAGTTTATAAATAGTCAAAGACTTTCAACGTTTGAGACTACTGAAATACTGAAACACTGAAAAGATTATTGTTATTACGAGATTGAAAGGCGTATTCAAGAGAGATATTCAAAGCAAGGAAAACTCGCAGAGTTGAATTTCATAAGTTGAAGCCAGAAGACAAGTTCAAATATTCAATGAGGCTACTACTGAATTAGAGAAGTTTTCTTTAAAGTTTTTGTTGTTAATCAAGTTGCTAGTTGCTTGTAAAATAGCTAATTGTTAGATCGAAGATATACCTGGTGGTATAATCGAAAAGATCGAAGTCTTATTTCTTGGGACTTAAAGCCACAAGAACACACTACTCGAAGAGAAGAGTTAAAAAGAATTTCACGACTGGAGTTGTGAGAGTGGATGTAGACAAGTTGTTGAACCACTATAAATCTCAAGTTAGTTGATTACTTTTTAATTGATTAATCTGCATATAGAATAGACAAGTTCAGTGTTCTTCGTAATAGTTGAGTATAAAATTTTAAGGGCTCATTGTATAATCTGATAATTCCGCATTGTGTACTTTGATATTTTGAAAGATTTTTAAAAGTCTATTCACCCCTCCCCTCTAGACTTTTACTAGCTTACTCAATCTTACTACTCAACTAGGGACCTACATTATTCATTTCTTATAATCCATGGTGATTAAAAATCCAGGGTGTTACATCATTTCCCCCTAAAAATATTTCCATCCTCGAAAGTCAGAATGTATTTTAAAATATGCATGCATGTAATGTATTGAAATTTTAAATAGCACGAAATGAATGCGCTTAATATCATGGTTTCATAATATCACTTTCAACTTGTAACTTATAATGTACGTAGCATGTGATGCATGTATCATATATCATCTTTCCATGATCAATAATAATAAGTTAAATTAAATTTCATAACATACCTTATTGGAGTTGAAGTGGTGGGCGGTGATGGATGTCATAACTTATGCTTAACAATACATAATTTAAATTATTTTGTAAAAATATTTTCTTGACTCAAGAAGTAAAAGATTTTTATTTTAAACAAGTCTACAAGAACGTAGACCTGCTCTGATACCATTCTGTCACATCCCGATTTTAGGGGCCTAGATGAAAATACTATATGATGCATATTTTTATAAAAATTGGCAGTTGAATTTTTTTTGGTAAATAAATACTCAAACACTTTTAAGAAATTCATATTAAAATGTAACTTCAACTAATGAGTACCAAAACTTGTTTAAAAAAAAGGGATGTGAACATTTCTAAAATGAAAATAGTTTAAATTTTGAATGCAAATAATTAAATAAAATAACATGAAGGCATTTCTTAATGATATGAAACGCATCCACCGTCCCTCCACTGCAACTCCGTCAATCTGTAAAGTGTTAAATAGATTGGGGTGAGCAAAACAACTAGCTCAGTGAGATTAACTTCTTCACAGTTAAATATAACATATGAATAAAATCATAACTCACAAACATGCATACAATTTCATAAGCTTGTTGGCAAAGCCAACCATAAACATAGGCTTGTTGGATAAACCAACCATAAGTTTGTTGGATAAATCAACCATAATAATATAGGCTTGTTGGATAAACCAACCATAAGTTTGTTGGATAAATCAACCATAAAATGTAAGATGCAGCAAGAAATAAAATCACTCATACAGTCATACGAAATACTTAAAAATGACAAAATATAGCTAATCAAGAAAATCTCATTTTAAAAATTTGAGTGATCTCGTAAGTACATAACTTGAATTAATGCAAGAGTTCTTCGTTACCTATAATTAAACAAATAACATTTCTTGGAATTATCACTATCACTAGCTAAATTAATAGATAACTAGTATATTCTCATTAATTTGATCATTAATAATTAATATACTTTACTGGAACTCCTACTGGAATGATTAATTATAATTAATCAAGTGCATTTTATAACTAACTAATGCTGGAGAATGCTAATATATATATATATATATATATTTATGCAAAATACAAAATATTCCTCAACTAATCAAATCCAAAATGACGGATTTTTCGTGTATTTCTAATTGAACCATTTGAATTAATAAATTTAAGATTCATAAAAATTAATATCAAACTAAAATATTATACCCTCAATTATTTAATTAAGGCAAATACTTATGTATACCAGTTACATGTATGTAACTGGATTCAATTTTCTATTTACCCTCATTTTTTTAATAAGTCCACACTCCTTTCTTTTAGACACTTATGTGTACAAGTTACATACATGTAACTAAATCCAATTTTTTACATGAGTTATTAGTTATTTACCTTCTTTTTTATTAATTTCACCCCCAACTTTTTAAAAAGAAAAATACATGTAAAAAACTATATTACAATTTTATCAATTAAATTAAAATACAACTCATTAAAATTATAATTATACACCGACTATCGAGCTAGTCACCAATGAATCACCACGAAGTCAAATATTATTCTATTTTTTTAACTTTCAAAAAATAAATATAAAAAAAACGAACATAAAAAATTTGAAAAAAAATATGAAACTCAAAAATAAAATTAAGAAATAAAAATTTCAGTTTTTTTTTTTTTTAAAAATGACCAAAATTTAGGGAAAAAATACAAAAAAAAAAAATCGAAAAAAAAATTAAACTAAAAAAATTCAATTTTGTTCTAATTTGGGTATAAATGTATGAATATGAATTGCTCACTTTCTAGCTTTAATCTGATTTATAATAATTAAGATTATTTTGTTATGTCTTCATTATTTCTACAATGATATCTGATTTGTTACAAGTTTTTAAAAGTTGTAGATTATTTTTTTAAAACTAATTCATAACATAATCTAATTGAAAAATAAAATTTATATTTAGAAACTTAAATTAGTGGATAATTGGGAAGAAACCAACATAATATTGCATCAGCTTTATTATTTTCTTTGTGGTCATAACCGTGTTGATGCATTCATATGTTTATTGAGTGTGATTGTATCTATTAATTGAATTGTGTGTTCATTGTGATTCATTCTCACTTTTATTCTTCCTACTAGTTAGTTAATATCAATCTTTTAATATTGATGTATTAATTTGCATGGTATGCCTGAAATTATGAACGTGTTAAGTTATGTATTTTTTGTTAAATATAATATTAGTTTAAATACGATATAGTATTAGTACGCCTATGGTATAGTACTAGTTAATATATTGTATAGTACTAGAGATTAATGTGGGTATAAAAATATTATTTAATATATGAACTAATATTATACAATATGTGAATTAATATTATACTATATTTGAACTAATACCATAGAGTATGTGAACTAATACTATACAATATGTGAACTAATATTATACTATATTTGAACATACAATAAAGTATGTGAACTAGAAACTCGAAAACATTAGATCTTTTACCAATATAAACTAATATTATACTGTATATGAACTAATACGTATAGTACTGCATATGAACTAATAATATATCATAATATTTATCAACTGTTATCATAACACTTATAAACTAAAAATTATATTCATAAAAAACTAAAATAAAGTGATTAAAAAATGAAAGTTCGAATGAAAAAAATAATTAAACAATGTAAAACGAAGTAAAATTTGTAAGGAATGAAGTAAAAAATTTTGAAAGGATAAGGTGAAAATTATACACCAATTAATTAAAGTAAAATAGTACCAATAGAATTGAGCACTTGCGGCTAAGGCCTAAGAGAGATGAGAGTTTTATTTTTTAAAACAAATTATTATTATACTATTTAATACTTCATAAAAAGAAAGTACGTGAAAAAATTATCATTTGAAACACAAATGATAAATAGGAAGAAAATTAAATTTAAAAAATAATGCGAAGTATTAAAAAGAGAAATATAAATATCAATTGGAGTAAAATAAAAAAAATAAAATTTTAAAAAATTAATGGAGTATTATTTTTTAATGATAAATTTTAAAAAAAATTAATTGAAGTAAAATAAAGGTCCATGAAAAAATTTATGTGCTAAATTGATATAGTAAATGGGTCATGTGTTATTGGATTGGATATAGTAAATGAGTCATGTGTTATTTGTAATGTGTTATTGGATTGAATATAGTAAATGAGTCATGTGTTATTTGCACTACAAAAAACACGCGTTTTACCGACAGAAATACCGACGGAAAGGCGGTCGGTAGCCGCGGTTACCGACGGAAATACCGACGGAATTTTTCAGTCGGTGTTAGCCTCATCGGTAAGACCTACCGACGGAATAAAATATTCCGTCGGTAGTCCCGACGGATTTTCGACGGACCAAAACAGTCGATTCTACCGACGGATATATTCCATTGGTAACACTAATGACCCGTTTTCAAACCGGGTCTATATTTCGTCGACAATTCCATCGCTAAGGCGAATAAAAATAATTAAAAAAGAAATAAATTTCGTCGGTAATACCGTTACCGACGAAAATTTATTTTTACATTTTTTTATAAAAAAATATCCGTCGGGGGTCTGTCGGTAGTACCGACGGAATATAATTTAATTTTTTTTATGCCAACATTTTATTATGGCCTTGCTGGGAATCGAACCCGGGTGTGTGGGCGCCTAGTCAAGGGCGCCTACCACTCGGACAAATGTGTTACTTGTTCGTAATTGTAATATTAATTGTGTTGGGAATAAAATGACATATGTTTTGATTAAATACCAAAACCCCCTGAGACATGCTTAGTCATAATTGATGGTGTTCTAAAAATGCTAGAACACATAGCATAAGGCTAGATGAGAAGCTGAAATGTTTAGGCAGCTCTTAGATGATTAGATGCACAATGTGAGAGGGAACATATGGTTTGAAGATTATCAAGATCAAGTCCCCTCAAGGCTCAAATTCTGGAACAATCACTAAACCTATGAAAGGCCAAGCATACTCTATTAAAAGACCAAATGCTCTAATCAGGAGAGTTGTCCAGAGAAGTTGTCTCTGCTACAATTAAAGCAAGAACAAAGGTTCTAAAGCTCAAAAGGCCAAGATTATTCAAATGCTCTGATCAGGAGAGTTGTCCAGATAGGTTGTCTCTGTGCAAGAACAAAGGTTCTGAAGCTCAAAGGCCAAGTATGCTGATCAGGAGAGTTGTCCAGAAGAGTTGTCTCAGCACAATTGAACCAGAACAAGTGTTCTGAAACTTGAAAAACCAACCATGCTGAAGAAATAAAGACAACTACACCCTAAAGCCTTCAAAGAATGATGCTAAGATCAATCCCAAGTGAAGCAAAGGGAAAGAGCCAAGTCATCTGAAGAAGAGCAAGCCAACTATGCTGATATGCAAAGTCTACTGATAGTGATAAGCAGAGTTGTCCAATTGATAAGGAATGTTGTCCTATCATTGGATCAAACCTCAGAAGCCATGTCCAAGTCCTAACAAGTTAGTCTTAAGTTCAGACATTGGGAAGAGTGCTGCAGAATGAAGACAAAGTCTTTCAAGCCGTTTATTACCCAAATGAGGACATGTCACTATCAAGAACCTGTCTTCCAGTTTGAAGAACTCAAGGAAGACATTTATAGCAATTTGGGACTGCCTCTCCAACGGGCAAACCCTCAAATTTGTCTATAAATATAGAAGTGTGAAGACCATTTGAAGAACCTCAACCTTGAAAAGAATATCCAACTATCCTACAAGTCAAAGTGCTTTCAAAGCTTTCAAAGAGACTATATCTAAGTCTTCAAACACTTCTTCTAAGCTGAATCCAATTGTACATTCATACACAAGCTTAGAGAGATATCCTATCCTTATACACTGATCTTCATTGTAAAGGATATCTCATTAGTTGGAACCTTACTTCAACCCTTACACCTTTCAAGTGAGAAAGTGAGAAGGTTGTTGTAGTAGTAGAAGTGGTAGGAGCTGACTGTTGAGAGAAGAACAATTGAGTTCTGAGCTGAGAAGAGGGTACTAGGACTCTAGACATCCTAGGGATCAATTCACCAAGGAGTGGTGTTCTTGATCAAGTGCACCTTGGCACTATAAAACAAGTTAATTCCAAGAGTGAAGGAATTATCCTGTTAAATCAGGGAAAGTGGATGTAGGAGCTTGAGTCTCTGAACCACTATAAACTCTTGTGTTGATTTTCTTTACAAGTACTTTCATACATTCAACACTGCACACAAAACTGATCTTTCAAAGGATACATATTAAAAGACTGTGCAAAACCTATTTGGACAAAGTCCCTGAAACTGAACTTATTGAATTGACCAAGTGATTTCAGAAACTAAAGGAGTCTAAACTAAAAGGGCCAACCACTATTCCGCACATATAACTCCCCTAGATAGTTATTCAACTAAGTACTCAATAGTACTTAGTAGCTTGATTATCTTAGAAGAGTTAATCATCTTCAGCAGAGTTGTCCAAGACAACCTTGCTGAGCTCTGGTTTGATCAAAAGTTGAAAAGAATTGCATACAAGTGTATTTCCCCCCCCCCCATACACTTGTTATATACTCCTTTCAGGACCAACAAGCGGTATCAGAGCAGGGGTTCAAAGACCACTGCTTCTGAAAATCCATCTTGATTTTCAAAAATCACATATTTTGTGGTCACTGAACTGATCTCTATCTGAAATCTATTATTTGTTGACTAACTGTTTGTTCTTGAGATATGGCCAACAACAATGTTGTGCCTCATGATGTTGTTCAAGGGATCAACAACATGGCCACCAATCCAGTCAATCACATATCACATCACAAATTGCCCATGTTCTCAATTGACAATTATGACTTCTGGAAGATCAGAATGAGAGCTCATCTTGCATCACTTCACACTGACATGTTAAGAGTAATCACAAGATGTGTTTACTCAAGTTAATCCCAGATTAACAGATGAGCAAAGAGCAGATGTCAGGGAACTGATTCCCAAGGATGAAGATGACTTCACTGCTGATGAAAAGAGGAAAGATAACTTGAATTATCTTGCAATGAACACCCTCTACCAAACAATTCCAGATGCAATTATGGGTAGAGTCTATCACTGCACAACAGCCAAAGAAATTTGGGATACTCTTGCTGAAATGTGTGAGGGTACAGAAAAGATCAAGGAAAATAAGCTCCAAGTTGCTGTTCAAAAGTTTGAACAATTCTCAATGGAGTCTGATGAGTCCATTGATAGGTTTGCTGGTAGATTCACTGATGTGATGAATGAAATCAACTCATTGGGCAAGGTGTACTCCAAGAGAGAAGTTGGATTGAAGATCTTGAGAAGTCTCACTCAAAAGTGGGATGTCTATGCTGTGATGATGCAAAACACCAAGGATCTCTCCACCATGCCCATGCAACAAATATTCTCAGAACTCAAAGCCTATGAGTTCGATCTCAACAGAAGAAAGCCTGTTGAGGAACCTTCAAATCCTACTAAGGGAGTGGCATTCAAAGTCAAAGTTGCTGAACCTGAAATACAACCCACTCCCAGATCATCAAAGTCAGTCTCAAAGACTGAAATGAAGGAAGAACTAGCCTTGATGGCTAAAAGGTTTGACAAGCTCAACTCAAGGTTTGGTAGATACAAGAAATTCTACCAAGACAACAAATTCAGGAGAAGGTACAACTCCCCTGAAGCTCAGGCTGAGGACAAAAAGCCTGAAGAGAAAAGATCAGAGGACAAGTCCTCTGATAGGAGAAGGTCCAGTAGAGCTGACCCTTCATCATCCAAAAGAAGAGATGAATCCAAGAAGGATGATGATGAAGACTTGTGCTACAATTGCAAAAAGACAGGGCACTTCCAGTATGACTGCCCTGAATTGAGCTCTAAAGACAGAAGAGAGAGGCAAGCCAAAAGAGACAGGAAGTTCACCAACAGAAAGGCCATGATGGCTGGTGATGAATCTGGTAATGCTGAAAGCTTCAACTCTTCTGATGGACTGTTCTCAAACAGTGATGATGATGATGATGTGTGCAACATGGCTATTGAGGATGATGAGGTATCCTCCACTTCTAGCTCACCATCATTCTTATCACAGAACACTAGTGAAGTCAACTTGAAACTTTCATTTGGGAAGTTGATGGAAGATTTCACTAGATTACAAGAATTTCATGATAATTGTGTGAGAGAAAATGAAAGACTTTCAATTGAGCTTTCAAAACCTGCTGAGACAGTAATTGACATTAAATCGACTAAGTTGTATCAACAAGTCTTGAGAGAGCTTGAGGAAGCAAATCTCAGGATAGTTGACCAACAAGGACAGATTGATGCTCAACTACTTACTCAGAAGAGAAAAGACTTTGAACTGAAAATTCTTCAAGCTAAGTTTGAAAACCTCTCACATGAGTATGACATTCTTAAATTAAGTGAAGAGAGCCTGAAATTAAAGATGTCTGCTCTGAACAAATCCTCTAGAGCAATAGAGGAAATTCAGAGTTATCAAAGACCTATGGCTCAAAGAAGTGGATTAGGTTTTGATCCATTTGAATCTTCACCTTGTCTTAGTGTTACTTCAACAAGTAACACTAAGAAAATCTTTGTCAAATCAGTGGCACAACAAACTGAAAATGAAATGACTCAGCCACTGAACAAAGGAAAGGGCAAAATGAATGAAATGCCTACTCAAGTGTTTCAGGAGACTAGGCCCAAACCTTTGGAAAAGGCCAAAGTCCCTGAACACAAGAGGAATGTTGGTCAGCAGAGTAGACCCAATGGAAGGGCAACTCTCCTGAACAATGTTCAAAGGAGTTATCCAAGGTATAATCAGCCAAGGCCAACTCTTCTGAGAAAGCCTCAGCTGAATAGACCTAAGGACAACTATTCTCAAAGGCAGAATAAAATGAGACAACCAAAACCCCTCATGCCTAAGGGTAATGGTCATAAAAATGCCTTTCCTCAAAGATTTCATCAAGCAGCACAAAGAACTCATAAGCTCAGGAAACTTGACAATTCTCTTGAAACTTACAGAGTAAACACATTCACTTACACTTTCCCAAAGGCATTTAAGGGAAAGACAATGTGTGTTGATGCACAAGGAAAATAACTTAGCCACCTTGAATCAATCAGGGTGATTAGGCAAGTTTGGGTTCCTAAAGGTACAGCTAACCTCTCAGGACCCAAAACTCAAATGGTACCTAAACCTATCTAATTGCAGGTACCATTGGGCCACAAGAAGAGGAGTATGAGCAAAAAGTCAGCATGGTATCTTAACAGTGGATGCTCAAGACACATGACTGGAAACAAGGAACTCCTCACTGACTTTATTGAAAAAGAAGGCCCAAATGTCACCTTTGGAGACAGCTCACAAGCAACAACAAAAGGTTATGGTACTTTGATGATTGGTAACATCAAAGTATCCAATGTATCTTATGTAGCTGGTCTCAAATATAATCTCCTAAGTATCAGTCAATTCTGTGATAAAGATTTCAATGTTGAGTTCTCAAGTGGAAAATTCTTAATTAAAGATAAAACTCAACAAACTCTATTGACTGGAACTAGGAAAGGAAATGTGTATTTTGCAGACTGGGACAAGTCTACTGATGCTGCATGTTTCATTGCTAAGAGCACTAGTGAACAAAGCTGGTTATGGCATAAGAGGCTAAACCATCTGAACTTCAAATCAATGAACAAACTTGCCAGAAATGCATTAGTTAAAGGACTACCTAATGAGGTTTTCATTAAAGAACATGTGTGTAAACCATGTCAAGAAGGAAAACAGATTAAAGCCTCATTCAAAGGAAAACCAGTCATCTCTACTGAAAGGGTACTTGAACTGTTACATATGGACTTATTTGGACCAATTACCCCTGCAAGCATAAATGGTAGAAAATACACATTGGTAGTAGTAGATGACTTCTCTAGGTTCACATGGGTAGTATTTCTCTTTAATAAGAAGGAAACACAAGTCAAACTACCTGAACTTCTTAAGAGACTGTCAAATGAGAAAAGCCTTAGCATTATCAAGATAAGATCTGATAAAGGCACTGAGTTCATAAATTCATACATCAATGAGTATTGCACATCTAATGGAATAGCTCATGAAACCTCAGCAGCTAGAACCCCCCAACAAAATGGAGTTGCATAAAGGAGGAATAGAACCCTAAAAGAAGCTGCTAGAACCTTAATTGCTGATTCTAATTTGCCTAAGAGGTTTTGGGCTGAAGCTATAAACACTGCATGCCATACTCAAAATAGATGCTTGATTACTAAGGGGCAAGGCAAAACCCCCTATGAACTCTGGAAAGGAAGAATGCCTAAAGTGTCATACTTTCACATCTTTGGTTGTAAGTGTTTCATACACAATAATGGGAAAGCACAGTTGAAAGCCTTTGATAGCAAAGCTGATGAGGGAGTATTCCTCGGATATTCTCCAATCAGTAGAGCTTTCAGAGTCTACAACAAGAAAACCCTTATTGTGGAAGAAACACCTCATGTTGTGTTTGATGAATCTATTCATGAGTTCAGGAATGAAAACTTGGAATCTGAAGAAATCACACAGAGGACAACCAGACTGAGCCTAAAAGAGAAAGACACTGAATTCATAGAAGTTGTCCAAGCCAACCTACTTGAAAAACTCACACTGGACAACAATCCTGAAGGCAACCTTCCTGAGGCAAATTCCACTGATGGAAATGGTGAACTGAATGATCCAATCCCAGTTCACATCCAGGTAACAACTACCAATGAAGAAGCAGTTCCTGCTGAGGTAGTTAATGGGTTAAATAATCAAGGGGGAACTCAAAATGTTGAAAATGCCAATGTCCCTGACATTGAGGACAACACCCCTGATTATGATCCTGAATTAGATCCTGCATTCAATTATCCTGAATTTTATGATCAAAATGACTCAACTTCAGTAGAGGACAACTCTACTGAAGAGATCAGAAAAAGAAGGACTTGGTTGTCTGACCATCCTACTGATCTAATACTTGGTGACCCAAGTATTGGAGTCAAAACAAGGAGATTTCATGGTGAAAGTGCTCTTTTCTGTTGTTTCTTGTCAGAACAAGAACCAAGTGATATTGAAGAAGCACTTCAAGATGCCAATTGGATCACAGCCATGCAGGAAGAACTGAATCAATTCACCAGAAATGAAGTATGGGAGCTGGTGGATAGACCTTCACATCAAGATGTTATTGGAACCAAGTGGGTGTTCAAGAACAAGAAGAATGAGAATGATATGATTGTCAGAAATAAACAAGACTAGTGGCAAAAGGTTATTGCCAGCATGAAGGCATTGACTATGATGAGACCTTTGCACCTGTGGCAAGGCTAGAAGCAATAAGGCTGTTCTTAGCCTATGCAGCCCACAAGAGGTTCAAAGTGTACCAAATGGATGTCAAGAGTGCCTTTCTGAATGGAGTCTTGAAAGAAGAAGTCTATGTGGAGCAACCACCAGGTTTTGAAGTTGGAAATCAAGTCTACAGACTGAAGAAGGCTCTATATGGACTCAAGCAAGCCCCTAGGGCTTGGTATGACACACTGTCACAGTTCCTCCTGGATCATGGTTTCATCAAAGGAACTGTGGACATAACTCTCTTCAGAATCACTGAAGGAAAGGACATCTTGCTTGTCCAAATATATGTGGATGACATCATATTTGGATCCCCCAATGAGAAGCTGTGTGAGAAGTTCTCCAAGCTTATGCAGAGCAAGTTTGAGATGTCCATGATGGGTTTGATGAACTTCTTTTTGGGTCTACAAGTCAAGCAATCAAAAGAAGGAATCTTCATTAACCAAGCTAAGTACACCAGAGAAATGATCAAAAAGTTTGGGTGTGCTACAAGTAAGCCAGTAAGGATCCCAATGAACACTAATTGGAAGATGGATCCTGATGAGAGTGGTATCTCAACCAACTCTACTGAGTAGAGAGGAATCATTGGTTCACTCCTCTATCTCACTGCCAGCAGACCTGACATCACCTTTGCAGTAGGTGTTTGTGCAAGGTTTCAAGCAAATCCTAAGAAAAGCCATCTTGAGGCTGCAAAGAGGATTCTAAGGTATCTCAAAGGTACTGAAAATCTAGGCCTTTGGTACCCTGCTGATGACAATATTGAGTTAACTGGCTACTCAGATGCTGACTATGGAGGTTGCAGAATTGATAGAAAGTCCACTTCAGGGACTTGTCAATTCTTAGGCAACAAACTCATATCTTGGTTTTCCAAGAAGCAGAACACAGTGGCTACTTCCACCACTGAAGCTGAATATGTTGTTGCTGGAAGCTGTTGTGCTCAAATTCTTTGGTTGAGACAACAATTAAGAGATTACAATGTCAACTCTAATGAAGTGCCTATCTTCTGTGACAATAACAGTGATATTGCCATATCACAGAATCCTGTGTTGCACACTAGATGCAAGCATGTGGATATCAAGCATCACTTCATTAGAGATCATGTGGAGAAGAAGGATATCAAGTTGGTAAAGATCCACACAGATCATCAAAAAGCTGATATACTGACTAAACCACTTGCAGAGGCAAGATTCCTGGAATTATCAGCAGAGTTGGGTCTTCTTGATCCAGGGAAGTTGGACAAATTAGTCCAAAGGAGTTCATTCATTAAGAGGGAACAAATTTCAAACTTCAGCAGACTTGGTCAAGTCTACTGAAACTCAGGAGAGATGACTCTCATTTATCAGGACACTTGTCCATTGAATCTCAGGACAGTTGTCCACATCTTTTCAGGACACTTGTCCTAGTGGGGTCAGATAAGTTGTCCTAGCTATCAAACCAAATCTTGGTCTGATAAGCACCTATTTTGGGTAATCATTGTCTATTTCGAAATCTGCCCCATTCCATATACAGATTTCACCTTTTTGGGATTTAATTTGTCTCCCACCCAAAAGGTCACTTTCCATGCATTAAATGCCAAGATTTAACTCTTTTTGCATTAAACCCTTTGGGACATGATCTATCTTGAAAACCCCTCAGCCTTAAACAAACATTAAAACTCCACCCACGTTTTGAATAAAACAGTTTTTCACTGTTACATTGGTTTTTGACCATTGGATCAAAACTGGCCAACTCCCCTGAAATCAATCTTGGTCGTCCACTTTGGATTTCCATTTTTGTAAACAGTTGAATAAGGCTTAAGAGCCACCAACTCATTGACAAACATTCTTTTTAGAATATTCACAAGTCTTAAGATTTCCCACAAACACTTCTTCCCCAAGTATTCGAAACCCTAGCTCTAACTTATTACAAACTCTCTCAATCTCTCTCAATTTCATTTCTGAAAACCTTCAATGGCCCCCAAAGTTAGACCAGAAATGATCATTGATTTCTCCAACAAGGCTCTAGACCTTGATTTTGGATACTTAAGCAACAAAAACAGTCTTCACTTTGAGCCCATAGTATCATTTGAAAGTGAGGATCCTGAGATTACACCAACCCTGAGATGGCTGAGGAGAGCTGGATTGCAGAAGTTTATGGAGGGAAGACCAAGTTCTTGCTTAGAAAGCTACATGGCTGAATTCTTTGCTTTCCTCAAGTGGAGAGGTAAGCCTGAAGATGGTGAAGTCTCTACAAAGCTTTCATATGTGGCAGAAGAAGAGGAGGAGGAGAAATTTCATAGAGTGAAATTCTCTTCAGAAGATCTTGAAGGAGCCTTTGGATTTCCTTCTGAGGGAAGGAATCCAGAACTTTATGGTGCTGATCATGAAGAGGAGATAGCACAAGAATGGCTTTTGGTTCCAGGTCCCATCTCTTCAACACAAAACAAGAAGACTCTCAAGCAAAAATTTCTCAATCTATTTGAGGTAATCACTAAAAGTCTTATGAGCAATACTGGAAGCTTGGAGCAAGTCAGCCATCCAAGAATCACAATTATGGCTGCAGTTATTGATGCTAGTGACAAAGGCATCAAATTTGATTGGAGGACCTTCATCATGTCTGAGATGATGAAGGAAAAGGCCAAGTTTAAGTTGAGAGCCCACAACAAGGTTGTGCTAAAAGGGAAACTCAAGTATTGCACCAGGGCAAGCTTGTTGATTGAAAGATTTTCCCATTACTCTCAAATGCAAACCTTTGCAAAGCCCCTCCCAGCCCAAAAGATTCTGTTTAGAAAGCTCAGCAAGAAAACTGATCAAAGGAGGATGCTTATGGCCAAACCTACTGAAGAGAAGATGGAGGAAAAGCCAAAATTGAAAAAGAGGACAAAGGCCAGAGTGGTGAAGACAAGAAAAATGTCTCAAATCCCCTCAGAGGAGAATTCAGGAGCTTCAACTGAGATTGAAGAAGTTGCTGAAGAGGGAGTAAGTGTGCCCTCTGATCATTCAGAAGAATTGAGACAGAAGTATAATGAGACTAGACAAAAGACTAAAGATGATAAGAGGATCAGGGAAGTTGTCCCTCAAAAGGATGGTGAAGGAAGTGGGAGCAGTAGGGCCAGCAAGAGAAGGGCCAAGCCTACTGATAAAGTGTTGGAACTTCAGGAAGAAAGGTCTCTCCAACTTGCTCTAAGAGAGAGCAAAGCTGAAAGCAGGACCAAATCCAAGTCAAGGACCAACTCATCTGGTTCTGGAACTCCAGAATCCAAGGTCCCTGAAGGTCAACCAATAGAGGCCAACATCCCTGAAACCCAGAATATTGAACCCAACTCCCCTGAAACCCATGTTACCCCTCTCAACCAGCCTATCACCCCTGTAAATCTCACTAAGAGATACTCTCCAGAAGGAAGTGTGCAAAGAGGTGGCATTGATGTGCTAGCAGACTTAGCAGTAGATGAGACAAGGCTTATGTCCCCTCTTGACTCATCTATGCTAAACTACTCCAAACTCTTAGAACATGCACTTCATGATCCAACTCCCCTAATCAAAGCCCCCTCAGAATCATTGCTCTTAAAAGCAACTGAGGTACCTTCAATTGAGCCTAATCCTTCTGAAGTCAACCCTCCTGAACTTAACTTGCCTAAAGCTGCAATTAATGAAACCACAGCCAGCTCCCCTATAGCCCAAAGTTCTCCATCTAATGAGAATGAGGAGGAGTATACTTATGAAAGTATGCTCAGAGGAGGAGCCAAGGCCACTGTGGATAGCTTATACCCACAGCTTGCTGAATTTCCCAGAATTCAGAAAATGTTCCATGACTTGAGAATGTTAGTGGATGTCAAGGACAAAACATTGATGGAAATCTCTCAGGTCATCCAAGATAAGGGTGCTAATTGGTGGCAAGTGGAGGAGAGCATATTACTACACTTTGCTGGTGTGATGAAAACAAGATTCCTCACTGATGAGGAAGTTTTTGCAAAGTTGGTAGATGATAAGATCATTGAGGAGAAAGAGAGAAAAGCTAAGGGCATCAAACACCCTGATAGCAACTCAAATGATGATTCCCCTGATGATCCCTCAAACCCTTCAAACCCCAACCCTCCAGAAACCCCTCAAGCCAACCTCCCGGAATCCACTCAACCCAAGTCTTCTGTAGCAGACAGACTTTCAAACCCTCCTAGAACCTATCATAGGAAAGGCTCTGTATCTTCAGAGGTGTTGACCAAGGGTGGTAACACAACCAAAGAAACATCTGCCAATGAAGGTTCTTCTGAACCCAAGGCACAGCCTAAAGATGTTGAGGTTCCTATACTAGAGGCTGGTTTGATTAAGGCCTATTCAGTGTCAGAAGAGTTGGACACTGATCAGCCCTTAATCATTCAGGATGACTCAGTGGCTGTTGAAATAAGCACTGTGATCTCCCCACAACTGCCATCTTTGAACCTTGTTGAAGGTAGAGATGATGCAGGTTTAGGTGATGGAGTTGAAAAGGAAAATTTAGTAGAAAAACCAGAGGGAGTAGTAGATGAAAGAGATGTGGTGATCACTAGGATAGTGAGTGTACCACCAAATGAGGGTGATATAAGTGAGGAAGGGCAGGCTATTCTTGAAGTCAAATCTGAACTTCAGGAATCCCTTGATAAGAGGAGGCCTGTTTCTTTAAGTGAGGAAATTACTAATGAAGGAAGAAAAGAAATAGTTGAAAATGAGAAGAAGACTGCTGATGTATCAGAGTCTTATGAAAAAGAAATTGAGGATGATGAGTGTGCTTTCACTAACCCCTTTGATTTGTCTGACATTGCAGGTATAAGTCTTGATCAAATCTTTGCAGATGACTTCTTGACAAATGCTCCCATCCATGTTGATTCTGGATCAGCACAAGCCCTACTTGGCTTGCAATCAACAAAGTTGGATTCCTTGGCTCACCAAGTTCAATCAGCTCATGCAGAAACCTCTGGAGCATTAGATGAGCATGGAAGAACCTTGGCATCTGTGGAAATGAGGCTGACAGGCTCTGAGGATGTGGTGTTACCCACATTAGAAGCAAGAATTAAAGGAGTGGAATCTGGCCTTCAAACCATTTCCACTGAAGTTCACAAAGCCAAAGTCAGTATGGAGAACATCTCAAAGGAGGTCAAGAAATATCAAAAGATGCTTAGAGATAATCACAATGCAAATGTACAAGCTATTAGACTGGCCATTAAGCAAGCTCTTGGCAAGAAGACTACTTTGCAAAAGAAAAGAGCAGAAGCACAAAGACTTGTTATGGTGAAAGCAGCTTCAGAAAAAATTCCCAAGAAGTGCTGGCCAACATTGCTGAAGGTGCAGTGGCCAACCTCACTGAGCTTCTTAAAGCCCAACTTGATACATCTCTAAAAGCAACCATGGAGGAGGTTGTCCAACAAAAGATGAAGCCTGTTCTAGCTTTTCTTAGCTTGAGCAATGATAAGATGCAGAATATACATGATGAGAATGTATATTTGTTGGAAGAGATGAAATCTCTAAACCTAGCCCAATCCCTGATGGCTACAACAATGAGTGAAATCAAACCCCAGTGTTTTGATGCTGCCAAAAAGGGGGGAAGGGAAAGAGCAAGAGCAAAAGGTGCCTTGGTCGTTGGAAGCCCATGAAAGGGAAAGGACAAAGCTGCTGAAGGAAAAGGAAAAGAACCAGCTGTGCTGAATTTAGAAGAATTGGATGAAGAAGAGCAATTAGCAATTGCCTTGAAGAACTCAATGGCCTCAGCACAAGAAGAAAGAGTTAGGCTACAACAAAGACCAGTAGGAGAGGTATCTGGTTTGGACAAGGATGCTGAAGGTGTCCAAACTAGAGGAAAAATCAAGAAGGCCAAAGGAAACAAAAGAAAAGCATAAACATTCACTAATCTTCCCAACAGCCTTGATCTACCTTCTGAGTTCAGAATTGATGATGATGAACCTATCTCCAAAAAGACAAAGAGTGATAAAAAGGATAAATCTGCTGAAGTGTCCAAGCTTGCTGAAGAAGACAAGTCTTCTGAAATGGTCAATATTGCCATAGGTGCCAAAGCTACTGAAGAAGTAGAAGCATTATATGAAGAAGGCTTTGGACCTGGACCTAAGAAGACAAAGGTTGTGGTACTCAATGATCCATCAAAGTTGTTTCATGAAGGGTATGGAAAAGACCCTGAAACACAACAAAAGCTGGCCATGATGAGGGCCCAAGAAAAGATGGATTTGATGGATGAAGCACAAAAAGCAAGAGATAAAAGAAGAGTAGACTTCCAGAAGCCAAGAAGGAAGAGAGCAACTTATAACAAGATGAAGCCACAGCTACTAATCACAATGGACACCAAATATCCTCACTCGGATAAATGGGTGCCAATTCAGCTGAATGACTCATGGGAGGAAGAGAAAAGGGAGTTTGTCTATGACTATTATGTCATTGACAGATGGAATGGAGGAGATGTCAACTCTTCCTTTGTTGAGTTCATGATAGAATACTATAGAGAGCTCTATCAACAACTACTTGCAGCTGCTGATATTGCAAGATTTGAACTCACAGCTCCCAAGCCAATCATATACATGCCTCCAAAGCTTGAAGGATGGATTGACCAGGTAAGAATGCTGAAGGAATTTACTGAAATCCTCAAGCTGAACAAGATGGTTCTTGGACCCAAGGGAACAAACCAAGAAGCCATGGCATTGAAAAGGAGAGTGTGGGCACAATATGGGATGGTGCCACCTCCTGAGGATGATCTCTGAAAATTGGCTAAGTCTTCTGACCCTTTTTGGATAGAAACTTATCTTATCTGAAGATATTTCTTTTGATTGGTCAAATATGCTGAAATTCGGACAAGACTGCTGATGTGGTGTGCCTTGACATGTTGTTTGCTCTAACTTATCTTATCTGAAGATATTTATCAACTGTTATCATAACACTTATAAACTAAAAATTATATTCATAAAAAACTAAAATAAAGTGATTAAAAAATGAAAGTTCGAATGAAAAAAATAATTAAACAATGTAAAATGAAGTAAAATTTGTAAGGAATGAAGTAAAAAAATTTGAAAGGATAAGGTGAAAATTATACACCAATTAATTAAAGTAAAATAGTACCAATAGAATTGAGCACTTGCGGCTAAGGCCTAAGAGAGATGAGAGTTTTATTTTTTAAAACAAATTATTATTATACTATTTAATACTTCATAAAAAGAAAGTACGTGAAAAAATTATCATTTGAAACACAAATGATAAATAGGAAGAAAATTAAATTTAAAAATAATGCGAAGTATTAAAAAGAGAAATATAAATATCAATTGGAGTAAAATAAAAAAAAAAATTTTAAAAATTAATGGAGTATTATTTTTTAATGATAAATTTAAAAAAAAAATTAATTGAAGTAAAATAAAGGTCCATGAAAAAATCTATGTGCTAAATTGATATAGTAAATGGGTCATGTGTTATTGGATTGGATATAGTAAATGAGTCATGTGTTATTTGTAATGTGTTATTGGATTGAATATAGTAAATGAGTCATGTGTTATTTGCACTACAAAAAACACGCGTTTTACCGACAGAAATACCGACGGAAAGGCGGTCGGTAGCTGCGGTTACCGACGGAAATACTGACGAAATTTTTTAGTCGGTGTTAGCCTCATCGGTAAGACCTACCGACGGAATATTTTATTCCGTCGGTAGTCCCGACGGATTTTCGACGGACCAAAACAGTCGATTCTACCGACGTATATATTCCATCGGTAACACTGATGACCCGTTTTCAAACCGGGTCTATATTCCGTCGACAATTCCATCGCTAAGGAGAATAAAAATAATTAAAAAAGAAATAAATTTCGTCGGTAATACCGTTACCGACGGAAATTTATTTTTACATTTTTTTATAAAAAAATATCCGTCGGGGGTCTGTCGGTAGTACCGACGGCTCTACCGACGGAATATAATTTAATTTTTTTTCTGCCAACATTTTATTATGGCCTTGCTGGGAATCGAACTCGGGTGTGTGGGCGCCTAGTCAAGGGCGCCTACCACTCGGACAAATGTGTTACTTGTTCGTAATTGTAATATTAATTGTGTTGGGAATAAAATGACATATATTTTGATTAAATACCAAAACCCCCCTGAGACATTCTTAGTCATAATTGATGGTGTTCTAAAAATGCTAGAACACATAGCATAAGGCTAGATGAGAAGCTGAAATGTTTAGGCAGCTCTTAGATGATTAGATGCACAATGTGAGGGGGAACATATGGTTTGAAGATTATCAAGATCAAGTCCCCTCAAGGCTCAAATTCTGGAACAATCACTAAACCTATGAAAGGCCAAGCATACTCTATTAAAAGACCAAATGCTCTAATCAGGAGAGTTGTCCAGAGAAGTTGTCTCTGCTCAATTAAAGCAAGAACAAAGGTTCTAAAGCTCAAAAGGCCAAGATTATTCAAATGCTCTGATCAGGAGAGTTGTCCAGATAGGTTGTCTCTGTGCAAGAACAAAGGTTCTGAAGCTCAAAGGCCAAGTATGCTGATCAGGAGAGTTGTCCAGAAGAGTTGTCTCAGCACAATTGAACCAGAACAAGTGTTCTGAAACATGAAAAACCAACCATGCTGAAGAAATAAAGACAACTACACCCTAAAGCCTTCAAAGAATGATGCTAAGATCAATTCCAAGTGAAGCAAAGGGAAAGAGCCAAGTCATCTGAAGAAGAGCAAGCCAACTATGCTGATATGCAAAGTCTACTGATAGTGATAAGCAGAGTTGTCCAATTGATAAGGAATGTTGTCCTATCATTGGATCAAACCTCAGAAGCCATGTCCAAGTCCTAACAAGTTAGTCTTAAGTTCAGACATTGGGAAGAGTGCTGCAGAATGAAGACAAAGTCTTTCAAGCCGTTTATTACCCAAATGAGGACATGTCACTATCAAGAACCTGTCTTCCAGTTTGAAGAACTCAAGGAAGACATTTATAGCAATTTGGGACTGCCTCTCCAACGGGCAAACCCTCAAATTTGTCTATAAATATAGAAGTGTGAAGACCATTTGAAGAACCTCAACCTTGAAAAGAATATCCAACTATCCTACAAGTCAAAGTGCTTTCAAAGCTTTCAAAGAGACTATATCTAAGTCTTCAAACACTTCTTCTAAGCTGAATCCAATTGTACATTCATACACAAGCTTAGAGAGATATCCTATCCTTATACACTGATCTTCATTGTAAAGGATATCTCATTAGTTGGAACCTTACTTCAACCCTTACACCTTTCAAGTGAGAAAGTGAGAAGGTTGTTGTAGTAGTAGAAGTGGTATGAGCTGACTGTTGAGAGAAGAACAATTCAGTTCTGAGTTGAGAAGAGGGTACTAGGACTCTAGACATCCTAGGGATCAATTCACCAAGGAGTGGTGTTCTTGATCAAGTGCACCTTGGCACTATAAAACAAGTTAATTCCAAGAGTGAAGGAATTATCCTGTTAAATCAGGGAAAGTGGATGTAGGAGCTTGAGTCTCTGAACCACTATAAACTCTTGTGTTGATTTTCTTTACAAGTACTTTCGTACATTCAACACTGCACACAAAACTGATCTTTCAAAGGATACATATTAAAAGACTGTGCAAAACCTATTTGGACAAAGTCCCTGAAACTGAACTTATTGAATTGACCAAGTGATTTCAGAAACTAAAGGAGTCTAAACTAAAAGGGCCAACCACTATTCCGCACATATAACTCCCCTAGATAGTTATTCAACTAAGTACTCAATAGTACTTAGTAGCTTGATTATCTTAGAAGAGTTAATCATCTTCAGCAGAGTTGTCCAAGATAACCTTGCTGAGCTCTAGTTTGATCAAAAGTTGAAAAGAATTGCATACAAGTGTATTCCCCCCCCCCCCCCATACACTTGTTATATACTCCTTTCAGGACCAACAAATTGTATATGTACTCATTTTCGCCCCATTTTTTAATAAAAAAATCACAAAATTAATTTATTTCACATACATTAATAATTAAATTTATAATCTATCTTTATTGTAAATTAAATTTTTATAATTTATATATTTTAAAATACTAAAATATTCATATTTTAACTTAAATATTCATGTTTTTTAATAAAATATTCATATTTTTAGTAAAAACAATTTTAAAATTTCAAAAAATTAATTTTTTCACATACATTAATAATTAAATTTATAATCTATCTTTATTGTAAATTAAATTTTTATAATTTATATATTTTAAAATACTAAAATATTCATATTTTTTAATAAAATATTCATATTTTTACTAAAAAAAATTTTAAATTTCAAAAAATTAATTTCTTTCACATACATTAATAATTAAATTTATAATCTATCTTTATTGAAAATTAAATTTTTATAATTTATATATTTTAAAATACTAAACAAAATTTTTAAAATTCCAAAAAATTAATTTATTTTCACACTTTTTAGTTGTAACTTAATGATAAATAAATATTTTCAAATTGTACTTCTTATAAAATAATTAGCTTACATTATATAATTTAATATTCATCATCCTCCTCCTCTTCCTCTTCATCTACATTTTCATTATTTGCCTCATCTTCCTCCTCTTAATCATCCTCCTCCTCCTCTTCGTCCTCTTCCTCTTCCTCTTCATTTTCATCATCTTCCTCATTTCCACTATCGTTTTCAATTTCGATAAATTGTGAATTTCCAGCCGTCAAGTCTACGTGGATATTCAAATCTCCCGTAAAGACTTCAGTTCGAGCCTCTATTTGTTCCGTTTGAAACTGAGAATCATCTTCATCACTCTTTTCCTTTGTAGGGACTTCTACCATTGATCTTGCCTTTACTTTGCAAACAGCGTGACATTCAATTTTACTACGTGATCGCACTGGATACTTGACGTAGTATACTTGAGATACTTGATGGGCAAATACAAATGGATCATCCCCGCTATAGCTCCTTTTCGGATTAACATCCACGAGTTTGGTACTCCGGATGAATCCTTGTTCCTAAAGGGCCTGAATCAAACCAATGACACTTGAACAACACTACAGTCTTTTCTGGATATCCCGGATATTCTACTTCAACGACTTCGTGCAACACCCCATAGTAGTCACTTGCATCTGCATTGTAGTTTGCACTGCTAACGCAAACACCACTGTTGGTAGTCGCTTTTCTTGATGCATACTCGGATGTATGAAATTTGTAGCCCTTCACAATATAGTCGTTGTAAGTCTTTACACGACGTAGTGGTCCTTTGCTGAGATCCTTTAAGAATCGATTCCCAAAATCGTTTGACCGTCCCTATACAGTTCAAATAATTATCAAGTTAATTATGAATCATATTTATTTACGTAAAATTTAAGGAAATGGTACTCACATAACGTTGGAACCATCGGATAAAATCACGTTGAATACGAGCATCAACATCTGTATCTGAGATGTTTTGTTCTGTTTGTTGTAGTTCTTGAGTATACATCCTAATTCACAACATTCACAACATCCAATCACAATTAATATTAAGTTACATAAATGAAGTAGTTATTAATAATTTTATTAGATGATAAAAATATGAAATACTTACTCAATGTAAGGCTGAACTTCATCACAATACAATAACACATACGTTTGTGCTATTTCTGCCTCTCTGTTCGTCTCCCACTCTCGTTCAGTGAATTTTCCTATAGGTCGTCCCTTAGACTTGAATATAGACAGCATTCCATCAACCTCTTCACCGATATTGTCTGTACCTCTACCACCGTAGTTACGTGGTTCACTTCTCAACCGAGTGTTGACATGGTCTTCAAAATAATAAGAACAAAATATGCCAACCTCTTCATTCAAATATGCATTAACAATCGATGCTTCCACATTTGCCTTTTGTTTAGCATTGCATTTCAAGTTGTGGAGATATCTGATTTATAATAAAATATATATATATATATATATATATATATATATATATATATATATATATTAAGTACGTGAACATGCATGTAGTATAAAAAGATGAAGCATGTAAGAGTTTACCTTTCAAATGGGTACATCCACCTGTACTGCACTGGACCACCAATTCTTGCTTCATACGCTAAATGGACGGGTAAGTGTTCCATGGAGTTGAAGAAGCTACGTGGAAAAATTTGTTCCAACTTACATAAAATCACTGGAATGTCTTACTCCAAACGAATCATATCATCGATCTTGATCGTTGAAGATGTTAAATCTCTAAAAAAAAAAGATTTAATTCAGTGATAGCCCTCCACACATTGAGAGGAACAACGTCTCGGAACGCAATCGGCATCAAGCGTTGCATAAAAACATGACAATCGTGACTCTTCATCCCTGAAACCTTACCCCTGTTTATGTGTGCACATCGACTCAAGTTTGACACGTAGTTGTCCGGAAAATTCAACTTGTGAATCCAACGACACAGTTGTTGTTTCTGTGGCTTATCCAGTGTGTAGCAAGCCTTTGGATATTTACCTGTACTGGGGTCCATTTTCAACTCTTCACGACGACAATAAATGTTCAACTCTTCCCGGGACTTTGGAGTATCTTTCGTCTTGCCTTCTGTGTTCATAATTGTGTGGAACACATTTTCAAACACATTCTTCTCAATATGCATCACGTCCAAATTGTGTCGGATCAACAGTGAACTCCAGTATGGCAAATCCCAAAAAATACTCATTTTATTCCATCCACCTGGGATTCGACCGTTATGTTCAGCTGCATTTTCCTCTGTAGACTTTTTCAAACTCGTCCACTGTCTCATGTAACAACCTTTGTCCTGTACGGAAACATTAGATCAAATAAATGTATAGTTTATATACGTATAACATTAGATCAAATAATTGTATAATTAAAATACCGTCTCGAAGGGGCGGTTGATTGTTTGTTACGGTTCTGTTCTTCAAGAAGTTGTTCTTATTCCTTCTAAATGGATGATCTCGAGGTAAGAACTTCCGGTGATTATCGAACCATGTAACTTTCCTACTCTTCTGAAGACTAAAAGCTTCAGAATGCTCCATACAATACGGACATGCTTGAAATCCAGCCGTTTTCCACCCAGACAACATAGAATATGCAGGAAAGTCGCTAATGGTCCACAATACAGCTGCACGCATCGTGAAATTCTGTTTTCTGAACACATCATACGTTTGGACACCACTTTCCCATAAAAAGATCAAGACTTTTATAAGAGGCTGGAGATAAACATCAAGTTTATCCTTTAGGTTCGACGGTTCTGGCACCAATACAGTCAGAAACATTGTTTGAGGTTTCAAGCACATCCATGGAGGAAGATTATACGGAGTCAGAATCACCGACCACAACGAATACTGCTTTCCAAAGCTCCCAAACAGTGCAAAACCATCAGTACACAAACCTAGCCTCACATTCCTCGGTTCAGACGAAAAATCGGGATACACGTTGTCAAGGTGCTTCCAGGCCTCCGAGTCCGCCGAATGTCGCATCTCCCTAGACTCGGTCGAGGAAGAATCTGATGGCATGCCACGTCATATGTTGTGCTGTGGCAGTAGATTGATACAATCTCATTAAACGGGGAATGATTGGAAGATAATACATCTTCTTGTGTGCCACTTTCTTCTTCGACGACTTCGATTGACCAGCGGGCCCCTTCCGACGTGGCTCTTTGTACCGAGGATGACCACACACCCTACACATGTTCAGATTTTTATCTTCATCACCCCAATTTAACAAGGTAAAATTTAACAAGGTAAAAAGAAAAACGTACCATAATTTGAAGTTTTCAACCATTTCCACAATTTTTTTCGACTGAGTAAGAAAGGGGGGGAAAAGCTTCTGTGAAGTACTGCATGTTACCGACGGAATCTGAAATTCCGTCGGTAGAGGACACTTTGAATTTACCGACGGAATTTTAGATTCCGTCGGTAGATTGGCGCCCAAATTTCCGTCGGTAGAATCCATTTCCGACAGATATTCCGTCAACAGACTTTATTTCTGACAGATTATTTATTTTCGTCGGTAACATGGCGGAATAAAAAAAAATTCAAAAAATACTTTACTTTATACCAAATCTATCAAAAATTATGTATAAATTAAAAACAATAACGTAAATAAACAATCCATTGACAAAAAAGCATCAACTGAAACAAATATTGCCAACAGAATAATAAATAGTTCGACAGAAAATGAAATAGTTCGACAGAAAAATAAAGTGTTCAACCATCAGCATTATCAATGTTAAAAAAATCATCATCGCCATTGAAATTCAAGTTGATGTCGTCGTCGTCGGCGGCTGCATCTGCAGTTGGAGCTAGAGCTGGAGGGGGAACTGGACCGACCGGAGCATTAAAAGGCGGAGGGGGAAAGCTCATCGCCTGTGCAAAGCATGTTTCTATTTGATCAGCAGACATCCCCAACGATCGACCCATAATGTCAGTTAGTTGTCGGAAGTAGAGGTTCATCCAGTTTACTAGGTGAGGGTCCGAAACAGCAGTGGAGGATATAGAGGTCTGCGATGCACGCTGGGACGAACAGGACGACGCAGCTCTCATAGAGCGGCTCATCCGGCCAAGGCCAAGGATCGGTCCTGGATCAGCCGGGGCAACGTCTAGGTAAATCTGGTTAAGGTCAATCGGCGGAGGGGGAGCGTTGGGCCCAGCTTGAACGGAAGACTGTGTCGTGACCTCTTCAATCCTCCGGTTCACATTCAACTACATAATTAAAAAAAAACAATACATTTAATTAATTAAATATTAAAAAAACATCACAATTTAATTAAACTTACGTGAAGCTCGGTAGTGCGCCCATATGTGGACGTCTGCGTATTTGGATCAAACGGATGAAGAATGTTCAACCGATCCACGTGTGTGGGTTCACGCCCAAGATCCCGCTCCTATTAATTTAATTCGTACCAAATGAGCATATAAAAATTATTTTATATAATATAATATAAATAATTGAAATAAATTTAGTGAACACTTACTAGAGCAATTGAGTGCTCATACCCCTATCGGGACCCCCCCCCCCCCGATGCCTTGCCATCCCACCTCCCACATCAGTTGTACGGTTGGCTCGAGCAGTATTACACTTCTGCACGTACTCCGAGCTACTCCAATACGTGGTCAACGTGTTCCACACGTCGACTCCATTTTCGTCCTCACCCAACGTCCTCACCGTGCCACGACGACGCCAAGCCTTTAGACATGGGCGGTTTGTAACCGGAAAAACCGGCGGTTCCGATTACAAAACCGGACCGTAACCGATTTTTGGCGGTTCGGTTTCGATTAGCCAAAATGAAAACCGCCGGTTTCGGTTACACCGCCGGTTTTCCGGTTAAACAGACGGTTTTCCGGTTAAATCGGCGGTTTTCGGCGGTTTTTTTTTATTTTATTTCCGGCAGCCGTAGCAATTTAGCCAGCAAGCTGTCCCGACTCCAACGTCCATTTTCAATTTTCAGCCACGTATAGTAGGTAGAGATAGTAGATTTGACTTCTAAAATTTAAGTAGATTTGGAAGCTTGTGAGCTTTCTTGATAATAACCAAACCTTTGCAGGCTATACTGCTATTAGTGTTATAGCTTGTCCTTTCACCTCAATAACCTAGCCTTTTGCAGTTTGCAGGTTATAACTTGTCCTTTCAAGCAATAAATACTATGTCATGTACCTTTTCAATTCAATATTGTAAGTTTTGTATCGATATATATCATTAACAGAGTATGATATATATATATTTTCCATACCAACTTCCTTTTCAATGTTCTCTCTTTTGTCTTTAAAAACACAACTAATATAGAATTCATAGCCAAGACCCAAAATTCCTTCGAAAAGGTGATAGAAAAGTTTAATACTTCTTACCTTGCTTTGTCTCCCTCATATTGAAACACCTTTTAACACCCAATTTTGAGAAGTCATCCAACAATCGAAGAAGAAGTAAGAAAGAAGAATGACGAAGAAAAAAAAAAGTCGGTTGAACCGGCGGTTTCGAACCGAACCGCCGGTTCAAAAACCGTAACCGCAACCGTCGGTTTGCCGGTTCGGTTTCGGTTCAAGATTTGCCCAAACCGTAACCGGCGGTTTTGGCCGGTTGAACATGTCTACAAGCCTTCCTCCAGTTGTACATTATCTCATTATACCTAGATTGACATTTCTCGATCCAGTACGTGTGAATATTATCGTCCGAGAAGTACTCCGTATGCCAAAAAGCATGTTTCTGCAAATATTCGATCAACATATTTATCAAATAATATATATAATAAATTATTTATTAATATTTAATTGAATGCGCTCAAATACCTGAAATTCCTCCCAGTATTCATCCTTTTTCGTAGGCGGCACCTTCAACCAAGAGTAGGCATTCGCAGCAATCTTGCACTTAACAATCGAATCAGTGCAAATTTTCGACACCTCGTTACCAGGCAATAATCTGTGACATTATATATTAAGAAACAGACACATTATAAATTAAAAAATTTATAAAAATTAATGTTATTAAATATTGTTAAATCTTAAAATTATTTAATTAATTACTTATTGTCCTCGTTCAATCCATACGTTTAGTCTGGTTTCTCGGGATGCTCGTATGGGATGTTGACGAGCTGCCGACGACTGAGATGACGGCGGCGACTGTTATGGAACGGATGGCGACGTCGTAGGAGCCGGCATCAAAGTAGGCTGAGGCCTAAGTGAGCCCTTCGACTGCCTAGGTCGAGATCCTGAGGCCCCACTAGCATCTTGACTCATCTATTTTAATAAAAAAAAAAATTAATAGTATAATAAATTAATCAATAATTAATATAGTAATTAACGAAATCAATAATTTCCTAATTTAATTAATAACATTTTAGTAATTTAAGTCAATAATTTCTTAATTTAATCAATAACAAATTACGTTACTAATGAAATCAATAATTTACCAAACTAATTAATAATGACTTAATTTAAGGGGAACTATGTTTAGAGAGAGAGAGTGTGGTGAGGGAGAGTGGGTGAGAGTCAACCGTAGGAACAACCACCCCTTTTCCGAGTGCTTTCCGGTGAGGCAGTCAAACAGCCAGCCTAGTTCTTACCCTTTCCCTAGTCATCCCCTTAGGACATATGGTTTTCAGGTCAGGAATGGGAGATCGCGAAAGGTAGCCAGTGAGAATGACGGTTGGAGAGAAAAGCTTGTCAACCTGCGCACAAAGAATGTCTCATCCTTCTTCTTTAGAAACTTTCCGGCGGACTGCAGTATAGAGACCTTGAGACAGAGTTTTAACGAAGTGGGCAATGTGGTGGATATTTTTAGACCACGAAAGAATGATAGGAGTGGAAAACCTTTTGGGTTTGTCCGATTCAAAAAAGTTCAGGGTGACGAAGACTTGCTAGAGGCCTTGAATGAGATCTGGATTGACAGCTACAAGATCCGAGCATATGTACCAATGTACGATAGAGAAAGCGCTCCTATCAACCAAAAGGAAAACAAACAGAGAACAGGCCCGTTCGACGCAAACTTAAGTAAACGAGTGGAAAATGTATCATACTCCGAAGCGATAAGCGGAAGAAAGGCCACTCAAACGACCCAAAAACACGCAGGGGATGCGAAAACAGCAGTTCTCGTAATGAAAAAAGCCGATCAAGAAGTAGTTTTCACGACATCAGAGGAGGAGTTAGACTGGCTCAAGCTATGCTCAACCGGGGCGCTCAGAGAAGGATACTCATGGGAGGAACATGGGGAGGAACTTCAACAAGAATGTGGAAACCTGGTAACCTTAAGAACTCTAGGAGACAACGCAGTCCTCGTCCAAAATATCTCAGCAAAACCATACAAAGACCTCACAAAAGATATGGATGATTGGTTCAACCATTGGTTCGAATGGCATAGGCCATGGAGACCAAAGGACGTAAGCCACAAAAGATTAGTATGGACTAGATGGATCGGGGTCCCACTTCATGCGTGGAACGCTCGCTTCTTTGAAAAAGCAAGTGGAGATATTGGTATGTTCATTAGGATTGATGACACTACTCGAAATAAAGCACGGTTCGATTTCGCAAGAGTCCTATTGAAAGTCTCATATCTAAAGGAGTTAAATCACGTCATCCGATTGCTCATTGATGGGGAGAAATACTCATGCAGAATTATAGAGGAGTTCGAAGAATATTCATACGAGGAGCCACTGGAATCCGACGAAGAATACAACGAGGATGGTGACTCGTTCTGGTCAGATGAACAGAATATCCGACTGTCGACGGGGCCCGCGGTGGCCACTGAACAGATGACTCATCGGAACAACCCTCAATTCAACAGGAATCGAAGGGTTGCCTCGAAAATAGCACAGAAGGCGGCGCAATTACGTCAGTTTTGGGACCCCAAGAAAAGGAGGCAGTTAAGGACTCTTCGGCTCCCGAGGAAAGTGGCCAGGTAGATCAGCACGCGATAATTCATTTAATGATACCCGCACGCGCCGCTAAGATGACGTGGAGTGGGCCAAACCAAGAGCATGATGTACCCTTGAGAAATAACTCTCCTTTGGGCCCTCAACCTGAGCCCACACCCTGTAAACTTAGAAATGGGCCACCCGATTTCAGCACCCCATCCGAGATTAACATCGGGCCCAGCCTACACCCATCCAGCGCATTCTTAAAGTTGGATGCTGAGCCCAACATAAACCTAGAAAGTGAGAATGTAGACATGGGCCCTGAGCCCAACCCCATAAAAGAGTCGACGGGCCTTTTCACTCCCTCAACCCAGCCCAACCTTGACCAAAACCCACAATTTCCACATCCCCAGACTCAGCCTCAATCTGCCACGTTCACCCTGAACACTTTGAAACCGCCCCCACCCCCAAATACAACCACCCCCTCAAACCTCTCATTTTTTCCTCCCCTCGCCGAAAACTACCCTAGCCATGAAACCCACCAGATCTGCCGAACTCTGCCCGCCCCCTCTTCCCACATTGAAACCACCCTCAACCAGTTACCCCACCGAGCCACACACACCACGAATCTCAGTAATCCGAACTCACGCCCCTATCACCGAAGGGATCCCCCAAAAAAGAAACACGCAGACAAGAGAGAAAGTAAGAAACGAGAGTTGGAACAGTGGAGAGATTTTGCAAAGGGCTTTGAATCAGAAGAAGAAAGCAGGACAAATACTAAAGTGCAAAGGAGACCCAGGAGGGAGAAACAAAATTTCGGAACATGTCCGCCCCCAAAAGATAATCCGGAAGCCTCAAATACTTGGGTCCTAGGAAAAAGATTGGGAATTACTTCTAGATCCTCAGACTCCCAAGTAATTAACAGTATTTCAGAGCTTGAGAAGCAAATCCTCAACACCACCGTCAGAACAGAAGGAGCTTTCGAAAATTGTGATAAATGAAGATCCTCTCTATAAATGCTCGCGGCCTGGGGAACAGAATAAAAAAAGAAGAAATGCGAAACCTCATCAAAGGACAAAAGGCGGATATATGTTGTATCCAGGAAACAAAGATTGCAGAAATGGATGAATCGGTATGTCGGGCCATATGGGGAGATGGTAAGATGGAATGGTCAGCAAGAGGAGCAATAGGAAGATCGGGAGGTATCCTAACACTTTGGAATTCTGATGTTTTTACTTGTATGAGTTCATGGCACATGTCGGGGGGTGTTATCCTGAATGGCGTATGGGGTACCGAAAGAGTCCAGTGTTGTATTATTAATGTGTATGCCCCATGTTCAACACCCGAAAAAATTGAGTTATGGGATCGCATTGCTATAATAGTGAGTCAGAATGCAACTGCTTGTATATGTGTTATCGGCGACTTTAATGCCGTCCGGAATGGATCAGAAAGAGACGGAAGAGGAATGAGCACAAATCATAGGGATATGGCAGCCTTCGAGGAGCTCATTACCTCCTCGAACCTAGTGGACCTCCCCCTACATGGAAGGAGGTATACTTGGTACAAACCAGATGGCACATGTAAAAGCAGATTAGACAGAGCCCTTCTGAACCAAAATTGGTTGCTCCAATGGCCAAGTGCGCACCTTAGAGGACTGAGGCGATCCATCTCGGATCACTGCCCAATCATGGTAGAAGTTAAAGTCAAGGATTGGGGCCCAAAACCATTTAGGAGCCTTAATGCTTGGCTCACACACCCAGATTTCAAGAAGTTTGTAGCTGATAAATGGAAAGGTTACCAAGTCCAGGGGTGGGGTGGCTACAAAATGAAAGAAAAACTCAAGTTATTGAAAGCTGACCTCAAAGAATGGAACAAGAATGTTTTTGGGATCATCAATTCAAACATCGAGAAACAGCGAGAGGAAATCAGGAAGCTGGATATGATTGACGACACTCTCGGGCTTGATGAAAGGGAAACAATATCAAGGAACAGAGCAGGTGCACTTCTTCTAAGGGAACTCAAAAGGAAGAACATTCTGGAATACCAAAAATTAAGATGCAGGTGGATAAAAGAGGGGGACTGCAACTCAAGGTTCTTTCATAATTTCATCAACAAGCGAAGGAAAAGAAACGAGATATTGGGGTTAAATGTCAATGGCCAATGGCGAGATGAAGTTTGTGAGGTAAAAGCGGGAGTGATTGAATATTTCCAAGACCACTTCAAGAAAGCAGATCAAAGGAGACCAACCCCAACCTCTGGTTTCAGTAGCAGACACATATCAGTGGAGGACAATGAAAGACTTATATCACCCTTCTCAAAAGAAAAAGTCAGAGAGGCGATTAAGGACTGCGACAGCTCAAAAAGCCCGGGCCCGGACGGTTTCAATTTCCGCTTCTTCAAAGAATTTTGGGACGTGATAGAACCTGATTTTATGCAGCTCTTAGAGGAGTTTCACTCTCACGGACGCTTGGTGAGAGGCCTAAACCCGACCTGCATAGTTCTTATTCCCAAGAAGGAAGTAAGTATCGAACTAAGCGAATTCAGACCAATATCTTTGGTCGGTGGATTGTATAAAATTGTGACCAAAATCCTTGCAAAAAGATTGAGTGCAGTTCTACCCTCCATTATATCGGATACTCAGAGTGCTTTTGTTGGGGGTAGAAATATTCTAGACAGCGTGGCGATACTAAACGAGGCTATTGATGAAGCACGGAGGGATAGGCTGGAACGAGTCTTCTTTAAAATCGACTTCGCGAAAGCCTATGACTCAGTAGACTGGGGTTATTTGGAGTCGATGCTGGAGTGCTTTGGTTTCCACCCCAAATGGAGGAAATGGATTATGGAATGTGTCTCAACGGCCACTTCAACGGTTCTAGTAAATGGGAGCCCATCAGGGGAGTTCAGACTAGGAAGAGGACTACGTCAGGGTGACCCCCTGTCCCCCTTCCTCTTCCTCCTGGCAGCAGGGGGACTAAGCATACTCATGGAAAGAGCAATCGAGATGAACCTCTTCAAAGCAGTAGAAATCGGGCAGGAAAAAATCAGGGTTTCACACTTACAGTTTGCCGACGACACGATACTGATGGGGGCTGCTAGTCTACAGAACGCGTGGATAATGAGAAGAATTCTTCTTAATATGGAACTAATGTCGGGCTTGAAAATTAATTTCGACAAATGCTCAGTCATAGGAATCAATGTGGAGGAAGCTACACTAACTGGAATGGCAGGTGTACTGGGGTGTAAAATTAACAAAATCCCATTCTCTTATCTAGGGATTCGAGTCGGCTCAAATTCTAGAAGATCTTCGGAATGGGCACACATAGTCAATAAAATAAAGAACAGGCTGTCAAGTTGGGGTGACAAGAAGATCTCGATGGGCGGCAGAATCACACTACTCAACTCGGTTCTCTCGGCGCTACCTATCTACCATCTGTCCTTCTACAAAATACCAAAAAAATTTGTGAGTGAGATTGTGAGGCTTCAACGTAATTTCTTGTGGGGGGGTGGGCTGGATCAACACAAAGTGGCATGGGTTGAGTGGAAAAAGGTGTGTAACATGAAATATCTAGGAGGATTAGGTGTGAGGAACATTGAAATCTTTAATAAAACCTTGCTAGAGAAATGGGGGTGGAGGTTTTTAAATGAGAGAAATAGTCTTTGGGCTCGGGTGATTAGTTCAAAATATGCCAGAAATTGGGGGGACGGTTTCGGCTTTCTTCCAACAGGGGTGAGTGGGAAAGTATCTCTTTGGTGGGGGGATATTCTGAAAGTGGTAGAGGAAGGAAACACAAGCTGGTTCTATGAGAGTTTAGAGAGGAGATTAGGGGATGGGAATAACACCTGGTTTTGGGAGGTAGACTGGACTGGAGAGGGACCTTTGCGAGATAAATACAAGAGGCTATATAACTTAAACCTTGACAAGGGTAGGAGGGTGAGAGAGATGGGTTCATGGGGAGAGGGGGGGTGGAGTTGGTCTTGGAGATGGAGGAGACCCCTACTTGAACGAGAGCTAACTTTATTTGATTCTTTCTTAGCTTTACTGAACAGGTCACAACTCACACAGGAGAATGCAGATTCGTGGAGATGGAAACCATCTAAGTCAGGGATCTACACTACAAAGGAAACCTACTGCCTCTTCATTAATAAAGACAACGAAGAGCCGACGGAGGAGGGAAGGATACACGCGTTCAAGCAAATCTGGAAGAACTTTGCCCCACCGAAAGTAATTTCTCATGCATGGAGGGCGCTGTGGGGTCGTCTGCCCACCCGTTCAAATCTTCGGAGAAGAAATATCTTAAAATCAAACGACGACCTCCGCTGCTGTTTATGTGGCTCACAAGCGGAAACCGAACAACATGTATTCTTCGAGTGTGATTTCTCTTACGAAATCTGGATGAGGTGTTTACAATGGCTGAATATCAAGTCAGCTATACACTCTAACATCTTGGAGAATTTGCTCGGTTTTGGCAGCTTCATTAGAGGGAAAAAAGGAAGGAGGAACGCCACTTGTGTCTGGCTTGGTGTTATTTGGCTTATTTGGAGATGGAGAAACGCCGTCATATTCAGAAATGAGACACCCTCTATCATAAAATTCATGGAGGAACTCAAGGCGAGACTTTGGAGCTGGTTCGTAGTGAAGTACCCCTTACGCAACAACTTCTCGTATACGGACTGGATTCAAGACCCAAATATTTGTTTAAACCCTCAGTAGAATAGGCCACTTTATATGTTTCTGATGCTTCCTGCTTTTCTACATACTCTGTAATTGCTACTTGACTGGGCATCTCTTATGCCCACATTTTATTTATAAAACTTTCTCTTGACCGACCAAAAAAAATAATGACTTAATTTAAACAATAACAATAATTACTATATTAATCAAACAACACCCCTACTTATAACAACGTGTGACTAACTAGCTAACAAGTATCAATTATATATTAATTAAATAAACAAAATATATAATAAACTAATTAACGTAAAAAAAACAATAAATTTATTTATCAAAATTAACTACACTATATAACACGAACTAACAGGAACTACACTATATATTTGAACTAACATACATTAATTAATTACAATTAACCAATAAAAAACATATAATCCACGTACTAACATATATTTGAATTAATTATACATATTTATCAATTACGTGCATGCAAATTTATAATAATTAACATGAAATTTTAAATAATTCAATAACAGTTTTATAATAATTAACATGCAATAATACAATAACTTAATTAAAATTAATTAAGAATTTATAAAACGTACCGTTTAAATTGAAGAAAATTGGGGGTAGATGATCGTTATGCTCTTTCTCGTTCAATCCACGCACAACGAAATCCAATCCACGCACGAAACCACCACAAACTGAAGAGGAGAATAGAGTGATTTTTTTTTCTTGAAGAAGAAACTACCGAAGGCAGTTCTTATATATATAAAAAAAAAAAATAGGTTACCGACGGATAGTTCCGTCGGTAGTGAGCGAATATTTAATTCACATGCGTCTTTTCATTGGTATCCGAGGCGGTGGGTCAAAGCGGGTCAACTACCGACGAAATATTCCGTCGGTAGGCGCAATTTGAACTACCGACGGAAAAATCCGTCGGGAGGCAAGCCTAAAACGGCACTGTTTGCCTGTGAAACTAAATTCTGTCGGTAATTTCGTCGGAAGGTCCCGACGGATGTTGAAATCCGTCGGAAGTCAGTCGATTCCAATATTCCGTCGGAGATCCGTCGGGACGGCCGACGGAATGGAATCCGTCGGTAGGCTTCTGTTGGTCCCTAAACGAGTAGTGAATGGGATTAAAGTCTAGAGGGGAGGGGTGAATAGACTTTAAAACTTTTTCAAGAGAGTTGGTGAACCTCTTCTGATTGCTATGTCAACTGGACTACAAGTCTGCTGGTCTAGATGACTATAGTGATCTGAATGAAGAGATTAAATGTGGAATTATGGTAGGCCTTGTTTAGACTCGTTCTTTTGTTTCTTGTGAAAGTGTTAACTTATTTTTACTTAATGAAAGTACTCAGCTGATGCTGGTTTGAAAGTTGTGGCCTTAGTTGAAGGATGTTGAAAACACAGTATGCACTATATAAAATATATGTAGAGACAGAAATGTAAAGTGCAGAAATGTAAATAATGTGGAATTATGGTAGGCCTTGTTTAGACTCGTTCTTTTGTTTCTTGTGAAAGTGTTAACTTGTTTTTACTTAATGAAAGTACTCAGCTGATGCTGATTTGAAAGTTGTGGCCTTAGTTGAAGGATGTTGAAAACACAGTATACACTATATAAAATATATGTAGAGACAGAAATGTAAAGTGCAGAAATGTAAATAACACCAGATTTATAGTGGTTCGGATATACGATCCTACGTCCACTCTCACGTCCTACCGTGAAGTTTAATCCCTTTAATTTACCACAAATTACAAGGGTCTTGACCTTTATAGTCCCAAGGTAGTGGTGCAAGTCTGCTGGTCCTGGACTGCAAGTCTGCTGGTCCTGAAGATGTAACGGCTAATATCCTGCAACGCCTTGAATACGAAGACATCCTAAGTAGTGGTGCTTTAACCACTTGAGCTATCCCACTTTGTCAATTGTCCAGTTAATTTATTGGTTGGTTTGTTGTTGTTATATATATATGTTTGGCTTGTTTTCCTAAAGTTAGTTAACTTATTATTCTTTTAACATGCAGATCAGCTCAAGCGTCTCACTATTCGACGTTGCTATGGAGATATATTGGAATATGTGGTTGAAGTAGTTAACAAACTCCCACACTTGGAAGAGTTGCACCTTATTAACTCGCCAAATATCGAAGCTTCGGATATTGAAAAAATTGGTAAATCTTGCCCACTTTTGAAGTCACTTACATTCAATCACCAAGAATTATTATATTGGCCTTTCTTTTCACAGAATTGAGTATAATGTAGAAATTGCAAAGAACATGCCAAATCTCTGCCATCTTTCTCTTTGGACTCTGTTGGTTTTATTGAGCATCTTAGAGTACCCTTGATAATTGATTTCTCAGTTATTAAAGTTACTCATTACCAATGTATTGGCTGTTACTGTCTTTTTTTGTTTTTGATATTGTTATGGAATTGTATCCACAAAGCAACTCCTCACAAATGATAAATCAAGACAACTAGAAACGCAATGAATTGAAACGAATAAAGAACTCAAAGAAAGAACACGGGATTTACGTGTTCGATCAAATGATCTACGTCCACGGAGGATAGAAGACTCTCTTCACTAATCTCAAATGAAAGTTACAGATTACAAGTATTCACTAAGCTTGATCTCTCAAAACTCTCAAATTCAGTAACCTACAACCTATGCACTAGATGGTATATTTATAGATGTACAATACATTGGATAACCGCCACTAACCAACTAACTAACTAATAGAAATAACAGAATTAACTAACTCTGAAAACTAGATTTCAGTAGACTTGTCTCAGTAGACTTGGCCCAACTCTCCTAAAATGACTTCAGACGACTTGCTTCAGCAGAGTTGTCCAAACTCTTAATTTTAGATTAGTTGACTCCTAATAAGACCACTAAACCTTATCAGTTGAGTTACACCTTAACCCAACTTTGCTGAACTCCAAGATCAGATCACTAGCAACTCTTCTGATAGATAGAAATAAGATTACATCCAATATTGCATTAATCCTAACAATTCTCCACCTTAATGCAAGATTGCCTTCTTCCCAGCCCTCCTCAAGGTTGTTTGTTCATTCTCTTCTTAATGAACATCCCAGGTGCTAAGGTTTACCAACTCCATGCAATGGTTGAACTTATTGCTTGGTAATGCCTTAGTTAACATATCAGCTGCATTCTCTTCTGAAGCTACCTTCTGAACTTCAACAATGCTCTTCTCCAAGATGTCTCTACCTCTCATGAAACACTTGATGTTTTGCTAGATGAATAGTGCTCTGATTATCACATAGCACAGGAACACTCTTCTGAAATATGCCAAAATCTCTCAGAATGCCCTTCAACCACATTGCTTCCTTCACAGCTTCTGTCAATGCTATGTATTCAGCTTTAGTTGTGGATAAGGTCAACATAGATTGTAAAGCTGCTCTCCAGGTGATAGCAGTGCCATACAATGTAAACACATAATCAGATAAAGACTTCCTTGTATCTATGTTTCCAGCAAAATCAGAATCCACAAATCCAATCAAAGGTCTCTTGGTATCAGCTGATTTTTCAAACAATAATCCTAAGTCTTCTGAACCATTCAGATATCTTAGAATCCACTTTAAAGCTTCCCAATGTAGCTTTCCTGGATTTCCCATGAACCTACTCACCATACTAACAGCATAGGCAAGATCTGGTCTACTACAAACCATAGCATACATGAGACTTCCTACTCCATTTGCATAAGGAACAGTAAGCATCTGCTTCTTCTCTTCAGCTGTTTGAGGAGATTGCTTGACTGACAACTTGAATTGCTGGCCAAATGAAGTACTAACAGGTCTGGACTGGTGCATAAGGAATCTTCTCAACACCTTCTGGATGTAACCTTTCTGGGACAAGAACAGCTTCCCTGCTTTCCTGTTTCTGAGAATATCCATGCTTAATATTCTCTTGGCTTCACCCAAATCCTTCATCTCGAACTTGCTACTCAGCTGCTGCTTCAGCTGGGTAATCTTTCTCATACTCTTGCTAGCTATTAACATATCATCTACATAGATCAGTAGATAGGTGCTCTCTAGATAATCTTGTTTACCAATATATACACATCCATCATATTTGCTTCTTAAGAAACCAATAGAAAGCATGAATGTATCAAACTTTCTATACCATTGTCTAGGACTCTGCTTGAGCCCATACAATGATTTCTTAAGCAAGCATACCTTACTTTCAGTTTCAGGCATGATAAACCCTTCTGGTTGATGCATATATATATATTGTTTCAGCTAGTTCTCCATGTAAAAATGCAGTTTTAACATCTAGCTGATGTAACTCAAGATCATCTTGAGCAACCTTAGACAAAAGTAATCTTATTGAACAGTGTTTAACAACAGGAGAGAATACCTCATTGAAGTCTATGCCTTATCTTTGTGTGAATCCTCTTGCCACCAACCTAGCCTTGAATCTGATCTGCTCTCTAGCACCACCAAATCCAACTTCAAGCTTCTTCTTGAACAGCCATCTACAGCTGACCAACTTCTGGTTGTCTGGCTTCTCCACAAGGATCCAGGTCTCATTCTTCTCTAAGGACTGCATCTCTTCTGACATGGCTGCTATCCACTGCTCTCTTTCAGGACTGGTGATAGCTTCCTTATAGTTTCTTGGCTCATAATGCTCCACCTCTTCTGTTGTGATCAGAGCATATGACACAAGATCAGCCTGACCAAACCTAGATGGGGGGTGAATCTGCCTCCTGAGCCTATCTCTTGCAAGGCTGTAATTTCTCAGATCAGCAAGGTTGTCCTCCATGGCCTCATCTTCTGAATGATCTTCTGGATCATCTTCTGGAACCTGTTCTGGAACAACCTCACCAGGGGTGTTGTCTTCTGTATCAGCAGAGTTGTCCACCTCCTCTGGGGTCAACTCATATGACCCAAGAAGCTCCACCTCGGCTGAGAAACTCTCTTCTGACTCATTTACAATTCTTCCATCTAGGTCATGAGAATTTCCATTATGAGGATATCCCATTACCTTTTCATTAAAATCAACATCTCTGCTGATTATTAGTTTCTTATGACCTGGTTCAAGGCACCACAATCAGTAGCCCTTGACACCTATTGGATAGCCAATGAATATACATTTCAGAGCCCTTGGCTCAAGCTTATCCTGTCTAATATGTGCATATGCCTGACATCCAAACACTTTAAGTTTTGAATAATCAAACAACTTGCCATACCAGATCTCATCTGGGGTTTTACCTTCTAAAGAATATGAGGGAGTTTTGTTTATCAAGTAACATGCAGTACATACAGCTTCTCCCCAAAAGCTTTTAGGTAATTTAGCATCAGCTAACATGCATCTGACCCGTTCTAGAATAGTTCTATTCATTCTCTCTGCTAATCCATTTTGCTGTGGATTAAGAGGGACATTTCTATGTCTAGTAATGTCCTTCTCTTTACAAAATTCATTGAATTCAGCTGATAGATACTCAAGGCCATTATCTGTCCTCAAATGTTTTAAGGACTTTCCTTTCTGGTTCTCTATCTCAAGTAGCCATTCTTTGAATTTTGTAAAGGCCTCACTCTTCTGTTTGAGAATGAACACCCAAACTTTTCTAGAATAGTCATCTATAATTGACATGAAATACTTACCTCCACCAATGGTTTCAGTCCTTGATGGCCCCCAAACATCTGAATGAACATAATCCAGCAGCTCCTTGGTAGTGTGCTCACCCTTCTGGAATGACTTCTTCTTGGCCTTGCCAAGAATGCACTGCTCACAGAACTCCAGGCTTTTGAATGTCTTCTGGTGGAATGCCCCCTTCTTGGATAACTCCATCAGACCTTTCTCACCCACATGTGCCAGCCTCTTATGCCAAAGCATAGCATCTTCAGAACTCATGGTAACATCAGCAGCACCTGTGATTGTCTCACCAATTAAAGAATATAGACCATTAGACTTCTTCCCTTGCATCACTATTCTATCAGCTTTGGTGACAAACAAACATCCTTTTTCAGTCTTGAATTCATAACCCAAAGCATTTAGTGTGCCAAGAGATATAAGGTTTCTCTTCAAATCTGGAACAAATCTGACATTGGTCAGGATCACATGTTTATCATTAAACATCTTCACCCTCACAGTGTCAATTCCTCTCACATTGCAGCTTTCATCATTACCCAACAGAACTGATCCACCATCCATCATTTCCGGGTTTTGAAACCAAGATTTGGTGGGACACATGTGAAATGAACATCCAGAATCCAACACCCATTCATTAACAAGTTTGCTATTTGTTATGCTCATGACTTCTGCACTATCATATCCTTTTGCCTCTGCTACATCAGCTTTGGCAGGATCAGTAGACTTCTTATGCTCAGGACAATCTTTAAAGAAATGTCCTTCTTTATGGCATTTGTAGCAAGCTCTGCTCTTGGCTACAAACCCATTCTTCTTTTGATTAGGCTTGGCATGAAACTTCTTGCCTTGCCCTCCTTTCTTGTCATTCTTGAGTTTGATATTAAGACCCTCAGCTTGGTTCTTGGTCTTCTTGGTTGAGTTTGCTACATGTAAACTCTTAGTTTTCAGAATAGACAAGACTTCTTTGAATTTTGCCTTACCCTCCTTGGTAATCAGCAAAGCATCCTTGAAGCTATCATATGAAGGTGGTAAGGACTCCAAAAGTAGAAAAGACTTCTTGTGATCATCTAAGGTAACTCCAACATTTTCAAGATCATCAACAGCTTGCATGAACTCTATTAACTGCTCATCAAGGGTCTTATCATCTGTCATCTTGAAATTGTTGAGCTTCCTCTCCATAAACATCTGGTTTGACAAAGATTGTGTCAAATACAGATCATCAAGGGTCTCAAATACAGCAACAACATCCTTCTCCTTCATAACTTCCCTGAACACATTGTCTCCCAAACTCAGGACAACAATGTTGTAAGCTTTTTCCATAAGCTCTTCTTTCTTGGCCTGGTCTGCATCGGATGCAGCATGGTATGACAGCAGAGCCTTCATCTTGGCTTTCCATAAGCCAAAATCTGTCTTACCATTGAATTTCTCTATCTCCAACTTCATAGAGCCCATTTCTGATTCTTGACTTTATCTTCGGTTCCCACAGACGGCGCCAATTGTTATGGAATTGTATCCACAAAGCAACTCCTCACAAATGATAAATCAAGACAACTAGAAACGCAATGAATTGAAACGAATAAAGAACTCAAAGAAAGAACACGGGATTTACGTGGTTCGATCAAATGATCTACGTCCACGGAGGATAGAAGACTCTCTTCACTAATCTCAAATGAAAGTTACAGATTACAAGTTTTCACTAAGCTTGATCTCTCAAAACTCTCAAATTTAGTAACCTACAACCTATGCACTATATGGTATATTTATAGATGTACAATGCATTGGATAACCGCCACTAACCAACTAACTAACTAACTAACAGAAATAACAGAATTAACTAACTCTGAAAACTAGATTTCAGTAGACTTGTCTCAACAGACTTGTCTCAGCAGACTTGGCCCAACTCTCCTGAAATGACTTCAGACGACTTGCTTCAGCAGAGTTGTCCAAACTCTTAATTTCAAATTAGTTGACTCCTAATAAGACCACTAAACCTTATCAGTTGAGTTACACCTTAACCCAACTTTGCTGAACTCCAAGATCAGATCACTAGCAACTCTTCCGATAGATAGAAATAAAATGACATCCAATATTGCATTAATCCTAACAGATATGTATTCTAGACTTAATTTGCTTGGTTGAACCATATTCCTGATTATTATTACGTACTGAATGATATCTATGTTTCTTTTTTCTTTTCCATTTTTTTTTTTTTTTGAAAAGGGAATGATATCTATGTAATTCATGCATTTAAAAAAAAATAGGGGAAAATACATTTGTTGTACTTAAGTTATGTTAATTTTAATTTTTGTCCTCAAAGTTTTTCGACTTTGAAATTAGTCCCTTATATTTACAAAATTTAAGATTTTTGCCTCTAAATTTTTCGACTTTGAAATTAGTCTATTATATTTACAAATTTTAAGATTTTTGTCCTTATTACATGCAATTGAAGGTAAACATCATGTAATAATTTGTAAATCGTTGGTTTTGTCATTTCCATGCACATTCAGCCTCGAATCGTTTATCTACAAATAAACGACAAAGTCAACGATTTGCATGATGTTTACCTTCGATTGTAGGTAATAAAGACTAAAATCTTAAAATTTGTAAATTAATTTTAAAATCGAAAAATTTAGAGGACAAAAATCTTAAAATTTGTAAACATTAAGGACTAATTTCAAAATCGAGATACTTAGAGGACAAAAATCAAAATTCAAACAACTTAAAAGGACAAAAAAAAATGTATTTTCCAATACTAACTCATTATATCTATTTTTTTGTACACAAATTTTAATAAATATTTATCATTTTATACATTAGGTAGATATCTTAAGAGTATGATGAAAAATTATAGGGTCTATTTATGAATAAAATGAACATTTATGAATAAATCAATAATAATTTGAATAAATAAATAATAAATTTATGATGAAGACAGAGTAATGAAGTAAAAATAATGAAATTGAACCGATGGAGTATTTATTTAGATTATATGTAATTTGGAGATAATATGTAATTTTAAATCCTAGTTGCTAGTTGAGGATTGATATGTAAGGACCTATTGATATTTTATCCCTCCCAATTTTTTTTTTTTTTTTTGGTTCGAGACAACTTAAAATATCACACTTTCTCTAAACTTTTCTTTTTAAACTGCAACAAATAGTTGGCAAATGAGCTTTGTTGTTCTATAAAAGTAATCTATACCATCCAATCATCCAAGCTGTGACGGAGCCAGAAATTTTAGATTGAAGGGTCGATTTACATTTATTTTATTCATTATAAATTTTATAATATCTCATTTCATTAATTTAAATTTAACAATTTTTGTTATTTTATGAAAAAAATTAATTTTAATTTTTCCGACTCATAATAGGTGAAACGGTACGGTGTTAAAATTTAACATGCATCCCGGCTGAGATATTAGTCATTATTAAACAAATGTATAACAATATATTCTATCCAACAATATCTATAAACATTTATTTTTCATAATCTATTTATATAGAAAATAATAATAAACAATTAATATCTTATGTACTTTTAATAATTTATGAAAATTGAAAATTTGCAGGTGTTACAAAGCCTATTTCACACAATTCTTGTAAGTATAAAACGACATTCAAAATACAATTAATCCACAAATTCGAGCATTCTCTCAAAAAGTCATAACGGTAAAGTAAACTGTTAGAAGACTATTTAAGTTGTTATTGGCGGAATTAGGTTGACCCTTCTTATCCTCTCGTTTGGTTTATTGGATTGGGTAGGAAATATTATTTTATCCATGAAATTCTCATGTTTGGTTGGTTAGAAATTGGCCCGAGATTAATTATGGTCCGGTATTATTTTCCCACTTAATCACCTACATGCATGATTATTAGTCTAGGAGGGAAGGTGAGTTAATTAGTCCTTGAGAATAAAATTGATGTGATTTGACTATATTGCCCTTACCAACTAAAGTAATTACAATTTGCCACATACATATCTTTTATTGTCAAAGGGTATTTTTGACATTTGACACTAAAATTTAAAATTTAATCCATCAATCAAACATGAATTTTAAACCAATTTTTCAAATTGTCCCACTAAATTCTATCCTAATATATTTATTCTATCCTAATATATCTATCCCTATCCAGCAAAACAAACAAGCCCCTTAAAACTCCTATATTATTTTCTCTCTACATATTATACAAAAAAACCGACTTCAGTGTCCCCCGGTATGCTTTTGCAAGTTTAAGGGGACGAGTTCAGATCGGATTAAGTGGAGAAGACAAAACTGAGAGCATATTATTTTTTTCCACGACAATAAGAGATAAGATTGTGATGGTGCCAAAATATTACCTTACAGTATGTATATATTAAGGGTGTAAGTGTGTCTAGTCAGCTCGCGAGCAACTTGTGCTCGATTCGGAAAAGATTAAAATCGACTCAAATTTAATTGAGTCGAGTAGAGTTTCAAGCTATTCGAGTACCTATCGAGTTCAAATCCATAAATACTCGACTCGAAAGGCTCGCGAACCTAATCGAGGTTGTTATAGTATTTACTATTTTACCATTAATTATATAATTGATATATACATGGGTAAGTAATTGAATCGACTTGAGTCGAGTCAATCTCGAGTTTATTTTTGTCATTAATTAAATTAGAAAAATATGTTTTACATTAAATTTTGTAAAATTATACATGCATTCAAATCGAGTCGAGCTAGAGTTTATCGAGTCGAGTTCGAGTTTTAAAAAATTAGGCTTAATCGAATTCGAGTCAAGTTTCGAACTTCGAATGTAGCAATCGAGTCGAGTTTCAAGCTCAGTACTGCCCAACTCATTCAAAGGGCATTAATGCTCCTACTCAGAGCTTCTCATTAATTAATGCCACGGGAAGAAGAAAACAGAACATTAAAAACAGGGGAGCCATCCCACAGATTTCTCCACATATTTAACATGTTTAAAGAGTTATATAATGTATTTTTCAGAAATTCATCAAGGGCTTGACTTGTTTGATTTAATATATTTCAGCCTCAACAAGTGTGTATGAATAAGTAATCACCTTCGATAAAGAAAATCCAGCCTTTTTATCATTAATGAAATTGATCATTAATCTCAACTTTGCAATGGTGTTCTTTTTTTTTTCAAAATTTTATGAGAATTTTCAATAATTATTTTGACATACATAAAATAAACTATACAGAGAATTATATCTTCAGTGTTAAATAAAATTAGGTATGTACACTTATAAATTTACAAATACTGTATGTAATTTTATGTATATGGGCAGGGTTATTTGAGCAGAAAGCAAGATCTTTTATTAGAGAAATTTGAGCTCAAAGAGCACAAGATAAAAAGGAACAATGATTAATTAATAAATTTGAATTCAGATACAAGGTCATCCACTATAGGCTAAAACTTAAAGAAACCAACTTGAGTCACGTCCACTTGGAGATGTAACAAGGAAAATGTTAAGATAACAACCATATGAGCAGATGAAATCTGGTCCAACATGCATTCTATGATGCTTTTCAATGCTTGTAGGGCCTTATTGAATACATTGGTTGCTCTAGAAAGTTGATCACTGCATATTCTCCTCAAGAAGCCTTCTATTATTCTGAGTTGTAGACTAGATGCTGCAAAATAGAAATAATTAGATAAGGACAAAGAATGTGGATTATTATGGTGATAAAACATTTATTGTATAGTTATAACTTACAATAAAATCTTTGGAGTACTCTAAATATGTTGAAGCTTAATAATGGGTTGGAGGAGGTGGTGAAGAGTAGATGTATGCGGGTGGTGGTGGTGACTTCACGGGTGGGGGAGGTGATGAGTAGTAGTACGGAGGTGGAGGTGATGGTGAAGGGGGAGGTGGAGACTTGTAAATGTAGGGTGGTGGAGGTGAGGGTGAAGGTGGTGGTGGTGATGTGTAGTGGTATGGTGGGGGTGGAGAAGGTGAGGGCGGTGGAGGAGAGGTGTAGTGGTAGGGAGGTGGAGGAGAAGATGTCGGTGGTGGAGGTAAGATGTATTGGTATGGTGGGGGTGGAGAAGGTGATGGTGGTGGTGGTGGAGGAGATGTGTAGTGGTATGGAGGTGGAGGAGACGACAATGGTGGTGGAGACGATGATGGTGGTGGAGGTGAGGTGTAGTGGTATGGAGGTGGTGGAGAAGGTGACGGTGGTGGAGGAGAGGTGTAGTGGTATGGAGGTGGAGGTGGAGGAGAAGATGACGGTGGTGGAGGTGAGGTGTATTGATATGGTGGAGGTGAGGTGTATTGATATGGTGGGGGTGGAGACGGTGATGGTGGTGGAGGAGATGAGTAGTGGTATGGAGGTGGAGGAGACGGCGATGGTGGGGGAGGTGAGGTGTAGTGGTATGGAGGTGGTGGAGGTGAGGTGTAGTGGTACGGAGGTGGTGGAGAAGGTAACGGTGGTGGAGGAGAGGTGTAGTGGTATGGAGGTGGTGGTGATGGATCGGAAGGTGGTGGTGGAGACTTGTAGTAGTAAGTGGGTGGTGGAGCTGGAGATGGAGGTGGTGGTGACTTGTAATAGTAAGGAGGGGGAGGAGATGGTGATGGTGGTGGTGGAGAAGGAGATGGGGGAGGTGGTGACTTGTAGTAGTAGGGAGGTGGTGGAGATGGTGAAGGTGGTGGTGGGGACTTGTAGTAATATGGTGGTGGTGTTGAGGGGTCGGAAGGTGGTGGTGGAGATTTGTAGTAGTATGGAGAAGGAGGAGATGGCGATGGTGGTGGTGGTGACTTATAGACATAGGGAGGGGGTGGTGGGGATTTGTAGACGTAAGTTGGTGGTGGAGGCGGTGGAGACTTGTAAACATATGGTGGTGGAGGTGGGGATTTGTAAACGTAAGTTGGGGTTGGTGGAGGTGGTGACTTGTAAAAGTATGGTGGGGGTGGGGGTGATTTGTAGACGTAAGTTGGTGTTGGTGGAGGTGGTGACTTGTACACGTATGGTGGTGGTGGAGGGGATTTGTAAACATAAGTTGATGGTGGAGGTGGTGGAGACTTGTAAACATAAGGAGGTGGAGGCGGAGATTTGTAGACATATTTGGGTGATGGTGGTGGAGGAGACTTGTAAACATATGCAGGAGTTGGAGGTGGTGGTGGTGACTTGTACACATATGAAGGAGACGGTGGCGGTGGAGACTTGTAATAGTAAGGAGTAGGGGTGGGTACAGGCTTCTTGCACTTTCCAAAAGGAGTCTTTGATGCATAAGCAAATGGTTCAGCATAAAGCACAACTTCGTGTTTATCCTTGGACTTCACTCTAAGCTTGGCTCCAATCTTTCCCCAATGAATATTAGTTGGGATATTACACTTTGAACCCTTGGGAGGTGCATAAAGCTTAGCCTTGCAAGCCTTTGCTCCATATTTACCATATTCAAATCCTTCAACAGCAATGCTGTATTTTCCATTGTTCTTAGTTTTTCCATATGCCACTATTTCTTTGTAACCTGTTTTGCATGTTACCTCCACAATAGCACCTGATTCATGTGTATAAAAACTCCAATTAATTATAAATTGTCTGCCAACCAAATAATTATTTAAATACTTTTTTGAATACATTAACAAATCACATCATTATCCTTTTTCATTCTTGTAGTGTTAAATAAATATATGTACATTACTTTCCTTTATCAGATATTGAATTTATGGGACCACAATTGAACTTATCATGAACAAGCACATATATAGACATAGTATGCCACAGACGCAACTTGGTCAAGTTCTTGAATAAGTTACTATAGTCAACATCGGTAATAGCCAAGTAATTTCTTATATCACCGTAATAATTAAATGATAAATTAATTATAAATTCAAGAATATTATAATTAACAATGTCTTATTTCCTGTCTAGATTGTAAGATTAAGGGTCACTACTATCCTTTAATTTTCACATACGTACTAGTGTAATAATTATTAAGATATCATGAACAACTCGAGTTCTATCTCAATGTCAAATTCATAAAAACCTAATGCGTGTAACATAGTAATCTGTTGGTGACAAATTAAATTATTAACATGTACTCCCCCATTCCTCAATTTTGTTCATCTATGTTCTTCTATTTCTGTATGAGTATGGTATTCATTCTATGCATGTAATCTAAAATTGGTGTGCACAGATAGTATAATTAAACTGAAACAATACTTTTTCTATGAACCAAATTAATCAGAATGTTTAGAAAAAGGAAAAATTAAAAAGATATGAGAATTTAGTTGTACCTTCAAGATGTTTCTTGTCATGGGATTTATGTGGGTATGTCCAATCGTAGCACCCGTAACAGTATACTTTTCCTGTCACCTTAACCACCAATGGGTCGTATTGAGGTGGAGACTTCACTGGGGGTGGTGGAGATATGTATTTATACGGTGGAGGTGGGGACTTCACTGGTGGTGGTGGAGATGTGTAGTGGTACGGTGAAGGTGGTGACTTTACGGGAGGTGGTGGTGAAGTATAGTGGTACGGTGGAGGTGTTGACTTGACCGGTGGTGGGGGAGATGTGTAGTGGTACGGTGGAGGTGGTGGTGAAGTATAGTGGTATGGTGGAGGAGGAGATTTCACCGGTGGTGGTGGAGATGTGTAGTGGTACGGTGGAGGTGGGGACTTCACTGGTGGTGGTGGAGATGTGTAGTGGTACGGTGGAGGTGGGGACTTAACTGGTGGTGGTGGAGATGTGTAGTGGTACGGTGGAGGCGGGGACTTCACTGGTGGTGGTGGAGATGTGTAGTGATATGGTGGAGGTGGTGACTTTACAGGAGGTGGTGGTGATGTATAGTGATATGGTGGTGGTGTTGAGGGATCGGAAGGTGGTGGTGGGGACTTGTAAACATAAGGTGGTGGAGGGGAAGGAGATGGTGGAGGAGGTGATTTGTACACGTAAGGTGGTGGCGGAGATGATGAGGGAGGTGGTGGTGATGTATAAACATATGATAGATGTGGAGGAGGTGGCGGAGACGATGAGGGTGGTGGTGGTGATGTATAAACATATGATAGATGTGGAGGAGGTGGTGGTGATGTATAAACATATGATAGATGTGGAGGAGGTGGCGGAGACGATGAGGGAGGTGGTGGTGATGTATAAACATATGACAAATGTGGGGGAGATGGCGGAGATGTGTAGACATATGGTGGAGGGGGTGATGGAGAAGGTGGTGGTGGTGGAGAAGAATAAGCATATTTATCCGCCGAAACCATACTAGAAGTAGCCAAAATGGCCAATGCCACAAAGACGTGTGGCATCATTCGGCCGTCGATCCTCATTCTGTTGCCGGAAACCGCCACTAGCTCCGGGCAATGTGTATAGACTTGACTCCCTTTATTTTTAGTAAGTAGAAGGGAGATGAGATATTGAAGTTTGAATGATGAGTAGAGTATATATATAGGGAGGGACCATATGGTGTTGGATTGCAGTCTCAACTCTTAATAAGCAAAATGCTGTCGCCTAAGAACAATTCAAGTTTTTATTTAATTGACTATTGTAGTAGTAATATTTAAAAGTAACTTGGTTTATTTATTGAGATAAGAACAGCTGGAATCATCACAATTAATTTAATGCACGATTAAACTAGTTTGATTTTCTGCATTGTATTAATTCTGTTATAATTTATAAAAATTGCAACTCGCCTACTCCAGATGAAGTGATTGGTAATTGGGATCTTCCAATTTCTTTATTATTTCCACTCCGCCTGCATTTTGTATTATCCATGCATGAACCTTCCCATTTTCCGCGGTTCGTGTCAAATAAGTTTTCACACTTTTCGTTTTATCTGTCTCATATTAATTTTTATACTTTAAAAAATAAAATTCATCACATCTATTTTTTAAATTTTCACTTATTTACCAAATATTTGTTACATTTTTTACATAGTGCTCTTACTTTATCACTTTAATAAAATTAATTTTCATCAACTTAAACCATGGGTATTTATCTTGTAATTTACTGTATAATATAAACAGGGAGTTTTTTTTTTTTTTTTTTTTCATGTATCGCTACTGGCTACAACTGGAAGGAACGCGTACACTCAACAAATATACAAGTCTGTCTTCAATTCTAAAAAATAAATATATGTATGTAGTGTCAATTTTTGAGTTCTTATTGTAGTGTTTTATTTTTTTTATAATATATATGTAGCGTGTATTACATTTCAAACATTTATATAGGTCATTTTTAAGAAGGGACAAAATTGAAAAATCAAAATAGCAATAATTCTAATATAAATCGTGTTAAAAAAAAAAAAAAAAAAACCAAAATTATAAAACTATATGTACAATTAATTTGACCCTTCCACCACAATTAAAGTCATGTTTTGTTGTAATAGAAATGTTTTGTTGAAGTCCATGTGAATGCTGAATTATTGGTTGGGCATGTGTAAGCCTCTTGTTGGGATATCGGTCAACATTATAAACATATAAAGTTTAATTTTTTTTTAAAATATATATTACAATTTTCTCTTTATGTTCATTTTTTAAAAATTAATTAAAAATGTAAATAGCTAGGAATTCCAACCCTTGCAATTTTATTTTATTTTTAAAAAAATTATAAATTTCCATCGCTAAACCTAAATTAATTAAAAATATATGACCTGAGTTTTGAACCCAAACCACATAAATGGACAAGGAGCTTCATTTGTTTTGTTTTGTTTGCAATTAATATATATGTTATATTTTCAATTTTTTTCTTCTTTAATCTATTTAATTTAAATTTGTATGTTTATTACATAATTGTCAATGAATACATGTTATATATTTATTTAATACAAAATTTATAAAATATTAAGTTACCAATAATGTTTAATTTATAGTATTATTTAATACCAAAATTAGTAAATAATATTTTATCAATAATATATTTTTCTCAACGTATAATTTAACCTTTTTTCATTCGATTTAGTAATATTTTTATTTTTCTCAACATATATTTTTTATTTTTAATATCTTTGTTAAATTTATAATTATCAACTCATATATAAATTTATAATTTAATTTCCCTCAGCCCTCACTAATTAACAAGTGGATTTTGAAATACCTCGCGAAGGTTTTGGCTCTCGCCATTTTTTTTTCAAATTTATTAAAAAAAAATCGCGAAATCTCTCGCTAATTAATAAGGGTAAAAAAAAAATCACAAAAACGTATATACAATATTGCATATATGCATTTCAGTCATTCACACACACGTTCTTTATAAATACACACACAAGCTTAATTCACACACATTTTTTATAAATACACCCACAAGCTTAATTCACACACATTTTTTTTATAAATACACCCACAAGCTTAATTCACACACACATTTTTTATAAATGCACCCACTGACAGAAATTGAACATAGTCGTCTTCTCCGAGCAGTTTTCGGTCACCTCAGGCCACGGTCGGACGCTGCAATTTACGATGACCTTAATCCTTAAATATTTTATATTTCTTTAAATATTCTTTAATATTAATTATTATAGGTCAATGTTATTTTGTATTACGTGCAATAATATATCTTACTACATGCAATAATATATGTTACTATATATTATAATGTGGGTTACTTAATCAATAAAAAAATATAAAAATATAAAAAAATCAGTATTACTATATAAAATTGTGCTATTACTACATGTAACAATTTGTTTTACTACATAAAAAATTATATGTTACTACATACCACAGTTTGAATTACTACATTGAATAGACATTTGTTACTATATGTAACTTTATCAAATGATCTAATATTTTTTGCATCATCCTACAATAAAACATTTTATATTACAACATGATTATTGTGTTTACTACATTCGATAATATATGTTACTACGTATTATAATGTGAATTACTACATCAATAAAAACACTAGAAAAAACGTGTTACTAAATAAAAGAATTTGTATTATTATATAAATAGTTTGTGTTATTACTATATAAAATAATGTGTATTACTACATATTTCAATTTGAATTACTACATTTAATATTTCGCGTTTGACAATAAAATAAAAGATAAAAAAATCACAGAAACGAGTAAAATAAACGGATTAAAAATTTCGAATTAAGTTGTCAGTGAATGTATTTATAAAAAATGTGCGTGTGAATTAAGTTTGTTGGTGTATTTATAAAAAAATGTGTGTGTGAATTAAGTTTATGGGTGTATTTATAAAGAACATGTGTGTGAATAACTGAAATGCTGCAATATTTCATACAAGACTAGCCCAAAAAAATCTCAATAATTCATAAAATTCACCTTGTTAAATCTCTAGCTAATTAATGAGGGATTAGAAGTCCTTACTATTTTGCTCCCTATTTTTTTATTTTATTTTTTTTGTGAAAATAGACTTTAAATATCGAAAAGTATTCGTTAAACATCATGATCAATTTTATTTTAATTACTTCAAAAAATAATAATTCCAAACTTCCTTTACTAGCTCAACTATTGTCACTACTTTTACTTTATATATATACATGGTCTAGGGAATAGATGCTCGCGCCGTTACTAAATGTAAAATTATTTCATTTAATTAAAAAAAATTAATGGCATTTCAGTTCAAAATTGGTTTGACCATATATATCATGTGCATATATATTATTATACATTTTTGTGTACTTCGTTTTAATACATAAAAAAAATCTGACACCAATTAATCATTACTAATCACATGGAAAATTGGAACTACACATTACTCAAACATTTACACAGTATTTGGGGGAGGGTGGATAAGGAGTGACCCACTTGCAAAAGTCTATAGCCTTTGATAATTTTTTTTAGATAACATAATTATTAACTAGACTCTAGTTCATACACACAGCTTTGCTCTAATTTTAAACGGACATTCAAGTGAATGGTGAAATTGATCCCTCAAATTAGTTAATTTTAAAATAACTGGACTTCAAAAAATTAACTTATATTAATCTCTGTGGATAATTAATATTGTAAGCGTAACAGATGGAAGTACGTGGAAGTTGACAAATGAAATATGATCACTTCTTTTCTTTATGAATTGGATAACCTAAATTAAATAGTACATTTTTTTTCAATTTTTATTGCAAAAGTAAAACTTCATTGTAAAACACATCCATAGCTTTATGTGGTCCTGACTCCTGAGAATTACATAAATGTTGGGGCTTTTTTGATTTGGAGAACAAGACTTTCCCTTTTTGTAAGCTAGAATTACAATAACAGAGAGAGAAGGTTATCTATAAAATTTTGAAGATTTGTTCAATTATACTCATTTTTTAAAGAACATTATATATTAAAAAAAAAAAAGTTAACATTTAATAACATAAATCGTGCAGTTTTATCTTCTCTAATAAAAAGTCTTTAATACCTAAAAAATAAGAATTAATGGTAGATATATCACTAAATAGTCATTTTTCTATTATTAATGTCCTTTAGTTACGTATAATGAGAAGGTTTTATTATTAAAATGCAGTTTTCTGGTAGTAATTAGCATTACAACTCACCCAGGGCTTATTTTGAATGGTGCTAATGTGTGTTTGCTATAGGCTATAGCCCATTCCTATAAAAAAAAAATTTAATATTAAGTAAATAAATTCGAGAGTATTATACATAGAAAAATTTAATTACCATAATTTCTGTTGTTGACAGAATGATGTTGTCGTGTAATTTGAAAGTTCTTCCTAAATATTTTAATTTTGTTTAACTATTCCGCACAATTTCATCAATTCTACCTTATTTAAATATATAATTATTTTTATAGTATTGATATAAAGTAAATCTGGAAGATTTCATTTTTTGCCAATTTCTTATTGGCTTTATTGAAAGAGAGTAGCTAGTACATATTTGAACGTTGTCGATTTATAATCACATTCAGAGAATTTGATGTTAATAATTCCCCCAAATAATTAAATTAACTTTATTTTCCTTTTTCCTTATTTGGAATATGAAGTTGTGCTCTTGAACACGCTATTGACTATGCACAATAGAAAGAAAATAAATAAATTCACTTGTTAAAATATTGATAATGAGATTGATAGTAGAAAGTTATGAGTTTAAATTCTACTCTGTTACATATTTTGTTCGAGTTGGTAAAATAGTTAAATTTGAAAACTAAAAGTTATGAGTTCAAAATCTATTGCTTATATATTTTTAATTGAGACCACTATATTTAGGGTTTTATCGTCGATAGTGTGGTTTACCTCTTTCGCGTAGTTCTAAATTATTGAATGGAGGTCAAATTTTATCAATAAATATAATAAAAATATCATAATCATATTCTTTATGTATAAAAGGAGATGAAGTCTCTCCGAACTTCACCACGTGTGCCTTTGAGATATTTTCACCTTTCGCCATGTGACATTTTGAGGTAAATTTTTTGTTTTCACTTTTTACCATTTCTCATTCTCAAACTAAAAATATGAGATTAATGCATGAGTCGATTAACTTCTCACGCCAGTTGATCTTACTCTCCCCCTCTCTTTTCTTTTATTTGGGTACCACTTTGACAGGCGTCACACTACAAGAAAGTTGAGTTTTAGTTACATAATTCTCTAGCTAAAAAATTTTAATAACAAAAGATTGACTTTTAATTACATGTCTTCTCATTAATTCTTAATTTTTATCATTAATTTTTTTTAACTATAAGTTATAATGATAGAATTTATGTTATTGAAAGTCTTTTTTTTTTTTTTTTTGTTCATAGTCCGTACATCTATCTAGTAGTAATAAATAGTGTATCAATAGACTATAAAAATTACGGATAGCTAGAATAAGAAAAATGTGATATCAATGTGTTTGAAATTTCTCTAAGTAAAAGATGTTATTCCATAATGTAGATGACTAAATTTATCAACTACAAATAGGTTCATACTTATATACCCACTTTTTTTTTTTAACATTTTTCAATATGAGATAAAAACACTTTATTATTTCCTTTCACAAATGTTAATTACAACAACTTAAAAAATTACAACAACTTAAGAAATTATTTATTTTCATTCATCTCAACTTCCAAAATGAATGAATAAGAATTGAATCGAAGCTCACCACAAAATACATTTTACAAAAAAAAAAAAAAATTAAGACTCAAAAATCTTTGAAACGCCAAAAAGGACTCAGAGACATGGACTTTAAAACATACCGTAGAAACTCTATAAATTAATAATCTTGGTACCACCAAAATTTATTAATTAAAAGAGTTATTAATTTATTTATAAATTAATAATTATTAATTTATATATTAATTAATATTTTATTAATTTATAAAAACACTCTTTCAAACTTCTAATTATTTATTGTATATCAAATGAAGGGTCTAATTTAAAAGAATTCTTCAATCTTCCACATTATTATAGTTCTTGTGTTCATTGTATCATTTATGAACATTAAAAAATATTTTTCAATATAAATATACAAGATCAAAATATGCTAACACAAACAAATCATACACACAACATGACTTCTCATCTTAGGTGTGAAAAAAATAACATTGACCGACAAGATTCGAAAAGTATTATGCAAGCTCAACAAGGATAATCCAAGTCTCACTCAAAAGCAATTGCAAGAATGGGTTCTTAGTAACTATAGTGAAACTTTTATGTGAAATTGATAAGGAAAATTAGAGACGGGATTTAAAGTGAAATTGATTTCAACAAAAAAAACAAAAACAATTGAGTCATTTTTTAAGAAACATTTATAAATCATTCATGTAATAGGTAGTATATATGGAATTATTAATTTATATTTTATTTGGGGTCTATATAGAAATTACAAAAAATGTATTATCTTATAATTTTAGCGAGTTTATTAATTTAGCACGCTATCCCCGAGTCGGGACCGACAAAAAATATTATCTTAGAGAGTTTATTAATTTATCGAGTATTAATTTAAAGAGTTTCTACTGTACTCCGTATTTTGTAACTCTAAACTAGTTATATTAATATATATTTAAAGTAATAATACCGCCAAAAAAAATAAAAAGACAGGTCTCATTAACACCCATCGAATTTTTTTTATACACAATTGTAGATGAAGACGTGAGTTGTTAAAAATGTGAAGAAAAAAAAAACATAAGTGCATAAAGCAAAAGGATGTGGGGAATAATGGATTATGTCTTTTTCTATTTATTGTCTTCTCATTAATAGGTGTGTAAATTAATTTTTAGTAGAAGACAAAGTAAAGTTTATTTTACTATATATGTTGGTAAATATATATATTCTTGGAGGACCACACTAGTACTAATTCTTGCCTTTTCCCTTTTTTTACTATAGTAAAAATGAGGTGGCTATTAAAAGATTGCATGTTTTATAAAGGCAGCCTAGCTACGAGGCCATATTGAGCAAATTTTAGTTTTAGGTTAATTAATCTACTAATGTATAATTACTCTAATTATTTTGTTTTTTTGTGTGAAGGTCGAAGGTGAAAAATGTAGGACTCTACATTCATTCAATTTAATTAATTATTACTTGGCTGCGTTAATTAAAAGATAAATTTGTGTAAACATCGGTTGCACGAAAGAATTAGTGGTTTTACTTATGAATATTAATTAATTGTTCTTAATGAACAATATTAATTTATCATATATCAGTTGATTTCATTAAAGTAATAGTTGTTTTTATTCAACAATTAATATTACTTACCCTAGTTGCATATTGTGCATACAAGTGTTTCTATGATATAGGATATGTATGTTGAATTAATGTGCGAATAATATGATATTAAAGTTTTTTTAGTCCTTTAAATTTGATCCTGATAAAATACACATTTTGATTTTGATCTCATAAGTTGGTCTAAATTTTAAATTCAGTCCAATTACCTATTATTGCATAGGTAAATGAACTGGTCAAGTCTATTTTTTCTGCATTTTTCTGCACATGAGCAAATTCACGGTACGTTAATTTAATTTGCAAACGAGTTAAGAATTTGACCGATCCATTTGACTGAAATGATAGTAATTGGACTGAATTTAAAATTTAGACCAATTTATAGGATCAAAATCAAAATATGTATTTCATTAGAACTAAATTCAAAATTAGTACTACAACTTAATGGAATAAAAAAACTTTAATCTATTATAGCAAAAATTAATGATCAATAATTAGTGGATCGACGTCAAAAAAGGCAATTAACACTAGAAATGAAATTGTCACACTGATTTTGGATTATACAAATTCCAAAAGTTATCAAATGCGTGACAGACCTCGGGCCTATGCTCTTTATTGCGTTTGAATATCATACGATTTTTATTATACATATGCATGGTAATTACATATGATATGATCACATATATGATACATGTAAATAATAAAGTAAATTTGGTATGTAATTGAATGTATACGTATAATTGATTTTTAAGCGATTTCAATATAATTTCAATTATCGAATTGAAATTTTGATTCACTAAATTAGAATCGAGTTAAAATTATAATTCAATTGCATCATATAATTTGCGGCATGGTGGAGAAAGACAGTACTCATATCTTATTCGAATGTGAGGTATCAAAATTCTTGTGGGATGGCTTGCATTCATGGCTCAAAACAACGACAGTGGCTCATATATTGATCCACGTACGAATTTCTTACAACACTCAAACTTATTTGAAGGAGGAAAAAAGAGGGAGTATGCAACAACATTTTGAATGAATTGGTATAATTTGGACTAAGTTGGAATTTGAGAAATGAGGTGGTATTCAAGTGTTATCTCAAATATGCACAAAACAATGGAGACCTATAAGTGCACCATGAAGGCATAGTTGGAGATGAAAGTAAAGGAGGTAATGGAAACACCAATGGCAGATTGGGATGACTGATCCTAGACGATTATTAGAAATTTAAACATACTTTGTGATATGTAACTTGAAGGAAACGAGATCTTATCTTATCATTTACATTTGCATTGTTATTTTTGTAAGGGTTGAGTACCCTTGTACTCAATGATTTATGAAAATTACATTTTATCTATAAAAAGAATTGCACTATACAATTGAATGCACACAAGTGTGACTCAAATAATTATTGAGTTCACTGTCTTTATTTTGTTGTTAAGGCATTTTAATTCAATTTGGTGATTCAAGTTAGCAAATCGATGTAATTAATTTTCTGAATTAGTCGATTTTTTGGTCGGATACCGAGACTTAAAAAAGGATTGACAAACTGGTCCTTTTCATGATCTTATCTATATAATTAGTTGTCGTTGTCCTTAATTTGTTTGACAATTAATGTTTAAAATAACTTTTAAGGATACTCAAGATTGTAATCAAGAATCACGAATTGATTGGTTTGACCCTGGAAGATAGTCTCAGCTCAGATTAACAGGAAAAAGTGGAATGGGTGAGAGAGAGGGTGAGTGGGTTAGGGCTGGTAGGCGCCGCCAGGATGCAGGTAACTCCACCGCAACATCGAAGCTACACCAGGCAAGTAGGACGGCTGCGAACTTAGAAGCTACCTTCTACGTCTGCAACTTCCCTGAAAGCTGCAGTAAGAGTGAGTTGGTTCAGAGGCTGAACAAGGTGGAGCGTGTCTGGGACTGCTTCATAGCAAGCAAAAGAGACAAAAAGGGTGTGAGGTTCGGTTTTGTAAGATTCGGCGGCCACATTAACAGGAGTTCAGTTGAAGAAAGTCTTAACAATATTTGGTTCGGGTCTTATAAACTCAGAGCCAATCTCTCAAGATTTGAGAGACAGAAAGCAGGTGTTAAAACATCGGACGGCGAGGATGTTCGGGGACTTCAAAGGCCAAAACCTTCAAACATTGCAGATGGAAAAACCGGTTTTAGAAGGGACGAGGTCTCTTACAGGGACTCCATCAAGGTGGGGAGACCCAGCTTCAAAAATTCAGAGGGAGCAACGGATATCGGGGCAAAGAATAAAGATCAAGTGACGCTGACGAAGAAATGGGAGCGGAAGGGGGAGGGCAACGATAATTCCTATATCATAAGCTTCAACTCTTCCGAAGAGGACCGGAAGTGGCTTGAAGGTTGCCTCATTGGGAGCATTAGAAGGCAATTTTCTTGGCCTGAGTACGGAGAAGAAATTTCGAAGGAATGCCGCGCCGGATGGAAGGTTATGACTCTCGGAGGCGATAGGACGTTGCTCAAACCTCTGAACGGCACCATATATGGTGTGGCGGATATATGCGACTCCGAATGGGCTCTGAGGTGGTTCGAGGAAGTGGTTCCGTGGGCACCAGACGTCACAATCAATCGGAGGGTCGTTTGGACGAATTGGTATGACATTCCTCTTCAGGCTTGGAACAAAAAATTCTTTGAGCTAATCGTTACAAGATTTGGTAGCATTGTCAAGATCGACGAAGATACGGTCAATAGATCAAACCTTCATTTTGCAAGGATTTTGATTCGAACGGTCTCTCCAGAAATCTCCAGTAAACCTATTCGCGTCCAGGTTGATGGCCGAATTCACGACATTAGAATCAAAGAAGAGGACGAGGACTTTGACCTTGATCTTGAAGACTGGGGGTCGGAGAATGCCGGAATCATGGCTAACGACGCTGAGTACTGGGTGGCTGCCGACAGATCAACCCTATTTCCGGTATCGGAAAAGCTGTTGGCCGTTGAAGGTGAAAAGTCACAGCCTCCAGATGACGTCACAGGCACAAGAAAAGATTGTGCATTAACTATCCAGCCGTCTTGCACCTTGGAAGTAGGCGCCTCAACCGTAATTAAATCCTTCGGTGGGACGCCCGAGAACATTAATTATCGGGTGATCCTCGATGAGAAGCCCGAGAAGGATAATTATCGGGTGACCCCCCCTAGGCAATCCTTGGAAGGAGAAAAGACGCCGTGCAAAATCTATCTTGGGCCTAACTACTCAAAATCTGATAGTGGGCTGGATCACCCTTTCAGGAAAAGCCCTGTTGCTGAAGCTCTTATTGATAGTGGGCTTTTGGATTTAGAGGCTGGGCCTAGGCCCAACTCTTTTAACTTAGACCTTAATTTCTTGTTTCAAGAAATTAACCCTTCAATTGTAAGCGGGGGTGAGGAAACTACTTCAAGCCTGGGAGTTTTGGGCCAAAATAACTCTAAGAGCTTGGGCCAAAATTTGATAATGAACATGGGCCAAGAACTGACAGAGCTGGAGGATGACCTCCTTGAACATAATATTAATCCCGAGAACACAGATCCTATGGTCGAAGGGGAATCATCAGGGACAGCTGGCGAGGAGGCAGAAACCGAGTGCGACACAGCTACGGATAGAGACAACACAATTAATACCCAAAATCTTCCGACCGCTGATGAGAACAAAAGAAAGAGAAAAGCGAAGAAAAGAATTATGATGGAAGAAGACAACTTCGAATCTAGCAGATGGAAGCACTCGAGAGAGGAACAAAGAATTAGAGAAGAAGCTATTCAAACCTGGGATTTTGGGAGAAAATTGGGCATCAGAGGAATGGAATCGGACGAGACTTCGGTGAAGCGGCTGGAAATTCTGGAAAGAAAAGCAAAGCAGAGGGCGCAAAAGGTAGCAGACTTATTGAAAGGAGGTAGAAACAGAGTAGACTAATGAAGATTCTGAGTTTCAACATCAGAGGTCTAGGAGGGAAAGAAAAAAGAAAAGAAATTAAGGAAATGGTTAGGAAGAATAAAATTGAAATTTGTTTCTTACAGGAAACAAAAATTGAAAAAATGGATTCCTTCATTTGTAAATCGGTATGGGGAAATTCTAAATTCGGTTGGGAATGCAGACCAGCGGAAGGTAGGTCTGGCGGTATATTAACCATCTGGGCGGATGATGTTTTTTCGAAGCAAAGTGCGTGGCATAGGAAGGGTTTTTTGGTGGTTCAAGGCATTTGGAAACAGGACGGGCGCAGATGTGTCCTGATTAACATCTACGCCCCGTGCATCACCAGAGAAAAATTGGAAATTTGGGAGTTGTTGTTGGGTATAGTGGACCAAAATCTGGACGCCTATATCTGCATTGCCGACGATTTCAACTCCATCAGATGCTCGGAGGAGAGAGTTGGGAGAGGAGAACGCGAAGATCGAAGGGATATGACAGCTTTTGGGGAGTTTATTGGTCAAGCCAACCTAGTAGACTTACCTTTATCTGGCAGAAAATTCACATGGTATAGGCCGGACGGGACGTGCAAGAGTCGTCTTGATAGAGTGCTGGTAAACGCCGAATGGGTTGAGCAATGGCCTGATGTCTCCGTGAAGGGTTTCGGGCGATCAATTTCAGATCATTGTCCGATATACACGACATTTCAATACAAAGACTGGGGACCAAAGCCTTTCAGGTTCTTCAACGCCTGGACTAAACATCCTACTTTCAAAGATTTTGTAGCAAACAAGTGGAGTGAGTACAACATACAGGGATGGAGCGGATACAGGTTAAAGGAGAAGTTGAAGCTTCTCAAAGGCGACCTTAGAGTATGGAACAAATCAGTTTTTGGGTGCTTAGCGACTAACATCGAGGAAAAAAGAAAAGAGATAGATAGATTAGATACCCTCGATGATTTACTCGGGCTGGATGAGAGGGACGGTGATAGAAGGAGGGAGCTCCTGGCAGGAATACAAAACGATCTAAAATGCAGAGAAGATCAACTCCATCAAATGGCAAAGGTAAATTGGCTGAAAGAGGGCGACTTAAACACGAAGTTGTTCCACAGGATGATCAATGGGAGGAGGTCAAGCAATGCAATTAATGGCCTATATGTGGACGGCTCCTGGACAGACTCAGTGCAGGGGGTCAAGAATGAAATTTTTAGGCACTTTAGCTCGCACTATAAATCTGACCAGTTTATCAGACCAAAAATACCACCGGACATGATCAAGAAGAAATTGGACAATTGTGACAACGCCTTCCTCGTTGCGGAATTCGGAGAAGGGGAGATAAAATAAGCTGTATGGGATTGCGAAATTTCTAAGAGTCCAGGCCCGGATGGATTCACAATGGGGTTCTTCAAAGAAAATTGGGAGTTGTTGAAGCTCGATATCGTTAACATGTTGACGGAATTTCACCAGCACGGGCGTCTCGTGAAAGGCCTAAATCCGTCCTTTATTGTGCTACTGCCTAAGAAAGTAGGTGCTCAAAATCTGGAAGAATTTAGGCCTATATCCTTGATTGGAAGCATGTATAAAATTATCGCTAAAATTCTGGCCAGACGCTTAGCAAAAGTGATGGAGTCCATTATATCTGATTGTCAATCTGCCTTCATAGGAGGTAGGCAAATTTTAGACGGGATATTAGTAGCTCATGAGGCTATCGACGAAGCAAAAAAGAAACGAAAAAAGAGAGCCATTTTCAAAGTGGATTTTGCAAAGGCATTTGACTCGGTTGATTGGGCATATCTTGATAGTATGATGGACGGCATGAATTTTTCACCAAAATGGAGGTCTTGGATCATGGAATGCGTCTCAACGGCTAGTGCGGCGGTGCTCGTAAACGGGAGTTCGTCTGGTGAATTCAGGTTAGAGCGAGGTCTTCGCCAAGGTGATCCTTTATCGCCCCTCCTTTTTCTTATTGCGGCTGAGGGTCTCAATGCGCTTGTGAGCAGAGCAACAGAAACTGGAGCCCTGGACCCCATAACCATTGGAAAAAACAGAGTGCCTGTTACTTTGTTACAGTATGCGGACGACACCGTTTTTCTTTGTAATGGTATGTGGAAGGATATCAGGACTATCAAACTCATCTTGAAGTTGTTTGAATTTATATCAGGTCTTGGGGTAAACTTTAATAAATGTAGTCTTGTTGGCATTCACATGAGCGATGAGGATAAAATCGAGATGGCGTCTTTCTTAGGATGCTCTTCAGCTTGCCTCCCTATGGACTTCTTGGGGATGAACGTCGGCCTCAATCATCACAAAACGACCTCTTGGAATGGCCTGCTCAAGAAAATCCGTACGAAACTCGCTGTATGGAAAGACAAACATATCTCCTTGGGAGGGAGAGCGACACTAGTTCAGGTTGTTCTCTCCGCAATTCCTACATATTACCTATCTTTCTTCAAGATTCCGAAATCAGTTTTGGGCGAAGTAAAAAAACTACAAAGAAATTTCCTATGGGGTGGAGGAACAGGGGAAACTAGAAAAATCCCCTGGGTAAGTTGGGACGAGATTTGCAAAGAGAAAGAAAATGGGGGTCTTGGAATTAAAGACTTGGATACTTTTAACATTGCGCTACTAGGGAAATGGATTTGGAGATTCGTCACTGAGAAGGAGAACCTGTGGGTGAGAGTTTTGGATTCAAAGTACGGGGGTCTAGATGATGAAGAGTCGCGTGTTAGAGGCAGAAGAGGTCGTATTTCTGGTGGATCAAGCTGGTGGTCCGAACTGAAAAAAATCTATAATGTGATAGGTGGTAAGGAGGCTGTATTTAAGCTGCACAGAGTGGTGGGCAATGGAACAAAGTTCAATTTCTGGAGAGACAGATGGATTGATGGAGAAGAGTCCCTATGTGATTTATTTCCGGAGTTGTATACCATCAGTGAACACAAAGATGAGTTAATTTGCAACATGGGCCTTTGGGGTGACAACGGCTGGCAATGGAATTGGACTTGGGTAAGGGCACTTAACTCTAGTGAGATCAATGCTTTAACTGAATTACTTGTTTTATTGGACAGGAACAAACTCTCACGAGAGGCGGAAGATTCTTGGAGCTGGAACCTTGCCCCCGCCGGTCGATACTCGACGAAAACCGCATACTCCAAGTTGATAGAGGATAAGGAAGAGGAAGGTGCAGCTTCAGAAGGCAAACCCGAGTTTCAACTTTTATGGAACTGCTATGCGCCCCGAAGGGTAAAGTTGACGGGATGGAAGGCCTTACGTGGTAGGCTTGCAACTATAGATAACTTAAGAAAAAGGGGTATTCAAATCGCGGATGGAGAAGCAAGATGTGCACTGTGTGAAGATGCCCTGGAGAGCAATAAACATTTACTCACAGAATGTACCTTTGCATCAAAAGTGTGGCAGGAGTGCTACAAATGGCTTAGGATTAGCATGGTCCCTCACTCTGACATTATCATGCACTCCCTTCAACACAGCGCCGCCTGCGGTTTCGGTAAGGTTAGGAGAAAATTTATGACTACCCTTTGATTGTGTGTCATTGGAGAGCTATGGAAAAATCGAAACGCGAAGATATTTACGAAGGAATGTCAAGATAGTAAGAAGACACTTGAGAATATAAAGATAAATCTTTGGGTGTGGATAGGAGGTCAAAAGCTGCTGGTTCCAAATTCCTCTGTTGCTGCTTGGTTTCATGATCCATTCTCTTGTATTACTCTATAAACTATAAGTGGACTAGGCGGCATTTACTGTTTTATTTGGATGTAATATAGACCTTGTACATGGGTTGGATACTTTGTGTATTCATAATGATATATAATTTGCTTTACTGTTCAAAAAAAAAAAGAATCACGAATTGATTACAAAGATCAATAAAATAATTATAAGACTCAACGGTCACTTTTTTATTTAAAAAAAAAATATAGATATTGTTTTTAAAATAAATAATTAAATAACTATAGAAATCAGGTTTAACGTTCTTATTGTCTGTCTCTCTTAAAGACGGTGCAAATTGGGGTCTCCACCTCGTAGACTGCATAAGATGCCAATTTTTTTTTCCTAATAATGGGATTCTGAAAAAATAGGCATTTGACTAACAATATAATTAAATAGTGCCATAGTCCCCGACAATGCCATGTGTAACACATTTATATATAAGTTCAAGTAATTAAAAACAATGACTACCTTTTACTAATTCAATTTGCAAAATCCTAATGTCGTTAAACCGGTCATGTATCTATGTATGAGTTCACATGTTTCAATGTTGATATTTCACATCTTATTCCACCAAATGAATGATTAACATGTGTCATATATTTAAAAATAATCAAAATTCTATAATATTGAAGGAGACACGTGTTAAAAATTCAGCAGAATAGAATACCATTAGAACACGAAAAGTGAAACAGAAAAATCAAAACCGAAGTATCTAGGCTAAAAATTCAAATGTGTATTAATTCGAGATCGATTGATAAATGGTTGTTTGTACTCGATTCAACATATATAGATATGAAATAAGTTTAAACGTATATTTATATTCTATCGATTCGAGCTCGAACTTGATAGTAAAAAAGATAAAATATATGTAAAAAATATCAAACTATTCGAGTTCGACTCGATTAAAACTTGCTCGAGCTTGATTCAATTAATTATCAAACAAATTCAAATATAGATTTTATAACTTAATAATGTTTTAAACAAGTTTGAACTGCATAATGTTTGACTCGGAAATAACACATTTGCAACCCTAGCTAGAAGCATCGGAGATGTTTTTGTTAGGGTGATATATATGCATCCATTTTATTTAAGTGTCGGTAAATAAAGTTGTATACATAGATGAGAGAAATAATACACACACAAGATTAAAATTTAACTTTATTACTTTTAAAATATGATTATATATATTTAACCTTGTATAGAATTAAGAAAAATAAAATATAAATAGGGTAGATAAGGCAAGTTAGGTGAAGATTGGTGGATTGTGAAATTTCAATATAAGTGGAAATAATTAGAGGTGTGATTTGGGATAAAGTGGACATTAAAATCGTTTAAAAAATTATCAACCAGGTGATGGTTATATGTAACGGATATTTTGATTTTGTTTGGACATCTTTGTTGGTAGCTTCTACGCTTCTTCATCTTATTTTGTCTTTTTTTCTTTTTCTTTTTGATAGCGGAACAACTTAATTAGTTCTTATTGATGCAAGAGCAAGTATGAGTAGGTAGTTCAACTAAACAATTCAGCGGGTCTATGGTGATTATCGAAACATCGAGATTCCCTTGCAAGGGTGTGTGTCATAATGTTGGCACTCCTTCGAATAAAGAAAATCGTAACATTCGTGAATTGAGCCACTAAGGCTCTACAAGCATATACTTCCTTCGTCCCGTGATTATTTGCACACTTTTCTTATTGGGACGTTCCAAAATTATTTGCACACTCTTAATATAAAAATACCCCCAAAAAAAAATTAATAACCTCACAACATCATTTTATTTTCAAAATTGTCACTCTTTTTTTTCCATACAATCCACTTTACACCTCATCAAATAACCTAAAATACCCCTAATTTATCTTACATCATCAACCACTAAACACTACAAAAAACGCGCGCCATAGGGACGGACAAATGCCGACGGATTATAGTCCGTCGGCTTTTCCGACGGATATGCTGACGGAATGCCGACGGATTGGAAAGTCAACATCAATGCTGACGGATTTCCGTTCCGTCAGCATTTACCGAGGGAAATGCTGACGGATTTCCGTTCCGTCGGCATTTACCGAGGGAAAATGCCGACGGATATTTTGAAAAACGTATGCCGACGGAAATGCCGACGGATAATCCGTCGGCATCTGACACGTTGAATCCGCACCGCCTCGTTTTCCAAAATGGTAACGGTTACCATTAATAGTGGGCGGTTAGCGAGGGAAATGCCGACGGAATATCCGTCGGCATTCGTAATTTTTTTTTTTTTATATAAGGGCCTGATATCAGAATGCGTTTGGCAAAAAAAAAAAAAAAGGGAGTGCGTGAGCGAGGATTCGGTGGGGAAGACGAAGACGAGGCTATTGAAGCAAATTTCTCCGATTACATTGATACGGTACGTTTTCTTAATTAGTTCTATTACTTAGTTTTAATACTTATATATGTTTATGCATGAATATATGTAAATATGAATAATTTAATGTTGATTTGCATGTTATATTGATTTAGTTAGTTGTTAAAATATTATGATCATGTTAGTACGTATGTTAGTTAATTTAATTTGTTGATTAAGAATAATTTTGATAGAGTTGTTTTTTAAGGTTAATTTACTACTTAATTGTTATATGTATACATTAATTAATTGTTATATAGTTAATTACTAGTTTAATTTAATGGTGTAATTTTGATATAGAATATTTTTAATGTAGGTAGTGCATGTTTCAATCAATTGTTTAAATTAGTTTAGATATAGTGGTTCGACCGTTGGATCACGTTGTAATTAGGAATATGTTGATTAAATTAGGAATACGATATATTAGTAAAAATTTTAAATTAGGAATATGTTCATTAAATTGATAATTATTGACCCAATTAGAAAATTATTATTTTAATTAGTTTTAGGTTTGTTAATTTAGGAATATATATGTTCAATTTTTTATTATTGATTAAGTTAGGTAGAAAAATAATAATTAGAAAAATAATAATTAAATTAGGTTATTGTTGATTAAATTAGGAATATGTTGATTAATTAAATTAGGAATATGCTATATTAGTAAAAAATTTAAATTAGGAATATGTTCATTAAATTGATAATTAGAAAACTCCAATTAGAAAAGTATTATTTTAATTATGTTTAGATTTGTTAATTTAGGAATATGTTAATTTGGAAATATTTTTAATTTAGGTGATGCATGTTTCAATCAATTGTTTAAATTATTAGTTAATTAGATGGTTCGACGGTGGTATCACGTTGTAATTAGGTTATATATATATTGTTTTGATTTAAATTAGGAATATGTTGATTAAATTAGGAATATGCTATATTTGTAAAAATTTTAAATTAGCAATATGTTCATTAAATTGATAATTAGTAAAATTATGTATTTTTTATTGATTGAAACAGATGAGTGAACAAGTACCGAATCCGGGTTCTGGTTCACGTAGGCCATCTGGGTCATGTGCAAGGAGGGCTCGGGGTCAATCAGTACCTGTGACGGCTCCTCCTCCTCCCGTGGCAGTGTCGCCGGCGCCGCCGACTACGATGTCGGTTGGTTCGTCATCCTCTTCTCGTCAGCATCCTGTTCGAGACCCAAGGCAACCCATTGATATCGTTTTAGGAAGGTAAGTCAATAATTCTAATGTTTAACAGTATTCAATAACGATTAACATCTTCTTATTTATTTATTTATAATGTGTTAGTTTATAAATTTGTTAATAATTTTACAGGTTGGTGCCCGGTAATGAGGTGTCCAGGATCTGCGCACGATCCTTTAAGACGTGTAAGATTTTCAAGGGTTGTATCACTTGGTTGATGGTGCCACAATCTAAAAAGGATGAATATTTCGAGGAGTTCCAGATATATAATTACAATAATTAAAGTTTATTAAATAACTAATTATACATATTATTTGATAAATATGTTGAATATTTGTATAGAAAAAGGCCCGTTGGGATACGGCGATCTACTCGGACGACGCTATTTACGATAAGTGGTACGGTGTTTGTTCTACTCGGTACACGAACATGATGTACGACTGGAGAATGGCCTAGCGTGATGAAGATAAAAATCTTGTTCTGGGGGAGGAGGATGGTGTTGACCTGTGGGAGTCGTTGGTTGAGAAGTGGTTGGACCCGGCTTACCAAGAGAAGTGTGAGAAAGCTCGGGCCAACCGCAGAACCGACGTTGGAGGCGGGATGACAGTGCATCGGGGGGGAGCTCGGTCCGTCCTCGAGCAATCACTTGCTCTCGTAAGTTTTATTTAATTTTTAAAAATTAAATAATTATAGTTAATTATTTTATATTAGTTATCTAAATTAATTTGTATATGTTTATTTGATACGTAATAGGAGCGGGAGACTGGACGTCCACACACTCACTTGGATCGGATGAGTCTTCTTCATCCGTTTAATGCCGATACACAGACGTCCACCTACGGGCGCACTACTGACCTCCACGTAAGTTTAATTAAATTTATGTATTAATTACATTATATATATATATAGATAATTAAATTAATTTTAATTTTTTAATTATGTAGTTGAGCGTCCGACAAAGGATTGAAGAGGCCGAGACGCAAGCCACGACTACTGCTGAATCCGGAAGCAGCGGTACCCCTCCGGTTGTTGACGTGGACCAGTTTTACCTTGACATTGCCCCGACCTCCAAGGGAAGGGTCCTTGGCCTTGGTGGGATGAGCAACGTCGTGAGGACATCAAGTGGTCGGTCGGCCCGGAGTGCATCGCAGCCGTCCCGGATCCGAACGTCATGGCAACGTTCGAGAACTACTTCCGCCTCTGGAGTGCCAATGCGGGTCGGACGTTGGGGATGTCTGCTGAGCAGATCGAGGCCATCTATCAACAGACGATGGGGCAAGCACCGCCAGCTCCAGCTCCAGATCAAGCTGCAGGTCAAGATGCAGGTTAGACCGATGGTGACGAGGTCAACTTGAATGAGGATGTGGTGGACCGATTTTTTAACGACTATACTGGCAACTATCCTGGTTGAACAATTTAATTTTGTGTTGAACTAATTTATTTTTCTGTTGAACTTATTTAATTTTCTGTTGAACTTATTTACTTTTCTGTTGAACTTATTTATCTTTATGTATATATTTATCTTTATGTTGAAATATATGTTGAACTATATATTGCAGTTTATTTGTGTAGTTTATTGGTGTATAGATGAAAATAGGGTGCATTCATTTGTTTCATTGAGTACAAAATAATCTCATTTAGAGTGCATTCTAGATAGATTTAAACCACTTGAAGGTGGAAGTGAATTTTAGTACAAAATAGCCTCATATAGAGTGCATTATACATATATTTAACCAAACCACTTGAAGGTGGTAGATGCAACCATGACAACTAGCACAATCAAAATGATTTTGTTCACTTTGATTAAATCCTTGATTTCTTCAGCCAAATTCTTGATCTCTGTAACCAATTTCTTCATCTCTTGAGTCATTTTCTTCATGTCTTCAGTTTCTTGGTCACTTTGATTAGATCCTTGATTCTTGTCAACAACACACTTTTCTAGAGTATCAGCCCATACAAAGAAACCACATCCACCACCATCACTTTGGAAGTCAAGACAATTATGAAATATCCTCCCTTTACTTCTAGGTTGTTTAGAAGCATATGTACGACATGCCTTTCCACAATAACAAACAAGGCCTTGCTGAAATCGAATAGAAGATGAAGAAGACATGATATTTCTTTGCAAAATAGAAAAAATTGAATATGGTGTGTGTGAGCTTTGTGTTGCTATATATACAAAAAATTGAATTAATTAATAAAAAAAAAAAAACCGCCAATATGCCGACGGAATATATTTTCCGTCGGAATTCACAATTTGGTACATACTGACGGATATTCCGTCGGTATTTATCTATGCCAACGGAAATTTGGGCGGGTGAAATGCCGACGGAATTAACTTTCCGTCGGAATTCACCATTTGATAAATGCCGACGGATAATCTGTCGGCATTTATCTTTGCCGACGGATATTTGGGCGGGTAAAATGCCGATGGAAAGATAGGTCCGTCGGCATTTCCGTCGGGAAATGTTCCCCAAAACTTACTACTGCCTAATTTTTTTCCACTTCACTTTCGTATTGCAAATTTACACCAAAACTTTCTATTGCCTAATTTTTTTATGCTCATGCTCATGCTCGGGTATTCAGAAACATCAAATTACGGTACATTTTCTACCATTTTTAATTTACTGTATATATAAAATTCAATATAATGTAATTACATGTTTTATATATATCATAAGTTTTGTGTGAATTTATTATAAGAGTAGTCGTTAGTAATGTGTTGCTCCACTTAAATGTTTAGCAGATGGATTTGCCTGACCGTCGTTGGATGTATTGTACTCCTAGAATGATTAGAGGAAATGTGAATGTGGAATTTTATAATGAACTCGTGTTATTTGTTGAATTTGCAAAAAACCAGCCACATTACATGAGTGGAAATTGCATTAGGTGTCCGTGTAATGCTAAGAAATGTCAGAATAAGCAATATAAAGAGATTGATGAGGTCCTAGTACATATTGTGAAGAATGGTTTCGTTGATAATTATTATAATTGGACTAGTCATGGCGAAACACGTTGGCCTTATAGATTTGATGAAGTGTTTTACTATTACACTGTTGGAATCTATCAACAAGAAGCAAATTTCGATCATGTTGGCACTAGTAACGAGGTAGAACAACGGTTTGGGGACGAAGAACAACAGTTTGGGGACGAAGAACAACAGTTTGGGGACGAAGAACAACAGTTTAGGGACGAAGAACAACAGTTTGGGGACGAAGAACAACAGTTTGGGGACGAAGAACCGAATATGTATCAAACAATGATCAGGGAAGCTGGTTTTTCAAACATGGAAGAGGAGCCGACGAATGAGGCATTTCGGTTTTATGAGATGCTCAAATTAGTCGAAGAAGATTTATATCCGGGTTGTGAATCCCACTCACAGTTGTCATTTAATGCACGACTCATGAACATTAAGACCGAGAACAAGCTTTCTAACAGGGCATATGAGCAAGTGACACAGTTATGCAGTGAAATTTGTCCTCAAAATAATAAGGTGCCTACGACGTTTCATCAAAGCAAACAAATGTTGAAGAATGTTGGTTTGCCGGTTGAGAAGATTGATTGTTGTGTGAATGGTTGCATGTTATATTGGGGTGACGAAGATATCAGTCTGAATATGTGTAGATTGTGTGGCCATCCCCGGTACAAAGAGGCACGTCGAAAGGGACCTGGTGGTCAATCGAAGAAGACAAAGAAGAAAGTGCCATATAAGAAGATGTACTACCTTCTTATCATTCCCCGTTTGATGAGATTATATCAATCAAGTGCCACTGCACAACACATGACGTGGCATGCTACAGATTCCTCTTCGGCTGAGTCGAGGGAGATGCGACATCCGGCAGACTCAGAGGCCTGGAAACATCTTGACAACGTGTTTCCAGATTTTGGTTGTGAACCGAGGAATGTGATATTAGGTTTGTGTACTGATGGTTTTGCACCGTTTGGGATGCATGGGAAGCAGTATTCTTTGTGGCCGGTGATACTGACTCCATATAATCTTCCTCCGTGGATGTGCATGAAACCTCAAACAATGTTTCTGACTGTATTGGTGCCTGGACCAACGAATCCAAAGGACAAACTGGATGTTTATCTCCAACCTCTTATAAAAGACTTGATCTTCTTATGGGAGAATGGAGTCCAAACATACGATGTTTTTAGAAAGCAGAACTTCACGATGCGTGCTGCTCTTTTATGGACCATTAGCGACTTTCCTGCATATGGTATGTTGTCCGGGTAGAGTACGGCCGGAAAGAAAGCATGTCCGTATTGTATGGAGAATTCTGAAGCTTTCAGTCTCCCGGTGAGTAGAAAAGTTTCATGGTTCGATAATCATCGTAGGTTCTTACCTCAAGGTCACCCGTTTCGAAGAAATAAGAAGAACTTCGTAAAGAACAAAGCAGTCACAAACAATCGACCTCCACTACGAGATGGTATTTTATACATTTATTTAATGATCGAGTACTAAACGTATATTTATCTATTGCTTTTAGTGTCACTTATAATTTACTCTCCGTACAGGACGTAGGTTGTTATATGAGGTTCAGTGGACGGGGTTGAAAAAAAGTACTGAGGAAAATGCAGCGGAACACAACAGAGGAATTGAGGGTGGTTGGAACAGAAGGAGTATTTTTTGGGACTTACCATACTGGAGTTCACTATTGATACGACACAATTTGGATGTGATGCACATTGAAAAGAATGTGTTTGACAATGTGTTTCACACAATCATGAACACGGAAGGCAAGACGAAAGGCACTCCAAAGTCTCGGGAGGATTTGGACACTCTTTGTCGCCGTCCAGAGTTGAAAAAGGATGAGCGTACAGGTAAATTTCCAAAGGCTAGCTACACACTGGATAAGCCACAAAAACAAAGATTGTGTAGGTGGATAAAGGAGTTGAACTTTCCGGACGGCTACGTGTCGAACTTGAGTCGATGCGTAGACACAACAACGGGTAAGGTTGCAAGGATGAAGAGTCATGATTGTCATGTATTTATGCAACGCTTGATACCGATTGCGTTCCGAGAACTTCTTCCTCTCAATGTGTGGAGGGCTATCACTGAATTAAGTCTATTTTTTAGAGATTTAACGGCTACAACGATCACGATCGATGATATGATTCGTTTAGATGAAGACATTCCAGTGATTTTGTGTAAGTTGGAACAAATTTTTCCACCTAGCTTCTTTAACTCGATGGAACACTTACCCGTTCACTTAGCGTATGAAGCGAGAATTTGTGGTCCGGTGCAATACAGGTGGATGTACCCATTTGAAAGGTAAAATCTTACTTTTTTTATTTCATTACAATTACACATGCATTCGCATAAGTTTTATATATATATATATATATGTGTGTGTGTGTGTGTATCAGGTATCTCCACAACTTGAAACGCAATGCTAAACAAAAGGCAAACGTTGAAGCATCGATTGTGAATGCTTATTTGAATGAAGAGGTTGGCATGTTTTGTTCTTATTACTTTGAAGACCACGTCAACACAAAGTTAAGAAGTGCTCCACGTAACTTCGGTGGTACATCCGCTGACGATATCAGTGAAGAGGTCGATGGAATGCTCTCCATATTCAAGTCTAAGGCTAAGGGACGGCCAATAGGAAAACCCACTGAACGATATTGGGAGACGAACTCGGAGGCGGAAATAGCACAAACGTATGTGTTATTGAATTGTGATGAAGTTCAGCCATACATTGAGTAAGTATTTCATATATAAATCGTCTATTTAAATACCACTTCATTTATGTCATTTAATATTAACCAAGTTTTTGAATGTTGTGAATTATGATGTACACTCAAGAACTACGACGAGCAGAACCAAACATCTCAGATGCATATATAGATGCTCGTATTCAACGTGAATTTTCCCGATGGTTCGAACGTTATGTGAGTACCATTTAATTAATTATGTTTTACGTAAATAAATTAATATTTATTTTAATTAATTTTAAATTGAGTCGTATAGGGACGGGATAACGCTCTAGACAGTCGATTCTTACGAGATCTCAGCAAGGGACCACTCGTCGTGTAAAGACTTACAACGGTTATATTGTGAAGGGCTACAGATTTCATACGTCTGGGTATGCATCGACAAAGGCAACTACCAACAGTGGCGTCTGCGTTAGCAGTGCGAATTACAATGCAGATGCAAGTGATTACTTTGGGGTGTTACGGGAAGTCGTCGAAGTAGAATATCCAGGATATCCAACAAAGACTGTAGTGTTGTTCAAGTGTCATTGGTTTGATTCAGGCCATCTAGGAACAAGAATTCACCCGGAGTACAAGCTCGTTGATGTTAGTTCGAAAAGGGCGTATGTTGGGGATGATCCATTTGTATTTGCCCATCAAGTATCTCAAGTATACTACTGCACATATCCGGGAGCTCCACGTGGTTATGAATGCACGCTGTTTGCAAAGTAAAGGCAAGGTCAATGGTAGAAGTCCCTAAAAAGGACAAAAATACTGAAGATGAATCTCCATTTCAAGCAGAACAAATAGAGACTCCAACTGAAGTCTTTACGGGAGATTTCAATCTTTCTGTACCCTTGACGGCTGCAAATCCCCAATTAATCGAAATTGAAGGTGAAGAGGAGGGGGATGAAGAAGAGGATGAAGAGGAGAATGAAGATGAGGATGAAGAGGAGAATGAAGAAGATGATGATGAGGAGGAGGAGGAGGATGAGGAAGATGATGATGAGGAGGAGAAGAAGGATAAGGACGAAGAGGAGGATGAAGACGATGAAGATGAAAATTAATTCAATTAATGTAATGTATTTATTTCTTATTTTATAAAAGTTAATTAATTATTTATCATTTAGGTACAAATTATAAAAATTAAATTTACTATAAATATAAGTCACAACCAATATATATATTAATATATGTGGAAGAAATGAATTAGTAGGTCTAGTATATAGTAGGGTTTAGGGTTTTGGTAATTTATTAGGTCTAGTATATAGTATATAGAAAAAATTGAATTATTTAAAAAAAAAAAAATCGCCAAAATGCTGACGGAATTAACTTTCCGTCGGTATTTACTTTTTGAAAAATACCGACGGACGAATTATCTGTCGGTATTTACTTTTTGAAAAATACCGACGGAATATCCGTCGGTATTTGAACATGCCGACGGAAAATAAACCCTTATATATAACTCAACCTAGGTTTTTCTTTCACTATTTCCAAACTTTCCTCTTTACAATCCCTACTCCTCTTCTCCAACCAACTCTTCGGCGACTTCACCGGCCCTATTCCCGCGCCGATTTCTCTCCACCATGAAGCATGGCCGCCGCCCAATCTGTGCTCCTCCGGCGTTTTAATAAGTTGGCCGACTCCGACGTAAGTGATTTTGAGTTTAGATTGAAAATTTTTGAACTTCAACATCGATTCTTTTTTAATTTTTTGGTTGTTTTCTTGAAGTAGACGAAGTCGCCGCCCTTCGCCGGAGACTGGAAGAAGACGAAGCCACCGTCAGTTTCTGGAAGTACGTATTAGATGATGATGATAATGATCAAGTAAGCTACTAATTAATTTGATTTGTTAAAAACAATGTCAATTTCTTCACATTCCCAACATAATATTTCATGTAATATTATTGTTTCATTACATAATATTTTAATTTTTACATAATGACATTTTTTACGAAATTTCTTCACATTCCCAACCTCTCGGAAAATATAATTCTGGTCGGGGCCTCCCCGGCCACGCATATTTTTTTTATTAATATTTTGTATTACTGACGGATATTCCGTCGGCATGTTAATTTCGAAATTATATTTTTTTATTCATATTTTGTTTTACCGACGGAATATCCGTCGGCATTTCCGTCGGTAAAATGCCGACGGATATTCCATCGGTCAAATGCCGACGGATATTCCGTCAGTATAATACCGACGGATAATCCGTCGGCTTCCGTCGGCATTTGAATTTCAATTATTCAAAAATTCATTTCTTTTATAATTATTTTAATTTATTCTAATTTATTTTATAATTATTTAATTCATTGTTTCCGACGGAATTACCGACGGAATGTTGACCCGGTTTGTTAAACGGGTTGTCCGGAATACCGACGGACATTCCGTCGGAAAAAGATGACGGCCATTTTCCGTCGGTATTTCCGTCGGAAAATGCCGACGGAATTCAAAAATTCGTCGGCAAAAAATGCTAACGCCGAGAAAGGGGACGGCCGACTTTCCGTCGGTATTTTCGTCGGTAACCTCGGCGGCCGACGGAAAATCCGTCGGTAAATCCGTCTCCAAAACGCCATTTTTTTGTAGTGAAATCTCATTTTCTTAAAAAATGTGTCGGTCAAACTATGCAAAAAATCCTGGGACGGAGGGAGTATGTAATTTCCAAAGACGAATTCAATCGGGTCCGTTGAATTTATAACATCCACCACAATCTTCGCATCTCCCTCAACTATACAATTGTCTATATCGTTCTACTTCATCCATGACAAAGCCTTGAGAAAGCCCATCGCTTCCCCGACCTCCACATCAATGCGGCCTCGAATCACAAAGGTTTTGCCAAAAAAATGAAGCTACCCTACACATCATTGACTGCCATTCCCAATCTAGTTTGCATCGTCCCATTGAAAAAAGCGGCATCATCATTTATTTTTCGATAGCCAGTCGCAGGTACATGCCACGCCTCACAAACCTTCCCACCACCCCCTTGCCCCTTTTCCCTCAAGTTACTGCGCATCATGCCCTTCCATTCAAGCCATAACGACACTGAAGCATGAACTTCTTCCGATGGATTTCTACGAGTATTGACCCAAATAATCTCATTTCGTTCTTTCCAAATTTGCTAGAGGACCATCCCAAAACTAGTTGATGTTGATCGCAACGGACTACGCAACATCTTTATCACCACATCCTTTCACGGTAATACTGTCAAGAAGGATCGAAATCATCCAATTTCGATAAAAGGCTCGTTGTTGCCCAGAAATCATCTTAGTTTGTCTTAAAAATGCGGATACTTAATTAGTTTTCACAAACAAAATATTACTTCCTTTGTTACTCATTCGATTGCCTCTTTAATTTTGACACGAGATTTAATGTTAGAGGTTTTTTTTAAGCAAAATGTGAGAATTGTTTATTAGTAATATATAAGATGTAAAATAATTTTTTGTTGAGTGTGTAGTAGTCAATTGAGGAGAATCAGACAAAAAAAAAAAATTTGTGTAGGAAAAGTAATGACACTTCGTGTAATTTTTAGATATTTGAAGGAAATAATTGAAAACATAAAATTATTTTTTTACCATTTTAGAAAGGGACAATTTAATAAGGGATAGACCGAAATGAAAAGGAAACGCTCTAATGAAGGTAGCACCCGAATCAATCCACAATATTCATTTTGCATACCACAACCGTAAGATGATCATCATTCACCATGTTAGCTTTGTCCCTTTTTTATTTTCTACATTCGGTCGTTTTATGGTCGTGTTTGTCACAATTTTGTGGCAGTTACCCTTAAACTTTCTTTTGACTCTCACTTCTTTAGACCAAAAATTTCATTTTGATCCATTTTCTATCTTTCCTTTCTCCTTGTAGCTAGTCTTCGAGTTTTAACCTTTTTTTTTTCTTTTTTTTAGGTTTCTTGTTGTCTTCTTCAATACAAAGATGGAGAAGTTCTTCCACATTCATCTCCTTTCGTTTGTGCTTCAATGTTGATGAACAATAAAAACCCTAAATAAGTTTACACCTATTAACGAGATATATTGTGTCAAAACTCACAACGTCATGAAATTCTTCGTACACAACTTTGCTTCTAGGATGGATCCACAAAACATTGTGTAGCCTATTCTCATCATCAATATCCATGAAATAAAAAAAGTTGTTATCTCTCAATTGAAGTTTAGCAAACATTTTACGGATTGCTTCTGCATCTCCATCACCCAATCTCAACTTTCTTCTTTCTTCAATGAAATTTCTACAATGTTTAGGAAAACACCATATATTTTCAGGTCCACCCGGTTGAACTTCACATAGTCTTACATTTTTGCATGTCCTTATTCATGCGATATCATTTTCTTCCAATTGCCTCTTCATGTGGACACTCAAATGCCTATGAGTTAACATTAACATATAAAAGATTGGATCAATTTAATGGTTGTGGTCATTCACCATCTTCGTAACAATCCAACTTCCATCCTCGAGTTTCTTCATTCAAATGAGCTTTGCAATCAATTTTTTTAGGACTTATTTGTCTTAGAAGTCTCAACCTTATCACAAACCATGAGAGCATATTTGTAATGTGCTTCATCTCTTGTAGCCAATGTCCTTTTAACAATGTTAAAGCCTTTGAGTCTCGCATGTTCTTAATAAGCTTTTGAAAGAATTTCGTCAATCAATTTTTTAATTAGGACTTATTTGTCTTAGAAGTCTCAACCTTATCACAAACCATGAGAGCATATTTGTAATGTGCTTCATCTCTTGTAGCCAATGTCCTTTTAACAATGTTAAAGCCTTTGAGTCTCGCATATTCTTAATAAGTTTTTGAAAGAATTTTGTCTCATCTAAAACTCCGAACTTGTAGAGAGGGTGGGAATTAATTCTTGTATATTAATTCCTAACACTCCCTCTCACTCGTGGGTCAGATTAACACCTCTGGTCCTTTTTGGGGAAAAGGCCCATCGAGTGGACAATTTAAATGGGTGGAGTGCTTTCAATAGGAATCGAACCCAGACGTTTGCCTGGTTTCAGTGGTTTGCTCTGATACCAAGAAAGAATTCCGTCTTATCTAAAAGTCCGAACTTGTAGAGAGGGTGGAAATTAATTCTTGTATATTAATTCCTAACAACTTTAAACAATTCATCAATCCTATCATAGATCATTCTGGATTCTACAACATGATCGAATGCAGGGGCGGACCACGGTTTAAATAGGGAGGGGCCAAAAATCAAGTATCAACTAATTTACTGTTGGAAACTGCTTACGCCGTGTAAACTGCAATATCAAAAATTATCAGAATAACAAATAAATTCCACAAGTAAGTCGAGTCAAGGGAAACCCTTTTCCCGCAGAACAGAATACGCCCAGGATAGTGCTCGACTGTTACGGTGTTCCGTTCCCAAAGGTAAAACGACTTTCACTTCTTACACAGTAGCACCACTGTATAAGAAGTATCGGCGAACGTATGTAGTACGAACTGAACACTCTCGGATATAAATCCGGCACAAGAAAGAACAGTGTAAGGCTTTCGGTAGCTCAATACACTGCGTAGGGACGAGAGGAGAGTAGAAGGGTAGAGGGGCGAATTTCAGCGTAAGTTTGGAATGAGGGAAGAGTTTGTATTTATAGGTACAAGAAACCCTAGAAGGTTGTTGAGAAAATCGTGGGAATATTGAGAAAATCGTGGGAATATCACGAAAATATCTCTTACGTGGATAAGTCTTGAAGACTAAATCTTGAAGACCAAGTTCAACAATTAATTTCTCACTCACCTCAACTCGGTTTTGAGATATTAAATATACCACGTTCATCTACTCCGCGAGTAGATCGACTATGTCACGTTCAATTATTTCTTAATTAACGTTTAGTCCGTCTAATTAATTAAATTAGATCAGGGTGTCAAAACCCAATTAATTCCCATTAATTCCAACAATCCCCCACATGAGTGAAAATCTTATCTATACAACATCAGACTCAGTGTTCAGTTCGAGTGAGATCTCCGTGCTTCCGGATAAGTGGTTTTTGGCCTTGAACTTTCCGTAGCCAAACACTATCGGATATACCGGCGGCTTAGTGGACGCGATGCCTTGAACTATTCCTCCATAGTGTATACCTAGACAACAGTGTCAGCACACTTCAATCTCGTCTTTGTAACGTTCTCACGTTTTTTGTCCGTTTTGGCCATGGACGTCCTTTGTGTTCATAAATGTTTGGTCGAAACGGCCCTCACTTCTCATTTATATAGGTGACTTCCTTTCGAGTATCCCGTTATACTCTAGGAATCATTAAGAGTCGAAGACTCAGCCTTTACCACATCTTACGGGTCATTAACACTTGAGATAGTGCTGTCCGGAATGGTCGAATTTTCAAGTGTTTTATCACTAACTTCCACAGCTTCGTTTTCCCATTGAACCAAGTTCTTGGGACCTCCAGTCATCATAGTTGGGTTACCACTGCTTTAGTTTTTCTTGTGGGTTTTAGACCCATTCCTTCTACCAGTTTGTTCAATTGATCTCGGTTTATGCTCTTCGTGAGCGGATCCGCTATATTGTCCTTAGTATTGACATAATCAATGGACATTACTCCAGTGGAGATCAATTCTCTAACGGTGTTGTGTCGACGACGTATGTGTCTCGACTTTCCGTTGTACATGACATTCGTAGCTCTCCCGATGGCAGCTTGACTGTCACAGTGTACCGTTACCGCAGGTACCGGCTTTTTCCAACATGGAATGTCTTCCAGAAAGTTACGCAACCATTCAGCCTCTGCAGCGGCTAGGTCCAGCGCTATAAATTCTGATTCCATTGTGGAACGAGCAATACATGTTTGTTTCTTGGACCTCCACGACACTGCTGCTCCTCCAATAGTGAATACATATCCACTAGTGGACAACGAGTCTTTGGTGTCTGATATCCAATTTGCATCACTGTATCCTTCGACTACAGCTGGATGTCTTGTGTAGTGAAGCCCATAATCAAGGGTGTACTTTAAGTATCTTAATACCCTTTTCAACGCTTTCCAGTGCTCATGACTTGGATTGTTCGTGTATTGACTCAACTTGTTTACCGAACATGCAAGATCAGGGCGTGTACAGTTCGTGATGTACATCACACTTCCAATGATCCTTGCGTATTCTAATTGAGCCACTGGTTCTCCTCTGTTCTTTTTCAAGTGAACATTGAGTTCCAAAGGTGTCTTAGCAGGTGGATCGTCAAAGGCCTTAAATTGCTTTAGTACCTTCTCCACATAGTGAGATTGTGTCAAGGAAATTCCATTGGACGTTTTCTCTATCTTGATTCCAAGAATCACATCTGCTAATCCCATGTCTTTCATGTCGAAGTTTCTACTTAACATGTTCTTCGTATTAACTATGATATCGTGATTGTTACTCATGATTAACATGTCATCGACATATAAGCACACAATAACATATCCATTTGGTGTGTCCTTCACGTATACACACTTATCACATTCGTTAATTCGAAACCCATTTGACAACATCGTATTGTCAAATTTCAAGTGCCACTGTTTAGGAGCTTGCTTTAGTCCATACAGTGATCGAACGAGTTTGCACACCTTTTTCTCGTTCCCAGGAGCAACATATCCTTCAGGTTGATCCATGTATATTTCAGCATCCATCTCACCATTAAGAAATGCCGTCTTAACGTCCATTTGGTGTATTTCGAGATTGTGCAACGCAGCAATGGCGACCAACACCCGAATGGAGGTGATCCTTGTCACTGGTGAGTATGTATCGAAGAAATCATACCCTTCCTTTTGTTTAAAACCCTTTGCAACTAGACGAGCTTTGTACTTATCAACAGATCCATCTGCTTTGTACTTTCTTCTAAGGATCCACTTGCACCCTAAGGGCTTACAACCTTTAGGGAGGTCAACCAACTCCCACGTGTGGTTTAAGAGAATAGACTCGTATTCACTTTTTATGGCTTCTTTCTAGAGGTGTGCATCTGGTCTTGCCATTGCTTCCTTGATAGTTTTAGGTTCTTCTTCCTCCAAAACATAAGTAATGAAGTCTGAACCAAAGTCTTTATCAATTCTAGCTCTCTTACTGCGTCTCGGTTCTTCACTCTCTTGAGTGGAAGGACTAACAGTGTCGTCTGTTGCTTCGAGAGTTCTTTTACTCGAACAGTCTTCCTCTCTTTCCTTAAGAGGAAAAATGTTTTCAAAGAATACTGCGTTCCTTGACTCAATTGTAGTGCCTTCTGTCATATCCGGTACTTCGGATTTGTGAATCAGAAATCGATAGGCACTACTATTTGAAGCATATCCTATAAAGATACAATCAACGGTTTTAGGTCCGATTTTAACTTGTTTAGGAAGCGGTACTTCAACCTTAGCCAAACACCCCCACACTTTGAGGTAGTTGTATAAAGGTTTTCGTTTCCTCCATATTTCATAAGGAGTTTGATCCTTAATTTTATGAGGAATCTTATTCAGAATGTGGTTAGCCGACGGAATAGCTTCCCCCCACAAGTTCTGAGGTAGACCAGAGCTGATTAACATTGCGTTCATCATCTCCTTTAGTGTTCGGTTTTTCCTTTCCGCAACACCATTGGACTGAGGTGAGTAGGGGGCTGTCGTTTGATGTATAATCCCTGATTCAATACATAATTGTTCAAACGGAGCTACGTACTCTCCTCCTCTATCACTACGAATTGATTTAATTCGAGTGTCCAATTGATTCTCTACTTCAGTTTTGTAACGTTTAAAAGCTTCTATAGCTTCGTCTTTACTCTTTAAAAGGTAAACGTAGCAGAATCTTGTACAATCGTCTATAAAAGTAATAAAATACTTTTTCCCTCCTCTAGTTTGTACAAACTTCAAATCACATACATCCGTGTGAATTAAGTCTAGAGGAGCAGCAGTGTTCCTTTCAACAGTTTTAAACGGTAGTTTGGTCATTTTTGCTTCCGTGCATATTTCACATCGTTTGGATGTATCAACGTTGTCAATTTTAAGTAAATCGAGATTTACTAATCGCTTTAAGGATTTTAGATTCACATGTCCTAATCTAGACTGCCATAAAGAGGAACACTCAACGATATAAGCAGAAGTGGAAGCAATTTCATTAATAACTTGTTTGCCTTTGGGGCTTACAACCATTGTGTTTAATTTAAACAAACCATTCTCGAGATAACCCTTCCCGAGAAAGTGACCAAACTTACTTAGAACTATCTTATCAGATTTAAAGACTAGTCTAAATTGATTGCTCACTAGAAGAGATCCCGAAATCAGATTCTTCCGGATGTCTGGGACATGCAGCACGTTCTTCAATGTTAGCTCCTTTCCAGATGTCAGTTTAAGCACCACTGACCCAATTCCAGCCACTTCAGATGAGGCTTGATTGCCCATGAACAATTTTCTCCCATCAGATGGAGAGTAGTCTGAGAATGCAGATCTCTCCGAGCAGACGTGGCAGGTGGCACCAGTGTCCACAAACCACTCTTTCTTGTTGTCCACCATGTTGACCTCCGTCACCACTGCGGACATGTCCAAATCCGTAAGGTTCACAGAATCTTGTGCTTTCTGTTTGCCCTTTCCCTTATCGTCACGACGAGGTTGACGACACTCACTGGACCTATGGTTTGGTTTCCCACAGTTGTAGCAATTTCCAGTGAATTTCTGCTTTGTGGCTGGACCCTTCCCCTTCACATTCTTCGTTGTGGGGGCAGCAGATTCGTTTGGACGTCTCCTTTTCCTTGACGGACCCTCTTGTTCCATCAAGTTAGCTTTGGCTTCAATCTGGAGGGCAGATCCCTTGCCTTCTCTCTTCCGATTGTCCTCCTCAATCCTGAGACGGATAATCAGGTCCTCCAAGCTCATCAGCTTTCGTTTGTGCTTTAGATATGATTTGAAATCCTTCGACGATGAAGGCAGTTTCTCGACCACGGTCGCTACTTGAAATGCATCAGGTAACACCATATCCTCAGCAGCAATCTTGTGGAAAATAATCTGCAGTTTCTGGACTTGATCCACTACAGACTTATTGTCGTCCATCTTAAAATCGTACAGTTGTGAAACGACGAATTTCTTTAATCTGGCGCCTTCAGTTCTGTATTTCTTCTCCAAGGATTCCCACAGTTCCTTGGCAGATTGAATGTCACAGTAGACACTGTAGAGGGCATCAGAAAGTCCTCCAATAATGTGATTTCTGCATAGATAATCACCACTTAGCCATTGATCATAGAAGATCCTTTCTTGTTGGCTAGCATTTGCCTCAGGCTGTGTAGGTTTTGTTTCGGTTAAAAACATATTCATTCCAAGCATGGTCAAGTAAAATCGCATCTTACTTTGCCATCGCTTGAATTCAGTTCCGGAAAATTTTTCCGGCTTTTCTCCTTGTACGACCATTGGCCTCGGCCCTGGTGCGGAGAAGGTAAACATGGGATCCCTTACGGGATTGTGGAAGGCAGGGAGTGGTTCATGCGGATTGCTTCTGTTTTTGACTCTTTCCGCATGATTACTTTGTTTTCCGTGTGACCTCAAGTCGGAACTGTGCGACTCTGAACGATCAGGAGACGCTCCGTTATTAGCGTCGTTGCCAATATTTTCAGTGCCACGCACTGCTTCCGTATTAACGGGATCGACATCCATGTTATCATTCATCTTTGATACTACAGTGAATTAATTAAATTAATTAAGTCCGAAAATATTAATTAAATTAATTAAGTCCGAAAATATTAATTAAATATTCTGTTCTGCGATTGTTGGAAACTTGTTACGCCGTGTAAACTGCAATATCAAAAATTATCAGAATAACAAATAAATTCCACAAGTAAGTCGAGTCAAGGGAAACCCTTTTCCCGCAGAACAGAATACGCCCAGGATAGTGCTCGACTGTTACGGCGTTCCGTTCCCAAAGGTAAAACGACTTTCACTTCTTACACAGTAGCACCACTGTATAAGAAGTATCGGCGAACGTACGTAGTACGAACGGAACACTCTCGGATATAAATCCGGCACAAGAAAGAACAGTGTAAGGCTTTCGGTAGCTCAATACACTGCGTAGGGACGAGAGGAGAGTAGAAGGGTAGAGGGGCAAATTTCAGCGTAAGTTTGGAATGAGGGAAGAGTCTGTATTTATAGGTACAAGAAACCCTAGAAGGTTGTTGAGAAAATCGTGGGAATATTGAGAAAATCGTGGGAATATCACGAAAATATCTCTTACGTGGATAAGTCTTGAAGACTAAATCTTGAAGACCAAGTTCAACAATTAATTTCTCACTCACCTCAACTCGGTTTTGAGATATTAAATATACCACGTTCATCTACTCCGCGAGTAGATCGACTATGTCACGTTCAATTATTTCTTAATTAACGTTTAGTCCGTCTAATTAATTAAATTAGATCAGGGTGTCAAAACCCAATTAATTCCCATTAATTCCAACATTTACAATTTAGTATTTCTTCGTTTTATAATTGTTTGTACATTTATTTATTTTATTCGCGTGTCTCATAATTTGCACATTCTTAAAAAAGAAGCTCCTCAATAAACTCTAACCTTCACAATATTCACATTTTTACATAAAATTCTTACTTTTACATTCAATCCAACTAATTTATTCACAAAAGTGTAAAAAATTACTCGTACATGATTTTGTAGGCTAAATTTCATAATTTAAAAAATCGTTTTAAATTAATAAATTTGATTAAGATGTTCAAGTATTTAAGTGAATGAAAGTAATTATTACTAATTAAGGGGGTGTTTTTAAACACTACAAATAGCTTCCAGAATCACTTTTTTTAAAATTGCAAACAATAGTAGTTGATTCAAAGTGATTAAAGTTGATTTTTATAGTAAAATTAAAAGTAGATAGTGTTTTAAAAATAAGCACTTCTAATCAATTTTTTAAATGTTGTGGTGTATACCATACAAATCACTTTTTTATAATTTTACAAAAAACACCCTTATTACATTTGAATAAATAATGGGTAAAAATAAAATATTATTTAAATTGTGATGGCAAAATTGTAAAATTAGTGAGTGTAATGATTAAAAGCACTTAGAAGTTGTTAGAAGCATGGGGAGGGGTGTTTGACCAAAACTGCTTTTAAGTAATTAATTTAATCACTTACTTGTGTTTACAAACACTTCAAAAGTGATTTTAAGCACATATTTTTGTTTGCAAACACTCACTCACAGTTTTTACTTTTCAGTAGTGCTTTAAGCTGTTTATAGAGTTTGCAAACACCCCCTAAATGGACTGAGTCTAAGGAGGGTGTATTCAATTGAGATTCTGTTGGATTTTTTTGGACTTTAAAAAGTCAGTGGATTTAGAAAATCCATAGACTCTATGCAGAGTTTAACTGACTTTTTTTTTTTTATTGATTTATATGGATTTTCATAGATTTGACAGGATTCTGAAATACACATTTTTTTATTTATTTACATGGATTCCCATAAACTATGCCCCTAAAACTATTGATGCAAACGTATATCGAACACACTAAAACTATTGATGCAAACGTATATCGAACACACTTGTATATAAAAAAAAAAATTATCTAAATTATTTAGAAAAAATATAAAAAATATATTAGTTCAAAAAAAAATTATTATTCATCATTATTATTCTTATCTTCATTTCCATTACGGTTATACCTCTACTCATTTTCCACATAGCATTAACAATACTAGTTCTCAATGCATTAGTTTCAATTCTTTGTTATGGTTAGCTTTGAGAAAGCAATTCTTCTTCATATTCGACTGAAATTCATCCGACATTTTTTTCGAAAAAAGTTATGTAATCCATTCTTTTCGAAAAAAGTTATGTAATCCAGCCCAAGCTAGTACTAACTCTGCTTGTGTTTGAAATGGGAACTTGTGAATAGCGATTTGAAAATATCAAAAATTCTCTCAATCACATTTCTTAATGATGCATGGCGAAGATTGAATAATTGCATTTCTGGAGTGACGACCTTGACCACCAAAATCTTTTAGTCGATTACTGGAGTGACGACCTTATATTGCTAACATAATTGTGTGTTCGATATACTATAATTTTTAAAGAAAAAAATATAATTTTAAAATACAGTTTTCAAATAATAATGGTGGTGAAGAATCTTATTGAAGAACATAGTTAGATTTTATTTTGTTTGAAGAAGAGAGGCTGTGTAGGATTTTGTGGTTCGAAATACAGCAAAAATGTTTGTTTTTTCTCTACTTTCTTCTCTTTTAGAGTTTCTGAGAGAATCCGTTGAAATCTCTGCTTTTTAGAAGAGATTTTGAATAGTGAAATTTATTTATATTTTTGAAGGAGAATCCAACGAAATCCATAGAGTATTAAAATCCATAGATTGTTGAATACCTAAATATTTCTAAAGACTTTTTAAAATCCGTATTGAATACCTTAATTTTGAAAGACTTTTAAAAATCCAGATTGAATACCCCAGATTTTAAAAGTCCAATAAAATCCAACAGAATCTCAATTGAATACATCCTCCTAATTTTTAGTGGACTTAAAATTAAAACAAAAAATATGTAGAATAAACTGTGGAGCACCCATAGTTATTATTCCATTAAACTAATTACTCAATACTTCATAGTAATATAATAGTAAAAAAATAAAATAAAAATCAGGGGGCGCCATGGGCACCCCAATATGAACGTAGTTCCGTCCCTGAATTCGAATGAATTCACGTGATGCCATTGTTGATGATGTACGTTCCAGTTTGGTCTTTGAAAGTGTTCCACGTACGAAGAAGGTTGGTTTCGTGTTTGAAAGGTGAACAACGTTAGGGGAGGAAACTAATGATGAATTAGGATTACTGTGATGTCATTAATTATGTCGTCTTGAAAGCTGAAAAGGTGAGCCGTTAGAGGAAATTTTATTTTTAGTCCTATAAGTTTGATACATTCCAAAATAAATCCTTTAAGTTTCAACTTTACAAAATACATTCTTTACCTTTCAATTTTTGTCTTTTTTTACATCAATTTTTATCCTTTATGTTTTGTAGGAATTAAAATTAGTAAAGTTGGTGCCACATATATTGAAAAAAGCCACATCATCATGCCACATCACATTATATTAAAAAAATAGAGCTAATAACACCCCAAAATATTCTATACACACCCCATAATTTTAAATACAAAAATAAATGTATACTCCGTATAAAATAACTAAGTAATTCTTACATAAATAAAGAGTAAAATTAAAAAAAGACACATAATAAAAAAAAAAACACATAATTTTTGCGGGAAAAACGGATTAAACGGGTCTTCTTAGAAAATTCCGTAAGGTAAGTAAAAAAACTCGCTTTCGAATTTGTGTTACTACAATGGCAAATATGTATTACTCGGTATTGTATAAAAAAATATGTCGTACGTAAGAACAAGAAACACATACTTGCTCTTACAATATAACATACATTTTTCTTGGTAGTAACACAAACATGGTAGCGAATTTTTATGTTTGCATTTGTGTGATTTTTGTCATAAGATCTATTTGACCAGATTTTAATCCCCTTTTAGCCCGCCTAGCTTGTTGTCATTTTCTTAAAATATAAGGATATGTGCAATATTTATGCATAAGTTCTTCTCATCCCACCTATTTGATTTTATTGTATTTATTCGGTTTGTTTTATTTTTCTTTTTGAGATAGATAATTCACACTACACTTACCCTTAATTGAATTCCACATCAGTGTAACTTTTCTATCCGAAACAAAATTAAAAACTTTATTCATTATTACAAATTCATTTAAGCGTTTAGTTAATTGATTAAATCAAAAGTAAATTAGTAACTTCCTATAAAAATGGTTTCTCTTAAATTTATTTGGAAATTTTATTTATGAGATTTGGCCAGTGCTGTCTGTCTATCCATTGTATTTTGCAAAGTTTATAAAAGGAATGGGAATAGTATCCTGTTTGGCAAGGTTATATATTCAATTAATCTTTAATTAATTTTTGCACCAAGCCAAATACATAGTTTCTTATAAATAAATAAAAAGTTCAGCATGTTTTTTATATTTAATTTTCATATATTGTATATTATTTCCACGTGAAAACATGTACTACATTGTAATACTATCGCACAGTAAAATAAATACTCATATTTAATTATGCCTTAAAATAATTTTTTGCACACTGACCTTGTCAAAGGCAAATGAAGACAAATCAATATTGAGTTAGTGATGCTCATGTAAATAATGAGAAAGTGGGGGGAAATAGGAAATTAATTATGTATTTAAAATTATGGGGTGTGTATAGAATATTTGGGGGTGTTATTAGCTCTTTTTTTTTAATATAATGTGATGTGGCATGATGATGTGGCTTTTTTAAATATATGTGGCACCAACTTTACCAATTTTAATTCCTACAAAACATAAAGGACAAAAATTGATGTAAAAAAGAACAAAAATTGAAAGGTAAAGGACGTATTTTAAAAAGTTGAAACTTAAAGGATTTATTTTGGAATGTATCAAACTTATAGGACTAAAAATAAAAAATTTCTCTGAGTCGTAATGGTGGAAGAATTGACGAAAAAGGAAGGAAGAGAGGAATATTAATTAGCAGCGTATTTAAAAATTAATCATATGCAGATTTTCATAACTAAGGGTATTTTTGTAGTTGCATAAATAATTTAATTCAAATTTAAAATCTGAATATCTAGATTCTAGATGCATAGCGTTAACGTATACTCCCTCGTACCACAAAGACAAAGATAGCTACATATTTCTTTTTTGGATGCTCAATTTTCTCTTTTACTTTAGTATTAAATGATTTATTGTCAATTTTACCCCTAATTAATAAGAGTAATTAAGACTTAGCAGATTTTGGAGAATGCAGTTCCAAGGGCAAAATTGACACATTAACTAAATTTGACTACATTTATTGATTTTTCTTAATTTGTGTGTAAAGTCAAATGTAGCCATCTTTGTGAAACGGAAGGAGTAAAAAGCATACTCCATCTTCCGTCACCTTATAAACTTCTCATTTTACTATTTTGATTCGTCAGTTTATAAATTTTTCATACTCTTTTCAATAAATATTTTTGGGTTAGTCTTATGTGAAATATTGCATACATGCATTTCATCCCAATTAGACAAGTCAAAATTCTAAGTCCAAAAGTCAAATTAAGTCAATTTTAAAAAATTCGCGGGTCATAGGTCTGGATCCGGGTTGCCCAGAAAATTCGCGGGTTGCAAACAGGTGGTTTACTACATGACCAAAATATTGTTACTACAAGGCCAAAATATTACCACTACAAGGCCAAAAATTTAATACTACATGTCAAAACATTTTGAAAAATTCACCAAAAAATAAAGTCTCCAGAATATTTTTGAACATGTAGTAATACACTTTTGACTTTGTAGTGATAAAATTTTGGTCTTGTAGTAACATTGTTTTAGTCATGTAGTAGCCGAATAAGTCAAAATTATTTTAGTAATTTTGCCCCCAAAAAATAAGTGTCCAGAATATTTTTGAACTTGTAGTAATACACTTTTGACCTTGTAGTGACGAAATTTAGTTCTTGTAGTAACATAATTTTGGTCATGTAGTAAAATAATAATATATTAGAGTGAAAATAAATATTTTAATTAAGGTTGACCCGCTTTGACCCGGGTTGACCCGCTTTGACCCGCGTTGACCCACAAATTTTGACCTAATTACCTTAATTAGTCATATTGCATGTATACAATATTGCATATAAGTTTTTGCGAATATTTTTTGATTTTTTATTTTTACACTTTCACTCTAGATTTTATATTTAAAGTTTTTCTGTGGGAGTAACACATCCAATAAGTTGAGCATCAAGTTGGGACGTGGACTACATTCGGAGGCGCGCCAACATCATCATTTATCACCCAAAAAATTGGCCAAACTTGTAAGATGGGCTAAGTGCTCCAATGTTACTAGGCCACGGTTATACGCACACCCCAACTTATTGAGCACACCCACCTAAAAAAATTCAACTAAAGAGTACGTAAAATGTCCAATATACCCTTTACTGAAATTTTAAAAAATACTGAGAGATGAGTACACCCACAAGTTCTATTCCACGACATACTCCTTTCCCAACATCACCATGATATTAAAAAACACAAGCATAAACAAAAAATATATTCCAAATGCAAAAAAACATTTCAAAAATCATTCCAAATACAAACATCTCAAAAAATTTGTTCGAAAATAATTTATGTACAAACTCAAGTTGTCCAAAAAAAAATTTCGAACAAACACAGTCCGAAATTTTTTTTCGTACAAGAACTTTTTTCGAAAAAACACAAATTGTCCCGAAATTTTTTTCGAACAAACACAAATTGTCCGAAAATAATTCATGAACAACTTCCAATGGTTCGAAAAAAAATCAATGAACAAACTCAAAAAACCCTAATACACTTAGAATTTGTAAAAATCCTAAAAACCCTAGTACAAGCAAAAAAATTTTTTAATGTTCATGAAAACCTGTAAGAGCGGAGACAGCGGCCTTGTGGCTGGGAAGGGAAGGAACAGAGCGGCCAGGGGAGAAGAGGTTCGGCCGCGGCATCGATTGCGAACCCTACTGTAGCGGCGTGTACGGTCGCTGGGCAACGGCCAAAACGGGGAGAGGGCGGGAAGAGGTGTGCGGCCGCTAGGTGACGTGCCAGAACGAGGCGACTCGATCTGGCCTTCAAACGCGGCGGCCGATTGGAGGAGGGAAGTGGGCGGCGGCGCCACTTGGGAGGAAAGGGGATGGTGGGTGTTCTTTGAAAATGAGATAAAATGAGGGAGACAGTGTTTAATTAGGGTTTAGGAAGTGAGGGGTATTTTAAAACTTTCCACATGTCCTCATCTTAAGGTATGTGTACTCAGCCAGTGGGTGTCCTCAATAGGTTGGTGTGTGTATAACCGTGGCCATGTTACTAACTAAAGCGGCCCAGTAGATCAAATGACAGTAGGGGGTTTGACTAGATGCAACTCCATTTCAGAGAGATGTACTCCCCCTTTCAATTTATTAATAAAATAATAGGGTAAAAAACTAAAAATACCCTTCATTAAAATACAACATACTAGATGCACCCTCCTTACTAAACGCACCCCCTACTGTTATTTCTTTCCCCTTATCCCAAAATCACAACTTCCGATAGTCGTCACCATTTTTTCCGGTGGCCAAGAACTAAAAAAAATTCAAAATTTTCAACAACAACAAATCGACCACATTCATCCATATACACTTAGAAAAATTTAGAAAACTAACAATTTTTTTAAACAAATTCGTCAAACCAGTGATGAACATATATACTCCCGTCGACAACAATTTATCGACGGAAGTGTATATGATCGACACTGGTTTAACGAAAAAAAATTTAATTTCTTTTTTTTTTATTTCGACCTTTGTTGGTCGACCATATATATTCTCATCGATAAATTGTTATCGACGAGAATGTATACGGTCGAACAACAAAGGTCGATCAAAAAATTTAAAGTTTGTTTTTAATCGACACTGTAATGTCGACCATATGCACTCTCGTTGACAACATTTAATCGAAATAAATTTTAAAAAAAAGAGGGATTTCTGTATCTATGCAGAAAACCCGAAAAAATCAAAATCGAGCCGGCCAAAAAAGAGAGAGGAAGCGGCGTGGGGTGGGGTGGGCCGATGTACATACCTGGGGCGGCGGCAAGGTCGGTCGAAGCAGCATGGGGCGGGCCGACGCCGTGAACGGCGGGGTGGGGTGGGCCGACGAAATTGATGAAAAAAAGAAGAAGAAGAAGAAGCGGCGGCGGTGGCCGGGAGGGGCGCACCGGTGAAGAGAGGGAGAGAAGAGAGAGGGAGGGGGCGGCCGAGCGGTCGCTGCATCAATTTTTTTTTTTTTTTACAGTAACTCGGCGGGGGGCTGCGAGGGGCGCAAGGGAGGGGGCGGTCGCAGCGGCCGATGGACGGGGGCGGCCACTGGGAACAATTTTTTTTTTACACAGAAAGCGGTGAGGGTTTAGGGGCTGCGAGGGTGGGGCAAGGGCGGCTGCGAGGGTGGGGGCGAGGGCGAGTGCCGCCGCTGGAGGTGGCGGTGGCGGGGGCTGGTGGAGTAGTTTGGGGAGGGGGAGAGAAGAAGAAGATGGAGATGGAGGAGAAATTAGGGTTTGAGGGGGGTGTGAGTAGTAATAAAAAATTTATGAAAAAATGACATTTATGACAATTAAGGGGGGTGCATCTATCTCAAGCCGATTTTAGGGGGTGTATCAATCGGGGGCGTGCATTTCTCCAAAATGGAGGTGCATATAGTCAAACCCAATTCCCGATTGTTTTGTGTTTATGAATTAAAGTAGACCCCACCTATATCCCCATTTATTAATTTAATATTCCTGTAAAATATCAAATTTAACCTTTTAATAAAATATATTTAGATAGATACTCCTCCTAAACTTTAATTCTTAACTTTAACCCTAATTTTAAGGGGAGCAGTTGCCGCCGTCGGCAACCACCCCTTCACCTTTGGCGGTGGCCGTCGTCGTCCAAATAAATTTAGAAAAAAAAAATTTAATCTAAAAAAAAAATATATATATATATATATACATTTTTTCGATAAACCAGTGTCAATTGACACTAATTTGTTGACCATATAGCATATTTTCGACTATAAATTGTTGACGAAAAACACTCTCGTCAACAACATTTTATCGAAAGAATAAAAAAAAATGACACAATTTTTTCGACCATAAACATGGTGGCCGAATGGAGGAATTTTATTTTTTTTAAAGAGAAAAAAATACTTACCTTAGCGTTTTTTATGAAGAAAGAGAAGGAGGACAAATGGAGGAAGGGAGGGTGGGGCAGCGACGAGGAGAATGCAGAAAAATAGGGGAGGAACGAATGGGTCGCAAAGAAGCTAGGTTGGGGGCGACAAATAGGTCGCGAAGAAGGTTGGGGGCGGCAGATGGGTCGCGCAGGGGTGGGGGCGGGGGCGAATTTGCAGCAAAATGAAGAAAAAAATAGAGGGGGCAACGATGCAGAGGTGGGCATGGGCAAAGTTGACGCCGACGGTTTGGTGGAGAAATGAGAAGAAAGAAAGAGGGAAAAAGTGAAATTAAAGTTTAAATGGAGAAGTATATTTAACATTTGACCTTTAGGAAAAAAGTAATTTGAGTAATTTAGAAGAGTATATCTAACATTTGTATTTTAAAATAATACATACGGAGTATATCGAGGGAGTATATTTAATAAAGGTGGAGGGGTATATAGCCTGCGCCATTAAAGTATGTCTTTTCAATATTTGGAATTTAATACTCCCTATATTTTAAAAAAAAATTGCTTACCCTGTCCGTCTATAGTATATATATATATAAACTAATTACTTACTCCATTCGTCGATAAATTTTATATTTTGTTATTTTGGTCCGTTAATCTATAAATTTTCTATTTTATCATTTTAGTCCGTTCATCTATAAGCTTCTCATATTTTTTTTTGTAAAATATTTTTTAATTTTTTATTCTTACACTTTACTTTATATTTTACTTTTTCTCTCTATTTATTTTTCTCCATAATTTAATCACTTTTTTAGGGGGTGTATTCAATTGGTATTCTATTGAATTTTTTAGAATTTTAAAAAGTACGTGAATTTATAAAATTCATAGAGTTTGACTGACTTTTTTTTACTGATTTATATGAATTTTCATAAACTTGACAAGATTGTGGAATATACTTTTTTTTATTGATTTACATAGATTTTCATAAACTTCAATATTGATGGAAATAGTTTTTTTTAATGTGAAGTGTTTTTTTTAAATTAATATTATATATATATATATATATATTATATAAAGTATTTTACCAATTAAAAAAATATATATTGTTGGTCCTTGGTGGAGTATAACACAAGTGTATGGGGGGAATGCACTTGTGTATGCAAATTCTTTTCCTTTTTGACAAATTAGTCTTATCAGGCAAGTTGTATCACAACTAGCCTGAGTGAGAACTTTGATAGATACTTGTCCTACTGATTACTATTGAGTGATCAGTTGGCTAAATATCTAAAAGAGTTGCTAAGTGCGGAATGTGGTTGGTCTTTGACTCAAAGAAATACTCCTAATTGATTTCTGAAAAATACAGTTATCAGGGACTTTGTCCAAAACAGTTTTTCTTGACTTACTGAGTTTTGCTCTTTGAAATATGTTAGAATGTAAGTAAATAAAGAGTGCAGTAAGTAAATGGCACACAAGTTTATAGTGGTTCAGAGACTCAAGCTCCTGCATCCACTTTCCCTGATTGAACAGGATAATTCCTTCACAATGGAATTAGCTTGTTTTATAGTGCCAAGGTGCACTGATCAACAACACTCTCTTAGTGTTTTGATCCCTAGGATAATCTGAGTCCTAGTGCTCAATCTCTCTGAGTTAAGACTGTGTTTCACAATAACAGTCCTTAACTCCTCACTTCTACAACAAACTCTCTCTTCACTAAATGAGATAAGGGTTTGAGGTTTGGTTCCAACTTATAGAGATATCCTTTACAATAAGAACAGTGTAAATGCTTAGGATATCTCAATGCTAAGCTTTGGATGTTTTACAAAGATTGGCTTAGCTTGATGAAGTGATTCAAGAAACTTGGGATTCTAGAGAACAACTTGGTTTCCTTTGAAAGCTTGATGATAGTTTGATAGCTTGTAGTTTGATGATTGAATCCCTTGATCACTTTTGTATTTATAGGCAAATTTGAGCAGCTAACCGTTGGAGGGATAGCAATTCAAACTTGTCTATTTGCAGCACCATTGAAACGGCTATGAAGCTTGGCATCCTTTTATCCACTGTATAAAAGGCCTCTTCAATGGTTGCTTGAATGAATGTGTTGACTTTTGAAAAATGAGGCTGAGAAGACTTGTGTCAGGTTCCAAATATGCACATTTCCCAAGGTTGATTTGTGGCAGAAGCTACACTCAACCAACAGTTAGATGGGACAGGCTCCCTGAACATTCCTGCTGCAATTTAGAATGTTCCAACATTCATTCAATGCTTCACTCTTTAATGCTTCAAGTCTTCAATGCTTGGTTCAGGCATGATTGACAATAAATGCTTCATTGATTGTATCTTCTGTGAGCTTTGGCATTCAATGCTCTTGAACATTTGCACTTTAATTGTTCTGATCATTTGCATTTATGAACATTGCCTTAACATGCTTGATCTCTTCAGCATAGATGTCCACTTTGATAGATTGTCTTGTAAGTTCAGCAACTTTGGCCTAGCACCTTAATATATATTAAGCTGCCTAACATTCAGATTTGGACAACAATCCTGAACTCTAAAATCTCACAACATTTCTGAGATTTTTTACTTAAGCATTCTACTTACTCAAGTGTTCTGAGACAACTTGTCTGAATTTAGACTTGAGCATATCTCAACTAATCTGAACATCATCAATCAGGGGTTTTGGTATCTAAATCAAAATCATTTTATTCCCAACATATATATATATATATATATATATATATATAAAGTTTATACTCCTATATTAATTCGGGGTGGGTCAGTCGGGCATAAGATCCAGATCGACTAATACTCAATACGGGGCGGATTCGATCTGATCCAAAGCTCGCAGGTGGGGTGGGTACCCGCGGGTCGGGTCAATATTGTCATCCCTACTTCTGATCTTTCGTCTTTAGAGTTCTTTGAGAGAATCCGTTGAAATTTCTGATTTTAGAAGAGATCTTGGATAGTGAAATTTATTTATATTTTTTTAGGAGAATCCAACAAAATCCATAGAATATTAACTATTGAATACCTAAAGATTTTTAAAGACTTTTTAAAATCCGTATTGAATATCTCAATATTTTTAAAGACTTTTTAAAATTCGAATTGAATACCTCCAGACTTTGAAAGTTTAAAAAAATCCTACAAAATCCACAACCAATACACCCCCTTAATCTATATGTGTTATGATTCTATAGAGAGGCTTGACAATATGTCTAAAAAAATTGAAGTAAGGCAAAAACTTGTGTGAGACCGTCTCACGGATCTTTTTCTGTGAGACGGATCCTTTTAACCCATATTTCAAAATTTTGGGTAGGATAACCCATGTTTTTTTTTTTTTCAAATTTTGATTTGTAAAAAAAATGATAATGTTTAAGTAAAAAATTATACTATTTTTAATAAAAGTGACTATCACTTTTACTTAAACACTATCACTTTTTGCTCAAACATTATCACTTTTTATATATAAAGTCGTCTCATGGATCTCATTCTGTGAGACGGTCTCACCCAAGACTAGCCCTTTAAGTAATTATTTTAACTCAATGCACAAGTTGAATTTTCAATCTGACTAATTTTCAATGCACATGGGAATAGATGTAGGAATAAAACGTAATATTGTATAAATTTATTTTAAATTATTATTATTAAGTCTTGTTAAAAATATATTATCATTTTATATTAATAATATTATTATTCAATATTAATATTATTATTATTATTTTAATAATTATTACTAGTGATAGCGTTATTATTAATAATATATGTTTGTCAGTTTTGTCTTATTAATTTTATTATTTATAATAAACGTGTAATTTAAATAAAAATATTTTTTATTTTTAAATAAGAATTTATTTTACTATTAAATAAATTAAAATTAATTTAATTACTTATATTATAGAGAATTATTATACTATTATTAATAATATATTATACATATTATTTATATTTTTGAAAATTATTAAATTATTTTTTATATTAATATATTTATAATTAATATTATTAAAAAATAATATTATGTTAAAATTTAATGTATTATTATTTATATTTTTTAAATTTATTATATTTTTATTTTTGAGATTATATATTATATTAATATTTTTTAAATATAATATTTTTATTTTTAATTATTACAGAGTAAATAATAGTATTATTATTATTAGTTTTATTTATTTATTTATTAAAAGTTTGATTCCATTCAACCATATTTTCATCTCATCATACCAATCATGCCGTAAGGGTGGAAAGGAATGAGAATTTCATACTTTTGAAAATCAAAATTCCGTTCAGTAATGATGATTCCATTCCATAAATCTTATCAATCACATAATTAGGAATGAATCCATGAATAATGGTTTCATTCATGGGTCATTTCACCATACCACTAGGGTATGATTGGTATGATTGAATGAATTTGAGGCTGAATGAAATGACGGACTGAATTGAATGACATAAGAATGATCAATCCTATAATTGGTATACAATGAAAATGAATATGGGAATGAAATGTAGTATTTTATAAATTTATTTTAAATTATTATTATTGAGTATTGTTAAAAATATATTATTATTTAAAATTAATATTATTATTATTGACTATTGTTAAAAATATATTATTTTTATTATTAATATTTTAATAATTATTGCTGAAGAGTTATTATTATTATTAATATATATATATGTTTGATTTTATAATTTATAATAAATGTATATTTTATATACAAATAATATTTTTTATTTTTAAAATAAGAATATTATCATTATTTTAATATTAAAAAATTAAAAAAATATTATTATTATTTATATTATCAAGAATTATTATTCTATTATTTTATATTATAAAAAATAATATATTGTATTTAGTACTCTGTATTATTTATATATTTTTAAAAAACTTAAATTATTTTTTATGTTATTATATTTATAATTTAATATTATTGAGAAATAATATTATTGTTAAAATTAATATATTATTGCTCCCTCTGTCCCAAAAACCTTTCATACTTACTATCCACCCACTTTTTTAAAAATATTATAATAAATAAAATTTTGAGATATAATTTTATAAAAAAATAAATAAGTGGGTTGACTTGTGTGTATGTATGGACCATAAAAATAATGACATTAAATGTAATATTGTAGATATTGTACGAGTGGAGTTTCTAAAGGACCGAAAAAGTAGGTGTGAAAGGTTCTTTGGGACCGAGAGAATATTATTTATATTTTTTATTTTTATTATTAAATAATATTTTTATTATAATAATTTTTATGACAATATTTATTAAAAATTTGATTCCTTCCTTAAACCCATAGGGTGAGAAGGGATGAGAATTTCATACTTTTAGGAATCATCATATTCCATTCGATAAATTATACCAATCATAAAATTTGGAATAGATCTATGAATGGTGATTCCATTCATGGCGTATTCCACCATACCTAAATCTAGAGATGTTTATCCGGGTTGGGTTAACCGGGCTGGCCCATTTAATCATGAAAAATATAGGGTTAGGGTTCATGAATCACAAGTCCGTTTAAATCCGAGCTTTTTTAACCCGGACCGGTTAGCCTGCGGGCTAAATCGGGCCAGCCCGCTAGCCCGAGTTGTTATTATTATTTTTTTTAAATAAATAACCTAAGAACAAATTTTGGGTCATTTGATATGTTGGTCCTGAAAGGAGTATATAACAAGTGTATGGGGGGGGGGAGGGGAATACACTTGTATGCAAATCTTTTCAACTTATGATCAAACCAGAGCTCAGCAAGGTTGTCTTGGACAACTCTGCTGAAGATGAATAACTCAACTAAGATAATCAAACTACTAAGTACTATTGAGTACTTAGTTGAACAACTATTTAGGGGAGTTATATGTGCGGAATAGTGGTTGGCCCTTTAAGTTTAGACTCCTTAAGTTTCTGAAATCACTTAGTTAATCCAAGGCAGTTCAATTTAGTTTCAGGGAACTTGTCCAATACAGTTTTGCACAGTCTTTGAATATGTATCTTTTGAGAGATCAGTTTTGTGTGCAGTGTTGAATGAATGTAAGTACTTGTAAAGCAAATCAACACAAGAGGTTATAGTGGTTCAGAGACTCAAGCTCCTACATCCACTTTCCCTGATTTAACAGGATAATTCCTTCACTCTTGGAATTAACTTGTTTTATAGTGTCAAGGTGCACTTGATCAATAACACCACTCCTTGGTGAATTGATCCCTAGGATGTCTAGAGTCCTAGTACCCTCTTCTCAACTCAGAACTGAACTGTTCTTCTCTCAACAGTCAGCTCCTACCACTTCTACTACTACAACCTTCTCACTTTCTCACTTGAAAGAGGTAAGGGTTGAAGTAAGGTTCCAACTAATGAGATATCCTTTACAATGAAGATCAGTGTATAAGGATATGATATCTCTCTAAGCTTTGTGTATGAATATACAGTGAGTTCAGCTTAGAAGAAGTGTTTCAAGACTAAGAATGTCTTTTGAAGACTTTGAAGCTTTCAGAATAGTTGCTCAGTTGGATGTAGAATGGATGCTTCAAATGGTCTTCACACTCCTTGTATTTATAGACAAAATGAGGATTTGCCCGTTGGAGAGGCAGCCCCAAATTGCTATAAATGTCTTTCTTGAGTTCTTCAAACTGGAAGACAGATTCTTGATAGTGACATGTCCTTAATTGGGTAATAAACGGCTTGTAAGACTTTGTCTTCATTCTGCAGCACTTTTCCCAATGTTTGACTTCTTGTTAGGACTTGGACATGGCTTCTGAAGATTGATACAATGATAGGACAACATTCCTTATCAAATGGACAACTCTCCTTATCACTATCAGCAGATTTGCTTATTAGCAAAGTTGGCTTGCTCTTCTTCAGATGACTTGGCTCTTTCCCTTTGCTTCAATTCAAGGTGATCTCAGCATGTTGTATTGAAGTTCTTTAGGGTATGGTTGTCTCTAATTCTTCAGCATGGTTGACCTTCAAACATTAGAACTTTTGTTCTGGTTCAAACTTGCTGAGACAACTCTTCTGGGACAACTCTCCTGATCAGCATATTTGGTCTTTTAGTTTCAGAGCTGATGTTTTCACAGAGTTAACCTCTCTGGACAACTCTCCTGATCAGAGCATTTGACTAATCTTGTCCTTTTGAGCTTTGCAATCTTGTTCTTGCATAGAAATAACTCTTCTGGACAACTCTCCAAATCAGAGCATATGGTTTTCTTCTGGACAACCCTAAATTTATCATTCATATAAAATGTATTCAAATTATTTTGTTGATTTTATGTACTAAAGGCTTGTTATTAAATTTTTACAATTTTTAAAATTTACCGATATCGATATTCGATATCGATATATCCGTCGATATTTCCATAAATTTAAGGTCTCGATATTTCCACCGATACCGATATTTTCATCCTTGTTTGCAGCACCATTGAAACGGCTATGAAGCTTGACATCCTTTTATCCACTGTATAAAAGGCCTCTTCAATGGTTGCTTGAATGAATGTGTTGACTTTTGAAAAATGAGGCTGAGAAGACTTGTGTCAGATTCCAAATATGCACATTTCCCAAGGTTGATTTGTGGCAGAAGCTACACTCAACCAACGGTCAGATGGGACAGGCTCCCTGAACATTCCTACTGCAATTTAGAATGTTCCAACATTCATTCAATGCTTCACTCTTTAATGCTTCAAGTCTTCAATGCTTGGTTCAGGCATGATTGGCAATAAATGCTTCATTGATTGTGTCTTCTGTGAGCTTTGGCATTCAATGCTCTTGAACATTTGCACTTTAATTGTTCTGATCATTTGCATTTATGAACATTGCCTTAACATGCTTGATCTCTTCAGCTTAGATGTCCACTTTGATAGCTTGTCTTGTAAGTTCAACAACTTTGGCCTAGCACCTTAATATATATTAAGCTGCCTAACATTCAGCTTTGGACAACTATCCTGAACTCTAAAATCTCACACCATTTCTGAGATTTTTGACTTAAGCATTCTACTTACTCAAGTGTTCTGAGACAACTTGTCTGAACTTAGACTTGAGCATATCTCAACTAATCTGAACATCATCAATCAAGGGTTTTGGTATCTAAATCAAAATCATTTTATTCCCAACAATTTCCCCCTTTTTGATGATGCCAAAACCTATTACAAAAGGGAACTTGACTTATACTATACTTTACCTTCAGGAAGAGTGAACTGGTCAACTTGCCTGAAAGAAACTGTTAGCACAATAAATCAAGTAGATATGTCATGTTAGGTTAGTTGAGATAATGAGTTGTTATCTCTTGATAGAAACATAGTGGTCCTTTTATATAAGTCAAAGAGCATTAAAGAGCTGAAAATTAAGAAGGACTCACTAGTCTAGTACTGCAAAATAACAACAATCATAAAAATCATAAAAGCAAATAGGAAAGAAGTGAACTTATCCATCAGAGAGTTCCATCATCTTGAGGAGCAATGCCATATTGAGCCCATACTCTTTTCTTCAATTCCCAGATCTCTTTGTTGGTTCCTTTAAGGCCAGGCTTCAACTTTTCCATCCTGATGATGTTGATGAATTCTTCCAGTATCTTTCCCTCATCAATTAAGTTCCCATTGAACTTAGGAGGCATGTACAGAATAGGACCAGGGGCCTTGAATTCAACTCTGGCCATCTCAGCTGCTGCAAACAGCTTTTGGTAGAGGTCCCTATGGTTCTCAAACATAAACTGCACAAAGACTTCATCTACACTCTCTTCAAGCCACTTTCCAATGACATAAAAGTCATATACAAAACTTCTCTTGGCCTCCTCCCATGCATCATTCAGTGAGATTGGAACCCACTTATCATGGTGAGGGTACTGAGTGTCCCATCTTTGCAGCATTTGTGGTTTGAGCCTTCTGTAAGAAGCCCTCCTTCTTGGAGCTTTGAAGTTTGCCCTCCTTCCATCTCTTGCCTTGTTGGCCTCAACCAACTGGTCCATTCTCTCTTTAGCTCTTTGAAGAGCTAGCTTCTCCTGTGTCTCTGGATCCTTTCCAAATCCTTCTTCAAATAGCTTAGAAGGATCATCAGCAAGCTTGGGCACTCTAACTTCAGGCTCTTTGTCCTGTTCAACTTCTTCAACTTCTTTTTCTTCAATAACTGGCAGTTTGACTGCTTTCTTCAACCTCTTGGATTTCCTTACTGGAGTTGTTTCTACAGACTGAAATTCTGATGGCAGAGTCAGGCTAGTTGGGAATTCATTGAAGGCTTGCAATTCCTTCCTCTTTCTTTCAGATACTCTTGTTACTTTCCCCCTTACTTCAGCAGCCTTTTCTTTGGGGTCAAGTCCTGCAGACCACCACCAGGCCTTTGAAGCCTCCTTGCCTGACTTTCCATGGCTGACATCATAGATTCTTTGACAGCAATTTGAATTTGCTCTTCTTCAGTCAAGTTTTCAATGTTCATTGGGCCTTTGCTTTCCCAATGTCTTCTACTGCCTCCTCCTCTTCATCAGGGACCTTCTCCTTTCCTTTGGATTCACCAATCACCAAGGTTCCCTTTGCCCTAGCTCTCTCTCTTTCCCCCTTTTTGGCATTATCAAAACACTGGGGCTTCAAGTCACTTATAGTGACAGAGAGATGTGAGTGAGCATGAGTGAGGGACTTCAACTCCTGTAGCAAATAAACATTCTCATCATGGATATTTTGCATTTTGTCATCTGCCATGCTCAAGAATGTGTGAACAGGTTTCATCTTTTGGGCAACAATGGCATCCAAGGTTGCTTTCAGAGATTGATCAAGTTTGGCCTGAAGTTGATCAGTGAGGTTGGTCACAACTTGATCAGACACTTTGGCCATAAGTTCAACAGTGAACTTCTCTGCAGCCTCTTTCACCATTGCAGCTTTCAATTGTTCAGCTTTCTTTCTCTGTGCAGCAGTCCTTTGCCTTAATGCATCTTTGATTGTCCTTCTCAAGGCTCTCACATTGTCCTTGTAGAGATTCTTGAGATCCTTCTGCTCTTTCTTCACAGTTTTTGTGAACTTCACCATCTCCTCCTTTGCCTTTGTTACTTCTGTTGAAACTGTTTGCAGTCCAGTTTCAACACCACAAATCCTTGCATCCAGTGTTGGCAAGATTACTTCCTCTGAGCCAGTAAGCCTCATCTCCACAGAGGCAAGAGTTTTGCCTTGGTCATCAAGGGTGTCTACTGTTGCAGCATGAGCTTTCTCAACTTCCCTGACCAAAGTATCCAACTTCTCTGACTGATGCTCAATGGATGTTGCAGTTTTTGATGCAATTTGCAAGCTAGCCTCAGTTGCATTTGCTTGCTCAAAGTAGATCTTGTTCAAGGTGGACACATTTGCTGAGACTGCTTCTAGGTCAATGTCAGCATCAACTGGGATATCTGTAAGAGAGGCATCTGCAAAAATTTGCTCAATGGTGACAGCTACTGAATCTGCAAAACTAAGAGTGTTAGTAAAAACTCCCTCAACACCCTCATTCTTTTTATCTCCCAATAGGCCTGATTCATCAGCACCTATACTCTCATTTTCAACTTCTTTCTTTTCTTCATTATCAATAGATAAGCTCACATTCACTGGAGAATCAGGCCTCCTTTCACCAAGGAATTCATCAAGTTCAGATTTGACTTGAAGAATAGCCTGACTCTCATATTGGGCTGCACCCAATATTTCTACTACATCTCTCTCTATGATTGGTGCACTCAGGGAACCAGTAATCATACACTCATCCTCACCTTCTCCCTCTGATTTTTCATCACTTTTTGCCTTTTCAACTCCTTCTTTTCCTAAACCTGACACCTCCATATCCTCAACAGGATCCACAGAGGGCAGTTGTTGGGAGATCACAGTGCTTGGGCATCCCAAGGCCACTGAGTCATCCTGAATGACTAAAGGCTGGTCAATGTCCAACTGTCCTGACATTGATGAGGCTTTAGCCAAACTAGCTTCTCCCATGGAAGTCTCAACATTGTCAAGCTGTGCCTCAGGTTCAGGAGAACCATCCTTGGCCAATGCATCTTGGACTGAGTCACCATCTTTGGTCAACTCCTCTGAATGGTCAGAGTCCTTAACAGAATGATAGGTCAAGTAATGTACCTGAGCAGAGTTGAGGCCAGGAGGATTGAGATTGGTGTTGTCATCATCATCATCATTGTTATCATCAGATGGGCTGTCTGGATGCTTGATTCCTTGTGCAATTCTTTCTCTCTCAGCAAACACCTTTACATGAACAATGGTGCAGAATAAGGCCTCAGTGGTTAACACACTGGTCTTTTTTACATTTGCAAAATGTAACAGCCTATTTTCTTCAACCTGCCACCAGCTAGCTCCCTTATCCTTGATAGCTTGTGCTATCTCCACAATTGTTCTATCATTGATCTCAACAAGTGCCCTGAGATCATAGAATTGTTGTTGCAGCCTAGGATATGCCTTCAATCCTGGATATAACTCATCCACATTGGCTCTTGCAATCTGCCTCAACATCCCTTCATAGGTGTACTCTTCACCACTTTCTTCTTCATCAGAAGAGTTGATTTGGGATTCAGGAGGGTTGGTTTTGGATTCAGGTAGGTTGAGCTGGGATTCAGGTTGGTTGGATCTGGAAGGATTGGGTTTAGAAGAGCTTAGGACAAGTTGGGATTCAGGTGCTTTTGAGAGCAATGTTCCTGAAGAGGTAATTGGAATGTCTGGAATGGGTGGGAGAGAAAATTGACCACCTTCTTGAAGAGCAGTTTCAAGAAGTTTGGTGTAAGACAAAAGTCTGGGATCAAGAGGGGAGAATGTCCTATCTTCAATGTCAGCTAAATCAGCTAACACATCAATTCCTGTCCTATCAGGAGCACCTTCAGGAGAATAAACTTTCTTTGCAATAATTGGGGCATCTTCAGGAGTCTTGCACTCCTCTTCTTCATGCCTTGATGGAGATATTCTTTGAGATTGAATATCAGGAGAATTGGCTTCAGGGCTGTTGGGCTTTGATTTGGACTTGGAGTTAGACCTACTTGCTTGTCTAATCTCCTTGAAAAATTCCTTCCTTTTCTTCTCCTCTTCCATCAACTTCTGCTTCTCAGAAGTTTTGATGATTCTTCTTCTTCTTTCTGACCTTGTTGGCTTATCAAGGTCCCTAAACTCTGTTACAGACTCAGGTTGCAAGGGGACAACCTCTCTGACTTCTTCACTTTCTTCAAGAGGATTGACTCCTTCTTCAGCAACCTTTTCAATTTCTTCAGAAGTGGCTCCTCCACTTCTTGACTGGCTTTCTGGGGGAGATTCACTCAGAATCTTTTTCATCTTCTTCATCTTTGGCTGAGCTTTTGGTGGTTGAGCTTTTCTTTTTCTTGGAGAGGTTCTGGTTGTTGGTACAACAACACTTGCTTTCTTTGAAGCTGCATCCTGCTTCCTCTTTTCTGTCTAAGAAGACAGCTTCCTAAACATCACCTTTTGAGCTGGAAAAGGCTTTGTCTTGGCTTGGAGGTGGGTATAATGTGCAAATCTTTCTAAGAGCAAGCTAGCTCTTATGCAAAATTGGAGTCTCCCATCCACTACCACCTTGTGGTGCTTCACCTCTTTGAATTTAAACTTTTCATTCATCATCTTGTCTAGAATGAAGTTTTTCCATTTGAACTTGACTCTCTTCTCAGCAGAGTCAATCACAGCAGCCATCACTCTCAACTTAGGCATACTGATTTGTTCAACACTCCCAGAGTGGCTCAACAAACTTTTTACCACACAATCAAATAAGTGCCTGTAAACTGGTTTCAAGGTGTTCTTGTTCTGAGCACTTACAACTTTCTTGGGTTCTATCATCCATGGATAGTAGAACTCCTGATCATCTTCCTCTTTATACATCTCTGGATTCTGGCCTGCTGAAGGTAGCCCAAAGCTAGCATCCAGATCCTCAGCAGTGAAGATGATGGTGTGTTGGCTTTCTTCTTCTTCATCTTCCTCAGCATATGTCAGCTTGGTGCATACATCACCCTTTTTGCCCTTCCATCTGAGATAGGCAAAGAATTCTGCCATGAATGGATTCAGGCAGGAATCAGGCTTGGTGCCAAGGAATTTCTCAAGCCCTGCCTCCCTTAGCCATTGGAGGACTTGATGAACTTCTGTGTCTGGGCTGTCAAAAGCAACCAACTTTTCAAACCAAAGTGAATTTGGGTTGCTAAGATAGGAGAAATCAATGTCCAAGGAGGAGTCATTGAAATCTACAAGTTCTTCTCTCTTAATTTTGGGTGCCATGGATAATTTTGAGAGTTAGAAAGGTTTTGGAGAAAAATTGCAGGTTTTGAGAGGTTTTCAAAAGAACTTTGAGAGTTTGAAATTATGAGTGCGTGAGGAAGAAAGTAAAAATCGAGGAGTTTATATATGAAGGGATTTTATTAACCGTTGGTTAATAGATAATAACAGTGGGTAAAAATAAAAACCAATTGGATAAAGTGGGGTAGGCGTTTAAAAGAATGTTTAATGCAAATCAATGGCCTTGATGATGGCTCAAGAATTCATGAAATCTTAATGGAGATTTTGCATTAAATGTTGATTTGCCATTTTGGGGGCAAAGATCTTAATAGCACACGCCATCCTAAAATGGCATACTCTTAGACCAAGAAATCTTTTAAATGTCTAATCAATGCTAAAAATAGCAATAATTATCCAATTTTACTCGGACAAACATCCTGAGATGTGTTTTAACTTCTCTCTTGGTCAACCTGTCTGACCAACATGTCTGAGTGGGTCCCAATGTTGCTGACTGGGTCCCACTAGGACAAAGCTCCTGACCAACATTGTTGAACATCATAAGGACAACTTTGCTGATTATCCCTTTTTGACAGATTGCTTCAGTGAGGTTGGTCAACCTTGCTGAAGTTCAATTTAATGAACTTCCCCCTTCTTATGAGCTTCCTTCTTTCATTCCTCCATCTTCCCTGGATCAAGCAAGCCTAATTCAGCTGATAGTTCCAAGAATCTTGCTTCAGCTAGTGGCTTGGTCAAGATATCATCTTTTTGCTTATCAGTGTGGATCTTGACAAGCTTGATATCTTTCTTTTCCACATGATCCCTTATGAAGTGATGCTTTATATCCACATGCTTGCATCTGGTGTGGAGCACTGGATTCTGTGAGATAGCAATTGCACTATTGTTGTCACAGAATATTGGCACTTCATTTGAGATGACTTTGTAATCTCTCAGTTGCTGCCTGAGCCAAAGTATCTGAGCACAGCAACTTCCAGCTGCTACATATTCTGCTTCAGTTGTTGAAGTTGCAACTGTATTTTATTTTTTGGAGAACCATGAGATAAGCTTGCTGCCCAAGAACTGACCTGTTCCAGAAGTGGACTTTCGGTCAATTCTACATCCTCCATAGTCTGCATCTGAATATCCAGTGAGCTCAATGTTGTCATCAGCTGGATACCAGAATCCAAGACTCTCAGATCCCTTGAGATATCTTAGAATTCTCTTGGCAGCATCAAGATGGCTCTTCTTTGGATTAGCTTGAAATATTGCACACACTCCAACTGCAAATGTAATATCAGGCCTGCTTGCAGTGAGATATAGCAAGGATCCTATGATTCCTCTGTAGTTAGTGGAGTGTGTTGATTCTCCACTTTCATCAGGATCCATTTTCCAGTTAGTATTCATAGGAATTCTGACTGGCTTTCTTGTAGCGCATCCAAATTTCTTGATCATGTCCCTTGTATACTTGGCCTGATTAATGAAGATTCTTTTCTTAGACTGTGTGACTTGAAGTCCTAAGAAGAAATTCATCAATCCCATCATGGACATCTCAAATTTGCTCTGCATCAGTTTGGAGAACTTCTCACATAGTTTCTCATTTGGAGATCCAAATATAATGTCATCCACATAGATTTGGACTAACAAAATATCATCTCCTTCACAGATTCTGAACAAAGTTCTGTCGACAGTGCCTTTGACAAAACCATGATCTAGAAGAAACTGTGATAAGGTGTCATACCAAGCTCTTGGAGCTTGCTTTAAGCCATAGAGAGCTTTCTTCAATCTGTACACCTTGTCTCCTTCTTCAAATCCTGGGGGCTGTTCAACATATACTTCTTCTTTGAGCACCCCATTGAGAAATGCACTCTTCACATCCATTTGATACACCTTGAATTTCATGTGAGCTGCATAAGCTAAGAAGAGTCTGATTGCCTCAAGTTTGGCCACTGGAGCAAAGGTCTCATCATAATCAATCCCTTCAGATTGACAATATCCTTTGGCCACCAGTCTTGCTTTGTTCCTCACAATGATGTCATTTTCATTTTTCTTATTTTTGAACACCCATTTGGTTCCAATGACATCTTGATGAGTTGGCCTATCCACTAGCTCCCATACTTCATTTATGGTAAACTGGTTCAGCTCTTCTTGCATGGCTATGATCCAGTTGGTGTCCTGTAGTGCTTCCTCAATATCTTTTGGTTCCTGTTCTGAAAGAAAACAACAAAACAAAGTACTTTCTCCATGAAATCTTCTAGTTTTGATCCCTTCACTTGGATTTCCAAGTATCAGGCTAGTTGTATGGTCATGTAACCAAGTCCTTCTAGACCTGATCCTTTCAGGAGGATTGTCCTCATCTGAAGTTGGATCACTAGATTCATTAAATTCAGGAAAGTTAATTGAAGGATCAAGTTCAGGATCATATTCAGGGGTATTGTCCTCATTGTCAGATAAGTTGACATTTTCATTGGTTCCCCCTTGAATATTGGATCCATTAACTACCTCATCATTGCCTGCTTCTTCATTGGTAGTTGTTACCTGGTTTTGAACTGGGATGGGGTCAGTCAGTTCAATTTCTCCTTCAGGTTGGTTGTCTTTTGGTTGATTGCCATCAGGTAGGTTGTCCAGTTTTTTATTTTCATGAAGTTCAGGCTGGGCAACATCTACAAACACTGTTTCCTTGCTTTGAAGCCTTAATCTGGTTGTTCTTTGTGTTATCTCATCAATATTCAGGTTTCTATCCCTGAACTCATTAACATATTCATCAAACACAACATGAGGTGTTTCTTCCACAATAAGGGTTTTGCAATTGTAGACTCTGTAAGCCTTGCTGATTTGTGAATATCCAACAAATATTCCTTCATCAGCTTTGCTGTCAAAAGCTTTCAATTGTTCTTTCCCATTATTATGAATGAAACACTTACAACCAAATATATGGAAATAAGCAACAGTGGGCAATCTACCTTTCCAAATTTGATATGGGGTTTTACCTTGTCCTTTGGTGATTAAGGACCTGTTTTGAGTGTGACATGCAGTGCTAATGGCTTCAGCCCAGAACCTTTTAGGCAATTTGGATTCAGCAATCAATGTTCTTGCTGTTTCTTTCAAGGTTCTGTTTCTTCTTTCAGCAACACCATTTTGTTGAGGTGTTCTTGCTGCTAAAGTCTCATGAGTGATGCCATTCTTGCTGCAGTACTCATTGATGTATGAGTTTATGAATTATGTGCCTTTGTCAGATCTGATCTTGACAATACTTAGGCCCTTTTCATTGCTCAATCTCATCATCAATTCAGGTAGCTTGACTTGGGTCTCCTTTTTTGTTCAGCAAGAATACTACCCAAGTGTACCTGGAAAAATCATCAACAACAACTAATGCATATTTTCTTCCATTCAAACTTACTGGGATGATTGGACCAAATAAATCCATATGCAGTAGTTGAAGAACTCTCTCAGTTGAGATGACAGGTTTTCCTTTGAATGAAGCTTTGATCTGCTTTCCTTCCTGACATGGCTGGCATATGTGTTCTTTGGTGAACACTTGATTAGGCAGTCCTTTGACTAGAGAGTTTCTTGCAATCTTGTTGATGGTTTTGAAATTCAGATGGTTCAATCTCTTGTGCCATAGCCAGCTTTGCTCATTTGTGCTTTTGGCAACAAGGCAAACTGCTTCAGGGGTTTTGCTCCAATCTGCAAAATAAACATTTCCCTTTCTCACCCCTGTTAGTAGCACCTGTTGTGTTGAATTATTTTTGATAATACATTCATTTGGTGCAAATTCAACACTATATCCTTTATCACAAATTTGACTTATAGACAGCAAGTTGTATTTTAGGCCTAGGACATATGAGACATCAGTAATTTTGACATTACCAATGTTTAATGTACCATAACCTCTTGTGATTCCTTGAGAGCTGTCTCCAAAGGTTACTGAAGTACCATCTTTTTCTATGAATTCTAAGAGAAGCTCTTTGTTCCCAGACATGTGTCTTGAACATCCACTGTCCAAGTACCATGCTGTTTTCTTGTTGATGCTTCTCTTCTTCTTGTGGTCCTTGCAGCCCTGCAAAGTCAAAATTTAGGTACCCTTTCAGTGTTGGGTCCTAGAGGGTTAGCTGTACCTTTTGGAACCCAAATCTGCCTGATTACTCTGATTGACTCAAAGTGACTGACTTGGTTTCCATTTACATCTACATACACAGTTTGACCCTTAAATGCCTTGGGTATCTTCTGTGTATAAGTGTTGGCCTTGTAAGGTTCAGGAGAGTTGGTGAATTTCCTTGGGACATTTCTCCTGAAGTTACTAGACTTAGGTGCAGCTTGGAAAGACCTTTGTGGATAGGAGCTTGGATGGCCTTTTCCTCTTGGCATGTGAGGTTCAGGCTTCCTGAAGGTTTTATACCTGTTAGAGGGGTTGGGCCTCAATCCATTCAGTTGAGGTTGCATCATTTGAGTTGGCCTTTTCTGAACAGATTTTGGACAACTCTTCTGATGAGAATTCAGATAGGTTGACCTTCCATTGGTTCTACCTTTCTGAACCTCATTTCTCCTGTAAGCAATGCCTTTAACCTTTTCCTTAGGTATGGGTTTAGGGACATTGTTTACTTGAGTTGGTATAAAAATTCCTTTACCCTTATCCTTGATCAGTGGTTGATTTACTTCCATTTCATTTTGTTGTGCCACTGATCTTACAAAAGTCATCTTAGAATTGCTTGATGAGGCAATACTAAGACCAGGTGAGGGTTCAAATGGATTATAGCCTAATCCACCCTTTTGAGCAAATGGTCTTTGAAACCCTTGAATTTCTTCTATTGCTTTAGCAGATTTATTCAAGACAGACATCTTTAATTTTAAGCTCCCCTCACTTAATTTAAGAGTATCAAATTCACTGGAGAGATTGTCAAATTTTGCTTGAAGGATTCTAAGATCAAAATCCTTTTTCCTCAAGGCCAGTTCTTGTTCATCAATCAACTTTTGTTGTTCAGTTACTTTGAGAGTCATTTTATCATGTTCTCTCACAGTCTGCTGATACAACTCAGTTGATTTAATGTCAAACTCTGGTTCAGGAAGATTGGGAGTTTGAACTTTAGAATTCAAGAGCTCATTTTCTCTCAGTGCCATATTACATACCTCTTGTAGCCTGGTGAAATCCTCAAGTAACTTCCCAAAGTTAAGTTTTAAGTGGATTTCACTGGACTCATGTGTGTTAATGGAAGAGTTGGAAGATGAACATACCTCTTCATTCTCAAATGCCATTTGACAGTCATCATCACTGTCACTGTTGGAGAACAATCCATCATCAGAAGAGTAGACACTCTCTTCACTTGCTGATTCCCTAGCTACCATGGCCTTCCTGTTGCTTAGCCTCTTGTCTCTCTTGTTCTGCCTTTCTTTTCTTTCTTTGGCAGTTAGGTCAGGACAATCATACTGAAAATGACCCTTTTTCTGGCAATTGTAACACACATCTTCATCATCATTTTTCTTGCTTGAGGACTCCTTCCTCCTTGATGATGATGGTTCACCTTTGTTGTACTTCTTTTTATCAGCATATTTGTCTTCTTTCTTCTCATCAGAGATTTTGTCCTCTGATTTGTTATCAGGAGAGCTGAATCTCCTTCTGGTTCTGTTGTCCTGGTAGAACTTCTTGTATCTACCAAATCTGGAGTTGAGTTTCTCAAATCTCCTTGCCATGAGTGCCAGCTCCTCCTTCATTTCTGATTTTGAAACAGATTGAGAAGATCTTTGAGTATTTTTCTTCTCTGTTTCAGTAGCTTTGAAAGCAACACCTTTGCTTGAGGAAGATGGCTCATCATGCACCTTCTTTCTATTGAGATCAAACTCATATGCTTTGAGTTCAGAGAATACTTGCTACATTGGCATGTTGTCAAGATTGCTGGTATTTTGCATCATGACAGAATATATGTCCCACTTTGATGTGAGACTTCTCAGAATCTTCAAAGCAACTTCTCTTTTGGCATAGAACTTGCCCAAAGAATTCATCTCATTCATGATGTCAATGAATCTGCCATCAAGATGATCAATAGTTTCATTTGGTTCCATGGTGAATTGCTCATACTTTTGGATAGCCACTTGAAGCTTGTTTTCCTTTATCTTTTGGGTACCTTCACACATAAGTGCTAGGGTATCCCAGATCTCCTTTGCTGTGGTGCAGTGATACACTCTTCCCATCACTGCATCTGGAATAGTCTGGTACAAGGTGTTCATGGCAATGTAGTTCAGATTGTGCCTTTTTCTCTCTTCTGCTGTCAGCTCATCCTCATCTTTTGGCAATAGCTCCCTTGGGTCTGCTTTTTGAGCATCAGTGACCTTGGGATTGAGCTTGGTGAAGGTGAATGGTCCTCTGGTAATGACTTTGAGCATTTCATCATGCTGGCAAGCAAGATGTGCTCTCATCCTGATCTTCCAGAAATCATAATTCTCAATTGAGAACATTGGCAACTTGTGATGAGAAATATGATTGACTTGGTTTGGGCCCATGTTGTTGATGGTGTTGACAGCATCTCCTGGAACTGCATTGTTAGCCATTCTTATACAGATAGACAAAGGAAAATACAAATAGATTTTTCAGAAATTTGGATCAGTTCAGTGACCACAGAAATAATGTGAATTTTTGAAAGTCAGTTGAATGTTCAGAAGCAGTGGTCTTTGAACCCCTGCTCTGATACCACTTGTTGGTCCTTGGTGGAGTATAACACAAGTGTATGGGGGGAATGCACTTGTGTATGCAAATTCTTTTCCTTTTTGACAAATTAGTCTTATCAGGCAAGTTGTCTCACAACTAGCCTGAGTGAGAACTTTGATAGATACTTGTCCTACTGATTAGTATTGAGTGATCAGTTGGCTAAATATCTAAAAGAGTTGCTAAGTGCGGAATGTGGTTGGTCTTTGACTCAAAGAAATACTCCTAATTGATTTCTGAAAAATACAGTTATCAGGGACTTTGTCCAAAACAGTTTTTCTTGACTTACTGAGTTTTGCTCTTTGAAATATGTTAGAATGTAAGTAAATAAAGAGTGCAGTAAGTAAATGGCACACAAGTTTATAGTGGTTCAGAGACTCAAGCTCCTGCATCCACTTTCCCTGATTGAACAGGATAATTCCTTCACAATGGAATTAGCTTGTTTTATAGTGCCAAAGTGCACTGATCAACAACACTCTCTTAGTGTTTTGATCCCTAGGATAATCTGAGTCCTAGTGCTCAATCTCTCTGAGTTAAGACTGTGTTTCACAATAACAGTCCTTAACTCCTCACTTCTACAACAAACTCTCTCTTCACTAAATGAGATAAGGGTTTGAGGTTTGGTTCCAACTTATAGAGATATCCTTTACAATAAGAACAGTGTAAATGCTTAGGATATCTCAATGCTAAGCTTTGGATGTTTTACAAAGATTGGCTTAGCTTGATGAAGTGATTCAAGAAACTTGGGATTCTAGAGAACAACTTGGTTTCCTTTGAAAGCTTGATGATAGTTTGATAGTTTGTAGTTTGATGATTGAATCCCTTGATCACTTTTGTATTTATAGGCAAATTTGAGCAGCTAACCGTTGGAGGGATAGCAATTCAAACTTGTCTATTTGCAGCACCATTGAAACGGCTATGAAGCTTGGCATCCTTTTATCCACTGTATAAAAGGCCTCTTCAATGGTTGCTTGAATGAATGTGTTGACTTTTGAAAAATGAGGCTGAGAAGACTTGTGTCAGGTTCCAAATATGCACATTTCCCAAGGTTGATTTGTGGCAGAAGCTACACTCAACCAACAGTTAGATGGGACAGGCTCCCTGAACATTCCTGCTGCAATTTAGAATGTTCCAACATTCATTCAATGCTTCACTCTTTAATGCTTCAAGTCTTCAATGCTTGGTTCAGGCATGATTGACAATAAATGCTTCATTGATTGTATCTTCTGTGAGCTTTGGCATTCAATGCTCTTGAACATTTGCACTTTAATTGTTCTGATCATTTGCATTTATGAACATTGCCTTAACATGCTTGATCTCTTCAGCATAGATGTCCACTTTGATAGATTGTCTTGTAAGTTCAGCAACTTTGGCCTAGCACCTTAATATATATTAAGCTGCCTAACATTCAGATTTGGACAACAATCCTGAACTCTAAAATCTCACAACATTTCTGAGATTTTTTACTTAAGCATTCTACTTACTCAAGTGTTCTGAGACAACTTGTCTGAACTTAGACTTGAGCATATCTCAACTAATCTGAACATCATCAATCAGGGGTTTTGGTATCTAAATCAAAATCATTTTATTCCCAACATATATATATATATATATTAATTCGGGGTGGGTCAGTCGGGCATAAGATCCAGATCGACCAATACTCAATACGGGGCGGATTCGATCTGATCCAAAGCTCGCAGGTGGGGTGGGTACCCGCGGGTCGGGTCAATATTGTCATCCCTACTTCTGATCTTTCGTCTTTAGAGTTCTTTGAGAGAATCCGTTGAAATTTCTGATTTTAGAAGAGATCTTGGATAGTGAAATTTATTTATATTTTTTTAGGAGAATCCAACAAAATCCATAGAATATTAACTATTGAATACCTAAAGATTTTTAAAGACTTTTTAAAATCCGTATTGAATATCTCAATATTTTTAAAGACTTTTTAAAATTCGAATTGAATACCTCCAAACTTTGAAAGTTTAAAAAAATCCTACAAAATCCACAACCAATACACCCCCTTAATCTATATGTGTTATGATTCTATAGAGAGGCTTGACAATATGTCTAAAAAAATTGAAGTAAGGCAAAAACTTGTGTGAGACCGTCTCACGGATCTTTTTCTGTGAGACGGATCCTTTTAACCCATATTTCAAAATTTTGGGTAGGATAACCCATGTTTTTTTTTTTTTCAAATTTTGATTTGTAAAAAAAATGATAATGTTTAAGTAAAAAATTATACTATTTTTAATAAAAGTGACTATCACTTTTACTTAAACACTATCACTTTTTGCTCAAACATTATCACTTTTTATATATAAAGTCGTCTCATGGATCTCATTCTGTGAGACGGTCTCACCCAAGACTAGCCCTTTAAGTAATTATTTTAACTCAATGCACAAGTTGAATTTTCAATCTGACTAATTTTCAATGCACATGGGAATAGATGTAGGAATAAAACGTAATATTGTATAAATTTATTTTAAATTATTATTATTAAGTCTTGTTAAAAATATATTATCATTTTATATTAATAATATTATTATTCAATATTAATATTATTATTATTATTTTAATAATTATTACTAGTGATAGCGTTATTATTAATAATATATGTTTGTCAGTTTTGTCTTATTAATTTTATTATTTATAATAAACGTGTAATTTAAATAAAAATATTTTTTATTTTTAAATAAGAATTTATTTTACTATTAAATAAATTAAAATTAATTTAATTACTTATATTATCAAGAATTATTATACTATTATTAATAATATATTATACATATTATTTATATTTTTGAAAATTATTAAATTATTTTTTATATTAATATATTTATAATTAATATTATTAAAAAATAATATTATGTTAAAATTTAATGTATTATTATTTATATTTTTTAAATTTATTATATTTTTATTTTTGAGATTATATATTATATTAATATTTTTTAAATATAATATTTTTATTTTTAATTATTACAGAGTAAATAATAGTATTATTATTATTAGTTTTATTTATTTATTTATTAAAAGTTTGATTCCATTCAACCATATTTTCATCTCATCATACCAATCATGCCGTAAGGGTGGAAAGGAATGAGAATTTCATACTTTTGAAAATCACAATTCCGTTCAGTAATGATGATTCCATTCCATAAATCTTATCAATCACATAATTAGGAATGAATCCATGAATAATGGTTTCATTCATGGGTCATTTCACCATACCACTAGGGTATGATTGAATGAATTTGAGGCTGAATGGAATGACGGACTGAATTGAATGACATAAGAATGATCAATCCTATAATTGGTATACAATGAAAATGAATATGGGAATGAAATGTAGTATTTTATAAATTTATTTTAAATTATTATTATTGAGTATTGTTAAAAATATATTATTATTTAAAATTAATATTATTATTATTGACTATTGTTAAAAATATATTATTTTTATTATTAATATTTTAATAATTATTGCTGAAGAGTTATTATTATTATTAATATATATATATGTTTGATTTTATAATTTATAATAAATGTATATTTTATATACAAATAATATTTTTTATTTTTAAAATAAGAATATTATCATTATTTTAATATTAAAAAATTAAAAAAATATTATTATTTATATTATCAAGAATTATTATTCTATTATTTTATATTATAAAAAATAATATATTGTATTTAGTACTCTGTATTATTTATATATTTTTAAAAAACTTAAATTATTTTTTATGTTATTATATTTATAATTTAATATTATTGAGAAATAATATTATTGTTAAAATTAATATATTATTGCTCCCTCTATCCCAAAAACCTTTCATACTTACTATCCACCCACTTTTTTAAAAATATTATAATAAATAAAATTTTGAGATATAATTTTATAAAAAAATAAATAAGTGGGTTGACTTGTGTGTATGTATGGACCATAAAAATAATGACATTAAATGTAATATTGTAGATATTGTACGAGTGGAGTTTCTAAAGGACCGAAAAGTAGGTGTGAAAGGTTCTTTGGGACCGAGAGAATATTATTTATATTTTTATTTTTTATTTTTATTATTAAATAATATTTTTATTATAATAATTTTTATGACAATATTTATTAAAAATTTGATTCCTTCCTTAAACCCATAGGGTGAGAAGGGATGAGAATTTCATACTTTTAGGAATCATCATATTCCATTCGATAAATTATACCAATCATAAAATTTGGAATAGATCTATGAATGGTGATTCCATTCATGGCGTATTCCACCATACCTAAATCTAGAGATGTTTATCCGGGTTGGGTTAACCGGGCTGGCCCATTTAATCATGAAAAATATAGGGTTAGGGTTCATGAATCACAAGTCCGTTTAAATCCGAGCTTTTTTAACCCGGACCGGTTAGCCTGCGGGCTAAATCGGGCCAGCCCGCTAGCCCGAGTTGTTATTATTATTTTTTTTAAATAAATAACCTAAGAACAAATTTTGGGTCATTTGATATGTTGGTCCTGAAAGGAGTATATAACAAGTGTATGGGGGGGGGAGGGGAATACACTTGTATGCAAATCTTTTCAACTTATGATCAAACCAGAGCTCAGCAAGGTTGTCTTGGACAACTCTGCTGAAGATGAATAACTCAACTAAGATAATCAAACTACTAAGTACTATTGAGTACTTAGTTGAACAACTATCTAGGGGAGTTATATGTGCGGAATAGTGGTTGGCCCTTTAAGTTTAGACTCCTTAAGTTTCTGAAATCACTTAGTTAATCCAAGGCAGTTCAATTTAGTTTCAGGGAACTTGTCCAATACAGTTTTGCACAGTCTTTGAATATGTATCTTTTGAGAGATCAGTTTTGTGTGCAGTGTTGAATGAATGTAAGTACTTGTAAAGCAAATCAACACAAGAGGTTATAGTGGTTCAGAGACTCAAGCTCCTACATCCACTTTCCCTGATTTAACAGGATAATTCCTTCACTCTTGGAATTAACTTGTTTTATAGTGCCAAGGTGCACTTGATCAATAACACCACTCCTTGGTGAATTGATCCCTAGGATGTCTAGAGTCCTAGTACCCTCTTCTCAACTCAGAACTGAACTGTTCTTCTCTCAACAGTCAGCTCCTACCACTTCTACTACTACAACCTTCTCACTTTCTCACTTGAAAGAGGTAAGGGTTGAAGTAAGGTTCCAACTAATGAGATATCCTTTACAATGAAGATCAGTGTATAAGGATATGATATCTCTCTAAGCTTTGTGTATGAATATACAGTGAGTTCAGCTTAGAAGAAGTGTTTCAAGACTAAGAATGTCTTTTGAAGACTTTGAAGCTTTCAGAATAGTTGCTCAGTTGGATGTAGAATGGATGCTTCAAATGGTCTTCACACTCCTTGTATTTATAGACAAAATGAGGATTTGCCCGTTGGAGAGGCAGCCCCAAATTGCTATAAATGTCTTCCTTGAGTTCTTCAAACTGGAAGACAGATTCTTGATAGTGACATGTCCTTAATTGGGTAATAAACGGCTTGTAAGACTTTGTCTTCATTCTGCAGCACTTTTCCCAATGTTTGACTTCTTGTTAGGACTTGGACATGGCTTCTGAAGATTGATACAATGATAGGACAACATTCCTTATCAAATGGACAACTCTCCTTATCACTATCAGCAGATTTGCTTATCAGCAAAGTTGGCTTGCTCTTCTTCAGATGACTTGGCTCTTTCCCTTTGCTTCAATTCAAGGTGATCTCAGCATGTTGTATTGAAGTTCTTTAGGGTATGGTTGTCTCTAATTCTTCAGCATGGTTGACCTTCAAACATTAGAACTTTTGTTCTGGTTCAAACTTGCTGAGACAACTCTTTTGGGACAACTCTCCTGATCAGCATATTTGGTCTTTTAGTTTCAGAGCTGATGTTTTCACAGAGTTAACCTCTCTGGACAACTCTCCTGATCAGAGCATTTGACTAATCTTGTCCTTTTGAGCTTTGCAATCTTGTTCTTGCATAGAAATAACTCTTCTGGACAACTCTCCAGATCAGAGCATATGGTTTTCTGTGGAGTATGCTTGTCCTTAGTGTTTGTTCCAGATTTTGAGCCTTGAGGGGACTTCATCTTGATCATCTTTAAAGCATAGGTTCCCCTCACATTGTGCATCTAGTCATCTAAGAGCTGCCTAACATATCAGTTTCTCATCTAGCTTTATACTATGTGTTCTAGCATTTTTAGAACACAATCATATTGACTTAGGCATGTCTCAGGGGGTTTTTGGTATTTAATCAAAACATATCTCATTTTATTCCCAACATGATCAATAACCATAATTATAAGCATTAAGAAACCCATTACCATCCATTAGTCATTATTACTATTTGTTTATTAGATTATGATATTTGTATAGCTATTTGGTCATATTAAGGACCAATGAGTTCTAAAATTGTGTTTAAATTATACTTTGATTTTCTCATTTACTGATCATTAAGTAATTATGTATTTTTCTATTTTATTTGCTTGTTGGACGTGCTAAATGCTAATTGACACCTCTAATTTTAAAAGAAAAAAAAATATTGTAGCCCGTTAGTGGCCCGTTTAGCCCGTGGCCTACTAGGGTTAGGTCTCAACAATTATAGGCCCGTTAAATATTAACCGATTAAGGCCCTAACCCGTTTAGCCTGTAGCCCTGTAGAGCTGGCCCTAGCCTATAGGGCTAGGGTCATCCCGATAGACATCTCTACCTAAATCCACGAGGGTGGGAAGGAATGATAATTTCATACTTTTGGAAATCACTATTCCATCAAGTAATGATGATTTCATTCCATAAATCTTATCAATCACATACTCCCCCCGTCTCATACTTGAAGGCACATTTTACCATTTTGGGCGTCCCATACTTGAAGGCACATTTTACCATTTTGGGCGTCCCATACTTAAAGACACATTACCTTAAAAACACTTTTAAACACTCCTCTTAAAACATCACAACATTACAACAAATGCCACTACTTTATTACACTAAAAAATAATTTTATTACTATTTATAAAGTTGAAAAGTTTTTACTACCTTCACTTTATCTTACACAATATTAACAAACAATTCATTCATAAAAACTCGTGTCCAATTGGTTTGAGCCTTCAAGTATGGAACGGAGGGACGAGGGAGTAATTAGGAATGAATCAACTATTCATGATTCCATTTATGAGTCATTCCACCGTAGCTCCATGATTTTTCTTTTCCTCCTTAATGATCTATCATTCCTTAAAAAAAAAAAAAAAAAAACAACCCTTGCCTTACTTTTTGGCGTATTTGTCAACCTTGCACCCAGTTAACTTATCACTACCACATCATCTTTATTTACATTAAAAAAAAACTCGGAATTGCAAAAAAAAAAAACAATTACTCCATCCATTTTATGTACTCTCCGTCCAATTTTATTATACCCACTTCTTTGAACATAAATTTTAATGAATATTGATTAGTTTATGTATAAAGTAGATAAGTTGGGGATATAATGAGATGTCGTGGAGTCCATTTATAGATAAAATGATTATTTATGAATAAAATTAATAACAATTTGAGTAAATAAGTGATGGTTAGAGGTTGAAGATAAAGTAGTGTTAATAGTATTATTTCTAAAAAGGGAATGGACATAATAAAATTGAAGAACCATAAAAGAAAGGAAAATGTGAATAATGAAATTGGACGGAGGGAGTATTAAATTGTACTCCCTTCGTCCCATAGAAACTTGCACACAAGGATGAAAATATCGGTATCGATAGAAATATCGAGACCTTAAATTTATGGAAATATCGACGGATATATCGATATCGAATATCGATATCGGTAAATTTTAAAAATTGTAAAAATTTAATAACAAGCCTTTAGTACATAAAATCAACAAAATAATTTGAATACATTTTATATCAATTATAAATTTATATAAAATATAATATACAATGTTATTTCGTATGACATTTATCGATATTTTTCGAAATTCATCGACATTTTTTCGATATTTTACTGATATTAGGCTCGATATTGTTATTGTTTATCGATATTTTCAATTTTTTTACAAATATCGTGGAAATATCGATATCGGTGACCCCCAAAAATGGATATATCGAGGATATATCGGGGATATTTCCGGATATTTTCATCCTTGCTTGCACACCTGGGATGACACACAATTTAAGAAATGTGTAAGAAAAAGTGTAATGAGTAATGTTTTGAGGGGTAGTTTTGTAAAGTTTTAAGAATAAAGTAAAAAGTAGATTGAGTGTGGAAAAGTAAGTAAATAAGACTATATTTTGAGGGTGAGAGTTATGAAAATATTTTCTTTTATGGGGTATGCAAATTGGTATGGGACATCCATTTATAAAAAGACACATTATACTTGATAAAAAACAAAAATATCATCAATTTTATGCAATTAACATAAAGTTAATTACAAATTATTTCTGGAATTATTAATTACATACAATATACTCCCGTCTGATCCTACTATAAGTTTCTCACTTTCCTTTTTTTTTTTTTTTTGAATGTTCCACAATAAGTTTTTCATTCATGGCAAATTATTTTCTCTCCCTCAATCACATCATTTATATTTTATCTATTATTTTATTACACTTACTAATTTATTATTTTCTCTCTCACTATAATTGTACTACTTCTATTATTTTATCATATTCTTTAATCTAACTCCGGAACGGGGAGTATCTTTTAAAAATAAAATAAATATGTGGAGGTCTCTACCTCGTACGATGGAGACATTGATTAAATATGGTACGATTCATGTCAATTGTCATGTCGGATATACCTATACCCTGGTCAACCGTTATTCCTTATTAAGCAAAATAAATTATATTAAAAAAAAAAGAAGAAGAAAATAAATTCTACTTTGATATTTGCCTGCCTATGTAAAACCCTACCACAACCCGGGAGCTTACCGCCGCCATCTCTTTTTGTACGTCTTACGCTTTTATTTTCGAATACATGCACCCATTCACCCTCTTCATACCTATTTCTACATATGATAATGTGCTTTCCTTGTGTATTCTATGAATTAGTTTATTGTTGTTAATGAAGAAATTAACGAGAATTTTAGCTTTTCCTCAGAATCGACTTTTGTCATACAACTAATTGGGAGTTTGAATGATGGTACATTCTCTGTAAACAGCTGTGTGAATTTATAAGGTTTATTATGGGAAACTAATGTTCTTGTCTTTTTAAGGGGATGTTTGTTTTGGGATTATGTAGGATGGAGGAAATTCTGGATGATGAATAGTAATTGTGTGTGTTTGTTTTGGGATTTTGAGTAGGATGGGATGTAACCTTATGTCAAATCAAATTGTAATAGTAGGATGTATAAGTATTTTTAGGGGTCGATGTAGTTGGATGGAAAAATTCGGATGTGAAATCCCGAAGTAGAACGTCTGGATGGGTGAGTCCCAAAACAAACACCCCCTAAGGATGTTTGATTTGGGATTAAGTATAATGGTGGAAATCCGGATGGGAAAAACTTAAACTTTATGTCAAACCAATGAAGAGTAATGATTTATAAGTATTTATAGGCGTAAACGTAGTTGGATGGTGAAATTCAAATTTTAATGGCATGAGATGTAACATCCTACGTCCAGCTGGGTGAATCTCAAATCAATCGTCCCCTTAGGAGTTTCAACTCTACAATATACAGAAAGTTGAAAAAACTGATCCCTGTTTTAAATTCATTTATTAAACTTGATGTATTTCTAATGATATTGATTCTGATTCTGTATCTAAGCTTCTTCAATCTTCTGCACTCTCCATCAGCACCTGGTTGTGATCATCCCCCCTTCTTTCACTCTATATTTATGATTGACAGTTCAATCAGGATTGTGCTTATTTTCCTTGATAAATGCTCTGATGTTATAGTATTTTGTTTATATTTCTTCATTTAGACAACCTTTTGTCCATAAGGCATTGAAACATTTTTTTGTTTCTTTTTTTCACTTTCAGGTGTTGAATGCAAAAAGGGATGGCGCTTCGTTTTGAGGTACAGCTACTATGCTTAGTTTATATTATGCATGCCGATGTAAATACAATTGAATGTTATAAAATTGTATTAGATGATTGGAGAATGAAAAGCTTGAACTGCTCTTTTCATTACTTAAAAAGCACTACATTATTGGCAACATTGAAATGATAATGACCTGCAAGAAGGGGAGTTTCGTAAATACTTTTGAGATGCTAAATTGCCGCTAATAACTATTTACAATATGGTCAAAGATTCATTTTTATGTTTAATCCACTCAAATTCTTTTTAGCTAGATATCTGGCTCATTAAATGTTTATAATACAACCTTGTTGTATGATATGCCTCTTTTATGTTACCTGCTAGCTTAGATGTTGTTTACTATATTTTCTGTACTAGATTCTTGGGAGGTTCAATCGTGCTCGAGCAGCTCGTCTTACACTTCCTCACTTTGTGAACCAGACACCTTTATTTATGCCTGTGGGCACCCAAGGTGACATTCTGTTTTTTATGTTTAAGTATGTGATATTAAACTCCTTTTGAAAAATTGTTGAAAACCCAATTCATTAATGACATAGTTTTATCATTATGTTTACTATTGTGCAGAATTTTTTCCCACCTGGTTTTATAATCTGTTCAGTTGTATATGTTTTTGGGTATTCTGCTCATATTTTTTGTTCAAGTTGTTTCAGGTACAATAAAAGGTCTGACAACTAGTCAGCTTGAGGACATTGGATGTCAAATAATTCTTGGAAACACTTATCACTTGGCTCTTCGTCCCACGTCGGAGCTCATTAATGAGTTGGGGGGGCTTCATAAATTTATGAATTGGCCTAGGGCATTGCTCACTGACTCTGGTGGCTTTCAAATGGTAATGGCCATCGTTTCAGTATTAAGGAATTTGTGATAAATTTCCTAATTTAGCTTTACTAGAGTTGTAAAAGTAACCAGCTCAAGTTTTTTTTTATCAGTTTAACCAGGTAGGCCATAATAAATATTGCATTGTGTGTGACTGATTTTTAATTGGGATTTGCGAAATATCATGTGAACGTATGAGTTCTGAAATACATCTTTCCTTTTATAAGTTATTTCCATGAGTTGTATAAACTATTGCTGCTGATTCTTAGAGATCCCTCTACATTCAAATTTGTTGCTGTGGAATCTATGATGTAATCCCTCTACATTCAAATTCGTGTTATAAATCATTAATCATCCTGCATCAATTAGATGAACTTTTTCGTTCTATTGTTTTTTGATGCAATTTTTTGCGTCAACTACATCATTAAGATGTTCTTTGGTTAGTATCTTGAAGAAATAACATGCTATGCTAAACTGGATTCTTAATGCTGGCAGGTCTCCTTATTGCATTTGGCTGATATAACGGAGGAGGGTGTCACCTTTCAGGTACTTATTAATTTTTTGTTATTCACAAATCTACGTTCTTTTTGATGGCCTAACTGAAAAAAACTGTCATGTGGATCGGGTATCCTTCATTATCTATCATTAAATTACGATCATATGTTACTTTGATTTATAATTAATAGAAGGATAAGGCTAATACTTTCTGTGGCTAACTTTTTTTGCCCCCAAGTAAAATTTACTGTCAAAAGCATCCTATATTTTGTAGAAATGAAAGAACCAAAACCACATCTCTTGCATAACCTAGCCATACCTCATTGGTCTCAACATTTAAAAAGCTGTTTCTAGAAGAAGATAAAGGAAAAGAACTAATGCATCAATTAAATCATATTCTTCTGCAGTGTGAAACTTTATGGCTGTTTTGCTAATGAGCCTACTAATATAATCTAATGGCTGTTTTCACATTTGCAGTCACCAGTTGATGGGAAACCCATGCTACTTACTCCAGAAGAATCAATACAGATACAAGTAAAATTCTTTACTAATTTTGTTACCTTATGCATTAAGTTTAGTGGTATTTGAAGTTCCACTCTGTTCATCTAGGGTACTGATCTAAGCTATTTTTAATACTCTCTCCATCCAAACTTTGTATGTATGGTTCCTTTTCGCGGATTCAATGTTAAATCCATATCCGTAATTTGGTTGGATATCTAAACAGAGGAGTATATTCTAGGAAAAAAATCAGAGTTTGAAACATATATTTTCATCATTTAAAATGTTTTATGTTATTATCACCACTTTTCTTTATTATTTCTGGACCTCTGTTATATCTTCTTTGCTCATTTTATTTATCTGTACTGTTGCAGAACCGAATAGGAGCCGATATTATTATGGCCCTTGATGATGTTGTGAAGACCACTATTACAGGTCCTCGGATTGAAGAGGCTATGTATCGTACTCTTCGTTGGATAGATAGGTGCATAGCAGGTAAGTGTCGCGTAACACACATAAACTTGATGGCATTATTTTCCTTCTCTATTGAGAGTTTATTTCAATACGAGTCAAGACAACAAAATCCTATCATGTGACTTTTAAAATATATATGTATATCTTAGTGTTTCTCAGTTAATGGCAATGGAATGAATACAGAAAACTAGCTATATAAGTGGACATTGATGGATATCATAACGTTTTATGTAATCTCTAGTTGTTCTGATGTACTTATATTGAGCAATTCATCAATAACCTACACTTATTGCAATTTTTTTGTCTACATCAGCACACACGAGACCGCATGATCAGAATTTATTTGGAATCGTGCAAGGTGGCCTAGATCCAGTTTTAAGGTCAATTAGAGTTATAACCTCTTCAAGTTTTCTGTTCTGCTCATATTTTTCACACATTTAATCTATTTCAGATCTTGTGTAATTTATTACTGACAGGGATATATGCGTCAATGGTTTAGTGGAGCGTAACTTGCCTGGGTATGTTCATCCACACTTTTATTATAGCATGCAAAATATTAATTTTAGCAATGTTAGTAGAGGCTGAATTCAGAAGATCAGGTTAGCTGCAGCATATCTGAACCTCTTGTTGCTGAAAGGTTTTTTTATTTCATTTTTTGTGGATTGGAAGTGGTAAAAATCGCAATGCAGTCTAAATTCATGTCCTTTCTCTCTACAATGAGCTTCAAGTTAAAAATAGCAAATATTTGCATCATCGTCGTATTTAGACTGAGTAACAAAATACCAAACAGCATCTGATGCATCACCTTTCTCCTCTCCCCACTTTTGTAGAAAACTTACCTGTATTTATATCGATATTTTTGCACTTCTTATCTTGTGTTTTCACAGTTTAGCTGAGAAGTAATTGTTGAATATGAAAGACAAATTTCTTTAATATTTTTTGTACTAATTGAAATACTGGAATTTTGTTCTTATGACAGCTATGCTATTGGCGGTCTTGCTGGAGGTGAAGATAAAGATTCGTTTTGGCGAGTTGTAGCGCAGTGCACCGCTGCACTGCCTGAAGATAAACCACGATATGTTATGGTACGCCCATCTATGATAATCTGCATTGTCAGTCCACGTTATTTTTAATCTGTTATGATTTCTGAGGATTTTTCTTGTCTAATTATATTCCAGGGTGTTGGCTATCCTCTAGATATAGTAGTATGCAGTGCATTAGGTGCTGATATGTATGACTGCGTCTATCCCACACGTACTGCACGCTTTGGGACAGCTCTTGTACCCGAGGTATAAATTCTTACATGATCCTAAATTATAAATAACATGTAAATTGTGCTTAATATTTTTATTATGATGCAGGGTGTTTTAAAGCTTAAACATAAGGCAATGGAGGATGATACTCGTCCCATTGATTCTACTTGTGAATGCATGGTATTACTATTAAACCCCCCTTGTTTATGATTTACTAAAATTTTATCTATTTTGTAGTATTTTCTTATTTTGGAGTGTTGTGACAGGTATGTAAAAATTACTCGAGAGCATACATTCATTGCCTCGTCACTAAAGATGCCATGGGATCTCAACTTCTATCTTATCACAATTTATTTTACATGATGAAGGTCTGTGAACAATTTCAAGATCTGTTGAGAGAATATGTGTTCCATTATTTTCTAAGTAGCATGCATATTAATCCCCCCCCCCCCCCTCCCCTCATGTACATCATTGTTGCAGCTTAGCAGGGATTTACACTCATCAATTATCAATGGCCAGTTTCCAGAGTACGCTTTCTTGCAGTTTTATGAATTTCAACACACACACACGCGCATATATATATTGAAATGGTGCCCAATTTCAGCACAAATCCTTGTACTTTGTTACAAGTAATTTATGCTGAAGGTTGGCTTCCTAAGAAACCCAAAATTGGGTTCCATGTCAAAACCATGGTGGTTAGTCTGCATAGATTTAGGATCATTATTACTTTGACTAATCTTTTCATTCACTGAAAAATGATACTGATTGGTCACAGATTATTCAGTTTCTTATTTTATTTACGTGCAAGTCATTTACCAATTTCTCTGCTTTTATTTTCCAGGTTTGTGTGCAAGTTTCTGCAGAAAATGGTACATCTTCATGAAGTCTTTTCTTACGTGTTCTATGTTTTATGCTTAATATTGAAAAACTCAAGTCTGATTTCTTTCGTCCCGAAGATTGTTTAATTTTGCACTAGAAAAAACCTGACTTTCAAGGAATACTTGACGTCATATTATTAGAGCCCGTTTGTTATTATTATGCTTACGTTATTTGAGTTTACCCATCACCTTAACTCTATCAGAAGGTAAAACATTAAAACGTCGATGATTTCTGCGAATGCCAGGTCCCCTGTGGACCAAGTTCAAATGAACTTTCTTCTTAGCATACAAAGTTGTTTTAAAAGATGCATTGATTTTATATGTTATTCTTCTCAAAATCACTTAACCGTGATAGTTTTGTATCCTAAATAGTATTAACAAGTTCACCATAAAACTTCTGTAAACCTAGTTGATAGAAGTTTCAGTCCTTTAACAAATGTTTTTACAGAACATACCCTCTTCAAACTATTTTCTGAATGTACTATAGAAGTGCTTTTGGTGGATCTATACTAACTTTAATTGTGGTGATTTTGCAGTTTCCAAAAGGAGATGTCCCTCAATGGGTGTGCAATGCAATGGAGGTAGCGGGTATAGACATAACATCGTGCTGTAATCGGGACGAGGGAAACAATGATGATATCAATAGGGGGAATAACTCATACACCCAAAATATCTTGGATTGAAGAGGGTGGAAGGGAATTGAAAAAGAAGATAGATACACAGTAACACAGCAAAGCAGAGCAGCATATATTTTGTAGTTAATATGGTGGCTCTTTCTTCTCTAGGATTACATACACTCAGGCACCCTCAATTGTTGTATAAATAGAAAACTACATTCTTTTTAAATTATGATAGAATAAATGGAACAATTAATCTTGACAGCTAATCTCTTAAATGTCAGGTATAATTTTTGTGTTTGTTGTTTTTAAATTCTGATTGCATATATCTGCTTATTTATTCAGTAGACTAATAGGGCATTTGCAGTTGTTTTTACTTTTGATGGGTGATTAAAATTTAAAGTCTTAGACTGCTAGAGTGCTTTTACTTTTAAATAGTACTTGTAAGTATAAATAGTTTTTTGAAAATATTTATTTTCAATCAATCCTTGGAAGTTAAATTGCAAAACACACCAGAATACTGAGGATAATTGCACAAAGGGGTTTTTTTTAATATGTCTGGACCGTACAAAGGGTGTGATTGATTGAAATAAGATGGTAGAGGTAGAGATTTGTTTAACAGTATGAGTGTCTTATATACACACAATTGTATAATGTCATTGAACTACAATTTTAAATTAATTTTTAAAGTGACTGACCAAAAATTTAATTGGACAATTAATGATACATTTAAATTACTTAAAATTCAATGGCTAATTGTATACAAAAATTTGTCCCATCGTTATGTTTTAGGAACACTATTTTTTTTGTAATATAACATAATAAATTAGAACCATTTCCAAGGGATACAAGTACAACCACCCTATCAAAACTTGAAAAGTCAATAGAAAGAGGGAACATATGCATCAAGAAAAACCCTGTGCACATACATTTTGTACCCTAAATCACCGTACTATGCTTGTACCATTTCGTTTTGTCAATGCTTCAATGAGCCTGTACATCCATCTGTCTAACATTCCTGTCGAATACAAAGTCGATATTCATATGTAAGATAAACTATTGTAGATGCCACCAGGTGGTAAACACGTAAAAAAATTATATATTCAGTTCTCAAAGAGAAATTAAAGGTGTAGAACAAATAATACATGTACTTCAGGCAGGTTTAGCTTTGCAGCTTATTAAGGATTATATGATAGTGCCATAATGGGGCTCGATTCTTGAGGGATTCAAGTTAGTAAGCAATCTCAGGAATCTAGAAATATCTCAAAATGCTATATAATTTGTGTCTGGGTAAATTACGTTTCCATAACCACCATAGTCGCACAATTTCAGCTTTTGTGCAGATCAGGAAAATGCATATTTTCTAAAATTTTGCCCCTTTATTAACTAAACAATGGGCAAAGTCAGAGAAAATTAAAGTGTAGGGAGCAAAAGTCCAGAGGGAAATGGAAGTGCAGGGGAAATGAAAGAAAAAACAGGGAGCAAAATTTAAAAGGATTACAACAGAAATTATTGAGTAGGAAGCAAAAGGAATAGAAAATGAAGTTAGGGAGCAAAATTTTAAAAATAGAAAACATGTGGGAAAAACATATTTTTCCCACATATTATGACTTTTGCCGATTTGAGGTATGATAACTATCAATTTTGAAGTCTCAAGATAAAAACAATTTATGTGAGCCTGAAAGATGAAACCTGTCAATTAAATACCCACAAATCTACCATGTTTGACAACTTGCAAATCATAGTGAAATATATTTTTAAAATCAGTCACATAAAATATGGCAGATGAATTTCCCAAGTATGAATGCAAAGAATGAGAATGAAATAGTTAAACATATTGAATATTGATAGCAATTATATGAACTACAACATGTCAAACAGAATAAAAGGGGTCTTAGATTGATATGATTCATCTTTCAAACAAAGAATTGATAGTTTTATCTAGGGGTGGCAATTTTTGACACGACATGATAGCACGATACGAATCCGACACGAAAATTGCGGGTTAGTGTTTGGCCTTATCGGGTTCGTGTCGTTATCGGGTCGACCTGATAACGACACGAAAATTTCGTGTCGGGTTCGTGTCAACCCGTTAAGCACGATAAAATTAACAGGTAACCCATTAACCTGTTAACAACCCGTTAACCTGTTATTTACCTGATATGACACGACACGATAATGACACGTATCTGATAATAACACGATAATGACACGATAATTTTTTTTATTTATATAAATATATTATTTTTTATATATTTAATACAATTTTAAATTAATTTAATTTCTTATCGTGTCGTTATCGTGTTACGTGTCGTTATCATGTCGTGTCATGTCATGTCGACACGAAAATTATCGTGTCGTGTCGACACGAAAATTATCGTGTTCGTGTCGTGTCGACACAGATCCTTATCGTGTCGTGTTCGTGTTTGACCTTATCGTGTCGTGTCACTATCGTGTCGACACGAAACACGACACGATAACACGATTTGCCAGCCCTAGTTTTATCTATTAAATAGTTGAAAATTAACCATCTTTTAGACACCCCCAATACTTCCATTGAAAAATAAGGAGAAATAGATGCTGACCTGTTAAGGCAAATGTTCCACCCAATACTGCACAAAGACGTGTAATGAAGTGGAGAAAACTACGACGCTCTTCCCTAATGGTCACAGTAATTGGTGACAAGTCATACAAAAAGTATACAGCTGCATAAAAAAATGCAATGTTAATCTCAGCGAAGTTTGGAAGAAAAGAACAAATTCAGATGCATAAAGGAAGACATACCAGGCCACATCCTATCAAACTCATTGATCGGAGAAAAGTACTCAGTGACAGAGAATTGATTTGTAGGAAGAACTTCCTTTGAAATATACTTATATTCAGTAGGAACAATCTACATCATGAATAAACACAAATATTCAAAAGTCGGGACTGCAAAGTGATTGCAAGATAATGAAATGAAACCATTATATAAACCTATAGCACCAAATTTCTGGTGTTCTAACAACCACTACACACACACGGATTGTAAGTCTGAAAGTTCATTCCAAAGGTAAATGATTGGTATCCCTAAAACAGTATGCATAAAACTCCATCCTGCATTTAGAACCCGTTTGGCTGAGCTTATAAGCTCTTAAAAAGTGTGGTAAAAAAAGATGTACAACAGCTTACAGAATCTTAAAATAAGCTCTTTACAGCTTATAAGCTCCAAAAAAGTAAATACCAACACCCCAACTTATTTTTCTAAAATCTGATGTTATACTTAAATAAATAATAGACTAAAAAAAAAAAATATATATATATATATATAACACCCCCACCTACTCCATCCCCGCCCACCGACCCACGCCACCCTGCATTGTGTGTTTGCATTCTTGAATGAATCTATCAGTAGGAACAGACGTGTGAAGTACATTAATTTCTTATGGGGGGGGGGGAAAAGAGGGTGAGAGAAAAATAGCTTGGATTAATTGGAATGCTTTGTGTCAACGTAAGGAATTAGGGGGTCTAGGGGTTAGGAACTTGGAGGTGTTTAATCGAGCGTTATTAGGGAAGTGGATGTGGAGATTCTTAGTGAATAAGGAAAGTCTTTGGTCTAGAGTTATTGAGTCTAGATACGGGAGGGGGCGGGAGGCGACAGGTCATAGGAGGGTCATATCGGGGTGGTGGAGAGACATCGTGAACATTTGTTCTGGGGGAGAGAGGAACTGGTTTATGGGAGAATTAGAGAGAGTTTTAGGGAATGGGCAGGACATAAATTTCTGGGAAGATATATGGATTGGGGGAGAGAGTTTTAAAGATAAATATAGTAGGCTTTATCACCTTAATACCGATAGAGAGAGGAAGATTAGTGAGATGGGAGAGTGGATAGAGGGCACATGGGTTTGGAAATGGAATTGGAGGAGAGAATTATTAGATAGGGATAAGGTTTATCTTAACACACTCTTACAGGTCATTGACAGGTACAAACCAAAGATGGACGAGGAGGATACGTGGCGATGGAAATCATCTCAATCTGGGAGGTACACCACGAAAGAGGCTTACGAGGCACTGCATAATACACCACAATCAACGCAACTGAACGAGGAGAAGAGTGCGGGCTTCAAGATGGTATGGAATTCAATAGCGCCTCAAAAGGTAAATGCTCACGCATGGAGGGTTCTTTGGAAGAGGATAGCAACAAAGGATAACCTGCGACGGAAAAATGCACTACCGAACGGAGCAGATATGTGCTGCATCTTCTGTGGGGATCATGAGGAGTCGATCGAGCACTGTTTCTTCGAATGCACAGTAATATACAATTTTTGGATGAAGTGTTATAGATGGCTCGGGGTCTCTAAAGTACATCAATCGGAACCATTAGCGAACTTCTTGAGTCACAGCGGTATATTCAAAGGGAAGAGGGGAAGAAGCATTGCGATCTGTATCTGGAATTGTATTGTTTGGTTAATATGGAAATGGCGAAATGAGCAAATCTTCAGGAGCAAGGAAATTTCACAAGAGAAAATGATGATGGAACTCAAGACAAGATTGTGGAGTTGGATAATAGCCAAGGAGGGCCATTGCAGAAACTGGGAATTCAAGCAATGGATATCAGACCCACGATATGTAGTGGACAGTTAAACTCTTTATCAAAACTCAATTTGTAATTTTATAGTGGCATTTCTCATGCTGGCTTGAAAACTTTCTGTACTGTTCTATTCTTAAATTAATGGAATGGTAATTTGTCTGACCAAAAAAATATGTATAGTATAGTATGGCATGATTCCTACTTTCATGATAAAGGATATAACCCAAACCTTTATGTAATATTTGAATGTTCCACTTGCTTCACGCAAAATTCGGGATGTGTCATCAAGTGGGTTATGTATTCCAGGATATTTGGGCCCAAATGACAAGTCGTGAATCACATGACTCACATTGACATGAGAAGAACTTCCAAATATCTGCATAAATGAAGATGACGCCAGAAAGTTATTTCAATTTAAATGTCAAATTCCCACAAACAAAAGCGTGATCAAGAAACAGTACTATAATTAGGAAATGAAAGAAAAAACGAGTGCCATCTGTGGCATTAGAAATTGACAATCAAGTGTATCAGTGTTTGGCTTCCAAAATACAGAAATAAAAATACAGGCAAAGTTCCTTTATTTTAATACTCAGATGCTACAGATAGTGTTTGGTAGCTGCCATAACAGTTTTTTTAAGCTTAACTGCGGCCTAGATAAACTGGACACAAAGTTGGATATTTTTTTATTGTCATTACTGGGGTCTACCTGAAGATCTTCATTGAACAACAAACAATAAAGAATGATAGATTATTTCCTTCCATGCATTAAGAACACCAGAAACATAACTAATGAGAATAACAAGGAAATAATTCATACTAGAAGCTTGTTCATTCATAAACTATGTCGCTTATAAAATTAACAAAAAAAAATTGCACCCCATTTGATTTCAAATTTATCATGTATTCAATCCATTCTTCCAGCACTACTTGGCAACATAGGTGTGCTCCATTTTCTAGCTTTTTTTTCCAGCAGTCTGGGATGTGATATTTAGATTCCAAACCTTTAAAAAAAATGTGATCACAACCAGCTCAAATATTAGGAACATTTTCCAACAATTTTTGGTCAATGCTGACATATCTTATGTTCTAGCCAAGGGTCTTTCTCCAATAAAACGGGCCTCATTGTTTACCCACCTCTTTTGGTATAGCAAATTTCCATTATTTGTGACATTACCATTAATGCATTTTTACTTTTTCACAGGTTAAAAAAACCAAAGGTCAAACCATGCAGCCTTCTCAGCTAATCATCCTAAACAAATTCAATCACACAACTGATCCCAATTTTCCAAACTGAGAAATCAGAAGGAAATGAAATGAGCACTGGGCCAGCATGCCTTAGTAACCCAACAATAACAATATTATTCAAATCCATCAGCATCGTTTAGGATTTATTTAGCATCTTCAAACTGCAAAATCAACATGCTAAATTGACAACCCAACAAAGAAAGCCGGTTGTGGCAGACATTCCCTGGTAGCAGTACAGGTCATGTTATTGAAAGGTGTAATATATTTCTGTACCTGTGGGTAGGAAGATTTAACGTGGTTTTGTAATTCTCGACAAAAATTACTACCAAAGTTGATATCAATTTAATACTCCCTGCCCCAAAAAAGAGTCACGTTTCTAAAATTTATTATGTCCCAAAGAGTCATGTTTCTAGAATATATTATGTCCCAAAAAATTAATCATGTCTCAAAAGTCAAGTTAGTTTCAAATTGACATCTCTAAAATGCTCTCATGACAACTCAAATCAAGTTAAATGCGAATGAATAGATGAAATGAATGATATTTGATGGCAGATAGAATACGCTGCAGTGGAGAAATATGACTCTTAGTGATACTCGCTTAATTTGTTTATAATGTTCGTTGCAATGGAATTCTTAAACTGCTTTACTAGATCATAAGCACCTTTTAAAGTATAATAAAAAACACAAAATATCATCTACTCATGTAGGCAAATCTTTCAATACAATTTTGAAGAAATATTTTTTTAATTTTAACTGATTTTCTATTCATAAATCAAACTGATATTTTACTGGACAAAGCAAATAAAAAATCTATATAAGTAAATGCAAAAGCTGACCATCTGTGCAACAAAAATGTTCAGTCCATGAACTGAGATGTGGAAGTTCCCAGCAACTCTTTGCACATCTAAAGCTCCATACACCTGCAACAAACAATGGACTTAAATCTTCCAATACTACACTCAATTTTGAAATTAATACGAAAGTAACAAATTAATAACAACAATAATTATAATAATGATAAGACATAAAGTTGATGAAGCGGACAAAAGCATACCCGGCAACCTTCACCATTCTCCAATGCTTGCTTCACCTTCTTAATCATATTTTCAGCTTCCTCATCAAGACTGTGATGTTTAAGTGTAACTTTATGGTCAGACTCTTCTTGATGATCTTTGTGGTCATCTGATCAACATGTTCATAAGTGTTGCATTACAAACCATCATTATCAATATTTCCCCTCCCCACCCCCACACAAAAAATACGTAGTACATAATTGTAGGTTTACGTTGTGAAATTCATCCTGTCTATAAGTATCAGCAAACCTTAAAACATATAAGAACCAAACACATACCTACTGATAACAATAAGAGTGGGATGAATGTCGTAACTTTAAGGCAAGGACTCAATGCACAAATAGGATAACAAGTTAAGACAACTAAACTTCAAGCACAAAAGGAGTCCTAGATACAACACTTTAGTTAGGCTGACTCCCTAAAATGCTGAAGGTAAGGACTCACTGGATGAAAGGGATAATCAATTACTGAATCATAACTGTAAATTTCTCCATTGAAATGTTGTAATTCCTATTTTCGAATTGTTTAAAGCTTACAATGGACATTGAGTCAACTATACAGAAAAGAACAAGTTGAATACCTACTTTTAACATCAATATAATTGAGATTATTTTACCATATATACTTATCCACTAATTCCTTATAAAATACCTACTGCTTGAAGTTCTAGAAGCCATCATGAGTCATAAACAGTTTGTACAAGGAAAAGAATGACCCTTGTTAGGTTTAGGACAGGGCAATGCAAAAATGTTTTTGGCGAAGCGGGATAGCTCAAGTGGTTAGAGCACCACTACATAGGCCAGTGTGGTCATGGGTTGAGTCACCTAGAGGGAAATGGGAAGGGGTTGGGATTTTTTTTAAGAAAAATGTGTTTAGACATCTTGTTGGGAAAATAATGATATAATCCATTTTAGTAGACATTTTCATCTTTGGATATCAACGTTGTTCTGTTTTTTGTTAGCGAGTATGGTATGGTACTAGATTATTTCAATATTGTAAAGAATGATAGGTATATTGACAGGACATGGGGTGAAGAAATGACAGGAGGAAAATGAAACCAATTAATTTTTTGAAAATGTTTTTAAAAGAGATATAGAATAACTACATCACGAGTAATTGAAACCAAAATACATTTACAGATGAACTGACCATGGCCATGAGCATGTTCTTTCTCAACAAGGTCGGTCAAAAACTCTGTGCCAATAATACGGCCATCTCTATTCAAGCGAAGCTGCACAAAATAATTAATGGTAAGCATACTGGTAAAAATCTACACCCACCCACCCCAGCTAATCCAGTTTTGTTAACATGCAATGAGCACACATACGTTTAACATTTATGCTAGCCTTTTCAGAAAAGTTTCAATAAAGTCGCCAAAATGAAATAGAAAAGTTGAAAGTTATACATTAAGTAATAAAAAATTAAACATGCCTTCCATATATTTGTGTCAAGATCAACTTCATGCTTCCCTGACATATCAATTGCGTCTATACTTAGAACTGCAGAAAATAGCGTAAGTTAAATAACACGTGGAAAATGTGAAAGAAATTGCAATGTAAGAGGTTCAGACACACATCAATGTGGAGATTTTCATTCAACAAAAAGAAAGGTGAGAAGATATTGAAAACAGTATATCTCAAAAGTCTAACCATCGCAAGGCAAAGAAGGGAATGACATATTTATATGGATAGGAAGTGTTTCTCCACGCTGTAAGTCAACTGACATCTGCAAGTGCAAGTGCAAGTGCAATACATTACATAACAATGAACCAATATTGACAATATTAGGTCAAACTATACCCCTTTCCGGGAAAGAAAAGGTACGAAAACAACAAAAATTCAGAGAAGAAACTAACCTGGTGTACAGTATATGTTGAAAGATAATAATTCAATTCGTGCACGAACAAAGTCGCCATGATTACCAATCCGACAATAGAAACTAGCACAGAAAATGGAAAGTTTTGAAGTTAGTTGTGCACCCATCATCCCTTCTCAAGTTCATTTGACAACCATCACAGAATACAGTCAAATTTTGTTTGAATTGCAGTTATAATGTGAGGTTAACAACTAAATGACGACATGTTACTTAAACAGCTATCAATATGAGATAAACAAGAGATTCTGAGTATACATTTGGTGATCAATCACCCACCTCTATTCATATTTTATACAGTAAAAGAACATAAGCAATCACAGGCAATGAGAGCTGATAAAAACGAATTACAGATCAATAAAACAGTGAATCGAAATCTAAATTTCCGAGAAGAAGAAATAAATAGAATACCCAGGGCGCCAGTTTTTGTCTTCTGAAGAAGATGCTCTTCAGCTCTGGGAAATGCATTGAGGCTTTTCAGTGTTTGCTTAAAATTACCCATGGTTTTTCTTCCTTTCTCCTTTATTTTTGCAACCCCAATTTCTCTCCCAACTCAAAAAATCATGGATTCGCCTCTCTGCATAGAAAGAAGAAAAAGAGGAATTCAAAAAATACATAACTCTGATTCAGGATCAAATAATTCGATTCACTTTGGCTCTCCATATAATGGATATGTAATACAGAAGAAGAAAATGACCTTGTGCGCGGGAGCGATAGAGAGGCACTTGGGATACTACTGCAGAAATCGCCTCCTGAGAAAATGCGAGAGAGAGAGAGAAAGAGGGGAATCGGAAATTAGAGGAATTGGAGAAATTTGCGGGTGGAAGTGAAACGAGCCGTATGAAACGAGAAGACGACATAAGGATCCATGTCCTAATAATTTGCCCCAAAATTTCTCGTCTCAAATTCACAATAATTTAAATATGGCCCCTATTAAAAAAACTCGATTCTGTTGTACACACCCAACTAATTAATTCGAGGTTAGAGCTATACGGACTACACTACCAACTCATCGACGGAACTTGATTTCACATGTGTCTCCAAGTTCGGATAGTTGGGGCGAATGCATTTGACTCTCCATAAACTTTCATCCGATTTCAAATTCTTTGACTTGATCAATTATTTCGAACTTCAACTAGTGTACCATTTTTCAATGGTTCGATTTGTGAACTTATAGTTTTTATCTTTTCCTTTTAATCCAAAATTTTTTCATTGCTCCCTACAAAATATGATTTATTTTTAAATTACTTTTTGAAACCCCAATTTTTTAAAATTATACCCAAATTCTATAAATAAATAAAACACCAAAAATCCTTCTCATGTGACAGAACAAAATAAACGCAGTGAAATATAAAAATAAAAAAGTGAATTCAAATTTAAAAGAAATAATTTCAAGCGTATATATTTAACATTTGATTCTTATAGGGTGAAATTTTAAATGTCTCTTGACACTCAATCAAAACTCCTACGATAAAGGAAGTATTCCCAACTTGTTCAGGAATAATGGACGTATAAGTTGAGTTAAAATCCTTGTGCAATTTACTACTTTATAATCTTCACTGTCATTGCTCTACAATTGATCAACTAGGTCTAGGAATGGATTTTTTATCAGTTTATTGTATTTATATAGAACAATTTGTAAAATACGGTGTATTTAAAAAATGTTCTGAAATTATAGTAAAACGCTCTGCCCCAACGCGTCACTCTCTCATACTTTATGGGACAGAGCGTCATTCAAAAAATAATTATAATTTGCCCCAAAAGGCGTTAGGACAAAGCGTCATTATTGTTTTTGTAATTTACCCAATTTGTTAACGCATGAAATGGTTAAATAGGATGAAAAAAAAAAAAAGGAGGGAGAAACGCTTTGCCCTGAGCATAAATTAGACGACATCCATGACATGATGATAAAAAAAATGATTTGAGGGGAAACAAGCCTACATCCATGTCATTATGTTAAATGTTTTTTTTTACCATTTTAATTAATATTTTCACCAAATTAATATTCCTCCATTTTTTAATTAATGTTTTTTCAAGTTTTAATAACAAATTATAATTATAATTTCATGCCAACAATTCTCTTCAATAATAATAACAAAACAGATGTTAAATTTGTATAGAAAATTTTATTGATAATAAACGTAGCTTGAAATGTAGCGATAATAACATAAAAAAGTTAATTTTGAAGAATATTTGTGAGAAACACTAAAAGACATTTAAAAATAGCCTGAAATATTTAAAGAAAAAATGTGTAGAATGACAAGTATTTCTTAAAAGGGTCAAAAAGATATTTATTAAAAAAGTAAGGACTCACTCCATCCTACAAGTGTTTGCACCCTGAAATATGCACAAATTTTAAGTAAAAAATGTAATAAATAAAATTTTGGGGAGTAATTTTTATAAGATTTAATAAAAATAAATAAATTGATTGAATTGAGTATATTATGTGAACTAATAATTAATCATTGTCATTTTTTTTAAAAGTGTGTCAATCTTAATTGCAAAACACTTGTGAGCATTCCCTCATATTCAAAATATATGTTATCTTAAGTTCATGCACATATATTAAAAAAATATTAATTTTCTACTATATCCTTAATTAATTACTTTGTGAATCTTGTAGAATTTTGAAAACTATTTTTATCTAAGTAATTATTAATGAATTTAAGGATAAATTGAGAAGAAATGCATTTAATTGACATTAAAAAATGTAAAACGACATTTAAATTAATAGAAGAGAGTATTAATTTGATAAAATTATAATATTAAGTGGTATAAGTATTAAAACGGTAAGAAACGCATTTAAGATAATGACATGCGTAGCTTTGTTTCTTCGCAAATCATTTTGTATCATCATGGCATGGCATTTCATGCACATAGTCTATTTTATGCTCAAAGATTTTTTTATTAATAATCTAAAGAGAGACGCTTAGGGGGTGTTTACTTTGAACTTTGGGTGGTTTTAAAAATCGGATTTTTAAAATCCTGGTTTTTGAAATCCCAATAAATAGTAATATGAGTGTTTCTTTTGGGTTTTGAAATAGTGTAGGATTTAACTTTATGTCAAATCAAATTGTAAGATTGAATGAGTTTGTATTATTATATTATTGTTTGGTGAGATTATAATGATTAGTTAATTGTGTAATGATTAAATGTATTATATTATTATATTATTGTATTATTATAGTATTATTATATTATTGTTGAGAAAGAATATAATGATTGGAGTGATATTATATAAATATAATTTTATGTCAAATCAATAGGTTTGATAGAGGTGGTTTTGAGTGGATTTTGAAAACTGGTTTTTAAATCCCAAAGTAAAACGGGTTTTGGATCTTGAAATCCAAAATCTGATTTTTAAAACTAAAAGTAAACATACCTTAGGGGAAAAGCGTTTCTCTCTCACTCCTTTTTTTTTTCATCCTATTTAGCCATTTCATGCGTTAACAAGTTGGGAAATTATAAAAACAACAATGACGCTTTGCCCCCAACACATTTTGGGACAAATTATAATTATTTTTTGAATGACGCTCAACCTCTACGCGTTTTACATAAAGTATGAGAGAGTAACGCGTTGGGGCAGAGCGTTTTACTATAATTTCAGAATATTTTTTAAATACATCGTATTTTATAAATTGTTCAATATAAATACAATAAACTGATATAAAACCCGTCTAGGATTCAGTATTATTGTTATAAAACTACTGTATACACCTTGAACTCTACTTGGCTTATTTGAGGTTAACTTGCAAGAGGAGTTGACTCAATAAATTCAAGCTCGATTTCAATTGATTAATTTTATAACTAGTTGATAAAGTAAAAATTGTTTAATATGGCTCAATTCCAATGGCGGACCCAGGATTTCGAAACTGGAGTACAATTAGTATATAATTTTAAAATATTTATACATAATTAATGTCTTATATTTAAAATGTGTACAATCAAATTAAATATGCAAATAAACAAAATAGTACACTAAGTCGAGTAATATTAGAAGTACAATTATAACTCGATATGTAAGGTCTTCATATTTTTAGAGCTATTTAGGACATCGTCATCAAGAATTTGTAAAAACACGTCATTTCTCAATAAAAGCGGCCGAACAATCTGATATAATTGATTATCTATGGTCTATACTACTTCACATTTATAGTACCAATATAATATGAGTGATATATAATAAATCAATCGAAAATTAAAATGATAACTCAAGAAAAAATTAATTATAAATTTAAAACAAGTAATTTCATAAATCTATTAGGAAAATATACTATTTTATAATTAAAATATAATCAATTAGCATAATAATCTAATTAACACTAAAATATTAGGCAAAAACTTGTGTGAGACCGTCTCACGGATCTTTTTCTGTGAGACGGATCTTTTTAACCCATATTTCAAAATTTTGGGTAGGATAATCCATATTTTTTTTCAGATTTTGGTTTGTAAAAAAAGTGATAATGTTTAAGTAAAAAGTGATAATATTTTTAACAAAAGTGACTATCACTTTTTACTTAAACACTATCACTTTTTGCTCAAACATTATCACTTTTTATATATAAAAGCCGTCTCACGGATCTCATTCTGTGAGACGGTCTCACCCAAGACTAGCCCAAAATATTAATGATGTGTTTTAAAATTGAAAAGGTAGACGGGTGGGTTAATTCTTAAGGGCAAAAAGGTGTGGCCTCGATTAATTTTTTGAATGGGCTAAAGAATTGGAAAAAAATAAATGGCCCAAACTTTTTTATTATTATATTATTTTATTTTACATAGGAGTATTAGTATATCAAACGAAAAAAAAAATGAGATTGGGATTTAGGGGTACAACTGTACCCCTTGTCCTTGTCTAGGTCCGCCAGTGCTCAACTCAATCAACCTCGCGGGGGGAGGAGTATTATTTAAGTGGCAGTAATAAGAAGATACAAAGCAAAAATTATATATCAATTATATAATCAGATAGATATAGCTTAGTGTCAATTAGGGTTGTAAACGAATCGAATCGAAGCGAATACTGCAGTATTCGATTCGATTCGTGAAAATATTCGAATATTCGTATTCGTTTAATTTTCGAATAATAAATTTGATTCGGTATTCGATTCGAATGATTATTCGATACTATTCGATTCGATTCGAGTATTCGATTCGAATTTTTTAATACATATTCTAAATATTATTTTTCAAGTATTCGATTTGAAATTGATTCGTATTCGATACTATTCGATTTGACTTGAAACTATTCGATTCGAAAATTTATGGAGATAAATTTTAAAATAATAATTTAAATAATATTATAGGATATGAGACAAATATACATTTAAAAATATATTTATGTATATATATTATAAATATAATCGAATACTTACGAATATCGAATCGAATATCATAATTTTGTATTTGTATTCGTTTATTAATCGAATCAAAAAAAATATTTGTATTCGAATTCGAATCATAAAATTTCGAATACGAATATCAAAATTCGAATACGAATACCGAATCGAACAAAATTATTCGATTCATTTACAACCCTAGTGTCAATTAATATTGATGGCTTACATTAATTGGTTATGTTCTTTTTCAAATATGTTTTATGAAAGAATTCCGTCTCATCTAAAAGTCCGAACTTGTAGAGAGGGTGGGAATTAATCCTTGTATATTAATTCCTAACACTCCCCCTCACTCGTGGGCCGGATTAACACCTCTTACCCTTTTTGGGGAGGAGGCCCATCGAGTGGACAATTTAAATGGGTGAAGTGCTTTCAACAGGAATCGAACCCAGGTCGTTTGCCCGGTTTGCTCTGATACCATGAAAGATTATTTAGAAAATCATCGGTGGTTTTGATGATTGGTATATTGCAGTATATATAATCAAGATTTACAATAGGGTTTCCACGATACAAGGAAACAAACTCAAAAGATAAATACAAATATTCACAGAATATTTTCTAATCTACGAATATATACAAATAATTGATTTGGTCAATTATTTCCTCCAATACCCCCCGTCAAGCGTTGCGTGGGGTGAAGACAGACGCAAAGCTTGGAGCGTAGAAATTCGAAAGCTGGTCGAGGCAGGCCTTTTGTAAAGATGTCCGCAAGCTGAAGATGAGTAGGGACAAAACGAGTTTCAAGCTTCCCGGATGAGACGAGTTCACGAACAAAGTGATAGTCAATATCAATGTGTTTTGCTCGTTTATGAGCAATAGGATTCTGACTGAGGAAAAGTGCACTCTTATTGTCACATAAAAGCAAAGGACGAGTCGGAGGAAGTTGCTTGAGTTCACGAAGCAAAGTAGTAAGCCAAACGAGTTCAGAGGCAGTATTAGCCAAGGCCCTGTACTCGGATTCACAACTAGAACGAGCAACTGTCGGTTGTTTCTTTGCACTCCAAGAAACAATGTTACCACCTAGAAAGATAGAATAACCATATGTCGATCGTCTGGTTTCAATGCAACGGGCCCAATCGGCATCAGAATAGCCAACAATGGACACATCCGGGCGATGATTGAATGAAAGGCCAAAATGAATAGTGCCTTTGACATAACGAAGAATGCGCTTCACTGCTGAAAAATGAGCATCAGTTGGTGACTGAAGAAACTGACTAACTGAGTTAACTGCATAGGAAAGATCAGGGCGTGTAATGGTCAAGTATTGCAAGGCCCCCACCAAAGAACGATACAAAGTCGGATTAGAGAACAGACTGCCAGTGCTCTCTAAAGATTCTCCAGCAGCCAAAGGAGTGGCAATAGGTTTAGAATCCAAAAGATCAGCCCGCTCCAAAATGTCATGGGCGTATTTGGATTGCCCAACAAACAAACCGTCAGCAGTGTAAGATATCTCAAGGCCGAGGAAGTAGCTCAAACGACCAAGGTCCTTAATAGCAAACTCAGAATGGGTACGAGCGATGAACTTTCGAAGGAAGGCCGGATTATTACCTGTGATAATAATGTCATCTACATAAAGTAATAAATAAATGACAGAGGTACCAGAGTGGAGACAAAATAACGAAGAATCGGATTTTGTCTGAATGAATCCCAAGGAAAATAAGTATGAACTGAAGCGTTGGTACCAAGCCAAAGGAGCCTGCCGGAGGCCGTTGAGGGCCTTCTTCAGGCGACACACGTGATCCGGATATCTGGGGTCAACAAAACCTGGAGGTTGAGCCATGAAGACAGGTTTGGGCAAGATTCCATTAAGAAAGGCATTTTTCACATCCAACTGATGAAGAGGCCATTTGTGATGAACTGAGAGAGCCAAGATGACACGAACGGTTGCTGCTTTAACAACCGGGCTGAATGTGTGATGAAAATCAGATCCTGGAATCTGAGTGAAGCCTTGAGCAACGAGGCGAGCTTTATGACGCTCAATCGAACCATCAGAATGAAATTTAGTACGAAACACCCACTTAGACCCAACAATGTTGGTATTGGAGGGACAGGGAACCAAATCCCAAGTATTGTTCAACTTCAGAGCATCAATCTCCTCTTGCATAGCACTGACCCAATGCGGAAATTTGGAAGCAGATTTGAACCCCTTAGGTTCCGAATGTGCAACAATAGAAGAGAGAAGAGCAGTAGATGCTATATCAACCGGATATCGCGGCTTGAAAACCCCCGCTTTGGCCCGAGTAACCATCGGATGAGTCGATGGGGCAACGGGTGGAATAGGCGGAGGAGGAGGAACATCCACAGGAGCAACCTCAGGTGGAGGGGGTTGATCGGGCACAATAAGTGGAGCCGGGGCAGGCGAACAAGAAATATCCGGATCGGGGCAGTTTGGACATGGGTCAACATAGGAATCCGAGGCAGGCGAGACAGGAGGGAGCACAACAAAAGAGGGACTGATGTGTGGTGAGCTCTTGTCAAAAAATGTTGAAATGCACGGGTCGGAAGACGATGACACAGGTTGACCAGAAAAAGGAAACGCCTGTTCATCAAAATGGGCATGACGAGTGATGAAAACTCGAGTAGTGACAGGATCAAAACACCGATAACCCTTGTGAGAACTACTGTAACCCAAGAAGATGCAAGGGCGACTTCGTGGTTCCAATTTATTCTCCGCATAGTCCCTAAGATAGGGAAAAACCCTGCAGCCAAAGGGTTTGAAAGTAGCATAGTTTGGGGCACAACCAAATAACAGCTCATATGGGGATTTATTATCCAAAACAGGAGTGGGAAGTCGATTAATAACATACACTGCTGTAGCAAAAGCATCAAACCATAAAGAAGCAGGAGCAAAGGCATGAAACATCATAGAAAGACCAGTTTCTGTAATGTGACGATGCTTGCGTTCGACACGACCATTCTGTTGAGGGGTGTATGGACAAGAAATACGATGCTGAATACCATGCTTAAATATGAATTCACTGACACGTTTGTTCACAAATTCCGTACCCCCATCAGATTGAAAATTTTTCATAGTAGTTGAAAATTGATTGCAGACAAACGTGTGAAAACGAACCAAAACATCAAAGAATTCAGACTTAGCCCGCATAGGATATATCCAAGAGAAACGGGAAAAATCATCAACGAAAGCAGCATAATAACGATAACCAGTAGATGTAGAAACAGGTGCAGGACCCCATAAATCACAGTGAACCATATCAAGAACAGCAGAAGCACGTTTATCATTCAATAAAAATGGTAGTTTGTGACTCTTAGCCAATTGGCAAGAAGAGCAAACACTAGGATTCGGCAATAAGGACGTAACAGATAAATGTCCTAATTTATTAAGCAAAGAAATGACAGTAAATGGAACATGTCCAAGGCGTAAGTGCCATAAATCAAAACTAACTTGTAAATCTTTGGTACGTAAAGCAGCGACCAAAGCAGAGCTACCCCTCTCCAGAACATAAAGACCCTTCTCACATCTGCCCTGAGCCAATACTTCCCTTGTCACCCGGTTCTGAATCGTAAAAAGCTTGTCAGAGAAAACCACATCAACAGCAAAATCAGACGTTAACTTGCTAATAGACAGTAGATTTTTGGTGATATGAGGAACCACAAGCACATCCAACAAATTTACATGTGAATGAATGCGACTAGAACCAGTATGTGAAATAGAGAGAGAGGTGCCATTACCAACGACAACCGAGCCATTACCAGAATATGGTGCAAAAGAGTCCAATGAGGACGTCTGTGGAGTCATATGAGCCGAAGCGCCCGAATCAACATACCAATCTGAGCCGGAATTGGTATCAGTGACATTGCAAGAGGCATTAAATGCATCGGCCAGATTAGCCGAAGACGTAGGAGCAGGAGACGGATTCTGAGTACGCTGCAACCAACGAGGACATTTGTTGGCGTAGTGACCCCCTTGACAAAGCTGACACTTCGGGACGTAGGGTTTGCGCCCACCCCCACGACCACCAGAATTAAAATTTCGCCCTCTAGAAGATTGGCCACGACCACCACCGCCAGGAGAAAATCTGGAATTTTGATGGGAAGAGTGATTTTTCGAAGAAGATTGACTCGACGCCATGAACGCTGCCGGGACAGCAGCCGACCCCTCCATGGACTTAGTCATGATATCGAATTGTACTGCTTGATGAAGGAGGTCGCGAAACGGGGGAACCGGGTTCATGACGAGTCTGGTATCAGCAAAATTTGAAAACTGAATACCCAGGCCCCTGAGAAACCAGTGACTTTTGTCACCCTCATCAACAGGGCGACCAATAGCGGACAATTGATCACAGAGAGCTTTGAAGGCCTTGCCGTAATCACTAACGGAGAGGGACTCACGCCTGAGAGAGAAAAGAGACTCACGGAGTTGGTTGGCTCGGGAAGTGGAAGAGTGCGCAAAAGCCGCCTGTAGAGCTAACTATGCTGTGTGAGAGGAGTCACAGTCAAGAACCTCCGCCATTGCTTCTTGAGTTAGGGTCGCAAACAGAACGCCCAAAAGTTTCTGGTCCTGAAGGAACCAGACGTTGTGATCGGGATTCGGAGAAGAAGTACCCGCATCGGAGGTCACTGTTTCGGGTGGTTCAGGAGAATCGCCGAGGAGGTGATCGATGAGTTCGAAAGTAGACGCCATTGACAGAAACTGGCGCTTCCACATCAGGTACGTGGAAGAAGAGAGTTTGATTGGGACCAAGTGAATCATGGCTGTGGTGGAGACAGTCGGAGATGCCGTATCAGTGGGGATAGACATGACAACAGGTGCGATCTAAAAAACGAAGGGGTCCGGTTCGTTATGGGAGAAGATCGCAGTGATAAACGGCGACGGGGACCAGGTCAGCCGTGTGCAGAAAATAGGGGAAGAAAAATTTGGGATATCAGATTTTCCGGCTACAGCCGTGTGCAGAGAAAGGAGAAAGGGATTAGGGTTTAATGGTGTGTACGGTCTCTTGATACCATGAGAGAATTCCGTCTCATCTAAAAGTCCGAACTTGTAGAGAGGGTGAGAATTAATCCTTGTATATTAATTCCTAACATTTCACCTCTTCTCAAAGCTATTTGGTGTTCACTTGCTTTCAGATTAGGTTCGTGGGCTCTTAAATACTTAGCAATAAGTAAAGATCTAATTTATGTACTTGAAGCATTTTTTTTAACAAAAATAGATTGTGTGTTCCAACTATGTTAGCCAAAAATAGATGCACCATGAATAAATAATAATGTTGTGGTTTTTCGTTATTAGTTGATTGATTTTTTTTAGTTATTCTGTTACCTTTAGCTAATTTTATTGACTTACAATTAGCTTTAAGAAAATCCAAACCAAAACTTGAAGTTTTGAAATTTTATTATACGACTTCTAGTAGTCTTGAAAGAAGAAGAAAAATAAAACTCATATATGGTTAGATTCGGTTTTTTATTGTATTTATATTAAACAATTTGTAAAATACAGTGTATTTAAAAAATGTTCTGTCCCTACGCGTTTCTCTCTCATACTTTATGTAAAACGCGTAGGAACTGAGCGTCATTCCAAAAATAATTATAATTTGCCCCAAAACGCGTTGGGGCGAAGCTTAAATGTTGTTTTTTTAATTTACAAACTTATGCATGAAATAAAAAAAAAAAAGAGAAAAACGTTTTGCCCCCAACCGTTTCTCTTTTGATATTAATAAATCAATTCAGGGAGCATACATGCATGAAATTCCATGCCATGATGATACTAATGATTTGTAGAGAAACGAAGCCTACATGAAATTCTATTATCTTAATATTATTTATTTTTTTATTCGCTAAATTAATACTCCTTTATTTTTTAATAAATGTCTTTTCAAGTTTTAATAACAAATTATAATTATAATTTCATATCAACAATACCATTTATTAATGATAACAAATGAATATTAATTAATTTTGTATAGAAAATTTTATTAATAATAAAGTAACCCAAAATGTAGAGATAATAACATAAAAAAAATTAATTTTAGGAAATATTAATTATAGAAAATATATAGATGAAAATGATTTTTGAGGAAATATTAGTGAGACACAAATCAGGGTAAAAAGAAAATATAAAGAAAAATAAATAAATTGATTGAATAAATTTTTATAAGATTTTATAAAAAACGTAATAGGTAGAATTTAGCTCAATCAATTTATTTATTTTCGCAAAAACTTATATGCAATATTGCATACATGCAATATGACTAATTAAGGTAAATTAGGTCAAAATTCGTGGGTCAACCTTAATTAAAATATTTATTTTCACTCTAATATACTATTATTTTACTACATGACCAAAATTATGTTACTACACAAACTAAATTTTGTCACTATAAGGTCAAAAGTGTATTACTACAAGTGTAAAAATATTCTGATTACTTATTTTTTGGGGGCAAAATTACTAAAATAATTTTGACTTATTCGACTACTACATGACTAAAACAATGTTACTACAAGACCAAAATTTTATCACTACAAGGTCAAAAGTGTATTACTACATGTTCAAAAATATTCTGGAGACTTTATTTTTTAGTGAATTTTTCAGAATGTTTTGACATGTAGTATTAAATTTTGGCCTTGTAGTGGTAATATTTTGGCCTTGTAGTAACAATATTTTGTTCATGTAGTAAACCACATGTTTGCAACCCGCGAATTTTCTGGGCAATCCGGATCCAGGCTTATGACCCGCGAATTTTTTAAAATTGACTCAATTTGACTTTTGAACTTAGGGTTTTGACTTACCTAATTGAGATGGAATGCATGTATGCAATATTTCACATAAGACTAACCCATTTATTTTAGGGTTAATTCCAAATAAATACACCACCTTTCATCTCAATATCAATTTAATCACGACCTTTACTATTTTTTTTTAAAACCCCAACCTTTCATCGTGTTGCAATTAGATACACGTTTTTTTTTCTCCTGTCAACAATTGATGATGTGGCTTGCTGGAGCTCGCCACGTCATATTACACATATTTTTTTTTTATTTTCCCTATAAAGATTACACTTTATAAAAATATAAAATTTTATAAAAATAAAATTACAGTGTCTCCTTTCCTTCTTAAACTAAATCAAGTTTTCTTCTACCATTCTCAAACTAAATCAATCAAGTTATTCTCTTCTAACCATAAAAATTAAATAAAAATAAAACTCTCCGCATCTTCGACGTCTTCTTTGCCTCTCAAACTGAAAAGAGTTCTTGTTATCTCACTTCTCACTTCTCAAACTCAATCAATCAAGTTCTTCTCTTCAAATCCTAAAAATCAAAATCATAAGGGATAAAACATTTTTGTTGCAATAATCATTAGTGTTAAACACATTAATTGTTAGAATATTTTGATCTCTCATAAAGCATATAAATTGTAGTTCTCGAACAATAATCATTAGTGTTAAACACATTAATTCCTAGAATATTTTCCTCTCTCATAAAACATATAAATTGTAGTTCTCCAATTAGTTGAACAAAATAATAAAAAACCACCAACAAGGTTATCTTCAGTATACACCCAAATACAATAATTAATTGAGGTCCACCGAAAAAAATTATAGTTCTCGAACTAGTTGAACAAAACAACAAAATTATTAAATAATTTAAGAACTCCTGAAGAAATAAACCACAAAATCACCAATGATCATGGATTAGATGCGTGAGTTTTTTATTTTTTTTATGATTTTTATGGTTAGAGGAGAATAACTTGATTTAGTTTGAGAATGACAAAGAAAACTTGATTTAGTTTGAGAAGCAGGAGACGCATGAAATTTTATTTTTATAAAATTTTATGGTTAGGAGAGAATAACTTGTATGAGAATGGTAGAAGAAAACTAGTTTGAGGAGCGGAGGAGAAGCATACAATTTTATTTTTATTTTTATAAAATTTTATATTTTTATAAAGTATAATCTTTACAGGGAAAATAAAAAATATATGTAATATGACGTGGCGAGCTCCGGCAAGCCACATCATCAATTGTTGACCAGAGAAAAAAAATGTATCTAATTGCAACGCGATGAAAGGTTGGGGTTTTAAAAAAAAATCGTAAAGGTCGTGATTAAATTGATACTGAGACTAAAGGTGGTGTATTTATTTAGAATTAACCCTTTATTTTATTCATAAAATCTTATAAAATTAATTACTCTACAAAATTCTACTTATTACATTTTTTCGAAAATGATATAGAGCCCACCAAGTTGTGCCCACCGCCTATGTAGCATTACCACGTCAATAAATTATTATTTATATTTAATTTAAACTTAATCCAATATCAATATTTTATTTTCTTTATCCATATCAATAATTTTTTTTATATTTAATATTATCTCTATTAAATTACGCTAACTAATGGATCAATCTTTTCTCAAATCTTTCTATCATCATTAATTTTTTCTCAAAATCTTTTCTCCACAAAAAAAATAAAATAAAATAATTAAACAAAATAAATAAATAATCTCATTGTCATAACAAAAATTAACTAAATTCATCAACATTCAAAAGAAACACAAATAATAAAAAAACTCTGGAAACAATAAGATATAAATTGTAAATTGATGGTAATGTGTAAAATGCTCCTATAAAAGTTCATACAAGTTGATACTTGTTCATTCGTTCCCTTGCGTTGGTTCTTCTACTTGTGACCTATTACCAATCATAAAATAGTCGTGTGTTAGCTTAAAAAAAATAGTCATGTTTAGCTTAAAAAAAAAACGTACTTCTTAGTGAGTAGAGTGCCATTGATATCTCATTTGATGATTTAAGTTGTTTGCCACATCCTTTTGTACGAACAGGAATTGGGTCTTCAACACCATGTGAAAACTCACTACTCACATTTATTTCTCTATTATTTTTACCATCTGACCCCATGTGAAAACTCACTACTCACATTTATTTATCTATTATTTTTACCACCATTATCTTTTTTTTCAGATTTTGTAGTTCTTCAATTAAAAAAATCAAGAACATTCATCAACTAAATGCATTTGAGAGTTTTCTGAGAGTTTCTGCAGTTGTGGAAGAAAAGATTAATGACGTTAGTTTGATAGAGATAATATTAAATTAAATGTAAAAAAATATTTTATAATTTTGATTCGGATAAAATAAAATATTGATATGAGATTTTGAGAAAAAAATTAATGGTTATGGAAAGATTTGAGAAAAAATTGGTGAATAATATTAAATATTAAAAAAATATTGATATGGATAAAAAAAAAAAATTGATATTAAATTAAGTTTAAATTAAATATAAATAATAATTTATTGACGTGGTGCCACACATAGTGGTGGGCACAATTGGTGGGCACAACTGATGGGCACAATTGATGCAATTTTAAAATGCTGGACCTAAGCCTTTCATTTTGCTAGAAGCAAAAAATTGTCGCCGGGCCTTTTTTATTTGAAATGGGGATGCAACTAAAATAATTTGGGCCAAAATAACTAATGAATTTGTTTTTGGGCGCGGCTAAAGGCACCCGGATTTCCTATGAGTACACCCACGGGAATTTTTTTTGTCCCAAGGGTGTTGCGAAATGACGTATTTACCCCTACTGTACTTTTTTAAAAAAAAACGCCGGATGAGTACACCCACCTCCTATCTAAATGCGGGAATTTGAAGGGTCATCACTTCTTCCTAACATTGGGTCCATGTTCGAAAAAAACTTCCCAACATTGGGTACATGTTCGAAAAAAACTTCCGCGAGTTTTACTTGGTCGAATTTTTAACCCAAAAGTCTCTGTAACGAACAAATTTTCGAACATTTGACAAATGTTCGAAAAAAACTTCCCAACATTCGGTCCATGTTCGAAAAAAACTTCCCAACATTGGGTCCATGTTCGAAAAAAACTTCCCAACATTCGGTCTATGTTCGAAAAAAACTTCCCAACATTGGGTCCATGTTCGAAAAAAACTTCCACGAGTTTTACTTGGTCGAGTTTTTAACCCAAAAGTCTCTGTAACGAACAAATTTTCGAACATTTGACAAATGTTCGAAAACAACTTCCCAACATTCGGTCCATGTTCGAAAAAAAATTCCCAACATTCGGTCCATGTTCGAAAAAAACTTCCCAACATTCGGTCCATGTTCGAAATAAACTTCACAACATTCGATCCATGTTCGAAAAAAACTTCCCAACATTCGGTCCATGTTCGAAAAAAACTTCCCAACATTGGGTCCATGTTCGAAAAAAACTTCCGCGAGTTTTACTTGGTCGAATTTTTTACCCAAAAGTCTGTGTAACGAACAAATTTTCGAACATTTGACAAATGTTCGAAAAAAACTTCCCAACATTGGGTCCATGTTCGAAAAAAACTTCCCAACATTGGGTCCATGTTCGAAAAACCAGTCCAAAACGCTGCAATCGTGCTAAACCATGCCAATTAGATGTCCATTTGTTTATTTTCATCCTAACACATCAAAAATTGATACATTCTACACATAAACATGATTATAACACAAAAAACCAACCTTAATCAACACATACATGAATTAACCCCAAATTCAAAAAACAAAACCTAAACCCTACAACAATAAAATCAATGTTTCAACCAACAAAAACCGAAATTAAACATGTGTCCTACTCTTCTTCTCAAATATAAGCAAGAAAAACTAACCTTTAACCATTTTTGCAAAATGAAAAAAAAAATGCAAGCTCCTATTCTCCAAAAAAACGATGGAGTGGGGGAGAATGGTGCTCTCTCTTTCTCTTCTTCGACGTCGCAGGTAGTGGGAGTGGTGCGAAAAAACGTTGATGGAGTGGGGGAGAGGTTTGGGGAAGATGGAGGGGTGGGTGTACCGATGGAGAGAAGGGAGGGAGGGGGAGAAATGTTAAGGGCATTTTTGGATTTTTCAGGTGGGTGTCCTCATCCGTTTTGTGTGTGTTCTCATCCCCTGGGTGTACTCTGTCATGAGCATAAGTTTAGGAAATTGACTCATTATCTTGTAGCCCATTTAATTAATTACTTTGTACTGGGCTGTATGTTTTTAGCCCATTTGCATTTTAGGGTTATTTCTATGTTTAAATAGGTAAAAGAAGGAGATAAAATACAATGAGAAATTTTTCCAGATTCCTTCTTCTTCTCAGTTCTCTTAAACTCTCCCTCTAAATTCTATCTTTCTCAATCTCTCCTTCTATCTATTCAATTATTGTTTTAAAAATCATACAAAAATACATGGATTTCAAGAGTAGTGATGGGATCACTACATACTCATAGGAAATCCGGCTGCCTTTAGCCGCGCCCTTTGTTTTTACCATTTTGGGGTACAGTTGTATCCCGGTTTCAAATAAAGACAGCTCACCAAGTTTTTTCAGTAATCTAAAAAAAAATCCATTTATGAAACTTACGGAAATATAATTAAACTCAACTCAGTAAGTTTTTTCAGTAATCTAAAAAAAAATCCATTTATGAAACTTACGGAAATATAATTAGACTCAACTCAATTACAGGTATTTAACTAACTTACATTATAAGTATTTAAAGCAGTTGCAAATTTAATCAACGGCAGTTTGTAAGAAAATTGAAAGAAGACTAATACAATCATAAAGCTCAAGCAGAATAAAAGGTGGTCTTAAATTGATATGATTCATCTTTCAAACAAAGAATTGATAGTAACCATCATACTATTTTTTAATAATAAAATATCATGAGTTAATGAAATAATAGAGACACCAGTCAACAGTGTAGTAATAACTAGAAAAACTCGATACACTTCCATTGAAAATAAGGAGAAATAGGTGCTGACCTGTTAAGGCAAATGTTCCACCCAATACTGCACAAAGACGTGTAATGAAGTGGAGAAAACTATGACGCTCTTCCCTAATGGGTCACAGTAATTGGTGACAAGTAATTCAAAAAGTATACAGCTGCATAAAAAAATGCAATGTTAATCTCAGAAGAGTTTGGAAGAAAAGAACAAATTCAGATGCATAAATGAAGACATACCAAGCTACATCACTCATTAATCGGAGAAAAGTACTCAGTGACAGAGAATCAATTTGTAGGAAGAACTTCCTTTGAAATATACTTATATTCAATAGGAGCAATCTACATTATGAATAAACACAAAAATTCAAAAGTGGGGACTGCAAAGTGATTGCAAGATGATGAAATGAAACCATTATATAAACCTATAGCACCAAATTTCTGGTGTTCTACACACACATACAGATTGTAAGTCTGAAAGTTCATCCAAAGGTAAATGATTGGTATACCTAAACAATATGCATAAAACTCCATCCTCATTTAGAACCCGTTTGGCTGAGCTTATAATCTCCTGCTTATAAGATGTTTAGGAAATATAAGCTCTTAAAAAGTGTCATAAAAAAAGATGTACAACAGCTTATAGAATCTTAAACTAGTGTTTTTAAAATCGGACCGGTCGGTTCAACCGATTTAACCGTGAACTGGTCACGGATCCAGTTTGGATGATGCTTAAAAACCGTTTTCACGGTCAGACCAGATGGAACCAGCCCAAAATTGAAAAACCGGCCTAAAATCGAAAAAAAAAACGGTGAAAACCGGTTCAACCGATTCATCTTTTTTTTTTCTTTTTTAATATTTGAACTGTTTTTAATATGGAACTAAGGTGCACATCCGATCCCTTTTATATTGCTATCCTTAAATCCCGTTTTTCTTATATTTTTTTCTACTTCTTACTTTTTTTTTTTTGCCAAAGTCTCATGTGCACTCAAGTACATAGTGTACTTGAGTTGACCTTGACTGGTCAATTGTTGACCGGTCAACGGTCAAACTTTGACTTTTTTTTTTCTTTTTCGATTTTTTTTTAAAAAAGTGTATGTTAGTATATTGAAAAACGCATCTTCGTTTTTTAATTAAAAATGTATGTTACTATATTGAAAAGTGCAACATTGTTTTTAATGAAAAATGTATGTTACTATAACTGAAAAGTGTATGTTATATTAATGAAAAATGAATGTTTTTTTTTTTTTACGGGAAAAAATGTATGTTATTATAACTGAAAAGTGTATGATATTATAACTGAAAAATGTATGTTATTATTACTGAAAAGTGTATGATCTATTAATGAAAAGTGTAAGTTATATATTAATGAAAAGTGTATATTATTATAACTGAAAAATGTGTTATTATATTTGAAAAGTGTATGATATTATAAATGAAAAATGTATGTTATTATTACTAAAAAGTGTATGATCTATTAATGAAAAGTGTAAGTTATATATTAATGAAAAATGTATGTTATTATAACTAAAAAGTGTATGTTATCTATTAATGATAAGTGTATGTTATTATAACTGAAAAGTGTATGTTCTATTAATGAAAAATGTATATTATTATAACTGAAAAGTGTATGATATTATAACTGAAAAATGTATGTTAATATAGCTGAAAATATTATTGAAAAGTGTAAATTTTTTGTAAAAAAACATAAATAAAATAAAATCGAAAAAAAATTGACCATTGACCGGTCAAGGTCAACTAATTGTTGTTGTTATATTATTTTTTCTGTTTGTTACTAAAATCTTACTTTTATTTCTTTTTTCTTATGTTTCTTCTACTTTTTATTCAATGTGGACATAAATCTCATATGTTTTATTTGTTACTAACATTGTTGTTGTTATATTATTGTTTTTCTCTGATTTCTTTCCCTCTTTATCCATGTGGAATTATGGAGAATGATGAGATGTTTTAATTTAATATTTGTTATTTTATGACTTTTGTGTGATAAATATGTTTTTTATAAGATGTATTTTTTTTTTAATATAACCTAGAGAATATTAAAAAATATACATATAAATTATTTTACCGGTTGAACCGGCGGTTCAACCGGTTGGACCGTGAACCGGTGTCTAATCCGGTTTGGTCATCGATCCGGTTATGAAAACACTGATATAAAGTAGATATGGAGTAAAGAGTAAATGATATTTTCGGAAATGATATAATGTGCATTGCTGGACATTATTTTTTTTTGTGTCTACCACTTACGTGATATGTCACGTCATTATAGTAAGTGATTTTAAATTATTTATTTATTTTGTATAAAAATAGGATTACAATCATTTCTTATCCTTTATCATATATTAAATTATATTTTCATGTAAATAGAAACAAAATATTTATATTCAACAAATAAAAAAAATAATCAAATTATATCATTTTCATTCATCTACATTGTTTTGAAATTACCAGTTTCATTAATATTATTGTTTAAATTTTGGATTCTTCTACTAATTTGTTGGACATAATTTTTTTTTTAATTTTGGATGCTCATGATATTGATGATTCTTCTACTAATTTGTTGGATTGGAGCAACAATTTTGTTGGTATTGCATCAGAAACAAGTATTGTGCACTTGTGAACGCCACCGCTAACTCCATTGTTGCTGAATTTGATTTTGTTGATCAGATTCTGACGAGTGTCAAATGGGCACCATCTAGATGGGAGGAAAATTAGCCAGTTGACGCAATGATAACATAGTGTACATGGTGTGTTTCATCCTCCAACCAATGGTTCATAGTTTAAACAACCATTCTGTTGTAGTTAATGTTATTAATGGTGTCATTTGTTATGTGGTGGGTTAGTTGGATGGACTTTCCATTTTTTATTGCTTCAACTACATCATTAAGATATCTTGGAAGAAATATAACATGCTATGTAAAAATGGCTTCTTAATAGTTATAGCACAAAAATTTATATGCATTGACTAATTAAGGTAAATTATGTTAAAATTTGTGGGTCAACGCGGGTCAATCTTAATTAGAATATTTATTTTCACTCTAAAATATTATCTTACTACATGACCAAAACTATGTTGCTACAAGACCTAAATTTTGTCACTACAAGCCCAAATGTGTATTACTACAAATCCAAAAATATTTTGGACACTTATTTTTTTGGGAAAAATTACTAAAATAATTTTGACTTATTCGACTACTACATGACTAAAACAATGTTACTACAAGACCAAAATTTTATCACTACAAGGTCAAAAGTGTATTACTACATGTTCAAAAATATTCTGGAAACTTAATTTTTTGGTGAATTTGTCAGAATATTTTGACATGTAGTATTAAAATTTTGGTCTTGTAGTCAGTTGGTTTCTTCTATTGAGGTCAAATTCATAAGCTTTGAGCTCTGAGAAGATTTGTTGCATGGGCATGGTAGAGAGATCATTGGTATTTTGCATCATAACTGAATATACATCCCACTTTTGAGTGAGACTTCTCAAGATTTTCAGTGCAACCTCTCTCTTGGAGTAGACCTTGCCCAACGAGTTGATTTCATTCATCACATTTGTGAATCTACCAGCAAACTTGTCAATGGACTCATCTGACTCCATTGTAAATTGTTCAAACTTCTGCACAGCCACTTGGAGCTTATTCTCCTTTATCTTTTCTGTATCCTCACACATTTCTGCAAGAGTATCCCATATTTCTTTGGCAGTTGTGCAGTGGTAGACTCTTCCCATTACTACATCTGAAATTGTCTGGTAAAGAGTATTCATGGAAAGATAATTGAGATTATCTCTTCTCTTTTCTTCTGTGGTGAGATCATCTTCATCCTAAGGAATCTCATCCCTGGTGTCAGCTCTTTGAGCATCAGTGACTCTAGGATTTGCTTGCATGAAGACAAATGGTCCTCTTGTAAGAACTCTTAGCATATCAGTGTGTAAGCAAGCAAGATGTACTATCATCCTGATTTTCCAGAAATCATAGTTCTCAATTGAGAACATGGGTAGCTTGTGATGAGATATGTGATTCACTGGATCAGGGGCAGTGTTGTTTATGGTCTGCACAACATCATGAGGAACAACATTCATGTTCTGTTCCTGATTCTGATCTTGGTTCTGGTTCTGATGCTGGTTCCTGTTGTTGTTGTTGTTGCCACCCCTTGCCATATCTTCAAGAATGAGTTAGATAACACAGAGGTATAGATTTCAGATAGAGATCAGTTCAGTGACCACACAAAAATGTATCTTTGAAAATCAAGATGGATTTTCAGAAGCAGTGGTCTTTGAACCCCTGCTCTGATACCACTTGTTGGTCCTGAAAGGAGTATATAACAAGTGTATGGGGGGGAATACACTTGTATGCAAATCTTTTCAAACTTTGATCAAACCAGTCTTCAGCTAGGTTATCTTGGACAACTCTACTGATATGATTAACTCTTTATAGATAATCAAACTACTAAGTACTATAAAGTACTTAGTTGAATAACTATCTAAGTGAGTTATATGTGCGGAATTAGTGGTTGGCCCTTTAGTTTAAACTCATTTTTAATTCGGAAATCTCCTTAACAGTTTATCCAGTTCGGGGAACTTGTCCAAATCTGTTTTGCACAGTCTTGTGAATATGTCTTTGAAAGTTCAGTTTGTGTGCAGTGTTGAATGAATGTTAATGCTTGAAAGTAAATCAACACAAAGATTTATAGTGGTTCAGAGACTCAAGCTCCTACATCCACTTTCCCTGATTTAATAGGATAATTCCTTCACTCTTAGAATTAACTTGTTTTATAGTGCCAAGGTGCACTTGATCAACCACACCACTCCTTGGTGCCTTGATCCCTAGGATATCTAGAGTCCTAGTACCCTTTCTCAACTCAGAACTGAACTGTTCTTCTCTCAACAATCAGCTCCTTCCACTTCTACTACTACAACCTTCTAACTTTCTCACTTGAAAGGTATAAGGGTTGAAGTAAGGTTCCAACTAATGAGATATCCTTTACAATGAAGTTCAGTGTATAAGGATAGGATATCTCTCTAAGCTTTGTATGGATATACAATGAGGTTCAGCTTAGATGAAGTGTTTGAAGACTAAGATAGTCTCTTTGAAAGCTTGAAAGCACTTGAGCTTTGTAGGATAGTTGGATCACTTGAGGTTGAGATTCTTCAAATGGTCTTCAACACTTCTGTATTTATAGACAAATTTGAGGATTTGCCCGTTGGAGAGGCAGCCTCAAATGTCTATAAATGTCTTCCTTGAACTCTTCAAACTGGAAGACAGATTCTTGATAGTGACATGTCCTTAATTTGGGAAATAAACGGCTGTAACCATTTTGTCTTCATTCTGCAGCACTTTTCCCAATGTCTGACTTCAAGATTCACTTGGTCAAACATGGACATCTCTTCTTATCAATGATCCTGAGATAAGGATAACATTCCTTCTCACTAGGACAATTCTGCTTATCAACTTCAGCAGATTCTGCTTATCAGCAATGTTGTCATGCTCTCTTCAGAAGACTTGGCTCTTTCCTTTGCATTACTTCTTGAGTTGTTCTTTGAGCATTCATGTCTTGGAAAAGTGGACTTGACCTCTTCAGCATAGTTGGCCTTGAGCCTCACAGGTTTGTTCTGGTCTAGATGTGTTGAGACAATATTGTTGGACAACTCTTCTGAACTTGATATAGTAGGCTTGGTCTTCAAGATCTATTCCACTTAGTTGATCTTCAGATAGGTTGTTCCATTCTGATTTTAACTTTGATCATCATACTTGTCCTTCAGTAAACTTGGGGTCAATCCAAAACTGAGCCTTGAGGGAACTTGGACAAAATAGACTTCTAAACATGTGTTCCCCCTCAACTAGTGCATCTATTGATCTAAGAGCTGCCTAACATATCAGCTTCTCTACTTGTCTTAGTCTACATGTTCCAACAATTCTGAAACATGTTCATTCATATTGACTTATCTACTTGGCATGTCTCAGGGGGGTTTTGGTATCATAATCAAAACTCATTTTATTCCCAACACAGACTTAAGAAGTAGTTCATCTCCCCCATCATGGACATCTCAATTTTTCTTTGCATCAACTTTGAGAACTTGCCGCACATCTGCTGATTGGGTGAACCAAAGATAATCTCCTTCTTGAATCCTAAACAACGTCGTGTCAATGATTCCTTTTGTGAATCCATTATCAATCAGGAATTGAGATAGTGTATCATACCAAGCTCTAGGAGTCTGTTTTAGTCCATAGAGAGCCTTTTTAAGACGATATACTTGGTCGTTCTGTTCGAAGCCAGGGGGGCTGTTAGACATAGACTTCTTCCACAAGTATTCTGTTTAAGAATGCACTCTTGACATCCATCGGATACACCTTAAATCTCATTTGGGACGCATAAGCAAGGAATAGTCGAATAGACTCAAGACGAGTAACAGGTGCAAAGGTTTCATCATAATCAATCCCTTCTAATTGTGAATAACCCTTCGCAACAAGTCTTGCCTTGTTCCTTATTATGACACCATTTTCATCCGTCTTATTTTTTAATACCCATTTGGTACCAATGGCGTTCTGGTGATTAGGACGGTCTACGAGCTCCCATACATCGTTCCTTGTGAACTGATTGAGCTTTTCTTGAATCGCAACAATCCAGTTGCTATCTTCAAGAGCTTCCTCGATGGCTGGAGGTTCCTAAAGGAAAGAAAACAACAATGACAAAATAAAGTTTCAGCTATATGAGCTGATTAGTTAGCATTGGTTTTTTGCCTTCTAGTCTTGACACCAGAGCTTGAATCTCCTATAATTAGATTAGTTGAATGATCTCTTGTCCAAATATGTTTTGGATAAGTACCATCGGATGGGTTGACAACCACATCTAGTGTTGTGTCACTAGGATCTTGACATTGATGTGTCTCATCTAGATCATCAGCTTGAGTATCATCTGTTGGATGCTGCTGTATCGACAGTGTCTACTGTATTATCAACATCTTCTGTTTCTACAGCATCAGTTGTTCCCCCTACTTGAGTAGGTTCAGTATCTGCTGTAGGAGCATCATCTACTGTATTTGTCTAGGATCTTGTAGTAGGTCTCCTTGGTTTAAATTGATCAACATCATCATCGTCGTCATCTAAGAAGGGAATAATGACTTTAACAATGTTATTGTCATCTGATTCCTTCTTCTTCAGATTCAGACCTTTGATCTTTTCAGTCAAAAGATCTACCTTATCAGTTGTACTCACAAAAGTAGTTTCATCAAACACAACATGTGGCGTTTCTTCCACTACAAGGGTCTTCTTATTAAAAACTCTGAATGCCTTACTGACTTGGGAATACCCTAAGAAAATTCCTTCGTCTGATTTAACATCGAAAGATTTTAATTGGGTCTTCTTACACTACAAAATATGGAAATAAGACACTCTAGGTTTCCTATTATTCCAAATTTCATAAGGAGTTTTACCATATTTTTTGTAGATTAGGCTTCTATTCTGAGTGTGACAAGATGTGTTCACTTCTTCAGCCCAGAACTTCTTTGATGTACCAAACTCAGCTACCATGGTTTGAGCAACTTCTTTGAGGGTTCTATTTCTTCTCTCAACTACTCCATTTTGTTGAGGTGTTTGAGCTGAACTTGTCTCATGCTGAATACCATTGTTAGCATAATAAGTGGTAATAGAAGAGTTAAGAAACTCACCACCTTTATCGCTTTTGATTTTGTTGATTGTTGAACTCTTTTGGTTCTGAATATTCTTCATCAGCTCTGGAAGTTTGGTTCTTGTCTCACTCTTTTCGAATAGAAAAGTAACCCAAGTGTATTTAGAATAATCATCTACAACCACTAGAGTATACTTTCTACCACTTAAATAATCATCTACAACCACTAGAGTATACTTTCTACCACTTAAAGGATTCTACTGGTGGATGATACAGTCTTACTTTTCATTGGCACTTTCGACTGTTTGCCCTTCTGACATGCATACATTTTAAGAAATTTGCACCCTTTGACCGGCACACATTTTAAGAAATGTGTAATGATTGATGTTTTGAGGGGTAGTTTTATAAACTTTTATGAATAAAGTAAAGTAAAAAGTAGATTGAGTGTGAAAAAGTAATGGCATATGAGTAAATATGAGTATATTTCAAGGGTGAGGGTTGTGAAGATATTTTCTTTTATAGAGTGTGCAAATTGGCATGAGACATCCATATATGAAAAGTGTGCAAGTTCCTGTGGAACGGAGGGAGTATGAAAAAAGAAATTGAGCAAAGAAGGCGTTTACTTCAAAATTCCTCAATAGGTATGGTAATGGGATTGCAAGTTGCAACCTATACTTTGACTCTTTTATCTGCAATAGTTCATTTGCAAATAAACTATATTTTAGGCTGCAAATCTGCAATAGTTCATTTTCATAATTTCAAATTGTACAAATTGAAATTGGACAAAAAAATTGTATAGGTTTCAATCGACAAGTTGCAAATTGATATTACAACATAACATGAAACAATATTACACAATTACACTTGACAATACTACGACATCACGCTCGACAAGAAGAATTTGACAAATGGGGTGCAAAAACAACCCTAATATTTACAGAAATTCAAAGTGAAGAGATAGAGGGAGGAGGCGGAGAAACAGATAGATACATGCTATAACATTGAGACGAGTCGAATATTACTGTAAATAATAAATCCCTACCACTACCAGCCAAGGCTGTTTTTTGACTGCTGAAGTTTAGCAGCATAACTACTCTCAATCTCCTCCTGCAAGTGCAACACCACAATTGTTCTTTAAATTGATTTTTTCTAATGTAATAAAAAAAAGGATATCGTAGATACTCAGTTCTTTTTAGCATTTTGTACAACCAAAGCAATGAGATATTCTCACTCAAAGAGAGGAGATTTCAGCTTAATACCTTGCAGGATTTTAGCAGAGGGTGCAAAAAAGATCTGAAATATCGGATTGATTCTCCAAGTGAGGTGTTTTCCAACTCTGCCATTAAAAAGTTTCAACAAAATTGCAACATTTTCAAACTCAAAATCAAATATTAATAATAATATACCTGCTTCACCCCCACTTCCCAAAGCTCCCTTGTTCAGCTCTTCCAGAAGCTGCAGAATTAAAAATTAAAATTGCATGAGCCATGAATGAAATTCTTGACACAACATTTTGCATTATGATGAAAAGTGAAACCATATAAGATTGAATCATTTTAATCCAAGGGTGAAATGTGGGAATAGCCATCAAAGATTCATGTACCAGTGAACAGGGTATAATGGACAATACGTTGGCTAGTTTGAAGCTTGAGATGATTAAAAAACTCAAAGCTTGAACTCGATCTAGCTCATTTTCGACCACAAGCAAAACTCAACAAACTCCAGCTCAGTTTGAATCGATTAATTGTATAACTATTTTAAAACTAGCTGTAAAATTAAAATTGCTTCATAAGGCTCGACTCAAATACCTGTATCAAATCTCTATATTAAGGATAAAATAGTAAACTACATGAGCTCAATAAAGCTCAAAAGTCAAAAAGCCTCACGGGCCTTATCATTGTGAGTATTATTAAGTGGCAGTAATCAGAAGATACAAATCAACAAAGCAAAAATTATATATCAATTATCAAAATTATTGCCCGGTAGATGGATAACTTATATTTTCTCAAAATTCCTAATTTATGATTCAAATTTCAATTGCTCACCCCAGAAAGAGTTGGCACAGCACAAGGATCAAATTTTTCACAGTGCTTTGGATCAATGGGAACACAAACACGGCCTGAAAAGAAAAACGAACTTGTGTAAAGACATGCAGAGTCAGGAATTCAACAAGACAGTGTACATTTAGGTCCCTGAACTATTACCTCAGGTCCAAATAAGCTCTAAAAGAATTTTTCAGGTTCAATTAAACCCTTAAAGTACTTTTTGTTGCAAAAAAACCCTTTATCTCTTCAAAATTGAACAAAAAGACTCTTCTATTAACAAAAAATAAATGTATGTTAAATTCCCTAGCTAATTTTTAAGAAGAAAATAAATATTATAAAAAAATCATGCCAACATAAAAAAATACATTAATAATAAATATAAATCTCATATTTTTCTATCAGAAACATACAAAAAATTCAAGAAGTGCAGTCATTAATAAATAAGAAACACTATATTAAAATATAAAAAAAACTAACGTTCAATGTGGTGGTATACAAATAAGAAAATGCATCTTTATTTTGGATTAGTAGAAGTGCATTTTTATTTAATTTTTAAGAGAAAAATGGTTTATTTCCAGCAATAAAATACATCAAGGAAGTAACCTGGGGTAATAGTTGAGGGGCATGAATGTGACTTATCACAAAAATAAATGCATATGGAAGATAAAAGGCTATTCAATATCATACCTGTTTTGGGGTGTATGCAGAAGGGCGCCTTCAGCAAGTGGTTCATGTGTTTGGAAACCTAAGATCAAAACAAAACAAAACGAAACCAAAAAACATTTCATGTACCAATCTATGCTTATATACTGAGCAGAACAAGATACTTCATCGAGACAGAATGAATTTGAGCAAGAATATTTCAATAGAGAAAACGCAAAATATAGCAAACCTCCAAATCCAATCTTGGGTAGGTAAAGGTGAATACAATCTCTTCAACACACCTACGAATACCCTGCCCCTGAAATCCAGAGAACAATATCTTGTAAAATTATCTCTAACTTTTGACTTTCACATTTTGTTTTCCTTCAGCAGAACTCGGAAACTGGAAAGCTCGAGAAAATTAAGTATCTGAACAGCAATTAGATGGAAATAAACTACAGAAATTGCATAATAATAAGACAAAAATGAGGACCTAGATCACTTAATATCACTGAAAGGAAATAGTTTCAGAAGGAGGTCAAGTTCAATAATTAAATTTTGGCTTCATTGCAGATAAAATAATAACCTTTTCACCAATTGCAACTAATCTAAACCTTTGAATCTTGGCAAACAAAACCTCACTTTAATTTTTTTATCTGTTGCAATTCAAACCAACAGGCATATTCACTCCTATCCGGAAATGACATGTCACCTACCTGACAACAAATAATTAATCGTCATTTCTGGGCAGGAGTGAATCTGCCGTAGGCTCGAATTGAGAAAAAATAAATTTATTGAGGTTTTGTTCACTAAATACAGATTAGATTGCATTTGGTAAAAGTTTGTGATTTTATCTGCACTTAAGCCTTAAAATTTTCACTTCTAGGAGCAAATTCTCAATGATTTTTTCTTTCCATTCTCAATACAAGTCATTCATATAATATCTGTAAAGGGAGGTATACCTTCTGTTTCCCAGACTGCACTAGATTTTTCAGATGACCCCATCGAACAACATTGATATCTTCACGCGAGCGCTTCTTATCCTGCCATTTCCCCCGAAGCTCAGAAGTAATGGCTGCCAAAGTTATGAATGTGAGGAAAGAATGATACAAACTATTTCACCAGATAGAAGTAATTACTAATACAGTAATACTAGGAAATGGCTTACATTCATCTGGAATCATTTCCAGTATCTTTGCATATTTCTCTTCATCAGAAAATAAAGTTTGACTCAAAATAAACTGCTCTTCGAAGAAGTCTTTCAAAACATCAGAATATGATCTCCTATAGGATGAAAAGAACATGATGGTGAATTAAAGAACAAGAGAGAAATCAATTATATAAATAATGTGCTTACCCTAAGAAAGGATGAAGCGTATTACCCACTAGACTAACTTTTCTAAGGCTATTTTCATTTCCCTGAAGAAAAATAGGACATAATAAATTAATAAAGAAAAAAGAAAGTCAGAGGTAAACTAATGCACAAAACATGTTCAGGGAAAACTGATTCAAAGAAAACCTTGTGGACGTGTAAATATTCAGTAACAGCAGCCCTTTGCTCGTTTGTCAACCTTGTGAATGATAATAGTGCAGCATTCATTAGTCTCAAGAAATTGTAATAAAATCTTTAATTTGTGTATCATTATTACCTTCTTGCTTTTCCATCACAAACCCAGCAATGGACACCACGACGACCACTGTAAACCCATAAAATGTGGTTGAGTCCAAAGTCATCTGTGGGCAGCAGCATATAAGTTATCATGCTCCGAACATGCAAATATAAACAAAGTAAAATCTGACGAGATTTAGGAAACCAACTCGATTGAGATGGTTTCACTCATCAACACTCATGCATATGATCTATATATACCAGACAAAAATAACCCAATAATTCTAACTTTAGGAACACATGGAAGTGTTGTAGTGTATTTTTCTTAAATATTTTCAAAAAGTTAATGGTTTGAAAGGGTAAAGGTTTTTCAAATTTAAGAACTAGTAAACTAAAAGTTTTGTTATATTTCTATTTTTAACAAAACCTTTGTTGGACAAAGTTTAGTTAGTACTATTTTTGGCAGAAGTTTTGTTATCTATATAGATTAACGGGAACAAAAGGACCAAGAAAAGAGGAGAGGAAGTATTATTAGATGTTATTTTTCTCAAAGACAAATGACAGCAAGCAGTAGGAAAAAGTTATGTTGGGAGTGTTCATCGCCATCAAAGGCAGACGATGCACATCTTAGTGAATGTATATTAAACAAATTGGGAATCACAAAAATCAAATATAATGAGACATGAAGTTTCAAAAATGAAATATTTTCAATACACATGCTTTCAGTAGTTGTCTGTCCAAGAAAAAAAAAAGAGGAATCAAGCGACTGGTGTTCCATTTGTGTTATATTTTGTACAGCTACAAAAACCACTTGATTAAGATAATGCTTCTATATAGCAAGCATAATATGTGTTATATTGTGTACAGCTACAGATACCAAATAAGAAAATGCTTATATATAACAAGAATAATGTGTTTCCTTAAGTTTCTGAGACATCAGACATCTGATGTTATGATACTCTAGTTTAATGCTTTTTCCTACTCCTTTTGTCCTAATTTCTCAAATACCATTTATTGTGCTTTTGTACTTTCTTTTGTTCTATAAATGTAAGCTTCAAACTAACCCTTAGACAATTTTTCATTATCTTGGAGACCATTTTGTACCTCGAAGTGCAGTATCAATAATTTTAATGGCTACAGTCATCAGAGGCCAGCATTTTGCGCACACATCGGCTCCAGAGCAGCAAAACCTAACATCGTCATAATCTGATATATCCTATGCAACCAAAAAAAAGGAATCAAAATCTGTATCCAAGGATTTTTATTTCATTAGCCTTTGCCCAACATCCCATTTCATACCAAACCTCAATATATATAGGTCTCCATTTTATATAGTAAATTATATTTATCTCTTGATTTGTCTAAATTATTAAGCGAATCATGTGTTTTGAGTAAATTATCAAACGAACCACATGATATTTTACTTCAAATCACAAGATCCGTTTAATAATTTGAATAATCTTTAGAGAAAATTGTAGTTTTCCCACACCATGAAGCTTGTTCGATCATTTGAATAATCACTAAACTAGATAATTCTGATTTACTCAAATCACTAAGTTCATTCGAGAATTTAACAAATCTTGTAAAATAGCTGTAATATGTGTCAGATCTGAAAATATAAATTTAATTTATAAGAAAATGACACGTAAAGTCAGTTGACAATGCTCAAAATACAAAATCTGGAGAGAAAACAACTACTTACTATATCAAATATAAGTTCTCTCTCCACTGGAGTAAAAACATTATCACCAGACTGAGCATAAGCATGTCTCTTTGAAGGCTGCACATCATAAAACAGTTTAATGATGAAACAGCAGATTTAATTATACTGCAATATTGACAAATCTGTGTTAGCATTATATTGATTCTATGTAAGTATGAAAATCACAAATATGCACAGAGAAACATTATATTGAATTAAGATTGAAGCTACACAAGTCTCCCTGCACAGGAAACATAATACTTACATCCACACTGTAAACAGGACCAATGTCAATTTTAACAGGGCATTTTTCCTTAATGGAATTCTCGAGTTCAGCTACATTGTTGAACGACTGAAACCGCAAATATATATCATTATCCAAAGTGAATGAAAATTCTCTCCTCCCAAAGTAAGATTGATCACAACCAGGATGCTTTCCATCTAACATACATTAAAAAAAAGTTATAGAAGTCAAGAGAAAGAATTAATTAATCAGTGAAAGTAAAAGCAGGAGGCTCTTAAATTACAAGGATTACCATTTCCATATGACATCCATTTATACATATCAGCATACGGAAAAAAATTCCCTGCACACGCAAGATCAAATGAGACAATAGCTTCACAAAGTTTGTAAAGAAAATGAATGAATTCAATTAGGGAGAGAGTGAGGACTGCAACGTACTGGGGGAGAAATTTTAAATCACTGTAATAAATTGCATTCAGTTGTCATTTTTGGCCAATGCTTATGAGATACTAAATTACAACTAAGACAGAATTCAAGTTGACTGGATTAAAAGTTCCTTAACTTCAGTGCAAGATAGCAACCATTTAGTTTGAAAAAAATAGGCTAGAACAATTGCTGGATTAAAATAGGCTAAAAATTACTGAATTATCATATTCCATGATGAGATCATCCACATTCCAAATAAGAAGTTTAAAAAAGAAATCAATCTATGTCATTCTGTATATAGTACAACAAATTAGGGAAAAAGGTAATAATCTATGTCATTCTTAAGATCATTAAATTTAAACTAAGCTGCAGCAACTGAAAGCATAGAAGTTGGGGTTAACATAATTGGAAAAAATACCGTAATAAATCTTGAGGTAATTAGCGTTGAATCCATCAGGAATTTGATGATTTGGCTTTTTCAGTCCATCGATTGCCATGTCTTCACTCATTTTCTCAGCTTCTTTTCTTCTCTGACCGAACAAATTCAAGTCTCAGTGACAATACGAGTGCTGCTTCTCTGTTTTCCCTTAAACCCTAGGTCAAAATACAGCATTGGTTTGTATTATCTCTTTCACTTTATATACATATTCCCGCCTAAATTTATATTCGCGCCTAAATCTTTTGGATATTAAAATATTAGTATTATTATTACAGTGGGTCTGCTTATTTCTTCTTCAATTAATAAAAAACTTTATTTTCTCTATGTTTTGAATATATCTATTAATAATTTCAAAATATATACAAGTATATATTTTTTAATTAATTTCTTTTTTCTAATTTATTTATTGCATTTAATTTTTTCTTTGTTTTTTCAAACTTAAGAATTGGCTATTTTGTTTAGATTTTTATGTGTGTTTTCAAACTATAGCGATTGATTTAAAGTAATTAAAATTGGTTTTTGTAATAAAATTGAAAGTTAATATTATTTTAAAATTAAGCACTCTTAATCAATTGTGTATATGTTGTGGTGTTTACAAATTAAAAATATTACTTTTTTTTTTATATTAGATAAGGAATGGGTAAAGATTAAATATTAGTATTTAAATTGTGAGGTTAAAATTGTAAAATTGATTATTATTATGATGAGAATCACATAAAAGGTATTAAAAGTATGTGGAGGGGTGCTTCACCAAAATCACTTTTAATAAATTAATTGGTGCACTCAAGTACACGGTGTACTTGAGTGGACCTTGACTAATCAACGGTTGATCGGTCAACCGTCAGAAAATTTACATTTTTTAATAATATTTTCAACTATATTAACATACACTTTTTAGTTATAATATCATATACTTTTCATCACCCCTATATACTAACAGGGAGTTTAGTTTTGCCACGTGTCATCATATGATTGAATATGCTGATGTGTCGCATGGAGATTAAATTGATTTTTTTTTAAATTTAATGTGTAATTAAACTATTGGTCAATACATATGTCATTGATATTAAAATGGAAAGTATTACCTAAATTAAAATTAAAAGCAATTAATATCTTATTTTGATTAAGTTCTCTTTTATGTTCTTTTATCTAAAAATATAACTATACATTTTATAGAATATATCTATTTAATTAAGAGATTTTACTATTTACCCTTTAATTAATTAATAAGATAAATTCATTTGTATACTATTTTGAATATTAACTTTTCAATATACCTCGTCGGGGAGTCATCTAGTTAATATATAACTTACATTTTTCATTAATATATAGGATATACATTTTTCATTAATAGATCATACACTTTTCAGTTATAATAACATACATTTTTCATTAATATATAACTTACACTTTTCATTAATAGATTATACACTTTTCAATTATAATAATATACATTTTTCATTAATATAACATAGTACATTTTTAAGTTATAATAATATACATTTTTCAGTTATAAATATACACTTTTCATTAAAAACAATGCTGCACTTTTCAATATAGTAAGTATTAGTAACATACATTTTTCATTTAAAAAAATGCATTTTTCAGTATACTAACATACACTTAAAAAAAATATATCAAAGTTTGACCGTTGACCGGTTAACGGTCAACAGTTGACCAGTAAAGGTACACTCAAGTACAACGTGTACTTGAGTGCACATAAGACTTTGGCAAATTAATTTAATCACTTGGTTGTATTTGCAAACACTCCAAAAGTGATTCTATTAAAAAAAAATAAAGTGTTTTTAAGCACCTACAAGTGTTTGCAAACACTCACTTATTCACTTCTCGAGATGACCTCAGGCCTAATAAAAAAAAATCCCCTACCTATAGATTACTCCAATTTAAAATTAATAATTAAAATAGGGAATATTTTATCAATCAATTAATTTAACCACCTCATCCAAAAGTAACAATATTATTGATTTAACAAATACTCTCAATTATATTTTTTAAAATTAATACACCATATGAAACATAAAAAATTGTAGAAAATATTCTTAAAGAATATATTATTAAAATAAACACTCGAATAATACCATTTTTATATTTATAAATATAGACATTAGTATATTTGAAATAATACTCCCTCCATCCTAAAATAAGTTTCCACTTCTTTTGTGTGTTTAGATTAAAAAATATGATAAAATAATAGATATAATACAAATGATGTGATGGTGAGAGAGAAAATAATAGATGAGTATGAGATGAAATATAATAAAACACAAAAACTTATATGCAATATTGCATACATGCAATATTGACCAATTAAGTCAATTGGGCTGAAAATATTGACTTATTAAGTCAATAAGCTGAAAATATATATTATTGGGTCACCATTAATTCATTTGGGTTAATTCTTAATTTATTTGTCAACTGGCCCGCTTGTGTTCTAATTTTGACAAAAAAATTTAACCCGTTTATTTTACTGGTTTCTGTGATTTTTTTATCTTTTATTTTATTGCCGAACGCGGGATATTAAATGTAGTAATTCAAATTGTAATATGTAGTAACACACATTATTTTATGTAGTAATATCACAAACTATTTTATATAATAATAAAAATTCTTTGAATTAGTAACACGTTTTTTTCTAGTATTTTTGTTAATGTAGTAACTCACATTATAATACGTAGTAACATATATTATCGCATGTAGTAAACACAATAACCATGTTGTAATGCAAATCATTTGATAAAGTTACATATAGTAACAAACGCATGTTCAATGTAGTAATTCAAAATGTAGTGTGTAGTAACATATAATTTTTTATATAGTAATACCGATTCTTTTATGTAATATTTTTTTCTAGAATTTTTATTGATTAAGTAACTCACATTATAACATATAGTAACATATATTATTGCACGTAGTAATATAAAATAACCTTGATCTATAATAATTATTAAAGAATATTTAAAGAAATAGAAAATATTTAAAAATCAAGGTCGTCGTAAATTGCAGCGTTCGGCCGCGTCCTGGGGTGGCCGAAAACTGCTCGGAGAAGACGACTAAGTACAATTTCTGCTAGTGGGTGTATTTATGAAAAAATATGGGTGTTAATTGAACTGTCAGTGGGTGTATTTATAAAAAATGTGGGTTGAACTGTCAGTGGGTGTATTTATAAAGAATGTGAGTGTGAATGACTGAAATGCATATATGCAATATTGTGAATAATGAGATATGATCACCGTTGAATTGGTGAGTGGGGAATGACTTGTATTTATAGGAGTAATTACATTGTAACTAATTACATAAATTTAGGAAGAGATAAATACAAAAGGTAAATACAACAATATATGTACTATTTACAAGTAATGTTTGACTATTTCTTAATATCCCCCGTCAAGCGATGCGTGGGATGAGGGAAAACGCAGAGCTTGGATCGAAGGAACTCAAACGTCGGGCGAGGAAGGCTTTTTGTGAAGATGTCGGCGAGCTGGAGATGCGTTGGGACAAACTGCGTGGACAGCTTTCCGGAGGTGACGAGCTCGCGAACAAAGTGACAGTCGATGTCAATGTGCTTGGCCCGCTTGTGAGCCACTGGATTCTGGCTCAGAAAGAGGGCACTATTGTTTTCGGAGAGGAGAATAGGGCGAGCAGGCAGAGGAACACGGAGCTCGCGAAGCAATGAAGTGAGCCAAACAACCTCGGCAGCTGCGTTGGCTAAGGCACGATACTCCGATTCACAACTGCAGCGAGCTACTGTGGGCTGTTTCTTTGCACTCCAAGAGACCAGATTCCCACCTAGGAAGACTGAATAACCATAGGTAGAACGACGAGTTTCCACGCATCGAGCCCAGTCGGCATCTGAGTAGGCGACCACGGAAGAGTCTGGGCGACGAGTGAAGGAGAGGCCATAATTGATAGTGTGTTTGACATAGCAAAGAATCCTCTTCACGGCCGAGAAGTGGTCGTTGGTCGGCGCCTGAAGAAACTGACTGACATGATTTACCGAGAAGGATAGATCAGGTCGAGTGATGGTGAGATACTGGAGGTCGCCTACCAAAGAGCGATAAAGGGTCGGATCCGAGAATGGATCACCAGTGCTGACCAGGGTCTCACCCGCGGCCAAAGGGGTGGCAATGGGCTTGGAATCTTGAAGATCTGCTCGCTCAAGAATTTCGCGAGCATATTTGAACTGCCCGACGAACAGCCCAGAAGAGGTGTAAGAGATTTCCAAACCCAGAAAATAGTTGAGGCGACCAAGGTCCTTGAGGGCGAACTCCTTGTTCGCCCGAGCAATGAAATGAGCTAGTGTAGACGAGTCGTTGCCAGTGACAATAATATCATCGACGTACAAGAGGAGGTAGACAACCGAGGAGCCTTGAAATAGGTAGAACAACGAGGAGTCAGATTTGCACTCCTTGAAGCCTATGCCGAGCAAGAAGGACCTGAACCGCTGGAACCAAGCTAAGGGAGCTTGGCGGAGACCATATAATGCCTTTTTCAATTTGCAGACATGATCAGGGAGCCGAGGATCGACAAAACCAGGGGGTTGAGCCATAAAAACTGGTTTCTGGAGATAGCCATTGAGAAAGGCATTCTTGACATCGAGCTGATGGAGGGACCAGTTGAAGCGAACAGAGAGAGCCAAGATAACCCGAACAGTGGTCGCCTTAACAACGAGACTGAATGTGTGAGAAAAATCTGTGCCAGGAATTTGGGTAAAGCCTTGAGCGACCAGTCTGGCTTTGTGCCGCTCAATTGAACCATCAGACTTGTACTTAGTTCGAAAAACCCATTTTGAACCAACAATGTTCGTATTCCGGGGGCGAGGAACAAGATCCTAAGTTTTGTTAACTCGCAGAGCATCGATTTCCTCCTGCATGGCAGCCAACCATTCAGGAGACTTGGCGGCCGATTTGAAACCACGGGGTTCTGAGGAGGCAGTGAGTGCACTAATCAAGGCAGTGGAGGCCAAGTTCAGAGGATACTTAGGTTTAAAAATCCCAGATTTTGCTCGCGTGATCATTTGGTGAGTGGACCGTGGTTGCTGTGCTGGGGCGTCAATGGTCGGCTGCGGCTGCTCGACCGGTTCAGGGGAAGCAGGTGGCCCCGCAACAGGGGCTGGCAAAGAATGGGGTTCCTCGCCAGAGTCAAAAGAGCATGTCGAGCAAGGGATGGTCGCAGAGGGAGGAACAGGCCCTGGCGAGGGATCGGGTGAGGAGTCAGACTCCGCATCCAGAAAGGATGAGACCACCTCACTGGTCGGCATGGGCCGAGCAGTTCCTGAAAAAGGGAAGCACTCTTCATCAAATATGGCATGGCGAGTAATAAAAGTTTTTGAAGAACCAGGATCAAGACACCGAAAACCCTTATGTTGGCTACTGTATCCCAAGAAGATACATGGTCGACTTCGAGGAGAAAGTTTGTTCGAGGCATAGTCTCGAAGATAAGGGAATACTCGGCAACCAAATGTCTTAAGATTTCCATAAATGGGGACAGTACCGAATAAGACCTGAAATGGTGATAGGCCGCCCAAAACTGACGACGGAAGTCGGTTGATGAGATGAACAGCAGTGGCAAAAGTATCAAACCAAAATTCTGACGGGGCGCGAGCATGAAACAACATAGAGAGCCCAGTTTCAGTGATGTGTCGATGTTTTCGCTCAACGCGACCATTCTGCTGAGGGGTGTAGGGGCATGACATACGATGTTCTATGCCGTGCTCGGCCATAAAGCTGCGAACAGCTTTGTTGACAAACTCTGTACCACCATCACTCTGAAAAACTTTGATGGTCGAGGAGAACTGATTGCACACATACTTGTGAAAGGCGACCAAGGTTGCGAAGAAATCTGATTTTGCTCAGAGAAGATATAACCAAGAAAAATGAGAAAATCATCCACGAACACAATATAATAACGAAAACCAGAAGTAGCAGTAGTGGGAGCAGGACCCCAAAGGTTGCAATGTACTAAATCAAGAACTGCAGATGCACATTTTTCATTTATAGTGAATGATAATCGTTTACTCTTGGCCAATTGGCAAGGGGTGCAAGTTTTCAGATTTGGTAAAATTGAACTAACGGACAAATGCCCTAATCTATTTAAATCTTTAATAATGTCAAAAGGCACATGACCCAAACGGGAATGCCATAAATCAAAAGAAGCACGAACGACACCAGGCTTTTTCAAAGCAGCGACCAAAGCTGGGAGCGCCCGTTCCAATACGTACAACCCCTGCTCACACCGACCCTGAGCCACCACCTCCTTGGTAGCCCGATTCTGAACAACAAATGTTTTGTTAGAGAAGCAAACATCAACCGGAAAGTCAGACGTGAGCTTGCTAATGGATAAAAGGTTTTTGGTGATGTGAGGTACAACGAGAACATCTAGAAGGCCAATATCCTTAGAAAGTGAGTGCAAACCAACATGAGAAATATGTAAGGAATTGCCATTACCAACAATAACCTCACCATTACCAGAATAAGAGGCCGAAGAGTCCAGGTGTGAGGTACTGGGAGTCATGTGAGCCGAGGCTCCTGAATCAACATACCAATCCGAGGAGGTCGGAGAGGAGACGGAGCAGGCCGAATGAAAAGTCTGATCAAGGTTGGCGGATGATTCCTCGGACAGATGGGCAGATGGGCGAGCAGGCTGGCGAGGAGCTGGGCCGCGAACAAAATGTTGAGGGCATTTGTTGGCATAGTGCTCGCCGCGGCAGATTTGACAACGGGGGACAAAGGTTTTACGCCCTCCGCGACCACCAGAAAAGTCGGGGAGACCACCACGAAGAGGCCCAGAAGGGCGACCACCAGTATGATCGCGTGGATTCGGGCGAGCAAAGAACGCGGCTGGAGCAGGCTCAACTGGATCAGGCTTATTCATGATCTCAAAGGCAATAACTTGATGTAGTAAGTCACGGAAAGCTGGGACAGGCGAGAGGGCCATTCTGGTGTCGGCAAATCCGCTGAATTTGGGGCCAAGGCCCCGTAGAAACCAGTGCGACATGTCAGATTTGTCGACTGGCTTACCAATAGCGGCCAGTTGGTCGCCTAACGCTTTAAAACGCCGACCATAATCGGCAACAGGATGGGAATCACGCTTGAGGAGAATGAGCTCCTCACGAAGCTGAGTGATGCGTGACTGGGAGGAGTGGCTGAAGGCATCCTCCAGGGCAAGCCAAGTATCGCAGGCCGTGTCACATTGAACGACCTCGGCCAGAGTTTCTTCAGTGAGGGAGGAGAGAAGAAGAGCAAGGACCTTCTGATCCTTCGATTTCCAGGCAGCAAAGGTAGTGTGAGTAGTGGCAGGGGGGCGGACGAGCCATCCACAAAATCAAGAAGATCGGCACAAGTAAGCATCGGAACAACCTGCTTCTTCCATAAGAGGTAGTTGGAAGAAGAGAGTTTTACCGTGACCATATGAATGAGAACATTCATTGGAATTGATGATTCTGCCATTGAAGAGAGGTAGTCGAGGGGGACAAGCTCGAAAAAGTAAGGCGGCGGCGGCACAGAGGCGGCGGCTGCAGCAGACAGAAAGAGAGAGGGAGAGAATTAGGGTTAGGGTTTTAGGTGCAGTGTTTAGGCTGATACCATGTGAACAATGAGATATGATCACCGTTGAATTGGTGAGTGGGGAATGACTTGTATTTATAGGAGTAATTACATTGTAACTAATTACATAAATTTAGGAAGAGATAAATACAAAAGGTAAATACAACAATATATGTCCTATATACAAAGAATGTTTGACTATTCCTTAATAAATATTTCACATAAGACTAGCCCTAAATAAAATAAGATGAAGTATAAGTGATGTGATTGGGAGAAAGAAAATAATTTGTCAAAAATGGAATGAAAAACTTATTATGGAACATAAAAAAAAAAAATGTGAGAAACTTATAGTGAAAGGAGAGAGTATTAATTATACACTTTGTCATCAACTTTATTCACAAATAATCACTTTATTAATAATGAACTCCACAATATTCTGTAATACCCTTACTTTATCTACTCTATCTACCTTTTTCTTAAAATTTATGCCCAATCCCAATATAACTACATTTGATAGATGGAGGACGTATATATTTATAAATTGTGCATCGGTGAAATACTAGTTCCTTTCAAAATAAAGTCCTTGCTCACATATTTTAGCTTTGAAAATAAATTTATAGTAGTGTCAATCCAAATTCATTATTTATGATCCTCTCCGTGATAAAGTGGTCATTTTAAGTGTTTATATTATTATTATATATATATATATATATATTTTTTATAACTCTCTCTTTCCTACCAACTTTCAAAGTGATGAGAAACTATTAATTACTTTATGTATGTAACATCCTGATTACCTAAAAAAATACCTATCTCTCTTTTCTATCAACTTTAAAAAAATGGACGGAGTATTAATTAGTTTATGTAGATAACATTCAATTAATTTATTCATTCTAGGACAGGCGGTATGATTATGTGTGTCTTCAGTCTACACTTAGCAGTCTATGGGGTTTGACATCGAATTTCAATATGATCTCCTTGAGCAAGGGATACTTCAACATTAATATTAGCTCTAAGGCGGACAGAGATCGTATCTTCAGACATCGATCGTGGCAACTGAACTCGGGGTTATTCACCTTTAACGGTGGATGCCATATTTCAATCGTAGTAACATCCTCTCCAGCATAGCTCAAGTATGGGTCAGATTCGTTGACCTTCCAATGGAGTACTGGGACCCGACTATTTTGGAGGCCTTGTCATCTGCTATGGGCACTTTGATCAAGATAGATGACAGAACTCTGAAACGTATCATAGGACAATATGCCTGTCTTTTGATTGAGATCGACATGCAATAGGCTTTTCAAGATTGTATTATGTTTCAGCGTGCTGGGCATTGCTCAGTTCCAGTGGTATTATATAAACAACTTCCTGAGTTTTGCCCACCTTGTCACATAATTGGCCACTTTTTAGCAATCTGAAGGAAATCAATGGGTCGACAAGACCCCGATAGGCAAGAGGGTCTTCAGGACTATCGTGGGCAGGGTCGTCAAAACCAAGATGGATAGGCTCGTCATGACTAGGATGGGCAGGGTTTTCAGGATTAGGTTGGGCAAGGTCGTTAAGCCATGGGAAGAAAGGTCGTCATCGTTCTCGGTCTCATCATCGTCGCTAGGGCGGGAAGGGCCACGAGACCTCTCTTTCTCCTACATGCACTATTGACCCCACTTCCGCTAGTAACTACTACCTCGCCTTTGGAGGATCACTTGGAAAGGGAGGACCATGCTATGAAGGATCAGCTGGATCCGAATATGGGGACTACCTACTCAATTCAGTTGGATAACTCTTTTGTGGCTCTTTTCGAGGAGAACTTAGATACATCATTTGGTAGAGACCGATCTTCTGAAGGATAGTTGAAGGATGTTTACAGGATGAGGAGGGTCATCTGGACACTACTTGGGAGTTGACTTCCTCGATTCAACCCATTACACGGGTGGTTCCGCCTCTAGTCTCGGCAGCCCGGAAGGCCGCTACTAGAGCGAAGGGTTCCAACTATCACCCTTCCACCTATGCTAGGGTATTTTTTTCAGCCTAGGCGTCCTATTGACTACTTGAGTAAGGAGAGTCATGAGACTCTTGTTCGTCTTTGGGAACGGGTCAAGACTTCACATATACATCGACCGATGACTTCGTTGAGGAGCTGAATAGTATTGCACGAGAGAGAGAAAGAGGCCATTTGGGCCCGAGAGTATGAACATTGATTTTTTTTTTTTTATTTTAGCATATTGATTTCTTTGGAGGTGTACCTTTTTCCCTGACTCAGGTTTTGTCCCTAAGGAGGGTTTTCCCGGGCAAGGTTTTAACGGCTCCCTAGCCTTTGGTTCAACATGTGAACTTATGACTTTAGGTGTTTTTTCTTTTTAATAAAATCTTTATTTGCCAATTTGGTAGATAAGTTGAGTTATATATGGTCGGTTTGGATGTCTCTGTTGTTCACATTAAATCATAGATAGTATACTTTTTGGTCATTTGATATACACACAATCGAGTATCTTTTGGTGTATTGGGTTGAAAATTTATCTTAGGCATTGGAGTACTAGGCATCTATCATGGGCCTACTTAAACACGTATCTTGAACTAATCTACCCTATCAAGTTGAGCCTAAACAGATTGGAGGTATGATGGAGTTTTGTGTGATTCACTTATAATAAATAAAGTAAGTAATAATTTAAGTACATAAATAATGGTTGAATGGTAAAGATAAAATAATGTGTATAATAATATTCAGTAGAAAACTCTGAATGTCAAATCGTGTTTCTTCAGTTTAGTCAGTGGAGAATAATTTTTTATAATTGAATTATAATTACCTAAAATTGAGGTGTGAGTATTAATTTTAAAAAAAATTATATTTTATATGGAGTGCGTATAGTAATTGAAGTTATGAAGTGTATACAGTAGAATATAAGGTTTATGAAGTGTGTACAGTAGAATATAAGGTTTATTTAGCAGTGACCTTTATCTTATCCTCGCTTAATTTAATTTTTTCATATTTTTTTTGAATTAACAATTAGATTTCGATTTTCTTATTACGCCTTCTTGTATAAGAAAGGAATTTAGAGAAGATTGATTTTATGACCATTGTATACTCACATCTCTGCTATTCAATCTTTCTTCTTTGGATTCGTACGACCTGCTCTTCAATCTCTCCGTTAATTCTTTTCTGCTTCTCCTCTTTGGATTTAATTCGTGTTTGTTCATTGATAATAATCCGTAATTATTGTGTTTCTTTTTACAGGAAACGATTCTAGTACGAGTAATAGCTTCCATTGAGTTGGCAGGATGCCGTATGAATTGACCGAACAGAAAAGTGAGTGAAATTTGTTTTTTTTTTTTTTGTGTATTTTGGTTTATTTTCACATAAATTTTATGTTGTGCAAGTCCAATTTTCTATATTCTCTTTTATTCTATCAAACAATCTGTAAATATTAGCTAGTTTTGGAACATGGAACAATATAGGCTTTAATGAGCATGAGAAGTTAAGGAAGTCCTGTCATTTCCCACTTAATTTGTTGGATTGTAGTTTCTTTTTCTTGATTTACCTAACTGGATAGATATAAGAATAGCAAAAATTTGACTTGGAATTGGTTGATCCTGTTGTTATTGATCAAATTAAACATATTTTTGCATCAAAGTGATGAAATAGAGGGACTTACTAGCCTCTGTCTGCTGTAAAATTGGAGTCGCCTTCAAAGATTTTAGATCATAATGAAAAGGATATAAAGTATGGCAATGAGAAAGTTCAAGAACAAACAAAACATGTTATGGTTTTGAACAAGAGAATCAAGCTTAGGATTTATGAGGAAGTTGAATCATAAATTTGAATATATTAAGAGCTGTCATCCTGTTACCTATATATGCTACAACAGTTGCAATCCCTAAACTATATTAAATGGGCCTTCAGCGTGAAGGCTAAAAGTTTTAGTGTGATGAGTTTGGGTTAGTAAGAGTTGATAACAGGAATCTAGTGAGGGTATAGACTATAAAGAAGACCATCGATGATGATAAACAGGTTGTTACATGTTTGGTATTCAGGTGGAAACACTGTAGCTGTTTCGCTGGGAATGTGAAATACTTTATATGCACAACTCTTGTAATTTGTATGTCATCCATATAGCTGGAAAAGACGCAAGAAAGTAAGACTGGTAATAGATAAACCTGGTAGAACTGTAGAAGAGACATATAAAGCTAATCTAATATAAGGATACACAAAAGAGTATCTGCACTAAAGGAAGGAAAATAGAGGAAAATGTCAAGGTAGATAATGAGAGAGAGAAAGAGACAGTGTATGGAAAATAAGGAGCAGGGAAGATGCAAATAAATCAAAATGGAAGGATTAGGAGCAAATGTTTAAGATACCTGAGGGTTGATAGAAATAACATATGGAGATATCTCGTGTAACTTCGAGTAGTATTGTGGAAATTTATCTTTGCGTAGAAAGTGAATAAAACATGTGAAAAGACAAAAAGAGTTAGAAACTAATAGGGTAATTATAATCAACTGTGCTGAACAAAGAAGAACTTTTGTGCAGAGAAAAGTAGACAAGGAGTACATAGAAAGAAATATAGTGATAAGCCGATAAGGGCAATAGAGGAGGTTGAAGGAAGCTGCAAAGGGAGGCGAAAGAAATCAAGAAAGCTGGAAGAGGTCACATAAGAAGGTAAGAATGAGATAGTAGAAAATATGAAATAAGTAAGAAAAGTGTAATGAAGGATAAAAGAGGACCGATAAGGAGTCAGTAGGTAGAAAATTAGAAAGAGATAAAATGGGAAAGGAATATGCAAAAAAGGAGAAGAAATATACTAGCTGTAAAGAAGACTGTGGAGCTGCCTAAAAGAGGAACTACATAATGCAAAAGGACTAAAGGAGAAAAGGCATGTAGTCTCATGAGGAGAACTTTTGTATGCTGCCTAAGCTATATTTCTATCTCTATTTGTTTGAGGATACCCTTGTGTGTTAGTCTTGATGACACATGAGCAGTTAACGTGCGATAATGTGTTTATACCATAAAATTATGAAAATATCTGATGGTTGAGCTATAGTTCATGACATTAGGAAGTACACTTATTTCACAAGTTGAGAACCGGGTTGTTTAGCAAACTTATTCTAACTTCTAGGGATCAGCACAAGTAGTACGTAGTGAACAGCATTTCTAAAAAGTTCTTACAATTTCAATTATACTGTTATCGACAAGGTTATTAAATATCTTCAGCATCAACTGAATGTAAAGTAGATGAAATATTGAGATGTTATTGGTAAACAATATGTTTCAAGATTTTTTGGTATACTCATAAATTTGCTAAGGTAGGGTTTGTGGTTCCTTCAATATGCGAATCTATATGTTGCTTATCTTATTCCATACGAAAATGAAGGTTGACATCTCACTGTGCTTTACCAAAACATACTTGCAGAGGTTGGTCTGGGCTTAATTGGGTTTGGTATATTCTTCACCTTTCTAGCCATACTTCTGTTTTTTGACAGAGGTTTGCTCGCTCTTGGAAATGTAAGACATTTCTGTTATTCAGTTTCCTTATTGTCCCTCCCACCCCCAAAGCATCTATTTTCACGTTTCTCTTTACCTTCGTCTTTGCCATCAGATATTTTGGCTATCAGGTGTAGCCATTTTACTTGGTTGGAGATCAACATTGCAACTCTTCACAAATCCAAGGAACTATAAGGTACTTGCATGTAAAAAATTATGTGTTCAGACCATCTTGTGAGTAATTTGTTATGATATGCACATTACTGGTGCTCAACGTTTGATCAGTTTTAGAGTAATTCACTATCAAATATCTAGGCCATTATATAGTTTCTTTTTGAATAAAAGGAGGAGCTCTATAAGCTTGTCCATTGAAAGGTGACTTGTCTGTGTTGCTGCTCGACAATGTTGTAGTTACCCTCAATTTTGTGAAAGGCGACTCTCTTGTCATATTATTAAGTGTGAATATGTATTCTGGTTCTTCACTGAAGAGAATATTTTACCTGCTTCAGGATCCACATGATTGAGTTGAAAAGTGCATGAAACAGAACCTGGAGATAGACTCAAATGTTTAACAGTTTAGTAATTGCTATCAACAGGGTTCAATTTCATTTCTTCTCGGGTTATTCTTTATATTTGTCCGGTGGCCAGTAGTTGGTATAGTTGTGGAAATTTATGGCTGTTTCGTCCTTTTTGGGTAAGCAGTTGTCCTGATCTAGTCATTAATTATCCCCTCCTTTCTGTTTGTGATTAGTATTGATGAATTTTCTTCATGTGCTCAATAATATTTGTATGACATGGTCTGAATATGGTGTGCTGCCCAGTGGTTTTTGGCCCACAATCAAGGCGTTTCTGTATCAGATTCCGGTATTTGGCTGGATATTACAGTATCCCGTAATGGTGAGTTAATGTTAGGCCTCTGTTTCTATTTCCTTAAGCAAGGTATATTTGGCTTTTCTTTTGGTAGAATATAATGAAAACATGTGGACACATTTAGTTTTTCTGCCAGGCTTCCCTCAATTTGTACTCTATAAGAATTCAATTTAATGTAGGAAATTAAAGCAGTATTTGGTGAAAGAAGCAACTATATATTGGAAATTGTTGGTGGTTTATTTATTTGCTTGGCTGTATATTTATGTACTATGTTATTGTTAAAATATTTACAAATGTTTGGGTTTGTGGTTAAGATTGATTGACCTGCATGCACTGTTTTCTAGATAACATACTAGCAGCTTGAAAGATAAATGGAGGACTAGTGCCTTTTTGTCTTCTGTATATATCAGTGGGAAATTTGTACATTTGCCTGTAGATGCAACTAATAAGTCTGTGAAAGGAAAACAGTTGAGAATTATGTTACCTCGTCATGTTTTCACAAATTAATAGAAAAGCATATGCTTAACTGCATACCTTCATGGTGATATTATTATTTACTTCCCACTATAGGAGACTGAATCAGTTAAAAATTTGCCAAAGAAGTGATGTTTAAACTTGCATTGATGAAATTGACTTCATTGTAATCGTAATTAATTCTAGTGATCTCTTTCTCCTCCCGGCACAAGAATATGCACGCTAAACAATAGCTCTACGATTCACAACTGTGATTTAAGCTACTGGCATCAACAATATTTAAAAAAATTTGAAGCAAGTCTTTGAATTGCCTATACTATATTTCTTGTTTAGTGTATTGTACGATTCCCTATGTTTGTGGACATCACCTTTGAACTTATTGAGAGTGATATATGTTGTTGGATAATGATTTTTTAATTTTCAATGAAATTGGTCCAAAGCTTCATCGTCTAAATTGCCTGTAGAGCATGCCCAGTCCCTATGAATGTCTTGGTGTTCACTATACATATTCGATATGATTGATGCACTTAGGTTACTCAGTTATTTGTTGAGTTATACTTGTTTGCTTCTTAGTTTAATATGCTAATTTGTGTTGTGTTGCTTGGATTTATTTCAGCTGTTTAATCAGTTAACGAAGAGTTCTAGTTGACCAGTAGTGAAGTGAATTCCTGCTAGAGCAAGGTGAATGAATGGACTAAGGCATCTGGGATAACTCAAAAGTCAGAAAATTGCGATAGGTACTTCCTCGTTTCTTGTAACCAATCGGTGATTTAATGATCACGTCGTAATATCTAAAAAATGACATTTGGGTGATTGAAAGGAAACAAAGCATTGAAACATCTCTCTATTTGTTGGGATCCCTCACTTAACTTTGTTGTATACAAGAAGGATATATCTCGTTTACGATTTACGAATAGTGGGATTAAATCTGGTTTCTGTGTGACATAGTCATGGCATCCAATGTCTTAGAAGGTGAAGCAACTAATAGGTTGTTGAATGCTTATGATAATAGTCATTGGGATTAAAATACTGTATTTTTCAAATGTATAATCAATGAAGTTTTGAACTCTTATGATAATAAGCATAAACACGCCTTTGACAATTTCATACTAAAAGCGCATCCCAAAACCGCGTTTGATAAAAAAACATAAAGTGACCATAAGGCGCACTTCAGGTGTACGCTTATTGCTGCATGTAGCAGCAGGTATGGGTGTATATGCCAGTTACTATTCATATTTTTTATTATTATTTAAAAATTCAACTTTTGTGGAGAGTTTACTACTTGTGTTGCACATATTATTACAAATAATTAATTATTTCACATGATAAAATTTTATTTAGACTATCTTATAAATGATAAGGTGTTTAATTTGAATATTAAAATCATATTCTTATAGAATACGATTAGAATGTGGTTAATTTGGAATTTCATAAACTCATGTATAAATTATAATAGAGTACATGAGATTTATCACATGTATGAGATCTTCGTCTTAAACAAAATTTTGACATAAATAAGTGATACATATGTATTTTTATTTTTTGTGGTACGTAGACGAGCAAATTTAATTGTGTATTAATTTCATCTTACTCTATTTAATGACCCATTTTGTTATTTTGGTTATCCCTTATTTATTGATCCATTATTTAAAATAGTAAAAACATTTTTAAACTATTTTCATAAAATATCACAATATTACAATAAATGTCAGTACTTCAGTATAAGGAGTACTAACTTTATTACTTCCCTCATTTATAAAGTACAAAAGTTTTTTATATAAGTAAATAGTTGTTAATTTAATTGATGAATTAAAGTTAATTCATTAAATAAGTAAATAAACTAATCAACAATCATAATTAACAATGCCTAATTTTTCTTTGCCGCCTGTACCCCACTCATTTTTTGTATTGATTATGTATCTTGTACTCCCTCCATTTCAGAATAACTTTTATATGTAAGTGAATACACAAATTAATAAAATTATTGTGAGACATTTAAAAAAAAATGTAAAAATTATTTTGAAACGGAAAAAGTCCTACACTTTGTACATGACCCCTATATTTTGATAAATTTAGATAAGACGAATAAATAGGTATAGAAAATAAATGAGTTGGTAGAGAAATAAATGTAATTTAAAATCGCAAAAATTTATATGCAATATTGCATACATGCAATATGACTAATTAAGGTAAATTAGGTCAAAATTTGTGGATCAACGCGGGTCAACCTTAATTAAAATATCTATTTTCACTCTAATATATTACGGAGTATTATTTTACTACATGACCAAAATTATGTTATTACAAGAACTAAATTTTGTCACTACAAGGTCAAAAGTGTATTACTACAAGTCCAAAAATATTCTGGACACTTATTTTTTGGTGGCAAAATTACTAAAATAATTTTGACTTATTCGTAAATTTTATCACTACAAGGTCAAAAATGTATTACTACATGTTCAAAAATATTCTGGAGACTTTATTTTTTGGTGAATTTTTCAGAATGTTTTGATATGTAGTATTAAATTTTTGGCCTTGTAGTGGTAATATTTTAGCCTTGTAGTAACAATATTTTGGTCATGTAGTAAACCACCTGTTTGCAATCTGCGAATTTTCTGGACAATCCGGATCCAGATTTATGACCCGCGAATTTTTTAAAATTAACTTTTAGACTTAAAATTTTGACTTACCTAATTGAGATGGAATGCATGTATGCAATATTTCATATGAGACTAACCCATTTAAAATTTAAATTAGGTAGTATATATAGTATGGGTCAGGTCCCATGTAGACACGACTTTCATTTTAGAATTTATATTTCTTTGTTTAAATAAATATTCGGGTAATTTCAATTGTAGGTAATGATGAAAGTTTGTCTCATATATATGATCTCATATAAGGTTTACAATTTAAATTATTTTATTGCAATTTGCCTCACATTATATCTAGGGATGGTAATGAGATATAGAAGGGTGGATATCTCAATATTAAAAATATCTCAAAATATTAAAAAAATGTTCTGTACATATGCATATTCGTTCTAACAGTTTAGATAGCGTCCCTGCTTTGTCCCACGCTGTCAATTACAGATCAACATTTTAAGTCCCGTCCCAACCCAACTAAACCCAAATCATGTTACTGCTGGCGTAGTGTCAACAGTAGAGACTGATGGCGCAGTGGTCGGTGTAGGAGTGGTATCAACAGTAGAGGTTGGAACATCACTGGGTGTGTCTTGGGATCCGGTATCCGTCCTAGCCTTACTTCTACTCCTACGGACTGAAGCTCTCCTCTCTCTGCGTCTAGCTGTTTTCCGACAGAGAGCTAAAGAATGACCCACAATCTTACAAGAAGTGCAGAACTCAGGGAGTGACTCGTAGTGGATAGATGCATAAGCACTGTGTCCATCCCTCTCATAGCGTATACGGTCAGTGGGGGGTGTGTGCATGTCCACTTCCACAAGCAATCTGGCATAGTGCCCCAATGTACCTTTCAAGGTGCGCTCATCGATTTTCACCAAGGTGCCAACAGCAGAAGCTAATGCCTCCAATATCAGGGGGTCCCAATAAACCCTAGGGAGACCCGAGATGCGGATCCAAACTTGAGCCAAAGACGATCTGTATGATTCTTATCCAAATCATGTTACTGTCCCCCAGCACCACATACCAAACTATATGATGAACAAAGATACACAGAAGAATTGAAAGTAATTACCATGTTTTCCGGTGGTGCTTGAGCTGGGTAATTCGTCTCCAGGAGGGAAGTTGCAGAAAATCGTAGGTTGCCTGAAAAGCCACCGTCCCTGTCCATTTTCAATAAACTGATGCCTGGGTACCCATTTTCTTCACTAAACTGATGCCGACCTCCGCCATGCCTGGGGCCGCCGCCGGTGCCGGTGACTCAGGACAGACGCTGCCTCATCATTTACGCAGCAATCACAGCGGCATAACTCCGCCGACAGCAGCGCCGACAACGTTGGACCCCCATTCCATGGCTATCATCTCGGAGTTGGTCTCTGCGCAGATTGAAGCCTCCTTTACGCGGCTCCTTCCCATGTTACAGCCCACGGTCGACATTGCCCGCCACACACCGGCAACGTCGATCAACTTCCAGACTCCTCAACGAGCGTCCCACCGCCGCCGCAACAGGTCCGGTCGCCTGCGGACATGGACCCTATCCCACCGGCCCTCTCCGCCACCCAAACGGAGGCCGACCCACCGGTTCCCTTGCCTGAATGTGTGATGACGGCGGCCACTATGGAAAACCCTAATGGGCCATCCAACTTAGGGTTTCCTCAAATGCACCCGCCACTTTATTCTATACACCACCTTGGGCTTACTCACAGTTCAACTGTGCACCCACCAGTTTACTCAGTACACCCCGATACACACCCATCAAACTACTCTGCCCACCCACCACCTGATACACACCCATCAAACTACTCTGCCCACCCACCACCTGATACACACCCACTACCTCCCTCAGTTCACCCCCGTGAACTCCCTTCAAACCAAAGGGCCGCCTCGGGCATCAAGGGCCTCACATCACCTACGTCCCAGGCACCCATCCCGACTTACTCGGCTACTGTTACTGCCACACGGCAGTTTGGCTCACCTTCGGCCGGGGGCATGGCTTCACTGCATGCTTCCGGCATACCGGGTACGTTGGCTGATCTCAACTCATCTTTTGCATATTTGCTAGAAACGAACATGCCCCCTGCTCCTTTACTTGATTTATTTCAGTGGCATGGTATTCGTAACATGGATGATATTGTTGCTGCCTCGAGGCGGCTTGGCTACGCTTTGGCCGGAAAGGACGACGACCCTCGCCTTTTCAGCAGCGCGGGTACGTCACATACACCCACTACTGTATTACATAATTTGGTTGAAAAGGATAGTTCTGTTGCTGCTTCTTTGAACACTTTGCAGACAAACACACCCTTGGGTGATCATAGAGAGACATCTCATGGAAAGATGCCCATGATTGATCAAGTTTCTGCCCCGAGGCAGATTGGCGCTAATGATGCCGGACGGGGTGCTCACTCACCTCCCTCCGGCCCACAGGGTACGTACAATCTCTGTAGTGATTTCCCTGCATTATTTCACACTTCTGGTACCGCTTCGTCCTCCGTTCCTCCACAGGTACGGATCCAGCCCGAAATCTCATATGCTAGAGCTACAGCCAGAATGTGCCCTGGAACCACACAACCACCTTCAGCTTTTCCCGCCTCCATGAGGCCGGTTCGTGATGGTGATGAGTTTGTGGTTCGTATTGACGAGAGCATCTTTGAAAAGAGGGTCTCGTTGTTTACCAATACTGTTATTGGTCGGGTTACCATCCAGTCTGGGGATAAGCCGTACAACCACGCTAGCCTTCTAGAGCAGCTCAGAATCACATGGCAGCTTCACGACATTACTGTGAGCCCTATGGGAAAAGGATTTTATGAGGTCGGTTTCTCCACTCTAGAGGATAGGGATATGGTTTTCAAGACTAGATCATGGCAGTTGCAGCCAGGGGCCATCCACCTTATCAAATGGACCCCTGACTTCGACCCTAACACATACAGATCGTCTTTGGCTCAAGTTTGGATCCGCATCTCGGGTCTCCCTAGGGTTTATTGGGACCCCCTGATATTGGAGGCATTAGCTTCTGCTGTTGGCACCTTGGTGAAAATCGATGAGCGCATCTTGAAAGGTACATTGGGGCACTATGCCAGATTGCTTGTGGAAGTGGACATGCACACACCCCCCACTGACCGTATACGCTATGAGAGGGATGGACACAGTGCTTATGCATCTATCCACTACGAGTCACTCCCTGAGTTATGCACTTCTTGTAAGATTGTGGGTCATTCTTTAGCTCTCTGTCGGAAAACAGCTAGACGCAGAGAGAGGAGAGCTTCAGTCCGTAGGAGTAGAAGTAAGGCTATGACGGATACCGGATCCCAAGACACACCCAGTGATGTTCCAACCTCTACTGTTGATACCACTCCTACACCGACCACTGCGCCATCAGTCTCTACTGTTGACACTACTCCTGCACGGACCGCTGAGCCATCAGTCACCATAGGGAACTCCTACGAGGTTCTTTCTGAGGAACATGTGGATATAGACCCTCATCCGGAGGGTGATGCTTCAGGTGACAATCCTTTTTTAGACAACAGAACTGAGACTGATACTCCTGAGGTAAACATGAGTATAAGACGGTTTGCCCGTGCTGTGGCCCAGTACAGTCCTTTCAGTGGGGAGCCCATTCCAGATGACCTACGAACTATGGCCAGGGAGCCTTTTGTGGTAGAAGAGGAGGATCATGGCCCAGCAGAGATCTCCACTGCAGTTCGACAGACTGGCCTCTGGTCTGACGAAGATATCGACCAGCCGCCGATGCACGGCTCACCACAGAGGGACAAATGATTGTTTTGTCTTGGAACATTTGCGGGATAGGGAATGAGCAGTCGAGGACTGCTCTGTATGAGATCTGCCGCACTCATGACCCTGACTGGGTTGCCATCTACGAGCCGAAGGTTATGTTCTCTAGCCTTCCGCCTCATTATTTACGTTCCTTGAATTTAGTAGGGTTTGTTGTTAACTCTAGAGATACCTTGATACCTAATATTTGGGTTCTTTGTAAGTCTGTACATGTCCTTACTTCTAGAGTCTGTCATATGTCGGAGCAGGTCATCTTGATTGAGACTAGGGATTCCACACGTGTTTGGTCTTTTGGTTTTACGCATGCTAGTAATTCATATATTACTCGTCGTCTACTTTGGGCTGATGTTTTAGCGTCTCCTGCCACGTGTCTTTGTGTTTTGGGTGATTTTAATGTTGTGACAGGAACACATGAGCGGAGTAGGGGTTCAGTGGCCACCCCTAGAGCTTATCTGGACTTCAGGGAGTTCTTGGATGAGTCGAATTTAGTTGATTTGGATACGGCTGGGGCCCAATTCACTTGGGTGACTCGGAGTGGTCCTCGTGGTTACACGGCTGCTCGGTTGGATAGAGTTATAGCTAATCAGGGTTTTTTGGATCTTTGGGCTGGTGTTGAGGTTATGGCTCTTCCTTGCCTCAAGTCAGATCATCATCCGTTGCTTCTTACAGTCAGATCAGATTGGGTTCAGGTCAGACGTCCCTTCAGATTTCTCAGTATGTGGTGCCAGCACGATTCCTTTAGAACTGTTGTGGTTACTTCTTGGACTCAGACGTTGGATCATCAGAATCCCATGGTCCGGATTATGTGGAAGTTGAAGAGACTCAAGTCTGCTCTGCGGGTTTGGAACAAGACGGTCTTTAGGAATGTGTTCACTCAGATTGAGACGGCCACTCGACATCTTGCAGATATTCAACATCGTATCGAGTTGGAAGGGGACTCAGAGGCCAATTTTGCGGAGGAGATTCAGGCTCAAGTCGCTCTGAACAGACTGCTCTCTGCCAGACAAGAATTCTACACTCAGAGGAACAGATTACAGTGGCTGACTGATGGGGATAGGAATACTCGTTTCTTCCATATCTCCCAACGTATTAAGAACTCCAGGGGTAGTATTGCTTCGATGGTTGTTGATGGGGATCTCACCACGGACTTGGATACCATTAGTGCCCACGTGGTTGCCTACTACTCTCAATTGTTCACTGATGATCCGTCTGCGTCATTTGATGCCTCCATTCTGGATAGTTTTGTGAACACTGTGGTGACCGCTGACCAGAACGAATTACTGTTGAGTGTTCCCTCGACTGAAGAGATTCGGCGTGCAGTCTTTGGAATGGATGCTTCGAGCGCTCCGGGACCTGATGGTTTTGGGGGATCCTTCTTTCAAAGTTGCTGGGACATTGTGGATCATGATGTGATAGCTGCTGTCAAACATTATTTCACTAGCAGGCTTCTGCCATCTGGGCTGAACGCGTGCTTCATGACATTGATTCCTAAGGTAGAGGGAGCCACTAGGGTAGAGGAGTTCAGACCGATTGTGATGGGTAATTTCATCTTCAAAGTCATGACCAGGGTTTTGTCGTCGAGACTGGGTACTTTCATCAGCAGTTGCCTTTCTACTTATCAGTTTGGGTTTGTTCCGGGTAAGCGAATCCACACGTGTATTGCACTAGCCTCAGATGCCATTAATACCTTGGACTATCCGAGGATCCGTGGGTATATGGCGTTGAAGGTGGACATGGTTAAGGCATTAGACACGATCTCCTGGCAGTTTTTGGAGGCAGTTTTGGCTAGGATGGGGTTCAGAGCAAACTTCATTTCCATGGTCCGAGGAGTTTTGGACTCAGCTAGGATCTCGATTCTCATTAATGGGGAGCCGAAAGGTTACTTTTCTTGTACGAGGGGTGTCCGTCAGGGTGATCCTTTGTCTCCATTATTGTTTTGTATTGCGGAGGAGGCTCTTGGAAGATGGATTGATTGGGAGACAGACAGAGGTAGACTCCAGCCCATTCGTAATGTCCCCCGCTACCTCTTCTACGCGGATGACATCATGATATTCTTACGGGCCACAGAGGCTAACGTAAGGAACCTGCACTCCATCTTGCAAGGGTATGGGAGACTGTCGGGTCAGATCTACAGTCCTCCGAAGTCCAGGGTGTTCTTTGGGAGAGCTGTACCTCGGAGGCTGCGTCGTAGGACATTCAGAATTACTGGCATTGCTGAGGGTTCACTCCCCTTCACATACCTAGGGGTTCCAATCTTCCGCGGCAGTCCAAGAAAAGCGCATTTACAGCCCGTTGCAGATTCTGTCATAGCTCACTTTAGTAGGTGGAAGGGCAGCACTTTGTCCCTTGCCGGCCGTCGTTGCCTGATTAATTCAGTCATTACGGCCACTTTGGTACATTCAATGATGGTCTACAAATGGCCTAGTTCTTTGCTACGACAGGTGGAGTCAGCTATGAGGAACTTCCTTTGGAAGGGAGATGTGAACCGCAAGAATGGAGCTTGTTCAATTTCTTGGCAGCGGGTCTGTGCCCCTTTGGGGGAAGGAGGTCTTGGGGTTCGTTCTATCCGACTGGCGAATGCCTCATTTCTTTGTAAGCTGAGCTGGGATATTCTTCAAAATAAATCGCCAGATACGGAGCTCCTGCATCGAAGGCATTTTAATTCAGAGCACAGGCTGCGACCTTATGGTAGAGTCTCTTCTATTGGACCGAGCCTTCGTCCACATGTTACAAGACTTAGAGATGGCTCGAGGTGGCTGATTGGCAGAGAATCTCGTGTCAGCTTTTGGCATGACAATTGGCTCGGTTATACTATCTTTGAGAGGATGGGTCTGCCTGATTGGTTCGCTTCTACCCTCACTTCCACGGTTGGAGATATCTTTTTATGATGATTGCTGGCACTTCCCGAGGTGCTTTATCATGAGATTTACGGAGATTGTCAGGGACATCCTGCAGATCACGGTGCTTAGGGGACCTGACAAACGTATTTGGGAGGGCTCACTTTCAGGGGAACTCTCCTCCAGCATGGCATATGATTTGCTCAGATCACCCCTACCCAGGCTTGGTTGGGCATCATGGATTTGGGGCACCTTCATGCCCATGTGTCGCTCCACTACGATTTGGAGAGCGGTTTGGGGCAAGCTGCCCACAGCGGATTGGCTCTTGTCTTTTGGGATTCAGGGTCCGTCAATTTGTGTGCTGTGTCGCGGGGATTCTGAATCGCTAGACCATCTACTTGCCCATTGTCCGTTCACATTGGAGATTCTGCGCAACTTGACTCATATGTTTGGGGTCACGATTCACACAGGGGTTAGCTTCCTAGACATCTTCCTTCAGGCCACTAGAGTTCGGTTGGGTCCGCAGTCTCTGGAGTTGTGGAGGGCGGGCTTCATCACTGCTATTTGGGCCGTTTGGACTCTGCGGAACAGGGTGATATTCGATGGGGTTTCGCCCTCTACTAGGAGATGTATGGCTCAAATCATCTCAGGCATCAGGGAGGCCAACAACATAGCCAGGGGATATTCGGACGGCACGGTTCGGGATCTACTGATTGCTAGGGCTCTTGGTGTTTCGAGCAGACATAGGCCAACGAGACACGGTTCATCTGTGATTTGGCTCCCGCCAGATCCGGGTTGGTACAAGGTTAACACAGACGGTAGTGCCTCTTCTTCCCCGGGCAGTCTGCATGCTGGGGCGGTCTTCAGGACTTTCAGGGGTTTTTTCGTGGCTGCGGTCGCCACTAAGGTGGGTTGGGGCCTCCCTCTTGAGGCTGAGTTGGCAGCGGTACTTTTGGCCATCAAGTATGCACATGATCAGGGATGGCACTTCCTTTGGATTGAGTCGGACTCTACACTCACGATTGACACTTTTATGAGCACCAATCCCTCTATTCCTTGGCGTCTGCAAGGCCTTTGGAGCCAGATCCACCCTCTTACACATGACATGCACATCAGATACTCACACGTCTTTAGAGAGGCCAACCAGGCGGCGGATGCTGTGGCCAAGACGGGCCTTGATTGTGTCTGGAGAGGCAACCCCCCAGACTTTTTACTCTCATTTCTGCATAATGATTTATATACTGCTTTCTATAGACATTGACTTTTAGAGGAGTGTACCTTTTTCCTTGACTTGGGTTTTATCCCTAAGGAGGGTTTTCCCAAGCAAGGTTTTAATGGCACTCCGGCCTCTGGCTCGACCTGTGAGCTTATGGTCCTAAGTTTTTCTTCTTTTATATGATCTACCTTTTATTGTCCAAGTTTCATTATATATATATATATATATATATATATTAATTAAAAATATTTAAAATGAAATAAATTAAACATTAAAATTCATCATTAACTAAACATTAAAAAATTTACAAAATCATGTCCAAAATGAACAACAAACTAAATAATCAAAATCTACGATAATTTCATGTTCAAAATTAACAATTATTTATTATATAAATGATTATATATATGTCTTTGAATTCGGGGCGGGACAGTGAAGGATGGAGCGGGGCAATAAATATGTAAATCCATGTGACTTGCCCCGTTTTTTGAATGGAATAGAGCAGGACGAGTCCAAATCTCTCGAAGTAGAATGGGACGACTTCAGCACAAACTTTCAGAATGTAAAAATTCTAAATAAATGTTCATATTTATAACAATTACGGAGTATTGAATATTCTTACTACACCATCATACATCTTCAGGTGAATACTTGTAACACTCCTAAAAATCTCAAATTAATATTTCACGTGATTTTAAAATTTTATAGATTATTCTTATCTTTCACAAAATTTTATACTACATGATATAATTAAATATATTATTTTGAATGTATGAATTAATTATATTAGAGATATTATTTTAAATATATTTATAAATATACTTAAAAAAAATATTTAAAAAAATATTTAACGTGAAATCTACATAATACTAATGCCTTATTGATTAATAAATTAAAATTAAATGGATTCTGACGTCTTTTATCATTTTTCATTATTATAAATTTAGTGATTTTAAATATTATAGTCAATCAGATTTTAATTATAAATTTTTCCATCCAATCCATTCAGTTAAATTCGAGATTTTCATGGAAGATTCAATTTTTAAATCCTAACTTTTCTGTCAAGAAAATCTATTTTCTCTCCTATAAATAGAGGTTCCTATTTACAAAACAAAAACACACATAAAATATTTTACCGCAATAAAAACTGTAGATTTATTTGTTCTACAATTCATGAAAGTCTATTCCAAGAGGATTAAAGAGGATCAAAGTTATTTTCATTGCATGCATTGCATTCACGACATAAAATCGAGGTGGAGTTTTCTTACTATTTGATTGGATACTTTGTCACCTTTAAATGTTCATTTGAGTGATATTGTTACTTACTACATGATTTTCAAGTTAATCGTTAACGCATGTTATGACTTTACAAGTTATTCGTTAACGCATGTTTTATTCGCGGGAAACCGTGCATCGTTGGTTCAGCCAGCGCATCATTGGTATAGCCAATGAAAAATAAGTATTTTATTCGCGGGAAACCGTGCATCGTTGGTTCAGCCAGCGCATCGTTGGTATAACCAGCGCATCATTGGTATAGCCAATGAAAAATAAGTATTTTGATATGCATGTTTGTGGGTTTATGATTTTATTCATATGTTATATTTAACTGTGACAAAGTTAATCCCACTGAGCTAGTTGTTTTGCTCACCCCAATCATATTAACATTTTTACAGATTAAAGATTAAAGAAGTGACGACGGAGGGGCGGTGGATGCGTGTCAAGAAAGTAATTATTATTTTAAAACTGCGATTTAATATAGTTCGATCATATGTTATTAAAAGTATTTCGTTTAATAAAAAGTCAAATCTTTTAATTGTATTAAAAATTATATTATTATTTTAAAACTGCGATTTAATATAGTTCGATCATATGTTATTAAAAGTATTTCGTTTAATAAAAAGTCAAATCTTTTAATTGTATTAAAAATTATATTTGCGTTTAAAGTAAATTTATTTATTTTCGAGTGATTGGTGTTAAATTTTCAAAAATTTCCTTATTTAATATTACTTCTGCTGCACATCTTTTTATAATTCATAAATTTAATCTACTTCAGTATTTCAAGTTCTTTTGAAAGTCAAGATAAGACAACAATTTATTTAATTGACCTTCAAAAAGTTAAAATATGGTGTTTTCATCTAGGCCCCTAAAATCGGGAAGTGACAATACTACATTCTCCCATAACTTTGCAAGTGTGATCATTTTCAAGTAGAACATAACCGCCCTTCTATGTTTGAAGTCATGAAACCAATCTCTTCTTAGAGTCATATGGAAAGAACACCCTGAATCCAAGATCCATGCTTGTTGTTCTGAGGAGGATGATATGGTTAGCACTTGAGCAGACTCATAGTCTTCTTGCTCCTTATCTTCTTGAGTCTGATTAGCTTGATTTTTGTCTCCAGAGTTCTTGGCAGCAGATTTCCTCAAGAACTGCTTGTACTGGTGACAAACATTCTTATAGTGTCCGGGCTTGTTACAGTGGTAGCACACTGAATCCCTTTGATTGGACACAACTAATTTTCCCTCATCAGATCCTTTGGGCTGACTAGACCCCTTCTTGGAATCAGATCTCTTCTAGCCTCCTTTGATTGCCAATCCTTCTCCACTGCTGCTCTTATCTCCTTGAGATGTCTTATTGTGCAACAGCTTGGACTTGACAACCAACTTTACATCCTCCAATGTAATACTTTCCTTCCTACCATATAATATGGTGTCCTTTAAGATTTCAAAGGACTTAGGGAGAGCACTCAATAGGATCAGAGACTTATCCTCCTCCTCTAACTTGACATCTAAATTCACTAGATCATCAAGAATCCTATTGAACTCATCAAGCTGATCCGGAATGGGTTTGTCATTCTGAAGGCATACAACTTCTGTTTCGAATAGAAACGGTTAGCTAGAGTTTTAACCATGTATAGTTTACCCAGCTTGTCCCAGACCTCCTTTGCAAATTTCTCTTTAGCAACTTCTCTCAGAACCTTATTGTTGGGATATGAATCCTTATAAACAATGTTCTAGATGATGAAAGTATGTTTTGATGGCCAAAAGCAACTTAAAGTTATTGATATATGTGGTTCTAAGTCATCTTAACTAAGTCATCTGATGAGAAACTTAAATTGAGATTACTGATCTTAATGATATCTAGTTTACTGATCTTATTTAGTAATATTAAGAATAAGATTACTGATCTTAACTGAGTCATTTGAAATAAGATTACTGATCTGAGTATGGAAACTGAGAATAATTTTAGTGATCTTATATGAGGTATTTGAATCTGAGTCACTGATCTTATATATTTACTGATCTTATATGCTTACTGATCTTATATGAAAGTTATTGATCTTACATGAGTTACTGATCTTATTGTTTACTGATCTGATATATGAACTGTTAGGAACTAAGCTGATGTTTTGTATTGTATAGACAGCTTATAGTATAGGACTTGGATATACTCATCTGTATGTAGTTCAGTTGATGTATAAATAGGTTTTATATATGTAAAGTTGTATTTTATTATAATCAGCATTGTAAAAGATCAGAACAGTAGATTAGGAATAGATTAAATGAAGATAAGAAGACTACTTCAGAATAAGAAGACTTCAAGAAGAGTTGAAGAGAAGCTTAGAAGAGTTCTGAAGAAGTACAAAACAGTTTTGGAGAACTGTGCTGATTGACTAAGAAGAGTAAAAATCAGAGCAGTAAGTTACTGTGCTGATTTGGTAAAATTGAAGAATAAGTTTGGAAAGCTTATTTAAAGTGTAACTGAAGATATATTGAAGATATGCTGACTTGGAAGTTGAAGGAAGTTACAAAGTCGGTTACAAGAAGAAGTTACAACAAAAACAGTTTTAGAGTTAGTTGAGAGTTAGTTCACAAACTGCTAACTGTCATACTAAGTTCTATAAATACTGTGTGATCTCCTACTGTGAAGACTACTGATCTTAAAGCATTCACAAGCAATCTAAGTCTATAGAGCACAAGAAGAACTCACAGAGTTGAAGGAGATTAAAGAAGAGAAGCCACAGAATTGAAGAGAAGAATCAAAGGCTATTCAAAGAGAAGTTTTACTTTTCAAGTTTAAGTTTGTATTTTGTAAAACAAGTGTGCTAGTTACTTGTAGAATTACTAGTAGATCGAAGATATACCTGGAGGTATAATCGATAAGATCACAGTCATAATCTTGGGACTTTAAGCCACAAGAAACTCAAGAAGGAAGAGTTAATAAAACTTCACAACTGGAGTTGTGAGAGTGGATGTAGACATTTGTCGAACCACTATAAAATTCTGTGTTCTTTATTTTCTGTTTGATATTTGTTTCATAATTGTTTAAACAAGAACAGTAGAATTTACAAAGAAAAGATCTAAAGAAAAGTTGAGTATAAACTAGTAAGGCCCATATAGTTTTGAAAAGTACTGATCTGAGCTGAGTAAGCACAGTACAGTACATAAGAAGACTAAATTCCGCATTGCATATTATGATATTTTGAAAGATTTTTAAAAGTCTATTCACCCCTCCCCTCTAGACTTTTACTAGCTTAATCAATCTTAACTCAACTTTGGGACCAACAAGTGGTATCAGAGCAGTAGTTCTTTGGACTGCTGTTTCTTGATAACCTTGCAGATCTTGAGGGAAAACTTACTGATCTTGCTACTCTTTCTTGATATCTGTCACTATCTGAATACTTGAAATCTATCTGCTATACTACTGATCCTATTTGTCTAATCAAACATGGATGACACTAATGTGAACAAACTTCCTAAGTTCAAGATTGCAGATTATGACTACTGGAAGCTTAGAATGGAGGCCATCTTTAGCTCAACCCATGATCTAATGGTGTCTGTGGTGACTGAAGGACCAATTGTCACCATGGTGGAGAACACTGCTGTTCTGGATCCTTCTCAACCAGTTGGAGCACTGGTCCCTAAACCAAGGTCAGAACTGACTTCTGAAGAAATGAGACAAAACAATTTGGATAGTCTTGCCAAGAATTATATTTTACACACCTTGCCAAATGAGTATCTTGGTAAAGTGTTAAAATGTAAGACTGCAAAGCAAATGTGGGACAAATTGGCTATTCTTTGTGAAGGTACTACACTGATCAAAGAAAGCAAATTATCCACAGCTGTCCAAAGGTTTGAATCATTTAAGATGAAGCCAGGTGAATCAATTGATGAATTGGATACTCGATTTACCAAAATCATGAATGATCTTGATGTGTTAGGCAAGACTTATACTGACAGAGAAGTTAGCTTGAGAATCTTGAAAGCTTTGGATGAAAGGTGGAAAATGGTCAAGATGATCATTAAAACCACACAAGACATTGATTCTTGGCCAGTAGAAACTATGTTCCAAACACTTAAGGCACATGAGTTTGAGTTAGATGAAGAAGATCCTATTACTGTGATTCATAAGGATAAGGATGCCTCTAAGGACATAGCTTTTAAAGTCTCTACCTCTAAGGGGCCTAGATCATCTAAGTCTAAGGCCTCAAGCATTAAAGATGAACTAGATAGTTCTGATCTTAGTCTGAAAGATCAGATGAGCCTTATGATCAAAAGATTTGATAAACTTAATAAGAGGTATGGTAGATACAAGAGATTCTATAAGGAAACTAAGGGTTCTAGTAACAGGGACTCTTCTGTGAACAGAAGGGATCAAAACTCTTCTGAAAGAAGGGATGAGATCTCTAATGAGAACAGGAGAGATAGGAACTCATCTGATAAGAGGGATAGAAAGTATTCTGATAAGAAAGACAGGAACTCAATTGACAAGCATGACAGGAACAGAAAACATTCTCCTCCTAAAAGAACTTCTAACAATCCTGTTTGCTATAATTGTGATAAGCCAGGTCATTATGCTTATGAATGTCCTGATCTGAGTTCTGAAGATCGAGAAGAAAGGAAAGCCAGAAGAGATCGAAAATATGCCAAGGGTAAGAAGGCAATGATGGCTTACAATGATTCTGATTCGGAATCAGAAGAGTTGCCATCGTCTTCATCTGACTACCCCTCTAGCAATGAAGATGAAGCCTTCATAGCAGATGATGGACTGGCAATGATGGCCAAAATAAATGATGAGGTATCATCTGCTAACTCTTTTCAATCTTGTAACAATCCTGACACTGATGAAAGTGATGCTGCTGTTAGCAGTGTAGGAAGTAGTCTTCATCATTCCCAAGGAGTGACTGAAGAAGACCTTCTACAAGCTAACAAAGCATTCATGGAAATTAGTGATGAGAATATATCTTTAAAGCAAGAAATCATTAAGCTGAAAGAAGCTCAGTCAAAAGTAGATCCTAATATAGCTGTCATAAATGCAAGGCTATCAGAAGAGTTGTCCCAACTACAAGAAAAGTATGCATCCATTGACAAACTATATCAGGATATGCTTAAAACTCAAGCCAAAGAGACTAATGAATTCAATGATTTAAAGATTAAGTGTGAAAAACTTGAAGAGCGCAATAAATTCTTAGAATCTGAAGTAGTGAGCCTAGATCGAAAGCTATCTGGGATGATTAACTCTACAAGAATTAATCAAACCATCTCAGACAGATATAGAGCTCCAAATGATAAAAGTGGAATAGGTACTGATCTGCCTAGTTCATCTACTTCAGAATTTAAGAACACTAATGGAGCTAGTTCAAGTTCTTTGCAACTAGATAAAGGAAAAGAACCTATGACTTATGATGATGATCCAAAACTCAAAGTACAGTCTAAATACATCCCTCCTACTACCAAGAATGGTAAAATGAAGAATGTATTAAGACCAGTACAGTCAAGACCATACCAGAAGAGGTATACTCCTCTTACCAGATCAGATCAGTCCTGGAATCAGAAGAGACAAACTCAGAACAGTAGGTCAAGACAAGCACAGGCAAGTTGGGAACAGCCTAGACCTCCTTTCATAAGGCAGTCTCAGCTGTATTCAACTAAACCTAGGAGATTTGTGCCTCATTATCATAACAAACCTTTTCTTTATCCTCCACCTTTATCTTATAATATCATTGGTGAGGAAAGACCAAAACGCATCTATAAGCCGTATGGTCCACATGCTTTTAGACCATATTCAAACTATTACAAGCATACTGATCTTACTGAAAAAGGGATAGAACCAAGGAAAGGCTATCTCAGAAAAATAGATCCTAAGTCTGCTGATAATTCTGAATTGGTTAATAAAGTACTGTTTTGTGATAAATTTGGAAGGAAACTAAAGAGGTCCCATCTATTCAAATCCTCAATGTTCATTTGGGTACCTCTCTCTACTAACCCCCAAGGACCCCAATAAACTAGGGTACCTAAGTTATTAAGATCACTACCTTGCAGGATCGACTGGACTTATACAAGAAAGGTGGTTCAGTTGGTGAGACCTGGTACATAGACAGTGGGTGTTCACACCACATGACTGGTACCAAGGCCTTACTTACTGACTATCATGAGAAGGAAGGACCAAAAGTCATCTTTGGAGACAGCTCCATGGCAATTACAAAAGGATTTGGATTCATCAAGAATGGAGATGTTGAAATCCAAGATGTCTCCTATGTTGAAGGTTTGAAATATAATTTGTTATCTGTATCTCAATTCTGTGACAGGGGATACAAAGTTCAGTTCAAGACCAGAAGATGTGAAATAATAGATAAAAGGACTCACAATGTTCTACTTGTTGGCACAAGACAAGGAAGTGTATACATTGTGAATTGGAATAGTTGTCCTAAGAATGCTTGTCTTATTACTAAGAGTCCTAAAGAAAACAGTTGGCTCTGGCATAAACGCCTCTGCCACCTGAACTTTAAGATAATCAACAAGATTGCTAAAGAACATCTTGTTGAGGGCATTCCTAATGAAATCTATTCCAAATCACAAGTATGTGATTCCTGTCAAAAAGGTAAACAGGTAAAGGTTTCATTTAAGTCCATTCCAACTCTTTCAACAAGCAGAGTTTTAGAACTCTTGCATATGGATCTTCATGGTCCTATCAACCCTCCTACATTGAATGGAAGAAGGTATACTCTAGTTGTAGTAGATGATTACTCTAAGTTTACTTGAGTAGTCTTTCTACACAAAAAAAGTGATACACAAACACTACTTCCAGATCTTTTGAAGAGGTTGCAGGTTGAAAAAGGTCATCCCATTGTCAAGATTAGGAGTGACAAGGGGACTGAATTTATTAACTGTTACATCTCTGACTACTGTTCTAAGTCTGGCATACAGCATTTGACAAGTGCAGCCAGAACCCCTCAACAAAATGGTGTTGCAGAAAGGAGAAACAGAACACTAAAAGAAGCTTGCAGAGCTATGATTGCAGAATTCAACACACCTCAGAAATTTTGGGCAGAAGCTATTAACACAGCTTGCCACTCCCAAAATCGAAGTGCTCTTAATAAGGTGCATGGTAAAACACCTTATGAGGTATGGAAAGGCAGAAAACCAAGAGTTTCTTATTTTTATATCTTTGGATGTAAGTGTTTCATACATAACAATGGCAAAAGTAAATTAAATGCTTTTGATGCAAAAGCTGATGAAGGAATATTCTTAGGATACTCTTCTGTAAGCAAAGCATTTAGAGTGTTTAATTACTCTACCCTATGTGTGGAAGAAACACCCCATGTAGTCTTTGATGAGAATGTGCAGGACTCTGCTGATCATCAGCTCAGTAAGAAGATTGACAAATTACAACTTCAAATCAACAATGAAGATGATGATACAGGAATATATGAATCTGTACAAGCTTATAATCCTTTCCTGAAAGTCCTAGATCAAGATTCTGATAAAGAAAAGGTAAAAGACAAAGGTGAGTTTTCTAAATCTTCTAATATACAAGAATTGAAAGACTGCTCTCCTATGAACAAATCTGCTGATATAAATAATACTGATCTGCATAATGATTTGCATGATGTAAATGATGATAGCATTTCTGTTAAGAATAGAAGGACATGGAAGTCTGCTCATTCTACTGATCTGATTTTAGGTGATTCTAGTAAAGGTGTCAAAACTAGAAAACAATTGTTTGATTCCCAGGAAGAACCTAGTAAGTCTCTATTTTGCTGGTGTTGTTTTCTATCATCTATTGAGCCTAAAACTGTGATTGAAGCTTTAAGTGATAGTAACTGGATTGTAGCCATGCAGGAAGAACTCAATCAGTTCACTAGAAATGAAGTTTGAGAACTTGTTGATAGACCTAGTAATCATAATGTTGTAGGCACTAAGTGGATTTTCAAGAACAAAAGGGATGAAAATGATCTTGTAGTAAGAAACAAAGCTAGATTAGTTGCTCAGGGCTACTCTCAAGCTGAGGGTATTGATTATGATGAAACTTTTGCCCCTGTAGCTAGACTAGAAGCTATAAGATTGTTCCTTGCTTATGCTGCACATATGAAATTCACTGTGTATCAAATGGATGTGAAAAATGCATTTTTGAATGGTGTACTTGCTGAAGAAGTTTATGTGGAACAACCACCTGGTTTTGAAGTGAATAGTCACCAAGTATACAGGTTAAAGAAAGCACTATATGGATTGAAACAAGCCCCAAGAGCATGGTATGATACTCTTTCTCTATTCTTACTTGAAAATGGTTTTACTAAAGGCAAGGTTGATAGAACTTTGTTTAGAAGACAAGAAGGTAATGATATATTACTTGTTCAAATTTATGTGGATGATATTATTTTTGGATCACCCAACAAAACCTTGAGTGAAAGCTTTTCTACACTCATGCAAAGTAAATTTGAAATGTCTATGATGGGAGAAATGACATATTTTCTTGGTCTTCAAGTAAAACAAACTTCAGAAGGTATCTTTATAAATCAAGCAAAATACACTAAGAATTTGCTAGATAAATTTGGTATTAAAACCTGTAAGACAGTTGGTGTGCCCATGCAACCTACATACAGAATGGATCCTGATGAAGGAGGTAAGTCTTCTGACCAACCTCACTATCGTGCTTTAATTGGCTCTCTACTCTATCTAACTGCCAGCAGACCTGATATTGCTTTTTCTGTTGGAGTATGTGCAAGATTTCAAGCAAACCCCAAAGAAAGTCATCTGGAAGCTGCCAAAAGGATATTGAAATATCTAAAGGGGACCATTAATCGAGGATTATGGTATCCTGTAGATGATGATATATCTTTAAGTGGTTATTCAGACTCAGACTTTGGAGGATGCAAAATAGATAGAAAATCTACTTCAGGTTCATGTCAATTCTTAGGAACTAAGCTCATTTCATGGTTTTCAAAGAAACAAACAAGTGTGGCAACTTCTACTACTGAAGCAGAATATATGGCTGCATGTAGTTGTTGTAGTCAGCTTCTTTGGCTAATACAACAACTCAGAGACTACAATGTTGTAGAATCTAATGTACCTATATATTGTGACAGTAATAGTGCCATTGCCATCACACAAAATCCTGTTCTACATACTAGATGCAAACATGTTGACATTAGGCATCACTTTATTAGGGATCATGTGGAAAAGAAAAATATTAGGATGGAAAAGATTCATACTGATATTCAAAGAGCTGACATTTTTACCAAACCATTGGCTGAAGTGAGATTTAGAGAATTATGCATTAGTTTAGGGTTGATAGACATGGATTCTGTATGTATATAGAACTGTGCTAACATTTCAGGCACTGATCTTATACCAAGAAGAATATGAAGCAGAAACTAAGAGCAGTATATCAAAACTCAAAATTCAGAAGAGACAACCCTATGTCAGATCACTACACATAAAACAGGTAACAAGGTTACTAAAGTGACCTTTATCCCAATGAGGAAGCTGGTAAAGCTGAGGGACACTGAGAACACACATTAAGGGGGAATCTGTGATTTCTTAAAGATCCTTTTGTTGACTCAGAACACTAAGTCACTTTAGCATAAACCTTGATGTGATCATTAATTTAATTATACTGTTACTAATCTGTACTGTTTTACACTTATGTATATTGAACTAACACTTTTACCAAGGTGAAACAGGCACGGAAGAGGAATTCTCCATTGAAGGGGAAACTGATCTGATTACAGATTTGAAAGTCTACAAATCTGATCTGATTACAGACTATATTAGTCTACTGATCTGTTCTGATTAATAAATTGACTTGTCTACAGAACTGATCTGATTACAAAGTTTCTTTGTCTACAGAACTGATCTGACTACAAATTCAATTATTCTACAGAACTGATCTGACTACTAATAATTTGTCTACAGAAAGAATTGACTACTACTAATCTGTCTACATAAGAGAAATGATCTGTCATAGTACTGATCTGAGGATTACTGTGCTGATATCAAAAAGGTGAAATCAGGGAAGTTGGGAACTGATCTGAGTACTACTGTGCTGACCCGACTACTGATCTGATGCTCAAAAGGTTACTCAGCTGATCACAATACTCAGCTGATCCAGATAAGTACATATTAATATTTTAAAAAGCAAGAAAATGAAGTGAAAAAGTGTTGGAAACCACTGTGCTGATATGCATCAGAACAGTATTTTGCCTTAGAATAATTCTAAGTCAAAAAAAAAAAAAAAACTGCTCAAAGTTTTAGTTTTACTAATAGAGAAGATTAGTACACTCCTCTATTTTTAACCTAATTTCTATGGTGTATTTATCAAATACAATTTGGCTCCAAGATTCAGAATGAGTTTTAGAATCTGAACAGTTTTTTTTTAATCACGAATCTCAAGATTCGATCTAAACCATTAAACGAACAAAAATGATTCAATCCAAGCCCTAGATTGATTTTGTATTCAATAAACCCACGAACTTCATCACTTCATCTTCTCTACTTTACATTTCTGGAAAATACGAGCTAAAGAGAATTCAATCATCTTTTCTTACTCTCAAACACTTCTACATTCATTTTCTTACATACCTATAATGGCGATTGTTAACATCATTGATCAAGATAAACAGGTAATAGGTACGTTTGATGTGACGAAATGGCAAAGAAGAAAAGGCATCTTCGTTGAAAACGCGGTTTACTTCGCCGGACCTCAAAATGCTGAGAATCAAGCTATTCTCACCTTCTGCGAGGAATGCGGGCTGCGAAAATTCTTGGAATCGTTCCCCGAAAAGGTTTTCGAACCTGAGGCAATTGAGTTCTTTCTAAAAATTGAAGGTGATCAGAACAGTGTGCACTCGATGCTTTCTGGTCACAGGGTTACAATTTCGAGAGAAATCTTAGGTCTTGGTTTTGACCTACCTGAAGGCCCAGTTCATATTTTAAGCTATATGGAAGGACGAGAGAAGGAATGCGTTGGAAAATGGACGGGTGTTGAGCCAAAATCCCTCCACAATCTCAAAAAGGCAATTCTTCCATCCTCTGGAATGAAATTTTTGATGGATATTGCAGGAAAATGTTTGTTAGGGCAACACTACAGTCAAGACGCTCTCATAAATTTGAAAATTCGTGTTATGGCTGCAATAATAGATCGTGTAGATAGTGATTGGCAAGGATTCTTCCTTGAAAGACTTCTGGGTGAAAAGGAAAAGATCTTGTTTGATAGAGATTCAGAGGAGTTCTCTCTCAAGTCAAAACTTGGATTTGGGAACAAGCTTATCATACTGCTACCCACCTTGGCTGAGAGAAAGTCAAATTGGAGCTCTCCCAAGAAGTTTCATCCGAATAAATTTCTACTCAGAAAGGAGTCTTTGGAATTTGAGCAATCTCAACAAGCTCGGTCTCCTCATCGAACTCAACAACAAGAATCTGGAGGTTCTATGTATAGAACAGATGATGAAACTCCTGAAGTTCGATCAAAAGCAAGAAATGATCCGACCAGAACCAGAGCAAGAGGAGTTAGGAAGGAGTTTTTAAGTGCATCAGAACAGTCAGAGTCTGATGAGAATCAATCTCTAGAAGAAGAGGTAAGTGATTCAAGCCTTATTGTTAGATTTAAAAGAACCAAGGGTGTAGATATTGCTGGTTCTAGTAAGAGAAGAAAAACCATTTTTGCTACCCCCTCCCCTTCTAACTCTGAATCTATTCCTGACCAACCCCTTGATAATCAACCTACCCTTTCTGGTGAGTCTGTTCACTATTCTCCTTTACATCAGACCACTTCCATTCATGAACCAGAACAAGTGACACCTCCTCATAAATCTCCAAGCCCGATTCATGAACACTCTACTGAACATGGATTTAAACCTTCTACTGAACCCATTGATATTTCATCCTCATCTGAAACTGATTTTATAACCCCTAAACCTGCTGATTTGATGGATTATTCTATATGTGATAAAGAAGATAGAATAAGGGTTGATATAAGGATAACTTTGTTAAAGCTGTTTCATGGTCTGGATGAGAGCTCAGTTGAGTTTGAAAGACTGCTTAGGATAGGCACTTGGATCTATCTTAAGAAATGTGATCTGAAAGAGACTCTAGCAGTTATGGAAGGTATGGGTGGTTCCGAAGTCTTTGATGATTGGGAACAAGAACAGAAAGTTGCAGCTGGAGTTAATTCAGTTACTGAATTGTTCACTACAGAATCTATAGTTCAACTTGTAGAGAGGATAACCGGTTTCTCATATCTTGTTAAGAATGTGAATCAAGCTGATCCTGAAGCAGAGGATGTGGTGAATATGAACATTTCAGATGATGATATTGAAATTCAGCAACATCAATCTCCTGAGGTAATGGAGACTCAAGCTCAAACTGTTGTACCTCGTGATAATCAAGAGCTGGATGATATTCTGATTCAAGGAATTGCTCATGATGATGAAGAGTCTAATGATACTGAAGTCTTTAAGGACATAGATGTTCTTGAAAATACTGAGGTTATTGAGCAAGATCAAGATGTTTGTGCTGAGGAAATTCAGAGTACACCAAGAGTTGTTGACGAATTTGGTGTTTCAGATCCTATTGTTCAGGAAACCGTTCGACCGGTTCCTCAAACAACCACTCTGGACTATTCTCATTTTGATGCTTTGAAGAAGCAAAATGATGAACTGAAGGTTCAATTGGATGCTGATGTGAAACATTTTCAGGAAGCCACTGAAAGGATGAATAAAATGTCTTCTGAAAATATGTTTGAAAGAGTGATTGATCATACAATGTCAAAAATCTATGATCTGCATAGATTGCAGGAGAAAAATCTTTCAGCTACTCTTCACAAGAAATTGGAAGAACATCTCATTCCACTAGGTCTTTGGCAGGATGAAGCCAAAAAGGGGGAAGAGAAGTTAAGCAAGCTAATGGAGCGGACTCAAACACAGCAAGCTCAGTTGGTTGTGAGTCAAGATGAGCTCAAAGATGAAATTGCTAGCTTAAATGGAAAACTCAAGAGCAGAAAACAGCAGAAACACCAAGCTGAGGGTGTTATTGAAATTGCTGAATCAGGAAAGAAGAAAAGGAAATTGATTGTTAGTGATGATGAAGAACAAGAAGAATCTGGTAGGATTACTAGATCAAGAAGTAAGTTGACTGTTGGAAGTAGTCAATCTACTGAACAAGAAAAGAAAAGGAAAGAAGAAGTAGAGCTGAAGAAGAAAAAGAACAAGGATGTAGAGTTCTTAAGCAAGAGATATGATAATAGAGTTGCTAATTTGAAAAGGAAGTTAAAAGCTCTAAGGAAAGCTGAAGGAAAGAAACTGGATGAAAATTTCAAAGATGAAAACTATGTTGACTTCATGATCTTACCTGAGAATGAAGAGCACTGGAATGAATTAAAGATAAGATGGCAAATTACTAACTTCATTGTGAAGAAATTTGGTGATCATTCTAGCAAAGAAGCAGAGTATGCTGACTTTGATGATTTCATGATGAACGTAGATAGAGTCTTCTGGGAAGATGTGTTGTCTATGGCTGCTGCTGTTAATCTTGTGATTTTATGTCCTGAAGAACCTGTCTGGGAACCTCCAAGACTGGATGATGGAACACCTGATTATAAGGAAATTGGAAACATCATTGAGAAGATCATTAAGGATGAAGGCATCACTGATCATCAACATATGATGGATATCAAAGCAAGACTGTATATTGCTTACAGGATCTGAAGATGAAGGACTAAAGCTCAAATAGATAACATTTCTTAACCTTAATCTTTATTTCTATATTTTTTTTTGTGTTTCATATTCTGTGATTATTTGTAATATCTGATCTTATTTGAATATGAATCTGGAATTTTGAAATAATGAACTGTTATGATAGACTACATACTTAGCTACAGATTTATTAAATTTAAGTAGTTTTGGCTTCATCAAAAAGAGGAAAATTGTTGGGATATGAATCCTTATAAACAATGTTCTAGATGATGAAAGTATGTTTTGATGGCCAAAAGCAACTTAAAGTTAGTGATATATGTGGTTCTAAGTCATCTTAACTAAGTCATCTGATGAGAAACTTAAATTGAGATTACTGATCTTAATGATATCTAGTTTACTGATCTTATTTAGTAATATTAAGAATAAGATTACTGATCTTAACTGAGTCATTTGAAATAAGATTACTGATCTGAGTATGGAAACTGAGAATAATTTTAGTGATCTTATATGAGGTATTTGAATCTGAGTCACTGATCTTATATATTTACTGATCTTATATGCTTACTGATCTTATATGAAAGTTATTGATCTTATTGTTTACTGATCTGATATATGAACTGTTAGGAACTAAGCTGATGTTTTGTATTGTATAGACAGCTTATAGTATAGGACTTGGATATACTCATCTGTATGTAGTTCAGTTGATGTATAAATAGGTTTTATATATGTAAAGTTGTATTTTATTATAATCAGCATTGTAAAAGATCAGAACAGTAGATTAGGAATAGATTAAATGAAGATAAGAAGACTACTTCAGAATAAGAAGACTTCAAGAAGAGTTGAAGAGAAGCTTAGAAGAGTTCTGAAGAAGTACAAAACAGTTTTGGAGAACTGTGCTGATTGACTAAGAAGAGTAAAAATCAGAGCAGTAAGTTACTGTGCTGATTTGGTAAAATTGAAGAATAAGTTTGGAAAGCTTATTTAAAGTGTAACTGAAGATATATTGAAGATATGCTGACTTGGAAGTTGAAGGAAGTTACAAAGTCGGTTACAAGAAGAAGTTACAACAAAAACAGTTTTAGAGTTAGTTGAGAGTTAGTTCACAAACTGCTAACTGTCATACTAAGTTCTATAAATACTGTGTGATCTCCTACTGTGAAGACTACTGATCTTAAAGCATTCACAAGCAATCTAAGTCTATAGAGCACAAGAAGAACTCACAGAGTTGAAGGAGATTAAAGAAGAGAAGCCACAGAATTGAAGAGAAGAATCAAAGGCTATTCAAAGAGAAGTTTTACTTTTCAAGTTTAAGTTTGTATTTTGTAAAACAAGTGTGCTAGTTACTTGTAGAATTACTAGTAGATCGAAGATATACCTGGAGGTATAATCGATAAGATCACAGTCTTAATCTTGGGACTTTAAGCCACAAGAAACTCAAGAAGGAAGAGTTAATAAAACTTCACAACTGGAGTTGTGAGAGTGGATGTAGACATTTGTCGAACCACTATAAAATTCTGTGTTCTTTATTTTCTGTTTGATATTTGTTTCATAATTGTTTAAACAAGAACAGTAGAATTTACAAAGAAAAGATCTAAAGAAAAGTTGAGTATAAACTAGTAATGCCCATATAGTTTTGAAAAGTATTGATCTGAGCTGAGTAAGCACAGTACAGTACATAAGAAGACTAAATTCCGCATTGCATATTCTGATATTTTGAAAGATTTTTAAAAGTCTATTCACCCCTCCCCTCTAGACTTTTACTAGCTTAATCAATCTTAACTCAACTTTGGGACCAACACTTATCACCAAGGCAGAGCAGAATTGTGCTACGAGCTTTCCTTAGCATCTTGCTCCTTTCAGGAGCAGCTATTGCAGTTTCACCAGCTGGGGCTGTAGATTTTTCGAGCACGTCGAACAAACCTTGTTGTTCTAGGAGAGCCTGCATCTTGACTCTCCACAACCCAAAGTCACCGGTGCCTGAGAACTTCTCAATATTATACTTGGTTGATTTCTCAATCTCCGATCTGGCAATTGCTTTATGGTTGACTCTCGATTCCCACAGAGGGCGCCAATTCTCAGTTAATTATCCACTCGATTGGACGTCTCCAATACCAAATGAATAATCAGACCACAAATAATCCAACAAAGAATGACAATTCACAAATATAAAGGACGAGAACAGAAAATAGAGCACACAACGATTTAAGTGGTTCGATCAACTTGATCTACTTCCACTGGACACACGACTTCAATCTTGATTGATAAAAGAATGTTTACACACTCAACACTCGAAGAGGGATTTTTCCCCACTTCGCTTGTGAACTCTCAACTCAAGAACGAATGCTCGTAAGCGTCAAACTTTACAATTTACAAGCTATGGGGTATTTATAGGTATATCAAAGTTGATTGCAACGTGTGTTGATTGCGTGATAAATGCCAGCCTGGATTCTGTTGTAACCGCCTAACAAACTCACGTTTTCAGCATTGCCCAATCTAAATTGACATCCTTGCCCTTCACTTGTTTCTTGCAAACCGATGACACAATCAGAAGACAACCAGAAGACCTCCCTCTTCTATTTACTCTTTTGATATCCAACACTTAGTCAAAAGACTAACTCTGCAAACAGAACTCATCTCAGTTGATACAACCTCTTCTGATCTTCTCAACTTAGTTGATTCTAAGCAACACATTTTCATCTGTTTGGAAACCTCCACCCCGTCTGATCAGGCCTGAGTTAGCTTACCTGACTCCACCAACTGATATCTGATATGAGATTATGAGATAAACTTCACAATAAAAAATTTAAATTACAATAGAAAATAAAACATACGTACTATTTTTTTTTGTCTTTTCTCTTTTCCCCCATTTTCTAAAAAAAAAAGTGAATTAAACAATTTTTTTTTTATATTTATCAAATAATTCATATATTTTTTTAGTTCTCTTATTTTTAATTTAAATATAGTTGTGGATAATAAATTTTCTTTCATTTGAATATTGAACTTATAAAATATTTAAACATTAATAACATGAACACAATATAATTTAAATGTGTAATTTTTATAATCCCGCGTATTATGTGTTGCTGGTCAGTATTTATTCCTACCAACTACCAAGTACCAAACACGTACAAAGGGTATACATGTAATGAGTATGAGTAGAAAAGAAAGAAGGAAAAAACATTAAAATACATAGAAAGTGACATCTTTTTAAAATAATTTTACTCAATCTTCCAATTATCTAGAAATAAATACATATATAGATAGAGTGCATTTATGATATTTGATGGCTTATAAAATCGTGAAAATAATCAAAATATAGATGTGAGATTAACTTTACTATCTGATTTATGAATATTGTGTAATGCTAAAAAAAAATTATTAACGTCAAATAATATTGAAGGTGATATATATTAAAAATTAAGTAGAATGTAACACAATATGAAACAGAAAAATGAACCGATGAGATAGAAATGTTGTGTCGGTTAATTGGGAAGCAGGCACACCACATGTCATTAAGTGGCGGTAATAAATGTATTCACGCGAGTCTCAACACGAAAGCTTAAATATGGAGGTGGTGGTAGCTTTGGTTCCATTTAATATGTAGTTGAAATTTAATTCTTTCATTCCTTGCCCCGACCCGGATATTTTCTCACCCGTGTTAACACGATAGTGACACAATACGATAAGATTAAACACGATAGTGACACGATAAGAATAAATATCGATACATACACAATAATTTTAAAAATAATATTTTTTGTGTCAATGTGACACGACACGATAACCATAATAATTTTTTTAAAAAATTCATTTAAATATATAGAAATTAAAATATTTATTTAAATAAAAAAATTCGTGTTAGTATTATAGCTAGAATATGTATTATTATTGTGTCGTGTTAATTTTATCGTGCTTAATGAATCGACACGAACACCGCACGATATTTTCGTGTCGACATGATAACAATACGATAAAACTACTAAACACTAACCTGTAATTTTCATGTCGAATTCATGTTGTACTATTATGTCATGTTCGAAATTGTTATCCCTAATTTTTACGCAAAATGTCTTTACTTTTTTTTAAAGCTGCTTTTAGAATTCAGACACAAACAATTTAATTCATATAGTACTGTATTTATTTTATATATAAAAGTTTATGAAATTAATCATCAAAACTTGCTAATTACTCTACTTTCTTATTTTGTGTTTCCTCGTCCATATGTAAAAGAAATTTCTAAACTGATGGAGTATTACTAATTCTTGAGGCACTCAGTACTCAATTGTATATGATTATATTTTAAATTTAATTTTAATATAAAAATTAAAAATTCAATTGAAGCATCACTTAAAATTACGTGTAACAATTTTACCTATTTATTTTATTCACACACATTCTAATTTTAGAATCTCCAACTATAAATTTCGATAAAAACTTGTGTGTGGATATTTTGGGATATGTAACAACTAACAACGCATTTAGGCGCACGGGCAAGTGGGGGTCTGTTGCCCCCGCTCCCCAAATTTTCTTATATTTGTTATAAAAATAAAATGAATATTATATTAATAATATGACCCTCAATTGTCTTTTTCTGCTACTACTGTATTTTTTACTAAATGTAATAAATACTGAATTTATGATCATCTTTATGTTTTAAATATTGAATAACTTAATAATATATTTTGGGAGTGTTTTTTATGTGTTGAACAATAGTAAAACGCATGCATGCAAACCCTCTCATGCATGCACATGCATGCAACACACACATGCTACACTCACACATTTGTATACATACACATCATATACATATAGAAAGATAGTTAGATATTTAACAAACTATTATTAGATAGAATGTGGAGCTCTCTATATATAGTGTACTCCTAAACACTTTACACTTGAGTTGAATATACACAATTTAAACATGGTATCATGAGGTCTTCCTTTTGTTTTGATGTGTATTTTGCAAAACCTACCTTTCTTCCTCTTCTTATCTTCATACCTTGAATTTCCAGAAACCGTTTTGTTCTTAATTCCTTCACATATTTTTCAGCTTGTAACTGCTTCTCTTCACATCTTCATCTAGCATAACCAATTGTTCTTCTTCATTTCATCAATAATTCAACTCCCGATCCTGTTTCCGCTCTCATTCTACTCTGATCCTGTTACTATGACTAATCAACACTCTTCTCCTGCTCTTCCCCGATTCATTACGTTGTCGATTCGCCTTGATAATGACAACTATCCGTTTTGGCGCAATCAAGTTCTTGCTTCGGTTCGTGCTCACAATTTTGAAGATGTACTTCTGTGCACAACCGTTCCTCTGAATCCAGCTGAATCTACCTCAGATTCAATCTCTTGCCAGGGGAAAGATCAATTCCTCCTGAGCTGGCTTTTAAGCTCTGTTTCTGATTCGATGCTCGATCATGTTAGTCGTTGTGAGCATTCGTTTCAACTATGGTTAGTATTTGAGCTGCTGTTTCAATCATAGTCGAGTGCCAAGGCTATGATTCTTCGTTTACAACTTCAAACTCTGAGGAAAGGTGATCTGAGTATTGATAATTTTATCTTAAAGATGAGATCAATTGCTGATGACTTGTTTCATGCTGGACAACCAATCAAGGATGATGAACTGGTCTTGTATATCCTTGGAGGTTTGGGTGCAAACTTTGATGCAGTAGTAGTTTCTCTCACAACTTGTGGTTCTGTTCCATCACTTCCTGAAGTGCAGTCAATCTTACAAGCTTATGAGGTTCGCTTGATGAATCACAGCCCGCACGCTATTCAACTTCAAGGAGGTAACATCTCTACTACTCTCAATCCATCTGCTCATGTTGTTTCTAGGGATAATCGTGAGGCCAATAGAAACACTGGCAAGGGTAGGGTTTACTCTAAACCTAGAGTTGTTTGTCAACTTTGTGGCCGTAAGTTTCACACAGCAGCTAAGTGCTATAAGAGATTTGATCAAAACTTCTCTGGCCTTGAAAATTCCACATCTAGATCATATAACCCTAACTCTTACTCCAATTCATCTCCTCGTCCACCTCTCACCACTCCATATCAAGCTCATCTCACACATTTCCACCCTATAAACTCATCTTATCCTAACTTTCATCCTTCTGCTCTCACTGGTCATGTGAATCAAGCTGGCCAGTCTAGTGCTTCCACCTCTGGCTCTTCTTCTCCTTGGTTTGTTGATAGTGGGGCTACACATCATGTTACATCATAGCTGACCAATCTTCACATCAACACTCCATACCAAGGTATAGCCTCTCTCATTGTTGGTAATGGTAATACATCTCCCATCATGCACACTGATCTTTCAATATTCATTTGAATGGTGGATCTAGTTCTGTTGTTATGAACAAGGTTCTACATGTGCCAGACATTACTAAGAATCTCATGAGCATATCTCAGTTTCTTAAAGATAATGATGCTGTTAGTGAATTCTATGCTGATTGTTGTCTCGTTAAGGATCTGAAGTCTCACAAGACACTATTGAAAGGGGTGCTTAAAGATGGGCTGTATATGCTGGATTTTGGATGCTTGAAGGCTCATAGAGATTCTGTACTTGATCATCATGTATCAAGCTACTGCACTGGTCTTATGAATAAAGCTCAGTCTAGTGTTAGTGTTAATAATACTAGTTTACATGAGAATAAATGGAGATTATGGCATTGTAGATTGGGGCATCCTGGTGATTCTACTTTGGCTAGTGTTTTGAGAAGCCTGAATATTCCTTGTAAGCATTCTCAGGCAAAATTCTGTGATGAATGCAAAATTGGGAAGATGCACTTGCAACATTTCTCTTCTGTTGTGCATCATACTACATCTTCTTTTGAACTGCTACATATGGATGTATGGGGGCCTGCATCATGTACATCTATAGAGGGATACAAATCTATTGTTGATGATTACACTAGATTTGTTTGGATTTTCCCTCTCACAGCAAAATCTGAGGTACTTGATGTATTCACACAGTTTATGAAGTATATTGAAAGATCTTTTGGTAAGCTGATCAAGGCCATACAGCATGACATGGGTACTTAATTTCTGCCAGTTGCAAAGTTAGTTAAGCCCCTTGGTGTTCAAGTAAGGTTGGCATGTGCATATACTCACCCTCAAAATGGCTTAGTTGAAAGAAAGCATCAACATGTCACGGAATTTGGCTTAGCAATGCTTGCTCGTTCTAAACTTGGTATGGCTTTCTGGTGGCATGCCTTTTCTACTGCTGTACATGTTATCAACATGCTTCCATCTCCTATCACCAACAACACATCCCCCTTTGAACTTCTTCACAACAGGCCACCTGATTATCTCTCTCTCAGGGTGTTTGGATGTGCTTGCTTTCCATTTCTCAGGCCTTACAACACCTCTAAACTGCAATTCAGAAGCTCTAAGTGCATATTTCTGGGCTATAGCTCAACTAATAGGGGATATAAATGCCTTCATGCTTCTGGTAAAATCTTCATCTCAGCTTCTGTCCAGTTCAATGAAGATGAGTTCCCCTCATTTACTCAATCTCACACTTCCTCTCCATCTCCCACTCCTATTTTCTCAGCTCAACTCCCAACTCCATTTTTCATTCCTCATCCCACTCCTGTCAATTCATCTCTTCCAAATTCAGATTCTGACTCTCTTCACCACCTATCTCCTAATCCTGACTCTAGCTCCCCAAGACAACTGCTGCCTCCTGCACTATCCACATCACCTCTTTCTCCCTCAGTACATCAATCTCCTTTATCTGAATCAAGCTCCTCAAGATATATGCTTTCTTCTGCACCAGCAATTTCACCATCCGTCTCTTCTCCTAATCCTAATCCTCCTTCTCATCCTATGCAAACAAGATCCAAATCTGAAATCTATAAACCTAAGGCTCTTCTCTTCACTACACTCATTCCTGAACCTACTTCTGTCACTGAAGCTAGTAAGAACTCAGAATGGAAACATGCTATGCAGCTTGAGTATGATGCACTGATTCAAAATGGCACTTGGACCCTTGTTCCCCCTTCTTCAGATATACACCCCATCACCACCAAGTGGATGTTTCGAGTCAAATACAAAAAGGATGGTACTGTTGAGAGATATAAATCTAGGCTTGTGGCAAGGGGTTTTCAGCAACAGGCTGGTGTTGATTACTTCAGCACCTTCAGTCCAGTAATTAAACCAGTTACAATGCGCCTTATATTCACTCTAGCTGTTTCTAAAGGATGGTCTATTCAACAGGTTGACATCAACAATGCTTTTCTCAAGGGGATATTACATGAAACAGTCTACATTGCTCAACCTGAAGGGTTTGTTCGTCCTAATCACCCTAATTATGTCTGCAAGCTCAGAAAGTCTCTCTATGGCCTAAAGCAGGCCCCAAAGGCCTGGTATGACACACTCAAAGCATTCTTGATCCAGCAAGGCTTCATTCACTCTACTTCTGATCACTGCCTGTTCCACAGATTCAGTCAGGGGCACATTACTCTTCTACTAGTATATGTGGATGACATCTTGATCACTGGAGATAACAATACACTTGTGCAACAACTGATTGATGCTCTTCACTCTCAGTTTTCACTCAAACATTTGGGAGAGGTCTACTTTCTGGGAATAAAAGCTCACTCCACTCATTCTTCCATCAAACTTACTCAATCCAAATATGCCAAATACATCATCTCCAAAGCTCATCTCACTCAATCTGTCCATCTTCCAAACTCTCTCTATCTGATAGCCCTCCATTTGAAAATCCCACTCTATATCGAAGTATTGTTGGAGCTCTTCAATACCTCACTCTAACCAGACCAGACATAGCCTTCAGTGTTAACAAACTATCCCAATTTTTGCAAAATCCAACTCAAAACCACTGGAAGGCTTGTAAAAGAGTTCCTAGATACCTCAAAGGCTCATTAACTCATGGCATATCTTTTTCTCCTATTTCTGATTTTAGGTTGCAAGGTTTTGTGGATGCAGATTATACTTCAAGCATTGATGACAGGCGAAACACTTCAGGTTTTTGTATCACACTAGGACAAAATCTCCTCTCTTGGAGCTCGAGGAAGCAATCTGTAGTAGCACGAAGCAACACACTATACGAAGCAACACAGAAGCAGAATATAGGGCTCTTGCCCTTGCTACAACTGATCTCCTTTGGATAGCAAGCCTCTGCAAGGAACTTCATATTCCAGTTCTTACTACTAGTCTACTTTGGTGTGACAATCAAGGAGCAATCACTTTGGCATTTAGCCCGACTTTTCATTCACGTACAAAGCATATTGAAGTGGACGTTCACTTCCTTAGAGAAAAGGTGCAAAGTGGAATGCTTGATGTTCGTTTCATTGCTTCTGAAGATCAACCGGCTGACCTTCTCACCAAGCCCGTTGCCCCAGCTCGTTTTGCTCATCTTCTTAGCTGGTTCAAACTGTCCTAAGTCACCATGGCTTAGTTTCTTCCGGGGCGTGTTGAACAATAGTAAAACGCATGCATGCAAACCCTCTCATGCATGCACATGCATGCAACACACACATGCTACACTCACACAATTGTATACGTACACATCATATACATATAGAAATGTAGTTAGATATTTAACAAACTATTGTTAGATAGAATGTGGAGCTCTCTATATATAGTGTACTCCTAAACACTTTACACTTGAGTTGAATATACACAATTTAAACATTATGATCATCATTTTTTTTTTTAAATTATTAAAATTTTTGGTACGATAACGATATGAAAAATTGTCATATCGCAATATTTCGGTATATAAAGAAAAAACGTAGAGAAGTACTAGTAAGGTGTTGCTATTTTAGAAAATGAGTCACTTTGGTTGGAACGACCAAAATAACAAATTAAAACGAGTCAATTACGAAAGTATAAATAAAGTATTTCTCAAAATGTAAATAATATTTTTATTATCACCTTTCAAAACATCATTTATTTACTCTAATTATCATTCACTTTGTTCATAAACAATCACTCTATTTATATGTGGACACGCAATACCCCATATACCAATCCATCTAATTCATAGTACATAAACAAGTACTAACATTTTTTAAAATCCGTAAAAAAAATCATAGTAATATTATATAAACTTTACTTGATATTATAACAAGTTATTTATTTGAATAGCGCAGGAGTATATAAATTGTATCCCCGAAGGTAGGAATTTACTGTTGGTTTAATCTTTAATTATGACTGTAGTTATTTATTATCCTTAACTGCCCAAAGGGTACAAGTTGCATTAATGACTTCAACTTCTGACATTGGCCTTCAAGAACCAACCTTAATTGGATTCAATCCAAGCAATGAATATGAATCTAATTAAACTTACTAAACTACTCGAATTGAATTGATCAATCTAAACTACCAAACTATATATTTTTCTTTACACCAAATATATATGCAAACTAATATTAATTTTTTACACATATATAAGCCACTAAACTCATTTTTTAAAGGGGTATTTCTTCTCCACCTATTCGGTAACGAGCCATATGCTTAGAGTTGCATGTTTGTGTGTTTCTTCAAATCCTAAAAATCGTGAAGTGGTGAAGAAAGAGTTGTTGCAGAATGGATAGGAAAAATAGATTTGTCTTAGTATGCAGAGTTTGACACATGGGATGCAGAAGTTAAAAATCGTAAGAATTTTGGCCTAAAAAAATTAATTTATTGGTTTATTAATGTGTAAAAAATTGATGGTTTGTATAACTTGGTGCGAAGAAAATAGTTGGTTGTTAATGTGCAATTTCGGTGACAGTGTAGTGGTTTAGTGCAATTATGTCTTAATTATACTTTTTTTTTTAATTATACAATTATATAGAGATGTATATAATTATTACAAAAAAAAGCAGTCTTTTAATGATTAAATGATTTTATTATAATTTTTCTAACTAAAAGTTTTTAGTGATAGGAAAATGACTTTTCTCTTAAAATATGACTTAGTACGGATGCAAATTTAACAAGACGTGCATATAGTTATAAGTTTATAACATTATTTAAAATATAGTTTTGTCACTTTTTTCCATCAAATTCCTCTCAAAGTTAAGGAGATGGAAGTTAGATTTACGCAGGGAGAAGGTAAGCGCAGTAAAGGGTATATTTGTGAATTCTATTAACAAATTTTAGTAGAGTTCACAATTTGAGTCCCGTGTCAGAAGGTAAGTATGAACTGAACTCTAAAATAAATCTTAAAAAATCTGGCCTATATGGCTCGACCATGTGACACATGGGTCGAATGGGCTCAGATCAATTTGACGATCAATTTAAGGACTAATGAGCAGCCCGACATTTTAATTATTTTTACTAGAGTTGTGACTTGTGATTTTATAATATTATATTATTGTCGAAGAAAAAAATTCATCGACCCTAATATTTTTTAGAAAAAAATAATTTGGAAGGTTAGATTGAGCTGACCCACTATTCACTAATCCAAGTAAAGTTTGAAGTGTATTGAACTACATTTTTGTAAGCTCATGAGAGTCTTGGGCCAGCTCGACCCAATATCCAACCTATATCACTTGGCTCGATGAGCTGGACTGGACGACCCCAATGAATTACAAGTTCTAAGTTTTAAAAAAATTGTAAGAAGTAGCTAGGTAGCTATATAACTTTTGAAATTAAGTGATTCTTTAAAAAGATTGGAAACAGGGCTTTTAAGTGTTGAAGCTGATTCTATCTAACACAATGGACTTGTTGACAAGCACAATAAATTCAGAGGGTTTCTCAGTGAGTTATGAATGCAATGTTGTGTGATCAGTTGTTGGATTTAGGCATTAAATTGACATCTACTTGTCACCCTTTAATGCTTGGCCTGCCTCCTTTTAATGCCTTTGATGAATATTCAATTTATCACATTCATTGCAGCCAAATTTATTAGTATTTGCATGTCACAAATATCACTCATTCTAGCTACTTTCATTTGATCATGGAGTTCACTCAACTTTCTCTTGCCGGAGGAGGAGGCGATGCTAAAAACGCCGAAGGCGAAACCACCGGCCTTCCGATGAAGAGAAAGTGGAACACTGAAACTAGCACGAGCGTTGACCTTCAAATGACGCATCCCTTGCCCTCCGATTGGGAGCAATGTCTTGATCTTCAAGTCGTACACCTCCTTTCTCTCTATCTTCTTTTCTTGTTCCATTTTGTATATTATTTGAAAGCTGATTCTATTATGGACACCTTGTGCACATCACTAATACTATTGTTTGTAAGAACTGATACTATAGTTCAAAGTGCACATAATACTTTCTCTTTGTACATGTGTGCGTGTGCAAAGTTGAATCTTCTGATGCTCAGAAAATTGCAAATAAATTGAAGATGATTTTGAATTTTTTTTTTTAAGATGATTTTGACCTTTTTGTTTTTACATAATAATCAGGAATTTTTAGTGTACAATTACCTTTCATTTATTGTAATTCAAAACATTGAGACTGTTTTCAAATAATTTAATGTCGATGTGATTAGTCAAAACTGTCCACGTGGCAGTCAAAATTCTGAATTTTGTCACGTAAGCAGTAAGTTTTCAGAAAACAGCTTCATATAGTGTACAGCTGCTACGGCATGTCATCACTAAAATAACAAAAAAAATCTTAAGTTACTGTTTGGAAGTTTTTTTCGTAAAATTTAGGCACAATAAATGATGTTTTATTGATCCGTGCAAAAAAATAAAAGAAAACCATCATTTTGGAACGGAGGGAGTAACATATATGCATGTAAATGGTGCAGACGGGGAAAATGTACTACGCGAATCGAAAGACGGGGCGAAAGCGGTGGAGCCGTCCGGAGGAGCAGAAGCTAGATTTGGAACTCAACATATCAGCAGGAGGACACAAGGACATGCATATCACTAATGGAGAGTGGGAAGACTCATCATCATCATCATCATCCATGGGCAATAATATGGTGGCATTAGCATGCTCTAATTGCCATCTTTTAGTCATACTTAGTAGGTCATCTCCCACATGTCCTAATTGTAAGTATGTCCATGCACTTGCATCATCATCTATTACCAAAGTACCCCATGCCTCCATTGTCCCTTCTAATTGGAGGCTTTAATTCACCCCCTTTGGTTATGATCATATATATGTGTATGGGAATTTTAATTCTATGTAAATTTCATCCTTGCTTTTGGTATTTAATTTTGTTGCCTAGGATGCTTGTTGTATTGTATCCATGTGGGAGTATGTGACAGCAAGTAATAATGATTCTGAAAAATTAAATTCATGTTTGCCTTTTACATGCTTATGTATTTTCATTCTTTAATTTTTAACTGTTGCAATATCTTCCACTTAAATTAAGTAAACTTCGATTAGGGGTAAGAATGAATCAGATCTAGAGCTGGCAAATCGGGCCGCCCGGCCCAGCCCATTAGGTCAAGCGATGTTCGTGCATGGGCTGGGTCGGGCCGGCCTATGAATTAGTCGGGCCTATTAAAATAGAGCCCAACCTAGCCCATCTAGACCTAACGGGCTAGCGGGCCAGCCCAGTCCATAAGATTTTTTTTTTAATTTTAATATTTCTAACAAAAATCCCCTTATATAATAATAGGGAGTTTAAATTGATGATGTGTCATCTTGTGGTTAATTTGGCTTATATGTCATTTTGTGGTTAATTTGACTTATGTGTCATAATTTAAGGAGATTGTTAATTTTAAAAAGGGTTAATTGCAAATTAAATCACCACCTTTCGAACATTTGCAATCTAATCTAAACCTTAAAATAATTGCAAATAAATCACCAAGTTGAAATATTATTGCAGATTAGACTTCTTAGAAGTCTACTTTGTCCCTAAATCATATCTTATGATATTTGGTTTGATTAAAAATAATATTTTTTTATTTAAGTGTTGTTATGTCATTAAAAACTCTAAATTATGTTGGATCCGAACACAATTGAAATTGTAAAAAAGACTAAATTGCAACAATATTTAAAGTTTGTGATTTATTAGAAGTCTACTTTGTCCCTAAATCATATCTTATGATATTTGGTTTGATTAAAAATAATATTTTTTTATTTAGGTGTTGTTATGTCATTAAAAACTCAAAATTATGTTAGATCCGAACACAATTGAAATTGTAAAAAAGACTAAATTGCAACAATATTTAAAGTTTGTGATTTATTTGCAATTATCTTAAAGTTTAGATTAAATTGCAAATGTTCGAAAGGTGGTGATTTAATTAACAATTAACTAAAATATTTATTTATTTAAGGTGTTGTGGTTGATATTGAAGGGTGACTTATAATTTATTAAGAGTTATTTTCTTATTACTTAAATTGTTATTTTTTTTTTCGAAATTTTATAATTTTTTTAAAAGTTATTTTTATATTTATTAAATATTAAAAATTAAACGTCTCATTTCGTTTGTTTTTCACACATTTTATTTGAAATTTACTTTATAAAATTATTTATAATATAAATATTTATTTTATTATCCCCATATATACTAATAGGGAGTTTAAATTGATGATGTGTCATCTTGTAGTTAATTTGGCTTATGTATCATTTTGTGGTTAATTTGACTTATGTTTCATAATTTAAGGAGGTTGTTAATTTTAAAAATGGTTAATTGCAAATTAAATCACCACCTTTCGAACATTTGCAATCTAATCTAAACCTTAAAATAATTGTAAATAAATCACCAAGTTTAAACATTATTGCAGATTAGACTTCTTAGAAGTTTACTTTGTCCCTAAATCATATCTTATGATATTTGGTTTGATTAAAAAATAATATATTTTTATTTAGGTGTTGTTATGTCATTAAAAACTCTAAATTATGTTAGATCTGAACACAATTGAAATTGTAAAAAAGACTAAATTGCAACAATATTTAAAGTTTGTGATTTATTTACAATTATCTTAAAGTTTAGATTAAATTGCAAATGAGGAAAAGGTTGTGATTTAATTAGCAATCAACTAAAATATTTATTTATTTAAGGTGTTGTGGTTGATATTGAAGGGTGACTTATAATTTATTAAGAGTTATTTTATTATTACTTAAATTGTTATTTTTTTTTCGAAATTTTAATTTTTTTAAAAGTTGTTTTTATATTTATTAAATATTAAAAATTAAACGTCTCATTTCGTTTGTTTTTCACACATTTTATTTAAAATTTACTTTATAAAATTATTTAATTATTTATAATATAAATATTTATTTTATTAACTTTTCGCGTAATACGCGGATGTTAATCTAGTTATATATATATATATATGTGTGTGTTATGTATGGGTCATATATAATTTTTATTTATATAAATAATTATAATTAATAATATACATTACTAATGTATTAACTATACATAATTCATTAACGATATAACATTACACTATATAACAAGCTTAAATATAATTATAAATAATTCATAAGTTAAAAATTTCAAATTCAAAATAAAATAAAAAACACAATAATATTTAAATATAAGGTATTTTACTTATTTTAATCATTTATTTCTTAAAGAAAAAAACTTGATCGGGCCAAACGGGCCGCCCATGGGCCGATGGGCCAAATTCAGCCTAGCCCATTAGGCCCATCGGGTCGGGCCAAATAGGTCCAGTTCTATATGGGCCTGTGATTTTGGAGCCCAGTCCATATTGGGCTTCGGGTTGGCCGGGCCGACCCATCGGGTCGGGCCCAAATTGCCGGCTCTAATCAGATCGGACCAAACTTTACAAAAAGAAAGTCTAGCCCTGACTCGTAACCTATCATAAGAGCTTTTTTTAAAGGCTAGACCTGACATTTTTAATAAATATGCATGACCCAAAAGCTTTTTAAATGTCTTTAAATTCCTACAACTCTTGTATTATTAGAAAACCAAGTTTTTAAATTTCAAAATAAAGAAATAAAAGTAATAACAAATTAATCAAAAAGTCCATAAAATTATACTCATATGCAAATGTTTCTATCCATTATTTTTTTAACTATTAGAGATAAAATAAAGTGATTGTTTCCATAAAAGGAAATGAAAATACTTTTGGTGGAGACAGATAAGAAAAGTGAGCATACTTTTGGTGAACGGAGGGAGTATCACATAAAGGGACGGACCCAGAATTCGAGTTTAGGGGGGGCCGAATTTTTTTAATGATCTAAAATACTTACATATGATATATATATATATATTTATATAAAAATATATTAATATTAATAATTGAAAAAAACGCATACTCAAATTATTAAACATTTAAGATGTCATTTATTTATTTAGTTAAATGTGATTTAAAATTAAAAAAAATAATATAATAAATTATTAATCATATTTTATTCATCAATTTTTTTTATCATTTTTTTTAAGATGCTAAGTTATTTATTTATATAGTGCTAATACATGAGTTAATTGCAAACATGTTTTTAAAAAATACTAAAGTAATACAAAAATAGGATCAAAAGTATAATAATAAGTTATTTTTAGACATATTTTACAATAAATTCACAACTAAAATTAGTTATTGAATTAATTTATTATTAATTCTAATTATTTAAAAAAAAACAAAAAAAAAAAAGAAAAAACAAAATTTTAATATATATAAAGGGGGAGGGCCCGGGCCTCCTTGGGTAGTGCATAGTTCCGTCCTTGATCACATATTATGTACTCCTATTATATTATATATTTATTGTATTTTTACATATATTATATATATATATATTTATACGTATATAAATAAAGTTAAATAGGCCGACCTGTTGAATTTAAAATGTCTACGAAAAAGTTAAAACTCGGCCTATTTAAGTAAATGGACTTCTAAAAAAAAATAGAGTTTGACTTGTCTAGTAAATAAGCCGATCATAGTTTTAGTAGGTCGAGCCGTAGACCCCTATCGGGTAGCCTAACTCATTTCCACTCATACTTCAAATTTATGAATCGTATGTTATACCTCTGATCACATAGACATACCTTAAGTGAGATAGAGTATATAATTTGAGCCCGATTTGATGGGCCAGACCGACTCAAACCAGCCAACTTGAAACTTAGTAAGGAATAAAATTAAGGGTTTGCCTATATGCACCTCCATTTCAGATGGATGCACTCCGCCGATTGATGTACCCCCTAAAATCGGCTTAAGATAGATGCACCCCCTTAATTGTCGTAAATACCCTTCTCTCCATAAAATAACTATTACTACCCACACCCCCACATAAAACCCTAATTTCTTCTTCTTCCTCATCCCTCTCCCCCAAACACCTCAACCACCCCTCGTCAACGCCGTCCACGACAGCACTCGCCCCCGTCGTCGCCCTCGCTTCTTGCAGCGTCCAACTGTAAAATAAAAAACAAAAAATTGCAGCGGCAGCGTGATCACCCCGTCCATCAGCCGCTGCCGCCGCCCCTCTCTTCACCGGCGCGATCCCCTCCCTCGGCCGCCGCGCTCCTATGTCTGTAAATAATAATAAAAAAAAACCTTCTCCTCAGCGGCCACGCGGCCGCCCCCGTCCATCGTCCATCGGCCGCCACGACCGCCCCCTCTCTTCACCGGCGCGACCCCTTCCCTCGACCGCCGTGCTCCCATGTCTGTAAATAGAAAAAAAAAACTTCTCCTCAGCGGCCGCCCCTCTCTCTTTTCTCCCTCTCTTAACCGGCGAGGCCCCCACCCCACCCCAATTCGCCGCCGACGCCGGCCCACCCCACCCCAGGTTTGTCCGCCCCAAATTTTAAGTTTAGGGTTTTCTGCTTGTGTAGAAACCCAATCTCTTTTTTTTATTTTTATTTTCGGCCGTATAATGTCGACCAAATACACTCTCGTCGACAACTGTATTTGGTCGACATTATATGGCCGAAAATATATATATTTTTTATTTTTTTTTGACCTCATTGTTTTCGACCATATACACTCTCGTCTTGTCGACGGGAGTGTATATGGTCGACACTAGTTGGTCAAAATTTATAAATTTTTTTATAATTTTTTTAAGTATATTTTGAATTTTTTGTATTTTTTTTTGGTTTGATTGTCGCCGGAAATGGAGTCGACGTGGCCGAAAATAGTGGTTTAGGGGATGGTGAAAGAAATGATAGTAGGGGGGTGCGTTCAGTAGGGAAGGTGCATCTAGTATGTTGTATTTTAATGAAAGATATTTTTGATTTTTTACCCTATTATTTTATTAATATATTGAAAGGGGGAGTGGTCAAACCCTTAAATTAAAAAATATAGGCCATACAAAATTGGGTCAATATACAGGGGTCCTCAAGAAGCTTAAGACAAACTTAGATGGGTTGTCCTAATGCTTGCCGTTTGACTTACAGGGGTCTTGTTAAAGTGAAGGTTGGTTTAGTTATATCAAATATTAAAACGTCATTTCAACTAAATCTATCTGGATTTTAATGTAAAATTATAAGAGATTCTAAATTGTTTTCACTCTTTCAATTAAACCTATCTGATTTTTCATGTAAAATTTTGTTGGCCTGAAAGTGTTAGATAGATACATAACATGTGGTTCTGAAACTAATGAGGTATTCTCATTGTTTTTTGAAATTATTTATTTTTATAAAACAATGTTGATGTGATATTACTTTTTTTTTTCTCTCATCCTATTTTTTTATTTAAGAAACATATTGTCGTCCTAAAGATTTAAAAATGCTACAAACTTGTGGAAGAGTTTATGAACTCTCTTCTAACTTAGGCTGAGACGATGTTTTCTGGTAGTTAAGAATATAATTAGTATGGCATTTAATGTGGTAAATTGGATTGAAACCAATGCAAATTTGTTTCTGGTTTATGCTTATTACAAATCTTTGTTAATTCAATTGTTTGTCACAAATTTGGATATGTTGATCCTTTATTTTGAAAAGAGAACACATGCGGGGATAATCATTTTGTTCTGAGTGTATTTTGGAGAAAAAAGACATTTCGTATGGTTTGAACACAACTTGATTTCTCCCCTCATAATTTCACACGATAATATATATAAAAAAAAAAAACTCCACCATCGATTAGATGATTGATCATCCTTGTCTACTTTACAATTAATGTGGTTCTTTTTTACATGGACCAATCCATGAATATATATGTTTGTTTTGGAATCACAGTGGCGGATGGAAATCCAGATGCCAAAATTTAGGAATTTTTAGATTCGGATGAAAATTGTGATATTATGTATTTTTTTCAAAATTTTGAGTAAAGTTGAATGTAATTTTATATCAAATTAAATATGTAAGATCACGTAATGTGATATTATAATGTTAAAGAAACTTTATATCATTGGGCCACCATTAAAATTTATTTGGGTTAATTCTTAATTTATTTATCAATTGGCCCGTTTGTGTTTTAATTTTGACCGAAATTTTTAACCCGTTTATTTTACTTGTTTCTGTGATTTTTTTATCTTTTATTTTATTGTCGAACACAGGATATTAAATGTAGTAATTCAAATTGTAATATGTAGTAATACACATTATTTTATGTAGTAATAACACAAACTATTTATATAATAATACAAATTCTTTTATTTAGTAACACGTTTTTTCCTAGTGTTTTATTGATTTAGTAACTCACATTATAATATGTAGTAATATATATTATCGCATGTAGTAAACACAATAATCATGTTGTAATATAAATTGTTTTATTGCAGGATGATGCAAAAAATATTAGATCATTTGATAAAGTTACATATAGTAACAAACGCCTATTTAATGTAGTTTTTCAAATTTTAGTATGTAGTAACATATAATTTTTTATGTAGTTAAACACATTATTATATGTAGTAATAACACAATTTTATATAGTAATACTGATTCTTTTATGTTGTAAAATATTTTTTTCTATTATTTTTATTGATTAAGTAACCCACATTATAATATATAGTAACATATATTATTGCAAGTAGTAAGATATATTATTGCACGTAATACAAAATAACATTGACCATAATAATTATTAAATAATATTTAAAGATTAAGGCCGTTTTAAATTTCAGTGTCCGACCGTGGTCTGTGGTGACCGAAAACTGCTCGGAGAAGACGACCATGTTCAATTTCTGTCAGTGGGTGCATTTATAAAAAAATGTGAGTGTGAATTGAGCTGTCAGTGGGTGTATTTATAAAAAAATGTGTGTGTAAATTGAGCTGCCAGTAGATGTATTTATAAAGAACATGTGTGCGAATGATTCAAATGCATATATCCAATATTTCACATAAATTAACCCTATGTTAATTTAAATGTGTAAGAATGAATATATATTTTAAGTTGTAATCGTGAGTTAGAATTTTTAAATTATAATGTGAAATTCTAGAACAGATCGGTAAGGAAAATCCGAAAACAAACCTACCATTTTCAATGGATTAAAAAATTAAGTACACTTTGAACGCTTGAAAAAAGGTAATAAAATTTGTTTAGATGATTTTGATTTTTAAAATGTTTCTCTCATGAAATGAACCAATTTCACATTACCTTTTACAGTTTTCATTTAAAAAATTTCACAATATTTTTTAGATTCTTAAAATATAAAAATTCTACCATATTCATAATTTTACACAAAATATCATTACGTTTGGACCACACATACACACAAGTCAACTCATTTATTTACTATATACATAAAAATTTATAAAATCATATCTGAAAACTCTACTAATTATTACATTTTCTTAAAAAGTGCGTCAACTTACCTATAAAATATAGAGTTTATTGACATTAAGATCTAAAATTCAGTCCCCTACTACAATTAAAACTAAAAAAATTCAGCAATTCAATTAAAGTCAAATCAATACTTAAGATACCTAATACTCCCTCAGTTCTACAATAAGTGTTGTTTTCATGAAATTTGTTGGAATTAAAAAAGTGTATGTATTAACAAGTATACCCTTAAATAATAAAGGAAGATTTTAATTACATTAATTCCCTTTAAATCTTTCCAAAAATTTAAACCAATCCTTATCAATTATTTCCAAGTTTGTCTCAAATAATTTTTAAATTAGAGGGCATACTGGGAATAAAGAGTGTAAATTTTTTTAAAACAACACTTATTTGTGTATAAGAGAAAAAGACTAAAACAACACTTATTGTAGAACAGAGGGAGTATGCCCTTTCTTTTCAACAATTAACTTCAATACTATATTATTTACATATTTCATGATTTTCACGGATAGAAACCGTAAATTTATTATCTAATAAACATAGCAGCAACAAACGATCCGTCACACAGTTTCTTTGATTCAAATTTGGTGAGGTTTCTGTGTTTCTAGCAATGTTCCCATAAATTCGACAGAAAAATAAATGGAGTGGTCCCCGATATGCGCTACAAATCACAGTGGAGACAATCCTAATGGAATCAAATCCCTCCCAAAATCGAACCCCCCTTTGACCAGGTGCAGTCGACGGCGAGATCGGGGCGAGGGTGTGCGTCGATTGTTGAGAAAGGATGTCGAGCGTTGAGTTTTGGATGTGGGCGTCGAGCGTCGACACCGGATGCTTTGTGGTGGTGGCGGCGGGCCGATCGGTTAAAAATGTGTCGATCCCCAGATGTATAGAAGAGCCTGTAAGTTAATTTAATTTTGTTATGAATGTCCCGTAGAGGTTTGCTTGATTTGGCTGGATTGCTCGTTTTCTCAAGAGCACTTAGCTATTTTTAGCAGCAGCATTGGGCGAATCATTTTCTTTTCTGTAGCAAATATTGAGTGATTAAAATCTAGGGCCTTTATTGTAGCAAATATTGAGTGATCAAAATATAAGTTCTAGTGAGTTGCGTGTATTATTTATGTTCTTCTATGTTTCAAACGATGGTTGTGCATTTTCACTCTTCAATTATAAGCTTCGATTTTGTTTGAGACATCGATATCAATTTTTGATAAATTAGTAAATATTTTTAAGCAGCTGTCAATATTGATATATTTTACTCATCAATCAAGCTAATAGTTTTTCTTTCTCTTCTTAATCTGCAAGAATTGATTTATTGCGTGTGCTTTACGTATTATCTTTGTTTATGCAATTATACGTAAGTGTTATGCAGTTTTACTTTAGTGTTATACGAGTACATGTAGAAGTATATACTTAAATGTTATGCAATTTTGGTGTTGTTATATGCAATTACTTAGGTGTTATTCAATTATACTTAAGTGTTATACAATTTTTGTGTTGTTATATGCAATTAGAATCTGCAATTTTTATGTTGCTTTATGCAATTATAAAATTACGAGTAAATAATATTTGCTAATAAATATTTTATTAAAAAAATACAATTTTTTATTAAAAGTATGAATATGCGCTTAAAAAAAGTATGAATGTAGTTGATTAATAACCGTGATTAAAAAAATAAAATAAAGTATGAATATGCAGTTGATTAATTAACGTGATTAAAAAACAACCGTATACGTACTGGAGTTCTCTTAATTCTAGTCATATATGCAAATATATATCAAGATAGTTGCATACGAAACTTATCTAAAATATTTTATAAATTAATAAATATAAAAGTTACAATTGCATATATTATAAATATATATATATATTCAAATAAAATCAAATATAATTACATATGAGACACGTATCTAAGATTGTTTTATAAACACTACAAAATATTGGCCAAAAGGCAACGACAATTGGCAACGGCAGGCGGGCCGATGCGATTTGGTAACGACATTTAATGGCCGATGCGAAAAGGGGACGGGAGTGGGCCTGTTGGGAATAAAATGATAAATGTTTTGATTAAATACCAAAAACCCCCTAAGACATGCCTAAGTCAAGATAATTATGTTCTAAGATTGTTAGAACATATAAAATAAGGCTAGATGAGAAGCTAATATGTTAGGCATCTCTTAGTTGTATAGATGCACAATTTGAGGGGGAACATGTGCTTAATTTGAAGTCCATCAAGATCAAGTCCCCTCAAGGCTCAAATTCTGGAACAAACACTAAATCTATTGAAGGCCAAGAATGCTGATCAGGAGAGTTGTCCAGAGGAGGTGTCTCTGCACAATTAAAACAAGAACAAATGTTCTGAAGCTTAAAGGCCAAGTATGCTGATCAGGAGAGTTGTCCAGAGAAGTTGTCTCTGCACAATTAAAACAAGAACAAAGGTTCTGAAGCTTAAAGGCCAAGTATGCTGATCAGGAGAGTTGTCCAGAAGAGTTGTCTCAGCACAATTAAAACAGAACAAGTGTTCTGAAGCTTTAAAGCCAACTATGCTGAAGAGATAAAGACAACTACACCCTAAAAGACTTCAATGAATCATGCTGAGATCACATCTAAATGAAGCAAAGGGAAAGAGCCAAGTCATCTGAAGAAGAGCAAGCCAACTATGCTGATAAGCATGTATGCTGATAGTGATAAGCAGAGTTGTCCATTTGATAAGGAATGTTGTCCTATCATTGGATCAACCTTCAGAAGCCATGTCCAAGTCCTAACAAGTGAATCTTAAAGTCAGACATTGGGAAGAGTGCTGCAGAATGAAGACAAAGTCTTAACAACCGTTTATTACCCAAATGAGGACATGTCACTATCAAGAATCTGTCTTCCAGTTTGAAGAACTCAAGGAAGACATTTATAGCAATTTGAGACTGCTTCTCCAACGGGCAAATCCTCAAATTTGTCTATAAATACAGAAGTGTGAAGACCATTTGAAGCATCCAATTCTACATCCAACTGAACAAGCATTCTGAAGCTTCAAAAGTCATAAGACATTCTTACTCTTGAAACACTTCTTCTAAGCTGAACTTATTGTATATCCATACAAAGCTTAGAGAGATATCCTAATCCTTATACACCGATCTTCATTGTAAAGGTTATCTCATTAGTTGGAACCTTACTTCAACCCTTACCCCTTTCAAGTGAGAAAGTGAGAAGGTTGTAGTAGTAGAAGTGGTAGGAGCTGACTGTTGAGAGAAGAACAGTTCAGTTCTGAGTTGAGAAGAGGGTACTAGGACTCTAGACATCCTAGGGATCAATTCACCAAGGAGTGGTGTTCTTGATCAAGTGCACCTTGGCACTATAAAACAAGTTAATTCAAAGAGTGAAGGAATTATCCTGTTAAATCAGGGAAAGTGGATGTAGGAGCTTGAGTCTCTGAACCACTATAAATTCTTGTGTTGATTTACTTTCAAGTACTTTCATACATTCAACACTGCACACAAAACTGATATTTCAAAGAACATATATTCAAAGACTGTGCAAAAACTGTATTGGACAAGTTCCCTAAAAACTGGACTATATTGTTTAAGGTATTTCAGAACTTAAAGGAGTTTAAACTAAAGGGCCAACCACTAATTCCGCATATACAACTCCCCTAGATAGTTATTCAACTAAGTACTCAATAGTACTTAGTAGTTTGATTATCTTAGAAGAGTTAAACTCATCAGCAGAGTTGTCCAGGACAACCTTGCTGAAGTACTTTTGGTTAAGTTTGAAATTTTTTTTGCATACAAGTGTATTCCCCCCCATACACTTGTTATATACTCCTTTCAGGACCAACTAGTGGTATCAGAGCAGGGTTTCACAGACCACTGCTTCTGAAAATCCATCTTGGTTTTTCAAAATCACATATTTGGTGTGGTCACTGAACTGATCTATCTGAAATCCTATTATTCGACTAACATCTTATTCTTAAGCTATGGCCAACAACAATGCTGTTCCTAATGATGCTGTTCAAGGAATCAACAATATGGCCACCAATCTAGTCAACCATATATCACATCACAAGCTGCCCATGTTCTCAATTGAGAACTATGACTTCTGGAAGATCAGAATGAGAGCTCATCTTGCATCTCTTCACACTGATATGCTAAGGGTAATCACCAGAGGACCTTATGTGTTCACACAGATCAACCCCAGAATGACTGAAGATCAAAGAGCTGACATAAGGGAAGAGATCCCTAAGGATGAAGATGACTTCACTGCTGAAGAGAAAAGGAAAGATAATTTGAACTATCTTGCAATGAATATTCTCTACCAAACAATTCCAGATGCAATCATAGGAAGAGTCTACCACTGCACAACAGCCAAAGAAATTTGGGATACTCTTACTGAAATGTGTGAGGGTACTGAAAAGATCAAGGAGAACAAGCTCCAAGTGGCTGTGCAGAAGTTTGAGCAATTCTCAATGGAAACTGATGAGTCCATTGACAAGTTTGCTGGTAGATTCACTGATGTGATGAATGAAATCAACTCCTTGGGCAAGGTGTACTCCAGGAGAGAAGTTGGATTAAAAATCCTAAGAAGTCTCACTCAAAAGTGGGATGTATATGCTGTAATGATGCAGAACACCAAGGATCTCTCCTCCATGCCCATGCAACAAATCTTCTCAGAACTCAAGGCATATGAGTTTGACCTCAACAGAAGAAAGCCAGCAGAGGAACCTTCTCTACCAACCAAGGGAGTGGCATTTAAAGCCAAAACTGCTGAACCAGAAAAGCAGTCCACTCCAAGATCATCAAAGTCAGTCTCTAAGACTTAAATGAAGGAAGAGATGGCCCTCATGGCAAGGAGGTTTGACAAACTCAACACAAGGTTTGGTAGATACAAGAAGTTCTACCAAGACAACAAATTCAGGAGAAGGTACAGCTCTCCTGAAGATCAGGCCAAGGACAAAAAGCCTGAAGAGAAAAGATCAGAGGACAAGTACTCTGATAGGAGAAGGTCCAATAGAGCTGACCCTTCATCATCTAAAGGAAGAGATGAGTCCAAGAAGGATGATGATGAAGACCTGTGCTATAATTGCAAAAAGAAAGGGCACTTCCAGTATGACTGCCCTGAATTGAGCTCTAAAGAAAGAAGAGAAAGGCAAGCAAAAAGAGACAAAAAGTTCACCAATAGGAAGGCCATGATGGCTGGTGAAGAATCTGATAGTGCTGAAAGCTTCAACTCCTCTGATGGACTATTCTCAAACAGTGATGATGATGATGATGTGTGCAACATGGCAATTGAGGATGATGAGGTATCCTCCACTTCTAGCTCACCATCATTTCTATTACAGAACACTAGTGAAGTCAACTTGAAACTTTCCTTTGGGAAGTTGATGGAAGATTTCACTAGGTTGCAAGAATTTCATGACAATTGTGTGAGAGAAAATGAAAGACTTTCAATTGAGCTTTCAAAACCTGCTGAGACAGTAGTTGACATTAAATCTACTGAATTGTATCAACAAGTCTTGAGAGAGCTTGAGGAAGCAAATCTCAGGATAGTTGACCAACAAGGACAGATTGATGATCAACTGCTTTCTCAGAAGAGAAAAGATTTTGAACTAAAAATTCTACAAGCTAAGTTTGAAAACCTCTCATATGAGTATGATATTCTTAAATCAAGTGAAGAGGGCCTGAAATTAAAGATGTCTGCTCTGAACAAATCCTCTAGAGCAATAGAGGAAATTCAGAGTTATCAAAGACCTATGGCTCAAAGAAATGGATTAGGTTTTGATCCATTTGAATCTTCACCTTGTCTTAGTGTTGCTTCAACTAGTAACACTAAGAAAATATTTGTCAAGTCAGTGACACAACAAGCTGAAAATGAAATAATTCAGCCACTGAACAAAGGAAAGGGAAAAATGAATGAAATGCCTACTCAAGTGCTTCAGGTGACTAGGCCCAAACCCAAGGAAATGGCCAAAGTCCCTGAACACAAGAGGAATATTGGTCAGCAGAGTAGACCCAATGAAAGGGTAACTCTCCTGAACAATGTTCAGAGGAGTTATCCAAGGTATAATCAGCCAAGGCCAACTCTTCTGAGAAAGCCTTAGCTGAATAGACCTAAGGACAACCATCCTCAAAGGCAGAATAAAATGAGACAACCAAAACACTTCATGCCAAAGGGTAATGGTCATAAAAATGCCTTTCCTCAAAGATTTCATCAAGTTGCACAAAGAACTCATAAGCTCAGGAGATTTGACAACCCTCCTGAAACTTATAGAGTTAATACTTTCACACACACTTTCCCAAAGGCATTTAAGGGAAAGGCAGTGTATGTTGATGCACAAGGAAAACAACTTAGCCACCTTGAATTAATCAGGGTAATTAGGCAAGTTTGGGTTCCTAAAGGTACAACTAACCTCTCAGGACCCAAAACTCAAAGGGTACCTAAACCTATCTAATTGCAGGCACCTGTGGGCCACAAGAAGAGGAGCATGAGCAAAAAGTCAACATGGTACCTTGACAGTGGATGCTCAAGGCACATGACTGGAAACAAGGAACTCCTCACTGATTTTATTGAAAAAGAAGGCCCAAATGTCACTTTTGGAGACAGCTCACAAGCAACAACAAAAGGTTATGGTACTTTGATGATTGGTAACATCAAAGTGACCAATGTATCTTATGTAGCTGGTCTCAAATATAATCTCCTAAGTGTCAGTCAATTTTGTGATAAAGATCTCAATGTTGAGTTTTCAAGTGGAAAATGCTTAATTAAAGATAAAACTCAACAAACTCTCTTGACTGGAACTAGGAAGGGAAATGTGTATTTTGCAGACTGGGACAAGTCTACTGATGCTGCATGTTTCATTGCTAAGAGCTCTAGTGAACAAAGCTGATTATGGCATAAGAGGCTAAACCACCTGAACTTTAAATCAATGAACAAACTTGCTAGAAATGCATTAGTTAAAGGACTGCCTAATGAGGTTTTTATTAAAGAACATGTGTGTAAACCATTTCAAGAAGGAAAACAAATTAAAGCCTCATTTAAAGGAAAACCAGTCATCTCTACTGAAAGGGTACTTGAACTTTTACATATGGATCTTTTTGGACCGATTACCCCTACAAGTATAAATGGTAGAAAATACACATTGGTTGTAGTAGATGACTTCTCTAAGTTCACATGGGTAGTATTTCTTCTTAACAAGAAGGAAACACAAGTCAAACTGCCTGAACTTTTAAAGAGATTGTCAAATGAGAAAAGCCTTAGCATTATCAAGATAAGATCTGATAAAGGCACTGAGTTCATAAATTCATACATCAATGAGTATTGCTCATTAAATGGAATAGCTCATGAAACCTCAGCAGCTAGAACTCCTCAGCAGAATGGAGTTGCAGAAAGAAGGAATAGAACACTAAAAGAAGCTGCTAGAACCTTAATTGCTGATTCTAATCTACCTAAGAGGTTTTGGGCTGAAGCCATAAACACTGCATGCTATACTCAAAACAGATGTTTGATTACTAAGGGGCAAGGCAAAACCCCCTATGAGCTCTGGAAAGGAAGAATGCCTAAAGTGTCATACTTTCACATATTTGGTTGTAAGTGCTTCATTCACAATAATGGGAAAGAACAGTTGAAAGCCTTTGATAGCAAAGCTGATGAGGAAGTATTTCTTGGATACTCTCAAATCAGTAGAGCATTCAGAGTCTACAACAAGAAAACCCTTGTTGTGGAGGAAACACCTCATATTGTGTTTGATGAATCCATCTTTGAGATCAGGAACAGAAACCTGGACACTGAAGAAATCACACAAAGAACAACCAGATTAAGCCTAAAAGACAAGGACACTGAATTCATAGATGTTGTCCAAGCCAATCTCCCTGAAAATTCTTCACTGGACAACAATCCTGAAGGCAATATTCCTGAAGCAAACCCCACTGAAGGAAATGATGAATTGAATGATCCAATCCCAGTTCACCCTCAGGTAACAACTACCAATGAAGAAGTAGGCTCTGCTGAGGTAGTTAATTGATCCAATATTCAAGGGGGAACCATAAATGTTGAAAATGCCAATGTCCCTGACATTGAGGACAACATCCCTGAATATGATCCTGAATTAGATCTTGCATTCAATTATCCTGAATTCTATAATACTGGTGACTCAACCTTAGTAGAGGACAACTCTACTGAAGGGATCAGAAAAAGAAGGACCTGGTTGTCTGACCATCCTACTGATCTGATACTTGGTGATCCAAGTATATGTGTCAAAACCAGAAGATTTCATGGTGAAAGTGCTTTGTTTTGCTGTTTCCTATCAGAACAGGAACCAAAAGACATTGATGAAGCACTTCAAGATGCAAACTGGATCACAGCAATGCAGGAAGAGCTTAACCAATTCACCAGGAATGATGTTTGGGAGCTGGTGGATAGACCTTCACATCAAGATGTTATTGGAACCAAGTGGGTGTTCAAGAACAAGAAGAATGAGAATGATGTGATTGTCAGAAACAAGGCCAGACTAGTGGCAAAAGGCTATTCTCAATCAGAAGGCATTGACTATGATGAGACCTTTGCACCTGTGGCAAGGTTAGAGGCAATAAGGCTCTTCTTAGCCTATGCAGCCCACAAGAGGTTCAAAGTGTAGCAAATGGATGTCAAGAGTGCCTTTCTGAATGGAGTCTTGAAAGAAGAAGTCTATGTGGAGCAACCACCTGGTTTTGAAGTTGGAAACCAAGTTTATAGACTGAAGAAAGCTCTATATGGACTCAAGCAAGCTCCAAGAGCTTGGTATGACACACTGTCACAGTTCCTCTTGGATCATGGTTTTATCAAAGGAACTGTGGACAGAACTCTCTTCAGAATCACTGAAGGAAAGGACATATTGCTTGTCCAAATATATGTGGATGACATCATATTTGGATCCCCCAATGAGAAGCTGTGTGAGAAGTTCTCCAAGCTCATGCAAAGCAAGTTTGAGATGTCCATGATGGGTCTGATGAATTTCTTCTTAGGACTTCAAGTCAAGCAATCTAAAGAAGGAATCTTCATCAATCAAGCCAAGTACACCAGAGAAATGATCAAGAAATTTGGGTGTACAACTAGCAAGCCAGTAAGGATCCCAATGAACACAAATTGGAAGATGGATCCTGATGAGAGTGGTATCTCAACCAACTCTACTGAGTATAGAGGAATCATTGGTTCACTCCTCTATCTCACTGCCAGCAGACCTGACATCACCTTTGCAGTAGGTGTTTGTGCAAGGTTTCAAGCAAATCCTAAGAAAAGCCATCTTGAGGCTGCAAAAAGGATCTTGAGGTATCTCAAAGGCACTGAAAATCTAGGCCTTTGGTACCCTGCTGATGACAACATTGAGTTAACTGGCTACTCAGATGCTGATTATGGAGGATGTAGAATTGACAGAAAGTCCACTTCAGGGACTTGTCAGTTCTTGGGCAACAAACTCATATCTTGGTTCTCCAAGAAGCAAAACACAATGGCTACCTCCACCACTGAAGCTGAATATGTTGCAGCTGGAAGTTGTTGTGCTCAGATTCTTTGGTTGAGACAACAACTAAGAGACTACAATGTCAACTCTGCTGAAGTGCCTATATTCTGTGACAACAACTGTGCAATTGCAATATCACAGAATCCAGTTTTGCACACTAGATGCAAACATGTGGACATCAAGCATCACTTCATCAGAGACCATGTGGAGAAGAAGGACATAAAGTTGGTGAAAATCCACATAGATCATCAAAAAGCTGATATATTGACTAAGCCACTTGCAGAGGCAAGATTTCTAGAGCTATTAGCAGAATTGGGATTACTTGATCCAGGGAAGTTGGACAAGTAAATCCTACTGAAGTTAATGGGAATAAAGGGAACTGAAATGGTGTTCAGTAGACTTGGTCAAGTCTACTGAAATTCAGAAGAGATGACCTCAATCATTCAGGACACTTGTCCACATATTTTCAGGACATTTGTCCAAGTGGGGTCAGATAAGTTGTCTTGGCTATCAAACTATTTTCTTGGTTTGATAAGCACCTATTTTGGGTAATCATTGCCTACTTTGAAATCTGTCCCATTCCATATATAGATATCATCTTTTTGGGATTTAATTTGTCTCCCACCCAAAAGGTCACTTTCCATGCATTAAATGCCAAGATTTAATTCTTGTTTGCATTACACCTTTTCAAGCCATGATCTACCTTGAAAACTCCCCAACCATTAACTAATATTAAATAACTTCCACGTTCTGAATAAAACAAATTACTCACTGTTACATTGGTTTTTGACCATTGGATCAAAATTGGCCAACTCCCCTGAAATCAATCCTGGCCGTCCAATTTTGTTTTCCACTTTTGTTAACCGTTGAATTACCTCAAGACCTCACCAACTCATTGACAAACATTCTTTTTAGAATATTCACAAGTCTTAAGAATCCCCACAAACACTTCTTCCCCAAGTATTCGAAACCCTAGCTTTCATCTTCTTCAAACACTCTCAAACTTTCTCTCTTTAACCTTCAATGGCTCCCAAAGCAAAACCTGAGATGGTTGTTGATTTCACCAACAAGGATCTTGACCTTGATTTTGGCTATCTCAGCCACAAGAACAACCTCACTTTTGAGCCAATCCTCTCTTTTGAAAGTGAGGATCCTGAAGTAGTTCCAACCTTAAGATGGTTGAGGAGGGCAGGTCTCCAGAAATTCATGCAAGAGAAGCCAGACTCTTGCCTTGAATCCTACATGGCAGAGTTCTTTGCTTTTCTCAAATGGAGAGGCAAACCTGAAGATGGAGAAGTTGCCACAAGATTGTCCTTTGTTGCAGAAGGAGAAGAGGAGGAAAGATTTCACAGGGTGAAATTTTCTGAGGAGGAAGTTGATGTTGCTTTTGGATTGCCTTCAGAGGGAAGAAATCCAGAATTTTATGAAAATGGGCTTGAGAAAGAAATTGCTCAAGATTGGCTTATCACTCCAGGGCCATTATCCTCTACACAACACAAGAGAACCCTCAAACCAAAGTTTCTTACCTTGTTTGAGGTTCTTGCAAAGAGTTTGCTCAGCAACACTGGAAGTTTAGAACAGGTCAGCCATCCAAGAATCAGAATTATGGCTGCAATTATTGATGCTAGTGAAAAGGGCATCAAGTTTGATTGGAGGACCTTCATCCTGCCTGAGATGATGAAGGAGAAAGCCAAGTTCAAAGTAAGAGCTCACAACAAAGTTGTGATGGAAGGAAAGCTGAGATATTGCACCAGGGCAAGTCTCTTGATTGAAAAATTTGCTCACTACTCTGAGATGCAGACCTTTGCCAAGCCCCTCCCCGCCCAGAAAATATTGTTCAGAAAGCCCAGCGAGAAAACTAAGCAAAGAAGGATGCTTCTGGCCAAATCTGCTGAAGAGAAGGCTGAAGAAAAGCCAAAATTAAAGAAAAGAACTAAGGCCAGAGTTGTGAAGACAAGAAAGGTGTCTCAAATTCCTTCATAGGAAAATTCAGGAGCTTCAACTGAGATTGAAGAAGTTGCTGAAGAGGGAGTGAATGTGCCTTCTGATCACTCAGAAGAGTTGAGACAAAGATACAATGAGACTAGACAAAAGTCTAAGGGTGAAAAGAGGATCAGGGAAGCTGTCCCTGAGAAAGATGGAGAGGGAAGTGGAAGCAGTAGGGCTAGCAAGAGAAGGGTCAAGCCTACTGAAAAAGTGTTAGAGCTTCAGGAGGAAAAGTCTCTACAACTTGCTCTAAGAGAGAGCAGAGCTGAAAGCAGGACCAAGTCTAAGTCAAGGACTAACTCATCTGGTTCTGGAACTCCAGAATCCAAAGTCCCTGAAGGTCAACAAATAGAGGCCAACCTTCCTGAATCTCAGAATCCTGATCCCAACTCCCCTGAAACCCATGAAACTCCCACAAACCAACCTATCACCCCTGTCAATCTTACAAAGAGATACTCTCCAGAAGGGAGTGTGCAAAGAAGTGGGATAGATGTGCTTGCAGATTTAGCTGTAGATGAGACAAGATTGCTGTCACCCCTTGACTCATCCATGCTCAATTACTCAAAGCTTCTAGAAACTGCACTTAATGAGCCAACCCCCCTGAGCAAAACCCCTTCAGATACATTGCTCTCAAAAGCAACTGAAGTACCTTCAACTGTACCCAACCCTTCTGAACCCAACATCCCTGAATTTAACCTTCCAGAAGCCACTTTAGGAGAAGACAGAGCCAACTCCCCTATAACCCAAAGTCCCCATTCCAGTGGAGATGAGGAGGAGTATACTTATGAGAGTATGCTCAGAGGAGGATCCAAGGCAACTGTTGACAGTTTGTACCCACAACTTGCTGAATTTCCAAGAATTCAGAAGACATTTCATGATTTGAGGATGCTTGTGGATGTGAAAGACAAAACTATAATGGAGATATCACAAGTCATCCAATATAAGGGTGCAAACTGGTGGCAAGTGGAGGAAAGCAGACTGCTACACTTTGCTGGTGTGCTAAAAACAAGATTCCTCATTGATGAGGAAGTTTTTGCAAAGTTAGTAGATGAGAAGATCATTGAGGAGAAAGAAAGAAAAGCTAAGGGCATCAAACACCGTGATAGTAGCTCAAATGATGATGATTCCCCTGATGATCCCTCAAACCCCTCAAAACCCAACCCTCCTGAAACCAATCCCAACCCTTCTGAATCCAATCTGCCTTCAACCCCCCTCCTAACCTATCATAGAAAAGGCTCTGTTTCATCAGAGGTGTTGACCAAGGGTGGTAACACAACTAAAGATACATCTGCCAATGAAGGTTCTTCTGAACCCAAGGCACAGCCTAAAGATGTTGAGGTTCCTATAATAGAGGCTGGTTTGATTAAGGCCTATTCAGTGTCAGGAAAATTGGACACTGATCAGCCCTTACTCATTTAGGATGACTCAGTGGCTGCTGAAATAAGCACTGTGATCTCCCCACAACTGCCATCTTTGAACCTTGTTGAAGGTGGAGATGTTGCAGGTCTAGGTGAAGGTGTTGAAAAGGACAACTTAGTTAAAAAATCAGAGGGAGTAGAGGATGAAAGAGAGGTTGTGATTACTAAGATAGTGAGTGTACCACAAATAGAGGGTGGTATAAGTGAGGAAGGACGGGTTATTCTAGAAGCCAAATCTGAACTTCAAGAATCCTTTGATGAAAGGAGGCCTGATTCCTTGGGTGAGGACATTATAAATGAAGGAAGAAAAGAAAGAGTTGAAAATGAGAAGAAGGCTGCTGATGTATCAGAGTCTTATGCAAAAGAAATTGAGGGTGATGAGTGTTTATTCCCTAACATTTTTGATTTGTCTAACATTGCAGGTATCTCGCTTGACCAAATATTTGCAGATGAGTTCTTAACAGATGCACCCATCCAAGTAGACACTGGATCAGCACAAGCCTTGTTTGGGATGCAATCAGAAAAATTGGACTCCTTAGCTCATCAAGTCCAATCTGCTCATGCTGAAACATTTGGAGCATTGAATGAGCAAGGAAGAACTCTAGCATCTGTGGAGATGAGGTTAACTGGCTCTGAATCTAGTCTTCAAACCATTTCCACTAAAGTTCAGAAAGCCAAAACCTCCATGGAATCCATCTCAGAAGAGGTCAAGAAGGAACAGAAGCTTCTGAGAGATAATCACAATGCCAATGTCAAAGCTCTCAGACTAACTGTCAAACAAGCCCTTGGAAAGAAGACATCATTGCAAAGAAAAAGAGCTGAGGAACAAAGGCTTGCTATGGTAAAAGCAGCCTCATAAAAGTTTTCCCAAGAGGTAATGACCAACATTGCTGAAGGTGCAGTGGCCAACCTCACTGAGCTTCTTAAGGCCCAACTTGATGCATCTCTGAAAGCAACCTTGGAGGAGGTTGTCCAACAAAAGATGAAGCCTGTTCTAGCTTTCCTTAGCTTGAGCAGTGATAGGATGCAGAATATACATGATGAGAATGTATATTTGTTGGAAGAGATGAAATCTCTGAACCTAGCCCAATCCCTGATGGCTACAACAATGAGTGAGCTCAAACCCCAGTGTTTTGATGCTGCCAAAAAGGGGGAAAGGGAAAGAGCAAGAGCAAAAGGTGCCTTGGTCATTGGAAGCCCAGTTAAGGGAAAAGACAAAATTGGTGAAGGAAAAGGAAAAGAGCCAACAGTGCTGAACTTAGAAGACTTGAATGAAGAAGAACAGTTAGCAATTGCCTTGAAGAACTCAATGGCTTCAGCACAAGAGGAAAGAGTTAGGCTACAACAAAGACCAGGAGGAGAGGTATCTGGTTTGGACAAAGATGCTGAAGGTGTCCAAACTAGAGGAAAGATTAAGAAGGCCAAAGGAAACAAAAGAAAAGCTGAAACATTCACTGATTTTCCCAACAGCCTTGATCTGCCTCCTGAGTTCAGAATTGATGATGATGAGCCTATCTCCAAAAAGACAAAGAGTGCTAAAAAGGACAAAACTGCTGAAGTGTCCAAGATTGCTGAAGAAGATAAGTCTTCTGAAATGGTCAATATTGCTGAAGGTGCCAAAGTTACTGAAGATGTGGAAGTACTATATGAAGAAGGCTTTGGACTTGGACCAAAGAAGACAAAGGTTGTGATACTCAATGATCCATCAAAACTGTTTCATGAAGGGTATGGCAAAGACCCTGAAACTCAACAAAAATTGGCCATGATGAGGGCCCAAGAAAAATGGATGTGATGGAAGAGGCCAATAGAGCAAGAGATAAGAGAAGAGCTGACTTTCAAAAGCCAAGAAGAAGGAGAGCTACTTACAGCAAGATGAAGCCTCAGCTACTGGTCCCAATGGACACCAAATATCCACACTTGGATAAATGGGTGCCCATTCAGCTGAATGACACATGGGAAGAGGCTAAAAGGGAGTTTGTCTATGATTATTATGTCATTGACAGATGGAATGGAGGAGATGCTAACTCTTCTTTTGCTGAGTTCATGATAGAGTATTATAGAGAGCTGTATCAACAATTGCTTGCAGCTGCTGATATTGCAAGAATCGAACTCAATGCTCCCAAGCCAATCATCTACATGCCTCCAAAGCTGGATGGATGGATTGACCTGTCAAAGATCTGAGAGAGTTTCTAGAGATCCTCAAGTTGAACAAGATGACCCTTGGACCCAAAGGAACCAACCAGGAAACCATGGAACTAAAGAAGAGAGTGTGGGCACAATATGGGATGGTGCCACCTAAAGAAGATGACCTCTGAAATGGCTAAGTTTTCCTGACTCTTATATGCTGAAATGGATGAAAACTTAAGTTGGTTGCTAACTTGATGATTTGGTCAACTATGCTGAAGATGCTCAAGTTGCTGATATATTGTTGCTCTGATACCTGAATGCTTAATGACCTGATAATATATCATGATTAAGTTTTACTTTTGTAGTCAATTTGTGCTTATATGTAATGTTTCTCATGCTATGATATGTTTTTGTTAAATCTATCAACATGTTGTAATGATCCTCATTTTAATGATAGTTGAGCACATTTTGAATCGAGAAACACAGTTACAAAAATCTCTCTATGCCTATTCTTGAAACCTATTTGCAACATGAATGGTGAGTACACTAACACATTCTTTTTCAGGAAAATTGACCTCAGTCAACCTTACTGAAGATAAATGCATTTAGTATAGACAAGTCACCTTTTGCATAGAACTGTATAGGTTTTGGCATCATAAAAAAGGAGGAAATTGTTGGGAATAAAATGATAAATGTTTTGATTAAATACCAAAACCCCCTGAGACATGCCTAAGTCAAGATAATTATGTTCTAAGATTGTTAGAACATATAGAATAAGGTTAGATGAGAAGCTAATATGTTAGGCAACTCTTAGTTGTATAGATGCACAATTTGAGGGGGAACATGTGCTTTGAAGTCCATCAAGATCAAGTCCCCTCAAGGCTCAAATTCTGGAACAAACACTAAATCTATTGAAGGCCAAGAATGCTGATCAGGAGACTTGTCCAGAGGAGGTGTCTCTGCACAATTAAAACAAGAACAAATGTTCTGAAGCTTAAAGGCCAAGCATGCTGATCAGGAGAGTTGTCCAGCGAAGTTGTCTCTGCACAATCAAAACAAGAACAAAGGTTTGAAGCTTAAAGGCCAAGTATGCTGATCAGGAGTGTTGTCCAGAAGAGTTGTCTCAGCACAATTAAAACAGAAAAAGTGTTCTGAAGCTTGAAAGCCAACTATGCTGAAGAGATAAAGACAACTACACCGTAAAAGACTTCAATGAGTCATGCTGAGATCACATCTAAATGAAGCAAAGGGAAAGAGCCAAGTCATCTGAAGAAGAGCAAGCCAACTATGCTGATAAGCATGTATGCTGATAGTGATAAGCAGAGTTGTCCATTTGATAAGGAATGTTGTCCTATCATTGGATCAACCTTCAGAAGCCATGTCCAAGTCCTAACAAGTGAATCTTAAAGTCAGACATTGGGAAGAGTGCTGCAGAATGAAGACAAAGTCTTAACAACCGTTTATTACCCAAATGAGGACATGTCACTATCAAGAATCTGTCTTCCAGTTTGAAGAACTCAAGAAAGACATTTATAGCAATTTGAGACTGCCTCTCCAACGGGAAAATCCTCAAATTTGTCTATAAATACAGAAGTGTGAAGACCATTTGAAGCATCCAATTCTACATCCAACTGAACAAGCATTCTGAAGCTTCAAAAGTCATAAGACATTCTTAGTCTTGAAACACTTCTTCTAAGCTGAACTTATTGTATATCCATACAAAGCTTAGAGAGATATCCTAATCCTTATACACTGATCTTCATTGTAAAGGTTATCTCATTAGTTGGAACCTTACTTCAACCCTTACCCCTTTCAAGTGAGAAAGTGAGAAGGTTGTAGTAGTAGAAGTGGTAGGAGCTGACTGTTGAGAGAAGAATAGTTCAGTTCTGAGTTGAGAAGAGGGTACTAGGACTCTAGACATCCTAGGGATCAATTCACCAAGGAGTGGTGTTCTTGATCAAGTGCACCTTGGCACTATAAAACAAGTTAATTCCAAGAGTGAAGGAATTATCCTGTTAAATCAGGGAAAGTGGATGTAGGAGCTTGAGTCTCTGAACCACTATAAATTCTTGTGTTGATTTACTTTCAAGTAATTTCATACATTCAACACTGCACACAAAACTGATATTTCAAAGAACATATATTCAAAGACTGTGCAAAAACTGTATTGGACAAGTTCCCTGAAAACTGGATTATATTGCTTAAGGTGATTTCAGAACTTAAAGGAGTTTAAACTAAAGGGCCAACCACTAATTCCGCATATACAACTCCCCTAGATAGTTATTCAACTAAGTACTTGTTGGGATATGAATCCTAGAACAAGTCCTAAATGATGAATAAAAGATAAAAGATAAAGTTTTGATAAGCCAAAAGAAGACTTGAATATTTTCTAAGTGTTGACTAATCTAGTCTAGTTGAGTTGAAGTCATCTTGTACAGATCAGTAGAATTCAAAAGACAAGTACAGTTTAAAAGAAAAGTATTCATTAAAAGATAAGTACGATTTATAAGTACTTCATACATGTTAGATTATTATTGAGCTATTTAAATGTTGTATAGAGCTCATGATGTTTTTATATGTAATAGATTAGATTCATTGTATAACTTGTAAGTTGACTAAGCTTGTATTATAAAAGCTTAAAGTAATGTAATAGTCTTGTTAGGTTAGATGATAGGACTAGATTAGTTCTATTAGAAGTCTACTGCACAAGAAGAGAAAACCAGTCTACTACTCAAGACAGGTGGACTACAAGACAAGTACATCTACTATACTACACAAGACAAGTTAACTTGGAGTTAGTTACAGAAACGCGTATTAAAGATAAAGATATAGAAGTTAGTTATGGAATAACTAATTCATAACAGAAACGCGTTGATTGATAAGAAGATTCAGTTGAAGGTAGTTATCAAGAAAAGTTGGTTACAACTTACTAAGATCTTGAAGATTGAAGTCTATAAATACTTCATGATGGTGATCAATTGAAAACTACTGATACACTGACGTTCATACTCAAGTGAACCATTATCAAAGATATATTTGAAGTTTACTCTCAGAGTTGATTAAAAGTTCAGAAAGATAGCCAGAAGACAAGTGAAGAATCAAGAAGGCTACTACTGAAGATCAGAGAAGTTTTTAGTTTTTGTTTTGTTATTTTCAAGGTGCTAGATACTTGTAAAATTTCTAGTTAGATCGTAGACATATCTGGAGGTATAGTCTGTTGAAGATCTAAGTCTTCTTCTTGGGACTTTAAAGACAGGAACACACACTTGTACTCGATTGGAAGAGTTTAGTGGAAACATCACAACTGGGTTTGTGAGAGTGGATGTAGACAAGTTGTCGAACCACTATAAATCTTGTGTTTGATTTACTTTACAGTCTTGATTGTTTAAATTGCTTAATTGGTTAACTACTTAACTGATCTAGACTAGTTGAGTATAGAACAGAGTTCTCGAAAATAAGTTGAGTATAATCTTGAATTGGGCTCATTGATAATTTCGTATTCCGCACATTGTACTTTGATATTTCGAAAGAATTTTGAAAAGTCTATTCACCCCCCTCTAGACATTTTCACTAGCTTACTCGTTATTAACTCAACTTGGGACCTACAAGTGGTATCAGAGCAGTAGTTTACGAACTGCTGTTTCTTGATAACCGACTCAAGACTTAGGGTGAAGTCTTGGTCCTTGACTGTTCTTGTATACGTGTTCTTGATCATATTCTTGTATCATCTGTGTTTCGTGCTCCCTGTTCTTGACTTATCTGTTGTTCTTGATCATAACTCTACTTAGCACTTATTTCTTGAAATCATGTCTCTTGAGATCAGCGCCAACAAACTACCTAAGTTCCAGGTACAGGACTACGATTACTGGAAGCTAAGGATGGAGGCCATCTTCAGCTCCACACACGACTTAATGATCTCCGTCGTCACTGAAGGTCCAATTGTGACCATGATCCCCAATACTGCTGCCCTTGATCCAAATCAACCAGTGGGTACTCTCGTCAAGAAACCAAGGTCAGAACTAACCTCTGAAGAAATGAGACAAAACAATTTGGATAGCTTGGCCAAGAATTACATCTTACACACTCTTCCTAACGAGTATCTGGGAAAAGTGTTAAAATGTAAAACTGCCAAAGAAATGTGGGATCGCTTAGCTATCATTTGTGAAGGGACATCCCTAATCAAAGAAAGCAAGCTTTCCACTGCTGTCCAAAGATTCGAATCATTTCATATGAAAGCTGGTGAAACAATAGACCAGTTGGATACTCGTTTTACCAAAATCATGAATGACTTGGAAGTCCTTGGTAAATCTTATACTCCGCGTGAAATCAATCTTAGGATTCTAAAAAGCCTTGATAGTCGATGGAAGATGGTAAAAATGCTTATTAAGAATACCCAAGATATAGACGTATGGACAGCAGAGACTATGTTTCAAACTCTAAAGGCTCATGAGTTTGATCTAGACGAAGATGAACCCATAGTAAGTAGTGACAGAGAACATGCTGTATCTAAAAACGTTGCTTTTAAGGCTAGTTCGTCTAAGATAGACAGGTCTAAGACTAAGACTAGGTCTGCTTCTGTTAAAGACGAGATAGATACTGATCTTAGTCTGAAGGATCAGGTAAGCCTCATGGTTAGAAAGTTTGATAGGCTGAATAAACGTTTCGGAAGATATAAGAAGTTCTATAGAGAGCATAGAGGGTCTGCTTCTAAGAACTCGTCTGAAACCAGACGAGACCGAAACTCGTCCGAAAGGAGAGACGAAGTCTCGAAAGGTAACAGACAAGATAGAGAGTCTGATGGTAGGAAGATTACTCGTTCTGATAGACGTGATAAACGAAGGAACAACTCTCCTATTAAAAAGGCTACTAATGATCTTGTGTGCTATAACTGTGAGAAACCAGGTCACTACATATATGAATGTCCAGACCTGAGCACTGATGATCGAGAAGAACGCAAAGCACGAAGGGAAAGAAGATACAACCGTGGTAAAAAGGCAATGATGGCCAATAATGACTCTGACTCTGACTCAGACGAGTTGCCATCATCCTCATCTAGCTACCCGTCTGAACCAGATCACGATGAAGCATTCATAGTTGATGATGGTCTATGCTTCATGGCTAAAATCGACCAAGAGGTATCATCTGTTACTTCCTTTCAATCATGTGATGAATCAGATTCTGATGAAAGTGATACTGCTAGTAGCCAAGTAGGGAGTAGTCTTCAGCACTCTACTAGTGCAGTTGAAGACGACCTCCTACTTGCCAACAAGGCATTCATTGAAGTCAGTGACGAAAACATCACCTTAAGACAAGAAATCATTGATCTTAAGGAAGCACAGTCTAAAGTAGATCCTAATATAACAGTCCTAAATGAACGCTTGCAAGAAGAGTTGAGACAACTCAGAGAGAAGTGTGCATTGACAGACAAGTTGTATCAAGACCTCCTTAAGACTCACGCTACTGAGAAACATGAATTCAATGTTTTACAAAGCAAGCTCAAAAAGCTTGAAGAACGTAATAAGTTCTTAGAAACCGAGGTTGTCACATTAGACCTTAAACTTACTGACCTGGTTAACTCATCTAAGGTTAACCTTGAATTGTCAGATAGGTATAGGGCTCCCGCTGACAAGACAGGCATAGGTGCTGAGACACCCAGCTCGTCTACTCAAGTTCCTAAGAACCCTACTATTTTCATCTCAAGCTCTTTGACTAATGATAAAGGAAAAGAACCATTGATATACGATATTGACACTCCATCAAAAGGTACTGTACCAAAACAAGCTCGAGTTAACATTCCAATTACCAAAGGTGGTAAAAAGAAAGTTAACAACAAGCCTGTTCCGTTTAAGACAAGTCAACAAAGGACTAGGAATCGTGGACGACCAAATCAGGTCAGATACGAGGACTGGTATCCTGAGGAGACTAGTACTAGACAAGTACAGACTAGACGACAAGAGTCTAGACCTCCTTTCATAAGGCAGTCTCAACTCTACTCATCTAGACCTAGACAGGAAGGTCCAAAATATCGTATACAACCAGTTCTATATCCTCCACCTTTGTCATATGATATCAAAGGAGAAGAAAGACCTAAACATGTCTATAAACCGTATGGACCTAATGCATATAAACCTTACCCTGACTATCATAGACAAGTGCCTGCTCAAGTAGAGATTAAGTCAAAAGGCTATCTCCAAAGAGTAGACCCGAACTCAACTGATAGGCCAGATAAGGACAACAAGGTCTTATTTTGCAACAAATATGGTCGAAAGCTTAGAAGGTCAAACTTGTTCAGGACTCCAATGTACATTTGGATTCCATTGAACTCGACTAACCCCCAAGGACCCCAATAAACAAGGAGGGTACCTAAATTATGTATTATCATCTATTGCAGGGTCGACTCGATCTATACAAGAAAGGTGGCTCAACAGGAGAAACTTGGTACATAGACAGTGGTTGTTCGCACCACATGACTGGTACTAAGACTCTCTTATCAAGCTATCGTGAGCAAGAAGGACCAAAAGTGATATTTGGTGATAGCTCCATTGCTGTTACTAAAGGATTTGGTTACATTCGGAATGGTGACATAGAAATTCAAGATGTTTCGTATGTTGAAGGCTTGAAATACAATTTACTACCTGTTTCACAATTTTGTGATCGTGGATACAAGGTGCAGTTCAAGAGTCAGAAATGTGAAATCATCGACAAGAAAACACACACAGTCCTACTAGTCGGCATTAGACAAGGAAGTGTGTACATAGTGAACTGGAATAGTTGTCCGAGGGACACCTGTCTACTTACTAAGAATCCTAAAGAACTTGGCTGGCTCTGGCATAGACGCCTTTGTCATCTAAACTTTAAGGTTCTTAATAAGATAGCCAGAGACTACCTTGTGGAAGGTATTCCCAATGAAGTGTACTATAAGTCACATGTATGCACGTCCTGTCAAAAAGGTAAACAGGTGAAGGGTTCTTTTAAATCTATTCCATCCCTCTCAACCAGTAGAGTTCTTGAACTTCTACATATGGACTTACATGGCCCTATAACTCCTCCAACTTTGAACGGTAGAAGGTACACACTTGTTGTGGTAGACGACTATTCTAAGTTCACTTGGGTAGTCTTCTTACACAAGAAGAGTGATACACAAACACTTTTGCCCGATCTATTGAAGAAGTTACAGGTTGAGAAGAATCAGTCAATTGTCAAGATCCGTAGTGACAAGGGCACTGAATTCATTAACTGCTATATTAAAGAATTTTGTTCTAAGCGTGGCATCCAGCACCTTACTAGTGCAGCAAGGACACCACAACAAAATGGAGTAGCAGAGCGAAGGAACAGAACTCTTAAGGAGGCCTGCAGGACCATGCTGACAGAGTATAATACGCCTCAGAAATTTTGGGCAGAAGCTATCAACACTGCATGCCACTCACAAAATAGAAGTGCTATCAATAAAGCACTAGGTAAGACGCCCTATGAGGTATGGAAAGGTAGAAAACCCAGAGTTTCATATTTTCATATATTTGGATGCAAGTGTTTCATCCACAACAATGGGAAAAGCAAGTTGAATGCATTCGATGCTAAAGCAGACGAGGGGATATTCTTAGGATACTCCTCGACTAGCAAAGCATTTAGAGTATTCAACTACTCAACTCTTTGTGTGGAAGAAACACCACATGTGGTTTTCGAAGAATCTCAACAGGACTCATCTACCAACAAGATCGGTGAGAAAGCTACTGAGCCAACTGTCGAATCTGACAAAGACTCAGAGGTATATGAATCCGTTCAAGCTTACAATCCATTTATAAAAGCTCTCGAGTCAGACGACCAGAAGAAGGTGAGTGCTCAAGGTAACTCTACTAGACCAGTTGACATACCTAAACTAGTCAACTCGTCTACTCCTATTAAATCTTCTGATGATAATGATGTTGACATGCATGATGCGGTACATGATATAGATGATAGTATCATTGTTAAGAATAGAAATACATGGAAATCAGCGCATAATACTGAAAATATTATTGGTGACTCTACTGTTGGTGTTAAGACTAGACGACAACTCTTTGAGTCGCAAGAACAATCTAGTCCATCTCTGTTTTGCTGGTGTTGTTTCCTCTCATCTATCGAGCCAAAAACCATTAATGAGGCATTGGCTGATAGTAATTGGATCATTGCTATGCAAGACGAGTTGAATCAGTTTGTTCGAAACGACGTCTGGGAACTTGTCGATAGACCGAAACATCATAATGTGGTTGGAACTCGATGGATTTTCAAGAATAAGAAAGATGAGAATGATGTAGTTGTTCGTAATAAGGCTAGACTAGTCGCCCAAGGCTACTCACAAGCTGAAGGCATAGATTATGATGAAACTTATGCTCCTGTTGCTAGACTAGAAGCCATTCGATTGTTTCTTGCATATGCTGCTTACATGAAATTTACTGTATATCAAATGGATGTTAAAAGTGCGTTTCTTAACGGTATTCTTGTGGAAGAAGTATATGTTGAACAACCCCCAGGTTTCGAAGTCAAAGGTAATCAGGTATACAAATTAAAGAAGGCCTTATATGGACTAAAGCAAGCTCCAAGAGCCTGGTACGATACTCTTTCTCAATTCCTATTAGAAAATGGTTTTACTAAAGGCAAGGTAGACAGAACCTTGTTTAGAAGACAAGAAGGGAAAGACATTTTACTCGTCCAAATTTACGTAGATGACATCATTTTTGGTTCACCTAACAAAGAGTTGAGTGAAAGTTTCTCAACACTCATGCAAAGTAAATTTGAGATGTCTATGATGGGTGAAATGAATTACTTTCTTGGACTTCAAGTAAAACAGACCCCTGAAGGGATTTTCATAAATCAAGCAAAGTATACTAGAAATCTTCTAGACAAGTATGGTATTAAGACATGCAAGTCTGCTGGCGTACCTATGCTACCTACATACAGAATGGACCCAGACGAACAAGGTAAGTGTACTGATCAAACTCATTATCGTGGTCTAATTGGTTCATTACTGTACTTGACTGCTAGTAGACCTGATATTGCATTTTCTGTTGGTGTATGTGCTCGCTTTCAAGCTAATCCAAAAGAGAGTCATATGGAAACCACTAAAAGGATTCTGAAATATTTGAAAGGAACCATCAATCGTGGTATATGGTATCCTTCAAATGATGATTTATCTCTAAGTGGCTACTCTGATTCTGATTTTGGTGGCTGTAGAATAGATAGGAAATCTACATCTGGTTCTTGTCAATTCTTAGGCACAAAACTCATTTCATGGTTTTCGAAAAAGCAGACAAGTGTTGCTACCTCTACTACTGAAGCCGAGTACATGGCTGCTGGTAGTTGTTGTAGTCAATTATTATGGCTTATTCAACAGCTTAGAGATTATAATATTTGTGAATCAAATGTTCCTATATTCTGTGATAGTAATAGTGCAATTGCCATTACACAAAATCCTGTTCTGCACACACGTTGTAAGCATGTTGATGTGAAACACCATTTCATACGTGATCATGTAGAAAAGAAGGATATTCGCATGGAAAAGATTCATACTGATTTTCAAAGAGCTGATATTTTCACAAAACCATTAGCTGAGGCACGATTTCGTGAATTATGCATTAGTTTAGGGCTAATTGATCTAGACCCTACTTGCCTATAGCTGTGTACTAACCAGACAGGTACATCGAACGAAGTATGGAGACAAGAAATAGACTAGAGCACTCGTCTACTCACGCAACAGACAGGTATACAAGGTCAGACAAGTTGACCAAACAACCCGATGAGGAAGCTGGTAAAGCTGAGGGTAATACTAAGGGAATAAACATTTAAGGGGGAATCTTTGAATTCTTAAAAATCCTTGTGTTGACTCTTAAGTTTGGTTATAGTCATCTTGTTTGAACCTTGATCATTGATTTAAATTAATATTCGGCATATAAATTCTACTCAACTATCTGTCGTACTAAAGAAGACAGGTACATAAAGCTGTTCGACATTCAGACAGATACGCATAGTCGAAGGGGGAACTCATCTAGTGGACATAAGACTACTCGTCTTGTGCCATTGAACCTACTCGCCTTATGAAGCTTAGTCCTACTCATCTGTTCTGGATGGACTCGAACAGACAAGCTAAGTTTTCATTAATTTTCATTGAATATATGTTAAAATGTTTACTCAAAACAAATTAACAATGTTAAAGTAATAAGATTGTGTTCAAATTTGAAAATCCTAGAATTGGATTTATACACCACTAGTTAATGAGGTGTACATATTCAATTCATGCCAAAAACACGACCTAAATAGGTCAGATGAATACACTCTTTAAGTTTGCACATAAGAAAGGCGGATTTCAATTTGTATAAAATCAATTCAATTTTTTTTCTCGGTTCCGTAACTGAATACCAAAGGTCTCAACCGTTGGATCTAATCCTTCAATCTTGGCCGTTGGATCAAATTTTGTTTTAAACAAAAACCAACACTTGCACACGTCTTGCCTCACGTTTCATAACTTCTCTACTACTTGCTAACAGTAATTTACTGCATAATCCATTTGTTTGTGTTCATTACAAATCTCTTAACATGTCGACTCGATCGATTTTCGATGTTAGTACCAACATTCAGGCACAGTTTGATCTAGGCAGATACATCAATGACAACAAGGTGCATGTTGAACCGTCCCTGTTCTTTGGTGGCCATCACACAGTTGGAAATGAAGAAATTCTGACCAAATGCACTAGATGCGGGCTAAAACCTTATTTGGAGGCGTTTCCTAAGGTTGTTCTGGAAGAGGAGGTTCTGGAATTCTATGCTAATGCTAGCAGAAGAGGAGATGTCATCGAATCTTTTATTGGTTCAAATCGTGTGGAAATCACACGTGAAGCTCTTTTTGAAAGACTGAGGTTGCCCATCGGAACGATTGATGTGGAAAAGTATGCGGAAGGGCAAGAGATGAGATATTTAAGCATTTTCTGCGGAAGGAAGATGAAACTGAAACCTGATGGTAAAGCTATTACAGCTAAGAAGGGTGAGCTCCTAGAAAAATATCGCACTCTACTGGACATAGCTAGCAAGATGCTTCTATGTGCCACTGGATCTTTTGACTCAGTCACACAAGTAAAAACAAGAATTATGGCAGCTATCTACGATGGAATTACCGAGGGTAATTGGTTTAAGTTAATAGCTGACAGGATGATGCACTTTGAAAGAAGTGTTAGGGTGGATATTGATACCCGAAATTGGGTGGTCTCTCAAGCAGTTGGATATGGAAACAAGCTGAGTATATTACTCCCAATGTTGATGCCCAACAAGACTAATTGGAGCAAGGGAAAGCCATTTCATCCGTTGAAGTTCTATCTAAAGAAAGAGGCTCTGAAGAAGCAGGTTGCTGGAAGGCCGGCTGCTACTAGACAGGTGCAGTTTGATGAATCTGAAGTATTGCCGTATGCGGATTCGGATAGTTCTTCACAAGCTGGGTCTAAGGAAGCTGAGTCTAGTGCAGATGACTCAGAGAAGACTCAATCGAATGAAGAGACGACTCAAGAGGAGGAGTCGAGTGACCAAGTACCTGAGATGTATACTCTTGTGAGAGTTGGAACCCCACCTCCACCAGAAGAGTCGAGTCACCAGGTTGGTACCTCTTCACAAGCTTTGTCAATTCCTTCTCTCTCTCTCTCTACTGTTAGAACCAAGGCTAGATCACATCGATCTAGGCCTCGTCCTTTACCCCCAACCTCACATGTACTGGCGGCATTACCGCTTAGAGCCAGTCATCCCCAAATCACTTCTAAACAAGATACAACTGATACTCCTACAGTTGTCATACCTGACCAAGCCACATTAAAGCCCATTGAAACCAGTGCCTTCACTCCCTCTCCCTCACCAGAATATGGTGAACCCCCCAACCCATCTACTTCAGACAAAACGCCAGTTGCCACTGCAACAGCTGAGTTGGAGACCCCATCTACTCAGGACCCGTCTGTTGTTAGATTTGAATCCCTGGTGTATTATCCGATGTGTCTAAGAGAGAAGAGAATTCGTGCCCGAATGTCCAAGAATTTGAAGAGGACGCTCTCGACTATAGAAGTAGACTATGAATCCGAGCAGTTTGAAAAGTTAGTCCGGATTTGCACATGGTTCGCATTGAAGAAGTCGTCTACAGATGATTTGTTTGAAGTCATTCAAGGCAAAGGCGGTATCTCCAATTTTATGGATTGGGAGATGGAACAGAAAGAAAATAGTGGGGTTAAGGATCACTCCGAACTATTCCCGCGCAAAGCCTTGGTTGATCTAGTCAAGAAGCTTTTGAACATTCCGGATGGTGTTATTGAGGATGTGTTTGCTTTTGACGTTGGAACTCAGACTGATCTAGTTGAAGAAGAGATCAAGCCAGAAGTAGCTGATATAGCAGTCCAGACTTCAGAACAGTTGGAAGAAATTGTTCATAGTGATGAAGATGAAGTCGACTCATTCATGATTGGAAAAGAAGATGATGAGTTTTTGGATGCTGAGATGTTTGATGAAGAAGAACTCAAGGCAGTTGATAATGTTGTTGGAACTTCCAGTTCGACTCAAGCTATGCCAGACAGATTTCTGGATGATTTAAAGACTGATCTGAGAAGTGTTGTTCACACTGCTATAGAGGAATTCTTGAACTTGAAAATGAAGGATGTGCTAATTGCACAGAATCAGTCACTTGTTGACCAATCCAGAGACTTGTTTATTGGTGAAATCAACAAGATGGACTCGACTTTCCGAGAAGAGTTGTTTGCTCAAGTTGAAGATTTTCTGAAGAAACAGATTGAGAGTTCAGAAAGGAGATCAATCTCGTTTGCTCGATCGTTAGCTGAAGAGTCAAGTAAAATGGAAAGACTCTACAGTGTTAAAGTTTCCATTGCTGATGAACAGAGAAGGGAAGCACAAGATCAGTTGGTGCGTTCTCGGGCTGTTCTACATGAGCTGACTGAACAAAATACTCTTCTTAGACAAACGGCTACTCAACTGAAGGATGAACTAGTTTCCTGTACACAGAAGTTGGAACTAGTTACTGAACGCTTAGACAAGATGAGCAATGCGGAATCGCATCAGAAGCACATTGAGTCAGCTGCTGAAGCTATGAAGGAAGCTTTGAAAGAAGAAATGACTCGCTTTACTTCTCTTTTTACTCTTAAGGCAAGTGATGAAGCCAAAAAGGGGGAAGAGACCAGTCTAGTTGAAGTTACTAAGTCTGCTAGTGCTGAACCGGAGATGAAAGATGCTGCTACTGCAATTGAAGAACTAAGAAAGCCTAAAAGAGGCAGATTAGTGAAGAAGGCAGATCTAGAGCAAGCTGAAACAGAAAAGCAGATGAGATTAGAGAAAGGTAAAGGTGTTGCATCGTCTCCTGAAGCAGAGATTCAGACTAGACGAGTTAAGAGGAAGTTGAGTATTGAAGAACCTACTGCTGCTGCTGTAGTTGAGAAGAAACAAAGAATTGCAGATGACGAGATGCATTATGCAAGCAAAAAGAAGATAGAAAAACATATTGAGAATCTGCAGAAGCTGAAGGAAGATGAAGAGAAAATGGAAGATCAGTTCATTGATTATTTTATTGACAGAGAGCATCGTCAAGATTGGCTCAAGGTGAAGAGACAATGGGAACTTGATCACTGGATAATCAGAAAGTATGGTGATTCTGAAAATTTGGATGAACTATACTCGATGTTTGATAAGTTTATGGAAGGTCAGAATCGGATGCTTTGGAATCTGATATTGAGGATATCTGCTGCTGCAAATTTCAACATTCTGATACCAATCTTTCCAAGATGGAAGACTCCTATGACAAGCTCAGGAAAGAGAGTAGATCGTAACCAGATCAAGAAGTTTGAAGAAGAACTGCTAGACAAGGAGAAGATTGAAGATGAAGATCAGATTAGCTTAATTCACAAGAGACTCCTTGATGCATTCTGCGTTCCAAACTCAGAAGAAGGTACTCTTTCAGATTAGTTGATTGTTTTAGTTGTTTTTGCTCTGATATTTTGTTATTGTGGAAGTATTTGTAATCTCTACTGATCTATTTCTGAATGAATGAAAAGATAAAGTACTATTTGATGTTAAAAGACAAGATAACTACTTAACTAGTCTACTTATTGAGAAAAGATTCAAGTAGTTTTGGCTTCATCAAAAAGGGGGAAATTGTTGGGATATGAATCCTAGAACAAGTCCTAAATGATGAATAAAAGATAAAAGATAAAGTTTTGATAAGCCAAAAGAAGACTTGAATATTTTCTAAGTGTTGACTAATCTAGTCTAGTTGAGTTGAAGTCATCTTGTACAGATCAGTAGAATTCAAAAGACAAGTACAGTTTAAAAGAAAAGTATTCATTAAAAGATAAGTACGATTTATAAGTACTTCATACATGTTAGATTATTATTGAGCTATTTAAATGTTGTATAGAGCTCATGATGTTTTTATATGTAATAGATTAGATTCATTGTATAACTTGTAAGTTGACTAAGCTTGTATTATAAAAGCTTAAAGTAATGTAATAGTCTTGTTAGGTTAGATGATAGGACTAGATTAGTTCTATTAGAAGTCTACTGCACAAGAAGAGAAAACCAGTCTACTACTCAAGACAGGTGGACTACAAGACAAGTACATCTACTATACTACACAAGACAAGTTAACTTGGAGTTAGTTACAGAAACGCGTATTAAAGATAAAGATATAGAAGTTAGTTATGGAATAACTAATTCATAACAGAAACGCGTTGATTGATAAGAAGATTCAGTTGAAGGTAGTTATCAAGAAAAGTTGGTTACAACTTACTAAGATCTTGAAGATTGAAGTCTATAAATACTTCATGATGGTGATCAATTGAAAACTACTGATACACTGACGTTCATACTCAAGTGAACCATTATCAAAGATATATTTGAAGTTTACTCTCAGAGTTGATTAAAAGTTCAGAAAGATAGCCAGAAGACAAGTGAAGAATCAAGAAGGCTACTACTGAAGATCAGAGAAGTTTTTAGTTTTTGTTTTGTTATTTTCAAGGTGCTAGATACTTGTAAAATTTCTAGTTAGATCGTAGACATATCTGGAGGTATAGTCTGTTGAAGATCTAAGTCTTCTTCTTGGGACTTTAAAGACAGGAACACACACTTGTACTCGATTGGAAGAGTTTAGTGGAAACATCACAACTGGGTTTGTGAGAGTGGATGTAGACAAGTTGTCGAACCACTATAAATCTTGTGTTTGATTTACTTTACAGTCTTGATTGTTTAAATTGCTTAATTGGTTAACTACTTAACTGATCTAGACTAGTTGAGTATAGAACAGAGTTCTCGAAAATAAGTTGAGTATAATCTTGAATTGGGCTCATTGATAATTTCGTATTCCGCACATTGTACTTTGATATTTCGAAAGAATTTTGAAAAGTCTATTCACCCCCCTCTAGACATTTTCACTAGCTTACTCGTTATTAACTCAACTTGGGACCTACAGTACTCAATAGTACTTAGTAGTTTGATTATCTTAGAAGAGTTAAACTCATCAGCAGAGTTGTCCAGGACAACCTTGCTGAAGTACTTTTGGTTAAGTTTGAAAAAGAATTTGCATACAAGTGTATTCCCCCCATACACTTGTTATATACTCCTTTCAGGACCAACAGGGCCCCGTTGCAATTTGGTAACGGCATTTAATGGCCGATGCGAAAAGGGGACGGCAGTGGGCCCCGATGCTAAATGGCAACGGCAGTGGGCCAGTTGCCTTCCCCGTCACCCTAATTGAATATAAATTGGCCAAACCCCCTCTCTTCCAGAAAGTAACAGCGGCGCACCCCCCCACCTCCATTGAAGCTTCGAGTTTTACACCTCCACACTCAAAAAACACCTTCGTTTGCGGATCGAACTCGGTTTTTGGCCATTTGTGTTCTACACTTCGACGGGAGAATTTCTACGGTAATTTTTTTTGTTTTCATTGGTTAAATTTGAAGTTATATGTGTATATATAGTTTTAGTATATATATGTATATACAGTAGAAACTCTATAAATTAATAATGTTGGGACCACCAAAATTTATTAATTTAAAGAGTTATTAATTTATCTATAAATTAATAATTATTAATTTAATTATTAATTTATATATTAATTAATATTTTATTAATTTATGGAGTAATAAAATACTCCATTTATGAACACTCTTTCAAACTTCAATATGTAATTAATTATTGTATATAAAATGAAGTGTCTACTTTGAAAGAATCATTCAATCTTCTACATTATTATGTTTTTTGTGTTCATTGTATCAGTTTATGGACAATAAAAAATATTTTTTATATAAATATATAGGATCAAAATATGCTAACACAAACAAAATCATACACACAACATGACTTCTCATCTTACAGGTATGAAAAAAAATAACAATGACCAATGAGATTCGAAGAGCATTATGCAAGCACGACAAAGATAATTCAAGTCTCACTCAGAAGCAATTGAAAGAATGTGTTTTTACTTCTTAGTAACTATGGTTTGCATATGAGCCCAACGACAATATCAAACACGGAGTACAATTAAGGGGGTCTTTAAAGTATTTCTCACTTGAATAATTTCTTGTTAAGCTATGAGAAAACGACACCAGAAGTTCTTACAATGATAAAGAAAATTAGAGACGAGATTCAATGTAAAATTCATGTAAAACTTCATAAACTATTCATGTAATATAGAGTATATAAAAAATTATTAATTTATAATTTATATGGGGTCTATAGAAATTATAAAAAATGTATTATCTTATAATTTTAGCGAGTTTATTAATTTAGCACCCTATCCCCGAGTCGGGATCGGCCAAAAAAAATATCTTAGAGAGTTTATTAATTAATCGAGTATTAATTTATAGAGTTTCTACTGTATATGCATATATGTTGTATGTATATATAAAATTGTTAGAATTGTTAATTTTTATGCATGCATGTGTTAATTGTTAGAATTTATAAATTGTTAATTATGTTGTGTTAGGCATGTATTTATATGTATGTTTTAATTAAGTTATATGAATTTATTTGTTAATGGATAAGTGAATTCATATTTTTAAATGGATAAGTGAAAATAATTATATATATTTAATGTAGTGAATTGAAAATTAGAATGAATTTAAATGATGTGATTAGAATAAATTTAAATGTATAAGTGAAAATAATTATATTCAATGTTGTATGTAATTATAATGTTGTGAAATTAAAAATTAGAATGAATTTAAATGTTATAAATTGAGGATTAGAATAAATTTAAATAGTGTGAATTGATACCGTAATTAAATTATTTAATTTGAAAAATATAATTTAGAAATAATTATGATATGCTTTGATAAATAATTTAATAAGCAACAATTAAAGTTAGAATGGATTGAATTAAAGAATTAAAAACTAAAATTAAATTTAATATATATTAATTGCATTCACAACATGTCGACTAAAGCTCCTAACTTAAACGGCACACAGGGGGCGCTCAAAAGCCTTCGAGACCGGGAGGTCCCGAGTTCGAACCCCGCAATTCACGAAAAAAGGCAGAATTTCTGAAAAATGGGTGGCCCAGCGGTGGGGGTGGGTGTTGGTGGCCTCGATACCTGGGTTCGAAACCCAGATTCGTCTTTTTTAAATGTTAATAAAAAGGCGACGGCAAAAAGGGGACGGGAGTGGTCCCGATGCGAAAAGGGGACGGCAGTGGGCCCCGATGCCATTTGGTAACGGCAGTGGCCCCGATGCAATTTGGTAACGGCAGTGGCCCCGATACCAAAAGGTAACGGTTTTCCCCAAATCCGATGCCATTTAAATAACATCGAGCATATTGGCATCGGCACACTGTCGTCCCCTTTGCCGTTGCCTTCATCATTAGTGAGGGCAGATCCGATGCCTTCCCCGTCCCCATTTCCCCATTATTTTGTAGTGAAAGAATGTTTTATAAATTATAAAAATTATATGAGACGTATCTAGACAGATTTAGTTTTAAAATGGGGGGAAATTATTATGATTTTGATTTTCAAATATTAAATATGCTGACTTAAATTTGTTTGGATTGAATGCTAGACAAGTTTTTGGAAACGTTGTGATTAAGGAAAGTAATTGTCTTGAAATGCAGTAAATTAATGCTGATTAGGAATTTAAAATTTCAATTAATTTGATTAATTCAGAATTTTCAACTAAAATGAATGCAAATTGTATTTATGTCCACCAGATTTCGAATTTGGCTCTAATTGCTTTACCATATTTCAATTGTATTAATTAGCCTAAACTCTTAGTGGAGTGTCTCTAGGTGTAACTCCCCCTAAAATATATTTCGAGACGAAAGGGACACGTTTCAATTGGCATCAATATGAAATTATGTGGTGTATGTTATTAGGTGTAACCCCTACTTAATTAAATCTCATCTATAATTTATATTTAGACCATGTTTGATAATAAAAACTGATTAACTAAAATTATGAGGGAAAATATCACTTTTGATCACTAAACTTTACCACTTTTCAGATTTGGTCATCCACATTTAATCACTATCAATTTTGGTGGTTATTATTTTCTATCAATTTTGATGCACTAATTCTTTACCTCAATTTTTTTTCATTTTTTTACTGAATTTATCTTCAATTAATATTATTGGTGTAAGAGTATGAAATATTAAATTTACAAATACAATGTTGAATATGTACTAAAAATTTGCAATAATAATACCAGAAACATATCTATAATACAAAAGAAAGATGAAAAAAAAAGTTTTTGAAATATTCTTAATATGAATTGATAATTTTACAGAGTTGTTTACCATTAATCTTCACCACAAATGTTAGTAGATGATCATGCCCTAATAATTATAAGGGGGGAAATAAATTCTAATAATTAACTACTTTGAAATTTTCAACCACGGTGAATACAATAATTATAAATCTATCGAACTAGCCACCATAATTATAAAAACAGAGTACAATACATGACCAGTGACCACCCCAATTTGACTAATTTGGCTTGATGTAATTCACTCCTCTTTTCACAATAATTGGATTGTGAGTCATGTAACATTATAATTTGGCTTGATGTAATGTTATGTGATCAAGAATGAATTATTGGCAGATTTTTTGTCATCATTATTATAGATTCTTCGTTCATACCCACACACCAATAATATTAATTGAAGATAAATTCAATAAAAAATTAAAAAAAAATTGAGGTTGGGTCAGGGTTTAGGAATTAAAATAGGAAAAATGATGTCAAGAATTAGTGCTCAAAACCTTTTCTCGTCACGAATTTACTAACAACAACATCAAAATTGATAGAAAATAATAATTGAGTGATCAATTTTGATAGTGATTAAATGTGGGTGACCAAATCTGAAAAGTGGGAAAATTTAGTGACCAAAAGTAATATTTTCGCAATTATGATGATATCTAAATTTTATAAATATTAAAATATAATCTACCCTTAATTTAAGTTATTAAATAATGTATAAAAAATGATACTCCATAATTAATATAGATTTAACCTAAACTATCAAACAAACGTGAAATTATAATCTAAGTTATAAAAAAGGTGTAACCCCTTACTTAAATCTCGTCCGGAATTATTAAGGGCATGATTTGTATGATGGAATGAATTTGAGATTGAATGGAATGAACTTAAGAATGAAATGAAGTCTGAATGACCATTCTCATGATTGGTATTGACTGGGAATGGAAAAATCATTCCTTGATTGACTCCATTCTCATGATTGGTATAATAAAATGAAATGCAGAATAATGTAAATAGTTTATCTTAAATGACTAAAATACCCTTTAATATATATTTTATAGAAATGTATTAAATTAGTGAATATACTTATTTTAATAACAAAATTTACATAAATAATCGTTTATTTAATCCCGATTGTTAATATTTACCATTATTATGCAATTTAATTTTATATAAATAATTTTTAACATATATTTTACATATTATTATAAGATCTAATTTTATATAAAAGATTTTCAACCTAGTTATATTTTATTATAGAATGTTTATTTTTTGTTGGTTAGTAAAAAAGTCAAACAACACAAATAAATACATATGATAATTCATAATACCAACTGTTGGTCCTGAAAGGAGTATATAACAAGTGTATGGGGGAATACACTTGTATGCAAATCTTTTTCAATTTAACCAAAATAGACTTCAGCAAGGTTATCCTGAACAACTCTTCTGAGATGAATAACTCTTTAAAGATAATTAAACTACTAAGTACTATTGAGTACTTAGTTGAATAACTATCTAATGAAGTTATATGTGCGGAATTAGTGGTTGGCCCTTTAGTTTAAACTCCTTTTAAGTTCTGAAATCCCCTTAACAGTTTTACAGTTTCAGGGAACTTGTCCAAATCAGTATTTGCACAATCTTAAGTAAATGTCTTTGAAAGGTTACTTTGTGTGTTGTGTATGTATGTGTTGTTTGAATGAAAGTGCTTGAATGTAAATCAACACAAAAGTTATAGTGGTTCAGAGACTCAAGCTCCTACATCCACTTTCCCTGATTTAACAGGATAATTCCTTCACTCTTGGAATTACTTGTTTTATAGTGCCAATGTGCACTTGATCAACCACACCACTCCTTGGTGCCTTGATCCCTAGGATATCAGAGTCCTAGTACACTCTTCTCAACTCAGAATTGAACCGTTCTTCTCTCAACAGTGAATTCCTACCACTTCTACTACAACAACCTTCTATCTCTCTTTTGGAAAGGTATAAGGGTTGATGTTGGTTCCAACTAGGTTGAGATATCCTTTACAATGAGCTCAATGTATAAGGATATGATATCTCTCTAAGCTTTTTATGGATATACAATGAGGTTCAGCTTAGATGAAGTGTTTGAAGACTAAGATTGTCTTTTTGAAAGCTTTGAAAGGCTTGTAAGCTTTGTAGAATAGTTGATGTTAGTTGGATTGTAGTTGGATGCCTTCAAATGGTCTCCACACTTCTGTATTTATAGACAAAATTGAGGATTTGCCCGTTGGAAAGACAACCTCAATTGTCTATAAATGTCTTCCTTGAACTTTGCAACTGAAAGACAGTTTTTTGATAGTGACATGTCCTTAATTTGGGAAGTAAACGGCTGTGAGTACTTTGTCTTGAATTTGAAGCATTCTTCCCAGTGTCTGACTTCAAGATTCACTTGATCAAACATGGACATCACTTCTGATGATTGATCCTATGATAAAGACAACATTCCTTATCACTTGGACAATTCTGCTTATCAGGATCAACAGAGTTTGCTTATGAGCAGTGTTGGCTTTAACTCTTCAGATGACTTGGCTCTGTCTCTTTACATGTGTATCTCTTGATGATCTTTGATTATTCATGGCCTTGGATAATTAACCTTGACCTTATCAGCACAGTTGGACTTGTTCTTCAAACTGTTCAGGTTCAATTGTGCTGAGACAACTCTTCTGGACACTTCTTCTGAGCTTGTGATTTGTGAATCAATAGAATTCAGGAAACAACTCTCAGAGATCTTTTTTCCTTTTGGAAGATACAGGAGCGAAACAATCAACCTATTGATATTGGAAGACTTGGTCTTCTTGATGTATTCCATAAGTTTGATACTTAGTGAAGTTGTTATATAATTGAGTTAGGTTTGTTCAACACAGTTGTCCTTGTTCAGCACAGTGGTCCTTGTTCAGCACAGTTGTCTACTTGGCCATTTCAGCAGACTTAGGATCATGTTTTGACTTTGAGCCTTGAGGGGACTAGATTCATGTAGACTTCTAAGCATGTGTTACCCCTCAACTTGTGCATATAATATTCTAAGAGCTGCCTAACACTTCAGCTTCTCAACTAGCCTTAATCTACATGTTCCAACATTCCTGAAACATGTTCATTCAATACTTGACTAAATCTTTTGGCATGTCTTAAGAGGTTTTGGTATCTTAATCAAAACTTCTCATTTTATTTCCAACAATTTCCCCCTTTTTGATGATGCCAAAACCTATACAAATTATGCAAATGTGACTTGACTACACTTATTACATTTATCTTCAGTAGATGTGACTAAGGTCAGATTTCCTGAAAGAAAATATGTTAGTGTAATCACTTTTTGATTGCATATAGGTTTAAGTCAGGCAAGTTGAGACAATGAGATGTTATCTCTTGATTCATAGAAAATTTCAACTATCATTTAAAAATCATAGATCATTACAGGCATGATGATAGTCAAACAAACTTATCAGAGCATGAATCAGAGACATTACATTTCATTTTATCAGAGCATATCTAACTAACAGAACATATGATCGGAGCAGGTAGGTAATCATGTAATTAGAGCAAAAAACATGATTCAACAGTCTTGAGCATATTCAGCAGAGATGACCATATCAGCAAATCAGCATCCAAGAATAAGTACTCATCCATTTAAGCACATTTGGTAAACAAGGGTCAAGAAGACTTAGCCAATTTCAGAGATTATCTTCAGGGGGTGGCACCATCCCATACTGTGCCCACACCCTCTTCTTTAGCTCCATAGCTTCTTGATTTGTTCCCTTGGGTCCAAGCACCATCCTATTCAGCTTTAGGATCTCAAAGAACTCTTGGAAAATTCTTGATTGGTCAATGAAGCCTTCTTTCTTGGGAGGCATGTAGATGATTGGCTTAGGGACATTAAACTCAATTCTTGCCATGTCTGCAGCTGCAAGAAGTTGTTGATACAGTTGCTTATGATAATCAATCATAAACTGAGTAAAAGTGGAGTTGGGATCTTCCTCATTCCATCTGCCTATGACATAGTAATCATAGACAAACCCCCTCTTTGCCTCTTCCCAATTGTCATTCAGCTGGATTGGAACCCATTTATCCATGTGAGGATATTTGGTGTCCATCTTGATTAGTAGCTGAGGCTTTAGTTTGTTGTATGTGGCTCTCTTCCTCCTAGGTTTCTGAAAATCTGCTCTTTTTTTTATCTCTAGCTCTGTTTGCTTCCATCAGTAAGTCCATCTTCTCCTGGGCTCTCATCATAGCCAGTTTCTGTTGTGTTTCTGGGTCTTTGCCATATGCTTCCTCAAACAGCTTGGAAGGATCATTTGCTAACACAGTGCTCTTTTTCTTTGGTTTAGGTCCAAAACCTTCTTCAAACAGTACTTCAACATTTTCAGCAACTTTGGGACCTTCAGCAGTTTCAGTCTCAGCATACTTCTCAGTTTTAGTAGACTTGGCTACTTCAGCAATCTTGACCTGTTCAGCAATTTTGACCTTTTCAGCAGTTTTGACTTTCTTGGAGGTGGGCACTTCTTCCTCAATTCTGAACTCAGTAGGGAGTTCTAGGCTGTTGGGAAAATTTGTAAATGTTTCAGCCTTTCTTTTCTTTCACTTTGCCTTCTTGATTTGCCCTCTAGTCTGGACACCTTCATCATCTTTGTCCAAACCTGACACTTCTCCTCCAGACCTTTGCTGAATTCTAGCTCCTTCTTCTTGAGCTGATGCTACTGAGTTCTTCAGAGCAATTGCCAACTGCTTATCTTCATCTAAGTCTTCCAGGTTCTGAACTGCTTTGCCTTTGCCTTTGGCTTCAAGCTCCTTGTCTTTGCCCTTGCTACCTTCACCAATAGTTAAGGCACCTTTTGCCCTTGCTCTTTCCCTTTCCCCCTTTTTGGCAACATCAAAGCACTGGGGTTTGAGCTCACTTATGGTGGTCGCCATTAGGGACTGGGATAGGTTCAAAGACTTCATCTCCTCAAGCAAGTAAACATTCTCATCATGAATGTTTTGCATTCTGTCACTGCTCAAGCTTAGGAAAGCCAGAACAGGCTTCATCTTCTGTTCAACAACTTCTTCCATGGTGGACTTGAGGGATGCATCAAGGTTGGCCTTAAGGAATTCAGTGAGGTTGGCCACTGCACTTTCAGCAATCTTGGCCATAACCTCCTGAGAAAACTTCTCTGAAGCTGCTTTCACCATAGCCAGCCTCATTTCCTCTTCTCTCTTCTTCTGAATGACACTCCATTTTTTGCCAATTACTTGCTTGACAACCAACTTCAGGGCTTTCACATTCTTGTTGTGGTTGTCTCTGAGCAGTTTCTGATCCTTTTTGACCTCTTTGGATATAGATTCCATCCTAGATTTGGCTTTCTGGACTTCAGTGGAGATGGTTTGCAAACCAGATTCAACTCCACTAATTCTTGCCTCAATGGTGGGAAGCACAATGTCTTCTGAGCCAGTTAGCCTCATTTATACAGATGCCAAGGTTCTACCTTGCTCATCCAAAGCTCCTGAGGTTTCAGCATGTGCAGATTCAACCTTGTGAGCCAACAAGTCCAACTTTGCTGACTGCTCTCCAAGAATGGCTTGAGCTGAGCTGGAATCAACTTGGATATGAGCATCTGTAAGAAGATTATCTGCAAAAATTTGATCAAAGGTAACACCTGCAATGTCAGACAAATCAAACTTGTTAGAAAATAAGCACTCATCACCTTCAAATTCTTTTTCATAAGACTCTGATACATCAGTAGTCTTCTTCTCATTTTCAACTTGTTCTTTTCTCCCTTAAGTAATAATGTCCTCACACTCAGGGCCAGGCCTCCTCTCCTCAAGGGTTTCTTAAAGTTCAGATTTAACTTCAAGAATAACCTACCCCTCCTCACTTATACCACCCTCATTTTGTGGTACACTCACTATCCTAGTAATCACAACATCTCTCTCATATACTACTCCCTCTAGTTTTTTCACTAAAACATCCTTTTCAACCCCTTCACCTAAACCTGTAACTTCTCCACCCTCAACAGGGTTCAAAGAAGGCAGTTGTTGGGAGATCACAGTGCTTGGTTCCAAAGCCACTGAGTCATCCTGAATGGTTAAGGGCTGGTCAGTGTCCAACTCTCCTGACACTAATGAGGCCTTAACCAAACCAGCTTCTAAGTGGGGCGCCTCAACATCTTTAAGCTATGCCTTGGGTTCAGAAGAACCTTCATTGGTAGATGCATCTTTGGCCGTGTCACCAGCTTTGGTCAACACTTCTGATGAAATAGAACCCTTCCTATGGTAGGTAAGGTAATGAATGGTTGGCTGTTTGGGACCAGGGGGTTGGGATTTGTGGGATCTTGAGAGTCATCATCATTAGAACTGCTATCAGGGTGCTTAATCCCTTTGGCAATTCTATCCTTTTCTTCAGCAATTTTTTCAGCTACCAATTTTGCAAAAACTTCCTCATCAGTGAGGAATCTAGTCTTTGTAACTCCAGCAAAATGTAGCAGCCTCCCTTCTTCAATTTGCCACCAGTTTGCACCCTTGTCTTGGATTACTTGAGCAATTTCCATGATTGTTTTATCCTTCACATCCACTAAGGTTCTCAAATCATGAAATTGCTTGTGCAGTCTTAGAAATTCAGCAAGTTGGGGGTACAAACTATCCACAGTAGCACTTGCTCCACCTCTGAGCATACCTTCATAGGTATACTCCTCCTCATCTCCACTAGATTGGGGACTTTGGGTTATAGGGGAGTTGGGTCTGGGTTCAGAAAGGTTGGCTTGAATGTTGGTTTCAAAGAGATTGGCTTCAAAAGGGTTGGGTTCAGCAATGGTTGCTTCAATTGCTTTTAAGAGCAATGGATCTGAAGTGGCTTTGCTAAGGGGAGTTGGCTCAAAGAGTGCAACTTCTAAGAATCTTGAGTACTTGAGCAATGATGAGTCAAGTGGAGATTGGAGTCTAGCCTTTCTCATCTACTGCAAGGTCAGCTAGCACATCTATTGGCCCTCTATTTGCAGCTCCTTCTGGGGAATATCTCTTAGTTAGGTTAAGGGGGGTGATGGTTTGGTTTTCAGGGGTTTTGTGGGTATCAGGAGAGTTAGGCTCTTGGTGATGGGCTTCAGGAATCTTGGACTCAGGAGTTCCAGATTCAGGAAAGTTGGTTTTGGACTTGAATTTTGCCCTACTTTCAGCTCTACTCTGAAAGTGTGTGGGATATAGTATTTAGTGTTTAAGTGAAAAACAGATTAATGTTGTACTAAATGTTGAGACAAATTATACAACATTGACTCTAACAGAATATCAGAAATAAGTAGACACACAGCGGAAGATTTGAAACACTAAAAACAAACGTGACACAATGAAAATATTTTAACATAGATTTTATAAATAAAAATCTATGTCTGCCTTATGGCGTAAATCAATACTTATCTTCAAGTACAAATGTTGTGTGAAATGTTACAACAATAACCTTCACAACTGAAACTATAAACGAGGCAGGTGCCCTATTCTGTAAACGAACTAAGTGTATAAGATTACACACTGTCGAAATGCCTAGTCTATCTATGATTACACTCTCAATAGATAACATGACACACAGCCATACGGGTGGGATACTTCGTATGAACTAAATGGTATAACTACTGGCCACAATTCCTAACAGGGATGAACGCTCGATCTAGGAGATTGTTCGAGTAGTACACACTGAATTATGGAGCATTCCTTATGTATTTATAGAGAGAAAAACGAATTCTAGAGGCTTCCAACTTGAGATCCTATTTTTTAGGATCTTAACTTCCATGATCTTTCTAGATCCTTCTTGCACGTTCCAGGTCATTCTAAGATGCTTCCAGCCTCTTCTAGCTCTTCTAGGACGTTCTCCAATATTCAAGAATCTTCTAGGTTCCAGATCCTTGTAGAAGCTTCTAGACTCTGCTAGAAATATGCTGTAACATTTAGCTCAACATTTAATGCAACATTTCAGAAAAGACTTAGAAAAAATCAAGGAAGGTCAAATTAAGATGTTGTTGAGAATGTTGATACATTTCAGAATTAACAACATCTACAATCTCCCCCAATTTGACCTTTCGACTACAACACAACTGATGCACATATATTTCTATACATACTCAGTTTTATGTATTTAGTTGAGGTTAACATCATTGCTAAATACTAGTCAAGTCAACACCTGTTGTAACCGTTGGATCAAATCGAATGAAGATCAAGGATAATCTTATAATGATCCGTGCCATATGATCAAGATAATTTTATCCAAAACAGAACAAGTATAAACAATACACTTATTCACAACATAAGTAACTTTACTGAAATCCTAAGTTAAGTTTGGAAGAAACAACTTAAGATTTAAGTAAGACTCAAACAAACAGAAATCAGAGCAAAAACAAAAAGAAATATTATCAATCTAAACAGACCAAAAGACAAACAAAACTAGACTTATATTATCAATAAGCAGTAAGCATATAAGAATTAAAGAGAAGTTTACTTCAAAATTATATTTTCATCAGAGCAAACAAATTTAAGCCAATTGAATAATAAGGCAAGTTAGAAAGACAAACAAACAACAACTAACAAAGACCTAAAATCAGCAAACAGTAAGCCAATAAAAATAATTCTTTAAGGCAAACAATTTAAACATACTTGAAGCAGTAAGCAAATAAGAATAATTCTTAAGGCAAACAGTTTAAGCAAACTGAAAATAGAGCAAAGTTAGGGAAAAAATAAATACAATAAACAACTAACATATACAACATGCAGTAAACAAATAATGATAAGTAAGAAAACAATTTAAGCATAAAAGCAAACAAATTAAGCAAGTTGAATAAAAGACATCCTATCAACTAGGAAGTAAAAACAAAGTCTATAATCAACTTAAACACAGTAATAACAATGCATAAGATCAAGAGAAGTATAAAAGGCACAAATACTTAAGAAACTAAACATGTGACATATATTGCTGTAACAACAGCTGCAACATCATGTTCCTGCACATAATCACATCTAATGTTCAGCCCTCCCCCTGTCTTGTATCAACCTGTTCAGTTGTTACCATAACCTGTTTAGATGTCATAAGGAACATCCATATGTTCATCAGCATTAGCAAATTTATCCTCATCTTCTTCAACAAAAGTGCACGTTGTAGCAAAGTGAACTACAACATCTGGTTTAGCAGTCTCTTCATGAATAGCATCAGGTACACAATCAACTTCTGCTACATCTTCATGGAGCTCTTCACTTCGAACACCAGAAGGGTGATGGTGTTTCTCCCCCTGTGGTAGTAGAAAGCATCTATAGCCACTGGACTTTAAGGAACTGAAGGCCAGCATTAGAGTCATGTAAATGTTTTAGTTGAAGTAAAATAAAAGATCTAGAAACAGAAAAATTTTGACCAATGTGACCACCAATGTGCTTCACATTCGGTGCAACATTTCTCTGTTCAGGTCTTGCTGGAGCTGGTCGAACTGGAATAAGAGCATCTCTGTGATCAGAACCATCTGAATTTTGTAACAAAGCAAATCAACAGTCCTTTCACCAAGTAACAAAGCAGATGAGATAGTCATCAAGGGTACCTTGCCTCAAATAACCTCAGTTTCCTTAGGTTTTAAAAATTCATGCCTCTTGAGGTATGAACATATCAGCAAATGATAAGGTAAAATCCCTTTATAATAAATATCACAATAAACTGCATATGGTGAAAATAGTTAAATCCGGATTGAAATTCTTCAACACAAAAATCTTATACAACAGTATGGCTTAATCCTTAATCACGGTAGTGGAATTTGTAGAGGGTATCCAATTGTAGACAATCAATTTATGGAGTACATAGTATAGAGATGTGAGATCTTTAACAAGCATAACATTTTGTCACCTAGTTAATCTACCCTAGTTATAGAAGTAGCAACCAAGTTCAAATCAAGTTCATCTTCATCAATCACATGCTCTATCTCTAAGAGATCATTAATCAATTTCAGAGTAAATGAAACTGATCTCCCCCAAAATTGTACATTCCCATATCATTTAGAGCTACGTCTACCCGTACTCTTCCTAAGTCAAGCATAAAGTACATATACCCAATCAAACACAAAAGTATCACTCAAAGTTACAGTTTTCAACAATAAAAAATTGTATCAACCATTTACTCTCAAAATCAGCAATGTTAATTCTTCTTTCCATTAACAATTTTCATCTTAGACAGTTTAAATATTTTAGCAACTAACCTATCTATCAAAAAATTATTATTAGGATCAGAATTACCTCCTTCCGAATTTGTTTCCTCAGCTGATTCTGAGTCCTTACTACTGCTCTTCTCAGAATCATCACTTCTACTGTCATCAGGGTCTGGTGTTGCAGCACTTGCTTCAGCATTTGATGCAGCATTCTTCCTCAGAGTCTTCTTAATCTCATACACAATGGGATTGTCTTCTGGATCAGAATTTTCAATTCCTTTGGGCAAGTCTCGTTCAGAAGCAACCATCTTTCCCTTTGGATCATACTGACTCGTTTCTCAATAACCACATTTTCTTCCTCCGATTAAGAAAAGAACTTAAATCGGTTCATCAACAACACTACTTCCTTTCTTCTTTCTCCTCAGTGAGTTATAGTAATCAACTCGTAGTAAACACATAGCCGGATCTCCTTCGTTGAACAAGACTCATATTTCTCTTTTCTTTCTCAACATTCTTCTTAAATGCAATCTATTAAGATTCACCAGTATTAGAAAGATAAGAATTAGTGTAACCTGAGTTAGCATTCGCGTCGGTCTCATTCATTTGAGCGTCCTCAGAATCGGATGTCTCAGCATTTGCATACTCATTCTGCTCAGCAACAGGAAAATCATCAATTTCCTTTTCAATCTCCCCCAGAGAAGAAGCACTCAAGGCAATTGCCTCTGTTTCAGTATTATGGCTCGGAAATTGGGGATTTTATGAGGTGAGTGAATCAAGTGTAGTGGTGAGTTTTTGGGTTTTAAGGTAGTGAGAAATGTCAATGGACATATTTCCAATCAGTAGAAATAGATTCTCAGAATTCATATTCGATTGATACATATTCTCAACAGCTTGATTCAGCTCGTTAAGGATCGAATCGAGTTAAATGTGAACAGTTGTAGGAATGGGTGTAACTGGAGTTGTTTTGGGTAAGTGTTTCAGCTTTTCTTGTAGCAGTTGGTGAGTTTTGGTGTGAAGCAGCCATGAAAGCGAAACTATTAAGATTGGAGAGAGATGTAGATAACATTTTCGTGGGAGTTTGAGTGTGGTGAGGTAGTTTCCTGTCATTTAAGCACCAAGAAATCGAAAAGATAATCACAATAACCGAGACAAACAAGGCTTTAGCAAATCTTAAAATGCAATACTCAATTCACTCGAAAAAAATGCAATGCTTAGTATATCATCTTATGAGAAGTATATAGGAGAGAATGCATAGTTGGAAGTAATACATATAAAAAAGAACTAACTAAGGAAGATTCTAGAAGAAATTCGATAATACTCCATAAACTTAGCCACAAAAATAGATCATGGTCAATTAGTGGGTAAAATCATAATTAAATAATTAATTAAATTAAGAACATTCTAGAATATTTAGTATTTAAATGTGTATAATCTGAAATAAAACAAGGATGTGGGTTAGTATAATCAGGAATAAATAAAATATATTTCTACAAATAATCAAATAATTACTACTTATAAAAATATAATCGAATCATCTAATGCTATGCTCAAAACTGTTACATACACCTCAACACGGTTTTTACATGAATTTACTTCATTTGTGTTGCACCATATTTTTTCTTTTTGTGTTATAGCATCTAATTTGTATTGATCCATTGTTCCTGTAGAGTACATCGTAGTAGCGAACTCCGTGCCCCATACTTACTTAATGGATTACAAATATGTTGATGTTTTTACCAAAATATCACTTTTTGAAAAGAAGGCATCGTAGTAGTGAACTCCGTGCTCCATAGTTACTCAGTGATTTGGTACATCTTTTAGTATGCTAATAACATTCTCATTTTTATGCATTTGAGAGGTGTAAGACATGTTTATTTTTGCAAAACAAATTTTAGATTCAAGAATATTTTACAAATGAATTATTCAACGAACATAGGAAATAAATTAAATCTATAACAACTATACAACCTAACGATGTTGTCGCAAATGCTACGACATTTGTGACACCATCCATCTAGGATTATTCAGATACTACACATACCAAGAGATTTTCTCATAGATAAGAATGTCTCAAGGTCAAAAGTCTTAGTAAATATATCAACATTATGATTTTCAGTAGGTACGTATTCCAACTTCACTATGTTCTTCTCCACTAAATCTCTCATAAAATAATGCCTAATGCAAATGTGTTTAGTGAGTGAGTGTTGTACTGAATTTTCAGAAATGTTTATGCACTCATATTATCACAGAAAATTGTAAGGATATCAATTCAATTTCATAGGCATGAAACATCCCGCTTAACCACAAGATTGTTTCCCATGTAGAAACATCATCTACTCTTACTCTTTATGTCGTCTATATCTCATGCTCAATCCTCATCACTGTATCCAATCAAAGTGTTGTTGGTGTCCTTAGTGTACGATATCCCAAGTTCATTTATACCTGCATCAAACTTGATAATTCTTTTCAAAACATTCAGGTGAGATTCCTTTGGATTAGCTTGGTACCTAGAACAAACAAAAAACACTAACATTGTACATAATATTTGGTCTATTAGAGGTTAGATAAAGTAAACTTCTTATCATGGATCTATACAATGTTGGATCAAAATCCTTTCCAGCACTGTCTTTGCAAAGTATCAAAGTAGATCTCATAGAAGTTTTCATTACCTTTTAACTTTCAAAACCAAACCTTTTGACCAAGTTCTTAGCATACTTACCTTGAGAGAAGAATATACCATCCTTACATTGCTTGATTTGAAGACCTAAAAAATAATTCAAGTTCCCAACCATTCTCATCTCAAATGTTGCAGTCATTGCTTTAACAAATTGGTTAACATTTTATCTCAAGTTAAACCAAACACAATGTCATCAACATATATTTGAGCAATAAGTAAATCTTCTCCAGTGTGCTTAATGAATAAAGTTTAAACGACTTCTCCTCTGATAAAATGATCAGGGTATAGTGGATCTTCAAATCCTTTAAGTTGTTCAACATATGCTTCTTCATTCAAAATGCAATTTAGAAATGCAGCTTATACATCCATTTGATGAAGTTTAATGTCAATAAAACATGCAATTGCTAGCAATAATCTAATAGATTCTATCCTAGCACAAGTGCAAAAGTTTCATCAAAATAAATAACTTCAACTTGGGTGTAATCTTGTGCAACCAATCTAATCTCATTCCTAAAAAATGTTACCAAACTCATCAGTTTTATTCTTAAAAATCCACTTTGTTCTAATGACATTAGTATGACTAGGTCTTGAAACAAGTGTCCATACTTCTAATCTTTCAAACTGATTAAGTTCATCATGCATAACATTTATCCAATTTTCATCAGTTAATGCCTCATTAACATATTTAGGTTCAATTTCAGAATAGTAACACTCTACATTCACAACATTGCAAATAGAAGACATGCATATTGTTCTTACCACATCTACCTTATTAGCTCTTACTTTTCCTCTTGTTTGCACTCCAACTGTAGCATCACTATGATCTGGTCAGAAGGATGACTTTTGACTATTCTTGAAGAAGGATTTCTTTTGGGAACATACTGATCATTATGTGGAATTACAACTGTCTGTTCTGTAGATGTTGACCCAGATGTGTTAACATTCGGTGCAACATTTTCAGACTTCAGTGTATTCTCAGAATTGTTAGTCACTTGTGATACATCTTCTTCATCTTTCTCATCTGTAAGACCTTACTCATCATCAAACACAACATTAACAGATTCTTGAACAGTGTTAGTCCTAAGGTTATAAACTTTATGAGCTTTACTATTTCTAGAATAGCCTAAAAAGAAACGTTTATCACTTTTAGAATCAAACTTATGAAGTTGATCCCTATCATTCATAATATAACACATACAACCAAATACATGAAAATACTTCACACTTGGTTATCTAATGTTCAAAATTCTCATAAGGTGTTTGAATCGAACCAGATCGAATATAAACCATATCAATAATATGACATGATGTATTCAATGCTACAACCCAAAATCTCTTAGCAAGGCTTTTAGAAGTAAGCATGACTCATATCATTTCTTGTAGAGTTATATTCTTTCTTTCAGCAAAGACATTCCGTTGTGGAGTTTTAGGAGATGAATATTCTAGCAAAATACCTTTAATTTTATCACAAAAAATCATTAAACATACTGTTTTCAAATTCCCTACCATCATCAATTCTAATATAGCCAACTTTTAAGTTAAACATATTTTAGAATCTTTTGCAAAGAATTTTAAATGTAGCAAATTAATGTTTTAGATATATCTCTTAAAAACAAAATCCAAGTAAATCTAGAAAAATCATCTACCACAACAAGTGAATATATTTTGCCAACAATGCTTTCAGTTTTCATAGGACTAATAAAATCCATGTGCAAAACAATTCGAAACATTGATGTGTAGAACAATGTGACAGCATCTTATGCAACATTCTTACCTGCTTACCTTTCTGGTATGGTCTACATACAGTAGTACTCTGAAACTTTTGTTTTGGTAATCCTTTTCATTGCATCGACTTTGATTAGTCTCTTCACTGATGTATAATATGCATGTCCCAATTTTTGGTGCAATAAGACATTTTCATCATTCGTTGACAAATTACACACATTTGTTCCAATAAGATAACCAATTATCTACTGCCCTAGACAATCTTCATCTTTATTAAGAACATACACATGATTCTTTATCAAATTTTACATGCAAATTATTATCACAAAGTTGACTAATACTAATCAAATGAGCAAGCAATCTATCTATCAAAATGTAAAACATTTTTAAGCTTAGGAAAACCTTCAACATTCAAAGTTCCTTTTCCTATAATCTGTCCTTTCGAACAACCACCATATGTAACATTACCATCATTCAAGGTCACATAATCAGATAAGTAGTCAATTTGTCCTGTCATATGTCTAGAACAACAACTATCAAAAATACCATTGACCAAGTAAACATGCTTTCAAAGAGGTGTGAACAACATTACAAGTAACATCAGATTTCCATGCAGATTTCAGAAAATGTTTCATAGGATGTGACATCTTTTTAGGCAACATTTTCTCATATCTCATATCATCAAACATTTACATGCAGTAAAGACAAATATGATCAAATATCAAACAATAATGACATACAAACTTCTTTTCAATATTTTTGACTTGTGAGAATCTGTTTGTGCAGATGTTACAACAAATTTTTTAACATTTGCCTTCACAAATTTCACATTATTTTCAAAAATTCTTAAAAATAGAAGCAGTTTCACTATCATAATGTATACCATAATTATCAGATTTACCAATAGCTATAACATATATCAGAAGCACTCATAGAAAATTTTATGAAACTTAAAGTAGACGTGATTAATTTCTCCTTCAGTTTACAAACTTCAAAAATCTCTTCTGGATTGTATGACTTATAGCTTGGTAATTGTCTCTTTCAGATTCTCATTCTCTTTGTTCAAAGAATTAAGAGTGAGTTTCTGAGAGTTACAATCATCTAACAACTTTTGGTATTTAGAATCATCAATCCTTATGCCTGCATCATCAACAAACCCATTAAAATAGTTCAAATCTGGGTGACTCTGTTTTGATGTTACCATAAATGTTATGACATTAGGTGCAAAATCAGAATCTGTATCATCCAGATCATCATCTAAAGAATCATCATAATCAATCTTGGTATGAAAAGTGAATTCAACATCTTTTTATTCATCAAATTCATCATTTGATTCATCACTTAAGGTAGTACTAAAATTCAGTTTTTGCTTAAGTCTAATATTGGCACATTAATTTTCATAAAGACCATATTTAGAACATGCATTGAACTGATTTTCTACATTAAAGATCATACCTTGGTTTACCTTCACTTTTTGATAACCTTGGTTGAAATTGACTTTTAATTCCTTCTTTCTGGTGGGGTGTTGATGTGTTGATTTGTATCTTTGGTACACCATAACTTGTAAGTACAGTCCTCCAAGCACGTTCATCAATCGACTTGATATACATGCACAACTTAGGCTTTAAAATATGGATAATATGTTCGGGTGCCTAAGTGTAGTGGACATGTGATGTGTTTCCATTGCTAACATAAACGAAAAACACACTTTAAACGAGGATCTAAACCTAGTGTCGTCAGGTATCAGCTCTGATACCAACTAAAAGTGTGTGAGATATAGTATTTAGTGTTTAAGTGAAAAACAGATTAATGTTGTACTAAATGTTGAGACAAATTATACAACATTGACTCTTACAGAATATCAGAAATAAGTAGACACACAGCGGAAGACTTGAAACACTAAAAACAAACGTGACACAATGGAAATATTTTAACATAGATTTTATAAATAAAAATCTATGTCTGCCTTATGGCGTAAATCAATACTTATCTTCAAGTACAAATGTTGTGTGAAATGTTACAACAATAACCTTCACAACTGAAACTATAAACGAGGCAGGTGCCCTGTTCTGTAAACGAACTAAGTGTATAAGATTACACAATGTCGAAATGCCTAGTCTATCTATTATTACACTCTCAATAGATAACAAGACACACAACCATACGGGTGGGATACTTCGTATGAACTAAATGGTATAACTACTGGCCACAATTCCTAACAGGGATAAACGCTCGATCTAGGAGATTTTTCGAGTAGTACACACTGAATTATGGAGCCTTCCTTATGTATTTATAGAGAGAAAAACGAATTCTAGAGGCTTCCAACTTGAGATCCTATTTTTTAGGATCTTAACTTCCATGATCTTTCTAGATCCTTCTTGCACGTTCCAGGTCATTCTAAGATGCTTCCAGCCTCTTCTAGCTCTTCTAGGACGTTCTCCAATATTCAAGAATCTTCTAGGTTCCAGATCCTTGTAGAAGCTTCTAGACTCTACTAGAAATGCTGTAACATTTAGCTCAACATTTAATGCAACATTTCAGAAAAGACTTAGAAAAAATCAAGGAAGGTCAAATTAAGATTTTGTTGAGAATGTTGATACATTTAAGAATTAACAACATCTACATACTCTCCCTTAGAGCAACTTGCAAGGTGTGCTCTTCCTGAAGTTCTAGCAATTTTTCAGTGGGCTTGGCCCTTCTCTTGCTAGCTCTATTGCTCCCATTTCCTTCCTCATCAGGGACAACCTCCCTGATCCTCTTTTCACCTTTCTTCTTCTTCTTCTTCTTCTTCTTCTTCTTCTTCTTCTTCTTCTTCTTCTTCTTCTTCTTCACTTTAGGGAACTTTTCCCTTACCTCTTCTGAATAATCAGAGGGCACTTGCACTCCCTCTTCAGCAACTTCATCCACCTCTGCTCAAGCACCTGAATTTTCCTCAGAAGAGATTTGAGACAACTTCTTTGTCTTTACAACTCTAGCCTTAGTCCTTTTCTTCATCTTAGGCTTTTCTTCAACCTTTACTTCAGCAGGTTTGGCTAGCTGCTGTCTCCTTTGTTCAGATTTCTTTGACAGCTTCCTGAACTTTATCTTCTGGGCTGGTAGAGGCTTGGCAAATGTTCGCATCTCTGAATAGTGAGAAAATCTTTCTATCAGCAGACTTGCTCTTGTGCAGTATTTGAGCTTTCCTTCCATCACCACTTTATTGTGGGCTTTCATCTTGAATTTTTCTTTCTCCTTCATCATCTCCTCAATGATGAAGTCCCTCCAATTGAACTTAATCCCCTTGTCACTGGCATCTATGACAACAGCTATAATTCTGATTCTGGGAAAGCTCACTTGCTCTAAACTCCCAGTATTGCTTAGCAAACTCTTTGTTACCACCTCAAAGAGATTGAGGAACTCAGGCTTGAGTGTTTTCTTATTATGTGTTGAAGAGATAGGGCCTGAAATCAACAACCAATCTTGAGCAATCTCCTTCTCATGCCCATGTCCATAATTCTCTGGATTCCTTCCCTCTGAAGGCAATCCATAGGCATTTTCCCTGGTCCTCTACTGTAAACTTGACTCTGTGGGACCTTTCCTCCTCTTCACCTTCAGCCACATATGTCAACCTAGTTGACACATCTCCCTCACTAGCCTTTCCTTTCCATTTGAGGAAAGCAAAGAACTCAGCCATATATTGTTCCAAGCAAGAACTGGGCTTTTCTTGCATAAACTTTTGAAGACCTGCTCTCCTCAGCCATCTCAGTGTATGAGTAATCTCAGGGTCTTCATTTTCAAAAGAAATTATGGGCTCAAAGATGAGGTTGGTTTTGTGACTGAGATAATTGAAGTCAACATCCAGTTTCTTGTTTGTGAAATCAACCATCATCTCTGGTCTTGCTTTAGGTTCCATTGATGGAACAATAAGAAACTTTGAGAGGGTTTTGAAAAATTAGGGTTTCAAGAGAGTTTGAATGCGTGGGGAAGAAATGGAAACTTGGGGGCTTCTTAAGACTTAGAGTATATTCCAAAAGGAATGTTTGTCATTGAGTAGGTAAGTCTTAAGGCAATTCAAAGGTTGACAAAAGAGGGAATCTAGTTTTGAACGGCCAAGATCAATTTTAGGGAATTTGTCCAAAAGATGATACAACGGTTAAAACCAATGGAACATTTTTGAAAACTGTTTTTATTCAAAACGTGGGTGGAAGTTAATATTAGTTAAAGGCTGGGGGGTTTTCAAGGTACATAGTGGCTTGAAATGTTTAATGCAAACAAGAGTTAAATCTTGACATTTAATGCATTGAAAGTGATTTTTTGGGTAGATGACAAATTAAATCTTTTAAAAGGTGATGGCTTAAAGGAGTAATAGGACAGCCATCAAAATAGGTAATGATTACCCAAAATAGGTGCTTATCAGACCAAGATTTGGTTTGATAGCCTAGACAACTTATCTGACCCCACATGGACAAGTGTTCTGAAATGTTGTGGACAAGTGTCCTGAATTCCCTTGGACAAGTGTCCTGCTCAATTTTTCTGAAGAGATGATGGTCATCTCTTCTAGATTTCAGTAGATTTGACCAAGTCTGCTGAAGATCACTTTCAATTCCCCCTGAATTGATTAACTTCATTTGGGCTTACTTGTCCAACTTCCTTGGATCAAGAAGTCCCAATTCTGTTGATAATTCCAAGAATCTTGCTTCAGCAAGTGGCTTTGTCAAAATATCAGCCTTTTGGTGATTTGTGTGAATTTTCACCAATTTGATGTCCTTCTTCTCCACATGGTCTCTAATGAAGTGATGCTTGATGTCCACATGCTTGCATCTTGTGTGTAACACAGGATTTTGTGAGATTGCAATTGCACTGTTGTTGTCACAGAAAATTGGCACTTCAGTAGAGTTGACATTGTAGTCTCTAAGTTGTTGTCTCAACCATAGATTTGAGCACAGCAACTTCCAGCTGCAACATACTCAGCTTCAGTGGTGGAGGTGGCCACAATATTTTGCTTCTTTGAGAACCAAGAAATGAACTTGTTTCCCAAGAATTGACATGTGCCTGAAGTGGACTTCCTACCAATTCTGCAACCTCCATAATCAGCATCTGAGTATCCAGTTAACTCAATGTTGTCATCAGCAGGGTACCAAAGGCCTAGGTTTTCAGTGCCTTTGAGATACCTCAGAATCCTCTTAACAGCCTCTATGTGGCTCTTTTTAGGATTTTCTTGAAACCTTGCACAAACACCTACTGCAAAGGTGATGTCAGGTTTGCTGGCAGTGAGATAGAGGAGGGAACCAATGATTCCTCTATACTCAGTAGAGTTGGTTGGAACACCACTCTCATCAGGATCTATTTTCCAATTAGTGTTCATTGGGATCCTTACTGGTTTGCTAGTAGCACACCCAAATTTCTCGATCATCTCTCTGGTGTACTTAACTTGATTGATGAAGATTCCTTCCTTTGATTGCTTGACTTGAAGACCCTAGAAGAAATTCATCATCCCCATCATTGACATTTCAAACTTGCTTTGCATAAGCTTTGAGAACTTTTCACAAAGCTTCTCATTTGGGGATCAAAATATGATGTCATCAACATATATTTGGACAAGCAAGATATCATCTCCTTCAGAGATTCTGAATAGTGTTCTGTCCACAGTTCCTTTGACAAAACCATGATCCAATAAAAACTGTGACAGTATGTCACACCAAGCTCTTGGAGCTTGCTTGAGTCCATAGAGAGCTTTCTTCAATCTGTAGACTTGGTTTCCAATCTCAAAACCAGGTGGTTGCTCTACATAGACTTCTTCCTTCAATACTCCATTCAAGAAGGCACTCTTGACATCCATTTGATAGACTTTGAATCTTTTGTGGGCAGCATAGGCTAGGAATAACCTTATTGCCTCAAGCCTTACTACTGGAGCAAAAGTCTCATCATAGTCAATGCCTTCTGATTGACAATAACCTTTGGCCACCAATCTGACCTTGTTTCTGACTATCACATCATTCTCATTCTTCTTGTTCTTGAACACCCATTTGGTTCTAATAACATCTTGATGTGATGGTTTGTCAACCAGCCCCCACACATCATTCCTGGTGAATTGGTTCAACTCTTCTTGCATTGTTGTGATCCAGTTGGCATCTTGAAGAGCTTCATCAATGTCCTTTGGTTCCTGTTCTGATAGAAAACAACAAAACAAAGCACTTTCACCATGAAACCTTCTAGTTTTGACTCCTACACTTGGATCACTAAGTATCAGATCAGTAGGATGGTCAGATAACCATGTCCTTCTTTTTCTGATCCCTTCAGTAGAGTTGTCCTCTACTAAGGTTGAGTCACTAGCATCATAAAATTCAGGAAAGTCTAACGGAGGATCTAATTCAGGATCATATTCAGGGGTGTGTTCCTCATTGTCACAGACATTGGTATTTTTAACATTAATGTTTCCCCCTTGAATATTGGATCCATTAACTACCTTAGTAGGGCCTGCTTCTTCATTGGTAGTTGTTACCTGATCATGAACTGGGATTGGGTCATTCAGTTCATCATTTCCTTTAGTGGGATTTGCCTCAGGAATATTGCCTTCAGGAGTGTTGTCCAATCTAGTGATTTCAGGTGGATTGGCCTGGACAACATCTATGAACATAGTATCTTTGTCCTTTAAGCTCAGTCTGGTTGTCCTTTGTGTGATTTCATCAGTATCCAAGTTCTTGTTCCTGTTCTCAAGGATAGATTCATCAAACACAACATGGGGTGTTTCTTCCACAATAAGGGTTTTACAGTTGTAAACCCTGAAAGCTCTACTAATTTGGGAATATCCAAGAATTATCCCTTCATCAGCTTTGCTATCAAAGGCTTTCAACTGTTCTTTCCCATTGTTGTGAATGAAACACTTGCAACCAAATATGTGAAAGTAATCATGCATCTATTCTGAGTATAGCATGCAGTGTTTATAGCTTCAGCCCAAAACCTCTTAGGTAAATTTGAATCAGCAATTAAAGTTCTAACAACCTCTTTCAACGTTCTATTTCTCCTTTCTGCAACCCCATTCTGCTGAGGGGTTCTAGCTGCTGAAGTTTCATGGGCAATTCCATTAATAGTGCAATACTCATTGATGTATGAATTAATGAACTCAGTGCCTTTATCAGATCTTATTTTGATGATATTAAGACTTTTCTCATTTGATAGTCTCTTTAGCAATTCAGGGAGTTTGACTTGTGTTTCCCTCTTATTAAGGAGAAATACTACCCATGTGAACCTAGAGAAGTCATCTACTACAACCAATGTGTATTTTCTTCCATTTATGCTTGCAGGGGTAATGGGTCCAAATAAGTCCATATGTAACAGTTCAAGTACCCTTTCAGTAGAGATGACTAGTTTGCCTTTAAATGAAGCTTTAATCTGTTTTACTTCTTGACATGGTTTACAAACATGTTCTTTAATGAAAACTTCATTAGACAGTCCTTTAACTAATGCATTTGTAGCCAGCTTGTTCATGGATTTAAAGTTCAGGTGGTTTAGCCTTTTGTGCCATAACCAGCTTTGTTCATTTGAGCTTTTGGCAACAAAACATGCAGCATCAGTAGACTTGTCCCAGTCAGCAAAATACACATTACCTCTCCTTGTTCCAGTCAGTAAGGTTTGTTGAGTGTCATTTTTGATTAAGCACTTGTTACTAGTGAACTCAACATTATATCCTTTATCATAGAACTGACTTATGTTTAGGAGATTATATTTGAGACCAGCCACATAAGACACATTGGATACCTTGATATTACCAATTATCAAGGTACCATAACCTTTTGTAGTTGCTTGTGAGCTGTCTCCAATGTGACATTTGGGCCTTCTTTTTCAATAAACTCAGTGAGGAGGTTCTTGTTTCCAGTCATGTGCCTTGAACATCCACTGTCCAAGTACCATGCTGGTCTTTTGCTCATGCTCCTCAACTTCTTGTGGCCCTTAGGTACCTGGAATTATCAAGTTTTAGGTACTCTTTGAATTTTGGGTCCTGAGATGTTAGTTGTACCTTTAGGAACCCAAACTTGCCTAATTACCCTGATTGATTCAAGGTGGCTAAGTTGTTTTCCTCTAGCATCTACATACACTGTCTTTCCCTTAAATGCCTTTGGAAAGGAGTGTGTGAAGGTGCTGACTCTGTAAGTTTCAGGAGAGTTGTCATTTCTCCTGAACTTATGAGTTCTTTGTGCTGCTTGAGGGAATCTTTGAGGATGGGCATATTGATGACCATTACCCTTTGGCATGAAGGGTTTTGGTTGTCTCATTTTATTGTACCCGTAGGTTTCCTTAGGGGACTTGACCTAGGCTGAACATTCCTTGGACAACTTCTCTGAAAGTTGTTCAGATGAGTTACCCTTCCATTGGGCCTACTCTGCTGAACACCATTCCTCTTGTATTCACGGACTTTCGCCATTTCCTTAGGTATGGGCCTTTTTCCCTGAAGTACTTGAGTGGGCATTTCTGGCATTTTGCCATTTCCTTTGTTCAGTGGCTGAATTAATTCATTTTCAACTTGTTGTGCCACTGACTTTACAAAGATTCTCTTAGTGTTACTTGTAGAAGCAACACTAAGCCAAGGTGAAGATTCAAATGGGTCATATCCTAACCCACTCTTTTGAGCCATAGGTCTTTGAAAGCTCTGAATTTCCTCTATTGCCTTAGAGGATTTGTTCATAGCAGACATCTTAATTCTCAGGCTCTCTTCACTTGATTTAAGAATATCATACTCATGTGAGAGGTTTTCAAACTTGTCTTGGATAATCTTAAGTTCAAAATCTTTTCTCTTTTGAATAAGCAGTTGATCATCAATCTGCTTTTGTTGGTCAACTATCCTGAGAGAAGCTTCCTCAAGCTCTCTCAAGACTTGTTGATACAACTCAGTAGACTTGACATCAACTACTGATTCAGAAGGTTTTGCAAGTTCAATTGAAAACCTTTCATTTTCTCTCACACAGTTATCATGAAATTCTTGTAATCTAGTGAAATCTTCCATTAACTTTCCAAAGGAAAGTTTCAGGTTGACCTCACTAATGTTTTGTGATAAAAATGATGGTGAGCTTGAAGTAGAAAATACCTCATCATCTTCTAGGGCCATGTTGCACACATCATCATCATTATCACTGTTAGAGAACAGTCCATCATTAGAAGAGTTGAAGCTTTCAGCAGATTCTGACTCATCACCAGCCATCATGGCTTTCCTGTTGGTGAATTTCTTGTCTCTTTTAGCTTGCCTCTCCTTTCTTTCCTTGGAGCTGAGCCCAGGGCAATCATATTGAAAGTGCCCTTTCTTTTTGCAGTTATAGCACAGGTCTTCATCATCATCCTTCTTTGGTTCATCTCTCCTTCTGGATGATGAAGGTTCATCTCTCATTTTTGCAGTTATAGCACAGGTCTTCATCATCATCCTTCTTTGGTCCTATCAGAGTATTTGTCCTCTGATCTTCTTTCTTTAGACCTTTTGTCCTCAGTCTGGGCTTCAGGAGAGTTGTACCTTCTCCTGACTTTGTTGTCTTGGTAGAATTTCTTGTATCTACCAAACCTTGAATTGAGCTTGTCAAACCTCCTAGCCATGAGGGCCATTTCTTCCTTCATTTTCAGCCTTGGAGACTGACTTAGATGATCTTGGAGTGGGCTGAATTTCTGGTTCAGCAGCTTTGGCTTTGAAGGCCACTCCTTTAGTTGGTAAGGAAGATTCCTCAACAGGCTTTCTTCTATTGAGGTCAAACTCATAAGCTTTGAGTTCTGAAAAGATTTGTTGCATGGGCATGGTGGAGAGATCTTTTGTATTCTGCATCATCACAGAATATACATCCCACTTTTGAGTGAGACTCCTTAGAATTTTTAGTGCAACTTCTCTCCTGGCGTACACCTTGCCCAATGAGTTGATTTCATTCATTATGTCTATGAATCTACCAGCAAAATTTTCAATAGACTCCTCAGGCTCCATTGTGAATTGTTCAAACTTCTGCACAACAACTTGGAGCTTATTCTCCTTGATTTTGTCTGTACCCTCACACATTTCAGCAAGGGTATCCCAAATTTCTTTGGCAGTTGTGCAGTGGTAGACTCTCCCCATTACTGCATCTGGAATTGTTTGATAGGGAGTGTTCATTGCTAGATAATTGATATTATCTCTTCTTTTCTCCTCTATGGTGAGATCATCTTCTTCCTTGGGGATCTCCTCCCTAATATCAGCTCTTTGAGCTTCAGTGATTCTAGGATTGATTTGAGTGAACACAAAGGGTCCTCTTGTAATCACCCTCAACATATCAGTGTGGAGGCAAGCAAGATGAGCTCTCATTCTGATTTTCCAGAAATCATAGTTCTCAATTGAGAACATGGGCAGCTTGTGATGAGATATGTGGTTGACTCGATCAGGGGCCATGTTATTGATGCCTTGAACAACATCATGTGGAACAACATTGTTGTTGGCCATATCTCAAGCAAAGGGGGTTAGGTACAAATATGACAAGATTTCAGAAAAGATCAGTTCAGTGACCACACTAAAGTATATCTTTGAAAATCAAAAAGGATTTTCAGAAGCAGTGGTCTTTGAACCCCTGCTCTGATACCACTTGTTGGTCCTGAAAGGAGTATATAACAAGTGTATGGGGGGGAATACACTTGTATGCAAATATTTTTCAATTTAACCAAAACAGACTTCGGTAAGGTTGTCCTGGACAACTCTTCTGAGATGAATAACTCTTTAAAGATAATTAAACTATTAAGTACTATTGAGTACTTAGTTGAATAACTATCTAATGGAGTTATATGTGCGTAATTAGTGGTTGACCCTTTAGTTTAAACTCCTTTTAAGTTCTGAAATCTCCTTAACAGTTTTACAGTTTCAGGGAACTTGTCCAAATCAGTGTTTGCACAATCTTAAGTAAATGTCTTTGAAAGGTTACTTTGTGTGCTGTGTATGTATGTGTTGTTTGAATGAAAGTGCTTGAATGTAAATCAACACTAGAGTTATAGTGGTTCAGAGACTCAAGCCCCTACATCCACTTTCCCTGATTTAACAGGATAATTCCTTCACTCTTGGAATTACTTGTTTTATAGTGCCAAGGTGCACTTGATCAACCACACCACTCCTTGGTGCCTTGATCCCTAGGATATCAGAGTCCTAGTACCCTCTTCTCAACTCAGAATTTAACTGTTATTCTCTCAACAGTGAATTCCTACCACTTCTACTACAACAACCTTCTATCTCTCTTTTGGAAAGGTATAAGGGTTGATGTTGGTTCCAACTAGGTTGAGATATCCTTTACAATGAGCTCAATGTATAAGGATAGGATATCTCTCTAAGCTTTGTATGGATATACAATGAGGTTCAGCTTAGATGAAGTGTTTGAAGACTAAGATTGTCTTTTTGAAAGCTTTGAAAGGTTTGTAAGCTTTGTAGCTTCAGAATAGTTGATGTTAGTTGGATTGTAGTTGGATGCCTTCAAATGGTCTTCACACTTCTGTATTTATAGACAAAATTGAGGATTTGCCCGTTGGAAAGACAACCTCAATTGTCTATAAATGTCTTCCTTGAACTTTGCAACTGAAAGACAGTTTCTTGATAGTGACATGTCCTTAATTTGGGAAGTAAACGTCTGTGAGTACTTTGTCTTGAATTTGAAGCATTCTTCCCAATGTCTGACTTCAAGATTCACTTGATCAAACATGGACATCACTTCTGATGATTGATCATATGATAAGGACAACATTCCTTATCACTTGGACAATTCTACTTATCAAGATCAACAGAGTTTGCTTATCAGCAGTGTTGGCTTTAACTCTTCAGATGACTTGGCTCTGTCTCTTTACATGTGTATCTCTTGATGATCTTTGATCATTCATGGCCTTGGATAATTAACCTTGACCTTATCAGCACAGTTGGGCTTGTTCTTCAAACTATTCAGGTTCAATTGTGCTGAGACAACTCTTCTGGACACTTCTTCTGAGCTTGTGATTTGTGAATCAATAGACTTGGTCTTCTTGATGTATTCCATAAGCTTGATACTCAGTGAAGTTGTCATATAATTGAGTTAGGCTTGTTCAGCACAGTTGTCCTTGTTCAGCACAGTTGTCTACTTGGCCATTTAAGCAGACTTAGGATCATGCTTTGACTTTGAGCCTTGAGGGGACTAGATTTATGTAGACTTCTAAGCATGTGTTCTCCCTCAACTTGTGCATCTAATATTATAAGAGCTGCCTAACACTTTAGCTTCTCAACTAGCCTTAATCTACATGTTCCAACATTCCTGAAACATGTTCATTCAATACTTGACTAAATAATTTGGCATGTCTTAAGGGGTTTTGGTATCTTAATCAAAACTTCTCATTTTATTTCCAACACCAACTCCATAAATTATATTTTTAAAAAATAAAACTTACTAAAATCTAAAAATAGTCAATATGTAAAGAGAAAAAAAAAACTCATCCTTTAACTAAAAAATAATATAAGACAAATTCCCTCAAATATCACCCTTTAAAATAGCTCTAACCATGTCCTCTCTACCTTCATCGGTCATGCTAAAGAAGACGTCAATCAACTCATGGTTTTTTGCTATATGACACACAACTTTGATAACTTCTGGTGTAGTAAGATTGACGATCTTTCGTATCTCTGAATCAATTTTTTGTCTTTTTTCTGAAATCTCAGCTTCAACTCCAATTGCTTTACATAAAACTTGGCTAGCAGCATCAATTTCACTACCAATTATAATGGAAGCTGCTTCTTTATTATCTCCCATCATCGTCGAATTATAAGAACCTGAACTATTTCTTCTCTTCTTTTGTTTGTGAACTACTTCATTGCTTGGAGATTGTAGAGGAGAGAATGAATCATCAAAGTTCTTGAAACTACCATTTCCCATTGTAGTTTCGACATTATTCATATCTTCATTGTTGTTCTCTTCTCTTTGTATCTCTTCCTCAATATCAGCTGGAGCTCCAGCATTAGCTCCTGCTGCCCTATCTTTTTCAAAAATAATGAGCAAATCATCATAATGGAAAAGTCCTATTTCGTCATACTGAATGGGTCGGATGACTCTGCAAATAAGAAAATATACAAAATAAATGTGATAAATAACATGAAATAAATTCGAAAGCAGCAAGCTACATGAAAATGGAGTTCAAGAACTGGGGGATAACCCCAAATTTGAGCATGTGTAAATAGTTTTGGATTCCAGTAGCATTTAATGGCGCTACTTTGAGTTTTATTCTTTTGATATTGGTGCTTCAATGATTATTCACCAATTATCACATCTTCTGTAAATATTTTATCATTTACGAAAATTTCTTTAATAAAATATTAACCTAAGATTAAAATATCACACCAATGAATAAATAAATAAATATTAACCTAAGATACAAACGTGAAGATATGCATTCCACATAGGCTTTTCTGCCGTAATACATTTTTTTATTGGATCCATTCCAAAACCACTCGTATTGGGGCCATTCAACATGTCATACACAATATTAAAATCTTTTTTCAAGGTCTTAATTAATTCTCGATTCAATATGTGGTTTAGCTTTCAAATCCGAGTTAGGCAAAGAAACCTTCAACTTTTCCTCAACATAATTAAGATGTTCGGGCTTGAACCCATTATCAGCTTTATATGCTCCAAAATTGACCATATCAAGAAGAGCTTCAACAAGTTTGGCATCTTCATCGTACTGCCACTTTCTTTTGTTCTTACCACGACCTCTGATTTCTTGATTTTGAGAATTCATTCTTAAAAAAAACACATATTGAATCTGATTGTTAAAAAATATCATAAATATCATTTGGATATAAAAAAATAAAATAAAAAAAAGAATCAAGAATTAACATGTGGGCAGATACCACTGGTAAAACTATCAACAAAAAAAGTGTATACAGTGAACAAGTCACAAATAATTCAATAGATGATAAAGTAAATATGTAAATTAAATGATTTCCTTTCAACATTCCCGTCCCAACAATTAATTATCAAGGGACTTGAACAAAATGATTAGAGGGGGAAAATGATTTTTCTTTACTTTTTTAACATTTTATTTTTGAAAAAATTGAAAGGAAAAATGTATAGAGATCGAATTTAAGAATCCGTACATTGATTTCTCTTTAATTAAATGTTTATATGGTTAATTATGGTTAATTATCTACGTAGAAACTCTATAAATATTTAGTATTTGATTAATTAATAAATTCTTTAAAACAATATTTTTAATCGGTTCCAATTTGAGGACATGATGCTAAATTAATAAATTCGCTAAAATTATAAGATAATACATTTTTTTTTATAATTTCTATAGATCCCATATAAAATATAAATTAATTATTCTTTATATACTACCTACTACATGAATTATTTATGAAGGTTTTTTGAAAAATGACTCAATTGTCTTTTTTTTTTTTTTTTTTTAGTGAAATCAATTTCACCTTTAATCTCGTCTCTAATTTTCCTTATCATTCTAAGAACTTCTAGTGTCATTTTCTCATAACTTAACAAGAAATTATTCAAGTGATAGATACTTTAAAGACCCGCTTAATTGTATTTGATATTGTCGCTTAATTGGCTCACCTGCAAACCATAGTTACTAAGAACTCATTCTTGCAATTGTTTTTGTGTGTATGATTTTGTTTGTGTTAACATATTTTGGATCTTGTATATTTGTATAGAAAATAGTTTTTAATATCCATAAAGTGATACAATGAACACAAGAAACATAATAACGTGAAAGATTGAATGATTCTTTCATATTAGTCCCTTCATTCGATATACAATAATTAATTACACGTACATGTGTAAATTTGAAAGGATGCTTATAAATTGAGTATTTTATTACTCTACAAATTAACAAAATATATATTAATATATAAATTAACAATTACTATTAATTTATAGATAAATTTATAACTCTTTTATTTAATAAATTTTAATGATTTCAATATTATTAACTTATAGAGTTTCTACGATAAATATACATTAACACACAAATTAAGAAAATGAGATTTAATTAAGTGAAAGTAAGGTGCGAATTTATATATAAAAATGAGATTTAGTAAAGTGTGATGTCAAATAAATGAAAGAAAGATGTATTTTGGAGGATTCATTGAGCAAAATAGGTGTGACGACCGTGTGAGGTCAAGACTTTAGAGAAAATATAAGTCCAAAATGGATGACAATTTAAAAAAAAAAATGATGCTGTGTGTGTATTTAATTTTGTTTGTTATTTTCACATTGAAAGTGTAACGTTTCAAATAAATGGAGAGTTTAGAGTCATATTAAGAGTGTACAAGTAATTAGAATGTTTCAATAAAATAAGTGTACAAGTAATTACAAGACCGAAAATGATAATATATGTGAGAATAGGTATGTTTTTTTTTTTTATGGAAGTTAAATACCCATCTCTTTTTTCCCCTCCCCATGACTCGAACTCAGGACCTAAGGCCTAGGTAGTGGTGCTCTAACCACTTGAGCTATCCCACTTTGTCAAAAAGTTAAAAAAATAGGTAATGTGAGAATAGGTATGTGATCACCGCTAATGAGGTGATATGAATGATTCACTATTTATAAGAGTATTTACAAAAAGATAATTAAGGTAAATACAAGCCCAAATATCAAAGAGATATATATAAAGATATGAACTAAAATAAAAATATATTATTCCCTATTACCCCCCGTTAAGCGATACTGTGGATGCAATCGAACACATAGCTTGGAACGTAACAATTCAAAGTTGGGGCGAGGAAGACTCTTGGTGAAGACGTCGGCGAGCTGAAGAATAGACGAGACGAACTTGGTGATGAGGCGACCAAACGAGACCAATACGCGAACAAAGTGGCAGTCAATGTCGATGTGTTTTGCTCGTTTATGAGCAACTGGGTTTTGACTCCAAAACAAGGCACTCTTGTTGTCGCAAAGTTGGGTGGGAGCCGAGGAGGGAAGCTGACCAAGCTCCCGAAGAAGTTGAGTGACCCAAATCATTTCTTAAGCTGTGTTCGCGAGTGCCCTATACTCGGATTCACAACTCGAGCGAGCAACGGTGGGTTGTTTCTTCGCGCTCCAAGAGATTAGAATTCCGCCCAAAAAAATTGAATAACCATAAGTGGAGCGACGAGTCTCAGTGCAACGGGCCCAATCCGCATCAGAATAACCAACGAGCGAGTAATCACTTGTTCGGCTAAAGAAGAGCCCATATTTGATAGTGCTTTTAACACATATAAGGATCCTTTTTACTGCGAGGAATTATTCGGTGGTCACTCCCAGTAATAATAATGTCATCCAAATAAAGTAAGAGGTAAAGAGTGATATTACCACGTCAGAAGTAGAAGAGTGAGGGATCTGCGCGGCTGCACAAAAAACCCAAAGTCTTTAGGAAGTCACTAATGCGAACAAACCAGGCGAGGGGAGCTTGCCGAAGGCCATACAATGCCTTCTTGATGCGACAAACATGGCCAGGAAAGCGAGGATCAACGAAGCCAGGAGGTTGAGACATGTAAACAGTGTTCGTCAACCGTCCATGGAGAAAGGCATTGTTGACATCGAACTGGTGCATGTGCCACTAATTTCGAACAGCTAGACACAAGATGATGCGAACAGTAGCGGCCTTGACGACTGGACTGAATGTGTGCGAGAAGTCAAAGCCTGGAACCTGCGAGAAGCCCTGGGCGGCTAGACGAGCTTTATAGCGATCAACTTTACCATCCGCAAGGAATTTGGTGTGAAAGATCCATTTCGAACCAACAATGTTTGTAGAGGGAGGGCGAGGAACGAGCTCCCAAGTTTGATTAACATGCAGGGCGTCGTGCTCAGATTGCATCGCAGCTAACCAGTGGGGATGCTTTAGGGCCGATTTGAAACCCTTAGGCTCGTCAGAGACCGTGAGAGCTGACAAGAGGCCAGTGGTCGCAATGTCGACAATGTGCCTAGGCTTGAATATACCAGATCTGGCACGAGTAACCATCAGATGAGTTGGCACATGAAGTGGGCGAGCAACTGGTGGATCAGCAGCTGGGTGAGTAGGAGGCTGCTGAACTTTTGGGTGAGCAGGAGGCTGCTGAACTACTGGTGAGTAGGAGGCTGGGCGGAATTCTGTGAGTCAGGGCAGAGACTACAAGGAAGCCGGCGATGAGCAGCAGATGGTTCCATAAACGAACTGATTTCACGGGAATCAAGCGAGGATGGAGCATGAGCAGCCGAGAACGGGAACACTGATTCATCAAACTGAGCATAACGAGTAGTGTAGAAGCGGGAAGCGATTGGATCGTAACACCGAAACCCCTTATGCGAAGAAGTGTATCCCATAAAAATACACGGAACACTTCGAGGAGCAAGCTTATGGAGAGCATAGTCGCAGAGATATGGAAATACCCTACATCCAAAAGTTTTGAAATTTGCAAAGTTGGGGGTAGTGCCGAACAAGAGCTGAAAGGGTGATCTATCTTTGAGAACAGGTGTGGACAACCGATTAATGATGTAGACAATAGTGGAGAAGACATCAACCCAAAAGTGAGCAGGCATGCTCGACTAAAACAACAAAGAGAGCCCAGTTTCAGTGACATGATGATATTTGCGCTCAACTCGACCATTTTGTTGAGGAGTGTATGGGTAAGAGATGCGATGATGAGTTACATGGTCGGCAAAGAAGCCACGAACGCGACCATTAACAAATTTGGTACCACCATCACTCTGGAAGACTTTGATCGAAGTGGAAAACTGATTGCTAACAAAGGTGTGAAACCAAACAAACATATCGAAAAAATCAGACTTGGCTTGTAGGGGATAAAACCAAGTGAATCTGGAGAAATCATCTATAAATATAACGTAATATTTAAACCCATCATTAGAAGCAATAGGGGCAGGTCCCCACAAATCACAATGAACTAAATCCAAAACACGAGATGCTCGCTTCTAATTTAATGTAAAGGATAAATGTTTACTCTTAGCCAATTGACATGGAGTACATAAGCCAGGTTTGGGCAAAATAGAAGTAAGGGACAACAAGCCCAATTTATTCAAAAAATTAACTATAAAAATAGGAACTTGACCTAATTTACGATGCCAACACTCAAAAGAAGCCTTCAACGACGAGCTCTGTAAAGCAGCGACCAAGGCTGGAGTGCATTGCTCCAGGGCATAGAGTCCTCGACTATGCCGACCCCTCGCCAAGGGTTGCTTGATCGCCTGATTCTGGATGACAAATGAGTCATTAGTAAACAACACATCAACAGAGAAATCGGAAGTAAGCTTACTAATGGATAACAATTTCTTAGTGAGACGTGGTACGATGAGCACATCTAACAGACGAACGTCCTTATTGACCGAACACGACCCAATGTGAGTGATCAGAATAGTTGAACCATTAGCAACAATAACATTATCGTTACCAGAATACGGGTGAGAATTGTTTAGGCCGGCCAAGCAAGGAGTCATGTGAGCAGAGGCACCACTATCAAGGAATCAATTCGAAGTAGGAGGTTGCGAGACACGCCACTGAGAATCAAGGGCATGAGCAAGGTTGGTCGCAGAGAGGGCAGGGCGAGCATAGAGGTCCGAACACCGATTCGCATAATGCCCTTGCTGTCGGCAAATCTGGCAAGTGGGAGGGCGACGAGTAGGGGCCGAGCCACTAGCTGAGGATCAAGTGGACGCCTGGCCACCAAAATTTCGAGGAGAAGTTATGGGATTTGGTGCCAGGGCGAGAAGGTTTACCCGAGCGAGCAGAGGCAGAGAATGCTGGAACGGGCGAGGAAGAGGAGTCCATCGAGCGAGTAAACTGTTCATAGTTTAAGGCTTGATGAATCAGATCTCGAAAGGCAGGCATGGACGATATAACCATGTGAGTGTTAGAGAAACCAGCGAACTAGGGGCCGAGACCGATAAGAAACCAATGACACTTGTCTTCATCATCAACAGTCTTACCGATGGAGGAGAGTTGATCGCAGAGAGAACGAAACTTCTTGCTGAAGTCGTCGACGGAGTTGGATCCACGACGAAGAGAGAGGAGCTGATTCCACAATTGAGTAATACGGGAGACCGAAGTGTGGCTGTAGGCTGCCTCAAGTGCGACCCAAATGGAGCGCGAGGAGTCACAACCGATGACCCCGGCCATGGCTTCTTTAGAAAGTGAGGAAAGAAGAAGACTAAGGATCTTCTGATACTTCTCAAACTAAGCGATGTAGGCTGGGTTTGGAGCCGATTCACCAGATGTGGTGATCGACTTTGCTAGAGCAGTTGTCGTGCCATGAACGTGAGAGATGAGATCATGGCTTGACAGTAGCGGAACTACCTGATTGCGCCAAAGTAGATAGTTGGTCAAGAGATGGACCAAGACGTTGAGAGGGATAGTGGGGGGAGGGACGTCCGGCGGCGCCATAAGGAAGAGGGAATATAGCGTGAGGCTTTTAGAGAGAAAATTAGGGTTTCAATGAGTCAGCTCTGATACCATGTGAGAATAGGTATGTGATCACCACTCTAATGAATTGATAAGAATGATTCACTATTTATAAGAATATTTACAAAAAGATAATTAAGGTAAATAATCATATCTAAGAGATATATAAAAAGATATGAACTAAAATAAAAAGATATTATTCCTATATTATTATTCCCTATTAATATAGGTCTAACTATATATATTTTTTTAAGTAATAAAGAGGCAGCAGATGTGGAATCTGTCCATGCATGCCTGTTTGGGGGTAAAACTAAGTAATCTGTCTATGTGGCAGAATTGAGTATGAATTTGAACCAAGGTATTGTGTAAGTTGTTGGTCAGGGGAATTGCGCTCCTGCTGACTCGTGGGCTGAGAAGCGAGATATGCACCTGAAACGGGAGGACGCAAAGAAAATTGGGAAAACTGATATGGATGGCTTTTCTGCGCGCTGTAGTTAAAAGGAAAGGTGGGACGAATATTAATGGAAAACAAAAAGTAGATGGGGATCAGAGTGACGTGATAAAAGGAGGCAAATATGATATTCTTGGTCATGCTAGTTATGATAAGGAGAACGAGATGGAGATGGACATTTACCAAGTGAGTGCTGGACAGATGAGACCATTAATTATAGGGAGCAGATAGATATTGCTGCTGATAAGAGTAAGACTCAGCAATTTGAGAAGCTGAATACGAATTGATGCGGAAAAGCTGGAAGATGTGAAAGAGAAGAAATAGAATTTAAATGGATCGATAGATGAGATGATTTCTCTTTAATTCTCAGCAGGAATGGAGCTGATCATATTATTAAGGGGTGGAACAGAAAGGGCTGTGATGGTCAAGGAGGCCGGATGAATAGGCCAGGGTGCTGCTGCCTTCCTTTAGCAGATGCAGATTTGGTGCTGCTCATGATGTGTCGAAAATAGTAGGTACGTGGAAAATTGAATTAATTGCTGGTTTGTGGCTGCTGTTTGCAGTTTTTTGTGGACTGATGTTGAGTAGATTTGTGAGCTGGATAGGGGCTGCTGTATATACAGTATGTGCTTTTGTGAGCTGTTTGAAGTTGTTTCGAATGCATGCGAATATTACATTACTTGTCCAGTCTAGCTAACAAATTTTGCCTCAACAATTAGGTAGTCCAATTCTTGAAATTAATTCACTACACACATGCAGGTCGATCTTGGCAAATGCCAATTTGACGTACACGAGTGATTCCTTGAATCACACACACCTACGTTTGTGTGATTCAAGGGACCGACCACATTCATATCCCAATTCGAATACAATAATACTAGTACTAGTGTACCTGAAAAAAATCTAGTATTATTAATTGTGTCATCTATCTATTATATATAGAGAAGGCACACAAAGCTTGTATTCTTATCACACAAACGAAAAAACAAAAATATTATTCACCTGGCCCGGTCTTATATATTGGTGGTGTGGGTGCATGTTTTGTTTAACCGTCCTATGCACCCACCGACCATATTCTCACAAATATATAAATTCTAAAACATCACATTCAATTCTGATACGCGTGTAAGCAGCAGCAGCAACAGCAACAACAGGTACTTTCCTTTTCTTTCTTTGCTTCATTAATTTTTAGAGCCCTAATTATATATATATATATATGCCTCTCGCTTAAACATTCATCACTCTTCTTCTTGTCTCTCAATTTTTGTCACACTTGAATTTCTAGGTTTCAAATATGATTTAAGATAATAATGAAACCCTACCAATTACTTACTGTAATAATCAATTTTGTCATTTGTGAGTGTTATCTCATAATCTCAAAATCAGCACAGTAAACTGAGCTGATAGGATCAGATAAGATGACTTAGGCCTTATCAGATGAGTTGAAGGGTTTCAATCAGATGAGAAGGTGATGTTTAGAGTTCAGCACAGTTGGGATTAGCACAGTACTGGACTAAGATCAGTACTTTAGCAGACTGGACTAAGATCAGTACTTTAGCAGAGTGTACCAAGATCAGTACTTCAGCAGAGTAGATCAGCTCAGTACCAGATCAGCACAGTACCAGGTCAGCACAGTACTTGGGTCAGCACAATACTTGGTCAGTGCAGTTAAGATCAGCACAGTATGAAGTCTATCAGCAGAGTTAGCTTTTGATCATCAGAGCAGAAGAGTTGGGTATCAGAACACTAAGTAGTGATCTGATCTTTATGGGTAAGTCTTCTGGTTCGAAGTTAGTTAGTTTAACTAACAGTTTTACAGTTACAACAACTTGAGGGCATAACTACCATTTCAGTTGGGCAATAACAGAGCACATGGGTTGTTACAAGCGGTTGCAAACGGTTGATAACTACTCAAAACAGTTCTTAACAACAACAACTACCTTTGGTCTTTATATACTCTTGATTGTGTACATTGTAAAGGTTGAGATGAGAGATTTAGTACGTTATTGTATTCTTTGAGTTGTGTGAGTTCACGAGTGAAGTGAGGAAATATCCTATTCCGAGTGAATGAGTGTGTAAACATTCTTTATCAATCAAAGAAGTACTAATCTGGTCCAGTGGATGTAGATCACATTGATCGAACCACTTAAATCCTTGTGTGTTGTTTGTCTCGTTGCTTACTTTTCTGAATTACTATCCTAGAACAGTTATTTCTTCTATATTCAAGTGTTCTAATTAGTTAGAGACGTCTAACCGATCGGAATCTAGCTTGACATCATTTATAGTCTGTTTTATTATATTTGTGTTTCTATTCTATTACATTATATTTTTCTTTTCTATTCTTTTGTAATACAATTAAGAGACTTTTTCAAAAGTGGAAAATTACAAAATATGTTAGAAGCAATTCATTTTAAAATTATATATATAAAAAAGAATTTTATATCTCAAATCTTTAATATATCAATTTTTTTTTTTTTTATTTAGCAATCATTAAGAATCAACATCTTGGCGGTTAAGTATATGAAGTTACACCGTCTTCTTTCTCATTTTATTTTTAGAATAAATCCTAATTCTAAGTTAGTTTTCTAAAAAAGTAAGGGTTTGAGTTAATTTTTGTATTTTATCAGAATATTTGAGAAACATAACACAAGCTATTAATTATATGATCTGAATGGATTCAAGATTGAGGTGGGAAAAATCCTACTTTACTTCATTGCATATATAGTTATGATGTTTTTTCTTAAATGTGTACTAATTGAGTTTATTATTTACCATTATATTTGTTTTCAATTTCCAGATTGGATCAATTGATTTCTGTTCGGAGTTGTGCAGGTTTCTGATACTGTAAGTATTTTTTTTTTTTCCTCCTTTGTGTGTTTAGAAATAGGGTACTAGTCTTGTGAATGTTATTACTATATTGATAGGGGTTGCAAGAATATAAAATAAATTCAACCACATGAACTTTTTGTTTGCAGATTGACAAAAAATATACTTGAAGGTTTGGTTTTGTTTGGTATGGTATGGTATGGATTATGGTAATGAGTTTATTGAAGGTATTCCATTCATGAATACTCCTCCGGTTTCTTCGATGCCTCCAAGTAATATTCATAGGCTTAGTTGTTATTGTTGTTCTTCTTCTAAGGGAAACGAAAACACGGTCATGAGTGGAATGCACTTGAGAGAATGGTTGGAATCAAACTATTGTTTGAGTGCAAGCAAGAATGAGAGGTTACAGATGTTCAAGAAGATTGTGCACATAGTTGATGATCAACACCGTCAAGTATTTGGGTTGATGGATTTAAAACCTTCTTCATTTATTTCACTACAAAAAACGCGAGCTATAGGGACGGACAAATGCCGACGGATTATAGTCCGTCGGCATTGCCGACGGATATGCTGACGGAATGCCGACGGATTGGAAAGTCAACATAAATGCTGACGAATTTCGGTTCCGTCAGCATTTACTGAGGGAAATGCTGACGGATTTCCGTTCCGTCGGCATTTACCGAGGGAAAATGCCGACGGATATTTTGAAAAGCGTATGCCGATGGAAATGCCGACGGATAATCCGTCGGCATCTGACACGTTGAATCCGCACCGCCTCGTTTTCCAAAAAGGTAACGGTTACCATTAATATAGGGCGATTAGCGAGGGAAATGCCGACGGAATATCCGTCGGCATTTGTTTTTTTTTTTTATATAAGGGTCTGATATCAGAATGTTTGGCGAAAAAAAAAAAAAGGGGAGTGCGTGAGCGAGGATTCGGTGGGGAAGACGAAGACGAGGACGAGGCTATTGAAGCAAATTTCTCCGATTACATCGATACGGTACGTTTTCTTAATTAGTTCTATTACTTAGTTTTAATACTTATATATGTTTATGCATGAATATATGTAAATATGAATAATTTAATGTTGATTTGCATGTTATATTGATTTAGTTAGTTGTTAAAATATTATGATCATGTTAGTATGTATGTTAGTTAATTTAATTTGTTGATTAAAAATAATTTTGATAGAGTTGTTTTTTAAGGTTAATTTAGTACTTAATTGTTATATGTATACATTAATCAATTGTTATATAGTTAATTACTAGTTTAATTTAATGGTGTAATTTTGATATAGAATATTTTTAATGTAGGTAGTGCATGTTTCAATCAATTGTTTAAATTAGTTTAGATATAGTGGTTCGACCGTTGGATCACGTTGTAATTAGGAATATGTTGATTAAATTAGGAATACGCTATATTAGTAAAAATTTTAAATTAGGAATATGTTCATTAAATTGATAATTATTGACCCAATTAGAAAATTATTATTTTAATTAGTTTTAGGTTTGTTAATTTAGGAATATATATGTTCAATTTTTTATTATTGATTAAGTTAGGTAGAAAAATAATAATTAAATTAGGTTATTGTTGATTAAATTAGGAATATGTTGATTAATTAAATTAGGAATATGCTATATTAGTAAAAAATTTAAATTAGGAATATGTTCATTAAATTGATAATTAGAAAACTCCAATTAGAAAAGTATTATTTTAATTATGTTTAGATTTGTTAATTTAGGAATATGTTAATTTAGAAATATTTTTAATTTAGGTGATGCATGTTTCAATCAATTGTTTAAATTATTAGTTAATTAGATGGTTCGACGGTGGTATCACGTTGTAATTAGGTTATATATATATATATATATATATATATTGTTTTGATTTAAATTAAGAATATGTTGATTAAATTAGTAATTGATTAAATTAGGAATATGCTATATTTGTAAAATTTTTAAATTAGCAATATGTTCATTAAATTGATAATTAGTAAAATTATGTATTTTTTATTGATTGAAACAGATGAGTGAACAAGTACCGAATCCGGGTTCTGGTTCTGGTTCACGTAGGTCATCTGGGTCACGTGCAAGGAGGGCTCGGGGTCAATCAGTACCTGTGACGGCTCCTCCTCCTCCTCCTGTGGCAGTGTCGCCGCCGCCGCCGACTACGATGTCGGTTGGTTCGTCATCCTCTTCTCGTCAGCATCCTGTTCGAGACCCAAGGCAACCCGTTGATATCGTTTCAGGAAGGTAAGTCAATAATTCTAATGTTTAACAGTATTCAATAACGATTAACTTTATTTATTTATTTATTTATAATGTGTTAGTTTAATTTGTTAATAATTTTACAGGTTGATGCCCGGTAATGAGGTGTCCAGGATCTGCGCACGATCCTTTAAGGCGTGTAAGATTTCTAAGGGTGCTATCACTTGGTCGATGGTGCCACAATCTAAAAAGGATGAATATTTCGAGGAGTTCCAGGTATATAATTACAATAATTAAAGTTTATTAAATAACTAATTATACATATTATTTGATAAATATGTTGAATATTTGTATAGAAAAAGGCCCGTTGGGATACGTCGATCTACTCGGACGACGCTATTTACGATAAGTGGTACGGTCTTTGTTATACTCGGTACTCGAACATGATGTACGACTGGAGAACGGCCTGGCGTGATGAAGATAAAAATCTTGTTCTGGGGAAGGAGGATGGTGTTGACCTGTGGGAGTCGTTGGTTGAGAAGTGGTTGGACCCGGCTTACCAAGAGAAGTATGAGAAAGCTCGGGCCAACCGCAGAACCGACGTTGGAGGCGGGATGGCAGTGCATCGGGGGGGAGCTCGGTCCGTCCTCGAGCAATCACTTGCTCTCGTAAGTTTTATTTAATTTTTAAAAATTAAATAATTATAGTTAATTATTTTATATTAGTTATCTAAATTAATTTGTATATGTTTATTTGATACGTAATAGGAGCAGGAGACTGGACGTCCCCACACCCACTTGGATCGGATGAGTCTTCTTCATCCGTTTAATGCCGATACACAGACGTCCACCTACGGGCGCACTACTGACCTCCACGTAAGTTTAATTAAATTTATGTATTAATTACATTATATATATATAGATAATTAAATTAATTTTAATTTTTTAATGATGTAGTTGAGCGTCCGACAGAGGATTCAAGAGGCCGAGACGCAAGCCGCGACTACTGCTGACTCCGGAAGCAGCGGCACCCCTCCGGTTGTTGACGTGGACCAGCTTTACCTTGACGTTGCCCCGACCTCCAAGGGAAGGGTCCTTGGCCTTGGTGGGATGAGCAACGCCGTGAGGACACCAAGTGGTCGGTCGGCCCGGAGTGCATCGCAGCCGTCCGTATCCTCCACTGCCGTCCCGGATCCGAACGTCATGGCAACGTTCGAGAACTACTTCCGCCTCTAGAGTGCCAATGCGGGTCGGACGTTGGGGATGTCTGCTGAGCAGATCGAGGCCATTTATCAACAGACGATGGGGCAAGCACCGCCAGCTCCAGCTCCAGATCAAGCTGCAGGTCAAGATGCAGGTCAGACCGATGGTGACGAGGTCAACTTGAATGAGGATATGGACCGATTTTTTAACGATTATACTGGCAACTTTCCTGGTTGAACAATTTAATTTTGTGTTGAACTAATTTATTTTTCTGTTGAACTTATTTAATTTTCTGTTGAACTTATTTACTTTTCTGTTGAACTTATTTATCTTTATGTATATATTTATCTTTATGTTGAAATATATGTTGAACTATATATTGCAGTTTATTTGTGTAGTTTGTTGGTGTATAGATGAAAATAGGGTGCATTCATTTGTTTCATTGAGTACAAAATAATCTCATTTAGAGTGCATTCTAGATAGATTTAAACCACTTGAAGGTGGAAGTGAATTTTAGTACAAAATAGCCTCATATAGAGTGCATTATACATATATTTAACCAAACCACTTGAAGGTGGTAGATGCAACCATGACAACTAGCACAATCAAAATGATTTTGTTCACTTTGATTAAATCCTTGATTTCTTCAGCCAAATTCTTGATCTCTGTAACCAATTTTTTCATCTCTTCAGTCATTTTCTTCATGTCTTCAGTTTCTTGGTCACTTTGATTAGATCCTTGATTCTTGTCAACAACACACTTTTCTAGAGTATCAGCCCATACAAAGAAACCACATCCACCACCATCACTTTGGGAGTCAGGACAATTATGAAATATCCTCCCTTTACTTCTAGGTTGTTTAGAAGCATATGTACGACATGCCTTTCCACAATAACAAACAAGGCCTTGCTGAAATCGAATAGAAGATGAAGAAGACATGATATTTCTTTGCAAAAAATAGAAAAAATTGAATATGGTGTGTGTGAGCTTTGTGTTGCTATATATACAAAAAATTGAATTAAATAATAAAAAAAAAAAAAAAAAACGGCCAATATGCCGACGGAATATATTTTCCGTCGGTATTCACAATTTGGTACATACTGACGGATATTCCGTCGGCATTTATCTATGCCGACGGAAATTTGGGCGGGTGAAATGCCGACGGAATTCACCATTTGATAAATGCCGATGGATATTTGGGCGGGCAAAATGCCGTCGGAAAGATAGGTCCGTCGACATTTCCGTCGGGAAATATTCCCCAAAACTTACTACTGCCTAATTTTTTTCCACTTCACTTTCGTATTGCAAATTTACACCAAAACTTTATACTGCGAAATTTTTTATGCTCATGCTCGGGTATTCAGAAACATCAAATTACGGTACATTTTCTACCATTTTTAATTTACTGTATATATAAAATTCAATATAATGTAATTACATGTTTTATATATATATCATAAGTTTTGCGTGAATTTATTATAAGAGTAGTCGTTAGTAATGTGTTGCTCCACTTAAATGTTTAGCAGATGGATTTGCCTGACCGTCGTTGGATGTATTGTACTCCTAGAATGATTAGAGGAAATGTGAATGTGGAATTTTATAATGAACTCGTGTTATTTGTTGAATTTGAAAAAAGCCAGCCACATTACATGAGTGGAAATTGCATTAGGTGTCCGTGTAATGCTAAGAAATGTCAGAATAAGCAATATAAAGAGATTGATGAGGTCCTAGTACATATTGTGAAGAATGGTTTCGTTGATAATTATTATAATTGGACTAGTCATGGCGAAACACGTTGGCCTTATAGATTTGATGAAGTGTTTTACTATTACACTGTTGGAATCTATCAACAAGAAGCAAATTTCGATCATGTTGGCACTAGTAACGAGGTAGAACAACGGTTTGGGGACGAAGAACAACAGTTTGGGGACGAAGAACAACAGTTTGGGGACGAAGAACAACACTTTGGGGACGAAGAACAACAGTTTGGGGACGAAGAACAACAGTTTGGGGACGAAGAACAACAGTTTGGGGACGAAGAACCGAATATGTATCAAACAATGATCAGGGAAGCTGGGTTTTCAAACATGGAAGAGGAGCCGACGAATGAGGCATTTCGGTTTTATGAGATGCTCAAATTAGTCGAAGAAGATTTATATCCGGGTTGTGAATCCCACTCACAGTTGTCATTTAATGCACGACTCATGAACATTAAGACCGAGAACAAGCTTTCTAACAGGGCATATGAGCAAGTGACACAGTTATGCAGTGAAATTTGTCCTCAAAATAATAAGGTGCCTACCACGTTTCATCAAAGCAAACAAATGTTGAAGAATGTTGGTTTGCCGGTTGAGAAGATTGATTGTTGTGTGAATGGTTGCATGTTATATTGGGGTGACGAAGATAGCAGTCTGAATATGTGTAGATTGTGTGGCCATCCCCGGTACAAAGAGGCACGTCGAAAGGGACCTGGTGGTCAATCGAAGAAGACAAAGAAGAAAGTGCCATATAAGAAGATGTACTACCTTCCTATCATTCCCCGTTTGATGAGATTATATCAATCAAGTGCCACTGCACAACACATGACGTGGCATGCTACAGATTCCTCTTCGGCTGAGTCGAGGGAGATGCGACATCCGGCAGACTCAGAGGCCTGGAAACATCTTGACAACGTGTTTCCAAATTTTGGTTGTGAACCGAGGAATGTGAGATTAGGTTTGTGTACTGATGGTTTTGCACCGTTTGGGATGCATGGGAAGCAGTATTCTTTGTGGCCGGTGATACTGACTCCATATAATCTTCCTCCGTGGATGTGCATGAAACCTCAAACAATGTTTCTGACTGTATTGGTGCCTGGACCAACGAATCCAAAGGACAAACTGGATGTTTATCTCCAACCTCTTATAAAAGACTTGATCTTCTTATGGGAGAATGGAGTCCAAACATACGATGTTTTTAGAAAGCAGAACTTCACGATGCGTGCTGCTCTTTTATGGACCATTAGCGACTTTCCTGCATATGGTATGTTGTCCGGGTGGAGTACGACCGGAAAGAAAGCATGTCCGTATTGTATGGAGAATTCTGAAGCTTTCAGTCTCCCGGTGAGTAGAAAAGTTTCATGGTTCGATAATCACCGTAGGTTCTTACCTCAAGGTCACCCGTTTCGAAGAAATAAGAAGAACTTCGTAAAAAACAGAGCAGTCACAAACAATCGACCTCCACTACGAGATGGTATTTTATACATTTATTTAATAATCGAGTACTAAACGTATATTTATCTATTGCTTTTAGTGTCACTTATAATTTACTCTCCGTACAGGACGTAGGTTGTTATATGAGGTTCAAGTGACGGGGTTGAAAAAAAGTACTGAGGAAAATGCAGCGGAACACAACAGAGGAATTGAGGGTGGTTGGAACAAAAGGAGTATTTTTTGGGACTTACCATACTGGAGTTCACTATTGATACGACACAATTTGGATGTGATGCACATTGAAAAGAATGTGTTTGACAATGTGTTCCACACAATCATGAACACGGAAGGCAAGACGAAAGACACTCTAAAGTCTCGGGAGGATTTGGACACTCTTTGTCGCCGTCCAGAGTTGAAAAAGGATGAGCGTACAGGTAAATTTCCAAAGGCTAGCTACACACTGGATAAGCCACAAAAACAAAGATTGTGTAGGTGGATAAAGGAGTTGAACTTTCCGGACGGCTACGTGTCGAACTTGAGTTGATGCGTAGACACAACAACGGGTAAGGTTGCAAGGATGAAGAGTCATGATTGTCATGTATTTATGCAACGCTTGATACCGATTGCGTTCCGAGAACTTCTTCCTCTCAATGTGTGGAGGGCTATCACTGAATTAAGTCTATTTTTTAGAGATTTAACGGCTACAACGATCACGATCGATGATATGATTCGTTTAGATGAAGACATTCCAGTGATTTTTTGTAAGTTGGAACAAATTTTTCCACCTAGCTTCTTTAACTCGATGGAACACTTACCCGTTCACTTAGCGTATGAAGCGAGAATTTGTGGTCCGGTGCAATACAGGTGGATGTACCCATTTGAAAGGTAAAATCTTACTTTTTTTATTTCATTACAATTACACATGCATTCGTATAAGTTTTATATATATATATATGTGTGTGTGTATATCAGGTATCTCCACAACTTGAAACGCAATGCTAAACAAAAGGCAAACGTTGAAGCATCGATTGTGAATGCTTATTTGAATGAAGAGGTTGGCATGTTTTGTTCTTATTACTTTGAAGACCACGTCAACACAAAGTTAAGAAGTGCTCCACGTAACTTCGGTGGTACATCCGCTGACGATATCAGTGAAGAGGTCGATGGAATGCTCTCCATATTCAAGTCTAAGGCTAAGGGACGGCCAATAGGAAAACTCACTGAACGATATTGGGAGACGAACTCGGAGGCGGAAATAGCACAAACGTATGTGTTGTTGAATTGTGATGAAGTTCAGCCATACGTTGAGTAAGTATTTCATATATAAATCGTCTATTTAAATACCACTTCATTTATGTCATTTAATATTAACCAAGTTTTTGAATGTTGTGAATTAGGATGTACACTCAAGAACTACGACGAGCAGAACCAAACATCTCAGATGCATATATAGATGCTCGTATTCAACGTGAATTTTCCCGATGGTTCGAACGTTATGTGAGTACCATTTAATTAATTATGTTTTACGTAAATAAATTAATATTTATTTTAATTAATTTTAAATTGAGTCGTATAGGGACGGGATAACGCTCTAGACAGTCGATTCTTACGAGATCTCAGCAAGGGACCACTACGTCGTGTAAAGACTTACAACAGTTATATTGTGAAGGGCTACAGATTTCATACGTCTGGGTATGCATCGACAAAGGCAACTACCAACAGTGGCGTCTGCGTTAGCAGTGCGAATTACAATGCAGATGCAAGTGATTACTTTGGGGTGTTACGGGAAGTCGTCGAAGTAGAATATCCAGGATATCCAACAAAGACTGTAGTGTTGTTCAAGTGTCATTGGTTTGATTCAGGCCATCTAGGAACAAGAATTCACCCGGAGTACAAGCTCGTTGATGTTAGTTCGAAAAGGGCGTATGTTGGGGATGATCCATTTGTATTTGCCCATCAAGTATCTCAAGTATACTACTGCACATATCCGGGAGCTCCACGTGGTTATGAATGGCACGCTGTTTGCAAAGTAAAGGCAAGGTCAATGGTAGAAGTCCCTAAAAAGGACAAAAATACTGAAGATGAATCTCCATTTCAAGCAGAACAAATAGAGACTCCAACTGAAGTCTTTACGGGAGATTTCAATCTTTCTGTACCCTTGACGGCTGCAAATCCCCAATTAATCGAAATTGAAGGTGAAGAGGAGGGGGATGAAGAAGATGATGAAGAGGAGAATGAAGATGAGGATGAAGAGGAGAATGAAGAAGATGAGGATGAGGAGGAGGATGAGGAAGATGATGATGAGGAGGAGGAGGAGGATAAGGACGAAGAGGAGGATGAAGACGATGAAGATGAAAATTAATTAATTATTTCCTATTTTATAAAAGTTAATTAATTATTTATCATTTAGGTACAAATTATAAAAATTTAATTTACTATAAATATAAGTCACAACTAATATATATATTAATATATGTGGAAGAAATGAATTAGTAGGTCTAGCATATAGTAGGGTTTAGGGTTTTGGTAATTTATTAGGTCTAGTATATAGTATATAGAAAAAATTGAATTATTTCAAAAAAAAAAAAAAATCGCCAAAATGCTGACGGAATTAACTTTCTTCCACATTTTATAAAAGTTAATTAATTATTTATCATTTAGGTACAAATTATAAAATTTTAATTTACTATAAATATAAGTCACAACTAATATATATATTAATATATGTGGAAGAAATGAATTAGTAGGTCTAGTATATAGTAGGGTTTAGGGTTTTGGTAATTTATTAGGTAAAAATTGAATTATTTAAAAAAAAAAAAAAATCGCAAAAAATACCGACGGACGGATTATCCGTCGGTATTTACTTTTTGAAAAATGCCGACGGATTATCCGTCGGTATTTACTTTTTTGAAAAATACCGACGGAATATCCGTCGGTATTTACTTTTTGAAAAATACCGACGGAATATCCGTCGGTATTTGAACATGCCGACGGAAAATAAATCCTTATATATAACTCAACCTAGGATTTTCTTTCACTCTTTCCAAACTTTCCTCTTTACGATCCCTACTCGATCCTCTTCTCCAACCAACTTTTCGGCGACCTCACCGGCCCTATTCCCGCGCCGATTTCTCTCCACCAATCTTCCGCGACGATTTCTCTCCAACGTGAAGCATGGCCGCCGCCCAATCTGTGCTCCTCCGGCGTTTTAATAAGTTGGCCGACTCCTACGTAAGTGATTTTGAGTTTAGATTGAAAAATTTTGAACTTCAACATCGAGTTTTTTTTTTTAATTTTTTGGTTGTTTCCTTGAAGTAGACGAAGTCGCCGCCCTTCGCCGGAGACTGGAAGAAGACGAAGCCACCGTCAGTTTCTGGAAGTACGTATTAGATGATGATCATAATGATCAAGTAAGCTACTAATTAATTTGATTTGTTAAAAACAATGTCAATTTCTTCACATTCCCAACATAATATTTCATGTAATATTATTGTTTCATTACATAATATTTTAATTTTTACATAATGACATTTTTGACATTTTTTACGAAATTTCTTCACATTCCCAACCTCTCCGAAAATGTAATTCTGGTCGGAAAATGAAATTTTGGTCGGGGCCTCCCCGGCCACGCATATTTTTTTTATTAATATTTTGTTTTACTGACGGATATTCCGTCGGTATGTTAATTTCGGAATTATTTTTTTTCATTCATATTTTGTGTTACCGACGGATATGCCGACGGATATTCCGTCGGTCAAATGCCGACGGATATTCCGTCAGCATAATGCATATTTTTTTTTCATTCATATTTTGTTGCTGGTAACTCTAACAGGACCGTAAAGACACCATCACGTGATTGATCATCCTTGTCTAGTCTACTATCAATGGAGCTCGTTTTAACAGGGAGCAATCCATGACTATGTTTGTTTTGAGATTACGGTGGAGGGTGGAAATGCGGATGTTGAAATCTAGGAATTTTAAAATTCTGATGAATATTATGTATTTATTTTGAGATTTTGAATAAATTTGTATATAACTTTATGTCAAGTTATAAGTAGGTAAAATTGTGTAATCTGATATTAATATAATATTAGAGAAACTTTATGTTAATTTAAGTGTGTAAGAATGGATATATATATATATATTTTATTTTTTTTAAATGTGAGCTAGAATTTTGAAATGTGAAATGTTAGAACAGATCCGGTGAAAAAAATCCAAAACAACCCTACCCTTTTGAATGGATGGAGAAATTAACTATACTTTTTACGCGTGAAAATAGGTAATAAAATGTGTTTACATTGATTTAATTTTTGAAATGTTTCTCTCCTGAAATGAACATGCATGTTTATTATTACTAAAATGATTTCAGGGGGTTTTCTTTGTTCTTTCAACATTTTGTTTTTTTGAAAAAAACTGAAAGCAAAAAATGTACTGAATTTTAGAACTCGTACTTTAATTTCTCTTGAGTTGAATGTTTATACTATTAAGTGGGTGTTTTCAAACACTATAAGGTGCTTAAAAACACTTTTTTTTCAAATAGAATCACTTTTGGAGTGTTTTCAAACACAACCAAGTGATTAAGTTAATTTGTTAGAAGTGATTTTGATGAAGCACCCCTCCACCTACTTCTAATAGCTTCTATGTGCTTCTCATCATTACAATAATCAATTTTACAATTTTACCCTCACAATTTAAATAATATTTCATCTTTACACATTATCTATCCAAATGTAATAAGGGTGTTTTTTGTAAATTTATAAAAAAAGTGATTTGTTTTGTAAACACTACAACATATACACAATTGATTTAAAGTGCTTAATTTTAAAACACTATCAACTTTCAATTTTATTATAAAAATCAATTTTAATCACTTTGAATCAATCAATATAATTTGCAAACACACCCTAATTATGTTGCCAGAGAATACCCCTCCAGCTTTTATCATTTATTAATTTTATATTCATGTAAAATGTTAAATTTATTCTTTTAGGGCACATTTGGTAGGATTTACTAATTGTCTGGCTCAAGACCCAACCTAATTAATTCAAGATTTTTAATATATTTGGTGCTGATTTAATAAATGGAATTTGCAATTGACAATAATGACCTCACTGAAATATAATTATTCCAACTTTACCACTCTAAATTTGAATTGCCCTTTTCAATTTTCAGTGAGCAATATTAATGTTGAAAAAATCTTTTACCATATTGTCCTCCTTAAACTAATGAATTACCCATTTAACCCTCAACCCAAACATTTTGAAAACACAACATTTTTAAATTAAACTCTCAAAACTTCTGATTATTATGGCACCTAAGAACTTTGACATAAAAAAAACAATACATCAATTCTGACCTGCTTATAATTTACCAACATCATGAGCAATAAGAAATAGGTGATTAAATGGTATTACTAGAGCACACTTTCTTTTTGTTTATTTAACAATTCATCAAAATAAATAAAAAATTTAAGGATATCAATTGTATACCAATGTCTATAAAAAGACATATATTCTCAAGACATAGTTGTCATTCAAGCAACATAAAACTTTATTTATAAACACAACCAATAATCCATGTGTTTATCACATCAATGATGAATACTTGCAAGTAAAAAAAGAATCCTCTTCAGGAACATTCTTGGGAGAGTCATAAACTGCATTAATCATTGTCACCCAATAAAATGAAATCATCTCAAAAACATCTTCGGGAGAGTCATAAACTGCATTCAATATGCACTCTACAAGCTAGGGGTGGGCATAAAACGAGAAAATTTCATTTTACGTCCTGTAACTTAGGCCTAATCCAGTTTATATCCTTTAAGTTTTCACTTTTTCAATTAACATCCTAGGGTGTCCAATTTATGTCCTTTTAGGTCCAATTTATGTCCTTTTCGCCGGAAAATTGGAATTCCGGTCAAATAGTCCAATTTATGTCCTTTAAGTTTGAAAATTAGAAATTAATAATTAAAAAATTCTGAAAAAAATTAAAAATATCATTAAAATTTATAAACAGTGTAAAATAAAAATAAAAAATTCTTAAAAAAATTAAAAAATCTACAATTCAAAAAATTTGAAAAATTTGTAAATTAAAAATAAAAAATTACTAAAAATCTCATAAAAACATAAAATTCTAAATAAAAAAAATCTATAAATTAAAATTTTTAAAATAAAATTAAAAATTATACAATTCTAAAAACCTCATTAAAATGAATTTGACACGGTTCTACAATAAATCAAGGCGTGGAATCCAAAAAAAATTAGGAGTTCGAGAAAAACTTTAATGGTGCATGAGTTCGAATCAAGTCTGATTTTTATTATTATTATTGGGTTTTTAGAATTTTTAATATTTAATCTACATATTTTTTAAAAATAAAAGAGATTTTTAGAATTTATAATGAATTTTTTAGAATTTTTAATGAGATTTTTGAATTTCTTAATTTTAAGTTAAACATTTTTTATTTTTTCAATTGTAAAAATTTTTATTTTTATTTTACACATTTTATAATTTTTAATGAGATTTTTAAAAAATTAAATAAGATATTTTGAATTTTATTTTACACATTTTATATTTTTTAATTTTAATGATGTTTTCGGATTTTTAATAATATTTTAAAAATTTTAAAGATATTTTTAGAAAAATTATTTATTAAAATTTTAAAAATTTCAAACTTAAAGGACGTAAATTGGACTATTTGGCCGGAATCCCAATTTATTCTTCACATTCCGGTGAGTTTGAAAATTTTCCGGTAAAAAGGACGTAAATTGGACCAAAAAGGACGTAAATCGAAAAGGTAAAAACTTAAAGGATATAAATTGGATTAGGCCTAAGTTACAGGACGTAAAATGAATTTTTCTCGCATAAAACCGAACCGACGATTTTTGGTTTATTTGGTTCAGTTTATTCGGTTGTTCGGTTGATTTTTTTTAAAATTTTGATTTTTTCGGTTCGGTTTATATTTTCTAAAAACCAAATTAACCGAATCGACCGAACTATAAATAAAATATATATATATATATATATATATATATATATAAAACCCTAGATCTAATCTAACTTTAAACAATTAAACATTCATTTTTATTTATGCCGTTTCTTTTCTTGCTTGAATATTAATGTACTTTTATTTAAGTTATATATGCTAGTTTTGTTTTGGAATAACATATTATTTAATTTATTTTACAGTAACTTCTATTATGTAGTTGAATTTTTAATACTGGACAAGGAGTTGCCAAATATCACAATGAACACCAGAAAGCAACCTGGTCTTTTGATTTTTCTCAAGTCGACCCCACGAAATTTGCTACCGGAGGCAGTGATCGATCTATTAAAATATGGAATATCAATGAGGTAAGCTAGTTAGCTACTAATTACTCCCTCCGGAGATTATCATTCTATAAACTGCTAGCTAGCTATAAATTTGCTACTGGAGGCAGTGATCGTTCTATTAAAATATGGAATATCAATGAGGTAATTACTCCCTAGCTCCGGAGAGTATCATTCTATAAACTCAAGTACTGATTAATGTTTGTTTCGATTCTTTCCTTACATGAATGTTGATGTACAGAGCAATTCGATCTACACTATCCCGAGGCTACAAACGAATTTATGAACTCTTTTAACCTAGGCTAAGTTTATGGCCTGCAAAAATATTGATTTAGTTATTGGTATTTCAAAATTTTCTTGCATGGTAGCTAAGACTAGAATTAAGTGAATATAATTGACATGAAAATTATGTGGTAAATTTGTATTGAATCCAATGCAATTTTGTTTCAGGTTTATGCTTATGATAAGTCTTTGCCAATGCCAATTGCTCGTCGTAAATTAGAATATGTTGATCCTTCATCTGAAGAACATAAGACAAATAGAAAAAATGTTTTTGTTACGGTTGTGCGTTGGAGGAAAAAATCTCAAATGCTTGTTGCTGGTAACTCTAATGGAACTGTAAAAATACTTCGAATGGTTTGAGCACAACTTGATTTCTCTCCTCATAATTTTTTATGATAATATCAAAAAAAAAAAAAAAAAAAATCCACCATTAGATGATTGATCATCCTTGTCTAGTCTACAATCAATGTAGCTCGTTTTAACAAGGTCCAATCCATGACTATGTTTGTTTTGGGATCATTGTGGAGGGTGGAGATGCGAATGCCGAAATCTAGAAATTTTAAAATTCTGATGAATATTGTGATGTTATGTATATATGTTTTGAGATTTTGAATATAACTCTATGTCATGAATTTTTTTAATATAACTTGTACTTTAATTTCTCTTGAATCGAATTAAATCTTGCTACTTTTATCTATCTAATACATGATATACCTCTACTATCATTTGCATTTAAATTTGATCCTAATATTCTCACTAAGCAATGACATGAAACAAAATAGTTTGATTATCACAATAATATACAAAAATTCAATTCAAACATGTTGGTCCTGAAACAGTATATAACAAGTGTATGGGGGGAATACACTTGTATGCAAATTCATTTCAACTTTTATCAAACAGAGTTCAACAAGTTTGTCTTGGACAACTCTGCTAAAGATGTATAACCTTTTCTAAGATAACCAAGCTACTAAGTGCTACAGAGTACTTAGTTGAATGACTATCTAAGTTGGTTATAAGGGCGGAATTAGTGGTTGGCCCTTTAGTTTAAACTCCTTTAAGCTCTGAAATCACTTAGGCAATATAGTCCAGTTTTCAGGGAACTTGTCCAATACAGTTTTTGTACAGTCTTTGAATATATTTCCTTTGAAGGATCAGTTTTGTGTGCAGTGTTGAATGTATGAAAGTACTTTGAAAGTAAATCAACACAAGAGTTTATAGTGGTTCAGAGACTCAAGCTCCTACATCCACTTTCCCTGATTTAACAGGATAATTCCTTCACTCTTGAAATTAACTTGTTTTATAGTGCCAAGGTGCACTTGATCAAGAACACCACTCCTTGGTGAATTGATCCCTATGATGTCTCGAGTCCTAGTACCCTCTTCTCAACTCAGAACTGAACTGTTCTTCTCTCAACAGTCAGCTCCTACCACTTCTACTACTACAACCTTCTCACTTTCTCACTTGAAAGGGGTAAGGGTTGAAGCAAGGTTCCAACTAATGAGATATCCTTTACAATGAAGATTAGTGTATAAGGATAGGATATCTCTCTAAGCTTTGTATGGATATACAGTAAGTTCAGCTTAGATGAAGTGTTTGAAGACTAAGATAGTCTCTTTGAAAGTTTGAGAGCACTTGGCAACTTGTAGGATAGTTGGCTTAGTAGTTGGTTGCTCCAAATGGTCTTCACACTTCTGTATTTATAGACAAATTTGAGGATTTTCCCGTTGGAGAGGCAGTCCCAGTTGCTATAAATGTCTTCCTTGAGTTCTTCAAACTGGAAGACAGATTCTTGATAGTGACATGTCCTCATTTGGGTAATAAACGACTCTTAAGACTTTGTCTTCATTCTGCAGCACTCTTCCCAATGTCTGACTTTAAGATTCACTTGTTATGACTTGGACATGGCTTCTGAAGGTTGATCCAATGATAGGACAACATTCCTTATCAAATGGACAACTCTGCTTATCACTATCAGCATACATGCTTATCAGCATAGTTGGCTTGCTCTTCTTCAGATGACTTGGCTCTTTCCCTTTGCTTCATGTAGATGTGATCTCAGCATGATTCATTGAAGTCTTTTAGGGTGTAGTTGTCTTTATCTCTTCAGCATAGTTGACTTTCAAGCTTCAGAACACTTGTTCTGGTTTAATTGTACTGAGACAACTCTTCTGGACAACTCTCCTGATCAGCATACTTGGCCTTTAAGTTTCAGAACCTTTGTTCTTGTTTTAATTGTGCAGAGACAACTTCTCTGGACAACTCTCCTGATCAGCATACTTGGCCTTTAAGCTTCAGAACCTTTGTTCTTGTTTTAATTGTGCAGAGACAACTTCTCTGGACAACTCTCCTGATCAGCATACTTGGCCTTGAATAGCTTAGGTGATTGTTCCAGAATTTGAGCCTTAAGGGAACTTGTTCTTGATAGTCTTCAAACCATATGTTCCCCCTCAAGTTGTGCATCTAATCATCTAAGAGCTGCCTAACATATCAGCTTCTCATCTATCCTAATTCTATATGTTCTAACAGTCTTAGAACATAATCATCTTGACTTAGGCATGTCTCAGGGGGTTTTTGGTATTCAATCAAAACATTTATCATTTTATTCCCAACAATTTCCCCCTTTTTGATGATGCCAAAACCTATACATTTTATGCAAAAGTGACTTGACTACACCTATTACATTTATCTTCAGAAGACATGACTAGAGTCAATTTTCCTGAAAAAGAATGTGTTAGTGTACTCACCATTCATGTTGCAGATAGGTTTTAAAGATAGGCATAGAGAGATTTCTGTAACAGTGTTTCTTGATTCAAAGGATGTTCAACTATCATTCATTCAAAAGTACATTACAAGCATGTTGATAGTTGAAGTTAACATATCAGAGCATGAATTCAAAACACTATTACATCAGAGCATATACTAAATACTTAATAACATCTAGATCTTCAAGTATCTGAGCAAAAACTTATATTAGAGCAAACAAATTTTCAAAGCACATCAGCATTCTTGACCAAACTTCAGCATAGATGACCAATTAACCATATCTTCAGATAAGATAAGTTTTCAACCACCAAAAAGGTCAGAAGACTTAGCCATTTTAGAGATCATCTTCTTTAGGTGGCACCATCCCATATTGTGCCCACACTCTTCTTTTCAGCTCCATGGCTTCTTGGTTGGTTCCTTTGGGTCCAAGGGTCATCTTGTTCAACTTGAGGATCTCTAGAAACTCTCTCAGGATCCTTGACTGGTCAATCCATCCATCAAGCTTTGGAGGCATGTAAATGATAGGCTTGGGGGCATTGAGTTCAGTTCTTGCAATATCAGCAGCTGCAAGCAACTGTTGATACAACTCTCTGTAATATTCTATCATAAACTCAGCAAAGGAAGAGTTGGCATCTCTTCCATTCCATCTGTCAATGACATAGTAGTCATAGACAAATTCCCTTTTAGCCTCTTCACATGTGTCATTCAGCTGGATAGGCACCCATTTATCCAAGTGTGGGTATTTGGTGTCCATGGGAATCAGTAGCTGGGGCTTCATTTTGCTGTAGGTTGCTCTCCTTCTTCTTGGCTTTTGGAAGTCAGCTCTTCTTTTATCTCTTGCTTTGTTGGCCTCATCCATCAAGTCCATTTTCTCTTGGGCCCTCATCATGGCCAGTTTCTGTTGAGTTTCAGGGTCTTTGCCATACCCTTCATGAAACAACTTTGATGGATCAAGAGCTAAGACAATTGTCTTCTTTTTGGGCTCAGGTCCAAATCCTTTAGCAAACAATTCTTCAATATTTTCAGTAGACTTGGGATCTTCAGCACTCTTGTCAGTTTCAGAGGATTTATCCTTTTCAGCATTCTTGGATACTTCAGCAGTTTTGTCTTTTTCAGCATTCTTTGCCTTTTTGGAAGTAGGCTCATCATCATCAATTCTGAATTCAGGGGGCAGATCAAGGTTGTTGGGAAAATCAGTGAATGTTTCAGCTTTTCTTTTGTTTCCTTTGGCCTTCTTAGTCTTTCCTCTAGTTTGGACACCTTCAGCATCTTTGTCCAAACCAGATACCTCTCCTCCTGGTCTTTGCTGTAGCCTAACTCTTTCCTCTTGTGCTGAAGCCATTGAGTTCTTCAAGGCAATTGCTAACTGCTCTTCTTCATCCAAATCTTCTAAGTTTGGCACTGCTGGCTCTTTTCCTTTAACTTCAGGAACTTTGTCCTTTCCCTTGACTGGGCTTCCAATGACTAAGCCACCTTTTGCTCTTGCTCTTTCCCTTTCCCCCTTTTTGGCAGCATCAAAACATTGGGGTTTGAGCTCACTCATTGTTGTAGCCATCAGGGATTGGGCTAGGTTCAGAGATTTCAACTCTTCCAACAGATATACATTCTCATCATGTATATTCTGCATCTTATCACTGCTCAAGCTAAGGAAAGCTAGAACAGGCTTCATCTTTTGTTGGACAACCTCCTCCAAGGTTGCTTTCAGAGATGCATCAAGTTGGGCCTTAAGAAGCTCAGTGAGGTTGGCCACTGCACCTTCAGCAATGTTGGCCATCACTTCTTGGGAAAACTTTTCTGAGGCTGCTTTTACCATAGCAAGTCTTTGTTCCTCAGCTCTTTTTCTTTGCAATGATGTCTTCTTTCCAAGTGCTTGTTTGACATTTAGTCTGAGAGCTTTGACATTGGCATTGTGATTATCTCTCAGCAGCTTTTGTTCCTTCTTGACCTCCTCTGAGATGGATTCCATGGTGGATTTGGCTTTTTGAACTTCAGTGGAAATGGTTTGGAGACCAGTTTCCACACCACTTATCCTTGCTTCCAAAGTGGGTAGCACCACATCCTCAGAGCCTGTTAATCTCATCTCCACAGATGCTAGAGTTCTTCCTTGCTCATTCAATGCTCCTGATGTTTCAGCATTAGCAAATTAGACTTGATGAGTCAAGGAGTCTAACTTCTCTGACTGCATTCCAAGAAAGGCTTGTGCTGAGCCTGTATCCACTTGGATGGGAGCATCTGTCAAGAACTCATCTGCAAATATTTGGTCAAGGGAAATACCTGCAATATTAGACAGATCAAAAATGTTAGGAAATAAACACTCATCACCCTCAATTTCTTTTTCATAAGACTCTGATACATTAGCAGCCTTCTTCTCATTTTCAACTCTTTCTTTTCTTCCTTCATTTATAATGTCCTCACCCAAGGAATCAGGCCTCCTTTCATCAAGGGATTCTTGAAGTTCAGATTTGACTTCAAGAATAACCTGTCCTTCCTCACTTATACTACCCTCTATTTGTGGTATACTCACTATCTTAGTGATCACAACCTCTCTTTCATCCTCTACTCCCTCTGATTTATTGACTAGTCTCTCCTTTTCAACACCTTCACCTAGACCTGCAACATCTCTACCTTCAACAAGGTTCAAAGATGGCAGTTGTGGGGAGATCACAGTGCTTATTTTAGCAGCCACTGAGTCATCCTGAATGAGTAAGGGCTGATCAGTGTCCAACTCTCCTGACACTGAATAGCCCTTAGTCAAACCAGCCTCTAAAGCAGGAACCTCAACATCTTTAGGCTGTGCCTTGGGTTCAGAAGAACCTTCATTGGCAGATGTATCTTTGGTTGTGTTACCACCATTGGTCAACACCTCTGATGAAACAGAGCCTTTCCTATGATAGGTTAGGAGAGGGGTTGAAGCCAGATTGGATTCAGAAGGGTTGGGATTGGTTTCAGGAGGGTTGGGTTTTGAGGGGTTTGAGGGATCATCAGGGGAATCATTATCATTTGAGCTACTATCGGGGTGTTTGATGCCCTTAGCTTTTCTTTCCTTCTCCTCAATGATCTTCTCATCTACTAACTTTGCAAACACATTCTCATCAATGAGAAATCTTGTTTTTAGCACACCAACAAAGTGTAGTAGTCTACTTTCCTCCACTTGCCACCAGTTTGCACCCTTATCTTGGATGACTTGTGATATCTCCATTATAGTTTTGTCTTTAACATCCACAAGCATCCTCAAATCATGAAATGTCTTCTGAATTTTTGGAAATTCAGCAAGTTGTGGATACAAACTGTCCACAGTAGCCTTGGCTCCACCTCTGAGCATACACTCATAAGTATACTCCTCCTCATCTCCACTTGAATGGGGACTTTGGGTTATAGGGGAGTTGGCTCTGTCTTCTCCTAAAGTGGCTTCAGGTAGGTTAAGTTCAGGGATGTTGGCTTCAGAAGGGTTGGGTGCAGTTGAAGGTACTTCAGTTGCTTTTGAGAGAAATGGATCTGAAGGGGCTTTGCTCAGGGGGGTTGGCTCACTAAGTGCAGATTCTAAAAGCTTTGAATAATTGAGCTTGGATGAGTGATTCGGGTGGAATTTACACGTTTTAGAGGCACATGTGAAGCGTGTTTTGATGTGGATTTCATTGATTTATGCATGGAATATGATTGTTTAAGCCGAAATGAGAGAAAGGTTGTGTTTTGTCGATTTTGTAGGAAATACGATGAAATTTGGAGCAAAACACCAACCATACCTCACTGGATCAGGAAGAGGAGTGCACGGTTGGATTCGTCTCGAAAATCGGAGTGGAATAGCCTAAAGAATCGAGACAATCGGACAACCGAGGCGAAAGATATGCACGAAACAAGTTTGGAGTGCCCAGCAACTCGGCCGAGCTAGCCAACTCGGCCGAGCCCCTGATCAAGGCAGATTCTGGAATCAACTTCCATCCGGCCGAGCTAGCTGATCCGGCCGAGTGCGAGGAAAAGATTGGAGAGACAATCCGGCCGAGCTAGCTGATCCGGCCGAGTGCGAGGAAAAGCTTGGAGAAACAACTCGACCGAGTTGGACCACTCGGCCGAGCTACTGAAGGATGCAGAATCTGGAACCAATTTCCATCCGGCCGAGCTAGCTGATCCGGCCGAGCTGCTGAACAAAGTTTGGACGCTGGAATCAATTGCACTCGGCCGAGTGGGGCAACTCGGCCGAGCCCTGAAGATTTTGGCCACGATTTTAACACCCCAACTCGGCCGAGCTGTCCCACTCGGCTGAGTCACCCCTGCTCTCGGTGCCTTTTGCATATTTTGTCCAATTTCCAAGGACTTAAGTGCAATTTTCATCCTTAAACCCTACCCCAACACTATATAAGGCCTCATTCTTGAAACCCAAGACATTCTCCCCCAATCCACACATAGTTACACATACTTGGAGGTGTTTTGGCCATATCTTCATCAAATCACTCAAGAAAGGATGCATTAGCTCCCAAATTCCATTCCACACCACATTCTAGACTAAGCTTTCTCTTTCTTTTCCTTTTTACTTAGTTATTTCATTTGGAATTTGTAATTTGATTATGTTAGTAGTTAGCTAAACAACTTTGTGGTTCTAAGGCATTGTAAGACTTGGATTGATGTTTATGAGTAATTTCTTGCTTTAATTGGTGTTTATCTCGTATTTGCATATTCAATTATTCATTATAAAGCATGTTGTTAGTGGCCATAATGATTTGCTTGATTTATTGTTAATTGGGGTAGTATCGGGAGATTTATTCCATTTAATCGTATGCGAATATGCAACCCGGTATTATTATGATCTCGGGAGAGGATTAATTATCGGAGAGGGAATCGAATGATCTTAGGAGCTATTTTAGATGGTGTAATGTTTGTGATGTAGACATACGAGCTTATATTACATTGCGTCTTTGGATTAATTTGTATCGGGAGATCGATTAGTTCTTTTTGTGTGATCACCTTATACGGGATAACCTTAATGGCCCTTTAAACGAGACAACATTCATAAACGGACATCTAAGAACTACAATTGCCTTGGAACCCACCTTTTCTCTTTGAGTTACATTCGTTTTACGTTCATTTTACTTGTTTGCTTGGTATTTGATCGATTTCGTCTTTGCTCTTTATTACTTATTTGTGACACTTGTTAGGTAATATTAGAGTAATTCACACCACTCAAATTATCGATCACGTCTATTTAGAATTCGACTAGCAAACTACCCTTTTATGCCTTAACCTCCTCGTGGGATCGACCTCGTGCTTATCACGCTATGATAGACGCCGTATACTTGCAGTTGTTTATTTAGTGTTGCATAACACGTGTATCAATGAGTCAAGGGGTGACAGCAATCTTGTCTCATCTACAGCTAAATCTGCAAGCACATCTATCCCACTTCTTTGCACACTCCCTTCTGGAGAATATCTCTTTGTAAGATTGACAGGGGTGATTGGTTGGTTTGTGGGAGTTTCATGGGTTTCAGGGGAGTTGGGATCAGGATTCTAAGATTCAGGAAGGTTGGCCTCTATTGGTTGACCTTCAGGGACTTTGGATTCTGGAGTTCCAGAACCAGAAGAGTTAGTCCTTGACTTAGATTTGGTTCTGCTTTCAGCTCTGCTCTCTCTTAGAGCAAGTTGTAGAGACTTTTCTTCTTGAAGCTCTAACACTTTTTCAGTAGGCTTGGCCCTTCTCTTGTTAGCCCTACTGCTCCCACTTCCTTCTCCATCCTTCTCAGGGACAACTTCCCTGATCCTCTTCTCACCCTTAGACTTTTGTCTAGTCTCATTGTATCTCTGCCTCAATTCTTCTGAATGATCAGAAGGTACATGCACTCCTTCTTCAGCAACTTCTTCAATTTCAGTTGAGGCTCCTGAGTTCTCTTCTGAAGGGATTTGAGACACCTTTCTTGTCTTCACAACTCTGGCCTTAGTTCTTTTCTTCAACTTTGGCTTTTCTTCAGCTTTTTCTTCAGTAGGTTTGGCCAGTTGCAACCTTCTTTGCTCAGTTTTCTTACTAAGCTTTCTGAACATAATTTTCTGGGCAGGAAGGGGCTTTGCAAAGGTTTGCATTTGGGAATAGTGGGAAAACCTTTCAATCAACAAGCTTTCCCTGGTGCAATACTTGAGTTTTCCTTCCAATACAACCTTATTGTGAGCTCTCACTTTGAATTTGGCCTTTTCCTTCATCATCTCAGACAAGATGAAGGTCCTCCAATCAAACTTGATGCCTTTGTCACTAGCATCAATAACTGCAGCCATAATTCTAATTCTTGGATGGCTGACCTGCTCCAAGCTTCCAGTGTTGCTCAAGAGACTCTTGGTGATTACCTCAAAAAGATTTAGAAATTTTGGCTTAAGAGTTCTCTTGTGTTGTGTTGAAGAAATGGGGCCTGGGACCAATAGCCATTCTTTTGCTATCTCCTCTTCATGGTTAGCACCATAGAATTCTGTATTCCTTCCCTCTGAAGGCAATCTAAAAGCTCCTTCAAGGTCTTCTTCAGAAAATTTCACCCTGTGAAATCTCTCTTCCTCCTCTCCCTCTGCTACATATGAGAGTCTTGTAGCAACTTCACCATCTTCAGGCTTGCCTTTCCACTTGAGGAAGGCAAAGAACTCAGCCATATAGCTCTCCAGACAAGAGCTTGGCCTTTCTTCCATGAATTTCTTGAGTTACCTCAGGTTCTTCACTTTCAAATGATGCAATAGGCTCAAAGTGAAGGTTGTTCTTGTTGCTTAGATAGCCAAAATCAAGGTCTAGAGCCTTGTTGGAGAAATCAATGATCATTTCTGGTCTTACTTTGGGAGCCATTGAAGGTTACAGAAGTGAATTTGAGTGAGTTTGAGAGTGTTTGAAGAAGATGAAAGCTAGGGTTTCGAATACTTGGGGAAGAAGTGTTTGTGGGGGATCTTAAGACATGTGAATATTCTAAAAAGAATGTTTGTCAATGAGTTGGTGAAGTCTTGAGGCAATTCAACGGTTAACAAAAATGGAAAATGTTGGTCCTGAAAGGAGTATATGACAAGTGTATGGGGGGGGGGGGGGGGAATACACTTGTATGCAATTCTTTTGCTAATTTGATCAAACCAGAGTTTCAGCAAGGTTGTCTTGGACAACTCTGCTGAAGGAGATTAACTCTTCTAAGATAATCAAACTACTAAGTACTATTGAGTACTTAGTTGAATGACTATCTAGGGGAGTTATATGTGCGGAATAGTGGTTGGCCCTTTAAGTTTAGACTCCTTTAATTTCTGAAATCACTTTCTCAATCCAAAACAGTCCAGTTAAGCTTCAGGGAAGTTGTCCAAAAACAGTTTTGCACAGTCTTTGAATATGTATCTTTGAAAGATCAGTTTTGTGTGCAGTGTTGAGTGAATGAAAGTACTTGGAATGTAAATCAACACAAGAAGTTATAGTGGTTCAGAGACTCAAGCTCCTACATCCACTTTCCCTGATTTAACAGGATAATTCCTTCACTCTTGGAATTAACTTGTTTTATAGTGCCAAGGTGCACTTGATCAAGAACACCACTCCTTGGTGAATTGATCCCTAGGATGTCTAGAGTCCTAGTACCCTCTTCTCAACTCAGAACTGAACTGTTCTTCTCTCAACAGTCAGCTCCTACCACTTCTACTACTACAACCTTCTCACTTTCACTCTTGAAAGATGTAAGGGTTGAAGTAAGGTTCCAACTAATGAGATATCCTTTACAATGAAGATCAGTGTATAAGGATAGGATATCTCTCTAAGCTTGTGTATGGATATACAATGAGGTTCAGCTTAGATGAAGTGTATGAAGACTAAGATAGTCTCTTTGAAGGCTTTAAGAGCACTTGTCAACTTGTAGGATAGTTGGATATTCTTGTCAAGGTTGAGGTGCTTTCAAATGGTCTTCACACTTCTGTATTTATAGACAAAATGGAGGATTTGCCCGTTGGAGAGGCAGCCCCAAATTGCTATAAATGTCTTCCTTGAGTTCTTCAAAATGGAAGACAGATTCTTGATAGTGACATGTCCTCATTTGGGTAATAAACGGCTGTAACAGTTTTGTCTTCATTCTGCAGCACTTTTCCCAATGTTTGACTTCTTGTTAGGACTTGGACATGGCTTCTGAAGGTTGATCCAATGATAGGACAACATTCCTTATCATCTGGACAACTCTCCTTATCACTATCAGCAGTTTTGCCTTTCAGCAAGGTTGGCTTGCTCTTCTTCAGATGACTTGGCTCTTTCCCTTTATTTCACTCCAAGGTGATCTTAGCTTGTTTCTTTGGTGATCTTTAGGGTGTGGTTGTCTCTTTCTCTTCAGCATAGTTGACCTTCAACCTTCTGATTCAATCATGCTGAGACAACTCTTCTGATCAGCATATTTGGTCTTTTAGCATCAGAGCACTTTACACATAGAGTTGGCTTCTTTGGACAACTCTCCTGATCAAAAACCTTTGAGTAGCCTTGTCCTTTTGAGCTAGGTAAGTTTGTTCTTGCATATGGCTAGCTTCTTTGGACAACTCTGCTGATCAGAGTTATTCAGCTTGTCTTTTGGTTTTACCAATCTTGCATATGGACACTTTCTCTGGACAACTCTCCTGATCAGATCATCTTATTGGACTTGTCCTTTTGAGCTTTATAATCTTGTTCTTGCATAAGAACATCTTCTCTAGACAACTCTTCTGATCAGTGCATTTGGTTTTTCATAGAGTGTCCTTGCTCTTAAGTGGTTGTTCCAGAATTTGAGCCTTGAGGGGACTTGATCTTGATCATCTTCAAAGCATAGGTTCCCCCTCAAATTGTGCATCTAATTGTCTAAGAGCTGCCTAACATTTCAGCTTCTCATCTAGCCTTATGCTATGTGTTCTAACATTTTTAGAACACTATCAATTTGACTTAGGCATGTCTCAGGGGGTTTTGGTATTAGATCAAAACATATCTCATTTTATTCCCAACAATTTCCCCCTTTTTGATGATGCCAAAACCTACATTATTTAAGCAAAAGTGACTTGTCTACACCTATTACATGTATCTTCAGAAGTCATGACTAAGGTCAATATTCCTGAAAAAAATGATGTGTTAGTGTATTCACTGTTTCTGTTGCAAGTAGGTTCAAGATAGGCATAGAGAGATTAGTGTTTCTTGATTCAAAATAAGTTCAACTATCATTCATTCAAAAATCATTACAGGCATGTTGATAGTTGAAATTAACATATCAGAGCATGAATCAATAACACTTAAATACATCAGAGCATTTCATTCTAACAATTCAAGACATAAAATAAGATATTCAGCATCAGATCACAGAGCTTGTATCAGAGCAATCTTTAACAGATCAGAGCAACCAGATTAGCACACCATATCAGCAATCTTGACCATATTTTAGCATAGTTGATCAATCAAGAAAGGTCAGAAGACTTAGCCATTTCAAAGATCATCCTCAGGGGGTGGCAGCATTCCATACTGTGCCCACACTCTTCTTTTCAATGCCATGGCTTCTTGGTTGGTTCCCTTAGGTCCAAGAACCATCTTGTTTAGCTTAAGGATCTCAGTGAATTCTCTCAGAATTCTTGCTTGATCAATCCATCCTTCAAGCTTTGGAGGCATGTATATGATTGGCTTGGGAGCTGTGAGTTCAAATCTTGCAATGTCAGCAGCTGCAAGAAGTTGTTGATACAACTCTCTGTAGTATTCTAGCATGAACTCAGTGAAGGCAGAGTCTGCATCTCCTCCATTCCATCTGTCAATGACATAATAGTCATAGACAAACTCCCTTTTGGCTTCTTCCCATGTGTCATTCAGTTGAATTGGCACCCATTTATCCAAGTGTGGATATTTGGTGTCCATTGGGATTAGAAGCTGAGGCTTCATCTTGCTGTAAGCTGCTCTTCTCCTTCTTGGTTTCTGGAAGTTTGCTCTCCTTTCATCTCTTGCTCTGTTGGCTTCTTCCATCAGATCCATTTTCTCATGTGCCCTCATCATGGCCAGTTTCTGTTGTGTTTCAGGGTCTTTGCCATACCCTTCATGAAACAGCTTTGATGGATCATGGGCTAGAACAGTTGTCTTCTTCTTAGGTTCAGGTCCAAATCCTTCAGCATATATTTCTTCAATGTCTTCAGTGGACTTGGTACTTTCAGCAGTTTTGCCAGATTCAGAAGATTTGTCCTTTTCAGCAGCTTTGAGCTCTTCAGCAATTTTGGCTTTCTTTGATGTAGGCTCATCTTCATCAATTCTGAATTCAGGTGGAAGATCAAGGCTGCTAGGAAAGTCAGTGAATTTCTCAATTTGTCTCTTCTTTCCTTGGGCCTTCTTGATCTTTCCTCTGGTTTGGACACCTTCAGCATCTTTGTCCAAACCTGACACTTCACCACCTGGTCTTTGTTGTAGCCTTACTCTTTCCTCTTGAGCTGAGGCCATTGAGTTTTTCAATGCCAATGCTAACTGCTCCTCTTCATCCAAATCTTCCAAGTTCAGCATTTCTGGCTCTTTTCCCTTTCCTTCAGGGACTTTGTCCTTCCCTTTCACTGGACTCCCAATTACTAAGGCACCTTTTGCCCTTGCTCTTTCCCTTTCCCCCTTTTTGGCAGCATCAAAACACTGGGGCTTGAGGTCACTCATTGTTGAGGCCATCAGGGATTGGGCCTGGTTTAGGGACTTCATCTCTTCCAACAAATACACATTTTCATCATGTATATCTTGCATTTTATCATTGCTCAAGCTAAGAAAAGCTAGAACAGGCTTCATTTTTTGTTGGACAACCTCCTCCAAGGTTGCTTTGAGAGATGCATCCAATTTAGCTTTCAGAAGCTCAGTGAGGTTGGCCACTGCACCTTCAGCAATGTTGGCCAGCACATCTTGGGAAAATTTTTCTGAGGCAGCTTTGACCATAGCTAGCCTTTGCTCTTCAGCTCTTCTCTTTTGCAGTGCAGTCTTCTTTCCAATAGCTTGTTTGACAGTTAGCCTGAGAGCTTTGACATTAGCATTGTGATTGTCTCTCAGCAGCTTTTGTTCTTTCTTGACCTCCTCTGAGATGGCTTCCATGGTTGATTTGGCATTTTGAACTTCAGTGGAGATGGTTTGGAGACCAGATTCCACACCACTGATTCTTGCCTCAAGGGTTGGTAGCACAACATCTTCAGAGCCAGTGAGCCTCATTTCTACAGATGCTAGAGTCCTTCCTTGCTCATTCAATGTTCCTGAAGTTTCAGCATGAGCAGATTGGACTTGATGAGCCAAGGAGTCCAACTTCTCTGATTGCATTCCAAGTAAGGCCTGAGCTGAGCCTGTGTCTACTTGGATAGGTGCATCTGTTAAGAACTCATCTGCAAAAATTTGATCAAGAGAAATACCTGCAACATCAGACAAGTCAAACAAGTTAGGAAATAAGCACTCATCACCCTCAATTTCTTTTGTATAAGACTCTGATACATCAGCAGTCTTCTTCTCATTTTCAACTTGTTCTTTTCTCCCTTCTTTAATAATGTTCTCACTCAAGGAATCAGGCCTCCTCTCATCAAGGGATTCTTGAAGTTCAGATTTGACTTCAAGAATAACCTGTCCTTCCTCACTTATTCCACCCTCATATGGTGGTACACTCACTATCTTAGTGATGACTACCTCTCTTTCATCCTCAACTCCCTCTGATTTTTCAAAACTACTTTCCTTTTCAACTCCTTCTCTTAAACCTGCAGCATCTCGACCTTCAACAAGGTTCAAAGATGGCAGTTGTGGGGAGATCACAGTGCTTATATCAGCAGCCACTGAGTCATCCTGAATGATTAAGGGCTGATCAGTGTCCAACTCTTCTGACACTGAATAGGCCTTAATCAAACTAGCCTCTAGTACAGGAACCTCAACATCTTTAGGCTGTGCCTTGGGTTCAGAAGAACCTTCATTGGCAGATGTGTCCTTGGTTGTGTTACCACCCTTGGTCAACACCTCTGATAACACAGAGCCTTTCCTATGATAGGTTTTAGGAGGGTTAGAGAGTCTATCTGCTATAGAAGACTTGGGTTGAAAGGATTCAGGGAGATTGGCTTGAGGGGTTTCAGGAGGGTTGGGATTTGAAGGGTGTGAGGGATCATCAGGGGAATCATCATCATTTGAGCTACTGTCAGGGTGTTTGATTCCCTTGGCTTTTCTTTCTTTCTCCTCCTCAATTTTATCAGCTACTAACTTTGCAAAAATGTTCTCATCAATGAGAAATCTTGTCTTTGTAACTCCAGCAAAGTGTAGCAATCTGTTTTCCTCTATTTGCCACCAGTTTGCACCCTTATCTTGAATGACTTGTGATATCTCCATCATAGATTTGTCTTTCACATCAACAAGCATCCTCAAATCATGAAAGGCCTTCTGAATTCTTGGAAATTCAGCAAGTTGTGGATACAAACTGTCCACAGTAGCCTTGGCTCCTCCTCTGAGCATACTTTCAAAAGTATACTCCTCCTCATCTCCACTTGAATGGGGACTTTGGGTTATAGGGGAGTTGGCTCTGGGTTCTCCTAATGTGGCTTCAGGCAGATTAAGTTCAGGGATATTAGCTTCAGAAGGGTTGGGCTCAAATGAAGGTATTTCAGTTGCTTTAGAGAGCAATGAATCTGAAGGGGCTTTACTCAGGGGGGTTGGCTCATGGAGTGCATGCTCTAAGAGCTTTGAATAGTTGAGCATGGATGAGTCAAGGGGAGACAAGAGTCTTGTCTCATCTACAGCTAAATCTGCAAGCACATCTATGCCACTTCTTTGCACATTCCCTTCTGGAGAATATCTCTTAGTGAGATTTACAGGGGTAATGGGTTGGTTGGAAGGGGTGACATGGGTTTCAGGGGAATTGGGCTCAAGGTTCTGAGTTTCAGAGAGGTTGGCCTCTATAGGTTGACCTTCAGGGACTTTGGATTCTGGAGTTCCAGAACCAGATGAATTAGTCCTTGACATGGATTTGGTCCTGCTTTCAGCTCTGCTCTCCCTTAGAGCCAATTGAAGAGACCTTTCTTCTTGAAACTCCAACACCTTCTCAGTAGGTTTGGCCCTTCTCTTGCTGGCCCTACTGCTTCCACTTCCTTCCTTCTCAGGGACAACTTCCCTGATTCTCTTATCACCCTTCTTCTTTTGCCTAGTCTCATTGTACTTCCTCCTCAACTCTTCTGAGTGGTCAGAAGGCACACTCACTCCCTCTTCTGCCACTGCATCAACTTCAGCTGATGCTCCTGAGGCTTCTTTTGAAGACAATTGAGACATCTTTCTTGTTTTGATAGCCCTGGCCTTTGTTCTCTTTTTCATCTTGGGCTTTTCTTCCTCCTGTTCTTCAGCAGGCTTGGCCAGTAACATCCTTCTTTTCTCAGTTTTCTTGCTGAGCTTTCTGAATAGGATCTTTTGGGCTGGGAGGGGTTTTGCAAAGGTTTGCATCTGGGAATAGTGGGAAAACCTCTCAATCAACAAGCTTGCCCTGGTGCAATACTTGATTTTCCCTTCTAGCACCACCTTATTGTGGGTTTTCACCTTAAATTTAGCCTTTTCCTTCATCATCTCAGACATGATGAAGGTCCTCCAATCAAACTTGATGCCCTTATCACTGGCATCAATAATGGCAGCCATGATTCTGATCCTTGGATGGCTGACCTGCTCTAAGCTTCCAGTGTTGCTTAGGAGGCTCTTAGCAACTACCTCAAAAAGATTGAGAAACTCTGGCTTGAGAGTTTTCTTGTTTTGAGTTGAAGAGAGAGGGCCTGGAACTGATAACCATTCTTGGGCTATTTCCTCTTCATGCCCAGTACCATAAACCTCTGGATTCCTTCCCTCATAAGGCAATCCAAAAGCTCCTTCCAGATCTTCTGAGGAGAATTTTACTCTGTGGAATCTCTCCTCTTCCTCTCCTTCAGATGTGTAGGATAGTCTGGTTGATACTTCACCATCTTCAGGCTTGCCTCTCCACTTGAGGAAGGCAAAGAATTCTGCCATGTAGCTCTCCAAGCAAGAGCTTGGTCTTTCCTCCATGAACTTTTGAAGTCCAGCTCTTCTCAACCACCTCAGGGTTGGAGTAATCTCAGGATCTTCACTTTCAAAAGAAACTATTGGCTCAAAGTGAAGATTGTTTTTGTTGCTAAGGTAGGCAAAATCCAGGTCTAGATCCTTGTTGGAGAAATCAACAAGCATCTCAGGTCTAACTTTGGGGGCCATTGAAATTTGCAGAGAGAGTTTTGAGAGAGTTTGAAGAAAAATAGAGTTAGGGTTTCGAATACTTGGGGAAGAAGTGTTTGTGGGTATCTTAAGACTTGTGAATATTCTAAAAAGAATGTTTATCAATGAGTTGGTAAGGTCTTGAGATAATTCAAAGGTGAACAAAAATGGAAATCCAAAATGGACGGCTAGGATTGATTTCAGGGGAGTTGTCCATTTTTGATCCAATGGTCAAAAACCAATGTAACAGTGAAATAACTGTTTTATTCAAAACGTGGGTGGTTTTTAATGTTTGTTTAAGGCTGGGGGTTTTTCGAGATAGATCATGTCCCAAAAAGTTTAATGCAAACAAGAGTTAAATCTTGGCATTTAATGCATGGAAAGTGACCTTTTGGGTGGGAGACAAATTAAATCCCAGAAAGGTGAAAACTGTATTTCAAGGGACAGATTTCGAGATAGGTATTGATCACCAAAAATAGGTGCTTATCATACCAAGATTTGGTTTGATAGCTAGGACAACTTATCTGACCCTACATGGACAAGTGTCCTGAAAGACTGTGGACAAGTGTCCTGAAGAAGTGAGATCATGTTTCTGAGTTTCAGTAGACTTGACCAAGTCTGCTGAAGTTTGAGTTTGTTTTCCCCTTAATCAATGACCTTCTTTGGATTCATTTGTCCAACTTCCCTGGATCAAGAAGTCCCAACTCTGCTGATAATTCCAGGAACCTTGCCTCTGCAAGTGGCTTAGTTAGTATATCAGCTTTTTGATGGTCTGTGTGTATTTTCACTAGCTTGATATCCTTCTTCTCCACATGATCTCTAATGAAGTGATGCTTGATGTCCACATGTTTGCATCTTGTGTGTAAGACAGGATTTTTTGATATAGCAATGGCACTATTGTTATCACAGAAAATTGGCACTTCAGTAGAGTTGACTTTGTAGTCTCTGAGTTGTTGTCTTAGCCAAAGTATTTGAGCACAACAGCTTCCAGCAGCAACATATTCAGCTTCAGTGGTGGAGGTGGCTACTGTATTTTGTTTCTTGGAGAACCAAGATATGAGTTTATTGCCCAAGAATTGACAAGTCCCTGAAGTGGACTTTCTGTCAATTCTACATCCTCCATAATCAGCATCTGAGTAGCCAGTTAGCTCAATATTGTCATCAGCAGGGTACCAAAGGCCTAGATTCTCAGTGCCTTTGAGATACCTCAAAATCCTCTTTGCAGCCTCAAGGTGGCTTTTCTTAGGGTTTGCTTGAAACCTTGCACAAACACCTACTGCAAAGGTGATATCAGGTCTGCTGGCAGTGAGATAGAGGAGTGAACCAATTATTCCTCTATACTCAGTAGAGTTGGTTGGCACACCACTCTCATCAGGATCCATCTTCCAATTGGTGTTCATAGGGATCCTTACTGGCTTGCTAGTTGTACACCCAAACTTTTTGATCATTTCTCTGGTGTACTTAGCTTGGTTGATGAAGATTCCTTCTTTAGATTGCTTGACTTGTAGACCCAAAAAGAAGTTCATCAACCCCATCATGGACATCTCAAACTTGCTTTGCATGAGCTTGGAGAATTTTTCACATAGCTTCTCATTAGGGGATCCAAAAATTATGTCATCCACATAAATTTGGACAAGCAAGATGTCCTCTCCTTCAGAGATTCTGAAGAGAGTTCTGTCCACAGTTCCCTTGGTGAATCCATGATCCAAGAGGAATTGTGACAGTGTATCATACCAAGCCCTAGGGGCTTGTTTGAGTCCATATAGAGCTTTCTTGAGTCTGTAAACTTGGTTTCCAACTTCAAAACCTGGTGGTTGCTCCACATAGACTTCTTCTTTCAAGACTCCATTCAGAAAGGCACTCTTGACATCCATTTGGTATACTTTGAACCTCTTGTGGGCTGCATAGGCTAGAAAGAGCCTTATTGCTTCTAGCCTTGCCACAGGTGCAAATGTCTCATCATAGTCAATGCCTTCATGTTGGCAATACCCTTTTGCCACAAGTCTTGCTTTGTTTCTGACAATCACATCATTTTCATTTTTCTTGTTCTTGAACACCCACTTTGTTCCAATAACATCTTGATGTGAAGGCCTATCCACCAGCTCCCATACTTCATTTCTGGTGAATTGGTTCAGTTCTTCCTGCATGGCTGTGATCCAATTGGCATCTTGAAGTGCTTCCTCAATATCGCTTGGTTCTTGCTCTGACAAGAAACAACAGAACATAGCACTTTCACCATGAAACTTTCTGGTTCTGACTCCTATACTTGGATCACCAAGTATTAGATCAGTAGGATGGTCAGATAACCAAGTCCTTCTTTTCCTGATCTCTTCAGTAGAGTTGTCCTCTACTGAAGGTGAGTCATTTTGATCATAGAATTCAGGATAATTTAATGCAGGATCTAATTCAGGATCATAATCAGGGGTGTTGTCCTCAGTGTCATGGACATTGGCATTTTCAACATTTTGAGTTCCCCCTTGATTATTTGACCCATTAACTACCTCAGCAGGAACTGCTTCTTCATTGGTAGTTGTTACCTGGATGTGAACTGGGATTGGTTCATTCAGTTCACCATTTCCATCTGCAGGATTTGTCTCAGGAAGGTTGCCTTCAGGATTGTTGTCCAATGTGGGTTTTTCAGGCAGATTGGCTTGAACAACATCTATGAATTCAGTGTCTTTGTCTTTTAGGCTTAATCTGGTTGTCCTTTGTGTGATTTCTTCAGGTTCTAAATGATCATTCCTGATCTCAAAGATAGATTCATCAAACACAACATGAGGTGTTTCTTCCACTATAAGGGTTTTCTTGTTGTAGACTCTGAAAGCTCTACTGATTTGAGAGTATCCAAGAAATACTCCCTGTTGGGAATAAAATGAGATATGTTTTGATTGAATACCAAAAACCCCCCTGAGACATGCCTAAGTCAATGAAAATATGTTCTAAGAATGTTAGAATATATAGATTATAGGCTAGATGAGAAGCTGAAATGTTAGGCAGCTCTTAGACAATTAGATGCACAATTTGAGGGGGAACCTATGCTTTGAAGATGATCAAGATCAAGTCTCCCCAAGGCTCAAATTCTGGAACAAAGAGTAAGGACACTCTATGAAATCTAAGATGCTCTTATCAGGAGAGTTGTCCAGAGAAAATATTCTTAAAGCTCTGATCAGGAGAGTTGTCCAAAGAAGCTAGCCATATGCAAGAACAAACCTACCTAGCTCAAAAGGACAAGACTACTCAAAGATTTTGGTCAGGAGAGTTGTCCAGAAAAGCCAACTCTAAAGTATAAAGTGCTCTGATGCAAAAAGACCAATCATGCTGATCAGGAGAGTTGTCCAGAGGAGTTGTCTCAGCTAATTTGACCAAGATCAAGTGCTCTGAAAGCCTAAGATCAACTATGCTGAAGAGATTGAGACAACCAGTCCCTAAAGGTCCTCAAAGGAATGAGCTAAGACCATACACAAGAGGAATAAAGGGAAAGAGCCAAGTCATCTGAAGAAGAGCAAGCCAACCATGCTGAAAAGCAAAACTGCTGATAGTGATAAGGAGAGTTGTCCAGATGATAAGGAATGTTGTCCTATCATTGGATCAACCTTCAGAAGCCATGTCCAAGTCCTAACAAGAAGTCAAACATTGGGAAAAGTGCTGCAGAATGAAGACAAAGCTGTTACAGCCGTTTATTACCCAAATGAGGACATGTCACTATCAAGAATCTGTCTTCCAGTTTGAAGAACTCAAGGAAGACATTTATAGCAATTTGGGGCTGCCTCTCCAACGGGCAAATCCTCCATTTTGTCTATAAATACAGAAGTGTGAAGACCATTTGAAAGCACCTCAACCAGCACCTCAACACAATCCAACTAAGCTCAAAGTTCTTACAAGCTAGAGTGCTTTCAAAGCTTTCAAAGACTATCTTAGTCTTCAAACACTTCTTCTAAGCTGAACCAAATTGTATATCCATACACAAGCTTAGAGAGATATCCTATCCTTATACACTGATCTTCATTGTAAAGGATATCTCATTAGTTGGAACCTTACTTCAATCCTCATATCTTTCAAGAGTGAAAGTGAGAAGGTTGTAGTAGTAGAAGTGGTAGGAACTGACTGTTGAGAGAAGAACAGTTCAGTTCTGAGTTGAGAAGAGGGTACTAGGACTCTAGACATCCTAGGGATCAATTCACCAAGGAGTGGTGTTCTTGATCAAGTGCACCTTGGCACTATAAAACAAGTTAATTCCAAGAGTGAAGGAATTATCCTGTTAAATCAGGGAAAGTGGATGTAGGAGCTTGAGTCTCTGAACCACTATAAACTCTTGTGTTGATTTACTTTACAAGTACTTACATTCATTCAACAGTGCACACAAAACTGATCTTTCAAAGATACACATTCAAAGACTGTGCAAAACTGTTTTGGACAACTTCCCTGAAGCTTAACTGGACTGTTTTACATTGACTAAGTGATTTCAGAAATTAAAGGAGTCTAAACTTAAAGGGCCAACCATTATTCCGCACATATAACTCCCCTAGATAGTTATTCAACTAAGTACTCAATAGTACTTAGTGGATTGATTATCTTAGAAGAGTTAATCATCTTCAGCAGAGTTGTCCAAGACAACCTTGCTGAGTTCTGGCTTGATCTAGTTGAAAAGAATTTGCAAACAAGTGTATTCCCCCCCATACACTTGTTATCTACTCCTTTCAGGACCAACAAGTGGTATCAGAGCAGGGGTTCAAAGACCACTGCTTCTGAAAATCCATCTTGATTTTCAAAACTCACATATTTGGTGTGGTCACTGAACTGATCTCTATCTGAAATCCATTACTTGTTGATTGATTGATTCTTATTGAGATATGGCCAACAACAATGCTGTTCCTCCACCTGCTTTTCAAGGATTAGACAACATGGCCACAAATCTAGTCAATCATATTTCTCATCACAAACTGCCCATGTTTTCAATAGACAATTATGATTTCTGGAAAATTAGAATGAGGGCTCATCTTGCATCTCTTCATACTGATATGCTTAGAGTAATCACAAGAGTACCTTTTGTGTTTACTCAAACTAACCCCAGATTGACAGATGAGCAAAGAGCAGATATAAGGGAATTGATTCCCAAAGATGAGGATGACTTCACTGCTGATGAAAAGAGGAAAGATAATTTGAATTATCTTGCCATGAACACCCTCTATCAAACAATTCCAGATACAGTTATGGGTAGAGTCTACCACTGCACCACAGCTAAAGAAATTTGGGATACCCTTGCTGAAATGTGTGAGGGCACTGAAAAAATCAAGGAGAACAAGCTCCAAGTTGCTGTGCAGAAGTTTGAACAATTCTCAATGGAGACTGATGAGTCCATTGACAAATTTGCTGGTAGATTCACTGATGTGATGAATGAGATTAATTCACTGGGCAAGGTCTACACCAAGAGAGAGGTTGGACTGAAAATCCTAAGGAGTCTCACTCAAAAGTGGGATGTCTATGCTGTAATGATGCAGAATACCAAAGATCTCTCCACTATGCCCATGCAACAAATATTCTCAGAACTTAAAGCCTATGAGTTTGACCTCAATAGAAGAAAGCCTGTTGAGGAACCTTCAAATCCTACTAAGGGAGTGGCATTCAAAGCCAAAGTTGCTGAACCAGAAATGCAGCCCACTCCCAGATCATCAAAGTCAGTTTCTAAGACTGAAATGAAGGAAGAACTAGCCTTGATGGCTAGAAGGTTTGACAAGCTCAACACAAGGTTTGGTAGATACAAGAAATTCTACCAAGATAACAAATTCAGGAGAAGATACAATTCCCCTGAAGATCAGGCTGAGGACAAAAAGCCTGAAGAGAGAAGATCAGAGGACAAGTCCTCTGATAGGAGAAGATCCAGTAGAGCTGAACCCTCATCATCTAAGAGAAGAGATGAATCCAAGAAGGATGATGATGAAGACCTGTGTTACAACTGCAAAAAGAAAGGGCACTTCCAATATGACTGCCCTGAACTAAGCTCTAAAGAAAGAAGAGAAAGACAAGCAAAAAGAGACAGAAAATTCACCAATAGAAAAGCCATGATGGCTGGTGAAGAATCTGATAGTGCTGAAAGTTTCAACTCTTCTGATGGATTGTTCTCCAACAGTGATGATGATGATGATGTCTGCAACATGGCTCTTGAGGATGATGAGGTATCCTCTACTTCTAGTTCACCATCATTTATCTCACAAAACACTAGTGAGGTTAACCTGAAACTTTCCTTGGGAAAGTTGATGGAAGATTTCACTAGATTACAAGAATTTCATGACAATTGTGTGAGAGAAAATGAAAGACTAGCTACTGAACTCACCAAGAACTCTGAGGTAGCTGTTGATGTCAAGTCTACTGAGTTGTATCAACAAGTCTTGAGAAAGCTTGAGGAAGCAAATCTCAGGATAGTTGACCAACAAAAGGAGATTGATGATCAACTTCTCTCTCAGAAAAGAAAAGAATTTGAACTTAAAATTCTAAATGCCAAATTTGAAAATCTCTCACATGAGTATGATATTCTTAAATCAAGTGAAGAGAGCCTGAAATTAAAGATGTCTGCTTTGAACAAATCCTCTAGAGCAATAGAGGAAATTCAAAGTTATCAAAGACCTATGGCTCAAAGAAGTGGATTAGGTTTTGATCCATTTGAATCTTCACCTTGTCTTAGTGTTGCATCTACAAGTAACACTAAGAGAATCTTTGTTAAGTCAGTGGCACAACAAGCTGAAAATGAAGTAATTCAGCCACTGAACAAAGGAAAGGGCAAATTGAATGAAATGCCTACTCAAGTGATTCAGGAGAATAGGCCAAAACCTAAGGAAATGGCCAAAGCTCCTGAGCACAAGAGGAATATTGGTCAGCAGAGTAGACCCAATGGAAGGGCAACTCTCCTGAACAATGTTCAGAGGAATTATCCAAGGTATAATCAGCCTAGGCCAACTCATCTGAGAAAGCCTCAGCTGAATAGACCTAAAGAAAACCATCCTTTAAGGCAGAATAAAATGAGACAACCAAAATCCTTCATGCCAAAGGGTAATGGTCATAAAAAGGCCTTTCCTCAAAGATTTCATCAAGCTGCACAAAGAACTCATAAGTTCAGAAGAGTGGTCAACTCCTCTGAAACTTACAGAGTTAACACATTCACACATACTTTCCCAAAGGCATTTAAGGGAAAGACAGTGTATATTGATGCACTAGGAAATCAACTTAGCCACCTTGAATCAATCAGGGTTATTAGGCAAGTTTGGGTTCCCAAAGGTACAGCTAACCTCTCAGGACCCAAAACTCAAAGGGTACCTAAACCTATCTAATTGCAGGTACCATTGGGCCACAAGAAGAGGAGCATGAACAAAAAGACAGCATGGTACCTTGACAGTGGATGCTCAAGGCACATGAATGGAAACAAGGAACTCCTCTCTGATTTTATTGAAAAAGAAGGCCCAAATGTCACCTTTGGAGACAACTCACAAGCAACAACAAAAGGTTATGGTACTTTGATGATTGGTAACATCAAAGTAACCAATGTATCTTATGTAGCTGGTCTCAAATATAATCTCCTGAGTATCAGTCAATTCTGTGATAAAGATTTTAATGTTGAGTTCTCAAGTGGAAAGTGTCTAATTAAAGATAAAACTCAACAAACCCTATTGACTGGAACTAGGAAGTGAAATGTGTATTTTGCAGACTGGGACAAGTCTACTGATGCTGCATGTTTCATTGCTAAAAGTTCTAGTGAACAAAGTTGGCTATGGCACAAGAGGCTAAACCACCTGAACTTCAAATCTATGAATAAACTTGCTAGAAATGCATTAGTTAAAGGACTACCTAATGAGGTTTTCATTAAGGAACATGTGTGTAAACCATGTCAAGAAGGAAAACAGATTAAAGCCTCATTCAAAGGAAAACCAGTCATTTCCACTAAAAGGGTACTTGAACTTCTACATATGGATCTGTTTGGACCAATTACCCCTTCAAGCATAAATGGTAGAAAATACACATTGGTGGTAGTAGATGACTTCTCTAAGTTCACATGGGTAGTATTTCTCCTTAATAAGAAGGAAACACAAGTCAAACTACCTGAACTTCTAAAGAGGTTGTCAAATGAGAAAAGCCTTAGCATTATCAAGATAAGATCTGATAAAGGCACTGAGTTCATTAATTCATACATCAATGAGTACTGCACATCAAATGGAATAGCTCATGAAACCTCAGCAGCTAGAACTCCCCAACAAAATGGAGTTGCAGAAAGAAGGAATAGAACCTTAAAAGAAGCTGCTAGAACTCTAATTGCTGATTCAAATCTACCTAAGAGGTTTTGGGCTGAAGCTATAAACACTGCATGCCATACTCAAAATAGATGTTTGATCACTAAGGGGCAAGGCAAAACCCCCTATGAACTCTGGAAAGGAAGAATGCCTAAAGTGTCATACTTTCATATATTTGGTTGTAAATGTTTCATTCACAATAATGGGAAAGAACAGTTGAAAGCTTTTGACAGCAAAGCTGATGAGGGAGTATTTCTTGGATACTCTCAAATCAGTAGAGCTTTCAGAGTCTACAACAAGAAATCCCTTATAGTGGAAGAAACACCTCATGTTGTGTTTGATGAATCTATCTTTGAGATCAGGAATGATCAGTTGGAACCTGAAGAAATCACACAGAGGACAACCAGATTAAGCCTAAAAGACAAAGACAATGAACTCATAGAAATTGTCCCAATCAACCTACCTGAACATACACCATTGGACAACCATCCTGAAGGCAACCTTCCTGAGACAAATCCCACTGATGAACTGAATGATCCAATCCCAGTTCACATCCAGGTAACAACTACCAATGAAGAAGCAGCTCCTGCTGAGGTAGTTAATGGATCAAATAATCAAGGGGGAACTCAAAATGTTGAAAATGCCAATGTCCCTGACATTGAGGACAACACCCCTGATTATGATCCTGAATTAGATCCTGCATTAAATTATCCTGAATTCTATGATCAAAATGACTCACCTTCAGTAGAGGACAACTCTACTGAAGAGATCAGGAAAAGAAGGACCTGGTTATCTGACCATCCTACTGACCTGATACTTGGTGATCCAAGTATAGGAGTCAGAACCAGAAAGTTTCATGGTGAAAGTGCTATGTTCTGTTGTTTCTTGTCAGAACAGGAACCAAAAGATATTGAGGAAGCACTTCAAGATGCCAATTGGATCACAGCCATGCAGGAAGAACTGAACCAATTCACCAGAAATGAAGTATGGGAGCTGGTGGATAGACCCTCACATCAAAATGTTATTGGAACAAAGTGGGTGTTCAAGAACAAGAAAAATGAAAATGATGTGATTGTCAGAAACAAAGCAAGACTAGTGGCAAAAGGGTATTGCCAACATGAAGGCATTGACTATGATGAGACATTTGCACCTGTGGCAAGGCTAGAAGCAATAAGGCTCTTTCTAGCCTATGCAGCCCACAAGAGGTTCAAAGTATACCAAATGGATGTCAAGAGTGCCTTTCTGAATGGAGTCTTGAAAGAAGAAGTCTATGTGGAGCAACCACCAGGGTTTGAAATTGGAAACCAAGTTTACAGACTCAAGAAAGCTCTATATGGACTCAAACAAGCCCCTAGGGCTTGGTATGATACACTGTCACAATTCCTCTTGGATCATGGATTCACCAAGGGAACTGTGGACAGAACTCTCTTCAGAATCTCTGAAGGAGAGGACATCTTGCTTGTCCAAATTTATGTGGATGACATAATTTTTGGATCCCCTAATGAGAAGCTATGTGAGAAATTCTCCAAGCTCATGCAAAGCAAGTTTGAGATGTCCATGATGGGGTTGATGAACTTCTTTTTGGGTCTACAAGTCAAGCAATCTAAAGAAGGAATCTTCATCAACCAAGCTAAGTACACAAGAGAAATGATCAAAAAGTTTGGGTGTACAACCAGCAAGCCAGTAAGGATCCCTATGAACACAAATTGGAAGATGGATCCTGATGAGAGTGGTATTCCAACCAACTCTACTGAGTATAGAGGAATAATTGGTTCACTCCTCTATCTCACTGCCAGCAGACCTGATATCACCTTTGCAGTAGGTGTTTGTGCAAGATTTCAAGCAAATCCCAAGAAAAGCCACCTTGAGGCTGCAAAGAGGATTTTGAGGTATCTCAAAGGCACTGAGAATCTAGGCCTTTGGTACCCTGCTGATGACAATATTGAGCTAACTGGCTACTCAGATGCTGATTATGGAGGATGTAGGATTGACAGAAAGTCCACTTCAGGGACTTGTCAATTCTTGGGCAACAAGCTTATTTCATGGTTCTCCAAGAAGCAGAACACAGTGGCCACTTCCACCACTGAAGCTGAATATGTTGCTGCTGGAAGTTGTTGTGCTCAAATTCTTTGGCTAAGTCAACAACTCAGAGACTACAAAGTCAACTCTACTGAAGTGCCAATTTTCTGTGATAACAATAGTGCCATTGCTATATCACAAAATCCTGTCTTACACACAAGATGCAAGCATGTGGACATCAAGCACCACTTCATTAGAGATCATGTGGAGAAGAAGGATATCAAGCTAATGAAAATTCACACAGACCATCAAAAAGCTGATATATTAACCAAGCCACTTGCAGAGGCAAGATTTCTGGAGCTATCAGCAGAGTTGGGATTACTTGATCCAGGGAAGTTGGACAAATAAGTCCAAAGAAGCTCATTGATTAAGGGGGAAACAAACTCAAGCTTCAGCAGACTTGGTCAAGTCTACTGAAATTCAGAAACATGACCTTACCTCTTCAGGACACTTGTCCACAGTTCTTCAGGACACTTGTCCATGTAGGGTCAGATAAGTTGTCCTAGCTATCAAACCAAATCTTGGTATGATAAGCACCTATTTTTGGTGATCAAAACCTATTTCGAAATCTGTCCCATTGAAATACAGTTTTCACCTTTTTGGGATTTAATTTGTCTCCCACCCAAAAGGTCACTTTCCATGCATTAAATGCCAAGATTTAACTCTTGTTTGCATTAAACTTTGGGACATGATCTATCTCGAAAAATCCCCAGCCTTAAACAAACATTTAAAACCACCCACGTTTTGAATAAAACAGTTATTTCACTGTTTCATTAGTTTTTGACCATTGGATCAAAAATGGACAACTCCTCTGAAATCAATCCTAGCCGTCCATTTTGGATTTCCATTTTTGTTCACCTTTGAATTGTATCAAGACCTTACCAACTCATTGACAAACATTCTTTTTAGAATATTCACAAGTCTTAAGATACCCACAAACACTTCTTCCCCAAGTATTCGAAACCCTAACTCAAAATTCTCCAAACTTTCTCATTACTCATCAAACTTTCTCTGCAATTTTCAATGGCCCCCAAGGTTAGACCTGAGATGCTTGTAGATTTCTCCAACAAAGATCTAGACCTAGATTTTGGCTATCTAAGCAACAAGAACAATCTTCACTTCGAGCCAATTATCTCTTTTGAAAGTGAAGATCCTGAGGTTACTCCAACCCTGAGATGGTTGAGAAGGGCTGGTCTCCAAAAGTTCTTGGAAGAAAGACCAAGCTCTTGCCTGGAAAGCTATATGGCAGAATTCTTTGCCTTCCTCAAGTGGAGAGGCAAGCCTGAAGATGGTGAAGTATCAACCAGGCTATCCTACACAGCTGAAGGAGAGGAAGAGGAGAGATTCCATAGAGTTAGATTCTCCTCAGAGGATCTGGAAGGAGCCTTTGGATTGCCTCATGAGGGTAGGAATCCAGAAGTATATGGCACTGGACATGAAGAGGAAATAGCCCTAGAGTGGTTATTAGTTCCAGGCCCTCTCTCCTCAACTCAAAACAAGAAAACTCTCAAGCCAGAGTTTCTTAATCTCTTTGAGGTAGTTGCTAAGAGCCTCTTAAGCAACACTGGAAGCCTAGAGCAGGTCAGCCAGCCAAGGATCAGAATCATGGCTGCCATTATTGATGCCAGTGATAAGGGCATCAAGTTTGATTGGAGGACCTTCATCATGTCTGAGATGATGAAGGAGAAGGCTAAATTTAAGGTGAAAGCCCACAATAAGGTGGTGCTAGAAGGGAAAATCAAGTATTGCACCAGGGCAAGCTTGTTGATTGAGAGGTTTTCCCACTATTCCCAGATGCAGACCTTTGCAAAGCCCCTCCCAGCCCAAAAGATTCTGTTCAGAAAGCTCAGTAAGAAAACTGAGAAAAGAAGGATGCTACTGGCCAAGCCTGCTGAAGAACAGGAGGAAGAGAAGCCTAAGATGAAAAAGAGAACAAAGGCCAGGGCTGTCAAGACAAGGAAAATGTCTCAGAGAATCTCAGAAGAGAATTCAGATGCTTCAGCTGAGATTGAAGAAGTTGCTAAAGAAGGTGTACAAGTGCCATCTGATCATTCAGAAGAACTCAGGCAAAAGTACAATGAGACTAGACAAAAGTCTAAGGGTGATAAGAGAATCAGGGAAGTTGTCCCTGAGAAGGAAGGAAGTGGAAGTAGCAGGGCCAGCAAGAGAAGGGCCAAACCTACTGAAAAGGTGTTGGAGCTGCAAGAAGAGAGGTCTCTTCAATTGGCTCTAAGGGAGAGCAGAGCTGAAAGCAGGGCCAAATCCATGTCAAGGACCAATTCATCTGGTTCTGGAACTCCAGAATCCAAAGTCCCTGAAGGTCAACCCATAGAGGCCAACCTCCCTGAAATTCAGTATCTTGAGCCCAACTCCCCTGAAACCCATGTCACCCCTTCCAACCAACCCATTACCCCTGTAAATCTCACTAAGAGATATTCTCCTGAAGGAAATGTGCAAAGAAGTGGCATAGATGTGCTTGCTGACTTAGCAGTAGATGAGACAAGACTCCTGTCTCCCCTTGACTCATCCATGCTGAATTATTCAAAACTCTTAGAGCATGCACTCAATGAGCCAACCCCCTTGAGTAAAGCCCCTTCAGACCCATTGCTCTAAAAAGCAACTGAAGATCCTTCTACTGCACCCAACCCTTCTGAAGCCAACATCCCTGAACTTAATCTGCCTGAAGCTTTGATAGGAGAACCCAGAGCCAACTCCCCTATAACCCAAAGTCCCCATTCAAGTGGAGATGAGGAGGAGTATACCTATGAAAGTATGCTCAGAGGAGGAGCCAAGGCTACTGTGGACAGTTTTTATCCACAACTTGCTGAATTTCCAAGAATTCAGAAGGCCTTTCAAGATTTAAGGATGCTTGTTGATGTGAAAGACAAATCCTTGATGGAGATATCACAAGTCATCCAAGATAAGGGTGCAAACTGGTGGCAGATAGAGGAGAACAGATTGCTACACTTTGCTGGAGTTTCAAAGACAAGATTCCTCATAGATGAGGAGATTTTTGCAAAGTTGGTAGCTGATAAGATTGAAGAGGAGAAAGAAAGAAAAGCCAAGGGAATCAAACACCCTGACAGTGGCTCTAATGATGATGATTCCCCTGATGATCCCTCAAACCCTTCAAATCCCAACCCTCCTGAAACCCTTCAAGCCAACCTCCCTGAACCCTTTCAACCCAAGTCTTCTGTAGCAGATAGACTTTCCAATCCTCCCAAAACCTATCATAGGAAAGGCTCTGTAACTTCAGAGGTGTTGACCAAGGGTGGTAACACAACCAAAGATACATCTGCCAATGAAGGTTCCTCTGAACCCAAGGCACAGCCTAAAGATGTTGAGGTTCCTGTATTAGAGGCTAGTTTGATTAAGGCCTATTCAGTGTCAGAAGAGTTGGACATTGATCAGCCCTTAATCATTCAGGATGACTCAGTGGCTGCTGATATAAGCACTGTGATCTCCCCACAACTGCCATCTTTGAACCTTGTTGAAGGTGGAGATGCTGCAGGTTTAGGAGAAGGAGTTGAAAAGGAGAGCATAGTTGAAAAATCAGAGGGAGTTATGGATGAAAGAGAGGTAGTCATCACTAAGATAGTGAGTGTACCAACATATGAAGGTGGAATAAGTGAGGAAGGACAGGTTATTCTTGAAGTCAAATCTGAACTTCAGGAATCCCTTGGTGAAAGGAGGCCTGATTCCTTAAGTGAGAACATTATCCATGAAGGGAGAAAAGAACAAGTTGAAAATGAGAAGAAGACTGCTGATGTATCAGAGTCTTATGTAAAAGAAATTGAGGGTGATGAGTGCTTATTTCCTAACTTGTTTGATTTATCTGATGTTGCAGGTATTTCTCTTGACCAAATTTTTGCAGATGAGTTCCTCACAGATGCACCTATCCAAGTTGATACAGGCTCAGCTCAAGCCTTACTTGGCATGCAATCAGAGAAGTTGGACTCCTTGGCTCATCAAGTCCAATCTGCTCATGCTGAAACTTCAGGAGCATTGAATGAGCAAGGAAGGACTCTAGCATCTGTAGAAATGAGGCTCACTGGCTCTGAAGATGTTGTGCTACCAACCCTTGAGGCAAGAATCAGTGGTGTGGAATCTGGTCTTCAAACCATCTCCACTGAAGTTCAAAGTGCCAAATCTACCATGGAAGCCATCTCAGAGGAGGTCAAGAAAGAACAGAAGCTGCTGAGAGATAATCACAATGCAAATGTCAAAGCTCTCAGGCTCACTGTCAAGCAAGCTCTTGGAAAGAAGACAGCACTACAAAAGAGAAGAGCTGAAGAGCAAAGGCTAGCTATGGTCAAAGCAGCCTCAGAAAAATTTCCCAAGAAGTGTTGGCCAACATTGCTGAAGGTGCAGTGGCCAACCTCACTGAGCTCTTAAAAACCCAACTGGATGCATCTCTGAAAACAGCCATGGAAGAGGTTGTCCAACAAAAGATGAAGCCTGTTCTAGCTTTCCTTAGCTTGAGCAGTGATAGAATGCAGAATATACATGATGAGAATGTATATTTGTTGGAAGAGATGAAGTCCCTAAACCAGGCCCAATCCCTAATGGCCTCAACAATGAGTGACCTCAAGCCCCAGTGCTTTGATGCTGCCAAAAAGGGGGAAAGGGAAAGAGCTAGAGCAAAAGGTGCCTTGGTGATTGGGAGTCCAGTGAAAGGGAAAGACAAAGTCCCTGAAGGAAAGGGAAAAGAGCCAGAAATGCTGAACTTGGAAGATTTGGATGAAGAGGAGCAGTTAGCATTGGCATTGAAGAACTCAATGGCCTCAGCTCAAGAAGAAAGGGCAAGGAAACAGCAAAGACCAGGTGGTGAAGTGTCAGGTTTGGACAAAGATGCTGAAGGTGTCCAAACCAGAGGAAAAATCAAGAAGGCCCAAGGAAAGAAGAGACAAATTGAGAAATTCACTGACTTTCCTAGCAGCCTTGATCTTCCACCTGAATTCAGAATTGATGAGGATGAGCCTACATCAAAGAAAGCCAAAACTGCTGAAGAGGACAAGTCTTCTGAATCTGGAAAAACTGCTGAAGGTGCCAAATCAACTGAAGAGACTGAAGAGTTATTTGCTGAAGGATTTGGATCTGAACCTAAGAAGAAGACAACTGTTCTAGCCCATGATCCATCAAAGCTGTTTCATGAAGGGTATGGCAAAGACCCTGAAACACAACAAAAACTGGCCATGATGAGGGCCCATGAGAAAATTGATCTAATGGAAGAAGCTAACAGAGCAAGAGATGAAAGGAGAGCAAACTTTCAGAAACCAAGAAGGAGAAGAGCAACTTACAGCAAGATGAAGCCTCAGCTTCTAATCCCAATGGACACCAAATATCCACACTTGGATAAATGGGTGCCAATTCAACTGAATGACACATGGGAAGAAGCCAAAAGGGAGTTTGTCTATGACTTTTATGTCATTGACAGATGGAATGGAGGAGATGCAAACTCTGCCTTCACTGAGTTCATGCTAGAGTACTACAGAGAGTTGTATCAACAACTACTTGCAGCTGCTGACATTGCAAGATTTGAACTCACAGCTCCCAAGCCAATCATATACATGCCTCCAAAACTTGAAGGATGGATTGACCAAGCAAGAATTCTGAGGGAATTCACTGAGATCCTTAAGCTGAACAAGATGGTTCTTGGACCTAAGGGAACCAACCAAGAAGCCATGGCACTGAAAAGAAGAGTGTGGGCACAGTATGGAATGCTGCCACCTCCTGAGGATGATCTTTGAAATGGCTAAGTCTTCTGACCTTACTTGAATGATCAACTATGCTGAAATATGGTCAAGTTTGCTGATGTGTTAATCTGGTTGCTCTGATCTGTTAAAGAATGCTCTGATACAAGTTCTGTGCTCTGATGCTGAAAATATCATTTTGAATTATTGTAATGAAGTGCTCTGATATACTTAAGTGTTATTGATTCATGCTCTGATATGTTAATTTCAACTATCAACATGCCTGTAATGATTTTTGAATGAATGATAGTTGAACTTATTTTGAATCATTAAACACAAGTCTCTCTATGCCTATCTTAAAACCTACTTGCAACAAAAACAGTGAATACACTAACACATTACTTTTCAGGAATATTGACCTCAGTCATGTCTTCTGAAGATACATGTAATAGGTGTAGACAAGTCACTTTTGCTTAAGTTGTATAGGTTTTGGCATCATCAAAAAGGGGGAAATTGTTGGGAATAAAATGAGCTATGTTTTGATTGAATACCAAAAACCCCCCTGAGACATGCCTAAGTCAATGAAAATATGTTCTAAGAATGTTAGAATATATAGATTATAGGCTAGATGAGAAGCTGAAATGTTAGGCAGCTCTTAGACAATTAGATGCACAATTTGAGGGGGAACCTATGCTTTGAAGATGATCAAGATCAAGTCTCCCCAAGGCTCAAATTCTGGAACAAAGAGTAAGGACACTCTATGAAATCTAAGATGCTCTTATCAGGAGAGTTGTCCAGAGAAAATATTCTTAAAGCTCTGATCAGGAGAGTTGTCCAAAGAAGCTAGCCATATGCAAGAACAAACCTACCTAGCTCAAAAGGACAAGACTACTCAAAGATTTTGGTCAGGAGAGTTGTCCAGAAAAGCCAACTCTAAAGTATAAAGTGCTCTGATGCAAAAAGACCAATCATGCTGATCAGGAGAGTTGTCCAGAGGAGTTGTCTCAGCTAATTTGACCAAGATCAAGTGCTCTGAAAGCCTAAGATCAACTATGCTGAAGAGATTGAGACAACCAGTCCCTAAAGGTCCTCAAAGGAATGAGCTAAGACCATACACAAGAGGAATAAAGGGAAAGAGCCAAGTCATCTGAAGAAGAGCAAGCCAACCATGCTGAAAAGCAAAACTGCTGATAGTGATAAGGAGAGTTGTCCAGATGATAAGGAATGTTGTCCTATCATTGGATCAACCTTCAGAAGCCATGTCCAAGTCCTAACAAGAAGTCAAACATTGGGAAAAGTGCTGCAGAATGAAGACAAAGCTGTTACAGCCGTTTATTACCCAAATGAGGACATGTAACTATCAAGAATCTGTCTTCCAGTTTGAAGAACTCAAGGAAGACATTTATAGCAATTTGGGGCTGCCTCTCCAACGGGCAAATCCTCCATTTTGTCTATAAATACAGAAGTGTGAAGACCATTTGAAAGCACCTCAACCAGCACCTCAACACAATCCAACTAAGCTCAAAGTTCTTACAAGCTAGAGTGCTTTCAAAGCTTTCAAAGACTATCTTAGTCTTCAAACACTTCTTCTAAGCTGAACCAAATTGTATATCCATACACAAGCTTAGAGAGATATCCTATCCTTATACACTGATCTTCATTGTAAAGGATATCTCATTAGTTGGAACCTTACTTCAATCCTCATATCTTTCAAGAGTGAAAGTGAGAAGGTTGTAGTAGTAGAAGTGGTAGGAACTGACTGTTGAGAGAAGAACAGTTCAGTTCTGAGTTGAGAAGAGGGTACTAGGACTCTAGACATCCTAGGGATCAATTCACCAAGGAGTGGTGTTCTTGATCAAGTGCACCTTGGCACTATAAAACAAGTTAATTCCAAGAGTGAAGGAATTATCCTGTTAAATCAGGGAAAGTGGATGTAGGAGCTTGAGTCTCTGAACCACTATAAACTCTTGTGTTGATTTACTTTACAAGTACTTACATTCATTCAACACTGCACACAAAACTGATCTTTCAAAGATACACATTCAAAGACTGTGCAAAACTGTTTTGGACAACTTCCCTGAAGCTTAACTGGACTGTTTTACATTGACTAAGTGATTTCAGAAATTAAAGGAGTCTAAACTTAAAGGGCCAACCACTATTCCGCACATATAACTCCCCTAGATAGTTATTCAACTAAGTACTCAATAGTACTTAGTGGATTGATTATCTTAGAAGAGTTAATCATCTTCAGCAGAGTTGTCCAAGACAACCTTGCTGAGTTCTGGCTTGATCTAGTTGAAAAGAATTTGCAAACAAGTGTATTCCCCCCCCATACACTTGTTATCTACTCCTTTCAGGACCAACACTCCCTCATCAGCTTTGCTGTCAAAGGCTTTCAACTGTTCTTTCCCATTATTGTGAATGAAACATTTACAACCAAATATATGAAAGTATGACACTTTAGGCATTCTTCCTTTCCAGAGTTCATAGGGGGTTTTGCCTTGCTCCTTAGTGATCAAACATCTATTTTGAGTATGGCATGCAGTGTTTATAGCTTCAGCCCAAAACCTCTTAGGTAAATTTGAGTCAGCAATTAGAGTTCTAGCAGCTTCTTTTAAAGTTCTATTCCTTCTTTCTGCAACTCCATTTTGTTGTTGAGGTTTCATGAGCTATTCCATTTGATGTGCAGTACTCATTGATGTATGAATTAATGAACTCAGTGCCTTTATCAGATCTTATCTTGATAATGCTAAGGCTTTTCTCATTTGACAATCTCTTGAGAAGTTCAGGTAGTTTGACTTGTGTTTCCTTCTTATTTAGGAGAAATACTACCCATGTGAACCTAGAGAAGTCATCTACTACCACTAATGTGTATTTTCTACCATTAATGCTTGAAGGGGTAATTGGTCCAAACAGATCCATATGTAGAAGTTCAAGTACCCTTTCAGTGGAAATGACTGGTTTTCCTTTGAATGAGGCTTTAATCTGTTTTCCTTCTTGACATGGCTTACACACATGTTCTTTAATGAAAACCTCATTAGGTAGTCCTTTAACTAATGTATTTCTAGCAAGTTTATTCATAAATTTGAAGTTCAGGTGGTTTAGCCTCTTGTGCCATAACCAACTTTGTTCACTAGAACTTTTAGCAATGAAACATGCAGCATCAGTAGACTTGTCCCAGTCTGCAAAATACACATTTCCCTTCCTAGTTCCAGTCAATAGGGTTTGTTGAGTTTTATCCTTAATTAGACACTTTCCACTTGAGAACTCAACATTAAAATCTTTATCACAGAATTGACTGATACTTAGGAGATTATATTTGAGACCAGCCACATAAGATACATTGGATACTTTGATGTTACCAATCATCAAAGTACCATAACCTTTTGTAGTTGCTTGTGAGCTGTCTCCAAAAGTAACATTTGGGCCTTCTTTTTCAATGAAGTCAGTGAGGAGTTCCTTGTTTCCAGTCATGTGCCTTGAGCATCCACTGTCAAGGTACCATGCTGTCTTTTTGTTCATGCTTCTCTTCTTGTGGCCCAATGGTACCTGCATTTAGATAGGTTTAGGTACCCTTTGAGTTTTGGGTCCTGAGAGGTTAGCTGTACCTTTGGGAACCCAAACTTGCCTAATAACCCTGATTGATTCAAGGTGGCTAAGTTGATTTCCTAGTGCATCAATATACATTGTCTTTCCCTTAAATGCCTTTGGGAAAGTATGTGTGAATGTGTTAACTCTGTAAGTTTCAGAGGAGTTGTCCACTCTTCTGAACTTATGAGTTCTTTGTGCAGCTTGATGAAATCTTTGAGGAAAGGCCTTTTTATGACTATTACCCTTTGGTATGAAGGGTTTTGGTTGTCTCATTTTATTCTGCCTGTGAGGGTAGTTATCCTTAGGTCTATTCAGCTGAGGCTTTCTCAGATGAGTTGGCCTAGGCTGATTATACCTTGGATACTTCCTCTGAACATTGTTCAGGAGAGTTGCCCTTCCATTAGGTCTACTCTGCTGACCAATATTCCTCTTGTACTCAGGAGCTTTGGCCATTTCCTTAGGTTTTGGCCTTTTCTCCTGAATCACTTGAGTAGGCATTTCATTCAATTTGCCCTTTCCTTTGTTCAGTGGCTGAATTATTTCATTTTCAGTTTGTGCCACTGACTTAACAAAGATTCTCTTAGTGTTACTTGTGGATGCAACACTAAGACAAGGTGAAGATTCAAATGGATCAAAACCCAATCCACTTCTTTGAGCCATAGGTCTTTGATAACTTTGAATTTCCTCTATTGCTCTAGAGGATTTGTTCAAAGCAGACATCTTTAATTTCAGGCTCTCTTCACTTGATTTAAGAATATCATACTCATGTGAGAGGTTTTAAAATTTGGCATTTAGAATTTTAAATTCAAATTCTTTTCTCTTCTGAGAGAGAAGTTGATCATCAATCTCCTTTTGTTGGTCAACTATCCTGAGATTTGCTTCCTCAAGCTTTCTCAAGACTTGTTGATACAACTCAGTGGATTTGACATCAACAGCTACCTCAGAGTTCTTGGTTAGTTCAGTAGCCAATCTTTCATTTTCTCTCACACAGTTGTCATGAAATTCTTGTAATCTAGTGAAATCTTCCATCAACTTTCCTAAGGAAAGTTTCAGGTTAACCTCACTAGTGTTTTGTGAGATGAATGATGGTGAACTAGAAGTAGAGGATACCTCATCATCCTCAAGAGCCATGTTGCAGACATCATCATCATCATCACTGTTGGAGAATAATCCATCAGAGGAGTTGAAGCTTTCAGCACTATCAGATTCTTCTCCAGCCATCATGGCTTTTCTATTGGTGAACTTTCTGTCTCTTTTAGCTTGTCTCTCTCTTCTTTCTTTAGAGCTCAATTCAGGGCAGTCATATTGGAAGTGCCCTTTCTTTTTACAGTTATAGCACAGATCTTCATCATCATCCTTCTTGGATTCTTCTCTTCTCTTAGATGAAGAAGGATCAGCTCTACTGGATCTTCTCCTATCAGAGGACTTGTCCTCTGATCTTTTCTCTTCAGGCTTTTTGTCCTCAGCCTGATCTTCAGGGGAGTTGTATCTTCTCCTGAATTTGTTGTCTTGGTAAAATTTCTTGTATCTACCAAACCTTGTGTTGAGCTTGTCAAACCTTCTAGCCATCAAGGCTAGTTCTTCCTTCATTTCAGTCTTAGAGACTGTCTTTGATGATCTGGGAGTGGGTTGCATTTCTGGTTCAGCAACTTTGACTTTGAATGCCACTCCCTTAGTAGGATTTGAAGGTTCCTCAACAGGCTTTCTTCTATTGAGGTCAAACTCATAGGCTTTAAGTTCTGAGAATATTTGTTGCATGGGCATGGTGGAGAGATCTTTGGTGTTCTGCATCATTACAGCATAGACATCCCACTTTTGAGTGAGACTCCTTAGGATTTTCAGTCCAACCTCTCTCTTGGTGTAGACCTTGCCCAATGAGTTAATCTCATTCATCACATCAGTGAATCTACCAGCAAATTTGTCAATGGACTCATCAGACTCCATTGAGAATTGTTCAAACTTCTGCACAGCAACTTGGAGCTTGTTCTCCTTGATTTTTTCAGTGCCCTCACACATTTCAGCAAGGGTATCCCATATTTCTTTAGCTGTGGTGCAGTGGTAGACTCTACCCATAACTGCATCTGGAATTGTTTGATAGAGGGTGTTCATGGCAAGATAATTCAAATTATCTTTCCTCTTTTCATCAGCAGTGAAGTCATCCTCATCTTTGGGAATCAGTTCCCTTATATCTGCTCTTTGCTCATCTGTCAATCTGGGGTTAGTTTGAGTAAACACAAAAGGTCCTCTTGTGATTACTCTAAGCATATCAGTATGAAGAGATGCAAGATGAGCCCTCATTCTAATTTTCCAGAAATCATAATTGTCTATTGAAAACATGGGCAGTTTGTGATGAGAAATGTGGTTCACTGGATTTGTGGCCATGTTGTCTAATCCTTGAACAGCAGGTGGAGGAACAGCATTGTTGTTGGCCATTTTTCACAAATAATCAGTTAGTCAACAAGTGATGGATTTCAGATAGAGATCAGTTCAGTGACCACACCAAATATGTGAGTTTTGAAAATCAAGATGGATTTTCAGAAGCAGTGGTCTTTGAACCCCTGCTCTGATACCACTTGTTGGTCCTGAAAGGAGTATATGACAAGTGTATGGGGGGGGGGAATACACTTGTATGCAATTCTTTTGCTAATTTGATCAAACCAGAGTTTCAGCAAGGTTGTCTTGGACAACTCTGCTGAAGGAGATTAACTCTTCTAAGATAATCAAACTACTAAGTACTATTGAGTACTTAGTTGAATGACTATCTAGGGGAGTTATATGTGCGGAATAGTGGTTGGCCCTTTAAGTTTAGACTCCTTTAATTTCTGAAATCACTTTCTCAATCCAAAACAGTCCAGTTAAGCTTCCGGGAAGTTGTCCAAAAACAGTTTTGCACAGTCTTTGAATATGTATCTTTGAAAGATCAGTTTTGTGTGCAGTGTTGAGTGAATGAAAGTACTTGGAATGTAAATCAACACAAGAAGTTATAGTGGTTCAGAGACTCAAGCTCCTACATCCACTTTCCCTGATTTAACAGGATAATTCCTTCACTCTTGGAATTAACTTGTTTTATAGTGCCAAGGTGCACTTGATCAAGAACACCACTCCTTGGTGAATTGATCCCTAGGATGTCTAGAGTCCTAGTACCCTCTTCTCAACTCAGAACTGAACTGTTCTTCTCTCAACAGTCAGCTCCTACCACTTCTACTACTACAACCTTCTCACTTTCACTCTTGAAAGATGTAAGGGTTGAAGTAAGGTTCCAACTAATGAGATATCCTTTACAATGAAGATCAGTGTATAAGGATAGGATATCTCTCTAAGCTTGTGTATGGATATACAATGAGGTTCAGCTTAGATGAAGTGTATGAAGACTAAGATAGTCTCTTTGAAGGCTTTAAGAGCACTTGTCAACTTGTAGGATAGTTGGATATTCTTGTCAAGGTTGAGGTGCTTTCAAATGGTCTTCACACTTCTGTATTTATAGACAAAATGGAGGATTTGCCCGTTGGAGAGGTAGCCCCAAATTGCTATAAATGTCTTCCTTGAGTTCTTCAAACTGGAAGACAGATTCTTGATAGTGACATGTCCTCATTTGGGTAATAAACGGCTGTAACAGTTTTGTCTTCATTCTGCAGCACTTTTCCCAATGTTTGACTTCTTGTTAGGACTTGGACATGGCTTCTGAAGGTTGATCCAATGATAGGACAACATTCCTTATCATCTGGACAACTCTCCTTATCACTATCAGCAGTTTTGCCTTTCAGCAAGGTTGGCTTGCTCTTCTTCAGATGACTTGGCTCTTTCCCTTTATTTCACTCCAAGGTGATCTTAGCTTGTTTCTTTGGTGATCTTTAGGGTGTGGTTGTCTCTTTCTCTTCAGCATAGTTGACCTTCAACCTTCTGATTCAATCATGCTGAGACAACTCTTCTGGACAACTCTTCTGATCAGCATATTTGGTCTTTTAGCATCAGAGCACTTTACACATAGAGTTGGCTTCTTTGGACAACTCTCCTGATCAAAAACCTTTGAGTAGCCTTGTCCTTTTGAGCTATGTAAGTTTGTTCTTGCATATGGCTAGCTTCTTTGGACAACTCTGCTGATCAGAGTTATTCAGCTTGTCTTTTGGTTTTACCAATCTTGCATATGGACACTTTCTCTGGACAACTATCCTGATCAGATCATCTTATTGGACTTGTCCTTTTGAGCTTTACAATCTTGTTCTTGCATAAGAACATCTTCTCTGGACAACTCTTCTGATCAGTGCATTTGGTTTTTCATAGAGTGTCCTTGCTCTTAAGTGGTTGTTCCAGAATTTGAGCCTTGAGGGGACTTGATCTTGATCATCTTCAAAGCATAGGTTCCCCCTCAAATTGTGCATCTAATTGTCTAAGAGCTGCCTAACATTTCAGCTTCTCATCTAGCCTTATGCTATGTGTTCTAACATTTTTAGAACACTATCAATTTGACTTAGGCATGTCTCAGGGGGTTTTGGTATTAGATCAAAACATATCTCATTTTATTCCCAACAGAAAATAAAATTGGACGGCCAGGATTGATTTCAGGGGAGTTGTCCAATATTGATCCAATGGTTAAAAACCAATGTAACAGAGAGTAATTGGTTTTATTCAAAAACGTGGAAGTTATTTAATATTAGTTAATGTTTGTGGAGTTTTCAAGGTAGATCATGGCTTGAAAAGGTGTAATGCAAACAAGAATTAAATCTTGACATTTAATGCATGGAAAGTGACCTTTTGGGTGAGAGACAAATTAAATCCCAAAAAGATGATATTTGTATATGGAATGGGACAGATTTCAAAATAGGCAATGATTACCCAAAATAGGTGCTTATCAGACCAAGATTTGGTTTGATAGCTAGGACAACTTATCTGACCCCACTTGGACAAGTGTCCTGAAAAGATGTGGACAAGTGTCCTGAATTTCAATGGACAAGTGTCCTGAATGATTTAGGTCATCTTTTCTGAATTTCAGAGGACTTGACCAAGTCTGCTGAACACCATTTCAGTTCCCTTTCCTCCCATTAACTTCAATAGGTTTTACTTGTCCAACTTCCCTGGATCAAGTAATCCTAATTCTGCTGATAGTTCTAGAAATCTTGCCTCTGCAAGTGGCTTAGTCAATATATCAGCTTTATGATGATCTGTGTGGATTTTCACCAACTTTATGTCCTTCTTCTCCACATGATCTCTAATGAAGTGATGCTTGATGTCCACATGTTTGCATCTAGTGTGCAAAACTGGATTCTGTGATATTGCAATGACACTATTGTTGTCACAGAAGATAGGCACTTCAGTAGAGTTGACATTGTAGTCTCTTAGTTGTTGTCTCAGCCAAAGAATCTGAGCACAGCAACTTCCAGCTGCAACATATTCAGCTTCAGTGGTGGAGGTAGCCACTGTATTCTACTTCTTGGAAAACTAAGATATGAGTTTGTTGCCTAAGAATTGACAAGTCCCTGAAGTGGACTTTCTGTCAATTCTACATCCTCCATAATCAGCATCTGAGTAGCCAGTTAACTCAATGTTGTCATCAGCAGGGTACCAAAGGCCTAGATTTTCAGTGCCTTTGAGATACCTCAAGATCCTTTTTGCAGCCTCAAGATGGCTTTTCTTAGGATTTGCTTGAAATCTTGCACAAACACCTACTGAAAAGGTGATGTCAGGTCTGCTGGCAGTGAGATAGAGGAGTGAACCAATGATTCCTCTATACTCAGTAGAGTTGGTTGAGATACCACTCTCATCAGGATCCATCTTCCAATTTGTGTTCATTGGGATCCTTACTGGCTTGCTAGTTGTACACCCAAATTTCTTGATCATTTCTCTGGTGCACTTAGCTTGATTGATGAAGATTCCTTCTTTGGATTGCTTGACTTGAAGTCCCAAAAAGAAATTCATCAGACCCATCATGGACATCTCAAACTTGCTTTGCATGAGCTTGGAGAACTTCTCACACAGCTTCTCATTGGGGGATCCAAATATGATGTCATCCACATATATTTGGACAAGCAAGATGTCCTTTCCTTCAGTGATTCTGAAGAGAGTTCTGTCCACAGTTCCTTTGATGAAACCATGATCCAAGAGGAACTGTGACAGGGTGTCATACCAGGCTCTTGGAGCTTGCTTGAGTCTATATAGAGCTTTCTTCAATCTGTAGACTTGATTTCCAATCTCAAAGCCAGGTGGTTGCTCCACATAGACTTCTTCTTTTAAAACTCCATTCAAGAAGGCACTCTTGACATCCATTTGGTATACTTTGAACCTCTTGTGGGCTGCATAGGCTAAGAACAGTCTGATTGCTTCTAGCATTGCCACAGGTGCAAAGGTCTCATCATAGTCAATGCCTTCTGATTGACAATAGCCTTTTGCCACTAATCTGGCCTTGTTTCTGACAATCACATCATTTTCATTTTTCTTGTTCTTGAACACCCACTTGGTTCCAATAACATCTTGATGTGAAGGTCTATCCACCAGCTCCCATACATCATTTCTGGTGAATTGGTTTAGTTCTTCCTGCATTGCTGTGATCCAGTTTGCATCTTGAAGTGCTTCATCAATGTCTTTTGGTTCCTGTTCTGATAAGAAACAACAAAACATAGCACTTTCACCATGAAAACTTCTGGTTTTGACTCCTATACTTGGATCACCAAGTATCAGGTTGGTAGGATGGTCAGATAACCAAGTCCTCCTTTTTCTGATCCCTTTAGTAGAGTTGTCCTCTACTAAAGTTGAGTCACCAGTGTTATAGAATTCAGGATAATTGAATGCATGATCTAATTCAGGATCATATTCAGGGATGTTGTCCTCAATGTTTGGAACATTGGTATTTTCAACATTTATGGTTCCCCCTTGAATATTGGATCCATTAACTACCTCAGCAGAGCCTGCTTCTTCATTGGTAGTTGTTACCTGAGGGTGAACTGGGATTGGATCATTCAGTTCATCATTTCCTTCATTGGGGTTTGCTTCAGGAATATTGCCTTCAGGATTGTTGTCCAGTGTAGCATTTTCAGGGAGATTGGCTTGGACAACATCTATGAATTCAGTGTCCTTGTCTTTTAGGCTTAGTCTGGTTGTTCTCTGTGTGATTTCTTCTGATTCCAAGTTTTTATTTCTTATTTCAAAGATGGATTCATCAAACACAACATGAGGTGTTTCCTCCACAACAAGGGTTTTCTTGTTGTAGACTCTGAAAGCTCTTCTGATTTGAGAGTATCCAAGAAATACTCCCTCATCAGCTTTGCTATCAAAGGCTTTCAGCTGTTCTTTCCCATTATTGTGAATGAAACACTTGCAACCAAATATGTGAAAATATGACACTTTAGGCATTCTTCCTTTCCAGAGTTCATAGGGAGTTTTGCCTTGCCCCTTAGTAATCAAGCATCTATTCTGAGTATGGCATGCAGTATTTATAGCTTCAGCCCAAAACCTCTTAGGTAGATTAGAATCAGCAATTAAGGTTCTAGCAGCTTCTTTTAGAGTTCTATTTCTTCTTTCTACAACTCCATTTTGTTGAGGAGTTCTAGCTGCTGAGGTTTCATGAGCTATTTCATTTGAAGTGCAATACTCATTGATGTATGAATTTATGAACTCAGTGCCTTTATCAGATCTTATCTTGATAATGCTAAGGCTTTTCTCATTTGACAGTCTCTTTAAAAGTTCAGGCAGTTTGACTTGTGTTTCCTTCTTATTAAGGAGAAATACTACCCATGTGAACCTAGAGAAGTCATCTACTACTACCAATGTGTATTTCCTTCCATTTATGCTTGAAGGGGTAATTGGTCCAAATAAATCCATATGTAGAAGTTCAAGTACCCTTTCAGTAGAAATGACTGGTTTTCCCTTGAATGAGGCTTTAATCTGTTTTCCTTCTTGGCATGGTTTGCAAACATGCTCTTTAATGAAGATCTCATTGGGTAGTCCCTTTACTAATGCATTTCTAGCAAGTTTGTTCATTGATTTGAAGTTCAGGTGGTTTAGCCTTTTATGCCATAACCAACTTTGTTCACTAGAGCTCTTAGCAATGAAACATGCAGCATCAGTAGACTTGTCCCAGTCTCCAAAATACACATTTCCTTTCCTAGTTCCAGTCAATAGAGTTTGTTGAGTCTTATCCTTGATTAAGCATTTTCCACTTAAGAACTCAACATTGAAATCTTTATCACAGAATTGACTGATACTTAGGAGATTATATTTGAGACCAGCTACATAGGACACATTGGATACTTTGATGTTACCAATCATCAAAGTACCATAACCTTTTGTTGTTGCTTGTGATCTGTCTCCAAATGTGACATTTGGGCCTTCTTTTTCAATAAAATCAGTAAGGAGTTCCTTGTTTCCAGTCATGTGCCTTGAGCATCCACTGTCAAGGTACCATGCTGACTTTTTGCTCATACTCCTCTTCTTGTGGCCCAAAGGTACCTGCAATTAGCAAGTTTTAGGTACCCTTTAAATTTTGGGTCCTGAGAGGTTAGTTGTACCTTTAGGAACCCAAACTTGCCTAATTACCCTGATTGATTCAAGGTGGCTAAGTTGTTTTCCTTGTGCATCAACTGTCTTTCCCTTAAATGCCTTTGGGAAGGTGTGTGTGAAAGTGTTAACTCTGTACGTTTCAAGAGAGTTGTCAAATCTCCTGAACTTATGAGTTCTTTGTGTGACTTGATGAAATCTTTGAGGAAAGGCCTTTTTATGACCATTACCCTTTGGCATGGAGGGTTTTGGTTGTCTCATTTTTTTTTTTTTTTTTTGATGGAAAGTTAAATACCCATCCCTTTTTTCCCCTCCCATGACTCGAACCCAGGACCTAAGGCCTAGGTAGTGGTGCTCTAACCACTTGAGCTATCCCACTTTGTCGTCTCATTTTATTCTGCCTTTGAGGATGATTGTCCTTAGGTCTATTCAGCTGAGGCTTTCTCAGAAGAGTTGGCCTTGGCTGATTATACCTTGGATAACTCCTCTGAACATTGTTCAGTAGAGTTGCCCTTCCAATGGGTCTACTCTGCTGATCAACATTCCTCTTGTGTTTAGGGACTTTGGCCATTTCCTTAGGTTTGGACCTAGTTTCCTGAAGCACTTGAGTTGGCAAATCATCCATTTTTCCATTTCCTTTGTTCAGTGGCTGAATTATTTCATTTTCAGCTTGTTGTGCCACTGATTTGACAAAGATTTTCTTAGTGTTACTTGTAGAAGCAACACTAAGACAAGGTGAAGATTCGAATGGATCAAAACCTAATCCACTTCTTTGAGCCATAGGTCTTTGATAACTTTGAATTTCCTCTATTGCTCTAGAGGATTTGTTCAAAGCAGACATCTTTAATTTCAGGCTCTCTTCACTTGATTTGAGAATGTCATACTCATGGGAGAGGTTTTCAAATTTTGCTTGAAGAATTTTTAATTCAAACTCTTTTCTCTTCTGAGTAAGTAATTGAGCATCAATCTGTCCTTGTTGGTCAACAATCCTGAGATTTGCTTCCTCAAGCTCTCTCAAGACTTGTTGGTACAACTCAGTAGATTTAATGTCAACTACTATCTCAGCAGGTTTTGAAAGCTCAATTGAAAGTCTTTCATTTTCCCTCACACAATTGTCATGAAATTCTTGTAGCCTAGTGAAATCTTCCATTAACTTCCCAAAGGAAAGTTTCAAGTTGACTTCACTAGTGTTCTGTGATAGAAATGATGGTGAGCTAGAAGTGGAGGATACCTCATCATCCTCAATAGCCATGTTGCACACATCATCAACATCATCATCACTGTTTGAGAATAGTCCATCAAAAGAGTTGAAGCTTTCAGCACTCTCAGATTCTTCACCAGCCATCATGGCCTTCCTATTGGTGAACTTTCTGTCTCTCTTTGCTTGTCTTTCTCTTCTTTCTTTAGAGCTTAATTCAGGGCAGTCATACTGGAAGTGCCCTTTCTTCTTGCAATTATAGCACAGGTCTTCATCATTATCCTTCTTAGACTCATCTCTTCTTTTAGATGATGAAGGGTCAGCTCTACTGGACCTTCTCCTTTCAGAGTACTTGTCCTCTGATCTTTTCTCTTCAGGCTTTTTGTCCTTAGCCTGATCTTCAGAAGAGTTGTACCTTCTCCTGAATTTGCTGTCTTGGTAGAATTTCTTGTATCGACCAAACCTTGAGTTGAGTTTGTCAAACCTCCTAGCCATGAGGGCCATCTCTTCCTTCATTTCAGCCTTGGAGACTGACTTTGATGATCTTGGGGTAGGCTACATTTCTGGTTCAGCAGTTTTGGCTTTAAGTGTCACTCCCTTGGTTGGTAGAGAGGACTCCTCTGCTGGCTTTCTTCTATTGAGGTCAAACTCATATGCTTTGAGTTCTGAGAAGATTTGTTGCATGGGCATGGAGGAGAGATCCTTGGTATTCTGCATCATTACAGCATATACATCCCACTTTTGAGTGAGACTTCTCAGGATTTTTAAACCAACTTCTCTCCTGGAGTACACCTTGCCCAATGAGTTGATTTCATTCATCACATCAGTGAATCTACCAGCAAACTTGTCAATGGACTCATCAGTTTCCATTGAGAATTGCTCAAACTTCTGCACAGCCACTTGGAGCTTGTTCTCCTTGATCTTTTCAGTACCCTCACACATTTCAGCAAGAGTATCCCAAATTTCTTTGGCTGTTGTGCAGTGGTAGACTCTTCCCATGATTGCATCTGGAATTGTTTGATAGAGAGTATTCATTGCAAGATAATTCAAATTATCTTTTCTTTTCTCTTCAGCAGTGAAGTCATCTTCATCCTTAGGGATCTCTTCCCTTATATCAGCTCTTTGATCTTCAGTCACTCTGGGGTTGATCTGTGTGAACACATAAGGTCCTCTGGTGATTACCCTTAGCATATCTGTGTGAAGAGATGCAAGATGAGCTCTCATTCTGATCTTCCAGAAGTCATAGTTCTCAATTGAGAACATGGGCAGCTTGTGATGTGATATATGGTTGACTAGATTGGTGGCCATATTGTTGATTCCTTGAACAACATCATTAGGAACAGCATTGTTGTTGGCCATAGCTTAAGAATAAGATGTCAGTCAAATGATAGGATTTCAGATAGATCAGTTCAGTGACCACACCAAATATGTGATTTTGAAAAACCAAGATGGATTTTCAGAAGCAGTGGTCCTTGAACCCCTACTTTGATACCACTTGTTGGTCCTGAAAGGAGTATATAACAAGTGTATGGGAGGGGGGGAATACACTTGTATGCAAATTCTTTTCAACTTTGATCAAACAGAGTTCAGCAAGTTTGTCTTGGACAACTCTGCTAAAGATGTATAACCTTTTCTAAGATAACCAAGCTACTAAGTGCTACAAAGTACTTAGTTGAATGACTATCTAAGTTGGTTATAAGTGCGGAATTAGTGGTTGGCCCTTTAGTTTAAACTCCTTTAAGCTCTGAAATCACTTAGGCAATATAGTCCAGTTTTCAGGGAACTTGTCCAATACAGTTTTTGTACAGTCTTTGAATATATTTCCTTTGAAGGATCAGTTTTGTGTGCAGTGTTGAATGTATGAAAGTACTTTGAAAGTAAATCAACACAAGAGTTTATAGTGGTTCAGAGACTCAAGCTCCTACATCCGCTTTCCCTGATTTAACAGGATAATTCCTTCACTCTTGAAATTAACTTGTTTTATAGTGCCAATGTGCACTTGATCAAGAACACCACTGCTTGGTGAATTGATCCCTAGGATGTCTAGAGTCCTAGTACCCTCTTTTCAACTCAGAACTGAACTGTTCTTCTCTCAACAGTCAGCTCCTACCACTTCTACTACTACAACCTTCTCACTTTCTCACTTGAAAGGGGTAAGGGTTGAAGTAAGGTTCCAACTAATGAGATATCCTTAAAATGAAGATCAATGTATAAGGATAGGATATCTCTCTAAGCTTTGTATGGATATACAGTAAGTTCAGCTTAGATGAAGTGTTTGAAGACTAAGATAGTCTCTTTGAAAGTTTGAGAGCACTTGACAACTTGTAGGATAGTTGGCTTAGTAGTTGGTTGCTCCAAATGGTCTTCACACTTCTGTATTTATAGACAAATTTGAGGATTTGCCCGTTGGAGAGGCAGTCCCAAATTGCTATAAATGTCTTCCTTGAGTTCTTCAAACTGGAAGACAGATTCTTCATAGTGACATGTCCTCATTTGGGTAATAAACGACTCTTAAGACTTTGTCTTCATTCTGCATCACTCTTCCCAATGTCTGACTTTAAGATTCACTTGTTAGGACGTGGACATGGCTTCTGAAGGTTGATCCAATGATAGGACAACATTCCTTATCAAATGGACAACTCTGCTTATCACTATCAGCATACATGCTTATCGGCATAGTTGGCTTGCTCTTCTTCAGATGACTTGGCTCTTTCCCTTTGCTTCATGTAGATGTGATCTCAACATGATTCATTGAAGTCTTTTAGGGTGTAGTTGTCTTTATCTCTTCAGCATAGTTGACTTTTAAGCTTCAGAACACTTGTTCAAGTTTAATTGTACTGAGACAACTCTTCTGGACAGCTCTCCTGATCAGCATACTTGGCCTTTAAGCTTCAGAACCTTTGTTCTTGTTTTAATTGTGCAGAGACAACTTCTCTGGACAACTCTCCTGATCAGCATACTTGGCCTTTAAGCTTCAGAACCTTTGTTCTTGTTTTAATTGTGCAGAGACAACTTCTCTGGACAACTCTCCTGATCAGCATACTTGGCCTTCAATAGCTTAGGTGATTGTTCCAGAATTTGAGCCTTAAGGGAACTTGTTCTTGATAGTCTTCAACCCATATGTTCCCCCTCAAGTTGTGCATCTAATCATCTAAAAGCTGTCTAACATATCAGCTTCTCATCTATCCTAATTCTATATGTTCTAACAGTCTTAGAACATTTTATCTTGACTTAGGCATGTCTCAGGGGGTTTTTGGTATTCAATCAAAACATTTATCATTTTATTCCCAACAAAACAAAATTACGAATAAATTTAAAAGTAAATGCACATGGAATTCATTCACACTCCTTAGAAGAAGAAGAAGAAGAAGAAGAAGAAGAAGAGTCCCCCACTACAAAATAATGGGGAAATGGGGACGGGGAAGGCATCGGCTCTGCCCTCACTAATGATGAAGGCAACGGCAAAGGGGACGGCAGTGTGCCGATGCCAATATGCTCGATGCTATTTAAATGGCATCGGATTTGGGGAAAACCGTTGCATCGGGGCCACCTGCCGTTACCAAATGGCATCGCGGCCCACTGCCGTTACCAAATGGCATCGGGACCCACTGCCGTCCCCTTTTTGCCGTCGCCTTTTTAATAACATTTAAAAAAGACGAATCTAGGTTTCACTACTACACATTTGGCTTTGGAAAGCTTTAAAAAATGGTCTTGGAGAGCTTTTAAACGAGCTCTCCAAGTGGGAGCTGTGCAAGTTAAATTCCACTTGGAGAGCTCTTTTTAATGGCTGTGCAAACGAGTCACTTGGACAGCGGTTCATAACCGCTGTCTATGTGTTACTTTTTTTTTGACTTGGACAGCGGTTCATAACCGCTGTCTAAGTGAATTTTTTTTTTAAAACGCATGGGCTTGGACAGCGGTTATGAACCACTGTCTAAGTCAATTTTTTTTTAAATAATTATTTTATATTTTAAAAATCAATTTTATACAAAATCAAATTTATTTATATACCAATAAATAAATTTTATATTTTAAAAATCCATTTTATACACGTCAAATACCAAAAAATTAAATAAATAAACGTACACTAACATACGTTCAATATACACCAAAAAACATTAAATATCATCACAAATGTATAAGTTAATATATTAAATGCAACAAAAGTTATACTAGCTAGCTACTTAAATTATACCTATACAAAAATCGATTGTACATGTACCCGATCCAATCTTTTTTCCATTTGTCTATTCTTTTGTCTTTGTAAGTGTTGAGCGGACGAGCATAGACAAACTGCAAACAACGATCGATCAATATAGTTAGATATATAGTATATAGTATATGAATTTTTATTCAATCAATAATAATTTAAATAAATCAATAAATTGACTTACAGTGTTAGGATTAATCTCCAATCCAGAAAAATTGATTATATCCTCAATATAACAACATACAAAATGTCCACAATGGTCTCCATCACGTTGCCTCGGAACCTGTTATGATTAGCAATTATAAGCATGCGTGCATTACAATTATAATTATTTTATATTAATTTGATAACGTACTAAATTAAATTACCTTAACATCTATCCAGCTCACTTTATTGAAACTAGATCTTGAGGTTTGATTGTGAAGGCGACTCCGATACATCGTCATCACACTGTTATTATTATAATTAAAAATAGATTAAATATGCATAATTTTAAAAGTAAAACAAATCATTATATTAGAATATTAAAAATGAACTTACGCTTCCATGTATGACATGAGATCACGACGATTTGCAACCACCCCATCAACAGCTGGGTCTATAAAAAAGACACTTAATGTCTTCATATTAATGACGACCAACACCCAATGGTTCCTATATTATATTAAGAATATTAAAATTGACTGCAAATGTGCAAATAACATATTACGCATACAAATTTTAACGAAGTGTTTATTGTACGTACTCACCCCATATTTGTTGGCCAAAAAATGAGATGTTCACTCCCACTTAACCTCAGCATATGTTGGACTATCCCTTCCAGGCCATGTGTCCTATCACCCAATACGCAAGACACTTGGGGGCAGACGAAGGAATACTTTCCACTTGCTTCGCTATCTCTTGAGAGATATACCTCACCCAAATATCTTTAACCAACATATATACGCTAATTAAAATTTAAAAAAGAAAATCCAACTGTATAGAAAGTAAATACTGATAATTAATAAACACATACTTGAGGTAAACGGATATGGTAGATGCACTCAACCATTGGTCGTTCAATACTTCAATCACATTGTCCGAAACGATGTAGTCTTTATAATAAGGCTGATGAAAGTGAGCACCCATCGAAATTGTGATGGTATCGAAAGCACGTGACTGCACTATCGTGCTCACCATATTCTGTACGACGGAGTTGTGTTCTAAGTCTCCAGAAAATGGATAACCACGTAAGCGCGTATCAATACCCCCGTCCCTCGTTCTCTCCATCCGACTGCCTACTACACCTCTTGATTTTTGTTTAGGCTTTTCTGTCAGTTTCTACAATCAAATTTTCAACATTATTTAGAACGACGGATAAGATAATAAATTTTAATAACATATACTTTACCTTTGCGGTGTGAGAGACCAAGTTGCTCGGCCATTCGATGAAGTGCCCGACCGCTGTTCCGACTGTGACAGCATCATCTACTGGTTTCGGCAAGGGTGAATCTACTTCTTCATCTACGGGCACTTCTAGCGTGACCCTCACGAAACCACGAGTGAGTGGACAACCATGAATCAATTGCTGGGAGTTGTTGTGCAACGTTCCCGTTGCCACCAACCGAGTTGGATACTCCAAATAAAGGTAGCAAAAGGTCGATGGCTGTTCGAATAAGATATTTAGTTAGAAAATCATAACACACTAGTATTTAATTAAAACAAAGGCAAGACATGCACATGTTGATACCTGAGATATGTTTTGAAGTGCCTCAATAAAGTCGTCTCCACCATCAACCGAAAACCTAGCATCAGCGACACTATTATCACAGCTTGCTCCACTCGACAATCCGTGACTGGATTTTCTCTCGGACCTCAGAGTCTCCACCTCTCTAGTCAACTTGGCAAGCTGTTCTAAAAGATGACCCACCATATTCATGGCTTGAAAAGCAGGTGCCATCGCTAACGAGGTCTTCGTCACGCCATATCCCAAACTCCGTAAGCGGCCGTGATGCTCCTCACGACTGATAGCCCGTCCATATAAATCATCAACTCCGATAGTGCGAATGTCCTCGGGCGTCATGGTCTGAGATAAGCGATCCTAAATCACAAAAAAATATTATTTAATTCTTTGTATAGAAATAATAGTTTGTAATTGAAAGATAAATTAATGAATAGATTACCGCTTTTTCGATGATCCACTGTGCAATGGGATCGGGAATACGCCCGTCTCGAGTCTTTCTTGTAGTCTAAAATAACTCGAGACGGGTAACAATAGGCTCGCTCTCTCCCACTTTCCTCTTTTCTTCTTTCTACGATAGTGATGAAAGTGTCACTTTAGTAGATATATTAAAAGTGAATACATAAAAAAAATTAAAAGTTAGGATTTTGATCTCACAATAGCTTCTGATATGCGTGCATTGCCTTAGCTTGTTTGCGCTTTTGCTGACTTCGCCTCTACAGTGTAATAGAAATACGATAAACACTGAAAAGCATAGGGCAGTAGCTAGGAATTAAAGAAAATGACATTGACCAATTTTACCTGGAAATCCTCATCCATAGCATTACGAACAAAATCCTCCCAGTATGGGGCCACCATAGGGTTATCCCGATAACCATCAGGCGGACTAGCCGAGTAATGTCCGGTGTCCTGATCTAGTGTCACACGTCTCAGCCAAACCCAAAAATTCTTGGCCATTTTTTCAGCTTGAGACAATATTAGCTTCTTGTTGGAATGGTCAAGGCCGCTGAATGTAGTCTATACGCATATTACATGACAAATTAGTAAATTTAGTAATTATACAATAACTTTCAATAACCATATATATAACTAACATACAGACAGTTCTTCCCATAATCTTTCCTTCAAAGGGGTCATTTTTTCGTCACGCCAGTCCTTGGCAGGCAGCACGATAGGGATTACGCTCCTCACTGCAGCTCCAATGTAGAAGGATAAATGCTCACTCTCTTTTCCTATAGGTTGTCCATACTCATTGAACGGTACCTGCAATAACATAGTATTTAATTAGGTTCAACGATCAATCAATATAATTAGAATTTCAACTGTTCAATTGTAATAAAATTACCTTAGGTATTTTCCCTTTGCTACGAGCCCTCTTAATAGAAGACATCGTTACTATACCTCTCGTGCGCTTCTCCCCAGAGCTGCTACTGGTGGGAGCATCAGTGACATCCTCTCTCAACTCATCAGTATGATGTCGATCATATGCACCCTAATCTCCATCATAATCTCCATCAAACTCTCCATCAAACTCTCCATCAGAATCTTCAGGATGTGGCAAAAAAGACATGATCCTGTAAAGTAGAAGAAACAACATTTAGTAAACAAAACACAAACAATAATCAATAAAGCAGAAAAACAACACTTAATAAAGCAGAAGACACAATATTCAATAAAGTAGAAGAAACAACATTCAATAAATTCGTACATCTCTTTTTAGCACTTGTTTTTCTTTTTCTTTTTTTGGTTGACTTTTCTCGTTCATGACCATGAATGTTAACAAGATCCGGATTTCCATATTCATCCTCATCTCTAATTATTCTCTGGTACGGGCGTGGATTTGCAGGATCATCGAAAGAGGGTATAGGATGAGTGAAGTTCTGAAAAGGATCATCTTCATCGACGTTGTCGCTAATCTGGTAACTGTTGTTCAATTTGTTTGATAGAACCACAATGGACCATTTCTTATTAACTGGGTCGGGGACATAGAAAATTTGTTGAGCTTGACTGGCCATTATGTAAGGGTCATCTCTGTATCCCACATTCTTCAAATCAACGCGTACGAATCCAGAACTTTCAACTTGGACCCCGTTAGGGATCCGCACCCAACTACACTCGAAGATTGGTTGGCGGTGAACAACATAGTCGAGTTCCCAAATGTTGACAATCTGTCCAAAGTAAGTAGTGCTCGATTGATCCCCTGCAGTTGCATTAATGGACACCCCACTATTCTGCATTGTACTTGTGGCATCATGATCTCTCGTATAAAATGTGTATCCGTTAATAAGATAATACTTGTATGAATACACATGTCTATCGGGCATTCTGGATAACCATTTAACTCTTTCTTTCACCGAATCTTTATCCTGTGACAACATACTTACTACATGACCATTGAACCAGTCAACAAACGTGCGATTGTGCTCAACTTCAATCCATGATCTATCTCTGGTGGGAAACGTCTCAGCAAGTGCTTGCATGTGCAGGTCAATAAAAGGAAGCACATCGACTGTGTGGTGAAGTACGCACAAGTGCATCCGTGTTAGTTCCTCCATACTAACACTTACAGGTTGACCACCAGTAATGCCTTCACCACCAGTACTCGATTGCTTCTTCGACTAAATAGCGTTCTGCAATGCATCCCTCCGGATTGGACATATTCATCACATATCCTTTGAGCACTTTCATATATCTCTCTACACATCCTTGTCTCGTGTACTAAATGAACGGTTAGGTGAACCATTATGTCAAAAAATGATGGAGGGAAATACATCTCAAGCTCACAGAGCATCCCCACAATCTGTCTCTGAAAACCAACCAACTTGCTAGGATCTATGACCTTGCTACTCATTGCCTTGAAGAACCAACATAACTTTTTTATAGTTATGCACACATTTTCAGGCAGAATATAACGTATTGCAATGGGCAAGAAAGTCTCCATGATGACATGATAGTCATGAGATTTCAGATTCAACAGTCTCACGACATCATTTGATACAAGACTCTGTATGTTGGACGAATAACCCTCCGGTACTTTCACATTCTTTAGTGTCTGAAGTAACTATTTTCTCTCATTGTTGGACAAGGTGTGAGCAGCAGGAGGTAAGAACGCTTTACCCTTTTCTCTAGAGGCACAGGTGTTAGTTCTAATCTTATTCCCATATCAACCATATCCATTCTTGCATTGTAACCATCCTTGGACTTCTTATCAGCTAGTAGAGTATTGAGCAAGCTGGCACAAACGTTCTTCTCAACGTGCATTAGATCAATGAAGTGTCTAACATACAACTCTTTCCAATAGGGCAAGACAAAGAAAATTGGTTCCCTCTTCCAACCGCTAGTGGGGACACTTTTTTTGAAGCTCTTTCCGTACTGTGTGTTGATATTCTTCATCTCATTCAATACATCTGAACCTGACAATAAACGTGGTGCTTCATCTGTCTCGGTTGTGCCATCGAATGCATCAGCCATTCTTCTGTACTTATGCGTTGATTCCAACCACCTCCTATGTCCCATATAAACGGTCTTCCTACAATGATTCAAGCGAATGTGATGTGTCTTCTTCGTACAACAAGGACATGCATCGGCCCCCTTCACACTATATCCAGATAGATTCCCGTAAGCGGGAAAGTCATTGATAGTTCCAAAAAGCATGGCCTTCAACTTGAAGTTCTCCTTTCTACAAGCATCATACACATCGACACCCTCATCCCACAGGAGCTTCAAGTCCTCTATCAAAGGAGCTAGATATACATGTATGTCGTTACCAGGTTGTTTGGGTCCCGATATCAACATAGACAACATCATGTAAGTGCGCTTCATGCACAACTCGGGTGAAAGGTTATAAACTAATAGAATCACTGGCCATGTACTGTGGTTGGTACTTTGAATACCGAACGGATTCATTCCGTCAGTTGAGAGTGCAAAACGCAAGTGTCGTGGCTCGTTGCCAAATTCTGGATGCCTGACATCGAATGTCTTCCACTGTGGTGAATCAGCAGGGTGTCTTAGCATTCCATCTTTGATCCTATCATTATAAACAAAACTCTTCCACCCCATTCCTATACTCCTCTGATAATCGATCGGCTCGAACCCACTTTCGATCCATATAAAACTATATATAGATGCCTATAGGAAATACAATATGAAGTGTTTCTCAAGACAATGTATTCTAATGTATTAAATCTAAAAGTATTAAACTTAAAAGTATTACATTAATCCTAATGTATTAAACTTGTTCGATCATCTCCTAATTTATTTTAACAATGATATTCCATTAATAAATGAAAGAATCAAATTTATTGTGTTTTAAATAATACATAATACAGATCAAACAAACAAACTTAACATTCCAAAAACTGTATTTTCAATGGAATTGCATCGCTTGTCCAAGACAATATCGAGCCACCACTAAAGACAACACACAGTTCTTGATTTGTTAGTTTTGTTTTTTCCTTAGAAATACGCGTGTCACTCGGAGGTTTATCGTATTTAACTCTTTCTTGGTCTGTGAGATTCAGTATTTTCATTAGTAATATACGTGTCAATGTAAGGTAAATCTTTTTTTAATAACTCAACAATTATGAAGCCTAGTCATTGAATAACTGAACATTCATCGAATATTATTTGAGATACTAATTGATCAAAAGCCATATCGTTTGCAATTTAATACTCCATAAATCAGTTAGAGATATTCGGGTTTAACCAAATATCTCAACATAGAAATGGCTGAGTTTCTAATGTTAATTGAACATTCAATAATATGATGAAATGTGCAATCATCATCTAATAACCACTTCTTCACATTATACCCAGTACAAGAAACCTTATTAAATTATTTTCTTACACTGCTGAAATGAGAAGAGAAATTACTGTGCAAATGCAAACATAATTTCCTGGTTATTTACTCAGATCCAATGATCAATCTTAATGAGTCTTTATGATATTACCCTACCTTCATTGCTACATTTCAACAATTTTAATCAGTTTTGCACCGATGATGATCACTCTTTTTCTCAACAAAATTAGCTATATTAACCCTTTCCTCAACAAAGCCTATACCCCAAGCATCAGCCATTCTTCCTAATATACACCATTAACATACATCTCCTAATATACACCATTAACATACGTATAATATACACATTAACATATATATACAATATATACTGCAGATTAAATAAGACTTACTCTATATATATATATATATATATATATATATATATACCTCTACAGCAATGACAACAGTAACAGCACGCAGGAGAGGGAGCGTCGGCGCAAGGAGAGAGAGGGAGGCGCCGGTGACGGCGACGCCGCGAGGAAGGAAGCGACGGCGGGACTGTTGAAACGCGTTAATGTTTGGGGGAGGGAGAAACCAAGCTTCGATTTTACAGAAGGTTGGAGGCGCGTTTGTTTGGGGGAGGGAGAGCTTCGACCTAGAAAACCGCTCTCTAAGCGTTTTTTTTTTTTATATAAAACCGCTCTCCAATTGCTAAATTGGAGAGCTTTTCGAAACAAGAGCTCTACAAGTGCAGCTCTCCAAAGCCAAATGTGTAGTAGTGTTTCCAACCCTGCAGGTATCGAGGCCACCAACACCCACCCCCGTGTTTCCAACCCTGCAGGTATCGAGGCCACCAACACCCACCCCCACCACTGGGCCACCCATTTTTTGGAAATTCTGGCATTTTTCGCGAATTGCGAGGTTCGAACTCGGGACCTCCAGATCTCGAAGGCTTTTGAGCGCCCCCTGTGTGCCGTTTAGGCTAGGAGCTTTAGTCGACATATTGTGAATGCAATTAATATATATTCAATTTAATTTTAGTTTTTAATTCTTTAATTCAATCAATTCTAACTTTAATTGTTGCTTATTAAATTATTTATCAAAGCATATTATAATTATTTCTAAATTATGTTTTTCAAATTAACTAAATTATGTTTTTCCAATTAAATAATTTAATTACGGTATCAATTCACACTATTTAAATTTATTTTAATCCTCAATTTACAACATTTAAATTCATTCTAATTTTTAATTTCACAACATTATAATTACATACAACATTAAATATAATTATTTTCACTTATACATTTAAATTTATTCTAATCATATCATTTAAATTCATTCTAATTTTCAATTCACAACATTAAATATATATAATTATTTTCACTTATCCATTTAAAAATATGAATTCACTTATCCATTTAATTAAAAATATTTCATCTATTATAAAATTATTCTCTAGTTCATTTTCAATTAAAATAACATCACAAACAACATTAATTATAATCATAATTAGCATATTCACGTCAATTAAAATAACATCACACACAACATTAAAATAAAAATTAATCCTCAACGTTGACGTCTCGCCAGGGTATGTTTTATGTATGGGTATGTTTTTATTAAAATAAAAATTGTCACTACTGCAAGAACCGAATTAAAAACAACTCCGAGATAATTATGTATGGGTATGTTTTTATTAAATTGCAAATTTTATTTCTATTTAATTTGGTGTAAGAATTTTAATTTTCTTAATTAAAATTAAACATGCACTTCATGAAATTACCTTAACATTGTTTCTGTTCAATTCAATTTATTATAAATCTGATTTTTTTTTCTATATTTATTATTATTCGGTGATCGAATTATGGGGTTAATTTGGTTGTTCAATTATTGTTTTGTTACCTTTTTTAACTTGTATTTCTTCCCCAATCTTTTTACCAGACTATAATGGTGTTTTAGTTTTATTTTAAATTAAGCTTTCTAACTTAAAATGCATATGATTTAACCATTTTTTGCATTGCATGCAGAAAAATGTTCTTCTATCTCTAATTTAGGGTTCTTAAAACACGAATATATGAGTAAATGGGGAAATTTGTTTCTTAAATAACTTTTTACTAATTTTTCGATCTTCTAGAATCAAATAAAAATAAATTTAAATGAAATTAAAATTAAACTAAAATTTCACAGATTTTTTTTATCTAATCAATTTATGTATTATTTAATTAATTTGTCAACATTAATAAAATATGTCAACAATTACAATTTTTTATTCTAATAAATCTACTCAAATTATAAACAAATGACCTTTTAATTAATTTAATTTTGAATGAGTTTAAATGAAATTTCAATTATAAATGAAATTTTACGTGAAATGAATTTTATCACCAATATTGGTAATTAATTTTTGTGAAATGAATGCAAAAATCGTAGTAACACTTACTAATTAATGTTTAAAATGATTTTAAATCTCCCAATAAAAAAATATTTGAAATAAATTCAAAATTATTTTAAATTTCCCACTACAGTTACCAAATGGCATCGGGGCCCACTGCCGTCCCCTTTTCGCATTGGCCATTAGATGCCGTTACCAAATGGCATCGGCCATTAAATGCTGTTACAAAATGGCATCGGCCATTAAATGCCGTTACCAAATTGCATCGGCCCGCTTGCCGTTGCCTTTTGACCAATATTTTGTAGTGCCCCTTCCCAGTTTGAAATCCAAGTTATTATAGAATAGTGAACCCTCATGCCCCTAGCTAATTTACATAGATCCCTCCACCAAAAGGAACACCTAGACTCGTCACTCCCCGCTGAATTAATACATACGTACCTTGATTTAAGGATTCTAACTCATAATGAGTTCTCTTCCCTAGTCCACCTCCATACCCACTTGCATAAGAGAGCCTTATTGAATTTGTCAACGTCTCTCACACCTAGACCACCCGATTTTTTGCTTTTACATACTCTTTCCCATCACACCCACACAATCTTCCTACTATTATCATTCCACCCCTCCCCCATAAAAAATTTCTTTGAATGTGTTTCATGTTATGGATTACACTCTCGGGGGCTTTAAAAAATGATAGATAATATAATAAAGGTAAAGTCGTGAGAATCGAATTAAGGAGGGTGAGCCTCCCACCGAGGGACAAGTGTCTCCTAGCCCACCCCGAGAGTTTCTTCCAGAATCTGTCAATCATCGGTTTCACATTTCACTGCTTCTAGCATTGGCGCCGATAGGTAGGACAAGGTAGGAGAAAGGAATATTTCCTGGTGTGTATCTGATGACGCCTGCATAAGAGGTGAGCTCCTCTTCATTTATGTTAGTACTTTGCAACGAGCTTTTCGAATAATTGACCTTGAGCCCCGACGCCAGCTCAAAAAGCCTAAGTACACCTTTCATAATTTTTGCATTCTCTATAAAGGCTCTACCCAGGAAGACCATGTCATCAGCGAACTCTAAGTGGCTAACCTAAGTTTTATGTCTACCAATTTCGAAGCATTGGAGCTTTTCTAAGGTCAAAACTTTCTGCATAAGGCAACTTAGTCCTTCGGCTGCAATGAAAAATAAGAATGGAGAAAGGGGGTCGTCTTGTCGCATTCCCCTCTCATGTTGAAATTTGCTTGTTGGGCTCCCGTTAACCTGAATAGCCATCATGACCGAAGATAGGCAGCCACAAGACATGTTCTGATTATTGAATTGATTTGTCTACAGAACTGTTCTGTTTACAAAGTTAATTTGTCTACAGAACTGATCTGACTACAAAATCAATCTTTCTACAAAACTGACCTGATTACTGATTAAAACTGTCTACAGAACTGATTTGACTACAGGAAAATCTGTCTACATAATAGAACTGATCTGATCACAGTACTAATCTGAGAGTACTGCGCTGATGACAAAAAGGTGAAAATCAGAAGAGTTGGGAACTGATCTGAGGATTACTGTGCTAACCCAACTGCTGATCTGATCTTCGAAATGTATACTCAGCTGATCACAGTACTCAGCTGATCACAGTACTCAGCTGAATCCAGATAAGTAAATTTGATTATCATACAACAAAGAAATGAAGTAAACTATGAGTAGGAACAACTGTGCTGATATACATCAGAACGATATTTTGCCTTAGAAAATTCTAAGCCAAAATCTGTTCAAAGATTAGATTACTTATAGAGAAGATTAATACACTCCTCTATTTTGACCTAATTTTAAACGGTGTATTTATCTTCACAAGTTGGCTCCAAAATTTGGAAAAGGTTATTGAATCTGGAATGTTTTTAAAAGTTGTGGATTTCAAGACTCAATCCAAACCATTCAACGTGAGAATCCAATTCAATCCAAGCCCTAGATTTGTTTTGAATTCGATATCCACGCTATCAGTTACTTCATCTTCTCTACTTTGCATTTCTGGAAACTCTAAGCTCGAAATTTCTTGAGAATCTACTACTCTACCTTCTAAATTTCTACACTTCTCTCTAATGGCTATCATCGATATTCTAAATGAGTCTAACGAAGTTGTAGGTACTTTTAATCCGACCAAATGGATCAAAGAGAAGGGCATTTTCGTTGAGAATGCAGTATATTTCGCCGGACGACAGAATGCTGAAAATCAAGCGATCCTCACTATGTGCGAAGAAAGCGGGCTTCGAAAGTATTTAGAATCATACCCCAAGATGGTTTTTGAACCTGAGGTTATGGAATTCTATTTACAGCTCCAAGGTGACAACAATGGCGTTCGCTCGATGCTCTCAGGACATAAAGTCGCAATATCCAGAGAAACTCTTGGAATAATGTTCGATTTACCCGAAGGACCTGTAAATATTTTGGACTACATGGCAGGACAAGAAAAGGTGTGCGCGGGTAAATGGACTGGTGAAGAACCCAAGTCCTTGAACAATCTCAAAAAGGCTATTCTACCAACGGGTCTTCAGTTGTTAATGGACATTGCAGGAAAATGTTTATTAGGGCAACATTATAGCCAAGATGCTCTCAGTTATTTGAAGATTCGGGTAATGGCTGCTATCATTGATCGAGTCAACGGAGACTGGCAAGGGTTTTTCTTGGGTAGATTGCTAAGTGAAAAAGACAAAGTGTTGTTTGATGAGGACACTGAGGAATTTTCAATCAAAGCGATGTTAGGTTTCGGAAACAAGTTGAGCATTCTTTTGCCGCAGCTAGCAACAAAGAAAGTGGATTGGAGTCCACATAAGAAATTTCATCAGGGTAAATTTCTGTTCAAAAAGGAATATGTGAAATTTGAACAGGAACAGCCTCAAGAACATCATCAATCTCAAGAGTCTGGTGGATCGATGTTTCATTCCGATGATGAAGGGCCTGAGGTAAGGACAAAGGCTAGACATGATCCAATCAGAGCTGGTTTGAGGAGGGGCAGGTCTGCTAGAGCCACCTCAGAACAGTCAAAGCATTCAGTTGCTGCAGAAGAGAAGGAAGATTCTGTAGAGCAAGAGGTTAGTACTTCCAGCCTTATTGTTTTACATAAAAGAACAAAAGGTAGGAGTATGTCTAGACCTAGGAGGGTGCTCTTGGACAGTTCTTCTACTCCTTCCAATTCTGATCCCATCCCAGCCATACGAATTGATCAACAACCAACCTGTTCTGATGAGTCAGTTCATTATGCTCCCATTCATCAGAACACTCCTCATTCATCCCCTTAGAATACCTCTTTTCATACTACTCCCATTCATTCCACTCCTATAGCAAGCCCACAAAATCAACCTATTCCACATTCTTCTCCTGAACAAGTTCATGATCACTCTACTGAACATGAATTTGAACCTTATTCTGTACCCATTGATATATCATCCTCCCCAGAACCTGAATACATAGCTCCCAAACCTGCTTGTTTGATGGATTATCCCATATGTGATAAGGAAGATCGTATTAGGATAAGGCTCAAATTAACACTCTTGAAGGAGTTTCATGGTTTGGATGAAAGCTCAGTAGAATTTGAAAGACTTCTTAGGATAGGTACATGGGTTTACCTTAAAAGAAGTGATCTGAAAGAGTCTTTAGATGTTATGTAAAGTATGGGTGGTTCTTCAATCTTTGATGATTGGGAAGAAGAACAGAAAATTGCAGTTGGTGTTAACTCTTTTACTGAGTTGTTAACTCCTGAATCTGTGGTGCAATTAGTGGAAAGAATCACTGGTTTTAAATATGTTGTGGAAAAGATGGCCACTGCTGATGAAAATATTGATACTGATGTCAATATGGAAGTTGAGAATGATCTTGCTGAAGAAGCTGATATGGAAACTGTTATAGCTGATGACAATGCAATAGAGGTGTTTGAGAACACGGTTGTAATTGAAGATACAGAGGTTTTAGATCAACAAGTTTTGGGTACTGATGAGTTGGAAAGCATACCAATTGAAGTTACAGAAACTACTATTCCTGATAATGTGCAAGAAGAGGTCAGAACAGTTCCTGTTGAGAAGGAATCTGACAGATTTGACTTTGAAAGGTTGAAAAAGCACAATGAAGAGCTACAAGCAAAGATGGAAGCTACTCTGAAACAATTTCAGGAAGCTACAGAGAAACTTGCAAAATTTACTGCTGCTAGTTCGTATGAGCAAATAATGGAACATACAATGTCAAAGATCTATGATCTGCATAGATTACAGGAAAAGAAGCTTTCTACTGATCTCCACAAGAAATTAGAGGAACATCTCATTCCCTTGCAACTTTGGCAGGATGAAGCCAAAAAGGGGGAAGAGAAGTTAAGGAAAGTTATGGAGCAGACTCAAGTAACTCAAGCTCAATTGGTTGTGAGTCAAGATGAACTCAAGGAAAGTCAAGATAAGTTGAAAGAAGAAATCATAAGTTTGAAGCTAAAGATTAAGCTTAGAAGGCAGCAGAGTATGGTTGAAACTCAAGGCAGAACATTTGCTGAGAAAAACATTGTTGAATCTTCTTATGGAAAGAAAAAGAGGAAACTGATCTTAGATGAGGAAGAAGAAGCTGAAGAGACTGGTAGAGTCACCAGATCGAGAAGTAAGCTGAAGCATGTTGTTTCAAATGATCAACCAACCAAAGATGAGATGGTTAAAGCTGCTAAGAAGACTAATGAGTTATTAGCACAGAAGAAATCTGAGTTGCAAGAAAAGAAGAAAGCTGATGAACAACTTAAGAAGAAAAAGTTGAAAGATGCAGAAGCTGCAAGAAGAAAATTTGAGAGAAGGGTCTCAATGCTTAAGAAGAAAAAAAAAGTTAATGAAATTTGTGATGACACATATCTTGATTTTATTGTACATCTAGATCAGATTGCATTCTGGAGTGATATTAAGAAAAGATGGCAGATTGCAAACTTTATAGTGAAGAAGTTTGGTGATCATCTGAACAAGGAAGCAGAATATGCTGATTTTGAAGAGTTCATGATGAACGTTGCAAGAGACTTCTGGGAAGACATGTTACCAACAACAAGTGATGTTGGTGTTACTATTTTATGTTCAGAAGAACCTGTATGGGAACCTCCAAGGCTTGAAAATTGAGAACCTGATTACAAGGAAATTGGTAACATCATTGCTGAGATCATTAAGGGTGAAGGCATCACTGACCATCAACACATGATGGACATCAAAATAAAACTGTATTTGGCATACAGAATCGGATCTAAGAAGTGAAGATGAAGGACAAGCTCACAAGATAACATTTCTTAACCTTATCTCTATTTTCATATTTTGTATTTCATATTCTGTGAAGTATTTGTAATATCTGATCTTATTTGAATATGAATCTGAAATTTTGATTTGATGAACTGTTATGATTGACTACATACTTAACTACTGATTTATTAACATTTAAGTAGTTTTGGCTTCATCAAAAAGGGGGAAATTGTTGGAATATGAATCCTTGAAACAATATTCTAGTTGGTGATTGTATGTTTTGATGGCCAAAAGCAACTTAAAGTTAGTAATATATGTGGTTGTAAGTCATCCTAATTAAGTCATCTTGAGAAAACTTATAAACTGAGTTACTGGTATTATATATGTTTATTGATCTTATGTGTTACTGATTTGATATATGAACTGTTAGGAACTAAGCTGATGTAATGAATTGTATAGATAGCTTATAGTATAGGACTTAGTTGTACTCATATGTATATAGTTCAGTTGATGTATAGATAGGTTTTATATTTGTAAGTTTCTATTCTATTGTATTCATCATTGTAATAGTTTAGAACAAGTAGATTGGAACTAGATCAGAAGACTAAGAAGACTATTGAAGACTCAGAAGACTACTTCATAATAAGAAGACTTTGAAGAGTTGATTAGAAGAATTCTAAAGAAGTTAGAACAGTTTTGGAGAACTGTGCTGACTGACCAAGAATAGTAAAGTAGAAGAAGAGTAATTTTACTGTGCTGAGCAGAATAAGTTTGAAAAACTTATTTAAGGTATAACTGAAGATATATTGAAAATATGCTGACTTGGATAAAGTTGAAGGAAGTTACAAAGTCGGTTACAAAAAGAAGTTACAAAAACAGTTTTAGAGTTAGTTTCACAAACTGCTAACTGTCATACTAATGTCTATAAATACTGTATGATCTTCTACTGCAAAGACTACTGAACTTTTACTAATCAAAGAGCAATCAAAGTATTCGAAGCATTCAAGAACTCACAGAGTTAAGGAGATCAAACTGAGGAGAAGCCACATATTTGAAGAGAAGAATCAGAGGCTAACATAGAGAAGTTTTTACTTTTCATTTTTAAGTTTGTATTGTGTAAACAAGTGTGCTAGTTACTTGTAGAATTACTAGTCGATCGAAGATACACTTGGGAGTGTAATCGAAAAGATCACAGTCTTAATCTTGGGACTTTAAACTAGCCACAAGAAACTCAAGAAGGAGTTAATAAAACTTCACAACTGGAGTTGTGAGAGTGGATGTAGACATTTGTCGAACCACTATAAATCTTGTGTTCTTTACTTTCTGTTGATATTTGTTTGAATTGTTTAACTAAGAACATTAAATTTTACAAAGTAAAAGATCTAAATAAAAGTTGAGTATAAAACTGAAACTAGAAAGTACTGATCTAACTCAGTAAGAGCAGTACTGTTCAGAACACATTTCCGCATTATAAACTCTGATATTTTGAAAGATTTTGAAAAGTCTATTCACTCCTCCCCTCTAGACTTTTCCTAGCTTAATCAATCTTAACTCAACTTGAGACCAACACTTCCTAGTATGGGAAGTGTGAAAAATCTCTAGATACTTTAATGATATATGCATAAACTCGCACAATCAGCTTTTGACTCTCCCCATCCTCACTATTGGACAGGAGTAGATATTTCGGTTTGGATACAAAACATATTCGCTCTTTTGATCTTTTTCCTAAAAAAAAAAAAAAGAGCTTATAATTAAGGTTTAGAGAGAAGGGTTTAGGGTTATGAATGCATTTAGAGTTTAATTGTTTTTGAAAGATATTGCCCGATGTCCTTAAAAAGAAAAGTGTGAAAGTTATGTGTAAAGAAGGGAGTAGTATATAAATATTGAAAGCTCAAATTTCAATGAGAAGAAGAAGACATGCAGTATATGACATTGCACCGCTCATTTCCAGAATAAATACTAATAAATATTTAGCTAGCTCAAACAAACAACCCTAGGTCATTCTAAAACATATCAAATTCTTCTCTTCAAATTCTTTCTCTTGTGGTGTACTGTACTAATACTAAGCAGCAACAGGTACTTTGTTTTTCTTTCTTTGCTCCTATTTATGTATATATATATATATATATATATATATATATATATAGCTCGAGCAAACATTCATCATTTTTTACCTAATCGTTAGGTTTCAAAATCATATATATAGCCTAACCCTAAATCTCAATCATATAGAAGAAGATTCAACTACCTTTTTAACCGATCCAATATAATTCTCTCAATTATATTTCCTTAATTTACACACTAAACCCTACCAAATACACTCAATTACTCTCTATCTGAGTTCTTAATTTTCTTCCCAATAAATTTCATCAACCCTGTTACATTATATTTGTAGTTTCTACTCTGTTACATTATATTGTAGTTTTACTCTACCGGTGTTACATTATTATATCTGTAGTTTCTACTCTGTTACATTATATTTGTAATTTTTACTCTACTGTAGTACTTTGTTACATTATATCGGTAGTACTCTGTTTCATTATACTTGTAGTACTCTGTTTCATTATATTTGTAGTTTTTACTTTGTTTCATTATATTTATGGTTTCATTATATTTTTTTATTTTACTAAAAAAAAAAATATATATATATATATATATTTATGATATTTTATTTTGAAGATTCAACAAATAATATAAGAATAATTAAATTGGATATAAAGTGTAATCTATAAAAATAAAAATACTATTAATAATTAATAATTGATTATCATAACAAGAATCAAAATCTTGGCGGTAGGTTAAGTATATGAAGTTCCACTGTCTTCTTTCTCATTATTTTTAGATTTTTAGAATAAATCTCTATCGAACAACCTTAATTCAAGCTTTTTAAAAAGTGAGGTTTAGAGTTAATATTTCAAGTTTATCAGAATATTTGGGAAAGATAACACAAGCTATATATTAATTACCTTGTATTAATTTTATGATCTGAATGGATTTCTTGCATAATGTGAATGGATTCAAGATTGAGGTGGGAAAATTCCTACTTTTCTTAATTCTTAAATGTGTACTAATTGAGTTTATTATTTATTTATTTGTTTTCAATTTCCAGATTGGTAAAAGATCATTTAAATTAAAAGAGGGATTAACTGATTTCTGATATGTAAGTATTTCTGATAATGTTGATAATTTTATTTATTATTCCACTATATTCAATCACATGAATTTGTTTTTGCAGAATTAAAAGATTATATTTGGTTTGCTATGGCAGAGGAGAATATAAAAAGTGCACATGATGAGCAAACTATTAAAGATTTTGATAGAACAAACTGCAGTGTGAAGAACAGTGAATTGTCATTGTCTGCCTTGAATGATGCTGCAGGATTTATGGGAAAGAATGTCGTAAACGAAAGATCACTACGACATAGGACACCACAAACTGCAGTCGAGGTGAATGAAAACATGCAGAGCTACTTGAGTGGAATTAACTTGAGAAAATGGTTGGAATCAAACTACTGTTTGAATGCAAGCAAGAATGAGAGGTTAGAGTTGTTCAAGAAGATTGTGGAGATAGTTGATGTTCAACACAGTCAAGGAATTGCCTTGATGGAGTTAAGACCTTCTTCTTTTATACTATACAACACTGGGGTTGTTAAATATACGGGTTCGTTGATGAAAACTGAGTTATGGAGTCATAATACAAAGAAAACATCAGGTTTGGAGCCTGACGAAAAGATGCAAAAGGTTGGTAAGGATAAGGCAAGCTGCTTCCTTTCCGGATTTATAAGGCATGGTTCTTTCGATGTATCTACTTGGTTGACATCAGACAATCTTCAGCTTGAAAAACATTGGTATGCTTTTCCGGAGGGTCTCAAAATCAGAGATTTATGTTCATCGAATATCTACTCTTTGGGACTTTTGCTATTTGAGGTACTCATGAGATATATAATTAATTATATTGATTGAGTATTTTATATTTCATTGATGCACAATTTTTTGCAGTTTTTATGTGATTTTGATTCGATAGAAGCACATTCAGCAACAATTTTGGACTTGCAGCTGCATCATATATTCCCCCCATATTTTCTTTCTGAATGTTCCAAGGAAGCTGAATTTTGTTCTTGGTTGCTTCACCCTGAAGCGTCATCTCGTCCTACAACAAGGTACGTATTTTATTCATGAGTTATTTATCAATCATCAACAGCTAATTGTTAATATTTGTGATAGGAAAATTCTGCAATCTGAGTTGATATCTGGAAATGATATAGTGGATGATGTTGAATCAGACGTGTTGCTTCATGATTTTCTTGTTTCGTCGGAGCAAGATATGCAGAATAAGGCCTCCAATTTGTTGCAAAGTGTGGAGGTGTTGGATGCAGAAATAAAGGTGATTGAGGGCACGGTTAAAGATCAAGGAGCTGCAGGTTGTTCAGCCTCTGTGGTTAGAGACAAGTTGTTGTTGGGGAACATTATAAGTGAGCTACAAAATATGAATGATCCATCGCCATCGAGTTTGCCTGCTGCAACGACTAGAGAAGACAATACTCCTAGTCTAGATCGTCTTGGAACATTTTTCGATGGTATTTGTAAGTTTGGTCGCTACAACAAATTTGAGGAGTGCGGAACAATACAAAATAGTGATATTCTCAACTCAAGGAAGAGGATATGCTCTTTAAGTTTTGATCGTGATGAACACTACATTGCTACAGCTGATCAGGTTTCTAAGAAAATCAAAATATATGAGTTTGATTCACTTTTGGAGCTGGATTCTTCTACAGATGTTCACTATCCAATATTTGAAATATCAAGCAAATCTAAATTAACCTGCATCTCCTGGAATAAATACATCAAAAACTATTTGGCTTCCACTGACTACTATGGTTTAGTGCAGGTATATATGATCTTTCTAATATTAACATTATTTATATGCAAATCATGTCTTACTGTATCAACTTTCAGATGTGGGATACAAATACTGGACAAGGAGTTGCCCAATATAATGAACACCAAAATATAGTAGTTTGGTCTGTTGATTTTTCTCAAGTCGACCCCATGAAATTTGCTACTGGAGGCAATGATCGTTCTGTTAAAATATGGAATATCAATGAGGTAAGCTACCAATTTACCAGAATCTACGTATTTCGATATAGAGATAAGCATACTAATTATTCAAGTGATGTTTGTTTCTTTCCATACTCATGTTGTTGTACAGCGAAATTCGATATGCACTATCCGGAGTCCCCACAATGTTGGCTGTGTTCAGTTCTCTCCATACTCATCCCACATTATTGCTTTCGGTTCTAGAGATTTTAACTTATACTGTTATGATCTCCGACATACGAAAAAACCATGGTGCACACTAACTGGTCATGATAGAGCTGTTAGTCATGTCGAATTTTTGGATTCAGAAAATGTTGTATCCGCATCATTGGACAACACATTGAAGCTTTGGGACCTCAACAAGACAACCTTAAATGGGTTGTCTCTTGATGCTTGCATTTTGACTTATAGAGGTCATACTAATGTCAAGGTAATTAGCTAGTTTAGTTAGCTATATCCAATATAATAAATTGTTTTCACCTTTTCAACTAATTACCTATCGATTCCTTCATGTAGAATTTTGTCGGTCTGACAGTGTTAGATGGATACATAGCATGTGGTTCCAAAACTAATGAGGTATAAATTCTCATTGTATTACTTTTTATTACGATTTCAAAATGCTACAAACTTGGGCTAAGTTTATGAACTCTCTTTTAACCTAGGCTAAGTTTATGGCCTGCAAAAATATTAATTTAGTTATTGATATTTCAAAATTTTCTTAATTGCATGGTAGCTAAGAATAGAATTAAGTGAATATAATTGGATTGAATCCGATGCAATTTTGTTTCAGGTTTATGCTTATTACAAGTCTTTGCCAATGCCAAGTGTTTGTCACAAATTAGGATATGTTGATCCTTTTTCTGGACAAGAAAACACAAATGGGGAAAATATTTCTGTTACGAGTGTGCGTTGGAGGAGAAAATCTCAAATGCTTGTTGTTGGTGACTCTAAGGGAACCGTAAAGATACTTCGCATGGTTTGAACATATATAATTCCATACAAGCTGCATTTCGAGAAGTTAATCTTATAAAGGCCCGAGAGAAGCTCGAAATTTATTAGAATGCACTTAATTCAGCGCCCAAACATTTTCAACTTGATCGTATATATATCATGTGCGTATTGCAAGTGTGATACTCAGACAAGGCTAATTATTTCCAACAGCAAATAAGCCCAAGTCTGATGCTTTTGTGATCATGATGCTTAAGGCTGTCGTAGTCCTTAATTGCCTCAAGCCCCGGCCCGTTGGAGTTGGAATTCATTAGTAGGGCTACTACAAACAAGGACTGAAGCCGTTACATCCACGTGGAATTTGTCTGAGGCCAAAATGAATTCAGATAAATTTATTAGCAAGATTTAATTTGGATACAAATTTATTGTCACTACATTGCCTTTTGTTCTATGCTACAAATATAAGTATATAAGTTACTTCACGCAAAAACATTATAATGCAAAATCTATTACGACTGTATGAAATTTTATGAATAATGAAATATATGGAGCTCCATCTCATAATTTGTAGGATATGTGAAAAATGTATAATTTGATCGAAGCAACAGTATTGTACCTCCAAATTTCGATCAACGTTTGCGTTGTCGTCATCGATCTTCAATGAATTAAATTTAACGATAGAAAACATCTGGAGGACCAGAAGATTTGAATGATTCCAAGTGATGCTACATACATTTGTTGTGGAAGGTGCCAAAATCAGAGTCGATTGCTCGGCGCAGCGGAATGCACAAAAGCAACAATCACTTCCACAAAAGCTCAATAGACAACGGACCAAATATGCAAATTAACTACGAAAATAAATACATAATAACACCAAGAATTTTTACGTGGAAAACTCCTTCACAAGAGGGTAAAAACCACGGGACCCCGACCAACAAAATACTCCATTATATCAAATGGGAATACAAAGTTTTCTTCTCTATTACAAATAGAGGAATCAACACCAATAGCAGCAAACTATCCTCAAGAATACTATTCTTGGAATCAAAGACGGAGCCACGTGGGGCCCAGGGGGTGCACTGGGCCCCCCACTGATTTTTTTAAATTTTTAATATATATCTTTAATTCAATTTATTAATAAGCCTCTCCCTTTGCCTATTCATCCGCTCATTTTCAATTCCTATTAAATAGCACTTAGTGTACTTATGAATTTTAATTAAACAAAAAATATTTATTTCTCTTTCTGTCATACTTTTTTATTTATTACTCCATTAAGTTTTCCTCTTTTTAAATAAATGTGAATTTTAATTAAACAAAAAATATTTTCTACTCATTATATAAATAAAATGATTGAGTTTGGGTATGAATAAAGTGAATCATAATTTTGAGTAAATAAGATAGTTTGAAGGATGAAGATACAAATGTTATTTTTAATTTAAAACATATGTATTAAATTTGGACGAACCAAAAATGAATACTTACATGCAAAGTTTGAATTGATTTTTTTTTAAGCCTCGGGTATCCGATTTAAGAAACGACTAATCTCAGGGGATCAGTCTCATCGGGAGCCCCGTTTAAAGTCAGAGTTTTATGTTGCACCTTCAACATTTAAACATAAAAAGGCATCAACATATTATATAAAATATAATATTAATGAATTAGGATGTTTGAATAATACTATAATAAAAAATATGATTACTTTTAATATTCTTGCATTCTTATTTTAACGTTAATTGGCCCCCCTACACTAAGATCCTGGCTCCGTCACTGCTTGGAATACACAATATAAATATAGGAAGAGAGTATACTAAAATAGTACAATGAGAATGAAAACCATCAATTTCTCTTTGTACCTTTTGGAGACGATTCATGAAAATCTACTCCAACCAAAATGAAGAGCACGTCACCATGAACTTCCCCTCAAAATTTGAGACAAAACGTGAAGAAACGAGTGCTCACGAGACAAACCCTTCTTCTCCCTCTCTCTTTTTCTTTCTCTCCCTTTTCTCCCCTATTTCTCTTTTTATTTCCTGGCTTCTGTAAATCCAAAAGGCACGACCTGCTGCCCTCTTTTACCAAAATCAATTTAATTCAATGGGCCAAGGCATAATTATTATTATTATGCTTGGTGGGCTTCTTTAATTCATTTCTCGGCCCAACTATTATTGGGCAAGCCCAACAATCTCCCCCTCTCAATATAGTTGGCCACAAACGTCACATCTACCTAGAGCTCATGCCGGCTAACTCGGCACACAAATCATGCTTCTCACGAGTAACCACCTTAGTCATTATATCCGCAGGATTTTTGTCGGTGTGAATTTTCTCGAGCTTCATAAGTTGTTTCTCCAATATCATTCTAATCCAATGGTACCTCACATCAATATGCTTCGTTCGAGCATGATACATGGAATTTTTGCTCAAGTCAATAGCACTTTGACTATCACAAAAAACCACATACTCCTCTTGCTTCAAACTCAATTCTTGGAGAAATCTCTTCATCCACATCATCTCTTTGCCAGCTTCGTTCGCTGCAATGTACTCTGCCTCAGTGGTGGATAAGGCAACACACTTTTGTAACTTTGATTGCCATGAGACAGCCCCCCCTGCGAATGTAAACAAGTAGCCTGAAGTGGATTTCCTCCCATCGAGATCACCTGCCATGTCTGAATCTTTGTATCCCACGAGAGTCGACTTCGAACTTCCAAAACTCAAGCATGATTTTGAAGTTCCTCTCAAGTATTTGAATATCCACTTTACAGCCTCCCAATGATCTTTTCCTGGATTGGAAAGAAATCTGCTCACCAAGCTAACAGCTTGAGCAATATCCGGTCGTGTACACACCATGGCGTACATCAAAGAACCAACTGCAGAGGAATAAGGAATTGTTGCCATCTCTTCTCTCTGCTCTCGAGTCGTGGGATAAGATTTCTTACTCAACTTGAAGTGGTTAGCAAGTGGCGTGGACACGGACTTAGCATGTTTCATGTTGAACCTCTCAAGTACTTTCTCAATGTACTTTTCTTGTGACAACCACAATTTTCCAGCCTTTCTGTCACGAGTAATCTCCATGCCCAAAATCTGTTTTGCTGAGCCTAAATCCTTCATGTCAAAGGATTTGGACAACTCCCCCTTCAACCTGCTAATCGACACAATATCCTTTCCCACAATCAACATATCATCAACATAAAGCAACAAAATAATGAAGTTACCATCAGGGAAGTGTTTGACATAAACACAATGATCTGCCTCTGTTCTTCTATAACTTTGGCTAGCCATAAAAGAATCAAACTTCATGTACCACTGTCGTGAAGCTTGCTTCAAGCCATACAAGCTCTTCCTCAATTTGCAGACCAAGTGCTCCTTTCCCTTAACTTCAAAACCTTGTGGTTGATTCATGTATATGTTCTCCACTAACTCTCCATGCAAGAATGTTGTTCGAACATCAAGCTGCTCAATCTCCAGGTTCAAGCTAGCTGCTAATCCCAACACAATGCGAATGGAACTCATCTTCACCACTGGTGAGAATATCTCATCAAAGTCAACTCCCTTCTTCTGAGTAAATCCCTTGACGACCAATCGTGCCTTGTGTCTGACTACTTTATCACCATCTTTCTTTAGCTTGAATACCCACTTGTTCTTCAGAACTCTCTTACCCTTAGGCAGCTCAACCAAATCAAAGGTATGATTCTTGTGTAAAGAATCCATCTCTTCTTGCATCGCCTCAAGCCATTGATCTTTGTCTTTGAGGGAATATACCTCCTCAAAGTTCTCTGGCTCCCCCTCATCCGTAATCAACGCCCAATCTGAACTCGGATACAATGTATTCGGCCTTCGATTTCTCACTGGTCTTCCACCATGTTCTGCATTTTCTGGTGGTTCATGTTGAATCTCCTGCTCAACATCTCCCGGTTCTTGGACAAATGGATCTAGGTTAAGTGTAGTTGGGTCATCATTTTCCATCCCAACTTCATCTTCATTCTCAACTTCTTCTCCACCATTTTCAGCATCAATGGTAGGAATCTCATATGGTGTTAGATCAGCAACACCAGTAGGCATCGGAGTGGAGGTCTCCCCCTTCTTCAAATCTTCCATCGTCTCATTTTCATGGAAGATGACATCTCTACCCCTGACAATCGTCTTCTTCTCTGGATCCCATAATCTGTATTCGTACTCTTCATCTCCATATCCAACAAATATGCAAGGTGTAGATTTGCTATCTAACTTGCTTCTTTGCTCCTTCGGTACGTGCACAAAGGCTTTGCACCCGAACACCTTCAAGTGGGAATAAGAGGCATTTTTCCCACTCCATACTCTCTCTGGAATATCAGAATCCAAAGGAACTGATGGAGATCGATTGATCAAATAACAAGCAGTCAACACAGCTTCACCCCAGAATGACTTGGGTAGCTTGGCCACCCTTAGCATACATCTCACTTTCACCATAATGGTTCTGTTCATCCTCTCTGCCACACCATTATGTTGAGGAGTGCCCAAAACAGTTCTTTCATGTCTAATCCCACGTTGAGCACAATATGTCTTGAACTCTCTAGAAGTGTACTCGCCACCATTATCAGTTCGTAGACATTTCAGCAACTTTCCTGTCTGTCTCTCAACCATAGTGTGGAACCGGATCTCTTGGGTTGACTAGACCACTTCTTGGCACCGGATCTCTTCTGGCCACCTTTGATTGCCAATCCTTCACCACTGCTGCTCTTATGTCTTTGAGATGTCTTGTTGTGCAACAGCTTGGACTTGACAGCCAAATTATATCCTCCAATGTAATACTTTTCTTCCTACCATACAAGATAATGTCTTTTAAGATTTAAAAGGACTTGGGGAGAGCACTCAATAGAATTAGAGATTTATCCTCTTCCTCTAACTTGACATTTAAATTCTTTAGATCATCAAAAATTCTATTGAACTCATCAAGCTGATCCGGAATGGGTTTGTCATCCACAATTCTAAAGGCATACAACTTCTGTTTCGAATAGAGACGATTATCTAAGGTTTTAACCATATAGAGTTTACCCAACTTGTTCCAGACCTCCTTCGCAATTTTCTCTTTAACAACTTCTCTCAAAACCTTATCACCAAGGCAGAGAAGAATACTGCTTCGAGCTTTCCTGATCATCTTGCTCCTTTCAGCAGCAACTGTTGCAGATTCACCAACTGGGCTGTAGATTCTTCGAGCACGTAGAACAAACCTTGCTATTCTAGGAGACCCTGTATCTTGACTCTCCACAGCCCAAAGTCACTGGTGCTTGAGAACTTCTCAATATTATACTTGGTCGAATTCTCCATCTCTGATTTGGCAATTGCTTTATGGTTGACTCTCGATTCCCACAGACGGCGCCAATTGTCAAGTAATTATCCACTCGATTAGACGTCTCCAATCCAAATGAACAATCAGACCACAAACATAATCCAACAAAGAAGGCAATTCACAAATATAAAAAACGAGAACAGAAAACAGAGCACACAACGATTTAAGTGGTTCGGTCAACTTGATCCACATCCACTGGACACACAACTTCAATCTTGATTGATAAAAGAATGTTTACACAATCAACACTCGAAAGGGGGTTTCTCCTCACTTCACTCGTGAACTCACAACTCAAGATGAATGCTCGTAAGCATCAAACTTTACAATTTACAAGCTATATATGGTGTATTTATAGGTATCAAGGTTGATTCCAACGTGTGTTGATTGCGTGATCATTGCCAGTCTGGATTCTGTTGAAACCCCCTAACAAACTCACGTTTTCAGCATGACCCAATCTGAATTGACATCCTTGCCCTTCACTTATTTCTCGTAAACATATGACACTATCAGAAGACAACCAGAAGACCTCCCTCTTCTGTTTACTCTTCTGATATCCCAACACTTATCCAAAAGACTAACTCTGCAAACAGAACTCAACTCAGTTGATAAGAACTTTTCTGGTCTTCTCAACTTAGCTGATTCTAAGCAACACCTTCTCTTCGGATTGGAACCATCCACCTCATCTGATCAGGCCTGAGTTAGCTTGCCTGACTCCACCAACTGATTCGCCCAACAACTGAGTCCATCAGCAGACTAGTACTCTGCTGATTTCCACCAGACGAGTAGAACTCATCATATTTCGAGATTATGAAATAAACCTCAAACTTATCAAAAAACAAAAAAACACTATCAGAAGTATAACAGTATAAATATACAAAGCTCAAATTTCAATCCTTAATTATCACAAAAACAAAAAAAACTAACAAAAGAATACTACTCCCTTCATTCCATAATAATTTTGATACATAGATGGACACATATATTAAAAAAAAATGTAATGATGAGTGGAGCTTTGAGGGGTAATTTTGTAAATAGAAAGAAAAAGTAATGATATTTATGTAAAATTGAGTATATTGCCCAACGTGTTGAAAAAATGAAAGTGTGAGAGTTATGTGGAAAGAAGTGAGTAGTATATAAATGTTGAAAGCTCAAATTTCAATGAGACATGCAGTATATGAGGAGGGCACATAGACTATAACCGCCTGACATTGCACCGCCCATTTTCACAATAAATAGTAATGATATTTATATAAAATTGAGTATATTGTCGTGAAAGTGTGAAAGTTACGTGGAAAAAAGTGAGTAGTACGTACTCCTTCCGTCCCACAAAAATAGCTACATATTTCTTTTTTTGATGTTTCAAATTATAGCTACATTTCCTCTTTTACTTTAGTATTAAATGCATTATTGTCAATTTTACCTCTAATTAATAAGAGTAGTTAATGCTTAGCAGATTTTAAAGTATGAGATTTCAAGGGCAAAATTGACATATTGACTAAACTTGACTACGTTTATTGATTTTTCTTAATATGTGTGTAAAATCAAATGTAGCTATTTTTGTGAAACGGAGGGAGGAAGTATATAAATATTGAAAGCTCAAATTTCAATGAGAAGAAGACATGCAGTATATGAGGAGGACACATGGACTACAATCGTATGACATTGCACCGCCCATTCTCACAATAAATAGTAAATGTGTAGGCTGTAGCTCAAACAAACAATTCTAAAGCATATCAAATTCTTCTCTTGTGGTGTAGTGCTGTACTAAGAAGCAACAGGCAACAGGTACTTTGTTTTTCTTTATTTGCTTCATTAATTTTAATTAGAGCTCTAATTATATATATATATATATAAATATGCTCAAACATTCATCATTCTTGTGGTATAAATTAGTCCCTGTATATATATAGCAATGAAACAAGTAGAAGAAGATTCAATTACCTTTTTACCCGATCGAATTCTAGCTCCTAATTATATTTGCTAAACCCTACCAAATACACTCAATTACTCTCTATCTGACTTGTTAATTTTCTTCCAAATCAATAGTTTCTACTCTGTTTTGTATAGAATTCCTAGGTACTTTTCTTCTTAAATGTGTACACTAATTGAGTTTATTATTTATTTATTTGTTTTCAATTTCCAGATTGGTAAAAGAGCATTTAAATTAAAAGAGCTAGGGATCAGCTGATTTCTGATACTGTAAGTATTTCTTGGTGTCTTTAGAATAGGGTACTAGTTGTAGAAATTTGCTATATTAATTTCTCAGAGGCACAAGAATATAAACAATATTTCTGATAATTTTATTTATTACCACATGAATTTGTTTTTGCAGAATTAAAAGATTATACTTGAAGGTTTGCTATGGTATGGAGCAAATTAAGCTCAGAGGAGAATATAAAAAGTGCACATGATGAGGAGTTCAACTATTAAAGATTTTGATCAGGTGTGGGATACAAATACTGGACAAAGTGTTGCCAAATATCACAATGAACACCAAAAATCAGTTGATTTTTCTCAAGTCGACCCCACGAAATTTGTTACTGGTATTAAAATATGGAATATCAATGAGGTAATTACTCCCTAGCTCCGGAGAGTATCATTCTATTATAAACTCAAGTACTGATTGATGTTTGTTTCGATTCTTTCCTTACATGAATATGTTGATGTACAGAGCAATTCGATCCCGAGTTTTGACAATGTTAGTTGTGTTCAGTTCTCTCCAGTCTCATCCAACATTGTTGCTTTCGGGTCTAAAGATTCGAACTTCTACTGTTTCACACTATGTGGTCATGAAAAAGCTGTTTCTTGTGTCGAATTTTTGGATTCACGAAATCTTGCATCCGCATCAATTGACAACACATTGAAGCTTTGGGACCTCAAGAAGGCAACCTTAAATGAGATGTCTTCTAATGCTTGCATTTTGACTTATAGAGGTCATACTAATGTCAAGGTAATTAGTTTAGTTAATTAATTCTAATAAATTGTTTTCACCTTTTCAACTAAACCTATCGATTTTCTTGTAGAATTTTGTTGGTCTGTCAGCGTTAGATGGATACATGGCATGTGGTTCTGAAACTAATGAGGTATTCTTATTGTATTACTTTTTTTCTCTCATTATTTTTTATTTAAGGAACATGCATGTTGTCCTAACAATATTTTAAAATGCTACAAACATGTGGACAAGTTTATGAACTCTCTTTGAACCTAGGCTAAGTTTATGGCCTTCAAAAATATTGATATTTCAAAATTTTCTTGTAGAATTAAGTGAATATAATTGACATGAAAATTAATGTGGTAAATTGGATTGAATCCAATGTAATTTTGTTTCAGGTTTATGCATATTACAAGTCTTTGCCAATGCCAATTGCTTGTCACAAATTAGGATATATTGATCCTTTGTCTGGAGAAGAGCTAGAACACAAATGAGAAAAATAATTTTGTTTCGAGTGTGTGTTGGAGAAAAAAAAATCTCAAATGCTTGTTGCTGGTAACTCTAACGGGACCGTAAAGCTTAGATACTTAGTATACGTGATTGATCATCCTTGTCTAGTCTACGATCAATGGAGCTCGTTTTAACAGGGAGCAATCCATGACTATGTTTGTTTTGAGATTACGGTGGAGGGTGGAAATGCGGAGGAGGGATCAATCCATGACTATGTTTGTTTTGAGATTACGGTGGAGGGTGGAAATGCTGATGTCGAAATCTAGGAATTTTAAAATTCTGATCACTATTATGTATTTATTTTGAGATTTTGAATAAATTTGTATATAACTTTATGTCAAATTATAAGTAGGTAAAATTGTGTAATGTGATATTAATATAATATTAGAGAAACTTTATCTTAATTCAAGTGTGTAAGAATGGGTATATATATATATATTTTAAATGTGAGCTAGAATTTTGAAACTAATGTGAAATGTTAAAACAGATCCGGTGAAAAAAAATCCAAAACAACCCTACCCTTTTGAATGGATGGAGAAATTAACTATACTTTTTACGCGTGAAAATAGGTAATAAAATGTGTTTACATTGATTTAATTTTTGAAATGTTTCTCTCCTGAAAGGAACATGCATGTTTATTATTACTAAAATGATTTCAGGGGGTTCTCTTTGTTCTTTCAACATTTTGTTTTTTCTGAAAAAAACTGAAAGCAAAAAATGTACTGAATTTTAGAGAGTTGAATGTTTATACTACTGCCAACTCTTTTAAATAAGTGTCACTTTGTCATTTTAATTATTTTTATAATAAGTGTTATTCTATGTTTTTTCTTTAATTTTGACAATTTTACCCTTATAAAATAATTTGCCTTCAATTTCAATTAATATAGTAGCATAAATCATGGAAAAATCATAAATATTGTACATATGAATACCACAATTTAATATCTTAATTTGTTGAAAAATGTTAAAGTAACACTTATTCAAAAAATGGAGGGAGTATTAATTATGGTGGGATTAAATTTTGCTACTTTTATCTATCTACTATATTAGGCCCTCCCCAATTATAAACTCCAAAAAATAGATTTTTCCTTGCCACATGTATGCCACCTCAAAAGCAAAAAATTTCAACCTCCAAAACCAAACTCCTTCCCCAACAATAAATCCAAAAAGTAGGTTTTTGGGGGCCCACCTCATTTTCTTTCATTTCTTATTTTAATTTATCAACAAATATTAGTTTGTTATATCAATTACAATAAATTATTTTCACCTTATCAACTAATTACCTATCGATTTTTCTTGTAGAATTTTGTTGGATTGTCAGGTTAGATGGATACATAGCATGTGGTTCTGAAACTAATGAGGTATTTTCATTGTATTTCTTTTTTTCTCTCATTCTTTTTTTATTTAAGAAACATGCATGTCGTCCTAACGATTTTATTAAAACGCTACAAACGAATTTATGAACTCTTTTAACCTAGGCTAAGTTTATGGCCTGCAAAAATATTGATTTAGTTATTGGTATTTCAAAATTTTCTTGCATGGTAGCTAAGACTATAATTAAGTGAATATAATTGACATGAAAATTAATGTGGTAAATTTGTATTGAATCCAATGCAATTTTGTTTCAGGTTTATGCTTATGATAAGTCTTTGCCAATGCTAATTGCTCGTCGTAAATTAGAATATGTTGATCCTTCATCTGAAGAACAGAAGACAAATAGAAAAAATGTTTCTGTTACGGTTGTGCGTTGGAGGAAAATATTTCAAATGCTTGTTGCTGGTAACTCTAATGGAACCGTAAAGATACTTCGAATGGTTTGAGCACAACTTGATTTCTCTCATAATTTTTTATGATAATATCAAAAAAAAAAAAAAAAAACTCCACCATTAGATGATTGATCATCCTTGTCTAGTCTACAATCAATGTAGCTCGTTTTAACAAGGTTCAATCCATGACTATGTATGTTTTGGGATCATTGTGGAGGGTGGAGATGCGAATGCCAAAATCTAGAAATTTTAAAATTCTGATGACTATGTATATATGTTTTGAGATTTTGAATATAACTCTATGTCATGAATTTTTTTAATAGAAGAAGAAGAAGAAGAAGAAGAAGGAGGAGGAGGAGGAGAAGAGGAAGGAGGAGGAAGAAGGAGGAGGAAGAAGGAGGAAGAAGGAGGAGGAGAAGGAGGAGAAGGAGGAGGAGGAGAAGAAGGAGGAGAAGGAGGAGGAGAAGGAGAGGAGAGGAGGAGGAGGAGGAGGAGAAGGAGAAGAAGGAGAAGGATAAGAAGAAGGAGAAGAAGAAGGAGAAGAAGATGATGATGATGATGATGATGATGATGATGAAGAAGATGATGATGATGATGATTTGTATTTCACTCTAAGACTCTTTTTATCATCTAACCAAGGGTCAATTCAGAACCTAACCGCAGTCCCCCTTCCCAGTTTGAAATCCAAGTTATTATAGAATAGTGAACCTCATGCCCCTAGCTAATTTACATAGATCCCTCCACCAAAAGGAACACCTAGACTCGTCACTCCCCGTTGAATTAATACATCCGTACCTTGATTTAAGGATTCTAACCCATAATGAGTTCTCTTCCCTAGTCCACCTCCATACCCACTTGCATAAGAGAGCCTTATTGAATTTGTCAACGTCTCTCACACCTAGACCACCCGATTTTTTGCTTTTACATACTCTTTCCCATCACACCCACACAATCTTCCTACTATTATCATTCCCACCCCCCCTCCCCCATAAAAAATTTCTTTGAATGCGTTTCATGGTATGGATTACACTCTCGGGGGCTTTAAAAAATGATAGATAATATAAAGGTAAAGTCGTGAGAATTGAATTAAGGAGGGTGAGCCTCCCACCGAGGGATAAGTGTCTCCTAGCCCACCCCGAGAGTTTCTTCTGGAATCTGTCAATCATCGGTTTCACATTTCACTGCTTCTAGCATTGGCGCCGATAGGTAGGACAAGGTAGGAGAAAGGAATATTTCCTAGTGTGTATCTGATGACGCCTGCATAAGAGGTGAGCTCCCCTTCATTTATGTTAGTACTTTGCAATGAGCTTTTCGAATAATTGACCTTGAGCCCCGACGCCAGCTCAAAAAGCCTCAGTACACCTTTCATAGTTTTTGCATTCTCTATAAAGGCTCTACCCAGGAAGACCATGTCATCAGCGAACTCTAAGTGGCTAACCTAAGTTTTATGTCTACCAATTTCGAAGCATTGAAGCTTTTCTAAGGTCAAAACTTTCTGCATAAGGCAACTTAGTCCTTCGGCTGCAATGAAAAATAAGAATGGAGAAAGGGGGTCGTCTTGTCGCATTCCCCTCTCATGTTGAAATTTGCTTGTTGGGCTCCCGTTAACCAGAATAGCCATCATGACCGAAGATAGGCAGCCACAAAACCACTTCCTCCATTTCCAGTCGAAATTCCTTCCTTCCATCATCTCGTCAATGAATTCCCAATACACCGAATCGTACGCTTTTTTCAAATCCACTTTGAAAATTAACTCATCATTTTTTTCCCTTTTGAGGTAGTCAAGGGATTCATTTAGAACAAGTATGCTTTCCAGAATTTGCTTATTTCCAACGAAAACACTTTGATTTTCCGATATCACTCCCCCAATCACCTTGGATAATCTATTGGCTAATACTTTAGCTAGAATTTTATAGAAACAACCGATTAGAGAGATAGGGCGGAAGTCACTGATGAGGTTCGACCCTCTCTTTTTCGGGATGAGAGTGACGAAACTTAGGTTACCTCGTTTTACGATTTTACCACACTTGTGTAATTCTTCCATTGCACTAGTATTTCGCCTTTGATAATCGACCAAATCTTCTTGATGAATTTGAAAGTGAGTCCATCAGGGCCTGGACTCCTATACTCTCCACAACTCCATACTGCTTTTTTAATTTGTTAGACAGCTTATAGATGTTAGGATACATAAGTTGAGAGGGAACACAAGCTTAGAAGATCACTTAGATCAAGTTTCCCGAGGCTTAGAACCAGAAGACTTCAACCCTGCTGATAGCACATATCAGAAGAGTAGATCAGAAGACTCAATCCCTCTGATAGCTCAAGAAGTGAAGATCGGCAGAGTACATCAGCACACTAAATCAGAAGACTACAAAGTCAGTTCAAGCCAAAGAATACAACTATGCTGATAGAGTCAATCTCACTGATATGGAGACTATCCATCAAAGCTTAACTTAAGTTTAATTTAGTGAAGATAAGAAGCCAACTCAACTGAAGAAGCTAGCCAACACTGCTGTCAAGTCAGCTGAAGAGATAAGGGTGAGCACAGATCTGTCATGATGATAAGGAATGTTGTTCTTAATCATGATTCAACCTTAAAAAAGAATGTCTTCTAAGTTGACTGCTGAAAATTCAACTCAGACATTGGGAAGAGTGCAATCAAGTCAAGACAAAGATTCTTAGCCGTTTACTTCCCAAATTGAAGATATTTCACTATCATAGATTCTGCATGTCCTCAAGATGCACAGTCCAAAGAAGTTGGAAATAGACAAATTGAGGTTGTCGCTCCAACGGACATATCTTCACTTTGCTCTATAAGTACTGAATTTTGGAAACCATTGAAAGAATCCAACTAGTCAAGGAAACTACAAGCTCTCTAGCATACAATCTTTCAAGCTCTTACAAGAATGCTTCATTCTTAGTTTCCTAAACACTTCAATAACCATCTAAGCTGAACCCATTGTATATCATTCAAAGCTTAGAGAGATATCCTATCCTTATACAGTTCTTCATTGTAAAGGATATCTCAACCTAGTTGGAAAACAACCTCAACCCTTAAACCTTTCAAGGAAAGTTAAAGGTGTTGTTGTAGAAGTGTGAGAACTAGAACTGTCAAGTGAAGTACAGTTTAGTTCGAGTTGAGTGAGTACTAGGACTTAGAATTCCTAGGGATCAAGGCACTAAGGAGTATTGTGGTTGATTAGTGCACGTTAGCACTATAAAACAAGTTAATTCCAAGTGAAGAAATTATCCTGTTTAATCAGGGAAGTGGATGTAGGAGCTTGAGTCTCTAAACCACTTTAAACCACTGTTGTTGGGAATTTGATATTTTTATTAAGATAACAAAACCCCTTAAGACATGCCATGTAAGATACGTCAAATTTCAGTTTGTATGTTTCAGAAATGTTGGAACATATAGATCAGGCTAGTTGAACAACTGACATGTTAGGCAGCTTATAGATGTTAGATGCACAAGTTGAGGGGGAACACAAGCTTAGAAGATTACAAGAATCAAGTTTCTCAAGGCTCATAATCAAAAGATCACAACCCTGCTGATAGTCAAGTTCAGAACTGTTCAACTATGCTGATAGCAAAATCATCAAAGTAAAAGAGACAACATCTCTGATGGTCAATACTAGAAGAATACATCAATTGGACCAAGTCTACTGACATGTATACAATCAAGTTCAGAAGAGATGTCCTGCAAAATTGATCAGCAGAGTTGTCAACACACTAAACAGGAAGTGTTCACATCAAGTCTAAAGCAAGAGACAACTGTGTTGATATGGTCAACTTCACTGATATGAAGGATATACACTTAGAAGTAATTTAAGATTGAGTCAGTAAAGTTTAAGAGCCAACTCAACTGAAGAAGCTAGCCAACACCGCGGATAGGCCAAGTCAGCTGAAGGAGATAAGCTTGAGCACAGATCAGTCCTGATGATAAGAAAAGTTGTCCTTAATCACATATCAATGATCAGAAGGAATGTCTACTATTTGATTGCTGAATCTACAAGTTAGACATTGGGAAGAGTGCATACAAGTCAAGACAAGATGCTTGAGGTCGTTTACTTCCCAAGTTAAAGACATGTCACTTTCAAGAATCTGTCCTCAAGATGCTAAGTTCAAGGAAGACAAATATAGACAATCTGAGGTTGTCTCTTCAACGGACATAACCTCATTTTGCTCTATAAATACTGGAGTTTGGAAACCATTCAAGGATAAGGAAACTACAAGCATTCAAGCATACAGGCCTTAAGCTCATTAAAAGAATACATCATTCTTAGAGTTTCCATACACTTCCAATTACCAACTAAGCTGAACATATTGTAAATCATTCAAAGCTTAGAGAGATATTCTACCCTTATACAGTAGTTCATTGTAAGGGATATCTCAACCTAGTTGGAACCAACCTTAAAACTTAAACCTTTCAAGGAAAGTTAGAAGAGTTGTTGTAGAAGGGTAAGAACTAGAACTATCAAGAGAAGAACAGTGTAGTTTAGAGTTGAGTGAGTACTAGGACTCAGAATTCCTAGGGATCAAGGCACTAAGGAGTAGTGTGGTTGATCAGTGCACCTTGGCACTATAAAACAAGTTAATTCCAAGTGAATGAATTATCCTTTTAAATCAGGGAAAGTGAATGTAGGAGCTTGAGTCTCTGAACCACTATAAACTCTTGTGTTATTTACTTACAAGTTATTTCATACAAGTAACACATTCATACACTGCACACAAACTGATCTTCAAAAGTTAATCAACACAGATTGTGTAAAACAGTTTTAGGACAAGTCCCCTAAAAACTGTAAGTGTTAAGAAAGTTTTCAGAATTAAAAGAAGTCTAAATATAAAGGGCCAACCATAATTTCGCACATATAACTTACTTAGATAGTTATTCAACTGATTACTTCATAGTTCTCAGTGGCTTGATTATCTAATTAAAGTTATACATATTCAGAGAAGTTGGCTAGACAACTCTCCTGTTAGCCTGATTTGATTGAAAGAAAAGAATTTGCGTATACAAGTGCATTCCCCCCCATACACTTGTGCCATGCTTCTTTCAGGACCAACACTATTAATAATTGATTATCATAACAAAGATTTAAAATCTTAGGTGGTTAAGTACTTGAAGTTACAATGTCTATCTCATTATTTTGTAGAATAAATCTCAATCGAACAACCCTAATTCAAAGTTTTTTTTTTTTTTAAGTGAGGTCTTGATCGAGTTAATTTTTCTAGTTTATCAGAATATTTGAGAAAGATAACACAAGTTATATATTAATTATATGATCTGATTGAATTTCTTGTATAATCTGAATGGATTCAAGATTGAGGTGGGAAAATTCCTACTTTTCAATCGAATTTCAATCAAATTAAATTGGGGTTGGTCTGCTATGGACTCGAGTGCATGTTGTGCACCCTAGTCCATGTTGCACTTTTCAGTTTACTGACTTACACTTTTTGGTAAATGATGTTGCACTTTTCAATTATTAAACTGTATAATAATATTTTTAGTAATAATTGAAAAGTGCAACACCATTACCAAAAAATGCAAGTCAGTAAAACTGAAAAGTGCACATGGACTAGGGTGCACAGCATGCACTCGAGTGCATACTAGACTTATTATTACTAAAATTATTTCAGGGGGTTTTCTTTGTTCTTTCAACATTTTGTTTTTTTGAAAAAAACTGAAAGCAAAAAATGTACTGAATTTTAGAACTCGTAGTTTAATTTCTCTTGAGTTGAATGTTTATACTATTAATTATGCTGCCAGAGAATACCCCTCCAGCTTTTATCATTTATTAATTTTATATTCATGTAAAATGTTAAATTTATTCTTTTAGGGCACATTTGGTAGGATTTATTAATTGTCTCATATTTGGGCTCAAGACCCAACCTAATTAATTCAAGATTTTTAATATATTTGGTGCTGATTTAATAAATGGAATTTGCAATTGACAATAATGACCTCACTAAAATATAATTATTCCAACTTTACCACTCTAAATTTGAATTGCCCTTTTCAATTTTCAGTGAGCAATGTTGAAAAAATCTTTTACCATATTGTCCTCTTTAAACTAATGAATTACCCATTTAACCCTCAACCCAAAAAAAAATACATTCTGACCTGCTTAATTTACCAACATCATGAGCAATAAGAAATACGTGATTAAATGGTATTACTAGAGCACACTTTCTTTTTTGTTTATTTAACAATTCATCAAAATAAATAAAAAATTTAAGGATATTAATTGTATACCAATGTCTACAAAAAGACACATATTCTCAAGACATAGTTGTCATTCAAGCAAAATAAAACTTTATTTATAAACACAACCAATAATACATGTGTTTATCACATCAATGATGAATACTTGCAAGTAAAAAAAAAATTCTCTTCAGATTCTTGGGAGAGTCATAAACTGCATTAATTATTGTCACCCAATAAAATGAAATCATCTCAAAAACATCTTTGGGAGAGTCATAAACTGCATTCAATATGCACCCTACAAGCTAAGGGTGGGCATAAAACCGAACCGACGATTTTTGGTTTATTTGGTTCAGTTTATTCGGTTGTTCGATTGAATATTTTTACAAATTTCGATTTTTCGGTTCGGTTTATATTTTCTAAAAATCGAATTAATCGAACCGACCGAACTATAAATAAAAATACACTACTACACATTTAAGTTTGGAGAGCTGCACTTGGAGAGCTCTTGTTTCGAAAAGCTCTCCAAGATAGCACTTGGAGAGCTCTTTTTTCGAAAAGCTCTCCAATTTAGCACTTGGAGAGCGGTTTTATAAAAAAAAAAAATACACTTAGAGAGCGGTTCAAAACCGCTGTCCAAGTGAAGCACTTAGACAGCGGTTGAGAACCGCATTGCAAGTCGCACTTAGACAGCGGTTTAGAACCGCTCTCCAAGTATTCACTTGGAAGGCGGTTCTTAACCGCTCTGCAAGAGAGTTTCTCGATTTATTAATTAATTCAATTCGAAAAAAAAGGGAAAAAACCACCCTTTAACTCTGTGCGATTTACACACAGTGAGGTTCTTCCTCAGTCACGGCCGGTGCGCCTGGCTGTCTTTGTCCTCGGCCGCGTCGCTCACGCTCAGTCACGACCCACATTTGGCCAGTGAGAGACAATAACCAAGGTACAAGTCGATGAAGCACAGTAACAGAACCATAATGTTCTAGGGCGATTTCCGTAGAGAGATGACGCCTTCGAATTCCCGCCGGTGGAGAATGTAAACAGAGCAGTTGTGGAGAGGGATCGGCTGAGCCAGGGCAACGGAAGTCGAGTTGAGCCGCCGCCTCGATGAGATGAAGAAGTTCGTGCGCGTTATGGAAATCCTCGAGACCTACCTACGCCGCCGACACAATGAACAGAAAAAACTACTCTTAAACCTACGCAAAATCCTTCACTAACTTCCTCCGTTTGTCGCCTGCTGTAGAGCTTCGGCGTCCAGCGGCCTCCGGTGTCCATCGGAATCCACCGGTGTCTCGCGTTTCCATCTGATTTCTAGGTACATACTTTGATTTTTATTTTTTTGGGAAATTGATGATAGTATTCTGAAAATTATTTGAACTAGAGGTGCAATTGGTAAAATATCTTTCATATTCTAGAAAATTATTTAAACGAGAGATGCAATTGCTATTATGGATTTGAGGAATGATCTATGAGGTGACATCTACTGGACTGTAATTTCTCAAGGGCATAACCTAACCATGTGTAGTATTCTGTGGCCATCCATCTGTCTACGAGCATAATTTCATAAACTTAAAATATGCTTTTAAATATGAAGATTGTTCTGTTTTTTCAGGCTCATAAATCTCTGTAATCATCAGTGGCAGATTTTTGTATTTGAATTCGATGGAGTTCAGACATTTTAGACAAGAGCTCGTGATTCCTGTATTTAAATCTCTATAATCATCTTGGCTTTAAGTAATGAAAAACGAGTGATGATGCTCTGTTTTTGCAATTAAATGTATAGGTTTCAACGCAGTGAAATCGAAAGCTCAGATCTACTGTTTTTTGAAGCAAAATGTCTTTCAAGTGAACACAACAGAAATGCAATGCCTGTGATGGAATTAGTTATCACAAATCGAAAGCTCTTATCTGCTGATGGAATTAGTTATCACAAATCTTGCTTCAAATGCTCTCATTGCAAAGGAACTCTCAAGGTCTGCATCTAATTTCCTTTCTTATTTTATTAATTTCAAGGATTATATTATTTATAATTTATAATTGGAGGTAGATTCTGTATCCTTTCCCTTGCTAAGTGATGGGATTTCTTTTTTTTAAATGATTTAATTCATGAACTGTAAATCATATGTTTTGAGAAACTTGTGACAAATGTGAAATAATGATATATCTATCATGTTTTTTAGATCAGATGGCTTCGTTTCTTGCACGTGTTTGTTGTTTGATGATTGGTATGTGAAGCACTTTTAATGTAGTTGGATCTTGATTTCGACTTTACACATAACATAGGTGTCTAATATTCTTGTATATGTGTCATTTGATCTATTCTTGTAACCGGTTATATTTTTTGATGTTTAATTGTTGCATATGATTGAGTTTTTCATGTGGTGGATTAAATTTAATTTTCTGCAGCAGCAAAATCAGTTGAGAATTTAAGTTATTTAACTCCTGAGCTGGTAAACTCTTCACAGTGTTGTACATAGAATTTTACCATGTTCATAAGGTTCAATTTGTTTGTTTGATATACCGAAGCTTGATATTGTAAATTATCTATGTACGGAGTTAATTAGTTCAAATGAATATTATTTTGCTTTCTGGATGCTTTTTTGAAATTTCATTTTTGCCAAAATTTATAGTGTGCCACTCTGGGGATTCGTTGTTGCTTTTATGTTAATGTGATGTGTAAACATGTTCAACTTGTTAACGTGTGACAGTGTAACTTTTTCACTTGCAGGATCTAATCTCCATTTATGGATTGCACTTATTCCTGTCACTGTAAGTGTTCAAAATGGAAATGACAAGATTTATCATCTTACCTTAGAATTAGAATTCAGTTCTTGAGATTAATTCTAAAGCATTATCCTCTATCTCTCTCTCTCTCTTGTTTTGAAATGATGAATTGTCTTTAATTTTATCAGCTTATTCTACTTGAAATGATGAATTGTCTTTAATTTTATCAGCTTATCCCATCATTCATGAATGGACCTATGATGCTATGTGTCATGATCTGCTCAATCTGGATGGAAATAAATATGTGTATGAGGTAAAAACTTTTGAGTCTAAACACACTCTATCATTAGATCTCTGATTCATCTGATGCCACATAATGGTGTTAGGTTCCTAGCAAATCAGGTAGTCAACCTGAAAAAAAGAAGTCATTTTGGATCATCATGACCCTGTTTGGCTTGAGCTCCGGCACTCTCACATAGCAGAGGTGTTCATTTATACGTACATGCACTTTTTAACCCTTGTAGTCACCGATAGTGTCATATGTGAACTTGTTTTTGAGTTTGTTACATGTTATATGTGAATCTTGCTAACCTTAAGATTTTCAGGCTAGTGAACGATTGCACGAGATGACGACAAATTTTGTTTCAAAAAATAAAGCTGCACAGTTGAAACAGAGGTTTGTGATTTTAAACAAACACATAGTTGTTCTATTATGAAATGCAACAACTATTGCCTAAGAGTCTGAGCATCATACCAGAATGTGCTACATTTTTCTCTCATTTCAATGGGAGAATTGGTATATTAATTGGCTAGATCAAAATACGTAGTGCGTCCTTAAGTGGCTTTGCTGGGTTCTTTTTGTTGCCCTCATTTTAGTTTTTATGGTGGCGCGTTTTACAGAGCAGAAAAAGAGCTGATGTCATTCTCTTAGAATTCATGTATAATTAACAAGACTGTGTGTAGACACTAGACATTCCAGCAAATTATTGGTATTTACAAATTTTAACACTCTTTTAGAACCTAGAGCAATGCTGTATGCAGGGGTTATTGCCATTTTATCATAATACCGATCCTGAAAGTTACTAAACCTAATTTTCCTTAAAAGAAGAAAGTGACTTCATCAAGGCTTCATTACTTCCAAGTGATCAATATCATATTATTAATTCTGTTTCCACCATCTCTTATATTCATGTATACTTCTATGCAGAGATGGTAGTGAACTTTCAACAAGAGACCTTTTGAAATTGGTTCAAGCTTTGCCACAGTATAGTGAGCAGATGGAGAGACTCTCTATTCATGTTGAGGTTGTTTCTTCCGTCACAATATCTACCAATTGTCTGTCAATTATGTCTTAAGCACTCATTGTGTTACCATATAACCTGAGAAATACCTCAAGCCTATAATCTTGAAAATCTGAAGCAGCTTGCCGATGTTACCTAATGAACTGGATAACCACCATGTTACTTTAAAATGTTGTATGGAGTTCTATTTTCCTTCTGACTAATTATGTATGTGATTAAGGATGGTCAATATAATGAAAGTTTAATTGATCTAGATGTATGGTCGCAGAAACATGCAACTGCTAACTCTATCTCTCTGCAAATCAGATTGCTGGAAAACTTAATAAAATTATCAAAGATGTGGGTCTGCGAGAGCTTGGACAACTTGAGCAGGACCTTGTATTTGGTGATGCAGAACCGGATGAAGTTAGAAAATTTCTGATAAGAAATCAGGTAATAATTTAATATTTAGATATGTCACTAGCACTAGCATATGAATTTGAAGTGGTTGGAGATGAAGCTGATAGGCCTTGATTGCTTCTAACTTTATTTTGGAAAAAAATTGGGTTGATTAAATGAAACTGAATCTATGTCATTATGCTTTAACATAGGTGTGATAAAGTGACATTGTTGAAAGTGTTTGCAAACGTGTCTCATACTTGTGGTTCCGTTTTAAGGGAAAAAACCACCCTTTAAAGCGCAAACAAGCCAAGGCTCGTTATCGTGGATCGAACATAAGGTTCAATTTGTTTGTTTGAATAAAAATTCATATACTATATATCTAACTATATTGATTGATCGTTGTTTGCAGTTTGTCTATGCCCGTCCGCTCAACACTTACAAAGACAAAATAATGGACAAATGGAAAAAAGATTGGATCGGGTACATGTACAATCGAGTTTTGTATAGGTATAATTTAAGTAGCTAGTATAAACTTTTGTTGCATGTAATATATTAACTTATACATTTGTGATGATATTTAATCTTTTTTGGTGTATATTGAACGTATGTTAGTGTACGTTTATTTATTTAATTTTTTGGTATTTGACGTGTATAAAATGGATTTGTATAAAATGGATTTTTAAAATATAAAATTTATTTATTGGTATATAAATAAATTTGGTTTTGTATAAAATTGATTTTTAAAATATAAAATAATTATTTAAAAAAAAAATTGACTTAGACAGCGGTTCATAACCGCTGTCCAAGCCCATGCGTTTAAAAAAAAATTCACTTAGACAGCGGTTATGAACCGCTGTCCAAGTCAAAAAAAAAAAAACACATAGACAGCGGTTATGAACCGCTGTCCAAGTGGCTTTACTTGGTCAGCGTTTCAAAACCGCTGTCTATGACCTCTCTTGCACAGCTTTTAAAAAGAGCTCTCCAAGTGCAATTTCACTTGCACAGCTCCCACTTGGAGAGCTCGTTTAAAAGCTCTCCAAAACCCTTTTTTAAAGCTCTCCAAAGCCAAATGTGTAGTAGTGATAAATAAATATATATATAAAACCCTAGATCTAATCTAACTGTAAACAATTAAACATTCATTTCCATTTATGCCGTTTCTTTTCTTGCTTGAATACACTTTTATTTAAGTTATATATAATAGTTTTGTTTTGGGATAACATATTATTTAATTTATTTTACAGTAACTTCTATTATGTGAGCTAGAATTTTGAAACTAATGTGAAATGTTAAAACAGATCCGGTGAAAAAAATCCAAAATAACCCTACCCTTTTGAATGGATGGAGAAATTAAACTATACTTTTTACGCGTGAAAATAGGTAATAAAATGTGTTTACATTGATTTAATTTTTGAAATGTTTCTCTCCTGAAATGAACATGCATGTTTATTATTACTAAAATGATTTGAGGGGGTTTTCTTTGTTCTTTCAACATTTTGTTTTTTTTGAAAAAAACTTAAAGCAAAAAATGTACTGAATTTTAGAACTCGTACTTTAATTTCTCTTGAGTTGAATGTTTATACTATTAATTATGCTGGGATTAAATTTTGCTACTTTTATCTATCCATTATATTGATTAGGGGTGGAAATGGCCACAGAAGTACGATTTATTAATTGATGCCCAATCTGATTAATTCAAGATTTTTAATATATTTGGTGTTGTGAGCTGATTTAATAAATGGAATTTGCAATTGACAATAATGACCTCACTAAAATATAATTATTCCAACTTTGTCGCTCTAAATTTGAATTGCCCTTTTCATTTAGTGAGCAATGTTGAACAAATCTTTTACCATATTGTCCTCTTTAAACTAATGAATTACCCATTTAACCCTCAATCCAAACATTTTGAAAACGTGTTTTAAATTAAACTCTCAAAACTTCTGATTATTATGGCACCTAAGAACTTTGACATAAAAAAACAATACACCAATTCTGACATGCTTAATTTACCAACATCATGAGCAATAAGAAATAGGTGGATACATAACACATTTAATGTGTTAATAAGGGCATTACTAGAGCACACTTTCTTTTTGTTTATATAACAATTGATGCAGCGTGCGTGATCAAAAGAAAGAATAACAAGAATCGTTGATTCACAAAATACCCGAATCTTGATAAAACGAAGAATAATTTTTCACTAATAATTTCAATCTGCCAAAACTACTCAACAATGTTTGGAAAACGAGAATAAACCCAAACCCTAGTGTACGGAATTAGGAAATTACAAAAAAAAAACCCAAAACAATTAAAAATTGCAAAAACAACACCAAAAAAGCAATAAAACGCGTTTTTGACCACTCAAATGATGGAATTTGGCCAAAAAGCGTCGCACATCACAGCAAATCCGTGAGTTTGACTCGTAGCATCGATTCCACCCGAAAAAGTGTGCTCACACGCCAAAATCGGTTTCCAGCTCCCAAAACTTCAAAAATTCTTCGGATGCTCTTGTTTCTTCAAAAATTGCAGCGCTACTCGTGCTACATCATTCCCCCCCCCCCCGGGTAGAAGAGATTCGCCCTCGAATCTGAATCGACCTCATCACTGGACGACGAATCCTCAACAAAGGGAATCAAGTGCTTCACATTGAAGACATCCGACGTACGAACATGACTTGGTAATTGCAGCCTATATGCATTCGAGTTGATTTTCTCCACGATCTCAACCGGTCCAATCTTCTTAGCAGCCAATTTAGAATACTCACGAGCAGGAAAACGTTCCTTTGTTAAAATAGCCCACACAAAATCACCCACTTCAAAATCAACCCGACGACGACGCAAATCTGCATGTGGCTTATACTTAGAAGTAGCCTCCACAATCCGAGCATGAGTGTCACGATGAACCTGCTGAATCTGGGTCACCAAGTCCGTTGCGCTAGCATGGGAAGGGACCTTGCTAGGCAAAGGCAGCAAGTCAAGCGGACCACGGGGCACAACACCATAAATAATCTGAAAAGGGCTAAAACCGGTAGTACGGTTGACAGCATGATTGTGAGCAAATTCAGCTTGACTAACCTTCGAATCCCAAGATCTGGGATTATCACCAACAAAGTTGCGAAGCAAATTACCCAAAGAACGATTAACCGCCTCCGTTTGGCCATCAGTTTGGGGATGGTAAGCACTACTGAAATTAAGGGATGTGCTCACTGAACGCCACAAACTACGCCAAAAATGACTAACAAAACGAGTGTCCCGATCAGAGACAATGGAAGAAGAGAGTCCATGGAGGCGGTACACCTCACGAAAGTATAATTGTGCCACATTAACAACATCAACTGTTTTCTTGCAAGGAATGAAATGAGCCATCTTGGAGAATCGATCAACCACCACAAAGATTGAATCATTCCCCCGTTGCGTCCGTGGCAGGCCAAGGACAAAATCCATACTCATATACAAACCCGCATTAGATGCAGCCCCTTTCGACACATGGCAGATACGACAACGAGTCACAAACCTGCCTACCTCTTTGCGCATCGAAGGCCAAAAATAAGAAGCTGCTGCAAGCTGAAAAGTTCGGTCACGACCCACATGACCCTCGTTGTGCAATTCCTGGATGATTTTGGGACGAATGCTGCAATCAGGAATACACAACTGGAGGCCCCGAAATAGAAATCCATCCTCCAAAATGAAAGGAGAACCACCACCCTACTAGATCTGAAGAAGAACCTTGGAGAAGAAAGGATCCTCCACATACAAATCAATAAGAGACTCAAACCCCGAAACATGTACCCGAAAAGTTGAGATCAGATTATGGCGACGACTCAAAGCATCTGCCACCCTGTTAGAGACCCCTGCTTTGTGTTTAATAACGAATGTGAACTGCTGGAGGAAAGAAATCCAGGATGCATGGCGGTGAGATATCTTATCTTGGCTCCCCAAATGTTTCAAGGCATCGTGATCAGTAAAGAGAACAAACTCCTGCTAGAAGAGATAGTGCCTCAAATGCCGAACAGCCTGGACTATGGCATAGAACTCCACATCATATGTGCTGAAACGGAGTTTGGAACCCGCCAACTTCTCACTGAAAAAAGGCCACCGGATGGCCTGCCTGGCTTAAAACTGCCCCAATTCCTGATTTCGAAGCATCACAATGTAACTCAAAAGGCTGGGAGAAATCAGGAAGAACAAGGATAGGTGATGTCGTCAGTGTATGCTTGATCTCATCAAAGGCAGTTGACGCATCCTCTGTCCACACAAACTTGGTCCCCTTCATGCAATCGGTTATTGGTGCCATAACACTACTGAAATGTGGAATGAACCATCGATAAAAAGAGGCTAGCCCATGAAAGCTCCTGACCGCTGTAATAGATGTAGGGGCCGGCTAGTGACGAATGGACTCAATTTTACCCGGATCTGCTGAAAGGCCCTGATCAGATACAACATACCCCAAAAACTGTACAGAAGTAGTCATAAAGGCGCACTTGCCGGAGGCTGCATAAAACTGATCCCGACGTAAAACCAACAAGACCTCCCGTAGATGTCGTAGGTGAGAGTCGGGGCTGTCACTGTAAATCAGAATGTCGTCGAAATAAATGACGACGAATTTGCCAATGAAAGGACGTAGGGCCTGATTCATGACACGCATGAATTCGAAGGTACTCGGGGCATTAGACAACCCAAATAGCATTACCAACCACTCAAACAACCCATCCCGTGTCTTAAATGATGTCTTCCACTCATCTCCAACTCGAATACGAATCTGGTGATAGCCACTCTTCAAATTCAGTTTACTAAAGAGGGAGGCCTGACCCAACTGGTCCAACAAATCATCCAACCGAGGAATAGGAAAACGATACCTCACTGTTATCTTGTTAATGGCACGACTGTCCACACACATGCGCCAAGTACCGTCCTTCTTAAGGGTCAATAGGGCAGACACTGCACATGGACTGAGGCTTTCACGAACGTGGCCCTTTGCAAGCAACTCCTCCACCTGGCGACGGAGTTCCTCATGCTCCTTCGGACTCATACGATAATGTGGGCGGTTTGGCAAGGCTGCACCCGGCACAAGATCGATTTGATGCTGAATATCCCGAAGAGGAGGCAATGTATCCAGGAGGGACTCGGGAAAAACATCAGCAAACTCAGTCAACAAAGGTTGGACAGCAAGGAGAGGTGTCCTAAACTGTGAACCCGTGGGCTGAGCAATAAGAGCCAAAACAATCCCAGACTCCTCCATAGCAGACTGAAAGGGCACACGAGATAAGAGCATAACAGGTTTGGAGGCATCCATCCGGGGAATGCCTCGAGGCTTGCTGGGTAACAACACAATCTTACGACCCCTGAAAAGAAACGAGTATGTATTTGCACGACCATCGTGCGTGACCTCACGATCAAATTGCCACGGCCGGCCCAATAACAAATGACACGCATCCATAGGCACCACATCACAATATATCTCATCACTATAAGACGACCCTATAGAAACTGAAATCAGAACTTGACGAGAAACAGTAACATCCGTACCTTTACTAAGCCACGACAGTTTATACGGCTTCGGGTGAGCTTAAGTTTCAAGACCCAACTTGGTAACTGCCACTTCCGATAACACATTCTCACAACTACCCGAGTCAATAATGTAAGAACAGACCTTACCTCCAATAGTTCAAGTCGACTGAAAGATATTGGTACGTAACCAATTGTCATCGTTGGCACGTGGGCTCAAAAATGTGCGCCTGAGCATCAACAGAGGTCCAACATCACCCTCTACAAGTTCCTCCTCGACCACTTCATCCATGTCCTCATCATAAACAGAGAGGGTGTCATCAACAAGGTCATCATAAACAAAAAGGCCACGCTTGTCAGAGCGGGGACGGCGACAATCCGCTTGGCGGTGACCAGATTCGCCACAATTAAAACACTTTATGCCACTGGAAGAAGCCCGATTCGGTGGTGGTTGAGAAACAGAACCACGAGGAGCAGCAGGGCTAGGGGAAGGGTTTACCGTATTACGAAACCCACTCGAGGCACGACGGGCCAACTATTTTTCAGCCTAAAGAGATATAACGAGAAACCAATTGAAACGGTGTCTCCACAAGATCAGTACGTGCAAGCAATTGATAAAATTCAGTAGTATACTCATCAACAGACTTAACACCCTGACGCAACAACTGAAAACGCTGATAAAGATCTTTCTCATAATTATATGGCAAAAACGCAGCACGAATATGTTTCTTGAATTTACCCCAATCAACAAGTTTAGGCTTACCAGATCGAAGACGTTTTGCCTTCGCTTGCTGCCACCAGGCCTGTGCACGACCTCGCAAACGTGTCGTCACTAAAGAAACACGACGATCTATCGGAACATCCTTAAAATCAAGGATTTCCTCCACAGTAGCAAGCCAATAAACAAATTCATCCGCAGCCAAACTGCCATGGAATTCTGGGAGATCCACTTTGAAGCCAGTCTCCCAGCGACGATCTGCGCGATCCGGGCGCGGAGGGGAAGGATACCGAAGGTGCGCGAACGGATTGCCATCGGGGGTGGCGTCGTCATCATCATCATCCAAATCATGTCGTTGGGTGTTGGGTGCCCGCGCTTGAAGGGCCGCCAATTGCTGAGTTAATTGAGCCACTTGTTCGCGCAACAGTTCGATTTCATCCCTACGAGCGTCCTCCACACGGGCATCGAGATTCTGTCTACGAGGCGGCATATCGACAGGATCGTTCGGAAACTGATACCACTCTAATGCAGCGTGAGTGATCAAAAGAAAGAATAACAAGAATCGTTGATTCACAGAATACCCGAATCTTGATAAAACGAAGAATAATTCTTCAATAATAATTTCAATCTGCCAAAACTGCTCAACAATGTTTGGAAAATGAGAATAAACCCAAACCCTAGTGTACGGAATTAGGAAATTACAAAAAAACCCAAAAACAATTAAAAATTGCAAAAATAACACCAAAAAAGCAATAAAACGCGTTTTTGACCACTCAAACGATGGAATTTGGCTAAATTTGGCCAAAAATAACACAAAAAAAGCAATAAAATGCGTTTTTGACCACTTAAGGTTGTGTTTGGATGGAGGAATTTGATTTGAGTAGGTATTTTAAAGAAAGATTTTAAAAATAGATGAATTTCAAATGGTTTTAGCGAGAATTTAAAATTCTCGCAATTTTAACTAAAAAAATATGTTAAGGATTTTAAATCTATTCAATTACTTTTTTAATCCAAACAAGTGGAGTGTATTTGGATGGTAATTTTGAAATCCATATATCAAACTCCTCCATCCAAATGGAGCCTAAAATTTGACACATAAGCAATAAAAACTCCCTATTAGTAGGGGTGGCAATTTTCGACACGACACGATAGCACGATACGAATCTGACACGAAAATTGCGGGTTAGTGTTTGGCCTTATCGGGTTCGTGTCGTTATCGGGTCGACCTGATAACGACACGAAAATTTTGTGTCGGGTTCGTGTCAACCCGTTAAGCACGATAAAATTAACAGGTAACCCATTAACAACTCGTTAACCTGTTATTTACCTGATATGACACGACACGATAATGACACGTATCTGATAATAACACGATAATGACACGATAATTTTTTATATTTATATAAATATATTATTTTTTATATATTTAATACAATTTTAAATTGATTTATTTTCTTATCGTGTTGTTATCGTGTTACGTGTCGTTATCGTGTCGTGTCATGTCGACACGAAAATTATCGTGTTGTTATCGTGCCGTGTCGTGTAGACACGAAAATTATCGTGTTCGTGTCGTGTCGACACAGATCCTTATCGTGTCGTGTTCGTGTTTGGCCTAATCGTGTCGACACGAAACACGACACGATAGCATGAATTGCCAGCCCTACCTATTAGTATATAGGAGGATATTACTATATTTACTAAATTTGACAAAAATCACAACTCATCCTATACCCGTTAACTGGATCTAGGGCCGGACTAAAATATAAACGAAGTCGTGCAAGAAATAGGATGGGAAATCAAAATGGCTACGGCTATTTGCACCTCCATCGCACTCTCCCTTTCAATTTATTAATTTAATAATGTGTAAAAAAAACCTAAAATACCCTTAAATTATAATAGCACTACTAAATGCACCCCCACTACTAACTACTAGAGCTGGCAAATTGGGCCGCTCGGCCCAGCCCAGCCCATCAGGCCAAGTGTTGTTCGTGGGCTGGGTCGGGCCGGCCCATGAATTAGTCGGGCCTATAAAATTTGAGCCCAGCCTAGCCCACTCTAGCCCGCTGGATTAGCGGGCCGGTCCAGCCCATGAAATTATTTTTAAAAAAAATATTTTTAGCAAATATTATATATATATATATAATAAAACTTTGTTATGTATTGATCACATACTCACGTATACTTTTTATTTATACAAATAATTATAATTAAAAATATACATTACTAATGTGTTAATTATACATTAAACTATATAAAAAATTCATAAATTTAAATTTCAAAGTCAAAATGAAATAAAAAAGCACAATAATATTTAAAAATAATGTACTTTACTTATTTTAATTATTTATTTGTCTAAAGAAAAAAATTGATCGGGCCAAATTCAGCCTAGCCCATTTGGCCCATCGGGTGAGGCCAAATAGGCCCAGTTCTATATGGGCCTCTAATTTTAGAGCCCAGTCCATACTAGGTTTCGGGTTGGCCGGGGCGGGCCATCGGGTCGGGCCCAAATTGCCGGCTCTACTAACTACATTCCTCTTTCAACCTTTAAATCATAACCATAATTGCAGCCGTTGCCGCCACTATTTTCGGTGGCCAACTTTATCCAAACAAAAAATAAAAGAAATTCCAAAAAAAAAAAACTTAAAACAATCTCACAATTTTTTTTTATAATATTTGAAAAACCAGTGTCGACCATATACACTTTCGTCGATAAATTGTTGATTAGTCACTACAAAAAAACTGAGATTTAGAGATGGATTAGATACCATAAACATTGTATCTAAACAGGTTAGAAACGGATTTTAGAACCATTTTCTATTTGTTCCTAATCGCATGGTATCTAATGTTAGGAACGGTTTTCTAAATTCTGTTTCTAATAAGAGACGGATTTGAGACCGTTTTTTTCGGTTTATAATGAGAGACGGAATTTGACACCGTATATTCTCGTATCTAAATGATGAACGACCAGTTTTATATCCGGGTCAAAATTTCGTTTCAAATGTCGTTTGTCTCTAAATCCGTATCTAAACGATAAACGACCCGTTTTACATTCGGGTCAAAAATTCGTCTATAATTTCGTTCTTAATTAGAAACAACGTTTTGTCGTCTCTAAATTCAGGCAAAAAACCATCTCCAAGAGTTAACAACCCAATCCCCATTCCAAGCCTTTAATCCCCATTCCAAGTCCGAACCTGACCCGACACCCATCCCACCCTACCCTGCAACCACCCCCCTCTCCAATTATTAAATCCCAATTCCAAGCCTTAATCCCAATCCCACCAAGCCCGAACCTGACCCGACCCCACACCATCCCAACCCAAACCCACACCGTCCCAGCCCGAACCCAACCCGACACCCATCCCACCCCACCCTGCAACCACCCCCTCTCCAACTATTTAATTGACCTTTTTTGGTCCATATGGGAATTGAACCCAGGTGAGCAAGTGTCTATTATTGAGCATCTGTCACTAGGACAGATAATTCTTTTGTTTTATCTTTTAATATTAATTGTATATGTATATTAATTTATTTCTTTTACGTGTTTTCAAATTGTAACTTTTAAATTTGTAAATGTAATTTTTTTTATTAATTTCTAAAAATTGTAATTACTCACCACCGTCAATAAGCTGTAAAATATTTAAGAACTATGCATAGTTTAGACACTTTATTTTATTATAATATTTTAACATATATAATTAATTGATTAATTTGTAACTTTAAAAATATATAAAAAAAAAATTGTTATTGAATAATTTCAATTGTAAAAGTCGATCTTACTTTATAAATTAAAATAAATTAATTAAATTACGTTTAATCTTCATCTTCTTCATCATATTCATCTTTGCAGCCGTTAAATCTACAAAGAGATTGAAATCTCCCGCAATCTATTTTTTCTGTTTGAAATAGAGCTTCACTTTTGTCATGTTTTTGCAAACAACGATACATTCATTGTTACGTGGTCTTCCTAGATAGGCCAAAGTGTCATGTGTACTCAAGTACACCGTGTACTTGAGTGGACCTTGACCGGTCAACTGTTGACTGTTGATCAGTCAATGGTCAAACTTTGAAAAAAAATCGATTAGGTTTTGAACTTGTGACATTATGGTAAGGCAATTCAAGGACAACCATTCCTACCCCTGGATAGGTGCTAGGTGCAGTAGTATACTTGACACACTTGAATGACAAAATTTATATATTTGTTCCTATACCATTTATATCTTTGTTCCTAAGGGGATCAATTACATTTGAACAACACTAGGATATCCTAGGATATGCCGGATATTCTAAAATTAAATTAAATATAGAAAAACTGGTACTAGTTAATATAGAAAAATTGGTACTAGGTGCTAAAATTAAATTAAATATAGAAAAATTGGTACTAGGTGCTAAAATTAAATTAAATTTAAAAAATTGAGTTTTGAACTTGTGACATTATGGTAAGAACAACCACTCGGTTGTGATACCGTGTACTTGAGTACACAGTCCTACCCCAGGATAGGAGTGATACCTTGTACTTGAGTACACAGTCCTCCAGGATAGGTGCAGTAGTATACTTGACACACTTGAATGGCAAATTTTATATCTTTGTTCCTATACCATTTATATCTTTGTTCCTATACCATTTATATCTTTGTTCCTAAGGGGATGTGATCAAACCAATCACATTTGAACAACACTAGGATATTTCGGATATTCTACTTTAATGACTATAGTCTATTGGTAGTCGATCTTCTTGATGGAAACTCGGATATATGAAATTTGTATCAAACGAGTCCTGAATGAATTCTGAATTGATTCAATATTATCTTGAAATTTACTCAATGTGACATTGATTCAAGGTGTTTGCTTACTTGAATTTAGTTATATGTACGTGTATGTGTATTCTAGATGCATGCGAATTTAGTTATGTGTATATGTGTGTATGAGCATGATAAATCTCATTTTTATACAATCATTTACTAAATTAAATGATAGTTGTAATTTATAGTAGACTAATTGATAAGTAAATTGATATATTATAATAAAAGCTTGAGATGCACAACTTACCTCGTAAATCTTGATGGCAATCTTGATGGTAGAGGCAATAATATCTTGATGGCAATCTTGATGGTAGAGACAATATTATTATTGCCGATTTGCCGGGACTCACCTTCGATTGACCTACATTCTTGAGTTACGAGATTGAAAGAAATTCATTAATTATTGTCATTAATAATGTATTATATATATTGTCATATAATATATATTTTCATATAAAAGATATGGAATATATAACATAATATTATTATAATATCTATATTTATTATATAAACTTATTTTTGAAGAATGGACAAAAATCGAAATTGACATATTATAGGATTAGGTTTAATTTCCTTTAAAATATATTTTTCACAAATTTAGTAAAATTAAATAAAATTAATTTCTATAAAAAGATTTTCAATTTTATCTTATCCCTTTTACTATACTATTTAGACTATTTTACCATTAGCAATATATGCTTCAAGTATTTATACTTTTTCTACGTGGATGATAGAATTATTTTTTAATCTAAATTTTTTTTATAAAATACTATACAAGTTTCTTTAATTTATAAGTCTTAATAGTAGTTTTATAAAGATTTAGAAACTTTTAAAAATTATTGAATGACTTTTTTTTTTTTAATCTAACGTTCATACAAAATTGATATACATAGTTAATTAGAGAATCAATTCTTGGAATATTTTCATTAGTTTATACTTTTTTCTAAATTGATGATAGAATTGTTTTTTAATCTAAATCTTTTTAAAAAATACTATACAAATTTAAAAAATTATTAAATGACACCTCCTTTTTTTTAATCTACAAAATTGATATACGAGAATCAATTCTTGGAATATTTTCATTAGAAAATCAATTGATATATATATTGGAATATGGAATTGAAGATATAATATACTATAATATTATTATTATAATATCTATATCTATCCTAAAATATATCTACATAGTATTATTCTAACATTTATATTTATCCGTTGTATAGAAGATATATTAATTAATTTTTTTATTTTTTTTACTAATTATTCATTAAATAAAAGAGTAAATAAATTAATATAACTTCGTCCATATTCTCTCATTCTCAATTCTCTATATATTGATTTATAATTAATTTAACTCCGTCCATATTCTCTTATTCTCAATTCTCTATATAAATAAAAGAGATGGTTAGATTCCGTATCGCAAATTTCGTGTACCACCTTATCTCGTTTTATATTGGGGAGAAAAAATTGATTGTTTAGAGACGGTGGTATATGTATCTAATCCGTATCTAAAACTCTAGAAATTGAAAGTCACGTATCTAGTCTGTATCTAAAACTTTCGAAACTAAAAGTCGTATCTAATCTGTCTAAAACTCTCGAAATTGAAAGTCACGTATCTAGTCTGTATCTAAAACTTTCGAAACTAAAAGTCGTATCTAATCTGTTTATAATGAGAGACGGTTTTATTTTCGGTTTCAAATCTCGATTTTTTAACAAATTCGTATCTAATCCGTATCTATTAGACACGGATTAGGTGTTCGTCTCAAAATTTCGGTATCAAAATCAGGTTTTTTTGTAGTGAGTGTAAAAATTGCTTGAATTTTTTGTATTTAATTTGCATAATTTTATAGGATTTAATGCATTATTTACACTAAATTGACTAATTGCACTTGATTTGGAGAAAATGGTGTAGTTTGCTATTTTTGTAGGTAAAACAAGGTATTTTGAATTAAATCACGAAAAAATCCAGCCGTTGAATCAATCCAAAGAGTAGATCACATGAAATACGTCGAAGAGAGGATCGAAACGAGACAAGAATCAAGTCAATCGGATCACGGGATCAAAAGATATGATCAAAATAAGAACACGACCGAGCCCAAGGTTCGAGCACGTCGTGCTCGTCACAGAGAGTTAGGAAAATTTGGTGGCACGGTCGAGCCACAAGGATGCTGGAGATGAAGTTAGCAGCACGACCGATCTGCAGTCACGGCGCACGGGCGAGCTCCACAAAAAATTGAATTTAAAGGAATTAAAGCAAAAATAATGCAGCTGAATTAATTGCAGACCCATTTATTCAGCCCAAGCTCATTATCTAAAAAGGGCGCGGCTAAAGGCACCCGGATTTCCTATGAGTACACCCAGGGGATGAGAACACACACAAAACGGATGAGGACACCCACCTGGAAAACCCAAAAATGCCCTTAACATTTCTCCCCCTCCCTCCCTTCTCTCAATCGGTACACCCACCCCTCCATCTTCCCCAAACCTCTCCCCCACTCCATCAACGTTTTTTCGCACCACTCCCATTCCATTTTCGCACCACTCCCACTACCTGCGACGTCGAAGAAGAGAAAGAGAGAGCACCGTTCTCCCCCACTCCATCGTTTTTTTGGAGAATAGGAGCTCGCATTTTTTTTTTCATTTTGCAAAAATGGTTAAAGGTTAGTTTTTCTTGCTTATATTTGAGAAGAAGAGTAGGACACATGTTTAATTTCGGTTTTTGTTGGTTGAAACATTGATTTTATTGTTGTAGGGTTAAGGTTTTGTTTTTTGAATTTAGGGTTAATTCATGTATGTGTTGATTAAGGTTGGTTTTTTGTGTTATAATCATGTTTATGTGTAGAATGTATCAATTTTTTTATGTGTTAGGATGAAAATAAACAAATGGACATCTAATTGGCATGGTTTAGCACGATTGTAGCGTTTTGGACTGGTTTTTCGAACATGGACCCAATGTTGGGAAGTTTTTTTCGAACATGGACCCAATGTTGGGAAGTTTTTTTCGAACATTTGTCAAATGTTCGAAAATTTGTTCGTTACACAGACTTTTGGGTAAAAAATTCGACCAAGTAAAACTCGCGGAAGTTTTTTTCGAACATGGACCCAATGTTGGGAAGTTTTTTTTGAACATGGACCGAATGTTGGGAAGTTTTTTTCGAACATTTGTCAAATGTTCGAAAATTTGTTCGTTACAGAGACTTTTGGGTTAAAAACTCGACCAAGTAAAACTCGCGGAAGTTTTTTGGGAAGTTTTTTCGAACATGGACCGAATGTTGGGAAGTTTTTTTCGAACATGGACCGAATGTTGGGAAGTTTTTTTCGAACATGGACCGAATGTTGGGAAGTTTTTTTCGAACATGGACCGAATGTTGGGAAGTTTTTTTCGAACATGGACCGAATGTTGGGAAGTTTTTTTCGAACATTTGTCAAATGTTCAAAAATTTGTTCGTTACAGAGACTTTTGGGTTAAAAATTCGACCAAGTAAAACTCGCGGAAGTTTTTTTCGAACATGGACCCAATATTGGGAAGAAGTGATGACCCTTCAAATTCCCGCGTTTAGATAGGAGGTGGGTGTACTCATCCGGCTTTTTTTTTTTTTAAATACAGGAGGGGTAAATACATCATTTCGCAACACCCTTGGGACAAAAAATAATTCCCGTGGGTGTACTCATAGGAAATCCGGGTGCCTTTAGCCGCGCCCATCTAAAAAACATGCAGCCATCAATCTGAGATGGAAAAAAAGCAAGCACCTGGCCCATTCCTTAAACCCAGCCCACGTAAATGACTAAATCAAGCCCATTAATTCCTTGAGCTGGGAACTCAGCAGCTGGAGGCACTACAAAAAATTGCTCAAATAACGAGGGGAATTGGCGAGGGGTATTTCACCCTTGCTATTTGGCGAGGGATTTAAAGAGGGGAATAAATAACGAGGGATTTGGCGAGGGGTGAAATCACACTCGCTATTTAGCGAGTGGAAAAAGATGCCCTCGCCAATTGGCGAGGGATTTGGCGACGGCGTGTTGTGCACTCGCTCATTGGCGAGTGCATTGTGGCCCTCGGAAAATGGCGACGGTTCCCCACTCGCTAATTGGCGAGGGGGGTGGGGCCCTCGTAATTGCCCTCGCCTATTTCCCAATTAAAACCCTCACCTTCTTCCCCAAATTCGTACAGCCTCCTTCACCCCCAAAAAAAGCCACAACCGCGGAGCTTCCTTCCACTGCGCCACCGCCGCTGCCGGAGCTACCGATCGAGACTAATTTTTGGATATTTCTGTTCTACACTTCGAGGGGTTCATTTCTACGGTAAATTTATGCGTTTTTATTGATTAAATTAAAAGTTGTATATATATGTTTGTATTATATTATATATGTATATATATATGCATGTATATAGTTTTTTTGTGTAATGTTAGGATTGTAATTATGTTAGAAAAATATGTATAATGTTTATTAGGATTAATTAAGATTGTTAATTGATGAAAGTTATAAAAATTGTTAATTGTTATGAATTAATGTGTTAATATAATTATTGTTATATATGTTTAGGGTCGCGTGAAGGGTCTTGGACAACTAGGAAAGAACAGACGTGTCACTTCTGGTCCTGGTGAGACATCTTCCGGTACGTCGTTTGGACGATTTAGCTAGGCCGACATCGACAATGCTCTTTTGGAAGAGCGGAGGGCTAGTCAAGAGAGAGAGCGTCTCTTACGTGAAGAACTGCAGCAATCAGTCAATCAGACGGAGGAGCGCTTACCTCAAGAGTTTGCGCGTGAGATGGCATCAATGATGAGCCAGTTCAGAGGGGGGTCGGGTAACGGGAACGGGGATGATGATGGTGATGATGACGCTGCTGAGGATGGTCGATGATTGATACATTTTAAGTTATGTTGTCTTGTTGGATTTTAAAAAATTGATGAAGAAGTTGTTTGGGATTTTTTTTATGTTGTGTACTTGAATTGAAGTGAACGTACGAGACAATGTTTTATTTTATATGGTTTTAATTCATATATATTGCTTGTGTATGATTAATTAAGTATTGATCTAATATATAAATGAATTGAGTTAATAGCATATAGTTGGTAATTTATTAAATAAATTGAGTTAATAACATATAGTTGGTAATTGAGTTAATAAGTTATTAAATTTAGTAATGAAGGGCTTTTGTTAAATTAATTAAGTATTGAGCTAATATATAAATTAATTGAGTTAGTAATCTATTCAATTAATTGAGTTAATTAATAATAAAAGAATAAATTTGAGTTAATACATACATAAGTATAAATTATTAAATTTAGTATTAATGAAGGGATTTGTTAAATAAATTGAGTTAATTAATATATATATATATATAAGTGTAAGTTATTAAATTTAGTAAAGAGGGGTTTGTAAAAGAATAACATATAGTTGGTAATTTATTAAATTAATTGAGTTAAAGAATAAAAACAGAAATTAAAAGGGATAAATATATAATGCATTTGAAATATTACGACTAAAGCTCCTAGCCTAATTGGCACACGGGGGCGCATAAACTCTTCAGAATCCGGGAGGTCGCGAGTTCGACCCCCCATGCGCGCGCCCAGTGCCAAATAAATACAATAAAGGGTGGCCTGGTGGTGAGGGTTAAGGGTAGTGGCCTTAGAGACCTGGGTTCGAAACCCAGGTCTGTTTTTTTTTTAAATCCAGCGTATTGGCGAGGGGCGTCGCGCTCGGAAAAAAGCGACGGGATTTGCCCTCGGGAATTGGCGAGGGTTATGACTCTCGCGACTGGGCGACGGGATTCACTCTCGCTATTTGGCGACGGCACGCGCCCTCGCCAATTCGCGAGTGGGTATGGCCCTCGCCAATTCGCGAGTGTGTTTGGCCCTCGCCAATTCGCGAGTGCGATTCTGCCCTCGGGATTTGGCGAGGGCACCCTCGCCAATAAATTAGCGAGGAGCAATTAGGCGACGGCGACTGCCCCTCGCCTATGTTGTCGCCAAATTGCTTAGCGAGGGCTTTACCCTCGCCAAAACCCTCTCCAGCCGTTGAATCAATCCAAAGAGTGGATCACATGAAATACGTCGAAGAGAGGATCGAAACGAGACAAGAATCAAGTCAATCGGATCACGGGATCAAAAGATATGATCAAAATAAGAACACGACCGAGCCCAAGGTTCGAGCACGTCGTGCTCGTCACAGAGAGTTAGGAAAATTTGGTGGCACGGTCGAGCCACAAGGATGCTGGAGATGAAGTTAGCACGGCCGATCTGCAGTCACGGCGCACGGGCGAGCTCCACAAAAAAATGAATTTAAAGGAATTAAAGCAAAAATAATGCAGCTGAATTAATTGTAGGCCCATTTATTCAGCCCAAGCTCATTATCTAAAAAGGGCGCGGCTAAAGGCACCCGGATTTCCTATGAGTACACCCAGGGGATGAGAACACACACAAAACGGATGAGGACACCCACCTGGAAAACCCAAAAATGCCCTTAACATTTCTCCCCCTCCCTCCCTTCTCTCCATCGGTACACCCACCCCTCCATCTTCCCCAAACCTCTCCCCCACTCCATCAACGTTTTTTCGCACCACTCCCACTCCATTTTCGCACCACTCCCACTACCTGCGACGTCGAAGAAGAGAAAGAGAGAGCATCGTTCTCCCCCACTCCATCGTTTTTTTTGGAGAATAGGAGCTCGCATTTTTTTTTTCATTTTGCAAAAATTGTTAAAGGTTAGTTTTTCTTGCTTATATTTGAGAAGAAGAGTAGGACACATGTTTAATTTCGGTTTTTGTTGGTTGAAACATTGATTTTATTGTTGTAGGGTTTAGGTTTTGTTTTTTGAATTTGGGGTTAATTCATGTATGTGTTGATTAAGGTTGGTTTTTTGTGTTATAATCATGTTTATGTGTAGAATGTATCAATTTTTTATGTGTTAGGATGAAAATAAACAAATGGACATCTAATTGGCATGGTTTAACACGATTGTAGCGTTTTGGACTGGTTTTTCGAACATGGACCCAATGTTGGGAAGTTTTTTTCGAACATGGACCCAATGTTGGGAAGTTTTTTTCGAACATTTGTCAAATGTTCGAAAATTTGTTCGTTACACAGACTTTTGGGTAAAAAATTCGACCAAGTAAAACTCGCGGAAGTTTTTTTCGAACATGGACTCAATGTTGGGAAGTTTTTTTCGAACATGGACCGAATGTTGGGAAGTTTATTTCCAACATGGACCGAATGTTGGGAAGTTTATTTCGAACATGGACCGAATGTTGGGAAGTTTTTTTCGAACATTTGTCAAATGTTCGAAAATTTGTTCGTTACAGAGACTTTTGGGTTAAAAACTCGACCAATTAAAACTCGCGGAAGTTTTTTGGGAAGTTTTTTTCGAACATGGACCCAATGTTGGGAAGTTTTTTTCAAACATGGACCGAATGTTGGGAAGTTTTTTTCGAACATGGACCGAATGTTGGGAAGTTTTTTTCGAACATGGACCGAATGTTGGGAAGTGTTTTCGAACATTTGTCAAATGTTCAAAAATTTGTTCGTCACAGAGACTTTTGGGTTAAAAATTCGACCAAGTAAAACTCGCGGAAGTTTTTTTCGAACATGGACCCAATATTGGGAAGAAGTGATGACCCTTCAAATTCCCGCGTTTAGATAGGAGGTGGGTGTACTCATCCGGCGTTTTTTTTTAAAATACAGAAGGGGTAAATACGTCATTTCGCAACACCCTTGGGACAAAAAAAAATTCCCGTGGGTGTACTCATAGGAAATCCGGGTGCCTTTAGTCGCGCCCATCTAAAATACATGCAGCCATCAATTTGAGATGAAAAAAAAAGCAAGCACCTGGCCCATTCCTTAAACCCAGCCCACGTAAATGACTAAATCAAGCCCATTAATTCCTTGAGCTGGGAACTCAGCAACTGGAGGCGAGGGATACGTAGAAGTTCGACGCATCACCATTGGGGAGAAACCCTCTCCACCACACTCCACTCCACTCCACTCATTAGTTTAGCTTTTATTTAATGTGTTAAAGTACATTTTAATGTAGTATTTTATTTTATTGCAAGCATTTGAAGGATTTGAAAACAATTGAGGTGATATATTTCTTAAATTTAATGTTTTGCTGTTTATCTTTCATAAATTTGCTTTCAATTGTTAATTTAGTTATTAGCTAGGTTTGTTGGTGTTTGGGTGTTTGAATTTATAATGGAATTTTGATTTTTAGTTTGATTTGGATTGTTTGATTCTCTTGGGTGGTGTATTGATTAAATTAGTGGGTATTTATTGATCAATTACATGATTTTAATTATTAGGTTTTATATTGAAGCATGATTAGTGCAACGAGAGTTGGTTAATTGTGTAGAACATATAATCGAGGGTTGGGATAGTGTGATTTGAGTATATATTGGTTTATCGCAACGAGAGTTGGGTAAATTTCATTAGAACCCCATTAATTTACATTGATTACTTGAATGGGAATTTAGGTAATTAGTGAGGAGATCAGAGGAGTTTGGTTTCTAGTATTCAAGTGGAAAAGCATGATTAGGGATTAAATTAGTATAGCTTAGGTAGAATCATCTAATTGTGTGATTACCCGGGTAAGAACGATTCTATCCTTTCTCCCGATCTTAGGTGCTTTTTTATTAGATATATGGGGAAATTCCTGTTAGAGTCATTTCACTAAGACTTTTTTCTAATAGGGAATAAGTTATTGTTTTTTATTCAATAAGTCAAATTGACATTTAATAAGACGGTGTTGCCCTTTTTCAATTTAAATAATTTCAAATTCTTTAATATTCACTTTCCATAATTAAAAAATAATTCCTAAAATCACGCCAATTCAAATTAATTACAAATATTTTATAATTTTAGACTTTTTTAATTAATTAGATTTTTAAATTTATTTAATAGTTGCATTTAATTATATTCCCAAAATAAATCATTTCTTACAATTTAATTAAAATATGATGATTATTTTGCATATTATGATAGTTCAAAATATGATGATTATGTTGCATATCACATTATACATAATTCAAAATATGATGATTATGTTGCATATCACATTATGCATAATTCAAAATATGATGATTATGTTGCATATCACGTTATGCATAATGCATTCGATTGAAATATGATGACTATTTTGCATATTACTTATGCATAATTCAAATCATTTCTTAAAATTAGATTGAAATTTACTTATGCATAATTCAAATCATTTCTTAAAATTAGATTGAAATATGATAACTATTTTGCATATCACATTATGCTTATGCATTATTCACTTTCCCTAACTTAAATTTGTGGATGGATGGAAGCCTAAAACAAAGAGAAACTACCACATAAAAAATTTTGTCAACGGAAACATCACATCTACGAACAAGCATACATATCAATTCTAAATTCCTGCAAACAAAAATACATACCAAATGCTAAATAAGCGATGAAAATGACTTGTAATACTAATTAATTAATTGTAAAAAATAGAAGAAGATAATGTCATCTGAAGCCTATACCATTGCCAAAAAGTTGTTTGCAAAGATCCATTAACAACACAATTATCCTTAATCAAGATCTCAGATACCCAATGTCAATTAAAACTATTTCTTCAGACTGCGTCTCCTCCAACCACATTCATTTCTTCAGAGTTGTTTTTCTTGAATTGACAGACTGCGTCTCCTCCAACCACTTTCATTTCAGATCTGTATACATTATAGATCCACATCCATGCCTTAATTGATTAGTTCTTCAGTAAAGAAATCATTGCAGGAAACAAACTCATCAGGATGCTACTAGTTTCAAGAATTTTGAAACAGAGTTCTTATGAAACATTAATCAAGCAAAACATATCGTTAGTTAAAATTTCAAGCAAAACAGCTTCACCAGGAATTAGATCCTACAATGAGAATACAATAACACCATAGCTCATACACAAACCTAAAGCGAATCTATATTCAAAAACCACAATGTAGTTTTCTGATTGCTCTAAATCCACAAAATTACCAATTAAACCCTTTGTTTAATGTAGCCCCTGCAGCATATAAAACCACCCCTCATATAAACAATATAATCAACAACAAATGATCAATTTACTTCAAAACAAATCCAAATCTAAATGAAATTGCAACATATCAACAGACTATTCAACATCAGCAAATTGATTCATTCAAAAGCAAAACTGTGAAATTCAGATAAAATCAATAATCTAAAGCAGTTAAAACAAAATTACAACATCAGCAAATTGATTGAGATGCTAAATTACCATGTACAAGAACAAATCTGTAACAGATAGGCGTCGGAGGACCTCGATTTTGTCGTCTTCGTCTTTGCCTCCGTCAAACAGATGGGCCACGACTTCAACCCAGCCACGCCGAGACGTCGAACAGAATAGAATGGCACCACGTTAAAATGTGCCGACGTGCGGCCATGGCGAAGCTTCGATCTGGGGGTTAACTCCATTGGGAAAACGAAAGGCCAGATCGGCCACCACGAACCACCAGAAGCATCTCTGTCGGAAACATCTCAGTCATGGTGGGGGGCGACGCCGTGTGGGAGATGGAGTCGACGGCGAACAGATCAGCCATGTCGAAGGGAGCGACGACCATTGACATGGGGAGGGGGGGCGACGGGGAGGCCGTGGGTAGCGACGCCGCGTGGGAGATGGAATTGCAGGCGACATCGATGGGAAAAGTGGCGACGACAGACAGCCGAGGAGATAGTGGGGAGGGAGCTAGGTTTTGATTTTGGTTTTGGGGAATGAGGAGAAGGAATTACGGAGTAGATGAGTAGAGAGATTCCTATTTATAGGAGTGTATTCTTGGTTTTTTAACTCTATTTTGATCCTATTAGAAAATTATTAAAGTTGGTGTTTCTATTTGCTTAAGGGGGTGCTAATAGTGACTCTATTAGGGAATAATCCTAGATATATTCTTAGTGATTGATCTTATCATACACCAACCAATGAATTAAACGTCCAAGTTAAGTTTTAATCAATTTCCACATAATGACGAACACTCGAACACTACTTCTCTCCATTTGATATTTGATAATCATTTTACTTGCTTTTCTTAGTTAGTATTTATCTTGTTGTTTTTTGCATTTAGTTTTATCGCTCACCCCCATGCTCTTTCACTATAATTACGTGGCAACGTACAACATTAAGCTACACTAGTTAACTAGTCCCGTGGTTCGATAATTTAACCGAACACTTACTTTTATTACTACGAGGACCCTCGTACACTTGAGAGGTGAGAATTGAAAAATATGTGTCAATTGTTATCGACGAGAGTGTATATGGTCAACACAGATTTGTCGAAAAAAAATTCAATAATATTAGATCGAAAATATACATTATCGTCGATAAATTGTTGTCGACGAAAATGTATGTGGTCAACCTAAAATTCTCAAAAATAAAATAAAATGAAGAATATTATCTGCTGCAATATCCGACTTTTTTATTTCTACATCTAGGAAAACAGATTTGGAGGGGATTGGGAAAGTTGGTGAGCTTGGTTGCGAGGGTGGTGGGTGGGGATGGAGGAAGGGGAAGAGAGCTTTTTTGTTTTTTTTTTTCAAACATATATTCTCTCAAATTTGGGATTGGGATTGGGAGTGGGAGGGATGGAGCGACAGCAGTGGGGTGGCGGAGGTAGTGGTGAAAAAGGAAAAATGAAGGAGATAAATTTGGATTTTGGGGGTGGAGTGTGTTTAATAAAACGGTTTTATATAGAAAAAAAGTAATTTGAACAATTAATTATGAAGAGTGGATCTAACATTATCTTAACGGAGGGGAAGTGCATCAATCAGGGGAGCGTACGGTTAACAAAGATGGAGGGGCAAATAGTCGTACCCAATCAAAATTGAAAGGATAAAGGCAGCCAAGAGATAGAATGTCCATGCCCAATTAGAACAGTTGGCCCATTATGCATATATTTGCTTGTTTGTTTTTATTTTTTTAATTAATACTACAAAAGCTCAATAATTCCGAGTGTTGATCATAGATGTAAATTTATTTAATTGAAACGCATGGATTTATACAAACACCATGTTTTGATTTTGTGGCTAATAAAATCTATTGATTTTCTTGCTTTCTCTAACCAAACTTTGTTTGCAACTTTTTTTTCGGGTCCAAACTTAATATTTATGTCTTAAAATAGAAACAATATTTTTATCATCAACTTTTAAATCATTACATATTTATTCAAATTATCATTCATTTTATTTATCAGTCTTTAAAGCATCCATACATGTTATAGGAAAACCATTAGCAAAGAGAGGTGCTTCTAGAGATAGCCCATAACCAGCAAGTGCATGTGCAACACCATTCCCCTCCCTTTTTGTCCAGCTAAAGGCCACTCTCTCAATAGCGCCTAAGACTCTCTAAATCTCAGCCATTATATCCCCCATTCTGGATAGAACATGTTTGCATATAGACAAGGCATTGTAGCACACCATTGAATCTGTCTCCAATACTACATTTGTAAAAGAAGATTGCACTGCACAGCGGCGCTAATGCTTTCGCCTCTTCCACGAGAGCAACAGTATCAGTCTTCTCAGCAAAACAGCATATGACTTGGCCACACTCATCCCGTGCCACGCCTGCAATGCTCCCCTTCTCCCCCGCAATGAAAGCACAATCACTATTTATTTTAATTACTCCTCCCGCCGGAGGCTTCCATCTTATTTTTTTATTCAACTCTCCCGTGGGATTTCTCCCACTTCTAGAAGCTGCTCGGTCGAATTCCTGGACAAGGCTACAGGCCGATTGACATAAGAAAGCAGGCTCCAGATGTTTCTCGTCAAAGTAGAATTTATTTCGCGCGAACCAACACATCCATAAGAACGTCACGAAGAAAGATACATTTTCAGTGCCCACAACCTTCATCGTCTCAGTAATCCAAACATCCATGTCTCCGGTACAGGGGGCCAGCGGTAGAGTCAGGGCCGACCAGATATTTGTCGCCTAGCTACAATCCCGAAGAGCATGCTCTGATGTTTCCACCTTACTTCCACAACGTCGACATATTGGTTCAACATCCACAAAGCGACCTATTAGGTTTGTGCAGACTGGGAGAATACCTTTGAAACACCTCCACTTGAAAACTTGGACCTTTGGCATAACACTCAACTTCCATACCCAATTCCAGCTTCTCGAGTCAGGCCGACCACTGTCCCCCGTTCTTTCATTTTCCAGCCACGTGTGATACCCTGATTTCACCGAATAAATCCCATTTGTTATATGCCTCCAGAACATAAGGTCAGGCCCATTAAGTCTTCTGAGAGGAATCGATAGAATTCTACGTGCCTCCCCTGCCACGAACAAATTAGAGATAATCTCCCCATTCTAGCCTTCCAGTCTATCACACAGCAGGTCTCGAACACGCAAATTTGGATCATTAACCCCCAGTGAGTTCACTACCCAAGGGCTCCCCTCATCATCAATCCACGGATCATTCCACACATTAATAGAGGTGTCGTTGCCCATCCGCCAAGTCAAGCCCAACTCCAAAACTCTTCTTCCTTCCAATATACTTCTCCATGTGTAGCTCGGGTTAAAACATTCATTAGCGGTTAAGAAAGACCCATGTGCATAATAACATGATTTTAATTTCCTCGCAAGCAGGCTGGTTGGGTCCTGAACAATCCTCCATCCCTGTTTTGCAAGCAGAGCCTTATTAAAAACAGCAATGTTTGGAAGGCCAATTCCACCCTCCCTCTTTGTTTTGCATAAGCGCTCCCAAGAAATCCAGTGAACTCTTCTTTCATCTGCTTGGTGCCCCCACCAAAAGCTACTCATTGCCCCCTCCAACTTTTCGATCACACCTTGGGGAATTCAGAACACACTCATGATATAAGTAGGGATCGATTGAGCAACAGTTTTTAGGAGAGTAAGTTTTCCTGCTTGTGAAAGGGTGTTTTCCTGCTTGTGAAAGGGTCCTACTCTTCCAATCTTTCAATTTTTTCTCAATCTGATGCACCAGGGTTTGGAATACTTCACTCTTTGCTCTACCAAGGTTGGTAGGTACCCCTAGATAAACACCATGCCTGCGAACTCTATTCACTCCCAGCAGATTAGCAAGGGTCCCCCCCTCTTTCATTCATCACACCACCACTAAAGCAAATGTCAGATTTGGATAGATTGATGCATTGGCCCGACGCACGTTCATACACCATCAGGACCTCTTTCAAAATACCAATCTCTCGTTCATTCGCCCTCCCAAAAATGAGACTGTCGTCTGCAAATAAAAGGTGGGAGATCACCGGTGCTCTCCTACATATTCGAACACCATGAAGAATTCCCTCTTGTACCTTCTTGCGAAGTAACCCTGAAAGAGCTTCAGTGCATAACAAGAATAAATATGGTGAGAGGGGGTTCCCTTAACGGAGGCCCCGAGAGGGGAAGAAAGTAGAAGAAGGGACACCATTTATGAGCACAGCAAACGAGACAGTTCTCACACATCCCATAATCACATTAACCAAGTGACTCGGGAAACCTATTTTGATCAAAACTTTCTCCAAAAAATTTCATTTTACCCTATCATATGCTTTACTCATATCCAATTTAAAAGAAAAAGACCCCCTGGTACTAGCATTATTTGATTTTAAGGTGGTGGAAAATCTCGTAGGCGAGGAGAGCATTATCCGTGATAAGCCTCCCAGGTACAAAAGCTGACTGGCACAGATCAATAATCAGGGGAAGAAGAGCCTTCAAACGGTTAGCAATAGCTTTTGTAATAATTTTAAGGGTGACATTACACAAGCTAATTGATCGAAAATCAGATGGACATTTGTGGTTGGTACTGATATTGTTAACGTATCTGGGTATTTTGAATAGAGGTCATTGCCCTTCACCTTTTAACCATACCTTCATAGCTCTTATTCCTTCAACTTCTTTACTTCATACATAAACCATCAATATTTTTTACTAATTATTTCTTATGCAAACATTCATTAGTCATGTGCAGGTTGAAAAAAATCCGAAATTGTTAAATTTGAGTTCATATTTAGAATTGTTAAATTTGAGCTGATATTCAATGATTAAATTTTTTCTTTTTTTTTTTTAAGCTTTTTTTGGTTGTTCTTTTTTTTTTTTTCCCTTTTCTTACATGATATTAATAAAAAATATTAATCAATAATATTAACAAAAAATATTAATCAATATAATTAAAAAGTGCAATACAATACAACTGTTATAGTAAAATAAGTAATGTACTACCATCAGGCTATAACCAAATTATGATAAATATTCGCGCATTTTTATATATGCATTTAAAAGCTGGAGTGAGTGTACATGGTACACTCGAGTCCACAACAGCCTAACCCTAATATAAATGATACTCCCTCCGTCTCGTGATTACTTGCACATTTTCCTTGTTGGGACGTTCCAAAATTACTTGCACACTCTTTATATGGAAATACCTCACAACATCATTTTATTTTTAAATTTGTTACTCATTTTTTCCATACATTTCACTTTACACATCATTAAATTACCTAAAATACCCCTTATTTATCTTACATCATCAACCACTAAATTCACTTTTCTTAAACAACGTGCTGAACAAACTATGCAAGACGGAGAGAATAATTATTAATTTAAAATTCGAATTGCATTGACAACTTGTTGGAATAAATTCAACAAATTAGATTTTGTATTCACTACAAAAAAATTGTTTTTAAGGACACGTAAAAATGTTATAATAAAATATCTATAATCACATTTTATCTATTATAACATTTATTTTATGTGTGGTCTAAACTCATGTGGGATAGACTAACGAGATATAATCACACTTTAAAACGAGGAGAAAAAGTAGATGTAGTTCAATGGTTTGTTTTTTAAATTTTATTTTTAATTAATATATAAAAGTAGATCTTAGAGTGGTGGAAAATCATAGATCTTAGAGTGGTGTAAAGTAGAAGAAGGGACACCATTTATGAGCACAGCAAACGAGACAGTTCTCACACATCCCATAATCACATTAACCAAGTGACTCGGGAAACCTATTTTGATCAAAACTTTCTCCAAAAAATTTCATTTTACCCTATCATATGCTTTACTCATATCCAATTTAAAAGAAAAAGACCCCCTGGTACTAGCATTATTTGATTTTAAGGTGGTGGAAAATCTCGTAGGCGAGGAGAGCATTATCCGTGATAAGCCTCCCAGGTACAAAAGCTGACTGGCACAGATCAATAATCAGGGGAAGAAGAGCCTTCAAACGGTTAGCAATAGCTTTTGTAATAATTTTAAGGGTGACATTACACAAGCTAATTGGTCGAAAATCAGATGGACATTTGTGGTTGGTACTGATATTGTTAACGTATCTGGGTATTTTGAATAGAGGTCATTGCCCTTCACCTTTTAACCATACCTTCATAGCTCTTATTCCTTCAACTTCTTTACTTCATACATAAACCATCAATATTTTTTACTAATTATTTCTTATGCAAACATTCATTAGTCATGTGCAGGTTGAAAAAAATCCGAAATTGTTAAATTTGAGTTCATATTTAGAATTGTTAAATTTGAGCTGATATTCAATGATTAAATTTTTTCTTTTTTTTTTTTAAGCTTTTTTTGGTTGTTCTTTTTTTTTTTTTTCCCTTTTCTTACATGATATTAATAAAAAATATTAATCAATAATATTAACAAAAAATATTAATCAATATAATTAAAAAGTGCAATACAATACAACTGTTATAGTAAAATAAGTAATGTACTACCATCAGGCTATAACCAAATTATGATAAATATTCGCGCATTTTTATATATGCATTTAAAAGCTGGAGTGAGTGTACATGGTACACTCGAGTCCACAACAGCCTAACCCTAATATAAATGATACTCCCTCCGTCTCGTGATTACTTGCACATTTTCCTTGTTGGGACGTTCCAAAATTACTTGCACACTCTTTATATGGAAATACCTCACAACATCATTTTATTTTTAAATTTGTTACTCATTTTTTCCATACATTTCACTTTACACATCATTAAATTACCTAAAATACCCCTTATTTATCTTACATCATCAACCACTAAATTCACTTTTCTTAAACAACGTGCTGAACAAACTATGCAAGACGGAGAGAATAATTATTAATTTAAAATTCGAATTGCATTGACAACTTGTTGGAATAAATTCAACAAATTAGATTTTGTATTCACTACAAAAAAATTGTTTTTAAGGACACGTAAAAATGTTATAATAAAATATCTATAATCACATTTTATCTATTATAACATTTATTTTATGTGTGGTCTAAACTCATGTGGGATAGACTAACGAGATATAATCACACTTTAAAACGAGGAGTGACTCGAACCATGTACCTGCAAGATCGGTGGTAAGGACTTTGCCATTAGGCTGAAACACATTTAGTATTAAATAAATGAACGAATATAAATATATATATACAATCCTTTTAAATATTGTATATTGTGGTTATTAAATTAATTTAATATATTATTTTATTAAAAAAAAAAAGCTTTTGTATACCAGAGTTTAGAAAGGAAAAAATCGTATAATTTTGTTGATTAAAAATTAAAATTAATTTTATTTATTCTTAAAAATTTATAATTTATGAATATAAACTTTTTATCTAAGTAAAAAATAAATTTCTTTAAATTAATTAAATTAAACTTGTTATTTATATTTTTAAAATATTATTTATCAGCTAATATAAAATGAAATAAAAAAATAATATAATTTGTTTTTTTTTTAATTCTAACATAAAAATGTGGCATTAAAGTTAATATTAACACAACTTATTTTTCTTAGTGGGTAAATAACATACTTATTAACACATTTAAAATATAATGTATTTAAAAGGTACTTATGAACACATTTATTTTTAGTGTGTTAATAGGTGTGTGACAATAGACAACGTTTTTTATTGTGTGTGGTAATTGAGTATATATCCACACACTTATTATTCAATGTCTTTAAAAATTTACATATTAACACACTAAATTTTTAAATTTTTTAATGTGGCTACATGATACTTTTTACAATATCTATTTTATAATGTGATAAAAGCATTGTGGCAAAAAGCATTTTTTCTTGTAGTGATTGGGTCCATTTTTCTCATGCTCGATCGAGATTTTATTTTCGTGTTCATGACTTTACATAGTCGGAGCAAATAGGCCAGGATGTGGGGAAAATTTCCAGGCTTGTTGATTCATGAGATATCATATTATGAAATGAATAAATACTTACAAGATACATCCGCCAAAGACTTTAATCATTTATTTTTTTTATTTATTCTAAAATATAGTCTCATTCTCTTTTTGTTACTATCTCCGTCCCTGAAAAGTTTTCATAGTTACTCTCACGATATACACGTATTTACCTTTCATACAATATTTTTTTGGGTCCATCATACACTCAATCAAACTAATTTATTTACTTTATATATAAAAGTTTACAAAATTATTTTTAAGGCTCTAATTATTATATTTTTTTCGTAAACTTCGTTACATCAAATGAAAGCTTTTCAGGGACGGAGGGAGTATATAATATCAAAATTACCTCTATATTTAATGTAGGAGAAAAAAGAGTTTTACAATTTCAAAATCATTTAAATAATTGCACATTTTAAAGTTTATAGGTAATATTCAAAACCTTATACACCATATAATAAATGATACTCCCTCCAATCCATTTTAAGTGACGTTTTAGAAGTTTTAATAATTGAACATTATTTTGAACTTATCCCTGATATATCCTTTTACTTCATTAACTCTCAAGTTGAATAATTAATGGATGGAATAAATTAACCATCTTTCCCATAAAATTATACATGCACTCAGTGAAATCAAACTTCAATTATTTAGTAATTAAATTAAAACTTATGCATGAACACAACATCCCAGCCTTCTTATAAATATTCAACATGGTCCTTTTAAGAATTATGTATAATTTGTTGTGAACTAAATTTTTTGTTTTGGCTCTCATTATTTTTGTTTTTCAGTATTTGAAGCTATAAAATTGCAGACTTCTCATTTCCATCATCTAAATCATGCATATGGAAGTAGTAATATTAATTTGAAATTGTTTGGAATCGTGTTGCATATGGAAGTAGTGGAGGGTTTAGTGTATTTATTTTGGTCAATAACAATTTAAATAAACATTAAATAGTTATAATTGCATGTTGAATAATTAATTTGAAAAATCAAACATTCTGTTGTATTCTTAAATCTTAATTAAGGGCCCATTAGGGAAGTTGTATTTTAATTTATTAATATGTGTGAAGATTTATAGGACGTAAGATACCTAATTAAATTTTAAAGTGCGAAGATACTGATTAAATTTTAAAAATCTTAATTAAGGGCCCACGCTTAATTTTAAGGTGCGAAGATACATGATTAAATTTTAAGAATCGTAAGTTCGGATAATTTTAACAATCATATGAGAAATTAATTAAATTACCTTTTGTATGGATACATCCATCTGTATTGAATTGGACCAGCAACTTTTGCTTCATATGCAAGGTGCACAGGTAGATGTTCCATAGAGTTGAAGAAGCTGGGTGGAAAGATACGTTCCAACTTGCACAAGATTATTGAGATATCTGTTTCCAGTCGAGTCATGTTGTCAACTGTGATGGTCGTAGAAGTCAAGTCCTTAAAAAATAGACTGAGCTCAGTGATTGTTTTCCACACATTGAGCGGCAGAATTTTGTAAAAAGCAATTGGTAGTAGTCTCTGCATAAACACGTGACAATCATGACTCTTCTTCCCATACAATTTCAATTTCGACCAGTCAATGCAATGGGACATGTTAGACACATAGCCATCTGGAAACTTCAACTCACTTATCCACTTACAAATAACATCTTTTTGCTTCTTATCAAGCGAATAAGAAGCCTTAGGATACTTTGATGTACGTGAACATTTCTTGAGGGAGGGACGACGACAATAATCATTCAGCTCATCTCTTGATTTAGACGTGTCCTTTGTTTTCCCCTCCACATTCATCACCGTGTTGAATACGTTATCAAACACATTTTTCTCAATATGCATCACGTCCAAATTGTGTCGTATCAACAAGGTACTCCAATACGGCAACTCCCAGAAAATGTTTTTCTTCTTCCACCCTCAAGAAAGTTTTTTGTTGTGGGCCTCAGCACCCTCCTCTGTAACCTTTCTATATCCCAAAGGATCAATTTTGTGTAGGATACTCGCACCCGTTCGAATAGGCGGTGGATCATTTGTAACTACTACTACGGCCATAAATGCAGTTTTATTCGTTCGTCGCGTGTGATTCGGTGGTAAGAACTTTTGGTGGTTGTCGAACCACGACTGCTTTCGACTGAGCTTCAAATAGAATGCATCGGTATACTCTCCAAAATATAGACAAGAAAGCCTTCCGGCTGTACTCCAACCAGACAACATTGAGTATGCTGGGAAGTCACTAATGGTCCAGATAAGTGCAGCTCGCATCAAAAAGTTTTGCTTTCTAGCAACATCGTAAGTTTGCACCCCATTTTCCAATAAAAATCTCAAATCTGCTATTAGTGGTTACAAAAACACATCAAGCTTGTCCTTCGGACTATTAGGCCCGGGCACAAGAATCGAAAGAAACATGAATTGATCCTTCATGCATAACCATGGGGGTAGATTGTACGGAGTAAGAATAACTGGTCATGACGAATATTGCTTCCCCATCATTCCAAACGGTGCAAAACCGTCTGTGCTCAAGCCCAACCTAACACTCCTAATTTCAGATGCAAAATTAAGATACGAACGGTCCAAATGCTTCCAAGCCAACGAGTCTGCAGGGTGACGCATAACACCAGAGTCATCAGAAGTTCACGAGGCATGCCATGTCATATCCTTCGCAGTGGCCTTGGATATGTACAATCTTTGCAAACGAGGAATTATCGGAAAGTAGAACATCTCCTTAACCGAGCGTTTCTTTTTCAACCGACCATCTGCATCAACCCTACTTGGCTTATACCGTGATCCACCACAAATCTTACAAAAATATAGTTCCCTGTCTACACCCCAAAATAACATGCGATTATGTGCACAACAATCAATCCTTTCTACCGGAAGACCCATCCCACTCACCAAATGTTTGGTGTCGTTAAATTTCTTGGGAACCTTATTTTCGGGAGGACAAATCTCACGAATAAACTCAACGACCTGATTGTATCCCCTTTCAGACAATTTGTTTTCCGTTTTAATGTTCAACAATCTGGAATTGAATGACAACTGCGAATGAGATTCACAACCAGGATACAAGTCTTGGTCCGCTGCACGAAGCATGCCGTAAAACTGTGCCGCATTCTTGTTAGGGGGTTCTTCATTAAGTGCCTCCTCTTCCACGTTTATTCCAAAATCAATGTTTGGGCCACCCATTAACTCTTCTATCATAGTGTGGTACAAACTAGGTCCCACCGGGTCAACGTCGTTTGAAGTTGACGCAAATTCATTAGTGTTTTGAAATGGACGTGGACCCCAACTCTCTTTCCCGTGATAAATCCAATTATAATAATTCAGTGTAAAACCATTTCGATATAAATGAGATTTCACTTCATTAGGATCTCTATAAGTCTGATTTCGACATCTAGCTTTCAAATAAGGACACCTAGATTTTTCTTCCCAAATCGAATTTGAATTACTAGTGGCAGCTTCAATAAATTCATTTAATCCACTAATAAATCTGGGGTTCATAGTCCCATTCACTAATCTTGGACTATACATCCAACTACGACTTGAATAATTCATGTCAATCGACGTCTACGACACACAAACAACCAACGTCTCATCCCTCCAACTCGATTAAAATTAATTAATACAATTCCAAATATATTCTAAAAATTATTCTAACACGCTAACAAATAAATTCTAACACTTAATTAAAACATACATATGCATAACACAATTAACACATACATGCATAAAAATTAACATTTAATTTCAAACAATTCTAAAAATAAATCAACAATTTTATATATACATACAACATATATATATGCATATATAAACATATATATACTAGAACCACATATATACATATAACTTCAAATTTAATCAATGAAAACGAAAAAAATTACCGTAGATATGATCCCCTCGAAGTGTAGAACAAAAATGGCCAAAAACCGAGTTCAATCTGCAACGGCGGCGGCGACGGATAATGGTGGAGGTGTAAAACTCGAGAGGGGGGAGGTATGTGATTCACGTATTCTACAACGCTAGAATAAACGACCGCAAGTATATGGTGTCTATCGTAGTGAAGTAAGTACGAGGTCGATCCCACGATGAGGTATAGCGTAAAAGTGTATTTTGTTTACAAAATTCTATTTAGACGTGATCGATAAAGTGAATGTGGTGAATTACCCTAAAATTGCCTACCAAGTTGTCACGAATAAGCAATAAAGAATAATAACGAATCGATCACTAACATGCAAATCAAGAAAACGAGAAGTAAAACGGATGAAATTCAAGTATGAGAAGGTAGGTTCTAAAGCACATGCAATACTAATGAATCCATCTATGATTAACAATCAACTTAAGTGGTGTTCATGTTTTATCTATAAGATTGATCACATAATAATGAATTAAAAGTTCTTTCGATCCAAGTAATCCAAAGGAAATATCACACAACTTAGTATCTCTACCTAAATTGCACAATAAAACCCAATCAAACTCCTAAGATCATCACACATCTTCCTAATCATTGTTCATCTTTCAATCTCACAATAAAATTAGGTCAAATGCTTGCAATCAATTAATCAAAGTAAATTTCTCAACCTAATTCAATTAACTAGGATTAACACATCATCATTGTACACTGTTTTGCAATGAAAATCAAGCATCCAAATAGAATTAATCCACATAAACAACAATTAAGCAAAACATTAATTCATAAACTTCATCAAAAGTATTTACAAGGCTCTAGAACCAAAAGTGTTCTAGCCACTAACTAGCATAGTCAAATTACAAAATCAATTGAAATAACTAAGTAAAAAGAAAGGGGAAAGAGGAAGCTTAGTCTAGAATGTGGTAGAGAATTGAATTTCCAAGCTATTGCATCCTTTCTTCCTTTTGATTTGATGGAGAAATGAAGAGTAAATGGCGAAAACACCTCCAAGTATGTGTAACTATGTGTGGAATTTTAGGAATTGGGGGAGAATGTCTTGGGTTTTAAGAATGAGGCTTTATATAGTGTTGGGGTAGGGCTTAAGGATGAAAATTGCACTTAGGTCCTTGAAAATTGGACAAAATATGCAAAAGGCACCGAGAACAGAGGTGACTCGGCCGAGTGGGACAGCTCAGCCGAGTTGGGGTGTTAAAATCGTGGCCAAAATCTTCAGGGCTCAGCCGAGTTGCCCCGCTCGGCCGAGCGGCAAATGGTTCCAGATTCTGCATCCTTCAGTAGCTCGGCCGAGTGGTCCAACTCGGCCGAGTTGTCTCTTCAAACTTTTCCTCGCACTCGGCCGGATCAGCTAGCTCGGCCGGATGGAACTTGGTTCCAGAATCTGCCTTGATCAAGGGCTCGGCCGAGTTGCTGGGCACTCCAAATTTGTTTTGTTCATAGCTTTCGCCTCGGTTGTCCGATTGACTCGATTCTTTAGGCTATTCCACTCCGTTTTTCGAGACGAATCCATTGGTGCACTCCTCTTCTCGATCCAGTGAAGTATGGTTGGTGTTTTGCTCCAAATTCTATCGTATTTCCTTCAAAATCGACAAAACACAACCTTTCCCTCATTTTGGCTCAAATCATCATATTCACACCATAAATCAATGAAATCCTCATCAAAATACGCTTCACATGTGCCTCTAAAGTGTGTAAATTCCACTCGAATCAAACCCCCCCCCCCCCCAAACTTAAAATGTTGTTTGTCCTCAAACAACTAAGCACTTAAAGCAATGAGGGTGGAATGATCACAATGGAATATTAAATGTAAATCACACATGCAAAGTAAGATGTAATGATGTCTCTTTCTCAAGGTGCATTTCTCAATGAAGATCATAGCATTATTATTGTAATTCACATTCATGAATCAAAGAATGCACAAACACACAACACATTGTGAATGGGAAACACAATCCAAATGCTCAAGTCCTCTACTCACATGACAAGGTGTTTCTCTCAAACATACAAACAAATTGAGGATATTAATGCACTCATCAACCAAGTTATGCTATGCAATCACTATATGCTTGCCCAACCTCTACTTTCTACAACACTCAAATGCTCAACAATGTGATCAATAGGACTTAATCAAGGATGTAACATTGGCTCTTTGGATAAGGTAGGATGAATTTGGGAATTATAACTCTTCTAGTGGAGGACAAAACTTGTTATTTTACAATGTGTGCTTTCACTTTCAAAGCTTGCAAACTCCATCCTCACTTTTTCCTTTTCATTTCCTTTTCAAGTATTCATCACCTCATCTTTTTGAACCATTTTTTTTTCTTTTCAAGCTTTTGGGGCTCTTTGTCCCTCTTTTCTTTTCCATTGATTTTCTTTTCATCTTTCTCTTTTTTTTTTCAACTCTTCCAATTTCTCCTTTCACCAAAGACATTCAAGCACATGTTTTTCCACTTTGTCTTTTATCCCCCACTAGATGTAGGTATCAAAGGCTCAAAAAGGCTAAGTGGTTCACATTGTAGTTTGCCAAGAAAATGAGGAATTAAGCTCAAGGGGCTAACTACGAAAGATTACTTCGGTTTTAGGAACTTTTGGCTAAGTGACTCTTTTAGAACAAGATGGTCTATATCACATCACAAAGTTTCACACAATCTTACTTTCAAACAAGAACTTAGGCAAGTTCTAGGATCACTAACAATAACCTAATCCACTCTCAAATGAATCAAACCGGATTACATGCTCGATTTATGGCTCAATTCTCACCGGTTTATTGAATAGGACTCTCACATTCATCAAATGTTCCCAAACAACAACACATCATGCATCCATGCTATCAAAGATCAATAAATATGAGCACAACATGACACTATTCTCCAACACCAATCATGCATACATTCAAAGCAAATAGACATCACCACAACTACTTAACCATGGATTCCAATGATTATTCATGCTCACATTTCACCAAAGATCCACTACCCAACATATGATCAAAACCAACTTAAACAACAATAAGCATGTGAAAGCAAAGTGTGCGCCGGTGCAAAATGTAACACAAGTAGAATGACGAACCGGTGCAAGGGTAACAACTAGTAGAAAAATAAAAGGAAAAAAAACTCCCCCAAACTTAGAATTTTACTATGTATAAATTCTGAGTTTGGGGCTACAAGTTGTTACCTCCCTCCTTGCACATCCAATGCTCTTCAAAGATCACCATTGCAACACTTGCTTCCCCTCTCCAAAGTTGGTTTTGCTTCCTTCTTCATTCCTCAAGCTATGACATCCAAAATGCTTCTCATCCTCACCTACAAAATAAACCAAGCTATCAAAACTATCAAAGCAATAAAAACATGAAAGCAATAAAACCTTGGGTTGCCTCCCAAGAAGCGCTATTTTTAACGTCCTATGCCGGACGGTTCTTTCTTGAGATGACTATCAAGTCACCCCCTTGTCATCCTTGTTCTTGACCTTCTTTCCCCATGCAACTTTCTTAAGTCCATCAAAACATCCACTAGCTAGCCCATCCGGCTCTTCAATCACTTCATAGGAGGTTGACGCCTCGTTCACTCCCAAGCTTGCATACGTAGCTTTTCTTGATTTGAGGGAGTTTTTAAAAAAAAACTCCCCCAAATTTGGCCTTCTTACCCATCTTCAATTCACTTTCTTCCACTTTGGGGTCTTCTTTCACAAAATTTACCTTCAAATCTTCTCTCACCTCCTCTTTCACAGGCATTGGAGGGTGGTCTCCCTTAGAATACCCATACTCTCCATCCTCATCATCCCGGACTTTGATAGCTCTATAGATATTGAACACTACTTTCTCATTGTTCACTTGAAGTTCTAACTCTCCTTTCCTTACATCAATGATAGCCCCACCGGTTGCTAAGAATGGTCTTCCCAAGATTAGTGGAATGTACTTATCTTTCTCCATATCCAACACCACAAAGTCCACCGGGAAAATGAATTTGTCGACTTTAACCAACACATCCTCTACTATACCCAAAGGGTACGTCATGGATCTATCCGCCAATATAAGGCTCATTATGGTTGGTGTAAGCTTTCCCAAACCAAGAGATTTGCATATAAACAAAGGCATAAGATTAATGCTTGCTCCCAAATCACACAAGGCTCGAAATGTACCTCCATCCCCGATGACACATGGTAAGGTGAAAGATCCGGGGTCTCTAAGTTTTTGAGGCAACTTGACTTGAATAATCGAGCTACACTCCTCGGTCAAATGCACCGTTTTGTACTCCACCATCTTCCTCTTGTTTGACATGATTTCTTTAAGGAATTTGGAGTAGTGGGGCATTTGTTCAAGTGCTTCGGCAAATGGAATGTTAATATGAATCTTCTTGAACATTTCCACGAACTTGGCAAATTTGTTGTCCAACCCTTTCTTCTTCAATCTTTGAGGGTATGGAAGAGGTACCTCCTTTTTGTCTTTGTCTTGAGGGGGGATTGCCTCCTCACTCTTCTCCTCCTCTTCTTTCTCCTCTTCCCTCACTATCTCATCTTGCTTTTCTTCCTCATGCCCTTCTTCTTTGTCAACATCCTTAGGTGCACTCAACATTTCCTCCTCTTGTGGCATCTTTGGCCCATCATAGCTTGTCCCACTCCTTAGCTTGATAACTTTGCAATGTTCCTTGGGGTTAAGCTCCGTGTTTGAAGGGAATTGCCCCGGAGTATGTTGGCTTCCAATGACATTGGAGAGTTGACTCATTTGCTTCTCCATGGCCTTCATGTTGTTTGCCACATTCTTGATCATCTCTCCTTGTTCATCAAGTCTTTGCCAAGTCTTGGTCGCATTATCCCTCGTCTCTCTCATAAAATTCTTGGTTTCCCCCATAAATGCGCCAAACATGTCTTCCAACGATAACTTTGATGGGGATTCCACAATTTCACCATCTCTTACGTTGAAATTCGGAGGTGGTAGGATGGTGTTCCTTGTGTTAGCATAAGAGAAGTTCTCATGTTGCCTCCACCCGAGGTGATATTGATTCGGATTAGGAGGGTTTTGCCTCTCATTCCAACCTCTATCTCGAAAATATCGGTCCCTTTGATTTTTCATGTAGTGAGACTCTTCATATTGATCATCACTTGGTCCCACTAATGACTTGGCCGTCATCATCGAAGTCAATTTATCCATTTTGTTGGATAAAGTAGCAAAATCCTCCGATTCTCGAGTGGAAGCAATTTTCTGGGTTTACCTTCTCTCGGATGGCCATTGATTCCCGTTCTTTGCCATCTCCTCTAGAAGCACATAACCCTCATCTGTCATCTTTCCCAACAAAGACCCTCCACCGGCAGCGGTGCCATAAACTTGATTCACGTATTCTACAACGCTAGAATAAACGACCGCAAGTATACGGTGTCTATCGTAGTGAAGTAAGTACGAGGTCGATCCCACGAGGAGGTATAGCGTAAAAGTGTATTTTGTTAACGGAATTCTATTTAGACGTGATCGATAAAGTGAATGTGGTGAATTACCCTAAAATTGCCTACCAAGTTGTCACGAATAAGCAATAAAGAATAATAATGAATCGATCACTAACATGCAAATCAAGAAAACGAGAAGTAAAACGGATGAAATTCAAGTATGAGAAGGTAGGTTCTAAAGCACATGCAATACTAATGAATCCATCTATGATTAACTATCTACTTAAGTGGTGTTCATGCTTTATCTATAAGATTAATCATATAATAATGAATTAAAAGTTCTTTCGATCCAAGTAATCCAAAGGAAATATCACACAACTTAGTGTCTCTACCTAAATTGCACAATAAAACCCAATCAAGCTCCTAAGATCATCACACATCTTCATAATCATTGTTCATCTTTCAATCTCACAATAAAATTAGGTCAAATGCTTCCAATCAATTAATCAAAGTAGATTTCTCAACCTAATTCAATTAACTAGGATTAACACATCATCATTGTACACTGTTTTGCAATGAAAATCAAGCATCCAAATAGAATTAATCCACATAAACACCAATTAAGCAAAACATTAATTCATAAACTTCATCAAAAGTATTTACAAGGCTCTAGAACCAAAAGTGTTCTAGCCACTAACTAGCATAGTCAAATTACAAAATCAATTGAAATAACTAAGTAAAAAGAAAGGGGAAAGAGGAAGCTTAGTCTAGAATGTGGTAGAGAATTGAATTTCCAAGCTATTGCATCCTTTCTTCCTTGATTTGATGGAGAAATGAAGAGTAAATGGCCAAAACACCTCCAAGTATGTGTAACTATGTGTGGAATTTTAGGAATTGGGGGAGAATGTCTTGGGTTTTAAGAATGAGGCTTTATATAGTGTTGGGGTAGGGCTTAAGGATGAAAATTGCACTTAGGTCCTTGAAAATTGGACAAAATATGCAAAAGGCACCGAGAACAGAGGTGACTCGGCCGAGTGGGACAGCTCAGCCGAGTTGGGGTGTTAAAATCGTGGCCAAAATCTTCAGGGCTCAGCCGAGTTGCCCCGCTCGGCCGAGCGGCAAATGGTTCCAGATTCTGCATCCTTCAGTAGCTCGGCCGAGTGGTCCAACTCGGCCGAGTTGTCTCTCCAAAATTTTCCTCGCACTCGGCCGGATCTGCTAGCTCGGCCGGATGGAACTTGGTTCCAGAATCTGCCTTGATCAAGGGCTCGGCCGAGTTGCTGGGCACTCCAAATTTGTTTCGTGCAGATCTTTCGCCTCGGTTGTCCGATTGACTCGATTCTTTAGGCTATTCCACTCCGTTTTTCGAGACGAATCCATTGGTGCACTCCTCTTCTCGATCCAGTGAAGTGTGGTTGGTATTTTGCTCCAAATTCTATCGTATTTCCTACAAAATCGACAAAACACAACCTTTCCCTCATTTTGGCTCAAATCATCATATTCACACCATAAATCAATGAAATCCACATCAAAATACACTTCACATGTGCCTCTAAAGTGTGTAAATTCCACCCGAATCAGTATGCGGCCGCTTCTGTTCTGGAAGAAGAAGAAGGTCGTATTTATGTCTAATTAGGGCGACGGTTTAGGCAACGGGCCCACTCTCGTTGCCTTTTAGTTAGTGGGTCCCCATTGCAAAAAGGCGAGGGGCAAATATCCGTCGCCTTTTGGCGAGTAAAAACACGCCCTTGCCTTTTCCGTTGCCAAAAGGCGACCGCGATAACATTTGTCGCCTTTTGGCGAGTGCAACACACGTTGTTGCCTTTTCCGTTGCCAAAAGGCAACCGCGACAACATCCATCGCCTTTTTTCTGACAGTTGTCAAATCCGTTGCCAATTGGCGACTGTACATTGCCCTTACTAATATCCGTTGCCTTTTAGAAAATTTTTTGTAGTGTCACTTAAAATGAATTGGAGAAAGTATTTTATTGATCTATGTGAAAAATTAAATAAGATCATAATTTTGGGACGGAGAGAGTATGTACAAGTTGAAAACTCTCCATTGTGTTTATATATCTTGATGTAGGACGCATAATATATCTAAAAACTTATCATATACATAAATTATCATACATATAAAATTCTAATACACCTTCTTAAGATGGAGCACTATTAGTGACACAAATATTGGACATAAGCAACTGAAGCCAGTTTCAGGTAAGCAATTTCATTAGGGCATCAGTCAATTAGTCAGTCAGTAAAGGAAACATGAGAGACCTGAAGTTGAGACGAGTGCACTAAATCTCGACAAAGTGATAATCAATTGAAATGTGTTTCACGTGAGAGTGAAGTACTGAATTTGAACATAGATATGTAACTCCAATATTATTGTTGTAGATGACCAGAGTATCGGTAATAAGGGCATTCAACTCGGATAAGAGTATTATGTCCATTAAACTTTTGCAACGACAACATCAATAGCACGATATTCAGCTTCAATAGAGGAACGGGCTACCAATCTCTACTTGCGAGAGGACCACAAAATGGAATTGGCCCCAATATATAAAATATAGGCCCCGTGGAGGTGCAATCTTCACAATCTCCAGTCCAGTCAGAATTAATTAAAACAATGAAGTGAGAGGGGCGAATCACGTCATAACGCGATTTCTAAGGTGCGAGTGTCATTAAGACCGGGTCGAATGGCGTCATAACCCATTTTTTTCATTTCTATTTTTCTCTACTTTTCTATTATCTACATCTCTTCACTTAATTACCTACTACACACAATACTATATTTTTTAATCTGTGTAAAAAAATAAAAAGAAATTTATGGTGAGATGAATATAATACAAGACAAATAGAGAGCAATAGTCGAAAAACTAATGAAACCTTGTAACCTATATATATTTACAAGTCACTTTAATTTTTTCCTCACACAGTACAATTCTAGCCCCCATATGTTCCATAACTCACCACCATATTTCATCTTTTACCTCCAGTCGCCTTTGAATATCTTTACCACAATTTTTAATTTTTTATCTCTATTCTAATTTTATACTGTATTTGACTACCGTTACCACAATTTTTTTTTTAACTCTAGTCTAATTTTATATTTGACTTTACATTATAATATGACACGTTTTAGGACGACTATGTACACGTTTGTGGTACCATTAGGCGTAGCTTTATTAATTTCTTGTTCCATTTGTTGAGAAATTCTCATTTGCATAAGTTTGGTGCACACGCTTTTTTTTAACCACTTTTTTTCTACTTCTTTTTTTTTTTTCTCTCTCCTCCCACACTTTTTTTAACGTCTTTTCTCTTCTCCTTCTTTCTCTCTCTCCTGTAACTCTCTTCTCCTTCTTTCTCTCTCTCCTGTAACTCTCTTCTCCTTCTTTCTCTCTTCTCCTTTCTCCTTCTTTCTCTCTCTCTTCCACGCTTTTTCTCTACTTTCATCTTTCTCTCTCTCTCTCCCACGTTTTTTCTCTGAAAAATATGGTGGCCAATGCACATATTTTATGTTGAACACGATTAACTTGATTTCCATTAACTTCATAAGCCGCTGAAGCTCTTGATTTTCGTCTCTGTTCGCAGCTTCTGCTTCCGATTTGGATAAATCTGCTCTCTTGGAGTTCAAGCAGTCGCTATCCGACCCCTATGGAGTGTTGAGCACCTGGAATTCCAAAAGCCCGAATCACTGCCTCTGGCCCGGAGTGTCCTGCGATTCGGGTTCTCGGGTCGTGGCTCTCACTATCGTTGGAGGTAATTCTTTATCCTGTGGTAGAATTGTTCAATTTCCAGTGTATGGGTTCGGAATTAGGAGGCCCTGTTTAGGCATAAATAGTAAAGTGTTGGGTAAATTGTCTGCTGCTGTTGCTAAGCTTAGTGAACTTAGGAATTTATCTCTGCCCTTGAATTGAGTGGTGAAATTCCTGTTGAAGTTTGGGGAATGGAGAAGCTCGAGATTCTTGATCTTGAGGGGAATTTCATTTCAGGCTCATTGCCTACTCAATTCACTGGGTTGAAGAATTTGAAAGTTCTTAATTTGGGATTCAATCAGATTTTCGGGGTTATACCCAACTCATTATCGAATTGTACGGTGCTTCAAGTTGTTAATTTAGCTGGAAATCAAGTTAATGGTGGCCAATGCACATATTCTTGTAATATGGTGGCTTTCTTCAATGGAACTCGATTTATGGCTTTCAATGGTTCTTATTTTAATTGAAAAGTGTAATTTTTATTATTGAAAAGTGGTGGATATTTTAACTGAAAAGTGTAATTTTTATTATTGAAAAGTGGTGGATATTTTAATTGAAAAGTGTAATTTTTATTATTGAAAAGTGGTGGATATTTTAACTGAAAAGTGTAATTTTTATTATTGAAAAGTGGTGGATATTCTAACTGAAAAGTGTAATTTTTATTATTGAAAAGTGGTGAATATTTTAACTGAAAAGTGTAATTTTTATTATTGAAAAGTGGTGGATATTCTAACTGAAAAGTGTAATTTTTATTATTGAAAAGTGGTGGATATTCTAACTGAAAAGTGTAATTTTTATTATTGAAAAGTGGTGGATATTCTAACTGAAAAGTGTAATTTTTATTATTGAAAAGTGGTGGATATTTGAAAAGTGTAATTTTTATTATTTGAAAAGTGGTGGAACTGAAAAGTGTAATTTTTATTATTGAAAAGTGGTGGATATTCTAACTGAAAAATGTAATTTTTATTATTGAAAAGTGATTTTTATTATTGAAAAGTGGTGGATATTTGAAAAGTGTAATTTTTATTATTTGAAAAGTGGTGGAACTTAAAAGTGTAATTTTTATTATTGAAAAGTGGTGGATATTCTAACTGAAAAATGTAATTTTTATTATTGAAAAGTGGTGGATATTTTAACTGAAAAGTGTAATTTTTATCATTGAAAAGTGGTGGATATTTTAACTGAAAAGTGTAATTTTTATTATTAAAAAGTGGTGTATATTTTAATTGAAAAGTTAAAATTGTTTAAATTAAATTATTATTGAAAAGTGGTGGATATTTTAGTTGAAAAGTTAAAATTATTTTAATTAAATTATTGAAAAGTGGTGGATATTTTAATTGAAAAGTTTTAATTGAAAAGTTAAAATTGTTTAAATTAAATTATTATTGAAAAGTGGTGGATATTTTAGTTGAAAAGTTAAAATTATTTTAATTAAATTATTGAAAAGTGGTGGATATTTTAGTTGAAAAGTTAAAATTATTGAAAAGTGGTGGATATTTTAATTGAAAAGTTAAAATTGTTTTAATTAAAAAAGAAGGTCACAAGTTTTGAACATGTGACCTTATACTAATCTTCACTTGTTGTAACCACTGGACCAACAGCCACCTTATTATTAATTTTCATTTTTCTGACTTCATAAGGGTTGCCCTGTGCATTAGTGTGCATGTGCACACTGTGCACAGGAGACCAACTCCCATTTGTTTTGTTCCGCCCAGTGTTAATGTAATAGTACATATTTTTGTTAGGACTTCTAAACATTATTCTAACTCTTATTCTAATGTGATAGCACATACTTTTGTTAGGGCTTCTAAACTTTATTCTAACTCTTATTCTTGAATCGAATCTCCAAACTTTCTGGAAGACTTTCTCAATGACTCTTGTACAACCTGCTAATAAATGAACTTTTGAGTTCAAAAAAAAGAAGCCCCAGGTTTTATAATTGATTTGGCCAAACTTGCGAATATTTTGAGACCGAAAAATATTTATTTGTTCTCTTCAACATTTATAAACAAATTTAAATTCTAATAATATTTTATTTGTTAGCTCGTGAACCCTAAACAAATTTAAATTCTAATAATATTTTATTTGTTAGCTCGTGAAAAGGTTCGCTAATAAATTTTTAGGGTTAATTCTAAATAAATACACCACCTTTAGTCTCAATATCGATTTAATCACGACATTTACGATTTTTTTTTAAAACCCCAGGTCCCCAACCTTTCATCGTGTTGCAATTAGATACACATTTTTTTCTCTGGTCAACAATTGATGATGTGGCTTGCCGGAGCTCGCCACGTCATATTACACATCAAGTTATTCTCCTCTAACCATAAAAAATATACAAAAAAAAAAAAAAAACTCACGCATCTAATCCATTTTTTTTTTTTGACAGGCGCATCTAATCCATGATCATTGGTGATTTATTTCTTCAGAAATTCTTAAATTATTTAATAATTTTGTTGTTTTGTTCAACTAGTTCGAGAACTATAATTTTGTTTCGGTGGACCTCAATTAATTATTGTATTTGGGTGTATACTGAAGGTAGCCTTGTTGGTGGTTTTTTATTATTTTGTTCAACTAGTTCGAGAACTACAATTTATATGCTTTATGAGAGAGGAAAATATTCTAGGAATTAATGTGTTTAACACTAATGATTATTGTTCGAGAACTACAATTTATATACTTTATGAGAGAGGAAAATATTCTAGGAATTAATGTGTTTAACACTAATGATTATTGCAACAAAAATGTTCTATCCCTTATGATTTTGATTTTTAGGATTTGAAGAGAAGAACTTGATTGATTGAGTTTAAGAAGTGAGAAGTGAGAAGTGAGAAGTGAGAGAGACGCGCATAACAAGAACTCTGTTCAGTTTGAGAAGCGAAAAACACGTCGAAGATGCCGAGAGTTTTATTTTATATTTTTATAAAGTGTAATCTTTATAGGGAAAATAAAAAAAATATGTGTAATATAACGTGGGGCAAGCCCCATCATCAATTGTTGATCGGAGAAAAAAAAACGTGTATCTAATTGTGGAGTTTTAAAAAAAAATTGTAAAGGTCGTGATTAAATTGATATTGAGATGAAAGGTGGTGTATTTATTTGGAATTAACCCAAATTTTTAAGCCAATTCGTATATATTATGAGGAATAATTTTACTTTAATTTATATTTTTCAAACTTCATATTTTGTGATAAATAAAAAAAATATGTAATTAATTAAATAAAATTATAAAATTTAGTGTGTATATATATATAAGTTTAATAAATGCACATTAATTGTTTTAGTTAATTTATAAATAATTTAATTTAATATTGATATTATTAAGTCCATTAAGCTTGAAAAGACTTGTGAACAACCAATATATTGGATAATTAAGTTTGACAAACACATTAAATTCAGAAACAAGTTAAGCTCGACTCTATTGCATTTCAATATAAGTTTGACATGGTAATAAACCGATCAAACTCAAACAAGTTAAGCCGACTCTATTACATTCCTAGACATGGGCCAAATAGAACCCACCTTGTTTTCATACTTTTCTTAAAATCATATACTACTTCCGTTCCTAATTTATTTTCATACATTTCATATTCCAACATTTCATAATTGTTTACACCTTATAAAATGATTTTTCTTTTATAAACTTTATTCTCAGAATATTGATACAAAATGTCATTATTTTTAGTCCCACACATACAGTTAATAAAAAATTTACAAAATTATCGCTTAACACCTATTCATTATATTTTTAGCAACATTTGTGTGAAACATTCTACACATGAAATATGTCTAATTAAGACAGTTTTTTTTAAAAAAAAAAAAAATTGTGGGTTATAACCCTAAATTCGGGTATTCCAAAAAATTTACGGGTCACAACCAGGTGATTTACTATATGACCAATATATTGTTACTATAAAACCAAATTATTATTACTATAAAACCAATTTTGTACTACATGTTTTTAAAAATATATTATGAAAAAATTGCCCCAAAAATCACTACAAAAAAAGGGCGTTTTGGGGACGGATTTACCGACGGATTTTCCGTCGGCCGCCGAGGTTACCGACGGAAATACCGACGGAAAGTCGGCCGTCCCCTTTCTCGGCGTCAGCATTTTTTGCCGACGGATTTTTGAATTCCGTCGGCATTTCCCGACGGAAATACCGAGGGAAAATGCCGACGGAAAATACTGAGGGAAAATTGCCGACGGAATGTCCGTCGGTATTCCGGACAACCCGTTTAACAAACCGGGTCAACATTCCGTCGGTAATTCCGTCGGAAACAGTGAATTAAATAATTATAAAAGAAATTAGAATAAATTAAAATAATTATAAACGAAATGAATTAAATAATTAAATGCCGACGGAAGCCGACGGATATTCCGTCGGTATTATACTGACGGATATTCCGTCGGCATTATACTGACGGAATATCCGTCGGCATTTGACCGACGGAATATCCGTCGGCATATCCGTCGGTAACACAAAATATGAATGAAAAAAAATAATTCCGAAATTAACATACCGACGGAATATCCGTCAGTAAAACAAAATATTAATAAAAAAAATATGCGTGGTCGGGGAGGCCCCGACCAAAATTTCATTTTCCGACCAGAATTACATTTTCGGAGAGGTTGGGAATGTGAAGAAATTTCGTAAAAAATGTCAAAAATGTCATTATGTAAAAATTAAAATATTATGTAATGAAACAATAATATTACATGAAATATTATGTTGGGAATGTGAAGAAATTGGCATTGTTTTTAACAAATCAAATTAATTAGTAGCTTACTTGATCATTATCATCATCATCTAATACGTACTTCCAGAAACTGACGGTGGCTTCGTCTTCTTCCAGTCTCCGGCGAAGGGCGGCGACTTCTTCTACTTCAAGGAAACAACCAAAAAATTAAAAAAAAAATCGATGTTGAAGTTCAAAATTTTTCAATCTAAACTCAAAATCACTTACGTAGGAGTCGGCCAACTTATTAAAACGCCGGAGGAGCACAGATTGGGCGGCGGCCATGCTTCACGTTGGAGAGAAATCGTCGCGGAAGATTGGTGGAGAGAAATCGGCGCGGGAATAGGGCCGGTGAGGTCGCCGAAAAGTTGGTTGGAGAAGAGGATCGAGTAGGGATCGTAAAGAGGAAAGTTTGGAAAGAGTGAAAGAAAATCCTAGGTTGAGTTATATATAAGGATTTATTTTCCGTCGGCATGTTCAAATACCGACGGATATTCCGTCGGTATTTTTCAAAAAGTAAATACCGACGGATATTCCGTCGGTATTTTTCAAAAAAGTAAATACCGACGGATAATCCGTCGGCATTTTTCAAAAAGTTAATACCGACGGATAATCCGTCCGTCGGTATTTTTTGCGATTTTTTTTTTTTAAATAATTCAATTTTTACCTAATAAATTACCAAAACCCTAAACCCTACTATATACTAGACCCACTAATTCATTTCTTCCACATATATTAATATATATATTAGTTGTGACTTATATTTATAGTAAATTAAATTTTTATAATTTGTACCTAAATGATAAATAATTAATTAACTTTTATAAAATGTGGAAGAAAGTTAATTCCGTCAGCATTTTGGCGATTTTTTTTTTTTGAAATAATTCAATTTTTTCTATATACTATATACTAGACCTAATAAATTACCAAAACCCTAAACCCTACTATATGCTAGACCTACTAATTCATTTCTTCCACATATATTAATATATATATATTAGTTGTGACTTATATTTATAGTAAATTAATTTTTTATAATTTGTACTTAAATGATAAATAATTAATTAACTTTTATAAAATAGGAAATAAATACATTACATTAATTGAATTAATTTTCATCTTCATCATCTTCATCCTCCTCTTCGTCCTTATCCTCCTCCTCCTCATCATCATCTTCCTCATCCTCCTCCTCATCCTCATCTTCTTCATTCTCCTCTTCATCCTCATCTTCATTCTCCTCTTCATCCTCATCTTCATTCTCCTCTTCATCCTCTTCTTCATCCCCCTCCTCTTCACCTTCAATTTCGATTAATTGGGGATTTGCAGCCGTCAAAGGTACAGAAAGATTGAAATCTCCCGTAAAGACTTCAGTTGGAGTCTCTATTTGTTCTGCTTGAAATGGAGATTCATCTTCAGTATTTTTGTCCTTTTTAGGGACTTCTACCATTGACCTTGCCTTTACTTTGCAAACAGCGTGCCATTCATAACCACGTGGAGCTCCCGGATATGTGCAGTAGTATACTTGAGATACTTGATGGGCAAATACAAATGGATCATCCCCAACATACGCCCTTTTCGAACTAACATCAACGAGCTTGTACTCCGGGTGAATTCTTGTTCCTAGATGGCCTGAATCAAACCAATGACACTTGAACAACACTACAGTCTTTGTTGGATATCCTGGATATTCTACTTCGACGACTTCCCGTAACACCCCAAAGTAATCACTTGCATCTGCATTGTAATTCGCACTGCTAACGCAGACGCCACTGTTGGTAGTTGCCTTTGTCGATGCATACCCAGACGTATGAAATCTGTAGCCCTTCACAATATAACCGTTGTAAGTCTTTACACGACGTAGTGGTCCCTTGCTGAGATCTCGTAAGAATCGACTGTCTAGAGCGTTATCCCGTCCCTATACGACTCAATTTAAAATTAATTAAAATAAATATTAATTTATTTACGTAAAACATAATTAATTAAATGGTACTCACATAACGTTCGAACCATCGGGAAAATTCACGTTGAATACGAGCATCTATATATGCATCTGAGATGTTTGGTTCTGCTCGTCGTAGTTCTTGAGTGTACATCCTAATTTACAACATTCAAAAACTTGGTTAATATTAAATGACATAAATGAAGTGGTATTTAAATAGACGATTTATATATGAAATACTTACTCAATGTATGGCTGAACTTCATCACAATTCAACAACACATACGTTTGTGCTATTTCCGCCTCCGAGTTCGTCTCCCAATATCGTTCAGTGGGTTTTCCTATTGGCCGTCCCTTAGCCTTAGACTTGAATATGGAGAGCATTCCATCGACCTCTTCACTGATATCGTCAACGGATGTACCACCGAAGTTACGTGGAGCACTTCTTAACTTTGTGTTGACGTGGTCTTCAAAGTAATAAGAACAAAACATGCCAACCTCTTCATTCAAATAAGCATTCACAATCGATGCTTCAACGTTTGCCTTTTTTTTAGCATTGCGTTTCAAGTTGTGGAGATACCTGATATACACACACATATATATATATATATATAAAACTTATATGAATGCATGTGTAATTGTAATGAAATAAAAAAAGTAAGATTTTACCTTTCAAATGGGTACATCCACCTGTATTGCACCGGACCACAAATTCTCGCTTCATACGCTAAGTGAACGGGTAAGTGTTCCATCGAGTTAAAGAAGCTAGGTGGAAAAATTTGTTCCAACTTACACAAAATCACTGGAATGTCTTCATCTAAACTAATCATATCATCGATCGTGATCGTTGTAGCCGTTAAATCTCTAAAAAATAGACTTAATTCAGTGATAGCCCTCCACACATTGAGAGGAAGAAGTTCTCGGAACGCAATCGGTATCAAGCGTTGCATAAATACATGACAATCATGACTCTTCATCCTTGCAACCTTACCCGTTGTTGTGTCTACGCATCGACTCAAGTTCGACACGTAGCCGTCCGGAAAGTTCAACTCCTTTATCCACCTACACAATCTTTGTTTTTGTGGCTTATCCAGTGTGTAGCTAGCCTTTGGAAATTTACCTGTACGCTCATCCTTTTTCAACTCTGGACGGCGACAAAGAGTGTCCAAATCCTCCCGAGACTTTGGAGTGTCTTTCGTCTTGCCTTCCGTGTTCATGATTGTGTGGAACACATTGTCAAACACATTCTTTTCAATGTGCATCACATCCAAATTGTGTCGTATCAATAGTGAACTCCAGTATGGTAAGTCCCAAAAAATACTCCTTTTGTTCCAACCACCCTCAATTCCTCTGTTGTGTTCCGCTGCATTTTCCTGAGTACTTTTTTTCAACCCCGTCACTTGAACCTCATATAACAACCTACGTCCTGTACGGAGAGTAGATTATAAGTGACACTAAAAGCAATAGATAAATATACGTTTAGTACTCGATTATTAAATAAATGTATAAAATACCATCTCGTAGTGGAGGTCGATTGTTTGTGACTGCTCTGTTTTTTACGAAGTTCTTCTTATTTCTTCGAAACGGGTGACCTTGAGGTAAGAACCTACGGTGATTATCGAACCATGAAACTTTTCTACTCACCGGGAGACTGAAAGCTTTAGAATTCTCCATACAATACGGACATGCTTTCTTTCCGGCCGTACTCCACCCGGACAACATACCATATGCAGGAAAGTCGTTAATGGTCCATAAAAGAGCAGCACGCATCGTGAAGTTCTGCTTTCTAAAAACATCGTATGTTTGGACTCCATTCTCCCATAAGAAGATCAAGTCTTTTATAAGAGGTTGGAGATAAACATCCAGTTTGTCCTTTGGATTCGTTGGTCCAGGCACCAATACAGTCAGAAACATTGTTTGAGGTTTCATGCACATCCACGGAGGAAGATTATATGGAGTCAGTATCACCGGCCACAAAGAATACTGCTTCCCATGCATCCCAAACGGTGCAAAACCATCAGTACACAAACCTAATCTCACATTCCTCGGTTCACAACCAAAATTTGGAAACACGTTGTCAAGATGTTTCCAGGCCTCTGAGTCTGCCGGATGTCGCATCTCCCTCGACTCAGCCGAAGAGGAATCTGTAGCATGCCACGTCATGTGTTGTGCAGTGGCACTTGATTGATATAATCTCATCAAACGGGGAATGATAGGAAGGTAGTACATCTTCTTATATGACACTTTCTTCTTTGTCTTCTTCGATTGACCACTAGGTCCCTTTCGACGTGCCTCTTTGTACCGGGGATGGCCACACAATCTACACATATTCAGACTGCTATCTTCGTCACCCCAATATAACATGCAACCATTCACACAACAATCAATCTTCTCAACCGGCAAACCAACATCCTTCAACATTTGTTTGCTTTGATGAAACGTCGTAGGCACCTTATTATTTTGAGGACAAATTTCACTGCATAACTGTGTCACTTGCTCATATGCCCTGTTAGAAAGCTTGTTCTCGGTCTTAATGTTCATGAGTCGTGCATTAAATGACAACTGTGAGTGGGATTCACAACCCGGATATAAATCTTCTTCGACTAATTTGAGCATCTCATAAAACCGAAATGCCTCATTCGTCGGCTCCTCTTCCATGTTTGAAAACCCAGCTTCCCTGATCATTGTTTGATACATATTCGGTTCTTCGTCCCCAAACTGTTGTTCTTCGTCCCCAAACTGTTGTTCTTCGTCCCCAAACTGTTGTTCTTCGTCCCCAAACCGTTGTTCTACCTCGTTACTAGTACCAACATGATCGAAATTTGCTTCTTGTTGATAGATTCCAACAGTGTAATAGTAAAACACTTCATCAAATCTATAAGGCCAACGTGTTTCGCCATGACTAGTCCAATTATAATAATTATTAACGAAACCATTCTTCACAATATGTACTAGGACCTCATCAATCTCTTTATATTGCTTATTCTGACATTTCTTAGCATTACACGGACACCTAATGCAATTTCCACTCATGTAATGTGGCTGGCTTTTTGCAAATTCAACAAATAACACGAGTTCATTATAAAATTCCACATTCACATTTCCTCTAATCATTCTAGGAGTACAATACATCCAACGACGGTCAGGCAAGTCCATCTGCTAAACATTTAAGTGGAGCAACACATTACTAACGACTACTATTATAATAAATTCACGCAAAACTTATGATATATATAAAACATGTAATTACATTATATTGAATTTTATATATACAGTAAATTAAAAATGGTAGAAAATGTACCGTAATTTAATGTTTCTGAATACCCGAGCATGAGCATAAAAAATTTCGCAGTATAAAGTTTTGGTGTAAATTTGCAATACGAAAGTGAAGTGGAAAAAAATTAGGCAGTAGTAAGTTTTGGGGAATATTTCCCGACGGAAATGCCGACGGACCTATCTTTCCGTCGGCATTTTGTCCGCCCAAATATCCGTCGGCAAAGATAAATGCCGACGGATTATCCGTCGGCATTTATCAAATGGTGAATTCCGACGGAAAGTGAATTCCGTCGGCATTTCACCCGCCCAAATTTCCGTCGGCATAGATAAATGCCGACGGAATATCCGTCAGTATGTACCAAATTGTGAATACCGACGGAAAATATATTCCGTCGGCATATTGGCCGTTTTTTTTTTTATTATTATTTAATTCAATTTTTTGTATATATAGCAACACAAAGCTCACACACACCATATTCGATTTTTTCTATTTTTTGCAAAGAAATATCATGTCTTCTTCATCTTCTATTCGATTTCAGCAAGGCCTTGTTTGTTATTGTGGAAAGGCATGTCGTACATATACTTCTAAACAACCTAGAAGTAAAGGGAGGATATTTCATAATTGTCCTGACTCCCAAAGTGATGGTGGTGGATGTGGTTTCTTTGTATGGGCTGATACTCTAGAAAAGTGTGTTGTTGACAAGAATCAAGGATCTAATCAAAGTGACCAAGAAACTGAAGACATGAAGAAAATGACTCAAGAGATGAAGAAATTGGTTACAGAGATCAAGAATTTGGCTGAAGAAATCAAGGATTTAATCAAAGTGAACAAAATCATTTTGATTGTGCTAGTTGTCATGGTTGCATCTACCACCTTCAAGTGGTTTGGTTAAATATATGTATAATGCACTCTATATGAGGCTATTTTGTACTAAAATTCACTTCCACCTTCAAGTGGTTTAAATCTATCTAGAATGCACTCTAAATGAGATTATTTTGTACTCAATGAAACAAATGAATGCACCCTATTTTCATCTATACACCAACAAACTACACAAATAAACTGTAATATATAGTTCAACATATATTTCAACATAAAGATAAATATATACATAAAGATAAATAAGTTCAACAGAAAAGTAAATAAGTTCAACAGAAAATTAAATAAGTTCAACAGAAAAATAAATTAGTTCAACACAAAATTAAATTGTTCAACCAGGAAAGTTGCCAGTATAATCGTTAAAAAATCGGTCCATATCCTCATTCAAGTTGACCTCGTCACCATCGGTCTGACCTGCATCTTGACCTGCAGCTTGATCTGGAGCTGGAGCTGGAGCTGGCGGTGCTTGCCCCATCGTCTGTTGATAAATGGCCTCGATCTGCTCAGCAGACATCCCCAACGTCCGACCCGCATTGGCACTCCAGAGGCGGAAGTAGTTCTCGAACGTTGCCATGACGTTCGGATCCGGGACGGCAGTGGAGGATTCAGACGGCTACGATGCACTCCGGGCCGACCGACCACTTGGTGTCCTCACGGCGTTGCTCATCCCACCAAGGCCAAGGACCCTTCCCTTGGAGGTCGGGGCAACGTCAAGGTAAAGCTGGTCCACGTCAACAACCGGAGGGGTGCCGCTGCTTCCGGATTCAGCAGTAGTCGCGGCTTGCGTCTCGGCCTCTTGAATCCTCTGTCGGACGCTCAACTACATCATTAAAAAATTAAAATTAATTTAATTATCTATATATATAATGTAATTAATACATAAATTTAATTAAACTTACGTGGAGGTCAGTAGTGCGCCCGTAGGTGGACGTCTGTGTATCGGCATTAAACGGATGAAGAAGACTCATCCGATCTAAGTGGATGTGGGGACGTCCAGTCTCCCGCTCCTATTACGTATCAAATAAACATATACAAATTAATTTAGATAACTAATATAAAATAATTAACTATAATTATTTAATTTTTAAAAATTAAATAAAACTTACGAGAGCAAGTGATTGCTCGAGGACGGACCGAGCTCCCCCCCGATGCACTGCCATCCCGCCTCCAACGTCGGTTCTGCGGTTGGCCCGAGCTTTCTCACACTTCTCTTGGTAAGCCGGGTCCAACCACTTCTCAACCAACGACTCCCACAGGTCAACACCATCCTCCTTCCCCAGAACAAGATTTTTATCTTCATCACGCCAGGCCGTTCTCCAGTCGTACATCATGTTCGAGTACCGAGTAGAACAAAGACCGTACCACTTATTGTAAATAGCGTCGTCCGAGTAGATCGACGTATCCCAACGGGCCTTTTTCTATACAAATATTCAACATATTTATCAAATAATATGTATAATTAGTTATTTAATAAACTTTAATTATTGTAATTATATACCTGGAACTCCTCGAAATATTCATCCTTTTTAGATTGTGGCACCATCGACCAAGTGATAGCACCCTTAGAAATCTTACACGCCTTAAAGGATCGTGCGCAGATCCTGGACACCTCATTACCGGGCATCAACCTGTAAAATTATTAACAAATTTATAAACTAACACATTATAAATAAATAAATAAATAAAGTTAATCGTTATTGAATACTGTTAAACATTAGAATTATTGACTTACCTTCCTGAAACGATATCAATGGGTTGCCTTGGGTCTCGAACAGGATGCTGACGAGAAGAGGATGACGAACCAACCGACATCGTAGTCGGCGGCGGCGGCGACACTGCCACAGGAGGAGGAGGAGGAGACGTCACAGGTACTGATTGACCCCGAGCCCTCCTTGCACATGACCCAGATGGCCTACGTGAACCAGAACCAGAACCCGAATTCGGTACTTGTTCACTCATTTGTTTCAATCAATAAAAAATACATAATTTTACTAATTATCAATTTAATGAACATATTGCTAATTTAAAAATTTTACAAATATAGCATATTCCTAATTTAATCAATTACTAATTTAATCAACATATTCCTAATTTAAATCAAAACAATATATATATAACCTAATTACAACGTGATACCACCGTCGAACCATCTAATTAACTAATAATTTAAACAATTGATTGAAACATGCATCACCTAAATTAAAAATATTTCTAAATTAACATATTCCTAAATTAACAAATCTAAACATAATTAAAATAATACTTTTCTAATTGGAGTTTTCTAATTATCAATTTAATGAACATATTCCTAATTTAAATTTTTTACTAATATAGCATATTCCTAATTTAATTAAGAGTTTATTGCTACTTAGGTGGCATTTTCACCCTCCAACACTGTGTAGGTGCAATTTTTTTAAAAAGTTGATTTTAGGTGTCAAATCACACTTGAAAAACCAAAAATACCCTTTCTTAAAATTTCTCTCTCCTTACACATTCCTATCTCTCCTTACACAATTGCAGACGGGTCCCATCAAACTTGTTTGTCTTGAATTCAATTTGAACCTCTCTTCTCTCATACGCCTCATCTTCTCCTCTCTCCTTCTTCTTAAAAATCCCAGCAACCCAAAGGAGTCGAAAAAGTTTTCCTCCACCCCAAACCGCCCATTGTAATGCTTAACTCCGATCTGTACGATGATGCCATCGCCCACCGCTGTAAGAAAAATGTTAGGGGTGAGCTCCGTGCCTCCGTCGTCAATCTGCCACCACTGTCGCCGCCGCCGTCATAGCTTGGCCATGACCTCCTCCATTGGCACTGCAAGACGAAGAAACCACCCCCTTCGTGCACCGACGCCGCCTCTTGTCCACCGTCGCCGCCCATTAACAGCGACACACCTCTCAAGCCGCCGTCCGGATCTGAAGAAGAAGATGGATCGGTGGTGGCGGCGAAGAAGATGAAGCGGCGAGTTCAAGCCCTCCGACGATCCGTTACAGATTGGCTCCTAAATTGGCACTCATTTTCACGATCTCGGTGTTTTAGATATCTCCTCTGCGACTCCAGGTTCGTGGTGTGTTAGATTTGTTCTTGAATGACCGATCTACCATTTTGATTTTTTAGATTTTTTCTTGAATGGAGAGATGTAGATTTTGGACTGTAATTTTTTAGAATTGTTTGTTCAAAAACTGAAATTTGTGATTTGGAGATGGAAAGAAACAAGGAGCAGACATGGTTGAGATGACACGAAGCCGCCATTGTTGAAGGAGATGAAGTAACATCTTTTTTTTTCTTTACTCGAACTGTGTGAGACTCAATTTTTATTTTGTGATTCAGAAAAGTGTTATGAATATTCTTGAAGAAGGCAGATATTTAATTTCATTTTTTTTTTTTTAACAATACATGATTTTTTATTTTTAAGGTAGGTTTTCATTTTTTGAATTTTGAAACTTGATCTGTAACAGCAAAATTGGTGGAATTTGGGTTTGGCCATTTCCATTTTCATGGAACTCAAAATGTATGATTTCTTGTTATTATTGTAGAAATATTGACGGAATATTACTCGAATTGTTGGTGTAACTTCATTTGTTGTTAATGCAAATTATTTCTTAGTTGATGCAAATAGGTTTCTTCATTGATGCAAATTTTTAATTGTTGATGCAAATAGGTTTCTTCATTGATGCAAATTTTGAATTCGTTGATGCAAATATTGTTTTTGGAATTTTTATTGGTTCGATTTTTTTTTGTTTGTTGATGCAAATTATTTTTCTCATTTCTAATCAAGTCCTTCTCTTCTAATTCTAAAAATTAAAATATAGTGAGAATAGTGTAACAATAAAATCATTGAAAAGTGACCATAATATAATTTTAATCAAAGTTTAGTTCATTCTCGAAAAAAATAATTAAAATTCTCGAAAAAAAAATGTAAACATTAGTGTTTGAATAGTTTTTCTTCCTCTTATGGAAATTTGTATTGACTTGGTAAATTGAGTAGGAGTACAAGATATATATATAAATGTACGCATGTGTAAACAAGGAAATGTTTTTAACTGTATGCACAATTTTAGGGATTATATAAATCAATTAATCCTAAAGATATTCCTAAATATCTCTTATACACCCCCGCAAAATAGACGTCCCGTCCGCGACGGATATTTTGGATCTGAGCGACTCAAACCGTTGGCGAGGTAAGGATTTTGTAAGTAGGTCTGCTAGCTGGTCCAAGGTGTTGACATATGAAACAGAGAGAAGGCCTTTGGAGGACAGATCTCGAACAAAATGAATATCGATGGCTATATGTTTCATCCTATAAAAGACGAGTCTTCTTGATTAACATAATCATATCCTGAAATTTATTTTAATTACAATTGTCTATGTTTTGGAATGATATATTTTTGTATTTTGCTTTAATGTAGAAAGTTTTCAGTTTAAGCTTTAACTAATTTTGAATCATAACTAGCTGAATTCATGGATCCTTGATTAAAAAAATTATAAAGATATATGAAATTATTGCTTCAAAAAATCCAAATGACTATTTATTTGTAAGATTCAAATTCTCATAATTCACCATCTTGTACAGTTAAAATAAACGTACTTTAAATACGTATGAAATTATGAAAATTTATGAATATATTTATACACATAAGGTACTTGGATCGTATTAAATTATGAAAATTAATGAATATATATATATTTCTCTCTAAACTTGTGTAATAAACCGAAACTTGTTGAGTTTATTATTTTATTCTACAAATGATGCAAGAAAACCAGTGTTGTAAAAGGCGGAAATCACTAAGCGGGCGTTTTCGACCGCCTAGCGCCTAGGCCGCCTAATCGGCGCCTAGGCGCCGCCTAGAATTTCCGATTTTTTTTTTTTTTTTACTTCGTAACCAAATGAAAATATTAGACTGTACTAATGATGCTCAGAATTGAAGCCAAAAAAAAACAGTACAGCGCAGAAGCCTCAACATTTTTATTTCAAATTAATATCCCCATTTTGTTTCTCAACATTTTTATTTCACAATTAACTAATTAAGTCACTAATACACTATACAATCAGAATCTATACTACATTACCGTCATTACTACTACAAGTATACAATCAGAATCTAATAGTACAGTAAATAAATAAAAACAGAGCAAACGTGGATCTCAAACAATAGTAGTCTAAATGGCTAACCTAACTTAAGGGATGCGAGCGACGCGAGCGGTGGGCTGCGCGACGGAGCGGTGGGCTACGCGACGGAGGCGTTGGGAAGCGTGACGGAGGCGCCAGCGCAAGCTGCTGTTTTTCACTTTTGCGTTTTGCACAATTGATTCAAATTGAAAGAAACCCTAATTTAATTACTTAATTTAATTTTGTTTTTTTTATTATTATTTTAACCCCAAAACGATGTCGTTTTTTATATTTAAAAAAAAAGTAAAAAATTCACCGTCCTAATCGGTGCTCCGCCTAGGCTCCGCCTACCCGCCTAGGCCCGCCTAGGACCGCCTAATACGCCTGGCGCCTAATGTGGACAGATTAGTGAAAAATTAAATTTTTTTTGCCGCCTAGGCTAGGCGCCGATTTTTGCATCACTGAAGAAAACACACTTTGACTGTGGACCTGAATTTTAAGCAAAAAATCACACTTTGACCGTGGGCCTGAATTTTAAGCAAATTCAAGATTGGTTGGAAACAGAATATGAATTTTTTAACCCAAAATAAAATTTGCATCAATGACAAAAAATAATTTGCATCAACATAGAAAAGATTTGCATCACAAACAAAATTTGCATCGACGTACAAAAACGAAAAATAAATTTGCATCATCGACGCACGCTATTTGCATCAACACAAAACCGACTTTACAACAAAACAACAGTTCTTTTTAGTAAAAAAAATAAAAATATATCAGGACAAGATCTTCATCTTCTTCAACACAAAAAATTTAAAACTCAAAACCTCCATTACAAAAGCTTCTATTGACGAAGATCTTCATCTTCTTCAACACAAAATATTAAAACTCAAAACCTACATCTTCATCTTCTTCAACACAGAAATTTAAAACAGGGAATTTGAACAAATCTTTACCTTTTAAATGACTGGGAATTTTAAAACAGAAATTTAAAATTTTTTTTCCTTCATCGAGATTTTTGATTTTTTTCAAGAGACGGGGAATTTGAACAAATCTTTACCTTTTAAATGACTTTGTCTTTCCTGGGAAGAAGACGAAGGCCGTACCCAAAGCATCCATAGGCGGTGCGTCTCCCAAGTCCCAAGGCTTCGATCTGGAATTTTCTTAAAAAATGAGGCGATGAAACTTCTCCCAAGGTCGCCCACTTCTGTAAGAAGACGAACAGGAGCCCTTAGCCATCGCCGCCGATCTGCAGCACTCCGGCGAAAAAGTCATGGCCGCCGCCGCCCCAAATCTGAAATATTCTATTTTTTAGATATGTTACATTTCTCGTTTTTTTAGATCGCCGCTGAGCCACGACGACTTCCCCGGCCATGGCGGCGGCCACAAAGCTTCATCTTCGCCATGGAAGATCGACGACGGAGCTTCGAAACATGCGGAAACCTTCGAAAGGTTCTTCAGATCGGCCACATATTCAGATTTGGGGCGGCGGCGGCCATGGCTTATTCGCCGAAGTGCTGCAGATGACAGAAACCTGTAAAGACGACGAAGCCATGGCGGCGGCCACAAAACTTCATCTTCGCCATGGCAGATCGGCGACGGAGCTTCAAGGCGGACGACCATGGTGGGAGCGTCGACGGCGAACAGCTTGGCCATGGCGATGTTGGTGGGCCGTCTTCGCCGGAGAGTTGGAGGCGGCGGCCATGGTGGGGCTGCTGCAGCAAGGGGGTGGCAAAAGAGTTTTTTGGTTGCTGGGATTTTGAATAAGAAGTAGATGAAGGAGGTGGGGTTGAAGGAGAGAGAGAAGAGAGAGGAGAGAGGAGAGAGGAGGGAGGAGACGGTTTAGAGAGAGGAGGGGTGAGATGTTTTAAGAATCTTATCTTCTCCACTATAAGGGCAAGAATGTAATCTTGGCACCCAAATGACACCTAAATGAGAGGTTTTAAAAAGGCAGCACTTAATGGGTTTTGCCAAGTCCAAAAGACACTAGAATAGAATGACCCCTTTAATTAATCAACATATTCCTAATTTAATCAACAATAACCTAATTTAATTATTATTTTTCTACCTAACTTAATCAATAATAAAAAATTGAACATATATATTCCTAAATTAACAAACCTAAAACTAATTAAAATAATAATTTTCTAATTGGGTCAATAATTATCAATTTAATGAACATATTCCTAATTTAAAATTTTTACTAATATAGCGTATTCCTAATTTAATCAACATATTCCTAATTACAACGTGATCCAACGGTCGAACCACTATATCTAAACTAATTTAAACAATTGATTGAAACATGCACTACCTACATTAAAAATATTCTATATCAAAATTACACCATTAAATTAAACTAGTAATTAACTATATAACAATTGATTAATGTATACATATAACAATTAAGTAGTAAATTAACCTTAAAAAACAACTCTATCAAAATTATTCTTAATCAACAAATTAAATTAACTAACATACATACTAACATGATCATAATATTTTAACAACTAACTAAATCAATATAACATGCAAATCAACATTAAATTATTCATATTTACATATATTCATGCATAAACATATATAAGTATTAAAACTAAGTAATAGAACTAATTAAGAAAACGTACCGTATCGATGTAATCGGAGAAATTTACTTCAATAGCCTTGTCCTCGTCTTCGTCTTCCCCACCGAATCCTCGCTCACGCACTCCCCTTTTTTTTTTTTCGCCAAACATTCTGATATCAGGCCCTTATATAAAAAAATAAAAAAACAAATGCCGACGGATATTCCGTCGGCATTTCCCTCGCTAACCGCCCTATATTAATGGTAACCGTTACCTTTTTCGAAAACGAGGCGGTGCGGATTCAACGTGTCAGATGCCGACGGATTATCCGTCGGCATACGCTTTTCAAAATATCCGTCGGCATTTTCCCTCGGTAAATGCCGACGGAACCGAAATCCGTCAGCATTTATGTTGACTTTCCAATCCGTCGGCATTCCGTCAGCATATCCGTCGGCAATGCCGACGGACTATAATCCGTCGGCATTTGTTCGTCCCTATAGCTCGCATTTTTTGTAGTGAATTAAGTGTCTAGAATATTTTTAAACTTGTAATTGTATACACTTGGTCTTGTAGCTAGTGATAATAATTTCACTTTATAATAACATAGTTTTAGTCTTGCAGTAGGAGAATATTTTTAGTCTTATAATAACATATTGTATTAGCGCATAAAATATTTTACTACTATAAGACCAAAAATGTGTTACTATATAAAGTTTAAAAATAGTATGGCAATTCAACAAAACAATTAAGTGTCCAAAATATTTTTGGACTTGTAGTAGTACATTTTTTGCCATGTAGTAACATAGTTTGGGTCATGTAGTAAAAAAATACTTGAAAGTAAAAAATATTTTAATTAAGTTTGACCCGATTTAACTCGCGTTGACCCGGGTTTGACCCGTAAAATTTTGCCCAAATTTTACCTTAATAAATTAACTATATTTCATATAAGTTTTTGTGCAAAAACATTACATTATTAATATGAGTGTGAATGGTTCAGACTATTCGATAGGGGTCTATAGCTCGGCCTATTAAAGCCCGCGTCGTTTAATAAACAAGCCGGTCTCAAGCTCTTTTTAAAGTTTATTTAATTAAATAGATCGAGCTCGAACTTTTCCGTAAGACTTTTAATTTCAAAATACCGACTTATTTAACTTTATATTATATATATCTATATTTATATATTTGCAAACCTATAGAGTGACACATGTCACCACCACACATTTCTACCTCAATCTCTCTCTTCTCCAAATCCTTTCATTTCAAAATCCCTTCATCCTCCTTAATCTTTGGTTAATCTTTTAATCTCAACCTTACATTCTATAGGTAAATATGTAATCACAACCATCCATCACTATTTCAAGACCTATAAATATGTAATGTCTATTAGTCACAAATTCATTCTCAATGTTTGTCTTACATCTCTTATTTATCTTTCTTTTTCTTTCGACTAATCTAAGAACATGACGAGTATTCTGACGATGAACAAGAAGATGATTTCAACATGATTTTGGTGGCAATACTCAAATTTTCATCTCTGAAGAGGTAGATTTATTTCTCAATGAGAATTTTGTAAATTTATAATCCACAATCTTCTAGATATTGTTATAAATTGAAATTTTTACTATGTGTTTAATTAGAATTTTTTTGGATATTTGAACTGTGTTCTATCTACTTTTGTTTATGTGGATCCACTTTTGTTTTTTTATATATATCTAATAGGTTGTTTTGTGTTTTAATTTGCAGGTACTTAATTTTTATTGCTTGATTTTGTTTGATCGGATGAAGAATGACAAATGATGAAAAAATATCAAGTGCAATTTCTCAAATTTTGAATGAAAAGTGTCAACATCGATTTATTTAGTTTATGTTGTAATTTTATAATTTACAATTATTTATGTTATGTAAATTATTCTTATCTTTAATGTACATAGATGATTCATATTTGTACTGTATTTTTTAGTTTTACATATATATTTGAACTACAGTTATTCTTTTATATGAGAATTTTATTTTGAATCATATATATAAATTTACTTTAATATCTTCATTATGGAATCAACTTAATATTTTTTTACCTTCGTATTTTTTTTAAGTAATTTTTTATAGTTTTGAAAGAAGAAAGGTAATGATCAAAGATTTTTATGATATATAGGGATTTGCATATATGGAACATTTCTCAAAGGTCTCTTTATTTCTTCAATTGAAATATTAACTTATTTCATCTATTCTCTTTATTTGCATATGAAAAATATAAAAGATCGATTTATTAATAAACCAAACTTATAAATTTTAAGAAAGAATGCATAACCTATCATATATTATTTCTCCACACAATTTAAATATATATACTTCTAATTAATTTTGAAATAATTTTAGCGAGTTAATTAATTTTTGAAATAATTATTTTAATATTTCTCAATCAACTAAGTATATTAATATTTTATAAAAAATGTGCTTAATTTCAGTCTTTGTTATTAATATAATATTAAATGTAATTTAATCTAACATACTAACTATCATATTAACATAAATATTGCATTAATAGTGTGTTTAATTTTATTCTTTTATTAGTATCATATTAAATGTAATTTACTCTAACATACTCCTAATTTCATATCAAATTGTGTGCTTAATTTACTCCTAAAAACTGATATGTGCGTAATTTACTCTAAAATGTGCTTAATTTCTACTCCTAATTTCAAACTTACTCATTAATATTTCTAATTAAATATTTAATACTTATAATTATCATATTAAAATAAGTATTGCATGTGCTTAATTTCATTATTTTGTTATTAATATCATATTAAATGTTATTTTAATATAATTTTTATGAAATTAATTATTTTAGATGTGCTCAATCAAAGTAATTAAAAACATATTAAAAATGTGCTTGATTTATTAGTATCATATTAATTAATGTGATAATTTAACATACTAAACTATCATATGAAAATAAATACTACATTAAAAGTGTGCTTACTTTCGTTCTTTTGTTATTATTATTATATTAATTTTTATTTAGTCAAATAAATTAATATTGATATGCATATAATAAATATATGTATTAAAAACATTTTTTTATTAATATATTAATTAATTGTTGATATTTAATTTTTAACATTAATTTGTATAAGAATACAAGTGCAAAATGAAATATATAAATAAATGTGCTACACTTATATAAATTTAACATTGATGGCAAATTTTTTTTGAATTTTATGGCTGTTAATTATAATCAATTAATTATGAAAAGTATAGGGAGAATAAAAAATGAGGTTAAATTAATGAGTAAGTTTAAAAATTATTGAAAGTTGACGTACTATTTAGTCTATTTCATATCAAATTATTAGATGTATAGATTTTTTAATGTACATTGGCCCGATTTACCTTTAGTTTCTTTAAAGGAGAATGAGATTTGTATTAGTTAATGAACGGAATTTAAGGATTATAATAATTTGTAATATATAAATATTGGAATACGTTTTAGGTTGAAATTTATTTGGATTATTTATTAAAAGTTGACGAAGTTAGACTTATTTTGTAAAATGTATTGGTGTATATAATTTGAATTTAAGTCTGAAATTAAAGTAAATTATGGATCCCGAAATTTGTCATGCCTAATGTTGTAATAAATTGCTTAAATGATACTACTATTATTTATTAATTGATATAATCTTTGCAATTAATATTTAATCTAATCCTGTCAGTAATATGTTTATTTTATTTAATATATTTATATTTTTTAATTAATATTTTAATCATAATCAAATCATCAATTTTTTATTTTATTTTTAGAAAAAATCATCAATAGTTAAATTATGTCAAAAATTGTATGACATAAAAATCATAAAGTTATGCAATTATTGTCTTCAATAATATATATATAGATGTGAATTTAGTTTGCAGAGTTTATGGCATAATCAAATCATTAATAATTAAATGATGTTTAGTTCCACATCAATGGGTAGAAGAGTTGATCATTCAATCAATAAAATAAATGGACCATGTGTCTTTAAGCTGTAGGGAACTAATCACCGCCTTATCTGAAGTTTGTTGCCACTTATAGGAAATGCTTCAAAATTTTTACAACTATATACATTTACGACATAAATAATGAAGTTCACCTAACATAATTATTGGATTAGTAAATATTTATGTTACATATCTATATTTTTTTATATTAAACTTAAATATTAAATAATTGTATTCTATTTGATAATATTTTATATTTTCTTATTAGATTCTAAATATTCTTTTTAATAATTTTGAACAATTCACGTGAGGTAGACAATTCTAGAAAATTTGATGCATTAATAGTTGATGAACTAAAAAGAATGATCGATAGGTTCAATCCATTTATAGAACAATTTTGAAAGCCAAGAGAATTAACGCCTTCAATCTGGATAAGAGATTGTTAAAATTGAAACTTTTAGAGATAAGATCTATTGATGGCAGAATGTATAACCTACCAACAACATCTAAGGTTGTTGTTTTCATTCCTAAATATATATATATGACTATTAAAAGAAGAGATATTATGCAATAAACTATATTGATTGTTACGAGACTTAGAAACCACATCATTGAAGGTCAAATACTTTGTGGAAGGAATGTTGGAAAAAAATTATGTATCTATAGAATAACATTGAGTGTTTTGAATGAGACAATCTCATATTCTATTGTGTTTTGCAATAACGATAAATAAAATATCAGTCCCTTTTGACAATAAATGTGTATCTTCTAAAATATGTGTAGTCCCTTTTGACAATAAATGTGTATCTTCTAAAATATGTGTTCATACACGAACAATTATAAATTACAACCTCTAAATAATTGAGTAATAGCGGATTAAAATTATTTTTCCTTCATTCAAATGGAAAAAATATACAAACATATAAATTTGTTGTTGTAATTTTATATATTAATTTCTTTTATTAATAAAAAAAACTACTTTCTTATTCTATATACTCTATAGTATATAATCTCACATGCTATTTTTCAATTCTCTATACTATTCAATATATTCTTTTGTATATTAATTTTTTTTATAAATAAAATTATAATTCTCTATTCTATTATTATTTTCTTTTATATATATATTTATATTGCTCCAAAATTTACTTTTCATCTTTGATATAAAATTATAAATTTACAAATCTAGACATATTTTAAATATTATTTTTTAATTAATAAATTAAAAATAAAATATATTATAAATTTATTTCAATCCCGCGTAAAACGCGGGTCTTACACTAGTATATATATATATCAAACAACTTTGATATGGAATCAGATGGTGGCTGGATTTCTTATAGAACTCACCACATGCATAAAATACGTGTACATACTAAAATGTAAAGTAATTTGTGCATTTGGTGAATTTCATAAGAAACCCACCTTCATATCATTAATACTCAGATATAAAAACATAATAATAATATTATATGTGTGATAAATAAATAAAGTAAGGAATTAAGTTTAGTAATACTAACTACTCCTTAGTTATATTTTTTTGTATAATAGTTGAAAAAAATATTTGAATATTATTTTTTGAACATTTGATGAATTTGTTGCTATTTTTATTTTTTTCATTTTGAAATTTAAAGAATCAATTTTATAATTTGATAATAATAATATGTTATATGATTTTTTTTAAATGTACTAATAGGACTAAAATTTTCTTTAAAAAACTTTCGGGTCAAATTCATTTATTAAAAAAATCTAACCAAGTCTTTAATAAAAACTATAACAAACAATGACTCAGATTTGTACCTAAAAATCATATATCAGATAAAATCGCAATTTAATCTCTTTTATGGGGCTTAGATTCTTGCACAGTTGCACTATCAAAAGGAGCATGACATTGTGAAAGCAAATACTTATTTGTGTCTGTTACACGATATCACTTGATCCAATCTTTTAAATGGGTGAATGTTTACTATGAATTATGATAAATACATTATAATTATAATGTTAATTTAAATAGAGTATAATATTAGGTTAAATAAAATATAATATTAATTCATATATATGTTATACTCCCTCCGTCCCACAGGAATTTGCACACTTTCCATATATGGATGTCCCATACTAATTTGCACACTCCATAAAAGGAAATATCTTCACAACCCTCACCCTTGAAATATACTCATATTTACCCATATGCCATTACTTTTTCACACTCAATCTACTTTTTACTTTACTTTATTCATAAAAGTTTACAAAACTACCCTTCAAAACATCAATCATTACACATTTTCTTACACATTTCTTAAAATGTGTGCCGGTCAAAGGGTGCAAGTTCCTCCGGGATGGAGGGAGTATAATATTAGTTCAAATATTAAATAGGAACAAGTTATGAAATTGGTACACAAGAGTGCACCTGTGGTCAAACCCAAACTCCTAGCACATTTTTTTTAATTATTAATTAAGCTGTCATGAAGTTGTGCTCCAAATAAAAATTCCGTAATAATCAATTTGAAGGAATAATTAAGCCCTTAACTTCAAATTAATGTTGTTTAGGTCAGGTCACTATCTCCATTCTCCCATAACCGCCTAACAAAACCTACTCCAATTAATGATATTATTATTTCTATAGTATATATTCAATTGAATATTCTTATGATATATTAAATGAAACCAAATTTGAACTCCTTCCATCCAACTTTTAATATTTTTACCTTTTTTGGTTTTCAATTTTTAAAACATATAATAAACAATCATTTTACATCTCAGTTGTAAATTCGGTGTGTAGGCGTTAGTCGTCGACAAGGATGAAAATATCGCGAAATATTGCGGATATATCGCAAATTTGAATATTGCGATATGGATATTGGGGTCTAATGTATTTTTTCCCAAGTATCGCGGATATATCACAAAATATCGCTAAATATCGATGTCGATATCGATATCGTTCAACCGTAGTGTAAAATTGGATGGAAATCGATAAATATCGCGGTTATATCGCACGATATCGCACAATATCGCAAAATCTGAAAAAATCGCAAACTTATTTGAAAATTTATTTTTATATGTACAAAATTATACATTTTATTTTATTATTAATAGTGCAAGAGAATATATTCTCAATTTACCTCATATATTTAGTAGTTTTTTTAAACATATGAATGAATTACACATGCATAACTATATCCTAAATGAGGAAATTGGATAGCTCAAGTGGTTAGAGCACCACTACCTAGGCTTTAGATCCTGGGTTCGAGTCATGGGGAGGGGAAAAGGGATGAGTATTTAATGTAATTCAAAAAATAACTATATCCTAAATTACTATAATGTGATGAGTTAGTATGAATGTTGTTTGGACAAATATGTCATTTCACCTACTATATGTGAACCCATAGCTTATCATTTTGATATTAATTATATGTTATCATGTATATTTATTTAATCATGTTGTCAATTAGTTTTCGTCAGCCAGTATTTAATTGTATTTTATCAATGTTGTTTGGACAAAAATGTCATTTCACCTACTATATTTGAACCACATAAGTGATCATTTTGATATTAATTATCAGTTATCATGTATATTTATTTAATCATTTTGTATTGTATTATGTTGTCAATTAGTTTTCGTCAGCCAGTATTTAATTGTATTTTATCAATGTTGTTTGGACAAAAATGTCATTTCACCTACTATATTTGAACCACATAAGTCATCATTTTGATATTAGTTGTATTTCATCATGTACATTTAATCATTTTATATTGTATTATGTTGTCAATTAGTTTTCGTCAGCCAGTATTTATATAATTTATTATATATATGCTTGTTTTAAACATATAATTTTAATGACTTTTGAATGGAATACATGTATAATAGTATGTTTTAATAATCCATAAAATTTCATGTTAAATTTTCAAGATTTTAATAAGATTTCCGTCATTTTTTCAATTTTTTTGCGATATCGATATGCGATATCGATATATCCCGCGATACATCCGTAAAATTAAAGTTGCGATGTTTGTTGCGATAGCGATATTTTCATCCTTGGTCGCCGATCTACGTCCTACTTAGCGATTTTCGACTAAATTTTTTTTTGGACTCCCGGTGTCAAAGTCCGATTCGAGATATGAAGTACACTATTTTAAGTAGAATCGATGGTGCGATCAAAACTCGTGACTTTGCCATAATTTATAACATTTTTTTTGTCAAATTTCACCGTTTAAAGGGTGAAAATCTCTTGAAAACTGCATTCTTATAATTTTCGACATTATTTAAAAAAAAAATCTATGTTCGGTGTCTAGGTGCTGGGCAGCTGAAATCCTTCCGAGTATCGATTTTAACTTATGCACCCTTACTTAACTTGGTTATATATAAAAATTTATTTATATATATAAGTGGATCGTACAAAATCATATTATACCTCCAAGTCCCAACATATCTATTTTATATATAAATAAATATTTATTAAAATTCGTGTTCGAAAAAATATACTCCTTATATAATTATATATATATGTGGATAGTACAAAATCATATTATACCCCAAGTCCCAACATATCTATTTTATATATAAATAAATATTTATTAAAATTTGTATTCGGAAAAATATACTCCTTATATAATAAATTTGGACAGATTAAGTTTTATTAAGAGAAGATAAATAAAAAAATCACATATTAAAGTTAACGTACACCACACCACCTCCATGAAGATCGAGACGTCAGCTATTTGAAAATGTCTCGTAAAGGGGATAATTATAGGGAGTAATTCATGAATTTATATATGGAACTCCAGTTCTATAAATTATAGTGGAATTAGACCCATTTTTTTAAATATATATATATATATATATATATATATTTTTATTTTTTTTTAAGTAGTAGAATTACAGATAGGAGTAGAATTACATATCACTTATCCTCACCTATCCAAACAACAAATTCTACCAAAAGATCACAAATTTCAGACTCAATCGTGAGAGGGTGGAAGTATCAACGATCAACGAGCATACCTTGAAACTCCGCGATCTAAGAAGATAGCAATGGCCGTGCTACAAACCTCTCAAACCACATAATTACGGATCCAAGGCCTACCAGCTCCAACAGGCACAACAAAGTGCCACCATGGGAAAACCCGAAAACGGGAAGAAAACCCATCATAACAGGGAAGAAAACAAACCAGCGGGGAAAGGGAAAATACCGACAACGGGTACAGGAAAAATACCGAAAGCAGAAAATAACGGCATAGAAAAAAAACGATCCTAAAAACACCAGATCTAAACTAAGAAGCAAACTAAAATAACATGCAGAAAGTAAAAACGAAAATAAAATGGGATCAGACGGATGACTCACCCGATCAGTCACCGTGGCTCCGACGGGGAGATTCACCCATTGATCCCAACTAAATCCCTACACTACAAAAAAAGGGTGTTTTGGAGACGGATTTCCCGACGGAATTTCCGTCGGCCGCCGATGTTACCGACGGATTTGCCGACGGAATGTCGGCCGTCCCCTTTTTCATCGTCAGTATTTTTACCGACGGATGTTTGCAGTCCGTCGGGATGTCCGACGGATATGCTGACGGATAGTCCGTCGGAAATGCCGACGGATATGCCGACGGATATTCCCTCGGTATATCGGCCAACCCGTTTAACAAACCGGGTCAACATTCCGTCGGTAATTCCGTCGGAAAGTATGGATTAAAATAATTATAAAATAAATTAGAATGAATTAAAATAATTATAAAAGAAATTAATTTTTGAATAAATATTGATTTCGAAATTTACATGCCGACGGAATATCCGTCGGCATAATACCGAGGGAATATCCGTCAGTAAAACAATATAAATAATAAAAAAAATATGATTTCGAAATTCACATACCGACGGAATATCCCGACGGATTATCCGTCAGTAAAACAAAATATTAATAAAAAAAATATGGGTGGCCGGGGAGGCCCCGACCAGAATTTCATTTTCCGACCACAATTAATTGGCATTGGTTTGTCGAAATACTTTTTAAAATTAAATATAATAGTGATCACACCTCTCTCAGAATCATAAAGTTTGATTATATTGTTCGACTAATTTTAAAAGATATAGCACGATATATAACAAGGATAACGAATTCATAAAAAGAAATCATATTACATCTTTCAAAATTGCATCAGGAATATTTCCACTCAGCATGTTTCTAGTCACAAACCTGGAACATCATATTACTGTTAGATAGAAAAGAGCAAACAAATTCATAAAAAGAAATCAAGAATGTACTCAATTACTTGTTATATAAACGTCCAAAAAGATACTAAATTCATGTATGTTATAAAGTAGTAAACATTACATCAATCTCAATAAATAAAACGAATACTATGCTCAATAGAATACTTTTGAAATAAAACGAAAACTATGCTCAGAAAATGCATAAGAACAAAAGACAACGAACTTGTAGAGGGCGCCGATTGGGACGACGGAGGAGAGGTAGATGCGGCGGGTCAGGGCGGCGGGCTCCACGAGTTTGAAGATGCGGATGGCGGCGAATGCGAGGGAGGAGCAGAAGGCCATGTGAATTTCGGCGAGGTGGTGGAGCTTTTGGCGAGGTGGTGGAGGGAGGCGAGGTGGTGGAGCTTTATTCGAGGTGGTGGAGGGAGGCGAGGTGGGAGAGACGAAAATTCGGAAAGAAAACCCTAGGCTGAGGTTTTATATAAGGGTACATACCGACGGATAATCCGTCGGTATTGTTCAAAAAGTAAATACCGACGGATAATCCGTCGGTATTGTTCAAAAAGTAAATACCGACGTAAATACCGACGGATAATCCGTCGGTATTGTTCAAAAAGTAAATACCGACGTAAATACCGACGGAAGGTGAATTCCGTCAGCATTTTGGCGATTTTTTTTTTTTTTTTTTAAATAATTCAATTTTTTTCTATATACTTACTAAATTACCAAAATATTTTTTAAAAAAATCACGAAATTCATTTCTTCCACATATATTAATAAATATATTGGTTGTGGCTTATATTTATAGAATACTGCTTCCCATGCATCCCAAACGGTGCAAAACCATCAGTACACAAACCTAATCTCACATTCCTCGGTTCACAACCAAAATTTGGAAACACGTTGTCAAGATGTTTCCAGGCCTCTGAGTCTGCCGGATGTCGCATCTCCCTCGACTCAGCCGAAGAGGAATCTGTAGCATGCCACGTCATGTGTTGTGCAGTGGCACTTGATTGATATAATCTCATCAAACGGGGAATGATAGGAAGGTAGTACATCTTCTTATATGGCACTTTCTTCTTTGTCTTCTTCGATTGACCACCAGGTCCCTTTCGACGTGCCTCTTTGTACCGGGGATGGCCACACAATCTACACATATTCAGACTGCTATCTTCGTCACCCCAATATAACATGCAACCATTCACACAACAATCAATCTTCTCAACCGGCAAACCAACATTCTTCAACATTTGTTTGCTTTGATGAAACGTCGTAGGCACCTTATTATTTTGAGGACAAATTTCACTGCATAACTGTGTCACTTGCTCATATGCCCTGTTAGAAAGCTTGTTCTCGGTCTTAATGTTCATGAGTCGTGCATTAAATGACAATTGTGAGTGAGATTCACAACCCGGATATAAATCTTCTTCGACTAATTTGAGCATCTCATAAAACCGAAATGCCTCATTCGTCGGCTCCTCTTCCATGTTTGAAAAGCCAGCTTCCCTGATCATTGTTTGATACATATTCGGTTCTTCGTCACCAAAATGTTGTTCTTCGTCCCCAAACTGTTGTTCTTCGTCACCAAAATGTTGTTCTTCGTCCCCAAACTGTTGTTCTTCGTCCCCAAACCGTTGTTCTACCTCGTTACTAGTGCCAACATGATCGAAATTTGCTTCAAGTTGATAGATTCCAGTAGTGTAATAGTAAAACACTTCATCAAATCTATAAGGCCAACGTGTTTCGCCATGACTAGTCCAATTATAATAATTATCAACGAAACCATTCTTCACAATATGCACTAGGACCTCATCAATCTCTTTATATTGCTTATTCTGACATTTCTTAGCATTACACGGACACCTAATGCAATTTCCACTCATGTAATGTGGCTGGCTTTTTGCAAATTCAACAAATAACACGAGTTCATTATAAAATTCCACATTCACATTTCCTCTAATCATTCTAGGAGTACAATACATCCAACGACGGTCAGGCAAATCCATCTGCTAAACATTTAAGTGGAGCAACACATTACTAAACTAAACTTATAATAAATTCAAACAAAACTTATTATATATATAACACATGTAATTACATTATATTGAATTTTATATATAGAGTAAATTAAAAATGGTAGAAAATGTACCGTAATTTGATGTTTCTGAATACCCGAGCGTGAAGTGGAAAATTAGGCAGTAGAAAGTTTTGGTGTAAATTTGCAATACGAAAGTGAAGTGGAAAAAAAGAAAGTTTTAGGGATTTCCCGACGGATATGCCGACGGACTTATCTTTCCGTCGGCATTTCACCCGCCCAAATTTCCGTCGGTCAAGATAAATGCCGACGGATAATCCGTCGGCATTTATCAAATGGTGAATTCCGACGGAAACTGAATTCCGTCGGCATTTCACCCGCCCAAATTTCCGTCGGTCAAGATAAATGCCGACGGAATATCCGTCGGCATTTATCAAAAGGTGAATTCCGACGGAAACTGAATTCCGTCGGCATTTGGCGTGTTATTATTTTTTTTTTTTTATTAATTAATTCAATTTTTTGTATATATAGCAACAACACAAAGCTCACACACACCATATTCGATTTTTTCTATTTTGCAAAGAAATATCATGTCTTCTTCATCTTCTATTCGATTTCAGCAAGGCCTTGTTTGTTATTGTGGAAAGGCATGTCGTACATATGCTTCTAAACAACCTAGAAGTAAAGGGAGGATATTTCATAATTGTCCTGACTCCCAAAGTGATGGCGGTGGATGTGGTTTCTTTGTATGGGCTGACACTTTAGAAAAGTGTGTTGTTGACAAGAATCAAGAATCTAATCAAAGTGACCAAGAAACTGAAGACATGAAGAAAATGACTCAAGAGATGAAAAAATTGGTTACAGAGATCAAGAATTTGGCTGAAGAAATCAAGGATTTAATCAAAGTGAACAAAATCATTTTGATTGTGCTAGTTGTCATGGTTGCATCTACCACCTTCAAGTGGTTTGGTTAAATATATGTATAATGCACTCTATATGAGGCTATTTTAATTTGTACTAAAATGCACTCTTCAAGTGGTTTAAATCTATATCTAGAATGCACTCTAAATGAGATTATTTTGTACTCAATGAAACAAATGAATGCACCCAATTTTCATCTATACACCAATAAACTGCAATATATAGTTCAACATATTTTTCAACATAAACATAAATATATACATAAAGATAAATAAGTTCAACACAAAATTAAATAAGTTCAACAGAAAATTAAATAAGTTCAACAAAAAAATAAATTAGTTCAACACAAAATTAAATTGTTCAAATTGTTCAACCAGGATAGTTGCCAGGAAAGTTGTCAGTGCCGGGAAAGTTAAAATATTCATCCATACCATCATTCAAGTTGACGTTGCCACCGTCGGCCTGACCTGCATCTTGATCTGGAGCTGGAGCTGGAGCTGGCGGTGCTTGCCCCATCGTCTGTTGATAGATGGCCTCGATCTGCTCAGCAGACATCCCCAACGTCCGACCCGCATTGGTACTCCAGAGGCGGAAGTAGTTCTCGAACGTTGCCATGACGTTCGGATCCGGGACGGCAGTGGAGGATACGGACGGCTGCGATGCACTCCGGGCCGACCGACCACTTGGTGTCCTCACGGCGCTGCTCATCCCACCAAGGCCAAGGACCCTTCCCTTGGAGGTCGGGGCAACGTCAAGGTAAAGCTGGTCCACGTCAACAACCGGAGGGGTACCGCTGCTTCCGGATGAAGCAGTAGCGGTGGCTTGCGTCTCAGCCTCTTCAATCCTCTGTCGGACGCTCAACTACATAATTAAAAAATTAAAATTAATTTAATTATCTATATATATATATATAATGTAATTAATACATAAATTTAATTAAACTTACGTGGAGGTCAGTAGTGCGCCCGTAGGTGGACGTCTGTGTATCGGCATTAAACGGATGAAGAAGGCTCAGCCGATCCAAGTGGGTGTGGGGACGTCCAGTCTCCCGCTCCTATTACGTATCAAATAAACATATACAAATTCATTTGGATAACTAATATAAAATAATTAACTATAATTATTTAATTTTTAAATAATTAAATAAAACTTACGAGAGCAAGTGATTGCTCGAGGACGGACCGAGCTCCCCCCCGATGCACTGCCATCCCGCCTCCAACGTCGGTTCTGCGGTTGGCCCGAGCTTTGTCACACTTGTTTTGGTAATCCTGCTCCATCCACTTCACAACCAACGACTCCCACAGGTCAACACCATCCTCGTCTTTCCCCAGATCAAGATTTTTGTCTTCATCACGCCAGGCCTTTCTCCAGTCGTACATCGTGTTCGTGTACCGAGTAGAACAAAGATTGTTCCACTTCTGGTAAATAGCGTCGTCCGAGTAGATCGTCGTATCCCAACGGGCCTTTTTCTATACAAATAAATATTCAACATATTTATCAAATAATATGAATAATTAGTTATTTAATAAACTTTAAATATTGTAATTATATACCTGGAACTCCTCGAAATAATCATCCTTTTTAGATTGTGGCACCTTCGACCAAGTGATAGCACCCTTAGAAATCTTGCAATCCTTAAAGGATTTTGTGCATATCCTGGACACCTCATTACCGGGCATCAACCTGTAAAATTATTAACAAATTTATAAACTAACACATTATAAATAAATAAATAAAGTTAATCGTTATTGAATCTCATCAAACATTAGAATTATTGACTTACCTTCCTGAAACGATATCAACGGGTTACCTTGTGTCTCGAACAGGATGCTGACGAGAAGAGGATGACGAACCAACCGACATCGTAGTCGGCGGCGGCGGCGACACTGCCACAGGAGGAGGAGGAGGAGCCGTCACAGGAACTGATTCATCCCGAGACCTCCTTGCACGTGACCAAAGTGACGACCTACGACGTGAACCCGAACCCGAACCCGAACCCTGATTCGGTACTTGTTCACTCATCTGTTTCAATCAATAAAAAATACATAATTTTACTAATTATCAATTTAATGAACATATTGCTAATTTAAAATTTTTACAAATATAGCATATTCCTAATTTAATCAATTACTAATTTAATCAACATATTCCTAATTTAAATCAAAACAATATATATATAACCTAATTACAACGTGATACCACCGTCGAACCATCTAATTAACTAATAATTTAAACAATTGATTGAAACATACATCACCTAAATTAAAAATATTTCTAAATTAACATATTCCTAAATTAACAAATCTAAACATAATTAAAATAATATTTTTCTAATTGGAGTTTTCTAATTATCAATTTGATGAACATATTCCTAATTTAAATTTTTTTACTAATATAGCATATTCCTAATTTAATTAATCAACATATTCCTAATTTAATCAACAATAACCTAATTTAATTATTATTTTTCTACCTAACTTAATCAATAATAAAAAATTGAACATATATATTCCTAAATTAACAAACCTAAAACTAATTAAAATAATAATTTTCTAATTGGGTCAATAATTATCAATTTAATGAACATATTCCTAATTTAAAATTTTTACTAATATAGCGTATTCCTAATTTAATCAACATATTCCTAATTACAACGTGATCCAACGGTCGAACCACTATATCTAAACTAATTTAAACAATTGATTGAAACATGCACTACCTACATTAAAAATATTCTATATCAAAATTACACCATTAAATTAAACTAGTAATTAACTATATAACAATTGATTAATGTATACATATAACAATTAAGTAGTAAATTAACCTTAAAAAACAACTCTATCAAAATTATTCTTAATCAACAAATTAAATTAACTAACATTCGTACTAACATGATCATAATATTTTAACAACTAACTAAATCAATATAACATGCAAATCAACATTAAATTATTCATATTTACATATATTCATGCCTAAACATATATAAGTATTAAAACTAAGTAATAGAACTAATTAAGAAAACGTACCGTATCGATGTAATCGGAGAAATTTGCTTCAATAGCCTCGTCCTCGTCTTCGTCTTCCCCACCGAAGCCTCGCTCACGCACTCCCCTTTTTTTTTTTTTCGCCAAACATTCTGATATCAGGCCTTTATATAAAAAAAAAAAAAATGCCGACGGATATTCCGTCGGCATTTCCCTCGCCAACCGCCCTATATTAATGGTAACCGTTACCTTTTTTGGAAAACGAGGCGGTGCGGATTCAACGTGTCGTATGCCGACGGATTATCCGTCGGCATGTCCGTCGGCATACGCTTTTCTAAATATCCGTCGGCATTATCCCTCGGTAAATGTCGACGGATGGAAATCCGTCAGCCGTTCCCTCGGTATATGCTGACGGAACCGACATCCGTCAGCAATTCCCTCGGTAAATGCTGACGGCACCGAAATCCGTCAGCATTTATGTTGACTTTCCAAATCCGTCGGCATTCCGTCAGCATATCCGTCGGCATTGCCGACAGACTATAATCCGTCGGCATATGTCCGTCCCTATAACTCGGGTTTTTTGTAGTGCTAAAAAAGACCCCTTCGCCCAATAGAAAAGCAGTGCAGCGGAGCTACAGGCGGCGACTCTGCAGGTAGTGCGTTGAGCGGCGGTGTTGCAAGCGACGCGGCGGCAGGCGGCGGTGTTGCAAGCGGCGCGTCAGCAGGCGACGGAGTTTCAAGCGGCGCGGCGGCTCAACTTCTAACTTTTGTGCAGAAAATAGGCGATGTTGTGTGATTTTGTTTGGAGGTTGAAGTTGGAGGGGTTATAAGCAAGCGGTTGTGGGGTATAAAAATATATATATATGAGTTCCTCTCAAATCAGACCCATTTTTTTAAATATACTACTCCGTCCACCCATAAACTTCTCGCTACTTTTGACATAAATAATAAGACAAATAATTAAATAATATATATAATACAAATTATATAATTGAGATGGAGAAAACGTAAAATATAATTATAAGAGTAAAATTAAATAAGTGACATTATATATAAATAAGAGTGAAGTGTTAAATAAATTGAGCTGCTTGTGAGCTCGGCTCGGTTCGACTCGACTCGACTCGATTCGTTCGTTAAACGAGTTGAGCTCGAGCTAGCTCGTTAGATACTCGATTTATTAACGAGTCGATTCGAACTCCACTCGATAGGCTCGATATATTTAAATTTTTTTTCTTTTAATTCTATTAGACTCGACTTGATAGACTAGCTCGTTAGGCTTATAAGAGCTTGAACTTCAAGTACTCGACTCGAATAACATGAACTCTAAGTGAAGTCATGTAGGGATATTAATTTAGAAGACATTTATCGAAAAAGACATGAAAGTTTATATAGGGGCAGAAGACGGACAAACAAACGGAAATGGTAAAATGAAAAATTCATTGATGGAGGGAGGAAGAATGTGTGTGACATCTATATGATATCATAATTTTTTAAATATATTTTATAAAACTAAATATTGAATAAATAAAATAGGTAGAAATATATATACTAGTATAGTCTGATTACTAATGGCGGTTCTCAGTTAGTACACTCACATCGGGTCAACTAGTTATATGTGCAATTTCACAGAAACTACGAGTTGAAACTAGTTATACAGTCACTAATGAGTTAATTAATTAATTAAAATTAAAAAAATAGTAAATGATAATCATGCAATTGACAATTCAAAGATAAAATCCAGCACAAGACGTTTGAAGTCAACAAGGGAAAATTAACTATATAGTGGACGGTATTATTTTTTTATTCATAGCCGCAACTCAACTAATTTAATAATATAATTTTCCTGTCAAAAAAGAAAAACTAATTTAATATTAACTACTTCCCCTAACCGACCACATTTATAGTTTCTCATTTTGTTTTATTCTTTTTGGTCAAATCCTTGCCAAACATATGATGCTTTTAATTACTTTTTAACTCATATTTTTTTTGACCTTATATGATTTTATCAATTAAGATCTAGCTAAATTTATCCAAAATCTAATCTAACATCCTTTTCTAACTAATTATCATAATCTAACTCATTCAACCTAATCTAACATCATATTACAATCAATTAAACATAAATATAATCTAACTAAACTAATTCAATAAAATGCAAGAAAAGTAAAAATCTTAAAACAAAAGAAACACCGTAAGAGAAATGACTTTTAGTGACAAAATTTATGTCATTATAGTTTCTCTAGCTAAAAGATTTTAGTGGCAGTAATTGACTTTTAGTAAGAGGTTCTATCATTAATTCTCAAATTGCTGTCACTAAATACTTTTAGATAGAGAAACAATAATGAGAGGAAACTGTCATTAAAAGTCAATTTTCTTGTAGTGAAATAAATGGTAAAAATATATAATATTAAAATGAAGTGCAATGAAAACTACGAGCATTTGGCACCTGCAAGACTCTCGACGAGCATTTTCACGCAGAGAGAAAGAAGAAGAGATGAAGCTAGTGTGTGCAGTTTGATGATTATAATTCTGAATTAGCATTTTAATTTGGTCTTGTATACAATTAGGTGCATATGCCTCGTAAATGAATTTTAAGTGATTTAAATATATTTTAATTGTTCAGTCGAATTTTAGATCCACCACATTAGAACAAAGTTAAAATTATAGTTCAATTACACCGATTACACTATATCAATATGATGCATTTGATGCACACTAGTGTGAATTCTATATTTAGAACTACATGAATATTACATGATTTTTTAGGGGAGAAAAAAAGCATAAGTTGCATACGTTTTTTAAAATTTTATATACGACAAGAAATGTTGATTTTCGATAAAGTCATGATCCTCAAATTGTTAGATTTGTAAGGGTGTTTGTAAATTCTCCAAACTGCTATCATAATCGTTTTTTATTTAAAAATGATAAAATGAAACTTAAAAAATAAGTGATTCTTGAAACAATTTAGTTTAGGGGCTAGTCTTGTATGAAATATTGCATATATGCATTTCAATTATTCACACACGTGTTCTTTATAAATACACCCACAAACTTAATTTACACACACATTTTTTATAAATACACCAACAAACTTAATTCACACACACATTTTTTATAAATACATCCACTGACAGCTTAATTCGAAATTTTTAATCCGTTTATTTTACTCATTTATGTGATTTTTTTATCTTTTATTTTATTGTCGAACGTGGGATATTAAATGTAGTAATTCAAATTGTAATATGTAGTAATACACATTATTTTATGTAGTAATAACACAAACTATTTATATAATAATACAAATTCTTTTATTTAGTAACACGTTTTTTCTAGTGTTTTTATTGATGTAGTAACTCACATTATAATATGTAGTAACATATATTATCGAATGTAGTAAACAAAATAATCATGTTGTAATACAAAATGTTTTATTGTAGGATGATGCGAAAAATATTAGATCATTTGATAAAGTTACATATAGTAACAAACGTCTATTCAATGTAGTGATTCAAACTATAGTATGTAGTAACATATAATTTTTTATGTAGTTAAACAAATTATTACATGTAGTAATAACACAATTTTATATAGTAATACTGATTCTTTATATATATATTTTATATAGTAATACTGATTCAAACTGCTCGGAGAAGACGACCATGTTCAATTTCTGTCAGTGGGTGCATTTATAAAAAAATTGTGTGTGAATTAAGCTTATGGGTGTATTTATAAAAAATGTGTGTGTGAATTAAGCTTATGGGTGTATTTATAAAAATATGTGTGTGAATTAAGCTTATGGATGTATTTATAAAGAACGGGAATGACTCAAATGCATGTATGCAATATTTCATATAAGTTTTTGTGTTTAGTTTACAAGCACTTCCTAAATATCCATTCCACCGACCACCATACTAATTTTGTAATTTCCCCTTGTGATTATATCACAGACTATCTATTTGTTTTACACTTATTAACTTTTTATGGGAAATTTTTAGTTGAAGTTCAACTAATAAAATGGATTGTATTTTGTCTTTTTGTGATGAATTTCGCCGGAAAACGCACCCACTTCTCATAAAATATATCAATCCATTTAGGGGGTGTTTAGTGTTTTTACCACTTTTGGATGGATGGATGTGTGGAATTAATGGGATTAAAATAAGGCATGATCAGAACTATATTATTCTTTTATTAATTTTAACATAATTTATTAATCACGTTATGATTAACTTATTAGGCATCATTGGTTTTTATATTGGGTTCACGTTAACAATATCACCGTCGTACACTGACGGACCCAAGTCACCCAACAATGAACAAGGAGTACAGTTGTACCTCCAACCTCAATATTTTCGTTTTATATATATTTCTATGTTAAAAAAAAAAAATTAAATTACACAACTTTGTAGATATAGTTTGGATCATTTATTTTCACTTCTCTCTTTGACCCATACAAAGAATTAATTAAAGCCTCTCCTTTTTTCCCTACAAAGAATTAACCCTCTCTTCTATTTTTTTTCAATTCTAAATACGTAATTAATATTTTAGGGTCAATTAGATTATTATGTTAATTGATTATATTTAATTATAGATTAGTATATTTTTTAAATATGTTTATGAAATTACTTAATTTAAATTTATAATTAATTCTTTAGTTATATCATATGTGAATTATCATGCTAATTTTTGATTGATTTATTATATACTCCACTCATATTATATCGGTACTATAAATGTGGAAATATTATTTTTAAAATAAACTATATAAAAATAAGATGTAAAATAGTATAGATGATCAATTATATCAAATTATTTAACCACTTTCATTGAAAAAAAATGACATGTTTCTACAACGTACTACATAGTTTTAAAACTATGAAAATCTAACATACCCAATTGTAATTGTACTTTTAATTTTATTTAACTTAGTGCACTATTATCTTGTTTATTTGCCTATTTAATTTGATTGTATGCATTTTAAATATAAGATATTAATTATGAATAAATATTTTAAAATTATCTACTAATATTGTACCTTCAGATTCAAAATTTTGGGTTCGCCACTTCCGTGGTACATAAAAAGTGTTATTATTAGATATACAAAGTATCACTTGTTAACAAAAGTTTGACATTTAATTAGTGATGCTTAATATGTACTGATAATAATAATAGTTTATATGTACAACAATAATACTTAAAAAAAAGTTCACCGTCCTAAGTTCACAGAAGTTTTTGTTTTTATTGGTGATGACTTGAAAATTGGGTGTCGAAACAATGAAAATGGTGATTATTTAATGATATATATATATATATATATTTTTTATTAATATTTCATACGTTAATATAAAGAGTTGGATTACTCATCCCACCTTTCTGGTAGAAGAATATATATATTTCTTAAATATAGTAGTGATTTACACTGTGCAGCCATTTAGTATGTGGTTTCATTCCTACGAGACATTTTTCATGTTTAACTAGAATGAACCATTATAATTTAAACTGTTTCCCGTCCTACGCGTCATCTTTGTCTTTTCCACCGTCGTGGTCATACCCCAACTTTTTTTTCATTTGTTTTTGTTGATATATTTCGTGTGTGCTCTCATTTCAATATGTCTACTTATTTGAAGGGTGTATCTTTTTCTTATTTCAGATTTTTCTGAACAAGATTTTAACAGCGCTCCGACCTCTAATCCGTCTCATAGATTTATAATTTTATGTTTTTTTCTTTTTCTTTTCTTTTAATGCAAAAACTTTTTATTGCCATTATAATTTAAACTTATTAAATGTATATGCAAATTGTATAATTTTTATATGGCGTATTTCACTACATGCATATCCAATATACAGTAGTCGTATACTCGTATAAATCAACATGTCCTTATTAATAACGTGGATTATAACTCCAGTGATGCTAATTAAAATTTTAAGCTTAAGTAATTAATAAGATATTCAGTTATTCGGATGAACAACACTTATGTGAAATATTTACAAATGAAATATATTTATTTAAGACAATTTAAAAGAAATTACGGGACATAAGTTCAGGTCTGAATCATTTAAAAAATGAGCAAATAAGTGGTTTACTATAGGATCAAAATATTATTATTTTAAGACCAAAATATTTCCTGTGTACGTACTACTACATGTCAAAAAATATATTAACAAATCTGTCCAATTAAAAAACTAAGTCTCTAGATTATTTTTTTGAATTGTAGAGTAGTGCACTTTAAACCCTATAATAACAATATTTTGGTCTTGTAATAATATAGTTTTGGCCTTATAGTAGCATACAATATTTTACTATTCTACTAGACATGTTCGTCGGTTGAAAACCGCCGGTTTCGGTTAGAAATCGGCGGTTACGGTTTTCGGAAATGGCGAACCGTAACTGAACCGCGAACCGCCGGTTACGATTACGGTTTTTGAACCGGCGGTTCAGTTTGAAAACAGCCGGTTTGGCGGTTTTAATTTTTTTTATTATATAATTTTTTTAATATTATCTCTGTTTTCGCTTGTTTTCACTCTGTTTTCGTTCGTTTTTTATTCGTTTTAACTCATTTTTTAGAAAATATATTACTAGAATTGAATAAAAATTATATAACTTAAATTTATACATTAAAAATAGAAGAATTGTGTATTAAAAAAATAATTTTTTTTTAATAAAAACTGTCAAACCGCCAAAACCGGCGGTTTGCGGTTTGTCAAAATGTCAAACTGTAACCGACCCGCCATTTTTTGGTTACGATTCGGTTTGTAAACCGTAACCAACGGTTTGGCCGGTTGACCGGTTTGGCGGTTCGATTTTGCGCATGTCTATACTCTACGACCAAAAATATTGGTATGTAAAAAATCAAAATCATTCAAAATTTAATTTAATATTCTCTCTAAAATATACTCCATCTTCACAATATTCTCAATTTTACATAAATTTTACTCCCTCCGTCCAATTTTATTATGCCCATTTCTTCGGGCACAAGTTTTAATGAATATTGATTAGTTTATATATAAAATAGATAAGTTAGGGGTATGATGGGATGTTGTGGGGTCCATTTATAGGTAAAGTGATTGTTTATGAATAAAGTTGGTGGCAATTTGAGTAAATAAGTGATGGTTGGAGGGTGGAGATAAAATAGTGTGAATAATATTATTTTCATAAAGGGAATGAACATAATAAAATTGGACAACCAAAAAAGGAAAGCGAGAATAATGAAATTAGATAGAGGGAGTATTCTTTTTTCTGCACACATACACAAAACTCAATTCATTTCTTTATTTTATATATATAAAATTTTACAAAATTACTCTTTAAAACTTCACTCAGTATTACATTTTTATAATATACATGAACACTTACATATAAAAATAAGAATGAGGTAGTATAATAATTTGTCTAAATTTATGTGGACTGACGAAAGTCCATTTTAAGTATGTACTATAAAGCAAGACAGCAACCAAATAAGGGACAATTTTGCATTTTGTAATTCGTAGCCCAAGTCGTCAGTTGCATATCCAAAATATGCAAACGCTTTAATTTTATTTTATTAATTTTTACTCAGTTATTAAAATTTTGTTTGAAGTTTCAATATAATAGGAGTATTATTGTATATGTATGATGGTATTATAATTGGACATTTGTTAAAATAGTTTGTCTTTTACTTAATTGGATATTTCTAAAATGGAAATAAAATAACTTATTCCCTTTTTAACTATTCCCTCGTACATTTTAATATTACACTACATTGTCGTTATTTTATTTTATTTACACAAAAGTATATTTTTTGTCTTATTTATTTCAATTTATTTCAATTGATCAACATTCCTTCATCAAAAGATGGTACTCCCTCCGTGTATTGTCAAAAAAAAAAAAAAAATGGTACTCCCTCCGTCCCGGAGAAACTTGCACGCTAGAAATGGCACACATTTTAATAAATGTGTAAGAAAAAGTGTAATGAGTGATGTTTTGAGGGGTAATTTTGTAAAGTTTTATGAATAAAGTAAAGTAAAAGATAGATTGAGTGTGAAAAAGTAATGACATAGGGGTAAATATGTGTATATTTTGAGGATGAGGGTTATGACAATATTTCCTTTTATGGAGTGTGCAAATTGGTATAAGACATTCATATATATGAAAAGCCACATCATCAATTGTTGGTATGAGACATTCAAATTGGTATGTGTAATCTGACGTGGCAAGTTTCGATAAGCCACATCATCAATTGTTGATTGGAGAAAAAAAATGTGTATCTAATTATAACACGATGTAAGGTTGGAATTTTTTACAATAATCTTAAAAATCATGATTAAATTGATATTGAAATTAAATGTGGTATATTTATTTAGAATTAACCCTTTTTAAAATGAACACAATTTTGATGAACATAAGTGAAAAATAAGTACACATTTAGTGCATGGATGGATTATATAATTAAAATATAGTGAAAAAGATCCAATTAACTTTAAGACGAAAAAGAAATAGTAGAAAAATAAAAAATAAATATTTATATACAAAAGCTATATATATATACATGTGCAAGCGTGTTCACTTTTGAAGTCAGTAATTCTAGCTCCGGCCATCCTTGTCAAATAACTCTCGCTTCCTCATACGCGTGTTTCATGTATATATACCCCCTTCTATTTTTAGAACTTCTAATCTCTCTTCAAATCCGTTTTTAGAAACCCGACCCGACCCGATTTCATTCATGGCTTCCTCGAACCTCTATTGCATGCCAAATCCGACCATGAATTCCGCTACATTCACACAAGAAGAATCTTCTATCTCTAATATCCCACAATCATATTCTTGTTTAAAATCAAATCTTTCCTCCCATAATTACAACATTAATCTTCTACAATCTAAATCCATGACCTCAAAATTAGCGTGTGTTTGGAGGGAGATTCATGGTTTGAACAACTGGGAAAACCTAGTTGAGCCTTTACACCCCCTTCTCCGCCGCGAAATCGTCCGCTACGGCGAGTTCGTCGCCGCCTGCTACAAGGCGTTCGATCTCGACCCGAATTCGAAACGGTACTTGAATTGCAAGTACGGAAAACGAAGCATGTTTAGAGAAGTTGGGCTCGGGGATTCGGGCTATGACGTCGTGAAGTACGTATACGCCACAGCGTTGGACACCAACGTCCCGATGCAACCCGATCCGAAAGCCAGATGGATCGGGTACGTGGCAGTTTCCTCTGACGATGAAACTGCCACTCTTGGGAGAAGGGATATAGTTGTTACATTCCGGGGAACCGTGACAAACCCGGAATGGATGGCTAATTTAATGAGTTCTCTGACGCCGGCCCGGCTCGACCCGCACGAGCCTCGGCCCGAGGTGAAGGTGGAAGCAGGGTTTTTGAGCTTGTACACTTCGAACGAAAGTTCTAGAAAGTTCGGGCTTGGGAGCTGTCGCGAGCAGCTCCTGTCCGAACTTTCTAGGTTACTCAACAAGTATAAGAAGGAAGAAATAAGTATTACTATTGCAGGGCATAGCATGGGAAGCTCACTAGCCCTTCTTTTAGGGTATGATCTTGCGGAGCTCGGGTTGAATCGACGACGCGAGGGTTCCGGGAAAGAGAATATTCCGGTGACAGTGTTTTCGTTTGGCGGGCCCAGAGTGGGGAATTCGGGGTTTAAAGAGAGGTGTGAAGAGTTGGGAGTGAAAGTTCTTAGAGTAGTGAATGTAAATGACCCTATTACAAAGATGCCAGGGGTTTTATTCAATGAGAATTTTAAGGGTTTCAAGGGGAGATATGAGTTTGAGTTCCCTTGGAGTTGCTCGTGTTATGCTCATGTAGGTGTCGAATTGATGCTCGATTTCTTCAAGATGCACAATCCGTCGTGTGTTCATGATCTCGAGAACTACATCGGGCTACTCAAGTGCCCCATGAGTTTGAAGAGGGATCGGAAAGGGGTGGATTTAATAGAGAGCGCTAAGGGTTTTCTTTCGACTCGTAAACAAAGTTTCGACGCGTTGCAATGGAGTAATGTGGCGGAATATATGTTGAATTTGGTTCAGTCCCAATGGACATGACTTCAATCCATCTTCATCAAACAAACTATTTAGTATAACATAGAATTAATTAGGATGTGTATTAATTGTAGAGAAGGAAACATGTCTTGGAGTGCATTTAGTCCGATACTCTATGGTTTCTATGGAAATCTAGAAATTGTAGAATCTTCAAAGGTTAGAATGTTGCCCCGGATAAGATTTTTGAGGAGATTCGAGCTAAAGTATGGAGTCTCTTTTTCTTACTACATTTTAGTGGTGTTAACCATTATTCGTTTCATTTCAGGATTGGTGTTGCAACTCTAGACTTTGTTGTGTAAGAAACTCTAAGTGATAGCTAGGCTTGGTTATGCTTAGATCAGTCTTCGCGTCATTTTATAATTGTAACTATGATTGACCCTTTTGAGTACCCCTAGTACTCGATAATATATATATTACCATTTTTGCTGTTAAAAAATAAAAAAAAGGATGTGTATTGTGTATTTTTGGTAATTTAGTATGATCATATATATACTGAGGTAGATAGAGGCTGATGAACTAACTAATTGCTACATAAGATCTCGTTATGCAAATGATCATGAGTTTGATGATGAATATGTAATGTGTGCACAAATATGTTAATGTGCTTTTAAATCATTAATTTCAGACTTGTATCACGAAAATATCAATAGGGGTGTTCATATAATGAGATGATTTGAGAAGGGACTAGGTTTCCAAGAATCATGAAGTTTTGGCAAGAAATTAAATGAAGTTTATTCGGATATTAGGTTCGTAATAAAATTTACCATCTAATTTCATATCAAAATCGATATATTGTAATACATACATATATAGTTGAACGGAGACAGTGTTGTGTAAGAAGATCGATGTCACACAAAAGAGTCTCTCAATTAGTATATATATCCTTGATGAAACTTATTATATGGTCGATCCTAAGAACAACTTTATGGTCAGAGTCAAACTTCAAAATTAGCCCTAAAATTATTTTCTCTTATGAACTCAAAGACACTATTCAAATTAATTTGAATAATAAATTATATTATTAGTTATACAATAAATGGCAGTTCAAATTGTTCAAATAACATAAGCAAGCAAAAGTACAAGTTAGTTTGTAAACATAAATAAACCAAAAGTTAGCACTGATCAGCAAAAAATTTGAGAAAAGAACACATACATAAAAAATTAATATGTAAAATTGATATAAAATTCTTAAGTTTTCATTTCATTGTCAGTCAATAATATTATCTACTTGTCCATCACGAGAATCCCAACAAGTGGTATCAGAGCGGGGTTCATAATTCTAACGAATGTGCCCGATGTTAATAGACAATTGAACAATATTTCATTGGTATAAGGCCTTTTGGGAAAAGTTAAAAGCAAAGTCATGAGGATTTGACAAACTAAAAAAGGACAATATCACTACTCCTATAAATTTTCGATCGTAATTCACATTTGTTCTAAAAATTATAACTATCATCAAGTGGAGTACAAAAATTATTTTTTGATTATAATATTTTGATTTTAGGATTTTGAATTAAAAGGCCCTTCTTAGAGGATAATTAATATTGTCATTTGAAATTTTGGATGAATAAGTTTGAAATTATTTTTGAAAAAAAAAAAACCGTGTATGAATTGGCCGGATACGCCATTCACCAATATTTTAAATAAAATTTAATTTTCATGTTTCCCTAATCAGTTTAATTATCTAAATAATTTATTTCGATCAGTTTAGATTCAGCATTAATCAAACAAATCCGACCAATTTATCCAATGCGCTTTATTTTTTTCAATTTGATGTTGTGAACTATTGCACCAAAACAATATTTTCAAAGTACATTCTCTAGCAACAGTTGTAGATGTCATGTTAACAACAAGGAAAAGAAATATGGATGCATAACAAAATTGTCGCTTTTACACTTTCATGTTTTGAAAAAGACTAAAGATAGTTATATAAAAAAATAATAAAATATATATTTATTGCAACATCTAAATATTTTGGGTTATAACTTGTCACAAAAATTATACTTACTCCGTATGATAGTCTCGTGCATGAAAACGTGATACTCTCTCCATCCAGAAATACCTTTCACAGGTAAGTGAAGACACTTTTTAAAAAAATGTAATAATAAATAGAGTTTTGAGTAGTAATTTTGTAATACATAAAGTAAATAAAAATGAGTTGACTTGTATATGCGTGGGCTCAAAAGTAATGACATTTTGTGTAAAACTGTAGATATTATAAGGATGAAGTTTATAAAGAGTTTTTCATTTTAAGAGTGGGAAAGGTATTGTTGAATATAAGAAAAAAAAAAAGAAAGGTAGTGTAAAAAGTTAAATTTGACGGAAATAAGTATGAAAGATATTGTACAAAGGAGGGAGAGAGTACTTTTTTAAAATTGTATGTTTCCTTCTCATGCAAAATTCTGCATACCTCGTATATATGTTTCGAGGCGAGACAATACGGTGGAAAATGGAATTTGGGATTCTTTAAAATAATGGGAGTGGGGAGCAGTGGAATAAAAAGCAAACGAATAAATTAATAGTATGTTCTTTTTCCTTTTAAGTTTTAAAAGCTCTCCATTTGTTTTATCTACATTGATTAATAATCAATAATATAGTATTAGGGCATGTTTGGTTTAATTGATTAAATAGGATAGATCGTTTTATCCCAATTATTCCTATGTTTGGTTTACAGGAATTAAACCCGTGATTAAAATAGGCCCGGAATTATTATTCTTCCTAATCATTTATTTGAGTGTTTATTAGTTCTAAAGAGAAGGTGGGATAATTTAATCCATCAATCCAAACACAAATCTCAATTTAAAAAATAATGCAATCTCATCTAATCCTATCCTACCTTATCTATTCCAACCTGTAAACCAAACATGCCCTTTTAGTATAATGAGTTGTTCTTCAGATATTAAAAAAAATATATATATATTAAAAGAGTTATGAAAGATAAAAGACGGTAAGAAATAGGAAAAAGAAAATTGTAAAAAAAGATATTGGATTTTACCAAAAATGAAAATTGATAAATTTTGATGAAACTCTCAAAATGACAAAATTGATAAATTTCGAAAGAATAAACTAACAAAATGAGATTGAGTGCATTATGTTTTGGGGGGTTTTGGGTCGTAAAAGTGCATATGTCTTCCTTTTTACTGTTGTCTTATTTAAAACATGATGGGTTAATTGTATTTAACCGACAATATATATCCCCGTTAGCTTATTATCAAATTGCAGAATTATTGTTCTTAAATTATTTTCTTAATAGAACTATTATGGGTCAAAAATTGACATTTGATCTTCTTTCAATCATTCAAAGGTACAATAGTGAAATTTTAAGGAACCGTCATCTCTCTAGCTACCTTAAGAAATCTGTCTAAATTTATTTTGTACATGAATTAGGCAATTAATATAAATAAATTAATTATCCACCTCTCTACAAGTTCGAACTTTTAGATAAAATATAATTCGTTTATGGTATCAGAGCTTTAGACCAATGTCCTGGATTCAATCTCTGCTGAAGTGCAGCTCGATGCGACGCATATTGTGGAATACAATGTTGTGGAGCATTTTCTCACGGATCTACCGAATTGTTTTGGTATCATGAGTTCTAAGCCGACAAACATCTTGAAACCGAACAAAGGTGTATATATGAAGGAGATAAGTAAGGTACAATTTATTCTAGATTTTTCATCACTTTGATGTTAAAAGGGTTATTAATGGTGCTACATGGACAACGGGGAATCACCCTCTCATTGTTCATCAGCTTCGAACGGGGGAATTTCCTTTGACAGTTCCTTTGCGGCATATCCGCTTCTGGATTCAGGTTTATGACCTTTCAGTGGGGTTCTTCTCGCCGAATATTGATAAAACCTTTGATAATTACATAGGGAGGTTTCTTGAGTGTGACTCGTCCAATCCACTATCAATTTGGAGGGAGATGAGGATTATAGTGGTCAATAAAAAGGTATGGAATATAAAAGAAAAAAAGAAAACCTAAAACCATAAGCTCACAAGTCGAGCCAGAGGCCGGAGTGCCGTTAAAACCTTGTCTGGGAAAACTCTCCTTAGGGACAAAACCCAGGCGAAGGAAAAAGGTAAACTCCTCTAACAATCAATGTCTGTAAAAGACGGTATACAAATCTTTATGCAAGAAAGTAAGTAAGAAATCTGGAGGATAGCCCCTCCAAATGCAGTTGATCTTCGTCTTGGCCACTGCGTCAGCCGCCTGGTTGGCCTCTCTAAAAGTGTGAGAATACCTAATGTGCATGTTTGTGGTAAGAGGATGAACCTGACTCCAGAGACCCTGTAGACGCCAAGGGATAGAAGGAGTAAAGCTCATCAAAGTGCTAACTGTCAGACTGGAGTCTGACTCAATCCATAAGAACCGCCACCCTTGGGCATGGGCATACTGAATAGCAATGAGTACCGCTGCTAACTCCGCCTCAAAAGGAATGCCCCAACCAACCTCTTGGGTAATAGCCGCAACAAAGAACCCCCGGAAGTTCCTAAACACCGCTCTTGCATGCAGACTACCGGGAGAGGATGTTGCACTGCCGTCTGTGTTGATCTTGTACCAATCCGGATCCGGGGGGATCCATCTAACAGACGAGCCCTGACGAGTCGGCTTGTGTCTGCCCAAAACACCAAGAGATCTGGCAATCAAGAGATCCCGAACTGAACCGTCAGCATAACCCCGAGAGATGCTATTGGCTTTCCTAATACCAGCAACGATCTGCGCCATACAACGTCTGACTGAGGGGGAGACCCCATCAAAGACCACCCTGTTCCGCAGAGCCCAGATAGCCCAAACTGTAGTGGCAAATGCCGCTCTCCATAACTCCAAAGACTGCGGACCCAATCGAACTCTAGTAGCCTGGAGGAAGATATCAAGAAAGCTGATCCCCATGTGGATCGTGACTCCAAAAAGCCGAGTCAGATGCTGAAGAACTTCCAGAGTGAATGGACAATAAGCTAATAAGTGGTCTAAAGACTCAGAGTCTCTACGACAGAGCATACACATCGAAGGACCGTGAATCCCAAATGAGACCAGCCAATCAGAAGTAGGGAGCTTGCCCCGTATCGCCCTCCAAATAACCGTAGAACGTCACATCGGAATGAAGGAACTCCAAATCCACGATGACCAACCAAGACGAGGGAGAGGAGATCTGAGCATGTCATAGGCCACTCGAGAGGTTAGCTCCCCTGAGGTGGTACCTTCCTAAATACGTTTGTCAGGGCCATGAAGAACCCTAATCTGAAGGATGTCTCTGACGATATATGTGAAGTCCGTAACGAAGCACTCCTCAAAGTGCCAACAATCGGCACAGAAGAAGTCCCCAACCGTGCTCTGCAGGGTAGCAGCAAACCAATCCGGGAGGCCAATCTTATCAGAAATAGTGTAACCCAACCAGTTATCATGCCAGAAGCTAACTGTCGAACCCCTACCAATCAACCATATTGACCCATCAGAAAGCCTCGAGACGTGAGGACGAATACCCGGCCCAATAGATGAGATTCTCCCATGGGGACGCAATCTGCCATCTGAGGTAAAGTGTCTCCTGTGAAGCAGAGATGTATCTGGAGATCTGTGCTGAAGAATGTCCCAACTCAACTTACAGAGAAAGGAGGCATTCGCCAATCTAATGGAGCGAACCCCCATCCCTCCTTCTCCAAAGGGAGCATAAACCCTCTTCCACGAGACCAAACAAGAACCACTCTTACAATTGACATCTCCCTTCCAAAGAAAGTTGCGCATAGCAGATTCCACCTGGCGAAGTAGTGAAATAGGCCACTTGTAGACCATCTTAGAGTGGACCATAGATCCCGTGATAACCGAGTTAATCAAACATCCTCTCCCTGCCAAGGAAAGGGAGTTACCCTTCCAACGACTAAACTTAGCAATAACATCGTCTGCCACAGGCTGTAGATGAGCCTTCCTGGGGCAGCCACGAAAGATCGGAACTCCTAGGTAGGTAAAAGGAAGGGAACCTTCTACGATGCCTGTGACTCTGAGCATCCGACGACGAAGCCTTTGGGGAACAGCACGCCCAAAGAAAGCTCTAGACTTCGGAGGACTATAGATCTGACCTGAAAGATGACCATACCCCTTAGGCTCGTATATGGCGACCCATTCAGGGTTATGAGTGCGGCAAAGCTCATAAAGGGCATTCCTCGACCGAATATGCCTCACCCCGCAAATGTTCCAAGAAAACACTATCATCGATCACTCGTCGAGCCGTGCATCGGCGGCTGATAGCAAGAATCCTCCCCAGACCAGCGTCTGGTATGCCTCGAAACACTCGATTGCTCCGACAAACTGGAGTCCTCTACAATAAAATGCTCCTTGGCAGTATCCATGAGGGAATCATAAGTCGGGGCACTCCGTCCCCTGACAGGACGTCGAAGAGGCGATGCTATGGGTCTAGCATATCTACTGCGAGCGTGCTCCAAGATGGAAGAGACCAAAGGAGGTGGCACCATCTGAAAGTTGTTCAGTCTAATAGAACCAAAATCTGACTCGTTACCCTGATGCTGCTCGAAATCAGGGTTTTCATCCGAAAGGGCCTCAAAAGTGTTCTCCACATGAACTAGTGCTGAGTTGGGGTCCTCCACATGTGCCCCATCATTAGTCCTGGAGCCCCTCTTAGACTTGCTCCATCCCCGATGGGCAGAAGCCCTCCGTTCACGTCGCTTGGCAGATTTCCTGCAAACAGCGAGAGAATGGCCCACGATCTTACAAGAGGTGCAAAATTCAGGAAGAATCTCAAAATAGACCTGAGCGAAATATCTGTGACCATCCAGTTGAAATGGAATGCTGTTTGGAGGGGCGGTAAGCATATCCACCTCGACTAGTAATCTGGCATAGTGGCCCATCGTGCCCTGTAAGGTACGCTCATCAATCTTCACCAGAGTACCTAACACAGATGCCAATGCCTCCAAGATCAAAGGGTCCCAAAACACAACTGGGAGATCCGAAAGACGAACCCAGAACGGGGCCAGCGAGGACCTAAAAGTGTTTGGGTTGAAGTGAGGAGACCATGTCAGCGAGAAACCCTTGCCCAAAGAAACAACATTGAGGTCCGTAATCTGCCATAAGGACTGAAGTGTCTCGAGCAAACGTGCATGATCATAAGGTTTCTCCCCTGACTGGATGATGACTCTACCAATCACCGTGTTCACAAATTGGGAAGCCCTCCTCTGAAATATGTCCTTATCAATATTGACAACAAGGACATCTCCATCCAAAACTGGCCTCATAGATTCTGGCAAACATGCACTAGGTCATGGCGGCCCCTGTTTTTTGCTGGCTATGACCTTGGCATACGAGACACCCGTGGGGGTGCGTACCTGCGAGGGAATGGAAGACGAAGCAGTACCAGAAATAGGGGTGAAAGCAGGGAATTCACTTTGAAAAGTGGACGTACCCTGTATGCCGGAGGGATGAGAGTGACCACCCCGTCCGGTGTTGGTGGCGCCAACCTGCCTAGGGGCAGAAGCATGATCAAGCATAGGAGCCTTTCCTCAAGATTTATCCCTAGGATCTCTCTAGTGGAGATTGACGTAGATCAACCTCTAAACCGTTTCAAGAATATCAAGACAGGTTTGGGCGCGATGGTAAGGGTAACGTTCAAGTATGAGAAACTAAACATGATATGCATTGTTTGTGGAAAGCTTGGGCATACAGAGAATTTCTCAGATGTGTTGTTCATCTTTAATGGTGGCAGTGTGAAAAGAGGATGAGGTTCGTTTTTTAAAGTTGTGGATCGACGTGCCCCATCTTCTTTATCTGGTGAGAACTGGCTATATAAGACGTAAAGGTGGTGGGTATCGCAAATATATAAGAGGAGAGTGAAGGCTCTTTTTCCGTTGTCACCCCTGACGATTAGAAGGCAGACTGTGGATCCACCCTAACTCTAGTAGCCTAAAGAAAGATGTCCAGGAAGCTGACTCCAGTGTGAATAGTGATGTCAAGAAGGTGTGTCAAATGCTGCAGAACCTGCAAGGTGATTGGGCAATGTACCAACAGATGATCCAAAGACTGTGTTACTACGACAAAGCAAACAAATTGAAAGGCCCTGAACCCCAAAAGACAAGAGCCAATCAGCCGTGGGAAGCTTGTCCCAAACAATCCTCCAAATCACTATAGATCGACACATCAAAATAAAAGAACCCCAAATCCATGACGACTAACTGAGCCGAGGGAGAGGGGATTTGAGCAAATCATAAACCACCCTGTGTGAATCAAGTCTAAGAGGGTCAAATGTATCCAGCTGCATGGCCAGACCATAACTCTTCTAGGGTTTTAAATTGCACAGCTGAGGAAGGGCTTCTGTTTATCAGGTAGGCTGCTGTTGAAACTATTTCTCCCCAAAATACTTTAGGCAATCCAGAGCTGCTCAACATGCACCTGGCCCTCTCAAGCAAAGTCTGGTTCATTCTCTCAGCTACTCCATTCTGTTGAGGTGTACCTGGTACTGTTCTATGCCTCACTATACCCTTCTTCTTGCAGAAAACATTGAACTCTTCTGATATGAACTCCAACCCATTATCAGTTCTCAAATGCTTGAGCTTCTTTCCAGAGACATTCTCAACCTCAGTGAGCCATTCCTTAAACCTTTCAAATGCTTCTAACTTGGATTTCAGGATAGTGATCCATACCTTTCTTGAGTAGTCATCTATGATAGACATGAAGTATCTCCCACCACTTCTGGTTTGATTCCTAGCTGGCCCCCATAAATCTGAATGGACACAGTCCAAAATTCCTTTGGTAGAGTGTGAACTCTTCCCAAACTTCAATCTCTTTGATTTCCCAAGAAAGCAGTGCTCACACAAATCAAGCTTTGTGATCTTGTCACCACCTAGCAATCTTTGCTTACTTAGCTCAAGTAGGCCCTTCTCTCCTACATGACCTAATCTTATGTGCCACAACAATGAGTTGTCTTGCACTCTTGCCACATCTGATCTGCTAATAACTGTTCCTCCCTTAAGAAAGTAGAGATCATTCATTCTCTCATCTTTAAGAACAATAAACTCCCCCTTTGAAACTTTGAGCTCTCCATCTTCTGACTGAAATTTGTAGCCCATTGAATCCAGCATACCAAGAGATATCAAATTTCTCTTGAGTTCAGGAACATACCTGACCCTCTTGAGAATCCTCACTACTCCATCATACATCTTCAAGTGTATTGTATCTTCACCTTTGACTTTGCAAGTGTGATCATTCCCTAACAACACAGAACCTCCATTCTGATGCTTAAAATCATGAAACCAATCTCTTCTTCGAGTCATGTGGAAAGAGCACCCTAAATCTAAAATTCAATCTTGTTGTTCTTTGGTGGAAGTGATGGATAGGGACTGAGCTGACTCATAGCCCTTCTGCTCCTTATCCTCTTGAGTTTGATTTGCTTGATTCTTATCAATAGGGTTCTTGGGACCAGATTTTCTCATAAGTTGTTTGTACTTGAAATAAGTACTCTTATAGTGCCCAGGTTTGTTGCAGTGGTGGCACACTACTTCCCCTTGATTTGACACTGCTGATTTTCCCTTATCAGCTCCCTTGGGTTGACTAGACCCCTTCTTGGAGGCAGATTTCTTCTGTCCTCCCTTGATTGCCAATCCTTCTCCATTGCTACTTTTATCTCCTTGAGATGTTTTATTATGTAGTAGCTTGGACTTGACAGCCAAGATCACATCCTCCAATGTGATTGCCTCCTTTCTACCATACAAGATGGTGTCCTTTAGGATTTCAAAGGACTTAGGAAGAGCACTCAACAAGATCAGAGCCTTATCCTCTTCTTCAAGCTTGACATCCAAATTTTCCAGATCATCAAGTATCTTGTTGAACTCATCTAGCTGCTCCGTAATGGGTTTGTCATCTCCCATTCTAAAGGCATACAACTTCTGTTTCGAAATAGAGTCGGTTAGCAAGAGTTTTCACCATATATAGCTTCTCAAGCTTATCCCAAACCTCCTTCGCTGACTTCTCTTTAGCAACCTCCCTCAAGACCTTATCTCCAAGGCAGAGTAGGATCGTGCATCGAGCTTTTCTGAGCAACTTGCTCCTTTCAGCCGCAGTTGTTGCAGTTTCTTCTGCAATCTCTTCGGATTCTTCGAGAGCCTCGAATAATCCTTGTTGTTCAATGAGGGCCTGCATCTTGACATTCCACAGCCCAAAATCTCTTGTGCCTGTAAACTTCTCTATGTTGTACTTGGTAGAATTCCCCATCTTAGATCTACAGCTACTTCAGTTTCCCACAGACGGCGCCAATTGTCAAGTAATTCGGGTCGATTAGACGTCTCCAACCAAGTAGAATACTTGAATATAGAAGAAATAACTGCTCTAGGATAGTAATTTAGAAAAGTGAGCAACGAGACAAACAACACACAAGATTTAAGTGGTTCGATCAATGTGATCTACATCCACTGGACCAGACGAGTACTTCTTTGATTGATAAAGAATGTTTACACACTCATCCACTCGGAATAGGATATTTCCTCACTTCACTCGTGAACTCACACAACTCAAATATTACAATCGTACTACAATCCAAAATCGTAACCTTTACAATGTACACAAACAAGAGTTTATAAAGACCAAAGGTAGTTGCTGCTGTTAGGAACTGTTTTGAGTAGTTAGCAACCGTTTGCAACCGCTTGTAACAACCCATGTGCTCTGTTATTGCCCAACTGAAATGGTAGTTATGCCCTCAAGTTGTTGTAACTGTAATACAGTTAGTTAAACTAACTAACTTCCATATCAGAAGACTTGTCCATAAAGATCAGAACACTACTTAGTGATCTAATACTCAACTCTTCTGTTCTGATGATCAAAAGCTAACTCTGCTGATAGACTCCATACTGTGCTGATCCAGTACTGTGCTTGGTCCAGTACTGTGTTTGGTCCAGTACTGTGCTTGGTCCAACTCTGCTGAAGTACTGTGCTGACCAACTCTGCTGAAGTACTATGCTGACCAAACCAACTGTGCTGAAATCTAAGCATCACCTCCTCAGCTGATTGAAACCATTCAACTCATTTGATTTCGGCCTAAGTCATCTTATCTGATCCTATCAGCTCACTACTCACTTAGTGTGCTGACTCTGAGATTATGAGATAACACTCACATTAGCATTTAGGCGTCGCCTAGTGTTTTTTAAAGAATAATTACTCGATAGGCCCAATAATATGGACCTAAATATCCTTAAATGTGCATGGGTTAATATGTGATTAGACTTAATTGATACATGCCCACAAAATATCACAATATGACCCTAACCCTAATTCTAAAAATCCTAATGTGGATAAGTTATTGTTTATTGCCTATAGAAATTAGAAACGACACATTCAGGCTTCATCACAGAATTACAGATAAGAGATGGACGCGCACGACCATGACACATTTACTCTAAATTCCATCTTGATCTCTAGCGTGTGACAGCGGCGTGAGCGTGCGAGGCTGACAGCATGGCGGTACGAGCGTGAGACAGTGGCAGTGTGGTGGCGAGGCAACAAGTTAATGTATGAATTAAAAAAAAAAATCAGCAATTTTTTTTTTTCGACGCCCAACCTAGCTAAAATCTATTTTTTATTCCGACTTAGAACAAATCGCGAAGGTCGACGGGCGACTAGCTAACGCCTAGTCCAATTTCTGCAACAATAATGTTAATTGTACGTTGGTATGAGAGGTGGATTGTGTGTTTTCTAAAGAGACTCCAACCATAGACTATAGTAATTGATGAAATTTGAGTTAAAGCTAAGAAACAAGATAATTGCCATAGTTTTCTCTCATTGTATTTCTCTCAAATTTCAATAAATAAGAAAATTTATCTTCATTTAGCTCTTCTACCCGTCGGAATTGACGAACAAAATAAAAATTCTGTTATTATTTGCTAACTAATATGACAAGATAATAACAACATATCATAGTACTACAACATGCAGCTATAGTTAGCAGGAATCAAAGTTTGTAAATCAAAATAACTGAAAAAAAAATTATATGAAATATAGATAATTAAGGTAAATTTGAGTTAAAAAATTGTGGGCCAAAGCCAGGTCAATGCGAGTCAACATGGATTAAATTTAATTATAATATTATCACTGCAAAACTAAAAGTGTACTATTATAAGTTCAAAAATATTCTGAACACTTAATTTATTGGGCAAATTCTCCATAATATTTTTTGACATGTAGTATTACATTTTTGGTCTTGTAGTGATAATATTTTGACCTTATAGTAATAATATATTGGTCATATATTAAAATTACCATTTTGTGACCCACAATTTTTTTTAAAAATATTTTAATTAAACATATTTTATATGTGAAATATTTGACACAAATATTCTCATAATTCAATTGGTTAACCAAAATTTTAGTTTGTAAAACATAATGATCTATTATGTGAGTAGTATAATTGATTTCTTATTTTGTTTTTTCCCTTTCCTAAAACTTACCCTTCCATTTCAAACGAAGTGTCTTATGTTATTATTTCGAACGTCCCAAATTAAGTCATTTATTTCTATTTTCTTTTATCAATATTTCATTTTTTTATTTTCATATCTCTTTTTATTTTTCTCTTTTCTAGCTCTTTCAATCCTAATACTCTACTATTTATTTAGCATTATTATTAACACAAAAACTTATATATATAATATTGCATACATGCAATATTGACTAATTATGTCAAAATTAGTGGATCAATACGGGTCAACATGAGTCAACGCGGGTCAACACGGGTCAAAGCAAGTCAACTTTAGTTATAATATTTTTTTTCACTCTAAAATATTATTTTACTACATGACCAAAACTATGTTACTACATGATCAAAACTATGTTACTTCAAGGTCAAAAGTGTATTTCTACAAGTCCAAAAATATTCTGGACACTTATTTTTTTTGGGTAAAATTACTAAAATAATCTTGACTTACTCTGCTACTACATGACTAAAACAATGTTACTACAAGACCAAAATTTTATCACTACAAGGTTAAAAGTGTATTACTACATGTTTAAAAATATTCTAGAGACTTAATTTTTTGGTGAATTTATTAGAATGTTTTGACGGCTTTGTAGTAGTAATATTTTGGCCATGTAGTAACAATATTTTGGTCATGTAGTAAACCACCTGTTTGCAACCCGCGAATTTTCTGAACAATTCGGATCCAGACTTATGACCCGCAAATTTTAAAATAAAATGACTTAATTTGACTTTTGAGCTTAGGGTTTTGACTTCTCTAATTTAGATGAAATGCATATATGCAATATTTCACATAAGACTAACCCTATTATTAAAGACTTATTACTTCCTCCGTCCCATAAATACTTTCATAGGTAGATGGACACACATATTAAAAAAGTGTAATAATGAGTGGAATTTTGAGAGATAATTTTATAAAACTTTATGTATAAAGTAAAAAAATGAGTTGACTTTTGTGTATGTGTGGAGAAAGAGTAATGATATTTGTGTAAAATTAAGAATATTGTGAGAATGAAGTTTATAAAGGGTTTTCCATTTTAAATGTGTAAAAATTATTATGGACGTCATGAAAAGAAAAGTGTAAAAGTAATTGTGAAACGGAGGGAGTAATAATTAACGAAAATAAAAGGAAAAAAGTTTGGGCCATGATCTAACTCAGGTTAAAAACGAAGTAGTTGGGAGACAGCTTTTTCAACTATATTATTCCTTTTAGTTGAAAAAATAAAAAATACTCCATATTATTTTATTTTTATTTTTTTGGGGAGGGGGGGAGCATTTGGAGTCAACAATTGGACAAAAGCTTTTGTATTTTTTTTTTTTTGAACAAAAAGTTTTTGTATTGTTGGATGTTTGAAATTAAGGGAACAAAAGTTACTCACCGACCTATATGAAGACCCCACCTGTCGTTCGTTATAGTAGATGATGGACTTTAGTTATCATAACAAATTTATTACTCCAATCAGTTGCCTTTTTTTTTTTTTTTGAGTTCATACATTTAATACGATCTAATAACTTTATCTAAATTTTAAATTAGTCCATCGTTTTACTATTGCAGATAACTTATTAGGTTAATATAAATATGGAGTAACATTTTATTTCATTATATGATATGATGCAGATAAATATGTCGCTCTCACTACAAAAAACGCGAGCTATAGGGACGGACAAATGCCGACGGATTATAGTCCGTCGGCATTGCCGACGGATATGCTGACGGAATGCCGACGGATTGAAAAGTCAACATAAATGCTGACGGAATTCGGTTCCGTCAGCATTTACCGAGGGAAATGCTGACGGATTTTCGTTCCGTCGGCATTTACCGAGGAAAAATGCCGACGGATATTTTGAAAAGCGTATGCCGACGGATAATCCGTCGGCATATGACACGTTGAATCCGCACCGCCTCGTTTTCCAAAAAGGTAACGGTTACCATAAATATAGGGCGGTTAGCGAGGGAAATGCCGACGGAATATCCGTCGGCATTTGTTTTTTTTTTTTTTGTATAAGGGCCTGATATCAGAATGTTTGGCGAAAAAAAAAGAGGGGAGTGCGTGAGCGAGGATTCGGTGGGGAAGACGAAGACGAGGACGAGGCTATTGAAGCAAATTTCTCCGATTACATCGATACGGTACGTTTTCTGAATTAGTGTTATTACTTAGTTTTAATACTTATATATGTTTATGCATGAATATATGTAAATATGAATAATTTAATGTTGATTTGCATGTTATATTGATTTAGTTAGTTGTTAAAATATTATGATCATGTTAGTATGTATGTTAGTTAATTTAATTTGTTGATTACGAATAATTTTGATAGAGTTGTTTTTTAAAGTTAATTTACTACTTAATTGTTATATGTATACATTAATCAATTGTTATATAGTTAATTACTAGTTTAATTTAATGGTGTAATTTTGATATAGAATATTTTTAATGTAGGTAGTGCATGTTTCAATCAATTGTTTAAATTAGTTTAGATATAGTGGTTCGACCGTTGGATCACGTTGTAATTAGGAATATGTTGATTAAATTAGGAATACGCTATATTAGTAAAAATTTTAAATTAGGAATATGTTCATTAAATTGATAATTATTGACCCAATTAGAAAATTATTATTTTAATTAGTTTTAGGTTTGTTAATTTAGGAATATATATGTTCAATTTTTTATTATTGATTAAGTTAGATAGAAAAATAATAATTAAATTAGGTTATTGTTGATTAAATTAGGAATATGTTGATTAATTAAATTAGGAATATGCTATATTAGTAAAAAATTTAAATTAGGAATATGTTCATTAAATTGATAATTAGAAAACTCCAATTAGAAAAGTATTATTTTAATTATGTTTAGATTTGTTAATTTAGGAATATGTTAATTTAGAAATATTTTTAATTTAGGTGATGCATGTTTCAATCAATTGTTTAAATTATTAGTTAATTAGATGGTTCGACGGTGGTATCACGTTGTAATTAGGTTATATATATATTATTTTGATTTAAATTAGGAATATGTTGATTAAATTAGTAATTGATTAAATTAGGAATATGTTATATTTGTAAAATTTTTAAATTAGCAATATGTTCATTAAATTGATAATTAGTAAAATTATGTATTTTTTATTGATTGAAACAGATGAGTGAACAAGTACCGAATCCGTGTTCTGGTTCTGGTTCTGGTTCACGTAGGCCATCTGGGTCACGTGCAAGGAGGGCTCGGGGTCAATCAGTACCTGTGACGGCTCCTCCTCCTCTTCCTCCTGTGGCAGTGTCGCCGCCGCCGCCGACTACGATGTCGGTTGGTTCGTCATCCTCTTCTCGTCAGCATCCTGTTCGAGACACAAGGCAACCTGTTGATATCGTTTCAGGAAGGTAAGTCAATAATTCTAATGTTTAACAGTATTCAATAACGATTAACTTTATTTATTTATTTATTTATAATGTGTTAGTTTAATTTGTTCTAAGGCTAAGGGACGGCCAATAGGAAAACCCACTGAACGATATTGGGAGACGAACTCGGAGGCGGAAATAGCACAAACGTATGTGTTGTTGAATTGTGATGAAGTTCAGCCATACATTGAGTAAGTATTTCATATATAAATCGTCTATTTAAATACCACTTCATTTATGTCATTTAATATTAACCAAGTTTTTGAATGTTGTGAATTAGGATGTACACTCAAGAACTACGACGAGCAGAACCAAACATCTCAGATGCATATATAGATGCTCGTATTCAACGTGAATTTTCCCGATGGTTCGAACGTTATGTGAGTACCATTTAATTAATTATGTTTTACGTAAATAAATTAATATTTATTTTAATTAATTTTAAATTGAGTCGTATAGGGACGGGATAACGCTCTAGACAGTCGATTCTTACGAGATCTCAGCAAGGGACCACTACGTCGTGTAAAGACTTACAACGGTTATATTGTAAAGGGCTACAGATTTCATACGTCTGGGTATGCATCGACAAAGGCAACTACCAACAGTGGCGTCTGCGTTAGCAGTGCGAATTACAATGCAGATGCAAGTGATTACTTTGGGGTGTTACGGGAAGTCGTCGAAGTAGAATATCCAGGATATCCAACAAAGACTGTAGTGTTGTTCAAGTGTCATTGGTTTGATTCAGGCCATCTAGGAACAAGAATTCACCCGGAGTACAAGCTCGTTGATGTTAGTTCGAAAAGGGCGTATGTTGGGGATGATCCATTTGTATTTGCCCATCAAGTATCTCAAGTATACTACTGCACATATCCGGGAGCTCCACGTGGTTATGAATGGCACGCTGTTTGCAAAGTAAAGGCAAGGTCAATGGTAGAAGTCCCTAAAAAGGACAAAAATACTGAAGATGAATCTCCATTTCAAGCAGAACAAATAGAGACTCCAACTGAAGTCTTTACGGGAGATTTCAATCTTTCTGTACCCTTGACGGCTGCAAATCCCCAATTAATCGAAATTGAAGGTGAAGAGGAGGGGGATGAAGAAGAGGATGAAGAGGAGAATGAAGATGAGGATGAAGAGGAGAATGAAGAAGATGAGGATGAGGAGGAGGATGAGGAAGATGATGATGAGGAGGAGGAGGATAAGGACGAAGAGGAGGATGAAGACGATGAAGATGAAAATTAATTCAATTAATGTAATGTATTTATTTCCTATTTTATAAAAGTTAATTAATTATTTATCATTTAGGTACAAATTATAAAAATTTAATTTACTATAAATATAAGTCACAACTAATATATATATTAATATATGTGGAAGAAATGAATTAGTAGGTCTAGCATATAGTAGGGTTTAGGGTTTTGGTAATTTATTAGGTCTAGTATATAGTATATAGAAAAAATTGAATTATTTCAAAAAAAAAAAAAAAAAATCGCCAAAATGCTGACGGAATTAACTTTCTTCCACATTTTATAAAAGTTAATTAATTATTTATCATTTAGGTACAAATTAAAAAAATTTAATTTACTATAAATATAAGTCACAACTAATATATATATTAATATATGTGGAAGAAATGAATTAGTAGGTATAGTATATAGTACGGTTTAGGGTTTTGGTAATTTATTAGGTAAAAATTGAATTATTTAAAAAAAAAAATCGCAAAAAATACCGACGGACGGATTATCCGTCGGTATTTACTTTTTGAAAAATGCCGACGGATTATCCGTCGGTATTTACTTTTTTGAAAAATACCGATGGAATATCCGTCGGTATTTACTTTTTTGAAAAAAACCGACGGAATATCCGTCGGTATTTGAACATGCCGACGGAAAATAAATCCTTATATATAACTCAACCTAGGATTTTCTTTCACTCTTTCCAAACTTTCCTCTTTACGATCCCTACTCGATCCTCTTCTCCAACCAACTTTTCGGCGACCTCACCGGCCCTATTCCCGCGCCGATTTCTCTCCACCAATCTTCCGCGACGATTTCTCTCCAACGTGAAGCATGGCCGCCGCCCAATCTGTGCTCCTCCGGCGTTTTAATAAGTTGGCCGACTCCTACGTAAGTGATTTTGAGTTTAGGTTGAAAATTTTTGAACTTCAACATCGATTTTTTTTTAATTTTTTGGTTGTTTCCTTGAAGTAGACGAAGTTGCCGCCCTTCGCCGGAGATTGGAAGAAGACGAAGCCACCGTCAGTTTCTGGAAGTACGTATTAGATGATGATGATAATGATCAAGTAAGCTACTAATTAATTTGATTTGTTAAAAACAATGCCAATTTCTTCACATTCCCAACATAATATTTCATGTAATATTATTGTTTCATTACATAATATTTTAATTTTTACATAATGACATTTTTGACATTTTTTACGAAATTTCTTCACATTCTCAACCTCTCCGAAAATGTAATTCTAGTCGGAAAATGAAATTTTGGTCGGGGCCTCCCCGGCCACGCATATTTTTTTTATTAATATTTTGTTTTACTGACGGATATGCCGACGGATATTCCGTTAGTATAATGCCGACGGATATTCCGTAAGTATAATGCCGACGGATAGTCCGTCAGTATAATGCCGACGGATATTCCGTCGGTATTATACTGACGGATATTCCGTCGGCATTATACTGACGGAATATCCGTCGGCTTCCGTCGGCATTTAATTATTTAATTCATTTCGTTTATAATTATTTTAATTTATTCTAATTTCTTTTATAATTATTTAATTCACTGTTTCCGACGGAATTACTGACGGAATGTTGACCCGGTTTGTTAAACGGGTTGTCCGGAATGCCGACGGCCATTCCGTCGGCAATTATCCCTCGGTATTTTCCGTCGGGAAATGCCGACGGAATTCAAAAATCCGTCGGCAAAAAATGCTGACGCCGAGAAAGGGGACGGCCGACTTTCCGTCGGTAACCTCGGCGGCCGACGGAAAATCCGTCGGTAAATCCGTCCCCAAACACCCTTTTTTTGTAGTGTCTCTGAGAAGTCGACACGTGGAAACGGGATAAATTATGATAGTTGTGATTAGGTCAATACACCGAAGAAATAGGATTAATATACCCCTGGGCTTAAGCAGGGAAATTAGAGAAATCAGGGTGATTGGGCCTTTAGCCCATATTTGGAGAGATTAATAGCCCTTGGGCCTGGAAGGATCCGGCCCAAATAGGGGACGAATAGTTAATCTTTTCTAGCCAAGTCAAATGAGTGGGTCAACCCACGAAGATAGGGGCGGATATGCTGAAGAACCAAGTCTCCAGGGAGAGTGAGACCGATTCTTTAGGGAATGGGCCGAAGATATAGGGAGAACGAGTCTTTCCATCTCCAAAAAGAGGGGACAGGTATATAAACAGGTTATTTCCATATTCTTACTTATGTTTTGACATAATATACACACTTTTATGAAATACACGCTGAATTGAGAAGAAACAGCATTATATTCGCCGGAATTCCCTAGAAATACAGGGGAATTCCTCTTTGATTTCGCCTACAACCGATTCTGACTTGAGCGTCGGAGCTTCTACGCCGGAGCCCCCCTCCAGCGTACTTTTGCAGGTCATTTTCGGATTCTCAATGAGATTTACTTGAAGACTGCCGAAGATAAAACGAGCGATTTGATTCGTGATTAGCAGTGCTCGTAGAGGAACGGCTGATATCTCAAGGCGTTCTTTTTCGACGCATCATGATATAACAACGCTGACTAAATTTTTATGTTTATATGGGGTTTTTTTTTTTTTTAATAATGCAATAAATTAATAAAAAAAATTGAAAAAAGTCTATCAGAAATTTAATATATTTTCAAATAACTTTTAATGAATAACTTTTTAGAATTTTTTTTTTAAATCAAGAAATTAAATTGCGTAATTCTATTAAATTTTCATAATATATCTAATTATCTTAGAGTAATAAAATCAAATAAATTTTTCCTTTAAAAAAAAATTAAAATTTTGAGATGGCGAAATAATAATAAAAAATTATAATAACTAAATTAGTAAAATTAATAACCTTTAAGACTTGGAAAGGCGGTAATATAATAAATAAACTAAATTAAACCGAGTACATCGAAATTAGGAGTCTTTAAAAATTCAGGACTTGCAAATAATAAAGTTTTAATCTTGGGGGTTGATATTAATTTTTACTATCAATTCGGTGACTGAAAAAATAAGGCACCATCGATTAGAGATCTGAAATACAAAACTTGCCAATTTTAGAAATTACTAATTTTGATGTTATTTTTTAAGTCTTATAATTAGTTATCAAACGACATTTTTTTATAAATTGAATATATTAATATCAATATAATTAATAAAAAAAAAAAATTAAGTTCCTTAGGTTTAGCCCAAAGTTCATATCATGGGCTGGGTCTACTTTCTTCCAATTAATTTTTGGGCCCGTTTACACACACAGATCTATTGAGGACACACTGGCTAAACACACACATAGTACGATGAGGATACCCGCGTGTAAAAACCTAAAATACCACTTCTTCTTTCATCTTAATACCTTGCCGTAGCCGCCGCCTTCTGGTAAGTGCACGCAATTTTCTTCAATTGTTGCTCTTTCTCTTCGTAATCTGTTAAACAAAGAGATTAAACATCTCATCTGTGCTTTTCTTTTTTTGGTTGTAATTTGTTTTAGTTTTGAGTTGAAGAGGGTAGGGATTTTTTTTTTTTTTTGAATTACATTAAATACACATCCCTTTTCCCCTCCCCATGACTCGAACCCAGGATTTAAAGCCTAGGTCACTTGAGCTATCCAACTTCGTCTTTAAGAGGGTAGGGATGAAGAACAGAAAATGCAGTTCTTATTTTGTTTCCGAACATTTTGTATTTGTCCGAAATGTTTACCCATTTTGTTGTAGTTGTTCGAAATTATTTGCCGATTGTTTTTGTATATATCCGAAATATTTTGCCGATTCTTATTCTTGTTATTTGTCCGAAATTTTTATCGAATACAATTATTATTTTCGAAGTGTTTTACCGAAACTTAGTTTTTTTGAAATTTTGTTTTTTTACAAATTTTTCCAGGAATATTGTGTTTATATGAGAAATGTGCAATGGTGTGGCTTGGGACGATTTTGTGCGAAATGTAATGGATGAGTGTACTTACTCATAGTTGACATTAAAGGGTATCTTGGACATTTTACATACCATTTAGGTAGTTTTTTTTAGGTGGGTGTACTCAATAAGTCTGTGTGTATAACCGTGACCTTAATTTTTTTGGTGGTGCAAGCCCATCTTTAGGGTCTATAATTTATGCTTTCCTTTATTTTCAAAAAAAGTTATATTCACCAACTACTCATCTATAATTGAGATCTGATAACAAGGCGATTTTTATGAAACAAGGTAAATACGAAAGATAAACAACAATTCATTAAAATAACAAAAAAAAAGTGGTATATATATAATCACCTTATTGTTTATCAATTTATAATAACGAGCAAAGATTTAAAAAGAGGAGGGAGGAGACAAAGTGAAAGTGGTAGATATATAATCACCTTATTGCTTATCAATGTATAATAACGAGTAAAGACCCAAAATGATTTAAATAGAGGGTGGAGACGAAATGAATAGATCAACAGTAAGAACACCACTACTTATACGTGAGAGATGAGTTCGAGTTATGAAAAATTAGGAATTTTTTTATCAAGCAGTTCAAAATAAATAAATAAATCATAAGGAAATCAATAGTAACCACAATATTTTCTCTTTCTTTGTTTCTTGTGTAAATTTTCATTGACTTTGAAATTGTGGTATAGCATCTAAGTTATAACACCTATCCTTTTTTTGATTTAGTACTTGTAATTAAGTCTTAGTTTCAATGGTCAAAGTTATATTGTTTAGTGAAGGTTTCTAAGACTCACACATAGATTTTAATTTAAATTCTATATCAAAATATTTTCATTGTGTTTTAGTATTTTAGACTTTCGTTTTTATATATTTTGTTTATTCTTTCGATGTTACATTGATGATATGCTATAACATCTTGTGTAACATTAACATTATTCTATTTTACTTAACACACACTTTCAATTAATACTATTAACATTAATTTATACTTTTATCCCGGCTCCAATCATTAATTATTTACGCATATTATCATTCACTTTATTCATAAACAATCATTTTATTTATAAGTGGGCCTACAACAACAACTTAATAGACAACATACGAAAAACAGTTATGACAACGGGGAGACAAAGGATTCCCCGTTAAAGTAGGCGATTTCTGGCATAATATATACATCATACCATCAACCTAACTACTCCTTAATATTTTTTACATAAAGCTAATCAATATTTATTAAAATTTGTATCTAGAAATATAAACATAATGAATTTGGATATCTCAAGATCAAATATGTGCAATAAATGGCATGATTAAGAGGTTGTCTTTTGGTCATACAATGTACTCAATACCTTTTTCTAGAATCAAAAGAAGCTCACACGAAATGAAATAGGAGATTCTCGTTCAATTACTATCATACTAGCAAAACCATACATGATGATCAAGTGAAGTTAGAGGCATGCATGCAAATGAATTAATGTGTATCAAGAATGAGATTGGGCTGCCATGGCAATCTCAAATTGCTGCAAAGAAATAGAAGGGAGTGAAAGATTTATTTCAGTAGATTTATTTCCCCAACTGGAAAGTTGATTAATTGTGGTTGATCCATCTGCTCCAATGTGTGTCACATGCTTCACATCCGTTGGAAACCCTATTTCCATCTCCTTTTCCTTGTACTCCATCTCGTCTTTGTAAACTGCACCATCACAATTATATACATTTTCATTCACAAATTAATACAAGTAAAAATATATAATTCAACTAATTATGAGTGTGTTTGCAATTTCTCAAACCATTACATATTGATAATTATCCAACCCAACACTCTATATTAATATGCGTGGACGGATTAATCCAACAGACATATTAATATGCGTGGACGGATTAATCCAACGGACCTGACCCATTTTGCATGGTAGAAAAAACAAGTAGAAGCGTACTAATGAGGAATGACGAAAATCCAATTTACTTCATGTATGTATGGATGGTAGATTAAAATGTAAAGTGGTGTTCACATTTTATTTTGGGTGGTTTTGAAAATCAATCGATTCTTAAAATTTTTTATTTTTGAAATTTTGATGAATATATAGAAATATTTATGTTTCTTTTGAGTTTTTGAGTAAAAGAGAATTTACGTTTATATTAAATTAATGTCACTACAAGAAAAAAGACTTTTTGCCACATAGCTTTTATCACATTATAAAATAAATGTTGTAAAAAGTATTATGTAACCACATTAAAAAATTTAGTGTGTTAATATGTGTATTTTTAAAGACATTGAATAATAAGTGTGTGGATATATACTCAATTACCACACACAATAATAAACATTGTCTATTATCACACCTCTATTAACACACTAAAAATAGATGTGTTTATAAGTATCTTTTAAATACATTATATTTTAAATGTGTTAATAAGTATTTATTTACCACACTAAAAAAAAATAAGTTGTGTTAATATTAACTCTAATGCCACATTATTACGTTAGAATTATAAAAAAATTCAAATATTAATTTTTTAATTTTATTTTATATTTGCTCATAAATAATATTTTAAAAAATATAAATAACGATTTTATTTAATGAAATTTATTTTTTGCTTAGATGAAAATTTTATATTCATAAATTTTAAAATTTTAAGAATAAATAAAATTAATTCGAATTTTTAATCAACAAAAATTATGCATTTTTTTCTTTCTAAAATCTGGTATACACACACTTTTTCTAAAATAAATGTTAAATTAAATTAATAGACACACAATATAGATTTTTCAAATTGTTTATAATATATTTATATTTGTGTGTTTTTTAATAATAAATAACTTGTAGTAGAATGATAAAGTCTAATCTTAAGATCCAATAGGTACAGGCCAGGGTTGAGTCCTCCAAGCTGCAATTGGTGTAATTTTTAATTTTTATTTTAATTAATATATAAATGTAGATTTTAGAGTGTGATAACATCTAAATGTGATTATAGATATTTTATTATAACATTTTTACGTGTCCTTAAAAATAATTTTTTTTTGTAGTGTGTGTAAAATTAATATTTTATGTAAAGTTATTGATGAAAAGTGCAATAAAAGAATGTGGAAAGTGAAAGTGTAAAAAAAGTAAAAAGGTAGAAAAAAAGGAGAATTGAGTGATAATTGATGTGATTTTGTGTAAAAGTATGAATAGATGTTAACGATTTATCCAAAAAAGAAAACGTAAAACTTTATAGGGGACACTCAAAATGACAAAAAGTAAGACTTAATGAAAGATGGAGTGAGTATTATTTTTATTATTATTTAGTGAAATTATAATGATTAGATGATTGTGTTCAATATATGACTGATCAATATATTATATTATTGTATTTAGGGACGGAGGTCGGGGTGTAGGGGGTACCGGGGCTCCCTCCAATTTTTCAATTTTTGTTTAATAAATTTTTGAAAATATTATTTGATAAAAAAATAAAATAAAAATTATTACAATTAATTTTTATGTATATTTAATAGTCATATAATAATTTTTAACTATATTAGTAATACAATTATTAATTTTTTCGGCTCATAATGTATATTGTTTTGTATATAATTAAACAAATTTACCATTCATTATCATAAACGATTGAGAGAAAAATGAAGGAAAATAAAAGGGAATGTAACTTGCTTCAATTATGAAGAAAGAGAGATGAAAAAAGTATTAAAAGAAAAATAGTAGGGATTTGCATATAAGTAATTTAGGGAAAACGTAGCGTATAGAGTCTATAGACCATATAAACATTATTTTGTAGGTCATTGAGCAGAGTAAATGAAACTTTTATTAAAACTTAACTTGATTCATTTTTATTAATATATTATATGTTTCAACAATATTTATATAATATTAAAATCAAAATTTATTATTTATTTATATAATTGGACCCCCTTCGATTAAGTTCGAACTCCGTCATTAATTTTATTATTATAATATTGTTAAGTGAAATTATAATAATTTAACTCTATGTCAAATCAATAAGTTAAATAGGAGTGATTTTCGTTGCTTTTGAAAATCGATTTTAAATGTCGAACTAAAATCTGTAAATATCTTATTAAAACCAAAATTCTGATTTTTAAATTTTTAAAAAAAATCTCATTTGTACATATGCTAAAAACTTTCGAGACACTAGCTACATATAGTGCAAATGAGGTAATTTTGACTCATTTTAACGGTCATGGGACCACCGAAACTATAAAAAAAAAAAAAAAAAAAAAAAAAAAGAAGAAGAAGAAGAGTATTAGTTCATTTAAAAAAAAACGTTTGTTTATATAATTAAATAAATGTATAGGTTAATATAATAAACAATATTTATACTTTTCAATATACAATAAAAAAAACTTTAAATTAAATTGCATGCATTAGTTTGCACCTAACAATTGATGCATTTGAAGTGTTAATACTCCAATATAAATTATCAATACATATTACTTATATTACTACAATATATGTAAAATCATTAATATTATTAATTTAAAATGTGTGTTTTAGTATTTCATTTATTTTAAAGTATTTAAAAAAAGAAAAGAATATATATAAATTTTAGTATAAATATAGATTAGTGTACATATAAATTAAAATTTATAATTACTAAAGTATAAATATGATTAGATAGGGACATTCCCCCTACATGTCCTTAGGTGGATTCATAATCGTGGGGTTGGTATATAAATCATGATTGATTCCAAAGTGAGACAAGAAACAAACTAGTGAGACATCGATCTCACCAAATATTTTTTTATAGTACATGAAAGAATTTTTTAATTTGAAGAATATATATATTTTAAGTGAAACTGTATCAATTTCAATATTTTCCATCAATTTGTAGGTGGCTATAATCTATTTAAATTGGGAGAATATCTAATTTTCTATAGCACAATCTTGCCATTTGAATGTCGTTCAATTAATTTTAATTTCTTATTCTAATTTGGTCACAATATATAATATATACTCACCAGTTTTATATTATTTGTCTTAATTGAAGGGTAAATTTGTAAAAAGAATATGTTCAATAATTTATTTATTTTTAAACATAATGAAATGGAGGGAGTATATAAAAGGGACTATTTTCAGATCAGAAAATGAAGTTTCATTGTCTAATTATATTGAGAACATGAGCTTATTTGATCCCAACTGAAAAGTAAAATGATTTAGATCTACACAAAAATATTTAAGGGGTCTATTTAATACTATAAAATTAATTAGGAGCTAAAAAATGTAAATATGTATGAAATTACTCATTTAATAATTATAGTACAATTTATTAACTGACAGTGATTTTTAAATTCGCTATGACTGAATATTTTTAGACGATTTCACAAATGAATTTAGTAAAGGAAAAAAAATTGGAGATAAAAAAAAAATTAAAAAAAGGTAACTTACTGAAGAAATGAGAGAAGGTCTTGAATCGCCTGATCAATCTATTTAAGCCTTGGGTGAATGAGGCTTTTGAAACACTACTCTGTTGCACGTTTTTATCCATTTTCAAAATTTCTTGCCCATTCTTATCTCCTGCAAACCAACAAAATTAATTAAATTAATTTCAGCCAACGATTTTATAACCAAGTGACAATTAATACTACTCAAATATGATTAATATCAGCCGTGATAAAACAACTTTCTTTCATCCCCATTTTCTAATTTTATAACAAATTTGCATTTTTTAAAAATTTTTGTCTTCTCTCTTTTTCACTATAGTTTACGTTTCCTAATTCTAATTGTATTTTATATAATTATTCCTTATTCCTCCATCAACTATTCTCTCATTTTCTTATCACTGAGATGAATAAATTAATTTCATACATGAACCACTAGTATATTATTCCATCCGACCTACCCAATTTTCTTTTTTTCATCGATCTTTTCTAATGAAAACACATGTACTCCCTCTGTTACAAAAATTTGCACACTCTAAAAAAAAGAAATATTTTCATAACTTCCACCCTCAAAATATACACATATGTTATTACTTTTTCACACTTAGACTACCTTATTTTTTACTTTATTAATAAAAGTTTAAAAAAACTGTTCCTTAAACATCACTTATTACAACTTTTTTATATACAAGGGTGCAAATTGCAGTAAGTAATACATTTACTTATTCTATTGTATTTTTTAATATTCGTGTTCAAAGCTCATTAATAGTTTTTATCGACACGGAGGGAGCATAGAAAGAAGGAGAGTACCTGTGGTGTTTGATTGTTTAGGAGGGAGGGAGGAAACAGCAAGAGCAACACTTGATTCAGAATCACATCGGATGGAAAATGGAAGAAACACATGAAATCTTTGCAGACGCCCATTACCTCTCATTCTCAATCAATTAACTTAATTTATATATATGATGATGATGATCAAATATAGAGATTTTATGGACTACTATTGAGGTAGCTAGATTAATAGCTAGGGCCTATAAATGAAGTATATAGATGTGGTTCTTCATGGTTAAGCTACAATGATTTGATTTGTACAAACACAATATTTATGAAGCCCGTGGGGGGTGGGTACATTATCATGATGATGATGGGTTAGATGAATTACTAGTTGTTAGTTAAGCTGTACAATTCAACCTACTATTTAATTATATATATTATTAATCTATTTGAGCCCACACTAACCAACTTTTTAATTTCTCCTAATTAACCTTTTTTGTCCATTATGGTGGCCTCCTTCTTAATGTAATTTTCTCTTCCATTTTCAAGAATATTCTCTCTCTCTCTCTCTCTCTCTCTCTCTCTCTCTCTCTCTCTCTCTCTCTCTCTCTCTCTCTCTCTTGTCCAATGAGGTTGCATGGCTTCTTCATGTGGTATTAATTAAGAAGTGTAAATCAAGAAATGGTGATCGGATGAGAGTCATAATTAATATGAGTAGTACTTTATTATTTTATGAATATGTTGATAAGAAAGTTTGCTACAATTGGAAACTACAGCTCACTCATTAGTCTAACTGATGAGCGATATGTCAAACTATTATTGCTACTCATAATTAATGGATGGATATATATATCGTTGTAGTAAAACAAGAAAATGAAGGTGAAATGATTTAAATTTGTATGGTTATCAATAGTTATTTGTACTATTTTAGGAATAGGGGACATGGGTCTTTTTGAGAAAATAATGAAATGTGAATATGAGGCTAATTGGGAAGAGCTAGTGGTCCATAATATATAATATTGCACTAATACATACTCCCTCCGTTTCATAAAGTTTGTCGCATTTCTCATTTTGTATAGAATTAAGGAACATGTTTTTTTGACAAATTTACCCCTCGTTATTTTCTCCCCCTTTCTTCTCTTTTTCCTTTTATTTTTCCACCTTCCTTTTCCACAATTTCTTTGACATTTCCAAAAAAAATCGTAATTAATATATTTCCAAAAGAATAGGGGCAATTTAGGGAGATCATTGGTAAAATTAGGAAAAACGACAAACTTTTTGAAACAAATTTAAAGTCCAAATGCGACAAACTTTTTGAATCGGAGGGAGTATTTAAAATGATAGATTTGGAGTGGAGTTGATATCTTGTTTAATATGGAATACAAGCTTAATTAAGACAAATTTAAATTCACGAATCAATTTATTTAGAGCACATCACGATATCACATAACAGAAATTCACAGAACAAAAAATTTGAGTGTGAAAAGTGAAAACAGTGAAGAAACAATGGCTAGAAAAACACCATTAATTTAACCAAAAAAATACAAAATATCAACTATTCAAAAAATACATCCCTTATTTCATTATTGTTGTGCTAATTAAATCATTCTTGCCAAGAAAAAACATTCAATGGTATGTATTTAAACATATGGTAATACATTATGTTTCATAAGGTAACACATGCACAAATTAAAATAACACTTAGAAAATTGCATGCACACAGTAACACTTATAACTAAAGGTGTGATACCATATGAACAAACATATGTGAAACATATAAGGTAACATATGGAGGTTCATACGATAAGACATCGTGTATATATATTTTAACACATGAGTTTGCACAAAATTGTGTTACTACATAAAAAAGTGTTACTAAATGAATAGTGAAACTACAACAAAATAGTAGAAAACGTGAAAAAAAAATATATGTTTTAGCAGTGAAAACCCGCAACCTCAAGAACAACAAGGAAGGGTATGGAAGGATTTGGAAAATCGCAGTGACAGGGCCTATAAAACCGCGAGAAAAAAAGAATGGAAGAATGTGGAGAGAATGAAAAAACCTATAAAATCACAAAGGATAGAAAATAGAAAAACATGGAGAAGAGAAAGGATCTGGAACAAGGAAGAAAATAAAAGAATTAGAACAAAAACAAAATGGAAGGACCTGAAAACCGCTACAGAAGAGATCTGGGGAAGTGTGAGGAAGAGAAAGATGTACGTGTATATAGTATGACAGTTAAAAACATAGAACGTTTTAGCTCTAAATCCATAAAGTAGATCTAATGGTTTAAAGGAATGAGATGGTTGAGTTATCGGAGTCGGACCTGAATCATAATAAATGACAATAACTGAATGATCACTCAACCAAATTCTCCTTGTACTATTCGTTCTATCAGGTGAGTGAGGTTCCTCGTTTAATATTAAGTCACCAGTATTGCAATTATTAATGATTGTGTTAGTGTTTTAGCGTTGACATGTTTCAGTTGGTTGAATATTGCCAGTCAGAACATTATTCAATGCTCCCCTGAATTAGATTCAGGTTTTGTCTCGGCTCCTTAGGTATCAACAACTTCACAGGCAATAGTTTGTTTAGTTGTTATGCGTGTCTGTATTTGGGTCATCTGAGTAGCTTTCCTTGGTTGACTATCAGGATCATCATTCCCACTGTTTGGAAGGAAGACTTCAACGTATTCAACATTATCATCTTGCAATCTAGTCTGGGTCTGATGTTCAAGTTAGCGATCTTGTCAACTACATCTAACATTTTATCTGTCACCTTAGAAACAGTTTCATCATATACAACATAGGGCGTTTCTTCTTTTCGAACAAGTAAAGTGAGGGTTTAAAGTCAAGTCTAGAGAAGGGGGGATAAATAAACTTTAAAACCAAAATATAATTTGCGTGACAGTTGAGTGAGGTAGCTGACTGGGAATGATCAGTTGGCAAATAGGACAATTGTGAATTGAGTGTGGGTGTATAGAAAAACTTTAAGATGATAACCAACCTACATCTGACTTGTGAATTATGCAGTTTGATAAATATGTCAGATATATAATGTTGGGATATGAATCCTAGAAACAAAGTCCTTGTTGATGATAATAAGTTTTGATGGCCAAAAACAACTTAAAGTTAGTAATATATGTGGTAGAAGTCATCTTAACTAAGTCATCTTGAGAAGACATAATAACTAAGTTTACTGATCTTATATGTGATATATGAAGTGAATATTCTAACAGTTAAGAACTAAGCTAAATAATGATTGTATAGACAGCTTATAGTATAGGACTTAGAAATACTCTACTGTATATAGCTCAGTTGAAGTATTGATAGGTTTTATATTTGTAAGTTTGTATTGTATTGTAATCAGCAAAGTTAGCTATGAGAAGACTCATCAAGATCAGAAGACTAATTGAAGTCGGAAGACTACTACTAAGAAAACTACTCGAAAGCAAGAAGACTTCAAAAGAGAAGAGTAGAAGAAGACTCAGAAGTATTAAAGAAGTGAAGCTAAGAAGTATTCTGTAGCACCCTAGATTTTAATCACAAATGTTTATAAGATACTATTTTAAAATAAATTATAATAATTATATTAATATTATATAAACATATTTGACAGTACGATTAGTATATAATATGTTATATATATATATATATAATATGAATATCTAATAGTAAATGAATTATTATTAGTATAACACTATTTATTCCATATATTTATAAGATATAATATTTAATGGGTTTACTTGATTTTAGGATCAAATTCGTTAGAATTTATTTATATGAATACTGGTAGATTGAAATGGATTTAAATATAGGATAAACCCCACTAATTCCGAAATTACTCCTTAAGTATCTCATTTCAGTTGGTAATTAGGATCCAAATTGGAAGACTAATTTTCTTCTAATAAGTCTCCAAATCCCAGATTATTCTCCTAATCACACATTATTCTCAACAAATTTTATATCTCCTCTTTTATTTAATCACACGGTAGTTTTCAGAAGAAATCCTACAAAAGAAAACCTCTAGTCCTAAACACTTTAAATCTAGCTCAATTAGTGATCGAGTCGTTATCATCCACATCGGGTGTCGCACGGAGCCTTTCAATCTCTCCGGTGTTTATCGAGAACGCGCGGTATCTAGCTATTTCTTCATTCATTCTAATATTCAATTCTTTCACTTTGAATTTGGGTTAGTTGCCTAGTTGTACTGTTAAATATCCTTCGCCGTTTGAATATAAAGTATACATGTGTAGGCTTAAATTCTAGTATTAGGTTGATATTGGTTTCAAACTATTCAGACTTAAATTTTAATTATTATTACGTAAATGAATATTTATATAAATGGTTCTTTCGTTCTTACCCTCTTAGTTATGGAGTAGGGCTCATACTCTTAATCTTATATAGATCCGTAGTCAAACTCAGCACAATGTCATTTTCTCTTATTTTATTATTTTATGTTAACTAATTGTATATATATAATATAGATAAATATGAGTTTATCGAAATTATTTTATGCGGCATTAATAGGCATGCTGTAATTTAATTAGTTTGTTGCCTATGATTTTGTAATCAGGAATTCATGCTTAAGTCCAGTAAGGTCAATAAGACATACATTATTAATTTAATCATAATCTATTAATTTATTTATCATGATAATCTTAAATCATTATCACTTCATTATTTAGTTATCTGATGTAGGTATATATTTATTAGTATTAAGCGATTAAATTATTAAAACAATAGCTTAACACCCTTTTGTTCACTTTAATTAGTAAATAACTCTAGAACTCATTGATGTGTTAATAATAATTCTAAGATAGCACTTATTGTTATAGGTGACGAGGAACTCTTGCATTAATTCAAGTTACACATTTACAAGATTACTCAAGAATTAAGGTGGGATTTTCTTGATTGACTACACTTTGTCATTTTTAAATATTTCGTGTGAGTGACTTTATTTCTTGTTGCATCTTACATTTTATGGTTGGTTTATCCAACAAGCCTATGTTATTATGGTTGGTTTATCCAACAAGCCTATGTTATTATGGTTGGTTCATCCAACAAAGTTATGGTTGGTTTATCCAACAAGCCTATGTTATTATGGTTGGCCTTGCCAACAAGCTTATGAAATTGTATGCATGTTTGTGAGTTATGATTTTATTCATATGTTATATTTAACTGTGACAAAGTTAATCCCACTGAGTTAGTTTACTCACCCCAATCAAAACATTTTACAGATTGAAGGAGTTGAAGTGGAGGGACGGTGGATGCAGTTTATGTCATTAAGGAATGCTTTCATGCTATTTTATTTAATTACTTGCATTTAATTTTTAAACTATTTTCATTTTAGGAATGTTCACATCTCATTTTGGGACAATTTTTGGTACTCATTAGTTGAAGTTAAATTTTAATATTCTTAAATGTGTTTTGAGTATTTACTTACCAAGTTAATTCCGCTGTCAAGTTTTATAAAATATGCATATTTTTAAGTCAAATACTAGAGCGTATAGTATTTTCATCTAGGCCCTAAAATCGGGATGTGACAGAGTGGTATCAGAGCAGGTCTACGTTCTTGTAGACTTGTAAAAAAAAAAACATTCTTTTAGTGTCAAAATTTTTAACCTTTATATGCATGCATTCATAATGTTTATAAGTTATAAGTTATGGCATCCACCACCGCCCACTGCTTCAACTCCAATAAGGTACGTTAAGATATTATGATGTTGAGATTGGTACGATTTACAATAAGAACTATGTAAGAATTATGATAGAGTAGGTACTACAAGATATTTATTTTCAAATAATTGATAGATAAGATGAACATATAGTACAAGGCTTAAGTGTTTGTTTTGTTTTCCAAGGAATGAGGAATTTCTAAAGATTTATAAAAGAAGATAATGACTTGTTACTATATTGATAATGACTAGCAGAAATAGAAACGATGCCGCCACGTCGACAACCTATTCAAAATCAGGGGGAGGAAAACCAGAATCAAGCCAACAATGAGCCTCAGAACATACGAACTAATGCTAGCATCGTGGAACAGTTCCGTCGTTATAAACCACCTACCTTCAACGGACGTGATGGACCGACGGCAGTCGAAGAGTGGTTAAGAGCTCTTGAGCGCGTGTTTTGCCTCCTCGGATGCATAGAGCATCAACTTGTGGCTTGCGCTGAATTCCAGCTAGTGGAGGATGCTGACCATTGGTGGGAAGGCTACTGGAGATCAAGAACAGATGAAGAACGTAACATACTAGAATGGAACGGATTTAAGGAGATTGTTATGGAAAGGTTTTACCCAGAGACCTATCGGGAGCAGATGGAGTCGGAATTCTTTGAATTCCAACAGGGAGGCTTAACTGTGGAGGAGTATGAGAGAGAGTTCAGTCGGTTGGCCCGTTTTGCCCCACACATGGTAGATACCGAACGAAAGAAAGCCTAGAAATTCAAGAAGGAGCTACGTCCTGAAATACGCAGTATCCTTGCTAGTCACGGGGACATGCCTTTTAGTAATCTGGTGAAGAGAGCAGGGGAAATTGCAGCAAGTCAACAACTTGACAAGAACAGTCGAAGGCCAACTGAAAATTTTGGGAAAAGAAAGTGGAATGATGCAGGCTCAAACAGAAATGTAAATCCTAACAAGCAAGGACGGGTCAATGGAGGTCAAGCACCTGGGAGTTATGTAGAAAGACCAAATTGTATGAAGTATGGTAAGAAGCACATCGGTGAATGCTTGATGGGACAAAATAGATGCTTCAAATGTAAGGAGCAAGGACATATGCTAATGAATTGCCCGTTGAATCAAAACAAAGGTGATAGGAGGAGACCGAATACGGGAGCTGGTGGCAATGCAAGAATGTTTGCCTTAACTCAAGAGGAAGCCGATCAACAGCCGGGCACTATGGCAGGTATGTTCACAGTGTCAAATATACCAGCTTTTGTGCTTTTCGATACGGGAGCTACACATTCATTTATGTCTGCTAAATTTCATGCTTTAACTGGAAATAAGGATGTGAGTGTAGAAGAACCACTTGTTATTAGTATACCATCTGGAAAAACCGTAAATGCCTACTCTATGGTTAAAAATGTTAATATTAAGGTGAACGAACATGATTTAGAGGCGAACTTATATATGTTGGATATGAAAGATTTTGATATTATTCTTGGAATGGATTGGCTTAGTAAATACCAAGCCGACATTAAGTGTCGAGAAAAAGAAGTAACTTTACACCTACCTAGCAAGGAGGAAGTTGTGTTTTATGGAGTAAAGTCTAGGACCGTACCACGAGTGATAAGTGCTATGAAAGCAGCATCAATGTTGAAGAAGAGTGATTGTCGAGGATATCTGGTCAACATTACGGGGAGCCAGACATCAGGGATAAGTATTGCTGACGTACCAATTGTTCGAGAATACAAAGATGTTTTCCCGGATGATTTACCTGGAGTCCCACCAGATAGGCAAGTTGAATTCACAATTGATTTGACACCTGGAGCGGCACCAATGTCAAAAGCCCCTTATAGGATGGCACCGAAAGAGTTACAAGAATTGAAGGTGCAATTACAAGGATTATTGGATTTGGGTTTCATCCAACCTAGTGTCTCACCATGGGGAGCACCTGTTTTATTTGTTAAGAAGAAAGATGGAACGTTGAGAATGTGCATCGACTACCGGGATTTGAATCGACTCACAATTAAGAACAAGTACCATTTGCCTAGAATCGAAGACTTGTTTGATCAGTTGAGAGGAGCGGGAGTATTTTCCAAGATTGATTTGCGATCGGGGTACCATCAATTGAAGGTCAAAGAAAGTGACATCATGAAGACGGCATTTAGAACTCGTTACGGCCATTATGAGTTTGTAGTAATGCCTTTTGGATTAACTAATGCTCCTGCGGTTTTTATGGATTTGATGAACCGAGTGTTTCATCCATTCCTAGATCGGTTCGTCATAGTGTTCATAGACGACATTTTGGTGTACTCAATGGATGAAAAGCAACATGAAGAGCATTTGAGGATCGTGATGGAAACACTTCGCAAGGAAAAGTTATATGCAAAGTTTAAGAAGTGCGAGTTTTGGCTAAATCAAGTTGCATTCCTTGGACATGTGATTACAGCAAAGGGAATTGAAGTAGACCTGACCAAAGTGGAAGCTATTAACGATTGGAAAAGACCTATGAATGCACATGAGGTACGTAGTTTCTTGGGATTGGCTGGTTACTATCGAAGGTTTATAGAAGGATTTTCAAAAATAGCTTCACCAATGACGCGACTGACGAGGAAGGGAGAAAAGTATGAATGGAACGAGAAATGTGAGAAAAGTTTTCAAGAGCTCAAGTGGAGACTTACATCAGCCCCTGTATTGACAATTCCAGATCCCACCAAGGAATTTGTGATCTATAGTGATGCGTCGAAACAGGGACTTGGGTGTGTTTTGATGCAAAATGGTAAGGTTGTTGCCTACGCCTCAAAAAAACTAAAGATTCATGAGCTGAATTACCCAACACACGATTTGGAGTTGGCAGTCGTTGTTCACGCATTAAAGATATGGAGACATTACTTATATGGCGGAAGGTGTGAGATCTACTCGGATCACAAAAGTTTAAAGTACCTTTTCACACAAAAAGAGTTGAACATGAGACAAAGGCGATGGTTGGAGCTAGTAAAAGATTATGATTGTACCATACACTACCATCCAGGAAAAGCTAATGTAGTAGCTGATGCACTAAGTCGGAAGACAAGGAGCGAGTTAAGTGCACTAACTAAGCAAGAATTGTTGATAAGAGATTTTGCAGAAATGAAGATCGAGATTTTGAAACCACCAAGAAGTGTTAGAGAAGTCCTATCAACTCTAGTGGTACAACCAGATTTGAGGGACACGATTAAAAAGGAACAACCCAAAGATGAGTTTTTTAGTAAAGTTAAGGAGAGTACGCTTAAAGGAGAGAATAAAGGTTTTGTAGTAGCTGAGGATGGAGCATTATATTATGAAGGAAGAATCTGTGTGCCTAAGAACGTTGAACTAAAGAAAGTAATACTTGAAGAAGCTCATAGTACACCTTATGCTGCACACCCGGGTAGTACGAAGATGTACCACGACTTACGAAGAATATTTTGGTGGAATGGAATGAAAAGAGACATTGCAGAGTTTGTAGAGAAGTGTTTGAATTGTCAACAAGTGAAGGCCGAACATCAACGTCCATCAGGATTACTTCGACCACTTAAGATTCCAGAATGGAAGTGGGAGCACATAACGATGGACTTCGTTACAGGATTGCCGAGAACAGTTAAAGGGAATAATGCAGTTTGGGTTATCGTGGATCGTCTAACTAAGTCTGCACATTTTCTTCCAATAAAGACTACTTTTAAGATGGAACAATATGCACAATTGTACATTCAAGAAATCGTGAGATTGCATGGAGTACCAGTTTCAATCGTGTCTGATAGAGATACGCGATTTACGTCGGAGTTTTGGAAGAGTTTACATAAGGCCATGGGAACAAAACTAAACTTTAGTACGGCTTATCATCTGTAGTCTGATGGGCAATCGGAGAGGACAATCCAAACTTTGGAAGATATGTTGAGGGCTTGCATACTTGATTTGAGCGGTAGTTGGGAATACAATATTCCTCTGGTTGAGTTCGCGTATAACAACAACTTTCAATCGACCATTGGGATGGCTCCTTATGAGGCGTTATATGGGAGAAAGTGTTGTTCGCCATTGTATTGGGATGAGGTTGGTGAAGGCAAGTTTGTGGGTCCCGAGTTGCTAAAACAAACAGTCGAAGTAGTAAAGAATGTGAGGGAGAAGATTAAAATTGCGCAAGATAGACAAAAATCATATGCTGACAAACGTAGAAAGGATTTACAGTTCAATGAAGGAGAGAAGGTGTTTTTGAAAGTTTCGCCAACAAAAGGAGTTGTACGTTTTGGGAAGAAGGGCAAGTTAAGACCAAGGTATGTGGGTCCATTCGAGATACTTGAGAGAGTTGGTGATTTAGCCTACCGACTAGCTCTACCCCCTGAATTTGCCGCCGTGCATAATGTGTTTCACGTGTCCATGCTGAGGAAGTATGTGCAAGATCCCGAACATGTCATTGATTATTCGACATTGGAGATAAATAATAATTTGGCATATGAGGAAGAACCTGTTGCAATACTAGAAAGGAAAGTTCATCGATTGAGGAACAAGGACGTTGCATTAATTAAGATTCAGTGGAATCGCCATAGTGAGAAAGAGGAGACATGGGAGCGCGAAGATGAGATACGCGCAAGATATGCAGAATTATTTATCCATGGTACGTTACTAAATTTCGAGGACGAAATTTTCGTTAAGGGGAGTAGGATGTAGCACCCTAGATTTTAATCACAAATGTTTATAAGATACTATTTTAAAATAAATTATAATAATTATATTAATATTATATAAATATATTTGACAGTACGGTTTGTATATAATATGTTATATATATATATATATATATATAATATGAATATCTAATAGTAAATGAATTATTATTAGTATAACACTATTTATTCCATATATTTATAAGATATAATATTTAATGGGTTTACTTGATTTTAGGATCAAATTCGTTAGAATTTATTTATATGAATACTGGTAGATTGAAATGGATTTAAATATAGGATAAACCCCACTAATTCCGAAATTACTTCTTAAGTATCTCATTTCAGTTGGTAATTAGGATCCAAATTGGAAGACTAATTTTCTTCTAATAAGTCTCCAAATCCCAGATTATTCTCCTAATCACACATTATTCTCAACAAATTTTATATCTCCTCTTTTATTTAATCACACGGTAGTTTTCAGAAGAAACCCTACAAAAGAAAACCTCTAGTCCTAAACACTTTAAATCTAGCTCAATTAGTGATCGAGTCGTTATCATCCACATCGGGTGTCGCACGGAGCCTTTCAATCTCTCCGGTGTTTATCGAGAACGCGCGGTACCTAGCTATTTCTTCATTCATTCTAATATTCAATTCTTTCACTTTGAATTTGGGTTAGTTGCCTAGTTGTACTGTTAAATATCCTTCGCCGTTTGAATATAAAGTATACATGTGTAGGCTTAAATTCTAGTATTAGGTTGATATTGGTTTCAAACTATTCAGACTTAAATTTTAATTATTATTACGTAAATGAGTATTTATATAAATGGTTCTTTCGTTCTTACCCTCTTAGTTAGGGAGTAGGGCTCATACTCTTAATCTTATATAGATCCGTAGTCAAACTCAGCACAATGTCATTTTCTCTTATTTTATTATTTTATGTTAACTAATTGTATATATATAATATAGACAAATATGAGTTTATCGAAATTATTTTATGCGGCATTAATAGGCATGCTATAATTTAATTAATTTGTTGCCTATGATTTTGTAATCATGAATTCATGCTTAAGTCTAGTAAGGTCAATAAGACATACATTATTAATTTAATCATAATCTATTAATTTATTTATCATGATAATCTTAAATCATTATCACTTCATTATTTAGTTATCTGATGTAGGTATATATTTATTAGTATTAAGCGATTAAATTATTAAAACAATAGCTTAACACCCTTTTGTTCACTTTAATTAGTAAATAACTCTAGAACTCATTGATGTGTTAATAATAATTCTAAGATAGCACTTATTGTTATAGGTGGCGAGGAACTCTTGCATTAATTCAAGTTACACATTTACGAGATTACTCAAGAATTATGGTGGGATTTTCTTGATTGGTTACACTTTGTCATTTTTAAATATTTCGTGTGAGTGACTTTATTTCTTGTTGCATCTTACATCTTATGGTTGGTTTATCCAACAAGCCTATGTTATTATGGTTGGTTTATCCAACAAGCCTATGTTATTATGGTTGGTTTATCCAACAAGCCTATGTTATTATGGTTGGTTCATCCAACAAAGTTATGGTTGGTTCATCCAACAAAGTTATGGTTGGTTTATCCAACAAGCCTATGTTATTATGGTTGGCCTTGCCAACAAGCTTATGAAATTGTATGCATGTTTGTGAGTTATGATTTTATTCATATGTTATATTTAACTGTGACAAAGTTAATCCCACTGAGTTAGTTTACTCACCCCAATCAAAACATTTTACAGATTGAAGGAGTTGAAGTGGAGGGACGGTGGATGCAGTTTATGTCATTAAGGAATGCTTTCATGCTATTTTATTTAATTACTTGCATTTAATTTTTAAACTATTTTCATTTTAGGAAAGTTCACATATCATTTTGGGACAAGTTTTGGTACTCATTAGTTGAAGTTAAATTTTAATATTCTTAAATGTGTTTTGAGTATTTACTTACCAAGTTAATTCCGCTGTCAAGTTTTATAAAATATGCATATTTTAAGTCAAATACTAGAGCGTATAGTATTTTCATCTAGTCCCTAAAATCGGGATGTGACATATTCTAAAGAAGCTAAGTACAGAAGATAAGAAGAGTACTTGAGCAGAGTACATGAGAACAGTAAATACTGATGTTGGTCCTGAAAGGAGTATATAACAAGTGTATGGGGGAGGGGGGGAATACACTTGTATGCAATTCTTTCTCAAACTTAACCAAATATGACTTCAGCAAGATTGTCCTGGACAACTCTGCTGAGATGTATAACTTCTTAAAGATAACCAATCAACTAAGTACTATTGAGTACTTAGTTGAATGACTATCTAAGTGTGTTAAAAGTGCGGAATTAGTGGTTGACCCTTTAGTTTAAACTCCTTTTAAGTTCTGAAATCACCTTAACAACTTATCCAGTTTCAGGGAACTTGTCCAAATCTGTTTTGCACAGTCTTAGGTATGTATCTTGAAATGTTCAGTTTGTGTGCAGTGTTGTATGAAAGTAAGTACTTGAAAGTAAATCAAGACAAGAGTTTATAGTGGTTCAGAGACTCAAGCTCCTACATCCACTTTCCCTGATTTAACAGGATAATTCCTTCACTCTTGAAATTAACTTGTTTTATAGTGCCAAGGTGCACTTAATCAACCACACCACTCCTTGGTGCCTTGATCCCTAGGATGTCAAGAGTCCTAGTACCCTTTCTCAACTCAGAATTAACTGTTCTTCTCTCAACAATTAACTCCTTACACAGTTACACTTCTACTACTACAACCTTCTAACTTTTTGTCTTGAAAGGTATAAGGGTTGAAGTTTGGTTCCAACTAATGAGATATCCTTTACAATGAAGTTCAATGTATAAGGATATGATATCTCTCTAAGCTTTGTATGGATATACAACGAGGTTCAGCTTAGATGAAGTGTTTGAAGACTAAGAATGTCTTTACAGAACTTTGAAGCTTTAGAGTAGTTTGATAGTTGGATGTTGTTGAGATGCTTCAAATGGTCTTCACACTTCTGTATTTACAGACAAAATTGAGGATTTGCCCGTTAGAGAGACAGTCTCAAATGTCTATAAATGTCTTCCTTGAACTCTGTAATTGGAAGACAAATTCTTCATAGTGACATGTCCTTAATTTGGGAAATAAACGGCTGTAACTGTTTTGTCTTCACTTTGCAGCACTCTTCCCAATGTCTGACTTCAAGATTCACTTGGTCAAACATGGGCATTCCTTCTGATGATTGATCCTTGGATAAGGACAACCTTCCTTATCACTTGGTCAACTCTGCTTATCAAGATCAGCAGGTTCTACTTATCAACAGTGTTGGCATGATCTTCAGATGACTTGGCTCTCTCCATTTCCATGACTTCTTAGAGTTGATCTTTGAGCATTCATGGCATTAGATAAGTGGACTTGACCTCATCAGCACAGTTGGCCCTTTGTTTTGTTCAAACCTTGTTCTGGTTCAAATGTGTTGAAACAATCTTGCTGGACAACTCTTCTGAACTTGATATTTATTGCAGTTGGCTTGATCTATTCCACTTGGTTGATCTTCAGATAGGTTGTTCTATACTGAGCAGACTTGATCAACACAGTTGTCCATCAGCAGACTTAAAGTCAATCCAAAACTGAGCCTTGAGGGGACTTGGACTTTATAAACTTCTAAGTATGTGTTCCCCCTCAATTTGTGCATCTATAACTCTAAGAGCTGCCTAACATATCAGCTTCTCAACTAGCCTCAAGCTACATGTTCCAACAATCCTGAAACATGTTCATGTAATCTGACTTATCTAATTGGCATGTCTAAGGGGGGTTTTGGTATCATAATCAAAACTCATTTTATTCCCAACAATTTCCCCCTTTTTAATGTGCCAAAACCTATACAAACTATGCAAATGTGACTTGACTACACTTGTTACATTTTTCTTCAGTAGGGGTGACTTAGGTCAAATTCCTGAAAGAAAATGTGTTAGTGTATTTACTATTTTTTTTATTGCATATAGATTGATAAGTCAGGCAAGTTGAGATCATATAGGGCTGTTTGTTTCTTGATTCATAAACATGTTCAACTATCATTCATAATATAATGGATCATTACAGGCATGTTGATAGTTAAACAAACATATCAGAGCATGAATCAACAATATTACATCAGAAATTTCATATCATGGACTAACTAACAAACTGATCAGAGCAAAAAGGTGGTCATCAGAGCAAACAAACATTTCAGCAGTCTTGAGCAACTTTCAGCAGATAGGATCATAACAGCATGACAGAAATCAAGATCAGTGTTCATCCAATTCAACACACAATGGTCAAGAGGGCTTAGCCAATTCAGAGGTTATCTTCAGGAGGTGGCACCATCCCATATTGTGCCCACACTCTTTTCTTCAATTCCATGACCTCTTGATTTGTACCCTTGGGTCCTAGCACCATCCTCTTCAACTTCAGGATCTCAAAGAACTCCTGAAAGATTCTTGACTGATCAATGAAGCCTTCCTTCTTGGGAGGCATATAAATGATTGGCTTAGGGGCTGTGAGTTCAAATCTTGCAATATCAGCAGCTGCAAGAAGTTGCTGGTATAGCTCCCTGTGATAGTCAATCATGAACTTGGTAAAAGTGGAGTTTACATCCTCAACATGCCACCTGCCAATGACATAATAGTCATAGACAAACTCCCTTTTTGCCTCTTCCCAAGTATCATTGAGTTGAATTGGGACCCATTTATCCAAGTGAGGATACTTGGTGTCCATTGGGATCAACAACTGTGGCTTCATCTTGTTGTAGGTTGCTCTTCTTCTTCTGGGCTTCTGGAAGTCAGCCCTTCTCTTATCCCTTGCTCCGTTTGCTTCTTCAATCAGGTCCATCTTTTCTTGGGCTCTCATCATATCCAGCTTTTGTTGTGTTTCAGGGTCCTTGCCATAACCTTCCACAAACAGCTTTGATGGATCATTGATCAGCATTGTTGTCTTCTTCTTTGGTTCAGGTCCAAAGCCTTCTTCAAAAAGCACTTCAACATTTTCAGTAGCTTTGGGACCTTCAGCAGATTTATCCTCAGAGGATTTGGCAGTCTCAGTAGACTTGACTTCTTCAGCAGTCTTAGCCTTTTCAGCAGTCTTGGCTTTTTCAGCAGTTTTAGCCTTTTTGGAGGTAGGCTCTTCTTCTTCTATCGTGAATTGAAGAGGTAAATCAAGGTTGTTAGGAAAATCTATAAAAGTTTCAGTTTTCCTCTTGCTTCCTTTAGCCTTTCTAAGTTGGCCTCTTGTCTAGACTCCTTCAGTGGACTTGTCCAGTCCTGATACTTCTCCTCCTGGCCTTTGCTGAAGCCTTGCTCTTTCTTCTTGAGCCGATGCCATAGAGTTTTTCAAGGCTATGGCCAGCTGTTCTTCTTCATCAAGCTCTTCTAGGTTCAATACTGCTGGTTCCTTTCCCTTGCCTTAAGGCACCTTGTCCTTGCCCTTATCTGAATCCCCAATTGTCAAGGCACCTTTGGCCCTGGCTCGTTCTCTTTCCCCCTATTTGGCAGCATCAAAGCACCGGGGCTTCAGCTCACTCATTGTGGTTGCCATGAGGGACTGGGCTTGGTTTAAGGACTTCATCTCCTCCAGTAGATATACTTTCTCATCATGTATATTTTGCATTCTATCACTGCTCAAGCTTAGGAAAGCTAGAACAGGCTTCATCTTCTGCTCAACAACCTCCTCCATGGTTGTTCTGAGGGATGCATCAAGGTTGGCCTTTAAGAGATCAGCGAGGTTGGCCACTGCACTCTCAGCAATTTTGGCCATCACTTCTTGGGAAAAAATTTCTGAAGCAGCCTTCACCATTGCTAGCCTCATCTCTTCAGCTCTCTTCTTCTGAATGGATGTTTTCTTGCCAAGTGCTTGTTTGACAGTCAATCTCAGAGCTTTGACATTATTGTTGTGATTATCTCTAAGCAGCTTCTGCTCTTTCTTGGCCTCTTTGGAGATGGATTCCATGCTGGTCTTTGCTTTCTGAACTTCAGTAGAGATGGTCTGTAACCCAGACTCTACACCACTGATTCTTGCTTCTATTGTGGGCAGCACAACATCTTCAGAACCAGTGAGCCTCATTTCAACAGATGCCAAGGTTCGACCTTGCTCATCCAAGACTCCTGAAGTTTCAGCATGAGCAGTTTGGACTTGATGAGCCAAGGAGTCCAACTTTGCTGATTGTTCACCAAGAATAGCTTGGGCTGAGCTGGAATCCACTTCAATGTGTGTATCAGTGAGAAGGCCATCTACAAAGATTTGGTCAAAAGAGATACCTGCAATATCAGAGAGATCAAAGGGGTTAGAAAATAAACACTCATCACCCTCATTATTTTTAGCATAAGACTCTGATACATCAGCAGCCTTCTCCTCATTTTCAACTAATTTTTGACTTCCTTCATTATTAATGTCCTCACACAAAGGAACATGCCTCCTCTCCTCAAGGGATTCCTGAAGTTCAGATTTGACTTCAAGAATAACCTGTCCTTCCTCACTTATTCCACCCTCATTTGGTGGTACACTCACTATCCTAGTGATCACAACCTCTCTATCATCTACAACTCCCTCTGGTTTTTCCACTATATTTTCCTTTTCAAGTCCTTCTCCTAGACATGCAACATCTCCATCCTCAGCAGGGTTCAAAGATGGCAGTTGATGAGAGATCACAGTGCTTCTTTCAGCAGCCACTGAGTCATCCTGAATGATTAAGGGCTGATCAGTGTCCAACTCTCCTGACATTGAATAGGCCTTAATCAAACCAGCTTCTAAGATAGGAGCCTCAACATCTGTAAGCTGTGCCTTGGGTTCAGAAGAACCTTCATTGGCAGATGTGTCTTTGGCTGTGTCACCAGCTCTGGTAAACACCTCTGAAGATACAAAGCCTTTCCTATGATATGTCAAGAGAGGGGTTGAAGGCAGTTGGGTTTCAGGAGGGTTGGGTTGAGAGGATTTAGGAGGGTTTGAAGGGTCATCTTTGCCATCATCATCATTGGAGCTGCTATCAGGGTGTTTGATCCCTTTAGCCAGTCTCTCCTTTTCTTCAGCTATCTTGTCAGCTACTAATTTTGCAAACACTTCCTCATCAGTGAGGAATCTGGTCTTGTTTACTCCAGCAAAGTGAAGAAGTCTGCCCTCTTCTATCTGCCACCAATTTACACTTTTTTCTTGAATGACTTGTGCAATCTCCATGATTGTTTTGTCTTTGACATCCACCAACATTCTCAGATCATGAAACATTGTCTGAATTCTTGGAAATTCTGCAAGCTGTGGGTACAAACTGTCCACAGTAGCCCTTGCTCCACCTCTGAGCATACTCTCATAGGTATACTCCTCCTCATCTCCACTTGAATGGGGACTTTGGGTTATAGGGGAGATGGCTCTAGTTTCAGGGATATTGGCTTGAAAAGTAGCTTCAGGAAGATTGAATTTGGGAGGGTTGGCTTCAGAAGGGTTGGGTGCAGTGAAAGGTGCTTCAGTTGCTTTTGAGAGCAATGGATCTGAAGGGGTTTTGCTCGGGGGGTTGGCTCAAAGTGGGGAGCTTCTAGAAATCTGGAATAGTTGAGCATGGATGAGTCAAGGGAAGATTTGAGTCTTGTCTCATCTACAGCAAGATCAGCTAGCACATCAATTGCACCTCTTTGTGCACTCCCTTCTGGAGAATATCTCTTTGTAAGATTGAGAGGGGTAATGGGATGGTTTGTGGGGGTTATGTGGGTTTCAGGGGAGTTGGGCTCATCAGGGAGTTTGGACTCAGGGGTTCCAGAACCAGAAGAGTTGGTTCTAGACTTGGATTTGGTTCTACTCTCTGCCCTACTCTCCCTTAGAGCAACTTGAAGAGTCCTTTCCTCCTGAAGCTCCAGAATCTTTTCAGTGGGCTTGGCTCTCCTTTTGCTGGCCCTACTGCTCCCACTACCTTCCTTCTCAGGGACAACTTCCCTGGGCCTCTTATCACCCTTCTTCTTCTGCCTGGTTTCATTGTATTTCTACCTCAACTCTTCTGAATGATCAGAAGAAACTTGTACTCCCTCTTCAGCAACTTCGACAACCTCAGTTGATGCTCCTGAAGTTTCTTCTGAGGGTAGTTGAGACATTTTCTTTGTTTTGACAGCCCTGACCTTTGTCCTCTTCTTCAATTTTGGCTTCTTCTCAACCTTTTCTTCAGCAGGTTTGGCCAATTGCATCCTCCTTTGTTCAGTTTTCTTACTCAACTTTCTGAACATCACTTTCTGGGCAGGGAGGGGTTTTGCAAAAGTTTGCATCTCAGTGTAATGAGCAAACTTTTATATCAGTATGCTTGCCCTTGTGCAATACTTGAGTTTACTCTCTAGCACCACCTTATTGTGGGCTTTCACCTTGAACTTTGCCTTTTCCTTCATCATTTTAGTCAGGATGAAGGTTCTCCAATCAAATTTGATGCCCTTGTCACTGGCATCAATCACTGCAGCCATAATCCTTATCCTTGGAGCACTCACTTGCTCCAAACTGCCAGTATTGCTCAACAAGCTCTTGGTGATTACCTCAAACAGGTTAAGGAACTTTGGTTTGAGAGTCCTCTTATGCTGAGTAGAGGAGATTGACCCTGGAACAAGGAGCCTTTCCTGAGCAATTTCTTGCTCATGACCATTCCCATAGAACTCTGGATTCCTCCCTTCAGAAGGAAATCCAAAAGTTGCTTCCACATCCTCCTTAGAGAATTTCACCCTGTGGAATCTCTCCTCCTCTTCTCCTTCAGCTATGTATGACAACCTAGTTGTCACTTCACCATCTTCAGGTTTGCCTCTCCATTTGAGAAAGGCAAAGAACTCAGCCATATAGATTTCAAGGCAAGAACCTGGCTTTTCTTGCATGAACTTTTGTAAGCCAACCCTTCTCAACCATCTCAAGGTTGGAGTGATTTCAGGATCCTCACTCTCAAATGAAAGGATATGCTCAAATGTGAGATTGTTCTTGTGGCTTAGATAACTAAAATCAAGGTCTAGATCCTTGTTGGTGAAATCAACAATCATTTCTGGTCTAGCTTTAGGAGCCATTGAAGAGACAGTAAGGTTTTTGAGAGAGTTTTGAGAAGATGAAAGCTAGGGTTTCAAGAAGGTTTGAATGCGTGGGGGAGAAGTGAGCTTGTGGGCTTCTTAAGACTTGTGAATATTCCAAAAGGAATGTATGTCAATGAGTAGGTGAGTCTTAAGGCATTTCAACGGTTTACAAATGAGGAAATCAAGTTTGAACGGCCAAGATCAATTTCAGGGGAGTTGTCCAGACTTGATCCAACGGTTAATAACCAATGAAACAATAGAAAACTGTTTTTATTCAAACGTGTGAAAGAGTTAATATTAGATAAATGCTGGGGGAGTTTTCAAGATAGATCATGGCTTGAAATGTTTAATGCAAACAAGAGTTAAATCTTGGCATTTAATGCATTGAAAGCGACTTTTTGGGTAGGGGACAAATTGAATCCTTGAAAAGGTGATATCTTTAAAAGGAATGGGACAGTTATCAAAATAGGCAATGATTACCCAAAATAGGTGCTTATCAGACCAAGATTTGGTTTGATAGCCAAGACAACTTATCTGACCCCACATGGACAAGTGTCCTGAAATGACATGGACAAGTGTCCTGAACTCTTGTGGACAAGTGTCCTGAATTTCAATGGACAAGAGTCCTGCTCAATTTAGGTCATCTCTTCTGAATTTCAGTAGACTTGACCAAGTCTGCTTTCAGTTCCCCCTTGACTCTTTAACTCCATTTAGCTTACTTGTCCAACTTCCCTGGATCAAGTAATCCCAATTCTGCTGATAGTTCCAAGAATCTTGCTTCTGCAAGTGGCTTTGTCAAAATATCAGCTTTTTGGTGATCCGTGTGGATTTTCACCAACTTAATGTCCTTCTTCTCCACATGGTCTCTGATGAAGTGATGCTTGATATCCACATGCTTGCATCTTGTGTGCAAAACTGGATTCTGTGATATTGCAATAGCACTATTGTTGTCACAGAATATTGGCACTTCAGCAGAGTTGACATTGTAGTCCCTTAGTTGTTGTCTCAACCAAAGGATTTGAGCACAACAACTTCCAGCTGCAACATACTCAGCCTTAGTGGTGGAAGTAGCCACTGTGTTCTACTTCTTTGAGAACCAAGATATGAGCTTGTTCCCTAAGAATTGACATGTCCCTGAAGTTGACTTTCTGTCAATTCTACAGCCTCCATAATCAGCATCTAAGTAGCCAGTTAACTCAATGTTGTCATCAGCAGGGTACCAAAGGCCTAGATTTTCAGTGCCTTTGAGGTACCTCAAGATCCTCTTTGCAGCCTCTAAATGGCTCTTCTTAGGATTTGCTTGAAACCTTACACAAACACCTACTACAAAGGTGATGTCAGGTCTGCTAGCAGTGAGGTAGAGGAGTGAACCAATGATTCATCTATATTCAGTAGAGTTGGTTGGAACACCACTCTCATCAGGATCCATCTTCCAATTGGTGTTCATAGGGATCCTTACTGGCTTGCTAGTTGTACACCCAAATTTCTTAATCATTTCTCTGGTGTACTTTGCTTGGTTGATGAAGAATCCTTCTTTTGATTGCTTGACTTGAAGACCCAAGAAGAAGTTCATCATTCCCATCATTGACATTTCAAACTTGCTTTGCATGAGCTTTGAGAACTTCTCACACAGCTTCTCATTGGGTGATCCAAATATGATGTCATCAACATATATTTAGACAAGCAAGATGTCATCTCCTTCAGTGATTCTGAAGAGAGTTCTGTCCACAGTTCCTTTGATGAATCCATGGTCCAAGAGAAACTGTGACAGTGTGTCATACCAAGCTCTTGGAGCTTGCTTGAGTCCATATAGAGCTTTCTTCAATTTGTAGAATTGGTTTCCAATCTCAAAACCAGGTGGTTGCTCTACATAGACTTCCAAAACTCCATTCAAGAAGGCACTTTTGACATCCATCTGGTACACTTTGAACCTCTTGTGGGCTGCATAGGCTAGGAATAATCTTATTGCTTCTAGCCTTGCCACAGGTGCAAATGTTTCATCATAGTCAATGCCTTCTGATTGACAATAGCCCTTGGCCACCAATCTGGCCTTGTTTCTGAATATCACATCATTCTCATTCTTTTTGTTCTTGAACACCCACTTGGTTCCAATGACATCTTGATGTGAAGGTCTATCAACCAACTCCCATACATCATTTCTGGTGAATTGGTTCAGCTCTTCCTGCATTGTTGTGATCCAATTTGCATCTTGAAGTGCTTCCTCAATGTCACTTGGTTCCTGTTCTGATAGAAAACAACAAAACAAAGCACTTTCACCATGAAACCTTCTAGTTTTGACTCCTATAGTTGGATCACCAAGTATCAGATCAGCAGGATGGTCAGATAACCATGTCCTTCTTTTTCTGATCCCTTCAGTAGAGTTGTCCTCTACTAAGGTTGAGTCACTAGCATTATAAAATTCAGGAAAGTTTAATGCAGGATCTAATTCAGGATCATATTCAGGGGTGTTGTCCTCAATGTCAGGGACATTGGCATTATCAACATTGTTGTTTCCCCCTTGAATATTGGATCCATTAACTACCTCAACAGGGCCTGCTTCTTCATTGGTAGTTGTTACCTGAGTGTGAACTGGGATTGTGTCATTCAGTTCACCATTTCCTTCAGTAGGGTGTGCCTCAGGTAAATTGCCTTCAGGATTGTTGTCCAGTGAGATATTTTTCAGGAGGATTGGCTTGGACAACATCTATGAATACAGTGTCCTTGTCTTTTAGGCTTAATTTGGTTGTTCTTTGTGTGATTTCTTCAGTATCCAGGTTCTTATTCCTGATCTCAGAAGTAGATTCATCAAATACAACATGAGGTGTTTCTTCCACAATAAGGGTTTTACAGTTGTAAACCCTGAAAGCTCTACTGATTTGGGAATATCCAAGAAATAACCCCTCATCAGCTTTGCTATCAAAGGCTTTTAACTGCTCTTTCCCATTGTTGTGAATGAAACACTTACAACCAAATATGTGAAAATAAGACACTTTAGGCAATCTTCCTTTCCAGAGTTCATAAGGGGTTTTGCCTTGACTCTTAGTGATCAAACATCTATTCTGAGTATAACATGTAGTGTTTATGGCTTCAGCCCAAAACCTCTTAGGTAGGTTTGAATCAGCAATTAGGGTTCTAGCAGCTTCTTTCAAGGTTCTATTCCTTTTCTCTACAACACCATTTTGCTGAGGTGTTCTAGCTGTTGAGGTTTCATGGGCAATTCCATTTTGTGTGCAATACTCATTGATGTATGAGTTTATGAACTCAGTGCCTTTGTCAGATCTTATCTAGATTATATTAAGGCTTTTCTCATTAGACAGTCTCTTTAACAGTTCAGGGAGTTTGACTTGTATTTCCTTCTTATTAAGGAGAAATACTACCCATGTGAACCTAGAGAAGTCATCTACTACAACCAATGTGTATTTTCTACCATTTATGCTTGCAGGGGTAATTGGTCCAAACAAGTCCATATGCAATAATTCAAGTACCCTTTCAGTAGATATGACTGGTTTTCCTTTGAATGAGGCTTTAATCTGTTTTCCTTCTTGGCATGGTTTACGCACATGCTCTTTAATGAAAACCTCATTAGGCAGTCCTTTTACCAATGCATTTCTAGCAAGTTTGTTCATTGATTTAAAGTTCAGGTGGTTTAGCCTTTTATGCCATAACCAACTTTGTTCATTTGAGCTTTTGGCAATGAAACATGCAACATCAGTAGACTTGTCCCAGTCAGCAAAATACAAATTTCATTTCCTAGTTCCAGTCAATAGAGTTTGTTGAGTTTTATCTTTGATTAAGCATTTCCACTAGAAAATTCAACATTATATCCTTTATCACAAAACTGACTTATGCTTAGGAGGTTATATTTGAGACCAGCCACATAAGACATATTGGATACCTTGATATTACCAATAATCAAGGTACCATAACCTTTTGTTGTAGTTTGTTAGCTGTCTCCAAATGTGACATTTGGGCCTTCTTTTTCAGTAAAATCAGTGAGGAGGTTCTTGTTTCCAGTCATGTGCCTTGAGCATCCACTATCAAGGTACCATGCTGAATTTTTGCTCATACTCCTCATCTTCTTGTGGCCCAATGGTACCTGCAATTAGATGGATTTAGGTACCCTTTGAATTTTGGGTCCTGAGAGGTTAGCTGTACCTTTAGGAACCCAAACTTGCCTAATTACCCTGATTGATTCAAGGTGGCTAAGTTATTTCCCTTTAGCATCAACATACACTGTCTTTCCCTTAAATGCCTTTGGGAAAGTGTATGTGAAAGTGTTGACTCTGTAAGTTTCAGGAGAGTTGTCAAATCTCCTGAACTTCTGAGTTCTTTGTGCTACTTGAGGAAATCTTTGAGGAAAGGCATATTTATGACCATTGCCCTTTGGCATGAAGGGTTTTGGTTGTCTCATTTTATTCTGCCTTTGAGGATAGTTGTCCTTAGGTCTGTTCAGCTGAGGCTTCCTCAGTAGAGTTGGCCTAGGCTGATCAAACCTTGGATAACTCCTTTGAACATTGTTCAGGAGAGTTGCCCTTCCATTGGGTCTACTCTGCTGACCAACATTTCTTTTGTGCTCAGGGACTTTGGCCTTTTCCTTAGGTGTGGGCCTATTTCCCTAAAGCACTTGAGTGGGCATCTCATGCATTTTGCCCTTTTCTTTGTTCAGTGGCTGAATTACTTCATTTTTAATTTGTTGTGCCACTGATTTAACAAAGATTTTCTTAGTGTTACTTGTAGAAGCAACACTAAGACAAGGTGAAGATTCAAATGGATCAAAATCTAATCCACTTCTTTGAGCCATAGGTCTTTGGTAACTTTGAATTTCCTCTATTGCTCTAGAGGATTTCTTCAAAGAAGACATCTTTAATTTCAGGCTCTCTTCACTTGATTTAAGAATATCATCCTCATGTGAGAGGTTCTCAAATTTTGCTTGAAGAATTTTTAGTTCAAAATCTTTTCTCTTCTGAGAAAGCAGTTGATCATCAATCTGCTTTTGTTGGTCAACTATCCTGAGAGAGGCTTCATCAAGTTCTCTCAAGACTTGTTGGTACAACTCAGTAGATTTGACATCAACTACTGTCTCGGCAGGTTTTGAAAGTTCAATTGAAAGTCTTTCATTTTCTCTCACACAGTTGTCATGAAATTCTTGTAGCCTAGTAAAGTCTTACATTAACTTTCCAAAAGAGAGTTTCAGGTTGACTTCACTAGTGTTTTGTGAAAGAAGTGATGATGAGCTAGAAGTAGAGGATACCTCATCATCCTCTATGGCCATGTTGCACACATCATCATCATCTTCACTGTTTGAGAACAATCCATCAGAATAGTTGAAGTTTTCAGCACTATCAGACTCATCACCTGCCATCATGGCCTTTCTATTGGTGAACTTTTTGTCTCTCTTAGCTTGTCTTTCTCTTCTTTCCTTAGAGCTGAGTTCAGTGCAGTCATACTGGAAGTGCCCTTTCTTCATGCTGTTATAGCACAGATCTTCATCATCATCTTTCTTTGGTTCATCTCTCCTCTTAGATGATGAAGGTTCAACTCTGCTGGATTTTCTCCTATCAGAGTACTTGTCCTCTGATCTTCTTTCTTCAGGCTTTTTGTCCTCAGCCTTGGCTTCAGGAGAGTTGTATCTTCTCCTGACCTTGTTGTCTTGTTAGAATTTCTTGTATCTACCAAACCTTGAGTTGAGTTTGTCAAACCTCCTAGCCATGAGGGCCATTTCTTCCTTCATTTCAGCCTTAGAGACTGATTTTGATGATCTTGGAGTGGACTGCATTTCTGGTTCAGCAAACTTGGCCTTGAATGCCACTCCCTTAGTTGGTATGGAAGATTTCTCAGCTGGCTTTCTTCTATTGAGGTCAAACTCATAGGCTTTGAGCTCTGAGAAGATTTGTTGCATGGGCATGGTTGAGAGATCCTTGGTGTTCTGCATCATCACAGAGTATACATCCCACTTTTGAGTGAGACTTCTCAAGATTTTCAGTGCAACCTCTCTCTTGGAGTACACATTGCCCAATGAATTGATTTCATTCATCACATCTGTGAATCTACTAGCAAACTTGTCAATGGACTCATCTGAATCCATTGTGAATTGTTCAAATTTCTGTACAGCCACTTGGAGCTTATTCTCCTTGATCTTTTCAGTACCCTCACACATTTCTGCAAGAGTATCCCATATTTCTTTGGCTGTTGTGCAGTGGTAGACTCTCCCCATTACTGCATCTGGAATAGTTTGATAAAGGGTGTTCATGGCAAGATAATTGAGATTATCTCTTCTCTTTTCTTCTGTGGTGAGGTCATCTTCATCCCTAGGGATCTCATCCCTTACATCAGCCCTTTGAGCATCAGTAACTCTTGGATTGGCTTGCATAAATACAAATGGTCCTCTGGTGAGAACTCTTAGCATATCAGTGTGTAGGCAAGCAAGATGAGCTCTCATCCTGATTTTCCAGAAATCATAGTTCTCAATAGAGAACATGGGCAGCTTGTGGTGAGATATGTGATTGGCTGGATCAGGGGCAGTGTTGTTTATAGTCTGCACAACATCATGAGGAACAGCATTTAAGTTCTGTCCCTGATTCTGATTTTGGTTCAGGTTCTGGTTCTGGTTCTGATTTTGATGTTGGTTCTGGTTGTTGTTGTTGTTGCCTCCCCTTGCCATATCTCAAGAACGGGTTAGATAACACAGAAGTATAGATTGCAGACTAGATCAGTTCAGTGACCACACTAAATGTGTCTTTTAAAAATCAAAATGGATTTTCAGAAGTAGTGGTCTTTGAACCCTTGCTCTGATACCACTTGTTGGTCCTGAAAGGAGTATATAACAAGTGTATGGGGGGGGGGGGGAATACACTTGTATGCAATTCTTTCTCAAACTTAACCAAATATGACTTCAGCAAGATTGTCCTGGACAACTCTACTGAGATGTATAACTTCTTAAAGATAACCAATCCACTAAGTGCTATTGAGTACTTAGTTGAATGACTATCTAAGTGAGTTATAAGTGCGGAATTAGTGGTTGGCCCTTTAGTTTAAACTCCTTTTAAGTTCTGAAATCACCTTAACAACTTATCCAGTTTCAGGGAACTTGTCCAAATCTGTTTTGCACAGTCTTAGGTATGTATCTTGAAATGTTCAGTTTGTGTGCAGTGTTGTATGAAAGTAAGTACTTGAAAGTAAATCAAGACAAGAGTTTATAGTGGTTCAGAGACTCAAGCTCCTACATCCACTTTCCCTGATTTAACAGGATAATTCCTTCACTCTTGGAATTAACTTGTTTTATAGTGCCAAGGTGCACTTGATCAACCACACCACTCCTTGGTGCCTTGATCCCTAGGATGTCAAGAGTCCTAGTACCCTTTCTCAACTCAGAATTAATTGTTCTTCTCTCAATAGTTAACTCCTTACACTTCTACTACTAAAACCTTCTAACTTTCTGTCTTGAAAGGTATAAGGGTTGAAGTTTGGTTCCAACTAATGAGATATCCTTTACAATGAAGTTCAGTGTATAAGGATAGGATATCTCTCTAAGCTTTGTATGGATATACAATGAGGTTCAGCTTAAATGAAGTGTTTGAAGACTAAGAATGTCTTTACAGAACTTTGAAGCTTCAGAGTAGTTTGATAGTTGGATGTTGTTAAGATACTTCAAATGGTCTTCATACTTCTGTATTTATAGACAAAATTGAGGATTTGCCCGTTGGAGAGACAGTATCAAATGTCTATAAATGTCTTCTTTGAACTCTGTAATTTGAAGACAGATTCTTGATAGTGACATGTCCTTAATTTGGGAAATAAACGGCTGTAACTGTTTTGTCTTCACTTTGCAGCACTCTTCCCAATGTCTGACTTCAAGATTCACTTGGTCAAACATGGACATTCCTTCTGATGATTGATCCTTGGATAAGGACAACCTTCCTTATCACTTGGTCAACTCTGCTTATCAAGATCAGCAGGTTCTGCTTATCAACAGTGTTGGCATGCTCTTCAGATGACTTGGCTCTCTCCCTTTCCATGACTTCTTGGAGTTGATCTTTGAGCATTCATGGCATTAGATAAGTAGACTTGACCTCATCAGCACAGTTGGCCCTTTGTTTTGTTCAAACCTTGTTCTGGTTCAAATGTGTTGAAACAATCTCGCTGGACAACTCTTCTGAACTTGATATTTATTGCAGTAGGCTTGATCTATTCCACTTGGTTGATCTTCAGATAGGTTGTTCTATACTGAGCAGACTTGATCAACACAGTTGTCCATCAGCAGACTTAAAGTCAATCCAAAACTGAGCCTTGAGGGGACTTGGACTTTATAAACTTCTAAGCATGTGTTCCCCCTCAATTTGTGCATCTATAACTCTAAGAGCTGCCTAACATATCAGCTTCTCAACTAGCCTCAAGCTACATGTTCCAACAATCCTGAAACATGTTCATGTAATCTGACTTATCTAATTACCATGTCTAAGGGGGGTTTTGGTATCATAATCAAAACTCATTTTATTCCCAACAACTGAGAAGAGTATTTTACTGTGCTGAAGAATAAGTTTGAAAAACTTATTTAAAGTACGTAACTGAATATATATTTGAAGATATGAAGTCTGACTTAAAAAGAATCGAAGTTAGTTATTGGAAGTTACAAGAGTTGGTTATAAGGATAAGTTACAAGAAACAGTTAAAAGTTAGTTATGAGTTAGTTTTCACAAACGGCTAACTGCATTACTAAAATCTATAAATACCGTGTGATCTTCTACTGAAAAGACTACTGAAAGAACAAACATTCAAGAGCAGATTAGAGTCTTAGAAGCATTCAAGAAACTCACAGAGTTCGAGAAGCTAAGATCAAATCAAGAAGCCAAGATTTGAAGAGCATATTCAAAGGCTACAATAGAGAATTTTATCTTTTGTTTGTGATTTTGTAGACAAGTGTGCTAGTAACTTGTGTGAATTACTAGTAGATCGAAAATATACCTGGTGGTATAATCGACAAGATCAAAGTCTTATTTCTTGAGACTTAAAGCCACAAGATTAGATTAATAAAACATCACAACTGGGTTTGTGAGAGTGGATGTAGACATTTGTCGAACCACTATAAATCTTGTGTTCATTTACTTACTGTTTGATATTTGTTTAAGTTCTTAAAGAATTCGTATAAACAACTTGATTGAGAAATCTTGTTGAGTATACGAATTACTTGATATTGGGAACAGTAGTATTGTTTACTAAGTAAAATTCATAATTATAAGAGTTGAGTATAAACTTAAAAAGGCTCACATTAATTTTCATACTGAGAGTACTAAGCTGATCTGATATAAGCACAGTACTGTATCAAAACACTATTTCCGCATTATAACTCTGATATTTTAGAAAAAGTTTTAAAAGTCTATTCACCCCCCCCCCTACACTTTTTGACTAGTTCTAATCTTAACTCAACTTTGGGACCAACATATAATGAATAAGAAGGATATCAAAGTTAATAAAAATACAAGTTTATAGTGGTTTGGATCCCAATTCTACGTCCACTCTCACAACTCAGCTGTAATATTAATTCATTTGTCACGAAAAGACTTAAATTTTAAGAACCAAGAATAACACTTTGGACTCGATATTCTTCACGAATATATGGTCCTACTTGTTATAATGAGAACAAATATTCTTATAAAGTTTTTACAACAAATCTCAATCCAAGGTTATAAAAAGAAAGTTTAAAGTATCTTTCAACTAAGTATTTTTTTTATCGGTAAGGCATCATATATAATTTGAGGTAGAGAATGAGAGAGACCGCGACCCAAAAATGCAGATTATAAGAAAACAATTAGAAGCAAGGAAAGGAAAAGAAAGAATTATCAGAAAATAAGTGTTCAATTATTAACATTCAGAATCCGTCTTAGGTTTAATCTCCCGTCCCTGAACATTGATACTTTGTAACTTGCTTCCTTTGTAGTGATCAAACTCTAGAGTCTTGCAATAATTTCCTCCAAGATATTGTTTCTCAATAGTATCTTCCAACTATTGAGTTATTCAAACAACACGTTTGAATAAACTCGACGCTCAAAGTTTAAGGTTTGAATATATTTGCTTAAAATTAAGGCTAGATAAACACTTAGATCTTTAATATGACTTTATGAACTTGCCCTTTGAAAATTCTGGATATCTTGAGGATTCGCATGTAACCAAACTTGCAACACTTCGACTTATAGAATTTTCGGTGCTCTTCACTATTGATGGTGGCCTTGTATTTATAGTGTGATTCGAATTATAGTCGTTGGAGATATATAGTGAATTATATTATTTTATGGCGTGCAAATCATCCTTGAGAGATGTGCCTCAGATAGATATATCTATCCTTTTAAGGTATGGTCTCTCCGACACTCTACAAACTTTATAGTCGTTGCTCATGCTCAACTATAGACTTTTGTCAAGTCAATAGCATGTGTTGCCTTCTCGTTGGAATACATTAAATGAGACAAACAAATATACATGCGACACTTTGATGTTCGAATATTTGTTTTGTCTTCAAGCGGTTTGACTTTTGACATCTAGGTCAGTAGACATTTGGTTGAACTTTCTTTTGTCTTGACTTAAAAAATCTGAACATAGTCTTTTCAGACTTTATCCACTTGACTTCAAACTAGGTTAGTCAATTATTGTTAAAGAAGACAACTGAGGACTTCTTGTTTGTTGGCCAACTGATTCAGACATCTGTCAAAGCTTCTTGAATCTAGCAAGTGGTCTTCACTTCATTCTTCTGTTTTCCAGTCTTCAAGATCTTCTGTCTTCAACAACTAAGGTAGATCATCTTGATATTCATTCTTACACAAGTCTGCATTTATCCAGATGAGGCTTAAACTCAACTGACATGTTGAAGTTCCCCCTCAGCTGTTAACTTATCAACTGAGACTAAACTAGATAGTTGATTTATACATGTTCAACTTATATTCCTATTACAAAGTGTTTTGGCAACACATCAAAACTAATAATCCCTCTGTCCCACAAAAAAAATTGCAAACTATCCAAAATTCCCTAATACAAATACAAAAGAGACCTCAATTAGTCAATTATTCTAGTTAATGAACAGAAAGTCAATCCTCGAATCTCTAAAATTTTATAAGTGGAAATGACTTTCTTATCCTTCAATGAGCATCTTGTATTTAATAAAAATTATGGGCAATATAATCCTTACGTAAGGGCCATCCTATCCAACTTTCAGGCATTAAGATACGTTTCAGGTGCAGATGATAGAGTTCGGGTTCGAATTCCATAGAATATATAATATGCATGAGAATGTCTATCATTATAGACAAATGAAAAACTTTCTCAAGATCTTTATTCACTTGAAATTTTCAAAACAGCTTGGTTGACCTTCCAAATTCACTCATTGAAATTGAATAAGTAAACAATTGAATTGAATTCGATTGGATGGCACTAACGAAATTGGATGCTAACTCCCATTTGTTATTGAATTAACTTGCTATATTGGAACGTCCCACATAAATTTGTACACTCCAAAAAAGAATATATCTTCATAACCTTCTTCCTCAAAATATACATATATTTACCCGTGTACCATTACTTTTCTACATTTAATCTATTTTTTTTTTATTCATAAAAGTTTATAAGATTACACCTTAAAACTCTATCATTACACATTTTTCTTACATTTTTCTAAAAGTGTGCAACCCAAAGGGTGAAAATTCCCACAAGATGGAGGGAGTATATTTTTGCTAACAAATGTTATTTCACTATCAAAGATTCTGTTTATAGAATTTTACTTTATGAAAATTTTATGTGTTGGTTCGATTTTTAAATTATTTGTTCGGTTCGATTACCAATTATGAATAATTCAGTTTTTTCACTTATCACTATTCGATTTGGTTACCAAAATGTTCACTCCTAAGTCCTAATGCACTAGTTCACGGTGCACTCAAATGCGCAAGACACATACTCAATAAATAATTATTAAAAATGAGCCATATTTAGAGCAATGGAAAAAAATAATAATATGAAAAGAAAAAGTTATATACTCTAATTTAATAATATATTTCTTAATATTTGTAACAAAAGCAATGGACAACTATATATTTTTTTTTTTATGTAAGTTAAATACTCATCCCTTTTTTCCTTATCCTTTTTTTCCCCTTCCCATGACTCGAACCCATGACCTAAGGCCTAGGTAGTGGTGCTCTAACCACTTGAGTTATCCCACTTTGTCAATGGACAACTATATATGAAAGGGAGAAATTGAGTATATGATAAAGATGACTAAATAATATTTTAAAAGATAACACTTTTTTTTTTTATATGTTTTACATTAGTTTCACAAACACACCAAAAAAAAAAAAACTTACAACTCTTATCCTTAAAATTCTCATTTATATATCTTTTATATTATTACATTTTCTTACACACTGTTTTTTTACTTTTATCAAGGGGTGTGCAACGATCGATTTGATTAATCAAACTGTCCATAAAATCGTAAACCAAAGTATAAACTTTTTTTTTTTAAATTGTAAACCAATCGTATTTATAAAAATCGTTCGATTTAAAACCATAATTTTTTGATTGGTTTTGACCAAATCAAATTTTGCTCATTTTTTTCACTACACAATAATTAATAAATATGTAAAATGCAATCTCAAAAGATAAAATAAATTTCAATAATACGAAATATAATTCGAATAAACGAAATGTTATCACAAGATTCAAAACAAAAGAAAAACAGGCTAGGGGTTCTGGTTCTGGACTTGAAGTTGGAATTGAATTATTTTGTATGGTATTAGTATTTGCCTTATTAGTTGAAAATTCATAAAAAAATTTGCTTCTATAAATTATAAATAAAGTATATAATATATATTTATTTATATAATATTATAATAATTATATACTCCTATTTTATATATATAACAATAGCTTGATTTGGTTCGATTTTTTCATTAATGAAAATCGTAAATCGAACCATGCTAAAAAAAATCAATTCTCAAAATCGTAAACAAAAAATCGAATTATATTTAATGGTTTGATTTGTTTTGATTCGGTTTGGTCATTCGAAATTATACTTTACCCACTTTTACTTTTATCACTTTAATAAAGTTGAAAGACCCAATGCACTTATTTTATGAACTTTTCTTAATTTTTTAATGCCTCATTATTTGTTTACTATTTTGAGAATTGATTTTTTTTTTTTTTTTTTAGCATGGTTCGATTTACTGAAAAAATCCAACCAAATCAAACTAATGTTATACAGTATATATATAAAATAGGAGTATATGAACTTTTCTTAATTTTTTAATGCCTCATTTTTTGCAGGCTGCATAGCACTCTATCTCTCTCGGTATCTCCCACGCCTGATACCCCCCTGCTTCCTTCCAAAATTTTCACTTCTTAAACTCGCTCTTTGGGCGAGTTGGCTCAGTAAACTCAGATGGCGAGCTCCATCTTGCTCTCCCATCCTCTGTCTTCACAGCTTCATCTCCCCAAACCCAAATTCCTCTTACCCTACCCCTCTAAATTCTCTTGTTTTTACCTCAAAAAGCGTACGCCCTTCGAAGCCCACTTCATAAACACCCCTCAAAAGCTCAGGAAACTCGTATTACCGCGAGTTGCCAAAACTGAAGCCGAAGAAAATGAAGTTTCCCAATTGGTAGGGGAAGATTCCGCGGAATTCGACTTGTCCAAACAGAAAATTTCTTCGTGGGTCTATTTTGCTTTGATTTTGGGGGTCGTACTTTACATTCTTGATGTGGCGTGGATTGATAACTCTACTGGCTTTGGTAAAGTCTTCATTGATTCCGTTTCGAGCATTTCCGAGAGCCCTGAGGTTTGATTTTGAACCGATTTTCCTGTTCATTAGTTCTGAAATTGATGTATTACTTTGTCTTTGATGTTAGTATTTGTCTCTGGTTATATGAATTCTGTTTTTGAATGGAATAGACCTTACTGATTAAAAAAAAAAAAAAGTGTAAGATGATAGTTTCTATGGTGTTTGTATCCTGGGATGTTTTTGTTCAATCAAGAATTTTCTTTGTGAAGTTTGATACTGATTCTTGAATAATAAACTATTCTATGCTAGAGAATTGCTTCAGAGATTGGGAACTTTTAGGATATATAGAAATGAGATGTTACTAACATGTTAAGTATGGTGCAGTACTTGTGGCATGTCTGTTTCTTATCTATAATAAACACATGTGAAAGTGTAAGTTATACGATTTCTTTTCAGAGTTCGATCCTGGTTCTCAAGTAGAAATCTGTATGATGCTAATGAATATCTTGAAACTTTGCTAATAATCAAATTGAGGCCCATGATATGATGTTTCATACGTGTTATACGTTGTGCTTAGTGACTTATCTCTTTCTTTTATCATAACAATGAGAACCTTTAATCTATAAGATGGAATGTCTAAGTTTAGGCACATTTGGTACTTGTTCTGATCAGCCAATCATGTTTTATTGAGCATTTTCAACTTATCTCCTCGACGTACTCTTTAACTATTATGATGATTGCTTAGTGATTGTTGTAAGAATCGTTGATATGTGCAGGTCGTGATGTTATTCCTCACTCTCATTTTTGGGGTGGTCCATAGTGGATTAGCTAGCTTGAGGGACACAGGTGAGAAACTCATTGGAGAACGAGCATTCCGTGTATTATTTGCAGGCGTATCTCTTCCATTAGCTGTTAGTACTGTTGTGAGTACCTGTCCATGTGTTTCCAGTTAAATTTTATGGTGTCACTGTTTAATAGTTCTGGTTTGGGATAATATCATTTCCGGTCCCTAGAGTTTACATTTTCCAGTTTTGGTCCCTCTTTTTAACTCAGTATCAAACTTGGTCCTGGAAGTATACTATTACTCTCACATTTGGTCACACCGTTAGTTTGATAGTGAGTGAAAGAAGGGGACCAAAACTGGAAAAGGGTAAATTTTAGGGACCAGAAATAATATTATCCCTTCTGGTTTGCATGTTTACGGCATGTCATAGAAATGCATTCCGGGTTCTGATTAATATAACAATCTTAATCGAGTAATCTTGTTGTTGTGGCAGGTTTATTTCATCAACCACAGATACGATGGTGTGCAGCTGTGGCAACTTCAGGGTGTTCCTGGACTACACGAGCTTCTTTGGTCCGCTAACTTTATTTCCTTTTTTCTCCTTTATCCATCGACCTTTAATTTATTAGAGGTTGCAGCAGTTGATAAGCCCAAGATGCATCTCTGGGAAACTGGAATAATGAGAATTACAAGGCACCCACAGGTATGAAATCGATTCATATTTCTGTTTCACTCTGGAAGAATAGCCTGACAATTGATTCATTATCGATAGATCACTGTTATGCCTTTAATTTTTAAGCAAAAACAAGAAGCTTGACTTAATACTCCCTTTTCAGTTCTTAACTTTGTACTGGGTCAAATTATTCCCCGTGGTTTCTAATGAGTGAGCTTTATCACTTTCTTGGTTGGGACGGGCTGGGTAGTCCCTTTGGATATTTGTATAGTATAGTAATACACACTTAACTCGGATTTTACTATGATAATGTTCAGTTGTGCAAGATTAATCATTAATGAATGCTGCTGATGCATTTTTTGGTTTTCTAAATTTGAAGGTCAACATGTAACACTAAGTTTTACATTAACAATTGCTTTCTAAAAATTTATTTGGCATTCAAGTCGAAAAATTCTGACCAGAATATTTTTAAAAGTTGGATGTCCGATTTTTTAGTTTGCCTTCCATATAATTGCTTTTGCCTACATCGGTATTTTAAATCTCATGGATTAAACATGAAGCTTTATTCTCACTGTCCTGAAATTTGAGACTTTAACTGAAACAGACATGCTTATCATCTAATGCCGAATATTATTTTTAGGCCCCCAACTTAGGGGGTAGCAATTGTAGGACATTATGGCACATAAAGACCATTATATTTAATTTTCGCAAATTTAGGCCAAATTATTCGGGCTAAAATGTCGTGTGCTGCTTACATGTTTAGCCTAAATGTATGAAAATTAGAACATACTGGCCTGAATTCGCCAGTCCGAACACCCCAATTTGGCCCCAAATCAAAATGTGCCAAATAAAAATTTTATCGATATAAATGTGCCAGCCTGTTTGCATATTGACCTACAATTGCTACTCCCCATAGTTACGGTCTGAAAATAAAATATTCCCTCATCTGATGTCACCTTGTAGACATCGAATGACCGGTCATTAACCTATGGTTGTTTTAATTTACTTTCTTCAGATGGTGGGACAAGTAATATGGTGCATTGCCCACGCCATCTGGATCGGGAATTCAGTTGCTGTGGCAGCTTCAGCGGGCTTGATTGCACACCATCTGTTTGGTGTTTGGAATGGAGACAGAAGGTTGGGCATTCGATACGGTGAAGCTTTTGAAGATGTAAAAAGCAGAACTAGTGTGATCCCATTTGCTGCTATTCTTGATGGCCGTCAGAAGTTGCCAAAGGATTACTACAAGGAATTTCTACGGTTACCGTATCTGTCAATAACGGTGTTGACATTAGGGGCGTACTTGGCTCACCCGCTTATGCAGGCTTCCAGTTTTCGGCTTCATTGGTAATTTATTCTGTATATATCCATTACTGAAAAGAAATCTGTACCCATCCCTTTGTTTATCTGTAAGTGCTTAGATAATAATTGCAACATGGTGAATGTGGTGTAACAGAATTAATGGCAGAATGTAATGTTGATTATACATTGGAAAGTTTATTGTGGCAATACAGAGTTTTTCACACTTCTAATTTTGTACCAGAATGCACTTTAAATAGGGTCTATGAAGTACTAGGTCCTGTGTAGCAAACTCTTGATGAGAGCCTTGGAAGATGAAAATGTCCCAAATGCTCCCATCACTACACCAAATGAAATAAGAAGGGCATTGAGCACCAGCACAGGCCTTTTGATCTCTCTCCAGAATATCTTAGTGTAGAAAGCACACGGAAAAACGATGCAAATTCCGACACTGACTAGAGAGCCAGTGAGGCTAAGAACATGCTCAAAGTAGGGCACAGAAAGAGCAAGAACAAGGATGATTAGCAGGAGAATGGATCCAACTGTGCCACGTAGGATCATCCTCGTTCTTGGTTTCATCGAGTGTGGGAGGTTTTGCTCGAGCTGGATGGCGAAAGGCGCAAACTCGAGGGCGTATTTTGTCATAGGTGTGAGAATAGTTGCCCAGAGAGCAATCTTGGTGAGTATGTGGTTTTTAGGCATGCTTAGAGTGATTTGTGAACTGACTTGAGGCCCAAACATTTTGGCTCCCATGAAGGCTAAGGTTGTGTACAGAATTGTCACCAGTGAGAAACTCACTATGGATACCTGATCAACATACATTTAATGCTTAAATGTTACTGGTATCCATATATCAACATTTAAAAATTATGGAATATAGCGATTACCTTAGTGAAGTTGGAAGGATGATTCATGGCAGTGTAAATATTAGGAAAAACTATATGCCCTGCAAAACTGAAGATGTAGAGCCCAGAAATAGCCGGAATTTTGCGTAAATTGAGAGGTGGGATGTACTGATGAGCTCCGACGCCTCCAAAAATGGCCGTGCAAGCCACCATCGTAAATATGAGAAGCGACATGAGAATACCAGCAGTTGAGAGGAAAGATATTGAAGAAAGATCTCTGAGCCACAAGGTGGGGAGCGCCAGGAGCACGGCTATCGTGGCGAGGAGCTGAGACGTCGATAATCGAGCACGAGCAGCCCAGGTGGAGGTGAGGTGGATGCCCGTGAAGACGGTGGCGAGGTTGTCGTGCAGGGATATGGTGTAGGAAACGAGGGCCATGAAAATCTCTAAGTAGATGAATGTGGTGGCTGTGATTCTGCCCTTTGACCCGAATGCCTGGTTTCCGATGTCTTTGTAGTCTCTGGATTTAGGGGATTTTTGCATGCATTTTCCGAGTAGGCAGGCGCTGTATGTGCATGCGGCTCCTAGGCCTAGAAGGAGGAATGAAGAAACCCATCCGCCGTTTTGTAAGGCGTAGGGAGTTGATAGTTGCCCTAAACCTGCAGTTTCACAATATTAATTAATTAGTAAATATAACGAGTTCGAGTCGGTGTGAATTAGGTTTTAGAATTTTGAGCTTGTTTAATTTGATAGTCAAATTGGTTCACGGTGGTGTTAAAAACCTTATGTGCAATATCTTCGTTCACAAGTATGTGTTACTATAAGGAAAATTGTGTGTTACATGTAAGTTCAGGTATGTACTACTTGTTCTTACAATACTACATATTTGTCCTTACAATAATACATTATTGTCCTTATAGGTGTAACACACGTCTAGTAACGTGATTTTATGTTTGTTCTTACAATTTTACACTCTTTTTAGCTTTAGAAAATACCCCTGTTTTCTAAGTTACCTTTATGTTAAGTTAAAAATTATGGGATGTGGTTAGAGAATGTTATTAATTAATTAAGGATAAACTTCTTATTATATATATACCCCTACTTAATTAAGAACAACAACTATATTATAAAACGAAAGGAGCTGAGTATGATTCATTTGATACACGTTTGTCCGACTAATTTGATTTGATTTTGAATCGCGGTTATTAATCCCAATTAAGCAATATAAGTAAGAAAAGAGTAGTGTTATAGTATACCAATAAGCATCCCAACCATGTTGATGACTGCATGAAGAAAAGAACTGTTGGTTTGACATTCATGGACCAAAATACCATTTTCTTTTTCTCCCAAGCTCTCCAAGTCCTTTTTTTCACCCGGAATTGTTTGATCAGTGGCCACATAGCTACTTTTTGCCTCCCTTGATTTCAAAATCTTGCCCCACATGTTTTTTTTATATAAGTGTAGAGAGCAATTAAAGTTTGATGGAAGAAAATAATAAAATGTGTTAGGTTGAAGGTGGTGAGCAAGGATGTACATGCATTTATATAAGAATGAATGAATTAATGGATGTGATGAATCCAACACATGATGCCCGAATCCAATATAATAATAATTCTTATGACGCAAATTTGGATGTAATTAGAAAACTTTAAGGCAGGATTCCAACTCCAACTTCTTTGCTAAAATTCCATATCTTCTCTAAATATTCCATTTGCATATGTGTAATTGTCGAATCTTGTCATGTTGATACTCTATTTATATATATATTATATACACACATGTGAGTGTGTGTATATGCGTGTATATAACGTCCTTATGTTTAAGTTAGCATTCAATACACTACACCACTCATGTGTAGTATTGTACGTGCAATATGTTATACTCCCTCAGTCCAATTTTATTATTCCCACTTTCCTTTTTTGGTTCTCCAATTTTATTATGTTCATACCCTTTTTGAAAACAATATTATTCATACTACTTTATCTCCACCCTTCTATCATCACTTATTTACCCACTTTATCATTCACTTTATTCACAAACAACCATTTATTTATAAATGAACCCCACAATACCCTATCATACCCTCAACTTATCTACTTTATGAATAAATTAATCAATATTCATTAAAATTCGTGTCTGGAGAAGTGGGCATAATAAAATTGGACGGAGGGAGTATGTCTTAAATTAAACTCGTTTTATTTTTTCTTCTTCCTCACTAGCTAGTAGCTACTACCCGCGCACTTCTACTTTTTCTATGCGTAAACCATTTTATTCTCATCTTAGCTAGGCTTTAAATAAAATTGATTTTTTTTTAATTTCATTTTTTATTCTCTTCATCATGTCTTTACATGTAGGTTCTTTTTTTCGCATTTTATTGATATAGTAACAAAAAAATTTTCTTCATACACTAACACTTTTATTTTCCTATAATAACACATTTTTCAACATTTTATATGTATAATTGTATTACTATAAATTAAGAAGAATATATACCCGTAAGTTTTATGTTTGTCGTAATTTTTTGTTTTTTGGAAAAATCCCGTTGACCCGTGAAGTGCCCTATATTTTATTACTAGTGTAGAACCCGTGTATTACACGGAATTTTAAATATATTTTTAAATATTTAATAATAAATTTTTATTTATTTACTTAATTTAATTTTTCATATTTTTATAATTATATTTTTAAAAAAATGATTTCGCAGAATTATAATTATTTTGTTAAAAAAAATTAACATTTTTTTTAATTATATTTATTATAACGTTGTATTATAATATAAAAGTTTAATGAACATAATATTTTGAATTATACAAAATAATTACACTTATGTTATGTTATGTTAGTTAATTTTATAAAGCAAATTTCAAAGAAAATTTGTGAGAATCAAACGAAATGTGACATTGAAATTTAATAAATGTGAAAACAACTTTAAAAAAAATTATAAAATTTCGGAAACAAACAATTTAAGTAATATTAAAATATCTCTTAATAAATTGTAAGTCAACCTTCAATATCAACCACAACACCTTACATTTAATAAATATGAAAATAACTTTTAAAAATATTATAAAAGTTCGGAAACAAATAATTTAAATAATATTAAAATAACTCTTAATAAATTGTAAGTACACATTCCATATCAACCATTACACAATTAAATAAATAAATATTTTAGTTAATTGCAAATTAAATCATAACATTTTCCTCATTTGCAATCTAATCCAAACTTTAAGGTAATTGCAAATAAATCACAAACTTTAAATATAGTTGCAATTTAGTCTTTTTGACAATTTTAATTGTGTTCGAATCTAACATAATTTAGACTTCTTAATGACATAACAACACCTTAATAAAACAATATTGTTTTCCAATCAAACCAAATATCAAAAGTTATGATTTAGGGACAAAGTAAACTTGTAATAAAGTCTAATTTGCAATAATATTTAAAGTTTGTGATTTATTTGCAATTTTTTTAAGGTTTAGATTAGATTGCAAATGAGCGAAAGGTCGTGATTTAATTTGCAATTACCTCTTTTTAAAATTAACAACTTCATTAAATTATGACACATAAGCCAAATCAACCACAAAATGACACATAAGCCAAATTAACCACAAAATGACACATCATCAATTTAAACTCCCTATTAGTATATAAGGGGATTATATACTATAGAAGTAGTGTATTATGTATATATAACAAATTTGGTAATCTTGTAAAATAATATAATTATTTATATAATAAATATTATGTATAAAATTATATAATAAGTTTTACATATATATTTTCGAGCTCTATTTTTTAAGTGCATTAAACTTATAATAAATTTAAAATAATTGCAGAAAAAATTACTTGAAATATAAGATAAAAGTAATTATAAAATACAATTGAATAACTAATTAAATAAAGAATTGTACACCCCAATAAAAATAAATTTTAGATTAATATATTTTATTCAGAAAAACATTAAATAGTTCTAAAATAAATTAAACTAAAGAATAAAATGAATACTAAAATAAAGTTAAGTAAATAAAATAAAATTTAATTTAATTAGTCATTGTTAAAATAATAAGAATATAATATTTGGAAAAAGTTTATTAATCATATCTTACTCAACCAATAACTTAATTACACATCATACTTTTTAAAATTAACAACTTCATTAAATTATGACACATAAGCCAAATCAACCACAAAATGATACATAAGCCAAATTAACCACAAAATGACACATAAGCCAAATTAACTACAAAATGACACATCATCAATTTAAACTCCCTATTAATATATAAGGGGATTTTCTAAGGTTTCGTTAAATGTGCTACTGATCATTATACTACAATAAAAAGTGTTATCAAATTAATATAATAAATATTCGGAGAGAACCCCTTATATACGCTTGATAAAATTGTAACCTATATATGACTTATACTAGTTATAAGATGAAACTTAAAACACAAAAACTTATATGCAATATTGTATACATGTATTTCAGTCATTCACATACATATTCTTTATAAATACATCCACAAGCTTAATTCATACACATTTTTTATAAATACACCCACAAGTTTAATTCACACACACATTTTTTATAAATACATCCACTGACAGCTCAATTCACACCCACATTTTTTATAAATGCACCCACTGACAGAAATTGAACATGGTCGTCTTCTCCGAGCAGTTTTCGATCACCTCAGGCCGCGATCGGACACTGCAATTTACGATGACCTTAATCCTTAAATATTTTATATTTCTTTAAATATTCTTTAATACTAATCATTATGGGTCAATGTTATTTTGTATTACGTGCAATAATATATCTTACTACATGCAATAATATATGTTACTATATATTATAATGTGGGTTACTTAATCAATAAAAAAAATATAAAAGAATCAATATTACTATATAAAATTGTGTTATTACTACATAAAAAATTATATGTTACTACATACTACAGTTTGAATTACTACATTGAATAGACGTTTGTTACTATATGTAACTTTATCAAATGATCTAATATTTTTTGCATCATCCTACAATAAAACATTTCGTATTACAACATGATTATTGTGTTTACTACATTCGATAATATATGTTACTACATATTATAATGTGAGTTACTACATCAATAAAAACACTAGAAAAAACGTGTTACCAAATAAAAGAATTTGTATTATTATATAAATAGTTTGTGTTATTACTAAAATAATGTGTATTACTACATATTACAATTTGAAATACTACATTTAATATCCCGCGTTCAACAATAAAATAAAAGATAAAAAAATCACAGAAACGAGTAAAATAAATGGATTAAATTTTTTGAATTAAGCTGTCAGTGGGTGTATTTATAAAAAATGTGTGTGTGAATTAAGTTTGTTGGTGTATTTATAAAAAATGTGTGTATAAATTAAGCTTGCGGGTGCATTTATAAAGAACATGTGTGTGAATGACTGAAATGCATATATGCAATATTTCATACAAGACTAGCCCAACTTAAAATACGAGGGATAACCACCATACAAGTTAGTCAAGAACTCAATTGAGAGTTAATAAATTCTACTCCCTTCGTCGCACATCCAAAAATGAATTTTTTTCATAAACATCACTCTTACAAATATTCACATATTTACACGTACGAAACGTCATTACTTTTACCCTCAATTCAATCATTTACTTTACTTTATTCATAAAAGTTTATAAAATTACATTTCAACACTCCGCCTATTACACATTTTTCTTAGTTAATTTGTGTGTCCATAAAGTGGTATTTACTCTTAAATATATTACTCTGAAATATTTATTGACTATATATATTGCCTGAGGACATTTTATCTTATTTTACTTTTTAAAAAATCACATTTAATTTATAATAATAATCTCATGTGGATTGATTTCCAAATTGAACAAATTGCATGCCTACACACATAGGAAGGTTCTATGAGATCTGATTCTCAACAGCATCAGTTTATTCTATAGTACTGTACTAGTTGCAAGTAAATTATTCTCAGCAGTGTGTATGCGTTTGCTCCTTTATATTCTTCTCATTCAATATTCTATTTCATAATCTTAACTCATCTTCAATTCAATTGATAAACAAAATTCAATATATATATAATTAGGTATGATGCTCAAACTAGCTCAATAAATAGTTCAATGAATATATATATATATATATATATAAATTAAATTTAACTGATCATGTTTTTTTTTAAAGGAATTTAACTGATCATGTTACTCAAGTCAACTAGAGCTAATTTAGGTTCAATTTGGTAAGGTATAATCCAAAATAAATTAGTAATCAAATCCAAGCTAGATGTTCAATCATACATAAAATAAAATTTGTATTCAACAACAAAAAATACATTAGAATGTGTGTATATATACCAAATGATCGAAAGACACATAATTTGTGTTTCAATTTAGACCAATTGAGGTATCCAACATGACATATATGGATATCTTAACATATCTAGCAAGCATAGTTTTAATCTTATTAATGTATTATTACAAATTAGTCCCCATGTTCACATTTAATATGCAATTTTTTTTTTAAATTGATTTTTCACACTTCTATACATGAAAATATTTATTCCTTCACTACATTAATACATGCATATTTCTTTTTTTACTTTATGCATTCACTTTTACATAAACTATTCGTTAAAATTCAAGCAAAAAGAAAAATGTATATTAAGTGTGGATAGAGGGAATATTGAAATTACATATAGTATTTTACTTTCTTGATTTCATTTACATAATTAATTCATACACATAAAATTTAATAAAGCACATTAATGGTAATGATGCACTACAAAAAAATAATTAATTGGCTAGAGAATATTTTGTAGGCAATAATTTCAATTTTGTAGGCATTTATATTTACCTACGGAATACAAACGAAAACCATTCGTATGGAATTCGCTCGTAGGTAATTCGGTTGCCCACGAAAATTTAATCCGTAGGCAATTACCTACCACATTTTCGTAGCAAATCCATAACATTTCCGTAGGTAATATGATTACCATAATAAATGAAAATTTAATCCGTAGGCATTACCTATCACATTTTGTTGGTAATTCCGTAGGCGAATTTGGCAACAAACATTTAAGTGGGAATTTTTTTAATATATATATATTTTAAATTTTTTATTAATAAATTATATTTTTAGCCTTAGCCTACAAAATAAATTCATTCAAAATTGGACCAGCCGGCTCAACCGGTCCAACCATGAATCGATCATAAAACCGATTCAAAAAGTGTTCAAATATATAAACATTTTTAAAATACAAACTTAGGTGCACATTAGGCCCCTTTTATAAAGTTTTTCTCTCATGTTTCTTGTACTCCTTATTCGATGTGGGACAAAAAATTTATGTTTGTTGGTTACTAACTTATTAATACTACTACTTTTATATTGTTTTTTCTCTTATATTTTTTCTACTCTTTCGATGTGGGACATACTAAAGTTCATATGTTTATTTGTTAAAACACTATTGCTTTTCTAAGTTCCTAGCTAATTTTGTAGGTAATACAATTAAATAATTTATACATATAAATAGCTAGGAGAATTTTCGTAGGTAAATAAATAAATAAATCACCTACAATCATTTTGGTAGGAAAATGCTATTTTGTCTACGGATTATTTTGTAGGTAAATCAATATTTTCTAAGTTCCTAGCTAATTTTGTAGGTAATACAATTAGATAATTTATACATATAAATAGCTAGGAAAATTTTCGTAGGTAAATAAATAAACAAATCACCTATAATCATTTTGGTAGGGAAATGCTATTTTGCCTACGGATTATTTTGTAGGTAAATTAATATTTTTTAAGTTCCTAGCTAATTTTGTAGGTAATACAATTAGATAATTTATACATATAAATAGCTAGGAAAGTTTTCGTTGGTAAATAAAAAAAAAAATCACCTACAATCGTTTCGGTAGGGAAATGCGATTTTATCTATGGATTATTTTGTAGGTAAATCACCATCAGATTTTTCCTTGGTAATTTCGTGGGTGAAAATGTGTAAAATAATTTATAAAGATCCGTAGGCAATCTGTAGGCAATTCTCAATATTTAAAGACGAAATTATTTTCGTTGGAAAATTCTGTAGGTAATTCAACAATTTCGTGTAATTTTTTTTTTTTTTTTTTTGAAACGGTAAAGTTAATTTGTATTCACCCGAGTATCAGGGGTACTCAATCCATATATTTTACATTTGTTTCCAAGACTAAATGAAGACAACAGCCACTACATATTTATTTTCCTCCCAGCTACACTCCCTTTACTCTCTTATGCAAAGGAAAGGATCACACATCCATGCAGACACTGAGGAGTTCTGAACCAGTAGCTTCTGTCCTTCCAACCACCCCCACAACTTAATCTTAATGCTTTGGATTGTCTTCTTGACCTCTTGTTGCTCCCCCTTAAATCTATTCAAATTACGATTATTCCATAATTCCCAAATAACACTTGCCCATAGACTTGACATGAACTTTTTCCGCTCTTTATTATGCCCCATTGCGTCAATGTGTTGCAACGAATGTATACCAAGGTTTATATGAGGTACCATACTCACCTTGAGCCATTTGTAACATTCATGCCACACCGCCGTCGCAAACTTGCATTCCAGAAGCAGGTGGATATTGCTTTCAGCTACAATTTCGTGTAATGATGGACATAGAGTGATGAGTCAATTTAGGTTTGAGAAATTGAGGCATTAGTGAGGATTGGATTCCCCTTTAATACTTATAACTACCTCATGTTTAATTCCCTCGGTATCATATCATATATTGGAATTTCCTATATTTGTGGAAAAGATATATAGATGTTAAACAAATCCTATGTATCGAATCAAATATGTACATTATGGAAAGGACATGTTTCCAAATACGTAAAGTCGTAAACTGATTCTCCCTTAGTTGAAGTATGAAAGTTTTGTTATTCCAATTGAAATGCCAACACCATATTATCAATCACAATCTCTAATTATATAAAAATCCTTTCAAAAACGGATAAAATCAGATCAAGAGATTGTATTAATTGTTTCAGTAACACTTGCAAGTTGACTTTAATTGTCTCCTATTTGATTCATTTACGAAATTCTATCAAAAACTTGTTTATGTCATGTTTACTTTGAAATTTAAAAATCAGGTTTTTCGATTTTTTAGATTCTACTTGAATTTAAAAATCGGTTTTTAAAAACCACTTAGGATGTGTTTGCAAATAATAGGGATTGATTCAAAATTATTAAAATTGATTTTTGAAATAAAATTGAAAGTGGATAGTGTTTTAAAATTAAACACTTTTAATCAATTTTGTATATGTTGTGATGTTTGTAAAACAAATAGCTTCTTTATAATTTTACAAAAACACCCTTATTACATTTGAATATGTAATGAGTAAACATAAAATATTATTTAAATTGTGAGGGCAAAAATGTAAAATTGGTTACTACAATAATGAGAAGCACATAGAAGCTATTAATCACTTGCTTCACCAAAATCACTTTTAACAACTTAATTTAATCACTTAGTTGTGTTGCCAAACACTCCAAAAGTGATTAATATTTTACAAAAGAAGTGCTTTTAAGCACATACCAGTGTTTGCAAACACCCACTTAAAAACCACATTTATCAAATATATTGATTTGACATAAAGTTATATAAAAAAATATTACTTCAATCAATAATTTCTTTCAACAATAAAACTGTACAACCGGGTTGTCGTGGATAGATTTACAAAAACTGCACATTTTATTTTCGTTCAAATGACATACTCGTTGTACAAACTTGCTCAACTCTACGTAGAAGAAATAGTCAGACTACACGGAGTACCGATTACGATAGTTTTCGTCAGGAGAAGGAAACAAGACCACACAAAGACGTAGAAGAACAAACAACTGAAAGATAACAACATACTGTAGAACTAAGCACAAAAGGTAGAGATATGTGGTGAATTTTGTCATTTAAGTAAATGAAAAACTTATGATGGAACATCTAAAATAAGTAAGTAGGAAGTTTATGATAGGACATGTGGAGTATTATTTTATGTTCAAATGTTTCGTTGGTAAATCTAGTGGTATTTCCTGTCATGGAATTAAGTAGAAATGATATGTTTGTTGATTTTTGAAATATTCTGAACAAATGTTTAAATTTATTTGTATGTGAGACGGACTAAAATTTTCTCAAGCATTTCGTGTGGTTATTTTGACCTCGGTTAGGCTAACAACTAGTTTTTTTTTTAAAAAAAAGATCAATACATCGTACAATTACAATTTCACGCTCAAACTCCTGATCTTCAAACTAGACAGATTCATATGGTATCACTGCCCCTCCAATCACGAGGAAGAGAAAACGAGTGTATTTGTCTCTCAATGACGACCGGATCTCTACTTTCAATACAAAAACAACCCCACACGAAGGTGTTTGACTTGATTCGTATTTTTGCACTTTTCAAACAACTATACGATCCCCACAAGCGTATGGGTTCGATAGTAGTATAATAAGTATACGACCTAGTAGATTTTCGTTCCAAGTACCTAACTAGGAGAGCGTGGAGCCCCAAAACTATAAGTCAAAATGGTGTTATAGAAGCTAAACAAGAGGATAGCAAATACCAATAAGAAAAACAAACACTAACTAAACAAATAAAACTAACTTTCAATATGAAAGTGCAAGTGGAAGAATTGTTTCGGGAGTCTTCCTTATGTGGGATCACTAATGAATTAACGAACTAATCACAATAATTAAACCTAATGTCTTGAATTAGGCTATCACATATATGTGTAGACCCCCTCGAAAGGCATAGGTGAACACGTGCATTGATTAGCAATTATAGGATCTAATCAAATATCATAAGCTCCTAAGATAGTGTCTCATAAGAACTTTCAACATGGTTACTAATGCTTATGAGACGCCCTCTCACCAATCTCCTAGACGACCTATATTCGATTAATGTCTAATGTTGCTGATTTAAGCAATCAACCCTCTCTCAGTTAAGCTAATCACTATTTAACTTCAATCAATTAATCAAGACTCACACCCACACCTCAATCATGCAACCCCAACTCTCGTTACAATTAACATAATCGAAAATGCTAGCTAATAGGATTGATTAATCAATTAAATCATACAAATCACAACACTAGAAACAATTAAACCAAAACATAGGTAAATTAAGCAATTAATCCATAAACTCACTAATTATCCACATAACACCCAAAACACCCAGAGCAACAAGAGATTACCCTATATCTAAATTAACAACTAAAATAAACTCATATAAAATAAACTACAAAACATGAATGAAATTGAAATTACTAAATTAAATTTGCAATAATGAAAAAATATCACCTTAGATCTTCAAATACTTCAAAACTAACAATAAAATGAAACTCTAAATTTAAAACTAGCTAAGAAATTAAACTAATCTAATCTAAGGAGTGGAGTGGAGTGAAGTGTGGGGAGGAGAGGGTTTCTCTCCCCCAATTAGGGCTGAAAATCAAACCAAGCTATTCGATACTCGATTCGAGATCGTTCGCTAAAAGCTCGTTTGAGCTCGGTTCGATATAGAAATCAAACAAGCTTGAACATATATTTACGTTTGATATGTCCTAAAGTTCGGCTCGAGCTCGATAAGTAAAAAAATATAAATTTAGTGTAAAAATGTCAAACAACTCGAGCTCGGCTCGTGTTCGGCTCGAATAAAGCTCGTTCGAGCTCGGCTCGTTTAGTTATCAAACAAGCTCAAATAGGAATTTTAAAGCTCGATAATATTTCAAACAAGTTTGAACTACATTACGTTCGGCTCGGCTCGACTCATTTACAGCCCTACCCCCAATGGAGACGGCCCTGTATTTCTTTCTGCGCGAAGCTCCCCGCTTCCGTGTGTGTTCCCCTCTGTTTTAATAATTTTCTACTATTGCTGATGGGCCAGTAATTGGGCCAGTTGCCTCTCCCACAACTAAATCAGTGGCCCAGAAGATTTTAAATGGCTGTTGGCAACTTCAAGTAATTGGGCTGCATTGATTTCTAAATGGGCCTTCTTCTTTCATTTTGATGATGGCTGCTGAATTTGGGCGCGGCTAAAGGCACTCAAGGATTTTATGAGGACACCCACATAAACATTTTTTTATCACTAGGGGTATGCGAAATGTTTTTTGTACCCCTCCTACACATTTTTTTAAAAAAGGACGGATGAGTACACCCACCCATTTCATTTCACACCGAAATCATTCGGATCCCCACCATCACCACCAAAACAACAAAAATCCTATAGGAAGGCCCAATACAGAGGTATGTTAGAAAATTTTAACAACAAAAAAATCTTAAAACAAACACAGATTGTTCGAAAAAAATTCCAACAACAAAAATAAAATCTTAGTATGTTCGAAAATTTTACCCAAACAAAGTTGAGATGTCCGAAATTTTTTAATGAACAAACTCAGTATGTTCGAAAAAAATTCCAAAACAACTTAAATTTGTCCGAAAAAAAAGATCGAACAAAATAGTTCGAAATTTTTTCCAAGACAAAAACAGATTGTTCGAAAAAGAAATTCCAAAACATGTTCGAAAAAATTTCCAAAACAAACTAAATATGTTCGAAAATAAATCACGAACTTCTAAAAACCCTAAATTTTCTAAAATTCTAAAAAATTTCAAAAATCCTACCTGGAACGGGCAGCGGTGGCGGAGAAGGGAGGAGGGCGACGGCGGACGGAGGAGGAGAAGAGGGGTTGGTCGCGCGAGTTGGGTGGGAAGTGAGGCGGCGACGTGGGGAGTGAGGGTCGCGCTGTCGCCGCATGGGGAGGGGAGGCGGAGCTGCGTCGCGGCGACGTTGGGAGAGAGGGCGGAGTTGTCGCGCGTGTTGGGTGGGGAGATGGGGACGGCGACGAGAGGAGACGTGGAGAGGGAGGGCGGCGCTGCTGCCGGCGACGAGAGCGGCGCTGGCGAAACGGAGGCTGCCGGCGACAAGACGTGGGAGGGAAGGTGAGGAGGCGAAAATGGGGTGGGTGTACTAAATGAGTTGATGGATTAGGGTTTTAATGGTTTTAATGGGAGAAGGGTATTTTTTTAGTTTTCCACGTGGGTGTCCTCGTCCCTTTTGTGTGTGTCCTCATCGCGTGGGTGTCCTCATAGGATCCTTGGGTGCCTTTAACGGGGCCGACTGAATTTTTGCTCATGTACAATAGCAAATTTATTGTTGAATAATCAACATGGGCTGTTGCAGGTAGAGGTGTCTATCGGGCTGGCCCTAGCCCTATAGGGCCAGCCCTACAGGGCTACGGGCTAAACGGGTTAGGGCCTTAACCGGTTCATACTTAACGGTCCTACAATTGTTGGGATTTAACCATAACCCTAGCGGGCCACGGGCTAAACGGGCCACTAACGGGCTACAAGAATTTTTTTTTCTTTTAAAATTAAAGGTTCCAATTGGCACGTCCAACAAGAAAATAAAATAGAAAAATATATAATTAGTTAATGATTGATAAATGAGAAAACAAAAGTATGATTTAAACACAATTTTAGAACTCATTGGTCCTAATATGGTCAAATAAAACTAAAAAAAATTCATAATCTAATAAAAAAATAGTAATAATAACTAATAAATGATAATGGGCTGCTTAATGCTTATATTTATGGCTATGGGCCAAATGATTCAAAATTTGTTCGTATGTTATTTATTAAAAAAAAAAAAAAAAGTAACAACTCGGGCTAGCGGCCTAGCCCTGTAGCCCTGCAGGCTGGCCCGGTTTAGCCGCAGGCTAACCGGTCCGGGTCAAAAAAGCCCGGATTTAAACGGGCCTATGATTCATGAACCCTAACCCTGCATTTTCCAGGGTTAAACGGGCCAGCCCGGTTAGCCCGGCCCGGATAAACATCTCTAGTTGCAGGACCAGCCGAAATGGGCCTCAATAATTCTTCACGTGGGCCTTTTTAAGGGCGCGACTAAAGGCACCCGGATTTACTATGAGTACACCCACGCGATGAGAACACACACAAAACGGATGAGGACACCCACGTGGAAATCCCAAAATTACCCTCTATTCAATTAAAACCTTCCTCTCTCTTTCTCAACAATTCAGACACCCACAAATCCTTGCGCTGCTTCGCTGGCATCTACTCTGCCAACGCCGCTCGACGTCGCGCCGCCCTCCCGTCGGGCTGCCTTCTACAGCAACCATCTCCTCCCGTCGCGCTGCCCTCATGTCGTCGCCGCCTGCAACCATCTCCACCGCACCTCGTCCGCCCCTCCCGTCGCGCCTGCAACCATCTCCACCGCCCCTCGTTCGCGGCCGCCCTCCCTCCTCCCCACAGTCGCGGCCGCCGCCCTCCCTTCTCCCCACAGACACGGCTGCCGCCCACCCCCTCCTCCCCTTCGCCGCGGCCGTCGTGCTCCTCCCCTCGCCGCCGCCGCCGCTACATAGGTAAGTTTAGGTCTGAAAAATTAGGATTTGTTTTTGAAGTTTGGGATTATTTTCGAACATAGTGCGTTTGTTTTGGAAAAAATTTCGAACAAGATGTTCGCGTTTTTTTTTTCGGACAAATTTAAGCTGTTTTGAATTTTTTTTCGAACATATTGAGTTTGTTTTGGTAAAATTTTCGGACATCTCAATTTTGTTTTGCTAAAATTTTCGAACATATTAAGATTTTATTTTTGTTAGTTGAAATTTTGAATTTTTAGGATTTTTGTTGTTTTTGGTGGTGATGGTGGGGGTCCGGATGATTCGGGTGTAAAATGATGAATCGTGTGTGAAATGTGTACTCATCCGGCGTTTTGTTTTAAAAAGTATAGGAGGGGTAAAAACGTCTTTTCGCACCACCATTGGGACAAAAAAAAATTCCCGTAGGTGTACTCATAGTAAATCCGGGTGCATTTAGCCGCGCCTCCTTTTAAATGGACACTTAAATTGGGCCTAACTCAATCACCATCTTCTTACTTTTAATTCTCAAGCCCATATACTATCTCTTACTTCTCGATTTATTCATTCGATTGACTTCACAATATAATCGAGGCGTGTTTTGCACCAAGAATCCTCATTTTTCCTATAAAAATAGCAAAACACATACCTTTCTCATTTCAAGTGTAGTTAGTCAATTTAATGTAAATAATGCATGAAATCCTATAAAATTATGTAAATTAAATACATGAATTTCAAGCAATTTTCACACTAATTAGTGTTCTCCTATCAAAAGAAAGAGACTAAAAAATAGAGACAAAACTCCACCAAGTACCAATATCCTAAGGCCATATGCTTATTAAAAATCTCCATCAAGCACACAAAAGCTCCACAAAGGGATACAAGGCTCCATAGAGGGAGACAGAGATCCACAAAGGGACACAAGACTCAACAGCAAAAACAAAGAAACTAAAAATTGAAAAAAAACTAAAAAACCAAAACGAAATAAAACGGTATCAACGGGGCACTCATCCAAACGGTCACCGTAGCTCCGTTAGGATAATCTCCCATTGACCCCAACTAAAACCTAAAAAAACCTACATAAAACGAATTATAACGACATATCTGCAAAGGGGGCAGGCCAGGGCCGCAGCGGTGGCCGCGAATCTGGATCGCAGCGATAGATGGGCGGTGGAGAGTGAAAGGAACAACAAACTGATATGGATAACGGTGAGTGGTTGACGACGATCTACATAACTTCTACATCGCTTCTAGATAGGAGGGGAGAGGAGGGTGAGGGGTAAGCACTACGTTGATGTTGAAGGGGTGGGCGGCTGAGTTTGTTGGAAGCGAGAAGGGAGAGTTTCTAGAGAGAGAAAAACCCTAATAATACTTTGCATCCACTCTTCCCAGTGAAACTCGTTAGGCCAACAACTAGTGGCTTTGTCTTCAGTGCGTCAACATAGGTTCAAACTCTCTTATCTAATTTTTGTAGCTTCGTGAAATGAAAGCTTGAATGCATGTAAATCCCACACACCCACCCCAAATTATATAACAATGCATTCGAGCTTTCATTTCACGAAGCAACAAAAATTAGACAAGAGAGTTTGAACATATGAAGTCAGTTGTATGCACGAGTCACCTTCTTATAGGCTCCGCTGGACGACGCACGAAAGACAAAACCACTAGTTGTTGGCCTAACCGAGGTCAAAATATCCACAAGAAATGCTTGAGAAAATTTTAGTCTGTCTTACATACAAATAAATTTAAAAATTTGTTCAAAATATTTCAAAATTCAACAAACATATCATATCTTCTTAATTCCATGACAGGAAGTACCACTAGATTCACTAACGAAGCATTTGAACATAAAATAATTCTCCATCTATCCCATCATAAACTTCCTACTGTACTTAGTTATTTTTGGATGTCCGGTCACAAGTTTCTCATTTATGACAAAATTCACCACATCTCTCTACCTTTTTCTATTTCTATCTATCTTAACATTTTATCATTTCTATTTCTGTCTACAATTTTCTCTTCCTACAACTCTCTACTTTACTAGTCACTGCACATTTTATACTATATTGCTTAATCTCCATCCAAAAAGGAAAAAATTATGAAGAACAAATGAGAGCACCAATTAAGAAAATCAAGCTACAATGCAACACGATTCATGTTGAAAGATGACACAATTATATCTTTGAAAATTGTGCGGTACAAGAAACACTATTGTTTGAAGTTCGATTAAAAAACATCGACTAAGAAAAGAAAGAACGTCGAACGAAGAACATAAGATTCTCGAATAACCAACATAATTTTATAAAAATATTTTGATTATTGCTACATTTTATTAAATGAGCTCGAATAATGCTAAAAAAATAAAAACTTGTACAAGATCGTTTAATAGGTGAAACTAAGGGTGTGCATGGTTCGGTTTGGTTAACCAAACCGCCCATAAATCGTAAACCAAACTATAAACCATTCTTTTTTTACAAAACCGTAAACTAAACCGTATTTATAAAAACTGTTCGGTTTGAAACCATAATATTTCGGGCGGTTCGGTCGGTTTTGACCGAACCGTAATTTTGCTCCTTTTTTTTTTCCTATACACAATAATTAATAAAAATGTAAAACACAATCTCAATAATAGACAAAATGAAATCTCAATAATCCAAAATATAATTCGAATAGACGAAATACTATTACAACGTTCACAAAAAGAAACAACAAACTTCTATGTTCTTCAAGATTTCAGATCGAGTGAGATTGTGAGAGGCTGAGAGGTGCTAAATACTAAATAGAAGAGAATGGGTAAGATTTATGACTTTGGGCAATTGGACTTGTCGGCTTGAAAAATGTCTTGGATTTACTAGTTTAGAAATTATATAATATAGAGACTTTAAATCTATAATATATATTTTTTTATATAATTTTATATATAATATACATTTATATATATATATATATATAATAAGTTCGGTTTGGTTCGGTTTTTTGCGGTTTTTCATTAGTGAAAACCGTAAACCAAACCATAATAAAGAAAAATCAATTCTAAAAACAGTAAACTGAATCATAAACCAAAAATCAAACCATATTTAATGGTCTGATTTGGTTCGGTCGATTTGGTCGGTCTGAACCATACTTTGCACACCCCTAGGTGAAACAAGTCTCTTTTGTAAAACAAGTCTCTTTTACTTAGTACTTAGTACGAGACTAGAATACAATCAAGTTTAAAAAAAAAAAAAAATAGGAAAAGAGGAAAGAAATGTGAAAACGGTATAAACTCCATTGATCTCAATAAACCCTGTCAGTTGCCGCCAGCAAAACCAAAACCCCTCTCTGCCCCTCTTCCGTCAAAAAATGGCTGCGAACGACGCCGTCCTCCTCCGCTCATTGGAGCTCCGCCTCCTCCGCTGTTCTATGCCGTCTGACAATCCCTCACGTCCGCCCTCCCCGAGCCAATCATCACCACCTGTTACTCCGGCGTTTTCTCACCTCCACTCCATACTAAACGACGTCGTGGCACTAATCGAGTCAGGCCACTATCATCAAGCCATCTCCTCTTCTCTCGCTTCCAAAACCCTATTTTCGAATCTCCAATTCGATTCGTCTGATTCGGCTCACGATTTCTACTCCGTTACTCTCCCCGAGTGCGTCAGCTCGTTTTTAAACATCAATGGCGATGATAACTCAGTGGAACTGGGTTATAAATCATTGCTTGTGATGGCTGTTGGAGTTGCTTCTTTGTTTGCCTTCACTCGATGCAACTTTACTGGGTTAGTCACGCCTAATTTATCGTTCTCTTTCATCTCTGTTTACTAGTTCATGTTAATTTTGAAGTTACATTATTTTTTGAATTTGTATAGTTAACTTAATTTGCACCTATGGCTAGAAAAGGTAGAGCTTTTTGGAGCTCAGCGTACTAGATGGTGTAACTATAACTGTAACATATATGCAGTTTGTGCCTCCATTATCTGTTTCCACAAGTTTAGGCAAGGGCATGAACTGAAGAATGGTTTAGTCTATCGGAAATTTGATGACAAAACGTATCAAAGTGCATTACAGTTAAACCAACTATACTGTATGATGTCCCTTCCTGCTATCTGATGCCATGTCATCAATAGGTTGCACGGTTATTGGAATGACAGGTGCATTGGGTCGCGGGATGGTTGAAATGCAGTATGCAGACCTGAAATGAAAAAAATGTGTGCACCGTTTTAAAAGGATGAAGGATTGTTTAACTTTGTATGTTTCTACCTAAATTAAGTTTCTTACCCTCATATGTTTATATTATTTCTTCATTAATAGTTTTGTTTTGTTAATACGAGGTTAATTGACTTTATTAAGCATGGAATATAGCCAAATTATATATTACTGAACCTAGCATATGGGCTTCATTTGCTGTTCTTTTTTGCATTTTAAATAGCAAGATATTTCTAAATAAGGATTTTCTTTTTTAATTTCACACCAGTTTAAAATTATGACCAAAGTCAGTCGTCTTGTCTTGTCCTTTGTTGCATACTTGTAATAGGCCACTGGATAACATTCCTTTGATGCCACTTGCGGAATTATCCACCTACAAGGAAAAAATAGGAGGTGGTGATTGGTTGGAGTGGGAGGTATGGGCACAGAAGGAACTCATGTCTGTTGGTTCTGACCTGCGAGCAAAATTCTCTGATTTGCAGGTACTTGAAGCTTTTGTTCTTCACATTGTTCCACCTATTTGAATGCCATTCAATTTATAATTTTTGGAGGTCCACCATTGACTGCCTACGTGGGATTTTGAATGTAGCCACCTTATGCAATTCTAATAAACAAAATATTTATATTTACCTTGTTTCTGTTTCATGCTTCAGCCATCTTATTGAATTCTAATAAAAAAGTTATTTATTTTTACGTTTTTTCTGTTTCTTGCTGCTGTGTTTCTTGACAATATTGATTGTAGTTCATGTCTATTTTGGTGTCACCTTTGTTCTTTGAGGCGTACTTCTGGGCCGCACTTGCTATACTCATGACAGCCCTATTCTCTGATATCCAATATTCAGTTGTATATGAAGTTCCTGTCTATCTCCGTGCAGGCTACATCTTGTTTGTTTTGCTAATAATATTATTTCAGAAATTGGATTGCCATCCCATTTTGTAAGATCTTGGTGCCTGTATTCCACAAGTTCCCACTATTTTCTTGCTTCCTTCGTAGTATAAGTTAAAATAATAATGTGCCTTTGATTAATATTGCATGAGTTCCCATTATCTTCTTGCTTCATTTGTGAAATAAATTAAAATAATAATGTGCCTTCGATTAGGGTTTCTTAGAATATGTGCTATCTTGAATTGCCACATAGACATCATATTATGCATTCATTCCACTAACGAGCACAAAATAATCTTTTAAGCTCAGTGCAGATGTGGAGTAATCCATTTATTTTACAGCTCCTGTGCTAATGAGAATTATTATCGTTATTGTTTTTTTTTTCTTTTTTTTTTTTTTTTGTGCAAATATGAATATAATCCATCTTTTATTTGGCAGTACCACTCATGTTTTTACCCTGTGATATGAAAATGTTGAAAATATGGATTTGAGGTATATCATAGGAGCCTATGGCCCCAACTTTGAATGAGAAGGAGATGGATGGGTTTCAATCTATTCACTTAGCATAGTTGACTTCAAGATTTAAACTAATATGAATATGACCCAAAGATCAAATGTAGTAGCTAAATCACACTGCAAATACAATGAACGATGTATTTGTTTTCATTCATCGCTTCATCCCATAATGGTGAATTTCTTCATACGAGTATTTATGAGGATGATATATGCCCAAAACTGGATGTTATATGCATCAAGGAGAAATGCAGTTTCTGTGGATGTGCTGTATCACTACTGTCCGCCATTATTTTTTGTTGTATTTGAGGGGAACTGGGGAGAGGGAGAGAGAGAGTTTTATTTTTTGTGTGCCCAGAGACATTTGCATTCTTCCTTTCACTCGCTGTGCTTAATCTTTGGAAAGACTCTGCTGATGAGAATGTGTTTTTTTGTGTGTTTGAAGGTATTTAACATCCTTTATTTCACCTGCAGTACTTAATATTTGGAAAGACTCTGCTGGTGAGAACAAAAGATTTGCTATTTCCAGGAAGCCATTCTTCTATCGATGGAGTGAGAAGCATGACATGGTGGTTGGCCAGAGCTTTTTTCTTGCATCAGAAATTGCTGGATGAGCGTTCATCTTCTCTTTATGATCTGTTACAAGTTTATACAAAAGAAAGTTTCTTTCATCTGGGCACATTGGAGAAGTTAAAAGAGTATTGGTCTTCAGATGAAGATTGTTCAACTATCCTGTCATTGCTTCATTTGGAAGTGGGGATACTGGAACTTTATTATGGGCGTGTAGATGCCGCCAAGTGAGCCATCATACTCTTTTTTATTAAGTATTTAACATTTTAAATTAATTTGTTGCCACCCCCACATTTTTTGATTGGTAATTGTAAATTATGATTAATCATATTCACAACTGGCAGAAGATGATAACTTCAGGGGGTAGTGGTGGTCCAAAAGACATCAAAACATGTGGATAAAAGGAAAATAAATGCACAAAGTGATGATAATGTTTAGTCTGAAGTTCGATTAAGAAACTTAATGATATTATTGAACACGGGAAGCACTAATGACCTGTAATTTCATTCTGCTTTTCAGTGAAAATATACTCAATAGGAAACCATAAAATAATTTTTATAGATACGCAAAATCCTGCATGTTAAAAAATAAAAGTTTTCTTTCACAGGCTACCAGTCAGAGTTGGAGTGTAACTTCTGTTCAAGTCTCTTGTACATTGAGCTCTAGTTTTAGAGATGCTATGTCGCCTGCCTTAACATAATGCACTGGTATATGAAAAATTGAAAATTAAGCCTGCATACTGACTGTTTTCCATGGTAAAATATTGTATTTCAGGGTGCATTTTGATTCAGCTGCAGATGTGTCCAACTATAGTTTTTTTGTGAGTGGTGCTCTGGGTTTTCGTACTCGGCATCAGGTATATAATTTAATTCATCCCTTGAAATTCGTAATAAATTCATCTCTCTCCATGTATTCACTGATGATTTTGGGGGTATAGGTGGAACCAAAAGCACAGCTCCGTCTTGTTTCTGGTGCAAGTGGTGGAGACTCCTGTTTGCCAAGTTTGGACAATCCTCCAATTAATCAATCTTCTGAAACAGATGAATCTTCTGATGTATTTATGACCCCTAGATTCGTAGCAGATGAGAAAAATTCTAAGAGTGTTGAGCAGGATGATAAATCTCATGCTATTGCAGCCTCCCCAGTGAAGGCAGTACACCAAGCAGTGATTTTGGCACATTGTCTTTTGATTGAGAAAAAAGAGCGTAATGATGAAATGCAACGTATGCTCCTGTTCTTTCTTTGAAGCTGATTGACATCTCAATTGTTTTTGTAATTCTATTTTCTTCTGTTCAAAGAGAAAAGACCTAAGGTTCGACCTAAGATTGCATATTCATCTTTCTCTTGATACGTTAATAAAGAGGGAAATTTTCTACGGATAAAGAACGCTAAGTAATTTAAAGATTTTTTTTCACATGTTGTTCACTGAGGCATGTTTTTAAATGAAACTTTGCCCTTGGTTAGTTACTTGGTCTTTGGTTAGGGTTGGATCCACAGGTTCCCATATGAATTGGCTTATTTGTAAAGGGGCACTTGGATTCCTCCGTCCCACAGGGGAAGACCCATCCACTGTGAATTGTGAATCTTTAATAGAGACATTTCTTTTCAGTTACTGAAACCATTTTCTTCAGATACCTTTTCCCAGAATATTATTTATATTGCCATGAAGCACTTAAAATAATTATTGAATGCCAAACAAGATTCTGCTGTGTTGCCCTTATATCATGTGCCTCATTATGCTTCGCCTTGTGTTTTTTATGTAAAGCCGTACAGGTCACCACTGACCACATGTAGTTTGGTTTTCTGATTAATTATGCATTTTAGAACCATCTTGAAGCATGCTATTACCTCTCTGCTTTTGCCATATAGACCACAGAGATAAAATACAAACTTTATAAATATGCTATGTCTACCACTGAGTTGTCTGTCACACTTCTGAAAAAATTTATTCGTTACATTTATCTTTTGTTGAATCCATATTAATGATGACAATTTTGTTTCAGAGTGGGAAATGGCTCCATATATAGAGGCTGTTGATTCTCAGAGCTCAACTCCATTCATGGTAAGCAAAAAGTTATTTATTTCTCTGCTATTAAAGCTCTTGTTCATATCCTTGATGTTTGGTAGGGATTTTTCATTTTTAGTACGACGCTTGAGACTATAGGTAATAGGTTGTGCGCCTTTTTTGTGTTTAGTCAGGCGCAGTTTATAAGGTGCGCACCTCAGTGCACGGTGTGCACCTAATCAGATGAGCTTAGGTGCGCCGCCTGTACTTTTCAGATTTTCTTCACCCCAAAACGTGGTTTGTTTAAAATTTTTGAAATAAAAAATGATTTTTGCTAAAAAATAACTCAAAAGAAAACAAAGGCAAATCATAACAAGAAAATGGTTTTGAATTTATGCCTAGGGGTTTAAGAAAAAAATTTGTAAAGAAAGGAGAAACTGAGACACAACAGCGCTGCTCCTATACGCTACTTCCTTCCCCCTTTTTTCTTTGTGGATCATATCTCTGTTACTGCAGTTTTTATATTTTTATGATGAGAATGAGAACTGGACTATAGATTAATTGTGGACTTTGCTACATTGATGTTTTTTCGTGTTTACACTAGTTCTAATGTTCTCTAGTTGGTTTTTGGGTTTATGATCATAATACTGCATACAGCATGCTGAAGGTTTACACCATCTACCTTTTTCTGCATGCCTTTGTAAATGGCAGTACTACGGTAATTAAGATGTTTTGGATGCTTCATAGAGGGAAAGTTATGGAGACTGTTCCTTCTGTGATATTCTTTTGGACCTCTATTAATGGCAATCTGACCAATTTAGTTTCAGCTTCAATGTTTCTGCAGCCTACTACGTGTCCGGTGGGAGTCCAGTCGTGGTAGAACGAAGCAGCGAGCGTTGATGATGATGGATCAGCTGGTATGTTCTTTTCTCATTGTTCTCATCTCTGTCAGAATTGTGCTCTATGTTTTACTTTAGTCCTGTCTTTCTGATGTGTTCTTTATTCCAACTCTGTGAAATTATGCAAATACGATTGTTTTCTATTTCCAAGTTCTAGTTGAGTTTTTGTACTGCTAAACACGCTTTAGCGTTCATGATGTCAAACTTCATTCCGCTTTAATCTAGTGGTTTAAGATTTGATATATTTTGACTTCATTCTTTTAATTATTGAAAACCTCTAATTTAAGATCTACCAACTTTTCTTGAAAAAAAAAAGCAACATATTTTTACCTACAAATGCTACTACTCATTTTAGGACTCATCGTTAATCAATGGATCAGAGTAACGGGCAAATATGAGCATGAACAAAAGTGAGAGTTGCAGAACTGAAAATATTGAAATGGATTTCCTGGACACACTATATTAGATAGAATAAGCAATTAATGTATTAGAAAGAAAAGTTGGGGTAACCCTATAGATGAGAAATCAGGTAAAAACGTTTCAGATGGTTTGCACATGTGCATATGAGACTTTAGATGCCTCAATATAGCATTTAGGACGAGAGGACCATGAACTCAAATTAAAAGAGGAAGGAATGAACTAAAAAGACTTCGAAAGAAACTATTACGTAGACATGCCATACTTAAAACATAAATGATTACATGTATTTTGATTGGATGTGACTGCAAGATATGATCCATATAGCCAACCTCACATGCAGTTGTAAAGGCTAAGCTTATTGCTATTGCTTGTAATTCCTTGCTAAATGGCATACTAAATTGTGTATATTACCACTGTGGGACGTCAAATCATAGAATTTCATTCTGTAAGCGGATATCTTTCAAATATACCATATTGCTTAAAGTATTGATACCACTTACTTTTTAAGCGCTTTTTTGCAACCAAGCTTGTAAAGATTTTGGAAGGCGGAAGCATTATCGTATTTTATTGGCCTAAAAATAATCAAAAAAAGGCTGTGATGCATTTTGATTAATGACGAGTCATATTTGTTTAGCGAAGCCCTATTGCTTCCACAATGAGGGGATACTTGTTGTAAATATTTGTATTTAGTAGCATCATTGCTGGCCGTCGGCATGTACATTTTTACTGATCCCATTTCTGTGATCATATCTCAATATTTTGTGCTATTGTTTGCTGCTCTTATCATGTACTGTAAGTTTTGAAATTCTGAGTTGTATTATAACAGGTGGAAAGTGTATACAACCAATCTCCTGGAGTTGCGCAACGATTACATTACTGTTTCGCAATTAATATGCCTCCAATTCCTGCAGTACGCAAGTATGAGGCTTCTTCTTTTTTTATTTTTGTTGGTTGAGATCCTTCCTTTTATTTTAGCTGAAAGGAAAGAATTGTCTGATATCTATGTGGCTGTCACATTGTAGCATCTTGCATTATGTTCTCTCCATCTAAAAAATAGTTATGTTCATATATAACATCTTTTGTCCATTAAAATGTCATGTTTTAAAAGTCCCAAGTTATTAGTTGAAATTTCTGTAATGCCCTTGAGACAAAAATGTTTAAAAGTCGAATGTGATTGAATAAGTTAAACTAACAACTAGAAGGAGATAGAAGATTTATAAAAGGATGCATCTTTATTTAAGCTAATAAAAAGAAAAAGTTGTAATTTGGAGAAAATCACGACGGTACTCCCTCCGTCCCGGGATGACTTGCACGGTTTGACTGACACACTTTTTTAAGAAAAGTGGATTTAGTGTTGGTGATGTAAGATAAATGAGGGGTATTTTAGGTGATTTAGTGAGGTGTAAAGTAAAATGTATGTAAAAAAGGAGTGATAATTTTGAAAATAAAATGATGTTGGCAGGGTATTAATTTTGTGGGGTATTTCCATATTAAGAGTGTGCAAGTAATATTGGGACGTTCCAATAAGGAAAGTGTGCAAGTAATCACGGGACTGAAGGAGTATTAGACAATTTCTCAATACAAGATTGACAGTAAACTCTTAATGCAGGGAATATGGCGACCTTCTTGTGAGTTGTGGCTTGACTGGGGAAGCTATTAGAATTTACGAGAATCTTGAGCTATGGGACAATCTGATATACTGTTACCAGTTAATGGATAAGAAAGCAGCAGCTGTTGAACTTATCAAAAAATGCCTATCTGAGAAGCCATCTGACCCAAGGCTATGGTGCTCTCTTGGTGATGTTACCAATGATGATTCATCCTATGAGAAGGCCCTTGAAGTCTCGGGCAAGCGATCTGCCCGAGCATTCCGATCTCTTGCCCGGTCTGCATACAACCGAGGAGAGTATGAGAAGTCGAAACTCTTATGGGAGTCTGCAATGGGTTTGAATTCCATGCATCCCGACGGCTGGTTTGCTCTCGGTGCTGCTGCTTTAAAGTCTAGGGATGTTAACAAGGCACTTGATGCTTTCACACGTGCTGTTCAACTTGATCCCGAGAATGGAGAGGCTTGGAATAATATTGCTTGTTTACACATGGTTAAAAAGAGAAGCAAGGAGTCTTTCATTGCATTTAAGGAAGCACTTAAACTGAAGCGAAACAGCTGGCAAATGTGGGAGAATTATAGCCATGTTGCTGCTGATGTTGGAAACTTTAGCCAGGCATTGGAAGCTGTACAAAAGGTGCTTGACTTAACTAAAAAGAAGAGAATTGACTCTGAGTTTCTAGAAAGAATCATGCTGGAGATTGAAAATACCAATGAAACGAGGAGTTTGGAAATTGAATCTTCTAGGAGCCGGGAAACTGAGCACTTGATTGAATTGCTGGGAAATATCTTGAAACAGATTGTTCAAAGTGGCGGGAATGCTGAGATATGGGGGTTATATGCCAGGTGGCACAAACTGAAAGGGGATTTGGCAATGTGTTCGGAGGCCCTTCTTAAGCAAGTTAGATCATATCAGGGATCTGATTTATGGAAGGATAAGGACCGGTTTGTGAAGTTTGCACATGCTTCATTGGAACTCTGTAAGGTGTATCAAGAACTTGCCATAGTTGGCAGCAGTCGTAGAGAACTGTTTGCTGCTGAAATGCATTTGAAGAGTACAATTAAACAGGCTACAACAGCATTTTCTGACACTGAAGACTTTAAACAACTCGTAGCTTGTCTTGAAGATGTGCAACGGGCACTGCAAGCTGTGTCATTACCTGGTGCTTGAAGTTTCTGCTCGCCTCTTTTGGCGGCTTGTACTGTATATCTACACATGCTACTAAAAGGCTAACAAGGTGGTATCTTAATTTAAATTTTGATATAATCTGAGCAGCAGCTAATCAACGAAACCGAGACCATAACCGATCAAAAAAAAAACGAAACCGAGACCAAATTGACCGGAGCTCAAAGGTTAATCAGGTATATGTAGTGTAGATTATTTGTGTTTCAACAATTGCAAACACATGTGCTTATTTGTTTTGATACAGGGTTGCTTTCTGTATGAATATAGATGAAGAGTTATCGTGATAGATATTAATTATTTAAGTCAACTAAATTTTATTTGCAGACTTGCAATTTACTCTCTACCTGTTCAATTCTGCCTTTTCTTTTTTTGGTTACAGAACTACTGAAATATTAAACTAGTCTTTATCTCCATCAGCCATCTCTAGTATATCACATTAATCCCATGCCTATTTAAAAAAAAAAAAAATCAGGGAAAAATATCAAAAAAGAAATAAAGAAATTATATTTATGGGTCTGTAAGTTAAGTATCTCGCTAAATTCGCAGTTAACTTCCGTCCATCATTTTTTTTTTTTGCCCATTCTGTGCTGAGCCGATGGAGCCCATGTTCTCTTCACGTGCAACATATTGGAATCTTAAGCAGTTCATTTTTATCAAGTAATAGGAGTATGATTTAGTTGACACATGCTTTAAAAAGTATTAATTGTTTATATATAAATTAAAAAATAAACATTGTATTAATATATTAAGGGAATAATTTTTCTATTTATAAAAATATGTATATTAAGTTTGAACAGCTTAAAAAAGTAAACTTGTTAAAATTGAATGAAGAGAGTATCTTTTAGGTTGGTAATGTATTGTTTAATTTTTGGGCCTTGTTGATATTAGGCTAGTTTAGCCTTCTTATTGGGTTGGACTATTTACACTTCCATTTTAGATGGATGCACTCTCTCTTTCTATTTATTAATATACGGAGTATCGATTGTCATTCCTTTCATCTTTTTTTTAAATCACCACTTCTGACCGCTCGGCACCATACCCGGTGACCATCAAACCAAAAAAATACTTAGAAAAATCACAATTTTCTTTAATAAATTTTGATCAACTAGTGTTGACCATATACACTGGCGGTCGAAAGAATTAACAAAGGATTTTAGTACCTCTTTTAATTCATCTTCAATGTGGTTGATTGAGAAACTTTGAAAGATCTGAGCTACTGGTTCTACATCTGAAACAGGTACTTCACATGCACAGATCTGTTTCAATAAAAACATCCTCATGATATGATCTTCTACATCAATGTCTTCTGATCTGTTCTCAACAGATTGAAATTCTTGAACATTCACCTCGATCGACTGGTATAACAATGTCTTCGGTTTCAGCAATCTCCTCAGGTTTGGTGATCTCGTTTGATTTTGCGACTTCAGGAATATTCTGTAAACGAGACTTGTAATTGCTTCTTCCGATGGAAATAATTCCGAGGGAATGCTTCTTTACAGCTGCAGCTAACAACTCCTTGTGTTCCATCTGCCATTCCATTTATCACTTCAAATAAATCTTCAGCTGGAGCATCCCGGCCTTAGAGCAAACCAAGTACATACACGTACGTAACACCATTTCAAATGCAACAAAGTTAGTGTTTACTTAATTCCACACCTTCAGGTTCCGTGAAAGAAAGCCTTGCTCTAATCATCTTTAATTTCACGCATGCAAACTGGATATTGCACCATGGATGGAGTAGAATATTGTTGATAGGTAGAAGGAATAACCACTTCTGGAGTATAGTAGCTAGACTCGGCTGGTCTAGTCTCATCTATGGTAGGGCTAATAATTCATCTGTGGTTTCAGGTTGTACAAATGAGGCTTGGTGGAGGTCATCAGCCGTAGAAGTGAAGTCAAATGTTGGAGGGTTTTGAGGGATCGGGATCTCTTGGTTCTTGCTTTGGTTTGGATAGAATATTAATGTGAAATTCACAATATTGATCGGGAGACAAGATTGGTACGGAAATGATAGGATTAGAAACCTTAATTGTCTTCTCGACTTGTGAGGTTGAGGCTTCTGAATTTGTCCTTTCAAAATCTTCTTCAGAATCGATCATATCATCGTCTGAATCAATATGCACAGCTCGTCTACTCTGTCTCTTCTTCTTCATCATCATCATCATCATCATCATCACATCATCCGGATTGATAGAAACCTAACTGCCTTTCTGCCAATCTTTCCTTAGTTTGCCTCTCAATGACATCTTTCTTCAACTAGTGAAATGCTTTACCCCTAGCCTGCACCATGTTGATCTTGTAGCTAGGCAAGATTATAATACTAAGCTTGTTCCCGGCCAAAGCTTACAAATGCATACACCACCCATTAATTGCCTTGAATTAATTTGTGCATCATATTTTGAGAAATACATCAATCTATCGCTGATTTCATCATAAAATCACAACCATTACCCTCGTCTTCTGCTAAGTCTCACAACATCAAAACTTCTGCTGAAATTTTGCCCTCATTCAATTGCAATTTCTTTCCAGTGAATAATTCTAAATATCTTAGCTCACGGCCCGCAGCATACTATGTCAAACCAAACTCTTCATCCAGGAACTCTAGTAATTTTGATCCTCCTATCTCGCTTCAATGTAGTCGCCTCTGAGAGTAGCATGAGTATAAAACTCTAAATGGAACTGCTTTCAACCCGCATCGATACTATTTAACCAAAATCTCCTTATTAAGAAAATAAAGCTCTCGACATTCACTTTTCCTTCAGCAGCCCATCTGGGGTCTCGGAATCGAAGATTGTTACAATCGTCATAGTAGCGAATGATTCTAGCACAGTAGTAGGGTATTTGTAGTTGAGAGAAATTAGGGATTTGTGGAATCTATTAAACAAATTTGAGTGTTTTTGAATGAATGGTTCAGATTGAGTAGAGTAGATCGAACGGTAGAGATAAAGACTCTTGGTATTCTATGTTGTTCTTAAGAATATTATGATAATTGCTTTTGAAAACTTTTGGAATCCGTCTTTTCTATTGGCTAAGATCAGGTGGTGTATGAATCTGACCTAGTAGCCAAAATTTCAGGCGGGAAACTGGGTATATGCACCTCATTAAATGTGGTGTATAAATCCAGTTTTAGGTTTCCATATTTTCAAATCAAATTACCATTATACGCTTAATGTATTATAATACTTAGAATAATATGAAATTAGCATGTTGTCTTATCTTGTCAGTTGTGTTCACCACAACAGCTGAGTAATCTCGATCAAGCACCAACACGAGCAAGCACTACTGACAAGATAAAACCTCAGTTGTGCTTACTCTTCTGGTGACCTAAGGTCTTCTGGTACCTATTCACCTTAGTAGAAGTGTTAGTATACTGGTACTAGAAGTAGTGTAAAATAAATATAGGTCTAATTTGAGTATCAACATGATTTTAACTAAGGTAGCAACAAGATGACTAATCAGATCTCGAGTCAACATAAGGATCTTTAAGAAATCATAGATTCCCCCTTAATTGTATACTCTCCTTTTTTACCCTCAACTTTACCAGCTTCCTCGTCGGGTTTAGTCACCTTGGTGACCTTGTTACCTGATAGACGACTGGGGTATGTGATCTGGTGGCATAGTCTACTGGCCGGTCTTGTCTGTCTGACTCATCTTGTTTGACTATGTCTGCTCTTTCTCTTTGGCTTATATAACCTGAAATGTTAGTACAAATCTATGCACATGTAGGGTCTAAGTCAAGTAGTCCTAAGCTAATGCACAAATCTCTGAATATATCTAGCTTCAGCCAAAGGTTTGTAAAGATATCAACTCGTTGAATATCAATATGTATCTTTTCCATACAAATGTTTTTCTTTTCAACATGATCCCTTATGAAATGATGCATAACATCTACATGCTTGCACCTTGTATGTAAAACGGGATTTTGAGTTATATCAATGACACTATTGCTGTCACACATTAGATTCGACAATGTTGTAGTCTCTAAGTTGTTACATTAGCCATATTAGCTGACTACAACAACTTCCTGCAGCCATGTATTCTGCTTCAGTAGTAGAGGTTGCTACACTCGTCTGTTTCTTGGAAAACCATGATATGAGCTTAGAACCTAAGAACTGACATGAACCTGATGTTGACTTTCTATCAATCCTGCAACCAACATAGTCAGAATCTGAGTAGCCACTAAGAACTAGATCATCATATGAAGGATACCATAGCCCTCTGTTAATGGTCCCCTTTAGATATTTCAAGATCCTCTTGGCTGTCTCAAGATGACTTTCCTTGGGGTTGGCCTAAAATCGAGCACATACACCCACATCGAATGTTATGTTCGGTCTACTGACAGTCAAGTATAAAAAAGAGCTAATTAGTGCACAATAATAGGATTGGTCGACTGATTTACCTCGCTCGTCTGGATCCATGCGATAGACAGGTTGCATAGGTACTCCAACAGTTTTACATGTTTTAATACCAAAACTTTCCAATAGATTGCGTGTGTACTTTGCTTGATTAATGAAAATTGAAAATGTCTTCTGGTGATTGTTTTACTTGAAGACCAAGAAAGTAGGTCATCTCACCCATCATCGACATCTCAAATTTACTCTGCATGAGTTTCGAGAAGCTCTCACTCATGCGTTTTTAGGCAACCCAAAAATGATTTCATCTACGTAAATTTGGATAAGTAAGATGTCTTTCCCTTCTTGTGTTCTGAACAAAGTACGGTCTACTTTGCCCTTAGTAAAACCATTTTCTAATATAAAGAGTGATTAATATAAGTGAAAGAATTTTTAATTATTAAATGGATTTGTTTAAAAAAAAGAAGTGAAAAATGTATATATATGGACATTTTAGAATTTTAATAAAAAAAAAAAAATTAGATTTATAATATAGAAATTAAAAAAATTAAATTAACAATAGTTATAAGTCATAAATTAAGGGAAAGAATGTTCAATTATTAAATGGATTTGTTTTTAAAAAAAAAGAGTAAAAAAATATACATATTTTAGAATTTTAATCAAAGCAAAAAAAAAAAAAAAAAATTTACAATATATAAATTTTAAAAATTATATTTACAAGAGTTATAAGTCACAAATATAGTTATTGATATAAGGAAAATAAATTAATTTTGTGAATTAAAAAAAAAAAGGGTAAAAAATGAGTATATATACAATTAATCTAGGCGCCCATACAAGCCGAAATTTCGGTCCATTATTCAAATGGCCTCTCGAGGTCCTATGCTTTGGTGCAGGTCGGGTTTGGGCTGGGCCGGGTTAGGGACAGCCCGTTAGGTTGGGCTCGGGTCAAGATTGAATTTTTTTTAATTTAAATTTTGTTTACCGACGAAATATTCCGTAGGTAAAAATTACCGACACAGTTGCTTTCGACGAAATTTTTCTGTCAGTAAGCATTGTTTCCAACGGAAAATCCGTCTGGAATTCCATCGGTATACAAGCCTTTTTTTTGTAGTGTAATATACACCCAAGTCTTTATCCGGACTTGGCCCTTCACTCATGATTATGGCGAGACAAGCATGACCCGTAATTTTCGTGTAATATTCGTTTCGATCCGTTAAACATGGTGAAATTAACAAATAACATATCAACCCATTAATAATTTAGTATCTGTTGACTTGATACAACACAACATAATGATTTTTTATATTACAATGAAATATTTGAATTTTTATATATTTAAATGAAAATTTTATTTTATTCATTTTGTGTCGTTATCGTGACGTGTTATGTCGACACTAAAATTATTGTGTTGTTAACGTGACATGTCATATCGACACTAAAATTATTTTATTATCGTGTTAATTAACAAAAAAAAAAAACATTGTGTTTGTATTGTGTGTTGTGTCTACGACACGTGTCCTTATCGTGATGTATTCATGTTTTTAATTTTATTGTGTCGACACTATTTGTCATATATAGTTTGAATTTTATATAATCTTTGAATAGTAGTATTCACGATAAATATTTTAAATTTTTTGATATATATGGCCAAATAAATAATCATTAATTAATATTAGGATATGTTTGTTGATCTTCAGCCCGGTGTTATTATATATGTGTTGTACGTGCTTTTGTTGAGTTGATTTCGGATGTGGACTTTCTTCAGCACTAAACAAACATATATGATGATTGGGGTTTATTACGTGTTAAGATGGATTAATACGAAGATTAAAGATGAAATAGCATGAAGAACAATAAGAACACAAGAAATAACTTCTCAGAGAAGCTAAAAGCTTAGAGCTTTGGGAGTGTTTATTGCTTTGGTTGGGTGTTTCTAGGAAAAGGGTCTGTTGTCTTACAAATGAGCCAATTTAGGCTTTATATACTAGTTTTTTAGGGTTGCCCGCACTTTACACGTGGCGGGCATATATTGGACCTAAAATCCCACCACATAAAGGTGATGGGACCTGCATTAAATGCTAAACCGCCTCTTTGGTGGTCGTCCTCCGTGTGCTCGCCGAGAAGCGAGGAGCTGGGTCACGTGGTCGCCGGAGGACCTGGTCGTCCGGTCATCTTCATGATGGTGGTCGTCGTCATGATGGTGGTCGTCCTCGCCGGGAACGAGGAGATGGGCCATGGTGGTCGCCGGAGCACCTGGTCGTCCGGTCATCTTCATGACGGTGGTCGTCCTCGCCGGGAACGAGGAGATGTGCCATGGTGGTCGCCGGAGCACCTGGTCGTCCGGTCATCTTCATGACGGTGGTCGTCGTCATGATGGTGGTCGTCCTCGCCGGGAACGAGGAGATGGGCCATGGTGGTCGCCGGAGGACCTGGTCGTCCGGTCATCTTCATGATGGTGGTCGTCCTCGCCGGGAACGAGGAGATGGGCCATGGTGGTCGCCGGAGCACCTGGTTGTCTGGTCATCTTCATGACGGTGGTCGTCCTCGCCACGCTCCGTACTCTCTCCCAAGGCTCTTATACTTGTCTTCATTTAACTATTGAAACATGTGCTCGCCAAAATCTTCGGGCGAGCACACAAATACATTTTCTTCATATTGTTGACTAGTCGTCGCACGATTTGGTTGATTAGTCGTCGCCACGCAAGCTGGTGACTAGGATTGACTTTTTTGACCTGGTATAACAATATGTCTACAATTAAAAAAAACTGATATCATCAATCATCATCATATAAAATTATATATACGTGCTTTGTCGACCAATTGTATGTATGAAGCAATTGTATATATTTTTCTAAAGTACGTACGTAATAGAATAACGTCGACTCCCACTAAAATAATTAATTAATACAAAGATACAAAAAACAATCACACGTTTAGCTAAAACAAGCTTTTATGCATGTGGTCATACTTACAGATAATGAGAGTAAATGATAAAATTAAAATTGAAAAAAAGAAGTAAATTAACTAAATTAAATGGCTAGAGTTGATCAGAGGCACAAGGAGATTGAAAAGTAGCAGTTGTTGTACGAAAAAGAGGAGGGCCGGGCTAAGATTGGAGTGTAGAGGTAGAAGAAGTGAGGCGAGCGAGACGAGTAAGGTGTTTGCGCACCATATGATCAACCAATTAGTGGTTGAGGAATGGAGGTCCCAAAAAGATGATGTGGTTGCTGTAGACCAAATAGAATTACAGGATGAATACTGTAATGATGTGAATATGATCAGTTGCGAATAGGGTTTTCTTATAATTCCCATATGCGATCGAGTTGAAGGAGGGCAACAAGAATTCCGGCAAGAGTGATCATGTTTTTGTAGACAAAATTCATAATGAGCCAGGATTGATGAATTGATGCATGAAAGCAGCTGGCTTTGCTTTGGCTTATATATATACTATATATATATAGTTTGTAGTGATGAGATTCAAATAAAATTTAATTTGTTGCTTACTTTCAAGACGTTTTGTGACGTATATTTGAACTTTCATGTATACATGCATCATATAATTCATCTATAGTTGACTTTTGTTTTTTTCAATATCTTTCATTGCCCGATCAGCTCCACGATAGCCATGGCGTTAATTGCTATTTGGCTATAATTACTCTTTTGTCCTTGACTATGTTTTGGCTAGCTAGCTACAAGTTTTTCTTTTTGACTGTAAAGGAGATTATAAAAGAGATGAATAAACATGCGCCTATAAATCTTAATTTTACTAGTATAGTAATAGTTAATCACTCCGTCCAAATTTATTACGTACCTTAATTTGTTCGGGATATAAGGTGGATAAGTTAGGTATATGATATGATATTGTGGGGTTCACTTATAAATACAATGATGGTATATTAATAAAATGAATGATAATTTGAATATAAAAATGATGGTTGAAGGGTGGAAATAATTAAAGTGAGGTAAATATTAGTATTATTTTTTAAAAGAGCTGAGGTAAAAATAATGAAATTAGACAACAATTTTTATTTTTTTTTGGAAATAGTGAAATGGGCGAAATTAAGGAGTATATATATTTCAATTATAAGAGATGGAGAAAAAAATTATTTACGTCCCATAACTTTTACCTTTTTTGAAAAACATTTCAAAATAGTCAAAATTTTAATTTACGTCCCATAACTTTTTCAATTACTTAATTTACGTCCAATTTTCACTGGAAATCCCCAAATTTATGTAAATGAGACGTAAATTGAGAAAATAAAGAAGTTATGAGACGTAAATTATATTTTTAATTAAAATGGGACGTTATGCGAAAAAAATAAAAATATTCAACAAATGTGTACAATTCACTATAAAATTAATGTAGTTTATGTTATATAATAAAATAAAAAAAATAATTCATAAATTCATAAATTAATTAATTATTATAAAAATCAATTAACTTACCTAATTCATTATTAAAAAATTATTAACTTACCTAATTAGAAAAAAGTTATAATTACAATATAAGTATTATAAAATAAATTATGAATATTAATTAAAATACTAAATAATATTTTAAAATATATGAAAATAAATTTAGAATAATATTTAAATAAGTAAATAATTTTTCATAATATCAAAAAAAAATTTAATATGAAAAAAAAAAACCCAAAATTTATTCCTAAGTCAATTATTTATAGAAAAATCAATTAAATTACATAATTAATTATTTAAAAACTCAATTAACCTAATTAAAAAAATAATTTAAAAAATCAATTAACATAGTCAAATAAATATAAATTTTATCTTTAAAATAATAAAAATCCCAAATAATATTTTTTATTAAAATTGTCAAAAACTCCTATTAAAACTTAACAATTATTTTAATATTTTAAATAAATACAAAAATTCACAAATATTTAAGATTTTAAAATAAATCAAAAAATATACTCAAATATATCCAAAATCACTACAAAAAAAAGGGCGTTTTAGAGACGGATTTACCGACGGATGTTCCGTCGACCGCCGAGGTTACCGACGGAAATACCGACGGAAAGTCGGCCGTCCCCTTTCTCGGCGTCAGCTTTTTTTGCCGACGGATTTTTGAATTCCGTCGGAATTTTCCGACGGAAATACCGACGGAAAATGGCCGTCATCTTTTTCCGACGGAATGTCCGTCGGTATTCCGGACAACCCGTTTAACAAACCGGGTCAACATTCCGTCGGTAATTCCGTCGGAAACAATGAATTAAATAATTATAAAAGAAATTAGAATAAATTAAAATAATTATAAAAGAAATGAATTTTTGAATAATCGAAATTCAAATGCCGACGGAATATCCGTCGGCATTTGACCGACGGAATATCCGTCGGCATTTGACCGACGGAATATCCGTCGGTATTTTACCGACGGAATATCCGTCGGTAAAACAAAATATGAATAAAAAAAATATAATTTCGAAATTAACATACCGACGAAATATCCGTCAGTAAAACAAAATATTAATAAAAAAAATATGCGTGGCCGGGGAGGCCCCGACCAGAATTTCATTTTCCGACCAAAATTACATTTTCCGAGAGGTTGGGAATGTGAAGAAATTTCGTAAAAAATGTCATTATGTAAAAATTAAAATATTATGTAATGAAACAATAATATTACATGAAATATTATGTTGGGAATGTGAAGAAATTGGCATTGTTTTTAACAAATCAAATTAATTAGTAGCTTACTTGATCATTATCATCATCATCTAATACGTACTTCCAGAAACTGACGGTGGCTTCGTCTTCTTCCAGTCTCCGGCGAAGGGCGGCGACTTCGTCTACTTCAAGGAAACAACCAAAAAATTAAAAAAAAATCGATGTTGAAGTTCAAAATTTTTCAATCTAAACTCAAAATCACTTACGTCGGAGTCGGCCAACTTATTAAAACGCCGGAGGAGCACAGATTGGGCGGCGGCCATGCTTCACGGTGGAGAGAAATCGGCGCGGAAGATTGGTGGAGAGAAATCGGCGCGGGAATAGGGCCGGTGAGGTCGCCGAAGAGTTGGTTGGAGAAGAGGAGTAGGGATTGTAAAGAGGAAAGTTTGGAAAGAGTGAAAGAAAAACCTAGGTTGAGTTATATATAAGGGTTTATTTTCCGTCGGCATGTACAAATACCGACGGATATTCCGTCGGTATTTTTCAAAAAGTAAATACCGACGGATAATCCGTCGGTAATTTTCAAAAAGTAAATACCGACGGATAATCCGTCCGTCGGTATTTTTCAAAAAGTAAATACCGACGGAAAGTTAATTCCGTCACCATTTTGGCGATTTTTTTTTTTTTTTAAATAATTCAATTTTTTCTATATACTAGACCTAATAAATTACCAAAACCCTAAACCCTACTATATACTAGACCTACTAATTCATTTCTTCCACATATATTAATATATATATTGGTTGTGACTTATATTTATAGTAAATTTAATTTTTATAATTTGTACCTAAATGATAAATAATTAATTAACTTTTATAAAATAAGAAATAAATACATTACATTAATTGAATTAATTTTCATCTTCATCGTCTTCATCCTCCTCTTCGTCCTTATCCTCCTCCTCCTCATCATCATCTTCCTCATCCTCCTCCTCATCCTCATCTTCTTCATTCTCCTCTTCATCCTCATCTTCATTCTCCTCTTCATCATTTTCTTCATCCCCCTCCTCTTCACCTTCAATTTCGATTAATTGGGGATTTGCAGCCGTCAAGGGTACAAAAAGATTGAAATCTCCCGTAAAGACTTCAGTTGGAGTCTCTATTTGTTCTGCTTGAAATGGAGATTCATCTTCAGTATTTTTATCCTTTTTAGGGACTTCTACCATTGACCTTGCCTTTACTTTGCAAACAGCGTGCCATTCATAACCACGTGGAGCTCCCGGATATGTGCAGTAGTATACTTGAGATACTTGATGGGCAAATACAAATGGATCATCCCCAACATACGTCCTTTTCGAACTAACATCAACGAGCTTGTACTCCGGGTGAATTCTTGTTCCTAGATGGCCTGAATCAAACCAATGACACTTGAACAACACTACAGTCTTTGTTGGATATCCTGGATATTCTACTTCGACGACTTCCCGTAACACCCCAAAGTAATCACTTGCATCTGCATTGTAATTCGCACTGCTAACGCAGACGCCACTGTTGGTAGTTGCCTTTGTCGATGCATACCCAGACGTATGAAATCTGTAGCCCTTCACAATATAACCGTTGTAAGTCTTTACACGACGTAGTGGTCCCTTACCGAGATCTCGTAAGAATCGACTGTCTAGAGCGTTATCCCGTCCCTATACAACTCAATTTAAAATTAATTAAAATAAATATTAATTTATTTACGTAAAACATAATTAATTAAATGGTACTCACATAACGTTCGAACCATCGGGAAAATTCACGTTGAATACGAGCATCTATATATGCATCTGAGATGTTTGGTTCTGCTCGTCGTAGTTCTTGAGTGTACATCCTAATTCACAACATTCAAAAACTTGGTTAATATTAAATGACATAAATGAAGTGGTATTTAAATAGACGATTTATATATGAAATACTTACTCAATGTATGACTGAACTTCATCACAATTCAATAACACATACGTTTGTGCTATTTCCGCCTCCGAGTTCGTCTCCCAATATTGTTCAGTGGGTTTTCCTATTGGCCGTCCCTTAGCCTTAGACTTGAATATGGAGAGCATTCCATCGACCTCTTCACTGATATCGTCAGCGGATGTACCACCGAAGTTACGTGGAGCACTTCTTAACTTTGTGTTGACGTGGTCTTCAAAGTAATAAGAACAAAACATGCCAACCTCTTCATTCAAATAAGCATTCACAATCGATGCTTCAACGTTTGCCTTTTGTTTAGCATTGCGTTTCAAGTTGTGGAGATACCTGATATATACACACATATATATATATATATATATATATAAAAAACTTATACGAATGCATGTGTAATTGTAATGAAATAAAAAAAGTAAGATTTTACCTTTCAAATGGGTACATCCACCTGTATTGCACCGGACCACAAATTCTCGCTTCATACGCTAAGTGAACGGGTAAGTGTTCCATCGAGTTAAAGAAGCTAGGTGGAAAAATTTGTTCCAACTTACACAAAAATCACTGGAATGTCTTCATCTAAACGAATCATATCATCGATCGTGATCGTTGTAGCCGTTAAATCTCTAAAAAATAGACTTAATTCAGTGATAGCCCTCCACACATTGAGAGGAAGAAGTTCTCGGAACGCAATCGGTATCAAGCGTTGCATAAATACATGACAATCATGACTCTTCATCCTTGCAACCTTACCCGTTGTTGTGTCTACGCATCGACTCAAGTTCGACACGTAGCCGTCCGGAAAGTTCAACTCCTTTATCCACCTACACAATCTTTGTTTTTGTGGCTTATCCAGTGTGTAGCTAGCCTTTGGAAATTTACCTGTACGCTCATCCTTTTTCAACTCTGGACGGCGACAAAGAGTGTCCAAATCCTCCCGAGACTTTGGAGTGTCTTTCGTCTTGCCTTCCGTGTTCATGATTGTGTGGAACACATTGTCAAACACATTCTTTTCAATGTGCATCACATCCAAATTGTGTCGTATCAATAGTGAACTCCAGTATGGTAAGTCCCAAAAAATACTCCTTTTGTTTCAACCACCCTCAATTCCTCTGTTGTGTTCCGCTGCATTTTCCTCAGTACTTTTTTTCAACCCCGTCCACTGAACCTCATATAAAAACCTACGTCCTGTACGGAGAGTAAATTATAAGTGACACTAAAAGCAATAGATAAATATACGTTTAGTACTCGATCATTAAATAAATGTATAAAATACCATCTCGAAGTGGAGGTCAATTGTTTGTGACTGCTCTGTTCTTTACGAAGTTCTTCTTATTTCTTCGAAACGGGTGACCTTGAGGTAAGAACCTACGGTGATTATCGAACCATGAAACTTTTCTACTCACCGGGAGACTGAAAGCTTCAGAATTCTCCATACAATACGGACATACTTTCTTTCCGGCCGTACTCCACCCGGACAACATACCATATGCAGGAAAGTCGCTAATGGTCCATAAAAGAGCAGCACGCATCGTGAAGTTCTGCTTTCTAAAAACATCGTATGTTTGGACTCCATTCTCCCATAAGAAGATCAAGTCTTTTATAAGAGGTTGGAGATAAACATCCAGTTTGTCCTTTGGATTCGTTGGTCCAGGCACCAATACAGTCAGAAACATTGTTTGAGGTTTCATGCACATCCACGGAGGAAGATTATATGGAGTCAGTATCACCGGCCACAAAGAATACTGCTTCCCATGCATCCCAAACGGTGCAAAACCATCAGTACACAAACCTAATCTCACATTCCTCGGTTCACAACCAAAATCTGGAAACACGTTGTCAAGATGTTTCCAGGCCTCTGAGTCTGCCGGATGTCGCATCTCCCTCGACTCAACCGAAGAGGAATCTGTAGCATGCCACGTCATGTGTTGTGCAGTGGCACTTGATTGATATAATCTCATCAAACGGGGAATGATAGGAAGGTAGTACATCTTCTTATATGACACTTTCTTCTCTGTCTTCTTCGATTGACCACCAGGTCCCTTTCGACGTGCCTCTTTGTACTGGGGATGGCCACACAATCTACACATATTCAGACTGCTATCTTCGTCACCCCAATATAACATGCAACCATTCACACAACAATCAATCTTCTCAACCGGCAAACCAACATTCTTCAACATTTGTTTGCTTTGATGAAACGTCGTAGGCACCTTATTATTTTGAGGACAAATTTCACTGCATAACTGTGTCACTTGCTCATATGCCCTGTTAGAAAGCTTGTTCTCGGTCTTAATGTTCATGAGTCGTGCATTAAATGACAACTGTGAGTGGGATTCACAACCCAGATATAAATCTTCTTCGACTAATTTGAGCATCTCATAAAACCGAAATGCCTCATTCGTCGGCTCCTCTTCCATGTTTGAAAAACCAGCTTCCCTGATCATTGTTTGATACATATTCGGTTCTTCGTCCCCAAACCGTTGTTCTACCTCGTTACTAGTGCCAACATGATCGAAATTTGCTTCTTGTTGATAGATTCCAACAGTGTAATAGTAAAACACTTCATCAAATCTATAAGGCCAACGTGTTTCGCCATGACTAGTCCAATTATAATAATTATCAACGAAACCATTCTTCACAATATGTACTAGGACCTCATCAATCTCTTTATATTGCTTATTCTGACATTTCTTAGCATTACACGGACACCTAATGCAATTTCCACTCATGTAATGTGGCTGACTTTTTGCAAATTCAACAAATAACACGAGTTCATTATAAAATTCCACATTCACATTTCCTCTAATCATTCTAGGAGTACAATACATCCAACGACGGTCAGGCAAATCCATCTGCTAAACATTTAAGTGGAGCAACACATTACTAACGACTACTCTTATAATAAATTCACACAAAACTTATGATATATATAAAACATGTAATTACATTATATTGAATTTTATATATACAGTAAATTAAAAATGGTAGAAAATGTACCGTAATTTGATGTTTCTGAATACCCGAGCATGAGCATAAAAAATTAGGCAGTAGAAAGTTTTGGTGTAAATTTGCAATACGAAAGTGAAGTGGAAAAAAATTAGGTAGTGGTAAGTTTTAGGGATTTCCCGACGGAAATGCCGACGGACTTATATTTCCGTCGGTATTTCAACCGCCCAAATTTCCGTCGGTCAAGATAAATGCCGACGGATAATCCGTCGGCATTTATCAAATGGTGAATTCCGACGGAAAGTTAATTCCGTGGGCATTTCACCCGCCCAAATTGCCGTCAGTAAAGATAAATGCCGACGGAATATCCGTCGGCATTTATCAAATTCCGAATTCCGACGGAAAACATATTCCGTCGGCATTTGGCGGGTTTTTTTTTTTTTTATTAATTAATTCAATTTTTTGTATATATAGCAACACAAAGCTCACACACACCATATTCGATTTTTTCTATTTTGCAAAGAAATATCATGTCTTCTTCATCTTCTATTCGATTTCAGCAAGGCCTTGTTTGTTATTGTGGAAAGGCATGTCGTACATATGCTTCTAAACAACCTAGAAGTAAATGGAGGATATTTCATAATTGTCCTGACTCCCTAAGTGATGGTGGTGGATGTGGTTTCTTTGTATGGGCTGATACTCTAGAAAACTGTGTTGTTGACAAGAATCAAGGATCTAATCAAAGTGACCAAAAAACTGAAGACATGAAGAAAATGACTCAAGAGATGAAGAAATTGGTTACAGAGATCAAGAATTTGGCTGAAGAAATCAAGGATTTAATCAAAGTGAACAAAATCATTTTGATTGTGCTAGTTGTCATGGTTGCATCTACCACCTTCAAGTGGTTTGGTTAAATATATGTATAATGCACTCTATATGAGGCTATTTTGTACTAAAATTCACTTCCACCTTCAAGTGGTTTAAATCTATCTAGAATGCACTCTAAATGAAATTATTTTGTACTCAATGAAACAAATGAATGCACCCTATTTTCATCTATACACCAATAAACTACACAAATAAACTGCAATATATAGTTCAACATATATTTCAACATAAAGATAAATATATACATAAAGATAAATAAGTTCAACAGAAAAGTAAATAAGTTCAACAGAAAATTAAATAAGTTCAACAGAAAAATAAATTAGTTCAACACAAAATTAAATTGTTCAACCAGGATAGGTTCTAAAAAATCGGTCCACATCCTCATTCAAGTTGACCTCGTCACCGTCGGTCTGACCTGCATCTTGACCTGCAGCTTGATCTGGAGCTGGAGTTGGAGCTGGCGGTGCTTGCCCCATCGTCTGTTGATAGATGGCCTCGATCTGCTCAGCAGACATCCCCAACGTCCGACCCGCATTGGCACTCCAGAGGCGGAAGTAGTTCTCGAACGTTGCCATGACGTTCGGATCCGGGACGGCAGTGGAGGATACGGACGGCTGCGATGCACTCCGGGCCGACCGACCACTTGGTGTCCTCACGGCGTTGCTCATCCCACCAAGGCCAAGGACCCTTCCCTTGGAGGTCGGGGCAACGTCAAGGTAAAGCTGGTCCACGTCAACAACCGGAGGGGTGCCGCTGCTTCCGGATTCAGCAGTAGTCGCGGCTTGCGTCTCGGCCTCTTCAATCCTCTGTCGGACGCTCAACTACATAATTAAAAAATTAAAATTAATTTAATTATCTATATATATATAATGTAATTAATACATAAATTTAATTAAACTTACGTGGAGGTCAGTAGTGCGCCCGTAGGTGGACGTCTGTGTATCGGCATTAAACGGATGAAGAAGACTCATCCGATCCAAGTGAGTGTGTGGACGTCCAGTCTCCCGCTCCTATTACGTATCAAATAAACATATACAAATTAATTTAGATAACTAATATAAAATAATTAACTATAATTATTTAATTTTTAAAAATTAAATAAAACTTACGAGAGCAAGTGATTGCTCGAGGACGGACCGAGCTCCCCCCGATGCACTGCCATCCCGCCTCCAACGTCGGTTCTGCGGTTGGCCCGAGCTTTGTCACACTTCTCTTGGTAAGCCGGGTCCAACCACTTCTCAACCAACGACTCCCACAGGTCAACACCATCCTCTACCCCCAGAACAAGATTTAAGTCTTTATCACGCCAGGCCGTTCTCCAGTCGTACATCATGTTCGTGTACCGAGTAGAACAAACACCGTACCACTTATCGTAAATAGCGTCGTTCGAGTAGATCGTCGTATCCCAACGGACCTTTTTCTATACAAATATTCAACATATTTATCAAATAATATGAATAATTAGTTATTTAATAAACTTTAATTATTGTAATTATATACCTAAAACTCCTCGAAATATTCATCCTTTTTAGATTGTGGCACCGTCAACCAAGTGATAGCACCCTTAGAAATCTTACACGTCTTAAAGGTTTGTGTGCAGATCCTGGACACCTCATTACCGGGCACCAACCTGTAAAATTATTAACAAATTTATAAACTAATTAACACATTATAAATAAATAAATAAAGTTAATCGTTATTGAATACTGTTAAACATTAGAATTATTGACTTACCTTCCTGAAACGATGTCAACGAGTTGCCTTTGGTCTCGAACAGGATGCTGACGAGAAGAGGATGACGAACCAACCGACATCGTAGTCGGCGGCGGCGGCGACACTGCCACAGGAGGAGGAGCCATCACAGGTACTGATTCATCCCGAGACCTCCTTGAACGACGTGACAAAAATGATGACCTACGTGAACCAGAACCCTGATTCGGTACTTGTTCACTCATCTGTTTCAATCAATAAAAAATACATAATTTTACTAATTATTAATTTAATGAACATATTGCTAATTTAAAAATGTTACTAATATAGCATATTCCTAATTAATTTAATCAACATATTCCTAATTTAAATCAAAACAATATATATATATAACCTAATTACAACGTGATACCACCGTCGAACCATCTAATTAACTAATAATTTAAACAATTGATTGAAACATGCATCACCTACATTAAAATATTTCTAAATTAACATATTCCTAAATTAACAAATCTAAACATAATTAAAATAATACTTTTCTAATTGGAGTTTTCTAATTATCAATTTAATGAACATATTCCTAATTTAAATTTTTTACTAATATATCATATTCCTAATTTAATTAATCAACATATTCCTAATTTAATCAACAATAACCTAATTTAATTATTATTTTTCTAATTATTATTTTTCTACCTAACTTAATCAATAATAAAAAATTGAACATATATATTCCTAAATTAACAAACCTAAAACTAATTAAAATAATAATTTTCTAATTGGGTCAATAATTATCAATTTAATGAACATATTCCTAATTTAAATTTTTTACTAATATAGCGTATTCCTAATTTAATCCACATATTCCTAATTGAAACATGCACTACCTACATTAAAAATATTCTATATCAAAATTACACCATTAAATTAAACTAGTAATTAACTATATAACAATTAATTAATGTATACATATAACAATTAATTAATTAATTAACCTTAAAAAACTACTCAATCAAAATTATTCTTAATCAACAAATTAAATTAACATACGTACTAACATGATCATAATATTTTAACAACTAACTAAATCAATATAACATGCAAATCAACATTAAATTATTCATATTTACATATATTCATGCATAAACATATATAAGTATTAAAACTAAGTAATAGAACTAATTAAGAAAACGTACCGTATCAATGTAATCGCAGAAATTTGCTTCAATAGCCTCGTCCTCGTCTTCGTCTTCCCCACCGAATCCTCGCTCACGCACTCCCTTTTTTTTTTGCCAAACGCATTCTGATCAGGCCCTTATATAAAAAAAAAAAAAAATACCGACGGATATTCCGTCGGCATTTCCCTCGCTAACCGCCCACTATTAATGGTAACCGTTACCTTTTTGGAAAACGAGGCGGTGCAGATTCAACGGGTCAGATGCCGACGGATTATCCGTCGGCATTTCCGTCGGCATACGTTTTTCAAAATATCCGTCAGCATTTTCCCTCGGTAAATGCTGACGGAACGGAAATCCGTCAGCATTGATGTTGACTTTCCAATCCGTCGGCATTCCGTCAGCATATCCGTCGGAAATGCCGACGGACTATAATCCGTCGGCAGTTGTCCGTCCCTATTACGCGCGTTTTTTGTAGTGAATTATCACCCCTTACCCACGGTAATTGAAAGATGATGATGAACATTATATTTTTTAACAATTTGTTAATTTTATTGTTTTTTATTTTTATTATATAATTTTTAATTTGATATTAGTTCGCACAAAAATATGTGGATCCACTTTGTGTAATACTTAGATAAATTTTTATATTTATTTAATTACTTTAAAATAAATAAATAATTTTATAATACTTATATTGTAATTATAATTTTTTTTCTAATTAGTACGTTAAGTTAATAATTTTTCTAATAATGAATTAAGTAAGATAATTGATTTTTATAATAATATATAAATTTATGAATAAATTATTTATTTTTTTATATTAAAATAAGTTAATTTATGAATAAATGAATTATTTTTTTATTTGATTGTATAACATAAACTACATTAATTTTATAGTGAATTGTACACATTTGTTGAATATTTTTATCTTTTTCGAATAACGTCTCATTTTAATTAAAAATTTAATTTACATCCCATAACTTCTTTAATTCCTCAATTTATGTCCCATTTACATAAATTTGAGAATTTTTAGTGAAAATTGGACGTAAATTAAGCAATTGAAAAAGTTATGGGACGTAAATTAAAATTTTAACTATTTTGGGACGTTTTTCAAAAAAGGTAAAAGTTACGGGATGTAAATAATTTTTTTCTGGACAGTTACATCTTTTGAAATTTTATTTTATGCGATAAATCTATATTTAACTCTCTTTCCATTAACCATGCCCCAACCCCTGCCTCATTTATTACTCCCTCCGTCCGTCTATAAGTAATTCCAACTACTAGCTTTTGTGCACAAAAATATTGATTGGTTTAATATTCTTGCACTTTTACGAAAATGGGTTGGAATTTTTACTTCAAGGTGAGAATCGTCTTTTGTCGGATATTTATGTTCTAGATATATATGGTAGCTTTAGGGTGTGTGTTAAACTTTATAAAGGGTTTGACTATATGCACCTCCATTTCGGAGAGATGCACTCCCCCGATTTAAACACTCCCCAAATTTAGGTCACACCCTCCTTTAAATGTCATAAATACCCCTCCTCTCATAACATACATATTACTACACACACCCCACTCTTCCTCTTCTTCCTTTCCATTTCCCCAACCCACCCCCTCCTCCCCACCACCCAACAGTCGCCGGCGACGCCCACCCCCACCCACCCACCCTCGCCGTCGGCCGCCCCCTCCCCTCCCTCCCCACTCCCCCGTTGTAAAAAAAAAAATTGAAGCTTTGTGGCCGCGCGGCCGCCCCATCCCCCTCCCGTCCGACGCCGACGCAGGTTTGCCCCCTTCCTCCCCCTCCTCCTCCCATCTGTAAAAAAAAAAAAAAAAGAAGATCTGCGGCCGCCCCATCCCCCTCCCGTCCGACGCCGACGCAGACGCAGGTTTGCCCCCTTCCTCCCTCCTCCTCCCATCTGTAAAAAAAAAAAAGAGATTGTGGCCGCCCCTTCTCCGACTCCGACCCACACCCAGCCCAGATTTGCCCAACTCCCAATTCCAATGTCAGGGTTTTCTGCAAAAATGCAGAAAACCCTAATTTTTTTTTCTTTCCATTTTCGACTATATAATGTCGATTAAATACACTCTCGTCGGCAAATTGTTGTCGACGAGGGTGTATTTGATCGACATTACGTAGTTGAAAATGGATTTTTTTTTTTTAATAATTTTCGACGAAATCGTGTCGACCACATACACTCCCGTCGACAACGAGTTGTCGACGAGAGAGTATATGGTCGACACTGGTTGGTCGAAAATTATTAAAAAAGAATTGTGATTTTTTTTAGTGTGGTTGATTTCTGTATTTTTTTTTTTGAGCTTGATGGTCGCCGGAAATGGTGTCGCCGGCGACCGGAAGTTGTGGGTTAGGAAAAGGTGAAAGAAATGAAGGGGAGTGCGTTCAGTAGGGAATCTAGTATGAAGGGTATTTTGAGTTTTTTACCCTATTATTTTATTAAAAAATTGAAAGGGGGAGTGCATCCCTCCGAAATGGAGGTGCATATAGTCAAACCCCTTTATAAAATGGCAATCACAATGGAAAGAATTGGTCCGGGTGGTAACTTTATTACTACCTCTTGAATCAGACAACTATGAGTATTTTATGTATGGGCTTTTATGCTCATACCTTTTCCTTTCAGGAATATTCCAGCTGACTTGGATTTTTTTTATTTTTTTCAGCTGACTCGGATTATAAGTATGCATGGTTAGACTTATTTCTATAATCTTTATAATTTTTTTAAGGCCAAGGTCGGCACATTCCACTTCATCTCTTTGACTAGAATGAAGCTTGTAGTAATTAATTGTATGGCTTGATTCTCTTGCAACAATGAATGCATTGAAGCTACAGATTTGGTAGATGAGGTTGAGGGTTTATTATGGGCGTCTAATGATTTGCATGTAAATACTTTACCAAGATTATCATCAGACAAGGTAACCATATATAAATGAGATATTTACTCCCCTTCCGTCTGTCTATAAATTTTTCACTAAGTACTTTTGGGCACATAAATTAAGAAAAGTGATTAAATAATAGATAGATGGGATTTTCTACCGTAAGACAAGGGGTTCGCTCTGTCTTATAAAAGACTTCCAATGAAAACGTGACACATCATTTTACTTCGTCATATGCGATCGCTCTTCGCAATACTATAAAATATTTATTTTTTATCAAAAAAATTATAAATTTACCAAAATATCCTTATAATATTATTTTAAAAATATATATAAATTTACAAATTAACCTTCTTTTATTTTAAAAAATCTCAACCAAATTTCTTTTTTATAATAATTCAACTCCAATTAAAAATAATCTCTTGCAATCAGCTTTTCAATTTCTTTCCATTAAAACCGATAAACCCATCGACAAAAAAAATAAAGCAAGAAATAGAAAAGTTGTGTGGAAAATGGAGAAAGACTACACCGGGTGTTCGCCGGTGGCACCATTGGTCGGCCGCCACCAGACTCTCCCACGCTCGATTTCTCCGAGTAAGTCTATATCTCATCTCTTGTCCTTCTCAAAATATTCAAACACAGTAAATCTAGGGTTTTCTCAACCATCTTGATTAATCTAATTTGTTTGAAATCTTCTGTAATTTTTGAAGAATTAGAGATTTCACTGTGTGTTCGTTGCTATTTTATTTTCAGGTACAGCTGGGTGCCGATGGACGTAATGGGTCAGATGCTAAGTGAGTTTGTGGATGAGTATACCGTGCGTGTCGTCGACGTTTTTGCAATGCCTCAGAGTGGGATTGGGACTGGGGTGAGTGTGGAAATCGTGGATCACGTTTTTTAGACTAATATGATTGATATGCTGGAACTTTCTCAATCACACCCTAATTTTGTAGGTATATAAGTATACGATGGTATGAGTTTTTTTTTTTTTTTCTTTTTGAACATTAATACGATGGTATGAGTGTACATAATTTGATGCATTGTATAAACTTTTCTTTTCCTTCAAAAGGTGTACCTATCTTTTGGGTTTTATGATTACTCTGTTTCTTGATTTTCTAAAGAATCTGTTGTTTCTCTACTTGTTTCTGCAGGATATGCTCTTGGATTTTAACAAACTTGATGTTTCTTGACATTTTGGTATGTGCTGCTCTTTCACATTTTGATTCTTTCAAATAAAATAATATCTATAGTTGTACAACTCAACTGTAGAGTTGCATGAGTCAATTGTATATATAATGAATGTGCTAAAAACAGGGTAGAGCTATGAGAATACATACTGTCTTATTTGATTGCCACTTCCAAACCTCACGAGGATGGCTTGGGTATAGGGAATGGGAATGGAATGAAAAAGTTGAGAATCAACCAAACACCCCACAAATAATGAACTAATGATCTTGAATGGTGAAAAAGAAGTCACTAGTAGCATAAGTTAATGAATCAAGAGTTTGAAAGTGTTGTCTCAAAGGGAGTTTTGATGGTTTACCTTAATGTTGTGACTGATAGCTATCAAATGAAGATGGTTAGCTATATGCCTCAGTAAAATGTATCTAAAAATGCATCAAATGTGCTGAATTTGTGAATTTATGTTTTGTTTTTTTTCCATAGACTCATCTCAATTTCAGACATGAATTTGTATTCCCAATCACAAGCCATTTTGCATCAATTAATCAAAAGGATGTTTCTAGCTAAAACTCCAATGTTCTTTAGTTTCTTCGTATACTGCTCTATCACGTTGATACAACTTTTCTATTACATCTACTTTTGATAGATTTGCGGGTGTAAATGGATGAAAGGAGATAGAAATATATATCAAATGACATGGTAGTTGGGATTGTGTTGTTTGAGGAGGAGGGGGGGGGGGATAGCTGGTTTAGCTTATCGTATTTTGATAGAGGCACTCGGAAGGACGAAAGCTATTTTAAGCCTTTTAACTGTAAATCAATGTTTATTGGATTTCAGAAGCCACACGAGGAAGATGCAGAGTTTCTTTCGCACAAGGAAGATTTCCGCCTGCCACAGAGCTATTTCGAGAAAGAAACTTAAGACATTTATTTTTTGAGGAAGAAAGTTGGCACATTAAATACTAATGTTTAAGCTATACAATTCTGATTTCTTGTTAAGTGTTATTTGTGCTTCACAAATTCAATAATCTTGTGTAAAAGCTAAAAAAACAAGAAAAGACCTTGATAAATTCATGAGCAGATGGACTACTTTAATAAAGTTTGGTGAAGGGTGATTCAAGTGGGGCACTAGTCGTACTACATTGAAACATTAACACATTAAGAATCAAGTAATTTTTCCCTTTTAGAAATTTAGTTACGATTGAATTGAAAATCTGTCTTACAATAAAAAAAAAAAATAACAGACCAAAAAAATAAGCATTCATTCTTTATACACTAAGCCAAAAATAATCTTTTAAACACGACAAGAGGTACCAATTCCATAATCTAGCTAATAGCCAACAAATATAAAAAACAATTAAAAAAAAATGATTTGGATGCAATTCATGAACAACATTTTCTTAATTACAGGAAAATAGAATTTCTATGGGCAAGAATTACATATATTATATTATTGAGAAGGTCATCCACAAAAATTGGAAGCTCAACCCAACTGTGAGCTAGAACTTGAAAAAGATCTTGAAGTCCTAGCAAAAAAATGTGCTATTGTATTAGCATTATGTATCTCATTTCTGCCTCTGTTGTTAATAGCGTTCACGACAACCTTTGAATCAAACTCTACCGTACGTAACAGATTGAAACCCCATACACTACTTTAGTGGCATGAGAAATAATACATACAAACATAAATCTAACATCAATCCATCTGTATAGCGAAAGCTAAAACAATAAAGAAGAGGGCTCATGAATCATGATTAACAACATTCTCCTCCCATTCCATTCCAGTAACACACAAATTAAATTAAAGCAAAAATACAAGAAGATTTACAAAACAACAACAAATATTCAACCCAACTAATTAATTAATCACAAAATAATAGTGGATTGGAGTAATTCAATTGTGAATCCAGCAAGAATTCTTGCTTTCCTTAGTTCGTTGGATTGCTCCTGAATGATCCCAACGCCTTCACTGCTCCGGTTCTCAACACAAACTGGAGGTATATCGCTGCCGCCAACCCAGAAGATCCACTGCTCCATATTAGTAACTAAATCAATACTCCATAATATAGTCGAACAAAAATAAAGAATAAGAAGAAATTTGAAAAATTATATGGTCATCCCAAGCTTTCTAATTACAACAGCTCCGAGGCTCCGGGCCAGGTTGATACCAGTTCCGGTGGCGGTGATGTAGACAATAGGAAAGGGGTCATTCTTGGATGGTGTTGAAGAATTGTTAGGGTTAGATGATGACTTTGATTTTAAATATTTTAATTTGATTAGTTTTGTAATATAGTAATGATTTAGATGATGTAATATTTAATGATGATTATTTTAATAAAAATGATATATAAGGGTATTTGTGTAATTTTATAATTAAATAATTTTATGTATTTTAAATTAAAAGGATATTTTTGTCATTTTATATACATTAATTTAATTTATTAGCAAGGCGATGCAGTGCGATTGCATAATGCATAGAGCAAACGCCCTACTGCGAAGTGCAATCATATAAAATAAATTTCATACGTCAGATCAACGATCTAACGGTATTTAAAGTATTGGCTTTTATAAGACAGGGCGAAGCATGTCTTACCGTAGAAAGACCCTAGATGGATATAATACACGTGTTATAATTGAGAGAGATCAAAGTAAGATATTAAGTGAAGTGTAAGAATAAAAAATTAAAAGATACTCCCTCCGTCCGCCTATAAGTTTCACGTTACTTTTTGGCACAAAGATTAAGAAAAGTGATTAAATAATAGATATAGTACAAGTGATGTGATTGAGAGAGGAGAGAGATAGAGAGAAAAAGTAAGATATAAAGTGAAGTGCAAGAAAAAGTACTTACCAAAAAAGGTATGAGATATTAGGAATATAATATTATAAAGATTTGTATCTTTTAATATTATGATTTATCCTTCTCTTTGATGTAAATATTTATTCATATCTTGTAAATATAGATACATTTTGTATCTATAAATACCTCTCTTGTAAACACTTTACATTCACTCAATGAAATCATAATTTCCCTATTCATTGTTTCTCTATATGGTATCAACGAGTCGTCCGGCTAACGCCTCGATCCGACACCCTTTCTTGTAGTCGTTGTCTGACATCCACCGTCGTTCAAAACTCCCGACTACCACCCTTCCCAATCTCGGTTGCTGCAACCGACCCTCCATCTGCTTCTTAAATTAAGAATCGGTTACAAACCTCCATTCAAATCCTTGTTCCAAGAAGCAATCTCCTGCAAAACTTAACAAACTTTCCTTATAAAATAAATAGCAACCCAAGATTCTTTAATCACAGCTCTGCAACTACTCAGAAAACTCCATAACGGCCCACCTCAATCACTCCACAAAATTTGCCTCATCACAGGAATTGCATAAATCTTCCATGGCAGCACTCCAACTCCTCCTTCCAGTCGTCTATTCTCATCGGCGTGCACTGCCGCTCGCGGCGCCATCCTCTTCGGCCCCCGCATCCCGATCTCTCGCAGCCCGGACAGCTCCGCTCCCCTCCGCCGTGTCATGTCCGGCGTCGGCAATGGTCGCCGGCAGACACCCTCCTCAATCGGCGCGCCCAGATGCGCGTCCCAGATCTGGCGACACCCGCGCGCGATCAACGCCCCACAAGCCCTATCTAGGGACTTGTCAATACTGCCGCACCCCAGGCCACACGGCGCGCTACTGCCCCAACCTCCCGCCGCCGCCCGCTCACTCCGGCAACCCAGCGAGTCGACCCATCCCTAACTCGATGGGTCAACTCGGCTATATTCACTCCAGTTTGCAGAATTCCCAGAAAACAGCGTACACCCCCAACTCCGGTAAGTACACACCCCCGCATCTACGCACCCACTCCTCTTCTACATACACCTACCCTGCTAGTACATACACCACCTCCGACCACTCCACTACTACATACACCCCACCCAGTATACACACCCACCCTACTGGTACATACACCTCCTCCGTCCACTCGGCTATATCACATACACACTCCATCCCTTGGATCCTGGACTCCGGTGCATCCCATCATGTCACGGCTGATCTACAAAATTTATCTCTACATTCACCCTATTTCGGTTCTGACACCATAGTTATTGGTGACGGTAACGGATTACATATTTCTCATATCGGTTCTTTATCTTTTCACAATTTTGATATGTTGAAATTCTCGAATGTATTAGTTGTTCCACAAATGGCAAAGAATTTAATTTCTGTTTCAACCTTATGCCGAGAGAATAATGTTGATGTCATTTTTGGTTCGACTTCTTTTCAGGTGCGAGATGGTCGTACGGGGAGCGTTCTCCTCGTGGGGAGTCGCATTGATAATCTTTACGAATGGCCGGCACGAGCATCCAAACCCTCACCTACCACATTCATTTCCGACCGTCTTCCTCTTCCGATTTGGCATTCCCGTTTAGGTCACCCATCTCTCAAAATTTTATCCCATACTTTGTCTAAATTTCGTTTACCTAGTAATCCTGCAAATTTGTTTAGTTGTGATTCTTGTCATTGTATTAAGAGTCACAAACTACCATTTAATGAATCTAGTATTGTTTCACATACACCCCTTGAAATTATCTTTTCCGATGTATGGTCATCTCCGGTCATATCTCATGATGGTTTTAAGTATTATGTCATATTTGTTGACCATTTCAGTAAATACATGTGGATCTACCCCCTAAAACGCAAATCGAATGTCCTATCCACCTTCTCGACCTTTAAATCCATTGTTGAAAATTACTACAACACCAAAATTAAAACTCTTTACACAGATAATGGGGGAGAGTTTATTGCTCTTCGCTCGTTTCTCCAAAACCATGGCATATCCCACCTCACCACCCCACCCCATACTCCCGAGCACAACGGCATGTCTGAACGTCGTCACAGACATGTTGTTGATACAGCCTTAGCCCTACTACACCACGCCTCCATGCCCCTTACATACTGGCCTTATGCGGTTTGTGCCGCTACCTACATCATAAATCGCCTTCCTAAAGTCAACCTAAACATGTTTTCTTCCTTCCAATGCCTTTTAAAACAACCACCTAACCTATCCAAACTTCGAGTTTTTGGGTGCTTATGCTACCCTTGGCTCCGCCCCTACACTGCTCACAAATTAGACCCTCGTTCCATGCCATGTGTTTTCATTGGATATTCCATCACTCAAAGTGCCTATCTATGCCTAGATCTTACCACCCACAAAATATATACCTCTCGCCATGTTCAATTTGTTGAACACACCTTTCCCTTTGCCAAAATCAATTCAGTTTCTGACACACCCACTGTTCTGGTAGATACACCTCCTGTACCCACTGATCTGACAGTTACACCCCCAGAACTGATATATACACCCCCACTCCTGATACACCCACTGAATTGATAAATGCACCCCCTCCCCCTGTTACACCCACTGTTCCGCTGAACACACCTCCTGTTTCGATAAATACACCCACTGCTCCGACCCAAAATCCCAATGCACCCCCCAAAATGATAAATACACCCCCCATCACCCCAAATACCGAAAACCCACCTCTCGCCCACCCTATCCAGCCTCTAGCTGCTCTTGTGCCGCGAAACGCTCCTCCGCGACCCCCCGCACCACCTTCACCACCTCCGGCCTTGCACAGATCCAGTATGGTCACTCGGTCTCAAAACAAGATCTTCAAGCCCAATTCAAGGTATTGTCTTACATCGGCTTTACCTTCTGATACTGAACCAAGTTGTGTTTCTCAAGCCTTGAAAGATGAACGGTGGAGGGAAGCCATGTCCTTCGAGTTTGATGCTCTTCTCAGGAATGGAACTTGGGATTTGGTTCCCCCTGATGAGTCTCAAAATATAGTTGGCTCCATGTGGGTCTTTCGCATCAAACGCAAGCCTGATGGGTCCCTAGAAAAATTTAAAGCACGCCTTGTGGCCAAAGGTTTTCATCAGCGTCCGGGTGTTGATTTCTTTGAAACCTTCAGTCCTGTTGTCAAACCTTCAACTGTTCGAGCTGTTCTCAGTATTGTAGTTACTCGAAATTGGCCCCTTCAACAGTTTGATGTGAATAATGCTTTTCTTCACGGTACCCTGTCTGACACAGTCTACATGGCACAACCCCCTGGTTTTGTTGATAAAACTTTTCCATCCTATGTTTGTAAACTGCATAAGTCCATTTATGGTTTAAAACAGGCACCTCGTACTTGGTATTATGCTCTTAGGACGTTCTTGGAAGGGATTGGATTTATTCACACAAAGTCTGATGAGTCTCTTTTTGTGTACAATAAATCTGGTGTTATTGCATATTTCCTTGTGTATGTTGATGATCTGATTCTCACAGGAAATAACATTCCCTTCCTCACTCGAGTGGCTACGGACCTTGGTACAAAATTTTCAGTGAAAGATTTGGGCCCCCTTTCCTACTTCCTAGGTGTGGAAGTTCTTCGTACCAAGAAATCATGCTTTCTTTCCCAACGAAAGTATGTGGTTGATCTCCTTACTCGGTATAACATGATCACCTCGAAACCAGTTCAGACTCCACTATCCACCTCAGCTCGTCTCTCTCTTTCGGATGGGACACCTCCTGCTGATGCCACTCAATTTCGTCAGGTACTTGGTAGTCTTCAATATCTCCAACTCACCAGACCTGATATTGCATTTGCCGTTCACAAGTTATCTCAGTTTATGCATGCTCCAACCACTACTCATTGGGGTGCAGTTAAACGTCTTCTTCGTTATTTAAATGGGACTCGAGATGTAGGAATAACATTGAAACCTGAACCTTCCTCATCTCTACATTGTTTCACTGATGCTGATTGGTCTGGCAACAGTGATGATCGTACTTCTACAAGTGCTTACATTGTATTTCTTGGGGCTAATCCTATTTCATGGTCTTCAAAGAAACAAAAATCAGTTGCTCGTTCTTCCACGGAAGCCGAGTATCGTGCCATTGCCTCCGCTGCCTCTGAAGTTCAATGGTTAAAGTCCTTATTTCATGAATTGTGTTTCTCAGTTCCGACTCTTCCTGTTATCTACTGTGATAATATTGGGGCCACTTATCTCTGTTCAAATCCTGTCTTTCACTCTCGAATGAAGCATATTGCAATTGATTTTCATTTTGTTCGAGACTTGATCAAGACATCTCAGCTTAGAGTCTCACATGTTTCGTCCGCAGACCAACTTGCTGATGCTCTCACCAAGCCATTACCTTGTGCTCGACTACAACTACTTATGACCAAGATTGGACTCTCCTACGGTGCTCCATCTTGAGGGGGCGTATTAGGAATATAATATTATAAAGATTTGTATCTTTTAATATTATGATTTATCCTTATCTTTGATGTAAATATTTATTCATATCTTGTAAATATAGATACATTTTGTATCTATAAATACCTCTCTTGTAAACACTTTACATTCACTCAATGAAATCATAATTTCCCTATTCATTGTTTCTCTATATGGGAAGCTTATAGACGGACGGACCAAAATGGTAAAATGAGAAACTTATAGGCGGACAGAGGGAGTATTTGACAAGGGGTTTGGAAGTTTGTAGACAGACATACCAAAATGGCAAAATGGAAAGCTTATAGACGGACAAACCAAAATGACAAAATGAGAAACTTATAAATGGACAAAATTCTGTAAAATTATACTCGGGATGAAATACTCTTTGAATATGTGCAAGATGAAATCTGATTCAACTTACTTGATGTACAATTGAATTTGAACTTATATATAGCCAGCTTTTATGAAATACGCAATGTGATAATTATGGCAATAAGATAGACAATGTAATCAACAATTAATAATATATACTAGAAGAGCAAATATAAAGCAAATAAGAACACATAATTTATAGTGGTTTAGACTTTAGATTACATGCCTATATCCACCCTCACAGTTCAAACTGTAATATTAATGCCTCTAACAAGTACTTGTAATTTAATTAAAGTGATCTTAATCCTACTTGTTATTGTGTGAATAATTAAGTACACTTACAATATATCTTCAAAATACTTACAAAGTTATCAAACTAAGGTTTAGAATGAATAGGGTTTAAAGTATATATAAATCCAACTATATATGAGTTGTTCAAACTTCAAGCCACACATTTGAATCAACCCTTTCCAAGCTTAAAATTTGTATTGAGAGGCTAAGAAACAAGTAGGAAACTTAGATCTAAGACTATGAATTGAGGCTGACGCTTGCCCAGTACGTGTAAATTAATGAGAACTTAGGCTGTATAATTAAGAATTTTGAGTTTCCGGTAAACCATTTCGTTATTGTATGGATGATTGGGTGTCTAATCCTAGAATTTGTCTCCTTAGGTGTACGTAATATATATCGCTGGTTTGCTGTTGTTTGGCATTAGCCGTTTGGCCGAGTTCCTGCAGAGGCTTAATTCGCCTTATTTATGTTGTATTGCTGAGTTCCGATCTTGCGTAGAATGCTTGTAAGCTGATAACTTAATTGGTTGATAAAATTCTTGCTTATATAGTTTCTTAGTTTCACGGCCACTTGAATGAGGTGTTGTATTTATAGATGATTTTGAACGCAACTATCCGTTGGAATGAACTAGCTAGTTGTTGGCACAAATCTCTTGTATTTATAGATAATTATTAGTTTATTTTGCTTTTTCCAAAAGAAAAAAAAAATCGCTCCTTATATATCTAGATTTCCCGACCAATCACACTCTCAGAGTCGAGCATATGAACTAGTAGCCGTAAATTGGCTCGACTTACTTACATCATCCAAATTTTGGAAAATAACCCTGTTATACAGCCAAGGCATGAGTTTGTGAAAATGGAGTTTGGAGGGTCATCAACTGCTAATTCGAAGGCCATGTAGATAATTAGAATGAGGTTTTGTTCTTCTCCATTCTTATCTACATATAGCCATCAAGAACAAAAACCCATTCTTATCTAACTGTATGTATAAAAATACATCTATTACAATTCTATGAACAAGAATTGTAATGGGTGTATTTATACATGCATACATTTTAACTACCCATCAAGTGCTTTTTATATTCCTGCATAAGGACGGAGGTACGTGGGGCCTAGGGGGGTCACTGGACCCCCCTAACTTTTCGAATACTTTTACTATATATATTGTACTGAGTTTACTAAATGAATTTGGCCCAGTGGTTAACCATGCAACCATAAGGATTGTTTTGGCCAAATTTAAATTACTGAAACACCATTTTCAATTAAAACTGGAATGTTATTCTTGTAAAGGAAAAAATGATTATAACTTTAGTTTTTAGTCTTTTAGAATAGTAATATATTAGCTATTTTGACACTATTATGTCTCTTTCCAACCAAAACAATCAAATGTTCATCTGAAACATAACACATAACGAAAGTCAATTAGTTTAATTTAAATTAATAAAATTAGATTATTGACTATTTTATAGTGAAATTATTTGATAATTATAATATTATTACGTTGAGTAACACTTGTGTGAACTTGATTTTTTGGCCAATTACGTACATTTTTTGGTAATATTAATCGGGCCCCCGACATAAAATTCCTGGCTCCGTCACTGGCTATATGGATCATATCTTGCAGTCACATCCAATCAAAATACATGTAATCATTTATGTTTAAGTATGGCATGTCTACGTAATAGTTTTTTTTCAAGTCTTTTTAGTTCATTCCTTCCTCTTTTAATTTGAGTTCATGATCCTCTCGTCCTAAATACTATATTGAGGCATCTAAAGTCTCATATGCACATGTGCAAACTGAAACGTCACTACTACATATTTGGCCTTGGAGAGCTTTTAGAAGAGCTCTCCAAGTGGGAGCTGTCCAAGCTAAATTGCACTTGGAGAGCCCTTTCTCCAAATGCAAAAAGGGCTCTCCAAGTGCAATTTAGCTTGGACAGCTCCCACTTGGAGAGCTCTTCTAAAAGCTCTCCAAAGCCAAATATGTAGTAGTGCGTGTTTACTCATTCTCAATGAGGTTGTGTGATGCGTCGGAAAAGAACGCCCTCGGATGTTGGTCGTTCCCTTGCGAGCACTATTAATCACGAGCCCAATCTCTCGTTTTATCCTTGGTAATCTTCAAGTAAAACTCCTTGGAAATCCGAAAATAACCTGCAAAAGTACACCGGAGGGGGGCTCCGGCGTAGAAGCTCCGACGCTCAAGTCAGATTCGATAGTAGGCGAAATCAAAGAGGAATTCCCCTGTGTATCTAGGGAAATTCCGGCGAATGTAATGCAGTTTCTCTTCAAATTCAATGTATGTTTTGTAAAAATGTATGTATCTGTTAAAGAACGTAACCTAGAATATGAAAATAACCTTCTTTATATACCTGACCCCTCTCTGCGGAGAGGGGATGACCTCTTCCCCCTATATTCTCGGCCCACTCCTGTAAATCCAGCCTTCAATCCCTAAGGACCCGGCTTCTCTCCCTGAAGACTTGGTTCTTTCAGCTTATCGGCCCCTATCTTCGTGGGTTTGAATTATTCATTTGACTTGGCTAAGAAAGGTGGACTGTTCGTTCCATATTTGGGCTGGATTCTTCCAGGCCCAAGGGTTATTAATTTCTCCAAATATGGGCCAAAGGCCCAATCACCCTGATCTCTCTAATTCCCCTACTTAGGCCCAGGGGTGTATTAATCCTGCTTCTTGGCCTAATCACCATTATCATAATTTATCCCGTCTCCACGTGTCGACTTCTCCGAGGGCGACATATTTATCTACATCAACCACTCCCCCTACTCTCATAAAAGGAATAATTTTTAGGAGAGTAGGAAAACAATAACATTGAGATAAATACCAAGGAAATATTTTACTCCTAAAACTTAAAATACCCTTCATAATATCTTATTGATTTGATTCCCTCTGCAATAATTACTCTCAGAAATCTTCAGGGCCTTTGCGCTTCTACACGCAACTTTGCCCTCGAATCCCGTATTCACGCGTTCCTTCCTAACCCAACATCAAGCCGCCGTTTTCCCTTCACGCGCCTTTTGATTAGGGGGAACATTTAATTCTCCTTGGTTTTCTCCCTTCTCCTTCCAATATGATTATTCAAAATCCCATTTTCCACCAAAAATCTCCTTTTCCTTCTTTCAAACTCATCCCTTCTTCATCTTCGTTTCTACTCCTGCGAACTTAACTCCTCTAAGCACGTCCAGCGGCCGTTCCATCACTACTCTTAAAACCGACTTTCTCCAGGTATCTATTCCTTCCCTTTTTCTCTCATTTACAATATCCGTATGTCATCCTCTTCAGACTCCATTTCCATGGGGAGTTCTACTTCCAACTCGCTTCCCCTATTTCCTGTAACCGATCAAGCTTTGGAGGACCAAATTTCGGGTCCCTCGATTCTCACTCCCGAGCGTGTAGCCGCTTTTCTGCGTTCAGGGATTTTCCCCGGCGATTATTCCGTTAGGGCTGCTCATAAGAAAGAGCGCCCTAACTTTCCAGGTCATAATACCTTAGCCTTTTGGGAGGCTCAACTAAAAGCAGGTCTCCGTTTTCCAATTCATCCTTACCTCTGCGAAATTTCTGCTTATCTCCGTATACCTTTGAACCAATTTACTCCCAATGCCATACGCGCAATGTTAGGTTTTTACATTCTGATGAGGGGAAACGGTGGGGAACCTTCAGCTCAACTCTTTCTAACCCAATATGTCTGCAAGTTTTCGGACGGATTCTTTTATGCTAGTGGTCGCACCTCCCGGACCGGCAAATTCATGGAGAAGCTCCATGAAGGGGTCCAGGATTGGAAAGACTACTATTTCTTTGTTACTAACCCTCTTCCTTGGGAATTTCCTCATGAGGGGTGGATTTATGAAAATCCTGGGGTGCCCCGTCCTCCCCTTTCCGCCTGTTCCTCCTTAAACCTGGATGTGATGAACCGTTTAAACGATCAGGTCTCTAATCATGGCTTTTTTGATGTAATGGGTATCTGTAAAAATCCTAGAATCCTTTCTCATTTCGGTTTTGGTAGCCCCGATTATCCTTTAGGTCCCGATGATGGTAATACCATTTCTCCTCTCCTGGTATTATACTCAAGACCTTAACCCATTATATTTATTAATGCTGTTTCATGTTTCTTTGTACATCTATGAGTTGGTTGACTCAGATTTCGCGTGATGCTGCCCCTCTTTCGATGGTTAATAGGTCTCCAGCGCCTGAAAGTTCCTCGAGGGCTCAAATTCCCCCTTCTCCAGTGGAACCTGCTACTGGATCTGTTGCTAAGAGTACCCGTTCCTCTACTGAAAAAGTCATGGTGTCTACGTTACCTCCTGTCTCCGATGCTTCCAAGAAAAAGAAGTCCAAGACCAAATCCTCTCTGCCCGATGTTGCTTCTGATGCTCCAGATGAGATGAATGTTGACCAACTCCTGGGTTTTATAGAGCGTTACACTCCGGCCCATGCCACTGAGGCCCTCAATGCTCTGTCCTTTGGTGAGCGAGTTGTGCATGCCGCTCACAGTTTTACCCAGGTATTCTCTTCGTGAAAATACATTTCTAAGTAATTCTAATAAAGAAGAATATGCTTGTCTTACTTCTTTAGATGATCCTTTGTGTAGTTTGGTCTCCTGTTTTCCAATGTATCTGAACGAGCCCTTCAGTCCCTTCAGCTGGTGGATGACCTCCACAGCCAGGTAGAATTGGAAAAAGTGAAGAGGGATATTCTTGAAGCAGAATTACATGACGCTAATCAGAGGTATAAAGTACTCCAAACGACACTTTCGGGGGAGATATCTTTACTGAAGAAGGAATTTGGCAAACGGGTGGAACAGCTGGAGGTTACTCTTCCTCAGGCTGGTATGAAATTGTGCATAGATTCCCTGTTTACCTCTGCCGCATGTCAAAAATTTCTAGGTACCTTGCATCAGGAGTGGCTGGAGGCTTTTCTTCAGAGTAGCAGCTTTCTGGGGGCGATGGGTGCATATATCCCTCACTTCATTGATCATGGATTTTCCAATGCTGTAGCAGAACATTCTGCTCCTGGGTTCAACGGTCAATATACTCGTGCCCTCCGGTTAGAAGAATTGGACACTCCCCCCAAGTTCCCTGGAGATGCTAAAGAAGACATCCATACCCCCTGGTGGTTACCTGGGATGAGGAAGGCGATCCTGGAGTTGAAGGATGCTGCCCTGAAATTGGATGATCTTGCACCTGCAAGGGATATGGCCTTTCCTGTCCATGTGGACAACCCAACTCCAGTGGCTACTGTGGCAGCGGGTGCTTTGATGGAGAAGGCGGAGGAAGGCGATTCCAGTGGACGAGCAGAGGAGACAGGAGAAGGTTCTGAGGGGAAGAATGGTGTTCCCCTCTCTGCATGACTTTAATTCCTTGATAACACTTTGGTACTTGAAAACACTTTTTTATTTTGTTAAGGCCTCTAAGGCCCCTTTTGATATTTTCCGGAGACTCCACACTCCGGGGTTTTTCTGTGGAGGGCTTAGGCATGGTGCCTCAAGTCTTGAATATTCCTACTTCTCTTTCGTTTGATATCGTACCTGCACATTTATTACTTTGCATGCACATATACATATATACATATACATCTCTATCTTTGTTATAAGGTGTGGTATCTGTTAACATGTTTTCAATATTTTCTGGACACGTAAAGGCTCTAAAGCTCCTAGAGGAACCTTAACGAGGAGATAGGGTTTATATCCCTGCACTTACTTGGTGATTTGCTAACGTCTCTAGCCTTTCTCTTGACGCCAGAGTTTTTAGGGATTATCCTTCCTTTCCCCTAGGTCAGAATTCGTAGGGATTATACTCTCCCTTAAGTTATTTATACTCGTAAGAGTTAGTTTATACTCGTAAGAGTTAGTTTATACTCGTAAGAGTTAGTTTATACTCGTAAGAGTTGGTTTATTCTCGTAAGAGTTGGTTTATACTCGTAAGAGTTAGTTTATACTCGTAAGAGTTAGTTTATACTCGTAAGAGTTAGTTTATACTCGTAAGAGTTAGTTTATACTCGTAAGAGTTGGTTTATACTCGTAAGAGTTAGTTTATACTCGTAAGAGTTTGTTTATACTCGTAAGAGTTAGTTTATACTCGTAAGAGTTTTGAGAGTCGCTAGGGATAGGGTTTGTTGACGAGTTAATCATGTCTTCCGCTACTGTACCCCTTACTCCCCCTAGCTTTAGAGGCTGTCGTGAATAGTAACTTTAGGAATTTTTCCTAGGTATTCTCTATTCGAGCATGTATGAATTGGTGTGAATTTCTCTATCTTGCAATGTCTCTATCATGCTATATTTCAGTTTCCAAAACATATTCGTTATTTCAGCACTCATCATGCAGGCCTTCAACAGTTATCTTAACACGATATTCACATATGAGAAACATTTCATCATAAAATTAGCGCATAAGAGTCATCTCATCACAATATTAACATGCATTTAGGGAAATTGCTGAAATTTTATCAAAACCGATGCTCCATTAATCGAAAACGTTTATCAACATAGGCAAATAAGGGGAACCTATGCCGGCCTCATTAAAAACCTCTCCGTGGTAAAACCCCAAAGGGAAACCCACGTAGAGGGAAAAAGAGTGCCGGTGAAGCAATTATTCGAATAAGAAATAAATGTTCGAAATTGTTCATAAAGAAAAAAGGAAGTAGGGGAATAACACCTTCCTCAAACATAAAATCTCTTCAAGTGACACACGTTCCATGGCCTTAGTATCTCTTTCCCTGTCATGTCTTGGAGCTTGTATGCTCCACCTTTTAGCACCTGTATTACCCTATATGGACCTTCCCAGTTGGGTTCTAGCTTTCCTGTGTTTTTCAAAGCATCTGCTCTCCGAAGGACTAAGTCTCCCACTTTAAAGCAGCGAGGGATTACTCTGCGATCATAGGCTGCTTTGATTCGACTCTTGTACCTTTCCGCTTTTAATCTCACCATCTCCCTTTCTTCATCTATCTGATCCAGCGCTTCCCTCATCAACTCTTCATTTCTTTTTTCTTCAAAATAGGTGATCCGGTGCGATTTGAGTCTAGCTTCAGGGGGTATCACTGCTGCTGCTCCATATACTAGGTAGAAGGGAGATTCGCCTGTAGCTGTTTTAGGGCTGGTTCTATAAGACCAGAGGACATTGTCTAACTCCTTCACCCATTTTCCTCCTACTTCTTCCAGTCGCGTTCGAATACCATCCACTAGGATTCTGTTTGTAACCTCCACCTGCCCATTAGCTTGTGGATGAGCTACTGAAGTAAACCTCTGTGTGATATTCCACCTTTCGCACCACTTCCTTACTTTCTCTCCATTGAACTGCGTTCCATTGTCGGAAACCAAGATCCTGGGTATTCCAAACCTGCAACAAATATGTCTAGCAAGGAAAAGAATTAAATTATCTTCTTCAATTTTGGCCAAAGGCACGGCCTCTACCCATTTACTAAAATAATCCACGGCTACGATCAAAAATTTTCTCCCTCCTGGTGCCAAGGGGAAGGGCCCCACCAGATCGATTCCCCATTTGGCGAAGGGACAGGGCGAGTACATAGCCCCCATTTCTTCTGCGGGTATTCGTATCAAGGGTCCATTCTTCTAGCACTTCTCGCATTTCTTCACATACTCTCTAGCATCTCTGATTATGTTGGGCCAGTAAAAACCTGCCCTAAATACCTTCTTCACCATGGTCTGGTACCCTTCATGGCTGGATGCGCAACCTTCATGGATGTCTTTAATCACTAGCTCTGCTTCTCTTCTCGAAAGACATTTCAAATATGGTTGAGTGAATGCCCTCTTGTACAATTGACCTCCTAGGATGCAATACTTCCTTCTCCAAGCCTTTGCTTCTCTGGACATTGGGGCTGCTGGATCCCTGTTCAATTCTTCCCATATTTCTTTCCTCCAATCATCCCCTGCTGTTATCTCTCCGATCAAGGTTTCCGTAGCTACTTGATCTGCCACCAACAGGGTTATCTTTCCGTCTCCCTCAAATTCAGTGGAACTAGCCAGTTTAGACAATCCATCTGCTTTCATATTCTCTTCTCTTGGTACCTGTATCACTTCAAAAGTATGGAATTTATCTTTTAACTTCTTTACCTCCTCTAAGTAGGTGATCATTCTCTCATCCTTGGCGAGGTACTCCCCCATGACCTGCTGTACTATCAGCTGTGAATCGGAGTATAGGGTGACCTTCTGTGCTCCCAACTCTGCAGCCATGCTCGCTCCTCTAATCAAGGCCTCATACTCTGCACCGTTGTTTGAGGTTGAAAATCGGAATTTGACAGCCACCTGCAGTTCTTGACCCTCAGGGTCGATCAATAATATCCCTGCTCCACATCCCAAGGCGGATGCTGAGCCATCCACATATACCTTCCATCCTTGTTCTTCTTCCACTCTGGTAGACTCTTGAATAAAATCTGCTAGAGCTTGAGCCTTGATGGCTCTCCTTGGTTCATAATCTATATCATACTCCTGTAATTCCACTGCCCATCTGACCATTCTCCCTGACAAATCTGCTCTCCCTAATGTCTGCTTCAAAGGGAAATTAGTTCGCACCATAACTTTATAGGAGAGGAAGTAGGGGCGTAATCGCCTAGCCGTTACCACCACCGCCAGGGCTGCCTTCTCTACCTCTGAGTACCTCATTTCCGCTCCTTGGATGACCTTGCTCACATAATATATGGGTTGCTGTGCGGAACCTTCCTCTTTCATCAGGGCGGTGCTCAGGGAGTGTTCCCCTACCGAAAGATATAAGAGCAATACATCTCCCTGAGAGGGCTTTGTCAGCTTCGGAAGCTGTTCAAGGTGAAGCTTGAGTTCCTCGAAAGCTTTTTGACACTGGTCGTCCCATTCGAACTTCGACCCCTTCCTTAAGGTTCTGAAGAAGTGATGACTCTTTTCTGCTGACCTTGATATGAACCTACTGAGAGCTGCGATCCTGCCGTTCAGGGTTTGCAATTCCTTCAAATTCCGAGGGGGTTGCATGTCGAGCACCGCCTTTACCTTAACAGGGTTCACTTCTATCCCTCTCTGAGTCACCATATATCCCAGAAATTTCCCTGACCCTACTCCAAAAGAACATTTAGCAGGGTTTAATTTAATACCATTCTCTCGAATTACCTGAAATATCTCCTTCAAGTCGTCAATATGTCCCTCTGCCTTGACACTTTTAGCTAGCATATCATCCACGTAAACCTCCATGTTCCTGCCTATCTGCCCTCGGAACACCGAGTCTACCATTCTTTGATAGGTGGCTCCTGCATTTATCAGTCCAAAAGGCATACGTACATAACCGAAAGTACCACATGTCGCTATAAAGCATACCTTTGGTATATCGAGGGGGTTCAACTGGATTTGATGATACCCTTGATAAGCATCCATCATGCTGAGTAATTCAAACCCGGACGTGGCATCCACCAGCTGATCAATCCTAGGCAGTGGATAGTGGTCTTTAGGGCACGCCTTGTTCAAGTCCCTGAAGACAATGCACATCCTCCATTTGCCGGCTCCCTTAGACACCAGTACTGCATTCGAGAGCCACTCAGGGAACTGCACTCTCTTCACGTGCCCTGCGTTCAACAATTTATCGATCTCCTCCTTTACAATGAGGTTCTTCTCTTTACCGAAGTTCCTCAACTTCTGCTTCACGGGCCTAGCTTTGGGATCCACATTCAGATGGTGTACGGCTATTTCTGGAGGGATACCCGTCATATCCGTCGCTGTGAATGCAAAGATGTCTGCATTCTGCTGGAGGGCAAGTATCATCTTTCCCTGGAGCTCAGGGTTCATATTCATACCTATCCTGGTTGTAAATCCCTCCTTTCCTGGGTAGAGCTCGATGCTCATTAACTCCTCGTCTGCTTTAACTCTGGGTTGTTCCTGTACTAGCTCACCCACTTTCTGTCTCTTCAATTCAGGGTCTTCGCCCTTAAATCTCTCCATTCCCCGGAACATGGCTCTGTCTGCTATCTTGACCGATTCCACATAACACTTCCTTGCCTGATACTGATCACCACATATCTCTCCCACACCCCCCAAGGCAGGGAACTTCATCTTCATGTGGAAGGTGGAGATCACTGCCTGAAAAATATTCAAGCTTGGCCTTCCCATTACTACATTATAGGAAGATGGGACATCTACAATCAGGAATTCTATTACTTGCACACGACGGTTAGGGGCAGCTCCTAACCCTACTTGCAGCAACACTGAACCAAGGGGTTGAATAGCTCCCCCTGAGAATCCATAAAGGGCGGTTTCCACCGGTCTGAGCTTTATATTCAGGTCCATCTTCTTAAAGCACTCCAAAAACATGATGTCGGCAGAGCTTCCAGTGTCTACAAAAATTCTTGCTACGTCATATCCTGCTATATCCGTGGTAATGACCAATGCGTCATTATGAATTTCTCTGGGTTCCCCAGCATCTTCTGGCCCAAAATGGATGTCTGGGCCTTCTGCCATCTTTCCCACCTCATGATGCTCGACATTCCTCTCATTCTTCAACGACCGAACGCTCTGCTTCCTCTGCCTAAAGGAATCCCCATCGGCAGGGCCTCCCATAATCATATGAATAGTTCCTCTCTTCTGGGGAGGGGGTGGTGGCTCCTCATTTCCCTTTCTTTGATCTCTTCTATCATCTTCCTGCTTCCCCTCGGGATCCTTTCGCTTTTGACCCCTGGGGCCTTGTCTATCTCTGAAAATAAACTCTTTCAGGTGGCCTGCCTGGATCTTCCTTTCTATCTCATCCTTCAGATGCCAACATTGGTTGGTATCGTGGCCATAATCGTTGTGAAACCTGCAGAATTTGTTTGACTTAGGGTTTTGGGGACCTCTGCTCCTTGAGTAGGGGAATTTCATATCTGGATGGTCCCCTGCCACTTCTAGGACTTCGGCTGGTTCCATCCTCAATGGGGTATATCTCTTCGCCCCCCTCCTTGGATTCCAGGGTGCAACTTCCTCTCTTCTTGCGCTTTCTAGCCTCCTGGAGCTTCGATGTCTCTCCGGACTTGGCCTCCTAAACGGAATCTCTTTCCTCCTTTCTCCATTACTCACTACGGCCCTGGTCTCTGATCGCTTAGCTTTCCTTACCTCTTCCAGGGTAAGGTATTTCTCTGCTCTCCTCAATAATGCATCAAAGGTCCGAACTGGCTTCTTGGCTAGAGATGTGAATAGATCCCCATCTCTTAGCCCGTTGGTGAGGGCGTTAATTTTGACCTCTGAGGAGGCTGTTGGTACCTCGAGAGCTGCTAGGTTGAATCTTTTCAAGAAAGCCCGAAGACTCTCATTCTCCCCTTGTCGCATGTTAAACAAGGTGAGAGTGGCCCTAGGTTGCCTCCTAGCGCTGGCAAATTGGTGCAGGAATAGTTCGCTGAACTCCGACCATGAATGGATAGTATCTGGCCCTGACTAGGTGAACCATTGCTGCGCTGCTTTAGATAGGGTAGTCAGAAATACCCTGCATTTGACGCCCTCTCCGTATCGATGCAATAGGGCGGCATTCTCGAACCTCATCAAATGCTCGTACGGGTCCGTGGTTCCATCATATTCGAAATTTAAAGATTTAAAATTAGGAGGCAGTTCATCTTGTAAAATAGTGGATGAAAATTGATAACCAGTAACGTAAGAAGGTTTACTTACGTTATCAATCATATGCTTCTGCATGTCTTTCATCTCCCTCCGCAAGGCCTGTATCTGATCGCTGACAGCTCCCTGATACGTGTCGTCCGTGCTTTCTCCCATCCCTGTTTCCAGAGTGGTATCCCCAAGGATCCTCTCCGTGTCCCTCCGAGGGGGTCTTTCCAAGATGCTTCTCTCCGCCTGAGAAGGTACTTTTTCTTCTGGGTTCTGAGGGGGATCCTCATTCCTGGAAGGGACTAGAACAGAATCGATGACTTGTTCTGGGAGATTTTGTCTTGTACCCTTACGGGTGATTGGAACAGGTTCGGGAGGGCGAAGTCCTCGAGTAGCGATTATTCTTTCAACTGATTGTGCGATCATCTCATCTAATTGATTTCGAGAGACAGTCAAGAGTTCCGGTTGAGTGTTAGGGTTATCCCTATTGATCCCACTCCCTGAAGCTCCTGAGGTGCCTGGTGCATCTCCCTCCAGAGTGGGAGGGATATCCTCCGGTATATGATCTACGGGCTGTTTCCCTAGATTTCGGTTTGAGGGAAAACCTGGAGGGGGAATATCTTCTGGTGTATGGTCCACAGGTCGTTTCCCTAAATTTCGATTTGAGGGAAAACTTGGAGGAGGCGGAGGAAGAGGAGGAGGAGTGGAATCTCCTTTCTCCTTCGTCTGCTTCACTGGATCATGTCCTCCACCCATTTAAGTACGGAACTTTTCTCACGCCTTAGCTTGAAATGTTCCCACAGACGGCGCCAGTTGATGCGTCGGAAAAGAACGCCCTCGGATGTTGGTCGTTCCCTTGCGAGCACTATTAATCACGAGCCCAATCTCTCGTTTTATCCTTGGTAATCTTCAAGTAAAACTCCTTGGAAATCCAAAAATAACCTGCAAAAGTACACCGGAGGGGGGCTCCGGCGTAGAAGCTCCGACGCTCAAGTCAGATTCGATAGTAGGCGAAATCAAAGAGGAATTCCCCTGTGTATCTAGGGAAATTCCGGCGAATGTAATGCAGTTTCTCTTCAAATTCAATGTATGTTTTGTAAAAATGTATGTATCTGTTAAAGAACGTAACCTAGAATATGAAAATAACCTTCTTTATATACCTGACCCCTCTCTGCGGAGAGGGGATGACCTCTTCCCCCTATATTCTCGGCCCACTCCTGTAAATCCAGCCTTCAATCCCTAAGGACCCGGCTTCTCTCCCTGAAGACTTGGTTCTTTCAGCTTATCGGCCCCTATCTTCGTGGGTTTGAATTATTCATTTGACTTGGCTAAGAAAGGTGGACTGTTCGTTCCATATTTGGGCTGGATTCTTCCAGGCCCAAGGGTTATTAATTTCTCCAAACATGGGCCAAAGGCCCAATCACCCTGATCTCTCTAATTCCCCTACTTAGGCCCAGGGGTGTATTAATCCTGCTTCTTGGCCTAATCACCATTATCATAATTTATCCCGTCTCCACGTGTCGACTTCTCCGAGAGCGACATATTTATCTACATCATTGTGGATGAGGCAAAAAAGAAGAACCTTGAAAGAATCTTCTTTAAGATCGATTTTGCTAAGGCCTTTGACTCGGTTAATTGGGATTTTTTGAAGGATATGATGAGAGCAATGGGCTTCAATCCTACTTGGTGCAAATGGATCTCGGAATGCATTACGACTGCATCCGCCTCTGTCCTTGTAAATGGCAGCCCTATGAACAAGAATTGTAATGGGTGTATTTATACATGCATACATTTTAACTACCCATCAAGTGCTTTTTATATTCCTGCAGATGTTTTCTACGCATGTACAATTAAAGCTGACTTTTGGATACATATCACGATGATGTGTATCAAACCTGACTTTTGGGTTTCAGCAACTGTTGGCGTTGGGGGAGGGTCAAATTGTCCAATCAACTCCATTGCATCAGCTATTTTAATTTTGTCAAAATTATCTGTACTTGTTTTGCTGTCTCTTCAGACTGTACGTACCCCGTCCCAACCCCCGACAGCTAAATTGTTTATAAATTAAATCCCCGCCGCCATGGATTTTTAATTATAAACCTCCATCCAAATTTAATTCCAGGGTCAATTACTAACACTACAAAATAATGGAGAAATGGGGACGGGAAAGGCATCGGATCTGCCGTCCCCAATGATGAAGGCAACGGCAAAGGCATCGGCAGTGTGCCGATGCCTTTTCGCATCGGGGACAGCCGATGCCATTTTGCATCGGGGCTCACTGTCGATGCCATTTTATTAACATTTAAAAAAGACGAATCTGGGTTTCGAACCCAGGTATCGAGGCCAGCATCGGATCTGCCGTCCCCAATGATGAAGGCAACGGCAAAGGCATCGGCAGTGTGCCGATGCCTTTTCGCATCGGGGACAGCCGATGCCATTTTGCATCGGGGCTCACTGCCGATGCCATTTTATTAACATTTAAAAAAGACGAATCTGGGTTTCGAACCCAGGTATCGAGGCCACCAACACCCACCCCCACCGCTGGGCCACCCCAATTCTCGGAAATTTGACATTTTTCGCGAATTGTGGGGTTCGAACTCGGGACCTCGCGGTCTCGAAGGCTTTTGAGCGCCCCATGTGTGCCGTTTAGGCTAGGAGCTTTTAGTCGACATGCTGTGAATGCAATTAATATATATTCAATTTAATTTGAGTTTTTAATTCTTTAATTAATTCAATACATTCTAACTTTAATGGTTGCTTATTAAATTATTTATCAAAGCATATCATAATTATTTCTAAATTATGTTTTTTAAATTAAACAATTTAATTACGGTATCAATTCACACTATTTAAATTTATTCTAATCCTCAATTTACAACATTTAAATTCATTCTAATTTTTAATTTCACAACATTATAATTACATACAACATTGAATATAATTATTTTCACTTATACATTTAAATTTATTATAATCACATCATTTAAATTCATTCTAATTTTCAATTCACAACATTAAATATATATAATTATTTTCACTTATCCATTTAAAAATATGAATTCACTTATCCATTTAATTAAAAATATTTTCATCTATTATAAAATTATTCTCTAGTTCATTTTCAATTAAAATACACTTATCTAATACAGAGTACTAGTGAATACTTTTTTTTTTTAATTGCAGAGAATAAGCTTGATTAATTTCCTAATTGTTGTAGTATATTATATATAATGTTCGTTTCACTCTCATCAGGAGTAATGCTAAATTCATAAGTCATACTCACGTAACTATCAAAATCCACGCAAATATACATGACATATATATATATATATAGAAATGATATTGAGCCCATATAATGGGCTCCTTATGGAGTCAAATGATTCATTATCTACATCATTATATTTACTTACATAATTAACACTATTTTATGGAAATTTAAAAAATTAAAGGATATTCCTATAAAATTAGGAAACGTAGGACAAAGATACCATAATCAAGATTACCAATGCTAATTATTTTGATTTTTTAATTAATCAAGATTAATTATTTTGATTTTTTAATTAATCAAGGTTAATTATTTTAAGATTTTTTAAAATTATTTATTAACGTGTTTATTATCAGTATATAATTATTAAATTAAAAAAAACCGATACATTTATATATATAATATTTTTAATAACAAAAAAATTAAAATTAAAGTTATAAAAATAATTAATTGAAAAATAATGACTACATTAATTAAACTAAATCATAAACTCTAAACTCTAAACCCTAAAAAAAATTCATAATTTTCAATTTTAGGGTTTCAGGGTTTAGGGTTAAGAGGTTTAGGGTTTTAGGATTTTAGGGTTTAGGGTTTAGGGCGACAGGGAAGGCATCGGGCCCACTGCCGATGCCATTTTGCATCGGGGGGCCGTTACCAAATGGCATCGGGGCCCACTGCCGATGCCATTTTGCATCGGCCATTAAATGCCGATGCCATTTCGCATCGGGGCCCACTGCCGATGCCATTTTGCATCGGCCATTAAATGCCGATGCCATTTCGCATCGGCCCGCCTGCCGTTGTCAATTGCCGTTGCCTTTTGGGCAATATTTTATAGTGAAACTTTTACAAATTAAATTAATTGTAAACAATTTAATCTAAATTTATTTCTTCCAAATTACGTACCTTTTAAAATCAATAAATATTATTTTCATAAATGCGTTCTAAAATGACTTATATTTTAAATAGAAGACACTATTTTTAATTTCTTAGTTTTTATTAAATGAATATCTGAATATTTATTAATAGCTATTTTAAATAATTTTGCCTTGTAATATTAAATGCACCATCCAGTTAAAAATTGTATGCACAGTCCACTACAAAAAATGCTTAAATTAGAGATCAAAGTTTTGAGACCGTCATAAAACGGTCTCAAATAAAGACTGATTTGAGATCATTTTGAAAAAATTACGAATTTTGAGACCGATTTCATTTCGATCTTTAATTTTATATATTCAGACAATTTAGAGACCGTATTGGCGGTCTCTAACCTGAAATTAAATTTTTGATTTTAAATTTTGTTTTGAGACCGCATTAGCGGTCTTTAATTGGTATTAAGAATTCCAATTCCCAAATTTTATTTTGACCGCCATTTTTGTCCGCTCATTTAGTGACCATTTTGTGAATACGGTCTCTAACCCGTTTGTAACCCGTCTATAAACCCTTGTTCATTTGTACCGCCTCTTTCACTTTCACCCTATGCAATTTCTCACGGTCCTCGCGATTCTCTCTTGCTCTTGCAGCGACTAGAGCTGGCAAATTGGGCCGTCCGGCCCGGCCCATCTGGCCAAGCGATGTTCGTGGGTTGGGTCGGGCCGGCCCATGAGTTTGTCAGGCCTATAAAATGTGAGCCCAACCTAGCCCACTAGACTAGCGGGTCGGCCCAGCCCATGAAATAATTTTAAAAAAAAAATATTTTTAGCAAAAACTATATATATATAAATGTTGTATTGGTCACATACTCACATATAATTTTTATTTATACAAATAATAATAATTAAAAATATGCAATACTAAAGTATTAACTATACATAATTCATAAACGGTCATAATCAGTGTAAAGAAAAAATAATTATAAATAAACGGTCATAATTCATAAACGGTCATAAACGGTCATAATTCATAAACGGTCATAATCATTACACTCTATAACAACTTCAAATAAAATTATAAATAATTCACAAGTTCAAATTTCAAAGTCCAAATAAAATAAAAACACAATAATATTTAAATATAAAATACTTTACTAATTATTTTAATTATCTATTTGTTTAAAGAAAAAATATTGATCGGGCAAAACGGGTTGTCCATGGGCCAGCGGGCCAAATTCAGCTTAGCCCATTAGGCCCACCGGTTCCATCGGGTCAGGCCAAATAGGCCCAGTTCTACATGTGCCTCTAATTTTAGAGCCCAACCCATACTATGTTTCGGGTTGACCGAGCCAGCCCATCGGATCAGGCCCAAATTGCCGGCTCTAGCCGCGACGACTCCACTCCATCCCTGTTCTTAAGAAGATATCGCTGATGCCGCCTCTTCGCCACCGCCTGTTGGTTATCAATCGTCTCCACCGAATTTGAGTTAAGGTAATTTTTGGGTTTTTCTATTTTGAGATTTTGTTTGAAAGAATTGACTAGAATATTAAAAGATGAGAGAAATAAATTGATGAGAAAAAATATTAGATGAGTATCAGATTAAATATAATAAAATTATAAATAAAATATAAGTGATGTGATTGAGAAAGAGAAGGAGAAGAGAAAAAATAATATGAAAAAAAAAATTGAATGAGAAACTTATTGTGAGATTTATAGTGGGATGTTGGAAGTATATAATAAAGAAATTAATTAATATATATAAAATTAATTTTAAAAATTACACAAGACAATTACTTGTCAAAGTGGTGGGTGCCCATTAATGGGCACCCATCCAAGTGGGTGTGGGTGATTAGTGTGAAAATTGCTCTTAATTCATGTGTTTAATTTGCATAATTTTATAGGATTTCGTGCATTATTTGCACTAAATTGACTAATTGCACTTGATTATGAGAAATAGTGTAGTTTACTATTTTTTTAGGTAAAACGAGGTGTTTTGAATCAAATCATGAAAAAACCAGTCGTTGGATCGAGTCCATGAGTTGACCACATGAAAGAAGGTGAAGTGAGGGTCGCAACGAGACAAGCAATTCCCACCAAGACCAAATAAATTGTCATTTAAATAAAGTGGGTGTGGGTGATTAGTGTGAAAATTGCTCTTAATTCATGTGTTTAATTTGCATAATTTTATAGGATTTCGTGCATTATTTGCACTAAATTGACTAATTGCACTTGATTATGAGAAATGGTGTAGTTTACTATTTTTTTAGGTAAAACGAGGTGTTTTGAATCAAATCATGAAAAAACCAGTCGTTGGATCAAGTCCATGAGTTGGCCACATGAAAGAAGGTGAAGTGAGGGTCGCAACGAGACAAGAATCGAGTCGATCGGAGATCCGGATCAAAAGATATGAGCAAAACAAGAAGAGAGTTGAGGAGGGGCACGGCCGAGCCTTAGGCTCGAGCTTGGCGTGCCCGAGACAGAAAATTTCAGAAAGTGGAGTGCACGGCCGAGCCTTAAGCACGACCGAGCTCCTGAAAATGAAAAAATTGCGTGAGGAATTAATTAAAGTTGTTGTTTGATTAATGGAGGGGAGTACTTCAGCAACTTATGGGAATTGAGAAATCATTCAATTTGGACCCATGTGAATTGAAAGAGGCCGGCCCATTTTATATATAGTTTTAGGCCAAGAGGGGGGCAACACACACTCACACACGCACACAGCTGGGAGAGGGGGAACGGAGAAACGGGGGACAGCTTCATTGGGGAGAACCCCTCTCTTCCATCTCACTCACTCAATAGAATAGATTAGTTAATTTCATTTTCTTAGCTAGTTTTAAATGTAGTATTTCATTTTCTTGCAAGCATTGGAGGATTTAAAGATCAATTGAGGTGATACCTTTCTTAAATTTAATGTTTTGCTATTTATCTTTCATAAGCTTGCTTTCAATTGTTAATTTAGTTATTGGCTAGTTTGTTGGTGTTTGGGTGTTTGGATTTATGATAGAATTAGATTTTTAGTTTAATTTTGATTGTTTAATTTAATTGGGAGGTGTATTGATTAGGTTAATGGGTTTTGGTTGATCATTTGCTTGAATTCAATTATTAGATTATATTTTGATGCATGATTAGTGCAACGAGAGTTGGTTAGTCTTGACGATAGTATAATCGAGGGTTGAGAGTCGAGTGAATTGAGTTTATATTGGGTTATCGCAACGAGAGTTGGGTAATTTTCATTAGAACCTCATTAATTTACACTAATTATTTGAATGAGAGTTTGAGTGATTAGTGAAGAGACTATAGGAGTTTGGTTTCTAGTATTCAAGTGGAAAAGCATGATTAGGGATTAGATTAGATTAATTTAGATAGAGTAGAACCCCCTAATTGTGTGATTACCCGGGTAAGAACGTCTCTATTCTTTCTCTCGATCCGATGTGCTTTGTTAGATAACATCCTTAGTGATTGCTCTTATCATACACCAACCAATGAATTAAACGTCCAAGTTAAGCTTTAATCGATTTCCACATAATGAAGAACACCCGAACACTACTTCTTTATTTGATATTTGATCATCATTTTACTTGCTTTTTTTTAGTTAGCATTTATTTAGTTAACTTTTGCATTTAGTATTTATCGCTCACCCCCATGTTCTATCACTATAATTACGTGTCGACACACAACACTAAGGCTACACTAGCTAACTAGTCCCGTGGTTCGATAATTTAACCGGGCACTTACTTTTACTACGAGGACCCTCTTATACTTGAGAGGTGAGTATTAGAAAATACGTGTCAGTGGATGGGTTTGGGTCGGGTGGGTCGGGTTAGTGCGGGTGTGGGTTCCGTTCGAGTCAGGTGTGGGTTTAGTTCGGCCGCGTGGGTCGGGGTTCGATACCGGATGTGGCGGTCTCTAAATTAAAGACCGTTTTGAGACCGTCTCAGGGCCCGAAAAAAGTTCTGGCCGACCAATTGTTTGAGACCGTTTGTAGACCGCTACAATTTAGAGACCTAAAAAAATCGGTCTATAATTTGAGACCGATACATGAAAACGGTCTCAAAATATTTAAAACGAACCTAATAGTGACCAACCAAAAACGGTCTCAAAACAGTCCCTAATGCGTTTAGAGACCATTTTTACGGTCTCTAATTGGTTGTTAATTGAGGTGTTTTTTTGTAGTGGTCCATACCCATATTTTTCATGATACTATGGTTTATATTAGATAAATATATGATTATTTTAAAATTAAATTAATTATACAATTTTCTTTATTCGTATTTATTTTCATTTTTAATATTATAAATTTATTTCAAAATAATTAAATCTAAATTTGAAATTATTTTAAAATCTATTAAATTTAAAAATGAATATCGAATTAAATTATAACTAATTTAATTTGATAAATATTTCAAATTTATTTTCTCAATTAAACAATAATATTTTAGATTTAATTATGCTAATTAATAGTATTATTTTAAGTAATCTGTGAACATGAAATAACCTACGACCTTGCTTCTTGACCTTTGAGATACATATGTGGCCACATATTTGTCTCAATATATACATACAGTAGAAACTCTATAAATTAATACTCGATTAATTAATAAACTCTCTAAGATAATATTTTTGGCCGGTCCCGACTCGGGGATAGGATGCTAAATTAATAAACTCGCTAAAATTATAAGATAATACATTTTTTATAATTCCTATAGACCACATATAAAATATAAATTAATAATTCTTTATATACTACATATTACATGAATGATTTATGAAAATTTCTTTAAAAATGATTCAATTGTCTTTTGTTTTTTTGTTGAAATTTCACCTTGAATCTTATCTCTAATTTTCCTTATCGATCATTGTAATAACTTATGGTGTGGTTTTCTCATATCTCAACAAATAATTATTCAACGTGATTGTTGATTTAATAGTCTAATAAGTGTATAATTTTGTTTGTGTTAGCATATTTTGATTTTGTATATTTATATAAAAAATATTTTTTAATGTTCATAAAGTGATACAATTAACACAAGAAGCATAATAATGTGTACGATTGAATGATTCTTTTAAATTAGATCTTCATCTGATATACAATAATTAATTACAGGTGGAAGTTTGAAAGGGTGTTCATAAATTAGTGCACAATCGAATGTTATGTTCGGTCTACTGGCAGTCAAGTATAACAAATAGCTAATTAGTGCACAATAATAGGATTGGTCGACTGATTTACCTCGCTCGTCTGGATCCATGCGATAGACAGGTTGCATAGGTACTCCAACAGTTTTACATGTTTTAATACCAAAACTTTCCAATAGATTGCGTGTGTACTTTGCTTGATTAATGAAAATTGAAAATGTCTTCTGGTGATTGTTTTACTTGAAGACCAAGAAAGTAGGTCATCTCACCCATCATCGACATCTCAAATTTACTCTGCATGAGTTTCGAGAAGCTCTCACTCATGCGTTTTTAGGCAACCCAAAAATGATGTCATCTACGTAAATTTGGATAAGTAAGATGTCTTTCCCTTCTTGTGTTCTGAACAAAGTACGGTCTACTTTGCCCTTAGTAAAACCATTTTCTAATATAAAGAGTGATTAATATAAGTGAAAGAATTTTTAATTATTAAATGGATTTGTTTAAAAAAAAGAAGTAAAAAATGTATATATATGGACATTTTAGAATTTTAATAAAAAAAATAAAATTAGATTTACAATATAGAAATTAAAAAAATTAAATTAACAATAGTTATAAGTCATAAATTAAGTGAAAGAATGTTCAATTATTAAATGGATTTGTTTTTAAAAAAAAGAGTAAAAAAAATATACATATTTTAGAATTTTAATCAAAGCAAAAAAAAAAAAAAATTTACAATATATAAATTTAAAAAATTATATTTACAAGAGTTATAAGTCACAAATATAGTTATTGATATAAGGAAAAGAAATTAATTTTGTGAATTAAAAAAAAAAGGGTAAAAAATGAGTATATATACAATTAATATTACAATTAATCTAGGCGCCCACACAAGCCGAAATTTCGGTCCATTATTCAAATGGCCTCTCGAGGTCCTATGCTTTGGTGCAGGTCGGGTTTGGGCTGGGCCGGGTTAGGGACAGCCCGTTAGGTTGGGCTCGGGTCAAGATTGAATTTTTTTTAATTTAAATTTTGTTTACCGACGAAATATTCTGTAGGTAAAAATTACCGACACAGTTGCTTTCGACGAAATTTTTCTGTCAGTAAGCATTGTTTCCAACGGAAAATCCGTCTGGAATTCCATCGGTATACAAGCCTTTTTTTGTAGTGTAATATACACCCAAGTCTTTATCCGGACTTGGCCCTTCACTCATGATTATGGCGAGACAAGCATGACCCGTAATTTTCGTGTAATATTCGTTTCGATCCGTTAAACATGGTGAAATTAACAAATAACATATCAACCCATTAATAATTTAGTATTTGTTGACTTGATACAACACAACATAATGATTTTTTATATTACAATGAAATATTTGAATTTTTATATATTTAAATGAAAATTTTATTTTATTCATTTTGTGTCGTTATCGTGACGTGTTATGTCGACACTAAAATTATTGTGTTGTTAACGTGACGTGTCATATTGACACTAAAATTATTTTATTATCGTGTTAACAAAAAAAAACATTGTGTTTGTATTGTGTGTTGTGTCGACGACACGTGTCCTTATCGTGATGTATTCATGTTTTTAATTTTATTGTGTCGACACTATTTGTCATATATAGTTTGAATTTTATATAATCTTTGAATAGTAGTATTCACGATAAATATTTTAAATTTTTTGATATATATGGCCAAATAAATAATCATTAATTAATATTAGGATATGTTTGTTGATCTTCAGCCCGGTGTTATTATATATGTGTTGTACGTGATTTTGTTGAGTTGATTTTGGATGTGGACTTTCTTCAGCACTAAACAAATATATATGATGATCGGGGTTTATTACGTGTTAAGATGGATTAATACGAAGATTAAAGATGAAATAGCATGAAGAACAATAAGAATACAAGAAATAGCTTCTCAGAGAAGCTAAAAGCTTAGAGCTTTGGGAGTGTTTATTGCTTTGGTTGGGTGTTTCTAGGAAAAGGGTCTGTTGTCTTACAAATGAGCCATTTTAGGCTTTATATACTAGTTTTTTAGGGTTGCCCGCACTTTACACGTGGCGGGCATATATTGGACCTAAAATCCCACCACATAAAGGTGATGGGACCTGCATTAAATGCTAAACCGCCTCTTTGGTGGTCGTCCTCCGTGTGCTCGCCGAGAAGCGAGGAGCTGGGTCACGTGGTCGCCGGAGGACCTGGTCGTCCGGTCATCTTCATGATGGTGGTCGTCCTCGCCGGGAACGAGGAGATGGGCCATGGTGGTCGCTGGAGCACCTGGTCGTTCCGTCATCTTTATGACGGTGGTCGTCCTCGCCGGGAACGAGGAGATGGGCCATGGTGGTCGCTGGAGCACCTGGTCGTCCGGTCATCTTCATGACGGTGGTCGTCGTCATGATGGTGGTCGTCCTCGCCGGGAACGAGGAGATGGGCCATGGTGGTCGCCAGAGGACCTGGTCGTCCGGTCATCTTCATGATGGTGGTCGTCCTCGCCGGGAACGAGGAGATGGGCCATGGTGGTCGCCGGAGCACCTGGTTGTCCAGTCATCTTCATGACGGTGGTCGTCCTCGCCACGCTCCGTACTCTCTCCCAAGGCTCTTATACTTGTCTTCATTTAACTATTGAAACATGTGCTCGCCAAAATCTTCGGGCGAGCACACAAATACATTTTCTTCATATTTTTGACTAGTCGTCGCACGACTTGGTTGATTAGTCGTCGCCACGCAAGCTGGTGACTAGGATTGACTTGTCAAAGATTGACTTCTTTGACCTGGTATAACATTTGCCCCCTGGTCGCCTTTCTTTGTGTTCGTATTAGAAAGGCGGGCAGTGTGATCGTCTTCTTAGAAGGTGGACTTGTCTGAAATTCGAATCTTTCCACGAAATTTTTGATGATGAGCACGCTTTCACAGGTGCTTTGATGACGTCGGGTGTGACGTGTCAGGCGCGTGATCGCCCTAAGAGGCCCTTTTTTTTTGTATCTGCTCGGCCAATATGGCCTTTATTTTGAATGAACTTTTTGCTTTAAGATGTGTGTTCGTCTTTGTCACTTCCGTTGTTTATTTTTGCAAGTTTCTTTCAATGAATACTTGTCTTTGAATTAAACCTTTCATTGGTTTGTGTTCGTATGTTTTAGATAGTGATCGTCGTCGTCACTACCCTGCGAGCATCTTTAAGAAAGAGAGCTCGTCTTTTAGAGTTAACCATTCGTCAGTTGAACCCGTCAGTTTGTTAGATAGTGATCGTCGTCGTCACTACCTTGCGAGCATCTCTAAGAAAGAGAGCTCGTCTTTTAGAGTTAACCATTCGTCGGTTGAACTCCTTTGTTTGTTAGATAGTGATCGTCGTCATCACAACCTTGCGAGCATCTCTAAGAAAGAGAGCTCGTCTTTTAGGGTTAACCATTCGTCGGTTGAACTCCTTTGTTTATTAGATAGTGATCGTCGTCGTCACTACCTTGCGAGCATCTCTAAGAAAGAGAGCTCGTCTTTTAGAGTTAACCATTCGTCGGTTGAACTCCTTTATTTGTTAGATAGTGATCGTCGTCGTCACTACCCTGCGAGCATCTTTAAGAAAAAGAGCTCGTCTTTTAGAGTTAACCATTCGTCGGTTGAACCCGTCTGTTTGTTAGATAGTGATCGTCGTCGTCACTACCTTGCGAGCATCTCTAAGAAAGAGAGCTCGTCTTTTAGAGTTAACCATTCGTCGGTTGAACTCCTTTGTTTGTTAGATAGTGATCGTCGTCGTCACTACCTTGCGAGCATCTCTAAGAAAGAGAGCTCGTCTTTTAGAGTTAACCATTCGTCGGTTGAACTCCTTTGTTTGTTAGATAGTGATCGTCGTCGTCACTACCTTGCGAGCATCTCTAAGAAAGAGATCTCGTCTTTTAGAGTTAACCATTCGTCGGTTGAACTCCTTTGTTTGTTAGATAGTGATCGTCGTCGTCACTACCTTGCGAGCATCTCTAAGAAAGAGAGCTCGTCTTTTAGAGTTAACCATTCGTCGGTTGAACTCCTTTCTTAGTTGGCTACGTAGAGCCTCATCTAAAATTTCTAAAATTTTCCTAACACTTGATGGAATTTTAAACTTGACATGTATTTAAACGATAACTAGATACAAACTATACAAATGTATGGAATTTAAAAACTTACTGATAATACTTCTTTAATTTGACCGCATTCCACGGGTACTTGCGCGGCTTGCCTTCGAGGTCTTCTAATTCGTACGATCTGTTCAGGAGTGTGCGCGTTATTCGGTACGGACCTTCCCATGTCGGGCCAAGTATGCCAATGGACTGTTCCGTCGCCCGCCGAAGTACGAGCTGGCCGATAGTAAATTGTCGAGCACGTACTTTGGTGTTGTAGTAGCGTTCTGACCTTTGCTTGTAGACCACATTCTTCTCGTCCGCCGTTAGTCTTCGCTCTTCTAGGAAGTCCAAGTCGAAAAGCTGTGCATCGTTATTCAACTGCTCGTCATAGTTTGCCACTCGAAAAGTGGCGACCTGTCCCTCTGCTGGTATGACAGCTTCGGTTCCGAACGCGAGCGCGAACGGAGTTTCACCTGTTGAATTCCTCGTGGTCGTCCGATATGCCCACAAAACCATGAGCAGCTCTTCGGCCTATTTGCCCTTCAATCCATCCAGCTTTGCCTTCAAAGTATGCTTGATGATTTTGTTGATTGCTTCTACCTGACCGTTCGATTGTGGATGATAGGGTGTTGGCCAAAAGTAGCCTTGTCTCATGTTTTTTAAAGCGAGAGCTTGCCCTCCTATATGATTTCCACATATTCCATCGTGGATTTCGTGCATGACGATCTTCGCTTCTTCTTCTCCGAGGTATTTCAATAAAGGCATCGAAAAACCTCGTTTGTACAGCTGGTCGCCGATAATGGTGTACCTGGCAGACCTGAGTTGCAGTCTGGTTGCCTTAACTTTGTCTTCCGGGAGCTCGTCGGTCTTGATGTACTTGGTGATCGGCGATCTCCAGTCCTCGTCGTTGGTCGCTTCAACCTGCAAAATTTGACTTCTACTCACTGATGGGGAAGAAATTTTAGTGATCGTCGCTTCGGAAAATATTGCCTCCCCCTCTGAAGTGGCAAGTCGAGCTAAAGCATCTACTTGCGTATTCTCCTCCCTCGGGATTTGCTCGATGTGGATTTGATCGAATTGCTTGAGTAATCCTTTCACTAGGTCTTGATACTTCAACATCTGGTCGCCGCGAGCCTCGTACTCGCCCGTAATTTGACATACCACTAGCTGAGAGTTCTGCCTCATTGTTGGTCACCCGATATTCGAACTCGATCGCCTCTGGGAGTTGATCGTTCTGGAAGTGCTCGGCCATTTCCATTGGGGTGTGCTCGTCTACCTCCATTGGGGTGTGCTCGTCCACCTCTGTTGGGGTGTGCTCGTCTACCTCCATTGGGGTGTGCTCGTCCACCTCTGTTGGGTGGTCGTCACATAGTTGGCTTGATTCCCCAATCTCTATTCTTCAGGCTGCTCGTTAGCCTTGGTGGCGTCCATAATTTCTTCCATCTGAATGAGGTTTCCAGCCCGGTTGCGGAAATCTGCGTAGGATTCTGGAAAGAGTGTATGCATGGATTCCCATAGGTGTGAACCTATTCTTAGGCCGGAAACAACTGAGATCAGCTTCGTTTCATCACTTATGGCCTCCCCATCGATGACTACTCTATCGAATCGCTCGATAAGGTCCTTTCCTAACTCAGTCAGGCTTTGGCGAACGTTCGTCAAACGCTGCTTGGAGGCTGGGCGAGCAGCAATGGACCCGTAGTAAGTCAAGAATTGCTGCCCCAGCTCGAGGAAGGAGTTGATGGACCCGACTCCCAAGGTTGTGAACCAATGATGGGCCCGGTCTCCCAAAGGAAGTTCCTTTGGAGCTTGATAAGTTCACTCAAGGTTTGCTTTGGTATGCGGTAAAAGGATAGATAATATATGGGTAGCGAATCGAGTACCGCGTTGAGGAGCACGATCCTGCCTCCGAAGGAAATCTGGCGATCCTCCCAAACTTGCAGCCTATTTTGCACTTTCTGGACAATTCCTTTCCAGGCCTCAGGTCTTTGATGATTGAGGCCTACTTGAATTCCGAGGAACTTCATCGAAAAAGAACCTACTCCACATCCCAAGAACGTGGCCATTTCATTATGAATATCTCTGTCGATATTGACGCCGAACAGGCTGCATTTATCATAGTTTATTTTAAGGCCGGAGAGGAGCTCAAAATTTACCAAAATACATTTCAATGCCCAAATGTTCTTCACTGAGGCCTCCCCCACAAGGATGGTGTCGTCGGCGTATTGGAGGTGGGATACAGGGACATTATTACGGCCCACCAAGGCTGCATCAAAGAGTCCTGCGGCCGAGGCTTTGAGGATTAAGGCGCTCAGACCTTCAGCTGCAATAATGAACAACAAGGGCGAGAGTGGGTCCCCTTGCCTCAGTCCACGTTCGAGTCTGAATTCTTTCGTAGGGCTGCCATTTACAAGGACAGAGGCGGATGCAGTCGTAATGCATTCCGAGATCCATTTGCACCAAGTAGGATTGAAGCCCATTGCTCTCATCATATCCTTCGAAAAATCCCAATTAACCAAGTCAAAGGCCTTAGCAAAATCGATCTTAAAGAAGATTCTTTCAAGGTTCTTCTTTTTTGCCTCATCCACAACCTCATTGAGAATGAGTAAATACGCACTACTACATATTTGGCTTTGGAGAGCTTTTAGAAGAGCTCTCCAAGTGGGAGCTGTCCAAGATAAATTGCACTTGGAGAGCCCTTTTTACATTTGGAGAAAGGACTCTCCAAGTGCAATTTAGCTTGGACAGCTCCCACTTGGAGAGCTCTTCTAAAAGCTCTCCAAGGCCAAATATGTAGCAGTGACGTTTCAGTTTGCACATGTGCATATGAGACTTTAGATGCCTCAATATAGTATTTAGGACGAGAGGATCATGAACTCAAATTAAAAGAGGAAGGAATGAACTAAAAAGACTTGAAAAAAAACTATTACGTAGACATGCCATACTTAAACATAAATGATTACATGTATTTTGATTGGATGTGACTGCAAGATATGATCCATATAGCCAGTGACGGAGCCAGGAATTTTATGTCGGGGGCCCGATTAATATTACCAAAAAATGTACGTAATTGGCCAAAAATTCAAGTTCACACAAGTGTTACTCAACGTAATAATATTATAATTATCAAATAATTTCACTATAAAATAGTCAATAATCTCATTTTATTAATTTAAATTAAACTAATTGACTTTCGTTATGTTTCAGATGAACATTTGATTGTTTTGGTTGGAAAGAGACATAATAGTGTCAAAATAGCTAATATATTACTATTCTAAAAGACTAAAAACTAAAGTTATAATCATTTTTTGGTTTACAAGAATAACATTCCAGTTTTAATTGAAAATTGTGTTTCAAATCATCACTGATTAGGGAATATTTTATTTGTTCATTTTTATAATTTCTACCTTTTTTTTACCTGTTAAATTTTATAATTCTTATTTTCTAAAACGGAAATACTCTCAAATCTTAAATTTACTATAAAAATAAAAATGGACTAAGAAAGTATATGTTTGTAAAATAAAAATATGTATAAAAAAGAGACATTGCAATTTGGAAAATATATTATGAAAAAAAAATATGTAATTTGAGGAATATATTAATATAAAATAAAAAATAGAAATAGAGATATTTATGAAGTGGTATGAAAAAATGACATTGTGGATTTGGGGAATTGAACTCTGGTAAATTTGGCCAAAACAATCCTTATGGTTGCATGGTTAATCACTAGGCCAAATTCATTTAGTAAACTCAGTACAATATATATAGTAAAAGTATTCCGTCCTTGCATATAGCCAACCTCACATGCAGTTATAAAGGCTAAGCTTATTGCTATTGCTTGTAATTCCTTGCTACATGGCATACTAAATTGTGTATATTGCCTCTCTAGGACGTCAAAACATAGAATTTCATTCTGTAAGAGGATATCTTTCAAATATACCATATTGGTTAAAGTAGTGATACCACTTAATAGGGAATAATAATATAGGAATAATATATAATAGGAAATAATAATATAGGAATAATATATAATGGGAATTAAATAATAATATAGGAATAATATATTTTAATTTAGTCCGTATATATGGTTGTTGTATTTACCTTAATGATCTCTTTGTAAATACTCTTATAAATAGTGAATCATTCATATCACCTCATTAACGGTGATCACATACCTATTCTCACGTGGTATCAGTCTGACTCATCGAAATCCTAATTTTCTCTCTAAAGCCTCACACTAAATTTCTTCCTTTCCCTCCTCATGGCGGCGGTGGCGGCGGCTCCTACTCCCCCCACCATTCCTCTCAATGTTTTGTTTCATCTCTTGACAATCAAGTTGTCATCCTCCAACTACCTGCTCTGGCGTAATCAGGTGGTCCCGGTCCTGTCAAGTCATGATCTTATCTCTCATGTTCATGGCACGACACCCGCTCCGGCGAAATCGATCACCACTTCTGGTGAATCGGCTCCAAACCCAGCCTACATCGCTTGGTTTGAGAAGGATCAGAAGATCCTTAATCTTCTTCTTTCCTCCCTTTCTGAAGAAGCCATGGTCGAGGTCATCGGCTGTGCCACCTCGCGCTCCGTCTGGGCCGCCCTCGAGGCTGCCTACTGATTCACGTATTCTACAACACTAGAATAAACGACCGCAAGTATACAGTGTCTATCGTAGCGAAGTAAGTACGAGGTCGATCCCACGAAGAGGTATAGCGTAAAAGTGCATTTTGTTAACGGAATTCTATTTAGACGCGATCGATTAAGTGAAGGTGGTGAATTACCCTAAGATTGCCTACCAAATTGTCACAAATAAGCAATAAAGAGTAATGAAGAATCGATCAAATATCATGTAAATCAAGATAACGAAAGTAAAACGGATTAAAACTCAAGTATGAGAAGGTAGGTTCCAAGGCATTTGCAACAATTTAGAAATCCATTTATGATTAGTAACTCATTCAAATGGAAATTAAGGTTGTCCTCTTATAGGGTTGATCACTAAAGAAGGATTAATCAATCTCTCGATCTAACTAATCCAAAGGAGCATGCGACATAAGTTCGTATCTCTACCTTACAAACATCACACCACCTAAAATAGCCCCAAAGATCATTCAATTTCCTCTCCGATAACTAATCCTCTCTCGAGCTCATAATAATACCGGGTTGCATGCTTGCATACGATTAATGGAATAAATCTCTCGATCTTACCCCAATTAACAATGAATTAAGCAAATCATCATGGCCAATAACAATATGCTTCTAAAGAAGAATTAAGCATACAAATAAGAGACAAACACCATTTAAAGCAATAAATTAGTTCATAAACTTCAATCCAAATATTTACAAAGCCTTAGAACCACAAATGTTTAGCCAAGAGCTAACATAATCAAATTAAAAAATCCAAATGAAATAGCTAACTAAAAATAGAGAGAAAGAGAAAGCTTAGTCTAAAATGTGGTAGAGAATGGACATTCCAAGCTATTGCATCCTTCCTTCCTTGATTTGATGAAGAATTGAAGAAGTAGATGATGAAAACCTCCAACTGTGTGTGATTGTGTGTAAAGTTTCTTGTAAAAGGGGTATGGTGGTTTTGAATTTAAGAATGGGGGTATTTATAGTGTTGGGATAGGGTTTGGGTGTAAGAATTGCAAGTTGGTCCCTTGAAAATGGAGAAAATGCAAGTTTGGCACTGAAAATGGGTTGGCCCGGCCGGGTGGGAGTGTTGGCCAAAATTTACAAAAACAGGGGCAAGTGGCCCGGCCGGGCGAGTGGTGCCGCCCGGCTGGGTGGAAACTTCGTAAATGGAGGCGACATTGGGGCATATATTCGGCCGCCCGGCCGGGCCATAACTTCGTATTGGGCCAATAAAATGGGCATTTTATCGCCTGGCCGGGCGAGTGATGCCACCCGGCCGGGCCATAACTTCGTATTTGGCCAAAAATTGGTGCTCGGCCGCCCGGCCGGGCCAATCTTTCGTATTGGCTCCGTCCTTCGTTTTTGTCCTCCAACTTCGTCCCTCCGTATCTTGAGCTTCCGACCTCCGATCGACTCGATTCGTTTTGCTATTCCACTCCATTTTTCGAGCCGGATCCAATGGTTCACTCCTCTTTTCGATCCAATAACTTGTGGTAGGTGTTTTGCTCCCAAATTCCATCGGTTTACCTACAAAATCGACAAAACACTACCTTTCTCTCATTTTGGCTCAAATCATCATAATCAATCCATAAATCAATGAAATATCATCAAAAACATGCTTCACATGTGCCTCTAAAATGTGTAAATTCCACCCGAATCAATCCCCCCCAAACTTAAAGTGTTGTTTGTCCTCAAACAACTAAGCACTTAAAGCAATGAGGGTGGAATGATCACAATGGAATATTCAATGCAAATCACACATGAAAAGTAAGATGTAGTGATGTCTCTTTCTCAAAGTGCAGTTCTCCATGAAGGTCATAGGCTCATTATTGCAATTCACATTCATAGATCAAAGAATGCACAAACACACAACATATTTGTGAATGGGAAACATAATCCAAATTCTCAAGTCATCTACTCACATGATATAATGTTTCTCTCAAACACACAATTAAATTGAGGATATTAATGCACTCATCAACCAAGTTTTGCTATGCAATCACTACATGCTTGCCCAACTTCTACTTTCTACAACACTCAAATGCTCAACAATGTGATCAATAGGACTTTATCAAGGATGTAACATTGGCTCTTTGGACAAGGTAGGATGAATTTGGGAATTTGCGACTCTTCTAGTGGAGGACAAAGATTGTTGTTTTACAATGTGTGCTTTCACTTTCAAAGCTTACAAACTTCATCCTCACTTTTCATTTTCTTTTCTTTTTCAAGCATTCATCTCCTCATCTTTTGAACCATTCTTCTTTTCAAGCTTTTGGGGCTCTTTGTCCCTCTTTTCTTTTCCATTGATTTTCTTTTCATCTTTCTCTTTTTCTTTCAACTTTTCCAATTTCTCCCTTCACCAAAGATATTTCAAGCACATGTTTATCCACCTTGTCTTTTATCCCCCACTAGATGTAGGTATCAAAGGTTCAAAACACTACAAGAAAAAGGTTGAATGACAACGCCCAATACACAACAGTTTTCAGGAAAATCATTGTCTTACGTTGAAAAAATGTAGTTTAAAGTAAAACCGTTGTCTTTTAGCTCATATTTGCGCTAAAAGACAACGGTTTTGGTGATCTGTTGTCGTTCTGCGTTGTGGATCAATGAAATTTATTAGAAAGTTCGTTAATAGACAACGGTTTTGGTGTCAGCAAGACAGGGTAGATGCCCTTTGAAGAGGCGCCCATTTGGACAGATGGCAAGGTGGGGCCGAACACTGACATATTGATTTTGCAAGAGGGAGGAGCGCCTATACATTGGGCGTCTTCTGAAAGTTCCTGCTATGGTGCACCCCTACAATCTCATGCATCCCTACAACCTCATTTGAATTAATTAGTTGATTGCAAAAATAAATTAAAGTTGAGATTTCTAGAATCAAATGAGAATTAATTAGAGATAGTAAGTTTGTAACTCACAAATTTCTTATCAAATCCTTAAATCGCTCCCAAGCCTCGGCCAATGACTCATCGTCATCTTGCATAAATGAAGATATCTCTCCTCGGATTTGGATAGTCTTGCTCGGAGGGAAGTACTTCATGAGGAATGCATCAACAAGGTCGGCCCAATTCTCAATGGTCCTCAAGTCAAGAGAGAGGTACCATTGTTTTGCTCGGTCCCGGAGTGAGAATGGGAAAAGTTGCAATCGGATATAATCTTGAGGATCACAGTTGATCTTAACCGTTCCACTTATCTCGAGGAATTGAGACAAGTGGAGGTTAAGATCCTCCTTAGAGAGCCCACCAAACTGATTGTTTTGCACCATCATGATCAAGGCCGACTTGAGTTCGAAGTTGTGTTCATCTACGGGTTCCCTACCCGCTCCTCCATAAGGTCTTGGGATGGGACGGAAGTGGTCTCTCAAGACTCTTTGATTCCCGCTTTCCTCATTCCCCCGTTGCTCTCTATCTCCTTCCATATTGACATTCTCTTCAACCCTCCGGTTGAGGTTATCTCTCACAACCCCTTGTGGTCGGTGACCACCATTTCCATTTGGCTCTACTATGCCTCCAACATCCTCTTGGTTCCTTTCTTCTTCCACTATCGGATTTTCCCTTCGATTCATTTCTTCCAACTCAATCCTTCTCCTTTCGGCGTTCCTTCTTCGACAATTGGCTTCGATCTCCGGGTCTAAAGGTAACACTTCTTGTTGGTTCCTTCTAGATCGTGTGATCATAAACCATGTCTATCAAAAGAGCAAACGAGAGTGAGAATTGCAAATAAGATCAAGATAGCAAACATAAATATTTTTAGAATTTTCTAAATAAAGAAAGCAAGTAAAATGTCTAAACTAAAACTCTATTAACCTACACTCTAGAGCTATAAAACCTCCCCGTCAACGGCACCATAAACTTGATTCACGTATTCTACAACACTAGAATAAACGACCGCAAGTATACGGTGTCTATCGTAGCGAAGTAAGTACAAGGTCGATCCCACGAAGAGGTATAGCGTAAAAGTGCATTTTGTTAACGGAATTCTATTTAGACGCGATCGATTAAGTGAAGGTGGTGAATTACCCTAAGATTGCCTACCAAATTGTCACAAATAAGCAATAAAGAGTAATTAATAATCGATCAAATATCATGTAAATCAAGATAACGAAAGTAAAACGGATTAAAACTCAAGTATGGGAAGGTAGGTTCCAAGGCATTTGCAACAATTTAGAAATCCATTTATGATTAGTAACTCATTCAAATGGCAATTAAGGTTGTCCTTTTATAGGGTTGATCACTAAAGAAGGATTAATCAATCTCTCGATCTAACTAATCCAAAGGAGCATACGACATAAGTTCGTATCTCTACCTTACAAACATCACACCACCTAAAATAGCCCCAAAGATTATTCAATTCCCTCTCCGATAACTAATCCTCTCTCAAGATCATAATAATACCGGGTTGCATGCTTGCATACGATTAATGGAATAAATCTCTCGATCTTACCCCAATTAACAATGAATTAAGCAAATCATAATGGCCAATAACAATATGCTTCCAAAGAAGAATTAAGCATACAAATAAGAGACAAACACCATTTAAAGCAAGAAATTAGTTCATAAACTTCAATCCAAATATTTACAAAGCCTTAGAACCACAAATGTTTAGCCAAGAGCTAACATAATCAAATTACAAAATCCAAATGAAATAGCTAACTAAAAAGAGAGAGAAAGAGAAAGATTAGTCTAAAATGTGGTAGAGAATGGACATTCCAAGCTATTGCATCCTTCCTTCCTTGATTTGATGAAGAATTGAAGAAGTAGATGATGAAAACTTCCAAATGTGTGTGATTGTGTGTAGAGCTTCTTGTAATAGGGGTAAGGTGGTTTTGAATTTAAGAATGGGGGTATTTATAGTGTTGGGATAGGGTTTGGGTGTAAGAATTGCAAGTTGGTCCCTTGAAAATGGAGAAAATGCAAGTTTGGCACCAAAAATGGGTTGGCCCGGCCGGGTGGGAGTGTTGGCCAAAATTTACAAATACAGGGGCAAGTGGCCCGACCGGGTGAGTGGTGCCGCCCGGCCGGGTGGAAACTTCGTAAATGGAGGCGACAATGGGGCATTCGGCCGCCCGGTCGGGCGAGTGATCGGGCGAGTGATGCCCCCTGGCCGGGTCATAACTTCGTATTTGGCCAATAAAATGGGCATTTTATCGCCTGGCCGGGCGAGTGATGCCACCCGTCCGGGCCATAACTTCGTATTTGGCTAAAAATTGGTGCTCGGCCGCCCGGTCGGGCGGGTGATGTGGTCCGGCCGGGCCAATCTTTCGTATTGGCTCCGTCCTTCGTTTTCATCCTCCAAGCTATTCCACTCCATTTTTCGAGCCGGATCCAATGGTTCACTCCTCTTTTCGATCCAATAACTTGTGGTAGGTGTTTTGCTCCCAAATTCCGTCGTTTTACCTACAAAATCGACAAAACACTACCTTTCTCTCATTTTGGCTCAAATCATCATAATATAAATCAATCCATAAATCAATGAAATATCATCAAAAACATGCTTCACATGTGCCTCTAAAATGTGTAAATTCCACCCGAATCACCTACAGTCACACCTCGGTCTCCCGTATTACTCAACTACGGAATGAGCTCCTCTCCCTTCGTCGTGGATCCACTTCCATCGACGACTTCGGCAAGAAGTTTCGTGCTCTTTGCGATCAACTCGCCTCCATTGGTAAGCCTGTTGATGATGACGACAAGTGTTATTGGTTTCTTACCGGTCTTGGCCCCAGTTCGCTGGCTTCTCTGACACTCGCATGGCTATGTCGCCCATGCCTGCTTTTCGGGATCTGACCCATCAAGCCTTAACACTATGACCAGTTTACTCGTTCGATGGACTCCTCGTCCTCGCCCGTTCCAGCATTCTCTGTTTCTGCTCGCTCGGGTAATCCTTCTCGCCTTGGCCCCAAATCCCGTAACTTCTCCCCTCGGAATTCTGGTGGCCAGGCGACCACTAGATCCTCGGCTGGTGGCTCGGCTTCTGCTCGCCGTCCTCCTACCTGCCAGATATGCCGACAACAAGGCCATTATGCCAACCACTGCCCAGACCGCTATGCTCGCCCTGCCCCCTCAACGGCCAACCTTGCCCATGCTCTTGACAAATTAGATATATAGCAGGATAGGCTGGACTGGTCCGGCACCGGCCCATGCACCGAGCCACTATGAATTTTGGTCAGGCTGTATACCCCTCCACACTTGTTAAGTATACTCCCTCTTCCCATTTATTAATTTAATAATCATGTAATCTACCTAAACTACCCTTATACTAAAATGACACTTATAAATACACTCCCCCTCCACTTTTCAATTCTAAACCCTATTTATAATTGAAAGAGTAGTAGCTGCCGACGCCAACATCTGGCCGCCGCTGCACCACCAAAAAAAAAATTTTTTTTTTTTAAAAACACTGATTTGTCGACGAATAACACTCTTGTCCACAACTTTTATCGAAAATAAAATTTTAAACAAAAAATAAATATTTTCGACAATGAGTTGTCGAAAATATATACTATCGTTGACAAAAAATTGTCAACGCTAGTGTATATTTTCATCCAAGAGTTGTCGAAAAAAAAAGAAGAAGAAACCTGATACAAAGAAAGGAAAGAAGGGGCGGTCGTGGAAGTGAGGGAGGAGGGGGGCAGAGACGGTTGTCATGGGAGGGAGGCGGCGTCGCCGCCGCGTGAGCAGAAATAAAAAAAAAACCTACTTGGTCGACGGCGGCACGCGGGGAGGAGAAAAAGCAACGGGTGCCGTCGTCGCCGCGTGTAGAAATTAAAAAAATAAAAACCCTACCTAAGTCGACGACAACGAGAGAGGAGAGAGCGGCGGACGGTGTTGGGAGGCGGCGACAACTACCTGCAAATTGGAGGCGGCGCGGAGTTGCAGGGTATCCTCGATGGAAGGGGCACGGCGGCGGTGGGGTGGGCAACGGGGCCGCTAGTAGTGGGGTGGGAGTGGAGGTGGGAAGAAGGAGATGAAGCGAGAAACTAGGTTTAGGGTGGTATATGTATGAAAGTGGATTTTAGGAAAGAAATGGTATAATAGGTAATTTGGGTATCATAATTGATTTGAGGGGAGTGCATAAATCGGGGGAGTATACTTAACAAGTATGGAGGGGTATATAGCCAGGCCCATGAATTTTCAGGTTAAGCCAGTCCAACCCAGAATACTTCGGCCCTCTATTTTTAAGGCCCATTTTAGCCCCATCCGGGCTGACAAACTAGGGACCAAACTAGCCTGAAAATTAATATTAAAAAAATATCACTTTGAAAATTAAAATATGAAATTTTTTAAGTTAAAAACTGAAGTTTACTAACAGGAAATAAAAACCAATTGACTCAAACCCTAAAAACTGAAATCTTACTTTCAAATTTAACAATTTTTTATTTTTACTGGATTTAAGTACAATAGTTTAACCCAAAACTCACACACAATGATATCCTAAAAGTGAAGATTATTAGAGTAGCATAGCGCCACGACAGTGGTGGTCGTGGCACCGGTTAGAGAGTGGAACGGCAGTGCTGGTGATCGTCCGCCTACGTCGTGGGCTACGTGTTGCGCCGCCTAGAAAAAAAATATTTGTACTGCCGCAGCGTTCAGCCTCCGTCCAACATTCTGGTTTGTAAATGGAGAAGGGAAGGAATCATATCCAATTGTTTTTTCTAATTATGTTTACAATGGGCTTGGGCTATCTTTTGTTTAATTAGGCTAATTTAGGACTTGGCTTGGTTTGGGGGCGACAGACAGTCAATGTTGTTGTTTGAGTTTTTTTTTTAAATGACGGGCCAACCCATACAAGCTCGATTCTTTGAGCCTGGTTGGCCCGGGCCAAATTGTACCAATTATTTACCGGTAACGGAAAAACAAGGCTCATCATTGACCAGACTCGATCTCATTCATAGAATAAGATGTGAAATTGGAACAAGTGATCTCATTAGTTAGCCTAATTAATGGATTCATTAGTTCATATATATATAACAAGCTATCAATTGACAAAGATGAAAAAACGACCGATTTTAGAACATATTCCTAATCTGCATTATTCTCCGACTCGGATACACGAGAAAGCTTCCGAGTTCATAACACGTGTAAGCATCAATACACGCATAACGCACGTGCTCATTTGACAGCTCCTCCTGATCCCAGTTACCAACCACCGTCGGCCTCTCCACGTCTCTCCCATGCAAGAACACCCGCAGTTGGCTCAGCCCCGTCTTGTTCATCTCCAGCCGATCATACCGCCACGCCGTAAGGTTACCCAAATCCACATACCGCGCGCCGCCTCCGAGTCCGAACTCTTGTTGCATCTGCACCAGCTTGGATTGTAAACCCACGCCCACAAACGTGTTGTTCTGATCGGAGAGAAATCGGGAAAGGGATGGAGGGATTTTCTTGGCGTAGGCGAGCTCGAAGATAAGACATCTGCGGTTTACGAAGAGATTGATTAGGGCGATGCCACGGTGGGTGAGAGTGGAGAGCTTGATGTCGAGGCCTACGATGAGGCGGAAGCCATTGAATTCGTTGTCGAATTCGACTTCTCGGATCCAGGCATGGGCGTGTTCGGGCATGCAAGTAATGGTCGTGGAGATTTTTTTATCCAAGATGAAAAGGGTCTGGTATCGCACGGGTGAGTGGTAGAAGTTATTATCAATGTGATGCAACATAATGGTGCAGGTCCAGAAAGGAATAGCTACTGACCGAGATCAAAATAAAAGCTGATCCCTCATCTCGGACATGACTAGATCTTATGGACCTGGACGGGAGAGTAAGGTCGTCGTTCGGTCTTCCTCACGTAATCGGGGCCAGGATGACAGATTACCTCGATTGACAAGGAGGAGCAGGAAATCTTGGCATGTCAGAATATCTCTGCAAATGTGTGCGCACCACAGAGTCGTACTATGACGTGGTACTATTTGTAACAAACCCTAGAAAGTATAATTACCATTCTACCCCTCAGGTATAATATATATAAATCATCTCTCTCATTGTTACACTCCTAAGCTAACTCTCACAGAAATACACTTTATCTCTCTATTATTCATCATCTTCCTCAACTGACTTGAGCGTCGGAGGTCCGTCGCCGGACACTCCTCCGGCCCGGTTTTCGTGCAGGTCTCGGGAGCAATCGTCATCCTCTATTCTCACCAATCATTCAAAGACTCTTACGGAGCTCATTCATTCATTCAGGTATCTCTAGTTATAATCATTCTTTGATTGAGTCCTTATCAATCACCCCTACGAATTTGATAAGGTCTCATCAAATGGCGCCGTCTGTGGGAAATCTGAGCTGGGATGTGAGGATTTCCGGTAGCTTGGGGTTATCTTCTAGCGCATAATCCCAGAAACAAGTCTGATATAGAAGTTTTGTTCCTAAAAATTAAGAAGGAATGAAAATGGAAGAAAAAGGCATTTCCTCTTTCGTTTTTTTTTAAAACCCTTCGTCCGCCGCTTCGCGTGGTTTCCGGCGTCTCCTGTGTCCCGATTCACTATAGCGCTCCTTCTAAGCGGGCAAGCCCTTCGCGGCACCGTTCGATGGTCATTCTGATTTTCATAGTGCGTAACAGTGGCACCACCGAGCCAACTCACTCCGAGTTAGCCGATTCGAGTCGCTGCAGACCCTCTATCGGTGACGCTGTCCACATCAAGTCGTCGGAGCTTCGAGTTAGCGCGAGCTACCAACGTAGCTTATCGTTGAGCGATCGCACGCAAGGGCAAAAATCGATCGCCCCAAAATGGAGACCTCAAATTCCCCGCATCCTAAAAATCCAGAAAACTTCCAAATCTACTGACAGTGAGAATTTCATTCTCAGTTGTTCATTTCTAATTTTTCGTTTAGTTGGGTGTTTGGAATTTTAACACCTTAGCTCTTCTTCTTATTCGTTTATCTGGCTAGGTTTGCTTGCGATTGAGCGCGACCTGAGTCTCGAGGAAAATGAGTTGGCAAGCTCTGCCTCAGTTTACCCGATTATGACATTGGTCAGTGGTGGAATCCTATCCCGTAGATCGAGTTGGATAAGTCATCTCTCTCCTTCTCTGCATTAAATAATTAATTGAAAATGGATGATTGTGAACTCATTGTCATTGGATAATGATACCATTAAAACCGATCTTCATTTTAGCTTCATTAACTCCAATCTGGATTTCCAGTAATGATAAAATCTGAATTGGAATGACTAACACGTGGATTGTATTAGTATTAATCATGCCTAATATGGTATTTGAGACAACCTTGTCTGCTGACTAATATGGAATTCTTTGAGCAATGTTCATGATGTGTTTGAGATATATAATGCTTGAAAGAAAGGTAGTTAGCCGTGGTGATTTATAGTAACACAGATGTGTTAAATTATTGAAAATGGGGTTATATAAGATTTTGAGTACATTAACATGGAGATTTTGCTCTCAATATTTTATGTTGGTCCTGAAAGGAGTATATGACAAGTGTATGGGGGGGGGGGGAATACACTTGTATGCAATTCTTTTCTAAATTTGATCAAACCAGAGTTTCAGCAAGGTTGTCTTGGACAACTCTGCTGAAGAAGATTAACTCTTCTAAGATAATCAAACTACTAAGTACTATTGAGTACTTAGTTGAATAACTATCTAGGGGAGTTATATGTGCGGAATAGTGGTTGGCCCTTTAAGTTTAGACTCCTTTAATTTCTGAAATCACTTAGTCAATGCACCACAGTCCAGTTAAGCTTCAGGGAACTTGTCCAAAACAGTTTTGCACAGTCTTTGAATGTTTATCCTTGAAAGATCAGTTTTGTGTGCAGTGTTGAGTGAATGTAAGTACTTGTAAAGTAAATCAACACAAGAGTTTATAGTGGTTCAGAGACTCAATCTCCTACATCCACTTTCCCTGATTTAACAGGATAATTCCTTCACTCTTGGAATTAACTTGTTTTATAGTGCCAAGGTGCACTTGATCAAGAACACCACTCCTTGGTGAATTGATCCCTAGGATGTCTAGAGTCCTAGTACCCTCTTCTCAACTCAGAACTGAACTGTTCTTCTCTCAACAGTCAGTTCCTACCACTTCTACTACTACAACCTTCTCACTTTCACTCTTGAAAGATATAAGGGTTGAAGTAAGGTTCCAACTAATGAGATATCCTTTACAATGAAGATCAGTGTATAAGGATAGGATATCTCTCTAAGCTTGTGTATGGATATACAATTTGGTTCAGCTTAGAAGAAGTGTTTGAAGACTAAGATAGTCTTTGAAAGCTTTGAAAGCACTCTAGATTGTAAGAACTTTGAGCTTAGTTGGATTATGTTGAGGTGCTATCAAATGGTCTTCACACTTCTGTATTTATAGACAAAATGGAGGATTTGCCCGTTGGAGAGGCAGCCCCAAATTGCTATAAATGTCTTCCTTGAGTTCTTCAAACTGGAAGACAGATTCTTGATAGTGACATGTCCTCATTTGGGTAATAAACGGCTGTAACAGTTTTGTCTTCATTCTGCAGCACTTTTCCCAATGTTTGACTTCTTGTTAGGACTTGGACATGGCTTCTGAAGGTTGATCCAATGATAGGACAACATTCCTTATCATCTGGACAACTCTTCTTATCACTATCAGCAGTTTTGCTTTTCAGCATGGTTGACTTGCTCTTCTTCAGATGACTTGGCTCTTTCCCTTTGTTTCTCTTGTGTATGGTCTTAGCTCATTCCTTAGAGGACCTTTAGGGACTGGTTGTCTCAATCTCTTCAGCATAGTTGATCTTAGGCTTTCAGAGCACTTGATCTTGGTCAATTTAGCTGAGACAACTCCTCTGGACAACTCTCCTGATCAGCATGTTTGGTCTTTTTGCATCAGAGCACTTCATGCATAGAGTTGGCTTCTCTGGAAAGGTACAGCTAACCTCTCAGGACCCAAAACTCAAAGGGTACCTAAACCTATCTAATTGCAGGTACCATTGGGCCACAAGAAGAGGAGCATGAACAAAAAGACAGCATGGTACCTTGACAGTGGATGCTCAAGGCACATGACTGGAAACAAGGAACTCCTCTCTGATTTTATTGAAAAAGAAGGCCCAAATGTCACCTTTGGAGACAGCTCACAAGCAACAACAAAAGGTTATGGTACTTTGATGATTGGTAACATCAAAGTAACCAATGTATCTTATGTAGCTGGTCTCAAATATAACCTCCTGAGTATCAGTCAATTCTGTGATAAAGATTTTAATGTTGAGTTCTCAAGTGGAAAGTGTCTAATTAAAGATAAAACTCAACAAACCCTATTGACTGGAACTAGGAAGGGAAATGTGTATTTTGCAGACTGGGACAAGTCTACTGATGCTGCATGTTTCATTGCTAAAAGTTCTAGTGAACAAAGTTGGTTATGGCATAAGAGGCTAAATCATCTGAACTTCAAATCTATGAATAAACTTGCTAGAAATGCATTAGTTAAAGGACTACCTAATGAGGTTTTCATTAAAGAACATGTGTGTAAACCATGTCAAGAAGGAAAACAGATTAAAGCCTCATTCAAGGGAAAACCAGCCATCTCTACTAAAAGGGTACTTGAACTATTACATATGGATCTATTTGGACCAATTACCCCTTCAAGCATAAATGGTAGAAAATACACATTGGTGGTAGTAGATGACTTCTCTAGGTTCACATGGGTAGTATTTCTCCTTAATAAGAAGGAAACACAAGTCAAACTACCTGAACTTCTAAAGAGGTTGTCAAATGAGAAAAGCCTTAGCATTATCAAGATAAGATCTGATAAAGGCACTGAGTTTATTAACTCATACATCAATGAGTACTGCACATCAAATGGAATAGCTCATGAAACCTCAGCAGCTAGAACTCCCCAACAAAATGGAGTTGCAGAAAGAAGGAATAGAACTTTAAAAGAAGCTGCTAGAACTTTAATTGCTGACTCAAATTTACCTAAGAGGTTTTGGGCTGAAGCTATAAACATTGCATGCCATACTCAAAATAGATGTTTGATCACTAAGGGGCAAGGCAAAACCCCCTATGAACTCTGGAAAGGGAGAATGCCTAAAGTGTCATATTTTCATATATTTGGCTGTAAATGTTTCATTCACAATAATGGGAAAAACAGTTGAAAGCTTTTGATAGCAAAGCTGATGAGGGAGTATTTCTTGGATACTCTCAAATCAGTAGAGCTTTCAGAGTCTACAACAAGAAATCCCTTATAGTGGAAGAAACACCTCATGTTGTGTTTGATGAATCTATCTTTGAGATCAGGAATGATCATTTGGAACCTGAAGAAATCACACAGAGGACAACCAGATTAAGCCTAAAAGACAAAGACACTGAATTCATAGAAGTTGTCCAAATCAACCTACCTAAACATACAACATTGGACAACCATCCTGAAGGCAACCTTCCTGAGACAAATCCCACTGATGGAAATGATGAACTGAATGATACAATCCCAGTTCACATCCAGGTAACAACTACCAATGAAGAAGCAGTTCCTGCTGAGGTAGTTAATGGGTCAAATAATCAAGGGGGAACTCAAAATGTTGAAAATGCCAATGTCCCTGACATTGAGGACAACACCCCTGATTATGATCCTGAATTAGATCCTGCATTAAATTATCCTGAATTCTATGATCAAAATGACTCACCTTCAGTAGAGGACAACTCTACTGAAGAGATCAGAAAAAAAAGGACTTGGTTGTCTGACCATCCTACTGATCTAATACTTGGTGACCCAAGTATTGGAGTCAAAACAAGAAGATTCCATGGTGAAAGTGCTCTTTTCTGTTGTTTCTTGTCAGAGCAAGAACCAAGTAATGTTGAGGAAGCACTTCAAGATGCAAATTGGATCACAGCCATGCAGGAAGAACTAAACCAATTCACCAGAAATGAAGTATGGGAGCTGGTGGATAGACCTTCACATCAAGATGTTATTGGAACAAAGTGGGTGTTCAAGAACAAGAAAAATGAAAATGATGTGATTGTCGGAAACAAAGCAAGACTAGTGGCAAAAGGATATTGCCAACATGAAGGCATTGACTATGATGAGACTTTTGCACCTGTGGCAAGGCTAGAAGCAATAAGGCTCTTTCTAGCCTATGCAGCCCACAAGAGGTTCAAAGTATACCAAATGGATGTCAAGAGTGCCTTTCTGAATGGAGTCTTAAAAGAAGAAGTCTATGTGGAGCAACCACCAGGTTTTGAAGTTGGAAACCAAGTTTACAGACTCAAGAAAGCTCTATATGGACTCAAACAAGCCCCTAGGGCTTGGTATGATACACTGTCACAATTCCTCTTGGATCATGGATTCACCAAGGGAACTGTGGACAGAACTCTCTTCAGAATCTCTGAAGGAGAGGACATCCTGCTTGTCCAAATTTATGTAGATGACATAATTTTTGGATCCCCTAATGAGAAGCTGTGTGAGAAATTCTCCAAGCTCATGCAAAGCAAGTTTGAGATGTCCATGATGGGGTTGATGAACTTCTTTTTGGGTCTACAAGTCAAGCAATCTAAAGAAGGAATCTTCATCAACCAAGCTAAGAACACAAGAGAAATGATCAAAAAGTTTGGGTGTACAACTAGCAAGCCAGTAAGGATCCCAATGAACACAAATTGGAAGATGGATCCTGATGAGAGTGGCATTCCAACCAACTCTACTGAGTATAGAGGAATCATTGGATCACTCCTCTATCTCACTGCCAGCAGACCTGACATCACCTTTGCAGTAGGTGTTTGTGCAAGATTTCAAGCAAATCCTAAGAAAAGCCACCTTGAGGCTGCAAAGAGGATTTTGAGGTACCTCAAAGGCACTGAGAATCTAGGCCTTTGGTACCCTGCTGATGACAATATTGAGTTAACGGGTTACTCAGATGCTGATTATGGAGGATGTAGGATTGACAGAAAGTCCACTTCAGGGACTTGTCAATTCTTGGGCAACAAGCTTATTTCATGGTTCTCCAAGAAGCAGAACACAGTGGCCACTTCCACCACTGAAGCTGAATATGTTGCTGCTGGAAGTTGTTGTGCTCAAATCCTATGGTTGAGACAACAACTAAGAGACTACAAAGTCAACTCTACTGAAGTGCCAATATTTTGTGATAACAATAGTGCCATTGCTATATCACAAAATCCTGTCTTACACACAAGATGCAAGCATGTGGACATCAAGCACCACTTCATTAGAGATCATGTGGAGAAGAAGGATATCAAGCTAGTGAAAATTCACACAGACCATCAAAAAGCTGATATATTAACCAAGCCACTTGCAGAGGCAAGATTTCTGGAGCTATCAGCAGAGTTGGGATTACTTGATCCAGGGAAGTTGGACAAATAAGTCCAAAGAAGTTCTTTGATTAAGGGGGAAACAAACTCAAACTTCAGCAGACTTGGTCAAGTCTACTGAAACTCAGAAACATGACCTTACCTCTTCAGGACACTTGTCCACAGTTCTTCAGGACACTTGTCCATGTAGGGTCAGATAAGTTGTCCTAGCTATCAAACCAAATTTTGGTATGATAAGCACCTATTTTTGGTGATCAATACCTATTTCGAAATCTGTCCCTTGAAATACAGTTTTCACCTTTCTGGGATTTAATTTGTCTCCCACCCAAAAGGTCACTTTCCATGCATTAAATGCCAAGATTTAACTCTTGTTTGCATTAAACTTTTTGGGACATGATCTATCTCGAAAAACTCCCAGCCTTAAACAAACATTTAAAACCACCCACGTTTTGAATAAAACAGTTATTTCACTGTTACATTGGTTTTTGACCATTGGATCAAAAATGGACAACTCCCCTGAAATCAATCCTAGCCGTCCATTTTGGATTTCCATTTTTGTTCACCTTTGAATTGTATCAAGACCTTACCAACTCATTGCCAAACATTCTTTTTAGAATATTCACAAGTCTTAAGATACCCACAAACACTTCTTCCCCAAGTATTCGAAACCCTAACTCAAAATTCTTCAAACTCTCTCATTCTTCATCAAACTTCTCTCTGTAAATTTCAATGGCCCCCAAGGTTAGACCTGAGATGCTTGTTGATTTCTCCAACAAAGATCTAGACCTAGATTTTGGCTATCTAGGCAACAAGAACAATCTTCACTTTGAGCCAATTATCTCTTTTGAAAATGAAGATCCTGAGATTACTCCAACCCTAAGATGGTTGAGAAGGGCTGGTCTCCAAAAGTTCTTGGAAGAAAGACCAAGCTCTTGCTTAGAGAGTTATATGGCAGAATTCTTTGCCTTCCTCAAGTGGAGAGGTAAGCCTGAAGATGGTGAAGTATCAACCAGGCTATCCTACACAGCTGAAGGAGAGGAAGAGGAGAGATTCCATAGAGTTAGATTCTCCTCAGAAGATCTGGAAGGAGCTTTTGGATTGCCTTATGAGGGAAGGAATCCAGAAGTGTATGTCACTGGACATGAAGAGGAAATAGCCCAAGAATGGTTATTAGTTCCAGGCCCTCTCTCCTCAACTCAAAACAAGAAAACTCTCAAGCCAGAGTTTCTTAATCTCTTTGAGGTAGTTGCTAAGAGCCTCTTAAGCAACACTGGAAGCCTAGAGCAGGTCAGCCAGCCAAGGATCAGAATCATGGCTGCCATTATTGATGCCAGTGATAAGGGCATCAAGTTTGATTGGAGGACCTTCATCATGTCTGAGATGATGAAAGAGAAGGCTAAATTTAAGGTGAAAGCCCACAACAAGGTGGTGCTAGAAGGGAAAATCAAGTATTGCACCAGGGCAAGCTTATTGATTGAGAGGTTTTCCCACTATTCCCAGATGCAGACCTTTGCAAAGCCCCTCCCAGCCCAAAAGATCCTGTTCAGAAAGCTCAGTAAGAAAACTGAGAAAAGAAGAATGCTACTGGCCAAGCCTGCTGAAGAACAGGAGGAAGAGAAGCCTAAGATGAAAAAGAGAACAAAAGCCAGGGCTGTAAAGACAAGAAAAATGTCTCAGAGAATCTCAGAAGAGAATTCAGATGCTTCAGCTGAGATTGAAGAAGTTGCTAGAGAAGGTGTACAAGTGCCATCTGACCATTCAGAAGAACTCAGGCAAAAGTACAATGAGACTAGACAAAAGTCTAAGGGTGATAAGAGAATCAGGGAAGTTGTCCCTGAGAAGGAAGGAAGTGGAAGTAGCAGGGCCAGCAAGAGAAGGGCCAAACCTACTGAAAAGGTGTTGGAGCTGCAAGAAGAGAGGTCTCTTCAATTGGCTCTAAGGGAGAGCAGAGCTGAAAGCAGGGCCAAATCCATGTCAAGGACCAATTCATCTGGTTCTGGAACTCCAGAATCCAAAGTCCCTGAAGATCAACCCATAGAGGCCAACCTCCCTGAAATTCAGTATCTTGAGCCCAACTCCCCTGAAACCCATGTCACCCCTTCCAACTAACCCATTACCCCTGTAAATCTCACTAAGAGATATTCTCCTGAAGGGAATGAACAAAGAAGTGGCATTGATGTGCTTGCTGATTTGGCAGTAGATGAGACAAGACTCCTGTCTCCCCTTGACTCATCCATGCTGAATTACTCAAAGCTCTTAGAGCATGCACTCAATGAGCCTACCCCCCTGAGTAAAGCCCCTTCAGACCCATTGCTCTCCAAAGCAACTGAAGATCCTTCTACTGCACCCAACCCTTCTGAAGCCAACATCCCTGAACTTAATCTGCCTAAAGCTTTGATAGGAGAACCCAGAGCCAACTCCCCTATAACCCAAAGTCCCCATTCAAGTGGAGATGAGGAGGAGTATACTTTTGAAAGTATGCTCAGAGGAGGAGCCAAGGCTACTGTGGACAGTTTGTATCCACAACTTGCTGAATTTCCAAGAATTCAGAAGGCCTTTCATGATCTAAGGATGCTTGTTGATGTGAAAGACAAATCTATGATGGAGATATCACAAGTCATCCAAGACAAGGGTGCAAACTGGTGGCAAATAGAGGAGAACAGATTGCTACACTTTGCTGGAGTTTCAAAGACAAGGTTCCTCATTGATGAGGAGATTTTTGCAAAGTTGGTAGCTGATAAGATTGAAGAGGAGAAAGAAAGAAAAGGCAAGGGAATCAAACACCCTGACAGTGGCTCTAATGATGATGATTCCCCTGATGATCCCTCAAACCCTTCAAATCCCAATCCTCCTGAAACCCCTCAAGCCAACCTCCCTGAATCCCTTCAACCCAAGTCTTCTGTAGCAGATAGACTTTCCAATCCTCCCAAAACCTATCATAGGAAAGGCTCTGTAACTTCAGAGGTGTTGACCAAGGATGGTAACACAACCAAAGACACATCTGCCAATGAAGGTTCTTCTGAACCCAAGGCACAGCCTAAAGATGTTGAGGTTCCTGTATTAGAGGCTAGTTTGATTAAGGCCTATTCAGTGTCAGAGGAGTTGGACACTGATCAGCCCTTAATCATTCAGGATGACTCAGTGGCTGTTGATATAAGCACTGTGATCTCCCCACAACTGCCATCTTTGAACCTTGATGAAGGTGGAGATGTTGCAGGTTTAGGAGAAGGAGTTGAAAAGGAAAGATTAGTTAAAAAATCAGAGGGAGTTGAGGTTGAACGAGAGGTAGTCATCACTAAGATAGTGAGTGTACCACCATATGAGGGTGGAATAAGTGAGGAAGGACAGGTTATTCTTGAAGTCAAATCTGAACTTCAAGAATCCCTTGATGAAAGGAGGCCTGATTCCTTGAGTGAGAACATTATTCATGAAGGGAGAAAAGAACAAGTTGAAAATGAGAAGAAGACTGCTGATGTATCAGAGTCTTATGCAAAAGAAATTGAGGGTGATGAGTGCTTATTTCCTAACTTGTTTGATTTATCTGATGTTGCAGGTATTTCTCTTGACCAAATTTTTGCAGATGAGTTCCTCACAGATGCACCTATCCAAGTTGATACAGGCTCAGCTCAGGCCTTACTTGGAATGCAATCAGAGAAGTTGGACTCCTTGGCTCATCAAGTCCAATCTGCTCATGCTGAAACTTCAGGAGCATTGAATGAGCAAGGAAGAACTCTAGCATCTGTAGAAATGAGGCTCACTGGCTCTGAAGATGTTGTGCTACCCACCCTTGAGGCAAGAATCAGTGGTGTGGAATCTGGTCTTCAAACCATCTCCACTGAAGTTCAAAATGCCAAGTCTACCATGGAAGCCATCTCAGAGGAGGTCAAGAAAGTACAGAAGCTGCTGAGAGATAATCACAATGCTAATGTCAAAGCTCTCAGGTTAACTGTCAAACAAGCTATTGGAAAAAAGACTGCACTACAAAAGAGAAGAGCAGAAGAGCAAAGGCTAGCTATGGTCAAAGCTGCCTCAGAAAAATTTTCCCAAGAGGTGTTGGCCAACATTGCTGAAGGTGCAGTGGCCAACCTCACTGAGCTCTTAAAAGCCCAACTGGATGCATCTCTGAAAACAGCCATGGAAGAGGTTGTGCAACAAAAGATGAAGCCTGTTCTAGCTTTCCTTAGCTTGAGCAGTGATAGAATGCAGAATATACATGATGAGAATGTATATTTGTTGGAGGAGATGAAGTCCCTAAACCAGGCCCAATCCCTGATGGCCTCAACAATGAGTGACCTCAAGCCCCAGTGTTTTGATGCTGCCAAAAAGGGGGAAAGGGAAAGAGCAAGAGCAAAAGGTGCCTTGGTGATTGGGAGTCCAGTGAAAGGGAAAGACAAAGTCCCTGAAGGAAAGGGAAAAGAGCCAGAAATGCTGAACTTGGAAGATTTGGATGAAGAGGAGCAGTTAGCATTGGCATTGAAGAACTCAATGGCCTCAGCTCAAGAAGAAAGGGCAAGGAAACAGCAAAGACCAGGTGGTGAAGTGTCAGGTTTGGACAAAGATGCTGAAGGTGTCCAAACCAGAGGAAAGATCAAGAAGGCCCAAGGAAAGAAGAGACAAATTGAGAAATTCACTGACTTTCCTAGCAGCCTTGATCTTCCACCTGAATTCAGAATTGATGAGGATGAGCCTACATCAAAGAAAGCCAAAACTACTGAAGAGCCCAAATCTACTGAAGAGGACAAATCTTCTGAATCTGGAAAAACTGCTGAAGGTACCAAGTCCTCTGAAGACATTGAAGAGTTGTTTGCTGAAGGATTTGGACCTGAACCTAAGAAGAAGACAACAGTCCTAGCTCTTGATCCATCAAAACTGTTTCATGATGGGTATGGCAAAGACCCTGAAACACAACAAAAACTGGCCATGATGAGGGCCCAAGAAAAAATGGATCTGATGGAAGAAGCCAACAGAGCAAGAAATGAAAGGAGAGCAAACTTTCAGAAACCAAGGAGGAGAAGAGCAACTTACAGCAAGATGAAGCCTCAGCTTCTAATCCCAATGGACACCAAATATCCACACTTGGATAAATGGGTGCCAATTCAACTGAATGACACATGGGAAGAAGCCAAAAGGGAGTTTGTCTATGACTATTATGTCATTGACAGATGGAATGGAGGAGATGCAAACTCTGCCTTCACTGAGTTCATGCTAGAGTACTACAGAGAGTTGTATCAACAACTACTTGCAGCTGCTGACATTGCAAGATTTGAACTCACAGCTCCCAAGCCAATCATATACATGCCTCCAAAGCTTGAAGGATGGATTGACCAAGCAAGAATTCTGAGGGAATTCACTGAGATCCTTAAGCTGAACAAGATGGTTCTTGGTCCTAAGGGAACCAACCAAGAAGCCATGGCACTGAAAAGAAGAGTGTGGGCACAGTATGGAATGCTGCCACCTCCTGAGGATGATCTTTGAAATGGCTAAGTCTTCTGACCTTACTTGAATGATCAACTATGCTGAAATATGGTCAAGTTTGCTGATGTGTTAATCTGGTTGCTCTGATCTGTTAAAGATTGCTCTGATAACAAGCTCTGTGCTCTGATGTTGAAAATATTATTTTTGTCTTGAATTATTAGAATGAAATGCTCTGATGTATTTAAGTGCTATTGATTCATGCTCTGATATGTTAATTTCAACTATCAACATGCCTGTAATGATTTTTTTTAATAAATGATAGTTGAACTTATTTTGAATCAAGAAACACAAATCTCTCTATGCCTATCTTAAAACCTACTAGCAACAAAAACAGTGAATACACTAACACATTACTTTTCAGGAATATTGACCTCAGTCATGTCTTCTGAAGATACATGTAATAGGTGTAGACAAGTCACTTTTGCTTAAGTTGTAAAGGTTTTGGCATCATCAAAAAGGGGGAAATTGTTGGGAATAAAATGAGCTATGTTTTGATTGAGTACCAAAAACCCCCTGAGACATGCCTAAGTCAATATAAATGTGTTCTAAGAATGTTAGAACATATAGATTCACTACAAGAAAACTGTTTTTTAGTGACAAAATCCTCTCATTATTGCTTCTCTAGCTAAAAGTCTATAGTGACGGGAAATTGAGAATTAATGAGAGGACCTGTCACTAAAAGTCAATTCCTGTCATTAAAGATTTTTAGTTAGGGAAGCAATAATTAGAGGATTTCTGTCACTAAAAGTAAATTTTCTTGTAGTGATTATAGGCTAGATGAGAAACTGAAATGTTAGGCAGCTCTTAGACAATTAGATGCACAATTTGAGGGGGAACCTATGCTTTGAAGATGATCAAGATCAAGTTCCCCTCAAGGCTCAAAATCTGGAACAATCACTTAAGAGCAAGGACACTCTATGAAATCTAAGATGTTCTTATCAGGAGAGTTGTCCAGAGAAAGTATTCATATGCTCTGATCAGGAGAATTGTCCAAAGAAGATAGCCATATGCAAGAACAAGTTTGCCTAGCTCAAAAGGACAAAGTTACTCAAAGGTTTTGATCAGGAGAGTTGTCCAGAGAAGCCAACTCTCCTGATCAAAACCTTTGAGTAACTTTGTCCTTTTGAGCTAGGCAAACTTGTTCTTGCATATGGCTATCTTCTTTGGACAATTCTCCTGATCAGAGCATATGAATACTTTCTCTGGACAACTCTCCTGATAAGAACATCTTAGATTTCATAGAGTGTCCTTGCTCTTAAGTGATTGTTCCAGATTTTGAGCCTTGAGGGGAACTTGATCTTGATCATCTTCAAAGCATAGGTTCCCCCTCAAATTGTGCATCTAATTGTCTAAGAGCTGCCTAACATTTCAGCTTCTCATCTAGCCTATAATCTATATGTTCTAACATTCTTAGAACACATTTATATTGACTTAGGCATGTCTCAGGGGGTTTTTGGTACTCAATCAAAACATAGCTCATTTTATTCCCAACATTTTATTTCTGGATTTGCATTCAACTAGGTGTTTAGAAGCTGAACAACTTGACCCTTTTTCTGATGTGTGTAGCAGGGTGGGCTTGCTCGTGATTTAGCATGACCTGAATTTCAAGATTAACATGTGCTTAACGAAAAAAATGCAAACATGTGATGCTTAACAGGAAGCAGTTGGTGCGTATGATTTAATCAATTCTCCATGCTTCACTAACCGACATCGGGAAACAATGAAAACCTTCTAAGGGAGGAACAAAAACTCCATTGCTGGAATTGGAGATGACCTATTGCAGTCCTTGGCCCAGGGTTTTACAGGTTCTTTTTAGTTTTCTCTACATATGTTGCAAATAATTTTAGAGTGATGATAAGTAATATCTATCAATCTGTCTTTCATAAGAAATTGGATGTTTTGCCATAACTGTATAGCTGTCGGACCTCCGGTAGTTATCTAAAGATGAATTGACTTAACAGATAGAAATATTCCTGATGGGATAATTATTTAGCTTGTTGCAGTTTATCCCTTCCCCACACCCAATGGGTCTTCGACTCTTCGAGTCCATAACATATTTTACATGTAAAGCAAGTCAATTGGAAAGGTATCATTAGGGGCAATGTAAGGAATTAACCTAGGATGGATGGTGCTGAAAGAGTTTTCCTGGTAGAGATTTGACTGATAAGACTGTTTGGAGAAGGGTTGGAAGAAATTTTGAGAGCAGTGTTTCATGGCAGTGGAAGATAGAGAATACACTCTCCTAATATGAGTTGCAGAGTTTCTAATCTGCACACTTGTAGACAATAACAGAACTAAGCAGTTTTCTTTAACTGTGCATCTAATAGCATTTAACCTTATTGATTTTTCGATGTATGCAGCTTTAATGATTAGTTCCTGCTATTTCATTTTCCTTTTCAAACAAATCCATTTAAACATATAGCATTGGCATGAGGAACTTTCTGATGAGAAATTGAGACATGAGCTGTAAATATTAAATATTTTCAAGAGAAAATATTGAGAAGAAGAGATCCCTAACCGGGATCAGAGCCCAAGATATGGGTCTGAAATATTAAATATTTTCAAGAGAAAATATTGAGAAGAAGAGATCCCTAACCGGGATCAGAGCACAAGATGTGGGTCTGAAACCTTAAATATTTTCAAGAGAAAATATTAAGAAATTGAGATCCCTATCCGGGATCAGAACCCAAGATGTGGGTCTGAAACAAAAAATATTTTCAAGAGAAAATATTGTGAAATAAAGAGATCCGTGATCAGGATCAGAACCAAAGAACTCAAGATTTGAGTCCAGGATCTGAAAAATATTTTCAAGAGAAAATATTAAGAAATTGAGATCCCTATCCGGGATCAGAACCCAAGATGTGGGTCTGAAACAAAAAATATTTTCAAGAGAAAATATTGTGAAGTAAAGAGATCTGTGATCAGGATCAGAACCAAAGAACTCAAGATTTGAGTTCAGGATCTGAAAAATATTTTCAAGAGAATATTAAGAAATTGAGATCCCTATCCGGGATCAGAACCCAAGATGTGGGTCTGAAACAAAAAATATTTTCAAGAGAAAATATTGTGAAGTAAAGAGATCCGTGATCAAGATCAGGACCAGAGAACTCAAGATTTGAGTTCAGGATCTGAAAAATATTTTCAAGAGAAAATATTGTGAAGTAAAAAGATCCGTGATTAGGATCTGAACCAGAGAACACGAGATTTAAGTTCAGAATTTGAAAAATATTTTCAAGAGAAAATATTGTGAAGTAAAGCGATCCGTGGTCAGGATCAGGACCAGCGAACTCAAGATTTGAGTTTAGGATCTGAAAAATATTTTCAAGAGAAAATATTGTGAAGTAAAGAGATCCGTGATCAAGATCAGGACCAGAGAACTCAAGATTTGAGTTCAGGATCTGAAAAATATTTTCAAGAGAAAATATTGTGAAGTAAAGAGATCCGTGATCAAGATCAGGACCAGAGAACTCAAGATTTGAGTTCAGGATCTGAAAAATATTTTCAAGAGAAAATATTGTGAAGTAAAGAGATCCGTGATCAGGATCGGAACCAGAGAACACAAGATTTGAGTTCAGGATTTGAAAAATATTTTCAAGAGAAAATATTGTGAAGTAAAGAGATCCGTGATCAGGATCGGAACCAGAGAACATGAGATTTGAGTTCAGGATTTGAAAAATATTTTCAAGAGAAAATATTGTAAAGAAAAGAGTTCCAGAGAACTCAAGATTTGAGTTCAGAATCTGAACAACATTTTCAAGAGAAAATATTGTGAAGTAAAGAGATCCGTGGTCAGGATCAGGACCAGAGAACTCAAGATTTGAGTTCAGGATCTGAAAAATATTTTCAAGAGAAAATATTGTGAAGTAAACAGATCCGTGATCAAGATCAGGCCCAGAGAACTCAAGATTTGAGTTCAGGATCTGAAAAATATTTTCAAGAGAAAATATTGTGAAGTAAGGAGATCCATGATCAGGATTGGAACCATAGAACACGAGATTTGAGTTCAGGATTTTAAAAATATTTTCAAGAAAAAATATTGTAAAGAAAAGAGTTCTAGAGAACTCAAGATTTAAGTTCAGGATCTGAAAAATATTTTCAAGAGAAAATATTGTGAAGTAAAGAGTTATAGAGAACTCAAGATTTGAGTTAAGGATCTGAAAAATATTTTCAAAGAGAAAATATTACGAAGAAAAGAGATCCGTGATCAGGATCTGAACCCAAGAACTCAAGATTTGAGTTCAGGATCTGAAAAATATTTTCAAGAGAAAATATTTTTAAAGTAAAGAGTTCTAGAGAACTCAAGATTTGAGTTCAGGAGCTGAAAAATATTTTCAAAAGAAAATATTGAGAAGTAAAGACTTCTAGAGAACTCAAGATTTGAGTTCAGGATCTGAAAAATATTTTCTAGAGAAAATATTGAGAAGTAAAGAGTTCTAGAGAACTCAAGATTTGAGTTTAGGATCTGAAAAATATTTTCAAAAGAAAATATTGCGAAGAAAAGAGATCCGTGATCAAGATCTGAACCCAAGAACTCAAGATTGGAGTTCAGGATCTAAAAAAGATTGAGAAATTGAGATCCCTATTCGGGATCAGAACCCAAGAATGTGGGTCTAAAAACTTAAAAATTTTCAAGAGAAAATATTGAAAAGAAGAGATCCGTAATCGGGATCAGAACCAAAGATGTGGGTATGAAACATTAAATATTTTCAAGAAAAAATATTGAAAAGAAGAGATCCCTAATCGGGATCAGAACCCAAGATGTGGGTCTGAAACATTAAATATTTTCAAGAGAAAATATTAAGAAGTGGAGATCCCTAACCGGGATTAGAACCCAAGATGTGGGTCTAAAAACTTAAATATTTTCAAGAGAAAATATTAAGAAGAAGAGATCCCTAATCGGGATCAGAACCCAAGATGTGGGTATGAAACATTAAATATTTTCAAGAAAAAATATTGAGAAGAAGAGATCCCTAATCGGGATCAGAACCCAAGATGTGGGTCTGAAACATTAAATATTTTCAAGAGAAAATATTAAGAAGTGGAGATCCCTGACCGGGATCAGAACCCAAGATATGGGTCTGAAATATTAAATATTTTCAAGAGAAAATATTAAGAAGTGGAGACCCCTAACCAGGATCAGAACCCAAGATGTGGGTCTAAAAACTTAAATATTTTCAAGAGAAAATATTGAAAAGAAGAGATTCCTAATCGTGATCAGAACCCAAGATGTGGGTATGAAATATTAAATATTTTCAAGAGAAAATATTAAGAAATTGAGATCCATGACCGGGATCAGAACCCAAGATGTGGGTCTAAAACATTAAATATTTTCAAGAGAAAATATTGAGAAATTGAGATCCCTAATCGGGATCAGAACCCAAGATGTGGGTCTGAAACATTAAATATTTTCAAGAGAAAATATTAAGAAGTGGAGATCCCTGACCGGGATCAGAACCCAAGATATGGGTCTGAAATATTAAATATTTTCAAGAGAAAATATTAAGAAGTGGAGACCCCTAACCGGGATCAGAACCCAAGATGTGGGTCTAAAAACTTTAATATTTTCAAGAGAAAATATTGAAAAGAAGAGATCCCTAATCGGGATCAGAACCCAAGATGTGAGTATGAAATATTAAATATTTTCAAGAGAAAATATTAAGAAATTGAGATCCATGACCGGGATCAGAACCCAAGATGTGGGTCTAAAACATTAAATATTTTCAAGAGAAAATATTGAGAAATTGAGATCCCTAATCGGGATCAGAACCCAAGATGTGGGTCTGAAACATTAAATATTTTCAAGAGAAAATATTAAGAAGTGGAGATCTCTGACCGGGATCAGAACCCAAGATATGGGTCTGAAATATTAAATATTTTCAAGAGAAAATATTAAGAAGTGGAGACCCCTAACCGGGATCAGAACCCAAGATGTGGGTCTAAAAACTTAAATATTTTCAAGAGAAAATATTGAAAAGAAGAGATCCCTAATCGGGATCAGAACCCAAGATGTGGGTATGAAATATTAAATATTTTCAAGAGAAAATATTAAGAAATTGAGATCCATGACCGGGATCAGAACCCAAAATGTGGGTCTAAAACATTAAATATTTTCAAGAGAAAATATTGAGAAATTGAGATCCCTAATCGGGATTAGAACCCAAGATGTGGGTATGAAACATTAAATATTTTCAAGAGAAAATATTGAGAAGAAGAGATCCCTAATCGGGATCAGAACCCAAGATGTGGGTCTGAAACATTAAATATTTTCAAGAGAAAATATTAAGAAGTGGAGATCCCTAACCGGGATCAGAACCCAAGATGTGAATTCGAAAAGACTTTATTCTTAACTATTTCGGCAAAGAGCTGTCATAGTCAAGAATAGGGGGGAGTGGATGATGCGACATAATGGTGCAGGTCCAGAAAGGAATAGCTACTGACTGAGACCAAAATTAAAGCTGATCACTTCCTTCTAGGATCAGGACCAGAAAAGTCTCTACCCATGATATAGGTCATGATCTGATCTGATCCCTCCAAGATCTGATCTGATACTAATACCCTCATCTCGGACATGACTAGATCTTATGGACCTGGACGGGAGAGTAAGGTCGTCGTTCGGTCTTCCTCACGTAATCGGGGCCAGGATGACAGATTACCTCGATTGACAAGGAGGAGCAGAAAATCTTGGTATGTCAGAATATCTCTGCAAATGTGTGCGCACCACAGAGTCGTACTATCACTACAAAAAAAATTGTTTTTAGTGACGATTTTTTTTGCCACTAAATCTTTAAATTATGTCACTAAAAATATTTAGTGACAATTTTGGAGTTTGTGGCTATAAATCGTGTGCCTAAAAGATTAGTGATGAAAATGTATTAGACGTCACTATATGTCATATTTTTAGTCACGTACATATTTTGTCACAAAATCTTGTTTTATAGTCGCATATCTTTATTGTTACTATTAGCCAATGTTTTAGTCACACATATCCGTTGTCACTGTTACTCAATGTTTTAGTCACACATAGTTGTCATTGTTACTCAATGTTTTAGTAGCAAAATTTTTATTGACGTGCCACTATTACTCAATTCTATAGTCACATTTATTTATTGTCACTAAAACATATTATTATAGTTACCAGAAAATCATGTTACTATAATTAAGATCTTTAGTATTGTGTGGCTAATTAACACGCAATTATCACTAAAGATTAAAAATTCGCATCGCAATTTACAGTTTTTATATTATTTTTTAAAATTAAATTGTATAAAAATAATAAAATTTAGAGGGTTGTGATAAAATTATTTAAACATAGTTATCACTAAAACGGTAAAACCTAAAAAAATCGTGTAAGAATAATATTAATATTACTTTATTTTAATTAAAATAATTATTTTAAGACTTAAATATGATATCGTGGCAAATTATTTTTCAAGGGCCAGTAACAAATATTTTCTTTATATCTATAAACTAGTCTTGGTTTTAAAAAAAAAATCAATAAACTAATCTTGTACCGATAAAACATTACAAATTGAAAGTAAATTTGTAAATAAATCACAAACATAGAAGAAAAGTTCAAATTTAAAATACATTAATAATTAAAACAAAAGCCCAAGTCTTTACAAGTAAACTAAAGACAAATATCTAAAAGAAAAATGACATAAAACAATTAAATAAATCATCATGTCTATTCATTGTGGTAGAGTCTCTCGCAGTAAGTCAAGTAAGTCAATTAATTTGCGCTGAAGTTGTCTTCAAATCTGTAAAAAAAAAAAAAATTCAATGAGTACTATATATTGTAAGAAAAATATTATCAAAAATAAATCACACTAATAAAATATAATTACTTACATTTTTTTTATGAGAATCAAATTACTGAAAGATGTACCTTACTTATTTGATCAAATTTGAAGAATTTTAGAAATTTTGGCTTCTAACGTAAAGCTATATATCTTCTTGTTCTTCGTTACCAATGATTCCATCATTTGCTACACAATTGAAACAATCAAAAGTGAGAAATTAAATAAATGGCAGCGGCTTATCGGAAGAAAAAAGTAGAAGGCTGCTTTTTAGGATCTTTATGTCCGTTGCACACCTCGGAAAGCCAACGTTCACTGGGCGGGAGTTGCGTCGTTGCCGAAAACTGCAGCATATATGTTCAAAGAAATAGCATAAAACGAGACTTCTGTGATGAGGAGAGAATATGATTTTATATATAGGAAAACTATGTATAATAAAGTGTGGGATGAGTCGTGGATTCAGTTGAGAAATTTTTGGGATGCAGTTTGAAATGGGTCTCCCATTTAATTTTTTTAAACAAAAGAAATAGTTTTAAAAAAAAATTGAGATGATTAATGGAATCAATTTTATTTTTTAACGATAAAAAAAGAATTGGGATTTTCAGTCAAACAAAAAGTGAGATAATTGGGGCAGATTTTTTTAAATATTGGAGTAACATTTTTAAAATAAAACATTGAAAATGTAACTAAAATGTGAGGTTTTATGAAAATAATCAAAGGCAAATGTCTATTCATTTTTTTTCTCTTTCTTTCTCTCTCTTTTTTTTTCTTTTTTTTTTTTCTCTTCTGTCCTCATTATTTTTTGCAATTTCCCCACTTTCTCTTAGATTTAATTAGTTTAAGTTAATTATAAAATTTATAATGCGTATATTTACTATACATAATCCGAATAATTTTCTAACTGAAATAGTCCTCCGTCTCATTTTAAATATATTTTCAATTGGCTTCAAAAAAATAAAATATATATATATATATATATTTTTTCAGTTGAATTTATAAAATATTAAGTGATTTAATACAAATATTTTTTATATACGTACAATTGATTTTTAAGTGATTTAAATATATTTTTAATTGTTGAATTACAATTTTAATTTCTCACATTAGAATCAAATTAAAATTATATTTCAATTACACCATAAAATTAGGTACACGCAAAAATAATAAATGTATTGTGAATAATAAAATACAGTTATAAAGTAATGATAATTTTAAAATGTTGAAAGAGTGTATTTTAATATTATTAAATTAAAAAATAATTAATTTAATTTGAGAGGTTCATTTTTTACTAATAATAATCTAAATGGAATAAATGGAGTAATATATTATATACAATATGTGTCACGGAAATTGTATTGACAAATTTGATATTTGAAAAGTGTGATATAACTTTCATAATCTTTTTTTTGACAAATTTCACATTTAAAAAAGTATACATTGATGAGAAAATTAAGAAGTTATGCTTTAATTCAATAAAACAATATACTTCCTTTGTCCTTTACAGAATTGTTTATTAGTATTAAGAAGGATAAAGTGAGGATAGTAAAGATTTTTTAACTTTATAAATAGTAATAAAGTTATTTTTTAGTGTAATAAAATAGTGACATTTGTTGTAATATTGATTTTAAGAGAATAGTTTAAAGAGTGTTTTTACTATTTTAGGTGATCAATAAGTAAGGGACAACTAAAATGATAAAATTGATCATTAAGTAGGGGACGGAGGGAGTATTATGTAAAAACTATTATTTGATCATTATTTCTTTTTTGAAATTTAAATAAATTTAATTTCTAAAGAAAATATATAAGTAATTAATTATTTATTTAATTAGTTCCTCCAATTAATTCGGCCTCCAAGGCCCAATAAATCAAGTTAAAAAATTCAAGTCGGGCCTCTAAAGTCCAATAAATCAAGACGGGCCTCTGAAGTCCAATAAATCAAGACGGGCCTAAAGTCCAACAAATCCAGACGGGCCTCTTAAGTTCAATAAACCAAGACGTGTCTCTAAAGTCCACTAAATCAAATCGAGCCCAGATATAGTATTCTTAGCCCATTAAATAATTCAAAATTTGAACTAAATATCTCAAATCCATTAAATTTTGCCCATAAAAGCCCTAGGTTCTACACTTATAAATAGGAGCCTCATTCCATTCATTTGGTAATCAGGATTTGTAGAGAAATTAGAGTGTTCTTAATCCAAAATAGGGCGCCAAGCCTTTACGAAATTATTTACAATATATATATATATATATATATATAATTTTTTTTAAAAAAATATTACTACAAATATAAATTTTACTTTTTAAACTATTTAAAAATAGTATATAAAATATTGATAACATTTGTGCTCATCTAGTTATACATAATTAATATTTTGAACCATATACTTGAATAATATCTAATAATTAATTCAAAATTTCAAATATCACCTTTTAGATCTAATATGAATAAAATTAAATTTTTGAATATTAAACAAACATGGTTCTTTTATCGAAATTGAACTACATACAATTAATATTATTTTAACCAGCTCAATTTATTCATATGTGAAGAATTTACAAGATAGTACATGCATGGTTGATATATGATAGAATGTAATTATGGCCGAACTTTTTTATTATTAAATAATAGTAATATTTATTAAAATTTTGATTCCTTAATTAAATCTAAAGGGTTGGAAGGGATGGAAGATTTTTTATTTTTGAAAATTACCATTATTTAAGAAATCATGATTTCATTCTACAAATTAAACCAATTATAAAATTAGAAATAAATCGTGAATTATGCATTCATGACTATTACACCATATCAATCATGTCCTAAGTCTTTTATGAGTCCTTAAACTTGATCGTCTCAACACATCTACCCTTATATACTAATTCTGAGTCCATTATTTCTTACGTGGCATCCCAATTTTCCTCCGTTTTTCTAATTTTACAGAATTTTTAATTTTTTTTCTATTTTTTTGTGTAATCGTTTTTTTATGTGCGGTTAACTCATTTAATTTTTAAATTCTTTTCTTTCTATCTCTCTCTCAGTTTTTTTTCCCTTATTTTACATTTTTTCGTTTTTTTGCTTTAAAAAATTATACTATATTTTATTAAATAATTTCTTTTTACATTCCCGCGTATTACGCGGGTCTTCCACTAGTATTATATATATGTAAAAACTTGTGTGAGACGGATCTTTACTAAACCCATTCATTAATATAACCGTCAATTAACTGCACCAATTAATGACTCAGCCCACCCTCTCCCGTTAATTATTTCAGCCCACCTCTCCCATTAATTATTTCAGCCCACCTCTTCCATCAATGGTCCACGCAAACATGAGGGCATGCAGACTTCATATCACAAGTCCACCATTAATTTCATTTAAATTTCGTTAAAAATTTAAATTAATCATTAATTTATAAAACAAATTATAAACTAATTAAAAGTAATAATTTGTTCCACAAAAATTTCTTATCATATTTGGATGTTTCATATCAATTTGTATATTTCATAAATTAAAGTAAATGTTTTTATAATCTTTACCCTTAAAATATACACATATTTACTCTCATATGTCATTAGTTTTTCATACTCAAATCTGCTTTTTTTTTTCTTTACTTTATTTATAAAAATTTACAAAACTACACATCAAAACATTATTCATTATATATTTTTTAAAATATGTGTTATTTAAAAAGTGCAAATTCTCTTTGGATAGAGGAAGTAGTATTTTTTATTAAAAAATATTAATAAAAATTGACACATATTTCTTTACACGAATTTTTTATTGAGAAGTGATAAAAAAATTAGCTACTACCCAATTGACAACAAACATTTAAGATTAATACTTGTGTTGCACATATTTATTTTTACTAATTACATTACTTTTTTCCTTAATATAATTAACTTTTCAAAAAATAGTAAAAGTTTAGTTGAAAAGTTATGATAATTTATAAAAATAGAACTATCACTTTTCACTTAAATATTATTATTTTTTAATTTTTAATTAATAAATGAGATTATAATATTATATTAGTAAATATAATTATCTTTACTAATTACATTAGTTTTATGAGTCAATTGTCAGTCCTTATTTAAAAGAATATCACTATTCAACAAGTGATAAAAGTATTATTGAAAAGTGATAATGTTTTTATTAAAAGTGACTATCACATTTTCCTTTAATATTATCACTTTTTAATTCAAATTTAATGAATTATATTATCTGTTTGTGGACATGATTATTTTTACTAATTATATTGTTTTTTTTAAGATAATTATCACTTGGGCTAGTCTTGGGTGAGACCGTCTTACAGAATGAGATCCGTGAGACGACTTTTATATATAAAAAGTGATAATGTTTGAGCAAAAAGTGATAAGGTTTAAGTAAAAAGTGATAGTCACTTTTGTTAAAAATATTATCACTTTTTATTTAAACATTATCACTTTTTTTACAAACCAAAATCTGAAAAAAATAAAATATATATGGGTTATCCTAACCAAAATTTTGAAATATGAGTTAAAAGGATCCGTCTCACAAAAAAAAAGACCCGTGAGACGGTCTCACACAAGTTTTTGCCTTATCACTTTTACTTGATATAATTCACTATTCAAAAAGTGATAAAAGTTTAGTTGAAAAGTGATGATAATTTATCAAAAGTGAATATCACATCTTATTTAAACATTATCACTTCTCAATTCTAAATTCTAAATTTAGGAATGGGATTATATATTAGTAAACATAATTATCTTTACTAATTGCATTAGTTTTATGAGTCAATTGTCACTTTTTATTTAAAAGAATATCACTATTCAAAAAGTGATAAAAGTTTTATTGGAAAGTGATAATGTTTGTATTAAAAGTGACTATCACATTTTACTTAAACATTATCACTTTTTAATTCAAATTTAATGAATTATATTATATGTTGGTGGACATGATTCAAAAGTGAATATTACATCTTATTTAAACATTATCACTTTTCAATTATTAATGAATGAATGAGATTATATATTTGTGAAAATATGACTATCTTTACTAATTGCATTTGTTTTATGAAAAAATGATAAAAGTTTAGTTGAAAAGTGATAATGTTTTTTTTTTTTAATAAAAAAAGTGACTATCACTTTTTACTTAAATATTATCACTTTTTAATTCAAATTTAACGAATTATATTATCTTTACTAATTACATAAAATTTCGAGTTAATTCACTTAATTGCCACTTTTTATGATAGAATATTATTGTTCTAAAAATGATAGTTTACATAAATATTTTCTTTAATGAACATTATCACTTTTTAAATAAATATAATTATTTTTTACATAAATATTATCACTTTTTAATTATAAGCTAAATGAATGAGTTATTTGTTGGTAAACATGATTATCTTTACTAATTGCATTAGTTTTTTTTTTTTTGAGTTAATTGTCACTTTAGAATATCACTATCAAAAATTGAGAAGAAAGTGGGTGCCATGGCGGGAGAAAACAATCCACTGGTGACGATATATAATATTTTCAACAAAATTGAGAAGAAAAGAGATTTAACTGTAAAGGTTAGGGAATAACCGATAATTATTTGCTTCTATTTTTAAAAACGAGTCAAAATTAGTATCCGTCTCACAAAATGAGATCCGTCTCACATCCAAGACTACATCTAATTGAAAAGTGACAATATTTATGTAAAAAGTGAAAATGTTTAAATAAAAAGTGATAATCACTTTTGATAAAAAATTTATTACTTTTAGCTAATATCAAAATTTATTACTTTTAGCTAAAACTTTATCATATTTTTAATAGTGATATTTGTATCAGGTAGTGACAACAATTGACTCTAAAAACTAACACAATTAGTAAAGTGTAGACGAGGAAAATTCAATTACGAATTAAATTGCGACGCGTGGAAATTACAGGTTAAACATTAATTAAATTTATTATTTATTTGTTGGAATAAATTTAATTCCTAAAATAAAGATATAATTAATTAATATTTAATTGTTCCCTCCAATTAATTTGGGCCTTGAAAGATCAATGAGTTAAAATGGATCTTCGAAGCCCAATAAATAAAGACGGGCCTCTAAAAGTCCGATAAATAAAGACGGACCTCTAAAGTCCAATAAAACAAGACGGGCCTCTAAAGTCCCATAAATGAAGATGGCCCTCTAAAGTCCAACAAACCAAATTGAGCCCAAATCAAATTGGCCCAAATAGGGTATTCTTAGCCCAAATCAAATTGAGCCCAAGTAATTCAAAATTCGAAATCCTAACTACTTGCACAAAAATCTCCAGGCCTACACCTATAAATAGAGGCCTCATTTCATTCATTTTGATCATCAAGAAATCAGAAGCATTCAAGGCTCTAAAATTCTCTGCAGAGATTTTAGAGTGTTCTTCAGCAAGCGGAGGATCTTCAAAGGCGTTCTTCATGCAAAGCGGCGAGAAGTGGTGTTCGAGTGGAGATCAAGGTGATAAGCCTCTTCGATTCGGCGTTTCTTCAAGGCGTTCTTGGGGAAAAGCAGCAAGAAGCAGTGTTCGAGTGGAGATCAAGGTGCTAAGCCTCTTCGATTCGACGTTTCTTCAAAGTTCTTCGTGGATCTTCAACGAAAAAGTCCCGAAAAGTCCCGAAAAGTCCCGAAGGTCCCAAAAAGTCCCGAAAATCAACGTTTAATCCAAAATACGGCGTCAAGCCCTTGGATTAACGTTACAAAGTCCCAAATTAAGAACGATCTTCAACGACGTTCATCTAAAAAGTCCCTAAATTCGGCGGTTAATCCAAAATACGGTGCTAAGCCTTTGGATTAACGTTATAAAAGCCCCAAATACAAGATCGGAAAGGATTCGGCTACGGATCCAGCTCCAAAAGCTCAAGAAATCCAAGTGAAGTTCAAGAAGAGAGAATCAGAGGAGAAATTAGAGATTGTAACCCGCAAATACTCGGTTTAAATCCGAAATTAAATAAAATCGTTTACCATTTTCGCGTTTTTATATTTAATTCACGAATTTGTGTTTACAAATTGGCACGCCCAGTGGGACAATCTCTACCTCTCATCTCTACTCTTCAAGCAAATCAAGTCTCGACGATGACACCAATCAAGATTAAGATTAAGAGAGGTGTTGCATCCGGATCAGCTGGTCTTGACTTTGAATACGTGAACGTAGTCACGAGGAGTATGTCAAGAAGCTCGAAGTCATCGTCTTCTTCAGAGGAGGCTATTGTAGAGGGTCCACCACCCAACACTGTGAATGAGGAGAACGATCCAGCATGTTCCCCTACTCGTTCCACAGCAAGCTCATCAGATTCAAGCACAGCCTCAGCAATGGCAACAGACACTACGACTATTGAGGAGCAATTGTCAAGCTTAACTCGAGCCATAGAAGGACTCACGAAACATGTCCACGAACAAGATGCTCGGATTGCTAAATTGATGAGCAATACAGACAAAGGAAAGCAAGTCGAAGGGCATGATGCTGAGACGTCTGGTGAACGCCAGCCAATGGAAGTTGACCAAACTCTTAAAGATTTACAAGTTTCTCCCGATGGTTTGGTGCCCGTTGACCGATTGAAAGAAATCATACTTGGGGCAATCAAAGATAAGTTGGAGGAAAATCCTAAGTCCTCATTCACCTACAGCAAGTCTTACACGAAGAGGATTGACAGTTTGAAGATGCCAGCTGGTTATCAACCTCCGAAGTTGCAACAGTTCGATGGCAAGGGCAATCCAAAGCAGCATATTGCTCACTTCGTAGAGACTTGCAACAATGCCGGCACTTACGGAGATCACTTGGTAAAGCAATTTATACGCTCTCTAAAGGGCAATGCATTCGACTGGTATACCGATTTGGAAGCTAGCTCGATTGACAGTTGGGAGCAAATGGAGCAGGAATTTCTCAACTGGTTCTACAGCACTCGTAGAACGGTAAGCATGATTGAATTGACAAACACTCGTCAATCAAAGGAGGAATCGGTAATAAATTACATAAACCGATGGAGGAACTTAAGTTTGAATTGTAAGGATAGATTGACCGAAGCTTCGGCAATCGAGATGTGTATTCAAGGAATGCAGTGGGGTCTTCGATATATCCTACAGGCAATTCGGCCAAGGTCGTTTGAAGATTTGGCGACTAAAGCTCACGATATGGAGCTGAGTATGTCTACAACCAGAGCTGGAGGGCCGCCAACTCAGGAGCCTTGGAAGTTCAAAGACAAGCAGGAAGTTAAGAAAGGGGGAAAACCTTTCACTAAAGATTCGAATAAAGAATCCATGGCAGTGACCGCTACTACTGTCAAATTCAAAAAGGGTGAAACTGATACGGGGAGTAAAGGAAAAGGCGTCGCCCAAGAATGGGGGCAAAGGAGAACAAGTCTGAGGGAATTACAACAAAAACAGTATCCATTCCTAGACTCTGACATCCCCGGAATGTTCGATGACCTGATCAAGAATGACCTCATCGAATTACCAGAAATGAAACGACCGGATGAAGCTGGGCGAATGGATGACCCAAAGTATTGCAAATACCATCGGTTGGTAGGGCATCCAATCCAAGACTGTTTCATATTCAAGGAGAAAGTTATGCAGCTAGCCAAGGAAGGAAAGATCTTGCTAGAGGATAGTGAGACAACGGCAAATGCTGTCACAGTTGAGAACAACAGCGCATGTAGAGACCTCTCTTGCCATATGACCAGCGAGGAAGATGATGAACGACCTCAGACCAACGATGGTCTCGATGACAAAGTTAATGGTTGTTTTTCAACGATAGCTTTCACAGATGAAGACTTAATGCTTGGTTCAGAATCCCATAACAGGCCACTATTCGTAGTTGGCCATACTCGAGAGCAGAAAGTGAATCGGATATTGATTGACGGAGGTTCCGGGGTAAACATTTTACCCTTACGAGTGATGAAAAAGATGGAGATACATATGGATGAACTCGCAGGCAGTCGGCTGATGATACACGGGTTTAATCAGGAAGGACAGAGGGCCCTTGGCACCATAGTGTTGGATTTGCTAATTGGTGGGATGCCATCGACTGTAACTCTCCACGTCATAGATGCCAGGACTTCATATAACATGCTTCTAGGGCGCCCGTGGCTGCACGAAAATGGTGTGGTTCCTTCTACCCTACATCAATGCTTCAAATACTTTAGTCAAGGGGTTGTGAAAACAGTGGTCGGAGATGATAAACCTTTCACAGAGGCAGAGTCGTACTTTGCTGATGCCAAATACTTCTTTCGAGGTGCGAAAGAACCAAAGAACGAGGAAGGTCCAACACGGAAGGACTGCAAGGAGGCATCAACATCTCGCCTCAAAGAGAACAAATCAGTTCCCTCTATTGTTGAGGCATTGGAGGAGTTAACATTGCCGTTAACTAAACTGGATGGAAAGAAGCCATCTTCACAGCCAATTAAGGGGTTTGTTCGTCCTACTCAAGGACCTAAGGTGGAACATGATGTTACAAAGTTTTACGGTCCTAAAGCTTACAAGCTCTTAGTCAAAGCCGGGTATGATACACGGGAAAACTGTGCATTGGGGAAGGTTGTTAGTCAGTCAGAACATAGACTTAATGACACCCAGAAAATGTTGAGAAAGAGCGGCTATGCCGTAAAGAGTACCAAAATGGGACTTGGTTATACCACAAAGAATCCGGTTCGCATTGCAATTAAAAGAGCCAATGCCAACCACATTTCTGAAGAAGAATACTCATCGACAAATGATGCGTTCGATGAAGATGGTAAGAAGGTAAGACGACTTTCGGTCTTTGAGAGACTTGGGAAGTCTGCTAGCAAGAAGAGTAAGAAGATGAAACGCCCCTCAGTCTTTGATAGACTCGGGCCACAAACCCATCATCAAAAGTTGGGTGTTTCCAGAGTTCGGAGCTCAAAGCAATCCCGCATGAAGAGGCAGCATATGTTGACAATAGCATATGGGGGTGTATCCAAAGCCAGAAGGCAAACCATTGTTCTCGAGTATAGCGACAAAGAAGATGATACAGAGAGTGTAGCTTCTTCCAATTTTGTCAGTACCTACAACATTCAACAGCAAGTGCCACAAGATAGGGAAAGGGCACAAAGAAGGATCACTCGAATGATCAGAGAAGGGTACGTCTTTGATGTTATCAACACTATGCAAACCATCCAAGTTAGAGGAAGAGATGGTCGAATAAGATCACGTGTGGACCTTACGAAAACAAATGAATACAATGAAGACATCGCAACTGTGAATTACATCACCGAATGCGAAGATGTTCAAGTGGAGGAAGTGGATGCAGAGGATGCTCCTCCAGAACTCGAAGAGGGTGTCAAGACAACTATTGATGAGTTGAAAGAAATTAACTTGGGCGATGTTAACGACCCGCGACCAATCTATGTGAGTGCTTTATTGTCCGATGATGAGGAAGAAACTTACATTGAACTACTACGTGAGTTCAGAGATGTATTCGCATGGTCGTATAAAGAGATGCCGGGACTGGACCCGAAAGTAGCAGTACACCATCTCTCAGTAAAGAAGGGAGTTCGACCAGTCAAGCAGACTCAACGCCGATTCCGACCAGATCTTGTTCCGTTAATTGAAGTTGAGGTAAACAAGCTTATTGAAGTAGGTTTCATCCGAGAAGTAAAGAATCCTACATGGATCTCGAGCATTGTCCCGGTGAGAAAGAAGAACGGACAGATTCGTGTGTGTGTTGACTTTCGGGATTTGAATGTTGCATGTCCCAAAGATGATTTTCCGTTACCTATTCCCGAACTTATGATCGATGCAACAACGGGTCATGAAGCTCTAAGTTTCATGGATGGGTCGTCAGGTTACAATCAAATTCGTATGTTGCCAAAAGACGAAGAGCTCACTGCTTTTCGAACCCCGAAAGGAATATACTGCTACAAAGTGATGCCATTTGGTTTGAAGAATGCAGGCGCAACATACCAAAGAGCCATGCAAAGGATTTTCGACGACATGCTTCACAAGAATGTTGAATGTTATGTTGATGACTTAGTCGTGAAATCAAAGAGGAGGAATGATCACCTCCAAGACCTGAGGGTGGTTTTTGAACGCTTGAGGCGATACCAGCTTAGGATGAATCCTTTGAAGTGTGCATTCGGGGTCAAATCAGGAAAGTTTCTTGGATTTGTTGTTCGCCAGCGAGGGATTGAAATCGAGCAAGCAAAGATTGATGCAATCTTAAAGATTCCGGAACCTCGAAACATTCACGAGCTTAAAAGCCTACAAGGAAAGTTGGCATACCTCAGAAGATTCATTTCAAACTTAGCCGGACGATGTCAACCATTTAGTCGTCTCATGAAGAAAGATACACCATTTGAATGGGATGAATCTTGCAGTAATGCTTTCAAAAGCATCAAGTCATATTTGATGAAGCCACCAGTATTGATCGCTCCGGTGCCCGGACGTCCGTTGATTCTTTACATCGCTGCTCAAGAGCGTTCAGTTGGAGCCTTGCTGGCGCAAGAAAACGAGTCGGGAAAGGAAAATTCTTTGTACTACCTGAGTAGAATGATGACTCCAAATGAATTGAAGTACTCTCTAATTGAGAAGTTGTGTCTGGCTCTTATATTCGTGATCCAGAAGTTAAAGCATTATTTCCAAGCTCATACCATCCATCTTGTATCGAGAGCAAACCCGTTGAAGTATGTTATGTCTAGGCCAGTTCTCTCGGATCGACTCGCAAGATGGTATCTCCACTTGCAACAATTTGAGATCATTTACGTCCCTCAAAAGGCTGTCAAGGGACAAATTCTGGCCGATTTCTTAGCCGATCATCCAATGCCTGCAGAATGGGAGTTATGTGACGACCTTCCAGACGAAGATGTCCTAAATGTTGAAATAACCCCTCCATGGAAGATGTATTTTGATGGGTCCGCTCATAAAGAAGGAGTTGGTGCTGGAGTTGTGTTTGTAACATCTGATGGAGAAGTATTGCCCTATTCTTTCACTTTAATAGAGAATTGCTCAAACAATGTTGCTGAGTACCAAGCACTCATACTTGGGTTGGAAATGGCAGTCGATATTAAGCAACTACATCTCAGGGTGTATGGAGATTCAAAGTTGATAGTGAACCAAATGCTTGGATCGTACGAGGTTAGAAAACCAGAGTTGCTTCCTTATCAAAAGTACGCTCGACGACTCATGAATTATCTCGGAGACGTGGAAATTGAGCATGTTCCAAGGAAAGATAACAAACAAGCTGACGCTTTAGCAAAACTTGCTTCAGCAATTGCATTGCCCGAAAGTAAAGCCCGTATCCCAATATGTAAAAGTTGGGTTGTGCCCCCTATATTTGAGGATGACGGTGATAAAGAAGGTGAAAGTCATGTTATTGAGGTATTCGAAATTGAAGAAGAAGATTGGCGACAGCCATTTGTCGACTACTTGAAATACGATAAGTTGCCAAGTGATCTGAAGCGAAGAGTGGATATCAGACGTCGAGCCCCTCGATTCATATACTACAAGAGTGTGCTTTATAGACGATCATTTGATGGGGTCTTCTTAAGGTGTCTCAGTAATGGTGAAGCCGCCCACGCAATGGAAGAAGCGCATGCCGGAATTTGTGGCGCTCATCAGTCAGGGCCAAAGTTACACTTTCGAGTGAAGAGGATGGGTTATTACTGGCCAACAATGGTGAAAGACTGTATGGATTACGCACGAAAATGTCAAGCTTGTCAGTTTCATGCCAACCTTATCCATCAACCCCCAGAACTGTTGCACCCAACCGTTGCCTCGTGGCCATTCGATGCTTGGGGTCTAGATGTGGTGGGACCACTAACGAAGTCATCAGGCGGTCATCTCTACATCCTAGCTGCAACCGATTACTTCTCTAAATGGGCGGAAGCCATACCTTTGAGAGAAGTGAAGAAAGAAAATGTTGCTGATTTTATTCGAGTCAATATCATTTTTAGATACGGGGTCCCTCGGTACATCATCACCGATAATGGAAGATCGTTCAGTAACAGTCACATCGACAAACTTTGTGACAAGTTTGACTTCAAACAAAGGAAATCTTCTATGTACAACGCAGCTGCTAATGGACTCGCTGAAGCTTTCAACAAGACTTTGTGCAACCTCTTGAAGAAAGTAGTCTCCAAGTCAAAGCGAGATTGGCATGAAAAGATGAATGAAGCTCTATGGGCATATCGAACTACTTACAGAACGCCTACACAAGCTACTCCCTATTCGTTGGTGTATGGTGTTGAAGCAGTTGTTCCCCTTGAGAAACAGATTCCATCTCTAAGGATGGCGATACAAGAAGGGCTGACGGAAGAAGAGAATGCACGTTTGCGTCTTGAAGAGTTGGAAGCCTTAGATGAGAAAAGATTGGAAGCACAACAAAGGCTCGAATGCTATCAAGCCCGCCTTTCCAGAACGTTTAACAAGAAAGTGGGGATACGTTCTTTTCAAGTTGGTGATTTGGTTCTTGCTGTAAGAAGGCCTATCGTAGTAACTCACCGTGTTGGGAATAAATTCTTGCCTAAGTGGGACGGCCCATATGTTGTTAAAGAAGTTTACACAAACGGCGCCTACAAGCTGATTTCTGAAGATGGCGTGAACGTTGGTCCTATAAACGGGAAGTTTTTGAAACGCTACTACGCGTAAAGAAAACAAGAATGCTCCATAAACGCATGAGCCTAAACTGCTTGTCGCTCCAAGAACGCATGAGCCTAAACTGCTTGTTACTCCATGTACGAGACTAAACTACTTATTACTCCTGGTCCGCACGAGTATAAACTGTGTACGACAACCACCAAAGGTAAATACATGTGGTTAAACTGTTAACTTACTCCACTAAAGGCATTTTAAGTGGTTAAATACTTAAATCCCTACTTTGTCTACAGTAGTTAAAGAATAGTCACTCCTGGCCCGCATGAGTATAAACTGTGAACGGTCCCCCCCCCCCCCCCAAAATATAAATCATATTTTGCTTGAACTACGTTATGACTTGATCCTCTTTAAAGAGGTACGTAGGCAACTTAGTATATTTCTAAGTACAGTCATAAGTTAAAGTCGGATCGATGAACACAAAAGTGACGAACATATGAAGCATGAAGAAAACAAAGAAGGAAGAAAGTGAAGGGGGCAATGCCCAAACCTTATTTTGCCTTGTATTTCTGATTTTGTACTTCAATTTTGTAGAGGGGTGTACCTTTTCCCTTGACCCAGGTTTTGTCCTTAAGGAGGGTTTTCCAAGGCAAGGTTTTAACGACGCTCCGGCCTCTAGTTCGACATGTGAACTTATGGCTTTATGGTTTTCTTTTAATAGAGAATCTTTATTCTCCAAAAAGGGCCAATTCATTTATCTCGATGAATATACAAAAGCAAGCATTGAAGAATATGAACATGTGAGATATAGACGAAGAAAAGAAAATTTTAATCAAAGTGCCAAAGCAAAAATGGAATAGATACATGGAGTGTGCGAAGCAAAATATCCATGTAAAACAACAGATAAAACAAGGAAAAATATAAAGGTCATAAAGCAACTAAATAAAGAGGCCTAAACCCTTAAACTCTTCTAAAGCCTCCTCTAGCTCGGTCTTCGTCTTCTTCAAGCCTTCAATTACAACATCTTCTATTGGGGGCGTATTGTTGATAGTGGAGATTTCGTCTTGAAAATTTAGGATCTCGGTATCAAAACCTTGAACTATTAATGTTTCTTTTTCCTCCAAAGACTGGGTCAATACTTTCTTCTCCTTCTTCAACTCCTTCAAGCGTCGCACCTTATCCTTGACTTTATGAAGCTTTGTTTGGATAGCCTTGGCTTGAGAAAGATTTTCAGCACGTTTCTCCTCAACCTCGTGAAGGGCATGCTTAATTTCAGTCAACCGTTGATTAAGAGCCTCCTTAGGACATCCATCGGAAGATTTAGACCTCATCGTATCATGAGCGTCGGCTCTCTCAAACAAGGATATCAAAGACGCCTCTATAGTCGGGAGTTCAGTTTGGGCATAAGTCTGTAACCTCGTGAATGCAATAAACACTTTCTCCTTCATAGAAGATAAGAAGTTAATAGGGGTTTCCATGATTCTTGTTTGAAGAGCTTTCCATGTAGACGAAACAAAGTCTCGTTCACGATCAAAAAAGAACTTATCACATTGAAATACTGAAACTGCTTGAGTACACTGCTTCCCAACGTTGATAGGGGAAGAAGCTTTCAAAATCTTCACCGAAGACGATGCCTCTTCCTCATCTGATCCATAATTACTACCAAAGATGTCAACCATCGCCTGAAAAAGTGGACATGTGAACATAATTAGTAAAGTAGTGGTATAAAAATGGAAAGTAAAAGAAGAGTGAGTGACGAAAACCTCTTTCTTCAAGGAGTCTTTAACCGATTCCTCCAAAGGTACTAAAGCTTTGGTAACCTTCTTGGCCCGTTTCCAATGGCGATCATCGTTGTTACCTTGACTCTCTTCCGAGCACTGAGAAACACTCTTTCTCTTGTTAGTCTCAACCACTTGCGCAACTTCAGGAATCAAGGGAGGATCAGCCGGCTTTCGAGAAGTATCTTCATCAGGTTCTCCACAAGGATCATGACTATCAATAACTAACACATCTTCTTCCAAGACATTGTCATGCTTCGAGTTGATCAAGTCGTCAACATGATTTTCTAAGTAAGTACCATGAGCTTGGGCCCACCACTTCTTGTAATCTGGTGAAGAATACGACTTAGGATTCACCGGGGCAATCGGAAAACACACCTTAGCACGAGATCCGCGCAAAGCACAAGATTGCCAATAATGCGTCCCGTTATCTAATGGGGTGTCACGAAGATCAAAATTCAACTCTCCCGGAACTTCTTGGTAAAAGCCGAATTGACGGCTAAATCGATGTGGGCTGTAAGGTTCAACAATAAAGCGATTACCTTGTCTCCAAGTGAGGTAATTGGATCGGATAGTGACGAAGTAACTCTAGTTAGCCCGTTGACCAGTTCCGGAATCAACATAAGAAGTAAGTTGCTGCCGATTTAACATATTGCATGTCCATTCGGCAGACTCTCCTCTATGAATCCGTTTACGAGCCTCCGCAGGGTTATGGTATTTAGCACCATTCTCTCCAGAATACTTCACCATCATAGGGGCACGGTGATTATGTACAGCAGGGTAATGAGTCCTAAAATATCGGGCTAACCAAACGTACACAAAATGAACCGGAAAGGCAGATCGAGCTCGGGACGGTTCGGGGTGCAGCGAAATCCGATTCAAACCCCTGTAAATATTAGCCAAGCCCGGTACGACAAGATTAACTGTCTTACCCGCAGCCATCAAACTAGCCATTTTGAAAGTAGCAGGACGTATCATATTCACTTCACCATTAGGAAGGGCGAATACGCAAAGCCAACAAGCTAAATGAGCAGCAAGATATGTCTCTTCTTGCTGGGCCGGTTCAATCTTGAGTGTTTTAAACAAAGTAACTTCTGCATTGGACCACGGCTTATGGACTCCAAGACTCCCAAGTGGATTATGAGTCGACTTAGGGCGACAACTTCTCTTTTTCTCACTTCGTGTGGGAGGTTGACGATACTTTCCAGTTTTTCTTGACCAAAATTCAATCCCTCGTTCAATCGATACGCCGCCCCTAGGAACGCTCCCACGATGCATGTGGTAAGCGTGGAGTAAATATTTACAACTCTTTGGAAGGCATAAGTCCCCAGTTTCGTCAAAAAGTTCGGGCGCGTCAGGAATCACCTCGTCATATAGATAGCCGTCTAGAGGAAGGTCAGTTAGCTCATGCATGTCCCATAATGAGATGGACATCTCTCCAAAAGTAGTGAGCAACGTATTTGTAGACGGACACCATGCCTCACAGAAAGCTTTGATAATTTCGGAATTAAAGTCATAAGTAAAAAGGGAGGCAAAGACAGCGTAATAAATCCTGGCGTCCTTGAGGGTATGTCCACATCGGCTCAAAACGTCTTCAGTCCACTCCCAATATCCTTTGTGATAACCGAATTCTCCAGAAAATTCTATAGTTCCTCTCCAATTGTCCTTGCCCATAACTATACGCCTCCCCAAGGTTGGCAGATGGCTTACATCCTCTTCAATCTCGTTGCGATGGGAAGTGTTGTCAAGAACCCAAACTTTCGTCGATTTGTTCAAAGATATCTCATGCGACCAATTGTCCAAGTGAAGTCCGACATTTGATAAAAGCCAAGGTTTCGTAGAGTTACCAATAAGGGGCGTTTCTACACGTAAATGGGTCCCTTTCTCTAAGGGTTGGCGTTTGTCATTGAGGATCACCAAATAACGAGCTCCGGAAGAAGTAACATTAGTTTTGAAATGGACCATTTTAAGGAATCTAAAGAGAAGAAGAAAATTATTAGAAAATTCATCGTAAAGGGACAATTAATTTATCCTAAATTAATTTAACAAATAAGTAGCTGGATTTATCTAAATTAATAAAGGGTCAAGCTGGGTTGAATTAATTAAGTAGGACATTTCAGTTGGGGCCTGTTTCGAATTAATTGAGTAAATGATGACACCTCATTGGGCCCATTTCCTTAATAAATCAAGCCCAAATCCAAATCATATGCTGCCCTATTTCCTCACTAAAAAAGGGAAGAAAGCATAAACCCAAATCCCCAAATTATTTGGTATCTCCCGTTGGCTGCTTCATTACCTGCGAACCATAGCCGGAAATTAAATGTCGGCAATGGTCGTCGTCCACGTCGTAGCTCGCCCGCTGCTGCACTCCACACCGTCTCGCCTGGGTTCAGCCGCCACAGTCCGAGAGCCGTCGCCGTGGGTCACCCGCCGCCACAGTCCGACTGCCGTAGCCCGCTGCCGCTGCACTTTACACCGCCTCGCCTGGAACCGGCCGTCGTTCACTCCCAGCGATTGCCTCGTCTTCTATGGCCGCCGCACCCCTAAGCTCAGTCGCCATCTCGCTTGGGTCCTGCCGCCGCGCCCCAAAGTTCACAGTCCGCCGCCACAGTCCGACTGCCGTAGTCCTGCCGCCGCGCCCCAAAGTTCACAGTCCGCCGCCTCGCCCAGAACTGTCGACCCACCGTTGCAGGCCGTCGTCAACCACAGTCCACCGCCACGCTCCGCCTGAAGCCGACGCCGTATCGCGCCGAAGCTCCGTCGCTGACCGCGCCCCGCCTGGGTCTAGTCGTCGACCGCGCCCCGAAGCTCCGTCGCCGGAAAACAAGCGGCACCGCCTCCCTCGCAGGCTCAAAACAAGTAATTTCAAAATCCCCTTCCTTTTCAAACTGTTCAAATCCGAAGAGATTAATACACCGACAACCGAAAACCCACTCTCTTTCGAATTTGGTCAATTTGATTAAGAAGGGCTATTGAAAAAATTGACTTGGGCGAAAATAAGTTGTGGATTCTTCCAGTTCATTAAAATCCACAGAATCGAAAGAGTAAAAAGACCCACGGGACACTCACATTCTCTTTCGAATTCTGTGAATATTTAAGAAATCCTTCTTCTTATGAGTGTTAATTCTTTTTTTTGAGATTCACAAGTTTCAAAGAGAGTAAAAAGACCCCTTGTCCCTTGGATCTCTCGTTTGAAAACCGTGAAATCGATAAGAATTCGTCACAGGGGTATGAAGTAATCGGATCACAGTGCATGAACATAATATATTTTTTGGACAAAGCATATATGTAGTACAAAACAATGAAAGGAAAAGCAGAATAGTTTTAACAAATTGATACGGATGCATACATACATATACGTGCCAAAAAAAAATAATCAAGAGAATGTTGCAGGAAAGGTTACCTCGTGAACTCTGAGTCTCTGACAATTGCTTTCTGATAATTGTTTTGCTTCGTAACAATTGAGCTTTGATAATTACTTTGCTTCTTTGTGAATGTGATAAATTATGAAGTGATGATTGAAGGAGGCATCCTTTATATAGGCTTGAAAAGGTGAAAAGATAAGGATCAACAAGCACATATTTTGGTATATCTCAACTAAATCTCCACAATTCTTGGAAAATCATATTTCAAAGATTTGGTGATATATATTTTGTGATTTACGGATGAAAGATATTCAAATACAATTGGGCCTTCTTCTTGGACTAGACTAATTGTAAGAAGAAAAGAATTGGGCTTTGAAACACTCCATACACTCATGAACTTGTTTGTTCATTTTGGCCCAAAAGACTACACTATTTGAGCCCATGAGATTAATTTTATTAATTGTGACAATTCATAAAGTCCAATAACACAAAATTTAGGTATGGGGAAAACATTGAAATAATTTCGCAATTCATCCACTTCAAAGACAAATGTACTTGTGGATGAAATACGAGGGGGCAATTTGTAGACGAGGAAAATTCAATTACGAATTAAATTGCGACGCGTGGAAATTACGGGTTAAACATTAATTAAATTTATTATTTATTTGTTGGAATAAATTTAATTCCTAAAATAAAGATATAATTAATTAATATTTAATTGTTCCCTCCAATTAATTTGGGCCTTGAAAGATCAATGAGTTAAAATGGATCTTCGAAGCCCAATAAATAAAGACGGGCCTCTAAAAGTCCGATAAATAAAGACGGACCTCTAAAGTCCAATAAAACAAGACGGGCCTCTAAAGTCCCATAAATGAAGATGGGCCTCTAAAGTCCAACAAACCAAATTGAGCCCAAATCAAATTGGCCCAAATAGGGTATTCTTAGCCCAAATCAAATTGAGCCCAAGTAATTCAAAATTCGAAATCCTAACTACTTGCACAAAAATCTCCAGGCCTACACCTATAAATAGAGGCCTCATTTCATTCATTTTGATCATCAAGAAATCAGAGATTTTAGAGTGTTCTTCAGCAAGCGGAGGATCTTCAAAGGCGTTCTTCGTGCAAAGCGGCGAGAAGTGGTGTTCGAGTGGAGATCAAGGTGCTAAGCCTCTTCGATTCGGCGTTTCTTCAAGGCGTTCTTGGGGAAAAGCAGCAAGAAGCAGTGTTCGAGTGGAGATCAAGGTGCTAAGCCTCTTTGATTCGACGTTTCTTCAAAGTTCTTCGTGGATCTTCAACGAAAAAGTCCCGAAAAGTCCCGAAAATCAACGTTTAATCCAAAATACGGCATCAAGCCTTTGGATGAACGTTACAAAGTCCCAAATTCAAGAACGATCTTCAACGACGTTCATCCAAAAAGTCCCTAAATTCGGCGGTTAATCCAAAATACGGTGCTAAACCTTTGGATTAACGTTATAAAAGCCCCAAATACAAGATCGGAAAGGATTCGGCTGCGGATCCAGCTCCAAAAGCTCAAGAAATCCAAGTGAAATTCAAGAAGAGAGAATCAGAGGAGAAATTAGAGATTGTAACCCACAAATACTCGGTTTTAATCCGAAATTAAATAAAATCGTTTACCATTTTCGCGTTTTTATATTTAATTCACGAATCTGTGTTTACAAATTAAATAAAATCGTTTACCATTTTCGGAGTTTTTATATTTATCATATTTTTAATAGTGATATTTGTATCAGGTAGTGACAACAATTGACTCTAAAAACTAACACAATTAGTAAAGATAATCATGTCTATTAACATATAGTAATATATTCTCATTCATCATTCATTGCTCATTCATCATTCATTAACTCAAACATGAAAAGTGGCAATATTTATGTAAAAAGTGACAAAATTTATGTAAAAAGTGATAATGTTGAACTAAAAATTGATAGTCACTTTTGATAAAGTCGTTATCACTTTTAACTAAAATCTTAATTCTTTTTGGTATAAAAATATATTACTATTATTATTATATATTATACCTTTGAATTATATAATTTTATACATTTCATCTAAGTTAAAAGTTGATAATGTTTAAGTAAAAAATGATACTTGTTGTAAATTAGAAATGATAGTTTCAAAAAATGGTAAATTTTGTAACACTTGAAAAATATTGAATATACAAGTTATATTTTAAAAGTAAATTAGATACTAAAAGTGATATTCATATAACTTGAAAGTGGACCGTCTCACGAATCTCATTCCGTGAGAAGAGTTTTCCTTGACCACATGTAAAAAGTGATAATATTTTTAACAAAACTGACTTATCATTTTTTATTTAAACATCACTTTTTTATAAACATAAGATCGGAGAAAAAAATATAAATTGCCCAACCTAAAATTTTGAAATATGGGTTAAATGGATTCTTCTCACGAAAAAATATTATTGAGACGGTCTCATACAAATTTTTGTTCAATAATAATATATTTAATTTAAAAATGCTTACTTTTGAATTAATGTAGTAATTCTTTTGGAGATCTTCGAAGTAATATTTGGATAGACGTAGATGCCTAATTCCATTAAATTCTAGTTTCATTATTATTATTTTTTCATAAAAAAATCGAATATCAAAATAATTATCAAACAAAATCAGCATATAATTAAAAAAATATATAAGAATTTTGAGGCCCAGTCCAATTAATTTTAAAGCCCAAGTAAATGTCAATTAAAACTGAACATGGCAACCGACGTACCCAATTCGCTAATGGATATGTTTAATTGGGCTTTTGGCGTGTTTAAGAGAAAATTTCATTTTACAACTTAGGACGAATTCAAAATATATCCTTTAAGTTTTTACATTTTCAATTTACGTCCTGGGATGTCCAATTTACATCCTTTTCGGTCCAATTTACGTCCTTTCCACCGAAAAATTAGAAATTCAGTCAAATAGTTCAATTTACATCCTTTATGTTTAAAAATTATAAATTAATAATTAAAAAAATCTGAAAATATCATTAAAAATTAAAAAATCTCATTAAAAACTTATAAATGGTGTAAAATAAATATAAAAAATCTAAAAAAATTATAAATTCTACAACTCAAAAAATCTGAAAATGTGTAAATTTAATTTTTTCTTTTCTAAAAACTCATAAAAATAAAAAAATCTATAAATTAAAATTTTAAAAATGTTTAAAAAAAATCCATAATTTAAAAAATATCGTGAAAATGAATTTGGGACGATTCCAAAATCGATTAAGGTGTGGAATTTCCACTCAACCTCGACAGTGAGTTGGAAATTCTCGTGGGACCCAAATTTTTTAGGAGTTCGAGCAAAATTTTAATGGCAGACGAGTATGAATCAAGTCTGATTTTTAATGAAATGTTAATAATTTTTATTAGTCTTATTAGATTTTCAGAATTGGTAATTTTTAATCTACGCATTTTTAATAAATTGATGAGATATTTAGAGTTTTTAAATTTTTTAATGAGATTTTGAATTTCTGAATTTTTAAAATTTTAAATTACACATTTTTCATTCTTTGAATTGTAGAATTTTTTATTTTTTATACTTTCAAAATTTTAGATTTCTTATTTTATTTTACACATTTTATAATTTGTAATGATATTTTTCGAAATTTTAGTGATATATTTTGAATTTTATTTTACACATTTTATATTTTTTAATTTTTAGGAGGTTTTTGGATTTTTTTATGATATTTTTAAATTTTTTAAATCTTTAATGGGATTTTTAGAAAAAATTAATTATTAAATTTTAATTTTCAAACTTAAAGGACGTAAATTGGACTATTTGGCCGGAATCCCAATTTATTCCTCACATTTCGGTAAGTTTTAACATTTTCCGGCGAAAAGGACGTTAATTGGACCAAAAAGGACGTAAATCGAAAAATTAAAAACTTAAAGGATATAAATTGGATTATGCCTAAATTACAGGACGTAAAATGAAATTTTCTCGCGTGTTTAATCTTAATAAATCACCCGCATTTGTATTTATAAAAAAAGGGTCAAATGTAGACCCGTCTCACCAAACAAGATCCGTGAGACGGTCTCACCCAAGACCTTCCCTTATATATATTCAAATTTAAATAATAAGAATTGATTAGAATATAAATTCAATTATCAAGAATCAAATACACTCAATTGCTTATATATATTTATTCTTCAAATTCAAATATTAAAAATATAAATATATTTAATTCATTTCAATTAAATTCAAATATTAAGGGGGTTGTATTCAATTGAGATTCTATTGGATTTTTTTGAACTTTTAAAATCTGGGAGTATTCAATCCGGATTTTTAAAAGTCTTTCAAAATTTTGAGGTATTCAATACGGATTTTAAAAAGTCTTAAAAAATCTTTCGGTATTCAACAATCTATAGACTTTAATACTCTATGGATTTTATTGGATTCTCCTCCAAAAATATAAATAAATTACACTATCCAAAATCTCTTCTAAAAAATAGAGATTTCAACGGATTCTCTCAAAACACTCTGAATCATCAACTTTAACCTTTATTTTCATTAAAAAAAAAATTAACATGATTCTTCAAAAAAATAGATAGAGTTCACGTCAATTATGCCATTGGAGAAATTGCGGAGAGTGAGAGCTTCACCGCCATTATTATCGTAAAAAAGATTACATTTCTGTATTTCAAAATTCTGTTCTCAATAATATATTCTCGATCGCCACCTAATTTATAACATTAATTATTGTACAAAGATTATTAGGAATATAATATTAACATGATTTATATATATACATCTTTATAATATATTATGTTTATCCTTATTTCTTAAATATTTTGTAAATATTTGATGTATATTTGATATACCTTGATATAGATAAAGACTCTGAAGAGAATAATAATGATGAATAATAATATTTTTTTTTGAATTAATATATTTTTGGTATTTTTTTCTAAATAATTTAGATAACTTTTTTTTATATACAAGTGTGTTCGATATACGTTTGTATCAATAGTTTCAAGGGCGTAGTCTATGAAAATTCATGTAAATCAATAAAAAAATGTGTAGAGTCTATGAATTTTCTAAATCCACTGACTTTTTAAAATCCAAAAAAATCCAACAGAATCTCAATTGAATACACCCCATAAATACCGATTTAGGATTAGAATTTAATTATTAAGAATTAAATATATTATTCAATTTTCTTTTGTCATTTTCTATATTATTTAAGAATTTAGGTAATTTACAGATCATTTAAAAAAAAAAAAAAACTCTTTAACACATTTCAAAACTTTAAAGACACAAAAAATATATATATGATTTGAAAAATTCTAAAAATTTAAGATAATTTATTTATTTACTTATTTTATAACTAACGAATTTTTTTTCCTGATATTTCCAGGTTAATTATTTTTAGATATTTTTCACATTTTTTGTCATATTCCGTATTATTTAAGAATTTAGGTAATTAGATATCATAAAAAAAAAAAAAAAAAAAAAAAACTAACATCCCAAATATTCTGAACACATTTCAAAATTTTAAAGACAAGTATTTTTATATACATATATAAAATGACTAAATAATAAATAGAGAGTAAAAGTCCTTTAAAAAATAATTTGAAAAACTTTGAAAAAAATTGTAATTAAAATTTGAATATTTTTAGAAAAATTAAATATTTAAAAAATTAACCAATTGTAATAAATCAATTAAAATGCTGAAAAAAATAAAATATTATTCTTCAAAAATTAATTAATTAAATTAGTTTGGAAGATTTTTAGTTGATTTTAATATTCTTAAATTTTATTTAACTTTAATTTTTTTAATTTTTTAATTTAATAATTTTAAGATTGTTTCGTTTTTGCTTATAATTTTTTTTAATTTTGTTTAGTCAAATTTTGAATCATTAATTGATGTTTTTAATTTAATTTTTTTTAATTTTATTTTATTTCCTTAATATACAATTTTTCAAATTTTTTTTATATTTTAATTGATTTTTTTTCAATTTAAGTATTTTTTAAAACTTACTTGATTTTCTTAATATTTTACATATTTTTGTTAGCATTTTTAGATTTTTTTAAAATGATTTTTCCATTCAATTTTTTAAAAATATTTAGTTGGTTTTCTAAAAAAGAAAATTCAACTTTTATTTTGTTCTTTTTAATTTTTTTATTATTGATTTTTTTTAATTTATATACTTTGAAGATCTTGTTGATTTTTATAATATTTTTATGTTTTTATTTAATTTATATTTTTTTTAGGGATAATGGATAAATAGGAAAGAAATTTGTAGCGGGACAAAAAAAAGTAGTTACAAATTTTAATTTTTATATATAATTCAATGTTATTTAAAGTGGAAAATATTCATTAAAATATTGTGCTCTAACACTTGAGCTATCCCACTTTGTCATATTGTCACTTTTATCACAACTTATGTTATTTTGTGACATAATAAAATATTGTCACAATATGTATATTTTTTGTGATAAATATTCAATAAAATATTGATAATATACAATGTTATAACTAATTATCACAACTTATGGAATTTTGTAGCATAATGAATTATGTGTCACTATTTATGTGTTTCTAGTGACAAATATTCAATAAAACATTGACGATATTTAAAGTTGTTACTAATTATTATAAAATTATGGTATTTTGTAACATACATAATAATTGTTACTATATGTGTATTTTTAGACGCGATTATTCAAATTAATATTGACAACATACAAAGTTAGTCACTAATTATTATAAAATTATGTTATTTGTGACATAATGAATAGTTGTCACTATATATGTGTTTTTAGTAATAAATATTCAATAAAATATTGACAAAATAAAAACGTGTCACTAATTATCACAACTTATAATATTTTATAACATAATAAATTATTTGTCACTATATGTGTGATTTCAGCAACAAATATTCAATAAAATATTGACAACATACAATGTTGTTACTAATTATCACAATTTATCTTATTTTGTAATAAAATGAATTATTTATCACTATATGGATAATTTTAGTGATAAATATTAAGTGAAATATTGACAACATACAAAATTGTCACTAATTATCACATTGTATGTTATTTTGTAACAAAATGAATTATTTGTCACTATATGGGTAATTTTAGTGACAAATTTTAAATGAAACATTGACAACATACAAAGTTGTCACTATATATCATACCGTATGCTATTTTGTAACATAATGAATTATTTGTCACTATATGTGTAGTTTTAGTGATGAATAGTAAGTGAAACATTGAAAACATATACAATTGTCACTAATGATCACACCTTATGGTATTTTGTAACATAATAAAAAATTGTCACTAAATGTGTATTTTTAGTGACAAAAATTCAAATGTTACTAATTTTTTTGTCACTAAATATGATTTTTTTTTTGTAGTGCTATGACGTGGTACTATTTGTAACAAACCCTAGAAAGTATAATTACCATTCTACCCCTCAGGTATAATATATATAAATCATCTATCTCATTGTTACACTCCTAAGCTAACTCTCACAGAAATACACTTTATCTCTCTATTATTCATCATCTTCCTCAACTGACTTGAGCGTCGGAGGTCCGTCGCCGGACACTCCTCCGGCCCGGTTTTCGTGCAGGTCTCGGGAGCAATCGTCATCCTCTATTCTCACCAATCATTCAATTAAAAACTCTTACGGAGCTCATTCATTCAGGTATCTCTGGTTATAATCATTCTTTGATTGAGTCCTTATCAGTCACCCCTACGAATTTGATAAGTTCTCATCACAATGGTTGGCATTGTTGAAGAGAGAAGAATGGAGAAGAATGTCAAGCCAACCGTCGCATTGAGCCTGTCTCAGGGCTGCTAGCTTTTAATTCGCCACATTGATTTAGTTCGCCTGAAGACCATCTTGTTCGGCCATTAGGCCTATGAGATCGCCATCAACGCTGGAAGATATATCAACATGTTCGTCCAAGTTTCAGAAGTTCATCTGAGCTTACCCAAGCACCAACAACTCGGCCTTTGAAGACCTGCATATCAAAGTTAACTCAACGAGCTCGTCCTAATCATCATGAAGACTAGCCAATAAGAAATGAACAACTCGGATTCAACAAAGACAAGTCAAAGAAGGTGAAAATCTTTCATGCTGCCTGGGACCATCCTACTTGTTGTCCTGTTTGCCATTTTTGGTCAACGCTCATGAGTTCATCCATCTCCTCGGTCAAACAACCGTGTTTGCTTACATAATAGACCCATCTCATGCGACCAGCCTCCTCACTCAATCAAGCCAACTCACAGGCGAGAAGACCATGTCAATTCACTACCTCGTCATCATTTCAATTAGTAACTTAGCTTTTTAAGTTATGAGGGGGCCTGTGCCACCTATCCGAACACGTGTCAGTACTCTCTAAGTAGACGGTCAATGTAAGAGCGTAAACTCGTGCTTATATTTAGTATAAGTAAGGTCTTTGACCTAATAATAAGCATATGATCACAATTCTAAAAAAACACACTTGCTTGACTAATACCTCCACAAGAATTCATTGATTGACTAGTCCTCCAAACCACATAGGACTATCATTTTTTGACTATCAACAAAATATAATGTTATTTCGTCCTTATAAAAAGATTAATTGGGTTCCCTACCCAAAAAATAATCTACTCAAATTTCGTCAGGTAAAAATGCACACAAACTGCATTCTGCATGCGATTGTTTAGGGAAAAAAAATGCGACAAAATTAAAGTTGATAAGGTCTTGAATATGCATTAATTCATTAGTTCATATATATATCATTCGTTCCGTCAAGAAACATCAAGAATACCTAAAGAAAAGGAGTAATATATAATCCTAATCTGGAGTTCCTCTCTTAATCGGAAACACAAGAAAGCTTCCAAGTTCATAACACGTGTAAGCATCGATACACGCTTGGCGCACGTGCTCACTTGGCAGGTTCTTGGCATCCCAGTTACCAACCACCGGGGGCCAGGGCCTGTCCACGTCACTCCCATGTAAAAAAGTCCGAAGTTCGCTATGCCCGGCGTTGTTCAGCTCCGCCCGATTATACCTCTCCGCCGTAAGCTTAGCCAAATCGACCCACCGCATGTTGCCTCCGATGTCGTCGTACTCTTGGCGCAACTGCACCAACTTGGATTCGATACCGACGCCAACGAATGTGTTGTTCTCGCGATCGGAGAGGAATCGGGCGAGGGACTTGGAGATCTTGGTGGCGTAGGTGAGCTCGTAGATGAGGCAGGTGCGGGAGACGCAGAGGGAGAGGAGGGCGACGGGATGGTGAGGGGGAGAGCCGAGCTTGATGTCGATGCCGACGATGAGGCGGAGGGGATTGGCGTGGTAGTACTCGACATTGACGATCCAGTCACGGGCGTCTTCGACACGCGAAGTGATGGAAGTAATGATTGTTTTGTCCATGATGAATACAGCTTGTTGCCGCAAATTGAAGTCATCGTAGTCCGAACTAGAGGAGGATGACTCGGTGTCCATTGGTGACAGACTGTTGTCTGACGACATTGTCAAGCCTTTTCCGGTGGAGAGAGAACGGTTTCTTGAATTGAAATGAAAATGAGGGAGATCAAGAATGGTATATATTTGAGTGAGGTTGGTTATTTTGAGTAGCGATTTTTTCCCGTTCAAAGACAGCGGTTTGGGCTAGTTCGGGTGCGTTGTTTAGGGGATTTAAATAAAAATGACAGAAATGATTCGAGTACGTATTCGATTAATAAAAAAATAAAACAACATATAAAGATTTATAGTGGTTCACAAAACTCAAGTCCCTAAGTGCATGTTTGTTTTGGGATTTGGAGGATTTTGAAATCCGGATTTCAAAATCTAGTGGATTTTAAAATCCTAATATTTTTTATGTTTTGTGTTTGTTTTGAGATTTTTGTAGGGTAGGATTTAACTTTATAGAATAGTTTTATAGGTGAGAAAATTGCGTTTTTAGTCCTGGAAGAATATTTCTAAATCACTTTTAGTCCTGATATTTGAAAGTGGTCCTTTTTTGTTCAAGGTCCTGTAAGTTAAATTTTGGATGGAACCGTTAGTTTAAAAAATAATATTAATATAAGTAAATAAATTATACTCCATATAATTAAATATATTCTTAAATTATAATTTAATTGGAAAATATATATAGAATTTGGTATAATATGAAAATACATTTTTTTTAAATCAAATACTCCTGTAATAATTTATGTAGAAATTGATTTTTTTTTATATAGATTTGGAATATAATTAAAAAAATACAAGTAAAATTTTCAAATCAAATAATAATTTAATGTAAATTATGAAATTACTCTAAATAATTTTTGAATAAAAATCAATAAAACTAAAAAAACAGTTATATAAAATGTGGAGTATAATTTGAAGATAATTTATATAAAATCTGAATATTAAATTATTATCAAAATAGAATTAAAAAATATTGATTACAAATATTTAAAATGTAAATTCAGAAAACAAAAATTAAATTAAAAACTAAAGATAATACAGTAATAAATATAAAGCAAAATATATATACACAGATTGTATATGTATATATCTTCCCCTCCATGGTCTTCTTCTCGCCGGCGAGCGCCCCAGCCCCGATCGCCGCCAACGCCGCCACTCTGGTTCCATTCTCGTCACCACCTTGCCTTCACCCCATATTCTTCCGAAATCTCATAAAAATCTGGCTACAAAAAATTCGAATCCGATGCCGAAATTCATAGAGGCTACCCACTCTAGCCTCGTGTTAATTCTAAGAATAAAAGCCCCTTATCAATTTTAAATTTCAATCTCTTCTTCATCTCCAATTTGTGAAGTTTAATCGGATATTTTTTCAAATTTTTACTGTTTTTTTAACTATGTTTTTCTGAATTTTTATATTTGTGTTAATGTTTGGGATTAGGCCTTGTGGCGTGGTGCGACATTTGGTGACGGGGTGTGGCGATCGAGGGTGGCCATGAGATTTGAGATTTTGGTCCGATGTTATGGCTCGTGAGTGTGTTTTCTGTCTTTGGGAATTTCCGGCGAATGGATGGAGTAGGGGATGATGGGTTGGGACAGTGTACATGGGAGTAGCTGTGGTGATTGGGATGTCGCAGGAAATTTCTGCCGGGAGGGAGACGCCGGAAAGTTCGAGTGGGGCTAAAATTTTAATAATTTAAACATGAGATTATTGCCTAATAAGTCCACTATTACAACCCATTAAGCTAATAGAGACACCAATATGTATACTTTTCTAATAGAGTCAAATCAAATCCAAAATACCCATGTCACCCTTAAAACAATGATTTTAAATATATTCGTGTTTTAAAAGTTATAATAGATTTGAAATTAATTCCTATAATTTAGTTTTTTTATTACCAGAAAGTTTTGACTTTCCAAATTCGAAATGCAGAAACAGAAGTTTCTTGTTTTTCGGCTAAACCAAATTAAGGAAATTTTCCAAATTCAATCATCAATTTCATTTTTCCAGATTCAGAATCTCCCAAATTCAATCATCAATTTCATTTTTTCAGATTCGGATTATCAATTTCGATCAATATTATTTTTCATGATTCGGATTATCAAATTCGATTTCAATTTTGCCATTTTCGATTATGCACTAAAATCTGAATTTGGAACGGCATTTTGATAATAGATCCAGATTCTGGTACGTATCTAATACTTGTCTATTGAATTCATTATGCACTCAAACTCGTCTTCCCCTCGGTCGGCGTCATCGTTAGCATCTCGCTGACAATGGAGTCCGATCGCTCTTGATCTCGCCGCCAAGCTCTGGGAAGTCTGCCATGTCCTCTCCCATGGAGCCCCTGCTGCCACGGTTCATTCCAGCGGACGCTGCGCCGCTAGTTCTGACTTCGGGTAGCTTCCCTCCTCAATCGCTGGGCTGTGCCGCTGTGTTCGACGGATCCACGGTCTGCGTTCGGGCGGACTTGCCCGACACATATGGCACCGGAATGACCACCCCTTCCACAAATATGCGTTCTCTAAGTTCTCAAGGTAATCTATCGAGTGTGTAAATATATGCCTATTACAATGCATATGTAGTAGGCACCGATTATGCATACCGTGTACATATTCAACTCCCTATGCATTTTGTGGATTGGGCTACAGAAGTTTTCTTATTAAGGGTAATGCTATATTGTATTGAGTTTTCTTATATAAACTTGGATGATGAATTACTGTTCATCATCCAAATGTACGAACAACGTTCTATGCACATATTCGTGCATATGCAGTTCCGTGCATATATATTGTGCATACATAAGATTCTGTAGAATCGAAGTACTAGTCGCCGAAAAATGCAAATAACGATGAACAATCGTTGGAACAAAATCAATATTCTGCAGAATTCTCGAAGCTAAGCAAGTGAAACGCATTAATTAAATTACCTATTACTCCCTCCGTCCCGGAAGTGTTTGCACCACAAAGTGGACACACTTTTTAAGAAAAAAGTGTAATGAGTGGAGTGTTGAGGGGTAGTTTTGTAAAGTTATATGAATAAAGTAAAAAGGTGATTGGAAAGAGAGTAAAAGTAATGGCATTTTGTGTAAATATGTGAATATTGTGAGGGTGGGATTTATGAAGAAATTTCCTTTTATGGGTGTGCAAACAATTGTGGGACGGACAAATAAGGTAAGTGTGCAAACAGTTGTGGGACGGAGGGAGTATTTAGGAATTTTAAAAAAATTTGGAAGGTGCTTAAATCTCGCTTTTTTCGAGAATACCTTAATCTATATTTATGGTAATTAGTTGACCCTGTAATTTGAATTAAATATTTCGAATTGTGTCAAATTAGTAAAAGGGTAAAGTTGTCTAAAATTTTTAATTTTGACTCTATTAGACAAGAATTTATGGTGTAGGTTTTATTAGAAAAAACTAGTAGTGAAATGACCTTATTAGTTTATAACCCTTTAAACATTTGTATTATAATTATAAATTATTTAATTGATTTTAATTTACAAAAAATACTGTCGTTAACGGGACGTTAGGCTCACTCATCATTTCTGTTAACAATTAACAGAAGTATTTTGTGATTATAGGGGTATCATTCAAATCTACACAAATAAATTGGTATTACTAAAATCTACAAAATTGGGATGAAAGCCCTATATGCCCTTATCTCACTCTTCAATTTCTTATTCATTTTCTCTCTCCAAACTCCTCTCTTCCTACCGAAACTGAGATTCATTTTTAAATTTACTTTGACCGGCTCTCTCTCCAAACCCCCCCACCCCTCTCAACCCTCTCTCTTCTGGCAACCACAGAAACAAATACCGTGCTCTCTCTTCTGGCGACAGTGTAGAACCGGATTTGAAGAGCTTACCGTAGAGGGTGGAAGTGTGGTTGAAGCCAAGGCGGCGGCGCAAGAACTTATTTTGAGGGTAAGGCTAGCGACGACGCAACCGGAGCTGCAGAGCACTGCGCCCACCCACGTCGCCCCTCCTCCCTCGCCCTGTCGCCGCCGTCGCTGCTATTTCAAGTAAAAAGCGGCCGACAGATCTGTAAAGGCCGCTGTCGCTGCCTGTTCGCACCTCTCCTCCCACGAGCCTCGCCGTCGTTCCTCCGCGTTTCGCGCCGCCTCGGTTTGAGGAAGAAAAGGGTCGTCACCGGATCTGTAAAGGCCGCCGCGACGGTTTGTAGAAGAAGAAAAAGGTCGGATCTGTAAATTCCTCCTCCCTTGAAGTATTGCATTCTCAGCCTAAACCCTAAAGTCCCAAACTCAGCCCCTAGTACAATTGCTCATCTTTCTTCTCTTTTTTTTTTTTATCAAATTTTTAGATCTGATATTTCTTAGATGTGTAATAATTGCACAGTTTTTTATGAATTTTTTTGCTCATTTAAAAAAAATGAAATTTTGTTTTGATTCGAAATTTTTTGCCTAAATTTGGGCATATTCGAAAAAACTGTATTTTTTTCGATTTTCTTTTTCCTGATTTAAGACTTTTAAAAAAAATGGTGTTCTATCACTCTATGTCCTGTAATGATTTGTTTTGGTATAATATTTAATTTTGTGGGTTTGGAGTTTGTTTGAATTTATTTTTTCCATTTTTTCTCGTTTCCAGCTTATTTATTTCATTTTTTCTAGTCTGAGTTTATTTGGAGAGGATTCAAGCGTGAAATGAGAGAATTCTCAGATAACTCCAATTTGTATTATGGAATTCCATGTGGTGAAGATGAATTTGTCTAAAAGATCCTGCATAAGGCTAGCTAGATCGACGTTTTTGTTGGTGATAAGTTTGTTGAGCCCACAAGCTTGCTTTTCTATAACAAATGTTTGTATACTTCTCTGTATTATGTTGTCTGAATTGAATGTCTCATGTAGTACAACTGATTACAGCACCATTTCTCAAAAAAAAAAAAAAAAATCTGATGAATACTGCCTTGTTTGTTGCTGTATGTATTGTGTATAGTAATGTGTAAAATTTTAAAATAAAATAGAAATAAAAAATTATTTTATAATTTATTTGTCAATATATATGTTAAAATTATGTTATGCAAATATGCATCATTTGACTCGGTATATATATATTGTTTGTTGTTAGTATGCAATGTGTGTTGTAAATATGCAATATTCACTCGTATATGCATTATTTGTTGCTAGTTTGCAATGTGTGTTGTAAATATGCAACACTCACTCAGTATATGCATTATTTATTGCTAGTATGCAATGTGTAGTATACATGGTTTGTTGTTAGTATGCAATGTGTAGTAATGTGTAAAAAATTTAAATAAAATAGAAATAAAAAATTATTTTATAATTTAAAATTTGAATGTAAATAATCTTTGAATAAAATCTAAATGCAAATATAATATAAAAAATCAATTAATTTCTCAATCCTTGAAATATAAAAAATAAAAAAGTGAAAAAAAAGAAAAGAAAAAAAACTAATTTCTCGATTTCATTTAAAAAAGATTGAAAAAAAAATTTGAACAAATAAATAATTTTTGAATAAAATTCACAATGGGACAAAGAGAGTAGATGAAGGGCATAATGGTCACTTTAACTACACCTTTGTAGATTTTAGTATTAAAATTTTTGGATTGTAGATATATGTAATGGGCTAGGGCCCATTGTAGGTATATGTAATTTTCCCAAGTATTTTATAGGATCAAAAGTGTAGATAAAAGGACCAAAAGTGATTTGAACCTATTCCTACAGGACTAAAAATGCAATTTTCCCTTTTATAGGTATTTATATAGGATTTGTAGGTATTTATAGGGTTGACTTTTATAGAGTTTATAGATATTTATAGGGTGAGATTTTGAAATCCTCAATCAAAATCCCAAACTGTAACGGGGTGAAGTTTCGAAATCCCAAATCCGGATTTCCCACTACAAAATATTGCCCAAAAGGCATCGGCATTTTGCAACGGCAGGCGGGCCGATGCGAAAAGGGGACGGCATTTAATGGCCGATGCAAAATGGCATCGGCAGTGGGCCCCAATGCCATTTGGTAACGGCCCCCCGATGCAAAATGGCATCGGCAGTGGGCCCCGATGCCATTTAGTAACGGCATTTAATGTCCGATGCAAAATGGCATCGGCAGTGGGCCCCGATGCTATTTGGTAAATTTATCTCCCTTTCTTTTATTTTATGGTATTTATCAAATCTAGCTAGTCACATAAAATATTTTTACATAGATATTAGTTTTCTATCTACAAACACACGATATTTTTCTTCCCTCTTCCATTCTCATTATTTTTAGGTTAATTCTATTATATATATATATATATATTAATTCAAGATTTTAAACGCAATTTAAGTGAATATACGTAATTTAAGTGAGTATACATAATTAAGAGCGACAGATGTATAAATTTATAAACTATTTACCAATTTATCATATTTAATAACTAATGTAATGATTTATATTAATTTATCAATTTTACTTAAAATTATGTTACTTAAAATGAATTTTACTTATTTTTAATTAATATACTAAAAAACATTTGTTTCTCAACATATAGTGTTTAGGGTTTAGGGTTCAGGGTTTAGAGTTTAGAGTTTAGGGTAAAGGGTTTAGGTTAAAGGGTTCAAAGTTTAGGGTAAAGGGTTTAGGGTTTAGGGTAAAGGGTTTAGGGTTTAGGGTAAAGGGTCCGACTACTCCTTTCAACGTGTACACTTAGACTTCATTAATAAACAAACTTCAAATGTGTATTATGAATTTATATTCAATATGGTAACTTATCCCCGAATACTCGTTTCTCAACATATATTGTTTACGATTTAGGGAAAAGGGTTCGGAGTTTAGGGTAAAGGGTTTGGGGTTTAGGGTTGTTAAAATGAAATATTTTACACTTAGGGATTAAAAAATTCATAGTTTTACACCAAGATTGTTAAAATGAAATATTTTACCTTTAGGAATTAAAAAAATTTCTAATTTTACACCAAAATTGTTAAAATGAAATATTTTACACTTAGGAATTAAAAAATTCATAATTTTACACCAAGGTTGTTAAAATGAAATATTTTACACTTAGGAATTAAAAAATTCATAATTTTACACCAAGGTTGTTAAAATGAAATATTTTACACTTAGGGATTAAAAAAATTCTAATTTTACATCAAGGTTGTTAAAATGAAATATTTTATAATTAGGGATTGAAAAATTCATAATTTTACACAAAGTTGTTAAAATGAAATATTTTACACTTAGGAATTAAAAAATTCATAATTTTACACCTTGTTAAAATGAAATATTTTATACTTAGAGATTAAAATATTCATAATTTTACACCAAGTTTGTTAAAATGAAATATTTTACACCTAGGAATAAAAAATTCCTAATTTTACACCAAGGTTGTGAAAATGAAATATTTTACACTTAGGGATTAAAAAAATTCTAATTTTACATCAAGGTTGTTAAAATGAAATATTTTATAATTGGGGATTGAAAAATTCATAATTTTATACAAAGTTGTTAAAATGAAATATTTTACACTTAGGAATTAAAAAATTCATAATTTTACACCAAAATTGTTAAAATGAAATATTTTACACTTAAAAATTAAAAAAAATCATAATTTTACACAAAGTTTGTTAAAATGAAATATTTTACACTTAGGGATTAAAAATTACTAATTTTGTGAAAATGAAATATTTTACACTTATGGATTAAAAAAATCCTAATTTTACACCAAGTTTGTTAAATTAAATATTTTACACTTGGGGATTAAAAAATTCCTAATTTTACATCAAGGTTGTTAAAATGAAATATTTTACACTTAAAAAAATCATAATTTTACACCAAGTTGTTAAAATGAAATATTTTACACTTAGGGATTAAAAAAATCATAATTTTGTTAAAATGAAATATTTTACACTTATGAATTAAAAAATTCCCAATTTTACACGTCAAAATGAAATATTTGTTAGATTAAGGTTTATTAAAATTAAATTAGTGTTTGTTAGATTAAAATTAAAATTAAAACAACTCATCTCTATCAAATCAATTTCAATATTCAATATCTCTCCCTTTTTAATTAAATGGATAAGTGAATTCATATTTTTAAATGGATAAGTGAAAATAATTATATATATTTAATGTTGTGAATTGAAAATTAGAATGAATTTAAATGATGTGATTAGAATAAATTTAAATGTATAAGTGAAAATAATTATATTCAATGTTGTATGTAATTATAATGTTGTGAAATTAAAAATTAGAATGAATTTAAATGTTGTAAATTGAGGATTAGAATAAATTTAAATAGTGTGAATTGATACCGTAAATAAATTATTTAATTTGAAAAACATAATTTAGTTAATTTGAAAAACATAATTTAGAAATAATTATGATATGCTTTGATAAATAATTTAATAAGCAACTATTAAAGTTAGAATGGATTGAATTAATTAAAGAATTAAAAACTCAAATTAAATTGAATATATATTAATTGCATTCACAACATGTCGACTAAAAGCTCCTAGCCTAAACGGCACACAGGGGGCGCTCAAAAGCCTTCGAGACCGCGAGGTCCCGAGTTCGAACCCCAGAATTCGCGAAAATGTGCAGATTTCTGAAAAATGGGGTGGCCCAGCGGTGGGGGTGGGTGTTGGTGGCCTATCGACCTGGGTTCGAAACCCAGATTCGTCTTTTTAAAATTTTAATAAAAAGGCATCGGCAAAATGGCATCGGCAGTGGGCCCCGATGCCATTTGGTAACGGCGCTTGCCCCGATGCGAAATGGCATCGGCAGTGGGCCCCGATGCCATTTGGTGACGGCGACCTGCCGATGCCAAAAGGCAACGGTTTTCCCCAAATCCGATGCCATTTAAATGGCATCGAGCATATTGGCATCGGCACACTGCCGTCCCCTTTGCCGTTGCCTTCATCTTTGGGGACGGCAGATCCGATGCCTTCCCCGATGCCATTTTCAAATTATTTTGTAGTGTCCCATCCCAAAACAAACACGCCCTAAGTTCATTTTTTGTGATTTAACAAAATTATTCCTTTAATTTGAAATTAACTTGTTTTAGATAGTCAAGGTGTACTAATTAGGGTGTGTTTGCAAATTATAGTGATGGATTCAAAGTGATTAAAATTGATTTTTGCAATAAAATTGAAAGTTGATAGTGTTTTAAAATTAAGCATTTTAAATCAATTGTGTATATGTTGTGGTGTTTACAAAACAAACCACTTTTTTTATAAATTTACAAAAAACACCCTTATTACATTTTGATAGGTAATGTGTAAAGATGAAATATTATTTAAATTGTGAGGGTAAAATTGTAAAATTGATTATTATAATGATGAGAAGCACATAGAAGCTATTAGAAGTAGGTGGAGGGGTACTTCACCAAAATCACTTTTAATAAATTAACTTAATCACTTGGTTGTGTTTGAAAACACTCCAAAAGTGATTTTATTTGAAAAATAAGTGCTTTTAAGCAACTTCTAGTGTTTGAAAACACCCACTTAGAATTATTAACTTTTGATAATCTAATCCCTAAGGGCATGTTTGTTTTGGGATGGGAAATCCAGATTTGGGATTTCGAAACTCCACTCCCGTTACACTCTGGGATTTTGATTTAGGATTTCAAAATTCCACCCTATAAATACCTATAAACCTTATAAAAGTTAACCCTATAAATACCTACAAACCACCTATAAAACCTATAATGCTATACTATAAAGTTAAATTCTACTCTACATAAATCTCAAAACAAACACAAAACACAAAAAGCATTAGAATTTTGAAATCCACTAGATTTTGAAATCCGAATTTCAAAATCCTCAAAATCCCAAAACAAACATGCCCTAAAATTTTTGAGTCTAGTATTGATCAATCTCTTCCCAACTAATTGATACTCCCTTCGTCCCACAAAGATAGCCACATTTGACTTTACACACAGATTAAGAAAAATCAATAAATGTAGTCAAATTTAGCTAATGTGTCAATTTTACCCTTAGAATCTCATACTCCAAAATCTGCTAAGCATTAATTACTCTTATTAATAATTAAGGGTAAAATTAACAATAAAACATTTAATACTAAAGTAAAAAAGGAAATGTGGCTATAATTTGGGACATTCCAAAAAGGAATACGTGGCTATCTTTGTGGGACGGAGGGAGTATCATTTACAGTGAAATTTAAGATAAATGATAGAGTACCGCTCTAAGCTTGTGGGTATAATTAGCTTGCTTAGAATTTGAGAATTATGAACTTTATGAATAACTCTTGATGCTATTGAGAAGTTCTTGCTTTCTTGATTGCTTGAAATTAAAATTCAGTATAGCTTCGGCTCTTTGATATAATTTACAAAACCTTGAAATGTTCAAGACCTTTCTTATTAATTTATAGGCTTGAGAAATCTTCCCGGCCGTTGGAGGTAGTAGAGACTCAACTATAAATTTGAACTTTAAATAAGTTCAAGGACTTGCATTCAAATGGTAGATGCAAGTTTCAAGAGTGATTGTTGCCTATGTCTTGTAGTGACTCGTTTTCTGAAACATGCGACCTTAAATTCAAAGATGTTAGTACAGTTAAACCTATATAAATTAATAATATTGGAATTATGAAATTTTATTAATTTAGAAAGTAAATGTAGTACATATATATATTAAAAATAAATGAGTTCATATATGTTTTATTGTTTATATTCATGTATCAACTAATTCTTTGTAACTAATTAAATAAATTCATGTATAATATCAATTCATTATATACAATTAACTATTATATTCATGGACGCATGTATCAATTCATAGAAATTACTTAAATTACATGTTTACATTAATTCGTTGCATTTAAATAAATATTATAACCAATTAAATATATTCATGCATGATGAATGAAACATATACAATATAAATCTCAATATGGAAATAAAATAATTTATAACACCCAACCACATGTCTTCTCATCTAAAAGACATTGCAACATCATCCATGAATGAGTGGGTTGATGAAAAAGATTTATGAGAGAGATCATACCATAATATTTATAATTGTAATATTTACTAATTATTTTAATTTAGAGTTTTAATGGGACCCAATATTTATAAAGAGATTTTTCAAAAAATTATTATATTATTATCTTATCGAATTTAATGATTTTTTACAAAGGTCCAAATTGGAACCGAAAGATTTTATTATTTTAGATAATTTATTAATTTATAGAATATTAATTTATAGAGGTTTTACTAAGTATAGTGCCACATGTCTTCATTTAATTGGCTTCAGTTTGATATTCTTCTAAAATCTGAAACGATTTTTTTGGATCTTCCCCCGGATACATCGATTTTTTTTTTTTTTTTTGAGGAGCGTTGATATATATCCTTAATTTTGAGTTTTTAGGACATCAATGACTTTAGCTTTAACCTTTAATCTTCAACATTATCTTCAAAATCTTCTAACACTAGAGATAACTCATCTGGGCCCAAATATGTTGTAAATTTGAAGTGGTTTTTCTCTACTGAACTTACTGATCAGCTGAATCTTTCAGGTAACAAACTCCAACTTGCTACTTGGCTCAGTTTATTTCTCTCTAGACCAATTCTTCTTTTCTTCAAATACTTAGGTAACTGTAAACAGAAATTTCGTGAATTAAATGTAAAAACACCAAAATGCAATACAATTTATTAATTTCGGGATTTAACCGATAAAATTTGGGTTACAAATCTCTAATTTATTCAATTCCTCTGACTATTCTCTTCGATATTAATTACAATTAATTTTGGGGATTTGTAGCGTTTATCCAAGGACTTGATGTGTTATTTTGAATCAAACGTTAACTTGGAGGTTTTTCGAATGAACACTTTTGAATGTGATGAACACCTTTGAATCTTCAAAAGCCCACGAAGAACACCTTTGAATCTTCAAAAGTCAGTGAAGAACGCCTTTAAATATTCGAAGACTTATGAAGAGCGCTTTGAGAAGAACGCCGATATGAAGGAGTTTGGCACCTTAATATTGGATCGAACGTCGCTTTCACATGATTTGTGTGAAGAACGTCTTTGAAGCTCCTTCGAATGCTCAAGAACACTTTAAGGGGGGTGTATTCAATTCAGATTCTATTAGATTTTTTTGGATTTTAAAAAGTCTGTGAATTTAGAAAATCCATAGAGTCTAGAGTTTGGCTGATTTTTTTTATTGATTTATATGGATTTCCAATTTTCCATAAACTTGACAGGATTGTGAAATATACTTTTTTTTATTGATTTACATAGATTTTCATACACTCCGGCGTTGGAACTATTGATGCAAATGTATATGGAACAGAATTGTATATGCCCCGGACCTGATCTAATGTATTATGCCCCAAACCCATCCCGCGCCCCGTACGGGTCCTAGATAGTCGCCCCGTGCCCCGCTCCGTGAGGGTTGGGACGGACCGCCCCATTTTTTCATATCATGTTGAATTTATTTAAGTTGTTTCTCACAGTTGATAACAATATTTTTCATGCATTAACGTATCAATTCACAATAATATAAATATTTTTCATATTATATATATATATATATATATAAAATATTTACCAATGAAATATATATATATATATATATTTATATACTATATAAAGTTTATATAATAATTCGGATCAGGTCGGATACTCGTGGGTCGGACATAAGACCCAGACCCGGTCCGTTCACATACGGGGAGGGGCAGATCCAACTCGTTTTCAATACGAGGTGGACCCGACCTGACCCAAAGATCGCATGTTAGGTCAATATTGTCGTCCATACTTCTGACCTTTTGTCTTCAGAGTTCTCTGAATGAATCCGTTGAAATATCTAGTTTTTAGAATAGATTTTAGATAGTGTAATTTATTTATATTTTTGGAGGAAAATCCAACAAAATCCATAAAGTATTAAAATCTATAAACCGTTGAATACCTAAAAAATATTTAAGACTTTTTAAAATGCATATTGAATACCTCAAAATTTTTAAAAACTTTTAAAAATTCGAATTGAATACCCCCAAACTTTGAAAGTCTAAAAAAATCCTACAAAATCCACAACCAATACACCCCCCTAAATCTCTGCAGAGAATTTTAAAGTCTTGAAAGTTTTTCTTGTGTGTTTGAAATGAATGAGGAATGACCCTATTTATAAGGGGTTGGAGTGAAGACTTTCCCTCTTTACATGCCACATGGCGCCTTCTTAATTATTGGTCGATGACGATTTGATTGTATTGATTGGTTTTAATTTAATTCTCTTTGCTTTTTTAAGAGATGCGATTTGATTTCCTTCATATATGGTTAGGGGTGGTTCGGTACGGTATACCAACTTTACCGAACCATAGCGTTATCATACCGAAAATTTCGATATTGAAAAAATTCATATCGTTACCATACCGAAATTTTCGGTATGTAAAGATTCATACTGATACCGTACCGTAATTTCGTTATCCCCGATTTTTCGGTACGGTATAACGTACCATATCGGTATACCGATTCATATCGAAAATATTGAATCATAATTTTATATCGAAATACCGGCATATCAATTCATACCGAAAATATTGAATCATTGTTTTATATCAAAATTAATTATTTAAGATTTATTTTATTTAAGATTTATTTTATTTAAATTTTAATAATTAAAGTTATTTTAATTTAAAAATAATATAAAATTATAAATTATATTATAAAATTATTATTTTATTAAGGTTTCGGTATTTTGGTATATTTCATACCGAATACCGAAATTTTTTCGATATACCGAAATACCGTGATATGATCATTTTCCATACCGTTACCATATCGAAAATTTCGTTATGATATCAAACCGTACCGAAAATTTTGGTATACCGAAAATTTCGATATTTTTTCGGTACGAAAAGCTCGGTATACCGAAATTTCGGTAAATTTACCCACCCCATATATGGTAAGTCAAATATATTCTTACCAATTATGAGTATTTTGATACTTGTATAATTTGATGGACTTGTACCGTGTGTATTAAATATCAATAATTTAACTATTTAATTTGAAATTTAATTTAATTAAATTTCTAAAATTTAAATAGTAAATTAATTTAATTTAATATATATATATATATTTGTCCCCATGTCGTTTTTTTTTTTTTTTTTTTTTTATTAGTCCCAATGATTTTTTTAGGCCCAAAAGTGGAAGTTTCAGCACTTGGGCTTTATAATATTATTTGATGAATTGGCCGCAATAATTCATGGGTTGGGGTATATACCCCTCCAGCTTTGTTTAATACACGCCCCCAATACACGTACTCCCCCAAAATACACATACGATACATGCACTCCCCCCGAAATTACCTATTATACCCTTTTCTCTTAATATTTTGTAGATAAATACACACTCCCTTCTTTTTTCCTCATTTAAACCCTAAACCCTTTTCTTCTTCCCCATCTTTCTAGCCGCCGCCGCCCTGCGCTCCTCCCTTTCTTTCTCCCCTCTTCTTTTTTTCTTTGTTTTTTTATTTTATTTTTAATTTCCGATCTGCAAGTCCTCCACACGGGGAGGGCCATGGAGGTCAACCACACGGTGCTGTGGCCACCCCGTCGCCCTACGCGCTAATCCCTCTCTTTCTCCCCCCTTCTTCTTCTTCTTTTTTTTTTTTTTAATTTCTGTTCGTTCTGCAAATCCGGCCATGGAGGTCGGCCACACATCGCCGCCGTGCCGCGGTCACCCCAGCCGCGATTCTTCACCTCCGTCTCATCCCGACGCCGCCGCCTCACCCCCTCACCCCCCTTCCCCGTTTTCTTCACGCACAGGTAAGGTACGCCTTTTTTTTCGATAAAAAATGATCGACCATAAATACTTTTATCGACAATAAAGGGTCGACGAGAGTGTTTATGGTCAACCCTCTATTGTCGAAAATTTTAATTTTTTATTTTTTAAATTCTTTCGACATATCAGTGTCGACGGGGAGGTGTTTGATCGACAAATCAGTGTCGACGAGGAGGTGTTTGATCGACAAACCAATGTTGACGAGAATGTTTTTGGCCGACACTGGTTTGTCGACCATAAGTTTTTTTTTTTTTTTTGTAATTTCTAAGTTTTGATTTTTAATTTCTAAATTTGCTTGGTGGTGGCGGCGGCGACTATCTAATTCTAGGGTTAGGGTTAGGGCTGTGTTTAAATTGTTGGGGGAGTGTATGAATCTTAACATTTTAGTAAGAGGGCAAAAATGGTATTTTGCATGAATATTTAATTAATAAAATTGATGGGGAGTGTATTAAACAAAGTTGGAGGGGTATATACCCCAACCCATAATCCATGGGATATATATGTCAAGTCTTTTTTGTGGCCCAAATATTTTTTTGTTGACCCAAGGATTTTTTTTTTTGGCGCGGCTAAATGCACCCTAGGATACTATGAGTACACCCACGCGATGAGGACACCCATGTGGAAAACTCCAAAATACTCTCCTTCTTCTTCTTAACCCAAATTTTTTCTTATTTTGGTACACCCACGCGATGAAGTTTATTCCGCCGCCGCGAACCCTCCATCGTCTTTCGCACGGGCGCCATCGCGCCCCCTCCCCTACCTCCTTCAAACGTCGCTGCCACTGGAGTTGTGCGCGCTCGCCGCCGCCGCCGCTGGAGGTGTGTGTAACCCCTATCCTCCTCCCTCGTCCCCTCCTCCGTGCGAAGCGGCCGCTGTCGCCCCTCCTCCATGCGAAGCAGCCGCCGTTCACGTCGCCGGCCAAATTTAGGGTCAGTTTTTGATTGTTTGATTTAGGGTTTTTTAAAAAAAATTAGGAATTTTAGGAAAATTTGGGTATTTTAGAAGTTTGAGAATTATTTTCAAACCTATTGAATTTGTTTTGGAAAATTTTTCGAACAATCTATGTTTGTTTTGGAAAAAAATTCGAACATCTTGTTCGATCTTTTTTTTCGAACAAATTTGAGTTGTTTTGGAAATTTTTTCGAACATATTCAGTTTGTTTTGGAAAAAATTTCAAACATATTGGGTTTGTTTTGGAAATTTTTTCGAACATTTGTTGTTTGTTCTAGAAAAAATTTCGAACATCTTGTTATTTTTTACCATGTTAGTTCTGGAATTTTTTTCGAACATGTTTATTTTTGTTGAAATTTTGGAGTTTTTTTGTTGAAGAATGGTGTACTCATCTTCGTTTTTTTTGAAATTTTGGAGTTTTTTTGTTGAAGAATGGTGGGGGAGATAATTATGTGGAATAGAATGGGTGGGTGTACTCATCTTCGTTTTTTTCATAAATTTTATCCTAGGGGTATATGGGTCTTTTCACATGTTCTAAAAGATTAAAAAAATGTTTGGTGGGTGTACTCATAGGAAATCCGGGTGCATTTAGCCGTGCTCCTTTTTTAAATTCCTTAAGAGTCTGAGATTGCTATAGGGCGCGGTTATACACACACACCAACCTATTGAGGACACCCATCGGATGAGTACACATACCGTAACGATGAGGACACCCACGTAAAAAGTTCCAAAATACCCCCATTCATTCCTAAACCCTAATTAACTCCCTTTCTCCCTCATTTTCCACCATTTTAGAAGGGACACCCACCTCCTCCCCCCAATCGGCGCCGTCGCCCACCTAATCGGCCACAGCCCACCTCCTCCCTCACCACGTCGCGGCCGCCACCGCCTAATTTCTCCCTCCCCACGTCGCGGCCATCGTCGCCCACTTTCTCTCCCCCCCCCCACGTCGCGGCCGTCGTCGCTCATTTTCTCCCTCCCCACGTCGCAGCTGCCGTCGCCCTCATCCCAGCGTTCGGATCTCCCCCACCCACGCCGCCCGCGTCCGCCCGTCCCTCGCTTCTCCTCCCTTGCGGCAGCCGCCACCTCCTCTCCATGAAAGTCGTCGCCCACCCTTCCTATGCCGTCATCGCCGTCATCTGAAGGTAAGTATTTTACAGATTGATTTTGGGTTTTGAAATTTGTAAAAAAAAAATTGAATTTTTTGTATTAGGGTTTTTAGTTTTTACAGATCTAAGAGTGGGTTTTTTTGAGTTCGTTCATTGACTTTTTTCGATTTTTTTTTCGGACAATTGGAATTTGTTTAGGAATTATTTTCGTACAATTTGTGTTTGTTCGAAAAATAATTCCGGACAATTTGTGGTTGTTCGAAAAAAACTTCGTGTTCGAAAAAAACTTCAAGACAATATGTGTTTGTTCGAAAAAAAATTCATGTTCGAAAAAAACTTCAACACAATATATATTTGTTCGAAAAAAAAATTCGTACAATTTGAGTTTGTTGTGTAAAAATTTTCGAACATCTTCAGAATTTTTTTGTTTTTAATTTTGTTTAAATTTTCTGTTTTTAGGTGTTTTTTTTGTTGAAGTATTATGTTTGTTTGGGTAGCGATGATGGTGATGGTGGAGACGATTCTGTCTAGAAATGTAATGGGGGTGTACTCATCTTTGTTTTTTATAAATTTCACACGAAGGGTATATTGGACATTTTACAGGTCCTGAAAGATGAAAAAAATGTTTGGTGGGTGTACTCAATAGGTTGGTGGGTGTGTATAACCGCGCCCTTGCTATACGTACCTTTCTTTGCCGAGCCCACAATTTGGCATCAATTTTTGTTTTTAAAGGGTTGGGGTATATACCCCTCCAGCTTTGTTAGATACACTCCCCCGATACATATACTACCCTTAAAGTACCTCTGAGATAGATGCACTCCCCCCAAATTGTCTATTATACCCCTTTATCTTAAAAATTGGTATGATAAATGCACACCCCCCATAAAACCCTAATTTCCTCATTTCTTCCCCAATCCTCCTTTCCCCCCCATTCCCTCCTTCCCCTTCGTTTCTCCAAGCCACCGCCGCCCCAAGCCACCTCCTCCGGCGCCGCCCGCTCCAGCCCCGCCCGTTCCAGCGCCGCCCGCTCCAGCCCCGCCCGCTCCAGCCCCGCCCGTTCCAGCGCCGCCCGCTCCAGCCCCGCCCGTTCCAGCGCCGCCCGCTCCAGCCCCGCCCGCTCCAGCCCCGCCCGTTCCAGCGCCGCCCGCTCCAGCCCCGCCCGCTCCAGCGTCGCCGCCCTGAAGAAACAGGTAGGTAGGTTTTTTTTTTTTATTATTTCTGCAAGCGGCGGCGCCGCCCCTCTCGCCTAGCGGCGCCGCCGCCTCCTCCCCACCGCCCACTTCACCCCCTCCCTCTCACTGTCGAACTCCCCCTCCCCTCCTCCTCTCGCTGTCGCACTCCCCCTCCCCCTCCCTCCCCCATTTTTTCGATTTTTTTTTTCTGCAACTAATTAGCGGCGCGGCGGCGCCGCCCCCTCCCCTAGCGTTGCCGCCTCCGTCCCCTCCCCCAGCGTCGCCGCTTCCGCCCCTTCTCTCGGCCTCCACCGCCGTGAAAGTTGAAACCCTCCCCCAAATCGCAGGTTTGTTTTTTTGTTTTTTTTTATTTTCGACTATTTTGGGTCGCCTGAAAACCCTCTCGTCGACAATAGTTCGTCGATGAGAGTGTTTTTGGCCGACCCAAAATGGCCGAAAATTTCAGTTTTCTTAAAAAAAAAAAAAAAAAATCATTCGAAACACATAGTCGACCGGAGTACTTTTGGTCGACAAACTAGAGTTGATCGGATTACTTTTGGTCGACAAACCAGTGTCGACCGGAGTGTTTTTGGTCGACTCTGGTTTGTCGACCAAAATAAAGTTTACTTTTTTATTTTCAAAGTCTTATTTTTAAAATTTCTAAATTTATTTTGTGGCCGCCGGAGGTGCGGCGCGGCCGTCGTTTGTTAGGCGGCGGCGACCGTCGTTTGTTGGGCGGCGGCGGCCGTTTGTGGGTAGGGTTAGGATTAGTGATAGAATTAGGATTAGTTTAAATTTAAATTGAAGGGGAGTGTATCTATCTTTGTGTATTTTAATAAAGGGTAAAACAGGTATTTTACATGATTATTTAATTAATAAAAGTGAAGGGGGAGTGTATTAAACAAAGCTGGAGGGGTATATACCCCAACCCTTTTTTAAATTGGACTTTGCTTAAATGAAGGCCCAATATAGATTACTTGGCCCAAATTCCTTCTCTGATTTCAAAGAGATTTTCTTTCCAATTCTGCTGAACTTTCTTATGTAGAAACAATCGATCTCAATTTTGATGGGTTTCAATTCCAATTTCAATTCTTTCCTTTATTGATTGAGAAGAAAAAGGTGGAGGTAAAGTTTCGTCATTTCAAATCGAATGTGATGCCATTTGTTTTGCATAACACTGCTATTTTTTTTTTTTTTTGCAGAGTTCATTGCAAAGAGAAATTATTGTGGAGGCAGGTATTCAGCAGCAAGAAATCAGAGGTAATTTCGTGTATCCCTTTTTTTTTCCACATAATATTTGCAAAGCCAGTATACCACGCAATGTATGAGTGCTTTCCACTCAAGATTTAATATGGCTAAGTTTTCCATTCGATGTCGTCTCAATGAGCTCCTCACCACTTATTCTGCCGGTTTGTTGTATTCCTATTAAATTTCATGAAATTTGAAGAAGAGTACAACTTTTCTGCCCAACGACTTCTTCACACACTTCTTCACATAGTTACCTTGTTGTAATCTTATCAATTTCATGAAATTGAAGAGGAGTACAACTTTTCTTCTCAATATATTTTTCACACGGCAGCTTGCTGTATTCCTATCAATTTCATGAAATTGAATAGGAATACAACTTTTATTCTCAACGTGTACTGTACGAGTAGTTCTTCTTAGAGGAAAAAAAAATTAGAATTCTCTTTTCAGTACCTCTGTTAGCCATTTCTTCGAACACGTTGTGTGCGAATATTTTCTGCAAAAACTTCGAAAGAACTAGGGCACGGTTGATGGCGTCGGGCGGCCTCTTGTGGCAGATGGGCGATGACTTGTAGCGACGGCCATGGCAGCTGTGCTTCTGGTCTCGACGGCCACTGGTTCAGGCGAGGCGTGAGCGGTTTCGTGGCTTACGTGCGGCGCTCGACGTCGGCAGGAGGGGTTGCAGAAGATGGTTTTGGGATTATGGATTTGGTCTTCTCGATTTCTACGTCGTTCTTGTTTTGGCCTAAGAAGGGGGTTTTTCTTGCTTTCTGCTTCCTGCGTGAACTAGGGAGGAGTAAATAGTGGACTCTTTGAGGCATTTAGGCCCTTTCTGCTTGATTAATTAAAATAGGCCCGACACCCTTGAATTAATTAAAACAGGCCCAACATCATACTTCTTAAATCAATTAAAATAAGCCCTACGTGTATGGCTGGCAAGTGATGGACTTTTTCTTTTCTTTTTTTTTCTGGGCTTGGAACACATAAAATAAGGAAATGACCCAATATTTTTCTTGATTGCCAACTTATTAGTTGGTTGCAAACTGACGTCTGACTCCATTTTTTTTCTCTAGGTCATCTTTGATTTGTGCTCTCATCATGATTTATTTCAAAGGCATTACTTCGACTTCTGGAGTTCGTCATTTAGTGATTCTTAATGACAGACATCAACCTTTGAAGAGAGGGACTCGTTTGCTTGTTGAGGAGCCGCTCATTGGCAGTTTTGCGAAGACTTAGCCACATTTAGCTGAAGATCGTTTCAAGGAGAGTTGATCTAAATAAATTTCGTTAACCAAGTCGTCGAAGGCCTGGATTCTCAAATCGGCGCACCATAAAAAATCTGAAGGAGAGGTAAGCCACTTGCCAACATTGGGACGTCGTATAATCATGGGCACAACTAAGTGGAGTGGTCCTATAGAATTTTCCGGGGTGTTTCATTTTATCAAGGGCTATTGGGAATGGACAGAAGACGTTTTGAGTAGATGTGGACACAATCTTAAGCAAGCGGGTATCTATGACCCTGTTTTCGCGTCCCTTTTCACTTATGACTGCAACTTTGAAATTATCAAGGCCTTTTGTGAAGCTTGGTTCCCGTCTATTAATACATTGCTCACTTCTTTCGGAGAAGTGTCAATATCACTATGGATATATTCATATTGACGGGGTTGTCTTTACACGATTTCATATATGATGAATTAGTGCCTGATGAGGCGGAGCTTTTGGATGAGATTGAGAATTTATGTCTTCCGCGAAGTTGCATGTCTTTGTTTCATGCCTTTCATATACTACGTGTGGACATTCCTGAAGGAACTGTATCAATTGATCGATGGATCGACTTCTGGTCAAGCAAGGTTGTGAAATACCGCCAACCTCCTGCATGAATTGATCGAAGAGTAAGAATTCTCATCCCAAGTCCACTCACAACCCTTCTGGTGCCTTCGAACCTTACAAGTAGTGGTCTTCGGCTGAATCAACTTCTTTTTAGACACTTAACAATAAGCTGATTCGACAGGAGGAAACATACTTGGCTGCTTACTTAGCCTATTAGCTCTGCGCGTTCGTCTTTTCTGGTGAGGATAAAAATATGATTCGACCAAGAACTTTCAAGGTTGTAAGTCTTAATTATGGCTACAGGCAAGTCGTTTGGCCTCACTGTCCCGGTCTTAGCGAGTATTTATAAGGGCTTAAACCGTATTTATAGGGGGGAAAATGCGACAAAAAGTTGATAGCCTCTTGAATATCACATATAGCAGATATTCTGCTCCATGCATTAATTCATTAGTTCATATATATATCATTCGTTCCGTCAAGAAACATCAAGAATATCTAACGAAAAGGAGTAATAATCCTAATCTGGAGTTCCTCTCTTGATCGGAAACACAAGAAAGCTTCCGAGTTCATAACACGTGTAAGCATCGATACACGCATGGCGCACGTGTGCCCTTGACAGGTCCTCCGCATCCCAGTTACCAACCACCGCCGGCCTCTCAATGTCACTCCCATGTAAAAATGTCCGAAGTTCGCTGTACCCGGCGTTGCTCAGCTCCTCCCGATTATACCTCTCCGCCGTAAGTTTAGCCAAATCGACCCACCGCATGTCGCCTCCGAGGTCGCACTCTTGTCGCAACTGCAACAACTTGGACTCTATACCGACGCCAACGAATGTGTTGTTCTGGCGATCGGAGAGGAAATGGGAGAGGGTCCTGGAGATCTTGGTGGCGTAGGTGAGCTCGTAGATGAGGCAAGTGCGGGAGACGCAGAGGGAGAGGAGGGCGATGGGACGGTCAGGGGGAGCGCCAAGCTTGATGTCGATGCCGACGATGAGGCGGAGGGGATTGGTGTTGTAGTACTGGACCTTGACGATCCAGTCGCGGGCGTCTTCGATATGCGAAGTGATGGTGGTACAGATTGTTTTGTTCAGGAAGAATACAGCTTGTTGCTGCATATTGTATTTGTAGTCATCGTAGTCCGAACTAGAGGAGGAGTCCATTGATGACAGACTACTGCTGTCTGACGACATTGTCAAGTCTTTTCCGGTGGAGAGAGAGAGAGAGAGAACGGTTTCTTGAATTGAAATGAAAATGAGGGAGATCGAGAATGCTATATGAGGTTGGTACGTTAATTATTTTGAGTGGCGAATATTTTTTCCCGTTCAAAGAGAGCGGTTTGAGCTTCGTGTTGATTATGGGACATCTCTAAGTGGGTTTTAAATATCTTTATGTAAATGAGTACATAAGTAAACAACACATAATTAAAGATTCAAGTACCAGGGTATTCGATCGATTAACAAAATTTTCTCCGTTAAAAAATAAAACTAACATATAAAGATTTTTTTATGGTTCACAAAACTCAAGCCCCTCCATTCATTTTTTCTTATTTAACAATAATTCCTTCAACTTGAAATTAACTTGTTTTAGATCGTCAAGGTGTACTGATTATATTTATTATCTTTTGATAATCTAATACCTAAAAATTTTGAGTTCAAAAATAATCTCTAAAATTTTGAGTTTTGAGTGCGAACAACTTCTACTTGTTCTCTTAATTACTTGCAGTTCTCAAGCTAAGATGTATATTGATTTTGGCCGGGTTTCAACTAAAATGATATCATTTACAATGAAATTTAAAATAAATGATAGAGTTATGAATAGCTTGCTTAGAATTTGAGAATTATGAAAACTCTTGATGCTATTGAGTTCTTGCTTGCTTGAAAATTCAGTATAGATTCGGCTCTTTGATATAATATGCAAAACCTTGAAATATGTTCAAGACCTTTCTTATTAATTAATTTATAGGCTTAATTAAGAAATCTTCTCGTTGGAGGTAGTAGAAACTCAACTATAAATTTGAACTTCAAATAAGTTCCAGTACTTGCATGCAAATGATACATGGAAGTTTCAAAAGTGATTGTTGCCTCTGCAGTCTTGTAGTGGTTTATTTCTGCTGAACTTACTCAGCTGAACCTTTCAAGTGACAAACTCCAACTTCAGGTTACTTGGCTTCAGTCTATTTCTCCCTAGATCAATTCTTCTTTTCTTCAAATACTTAGCTAACATAAAACTTTCTAGCACTTAAGTTTGTTACTAAGCTAACCGGTATATATGTGACTTTCTAATAACCTGACTTTTTGTACTTAGGCAAATCATGCTCTAAGGGCTTACAAGGATTTTGGTATCAAACCAAAATTTTATCTATTACATTTTAAACCATATCCTGATACTTATGCTTGGTCAATATGAAGTATGAGTCGTAATATGTACTCCCTCCATCACAAAATAACTTGTATAGTTTGACTGACACGTTTTTTAAGAAAAGAGGATTTAGTGGTTGAGGATGTAAGATAAAAAATGAGTATTTTAGCTTATTTGATGAGATGTAAAGTGAAATTGGTGAAATGTATGAAAAAAAATGAGTGGCAATTTTGAAAATAAAATGATATGAAGTTATTAATTTTGTGGGGGATTTTTTCATATTAAGAGTGTGCAAGTAATTTTGAAACGTCCCAATAAGAAAAGTGCTCATGTAATCACAGGATGGATTAAGTATCAAGTATGAGCCTATGACGGCAATGAGTCGTGCAAAATGTGAATTGTCGGGATTGATTACCAAATCAGAATATATATATAAAAAATTGTCCGATCTAACCGGTCAGTACCCTATTTGACTGCTAATTCCAAATCTGCATATATTAAAGTTAAACGAAAGACCCTATTAATTCCAAATCTGCAAATATTAAAGTTAAACGAAAGACCCTATTAAAGACCCTACTAAGGGGGTGTTTGCAAACTCTACAAACAGCTTAAAAACACTTCTCAAAAGTAAAAGATGTGCGAGGGCAGCTTTAAAAAAAAGTGATTCTGAAAGCAATTTGTGAAATTTGAAAACACTCCCTAACATGGTCCGAAAATATATTTGGAAACACACTCCAAATTTTCAAGCCTAACTCTCAAAGTTTTATAAATGAATCCATGGAAACAGGTGTCTTTCATTCATACCACAAAATCAATAACAAAATTACCACAAATATGGGAGAGTAAAAGGGATCGATTTGACTGAACTTCTAATTATCCGTAACTCCTCTCCGAATGGGAAAGACGAGATAACTCCCAAGTTCATAACACGTGTAAGCATCGACACACGCACGATGCACGTGCTCATTCGACAGCTCATCCTCATCCCAGTTATCATCCACCGCGGGCCTCTCCACGTCACTCCCATACAAAAACGTCCGTAACTCGGGCAGCCCCGCGTTGGCCAGCTCCCGCCGATTATACCTGTCCGCCGCAAGATCAGCTAAGTCCACGTGGTACGCGCGCCCTCCGAGCCCATACTCCCGCCGCAGCCGCAGCAGCTTGGATTGAATGCCGATGCCGACGAATGTATTGTTCTGACTGGAGAGGAAGCGGGAGAGGGAGCGGGGGATCTCGGTGGCGTAGGCGAGCTCAAAGATGAGGCAGGTGCGGAAGACGCAGAGGAGGAGGAGGGAGGCGGGGGATTGGGGTGCGCCGAGCTTGATGTCGAAGCCGACGATGAGGCGGAGGCGATTGCCTTGGTTTTGGGACTCGACTTTTCGGATCCATGCAAGGACGTATTCGGCTTCGGAAGTGACGGTGGTTAGGATTTTCTTGCCCGAGATGAAAACGTCGTAGGTCTGCTCCAACTCCGTCCAATCGTCGTTGTTGCCTTTGATACTCGTAGCCATTATTATTGATCTGATTTTTCTTAGATGTGGTATAATTAAATGTTGTAACTAACTTTGGTTAATTGATAAGAAAGGAGAAGGGTTATAACAATAAATAAGCCTAGCTTCCAGGCGCTATAATGTTGGCTTCGTTAAGACTACTTAATATTTTTATAAAAAAAATACTTCCTCATACCGCTTCCATTTCAATTTAGATTGAATATTTACTTTTTACGCCCAATTTAATATGACAATTGTTTATTAGTTTTAAAAAGATAAAGTAGAGAGTATAAAAGTGTTTTAAGTAATAAAATGAATAATAAAGTAGAGTGATAAAGTAATCTATAATTTTGAGATGTTTGAAGGTACATGTAGTTTAAAGTGAAAACATGTTTTATTACCCAATAAACTATTTTTGACAAATGCGCCATCTAAATTAGGACGGAGAGTACTAATTTTTACCTTTAATACAAATTCACTTTTTTATTTTATTTGTACCAATATCGTTTTAAAGTTGTTGAAATCTTTGGAAGGACTTCGTTTTTGTCCACGTGTTCAACACGTTGGCGGTCAATTTCGTCGATGATACTAACAAGAAACGACGTTATTTCGAGGATTCCGACAACTTTTAGAGAAAATTGGTACATGGAAAAAAGTAATTCAGATCAACTTGATCCATATGTTTATCTATTTTGAAAAAAATTATATTTCTACAAATGCAATATCATATGGAATTCAGTATTTAATATATATATATATATATATACCCGTCAAAATATATATATATATATATATATCTGTAAATTTAATCATTAATTATTATATTTTGTGTAGACACGTGCATAAATAAATTATGGTTGTTTGGACGAGGGGGTTTGATTTGAGAAGGCCTTTGAAATGAATGTATTTAAAAATGACATGATTTTAGTGAGAATTTAGAATACAAGTGCAGTGAATTTAGATTATGGATTTAAAATTCATACCTAAATCCCTACACCCAAACACAACCTATGTGTATTATATACAGGGACGGACGGAGGGGGTGCCGGGGGCACTGGGCCCCCTCCAATTTTTCAATTTTTTTAATAAGTTTTAAAAAAATATATTTAATAAAAAATTAAAAGAAAATAATTACAATTAATTTATATATATATTTAATAATTATATAATGATTTTTAGGTGTATTATTAGTAAAATATTAATAATGCAATTATTACTTTCTATGTCTCATAATGTTATTTTGTGTATAATTAAATAACATTTTTTTTAATTTACCCTTCATCATCATGAAAAATTAGAGAAAAATGAAGAAAACAAAAGAAAATGTGGAATAGCTTCTTCAATTATCAAGGAGAGAGATGAAAAAAGTATTAAAAAAAATTGTAGGAATATTTGTATATAAGTAAATTAGAGAGAACCTGGTAAAAATAACTAAAATGACATTTTAATTTTTAAAGCAAGAATTAAGACCAATAGCGCAAAACAATATATAAAATGAAGTATATAACAATTTAAATTATGATGAATTTTTTTTTTAGGGTATAAATTATGATGAATTAAAAGAGGCTTTGCATTAATTTCGAAAAAAAAAAAAAAGAGGCTTTGCATATAGACTATACAAATATTAATTTGTAGGTAATGAGCAGAATGAATAAAACTTTTATTGAAACATATTAAAATTTAACTCATTCATTATTAATAAAATCAAAATTTATTATTAATAATTGACCCCCTTCAATTAGATTTTGGATCGTCACTGATTAATTATATATATGTACTACACAGTAACGATACTCATGTGAAGCATATTTTAATTTTATTAGATGCGAAAATGGAACTAAATAAATGTATCTTGCATTTAATTTTATGATGAAATAATTATCATAGCATATAAAAAAAATTACTTTGTTCTTTTTCGTAAGAGAACCTGCAGGTACTCTATTAATAATACAATAATTTGTAAAGTAAATAATGGTCTTGACCGTAAAAATATAGGCAATAAATTAAAATTTATTTCAAAACAGCCGCCTTTAATTTGTCTTTCAAGAAATTAATAGAAACATACATATACATAATTTAAAAGATTATTATTTGAAATATATATATTAATTTCATGAGGTTTACTTCGGTGACATTAATCTGTTAATTTAGACTAAATCTAAATTTTAAAGAGTGGGTTATTCACTTATATGACACTGTGTTTGTTTCTTTTTTAAAAATATATCCAACGAACACCCACTTGATTTCACTTAACTTTATTTATTTTCTTCCTTCTTTAAACTTTACATTTATTTTTTTGTCAAGTTGTAGCCCCACATTTAGAGAAAATACATTTTTTTTTTTACTTTAATTGTTTGAATTTTGATTTTGTCCACTAAATTTTGAAAATTTGAAATTAATCCCTTATGTTTATAAATTTTAAAATTTTAGTCCTTACTATACCTACAATCGAAGGTAAACATCATGAGCTCGATTTGTACAAACGCAATTTGGGTCTCAATTTACAAATACGCGATTTGAGACTCGATGTGCAGGTAAACAACAAAGTCAGGGATTTGCACGTAATTACGAAGTACATGATATTTACCTTTGATTCAGGTAATAAAGACTAAAATCTTAAAATTTGTAAAAAAATTGACTAATTTCGAAGTCGAATAATTTAGAGGAAAAAAAATTAAAATTGGTACAATTTAAGAGACAAAAAAATGTATTTTCCCCTCACATTTATTAACAATTACCCTTACTTTCACACAAAACTGCTCTCTCCATCCTTTTACTTTCTTATACTTTTTCTCTCCACATTTTACTTTTTTGGGTCTTTCTACAGTAAGACAGGCTTCGCGCTGTCTTACAAAAGACAATACTTTAAATACCGTTAGATCGTTGATCTGACGTATGCAGTTTATTTTATATAATTGCACTTCGCATTAGGGCGTTTGCTCTATGCATTATGCAATCGCATTGTCCTACTAATAAATTAAATCTTAATATCATATATTTGCAAACATTTTAATCTATTTCAATCTATTGCAATTTGATTGGTCTATTTCAATCTATTTTTTCTCAAATTCCTCCATTTTAAAATCTCTTTTTCCTCATTAATTTCACCTTTTATTAATTTTTTTTATTAATCTTAGTCATTAATCTAACCATACATTTTTTATTCTAATATTTTAAATGCACAGTTTTGAATATTAAAATTTAAATGAAACATAACTTTTGAATTTAAACAGAACTTTTAAAATGAAACCGTAATCTTCTTTCGAGTTCTATATAAATCTCAACATCTTTCTTTCATTTCAACCATCATAATTTTTTTTACAATTTTAGTTTTTCCTTCTCCCATATGTATGTGTAGTCTTATAATATGTAGATTTTTTTTTCTTCAGGTATGATTTTTTTCTTGTCTATTGTTTTACTCTTATATAATTCTCTTATAATTTCTTTCTTTAGTATGCTTTTTTTTTTTCTTATTTCCTTCTTCAATATGTAGATTTTTTCTTTTTTTTAAGCATTAATTTATTTTTCTTACGCATTATTCTTTTTTTTTGTTCAGACTTAAAAATCTTCAATATCAGTTTTCTCTCTTGCTTCTTCGGTATGATTTTTTTTTTGTTTTTCGGTATGATTTTTTTTCTTATATATTGTTCTACTCCTATATAATTCTCTTTATATTATAAATTGAATAGATTATTTAATATAATTTTTTGATGTTTTTTTTTTTATTTTTTTTCGGTCTTTTTTTTGTTTTTACGTACTTTTCTCGCCTGTTTTTTTAATTATTTTTTTTCTCTTTCTTTTCTAATTATCTTTTATTTTATTCAATTCAACTACCCACCAATGGGAGTTATAATTTTCTCTCATTCATTTTAACTTATATTTTGATTGTGTCATTCATTTTAAATTTTAATCTTAATCATTAATTCTTAATCTCATCTTCTATATAACTTTCATATTTTTTTTTATTCCTACTTATTCTCTTTTCATTTCTACAATTTTCTCTTTTTTTTTTCTAACAATTTATACTTTTGCTCTATTCATTTTTTTGCTAATTTTTTATTGTTTATATATGTGTTTTATTGACGAATAATTCAAATATAATGAAGATTATGAGAAGATAAAGATTGGAAGAACACCATTGAAGAATTCAGATCCATAAAGATTTAGAGAATATAGAAATTGGAAGAGAGCACGTTTCTTAAAAATAATAAAAAATTGATAGAAAATGTATTTAGAAATGTATTTTATATTCAAAGATGTAATTTAGATAAGATAGAGATTGGAAGAGAGCTGTAAATTTCTTTAATTTTTTTTTTATTGAAAATGCATTTAGAAATCTATTTTATATTAGATCATGTAATTAGTCTTTTTTTTAGTAGTAGAATTTATTTTCAAAAATGATTTGTATACAATATTTTTTTAATATTCATTTTAATTATTTTATTTTATATATAGTCATTTATTAATTAGTATATATAATTGAGTCAACTTCTCTAATTAATTAGTATATTTAAAATTTTGATAATATAAATGCATTGTGAAAATTAAATATATTATTTGAAATTACACAATTTTTAGATTCTACAATTTAAGTCATGATACACATAACATCTATAATTACGTCAACTTTTTGTAATTAATTAATATATTCAAAAATTTGAATAGTATATATATATATAGTTTTCTGTAATTACCTAAATAATAGGCTATAGTGTTGGTTTTGGATGTATATATATTCGGTTGCGTATTTTTTGCAAATTATAATATTTTAATAATTATCCAAGATTGTTAATTAAATAATATCCTACGTATAAATAGGACACAATATTTAAAACTTGAAAACAAAATTATATTCTCATATAAATATAAAACAGAATTAAAAAAGAAACAATATAAATGGGAAACAAAATTATATTCCCCATGTATAGGAAAAAATATTTTTCATATAAATCTTTAAATTTTATTTTTCATCTAATTAATTTGAATGATCAAAATTAGTCTTTAGTTCTTATTTTCTCATTTATTATAATTTTTATTTCAACCTCTCTCATTTCAAATCACATCATTTCAAAATTCTTATTTTCTCATTTATTATAATTTTTATTTTTTAATCTCATCCATTCATTTTAATCCTCAATCTTAACCTTGTAATATTTTGTCTTATATAACTCTCATCTTCTTTCTTTTATTTCAACCAATCAACCTATTGTTTCGATTTGGAGATTTCTAATTGTTTTATTTTATATATTTGTCACTGGTTTATTTCAAATTTCTCTTCTCAATTCATTATATTTAAAATCTCATTTTTTAATTAATTTTTTATTAATCTTAACAGTACATTTTTTAATCTCATCTTCTAAATGCTCAATTTTAAATGTTAAAATTTATATGAAACGGTAGGACTACATCCTTTTAAGTTTTAATCTTATCTTCTAAATTCAATTATATATAGATTAGATAAATATTAAATATCATAAATGAAACATAATGTCAGGATTTCATTTTCGAAGGATTTAAAAAAATCGTAATAACAAATTCCAATATGTGATGACGGAGAGAGTATTACTTTTAAAATTTTCATTTATTAACTATTAGCAATATAATGTTAAAACAATTTAATTTTATTATTAATTTTGAATTTAAATATAAATTAGATATTTTAAGAAAATTAAATTTTAATCAAATAACATATATTTATTGGGTGGGGCTATTAACACTCCGTATAATTATTACATACCCCATTATTTTATAGATAAAAATATATATTTATAAAATGACTAAGTAACTCTTATATAGATAGAGAGTAAAATAATTAATAAATATGATTTGAAAAAATCTGAAAAAATATAATAAAAAATTGAAAAATATTATAAAAAAGTCGACTAAATATTTAAAATTAAATTTTTTGTAAAAATAAAAAATAAACTGAGAAGATTTAATAAAATCTGAAAATATTCATAAATAAATAAATAAGAATAATCAAATAATTATTTTTAATATAAACTAAAGATAAATAAAATTGTAGAAAAATTTAATACATTTGATAAATTGTAAAAAATATTTAAACTAAAAAAAAAATTAAAAAAAGTAAGAATTCAAATTAATATAAAAAATAAATAAAGCAAACAATATATTTAAAAAATACCTAAATCTTAAAACGTTTATTAAATAAGATTTGAAGATTTAGTTTGGTTTTTTAATATTTTTAAATTTTTTGTAGCTTTAATTTATTTTTGAAGATTTTTATTTTATATTTGATTTTTAATTTTATTTGATTTAATTAATTTTGTTCAGATTTAATTAAAAAAATCAATTTAATTCTTTTGAAATTTTAGTTGATAATGTTTTAGATTTTTTAATTGATTTTATCATTCAAATATTTTTTTTAATATTTATTTGATTTTTTAAAATATTTTTCAACTTTTATTTAATTTTTTTCATATTATTGAATATATTTTTTGATAATTTTTTTTGAACGGATGATAATTGTTTTTTAAAATTTATATATTAGTAAGATTTAGTTAATTTTAATACGGAGTAATGTGTTATTTTGATTTTTATTTAATTTTAAATGTTAGAAGGGCAAATATGAAAGAATTGGGGTGTGTTTAGTAATAATAATTTATTTAAAATTGTACTAATATTCCTTTAAATTTGTATATAAATAAATTTATAATTTTCTATTCTATTATTGTTTTATTTATTATATATATATGATCTAATATATATTGTTACTAATATTCCTTTAAATTTGTATATAAATAAAATTTGCACTAATATATATATATATGATCTAATATATATTGTTACAATATTTTTTTTATCTTTTAATATAAAAATAAATTTATATAAATTTTAAAGACAATTTTTTTATTAATAAATTAAAATATATTATAAATTTATTTCAACCCGCGTAATACGTGGGTCTTACACTAGTTTACATATATAAAATAACAAAAATATCCTTTTAATTTAAAATACATAAAAAAATTAATTATAAAATTACATAAATAGCCTTATATATCATTTTTATTAAAATAATCATCATTAAATATTACATCATCTAAATCAATTACTCCATATTACAAAACTAATCAAATTAAAATATTTAAAATCAAATTCATAGCAAAACCCTAACAAATTCATCTTCCCCATCATCCCAGTACGCACGGCAGAACGTCCCTCCACCCCTGTTCCTTTCCTATTGTCTAAATCATATCCCCGGAACTGGTATCAACCCGGCTCGGAGCTTCGGAGCTGCTGTAATGTTCAACAACTAGAAAGGTTGGGATGAAACCATGTAAATTTTCAAATTTCTTTCTTCTTCTTCATTTTTGTTTATTATGGTGTATTGATTTAGTTACTAATATATATATGGTGCAGTGGATCTTCTGGGTTGGGCCATTCTTGGGAGCGTTGGCGGCGGCGATATACCACCAGTTTGTGTTGAGAGCCGGAGCAGTGAAGGCGTTGGGATCATTCAGGAGCAATCCAACCAACTATGGAAAGCAAGAATTCTTGTTGGAGTCACAATTGAATCACTCCACTCCAATACTATTCTGTGCTTAATTAATTAGTTGTGTTGAATATTTGTTGTTTATGAATCTTCTTATGTTTTTGCTTTAATTTAATTTGTGTGTTACGTTTGTATGTATTGTTTCTCATGCCACTAAATAGAGGCGTGAACGCTATTAACAACAAAGGCACAAATGAGACGTCTCCAGCTGCTACATTCAGGAATGTATCAGACTTCTTAGTTCTTTTGCATTGTGTACTATGGTTTTTGTTCGGCGTAATGTCAATACGGTAGCGCATTAATATTCTTTTGTTAGGGCTTCGAGATCTTTTTTGAGTTCTCACAGTTAGGTTGAGCTTGCATCTTTTGTGGATGACCTTCTCGAAAATACATGTAATTCTTGTCAATAGATATTCTCTTTTGCTCTAAAAAAAAAAAAAAATGTTCTTCATGAATTGCCACCAAATCATTTGTTGGCTATTAGATTACGGAATTGGTAAATCAATACTTAATAAAAAATACTTATTTTCGTGAGAGAGCAGTTCAACATCTAGATATTTATTTTTCTCTCTCTCAATTTCTATGGTTTATTTCTCTCCCAAAATTTCTTAAAGGCAAAAACTATTTGATTCTTAATGTGCTAATGTTTCAATGTAGTACGGCTAGTGCCCCACCTGAATCATCATTCACCAAACTTCATTCAAGTAGTCCATCTGCTCATGAATTTGTCAAAGTCTTTTCTTGTTTTTTTGCTTTTACACAATATTGTTGAATTTGTGAAGCATTAATAACACTTAACAATAAATAAGAAAGTATTAATAACAGTTAACAATAAATCAGAAAGCATTAATAACAATTAACAATAAATCAGAATTGTATAGCTTAAACATCAGTAGGCATGGGCACATTTTTCTAACTTTGTAAAAGAAGCATTAAGATTTAAGACCATAAAAAGTAGGCAAGGTTGCCTGCTGAAACATATAAGGTTTAGATAAGCTAGAGCAAAATAAGACATGAAAAACTAACGTATACAAAAACTATGTACTCGGATATTTAATGTGCCAACTTTCTTCCTCAAACAATAAATTGTCTTAAGTTTCTTTCTAGAAATAGCTCTGTGGCCGGCGGAAATCTTCTTTGAGTGTAAGAAACTCTGCATCTTCCTCCTCGTCTGGCTTCTGAAATCCAATAAACAAGATACAATAATGATTGAGGACTAGAAGAGCGTACATGAATGATCAACAAGTACATATCTCATGTTGATGGCGAGGCCTTTGAAATTGCATATGCATAGATTCAAAGAATCTTTTTTCAAATGTTGGTACTGGAGACAGTGCAGTACAAATCATTGAAGGAACAACATTTTGGACAAGGATGTTAAAATATTAAAAAGAACTGAACCATGAGTTTTTTCGGAAACTAAAGATGATTTGCCTGTTGAAGTGATTCTTCCTCATCCATGTGCTAACCCTTCAAATTCACAAAATGATGAAGAGTCATAATCAAAATCACAAAACGATGAAGAGCCAGAATCAAGTAACTCATTACACCAAAATTTCTCAAAACCTTAATATAGGTTCCCAAGAGGACCAAAAGATGAGCAACACGATTACCATCTCAATATTTTTTAAGCGTCTCTCCCTCTTCCCTGTTTGTGCCCAACATTGTTTAATGGTGAGTATCTACCAAAATCGACACTCTCCCTCCTCCTTTTTCTTTATACACAATTTCTAATATACAAACAAACTCTTATCACCTTCTTTTGCAAACATATCAAATACACATTTTACTATTCATCAAATCCGGAACATATCCTGCAGAAACAAGTAGAGAAACAACAGATTCTCTAGAAAAATCATGAAACCCAAAAGAAGGGTGAAGATTTTGAATGAAAAGAAAGGTCGATACAATGCATTGAATTATGTACACACTGTTGAACAAGCTAAGTAATTTAAAATGTGTTTTCATTGATGAGTGAAATATTACAAGCTCTTGGCTTATATACATGATAGTAGATGTTTCTAGAATTGCTATCTTGTGTGGCAAGTTAGTCTAACAACTTTTCTAACTAACTATACATACAGAAGTTTATAAGCATGCACGATCAGGAGAGTTGGGATGATCCGATCAGGAGAGTTGGGAAGCATGCACGATCAGGAGAGTTGCATTGGGACAATTCGATCAGGAGAGTTGGGACGATCCGATCAGGAGAGTTGGGTCAGGAGAGTAGTTTAACATGCTCCGACTGGCTGTAAAACCCCTGAAAATGAGAGGCCAAGAGCTGTGCACAGCAAGCGAAAGCGAGAAGGAGCTAAGGGTTTGGTGAAGATATCAGCTTGTTGATCAGTCGTGGGAACATATTGAACGTCGAGGATTTGAGCAAGTACCTTTTCTCGAATGAAATGTACATCAATTTCAATGTGTTTTGTGCGAGCATGAAAGGCTGGGCTGAAAGCAAGCTTGATTGCTCCTTCATTATCACACCACAGGATCGATGGAGAGGTCAAAGGGAGGCCGAGCTCTTTGAAGAGGGAGGCAACCCAGATGAGATCAGTGGCAGCCAAGGCAAGGGACTTGTACTCAGCTTCAGTGCTGCTACGAGCTACGACTGACTGTTTGCGATAACTCCAAGCAAGAAGATTGGAACCAAGTTTGATACAGAAACCACTAGTGCTACGTCTGTCATCCAAGGAAGCAGCAAAATCTGAATCCGCAAAAGCAACCAACCTGAAATTAGAGATAGAACTAAAAACAAGACCATTAGAAAGAGTGCCTTTGATGTAACGAAGCACCCTTTTGCAAGCTTTCCAATGTTTAGTGGTGGGTGTGTGCAAAAATTGACTTAGCTTGTTAACCGAGTATGCAAGATCAGGCCTTGTGAGGGTGAGATATTGGAGAGCACCAACAATGGAACGATACAAGGTAGGGTTTTCAAATGGAGAAGAGTCAGATTGAGACACTTTCATAGCTGGACAGGAGGGAGTGGGAGTTGGAGTGTATTTGTGGAGCTCACCTTTGAGAAGAATTTCTTTTGCATATTTGGATTGGGTGAGAGTTATTTGATCAGGAGTGACAAGGGCCTCAATCCCCAAGAAATAATTGACTTCACCAAGATGTTTCAGAGAGAATTTGAGATGAAGAGCCCGAATAAGTAGCTGAATATCATGAGAATCATCACCAGTGATAAGAATATCATCAACATAGACAAGAATCATTAGCATTTTCCCATAGTAGTGTTTGTAAAGAAGACAGTGATCAGAGGTGGATTGACAGAAGCCTTGAGCAGATAAGAAGGCCATAAGAGTGTCAAACCAAGCTTTTGGAGCCTGCTTGAGGCCATACAAAGCTTTTTCCAGTCTGCAAACATGTGTTGGCTTTGCAAAATCAAAAAAACCCTCAGGTTGTTCAATATGGACAATCTCTTTAAGTGTTCCATGTAAGAAAGCATTGTTAATATCCACCTGTTGAATGCTCCAACCTTTTGTTACAGCTAGGGCAAACATGATTCTTAGAGTGATTGGTTTGAGAACAGGACTGAAAGTATGGAAGAAGTCAACCCCAACTGTTTGCTGAAAACCCCTGGCCACTAACCTTGCCTTGTACCTTTCAATAGTGCCATCTTTGTGTTTCTTGAACCTAAAAATCCATTTAGTGGTGATAAGATTCATATCAGCAGACCAAGGAACTAGCTCCCATGTGTGATTCTTCATAAGAGCTGAATATTCATATGTCATGTCTTGTTTCCATTCTGGGAGTGCAAGAGCTTGAGAGGCAGAATCAGGTTCAACCATATCAGGAAGCTCAGAGATAAGTACTTTAGGGTGAGGCTTGAAAATGCCAGCCTTGGATCTTGTGATCATGGAGTGAGTGGGAAGAAGAGCACGAGGAAGGGGAGTGAGAATAGAAGAGTTGGTATCAGGAGAGTTGGGACCAGGTAAGTTGGGACCAGGAGAGTTGGTATCAGGAGAGTTGGGACCAGGAGAGTTGGGGCCAGGAGAGTTGGGATCAGGAGAGTTGGGAATTCTGACAAGATGAGTATATGGAGTGTAAGGAGGAAGTGAATGAGGTGGAGAAGAGGAGACAGAAGGATGTGAAGAGAAAGGGAACTCTGATTCATTGAAGGAGACAGTATTTGAGATATAAATTCTGCCAGAAGAATCAAGACACTTGTATCCTTTATGAGAAGAGCTATAACCAATGAAAGTACATTTTGAGGATCTGAATTGCAGTTTAGATGTGGCATAAGGCCTGAGAAAAGGATAGCAGGCACATCCAAAAACTTTTAGAAGAGAGTAGTTGGGAGATTTTTGATAGAGTTTTTGGAAAGGGTAAATATTGGCAAGAATTGGAGAGGGAAGCTGATTGATAAGAAATGTAGCTGTGTGAAAAGCATCCCACCAAAATGTGAAAGGTAGAGAAGCTCGAGCAAGAAGAGAGAGGCCAACCTCAGTGATGTGCTGATGTTTTCTTTCAACAAGACCATTCTGCTGATGAGTATATGGACAAGAGTGCCTCATAATGATCCCCATACTTTTACAAAAACTTCTCAATGCCAAGTATTCACCCCCATTATCACATTGAATGATTTTTACTTTTGTAGCAAACTGTCTTTCACATAAAATGATGAACTGAGATAAGACAGTAGCAACCTCAGACTTTGCTCTTAAAGGATAAATCCATGAGAAACGAGTAAAGTCATCCACAATAGCAATATAATACTTAAAGCCATCAGTAGAAACAACAGATGAAGGCCCCCACACATCAGCATGAATCAATTGAAAAGGAGCAGTAGTATGATGCACAGTGCTAGGAAAATTTCTTTGATGCATCTTGCCAAATTTACATGCTTCACAGAAATCTAGTAAGGAACTCTTAAATGGAACTTTAACATTCTTCAATACAGTTGATAAAGTGGAGGGACAAGGGTGGCCTAGCCTATAATGCCAAAGCATCTGATCACTAGACACCTTACTGACATTATTATACATGAGCAAAGAACTGGAATTAAAACTTGCAACATCTTTATTATCAAACTGAGACAGATCCACTTGATATAGGCCATCACTTAGAGTCCCTTGCAGCAGAGTCTTGTGTGTACTCAGATCCTTAACCACATAAAAACCAGAGTGAAACTCAATATAAGCATGATTATCCTTTAAAAACTGCGAGATGCTGAGAAGATTCTTAGTTATTGCAGGCACATGAAGAACATTCGACATTAGAATACAGTTATTACTATTCTTAACAGGCACATACATAGATCCAAAATTATGAATAGCAACAGGAGCTCCATTACCAACAATAACAGATGATGTACCTTGATAAGGAGAAGAGATGTGCAGATTCTCAATGGATGGAGTGATGTGATGAGTTGCTCCACTATCCACAATCCAAGGAGAGGAGACAGGGTGCTGAGTAGATGAGGAAGCAGTGTTAGAATTACCATAAAAGGTAGAGTGTGATGCATTACCAGATGATGTAGACGGCATGGAGAAATGAGCTGCATAGGCCTGAGTAGGAGCAGTGAAATGGACATGATTCACTTGAGAATCCATGGAAAGAGGAGGAGGAGGAGCATGAGGCCTTGAAGCATAATTTGGAACAGGTTGTTGTTGTGCATTTTCCAGACCTTGAAAAGCTTGATCAAATCTCTTGAAACATTTTGCTACAATATGACCAGCCTTCCCACAGAGTTGACAAATAACCCTAGGCTTAGAGAGGAACCTGGAACGGCCTCTAAAACCACCACCACCTCTGGATCTGTGTAGCAGATTAGCCATTGGTAAACCGGATGGAAGAGCAATGGCATGAGAAACAGTTAACTGCCGCATACGCATTTCATGAATTTGGAGAATGGAATGCACTTCAGAGATAGATGGTAGAGCACCTCTAGTTGTTAAATTCACCACCACAGCATCAAATTCAAGTCCAGCACCAGCAAGCAAATGCAAGATGAAATCATCATCGGATATAGGTTGTCCAGCTGCTTTCAATCCATCAGCAATATTTCGGAGAGAAAGGAAATACTCATCGACAGTAGAGCCATTTCTACGAGCAGTTTGAAGAAGATACTTAAGGTGCATCACCTTAGCTTGAGACTGAGAACGAAATAATTCCTCAAATGTGTTCCAAACCTCAAATGCATGTTCGCATTGAGACACATAGCCAAGCATTGAATCAGTAACAGAGCTCAACATCCAACCGAGTAGAAATTGATCGCGACGATGCCAATCTTCATCGTCTTCCGCCGGAATTTCTTGAGCATCACAAAGCAACACAACATCAAAACCATGAGCTTTAACACTTGCCAGAATCTGAGTACGCCAGAAGCAGTAATTCTCTCGATCCAATCGAAGAGAAAGAGTTATGAATCGAGGCAGAGCAGAGGGAGATTCAGGAGATTGAGGCATGATTAATCACAAAATCAAGAGTAAGAGGATAGAATCAGAAGATAGAATTTAGAGATAAGAGAAAGATGAAGAGAAACTGAAAAAAAAAACGGTTTTAAATCAATGAATGTGGCTGCATGATACCATGTTGAACAAGCTAAGTAATTTAAAATGTGTTTTCATTGATGAGTGAAATATCACAAGCTCTTGGCTTATATACATGATAGTAGATGTTTCTAGAATTGCTATCTTGTGTGGCAAGTTAGTCTAACAACTTTTCTAGCTAACTATACATACAGAAGTTTATAAGCATGCACGATCAGGAGAGTTGGGACGATCCGATATGGAGAGTTGGGAAGCATGCACGATCAGGAGAGTTGGGACAATCCGATCAAGAGAGTTGAGACGATCCGATCAGGAGAGTTGGGTCAGGAGAGTAGTTTAACACACACTCATACCATTGTATTAATGTTAAAAAAAAAACAACTTATACCATCGTATACTTATACCTACTAAATTAGGGTGTGATTGAGAATGTTCTAGCATATCAAACATATTAGTTTGAAAAACGTGATCCACGACTTCACACTCACCCCAGTCCCACTTCGAGGCATTGCGAAAACGTCGACGACACGCACGGTATACTCATCCACAAACTCACTTAGCATCTAACCCATTACTTCCATCGGCACCCAACTCTACCTGAAAATAGCAACGAACACATTGTGAAATTCCTAATTCTTCAAAAATTACAGAAGATTCCAAACAAATTAGGTTAATCACGAGGGTTGAGGAAACCCTAGATTTCGTGTGTTTGACTATTTTGAGAAGGGCCAGAGATAAGATATAGACTTACTCGGAGAAATCAAGCGTGGGAGAGTCTGGTGGCGGGCGACCAAGGATGCCGTCGGCGAACATCCGGTGTAGTCTTTCTCCGTTTTCCACACCGTTTTTCTATTTCTTGCTCTTTTTTATGTGGATGGGTTTATTGGGCAGAAATTGAATATGCATATACAAGAGAATAGTTTTAATTTGAATTGAATTATTATGAAAAGAAATTTGGTTGAGATTTTTGAAAATAAAAGAAGGTTAATTTTGTAAATTTATATATATATTTAAAATAAGAAGATACGGATATTTTGGTAAATTTATAATTTTTTTGATAAAAATTAAATATTTTATAGTATTGCGAAGAGCGATCGCTCATGACAAAGTAAAATGATGTGTCACGTTTTCATTGGACGCCTTTTATAAGACAGAGCGAACCCCGTGTCTTACGGTAGAAAAGCCCTACTTTTTTTACACTTTTCACCAACAACTTTAATTAACGGCCCTTTTAAAATTCTGTGTCGTCCACTTAAAAGGGAACATAGAAAGTATTTTTTAAAACCATCACAAAAAACAAGGACACTTTATGCGTTGACCGAGAGTATTATATATACCCCCTTCTAGATCAGTATCTCATACTGTACTATTAATGTACTTTTATTCTCTAAACTAGCCAGTGCATGCATTCATCATTAGTTCATATATGTACGTATATACAGAATCATGATGAAGAACATTTAAAGAAGTAAGCAAGTATATATATATATATGAATTCCTAATCTTGAGTTCCTCTGCGATACGGAAACTCGAGGATGGTTCCGAGTTCATAAGCAGTGTAAGCATCTATACACGCATGAAGCACGTGCTCCTTCGACAGCACCTCCTCATCCCATACATCAAGAATCACCGGTCTCTCAAAGTCACTCCCATGGCAAAACCTCTGAATATCGCTAAGACTCGCGTTCTTCTCCGCCTTCCTCGGGTACCGCGACACCAACAGGTCCGCCAAATCATTGTACCACGTGCCGCCTCCAATACCGTACTCGTCACGCAGCCGCACGAGCTTGGAACGTATGCCGACGCCGACGTACGTGTGGTCCGGAAGGCGGAAGAACTGGAAAAGGGGTTGTGGGATATGTTGCGCGTAGGCGAGCTGGTAGATGAGGCAGCTGCGTTTGGTGCAGAGGACGAGAACGGCGACCGGGGGAACTTCGGAGGGGCGCTCGGGGGTGCCGAGCTTGATGTCGAGGCCGAGGATGAGGCGGAGGGGGTTGAGTTGGTTTTCGTGAGTGATTTCGCGGAGCCAATCGCGGGTGTGATCGGGGTCGGCAGTGACGGTGGTCATGATTTTCTTGTCGTTGATGAAAACGTCGTAGAACTGAACTTCGATCTCGTCTTCATCGAACTCGTGCTTTGTGATACTGCAGCAGGTTGTCATTCTTCATCACCTAGTTAGTTATTTTGTTAGTTTTAAAGATCTATATTAATAGCTGGCTAGGGAGAGAACGGTTTCTTGAATTAAGATATATGGAAAAGATCGACCGAGAGAATGGTACGTGTGTGAGGGTATGAGTTTCAGTTTATGCAAGGTGTTGTATTTTAGCTACTCTGGATTTGTATTTGTGTTTGTTATGGACTTATGGCCCATTTCTTTTTGGCATAATACATGAAAAGGCCCCTAAACTATTAATTTTTGTTTCAGAAGGCCCCTAAACTATTTTTTATTTTAATAAGCCCTTAAACTATATAAATCATGTTTCACGAGACCCCTATTGACGAAAACTCACAGAACTTGCTGAGTCATCTAACGTTTTCCGTTAAACTATATATACCATCACTATTCCGTTTACAGTATATAAAAAAATTCAGTTCGTTTTATCCAAATTTGACTTTCAATTGTAAAAAAAAAAATCCCCAAATCCTCAAACCCTAACTTACTTTCATGCTTGAAGAGAATTCATCTTCGTCTAATGGTAGTTTTGCGGGTATTTATGGAGATATAGACGTCGGTGACCATGAAATCATTTGTTTCTGTGGAATTCGTTCTCGAATGTGGGTATCAATGACTGAAAAAAATCCAGGTAGAAGGTTCCTAAGATGTGGAGCATACGAGGTAAGTTGAATCAAATTATGTGTAATTTGGTAGATTTTTCGAAATGGGTAATCAATATCTATGTATTAAGATTCAAATTTAGGTTATAAGAAGAATATTGAAATGATTTGAGTTGGGCATTAAGATCATGTGTTGAAGACCCATACGATTACTGGAATGATTTCTAAGTATTAAGAGTATATGTTTCGAAACAGGGGCACTTTGTATCTATATGATTGGAGGAAAAACATATAATGTCAATTATTGAGCATAATTACTTCTTCTGCAAATACATGTCTGTTTAGTGAGTTCATAATTTTTTCGTTGTTGTTGAAACAGATTCGAAAACAATGCAAATTCTTCAGGTGGTATGATGAGAAGTTTCCAGATCATATAAATAGGATGATCTTAACCTTGAAGAAGCAAAATCAACAGGTGAAAATACAAAACGAGTTGAATCAATTGAAAGAAAAAATCAGCACAATTGATAAAGAGTTGAAGAAGACGAAGAAATCGAAGGAGTTTTTTCAGAAGCTTTTGGTGGTTGCCGTGTTTACTCTATTGGTTTTGTGGTTTAAATCTATGTAAAATTAGTGTTGTTTCGTTGTAATATGCACTTTTTTATTTAGAATGGAAATTAATTACTAGTTTTTGTCCATTTTGAGTGCCTCTTTGCTATCTTATTAAGGTTGTAAAACTACTTATTAAAGTTGAATTAAAATGAGGCTGAAATTTAGTATTGTTGCTCTGTTTTTTTCAAATGGAAAAAAAAAAAGAAATGAGGCTGAAATTTAGAATTGTTGCACTGTTTTTTTCAAATGGAACATGTTTGTGCTCTATTTTTCTTTTACCTGCATAATCTGTTTTTTTTAGACAACAAGAAATCATACAACCAACATATGCAACTGCAACCATAAATATTACACAAAATTTGCCCAAGTTTGCATCAAAATGCTAACCATCATTCGTACAAAATAACTCCAATATTATATGACCAAAATAACCACAAAATATGGCCCAGTATGTGCTTCAAAATAACCATGAAATTACCAATAATTGTGGCTCTACTAGTATTTCAAAATAACCACAAAATAACTAGACAGCTGCAATTCCTCTTCATCATCATCAGTTAAAAAATTCACATTAACATCCAAGTTGTCAAATGTTTGTTGTGGAGGGTCATTTTCCGTATCATTTTCTTCTTCCTCTTCTTCAAAATCAAAGCCCTCAAACAAATCTCCATAATCATGGAAATCATTAGCAACTGAATCAATTTGTTCATCTAAACATGTAACTCCTTCAATTTCAGCTCTATGCACTGCTTCATCAATTACATTTTCAACCCTAAGATCTACTTTATCAACTACATGATCAATTATCTTATGGTCAATGTAAAACTCCAATCGTGATCCACTACACAATCTACTAGCAATTTCAAGGATGCTATTATCATCTGCAACCAATATAAACTCTCCTTGTAGCACCTTATAATAATATATCCCAGCAATAGATTCTAAATCATACCCTAAGTCTTCTTTAACATAGTACATGATTTCAGGGTATGAGAGTTTATCAATATCTAAATTGTTGCAAACCTGAGTCACTTTTCCACTAATATAGCGTGGTTTTCTACTATTATTGAACCTCCCACCATGATGTATGCTAAGAATAAAAGTTGTTTCCGACATTCTGCAAAATACTAATAAATAAATATTTCAGAAACAAAATAGAGCAAATGCATTCTTTCTACAAAAAAATAGAGCAGGCAACTACAAATGCCCAAAGGCATAGTCTCTGTTTCAAGAGTTACCAATAAACGGAGAAAAAAACTAAAACATTATATCAAGATTTAAATTAACTACTGTCTATTTCATGATACCCACTAATTACGCCATTTTAAATTGATTAGAAAGAAGCCTACAAATAGAAGGGAACACCAGATTAATACACAATAAATAGCAAACCTTTATTCTCCATTTTTTAACAATGAATGCCTCTCCCCTGTAAATATCATTTCGCTTGCTACCAATTTAAAATGGAATAGTATAACAGTGCAGATTTGATATCTTAAAATTACTGCGAAATCAATAATCACAACTAAATCCCACAAAACATGTGTACAGTAGCAACCAACTAACCCAGAAAAAAAGACGCACAACAAACAACAAAAGAAAATAAGATAATAGACAAATTATTGAATACAATAAGAATAAGATGTTTACCTTCAAGTGGTCCCAAATCTTCGTTCAATTTTTTCAGAACAACCGTCTCTTTAAGAAAACCCACGAAAAATCACAAAAACTCACGAAAAATTACAAAGGTAGTCAATAAAACCCACGAGAACTCAAGAAAACTGACGAAATCCTTCAATAAAACTCACAAATTTTTGTTAGAACCCATGGAATCGGTGAATCTTTGAAGCTTTGTTGTGTAGAAAGGGTTTTGACATCTCAACTTTTGACTTATGAATAGTGCGATTTAAAAAATCAAAATATATATTTGTCTATGCCAGCACAAAATTAAACGCTCAGTCTCGTTTTTAAACGCGTGAAATACACTCACTAACGTCCTGTTATAAAAGGGTCTCGTAAAACATGATTTATATAGTTTAAGGGCTTATTAAAATAAAAAATAGTTTAGGGGCCTTTTGAAACAAAAGTTAATAGTTTAGGGGCCTTTTCATGTATTATGCCTTTCTTTTTCAATTTTTCATGACCCACAAGTTGTTCGAACCATAGTAAATACTTGCATTGGCTTGTTTATTGTTTTATTCTTTATTTGTTTATATTATTCATACTTAGTAATTAATTAGGGCAAAGTTTTCTCTAGTACAATTGGGAGTCTTTAAGTGTGTGCTGATACATGTGATTAATTAATAAAGTGTGAGGAGATACAAAATGCTATTGTAAAAAGACTCTTATGCCCTTCAAATAATACAAATGGGGTTGGTTTCTCTCATTGACACAAAATCTTTGGTTGTCAAATCAACCGATTTTGTGTTCAAATTAGATTTATTCAATTTTTTTATTTATATTTTATTCTGTTTTTACTCCAATTTTTTATTTTAAAATTATTACATATTTTTTAAAATTTTTAATCCACACAATTTTTTTAAAATTTAATTTAAATTTTTAAATCAGAATTTACTTGATTTTTTTTAGTTTTTAATTTTTTATTCAGTTTTTTTTTTTTTTTTGCTCAGAACTTTTTTTCAAAAAATTACGTCAATTTTTTTTAATTAAAATTTTGTTATTCATTTTTTAAATTCAAAATTTTTAATATAAAAAATATTTTTAATTATATATTAACTAATTAGTAGGAGTATAATATATTTTCTCTCTCCTTAATATAAAGAAAATTTTCAAATGTAAAAAATCAGTCACATCAATCTGCAACTAGATCCATCCACTACAAAATATTGCTCAAATAACGAGGGGAATTGGCGAGGGGTATTTCACCCTTGCTATTTGGCGAGGGATTTAAAGAGGGGAATAAATAACGAGGGATTTGGCGAGGGGCGGAATCACACTCGCTATTTAGCGAGTGGAAAAAGATGCCCTCGCCAATTGACGAGGGAATTGGCGACGGCGTGTTTTGCACTCGCTCATTAGCGAGTGCATTGTGGCGCTCGGGAATTGGCGACGGTCCCCCACTCGCAAATTGGCGAGGGGGGTGGGGCCCTCGTAAGATTATTAGGATTAGATTAGATTTTGGACTATTAAGTGTAGTGTTTTTAATGCTTTTCATTCAAATCTACTAATTAAAGATTACACGCCTAAACAGCCCTCATTCTACTGGCATGGACACACTATTTCTAAAATTTATAATATTAAAATGATTTTGCGAGGTGAAACAAAAATATTTATACTAAAAAAAAAAGCTCAAATTAAAATGGGCAGAGTGGTATGTCTTTCCCACACTATTTCTCTATTTTTTTTAATCAGGTTGCGTTAGGTCGCGACATTAGAGGAAACATGAGTATAATTTGATTGGACTTTAAACATTGAGTAAAATTTAATTAAGATTGTTAATTGATGAAAGTTATAAAAATTGTTAATTGTTATGAATGTGTTAATATAATTGTTATGTTTTATGCATATATATATGTGTTAATTATTAATTGGAGTGTTAATTGTTATGCATGAATGTGTTAATTGGAAGAATTAATGTTATAATCAATTATTAGAATAAGTGAAATTAAATCGATGTTGGAGGCCGGGATGAGTTGTTTGTTTGTTGTAGATTGTGCGTTTCGACTTGAGTAATTTTACTCGAGTCGAAAATGGATGCACTAGGAACTTAAATATTTGGTAATACGATAGATTTAGATGAAACTCTGCCAAAATTTTAAAAAATATATATATATATATATTTATATTAATTGAGTTAATAACATATAGTTGGTAATTAGTTAAAGATTGAGCTAATATATAAATTAATTGAGTTAATAACATATAGTTGGTAATTTATTAAATTAATTGACTTAAAGAATAAACGAATAAAATTGAGTTAATACATATATAAGTATAAGTTATTAAATTAAGTAACGAAGGGTTTTCTTTAAATTAATTAAAGATTGAGCTAATATATAAATTAATTGAATTAATAACATATAGTTGGTAATTTATTAAATTAATTGACTTAAAGAATAAAAGAATAAAATTGAGTTAATACATATATAAGTACTAGTGTAAGACCCGCGTTTTACGCGGAATTTAAATAAATTTATAATATATTTTAATGTATTAATTAAATAAATAATCTTCGAAATGTGTATAAATTGGTAAAATTTTTATTTTATTAAAATATAAAAAATAATTTTGACAATTAATATATATATAAATAATAATAGAATAAAAAATTATAATTTTATTGATAAAAGAAATCAGTATACAAAATTATAAATTACTAAAAAAATTCTTTTAGATAACATTTTTTTGTACGTTTACATATTTTTTTATTTGAACTCAAACAAAAAAAGTCAATCCACTCTTGCTATTGACTTTAAAAGCTTCAACATACAATTGTCCGTGTAAACACGGGCTTTGAAAAATAAACACCTAATGTGAAAAGGGACTGACATTAACTTTTATTTAACGTTATTTATTTAATAAAATCATTCAAACATAAAAATATAATTCGTACCCGATAAATTCAACAATCAACATATATATATATATTTTAATTATATTATCTAACATTGTCTTGCATGTCTTTTGAAAAACCTAGTCTGTACAATTCATACTTGATGAAAAATTAATAATAGGTGTCCTCCACTTTTTTCCAAAAGATCAATCTTTTAACCATTCTTATATGTTTAGAAGTGTTTATTGAAAATTCAGTCAAGAATTAAAATTCATATATATATATATAAAAAAATTAAATGAATTATTAAATTAATGCTTATAAAATATTATTAAAAATTAATGTGTCCATCTTTAGCTAATTGAAGAAAAAAAAAAACCTAAAAAATAAAAGCATATATAATGTTAAATAAAATATATTGTACCATGACTAACACTTATTAAAGTGATCTAGCAATTAATACATAATACTACAATATATTTTTTTTTTAATTTTAATATATAGTAGCTTTTATTTACCAAATAAATGGAAGGAGAGAGTCAGATGGAGATGATTGTGCGATAGATTGATTTAAATAAACATTATTGTATAATATTTTAATAAAAGAAAAATCAAAACATGCCTGTAATTTATAAATGATACAATACATAACTTACTTCCACAAAATTTGAAACTTACATTTATTAAATTAATTAAATAAATTAGATGTAATGTTGTACATTTAATGTAAAAAATAGTAATATGAATAATTGCATAATTATAGAATTTTCAATATACTTTGTTTGCTTAAAATTATCCCATATATATATAAAAGTATACTCAAAATGATAAATTTTCATTAACATTAATTACAAATTTACTTAATTAATTAACAAAATTTAAGATATTTAAAAGAACGGTTAAAAAAATAAATATTACAATAAAGATAAATGATTTTTTTAATGGAATAGTTGAGAATAACATAATCAATTATTATATTATTATTAATACATCCTCCGTTTTTAATTAAGTGTCACTTTGTCTTTTTTAATATTTTTAAAATAAGTGTCATTCTACATTTTTTTCTTTAATTTTGACAATTTTACCCTTATAAATTATATTCCCTCCATTTTCTTTACATTGATTTAAGCTTTTTCCCTCCAATGAATATAATATAGCATAAATCATGGATAAATTATAATTATTGTATATATGAATACCACCTACATTATTGGTCACATTCATTACTAAACAAAAATTTAATATTAAAATTATTTATCATTAATGAAGGATAAAATGGTCCATAATTTAATATCTTAATTTGTTGATTTTTTTTTTAAATGACTCTTAATTAAAAATGAAGAGAGTAATAAATTGTTTTTAAAATTATGGGAGTTTGTATAAAGTGTTTTGGGATGCTATTATCCCCACCCATTATCTTATTATAAGAAGAATGTGATAATTTGATATTCTTTTATGTATTCATGATCAATATTAATATGTAAATAATTTTAATTTAACAATTATTTAAATTAGATTGATATTTAAGATTACCCTAAATCAATGTAAAATTGATTGATTACATCAATCTAATTAATTCTTATGGGAAATTAATTGTGATTTTAAAATATTTAATACGGAGTAGTAATTTCCCAATTTTTAAACACATGTGTATAACCACCTATGTTATATAACGGTGAAACATTAAAAGTTAAAAACTGTGTAACTAAGTGATTTGATTTCATAACTTTATATAATTAGCTGCTATTAAAAATTTAAATAAATTAAGTTTCAATAAGTTTTGAAAAAGTATCAATATAGCTAGTTTGACAAAAAAATAGTTTACCTTACAAATAATACTACATTCAAAATCTAGGATGTCTTCCATTTATACACATAAAATGCAATTTTATACAAATTCTATTAACTACTCGTATTATAAGATACTTGATATAAGTAAATAAATAAATTCGAAATTAATTTTAAATCTATGCAGATAAATAATACTGTATTCCACTACATTCAAAATCTAGAATGTTTTGACTTTAATTTTGTAAAGCAAAATTTTTTTGAAATTAATTTTGGAATGGAGATAAATCTATGCAAACATTAAGACAATATATTAATTGTAGAATTTTATATTAGGTAAGAATATGAGTAAAGTATATTGTTAAGTTTACATTCTTAGTTATCTTTTTTTTCAAAATATCTAAAATTAATATAAAAAGTATAATACGTAAATATCTAAAATTAATATTATATACTAACAATCTAATTTATGAAAATAACGCATGGACAAATTACCCATCAATTATGTTACTATTAATTTAGTGTTATTTATTGTACAATCCTAGTTAGTATACTTCCAAATTAACACCATTTAAATTCTTTTCACTATTTAATGTCTATTTTAACTCTTATCTTCACTATTTAATAGATTTTTAAGAATAACATTAAACTCCCAGAACTCCTAGAAATCGAAATAATATTTACAATTATTGATGTGTTCACTGAAATTTTAAGGAAATGATCTAAAAGTATAATCAATCGAAAATTGTTATGGATCAACGATAATTTATATAATTTAAAATGAATGAAAATGGTGCCTAAACTAAATTTATCAGTGTGTAACCATCTTAAAGACAATTAGTGTGAATGGATGAATTGTTGCAAATGTTCATGAACTTGATGAAATTGTTGCAGATGTCTTCAAAACCTTCAAAAATCTCATATGAATATGATGAAATCTTGAAAGTCTTCATAAATTTTTGAGTGAATTTAATGAAATTTTGAAAATCTTCATAAATCTTCGAGTGAATCTGATGAAATCTTCAAAACCTTCGGTCGAGTAAATCTGATGAAAATTTTCAAACCTTGACAAACAAAAATAAAAATCAATAATTAAACTGCACATATACCAAAAAAATACAAACATGCATAATATATAATTTTTGATTAATACATAACAAAAGAAAAATAAAAAAATCAATCCTAACGGGAGTACATTAGAAACATTCAAAAAAGAGAGAAAGTGTGAAAAATCCTAAAAAATTATGTAAACATTGAATAAAATGTAACATTGAGTGGTTGAAATGAAAGAAAGGGATTGAAGTTTATATAGGAGTAAGAATTAAGAATCAAGGGATGAGATTAAAACTTAAAATGAAGGGTTGAGATTATAACATAAAATTAAAATGAATAAGAGTTGAGAGATTTTGAAATTGAGAGATTTGGTGAAGAGAGAGGTTAAATAGATTAATGAGATTGTGACATGTCCTCTGATACGTTTGCAAATATATATATATAGATAAGTTATTAAATTAAGTAATGAAGGGCTAGCTTTCTTAAATTAATTAAGTATTGAGGTAATATATAAATTAATTGAGTTAATAACATATAGTTGGTAATTTATTAAATTAATTGACTTAAAGAATAAAAGAATAAAATTGAATTAATACATAAGTATAAGTTATTAAATTAATTAATGAAGTTGCTTTCTTAAATTAATTAAAGAATAAAAAGAGAAATTAAAAGAGATAAATATATATTGCATTTAAAACATTACGACTAAAGCTTCTAGCCTAATTGGCACACAGGGGGCGCATAAACTCTTCACAACCGGGAGGTCGCGAGTTCGACCCCTCATGCGCGCGCAGGGGCTGGAATAAAAATGCATTAATGGTGGTCTAGTGGTGAGGGGTAAGAGATGTGGCCTTAGAGACCTGAGTTCGAAACCCAGATCTGTACATACCACATTTTGGCGAGGGCCCACGCCCTCGGGAATTGGCGAGTGTATTTGGCCCTCGGGAATTGGCGAGTGTGATTCTGCCCTCTCTAATAGGCGAGGGTGCCCTCGCCAATAAATTAGCGAGGAGCACTTTGGCGACAGTGACTGCCCCTCGCCTTTGCCCTCGCCAAAGTGATTAAAGAGGGCAATTCCCTCGCCATTCCCCTCTTTATATTGATGATTTTTTGTAGTGCTCTCGCTCCACCCTTTCAATTTCAATTCATTTTTCACATTATCAATTCCCACTATTACCAAGTTTTTTTAATTTAGTTTTTAATTTATATTTTATTAAATTTTTTTATTCAAAATTGGTTTTAAATTTTGTTTCTCCCTCACTAGACGAATTATTTTTATTCAATTTTTTATTTATATTTTATTCAGTTTTTACTTAAAAATTTTATTCAATTTTTTTTAATTCTGACTTTTATTGATTTTTTTTTTTTTTTAATTTTAAGTTAAAAATATTTAGTTCAATTTTCTTTATTCAAATTTTTTTATATAAAAATATTTATTTGATTTAGAAAATAATATGTATAACTCATACATAATCACTATGTCAAATTATATTGAACATCGATATATACATTGAATATAATTAAATATTGAATATCAATATCAATATAAATATATATATATATATATATATATTTATTTGAACATCAAAATATATATGTATATATATAAATTGAATATCGACATATATATTGAACACTGATATATATTGAAGATAATACAATATTGAATATCACACAATATTGAATATCAACATCTATATTGAATATCGACATATATATTAAATATGTAATATCGACAAGATTTTCAAGTAAAAAAATGTTACTCCACTTAAGTTTTTTTTTTTTGTTAGACAAAAGCCATTTATTGATGATATAAAGTACAAGAAAAAAGTTACAAGGTCAATAAATACGGGGCACCAGTTTATAATGCCAAAGAAGAAAAATGCTGCCTCTTAACAAAAGAAAAGAATGAAAAGCAGATAAGAAGAAAACAAAACAAACTGAAGTAAATAAAATGGTTTCCAGTGGTGAGAATCAATTATAATCAAAGATTGAAATCCATTCTTAACAACCTAATTCCAGATTTTAGTCCAATTCCAACACCAAAAGCGAGAATACCAGGAGCGATTGCTCACATAGCTGACTTCAACAGTGCTCAAGTGAAGAATACCATTTTGCAGCATTGCCCTGAATCTCTGAGTAAGTGGAAATGGAATCTTTGCTGAAAAATAAAAGGCATAGTATGAAGTCTTGAAAGGATAAGTATATGCAAAAGCTAAAAGTTCAACATAGACATTTCATACTATGATTTAAGCAGTAAAAGTTCCACCAACTAAATCAGCAAATCATTATAAAGTTGAAGCATGACAGATAGCTTGAGCATATCTGCTTATGTAAGTAAAGCCGTAAATTGCACAACTATATGCCAATTACAATTTTATGTATAATTCAATATGATCAAATGAGTGACTCTAACCATATAATGTGAGAACAAAATATCTATTTGATTATGTTTGTGTGCTTTAATAGATCTTTATATGATATCCAAATCATATCAACTGTCATGTTCTTCTTTCACAGAAGGCTCCAAAAGATTTTGAATTTTAAACTTCAAAGACTACCTAGATTTTACATTCCCAGATTTCCTCATATGTGTACACTGAGATTAGGATCATCAAAGTTTGGATAAAAATGGAGTATTAATTATAACAAAGGCAGCAAAAAAATGGAATAGTTCAATTATCATTAGATTTTAGAATCAGAAAGCAACAACAACAAAATGCATCTTTAATCAGCTGCAGCCGAAATAAAATCAGAGCAAAAAATGATAGGAATAAAGAAGCACAGAAAATTAAAACATTGATTAGGTCCTGTGAACAGAAAAAAACAGAGGGACCTTACGCTCTAGGTTCGGATTCAAAGGTGATGAGAGAATGACAGAAAAAGATCCGTAGAAGAGAGAAGGAAGGGCTTACCTGTAATTCACACTCCACAAATTTGTCTTTTTTTCTCAATTCCCACTCCAAAAATATTTCTAGCATATATAATCAAGTTGGAAAATGCGTAGGAAGAAATAATGGAAGAAATCGGGGAAAACTTATTTTCAGAAAACCCTAGATCTACACCGCCATCACGCGAGCGGCGTAGATCGGAGAAGATGAGCACCTTGACGGGGCATTCAGGTTCTGCGTAGATCGGAGAAGACGATCTACTCCGGCGAACGAGCCCGAACTCCTTCGCCTCAACAATATTCCGACCAATGAAAATATCAAATTTGCTTCATCGGGCCTTCGTCGACAGCTTCTTCTTCCATAACTCGGATCTACTGCGTTCGTGACCAGACCTCGAGAGCCTCCTCTTCGTCGATCTCTCCGGCGCCGAACAGATCGACCTCGACTCCGCGAATATCAAGACTCCATCGTGACTACTCTTCGACTTCTTGCGGATAATCGGAGGTGTGGGAAGAGGGGTGGCGGCGCGAGGCAGGGGGATCGACGGGGCGGCGAGGAGGAGAAGGAGACGACGGAAATTTGAGAGGAGATGAAGAATTACATTTGTATTGCTGAAAACCCGATTACTTTGAAATGGGGGAGAAAGCTAGGAAGCAATAACTTATTAAAAAAATAAAGGGTATAAGAGACAATTTACCTGAAATTTTGTATTACCAAGTGGAATAATTTTTTTTAAAAATGCGGATGTATCAGCACACACTTAGGGGTCAGATTTTGTATGCTGGGGTTAATAATCTCTAGTAATTATCTAGTTTTCAAAAGAGTCAAAACTCACTGATATTCATTCATTATTTGTTAAAGTCATTCTTTGATAAAAAGGTTATCATTGAACATCTTATCAATGTAACTAGATTTTAAGTTTAATAATTTATAAACATCTTATCAATGTTTATTTTGTTATTTTTATAAATTCTATATAGTATAATAAATATTAGTTAACAATAATTAATTTTTTTACTTATGATAAATATATATATATATATATTAATATAAATTAGTTGTATTATTATATTAATTCACACTATAAATAATATTTTAAATGTCGTCACATTTTTTAACACGTCACATTTTTTAACACATCAGTCCGTGCGTTAGTACGGGTGCCCTACTAGTATGTTATAATGTGAGTTACTTAATCAATAAAAATTCTAGAAAAAAATACTACATAAAAGAATCGGTATTACTATATAAAAAATTATATGTTACTACATACAACAGTTTGAATTACTACATTGAATATGCGTTTGTTACTATATGTAACTTTATCAAATGATTTGCATTACAACATGGTTATTGTGTTTACTACATGCGATAATATATGTTACTACGTATTATAATGTGAGTTACTAAATTAACAAAAACACTACAAAAAAACGTGTTACTAAATAAAAAAAATTGTATAATTATACGAGTATAAAATAGTTTGTGTTATTACTACATAAAATAATGTGTGTTACTACATATTACAATTTGAATTACTACATTTAATATCTCGTGTTCGACAATAAAATAAAAGATATAAAAATCACAGAAACTGGTAAAATAAACGAGTTAAAATTTTTGGTCAAAATTAAAACACAAGTGGGCCAGTTAACAAATAAATTAAGAAATAATTCAAATGAATTAATGGTGGTCCAATAATATATATTTTCAGCCCATTGACTTAATAAGTCAATATTTTCAGTCCAATTGAAATATCTGAAATACCCTTGGCTAAAATTTAAAAAATAAATAAATGATAAGTACACCCATTGTGTACTATCGCAGGAATACAGGAATGCAAATCGGTTCTTCATCAATAAACTAAGAAAAAACTTTTAAAAAAATCGTGGCTAGGGCACCATTGAGTGTGCGAAGACGATGAATGTTAGTGCAATGACGTTTTCTAGGTGTGATAGATACTTTAAAAAAAATATGAACATTTCGACTTTGGTTAGTTGGATAGTTGGTAATATTTAGGGAAAAAATAGAATAATTACTATTATTTTAACTCTGATTGTTTGAGAAGATGATGATATTTCGAAATAAAATAAAATTGAACAACATACCAATGTACGAAAAAAAATATGAACCAATTTTTTGAAAAAAATTATGAACAATTTTTTGAAAAAAATTATGAACAATTTTTGAAAAAAAATATATGAACATTTTACTAATTAAAATTCAGAATTATTTTTCATAAGTGTGACTCAATTTCAAAGAACTAAATACGAAAAATGTTGTGTCGAATCTAACATATTCCATCATTTTTTTTTTATCAAAACACATGTTTATTTTTAACATTATGCGCGCACAAATTTGGAACAAAAAATATAAATTATGCAAATTAGACTTAGGAGGGTGTATTGATTGTGGATTTTGTAGGATTTTTTTAGACTTTCAAAGTCTAGGAGTATTCAATTCGAATTTTCAAAAGTCTTTAAAAATTTTGAGGTACTCAATACGAATTTTAAAAAGTCTTAAAAAATCTTTAGGTATTCAACACTCTATAGATTTTAATATTCTATGAATTTTGTTGGATTTTTCTCAAAATATATAAATAAATTTCAATATCCAAAATCTCTTCTAAAAACAAGAAATTTAACGGATTATCTTAGAGAATTCTAAAGACGAAAGGCCAGAAGTAGGGATAGCAATATCGACCCGACACGCGGGTACCTGCCCCGCGAGCTTTGGGTCAGATCGAATCCACCCCGTATTAAAAACGGGTCGGATCGCCCCGTCCCGTTTGTGAACAGATCAGGTCTAGGTCTCATGTCCGACCCGAATTATTATATAAACTTTATACTCGTAGTATATATATATATATAATAAATATTAATTTAAAAAATCTTAACTTTCTATAATTTTTCACTTTTCAAAATATAGAAATTATGAAACCGTAAATTATTAAGAAATCTGTCATATCATTAATAAATACTCATACCAAATAATAAAAAAAAAATTAAATAAACTATTATTATCAAAAAAAAAATATTTCATAATTTTGTCACATCTATGAAAATTTATATAAATTCATAGATTTTTTAAAGTTCAAAAAATCCAAAAAAAAATCTCAATTGAATACAACCCCTTTAGTTTTCAAAGGTACAATTCATAAAAACCTAAAAAATAAAAACTAATCTTTATCCATGATTTTTTTTCAAGACGACCAGGGTAGTGGTGAGTGAGATAGGAGGATGGCGGGTGCACCAATATATATGAGCTAAAACAGCAGTAGAGGAAGTTTATCACGCGCAAGGATAAATTGGAGTTTATTTTTGGGCGGGTGTTCTAAGCGAGTGAGGTGTACTCCACAAAGCTGTGTGTGTATAATCGTGCCCAAAACCAAAAAATCCACCCTCGTCAATATGTGTGGTTGGGAATAGGAATGGCAATGGAACGGATTCAAACTCGGACTCGCATTGAACTCGACCCGCATGGGACGGGTATGAACCCGGTTAAGCGGGTATGGGACGGGTCATGGTTTTTGTCAAACCCGCCCCGCCTACCCGTACCCGCTATATATAAATATAGTAATATTTAATATATATATATATATATGTTTCTATTTATATAAACTTATATGTATATATGTTTAAAAAAAAAAAATTTAATGTAGTTTCTTTAGTATAAAATGAGTATGAAAAGTTATTAATTTAAACAATTATATATTTAATTTGAATTATGTAATATCAAAATAAATATATTGTATACATTAAAATTAATTTAAAAAAATAAAAGTTATATGGGACGGGTAAAATGTCGGGTAAAACTTGACGAGTTTTTATGCGGAACGGGACATGTCCGGATATAAGAATTTTCTGGTGGAACGGATCCTGGGATAGGGCATACCCGTCCAAGAGCCGTCCTATTGGCATCCCTAGTTAGTTGGGAATGACTAATTAGCCTAACCTAACTAACAATTCATTTCTCATGTTAAATAAAAGTGAAAAAAAAAGGAATAAAAAGTTTTTTAATGGACGGGGTCCCTGTACCCAGGAGCGGACCCGCCCTTTAAGTTAAGTTGTTTTTAGAGTCAATGTAAAATGGGACCTCCTACGTGTAGTCAAGGTGTCGTATGGTGTCATAATAACTACCGTAGTCAATTAATTTAAGCCATTAAAAATCTAAACTAAAGGTTTAGTGGGTGTTTTTAAACACTAGAAGTTGCTTAAAAGCACTTATTTTTCAAATAGAATCACTTTTGGAGTGTTTTCAATCACTTTTAATAAATTATATGTATTTATAGAGTTGACTATTATAGTGTTATAGGGTGGGATTTTGAAATCCTGAATCAAAATCCCAAACTGTAACGGGGGTGGAGTTTCGAAATCCCAAATTCGGATTTCCTATCCCAAACAAACATGCCCCACGGCTCTAGAGTCCATCTCAAAGAGCCCAACCATAAAAAAAGAAGTCTCACAACCACAACAAAGACCCATAATGGGAAACGAGACGCCCAAGGAACAGCAGAAACAACCAAAAACAACTAAAACACTATACTAAACAAACAAAATAAAACAACCTATAAAACAGTAAACAGGATCAACAAAGAAATACCAGAACGGTCACCGTGGCTCCGTTAGGATAATTTCTACGCTGATCCCTAACAAGAAACGAAGAAAACAACTACATAAAAGAAGGAAAAAACTGGAAAAAAATCGGTGCAACGGCAACGGTGGCGGCAAGAACAAAGTAGATCTAAGGATTTGCTTCCTAGATCTGAAAGGACGGCGATGATGGAAGGCGCAGATAGTGACGGTTCAGATCTGGCACAATAACTCACAGATCTACAAGAAAACGAGCATATCTACATGACAGAAGGCTAGATCTACAAGAGAAAGAGGTGGAGACGGGACTGTGTGCGAATCACACCTGGAGTATGTGAATATCGCACCTCCAGTGTGTGAATATCGCACACACACGCTCCTACCCTCTACCCCAACTAAATGTACTAGTATTAATTTGTAATTATTGTTAAATTGAGTAAGTGAATTAATACCATTGTGGAGTAGGGTTTATGTATTTGTAATTATTTCACGGCGGAGCTTCTCCCTGGCGCGGCCGGGGTTATCAGACAGAGAATCAGAAGTAAGGGAGTCGAGGACATGGAGATCGATTCTGCTGCAGAAGTTTTTGCCTTCGCCGGAGAGGATGATGACGGTTACGTTGGGATTCTGGTCAAGGGAGGAGAGTGCGAGGGGGAACTCGGTGAAGAAGTCGCGTGAGAGGGCGTTGCTGCGAGATGGGCGGCTGAGGACTAATTCGAAGACTCGAGATTCCGGGGATCTCCTCCTTATTTTGAAGGATTTGTAAGTTTCATCCATTTTGAGAATTGAAATTGCAGGTCCCAATTTCCAGATAAATGGAGGTGAAGAGAGCAGAGCAAGAATATATGATAAGTTGATAACTACGAAATGGAGTATTGTTTTTCTGTTTATGAAATAATTAATTTTAGTTTAATAATATAATAATTTTATTTTTATAAAATAATGACATTGATTTTATTTTATTGTATGAACTTTAAAATAATTCAAAATTATTTTTTATTTATACACTCAACATTTTCCGGCAAAATACAACTGTCTAGTCATCTTTCTGGCGAAAATGGGACCAAAAAAAACAAATTTTATAAAATTGGAACTAAATTGGTACATTTAACTTTTTTGGGACCATTTCAGAAAAGATAAAAAGTTACGGGACTAAATTGGTTTTTTCCCTAATAATATATGTATAAAAAAAGGGTAGAACAGTAATTTTACTTAATATATATATATATTAAATATAATTTAAATTAAAGAAGGGTAACATTACCCATGTAAAATGACTAATTAATGATTACTTTTATACTTTTAAATTTTAAAAATTTGAATTCCAGAAGAATTACTAAATTAGAGATACAATCAAACATCTCAAAATTAAACACTAAACATCCCAAATAAATATCACAAAAATAAATCTCAAAAAAAGTTATAATAAAAAAAAAAAAAAAAAAGAAGGTAAAGTCTAGTATGCACTCGAGTGCATGTTGTGCACCCTAGTCTAAAGAAAAGTGTAAGTTATTAAATTGAAAAGTACAACACAATATTACTAAAAAGTGTAAGTCACTATAACTAAAAATATTATTATACAGTTTAATAATTGAAAAGTGCAATACTATTTACCAAAAAGTGTAAGTCAGTAAAACTAAAAAGTGCAACATGGACTAGGGTGCATAACATGCACTCGAGTCCATAGCAGACCAACCCAAAAAAAAAAAAAAACGAGTTTAATTAAGATTAGGGACAATCCTATAGACACAATTAGAAAAATAGACAAAAAATTATAGAATTAGGATTAAGGTCAAATTCATAACCAAATAACCAATTATACCCTTATTCTTTCATCACACCAATAATTTAAATTATTAAAATTAAGATTTTTAATTTTAAATCAAATTGTAAATTAAAATTATATTTTAAATTTAAATCATTTCATGGTCAACAATGCTATCTTCTATACCAGAAACATTCCGTTTTAAATTTACGAATTCGGTGTTGCTGCAAATCCCATCTGCAAATCCCATCCGCGATAATCAATAATTTGATCTGCAAATCCCATTTGCGCTATCTTCGATACTAGAATCATTCCACTGTGAAGGTATGAATTCGGTGTTGATGCAATAATTCCATTTGCAAATTCCATCTGCGACAATCAATAATTCGATCTGCAAATCCCATCTGCGATATGCGATCATCACCGAACTACCCAAAATAGAGTTAATTTTGAGTTTCTAAATCTCATCTGAGAACCATTCAATTATCAAGGTATGCAATTTTATTCGGTGTTGTTTTAATTCAATAATCAATAATTCGATTGGTTCATTGTTCTTCCAATATATACCCTGTCCAACACGATCTTCGATCTTTTCTAATTCGCCCCTGTTTTATATTATGCGATTTAGGGTTCTATTGAACGTGTTAATTGGAGAAGTTAATTTACTGAATCAGAAATGGAATATGCTGTGATTTTAAAGTTCGAATTCGAGGAGAAAACCAAGTTGATCCGTGTTCAACAATCTTCAAAGTTCGAAGACATTGTTAACGAAGTAATCGGTATGTGGTCCATATTGTCTTCTTCCATATTGTTTTTTTTTTTGCTTAGAGTATATTTTGATTTTTGGAATATGATTTACAGGTTTAGCTTATATTCAACTTATATTTACACATGTGCATTAAATGTTTAGCATATATTTCAATATATGCAGTAACTAGATATGTATTCATTAATTACTTATGCACTACTACAAAATCGGGCTTTAGAGACGCTCAAAAGTGTCACTAAAATATAATTTAGTGACGCTTTTGCTGTAGTGACGCTTTGGTCAAGCATCACCTGATTTGGCGTTTCTATAGTGTGTTATCGTGACGCCTGAAAAGCATCACCGTATACAGTTATTGTGACGTTTTTACACGTCATACCAACACTATTTGGTGATGCTAACCGACGTCACGACGTTGTACTTTAGTGATGCTTTCTCGCGTCACGAAAAAAATTATAACTAACTTAACTACCTCGTTTAGTGATGCTTCTATGCATCATAGGAACACTATTTGGTGACATTAACCGACATCACCATTGTGTGCTTTAGAGACATTTTCATATATGTAATATTAGTAACAATACACATATATGTGAAATTATACCATATGCATACCCCTAAGATGCTCAAACATATACATACATCATAATAATAAAACATTGTCATTCACTTGTAAACAAAAAAAACCCATGTATATTCCAACTTGCAACAACCAGTGGAAAAGATATGCCATATCTACATAAATATAGAACAAGTTCTCTCTACAAACATCCTATCTTTCATCTAAAGAATAATGAATAAAACCTAGCTAGCTCTATTATATAGATCACATCTCAAACATGTGCAGCGGTATTTTTGCATGATAATCGTGAACAAACTATAAGTTTCAATCAATAAAGAATTTGTTATGTAGAATGAAAACATTCATGGTAGTTCTGTAAACACATGCCATCGTTGCAGATTGAGCAGTTCACTAGCATCTTCAAACTACTCTCTCCTTTGCTTATCAACCTACGATAGAATCTGAGTACAAAAAATAAAGTGTCATGAGCTGATAACATAGGAGAACAATTTTTTTTTTAGATATGCACTATTAGTGTTGCTAAGCCTTCAAATTAGCGAATATAATTAGAAATGAATATCAACAATATGTATATTTCCTCTGTAATGTAACTAGAAGCAAATAAAGAACACATTGAATTAATAATTGGAAGCAACCCCAACTACATGGTTGACAATTCTCAAGAGAACAAAACATGCGGAGCTTATAATTACAATTTTCTTTCATTCTCAATATCTATCTAGAAGAGAAGCAGAGACAAAAACAATGGACTTAATTTTGGTAGCTAAGTGAGTAAATAAGGAATATAATAGACTATAAATATATTTAGTGGTGACCGCTCAAATATATTTATCCATAGGTATTGATTTAATAAGTCATCAATGTCATAAACTACTTACAATAGAAACGAAAAATCAAAATGAGGTTATTGATTAAAGCAAAAGCAAAATAAAAGAATGAAAACAAATAAGGGAGTTTCAATATACCTTATTAGACATGTTCAAACCGTAACCGGGAAACCGGTAAAACCGCCGGTTACAGTTTAAAAACCGAACCGTAACCGTAAAATGGCGGTTCGGTTACGGTTTGACATTTTGACAAACCGCAAACCGCCGGTTTGGCCGGTTTTGACGGTTAACCGCCGGTTTGCCGGTTTAAAAAAAAAAAAAAAGATTTTTTAATACACAATTCTTCTATTTTTAATGTATAAATTTAATTTATATAATTTTTATTCAATTCTAGTAATGTATTTTCTAAAAAATGAGTTAAAATGAATAAAAAATGAACAAAAACGGAGTGAAAACGAGCGAAAATGGAGATAATATTTAAAAAATTAAAAAAAAAAAAAAAAAAAGCAAACCGGCAAACCGGCGGTTTTTAACCGTAACCGTAACCGGCAAACCGGCGGTTCGGTTACGGTTACCGATTTTCGAAAACCGTAACCGGCGGTTTCTAACCGTTGCGCATGTGTATACCTTATACGCACTTTTCTCAATGTTCAGAAACAATACTTGGTAATAATTTGCCATGTCACGAAACACCTATAATTGACAACCAGTTCATCATCAATACCAACGTTCAGCGATGCAGTTAACATATAATCAGCAAATACACATAAAATAACAGCATCTCCCTCAATCAATCGGCTCTCTAAAAGCCGAATACGAGCAAATAGCTCTAGTTCCGTGGGGAAGGGCAAAACAGGGGGGACAGCGAGTAGGAGAAATGGAGGTTTGGGCTCTAGAAGGATTTGGTGTCGACTCAGTGTATAGAGATAAGGCTATTATGCTACATTTCAAGAAAAGTAAAGAAAATTATTTTATAACAAAATTTCTTTAGCAGAAAATCCAAAAATTATTTGATGCCAACAAAAGACTATCAACTATCTAAGAGATGTCCCCCGTATCAGGTTATTAGTGCAACATAGTCAATAGTCATCATATAGTCAATATCTTATATGCTTGGATAACAGAATTTATGTGCCATAATAACATCACGAACCTTTGTATATTTGTATCCAGTGGCACTCTAAAGAAAAATACATATCTCCTTCAGTTTACTCACAGAGTTACAGTTACATAAAGTAAAATCATAGCCAAGTTAAAAATAATAAAATACAAATTACCTTAAAACTGGTACAAATATATTTTGATAATCAAAACTTAAGAAGTAAATTTCTTTCCCAATAAAGTCACATAAAAATCGAAACAATCAAGTTTTATAATACATAACTCGATAATTTATAACACCAACAGTTTGATGTGCCATCTCTAAGCATCTGATCAAAATAAAATTTTGGAGTAGAAATTCCCCTATTCTAAATTCCTCAACAATTTCTATAACTCAGTCAATAGCAATGAGAAGAGTGAACTACATAAACTTCAAGAAAAAATATTAATTTCTCGAAGCTTCATTTAAACCACTTTCAAAGACAAAAAAAAAAAAAAGGGTGAATGAGAAGAAACTATACCCGCAAACGGTCATGCTCCTCAACCCCCACCACAACATAAGCAAAGGTCATATTGTAATATTGTTTCATCATCAATTCCTGATATAAAACTGCAAAAGAACCAGTGCCAACAACACGTTCAGCAATGAAAGATACTGTATGAGGTAAAAACTAGAAAGACGCTTTAGAAACAAATTATATAATATAAGAGACATTCTAGAAACAACCAAATCAATCCACTTGTTTTAGTTGTCCATACTGGGCTCGAATTGAAGTCATGATCATTATCTGAAAAGTGTTTCTATTCCATTGACACTAACAAAAGTTGCTACCATGTCCTGGAACCTATGGATAAAATATATAGTTTCACAATCCCAAGTGAGTTTATCATATTAATCAATAAAAATAAACAATAATGTGGTAAGCATAGAATAATGAAAAGCATATCCTATTCAAAAAATAAAAAACTACAAATTTCCAAAGCTACAGTCAAAACACTTAATACAAATAACAAAGTGCATACTTGAATTGTGATGAAGCCCTCTTTTCCAACTTTTTTCATGGCCTTTGCAATCAACTCACAATTTTCTCTTTCTCCATTTGCAGAAATTGTTCCAACCTAAAAATTCTCAAGTGCACTGTGAGCTGCTTTCAAATGAAAATAGCAGACAAGACAAACTTTTTACATGTAGGCTACACAACTCTCTTGTTGAGTAATTTATATATTTCTATTATAAATCTTTAACATCAAAACTCTTTATATATGCATACCAAATACATGGTAGCGAAATTGTTTAGACTAAAATATGAATATATAACATTATGTACTAGTAAGGGAAAAATTAACAAACTTGAGTGGAGACCTAATCTTGACTCTTTAAGATTCAGAATTAAACTCATAAAATTAATAAGAATTGAACTCATAAAATTAATAATGTTCATGAAATTCTGTACAATTAGTATACAAATAATTCATAAATGGACTCGAGTATTTTATGTTTCCCTACAATGAAACATAAATTTTGAGCAAATCCCCCAACCCTTATCCCTATTTCCCTCAACTACATCAATAACTGCTTCAAATTTGAGATAAGTTTGAAATTAAAAATAAATAGCAGGTTCTTATAAAACAAATGCTAAAGTAATTGAGAGAAACAGAATTTGCATACAAAACAATGATTACAAGGAGAGTTACCTATTGTTTTGGTGGCTTTATGCAACTCAAAATAAGAGATGAAAACAGTGAAAAATTGAAATTGATCTTCCTGTCATTCTTCCCAGATATTAAATCAAACAGCGTCTCTGTATAACAAACACAATTCACATGAATCGAAAATAAACAAAAAAGGGTTGATTGTAGGAAACTAATCAAAAACCCCAAAATCTAAAAATAAAATTTTCCAAAACACAGAAAGATTAAAAGGAACAGTTTATAGAGACTGAATCTAGAATTTCCTCAATTAAAATCAGAATAGAGAAAACAAGAAAATTATTCTCATACATTATCGATGAACTTTAGAGATGAGGGAAGACGGAGGGAAACCGAGGACTCTAACGGAGAAAATTTGCACAAGTTATTATCGATGGAGAAAATCATACCAGATATTATCGATGTGAATTAAAGCTTTCACGATGAAATCAGGAACTAGGGCTCTCACGCAGAGTGTGGAACTGAGATGGCATGAAGGTCATCATGGAATTAGGCTCCGACAATATAATAGCATCTCTAGACTTTAAAATTGGAAAATTGTTCGACGTGAATCCAGTTTCGCGACCGGCTTGACTCCTGGTTCGGAAGAACAATAGAGGTCTTCGGTGGTTTGATGAACAAAGAGAAAATTAGGATCACTCTTTGAAGACGGTTGGAGGGGCTGAATTTTTCACTTTCATTTCATCTCCTCTCTAGATCGATTGATGAAGCTTGAAGATTTTGAGATTGGGGTAAAGCAACGGAGCAGAGAAAAGGGGTTAGAAAGAACAAAAGAGAGAAGGGAGTATGAAATAAATAAATAATAAGGAAGGGACCACAATAAAATTATAGGCCCTAAAAATTACGAAGAGGCGTCACAAAATCTAATTAAACAATGCGGGCGTCATTAAATTTATTTACGGTGACGATTACTTAAAAGTTTCATTAAGGAAGCGTGACTATAGGGGATATTTTATAGTAGTGATGTTAGGGCCAGATATAGTTAACTCAACCCATAATATAATGTTTTCTATGGCATCGAATAAAATCATGGAATATCATAATAATTAATCTCATATTAAAATAATCCATACAATTATAAAAGTAATGTTAAAAGATTATAATTTATCAATCATAATTAATATTATTAAATTTAAATGGGTAGGGCTGCGGTGTACTCAAGTACATGGTGTACTTGAGTCCACTTGCAGCCCTACTTATGTGGATAAATAACATATTCCACGCAAATATACCAACTAGTCGTTACAGCCTAGTGGTTGCCTCTTGAGTTATTTACCATAAGGTCACCTGTTCGATTCCAAAGTACATCAAATTTTGAATTTAATTTTTTTTATCATCTAATTCCCAAGTACATCAAATTTTGAATTTAATTTTTTTTTGTCATCTGTTTTTTTTATTTTAGCACTCGTTTATATAGATTATAAAAGTGCAAGACTAATAACTAAAAGGTGTATCATTGATAGTCATAAAAGTGCAAGATTAAATAATAAAATGTGTGAAATTAATAACATTTTTTTTTTAAAAATTAGGAACAGTTTATCTAGATTATAAAAGTGTAAGACTAATAACCAAAAGGTGTATCATTGATAGTCATAAAATTGCAAGTTTAAATAATAAAATGTGTCAAATTAATAACAATGTTTTTCAAAAAATTAGGAATAGTTTATGTAGATTATAAAAGTGCAAGTACTAATAACAAAAGGTGTATCTAGATTATAAAAGTGTAAGACTAATAACCAAAAGGTGTATCATTGATAGTCATAAAATTGCAAGTTTAAATAATAAAATGTGTCAAATTAATAACAATGTTTTTCAAAAAATTAGGAATAGTTTATGTAGATTATAAAAGTGCAAGTACTAATAACAAAATGTGTATTTTAATTGTCATAAAAGTGCAAGAATAAATAAAAAATAAAAATGAGTGAAATTAATAACATTTAAAAAAAAATTAGAAACAATTTATTTAGATTATAAAGGTGCAAGTACTTATAACCAAAACGTGTACCTTTAATTGTCATAAAAGTGTAAGCATAAATAATTAAATGTGTGAAATTAATATCATTAAAAATTTAGCATCAAGCACTAATAACCAAAACGTATATGATAATAGACATAAAAGTGTAAGATTTTAAATAATAAATTGTGTAGAGTTAATAACTATTTAAAAAAAAAAACAGTTTATCTAGATTATAAAAGTGCAAGAACTAATAACCAAAAGGTGTATCATTATAGTCCAAAAAGTGCAAGTTGAACTAATAAAAAAAAAATGACCAGCACTTAGTAATACAATGTTGCATTTTTGCTGAAAACAAAAATTATCAGTAACAAGTACAATCTAAAAAAGTGCAACACGATATTACTAAAATGTGTATGTTATATAAGGTAAAATGGTATCTTATACAATTTACATTTAATTTTAATAATTTCAATGTATATATAGATAATAATATCAATTATTTGATGAGTATAGTAGTGGTCTAGATGGTAAGAGTGAACCCTATGTGTTCCATGTGATGTGTGGTTCGATTCCTCTTTCCGTCATTTTTTTTAAATAATTATTAAATGGGAAGAGTAAACCTTATGTTTGCGATCTAGATGGTAAGAGTAAACATCTAGATGGTAAGAGTAAACCTTATGTTTCCATGTGATAATGGTTTGACTTCCCTTACCATCATTTTTTTTTAAAATAATTATTAAATGGGCTGGGCTTGATTATATACAATTGGGCTGAAAAAAAATTAACTAAATGGACTGGAACTTTTAAATGGGCTGAGCTTGATTATATACAATTGGGCTGAAAAAAAATTAACTAAATGGACTGGAACTTAAATGGGCTGGGCTTGATTATATACAATTGGGCTGAAAAAAATTAACTAAATGGACTGGAACTTTTAAATGGGCTGAGCTTGATTATATACAATTGGGCTGAAAAAAAATTAACTAAATGGACTGGAACTTAAATGGGCTGGGCTTGATTATATACAATTGGGCTGTAAAAAAATTAACTAACTAACTAGAGTACACCGTGTACTCGACAACATACAAGACTTTGGCAATTTAAATATATCCACTACTCCCCACAATTATCTCACGTAATCTAAACCAACAATATATTTTTGACATTTTCAAACATACTGATATTCAATGGTAATTTTTTTCTATAAATAATATTATAATTAAAATTTCTAAAATGAATAGTTTATTTTGATATCCTCGTTTGCATAATATGTACACGTCAATATTATAATAATACTTTTCATATTTAACATCTATAACCAAATGATTCACATAATAATACTATGATTATCGTAGTAATCATAAATATAAAAAGAAAATGGTGTATTTTTTGCATTCCATACTGCACATATCTCAATGTACATATTTGTTTGGCATATACGTGCGCATATATTTCATAGAAAACGTTCCACGTTACTGAATTAATTACATCATATGCATTTTTTTTTTTGTTGCTACGGTTTTCCATCCAAATTGTTTAAGATTGTCTATTCGGGAATTTAATATTTCGAACGCAATTAGTACCGAGATTATGACCGATGGATATTTAGGAAAGTTTGAAATTTCGAACGCAATTATGACCGATGGATATTTAGGAAAATTTGAAATTTCGAACGCAATTATGACCGAGATTTCCGGGAATTTAATATTTCATCAGCTCCTGTTTTGAATTTCCTATTTTATCTTAATTGAATATGCAAATTTCGATTTTAACGGAGGTTAAAATTGTACTTTTATAAATCAAATTGTCCTTCTTCCTAACTTTTAAAAGTTTTGTCTTTATTTCGAATTTCTACCCCCCCCAAAAAAAAAAAACATACTACACATAAAAAAAAAAAAAAAAACCATCTGAGTTAAAAAAAAAAAAACAAAAACTATAACCAAATCCAATTTTGAATAGAAATATCTTAGAATTAAACACCAAACATCCAAAAAAAATATTCCAAAATTAAACACAGAATATACTCCAAGCATTAAAATACTTTGCACGAATGATCAAAAAACATTTTGCACGACACAGTAAAACCTTTGCATTAAGTTAGTGTAATGTTTGCATAAAATAATAAAAAATTTGCACCACAATAGAATACGATTGCATAAATTAACAAATTCAAACTCAAATTTTTACTAATTCTAAATCCAGAACCAAATCATTCAAACCCAAAAAAAATTCAAATCTTAAACCCAGAATCAAATATTTAGACAATATATTTTGCAACCAAATATAAATAAATAAATTAAATTGACACCCAAAATTGTTTACAATCTAAAACGCATTCCACCAATTTGAACATCAATAATCCTAGTTAGGGTTGGCAACGGGGTGGGTATGGGACGGGTTTGGCCTTTCCCAGGACCCGCCCCGTCAAAATTTTTTTAGACCCGTTACCCGCCCCGCCCCGCTTCAATACCCGCCAAAACCCGCCCCGTTTTGCCCCGTGAACCCGGCGGGTAAAACCCGCCCCGCCATCACTTTTTTTTAAAAATCTATTTATTTAAAAAAAAAATAGCACATTAAAATCAAATCTTAAAACTACAATAAAATATTAATTCCAACATCAAATAAAACATAAAATTTTAAATATAACATAAAATTATAAACAACTAATCACAAAATAAATAAATAATCTAAGGATCTAAGTCTTTTTTGAAAATAGAGTAAATCGGCTGCAATTTTAGAAGTCATCCTAAATCCGCAGAAAAGTACAATAAATCCTACAACCACTCTATATAATCTAATTAGTTAGAATTGTTAGATGCCTTACCAATGAAGAGGGGAGAATTAATAAATTAATATATATATATATATACGGGTCGGGGTCGGGTATATGTAATCCCATTACCCGTCCCATACCCGGCGGGTATTCGTTGACCGGGTATTTACCCGCCCCGGGACCCGTTTGATCGGGTATTTACCCGCCCTGTACGGGCCGGATTTATGCGGGTCCGGGTTTTTACCCGCCCCATTGCCAACCCTAATCCTAGTGCACAAAAACGGAGAATGTACTACCAAAAGGTTATTTTACAATTATGCAAGCATCTTTGTCGAGCCTTTCTTCTTCGAAAAGGCTTGAAATAGGCTATGGAGCTTCTGTCTTCGTACCCCCACCTTCGCCACCGGAACGTCAATCCCAAAATATAGCCTGTCGTGAAAGAAACCCACTACAACCCGACCGGTGGAAAAACCCGCAACAAATAATGTCGTACAGAAGGGGGATCTCGATGTTGTTGGACCCAGATTATTTACTAATTTTCAACATTGATAATATCCTTAAATTAAACTCCCTCCGTCCCGGTATAAGTTTTTTTTTTTTTTTTTTTTTAAATTAAGAAATATGATAAAATAATGATGTTAGAGAGATAAAATAATTTGTCAAAAATGGAATGAGAAATTTATTGTGAGACATTTTAAAAAGAAAAATGGAAAACTTATAGTGGGGTACTACTAAGTAGTACTCCCTCCGTCCCACAAGTGTTTGCACCACAAGATGGGCACACTTTTTAAGAAAAAAGTGTAATGAGTGGAGTGTTGAGGGGTAATTTTGTAAAGTTATATGGATAAAGTAAAAAGGTGATTGGAAAGAGAGTAAAAGTAATGGCATTTTGTGTAAATATGTGAATATTGTGAGGGTGGAGTTTATAAAAGAGTTTCCTTTTATGGGTGTGCAAACAATTGTGGGACGGACAAATAAGGTAAGTGTGCAAACAGTTGTGGGACGGAGGGAGTATAACTTAAAAACGAAAAATGCTGAAAATTTAATAAAAGAGAAATTGTTGTCAAGATTAATAGCAGAGATTGTAGAATAGATTGATAATGGCATGATGAGAGTGGCTGGTATAATCACTAGAAAATTTTACTGAAATGAAATAAAGAGGGGAGTTAAAGAGGGGGATTAAACCTTTGCTGTTTGGCGAGAAATTTAAAGAGGGGCATAAATAAAGAGAGAATTGGCGAGGGATGAATCACACTCGTGAATTAGCAAGTGGAAAAAGGTGCACTCGCCAATTTACAAGCGCGCAAATTGGCTAGGGAAATTAATACGTACCCCTCGCGAAATGGCTAGCAAAGTGGCGACGGTTACTTTTAATTTTGGAAGTGGCGAGGGAATAGGGATTGCATGCAAATCAAATTTGAGTATGCTAATTAATTTAATATTATTAGATATTAATTGTTAGATATTGTTAATTAGGTAAATAGTTAATTATCATTATTAAATTAATTAATGATTAAATATTGTTAATAATATAATTTAATTATAAATATAATGTTTTGATAATTTAATTATGTTATTAATTTATGTTATATGTAATTTAATTTATTAAATATATATAAATTCAGATCTTATATAATTGAAAAGAACCTAAAACCATATGAACACAAGTCGTTCAAGAGGTCGGGACCCCATTAAAAACCTTGCTACGGGAAACCCTCCTTAGGGATAAAACCATAGTCAAGGAAAAGGTAGGCCCCTCTAAATGTTTAAGTAAATCTGTAGTGCTCAGAATGGATGTCTTTGAACAAAAGATTAACGATTAAATCTGGCGGTTCATCTAGCCATGTGTATCGATCCGTCCCTATGGTTGCCATTGCATCTGCTACTGCATTTCCTTCGCGGTAAATGTGAGTGATTTCCAGCGTGACGTCTGTTGCTGCAGCTCGGATCTGCTGCCACAGTGGTCGTAAGCGCCATGGTAGTTGCGGTTCCATTTTTTTTAGTAGTTGCACAGTGAAAGTAGAGTTTGATTCCAGCCATAAATTTCTCCATCCTCTGTTGAGGGCTTGACGAATTGCATGTAGTGCTGTTAATGCTTCGGCCTCATAGGCAAATCCCTGGCCATGCTTCATAACAAAACCTCCCAAATAGGAGCCCAAGTGATCTCTATAAACTGCTGCACCCTTGATCAGTCTCGGAGCTCCGTTTGCGGACCCGTCTACATTAATTTTAATTACTCCTGGTGCTGGTGGCACCCATCTCACCTCAATTATATTAGGTGCTTTTCTTGGTACGCCGATGTGCCGAAAAGCCTTGATGACCTCAAGGTCGTAGACTGTATTTTGCATGTGTCCCATTGTTGAACTGTTTGCTTCGCCCACTAGTGCCCATATCGATATTCGGATGGTCTCCGGTGTGGCTCTCACCCCTTCAAAAACGGCAACATTCCTAGAATGCCACATTTGCCATATCGTTGTGATCAGTACTAGTCTCCACAAATATGTAATCTGTGGGCTGAATTTTTTCTCCATTGCTTGCAAAATCCAGCTTAGGAAGCCCCCGCTTGTATCAATTTGCACCTTGAATAGATCTGTTATTTTTCTAAATGTGTGCATGAAGTAGATGCAGCTACTGAAGAGATGGTCCATGTCTTCGTTTGCTTCCTTACAAAGCATGCATATTCCCGGGCCCGAGATACCCCTTGAGTGTATGTATTCCCAGGAAGGGAGTTTGCCATGTATTGCACGCCATGCCATAGTCGACCTTCTTGGTGGAATGAACGACCCCCAAATCCATTCTCCCCAGTTCACTTCTGGAAAATGCGGACGTATTTGTTCATATGTTGTCTTTGCAGTGAGCATTCCATGCGTGGATGATGGCCAGACCATGGTGTCTTCCTCCAAAGCACACTCATAATCAACAATGTCCGCTACGATATTAGGCCATAGTCTGATGAAATTTCCATCCAAATGCCAAATATTGTCCACCAAATAATCGGAAACCGGGAAGTTGTAGTCTGGACGGCGCTCGTGGGGTATGTCGAGACGGTCTGCTATTTTGTAGCCTAGCCAATTGTCCAGCCAGAAATTTACTTTTCGCCCATTTCCGCCAATCCATCTTGCATTTGCGTATATATATATTAGGTGTGGTCGCATCCCTCTCCATACCGAAGATGAAATCAATGGGGGCCTGTATACTCCGTGCTGCATAAACCTGTCTCTCAAAAATTCCATCGACGAACTTGGATCTGTAAGGAGACCCCATGACAGCTTTTGCAAGTATGCCGAGTTTGCACAGACAATCGAGCGGACTCCCAAACCCCCCTCATGTCTAGGCGTGATGACTTTAGACCAGGCAACTGAGCAAAATCCTCTCTTATCTACATTACCCGTCCAAATGAAGTTGCGCATTGCTCTTTCAATTCGCTGAAGTAGTGTTCGCGGCCATTTGTATACCATCATGGTGTGTACTAATGATGAAGTGATAACATGGTTGACCAGGCAAACCCGGCCTGATAGTGACAGCGTCTCTCCTTTCCAGGCTGCGAATTTACTCAGAATTTTATCAGCCGTTGAACGGAGTAGTGCTGCTTTGGGTGCTCCTCAGAATAATGGCACTCCAAGGTAAACAAAGGGTAGTGAGCCCGATCTCATATCCAGAATTGTACGGACATATCTTCTGTTGTTGTAGCTAACGTACTTACCAAAATATGCGCAAAATTTGTTTGGGTTGAAGACCTGTCCCGAATGTGCTCCATATTTAAGAAGGACGTTTTGTATGGCTCGTATCGATGGGCGATTGGCGAGACAGAATATAAGTATGTCGTCAGCATAGAGTAGCGACACTGGACATGTCAGACCTCGGCGGACGAAGGCCTGCTGCAATCTGCCTTCACGTATCTCGGCATCCAATAGCAGCGACAAGATTTCACCAGCAAGGCAAAATAAGAGGGGCGATAGTGGATCGCCTTGCCTTACTCCCTGAGAACATTTGAAATAGCCATGGGGTTGCCCATTTATTAGTACCGAAAGTCTGGCCGATTCCAGTACACAACGAATCAGGTTGCAAAACCCATCACAAAATCCCATCCGCTGCATGACTGCTAATAAGAAGTCCCACCTGACCGTGTCAAATGCCTTGCGGATGTCTATTTTCAACGCCATATTTCTGTGCACCTTTGTTCTATCTAGACAATTAACACCCCCCGATGCCAAGAGGATGCCTAGATGAATGCTACGACCCGGGATAAATCCAAACTGAAATTCCGACAGTATGTTGGATAAAATGGGGCCCAATCTGGTTGCAATGACCTTTGAAAGGGCTTTAAATAGAAAATTCCCCAACACTATTGGACGAAAGTCCTCAACCTTGCTTGCTTCTAACTGCTTAGGGATCAATGTTACCCAGTTGGAGTTTAGACCATGCGGGAGAAATGTAAACTTGAAGAAGTACTGCGCCGCGCGGACTACGTCCGTCTCAATAATGCCCCATGCTGCTTGGAAGAATGAACCATCGAATCTATCAGGACCTGGTGCGCTGTCAGCTGACAACTCGAAAAAGCTGCTCGGATTTCTGTCACTTCAGGTATTGCCACCAACATAGCATTCTGTGTTGCTGAAATTTTCTTTTTAATGAGGTCATCAAGGAATGTGAAATCCGCGTGTAAATTTTCATTGTTGTCCGTAAATAGATCCTTGTAAAACTCTGTTATGCGCTCTGCAATGTTCTCCAGATTAGTGCTGATATTCCCGTTAATTACGAGTGACTCCAGTGGCTTTCGAATTTTCCGCAGTTGGTTCATCTTGTGGAAAAACGTAGTGTTTCTATCCCCGTCGTTTAGCCAAGTTACCCTATTTTTCTGAGCATTGAAGGCTTGCTGTTGTTGTAGTAAGAGATTAAGTTCTATTGTTGCGTTGATTTCCAATTGTTTGCTTGCTGCCGATCCAGCATTGCATTGAACTGCTAGCAGGCGTTGTTATGCCTCGGCTATGCGTGTATGGACATTGCGAAATACTTTTATGTTCCATGTCCTCAAGGCCGCCTTAAGGCGCTTTAGTTTTAAACGAACAAGGGTGACTGGATCAGAGGCTAGATGAAAAACCTCCCAGGATCTGCGTATCTCTACTAGACATCTGGGGTCGCATAGCCACATTTTTTGAAAACGGAAAGAAGATCCCCGAGATTGTGATCCCACAACACAGTTCATGAGGATCGGATGATGATCTGAGGATACCCGTACTAGAGCTGTTGTTGTGAGGGTCGACCAGTGCTCTAGAAATTCTGATGTAACCAATATCCTGTCAATCTTTGAGGCCGAAATTGAACCATCTCTCCTTCGAAGTACCCAAGTGAATTTAGGCCCCTCTATTTCCAAATCAAGAAGATTTGCTTCAGCGATGAATTCCCGAAACTCTCGACAAGCTCAAGGAATTGGGGGAGCCAATCCAATATGTTCATGTGCACCCATCACGGAGTTGAAGTCCCCCATCAAGCAATGCGGTCCATTCTCCAAGTCTAAAATATCGCGCCATAAGAAACGCCGACGGATGTGTTCCGAGGCCGCGTGGACCAATCCAAGCTTGAATGTGAAGCTGCTGACTGTGGTACGAATCACCACAAGCTGGTCTGTTGCATGACATACTGTAGTAACTGAGCAAAGGAAGTCTTTGCAAAGAATCCAAATATTAGGCCGCATGTTTTCTCTACTGTTTTCGGATAGGAAGCATAAGCCAATTGATCGCCAATAGGTCTCAGGAATGTTAGTAATGTTTATTTTTGGTTCCACCACAACCAAAAAATCTGGGTTATGGGTGTGACAATGACTCCGTAAAAGATTCTGCGAGTCAGGGTTCCCAATGCCCTGTATGTTCCAGCATAACACCTTCATGATCCACCACTCTCATAGCCGTGCTCAGGCGGCTCACTCTCATAGTCTGATTCATCAACATCCGAAGCCATGTCCCCCCAGCGGCCCAAAGCAGCTTGGGCCATGCGCCTATACTTTGGAGAGTTTGAGTTGATCACATTTACCAACGGGTCTTTTGGTTTTGCCTTCGATTGTGGAGCATGTTCAGTGGATTTGTCTTCTTCCGACTGAGTTTGCGGGACATTTATGACTAATTTGAGACGAGTCAGGCGCGTGGTCGATCTCGTTGTCTCCGAGGTGTTCATATTCTCTGCCCCTCTTGACGATTGTCCGTCTTCTGGAGTACGTTTTGGGGAGGTGTCCAGGGTAGAAAACCGGTTTGAGTGCTGAGAGTCCATCGATTTCACATCCTCGTTATGTGCATGTCGTTGCCGAGGGCGGCCCCGACGGCGTGTAGGCTGAAATTCTTGCTCTGGAGCCGATTTTGGCGATTTTGGGGTATCATCTTCCACATTTTTGGGCCTGTTTCGTGTCTTACAGTTGTCCCATGAGTGTCCCACAATTGAGCAGTGCCTACAGTAGGGGGTGGGTTTTCATACTTAAAGAAAGCGAACGATCGGTGACCCTGTCTTTCAATCAATATTTTGTCCAGTTGTTCCTTGGAGAAATCAACCTCCACCAGAACCCTGATAAAGTGCCCCATCGAGCCGTCGGTGGAGCGATCGTCAATCTTGATCGGGGTCCCCAGCGCATGAGCCATGCCGATGATTAGTGACTCCGTCCAGTATTCAAATGGCAGCTCATATATGCGGACCCATACCTGTGCAACCGAAGTATTCACTTTATACGGGTTGAAATCTCTCACCCATTTTGAGAGACGGAAGATGCCTGGGTTCAGAAACCAATTTGCGCGTTTAGATGCCAGCATCCTATCCGCGTCTTGGTTGAAGTGTACATTGAAATACCCAAGTCCAAGAGGTATTAACCGCCAAAAACCTCGAGTGCCCCACACCTTTGATAATGCGTCCCTCAAATCCGGTAAGGCCCATGGCTTATCACGCTTGGCATGCGTTAGTCGCCCGATGAAGGAGTTACTGCACATCGCGACACGTTCTGCGTACTCCGCTTCATCCACCGTAATAGAAACAAAATCTTCGTTCTTCGTCGGCATGTGCAGTGGTTGCGGGAGAACGTGATTTGGTTTATCTCGATCCGCATGTTTGATCCCCGCCGTGAGAGCGTCCTTGAAACTTGGTCGTTGTGGGGGTTTGTTGGATTTTGGGCAATCGATCAGGAAATCCTTCAGCCATGGGAGAACCGAGCAAAGGCCCGTAATCGTTGAGAGTTTGTCTAATTCTGAGTGTGATGCCGCCGCCGGAGGATCCATGGCAGCCATCGAGAATTAGAAAAAACCCTAGTGTGCAACTACCTCCGTGATCGCCGGAGGAAGAATTGTCGATCTTCAGTTTCCAGATGAGTATAGAAATACGATGATGTTAGAGTTGAGAGGATGAGTTGTGCTTGTTCTTGTAGAATGTGTGTTACGACTTGATTATAATTTTAATTAAGTTAACAAATTAAATTTAATTTAAAAAATGATTAATTAATTTTTAAATATTTATCTTTTAATTTCAATTTTAATGGTATATTTAATTTTTAAGTTTTGATTATTAATGACACTTAATTTTTATTTTTAATGTTAAATTTTAATTATATTGAATGTATATATAATTTCAAATAATTTTTACTACCAATGATTTAATTACAAATTTGAAATATATATATATATATATATATATATATATTTATGGAGAAAATTAATTAGACATAATTATTGAATAATCATGAATTAAAAAAAATGTAATTGAAGAACAAAATTAAAACCAACTAATTATTTGTAACACATAGTTTTATAATTTTTCATTTAGAAATAAATATATTAAATATGTTTTGACAATTTAAAAATAAACAAGGAACTTTAATTTTATAATTGAAAAATAAAATAAACATAATTAATTATTTGTAACACATAATATTATAATTTCACATTTAAATATAAATATATTAAATGTGTTTTGACAATCTAAAGATAAACAAGTTACTAAAGAAAAGAAAGAAAAAACTAAAATTATAATATATGTACATATATATTAATTGCATTCAAAGCATAACGACTAAAGCTCCTAGCCTAAACGGCACACAAAGAGCGCATAAATACTTCTTGTTCCGGAGGTCCCGGGTTCGATTCCCGCCTGTGCGGGTGGGCAGGTCCCGGGTTCGATTCAGGGTGGGGGGTGAAACTTGTTACGGAGGTCCCAGGTTCGATTCTCGCCTGTGCGGGTGGGGGGTGAAATATAAAAGTGGCAGTGGGGTGGAGGTTCGAACCTAGATTCCACAATTTTATAAATTAATTAAATTGGCGAGGATAAAGACCGTCTTTAATTCGCGAATCGGGTGGAGGTTCGAACCCAGATTCCACAATTTTATAAATTAATTAAATTGGCGAGGATAAAGACCCTCTTTAATTCGCGAATGGGGTGGGGTTCAAACCCAGATTCCACGATTTTTTAAATTAATTAAATTGGCGAGGGTAAAGACCCTCTTTAATTCGCGAGTGGGGTGGGGGTTCGAACCCAGATTCCACAATTTTTTAAATTAATTAAATTGGCGAGGGTAAATGCCCTCTTTAATTCGCGAGTGGGGTGGGGTTCAAACCCAGATTCCACAATTTTTTAAATTAATTAAATTGGCGAGGGTAAAGGCCCTCTTTAATTCGCGAGTGGGGTGGGGGTTCAAACCCAGATTCCACAATTTTTTAAATTAATTAAATTGGCGAGGGTAAAGGCCCTCTTTAATTTGCGAGTGGGGTGGGGGTTCAAACCCAGATTCCACAATTTTTTAAATTAATTAAATTGGCGAGGGTAAAGGCCCTCTTTAATTCGCGAGTGGCCGGGGTGAGGGTTCAAACCCAGATTCCACAATTTTTTAAATTAATTAAATTGACGAGGGTAAAAGCCCCCTTTAATTGGCGAGTGGGGCTGCACCCTCTTTAATTGGCGAGTGGGGTTGTACCCTCTTTAATTGGCGACTGTGCTCTCGCCAATAAACTAGCGATGAGCACTTTGGCGACAGAGAGTCCCCCTCGCCTATGCTGTCGCCATTCCATTTAAAGAGGGTGATTCCCTCGCCCTTACCCTCTTTAAATGGGCTGTTTTTTGTAGTGATTTTTTTTTTTTGAGATTTGACTTAAGTTAATGTTATTAAAAAATTTAATTCAAAATAATTAAAAGAGATAAAACTATCCATTTAGGAGATAATTATTTAAAATTTAAAATAAAATATACAAAATTATGAGTAGATAACGCTAAATTTAAAATAAAAATTTATGAGTAGATAATATGTAAATTATTATTTTAAGATTAAATATAAATTTTAAAATAGCTGAATTGAAAAGGCTGAATAAGATATATGAACAAAATTTATGAGTAAATAATCCTAATCTTATGATTTAATTATTTAAAATTTAAAATAAAAATTTATAAGTAGATAATATATAAATTATTATCTTGAGATTAAATTTAAATTCTAAAATAGGTGAATTGAAAAAGGTGAATAAGATATATGATAAAAATCTATGAGTAAATAATCATAATCTTATAAGATAATTATTTAAAATTTAAATAAAAATTTATGAGTAATTTTTAATTTTTAGATTAAATTTTAAAATAGCTAAATTAAAAAGGTTGAATAAGAATGTTGGTTGAAATGGAAGAATTTGAAGAGGGGAGAGTGATTCGGGTGGAATTTGCATGATTTTAGTGCACACTTTGAGTTCAATTTTCTCATAATTTCATGATTTTATTGTTCAATTTGGATAAATTCACTTGATTTGGAGAAAGGTGGTGTTTTGTGCATTTTGTAGGAAAAGTGAATATTTTCAAGGCAAAAACACCTACCTAATTTTTAGTGGAGTCAACAAAGGAAGAAATCGAGTTGGAGAATGGGATGTGCCGACGAAATTGGATAGCTCAAGTGGTTAGAGCACCACTACCTAGGCTGGGATGTGCCAAAATTCTCAAATTGGGCTGCTGTTTTTCCATTTTTTTTGAGGCCCAATTAAGAGCTCACTTGAAATTTTATTGGAGGCCCATCATCATCTTTGACCCATTATTTTGGAGCAGCCACACGCATGAATATGTAATGGGTCTGACTATATTCACCTCCATTTCGGTTTGATGCACTCCCCTTTTCATAAAATTATTAAAATAATATGGTGAAAAACCCAAAATACCCTTACATTTTTTGCATGCCACTAACTGCACCATCCTTACTGTACGCACCCCCCAATTAAACCCTTTTCATATTCCCCCCTAAACCCCTCACTTCCCCATTTCCCTTTCTCTCGAAACCGAAAAAAAAATCGGCCACTTCATCACCAAAATCCTCCACTCGCTCATCTCACGTCGACAACTCATGGAAATCGTATTTTTACACTCTTTGTGCTTCAAGGATCAAGAAATGACAAGAAAACGTGATGGATTCTACAAATATGTAAGTTTTTTTTTTTTTTTTGCTTTTTGCCTAGCTAAACAAGGGTTTATTTTTAGTTTTCCTCATATATTTTCCTCATATATTGTTCCTTGTACGTTTTAGAGTAGTTTATGATATATGGTTTAGAGAAAATGGTTGACTAAGCTATTGGCGCGTTTAATTTTTTTTCGTTTTTTGTCGTTAACGCGTCGACCCTGGTTAGGTGACCGCATGTGTTTTGGTCGATTACTCGTCGTCGACTAGGTGTGTTATGGTCGACCCTGGTTAGTTGATGATAATGTGTTTGGTCGACAATAGGTGGCTGACGGGGAAGGTTTTATGCTTAATTCATGTGTCGACCAAATGTGTAGTGGTCGATCCCCCGATGTCGACCGAAACATGATTTTTATTTTTTGTTGTTGAATTTTGTTTCTTTTCAGAATTTGGCCAAAAAACTTATGTATTGGTTTATGTATTGGTTTCTTTTCAGAATTTGGCCAAAAAACTTATGTATTTATGTATTGGTTTATGTATTGGTTTCTTTTCAGAATTTGGCTGATGACGAAGAATTTGATCCGGATTTCTTTTTTTATTCGGAGGATGAATCGGGGCCATCGGGGCCGTGTGATGCTTCGGCTAATGAGGAGAATGCCCCAGATAATGAGGAGAATGCCCCAACTAATGAGAATGCTTCGGCTAATGAGGATGCTCCGGGCAATGAGCTTATGATGGACTACACCGATGTGTTCTCAAATTTCAATTACTTTGAGACTCGGGAAGCCTTAGAACAGTGGGTTCGAGACGTAGCCATACAACACAACATCGTCATTGTTGTAAAGCGCTCAGATAATGGTAGTGGGAAGAAGAAGGAACAAGTGTTATTGGCGTGCGAACGTGGTGGAACTTATCGAAAAAATAAACCAAAGATTGGAACCCAACTTGTTGTTGTAGGAAATGATGATGATTTTGAAGATGATAAGGGACGAAGAAGGTCAACGGGGTCAAAAAAGTGTGGATGTCCTTTTCTCTTAAGGGGCATTAAAGTGTCTTCAAATGAATGGATGTTGGAGGTCAAATGTGGGACTCACAATCATCCTGTAGTAATCTACCTTGAGGGTCACTCATACGTTGGGAGGCTAACTCCTGCTGAAGAAAATTTGGTTGTTGATATGTCTAAGTGTAACGCTCCACCAAAGGATGTGTTGAAACTACTTAAGTTGAGAAATCCGAACAACCATTCTACGATCCGCACCGTGTACAATGTCCGATCCAAGTTTAAGATGGCAGGTTTTGCTGGAAAGAGTCAACTACAACAGTTGATGACGAAGTTGATTGACAATAATTATTTTCAAAGCCATAGATTTTGTCCAGTATCAAATACTATACTAGATGTATTCTTTGCACACCCAACTGGCCTTCAACTGTACCGTGCATTCCCGAGTGTGTTGATAATGGATTGCACGTACAAGACCAATAGGTATAGGCTGCCGTACTTAGAGATTGTTGGATTTACGTCGACTGGCATGACCTTCTCGGTAGCTTCAGTGTTCCTCGAGCATGAGAGGGAGGAAAACTATACTTGGGCATTAAGTGTCCTCCGTGAGTTATTGGAGGATGGTTGTCTACCGAGGGTGGTTCTTACCGATCGAGAGTTGGCCGTCATGAATGCTGTCGGCACCGTATTTCCAGAGGCTAAACATTTCCTATGTAGATGGCACATAGATAGGAATGTTTTGGCCAAATGCAAGGAGAAGTTTGAGACCAAGGAAGATTGGGAAAGATTCTTCTATTCTTGGAAGAAAGTGATGGATGCATCGTCTGAAAATGAATTCAATACCTTTGTTCAGCTTTTTCAATCTGAGTATGCAAATGTGCACACTGAAAGTGAGGCATACTCCTACTGCATGAACCAGTGGATAAATCCATTCAAGGAGAGGTTTGTAGCGGCATGGACAAATGAGTACATGCACTATGAAAATACAACTACAAATAGGTACGTTTTAATATTTCATAAGTATGTGTCTATGTGTTATTAGTTATTTTGTAGTTTTTATGTGTGTAATTAATCTATCAAAATATTATCATTTCAGGGCTGAGAGTCACCATGCAGCGTTGAAGAGATCTCTTGGTAACAGCTTGGGTAATTTTGAGATCTGCTGGACAAGGACAGACACCTTATATCAAGCAAGTCACAATGCCATTAAAGCTTCGTTTGAGAAGAGTGTGAATGTTTCCCTACACAAGTTCAAGTCCGTGTTATATCAGGAGTTATTGGGAGTGGTGTCAATCTATGCATTGGAAAAGATATACAAAGAGATGACACGTATCGAACACGGTGAATCCAGTCCTGATATATGCATTCACTATCTACGAAAGGTATGCGGATTGCCATGCACTCATGAACTTGACCAATATCACCGGCTTGGCAAACCGATACCTATAGAAGCTATTGATAGGTTTTGGAGAAAGCTTGACATGGAGCTAGTTGTGAGAGGCGAGAACGAAGCGAAGGACGATGTGGCTGAAGATCTCGACACTCGATATGAGGAAGTCATTAAGAGCTTAATGATTGCATATAAAGAGCAAGAGGCCACAACGTCGAAGAGGATGATGTTGAGGCAAGCCATAGAGCTTCGGAATCCTAGGACCACTTCGCCTATTGAACCTGAGCCGAAGGTAAAAACACGTGGTCGACTGAAAGGAAAAGGAAATAAGAAGAAAAATGATCCTTCTTCGACAAAACGGGATCCGAGCTTCTTCGAGTACAAGGAGTCCATGTGTTTCCCTAGTGTTATTGAGATAGATGAGCCTTCGTCGTCGAAGACGAAGAAAAAATCAGCTAAACGTCCGCCGGTAATTTGATTTATTTTGAATTGTTTTATGGTTGTTTGGTTTTATGGTTATTTGGTTATTTGACTTGGTTCTTTATATGTTTGATTTATTTTGAATTGTTTTATGGTTGTTTGGTTTTATGGTTATTTGGTTATTTGACTTGGTTCTTTATATGTTTGATTTATATTGAATTGTTTTATGGTTATTTGGTTATTTGGCTTGGTTGTTTATATGTTGTTTGATTTGTTTTGAATTGTTTTATGGTTGTTTGGTTTTATGGTTATTTGGCTTGGTTGTTTATATGTTGTTTGGTTTATTTGGTTTACTTGGTTTGTAGGTGGTCGCTCGTAAGCGTACTCGCTCTTCATCTACAAACGCAGGGTTGATAGAACTATTACCCATTAGATTTCAACCATTTGTGGTGGATCGTATTGATGTTCTTGCTGATGGACACTGTGGTTTTCGATCGATTGCTTCTGCTATGGGATGGGGTGAAGACAATTGGGCCCGAGTACGACAAAATGCAATGACGGAGTTAGGGCAGCACGTAACTTTGTACTCGAAAGTGTTTAAAGAAGATAAGATGTTTGATGTTATTTTGAAGGCCCTCAATTGTTTTGAAGTTACTGCACCGTGGAAAAATTGGTTTCAGTTGCCGTACATGGGGTACCTCATCGCATCGATGTACAATGTTTGTTTGGTCACCTTGGCCAATAATCTATCGCTCACATTCCTTCCCTTGAGAACGTCGCCACCGACAAAACCCAAGAAAATTTGTATGGGCCACATCAACAATAATCATTTCATCCACGTCAACTTGTCTGCCGATTGTCCATTTCCGCCCATTGCTGGATGGTTGGACCTCTATAACAAAAACCTTATTAAATAGGGTTTATGTTGTCATACTTTTGGTAACTTTTGTACTTTTGCTGACCGAGAATGATGACTTAGATTAGTCATACTTTTGTAATGTCGTACATTAATCATCTTTTTGCACGTTTTGGGCATTAGATTAGTCATACTTTTGGAAACTTTTTGGAAATGCCTTAGATTAGTCATACTTTTGTATGTTTTGTAAATGACTTACATTACTATTGGTCAACGATTGTACAATTGAAATCGTGTTGGAAATGACTTGGATTGTCTTAGATTATGTGTTTTATGATGTTGAGGAACAATGTTACAATTTATGTTACTATTTGTCGACAACAATGTTACATTTTATGTTGAATAGACATTTTTCGACTCATGAATTAGGAACAGATGCATTTCGGTCGACATCTCGTAGTCGACCAACACACAGGTTGTCGACATCTCGTAGTCGACTAACACACAGGTTGTCGACATCTCGTAGTCGACCAACACACAGGTGGTCGACACATTAATTAGGAACAGACACCGTTTGTTCGACATATGATTGTCGATCGACATACCACTATCGAAATACCTAACACACGACGACAACAAGACGTCGACTTATTTACTAAATGCACCCCACATAACAAAATAATTTTTAAATAAATTTTCGACCTCTTGTAGCCGACCAACTTTAATATGGTCGACCTCTTGTAGCCGACCAAATTTAATATGGTCGACCTCTTGTAGCCGACCAACTTTAATATGGTCGACCTCTTGTAGCCAACCAAATTTAATATGGTCGACACATTAATTCTGAACAGAGGGATCATAGTCGGCCTCGAGTTGTCGATCGGCGTCTCTTAGTCGACCAAAACATTATCCGTCGCCGTCTTGTGGTCGATCGAATGTATCTCGGTCGACTACTTAATTATGATCAGAGGCATTTTGGTCGACCTCTAGTAGTCGACCGGCGTCTCAAAGTCGAAATATTATGGCCGACTTTGTGTTTGGTCACAATTAATTGTCACAATACGTCATAAACAATACAACATCTTAAATCAAATTAGTCATAAACAATACAACATCTTAAATCAAAATACGTCATAAACAATACAACATAAACATCAAATTAGTCACAATACGTCATAAACAATACAACATCTTAAATCAAAACATTCAATTAAACATAAACAATGTACTCGAACATCAATTAAACATCGTCGACCAAACATAAACATCTAAAATAACCCTAAACATCTAAAATAAACCTTAATATCTAAAATAAACATAAACATCAAATTAGTTCGTCTTGCCCCTTTTCCTTCATCCAAATTAACATAAACATCAAATAAATACAAATTAACATCCAAATTATGCCTTGCCCCTTTTCCTTCGGCTTTCTCCCCTACCCCTTCCTCTTGGTGGCCTTGACGATGATGCCGACGCAATAGGTGGCGGCTGTAGTGTTCTACATGCCGCTTCCATAACCCGTGCAAGCTCTTCAGCTGGCGGTGTATCTCCGTCCTTCCATCTCTGAACCAGCGGAGCCATCATATTTTGAGCGAGGCTTATCATAAGCCACACATCATCTGCAATGGGTACTCGATCGGATGATGTCGTCGTACGTGTGGTGGGTTAGACAAAAACACATGGGAGTTAGCCGTGAACCATGTTCTGTAGTCCGGAGCACTCTCCCAAGGAAGTCTGGCCTTGTCTCCGCGTCTTTCAGGTGATAACAAGTACATGTCCCATGTCTCAAAATAATCACCCAAATGCCCCCACACAAGCTTGGACTTTTTTGAAGGTTTAGCACTTCGTTCAGCACGTGCAACAAGAGGCCTCTCTGGTATCGTCTGGACAAACCCGAATTGTCGGAGGACTCTATCTGGCATGTAAGGCTCCACAATATCCCCACAGACCAAACAACCATGAAAGTACGTGACTTCATACAAAGGATAATCTTTTCTCATTTTTGCGTATGGATTCCACATAACCTACATTACATGTAAATTATTGAGCACCGACTATTAATTGACACAAGAGAAACGGGATAAGTCAACTCCAAACCTCATGTGGTTCTAGGGCATCTATACGCTCTCGGAATGCTTGCACATGGGGCATCGACGACCCGACATATCCTTGTGGGGCCCACCTCGCTGATAGCGGCTGACCAGTCTCGAAGTCCATGTGATGTGGAGGTTTGACCAAGACAGGAAAGTGTTCGTAAATCCAAGCCTACAAAATAACAACCATTCAAAATGTTGAAATGCAAAACATAATATAAAATGGAAGAGTGTTAAGTATGAGTTTTACCTCTAGTAGAGTCAAATAGCCTGATATTTGTGTAGTCTTATTTCTCGACGCCAAACCAAGCTGTCTATATAAATAAGCTAACGTGGCCGCTCCCCATGCATACTCATGCAATCCTTGCATATCATCCAAATACACACGAGTGCCAGTTTTATCCGCAAACAAAGAGCACCCAAATGTATACCAAGCGTAGGCCCTGGCAGAACGCAACACCTGAACACGGTCTTCAGAATTAAACTTGTTCATGAAGTTCTCTCGCAACCATTCTAGCTTGACCGAAGACCCCCGTGGACCACTTACTAAACCTTTCGCAACAACAGCATCTACACCCAACAATCTACTAAGATCAGAAGAAGAAGAGACAAAATGAACACGAGAAGACCGTACTGGCCGGCCTTCAACTGGTAACCCGGTAATGCAGAAGACATCATCTAGTGTAATGGTAATTTCACCGAATGGAAAGTGAAATGAGTTGGTCTCGGGATGCCATCTCTCAACAAAAGCGGAGATGAGGTTCTTATTAGTGGACCTGTATGAAATATCCCTAATTTGAACTAGGCCGGACTTTTTCAAATACTTCATCCATCGTCGAAATTGTTGGGTGTCCACATCCTCGGGAAATTCCCATGCCAAAAGTTTACTAATGTGGCTATGGCACTTGAGCACATGACGCTCTTCACCCTTCCAAATAAATTTGGCCACATGAGTTTGGAAAGAGGTCAACAGTGGAGGATTCGCCTCAACACCTTCGTTTGCTTCCACATCCTCCGGTATATCATCATCTCTATCATCGTAATCATCATCATCATCGTCGAAAATGTCTTCAGATACTTCCTCATCTTCAGATTCTTGAGATGTAAATGTGATTTGTTGTTGAGGAGAGGCGGGTTGTGCTTGCGGATGAACGGAAGGTTGTGCTTGCGGAGGAGCGAGAGGTTGAACTTGTGGAGGAGCGAGAGGTTGAACTTGTGAAGAAACAACTGGTTGTGCTTGCTGAGCAACAGGTTGTGCTTGCGGAGTAGCGACTTCTTCTGTTGGTGCACTTTCATCTTGAGGTGCAACTTCTTGAGGTTGAGGTGCGACTTCTTGAGGGGGCTCAACAGTTTCATCCTTATTTTTCTTCCTGTTGGACGCAGTTGGCCTTACTCTCTTGTTGTACACTGATAAAATGAAAAATAAAATCAATAAACCGTATGGTAGACATTTATACATATACATAGATAATTTTCAAAGTGGTCGACAACAAGTGGTTGACCTATTTTATTCTAGTCGACAATAATGCATCGACGAAGTCTTGTTCGGTCGACGTCACGATGTCGACAAGAGTTAATTGTGGTCGATACTGACGCATCGACAGAATTATTACTCGTCGACGTCGAGACATCGACCAAACAAGACCTCGTCGATGAACCAGGGTCGACGCTGCCTACCCCGACGCGACAGTTTTTGGTTGATTTCACACTACCTTTTCCCCCATTTTCTATTAATCATACAACAACAACCAACAAAAACCAAACAATCAAACAAATAAACAGCAAATCCATAAAAAAGCCCTAAAATCTAAAACCCAAACCATAACTAAAACCATCTTCAAATTATGTTATAATAGCATTACAAAATCACCATTCTATACATAAGAAACAACCATTAACAACATACATTACAATTAATTTTTCAAAAAAACATAAAACAACAAAACCACCATTAACAACACACCATAACATAAAGCTTTAAACTACATACCTTTACGTGAGTCCATGACTTCGCGGTGTGAGGGAGCGCGTTGGTTTGTGGTGGTTGGAAGCGGCGGCAGGGCACGGCGAAGGGAGGCACTGGACGGGACGGGACGACAGTTTTTGAAGAGGAAGAGGGAGGGAATGTAATAAGAATGTGGGGTGCATTTAACATGAGGTGTGTGTGTAGTAATATGCATTTAATTGGTGTAAAGGGTATTTTGGGTTTTTCGCCATATTATTTTAATAATTTCCTGAAAAGGGGAGTGCATCAAACCGAAATGGAGGTGCATATAGTCAGACCCATATGTAATAAGAGGAGAGAGAAAAAGACTCACGTTTAAATTAAATAAAAGATGGTGTGTTATTTATGGTATGTACTGTAGAAGCAAGCAAATGGGGTGTATTGGAAAGCCAAGTAGCAAGGTTGGGCCCACACATTAAATGTAGTCAGAGGCAGCAGCCAAACAAATGGAAGGGGAGAGAGAGAATAAAGCTGTTGCTTGCACCTTGAGCCCCGTGCGCGTCAATCAAATTGACTTTTGGTTGGAATTCAAATCTAACAAATTCACTTAGACGACCGTTTCACTCCAATCGGGCAACCGATTGAGCACTACTTCCAGAAAATTTTCTGTAAGTCCCTCTCACTCGGTTGACCAAGCTTTCTCCCTACACTTTAAATAGGCTTCTTATCAGGTTTTTTAGGATTCCACCCCAAGTCACCAAAAACCCTCACATACAAACACACACTTGAAGGTGTTCTACCTCCACTTTCTTCATTTTCTTCACACTTTGGAGAAGAGTTGGAGCATTAGCTTTGAGATTTCTTCCTCCACCATACTAGGCTTTTCTTTCCCTTTCATTTATTTAGCTTTTGATATTTATTTTGTAATAGTTTAGACAATGTTGGTATTTGGCTAGAACTGTTGGTCCCAAAAAGAGTGTGACACGTGTATGGGGGGGGGGGGGGAGAATACACATGTGTGTGTTTTTCAAAAACTTTTGCAAGTAATCAACACAAATAATCAGAGTCAAGTAAGTTACACAATGTGTCAAGTCCTATGAAAATACTAACAGTAGATTCTAAGAATTCTTAATAGTATGCAACTTGTATGCGGAATAAATGATAGGCCCTTTTATACTCCTTAATTAATATGCACTTAGATACTAAGTTATCAAATACTCCCTCCGTCCCACAACTGTTTGCACACTTGCCTTATTTGTTCGTCCCACAATTGTTTGCACACCTATAAAAGGAAACTCTCTAATAAACTCCACCCTCACAATATTCACATATTTACACAAAATGCCATTACTTTTACTCTCTTTCCAATCACCTTTTTACTTTATCTATATAACTTTACAAAATTACCCCCCAACACTCCACTCATTACACTTTTTTCTTAAAAAGTGTGCCCACAAAGTGGTGCAAACACTTCCGGGACGGAGGGAGTAGCAAATAACAGTTATAACAACACAAAAGCTAAAGCAATAAGATAAATGCAGTAAGTAAGAACACAAGACGTATAGTGGTTCGGAGACTAAACTGCTCCTACGTCCACTCTCCTAATTTAATAGGATAATTCCTTAATCACTTCAGAATTAGCTTGTTTTTACAGTGCCAAGCTGCACTCTACTTCTTCTCCTTCTCTTCTCTTGATTTCTTACAACCTTCTCTCGTTGCAATACTCTCAATCTCTACTACGAACTCAACAATACTCTCAATCTATCTCTCAAGGTGAAAGTAGGTTTTGTTCTAGTACCAACTAATTGTGTGATATCCTTTACAATTTAAGAATGAATATAAAGGATAGGATATCACTGTCTAGGCTTTGGATAATCAAACAATAAGCTTGCCTAGTGGGGACTAAAGGTAACACTCACAAATGAATATGCTTAAAAGCTTTTAATCTCTCGAGTGTTTTGAATACTTTTGAATGCTAAAATATTGCTCTAGAATGCGTATAGCTTGTGTCTTGATGTATGTCCCATATGTAATCTTGAAATGATTCAAGATGTGGCCTATTTATAGATGAAGCAAACTATCCGTTGGTGGAGATAGCAAACTTATCCATAAGTTTGAACTTTCAAATTGTTCAGGGGCCTGCATGTAAATAGTACATGTATTTACGTCCATTCTGCAATTTGCATTCCATTATCAGAATTTGTTATGCGCAGTGACAGGTGGCTCTCATTCTTTGGCTAATTTGGAATAATTCTGTCCTTCCCGCTAACGGCCTCGTACTGGGTAAAGTGCCTAGTCAATCCTCGTCTTTGACCATAAGTATGCCAAGTCCAAGATATATGAATATTTGTTGGTCCCTGAACGAGTAGTGAATGGGATTAAAGTCTAGAGGGGAGGGGTGAATAGACTTTAAAACTTTTTCAAGAGTTGAGAACCTCTTCTGATCTCTATGTCAGCTGGACTACAAGTCTGCTGGTCCAGATGACTATAGTGATCTGATAGAAGAGATTATATGCGGAATTATGGTAGGCCTTGTTTAGACTCGTTCTTTTGTTTCTTATGAAAATGTTAACTTGTTTTTACTTAATGAAGATACACAGCTGATGCTGGTTTGAAAGTTATGACCTTAGTTGAAGAATGTTGAAAACACAGTATGCACTATATAAAATAAATGGAAAGACAGAAATGTAAAGTGCAGAAAGGTAAATAACACCAGGTTTATAGTGGTTCGGATATACGATCCTACGTCCACTCTCACGTCCTAACGTGATGTTTAATCCCTTTAATTTACCACAAATTACAAGGGTCTTGACCTTTATAGTCCCAAGGATAGGACTTTGAGATCTGAGCCGTCCTAACAGCTACGGTCTCCACAAGTGATTGTGAGCACTTGCACTTTGAGGGGTTCAAAAACTTTAACCTTTCGGTGAGGGTTTGGGGTTTTTGAAGTGTATCCAACTAATGGTTCAAGCTTATAAATTGCTTAACCACTATGCCTAAAACAATTGATATACAATATGAACAGGTTTCAGGTTCTTATGTGTTGGATAGAAATCACTTAAGAGCTAAAAGTATTCTAAGGCTTTCTGGGCTCTTGGAGAATTCTTAGAACAGTATGGGTTTTGCTTGATTGCTTGCTTAACTTGTTGAATTCTCTTGTTGTGATCTCGTACTTGTGATTTCTCATCCTCTTGTATTTATAATGGTGATTGCTTGCAACTAGCCATTGGAGTTGACTAGCCGTTGGGGCAATCTTTCCATATTGGCTTGATTCCTTGATTCCAGCTGCTTGATTGCTCCAATCCTGGGATCATGTCAATCTTCTAAATAAGGTAGGTCTTCATTTGAATTGCAAGATGACTTTGGGAATCAGCCGAGTCCTGGAAGAGTACATAGTCTTCTGATCTGTACTGCTAGTCTTCTGACTACTCTTCTGGCCTTAGGTCTTCTGTCTTCTGTTATCAATCGAGTAGCACTCGTCTGATCTGTGGATTATTTGTGCTGCTTTAGGCCATCTTCAATCTTGGACTCCATCAGTTAAGTAGGTATACAAGCACCTAACTTAACTAGTCTTCAAGGATCTTCTAGTCTTCATGTCTTCTACTCTTCTCATCTTGAGGAAGCGCATGTAAGCCGGGACTGTGCTAATCAGCTGATATACATATAGTTGATTGCACAAGACTAGTATAAGCTGTTCTATACAAGTCAGCTGATCCTATTACATTTATAAACTCTAAGTGTTTTGGCCATCAAAACTATTCTAACATCAAGTGGGGCTTAGGGTGAATTTACATCCCAACAATTTCCCCCCTTTTGATGAAGCCAAAACTATATTTGATAAATGCTCTTAGTAGATAAGATAAGACTTTATAAAATTCATAAAACTGAAGTATCTGATGAAGACAATGAGAGTTTGTCTTGAAAGCAAAGAGAACTAAACTTGATTATGTATAGAGCTTTTACAGATTACAAGTGATAGTTTCTTTAAAGCTTTGAAAGTGGTCTTCATCAGGTCTTCTGTTCTTCAAATGCGGAAAACAAGGTACAGACGAGTTCGAACTTCTTCCATGTGCTGCAGGTCTGTAACATTCTCCTCTTCATAGATTTTCTCTAGAATCCGTTTGACTTCAATCCAGTCTGTCCTTCCGGAGCTCAGAGTGGGAGGAGTCCATTTAGGTTCTTCTGGAGTTAGGATTCTGCAGTTGTCAAGTTCTTTGGCTGTCTTGACTACTTCTTTCCAGAACTCTTGATCTTCAATGTTCATGAACTGATTGAACTGGAAGAATTCATCTTCATAGGTTGGAAGAGGACCAAATTTTTGTTAGGGTTATACTGGCAAGTATGCTTTTAGTGCTACTTATGTATACAAACTGATTCTTGCACTTATAAATGAGAATAATATTTTTATCACTGGTTGCTTTAAATATAATGAATGTTAATTATTTATTGCATAAACGTTCAGATGTATTTTACATTGTAGACAATGTGGTGTGTAGAAGATCACAGAAGATCACATTGTCAGTTCCTTGTATATAAGTACAATTGATTTACAACTTAGATGGAATTGAACAATCCATTGGTAGAAGTTGAGGTGTAAGGCTCGGATTGGTTTATCTTGACCAAGAGATTACACTAGTGCATTATGATGTGCTGAATAGGACCTACATAGAGGTAATTCTTCTAGACTGACTTAAGGAATAAAGAATTAGACCTCAGTGGTTGTTGATTTCTTAATCTCTGTCACTTAAATGAGATTGTCTGTAGTTAAGAAGTATTGTTTTGATTTATTATGGGTAAAGAATCAATTTGATTCAATACTTTGTATTTTGGGCAACATTATTAATTACAGGACAGATTGCCAAAATTAATACAGAGAATCGTGTCTTGGAGTGTCAAGTTGATTATGTCCCCTTGGTGGGCTCAGAAAGTTTATCATATCAAATCTGATCAGTGGAATTTATTTCCGGTATGATAATAATGTTGAGTTGTCCTTACTCCGAGGAATAAAATATATTAATTAATTAAAGCATTCAATAGCTTAAATTAATTGATGGACATTGAATCTTAAACACGGGAAATAATAACCGGGAGCCATATTTCGTAATATGGGTTAGGATGGATAGTGCAATATTAATTCTATAGTGGAATGAATTAATGTTAATGGGCTGGAAAAATGTTGTGGCTCAATATTGATTTCTGGGCCCATTGGGAGGTCCAATCCTAATTCTCCTAAAGGCCCCTCAAGTAGCCCAATAAAAGTCTATTAATTAAGGTAATTAAAAGATAAGGATTAATTTTGTTGCAAGAAATTAGAGAGAGATATTTATGGAAAAAGATATATGGAAATAAGAGATTATTTCTATATTATTCCTAGATAAATTGACCGGTCAATTTTTCTTTCTTGTAAGAGAAGAAACATAGATTCTCTCTTATAAAAGGAGAAGAAAAAAAATTGGTACTCTTGAGACTGAGAAAAAGAAAAAAAAAAGATCTGTAATTTTCGAAATTACAGTGTGTGCAACAAGAGAAAATTAATTTTTCCTTGAGAGTTAATAGTTCGTGAGATCTCCCACCGGGTCAACGGACTAGGACTTAGGGAATACTTGAGAAGGCAATTGGGTTGAAGTTGTTACTCTTCTCAACGGTATCTCTCCGATTTAAAGGTAAACACGTAATCCCTTAGTTCCGCATGTTTAGGGATTTAATTATTTTACCGTACATTCATTACATAAATTAGTTGATTTAATTTGTTTAAATTATGAAATTAGATTTATGATAATTCATATTTAAATTACGTCCCAAATAGATCCGGGTAATTTTAAAAGAGTCTCAAAAGATTCCCGAGAGTCTCAAAAGATCCCTAGGGCATCTCAAAAGATTCCCGGGAGTCTCAAAGGATTCCTAGCGTGATGGTCCATAACCCACAAGTGACAATAATTCCCCACAAAGGAGATGGGGAATGTGGTCCCATAATAATTTCCCACAAAGGAGTTGGGGACCACAAGAGTTGGGGACCACATTGTTGGGGGACTATTATTGGGTATTGGGATTACTTTCCCAACAGATGGTATCAGAGCCAAGGTTTTGGGCTCTGTAATTTAAATTAGAATTTAAATCTATTTATATTAAATTGATATTTGGAAGGTAGAATTGTTAGATCTTTTTTTGCAGGTATCCAATTATCATGGTTTTAATGTATGTTTTAATTTATGTTGTTTGAATGTGGTTTTTTAATCTGATTCGGTCAGATTTGTTTTTCCCGTGAGAAAATCCACGGGTAGATTAGATTATTTAATTTGTAATAGACTAGTCTAGATGTTAGATTTATTTTTTTGTAAATAAATTGTAACGGATCAAAGACGAAGACCGTTGGACGGATTAAAGAATCGGAGGCGCACCCGGACGACCAAGCCACACGGGCCGGTTGTGGGCGTGGCGTGATTTTTTTTGTTGCGGCCGTGGGAGTACGAATTTCTTGTTTCTTCAAAACGAGAAAATTAAACCATGATAATTGGACGTGTTTGCCTAATTTGTGTTTAATTTTGTTTTGTTATTATGCTATGATTATTTGTTAATTTTGCATGAGGATTCGTGAAAAACCTCAAGTTTAAAAATTACTAAGTATGTTTTTTTAATCAAATTTATTTAAGATAATAAATTGATTAAATGGCCTCCATAATTTATTTATTTGTGAAGTCTTTTGGCTACGCATTGGCAAGCGCCTCTCTCCCTATCGGATAGGCCAAAGGATAAGTTCACATGAATAAATTCCTTTAAGGATTATTGTGGATTATTACTAGTGGCGGTATGACCCTCCCATCGAGTGGCTTATTCAAAACGAAATAATAGTCCTGTATTTAATTATGGTTATTACTTAGGTATAAAATTGATATATTAACTTCCCATCGGAGTCCCTGTCAATTTTATATGGCCAGGTTAAAGCCAACTATTAATTTTGAATTTACATTTATAAACTCTAAGTGTTTTGGCCATCAAAACTATTCTAACATCAAGTGGGGCTTAGGGTGAATTTACATCCCAACAATATCCAAATTCATCATACTTGACTTTTGTCGTCCAACATACTTGTCTTCATGAATCCTTGTCACTTTATAATACTTCAGCTCCTTGTCTTCGATGATACTTGTCTTCATGTGCTTTGTGCTTTGTGCTTTCAGGTCATTTGTCATAGATTCAAAGAATAATCTATCTAATAAAAATTAAAACTCCCTAACATATATGAGCTTTACTAACCTGAAAATCTAGACTTGGCAAATCATCATACTTGGGGTTTTACTTAGGGTTTTGGTATCAAATCAAAATCAAATTTTCTTTTATTAATATAAACCATATCCCAACAATTTCCCCCTTTTTGATGATGCCAAAACCTACTTACTTCAAAAGATCCATAGGGATTTCTTTTTCAGTAGATTTGACAAAAAACAGGACAACTAGCATGTAACATCTATACTTAGAAAAATTTCACAGAATAAATTCAGATAATTAACCTAAAAGGGCTAAGTTTTCTGAGTTCTATAAAACTTGATCTAAGCAAGAAACAAATAAAAATTATCTTGCTAGAGCCTATTTTCAGACAAAAATAACACAAGTATAAAGACTAAAAAATTGTTGTCCAGTGCATATGATAGATAATCATCATCAGAAATAAGATAGCACAGTAGTAAGAGCAAAAAGTTGTAAGTTCTTGCTCTTAAGGAGCAACAATTGTATGGGGATAAAAATAAACATAGATTAAAAAGTTCATGTTTGTTCGAAATTGAATCTTGACTTGACCTTCTGCAGCTTCATCACTTGGCTGCATCTGACTTCTTCTTCAGGAAAGATGGGAGTTCCTTGAACAGTGGAGTTAGCCCATACGATGCAAAGTGAAAGTGTGCGGGGTGTGGATGTATAGAAGTGTTTAAGTATAAGTAGATAAATGTTGCACAGAATGTTGAGACAAATAGTGCAACACTGACTCTAACAGAATATCAGAAATTAAGATTCACAGCGGAAGACTTGAAACACTAAAAACAAACGAGACACAATGGAAATACTTTTAACATAGATTTTATAAATAAAAATCTATGTCTGCCTTATGGCGTAAAATCAATACTTATCTTCAAGTACAAATGTTGTGTGAAATGTTACAACAATAACTTTCACAACGAAACTATAAACGAGGCAGGTGCCAAGTCTAGAAAACGAACTAAGTGTATAAATTATACACTGTCGAAATGCCTAGTCTATCTAATGATTACACTCTCAATAGATAAGAAGACACACAGTCATACGGGTGGTATACAACGTATGAACTAAAATGTAGAACTATTGGCCACAATTTCCTAACAGGGATGAACGCTCGGTCTAGGATATTGATCGAATAGAGCACACTGAATTATGAAGCCTTCAATGGGTATTTATAGTGTGGGATACGAAATTCTAGAGGCTTCCACATTGAGGTCCTATTTTTTAGGAAACTCAACTTCCACAACTTCCATGATCTTTCTAGATCCTTCTAGGCTGCTCCAGGTCGTTCCAAATGTATCCAGGCTGTTCTAGCATGTTCTCCAATGTTCTGGAATCTTCCAGGTTCCAGATCCTTGTAGAAGCTTCTAGATCCTGCCAGAAATGCGACAACATTTAGATCAACATTTAATGTAGCATTTCAGAAAAGACTTAGAAAAAATCTCGGAAGGTCAAATTAAGATGTTGTTGATAATGTTAAGACATTTAAGAATTAACAACATCTACAATCTCCCCCAATTTGACCTTTCGACTACAACACACCTGATGCACATATATTTCTATACATACTCAGTTTTATGTACTTAGTTGAGGTTGACATCATTGCTAAGCACTAGTCAAGACAATACCTGTTGTAATCGTTGGATCAAATCAACTGAAGATCAAGGATAATTTCATAATGATCCGTGCCAAAGGATCAAAACTATTTCATCCAAAATAGAATAAGTATAAACGATACACTTACTCACAACATAAGTAACTATACTAAGATAATAAGTTGAACTGGAAGAAATTCACTTAGAATCTAAGTATGACACAAAAAAAAAACAAAATAATAAAATCAGAGCAAAACATAATGTAAAAACAAAAACAGACACTAATACTATACACAACCTGCAATGTTAGACACATGATAATCTGCAAACAAATTAAGCAAGGCAGTAAACAAATATCAAGTGGAACCATTAAGCAAGTTGCAGTAATAAACATCCTATCATCTAAGAAAATAAATAACAAGTGTATCAGAATTTCAGAATTCAAACTTAAACATTAATTACAAAGGTAGAACTGAATAAATGGCATAAACAACAGCCATTATAAAATCAGATCTCCCCCTGTCTTGTAACTTGTCCCTGTTCATCAATGTTCCTGTTCATCAACTTCATCCACAAAGTAAATAGATGCAAGATGTGCAACTACATCAGTAACAGCAGCATCTCCTCCAGCATCAGGTACAGCACCAGCATCAGCAGCAGCTGGAACTCCATCTTCATTTAACTCCTCAATGACCACATTGGAGTTGGATGGTGGTGGTACTCCCCCTGTTGTAGGTGAAAGGAGGTTGGTCCACCTGTCCTTTAGGAACTGGAGTTCATCTATTGTTTCCTGCAAGTGTTGGAGATGGAGTTTGATGAATTCCTGTGAAAGATACACATTACCAGAAATGTTGACACGAATGTTCTCAAGATTTGGGGGTGCATTTCTCTGATGTGTTCTGGAAGGGCCTGGTTGAGCTGAAGTAGAGGGTCTGGAAGATCTCTGTGGACTATCAGTACCAGGAGCAACTATGGGCAGATCAATGATTCTGTCCCCAATCAATAAGGCAGGAGCAATAGCAAGTAGTGGCACTCTCCCCCTCAAAACATCATTCTTCTTAGCAGTGAAGCCATGGTGCTTCAGATAGTTTGAAATCAAGACTGGATAGGGCAGATTTCCTTTCCCAGTAGTTTTCCCAGTAAATTTCCTCATATGGTGAAAGATAGTATGTCCCAGATTGAACTTCTTAAGTATAGAAATCCTATACATAAGAATGGCTTGGTCTCTTGTAATCTTGGTGGTGTTGGTAGTGGGAATCCAATTGTATATGATCAGCTTATACAAAACAGAATGTAAGGAGGTTAAGTGTCTAGCTAACATCTTCCTAGTCCACTTAGTCTTTCTACCCCCTGTGATGGCAGTAATCACAACATCCATATCTGGATCATCATCCTCATCAACATTAGGAGTGTGCAAGAACTCATTAATAAGTTCTGGAGTGAATGGCACATCCCTCCCCCTAAAATTAACAGTACCATAAGACCTAGAACTTCTTTTTCCATAACTTTTCTTCATACAGGCATAGAATTCATAAGACCAGTTTGTAAGAAAAGCTTCACCAAATGTAACAGCATTCAACAGATTTCTATCCTCTAAAAACTTAATCATCCCCTTACTATCAAAATCAGGCACATTAATTCTTTTCTCAATCAACAGCTTCCTCTTAGAGTAAATTTCTAACCTTTTCTCAACATAATTAGAGTGATCAGAGATACCTTCACTTTCTTCCTCAGAAGGTAGTTCCTCATCAGGATCAGTGTCTCCATCATGTGCAGAGGAGCTTTTGGATGAGCTCTTTGCTTCAGCAGATGAGCTCTTTGCCTCAGAAGATGAGCTGTCCCCATTTCCACCATCATCAGGTTCTGGTGTGGACTCTTTTGCAGCAGCAAATGACTCAGCATTCTTCTTAAGAGATTCTTGCATGTCTCTTAGGCAAACATTGAAATCAGAATCAGAGTCTGATTCAGCAGGTTCTTCTTCAGGGATCATCTTGGCTTTCCCTTTCCCTTTAGGATCAGCAGCAGCTTTCTTCCTTCGTTCATCAACAGCTTTCTTTGGTTTCTCAGCAATAGTCTTTGGCTTCTTTGCAGCAACAGTGGCAACTTCGGTTTCTTCATCAGAATCAGTGAACACTTGAATGGGTTCACCAGCATCAGCTCCAGCTTTCTTCTTCTTCCTCATGGATTCAGAGTAATCCACACGAGTGAATACACGGTACGATCTCCTTCTTTGTACAGGGCTTCTCTGTCTTTTCCCTTTCTGTGCATTTTTCTTGAAGGGAATAGGAGCAGACTCTTCAGAAAGTGAGAGAGATGAGTTTGTACCAGAATCAGAAGCTTGAGCGTCCTCCATTTCTTCATCCTCAGAATCGGATGCAGCAGCAGCTTCTCCTTCAACACCGGTTTCGACATGTTCCTCCGTTGAAACTGGAACAGTAGGATTAGGGCTTTTTGTTGCAGCAGTCATTTGAGCAGTTTGATCGGCCAAATAACTTGAGATATCCACAGTGATATCTCCGAATTGCATCACGGGTAGATGCCCAGTAGTTCGAAGAGTTGCAGTCACTTCTTCGACAGCTTTTGTAAACTGTTCAACGGTCGAATCTTGTGGGATTTGGGTAGTTGGTGGAACAGGAGCGGTTGTTGATGGGGTTGCAGAGGCATTGGAGTCGGCATTTGAGGAGTTGGATTGTTGCGAAGCCATTGAAGCAAGAATTTCGAGAGAGTTTTGGGCAGTTTGTTTGGAATTTTCAGAAACAGAGTGTGAGTGAGAGTGAGATTGAGGTTGATTTCCAGCCATTAAAGAAGAATCGGTTGGATTTCCAAGGTAGGTTTTTGAGAGTGTATGTAGTAAATTTGGGAAATACACGGCCAAAGAACAGTTTCTGCAAATACAGTACTTAACAAAAACTCGAAAAAGACAATTAGCAAAATAAATCACAATTAATTGAGTTTTATGGAGAGAATGTATGTGTAGTTGGAGGTTAAAACGAATTATTCCAGAAATAATTTGATAGTGCTCCACATTTTTAGCCACAACCTAGATCATGGTTAATTAGTGGGAAAAATCAATTTTATTAATTAATTAAATAATTAAGAAGTTTCTAGAATTCTTTACTTAGTCCAAGCATAATCTGAAAATTAAAAACGTGGGTTAGTTATATAATTGAATAAATAAAATAAATCTCAATAAATAATTAAATAATTACTACTTATAAAAATAAATTCGAATCAGGCAATGTTGTGCTCAAAACTGTTACAAACACCTCAACACGGTTTTTACATGAATTTGCTTCATTTGTGTTGCACCATAAATTTTCTTTTTGTGTTATAGCATCTAATTTGTATTGATCCATTGTTCCTGTAGAGTACATCGTAGTAGCGAACTCCGTGCCCCATACTTACTTAATGGATTACAAATATATTGATGTTTTTACCAAATAATCACCTTTTGAAAAGAAGGCATCGTAGTAGTGAACTCCGTGCTCCATAGTTACTCAGTGATTTGGTACATCTTTTAGTATGCTAATAACATTCTCATTTTTATGCATTTGAGAGGTGTAAGACATGTTTATTTTTGCACTACAAGGTTCTTAGATTCGTAGATATTTTACAAAGGAATTATTTAACTAAGTAAGAAATAAATTCAACTTATAAAATTTTACAACCCATGATGTTGTCCCAAATGCTGACGCATTTGTGACAACATCCATCCGAATTTTTCAGATAGTGCTCATTCCAAGAGATTTCCTCAAGATTGAGAATCTCTCATGGTCTAATGCCTTAGTAAAAATGTCAGCATTTTGTTTCTCAGTAGGTATATACTCCAACTTAACAATATTCTTCTCTACTAAATCTCTCATAAAGTGATGTCTTATGCTAATGTGCTTTGTGAGTGAGTGTTGTACAGGATTCTTAGAAATGTTAATGGCACTAGTATTATCACAAAAGATTGTAAGTATACCATTCTCAATACCATAGTCATGGAACATCTTGCTCAGCCACAAGAGTTGTGTACAGCAGCTTCCAGCAGCTATATACTCAGATTCTGCAGTAGATTGTGAAACACAATTCTGCTTCTTGCTGTGCCATGAAACAAGATTGTTTCCCATGTAGAAACATCCTCCACTCGTACTCTTTCTATCATCTATATCACCAGCCCAATCAGCATCACTGTAGCCTATCAGAATGTTGTTGGTGTCCTTAGTATACCAGATTCCAAGGTCACTTGTACCTGCAACATACTTGATAATCCTTTTCACAGCATTCAGGTGAGATTCCTTTGGATTAGCTTGGTACCTAGCACAAACACACACACTGTACATAATATCTGGTCTACTAGAGGTTAAATACAGTAAACTACCTATCATGGATCTGTAAAGTGTTGGATCAACATCTGTTCCAGCACTGTCTTTGCAAAGTTTCAAAGAGGATCCCATAGGAGTTTTCATTGGTTTTGAATTCTCAAGACCAAATCTTTTAACCAAGTTCTTAGCATACTTACTCTGGGAGAAGAAAATACCATTGCTGCATTGATTGATTTGAAGACCTAGAAAATAGTTCAAGTCTCCAACCATACTCATTTCAAATGTTGCAGTCATTGCCTCAACAAATTTACTCAACATTTTATCACAAGTAGAACCAAACACAATGTCATCAACATATATTTGAGCAATAAGTATATCATTTTCATTGTGCTTAATGAACAAAGTTCTATCTGCTTCTCCTCTAATAAATCCATATTCCAAAAGAAAGTCAGTAAGCCTACCATACCATGCTCTAGGAGCTTGTTTAAGACCATACAATGCTTTCTTAAGTTTATATACATGATCAGGATACTGTGGATCTTCAAATCCTATAGGTTGTTCAACATATGCTTCTTCATTTAATATGCCATTTAGAAATGCAGCCTTTACATCCATTTGATGAAGTTTAATATCAATAAAACATGCAATAGCTAACAGTAATCTAATAGATTCTATCCTAGCAACAGGTGCAAAAGTTTCATCAAAATCAACTCCTTCAACTTGGGTGTAACCTTGTGCTACTAACCTAGCCTTGTTCCTAACAATATTACCAGATTCATCAGTTTTATTCTTGAATATCCACTTTGTTCCAATGACATTAGTATGACTAGGTCTAGGAACAAGTGTCCACACTTCATTTCTTTCAAACTGACCAAGTTCTTCATGCATAGCATTAATCCAGTTTTCATCAGTTAAGGCTTCTTTAGCACTCTTAGGTTTAATTTCAGATAAATAGCATTCAGCATTTACAACATTACACATAGAAGACATGCATATTGTTCTTACCACATCTACCTTGTTTGATCTTACTCTTCCTCTTGTTTGCACTCCAACTGTAGCATCGCCTATGATCTGGTCAGAAGGATGATTTTTGCCTATTCTTGAAGAAGGATTCGTTTTGGGAATGTACTGATCATTCTGTGAATTTACAGCTGACTGTTCTGTAGATGTTGACCCAGATGTGTTAACATTTGGTGCAACATTTTCAGACTTCAGTGTATTCTCAGAAGTGTCAGTAACCTGTGATACATCTTCTTCATCCTTGTCATCTGTAAGACCTTTATCATCATCAAACACAACATTAACAGATTCTTGAACAGTGTTAGTTCTAAGGTTATAAACTCTATAAGCTTTACTATTTCTAGAATAGCCTAAAAAGAAACCTTTATCACTTTTAGAATCAAACTTATGAAGTTGATCCCTATCATTCAGAATATAACACACACAACCAAATACATGAAAATATTTCACATTAGGTTTTCTGTTGTTCAAAATCTCATATGGTGTTTGATTAGTATTAGAACGAATAAAAACCCTATTAATAATATGACATGCAGTATTCAATGCTTCTCCCCAAAATTTCTTAGCAAGACATTTGGATGTAAGCATAACTCTAGCCATTTCTTGTAAAGTTCTATTCTTTCTTTCAACAATTCCATTTTGTTGTGGAGTTTTAGGAGATGAATATTCTTGCAAGATACCCTTTTTATCACAAAAATCATTAAACATGCTGTTTTCAAATTCCCTACCATGATCAGTTCTAATGCGGCCAACTTTCAAGTTAAACACATTTTTGAACCTCTTATAAAGAATTTTAAATGCAGCAAATGCTTCAGATTTGTCTCTCAAAGACTCTACCCAGGTATATCTAGAAAAATCATCTACCACAACTAAGGAATACCTCTTTCCTCCAATGCTTTCAGTTTCCATAGGACCCATCAAATCCATGTGCAGTAATTCAAAGCATCGATGTGTAGTACAATGTGACAGCATTTTGTGTGACATTCTTACCTGCTTACCTTTTTGGCATGGTCCACATACAGTGGTGTTGTGAAACCTCAGTTCTGGAATTCCTTTTACTGCATCTGCTTTGATTAGCTTTTTCATTGCTCTGTAATTTGCATGACCCAATCTTTGATGCCATAGAACATTTTCATCATGTTTTGACAAGTTACACATATTTGTTCCAATAAGATAACAATTATCAGCTGACCTAGTACCAGTCATGACACAAACTTCATCTTTATTAAGAACATAACATGAATCTTTATCAAATTTCACATGCAAATTATCATCACAAAGTTGACTAATGCTAATCAGATTTGCAAGTAAGCCATCAACATGTAATACATTTTTAAGCTTAGGAAAACCTTCAACATTCAAAGTTCCTTTACCAACAATCTTTCCTTTAGAACCTCCACCATATGTAACACTACCACTATTCAAAGTCACATAATCAGATAAGAAATCAATACGACCTGTCATATGTCTAGAACAACCACTATCAAAGTACCATAATTCAGGTAGACATGCTTTTAAGGAGGTATGAACAACATTACAGGTAGCTTTTGGTTTCCATGCAGATTTCAAAAACTGTTTACCAGGATGTGACAGTTTCTTATGCAGCATTTTCAAGTTTTTCTGTTCTTCAAACAACTTTATACAGTAAGGACGAATATGACCAATTTTGAAACAGTAATGACAGATATACTTCCTTTTAACCTTGTGAGACTCTGTTTCTGCAGATGTTGACCCAGATGTGTCAACATTTGCCTTAACAAATTTCACAGGTTTTCTAAATTTATCAGAAATAGAAGCAGTAGTACCATCATAACCTAAACCATGATTGTTAGACTTACCAGTAGCTATAACATTATTTACCTCAGAAGCACTCTTGGAATATTTCTTGAAACATAAAGTAGAATTTATCAATTTCTCCTTTAAGTTACAGATTTCCAGATCTCTTTTGGTAAGAATAACTTCTAGCTTGGTGATTGTGTCTGTCAAATCCTCATTCCTTTTATTCAGAGAATCAAGGGTGAGTTTCTGATTCTTCCAATCATCTACCAGCTTTTGGTATTCATTGTCATCATTCCTTTTTCCTGCATCATCAACTAAACCATTAAAACAATTCAAATCTGGGTGACTCTGTTCTGATGTTGCTGTAGATGTTGAAACATCAGGTACAGCATCAGAATCTGTTTCATCCAGATCATCATCTGAGGAATTATAATCAATTCTGGTCAAATTAGAATATTCATTCTGATTTAATTCATCAAGATCATCATCAGAATCATCACTCAAGGTAGCACTAAAATTCAGTTTTTGCTTAAGTCTAGTATTGGCACATTCATTTGCATAATGGCCATAACCAGAACAAGCATTGCATTGAACTGATTTTCGAAATTCAGGATCATACCTTGGTTTACCTTCACTCTTTGACAGTCTTGGTGTGAATTGACCTTTCCTCCTTTCTAGTTGAGGTGTTGATGTGTTGATTTGAATCTTAGGCTGAATATTTCTAGATTTGTTCACAGATTTCTTAAGAAACTTATTAAAGTGCTTAGTGAGCAAGACAATGTTGTTAGGATTGTTGAGACATTCATCAAGCAATTCTTCATCAGAATCAACTTCAGTAATGATAGGTTGAGACTCAGAAATGTTTGATGTTTCTCCTTTAAAAACTACAACTTTTTTATCAGCATCATTTTCATCAACTTGATTAGTGTTTATTTCATATGTTCTAAGAATACTCACTAGCTCATTTTGACTTAATGTATCTGTATTTTTTGCCTCTTCAATAGCACAAATTTTAGCATCAAATCTTTTAGGAACAGATCTTAATATCTTATGAACTACTCTAACATTAGAAATAGGGTCACCAAGAGAATGTGATTCATTGATTATCTCACTTAACCTTTCATTGTAGGCTGAAATGGTTTCATCTTCCTTCATTCGGAGATTCTCAAACTTTGTCCCCAACATTCGAAGCTTAGTTCTTCGAACACTGTCTAAACCCTCACAATGCTCTTGCAACCTGTCCCATGCATCTTTAGAAGTAGAACAGTTAGATATAATTTTAAACATTGAAACATCAACAGAAGTAAAAATAGCATTTAAAGCTTTAGAATTATAGCTTGCTGTTGTTATTTCATCAGCCGTCCAATCAACTTCTCTTTTGAGTTGAACTTCACCATCTGCGTTTGCTGGTCTCTTTGGAGCTTCCCAACCTGTAAGTACAGTCCTTCAAGCACGTTCATCAATTGACTTGATGTACATACGCATCTTAGGCTTCCAATAAGAATAATTCGAACCATCTAAAACGGGTGGCCTAAGTGCAGTGGATATGTGATGTGTTTCCATTGCTAAACTAAACTAAAAACACACTTGACCAAAGATCTAACCTAGTGTCGTCAGGTATCAGCTCTGATACCAACTGAAAGTGTGCGGGGTGTGGATGTATAGAAGTGTTTAAGTATAAGTAGATAAATGTTGCACAGAATGTTGAGACAAATAGTGCAACACTGACTCTAACAGAATATCAGAAATTAAGATTCACAGCGGAAGACTTGAAACACTAAAAACAAACGAGACACAATGGAAATACTTTTAACATAGATTTTATAAATAAAAATCTATGTCTGCCTTATGGCGTAAAATCAATACTTATCTTCAAGTACAAATGTTGTGTGAAATGTTACAACAATAACTTTCACAACGAAACTATAAACGAGGCAGGTGCCAAGTCTAGAAAACGAACTAAGTGTATAAATTATACACTGTCGAAATGCCTAGTCTATCTAATGATTACACTCTCAATAGATAAGAAGACACACAGTCATACGGGTGGTATACAACGTATGAACTAAAATGTAGAACTATTGGCCACAATTTCCTAACAGGGATGAACGCTCGGTCTAGGATATTGATCGAATAGAGCACACTGAATTATGAAGCCTTCAATGGGTATTTATAGTGTGGGATACGAAATTCTAGAGGCTTCCACATTGAGGTCCTATTTTTTAGGAAACTCAACTTCCACAACTTCCATGATCTTTCTAGATCCTTCTAGGCTGCTCCAGGTCGTTCCAAATGTATCCAGGCTGTTCTAGCATGTTCTCCAATGTTCTGGAATCTTCCAGGTTCCAGATCCTTGTAGAAGCTTCTAGATCCTGCCAGAAATGCGACAACATTTAGATCAACATTTAATGTAGCATTTCAGAAAAGACTTAGAAAAAATCTCGGAAGGTCAAATTAAGATGTTGTTGATAATGTTAAGACATTTAAGAATTAACAACATCTACACAAAGTGCCTATTCTTCAAGGCCATGACCTCCTCGTTCTTCCCAATCAAGTCTTCATCCTTGACAAGTTGTACAAACTCATCAGTAATTGCTTTCCTGTCTATGCCTTTCCCATCTGCTTTCATTGGTGGAGTCCAGAATATCTATTCAGGAGCTTTGACAATCACTTTCTCCTTTTGAGCAGCTCCAAGAATCTTCGTGTACAGTTCTGGATAATTCTCCATCATAAAACCTTCATAAACACCATCAATGTCTTCAAAGTCTCCCCATCTCTTCACAACAAAGAAGAGATGATCCCATACTCGATTGGCTTCATCCCAAGCACCATTGAGTTCAGTAGGAACCCACCTGTCAGTATGAGGGATCCTTTTCAAGGTTTCAGACTTCCTCTTGGCTCTATTTTCCATCATCAAGGCATAAGAACTTTTGTAAGACTTATAATTTCCTGGATTGAAGTCTTTGTGCCTTTTCAACCTGCACTCTTCAGCATCTATGAACATCTTGGTTCTTTCTTCAATAACAAGCTTCCTCACTCCTTTTCTAGTCTCTGCATCTTGTCCAGTTCCTTCTGCAAAGATGTTTGCAACCTCTTCAAATACATGAGCTTTGTCTTTCACAAGATCAGCGGCAGTAACTTCAGGAGAAGCTCTTCTAACAGGTAGCTTATCTTCCCTTCTAACCAAGGTTGAAATTTCCATCTCTTCATCATCATCTGGTTCACTTGACTTGTACTTCTTGCTTTTCTCTTGATCAGAAATATCTGCAAGTTTCTTTCTCTTCAGATTTGGTTTCCTTATTTTTCCACTTCTGGTTTTGAGGCAATCTTCCTCCTCTGTAGCCTCAGCAATCTCCAAAACTTTTTCTTTCCCCTTCCCTTTGCTACCTTCTCCCTTACTTTTCTCACCCTTCTTCAACAGATCTTCCCCCTTCTTTTCACTTTCCCCCTTTTTGGCATCATCACATGCCTCAAGATTGATGGGGTCAGCAGGGTTGACATCAATTTTAGCCACAGTAAGTGAGAGTTCTTGTTGGTAGGTGTCCATTCTTTTCATAGACTCCTCCACTTGCTTCTTCACAGCCTGATCAACTTGGTTCCTCATCATCTTGATTATGCCTTCCAAGTTGTCTTTAAATAGATCAGAAGCAGCATTTAGTGAACTTTTGATGGTTTCTTTGATTAGTTGATCTCTTTGACTCTGCGTAGACTGAGTCAGCTTTTCAATGTCCTTTGACAGCATCTAGGAAATCTCTTCCTTTTCTTTGGCAACATCATCCTTTAGCCTCAGAATTTCCTCTCTGTCCTTCTTGATCAGCTCTTCCTCAGTGTGGAAGTATGTGGTAACAGCATCTGTCATGATTTTTGATGACTCTCCAATCTTAAGGGTAGAGTCCTTCACTTCCTTTCCAACATTGTCCATTTTCTTATCAAAGGTCTCAAAACCTTTTTCAATAGCTTCTAGCTTTATGGTTGTGGAGTTCATCTTCTCTTCCAAACTTTCCACCTTAATGCATAAGTCCATAGCATTATTATCAACAGTTTCTTCCAAATCTTCCATCCTTCTTGTCATCCTCCTTGCATAAGTCCATAGCATCCTTCTTGTGCTGGGCTTCATTTGTTGGAATGATAGTTTCATCCAAACTATCTCTCACATACTTTCCCATGTTTAGGCATAAGCCTACAACATTCTCCAGCCTCTTTCTTTCAACTTCATTAATTTGCTCAATCTCATAATTGAGCTCCTCCAGCACTGCCTTCATTCTCCCATCCTCCTTATCAATGATGCAGACTTCAGTCAAAGGAGAAGCATCTAGGTGAATTGGGAACGACATCGAAGTTGATGGTGCTGCAGCTATTGCCTCATTTTCCAAGGGCTTCTTCATAGCAGCTGGTTCCTCAGTCTTCACAGCTTCTTTTTGAGCAATCTTGGCCTCAACTTCATCTTTCTTAGCCTCAGCTTCAGTGACTTCAGCAGGAGTTGACTCATTCAACTCAGCATCATGAATGTTAGGATTTTCAGCAGTTTTCTCAATTGGAGGTTTAAAAATGACAATCTCCAAGGATTCAGTGGTTTTAACAGCTGGCTGTATTTCTTCTTCAACATTCTCAATCAATTGACTCTGGTCAATTTCATCAATCTTTTCTCCTTCACTGGTTTCTCCATTCTTTAACTCCTCAATGGCAGTCTCAACTCCATCAAAGAATTCTTTCTCAGCAGGCTTCTGGCTTTCATTTCCTTCTTCAGTAATATCTACCTCCATGGCAGCAATCTCTTCATTATCTTTGTCCTCAACAATCTTGGACTCTTCTTCAATCTTGTCCTCAGTGCTCTTGGACATTTCAACATCTCCATCAGCTTGCTTTGACAACTCGTCATCCTCCTCCATTAAGTCTTCAATGTTCAGATCAATCCCAACAATAATGGATTAAATAGCTTCCTTCTGAATCTTAATGTTCACCAAGTTGGCAAACAACCTTTCATCAGTTAACTCAAAAATGGATTCCACTTCAGCAAAATCTGTTAATCTGGCTTCCTCATTCTCCCACCAGTCCAGTCCCTTGGACTCAATCACTTTCCCAATATCATACATGGATTTCTTCCTTATATCAACAATCAATCTAAGATCATAGAAGGTTGATCTTAAATCAGGATATTTGGCAAGTTGGGGATAAAGTTGGTCTAGGAAAAATTTGGATTCATCTCTCAATGACATTTCATAGGTGTATTCAGGGGCTGTATCTGACTTGGATGAGGGTTGAGGTTCATAAAAAAGAATGGGTATGGGAGAATCAGACTTGTAGGCAATTTTTTGAATGGTTGGATCATTCAAATGAGGGGTGGTTTCAATAGCTTTTGGGCTATGACTTGAGGGTTCATTCAAATCTAGATTTCCAGATGATACTCTTTCTTCATCATCATCACCTTCATCATCATCATCATCTGAACCTTCCAGTTCAGCTTGCTCATCAATATCCATTTCCTCTTCAGAAGTATCAACATACTCCTCTTCAGTTTCATCTTCACTCAAACTAGGGCTTGACATGGCCCTCTTTTTCTTGGTCTTTGAGGCTGTCTCAACCTCCTTTCCTTTTCCTTTCTTCTTGGCTTTTTCAAGAATACTGATCACCATTTGTGCTGCTTCTTCACTCTTTTGCTTGGCAGATTTAGCTTGCTTCCTTGTTGAGGCTTTTGGTGACTTGATCTCCAGCCCCAATCTTTTCTGAGTTCTCACAGATAATTGTCTAAACAATATCTTGGTGGTGTTGAACTTTACTCCATCTTCAAAAATGTCCTCAAGTCCATACTTGTATAAGAATGCAGCAAATTTTGTACAGAAGGCTAGTTTCTTCTCAATGACTACCTTCCTTACATCCACAATTTTGAACTTTGCTTTCTCCTCTACAAGTTTCTTCAGAAAGTAACCCTTCCAATTCATTAGCTTCTTTCCTCCATCAATGATAGCTTTCATCAATCTCACTTTGGATTTGCTGATCTGGTCATAGCTTCCTGTGGTGCACATAACAGTCTTTGCAACCACATCAAGTAAAAGTTGATAGTCCTCTTTTAGAACTCTTTTGTGTAGACCAGATTTGAGAAGTACTGGCTTGTTCATCCATTGGTTGGCAACTTCTTGTTCATTGTGCCTCATATACTCTTCAGGATCTTCTCCAGTAGCATTCAGACCAAAGAATTCATCAAAGTCTTCTTCAGTGAACTCAAACTTCTCAGCAGTCTTCTTGGATGTGTCTGGTTCATGAGTCATAATATAACCAGATCCTGAGCTTTTTGGAGTGAATGTGCCTAAGAACTGAGTTGTTGAAAGTTCCAGGCATGTCTTGGGGATGGCCTCGAGCCATTTCCTCAATCCAGCTTGCTCCAGCCAAGTAACTATTCTTCTTGTGTGTTTATTTGACAGATTGTCAAAGCACACAGTCTGCTCAAAATGGAGCATGGTTGCTTGACTCAAATAGTTCCAGTTGATGTCCAAATCAGGGTGATTGAAGTCAACTAAAGATATAGTCAATACACAGTATTAGTATGATCTAATAGCATAATATTACAACTAAATCACAAGATTAGGCTATCTTTGAACAATATCTTGCATTTATGTCTAAGATTTACTATGGATAGATTTACATAACAAGTTCATAGCATCATAATACCATATCCAACAATATTTTAAGCTTGTAATCATGTTCTCTAGACATAGTATGTGTATGAATCTAAGATATTAACACGTTTTTAAGCATTACACATGTATCTAACAACTTATCATTCAATAAATGACTAATCCGTAAATATAGCATCTAAAGAAATTCAAACAGAGTCATTTAGAGCTAAAAACAGAGCATGTTGTGTTTCTTGAAAGCTTTACAAATATGCATGTCTTTTAACAGTTGATTATGAGAAATACTAACCCATTTCCAAAGACATTTTTGTTAGAGTTATAGATCTTTGAGCAAAACTTGTAGATGAGCTTGAAGATTCTTGAGCGATTTAGCTTAGGGCTTTTTCAGAAATTTTGAAAACGTAAACTGTGAAAAATTCTAAGTTATGCTTTTATATTTCCTCAACTGTACAATTTGAAAATTGTTAGGTGTAGGGCTGAGATTGAATTAATAAAATTTAATGGTTTAGATCAATTCTGTTACACCAAAGGACGCAAATGTCGTGACCTTCGCACAGTGAGCTGCTTTTTCAGAAAATCGTGCAATTTATCGTCTTTTAGCAAAAAATCTCTTGTTTGTCTGTTACGAGCATTAAATGCGTACTATAAAGATGAACAGAGTTTAACTTTTATGAAAAAGAAAACTTATCTACAGTCAAGTGACAACTTGACTGAATAACCCTTGACAACTTCTATTGAAGTTTCTCATGTTCTTTGTCATCCTCTGCGTTGTCCTTCGTAGTTTTCCTCGTACTTGAGTGTCATGTACTTTGTCCAAGTTTCCTGTATGAAAATTCTTGAAAATAATATGAGAATGTGAAAAATAAATTAATGAACTTTGTATTGTCTCATCAACTTATCCTTCCTAAAACTTCACTCTAAGTTCCCCCTTGGATTAATACTAGTATCTCTGGCATGAGTAAAGTAATTCCTTATACTTTAAACATTCTCTCCAGGATCTAATAAACCAAGTTCCATTGAAAGTTCCTTGAACCTTGTTTCAACTAGGGGTTTTGTAAGAATATCAACCTTTTGCTTATCAGTATGAATCTTTTCCATTCTGATGTCCTTTTTCTCTACATGATCTCTTATGAAGTGATGTCTAATATCCACATGTTTACACCTTGTGTGTAACACTGGATTTTGAGTAATAGCTATGGCACTATTATTATCACAATAGATAGGTACATCTTTTGTGACAACTTTATAATCTCTTAGCTGTTGTTTGAGCCATAAGATTTGAGCACAACAGCTTCCAGCAGCCATGTATTCAGCTTCTGTGGTTGAAGTAGCTACAGAAGTTTGTTTCTTGGAAAACCATGAAATCAATTTGTTTCCTAAGAATTGACAAGTGCCAGTAGTTGATTTTCTGTCTATCCTACATCCTCCATAGTCAGCATCAGAATAACTAGTCAACTCAATGTTGTCTTCAGATGGATACCATAATCCTAAGTTCACTGTACCTTTTAAATACCTAAGTATTCTTTTGGTAGCCTCTAAGTGACTTTTCTTTGGATTGGACTGAAATCTAGCACATACACCAACTGCAAAAGTAATATCAGGTCTGCTTGCAGTTAGATATAATAAATAACCTATTATTGCTCTATATTCAGTGGGGTTGGTATCTAATCCATTAATGTCAGGATCCATTTTCCAATTTGTATTCATAGGAATCCTAACTGGTTTGCTATTTTCACAACCAAATTTCTTGATCATTTCTCTAGTATACTTAGCTTGATTGATGAAGATTCTTTTCTCAGATTGTTTGACTTGTAAACCTAGGAAAAAGTTCATCAATCCCATCATTGACATTTCAAACTTCCCTTGCACGAGGGTTGAAAATTTCTTGCACATTTCCTCATTAGGTGAACCAAAAATGATATCATCAACATATATCTGTACTAACAGAATATCATTTCCTTCACTTATCCTAAATATAAGGTCCTATCAACTGTGCCTTTCACAAAACCATTGTCCAATAGGAATTGCGATAGTGTCTCATACCAAGCTCTTGGTGCTTGCTTGAGACCATAAAGTGCTTTCTTCAATCTATACACTTTGTCTCCTTCTTCAAAACCAGGCGACTGCTCTACATATACCTCTTCTTTAAGTACACCATTCAGAAATGCACTCTTTACATCCATTTGGTATACCTTGAACTTCATATGAGCTGCATATGCTAAGAACAACCTAATTGCTTATAACCTAGCTACATGGGCAAAGGTCTCATCATAGTCTATTCCTTCATGTTGACTATAACCTTTGTCAACTAGTCTGGCTTTGTTTCTAACTATAACATCATTTTCATTCTTCTTGTTCTTGTAAACCCATTTAGCTCCTACAACATCCTGATGTGTTGGTCTGTCTACCAGCTCCCAAACATCATTCCTTTTGAACTGATTTAGTTCCTCTTGCATTGTTGTAATCCAGTTGGAGTCTTCCATTGCTTCTTCAATGGTTGTGGGTTCTATTTCAGAAAGAAAACAACAAAATAAAGCACTCTCTCCATGGTGTCTCCTAGTGATTACACCACTAGTAAGATCACCAATGATCTGGTCTGAAGGATGAGCATCTAGCCAAGTCCTTCTAGACTGATCATTTTCAGACAAGTTAGTCTCATTTGGTTCAACATTTAATTCAACATAAAATTCAGGAAAATTAAAAGCTGGATCAGTTTCATATTCAGGGGTGTTATCCATGTCATTGACATTGGTATTCTCAGATTGAGTTCCCCCTAAATCATTTGATCCTTGTACTCCCTCAGCATTACCAGCTTCGTCATTGGGAGAACTTACCTCAAGTTGAGTGGGTTCATTCAACTCAACATTGCAGTTTTCCTCATGGATGTTGGCTTCAGGTAAGTTGTCTCTATCTTGATTGGCTTCAGATATGTTGGATATCTTGAGATTGTCCAAGTCAGGATAATGTACATCAGTAAATACAGATTCTTTTCTTTCACCATCTCTCAGCTTTGTCACCCTTGTGTTGATTTCACCATGGGTTTTGTCTTCTTTGTTTGAGGTCCTGTGCTTGAAAGAAAACTCATCAAATATAACATGAGGTGTTTCTTCAACAATAAGAGTTCTACAATTATAAACTCTGAAGGCTTTGCTAGATGAAGAATATCCTAGAAAGATTCCTTCATCTGCTTTGCTATCAAAAGTTTTTAATTGTTGCTTCCCATTATTGTGAATGAAACATGTACATCCAAAAATATGAAAGTAAGAGATTCTTGGTTTTCTACCTTTGAAGAGTTCATAAGGAGTTTTTCCTTGTTCCTTTGTTAGCATAGATCAGTTTTGGGTGTGACAAGCAGTATTGATTGCTTCTGCCCAAAACCTCATTGGAATCTTTGCTTCTGCTATCATGGTTCTTCCAGCTTCCTTGAGTGTTCTAACTCTCCTTTCTGCTACACCATTTTTTTGAGGTGTTCTAGCTGATGAAGTTTCATGAGTGATTCCATTTGCTTGACAGTATTCATTTATGTAAGAGTTGATGAATTCAGTTCCTTTGTCTGATCTGATCTTTACAATGCTCAAGCCTTTCTCATTTGTAATTTTCTTCATAAGTTCTGGCAGCTTCCGTTGAGTCTCCTTCTTCTTTAGCATGAATATTACCCAAGTGTATCTTGAGAAGTCATCCACTACTATTAGTGTATACTTCTTTCCACTGATGCTCACAGGGGTAATGGGTCCAAATAAATCCATGTGAAGTAATTGTAGTACTCTTGCAGTTGAGATGGCAGCCTTTGTCTTGAACGATGCTTTGACTTGCTTTCCTTCTTGACATGCTTGACAAATGTGTTCTTTTGTGAATACTTCATTTGGTAGGCCATCTGCCAAAGATAATCTTGCAAGTTTGTTCAAGGTCTTAAAGTTCAGATGGTTTAGCCTTTTGTGCCATAGCCAACTGAGATCTTTAGAGCTTTTTGCAACTAAGCAGATATCTTTAGAGGATTTGTTCCAATCTGCAAGATAAACATTACCTTTCCTTGACCTAGTTAGTAGTAACTGTTGATTTGCTTTGTTCTTAATATAACATAAGTTACTAGAAAACTCAACATCAAAACCTTTATCACAAAATTGGCTTATTGAGAATAGATTGTGTTTCAGACCGTAGACATATGAAACATTTGAAATACTTACAGTACCAATTTTGAGAGTTCCATAACCTTTGGTTGTTCCTTGTGAGTTGTCACCAAAAGTTACTTGTGGTCCATCTTGTTCAACAAAATCTGACAGAAGTTCCTTATTTCCAGTCATATGTCTTTAACATCCACTGTCCAAGTACCATGTAAGTTCTTTAGGACTTCTTTTCTTTGTTGATGGCACCACTGGAACCTGTTACAAATCAAAACTTAGGTACCCTTTGAATGTTGGGTCCTAGAGGGTTAGACATACCTTTTGGAATCCAAACTTGCCTTATTTTCATTACTTGAAAAGGGCTAATTTGTTTTCCATAAACATCTAAATACACAATCTTCCTTTTAAATGCCTTAGGTTGAGATTGAGTATTAGTGTGAATCTTGGATGATTTAGAAGAGTTATATCTATTCTTGTGAATATATCTGCTAAATCTATCTTTTGACTCATGTGAAGCATGCTTGAATCTTTGTGGATAGGCATTCAGATTACTTGATGTCCTTGGCATGTAGGATTCAAGTCTTCTGAACTCATTGTACTTAGGCTGGAAATTCCTTTGATAATTCATTGTAGGCCTTCTCATTTGAGTTGGTCTTCTTTGAATATCTTGTGATTTTCTTGCCTGAGTCTGAGAGTTTTTCAGCTGAGTTGTCTTCCATTGACCTTTACTCATCTGAATTGTCTCAGACTTCTGAAATATTGTCTTAGGTCTTGTAACCTTTGACTTGTGATTCAGGATAGTTGGTACAATGGGTTGTTTACCTTTGTCCTTTATCTGTAGCAGCTTTGGTTCAACAATTTCAGTATGAGCCACAGATTTTACGAAGACTCTCTTAGTAATACTTGTTGAAGTATTACTGAGGCATGGTGAAGATGTTTTATCTGGATTGTAACCAAGTCCAGATCTTTGAGTCATAGGCCTTTGCATCCCTTGTAGTTCATCTATTGAATTAGATGACTTATACAGGGCAGCCAGTTTAAGTTTCAGACTCTCTTCACTAGATTTAAGACATTCATGTTCCTTGAAAAGATGTTCAAACTTAGCCATCAATGCTTGGTAGTCTGAGTCCTTACTCTCATGAAGCTTAACTTGTTCTTCCAACTTGATAAGTTGTTCAGATGACTTGTCCTTCAGAGTATTCAACTCTTTAGTTAAGTCATTGCACAAATCATTAGTTCTCATTTCATGTTCAGCTTCAACCTGAGTAATTCTTTCAATCTTAGCATTCAAGACTTTGTTTTCTTCTAAGGTTTGATCATGGATCTCTTGTAGTCTCATGAAGTCTTCCATCAACTTACCAAAGGTAAGCTTCAGGTTGTCTTCATTTGACATCATTGTGCTACTAGAATTGACAGAACTAGAAATAGATTGTACCTCATCATTGTCTTCAATAGCCATTAGACACTCTTCATCACTGCTGTCTGTAAACATCTCAGATGATGAAGATGGAAGTTGATCATCTTCAGAGGTTTCTTCTTCAGCTTTCAATGCTTTCCTCTTTCCATATTTCTTGTCCCTCTTAGCTTGTCTTTCCTTCCTTTCCTTGGAGGTTAGCTCTGAACAATCATATTGGAAATGTCTTGTCTTCTTACAGTTGTAGCATGTATCCTCATCTTCATCTTTCTTCTTTTCAACATCTCTCTTCTTGGTTGATGAAGATGGCTCTTCTTTGGAGTTGTCCCTTCTGGATCTCCTTTCATCATTCTTCTTCTTAGGTGAGTTGAACCTTCTTCTTCTATCTTGGTAAAACCTTTTGTATTTACCAAATCTAGAATTTAATCTTTCAAATCTTCTAGCCATCATGGCCAACTCATCTGAAAAGTCACCTTTGGAAGTTCCTTTTCCACTCTTGCTTGATTTGCTGGTTTTCTTGGAATCAGGTTCATTGGATTTGGCTTTCAGTACAATTCCTTTGCTCTCAGGTTCCTCAGTGTTGTTCTTTCTGTTCAAGCCATATTCATATGCCTTGAGTTCTGAGAACACTTGTTGCATTGGCATTGTTGACAAATCCTTTGTATACTGCATCATGACAACATACACATTCCATTTGGTTGTCAAGCTCTTAAGAATCTTCAGAGCCACTTCTCTCTTGGAGTATACTTTTCCAAGTGAATTGATCTCATTCATGATGTCTGTGAACCTTCCATCCAGTTGATCAATATTTTCATCAGACTTCATCCTAAATTGCTCATACTTTTGAACAGCAACTTGAAGTTTGTTTTCCTTGATCTTGTCAGTTCCTTCACACATTAGAGCTAATGTGTCCCAAATCTCCTTTGCAGTTGTGCAGTGAAACACTCTACCCATTATAGCATCTGGAATGGTCTGATATAGGGTGTTCATTGCAACATAGTTGAGATTCTGCTTCTTTCTTTCTTCAGGATTGAGCTCATCATCATCTTTTGGAATTTCTTGTTCTCCAGTTGCTCTTTGGGCTTCTGTAACATTTGTGTTGGATTTCATGAACACAAATGGACCTTTAGTGATCACCCTAAGCATCTCATCATGGAGACAAGCCAAGTGAGCCCTCATCCTTATCTTCCAGAAGTCATAATTCTCAATAGAGAACATAGGCAGTTTCTGGTAAGATATCTTGTTGATGGGGTTGGTTCCCATAGTAGTAGGTGGTGGAACAACTATACCAAAATTCTTAGAAGAAGATGTATTAGGCATAGTGAATAATAAAAAATAATGAATATCACAAAAAGTGCACAAGTAGATCAGTTTAGGTAACCAAGGTTGATCCTCAAAGCAGTGGTCTTTAAACCCCTGCTCTGATACCACTTGTTGGTCCTAAAAAAGAGTGTGACACGTGTATGGGGGGGGGGGGGGGAATACACGTGTGTGTGTTTTTCAAAAACTTTTGTAAGTAATCAACACAAATAATCAGAGTCAAGTAAGTTACACAGTGTGTCAAGTCCTATGAAAATACTAACAGTAGATTCTAAGAATTCTTAACAGTATGCAACTTGTATGCGGAATAAATGATAGGCCCTTTTATAATCCTTAATTAATATGCACTTAGATACTAAGTTATCAAATAGCAAATAGCAGTTATAACAACACAAAAGCTAAAGCAATAAGATAAATGCAGTAAGTAAGAACACAAGATGTATAGTGGTTCGGAGACTAAACTGCTCCTACGTCCACTCTCCTAATTTAATAGGATAATTCCTTAATCACTTCGGAATTAGCTTGTTTTTACAGTGCCAAGGTGCACTCTACTTCTTCTGCTTCTCTTCTCTTGATTTCTTACAACCTTCTCTCGTTGCAATACTCTCAATCTCTACTACGAACTCCACAATACTCTCAATCTATCTCTCAAGGTGAAAGTAGGGTTTTGTTCTAGTACCAACTAAATGTGATATCCTTTACAATTTAAGAACGAATGTAAAGGCTAGGATATCACTTTCTAGGCTTTGGATAATCAAACAATAAGCTTGCCTAGTGGGGACTAAAGGTAACACTCACAAATGAATATGCTTAAAAACTTTAATCTCTCGAGTGTTTTGAATACTTTTGAATGCTAGAATGATTGCTAGAAAGCGTATGGCTTGTGTCTTGATGTATGTCCCGTAATCTTGAAATGTTTCAAGATGTGGCCTATTTATAGATGAAGCAAACTATCCGTTGGTGGAGATAGAAAACTTATCCATAAATTTGAACTTTCAAATTGTTCAGGGGCCTGCATGTAAATAGTACATGTATTCAAGTCCATTCTGCAATTTGCATTCCATTATCAGAATTTGTTATGCGCAGTGACAGGTGGCTTTCATTCTTTGGCTAATTTGGAATAATTCTGTCCTTCCCGCTAACGGCCTTGTACTGGGTAAGGTGCCTAGTCATTCATCGTCTTTGACCATAAGTATGCCATGTCCAAGGTATATGAATATCCAAATTCATCATACTTGACTTTTGTCGTCCAGCATACTTGTCTTCATGAATCCTTGTCACTTTCTTCATAACACTTCAGCTCCTTGTCTTCAATGATACTTGTTTTCATGTGCTTTATGCTTTCAGGTCATTTGTCATAGATTCAAAGAATAATCTATCTAATGAAAATTAAAGCTCCCTAACATATATGAGCTTTTCTAACCTGAAAATCTAGACTTGGCAAATCATCATACTTGGGGTTTTACTTAGGGTTTTGGTATCAAATCAAAATCAAATTTTCTTTTATTAATATAAACCATATCCCAACATCGACCATCAGCAGCGTCATCATCATCATCATCATCATCATTCCTAGCACCCTTCCCGTTACCCGACCCCCCTCTAAACTGGCTCATAATTGATGCCATTTGTAGCACAAACTCTTGACGTAAGCGCTCCTCCGTCTGAGTGACTGATTGCTGCAGTTCTTCACGTAAGAGACGCTCTCTCTCTTGATTAGCCCTCCGCTCTTCCAAAAGAGCATTGTCGATATCGGCCTGGCTAAATCGTCCAAACGTCGTACCGGAAGATGTCTCACCAGGACTAGAAGTGACACGTCTGTTCTTTCCTAGTTGCCCAAGACCCTTCAAGCGACCGTAAGATCTTCCAACTTTCTTCACGAACAACTCAGACATGTCCGGCATGGGTGGGGTCTGGCTGGAACCATCATCTGAAGGATCATGATCAGATGACGGCTGGGTGAGATGTGACAATTCCTCTTGCACCTGATCCTATATGTGCATATTTAAAATTTGGTTAATATACATGTCAATACAATTAAATATTATATTTAATATAATATATGTATACACTTACCAGAATATCACCCATATGCCCGTATGTGTACGTTCCATTAATGTAACAGTGGTAATATTCGACAATCTCCCAGTCGTAAGCTGGTCGTCCCATCTTCTCCTTCTATATTTTGAAGAACATTAAATTAAATTAATTAAAATGAACTCAAATTACTTATAATTGAACATAAATACTTACAATCCGTTTGGCCACCTCGGCTGCCCCACGAGATCCCCCTTTATGTCTAGCAAAACCGCTACCCGGGCCTCCAGGCTCTGATAGTCGGTTCTTCCGACACTGCTCGCTCTTCTTAATTGTGTCCGGATGATTCCAGTGGCGAACCAAGTGCTCCCAGACATCGTTGTCCCACCTCGGCTTCTTCTTCTTCAACTCCCACTTATTCTTGTAGTGGTTCAACATGTCACTGTATCGAACAATTGCTCTATCAAGAAAGAGCCTGTACACTAATGCAGTGTCAACAGTCTCTGGATAACACGTAACCCCAGTCTGCCAAAAAAAATTGATTAATTATAACAAAATGTGAATGAATAGATATGTTACACATCATTAAATTATACCTGGAATGTATCCCACCACCGTTGAAGCCTAGCTGGGGATACCTTGGCGAATGTGTGTGCGCCAACCTCCATATTCCGGTACATGATATGTCTGATGGTGCTCGAGATTAGATGCGAAGGCATCATCCTGTTGTTACACATAATTGATGTGCCAAAATTTGCACGAGAGGATTGAGTGTCCTCTGAATTGGATATCCTGCTCTTCGAACACGTACAATCACTCCAAATAAGCTGCCTTCACACGAAATCTTCAAGAACCTGCAAAGAACACGCCGGAGGGGAGTCCGGCGTGGACACTCAGATGCCTAAGTCAGTATAGGGCTTATCAATATCTCACAAGGATCTCGAGATCCTTGATTTATCAAACAAGTTCTCAAAGAATCTCCGAAAGGCGTTTTATTTCAGTATATCAAGTTTTGTAAAGTAAGAATGTCTAACCTGGAAATCTCCTTCGGTTTACCTTTTTATAGAGCCTTCCTCCTGTGAAGAAGTTAGAGCCTCCCCTTATCTCGGAGCTGCCTCTAAGACTCAGCCCTGCTGAGTGGACGAAGTCTTCCCTTTTCCCCACTCCCTGAAGATTCGGCAATCTTCACTCTTAGTGGACTTTCTTTTACCCAGCTTGGACCGGAAATGACGGAAGTTCTCTACATTTACGGTCCACGACTTCATGTTAAGACTGCTTCTTTGTGATGCTCCTCTCCAGACGGAGCTCCCTCTAGAGAGACCTCTAGAGGGGGTTCCTTATTCAGAGAGTACTAGATAATCCAATCCTTCCATTTCGATCTTATCTTTTATACACGTGTCGACTCCTTATTAGGTGACATTTTTAGGCCGCATCATCTACTCCCCCCTACTCTCGTAAAAGGGAGACATCTTTTGTGAGAGTAGAAAAATTTCCAAGAACCTTGTACAAGGGTCTTTTTGGAGAGACGTGTATCGTTCGTGCTTTGGAGAGGAAATTTCAAAAAATGCCCTTCTCCGAAAGCTTTTCCCGCCTCCAGTTTGGGAGACGTTTCGGCTTCCGCGCGTGTGTCCCACGCGATCGCTTTTCTCTCTCTCTTGTTATTCTCCCGAGGAAAATCCTCGATTCTACCCCATATCTCCTCTCATTTAATTCACGCAACCGCCCCTTTTCCTCTCTTCCTTTTTGAATTTCATTTCTTCCCAAAAATCTTTCGTTGTCTCCATCTGTTTTTCAAGCGTTCGTCATCCCGAGTTTCGCCGTCGCCGGTCGCTCCGACTGATTCCATAGTCCTCCTAACCAAGGTAACCTAGCTATCCCTCTTTTCTTCTTTTATTAGCACTTGTTAGTCAATGTCAAACCTTCTTTCTTCGCCGGAAGCCATTAGCCAAAACTCCTCTGAATGGACTCCCTCTCTGATGGGGAGTCTAGAGAATAAGATTTCCCCTTCTTCCCAAATCGACCATACTCACCTAGTCAGCCTTACTCATGCCTATGGTTTTCCGTCGGAGTATACCTTTCGCGTTCCTCGCTCAAATGAACGCCCAGATCTCTCCTAACCCCGAACTCTTGCTTTTTTAGAAGCTCAACTTAGGGAAGGACTACGATTTCCGATTCATCCCTATTTGGCTGCCATATCGACCCGTATGCAGATCCCTCTTAACCAGTTTACTCTGAATGCTATCCGTACTATGATAGGTTTTTTCATCCTGGTGAAAGGGAATGGGGGTGACCCGTCTGCCGAACTGTTTCTGAGCCAACATTCTTGTAAAGTGAACAATGGCTTCTTCTATGTTAGTGGGCGAAGGTCCCGTGTCTGTAAGTTTCTGAAAAAACTCCATGAAGAAGACTCATCCTGGCGAGATTATTATTTTTTTGTTACAAGCCCTACTGATTGGCCATTTCCTAATGGGGATTGGATATTCCACAATCCAGGAGTACTTCCTCCTCCTCTGAAAGCTTATTTTGTTTCCAATCATACTGTTATGACTAATCTCAATACTCACATCCGTCTGTACGATTATTTCGATATTCTTGGCATTTGCAAAAATCCTCGCATCCTCTCCCACTTTGGCTTTTGCCCTCAAGATTTCCCTTTAGATTCTCGAGATGGTAAAAAATCTTTTATTCTTGTTTTTTATTTCTCGTATGTGGCTATTTTTCTACATTCTGAGCATCTTCTTGGTTATCTGCAGCAATGAGTTGGCTAACTCACATCTCACGGGATGCCCCTGCTCTCAGCATAGTGAAGACCCCTGTATTATCCGCTCTAGAAGATCCTCCAAAAGCTCCTCCGTCTCCTGCTCTCGAGAGCTCAGCAAAGACTCCGGCTCCAGAGAGTCCTTCAAAGGTTCCTCCTCTCCCCAGTTCATCTACTCAAGTCCCTGGTTCAGTTGCCAGGAGAACCCGCTCAGCTGCCAACGCCTTCTTCTCTGACTGCGGCACCTCTAAGAAGAAGAAGGGAAAAGCTACCCGTGCTGAGAAGGAAGCTCCCCCTTCTACTGTGTACGAGCCTCTCAATCGCCTTATCGACCGATGTCCTGCTCCTCCCAACGCTGAGTTATCCGACACGCCTCTTCCTGAGGATCAACTGCTCCGGGGAGCTCACCTTTTTTCCGAGGTACTTTCTATTATTTTCACGATCTCTGCCTTCTTCACATCCTAAACATTGTTTCTTTTCCTTTTGTAGTATGGTCTTATCTATGCTAAGATACTCGACCAAGGTGTTGAGATGGTGGCTGAGCTCGAACTTCTCCGGGCTGAAGCGTCTTCTTTCAAGTCGACCCTCAAGGGGATCACCACGGAGAAAGATAAAGCTCATAAACGAGCTCAAGCTCTGGCTGAGGAGTTATCTCTTCTACGGACTCAAAGCAAGCAGGATGCAGCCAGGATTAAATATCTGGTGCAGGAGGTGGGACGGCTGGAACGCGAGCTACCGGACGTCGGAGTGCAGGCTTGCATTAAGTCTCTATTCACTTCCTCCTTGGGTCAAGAGTTCTTGGGGACTCTTCATACTCAGTGGCTGTCCAGCTTCCTAAAGAGCTCGGGCTTCTTATGCGCCATGGGGCCACATATCCCTCACTTCCTCGACCATGGCTTCAGCAATGCCGTGGCCGAGCACTCAGCCCCGGGGTTCGATGGGACCTACTCCCGTGAGTTCTGCCTGGATCAACTCGCTACTCCTCCGAAATTCTTGGGGGATCCTAAGGAGAGCCCCGACAGTCCTTGGTGTTTACCCGGCATGAGTCAGGCCATCACCAAGTTGCAGGCTGCTAAGGTGAGCATGGCTGAGCTAAAGCCTCTGGAGCATCTAGTTTATCCTTATGTCTCTGCTCCAAAAGTGGCTGTTGGTCCCTGAACGAGTAGTGAATGGGATTAAAGTCTAGAGGGGAGGGGTGAATAGACTTTAAAACTTTTTCAAGAGAGTTGGGAACCTCTTCTGATTGCTATGTCAGCTGGACTACAAGTCTGCTGGTCCAGATGACTATAGTGATCTGATAGAGGAGGTTATATGCGGAATTATGGTAGGCCTTGTTTAGACTCGTTCTCTTAGTTTCTTTTGAAAGTGCCAAGTTATTTAGTTAATATAAATACTCAGCTGATGCTGGTTTGAGAGTTGTGGCCTTGTTTTGAATACTGTTAAAACACAGTATGCAATATATAAGATAAATGAAATGACAGTAAAGTAAAGTGCAGAAAGTAAATAACACCAGGTTTATAGTGGTTCGGATATACGATCCTACGTCCACTCTCACGTCCTAACGTGATGTTTAATCCCTTTAATTTACCGCAAATTACATGGGTCTTGACCTTTATAGTCCCAAGGATAGGACTTTGAGATCTGAGCCGTCCTAACAGCTACGGTCTCCACAAGTGATTGTAAGCACTTGCACTTTGAGGGTTTCAAAAACTTTAACCTTTCGGAGAGGGTTTGGGGTTTTTGAAGAGTATCCAACTAGTGATTCAAGCTTATAATTTGCTTAATCACTTTGCCTAAAACAAATGATATACAATGTGAAATGGGTTTCAGGTTCTTAAGGGTTGGATAGAAATCACTTAAGAGCTATGGATAATCTAATGGATTCTGGCTCTTTGAGAATTCTTGAGATAATACGACTTTAGCTTGATTGCTTGCTGGAAGTGTTGAATTCTCTTGTTGTGACTTCGTATGTTTGTGATTTCTCATCCTCTTGTATTTATAGTGGTGATTGCTTGCAACTAGCCGTTGGAGTTGACTAGCCGTTGGGGCAATCTTTCCATAATGGCTTGATTCCTTGATTCCAGCCACTTGATTGCTTCAATCCTGGGATCATGTCAATCTTCTAAATAAGGTAGGTCTCTGTTTAAATTGCAAGATGACTTTGGAATCAGCCGAGTCCTGAAAGAGCACATAGTCGTCTGATCTGAACTTCTAGTCTTCTGACTACTCTTCTGGCCTTGAGTCTTCTGTCTTCTGATATCAGTAGAGTAACACTCTTCTGAACTGGCAGTTCTTTTGTCCTGCACTAGGCCATCTTCAATCTGGGACTCCATCAGTCAAATAGGTATACAAGCACCTATCTTAACTGGTCTTCAAGGATCTCCTAGTCTTCATGTCTTCTACTCTTCTCATCTTGAGGGAGCGCATGTAAGCCGGGACTGTGCTGATCAACTGATATCCATACAGTCAATCACACAAGACTAGTCTAAGCTGTTCTATACAAAGTCAGCTGATCCTATTACATTTATAAACTCTAAGTGTTTTGGCCATCAAAACTATTCTAACATCAAGTGGGGCTTAGGGTGAGTTTATATCCCAACAATTTCCCCCTTTTTGATGAAGCCAAAACTATACATGATAAATGCTCTTAATAAGATAAGATAAGAGTTTATAAACTTCATAAAAACTGAAATATCTGATGAAGACAATGAGAATTTGTCTTGAAAGCAAAGAGAACTAAACTTGAATATATATAGAACTTTTACAGATTACAAGTAATAGTTTCTTTAAAGCTTTGAAAGAGGTCTTCATCAGGTCTTCTGATCTTCAGATGCGGAAAGCAAGGTATAGACGAGATCGAACTTCTTCCATGTGCTGCAGGTCTGTAACATTCTCCTCTTCATAGATCTTCTCTAGGATCCTTTTGACTTCAATTAAGTCTGTTCTTCCAGAATCCAGTGTGGGAGGATCCTATTTGGGTTCTTCAGGAGTTAAAATTCTGTAGTTGTCAAGTTCTTTGGCTGTCTTGACTACTTCTTTCCAGAACTCTTGATCTTCAATGTTCATGAATTGATTGAACTGGAAGAATTCATCTTCATAGGTTGGGAGAGGGCCAAATTTTCTTACAATGTGGTGTTGAATTTGCCATTTCTTCTTTAGAGGGTACCACCTTGGTAGCTCATCTTGAAGGGCTAAATAGTCCACATAGTTGCTATCAAACACCGGAACTTTATCTTTCTGTGCCAGAGCATTCTCTTTCAATGCTTTGTCCTTGAGAGCTTTCCTGAGTTTGGCTATCTTCCTGTCAAATTTGGCTTTGACTGCTTTCGCATCTTTTAGCTTCTTTTGCTTAAGCTCTTGAGCTTCAAGCTCTTTTCTTGTCTTCAACTCTAAAGCCTCTTTCTCTTCTGCAGTAGGCTCTGCTGGAGTTGACTTCTTGCTTGATTTCTGAGCTTGCTCATCTGCTTGCTCATCTGCCTTCCTTTTCCTAGTCATCCTCTTCTCAGGAATTTGTTCTGTAGAGGCAGTGATCTGCAGACTTTTGGCAGTTGCTTGAGTGGGAGCTTGGATGTCTTCTTGAGCAATTTCTTTGCCTTTGCCTTGCTTGCTCTTGATTTTGCTTGATAAACCACCCAAGGTTTCATGCAGCTCATCTTGAGATACTACCATTACAGCTTGCTGTGCAGTAGTCTTCTCTAGAGCTTTTATCAATACATCTTCCCCCTTTTTGGCTTCAGCAAGTGCAGCCGCAAAAGGCTTCATGGCATTCAGAATCTCCACTCTGAGAGTTTGTTGAAGAGCCATGGCATTGACTTTGCCAATATGAGTCAGATGAGTGATGCTATGGTCTAGAATCTGAGCATGAGAGTTGGAGGAGGAGGCAGCTTCTAGTTTAGCTGTAAGTGCTTCCAATTTGGTTGCTGTCTCCTTCAGTTGAATCTGAAGTTTTTCATTTTCTGCTGTAGCTGATTGGAGAAGAGCTCGACCTTCAGTAGCTCTTGCTTCAGCATCTTCAAGTCTTTTCTTGTAGGTGTTTTCCATGCGGTTGACCTCATTAGTGTAGAGATCAGCAAACCTGGTGGAATAGTCACCTGCCTTCTTCAGAATGCTGGTCAGATACTCACTTATCTGATTGTGAAGTGATTCTCCAAACTTGTCTTCAATGTCAATGATCTGGTCATGAAGACGAGTTCTCTGCTCCTTAACCGCCTTTTCAACATATCTTCCAAGATGTAGGCCTAAACCCTTATCAAAGTGTAGGTCTATTGCAGCCTTGACCTGTGAGCATATGTCTGCTGTATAGTCAGCTGTTGAAGTAGAAGTGGAGGCAGTACCTTGAGGCTTTGGATGAACAATCAGGGCTTTGCCTCTTTCTTCAGCTGAAAGGTACTCTTCATTGAGAAATGAGGTAGTGGCCTTAACCAGGTGGGACATGATAGTGTCTCCTTTGTCAATGAAGTGAGTTAGAGTATCCTTAGGCATGAAGTGATCAGGAATAGTGATTACTTCTCTGTCAATCTCGGTTCTGTCAGCTGGTTCAGCTGAGTCTTCCGTAGGAGCGGATGCAGCTTAGTTATTCACTTTTGTTGTGTCATCAGTCTGCTGACCTGATATGCCTTCTGGGATAGAGGCATCATTAGGTGGAATTCCTAGAATTCTGTGGCATACTACTGTAAAGGCTTCTTCGGGCAGCAGTTGAGCAAAAGATTTAACTTGAGCAACCTCTTTTTGCTCCATTTCCCAGTCGAGGAAATTAGCTTTTCCTCCCATTCCTTCCATGACCTCAATAAGGTCATCCACATCATCTCTCCTGAGTTCAATCCAGGTGCAGACTCTGAGAACTTGTTCAAACTGAACTGATTCTTCATCAATACCAGGAATAGTAGACTTGAGCAGGTTTGCTATCTTCATCCTCATTATCTTCTCCCGTGTGCACATAGGATAGTGTACCATTCTGTACTGAGGTCGAGAGGGACCAGCTTGAGCAAGGTCTGCTGGTGCCATGTCTTCTGGAATAGAAGAACCAATGATGGTAGGAGTTTGTGTATGTGGGGTAGTTTCCTCTGCTGTGTGAGTATCAGCAGGGATTTGGGAAGTGATATGTTCTTGATCTTCAGTGATCTGTTCATCAGCAGGGTTTTGAGTCTGCTGGTCTGGTATAGTACCTTCATGAAGATCAGTAGAAGGTTGAGCCTGTAGATCTTGGACATCTGCTGTGTGAATGTCAGCAGGGGTTGGCAACAATGATTCAGGGGTTGTGGTAGGTTGTGCTTGTTCCTCTGCTGTGTGAGTATCAGCAGGGATTTGGATATCAGTATTTGAGTGTTCAGATGGGTTGGAATCATCAGAGGGGTTGAAGGATGCAATCGGGGCTATTAACATGGGAGTAGGAAGCCTCGATTTCTTGGACTTTTTGTTGAAGGAAGAATTATTCTTCTTTCTCTTCTGACCCTTTGACAATTTAGAAGGAGTAAGAGAGGGAGAGTGTTTAGAGGTACCTGCCTTCTTCAAGGGAGAGGCAGTGGGAGTAGCATCTGAATCAGATGGGGAGATGAGCCCTGATCTGATTAGATATCGTCTTTGTGCTAAGGTCTGATTGTCATCATCATCATCATCCTCAGCAGCCTTCTTCTGAGCCTCTTCTTTGGTTGGCTCCTTTTCTTCTTCAGCAGAGTCATGATCTGACTCTTGTGCTGCCTTCTCAGCCAACAGCTTCCTCTTCGCTTCTTTCAACCTTTCTGCCTCAGCAAGAGCTTCCTTTCTCAAATAGTATTTGGAGATGTGAAAGGTCTTATGAGGTCCCATCTTGTACTTCTTTGGGAGAATATCTGGAAGGATGATGCTCAGCTTGTTGACAAAGCTGACTGTAGCTGCTACCTTCCATACCTTCGATTGTAAGTCCAAAGTGACTTTCTTTGCCTCAAGGGCAATTCTTTCTAAGAATAGTCCTTGCTAGTCTCCATCGATCTGATCCCAAATTGCAACCATTACTCGAACCTTTAAAGTAGTAACCGCATCATGACTGAATGTGTTACCAAGTAACATCTTGCCTGCAATATCCATCAAGGTTTGGAATTTTGGTTAAAGTTGGGATTTCTTGAGTCCAATTGCATCAGCAGCCTTGATTTTTCCACCAGTAAACATCTCCATATACTCTTTTTCTCTATTCATGATGTAGTTGGAGATATTTATCTTCCCCCTTGACAGGCCAAACAATTCTTGAAGGATTTCCCTTGTAACCTTGACTTTGTGTCCACCCATGACACTTTCAACATGAGAACCCTTCATCACAGCGTTTGCATAGAATGCCAGTAAATCTTGTTCATAAACATTAGTTGGAGCTGCTTCCAGAAAGTCTCTGAGTTTAAGATTGATGCACCGAAACAATATCTCCTTGTTCTCATCTGTGTGTTTGCCTTTGAAGAACAGAGCATTCTCCGTAAAAATCTTCCCTTCCTTGGACCACTTTGCAGCATCCAAGGTGCCAGTGTTCTTGGTCTTCTCGTCGTAAATTTCAATGATTGCGATAGTAGAGTTTGAATGTTAGGGTTTGAAGGCTTGAAAGAAATTAGTAGAACGAGAGAGAGTAATATGAGTGACAGGGTTTGGAAGAGTTTTAGGGGTGTGAATATATACTCCAGAAAATTTTGATCTAACGGTCAGATTTGGGTTTAATTTGGAGTAGAGCCCAAGATTTCCTTCTTTGATTTCTTAAATTTGTCGGCTGGTTTTGCCATGTGGCAATATTTGATTTGCTGACAATATGTTACTTGAGAATTAATGACATCATTACCAAAAATAGCCGTTGTGACTAATTTATGGTAAGAATTGATCATCAAGGCCGTTTTCTATAAGAGAATTGCATTCCTTATATAAGCCAATTTGTTTAATTACATTCAGGAATAAATCTAGAATGAATTACATGATCAAGACTAGTCATTATACTCTAAATTGGAGTGGTTTGATCAGCAGAGTGAGGTCTTCTGATTTCTTCAAGATGTCTGCTGATTTTCTTTGAAAAGTCTTCTGGTCAGCTGAGTTGGTCTTCTGATCAGCTGAGTAGAGGAAACGATGTTTGCTGTGATGATCCAACCTGGATGGATCCTTCCAGCTTTATTGTGAGTGATGATCCAACCTGGTTTGATGGATCTTTCAGCTCCTTCTTTAAATCAAGTGAGACTAGCCTAGACAAAATCCCACTGATTTAACTGCTTCTCACCATCGGATGTTCCTTATCATCAGATGGGATGTAGCATCTAATGTGCTCTTGTTGAATTTCTTCGCTTCTCTTGAAGGGGAAGGAAGGTTGAGGGGTGCTTCAATGGAGTTGAAGAGAGGGCCATGGACTCAGCCTTCATGTTCTGTTTAGGCACAGTAGCTTTTGATAACAAGCCCTTCATGTAGAACTTCCTTCTGGAGAAGAAGCTCTGCTTGCTTGCTACTTTGTTCTTTGCATCTCTTCCTCCTTTAGCTTTCAACAAGAACGTCTCTTCTTCCTTTAGCTTTCATGAGCATACTCATGTTGAGTAAGCCATGTATATAGATCTGCATCATCTTCATTTTCTGGACAAATCTTCATGTCCTTCACCCAAGATTTTGGTTGAAGAATGATCTCCATTCCATCTCTTCTTTCAATTGTCTCCATACCTAAAACAAGAATAGTGTTAGATGATTTGTGTTCTTAGGTGTTCTCATAACTTCTCCTTTTATAGGGGTAGAAATGAGGTAGTGGAGAGAAAGATGACAAAACTATAGAGGTGATAGGTCTGAATTTCTGAAAAGTGATTTCTTAAGATCAGCAGTGAGATTCTTGATCCAAGGGTGCACATTTAAGGATATTCAGACTTTATCTAATGGAATGCAGAAATTATAAATTTTGACCATGAGTTATTTGAAATCCGTACTGTGCATGCATACTGTTGAGTCGGTGAGGATGGTGTATTAATCCAGCCAAGTATGACTCAGTAGTATACTGTATTTATGTATATGAATAAAGTATTTTATGAAGAATAGTTTATTAATATACATAGTTATACATTGCTTAGAGTAAAGAGATCAAATAACTTTGTTCAAGTCTGCTATATATATATATGTGTACTATGCAATGCAGATTTTAGAGTATTTCATCAAGGATTCTTAAGGTATCATAGATTCCCCGTTGATTAGATAACTCTATGTTTTCCCTCAGCTCTATCTGTCTTCATTGGGAAATAACTTACCTGAAGATGAGGGTGTCTATTCACCTCATCTGATCCTCCTAGTCTGCTGCAAAATGTATCAGCTGAGGTCTTCAGCTGATCTTGTGCTCTTCAAGTGCTTGGGTCCAAGAGTCCTAAGCTATAGCATAGGGTCTTGAATATTTCTTCAGCTAGGGGCTTAGTCAAGATATCTGCTCTTTGGATATCTGTGTGAATTTTCTCCATCTTGATGTCCTTCTTTTCAAGGTGGTCTCTTATGAAATGGTGTCGAATGTCGACATGCTTGCACCTTGTGTGGAGGACTGGATTTTGAGTGATGGCAATGGCACTGCTGCTGTCACAAAAGATAGGGACTTCTTTTGCCTCTACATTGTAATCTTTGAGTTGTTGAGCTAGCCAGAGTAGCTGACTACAACAACTTCCAGCTGCCATATATTCTGCTTCAGTGGTGGATGTTGCAACTGAGGTTTGTTTCTTAGAGAACCATGATATCAGCTTGCTGCCTAGAAATTGACAGGTTCCTGATGTGGATTTCCTATCAATTCTGCATCCTCCAAAGTCTGAGTCAGAGTAGCCACTTAATTCTAGATTGTCATCAGCAGGGTACCATAGACCTAGGTTGACTGATCCTTTTAGGTACTTGAGAATCTTCCTTGCTGCTTCTAGATGACTTTGCTTTGGGTTTGCTTGAAACCTAGCACATACTCCTACAGCGAATGTTATGTCTGGTCTGCTGGCTGTAAGGTATAGTAGAGATCCAATCAGTGCTCTATATTCAGCTTGATCAACTGCCTTTCCGGACTCATCTGGTTCCATTTTGAAAGATGTCATCATAGGAATCCTTGCAGTCTTGCTTTGTAGAGCTTTGAATCTTTCTAGCAGACTCTTGGTATACTTGGACTGGTTGATGAAGATCCCTTCTGGACTCTGCTTGACTTGAAGTCCTAGGAAATAGTTCATCTCACCCATCATGCTCATTTCGAATTTTCCTTGCATAAGTTCAGAGAACTTCTTGCACATTTCTTGATTGGGTGATCCAAATATAATGTCATCTACATATATTTGTACCATTAGAATGTCTTCTCCTTCTTGTATTCTGAAGAGAGTTCTATCAACTTTGCCTTTTGTATATCCATTGTCGAGTAGAAATTGTGATAATGTGTCATACCAAGCTCTAGGGGCTTGTTTTAGACCATAGAGAGTCTTCTTCAGTCGATATACTTGATCACCTTTTTCAAATCCTGGAGGCTGCTCTACATATACTTCTTCTACCAGAATACCATTTAGAAAAGCACTTTTGACATCCATTTGGTATACTTTGAAGCCCATAAATGATGCATAGGCTAGAAATAGTCGAATGACTTCTAATCTGGCTACTGGAGCAAAAGTTTCATCGTAGTCAATTCCTTCAGATTGTGAATATCCTTTTGCAACTAGCCTTGCTTTATTTCTAGTTATTACATCATGTTCATCCTTCTTGTTCTTGAATACCCACTTTGTTCCTATTACATTGTGGTTTTCAGGTCGATCTACCAATTCCCAGACTTCATTTCTTTCGAATTGGTTTAGTTCCTCTTGCATAGCAGTGATCCAATTGCTATCAGTCATTGCTTCTTCTATGTCAGCTGGTTCAATGTTGGAGAGAAAAGCACACCAGCAGAACATAGATGATTGAGAATTCTGATTCAGTTGTCTTCTTGTCTTGACACCTGATTCTGCTCCTCCTAAGATGAGGTTTGATGGATGATTGTTCCTCCATGTATGTCTTACAGGAGTACCTGCATTAGATGAACTTGGATTCTCATCTGTTCTATTGTCATCAGGAGGGTTGACTTGATTTGGTCGATCATCATCTGTATCTTGGGTATCAAAGAGATCATTCCCCCTTGCATTTGGGATTGTTGCATGTTGATTGTGGATCACTTGTTCAGCTTGAGTTTGAGATCTAGTGACTGGTCTGTGTGTTTTATCTTCTTCTGGTTCTTCAGGGAATGGTTCATTGACTTCAATAAATTCATCAGGCTTCTTCTTGATCACTAGTTTCTTCATCTGTTCTGCAGCTGAGGTTGTTTCTACTGCACTCTTTTCACAATATTCATCAAAAACAACATGTGGTGTTTCTTCCACAAGAAGGGTACGTTTGTTGAATTCTCTAAATGCTTTGCTAGTTGAGGAATATCCCAAGAATATCCCCTCATCTGCTTTGGCATCAAAAGCATTCAACTTACTTTTCCCATTGTTGTGAATGAAACACTTACAACCAAAAATATGAAAGTAAGATACTCTAGGTTTTCTTCCTTTCCACAGTTCATATGGGGTTTTCTCATGGATTTTGTGAATACCTGACCTGTTTTGAGTGTGACAGGCTGTGTTGATAGCTTCTGCCCAAAGTTTCTTAGGAGTAAAGAATTCAGCAAGGAGTGTTCTTGCAGCTTCTTTAAGTGTTATGATTCTTCTTTCAGCTACACCATTTTGTTGTGGTGTTCTTGCTGCACTTGTCTCATGCTGAATACCATTAGAAGTACAATATGCAATAATATAAGAGTTAATAAATTCAGTGCCTTTGTCACTTCTAATTTTCACAATAGGTTCTCCTTTCTCTACTTGGATCCTCTTTAACAGTTCAGGAAGCTTCTGCTGAGTTTCACTCTTCTTGTATAAGAAGATAACCCAAGTAAACTTGGAGTAGTCATCTACAACAATAAGGGTGTATTTTCTTCCTGTTAAAGCGGTTGGAGTGATTGGTCCAAAGAGATCCATGTGTAATAGTTCAAGAGCTCTGCTGGTTGATGTTGTCTTCTTGGTCTTGAAGGAGACCTTTGTTTGCTTTCCTTGTTGACATGCATCACAGACCTGATCTTTATAGTAGAGTTCATTAGGCAGACCATCAACTAAGGATTCCCTTGCTAACTTGTTCAGAGTCTTAAAGTTCAGATGACTAAGACGTTTGTGCCATAGCCAGCTGACATCTTTAGGGCTTTTCACAAGCAGACATGTATCCTTAGGACAGCTGTTCCAATTTGCAAGATACATACTTCCCTTTCTAGATCATGTTAGAAGGTTTTGTTTTGTTCTTTTATCACTTATGAGACATTCATCTTTAGAAAATTTAACTGAATAACCAGTGTCACAAAAATGAGAAACAGATAATAAATTAAACTTAAGACCTTCTACATATGATACATCATGTACCTCAATGTCACCATTTCTAAGGGTTCCATATCCTTTTGTGTTACCGTGCGCGTTATCACCAAAGAAGACTTTTGGACCTTTCTTTTCTGTGTAGTTGGTCAGCAGGTCTTTGGTTCCAGTCATATGGGTTGAGCATCCACTATCTATGTACCATATCTCTCCTGCTAGACCTCCTTTTCTGTATAGGTCCCTCCTTTCCTGCAAGAAAGGTTAAGTCTTAGGTATCCATTTTGTTTTGGGTCCTTGGGTGTTAGTACTACCCTTGGGAACCCACATATACATTGGTCGTTTGAACAACCTTGAGCACTTGAGTTGTTTCCCTCGGGCATCACAGAACCAAATCTTACCAGTTAACACCTTGGACTGATCTGATTTGTTGTTTGTGTCAGCTAAGTAATAGTCAAATTGTTTTCCTTTATAGGAGTGAACATACAATATCTTTTGACTAGTTACATTCGGTCTGGGTGCATTAGCTGGTCGATGCACACGATTATATGGACCATACTCTTCTGTTCTCACAATATCATAAGAGATAGGGGGTGCAAAGAAAACAGATTTGTTTGAAGAAGATTTCTTCTTCTTGGCTGGAGCAGCATACAGCTGAGACTGTCTCGGACGAGATGGTCTAGGCTGTTTGCTGTTCCTCTGTATAGGTTTGGGGTTAACTTTTCTTTTACCATTTTTGGTGTTGGAATAGTTAGCCTTAGTTGGTACAGATGCCTTTTGGTTCATATTGAGTTCATTGTGTTTAGAACACTCACCCTGTTCATGTGTCTGAGTAGTGCACTGGTTAGGTGTACTACCCCCAGCTGGAGAGGATGTTGATGGATTAAGTTCATAGCCTAAACCCATCTTATTGTCATTTGATCTATAATATTCAGAGATACTTTCAATAGTAGTCGAGGCTTTATTGAATTCTGATATCTTTTGATCTAGGCATTCCTTCTCCTTTTCTAAGAGCTTGTGTGATTGGAAGAGATCATCGAACTTAGATTGAAGTATACGAAATTCTTTGGTTTCTAAGGCTTGAGTTTCTAACATCCCCTCATACAACTGAGTTGTTGTGGTATTTTCTTCCTTAAGAAGTTCCACTTCTTTGGTCAACCTTTCATTCATGGTGACTAACTCAGGGGTGTTATCAAACTTAACCTTTTTCAACCTAGCAATTTCTTTCCTTAAATCCTTATTCTCCTCTTCCACTTCTATAAAGGCTCTAGTGGCAATATCCAGATCACCTTTTACCTTTCTTAAACATTGATAATAGGTGTCTTCTGATTCGCCTTCAGATGAGTTTATGTCATCTGTTTGTGAGAAAATAGGTGAATGGAAAGTAGTAGTATAAGAGCTTACCTCATTTTCTCCTATGGCCATCATAGCTAAATCGTCTGAATCATTTGAGTAGATTTGACAGTCTGGTGATGTAGGAAGTTCATCACTTTGATATTCAGATTCTTCAGTCAGCATTGCTTGCTTATCTGAAGTTCTTCTCCTTGGCCTTCTTTCTTCTTTGTCGTCCAGCTCAGGGCATTCATAGACATAGTGTCCTGGTTTACGACAATTGAAGCATGCTCCAGGCTTTTGATTTGAATTGCCTTTCCTTGGAGGTGTGGCATCTCTTTTTCTGGAGCCTCGGATGTCAGATGACTCCACATCCTTTCTAGGATGTCTTTCTGGTGTTCTTTCTCTGGAACCTCTGGAGGGTGATCTTGCTCTTCTATCTTTGTAGTTTCTATAAAACTTTCTATATTTGCTGTTGAGGGTGTTCATCCTTTCGAATCTCTTGATCATAAGAGCCATTTGTTCCTTCAGACTCATGTCTGATCCTTCACAGTCTTCTGTTTTCAGAGAGGTCTTGCCAGATGAGGTGCTTGCAGCTTTTGTATTTGCTGCCTTGAAAGCTACAGTCTTGGAAGTGGATGGAATAGCAATAGGTTCATCATTTTCTGAGTTTTCTTCTCTTTCAAGATCATATTCATGGGCTTTTAGATTCTGAAATAGAGTCTGTGCAGACCACTCCTTGATATCTTGAGTATCTTTGATGATGGTCTTCTTGAGTCTCCATTTCTTGGTTAGAGAGTCTAATATCTTTAGATTTTTCTCTCTATTTGTATATTTCTTGCCCAGAGATTCTATCTCATTGATGATCTTGGTAAATCTATTGTCTAATTGATCAATAGACTCTTCTGGTTGCATTTTGAAATGCTCAAACTTCTTGACTGCTGTTGTCAGCTTGCTCTCCTTGATCAGCTCGGTTCCTTCACAGAGGAGTGCTAGAGCATCCCACATTTCCTTAGCTGTTTCACAATTGATTACTTTTGCAATGTACTCATTTGGAAGAGTTTGCATGATGTAATCTTGAGCAATGCTGTCAAGATTTGACTGCTTCATCTCTTCTGGTGTGAGATCCTTCATCGGCTTGGGGGCTAGTTCTCCAACTGGAACTTCTGGATCACCATTTGCAGTGTTGACTGCCATGATGGTGATTGGGCCTTCAGTGATTACTGACCACATCTTGTAGTGGACTGATGTGAGATTCTTCCTCATCCTGATCTTCCAGTAATCATAATCCTCCACTGAAAACTTAGGCAACTTACGCATATTAGCACTCATGCTGTATGAATTTTCGAAAACAAGTTATTTAGTTAATAGAAATACTCAGCTGATGCTGGTTTGAGAGTTGTGGCCTTGTTTTGAATACAGTTAAAACACAGTATGCAATATATAAGATAAATGAAATGACAGTAAAGTAAAGTGCAGAAAGTAAATAACACCAGGTTTATAGTGGTTCGGATATACGATCCTACGTCCACTCTCACGTCCTAACGTGATGTTTAATCCCTTTAATTTACCGCAAATTACAAGGGTCTTGACCTTTATAGTCCCAAGGATAGGACTTTGAGATCTGAGCCGTCCTACCAACTACGGTCTCCACAAGTGATTGTAAGCACTTGCACTTTAAGGGTTTCAAAAACTTTAACCTTTCGGAGAGGGTTTGGGGTTTTTGAAGAGTATCCAACTAGTGATTCAAGCTTATAATTTGCTTAATCACTTTGCCTAAAACAAATGATATACAATGTGAAATGGGTTTCAGGTTCTTAAGGGTTGGATAGAAATCACTTAAGAGCTATGGATAATCTAATGGATTCTGGCTCTTTGAGAATTCTTGAGATAATACGAATTTAGCTTGATTGCTTGCTGGAAGTGTTGAATTCTCTTGTTGTGACTTCGTATGTTTGTGATTTCTCATCCTCTTGTATTTATAGTGGTGATTGCTTGCAACTAGTCGTTGGAGTTGACTAGCCGTTGGGGCAATCTTTCCATAATGGCTTGATTCCTTGATTCCAGCCGCTTGATTGCTTCAATCCTGGGATCATGTCAATCTTCTAAATAAGGTAGGTCTCTGTTTAAATTGCAAGATGACTTTGGAATCAGCCGAGTCCTGAAAGAGCACATAGTCGTCTGATCTGAACTTCTAGTCTTCTGACTACTCTTCTGGCCTTGAGTCTTCTGTCTTCTGATATCAGCAGAGTAAAACTCTTCTGATCTGGCAGTTCTTTTGTCCTGCACTAGGCCATCTTCAATCTGGGACTCCATCAGTCAAATAGGTATACAAGCACCTATCTTAACTGGTCTTCAAGGATCTCCTAGTCTTCATGTCTTCTACTCTTCTCATCTTGAGGGAGCGCATGTAAGCCGGGACTGTGCTGATCAACTGATATCTATACAGTCAATCACACAAGACTAGTCTAAGCTGTTCTATACAAAGTCAGCTGATCCTATTACATTTATAAACTCTAAGTGTTTTGGCCATCAAAACTATTCTAACATCAAGTGGGGCTTAGGGTGAGTTTATATCCCAACAGTGGCAACAGAGGTAGATGGAGGGACAGGCGTTGAGGATACCGTGAGAGGTACAGAGGGTCCAGAGGAGGGCGGAGGATCTAGCAACCATGTTGCTGAGGAGGAGGGCGCTGCTGGAGGAGCTGAAGGATTTGAGGTCGAGGGGGCTGTTGCCGAGGAAGCTACTGCTGAAAAAGCAGTTTAAATTTCATATTTCCATGGTCACAACGAACAATTTAGTTTTCTTTCGTTTTGCTACACTCTTTTTATTTTCTGCTCATAATACTCGTTCTCATACTTCGTAGGGGACCCCACACTCCTGGATATGTGGGGGCTTTTGTAGTAATCGTATTAGCTTGATATTGCTTGTTTGTTGGCGTGCTTTTTCTTTTCTATTTGCATGAGTAACTTACAAGACCAGTAAAGGATATGTTGGGGGCGAGCTCTCTTCCCTCCCTCTTTTGTTGGTCTTGTAGGTTATACCATAATCATATCTTGGTTGTATAATCTTCTAGTTTCAGGCGACTTGGCTGTGGAGGGACATCCTCCATCTTTTCTTTTCTTCTCATTTTATTGATCAACCCTCTTGGGTTTCAAGTAAGATGAGGGCTCTCTGGAGCATCTCGGCCTCTATACCTTTGAGTGTTTCTCACTCTTATTTAGAAGCCTTTAACTCGTAAAATCTTCTTATTTCGTTAGTTGACCCTCCCGGGTCTCAAGTAGGATGAGGGCTCTCTGGAGCACCTCGGCCTCTAGGCCTCTAAGTGTTTCTCACTCTTATTTTTAAAAGATTTTGATTCATAAAATCTTCTCATTTCAGTAACCCACTTGGGTCTCAAGTAAGATGAGGGCTCTCTGGAGCACCTCGGCCTATAGGCTTCTGAGTGTTTATTAGTCTTATTCTTAAAAGATTTTGATTCATAAAATCTTCTCATTTCAGTAACCCACTTGGGTCTCAAGTAAGATGAGGGCTCTCTGGAGCACCTCGGCCTCTAGGCCTCTGAGTGTTTCTCACTCTTATTCTTAAAAGATTTTGATTCATAAAATCTTCTCATTTCAGTAACCCACTTGGGTCCCAAGTAGGATGAGGGCTCTCTGGAGCACCCCGGCCTCTAGGCCTCTGAGTGTTTCTCACACTCGTCATTTTTATATTCGTACATCGCATTTATTCAAATATGAGAAAGATAATCAAGGCATGATAATTCTATATAAGATCTTTATCAAAAAGAAATAAAGCTTCATTGATTTATTGTCAATTTTCAACATAGGCCATAGATAACCTACGTCGGTCTCATTAAAAACCTCTTTACGGAAAAACCCCAAAGGAGAAACCCGTAGAGAGGGAAAAAGAGCTCCGGTGAAGCCACGAAATACATCAAGAAAAATACGAATCAATGTAAAAATCACAAAGCAAAAGTCGTAAATGGTCTCAAGACCTTACACTTTCTTCAAACAAAGAATCTCTTCAAATGGCAAACGTTCCAGGGTCTAGCTATGTCAACCCCCTCCATGCTCTGCAATCTATAGGCTCCTCCCTTCAGTACCTGTGTGATTTTATATGGCCCCTCCCAGTTGGGCTCTAATTTTCCCGTATTCTTTAGGGCATCAGCTCTTCTTAGCACCAGGTCCCCCACTCTGAAGGACCTTGGGATCACCCTTCGGTCATATGCCGCTTTAATTCTGCTCTTGTATCTTTCCGCACGTACTCTAACCATCTCTCTTTCTTCTTCCATTAAATCTAGGGCCTCTCTCATCAGCTTCTCATTCTGATGTTCTTCAAATTGGGCAATTCGGTGAGACTGCAACACGGCCTCTGGAGGTATCACCGCCGCAGCTCCGTAGACTAACTGAAAGGGGGACTCTCCAGTTGCTGTCTTTGGACTAGTTCTATATGACCACAATACATTATCTAACTCATTCACCCATCTTCCTCCTATTTTCGTCAGCCTTGTTCGAATACCATCTACTATCGTTCGATTGGTAACTTCCACTTGTCCATTAGCTTGAGGATGAGCCACGGAGGTGAATCTCTGTATTATGTTTAGTCTTGCACACCATCCTCGTACATTTTCTCCATTAAACTGTGTTCCATTGTCAGAGACCAATATTCTGGGTACTCCAAATCTGCAACAAATTTGTTTTCTCAAGAATTTGATCACATTTTCTTCATCTATCGTAGCTAGAGGAGCAGCTTCCACCCATTTGCTAAAATAGTCCACCGCTACTATCAAAAATTTTCTTCCTCCAGAGGCTGGAGGGAAGGGCCCTACCAAATCAATTCCCCACTTAGCAAAGGGGCAAGGAGAGTGTATAGCTCCCATCTCTTCCGCATGGGTCCTTATCAATGGACCATTTTTCTGACACTTGACATATTTTTTCACAAATTCCCTAGCATCTTTTGTCATGGAGGGCCAATATAATCCAGCCCTTAAAACTTTCTTCACCACTGCTTTGTATCCTTCATGACTAGCTGCATCACCTTCATGGATCTCTTTGAGTGTGTACATCGCTTCTCGGGTTGATATGCACCTCAAATATGGTTGTGTGAACGATTTCTTGTACAAATGCCCTCCGATAATACAATATTTGATCCGAAGGGCTCGGGTCTCTCTGGTGGTAGGGGCGTCTGCTCCCTTGGTGAGTTCCACCCATATAACTCTTCTCCAATCATCTTCCTCCTCAATGGAACCAATGAGGTTCTCCAGGGTCTCTCTTTCTGCCACTACTAAGGCCACTGTTCCTTGTCCATCAAACTCTGTGGAGCTAGCGAGTTTGGAGAGGCTATCCGCCTGCATGTTTTTCTCTCGAGGTATCTGGATTACCTCGCACTCTTGAAATTTGCCCATCACTTCTTTGGCTCGTTCCAGATAGGCAGCCATCCTGCTATCTTTAGCTACATATTCCCCATTCACCTGTTGAACAACTAATTGGGAGTCGGAGTATAGAGTTACCTTTGGAGCTCCCAATTCTAATGCCATCTCCATTCCTCTGATCAAAGCTTCGTACTCTGCTCCATTATTTGAGGTCATGAATTGAAACCTCACTGCAAATTGTAGGTCCTCTCCTTGAGGGCCCACTAGCACAATCCCTACTCCGCATTCGCTCAGAGTCACTGAGCCATCTACATATACCTTCCATCCCTCAGCTTCTTTTGGTTTGGTCGACTCTTGGATGAAGTCGGACAAAGCTTGGGCTTTTATGGCCTTCCGTGGCTCGAAATCCACATCATATTCTTGGAGCTCTATTGCCCATCTCACCATCCTTCCAGAGAGGTCTGCTCGCCCTATAACCTGTTTCAGCAAGTAATTAGTGCGGACCAGTATTTTGTAAGAGAGGAAATATGGGCGCAGCCTTCGCGCTGTAACTACCACGGCCAGAGCAACCTTTTCAATTTATGAGTATCGAGTTTCAGACCCTTGAATGACCTTACTGACGTAATAAATAGGATGCTGAAGAGATCCCTCTTCTTTGACCAAGGCGGTGCTTAGTGAGAATTCCCCTACGGAGAGATACAAAATGAGAGTATCTCCCGGAGAAGGTTTTGTCAGCTTCGGCAGCTGAGACAAATGATGCTTCAGGTCTTCAAAGGCCTTTTGGCATGTTTCATTCCATTCAAACTTGGTCCCTTTCTTGAGAATTTTAAAGAAGGGGTGACTCCTTTCGGCAGACCTGGCTATGAATCTGCTCAATGCTGTAATCCTCCCATTGAGCGTTTGGAGCTCTTTCACGTTTCTCGGCGGCTGCATGTCCAGTACAGCTTTCACCTTGGCTGGATTCACTTCTATACCTCTTTGAGTGACCATGTACCCGAGGAACTTCCCTGATTTTACTCCAAAAGAGCACTTGGCTGGGTTCAACTTGATGCCGTTCTGTCGAATTACTTGGAAAATTTCCTCCAGATCCTCCACATGCTGATCTGCTTTCACACTCTTAGCCAGCATATCATCTACATATATCTCCATGTTCCTTCCCAGCTGTCTTCGAAAGACAGCATCGACCATCCTTTGATATGTTGCTCCAACATTGATCAATCCGAATGGCATCCGAACATAGCCAAACGTTCTGCACGCTGCTATGAAGCACACTTTGGAGACATCTGAGGGGTTCAGTTGGGTCTGGTGATATCCTTGGTATGCATCCATCATGCTTAGTAACTCGAATCCAGAAGTTGCGTCCACTAACTGGTCTATCCTTGGCAAAGGATAGTGGTCCTTTGGGCATGCCTTGTTGAGGTCCCTGAAATCGATGCACATTCTCCATTTTCCTCCCCCTTTAGGCACTAGCAAAGCATTGGAGAGCCATTTTGGGAATTGGACTTTCACCACATGTCCTGCTTTCAGTAGTTTCTCGACTTCTTCTTTCACAATGTTATTCTTCTCAATTCCAAAGTTTCGTAGTTTCTGTTTTACGGGCTTTGCCTTTGGATCAACATTAAGGCAATGTATTGCTATCTCCGGAGGGACCCCTGTCATGTCATCTGGAGAAAATGCAAATATATCGGAATTTCGACGCAATGTAAAGATTACCTTCTCTGTGAGTTCAGGTCCCAGTTGGGTACCTATCTTAGTGACAAAGCCGACTTTCCCTAGGAAGAGCTCCACGCTCATCAGTTCCTCGTCTATTTTAACATTCACCTGTTCAGGTGTTGCTCCTTCTACTTTCTTTCTCTTGACCTCAGGGTCATCTCCTCTCGTCCGCTCCAGGCCCTTGATCAGGGCTCTGTCCGCCATCTTTACAGACTCTGCATAGCACTTCCGTGCTTGGTACTGGTCTCCTCTTACTTCTCCCACCCCTGTGGCTGTAGGGAATTTCATTTTCATATGAAACGTAGAGATGATTGCCTGAAAGAGGTTCAGGCTAGGTCGTCCCATTACTACATTGTATGATGAGAGGATATCTACAATGAGGAACTCCACCAAGTGGACCTTTCGAGCTGGAGCGTCCCCCAATCCTACCTGTAACATTACTGATCCCAGGGGTTGGATGACACCTCCGGAGAAACCATACAGGGAGGTATCTACAGGTCGCAGCTTCACACTCAGCTCCATTCTCTTGAAACACTCAAAGAACATAATGTCAGCTGAGCTCCCTGTATCTACGAAGATTAGAGCAACATCGAACCCAGCTATGTCGGTAGTGATCACTAGAGCATCGTTGTGATCTTCCTTAACCCCCTTCACATCCTCCGGCCCAAATCGGATATTAGGCGTCTCCGTCATACATCCCACTTCTCTTAACTGACCCCCTTGCTCTACTTTTAGAGCTCGAACACTCTGCTTTCTACTCCGAAAGGAATCTCCATCGGCTGGTCCTCCCACAATCATGTGGATTACTCCTCTCTTCGGCGGTGGAGGGGGCATATCTTCGGCCGCCTCTCTGGTTTCCTTCTCTTCTGGTTTTCTTTCATGTTCTTTTCGCTTCTGCCCCCGAGGGCCCTGCCTGTCTCTAAATATAAATTCTTTTAGATGGCCCGCTTGGATCATCCGCTCAATCTCGTCTTTCAGGTGGTAACACTGGTTTGTGTCATGTCCATATTCATTGTGAAATCGGCAAAATCGGTCAGACTTGGGCTTTTGAGGTCCTCGACTTCTGGAGTATGGGAATTTCATGTCAGGATGATCTCCTGCTACCTCTAATACTTCAGCAGGTTCAATTCTCAAGGGTGTGTATTTCTCAAACCTTCCGCGAGGGCCAGACCGGGGACCACCAGAGGGGTTGCTGTCTCTTATCGACCCGGAGGTCTGCGGGACCTCTGGACTGGATCGTCTGGAGGGACCCTCTCTCCTTCTCTCTCGATCTTGTGGCCTGACCTCCAATCTCTTGGCTTTTCGAACCACCTCTAGAGTGAGGTACTTTTCTGCTCTATGCATTAGCTCATCAAAGTTCTTAACCGGCTTCTTAGCTAAGGAGGAGAAAAAGTCTCCATCACGCAATCCGTTAGTAAGAGCGTTGATCTTCACCTCTGGGGTAGGATATCACTTTCTAGGCTTTGGATAATCAAACAATAAGCTTGCCAAGTGGGGACTAAAGGTAACACTCACAAATGAATATGCTTAAAAGCTTTAATCTCTCGAGTGTTTTGAATACTTTTGAATGCTAGAATGATTGCTAGAAATCGTATGACTTGTGTCTTGATGTATATCCCGTAATCTTGAAATGTTTCAAGATGTGGCCTATTTATAGATGAAGCAAACTATCCGTTGGTGGAGATAGCAAACTTATCCATAAATTTGAACTTTCAAATTATTCAGGGGCCTGCATGTAAATAGTACATGTATTCACGTCCATTCTGCAATTTGCATTCCATTATCAGAATTTGTTATGCGCAGTGACATGTGGCTTTCATTCTTTGGCTAATTTGGAATAATTATGTCCTTCCCGCTAACGGCCTTGTACTAGGTAAGGTGCCTAGTCATTCATCGTCTTTGACCATAAGTATGCCAAGTCCAAGGTATATGAATATCCAAATTCATCATACTTGACTTTTGTCTTCCAGCATACTTGTTTTCATGAATCCTTGTCACTTTCTTCATAACACTTCAACTCCTTGTCTTCAATGATACTTGTCTTCATGTGCTTTGTGCTTTCAGGTCTTTGTCATAGATTCAAAGAATAATCTATAAATGAAAATTAAAGCTCCCTAACATATATGAGTTTTTCTAACCTGAAAATCTAGACTTGGCAAATCATCATACTTGGGGTTTTACTTAGGGTTTTGGTATCAAATCAAAATCAAATTTTCTTTTATTAATATAAACCATATCCCAACATCGACCATCAGCAGCGTCATCATCATCATCATTCCTAGCACCCTTCCCGTTACCCGACCCCCCTCTGAACTGGCTCATAATTGATGCCATCTGTAACACAAACTCTTGACGTAAGCGCTCCTCCGTCTGAGTGACTGATTGCTGCAGTTCTTCACGTAAGAGACGCTCTCTCTCTTGATTAGCCCTCCGCTCTTCCAAAAGAGCATTGTCGATGTCGGCCTAGCTAAATCGTCCAAACGCCGTACCGGAAGATGTCTCACCAGGACTAGAAGTGACACGTCTGTTCTTTCCTAGTTGCCCAAGACCCTTCACGCGACCGTGAGATCTTCCAACTTTCTTCACGAACAACTCAGACATGTCCGGCATGGGTGGGGTCTGGCTGGAACCATCATCTGAAGGATCATGATCAGATGACGGCTGGGTGAGATGTGACAATTCCTCTTGCACCTGATCCTATATGTGCATATTTAAAATTTGGTTAATATACATGTCAATACAATTAAATATTATATTTAATATAATATATGTATACACTTACCAGAATATCACCCATATGCCCGTATGTGTACGTTCCGTTAATGTAACAGTGGTAATATTCGACAATCTCCCAGTCGTAAGCTGGTCGTCCCATCTTCTCCTTCTATATTTTGAAGAACATTAACTTAAATTAATTAAAATGAACTCCAATTACTTATAATTGAACATAAATACTTACAATCCGTTTGGCCACCTCGGCTGCCCCACGAGATCCCCCTTTATGTCTAGCAAAACCGCTACCCGGGCCTCCAGGCTCTGATAGTCGGTTCTTCCGACACTGCTCGCTCTTCTTAATTGTGTCCGGATGATTCCAGTGGCGAACCAAGTGCTCCCAGACATCGTTGTCCCACCTCGGCTTCTTCTTCTTCAAATCCCACTTATTCTTGTAGTGGTTCAACATGTCACTGTATCGAACAACTGCTCTCTCAAGAAAGAGCCTATACACTAATGCAGTGTCAACAGTCTCTGGATCCCACGTAACCTCAGTCTGCCAAAAAAAATTGATTAATTATAACAAAATGTGAATGAATAGATATGTTACACATCATTAAATTATACCTGGAATGTATCCCACCACCGTTGAAGCCTAGCTGGGGATACCTTGGCGAATGTGTGTGCGCCAACCTCCATATTCCGGTACATGATATGTCTGATGGTGCTCGAGATTAGATGCGAAGGCATCATCCTGTTGTTACACATAATTAATTTGAAAATTAATAATTATGTAATTCATTATAATGAAAATTATAAAATATGTAATACTTACGCTCCACGATAGATCGTAAGAACAATACGACTCTCGGGTGCGTCTGTCGCCTGGCTGGCCTCTGTCTCGACAGACGCACTTCCGACTGGGTCCGGTATAGGTGGATCCTGCTGCGCTGGATACATGTGGGGCATCTGGGGAACCTGTGAGTAGTACGGATAGTGGGTCGATCCCAGCATCTGGGGCATCTGGATGATCCCAGTCATATCTGGCAAATAGAAACCCGGATGATGTGGTATAGGTACAGGCGACGTCTCACCTCTACCTCTACCTCTACCACCCGAACCCTGCCCAGTACCAGAACCCTGACCACCAGAACCATGTCCATGACCCCCATATCCACTCATCTGTAAAAATTAAAATTAAAATGTTGTTAAAATTAACATGTTTGATATAATAACATATATCACTACAAGAAAAATGCAATTTAGCCGCGAAAAAAAATTGTCGCTAATTCTAATATTTTCGTCGCTAACGTGAGTTAGCGATGAAATAATTTTGTCGCAGGATTTGTTGCTATACACCCGTCGCTAACGTGTTTGTGACAAAAAAATTTATTTTGTCGCAAATATTGGCGATGAAAATTTGAGTTTCATCGCAAAATATTAGTGACGAAAATATGAATTTCATCGCAAAATGTTTGCGAGGAAAATCAAACATTTGTCGCAAACACGTTAGCGACGGGTGTATAGCAACAAATCATGCGACAAAATTATTGCATCGCTAACTCACATTAGCGACGAAAATATTAGAATTAACGACAAAATTTTTTCGTGTCTAAAATATTAGCTCCTTACTTCGTTACTAATTTTTTGCGATAAATATTTTAATTTCGTTGCAAATGTTTTGTCGCTAATATTTGGCTATGGATATCCGATTTTCAAATTGTTCTCTAAACCCACTTCCGCACTCTACAACCCGACCCGCACCCAACTCGACCCAACCGAACCGCACCCACACCCACACCCAACCGACCCGCACCCAACCCGCATACCCCTCCACATTTTATTTAAATGACTATTTATTTGGTCTTTGTGGGAATCGATCCCGGGTGGATGGGCACCCAGTTATGGGTGCCCACCACTCGGGTAGACAACTCTTTGGTTCAGTATTTAATATTAATTATATATGTATTCAATTGTTACTAATTAAGTTAATTTTACTCATTTAATTAATTTATTTCACATATATTAATTGATTAATTTTTAACTTGTAACAATTATATATATATATATTGTAATTTTTAAAACAATTTCAATTGTATAAAATCAATGTTACTCTAACAATTCCAAAAAAAATAATAAATATTACTATAAATATTTTTATAAACATTCAAACTGATTTATATAAGACACAAAATTTTGGAGAATTTTAAACATTTAAACCGATTTTCTAGATTTAATATGCATAGTTGAAATAGTACTCTTCCCTCATGCTTAGTAGAAATAACAACAATTAATTAATGAAATCAAGAAAACAGCTAGAAAAACAGAAAAATATAAAACAAAGTTATACATAATGAAATCTAGAAGTTATACCCCGAAATAAATCAAACAAAAAACTTAATATGTCAAATTAATGAGTGTAAATGAAATTATATTGATCCTATTATTTCAAACATCATAGTGTTAGAATCGTCTCTATTGTTTCACACTATGCATGCACGTACTCAAACTTTTTTTCTTTATTATGTTTAAATGACAACCATTTTTAATTCATGAGAATTAAACATGAAAATTTCTATTTCATCACTAAAATATTAGAGACGAAATATAATTTTTATTATTGTTCTGATTATTAACAATAAAATGTTGTTTTGCTAATAAGGTGATGAAATATTTTATTTTGTCACAAATATTAAATCCATAAAATTAGTCATACAAATTTCAACTTTGTTGCTAAAATATTAGCGACGAAATATAATGTTCATTGTTGTTCTGCTTATTAACAACAAAATGAAGCAATTCGTTGCTAGTATAGCGATTAAATATTTTAATTTTATCGCAAAAATTAATTTCAATAAATTAGCCACGAAAATTTCTAGTTCATCGCAAAATATTAGTGACGAAATATATTTTTCATTGTTGTTCTGATTATTAACAACAAAATGAAGCAATTTGTTGCTAATATAGCGATGAAATATATAAATTTTGTTGCAAAAATTAATTTCAGGAAATTAGCCACGGAATTTTTTATTTCATCGCAAAAATTAGCGACAAAATTTAATTTTCATTGATGTTTTGATTATTAACAACAATATTAACAACAAAATGAAGCAATTTGTTGCTAATATAGCGATGAAATATATAAATTTTGTTGCAAAAATTAATTTAAAGTAATTAGCCATTAAAATTTCTATTTCATCACAATATATTGGCGATTTCAATGTTGTTCTGATTATTAACAACAAAATGAAGCAACTTGTTTCTAATATAGCGATGAAATATATAAATATTGTTGCAAAAATTAATTTCAAGAAATTAGCCACGAAATTTTTTATTTCATCGCAAAATATTAGCGACGAAATACAATTTTCATTGTTGTTTTGATTATTAACAACAAAATGAAGAAATTTGTTGCTAATATAGCGATGAAATATATACATTTTGTTGCAAATATTAAATCTAAGAATTTAGCGACGAAAATTTCTATTTCGTTGCAAAATATTAGCGACGAAATATAATTTTCATTGCTATCTTGATTATTAACAACGAAATGAAGCAATTTGTTGCTAATATAGCGATGAAATATATAAATTTTGTTGCAAATATTAAATCTAAGAATTTAGCGATGAAATTTTTTATGTCGTTGCTAAAAATTTATTTTAGCGATGAAATTTAGATTTGTCGCAAAATTTTCATCGATATTCCCCCTGTTTCTTGTAGTGTATGAACACTCAAACAATTAATAAATTAACATTCTTGATATAATAACATCTATGAACACTCAAACTGAATCATAAACATGCATTAAGAACACTGAAACCGAGTCATAATCAACATTCTAGTATTCTTCTTCATCATCTTCATCTTCTTCTTCTTCTTCTTCTTCTTCTTCTTCTTCTTCTTCTTCTTCTTCTTCTTCTTCTTCTTCTTCTTCTCCGGCTACGTCCATCAATGTACCGGTGTTATCAGTTAATATAACAGGATCATCATCTACTTGTACAATCATTTGATGTTCTATGCTTTCCTCTTGGAACGCGGGAACATCTTCTTCATCCTTAGTAGTGGATGACTGTTGTGCGTCCAAGAAGGATCTCGACTTAATTTTGCATACAGTTATCCAATCAGTACGGGGTCCAGGGTACGAACAATAGTAGACTTGGGTGGCTTGACTTGCTAGTACGAACAATAGTAGACTTTGTTACCCACACTCAGTTTCAAGGTGCGAAGATACCTATAATTAGAATTTAAGGATCGTGATTAAGATAATAAAAAAATTGAATATGATCATTATATCTTAAAATTCCTTAAAATACCTCTCGTATGGATACATCCATCTGTATTGAACTGGACCAGTAACTTTTGCTTCATATGCAAGGTGCACAGGTAGATGTTCCATGGAGTTGAAGAAGCTGGGTGGAAAGATACGTTCCAACTTGCACAATATTACTGGGATATCCGTTTCCAACCGAGTAATGTTGTCAACTGTTATGGTCGTAGAAGTTAAGTCCTTAAAAAAAAGACTAAGCTCAGTGATTGCTTTCCACACATCAGTCGGCAGAATATTACGAAAAGCAATCGGTAGTAGTCTCTACATAAAACGTGACAATCATGACTCTTCATTCCATACAATTTCAACTTCGTCCAGTCAATACATCAAGACATGTTAGACACATAATCATCGGGAAACTTCAACCCACTTATCCACTTACAGATAACATCTTTTTCATTCTTATCAAGCGCATAACAAGCCTTGGGATACTTATTTGTACGTGGACATTTCTTGAGAGAGGGACGACGACAATATTCAGTCAACTCATCTCTTGATTTTGATGTGTCCTTTGTTTTCCCCTCCACATTCATCACTGTGTTGAACACGTTATCGAACACATTTTTCTCAATGTGCATCACGTCCAAATTGTGTCGAACTAACAAAGTACTCCAATAAGGCAACTCCCAAAAAATGCTTTTTTTCTTCCACACTCCGTCAATTTTTTTTGTTGTGTGCCTCAGCACCTTCCTCTGTAACCTTTCTAAGTCCCAAATGATCAATTTCGTATAGGAGACTCGCACCTGTTCGGATAGGCGGTGGATCATCTGTGACTGCTACTCCAGCCCTGAATGCCGTCTTGTTCTTTCGCCTTGTATGATTAGGTGGTAAGAACTTTCGGTGGTTATCGAACCACGATTACTTTCGACTGAGCCTCAAAGTGAATGCATCGGTGTACTCCCCACAATACGGACAAGCAAGCTTTCCCACTGTACTCCAACCAGACAACATTGAGTACGGTGGAAAGTCGCTAATGGTCCAAATCAGTGCAGCTCTCATCAAAAAGTTTTGCTTCCTAGAGACGTCGTACGTTTGCACCCCATTTTCCCATAAAAATTTCAAATTAGCTATCAGAGGTTGTAAAAACACATCAAGCTTGTCCTTCGGACTTTTTGGCCCGGGCACAAGAATCGAAAGAAACATGAATTGATCTTTCATGCATAACCACGGGGGTAGATTGTACGGAGTAAGAATAACTAGCTATGACGAATATTGCTTCCCCGTCATTCCAAACGGTGCAAAACCGTCTGTGCTAAAGCCCAACCTAACATTCCTAATTTCAGCTGCAAAATCAGGATATGAACGGTCCAAATGCTTCCAAGCCAACGAGTCTGCAGGGTGACGCATAACACCAGAGTCATCAGAACTGCACAAGGCATGCCATGTCATATCCTTCGCAGTGGCCTTGGACATGTACAATCTTTGCAAACGAGGAATTATGGGAAAGTAGAACATCTCCTTAACAGGGCGTTTCTTTTTCAACCGACCATCTGCATCAACCCTACTCGGTTTATACCGTGATCCACCACAAATCTTACAGAACTCTAGTTCGCTGTCTGCACCCCAAAATAACATGCAGTTCTGTGCACAACAATCAATCCTTTCTACCGGAAGACCCATCCCACTCATCAAGTGTTTAGTGTCGTTAAATTTCTTGGGAACCTTATTTTCTGAAGGACAAATCTCACGAATCAACTCAACGACTTGATTGTATCCCCTTTCAGACAATCTGTTTTCGGTTTTAATATTCAACAATCTGGAATTGAACGACAACTGCGAATGAGATTCACAACCAGGATACAAGTCTTGGTCCACTGCACGAAGCATGTCGTAGAACTGTGACACATTCTCGTTAGGGGGTTCTTCATTATGTGTCTCCTCTTCAGCGTTGATTCCAAAATCAATGTTTGGGTCACCCATTAATTGTTCTACCATAGTGTGGTACGAACTAGGTCCCATTGGGTCAACTTCATTTGAAGTTGACGCAAATTCACTAGTGTTTTGAAATGGACGTGGACCCCAACTCTCTTCACCGGCCGTGATAAATCCAATTATAATAATTTTGTGTAAACCCATTTCGATATAAATGAGACTTCACTTCATTAGGATCTCTATAAGTCTCATTTCGACATCTAGCTTTCGAGCAAGGACACCTAATTTTTCCTTCCCAAATCGAATTCGGATTACTAGTGGCAGCTTCAATAAATCCATTTACTCCACTAATAAATTCGGGGCTCATAATCCCATTGACCAATCTTGGACTATACATCCAACTACGACTTGAATAATTAATGTTAATCAATCTGTTTCAAATGTATTTTGAAATTTAAACATTGATTATTATACTGCTGTAATTAATATAAATATATATAATTTATATATATATTTTTAAAATTTTCGGTAGAGTTTCATCTAAATCTATCGTATTACCAAATATTTAGGTTCCTAGTGCATCCATTTCCGACTCTAGTAAAATTACTCAAGTCGGAACGCACAATCTACAACAAACAAACAACTCATCCCGGCCTCCAACATCGATTTAATTCCACTTATTTCCAACAATTAATTATAACATTAATTCTCCCAATTAACACATTCATGCATAACAATTAACACACCAATTAATAATTAACACATATATATATACATGCATGTATAAAATATAACAATAATTATATTAACACATTCATAACAATTAACAATTTTTATAACTCTCAATATCAATTAACAATCTTAATTAATCCTAATTAACAATATACATATTTTTCTAACATAATTACAATCCTAACATTACACAACAAAACATACATGCATATATATATATATATACACAATATATACATATATAATATATACATATATAATATAATATATACATATATAATATAATATAAACATATATATACAACTTTTAATTTATTCAATAAAAACGCATAAATTTACCGTAGAAATGAACCCCTCGAAGTGTAGAACACAAATATCCAAAAATCAGTCTCGATCTGTAGCTCCGGCAGCGGCGGTGGAGGAGGCAGCCGCGCAATGTGTTTTTTGGGGGTTAAGCTACGGCAGTGTACGAATTGGGGAAGGAGGAGGGGGTTTTAATTGGGCCTTAGGAGAGGGCACTTACGAGGGCCCCACCCCCCTCGCCAATTAGCGAGTGGGGGACCGTCGCCAGTTTTCGAGGGCCACAATGCACTCGCCAATGAGCGAGTGCAAAACACGCCGTCGCTAAGGCCGTCCCCAATACGCGAGTGCATCTTTTTCCACTCGCTAATTAGCGAGTGTGATTCCGCCCCTCGCCAATTCCCTCTTTACTTGTGCCCCTCTTTAAATTCCTCGCCAAATCCCCCTATTTAACTCCCCTCGTTATTTGAGCAATTTTTTGTAGTGGACAAGCTACAATGTACGTAGAATTAAATATATCTGTAGAATTAATGGCATCCTCTACCACCTTGCACACCCCTCGATTACACATTCATCTAACTCAAGGACTTTCAATCACGAAAGTGCCTCATATGTAGAACCACATGGCCTCTCCAATGTCAACTTCAACACGACCCATTTTTGTTAATGACTTACCTCTCAAAATCTGCCCTTGCGCATTGCGCAGTACCATAAAAGAAGTACTCCCTCCGTCCCAACTTAACTTTCACACCTACTTTTTCGATCCTTTAGAAACTCTACCCGTATAATATTTAAAATATTACATTTAATGTAATTATTTTTATGGTCCATATATACATATAAGTCCATTCACTTACTTATTTTTTTTATAAAATTATGTCTTAAAATTCTATTTATTATAATATTTTTTAAGAAGTGAGTGAACATTAAGTAGTACGAAAATTTTTCTGTTCCAAGTTTTTCTGGGACAGAGAGAATATAATCTACTATTATCATAGCCAGTTACGATAACATAAAAGATAATTTCCAAGTGAACGTTGATATTACCATTTTGACATTTTCAATTTCTTTATTTTATTTTTGGAACCAATTATATTTTAAATCGGTAGAACATTATAACTTGATTTTATATTTTAAATTTTTATTTACTTTGTACAATATTAATTTAATTTGTAAAATAATATGTTTCTAATTATGAGAAGCCATAATAAGTTATTGGACATCAGTCATTATTATTTTGAGACAAAGTGGGATAGCTCAAGTGGTTAGAGCACCACTACCTAGGCCTTAGGTCCTGGTTCGAGTCATTGGAGGGGAAAAAAGGGATGGGTATTTAACTTTCCATAAAAAAAAAATCATTATTATTTCCACATCAATAAACATAAAAGTATAACTATTTATTAAATATACTATGCTACAATTTTATTTATTATTACTATTATTATTATACGGGGTATTATAATAATTATAAAACATCTACTCATAATCTCATCATCAATATATTGAAATAGAATATTAATTAAAGTGATGTTATCTGAAATATAAATACCACCATGTACCTTCACATTATTCATTCAAAACTAGTCTTGAATTGTTCATATGGATCATTTCAAATTTCTGCAGCACGCTATATTTTTGTGTCTTATTACTACTGATTTTACTGTAATTTCTCTAGAAATTCCCTTTAATCGAGAGTATATTACTCAATGGGGAGGAGGCCATGTGACCCCTCTTGATAATGGCAATCAAGTTCAAATTCTACTTGATCAAAACTCTGGTTCACACCTTAATTTTCACTTTACTTTTATCACTTGAAAAAAAAAAAATTGATTAACAACCGATTAGAAACCGTTTCTTTAATGTGTTAGAGACCGTTTTCATGTGTCGGCCTCTAAATTTTAAACCGTTATTGCGGTCTAAAAATGGTCCCAAATGATGGGCCGACCCGAATTTTTTTTCGGGCCCAACTACGGTGTGAAATTTAGAGATCGTAATATACGGTCTCTAAATGGACTCAAATAACATTTCGATCCGTTTATTAATCGGGTCAAACACGGCCTCAAGGCAGTCTGCAAATTAGAGACCGAATTTGGCGGTCTCAAAACAGTCTTTAACAAAGTGATGACCGTTTAATATTCGGGTCAAAACACGGTCTCTAAACAGTCTACAATTAGAGACCGATAATTGTGGTCTCTAATCAGTATGTACCTGTGGGTCGACTCATGTGTATTCTGTTTACAAATCGATCTCTAAACCGTCTATAATATTATACTCTCTTTATTAATTTTTATTAATTACATCATCTTGATTCAAATTATTGTAATGCAGGAGGTGGATTTAGATCAAAATATGCTTATGGTTCAGGCTTTTTTTCTATGAATATTAAAGTTCCGCGAAATGAAAGAGGAGTCGTGACTACATTTTATGTAAAATCATATTTGCATCACATTTTGCTTCTGCGTGCTTATCAAAACATACAACAATTTTATTTATTTATATATTTATTTTTGTCACACAGTTAACTTCGGAGCCCGATAATGCTCAAATAAATCATGATGAACTTGATTTCGAGTTCGTGGGTGGAACGCCATATATATTAAGCACTAATATATTTGCGGATGATTCCGGTCACAGGGAGCAAACATTTAAACTTTGGTTTGATCCAACATTAGCTTTTCACGAATATGCAATTCTATGGAACCAACACCAAATAGTGTAATTAATTCTTTCCACTTCTTACACTTTCTCTATTCAACAAAAGAATAGTTTTCACACTTTTATTTTTTGTCTGTCCTACATTATTAATTAGTTTTCACATTTAAAAAATAAAGTTTCTCACAACACTTATCCTCAAAATTCGTTCTTACACTTTTTTACACAATACCTGTTGTCACCTTAATAAATTTTACATTATCGTTTTTTCTTAATTTTCGTGTCCAAATCAGTGTGAAGACTGATTAAGAACGGAGGGGTATAATTTATGCACTTGCTCGTTTAATTTAATTTTTGTTGACTTACAATTATTTATTTATTTTTAATGGTTCTCCGTGGATAAATTTCCAATTAGAGTGCTAAAGAATGATGGGAAAATGTTAAAGTACCCAAAATTGCCAATGTTCGTTCAAACAAGTGTATGGAACGCAACACAATGGAGGGGGCCTCCAGACTGGAGTCACGGCCCATTTGTTGCTAACTTTCGTGAGTTTGGAATCATTGGATGCCCTTACGACCGTTCACATCCTCTAAATTGCTACTCTCCACAATTTATTTGGAACGCGCCTAAAAATTGGCAACTTGATCCACGACAACAAGGCATATATGAAAAGATCAAGAGGAATACCATATTATTTGATTATTGCAAGAATTATGGTCGTAACTTTTCAGAATGTAAGTAATATAAATATACTAGATGAATACACCGTGTATTACGTCAAATGTTAACAAATGTTATTACACTGAAAAGAAGGGAATAAAATAAGTAATCATTTTTCAAATAAAATGCATGTATCTCATTTTTAAGCCATTAGTAACATTAAAATAATTAATTATTTGACTATAATTAATATTGTGATTGGCAAACTTTCTATTTTTATAAACTAAATACAATCTTGATAATGAAAAAAAAATTAAACAATAATGATGACACATATAATTAAAAATCAACCAAAAAAATGTAATTTTTTGAGATATCGGCACATCAGCAAAATTAATATTAAAACGACACATCAGAAAAATTAATATAAAGACGACATTGTTCCACTGGGGGTGCCAAATTTGTTAACACAAATTTCGTGAAATAAATATTAAAACGCAAAAATGCAATACAATTTATTTATTTCGGATTAAATCGAGAATTTTGTGGGTTACAATCTCTAATTTGCTCAATTTATTTATTTCGGATTAAACCGAGAATTTTGTGGTTTACAATCTCTAATTTGCTCCTCCGATTCTCTCTTCGTTGACTTTGACTTGATCTTCTAGAGTTGGATCCGCAGCCGAATCCTATCCGATCTTGAATTTGGAACTTTGTAACGTTAATCCAAGTGCAAAAAACGTCGAATTGAGGGGCTTAGCACCTAGATCTCGACTCGAACGCTGCTTCTCGCCGCATTGCTCGAAGAACGCCTTTAAAGCTCGTACGAATGCTGAAGAACACTCTAAAATCTCTATAGAGAATTTTAGAGTCTTGAATGCTTCTGACTTCTGATTTCAAATGAATGGAATGAGGCCCCAATTTATAGATGTAGAACCTAGGGTTTTTATGGGCCAAATCTAATGGGCTGGACATATTTGTTTTAAGTAGTTAAGACTTAGTCAAATCTTATCTACAACTTGATGGTGGGCTGAATTATTTGATGGGTTTAAAATCACATTTGGGCCCGATTTGATTCATTAGACTTTAGAGGCACATCTTGATTAATGGACTTTAGAGGCCTGTCTTGATTTACTGAACTTTAGAGGCCCATCTTGATCTGTTGAACCTTAGATGCGTGTCTTGTTTTATTAGCTTTAGAAGCCCGTCTTATTTTGTTGGGCTTTAGAGGCTCAAAGGAATTTAAAATTTGATAAAATTTAGGTGTTTACAAATGCCCCCTCGAGACCTGTTGTAGAGACCTATGTCGAATACAACTTGGTCTCGAAATCTTGATATATAACTCAAAAGGTGATTTAGCATGCCCCAACGGTGAATTTGACATTCTTCTCGTGATCACGTTCACGTCTTCAAAGTCGTTGCCAGCTGATCCGTATGGAGCACCTCTTTTGATCTTAATCTTGATTAGGGCCATCGTCGTGACTTGATTTGCTTGAAGAGTAGAGATGAGATGTAGAGATAGTCCCACTGGGCATGCCAAATTTGTAAACACAAATTTCCTAAATTAAATATTAAAACGCGAAAATGCAGACTTAATCTTCTGGAGTTGGATCCTATCCGATCTTGAATTTGAAACTTTGTAACATTATTAAACCAAGGGCTTGACGCCGTATTTTGGATTAAACGTCGATTTTCAAGACTTTTCGGGATTTTTCCGACACTTGTCGGGACTTATTGGAATTTTTCCGGGATGAAGGCCGTTGAATATCGTTGAAGATCCACGAAGCACCTCCTCCTTGAAGAAACGCCGAATTGAAGGGCTTAGCACTTTGATCTCAACTGGAACGCTGCTTCTTACCGCTTTGCCCGAAAAACGCCGTTGAAGCTGAATGCTTCTGACTTCTGATGATAAATGAGTGGAATGAGGCCCTCTATATAGGTGTAGAACCTAGAGATTTTATGGGTCAAATCTGATGGGATGGGGATATTTGTGCCAAGTTAGTTAAGACTTAGTCAAATCCTTATCCACAACTTAATTTGGTGGGCTGAATTACTTGATGGACTCAGAGTATCAGATTTGGGCCCAGTTTAATTTACTGAACTTTAGAGGTTCGTCTTGATTTGTTGGGCTTTAAATGTTCGTCTTGATTTGTTGGGCTTTAGAGGTCCAGTTGAATTAAAACTTGATAAAATTTAAGTGTCTACAGACACACAATGTAAGCATTAATTCTAAACTTTATATTAGTAATATGAGATATATGGAAAAGAAATAAGGCGTGTTAAATACGTGTAGTTATTATTGAGAATAAGAGACGAAGTTGGATAGCTCGAGTGGTTAGAGCACCACTACCTAGGCTTTAAATCCTGGGTTCGAGTCATGGGGAGGGGAAAAGGGATGGGTATTTAATGTAATTCAAAAAAAAAATTATTGAGAATAAGACTTGTGGGAAATTTTAAGTGAATTATTCAATTTGGTGGATTAAACTGTTTGCAACTTTAATTCAGAATGTAATTACTGTAAATATATGGGAATGAAATAAGGTGGCCGAGTTTCATATTATTTTTATGTAACAATTGATAGGGAGTGAATAAGGAATGGAGGAATGAAATCTTGTCTGATCTTGATTTATTAGCGGTAAGAGTATATACGATCGAGTTGTCCTCAAGAGAAGAGGGTAGAGTCTCCTTTGAGGAAGGCCACTGAAGGAGAAGAGAAGATACTCACCCGTCCCATACGAATATTAGAACAAAGGAGCTCTTGTACCTGATCTCAGAAAGTAACACGGAGGTGCTTCCCCATAAATTTCGTCAACTGAAAGCAGAAGAGGCACATATCTGTACCTGGGCTCTGAAGTTGTACGTACTTAGTGGAGAGACATTATTATGGAGAGGTGGAACGCAAAGGAATAAGTAAGCTAAAGAGCTAATCCTTTTCTCATCGGTGGAAAAAATATCTCATTAAGTAAAATCCAGAGGAGAGGCGTGATATATTTAGTCTTTGGCACTAGCTAACCAACAGGAAACTCGAGGTTGCCTGTAGTTGTATTTGGAGTCAACACGGTGATTGGTCCTGAAACGATTAAATCCCACATCAGGTCATGTATCTGGCTGAACTGAACCTCCATTCTTACCTTCCAGAAGTCATATTCATCTATGGAAAACTTAGGCAAATTACGAGTATAAGAATCAGAACCCATTATGAAAAATGTATGAGTTTTATGAAAATAGGTTTTCAAAAATACATCTGTTCTAGTGAGCTACAACCACTTCTTCCTTAGAACCCGAGTAACAGATTCAATAGCTTGTTAGAACCACTGCTCTAATACCACTTGTTGGTCCCAAAATGAGTATCAATGCTGGAAAAAGTCTAAGGGGTGTGTGAATAGACTTTCTAATTTTATAAACTTTTTGCGTGTTGATCAGATAAGATGATCAGAAGAGCTAGATGCTCTATCGTCTGATGCAAATAAAATGATCTGATTTAGAGTGCGAGTGTGTATATGTTGGTCCTGAAAGGAGTATATAACAAGTGTATGGGGGGGGGGGGGAATACACTTGTATGCAAATTCTTTTCAAATTTGAACAAACCAGAGATCAACAAGGTTGTCTTGGACAACTCTGCTGAAGATGATTAACTCTTCTAAGATAATCAGACTACTAAGTACTATTGAGTACTTAGTTGAATAACTATCTAGGGGAGTTATATGTGCGGAATATTGGTTGGCCCTTTTAGTTTAGACTCATTTAAAGTTTCTAAAATCACTTAATCAATTACACAGTCCAGTTTTCAGGGAACTTGTCCAAATGTCTTTTGCACAGTCTTTGAATATGTATTCTTTGAAACGTCAGTTTTGTGTGCAGTGTTGAATGTATGAAAGTACTTTGAAAGTAAATCAACACAAGAGTTTATAGTGGTTCAGAGACTCAAGCTCCTACATCCGTTTTCCCTGATTTAACAGGATAATTCCTTCACTCTTGGAATTAACTTGTTTTATAGTGCCAAGGTGCACTTGATCAAGAACACCACTTCTTGGTGAATTGATCCCTAGGATGTCTAGAGTCCTAGTACCCTCTTCTCAACTCAGAACTGAACTGTTCTTCTCTCAACAGTCAGCTCCTACCACTTCTACTACTACAACCTTCTCACTTTCTTACTTGAAAGGGGTAAGGGTTGAAGTAAGGTTCCAACTAATGAGATATCCTTTACAATGGAGATCAGTGTATAAGGATTAGGATATCTCTCTAAGCTTGTGTATGGATATACAATGAAGTTCAGCTTAGATGAAGTGTTTGAAGACTAACATAGTCTTTGAAAGCTTTGAAAGCACTCTTGCTTGTAGGATAGTTGGATAGGTAGTGGATGATCTTTGAGATACTTCCAAATGGTCTTCACACTTCTGTATTTATAGACAATTGAAGGATTTGCCCGTTGGAGAGGCAGCCTCAAATGTCCATAAATGTCTTCTTTTGGTTCTTCAACCTTGAAGACAGATTCTTGATAGTGACATGTCCTCATTTGGGAAATAAACGGCTGAATAAGCTTTGTCTTCATTCTGCAACACTCTTCCCAAAGTCTGACTTTAAGATTCTCTTGTTAGGACATGGACATGGCTTCTGAAGGTTGTTCCAATGATAGGGCAACATTCCTTATCAAATGGACAACTCTCCTTATCACTATCAGCAGTCTTGCCTATCAGCAAGGTTGGCTTGCTCTTCTTCATATGACTTGGCTCTTTCCCTTTGTTTCACTTCAAAGTGATCTTAGCATGATTCATTGAGGATCTTTAGGGAATGGTTGTCTCAAACTCTTCAGCATAGTTGACCTCAAGCTTTCAAAGCACTTGATCTGGTTTAATTCTGCTGAGACAACTCTTCTGGACAACTCTCCTGATCAGCATACTTGGCCTTCAATAGGCTTTAGTGTTGGTTCCAGAATTTGAGCCTTGAGGGGACTTGTTCTTGTTAATCTTCAAAGCATATGTTCCCCCTAAACTTGTGCATCTAGTCAACTAAGAGCTGCCTAACATATCAGCTTCTCTTCTAGTTTTATTCTAAATGTTCTCACATTCTTAGAACATACTTATCTTTGACTTAGGCATGTCTCAGGGGGTTTTGGTATTGAATCAAAACATATCTCATTTTATTCCCAACAATTTCCCCCTTTTTGATGATGCCAAAACCTATACATTCTATGCAAAAGTGACTTGACTACACCTATTACATTTATCTTCAGAAGACATGACTAAGGTCAATATTCCTGAAAAGCAATGTGTTAGTGCATTCACTGTTTATGTTGCAAGTAGGTTTCAAAGATATGCATAGAGAGATTTCTGCAATAATGTATCTTGATTCAAGGGAAGTTCAACTATCATTCATATAAGAATCATTACAGGCATGTTGATAGTTGAATATAACTTATCAGAGCATGAATTCAAGACACTATTACAATTGATCATTTCATTACAACTATTCAGAGCATATACTAATCATAAGATCTAGAGTATTAGAGCATGTCAACTAAACACTTAAAAGTACTTAGATCTTCAGGTTTCAGAGCATCTTCTAGTATCAGAGCAAAAACCAGAACTCTTAATAGTATTTGAATCTTCAAGTATCAGAGTAAAACATCAGATATCAAAACAGATACTTGTATCAGAGCAGAACCAAAATACTTAAAGTATCAGAACAAAATACTGGATATCAAGACAAAATGCTTGTATCAGAGCAACCAATGCATATCAGAGCAATTTGATTATCACACCACATCAGCAATCTTGATCAAATTTCAGCATAGTTGACTAATCAAAAGAGTCAGAAGACTTAGCCATTTCAGAGATCATCCTTAGGGGGTGGCACCATCTCATATTGTTCCCACACTCTTCTTTTCAAGGCCATGACTTCTTGGTTTGTTCCCTTGGGTCCAAGAACCATCTTTTTCAGCTTGAGGATCTCTGTAAATTCCTTCAGAATTCTTGCCTGGTCAATCCATCCTTCAAGCTTTGGAGGCATGTATATGATTGGCTTGGGAGTTGTGAATTCAACTCTTGCAATATCAGCAGCTGCAAAAAGTTGTTGATAGAGTTCTCTATAATACTCTATCATGAATTCAGCAAAAGTGGAGTTGGCATCTCTTCCATTCCATCTGTCAATGACATATTGATCATAGACAAACTCCATTTTGGCTTCCCCCCATGAGTCATTCAGCTGGATTGGTACCCATTTATCCAAGTGAGGATATTTGGTGTCCATTTGGATCAATAGTTGTGGCTTCATCTTGTTGTAAGTTGCTCTCTTTCTTCTTGGCTTCTGAAAGTCTGCTCTTCTCTTATCTCTTGCTCTTTGTGCTTCATCCATCAAGTCCATCTTTTCTTGGGCTCTCATCATAGCCAGTTTCTATTGTGTTTCAGGGACTTTGCCATACCCTTCATGAAAGAGTTTTGATGGATCATGAGCTAGGACAATTGTTTTCTTCACAGGTTCTGGTCCAAATCCTTCAACAAATAGTTCTTCAACATCTTCAGTGGATTTGAGATCAGTAGACCTTTCTTTCTCAGCAGTCTTGTTCTTTTCAGCAACTTTAGACATCTCAACAGTTTTGGCCTTCTTTGAGATAGGCTCATCATCATCAATTCTAAATTCAGGTGGTAGATCAAGGTTGTTGGGAAAATCAGTGAATGTCTCAGTTGTTCTTTTCTTTCCTTGGGCCTTCTTGATCTTTCCTCTAGTTTGGACTCCTTCAGCATCTTTGTCCAAACCAGACACCTCACCACCTGGCCTTTGCTGTAACCTCACTCTCTCCTCTTGAGTTGAGGCCATTGAGTTCTTCAAGGCAAGTGCTAACTGCTCTTCTTCATCCAATTCTTCTAAGTTCAGCACTGCTGGTTCTTTTCCTTTTCCTTCAGGGGTTTTGTCCTTACCTTTGACTGGGCTTCCAATCACTAAGGCACCTTTTGCTCTTGCTCTTTCCCTTTCCCTCTTTTTAGCAGCATCAAAACATTCATGTTTGAGCTCACTCATAGTTGATGCCATCAAGGACTGGGCTTGGGTTAGAGACTTCATCTCCATTAACTTCAATAAGTTTTACTTGTCCAATTTCCCTGGATCAAGTAGTCCCAACTCTGCTGATAGCTCCAGAAACCTTGCCTCTGCAAGTGGCTTTGTTAGAATATCAGCTTTTTGATGATCTGTGTGGATCTTGACCAACTTTATGTCCTTCTTCTCCACATGATCTCTAATGAAGTGATGCTTGATGTCCACATGTTTGCATCTTGTGTGCAATACATGATTTTGTGATATTGCAATTGCACTGTTGTTATCACAAAATATTGGCACTTCAGTAGAGTTGACTTTGTAGTCTCTGAGTTGTTGTCTCAACTAAAGGATCTGAGCACAGCAACTCCCAGCTGCAACATATTCAGCTTCAGTGGTGGAAGTAGCCACTGTGTTCTGCTTCTTGGAAAACCAAGATATGAGCTTGTTGCCTAAGAATTGACAAGTCCCTGAAGTGGACTTTCTATCAATTCTGCAACCTCCATAATCAGCATCTGAGTAGCCAGTTAGCTCAATGTTGTCATCAGCAGGGTACCAAAGGCCTAGATTCTCAGTGACTTTGAGATACCTCAAGATCCTCTTTGCAGCCTCAAGGTGGCTTTTCTTAGGATTTGCTTGGAACCTTGCACACACACCTACTGCAAAGGTGATGTCAGGTCTGCTGGCAGTGAGATAGAGGAGTGATCCAATGATTCCTCTATATTCAGTGGAGTTGGTTGGAACACCACTCTCATCAGGATCCATCTTCCAATTTGTGTTCATTGGGAGCCTTACTGGCTTGCTGGTTGTACACCCAAACTTTTTGATCATTTCTATGGTGTACTTGGCTTGATTGATGAAGATCCCTTCTTTTGATTGCTTAACTTGTAGACCCAAAAAGAAGTTCATCAATCCCATCATGGACATCTCAAACTTGCTTTGCATTAGCTTTGAGAACTTCTCACACAGCTTTTCATTGGGGGATCCAAAGATTATGTCATCCACATAAATTTGGACAAGCAGGATGTCCTCTCCTTCGGAGATTCTGAAGAGAGTTCTATCCACAGTTCCCTTGGTGAATCCATGATCCAAGAGAAATTGTGACAGTGTGTCATACCAAGCTCTAGGAGCTTGTTTGAGTCCATATAGAGCCTTCTTCAGTGTGTAAACTTGGTCTCCAACCTCAAAACCAGGGGGTTGCTCCACATAGACTTCTTCTTTTAAGACTCCATTCAGAAAGGCACTCTTGATATCCATTTGGTACACTTTGAACCTTTTGTGGGCTGCATAGGCTAGAAAGAGCCTTATTGCTTCTAGCCTTGCCACAGGTGCAAAGGTCTCATCATAGTCAATGCCTTCATGCTGGCAATAGCCTTTTGCCACTAGTCTTGCTTTGTTTTTGACAATCACATCATTCTTGTTCTTGAACACCCATTTTGTTCCAATAACATCTTGATGTGAAGGTCTATCCACCAGCTCCCATACTTCATTTCTGGTGAATTGGTTCAGTTCTTCCTGAAGAGCCTTATTGCTTCTAGCCTTGCCACAGGTGCAAAGGTCTCATCATAGTCAATGCCTTCATGCTGGCAATAGCCTTTTGCCACTAGTCTTGCTTTGTTTCTGACAATCACATCATTCTCATTCTTCTTGTTCTTGAACACCCATTTTATTCCAATAACATCTTGATGTGAAGGTCTATCCACCAGCTCCCATACTTCATTTCTGGTGAATTGGTTCAGTTCTTCCTGCATGGCTGTGATCCAATTGGCATCTTGAAGTGCTTCTTCAATATCACTTGGTTCTTGTTCTGATAAGAAACAACAGAAAAGAGAACTTTCACCATGAAATCTCCTTGCTTTGACTCCTATACTTGGGTCACCAAGTATTAGATTAGCAGGATGGTCAGACAACCAAGTCCTTCTTTTTCTGATCTCTTCAGTAGAGTTGTCCTCTACTGAAGTTGAGTCATTTTGATCATAGAATTCAGGATAATTGAATGCAGGATCTAATTCAGGATCATAATCAGGGGTGTTGTCCTCAATGTCAGGGACATTGGCATTTTCAACATTTTGAGTTCCCCCTTGATTATTTGACCCATTGACTACCTCAGCAGGGACTGCTTCTTCATTGGTAGTTGTTACCTGGATGTGAACTGGGATTGGATCATTCAGTTCACCATTTTCTTCAGCGGGATTTGCCTCAGGAAAGTTGCCTTCAGGGTTGTTGTCCAATGGGAGTTTTTCAGGTAGGTTGGCTTGGACAACATCTATGAATTTAGTGTCTTTGTCCTTTAGACTCAGTCTAGTTGTCCTTTGTGTGATTTCTTCTGATTCCAAGTTCTCATTCCTGAACTCATGAATAGATTCATCAAACACAACATGAGGTGTTTCCTCCACAATAAGGGTTTTCTTGTTGTAGACTCTGAAAGCTCTACTGATTTGAGAATATCCAAGGAATACTCCCTCATCAGCTTTGCTGTCAAAAGCTTTCAACTGATCTTTCCCATTATTGTGAATGAAACACTTACAACCAAAGATGTGAAAGTATGACACTTTAGGCAATCTTCCTTTCCAGAGCTCATAGGGGGTTTTACCTTGCCCCTTAGTAATAAAACATCTATTTTGAGTATGGCATGCAGTGTTTATAGCTTCAGCCCAAAACCTCTTAGGTAGATTTGAATCAGCAATTAAGGTTCTAGCAGCTTCTTTTAAGGTTCTATTTCTCCTTTCTGCAACTCCATTCTGTTGAGGAGTTCTAGCTGCTGAGGTTTCATGAGCTATTCCATTAGTTGTGCAATACTCATTGATGTATGAATTTATGAACTCAGTGCCTTTATCAGATCTTATTTTGATAATGCTAAGGCTTTTCTCATTTGACAATCTCTTTAGAAGTTCAGGTAGTTTGACTTGAGTTTCCTTCTTATTAAGGAGAAATACTACCCATGTGAACCTAGAGAAGTCATCCACCATTTATGCCATTTATGCTTCTTATTTTCTACCATTTATGCTTGCTGGGGTAGTTGGTCCAAATAAGTCCATATGTAAAAGTTCAAGTACCCTTTCAGTAGAAATGACTGGTTTTCCTTTAAATGAGGTTTTAATCTGTTTTCCCTCTTGGCATGGTTTGCAAACATGCTCTTTAGTGAAGACCTCATTAGGCAGTCCTTTAACTAATGCATTTCTAGCAATCTTGTTCATTGTTTTGAAGTTCAAGTGGTTTAATCTCTTATGCCATAACCAACTTTGTTCACTAGAACTCTTAGCAATGAAACATGCAGCATCAGTAGACTTGTCCCAGTCTGCAAAATACACATTCCCTTTCCTAGTGCCAGTCAATAGGATTTGTTGAGTATTATCTTTGATTAAGCATTTTCCACTTGAGAACTCAACATTAGAATCTTTATCACAGAATTGACTGATACTTAGGAGATTATATTTGAGACCAGCCACATAAGACACATTGGATACTTTGATGTTACCAATCATCAAAGTACCATAACCTTTTGTTGTTGCTTGTGAGCTGTCTCCAAATGTGACATTTGGGCCTTCTTTTTCAATAAAATCAGTGAGGAGTTCCTTGTTTCCAGTCATGTGCCTTGAACATCCACTGTCAAGGTACCATGCTGACTTTTTGCTCATGCTCCTCATCTTGTGGCCCATTGGTACCTGCAATTAGATAGGTTTAGGTACCCTTTGAGTTTTGGGTCCTGAGAGGTTAGATGTACCTTTAGGAACCCAAACTTGCCTAATAACCCTGATTGATTCAAGGTGGCTAAGTTGTTTTCCTCTAGCATCAACATACACTGTCTTTCCCTTCAATGCCTTTGAGAAAGTATGTGTGAAAGTGTTAACTCTGTAAGTTTCAGGAGAGTTGTCAAATCTCCTGAACTTATGAGTTCTTTGTGCTACTTGAGGAAATCTTTGAGGAAAGGCTTTCTTATGACCATTACCCTTTGGCATATAGGGTTTTGGTTGTCTCATTTTATTTTGCCTTTGAGGAAAGTTGTCCTTAGGTCTAGTCAGCTGAGGCTTTCTTAGTAGAGTTGGCCTAGGCTGATTATACCTTGGATAACTTCTCTGAACATTGTTCAGGAGAGTTGCCCTTCCATTGGGTCTACTCTTCTGACCAACATTCCTCTTGTGTTCAGGAGCTTTAGCCATTTCCTTAGGTTTTGGCCTAGTCTCCTGAAACATTTGAGTAGGCAAATCATCCATTTTGCCCTTTCCTTTGTTCAGTGACTGAATCATTTCATTTTCAGTTTGTGCCACTGACTTTACAAAGATTCTCTTTGTGTTACTTGTAGAAGCAACACTAAGACAAGGTGAAGATTCAAATGGATCAAATCCTAATCCACTTCTTTGAGCCATAGGTCTTTGATAACTCTGAATTTCCTCTATTGCCCTAGAGGATTTCTTCAGAGCAGACATTTTTAGTTTCAGGCTCTCTTCACTTGATTTAAGAATGTCATACTCATGTGAGAGGTTTTCAAATTTGGCATTCAGAATTTTTAGTTCAAAGTCTTTTCTCTTCTGAGAGAGAAGTTGATCATCAATCTCCTTTTGTTGGTCAACTATCCTGAGATTTGCTTCCTCAAGCTCTCTCAAGACTTGTTGATACAACTCAGTAGATTTGACATCAACAACTACCTCAGAGTTTTTAGCAAGTTCAATTGCCAATCTTTCATTTTCTCTCACACAGTTGTCATGAAATTCTTGTAACATTGTGAAATCTTCCATCAACTTTCCAAGGGAAAGCTTCAGGTTGACCTCACTAGTGTTTTGTGAGATGTATGATGGTGAACTAGAAGTAGAGGATACCTCATCATCCTCAAGAGCCATGTTGCAAACATTATCATCATCTTCACTGTTGGAGAACAGTCCATCAGAAGAGTTAAAGTTTTCAGCACTATCAGATTCTTCACCAGCCATCATGGCTTTTCTATTGGTGAACTTTCTGTCTCTCTTTGCTTGCCTTTCTCATCTCTCCTTAGAGCTTAATTCAGTGCAATCATACTGGAAGTGCCCTTTCTTTTTGCAATTATAGCACAAGTCTTCATCATCATCTTTCTTTGGTTCTTCCTTTCTTCTTGATGATGAAGGTTCAGCTCTACTGGACCTTCTCCTATCAGAGTACTTGTCCTCTGATCTTTTCTCTTCAGGCTTCTTGACCTCAGCCTGAGCTTCAGGAGAGTTGTACCTTCTCCTGAATTTGTTGTCTTGGTAGAATTTCTTGTATCTACCAAACCTTGAATTTAGCTTTTCAAATCTCCTAGCCATCAAGGCTAGTTCGTCCTTCATTTCAGTCTTGGAGACTGACTTTGATGATCTAGGAGTGGACTGCATTTCTGGTTCAGCAGTTTTGGCTTTGAATGCCACTCCCTTTGTGGGATTTGAAGGTTCCTCAACTGGCTTTCTTCTGTAGAGGTCGAACTCATAAGCTTTGAGTTCAGAGAAGATTTGTTGCATGGGCATGGTGGAGAGATCTTTGGTATTTTGCATCATGACAGCATAGACATCCCACTTTTGAGTGAGACTTCTCAAGATCTTTAGTCCAACTTCTCTCTTGGAGTACACCTTGCCCAATGAGTTGATCTCATTCATCACATCAGTGAATCTACCAGCAAATTTATCAATGGACTCCTCAGACTCCATTGTGAATTGTTCAAATTTCTGCACTGCCACTTGGAGCTTGTTCTCCTTGATCTTTTCAGTACCCTCACACATTTCTGCAAGAGTATCCCATATTTCCTTGGCAGTACTGCAGTGGTAGACTCTTCCCATGAGTGCATCTGGAATTGTTTGGTAGAGAGTGTTCATGGCAAGATAATTCAAATTATCTTTTCTCTTTTCATCAGAAGTGAAGTCATCTTCATCTTTAGGGAGAACATCTCTTGTGTCTGCCCTTTGAGCTTCAGTGACTCTGGGATTGACTTGAGTGAACACAAAATGACCTCTTGTGATTACCCTCAACATATCAGTGTGCAGAGATGCAAGATGAGCCCTCATCCTGATTTTCCAGAAGTCATAGTTGTCTATAGAGAACATGGGCAATTTGTGATGAGATATTTGATTGACTGGATTTGTGGCCATATTGTCCAATCCTTGAACAGCATGGGGTGGAACAACAGCATTGATGTTTTGATCAGGATTTTGTTGCTGGTTCTGGTTGTTGTTGTTTCCTCTTGCCATTACTTCAAGAAAATAAAGGTTAGACAATAGACATCAAGGATTTTAGATAGATCAGTTCAGTGACCACACCAAATATGTGATTTTGAAAACCAAGATGGCTTTTCAGAAGCAGTGGTCTTTGAACCCCTGCTCTGATACCACTTGTTGGTCCTGAAAGGAGTATATAACAAGTGTATGGGGGGGGGAATACACTTGTATGCAAATTCTTTTCAAATTTGAACAAACCAGAGATCAGCAAGGTTGTCTTGGACAACTCTGCTGAAGATGATTAACTCTTCTAAGATAATCAGACTACTAAGTACTATTGAGTACTTAGTTGAATAACTATCTAGGGGAGTTATATGTGCGGAATAGTGGTTGGCCCTTTTAGTTTAGACTCCTTTAAAGTTTCTGAAATCACTTAATCAATTACACAGTCCAGTTTTCAGGGAACTTGTCCAAATGTCTTTTGCACAGTCTTTGAATATGTATTTTTTGAAAGGTCAGTTTTGTCTGCAGTGTTGAATGTATGAAAGTACTTTGAAAGTAAATCAACACAAGAGTTTATAGTGGTTCAGAGACTCAAGCTCCTACATCCGCTTTCCCTGATTTAACAGGATAATTCCTTCACTCTTGGAATTAACTTGTTTTATAGTGCCAAGGTTCACTTGATCAAGAACACCACTTCTTGGTGAATTGATCCCTAGGATGTCTAGAGTCCTAGTACCCTCTTCTCAACTCAGAACTGAATTGTTCTTCTCTCAACAGTCAGCTCCTACCACTTCTACTACTACAACCTTCTCACTTTCTTACTTGAAAGGGGTAAGGGTTGAAGTAAGGTTCCAACTAATGAGATATCCTTTACAATGGAGATCAGTGTATAAGGATTAGGATATCTCTCTAAGCTTGTGTATGGATATACAATGAAGTTCAGCTTAGATGAAGTGTTTGAAGACTAAGATAGTCTTTCAAAGCTTTGAAAGCACTCTTGCTTGTAGGATAGTTGGATAGGTAGTGGATGATCCTTGAGATACTTTCAAATGGTCTTCACACTTCTATATTTATAGACAATTGAAGGATTTTCCCGTTGGAGAGGCAGCCTCAAATGTCCATAAATGTCTTCTTTTGGTTCTTCAACCTTGAAGACAGATTCTTGATAGTGACATGTCCTCATTTGGGAAATAAACGGCTGAATAAGCTTTGTCTTCATTCTGCAGCACTCTTCCCAAAGTCTGACTTTAAGATTGTCTTGTTAGGACATGGACATGGCTTCTGAAGGTTGTTCCATTGATAGGACAACATTCCTTATCAAATGGACAACTCTCCTTATCACTATCAGCAGTCTTGCCTATCAGCAAGGTTGGCTTGCTCTTCTTTAGATGACTTGGCTCTTTCCCTTTGTTTCACTTCAAAGTGATCTTAGCATGATTCATTGAGGATCTTTAGGGAATGGTTGTCTCAAACTCTTCAACATAGTTGACCTCAAGCTTTCAAAGCACTTGATCTGGTTTAATTTTGCTGAGACAACTCTTCTGGACAACTCTCCTGATCAGCATACTTGGCCTTCAATAGGCTTTAGTGTTGGTTCCAGAATTTGAGCCTTGAGGGGACTTGTTCTTGTTAATCTTCAAAGCATATGTTCCCCCTAAACTTGTGCATCTAGTCAACTAAGAGCTGCCTAACATATCAGCTTCTCTTCTAGCCTTATTCTAAATGTTCTCACATTCTTAGAACATACTTATCTTTGACTTAGGCATGTCTCAGGGGGTTTTGGTATTGAATCAAAACATATCTCATTTTATTCCCAACAGTATAGTAGATCAAGATAACAAACCTATTGATTTCTTAAATCAATTGGTCAGTTGGAAAGCTATCTTAACAACTATGAGTGCGAAAAATGTGTAGGCATTAAATGTTTAGACTCGTGGGTTGAATGAAAACCTTTTTAAAAATGACTTTAAACAATGAATGATATCAGCTGATACAAGGTATCTGCTAATTTGTAAAACTAATAGTTGTGGATTTTGACTCTTTTGAAAACTTATGATTTTATCAAATATGAGCAATATAAACAATGTTATGGAATGTAAATAAAGTTGTAAATGAACACAATATTTATAGTGGTTCGAACAACAGGTTCTACGTCCACTCTCACGATCTCAATCTTGAAATTATATTCCTTGCTAACTTTATAGTCCCAAGAGAAGACTTTTGATCAAGATACACAACCTTTTTTGTATACGGATCTACTTGTTGGTTAGAGAACAAGTACCTTTTACAATGGTTTCTAAATTGAAAATGTAAAGTATGTTAATAACCAACTCAATGTGATTAAAATCACACTGCTATTTCTAAGCACTAAAGATAGGAATCTTAAGACAGGCTTAGGATAAGAAACTTAGAGTTAAGGATAGAAATTTCTTTTCTGGCTCTAAAGAACTCGATTGAATGGTTTCAAAAAGCTTGGTGTTCTTGAGGTCTACTGATTTGTGAGTTCAAACTTGTGGAGTTTCCATAAGTTGTTACAAAGAACAAATGTTGTATTTATAGATGATTTGAGCTTCAAAACTAGCCGTTGGTGAGAAACTAGCTGTTGCAACAAATCTTCTATTTAAGGTTAGAGATCTTCTTGAGTTGATGTTCATTCTGCGATCTGGTACGATATTACCTTAAATGGTAATGTGCATTAAATGTCCATTTAATGCTTGTACGACTCTGCAAAAGATATCTGCAACCTAGTCCAAGTCAACTCAAATAGTTGTGTTGTCATCTTCTCATTGGTCCACATCAGTCGAGTTGTTAAACTATCTGTCTTGTCTTCTGTTAGAGTAAATCAGAACTAGTCTGACATTCTCTTTGTCTTCTGTTATCTTTGCCTCTTCTTCCAAGTGTAGCATCATTAATGATATGCCTCTTCTTCAGGGTGCTTTCATCTTTAAATGATAACTGTCATCTGAACATTCAGATGAGCTTGGCTTTAATGTTCTTAAGACTTTCTCTTAGACAAGATCAGGTGAGCTCATATCTGCTGAATACATCTTCTGATTTGTTTGCAGATTATCATATAGCTTTTTTTAGTTGATAAGGTATACAACAACCTTTCAATTTGATTTCACTAATTATGAGGTTCAAGGTCTTCTAGTCTTTAGTCTTCTACTTTATAAGAGTCTTGAGCGTGCACGTATTTATCCAATGTAGTATCAACTTATATACATACAACTGATCCACTGACTAACACTTAGACTTCTATTACAATAGTTCTAAACTTTATAAAACAGCTTAGGTAACCTATTACTGGATTACAAATTATTATACTAAACCTTACTCTACTGATCTGGTTATGTTTAGTTTTGATGCATCAAAACTAAACATAAGAATTACAATCAAATTAGGGGCTGGATGAATATCCCAACATATATTTGTATTAGTTTTGATGGTCAAAACAAGATCATGTAATCTTAGTATTAGTATTATATATAATTTGTAATCTAGTTTGATAGGTTACCTAAGTTGTTCTTATAAAACTTAGTAGATAGAATATAGTTTAAGTGTATATCAGCTGATACCACATCTGGTTAACCACGCGTATGCTCAAGACTTGAAGAGTAAAAGACTAAAGATTAGAAGACGCCATCAAGTCCATTAGTGAAATCATACTGAAAGGTTCTTGTATACCTTTATCAGTTGACTAGCTACATGAGATCAGTCAACTAGAAGATGTCAACTGATATGGACTCGATCAGATCTTGTCAAGCCTTGAAGACTTAAAGATTGTTCATTTGATTGATCAGATGATAAAATGCATTAAAGAATGCAAGCAATCATCTAAAGACAAAGAGAATGTCAGACCTCATCTGACATACTCAACTAAAGACAAGACTGCAAGTCTAACCAACTTAGATGATGTGGACCAATGAGAAAATGTCAACACAGTTGATTTGAACAAGAGTTTCAAAGATCATTTAGAGCTGACATGGACCAATGAGAAAATGCCAACAAAGCTATTGAGTTAACTTGGACAAGGGTTTCAGAGATCATTTAAATTCGTACAATAGTTGATACATATAAATGTTGTATGGCATGCGAAAACCGAAAAGGATAATCATAAAATCACACATTAAACTTTAATTTCGAGGATATTAATTGTGCTCTCTTATTTTAATTATGTATAGTAAATTATTAACTTCATTCCAATATATATACTATTATCGATCTAATTACCCAATTTAAGAAATTTTAAGTTACAGGACGTAAAATGAAATTTTCTCTTGTGTTTACTATTATCGGCTTGTGTAAAAATAAAAAATTTCTAAAAATCTCATAAAAACATAAAATTCTAGATAAAAAAAATCTATAAATTAAAATATTTAAAATAAAATTAAAAATTACACAATTCTAAAAACCTCATTAAAATTAATTTGACACGGTTCTACAATAAATCAAGGCGTGGAATCCAAAAAAAATTAGGAGTTCGAGAAAAACTTTAATGGCGTATGAGTTCGAATCAAGTCTGATTATTATTATTATTATTGGGTTTTTATAAGTTTTAATATTTAATCTACACATTTTTTAAAAATTAAAGAGATTTTTAGAATTTATAATGAAATTTTTAGAATTTTTAATTTTAAGTTAAACATTTTTTTATTTTTTCAATTGTAAATTTTTTTTTATTTTACAAATTTTATAATTTTTAATGAAATTTTTAAAAAATTAAATAAGATATTTGGAATTTTATTTTACACATTTTATATTTTTTAATTTTAATGATCTTTTCGGATTTTTAATAATATTTTAAAAATTTTAAAGATATTTTTTAAAAAATTATTTATTAAAATTTTAAAAATTTCTTTTTTTGAGCAAAAGGATAAAAACTTTCATTACTCAAAAACACGCTCACCCCCTAAAGGATGACGCCAACGGTACAAATCGCTCACCACTCAACTTCCCCATCCATCGGGACTCCGGATTAAAATCCCCACTTAGTAAACCCTTTGGGAAAAACCCAAGTAGGGAAAAACCGTTGTCCGTCACCTGAATGGGTACTCCTCCCGTATAGTCAATTCCCCTAGTGTTATTACAACACCAAATCATCATGATGTTTACAACAAGAAAATTGTAAAAATCAAATCTAGTCCTATCCTTTGCCATGCAGCAATTCCAGCAAGTCAGGCTCTTCCTCGCCCAGCAACCCTTATGGCAGCTACTGCCCTTATTCCAGCAGCTAACACCCTTCCTTGCATAGCAACAGTCCTGCGGCCACTCTTCCATGCACTGACCACACACCACCATGTCCAAGCCACGATTCCTTGCTTCCATGGCCTCCGCAACTCCTGCATTCACCATAAAAACACAGCAGTACCTATTCGAACTTACAAACCACACTAATAGTATACACAAGTTATCAAGAATAAACTCAATCAGCATGCAAACAGCAACAAAACTTATGCTAAGTAAAACACTCATCGAGTCTTTTAATACCATCCCCATATTGATACACACTCACTTTCACCCTACGGATCACCTCAGCCACATTAAAACGCTTCGCCTGGAATATATGCCAATTTCTAGCCATCCATATGTGGTAGATAGTAGAACACATAATAAACAACAAGAGATCTTTTTTATTTTTCGTCACAACCCTACTTCTCTTAATTTTCTTACACATTTCGGAAATGGTTTTAGACTGAAATTTGCACCCAGCCCACCCCCAAAGACATCTCCAAATAAACATGGCAAAAGGGCATTCAAAAAACAAGTGATTAATAGACTCATTAGCATTAATACACCAATTACAGTTTTTATCATCATCAACATAAATCCTGTCCTTAGTGGCAAGCCTCCCACGCACAACCAACCAAGTTATCATAGAGAACTTCGGGGGAATACACCCCTTCCAAATATCAGTAAAACGAAAATCAAACATGTTGTTATGCTGGTTCAATTTCTTATACAGCAGCTCAACATTCACACAATTATCCGAAACAGTAGTGTTAAATAGATTAATAGCACCATCTACACTACCACACATCAAGATAATCTCATTCTTAATTCTCACAAGGTATTTTCGAAGAGTATACCCATCATACCCACACTCCATGTCCCAAGCTCCCTCACCTATTTTCCAGTAATTGTGAATCCACCGGATCCAAAGGCAGTCCTTTTTACGATGGATATCCCATAATTTCCTACCCAGCAAAACCTTATTCCACTCTTTAAGATTCCTAAGCCCAAGGCCCCCAACATCTTTAGGCTTGCATACATCCTTCCAAGCCACCAAATGTCTCTTACCCCCCCACAAAAAAGCATTACACATGCTATTAATTCGATTAATAACCAGTTTCGGAATAGGCAGTACCCCAAGCCAATACGCACAAATCCCCTGAATAACCGATCTAATAAGCTCCAATCTCCCCGCATACGACAGGGTCTTAGAGCCCCACTTGCCAATTTGATCCCTGATTTTATTAATTAGAGGGTCAAACTGATTAATTTTAAGTATGACTGAAGAGAGAGGTATGCCCAAGTATTTTATGGGGAGCTTACCCTCTTCAAACCCCAGCATACCCAAAATTTCCCTTTTAACATCCTCTTTAACACCCGTCATAAGAATTTTAGATTTATGCGGACTTATAGCTAAACCAGAAGTAACCTCAAATTCGTGCAAAATATCACGAATAGTCCTAGCAGAAATAACATCCCCTCTAGCAAATAAGAGCAAGTCGTCGGCGAACATTAAATTAGTAATTCTAAAAATATCACACATAGGGTGATATCTAAAATTACTAATTTCAGTTCTCAACTTAATGAGACGACTAAGATAATCCATGCACACAATAAAGAGAAAAGGGGATAACGGGTCTCCTTGCCTAATACCTCTTGCACCCTTGATGAATCCATGTGGCAGCCCATTTATAAGTATTGAGTACATAGGCGATGTCACACATTGAGTGATCCACTTTACGAACTTGTTAGGAAAATTCAGACCGTACAGCAAGTTCTCCAAAAATTTCAAACTTAAAGGACGTAAATTGGACTATTTGGCCGGAATCCCAATTTATTCCTCACATTCCGGTGAGTTTGAAAATTTTCCGGCGAAAAGGACGTAAAAAGGACCAGAAAGGACGTAAATCGAAAAAGTGAAAACTTAAAGGATATAAATTGGATTAGGCCTAAGTTACAGGACGTAAAATGAATTTTTCTCTAAACACAATTTCCTTAAAACAATATTCGTCCTTCACTTTCGGTGCTAGTGACTATTAGGACGTTTGTTTCCCAGGATACAACGATTAAATAACAAAATACTAGCACACGTATTTTGTTTACGGCGAACCGAAAAGTTGCCCGAAATATATCACCCGAGTGCCAAGGGAATGTTAGCCAATATAAGAAGTAAGAACAACAAGGCGAATTCCGGAATGCGTTTGATCTCTCCAAATTTTCCGTGTGTTTGGGATTGTGGAATGCAACTATTTATAGCCAACTCAATTGTTGCCCCAATAAATATTGCAATATATTGGACCAAAACTGAAAATGGACCAAAACTGTCATTTCAATTAAATGACACCTTTTATGATTTTCAAACTCACGTATGTGTAACTTCCCATCATTCAACTTGATGTAATTAAATTCAAATTGAAACTGGCCAATTTTCCAATTTATTTTGGCGGTTTCAATTCAATTTATTTCGACGGTTACAACAATTGTTTGAAATTCATTTCGCATTCATTCCAACTCCAAAATGGGCGAATGAGATATCGAGTCGAAGCTCACTTCGAAACACATTTTCCAACAACCCCCACATGAATGGAAATTAATACAAACGTCAAAAGATTATTGTGATATAAATCGACGTTAGAAACTTGCATAGGATAGGTAGGTGTCACCCTTTGAACCTTCCCTTGTGAAAGCACACTTACTTTACTAGTTAGTCAGTAGACGCGATGTCTTTGAACTGTCAACTGTTTTGTGTAAACGATAATGCACTCCACTCAAGTTTTTTCTAACAACTCTCAGTTCTCATGGTTATGTTCGTTTTGGCCATGAACATCCTCCTGGTTCTGCAAGAGTGTTTAGGAATATGCCTTACAATATTCCCTTCGAAGCGGCCCCACTTCTCTCTTACATAGGTGATCCTTTCAAGAATTTCTCTCAAATTCTTCTTGAATTATTAATAGCCATTTTGATAATCTATATATATAAAAGGAGGAAAGTTCTCTCCTAAGATTGAAACGTGGCTCTCTAGATCTTTACATGTGTACGCCACGTCATGCCACATCATTATTTAATTCCCTTTCTTCTTTGTGTGTGTCTTCTCGCGTCTCACCATCACCGTTTCACCTTTCACCGTGTGTTTGTCTTCTCGCGTCTCACCATCAGGGCAGAAGAGAACAAATAGGCGAAGTTAGGGAGACGTTTCGAACCAAAAATCATCCGAGTGTGAGGGAGGGAGCCAAAGAGATTAGAGTTTGTTATTAGGAGTATTATGGTATTACTGCACGCCAGCAAAGGTGAAGAAGGAGGAGGAGAAGAAGACAGATTGTTGCAGCAGGGAGAGGAACGAGGCAACACGAAGAAGGGTATGCGATTGGGGAAGTACGAATTCGCCAGAAATCTGGAAACCGGTGAACCATTTGCTATCAAAATATTGGAGAAGAACAGAACTCGCGATCTCAATATCACCGATCAGGCAAGCCAATCTTCTTCTACGCCTATTCTTTTTTTTTAAAAATTTCAGATCGATTGCTTAATTCATATATGCGTTTCTTCTTCCTTCAAACTCAGTTACCTGCATAATTATTGCTAATCCAGAAATTTAACATCATGTCTAGATCTGATAGCTGACCCGCGCGTATTTTGCCTCTTTGTGATTAATTGAAACTGAGTATGTGCCCTAATTCATTGATCCATTTGTACAAAATTGAATTCATGTTGAGTTCATTGTTTTGTTCATTCCGTAGTGAATCTTTTGGATCTAATGTGGGGGATATAGGTTATTAGTGTATATAATAATCTTTCACCTCTCAAAAAACCAGTCCTAAATTTGATGCCACGTCATGTTTGTACAAATATGAGGAATTTAAAAAAAGCTTTTTTGTTGGTGTTGGTATTGGTTTAGTTGGATAGTGTCGATTGTATAGAATTTGTATACAATCACGACACCTTCTTGCTCAGATATTCTCTTATGTCCTCATTGTTTAATTTAAAGTGCTGAATTTTGATGTGCATTCTAGAAAGAAAAAAAAATCCCTAATAGAAACTTTTGGTTTTCTAACATGAACTACTCATCCAGTATATTGCTTAAATTCACAGGGCCCCCTTTTGATCGATCGGATTTCTATTTCTCTGCCTTCCAGTTCGTTTGTCTTCTCACAAAGGGAAAGTATAGATCAACTCCTGAAGAAAGAGGGGAATCCAGGTTGAACCTTCGTGAGCAACTTATGTTTATATTTTCGTGAGCAGATGGATTTGAGTTAGTAATCGCCTGTTGAGGTTTAAAGGAGAAGAAGTAAATTAGAGCAATTTGAAGTAATCTATTTACTACACTATTTTCTTTCGTGAAATTGAGTGTATAATAAAACTTAAATTTTAGTAGTAATATAATATAAATTGAATTGATTTATATGATGATCATTGAAATGTTTTGTATAGTACTTGAGACTACCCTGTTTCTTGGCTTGAAACCTGAGGGGATGTGTGCAATGATGGAGTGAGCAACGCCCATCAGGTGTTTGACATAATGTCGAGGGGAATTTAGTTTCTTAATTGAGGATTTGTAAGAAGGGATTCAACTAACTAATTGTTTGATATAATTCTTATAAGATTTTATTTCCTTAATTTATCTTTCTCTTCCTCCATGATCAAGGTACGTGGAGGTAAGGTAATTTGTTTCAGTCTTCATCTCTTTTACCGGCGTACTCTTTCCTCTATTTGTGCACAAATTTCAGTTCTGAACTTCTTTCATTTCTACATTTTTCACAAAATATTTGATTGAAATATGCAATTGTCCATGGATTTAATTTTTTTTAACTGTGTTTTAAATATCTCTTCAAAAGGATTCTTTTTTTTGTTACAGAACATTTTGGTTTTTAGTGTCCTATTTAAGTTGGAATGTGGGGATCTAGCCAGAAATCGTTACCTTTCAGCTTCTGTCTTTTTTATTTCTTTTTCCTTTTCCAGTTCAGCAAAGAGTCGGGAAATCTTGTTGAAGAATGCAAGTTGAAAGTTTCATATGTTCCACCCCCACAACCACCTTCACTAGTGCGAGAGGGATCAGAGGAAGGCTCCTCCCCAAGGGCCTCAGTATCAGATAATGGAACTGTGAATCAGACTTCTGATTTCAACACTGTAAGTATCGCGATATTGAATATAACTGCAAAGATGCAGATTTTCTAACCATCAATTATATTCTTAACAAGTTGTATTTATTTTTTAATTTACACGACTGCAGGTGTCAAAAGGATTTCTTGACCAGCAGGAAAGCTCCACAGAGGTTATATACATGTTATTAATTTGATATATTCATGTTCCTTTCCCATGTCTTAATTTTTCTTTCTTTGCATAAGCTGGTTTTAATATGTGTGGTCAATTTTCATGTTTTTTTTCCTTTTTCCTGAGATTGATTATTTGGTTGGAAGTTGTAAAATAAGCCTTGATCTGAGATTAATCATAGTGATATATAAGTCTTGAGAATTCACACAAAGCATTTTCCTTCATATGAATTGTAAAAAATAAGGTAAGATATGGTAATCAGTTTTTTCTTTGAATTCATGTTGAGTCCATTGTTTTGTTCATTCCGTAGTGAATCTTTTGGATATAATGTGGGGATATAGGTTATTAGTGTATATAATAATCTTTCACCTCTCAAAAAACCAGTCCTAAATTTGATTCTATCCTAACTGTTTGTACAAATATGAGGAATTTTAAAACAGCTTTTCTGTTGGTGTTGGCATTAGTTTAGTTGGATAGTATCGATTGTATAGAATTTGTATACAATCACGACACCTTCTTGCTCAGATATTCTCTTATGTCCTCATTGTTTAATTTAAAGTGCTGGATTTTGATGTGCATTCTAGAAAGAAAAAAAAAATCCTTAATAGAAACTTTTGGATGAAATTAATTATTATCTTTGGTATACCTTTTGATGTCCTCAAATAACTCTTGTTGTTTCATTTTATTGAGTTCAGTACTCACCAACTTGTGATCAATTCAGGTTACTCATTGACATCTTTTGCCTAATTTTTTTTAACAATTCTTCATTTTTTGGGGGTTCCAGACTGGTCTTTCAAGTTCGGATAGAGAAACGTTGCCACATTTGTTGAGATGATTGATTACATCCCGGTAATAAAATTCTAATTGTAAGCATAACTATTCTCATTTATTTTCCAGTTTCGGTTGAGAATGGAAAAACCAGTCCTAAATTAGATTCTATCCTAACTGTTTGTACAAATATGAGGAATTTTAAAAAATCTTTTATGTTGGTGTTGGCGGAGTCGGAAATGGTGGCCTCAATGACTATTTCTACAGAGCCAAAGGGGAACATGCTCTTTTCTCGCAAATTGAGGTATTGAAGAGGGTAATATACTATTGTTGATGTTGATTCTGAATGGTGTGTCTGCTTCTTATGTGTGTAAATTGGGGAATCAAGGTGTGTCTGCTCTTATGTGTGTAAATTGAGGAATCAAGGTGTGTCTGCTCTTATGTGTGTAAATTGGGGAATCAAGGTGTGGTTATAAACTTTGTTGATAATTTAATTTCATGTGTTGTAGAGCATGTCTTAACTTGGTTGATGCAAATATCATTGAATATTTCTGCTTATTTATGTTATTTTAGGCCTTTGAGTTGTTTGTTTATCTTACCAATAATTAAATTAATTGATCCATCTGTACAAAATTGAATTCATGTTGAGTCCATTGTTTAATTTGTTCATTCCATAGTGAATCTTTTGGATCAAATGTGGGGAATATAGTGATTTTGAATCTTATAAAGTCTGGCAAACCAGGCCTTTTTTCCGGGGTTTAAAACATTTGTAACTTGCAGTACCTTCTTGGTGGGCATAAGGATGTTAATAAAGATAGCAGCAACTGACTTTTCATGCTTTATTATGGGAATGGGAAATTTATAGGTTATTGATGTGTATCCTGTGAGGTGAATATTATCTGTATCAGAAATGAATTTTTCATTTCCTTCTGTTACTTAATTCATCTGTTTGTTTCACAGGTTCTTTACATAATTTTGTTTCTTCGGGCAAATAATCAGACTGAGAACCTTATTGAGGTAAGTCTCAGCTACTTTGATTGCATCATTTTTTTGGGAACATGATACATACAACATTTATAATCTAAAAATAGGTAATGTTATATGCTGTAAGTAATTGTTAACTTCTTAAAAGTCATTTTAACCAAATTAGCATTTCCTACTTTAATTTCGGCGAGTTGATACAAGGTAGTTCAATAAAATTGCTCGGGTGAAGGAACTGATACTCTTGATTCAACTTTCTTGTCTATAGTTTTTTTTAAGCTACCCAAGATTTTATTGATGTTCTTTGTATTTTGAAACCATCTTTGTGCTCTTATATATATTTGAGTTTGGTAACACTTTGCTCTACTTAGAATGGTGCATTGTCAACCTCTTATTCTAATGTTTGAAGGTGGGTTTAAAACACAATAATATAATATTATTATGAATCTATTATCGATGGAAAAACATACTGTTAATTTTGTAGTCTGTTCTTCTACTTTTACGACAATTTCTCGAATTCTGATTAATATTCACATATGGTCCTGCTTCTTTGTTTGTTTTGCAGGAAAACTGGATTAAACATAAAAATAGATTTGAATTCCATTTAAACTCAGTGCTACATGGAGTTGGGATATCAAGGTTTCAGATATAATGGAGTTTTCCCACATATATATTATGTGTGTATTTAGCTTTCTAAGTAGGTGACTAGAATGTGATAACCATATGACACTAGAGAAGAAAGATATATAACACATGCTCTTGATGCATAAAATATGTATTTGAGTGCTTATGCCTTCTTTTGAATGCTCCAATGTTGTTCGTCAAGCTTCATTTTCTTCTGTAAATTAAGCCTATGGTTAAAAACAATAAGATCCTGATATCAAGATTTTCAGAAAAAGGAAACTAATTTTATACTCCAATTGAAACCTTTTACACGGTTGAGAGTTACCTGTCAAATTTTTTATGCCATAATTAATTAAGTTCCATTTTCACCACCTTTATCGCTTCTGCTGCCAAGTTTTTTCTTCCAATTACTTAGTCCTGGAGAACTGCATGATGGTATGAATTGAAGTGTTCTAGATTTGGATGTGATGTTGGAGCAAATTCCAGTTTGTAGCACTGGTAGAATGTTTTACTGTCAATTATTGTTTTATATTCTTATACGAATTATTCCTTTTAGCTTGTGTTGCTCGATGTATATCATTTTTCATTAGGTGGGTTTTTGTACTGTTCAATATACGAAATTAATTCTTGGTTTGTGCAGATAAAAAAAAAAAGTGGAAAATTTTGAAAATGGAAAGAATGCAACAAAGGAATATATATAATCACGAGGAAAAACGTAAGGAGAAGCATAACAAGTTTTGTCAGAATCGCATCAGTTCTGGTAAATATATTAATTTCTAAATTGGGCTTCCAGTTCTGCCTTTGGATTCCATTTTCACGATTCAATTGATTGGATTTAGGTTTGATTACAACCGCAAAATTGTTTTGTGCAATTACTCGAGTTTGTTTCTGTATTCAATTCCTGTTTTAAACGAATCCGGTTTGAATTTTATCTAATATTCTACTGAGTTTGGTTTCTAATTCTTCTGATTTTCATGCTACCTGTTTGTTGAGTCTATTGGAAGAGCATTTAACGGTTAAGTTTCATTTCTAGAAGAGATTGACGTTCGTCGTGATACGTGTTTTTCCATCACCTACACAATACAATGGATAAGAATATGTGCACCTCAGAGTTTCTTTAGACATACAATCAGTAAAAGTGACCAAGTGATAAATCAATTACAATGACAACATAGTGGGTATCTCATTCATTGTTCCTGACTTTCTGCATCTTCAACTGAAGGTGGGATCATCAAGTTGATGTATCACGAGCGCAGGAAAGGGTATGTATTGCTTATTCGTGGCAATATCACTCTGCAATGGAAGTTGTCGGTAGTCTTTTTATCCAGACATTGCCCAATTTTTTCCATTAAACGCAAGGTTAGGTTTTACTTACATAGGGTTCATTTCTAAATTTAGGAATTCTTCAAAAATGATTAATGGTTAAATTTGGTGTTCAGGCATTGATCCCGATATCTAAATCCAGTGGGATATACGGGAGTTGATCCCTACAAATTGTATGTCACGAGTCCTCGATCAAACTTTTATTTTGTTTTCTGGACTGCTAATAATAGAGAATCATGAGCTAAATGAAAGTTTATGAAGATATCTGGTATTTTGATGGATGTTTGGGATTGGAGTTTTCACCATTTTAATTGTCAATATTCCAAATTATTAATTTGTATTTGATATTTGTTTTTATGGTTCTTTACTCATTGAATTTTCTATATTAGGATCTAAACTGAGCTCATTGAATTAATTTGGTTTGTGATGAAACCTTCATCTACAAACTATATTGTAGTTTTGATTTGAAGGCGATGAGATAATTTGTAAATACTTTAGGGCTGCTGACACGTGGCACAATATAAATCTAATCCTGCAGTTCTCATCTTTCATTCATTATGTGTCTATTCTGTTTCAATGACAATGAATATTGTGTCTTTGTATTATCTTTCAATTATTGTAGCAGAGATTGAGCAACTATGACCATCATTGTCGCCGTAATTCGGTAGGTGCAAGTGACGAGGAGTCCACAGGAGAGGAACACCAGGCTAGAGAACATGTGACAGAGGATTTGGAATTTGGCACGCCAGAAAAAGCAGGTGGGTTTCTTTAATCAATTTTTTTTCTTAGCGATTTTTTAATTAATGGGATGGATAGAATAGGCGATTCCTGCAGAAGGATGGCAAGTTTGTGAAATTATTGGTGTTTGCTGGTTTCAGATCGTTTTTGGGTATTAAATTATTTATTTCAAAGTCATTGGTTTGAGTTTTTGTATAGTTTTGAGATTTTTCTTTGTGTTTGTTTTTTGTTACTGCATGCAATTGTAGAATATTTGGAGGTGAGAGGTTAATATGAGTCAAGTATATTTACGCCAGTGCCTCCATTTTCTTACCTTTTGCTAGAGATCATCCAATATACTTTCGGTAGCGGAATGTGTTTATTGCTCCAAAGATGTTATGAGACTACTATCTTTTGCAAAATTACCGCAGCCTAAGTGTCTCTCTCATTCATTTGCTTTGCATATGTGACATGGCAATCTTTTTCCTTAATTTAGTTGCTCAATGTGCACACAGAATTAATGGTATCTTCCTTGATTTTTTTTTTTTTTTGGCTCAATGTTCGACTTATTTCATACCAATTACTGTATGAGAACATTTAAAAAAAAAAAATTCCTATATTAAAAGGTAGACAAACAATGTCAAATCTATTAGAATCCAATTTTTTTAGACGCATTGGATACATTTATATTGTTTCAATATTGATAAATTTTCAATTTAATCACCTCCCACTACTTTGGCCGAATGCCTTTCATTGACAAATAATGTATGTAGCTTGTGAGAGAAGAAGCCCAGAGAAAGTCTTGAACGTGAAAGAGGTCGTAGAGAAGCAGTTGTTGATTTGTCTGAAGAGTTATCAGAAGGGAAAAAAGTAAACGTGTTTACCTTTTACATCAGTCATTGAACGTGTCTGGTTTATAATTACATAGGTGCTCAGGTTTATAATTACATAGGTGCTCACTTACATTCTGTGTTCATGCCGTATGATTAGTTGAAGGTAGAGGTAAAAAAGAGTGAAGGCAAGCCTGAAAAAGAAGGTTTCCAAGAAGAAAGAGGAATCAAGTGATGATTCATACGATGATGAAAATAGCTCTTATGAGGATGTTAAAAACAAAATCAATTTTTTTGGGGCATGTACATGAGCTTTCTTTGCTCGAGGAGCATCATCTTCAGTGCAGAAATCGTCACAACTTGTCCAGATTTCTTCTGGACAGCAGCAGGGCCCTTTTTAGGTATAGCATCAAAGTTATTCACATTTTTGCTGCAGCAAATTATGAATTCTATTCTTGAGATGTTCAATTATTTTGGGGATTCTTCAGGTAAGTGGTTCTTCTGATGGAGGTTGCAAATGATGTGCTGATTTGAGATTCATTTAGCTTTAAAAATTGTAAAGTTACTGGCTCATTCCAATTGAACAGAATCCAAACATATGAAAACATGAAATATGAGAAAAATTATTCAAAATGAAGCAATAATCAAGAGTTTTAATAAGGGTATTCGTTTATTCGATTAAAAAATAATTTAAAATAAGCCCGTGCATCGCACGGGTAAAATCTAGTCTTTATATATAAAAAGGAGGATTAGGTCTCTCCAGCATTTGACAAGTGTCCATTTAGAGGCATTGGTATGTTGCCATGTGTCATTTTGAGAAAAGAAAAAAATATATAAGTCATTAAATTTATCTTCCAAGAGTCTTTTCTTATCTCCCATTAAATTCCAGTTTCACTAATGAAAATCTTTTTATATTCAAAATTGAGGCTATATATATATAAGGAGAGGTGAAACTCATATCCTTAATAGAAGTGAAAGGTCACCGGCCGTGAGAGGGTTACTAATATCATAAGATAATATTATTATTTTCAAGCATTTGTTTCTTGTATGCACTTGCCAGATCATTGGCTTTGCAGAGAATATTGATAGAAGATAATTAGTTTCTTTGGCATATTGCATGAATTCTTATGCACACGTTGAGTTTTCAATGGTTGTTGTGTAATTCTTAGTTGTTATGTATTAGTTTTAATTAGGCCCACAGTATATAGGATTCAATAGTATGTATATCATCATTGCATAATTCATATAGGATCCAAATTTATTTTATTTTTTTTGCAAAAAGATTCCATTAATTAAGATAATAATTACATAGTTTTTTTGGAAGTGGTACAAGCTAGGGATACCAAATGAGAAAGAAGGAGAATATATAATCTAAGGAAGCTAAGTTTACCTTGTGAGTTTCCAAATGAGTATTCAAGCATGTAGTTGCAGTACAGTATGTCTTCTGCATCTCTCCCAGTGCGGCCTCAGCTCTCCCATCTTGAAGATAATTCTTATCATTGATTTTATTTGGTGTAAATTTTATTGTCTATGCTGATGATCAAACTCCAAAGCATTACTTAGGGAGTAAAATGTAAACTATATATCTCACCCGATGTCTGTTAGTACGTACTCCCAACATAAATTACATAATAACTGTACAATTGCTTCAAGGGAATGTTGACTCCCATTAAAAATGTATGATATCGGTTTTATTAATTCAGAAGTTGTACATCATATGCAACATATGGATATTAAAATAAGCACTGCATTTCAATAGATTATAAAACTTACTTGATTTGGTTAAAAAGACGAGTCTCACTTAAGTGTTAAAAAACAAAGGCGAGACGGAACTACTGCTGTAAACGTAAGCCTAAAATTTGTGTGTTGATGTTGAAGCATTGACTATTGGAAAATGGGAAGGAAAAGAGAATTTAGAACCAGCTCAGTACATGCATGATTTTCTTTTTCACAGGTTCGACCACCTTCTTCAGTGTATATGTTTGATCAATCATCAAAAGAGTAATCCTAAATCTAATAAAAAATGTTGAAAGAAAATTTAGTTAAGGACCTAAGGTTGAACTTAAAAATCTACATAGAAAACACAGATGCATCTTAATTTTTTCATTTAATATGTAAAATTGATTGTCCCAAATTTGTAGTTAATTATACTTTAAACATTTTTTATTATGTATATATTGATTGTATTCTTATTTTGTATTAATTTAATTTGAAAGGAATAGATAAATCACCAAAATAGAAAGAAAAAAAAAACAAAGTTAAAGGGAAAAAACAAATCTATTTCGCGCAATTTATGCTTAAAAAAAAAATGTCAAGGTACTTCTTGCTCTTGATAATGCATAGATAGCAAATTAGGTGTAAATTGTTTGCATTTGTATGCATGAGGTAATTTTCCCGAGACAGCTAAAAAGATAAGTCAAAGAATCATAGAGAAAAAAACTATTTACGTCCCATAACTTTTACCTTTTTTGAAAAACATCCCCAAATAGTTAAAATTTTAATTTAAGTCCCATAACTTTTTCAATTGCTTAATTTAAGTCCAATTTTCACTAGAAATCCCCAAATTTATGTTAATGGGACGTAAATTGAGCAATTAAAGAAGTTATGGGACGTAAATTAATTTTTTAATTAAAATGGGACGTTATGCGAAAAAGACAAAAATATTCAACAAATGTGTACAATTCACTATAAAATTAATGTAGTCTATGTTATACAATCAAATAAAAAAATAATTCATAAATTCACAAATTAATTAATTATTATACAAATCAATTAACTTACCTAATTCATTATTAGGAAAATTATTAACTTGCATAATTAGAAAAAAATTATAATTACAATATAAATATAAGTAATATAAAATAAATTATGAATATTAATTAAAATACTAAATAATATTTTAAAATATATGAAAATAAATTTAGTATAATATTTAAATAAGTAAATAATTTTTCATAATATCAAAAATAATATAATATCAAAAAACATTTTTAGAAATCAATTAACATACTCAAATAAATATAAATTTTATCTTTAAAATAATAAAAATCCCAAATAATTATTTTTTATTAAAATGGTCAAAAACTCTTATTAAAACTCAACAAATATTTTAATATTTTAAATAAATACAAAATTTCATAAATATTTAAAATTCCCAAATAAATCAAAAAATATTCAAATATATCCAAAATTCTCACCCCTTACCCACGGTAATTGAAAGATGATGATGAACAATATACTTTTTAACAATTTGTTAATTTTTTTTTCATTTTTATTATATAATTTTTAATTTGATATTAGTTCGTACAAAAATATGTGGACCTACTTTGTGTAATGCTTAGATTAATTTTTATATTCATTTGATTACTTTAAAATAAATAATTTTATAATATTTATATTGTAATTATAAATTTTTTTCTAATTAGGTAAGTTAATAATTTTTCTAATAATAAATTAGGTAAGTTAATTAATTTTTATAATAATTAATTACTTTATGAATAAATAAATTTTTTTTTATATTAAAATAAGTTAATTTATGAATAAATGAATTTTTTTTTATTTGATTGTATAACATAAACTACATTAATTTTATAGTGAATTGTACACATTTGTTGAATATTTTTATCTTTTTCGCATAACGTCCCATTTTAATTAAAAATTTAATTTACGTCCCATAACTTCTTCAATTGCTCAATTTACGTCCCATTTACATAAATTTGGGGATTTTTAGCAAAAATTGGACGTAAATTAAGCAATTGAAAAAGTTATGGGACGTAAATTAAAATTTTATCTTTTTTGGGACGTTTTTCAAAAAAGGTAAAAGTTACGGGACGTAAATAATTTTTTTCTCAAGAATCATATGAAATTACAAAAGATTAATAATCTTTGCAATTGAAGTCAAATAATTATTTTCAATCAAATAAATTATAAGGGAAAATCTCAAATAATTGCTACACTACTTTTTATAAGTGTGCTTGACCTGTATATAAACAAATTTAAATACTCCCACAAAAAAAATATATATCAAGTTTTAAAACCAGTGACATTTTATATATTACAAAAAATAAAGTTACAATAGATGCACGGGTAAACACTAGTCTTCATAGTACTATATCACTGTAGCATCTTTAGGCAATGGACTTTTAGGGTTTTAATTATCCCCCACATGACAGTGATTTACGAGTTAGACAATTTGGTTGTCCTTTTGAACCCAGTTCTTGGGATCTCCAGTCATTTAGGTAAGTTTTCCTTCATCTCAACTCATCTTTTCTAAGGTTTTTAATTAGTTCCATTCCTTTACACAAATATTGTGTTATCATCTACAAACGTGGTAGAATATTTTATTTCCACCACAATTTTGCACGATTTTTAAATCACACACATTTGTATGAATTAAATCAAGTGGTTCACTATTTCTTTCAATAGTTTGGAAAGATGATCAAGTCATTTTCGCTTCCACACAAATCTCACATTTGTGATTTGTATCATTATGGAGTTTTGGTATGCTATTTAAATTCATCAAATTTCTAAATGAATTAAAATTAACAAGTCCCAATTGATCATGCCAAGTAAATAGATGACTCAAGAAATAATCAGAAGTAGAAGCATTTTTATTCATTTTATTCTTGACAATCATTACATTGAGCAACATTCTCATTTATTCTTGACTGTCATTACATTGAGCAACACTCTCAATTATTCTTGACTGTCATCACATTGAGCTTGAATAACCCATCACTCTCATAGCCCTTACCAACAAACACTCTATTTTTGGATAATATAATTTTATCCGACCCTATTACAATGCGAAAGCCATGCTTATTCAATAAAGATCCGGACACTAGATTTTTACGAATGTCCGATACATACAACACATTGTTTAGAGTTACTTCTTTTCCGGAAGAGAATTTCAACACCATTTTCCTTTGCCCTTGACTTCGGAAGTGGCTGAATTTCCCAAGAAGAGTTTTTCTTCATTCACATTTTCGTCAAGGACGTTGAATATCTCCTTAGACAAACAAATATGACGGGTAGTTTTAAAACCAGCTACATTTTTTATATTACAAAAAATAAAGTTAAAATAGATGCACGGGTAAACACTAGTCCTCATAGTACTATATCACTGTAGCATCTTTAGGCAATGGACTTTTAGGGTTTTAATTATCCCCCACATGACAGTGATTTACGAGTTAGACAATTTGGTTGTCCTTTTGAACCCAGTTCTTGGGATCTCCAGTCATTTAGGTAAGTTTTCCTTCATCTCAACTCATCTTTTCTAAGGTTTTTAATTAGTTTCATTCCTTTACACAAATATTGTGTTATCATCTACAAACGTGGTAGAATATTTTATTTCCACCACAATTTTGCACGATTTTTAAATCACACACATTTGTATGAATTAAATCAAGTGGTTCACTATTTCTTTCAATAGTTTGGAAAGATGATCAAGTCATTTTCGCTTCCACACAAATCTCACATTTGTGATTTGTATCAATATGGAGTACGTATGCTATTTAAATTCATCAATTTTCTAAATGAATTAAAATTAACAAGTCCCAATTGATCATGCCAAGTAAATAGATGACTCAAGAAATAATCAGAAGTAGAAGCATTTTTATTCATTTTATTCTTGACAATCATTACATTGAGCAACATTCTCATTTATTCTTGACTGTCATTACATTGAGCAACACTCTCAATTATTCTTGACTGTCATTACATTGTGCTTGAATAACCCATCACTCTCATAGCGCTTACCAACAAACACTCCATTTTTGGATAATATAATTTTATCCGACCCTATTACAATGCGAAAGCCATGCTTATTCAATAAAGATCCGGACACTAGATTTTTACGAATGTCCGATACATACAACACATTGTTTAGAGTTACTTCTTTTCCGGAAGAGAATTTCAACACCATTTTCCTTTGCCCTTGACATCGGAAGTGGCTGAATTTCCCAAGAAGAGTTTTTCTTCATTCACATTTTTGTCAAGGACGTTGAATATCTCCTTAGACAAACAAATATGACGGGTAGTTTTAAAACCAGCGACATTTTTTATATTACAAAAAATAAAGTTACAATAGATGCACGGGTAAACACTAGTCCTCATAGTACTATATCACTGTAGCATCTTTAGGCAATGGACTTTTAGGGTTTTAATTATCCCCCACATGACAGTGATTTACGAGTTAGACAATTTGGTTGTCCTTTTGAACCCAGTTCTTGGGATCTCCAGTCATTTAGGTAAGTTTTCCTTCATCTCAACTCATCTTTTCTAAGGTTTTTAATTAGTTTCATTCCTTTACACAAATATTGTGTTATCGTCTACAAACGTGGTAGAATATTTTATTTCCACCACAATTTTGCACGATTTTTAAATCACACACATTTGTATGAATTAAATCAAGTGGTTCACTATTTCTTTCAATAGTTTGGAAAGATGATCAAGTCATTTTCGCTTCCACACAAATCTCACATTTGTGATTTGTATCAATATGGAGTACGTATGCTATTTAAATTCATCAATTTTCTAAATGAATTAAAATTAACAAGTCCCAATTGATCATGCCAAGTAAATAGATGACTCAAGAAATAATCAGAAGTAGAAGCATTTTTATTCATTTTATTCTTGACAATCATTACATTGAGCAACATTCTCATTTATTCTTGACTGTCATTACATTGAGCAACACTCTCAATTATTCTTGACTGTCATTACATTGTGCTTGAATAACCCATCACTCTCATAGCGCTTACCAACAAACACTCCATTTTTGGATAATATAATTTTATCCGACCCTATTACAATGCGAAAGCCATGCTTATTCAATAAAGACCCGGACACTAGATTTTTACGAATGTCCGATACATACAACACATTGTTTAGAGTTACTTCTTTTCCGGAAGAGAATTTCAACACCATTTTCCTTTGCCCTTGACATCGGAAGTGGCTGAATTTCCCAAGAAGAGTTTTTCTTCATTCACATTTTCGTCAAGGACGTTGAATATCTCCTTAGACAAACAAATATGACGGGTAGCACCCGTATCAATCCACCATTCACGTGGGTTTGAACCCACCATGTTCACTTCAGAAACCACAGCAGCAAAGTGTTCATCATTCACCATGTTCACTTGGTCCTTTTTCGGTTTTCTACATTCAATAGTTTTGTGTCCGGGTTTATCACAGTTGTGGCAATTGCCCATGAACTTTCTTTTAAATTCTCCCTTTTTAGGAGCCAAGTTTTCATCAATTTTTCTTTTCCCTTTATCATTTGGATTGGCCTTCGAGTTTTGTTCAACAACATTTGCTTTGGGCTCGTGATCGTACCTTTTTTCAGATTTCTTGTTATCCTCTTCAATGCGAAGACGAACAATAAGCTCCTCCACGTTCATCTCCCTTCGTTTGTGCTTCAAATAGTTCTTGAAGTCTTGCTAAGCGGGAGGTAATTTTTCGATAATAGCGGCCCCTTGAAAAGTTTCGCTAATCACCATCCTCTCGGCATGAATATCATGAATTAATAATAACCTTAACTCCTGCACTTGTGTAACAACCGGTTTAGTATCCACCATTTTAAAATCAAGGAACTTACCAATGAGAAATTTTTGGCACCGGCATCCTCCGTCTTGTATTTTTTTCAAGAGTATTCCATAGTTCTTTTGCGGAAGACACACCAATGTACACATTGTACAAACCATCATCAAGGATATTCATTAAATAATTACGGCATAGGAAATCACAATGTTTCCATGCATCAAAAGCATTCACCGCTTGCACATCAGGATCCTCGGGCAATCGAGGTGGATCTTCCTTCAAAAATCTCGCCAAATTCAATGTTGTCAAATAGAACAACATTTTTTGTTGCCAACGTTTGAAATTCAAACCAATAAATTTCTCCGGTTTATCATGGTGATTGACCGGAATAGTGATTTGGTGACGTGCAAGAGTAGTGGAAGATGAAGCAATTACCGAGAAACATTTTTCGAAGGTACATCGGTATGAAGGGCAGGGACAACTTCGTTGGTCATAGCAAGGTTTGTATCAGCCATCTAAAAAAAAGGAGTAATATTGTTTTAAGATTGTTAGAAAAAATGCACCGTAGATGGCTAAAACACTTTTTAGAAACGAAGAATTGAGGCTTGTGTAAACACAATTTTCTTAAAACAATATTCATCCTTCACTCTCGGTGCTAGTGACTATTAGGAAGTTTGTTTCCCAGGATACAATGATTAAATAACAAAATACTAGCACACGTATTTTGTTTACGGCGAACCGAGAAGTTGCCCGAAATATATCACCCGAGTGCCAAGGGAATGTTAGCAAATATAAGAAGTAAGAACAACGAGGCAAATTCCGGATTGCGTTTGATCTCTCCAAATTTTCCGTGTGTTTGGGATTGTGGAATGCAACTATTTATAGGCAACTCAATTGTTGCCCCAATAAATATTGCAATAAATTGGACCAAAATTGTAAATGGACCAAAACTGTCATTTCAATTATATGACACCTTTTATGATTTTCAAACTCACGTAACTGTAACCTCCCCATCATTCAACTTGATGTAATTTCAAGTTTTTAAAATTCAAAATGAAACTGCCCAATTTTCCAATTTATTTTGGCAGTTTCAATTCAATTTATTTCGACGGTTACAACAATTGTTTGAAATTCATTTCGCATTCATTCCAATTCTAAAATGGACAAATGAGATATCGAGTTGAAGCTCACTTCGAAGCACATTTTCCAACAATTATGTGAAATATAAATACCAGCATATACATTAGCATTATTCATTCAAAACTTGTCTTGAATTGTACGTTCATATGGATCATTTCAAATTTCTCCAGCACTCTATATTTTTGTGTCTTATTACAACTGTTTTTACTGTAATTTCTCTAGAAATTCCCTTTAATCAAGAGTATATTACTCAATGGGGAGGAGGCCATGTGACCCCTCTTGATAATGGCAATCAAGTTCAAATTCTACTCGATCAAAACTCTGGTTCACACCTTAAATTTCACTTTACTTTATCACTTGAAAAAAAAAAGGTTTTGATTAACAACCGATTAGAGGCCGTTTTGAGACCATTTTTGATTAATCACTATAATTATCGTATCAAATATTTTGAAACCATTTTCATGTGTCGATCTCTAAATTAAATTATAGACCGTTGATGCGGTTTAAAAAGGGCCCAAAATGATGGGTCGGTCCGATTTTTTTGGGCTCTAATACGGTCTCAAAACGGTGTGAAATTTAGAGACCGTAATATACGGTCTCTAAATGGACTCAAATAACATTTAGACCCATTTATTAATCGGGTCAAACACGGTCTACAAATTAGAGACTGGATTTGGCGGTCTCAAAGCAGTCTTGAATAAAGTGACAACCCGTTTAATATTCGGGTCAAAACACGGTCTCTAAACAATCTACAATTATAGACCGATAATTGTGGTCTCTAATCAGTATGTACGTGTGGGTCAATCCATGTGTATTCGGTTTACAAATTAATCTTTAAACCGTCTATAATATTATATTCTCTTTATTACTTTATTTTTATTAATTACATCATCTTGATTCAAACTATTGTAATGCAGGGGGTGGATTTAGATCAAAATATGCTTATGGTTCAGGCTTTTTTTCTATGAATATTAAAGTTCCGCGAAATGAAAGAGGAGTCGTTACTACATTTTACGTATGTAAAATCTTATTTGCATCACATTTTATCAAAATACATAACAATTTTATTTATATATTTATTTTTGTCACACAGTTAACTTCAGAGCCCGATAATGCTCCAAGAAATCATGATGAGCTTGATTTTGAGTTCGTGGGTGGAACGCCATATATATTAAACACTAATATATTTGCGGATGATTCCGGTAACAGAGAGCAAACATTTAAACTTTGGTTTGATCCAACATTAGCTTTTCACGAATATGCAATTCTATGGAACCAACACCAAATTGTGTAGGTAATTCCTTCCATTTCTACACTTTCTTTTTTCTACCGGAGACACTAATTTATACTCCATCCGTTCACCAAAAGTGTGCTTTGGGTCCATAAATAATATGCTTATTCTATTTAAATAGTTAACTTTTGAGTATTTTTTCAACTTTATTAACAAGATTGAATATTTACCAACAATATTCTTTACTCGTTACCCCATATATCTTTTTTATAATTTAAATATGATCTTTTAAAAAAAAAAGTGAGCACACTTTTGATGGATAGAGTGAGTAATTTTTACTTCCTCTATCTTAAACCTGTTTTCACTTGTCCCCAAAATTCGTTATTGCAATTTCTTACACAATATTCTTACTCTATCACGTTAACAAAGTTTACATTCTCAGTTTTTCTTAATTTTAAAGTCCAAATCAGTGTGAAAACTGATTTGAAACGGGGGAGTATTTATGCACTTGCTCCTTTAATTAATTTTTTTTTGTGGGCTTACTATTATTTATTTATTTATTTTTAAAGGTTCTGGGTGGATAAAATTCCAATTAGAGTGTTAAAGAATGATGGAAAAGTGATCAAGTACCCAAAATTTCCAATGTTCGTACAAGCAAGTGTATGGAACGCAACACAATGGAGGGGACCTCCAAACTGGAGTCACGGCCCATTTGTTGCTAACTTTCGTGAGTTTGGAATCGTTGGATGTCCTTACGATCGTGCACATCCTCTAAATTGTTACTCTCCACAATTTATTTGGAACGCGCCTAAAAATTGGCAACTTGATCCGCAACAACAAGCCTTATATGAAAAGATCAGGAGGGATAACATGGTATTCGATTATTGCAAGAATGGTCGTAACTTTCCAGAATGTAATTAATATAAAAATATGGGAAAGAATTATTCGATAAGGTGGATTAAACTAGTCGCAATTTTTACGATGTAATTAATATAAATGTGGGTTTCATTTTCATATATATATATATATATATATATATATATATATATATGTTTTTTGAAGCATCATTTTCATATTATTAATTTGTCTAAAATAGATACAATTCAACTTAATTGTCATAAATGTCATTTCTATCATTTTAATGTATTTTATTTTTCACACCCCACACGTTAGCACCTCTTACACTATATCATCTAAGAACTTTGATTCTTGTTGATGATCAAAACAAGGATCATCTTGGAGAAGAAATGCAAGATTGGCTCTAAAATGTGAAAACAGAATATGATTTATTCATTCAATTGAAAGTGTACAGAAAGCCCTGTTTATATAAGCTAATTAACAAAGGCCATTAGCTTAACTAACTAAACAAACTTAAAAACTAATTAACTACCCCAACAATACAAAGTAGAAGTGTATGTATGGGTGCAAACAATAGAGAGTGTGCTAACTAACTACTTTGAGCCTTTATACCCCCTCAAAATGGGAGTGGATATCAATTAACCCCATTTTGGATTTATGTAAGTTGAAGGTGGAAGGAGGCAGTGGTTTGGTGAGCATATCTGCCAGATTCTCCTCAGTTGGAATATGCACTAGTGTGAGCAGTCCTTCATGAATCTTCTCCCTTGTGAAGTGATAGTCCAATGAAATGTGTTTTGTTCTTTGATGAAGGCAAGGGTTGTGTGCTATGGAGAAAGCACTCTTGCTGTCAGTGTACATTGTTGAAGGTGTGGAATGTTGAATCTTCAAGTCATCAAGGATGTAATGAATCCATTGTAGCTCACATGTGGTTGAAGCAAGAGCCCTATATTCAGCCTCAGCTGAAGACCTGCTCACAGTAGACTGTTTCTTGGATTTCCAAGAGATTAGTGAATTGCCAAAGTAAATACTATACCCTGTGATGCTTTTCCTTGTTTGTACACACCTTGCCCAATCAGAATCAGAGAAAGCATGCAATTTAAATGAAGTATGCTTGGGGTAAAACACTCCAGTACCAGGATTACCTTTTATGTACCTTAAAACTCTGTGGACAGCAGATAAATGTGCCTCAGTAGGAGCTTGCATGTACTGGCTTAATGTTTGAACTGCATAGGAGATGTCAGGTCTAGTGACAGTTAAGTAAAGAAGTTTACCAATGAGCTTCCTATACTGTTCAGGATGAGCAAGTGGAGGAGAATTAGTGTCAAAGGTCCATTTAGGATCCATTGGTGTGGAACATGGCTTACATCCCAAATAACCAGATTCTTGAAGTAAGTCAAGAGCATATTTTCTTTGACATAGAGTCATGCCAGTGTTGTTTCTGGCAATTTCAATGCCCAAAATGTATCTTAAAGAGCCAAGATCTTTGATAGTGAATGTGTTGTGCAAATGAAGTTTGATTGTGTTGATAGTGTCAAGGTTAGTTCCTGTAACAATGAGGTCATCAACATAACAAAGAATGGCAGTGAAATCAATGTTATTTTGTCTAGTGAAAAGAGAAGTGTCAGCCTTGGATTGAGTAAAGCCTAATGACAAGAGACAGTCAGTTAGTTTTGTAAACCACTGCTTTGAAGCCTGTTTTAAGCCATATAGACTTTTGTGTAATTTGCAAACTTTTGTCTCAGTTTGAGAAACATAACCAGGAGGGGGTAACATATATAGTTCTTCATCCAAATCACCATGTAAGAAAGCATTGTTAACATCTAATTGATGCACATGCCAATTTTTAGAAGTAGCAACAGCAATCAAGATTCTTACAGTAGTTATTTTGGCCACAGGTGAAAAAGTATCAAAGTAATCTATTCCTTCTTGTTGAGTGTAGCCTTTAGCAACCAATCTAGCTTTATACCTCTCTATAGAACCATCAAATTTGTATTTAATTTTATAAATCCATCTACAGCCTATACAGTGTTTCCCTAAAGGGAGATCAACAAGAGTCCAAGTGTGATTCTTTTCTAAAGCATCAATTTCATTTTTCATAGCAATAACCCAATTTTGATTTAAAGCAGCCTGTTTATATGTCTTGGGCTCTTGTTGATGAGAGATAGAGGCTGTAAAGGATTTAAAATTGTGAGACAACCTATCAGTAGACAGGAATTGCTGAATAGGGTAATGAACATCAGAAAAAGAGAGATTGAGCTTAGCATGATCTACAGAGGCAGGTAGATTGGTTTCATAGACTTGCAAATAGGCAGGCTGTGTTTTGGTTCTAGAAGGTCTAGTGTGTGGTTCCACCCTTATAACATCAGAATGTGATGTAGGATTAGAAGTATCCTCATGGTGAGTGGTGTTGTTAGTGGAAAGAGTGGTATCAATAGGAGTGGGAGAATCTGTGTGATTGTTGAACTCAGTTATCAAGTCAGTGTGAATGCAAGTATCAGTGTCATCATCATCAGAGATGGGAGGAGAGATTGCAGGGACAGTGTTCTTGATGGCAAAAGGGAATACATGTTCAAAAAAAACTAACATTTCTGGAGATGATGAATTTGCCAGTGTTAAGATCTAGGAGTTTGTAGCCTTTAGTACCAAAAGGATATCCAATAAACACACATTTAGTAGCTCTAGGATCAAATTTTTGTCTATTAGCAACAAGAGTGTTAGCAAAACACAAACAACCAAAAGTTCTGAATATAGAATAATCAGGTTTTACCCCATGCAAAAGTTCAAAAGGAGATCTGTGTTTAAGAATAGAGGAAGGTATCCTATTGATAATAAAGGCAGCAGTTTTAATGCTTTCACTCCAGAATGTTAAGGGGAGATGAGACTGAAACATGATAGCCCTAGCCACTTGAAGGAGATGTTGGTGTTTTCTTTCAACTATCCCATTCTGCTGGGGAGTTTCAACACAAGAGGTTTGATGGATTATACCCAATTTATGGTAGAAGTCAGAAAGTATGAATTCTGTCCCATTATCACTTCTAATGGTTTGAATTTTAGTGTTAAACTGAGTGAGAACCATATTATAGAAATTTTCTAAAGAGTGTTTAACATCACTTTTGACTTTCAAGAGGTAAATCCAAGTGCATCTACTGAAATCATCCACTATAGTTAGAAAGTACTTATGACCAGTGACAGAGCATAAAGAAAAGGGGCCCCAAACATCACAATGGATTAATTGAAAAGCATAAGATGAAACAGAGGTGCTTATAGGAAATGGTCTTTTCTTTTGCTTAGCCAAAGGACAAATCAAACATTCATTATGCAAATCAGTAGCAGTTACATTCAAATCAGGAATGTGCATCATGCATTTTCTAGATGTGTGGCCTAATCTCTTATGCCACAGATCAAACATACAGTAATCAATCTTAGAACTACCAGAAACAATAGATTTCTCTAAGGCACAGTTTATACATGGATGAATGGTGTGTAAGAGGTACAGGCCTCTCACTTGCTCAGCAGTACCAATCACCTTCTTGGTCAAATTGTCCTGTAAAATGCAATGTGAGGACAAGAAACTAACAGTGCAATTAGAGTATCTAGTCAAATGGCTGATAGATAACAGATTGAAAGTAAAATCTGGAACATATAAAACATTGTACAAAGTAAGATGTTCATTAATAATGATGTTTCCCATGTGTGTAGCAGTGGAAACAGCATTATTAGGGAGAGAGACTTTGATATTAGCAGTAGATGGAGGAGTGGAAAACATGGAAATGTCAAAGACCATGTGATCTGTGGCTCCACTGTCTAATATCCAAGTGGAATGAGTATTGGAATTGAAACAAGTGCTGAAAGACATACCAGAAGTGGAGGGATCCTCAGGGTGAACAGTTGAAGCACCAGCCGCAGTATGGGAGGGATCCTTGGTGTCATTAGTGGGCTGCATCTTAGAAGAGCTTACAAACTTGTTAAACACATCAGGTTGGATAAGAGGATTGGAGATGTCTTTCCCAGGGATAGATCTAAGGGAGTTGTTGACAGATTTAGTTGAATCCTTATTAAGGGGCATTCTAGGCCCTTTCCAACCAGGAGGGAATCCAATTATGTAGAAGCACCTCTCAATTGTGTGGCCTAAACCATCACAATGGCTGCACTTGAGTGGCTTCCTCCTATCTCTGTAAAATCTGGGATTCTTTGCATTCATAGCAATGGTGTCAAGATGGAGAGGTTCAGGGGTAATGGTCAGAGTTCTTTGGGACTCTTCTTGGAGTAGGAGGCCATAGATTTTGGATAAAGGAGGAAAGGGAGATTGGAGTAAGAATTGGCTCCTAATGGTTGAATAAGAATCATGCAAGCCAACCAAGAATTTCATGACAGAATCTTGCTGCTGAGTTTGGGTCATTAGCTTAGGCAAATCACAAGTACAAGAATCCATTACACCACAAGTACATTGAAGGACTGGCCTAAAACTAAGATATTCATCCCATAAAGCCTTGAATTGATTATAGTAACATACCAAGGATTGAGAGCCCTGAGTGATGGAACTTAAAGATTTTTCTAGGTGATAAACTCTAGTGCCATCAGAAAGGGCATACCTAACCTTCAATTCATCCCAAACATCCTTAGCTATAGAAAAATACTCCAAGGTTCGTTTAATTTCAGGCACAATTGAATTTAAAATCCACATAAGAACAAGGTCGTTGGCTCTTACCCAAGCGGCATAAATGGCCGGTTCTTTCTCTTCATCGGGAACGGGCAAAGAACCATCGATCAGGCGACCTTTGTTCTTCACACTGAGGCCTCGTTTGATGGCGTGGCTCCAGGAGACATAATTGGTTCCGTCCAGAGGCTCGAGGACGATTGCTACAGCGGGATTGGCATTCTGATGCAACGCCAATGGAGAAAATGGGTTTAGGTCAGGATCAAGAGATGTGGCGTTGGTCGTGGAGGTGTTATCGGCCATAGATGCAGGCGAGAAGATGAATGTCAAGAAACCCAAAAAGAATCGCAGCCAAAAAAAAAAAATTCGCAGCCCTAGAAAAGAGGGAAACAACGATATGTGCAAAAACGGGAGGATCGAAGAATCATCCGGAAACTGATACCATGTTGATGATCAAAACAAGGATCATCTTGGAGAAGAAATGCAAGATTGGCTCTAAAATGTGAAAACAGAATATGATTTCTTCATTCAATTGAAAGTGTACAGATCAAAGCCCTGTTTATATAAGCTAATTAACAAAGGCCATTAGCTTAACTAACTAAACAAACTTAAAAACTAATTAACTACCCCAACAATACAAAGTAGAAGTGTATGTATGGGTGCAAACAATAGAGAGTGTGCTAACTAACTACTTTGAGCCTTTATAATTCTCTCTCATTTTCATCTTCCTCCCTTTCTCCTTTTCTAATCTTACATTTTTTTCTTTTACAAAAATAATCTCCACCATGTCTCCCCCACCCCCCAAAACCAAAAAGAAAAAACAAAACTCCATCTCCCGATTTAGGTTTTTTAAAACGCCAGGTTGATCATATACACTCTCGTCGAAAAATTATTATCGACAAAAGTGTATATTTTCGACCAACTATTGTTGAATTTTTTGCACCTCACACTCACAGATAGAGTGATACACTCTCCTCCTCCTTTTTTTTTTTTTTTCATTTTTCTTTTTAAATTTCAAATAATTATAAAAATTTCTAAAATGCCCTTAACATATACAACCCTATTTTATTAACCATTTTAGTAGATACACCCCTTGTCATGTTTTTTCGTCCCCAACCCCGCTTCTGACGCTGTCGTTGCCCCTTGCTCCGCCACGCCGCCGCCAACTATAGAATGTGAGGAGATATGTTTTGTTAATTGTAACGGTGTTTTACAAGAGAGTTATATACAACTAGAGATCTATTTTGTCAAGCTTATAATCAAGGCCATAATTAACTTTTGCCAGGCCTACAATCAAGGAATACATTGACTAAATATACACAAGATAATATTTAACATATATTCCTAATACGCCCCCTCAAGATAGAGCACCTTAGGACAGTCAAATCTTGGACATTAAAAGTTGTAGACGAGAGCTAGGGAGACGCTTGGTAAGGGCTAGAAGCTAACTACTGTAATGCAAAGCTTTGGTTCCCTTGCCCACTACGTAAATGCTAGATCTTTTGTGATAAAAAAAATAACCTCCTAAGTTACTTCAATCACCACTATGTATTCATCGAAATCTTATGGAGGTTGGGCTACATAGAAATCTTGGAGAGGTTATTATATGTCTTTCTACATAATAGGTACACCGTACATGTTTTCTTTATATTTTTGTCCATCTGTGGTAGCTTAAATGGTTTGAATGATTGAGTATTTCCATACTCTTACGAATTTTGTCCAACACATAGATCGAGAGCACCCTCGATTGATAGATACTTCATTCCTCTAATTGCAAAGCCAAATCATCCAACATGTACAAGTGACAACTTTTGCATCAATTGAGAGGATTTGCGCGCCAACAACGAACATTGATTGCATCATCTTCCTGTACAGCTGTTCTGTACTTCCTTTCATATTGACTGCAGGAAGGAAGAACTCTAATACATAGTCATTGTCACCAGTATAAGTACTTCTTAACCTGATTGCAACGGCGGCAGCATTTAGTCTAGATTTACGGACATGATGAACAAAGGGTGATTTGATTGAAGAGCCCTTCATATCCTTGTCGTTCACAGAGCAGCACACGTTTCTCATTTGCATTTTTATTGAATCCTATAGTGGTTGTCTTCACAGTATCCTCAAATATCAATTTCTAGCTCATGCTACCATTTTTAGCAAACAATCATTTATTTTTGGGCATGTAATATACCATTGTTTTTCACCCAATATTTCAATTTACTGGAAATCCAATTTTGGGTATTAAAGAAATCAAAGTGAGAAGCAATTTATAATAAAGTAATTGCAGCCTAGCAAGCAGAAACATCAAACTGAACAAGTTGTAACTTAAAAAACCAACTAGACAATGAAGAACCAACAGGCTCTTTTGCGAATTATCAGAAGTTATGAAATCAAAATCATAAACAACCCAATTACAATTAATCACCAGACAGGGGCCAACAAAATGCTAACAAATTTTTTCTTCATCAATTCCAGATTCAAGCATTTTCAACAGTAGCAAACATTGTAGTTTGATCCAAATTTTAAGAATTGCATGCCATGGAGTTCCAAGAATGAACACTCGGTTTAGGAATTTCAGCAAATAGCGCAATTAACATTAGAACAAGGCATCGCCAGGCATATTCAGCAAAATATATTTAGCTGGCCTTTTTCTATTCTTAGCTATACAAGTTTCGATTACCTGACAATTTAATTCATAAACTCAATGAGTAAGTGTTAACTATTATCCAGATTCCAGCCTAAGAGACAGAAAAGGTATCCAACAAACTAAATTCAACCTGATCAAAAATGAGTGTCTTAATTGTTTCTTAATCAATGTATATATGTAAAGCATTCAACTAAAAAAACAATCTAAAACCAATGACAAATATACATATGTGATCAAGAAAACATCAAAATATTCTTTATATATATATATGATAGTAGATCAATATTGCAAGACTGGGACAACGTCGTTACATTGGGGAATTAATTGAGGCAACATTACAACACTAGTTAAACTTGTTTCACAATAATTGTAAAGGCACCCAAACCTGAATAATTAAGCAAAAATAGATAAAGATTAAGCAAACAGGTTTCACAATTACAATCAGAATGGGCACAGTAAGATTTTGTAACAGAGTAATGAAACTACCTATTCAACTTCTTTCAGCATCTAATGCTTTCTGGTCCAAATTGTGGATTTCGAAGTTATTCTTCCATAGAAGTCGAACCTACATGATTACAACACATTTAATTTTTTCTAATCCACAAACCTAAATTGGAAAAGTAATTGAAGAACAAGGAACTCAATTTAACTGATCAAAATTATACCTCTTCCTCAAGAGTAGTGAGCTTCACGTTTTCACGCTAGTAATCATGCTCAAAATTCGAGAACGCGATTTTCAAACGATCAATTTCAGCAGTCAATCCCTCAACTTTCTTCTCGGAGTTTCTGAAACACTCGATTTTAGCATTTGCTTCTCAATTTTTTTCCTCCAGTATCAATTCTGCGATTACAATAGTAGCAACTTAGTATCAATTCAATTTAAGAAAGGTAATTTTGAATCGAAGGTAAAAATAAAAAATACATAATCGAGCGATTCAGAGCTTGGCCTCTTTCAACTCACATTCGAAAGAATTTTGGTTCCAGGTATCGGAACAAGACGACGGCGCTTGGTAATCAGCCGGAGAAGCTAGGGCATCGAATTAATATGAGAAAGAGAGAGAGAGAGACGAATATGGTAATGGTGGGAAGCAGTGATATCGATTTCGCCTCAGAGGTTAGCTCGTTTTTAGCCCTTTTCTTCTCTTCTTTAAAGGGAGGAATATTCAATTTAGATTATGTTGGATTTTTTTGAATTTTTAAAAGTCAGTAGATTTAGAAAATTCATAGACTGACACAGTTTAACTGACTTTTTTATTAATTTATAGTATGAATTTTCATAGATTTGACAGAATTTTTACACATTTTTTTATTAATTTACATGATTTCCATAAACTATGCCCCTAAATCTAATACACATTTTTTTATTAATTTAGATTTCCATAAACTATGCCCCTAAATCTATTGATGTAAACGTATATCGAACACACTTGTATATAAAAAAAATTATCTAAATTATTTAGAAAAAATACCAAAAATTTATTAGTTCAAAAAAAAAAATTATTATTCATCGTTATTATTCTCATCTTCATTTCCATTACAATTATTCCTCGAACTCATTTCCCACATACCATTAGCAATACTAGTTCTCCATGCATTAGCTTCAGTTTGTTGTAGTTGGCTTTGAGAAAGCAATTTCAAATTTTCTCTTCCATTTGTGGTGAATCTTGATCTTCTTCATATTCGACTGGAAATCCATTAGAGCGACATTCTTTCCGAAGCCTCTTCCATGTCGAAATGTTGTGAATCTTGATCTTCTCATATTCGACTGGAAATTCATCATAGCGGCATTCTTTCGGAAGAAAGTTATGCCCCAAACCAATACTAACTCTGCTTGGGTTTGAAATGGGAACGGAGGTGGGTTTTGAAAATTGTAAATCGAATTTATGTTATCGAACACCACGTGCTACCTTTAAGATCTCAAGAACATTGTGAATAAATGTTCTTGAGATCTTAAAGTTGGCATTAATGCTATAAATTAGGTGACGATCGAGAATATATTATTGCTAACCTAAAATACAGATATGTACTCCCTCCGTCCCACAAGTGTTTGCACCACAAATTGGGCACACTTTTTAAGAAAAAAGTGTAATGAGTGGAGTGTTGAGGGGTAATTTTGTAAAGTTATATGGATAAAGTAAAAAGGTGATTGGAAAGAGAGTAAAAGTAATGGCATTTTGTGTAAATACGTGAATATTGTGAGGGTGAGGTTTATGAGAATGTTTCCTTTTATGGGTGTGCAAACAATTGTGGGACGGACAAATAAGGCAAGTGTGCAAACAGTTGTGGGACGGAGGGAGTAATATTTTTCACGATAATAATGGTGGTGAACAATCTGTGATACTTATGCGAAGAACATAGTTACGTTTCTTGATTTTATTTCGTTTGAAGAAGAGCAGGAAGATGAACAGTGTGAGGGATTTTGTGGTTCGAAATACAGCAAGAATGCCTGTTTTTTCTCTACTTTTCAGCCATGAACCAGTTTTATAGTGTAAAATTCTGAAATAATAAAAACTTTTATAATGTTAGGTTAGTAGTTGAAATTTTGTTAGAAGAACAACAAAGTTTTTTTTTTCTTCTCTTTCAGAGTCTTCTGAGAGAGTCCGTTGTTTTAGAAGAGATTTTGAGTAGTGAAATTTATTTATATTTTGGAAGGAGAAAGAGTATTAAAATCTATAGATTGTTGAATACCTAAAGATTTTTAAAAACTTTTTAAAATTCGTATTGAATACCTCAAAATTTTGAAAGACTTTAAAAATCCAGATTGAATACCCCCAGATTTTAAAAGTACAAAAAAATCCAACAGAATCTCAATTGAATACACTCCCCCTAAGTTTGTTTCCCTCTTTTTTCCCTTTAAATATATTTTTTTTTTCCTTAAAATTCAAGTTAATTGAAATAATTTTACTTTTCCTGAAAAAAAAAATTGAGAGAAATTACGCAATAATAATTTGTTGGATTTCAGAGATTAGGAAAGTGAAAAACATATATAATGGGTTCCTCTTAAACAATTTGGAAATGGAATAAATGTTAGGGATAGTCGCAATTTTGAAAAAAAATCGAAAATACCTTATGTTTTGGGGTTCAGTTATACCCCCTTGTCCCCACGGTAGGTCGGCTTCTAGTAATACATGTGTTCCGACAGCGCCTTAAAACAAAAAAACAAAAACTTGTACACGAATTTGTCGTTGTTAATGAAGAGCGGATTAATTTTAAATACAAATTATGCATACAACATTTGTTTAATTTTGATCATTTGATTACACTTTCTCACATTCTTTGATTGCACTTCAATGTTGAAATTATCAAGTTCTCAATGTCATCAAGCTCAGTGTTTTCTCTATTTTGCAAATTCTAAATAATTATCTATTCTTAAATGTCAATTTATACCTAATAGAAACTCAAAAAAATGGATATTGGGACTTATTTTAAAAGTGATATTCCTTCTATTTATAATATATAGCGTTTTTACATTTTTTTTAATTCACTTTTAAATGTAAATTAATTGTATTTCTTTTAAATTTATTCTTAAGATTAATACATACTTAGATAAATGTATTTTTAATCAATTATTTTCTCAACATATATGCTCATTGATTTAAAAAGACTTATATTTTAAATATGAGGGTGTATATTTTTTTATTGTATAAGTAAGTGATTTTTCATAGTTGCACAAAAATGTGAGTCAATCACACGCAAGTTTTAATATATTATTAATATTAAATGCAATTTCATATAAGTATTAAAAATAATTAAATTAAATTTATAATATATTTATTCAACAACGATCTTCATTAATTGTTTTTAGTGTGTGGCATATACACACAATATCTATCTATACTTATATATTTGTAAACTTCTACTTTGACACATGTCACAACCACACACCTTCTACCTCAACCTCTCTCCTCTAAATCCTTTCATTTCAAAAATCCTTCACCCACATTCATTTTACTTTTTTGTTTCAATCTTTACCGTTCATTTAAATGGTTAATCTTAATCGTTAGATTTTAATTAAATCTCCTATATAATAGGAGCATATCTCTTTCATTTTTCTCAATTCACTCAATTCCTCCTCAATCATTCCTCAAGACCAGTTTCTTTTTAGTTGCAGATTCAAACATTCAGGTTTAGGGTTTAAGTTTTGCAAATCAAGCATATGTGAAATCCCATTTATGTTGCAGATTCAAACATTCAGGTTTAGGGTTTAAGTTTTGCAAATCAAGCATTCATGTGAAATCTCATTTATGCTGCAGCAGATCTATAATGGAGCATTGACGAGTATGTGAATCGTGTGAAATTATGTAAATTTAAATGTAATTTTTTGTTTATTTATAAGTTGTACAACTGTAATCTATTGATTTGACTCTCTCTCTCTCTCTCACCTGAATTGGCATCGCCCCTTCGTAATTCGATGATCGTAATTTTTTGCTTCACAAGTATTATTGCAAAAAATAATTATTGCTTCCTTTGTATCACAATTTTTTGCTTCTCAAGGATTATTGTAGTAGCTACGTCTCCTCTATTTGCACTGATTTTTTTTTTTATAAAGAAAATCAAACTATATATGGAGAACCTCACTTGAAATGGATAAAAAGTGTAGTGAAGAAGTTGATTTTTTTTTTTTGAAAACAGTGAAGAAGTAGATTTATGAATAAACAAAAATTAATTAATGATTGTAATGTAATATAATTTTATAAATATTGATTTAAAATATTGTGTGAGTTCTTCAAGTCAATTATCTCTTTAAATTTTACATTTAATATCGACCGTTATATCCTAAATTAACGTTGAGTTTGAAGAAATATAATTAATTATATCATTAATATAATTAAATTTAAATTAATCTAGCTAGGGATCTTTAGATTTTAGGAATATTTTTAGAAAATATAATGAAACGGTTACCTATTAAATATAAAAAAAATCAAAATTTTAGGATTTCCAATTTCATTAATTCATTTACATTTATTAAATAATTATTTTTAACAAATGTCATTACACTTTAAGTCAATCATCTCTTTCTTTTCTTTAATGTTTACCGTTATTTACCGTTATATCATAAATTAATGCCGAATGGGAAGAAATATAATTAATTACATTATTAATATAATTAAATTTAAATTAGTCTATTATCGGAAAATATGATTTCCATAAATTTAAAAAATTTACCCATGTTCCATTCAACAAACAGATTTCCAGTTTTTTTTTTAGCAATTAGTTTGAAAGATTATTCTCAATTTATTTTATCGAAAATACATTTAGAAATGTAGTTTATTATTCAAACTATAATATAAAAATAAAAATTTGCTATACATATTTAACCTGATTGTACCTATCATACATAAGTATTTTTATCACATGTTTTAAATTAATTCTTACATAATTTAAAATTAATTTTCTCTAATTAATGCACACAAGTAATAATTAATAATATTTACAACATATTTATACTATACATTTATTTCTTTAATTAACTTCATTTAATTTGAATAATTCTTATTACTTTTTATGTGATTATGATTATTGATTTCAAATATAGTGAATTTGAAGATATTAAGCATAATTTATGGGCGCAAGCATGTTATATCAAAATTAATGTTAAATTTGAAGATATTAAGTACAATTGACTCTTGATTAATTTACATTTAATATCTCATTTAAAATTTTTAATTTATTATAATTAATTTAAATTATTAATAAGTAAATCTCAATATAAATGAATTTTCAAACTTTAGGTGAATTAATGATTTTGATGTGTAATATAATTTTATAATGATTATTGATTTCCAATATAGTGAACTTGAAGATATTAAACATAATTTATTGTTCATTAATTTACATTTTATTATGAGAGTTATATCTAAATTAATGATAAATTTGAAGATATTAAGTACAATTGATTGTTGATTAATTTACATTTAATATCACTTTAAATTTTTTTAATTTGCTATAATTAATTTAAATTATTATTAAGCAAATCTCAATATAAATGAATTTTTAAACTTTTGGTGAATTAATGATTTTGATGTGTAATATAATTTTATAATGATTATGATTATGATTTTAAATATAGTAAGTTTTTAAATTAATGTTTAATCACATATTGATATTGAAAGTTGGTGTGTCTATAATACTTCTAAGAAATATTGACAAAAAAATATGAATTGTGCAATGAAACAAGATTGATTATTACAAATATGGAAATCATATACTTGAATAAAAAATAATTTTAGGAAGAAATTAGAAATATTGACAGTACGATATACATTCCACGAATGACGTTGTCTAATTCTGATCGAACACTTCACGTTAAGTTTCAGATAATTCATTTTCTGATCTTTTTGTCTATTGTGATAATGATAAATAAAATTCAAGGTTAATCGTTGTTAACGGTACGCGTGTATCTTCTAGAATTGTCAAATAATGCGTTTAGTTTAAGAGTGAAAAAGTAATGACATGTAATGTAAATAAGTGTATTGTGAGGTAAAAGATTTAACTAAGATTTCCTTATTTTGTGTATGTAAATAATACCGGGACATCTAAAAGGGGAAAGTCTGCAAATAATAGTGGGACACATAGAGTACTTTATAACTATATTTAATCGAATACATTTTTTAAAATTTACGTTTGAGTGATGATCAGTTGGAAAATTATATATGCATTGCTTGAGATTGATGAGTTACTTCAAAGAAACATGAAAATTTTAAGTAGATTCTTCTCAATATTTGTCCAAACATCCAAGAACTTATATATATCTCTACAACATATATAATGAACTCATTTTTTAATAGTTGAGGTATGATTGCATAGAGTTGTTAGAAGATACAATATGTTGACTTCTACTCTAACTTATGAACAAAGTGATGTACTACAAGAAATAGTTGAAATTGTTCGTTCCAATGCTGATGGAGTGTTCTTGATGCAGGAGCCATGCACGTTTCAAATGGAGAACACTTTCTGCAGTCATTAGATCTCACAGAGATATAATTCTTAACGTTGCATCAAGTGGTATAGATTCTCTCTTATTGCCTTGGGGATGTACTGCACATTCGAGGTTTTCAAATCCAATAAATATTATTGAATCATCCACCTACAACATAATGTCTAATACTCATTTATCAGAACATATAATAAAGTTAAAGCTAATAATATAGAATGAGGCACTGATGATTAACATATTACGTTGTAAGGTACTTGATTGAAGCCTAAAAGACATATTTAGAAATTATGGTGGGTGCATGTCTGATTTGCGCGCCTTTTGAAGGAAAGTCAGTCGTTTTTTGTGGAAACTTCGAATAAATTCTTCATGTTATTTCGAAGGGTTCTATATAGATAAGTACATTATAGTTCACTCTACCATCAGTACATTATAGTTCACTCTACCATCAATTCATTATATTTGTGAGAAATTGCAAGATATTGAGGCTAACGGGAAACATGAGGTTGCAAACAGAAAATTCTGATGTCTGAATTCTCGAGCTGAATTTTGAAAGTTAGGGATGAGGATCTTGGAGACAATGATGAGCATTTTTGCAAATATATATATTCTCGAAGAGAATTCGAAGTTTGTAATGTATATTGATATGTTCCTTTCAACAATAGTTGTGTACCTTACAAGACCTGTGTTCACACACGTGCAGTCATACAATGCAGCCTCTAAATTCAAGAGGAAGAATGGGTTAAAAATTATTTATCTCTATTTAAATAGAAAAACAGGTAAATGTGCAACAAATGTTGTTTACAAGATTTTTTTTATAAATTTGTAATTTTGTATCTTGATTTCTTTTATTAATAAAACCATACTTCTTTATTCTATTTTTTTAACACTATATGAAATAATTTCTTTTGCTATCAAAATTACTTTTTTTAATCTCTCAAATAGAATAACAATTTATTAAATTCATACTTAATTAATTAAAAGATTGATTTTTTTTTTAATTCAATTTTAATACTATAAAATAAAAAAATTACTTACTAAAAAATATAAATTAAAATATTCAACCCGTGTGATACAAAACCGGTGTTTATACACAAACAATTATATTGTAGTCTCTAAAGTAAAAAAAAAAAGTGTATTCATTTTTTTTTTGTCTAGATTGAAATGATTTTTATTTTGACAGAAAAATGAATTTTTTTTAAAGGTACAACGAATGTTATTTACAATGAAGTTTTTCAGTAATTTGTAATTTCTAATATTGATTTGTTTTAAAAATAAAATTATAATTTTCTATTCTATTATTGTTTTTTACACATATGTTTCATTTTTCAAATTTTTAATCAAATAACAAGTTTGTAAATATATAAAAGTATATGTTTTAAAGATTATTTTTTTAATTAATAAATTAAAATTAAAATATATTATAAATTTATTTAAATTCCGCGTAAAACGCGGGTCTTACACTAGTTATACATATATACATAGAAGAAACACGCACAAAATCCAAAGAAACCGTTATGTAGCTCCATTTTTAAAACTAACTAAAACTCTCATTGATCAAGAATGACAACTAGTATCATTGGGAGTTCGTTGAGTACTACTACCACTTTCAAATCCACGATTAGCAAAATTTTACCACCGTTACTTCCAACCCCCAACACGTCCATGAGTGGATCCTCGACAACACTTTCCAAAACTAGTAGTTGTTGGTCACTTCAAGTGCACAACTAATATCTTTTAATAAAACAATTTACAGACAAACTAATACTTGTCGGTACAACAACTAATACTTCCTTTAATTTAAAGAGTTGAGATCAGGCACGATGCAGTAGAAATGGATGGGAGGGGTCGAGAGAAAGAAGACATCGGAAGCTTAGCAACCAAACGGCAAAAGTAGCAGCTTCGACGGTGGCAGATTGCATGCTCTTCGAGAACTCTGTTGTAGAGCCAAGAGAGGAATTTGCAGGCAGAGATACAAAAGAAGACGAAAAAGATGAAGGGTCTAAATTTAGAGTTGGGAGGTAGAAGAAGTGAGGCGAGCGAGGCGACCAACGTGTTCTTGCACCAAATGATCAAGTGGTTGAGGGATTGAGGTCCCAAAAAGGTGAGCTGGTGAGTGTAGGCCAAGTAGAGGAGGAGTGAAGCCCATAGTGAAACTTGAGTAATGATGGGATTGGTTGAGAGGAGGATCATGCACCTTTCGTAAAAGGAACTCATGATGATGATGAAGGCGTTGTTGTTGTTGATTAGGGATCGATGTGCATTTTAATTTGAAGGTTTAGTTATATATATATAGGCATGATCTGATTGTGACTTTTTGTATTATATATAAATAAATGGTTACATAGGAGACATGAGATCCCAACTCCTTTTAAATAAAATATTTCCCTTTGGGAAGAAAAAAAACAACCAAAACTATTCAATGACCACTATTTCAACAATGATTTAGTTCTCACAACTTTTAACATTTTTTGAATTAGTCTCAAAAAATTTAAATGTATGTACTAATTTAGTCTCATGTTTTTTTTTGTAATTTGTTCTATTTTAATCCTAAAAAAAATTAAATGTATCAATTTAATTAGTCCCATTTTTTTTGCAATTACATTTAATTTGTTTGGAACCAAAACATAACAAATTGCAAAAAAAAAAAAAAAAGGACTAAATTGGTACATTTAACTTTTTTTTGGACCAAAACATAACAAATTACAAGAAAATGGAACTAAATTGGGCAAATATTTTTTGCCAATATTTTAGAGTGTTGCAATTCCATTTCTTCGTGTATTGGGCAAATCTTCTTTGGCATTTTGAGTTATCGATCAGACAATCACTAGTTTAATTAATATTCAAATTTTATATAATTGGGCAAATCTTTTTTGCCAATATTTTAGAGTGTTGCAATTCCAATATTTCTTCGTGTATTGGGCAAATCTCCTTTGGCATTTTGACAATCACTAATTTAATTAATAAAAGTTCAATGCAAATGATATTGACAACTTTGTATTCATCTATATGGAATCATGGATGGATATAATTCTCTAAAACCATCTCATGTCCTTAAATCCAAGCTCATTGTCCAGTTATATTTTAATTTTTTTAATATTTTCCAGTAATTGATGACAAGGATAATTTAGATACACGTGAAACCGTTTATCTTGTAATATTAAAATTTTGTTATTAATAATACAACGAAATTGAAAATAAAGAATATATATACACAACTAATATTTTTTTAATAAAATAACTTACTAACAAATTAATACTTCTCAATACAAACATCAAATATCTTTTAATTAAAAATACATGTCACTTGCACATGCAGTGTAAAAGTTGTATACAATTTTTTCCTAGCTGAGGTCAGAGGCAGGATATGATAGAAATTGGTGTAAGAAATTAATAGTGTAATTCAATCAGAAGTTACCAAGATTAACAGAAGAATCTAAAAGATTATCGAATAAATTTGACTTGGCCATCAAAAGTTTGTTGTAATGAATATTTTACTTGGTCACTAAGATAGTTTGTTACCATTTTATAAATACTAGATTTTCACCGTGCGCTGTTTTAGTTTTTTTTTTTTTTTTTTTTTCTTATAGCTCTTTTTATTTGTTTCTGAATAGTGTTTATATTTAGTATTGTCTGCTTTGAATAAACGGTTTATTTTTCTCAACTTCAATTTTTTGTCATCTATATAAAAAAGCACCATTAGAATAATTTTTCATAGTTTTCTAAAATCCTAAATGTAGCACATTAAAATAGACCTTATGTTATAACTTTTAAAAAATTGAATAATTAAAATAGACCTTATGTTAAAATAGACAATAAAATTAGCATATTCTTTTTCCTTCAATTTTATAGTTCAATTCTTCAATTTTATAGTGCAAGAAGATAATAATTAATTAACAAATAAATTATAAACAAATCTTAAAATTACACAGATTACAAAAAGTTTTCCACTTTCTTGAAATTCAATAGAATATGTGAGATGCTATACTAATTCTTATTTAATTTGACCAAGAACCTATTACACCAATTGCTTCACTCGTAAAATATTGAACCTCTAAAAAGTACTAATATAGGAAAAACATGACTTTTATTTTGAGATAAACATATTGCAACAAAATTCATCAATCAACTAAAATAAAAAACATCTCTGAGAGTCTGCAACTTTGTATAATTCTTGAAATAGTTTTTTCATCAAATTAGAATCACCACGCAAGTGCTACTGAAAAGCCGAGGGGTTTACAACTGAACGTTCTAGATTGAAGCTTACAACTTCACTTGCAAACTCTCCAACTCTACAAAGAATATTTGTACAACTACATGAAAAAATAAGAGACATAAATAAGCAAAAACATTATAATATATATCCAAAGCAATATGTGTGCAACTTCATAAAGACTAAAATTTAAAGTTATTGTAAAAATCCTGAGAAGATGAGGCCTTTGAGAGCATCATCATAACCAAATCTCCATCACTAACATCAAAGAGAACCTAAACGTAAGTCATAATTAAAGGATGATCAGTAGAAAAACTGAGTCGATAATTTCTTAAAAACAACTACTCGATAGATATAAACAACCAAATTTTTTATATCCACCGATTATTACCATGAGATTTTGAATCGCATTTTCAGAATTTTTTAAAAATTTTAAAAATCAAGCATAGCATCTAATCAACTATTCTGCAAAAGGGAGAAAATTGAACTGGTTTCTCTAAAACTGGTGGTGAAGAAGGCGCAACGACCTGATTTACACAATAAACCATAGAAACTTAAAATCAAATTCGAAAATAAACATAAAATTAAAATTATCCTCTAAAATTTCAAATTTTATAAAAATGACCATGATAATCAAAGACCACCATTTTAATCTATCAATATTATTGTGCATTCTTTTTTAAAGAACTCCAAGTTTGATTTGATTTTCCCTATGAAACTCGTTTTTATGTGTTTAGCCTGAAAATGGATTGTTTGTAGGGTGTATTTATCATTTTTGTTGTTTGTGGGTTTAAAGAATTGGAGTTTGATTTTTTTAATAGAGAATATGAGAACAATTATTAACCATACTTGAACTTAATTTATTAGAATATGAAAACAATTATCGACCATAATTGAACTTAATTTATTATATTTATTCACACGTAAACACAAGTTCACGAAAATGACTATTTACCAAGTTGTTTATTGATTATGGTCATATCTGGAATTCTTTTGTTACTATCATCATATCCTTCACCATAAAATTCTTTTGAGCTTATATCAATGGTAGGTGTTTCTAATGCACGTTCTCCACTAACCTCTGTGAAATCCTGCAAGCAGCAACCATGCAATGAAAATAGGAAATTTTAACCGATCAAGAAGTATAAAAGAAAAGACAGAGACAGGAAATTTGTGAAAATTAGATACAAAAGAGAACTTTATGTTGGGAAATAAATTGATTTTGATTAAGATACCAAAACCCCTGATTGATGATGATCAGATTAGTTGAGATACAATTAAAAGATGTATCAGTCTAGTTGTCTCAGGTTAGTTGAGACAATAAAAATGCTTAAGTCTAAGTCAAAAAAATGTTGTGAGATTTATAGTTCAGGATAGTTGTCCAAAGCTGAAAATGTTAGGCAGCTTTATATGCTTAAGTATCTTAGGTCAAGTCTGCTGATTTCACAAAGACAAGCATGCTGAAGAGGACAACATGGCTGAATGTTCAAGTATAATAAGGCAAAGCTACATGCACTGATAAGAGCAGTATCAGATCAGTTGAAGCTTTAAAGATCAAGAGCATTGAATGCTGCATGCACAGAAGACAAATTTAATGAAGCATTTATTGCCATCAAGCCTGAACAAGCATTGAAGACTTAGAAGCATTAAAAACTGAAGAATTGAATGAATGTTGGAACATTCCATTTGCAGCAGGAATGTTCAGGGCAATTGTCCCATCTGACCGTTGGTGGAGTACAAAGTCTGCCACAATCAACCTTGGGAAATGTGCAAATTTGGAAGCTGACACAAGTCATCTCAGCCGCATTTTTCAGAAGTCAACACATTCATTCAAGCAACCATTGAAGAACCTTTTACACAGTGGATAATAGAAGGTCAAGGTTCATAGCCATTTCAATGGAGCTGCAAATAGACAATTTGAAATGCTATCTCTCCAACGGATAGTTGATCAAATTGCTGTATAAATTCAGAAGTGATCCAAGGATTCAAGCATCCAACTATCTGCTATCAAACTACTATCAAGCAATCAAAGGAAACCAAAGTTGTTCTTCATAATCCCAAGTTTCCTGATCACTTCAAAAGCTAAGCCTTTTCTTGTAAAATCCCAAGCTTAGCACTGAGATATCCTAAACCTTTACACTGTTCTTATTGTAAAGGGTATCTCAATTAGTTGGAATCAAACCTCAAACCCTTACCTCATTGAGTGAAGTAGAGTTTGTTGTAGAAGTGAAGAGTTAAGGACTGTTAAGTGAAAATACAGTCTTAACTCAGTGAGATTGGGCACTAGGACTCAGTTTATCCTAGGGATCAAAGCACTAAGATAGTGTTGTTGATCAGTGCACCTTGGCACTATAAAACAAGCTAATTCCAGGTGTTAAGGAATTATCCTGTTCAATCAGGGAAAGTGGATGTAGGAGCTTGAGACTTTGAACCACTATAAATTGTTGTGTCACTTACTTACTGCACTTTTCTATTACTCACATTACTTGATAAAATCATTCTTAAAAAAGTAAGTTCAGCAAAGTTAAGAAAAACTGTTTTGGACAAAGTCCCTAATTAACTGGTTTTCCAGAAATTATCTAGGAGTATTCTTCAAAGAAAAGGTCAACCACATTCCGCACTTAATAACTCTTTTAGATAGTTTTTCAACTGATTACTTCATAGTTTTCAGTAGGCCAATTATCTTTCAAGATTATCACTCAGGACAGTTGTGAGACAACCTCCCTGACTAAGATAAACAGTTTTTTGAAAAAGAAAGAATTTGCATACACAAGTGCATTCCCCCCCCATACACTTGTGTCATACTCCATCAAGGACCAACATGTGGTATCAGAACAGGGGTTCAAAGACCACTGCTTCTGAAAATCCAACTGGTTTTTCAAATCACATTATTTATGTGGTCACTGAACTGATCCAACTTCTGAAAAACTTATTTGTGTTTATCTAACCAATTTCTATAGAAATGGCTAACAATGCAGTTCCAGGAGATGCTGTCAACACCCTTGACAACATGGGTCCAAACCAAGTGAATCACACTTCTCATCAAAAACTGCCAATGTTCTCAATAGAGAACTATGACTTTTGGAAGATCAGGATGAGAGCACATCTTGCCTGCCAACATGATGAAATGCTTAAAGTCATCACAAGAGGGTGTTGGGAATTATCTCAATACCCAATAATAGTCCCCCAATACTGTGGTCCCCAATTCTTGTGGTCCCCAACTCCTTTGTGGGAAATTATTATGGGACCACATTCCCTATCTCCTTTGTGGGGAATTATTGACACTTGTGGGTTATGGACCATCACGCTACGGATCCTTTGAGACTCCCGAGAATCTTTTGAGATGCCCTAGGGATCTTTCGAAACTCTCGGGAATTTTTGAGACACCTTTAAACTTACCAGGATCTATTTGAGACGTAATTTAAATATGAATTATCATAAATCTAATTTTATAATTTAAACAAATTAAATCAACTAATTCATGTAATGAATGTACGGTAAATAATTAAATCCCTAAACATGCGTAACTAAGGGATTACGTGTTTACCTTTGAATCGGAGAGATACCGTTGAGAAGAATAACAACTTCAACCCAATTGCCTTCTCAAATATTCCTTAAGTCCTAGCCCGTTGATCCGGTAGGAGATCTCACGAACTATTAACTCTCAAGGAAGAATTAATTTTCTCTTGTTGCACACACTGTAATTTCGAAAATTACAGATCTCTCTTTTCTGTATTTTTGGAGAAGACCGATTTTTCTATCACATTTGTGAACAAGCGGGTTTTCCTCTATTTATAAGAGAGAGAATAGTCAATTTATTTATTAGAAAATATTGGAGATCTAGAAATATTTTATTCTCCAAGAGATATTATATTATTTCCATATCTTTCTCCATAATATTCTCTCCCCAAAATAAGCGCTACTTTCCTCTCTTTCTTGCAACAAGATTAATTCTTATCTTTTTAATTACCTTAGTTAATGGACTTTTATTGGGCTACTTGAGGGGCCTTTAGGAGAATTAAGATTGGACCTCCCAATGGGCCCAGAAATCAATATTGAGCCACAATATTTTTCCAGCCCATTAATATTAATTCATTCCACTATAGAATTAATATTGCACTATCCATCCTAACCCATATTACGAAATATGGCTCCCGGTTATTATTTCCCGTGTTTAAGATTCAATGTCCATCAATTAATTTAAGCTACTGAATGCTTTAATTAATTAATATCTTTTATTCCTCAGAGTAAGGACAACTCAACATTATTATCATACCGGAAATAAATTCCACTGATCAGATTTGATATGATAAACCTTCTGAGCCCACCAAGGGGACATAATCAACTTGACACTCCAAGACACGATTCTCTGTATTAATTTTGGCAATCTGTCCTATAATTAATAATATTGTCCAAAATATAAAGTATTGAATCACATTGATTCTTTACCCATAATAAATCAAAGCAATACTTCTTAACTACATACAATTCCATTTAAGTGACAGAGATTAAGAAATCAACAACCACTGAGGTCTAATTCTTCATTCCTTAAGTCAGTCTAGAAGAATTACCTCTCTGTAGGTCCTATTCAGCATCATAATGCACTAGTGTAATCTCTTGGTCAAGACAAACCAATCTGAGCCTTACACCTCAACTTCTACCAATGGATTGTTCAATTCCATCTAAGTTGTGAATCAATTGTACTTATATACAAGGAACTGACAATGTGATCTTCTGTGATCTTCTACACACCACATTGTCTACAATGTAAAGTACATCTGAACGTTTATGCAATAAATAATTACCATTCATTATATTTAAAGCAACCAGTGACAAAAATTTATTCTCATTAATAAGTGCAAAAATCAGTTTGTATACATAAGTAGCACTAAAAGCATACTTGCCAGTATAACCCTAACAGAGGGCCCTTCACATTCACCAAAGTAAATCCCAAAGTCACTGATGCCCAGAAAGCAGAACCAAGGGAGTTGCTGCTAAAGGATGAGGATGAATTTATAGCTAAAGAAAGAAAAAGACACAACCTGAACTACATTGCCATGAACACATTGTACCAGACAATTCCAGATGCTGTGATGGGAAGAGTGTACCACTGCACCACAACAAAAGAGATTTGGGATACCTTAGCACTCATGTGTGAAGGTACCCAAAAGATCAAAGAAAACAAGCTTCAAGTGGCTATCCAAAAATATGAACAATTTACTATGGAGCCAAATGAAACTATTGATCATCTTGATGGCAGATTCACTGACATCATGAATGAGATAAACTCTCTTGGCAAGTTCTATGCCAAAAGAGAAGTTGCACTGAAAATTCTGAGAAGTCTCACATCCAAGTGGGACATCTACTCAGTCATGATGCAGAACACCAGCAATCTTGATAACATGCCCATGCAACAAGTATTCTCTGAACTCAAAGCATATGAGTTTGATTTGAACCGAAAGAAGGTACATGAAGAGCCATCCTCCTCAAGCAAAGGTGTTGCATTAAAACCTGTTGAGACAGAAAAGAAGGGTGCATAGAGATCATCTCAAATTATCTCTAAAACTGAGATAAAGGAGGAGCTGGCACTCATGGCCAGGAGATTTGAAAAGCTCAACTCCAGATATGGTAGATACAAAAAGTTCTACCAAGACAACAGAACCAGGAGAAGATTCAACTCTCCTGACAACAAATCAGAGGAAAAACTCTCTAATGAAAAGAAAGAAGACAGATATGTTGACAAAAAGAAGTACAACAAAGCTAAGCCATCATCATCCAGGAGGAAGGAGTCCTCAAGCAAGAGAAATGATGATGAAGATGTGTGTTATAACTGCCAGAAAAAGGGTCATTTTCAATATGACTGTCCTGACCTATGTTCGAAGGAAAGAAAGGAGAGGCAGAATAAAAGAGACAAGAGGCTGAACAACAGAAAGGCTATGGTAGCTGTAGTGACAGCAAGTGAAGAAAGTGTGTACTCATCTGATGATGGGTTATTCTCCAACAGTGACAATGAAGATGACTGTCAAATGGCCTTTGAGAATGAAGAGGTATGTTCATCTTCCAATTCTTCAAATAACACATATGAGTCCAGTGAAGTCCACTTGAAACTTAATTTTGGAAAGTTACTTGAGGACTTCACCAGACTGCAAGAAGTATGCAATATGGCATTGAGAGAAAATGAATTGTTGAATTCTAAAGTCCAAACTCCCAACCTTCCTGAACCTGAGTTTGACATTAGATCAACTGAGTTGTATCAATAGATTGTGAGAAAACAAGATGAAATGTCTCTCAAAGTCTCTAAACAACAAAAGTTGATTGATGAGCAAAATCTGGCTCTGAACAAAAAGGATTTTGACCTTAGAATCCTTCAAGCTAAATTTGATAATCTCTCACATGAATTTGATACTCTTAAATTAAGTGAGGGGAGCCTAAAACTGAAGATGTCTGTCTTGAACAAATCCTCTAAAGCAATAGAGGAAATTCAAGGGTTTCAAAGACCAATGGCTCAAACAAGTGGATTAGGCTATAATCCATTTGAACCCTCACCTGGTCTTAGCATTGCTTCAACTAGCAATTCTAAGATGACCTTTGTAAGGTCAGTGGCCCAACAAAAACAAAATGAAATGGAAGTGAACCAGCCACTGATCAATGGTAAGGGTAAGGAAACTCTTATACCTACTCAAGTAAACAATGCTCCTAAACCCAAACCTAAGGAAAAGGTTAAGAACATTGTATACAAGAGAAATGAGTTTCAGAAGGGGAGAACCAATGGAAGGCCAACCCATCTGAACACTCATCAGTGGAGTTGTCCAAGATCTACTCAGAAGAGGCCAACTCAAATGAGGCAACCTCAACTGGACAGATTAAGGCCCAACCCCACTGATAGTTATAACAGCTTCAGGAAGCCTAGACCCTTCATGCCAAAGGGAAAAGGCCATCCAAGCTCCTATCCTCAAAGGTCTTACCAAGCTGCACCTAAGTCTAGTAACTTCAGGAGACATGTCCCAAAGAAATTCACTAACTCTCCTGAACCTTACAAGACTAACACTTATGCACAGAAACCACCCAAGACATTTAAGGGTAGGACTGTGTATGTAGATGTAAACGGAAACCAAGTCAGTCACTTTGAGTCAATCAGAGTAATCAGGCAGATTTGGGTTCCAAAAGGTACAGCTAACCCCCTAGGACCTAAGGGTCAAAGGGTACCTAAAGTTTGACTTTGTAGGACTGCAAGGACCACAAAAAGAAGAGAAACATAAACAAGAAAACAGCATGGTACTTGGACAGTGGATGTTCAAGACATATGACTGGAAACAAGGAGCTTCTCTCAGAATTCATTGAAAAAGATGGTCCTTCAGTAACCTTTGGAGATAACTCTCAAGGAATCACAAGAGGTTATGGTACATTAAATATTGGTGGTGTAAAAATTACTGATGTTTCATATGTTCTAGGCCTAAAATATAACTTGCTATCTATAAGTCAAATCTGTGACAAAGGATATAGTGTTGAATTTGCACCAAATGAATGCATTATTAAAGACAAATCAAGGGGTGAGAAAGGGAAATGTTTATTTTGCAGATTGGAGCAAAACCCCTGAAGCAGTTTGTCTTGTTGCCAAAAGCACAAGTGAGCAAAGCTGGCTATGGCACAAGAGACTGAACCACCTGAACTTCAAAACCATCAACAAGCTTGCAAGGAACTCTCTAGTAAAAGGGCTGCCAAACCAAGTGTTCTCCAAAGAACATGTATGTCAGCCATGTCAGGAAGGAAAGCAAATCAAAGCTTCATTCAAAGGAAAGCCTGTCATCTCTACTGAGAGAGTTCTCCAACTACTGCATATGGACTTATTTGGTCCAATTATTCCAGTAAGTTTAAATGGAAGAAAATATGCTTTAGTAGTTGTTGATGATTTTTTCAGGTACACTTGGGTAATATTTCTACTGAACAAAAAGGAGACCCAAGTCAAGCTACCTGAATTGATGATGAGATTGAGTAATGAAAAAAATGCCTAAGTATTGTCAAAATCAGAACAGACAAAGGCACAAAATTCATAAACTAATACATCAATGAGTACTGCAGCAAGAATGGCATCACCCATGAGACCTCAGCTGCAAGAACACCTCAACAAAATGGTGTTGCTGAAAGAAGGAACAAAACCTTGAAAGAGGCAGCAAGAACACTAATTGCTGAATCCAAATTGCCAAAACGGTTCTGGGCTGAAGCCATTAGCATTGCATGTCACACACAGGACAGATCCCTAATCACTAAAGGTCAAGGTAAGACTCCATATGAACTATGGAAAGGTAGATTGCCCACTGTTTCCTATTTCCATATATTTGGTTGCAAGTGTTTCATTCACAATAATGGGAAAGAGCAATTGAAAGCTTTTGACAGCAAAATTGATGAGGGAATATTTGTTGGATATTCTCAAGTCAGCAAAGCTTACAGAGTCTACAATTGCAAAACTCTTATTGTGGAAGAAACACCTCATGTTGTGTTTGATGAGTCTATTAATGAGTTCAGGGCTAGAGACCTGAATATTGATGAGATAACACAAAGAACAACCAGATTAAGGCTTCAAAGTAAGGAAACAGTGTTTGTAGATGTTGCCCAGCCTGAACTCAATGACTATCAAAAGCTGGACAACCTACCTACTGGCAATCAACCAGAAGCCAACCAACCTGAAAGAGAAATTGAACTGACTGACCCCATCCCAGTTCAAAACCAGGTAACAACTACCAATGAAGAAGCAGGCAATGCTGAGGTAGTAAATGGATCCACTATTCAAGGGGGAACCAATGAAAATGTCAACCTACCTGACAATTAGGACAACAACCCTGAATATGATCCTGAACTTGATCCTTCAATTAATTTTCCTGAATTTAATGATTCTAGTGATCCAATTTCAGAAGAGGACAATCCTCCTGAAGGAATCAGGTCTAGAAGGACTTGGTTGCAAGACCACCCAACTAGCCTGATACTTGGAAATCCAAGTGAAGGGATCAAAACTAGAAGATTTCATGGAGAAAGTGCTTTGGTTTGCTGTTTTCTTTCAGAACAGGAACCAAAGGACATAAAGGAAGCACTTCAAGACACCAAATGGATCATTGCCATGCAAGAAGAGCTGAACCAGTTCACCAGAAATGAAGTATGGGAACTGGTGGATAGACCAACTCATCAAGATGTCATTGGAACGAAATGGGTGTTCAAAAATAAGAGAAATGAAAATGACATCATTGTGAGAAACAAAGCAAGACTGGTGGCCAAAGGATACTGCCAATCTGAAGGGATTGATTATGATGAGACATTTGCTCCAGTGGCCAGACTTGAGGCAATCAGACTCTTTCTAGCTTATGCAGCTCACAAAAGATTCAAGGTGTACCAAATGGATGTAAAGAGTGATTTTCTCAATGGAGTGCTGAACGAAGAAGTATATGTTGAACAGCCCCCTGGCTTTGAAGAAGGAGACAAGGTGTACAGATTAAAGAAGGCTTTATATGGATTGAAGCAAGCTCCAAGAGCTTGGTATGACACCTTATCACAGTTTCTTCTAGATCATGGTTTTGTCAAAGGCACTGTTGACAGAACCTTGTTCAGAATCTGTGAAGGAGATGCTATTTTGTTAGTCCAAATCTATGTGGATGACATTATATTTGGATCTCCAAATGAGAAATTGTGTGAGAAATTCTCTAAACTCATGCAAAGCAAATTTGAGATGTCCATGATGGGATTGATGAATTTCTTTCTAGGACTGCAAATCACTCAATCAAAGGAGGGAATATTCATCAATCAGGCCAAATATACAAGGGACATGATCAAGAAATTTGGATGTGCTACAAGCAAACCAGTCAGAATTCCTATGAATACAAACTGGAAGATGGATCCTGATGAAAGTGGAGTATCAACCAACTCCACTGAATACAGAGGCATCATAGGATCCCTGCTATATCTCACTGCAAGTAGACCTGATATCACATTTGCAGTTGGAGTATGTGCCAGATTTCAAGCAAATCCAAAGAAGAGTCACCTTGAAGCTGCCAAGAGGATACTAAGATATCTCAAAGGAACTGAGAATCTTGGATTATGGTATCCAGCTGATGACAACATTGAGCTCACTGGATACTCAGATACTGATTATGGAGGCTGCAGAATTGACAGAAAATCGACCTCTGGAACATGTCAATTCTTAGGCAGCAAGCTGATCTCATGGTTCTCAAAGAAGCAAAATACAGTTGCAACTTCAGCAACTGAAGCAGAATATGTAGCAGTTGGAAGTTGCTGTGCTCAGATTCTTTGGCTCAGACAACAACTCAGAGATTACAAAGTCATCACCAATGAAGTTCCCATATTCTGTGACAACAATAGTGCAATTGCTATTTCACAAAATCCAGTGCTTCACACCAGATGCAAACATGTTGATATCAAGCATCATTTCATAAGGGATCATGTGGAGAAGAAATATATCAAACTTGTCAAAATTCACACTAACAAGCAAAAGGCTGATATCTTGACAAAGCCATTAGCTGAAGTAAGATTTCTGGAGCTTTCAGCTGAGTTGGGCTTACTTGATCCAGGAAAGATGGAGAAATGAAGAAGGGAGTTAAAATGAAGGGGGAAGTTCATTAAGTTGAACTTCAGCAAGGTTGACCAACCTCACTGAAATTGTCTGCCCAAAAGAAAAACTCAGTGGGACCCAGTCAGCAACATTGGGACCCACTCAAGCATATTGGTCAGATAATTTGACCAAAATAGAGGTCAAAACACCCATCAGGACGTTTGTCCAAGTTGATAAGGTGATAAGAGCTATTTTTAGCATTGATTAGACATTTAAAAGATTTTTTGGGCTAAGAGTAGTCTATTTTTAGGATGGCGTGTGCTATTAAGGTTTTAGCCCCCAAATGGCAAATCTGCATTTAATGCAAAATCTCTTTTAAGATTGCATTAATTACTGTGCTATTTATCATGGCCATTGATTACTCTTTAACCTACATCTAACCGTTCCTAAGCCACTACCCCACTATATATCCACTTTGTCTTAGGATTTGTCCACCCACATTTGCTATTATCCAACGGTTAATAAAACCACTGGATATAAAAACCCTCAGTTTTTAACCTCACTTCTCACGCACCCATACTTTCAAACCCTTAAGCAAAATTTTGAATTCCTCTCAAACCTTCAAAACCTTCCTACTCTCAAACATACATGGCTCCAAAGATCAAACGAGAGGAACTTGTGAACTTCAATGATCCATCCTTAGATATTGATTTTACTTATCTTAGTAACACAAACTCCTTATGGTTTGAAAAGCTTGTGGCTTTTGACAGCCCAGATGAGGAAGTTCATCCTGTCCTCAAATGGTTGAAGGATGCAGGGCTCGAGCAATTCTTAGGCACCAAACCTGATTCATGCCTCAATCCATACATGGCTGAATTCTTTACTTATATAAGGTGGAAGGGCAAGAAAGGTGATGTCTGCACCAAACTTACTTATGCAGAAGAAGGAGAAAATGAGGAATCCCAACACACCATCATCTTCTCTTCAGAAGACTTCGATGCAAGCTTTGGGTTACCCTCTGAAGGACTCAATCCTGAAGTCTACAGAGAAGGAGAGGAGCAGGAGTTTTCAAACCCATGGATGAAGGTACCTCAGAAGCTTGCAGGTACTCAAAACAAGAAAACCTTAAAACCAAAATATGAGCATGTGTTTGATATTGTGGTGAAAAGCTTGCTGAGTCATTTTGGGAGTTTAGAGCAAATAAGCTTGCCAAAGTTGAGAGTAATGGCAGCTGTGATTGACCTTGCTGAGAGAGGAGTCAAGTTTGATTGGAAAACTTTCATTCTAGGAAAAATGATGAATGAAAAGTATAAGTTCAAGGAGGTAAAGCACCATAAGGTTGTGGTGGATGGAAAGTTGTTATATTGCACAAGAGCAAACTTGCTCTTGGAAAGATTTGCCCACTACTCCCACCTTCAAGCCAAACCAAAGCCATTTTCAGACCAAAAAGTGATGTACAGGAAGCTGTCTTCCAAGACAGGAAAAGAGGAAGCAAGGAGCAGAAGTAAAGCAATCTTTAACAGTTGCACGTGTTACCAGATCTTCTCCAAGGAAAAGAAAGGCTCAGACAGTCAAAACTCAGCCAAAGATGAAAAGGATGAAGCAGATTCTTAGTGAATCTTCACCTGAAAGCCAGTCCAAGAGTGGAGGTGCCACTTCTGAGGAGATTGATAAGGTTGAACAAGAAGGGGTCAACCCCCCTGAAGAAGGAGAAGAGTTCAGGGAAATTGTCCCTCTACAGCCTGAGTTAGTAACAGAATTCAGGGACCTTGAGAAGCCAACAAGGACAGAAAGAAGAAGAAGGATAATCAAAACTTCTGAAAAAAAGAAGTTGATGGAGGAAGAAAAACAGAAGAAGGAGTTTTTCAAGGAGATTAGACAAACAAGTAGGTCTAACTCCAAGTCCAGATCAAAGTCCAAGAGCCCTGAAGCCAACTCTCCTGATATTCAATCCTAGAGAATATCACCAACTCATGACTCTCCAAAGCCTGAAGAAGAGGAGTGCAAGACTCCTGAGGATACTCCAATTGTGGCTAAGAAGACCTACTCTCCTGAAGGTGCTCCTGACAAGACAGGAATTGATATCTTGGCTGATCTTGCTGATGTTGAAGATAGGCCATTCTCCCCCCTTGATCCTAGACTTCTATCCTACACCAAACTACTTGAAACAGCCCTTCTTGAAGGAGATCAACTTACCTTACCACTCATTCAAGCCATTCCCTTGAACCATCCAATAACCTCCTCAGGAACATTGCTCTCTACAGCACCTGAGACCCAAATCATCCCCAGCTCATCTGACCCCAACCCATCTGAACCCCAGCTCAACCTTCCTGAAGCCCAAACCAACCCTTCTGACTCTCAAGCCAACTCTTCTGATGAAAACAATGATGATGACAGTGGAGAAGAGTATACTTATGAGGGGATGCTAAGGCAGATTGCCAAAGCTAATGTTGATCAGCTGTACCCAGGGTTGAAGGAGTATCCAAGGCTACAAAAACAGTTATATGATCTCAGAGCCCTGTTGAGATCAAAGATAGAACAATGGTGGAGATAGCTCAGGCTATCAAGGATAAAGGTGCAAGCTGGTGGCAGGTAGAGGAGAACAGGTTGTTGCACTTTGCCAATGTTAAGAAATCCAGTGTGTTGACCACTGAGGCCCTGTTCTGCACAATTGTCCATGAGAAGGTGCTGGCTGAAAGAGAAAGGATTGCTCAAGGAGTTAAGCATCCTGATAGCACCTCAGATGATGCAGATGATGATGATGATGACAACACCAATCCCAAACCTCATGGACCTAACCCTGCTAAGGTACATTACTTGACCTATCCTTCAATTCAGGACTCTGAGAAATCAGAGGAGTTGACCAAAAGTGGTGACTCAGTCAAAGATGCATTGGCCAAGGATGGTTCTTCTGATCCTGAGGCACAGCTTGACAATGTTGAGACTTCCATAGGAGAAGCTGGTTTGACTAAAGCCTCATCAGTGTTAGAGAAGTTGGACACTGGCCAGCCTTTAGTCATTCAGGATGACTAAGTGGACTTGGGAAGCCCAAGCACTGTGATCTCCCATCAACTGCCCTCTGTGGATCCTGTTGAGGATATGGAGGTGTCAGGTTTAGGAAATGAAGGAGTTGAAAAGGACAGTAGTGATGAAAATTCAGAGGGAGAAGAAGGTGATTGTGTGATTACTGGTAGTAAGAGTGCACCACCAAAAGAGGGGTAGGAGAGTGAAATGTTGGGTGAAGCCCAACATGAGAGTCAGGCTATTCTTCAAGTCAAATCTGAACTTGATGAATCTCTTGGTGAAAGGAGGCCTGATTCTCCAGTAAATGTGAGTTTATCTGAAATAAATGAAGAAAAGAAAGAAGTTGAAAATGAGAGCAAAGGTGTTGATGTATCAGACCTTTTGCGAGAAGAAAATAAAGAGGGTGATGAGGGTGATTTATCTAACCCTTTATGTTTTGCAGATTCTGTAGCTGTCACCATTGAACAAATTTTTGCAGATGCTTCCCTCACTGATATTCCAGTTGACACTGATGTTGACCTTGAAGCAATCTCAACCAATATGTCCACACTAAACAAAATCTACTTTGAACAATCAAATGCAACAGAAGCTGGTCTGCAAATTGCTTCCCAAACTGCAACTTCCATTGAGGAGCAGTTAGAGAAGTTGGACATCTTGGTCAGGGAAGTTGGGAAGGCTCATGCAGAAACTACAGACATTCTTGATGGCCAAGGAAAGACTCTAGCCTCTGTGGAGATGAGGCTCACAGGATCTGAGGAAGTGGTTTTGCCAACTTTGGATGCCAGAATCTGTGGTGTTGAGACTGGTCTGCAAACAGTCTCAACTGAAGTTACAAAAGCGAAAAATGCAATGACCAAATTCACCAAGACTGTGTAGAAAGAGCAGAAGGGCCTAAGAGAAAGCTACAAGCACAATGTCACAGCCCTAAGAAAGATAATCAAGGATGCCTTGAGACAAAGGACAACAGCCCAGAGAAAGAAAGTTGAGGAGCTTAAAGCTGCAATGGTGAAGGAGGCTACTGAAAAGTTCACAGTTGAACTAATGGCCAAGGTCTCTGATCAGGTTGTGGCCAATCTCACTGACCAGTTGCAGGCCAAACTTGATCAATCTCTGAAGGCCACACTTGATGAAATTGTTGCCCAGAAAATGAAGCTAGTTCATGTCTTTCTCAGCATGGCAGATGATAGGATGCAGAATATCCATGATGAAAATGTCTATCTACTGCAAGAATTGAAGTCTCTCACTCATGCTCATTCCCATCTCTCTGTAACAATGAGTGATTTGAAGCCCCAATGTTTTGATAATGCCAAAAAGGGGGAAAGAGAGAGAGCAAGGGCAAAGGGAACCTTGAAGATTGGAGAGCCTAAGGGAAAGGACAAGCAGCCTGAGATTGAAGAGGAGGAGGAGGAAGACATTGGAAAAGGCAAGGGGCCTATGAATGTTGAAGATCTAACTGAAGAAGAGCAAATCCAGATTGCAGTGAAGAAATCTATGGCATCTGTAATTGAAGATCAGGCTAGATGGCAACAGAGGCCTGGAGGAGAGTCTGTAGGCCTAGACCCCAAAGATAAGGTGATTGACGTAAGGGGGAAAGTTGCCAAAGCCACTGACAGGAAGAGGAAGGAGCAAGCCTTCACTGATTTTCCAACAAACCTGACACTGCCATCTGAATTTCATGCTGAAGAGGCAACCCAACTGAGAAAGTCAAAAAGGCTGAAGAAAGCAGCCAAGTAGCCTGAAATCCAAGAAGAGGAAGTTGAAGAAGAAGAGGACAAGGAGCCTGAAGAAAGACAGCCCAAGCTTGTTGATGATCCCTCAAAGCTGTTTGAGGAGGGATTTGGTAAAGATCCAGAGACTCAAGAGAAGCTAGCTCTTCAGAGAGCTAACAAAAGAATGGATCAGTTGGTTGAGGCCAACAAAGCAAGAGATGAGAGAAGGGCAAATTTCAGAGCTCCTAGGAGAAGAGCTTCTTACAGAAGATTGAAGCCTCAGTTGCTTCAAAGATGGGACACTCAATACCCTCACCATGACAAATGGGTGCCAATACATCTGAATGATGCATGGGAGGAGGCCAAGAGGATATTTGTCTATGACTTCTATGTAATAGGCAAATGTCTTGGAGAAAATGTTGAAGAAATTTTTGGCCAATTCATGTTTGACAACTACAGAGAGTTGTATCAAAAGCTGCTTGCAGCAGCTGACATTGCCAAAATTGAATTCAAAGCACCACGTCCCATTATGTACATGCCTCCCAAGTTCATCTCCATCATGAAGATGCAAAAGATGAAGCTGGGTCCCAAAGGCACAAATCAGGAGATTTGGGAGCTGAAGAAGAGAGTATGGGCTCAGTATGGGATAGCTCCTCAAGATGATGGTTCTTTCTAAAGAATAAGTCCTCTTTCCCTTTTATCTATGCAGGTCCCTAGTTGAGTTTAATATTGAGTAAGCTAGTGAAAATGTCTAGAGGGGGGTGAATAGACTTTTCAAAAATCTTTCAATATATCAGAATACGAATGCGGAATATCAGAATAACAATGAGCCCAATCAAGTTTATACTCAACTAAAATTCGCGAACTCTGTATGAACACTCTACTAATCTTGTTCAGATATGTAATTCAATCAATTAAGCAATTAATCAATCAAACACAAATAAAACAGTAAAGTAAACAAACACGAGATTTATAGTGGTTCGACAACTTGTCTACGTCCACTCTCACAAACCCAGTTGTGATATTCTTATTAACTCGTCCAATAGAGTAATGTGTGTTCTTGTAGCTTTAAGTCCCAAGAAATAAGACTTAGATCTTCTCGATAACACTACCAAGTGTTTCTTCGATCTTACTAGTGATTTACAAGTAATTAGCAACTTGAACAAACAAAAATAAAACTTCTCTGTCTTCAGTAGTAGCCTTCTTGATTTCCTTCAGTAGTCTTCTGGCTTCTTTCTGAATATTCAAACTCTGTGAGTAATTCGCTTCTTGAATACGCCTTTAATTTGCTTCAGTATATCGAGTTTTAGTAGTCTTGAATCGTTGAATACACCAAGGTATTTATAGACATCCAACTTCAAGAACTTTCAGTTATGTAACAACCTTTCTTGAAAACTAACTCGCAACTGTTTAGCTTTATTCATCCACGCGTTTCTTCAGTTAATTAGTTATTTTCAACTAACTCTTCAATCTTTATCTTCACACGCGCTTTTGTAACTAACTTCATTCTTCTTATCGTTTACTCGTCTTGTCTTGTAGTCCACCTGTCTTGTTTCAACACTTAGACAAATTTTGAGTCTTCTTCTTACTCTTCTTGTCTTTCGCAGGTCTTCATCTGTAGACTTCAATAGAACACTAATCTAGTCCTATCATCTAATCTAAACAAGACTATTACATTACATTAAGCTTTATAAAATAGCTTAGTCAACTTAAGAATCTATACATCAATATATGAACATAAACGAAACAGCATGAGCTTCTATACATTTCAAATATCTCTACTTATGAAAGTACTTATAAAACGTACTTGTCTTATGAAACAAATATACAAAGTACTTATAAAACGTACTTATAAAACGTGCTTGTCTTATGAACACTTAAACTTTTCTTTCGAAACAATAACTTTTATACTTATGAACTTACTTGTGAACTCTACTGATCTGCTCAAGACGACTTCTTTAACTAGACTAGATCAGTTAACACTTAGAAAATATTCAATTCTACTTTTGGCTTATCAAAACTTCATCTTATCTTTTCATCATTTAGGACTTGTTTTAGGATTCATATCCCAACAATTTCCCTCTTTTTGATGAAGTCAAAACTACTTGAATCTTTTCTCAATAGTAGACTAGTTAAGTAGTTATCTTGTCTTAAATCATCAAAATGTGTTATTTTTTCATTCATTCACATAAAGATCAGTAGATTACACATACTTAATCAAAATAAAAAAGAACTAAGTAAAGAAATTACAACTAATCAGTGATATTACCTCCTTCCAAGTTAGGAACACAAAATGCATCGAGGAGTTTTCTGTGTATCACTCTGATATGCTCTTCATCATCAATCTTCTCCTTGTCCAGCAGCTCTTCTTCAAATTTCTTGATATGATTAAAATCAATCCTTTTTCCAGAGCTTAACATAGGAGTATTCCACTTCGGGTAGATCGGTACGAGAATGTTAAAATTCACAGCAGCAGCAATCCTCATAACTAGATTCCATAGCTTCTGGTTTTGACCTTCCATGAATTTGTCAAATACAGCATAAAGTTTTTCTGAGCTGTCTGCATCACCAAATTTACGAATTATCCAGTGATCTAACTCCTATTGCAACTTGACTTTGAACCAATCTTCACGATTTTCTCTGTCAATAAAGTTGTCAATGAATGCATCTTCAACTTGATCTGGATTCGCTTTTAACTTCTCCAATCTTCTAATATGCTTTCCAATCTTTTTCTTGCTTGCATAGTGAGATTCATCATCATCCTTCTCATCTATCTTTTGCTTCTTGACGATTGCAGTTGTTTCTGGCTCTTCAATAACCAATTTTCTTTTCACCTGTCTGGTCTGAACCTCAGCTTTTGGAGACGCAACACTTTTTCCTTTCAATAGTCTCTTCTGCTTTTGCTTGCTCAAGATCTGCCTTCTTGACTAGCTTGCCTCTCTTAGGCCTTCTTAGCTCTTCTCTCGCAGTAGCAGCCTTCATCTCTGGTTCAGCACTAGACTTTTCTTCAACTTCAACTCTACTCGTCTCTTCCCCCTTTTTGGCTTCATCATTCGCCTTAAGAGTGAAAAGAGAAGTACATCGATTCATCTCTTCCTTTACAGCTTCCTTCATGGCTTCAGCAGCTAACTCAATCTGCCTCTGATGCGTCTTGTCGTGACTCATCTTGTCAAGACGATCAGTAGCCAATTCTAATTTCCTTGAACTTGAGATTAGTTCATATTTGAAAAACGTAGCTGTCTGCCTAAGCAGCCTGTTCTGTTCAGTCAATTCAGTAAGAACAGTTCGAGAACGCACCTACTGATCTTGTGCTTCTCTTCGTTGCTCATTAGCTATCTCGATCTTTACTCTGTAGAGCATTTCCATCTTACTTGACTCTTCAACCAATGATCTTGCAAAGTTAATCAAGCGCTTCTCAGAATAATCAATTTGCCTCTTCAAGAAGTCTTCTATCTGAGCATACATCTCTTGTCGAAAAGACGAGTCCATCTTGTTGACTTCACCAACTATCAACTCTCTTGAACTGTCCACAAGAGACTGATTCTGTTCCACCAGGACTTCTTTCAACTTAGAGTTTATGAACTCATCAATAGACGACTGAACTACTTCTTTCAAGCCCGTCTTCAACTCATCTAGAAAACCTTCAGGAAATACTTGTTGAGTAGACTGAGGAACAACAAATTCGTCATCATCTTTGATAGCAATCTCATCCTCATAAAAAATGAATGCTTCAACGAACTCATCATCTTCTTCACCAAGTTCGATCAAGTCGTCTTCTGCTTCAGCACTTTCAACAGCGTCTTCAAGATGTTCTGGAACATTCTCTAACTCCAACAAAGGTTCGGATGTTTGAATAGCAGCATCAATAAATTCAGTCTTCAACTCTTCTTCCACAAGATCAGTTTGAACTCCAATGCCAAACTTGATCTCTAAAGACAAAACATCATCAGGAATATTCAGCATCGTCTTTACAATAGCGGTCAAGGCATGGGCTGGGAACAACTCTGAGTGGTCCTTGACTCCACTGTTCTCTTTCTGTTCCATCTCCCAATCCTGAAAATTGGAGATTCCACCCATTCCGATGATGACTTCAAATAGATCTTCCGTCGGGGCCTTCTTCAATGCAACCCATGTGCATATCCTTAGAAGTTTCTCAAATTGCTCTGAAGATGTGTCAATCTCAATAGATGGGAGCATCTTTCTCAAATTTGTAGATACTTTCGAACGAATTCTCTTCTCCCTAAGGCACATCGGATAATAGACGAGGGATTCGAATCTAATTTCAGAAGGGGTCTGAGCAAGTGGGGTCCTTGTCTCAGTTGTTACAGTGGCAACTAGTGGAGTTTATAAAATAGATGGGTTAGAGGGTTCAACATTTTCTGTTGAGGTTAAGGGAATTTGGACTGTGGTTTCTGTGGGCTTTGATGAGGCTTGGTCAGGTTTGACAACTGTAGGAGTATCAATTGTGTCAAATATAGTAGTGTCTTGGGTTATGCTGGCTCTCAGTGGTTTCACTACCAACACTGATGAGGATTTGGGTGCAGGTCTGGCAGGAGATCGAAGTGATCTTGCCTTGGTTTTGACGGGGAGAGAGAGAGGAATTGAAAGAGTTCGGGAAGAAGTACCAACCTTTTCAGCAGTCGACTTGTCTGGCGAAGGACTCGACTCGACTCTCACCAGTCGATAGGTTTCAGCGACTTCTGCACTTGTCTCCTCCTCTTTCTCAGACTCTTTATCAGAATGAGTCTCTTCCGAATCCTTAGCAGCTTCGAACATAGCCTCTTCAGCCACATATTGAACTAGTCTTCCACTAGTTCCAGCTTCAGCCTCTTCCGATTTTTCACCATCCGACTCGTCTTCCTCTGAACTAGACGAGGCGGCTTCAAACATTGCGTCTTGTGAATTAATTTGAACCTGTCTGGGGCTGCAGCTCTTCCAGCAGCTTGCTTCGCCAAGGCCCCCTTCTTCAAGTAATGTTTGAGAGCATGGAATGGCTTGCCCTTGCTCCAAGTCGTCTTGTTCGGCAACAAGATGGGTAAGAGGATACTCAACTTGTTTCCAAAACCAACTGCGGCAGACACCACCCACTCGGATGTATCGGTGTCGACTCGCACATTCCTCTCAAAGTACATAAGACGATCTGTGAACAACTTATACCAATTGCCTTCAGTGATGTCGTCATAGATTGCGGCCATCACCCTTGCCTTTTGCAGTGTGACTGAGTCATAACTTCCGGTGACACAGAGCAACATCTTGCTTGCAATGTCAAGAAGGGTCTTGTATTTGTCGAGAAGCTCCTTCTTCTTGACTGCCGGAATCTTTCCATCACGACCCAGCTTTAGTTTCTTGCCACAAAATATGCTTAAGTACCTTAACTCCTGACCAATAGCATAATTCTCTATATCAATCGAACCAATGGGCATCTTCAAGTTTTTGAACACATTATCTCGAGTAAGTTCTACTCGAGTTCCACCAACGAACGATTCAATCAAGTCTCCTCTTCTGGTGGCGTTGGCATAAAATTCCAATACCTCTTCCTCCAAGACGACCTCTGGAAACGATTCCAAGTAAGGTCTCAACCCGCATCGACAACATTTCATCAAAACTTTTTGTTATCATTGGTGTGGTTGCCTTTGAAAAACACGGATCCTTCAACATGCACCTTGTTCTCTGATGTGTATTTTTTTTTAAATTACATTAAATACCCATCCGTTTTCCCCTCCCCATGACTCGAACCCAGGATCTAAAGCCTAGGTAGTGGTGCTCTAACCACTTGAGCTATCCAACTTCGTCACTCTGATGTGTATTTACCAAGATCAAATCTGGCCTGCATGTTAGTTCGGACATCGAAAAGAGAAACAATCGACATAGTAGAAATGTTGATTAAGTACAAACAATTCGATTTAGCAAGAAATTCGATTGCTTGAGTAGGAGAGTTAAGAAAAACGTGAGAAGAGTAGGGTGCAACTGTTGGGTTTTGTTAGAACAGTTTTTGAGAATCAACGGTCAAGATTAAAAGTAAATGATCCAACGGTTGGGGCTTTTGAAATTTGGTTACGGAATCGAGAATATTACGTGATTTGATATTGTAAATTTTGGAATCCGCCTTTCCTATTGGTTAGGACAGAGGAGTGTACTCATCTGACCTAGTGTAGTAGGGTTTGGCGCGAACTGGGTGTATACACCTCATTAAATGGGAGTGTATAAATCCAATTCTAGGGTTTTCCAATTTTCACATAATCAAATTACAATAATATCCTTAATTCGAACTGATTAAACACTTAGAGTATTTGAATCATAAGAAAACTTATCTTGTCTGTTCGAGTCTATCCAGAACAGACGAGTAGACTAATGTGCACCAGACGAGTTCCCCCTTCGACTGTGCTTGTCTATTCTGAATGTTGAACGACTTCATGTACCTATCTTATCTTGTGTAACGTATGAGTGTAGGTACAAGTAGAGTAGAATAATTAAGATGAATATCAATCTAAAGCAATAGTCAAGGTTTCGAACAAGATGACTTTTAACAAACTTAAGAGTCAACATAAGGATATTTAAGAGATCATAGATTCCCCCTTAAATGTATATTCCCTTAGTATTACCCTCTGCTTTACCAGCTTCCTCATCGGGTTGATTGGTCATCTTGTCTGACCTTGTATACCTGTCTGTTGAGCGAGTAGACGAGTGCTCTGTTCCAGTGATCTTGTCTCCTTTATTTCTTTGATGTACATGTCTGGTTAGTACATAGCTATAGGCAAGTAGGGTCTAGATCAATTAGTCCTGGACTAATGCATAATTCACGAAAACGAGCCTCAGGTAATGGTTTCGTGAAAATATCAGCTCTTTGAAAATCAGTATGAATCTTTTCCATGCGAATATCCTTCTTTTCTACATGATCACGTATGAGATGATGTTTCACATCAACATGCTTACAACGTGTGTGCAAAATAGGATTTTGTGTAATGGCAATGGCACTATTACTATCACAGAAAATAAGAACATTTGATTCATGTATGTTGTAATCTCTAAGTTGTTGCATGAGCCAAAGTAGTTGACTACAGCAGCTAGTCAGCTACCAGCAGCCATGTACTCGGCTTCGGTAGTAGAGGTAGCCACACTAGTTTGCTTCTTCAAAAACCATGAAATGAGTTTTGTGCCTAAGAATTGACAAGAACCAAATGTAGATTTCCTATCTATTCTACAGGCACCAAAATCAGAATCTGAGCAGCCACTTAGAGATAAATCATCATTTGAAGGATACTATATACCACGATTGATGGTTCCTTTCAAATATTTCAATATCCGTTTAGTGGTTTCCATATGACTCTCTTTTGGATTAGCTTGAAAACGAGCACATACGCCAACAGAAAATGCAATATCAGGTCCAATAGCAGTCAAGTACAGTAATGAACCAATAAAACCACGATAATATGTTTGATCAGCACACTTACCATGTTCGTCTGGATCCATCCTGTAAGTATGTAGCATAGGTACTCCAGTAGACTTGCATGTCTTAATACCATACTTGTCTAATAGATTTCTAGTATACTTTGCTTGATTTATGAAAATCCCTTCAGGGGTCTGTTTTACTTGAAGACCAAGAAAGTAATTCATTTCACCCATCATTGACATCTCAAATTTACTTTGCATGAGTGTTGAGAAACTTTCACTCAGCTTTTTGTTAGGTGAACCAAAAATGATATCATCTACGTAAATTTGGACGAGTAAAATGTCTTTCCCTTCTTGTCTTCTGAACAAGGTTCTATCGACCTTGCCCTTAGTAAAACTATTTTCTAATAGAAAGAGAGAGAGAGAGAGAGAGTATCGTACCATGCTCTTGGAGCTTTCTTTAGTCCATATAAGGCTTTCTTCAATCTGTACACCTAGTTGCCTTTAACTTCAAAACCTGGGGGTTGTTCAACATACACTTCTTCCGCAAGAATACGATTAAGAAATGCACTTTTAACATCCATTTGATATACAGTAAACTTCATGTAGGCAGCATATGCAAGGAACAATCGAATGGCTTCTAGTCTACCAACATGAGCATAAGTTTCATCATAGTCTATGCCTTCAGCTTGTGAATAGCATTGGGCAACTAGTCTAGCCTTATTTCTAACGACTACATCATTCTCATCTTTCTTGTTTTTGAAAATCCATCGAGTGCCAACTACATTATGATGTTCCGGCCTATCGACAAGTTCCCAGACGTCGTTTCGAACAAACTGGTTCAACTCGTCTTGCATAGCGATGATCCAATTACTATCAGCCAATGCCTACTTAATGGTGGTAGGCTCGATAGAAGAGAGGAAACAACACCAGCAAAACATAGTTGGACTAGGCTGTTCTTGCGACTCAAAGAGTTGTCGTCTAGTCTTCACACCAATAGTAGAGTCACCAATGATATTTTCAGTATCATGTACATATTTCCATGTTTTTCTAGACTTAACACGAATACTATCATCATCTACATCACGTATTGCATCATGCATTTCGACATCATTCTCATAAACAGATTTAATAGGAGTAGTAGATGAGTCAACTAGAGCAGGCATGTCAACTGGTCTAGTGGACTTACCTTCTCTTTGTCATCAGACTCGAGAGCTTTCATGAATGGATTGTAAGCTTGATCAGATTCATATACTTCTGATTCTTTGTCAGATTCGATCGATAGATCAGTCACCTTCTCACTGATCTTGTCGGCAGACGGGTCCTGTCGAGATTCATCGAAAACCACATGTGGTGTTTCTTCCACACAGAGAGTTGAGTAGTTGAATACCATAAATGCTTTGCTAGTCGAGGAGTATCCTAAGAATATCCCCTCATCTGCTATAGCATCGAAAGCATTCAACTTGCTTTTCCCATTGTTATGGATGAAACACTTACAACCAAATATATGGAAATATGAAATTCTGGGTTTTTTACCTTTCCAAACCTCATAGGGTGTCTTGCCTAAGACTTTGTTGATCACACTTCTGTTCTGAGAGTGGCATGCAGTGTTGATTGCTTCTGCCCAAAACTTTTGAGGAGTTTTGTATTCGGCTAGCATGGTTCTACATGCTTCTTTGAGAGTTCGATTCCTTCTTTCTGCTACACCGTTCTGTTGTGGCGTCCTAGCTACACTAGTAAGGTGCTGTATACCACGTTTAGCATAAAAATCTTGGATATAGCAATTAATGAACTCAGTTCCGTTGTCACTACGAATCTTGACAATAGACTGGTTCTTCTCAACTTGTAACTTCTTCAACAGATCAGGTAGAAGAGTTTGTGTATCACTCTTCTTGTGTAGGAAGACTACCCAAGTAAACTTAGAATAGTCGTCTACGACAACAAGTGTGTACCTTCTACCGTTCAAGGTTGGAGGAGTTATCGGACCATGAAGATCCATATGTAGTAGTTCTAGGACTCTACTTGTTGAGAGAGTAGGAATTGATTTAAAGGAACCTTTTACCTGTTTACCTTTCTGACAAGCATTGCATACATGTGATTTGTAATAAACTTCGTTGGGTAAACCTTCCACTAGGTAATCTCTTACAATCTTATTAATTACCTTAAAGTTCATGTGGCAGAGGCGTCTGTGCCAAAGCCAACTGAGCTCTTTAGGGTTCTTACTAAGAAGACAAGTATCCCTTGGACAGCTGTTCCAATTCACAATGTATACACTGCCTTGTCTTACGCCGACGAGTAGGATAGTGTGAGTCCTCTTATCTATGATCTCACATTTGCGGCTTTTAAACTGTACTTTGTAACCACGGTCACAGAATTGAGAAACATATAGTAAATTGTATTTCAAACCTTCCACGTAGGATACGTCTTGTATTTCTACATCTCCATTTCTGATGTAACCAAAGCCTTTCGTAACAGCAGTGGAGCTATCACCGAATATCACCTTGGGTCCTTCTTGCTCATGGTAACTCGATAGAAGAGCCTTAGTACCAGTCATGTAATGCGAACAACCATTATCAATGTACCAAGTTTCTCCTACTGAGCCACCCTTCTTATACAAGTCGAGTCGACCCTGCAAAGAAGATATTCAATAATTTAGGTACCCATTTTGTTTATTGGGGTCCTGGGGGGTTAGTCGAGTTCAAAGGCAGTAGTATTAGGGATCATCGTCACGATTGGACCTTCGGTGGCGACAGAGATCATTAAGTCGTGAGTAGAGCTGAAAATGGCCTCCATCCTCAACTTCCAATAGTCATAGTCTTGAACCTGAAACCTAGGTAACTTGCTAGCACTGATCTCTAGAGACATGATTCAAAGAAGATAAGTATGAGTAGTTTAATATCAAGAAACATATATATTCAAGAAAAGCGATCAAGATCACGTAAGAGCACGTACAATCTAGGACCAAGACTTCACCCAAGTCTTAAGTCGGTTATCAAGAAATAGCAGTTCGTAAACTACTGCTCTGATACCACTTGTAGGTCCCTAGTTGAGTTTAATATTGAGTAAGCTAGTGAAAATGTCTAGAGGGGGGTGAATAGACTTTTCAAAAATCTTTCAATATATCAGAATACGAATGCGGAATATCAGAATAACAATGAGCCCAATCAAGTTTATACTCAACTAAAATTCGCGAACTCTATATGAACACTCTACTAATCTTGTTCAGATATGTAATTCAATCAATTAAACAATTAATCAATCAAAAACAAATAAAACAATAAAGTAAATAAACACGAGATTTATAGTGGTTCGACAACTTGTCTACGTCCACTCTCACAAACCCAGTTGTGATATTCTTATTAACTCGTCCAATAGAGTAATGTGTGTTCTTGTAGCTTTAAGTCCGAAGAAATAAGACTTAGATCTTCTCTATAACACTACCAAGTGTTTCTTCGATCTTTATAGTGATTTACAAGTAACTAGCAACTTGAACAAACAAAAATAAAACTTCTCTGTCTTCAGTAGTAGCCTTCTTAATTTCCTTCAGTGGTCTTCTGGCTTCTTTCTGAATCTTCAAACTCTGTGAGTAATTCGCTTCTTGAATACGCCTTTAATTTGCTTCAGTATATCGAGTTTCAGTAGTCTTGAATCGTTGAATACACCAAGGTATTTATAGACATCCAACTTCAAGAACTTTCAGTTATGTAACAACCTTTCTTGAAAACTAACTCGCAACTGTTTAGCTTTATTCATCCACGCGTTTCTTCAGTTAATTAGTTATGTAACAACCTTTCTTGAAAACTAACTCTTCAATCTTTATCTTCACAAGCGCTTTTGTAACTAACTTCATTCTTCTTATCGTTTACTCGTCTTGTCTTGTAGATCAGTCAACACTTAGAAAATATTCAAGTCTACTTTTGGCTTATCAAAACTTCATCTTATCTTTTCATCATTTAGGACTTGTTTTAGGATTCATATCCCAACAATCTATGCTTCTAATTTGTTGTTGTCTCTATCTGTCTATCTTGTTCTAGCATAGTGAGTCCTTTTAATTTTCAGCATTGTAATGCCTCATGATATATATTAAAGGATCACTATTTCCATCAGAGATAACAACTGATTATCTCAACTAACCTGACATAACCTATACTTGATTTATTATTGTGCTAACAGTTTGTTTCAGGAGATTTGATCAGATCATCCATCCTGAAGACAAAGGTCTTAGTATAAGTCAAGTTCCCTTTGTAATAGGTTTTGGCATCATCAAAAAGGGGGAAATTGTTGGGAAATAAATTGATTTTGATTAAGATACCAAAACCCCTGATTGATGATGATCAGATTAGTTGAGATACAATTAAAAGATGTATCAGTCTAGTTGTCTCAGGTTAGTTGAGACAATAAAAATGCTTAAGTCTAAGTCTAAAAAATGTTGTGAGATTTATAGTTCAGGATAGTTGTCCAAAGCTGAAAATGTTAGGCAGCTTTATATGCTTAAGTATCTTAGGTCAAGTCTGCTGATTTCACAAAGACAAGCATGCTGAAGAGGACAACATGGCTGAATGTTCAAGTATAATAAGGCAAAGCTACATGCACTGATAAGAGCAGTATCAGATCAGTTGAAGCTTTTAAGATCAAGAGCATTGAATGCTGCATGCACAAAAGACAAATTTAATGAAGCATTTATTGCCATCAAGCCTGAACAAGCATTGAAGACTTAGAAGTATTAAAAACTGAAGAATTGAATGAATGTTGGAACATTCCATTTGCAGCAGGAATGTTTAGGGCAGTTGTCCCATTTGACCGTTGGTGGAGTACAAAGTCTGCCACAATCAACCTTGGGAAATGGGAAATGTGCAAATTTGGAAGTTGACACAAGTCATCTCAGCCGCATTTTTTAGAAGTCAACACATTCATTCAAGAAACCATTGAAGAACCTTTTACACAGTGGATAATAGAAGGTCAAGGTTCATAGCCTTTTCAATGGAGGTGCAAATAGACAATTTGAAATGTTATCTCTCCAATGGATAGTTGATCAAATTGCTCTATAAATTCAGAAGTGATCCAAGGATTCCAGCATCCAACTATCTGCTATCAAACTACTATCAAGCAATCAAAGGAAACCAAAGTTGTTCTTCATAATCCCAAGTTTCCTGATCACTTCAAAAGCTAAGCCTTTTCTTGTAAAATCCCAAGCTTAGCACTGAGATATCCTAAGCCTTTACACTGTTCTTATTGTAAAGGGTATCTCAATTAGTTGGAATCAAACCTCAATCCCTTACCTCATTGAGTGAAGTAGAGTTTGTTGTAGAAGGGAAGAGTTAAGGACTGTTAAGTGAAAATACAGTCTTAACTCAGTGAGATTGAGCTTTAGGACTCAGTTTATCCTACGGATCAAAGCACTAAGATAGTGTTGTGGATCAGTGCACCTTGCCACTATAAAACAAGCTAATTCCAGGTGTTAAGGAATTATCCTGTTCAATCAGGGAAAGTGGATGTAGGAGCTTGAGATTCTGATCCACTATAAATTGTTGTGTCACTTACTTACTGCACTTTTCTATTACTCACATTACTTGATAAAATCATTCTTAAAAAAGTAAGTTCAGCAAAGTTAAGAAAAACTGTTTTGGATAAAGTCCCTGATTAACTGGTTTTCCAGAAATTAACTAGGAGTATTCTTTCAAAGAAAAGGCCAACCACATTCCGCACTTAAGAACTCTTTTAGATAGTTTTCCAACTGATTACTTCATAGTTTTCAGTAGACCAATTATCTTTCAAGATTATCACTCAGGACAGTTGTGAGACAACCTCCCTGACTAAGTTAAACAGTTTTTGAAAAAGAAAGAATTTGCATACACAAGTGCATTCCCCCCCCATACCTTTGTGTCATACTCCATCAAGGACCAACACTTTACAAATGAAAAAAACAATAAATCTTGAATTACCTCATTCATCATTTCAGCAAGCTACCTGACTGTAACATCATTTGATCCGGTAACAAATCATAGATAAAAAAATGTAAACAACGTCTCTCATAATTCCCCAACAAAAGCATTTCCATCAAAACAAAAGTGGGAAATAAATAACGACTCATCTTTTAATCGTCCAGAGATCAAAATTAGAAGTTAAACCAATCATTAAACAAATGCAGATTCCAATTGCAGAGAAAATGAATGCAAATAATCGATGAATAGTAATTAGCACTTACTCCTCAATGATTCAAAGTCTCAAGATTTAATCTACAATATTTTCAATAATGTCACCTTAATTCAATCATAAAGAATACCTTAATTCAAATAAAAGAAACATGAAGGTGTCACCTTTTTAGTCAATCTTGAAATCGCTACAGGTAATTCTTGTAATGATTCTCAATAAACTATTTTGCAGCAGATTTTTGGCGAGTCAGCAAAGAAGAAGCTGTCTCACGAGTTCAATCTGAAGCCCTGGTGACATGCAACTTCATTTGCAAAATAAAAAATAAAGAACTTGCTAAAATATAAATATCAAAATTAAGGCTATAAAAAAACGCAATGGATCAATTTGTAACCAAATTATTAAAAAAAAAACAAACTAAATATGATTCAGTCAAACTCGATATGTTCAAACGAAGCTAACATAACTTATTCGAAGATCACTAACATCCACCATATAATCTCAGAAATAGCAATTGCATATTCAGGTTTGATCATCCCATAGCTTAATTGACACATAAAAATGTATCAGAAGATCATAGTAGGAGTACTGGAGCATACCTTGCAAATGATACAAAAAACTATACTACATCCTATTCTGATTATTTTAACACAAACCCAAATTGCAAATGATAGAAGAAACCCGAAAACACTGAATTAGAAAAAAAAGTCCTCATAAGTAGTTGAGATTACCAAATAAAAAAATATAAATAATTGATGTAGATAAATATGTCGCTCTCGGAAAAGTCGACACGTGGAAACGGGATAAATTATAGTAATCTCAGTTAGGTCAATAAGCTCGAAGGATTGGATTAATACACCCTTGGGCTTCTAAAGAGAAATAAGATTGGTTGGGCCTTTGGCCCACATTTGAAGGATAATATCCTTTGGGCTTAAGGGTAAGGCCTAAAGGGGAACGCATGATATCAATTAATCTTTCTTAACCAAGTCAAAGGATGAGGTCATGCCATGAAGATAGGGGATGATACGTTGAGGAACCAAGTCTTCAGGGAGATAGACCGATTCCTCAGGGACTTGGGGCCGGATTTACAGGAATGGGCCGAGAATATAGGGAGAACGAGTTTTTCCCTCTCCGGAGAGAGGGGCCAGGTATATAAGCAAGTTATTTCCATATTCTTAACCACTTTTTTACATAATACATACATTCTTACGAAATACACACTGAATTGAGAAGAAACACCACTGTATTCGCCGGAATTTCCCTAGAAATATAGGGGAATTCCTCCTTGATTTCGCCTACGATCGATTCTGACTTGAGCGTCGGAGCTTCTACGCCGGAGCCTCCCTCCGGCGTACTTTTGCAGGTCATTTTCGGATTCTCAAGGAGATTTACTTGTATATTGTCAAAGATAACCGAGTGATTTGATTCGTGATTAGCAGTGCTCGGAGAGGAACGACTGATATCTAAAAGCGTTCTTTTTCGACGCATCAACTGGCGCCGTCTGTGGGAACATTTCAAGCTAAGGCGTGAGAAAAGTTCCGTATTAAATGGGTGGAGGACAGGATCTAACGAAGCAGACAAAGGAGAAAGGAGATTCCACTCCTCCTCCTTTCCCTCCACCACCTCCAGGTTTTCCCTTAAATCGAAATCTAGGGAAACAACATGTGGATCATACACCAGAAGATATCCCTCCCACCCAAGAGGGAAATGTACCAGGTACCTCAGGAGCTTCGGGGAGTGGGATCAATAAGGATAACCCTAACGCTCAACCGGAACTCCTGACTATCTCTCAAGATCAGTTGGATGAGATGATCGCGCAATCGGTTGAAAGAATAATCACTGCTCGCGGACTTCGCCCTCCCGGACCTATTCCACCTACCCATGAGGGTACAAAGCAAAATCCCCCAGAACATGTCATCGATTCTGCTCCAGTCCCCTCCCGGAATGAGGATCCCCCTCAAAACCCGGAAGAAAAGATACCTTCTCAGGCCGAAAGAAGTATCCTTGAAAGACCCCCTCGAAGGAATACGGAGAAGATCCTTGGGGAGGCCACTCTGGATACAGGGATGGGAGAAAGCACGGACGACACGTATCAAGGAGCCGTTAGTGATCAAATACAGGCCTTACGTAAAGAGATGAGGGATATGCAGAGACATATTACTGACAATGTAAGTAGACCCTCTTATACCACTGGATATCAATTCTCATCTAATATTTTACAAGATGAACTGCCCTCTAATTTCAAATCTTTAAACTTTGAATATGATGGCACCACGGACCCGTACGAGCATTTGATGAGATTTTAGAATGCTGCTCTGCTACATCGATATGGAGAGGGCGTCAAGTGCAGGGTATTTCTAACTACCCTATCCAAGGCTGCACAACAGTGGTTCACACAACTAGGGCCGGACACTATCCATTCATGGCCCGAATTCAGCGAATTGTTCCTTCATCAATTCGCCAGCGCTAGGAGACAACCTAGAGGTACCCTCACCTTATTTAACATGCGACAAGGAGAGAACGAGAGCTTACGAGCCTTCTTGAAGAGATTCAACCAAGCGGCCCTAGAAGTACCAACAGCTTCCTCTGAGGTCAAAATTAATGCTCTCACTAACGGATTAAGGGACGGAGATCTATTCACCTCCTTGGCCAAAAAGCCAGTACGGACCTTCGATGAGTTATTAAGGAGAGCAGAAAAATACCTCACCCTGGAAGAGGTAAGGAAGGCTAAGCGTTCAAAGACCAGGACAATAGTGGGGAACGGAGAACGGAGAAGAGAAATTCCACTGAGGAGGCCAAGTCCAGAGAGACATAGAAGCTCCAGGAGGTTGGAAAATGTAAGAAGAGAGGAAGTTGCACCCTGGAGCCCCAGAGGAAGGGCGAAGAGATATACACCTCTGAGAATAGAACCAGCCGAAGTTCTAGAAGTGGCAGGGGACCATCCTGATATGAAGTTCTCCTATTCAAGAAATAGGGGTCCCTAAAATCCTAAGTCAGACAGATTTTGCAGATTCCATAACGACTATGGCCACGATACCAACCAATGTTGGCATCTGAAAGACGAAATAGAGAGAATGATTCAGGCAGGCCATCTGAAAGAATTTATTTTTAGAGATCGACAAGGCCCCCGGGGACAAAAGAGAAAGGACCCCGAGGGGAAACAAGAGGATAACAGAAGAGATCAGAGGAAGAACCCCGAGGAGCAACCACCCCCTCCACAAAAGAGGGGAACCATTCACATGATCATGGGAGGCCCTGCTGATGGGGATTCCTTCAGACAGGGGAAGCAGAGCGTTAGGTCGCTGAAGAACGAGAGGAATATAGAACACCATGAGGTGGGAAAGATGAAAGAGGGTCCGGACATTCACTTTGGGCCAGAAGATGCTGGGGAACCCAGAGAAATTCATAATGATGCACTAGTCATTACCACGGATATAGCGGGATACGATGTAGCAAGAATTTTTGTAGACACAGGGAGCTCTGCCGATATCATGTTCTTGGAGTGTTTCAAGAAGATGGATCTAAATATAAAGCTCAGACTAGTAGAGACAGCTCTCTACGGATTCTCAGGGGGAGCCATTCAGCCTCTTGGGTCAGCATTACTACAAGTAGGGTTAGGAGTCGCCCCTAACCGACGTGTGCAAATAATAGAGTTCCTGATAGTAGATGTCCCCTCTTCATATAATGTAGTAATGGGAAGGCCGAGCTTGAATATCTTTCAGGCAGTGATCTCCACCTTCCACATGAAGATGAAATTCCCTGCCTCGGGGGCTGTGGGAGAGATATGTGGGGACCAATACCAAGCAAGAAAGTGTTACGTAGAATCGGTCAAGATAGCGGACAGGGCCGTATTCAGAGGAATGGAGAGATTTAAGGGCGAAGACCCTGAGTTGAAAAGACAGAGAGTGGGTGAACTAGTGCAAGAGCAACCCAAAGCCAAAGCAGATGAGGAGTTAATGAGCATCGAGCTCTACCCAGGAAAGGAGGGATTCACAACCAGGATAGGTACACACATGAATCCTGAGCTCCAGGGAAAGATGATACTCACCCTTTAGGAGAATGCGGATATCTTCGCTTTCACGGCGACGGATATAACGGGTATCCCTCTAGAGATAGCAATGCACTATCTTAATGTGGATCCCAAAGCTAGGCCAGTGAAGCAGAAGTTAAGGAACTTCGGTAAGGAAAAGAACCTAATTGTGAAAGAGGAAATTGATAAATTGTTAAGTGCAGGGCACGTGAAGAGAGTGCAGTTCCCTGAGTGGCTCTCGAACGCAGTGCTGGTGTCCAAGGGAGCCGGCAAATGGAGGATGTGTATCGACTTTAGGGATCTGAACAAAGCATGCCCTAAGGATCACTATCCCCTGCCCAGGATTGATCAACTGGTAGATGCTACGTCCGGATTTGAACTACTTAGCATGATGGATGCATACCAAGGGTACCATCAAATCTAGTTGAACCCCCTTGATATACCATAGGTATGCTTTATTGCAGCATGTGGTACTTTTGGTTATGTACGTATGCCGTTTGGACTGATAAATGCAGGAGCCACCTATCAAAGGATGGTAGACTCGGTGTTCCGAGGATAGATAGGGAGGAACATGGAGGTTTATGTAGACAATATGCTAGCCAAAAGCATCAAAGCAGAGGAACACATTGATGATCTGAAGAAGATATTTCAAGTAATTAGAGAAAACGATATCAAACTTAACCCAGCTAAATGTTCCTTTAGAGTAGGGTCAGGAAAGTTCTTGGGATATATGGTGACTCAGAGAGGAATAGAGGTTAACCCTGCCAAGGTGAAAGCGGTCCTTGACATGCAACCTCCCCGAAACCTGAAGGAATTGCAGACCCTGAACGGCAGAATCGCAGCTCTCAGCAGATTCATAGCAAGGTCAGCAGAAAAGAGCCACCACTTCTTCAGAACATTAAGGAAGGGGTCAAGATTCGAATGGGATGAGCAATGTCAAAAGGCTTTCGAAGAACTGGAGCTCCATCTGGAACAACTCCCGAAGCTAACCAAGCCTACTCAGGAAGATGTTTTACTCCTATACCTCTCAGTAGGGGAACACTCCCTGAGTACAGCCCTGATGAAAGAGGAAGGCTCCATACAACAGCCTATATATTATGTCAGCAAGGTCATTCAAGGAGCAGAGATAAGATATTCAGAGGTGGAGAAGGCAGCCCTGGCAGTGGTGGTAACGGCTAGGCGACTACGCCCTTACTTCCTGTCTGATAAAGTGATGGTGCAGACTAATTTCCCTTTGAAGCAGACGCTAGGGAGAGCAGATTTGTCAGGAAGAATGGTCAGATGGGCAGTGGAATTGCAGGAGTACGATATTGACTACGAGCCAAGGAGGACCATCAAGGCTCAAACTTTAGCAGACTTTATTCAAGAGTATACCAGAGTGGAAGAAGAACAGGGATGGAAGGTATATGTGGATGGCTCAGCATCCGACTTAGGATGTGGAGGAGGGATAGTGTTGGTTGACCCTGACGGCCAAGAAATATAGGTTGCTGTCAAATTCCGGTTCTCAACCTCAAACAATGGTGCAGAATATGAAGCCCTGATTAGAGGAGCTAGCATGGCAGCAGAGTTATGGGCACAGAAAGGTACCCTGTATTCCGATTCGCAGCTGGTAGTGCAACAGGTCATGGGGGAGTACCTCGCCAAAGATGATAGAATGATCGCCTATCTAGAGGAGGTAAAGAAATTAAAGAATAAATTCCATACTTTTGAAGTGATACAGGTACCAAGAGAAGAGAATGTAAAAGAAGATGAACTGTCTAAACTAGCTAGTTCCACTGAATTCGAAGGAGACGGAAAGGTAACCCTGTTGGTGGCAGATCAATTAGCTACTGAAACCCTGATCGGAGAGATAACAGCAGGGGATGACTGGAGGAAAGAAGTATGGGAAGAGTTGAATAGGGGGCCAGTAACCCCAATGTCTAGAGAGGCCAAAGCTTGGAGAAGGAAGTATTGTATCCTAGGAGGCCAATTGTACAAGAAATCCTTCACTCAACCCTATTTGAAATGTCTTTCGAGAAGAGAAGCAGAGCTAGTGATCAAAGACATCCATGAAGGTTGCGCATCCAGCCATGAAGGTTAGCAGACTATGGTGAAAAAGGTATTTAGGGCAGGCTTTTACTGGCCTAATATAATTAGAGATGCTAGGGAATATGTGAAGAAATGTGGGAAGTGTCAGAAGAATGGACCCTTAATACGAGTACCGGCAGAGGAGATGGGGGCCATGTACTCACCCTGTCCCTTTGCCAAATGGGGGATAGATCTAGTAGGACCCTTCCCCTTAGCACCTGGAGGAAGAAATTTTTTGATCGTAGCCGTGGATTACTTCAGTAAATGGGTAGAAGCCGTGCCCTTGGCCAAAATAGAGGAAGATAATGTAATTCTCTTTCTTGCTAGACATATTTGTTGCAGGTTTGGAGTACCCAGAATCTTGGTTTCCGACAACGGAACACAATTCAATGGAGAGAAAGTAAGGAGATGGTGCGAAAGATGGAATATTATACAGAGATTTACTTCGGTAGCCCACCCACAAGCTAATGGACAAGTGAAAGTTACAAACATAATCCTAGTGGATTGCATCCGAACACGATTGGAAGAGGTAGGAGGAAAATGGGTGAAGGAGTTAGACAATGTCCTTTGGTCCTACAGGACCAGCCCTAAAACAGCAACGGGCGAATCTCCCTTCTACTTAGTGTATGGGGCAGCGGCAGTGATACCTCCTGAAGCCAGACTCAAATCGCACCGAATCACCTATTTTGAAGAGAAAAGAAATGAAGAATTGATGAGGGAGGCGCTGGACCTGGTAGATGAAGAGAGGGAGATGGCGAGATTGAAAGCAGAAAGGTACAAGAGTCGGATCAAGGCAGCATACGATCGCAGGGTAATCCCTCGTTCCTTTAAAGCTGGAGATTTATTCCTTCGGAGAGCAGATGCCTTGAAGAACACTGGAAAGATGGAACCCAATTGGGAAGGTCCGTACAGGGTAATACAGGTACTAAAAGGTGGAGCATACAAGCTCCAGGATATGACAGGAAAAGAAATACTGAGGCCATGGAACGTGTGCCACTTGAAGAGATTTTATGTTTGAAGAAGGTGTTATTCCCCTACCATCTTTCCCTTTATGAACAATTTTAAATGTTTATTTCTTACTCGAATAATTGCTTCACCGGCACTCTTTTTCCCTCTACGTGGGTTTCCCTTTGGGGTTTTACCACAGAGAGGTTTTTAATGAGGCCGGCATGGGTTCCCCTTATTTTCCTGTGTTGATGAACACTTTTGATCAATGGAGCATCGGTTTTGATAAAATTTCAGCAATTTCCCTTAAAGCATGTTAATGTGATGATGAGATGACTCTTATATGCCAATTTTATGATAAGAGGATCCTTATGCGCCGATTTTATGACAAAATGTTCCTCATACATTCATACCGTGCTAAGATAACTGTTAGGGGCCTGCATAATGAGTGCTGAGATAACGAATGTGTTTTGGAAACTAAAACATAACATGATAGAGATATTGAAAGCTGAAGAGACTTACACCAGCTCATAAAGATTCGAACATAAAATGCCTAGGAACAATTCCTAAAGCTTCTATACACGACAGCCTCTAAAGCTAGGGGGAGTAGGGGGTATGGTAGCAGAAGATATGATTAACCTGCCAATAATCCCTAAGAACTCTTACGAGTATAAACAACTCTTACGAGTATAAACAACTCTCACGAGTATAAACAACTCTTACGAGTATAAACAACTCTTACGAGTATAAACAACTCTCACGAGTATAAAAAACTCTTACGAGTATAAACAACTTAAGGGAGAGTATAATCCCTACGAATTCTAACTTTTGGGAGAGTATAATCCCTAAACATTCCAACTTAAGGGAGAGTATAATCCCTAAGAACTCTCACGAGTATAAACAACTCTTACGAGTATAAACAACTTAAGGGAGAGTATAATCCCTAAGAACTCTCACGAGTATAAAAACTCTTACGCGTATAAACAACTTAAGGGAGAGTATAATCCCTAAGAACTCTCACGAGTATAAACAACTCTTACGAGTATAAACAACTTAAGGGAGAGTATAATCCCTAAGAACTCTCACGAGTATAAACAACTCTTACGAGTATAAACAACTTTTGGGAGAGTATAATCCCTAAACATTCTAACTTTTGGGAGAGTATAATCCCTAAATATTCTAACTTTTGGGAGAGTATAATCCCTAAATATTCTAACTTTTGGGAGAGTATAATCCCTAAATATTCTAACTTTTGGGAGAGTATAATCCCAAGTATTAGATCAGTAGGATGGTCAGACAACCAAGTCCTTCTTTTTTTGATCTCTTCAGTAGAGTTGTCCTCTACTGAAGTTGAGTCATTTTGATCATAAAATTCAGGATAATTGAATGCAGGATCTACTTCAGGATCATAATCAGGGGTGTTGTCCTCAATGTCAGGGACATTGGCATTTTCAACATTTTGAGTTCCCCCTTGATTATTTGACCTATTAACTACATCAGCAGGAACTGCTTCTTCATTGGTAGTTGTTACCTGGATGTGAACTGGGATTGGATCATTCAGTTCACCATTTCCTTCAGTGGGATTTGCCTCAGGAAGGTTGCCTTCAGGATTGTTGTCCAATGGGAGTTTTTCAGGTAGGTTGGCTTGGACAACTTCTATGTATTCAGTGTCTTTGTCTTTTAGGCTCAGTCTAGTTGTCCTCTGTGTGATTTCTTCTGATTCCAAGTTCTCATTCCTGAACTCATGAATAGATTCATCAAACACAACATGAGGTGTTTCCTCCACAATAAGGGTTTTCTTGTTGTAGACTCTGAAAGCTCTACTGATTTGAGAATATCCAAGGAATACTCCCTCATCAGCTTTGCTATCAAATGCTTTTAACTGTTCTTTCCCATTATTGTGAATAAAACACTTGCAACCAAAAATGTGAAAGTATGACACTTTAGGCAATCTTCCTTTCCAGAGTTCATAGGGGGTTTTGCCTTGCCCCTTAGTGATCAAACATCTATTTTGAGTATGGCATGCAGTGTTTATAGCTTCAGCCCAAAACCTCTTAGGTAAGTTTGAATCAGTAATTAAGGTTCTAGCAGCTTCTTTTAAGGTTCTATTTCTCCTTTCGACAACTCCATTTTATTGGGGAGTTCTAGCTGCTGAAGTTTCATGAGCTATTCCATTAGATGTGCAATACTCATTGATGTATGAATTTATGAACTCAGTGCCTTTATCAGATCTTATCTTGATAATGCTGAGGCTTTTCTCATTTTAGAGTCTCTTTAAAAGTTTAGGCAGTTTGACTTGAGTTTCCTTCTTATTAAGGAGAAATACTACCCATGTGAACCTAGAGAAGTCATATACTACAACCAATGTGTATTTTCTACCATTTATGCTTGCTGGGGTAATTGGTCCAAATAAGTCCATATGTAACAGTTCAAGCACCCTTTCAGTAGAGATGACTGGTTTTCCTTTAAATGAGGCTTTAATCTGTTTTCCTTCTTGGCATGGCTTGCAAACATGTTCTTTAATGAAGACCTCATTAGGCAGTACTTTAACTAATGCATTTCTAGCAATCTTGTTCATTGTTTTGAAGTTCAAGTGGTTTAATCTCTTATGCCATAACCAACTTTGTTCACTAGAACTTTTAGCAATGAAACATGCAACATCAGTAGACTTGTCCCAGTCTGCAAAATACACATTCCCTTTCCTAGTTCCAGTCAATAGAATTTGTTGAGTCTTATCTTTGATTAAACATTTTACACTTGAAAACTCAACATTGAAATCTTTATCACATAATTGACTGATACTTAGGAGATTATATTTGAGACCAGCCACATAAGACACATTGGATACTTTGATGTTACCAATCATCAAAGTACCATAACCTTTTGTAGTTGCTTTTGAACTGTCTCCAAATGTAACATTTGGGCCTTCTTTTTCAATGAAGTCAGTGAGGAGTTCCTTGTTTCCAGTCATGTGCCTTGAGTATCCACTGTCAAGGTACCATGCTGACTTTTTACTCATGCTTCTCTTCTTGTGGCCCATTGGTACCTGCAATTAGATTGGTTTAGGTACCCTTTGAGTTTTGGGTCCTGAGAGGTTAGCTGTACCTTTAGGAACCCAAACTTGCCTAATAACCCTGATTGATTCAAGGTGGCTAAGTTTTCTTCCTCTAGCATCTATATACACTGTCTTTCCCTTGAATGCCTTTGGGAAAGTGTCTGTGGATGTGTTAACTCTGTAAGTTTCAGGAGAGTTGTCAAACCTCCTGAACTTATGAGTTTTATGTGCTACTTGAGGAAATCTTTGTGGAAAGGCATTTTTATTACCATTACCCTTTGGCATGAAGGGTTTTGGTTGTCTCATTTTATTTTGCCTTTGAGGATAGTTGTCCTTAGGTCTTGTCAGCTGAGGCTTTCTCAGTAGAGTTGGCCTAGGCTAATTATACCTTGGATAACTCCTTTGAACATTGTTCAGGAGAGTTGCCCTTCCATTGGGTCTACTCCGCTGACCAATATTCCTCTTATGTTCATGAGCTTTGGCCATTTCCTTAGGTTTTGGCCTAGTCTCCTGAACCACTTGAGTAGGCAGATCCTCCATTTTGCCCTTTCCTTTATTCAGTGGCTGAATTACTTCTTTTTCATCTTGTGCCACTGACTTAACAAAGATTCTCTTAGTGTTACTTGTAGAAGCAACACTACGACAAGGTGAAGATTCAAATGGATCAAATCCTAATCCACTTCTTTGAGCCATAGGTCTTTGGTAACTCTGAATTTCCTCTATTGCTCTAGAGGATTTCTTCAGAGTAGACATCTTTAGTTTCAGGCTCTCTTCACTTGATTTAAGAATGTCATATTCATGTGAGAGGTTTTCAAACTTGGCATTTAGAATTTTTAGTTCAAAGTCTTTTCTCTTCTAAGAGAGAAGTTGATCATCAATCTCTTTTTGTTGGTCAACTATCCTGAGATTTGCTTCCTCGAGCTCTCTCAAGACTTGTTGAAACAACTCAGTAGATTTGACATCAACCACTACCTCAGAGTTTTTGGCAAGCTCAATAGCCAGTCTTTCATTTTCTCTCACACAGTTATCATGAAATTCTTATAACATAGTGAAATCTTCCATAAACTTTCCAAGGGAAAGCTTCAGGTTGACCTCACTAGTATTTTGTGAGATGAATGATGGTGAGCTAGAAGTAGAGGATACCTCATCATCCTCAAGAGCCATGTTGCAAACATCATCATCTTCACTGTTGGAGAATAGTCCATCAGAAGAGTTGAAGCTTTCAGCACTTTCAGATTCTTCACCAGCCATCATGGCTTTTCTATTGGTGAACTTTCTGTCTCTATTTGCTTGTCTTTCTCTTCTCTCCTTAGATCTCAATTCAGGGCAGTCATACTGGAAATGCCCTTTCTTCTTGCAATTATAGCACAAGTCTTCATCATCATCTTTCTTTGGTTCTTCCTTTCTTCTTGATGATGAAGGTTCAGCTCTACTGGACCTTATCCTATCAGAGTACTTGTCCTCTGATCTTTTCTCTTCAGGCTTCTTGACCTCAGCCTGAGCTTCAGGAGAGTTGTACCTTCTCCTGAATTTGTTGTCTTGGTAGAATTTCTTGTATCTACCAAACCTTGAGTTTAGCTTGTCAAACCTTCTAGCCATCAAGGCTAGTTCCTCCTTCATTTCAGTCTTGGAGACTGACTTTGATGTTCTTGGAGTGGACTACATTTCTGGTTCAGCAGTTTTGGCTTTGAATGCCACTCCCTTGGAGTGAATCTACCAGCAAATTTGTCAATGGATTCCTCAAATTCCATTGTGAATTGCTCAAACTTTTGCACTGCCACTTGGAGCTTGTTCTCCTTGATCTTTTCAGTACCCTCACACATCTCAGTAAGAGTATCCCAAATTTCTTTGGCAGTTGTGCAGTGGTAGACTCTCCCCATTATTGCATCTGGAATTGTTTGGTAGAGGGTGTTCATGGCAAGATAATTCAGATTATCTTTCCTCTTCTCATCAGAAGTGAAGTCATCTTCATCCTTAGGAATCAATTCCCTTACATCAGCTCTTTGAGCTTCAGTGAGTCTGGGATTGATTTGAGTAAACACAAAAGGACCTCTTGTGATTACTCTCAGCATATCAGTGTGAAGGGATGCAAGATGAGCCCTCATTCTGATTTTCCAGAAATCATAATTGTCTATTGAGAACATGGGCAATTTATGATGTGAGATGTGGTTGACTGGATTTGTGGCCATGTTGTCCAATCCTTGAACAGCAGGAGGTGGAACAACAGCATTGTTGTTGGCCATATCTCAAGAACAAACAATTAGTCAACAATCAAATAGGATTTCAGATAGATCAGTTCAGTGACCACACCAAATATATGATTTTGAAAACCAAGATGGCTTTTCAGAAGCAGTGGTCTTTGAACCCCTGCTCTGATACCACTTGTTGGTCCTGACAGGAGTATATAACAAGTGTATGGGGAGGAATACACTTGTATGAAATTCTTTTCAACTTTTGATCAAACCAGAGATCAGCAATGTTGTCTTGGACAACTCTGCTGAAGATGATTAACTCTTCTAAGATAATCAAACTACTAAGTACTATTGAGTACTTAGTTGAATAACTATCTAAAGGAGTTATATGTGCGGAATAGTGGTTGGCACTTTTAGTTTAGACTCCTTTAAAGTTCTGAAATCACTTAATCAATTACATAGTCCAGTTTTCAGGGAACTTGTCCAAATGTCTTTTGCACAGTCTTTGAATATGTATTCTTTGAAAGGTCAGTTTTGTGTGCAGTGTTGAATGTATGAAAGTACTTTGAAAGTAAATCAACACAAGAGTTTATAGTGGTTTAGAGACTCAAGCTCCTACATCCACTTTCCCTGATTTAACAGGATAATTCCTTCACTCTTGGAATTAACTTGTTTTATATTGCCAAGGTGCACTTGATCAAGAACACCACTTCTTGGTGAATTGATCCCTTGGATGTCTAGAGTCCTAGTACCCTCTTCTCAACTCAGAACTGAACTGTTCTTCTCTCAACAGTCAGCTCCTACCACTTCTACTACTACAACCTTCTCACTTTCTTACTTGATAGGGGTAAGGGTTGAAGTAAGGTTCCAACTAATGAGATATCCTTTACAATGGAGATCAGTGTATAAGGATTAGGATATCTCTCTAAGCTTGTGTATGGATATACAATGAAGTTCAGCTTAGATGAAGTGTTTGAAGACTAAGATAGTCTTTGAAAGCTTTGAAAGCACTCTTGATTGTAGGATAGTTGGATAGGTAGTGGATGATCCTTGAGATACTTTCAAATGGTCTTCACACTTCTGTATTTATAGACAATTGATGGATTTGCCCGTTGGAGAGGCAGCCTCAAATGTCCATAAATGTCTTCTTTTGGTTCTTCAACCTTGAAGACAGATTCTTGATAGTGACATGTCCTCATTTGGGAAATAAACGGCTGAATAAGCTTTGTCTTCATTCTGCAGCACTCTTCCCAAAGTCTGACTTTAAGATTCTCTTGTTAGGACATGGACATGGCTTCTGAAGGTTGTTCCATTGATAGGACAACATTCCTTATCAAATGGACAACTCTCCTTATCACTATCAGCAGTCTTGCCTATCAGCAAGGTGGGCTTGCTCTTCTTTAGATGACTTGGCTCTTTCCCTTTGTTTCACTTCAAAGTGATCTTAGCATGATTCATTGAGGATCTTTAGGGAATGGTTGTCTCAAACTCTTCAGCATAGTTGACCTCAAGCTTTCAAAGCACTTGATCTGGTTTAATTTTGCTGAGACAACTCTTCTGGACAACTCTCTTGATCAGCATACTTGGCCTTCAATAGGCTTTAGTGTTGGTTCCTGAATTTGAGCCTTGAGGGGACTTGTTCTTGTTAATCTTCAAAGCATATGTTCCCCCTAAACTTGTGCATCTAGTCAACTAAGAGCTGCCTAACATATCAGCTTCTCTTCTAGCCTTATTCTAAATGTTCTCACATTCTTAGAACATACTTATCTTTGACTTAGGCATGTCTCAGGGGGTTTTGGTATTGAATCAAAACATATCTCATTTTATTCCCAACAGTATAGTAGATCAAGATAACAAACCTATTGATTTCTGAAATCAATTGGTCAGTTGGAAAGCTATCTTAACAACTATGAGTGCGAAAAATGTGTAGGCATTAAATGTTTAGACTCGTGGGTTGAATGAAAACCTTTTTAAAAATGACTTTAAACAATGAATGATATCAGCTGATACAAGGTATCTGCTAATTTGTAAAACTAATAGTTGTGGATTTTGACTCTTTTGAAAACTTATGATTTTATCAAATATGAGCAATATAAACAATGTAACGTGGAAGTAAAATAGATAATACAGTAGCCTTTAGGCAATTAATATAACGTGGAAGTAAAATAGTGGAACTGTGAGACATCCTGATGTAATGTGAAGCTAGAAGAGTAAAATATCTTGACAAGTTAGAAACTAAGAATTTTATATGGATCTAGCTGCATACTTTTCTTTAAATCCAAAAGGTATTGGTAGAAAAAATTAATGTTCAACTCTAAATTCGAGATATCTTTTACTTAAATCCTCTGGTTCTGAATTCTTAGACCAATATATCCCACCACAGAGTATGTAGAAACCAAACCTAAAAGGAGTATATAACAAGTGCATGGGCGGGGGGAAGGGGGAATACACTTGAATGCAATTCTTTTCAACTTTTGATCAAACCAGAGATCAGCAATGTTGTCTTGGACAACTCTGCTGAAGATGATTAACTCTTCTAAGATAATCAAACTACTAAGTACTATTGAGTACATAGTTGAATAACTATCTAAAGGAGTTATATGTGCGAAATAGTGGTTGGCCCGTTTAGTTTAGACTCCTTTAAAGTTCTGAAATCACTTAATCAATCAAACAGTCCAGTTTTCAGGGAACTTGTCCAAATGTCTTTTTGCACAGTCTTAAGTATAAGTTCTTTGAAAGGTCAGTTTTGTGTGCAGTGTTGAATGTATGAAAGTACTTGAAAAGCAAATCAACACAAGAGTTTATAGTGGTTCAGAGACTCAAGCTCCTACATCCACTTTCCCTGATTGAACAGGATAATTCCTTCACTCTTGGAATTAACTTGTTTTATAGTGCCAATTTGCACTTGATCAATAACACCACTCCTTGGTGAATTAATCCCCAGGATGTCTAGAGTCCTAGTACCCTCTTCTCAACTCAGAACTGAACTGTTCTTCTCTCAACAGTCAGCTCCTACCACTTCTACTACTACAACCTTCTCACTTTCTCTTTTGAAAGGGGTAAGGTTTGAAGTAAAGTTCCAACTAATGAGATATCCTTTACAATGAAGATCAGTGTATAAGGATTAGGATATCTCTCTAAGCTTTGTATGGATATACAATGTAGTTCAACTTAGAAGAAGTGTTTGAAGACTAAGATAGTTTTTGAAGGCTTTGAAAGCACTCTTGCTTGTAGGATGGTTGTCAAAGTTGAGTTCAGTTTGATTTCTTCACACGGTCTTCACACTTCTATATTTATAGACAATTGAAGGATTTGCCCGTTAGAGAGGCAGCCTCAAAAGTCCATAAATGTCTTCTTATATGTAGGTCCCGAAGCTGAGTTAATATCGAGGGAAGCTAAAGAAAATGTCAAGAGGGGGGTGAATAGACTTTTCTAAAATCTTTCGATATATCAGAATACAATGTGCGAAATACAAAATTAAACAATGAGCCCAAGTAGTTTATACTCAACTTCTTAATTCGAGAACTCTGTTCTATACTCAACTAGTCTTGTTTAGATAGGTATGTTTAAACAATTAAACAATTAATCAATTAAAACAAACAAAACAGTAAAGTAAACAACACAAACAATTTATAGTGGTTCGACAACTTGTCTACGTCCACTCTCACAAACCCAGTTGTGATGTTTCCACTAACTCTTCCAATCGAGTACAAAGTGTGTGTTCTTGTTCTTTAGAGTCCCAAGAAAAAGACTTAGATCTTCTAAGACTATATCTCCAGATATGCCTACGATCTTACTAGAAATTTAACAAGTATCTAGCAACTTGATAAAAACAAACACAAAAACGAAAACTTATTCAGTAGCAGTCTTCTGGTTTCTTCACTTGACTTCTGACTTGCTTTCTGAACTTCAATGAACTCTGTGAGTATACTTCGAATGCTTCAGTAATTCTTCAGTATATGGATTTGCAGTAGTCCTCAAATGATAAACACCTTGAGGTATTTATAGATTTCAACTTCCAAGAACTTAGTCAGTTGTAACCAACTCTTCTTGAAACCTAACTTTGTAACTGCATCTTTTTATCCAACTACGCGCTTAAATAGTTAATTAGTTATTTCTAACTAACTCTTTAATCCTTATCTTCATACTTCTTCAAAACGCGTATTTATGACAAACTTCTAGTTGACTTGTCTTGTGGAGTCTTGTATGCGCACTTGTCTTGTTGAGTAGATTTTACTCTTCTGGTCTGGTCTGGTCTTCTTCTTGTGCGATCTTCAACAGTAGACTATTCTAATCCTAACAAGACTATTACATTACTTTAAGCTTATAGCTTAGTCAACTTATAAAACTATACAATCAATCTATCTATTACATACAAAAATCATGAGCTCTATACAATGATTATCATAGCTCAATAACAATCTAACATGTATATAAACATATATGAAGTACTTATAACTCGTACTTATCTTTTAATATATAAACAATACTTGTCTTTCAAATGTGAACTCTACTGGTCTGTTCAAGATGACTTCTTCTCAACTAGACTAGATCAGTCAATACTTTAGAAAATATTCAAACTATTTTTGGCTAATCAAAACTTCATCTTTTATCTTTTATCATCATGTAGGACTTGTCTAGGATTCATATCCCAACAATTTCCCCCTTTTTTATGAAGACAAAACTACTTGAATCTTTTCTCAATAGTTGACTAGTTAAGTAGTTATCTTGTCTTAACATCAAATAGTACTTATATTTTCATTCATTCAAAATAATACCAGTAGATATTACACATACTTCAAAAATCAAAAACTAATAAACAATTGATTCAGAACAAATATAACTAAGTATCAGAGCACATAATCAACTAATCTGAAAGAGTACCTCCTTCTGGATTTGGAACACAAAATGCGTCTAGGAGCCTCTTGTGAATAACTCTGATGTGATCTTCATCTTCAATCTTCTCTTTATCCAACAGTTCTTCTTCATATATCTTGATCTGGTTAAGATTAACTCTCTTACCTGAACTGGTCATTGAACATTTCCATTTTGGAAATACAGGATCAAGAATATTGAAATTCGCTCCAGCAGATATCCTCAAGATCAAATTCCATAGCAGCTTGTTCTAACCTTCCATAAATTAGTCAAACACAGCATACAACTTATCTGGACTTTCAGAGTCACCGTACTTCCTAATAATCAAATGATCAAGTTCCCATTGCCTCTTCACTTTCATCCATTCAGCTCGATGCTCTTTGTCTATGAAGTAGTCAATGAACTGATCTTCCATCTGATCTTCATCTGCCTTCAGCTTCTGCAATCTCTCAATATGCTTTCCAATTTTCTTCTTGCTTGCATAATGAGTTTCATCATTGGGATCAACAACTTTTTGCTTCTTCACAACAATTGCAGTAGGCTCTTCATCAGCTTCAATAGCTAACTTTCTTTTAGTTCGTCTGGTCTGAAACTCAGCTTCTGGAGATGCAACACCTTTGCCCTTCTCCAATCTCTTCTGCTCATCAGCTTTAGCTTGCTCCAGTTCTGCAGCTTTAACTAACTTGCCTCTCTTAGGCCTTCTTAGCTCTTGCATTGTAGTAGCAGCTTCCTTCTCTTCTAGTTCAGCACTAGACTTAGAAAATTCAACTTTCTCAACTCTACTCGCCTCTTCCCCCTTTTTGGCTTCATCATTCGCCTTAAGAGTGAAAAGACTTGTAAAGCGAGTCATCTCTTCCTTCACAGCTTCCTTCATCGCCTCAGCAGCTAACTCGATCTGCTTCTGGTGTGTCTTGTCATGACTCATCTTGTCAAGACGATCAGTAGCTAACTCCAGCTTCCTTGAACTTGAAACTAGTTCATCCTTGAAATACGTAGCTGTCTGGCGAAGGAGTGTGTTCTGCTCTGTTAGCTCGGTGAGAACAGCTCGAGAACGCACCAACTGATCTTGTGCTTCCCGTCTCTGTTCATCAGCAATCTCAATTTTAACCCTCAGCTAGAGTCTTTCCATTTTACTTGACTCCTCAGCTAACGAACGAGCAAATGAGATAGATCTCTTTTCAGAGAAATCAACTTGCTTCTCAAGGAAACTTTGAACTTCAGCATACATCTCTGCTCTGAAAGTTGAGTCCATCTTGCTGAACTCTCCAACAATCAACTCTCTTGAGCTGTCAACAAGCGATTGGTTCTGCTCAACTAGCATATCCTTCACTTTTGAGTGTAGGAACTCATCAATAGCAGAGTGAACAACATCTTTCAAATCCGACTTCAGCTCTTCAAGATAGCCTTCAGGAAAGACTTGAATAGACGACTGAGCTTCAACAACCACTTCTTCTTGAACTTTCTCCACAAGTACATCTTCATTGAACATAACCGCGTCCATGAACTCATCGTCTTCTTTTCCAAACTCGAAAGAGTCAACTTCTTTAGAACTTTCAGCCTCTTCTACAGCTTGCTCAGGGGCATTTTCTAACTCCAATAAGGGTTCTGAGGTCTGAACAGCAACATCAACAAGTTCTTCTTTTTGCTCTTCTTCCACCAGATCAGTCTGAGTTCCAATATCGAAAGAAAACTCTTCACACAGAACTCCATCAGGGATGCTCAACATACGCTTCACAAGATCAGTTAAGGCCTTGCGAGGGAACAATTCTGAGTGGTCTTGAACACCACTGTTTTCTTTCTGCTCCATCTCCCAATCCATAAAATTGGAGATTCCACCCATGCCTTGAATGACTTCAAAAAGGTCATATGTTGGGGACTTCTTTAATGCAAACCATGTGCATATCCTTAGAAGTTTCTCAAACTGTTCTGTGGAGGTGTCGACTTCGATAGTCGAGAGCTGCTTCTTCAGATTCTTGGACACTCGAGCACGAACTCTCTTCTCCCTTAGACACATCGAATAGTATACCAAGGATTCATATCTAACTTCAGACGGGGTCTGAGCAGGTGGGGTCCCTGTCTCAGCTGTTGCAGTGGCAACTGGCGTCTTGTCTGAAGTAGACGGGTTTGAGGGTTCAACATTTTCTGTTGAGGGTAAGGAGAGAGTTTGGTCTGTGGTTTCTAGGGGCTGTGATGTGGCTAGGTTTGGTGTGACAACTGTCGGAGTATCAGTTGTATCCTTTATGGGAGTGTTTTCAGGATGACTGGCTCTAAGCGGTAATGCTGCCAGTATTTGAGAGGTTGAGGGTACAGGTCTAGGCCTAGGTCGATGTGACCTTGCCTTGGTTCTAACAGATGAGAGAGAGAGAGGAATTGAAACAGATTGAGTAGAAGTACCAACCTGAGGACTCGACTCGTCTGGTTGAGTAGGCGAACCAATTCTCACGAGTGTATATAATTCAGGAACTTGAGCACTTGGCTCCTTCTCTTGTTCCGACTCCTCATCTGACTGAGTCTTTTCTGAGTCATCTGCACTTGACTCAGCTTTCACAACTTCATCTGATTCTTCATCATCGGACTCGTCTTCTGAAGAGCTAGCATAAGGCAGTGCCCCCGAATCATCAATCTGGACTTGTCTTGGGGCAGATGGCCTTGCAGCAGCCTGCTTCTTTAGCGCCTCCTTCTTCAGATAAAACTTCAATGGGTGAAAGGGCTTTCCTTTGCTCCAATCAGATTTGTTTGGCAATAACAAGGGTAGGAGTATACTGAGCTTGTTGCCAAAACCAACAACATTCGACACCACCCAACTGCAAGAGTCGGTGTCAACCCTAACACTTCTTTCGAAGTACATAATTCGATCGGCCATCAATTTGAACCAATTACCCTCAGTAATTCCATCATATACCGCCGCCATCACCCTCGCCTTAGCTAGAGTGACTGAGTCATGAGAGCCAGTGGCACATAGCAACATCTTGCTTGCTATGTCCAGTAGAGTGTGATATTTCTCAAGGAGTTCCCCCTTCTTGACGGCTGGGAGTTTGCCATCCGGTTTCAACCTCATCTTCCTTCCACAAAAGATACTTAAATACCTCATCTCCTGGCCAACAACATAGTTTTCCACATCAATCGTTCCGATGGGCAACTTCAAATGCCTAAACATAACTTCGCGAGTGAGTTCAACTCGACCCGTTCCAATAAATGATTCAATCACATCTCCTCGTGTGGTGGCGTTGGCATAGAACTGCAACACCTCTTCTTCCAACACGACCTGAGGAAATGCCTCCAAATACGGCTTCAATCCACATCGAATGCACTTATTGATAATTTCTTGGTTCCCATCAGTGTGTAACCCTTTGAAAAACATCGAGGGCTCCACATGCACTTTTCCTTCTGCGATGAACTGGCCAAGGTCAAATTTGGCCTGCATGTTCGTTCTCACATCAAATAGGGAGACAATCGACATCTTGATAGCTTTAGTAAGAACAAGGGATTGTTATTCGCAAAAGTTTGAGAGCTAGAATAGAGGAGTTAAGAAAAACGTGGGTCAGGTTGTGTGTGGAAGATGGGTTTTGTTAAAACTGAAATTTTGATCCAATGACCAAGATTAAAGAATTAGATCCAACGGTTGGGGCCTTTGGTATTCAGTTACGGAATCGAGAATATTATGTGATTTGATATTGTAAAATTTGGAATCCGCCTCTTCTATTAGTTAGGTAAGGGGATTGAACTCATCCGACCTAGTATAGTAGAGTGGTGTGTGAATTGGGTGTATACACCTCATTAAAATGGGAGTGTATAAATCCAATTCTAAGGTTTTCCTATTTTAGCATTATCGAATTACCATAATACCCTTAATTCGTTTTGATTAAACACTTAACATATTTAAATCAAAAGAACACTTTTCTTGTCTGTTCGAGTCCATCCAGAATAAACGAGTAGACTTATGAACACAAGACGAGTAGTCTTAAGTGCACAAGACGAGTAGTCTTAAGTGCACAAGACGAGTTCCCCCTTCGACTGTGGTTGTCTATTCTGAACGTCGAACGACTTCATGTACCTAGCTTATCATATACAACGTGTAATCGTAGGTACAGGTAGAGTAGAATAAATAAGATGAATATCAATCTAAAGCAATGATCAAGGTTTCGAACAAGATGACTTGTAACAAACATAAGGGTCATCATAAGGATATTTAAGAAATCAAGGATTACCCCTTAAATGGTTATTCCCTTAGTATTACCCTCAGCTTTACCAGCTTCCTCATCGGGTTGTTTGGTCATCTAGTCTAGCCTTGTATACCTGTCTGTTGAGTGAGTAGACGAGTGCTCTGTTCTAGTGAACTTGTCTCCTTGTTTCTTTGATGTACCTGTCTTGTTAGTACATGGCTATAGGCAAGTAGGGTCTAGATCAATTAGTCCTAGACTAATGCATAACTCACGAAATCGAGCCTCAGCTAATGGTTTTGTGAAAATATCAGCTCTTTGAAAATCAGTATGAATCTTTTCCATGCGAATATCCTTCTTTTCTACATGATCACGTATGAAATGATGCTTCACATCAACATGTTTACAACGTGTGTGCAAAACAGGATTTTGTGTAATGGCAATTGCATTATTACTATCACAGAAAATAGGAACATTTGATTCATGTATGTTGTAATCTCTAAGCTGTTGCATGAGCCAGAGTAGTTGAATACAATAGCTACCAGCAGCCATGTACTCGGCTTCGGTAGTTGAGGTAGCAACACTAGTCTGCTTTTTCGAAAACCATGAAATGAGTTTTGTGCCTAAGAATTGACAAGAACCAGAAGTATATTTCCTATCTATTCTACAGCCTCCAAAGTCTGAGTCTGAGTAACCACTTAAGGATAGATCATCATTTGAGGGATACCATATACCACGATGGATGGTCCCTTTCAAATATTTCAGAATCCTTTGGGTGGTTTCCATGTGACTTTCCTTTGGATTGGCTTGGAAACGAGCACAAACACCAACAGAGAATGCAATGTCCGGTCTACTAGCAGTTAGATATAGTAAGGAACCAATTAATCCACGATAATAAGATTGGTCAGCACATTTACCGTTTTCATCTGGATCCATTTTGTAAGTTGGTTGCATTGGTACGCCAGTAGACTTACAAGTTTTTATTCCGTACTTGTCTCGAAGGTTTCTAGTGTACTTCGCCTGATTTATGAAAATACCTTCTGGGGTCTATTTTACTTGAAGACCAAGAAAGTAGTTCATTTCGCCCATCATTGACATTTCAAATTTACTTTGCATGAGTGTTGAAAAACTTTCACTCAGTTTTTTGTTAGGTGACCCAAAAATGATGTCATCTACGTAAATTTGGACGAGTAAAATGTCCTTCCCTTCTTGTCTTCTGAACAAGGTTCTATCGACCTTGCCCTTAGTAAAACCATTTTCTAATAGAAAGAGAGAGAGAGTGTCATACCATGCTCTTGGAGGTTGCTTTAGTCCGTACAAGGCTTTCTTCAATCTGTACACCTGGTTGCCTTTGACTTCGAAACCTGGAGGTTGTTCAACATACACTTCTTCCGCAAGAATACCATTAAGAAATGCACTTTTAACATCCATTTGATATACAGTAAACTTCATATGAGCAGCATATGCAAGGAACAATCGAATGGCTTCTAGTCTAGCAACAGGAGCATATGTTTCATCATAGTCTATGCCTTCAGCTTGTGAATAGCCTTGGGCAACTAGTCTAGCCTTATTTCTAACGACTAAATCATTCTCATCTTTCTTATTCTTGAAAATCCATCGAGTGCCAACTACATTATGATGTTCCGGCCTATCGACAAGTTCCCAGACGTCGTTTCGAACAAACTGGTTCAACTCGTCTTGCATAGCGATGATCCACCAGCCAAACATAGTTGGACTAGGCTGTTCTTGCGACTCAAAGAGTTGTCGTCTAGTCTTCACACCAATAGTAGAGTCACCAATGATATTTTCAGTATCATGCGCAGATTTCCATGTTTTTCTATTCTTACCAGGAACACTATCATCATCTATATCATATACAGCATCATGCATATCGACATCATTTGTATCATCAACAGAGTTACCCGGAGTAGTAGAGTCAACTAGGGCAGGCATGTCAGCTGGTCTAGAAGACTTACATTGAGCACTTACCTTCTCCTTGTCATCAGACTCGAGAGCTTTTAGGAATGGGTTGTAGGCTTGAACGGATTCATATACCTCTGAATCTTTGTCAGATTCGATTGTTAGATCAGTCACTTTCTCACTGATCTTGTTGGCAGACGAGTCCTATCGAGATTCATCGAAAACCACATGCGGTGTTTCTTCCGCACAAAGAGTCGAGTAGTTGAATACCCTAAATGCCTTGTTAGTCGAGGAGTATCCTAAGAATATCCCCTCGTCTGCTTTAGCATCGAAAGCATTCAACTTGCTCTTTCCATTGTTATGGATGAAACACTTACAACCAAATATATGGAAATATGAAACTTTGGGTTTTCTACCTTTCCAAACCTCATAAGGTGTCTTGCCTAGAGCTTTGTTGATCGCGCTTCTGTTCTGTGAATGGCATGCAGTATAGATAGCTTCAGCCCAAAACTTTTGAGGTGTGTTGAACTCAGCTAGCATGGTCCTACAGGCTTCTTTGAGAGTTCGATTCCTTCATTCAGCTACACCGTTTTGTTGTGGTGTCTTGGCTGCACTAGTAAGATGCTGGATACCACGTTTAGCACAGAAATCTTTGATATAGCAATTAATGAACTCAGTTCCCTTGTCACTATGAATCTTGACAATAGACTGGTTCTTCTCAACTTGTAACTTCTTCAACAGATCAGGCAGAAGTGTTTGTGTATCACTCTTCTTGTGTAGGAAAACTACCCAAGTAAACTTAGAATAGTCGTCTACAACAACAAGCGTGTACCTTCTACGATTTAAGGTTGGAGGAGTTATTGGACCATGAAGATCCATATGTAGGAGTTCTAGGACTCTACTGGTTGAGAGAGTAGGAATTGACTTAAAAGAACCTTTAACCTGTTTACCCTATTGACAAGCCGTGCATACATGTGACTTGTAGTAAACTTCATTGGGAATACCTTCTACAAGGTAATCCCTGGCTATCTAATTAAGAACCTTAAAATTTAGATGACAGAGGCGTCTATGCCAGAGCCACCCAAGTTCTTTAGGATTCTTAGTAAGTAGACAGGTGTCCCTCGGACAACTGTTCCAGTTCACTATGTACACACTACTTTGTCGTACGCCGACTAGTAGAACTGTGTGTGTCCTTTTGTCACTGATTTCACATTTGCGGCTCTTGAACTTCACCTTGTATCCACGATCACAAAACTGTGAAACTGAGAGTAAATTGTATTTCAAACCTTCAACATATGTGACATCTTGAATCTCTACGTCTCCATTCCGGATGTAACCAATTCCTTTAGTGACAGCAGTGGAGCTATCACCAAATATCACTTTTGGTCCTTCCTGCTCATGGTAACTTGATAAGAGAGCCTTGGTACCAGTCATGTGGTGCGAGCAACCACTGTCTATGTACCAAGTTTCTCCTACAGAGCCACCCTTCTTATACAAGTCAAGTCGACCCTGCAATGACGATATTCTATAATTTAGGTACCAATTTGTTTATTGGGGTCCTGGGGGGTTAGTCGAGTTTAGAGGAATCCAAATATACATTGGAGTCTTGAACAAGTTCGATCTCTTAAGCTTTCGACCATACTTGTTACAAAATAAGACCTTGTTGTCCTTATCTGGCTTATCAGTCGAGTTCGGGTCTACTCTTTGGAGATAGCCTTTCGACTTAATCTCTACTGGAGCAGGCACTGGTCTATGATAGTCAGAATAGGGCTTGTATGCATTAGGTCCATACGGTTTATAGACTCGTTTAGGTCTTTCCTCACTAATAATATCGTATGACAAAGGTGGGGGATATAGGACAGCTTGTGTGCGATATTTTGGAGCAACCTGTCTAGGTCTAGACGAGTAGAGCTGAGACTGCCTTATGAAAGGAGGTCTAGGCTCTTGTCGTCTAGTCTGTACCTGTCTAGTACTCATCTCCTCAGGATACCAGTCCTCGTATCTGACCTGGTTGGGTCGTCCACGATTAGTGGTTCTTTGAAGATTAGCTCTAGGCGGAACATACTTGTTGTTACCATTCTTTTTACCTCCTTTGGTGATCGGAATGTTAACTCGAGTCTGTTTAGGTACAGTACCTTTAGATGGAGTTCCAAGATCGTATATCATTGGTCCTTTTCCTTTATCATTTGACAAAAGTCTTGCGTTAGTAGTAGTAGGGTTCTTAATGACTCGAGTAGACGAGCTAGATGACTCAGCACATATACTTGTCTTGTTACTTGGATCTCTATACCTATCTGACAGTTCAAGGTTAATCTTTGAAGAGTTAACCAGGTCAGTAAGTTTGAGATCTAGTGTGACAACCTCAGTCTCTAAGAACTTATTACGTTCTTAAAGTCTGTTGCACTTGTTCTTTAAAACATTGAACTCATTTCTCTCAGTTGCATGTGTCTTAAGTAGGTTTTGATATAACCTGTCTGTCAATGCACACTTTTCTTTGAGTTGTCTCAATTCTTCAGTCAAGCGTTCATTTAGGACTGTTACATTAGGATCTACTTTAGACTGAGCTTCTTTAAGATCAATGATTTCTTGTTTTAAGGCGATGTTTTCATCACTGACTTCAATGAATGCTTGGTTGGCAAGTAGAAGGTCGTCTTCAACAGCACTAGTTGAGTGCTAAGGACTGCTTCCTACTTCACTACTAGCAGTGTCACTTTCATCCGTATCTGAATCATCACAAGATTGAAAAGAAGTAACAGATGATACCTCTTGGTCGATTTTAGCAATGCAGCATAGACCATCATCTACTATGAAAGCTTCATCATGATCTCGATCAGTCGAGTGACTAGATAAGGACGATGGCAACTCGTCTGAATCCGAATCAGAGTCATCATTGGCCATCATTGCCTTCTTGCCACGGTTGTATCTTCTTTCCCTTCGTGCTTTGCGTTCTTCTCGATCATCAGTGCTCAGGTCTGGACATTCATATATGTAATGACCTGGCTTTTCACAATTATAGCACAAGAGATCATTAGTAGCCTTTTTAATAGGAGATTTATCCCTACGCTTAACCCGTCTATCAAAATGCTGAATCTTCCTATCATCAGACTCTCTATCTCGTTTATTACCTTTCGAGACTTCGTCTCTCTTTTCGGACGAGTTTCGGTCTCGTCTGGTCTCAGACGAGTTCTTAGAAGTAGACGCTCTATGATCTCTATAGAACTTCTTATATCTATCGAAACGTTTATTCAGCCTATCAAACTTTCTAACCATGAGGTTCACATGATCCTTCAGACTAAGATCAGTATCTAACTCGTCTTTCACAGAAGCAGACTTAGTCTTAGACTTAGGCTTGTCTACCTTAGAGGACTTAGACGAAGTAGACTTAAAGGCAACATTCTTAGATACAACATGTTCTCTATCACTACTGGCTAGTGGTTCATCTTCGTCTAGATCAAACTCATGGGCCTTCAGAGTTTGAAACATGGTCTCAGCAGACTACTTGTCTATGTCTTGAGTATTCTTAACAAGCATCTTTACCATTTTCCAACGACTATCAAGACTTTTCAGAATCCTAAGATTGATCTCTCGAGCAGTATATGATTTACCAAGGACTTCTAGATCATTCATAATCTTAGTAAAACGAGTATCCAGCTGGTCGATAGTTTCGCCAGCTTTCATCCGAAATGATTCAAATCTTTGGACAGCAGTGGAAAGTTTGCTCTCTTTGATCAGGGATGTCCCTTCACAAATGATATCTAGTCTGTCCCACATGTCTTTGGCAGTTTTACATTTTAACACTTTTCCTAGATACTCGTTAGGAAGAGTGTGTAAGATGTAATTCTTTGCCAAACTATCCAAATTATTTTGACGCATTTCTTCTGAGGTTAGCTCTGACCTGGGTTTCTTAACGAGAGTACCAATTGGTTTGTCTTTGTCGAGGGTAGCAGTATTTGGAACCATTGTCACGATCGTGCGTGGAGCTGAAAATGGCTTCCATTCGTAGCTTCCAATAGTCGTAGGCCTGAACCTGGAACTTGGGTAACTTGTTAGCGCTGATCTCAAGAGACATGATTTCAAGAAATAAGTGCTAAGCAGTTTTATGATCAAGAAGCAGTTAAGTCAAGAACAGGGAACAAGAAACAGATAGAACAAGTATGTTGATCAAGAACACGTAAGCAAGTACAATCACGGACCAAGACTTCACCCTAAGTCTTAAATCGGTTATCAAGAAACAGCAGTTCGTAAACTACTGCTCTAATACCACTTGTAGGTCCCGAAGCTGAGTTAATATCGAGGGAAGCTAAAGAAAATGTCTAGAGGGGGGTGAATAGACTTTTCTAAAATCTTTCGATATATCAGAATACAATATGCGGAATACAAAATTAAACAATGAGCCCAAGTAGTTTATACTCAACTTCTTAATTCGAGAACTCTGTTCTATACTCAACTAGTCTTGTTTAGATAGGTATGTTTAAACAATTAAACAGTTAATCAATTAAAACAAACAAAACAGTAAAGTAAACAACACAAACAATTTATAGTGGTTCGACAACTTGTCTACGTCCACTCTCACAAACCCAGTTGTGATGTTTCCACTAACTCTTCCAATCGAGTACAAAGTGTGTGTTCTTGTTCTTTAGAGTCCCAAGAAAAAGACTTAGATCTTCTAAGACTATATCTCCAGATATGCCTACGATCTTACTAGAAATTTAACAAGTATCTAGCAACTTGATAAAAACAAACACAAAAACGAAAACTTATTCAGTAGCAGTCTTCTGGTTTCTTCACTTGACTTCTGACTTGCTTTCTGAACTTCAATGAACTCTGTGAGTATACTTCGAATGCTTCAGTAATTCTTCAGTATATGGATTTGCAGTAGTCCTCAAATGATAAACACCTTGAGGTATTTATAGATTTCAACTTCCAAGAACTTAGTCAGTTGTAACCAACTCTTCTTGAAACCTAACTTTGTAACTGCATCTTTTTATCCAACTACGCGCTTAAATAGTTAATTAGTTATATCTAACTAACTTTTTAATCCTTATCTTCATACTTCTTCAAAACGCGTATTTATGACAAACTTCTAGTTGACTTGTCTTGTGGAGTCTTGTATGCGCACTTGTCTTGTTGAGTAGATTTTACTCTTCTGGTCTGATCTGGTCTTCTTCTTGTGCGATCTTCAACAGTAGACTATTCTAATCCTAACAAGACTATTACATTATTTTAAGCTTATAGCTTAGTCAACTTATAAAACTATACAATCAATCTATCTATTACATACAAAAATCATGAGCTCTATACAATGATTATCATAGCTCAATAACAATCTAACATGTATATAAACATATATGAAGTACTTATAACTCGTACTTATCTTTTAATATATAAACAATACTTGTCTTTCAAATGTGAACTCTACTGGTCTGTTCAAGATGACTTCTTCTCAACTAGACTAGATCAGTCAATACTTTAGAAAATATTCAAACTATTTTTGGCTTATCAAAACTTCATCTTTTATCTTTTATCATCATGTAGGACTTGTCTAGGATTCATATCCCAACATTATAGTTCTTCAACTTAGAAGACAGAATCTTGATAGTGACATGTCCTCATTTGGGAAATAAACGGCTGTATAAGCTTTGTCTTCATTCTGCAGCACTCTTCCCAATGTCTGACTTTCAGATTCTCTTGTTAGGACTTGGACATGGCTTCTGAAGGTTGTTCCAATGATAGGACAACATTCCTTATCAAATGGACAATTCTCCTTATCACTATCAGCAGTCTTGCTTATCAGCAAGGTTGGCTTACTTTTCTTCAGATGACTTGGCTCTTACCCTTTGCTTCACTTGAAAGTGATCTTAGCATGATTCATTAAGGATCTTTAGGGTATAGTTGTCTCAAACTCTTCAGCATGGTTGACCTCAAAGCTTTCAGAACACTTCTTCTTGATTAACTGTGCTGAGACAACTTATCTGGACAACTCTTCTGATCAGCATACTTGTCCTTCAGTGGACTTGATCATGATTCCAGAATTTGAGCCTTGAGGGGACTTGTTCTTGATAGTCTTCAAAGCATGTGTTCCCCCTCAGATTGTGCATCTAATTAACTAAGAGCTGCCTAACATATTAGCTCCTCATCTAGCCTTATTCTATATGTTCTAACATTCTTAGAACATAATCATCTTGACTTAGGCATGTCTCAGGGGGTTTTGGTATTGAATCAAAACATATCTCATTTTATTCCCAACATATTCTATTTCAAATGAGTAAACTGGTTTCAAGTAATCAAGAGTCCACCTTCTTATGCCAATTTGAAAGGACCTCAACACTCTTACTAGAGTCAAGGATTGCTATTGAGGTGATTGTAACTGATATTACAACACTAATATTTTTTTTAAAAAGAAAATGTGAAGAAACATAGCTAGAAATTTGAATTTTCTACTAAACAATATACTAACCTATCAATCATAAGCATATAAACAGAGATGCCTAGCTTCTCTTTCTCGTTCTAAAGTCGAGGCTGCAATGTCTGCAAAATGGGTGAATGATGAGAGAAATAATACATAAATTTAAATGATATCGCAAACACCACAAAGTTATGCTCCTTTTACTTGAGCCCACACCGAAGTAAAAAAATAAATATCATGTGCAAGCCAACTCTAATTTGGAATGACTTAGTTAATGATCTTTAATAAATACCAGTTTTCTCATTCTATATGTTCAAAACTCAATATAGCATAGCAAAGCTGCCCAGAAATTACAAATATCTGGAAGATAACTTCATCAGAGTTACCAGTACATATCAAGCAAAAGTTCTCAATGGCTGAAGAACAGCATAAGGTGCATAATTTGAGAACTTTAACATATCAGCAACAATTCCCCCACAAACATATGATGAGAAACGTCTAGCATGCAATGAAAAATTCCCACTGTCGCAAAATACAACACTTAATTAGCAGGTGTATTGTGACTATTGTTACTAATTTAATGCTCACAGTAAATGCAGGCATGATATAAGCATAGAAATCTTTTGGATCATACATTTAAAAAAATCTTTAATAGAAATGGAAGAAGAATAATTAGATTTGGTATTTACAAAATAGAGCACAGAGCATCAATGATACACTTGAGCACAAAATGGGAAACTGAATCACTAGATTTAGACATATCATTAAGCACAAAGCATCAAATTTTGTTTTCCCATACCATTAAGTTTCTCATTATGTAAGAAGAAAGTTTATAGATTTAAAATATCAAGGGCAGATTACCTTTAGTGCTGCACGTTTAAACGGAGTAGACCAACTTATAGACCAGTATGTCCAATGGAACAGGATGGCTCTCACTTCGCAACCATGGATGAGCTGCGTGTATTGTGTCAGTATAGATATTATCATTGACAATTACGTTAATTCTAGAGATTTTTAGCCAATGTGTCTTATAAGAGGATGTCAGACAACTTTTATCCAACGAATTACTCATAAATATGCAATAAAAGAGGCTCTTTGCAAGACATTCTTGGCAATTTTGTATTGATTAGTAAGAAAAAGTAAGTAATACTAACTCAAAGCTTGAGCCTCTGTCATCCTTTTGCAGTAATCCTTGTTTAAAAGTCGTCTTACAAAGTCCTTGGCATGGGGAGAGACAGATGGTTAAGGTATGTCCTCAAAGTTGGGATCAGCTCTCAGAAATGCCCGACTTTGTTCTAGCCCAGAATGGTCTACTTCCGCATAGCAAAATATATGTGATCACACCAATACTCCAGATATCTCCCTCTCCACTGTAAGATCTATGCAGAACTTCTGGTGCCACATAATAAGCACTTCCCACTATATCATTTAGTCTTTCATCTATGGAGAGAGGATAAAATACAAAGGCCTACACAATCACATAAAGCAAACAGTATTCATTAGGGACAAAGATGCTACACCATGATTGGAAGAAAGAACTAATTAAACATCAAAGCAACAGAAACAAATAACCTGACAGATATGAAGAATGTATAAATAAATCAATAAACTTCAAGATATAGTCCAAAGAACAACCATACAACTAAAAAACTAAAAAAAGCAATCAAGAAAAATCATCCACTATTCATTAAAAATCATATCTTTCCTATGATTGAATAAAAACAGAAAACTGAAAAGGAAAAGGTGTGTGAACTTTCCAGGTCCAAATTCAGGTTCTCCAATTTCAATAATCTATTTCGATTACAGGATGAAATTTACCTTTGGGAAGTATGTTTCTCCCCCCTCCACATTGTCACTTAGATACATGAGCATAAGAGCATTGTTGCCACTCTTTAACAAACTATTTAGCTAGCTAGATACATGAAATTTGACATCCACTTCAAGATACATAAACATCATAAACTCAAAAAAAGAAATATACATACAAAATAGATCATAAAAAGGAAATTCAATATTTACATCATGTGATGTATGTAAATGATGGCAGCTGACTTTCACAATGAACAATTTTTTTCACAGCAACATGAGTGCTTTGAAACTAGTTTAACTTACATAAATTCATGTTGGGAATAAAATGAGATATGTTTTGATTCAATACCAAAACCCCCTGAGACATGCCTAAGTCAAGTTGAGTATGTTCTAGAGATGTTAGAACATATAGAATAAAGGCTAGATGAGAAGCTGATATGTTAGGCAGCTCTTAGTTGAATAGATGCACAATTTGAGGGGGAACCTATGCTTTGAAGTTTATCAAGAACAAGTCCCCTCAAGGCTCAAATTCTGGAACAACCACTAAGCCTAATGAAGGCCAAGTATGCTGATCAGGAGAGTTGTCCAGGAGTGTTGTCTCAGCACAATTAAGCAAGATCAAATCTTCTGAAAGCTTGAGGTCAACCATGCTGAAGAGTTAAAGACAACAAAGCCCTAAAGATCTTCAAAGAATCATGCTAAGCTCACTTTCAAGTGAAGCAAATGGCAAGAGCCAAGTCATCTGATATGAGCAAGCCAACCTTGCTGATAAGCAAGACTGCTGATAGTGATAAGGAGAGTTGTCCAGTTGATAAGGAATGTTGTCCTATCATTGGAACAACCTTCTGAAGCCATGTCCAAGTCCTAACAAGAGAATCTTAAAGTCAGATATTGGGAAGAGTGCTGCAGAATGAAGACAAAGCTTAAACAGCCGTTTATTTCCCAAATAAGGACATGTCACTATCAAGATTCTGTCTTCAAAGTTGAAGAACTAAAAAAGACATTTATGGACATTTGAGGCTGCCTCTCCAATGGGCAAATCCTTCATTTGTCTATAAATACAGAAGTGTGAGTACCTCAACAATTGACAAGAATATCCAACTATCCTACAAGCAAGAGTGCTCTCAAAGCTTTCAAAGACTATCTTAGTCTTCAAACACTTCTTCTAAGCTGAACTCAATTGTATATCCTTACAAAGCTTAGAGAGATATCCTAATCCTTATACACTGATCTTCATTGTAAAGGATATCTCATTAGTTGGAACCTTACATCAATCCTTACCCATTTCAAGAGTGAAAGTGAGAAGATTGTTGTAGTAGTAGTAGAAGTGGTAGGAGCTGACTGTTGAGAGAAGAACAGTTCAGTTCTGAGTTGAGAAGAGAGTACTAGGACTCTAGACATCCTAGGGATCAATTCACCATGGAGTGGTGTTATTGATCAAGTGCACCTTGGCACTATAAAACAAGTTAATTCCAAGAGTGAAGGAATTATCCTGTTCAATCAGGGAAAGTGGATGTAGGAGCTTGAGTCTCTGAACCACTATAAACTCTTGTGTTGATTTGCTTTTCAAGTACTTTCATACATTCAACACTGCACACAAAACTGATCTTCCAAAAGATACATACTCAAAGACTGTGCAAAATCTATTTGGACAAAGTCCCTGAAACTGGACTGTATTGAATTGATTAAGTGATTTTCAGAACTAAAGGAGTCTAAACTAAAAGGGCCAACCACTATTCCGCACATAGAACTCCCCTAGATAGTTATTCAACTAAGTACTCAATAGTACTTAGTAGCTTGATTATCTTAGAAGAGTTAATCATCTTCAGCAGAGTTGTCCAAGACAACCTTGTTGAGCTCTGGTTTGATCAAAGTCAAAAAGAATTTGAATACAAGTGTATTCCCACCCCCCATACACTTGTTATATACTCCTTTCAGGACCAACAATTCACATCACACATTAATTAAACAAAAAGTAGAACCAATATGATGTTGTGGGGCTGTAGAAGAATTATGAAATGGAGTAATGTTTAGAACGTTATGCTCTCCCTTTTCTATATGTATAGACACACAACTTTACTCAATTTTAGTGCTCAATTCTGAAGTAAAGCAATAATAGACTCCTTCTCAGTCTTTATATACATGTGAGAAGCGTAATATACTACTCTGTTTATTACGTATGTGCAACAAAATGCAGAAAGACAATACCTGCTTCCATTGCTTATATAGAAGCTTCATATGGTATTATCTTCTTCCTCAGTAAATTCATCATGCTTGATGCAAGGCCTCAAATAATTGAGTAATCTCATTCTGCAACTCTTCCCAAATCTCTCATGTCCATGGTAGAATTTGATCCTTCTGATGTAGAATTTGTCAATCATGTTCCCGTTTATCCGCTCAGGGTTTGCGTCCTGAATCGAAACACCCGTTTCTTAGATTCAACTATTCCAGTTTGCTCGTTCCGAGAATATTCCATCCTTTACCCCCTAAGTCTGACCCGTCGATTTGTTGTTCCCTGGAATGGAACGTTGACCTCAGCTGCCTGTTTCAATTTTGTAGCAGTCACTCGCAACGGTTTCACATTCTCAATTAACGAAGAATCGTCGAGCTCAATTATGTCATCTTTCATTATGTCAGCGTAACAATCTTCATCCTCTCCACGACCCTGCAAATGCAAGCACAAACATATTTAAGCACACACCTAAAAAATTTCTTCTTAATTAAACAAAGACAGCCACTCGATCGAGCTATACAATACAAACCTTGTTGGGGTTCAGACACTCATTTGTTGCTTTATCATCGGATTCGTAGCCTGTATCTATCAGTAAATTCCAGTATGTGCATGTGGCAAAAACAGGTGAGCTCCATGGCAAATTGGCATGTGCCCAGCACCCGTGAGCCCGACATGTACCCTAGACCTTACCCCCAAATTCCCTTCGGAGCAATTCAATCCAGTTTTTCGATTCTCCACAGCATCCACGACCGGGCTTTTCCCGTTCTCCCAAATAAACTCCCTGTGCCGCGATTTAAGTTCGTGGATCAGCGCCTAGTAGTGATCGCGGGTACTGCAGTAAAATCCGGCCAATTGTTTAAGGCGGCGCCAGTAGGGTAGGAAGAGAATTAGAAATCAAAGAGAAACGCACTTTCCCTTCATGAGAAGACGAACGAATCAGAAGGAAAAGAATTAGATATAGGGAAGTGAAACGCCGCTTTTTTTAGGCCACATGTCAAATAGTGATGTGGCATGTGGTGGTATACACATGTCAGGACGTGAGGAACCACTTGTCAAGCTCTGAAGAAATACTTCCTCCTTTTATATATATAGATTCTTTGTTGATGTTATTTCCTTGTGTAGTATATTAGGATGTGTATAAATATACCCCCTCCCTCGTCCATAAAAAATGTGTTCAGTTATATTTTTAGATCCACAAAAAATATATTTATTCTATTTAAATAGTTAACTTTTTAATATTTTTTCTACTTTCTTAATAAAATTGAATATCTATCAATAATATTTTTTACTCGTTATCCCAAATATCTTTTTTATAATTAAAATATAATATTTTTAAAAACATATACAAAAAAAAAAGTGAACTCACTTTTGATGGACAAATGGAGTAATTCATTATACTCAATGTAAATAATGTAATGTAAAATATTTCATTCCTACATCGTAAATCAAAGTATTTAATTCCTCTTCTCTTGAGTCCTATTCTCTTTCACTTGAAGGAATGTTATCGCTCTCTCTTCAATGAGATTATATTTTTTTTAGTCCATTAAGTTACCACGATTTTGAATTTAGTCCATCAGATTACCACTTTTTGAATTTTAATTTATTTTGCTTTTGGTCCAATTACGTGCTACACCAGGTTTAACAGGTCATTTTTTTAAACACACCCCATAAAATGTTATATACACACCCCAAATGTTAAACACACCACACTAAAATTTAAAAATAATTTTGTATTACTATACACACCCCAATTCTTTCTTATTTAATAAATTACCAAAAATAATTAAATTAAAAAAATAAGAATTCAAATTAAAATGAAAAATATAAATAAAATCTATAAAAAATCGCATAAATCTTAAAAAATTAAACAAAGCTAAAAAAATTAATTAATGTAATTAGTTTTAAAGATTTAATTGATTTTCTACTATTTTTAAAATTTATTTAGCCTTATTTCAACGTTTTTTAATTTATAGAAGTTAAAACCCAAATAAAACATTAATAAAGCAATGGAGTTTTAAATTTATTTTATTTTATACAATCCAAATGTTAAAACACAAATAAAACATTAATAACACCCCATAAATATTATATACACTCCAAATGTTAAATACAAAAATTCAAAAAATAAATATAGTTAAACAAAATTATTACTATATTTAATAAATTGGCAAAAATAATTTTATTAAAAAAGTAAGAATTCAAATTAATATGAAAAATATAAATAGAAGCTAATAAAAAATACCCAAATCTTCAAAATTTTAATAAAGCTAAAAAAATTAATTAATTTAATTAGTTTTAAAATTTTAGTTGATTTTTTAATACTTTTAAAGATTTTTATTTTTATTTAATTTAATAATTTTTTCAAGTTGATTTTTTTTTTAAATTTATTAAAAATCTTCAAAAATAGTAAAAAATCAACTAATTCTTCAAAGCTAATTAAATTAATTAATTTTTTTATCTTTGTTTAATTTTGAAGATTTTTGTGATTTTTTATAGGTTTTATTTATATTTTTTATATTAATTTGAATTTTTACTTTTTTTAATTTAATTATTTTTGGCAACTTATTAAATATGAAAGAATTGAGATGTGTATAGTAATAAAAAATAATTTTTAAATTTTAGTGTGGTGTGTTTAACAATTTGTGGGGTATGTGGGGTGTTTTAAAAAATGACCTGTTAAACCTGCTATTGCAGGTAACTGGACCAAAATCAAAATAAATCAACATTTAATGGACTAAATTCAAAAAGTGGTAACCTGATGGATTAAATTAATCAAAATCGTGGTAACTTAATGGACTAAAAAAAATATAATCCCTCTCTTCAATTGAAGGACAAGTTATTCTCGCTCTTTTGTCTTCTTCTCTTCACTTCAATGACAATTTGTTCTCGCTCTTTATTCTCTTTCTTCCAGTCATCGTCTTCTCTTTATGACGTCCTCTTTTCTTCACTTGAAGGAGAAGTTGGGTAGCACAATTTTTTTTGGAGACAAAAATCTCCTAATTGATTGTGCTCTCTCTTCCCTCGTCTCCTACTCCTTTTTTGCGACAATCTTACTACAACGTGTTTATATTGAGTACATATCTATGTAACTAGGTTAAATACACTTGTAAATAGATTCGAGCCCGTCAATAGTTTAGGCCCACTTTTAAATCTTTATATACACTATCTTAGTAATCAATAAATCATCTCTTTAATCATTCTCTTTATGGTAACCAGAGCCATTTTTTGACTAACGTCACAAAATTTGATCATTTTCCTTTTTTATCGGTCAAACATTCCCCCAAACCCTAATTTTCTCCACAGTTTGTTGATCAACCGCCCACTACCCTAACCCACCTTTTTGTCCAGATTCATCAATGGCCAACGACACCCCTGCTCCTCCCGTTGTTGTCCTCGCGGGATAGAAAAACGCCACACCACATCCCTCATCGCCTTCAACATCTCTTCCCAAATCCCTCACAAACTCACCTCCACCAACTTCACGGCATGGAGCCTCGAATTCAGCAGCCTTCTCGCGGGATATGGGCTGCTCGAATTTTTAGATGGCACTAATGTGTGTCCCTCGGCCACCATCACCGAAGGCACCACCACCAGCCCGAATCTACTCTACAACACCTGGATTCGTCAAGATCAATTGATCTTTAGCGCCATACTCAGTGCCCTCTCCCCCTCGCTCATCTCCCTCATCGCTGGCGCCAAAACCTCTGCCAAGGCTTGGGCAACTCTTGTCAAGACCTACGTCAAGCCGTCTCCTGGGCGCATACTTGCCCTCAAAACCAAACTTCGCAATCAATCAAAAGGTAAACGCTCCGTCTCGTATTATATGCTTACAATTCGGGGTCTTGTTGATGAACTCTCTTTACTTGGCGTCACCACTGATCCTGAGGACATTGTTTTCACTGTCTTGACTAGACTGGATGATACATATAAGGAACTCTCTCATGCTATTCAATCCCGTGACACTACTATTTATTTTGACGAACTTCACGATAAAATTCTAAGTTCTGAAGCATAGATGGCTGATCGATCCACTGTTCCTCCTACAATTCCAGCCACTGCCCTCCTCTCGGCACCCCCTGGTGGACGCATCTCCCACCAGAAATCCAAGTTTTGACATCAGCAGCCTGCGCACCCATCCCCCCGAACATTCCAGTAGCAAGGCCGCCCCGTTCAGTCATCGCCAGCCTACACTCCTCGCCCCTACATGGGCAAGTGTCAACTTTGTAGAGTCCCCGGTCATTCTCTCGTAAGTGTGGGGACTACCAGGTCATCTCCAACACTGTCCAGCCCCCACCGACTATTGCCCGCCAAGCCTATTCATCACCATCCGCTCACACGGCCACGTCGACTCCTTCTGATTCTGAGTGGATCCTTGATTCGGGTGCTTCTCATCATATCACCTCTGATCTTGCCAATCTCGCGCTCCATTCTCCATATGATGGCAATGACAGTGTTGTGATTGGAAATGGTTATGGTCTGTGCATTTCGAATATTGGTTCCTTGTCCTTTTCTGCTTGCCCTAAATTATTATTCACTGATGTGCTTCATGTTCCTTGCATATTTCGCAATCTTGTTTCTGTTTCTCGTCTTTGTGCCAAAAATGATGTTGTGGTTCAATTTTCTGATTGTGATTTTCAGGTGAGGGATTGTCGTTCAGGGGTCGTTCGCCTTCGCGGTCCTCGCGTTAACGGACTCTACTTGTAGCCTGGTGATGTATGGGGATCTCCTCGACCCTCACGACCTCTAAACTGCCCATCCTGATCTGGCATGCTCGGTTAGTTCACCCTTAATCCAAAATTTTACATTCTGTTGTTTCCTGAAATAAACTTGTGTTGGAAAATAAATTAAGTTTTTCATGTGACTCTTGAAAATGTATTAAGAGCCACAAGTTGCCTTTTTCTGATTCAACTCTTTCTTCTATTGCACCCTTGCAATTAATCTTTTATGATGTTTGGACTTCTCCTGTGTTATCTACTGATGGCTATAAATATTATGTGTTTTTTGTTGATCACTTTACAAAATATATTTGGCTTTATCCACTAAAACGTCAGTCAGATGTTCAGGCCACATTCGTTGCCTTCAAAGAACTTGTAGAAAACACACTTTCCACTAAAATCATAACTCTCTACTCCGATAATGGTGGTGAATATATTGCCCTCCGTCTTTTTCTTACAAATCATGGCATCAATCATCTTACCACCCCACCCCTGAACATAATGGTGTCTCTGAACGATGTCATCGTCACATATTTGACACTGGCCTCGCTTTGCTGCGTCATGCCTCCATACCTCTCTCTTACTAGCCCATTGCTCTTTCCGCTGCTACTTACCTCATAAACCGCCTCCCCAAAGTTGGCCTCACTCTTAGGTCATCCTTTGAAATTCTCTTCCACTCTCCACCAAATCTTTCCAAACTTTGTGTTTTTTGATGCAAGTGCTTCCCATGGCTTCGTCCTTACACAACTCACAATCTTGAACCTCAATCCACTCCTTGTGTCTTCTTGGGATACTCTAACACTCAAAGTGCCTATCTATGTGTTCATTTTCATTTAACTCATCAAGATCAAGATCATCATCATCTGATTCATCACTTAAGATAACACTAAAATTCAGTTTTTGATTTAGTTCGATATTGGCACATTCATTTATATATTGGCCATATCCAGAACATGCATTCCATTGAACTGATTTTCTAAATTCACGGTCATGCCTTGGTTTATCTTCACTTTTCGATGGTCTTGGTGTGAATTGACTTTTCCTTCTATCTGGTTGTGGTGTTGATGTGTTGAATTGGATTTTAGGCCGAATGTTTCCTTTAGATTTGTGCATAGATTTCTTAAGAAATTTATTAAAATGCTTAGTAATTAAGGCAACGTTGTTAGGATTGTTAAGACATTCATCAAGCAATTCATCCTCCGAATTAACCTCAGTAATAATAGGCTGACTATCAGATTTGTTTGATGTCTCTCCTTTAAAAATAACAACTTTCTTATCATCCTTAGTTTCATCAACTTGATTAGTGTTTATTTCATAAGTTCTAAGAATACTCACTAATTCATTTTGACTTAACTTATCAGTGTCTCTTGCCTCTTCAATAGCACAAATTTTAGCATAAAATCTTTTAGGAACAAACATTAATATCTTATAAACTACTATAACATTAGAAATAGGGTCACCAAGAGAATGTGATTCATTGATTATCTCACTTTACCTTTCGTTATAGGAGGGAATGGTTTCATCTTTCTTCATTCGAAGATTCTCAAACATTGTCCCCAACATTCGAAGCTTTGTTCTTCGAACACTGTCTGAACCTTCACAATGCTCTTGCAACCTATCACATGCATCTTTAGAGATAGAACAGTTAGATATAATTTTAAACATAGAGGTATCAACAGAAGTAAAAATAGCATTTAAAGCTTTGAGATTGAATCCTGTTATTGTTATCTCGTCAACCGTCCAATCAACTTCTTTCTTGAGTTGAACTTCACCATCGGCATCTGCTGGATTCTTTGGTGCATCCCAACTTGTAAGTACATGATGGTCCCTTTTTATGGGGTATGCAACATACGAGTTTCTGAAAGATCAGATGACTTTATGTCATCTGATAGAGTTTAAGTGTAGAAAACAAAATAACTCTTCTAACAGATTATTTGGTCAGCAGATTTGTTAGGAGTCTAGAACTAACTAGTCTACTGATTAAATCAGCTGATAGAGAAGCGTGTGCAGAATTATAGTGTGCCCATTTTAGGAAGATTATACTCGTCTATACTGCTTGTGGAAATTAAAAAAAAAAAAACTTATTTCATGCATAAACATCTTATGGTATCAAAAGACTTGGTGTCTTCTGGTTATGAACTTTCGAATAGCAAAATAAATGAGTATATCAGCTGACTTGGTGTCAGCTGATATAAGACATTTCCTTTAAAAATATGTTATTTAAATATGCATGTTAAAGTAGTAAATAACACATAGATTTATAGTGGTTCGAATCTCAATATCCTACATCCACTCTCACATCTCATTATGTGATATTAACCTCCTTGAATTCTTTAACGTCCTAAGAGGAGGACGATTGATAAAGATCCTCAACTACTTTATGAGGATACGGATCTACTTGTTGGGGAGGGAACAAGTACCCTTTATAGTGGTCTTCTTCTTGATTGTACCTAGTTTGTATACCTCGGCCTATCTTCTAAATGGGTGTATAGAAGGGAGGACTCGATGTTGGGATATAAATTCACCCTAAGCCCCACTTGATGTTAGAATAGTTTTGATGGCCAAAACACTTAGAGTTTATAAATGTAATAGGATCAGCGGACTTGTATAGAACAGCTTAGAATAGTCTTGTATGATCAACTGTATTGATATCAGCTGATCAGCACAGCCCTGGCTTACATGCCTATCCTCAAGATGAGAAGAGTAGAAGACATGAAGACTAGAAGATCCTTGAAGACCAGACAAGTTAAGGTGCTTGTATACCTACTTATCTGATGGAGTCCAAGATTGAAGATGGCCTAAAGCAGGACAAAGAATTGCCAGATCAGAAGAGTGTTACTCGACTGATATCAGAAGACAAAAGACCTAAGGCCAGAAGAGTAGTCAGAAGACTAGTAGTACAGATCAGAAGACTATGTGCTCTTCCAGGACTCGGCTGATTCTAAAGTCATCTTACAATTCAAACGAAGACCTACCTTATTTAGAAGATTGACATGATCCCAGGATTGAAGCAATCAAGCGGCTGGAATCAAGGAATCAAGCCAACATGGAAAGATTGCCCCAACGGCTAGTTAACTCCAACGGCTAGTTGCAGCAATCACCATTATAAATACAAGAGGATGAGAAATCACAAACAATGAGTCACAACAAGAGAATTCAACAAGCTAAGCAAGCAATCAAGCAAAAAGCCATATTGTTCTAAGAGTTCTCCAAGAGCCAGAAACCATTAGAATATTTGTAGCTCTTAAGTGACTTCTATCCAACCCATAAGAACCTGAAACCTGTTCATATTGTATATTCATTGTTTTAGGCATAGTGGTTAAGCAATTTATAAGCTTGAACCATTAGTTGGATACCCTTCAAAAACCCCAAACCCTCACCGAAAGGTTAAAGTTTTTGAACCCCTCAAAGTACAAGTGCTTACAATCACTTGTGGAGACCGTAGCTGTTAGGACGGCTCAGATCTCAAAGTCCTAACCTTGGGACTATAAAGGACAAGACCCTTGTAATTTTTGGTAAATTAAAGGGATTAAACATCATGTTAGGACGTGAGAGTAGACGTAGGAACGTATATCCGAACCACTATAAACCTGGTGTTATTTACTTACTGCACTTTATATTTTTGTCATTTCATTTATCTTTATATAGTGCATACTGTATTTTCAACTGTCTTCAAAACAAGGCCATAACTTTCAAACCAGCATCAGCTGAGTACTTTCATTGAATAAACAAGTATTGGTGTTTTCAAAAGAAACTAAAGAACGAGTCTAAACAAGGCCTACCATAATTCCGCATATAACCTCTGCATTCAGAAGATTATAGTCATCTGGACCAGCAGACTTGTAGTCCAGTTGACATAGCAATCAGAAAAGGTTCCCAACTCTCTTGAAAAAGTTTTAAAGTCTATTCACCCCTCCCCTCTAGACTTTAATCCCATTCACTACTCGTTCAGGGACCAACAAGTGGTATCAGAGCCGTGGTTCTAACGGACTACTGTCTCTAGATTATCAGAAGACTTGAGGGAGTCTTTCTGTAGTCCTCTTGAACAGATCTATTCTTTTTTGAAAAACTTATTTTTGAAAACTCATACAGCATGAGTGCTAATATGCGAAAGTTGCCTAAGTTTTCAGTTGAGGATTATGTGTTGGGATATAAATTCACCCTAAGCCCCACTTGATGTTAGAATAGTTTTGATGGCCAAAACACTTAGTGGATAAACTAAATCAAACATGTAATAGGATAAGTTGTATTGTATAGACATTGTTATTATACATCTTGTAATAGATAGGACTCTGGTTAGAAGAGAAGACATGCCAATGCTCAAGAAGAGAAGAGAAGACCAAGACCAGAAGTCTCCTGATAAGATGAGTTAAACTCATCTTATAGGATAAGAAGAGTAAGAGTAAGATGAGTAGAAGTCTTCTTACCAGCAGAGTAGAAGTCTTCTTACAAGCTGAGTAGAAGTCATCTTACAACCAGCTGAGTAAAGATAGCAGAGTAAAGACAGCAGTTGAGAAGAAATAGCAGCTGAGTAAAGACAGCACAGTAAAGACAGCAGCTGAGAAGAGACAGCAGCTGAGTAAAGACAGCTGAGTAAAGACAGCTGAGTAAAAACAGCTGAGTAAAGACAGCTGAGTAAAAGGCAGCTGAGTATAGACAGCAGCGGGGTAAAGACAGCAGCTGAATAAAAGACAGCAGAAGCCTAAAAGAAAGATCAGATGAGTACCCAATTAAAGGAAGGCCAATCAGAGTTGAAGTCAAGGATTGACAAGATACGCACAAGAAAGGAAAGTCAAAGATATGATTGAAATTACATGACAATGGTAATATTCAATCATATCATATCAAGAGATTGCCAATTCCTCAATTAGTGGTGTTTTGAATGCCATCATCCAACGGTAACATTCAAACTCAACACTATATAAATGAGTTCAGTTCTTACATCATTTGGAGAGAAGAGGTGTGATATGCAAAGGTCGAGCAAAGGTCATAAAGTCCAGAAATAAGAAGAGCTCAAGAAGATCATACATGAAGATTCAACACGCATCACCTCATCCCCAGTGAGTGAACTCATAACATCTAAGCCAGTGCAGCCACTCATATATATCCATAGCTTAGAGAGAATTTCCCAATCCTAGCATGAGGCTAAAACAGATTGTAAGGGAAATTCTCACCTAGTTCATATACACAAAACCCACCTTCTACCATAAACCCCTAGAAGTCAAGTTGAGTGTTCGTCACTGTAAAGAGTCCAAGTGCTCTATAATCACTTGTGGAGTGCAAGTGCAAGTGCTTACAATCACTTGTGGGGAAGTGCAAGTGCTTACAATCACTTGTGGAGACCGTAGCAGTTAAGGAACTGGCTCAGATCTCAAAGTCCTACCCTTGGGACTATAAAGGTCAAGGCCCTTGTAATTTGTGGTAAATTAAAGGGATTAAACATCACGTGTGGACGTGAGAGTGGACGTAGGAACGTATATCCGAACCACTATAAATTAATGTGTTATTTACAATTTCTACACTTTACATTTCAAGTCTTTTCATACATATTTGTGCATAAAATGTTTTACACACTGTATTTATTAAATAGACGAGTATAATATTTATGTGCACACTACAATTCTGCACTTAACTTCGATAAGTAATTAATCAGTCGACTAACTAGTCCTAGGCCCCTAGTGAAATCAGCGGACTAGTTACTTTGAAGAGTTAGTATATTTTCCACACCATCAGCAGACATCAAGTCAGCTGATCTTACACTCGTCTCAGGGACCAACAAAGCCTCTTCCAACCTTCCTTCCCTTTCAAGAGAAGCGAAGAAATTCAACAAGGACACATTAGATACTACATCCCATCTGATGATGAGGAACATCCGATGGTGAGGGCAACCTGAACCAGTGGGATATCATCCAGGCTGATCATCAACAAATTGATTTGATGGTCCTACATGGTTTAGAGATAGAGCTGGGAGATCCATCAAACCAGGTTGGATCATCACTCACAATAAAGCTGGAAGATCCATCCAGGCTGGATCATCACAGCAAACCTTTATCCTCTACTCAGCTGATCAGAAGACCAACTCAGCTGACCAGAAGACTTTCAAGAAAAATCAGCAGACCTTTCGAAGAAATCAGAAGACTTCACTCTGCTGATCAAATCACTTTATTTTAGAGTATAATGACTATCTTTGATCATGTAATTCATTCTAGATTTATTCCTGAATGTAATTAAAGAAATTGGCCTATATAAGGAATGCAATTCACTTATAGAAAACGGCCTTGATGATCAATTCTTGCCACAAAATAAGTCACAACGGCTATTTTTGGTAATGATGTCATTAGTACTTAATTACCATATTGCCAGCAAATCAACAGTTGCCACATGACAAATTCAGCCGGCAAATTTAAAGAAAGGCCCGAAATTAAAGAAGGAAATCTTGGGGACTACTCCACATTAAAATCATATCTGACCGTTAGATCAAGAATTGTTGGAGTATATATACAACCCTTAAACCTCTCCCAAACCCTTTCGCTCACAAATCTCAATTGCTCTCACACTCTCTCATTCTGCAAATTCTCTTAAGCATTCCAAACCTAACACTCAAATACTCAGAATGGCAATCATTGATATTTACGACTAGAAGACCAAGAGCACCAGAACTCTAGATGCAACAAAGTGGTCTAGGGAAGGGAAGATTTTCACAGAGAATGCTCTGTTTTTCAAGGGCAAACATACAGCTGCAAACAAGGAGATCCTTCTTCGCTGCATCAACCTCAACCTTCGTGACTTTCTGGAAGCAGCACCAACAAACGTCTATGAACAAGATGTGCTGGCTTTCTACTCAAACGCTGTGATGAAGGGATCTCAAGTTGAAAGTGTCATGGGTGGACACAAAGTCAAGGTAACAAGAGAAATTCTTCAGGAATTGTTCGGCTTGTCAAGGGGGAAGATAAATATCTCCAACTACATCATGGGTAGAGAAAAGGAGTATATGGAGATGTTTACTGATGGAAGAATCAAGGCTATTGATGCCTCTGGACTTAAGAAATCCCAACATGAACCTAAGTTTCAAACCCTGATGGACATTGAAGGCAAGATGTTGCTTGGTAACACTTTTAGCCATGATGCTGTTACCACTTTGAAGGTTAGAGTTATGGCTGCAATCTGGGATCAGATTGATGGAGACTGGCAAGGGCTATTCTTGGATAGAATTGCCCTTGAGGCAGAGAAAGTTACTTTGGACTTGCAATCAAGAGAATGGAAGATAACAGCTACAGTCAGCTTTGTCAACAAGCTGAGCATCATCCTTCCAGATATTCTCCCAAAGAAGTACAAGATGGGACCTCATAAGACCTTCCACATCTCCAAGTATTATTTGAGAAAGGAAGCTCTTGCTGAGGCAGCAAGGTTGAAAGAAGAGAAGAGGAAGTTGTTGACTGAAGCATCTTCCAAAGATGTTGTTGAGGAGGCAGAAGAGTCTGTTCATGACTCTGCTGAAGAAGAAGAGGAGCCATCCAAAGAAGAGGCTCAGAAGAAGGCTGCTGAGGATGATGATGATGACAATCAGACCTTAGCACAAAGACGATTTCTAATCAGATCAGGGCTCATCTCCCCATCTGATTCAGATGCCACTCCCACTGCTTCTCCTTTGAAGAAGGCAGGTTCTTCTAATCCCTCTCTCACTATCACACCTTCTAAATTGTCAAAGGGTCAGAAGAGAAAGAAGAACAATTCTTCTTTCACCAAGAAAACCAAGAAATCCAGGCTCCCTACTCCCATGAGCATAGCCCCTATTACATCCTTCAACCCTTCTGATGATTCCAACCCATCTGAACCTTCAAACACTGATACCCAAATCCCTGTTGATACTCACACAACAGAGGAACAAGCCCAGCCTCAATCAACACTTGAATCACAATTGCCTACCCCTGCTGATGTTCAAACAATAGACAACCAAACACAGACCACCTCCACACCCCCTGCTGATGATCAAACTCGGATCACATCCTTATCTCCTCCTGACATTCAAACAGCAGATGACCAAGATCATCAAGCCCAACCATCTACTGATCTTCACGTAGAAGTAGAACCAGACCAGCAGACTCAAAACCCTGCCGATACTCAAACAACTGATGATCAATCTCTCCACCCTACCCAACCTGAAGATATCACTTCCCAAATCCCTGCTGATACTCACACAGCAGAGGAAACCGTTCCAACCACTCAATCCCCTATCCTCACTATCCCGTCTGCACAAAAAGACCTGACACCAGCAGACTTGACTCAAGTTGGTCCCTCTCAACCTCAGTTCAGAATGGTGCACTATCCTATGTGCACAAGGGAGAAGATAATGAGGATGAAGATAGCCAACCAGCTCAAGGCTACTACTCCTGGTGTTGATGAGCAATCAATCCACTTTGAACAAGTACTTAGGATATGTACTTGGATTGATCTCAGAAGAGATGATGTGGATGACCTTCTTGAGGTCATGGAAGGAATGGGAGGAAAAGAAAATTTCCTCGACTGGGAAATGGAGCAAAAGGAAGTTGCTCAAGTTCAATCTTTTGCTCAGCTACTGTCAGCAGAGGCCCTAACTGCAGTTTGCAACAGGATTCTAGGAATCCCCACTGTTGATATCTCTGTCCCAGAAGACTCATCAGATCAACAGACAGCTGACAAAGCAAAGGTGGATGACTCAGCTGCACCAGCCTTGGTGGAAGGCTCAGTTGTAACAGCCTCTGTAGAAGACTCAGCTGAACCAGCTGATAAAGTGGAACTTGAAAAGGAAATAATCAACGTTCCAGCTCACTTCATGCCTACAGATAAACTGACTCACTTCATTGATAAAGGAGATAAGATCATGACCCATCTGGTTAAGGCCACTACCTCATTCCTCAATGAAGACTACCTTTCAGCTGAAGAGAGAGGCAAAACTCTGATAGTTCATCCAAAGCCTCAAGGTACTGCCTCAACTTCTACTCCATCAGCTGACTATACAGCAGACATATGCTCACAGGTCAAAGCTGCAATAGACTTGCATTTTGAGAAAGGTTTAGGCCTACAGCTTGGAAGATATGTTGAAAAGGCTGTTAAGGAACAGAGGACTCATTTTCATGACCAGATCATTGACATTGAAGACAAGTTTGGAGAGTCACTTCACCATCAGATAGGTGAATATCTGAGCACCATTCAGAAGAAGGCAGGTGACACCTCCACCATGTTTGCTGAACTCTACACTAATGAGGTCAACCGCATGGAAAACTCTTACAAGAAAAGAATTGAGGATGCTGAAACAAGAGCCACTGAAGGCAAAGCTCTTCTTAAATCAGCTGCAGAGGAGAATGAGAAACTGCAGACTCAGCTGAAGGAGACAACAGCCAAATTAGAAGCACTTACAACTAGATTTGAAGCTGCCTTCTTCTCCAATTCTCATGCTGAAGTTCTAGAGCACAACATATCTCATCTGACCCAAGTTGGCAAAGTCAATGCCATGGCCCTGAAGCAGACTCTGAAAGTGGAAATTTTGAATGCCATGAAGCCATTTGCTGCCGCACTTGCTGAAGCCAAAAAGGGGGAAGATGTATTGATAAAGGCTCTAGAGAAGTCTACTGCTCAGCAAGCTGTACTGGTAGTAGCACAAGATGACCTGACTGAAACCTTGGGTGGTTTAAAAAGAAAAATCAAGAGCAGGCAAGGCAAGGGCAAAGAAATTGCTCAAGAAGACACTCAAGCTCCTGCCAAGAGTCTACAGATCACTGCTCCTATAGAACAAGTTCCTGAGAAGAGGATGACAAGGAAAAGGAAGGCAGATGAGCAAGCTCAGTCCAGTAAGAAGTCAACTCCAGCAGAGCCTATTGCAGAAGAGAAAGAGGCTCTAGAGTTGAAGAAAAGAAAGTTGCCTGAAGCTCAAGAGCTTAAGCAAAAGAAACTAAATGATGCGAAGGCAGTCAAAGCCAAATTTGATAGGAAAATTGCCAAACTCAGGAAAGCACTCATGGACAAAGCAAAAGAAGACAATGTCAACAAAGCAAAAGAAGACAAAGTCCTGGTGTTTGATAGCAATTATGTGGACTATTTAGCCCTTCAAGATGAGCTACCAAGGTGGTATCCCCTGAAGAAGAAGTGGCAAATTCAACACCACATAGTAAGGAAATTTGGCCCTCTCCCTACTTATGAAGATGAATTCTTCCAGTTCGATCAATTCATGACCATTGAAGATCCAGTGTTCTGGAAAGAAATTGTCAAGACAGCCAAAGAACTTGACAACTGCAGAATCCTAACCCCTGAAGAACCCAAATGGGATGCACCCATTCTGGACTCAGGAAGAGTCAACGTGATTGAAGTCAAAAAGATTCTGTATAAGATCTATGAAGAGGAGAATGTTACAGACTTGCAGCACATGGAAGAAGTTCGAGTTCGTCTGAACCTTGCTTTCCGCATCTGAAGAAATCAGAAGACCTGGTGAAGACTACTTTAGAAGTTTAAAGAAACTACTACTTGTAATTTGTAAAAGCTATATATATATTCAAGTTCTAGTTCTTTTTGCTTACAAAACAAACTCTCATTGTCTTCATCAGATACTTCAGTTTAAGAATTTTAAAAACTCTTATCTTATTTCATTAAGAGCATTTATCAAGTATAGTTTTGGCTTCATCATAAAGGGGGAAATTGTTGGGATATAAATTCACCCTAAGGCCCACTTGATGTTAGAATAGTTTTGATGGCCAAAACACTTAGAGTTTATAAATGTAATAGGATCAGCTGACCTTGTATAGAACAGCTTAAACTAGTCTTGTGTGATCAACTGTATTGATATCAGCTGATCAGCACAGTCCCGGCTTACATGCCTATCCTCAAGATGAGAAGTGTAGAAGACTAGAAGATCCTTGAAGACCAGTTAAGTAAGGTGCTTGTATACCTACTTATCTGATGGAGTCCAAGATTGAAGATGGCCTAAATCAGCACAAAGAATTGCCAGATCAGAAGAGTATTACTCGACTGATATCAGAAGACAGAAGACCTAAGGCCAGAAGAGTAGTCAGAAGACTAGTAGTACAGATCAGAAGACTATGTACTCTTCCAGGACTCGGCTGATTCCAAAGTCATCTTGCAATTCAAACGAAGACCTACCTTATTTAGAAGATTGACACGATTCCAGGATTGAAGCAATCAAGCGGCTGGAATCAAGGAATCACCACTATAAATCTCCAGGATTGAAGCAATCAAGCGGCTGGAATCAGCAAGTGCGGCAGCAAATGGCTTCATGGCATTCAAAATTTCCACTTTCGGAGTCTGCTTCAGGGCCATGGCATTGACTTTGCCAATTTGGGTCAGATGAGATATGCTGTGCTCTAGAACTTCAGCATGAGAATTGGAGGAGGAGGCAGCTTCAAATCTAGTTGTAAGTGCTTCCAATTTGGCTGCTGTCTCATTCAGCTGAGTCTACAGTTTCTCATTCTCCTCTGCAGCTGATTTAAGAAGAGTTTGGCCTTCAGTGGCTCTTGTTTCAGCATCCTCAATTCTTTTCTTGTAAGAGTTTTCCATGCGGTTGACCTCATTAGTGTAGAGTTCAGCAAACATGGTGGAGGTGTCAACTGCCTTCTTCTGAATGGTGCTCAGATATTCACCTATCTGATGGTGAAGTGACTCTCCAAACTTGTCTTCAATGTCAATGATCTGGTCGTGAAGACGAGTCCTCTATTCCTTAACAGCCTTTTCAACATATCTTCCAAGCTGTAGGCCTAAACCTTTCTCAAAATGCAAGTCTATTGCAGCTTTGACCTGTGAGCATATGTCTGCTGTATAGTCAGCTGGTGGAGTAGAAGTTGAGGCAGTACCTTGAGGCTTTGGATGAACTATCAGAGCTTTGCCTCTCTCTTCAGCTGAAAGGTAGTCTTCATTGAGGAATGAGGTAGTGGCCTTAACCAGATGGGTCATGATCTTATCTCATTTATCAATGAAGTGAGTCAGTTTATCTGTAGGCATGAAGTGAGTTGGAACGTTGATTATTTCCTTTTCAAGTTCCACTTTATCAGCTGGTTCAGCTGAGTCTTCTACAGAGGTTGTTGCAACTGAGCCTTCCACCAAGGCTGGTGCAGCTGAGTCATCCACTTTTGCTTTGTCAGCTGTCTGTTGATCTGATGAGTCTTCTGGGACAGAGATATCAACAGTGGGGATTCCTAGAATCCTGTTGCAAACTGCAGTCAGGGCCTCTGCTGGCAGTAGCTGAGCAAAAGATTGAACTTGAGCAACTTCCTTTTGCTCCATTTCCCAGTCGAGGAAATTTTCTTTTCCTGTCATTCCTTCCATGACCTCAAGAAGGTCATCCACATCATCTCTTCTGAGCTCAATCCAAGTACATATCCTAAGTACTTGTTCAAAGTGGATTGATTGCTCATCAACACCAGGAGTAGTAGCCTTGAGCAGGTTGGCTATCTTCATCCTCATTATCTTCTCCCTTGTGCACATAGGATAGTGCACCATTCTGAACTGAGGTTGAGAGGGACCAGCTTGAGTCAAGTCTGCTGGTGTCAGGTCTTCTTGTGCAGACGGGACAGTGAGGATAGGGGATTGAGTGGTTGGAACGGTTTCCTCTGCTGTGTGAGTATCAGCAGGGATTTGGGAAGTGATATCTTCAGGTTGGGTAGGGTGGAGAGATTGATCACCAGTTGTTTGAGTATCAGCAGGGTTTTGAGTCTGCTGGTCTGGTTCTACTTCTACGTGAAGATCAGTAGATGGTTGGGCTTGATGATCTTGGTCATCTGCTGTTTGAATGTCAGCAGGAGATGAGGATGTGATCCGTGTTTGATCATCAGCAGGGGGTGTGGAGGTGGTCTGTGTTTGATTTTGGGCCTTTCTTTAAATTTGCCGGCTGAATTTGCCATGTGGCAATTGTTGATTTGCTGGTAATATGGTAATCAAGTATTAATGACATCATTACCAAAAATAGCCGTTGTGACTAATTTTGTGGCAGGAATTGATCATCAAGGCCGTTTTCTATAAGTGAATTTCATTCCTTATATAGGCCAATTTCTTTAATTACATTCAGGAATAAATCTAGAATGAATTACATGATCAAAGATAGTCATTATACTCTAAAATAAAGTGATCTGATCAGCAGAGTGAAGTCTTCTGATTTCTTCGAAAGGTCTGCAGATTTTTCTTGAAAGTCTTCTGGTCAGCTGAGTTGGTCTTCTGATCAGCTGAGTAGAGGATAGAGGTTTGCTGTGATGATCCAGCCTGGATGGATCTTCCAGCTTTATTGTGAGTGATGATCCAACCTGGTTTGATGGATCTCCCAGCTCTATCTCTGAACCATGTAGGACCATCAAATCAATTTGTTGATGATCCTACATGGTTCAGAGATAGAGCTGGAAGATCCATCAAACCAGGTTAGATCATCACTCACAATAAAGCTGGAAGATCCATCATCTAGGTTGGATCATCACAGCAAACCCCAATCCTCTACTCAGCTGATCAGAAGACCAACTCAGCTGACTAGAAGACTTTCAAGGAAATTAGCAGACCTTTTTGCAGAAATCAGAAGACCTCACTCTGCTGATTATATCACTTTATTTCAGAGCATAATGAGTATCTTTGATCATGTAATTCATTCTAGATTTATTCCTGAATGTAATTAAAGAAATTGGCCTATATAAGGAATGAAATTCACTTATAGAAAACGGCCTTGATGATCAATTCCTACCACAAAATTAGTCACAACGGCTATTTTTGGTAATGATGTCATTAATACTTGATTACCATATTGCCAGCAAATCAACAATTACCACATGGAAAATTCAGCCGGCAAATTTAAAGAAAGGCCCGAAATCAAAGAAGGAAATCTTGGGTACTACTCCACATTAAAATCAAATCTGACCGTTAGATCAAGAATTGTTGGAGTATATATACACACCCTTAAACCTCTCCTAAACCCTTTCGCTCACATTACTCAATTGCTCTCAAACTCTCTCGTTCTGCAAATTCTCTTAAGCATTCCAAACCTTACACTCAAACACTCAGAATGGCAATCATTGAGATTTACGACGAGAAGACCAAGAGCACCGGAACTCTAGATGCAACAAAGTGGTCTAGGGAAGGGAAGATTTTCACAGAGAATGCTCTGTTTTTCAAGGGCAAACACACAGCTGCAAACAAGGAGATCCTTCTTCGCTGCATCAACCTCAACCTTCGTGATTTTCTGGAAGCAGCACCAACAAATGTTTATGAACAAGATGTGCTGGCTTTCTACTCAAACGCTGTGATGAAGGGATCTTATGTTGAAAGTGTCATGGGTGGACACAAAGTCAAGATAACAAGATAAATCCTTCAGGAATTGTTTGGCTTGTCAAGGGGGAACATAAATATCTCCACCTACATTATGGGTAGAGAAAAAGAGTATATGGAGATGTTTACTGATGGAAGAATAAAGGCTATTGATGCCTCTAGACTCAAGAAATCCCAACTTGAACCTAAGTTTCAAACCCTGATGGATATTGCAGGCAAGATGCTGCTAGGTAACACATTCAGTCATGATGCTGTTACTACGTACTTTGAAGGTTAGAGTTATGGCTGCAATCGGGGATCAGATTGATGGAGACTGGCAAGGGCTATTCTTGGATAGAATTGCCCTTGAGGCCAAGAAGGTGACCTTTGACCTCCAATCAAGAGAATGGAAGGTGACATCTACAGTCAGCTTTGTCAACAAGTTGAGCATCATCCTTCCAGATATTCTCCCAAAGAAGTACAAGATGGGACCTCATAAGACCTTCCACATCTCCAAGTATTATTTGAGAAAGGAAGCTCTTGCTGAGGCAGCAAGGTTGAAAGAAGAGAAGAGGAAGTTATTGGTTGAAGCATCTTCCAAAGCTGTTGTTGAGGAGGCAGAAGAGTCTATTTATGACTCTGCTAAAGAAAAAGAAGAGGAGCCATCCAAAGAAGAGGCTCAAAAGAAGGCTGCTGAGGATGATGATGATAACAATCAGACCTTGGCACAAAGAAGATTTCTAATCAGATCAGGGCTCATCTCCCCATCTGATTCAGATGCCACTCCCACTGCCTCTCCTTTGAAAAAGGCAGGTACTTATAATCCCTCTCTCACTATCACACCTTCTAAACTATCAAAGGGTCAAAAGAGAAAGAAGAACAATTCTTCTTTCACCAAGAAAACCAAGAAATCCAGGCTCCCTACTCCCATGAGCATAGCCCCTATTACATCCTTCAACCCTTCTGATAATTCCAACCCATCTGAACCTTCAAACACTGATACCCAAATCCCTGCTGATACTCACACAGCAGAGGAACAAGCCCAGCCTCAATCAACCCTTGAACTACAATTGCCTATCCCTGCTGATGTTCAAACAGCAGACAACCAAACACAGACCACCTCTACACCCTCTGCTGATGATCAAACTCAAACAGCAGATGACCAAGATCATCAAGCCCAACCATTGACTGATCTTCAAGTAGAAAAAGAACCAGATCAGCAGACTCAAAACCCTGCTGATGCACAATCCACTGAAGATCAATCTCAACTTCCTACCCAACAAGATGATATCACTTCCCAAATCCCTGCTGATACTCACACAACAGAGGAAAATGCCCCAGCCACCCCTACCCTCACTATCCCATCTGCTCCAGAAGACTTGGCACCAGCAGACCTGGATCAAGCTGGCCCCTCTCAACCTCAGTACAGAATGGTGCACTATCCTATGTGCACAAGGGAGAAGATAATGAGGATGAAGATAGCCAATCTGCTCAAGTCTACAACTCCTGGTGTTGATGAGGAATCAATCCAATTTGAATAAGTACTTAGGATATATACTTGGATTGAGCTCAGAAGAGATGATGTAGATGACCTTCTTGAGGTCATGGAATGAATGGGAGGAAAGGCAAACTTCCTCGATTGGGAAATGGAGCAAAAGGAAGTTGCTCAGGTTCAATCTTTTGCTCAGCTACTATCAGCAGAGGCACTGACTGTAGTTTGCAACCGGATTCTAGGAATCCCCACTGATGATGTCTCTGTCCCAGAAGGCTCATCAGATCAGCAGACAACTGAAAAGGCAATGGTGGATGACTCAGCTTCACCTACCTTGGCAGAAGACTCAGTTGCACCAGCCTTGGTGGAAGACTCAGTTGCAACAGTCCCTGCAGAAGACTCAGCTGAACCAGTTGACAAAGTAGTGATTGAAAGAGAAGTAGTCAGAGTACCAGCTCACTTCAAGCCTTCAGAAAATCTGACTCACTTCATTTACCAACCAGAGGATACAGGTAGAAGAATCATGACCCATCTGACTAACGCCACAACCTGCTTCCTCAATGAAGACTATCTATCAGCTGAAGAAAGAGGCAAAGCACTGATTGTTCATCCAAAGCCTCAAGGTTCTATCTCAACTTCTACCCCATCTGTTGACTATACAGCAAACATCTGCTCCCAGGTCAAAGCTGCAATAGACTTGCATTTTGAGAAAGGTTTAGGTCTACAGCTTGGAAGATATGTTGAAAAAGCTGTTAGGGAGCAGAAGACCCGTCTTCATGACCAGATTATTGACATTGAAGACAAGTTTGGAGAGTCACTTCACCATCAGATAGGTGAATACTTAAGCACCATTCAGAAAAGAGCAGGTGACACCTCCAATATGTTTGCTGATATTTATACCAATGAGGTACACCGCATGGATACCACCTACAAGAAAAGAATTGAGGATGCTGAAGCAAGAGCCACGGAAGGTCAAGCTCTTCTTAAATCAGCTGCAGAGGAGAATGAGAAACTGCAGACTCAGCTGAAGGAGACAGCAGCCAAATTGGAAGCACTCTCAGAAAAGCTCGAAGCTGCCTCCTCCACCAATTCACTTGCTCATGTCATGGAGCACAGTATCTCTCACATAATAGTTGTCAGCAAGGTTAATGCCATGGCCCTGAAGCAGACTCTGAAAGTGGAATTAATGAATGCCATGAAGCCTTTTGCGGCTGCACTTGCTGAAGCCAAAAAGGGGGAAGATATGCTGATAAGAGCTCTTGAGAAGTCTACTGCACAGCAAGCTGTAATGGTAGTATCTCAAGATGAGCTGAATGAAACCTTGGGTGAGTTAAAAGGCAAAATCAAGAGCAGACAAGGAAAAGGCAAAGAAATTGCTCAAGAAGGCACCCAAGCTCCTGCCAAGAGTCTACAGATCAATGCTCCTGTAGAACAAGTTCATGAGAAGAGAATGATAAGGAAAAGGAAGGCAGATGAACAAGCTCAGTCCAGTAAGAAGTCAACTCCAGCAGAGCCTACTGCAGAAGAGAAAGAGGCTCTAGAGTTGAAGAAAAGGAAGTTGCTTGAAGCTCAAGAGCTTAAGCAAAAGAAGCTGAATGATGCGAAGGCAGTCAAAGCCAAATTTGAAAGGAAAATTGCCAAACTCAGGAAAGCACTCAAGGACAAAGCAAAAGAAGACAATATCCTGGTGTTTGATAGCAATTATGTGGATTATTTAGCCCTTCAAGATGAGCTACCAAGATGGTATCCCCTGAAGAAGAAGTGGCAAATTCAACACCACATAGTAAGGAAATTTGGCCCTCTCCCTACTTATGAAGATGAATTCTTCCAGTTCAATCAGTTCATGACCTTTGAAGATCCAGTGTTCTGGGAAGAAATTGTCAAGACAGCCAAAGAACTTGACAATTGCAGAATCCTAACACCTGAAGAACCCAAATGGGATGCACCCATTCTGGACTCAGGAAGAGCCAACATGATTGAAATCAAAAGGATTTTGTATAAAATCTATGAAGAGGAGAATGTTACAGACGTGCAACACATGGAAGTTGTTCGAGTTCGCCTGTACCTTGCCTACCGCATTTGAAGATCAGAAGACCTGATGAAGACTACTTTAGAAGTTTAAAGAAACTATTACTTGTAATCTGTAAAAGCTCTATATATATTCAAGTGCTAGTTCTTTTTGCTTACAAGACAAACTCTCATTGTCTTCATCAGATACTTCAGTTTTTAAGATCTTTATAAACTCTTATCTTAATTCATTAAAGAGCACTTATCAAGTATAGTTTTGGCTTCATCAAAAAGGGGGAAATTGTTGGGATATAAATTCACCCTAAGCCCCACTTGATGTTAGAATAGTTTTGATGGCCAAAACACTTAGAGTTTATAAATGTAATAGGATCAGCTGACTTGTATAGAACAACTTAGACTAGTCTTGTGTGATCAACTGTATTTATATCAGCTGATCAGCACAGCCCTGGCTTACATGCCTATCCTCAAGATGAGAAGAGTAGAAGACATGAAGACTAGAAGATCCTTGAAGACCAGACAAGTTAAGGTGCTTGTATACCTACTTATCTGATGGAGTCCAAGATTGAAGATGGCCTAAAGCAGGACAAAGAATTGCCAGATCATAAGAGTGTTACTCGACTGATATCAGAAGACAGAAGACCTAAGGCCAGAAGAGTAGTCAGAAGACTAGTAGTACAGATCAGAAGACTATGTGCTCTTCCAAGACTCGGCTGATTCCAAAGTCATCTTACAATTCAAACGAAGACCTACCTTATTTAGAAGATTGACATGATCCCAGGATTGAAGCAATCAAGCGGCTGGAATCAAGGAATCAAGCCAACATGGAAAGATTGCCCTCAAAGTGCGAGTTCTTACAATCACTTGTGGAGACCGTAGCTGTTAGGACGGCTAAGATCTCAAAGTCCTAACCTTGGGACTATAAAGGACAATACCCTTGTAATTTTTGGTAAATTAAAGGGATTAAACATCACGTTAGGACGTGAGAGTGGACGTAGGAACGTATATCCGAACCACTATAAACCTGGTGTTATTTACTTATTGCACTTTATATTTCTGTCATTTCATTTATCTTTATATAGTGCATACTGTATTTTCAACTGTCTTCAAAACAAGGCCATAACTTTCAAACCAGCATCAGTTGAGTACTTTCATTGAATAAACAAGTATTGGTGTTTTCAAAAGAAATTAAAGAACGAGTCTAAACAAGGCCTACCATAATTCCGCATATAACCTCTTCATTCAGATCACTATAGTCATCTGGACCAGCAGACTTGTAGTCCAGTTGACATAGCAATCAAAAGAGGTTCCCAACTCTCTTGAAAAAGTTTTAAAGTCTATTCACCGCTCCCCTCTAAACTTTAATCCCATTCACTACTCGTTCAGGGACCAACACTCGAGAATGACTAAGTATGAGAAATTCTCTTACAATCTGAGTTAGCCTAAAGCTACGATTGGAAATTTCTCTTCTAAGCTTGGGATGTGTATAAGACTAAGCTGGCTTAGATATATCATTAGTTCACTCACTAGGGGTGTGGGTATAAGGATGCTTGCTTGATGTCTTCGGTTCAGGTGTTCTTGATCTCTTCTGATTTTCTGGACTTAGAACATTTGCTCGGCCTTAAGCATCACCCTCACGCGTACCTGAGATATGAATTGAACTCAGTATTTATGGTGTGATTTGCTTGAGTGTTAACGTTGGAAAGTAACAAGCAAATCCCACTATTTCAGGAACATCAATCTATAGGTTTATGATATTGATTATTACCGTTGCCTAGTAATAATCAAAGCATCATAAGCTTTTTTGATCTTCGTGCCTTATCAGGATCTAGGTGTCTGTTGTCGTTTCCCAATTGGTCCACATCAGCTCTGATGTGACAATACTATGCTGATTCAGATGACCTTCGACTCTGCTGTTTTAATCAGCTGATCTTACGATCATCTCTTCTGATCTTGACAATTGGCTTCTGATTGCTTCCTTCGCTGTGCAGACTTCGTCTGGTTAGTCAAGCAGACTTTGTCTCAGCTGTGCTTGGCTTACTCAGCTGATAAGACCTCAACCGATCATACTCAGCTGATCATCAGATGAGTTCCACTCATCTGATTTACTCTTCTGGTCTATTGATCTTCTCTTCTCATCTTGAGTTTGCGCGCGTTTCTCCACTATATCAGCTGGCTTCCAAATTTGTTGATATGACCAGATCCTAATCTATTACAAGATGAATGATGAAGTTGTCTATACAATACAACTTATCCTATTAGAAGTATATTTTGTTTATCAATACAAAACATTAGGATAGAGAATATCCCAACAATATCCTCTTATTGATACAACCAAATATGACCTAACACTAATCTGAATCTATAAGAACAAACTTATGCTAGAAGATAAGTAATAGTGCTGAAAAAGTAAAAATAGAAGACTTCTGTTTAGATGACAATGAGAAGATGTCATCTGATGAGATAACTAGATGTTATCTCCAAAAGCTAAAATATATGAGTTTTATTTAGATAACACTATTAAAGTACAAACTCACCTAATCAGCTATTTTACAGAGGTCTTCTTATCTACTCTACAACTGATAAATGCAGAATAGACGACTTCCACAGTGCTGAAAAAGTAAAAATAGAAGACTTCTGTTTAGATGACAATGAGAAGATGTCATCTGATGAGATAACTAGATGTTATCTCCAAAAGCTAAAATATATGAGTTTTATTTAGATAACACTATTAAAGTACAAACTCACCTAATCAGCTATTTTACAGAGGTCTTCTTATCTACTCTACAACTGATAAATGCAGAATAGACGACTTCCATTAAAGCTTACTTGTCTTCAGGTCTTCTAACAACTTAGATCACCATGATCTTCTTATTTTGCACATACGCGTGTAAATCTAGATAGTGCTAGAACACAGTTGAGCTGACAATCCCCCTAAGCTGTTGACCTATTTTAAAACATAAAAATCGAAAGACATGCAAGTATGATTTTATGAAAATAATATGCATGCAGAAAGCAGTTTTTCAAAAAAAATGGATCTATTCAGGCGACCATTGAAAAATAAAATTTGATGCAATCTTCTTTTAAAAACAAAGAGATTTTCAAAGCAATGGTCTTTTGAAAACACTGTTCTGATACCAATTGACGGTCCCTTTTTATGGAGTATGCAACAGATGAGTTTCTGAAAGATCAAATGACTTGATGTCATCTGATAGAGTTTAAGGGTAGCAAATAAAGTAACTCTTCTAACAGATTATTTGGTCAGCAGATTTGTTAGGAGTCTAAAACTAACTAGTCTACTGATTAGATCAGCTGATAGAGAAACGTGTGCGAAATTGTAGTGTGCTCATTTTAGAAAGATTATACTCGTCTATACTGCTTATGGAAATTTAAAAAAAAAAACTTATTTCATTCATAAACATCTTATGGTATCAGAAGACTTGGTGTCTTCTGATTATGAACTTTCGAATAGCAAAACAAATGAGCATATCAGTTGACTTGTTGTCAGCTGATATAAGACATTTTCCTTTAAACATATGTTATGTAAATATGGATGTTAAAGCAGTAAATAACACATAAATTTATAGTGGTTCGGATCTCAACATCCTACATCCACTCTCACATCTCATTATGTGATATTAGCCTCATTGGATACTTTAACGTCCCAAGAGGAGGACAGTTGATCAAGATCCTCAACTACTTTATGAGGATACGGGTCTACTTGTTGGGGAGGGAACAAGTACCCTTTACAGTGGTCTTCTTCTTGATTGTAACTAGTGTGTATAGCTCCACCTATCTTCTAAATGGGTGTATAGAAGGGAGGACACGAGAATGGATAAATATGAGAAATTCTCTTACAATCTGAGTTAGTTACTCTTCTGGTCTACTGATCTTCTCTTCTCATCTTTAGTTTGCGCGCGTTTCTCCACTGTATCAGCTGGCTTCCAACTCTGCTGATATGACCAGATCCTAATCTATTACAAGATCCTAATCCTGATATGATACAATACAACTTATCCTATTACAAGTATATTTAGTTTATCAATACAAAACATAGGGATATAGAATATCACAACAGTACAGTCCTCCAAGCACGTTCATCAATTGATTTGATGTACATTCGCATCTTAGGCTTCCAATAAACATAATTTGAACCATTTAAAACGGGTGGCCTAAGTGTCGTGGATATGTGATGTGTTTCCATTGCTAACATAAACTAAAACACACTTTAAGCAAGGATCTAAACCTAGTGTCGTCAGGTGTTGGCTCTGATACCAACTAAAAGTGTGCGTGGTATCTAGTGTTTAAGTAAAGACAGAAATGTTGTACAAAAATTTTTTTTTTTTTTAATTACATTAAATACCTATCCCTTTTTCCCCTGCCCATGACTCGAACCCAGGATCTAAGGCCTAGGTAGTGGTGCTCTAACCACTTGAGCTATCCCACTTTGTCGAAATGTTGTACAGAATATAAAAATGTAAATCACACAGCAGAAGACTAAAACACTAAAAACGATAAGAACACAATGGAATACTTTTTAACATACTCCCCCCGTCCGCCTATAAGTTTCCCATTTTACCATTTTGGTCCGTCCGCCTATAAGCTTCCCATACTTTTTTTGGTAAGTACTTTTTCTTACACTTCACTTTATATCTTACTTTTTCTCGATCTCTATCTCTCTCCTCTCTCAATCACATCACTTGTACTATATCTATTATTTAATCACTCTTCTTAATCTCTGTGCCAAAAAGTAACGTAACACTTATAGGCGGACGGAGGGAGTAAATTTTATTAATAACAAAACCTATGCTAGCCTTACGGCGAAAAACACTTAGCTTGTAAGTATAAAAATGTCGTGTGAAATGTCTCAGCAATTAATTCAACATTCCACAAACCGAAACTACAATCGAGGCAGGAAACTAAAATTGAGGCAGGTGCCTAAATCTGTAAAGAGACTTAAGTGTATGAACATTGTCTAAAGAACTAATCCTATTGGTGTAGTAACAAGACTAGAACTAAATACACGGGAAGGTATGGTATCCTTATCGAACATTGCCTGGTGATTTTGTTCTGCTTTCAGTTATAAGACCTGAACGTGTTTCTGATCTGCAACGTGCTGCTGGCTGGACGTACACCTTTGCGTCCATAACAACAATTTATGACGATGAGAGTGGTGATAGTAGTATATTATCTGGTTTCAAACTCAAAACAGCTGGAGGCATTGATTTTGAAGATGTACAAAGCATGCGACTCTATGTGGTTCACTTGGCGAATATTACAACACCTAATAGAATATGGGAAGCATTGAGAATGCGTAAAAATCTAGGGATCATTGAAAAAGTATTAACCAAGAATGACTTGGTATGTTATTTACTGAGAAAATTTAAATTGCTCTTCCTAGTTCTTACATGTTTTGTTATTTGGGCCTTCACTCCTTGCATGTTATCTTTTAATCGAATCACTCGTCCAGATTATATATTTGCAGTAAATACATTAAAAGATAGAACTACTGGCCATAACTCCTAACACGGTTGAACGCTCAAGAAAGGTGTTACTCGAATAGTGCATTCTTGAAAGTGAAAGCCTCCTTCGATATTTATAGAGAAACAGACGACTTCTAGAGTCTTACATGTAAGATCCTATTTTTTTCGGATCATAACTCTCATGATCTCTCTAGATCCTTCTTCCATCTTCCAGGTCCTTCTAGCACGTCCTCCAACATTTTGGAATCTTTCAGGTTACAGACTCTTGTAGAAGCTTCTAGAATCGTCCCTGAATGTGAGAACATTTAATCCAACATTTAATGTAACATTTAAAAATATACTTATAATACATCACGAAAGGTCAAATTAAGATGTTGTTGATAATGTTAAAACATTTAATAGTTAACAACATCTACAGAATTAAATATATTTGTAGAATTAATGGCATCCACTACCACCTTTGCACCCCCCTCGATTACACATTCATCTAACTCAAGGACTCTCAACCACGTACGAGAGTGCCTCATAGAACTCCATAGCCTCTCCAATGTCAACTTCAACACGACCCATATTTTTTAATGACTTACCTCTCAAAATCTGCCCTTGCGCATTGCGCAGTACCATAAAAGAAGTATAATCTACTATTATCATATGCCAGTTAAGATAAAATAAAAGAATGTACAAAATGAACAGTGTTTTGAAACTTAATTAGACGATAATTTCCAAGTGAACGTTGATATTACCATTTTGACATTTTCAATTTCTTTATTTTATTTTTGGAACGAATTATATTTTAAATCGGTAGAACACTATAACTTGATTTTATATTTTAAATTTTTATTTACTTTGTACAATATTAATTAAATGATATTTTCATTTTCTTTATTTACTTTAATTTGTAAAATAATATGTTTCTAATTATGAGAAGCCATAATAAGTTGTTGGACATCAATCATTATTATTTCCACATCAATACACATAAAAGTATAACTGTTTATTAAATATACTATACTACAATTTTATTTATTATTACTATTATTATTATACGGGGTATTATAATAATTATAAAACATCTACTCATAATCCCATCATCAATATATTGAAAAAGAATATTAATTAAAGTGATGTTATCTGAAATATAAATACGTACCACCATGTACCTTCACATTATTCATTCAAAACTAGTCTTGAATTGTTCATATGGATCATTTCAAATTTCTGCAGCACGCTATATTTTTGTGTCTTATTATTACTGATTTTACTGTAATTTCTCTAGAAATTCCCTTTAATCGAGAGTATATTACTCAATGGGGAGGAGGCCATGTGACCCCTCTTGATAATGGCAATCAAGTTCAAATTCTACTTGATCAAAACTCTGGTTCACACCTTAATTTTCACTTTACTTTATCACTTGAAAAAAAAAAAAAATTTGATTAACAACCGATTAGAGACCGTTTTTTAATGTGTTAGAGACCGTTTTTTAATGTGTTAGAGACCGTTTTCATATGTCGGACTCTAAATTATAAACCGTTATTGCGGTCTAAAAATGGTCCCAAATGATGGGCCGACCCGAATTTTTTTTCGGGCCCTAATACGGTGTGAAATTTAGAGATCGTAATATACGGTTTCTAAACGGAGTCAAATAACATTTCGATCCGTTTATTAATCGGGTCAAACACGGACTCAAGACAGTCTGCAAATTAGAGACCGGATTTGGCGGTCTCAAAACAGTCCTTAACAAAGTGTTGACCGTTTAATATTCGGGTCAAAACACGGTCTCTAAACGGTCTACAATTAGAGACCGATAATTGTGGTCTCTAATCAGTATGTACCTGTGGGTCGATTCATGTGTATTCTGTTTACAAATCGATCTCTAAACCGTCTATAATATTATATTCTCTTTATTAATTTTTATTAATTACATCATCTTGATTCAAATTATTGTAATGCAGGAGGTGGATTTAGATCAAAATATGCTTATGGTTCAGGCATTTTTTCTATGAATATTAAAGTTCCGCGAAATGAAAGAGGAGTCGTGACTACATTTTATGTAAAATTATATTTGCATCACATTTTGCTTCTGCGTGCTTATCAAAACATACAACAATTTTATTTATTTTTGTCACACAGTTAACTTCGGAGCCCGATAATGCTCAAATAAATCATGATGAACTTGATTTCGAGTTCGTGGGTGGAACGCCATATATATTAAGCACTAATATATTTGCGGATGATTCCGGTCACAGGGAGCAAACATTTAAACTTTGGTTTGATCCAACATTAGCTTTTCATGAATATGCAATTCTATGGAACCAACACCAAATAGTGTAATTAACTCTTTCCACTTCTACACTTTCTCTATTCAACAAAAGAATAGTTTTCACACTTTTATTTTTTTGTCTGTCCTACATTATTAATTAGTTTTCACATTTAAAAAATAAAGTTTCTCACAACACTTATCCTCAAAATTCGTTCTTACACTTTTTTACACAATACCCGTTATCACCTTAATAAATTTTACATTATCGTTTTTTCTTAATTTTCGTGTCCAAATCAGTGTGAAAACTGATTAAGAACGGAGGGGTATAATTTATGCACTTGCTCGTTTAATTTAATTTTTGTTGACTTACAATTATTTATTTATTTTTAAAGGTTCTCCGTGGATAAATTTCCAATTAGAGTGCTAAAGAATGATGGGAAAATGCTCAAGTACCCAAAATTGCCAATGTTCGTTCAAACAAGTGTATGGAACGCAACACAATGGAGGGGGCCTCCAGACTGGAGTCACGGCCCATTTGTTGCTAACTTTCGTGAGTTTGGAATCATTGGATGCCCTTACGACCGTTCACATCCTCTAAATTGCTACTCTCCACAATTTATTTGGAACGCGCCTAAAAATTGGCAACTTGATCCACGAGAACAGGGCATATACGACAAGATCAAGAGGGCTACCATAGTATTTGATTATTGCAAGAATGGTCGTAACTTTTCAGAATGTAATTAATATAAATATACTAGATGAACACACCGTATTACGCGGAATGTTAATAAATGTTATTACACTGAAAAGGAGAGAATAAAATAAGTAATCATTCTTCGAATAAAATGCATGTATCTCATTTTTAAGCAATTAATAACATTAAAACAATTAATTATTTGACTATAATTAATATTGTGATAGTCAAGCTTTCTATTTTTATGAACTCAATTCAATCTTGATATATGAAAAAAAAGATCACACAATAATTATACACATATAAAAATCAATCAATAAAATGTAAGTCTTTGAGATATCGACACATCAACAAAATTAAGATAAAAACGACACATAAGCAAAATTAATATAAAGAAGATACGGCAATGTAAGCATTAATTCTAAATTTTCTATTAGTAATATAGGGGATATATGAAAAAGAAATAAGGTGTGCCAAATACGTGTAACTAGTGTACAACCCGTGTATTACACGGAATTTTAAATATATTTTTAAATATTTAATAATAATTTTTTATTTATTTACTTAATTTATTTTTTTATATTTTAATTTTGTATGATAAATTATTATAATTATATTTAAAAAAATAATTTCACAGAATTATAATTATTTTTTTAAAAAAATTTAACATTTTTTTCAATTGTATTTATTACTCCCTCCGTCCAATTTTATCATGTCCACTTCTCCGGACACGGGTTTTAATGAATATTGATTAGTTTATGTATAAAGTAGATAAGTTGGGGGTATGATGAGATGTTGTGGACTTGTGGGGTCCATTGATAGGTAAAGTGATTATTTATGAATAAAGTTAGTGGCAATTTGAGTAAATAAGTGATGGTTGGAGGGTGGAGATAAAGTAGTGTGAATAGTATTATTTCTAAAAATGAAATGGGCATAATAAAATTGGATAACCAAAAAAGGAAAGTGGGAATAATATTGAAATTGGACGGAGGGAGTATAACGTTGTATTATAATATAAAAGTTTAACTAACATAATATTTTGAATTATACAAAATAATTACACTTATGATAGTTAATTTTATAAAGTAAATTTCAAAGAAAATTAGTGAAAATCAGACGTTGACATTTAATAAATATGAAAATAACTTTAAAAAAAATTATAGAATTTCGAAAACAAACAATTTAAGTAATATTAAAATAACTCTTAATATATTGTAAGTCAACCTTCAATATCAACCACAACACCTTACATTTAATGAATATGAAAATAACTTAAATTTTTTTTTTTAAATTTCGAAAACAAATAATTTAAGTAATAGAAGTATTAAAATAACTCTTAATAAATTGTAAGTCAACCTTCAATATCAACCACAACACCTTAAATAAATAAATATTTTAGTTAATTGCAAATTAAATCATAACATTTTTCTCATTTGCAATCTAATCTAAACTTTAAGGTAATTGCAAATAAATCACAAACTTTAAATATAGTTGCAATTTAGTCTTTTTGACAATTTTAATTGTGTTCGAATCTAACATAATTTAGACTTCTTAATGACATAACAACACGTTAATAAAACAATATTGTTTATCAAAATGTATGATTTAGGGACAAAGTAGACTTCTAAGAAGTCTAACTTGCAATAATATTTAAAGTTTGTGATTTATTTTCAATTCTTTTAAGGTTTAGATTAGATTGCAAATGAGCGAAAGGTCGTGATTTAATTTGCAATTAACTCTTTTTAAAATGGGAAAATTATTTTTTCAGGACCGCAACTCAGGGGTGTTTGTAAAAAGAGGACCGTAACTTTGCGGGCTGGCAAAATTAGGCCCGTAACTTTTTTTTTCCGCAATTTCAGGCCAAATTAGCCCAATCAACCCAATTTCGGGCTGATTGAGGTCCATTGTTCGGGCCAAACTTATTTATGACAAAAAGAGGACTGTAACTTTTTTAAATGCAATCTTAGGACCATCTAAAATTCGAGATTAACCAGACTGTTGTTGACATGAAAATCAGTAAGTGTCTATATTGTATTTATTCTTCTTCATGGTTTATGGCCATCTTTGAGGAACTTATTAGTATTTGGTGTATATTTGTATGTGGTGATGTGAATTCAAAGCTGTATACAAAATTAGCCCTGAAAGTTTACTCATTTCTTGTTCGCTTTCTTTTGAACTCGTTTCTTGATTTCTTTCTTTTGGACTCTTGGCCTTTGAAATATATTGTTAAATGATACCAGTATAATTCACATAAGGGATTATATTTTTTTTTAGTCCATTAAGTTACCAAAATTTTGAATTTAGTCCATCAGGTTACCACTTTTTGAATTTAGTCCATTAAATTTTGATTTATTTTAATTTTGGACCAGTTACCTGCTACAGCAGGTTTAACTGGTCATTTTTTAAAACACACCCCATAAAATGTTATACACACCCCAAATGTTAAACATATCACACTAAAATTTAAAAACTATTTTTATTACTATACACACCCCCAACAATTTCCTATTTAATAAATTGCCAAAAATAATTAAATTAAAAAAAATAAGAATTCAAATTAATATGAAAAATATAAATAAAACCTATAAAAATCGCCTAAATCTTTAAAAATTAAACAAAGCTAAAATAATTAATTTAATTAGTTTTGAAGATTTAATTGATTTTCTACTATTTTTAAATTTTATTTAACCTTATTTTCGACGTTTTTTTATAGAAGTTAGAACGCAAATAAAACATTAATAAAGTAATGGAGTTTTAAATTTATTTTATTTTTCTTTTAAATATTTCTTTTATATTACATGAATCTACAAACACCCCATAAATTTTATATACACTCCAAACGTTAATAAATTGCTAACAATAATTAAATTAAAAAAAAGTAAGAATTCAAATTAATATAAAAAATATAAATAAAACATATAAAAATCACTAAAATCTTCAAAAATTAAAAAAAGTTAAAAACATTAATTAATTTAATTAGTTTTGAAGATTTAATTGATTTTTTTTACTATTTTTAAAGATTTTTAATAAATAAATAAAAAATAAATTTGAAATAATTATTAAATTAAATAAAAAAATCTTTAAAAGTATTAAAAAATCAATTAACTTTTTAAAACTAATTAAATTAATTAATTTTTTAGCTTTATTATAGATTTGAAGATTTATGTATTTTTTATAGGTTTTATTTATATTTTTCATATTAATTTGAATTCTTACTTTTATAATTAAATTATTTTTTACAATTTATTAAATATGTTTATAATTTTATTTAACTATATTTGATTTTTTAATTTTTATGTTTAACGTATATAAAATTTATGGGGTGTTAGTAAGTTTAGGTAATATAAAACAAATATTTAAATAAATAAAATTAAAACTCCATTATTTTATTAATGTTTTTCATATTAATTTAAATTCTTATTTTATAAAAATTATGGGGTGATAGTAGGTTTAGGTAATATAAAAGAAATATTATTTTATTAACGTTTGGAGTGTATTTTCATATTAGTTTAAATTCTTATTTTTTTAATTTAATTATTTTTAGAAATTTATTAAATAAGAAATAGTTGGGGGTGTGTATAGTAATAAAAATATTTTTTAAATTTTAGTGTGATATGTTTAACATTTGGGGTGTGTATAACATTTTATGGGGTGTGTTTTAAAAAATGACCTGTTAAACCTGTTGTAGCAGGTAACTGGACCAAAATCAAAATAAATCGAAACTTAATGGACTAAATTCAAAAAGTGGTAACCTGATGGACTAAATTCAAAATTGTGGTAACTTAATGGACTAAAAAAAATATAATCCCTTCACATAATTTTATTGTTGTTAGGTACAAGACAACCTTTTTAATGCATATATCAAGTCAATGTGCAATTAATTATTATATGCCATATGAATTTCATTTATATGAATTTGTGCTTTAAGGTTTGATCCATTTGTGGAAAATATATGATAGATCTGAAAGTGGCTCAATTGCAGGAGATTATGGCAACTACAAGGCTTCCCACAATTTGCATGTTCGGAAATGCTCCACAGAACCAACTTATTATACTAATTCTTGAAAAGCACTTCACGTTAGATATTTTGTAATGAAGCTTATATACTTAGTTTTTGTATATGAAACTAATATACTTGCACTACAAGAAATAGGGGGAATAGCGACGAAAATTTTGCGACAAATCTAAATTTCATCGCTAAAATCAATTTTTAGCAACGAAATAGAAATTTTCGTCGCTAAATTGTTAGATTTAATATTTGCAACAAATTTTATATGTTTCGTCGCTAAATTGTTAGATTTAATATTTGCAACAAATTTTATATGTTTCATCGCTATATTAGCAACAAATTGCTTCATTTTGTTGTTAATAATCAAAACAGCAATAAAAATTATATTTCGTCGCAAATATTTTGCGATGAAATAGAAATTTTCGTGGCTAATTTCTTGAAATTAATTTTTGCAACAAAATTTATATATTTCATCGCTATATTAGCAACAAATTGCTTCATTTTGTTGTTAATAATCAGAACGACAATGAAAATTATATTTCGTTGCTAATATTTTGCGATGAAATATAAATATTCGTGGTTAATTTCTTGAAATTAATTTTTGCAACAAAATTTATATATTTAATCGCTATATTAGCAACAATTGCTTCATTTTATTGTTAATAATCAGAAAAGCAATGAAAATTATATTACGTTGCTAATATTTTGCGATGAAATAGAAATTTTTGTGGCTATTTTCTTGAAATTAATTTTTGCAACAAATTGCTTCATTTTGTTGTTAATAATCAGAACAACAATGAAAATTATATTACGTCACTAATATTTTGCGATGAAATTAAAATATTTCATCGCGAAACTAGCAACGAATTGCTTCATTTTATTGTTAATAATCAGAACAACAATGAAAATTATATTTCGTCGCTAATATTTTGCGATGAAATAGAATATTTTGTGGCTAATTTATTGAAATTAATTTTTGCGATTAAATTAAAATATTTCATCGCTATACTAGCAACGAATCGCTTCATTTTGTTGTTAATAATTTGAACAACAATGAAAATTATATTTCGTCGCTAATATTTTGCGATGAAATATAATTTTTTGTGGCTAATTTATTGAAATTAATTTTTGCGATGAAGGACAACAATGAAAATTATATTTAGTCGCTATTATTTTGCGATGAAATATATTTTTTGTGGCTAATTTTTTGGAATTAATATTTGCAACAAAATTAAAATATTTCATCGCTACACTTTCAACAAATTATTTTATTTTGTTGTCAATAATAAGAACAACGATGAAAATTATATATCTTCGCTAATATTTCACTACAAAAAACCATCCATATGGAGAGGGTTTTGGCGAGGGTAAAGCCCTCGCTAAGCAATTTGGCGACAGCATAGGCGAGGGGCAGTCGCCGTCGCCTAATTGCTCCTCGCTAATTTATTGGCGAGGGTGCCCTCGCCAAATCCCGAGGGCAGAATCGCACTCGCGAATTGGCGAGGGCCAAACACACTCGCGAATTGGCGAGGGCGCGTGCCGTCGCCAAATAGCGAGAGTGAATCCCGTCGCCCAGTCGCGAGAGTCATAACCCTCGCCAATTCCCGAGGGCAAATCCCGTCGCCTTTTGCCGAGCGCGACGCCCCTCGCCAATACGCTGGATTTAAAAAAAACAGATCTAGGTTTCGAACCCAGGTCTCTAAGGCCACTACCCTTACCCCTCACCACCAGGCCACCCTTTATTGTATTTATTTGGCACTGGGCGCGCGCATGGGGGGTCGAACTCGCGACCTCCCGGATTATGAAGAGTTTATGCGCCCCCGTGTGCCAATTAGGCTAGGAGCTTTAGTCGTAATATTTCAAATGCATTATATATTTATCCCTTTTAATTTCTGTTTTTATTCTTTAACTCAATTAATTTAATAAATTACCAACTATATGTTATTATTTTACAAACCCCTCATTACTAAATTTAATAACTTACACTTATATATATATATATATATATATATATATATTAATTAACTCAATTTATTTAACAAATCCCTTCATTAATACTAAATTTAATAATTTATACTTATGTATGTATTAACTCAAATTTATTCTTTTATTATTAATTAAGTCAATTAATTGAATAGATTACTAACTCAATTAATTTATATATTAGCTCAATACTTAATTAATTTAACAAAAGCCCTTCATTACTAAATTTAATAACTTATTAACTCAATTACCAACTATATGTTATTAACTCAATTTATTTAATAAATTACCAACTATATGCTATTAACTCAATTCATTTATATATTAGATCAATACTTAATTAATCACACACAAGCAATATATATGAATTAAAACCATATAAAATAAAACATTGTCTCGTACGTTCACTTCAATTCAAGTACACAACATAAAAAAAAATCCCAAACAACTTCATCAATTTTTTAAAATCCAACAAGACAACATAACTTAAAATGTATCAATCATCGACCATCCTCAGCAGCGTTATCATCACCATCATCATCATCATCCCCGTTCCCGTTACCCGACCCCCCTCTGAACTGGCTCATCATTGATGCCATCTGTGATGACATCTCACGCGCAAACTCTTGACGTAAGCGCTCCTCCGTCTGATTGACTGATTGCTGCAGTTCTTCACGTAAGAGACGCTCTCTCTCTTGACTAGCCCTCCGCTCTTCCAAAAGAGCATTGTCGATGTCGGCCTGGCTAAATCGTCCAAACGACGTACCGGAAGATGTCTCACCAGGACCAGAAGTGACACGTCTGTTCTTTCCTAGTTGCCCAAGACCCTTCACGCGACCGTGAGATCTTCCAACTTTCTTCACGAACAACTCAGACATTTCCGGCATGGGTGGGGTCTGGCTGCTGGAACCATCATCTAAAGGATCATGATCGGATGACGGCTGGGTGAGATGTGACAATTCCTCTTGCACCTGATCCTATATGTGCATATGTAAAATTGAGTTTATTAACAAAGTAGAACAATTCATAAGTGATTTAAACAAAGTAAGACAAAAATTTCTAGTAAAACAATTAAGACCAAAATAGCCTACAAAATCCCCCTTTTGCCCTTATTTTGATATTATTCGAATTGTCAAACTTCTTCAAAAATATCCCTCAATTTCGGCTACATTCCATGTTTGAATTCAATCTAATTTGAATTCAATTCAATTCTAAATCATATAATGTCTTCTCGCCTGCAGTCAAACATTTTCCAAAAAATTGATTAATTTACATTGATGAATTACTAATATACCAAACATTTTCCAAAAAAATGATGAATCTCCATCGCCGCCGATCTTGTATACTCATGCGCCGACGAGTAGGAGGGATGTCCGATGCTATCTCCATCGCCGTCGATCTCAGATACACCGTCGCGCCTCCTCCTTCTCAGGTCTGTTAAACAACCAACTCACGCAATCGCGCACTGAAGGTGTTTGCGAATATGCTCGATCGGATTAACGCCTTCTAATTTGTGTTACAAATTCCGACTATTCAAAAATTTGATGCATTTCCACAGTGTACGATTCACACACTAGAGGTGTAAATTGCCGCCCAACCAACATCTCTCCAAGCTCTGAGCCCCCCCCTCCTTCTCGACGACAGTGGAGGTGTAAATCGCTGCACCAGGCCGGCCACCCATTACGGCTATGGGATTCATATTAGTTTTTTCGAATGATTTATTGATTTTTTTTTATCTAGTTATTTGTATATTACTTGTAGGAATTTGGAGATCTAGGTGCTAGTTCATACAAGTATCCATTTTATTTGGTTCCATGGTTTATAAGATTTTTGCACTATTCAAATGGATTGAAAAGTGAAGCAAAAAAATTCTTCAATTTATCTTTGAAATCCTGTGTTTTCTAAGGCAATGTTATTCAATCTATGCAGTTGAGGAAAAAAATGGAGGGTACAGTGTTTGTCCCTGCTTTGGATTTGGATGGAATGAAGCATGTCAAGTCAGAAAATGGAGTAGTGAGTATCTGCAAAATTGAAGTTTGCTACATAGATGAACATATCATATATACAATAGTAGGTAATTAAGAAGAAATTGCAATAATCTTAGATTAATTTTATTAGTTGCTTTGTAGAAATTGATTTTGTATATTGGAATGTTTGGAGTCATGATAATTGTAAAACGTCTTTTCGTCTGATTTATATGAGGCCTTCGAGCTTTAAATCTATTTCTTGAAATATCTTATACAGGGGATCGAGTAAGACACCAAGAACATGAATTTTTTTAATTTGGGGAGCTTGGAAACAAGTGCACCTAATTTACTAGAGTAGGGTCAATCGTAGATACAAGTAATTTGGGAAGTATATGCAATTATCGGTTGCATATATAAAAAAATGCATGCATATTTGAAATTATATGCACCTATCGGTTGCATATAATAAAATATGCATATAGAATTTATGATACAGACTTATGTTATTATTATACAGTGCACATATTTGATATATGCGATGCACACATTATGTATATGCATCAAACTACAAAAAATATCATACAAATATGCAATGCACAAATGCACAGCTTAAAAAACCAACGATTTCTTACATAATTGAAGTTTGCTCATTAGATGAACATATCATATACAATAGTAGTTAATTAAGCAGAAATTCAATAATCTTAGATTCATTTGATTAGTTGCTTTGTATAAATTGATTTTGTATATTGGAATGTTTGGAGTCATGATAATTGTAAAACGTCTTTTCGTCTGATTTATATCTGTTTCTTGAAATATCTTATACAGGGGAGTAAGACACCAAGAACATGAATTTTTTAAATTTGGGGAGCTTGAAAACAAGTACACCTAATTTACTAGAGTAGGGTCAATTGTAGATACAAGTAATTTGGGAAGTATATGCAATTATCGGTTGCATATATAAAAAAATGCAAGTATATTTAAAATTATATGCACTTATCGGTTGCATATAATAAAATATGCATATAGAATTTAGGATACAATCTTATATTATTATTATGCAATGCACATATTTGATATATGCATCCCCTATAAATATGCAATGCACATATTATGTATATGCATCAAACTATCAAAAATATCATACAAATATGCAATGCACAAATACACATCTTAAAAAACCAACGATTTCTTACATGCGAAAACTCCTTTGTACAATCAAACGAGTAGATGAAAAGACGAAACAAACATACCTTCAATCATTTTCCTTCAACTATAATTTAGGGATAATCTCTTACCTTTTTAAAATTTAATTCATTTGACTTTTCATATTTTACATTAATCAAATTAAATGATTCAAATCTGAAATTAAGTATAATTATTTCAATTTCAAGCTTTGGAACATCGAATAAGGAAAACTATTTAAAAAAATTAAGTGTAATTAATTGCACGTTTAAGTTTAAAAAGAAGAGAAAATTTATAAAAAAGGCCATTTAGACACCTAGCTTCTTAATAAAGGACAACTATTATAATCTTTTTAAAAAATGACAAAAACGCATGTTAATAACCCATTATACCCTTATATTTAAATATGGAAATTAATTTATTAATTTAATAATTAAATAACAAGTCTTCATCTTCCTTATTTGTGGCCATAGATTCAACCACATACCTCTTCAATTGATTATCAACATTGGCAAATATTACCTGATCCAGGCGCTCATAGTTTCTGCTAGAATCCCATACGGGTTTCTTGGCCGGAAAACTCAAATCTTCAAGCTTTTTGGTTAATCCATGATGAATCAAACATAATCCCGCTGCATCTACAAACGATTGGCCATAGATTTCAGATTGGTGAAGCAACAATCCTCGATTTCCTCTTGAAATCGAGGGATCTTTTTCTTCTTTTAGTTTCTGTTTCAGTTTTGGGTGACCCCTCACGCCCAAAACCTGATTTCCGATGATTCTCAAAGTTTCTGCTGCTTAGAGGCTTGTTCCTCTCTTTCAACGACGGCCATGGCTATAAGGTCTCGTCTCCTTTGCTCTTCCATAATTGTTTCCTCGATCTGTTCTTTCGACTGCACATGATCAAGAGACTTTCCACGCGATCGTTTCTTTATATTACTAGGGGATTCAAACTTCACCGATTTCTTCATTATGGATGACGGACGCGAAGCCGCCGGAGATACAGTAGAAACTTTTAATTCCAAGGTTCAGATGAAGAGTTTTGCCAAGGGTATGATTTTTAATTCCACACGTACACACGTAATTTGCAAAGAATTTAGGATTTTTTGAGATGATTTTAATTTAGGTTCAATTTGCTCTGTTTTCGTGTAATTGTGATGATTTACGTGCGCGTTGCTGAAATGTAGTTCATGATTATTTGTTATTGGTTTGGTCAAGGGATAATGCATATCTTATTTTGCATATGTATACGTATTTTTGCATAATCACATTCTAATATGAAGACACCGTACTATTTTTTCTGCATTATTCATTTTATTATGCAGTTTTAGATTTCATTGTTCTGCATTATTCATTTTATTATGCAGATTTAACTTTTATATTACTTTTCCAATAGGGAGCAAAATGTTCTTCTCACTTCTCACTTCGTCTTCTTCCGTACTTCACGGTTTCCTTTCTTCACAAATTGAAAAATCCCAAAATTCTGCACAAAATTAAGCTCTTCTGACCGGTGTTAATTAATTTTAGGAAGGTTTTAATTAATTGCGTAATTCTTGGAATTAATGAGCTGATAGAGTCAACTTTAAATTTCAAACATTTAAAGAATTTATCCATATTAATTCCGAATTTTATGTATTAAGGGCATGATGGTACATTTATGTGCCATTTTGTCCTTATTCTGAAACTATTTTGAATCATGTCTTTATTTAATAAAACACTAGGTGAAATGACCTTTTATGTGAAATCCCCTAAAAAGAAAGAAAAATTATTAGCATTGCTTAAAAAAATAAAAATTTTAGTGAAGTGATGGTTATAAAATTCATAGAGCTAATTCAAAATCTGGAAAGAATATTATAATGTTGGCGATTTCAGGTTTCAACGCTTCGAAGCTTCGAAATACTCTCTGAAGATCAGGCCGCCGCTTAAATATGCACGGGAAAGAAGCTAGGAGAAATTTTGGGTAATATCCTTTCTTAATTAAAAACAGTGCGAGATTCTAGGCAAAATATCTCACACATTAATTTAAATTTAAAAATGTTGACTTTCCTAATTTTGCTTAACATAATTAATTGAATTCGAAAATCATACCTAATTCGAAACCAGGGGCATAATAGACTATAATTAGTTCATTTTGTCCTAAATTGTTTTATTAAAATTTTTTGCCTTGAAACTTAAAGTTTTAGAGTGAATTGTCCTATTCTGTTTTGAGTTTATTAACAAAGTAGAACAATTCATAAGTGATTTAAACAAAGTAAGACAAAAATTTCTAGTAAAACAATTAAGACCAAAATAGCCTACAAAATCCCCCTTTTGCCCTTATTTTGATATTATTCGAATTGTCAAACTTCTTCAAAAATATCCCTCAATTTCGGCTACATTCCATGTTTGAATTCAATCTAATTTGAATTCAATTCAATTCTAAATCATATAATGTCTTCTCGCCTGCAGTCAAACATTTTCCAAAAAATTGATTAATTTACATTGATGAATTACTAATATACCAAACATTTTCCAAAAAAATGATGAATCTCCATCGCCGCCGATCTTGTATACTCATGCGCCGACGAGTAGGAGGGATGTCCGATGCTATCTCCATCGCCGTCGATCTCAGATACACCGTCGCGCCTCCTCCTTCTCAGGTCTGTTAAACAACCAACTCACGCAATCGCGCACTGAAGGTGTTTGCGAATATGCTCGATCGGATTAACGCCTTCTAATTTGTGTTACAAATTCCGACTATTCAAAAATTTGATGCATTTCCACAGTGTACGATTCACACACTAGAGGTGTAAATTGCCGCCCAACCAACATCTCTCCAAGCTCTGAGCCCCCCCCTCCTTCTCGACGACAGTGGAGGTGTAAATCGCTGCACCAGGCCGGCCACCCATTACGGCTATGGGATTCATATTAGTTTTTTCGAATGATTTATTGATTTTTTTTTATCTAGTTATTTGTATATTACTTGTAGGAATTTGGAGATCTAGGTGCTAGTTCATACAAGTATCCATTTTATTTGGTTCCATGGTTTATAAGATTTTTGCACTATTCAAATGGATTGAAAAGTGAAGCAAAAAAATTCTTCAATTTATCTTTGAAATCCTGTGTTTTCTAAGGCAATGTTATTCAATCTATGCAGTTGAGGAAAAAAATGGAGGGTACAGTGTTTGTCCCTGCTTTGGATTTGGATGGAATGAAGCATGTCAAGTCAGAAAATGGAGTAGTGAGTATCTGCAAAATTGAAGTTTGCTACATAGATGAACATATCATATATACAATAATAGGTAATTAAGAAGAAATTGCAATAATCTTAGATTAATTTTATTAGTTGCTTTGTAGAAATTGATTTTGTATATTGGAATGTTTGGAGTCATGATAATTGTAAAACGTCTTTTCGTCTGATTTATATGAGGCCTTCGAGCTTTAAATCTATTTCTTGAAATATCTTATACAGGGGATCGAGTAAGACACCAAGAACATGAATTTTTTTAATTTGGGGAGCTTGGAAACAAGTGCACCTAATTTACTAGAGTAGGGTCAATCGTAGATACAAGTAATTTGGGAAGTATATGCAATTATCGGTTGCATATATAAAAAAATGCATGCATATTTGAAATTATATGCACCTATCGGTTGCATATAATAAAATATGCATATAGAATTTATGATACAGACTTATGTTATTATTATACAGTGCACATATTTGATATATGCGATGCACACATTATGTATATGCATCAAACTACCAAAAATATCATACAAATATGCAATGCACAAATGCACAGCTTAAAAAACCAACGATTTCTTACATAATTGAAGTTTGCTCATTAGATGAACATATCATATACAATAGTAGTTAATTAAGCAGAAATTCAATAATCTTAGATTCATTTGATTAGTTGCTTTGTATAAATTGATTTTGTATATTGGAATGTTTGGAGTCATGATAATTGTAAAACGTCTTTTCGTCTGATTTATATCTGTTTCTTGAAATATCTTATACAGGGGAGTAAGACACCAAGAACATGAATTTTTTAAATTTGGGGAGCTTGAAAACAAGTACACCTAATTTACTAGAGTAGGGTCAATTGTAGATACAAGTAATTTGGGAAGTATATGCAATTATCGGTTGCATATATAAAAAAATGCAAGTATATTTAAAATTATATGCACTTATCGGTTGCATATAATAAAATATGCATATAGAATTTAGGATACAATCTTATATTATTATTATGCAATGCACATATTTGATATATGCATCCCCTATAAATATGCAATGCACATATTATGTATATGCATCAAACTATCAAAAATATCATACAAATATGCAATGCACAAATACACATCTTAAAAAACCAACGATTTCTTACATGCGAAAACTCCTTTGTACAATCAAACGAGTAGATGAAAAGACGAAACAAACATACCTTCAATCATTTTCCTTCAACTATAATTTAGGGATAATCTCTTACCTTTTTAAAATTTAATTCATTTGACTTTTCATATTTTACATTAATCAAATTAAATGATTCAAATCTGAAATTAAGTATAATTATTTCAATTTCAAGCTTTGGAACATCGAATAAGGAAAACTATTTAAAAAAATTAAGTGTAATTAATTGCACGTTTAAGTTTAAAAAGAAGAGAAAATTTATAAAAAAGGCCATTTAGACACCTAGCTTCTTAATAAAGGACAACTATTATAATCTTTTTAAAAAATGACAAAAACGCATGTTAATAACCCATTATACCCTTATATTTAAATATGGAAATTAATTTATTAATTTAATAATTAAATAACAAGTCTTCATCTTCCTTATTTGTGGCCATAGATTCAACCACATACCTCTTCAATTGATTATCAACATTGGCAAATATTACCTGATCCAGGCGCTCATAGTTTCTGCTAGAATCCCATACGGGTTTCTTGGCCGGAAAACTCAAATCTTCAAGCTTTTTGGTTAATCCATGATGAATCAAACATAATCCCGCTGCATCTACAAACGATTGGCCATAGATTTCAGATTGGTGAAGCAACAATCCTCGATTTCCTCTTGAAATCGAGGGATCTTTTTCTTCTTTTAGTTTCTGTTTCAGTTTTGGGTGACCCCTCACGCCCAAAACCTGATTTCCGATGATTCTCAAAGTTTCTGCTGCTTAGAGGCTTGTTCCTCTCTTTCAACGACGGCCATGGCTATAAGGTCTCGTCTCCTTTGCTCTTCCATAATTGTTTCCTCGATCTGTTCTTTCGACTGCACATGATCAAGAGACTTTCCACGCGATCGTTTCTTTATATTACTAGGGGATTCAAACTTCACCGATTTCTTCATTATGGATGACGGACGCGAAGCCGCCGGAGATACAGTAGAAACTTTTAATTCCAAGGTTCAGATGAAGAGTTTTGCCAAGGGTATGATTTTTAATTCCACACGTACACACGTAATTTGCAAAGAATTTAGGATTTTTTGAGATGATTTTAATTTAGGTTCAATTTGCTCTGTTTTCGTGTAATTGTGATGATTTACGTGCGCGTTGCTGAAATGTAGTTCATGATTATTTGTTATTGGTTTGGTCAAGGGATAATGCATATCTTATTTTGCATATGTATACGTATTTTTGCATAATCACATTCTAATATGAAGACACCGTACTATTTTTTCTGCATTATTCATTTTATTATGCAGTTTTAGATTTCATTGTTCTGCATTATTCATTTTATTATGCAGATTTAACTTTTATATTACTTTTCCAATAGGGAGCAAAATGTTCTTCTCACTTCTCACTTCGTCTTCTTCCGTACTTCACGGTTTCCTTTCTTCACAAATTGAAAAATCCCAAAATTCTGCACAAAATTAAGCTCTTCTGACCGGTGTTAATTAATTTTAGGAAGGTTTTAATTAATTGCGTAATTCTTGGAATTAATGAGCTGATAGAGTCAACTTTAAATTTCAAACATTTAAAGAATTTATCCATATTAATTCCGAATTTTATGTATTAAGGGCATGATGGTACATTTATGTGCCATTTTGTCCTTATTCTGAAACTATTTTGAATCATTTCTTTATTTAAAAAAACACTAGGTGAAATGACCTTTTATGTGAAATCCCCTAAAAAGAAAGAAAAATTATTAGCATTGCTTAAAAAAATAAAAATTTTAGTGAAGTGATGGTTATAAAATTCATAGAGCTAATTCAAAATCTGGAAAGAATATTATAATGTTGGCGATTTCAGGTTTCAACGCTTCGAAGCTTCGAAATACTCTCTGAAGATCAGGCCGCCGCTTAAATATGCACGGGAAAGAAGCTAGGAGAAATTTTGGGTAATATCCTTTCTTAATTAAAAACAGTGCGAGATTCTAGGCAAAATATCTCACACATTAATTTAAATTTAAAAATGTTGACTTTCCTAATTTTGCTTAACATAATTAATTGAATTCGAAAATCATACCTAATTCGAAACCAGGGGCATAATAGACTATAATTAGTTCATTTTGTCCTAAATTGTTTTATTAAAATTTTTTGCCTTGAAACTTAAAGTTTTAGAGTGAATTGTCCTATTCTGTTTTGAGTTTATTAACAAAGTAGAACAATTCATAAGTGATTTAAACAAAGTAAGACAAAAATTTCTAGTAAAACAATTAAGACCAAAATAGCCTACAAAATCCCCCTTTTGCCCTTATTTTGATATTATTCGAATTGTCAAACTTCTTCAAAAATATCCCTCAATTTCGGCTACATTCCATGTTTGAATTCAATCTAATTTGAATTCAATTCAATTCTAAATCATATAATGTCTTCTCGCCTGCAGTCAAACATTTTCCAAAAAATTGATTAATTTACATTGATGAATTACTAATATACCAAACATTTTCCAAAAAAATGATGAATCTCCATCGCCGCCGATCTTGTATACTCATGCGCCGACGAGTAGGAGGGATGTCCGATGCTATCTCCATCGCCGTCGATCTCAGATACACCGTCGCGCCTCCTCCTTCTCAGGTCTGTTAAACAACCAACTCACGCAATCGCGCACTGAAGGTGTTTGCGAATATGCTCGATCGGATTAACGCCTTCTAATTTGTGTTACAAATTCCGACTATTCAAAAATTTGATGCATTTCCACAGTGTACGATTCACACACTAGAGGTGTAAATTGCCGCCCAACCAACATCTCTCCAAGCTCTGAGCCCCCCCCTCCTTCTCGACGACAGTGGAGGTGTAAATCGCTGCACCAGGCCGGCCACCCATTACGGCTATGGGATTCATATTAGTTTTTTCGAATGATTTATTGATTTTTTTTTATCTAGTTATTTGTATATTACTTGTAGGAATTTGGAGATCTAGGTGCTAGTTCATACAAGTATCCATTTTATTTGGTTCCATGGTTTATAAGATTTTTGCACTATTCAAATGGATTGAAAAGTGAAGCAAAAAAATTCTTCAATTTATCTTTGAAATCCTGTGTTTTCTAAGGCAATGTTATTCAATCTATGCAGTTGAGGAAAAAAATGGAGGGTACAGTGTTTGTCCCTGCTTTGGATTTGGATGGAATGAAGCATGTCAAGTCAGAAAATGGAGTAGTGAGTATCTGCAAAATTGAAGTTTGCTACATAGATGAACATATCATATATACAATAATAGGTAATTAAGAAGAAATTGCAATAATCTTAGATTAATTTTATTAGTTGCTTTGTAGAAATTGATTTTGTATATTGGAATGTTTGGAGTCATGATAATTGTAAAACGTCTTTTCGTCTGATTTATATGAGGCCTTCGAGCTTTAAATCTATTTCTTGAAATATCTTATACAGGGGATCGAGTAAGACACCAAGAACATGAATTTTTTTAATTTGGGGAGCTTGGAAACAAGTGCACCTAATTTACTAGAGTAGGGTCAATCGTAGATACAAGTAATTTGGGAAGTATATGCAATTATCGGTTGCATATATAAAAAAATGCATGCATATTTGAAATTATATGCACCTATCGGTTGCATATAATAAAATATGCATATAGAATTTATGATACAGACTTATGTTATTATTATACAGTGCACATATTTGATATATGCGATGCACACATTATGTATATGCATCAAACTACCAAAAATATCATACAAATATGCAATGCACAAATGCACAGCTTAAAAAACCAACGATTTCTTACATAATTGAAGTTTGCTCATTAGATGAACATATCATATACAATAGTAGTTAATTAAGCAGAAATTCAATAATCTTAGATTCATTTGATTAGTTGCTTTGTATAAATTGATTTTGTATATTGGAATGTTTGGAGTCATGATAATTGTAAAACGTCTTTTCGTCTGATTTATATCTGTTTCTTGAAATATCTTATACAGGGGAGTAAGACACCAAGAACATGAATTTTTTAAATTTGGGGAGCTTGAAAACAAGTACACCTAATTTACTAGAGTAGGGTCAATTGTAGATACAAGTAATTTGGGAAGTATATGCAATTATCGGTTGCATATATAAAAAAATGCAAGTATATTTAAAATTATATGCACTTATCGGTTGCATATAATAAAATATGCATATAGAATTTAGGATACAATCTTATATTATTATTATGCAATGCACATATTTGATATATGCATCCCCTATAAATATGCAATGCACATATTATGTATATGCATCAAACTATCAAAAATATCATACAAATATGCAATGCACAAATACACATCTTAAAAAACCAACGATTTCTTACATGCGAAAACTCCTTTGTACAATCAAACGAGTAGATGAAAAGACGAAACAAACATACCTTCAATCATTTTCCTTCAACTATAATTTAGGGATAATCTCTTACCTTTTTAAAATTTAATTCATTTGACTTTTCATATTTTACATTAATCAAATTAAATGATTCAAATCTGAAATTAAGTATAATTATTTCAATTTCAAGCTTTGGAACATCGAATAAGGAAAACTATTTAAAAAAATTAAGTGTAATTAATTGCACGTTTAAGTTTAAAAAGAAGAGAAAATTTATAAAAAAGGCCATTTAGACACCTAGCTTCTTAATAAAGGACAACTATTATAATCTTTTTAAAAAATGACAAAAACGCATGTTAATAACCCATTATACCCTTATATTTAAATATGGAAATTAATTTATTAATTTAATAATTAAATAACAAGTCTTCATCTTCCTTATTTGTGGCCATAGATTCAACCACATACCTCTTCAATTGATTATCAACATTGGCAAATATTACCTGATCCAGGCGCTCATAGTTTCTGCTAGAATCCCATACGGGTTTCTTGGCCGGAAAACTCAAATCTTCAAGCTTTTTGGTTAATCCATGATGAATCAAACATAATCCCGCTGCATCTACAAACGATTGGCCATAGATTTCAGATTGGTGAAGCAACAATCCTCGATTTCCTCTTGAAATCGAGGGATCTTTTTCTTCTTTTAGTTTCTGTTTCAGTTTTGGGTGACCCCTCACGCCCAAAAACTGATTTCCGATGATTCTCAAAGTTTCTGCTGCTTAGAGGCTTGTTCCTCTCTTTCAACGACGGCCATGGCTATAAGGTCTCGTCTCCTTTGCTCTTCCATAATTGTTTCCTCGATCTGTTCTTTCGACTGCACATGATCAAGAGACTTTCCACGCGATCGTTTCTTTATATTACTAGGGGATTCAAACTTCACCGATTTCTTCATTATGGATGACGGACGCGAAGCCGCCGGAGATACAGTAGAAACTTTTAATTCCAAGGTTCAGATGAAGAGTTTTGCCAAGGGTATGATTTTTAATTCCACACGTACACACGTAATTTGCAAAGAATTTAGGATTTTTTGAGATGATTTTAATTTAGGTTCAATTTGCTCTGTTTTCGTGTAATTGTGATGATTTACGTGCGCGTTGCTGAAATGTAGTTCATGATTATTTGTTATTGGTTTGGTCAAGGGATAATGCATATCTTATTTTGCATATGTATACGTATTTTTGCATAATCACATTCTAATATGAAGACACCGTACTATTTTTTCTGCATTATTCATTTTATTATGCAGTTTTAGATTTCATTGTTCTGCATTATTCATTTTATTATGCAGATTTAACTTTTATATTACTTTTCCAATAGGGAGCAAAATGTTCTTCTCACTTCTCACTTCGTCTTCTTCCGTACTTCACGGTTTCCTTTCTTCACAAATTGAAAAATCCCAAAATTCTGCACAAAATTAAGCTCTTCTGACCGGTGTTAATTAATTTTAGGAAGGTTTTAATTAATTGCGTAATTCTTGGAATTAATGAGCTGATAGAGTCAACTTTAAATTTCAAACATTTAAAGAATTTATCCATATTAATTCCGAATTTTATGTATTAAGGGCATGATGGTACATTTATGTGCCATTTTGTCCTTATTCTGAAACTATTTTGAATCATATCTTTATTTAAAAAAACACTAGGTGAAATGACCTTTTATGTGAAATCCCCTAAAAAGAAAGAAAAATTATTAGCATTGCTTAAAAAAATAAAAATTTTAGTGAAGTGATGGTTATAAAATTCATAGAGCTAATTCAAAATCTGGAAAGAATATTATAATGTTGGCGATTTCAGGTTTCAACGCTTCGAAGCTTCGAAATACTCTCTGAAGATCAGGCCGCCGCTTAAATATGCACGCGAAAGAAGCTAGGAGAAATTTTGGGTAATATCCTTTCTTAATTAAAAACAGTGCGAGATTCTAGGCAAAATATCTCACACATTAATTTAAATTTAAAAATGTTGACTTTCCTAATTTTGCTTAACATAATTAATTGAATTCGAAAATCATACCTAATTCGAAACCAGGGGCATAATAGACTATAATTAGTTCATTTTGTCCTAAATTGTTTTATTAAAATTTTTTGCCTTGAAACTTAAAGTTTTAGAGTGAATTGTCCTATTCTGTTTTGAGTTTATTAACAAAGTAGAACAATTCATAAGTGATTTAAACAAAGTAAGACAAAAATTTCTAGTAAAACAATTAAGACCAAAATAGCCTACAAAATCCCCTTTTGCCCTTATTTTGATATTATTCGAATTGTCAAACTTCTTCAAAAATATCCCTCAATTTCGGCTACATTCCATGTTTGAATTCAATCTAATTTGAATTCAATTCAATTCTAAATCATATAATGTCTTCTCGCCTGCAGTCAAACATTTTCCAAAAAATTGATTAATTTACATTGATGAATTACTAATATACCAAACATTTTCCAAAAAAATGATGAATCTCCATCGCCGCCGATCTTGTATACTCATGCGCCGACGAGTAGGAGGGATGTCCGATGCTATCTCCATCGCCGTCGATCTCAGATACACCGTCGCGCCTCCTCCTTCTCAGGTCTGTTAAACAACCAACTCACGCAATCGCGCACTGAAGGTGTTTGCGAATATGCTCGATCGGATTAACGCCTTCTAATTTGTGTTACAAATTCCGACTATTCAAAAATTTGATGCATTTCCACAGTGTACGATTCACACACTAGAGGTGTAAATTGCCGCCCAACCAACATCTCTCCAAGCTCTGAGCCCCCCCCTCCTTCTCGACGACAGTGGAGGTGTAAATCGCTGCACCAGGCCGGCCACCCATTACGGCTATGGGATTCATATTAGTTTTTTCGAATGATTTATTGATTTTTTTTTATCTAGTTATTTGTATATTACTTGTAGGAATTTGGAGATCTAGGTGCTAGTTCATACAAGTATCCATTTTATTTGGTTCCATGGTTTATAAGATTTTTGCACTATTCAAATGGATTGAAAAGTGAAGCAAAAAAATTCTTCAATTTATCTTTGAAATCCTGTGTTTTCTAAGGCAATGTTATTCAATCTATGCAGTTGAGGAAAAAAATGGAGGGTACAGTGTTTGTCCCTGCTTTGGATTTGGATGGAATGAAGCATGTCAAGTCAGAAAATGGAGTAGTGAGTATCTGCAAAATTGAAGTTTGCTACATAGATGAACATATCATATATACAATAATAGGTAATTAAGAAGAAATTGCAATAATCTTAGATTAATTTTATTAGTTGCTTTGTAGAAATTGATTTTGTATATTGGAATGTTTGGAGTCATGATAATTGTAAAACGTCTTTTCGTCTGATTTATATGAGGCCTTCGAGCTTTAAATCTATTTCTTGAAATATCTTATACAGGGGATCGAGTAAGACACCAAGAACATGAATTTTTTTAATTTGGGGAGCTTGGAAACAAGTGCACCTAATTTACTAGAGTAGGGTCAATCGTAGATACAAGTAATTTGGGAAGTATATGCAATTATCGGTTGCATATATAAAAAAATGCATGCATATTTGAAATTATATGTACCTATCGGTTGCATATAATAAAATATGCATATAGAATTTATGATACAGACTTATGTTATTATTATACAGTGCACATATTTGATATATGCGATGCACACATTATGTATATGCATCAAACTACCAAAAATATCATACAAATATGCAATGCACAAATGCACAGCTTAAAAAACCAACGATTTCTTACATAATTGAAGTTTGCTCATTAGATGAACATATCATATACAATAGTAGTTAATTAAGCAGAAATTCAATAATCTTAGATTCATTTGATTAGTTGCTTTGTATAAATTGATTTTGTATATTGGAATGTTTGGAGTCATGATAATTGTAAAACGTCTTTTCGTCTGATTTATATCTGTTTCTTGAAATATCTTATACAGGGGAGTAAGACACCAAGAACATGAATTTTTTAAATTTGGGGAGCTTGAAAACAAGTACACCTAATTTACTAGAGTAGGGTCAATTGTAGATACAAGTAATTTGGGAAGTATATGCAATTATCGGTTGCATATATAAAAAAATGCAAGTATATTTAAAATTATATGCACTTATCGGTTGCATATAATAAAATATGCATATAGAATTTAGGATACAATCTTATATTATTATTATGCAATGCACATATTTGATATATGCATCCCCTATAAATATGCAATGCACATATTATGTATATGCATCAAACTATCAAAAATATCATACAAATATGCAATGCACAAATACACATCTTAAAAAACCAACGATTTCTTACATGCGAAAACTCCTTTGTACAATCAAACGAGTAGATGAAAAGACGAAACAAACATACCTTCAATCATTTTCCTTCAACTATAATTTAGGGATAATCTCTTACCTTTTTAAAATTTAATTCATTTGACTTTTCATATTTTACATTAATCAAATTAAATGATTCAAATCTGAAATTAAGTATAATTATTTCAATTTCAAGCTTTGGAACATCGAATAAGGAAAACTATTTAAAAAAATTAAGTGTAATTAATTGCACGTTTAAGTTTAAAAAGAAGAGAAAATTTATAAAAAAGGCCATTTAGACACCTAGCTTCTTAATAAAGGACAACTATTATAATCTTTTTAAAAAATGACAAAAACGCATGTTAATAACCCATTATACCCTTATATTTAAATATAGAAATTAATTTATTAATTTAATAATTAAATAACAAGTCTTCATCTTCCTTATTTGTGGCCATAGATTCAACCACATACCTCTTCAATTGATTATCAACATTGGCAAATATTACCTGATCCAGGCGCTCATAGTTTCTGCTAGAATCCCATACGGGTTTCTTGGCCGGAAAACTCAAATCTTCAAGCTTTTTGGTTAATCCATGATGAATCAAACATAATCCCGCTGCATCTACAAACGATTGGCCATAGATTTCAGATTGGTGAAGCAACAATCCTCGATTTCCTCTTGAAATCGAGGGATCTTTTTCTTCTTTTAGTTTCTGTTTCAGTTTTGGGTGACCCCTCACGCCCAAAAACTGATTTCCGATGATTCTCAAAGTTTCTGCTGCTTAGAGGCTTGTTCCTCTCTTTCAACGACGGCCATGGCTATAAGGTCTCGTCTCCTTTGCTCTTCCATAATTGTTTCCTCGATCTGTTCTTTCGACTGCACATGATCAAGAGACTTTCCACGCGATCGTTTCTTTATATTACTAGGGGATTCAAACTTCACCGATTTCTTCATTATGGATGACGGACGCGAAGCCGCCGGAGATACAGTAGAAACTTTTAATTCCAAGGTTCAGATGAAGAGTTTTGCCAAGGGTATGATTTTTAATTCCACACGTACACACGTAATTTGCAAAGAATTTAGGATTTTTTGAGATGATTTTAATTTAGGTTCAATTTGCTCTGTTTTCGTGTAATTGTGATGATTTACGTGCGCGTTGCTGAAATGTAGTTCATGATTATTTGTTATTGGTTTGGTCAAGGGATAATGCATATCTTATTTTGCATATGTATACGTATTTTTGCATAATCACATTCTAATATGAAGACACCGTACTATTTTTTCTGCATTATTCATTTTATTATGCAGTTTTAGATTTCATTGTTCTGCATTATTCATTTTATTATGCAGATTTAACTTTTATATTACTTTTCCAATAGGGAGCAAAATGTTCTTCTCACTTCTCACTTCGTCTTCTTCCGTACTTCACGGTTTCCTTTCTTCACAAATTGAAAAATCCCAAAATTCTGCACAAAATTAAGCTCTTCTGACCGGTGTTAATTAATTTTAGGAAGGTTTTAATTAATTGCGTAATTCTTGGAATTAATGAGCTGATAGAGTCAACTTTAAATTTCAAACATTTAAAGAATTTATCCATATTAATTCCGAATTTTATGTATTAAGGGCATGATGGTACATTTATGTGCCATTTTGTCCTTATTCTGAAACTATTTTGAATCATATCTTTATTTAAAAAAAACACTAGGTGAAATGACCTTTTATGTGAAATCCCCTAAAAAGAAAGAAAAATTATTAGCATTGCTTAAAAAAATAAAAATTTTAGTGAAGTGATGGTTATAAAATTCATAGAGCTAATTCAAAATTTGGAAAGAATATTATAATGTTGGCGATTTCAGGTTTCAACGCTTCGAAGCTTCGAAATACTCTCTGAAGATCAGGCCGCCGCTTAAATATGCACGGGAAAGAAGCTAGGAGAAATTTTGGGTAATATCCTTTCTTAATTAAAAACAGTGCGAGATTCTAGGCAAAATATCTCACACATTAATTTAAATTTAAAAATGTTGACTTTCCTAATTTTGCTTAACATAATTAATTGAATTCGAAAATCATACCTAATTCGAAACCAGGGGCATAATAGACTATAATTAGTTCATTTTGTCCTAAATTGTTTTATTAAAATTTTTTGCCTTGAAACTTAAAGTTTTAGAGTGAATTGTCCTATTCTGTTTTGAGTTTATTAACAAAGTAGAACAATTCATAAGTGATTTAAACAAAGTAAGACAAAAATTTCTAGTAAAACAATTAAGACCAAAATAGCCTACAAAATCCCCCTTTTGCCCTTATTTTGATATTATTCGAATTGTCAAACTTCTTCAAAAATATCCCTCAATTTCGGCTACATTCCATGTTTGAATTCAATCTAATTTGAATTCAATTCAATTCTAAATCATATAATGTCTTCTCGCCTGCAGTCAAACATTTTTCAAAAAATTGATTAATTTACATTGATGAATTACTAATATACCAAACATTTTCCAAAAAAATGATGAATCTCCATCGCCGCCGATCTTGTATACTCATGCGCCGACGAGTAGGAGGGATGTCCGATGCTATCTCCATCGCCGTCGATCTCAGATACACCGTCGCGCCTCCTCCTTCTCAGGTCTGTTAAACAACCAACTCACGCAATCGCGCACTGAAGGTGTTTGCGAATATGCTCGATCGGATTAACGCCTTCTAATTTGTGTTACAAATTCCGACTATTCAAAAATTTGATGCATTTCCACAGTGTACGATTCACACACTAGAGGTGTAAATTGCCGCCCAACCAACATCTCTCCAAGCTCTGAGCCCCCCCCTTCTTCTCGACGACAGTGGAGGTGTAAATCGCTGCACCAGGCCGGCCACCCATTACGGCTATGGGATTCATATTAGTTTTTTCGAATGATTTATTGATTTTTTTATATCTAGTTATTTGTATATTACTTGTAGGAATTTGGAGATCTAGGTGCTAGTTCATACAAGTATCCATTTTATTTGGTTCCATGGTTTATAAGATTTTTGCACTATTCAAATGGATTGAAAAGTGAAGCAAAAAAATTCTTCAATTTATCTTTGAAATCCTGTGTTTTCTAAGGCAATGTTATTCAATCTATGCAGTTGAGGAAAAAAATGGAGGGTACAGTGTTTGTCCCTGCTTTGGATTTGGATGGAATGAAGCATGTCAAGTCAGAAAATGGAGTAGTGAGTATCTGCAAAATTGAAGTTTGCTACATAGATGAACATATCATATATACAATAGTAGGTAATTAAGAAGAAATTGCAATAATCTTAGATTAATTTTATTAGTTGCTTTGTAGAAATTGATTTTGTATATTGGAATGTTTGGAGTCATGATAATTGTAAAACGTCTTTTCGTCTGATTTATATGAGGCCTTCGAGCTTTAAATCTATTTCTTGAAATATCTTATACAGGGGATCGAGTAAGACACCAAGAACATGAATTTTTTTAATTTGGGGAGCTTGGAAACAAGTGCACCTAATTTACTAGAGTAGGGTCAATCGTAGATACAAGTAATTTGGGAAGTATATGTAATTATCGGTTGCATATATAAAAAAATGCATGCATATTTGAAATTATATGCACCTATCGGTTGCATATAATAAAATATGCATATAGAATTTATGATACAGACTTATGTTATTATTATACAGTGCACATATTTGATATATGCGATGCACACATTATGTATATGCATCAAACTACCAAAAATATCATACAAATATGCGAAAACTCCTTTGTACAATCAACGATTTCTTACATGCGATTTCTTACATGCGAAAACTCCTTTGTACAATCAAACGAGTAGATGAAAAGACGAAACAAACATACCTTCAATCATTTTCCTTCAGATATAATTATGGATAATCTCTTACCTTTTTAAAATTTAATTCATTTGACTTTTCATATTCTACATTAATTAAATTAAATGATTCAAATCTGAAATTAAGTATAATTATTTCAATTTCGAGTTTTGGAACACCAAATAAGGAAAACTACTTAAAAAAATTAAGTGTAATTAATTGCACGTTTAAGTTTAAAAAAAAAAAATCTTATCATTGCTTAAAAAATAATTTTTTTAGTGAAGTGATGGTTATAAAATTCATAGAGCTAATTCAAATTTACCGAGAACGATTTCGATTGTGCAACGCTTGAAATATTCAAAAACTTATATGGAGATGAGCACAATAATCGAATATGCACAAAATAAAGTTTTATGAAATATTTAGGAATATTCCTTTGAATTAAAATCAGCGCGAGATTCTAGGAGAAATATCTCCCATCTTAATTTAAATTTAAAAATGTTGACTTTCCTAATTTTAGCTTAACATAATTAATTGAATTCGAAAATCATACTTAATTCGAAATCAGGGGCATAATAGACTATAACTAGTTCATTTTGTCCTTAATTGTTTTACTAAAAAAATTTGTCTTGAAACTTAAAGTCTTAGAGTGAATTGATCCTATATGTGCATATGTAAAATTTGGTTAATATACATGTCAATACAATTAAATACTCCCTCCGTCCCGGTATAAGTTTCCCACTTCTTTTGGGTGTTTTGATTAAGGAATATGATAAAATAATAGATGTAGTACAAGTGATGTGATGGTGAGAGAGAAAATAATAGATTAGTATGAGATGAAGTATAATAAAATAATAGATAAAGAGTAAGTGATGTGATTGGGAGAGAGAAAATAATTTACCAAAAATGGAATGGGAAACTTATAGTGGGACATCCAAAAAAGGAAAGTGGGAAACTTATAGTGGGACGGAGGGAGTATTATATTTAATATAATATATGTATACACTTACCAGAATATCACCTATATGCCCGTATGTGTACATTCTGTTATTGTAACGGTGGTAATATTTGACAATCTCCCAGTCGTAAGCTGGTCGTCCCATCTTCTCCTCCTATATTTTGAAGAACATAAAATTAAATTAATTAAAATGAACTCAAATTACTTATAATTGAACATAAATACTTACAATCCGTCTGGCCACCTCGGCTGCCCCACGAGATCCCCCTTTATGTCTAGCAAAACCGGTACCCGGGCCTCCAGGCTCTGATAGTCAGTTCTTCCGACACTACTCGCTCTTCTTAATTGTGTCCGGATCATTCCAGTGGCGAACCAAGTGCTCCCAGACATCGTTGTCCCATTTCGGCTTCTTCTTCTCATGCTCCCACAATCCTTTGTAGTGGTTCAACATGTCACTGTATCGATTTGCTGCTCTCTCAAGAAAGACCCTGTACACTAATGCAGTGTCAATAGTCTCTGGATCCCACGTAACCTCATTCTGCCAAAAAAAAAATTATTAATTATAACAAGATGTGAATGAATAGATATGTTACACATCATTAAATTATACCTGGAATGTATCCCACCACCGTTGAAGTACACCTGGGGATACCAAGCCGAATGTGTGTGCGCCAACCTCCATATTCCGGTACATGATATGTCTGATGGTGGTCGAGATTAGACCCGAAGGCATCAACCTGTTGTTACACATAATTAATTTGAAAATGAATAATTATGTATTTCATTATAATGAAAATTATAAGATATGTAATACTTACGATCCACGATAGATCGTAAGACGAATACGACTATCGTGTGCGTCTGTCGACTGGCTGGCCGCTGTCTCGACAGACGCACGTCCGACTGGGTCGGGTATCGGTGGATCCTCCTGCGCTGGATACATGTGGGGCATCTGGGGAACCTGTGTGTAGTACGGATAGGGGGTCGATCCCTGCATCTGGGGCATCTGGACGATCCCAGTCATATCTGGCAAATAGAAACCCGGATGATGTGGTATAGGTACAGGCGGCGTCTCACCTCTACCTCTACCTATACCTCTACCTCTACCTCTACCTCTACCACCCGAATCCTGCCCAGTACCAGAACCCTGACCACCAGAACCCTGACTACCAGAACCATGTCCACCAGAACGCTGTCCATGACCCCCATATCCACTCATTTGTAAAAATAAATATTAAAATATAACAATTAATAAATTAACATTCTTGATATAATAACATCTATGAACACTCAAACTGAATCATAAACATGCATTAAGAACACTGAAACCGAGTCATAATCAACATTCTTTATATAATATAACATATACATGAACACTCTAGTAATATTCTTCTTCATCATCTTCTTCATCTTCATCCTCATCTTCTTGTTCTTGTTCTTGTTCTTCTTCTTCTGGTTCTTCGTCTCCGGCTACGTCCATCAATGTACCGGTGGTATCAGTTAATATAACAGGATCATCATCTACTTGCACAATCATTTGATGTTCTATGCTTTTCTCTTGGAACGCGGGAACATCTGCTTCATCGTCAGTAGTGGATGACTGTTGTGCGTCCAAGAAGGATCTCGGCTTGATTTTGCATACAGTTATCCAAATAGTAGACTTGGGTGGCTTGACTTGCTAGTACGAATGGATCGTACCAACCGTATCGTCGCCTTTGATGAATATCCACAAGCTTGTAGTTAGGATCAATTTTTGTACCACTGGCTGAGTTATCAAACCACTGACACTTGAACAAAACCACTTTCTTCTCGTGGTACCCCTGGTAGTCCAATTCGACTACTTCCTCGAGATTCCCGTAGAAATCCTCTTCATCTGCATCATAATTTTTTCCCTTGATACAAACCCCACTGTTTGAAGTTGCTCTAGATGCACCATAAGCCATAGTGTGAAATTTGTACTCGTTCACGTAATACCCTGAGTACGTAAGAACGTGACCAGACGGACCTGCAGAAAGATCGGAAATAAACTTGTTCTCCACGGGATTTATCTTCACCTATATAAGTCGACTCTATGTGAGATTTACGTTATTACTATTAAATATATATATGTGTATAAAATATGACTTACAATTTCTTCAAACCACGAAGCAAATTCATTTTGTAGCCTATTGTCCGATGCAGCAACCGAGAGATTTGGTTCAACAACTTGAAGTTGATGCATGAATAGCCTACATACGTATTTTGATTAATAAGATATCTCAAAACTAACCAATATATATTTATACTCTGGCCAGTGTCACTTACTGAACATACGGCTGCACCTCATCACAATTCAACAACACGTACGTATGAGCAACTTTTTTCTCCTCATCCACAATCCATCTCTTCTTTGGTTTCCCAAATCGCTTGCCAGGCGCCTTAAATATGGAAAATGTACCATCCACATACTGTTGTACATCTCCACTACCATCGTAATTACGAGGTAAATTGTGTATCCTCGTCGTAACATGATCCTTAAAGTAATGAGAACAAAACATTGACGCCTCTCTAGTTAAATATGCATTTGCAATCGAAGCTTCAACACGTGCTTTGTTACCCACACTCAGTTTCAAGGTGCGAAGATATCTATAATTAGAATTCAAGGATCGTGATTAAGATAATATAAAAAACATTGAATATGATCATTATATCTTAAAATTCCTTAAAATACCTCTCGAATGGATACATCCATCTGTATTGAACTGGACCAGTAACTTTTGCTTCATATGCAAGGTGCACAGGTAGATGTTCCATGGAGTTGAAGAAGCTGGGTGGAAAGATACGTTCCAACTTGCACAATATTACTGGGATATCCGTTTCCAACCGAGTCATGTTGTCAACTGTTATGGTCGTATAAGTTAAGTCCTTAAAAAAGAGACTAAGCTCAGTGATTGCTTTCCACACATCAGTCTGCAGAATATTACGAAAAGCAATCGGTAGTAGTCTCTGCATAAACACGTGACAATCATGACTCTTCATTCCATACAATTACAACTTCGTCCAGTCAATACATCGAGACATGTTAGACACATAATCATCGGGAAACTTCAACCCACTTATCCACTTACAGATAACATCTTTTTCTTTCTTATCAAGCGCATAACAAGCCTTGGGATACTTATTTGTACGTGGACATTTCTTGAGAGAGGGACGACGACAATATTCATTCAACTCATCTCTTGATTTTGATGTGTCCTTTGTTTTCCCCTCCACATTCATCACTGTGTTGAACACGTTATCGAACACATTTTTCTCAATGTGCATCACGTCCAAATTGTGTCGAACTAACAAAGTACTCCAATAAGGCAAATCCCAAAAAATGCTTTTTTTCTTCCACCCTCCGTCAATTTTTTGTTGTGTGCCTCAGCACCTTCCTCTGTAACGTTTCTAAGTCCCAAATGATCAATTTCGTATAGGAGACTCGCACCTGTTCGGATAGGCGGCGGATCATCTGTGACTGCTACTCCAGCCCTGAATGCCGTCTTGTTCTTTCGCCATGTATGATTAGGTGGTAAGAACTTTCGGTGGTTATCGAACCACGATTGCTTTCGTCTGAGCCTCAAAGTGAATGCATCGGTGTACTCCCCACAATATGGACAAGCAAGCTTTCCAGCTGTACTCCAACCAGACAACATTGAGTACGCTGGAAAGTCGCTAATGGTCCAAATCAGTGCAGCTCTCATAATAAAGTTTTGCTTCCTAGAGACGTCGTACGTTTGCACCCCATTTTCCCATAAAAATTTCAAATCAGCTATCAGAGGTTGTAAAAACACATCAAGCTTGTCCTTCGGACTTTTTGGCCCGGGCACAAGAATCGAAAGAAACATGAATTGATCTTTCATGCATAACCACGGGGGTAGATTGTACGGAGTAAGAATAACTGGCCATGACGAATATTGCTTCCCCGTCATTCCAAACGGTGCAAAACCGTCTGTGCTCAAGCCCAACCTAACATTCCTAATTTCAGCTGCAAAATCAGGATACGAACGGTCCAAATGCTTCCAAGCTAACGAGTCTGCAGGGTGACGCATAACACCAGAGTCATCAGAACTGCACGAGGCATGCCATGTCATATCCTTCGCAGTGGCCTTGGACATGTACAATCTTTGCAAACGAGGAATTATGGGAAAGTAGAACATTTCCTTAACCGGACGTTTCTTTTTCAACCGACCATCTGCATCAACCCTACTCGGCTTATACCGTGGTCCACCACAAATCTTACAGAACTCTAGTTTGTTGTATGCACCCCAAAATAACATGCAGTTCTGTGCACAACAATGAATCCTTTCTACCGGAAGACCCATCCCACTCATCAAGTGTTTGGTATCGTTAAATTTCTTGGGAACCTTATTTTCTAAAGGACAAATCTCACGAATCAACTCAACGACTTGATTGTATCCCCTTTCAGACAATCTGTTTTCGGTTTTAATATTCAACAATCTGGAATTGAACGACAACTGCGAATGAGATTCACAACCGGGATACAAGTCTTGGTCCGCTGCACGAAGCATGTCGTAGAACTGTGACGCATTCTCATTAGGGGGTTCTTCATTATGTGCCTCCTCTTCCGCGTTGATTCCAAAATCAATGTTTGGGTAACCCATTAATTCTTCTACCATAGTGTGGTACGAGCTAGGTCCCATAGGGTCAACTTCATTTGAAGTTGACGCAAATTCACTAGTGTTTTGAAATGGACGTGGACCCCAACTCTCTTCACCGTGATAAATCCAATTATAATAATTTCGTGTAAACCCATTTCGATATAAATGAGACTTCACTTCATTAGGATCTCTATAAGTCTCATTTCGACATCTAGCTTTCGAGCAAGGACACCTAATTTTTCCTTCCCAAATCGAATTCGGATTACTAGTGGCAGCTTCAATAAATCCATTTACACCACTAATAAATACGGGGCTCATAATCCCATTGACCAATCTTGGCCTATACATCCAACTACGACTTGAATAATTCATGTTAATCGATCTGTTTTAAATGTAAATATATATAGTTTATATATATATTTTTAAAAATTTCGGCAGAGTTTCATCTAAATCTATTGTATCACCAAATATTTAGGTTCCTAGTGCATCCATTTCCGACTCGAGTAAAATTACTCAAGTCGGAACGCACAATCTACAACAAACAAACAACTCATCCCGGCCTCCAACATCGATTTAATTTCACTTATTTCCAACAATTAATTATAAAATTAATTCTCCCAATTAACACATTCATGCATAACAATTAACACACCGTACCAATTAATAATTAACACATATATATACATGCATATATAAAACATATATAACAATAATTATATTAACACATTAATTCATAACAATTAATAATTTTTATAACTTTCATCAATTAACAATCTTAATTAATCCTAATAAACATTATACATATTTTTCTAACATAATTACAATCCTAACATTACACAACAAAACTATATACATGCATATATATATATATACATATATAATATAATACAAACATATATATACAACTTTTAATTTAATCAATAAAAACGCATAAATTTACCGTAGAAATGAACCCCTCGAAGTGTAGAACAGAAATATCCAAAAATTAGTCTCGATCGGTAGCTCCGGCAGCGGCGGTGGCGCGGTGGGAGGAAGCTCCGCGGCTGTGGCTTTTTTTGGGGGTGAAGGAGGCTGTACGAATTTGGGGAAGAAGGAGAGGGTTTTAATTGGGAAATAGGCGAGGGCAATTACGAGGGCCCCACCCCCCTCGCCAATTAGCGAGTGGGGAACCGTCGCCATTTTCCGAGGGCCACAATGCACTCGCCAATGAGCGAGTGCACAACACGCCGTCGCCAAATCCCTCGCCAATTGGCGAGGGCATCTTTTTCCACTCGCTAAATAGCGAGTGTGATTGCCGGCCCATTCATTGTTTCTCTATATGATATCAGTGAGTCTCTAGGCTCACGCCTCGATCCCACACAAACCCTTGTAATCGGTGTTCGACAGTCTTTGTCGTACAAAACCCACGATTCCAACGGTTCCTCAAGAAGTTATTTCTTCTTCCCCAAGAAGTTGCTTAAGAAACGTCTCTTCTTCCACCAGCTGTCAGCCACGATAGATATTAAAAGACTTCATCGTGTTACAGTAACCATAATTCCAAAAAGGTTAATTCACCACTCCATTCAAATACTCTCTCCAATCAAATACCTCTCTGTTACAACTCCCCCCATTCAAATACTCTCTCTCCAATCAAATACCCATCTGTTACAACTCCCCCCCCATTATATCGATATTAAAACAGGCTCCTCGTACTTGATATTATGCTCTTAGGACGTTTTTGGAAGGGATTGGATTTATTCACACAAAGTCTGACGAGTCTCTTTTTGTGTACAATAAATCTGGTGTTATTGCATATTTCCTTGTGTATGTTGATGATCTGATTCTCACAGGAAATAACATTCCCTTCCTCCCTCGAGTGGCTACGGACCTTGGTACAAAATTCTCAGTGAAATATTTGGGCCCTCTTTCCTACTTCCTTGGTGTGGAAGTTCTTCGTACTAACAAATCATGCTTTCTTTCCCAACGAAAGTATGTGGTTGATCTCCTTACTCAATATAACATGATCACCTCCAAACCAGTTCAGACTCCACTATCAACGTCAGCTCGTCTCACTCTTTCCGATGGGACGCCTCCTGCTGATGCCACTCAATTTTGTCAGGTACTTGGCAGTCTTCAATATCTCCAACTCACCAGACCTGATATTGCATTTGCTGTTTACAAGTTGTCTCAGTTTATGCATGCTCCAACCACTGCTAATTGGAGTGCAGTTAAACGTCTTCTTCGTTACTTAAATGGGACTCGAGATGTAGGAATAACATTGAAACCCGAACCCTCCTCATCTCTACATTGTTTTACTGATGCTGATTGGGCCGGCAACAGTGATGATCGTACTTCTACAAGTGCTTACATTGCATTTCTTGGGGCTAATCCTATTTCATGGTCTTCAAAGAAACAAAAATCAGTTGCTCGTTCCTCCACAGAAGCCGAGTATCGTGCCATTGCCTCCGCTGCCTCTGAAGTTCAATGGTTAAAATCCTTATTTCATGAATTATGTTTCTCAGTTCCGACTCTTCCTGTTATTTACTGTGATAATATTGGGGCCATGCCACTTATCTATGTTCAAATCCTGTCTTCCACTCTCGAATGAAGCATACTGCGATTGATTTTCATTTTGTTCGAGATTTGATTAAGACATCCCAGCTTAGGGTCTCACATGTTTCGTCTGCGGACCAACTTGCTGATGCTCTCACCAAGCCACTACCTCGTGCTCGTCTGTAACTACTTATGACCAAGATTGGACTCTCCTACGGTGCTCCATCTTGAGTGGGCGTATTAGGCATATACAAATATATTAAGAGATATTATATATTTCTTATATAATATATTTTATATATCTTTATTTTCTTTAATTAGAGATTTAGATAGATACGTTTTGCATCTATAAATACTTCCTTCATGTACTCTTTACTATGATCCAATGAAATTATAATTTCACAATTCATTGTTTCTCTATACTATACACCTTCCTAGCTATGGTTGTTTTCCCAATTCCTCCCATTCAATGAATGGAAACCACTCTTTCTTTCTGCTCATCGATCAAATGACACCTCAATATCCTCCTATAGCCCCACAAAATCTTCTTCACCCACATGGGCATACGACTTCCTCAAATCACAAACCCCAATTTAATTCGTAAACTCATGGATCAGTAAGTGTTAACTATTATATATCCAGATTCCAGCCTAGGAGACAGAAAAGGTATCCAACAACTATACGAGTGTTTTAATTGTTTCTTAATCACTGTATATATATATATATGCTCTAAAAAGGAAAGACATATAATGTAAAGCATTCATCTAAAAAAAAATATAAAACCAATGACAAATATCAACTTCCACACCTATTCATTAATTAATTAGAGCTGTTAATTAGGAAAACAACCAACAAACATATACATCCACACCTATTCATCTAATTAAACCATATGTGAAATCAAGAAAACATCTAAATATTTTTTATATATATGATAGATCATAGTGTTGTACGTGCTTTGAACGGATGATCTGGATGTGGGCTTTCGTAAGCACTAAATAAACATATATAATGATCGGGGGTTTATTACGTGTTAATATGGATTAATATGATGATTTATGAAGATAATATGAAGAACAGTGAAGAACACAAAGGTGTAGCTTCTTGGAGAAGCTAAAAGCTTGAGAGCTTTGGGAGTGTTTATTGCTTTGGGGTGTGGTGATTCTAGGGATCTGAAACTTGCGTCTTACAAATGAGCCTTTTAGGCATTATATAGTGGTTTTTAGGGGCTGCCCGCCCTTTACACGTGGCACGCCCTTACTGGACCTTTCTTCTGCCCGAAAAGGTGATTGGATAGTGCATTTAATGCTAAACCACCTCTTGTGGTCATCCTCGGCGAGATGCCGATGAGCTGAGCTATGCTAAACCACCTTTCTTCTGTCTCTCAAGGCTTCAACACTTGTCTTCTCTTGATTACATAAACATGTGCTCGCCAACACATTTGGGCGAGCAGCTAACTAAGATATGTGCTCGCCAACATCTTTGGGCGAGCACTTAAATATATTAAATACATTACTTCTATTACATTTTCTTCATCTTGTTGACTAGTCGTCGCACGACTTTGTTGACTGGTCCTCGCCACGCAAGCTGGTGACTAGGATTGACTTGTCAAAGATTAACTTCTTTGACTAGGTATAACATTTGCCCCCTGGTCGCCTTTCTTCGTGTTCGTAGAATAGTAAGGCGAGCAGTGTGATCGTCTTCTTGGAAGGCGAAATAAATTAAATTTGAAATCTTGATGACGTAAGATGGAGGCGGTCGCCTCGTTTCCTGCGCCGAGCACGACTTTCGAAGCACCTTTTAATGATGGCGGATCTGACACGTGACAGGCGCGTGATCGGCGCCCGAAATTTGAATTGCGCACGTGGGGCGCGTGCCGACCTCAACGGTCGCGCGTGGGGTCACTTTCCTACCTCGATTTTGGAAATGACCCCAAAATTTTTGGAAAATATCACAATTTACCCCGTTTTTTGCACATTGGTCCCTGAAAACATTTGCCTATAATTAGGACCTTCACTCTCTTGAAAACACTTTTCACTTTCCGCAACTTTCGAATTTCTTCTTGAGCTTCTTCTTCAAGCTTTTTCCGGCGACTCTTAGGTGGTTTTCGATCGGCAAAAAGGTAATAAACTTACATTTTCTTTCTTAAAAACTCTTCTTTCCCCCATTTCTAAGAAAAAATGGATGTTGGTGGTGGCTTCGGCGGTGGTCCGCCGCCGTTGGTCGGTGGCTCCGTAAATTCCGGCGAGGGTGATCGCCTAGCCTTAGCCTTAGTGGAGAGGACAGCCTATTCGGACTCTAGGATCCATTCCCCTGAACCCCTGAATGTTGTAGTCCGCCATGTTAGAATGGCGGAGGTCGTTGACATAGATGAGGTCGACGAATCCGAAAGGGAAGATACCGGCAATGATGCCGAAGAGGATGATGATGAGACTGACTCAGATCTGCGCGACCAAGGTTTGGACAAAGGGGTGGGCGAACAGATCGACCCTGCTCGAGTCGAGGAGACTTTAACAAGCAGTCTCCGCGAGGATTATGAGGAAGTTGTTCGTTATGCGGCGAGCATAAAAGATGTTTTGAGTGGACGAGAAAACCTGGATGGCGATGAGCTCTCGAGGGAGACATACTACAAGTATTTCTGCGATTACCTGCCTAGAGAGGTTCCTCGCCCATACCGAGTAGCTTATGAATCGAGGTATGAAGCCAGTAAGTATGCGAGCAGTGTCTCCTCGTCTCAGCTGGAAAATTCCCGGAAGAAATATCAACTATCGGCCGACGTTTGCTTCTTTGTTCCTCGCGAAGATGAGAGGGCCGACCAGCTGCCAGAAGGGATGGTCGCCGTCAACATTTGAATGATGGAGGCAGGACTGAGGTTCCCCCTGCACCCCAGAATTTCAAACTTTTTACACTTTCTAGGGGTGGCCCCTTCTCAGATGTTGTCGAACGGGTGGTCGAACCTCATTGGGCTCCTCACGGTGTTCGGCCTGGTGGCGGTCGAGAACGGTTGTCGGAACACTTGGATTAGCCCGAAAGAGATCAACTATCTCCTTCAAGCGGCCGAGGCCGGAAAGAAAGTAGGCTATGGTTATTACTACGTAAAAAGCCGCGATCACCTCAAGTTGGTCGAAGGGGTCCCCAATAAGATTCGCGACTAGAAGACCAATTGGTGGTGGGTAGCCGGGGATTGGAGAAGTGCCGTGAGGCTAGATGGATCCTATGCTCGCATTCCCATCGCGACCGACTACCAGAGAATGCGTGGTAAGTCTTTTTTTTTTTGCAATTACATTTAATTTTTTTGGAACCAAAACATAACAAATTACAAGAAAATGTAACTAAATTGGGCAAATATTTTTTGCCAATATTTTAGAGTGTTGCAATTCCATTTCTTCGTGTATTGGTATTGGGCAAATATTCTTTGGCATTTTGAGTTATCAATCAGACAATTACTAGTTTAATTAATATTCAAATTTTATATAATTGGGCAAATCTTTTTTGCCAATATTTTAGAGTGTTGCAATTCTATTTCTTCGTGTATTGGGCATATCTCTTTGGGCATTTTGAGTTATCAATCAGACAATCACTAGTTTAATTAATATTCAAATTATATAATTGGGCAAATATTTTTGCCAATATTTTAGAGTGTTGCAATTCCATTTCTTCGTGTATTGGGCAAATCTCCTTTGGCATTTTGACAATCACTAATTTAATTAATAAAAGTTCAATGCAAATGATATTGACAACTTTGTATTCATCTATATGGAATCATGGATGGATATAATTCTCTAAAACCATCTCATGTCCTTAAATCCAAGCTCATTGTCAAGATCAGAAGAGATGATCCTAAGATCAGCTGAGTAAAACAGTAGACTCGAAGGTCATCTGAATCAGCATAGTATTGTCACATCAGAGCTGACGTGGACCAATTGGGAAACGACAACATACACCTAGATCCTGACAATGCATGAAGATCAAAGAAGCCTATGATGCTTGATTATTACTAGGCAACGGTAATAATCAATAGCATCAACCTAGAGATTGTTGTTCCTGAAATTGTGGGAATTGCTTGTTACTTTCCAACGGTAACACTCAAGCAAATCACACTATAAATATTGAGTTCAATTCATATCTCAGGCCGAGCAAATGTTCTAAGTCCAGAAAATCAGAAGAGCTCAAGAACACCAGAACAGAAGATATCAAGCAAGAATCCTTATACCCACACCCCTAGTGAGTGAACTCATGATATATCTAAGCCAGCATAGTCTTATACACATGCCAAGCTTAGAAGATAAATTCCCAATCCTAGCTTTAGGCTAACTCAGATTGTAAGAGAATTTCTCATATTTATCCATTCTCGAGTCCTCCCTTCTATACACCCATTTAGAAGATAGGCCGAGGTATACACATTAGGTACAATCAAGAAGAAGACCACTATAAAGGGTACTTGTTCCCTCCCCAACAAGTAGACCCGTATCCTCATAAAGTAGTTGAGGATCTTGATCAACCGTCCTACTCTTGGGACGTTAAAGTATCCAAGGAGGCTAATATCACATAATGAGATGTGAGAGTGAATGTACGAAATTGAGATCCGAACCACTATAAATTTATGTGTTATTTACTGCTTTAGCATGCATATTTACATAGCATATGTTTAAAGGAAAATGTCTTATATCAGCTGACAACAAGTCAACTGATATGCTCATTTGTTTTGCTATTCGAAAGTTCATAATCAGAAGACACCAAGTCTTCTGATACCATAAGATGTTTATGCATGAAATAAGTTTTTTTTTTTAAATTTCCATAAGCGCGCAGTATAGACGAGTATAATCTTCCTAAAATGAGCACACTACAATTTCGCACACGCTTCTCTATCAGCTGATCTAATCAGTAGACTAGATAGTTTTAGACTCCTAACAAATCTGCTGACCAAATAATCTGTTAGAAGAGTTACTTTGTTTTCTACCCTTAAACTCTATCAGATGACATCAAGTCATTTGATCTTTCAGAAACTCTTTTGTTGCATACTCCATAAAAAGGGACCACCAATTGGTATCAGAGCAGTGTTTTCAAAAGACCATTGCTTTGAATATCTTTTTGTTTTTAAAAGAAGATTGAATCAAATTTTATTTTTCAATGGTCGCCTGAATAAATCCATTTTTTTGAAAAACTGCTTTCTACATGCATATTATTTTCATAAAATCATACTTGCATGTCTTTCAATTTTTATGTTTTAAAACAGGTCAACAGCTTAGGGGGATTGTCAGCTCAACTGAGTTCTACCACTATCTAGATTTATACGCGTATGTGCAAAATAAGAAGATCATGGTGATCTAAGTTGTTAGAAGACCTGAAGACAAGTAAACTTTAATGGAAGTCGTCTATTCTGTATTTATCAGTTGTAGAGTAAATAAGAAGACCTCTGTAAAATAGCTGATTAGGTGAGTCTGTACTTTAATAGTGCTATCTAAATAAAACTCGTTTATTTTAGCTTTTGGAGATAACATCTAGTTATCTCATCAGATGACATCTTCTCATTGTCATCTAAACCAAAGTTTTCTATTTTTACTTTTTCAGCACTATTACTTATCTTCTAGCATAAGTCTGTTCTTATAGGTTCAGATTAGTGTTAGGTCATATTTGGTTGTATCAATAAGAGGATATTGTTGGGATATTCTCTATCCTTATGTTTTCTATTGATAAACCAAATATACTTCTAATAGGATAAGTTGTATTGTATAGACAACTTCATCATTCATCTTGTAATAGATTAGGATCTAGTCATATCAGCAGAGTTGGAAGCCAGCTGATATAGTGGAGAAACGCGCGCAAACTCAAGATGAGAAGAGAAGATCAGTAGACCAGAAGAGTAAATCAGATGAGTGGAACTCATCTGATGATTAGCTGAGTATGATCAGTTGAGGTCTTATCAGCTGAGTAAGCCAAGCACAGTTGAGACAAAGTCTGCTTGACTAACCAGACGAAGTCTGCACAGCGAAGGAAGCAATTGGCTTCTGATCTACTGATCTTCTCTTCTCATCTTTAGTTTGCGCTCGTTTCTCCACTGTATCAGCTGGCTTCCAACTCTGCTGATATGACCATATCCTAATCTATTACAAGATCCTAATCCTGATATGATACAATACAACTTATCCTATTACAAGTATATTTAGTTTATCAATACAAAACATAGGGATATAGAATATCACAACAGTACAGTCCTCCAAGCACGTTCATCAATTGATTTGATGTACATTCGCATCTTAGGCTTCCAATAAACATAATTTGAACCATTTAAAACGGGTGGCCTAAGTGTCGTGGATATGTGATGTGTTTCCATTGCTAACATAAACTAAAACACACTTTAAGCAAGGATCTAAACCTAGTGTCGTCAGGTGTTGGCTCTGATACCAACTAAAAGTGTGTGTGGTATCTAGTGTTTAAGTAAAGACAGAAATGTTGTACGAATTTTTTTTCGGGCCCTAATACGGTGTGAAATTTAGAGATCGTAATATACAGTTTCTAAACGGAGTCAAATAACATTTCGATCCGTTTATTAATCGGGTCAAACACGGACTCAAGACAGTCTGCAAATTAGAGACCGGATTTGGCGGTCTCAAAACAGTCCTTAACAAAGTGTTGACCGTTTAATATTCGGGTCAAAACACGGTCTCTAAACGGTCTACAATTAGAGACCGATAATTGTGGTCTCTAATCAGTATGTACCTGTGGGTCGATTCATGTGTATTCTGTTTACAAATCGATCTCTAAACCGTCTATAATATTATATTCTCTTTATTAATTTTTATATATTAATTACATCATCTTGATTCAAATTATTGTAATGCAGGAGGTGGATTTAAATCAAAATATGCAATGTTGATTTACAAACCTTTCTTTTCTTACAACAATTTTAAGGTATATTATATGTCTCTTCCTTCCCATTTTTCTCACTCACACACATGAAAATTGGGTGAAGCATGGATTATTATTAACCTCATCCAGTAAGACCCCCCTTTTCTTCTTCTTTTTTATTTTTTGGCTCATTTCTCATCTGCAATTTCATTTAAACACTGATTTTGTTTGCTGAATCATTAACTGAGATGCCACTGCCATGATGATGGGGCCCTTTTGTACATTCTCACTTTTTGGAAATGATTTTTGGTGGTTTATAAGTAATTATTCAAAAAAAAAATCATATTTTTGGTTTTCTTGGAATAATTATTCAACAATTAAAAAAAAAAAATATCATATTCTGGTTTTCTCCTGTCACTACAGAGTAGATGTTGCACTAGGGCAATGTCCCAGATTCCCGATTTGGATATATGTAGATCTATATGTGAGAGAGAGGACATTGTTGTTTGCATATATATATATGAGAGAGAAAGGAGAGGACATTTAAGTAATTCCAGATGTGAATGATTTTAGCTCTTGAATGAGGATATGATTTTTATGGTTCAGGCATTTTTTCTATGAATATTAAAGTTCCGCGAAATGAAAGAGGAGTCGTGACTACATTTTATGTAAAATTATATTTGCATCACATTTTGCTTCTGCGTGCTTATCAAAACATACAACAATTTTATTTATTTTTGTCACACAGTTAACTTCAGAGCCCGATAATGCTCAAATAAATCATGATGAACTTGATTTCGAGTTCGTGGGTGGAACGCCATATATATTAAGCACTAATATATTTGCGGATGATTCCGGTCACAGGGAGCAAACATTTAAACTTTGGTTTGATCCAACATTAGCTTTTCATGAATATGCAATTCTATGGAACCAACACCAAATAGTGTAATTAACTCTTTCCACTTCTACACTTTCTCTATTCAACAAAAGAATAGTTTTCACACTTTTATTTTTTGTCTGTCCTACATTATTAATTAGTTTTCACATTTAAAAAATAAAGTTTCGCACAACACTTATCCTCAAAATTCGTTCTTACACTTTTTTACACAATACCCGTTATCACCTTAATAAATTTTACATTATCGTTTTTTCTTAATTTTCGTGTCCAAATCAGTGTGAAAACTGATTAAGAACGGAGGGGGTATAATTTATGCACTTGCTCGTTTAATTTAATTTTTGTTGACTTACAATTATTTATTTATTTTTAAAGGTTCTCCGTGGATAAATTTCCAATTAGAGTGCTAAAGAATGATGGGAAAATGCTCAAGTACCCAAAATTGCCAATGTTCGTTCAAACAAGTGTATGGAACGCAACACAATGGAGGGGGCCTCCAGACTGGAGTCACGGCCCATTTGTTGCTAACTTTCGTGAGTTTGGAATCATTGGATGCCCTTACGACCGTTCACATCCTCTAAATTGCTACTCTCCACAATTTATTTGGAACGCGCCTAAAAATTGGCAACTTGATCCACGAGAACAGGGCATATATGAAAAGATCAAGAGGGATACCATAGTATTTGATTATTGCAAGAATGGTCGTAACTTTTCAGAATGTAATTAATATAAATATACTAGATGAACACACCGTATTACGCGGAATGTTAATAAATGTTATTACACTGAAAAGGAGAGAATAAAATAAGTAATCATTTTTCGAATAAAATGCATGTATCTCATTTTTAAGCAATTAATAACATTAAAACAATTAATTATTTGACTATAATTAATATTGTGATAGTCAAACTTTCTATTTTTATGAACTCAATACAATCTTGATATATGAAAAAAAAGATCACACAATAATTATACACATATAAAAATCAATCAATAAAATGTAAGTCTTTGAGATATCGACACATCAACAAAATTAAGATAAAAACGACACATAAGCAAAATTAATATAAAGAAGATACGGCAATGTAAGCATTAATTCTAAATTTTCTATTAGTAATATAGGGGATATATGAAAAAGAAATAAGGTGTGTCAAATACGTGTAACTAGTGTACAACCCGTGTATTACACGGAATTTTAAATATATTTTTAAATATTTAATAATAAATTTTTATTTATTTACTTAATTTATTTTTTTATATTTTAATTTTGTATGATAAATTATTATAATTATATTTAAAAAAATAATTTCACAGAATTATAATTATTTTTTTAAAAAAATTTAACATTTTTTTCAATTATATTTATTACTCCCTCCGTCCAATTTTATTATGTCCACTTCTCCGGACACGGGTTTTAATGAATATTGATTAGTTTATGTATAAAGTAGATAAGTTGGGGGTATGATGAGATGTTGTGGACTTGTGGGGTCCATTGATAGGTAAAGTGATTATTTATGAATAAAGTTAGTGGCAATTTGAGTAAATAAGTGATGGTTGGAGGGTGGAGATAAAGTAGTGAGAATATTATTATTTCTAAAAATGAATGGGCATAATAAAATTGGATAACCAAAAAAGGAAAGTGGGAATAATATTGAAATTGGACGGAGGGAGTATAACGTTGTATTATAATATAAAAGTTTAACTAACATAATATTTTGAATTATACAAAATAATTACACTTATGATAGTTAATTTTATAAAGCAAATTTCAAAGAAAATTAGTGAAAATCAGACGTTGACATTTAATAAATATGAAAATAACTTTAAAAAAATTATAGAATTTTGAAAACAAACAATTTAAGTAATATTAAAATAACTCTTAATATATTGTAAGTCAACCTTCAATATCAACCACAACACCTTACATTTAATGAATATGAAAATAACTTAAATTTTTTTTTTTAAATTTCGAAAACAAATAATTTAAGTAATAGAAGTATTAAAATAACTCTTAATAAATTGTAAGTCAACCTTCAATATGAACCACAACACCTTAAATAAATAAATATTTTAGTTAATTGCAAATTAAATCATAACATTTTTCTCATTTGCAATCTAATCTAAACTTTAAGGTAATTGCAAATAAATCACAAACTTTAAATATAGTTGCAATTTAGTCTTTTTGACAATTTTAATTGTGTTCGAATCTAACATAATTTAGACTTCTTAATGACATAACAACACGTTAATAAAACAATATTGTTTATCAAAATGTATGATTTAGGGACAAAGTAGACTTCTAAGAAGTCTAACTTGCAATAATATTTAAAGTTTGTGATTTATTTGCAATTCTTTTAAGGTTTAGATTAGATTGCAAATGAGCGAAAGGTCGTGATTTAATTTGCAATTAACTCTTTTTAAAATGGGAAAATTATTTTTTCAGGACCGCAACTTAGGGGTGTTTGCAAAAAGAGGACCGTAACTTTGCGGGCTGGCAAAATTAGACCCGTAACTTTTTTTTTCCGCAATTTCAGGCCAAATTAGCCCAATCAACCCAATTTCGGGCTGATTGAGGTCCATTGTTCGAGCCAAACTTATTTATGACAAAAAGAGGACTGTAACTTTTTTAAATGCAATCTTAGGACCATCTAAAATTCGAGATTAACCAGACTGTTGTTGACATGAAAATCAATAAGTGTCTATATTGTATTTATTCTTCTTCATGGTTTATGGCCATCTTTGAGGAACTTATTAGTATTTGGTGTATATTTGTATGTGGTGATGTGAATTCAAAGCTGTATACAAAATTAGCCCTGAAAGTTTACTCATTTCTTGTTCGCTTTCTTTTGAACTCGTTTCTTGATTTCTTTCTTTTGGACTCTTGGCCTTTGAAATATATTGTTAAATGATACCAGTATAATTCACATAAGGGATTATATTTTTTTTTAGTCCATTAAGTTACCAAAATTTTGAATTTAGTCCATCAGGGTACCACTTTTTGAATTTAGTCCATTAAATTTCGATTTATTTTAATTTTGGACCAGTTACCTGCTACAGCAGGTTTAACATGTCATTTTTTAAAACACACCCCATAAAATGTTATACACACCCCAAATGTTAAACATATCACACTAAAATTTAAAAACTATTTTTATTACTATACACGCCCCCAACTATTTCCTATTTAATAAATTGCCAAAAATAATTAAATTAAAAAAAATAAGAATTCAAATTAATATGAAAAATATAAATAAAACCTATAAAAATCGCCTAAATCTTTAAAAATTAAACAAAGCTAAAATAATTAATTTAATTAGTTTTGAAGATTTAATTGATTTTCTACTATTTTTAAATTTTATTTAACCTTATTTTTCGACGTTTTTTATAGAAGTTAGAACCCAAATAAAACATTAATAAAGTAATGGAGTTTTAAATTTATTTTATTTTTCTTTTAAATATTTCTTTTATATTACATGAATCTACAAACACCCCATAAATTTTATATACACTCCAAACGTTAATTAAACACAAAAATTAAAAAATCAAATATATTTAAATAAAATCATACATATTTAATAAATTGCTAACAATAATTAAATTAAAAAAAAGTAAGAATTCAAATTAATATAAAAAATATAAATAAAACATATAAAAATCACTAAAATCTTCAAAAATTAAAAAAAGTTAAAAACATTAATTAATTTAATTAGTTTTGAAGATTTAATTGATTTTTTTTTACTATTTTTAAATATTTTTAATAAATAAATAAAAAATCAATTTGAAATAATTATTAAATTAAATAAAAAAATCATTAAAAGTATTAAAAAATCAATTAACTTTTTAAAACTAATTAAATTGATTAATTTTTTAGCTTTATTATAGATTTGAAGATTTATGTATTTTTTATAGGTTTTATTTATATTTTTCATATTAATTTGAATTCTTACTTTTATAATTAAATTATTTTCGACAATTTATTAAATATGTTTACAATTTTATTTAACTATATTTGATTTTTTAATTTTTATGTTTAACGTATATAAAATTTAAGGGGTGTTAGTAAGTTTAGGTAATATAAAACAAATATTTAAATAAATAATAAATAAATAAAATTAAAACTCCATTATTTTATTAATGTTTTTCATATTAATTTAAATTCTTATTTTATAAAATTTATGGGGTGATAGTAGGTTTAGGTAATATAAAAGAAATATTATTTTATTAACGTTTGGAGTGTATTTTCATATTAATTTAAATTCTTATTTTTTTAATTTAATTATTTTTAGAAATTTATTAAATAAGAAATAGTTGGGGGTGTGTATAGTAATAAAAATAGTTTTTAAATTTTAGTGTGATATGTTTAACATTTGGGGTGTGTATAACATTTTATGGGGTGTGTTTTAAAAAATGACCTGTTAAACCTATTGTAGCAGGTAACTGGACCAAAATCAAAATAAATCGAAACTTAATGGACTAAATTCAAAAAGTGGTAACCTGATGGACTAAATTCAAAATTGTGGTAACTTAATGGACTAAAAAAAATATAATCCCTTCACATAATTTTATTGTTGTTAGGTACAAGACAACCTTTTTAATGCATATATCAAGTCAATGTGCAATTAATTATTATATGCCATATGAATTTCATTTATATGAATTTGTGCTTTAAGGTTTGATCCATTTGTGGAAAATATATGATAGATCTGAAAGTGGCTCAATTGCAGGAGATTATGGCAACTACAAGGCTTCCCACAATTTGCATGTTCGGAAATGCTCCACAGAACCAACTTATTATACTAATTCTTGAAAAGCACTTCACGTTAGATATTTTGTAATGAAGCTTATATACTTAGTTTTTGTATATGAAACTAATATACCTTGCACTACAAGAAATTGGGGGAATAGCGACGAAAATTTTGCGACAAATCTAAATTTCATCGCTAAAATCAATTTTTAGCAACGAAATAGAAATTTTCGTCGCTAAATTGTTAGATTTAATATTTGCAACAAATTTTATATGTTTCGTCGCTAAATTGTTAGATTTAATATTTGCAACAAATTTTATATGTTTCATCGCTATATTAGCAACAAATTGCTTCATTTTGTTGTTAATAATCAAAACAGCAATAAAAATTATATTTCGTCGCTAATATTTTGCGATGAAATAGAAATTTTCGTGGCTAATTTCTTGAAATTAATTTTTGCAACAAAATTTATATATTTCATCGCTATATTAGCAACACATTGCTTCATTTTGTTGTTAATAATCAGAACGACAATGAAAATTATATTTCGTTGCTAATATTTTGCGATGAAATATAAATATTCGTGGTTAATTTCTTGAAATTAATTTTTGCAACAAAATTTATATATTTATTCGCTATATTAGCAACAATTGCTTCATTTTATTGTTAATAATCAGAAAAGCAATGAAAATTATATTACGTTGCTAATATTTTGCGATGAAATAGAAATTTTTGTGGCTATTTTCTTGAAATTATTTTTTGCAACAAATTGCTTCATTTTGTTGTTAATAATCAGAACAACAATGAAAATTATATTACGTCACTAATATTTTGCGATGAAATTAAAATATTTCATCGCGAAACTAGCAACGAATTGCTTCATTTTGTTGTTAATAATCAGAACAACAATGAAAATTATATTTCGTCGCTAATATTTTGCGATGAAATAGAATATTTTGTGGCTAATTTATTGAAATTAATTTTTGCGATTAAATTAAAATATTTCATCGCTATACTAGCAACGAATCGCTTCATTTTGTTGTTAATAATTTGAACAACAATGAAAATTATATTTCGTCGCTAATATTTTGCGATGAAATATAATTTTTTGTGGCTAATTTATTGAAATTAATTTTTGCGATGAAGGACAACAATGAAAATTATATTTAGTCGCTATTATTTTGCGATGAAATATATTTTTTGTAGCTAATTTTTTGGAATTAATATTTGCAACAAAATTAAAATATTTCATCGCTACACTTTCAACAAATTATTTTATTTTGTTGTCAATAATAAGAACAACGATGAAAATTATATTTCTTCGCTAATATTTCACTACAAAAAACCATCCATATGGAGAGGGTTTTGGCGAGGGTAAAGCCCTCGCTAAGCAATTTGGCGACAGCATAGGCGAGGGGCAGTCGCCGTCGCCTAATTGCTCCTCGCTAATTTATTGGCGAGGGTGCCCTCGCCAAATCCTGAGGGCAGAATCGCACTCGCGAATTGGCGAGGGCCAAACACACTCGCGAATTGGCGAGGGCCATACCCACTCGCGAATTGGCGAGGGCGCGTGCCGTCGCCAAATAGCGAGAGTGAATCCCGTCGCCCAGTCGCGAGAGTCATAACCCTCGCCAATTCCCGAGGGAAAATCCCGTCGCCTTTTGCCGAGCGCGACGCCCCTCGCCAATACGCTGGATTTAAAAAAAAACAGACCTGGGTTTCGAACCCAGGTCTCTAAGGCCACTACCCTTACCCCTCACCACCAGGCCACCCTTTATTGTATTTATTTGGCACTGGGCGCGCGAATGGGGGGTCGAACTCGCGACCTCCCGGATTCTGAAGAGTTTATGCGCCCCCGTGTGCCAATTAGGCTAGGAGCTTTAGTCGTAATATTTCAAATGCATTATATATTTATCCCTTTTAATTTCTGTTTTTATTCTTTAACTCAATTAATTTAATAAATTACCAACTATATGTTATTCTTTTACAAACCCCTCATTACTAAATTTAATAACTTACACTTATATATATATATATATATATATATATTAATTAACTCAATTTATTTAACAAATCCCTTCATTAATACTAAATTTAATAATTTATACTTATGTATGTATTAACTCAAATTTATTCTTTTATTATTAATTAAGTCAATTAATTGAATAGATTACTAACTCAATTAATTTATATATTAGCTCAATACTTAATTAATTTAACAAAAGCCCTTCATTACTAAATTTAATAACTTATTAACTCAATTACCAACTATATGTTATTAACTCAATTTATTTAATAAATTACCAACTATATGCTATTAACTCAATTCATTTATATATTAGATCAATACTTAATTAATCACACACAAGCAATATATATGAATTAAAACCATATAAAATAAAACATTGTCTCGTACGTTCACTTCAATTCAAGTACACAACATAAAAAAAAATCCCAAACAACTTCATCAATTTTTTAAAATCCAACAAGATAACATAACTTAAAATGTATCAATCATCGACCATCCTCAGCAGCGTCATCATCACCATCATCATCATCATCCCCGTTCCCGTTACCCGACCCCCCTCTGAACTGGCTCATCATTGATGCCATATGTGATGCCATCTCACGCGCAAACTCTTGACGTAAGCGCTCCTCCGTCTGATTGACTGATTGCTGTAGTTCTTCACGTAAGAGACGCTCTCTCTCTCTTGACTAGCCCTCCGCTCTTCCAAAAGAGCATTGTTGGTGTCGGCCTGGCTAAATCGTCCAAACGACGTACCAGAAGATGTCTCACCAGGACCAGAAGTGACACGTCTGTTCTTTCCTAGTTGCCCAAGACCCTTCACGCGACCGTGAGATCTTCCAACTTTCTTCACGAACAACTCAGACATTTCCGGCATGGGTGGGGTCTGGCTGCTGGAACCATCATCTGAAGGATCATGATCGGATGACGGCTGGGTGAGATGTGACAATTCCTCTTGCACCTGATCCTATATGTGCATATGTAAAATTTGGTTAATATACATGTCAATACAATTAAATATTATATTTAATATAATATATGTATACACTTACCAGAATATCACCTATATGCCCGTATGTGTACATTCCGTTATTGTAACGGTGGTAATATTCGACAATCTCCCAGTCGTAAGCTGGTCGTCCCATCTTCTCCTCCTATATTTTGAAGAACATAAAATTAAATTAATTAAAATGAACTCAAATTACTTATAATTGAACATAAATACTTACAATCCGTCTGGCCACCTCGGCTGCCCCACGAGATCCCCCTTTATGTCTAGCAAAACCGGTACCCGGGCCTCTAGGCTCTGATAGTCGGTTCTTCCGACACTACTCGCTCTTCTTAATTGTGTCCGGATCATTCCAGTGGCGAACCAAGTGCTCCCAGACATCGTTGTCCCATTTCGGCTTCTTCTTCTCATGCTCCCACAATCCCTTGTAGTGGTTCAACATGTCACTGTATCGATTTGGTGCTCTCTCAAGAAAGAGCCTGTACACTAATGCAGTGTCAATAGTCTCTGGATCCCACGTAACCTCATTCTGCCAAAAAAAAAATTATTAATTATAACAAGATGTGAATGAATAGATATATTACACATCATTAAATTATACTTGGAATGTATCCCACCACCGTTGAAGTACACCTGGGGATACCAAGCCGAATGTGTGTGCGCCAACCTCCATATTCCGGTACATGATATGTCTGATGGTGGTCGAGATTAGACCCGAAGGCATCAACCTGTTGTTACACATAATTAATTTGAAAATGAATAATTATGTATTTCATTATAATGAAAATTATAAGATATGTAATACTTACGATCCACGATAGATCGTAAGACGAATACGACTATCGTGTGCGTCTGTCGACTGGCTGGCCGCTGTCTCGACAGACGCACGTCCGACTGGGTCGGGTATCGGTGGATCCTCCTGCGCTGGATACATGTGGGGCATCTGGGGAACCTGTGTGTAGTACGGATAGGGGGTCGATCCCTGCATCTGGGGCATCTGGACGATCCCAGTCATATCTGGCAAATAGAAACCCGGATGATGTGGTATAGGTACAGGCGGCGTCTCACCTCTACCTCTACCTCTACCTCTACCTCTACCACCCGAATCCTGCCCAGTACCAGAACCCTGACCACCAGAACCCTGACTACCAGAACCATGTCCACCAGAACGCTGTCCATGACCCCCATATCCACTCATCTGTAAAAATAAATATTAAAATATAACAATTAATAAATTAACATTCTTGATATAATAACATCTATGAACACTCAAACAGAATCATAAACATGCATTAAGAACACTGAAACCGAGTCATAATCAACATTCTTTATATAATATAACATATACATGAACACTCTAGTAATATTCTTCTTCATCATCTTCTTCATCTTCATCCTCATCTTCTTGTTCTTGTTCTTCTTCTTCTTCTTCTTCTGGTTCTTCACCTCCGGCTACGTCCATCAATGTACCGGTGGTATCAGTTAATATAACAGGATCATCATCTACTTGCACAATCATTTGATGTTCTATGCTTTCCTCTTGGAACGCGGGAACATCTGCTTCATCGTCAGTAGTGGATGACTGTTGTGCATCCAAGAAGGATCTCGGCTTGATTTTGCATACAGTTATCCAATCAGTACGGGGCCCAGGGTACGAACAATAGTAGACTTGGGTGGCTTGACTTGCTAGTACGAATGGATCGTACCGACCGTATCGTCGCCTTTGATGAATATCCACAAGCTTGTAGTTAGGATCAATTTTTGTACCACTGGCTGAGTTATCAAACCACTGACACTTGAACAAAACCACTTTCTTCTCGTGGTACCCCTGGTAGTCCAATTCGACTACTTCCTCGAGATTCCCGTAGAAATCCTCTTCATCTGCATCATAGTTTTTTCCCTTGATACAAACCCCACTGTTTGATGTTGCTCTAGATGCACCATAAGCCATAGTGTGAAATTTGTACCCGTTCACGTAATACCCTGAGTACGTAAGAACGTGACCAGACGGACCTGCAGAAAGATCGGAAATAAACTTGTTCTCCACGGGATTTATCTTCACCTATATAAGTCGACTCTATGTGAGATTTACGTTATTGTTATTAAATATATATATGTGTATAAAATATGACTTACAATTTCTTCAAACCACGAAGCAAATTCATTTTGTAGCCTATTGTCCGATGCAGCAGCCGAGAGATTTGGTTCAACAACTTGAAGTTGATGCATGAATAGCCTACATACGTATTTTGATTAATAAGACATCTCAAAACTAACCAATATATATTTATACTCTGGCCAGTGTCACTTACTGAACATACGGCTGCACCTCATCACAATTCAACAACACGTACGTATGAGCAACTTTTTTCTCCTCATCCAAAATCCATCTCTTCTTTGGTTTCCCAAATCGCTTGCCAGGCGCCTTAAATATGGAAAATGTACCATCCACATACTGTTGTACATCTCCACTACCATCGTAATTACGAGGTAAATTGTGTATCCTCGTCGTAACATGATCCTCAAAGTAATGAGAACAAAACATTGACGCCTCTCTAGTTAAATATGCATTTTCAATCGAAGCTTCAACACGTGCTTTGTTACCCACACTCAGTTTCAAGGTGCGAAGATACCTATAATTAGAATTCAAGGATCGTGATTAAGATAATATAAAAAACATTGAATATGATCATTATATCTTAAAATTCCTTAAAATACCTCTCGAATGGATACATCCATCTGTATTGAACTGGACCAGTAACTTTTGCTTCATATGCAAGGTGCACAGGTAGATGTTCCATGGAGTTGAAGAAGCTGGGTGGAAAGATACGTTCCAACTTGCACAATATTACTGGGATATCCGTTTCCAACCGAGTCATGTTGTCAACTGTTATGGTCGTATAAGTTAAGTCCTTAAAAAAGAGACTAAGCTCAGTGATTGCTTTCCACACATCAGTCTGCAGAATATTACGAAAAGCAATCGGTAGTAGTCTCTGCATAAACACGTGACAATCATGACTCTTCATTCCATACAATTTCAACTTCGTCCAGTCAATACATCGAGACATGTTAGACACATAATCATCGGGAAACTTCAACCCACTTATCCACTTACAGATAACATCTTTTTCTTTCTTATCAAGCGCATAACAAGCCTTGGGATACTTATTTGTACGTGGACATTTGTTGAGAGAGGGACGACGACAATATTCATTCAACTCATCTCTTAATTTTGATGTGTCCTTTGTTTTCCCCTCCACATTCATAACTGTGTTGAACACGTTATCGAACACATTTTTCTCAATGTGCATCACGTCCAAATTGTGTCGAACTAACAAAGTACTCCAATAAGGCAAATCCCAAAAAATGCTTTTTTTCTTCCACCCTCCGTCAATTTTTTTGTTATGTGCCTCAGCACCTTCCTCTGTAACGTTTCTAAGTCCCAAATGATCAATTTCGTATAGGAGACTCGCACCTGTTCGGATAGGCGGCAGATCATCTGTGACTGCTACTCCAGCCCTGAATGCCGTCTTGTTCTTTCGCCATGTATGATTAGGTGGTAAGAACTTTCGGTGGTTATCGAACCACGATTGCTTTCGACTGAGCCTCAAAGTGAATGCATCGGTGTACTCCCCACAATATGGACAAGCAAGCTTTCCAGCTGTACTCCAACCAGACAACATTGAGTACGCTGGAAAGTCGCTAATGGTCCAAATCAGTGCAGCTCTCATAATAAAGTTTTGCTTCCTAGAGACGTCGTACGTTTGCACCCCATTTTCCCATAAAAATTTCAAATCAGCTATCAGAGGTTGTAAAAACACATCAAGCTTGTCCTTCGGACTTTTTGGCCCGGGCACAAGAATCGAAAGAAACATGAATTGATCTTTCATGCATAACCACGGGGGTAGATTGTACGGAGTAAGAATAACTGGCCATGACGAATATTGCTTCCCCGTCATTCCAAACGGTGCAAAACCGTCTGTGCTCAAGCCCAACCTAACATTCCTAATTTCAGCTGCAAAATCAGGGTACGAACGGTCCAAATGCTTCCAAGCTAACGAGTCTGCAGGGTGACGCATAACACCAGAGTCATCAGAACTGCACGAGGCATGCCATGTCATATCCTTCGCAGTGGCCTTGGACATGTACAATCTTTGCAAACGAGGAATTATGGGAAAGTAGAACATTTCCTTAACCGGACGTTTCTTTTTCAACCGACCATCTGCATCAACCCTACTCGGCTTATACCGTGGTCCACCACAAATCTTACAGAACTCTAGTTCGCTGTATGCACCCCAAAATAACATGCAGTTCTGTGCACAACAATGAATCCTTTCTACCGGAAGACCCATCCCACTCATCAAGTGTTTGGTATCGTTAAATTTCTTGGGAACCTTATTTTCTGAAGGACAAATCTCACGAATCAACTCAACGACTTGATTGTATCCCCTTTCAGACAATCTGTTTTCGGTTTTAATATTCAACAATCTGGAATTGAACGACAACTGCGAATGAGATTCACAACCGGGATACAAGTCTTGGTCCGCTGCACGAAGCATGTCATAGAACTCTGACGCATTCTCATTAGGGGGTTCTTCATTATGTGCCTCCTCTTCCGCGTTGATTCCAAAATCAATGTTTGGGTTACCCATTAATTCTTCTACCATAGTGTGGAACGAGCTAGGTCCCATAGGGTCAACTTCATTTGAAGTTGACGCAAATTCACTAGTGTTTTGAAATGGACGTGGACCCCAACTCTCTTCACCGTGATAAATCAAATTATAATAATTTCGTGTAAACCCATTTCGATATAAATGAGACTTCACTTCATTAGGATCTCTATAAGTCTCATTTCGACATCTAGCTTTCGAGCAAGGACACCTAATTTTTCCTTCCCAAATCGAATTCGGATTACTAGTGGTAGCTTCAATAAATCCATTTACACCACTAATAAATACGGGGCTCATAATCCCATTGACCAATCTTGGCCTATACATCCAACTACGACTTGAATAATTCATGTTAATCGATCTGTTTCAAATGTAAATATATATAGTTTATATATATATATTTAAAAATTTCGGCAGAGTTTCATCTAAATCTATTGTATCACCAAATATTTAGGTTCCTAGTGCATCCATTTCCGACTCGAGTAAAATTACTCAAGTCGGAACGCACAATCTACAACAAACAAACAACTCATCCCGGCCTCCAACATCGATTTAATTTCACTTATTTCCAACAATTAATTATAAAATTAATTCTCCCAATTAACACATTCATGCATAACAATTAACACACCGTACCAATTAATAATTAACACATATATATACATGCATATATAAAACATATATAACAATAATTATATTAACACATTAATTCATAACAATTAATAATTTTTATAACTTTCATCAATTAACAATCTTAATTAATCCTAATAAACATTATACATATTTTTCTAACATAATTACAATCCTAACATTACACAACAAAACTATATACATGCCTATATATATATATACATATATAATATAATACAAACATATATATACAACTTTTAATTTAATCAATAAAAACGCATAAATTTACCGTAGAAATGAACCCCTCGAAGTGTAGAACAGAAATATCCAAAAATTAGTCTTGATCGGTAGCTCCGGCAGCGGCGGTGGCGCGGTGGAAGGAAGCTCCGCGGCTGTGGCTTTTTTTGGGGGTGAAGGAGGCTGTACGAATTTGGGGAAGAAGGAGAGGGTTTTAATTGGGAAATAGGCGAGGGCAATTACGAGGGCCCCACCCCCCTCGCCAATTAGTGAGTGGGGAACCGTCGCCATTTTCCGAGGGCCACAATGCACTCGCCAATGAGCGAGTGCACAACACGCTGTCGCCAAATCCCTCGCCAATTGGCGAGGGCATCTTTTTCCACTTGCTAAATAGCGAGTGTGATTCCGCCCCTCGCCAAATCCCTCGTTATTTATTCCCCTCTTTAAATCCCTCGCCAAATAGCAAGGGGGAAATACCCCTCGCCAATTCCCCTCGTTATTTGAACAATTTTTTGTAGTGTTTTAGCGACAAAATTGAAATTTGCATGACTAATTTTGTGGATTTAATATGATGATGCAAATGAAGATGGACATAAAGATGAGAGGATGAAGATTGAATGTAATATTTATTATTTTTCTGGAATTGTTAAAGTAACATTGATTTTTTACAATTGGAATTGTTTTAAAAATTACAATATATATACAAAAATATATACATATATATAATCGTTACAAGTTAAAAATTAATCAATTAATATATGTGAAATAAATTATTAAATGAGTAAAATTAACTAAATCAGTAACAATTGAATACAAATATAATTAATATTAAAAATTGAACCAAAGGGTTGTCTGCCCGAGTGGTGGGCGCCCAGTTCTGGGAACTGGGCGCCCATCCACCCCGGGATCAATTCCCACGAAGCCCAAATAAATAGTCATTTAAATAAAATGGGGGAAGGGGTATGTGGGGGTTGGGGTCGGTTGGGGGCGGGTCAGGTGTGGGTTGGGGTCGGTTGGGAGCGGGTCAGGTGTGGGTTGGGGCGGGTCGAGTGTGGGTGCGAGTTAGGGCGGTCGAGTGTGGAAGTTGGTTTAGAGAACTATTAGGGCGGGTCAGGTGTGGGTACGGGTCGGAGCGGGTGTGTGTTGGGTACGGGTCGGAGCGGGTCGGGGTGTGGGTGCGGGTTGGGTTGGTCGAGTGTAGAAGTGGGTTTAGAGAACGATTCGTAAATCGGATATCCATAGCCAAATATTAGCGAAAAAAATATGAGTTTCATCACTAACATTTGCAATTAAATTAAAATATTTATCGCAAAAAAATTAGCCACGAAGTAAGAAGCTACTATTTTAGACACGAAATTTAGACGCTAATGTGAGTTAGCGATGAAATAATTTCGTCGCGGGATTTGTTGTTATACACCCGTCGCTAACGTGTTTGCGACAAATGTTTGATTTTCCTCGCAAACATTTTGCGATGAAACTCATATTTTCGTCGCTAATATTTTGCAATGAAACTCAAATTTTCGTCGCTAATATTTTGCGATGAAACTCATATTTTCATCGCTAACATTTGCGACAAAATTAATTTTTTTTGTCGCAAACACGTTAGCGACGGGCGTATAGCAACAAATCCCACGACAAAATTATTTCATCACTAACTCACGTTAGCGACGAAAATATTAGAATTAACGACAAAAATTTTCACGGCTAAATTTCAGTTTTCTTGTAGTGTTGTGGTTCATTATTGATAAATGTTATATTAGTGTTTTATGCGTGTAATAAAGCTAGTGTGGTTTTTGTTATTCTGAAATTAATATTAGAATTTTTTTATAATACCATTAATTTTAGAATCAGTCGGTACTGTTTTAAATACAATAAATATAATATTGTATCAAAAATTAATATAATTATCCGATTTTAAATGTCTTTTTTGATACTAAAGAATTTAATATTTTAGTATCAGAAAATATTTATTGCTACTATATATTTAGTATCGTTAAAATTAATTAATATTAAAAATACAATGTAGTATCAAAAAAAATTGATACCATTATTCGATACTAAATATTTTTCTGACACTAAAGGTTATATCCTTTAGTATCAAAAAATATTTATTGATACTGTATTTAGTGTCGTAAAAAATAATTGATACTAAAAATACAATGTGGTATAAAAAAAATTGATACCATTATCCGATACTAAATATTTTTCTGATACTAAAGGTTAAATTCTCTTAGTATCAGAAAATATTTATAGATACTATATATTTAGTATCGTTAAAAAAAATTGATACTAAAAATACAATCATTTTGTATCAAAAAATATTTATTGATACTATATGTTTAGTATCGGTAAAAGTTTACGATACTATAAATGCGTTGTTGTATCAAAACAAATTGATACAATAATTCGATACTAAATACAATTCTGATACTAAAGAGTTCAATCCTTTAGTATCAGAAAATATTTTTTAATACTACACATTTCTGATACTAAAGGGTTAATCTTTAGTATCAGACTTTTTTTTTTTTTTTTCTGATACGCGGTCTTTAGGATCTGGAGTATAGGTATCGGAAGTGGTATCAATTTTTTTTTTGATACCAATACCCTTTGGTATCAAATATTTCATTTTTAGTATAAAAAAAATCGTGTGCTAAAAATCCGATGCTAAAAATCATTTTGTGATTAGAAGTCCACGGAGCACACGAATGGCTAATGGCAAGCCACATTAACATTGTACCACCATTTCCTCACCCAATTTCTCCATGTCCGGATCAATCTTAAACTCTGCAAAATGATAAGGCCATCCTTTAGAGTTTAGAGTTTGCATTGCAATTAAGGTTTATTGATTGGACTAGATAGAATACATATATATAGGTACTAGCTAGGAATAAAAAAAAAGTATTGATAGAGGTAAGCATTATAAAGTGAGTGGTTTTCTACATAAATCTAATTCCACTTGCATTTCTTAGTACATAAAGTTCAAACTATTCACGGCATAGACTTTGAACCACAAACTTGTCAAACATGAAGAGCTAGAGTAACCCTAAACTTTTGTAACAGCAGCATGATTTGAAAGATTAGTGATGAAAACACAGTCTTTCGAGAGGATTCCCTAAAAGGATGACATTTTTATCTTCCTGAGTTAAAGTAGCATTCTTGGTCACTATTAATAAATCCAACATGAAAGTAAATCTCTAATTTGCTATCAAGATTAAGGGGGAATTTGGTTCATAATTATTCTTCGATGAGAATGGAATGAAAATGAATACTTTGTACAAGGCAATTGTGGTGGTTAATGGAAGTAATACATGATCAATCAATCACCTTAATCATTATAAATCAGAAGTCATCAATCATTTCACCATATATTCCTCAATCAACAATCATATATATTTTGTCTCAACTTAATCCAAGATTAGAGCAAAATGAAGGTATGATGCTATTAATTACTGGACGCATCTAGTTCAAATTTTCATTCATGAATATAACCTTATAACAGAATGATGCAAGAATCAGGACAAAATTTAACCAATAATCATGAATAACCTTACGCTCCCAGCTCTCCTCAGCAGTAGTCAGATTCCTCGGGTTATAAAGAAACGCTCTGGGGTTCACAATTCTCTGTTGCGCGAGTAGTAAGCAGCATCTTGCTAACATGCCCTGTTCTTGCATTCAGAAAAGCCGGTTTCAGACTCTCCCAGACCACATGTCATCAACAACCACCAAACCACTTCTTATTAAGCCACTAACTCCTCATCCCTCATCTCAACAATCTCTCCTCGGTATCAGTTTTATCAATATCCCCTGCATAACATCCTTCTTGTCCCACTTCTGAGTTATACAACTCCAACCAAATCCATCAAAATGCATCGTAACATCCCTATGACTACTATATATTAGGCATATACAAATATATTAAGAGATATTATATATATCTTGTATAATATATTTTATATATCTTTATTTTCTTTAATTAGAGATTTAGGATAGATACGTTTTGCATCTATAAATACTTCCTTCATGTACTCTTTACTATGATCCAATGAAATTATAATTTCACAATTCATTGTTTCTCTATATGGTATCAGAGAGTCTCTAGGCTCACGCCTCGATCCCACACAAACCCTTGTAATCGGTGTTCGACAGTCTTTGTCGTACAAAACCCACGATTCCAACGGTTCCTCAAGAAGTTATTTCTTCTTCCCCAAGAAGTTGCTTAAGAAACGTCTCTTCTTCCACTAGCTGTCAGCCACGATAGATATTAAAAGACTTCATCGTGTTACAGTAACCATAATTCCAAAAAGGTTAATTCACCACTCCATTCAAATACTCTCTATCCAATCAAATACCTCTCTGTTACAACTCCCCCCATTCAAATACTCTCTCTCCAATCAAATACCCATCTGTTACAACTCCCCCCCATTATATCAATATTAAAACAGGCTCCTCGTACTTGATATTATGCTCTTAGGACGTTTTTGGAAGGGATTGGATTTATTCACACAAAGTCTGACGAGTCTCTTTTTGTGTACAATAAATCTGGTGTTATTGCATATTTTCTTGTGTATGTTGATGATCTGATTCTCACAGGAAATAACATTCCCTTCCTCTCTCGAGTGGCTACGGACCTTGGTACAAAATTCTCAGTGAAAGATTTGGGCCCTCTTTCCTACTTCCTTGGTGTGGAAGTTCTTCGTACTAACAAATCATGCTTTCTTTCCCAACGAAAGTATGTGGTTGATCTCCTTACTCAATATAACATGATCACCTCCAAACCAGTTCAGACTCCACTATCAACGTCAGCTCGTCTCACTCTTTCCGATGGGACGCCTCCTCCTGATGCCACTCAATTTCGTCAGGTACTTGGCAGTCTTCAATATCTCCAACTCACCAGACCTGATATTGCATTTGCTGTTTACAAGTTGTCTCAGTTTATGCATGCTCCAACCATTGGAGTGCAGTTAAACGTCTTCTTCGTTACTTAAATGGGACTCGAGATGTAGGAATAACATTGAAACCCGAACCCTCCTCATCTCTACATTGTTTTCCTGATGCTGATTGGGCCGGCAACGGTGATGATCGTACTTCTACAAGTGCTTACATTGCATTTCTTGGGGCTAATCCTATTTCATGGTCTTCAAAGAAACAAAAATCAGTTGCTCGTTCCTCCACAGAAGCCGAGTATCGTGCCATTGCCTCCGCTGCCTCTGAAGTTCAATGGTTAAAATCCTTATTTCATGAATTATGTTTCTCAGTTCCGACTCTTCCTGTTATTTACTGTGATAATATTGGGGCCATGCCACTTATCTATGTTCAAATCCTGTCTTCCACTCTCGAATGAAGCATACTGCGATTGATTTTCATTTTGTTCGAGATTTGATTAAGACATCCCAGCTTAGGGTCTGCAACTACTTATGACCAAGATTGGACTCTCCTACGGTGCTCCATCTTGAGTGGGCGTATTAGGCATATACAAATATATTAAGAGATATTATATATTTCTTGTATAATATATTTTATATATCTTTATTTTCTTTAATTAGAGATTTAGATAGATACATTTTGCATCTATAAATACTTCCTTCATGTACTCTTTACTATGATCCAATGAAATTATAATTTCACAATTCATTGTTTCTCTATACTATACACCTTCCTAGCTATGGTTGTTTTCCCAATTCCTCCCATTCAATGAATGGAAACCACTCTTTCTTTCTGCTCATCGATCAAATGACACCTCAATATCCTCCTCTAGCCCCACAAAATCTTCTTCACCCACATGGGCATACGACTTCCTCAAATCACGAACCCCAATTTAATTCGTAAACTCATGGATCAGTAAGTGTTAACTATTATATATCCATATTCCAGCCTAAGAGACAGAAAAGGTATCCAACAACTATACGAGTGTCTTAATTGTTTCTTAATCACTGTATATATATATATGCTCTAAAAAGGAAAGACATATAATGTAAAGCATTCATCTAAAAAACAATCTAAAACCAATGACAAATATCAACTTCCACACCTATTCATTAATTAATTAGAGCTGTTAATTAGGAAAACAACCAACAAACATATACATCCACACCTATTCATCTAATTAAACCATATGTGATATCAAGAAAACATCCAAATATTTTTTATATATATGATAGATCATAGTGTTGTACGTGCTTTGAACGGATGATCTGGATGTGGGCTTTCGTAAGCACTAAACAAACATATATAATGATCGGGGGTTTATTACGTGTTAATATGGATTAATATGATGATTTATGAAGATAATATGAAGAACAGTGAAGAACACAAAGGTGTAGCTTCTTGGAGAAGCTAAAAGCTTGAGAGCTTTGGGAGTGTTTATTGCTTTGGGGTGTGGTGATTCTAGGGATCTGAAACTTGCGTCTTACAAATGAGCCTTTTAGGCATTATATAGTGGTTTTTAGGGGCTGCCTGTCCTTTACACGTGGCACGCCTTTACTGGACCTTTCTTCTGCCCGAAAAGGTGATTGGACAGTGCATTTAATGCTAAACCACCTCTGGTGGTCATCCTCGGCGAGATGCCGATGAGCTAAGCTATGGTGGTCGCCGGGGAAGGTGGTCGCCCAGACCTTCGAGGAAGGTGGTCGTCGTGCTCCAAGCTGTCTCTCAAGGCTTCAACACTTGTCTTCTCTTGATTACATAAACATGTGCTCGCCAACACATTTGGGCGAGCAGCTAACTAAGATATGAGCTCGCCAACATCTTTGGGCGAGCACTTAAATATATTAAATACATTACTTCTATTACATTTTCTTCATCTTGTTGACTAGTCGTCGCACGACTTTGTTGACTGGTCCTCGCCACGCAAGCTGGTGACTAGGATTGACTTGTCAAAGATTAACTTCTTTGACTAGGTATAACATTTGCCCCCTGGTCGCCTTTCTTCGTATTCGTAGAATAGTAAGGCGAGCAGTGTGATCGTCTTCTTGGAAGGCGAAATAAATCAAATTTGAAATCTTGATGACGTAAGATGGAGGCGGTCGCCTCGTTTCCTGCGCCGAGCACGACTTTCGAAGCACCTTTTAATGATAGCGGATCTGACACGTGACAGGCGCGTGATCGGCGCCTGAAATTTGAATTGCGCACGTGGGGCGCGTCACTACAAGAAAACTGTAATTTAGCCGCGAAAAATATTGTCGCTAATTCTAATATTTTTGTCGCTAACGTGAGTTAGCGATGAAATAAATTTGTCGCTGGGTTTGTTGCTATACACCCGTCGCTAACGTGTTTGTGACAAAAAAAATTAATTTTGTCGCAAATATTAGCGATGAAAATTTGAGTTTCATCGCAAAATATTAGCGACGAAAATATGAATTTCATCGCAAAATGTTTGCGAGGAAAATCAAACATTTGTCGCAAACACGTTAGCGACGGGTGTATAGCAACAAATCCTGCGACAAAATTATTTCATCGCTAACTAACATTAGCGACGAAAATATTAGAATTAGCGACAAAATTTTTTCGTGTCTAAAATAATAGCTCCTTACGCCGTTACTAATTTTTTGCGATAAATATTTTAATTTCGTTGCAAATGTTAGCGATGAAACCCATATTTTTTGTCGCTATGAATATCCGATTTTCGAATTGTTCTCTGCACCCACACCTGCACCCAACCCGCACCCACACCCAACCCGCACCCACACCCAACCGACCCGCACCCGCACCCACACCCAACCGACCCGCACCCACACCCAACCGACCCGCACCCACACCCACACCCAACCGACCCGCACCCACACCCACACGACCCGCACCCAACCAACATACCCCTCCCCATTTTATTTAAATGACTATTTATTTGGTCTTTGTGGGAATCGATCCCGGGTGGCTGGACATCCAGCTATGGGTGCCCACCACTTGGGCAGACAACTCTTTAGTTCAGTTTTTAATATTAATTATATATGTATTAAATTGTTACTAATTTAGTTAATTTCACTCATTTAATTAATTTATTTCACATATATTAATTTTTAACTTGTAACAATTATATATATATATATATATATTTTGTAATTTTTAAAACAATTTCAATTGTAAAAATTCAAAGTTACTTTAACAATTCCAAAAAGATAATAAATATTACATCCATTCATCATCCTCTCATCTTTATGTCCATTTTCATTTGCATCTTCATATTTATAAATATATTTATAAACATTCAAGATGATTTATATAAGACACAAAATTTTGGAGAATTATTAAAAATTTAAACCGATTTTCTAGATTTAATATGCATAGTTGAAGTAGTACTCTTCCCTCATGCTCAGTAGAAACTACAACAAATAATTAATGAAATCAAGAAAATAAAAAAATAAAAAAATATAAAAAAAATTATATATAATGAAATCAAGAAATTATACCCCAAAATAAATCAAACAAAAAACTTAATATGTCAAATTAATGAGTGTAAATGAAATTATATTGATCCTATTATTTCAAACATGATAGTGTTAGAATCGTCTCTATTGTTTCACACTATGCATGCACTCAAATATATTCCTTTATTATGTTTAAACGACAACCATTTTTAATTCATGAGAATTAAACATGAAAATTAATATTTCATCACTAAAATATTAGAGACGAAATATAATTTTTATTATTATTCTGATTATTAACAATAAAATATTATTTTGCTAATAAGGTGATGAAATATTTTAATTTTCTCGCAAATATTAAATTCACAAAATTAGTCATACAAATTTTAACTTTGTCGCTAAAATATTAGCGACAAAATATAATTTTCATTGTTGTTCTGATTATTAACAACAAAATGAAGCACTTTGTTGCTAGTATAGCGATGAAATATTGTAATTTCATCGCAAAAATTAATTTCAATAAATTAGCCACGAAATTTTTTATTTCATCGCAAAAGATTAGTGACGAAATATAATTTTCATCGTTGTTCTGATTATTAAAAACAAAATGAAGCAATTTGTTGCTAATATAGCGATGAAATATATATATTTTGTTGCAAAAATTAATTTCAAGAAATTAGCCACGAAATTTTTTATTTCATCGCAAAATATTAGCGACAAAATATAATTTTCATTGATGTTTTGATTATTAACAACAAAATGAAGCAATTTGTTGCTAATATAACGATGAAATATATAAATTTTGTTGCAAAAATTAATTTCAAGTAATTAGCCACGAAAATTTCTATTTCATCGCAAAATATTGGCGATGAAATATAATTTTCATTGTTGTTCAGATTATTAACAACAAAATGAAGCAAATTGCTGCTAATATAGCAATGAAATATATAAATTTTGTTGCAAAAATTAATTTCAAGAAATTAGCCACAAAAATTTCTATTTCATCGCAAAATATTAGCGACGAAATATAATTTTCATTGTTGTTTTGATTGTTAACAAAAAAATGAAGAAATTTGTTGCTAATATAGCGATGAAATATATAAATTTTATTGCAAATATTAAATCTAAAAATTTAGCGACGAAAATTTCTATTTCGTTGCAAAATATTAGCGACGAAATATAATTTTCATTGCTATTTTGATTATTAACAATGAAATGAAGCAATTTGTTCTTAATATAGCGATGAAATATATAAATTTTGTTGTAAATATTAAATCTAAGAATTTAGCGATGTAATTTTTTATTTCGTTGCTAAAAATTGATTTTAGCGATGAAATTTAAATTTGTCGCAAAATTTTCATCGTTATTCCTCCTGTTTCTTGTAGTGCGTGCCGACCTCAACGGTCGCGCGTGGGGTCACTTTCCTACCTCAATTTTGGAAATGACCCCAAAATTTTTGGAAAATATCACAATTTACCCCGTTTTTTGCACATTGGTCCCTGAAAACATTTGCCTATAAATAGGACCTTCACTCTCTTGAAAACACTTTTCACTTTCCGCAACTTTCGAATTTCTTCTTGAGCTTCTTCCAAGCCTTCTTCTTCAAGCTTTTTCCGGCGACTCTTAGGTGGTTTTCGATCGGCAAAAAGGTAATAAACTTACATTTTCTTTCTTAAAAACACTTCTTTCCCCCATTTCTAAGAAAAAATGGATGTTGGTGGTGGCTCCGGCGGTGGTCCGCCGCCGTTTGTCGGTGGCTCCGTAAATTCCGGCGAGGGTGATCGCCTAGCGTTAGCCTTAGTGGAGAGGACATCCTATTCGAACTCTAGGATCCATTCCCCTGAACCCCTCAATGTTGGAGTCCGCCATGTTAGAATGGCGGAGGTCGTTGACATAGATAAGGTCGACGAATCCGAAAGGGAAGATGCCGGCAATGATGCCGAGGAGGATGATGATGAGACTGACTCAGATCTGCGCGACCAAGGTTTGGACAAAGGGGTGGGCGAACAGATCGACCCTGCTCGAGTCGAGGAGACTTTAACAAGCAGTCTCCGCGAGGATTATGAGGAAGTTGTTCGTTATGCGGCGAGCATAAAAGATGTTTTGAGTGGACGAGAAAACCTGGATGGCGATGAGCTCTCAAGGGAGACATACTACAAGTATTTCTGCGATTACCTGCCTAGAGAGGTTCCTCGCCCATACCGAGTAGCTTATGAATCGAGGTATGAAGCCAGTAAGTATGCGAGCAGTGTCTCCTCGTCTCAGCTGGAAAATTCCCGGAAGAAATATCAACTATCGGCCGACGTTTGCTTCTTTGTTCCTCGCGAAGATGAGAGGGCCGACCAGCCGCCAGAAGGGATGGTCGCCGTCAACATTTGAATGATGGAGGCAGGGCTGAGGTTCCCCCTACACCCCAGAATTTCAAACTTTTTACACTTTCTAGGGGTGGCCCCTTCTCAGATGTTGCCGAACGGGTGGTCGAACCTCATTGGGCTCCTCACGGTGTTCGGCCTGGTGGCGGTCGAGAACGGTTGTCGGAACACTTGGATTAGCCCGAAAGAGATCAACTATCTCCTTCAAGCGGCCGAGGCCGGAAAGAAAGTAGGCTATGGTTATTACTACGTAAAAAGCCGCGATCACCTTAAGTTGGTCGAAGGGGTCCCCATTAAGATTCGCGACTAGAAGACCAATTGGTGGTGGGTAGTCGGGGATTGGAGAAGTGCCGTGAGGCTAGATGGATCCTATGCTCGCATTCCCATCGTGACTGACTACCAGAGAATGCGTGGTAAGTCTTTTTTTTTTTGCAATTACATTTAATTTTTTTGGAACCAAAACATAACAAATTGCAAAAAAAAAAAAAAAAGGACTAAATTGGTACATTTAAGTTTTTTTTGGACCAAGACATAACAAATTACAAGAAAATGTAACTAAATTGGGCAAATATTTTTTGCCAATATTTTAGAGTGTTGCAATTCCATTTCTTCGTGTATTGGGCAAATATTCTTTGGTATTTTGAGTTATCAATCAGACAATTACTAGTTTAATTAATATTCAAATTTTATATAATTGGGCAAATCTTTTTTGCCAATATTTTAGAGTGTTGCAATTCTATTTCTTCGTGTATTGGGCATATCTCTTTGGGCATTTTGAGTTATCAATCAGACAATCACTAGTTTAATTAATATTCAAATTATATAATTGGGCAAATATTTTTGCCAATATTTTAGAGTGTTGCAATTCCATTTCTTCGTGTATTGGGCAAATCTCCTTTGGCATTTTGACAATCACTAATTTAATTAATAAAAGTTCAATGCAAATGATATTGACAACTTTGTATTCATCTATATGGAATCATGGATGGATATAATTCTCTAAAACCATCTCATGTCCTTAAATCCAAGCTCATTGTCAAGATCAGAAGAGATGATCCTAAGATCAGCTGAGTAAAACAGTAGACTCGAAGGTCATCTGAATCAGCATAGTATTGTCACATCAGAGCTGATGTGGACCAATTGGGAAACGACAACATACACCTAGATCCTGACAATGCATGAAGATCAAAGAAGCCTATGATGCTTGATTATTACTAGGCAACGGTAATAATCAATAGCATCAACCTAGAGATTGTTGTTCCTGAAATTGTGGGAATTGCTTGTTACTTTCCAACGGTAACACTCAAGCAAATCACACTATAAATATTGAGTTCAATTCATATCTCAGGCCGAGCAAATGTTCTAAGTCCAGAAAATCAGAAGAGCTCAAGAACACTAGAACAGAAGATATCAAGCAAGAATCCTTATACCCACACCCCTAGTGAGTGAACTCATGATATATCTAAGCCAGCATTGTCTTATACACATGCCAAGCTTAGAAGATAAATTCCCAATCCTAGCTTTAGGCTAACTCAGATTGTAAGAGAATTTCTCATATTTATCCATTCTCGAGTCCTCCCTTCTATACACCCATTTAGAAGATAGGCCGAGGTATACACATTAGGTACAATCAAGAAGAAGACCACTATAAAGGGTACTTGTTCCCTCCCCAACAAGTAGACCCGTATCCTCATAAAGTAGTTGAGGATCTTGATCAACCGTCCTCCTCTTGGGACGTTAAAGTATCCAAGGAGGCTAATATCACATAATGAGATGTGAGAGTGAATGTACGAAATTGAGATCCGAACCACTATAAATTTATGTGTTATTTACTGCTTTAGCATGCATATTTACATAGCATATGTTTAAAGGAAAATGTCTTATATCAGCTGACAACAAGTCAACTGATATGCTCATTTGTTTTGCTATTCGAAAGTTCATAATCAGAAGACACCAAGTCTTCTGATACCATAAGATGTTTATGCATGAAATAAGTTTTTTTTTTTTTTAAATTTCCATAAGCGCGCAGTATAGACGAGTATAATCTTCCTAAAATGAGCACACTACAATTTCGCACACGCTTCTCTATCAGCTGATCTAGTCAGTAGACTAGATAGTTTTAGACTCCTAACAAATCTGCTGACCAAATAATCTGTTAGAAGAGTTACTTTGTTTTCTACCCTTAAACTCTATCAGATGACATCAAGTCATTTGATCTTTCAGAAACTCGTTTGTTGCATACTCCATAAAAAGGGACCACCAATTGGTATCAGAGCAGTGTTTTCAAAAGACCATTGCTTTGAATATCTTTTTGTTTTTAAAAGAAGATTGAATCAAATTTTATTTTTCAATGGTCGCCTAAATAAATCCATTTTTTTGAAAAACTGCTTTCTGCATGCATATTATTTTCATAAAATCATACTTGCATGTCTTTCAATTTTTATGTTTTAAAACAGGTCAACAGCTTAGGGGGATTGTCAGCTCAACTGAGTTCTACCACTATCTAGATTTATACGCGTATGTGCAAAATAAGAAGATCATGGTGATCTAAGTTGTTAGAAGACCTGAAGACAAGTAAACTTTAATGGAAGTCGTCTATTCTGTATTTATCAGTTGTAGAGTAAATAAGAAGACCTCTGTAAAATAGCTGATTAGGTGAGTCTGTACTTTAATAGTGCTATCTAAATAAAACTCGTTTATTTTAGCTTTTGGAGATAACATCTAGTTATCTCATCAGATGACATCTTCTCATTGTCATCTAAACAAAAGTTTTCTATTTTTACTTTTTCAGCACTATTACTTATCTTCTAGCATAAGTCTGTTCTTATAGGTTCAGATTAGTGTTAGGTCATATTTGGTTGTATCAATAAGAGGATATTGTTGGGATATTCTCTATCCTTATGTTTTGTATTGATAAACCAAATATACTTCTAATAGGATAAGTTGTATTGTATAGACAACTTCATCATTCATCTTGTAATAAATTAGGATCTGGTCATATCAGCAGAGTTGGAAGCCAGCTGATATAGTGGAGAAACGCGCGCAAACTCAAGATGAGAAGAGAAGATCAGTAGACCAGAAGAGTAAATCAGATGAGTGGAACTCATCTGATGATCAGCTGAGTATGATCAGTTGAGGTCTTATCAGCTGAGTAAGCCAAGCACAGCTGAGACAAAGTCTGCTTGACTAACCAGACGAAGTCTGCACAGCGAAGGAAGCAATCAGAAGCCAATTGTCAAGATCAGAAGAGATGATCGTAAGATCAACTGATTAAAACAGCAGAGTCGAAGGTTATCTGAATCAACATAGTATTGTCACACCAGAGCTGATGTGGACCAATTGGGAGACGACAACAGACACCTAGATCCTGATAAGGCACAAAGATCAAAAAAGCCTATGATGCTTTGATTATTACTAGGCAACGATAATAATCAATAGCATCAACCTATAGATTGATGTTCCTGAAATAGTGGGATTTGCTTGTTGCTTTCCAACGGTAACACTCAAGCAAATCACACCATAAATACTGAGTTCAATTCATATATCAGGTACGCGTGAGGGTGATGCTCAAGGCCGAGCAAATGTTCTAAGTTCAAAAAATCAGAAGAGCTCAAGAACACCTGAACAGAAGACATCAAGCAAGCATCCTTATACCCACACCCCCAGTGAGTGAACTCATAATATATCTAAGCCAGCATAGTCTTATACACATCCCAAGCTTAGAAGAGAAATTTCCAATCCTAGCTTTAGGCTAACTCAGATTGTAAGAGAATTTCTCATACTTAGTCTTTCTCGAGTCCTCCCTTTTATACACCCATTTAGAAGATAGACCGAGGTATACAAACTAGGTACAATCAAGAAGAAGACCACTATAAAGGATACTTGTTCCCTATACTCATTTATTTTTCTATTCGAAAGTTCATAACCAGAAGACACCAAGTGTTTTGATACCATAAGATGTTTATGCATGCAATAAGTTTTTTTTTTTTAAATTTCCACAAGGAGTATAGACGAGTATAATCTTTCTAAAATGGGCACACTATAATTCTGCACACGCTTCTCTATCAACTGATTTAATCAGTAGACTAGTTAGTTCTAGACTCCTAACAAATCTGCTGACCAAATAATCTGGTAGAAGAGTTATTTTGTTTTCTACACTTAAACTCTATCAGATGACATCAAGTCATCTGATCTTTCAGAAACTCGTCTGTTGCATACCCCATAAAAAGGGACCATTATGTACTTACAAGTTGGGATGCACCAAAGAATCCAGCAGATGCCGATGGTGAAGTTCAACTCAAGAAAGAAGTTGATTGGACGGTTGATGAGATAACAACAGCGGGATTCAAACTCAAAGCTTTAAATGCTATTTTTACTTCTGTTGATACCTCTATGTTTAAAATTATATCTAACTGTTCTATTTCTAAAGATGTATGTGATAGGTTGCAAGAGCATTAAAAAGGTTCAGACAGTGTTCGAAGAACAAAGCTTCGAATGTTAGGGACAAAGTTTGAGAATCTTCGAATGAAGGAAGATGAAACCATTCCCACTTATAACGAAAGGTAAAGTGAGATAATCAATGAATCACATTCTCTTGGTGACCCTGTTTCTAATGTTAGAGTAGTTTATAAGATATTAATGTTTGTTCCTAAAAGATTTCATGCTAAAATTTGTCCTATTGAAGAGGCAAAAGACACTGATAAGTTAAGTCAAAATGAATTAGTGAGTATTCTTAGAACTTATGAAATAAACACTAATCAAGTTGATGAAACTAAGGATGATAAGAAAGTTATTGTTTTTAAAGGAGAGACATCAAACAAATCTGAGAGTCAGCCTATCTTGATGAATGTATGAATTGCTTGATGAATGTCTTAACAATCCTAACAACATTGCCTTACTTACTTACTAAGCATTTTAATAAATTTCTTAAGAAATCTATGCACAAATCTAAAGGAAACATTCAGCCTAAAATCCAATTCAACACATCAACACCACAACCAAAAAGAAGGAAAAGTCAATTCACACCAAGACCATCGAAAAGTGAAGATAAACCAAGGCATGACCCTGAATTTAGAAAATCAGTTCAATGGAATGCATGTTCTGGATATGGACAATATACAAATGAATGTGCCAATATCGGACTAAATCAAAAACTGAATTTTAGTGCTATCTTAAGTGATGAATCAAATGATGATGATCTTGATGAGTTAAATGAAAATGAACACATAGATAGGCACTTTGAGTGTTGGAGTATCCCAAGAAGACACAAGGAGTGGATTGACGTTCAAGATTGTGAGTTGTGTAAGGACGAAGTCATGGGAAGCACTTGCATCCAAAAACACGGAGTTTGGAAAGATTTGGTGGAGAGTGGAAGAGAATTTCAAAGGATGACCTAAGAGTGAGGCCAACTTTGGGGAGGCGGTTTATGAGGTAAGTAGCAGCGGAAAGAGCAAAGGGCCAGTAAGAGAGAGGTATGGAGGCATGACACAGCAAAGCGAGGCTAGTGTCAACTATGTGACGATGACGTCGTTCAGAGACACCGTTATGTTCAGGGGTGGGGTGGTAAGATGATTGATGCCATGGGTTGTAAGAAAAAGACGGAGGGTAATATATTCACCACCATTATCGGAGTAGAGAGTTATGATTTTGGTGGCAAGTGTGTTTTCTACAAGTGCTTTGAAGGCAACCAATGTGGCCTGAACATCTGACTGACGTTTTAGTGGATAAAGCCAAATATATTTTGTAAAGTGATCAACAAAAAGCACATAATATTTATAGCCATCAGTAGATAACACAGGAGAAGTCCAAACATCATAAAAGATTAATTGCAAGGGTGCAGTAGAAGAAAAAGTTGAATCAGAAAAAGGCAACTTGTGGCTCTTAATACATTTTCAAGAGTCACATGAAAAACTTAATTTATTGTCCAACACAAGTTTATTTGAGGAAACAACAGAATGTAAAATTTTGGATGAAGGGTGAACTAGCCGAGCATGCCAGATTAGGATGGGCAGTTTGGAGGCCGTGAGGGTCGAGGGAGATCCACACACATCACCAGGCCACAAGTAGAGTCTGTTAACGCGAGGACCGCGAAGGCGAACGACCCCTGAACGACGATCCCTCACCTGAAAAATCACAATCAGAAAATTGAACCACAACATCATTTTTGGCACAAAGACGAGAAACAGAAATAAGATTGTGAGATATGCAAGGAACATGAAGCACATCAGTGAATAATAATTTAGGGCAAGCAGAAAAGGACAAGGAACCAATATTCGAAGTGCACAGACCATAACCATTTCCAATCACAACACTGTCATTGCCATCATATGGGGAATGGAGCGCGATATTGGCAAGATCAGAGGTGATATGATGAGAAGCACCTGAATCAAGGATCCACTCAGAATCAGAAGGAGCCGACGTGGCCGTGTGAGTGGATGGTGATGCATAGGCTTGGCGGGCAACAGTCAGTGGGGGTTGGACAGTGTTGGAGATGACCTGGTAGTCCCCACACTTACGAGCAGAATGATCGGGGACTCCACAAAGTTGACACTTGCCCATGTAGGGGCGAGGAGTGTAGGCTGGCGATGACTGAACGGGGCGGCCTTGCTACTAGAATGTTCGGGGGGATGGGTGCGCAGGCTGCTGATGTCAAAACTTGGATTTCTGGTGGGAGATACGTCCACCAGGGGGTGCCGAGAGGAGGGCAGTGGCTGGAATTATAGGAGGAACAGTGGATCAATCAGCCATCTATGCTTCAGAACTTATAATTTTATTGTGAAGTTCGTCAAAATAAATAGTAGTGTCACGGGTTGAATAGCATGAGAGAGTTCCTTATATGTATCATCCAGTCCAGTCAAGACATTGAAAACAATGTCCTCAGGATCAGTGGTGACGCCAAGTAAAGAGAGTTCATCAACAAGGCACCGAATTGTAAGCATATAATCCGAGACAGAGCGGGTACTTTTTGATTGATTGCGAAGTTTAGTTTTGAGGGCAAGTATGCGCCCAAGAGACGGCTTAACGTAGGTCTTGACAAGAGTTGCCCAAGCCTTGGCAGAGGTTTTGGCGCCAGCGATGAGGGAGATGAGCGAGGGGGAGAGGGCACTGAGTATGGCGCTGAAGATCAATTGATCTTGACGAATCCAGGTGTTGTAGAGTGGATTCAGGCTGGTGGTAGTACCTTCGGTGATGGTGGCCGAGGGACACACATTGGTGCCATCTAAAAATCCGAGCAGCCCATATCCCGTGAGAAGGCTGCTGAATTGGAGGCTCCATACCGTGAAGTTGGTGGAGGTGAGTTTGTGAGGGAGTTGGGAAGAGATGTTGAAGGCGATGAGGGATGTGGTGGTGGCGTTATTCTGTCCCGCGAGGACAACAACGGGAGGAGCAGGGGTGTCGTTGGCCATTGATGAATCTGGACAAAAAGGTGGGTTAGGGGAGTGGGCGGTTGATCCACAAACTGTGGAGAAATTAGGGTTTGGGGGAATGTTTGACCGATAAAAAAGGAAAATGATCAGATTTTGTGACGTTAGTAAAAAAATGGCTCTGGTTACCATAAAGAGAATGATTGAAGAGATGATTTATTGATTACTAAGATAGTGTATATAAAGATTTACAAGTGGGCCTAAACTATTGACGGGCTCGAATCTATTTACAAGTGCATTTAACCTAGTTACATAGATATGTACTCAATATAAACACGTTGCAGTAAGATTGTCGCAAAAAAAGAGTAGGAGACGAGGGAAGAGAGAGCACAATCAATTAGGAGATTTTTGTCTCCAAAAAAAATTGTGCTACCCAACTTCTCCTTCAAGTGAAGAAAAGAGGACGTCATAAAGAGAAGACGATGAGTGGAAGAAAGAGAATAAAGAGAATAAAGAGCGACAACAAATTGTCATTGAAGAGAAGAAGACAAAAGAGCGAGAATAACTTGTCCTTCAATTGAAGAGAAGAGCGATAACATTCCTTCAAGTGAAAGAGAATAGGACTCAAGAGAAGAGGAATGAAATACTTTGATTTACGATGTAGGAATGAAATATTTTACATTACATTATTTACATTGAGTATAATGAATTACTCCGTTTGTCCATCAAAAGTGTGTTCACTTTTTTTTATATGTTTTTAAAAATATTATATTTTAATTATAAAAAAGATATTTGGAATAACGAGTAAAAAATATTGTTGATAGATATTCAATTTTATTAATAAAGTAGAAAAAATATTAAAAAGTTAACTATTTAAATACCCATCCTAATATACTACACAAGGAAATAACATCAACAAAGAATATTTATAAAATGGTAACAAACTATCTTAGTGACCAAGTAAAATATTCATTACAACAAACTTTTTGATGGCCAAGTCAAATTTATTCGATAATCTTTTAGATTCTTCTGTTAATCTTGGTAACTTCTGATTGAATTACACTATTTCTAACACCAATTTCTATCATATCCTGCCTCTGACCTCAGCAAGGCAAAAAATTGTATACAACTTTTACACTGCATGTGCAAGTGACATGTATTTTTAATTAAAAGATATTTGATCTTTGTATTGAGAAGTATTAATTTGTTAGTAAGTTATTTTATTAAAAAAATATTAGTTGTGTATATTCTTTTTTTTTCAATTTCGTTGTATTATTAATAACAAAATTTTAATATTACAAGATAAACGGTTTCACGTGTATCTAAATTATCCTTGTCATCAATTACTGGAAAATATTAAAAAAATTAAAATATAACTGGACAATGAGCTTGGATTTAAGGACATGAGATGGTTTTAGAGAATTATATCCATCCATGATTCCATATAGATGAATACAAAGTTGTCAATATCATTTGCATTGAACTTTTATTAATTAAATTAGTGATTGTCAAAATGCCAAAGGAGATTTGCCCAATACACGAAGAAATGGAATTGCAACACTCTAAAATATTGGCAAAAATATTTGCCCAATTATATAATTTGAATATTAATTAAACTAGTGATTGTCTGATTGATAACTCAAAATGCCCAAAGAGATATGCCCAATACACGAAGAAATAGAATTGCAACACTCTAAAATATTGGCAAAAAAGATTTGCCCAATTATATAAAATTTGAATATTAATTAAACTAGTAATTGTCTGATTGATAACTCAAAATGCCAAAGAAGATTTGCCCAATACACGAAGAAATGGAATTGCAACACTCTAAAATATTGGCAAAAAATATTTGCCCAATTTAGTTCCATTTTCTTGTAATTTGTTATGTTTTGGTCCAAAAAAAAGTTAAATGTACCAATATAGTCCTTTTTTTTTTTTTTTTTGCAATTTGTTATGTTTTGGTTCCAAAAAAATTAAATGTAATTGCAAAAAAAAAAAAGACTTACCACGCATTCTCTGGTAGTCGGTCGCGATGGGAATGCGAGTAGAGGATCCATCTAGCCTCACGGCACTTCTCCAATCCCCGGCTACCCACCACCAATTGGTCTTCTAGTCGCGAATCTTATTGGGGACCCGTTCGACCAACTTGAGGTGATCGCAGCTTTTTACGTAGTAATAACCATAGCCTACTTTCTTTCCGGCCTCGGCCGCTTGAAGGAGATAGTTGATCTCTTTCGGGCTAAGCCAAGTGTTCCGACAACCGTTCTCGACCGCCACCAGGCCGAACACCGTGAGGAGCCCAATGAGGTTCGACCACCCTTCGGCAACATTTGAGAAGGGGCCACCCCTAGAAAGTGTAAAAAGTTTGAAATTCCGGGGTGCAGGGGGAACCTCAGCCCTGCCTCCATCATTCCAATGTTGACGGCGACCATCCCTTCTGGCGGCTGGTCGGCCCTCTCATCTTCGCGAGGAACAAAGAAGCAAACGTCGGTCGACAGTTGATATTTCTTCCGGGAATTTTCCAGCTGAGACGAGGAGACACTGCTCGCATACTTACTGGCTTCATACCTCGATTCATAAGCTACTCGGTATGGGCGAGGAACCTCTCTAGGCAGGTAATCGCAGAAATACTTGTAGTATGTCTCCCTCGAGAGCTCATCGCCATCCAGGTTTTCTCGTCCACTCAAAACATCTTTTATGCTCGCCGCATAACGAACAACTTCCTCATAATCCTCGCGGAGACTGCTTGTCAAAGTCTCCTCGACTCGAGCAGGGTCGATCTGTTCGCCCACCCCTTTGTCCAAACCTTGGTCGCGCAGATCTGAGTCAGTCTCATCATCATCCTCCTCGACATCATTGCCGGCATCTTCCCTTTCGGATTCGTCGACCTCATCTATGTCAACGACCTCCGCCATTCTAACATGGCGGACTCCAACATTGAGGGGTTCAGGGGAATGGATCCTAGAGTCCGAATAGGCTGTCCTCTCCAATAAGGCTAAGGCTAGGCGATCACCCTCGCCGGAATTTATGGAGCCACCGACCAACGGCGGCGGACCACCGCCGGAGCCACCACCAACATCCATGTTTTCTTAGAAATGGGGGAAAGAAGAGTTTTTAAGAAAGAAAATGTAAGTTTATTACCTTTTTGCCGATCGAAAACCACCTAAGAGTCGCCGGAAAAAGCTTGAAGAAGAAGGCTTGGAAGAAGCTCAAGAAGAAATTCGAAAGTTGCAGAAAGTGAAAAGTGTTTTTAAGAGAGTGAAGGTCCTATTTATAGGCAAATGTTTTCAGGGACCAATGTGCAAAAAATGGGGTAAATTGTGATATTTTCCAAAAATTTTGGGGTCATTTCCAAAATCGAGGTAGGAAAGTGACCCCATGCGCGACCGTTGAGGTCGGCACGCGCCCCACGCGCGCAATTCAAATTTCGGGCGCCGATCACGCGCCTGACACGTGTCATATCCGCCATCATTAAAAGGTGCTTCGAAAGTCGTGCTCGGCGCAGGAAACGAGGCGACCGCCTCCATCTTACGTCATCAAGATTTCAAATTTGATTTATTTCGCTTTCCAAGAACGATCACACTGCTCGCCTTACTATTCTACGAATACGAAGAAAGGCGACCAGGGGGCAAATGTTATACCTAGTCAAAGAAGTCAATCTTTGACAAGTCAATCCTAGTCACCAGCTTGCGTGGCGAGGACCAGTCAACAAAGTCGTGCGACGACTAGTCAACAAGATGAAGAAAATGTAATAGAAGTAATGTATTTAATATATTTAAGTGCTCGCCCAAAGATGTTGGTGAGCACAAATCTTAGTTAGCTGCTCGCCCAAATGTGTTGGCGAGCACATGTTTATGTAATCAAGAGAAGACAATTGTTGAAGCCTTGAGAGACAGCTTGGAGCACGGCGACCACCTTCCTCGAAGGTCTGGGTGACCACCTTCCCCGGCGACCACCGTAGCTCAGCTCATCGGCATCTCGCCGAGGACGACCACCAGAGGCGGTTTAGCATTAAATGCACTGTCCAATCACCTTTTCGGGCAGAAGAAAGGTCCAGTAAGGGCGTGCCACGTGTAAAGGGCGGGCTACCCCTAAAAACCACTATATAATGCCTAAAAGGCTCATTTGTAAGACGCAAGTTTCAGATCCCTAGAATCACCACACCCCAAAGCAATAAACACTCCCAAAGCTCTCAAGCTTTTAGCTTCTCCAAGAAGCTACACCTTTGTGTTCTTCACTGTTCTTCATATTATCTTCATAAATCATCATATTAATCCATATTAACACGTAATAAACCCCCGATCATTATATATGTTTGTTTAGTGCTTACGAAAGCCCACATCCAGATCATCCGTTCAAAGCACGTACGACACTATGATCTATCATATATATAAAGAATATTTGGATGTTTTCTTGATATCACATATGGTTTAATTAGATGAATAGGTGTGGATGTATATGTTTGTTGGTTGTTTTCCTAATTAACAGCTCTAATTAATTAATGAATAGGTGTGGAAGTTGATATTTGTCATTGGTTTTAGATTGTTTTTTAGATGAATGCTTTACATTATATGTCTTTCCTTTTTAGAGCATATATATATACAGTGATTAAGAAACAATTAAGACACTCGTATAGTTGTTGGATACCTTTTCTGTCTCTTAGGCTGGAATATGGATATATAATAGTTAACACTTACTGATCCATGAGTTTACGAATTAAATTGGGGTTCGTGATTTGAGGAAGTCGTATGCCCATGTGGGTGAAGAAGATTTTGTGGGGCTAGAGGAGGATATTGAGGTGTCATTTGATCGATGAGCAGAAAGAAAGAGTGGTTTCCATTCATTGAATGGGAGGAATTGGGAAAACAACCATAGCTAGGAAGGTGTATAGTATAGAGAAACAATGAATTGTGAAATTATAATTTCATTGGATCATAGTAAAGAGTACATGAAGGAAGTATTTATAGATGCAAAATGTATCTATCTAAATCTCTAATTAAAGAAAATAAAGATATATAAAATATATTATACAAGAAATATATAATATCTCTTAATATATTTGTATATGCCTAATACGCCCACTCAAGATGGAGCACCGTAGGAGAGTCCAATCTTGGTCATAAGTAGTTGCAGACCCTAAGCTGGGATGTCTTAATCAAATCTCGAACAAAATGAAAATCAATCGCAGTATGCTTCATTCGAGAGTGGAAGACAGGATTTGAACATAGATAAGTGGCATGGCCCCAATATTATCACAGTAAATAACAGGAAGAGTCGGAACTGAGAAACATAATTCATGAAATAAGGATTTTAACCATTGAACTTCAGAGGCAGCGGAGGCAATGGCACGATACTCGGCTTCTGTGGAGGAACGAGCAACTGATTTTTGTTTCTTTGAAGACCATGAAATAGGATTAGCCCCAAGAAATGCAATGTAAGCACTTGTAGAAGTACGATCATCACCGTTGCCGGCCCAATCAGCATCAGGAAAACAATGTAGAGATGAGGAGGGTTCGGGTTTCAATGTTATTCCTACATCTCGAGTCCCATTTAAGTAACGAAGAAGACGTTTAACTGCACTCCAATGGTTGGAGCATGCATAAACTGAGACAACTTGTAAACAGCAAATGCAATATCAGGTCTGGTGAGTTGGAGATATTGAAGACTGCCAAGTACCTGACGAAATTGAGTGGCATCAGGAGGAGGCGTCCCATCGGAAAGAGTGAGACGAGCTGACGTTGATAGTGGAGTCTGAACTGGTTTGGAGGTGATCATGTTATATTGAGTAAGGAGATCAACCACATACTTTCGTTGGGAAAGAAAGCATGATTTGTTAGTACGAAGAACTTCCACACCAAGGAAGTAGGAAAGAGGGCCCAAATCTTTCACTGAGAATTTTGTACCAAGGTCCGTAGCCACTCGAGAGAGGAAGGGAATGTTATTTCCTGTGAGAATCAGATCATCAACATACACAAGAAAATATGCAATAACACCAGATTTATTGTACACAAAAAGAGACTCGTCAGACTTTGTGTGAATAAATCCAATCCCTTCCAAAAACGTCCTAAGAGCATAATATCAAGTACGAGGAGCCTGTTTTAATATTGATATAATGGGGGGGAGTTGTAACAGATGGGTATTTGATTGGAGAGAGAGTATTTGAATGGGGGGAGTTGTAACAGAGAGGTATTTGATTGGATAGAGAGTATTTGAATGGAGTGGTGAATTAACCTTTTTGGAATTATGGTTACTGTAACACGATGAAGTCTTTTAATATCTATCGTGGCTGACAGCTAGTGGAAGAAGAGACGTTTCTTAAGCAACTTCTTGGGGAAGAAGAAATAACTTCTTGAGGAACCGTTGGAATCGTGGGTTTTGTACGACAAAGACTGTCGAACACCGATTACAAGGGTTTGTGTGGGATCGAGGCGTGAGCCTAGAGACTCTCTGATACCATATAGAGAAACAATGAATTGTGAAATTATAATTTCATTGGATCATAGTAAAGAGTACATGAAGGAAGTATTTATAGATGCAAAACGTATCTATCCTAAATCTCTAATTAAAGAAAATAAAGATATATAAAATATATTATACAAGATATATATAATATCTCTTAATATATTTGTATATGCCTAATATATAGTAGTCATAGGGATGTTACGATGCATTTTGATGGATTTGGTTGGAGTTGTATAACTCAGAAGTGGGACAAGAAGGATGTTATGCAGGGGATATTGATAAAACTGATACCGAGGAGAGATTGTTGAGATGAGGGATGAGGAGTTAGTGGCTTAATAAGAAGTGGTTTGGTGGTTGTTGATGACATGTGGTCTGGGAGAGTCTGAAACCGGCTTTTCTGAATGCAAGAACAGGGCATGTTAGCAAGATGCTGCTTACTACTCGCGCAACAGAGAATTGTGAACCCCAGAGCGTTTCTTTATAACCCGAGGAATCTGACTACTGCTGAGGAGAGCTGGGAGCGTAAGGTTATTCATGATTATTGGTTAAATTTTGTCCTGATTCTTGCATCATTCTGTTATAAGGTTATATTCATGAATGAAAATTTGAACTAGATGCGTCCAGTAATTAATAGCATCATACCTTCATTTTGCTCTAATCTTGGATTAAGTTGAGACAAAATATATATGATTGTTGATTGAGGAATATATGGTGAAATGATTGATGACTTCTGATTTATAATGATTAAGGTGATTGATTGATCATGTATTACTTCCATTAACCACCACAATTGCCTTGTACAAAGTATTCATTTTCATTCCATTCTCATCGAAGAATAATTATGAACCAAATTCCCCCTTAATCTTGATAGCAAATTAGAGATTTACTTTCATGTTGGATTTATTAATAGTGACCAAGAATGCTACTTTAACTCAGGAAGATAAAAATGTCATCCTTTTAGGGAATCCTCTCGAAAGACTGTGTTTTCATCACTAATCTTTCAAATCATGCTGCTGTTACAAAAGTTTAGGGTTACTCTAGCTCTTCATGTTTGACAAGTTTGTGGTTCAAAGTCTATGCCGTGAATAGTTTGAACTTTATGTACTAAGAAATGCAAGTGGAATTAGATTTATGTAGAAAACCACTCACTTTATAATGCTTACCCACTACAAGAAAACAGAAAAATTCCAACGGATTTTTACGTTTTTTCCGTTGGAATCACTGATTCCAACGGAAATTCCAACGAAAATTCGACCATTGGAAAAGTTGGCGTTGGAATTGCAAAATTCCAACGAAAATTCCAGCGGAAAAAAGATCCAACGATACATTCCAACGGATAATGACATTTGGAATTTTGAATTGTTGATATATTTTCCAATGAAAATTCCATTGCCAATTCCAACGATAATTTTTTGTTGGAATTTTTTCCAACGAATTTTGACCGTTGGATTTTAAACTGTTGGAAAATTATCCATCGTAGATTCCAACATAACTTTTTTTGTTGGAATATAAATTCCAACAGGCATTTACGTACCGTTGGAATATACAATTGTTGGAATTTTTTTCCAACGCAAATTTCATTGTCAATTCCATCCATAATTTTCTGTTGGAATTTTCCAACGGATTTTGGCCATTGGAATTTCAACGGTTGGAAAATTATTTATGTCAAATCCAACATTAATTCCAACATACATATACCGGTGGAATATTTCATTGTGGAAAATTATTATATGTGGATTCCAATGCCAATTCCATCGACATCATTTTTTTTAGAATTTTATTTCCAACAGACATGTACTACATGAATTATTAGTAATAGAAAATTGTATATAATTTTTTACACCAATTTCAATAATATTTTTACATTGATTTTTTTTTAATTTTTTTTATTTCAATAATAAAAGGTCCTATTAAAATCATTTGAAATAACACAACATACCAAATAAATGTGCATATATAATCTTGGTAAGCAAATATATATCACAAGTATATAACATTACTCCGTATAACATAAGCAATATGTTCTACTTATCAAAATCACAAATTTCAAAATATTGATCATCCTCTTAATTTCCATCAAAAACAAAAAGAAATTAAGATCATAACATAAATATTAAGTCCTAGGAATCATCATCATCAACAAATTAGAATCTGTCTCCCAATTGGTTCGAAGCGGTTCAAACACTAAAATATACGGAGTACAACAATTTCACTTTTGATTTCTTCCCATGAAAATCAGGCAAGCTTGAATGCACAAGAGCTGGCGTTTTATGTTTCCATGTTCGCTTAAATTCACCTTCAAGCTCAAGAACCCACCTACAATAATTCAACCAAAAATCAATAACCTTTAACATTTATATATAATCCTAAATTATCAAGAAAATATTAATATTCAAGTAGAATGCAACTAAATATATAGTACAAGCTCTAGCAATTAAACATATTTATAAGCTTATGATATCACCTGAAAAAATATAAATCACATATTCTTCACATATTTAGGAATCTGGATCCATTCAAGCAATGATTGTGCGTTGATGACTGCAATGATATGTTTAGTAATTTCTAGATTAAGAACCTGTTAAATAATATTGAGAAAAATAATGTTCATCAGTAAAATAAATAATTTAAATGCATAAAAAAACAATATTAGACTGTATGTATTTTAAAAGTCATACTCATTCTCATTTTCTTGTATCAATAACTTACTAATTGTTGATCCACACCTTGTCAATGCTGCTAAATAATCGTCAAAAAAGGGTAAATGAGATGAGTGTGATGCCATGTTTATAGGGGCCTTTCGAGATACTCTCAAATGGCGCATGAGCCCTCTCACTGATTCTCTAAGATGATAAAAGAGTTCTTTCAAATGATATAGGAACCCTCAGATAGTATAAGAACTCTCTTAGATGCTTTCTCATTCTGTGTAGGAACCCTCTCAAATGTTGATTGATAGTTCGTGTATACTGATTGATTGTCAATATTGCCTCTACCTATACTAATTTTGAGCTTGTATCTCTGTCTTACTCTTTAAACTACCATGTCCACTTCTACATCTTAGTCGTGGACATTAAGTATGAAAACTTTTAATATTAGATAAAATAACAATTAAGTGTCATACACAAACACCTAGATTGAAAAAATAAAGTTTAATGAAAGTTTATTAGAGGGACATATATATAATAAATTATTATATGCAATTAAATGCATACATTCCATTGAATTTAAGTTATTTGGATATATTTTTAATTATTCAAATGAATTTTTAACCTACCAAACTAGAAATAAGCTAAAATTGTAACTCTATTTCACCACTCTATATCAGCACACATATATTTCACCACTCTATATCAGCACACATATCAGAACACAGCACCCACATATAGATATATATATACTTACTCTCACACACACAAGTAATATTATACTCACACATCACGAATCAGCATCAATATATCAGAGGCGGACCTATGAAGTGAAATGGGGATACAACTGTACCCCCAAAAATTTTTATTTATTTTTACTATATATATATATATATATATATCCCTTGTATACTAATTCTGAATCTCATTCTCAAAAAGCCTCTGTTTTACAATATCTTAAATTCTGTAATTTTGATTTATTTTTTAAAATATTTTTCTCTTTCCTTCCCCTTTTTCTCTCCCTTACAGTTTCTTCAATCTTCTCTCTCCTCTAACTTCTCTTTTTTACATTTTTTTTTACTTTTAAATTTCTGTTTAAATTATTCTTTTTTATAATCTCGCATAGTTATTTACGAATAATCCCACCCGTACACTTTTAATTAAATTAAAAAAAAATGTTTTAGTTTTCAAATTTGACCCCTCCTCCACGAATACTCTTTCTGGCTTGAGTGTCGTGTGGCTGTACTCACTGCCATTGATAGTGAATTTACTGAGGTAAAAAAAAAAACTTATTTATTTTATCAATTTTAAATTATAATACTGTTTTATTAAATTTCTAAGTTATTTAATTGATATTGATGCTACAAAAAATTAGGGTTTGTTTAATTGTTTATATTTTACAATTGTGTATTTGTTGTGCGTTCTTTTTTATAGATTTGTAGAAGTTTAGTGTAATATGTGATTGTATTCTCGTTTTGTATAGTTTAATTAGGAAAAAAAATAAAGGCCATGAGAAAACAATCCGATCTTAGATAATTTATGCTTAAAAAATTGAAATTTCAAGAAACTTCTTGTCTAATTCTAATGTTAGTGAGTTTCTTCTTTTAGGGATTTTCTTCTTCTAGGGATTTTATTTAGAATTTATGAAATTATCTATTGATTGTACCCCCAATTTTAATTTTCTGGGTCCGCCACTGTATATGGCACGCCCTGATTCACACAAAACAGTGAAACACACAAAACAGTGAAACACACACACATGTGTATACACGCGCGTATAGATATATATACTAACACACATCGCGCAAATATATATATATATATATATATTTCTGGCGCTCACACATCACTATTCACTGCTAAAATATATACAGTTCGTAAATATATATATATATATATTTGATTTCAATTTAATAAAAAAATTGTGTTTCTGGTTTTGAAAAGTAAAATACAAAAACAGAGTTGTGAATTGATAGTAGGAGTTCCTCCCCTCACTACCTAATAACCAGTATACACTATTACACATTAATATCAGATTATGAATTTCACGGGTGGTACCTGATATGTCCCCAAATAGACGAAGGACTGAAATTTGAAAGAGACAAATGTCCAGCGGGATTGGAGAAGACTGCGCAATGTTAGATTAAGAAGAACACATAAATATTCTACTATTCTCATATTCAGATTCAGATTCAGATTTGGGAATTGAGAGCTAGGGTTTTCATTTTTGCTTCAGGGATGAGAATATGTAGCGAAATTAGACCCGCCCTTTTTTTCCAAAAAAATTCAAAATTTTAATGTAGTGAGACTGTGAGAGGGCATTCCAATATTTTTTTTTAAATATTAGTATCATATTTAGAGCCCATTCTAAGAATCTAAAATCGTTTGTTTACATTTAAAATTTCATTTTATATTTTAATTTTTATTTTAAAAAAAATCATTTTATTTGATCCACATACGCTTTTTAATTAATATTTTACTGCTTCATTTATGATTATATTCTTAGTTAAAATTCCAATCTCACTAATTTAATAATATTTCATCACATAATAGAGTATATTTAATAAGAGTATTGATTTATAATCACAATTTTAAATTTTAATTGCGTGACTGACGATGAAGAATTTAATATAAGCATAGTTGGAGTTAATTCTTCAACTTCAGTTGAAGTGGTAGATCTACCAGGGAAGCTAGACTACATGAGTATGTGTGGGCTGCATCGGTTTAAAGTCGGATCGAAATCAACTCAAATGGGTGAACCGTAAATCGAATCTGAATCAATTAAGTACAGATCGGACGTACATAAAATTTTGATGTCCAATATAACAAATTAATGCAAAATATTCAAAACCAATACACGTTTCATATAAATTAATACAAGTCTAAAGAAAAATACTTTAGGCACTCCCATGAAAAAAAAGAAATATATTTATGTTATGTAGATCCATTTAAAGGTGCTAAATTTTATCAATGTTTTAATAAAAAATGTAATTTTTTTTTGAGAAAGTCTAATAATAAAACAAATATAAAATCGGGTTTTCGGTCCGAACCGGTAAATTCCGGTTTTAAACCGGACCGAAATCCAAAATTCTAAATTTTAATGGACCGAATACCGGATCGAACAGAAAACTAACCGATCGGTCATCGGTTCCGATCTTTTTTCCGATCTGATCATTTTTTACACACTTCTAATGGGCGAAGATGAAACTACCCCTATAGAAAGACTCTGAGAGTCATCATATGACTCCATCTCAAAATCAGGACCTTATTTTTTTTTTGACCAACGGTTCTATTTGAAAAACTCCTTATATACTAAACAAAAGCAAATCAACACTTATATAAAATATTGCACAAATCAAGATCTATACAATATGACGATTTATTTATGTTGTTTTCAGTTTCTTGCTCGTTTTTTCTTCTTCACGTTTTTTTCATTGTGAATTCTTCTCGTTCAATAAATTTATTGATTTACCTTGACGAATTTACGTATCCATATGATGGGTGAAGATTTAATAAAACTATTGTTTTTTTGCATTTTTATTAATTTTATTTTTTAAAGTAACACGATTTTTTCAATAAAGTAACACACATGTGCTTATAAAATAATTTGCTTTTCATTCTTTAAACCTTTTTTTTTCAAACCTTTTCTTCTCTATCTTTGGAAAATATATTTATTTTTGCAAATCCATTCTTCTCAATGTTTTTCAATTTTTGTTTCAATTAAATCTTTTTTTTTTAAATTTATTTCTTATTATATTCTCCATGTCTTTAAATATATATATATTTTTTCTCAATTTATCTTTATGCTGATTTTGAATAGTATCATTCAACACCTTCTTCAGAAATTATTTTTTTCATATGTTTTCAGTATTTGTTTCGATTAAAATAAAATTAGAATTCATTGCTAAACGCGATTTATGTAATCTAATTGAAAATACAATCTTAGTTATTAACTTATGTAATTAAGAATTGCAATTTTATATTATTTGTATGAATGAAATATTATCTAATATTTGACCTAATCCCAAGGAGTTGGACTAGTGGTGTAGGCTTAGGCTTAGGATGGGTATTTAACTTTCCATCAATTCAATCATTTAATGCTTATAATTTATATTTTTTGTTTAAATATTTGAGGCTTAAATTATGAGTTTGTTTGCTTTAATTATTCAGGCTTATAATATATTGTGTCGAAAAAAAGATTTCAGAGAGTTGCAGGTACTGCTCGATTGCTCCTTGAGTTTCAGTCTAAGTCCTCTCTCATCTCAGGTATCTAATTCTTCTAATTTCGTCAAGTATAGGTTTGTGATTAGAAATTAAATTAACGTTTCTGCTTAATCTGCTAATAATTCTTCTAATTTACCTATGCATACTAATGGCTTAGAAACAAGCATTGATTTAAGTGCATCTCTTTCAAGTTCTGTAAATATGAATGGATTTAAGTGCATCTCTTTCAAGTTCTGTAAATATGAATGGATCTGGCCTTCATCCCCAAAAGCCTCAACGATGTTGGTGGAATAATCATCACAAAGACCATTTTGTTTCTGCCTCCGGGATTCCAAGATACCCCTACAAGTATGTATTCCAGTTAGTTTAATATTCATATCTGTTTACATTTGCCCAAATTAATTCTAAACTGAAGTATTATGTTATGAGTTCTGGTAGTTAGTAGATGCTTCATGATGAAGCATTTATTTGCTAATTCTGACATAATATTCATAGCTTAGTGTACACAATAAGTTTTAGCTTTCTGGATCCTTCTTATGTGCGTGTGTGTGCGCGCGTGTTGAGGTTTGGGGGGTGGGCAGTTGCGGACTAAGGAGGGGAAATTAAAAAATACCCCCCTTTATACCTCATGTAAAAAAAAATTCCATAATTTATAAATATGTATGACAAATTATAATCGAGGTAGATAATTGTTATAGATTGTCCTTTTGATTGTGAATTTGTACAAGTGGATGGTTAAGTTTTGTTTATGTGCTCTATAGTCTATACTATTCTGAAACCAAGTCTCTTTACCTTGGTCATGCTATTTCGTCTGTCGGGTTTTGGTGCATATGTTAAGAGTTATATTGAAAATGATTTACGCTTGGTGCTTGTTCCATTCTTGGGCTTTGCTTCTGACACTTTTCATCGTGGAAGAAGAAATTAACTGCAAACAAGAAAGAATATTACAATTCATGACGTACAGAGATGATAAAATTAACTGCAAACAAGAAGGAATATTACAAGTCTTTCATAAATTCTCGAGATGAAAAAATTAATACAGAAAATTAAGGCTACAAAGTGAATGTCTACTTAATGATTAGATTTTAAAATTTTAAAAAAAAAATTGAACTTTGTGTTGAAGCAGAAGAATCGATCTTGGAATAGAAATGAACAACACTTTGCAGAGATAGCAATTAAATCTGGAATGTATGTATGTAAAAGTATAGAAAATAAATGATATCATGAGCACAAACCTGGAAACTAAATCTATGTAAGGATTGATTGATGAATGTTGAGAGTGTGGATCTGTCCAATTTATAGCAACGCGCAATGCGCAATCTTAATAAATACTCACATTAGTTGAATGGCAGGATTTAAGCAGTACGTGTCCCAATATAGCTATATTGGGACAGGGTTCATTTGGCCCGTTGTATAAAGCTACAATGCCTGTTGGTGAAGTTGTTGCTGTCAAAGCTCTTGCATCAGATTCGAAACAAGGGGAGAAATTGTTTCAAACAGAGGTAAATGTAGAAGCCCTTAACTGCTCACTTTAAAAACGATCCCCTGCGTAAAGTAGATTAAACTCTCCATGAGTAGCCCTCGCCCATCAAAATTCATGTGAATTACATCTCAAAAGAAAATATCAGATTATCTCATGCAGAATGTTAAACTTTAAAGATCACTTGGTAAAAATAACAAAAAGAATGTGGAGCAGTCTGAGTTGGAAACCATTGTGATCACATGAATATTTAAGAGTAATAATCAGGAATAAAATGTTAATTTTCTTGGTCTTATTATGTTTTCAGGTTTCTTTGCTGGCTAGATTGCATCGTAGAAATTTGGTGAATCTAGTTGGATATTGTGTTGATAAGTGGCAACATATGTTAGTTTACAAGTACATGAGCAACGCGAGCTTGGAAACGTTCTATACAGTAAGTTTGTTAGTTAATATGTCCATCTGCTGGCTACTATGAATAAGGCTATGGATATTGAAAAGCAATGAATTTTAAGTTCTCAGTTCAAGCTTCTGGACCAGATATTCATACTTCATAGCCCCATAAAGTTATTGTTTTGATAACCATTACCATCGTTGCAGCTTATATCTGCCACTCCATCCATAGAGAAAAAATTAGGCTATTGGTTTTGATTTTGATTTAAAAATAATTTTTTTAACAAAGGTGTTGCAGTTTGCCAAATATCAGCAGTAATTACACTCTCAAAGCAGCATGATATATTTAACGGGCTAACTGCCCAGTTGTTCTTGTGCCTCAACTTTAATCTAAGTTTCTGATTCTAGAATGCATGTAAATTTTATATAAATAAGTAAAATGTAATATTATAATTTAATGAAGTATGTATATATATACAGTATACTTGTACTGGTTTGATTAAAATTTACAAGTCTTCTAGGTGGAGGTGGCAAAGACATCAGAAATGTTTGATTCCTAATTTTTCTGTAATTTTTTTTACTTTCGGCCTTAATTTTTTCTTAGGTTATAAGTGGCAAGAATAGTAAACTTGATTCCCAATTTTAACAAATTTTGGGCTCACCTAATATCTAAGTTTTTCCAGGTGATTAAACAACATTGATTGGTGGTTGGACTTTTCATGTCCACAATGATGAAGAGTCAGGTTTTGTTTAGGCAAGTTCAGGTTGAAGTTCTCCCATATTTTCACAAGTTAGGGCACTCACATTTTCTCTAGTATAAGGAATGAACTAAGATTTTATTCAAAAATCTGTTTCATTCTATTCATGTAATTAGTCCCCTCCTTTGTCCATCGTGTCTCTTGTAGTTCTTGATTCATTACATTTACAATAAATGACCATGTAAACCCTTTTTTTTTTTGTAGAGAACATGTCTTAAGTATTGTAGGCTAGGGATGGAAAAAGATTTCATATGGATTTGTAAATGTAATACATGAGGAAACTTTTGTAAATGACATAATTTTCTTTTTAAGATTTCGATTAATTTGGTAGGCAAAATAAGTGTCATTAATATTTGGTTATCAATGTTCACTTAAATTGATTTTCTTATGATTTTTATAAATATACAATTTAATTAAAAGATAAGCAAAAGAATCCTGAAGGAAACAATAAATTTATTCTAGCACAACTAATAACAACAGTTAAGTACAATAGAAATTTTGTTGGAATTATGTATAAAAATATCATTTAATTCAGTTAATCATTCCAAGTTCCAAATTCCAACGATCTGGCGCTAATGGAATTTCTGTTGGAATAATTAAAAAAAATTCCAATGATATTATGTTGTTGGAAATTTTTTTGGAATAAAATATAAACATGTCATTTGATTTAACGAAACCATTCCAACGGTCTAGCGTTATTGGAATATTCGTTGGAATATTTTTTTAAAAAATTCCAACATTTTTTCTATCGGTAAACTCCAACAGTTTCTATAAGTTGATGGAATTTCCGTTGGATTTCTCCAACGACTGTTTATGTCGTTGGAAGAACTGTTGGAATTTTAAAAATTCCAACGGTTTATTTTTCCGGTGGAATTTTTCCGTTGGAATTTGACTGTTTTCTTGTATCTATAAATATTTTCTGATACTAAGAGAATTTAACCTTTAATATCAGAAAAATATTTAGTATCGGATAATGGTATCAATTTTTTTTATACCACATTGTATTTTTAGTATCAATTATTTTTTACGACACTAAATACAATATCAATAAATATTTTTTGATACTAAAGGATATAACCTTTAGTGTCAGAAAAATATTTAGTATCGAATAATGGTATCAATTTTTTTTTATACTACATTGTATTTTTAATATTAATTAATTTTAACGATACTAAATATATAGTATCAATAAATATTTTCTGATACTAAAATATTAAATTCTTTAGTATCAAAAAAGACATTTAAAATCGGATAATTATATTAATTTTTGATACAATATTATATTTATTGTATTTAAAACAGTACCAACTGATTCTAAAATTAATGGTATTATAAAAAAATTATAATATTAATTTCAGAATAACAAAAACCACACTAGCTTTATTACACGCATAAAACACTAATATAACATTTATCAATAATGAACCACAACACTACAAGAAAACTGCAATTTAGCCGTGAAAATTTTTGTCGTTAATTCTAATATTTTCGTCGCTAACGTGAGTTAGCGATGAAATAATTTTATCGCGGGATTTGTTGCTATACGCCCGTCGCTAACGTGTTTGCGACAAAAAAAATTAATTTTGTCGCAAATGTTAGTGATGAAAATATGAGTTTCATCGCAAAATATTAGCGACGAAAATTTGAGTTTCATTGCAAAATATTAGCGACGAAAATATGAGTTTCATCGCAACATGTTTGCGAGGAAAATCAAACATTTGTCGCAAACACGCTAGCGACGGGTGTATAACAACAAATCCCGCGACGAAATTATTTCATCGCTAACTCACATTAGTGACTAAATTTTGTGTCTAAAATAGTAGCTTCTTACTTCGTGGCTAATTTTTTTGCGATAAATATTTTAATTTAATTGCAAATGTTAGTGATGAAACTCATATTTTTGTCGCTAATATTTGGCTATGGATATCCGATTTACGAATCGTTCTCTAAACCCACTTCTACACTCGACCAACCCAACCCAACCTACACCCACACCCCGACCCGCTCCGACCCGTACCCAACACACACCCGCTCCGACCCGTACCCACACCTGACCCGCCCTAATAGTTCTCTAAACCAACTTCCACACTCGACCGCCCCAACTCGCACCCACACTCAACCCGTCCCAACCCACACCTGACCCGCTCCCAACCGACCCCAACCCACACCTGACCCGCCCCCAACCGACCCCAACCCCCATTTTATTTAAATGACTATTTATTTGGTCTTCGTGGGAATTGATCCCGGGGTGGATGGGCTGGGAACTGGGCGCCCACCACTCGGGCAAACAACCCTTTGGTTCAATTTTTAATATTAATTATATTTGTATTCAATTGTTACTGATTTAGTTAATTTTACTCATTTAATAATTTATTTCACATATATTAATTGATTAATTTTTAACTTGTAACAATTATATATATGTATATATTTTTGTATATATATTGTAATTTTTAAAACAATTCCAATTGTAAAAAATCAATGTTACTTTAACAATTCCAGAAAAATAATAAATATTACATTCAATCTTCATCCTCTCATCTTTATGTCCATCTTCATTTGCATCATCATATTAAATCCACAAAATTAGTCATGAAAATTTCAATTTTGTCGCTAAAATATTAGCGAAGAAATATAATTTTCATCGTTGTTCTTATTATTAACAACAAAATAAAATAATTTGTTGAAAGTGTAGCGATGAAATATTTTAATTTTGTTGCAAATATTAATTCCAAAAAATTAGCCACAAAAAATATATTTCATCGCAAAATAATAGCGACTAAATATAATTTTCATTGTTGTCCTTCATCGCAAAAATTAATTTCAATAAATTAGCCACAAAAAATTATATTTCATCGCAAAATATTAGCGACGAAATATAATTTTCATTGTTGTTCAAATTATTAACAACAAAATGAAGCGATTCGTTGCTAGTATAGCGATGAAATATTTTAATTTAATCGCAAAAATTAATTTCAATAAATTAGCCACAAAATATTCTATTTCATCGCAAAATATTATCGACGAAATATAATTTTCATTGTTGTTCTGATTATTAACAACAAAATGAAGCAATTCGTTGCTAGTTTCGCGATGAAATATTTTAATTTCATCGCAAAATATTAGTGACGTAATATAATTTTCATTGTTGTTCTGATTATTAACAACAAAATGAAGCAATTTGTTGCAAAAATTAATTTCAAGAAAATAGCCACAAAAATTTCTATTTCATCGCAAAGTATTAGCAACGTAATATAATTTTCATTGCTTTTCTGATTATTAACAACAAAATGAAGCAATTGTTGCTAATGTAGCGATGAAATATATAAATTTTGTTGCAAAAATTAATTTCAAGAAATTAGCCACGAATATTTATATTTCATCGCAAAATATTAGCAACAAAATATAATTTTCATTGTCGTTCTGATTATTAACAACAAAATGAAGCAATTTGTTGCTAATATAGCGATGAAATATATAAATTTTGTTGCAAAAATTAATTTCAAGAAATTAGCCACGAAAATTTCTATTTCATCGCAAAATATTAGCGACGAAATATAATTTTTATTGCTGTTTTGATTATTAACAACAAAATGAAGCAATTTGTTGCTAATATAGCGATGAAACATATAAAATTTGTTGCAAATATATATTAAATCTAACAATTTAGCGACGAAACATATAAAATTTGTTGCAAATATTAAATCTAACAATTTAGCGGCGAAAATTTCTATTTCGTTGCTAAAAATTGATTTTAGCGATGAAATTTAGATTTGTCGCAAAATTTTCGTCGCTATTCCCCCTATTTCTTGTAGTGCAAGTATATTAGTTTCATATACAAAAACTAAGTATATAAGCTTCATTACAAAATATCTAACGTGAAGTGCTTTTCAAGAATTAGTATAATAAGTTGGTTCTATGGAGCATTTCCGAACATGCAAATTGTGGGAAGCCTTGTAGTTGCCATAATCTCCTGCAATTGAGCCACTTTCAGATATATCATATATTTTCCACAAATGGATCAAACCTTAAAGCACAAATTCATATAAATGAAATTCATATGGCATATAATAATTAATTGCACATTGACTTGATATATGCATTAAAAAGGTTGTCTTGTACCTAACAACAATAAAATTATGTGAAGGGATTATATTTTTTTCAGTCCATTAAGTTACCACAATTTTGAATTTAGTCCATCAGGTTACCACTTTTTGAATTTAGTCCATAAAGTTTCGATTTATTTTGATTTTGGTCCAGTTACCTGCTACAACAGGTTTAACAGGTCATTTTTTAAAACACACCCCAAATGTTAAACATATCACACTAAAATTTAAAAACTATTTTTATTACTATACGCACCCCCAACTATTTCTTATTCAATAAATTTCTAAAAATAATTAAATTAAAAAAATAAGAATTTAAATTAATATGAAAATACACTCCAAACGTTAATAAAATAATATTTCTTTTATATTACCTAAACCTACTAACACCCCATAAATTTTATAAAATAAGAATTTAAATTAATATGAAAAACATTAATAAAATAATGGAGTTTTAATTTTATTTATTTATTATTTATTTAAATATTTCTTTTATATTACCTAAACTTACTAACACCCCTTAAATTTTATATACGTTAAACATAAAAATTAAAAAATTAAATATAGTTAAATAAAATTATAAACATATTTAATAAATTGTCAAAAATAATTTAATTATAAAAGTAAGAATTCAAATTAATATGAAAAATATAAATAAAACCTATAAAAAATATATAAATCTTCAAATCTTTAATAAAGCTAAAAAATTAATTAATTTAATTAGTTTTAAAAAGTTAATTGATTTTTTAATACTTTTAAAGATTTTTTTATTTAATTTAATAATTATTTCATATTGATTTTTTATTTATTTATTAAAAATCTTTAAAAATAGTAAAAAAAAAATCAATTAAATCTTCAAAACTAATTAAATTAATTAATGTTTTTAACTTTGTTTAATTTTTGAAGATTTTAGTGATTTTTATATGTTTTATTTATATTTTTTATATTAATTTGAATTCTTACTTTTTTTTTAATTTAATTATTGTTAGCAATTTATTAAATATGTATGATTTTATTTAAATATATTTGATTTTTGAATTTTTGTGTTTAACGTTTGGAGTGTATATAAAATTTATGGGGTGTTTGTAGATTCATGTAATATAAAAGAAATATTTAAAAGAAAAATAAAATAAAATAAATTTAAAACTCCATTACTTTATTAATGTTTTATTTGCGTTCTAACTTCTATAAAAAACGTCGAAAATAAGGTTAAATAAAATTTAAAAATTGTAGAAAATCAATTAAATCTTCAAAACTAATTAAATTAATTATTTTAGCTTTGTTTAATTTTTAAAGATTTAGGCGATTTTTATAGGTTTTATTTATATTTTTCATATTAATTTGAATTCTTATTTTTTTTAATTTAATTATTTTTGGCAATTTAATAAATAGGAAATAGTTGGGGGTGTGTATAGTAATAAAAATAGTTTTTAAATTTTAGTGTGATATGTTTAACATTTGGGGTGTGTATAACATTTTATGGGGTGTGTTTTAAAAAATGACCTGTTAAACCTGCTGTAGCAGGTAACTGGTCCAAAATTAAAATAAATCGAAATTTAATGGACTAAATTCAAAAAGTGGTAACCTGATGGACTAAATTCAAAATTGTGGTAACTTAATGGACTAAAAAAAAATATAATCCCTTATGTGAATTATACTGGTATCATTTAACAATATATTTCAAAGGCCAAGAGTCCAAAAGAAAGAAATCAAGAAACGAGTTCAAAAGAAAGTGATCAAGAAATGAGTAAACTTTCAGGGCTAATTTTGTATACAGCTTTGAATTCACATCACCACATACAAATATACACCAAATACTAATAAGTTCCTCAAAGATGGCCATAAACCATGAAGAAGAATAAATACAATATAGACACTTACTGATTTTCATGTCAACAACAGTCTGGTTAATCTCGAATTTTAGATGGTCCTAAGATTGCATTTAAAAAAGTTACAATCCTCTTTTTGTCATAAATAAGTTTGGCCCGAACAATGGACCTCAATCAGCCCGAAATTGGGTTGATTGGGCTAATTTGGCTTGAAATTGCGGAAAAAAAAAAGTTACGGGCCTAATTTTGCCAGCCCGCAAAGTTACGGTCCTCTTTTTGCAAACACCCCTAAGTTGCGGTCCTGAAAAAATAATTTTCCCATTTTAAAAAGAGTTAATTGCAAATTAAATCACGACCTTTCGCTCATTTGCAATCTAATCTAAACCTTAAAAGAATTGCAAATAAATCACAAACTTTAAATATTATTGCAAGTTAGAATTCTTAGAAGTCTACTTTGTCCCTAAATCATACATTTTGATATTTGGTTTGATTGAAAAACAATATTGTTTTATTAACGTGTTGTTATGTCATTAAGAAGTCTAAATTATGTTAGATTCGAACACAATTAAAATTGTCAAAAAGACTAAATTGCAACTATATTTAAAGTTTGTGATTTATTTGCAATTACCTTAAAGTTTAGATTAGATTGCAAATAAAAAAAAGGTTATGATTTAATTTGCAATTAACTAAAATATTTATTTATTTAAGGTGTTGTGGTTGATATTGAAGGTTGACTTACAATTTATTAATAGTTATTTTAATACTTCTATTACTTAAATTATTTGTTTTCGAAATTTTAAAAAAAAAAATTTAGTTATTTTCATAGTCATTAAATGTAAGGTGTTGTGGTTGATATTGAAGGTTGACTTACAATATATTAAGAGTTATTTTAATATTACTTAAATTGTTTGTTTCCGAAATTCTATAAATTTTTTTAAAGTTATTTTCATATTTATTAAATGTCAACGTCTGATTCTCACTAATTTTCTTTGAAATTTGCTTTATAAAATTAACTAACATAAGTGTAATTATTTTGTATAATTCAAAATATTATGTTAGTTAAACTTTTATATTATAATACAACGTTATACTCCCTCCGTCCAATTTCAATATTATTCCCACTTTCCTTTTTTGGTTATCCAATTTTATTATGCCAATTTCCTTTTTAGAAATAATACTATTCACACTACTTTATCTCCACCCTCCAACCATCACTTATTTACTCAAATTGCCACTAACTTTATTCATAAATAATCACTTTACCTATAAATGGACCCCATAAGTCCACAACATCTCATCATACCCCCAACTTATCTACTTTATACATAAACTCATCAATATTCATTAAAACCCGTGTCCGGAGAAGTGGACATAATAAAATTGGACGGAGGGAGTAATAAATATAATTGAAAAAAATGTTAAATTTTTTTTTAAAAAATAATTATAATTCTGTGAAATTATTTTTTAAATATAATTATAATAATTTATCATACAAAATTAAAATATAAAAAAATAAATTAAGTAAATAAATAAAAATTTATTATTAAATATTTAAAAATATATTTAAAATTCCGTGTAATACACGTGTTGTACACTAGTTACACGTATTTGACACACCTTATTTCTTTTTCATATATCCCCTATTACATTGCCGTATCTTCTTTATATTAATTTTGCTTATGTGTCGTTTTTATCTTAATTTTGTTGATGTGTCGATATCTCAAAGACTTACATTTTATTGATTGATTTTTATATGTGTATAATTATTGTGTGATCTTTTTTTTCATATATCAAGATTGTATTGAGTTCATAAAAATAGAAAGTTTGACTATCACAATATTAATTATAGTCAAATAATTAATTGTTTTAATGTTATTAATTGCTTAAAAATGAGATACATGCATTTTATTCGAAGAATGATTACTTATTTTATTCTCTCATTTTCAGTGTAATAACATTTATTAACATTCCGCGTAATACGGTGTGTTCATCTAGTATATTTATATTAATTACATTCTGAAAAGTTACGACCATTCTTGCAATAATCAAATACTATGGTAGCCCTCTTGATCTTGTCGTATATGCCCTGTTCTCGTGGATCAAGTTGCCAATTTTTAGGCGCGTTCCAAATAAATTGTGGAGAGTAGCAATTTAGAGGATGTGAACGGTCGTAAGGGCATCCAATGATTCCAAACTCACGAAAGTTAGCAACAAATGGGCCGTGACTCCAGTCTGGAGGCCCCCTCCATTGTGTTGCGTTCCATACACTTGTTTGAACGAACATTGGCAATTTTGGGTACTTGAGCATTTTCCCATCATTCTTTAGCACTCTAATTGGAAATTTATCCACGGAGAACCTTTAAAAATAAATAAATAATTGTAAGTCAACAAAAATTAAATTAAACGAGCAAGTGCATAAATTATACCCCTCCGTTCTTAATCAGTTTTCACACTGATTTGGACACGAAAATTAAGAAAAAACGATAATGTAAAATTTATTAAGGTGATAACGGGTATTGTGTAAAAAAGTGTAAGAACGAATTTTGAGGATAAGTGTTGTGAGAAACTAATTAATAATGTAGGACAGACAAAAAATAAAAGTGTGTGACAAAGCTAATGTTAATTACACTATTTGGTGTTGGTTCCATAGAATTGCATATTCATGAAAAGCTAATGTTGGATCAAACCAAAGTTTAAATGTTTGCTCCCTGTGACCGGAATCATCCGCAAATATATTAGTGCTTAATATATATGGCGTTCCACCCACGAACTCGAAATCAAGTTCATCATGATTTATTTGAGCATTATCGGGCTCCGAAGTTAACTGTGTGACAAAAATAAATAAAATTGTTGTATGTTTTGATAAGCACGCAGAAGCAAAATGTGATGCAAATATGATTTTACATAAAATGTAGTCACGACTCCTCTTTCATTTCGCGGAACTTTAATATTCATAGAAAAAATGCCTGAACCATAAGCATATTTTGATCTAAATCCACCTCCTGCATTACAATAATTTGAATCAAGATGATGTAATTAATAAAAATTAATAAAGAGAATATAATATTATAGACGGTTTAGAGATCGATTTGTAAACAGAATACACATGAATCGACCCACAGGTACATACTGATTAGAGACCACAATTATCGGTCTCTAATTGTAGACCGTTTAGAGACCGTGTTTTGACCCGAATATTAAACGATCAACACTTTGTTAAGGACTGTTTTGAGACCGCCAAATCCGGTCTCTAATTTTCAGACTGTCTTGAGACCGTGTTTGACCCGATTAATAAACGGATCGAAATGTTATTTGAGTCCGTTTAGAAACCGTATATTACGATCTCTAAATTTCACACCGTATTAGGGCCCGAAAAAAAATTCGGGTCGGCCCATCATTTGGGACCATTTTTAGACCGCAATAACGGTTTATAATTTAGAGGCCGACACATGAAAATGGTCTCTAACACATTAAAAAACGGTCTCTAATCGGTTGTTAATCAAATTTTTTATTTTTTTTCAAGTGATAAAGTAAAGTGAAAATTAAGGTGTGAACCAGAGTTTTGATCAAGTAGAATTTGAACTTGATTGCCATTATCAAGAGGGGTCACATGGCCTCCTCCCCATTGAGTAATATACTCTCGATTAAAGGGAATTTCTAGAGAAATTACAGTAAAAACAGTAGTAATAAGACACAAAAATATAGCGTGCTGCAGAAATTTGAAATGATCCATATGAACAATTCAAGACTAGTTTTGAATGAATAATGTGAAGGTACATGGTGGTATTTATATTTCAGATAACATCACTTTAATTAATATTCTATTTCAATATATTGATGATGAGATTATGAGTAGATGTTTTATAATTATTATAATACCCCGTATAATAATAATAGTAATAATAAATAAAATTGTAGCATAGTATATTTAATAAATAGTTATACTTTTATGTGTATTGATGTGGAAATAATAATGATTGATGTCCAATAACTTATTATGGCTTCTCATAATTAGAAACATATTATTTTACAAATTAAAGTAAATAAAGAAAATGAAAATATCATTTAATTAATATTGTACAAAGTAAATAAAAATTTAAAATATAAAATCAAGTTATAATGTTCTACCGATTTAAAATATAATTGGTTCCAAAAATAAAATAAAGAAATTGAAAATGTCAAAATGGTAATATCAACGTTCACTTGGAAATTATCGTCTAATTAAGTTTCAAATCACTGTTCATTTTGTACATTCTTTTATTTTATCTTAACTGGCATATGATAATACTCCCTCTGTCCCACAATTGTTTGCACTTTTTCCTTATTCGTCCGTCTCACAATTGTTTGCACTTCCTAAAAAGGAAACTTTTTCATAAACTGCACCCTCACAAAATTCACATATTTACACAAAATGTCATTACTTTTACACTTATTCCAACCACTTTCTTTACTTTATTCATATAAGTTTACAAAATTACCCCTCAACACTCCACTCATTACACCTTTTTCTTAATAAGTGTGCCCACAAAGTGGTGCAAACACTTCCGGGACGGAGGGAGTAGTAGATTATACTTCTTTTATGGTACTGCGCAATGCACAAGGGCAGATTTTGAGAGGTAAGTCATTAAAAAAAATGGGTCGTGTTGATGTTGACATTGGAGAGGCTATGGTGTTCTATGAGGCACTCTCGTACGTGGTTGAAAGTCCTTGAGTTAGATGAATGTGTAATCGAGGGGTGTGCAAAGGTGGTAGATGATGCCATTAATTCTGCAAATATATATATTTAATTATGTAGATGTTGTTAACTATTAAATGCTTTAACATTATCAACAACATCTTAATTTGACCTTTCGTGATGTATTATAAGTATTTTTTAAAATGTTACATTAAATGTTGGACTAAATGCTCTCACATTCAGGGACGATTCTAGAAGCTTCTACAAGAGTTTGTAACCTGGAAGATTCCAAAATGTTGGAGGACGTGCTAGAAGGACCTGGAAGATGGAAGAAGGATCTAGAGAGATCATGAGAGTTAAGATCCGAAAAAAATAGGATCTTACATGTAAGACTCTAGAACTCGTCTGTTTCTCTATAAATACCGAAGGAGGCTTTCACTTTCAAGAATGCACTATTCGAGTAACACCTTCCTTGAGCGTTCAACCGTGTTAGGAGTTATGGCCAGTAGTTGTATGTTTTAATGTACACCGAAGGATACCATACCTTCCCGTGTATTTAGTTCTAGTCTTGTTACTACACCAATAGGATTAGTTCTTTAGACAATGTTCATACACTTAAGTCTCTTTACAGATTTAGGCACCTACCTCGATTGTAGTTTCCTGCCTCGATTTTAGTTTCGGTTTGTGGAATGTTGAAGTAATTGCTGAGACATTTCACACGGCATCTTTATACTTACAAGCTAAGTGTTTTTCGCCGTAAGGCTAGCATAGGTTTTGTTATTAATAAAATTTATGTTAAAAAGTATTCCATTGTGTTCTTATCGTTTTTAGTGTTTTAGTCTTCTGCAGTGTGATTTACATTCTTATATTATGTTAGAGCATTATGTTAGAGCCAGTGTTGCACTATTTGTCTCAACATTTTGTACAACATTTCTTTCTTTACTTAAACACTAGATACCACGCACACCTTTAGTTGGTATCAGAGCCAACACCTGACGACACTAGGTTTAGATCCTTGCTTAAAGTGTATTTTAGTTTATGTTAGCAATGGAAACACATCACATATCCACGACACTTAGGCCACCCGTTTTAAATGGTTCAAATTATGTTTATTGGAAGCCTAAGATGCGAATGTACATCAAATCAATTGATGAACGTGCTTGGAGGACTGTACTGTTGTGATATTCTATATCCCTATGTTTTGTATTGATAAACCAAGTATACTTGTAATAGGATAAGTAGTATTGTATCATATCAGGATTAGGATCTTGTAATAGATTAGGATCTGGTCATATCAGCAGAGTTGGAAGCCAGCTGATACGGTGGAGAAACGCGCGCAAACTAAAGATGAGAAGAGAAGATCGGTAGACCACTGTAAAGGGTACTTGTTCCCTCCCCAACAAGTAGACCCGTATCCTCATAAAGTAGTTGAGGATCTTGATCAACTGTCCTCCTCACTACAAGAAATTTGAGAAATTGCGACGAAAAAAATTGTCATAAAAAACCCATTTTTCGTCACGAAAGTTGTTCAGCGACGAAATTTTTCGTCACAAAGAATGTCACCAAATGTGCGTGGCGGTAGGTAAAATGCGACGTTATTTTGATTCGTCACTAAAAGTCATCATTTGATGACGATAAAGGTCATCGTCACTATATCATTCATCTACGGTGACATACAAATCGTCACATTTGGAGTTCAAATTTCGTTACTTAATATGATATTTCGTCACTAAATGTTAGAGTTTTCACAACGATTTAATTTATTGTCACTAAAAATTACTTTTTTGTGACGATTGTCCATCTATTACTAACCTTATCAAATTTTAGTGACATTATTTTTTGTTACAATTAGACTAACTATTTTGTCATATTTTGTATATTTCGTCACGATATATTTGTTCTTTTGTGACAAGATGTTGTTCGTTGTTATATGTGTGTATATATAATGACGATAAAATTTGTCACTAAAAAGTACGATTTAGTGACAAAATTTCTACTGTCATTAAATGATGTGGAAATTGTGACAACTTTTTTTTGTCATTATAAATGATATGGAAATTGTGACATTATTTTTTGTAACAATTAGACTAACTATTTTGTCATATTTTGTATATGTCATCACGATATATTTGTTCTTTTGTTACAAAATGTTGTTCGTTGTTATATGTGTGTATATATAATGATGATAAAATTTGTCACTAAAAAGTATGATTTAGTGATAAAATTTCTACTGTAACTAAATGGTGTGGAAATTGTGACAATTTTTTTTGTCATTAAAGATAATAAACTAATTTGCATTAACCAAAAAATTCCTTCAAGGAATTAGAAATCAACAAACAATATTTGTTATCATTACATGTAATGGGAAACTAAAAAAAATATAATGTTTATATTTCTAAAACTCCAAATAACTATGATATTCCATTATCTCAACTTCAAATGACCATGATGACATCTTCTCCTCTGGAGATATTATCTCCTTTAATTCTATCATTCTCTTGGCCAAAAAATAGTTTTTCCCTTGTGTAGCCAATTCTCTTTCAAAACAGAAGTATTTGCACCTTGCACAACCAATTCATCTTTCAAAAAAACCACTTCTATTTTGAGTTCTTGCACCTTTAGTGTGCTGCATCTTCTTGGAGGCTTTGGACCATAACAAATACCTTTTACATATATTGTTCTATGACCGAACACCTAGACTATCACATCTGCACTCATCTCAATTACGAGTTGAATATATTCTTCTCAAATTTTTTCACCATCTTTTAAAAATTAAGCATAAAAAAGAAGTAAATTAACATCAATTTTAGTAATATAACTAAATCTCATAAATGTGTCTACATGGCTTACTCAATTTTCTTCTACGCGCCTCCTAAAATTTCCCACCATCTTTTTTGTTAATCATGTGTATGCTCGCACAAGTCGGTTCAGCCACATGGTTCTCCAGCTAACTCAAGTTCAAACTACAAAAAAATATCAATTACAGACATATCAATCAAAAGGCAAAAGTATCTTTATATACGTATCAACAAATATAATTGGCAATACTGCAAGGATTATAATGCAAGAAAAGAGGCACACTATATAAATTTTTGTTACAGCTAGAATTGTAAGGACATAAAAGAATTGCTTACAATAAATGTCTACATAGCCATGACTGCAGATTGTTGATCAATAAATGTTGCAAAAGCAAATGGCCGGATTCGCTGGAAGTCTAGAACACATAAACGACGAGTTAGAATAATATACAAGAACATGAAAAATTCAAAGCAATAATAGCACAAAACATTCAGTTGGAGGTTAAACTAATAGTCTAATACTATATTTTTTTTTATATATAAACTGAATTTTATTAATAAGAAAGAGAAGAGTAAGGGTTGACTGTTGAGAGATCGCTTCCCTGAATACACACTTCACCGATGATTACATCAATTACAAGGCAAAACGCTGATCTCTAGTTAAAATCCGAAATACTGATATCTCTGAGACCTATGTCCATACAGTCAATAAGCAACTCTATACTTGATCCTATCCCAAATATCATATATTGCGTCAATGAAATTCTAGAAAAAAATTCTCTTGTTCTTTTCAATCCAAGCAGACAACAGAACCAATAGAACAAAAAAAAAAAAAAATTCATAGCACTTTGCCTTTTTTATTGACTGTGGTGCCTAAGTTACCTACTAATAGGTCTGAAGCTGAGAAGAGTATTACACATTGCAAGCTCAGCTCATTGATTATTTTATTCCAAATGTCATAGGTAATTTTTACCACATGATAAGGTTAAATAACTATGTTTTATGACCTTATTTAACTCAAAGTGTACGTAAGTCAATGCCACCTAAAGAACAAACTTTTACCACGAAAACAGTATGATATTTTAAATGCAACAAATGCTCATTTCTCAGCACGACATAGAGGGCATTCTGCATCCATTAGATTCAGAATGTAAACTGCAGACCCATATAAACTCAAAATTCACAAGTAAAGGTTTGTGATGTGTACTAATGCAGTATTAAGAGTCTGAGACCAATTTACTCAATGTAAAATTCATTTGTTCATTAAAATTAAGTTAAGTGAAATCAAGAGAGCATACAGTCATACTACGTGTTCCCTCTTGCAAAAGGACACATACTTACTCAATGCTGCACACTGTTCTCTATTCTCTAATATATTGTGTTCCTCTGTAAATCTAAAATAAGAGGAAGGGAAATCAAAGCACAACAATCTACTTAAATTCCTACATATAGTAATATTCCTCTATTCAACCAAATAGGGAAGCAATTAATACCATATCTAATTCTGCAACTATTTGTCAGAATTTCAAGCATCTAGCGCCATGAAAGGCCCTTGGATTAAAATACTAAATTAGATTACCTTCAATACTCGCATAGCATTGATGTGAGCAGCACAACGACTTCTGAGCGTGGTGCCACACATCCACAATATGTTGATGATGCTCATCTCCACAGGAGACCTATTTCATACAACGATTAATTAAAATTTACATATGTACAAGAAATTCAGAATTAATCAAAGGAACACTTGAGTAGAAAAACCTGAATATGAAAACAAAGAACGGTTTGTTAGATGAACTTCGAAATGGAGACGAAATAGACTTAGACTGACCGGCGAAGAGTCTAGCAGCGTCGCTAGAGTATAGCTGGTGGCGGCGCAAGAGTATCCTCATCCAAAATCCCGGAAGATTCATGAGGCTTGAATGACAACAAGAATCGAGGTTAATACATAGTCGAGAATCGAAAATAAAAGTAAATCGTACGCCGCCAAGAAAGAGGCAGGATTGAAGTGCGCTTCCGTGAAATTAAAAAGTGCTAGGGTTCTTCTACCTTTCCTGAAATTTCTTCGAGGGAAGTACTTTTATATTTCCAATTTTTTCCACATAATCAATTTCTGTATTTAAAAAAAAAATTAAAATCCCAATCAAAAACTAAAAGTTTCCCTCCATAAATTTAAATTTTGAAAGACGCGGCTCTTAATGTTTTGTTTGTAGAATTGAGTATTTTTAAAATAACTACTCCCTCCATTTCATTATTTCTTTCACAGGTATAAAATACATAAATGAGTTGAATTTTGTGTATATATGAATAAAAAAGCTAATGACATTTGTATAAAATTGAGTATATTGTGAGAGTGAAGTTTAAAATGATTTTTAATTTTAAGAGTGTGAAAGTTATTCTGAAACATCCGAAAAAAAAAAGTGATTTGTACATCGTCAATTGTCTGCACTCTTATTTTATTCTTCCGTCTTACAATTATTTGCAGACGAAAAAAAAATTACATAGACCTCACACTCAAAATATTCACATATTTACATTTAATTCAATTTATCTGTTTATTTTATTCATAAAAATTAAACAAATTACAAATTAAACAAATTACAAATTAATAACTCAACGGTGTAGACTCTCTCTGTCACCCGCAACGACGGGACTCTCCTCTAAGGGGTGTAAGTGAGTCGAGTCAACTCGTGAGCTACTCGTACTCGACTCGAAGTTAATCGAGTTGAGTTTCGAGCTATCGAGTTCGAGCTCATAAATACTCGGCTCGAAAGGCTCGCGAGCCTAATTGAGCTTGGACAATATTTACTATTTTGCCATTAATATATTATTTATATTTATATACAAGTAATCGAGCTTGAGCTCGAGTCGAACTCGAGTCTATTTTAAAAAAAATATGTTTTATAATTAATTTTGAAAATTATATAGGTAATTGAGTCGAGTCGAGCTTATTGAGTTTCTTATCGAATCGAGCTCGATCTTTAAAATTTTAGACTCGACCGAGTCAAGTTTCGAACTTCGAGTATAACAATCGAGTCGAATTTCAGACTCAACACTACTCAGCTCGTTTACACCCCTCTCCTCTACTCTCGCCGCCACATTATCATTGCAATTTGATGATTTTTTTATTTCCCTATTGAAGTTTGAATTCCCCTGGTTTTGTTCACATTTAGTTAAAGTTGAAAGTATTTGAATTTGACTTCCCAATTGAAATTTTTGAAGAATTTGTAGTGTCTAATGGATGATTTTTATGTCTTGCAATATTCTTAAAAATATCTAATATATATTCTCAAACAAAATTATAAATATTTTAAATAGATATAAATAAAAGAATATCATATACTAGAAGACGTAAAACAAACCTCTCTTGGCCAGGAAATATTAGCGCTCATAGTAAAAAAACGCGCGCTTGAAGAAGGCGGGAAAATAAGGAGGGAACCTAAATTTCTAATTCACAGTACCTAAACCTAGAATCCTTTTCTGATTCTGCCGCTCACCAACCTTCTCTGCCATTTGAGTTCATATCTCAATTCTTGAAGGATCGTCGCCTGGGTGTTCCACACAGACGCCCGCCCCTTTTTTACAGACGTCTTTGTGGTCGCTCCGTCCAACTCCACCCTCTGTCGGTGCCCGAGCCTCTGCCGGTCGCGGGCACTTTGTTCTCGCTGGTGTTGCTTGCTCGTAGTATTCAAGAAACAGTCGACCGTCGTAATTAGGTGATTTATATGTTTGAGTCTCAGCCAGTCTCTCAACTCGGGTATCTAACTTTTCTAATCTAGCGATTTGTTTTTTTATGAAATGAAATTAAATTAACGTTTTCTGCCGATTATGTTAGTTTTTTTTTTTATTGCACAAGTTCTATAGGGCAGCATGCGTTTCTGCCAATTATTGGATAGGTTAATCTGTCGTTTCTTGCTACTTGTACTGATTCGGTTAATCCTTGGATAGGTTGATTCTTGGATTATTGCATAAGTTTCTATTGATTCGGATGTTTATGTTGATTCTGCAATTCTTAGATTAATTAACGTTTCTATGTTATGGTATTGGTTGGAAATTACCAAATTTTCTAATTCCATAAACCACACCATTCTTTTGGCACCAACTGTTATAATGACAAGAATAAAACTTAATTTAAGTCTGATTTTTCATTTACATGCCTTTGAATTATTTTGATATTTTTTTTAAACTCTCTTGATTATCATAAAAAATCTGTCTCTTTAGCAAGTAGAAGATTAGATTGGTGGCAGTTTTTTTAGTTAACTTGGTGATAAACTACAGTCTGATAATTGTATATGTGATGAGATTTGTAAAATCAAGTCACAGATTAAAATACTATTGCTTGATCAATATCTTTGTGCAAACTAAACCGGGTTCATGTGTTGATGATTTTGCTTGATACATCATAGTTACTGTATCTTGTAATCAGAATTGGTTCAACTTACAAGAAACATGAATTTAAAATTAGTTTGATAAGTAAAACTATACTCCCTCCATTTGTTATTAGATTGCCCCTTTGACTTTGAAAAGTTTAACATGAGGTAAAATAACTTTTTGTTGAGTGTGTATTAGTCAATTGAAGAGAATAAAACAAAAAAAGATACTTTTATGATAGAAACGTAATGACATTTAGTGTAATTTTAAGATATATGTAGGTGACCAAAATGGAAAAGGGACAAACTAATAATAGATGGATGGAGAATATGGTTAAAATTCAAGTAACTATGAATCTTTTTGCTATAATGTTTTTCTGTGTAATCTCCCTGTAATAACAGGTTGCGGAAACCTCAAGACTGTATCAATTGGCAGATTAAATTAGAGTTTTGTATTGTTTCTGAATATATTTGAATCACAAAAAATGTAGTTTGCTTAGGGTTTATTCTCAGAACTAAGCATAAAAGATTGTAATAATATTAACTAAGATGATTGATCTACGTATCTTTGTGTGTATATTGTCAACAACTTATTTCCTGAAGGGGTTTGAAACATCATGCAAAATACTGGTCATCTGAAATAAGATTTCCTAGCTTTCAAGTTTCAACTGCATTTTCCTTTTTTCTTTCTTATACCTTTCACAAAATTAATTAGTTTTCATTAGTCTAAATTACTCATCTGATCTGCTTGTGTTTTAGTTTTTCACAAACAGAAAATCTAGATTACATAGATGCTTTGCTTATTGTGCTGTGATATTTTAGACTGATATTCACTACATCTTCACAGTGGTTCACAATCTCCAGGTTCATCTTACCGTTCCACATCCTCACAGTATGTATGCTGATTTTGCTAAACAATAAGAATCTTCATTGTATGTCTACATTATGCCTACATACCTTGATTAACCCCCTGAATGGGCACCTGACTAACGAGTCCTACTTAGGACACGTGCAGTGCTCTATTTAGTACATGGAAGTGCGTACTATGATTATTTTTTCTATCAATAACTGCATGCATTGGATCCTCTCATACATTACGATAGGAACTCCCAATTCTCTAGCAAATACAGCCCTTTTGATCAGTTCTTTAGTATTTTCTTTTATTTTATTAATATTAGTTAGTCATTTAGACCAACTAGGCTTAGTGAGTCCTTTCTTCTGTGATGAACTGTTAGTACTAGTCCTACATTTTGTCTCCGTGGGCTAGGAGAAAGGCCCCCGGTGTGCACATGACGGAAGCAAGGCGGTTAACCTCTTTCAAATAGGCAACATGGATACCGTTAGCTGTGATGTGTTGATTGTGATCATTTATTAGTTGAAAATTTTCTATATGAAGTCCATGATACATACTGCATATATCTTTATGTGAAATCAGCCTTTTGGAATCAAAATTCTATTGTGTGGTATGTATTGGAAAATGCAGATTGACACATTTGATTTTTTTCACAACTGAAAGGTGGTTGGAGAATCCCCATCAAGGTAATGTGGATACGTGATAAAAAGAAACTACCTAGTAACATCTTGGTTTTTTTTATTACTATATGATATTATTATTGATTTTGGAGATAGCTTACATTCTGGTGTTGCGTTGTCTACTCATCATGACTAGCTATAAAAGCCATATTTGGTAAATAAATCCAATAGGCAGGTATATTAGGGAGAAGTTATATAAGTAGTTTTGTGTAGCAAGAAAAGTGTTGCATGTTTAGGCAATTATATTTCATTTGATATTGCAGTTTTTTTAGTTTGTACTATTAGATAACTTATTCATTTTTATTAGGTTTATTAATCATTGAGAAGAATAAGTTGGTTATATTTGTATGTTGTAAAGTTTATTAATGTCCATGTGCACTAGATATTTAACTTTTTAGTATATTATGTGTTTCTTTGTTCATCTAAGTTAATGTTCACTTGAGTTAATTTTGTTTATCAGATACAGTCATTGCTTTGGCAGTTGAAGACTTGGATCAGTGTTTTGCTCAAGACATATATGATAAGTACATATGTGTTTTTGTATGCATGTGTATTGTTGTCAAATAATTTATACAAAAAATTAATGCGAATAAGGTGAAGTAAGTCCTAAGATATAGTGTGTAATTTATTAAATTTGTTTTATTTTTTTGACAAATATTAAATTTGACTTTGAATTATGTTTATGTTTGAATTGATCAGCAACCCATCTATTGTTATTATGCTTCAGAAGTTTTTTACATTTTAGTACATTTATTAATATTTTTAACTAAGCATGATGATGACATTAAGTATGTTTAAGGATTTGATATTTATATTTATGAGATTGTGCAGGGATAGAGCGTCGAAAATGAAATAAGCAATTCAGCTCGGAAGTGAGTGAAAAAGAACAGGTTAAACAAAAGATTTTTGCATATGTGCTTCAGGTACAAATGTTTATAATTTGATATTAAGAGCTAAAATTTGATTTGATTAATATGTTATGAATCTCTTAATTAAATAAGGAAAAGATCTATATATGTTTCAATTAGGCTTTATTTTAGTTTCATTTAACTTTGTATCAAAACATAATCGTAGAAGTGCACCTTAGTATTTTGTGTAAGTTTTTCTAAAATGATTTTGGGGTACTAAGGAGGAAGTAATCATTGGAACTGAAGTTGATTTTTAGCCGATCTTATGTCTTATATTATATCCAATTGTGTTTGCTGATGTTTTTTAGAAAGAGCCTACATGCTCCCTCATTAGTTAAATGTTGTAATCTTAGAAGTTTCTTCAGAAAAATTGAAGATTTCTACAATTTTTTTAGATGTGCATTTAATTTTATTGCTCCTATAATTATGATATTTTTAGTACCAAAATAACCAGATGTGTATTTTAAAAGTTCTATGATCTTGTCCTATCCAATTGCTGAAGTTTATTAGAAAGAGCTTACACGAGTTATAAGGTCCTTTAGATGGTTGGAAGATCCAAACTACTTTTTTAAGGTCCTTAATCTATTTATTTCATTTTTTTGTTCACTTATACTGAAAGCAGCTTACTAACATGGAATAAGCAATATTGATTTTAGAAGAAAGTTGATAAGCGAAAACTTATAATATAAGGATTCATAGCTTTAGCAAGACTAATCAAATACGATGAAGAGTACTATAGTACTCCCTCTGTTCCAGTAAAAGCTATCCAATTTTTTTTTTTCGTCCGTTCCAAAGAAAGTTATCAATTTTATTTTTGTAACTATTCATTCTCACATTTCATTATATTTTTCTCTTTCTCCATCATATCACCTCTAATACATTAATTTATTCTTTCATATTTCTTAATTTTTGTGACCAAAGTTTATGTATAGTTTTCATGATTATAGATGAAAATAGTTGAACAATCTAAGGTTCATAAAAGGCCAAGTACTAATATTCATAATGCCCATGCTCAATTTGAAATATGATTAAGAATTAAGAGATCGACCTATTGGGCCAGAAAATTGACTTACTACTATTATAAATTTATAAAACAAAGGTACGTAGATGATGATAATCAAAATCATAGGGGATAAAAAAGATATATTAGTTACATCAATAAAAGATTAACAAAATCATGAGAACATTCCCTTTACCCCTACCGAATATGGAAGAGACCAGCAGTGAAATAAAGCAGTGAAATAAAGGTTGTAATTCTGTTAACTCTTGATAATAAAGTCAATAATTATTAAATTGACGCTAGTTAATATTATGACGAAAACATTTTGTCACTAAATGTTTGAACAATTAATGACGAATAATATAATCGTCATGAAAAAATATTTTATGACATTGAATATCATAATCAATAATTATTAAAATTGTCACTAGTTAATATTGTGACAAAAACATTTTGTCACTCAATATTTGAAAAATTAATGACAAATAATATTATCGTCATAATAAAACAAAATTATGACGTCGAATATCGTCATCAATAATTATTAAAATTGTCACTAGTTAATATTGTGATGAAAACATTTTGTCACTGAATACTTGAACAATTAATGACGAACAATATTATCGTCATAAAAAATATTTTTACGATGTTGAATATCGTCATCAATTATTATTAAAATTGTCACCAATTATTATTGTGACAAAATTATTTCATCACTAAATATTTTAAAAAATTAATGACTAAAATTATTATCGTCATGTGAAAAAATATTTTTATGACGATGAATATTGTCATCAATGATTATTTAAATCGTCAACAATTATTATTGTGACAAAATAATTTTATCACAAATAATTTTTTATAATTAATGACGAAAGTTTAGTATCGTCAAGAAAATATATTTTTCATGACGTCAAATTTCGTCACCAATTCTTATTAATATCGTCACATAGAATTATTGTGACATATTTATTAATATCGTCATGAAAGTTACAAATTTGTGACGAAAAAATTATAAGTGGTGACGAAAATAAATTTTATCATATTTTTTAGTATTTTAATGACGAAAAAATTATATTTGGTGACAAGATTAAGTTTTGTCATAATTTCTATTTTTTATTGACGAAAAATAAAATTCGTCACCATTAAGTGACAAATTGTGACGATTTTTTTGTCGTCGCTAAAATTTTTGTCACAAAATGTGTGATTTTCTGTAGTGCCTCTTGGGACGTTAAAGTATCCAATGAGGCTAATATCACATAATGAGATGTGAGAGTGGATGTAGGATATTGAGATCTGAACCACTATAAATTTATGTGTTATTTACTACTTTAGCATGCATATTTACATAGCATATGTTTAAAGGAAAATGTCTTATATCAGCTGACAACAAGTCAACTGATATGCTCATTTGTTTTGCTATTCGAAAGTTCATAATCAGAAGACACCAAGTCTTCTGATACCATAAGATGTTTATGCATGAAATAAGTTTTTTTTTAAAATTTCCATAAGCAGTATAGACGAGTATAATCTTCCTAAAATGAGCACACTACAATTTCGCACACGCTTCTCTATCAGTTGATCTAATTAGTAGATTAGCTAGTTTTAGACTCCTAACAAATCTGCTAACCAAATAATCTATTAGAAGAGTTACTTTATTTTCTACCCTTAAACTCTATCAAATGACATCAAGTCATTTGATCTTTCAGAAACTCGTCTGTTGCATACTCCATAAAAAGGGACCACCAATTGGTATCAGAGCAGTGTTTTCAAAAGACCATTGCTTTGAATATCTTTTTGTTTTTAAAAGAATATTGAATCAAATTTTATTTTTCAATGGTCGCCTGAATAAATCCATTTTTTTGAAAAACTGCTTTCTGCATGCATATTATTTTCATAAAATCATACTTGCATGTCTTTCAATTTTTATGTTTTAAAACAGGTCAACAGCTTAGGGGGATTGTCAGCTCAACTGAGTTCTACCACTATCTAGATTTATACGCGTATGTGCAAAATAAGAAGATCATGGTGATCTAAGTTGTTAGAAGACCTGAAGACAAATAAACTTTAATGGATGTCGTCTATTCTGTATTTATCAGTTGTAGAATAAATAAGAAGACCTCTGTAAAATAGCTGATTAGGTGAGTCTGTACTTTAATAGTGCTATCTAAATAAAACTCGTTTATTTTAGCTTTTGGAGATAACATCTAGTTATCTCATCAGATGACATCTTCTCATTGTCATCTAAACAAAAGTTTTCTATTTTTACTTTTTCAGCACTATTACTTATCTTCTAGCATAAGTCTGTTCTTATAGGTTCAGATTAGTGTTAGGTCATATTTGGTTGTATCAATAAGAGGATATGGTTGGGATATTCTCTATCCTTATGTTTTGTATTGATAAACCAAATATACTTCTAATAGGATAAGTTGTATTGTATAGACAACTTCATCATTCTTCTTGTAATAGATTAGGATCTGGTCATATCAGCAGAGTTGGAAGCCAGCTGATATAGTGGAGAAACGCGCGCAAACTCAAGATGAGAAGAGAAGATCAGTAGACCAGAAGAGTAAATCAGATGAGTGGAACTCATCTGATGATCAACTGAGTATGATCAGTTGAGGTCTTATCAGCTGAGTAAGCAAGATCACCTGAGTAAGCCAAGCACAGCTGAGACAAAGTCTGCTTGACTAACCAGACGAAGTCTGCACAGCGAAGGAAGCAATCAGAAGCCAATTGTCAAGAACAGAAGAGATGATCGTAAGATCAGAAGAGATGATCGTAAGATTAGAAGAGATGATCGTAAGATCAGCTGATTAAAACAGCAGAGTTGAAGGTCATCTGAATCAACATAGTATTGTCACACCAGAGCTGATGTGGACCAATTGGGAGATGACAACAGACACCTAGATCCTGATAAGGCACAAAGATCAAAAAAGCCTATGATGCTTTGATTATTACTAAGCAACGATAATAATCAATAGCATCAACCTATAGATTGATGTTCCTGAAGTAGTGGGATTTTCTTGTTGCTTTCCAACGGTAACACTCAAGCAAATCACACCATAAATACTGAGTTCAGTTCATATATCAGGTACGCGTGAGGGTGATGCTTAAGGCCGAGCAAATGTTCTAAGTCCAAAAAATCAGAAGTGCTCAAGAACACCTGAACAGAAGACATCAAGCAAGCATCCTTATACCCACACCCCCAGTGAGTGAACTCATAATATATCTAAGCCAGCATAGTCTTATACACATCCCAAGCTTAGAAGAGAAATTTCCAATCCTAGCTTTAGGCTAACTCAGATTGTAAGAGAATTTCTCATACTTAGTCTTTCTCGAGTCCTCCCTTTTATACACCCATTTAGAAGATAGACCGAGGTATACAAACTAGGTACAATCAAGAAGAAGACCACTATAAAGGATACTTGTTCCCTCCCAAACAAGTAGATATGTATCCTCAGAAAGTAATTGAGGATCTTTATCAATCGTCCTCCTCTTAGGACGTTAAAGAATTCAAGGAGGTTAATATCACATAATGAGATGTGAGAGTGGATGTAGGATATTGAGATCCGAACCACTATAAATCTATGTGTTATTTACTACTTTAACATGCATATTTAAATAACATATTTTTAAAGGAAAATGTCTTATATCAGCTGACACCAAGTCGGCTGATATACTCATTTATTTTTCTATTCGAAAGTTCATAACCAGAAGACACCAAGTGTTTTGATACCATAAGATGTTTATGCATGCAATAAGTTTTTTTTAAAAATTTCCACAAGGAGTATAGACGAGTATAATCTTTCTAAAATGGGCACACTATAATTCTGCACACGCTTCTCTATCAACTGATTTAATCAGTAGACTAGTTAGTTTTAGACTCCTAACAAATCTGCTGACCAAATAATCTGGTAGAAGAGTTATTTTGTTTTCTACACTTAAACTCTATCAGATGACATCAAGTCATCTGATCTTTCAGAAACTCGTCTGTTGCATACCCCATAAAAAGGGACCATCATGTACTTACAAGTTGGGATGCACCAAAGAATCCAGCAGATGCCGATGGTGAAGTTCAACTCAAGAAAGAAGTTGATTGGACGGTTGATGAGATAACAACAGCGGGATTCAAACTCAAAGCTTTAAATGCTATTTTTACTTCTGTTGATACCTCTATGTTTAAAATTATATCTAACTGTTCTATTTCTAAAGATGTATGTGATAGGTTGCAAGAGCATTGTGAAGGTTCAGACAGTGTTCGAAGAACAAAGCTTCGAATGTTAGGGACAAAGTTTGAGAATCTTCGAATGAAGGAAGATGAAACCATTCCCTCCTATAACGAAAGGTAAAGTGAGATAATCAATGAATCACATTCTCTTGGTGACCCTGTTTCTAATGTTAGAGTAGTTTATAAGATATTAATGTTTGTTCCTAAAAGATTTCATGCTAAAATTTGTCCTATTGAAGAGGCAAAAGACACTGATAAGTTAAGTCAAAATGAATTAGTGAGTATTCTTAGAACTTATGAAATAAACACTAATCAAGTTGATGAAACTAAGGATGATAAGAAAGTTGTTGTTTTTAAAGGAGAGACATCAAACAAATCTGAGAGTCAGCCTATCTTGATGAATGTATGAATTGCTTGATGAATGTCTTAACAATCCTAACAACATTGCCTTACTTACTTACTAAGCATTTTAATAAATTTCTTAAGAAATCTATGCACAAATCTAAAGGAAACATTCAGCCTAAAATCCAATTCAACACATCAACACCACAACCAAAAAGAAGGAAAAGTCAATTCACACCAAGACCATCGAAAAGTGAAGATAAACCAAGGCATGACCCTGAATTTAGAAAATCAGTTCAATGGAATGCATGTTCTGGATATGGCCAATATACAAATGAATGTGCCAATATCGGACTAAATCAAAAACTGAATTTTAGTGCTATCTTAAGTGATGAATCAAATGATGATGATCTTGATGAGTTAAATGAAAATGAACACATAGATAGGCACTTTGAGTGTTGGAGTATCTCAAGAAGACACAAGGAGTGGATTGACGTTCAAGATTGTGAGTTGTGTAAGGACGAAGTCATGGGAAGCACTTGCATCCAAAAACACGGAGTTTGGAAAGATTTGGTGGAGAGTGGAAGAGAATTTCAAAGGATGACCTAAGAGTGAGGCCAACTTTGGGGAGGCGGTTTATGAGGTAAGTAGCAGCGGAAAGAGCAAAGGGCCACTAAGAGAGAGGTATGGAGGCATGACACAGCAAAGCGAGGCTAGTGTCACCTATGTGACGATGACGTCGTTCAGAGACACCGTTATGTTCAGGGGTGGGGTGGTAAGATGATTGATGCCATGGGTTGTAAGAAAAAGATGGAGGGTAATATATTCACCACCATTATCGGAGTAGAGAGTTATGATTTTGGTGGCAAGTGTGTTTTCTACAAGTGCTTTGAAGGCAACCAATGTGGCCTGAACATCTGACTGACGTTTTAGTGGATAAAGCCAAATATATTTTGTAAAGTGATCAACAAAAAGCACATAATATTTATAGCCATCAGTAGATAACACAGGAGAAGTCCAAACATCATAAAAGATTAATTGCAAGGGTGCAGTAGAAGAAAAAGTTGAATCAGAAAAAGGCAACTTGTGGCTCTTAATACATTTTCAAGAGTCACATGAAAAACTTAATTTATTGTCCAACACAAGTTTATTTGAGGAAACAACAGAATGTAAAATTTTGGATGAAGGGTGAACTAGCCGAGCATGCCAGATTAGGATGGGCAGTTTGGAGGCCGTGAGGGTCGAGGGAGATCCACACACATCACCAGGCCACAAGTAGAGTCCGTTAACGCGAGGACCGCGAAGGCGAACGACCCCTGAACGACGATCCCTCACCTGAAAAATCACAATCAGAAAATTGAACCAGAAACAAGATTGTGAGATATGCAAGGAACATGAAGCACATCAGTGAATAATAATTTAGGGCAAGCAGAAAAGGACAAGGAACCAATATTCGAAATGCACAGACCATAACCATTTCCAATCACAACACTGTCATTGCCATCATATGGGGAATGGAGCGCGATATTGGCAAGATCAGAGTTGATATGATGAGAAGCACCTGAATCAAGGATCCACTCAGAATCAGAAGGAGCCGACGTGGCCGTGTGAGTGGATGGTGATGCATAGGCGTGGCGGGCAACAGTCAGTGGGGGTTGGACAGTGTTGGAGATGACCTGGTAGTCCCCACACTTACGAATAGAATGATCGGGGACTCCACAAAGTTGACACTTGCCCATGTAGGGGCGAGGAGTGTAGGCTGGCGATGACTGAACGGGGCGGCCTTGCTACTAGAATGTTCGGGGGGATGGGTGCGCAGGCTGCTGATGTCAAAACTTGGATTTCTGGTGGGAGATACGTCCACCAAGGGGTGCCGAGAGGAGGGCAATGGCTGGAATTATAGGAGGAACAGTGGATCGATCAGCCATCTATGCTTCAGAACTTATAATTTTATTGTGAAGTTCGTCAAAATAAATAGTAGTGTCACGGGATTGAATAGCGTGAGAGAGTTCCTTATATGTATCATCCAGTCCAGTCAAGACATTGAACACAATGTCCTCAGGATCAGTGGTGACGCCAAGTAAAGAGAGTTCATCAACAAGGCCCCGAATTGTAAGCATATAATCCGAGACAGAGCGGGTACCTTTTGAGGGCAAGTATGCGCCCAAGAGACGGCTTAACGTAGGTCTTGACAAGAGTTGCCCAAGCCTTTGTAGAGGTTTTGGCGCCAGCGATGAGGGAGATGAGCGAGGGGGAGAGGGCACTGAGTATGGCGCTGATCAATTGATCTCGACGAATCCAGGTGTTGTAGAGTGGATTCAGACTGGTGGTGGTGCCTTCGGTGATGGTGGCCGAGGGACACACATTGGTGCCATCTAAAAACCCGAGCAGCCCATATCCCGTGAGAAGGCTGCTGAATTGGAGGCTCCATGCCATGAAGTTGGTGGAGGTGAGTTTGTGAGGGAGTTGGGAAGAGATGTTGAAGGCGATGAGGGATGTGGTGGTGGCGTTATTCTGTCCCGCGAGGACAACAACGGGAGGAGCAGGGGTGTCGTTGGCCATTGATGGATCTGGACAAAAAGGTGGGTTAGGGGAGTGGGCGGTTGATCCACAAACTGTGGAGAAATTAGGGTTTGGGGGAATGTTTGACTGATTAAAAAGGAAAATGATCAGATTTTGTGACGTTAGTAAAAAAATGGCTCTGGTTACCATAAAGAGAATGATTGAAGAGATGATTTATTGATTACTGAGATAGTGTATATAAAGATTTACAAGTGGGCCTAAACTATTGACGGGCTCGAATCTATTTACAAGTGCATTTAACCTAGTTACATAGATATGTACTCAATATAAACACGTTGCACTAAGATTGTCGCAAAAAAAGAGTAGGAGACGAGGGAAGAGAGAGCACAATCAATTAGGAGATTTTTGTCTCCAAAAAAAATTGTGCTACCCAACTTCTCCTTCAAGTGAAGAAAAGAGGACGTCATAAAGAGAAGACGATGAGTGGAAGAAAGAGAATAAAGAGCGAGAACAAATTGTCATTGAAGAGAAGAAGACAAAAGAGCGAGAATAACTTGTCCTTCAATTGAAGAGAAGAGCGATAACATTCCTTCAAGGGAAAGAGAATAGGACTCAAGAGAAGAGGAATGAAATACTTTGATTTACGATGTAGGAATGAAATATTTTACATTACATTATTTACATTGAGTATAATGAATTACTCCATTTGTCCATCAAAAGTGTGTTCACTTTTTTTTTATATGTTTTTAAAAATATTATATTTTAATTATAAAAAAGATATTTGGGATAACGAGTAAAAAATATTGTTGATAGATATTCAATTTTATTAATAAAGTAGAAAAAATATTAAAAAGTTAACTATTTAAATACACATCCTAATATACTACACAAGGAAATAACATCAACAAAGAATATTTATAAAATGGTAACAAACTATCTTAGTGACCAAGTAAAATATTCATTACAACAAACTTTTTGATGGCCAAGTCAAATTTATATTCGATAATCTTTTAGATTCTTCTGTTAATCTTGGTAACTTCTGATTGAATTACACTATTTCTAACACCAATTTCTATCATATCCTGCCTCTGACCTCAGCTAGGCAAAAAATTGTATACAACTTTTACACTGCATGTGCAAGTGACATGTATTTTTAATTAAAAGATATTTGATCTTTGTATTGAGAAGTATTAATTTGTTAGTAAGTTATTTTATTAAAAAAATATTAGTTGTGTATATTCTTTTTTTTTCAATTTCGTTGTATTATTAATAACAAAATTTTAATATTACAAGATAAACGGTTTCACGTGTATCTAAATTATCCTTGTCATCAATTACTGGAAAATATTAAAAAAAAATTAAAATATAACTGGACAATGAGCTTGGATTTAAGGACATGAGATGGTTTTAGAGAATTATATCCATCCATGATTCCATATAGATGAATACAAAGTTGTCAATATCATTTGCATTGAACTTTTATTAATTAAATTAGTGATTGTCAAAATGCCAAAGGAGATTTGCCCAATACACGAAGAAATGGAATTGCAACACTCTAAAATATTGGCAAAAATATTTGCCCAATTATATAATTTGAATATTAATTAAACTAGTGATTGTCTGATTGATAACTCAAAATGCCCAAAGAGATATGCCCAATACACGAAGAAATAGAATTGCAACACTCTAAAATATTGGCAAAAAAGATTTGCCCAATTATATAAAATTTGAATATTAATTAAACTAGTAATTGTCTGATTGATAACTCAAAATGCCAAAGAAGATTTGCCCAATGCACGAAGAAATGGAATTGCAACACTCTAAAATATTGGCAAAAAATATTTGCCCAATTTAGTTCCATTTTCTTGTAATTTGTTATGTTTTGGTCCAAAAAAAAGTTAAATGTACCAATATAGTCCTTTTTTTTTTTTTTTTTGCAATTTGTTATGTTTTGGTTCCAAAAAAATTAAATGTAATAGCAAAAAAAAAAAAGACTTACCACGCATTCTCTGGTAGTCGGTCGCGATGGGAATGCGAGCAGAGGATTCATCTAGCCTCACGTACGACACTTCTCCAATCCTCGGCTACCCACCACCAATTGGTCTTCTAGTCGCGAATCTTATTGGGGACCCCTTCGACCAACTTGAGGTGATCGCGGCTTTTTACGTAGTAATAACCATAGCCTACTTTCTTTCCGGCCTCGGCCGCTTGAAGAAGATAGTTGATCTCTTTCGGGCTAAGCCAAGTGTTCTGACAACCGTTCTCGACCGCCACCAGGCCGAACACCGTGAGGAGCCCCATGAGGTTCGACCACCCGTTCGGCAACATCTGAGAAGGGGCCACCCCTAGAAAGTGTAAAAAGTTTGAAATTCCGGGGTGCAGGGGGAACCTCAGCCCTGCCTCCATCATTCCAATGTTGACGGCGACCATCCCTTCTGGCGGCTGGTCGGCCCTCTCATCTTCGCGAGGAACAAAGAAGCAAACGTCGGCCGACAGTTGATATTTCTTCCGGGAATTTTCCAGCTGAGACGAGGAGACACTGCTTGCATACTTACTGGCTTCATACCTCGATTCATAAGCTACTCGGTATGGGCGAGGAACCTCTCTAGGCAGGTAATCGCAGAAATACTTGTAGTATGTCTCCCTCGAGAGCTCATCGCCATCCAGGTTTTCTCGTCCACTCAAAACATCTTTTATGCTCGCCGCATAACGAATAACTTCCTCATAATCCTCGTGGAGACTGCTTGTTAAATTCTCCTCGACTCGAGCAGGGTCGATCTGTTCGCCCACCCCTTTGTCCAAACCTTGGTCGCGTAGATCTGAGTCAGTCTCCTCATCATCCTCCTCGGCATCATTGCCGGCATCTTCCCTTTCGGATTCGTCGACCTCATCTATGTCAACGACCTCTGCCATTCTAACATGGCGGACTCCAACATTGAGGGGTTCAGGGGAATGGATCCTAGAGTCCGAAGAGGCTGTCCTCTCCACTAAGGCTAAGTCTAGGCGATCACCCTCGCCGGAATTTACGGAGCCACCGACCAACGGCGGCGGACCACCGCCGGAGCCACCACCAACATCCATTTTTTCTTAGAAATGGGGGAAAGAAGAGTTTTTAAGAAAGAAAATGTAAGTTTATTACCTTTTTGCCGATCGAAAACCACCTAAGAGTCGCCGGAAAAAGCTTGAAGAAGAAGGCTTGGAAAAAGCTCAAGAAGAAATTCGAAAGTTGCAGAAAGTGAAAAGTGTTTTCAAGAGAGTGAAGGTCCTATTTATAGGCAAATGTTTTCAGGGACCAATGTGCAAAAAACGGGGTAAATTGTGATATTTTCCAAAAATTTTGGGGTCATTTCCAAAATCGAGGTAGGAAAGTGACCCCACGCGCGACCGTTGAGGTCGGCATGCGCCCCACGCGCGCAATTCAAATTTCGGGCGCCGATCACGCGCCTGACACGTGTCAGATCCGCCATCATTAAAAGGTGCTTCGAAAGTCATGCTAGGCGCAGGAAATGAGGCGACCGCCTCCATCTTACGTCATCAAGATTTCAAATTTGATTTATTTCACCTTCCAAGAAGACGATCACACTGCTCGCCTTACTATTCTACGAATACGAAGAAAGGCGACCAGGGGGCAAATGTTATACCTAGTCAAAGAAGTCAATCTTTGACAAGTCAATCCTAGTCACCAGCTTGCGTGGCGAGGACTAGTCAACAAGATGAAGAAAATGTAATAGAAGTAATGTATTTAATATATTTAAGTGCTCGCCCAAAGATGTTGGCGAGCACATATCTTAGTTAGCTGCTCGCCCAAATGTGTTGGCGAGCACATGTTTATGTAATCAAGAGAAGACAAGTGTTGAAGCCTTGAGAGACAGCTTGGAGCACGGCGACCACCTTCCTCGAAGGTCTGGGCGACCACCGTAGCTCAGCTCATCAGCATCTCGCCGAGGATGACCACCAGAGGCGGTTTAACATTAAATGCACTGTCCAATCACCTTTTCGGGCAGAAGAAAGGTCCAGTAAGGGCGTGCCACGTGTAAAGGGCGGGCAGCCCCTAAAAACCACTATATAATGCCTAAAAGGCTCATTTGTAAGACGCAAGTTTCAGATCCCTAGAATCACCACACCCCAAAGCAATAAAGACTCCCAAAGCTCTCAAGCTTTTAGCTTCTCCAAGAAGCTACACCTTTGTGTTCTTCACTGTTCTTCATATTATCTTCATAAATCATCATATTAATCCATATTAACACGTAATAAACCCTCGATCATTATATATGTTTGTTTAGTGCTTACGAAAGCCCACATCCAGATCATCCGTTCAAAGCACGTACAACACTATGATCTATCATATATATAAAGAATATTTGGATGTTTTCTTGATATCACATATGGTTTAATTAGATGAATAGGTGTGGATGTATATGTTTGTTGGTTGTTTTCCTAATTAACATCTCTAATTAATTAATGAATAGGTGTGGAAGTTGATATTTGTCATTGGTTTTAGATTGTTTTTTAGATGAATGCTTTACATTATATGTCTTTCCTTTTTAGAGCATATATATATATACAGTGATTAAGAAACAATTAAGACACTCGTATAGTTGTTGGATACCTTTTCTGTCTCTTAGGCTGGAATATGGATATATAATAGTTAACACTTACTGATCCATGAGTTTACGAATTAAATTGGGGTTCGTGATTTGAGGAAGTCGTATTCCCATGTGGGTGAAGAAGATTTTGTGGGGCTAGAGGAGGATATTGAGGTGTCATTTGATCGATGAGCAGAAAGAAAGAGTGGTTTCCATTCATTGAATGGGAGGAATTGGGAAAACAACCATAGCTAGGAATTAAAGAAACAATGAATTGTGAAATTATAATTTCATTGGATCATAGTAAAGAGTACATGAAGGAAGTATTTATAGATGCAAAACGTATCTATCTAAATCTCTAATTAAAGAAAATAAAGATATATAAAATATATTATACAAGATATATATAATATCTCTTAATATATTTGTATATGCCTAATACGCCCACTCAAGATGGAGCGCCGTAGGAGAGTCCAATCTTGGTCATAAGTAGTTGCAGACGAGCACGAGGTAGTGGCTTGGTGAGAGCATCAGCAAGTTGGTCCGCAGACGAAACATGTGAGACCCTAAGCTGGGATGTCTTAATCAAATCTCGAACAAAATGAAAATCAATCGCAGTATGCTTCATTCGAGAGTGGAAGACAGGATTTGAACATAGATAAGTGGCCCCAATATTATCACAGTAAATAACAGGAAGAGTCGGAACTGAGAAACATAATTCATGAAATAAGGATTTTAACCATTGAACTTCAGAGGCAGCGGAGGCAATGGCACGATACTCGGCTTCTGTGGAGGAACGAGCAACTGATTTTTGTTTCTTTGAGGACCATGAAATAGGATTAGCCCCAAGAAATGCAATGTAAGCACTTGTAGAAGTACGATCATCACTGTTGCCGGCCCAATCAGCATCAGTAAAACAATGTAGAGATGAGGAGGGTTCGGGTTTCAATGTTATTCCTACATCTCGAGTCCCATTTAAGTAACGAAGAAGACGTTTAACTGCACTCCAATGAGCAGTGGTTGGAGCATGCATAAACTGAGACAACTTGTAAACAACAAATGCAATATCAGGTCTGGTGAGTTGGAGATATTGAAGACTGCCAAGTACCTGACGAAATTGAGTGGCATCAGCAGGAGGCGTCCCATCAGAAAGAGTGAGACGAGCTGACGTGGATAGTGGAGTCTGAACTGGTTTGGAGGTGATCATGTTATATCGAGTAAGGAGATCAACCACATACTTTCGTTGGGAAAGAAAGCATGATTTGTTAGTACGAAGAACTTCCACACCAAGGAAGTAGGAAATTAAGAGGGCCCAAATCTTTCACTGAGAATTTTGTACCAAGGTCCGTAGCCACTCGAGAGAGGAAGGGAATGTTATTTCCTGTGAGAATCAGATCATCAACATACACAAGGAAATATGCAATAACACCAGATTTATTGTACACAAAAAGAGACTCGTCAGACTTTGTGTGAATAAATCCAATCCCTTCCAAAAACGTCGTAAGAGCATAATATCAAGTACGAGGAGCCTGTTTTAATATTGATATAATGGGGGGAGTTGTAACAGATGGGTATTTGATTGGAGAGAGAGTATTTGAATGGGGGGAGTTGTAACAGAGAGGTATTTGATTGGAGAGAGAGTATTTGAATGGAGTGGTGAATTAACCTTTTTGGAATTATGGTTACTGTAACACGATGAAGCCTTTTAATATCTATCGTGGCTGACAGCTGGTGGAAGAAGAGACGTTTCTTAAGCAACTTCTTGGGGAAGAAGAAATAACTTCTTGAGGAACCGTTGGAATCGTGGGTTTTGTACGACAAAGACTGTCGAACACCGATTACAAGGGTTTGTGTGGGATCGAGGCGTGAGCCTAGAGACTCTCTGATACCATATAGAGAAACAATGAATTGTGAAATTATAATTTCATTGGATCATAGTAAAGAGTACATGAATGAAGTATTTATAGATGCAAAACGTATCTATTCTAAATCTCTAATTAAAGAAAATAAAGATATATAAAATATATTATACAAGATATATATAATATCTCTTAATATATTTGTATATGCCTAATATATAGTAGTCATAGGGATGTTACGATGCATTTTGATGGATTTGGTTGGAGTTGTATAACTCAGAAGTGGGACAAGAAGGATGTTATGCAGGGGATATTGATAAAACTGATACCGAGGAGAGATTGTTGAGATGAGGGATGAGGAGTTAGTGGCTTAATAAGAAGTGGTTTGGTGGTTGTTGATGACATGTGGTCTGGGAGAGTCTGAAACCGGCTTTTCTGAATGCAAGAACAGGGCATGTTAGCAAGATGCTGCTTACTATTCGCGCAACAGAGAATTGTGAACCCCAGAGCGTTTCTTTATAACCCGAGGAATCTGACTACTGCTGAGGAGAGGTGGGAGCATAAGGTTATTCATGATTATTGGTTAAATTTTGTCCTGATTCTTGCATCATTCTGTTATAAGGTTATATTCATGAATGAAAATTTGAACTAGATGCGTCCAGTAATTAATAGCATCATACCTTCATTTTGCTCTAATCTTGGATTAAGTTGAGACAAAATATATATGATTGTTGATTGAGGAATATATGGTGAAATGATTGATGACTTCTGATTTATAATGATTAAGGTGATTGATTGATCATGTATTACTTCCATTAACCACCACAATTGCCTTGTACAAAGTATTCATTTTCATTCCATTCTCATCGAAGAATAATTATGAACCAAATTCCCCCTTAATCTTGATAGCAAATTAGAGATTTACTTTCATGTTGGATTTATTTTGATTTTGGTCCAGTTACCTGCTACAACAGGTTTAACAGGTCATTTTTTAAAACACACCCCAAATGTTAAACATATCACACTAAAATTTAAAAACTATTTTTATTACTATACACACCCCCAACTATTTCTTATTTAATAAATTTCTAAAAATAATTAAATTAAAAAAATAAGAATTTAAATTAATATGAAAATACACTCTAAACGTTAATAAAATAATATTTCTTTTATATTACCTAAACCTACTATCACCCCATAAATTTTATAAAATAAAAATTTAAATTAATATGAAAAACATTAATAAAATAATGGAGTTTTAATTTTATTTATTTATTATTTATTTAAATATTTCTTTTATATTACCTAAACTTACTAACACCCCTTAAATTTTATATACGTTAAACATAAAAATTAAAAAAATCAAATATAGTTAAATAAAATTATAAACATATTTAATAAATTGTCAAAAATAATTTAATTATAAAAGTAAGAATTCAAATTAATATGAAAAATATAAATAAAACCTATAAAAAATACATAAATCTTCAAATCTTTAATAAAGCTAAAAAATTAATTAATTTAATTAGTTTTAAAAAGTTAATTGATTTTTTAATACTTTTAAAGATTTTTTTATTTAATTTAATAATTATTTCAAATTGATTTTTTATTTATTTATTAAAAATCTTTAAAAATAGTAAAAAAAATCAATTAAATCTTCAAAACTAATTAAATTAATTAATGTTTTTAACTTTGTTTAATTTTTGAAGATTTTAGTGATTTTTATATGTTTTATTTATATTTTTTATATTAATTTGAATTCTTACTTTTTTTTAATTTAATTATTGTTAGCAATTTATTAAATATGTATGATTTTATTTAAATATATTTGATTTTTTAATTTTTGTGTTTAACGTCTGGAGTGTATATAAAATTTATGGGGTGTTTGTAGATTCATGTAATATAAAAGAAATATTTAAAAGAAAAATAAAATAAAATAAATTTAAAACTCCATTACTTTATTAATGTTTTATTTGTGTTCTAACTTCTATAAAAAACGTCGAAAATAAGGTTAAATAAAATTTAAAAATAGTAGAAAATCAATTAAATCTTCAAAACTAATTAAATTAATTATTTTAGCTTTGTTTAATTTTTAAAGATTTAGGCGATTTTTATAGGTTTTATTTATATTTTTCATATTAATTTGAATTCTTATTTTTTTTAATTTAAGTATTTTTGGCAATTTATTAAATAGGAAATAGTTGGGGGTGTGTATAGTAATAAAAATAGTTTTTAAATTTTAGTGTGATATCTTTAACATTTGGGGTGAGTATAACATTTTATGGGGTTTGTTTTAAAAAATGACCTGTTAAACCTGCTGTAGCAGGTAACTGGTCCAAAATTAAAATAAATTGAAATTTAATGGACTAAATTCAAAAAGTGGTAACCTAATGGACTAAATTCAAAATTGTGGTAACTTAATGGACTAAAAAAAATATAATCCCTTATGTTAATTATACTGGTATCATTTAACAATATATTTCAAAGGCCAAGAGTCCAAAAGAAAGAAATCAAGAAACGAGTTCAAAAGAAAGCGATCAAGAAATGAGTAAACTTTCAGAGCTAATTTTGTATACAACTTTGAATTCACATCACCACATACAAATATACACCAAATACTAATAAGTTCCTCAAAGATGGCCATAAACCATGAAGAAGAATAAATACAATATAGACACTTATTGATTTTCATGTCAACAACAGTCTGGTTAATCTCGAATTTTAGATGGTCCTAAGATTGCATTTAAAAAAGTTACAGTCCTCTTTTTGTCATAAATAAGTTTGGCTCGAACAATGGACCTCAATCAGCCCGAAATTGGGTTGATTGGGCTAATTTGGCCTGAAATTGCGGAAAAAAAAAAGTTACGGGCCTAATTTTGCCAGCCCGCAAAGTTACGGTCCTCTTTTTGCAAACACCCCTAAGTTGCGGTCCTGAAAAAATAATTTTCCCATTTTAAAAAGAGTTAATTGCAAATTAAATCACGACCTTTCGCTCATTTGCAATCTAATCTAAACCTTAAAAGAATTGCAAATAAATCACAAACTTTAAATATTATTGCAAGTTAGACTTCTTAGAAGTCTACTTTGTCCCTAAACCATACATTTTGATAAACAATATTGTTTTATTAACGTGTTGTTATATCATTAAGAAGTCTAAATTATGTTAGATTCGAACACAATTAAAATTGTCAAAAAAACTAAATTGCAACTATATTTAAAGTTTGTGATTTATTTGCAATTACCTTAAAGTTTAGATTAGATTGCAAATGAGAAAAATGTTATGATTTAATTTGCAATTAACTAAAATATTTATTTATTTAAGGTGTTGTGGTTGATATTGAAGGTTGACTTACAATTTATTAAGAGTTATTTTAATACTTCTATTACTTAAATTATTTGTTTTCGAAATTTAAAAAAAAAATTTAAGTTATTTTCATATTCATTAAATGTAAGGTGTTGTGGTTGATATTGAAGGTTGACTTACAATATATTAAGAGTTATTTTAATATTACTTAAATTGTTTGTTTCCGAAATTCTATAATTTTTTTTAAAGTTATTTTCATATTTATTAAATGTCAACGTCTGATTCTCACTAATTTTCTTTGAAATTTGCTTTATAAAATTAACTAACATAAGTGTAATTATTTTGTATAATTCAAAATATTATGTTAGTTAAACTTTTATATTATAATACAACGTTATACTCCCTCCGTCCAATTTTAATATTATTCCCACTTTCCTTTTTTGGTTATCCAATTTTATTATGCCAATTTCCTTTTTAGAAATAATACTATTCACACTACTTTATCTCCACCCTCCAACCATCACTTATTTACTCAAATTGCCACTAACTTTATTCATAAATAATCACTTTACCTATAAATGGACCCCATAAGTCCACAACATCTCATCATACCCCCAACTTATCTACTTTATACATAAACTCATCAATATTCATTAAAACCCGTGTCCGGAGAAGTGGACATAATAAAATTGGACGGAGGGAGTAATAAATATAATTGAAAAAAATGTTAAATTTTTTTTTAAAAAATAATTATAATTCTGTGAAATTATTTTTTAAATATAATTATAATAATTTATCATACAAAATTAAAATATAAAAAAATAAATTAAGTAAATAAATAAAAATTTATTATTAAATATTTAAAAATATATTTAAAATTCCGTGTAATACACGTGTTGTACACTAGTTACACGTATTTGACACACCTTATTTCTTTTTCATATATCCCCTATTACATTGCCGTATCTTCTTTATATTAATTTTGCTTATGTGTCGTTTTTATCTTAATTTTGTTGATGTGTCGATATCTCAAAGACTTACATTTTATTGATTGATTTTTATATGTGTATAATTATTGTGTGATCTTTTTTTTCATATATCAAGATTGTATTGAGTTCATAAAAATAGAAAGTTTGACTATCACAATATTAATTATAGTCAAATAATTAATTGTTTTAATGTTATTAATTGCTTAAAAATGAGATACATGCATTTTATTCGAAGAATGATTACTTATTTTATTCTCTCATTTTCAGTGTAATAACATTTATTAACATTCCGCGTAATACGGTGTGTTCATCTAGTATATTTATATTAATTACATTCTGAAAAGTTACGACCATTCTTGCAATAATCAAATACTATGGTAGCCCTCTTGATCTTGTCGTATATGCCCTGTTCTCGTGGATCAAGTTGCCAATTTTTAGGCGCGTTCCAAATAAATTGTGGAGAGTAGCAATTTAGAGGATGTGAACGGTCGTAAGGGCATCCAATGATTCCAAACTCACGAAAGTTAGCAACAAATGGGCCGTGACTCCAGTCTGGAGGCCCCCTCCATTGTGTTGCGTTCCATACACTTGTTTGAACGAACATTGGCAATTTTGGGTACTTGAGCATTTTCCCATCATTCTTTAGCACTCTAATTGGAAATTTATCCACGGAGAACCTTTAAAAATAAATAAATAATTGTAAGTCAACAAAAATTAAATTAAACGAGCAAGTGCATAAATTATACCCCTCCGTTCTTAATCAGTTTTCACACTGATTTGGACACGAAAATTAAGAAAAAACGATAATGTAAAATTTATTAAGGTGATAACGGGTATTGTGTAAAAAAGTGTAAGAACGAATTTTGAGGATAAGTGTTGTGAGAAACTTTATTTTTTAAATGTGAAAACTAATTAATAATGTAGGACAGACAAAAAATAAAAGTGTGAAAACTATTCTTTTGTTGAATAGAGAAAGTGTAGAAGTGGAAAGAGTTAATTACACTATTTGGTGTTGGTTCCATAGAATTGCATATTCATGAAAAGCTAATGTTGGATCAAACCAAAGTTTAAATGTTTGCTCCCTGTGACCGAAATCATCTGCAAATATATTAGTGCTTAATATATATGGCGTTCCACCCACGAACTCGAAATCAAGTTCATCATGATTTATTTGAGCATTATCGGGCTCCGAAGTTAACTGTGTGACAAAAATAAATAAAATAGTTGTATGTTTTGATAAGCACGCAGAAGCAAAATGTGATGCAAATATGATTTTACATAAAATGTAGTCACGACTCCTCTTTCATTTCGCGGAACTTTAATTGTTGATGTGCCTTGAATCACACACTTCGCTGAGTTGTTCGGGGGTCTCGCTGTGCTATATATATGGTCTTTGAGATCTGTAATCTGTAACCCTAATTGATAATAAAATCCGTTCTCCTCTCTGCCCGTGGACGTAGCCAATTCTTTGGTGAACCACGTAAATCACTTGTCTTCTTTACGTTTCTTGTTCATGCTCTATAATCCTATTCTGTCACAACAAACTGGTATCAGAGCCTGGTCGTTTCGATCAAGTTTTTTTTTCCGCACTGATTAGGGTTTTTGGAGCCGATCGAGAATGTCTGCTTTCAACGTAAAGGTTGACAAATTCACTGGGAGAAATAGTTTTGGCCTATGGCAAATCAAGATGCGATCTCTGCTGAAGCAGCAGGGTTTGTGGGCGCCGCTATCAGGAAAACCTAAATCTGAGGATGTAAATGAAGAAGAGTGGAATACCCTAGAAGAAAAGGCCCACTCGACTATCATGCTATGTCTGTCTGACGATGTTATCATCGAGGTTGCGGATCAGGAAACTGCCGATGGTCTCTGGAACAAGTTAGAGAGTCTCTACATGACGAAGTCTCTAACCAACAAATTGCTTCTAAAGCAACGTCTGTTCCGTTTACGCATGCAGGAAGGTACATCTCTTCGGGATCATCTAGACAAATTAAATAAAATTTTACTAGATTTGCGTAATATTGATGTTAAAGTAGAAGATGAGGACGCTGCTTTAATTCTGTTAGTATCTTTGCCTGAATCGTATGAGAATTTTGTTGAATCGTTCATTACTGGGAAAGATACTCTGTCTCTGGAAGATGTCCGATCTGCTCTCCACAGCAGAGAAGACCGTCAACAGGCAACTGGCTCGGCCACAGAAAATCAGGCATCGGGGCTGTATGTTACGGGTAAGGGACAAAAGAAATTTGGAAAGAAAACTGGGAAGCCGAATCAGAAAGGTTCAAAAGGTCCTAAACCCGATGACATCTGCAATTACTGTAAAGAACCAGGGCACTGGAAGAATGATTGTCCTAAGAAGAAGAGGAAGCATGAGAAGAAAGATGGTGTCGGCGGTTCTGCAGCTGTTGCAGAAACTGATACAAATTCTGAAGATGATCTGGCCTTGGTTGCAGCTGGACAGTCACATCGTAATGATGTGTGGGTCCTAGATTCTGGGGCATCATACCACATTTGTCCTAACAGGGAGTTCTTCTCGACCTATGAGCAGATAGATGGAGGAAATGTTACCATGGCCAACAGTGCTGCCTGCAAGGTGGTTGGGATTGGATCAGTCAGGATACGGACACATGATGGGGTATTCTGCACCTTGGATGAAGTCAGGCATGTTCCACAGATGACGAAGAATCTGATATCTTTGAGTCTCCTTGACAGCAAGGGTTTCAGTTTCAAAGGTGAAGGTGGAGTTATGTATGTTTGTCAAGGTTCAAAGGTGGTTCTGACAGGCCTGAAACGTGGTACCTTATATTATCTGCGAGGTTCCACTATGACAGGTTCTGCTAATGTTGCATCATCTGAAGTTCAGACCATGGATATGACCAGGTTGTGGCATATGAGGCTCGGTCATATGGGAGAAAGAGGGATGCAAATTTTGTCAAAGCGGGATCTTCTTTCTGGGCATAAAGTGCAGAGTCTTGAATTCTGCGAACATTGTGTATTTGGGAAGTTTCATCGCAGCAAGTTCCCAAAGAAGGCAGTTCATCAGACCAAGGGGACTCTTGACTACATTCATATGGATTGTTGGGGTCCGTCACGTGTTGAGTCTATTGGAGGCCACAGATATTTTGTGTCTATGATTGATGACTACTCAAGGATGACTTGGGTAATTATGATGAAAAACAAAAGTGAAGCTTTCAAGAAATTCAAGCAGTGGAAGGCGTGGGTAGAAAATCAGACTGGGAAGAAGATCAAGAGACTGCGAACTGATAATGGCCTGGAGTTCTGTTCGTCTGAGTTCAATGAGTTCTGCAAGGATGCAGGGATTGCTCGACACCACACTATCCGACATACACCGCAGCAGAATGGTGTGGCAGAGCGCATGAATCAGACATTGCTGGAGAGAGCGAGATGCATGCTCTCGAATGCTGGTTTGGCTAGAAAGTTCTGGGCAGAAGCAGTAAACACGGCGTGCTATCTGATCAACCGTGGCCCACACACTGGCATTGATTGCCAGACACCTTATGAGGTATGGTCTAATAAACTTGCAGATTATTCTTTGTTGAAGGTTTTTGGCTGTACTGTTTACTATCATGTTAGTGAGGGTAAATTAGAACCAAGAGCCAAGAAGGGTATATTTGTTGGTTTCGGGGATGGAGTTAAGGGATATAGAATCTGGTCACCTTCAGAGAATAGAGTTATATTCAGTAGGAATGTGATTTTTGATGAGAATTCTATGCTTAATCCCATTGTGAAGTCTGTTTGTACAGAAAATTGTAGTAATGTTAAACAGGTGGAGCTGCAAGTCACTCTCGATGAGAGTAAATCACAACTCCAAGGTGGAGAAGATCAACATACTACTGCTGAAAGTACAAGTTCTGATGTTCATCCTGAAGCTCGCCAGACAAGCATAGCTGTTGATAGAGCTAGGAGAACAGGCGTGAAGCCTCCTGTGCGGTACGGTTTTGAGGATATGGTGACTTATGCATTACAAGTCGCTGACGAGGTGGAAGAGGAAGAACCATCTACAGGTGAACCATTCACCTACAGAGAGGCTGTTTCATGCAGTGAGTCAGCCCAATGGCTCGCTGCAATGAGAGAAGAGATGGAATCACTTGCCAAGAATGAAACTTGGGAGCTAGTCAAGCGGCCTAAGGAGAGGAAGATTGTTACTTGCAAGTGGATATTCAAGAAGAAGGAAGAAACCACACCTGGTGAGGGTGTGAGATACAAAGCTCGGCTAGTTGCAAGAGGGTTCACACAGAAGGAGGGGGTTGATTATAATGAGATATTCTCACCAGTGGTCAGACACACTTCCATCAGAGTGTTACTAGCAATGGTGGCACATCAGGATTTAGAACTTGAGCAACTAGATGTGAAGACAGCTTTTCTACATGGAAAGCTTGAAGATGATATCTACATGACTCAGCCAGAGGGGTTCCAGGTTCCGGGGAAGGAAGATTATGTTTGCAAGTTGATGAGGTCTCTATATGGACTAAAGCAGTCTCCAAGGCAGTGGTATAAGAGGTTTGATAGTTACATGATCCAGTTGGGATATAACAGGAGTCCGTATGATTGTTGTGTGTATCACAATAAAGCTGATGATGGTTCCATGATCTATCTCGTCTTGTATGTGGATGATATGCTCATAGCTGCGAAGTCCAAGTCTGATATTCAGAAGTTGAAGGATCTGCTCAGTGCTGAGTTCGATATGAAGGATTTGGGTGCTGCCAAGAAAATTTTGGGAATGGAGATATATAGGGAAAGAGAGAAGAAGAAGCTTTTCTTGTCACAGAAGAGTTACATTCAGAAGATCTTGTCTAGATTTGGCATGTCTACCGCCAAGCCTATTGATACTCCAAGTGCTACAAATATTCACCTATCCACTGATTATGCACCAAAAACTGTAGCTGAGAAGGTGTACATGTCTCGAGTCCCATACTCTAATGCAGTAGGGAGTTTGATGTATGCTATGGTCTGCACTAGACCAGATCTTGCACATGCTGTTAGTGTTGTCAGCAGGTTCATGGGACAACCTGGAAAGGAGCATTGGCAAGCTGTGAAGAGGATTTTTCGTTATCTCAGAGGTACGTCTGATGTTGGTCTCACTTATGGAGGTGATGCTCACGTTTCTGTGACTGGTTATTCTGATTCTGACTATGCTGGAGATGTTGATAGTAGAAGATCTATGACTGGTTATGTTTTCACTCTTTGTGGTTCTGTTGTTAGTTGGAAGGCAACTCTGCAGGCTACAGTCACTTTGTCTACAACTGAAGCAGAGTATATGGCACTGACAGAAGCTGCTAAAGAGGGAGTTTGGTTGAAAGGGCTTGTAGGTGATCTTGGTCTACGTCATGATCAAGTTATTGTATTCTGTGACAGTCTGAGTGCAATCTGTTTGACCAAGGATCAGGTCCATCATGAGAGGACCAAGCATATTGATGTGAGGTATCATTTTCTGAGGAATGAGCAGAGAATCAAGGTGATGAAAGTAGGTACTGCTGATAATCCTGCTGACATGTTCACCAAGCCGGTCCCACATAGCAAGTTTCGACATTGTTTGAACTTGCTAAATGTTACAAGCTGTTAGTTGCCCAAGGAGGGCAAATCTGAGGCAGAAAGGAGGAGTCTGTTCATCTGGCATTGTAATGATGCATCTGCAAGGGAGGTTCAAGTCAAGGTGGAGATTTGTTGATGTGCCTTGAATCACACACTTCGCTGAGTTGTTCGGGGGTCTCGCTGAGTTTTATCTCAGTGCTATATATATGGTCTTTGAGATCTGTAATCTGTAACCCTAATTGATAATAAAATCCGTTCTCCTCTCTGCCCGTGGACGTAGCCAATTCTTTGGTGAACCACGTAAATCACTTGTCTTCTTTACGTTTCTTGTTCATGCTCTATAATCCTATTCTGTCACAACATTAATATTCATAGAAAAAATGCCTGAACCATAAGCATATTTTGATCTAAATCCACCTCCTGCATTACAATAATTTGAATCAAGATGATGTAATTAATAAAAATTAATAAAGAGAATATAATATTATAGACGGTTTAGAGATCGATTTGTAAACAGAATACACATGAATCGACCCACAGGTACATACTGATTAGAGACCACAATTATCGGTCTCTAATTGTAGACCGTTTAGAGACCGTGTTTTGACCCGAATATTAAACGGTCAACACTTTGTTAAGGACTGTTTTGAGACCGCCAAATCCGGTCTCTAATTTGCAGACTGTCTTGAGGCCGTGTTTGACCCGATTAATAAACGGATCGAAATGTTATTTGAGTCCGTTTAGAAACCGTATATTACGATCTCTAAATTTCACACCGTATTAGGGCCCGAAAAAAAATTCGGGTCGGCCCATCATTTGGGACCATTTTTAGACCGCAATAACGGTTTATAATTTAGAGGCCGACACATGAAAACGGTCTCTAACACATTAAAAAACGGTCTCTAATCGATTGTTAATCAAATTTTTATTTTTTTTTCAAGTGATAAAGTAAAGTGAAAATTAAGGTGTGAACCAGAGTTTTGATCAAGTAGAATTTGAACTAGATTGCCATTATCAAGAGGGGTCACATGGCCTCCTCCCCATTGAGTAATATACTCTCGATTAAAGGGAATTTCTAGAGAAATTACAGTAAAATCAGTAATAATAAGACACAAAAATATAGCGTGCTGCAGAAATTTGAAATGATCCATATGAACAATTCAAGACTAGTTTTGAATGAATAATGTGAACGTACATGGTGGTACGTGGCATGTCAAAAGTTGTGAGAGATTCTCGTACCGTCGTCCGAAAATTCTTTGCTCGCCCTCAACGTGAAGGCGTAGGTGCCACTGTTAGAAGAAGCATTGGAAGGTACATATAAATACGTATAAACGAGACACAATGGAAATAATTTTAACATAGATTTTATAAATAAAAATATATGTTAGCCTTACGGCGAAAATCAATACTTATCTTCAAGTATAAATGTTGTGTGAAATGTTACAGCAATACCATTTCACAACTGAAACTACAAACGAGGCAGGTGCCTTGTTCTAAAAACGAACTAACTGTATAAGGTATACACTGTCGAAATGCCTAGTCTATCTAATGATTACACTCTCAATAGATAAGAAGACACACAGCCATACGGGTGGGATACTTCGTATGATCTAAAAGGTATAACTACTAGCCACAACTCCTAACAGGGATGAACGCTCGGTCTAGGAGATTGATCGAGTAGCACACACTGAATTATGGAGCCTTCAATCGGTATTTATAGAAGTGGGGTGCTGATTCTAGAGGCTTCCATATAAGATCCTATTTTTTAGGATGTAAGATCCTATTTTTTAGGACTTCAACTTCCATGATCTTTCTAGATCCTTCCACAATGTTCCAGGTCGTTCTAAGCTGCTTCCAACCTCTTCTAGCTCTTCTAGCACGTTCTCATAGGTTCTGGAATCTTCCAGGTTCCAGATCCTTGTAGAAGCTTCTAGATCCTACCAGAAATGCGACAACATTTAGATCAACATTTAATGTAACATTTCAGAAAAGACTTAGAAAAAATCAAGGAAGGTCAAATTAAGATGTTGTTGAGAATGTTGATACATTTAAGAGTTAACAACATCTACAATCTCCCCCAATTTGACCTTTCGACTACAACACACCTGATGCACATATATTTCTATACATACTTAGTTTTATATATTTAGTTGAGGTTAACATCATTGCTAAATACTAGTCAAGTCAACACCTGTTGTAACCGTTGGATCAAATCGAATGAAGATCAAGGATAATCTTACAATGATCTGTGCCATAAGATCAAGATAATTTTATCCAAAATAGAACAAGTATAAACAATACACTTATTCACAACATAAGTAATTTTACTAAAATCATAAGTTGGATTTGGAAGAAAACTTAAGATTTAAGTAAGACTCGAACAAACATAAATCAGAGCAAAAACAAAAATGAAATACAAAAGAAATACTAACAATCTAAACAGACCTAAAGACAAACAAAACTAGACTTATATTATCAATAGGCAGTAAGCATATGAGAATTAAAGAGAAGTGTACTTCTAAATTATATTTTCATCAGAGCAAACAAATTTAAGCCAATTGAATAATAAGGCAAGTTAGAAAGACAAAACAAACAACAACTAACAAAGACCTAAAATCAGTAAGCAGTAAGCAAATAAGAATAATTCTTTAAGGCAAACAATTTAAGCAAACTTGATGCAGTAAGCAGATAAGAATAATTCTTAAGGCAAACAGTTTAAGCAAACTGAAAATAAATAACTAACATATACAACATGCAATAAGCAAATAATGATAAGCAAGAAAATAATTTAAGCATGAAAGCAGTAATCTATTATCATAAATGCAAACAAATTAAGCAAGTTGAATAAAAGACAACCTATCAACTAGAAAGTAAAAACAAAATTTGTAAATCAACTTAAACACAGTAACATCAATGCATAAGATCAAGGGAAGTATAAAAGGCACAAATACTTAAGAAACTAAACATGTGACATATATTGCTGTAACAACAGTTGCAGCATCATGTTCCTGCACATAATCACATATAATGTTCAGCCCTCCCCCTGTCTTGTATCAACCTGTTCAGTTGTTACCATAACATGTTTAGATGTCATAAGGAACATCCATACGTTCATCAACATCAGCAAATTAATCCTCATCCTCTTCAACAACAGTGCACGTTGTAGCAAAGTGAACTACAACATCTGGTTCAACAGTCTCTTCATGAATAGCATCAGGTACACAATCAGCTTCTGGTACATCTTCATGGAGCTCTTCACTTCGAACACTAGAAGGGTGATGGTGTTTCTCCCCCTGTGGTAGTAGAAAGCGTCTATAGCCACTGGACTTTAAGGAACTGAAGGCCATCAATAGAGTCCTGTAAAACGTTTTAGTTGAAGTAAAATAAAAGATCTAGAAACATAAATATTTTGACCAATGTGACCACCAATGTGCTTCACATTTGGTGCAGCATTTTTCTGTTCAGGTCTTGCTGGAGCTGGTCGAACTGGAATAAGAGCATCTCTGTGATCAGAACCATCTAAATTTTGTAACAAAACAAATCAACAGTCATTTCACCAAGTAACAGAGCAGGTGAGATAGTCATCAAGGGTACATTGCCTCAAATAACCTCAGTTTCCTTAGGTTTTAAAAATTCATGCCTCTTGAGGTATGAACATATCAGCACATGGTAAGGTAAAATCCCTTAATAATAAATATCACTATAAACTGCATGTGGTGAAAAATAGTTAAATCCAGATTGAAATTTTTCAACACAAAAATCTTATACAACAATATAGCTTAATCCTTATTCACTTTAGTGGAATTTGTATAGGGTATCCAATTATAGACAATCAATTTATGGAATACAGAGTATAGAGATGTGTGATCTTTAGCAAGCATAAAAATATGTCACCTAGTTAATCTACCCCCAGTTATAGAAGTAGCAACCAAGTTCAAATCATGTTCATCTTCATCAATCACAAGCTCTATCTCTAAGAGATCATTAATCAATTCCGAAGTAAGTGAAACTAATCTCCCACTAAATTGTACATTCTCATATCATTTAGAGCTACGTCTACCCGTACTCTTCCTAAGTAAAGCACAAAATACATATACCCAATCAAACACAAAAATATCACTCAAAGTTACAGTTTTCAACAATTTCTTTTCAATTAAAAAATTGTATCATTCCTTTACTCTCAAAATCAGCAGTGTTAATTCTCTTTTCCTTTAACAATTTTCATCTAGATAGTTTAGTGATTTTAGCAACTAACATATCAGTTTCAGAATCATTATCAGGAAAAACAACAATGTTAATTCTCTTTTCCATTAACAACTTTCATCAAGATAGCTTAGTGATTTTAGCAACTAACCTATCAATCTAAGAATTGTTATCAGGATCAGAATTACCTCATTTAGAATATATTTACTCAGCTGATTCAGAGTCCTTACTACTGTTCTTCTCAGAATCATTACTTCCACTGTCATCAGGGTCTGGTGTTGCAGCACTTGCTTCAGCATTTGATGCAGCATTCTTCCTCAGAATCTTCTTAATCTCATACACAATGGGATTATCTTCTGGATCAGAATTTTCAATTACTTTGGGCAAGTCTCGTTCAGCAGCAACCTTCTTTCCCTTTGGATCATACTTCCTTTTAACTTATTTCTCAGTAACCACATTTTCTTCCTCCGATTAAGAAAAGAACTTGAATCGGTTCATCAGCAACACTACTTCCTTTATTCTTTCTCCTCAATGAGTTAGAGTAATCAACTCTAGTGAACACATAGCCGGATCTCCTTCGTTGAACATGGGCTAATCTTTTCTCTTTTCTTTCTCAACAATCTTCCTAAATGCAATTTATTCAGATTTATCAGTACAGAAAGAGAAAATTAGTTTAACCTGAGTTAGCATTCGCGTCGGCCTCCTTCATTTGAGCGTCCTCAGAATCGGATGTCTCAACATTTGCATACTCATTCTGCTCAGCAACAGGAAAATCATCAATTTCCTTTTCAATCTCCCCCATAGAGGAAGCAATCGAGGCAATTGCCTCTGTTTCAGTATTAGGACTTGGAAATTGGGGTTTTTATGAGGTGAATGAATCAAGTGTAGTGGTGACTTTTTCGGTTTTCAGTAGTGAGAAATGTCAATGGACATATTTCCAACAGTAAGAATAGATTCTCAGAATTCACATTCGATTGAGACATATTCTCAACAGCTTGGTTCAGCTCGTTAAGGGTCGAATCGAGTTGAATGTGAACAGTCGTAGGAATGGGTGTAACTGGAGTTGTTTGGGTAAGTGTTTCAGCTTTTCTTGTAGCAGTTGGTGAATTTTGATGTGAAGCTGCCATGAAAGCGAAACTATTGAGGTTTGAGAGAGATGGAGATGACGGTGTCGTGGGAGTTTGAGTGTGGTGAGGTAGTTTCCTGTCATTAGAGCACCAAGAAATTAAAAAGATAATCACAATAACCGAGACAAACAAGGCTTTAGCAAATCTTAAAATGCAATACTCAAATCACTCGAAAAAATGAAATGCTTAGTATATCATATTATGAGAAGAATATATGAGAGAATGCATAGTTGGAAGTAATACGTTTAAAAGAATAAGAACTAACTAAGGAAGATTCTAGAAGAAATTCGATAATAGTCCATAAACTTAGCCAAAAATAGATCATGGTTAAGTAGTGGGTAAAATAATAATTAAATAATTAATTAAATTAAGAACATTCTAGAATATTTTGTATTTAAATGTGTATAATCTGAAATAAACCAAAGACGTGGATTAGTATAATCAAAATAAATAAAATAAATTTCCACAAATAATTAAATAATTACAACTAATAAAAATATAATCGAATCATCTAATGTTGTGCTCAAAACTGTTACATACACCTCAACACGGTTTTTACATGAATTTATTTCATTTGTGTTGCACCATATTTTTTTTTTTGTGTTATAGCATCTAATTTGTATTGATCAATTGTTCCTGTAGAGTACATCGTAGTAGCGAACTCCGTGCCCCATACTTACTTAATGGATTACAAACCTCTTGATGTTTTTACCAAATATCACCTTTTGAAAAGAAGGCATCGTAGTAGCGAACTCCGTGCTCCATAGTTACTCAGTGATTTGGTACATCTTTTAGTATGCTAATAACATTCTCTTTTTTATGCATTTGAGAGGTGTAAGACATGTTTATTTTTGCACAACAAATTTCAGATTCAAAAATATTTTACAAAGGAATTATTCAACGAAAATAGAAAATAAATTAAATCTGTAACAACTATACAACCTTACGATGTTGTCCTAAATGTTATGACATTTGTGACACCATCCATCCAGGATTATTCAGATACTACACATACCAAGAGATTTCCTCAAAGATGAGAATATCTCAAGGTCAAGACCTTAGTAAATATATCATCATTATGTTTTTCAGTAGGTACGTATTCCAACTTCACTATGTTCTTCTCCACTAAATCTCTCATAAAATAATTTCTAATGCAAATGTGTTTAGTGAGTGAGTGTTGTACTGAACTTTTAGAAATGTTTATGCACTCATATTATCACAGAAAATTGTAAGGATATCAATTTCAATTTCATAGGCATGAAACATCTTGCTTAACCACAAGATTGTTTCCCATGTAGAAACATCCTCCACTCTTACTCTTTTTGTCATCTATATCTCATGCTCAATCCGCATCACTGTATCCAATCAAAGTGTTGTTGGTGTCCTTAGTGTACCATATCCCAAGTTCACTTGTACCTGCATCAAATTTGATAATTCTTTTCAAAATATTTAGGTGAGAGTCCTTTGGATTAGCTTGGTACCTAGCACAAACAAAAAACATTGTACATAATATCTGGTCTATTAGAGGTTAAATAAAGTAAACTTCTTATCATGGACCTATACAATGTTGGATCAACATCCTTACCAACATTGTCTTTGCAAAGTTTCAAAGTAGATCTCATAGAAGTTTTCATTACTTTTTAACTTTCAAAATCAAACCTTTTAACCAAGTTCTTAGCATACTTACCTTGAGAGAAGAATATACCATCCTTACATTGCTTGATTTGAAGACCAAGAAAAATAATAATTCAAGTCTCCAACCATACTCATCTCAAATGTTGCAGTCATTGTCTCAACAAATTTGTTAACATTTTAACACAAGTTGAACCAAATATAATGTCATTAACATATATTTGAGCAGTAAGTAAATCTTCTCCAGTGTGCTTAATAAACAAAGTTATATCAGTTTCTCCTCTAACAAAACGATCAGGGTATAGTGGATCTTCAAATCCTTAAGTTGTTCAACATATGCTTCTTCATTCAAAATGCAATTTAGAAATGCAGCTTATACATCCATTTGATGAAGTTTAATATCAATAAAACATGCAATTGCTAGCAATAATCTAATAGATTCTATCCTAGCAACATGTGCAAAAGTTTCATCAAAATCAATAACCTCAACTTGGGTGTAACCTTGTGCAACTAATCTAGTCTTATTCCTAAAAAATGTTATCAAACTCATCAGTTTTATTCTTAAAAAATTCACTTTGTTCCAATGACATTAGTATGACTAGGTCTTAGAACAAGTGTCCAAACATCATTTCTTTCAAACTGATTAAGTTCCTCATGCATAACATTTATCCAATTTTCATCAGTTAATGCTTCATTCACATTTTTAGGTTCAATTTCAGAATAGTAACACTCTGCATTCACAACATTGCAAATAGAAAACATGCATATTGTTCTTACCACATCTACCTTATTCGATCTAGCTTTTCCTCTTGTTTGCACTTCAACTGTAGCATCACCTATGATCTGGTCAGAATGATGACTTTTCCCAATTCTTGAAGAAGGGTTCATTTTGGGAACATACTGATCATTCTAGAAAGGAACAACTGACTGTTCTGTAGATGTTGACCCAGATGTGTTAACATTCGGTGCAACATTTTCAGACTTCAGTGTATTCTCAGAATTGTCAGTGACTTGTGATACATCTTCTTCATCTTTGTCATCTGTAAGACCTTAATCATCATCAAACACAACATTAACAGATTCTTGAACAGTGTTAGTCTTAAGGTTATAAACTCTATAAGCTTTACTATTTCTAGAATTGCCTAAAAAGAAACCTTACACTTTTAGAATCAAACTTATGAAGTTGATTCATATCATTCAGAATATAACACACACAACCAAATACATGAAAATATTTCACATTTGGTTTTCTAATGTTCAAAATCTCATAAGGTGTTTGAATAGAACCAGATCGAATATAAACTCCATTAATAATATGATATGATGTATTCAATGCTACAACTTAAAATCTTTTAACAAGACTTTTAGAAGTAAGCATGACTCTTATCATTTCTTGTAGAGTTATATTCTTTCTTTTAGCAAAGACATTCCGTTGTGGAGTTTTAGTAGATGAATATTCTTGCAAAATACCATTTTAATCATAAAAATCATTAAACATACTTGTTGGTCCTGAAAGGAGTATATAACAAGTGTATGGGGGGGGGGAATACACTTGTATGCAATTCTTTTTAACTTTTGATCAAACTAGAGCTCAGCAAGGTTGTCTTGGACAACTCTGCTGAAGATGATTAACTCTTCTAAGATAATCAAACTACTAAGTACTATTGAGTACTTAGTTGAATAACTATCTAGGGGAGTTATATGTGCGGAATAGTGGTTGGCCCTTTTAGTTTAGACTCCTTTAGTTTCTGAAAATCACTTAATCAATTCAATACAGTTCAGTTTCAGGGACTTTGTCCAAATAGGTTTTGCACAGTCTTTGAATATGTATCCTTTGAAAGATCAGTTTTGTGTGCAGTGTTGAATGTATGAAAGTACTTGTAAAGCAAATCAACACAAGAGTTTATAGTGGTTCAGAGACTCAAGCTCCTACATCCAGTTTCCCTGATTGAACAGGATAATTCCTTCACTCTTGGAATTAACTTGTTTTATAGTGCCAAGGTGCACTTGATCAATAACACCAGTCCTTGGTGAATTGATACCTAGGATGTGTAGAGTCCTAGTACCCTCTTCTCAACTCAGAACTGAACTGTTCTTCTCTTAACAGTCAGCTCCTACCACTTCTACTACTACAACCTTCTCACTTTCACTCTTGAAAGGTATAAGGGTTGAAGTAAGGTTCCAAATAATAAGATATCCTTTACAATGAAGATCAGTGTATAAGGATTAGGATATCTCTCTAAGCTTTGTAAGGATATACAATTGAGTTCAGCTTAGAAGAAGTGTTTGAAGACTAAGATAGTCTTTGAAAGCTTTGAGAGCACTCTTGCTTGTAGGATAGTTGTCAAAGTTGAGTTATGTTGGATGCTTTCAAATGGTCTTCACACTTCTGTATTTATAGACAATTGAAGGATTTGCCCGTTGGAGAGGCAGCCTCAAATGTCCATAAATGTCTTCTTTTAGTTCTTCAACTTTGAAGACAGAATCTTGATAGTGACATGTCCTCATTTGGGAAATAAACGACTGTTTAAGCTTTGTCTTCATTCTGCAACACTCTTCCCAATATCTGACTTTCAGATTCTCTTGCTAGGACATGGACATGGCTTCTGAAGGTTGTTCCAATGATAGGACAACATTCCTTATCAACTGGACAACTCTCCTTATCACTATCAGCAGTCTTGCTTATCAGCAAGGTTGGCTTGCTCTTCTTTAGATGACTTGGTTCTTACCCTTTGCTTCACTTGAAAGTGATCTTAGCATGATTCATTAATGATCTTTAGGGTATGATTGTCTCTAATTCTTCAGCATTGTTGACCTCAAGCTTGCAGAGCACTTGATCTTGATAAATTGTGCTGAGACAACTCCTCTGGACAACTCTCCTGATCAGCATACTTGGCCTTCATTAGGCTTAGTGGTTGTTCCAGAATTTAAGCCTTGAGGGGACTTGTTCTTGATAAACTTCAAAGCATAGGTTCCCCCTCAAATTGTGCATCTATTCAACTAAGAGCTGCCTAACATACCAGCTTCTTATCTAGCTTTTATTCTATATGTTCTAACATTTCTAGAACAAACTCAACTTGACTTAGGCATGTCTCAGGGGGTTTTGGTATTGAATCAAAACATATCTCATTTTATTCCCAACAATACTGTTTTCAAATTCCCTACCATGCATGATCAGTTCTAATATGGCCAACTTTCAAGTTAAACACATTTTTGAACCTTTTGTAAAGAATTTTAAATGCAACAATTTAATGTTTCAGATATATCTCTTAAAAACTCAATCCAGGTAAATCAAGAAAAATCATCTACCACAACAAGTGAATATCTTTTGCCTCCAATGCTTTCAGTTTTCATAGGACCAATAAAATCCATGTGCAAAACAATTCGAAACATTGATGTGTAGAACAATGTGACAGCATTTTATGCAACACTCTTACATGATTATCTTTCTGGCATAGTCCACATACAGTAGTACTCTGAAACTTCAGTTTTGGTAATCCTTTTCACTGCATCGACTTTGATTAGTCTCTTCACTGATATATAATGTGCATGTCCCAATTTTTGATGCAATAAGACATTTTCATCATTCTTTGACAAATTACACACATTTGTTCCAATGAGATAACAATTATCTACTGCCCCAGACAATTTTCCTATTCATTAAGAACATACACATGATTCTTTGTCAAATTTTACATGCATATTATCATCACAAAGTTGACTAATACTAATCAAATCAGCAAACAAGCCATCAAAATGTAAAGCATTTTTTAAGCTCAGGAAAACCTTCAACATTTAAAGTTCCTTTTCCTATTGTCCTTTCGAACAACCATCATATGGAACATTACCATCATTCAAGGTCACATAATCAGATAAGTATTCAATTTGTACTGTCATATGTCTAGAACAACAACTATCACAATACCATTGACCAAGTAAACATGCTTTCAAAGAGGTGTGAACAACATTACAAGTAACATCAGATTTCCATGCAGATTTCAGAAAATGTTTCATAGGATGTGACATCTTTTTAGGCAACATTTTCTCATATCTCAGATCATCAAACATTTACATGTAGTAAGGACAAATATGATCAATTACCGAACAATAATGATATACAAACTTCTTTTCAATGTTTTTGACTTTGTGAGAATCTGTTTGTGCAGATGTTACAACATATGTTTTAACATTTGCCTTCACAAACTTCACAGTATATTCAAAATTCTTAGAATAATAGAAGCAGTTTCACCATCAATATGTATACCACAATTATCAGATTTACCAATAGCTATAACATATATCAAAAGCACAATCATAGAAAATTTTATGAAACTTAAAGTAGAGGTGATCAATTTCTCCTTCAGTTTACAAACTTCAAAATCTCTTCTGGAATGTATGACTTCTAGCTTGGTAATTGTTCCTTTCAGATTCTCATTCTCTTTGTTCAAAGAATTAAGAGTGAGTTTCTGAGAGTTACAATCATCTAACAACTTTTGGTATTTAGAATCATCAATCCTTATGCCTGCATCATCAACAAACCCATTAAAACAATTCAAATCTGGGTGACTCTGTTTTGATGTTACCATAAATGTTATGACATTAGGTGCAACATCAGAATCTGTTTCATCCAGATCATCATATAAAAAATTATCATAATCAATCTTGGTATGAAAAGTGAATTCAAAATCTTTTGATTCATCAAATTCATCATTTGATTCATCACTTAAGGTAGTACTAAAATTCAGTTTTTGCTTAAGCCTAATATTGGCACATTAATTTTCATAAAGACCATATTCAGAACATGCATTGAACTGATTTTTTACATTAAAGATCATACCTTGGTTTACCTTCACTTTTTGATAACCTTGGTTGAAATTGACTTTTCCTTCTTTCTGGTGGGGTGTTGACGTGTTGATTTGGATCTTTGGTACATCATAACCTGTAAGTACAGTCCTCCAAGCACGTTCATCTATCGACTTGATATACATGCACAACTTAGGCTTAAAATATGGATAATATGTTGGGGTGCCTAAGTGTTGTGGATATGTGATGTGTTTCCATTGCTAACATAAACTAAAACACACTTTAAGCAAGGATCTAAACCTAGTGTCGTCAGGTATCGGCTCTGATACCAACTGAAAGTGTGTTATGTACGGTGTATAGTGTTTAAGTGAAATACAGAATAATGCTGTACTAAATGTTGTGATAAATTGTACAACACTGACTCTAACAGAATATCAGAAATTAAGATACACAGCGGAAGACTTGAAACACTAAAAACAAACGAGACACAATGGAAATAATTTTAACATAGATTTTATAAATAAAAATCTATGTTAGCCTTACGGCGAAAATCAATACTTATCTTCAAGTATAAATATTGTGTGAAATGTTACAACAATACCATTTCACAACTGAAACTACAAACGAGGCAGGTGCCTTGTTCTAAAAACGAACTAAGTGTATAAGGTATACACTGTCGAAATGCCTAGTCTATCTAATGATTACACTCTCAATAAATAAGAAGACACACAGCCATACGGGTGGGATACTTCGTATGATCTAAAATGTATAACTACTGGCCACAACTCCTAACAGGGATGAACGCTCGGTCTAGGAGATTGATCGAGTAGCACACACTGAATTATGGATCCTTCAATCGGTATTTATAGAAGTGGGGTGCTGATTCTAGAGGCTTCCATATAAGATCCTATTTTTTAGGATGTAAGATCCTATTTTTTAGGACTTCAACTTCCATGATCTTTCTAGATCCTTCCACAATGTTCCAGGTCGTTCTAAGCTGCTTCCAACCTCTTCTAGCTCTTCTAGCACGTTCTCATAGGTTCTGGAATCTTCCAGGTTCCAGATCCTTGTAGAAGCTTCTAGATCCTGCCAGAAATGCGACAACATTTAGATCACCATTTAATGTAACATTTCAGAAAAGACTTAGAAAAAATCAAGGAAGGTCAAATTAAGATGTTGTTGAGAATGTTGATACATTTAAGAGTTAACAACATCTACAGAGATAAATTAGTGTGAATAGTATTATTTCTAAAAAGGAAATGGGCATAATAAAATTGGATAACCAAAAAAGGAAAATGGGAATAATGAAATTGGACGGAGGGAGTATAACGTTGTATTATAATATAAAAGTTTAACTAACACAATATTTTGAATTATACAAAATAATTACACTTATGTTAGTTAATTTTATAAAGTAAATTTCAAAGAAAATTTGTGAGAATCAGACGTTGACATTTAATAAATATGAAAACAACTTTAAAAAAATATATAAAATTTCGGAAACAAACAATTTAAGTAATATTAAAATAACTTACATTTAATGAATATGAAAATAACTTTAAATTTTTTTTAAAAATTTCGAAAACAAATAATTTAAGTAATAGGAGTATTAAAATAACTCTTAATAAATGGTAAGTAAACCTTCAATATCAACCACAACACCTTAAATAAATAAATATTTTAGTTAATTGCAAATTAAATCATAACCTTTTTCTCATTTGCAATCTAATCTAAACTTTAAGGTAATTGCAAATAAATCACAAACTTTAAATATAGTTGCAATTTAGTCTTTTTGACAATTTTAATTGTGTTCGAATCTAACATAATTTAGACTTCTTAATGACATAACAACACGTTAATAAAACAATATTGTTTTTCAATCAAACCAAATATCAAAATGTATGATTTAGGGACAACGTAGACTTCTAAGAAGTCTAACTTGCAATAATATTTAAAGTTTGTGATTTATTAATTTGCAATTCTTTTAAGGTTTAGATTAGATTGCAAATGAGCGAAAGGTCGTGATTTAATTTGCAATTAACTCTTTTTAAAATTAACAACATCATTAAATTATGAAACATAAGTCAAATGAACCACAAAATGACACATAAGCCAAATTAACCACAAAATGACACATCATCAATTTAAACTCTCTATTAGTATATAAGGGGATTATTATTTTGGATAAGAGTTGTGGAAAATTCATAATTAGGGATTAAATTAGATTACGTAGAACCCCCTTGTTGTGTGATTATCCGGGTAGGAATGAGTCCATTCATCCTCTTGATCTTAGGTGCGTAATTAGATACATTTCTAGTGATTGTCTTATCGCACACCAACCAATGAATTAAACGTCAATGTTAAGCTTTAATCGATTTTCACATAATGAAGAACACCCGAACACTATTTCTCTCCATTTGATCTTGATCATTATTTTACTATTTTTTTCTTAATTAATTAGTATTTATTTTGTTGAATTTGCATTTTGTTTTAATCGTCCTCCCCATGTTCCATCACTATAATTACGTGTCGACATACAACACTAAGGTTACAGTAGCTAACTAGTCCCGTGGATCGATAATTTAATCGGACACTTATATACTACTACGAGGACCCTCTTACACTTGAGAGATGAATATTGAGAAAATACGTGTAAGACAAATATTGAGAAGATACGTGTCAATTACTATTAGTTCACAAACATGTATTTTAGTTTCAACTCGAGGAACGCATTAACGAATCAAAACAATAGGATAAATTAGATTATGAATACGAGACACTCGTTTCATACAACCTAGTTGCTATTATTTCTATGGTGTTCTTCCCTAGTTGCTACAATTTCCAAAATATTATAACAATTACGGATTATAAATTGTGAATTAACTAGAATTGATAAATAAATAAATTCGAATGATCTGGCCTAATAAATCTATTAATCAAAACATGTTTTACATAAAATCAAATAATAACGAAATTGAAATAGAAATTGAGATAAATCGTTATTCATTTAATTAAAAAATCATAATTAATTCAAGATTTCATATCCTCCAACTAGAAAATAAAAATTGGGTACGCATAATAAATAAATCAACGAGAATGAACAATAAATTCATAGTTTCTACCATCTTAATACATACAAGAAGATAGAATAAAAACCAAAATACGTGTTCTCCCTCTCTCTCAAAGCACACGGCCAATTTCTCATTCTCCACGTGCCTTGACTTTTTGCTTGCTTTCCACCAAAAACAAATCATGGCCCATTTCTTTTTGGGTTTGACTATATGCACCTCCATTTCGGGGAGATGCACTCCCCCTTTCAGTTTATTAATAAAATAATAGGGTAAAAAACTAAAAATATCGTTCATTAAAATACAACATACTAGATGCACCCCCTACTAAACGCGCCCCCTACTGTTATTTCTTTCACCTTATCCCTAAATCAAACTTCCGGTCACCGTCACCATTTTTTCCGGTAGCAAGAAATCAAAAAAATTAAAAAATCTCAACAAATCAACCATTGTCATCCATAAAACACCATTATCAAACCCATTAACAAAAACCATTATCAAAACGTAGAAAAACTAACAATTTTTAAAAAAAAATTCGTCAAACCAGTGCCGACCATATATCCCCCCATCGACAAAATGTTCTCGACGGGAGGATATATGGTCGACCAAAAAAGGTCGATCGACACTGTAATGTCGACCATATACACTCTCGTCGACAACAGGGTGTCGACGAGAGTGAATATATTCGACATTACAGTGTCGAAATAAAATAAAATAAAAAAACCTGGGGCTAATGCCAGCGAATCGGGGTAGGGGCGGCCGCGGCGGAGGTGGATGGGGACGGTGGTGGAGGCCACAGCGGATGGATGGGGGCGGTCGCGCGGCCGCTGTAATTTTTTTTTATAGATGGACGGGCCGGGGGCGCTATGGCAGAGGCTGGCAGGACGGGGGCAGAGCCATGGCCGGTGAACTTGAGGGACAGGGGCGGTCGATGGACGGAAGCGGCTGCGCGGCCGTTAGCAGTGGATTTTTTTTTTTTTACAGAAAACGGCTGAGGTTGGGGACGAGGGCGGCCGCGGTGGCGGTGGCGGGGACTGCGAGGGCGGGTGCCGGCGGGGCTGGTGGAGTGGTTTGGGTGGGGGAGAGAAGAAGAAGATGAAAATGAAATTAGGGTTTGAGGGGGTGTGGATAGTAATAGGAATTTTTATGAGGGAGGGGCATTTATGACAATTAATGGAAGGTGCATTTATCTTGTAATGATTTTAGGGGGGTACATCTCTCCAAAATGGAGGTGCATAAAGTCAAACCCTTTCTTTATTTCTTTTCATTGGGCTTCCTTTTCAAAACCAAATGGCCCAGGTGTGTGTATTCCTCCAATTAAATCTTTGGTGTGGGGTCACCACAAAATATTGGCCAAAAGGCGAGGGGGAAGGCAACAGATTCCCCCCACTAATCATGAAGGCAATGGCAAAGGCAACGAATTTCCCCCGTTGCCAATATGCTCGTTGCCATTTTATAGGTAACGAATTTGGGCTTGCCGTTGCCTTTTTGCAACGGCTAGTGGCAGTTGCCTTTTTGCGAGCACGTGCAGGTTGTTGCCTTTTGGCGAGTGCGATAGCCGTTGCCAAATGGCAACAACTATAATTCGTTGCCTTTTCGCAACGGGCCCACTACCGTCGCCTTTTCGCAACAAGCCCACATCCGTTGCCATTTTGGCCGTCGCCTTTTTATCAACTTTTAAAAAATGTGAACCTGGGTTTCGAACCCAGGTATCGAAGGCAACCAACACGCCCCTCCACCGCTGGGCCACCCCAATTTTCGGGATATTCGCGATTTTTGCTTTAAGCGGGGTTCGAACACGACAACACAAAATATTGCCAAAAAGGCGACGGGGAAGGCAACAGATTCCCCCTCAATAATCATGAAGGCAACGGCAAAGGCAACAGATATCCGTCGTTGCTAATATGCTCGTTGCTATTTTATAGGCAACAAATTTGGGGAAAACCGTTGCCTTTTGGCAACGGCAGGTGGCCGTTGCCTTTTGGCAAGCGCGTGGAGGCCGTTGCCTTTTGGCGAGGGCGACAGCCGTTGCCAATTGGCAACGACAATAATCCGTTACCTTTTAGCAACGGGGCCACCCCAATTTTCGGAAATTCCAGAATATATGCTTTAGGCAGGGTTCGAACTCGGGACCTCTCGGTCTCGAAGGCTTTTGGAGCTTTAGTCGACATGTTGTGAATGCAATTAATATATATTCAATTTAATTTTAGTTTTTAATTCTTTAATTCAATCCATTCTAACTTTAATGGTTGCTTATTAAATTATTTATCAAAGCATATCATAATTATTTCTAAATTATGTTTTTCAAATTAACTAAATTATGTTTTTCAAATTAAATAATTTAATTACGGTATCAATTCACACTATTTAAATTTATTCTAATCCTCAATTTACAACATTTAAATTCATTCTAATTTTTAATTTCACAACATTATAATTACATACAACATTGAATATAATTATTTTCACTTATACATTTAAATTTATTCTAATCACATCATTTAAATTCATTCTAATTTTCAATTCACAACATTAAATATATATAATTATTTTCACTTATCCATTTAAAAATATCAATTCACTTATCCATTTAATTAAAAATATTTTCATCTATTATAAAATCATTCTCAAGTTCATTTTCAAGTAAAATAACATCACAAACAACATTAATTATAACCATTAACATGTTCACGTCAATTAAAATAACATCACACACAACATTAAAATAAAAATTAATCCTCAACGTCAATGTAATATAATAACATCACACATAACAAAGTAATATAAAAATGCATCGGTGTACTCTCCACAATATGGACAAGCAAGCCTTCCGGCTGTACTCCAACCAGACAACATTGAGTATGCTGGGAAGTCAATAATGGTCCAGATAAGTGCAGCTCGCATCAAAAAGTTTTGCTTTCTAGCAACATCGTAAGTTTGCACCCCATTTTCCCATAAAAATCTCAAATCTTCTATCAGTGGTTACAAAAACACATCAAGTTTGTCCTTCAGAATTTTAGGCCCGGGCACGAGAATTGAAAGAAACATGAATTGATCCTTCATGCATAACCACGGGGGTAGATTGTACGGAGTAAGTATAACTGGCCATGACGAATATTGTTTTCCCGTCATTCCAAACGGTGCAAAACCGTTTGTGCTCAAGCCCAACCTAACATTCCTAATTTCAGATGCAAAATCAGGATGAGAACGGTCCAAATGCTTCCAAGACAACGAGTCTGCCGGGTGACGCATAACACCAAAGTCATCAGAACCGCACGAGGCATGCCATGTCATATCCTTCGCAGTGGTCTTGGACATGTACAATCTTTGCAAACGAGGAATTATCGGAAAGTAGAACATCTCCTTAACCGGGCGTTTCTTTTTCAACCGACCATCTGCATCAACCTTACTCGGCTTATACCGTGATCGACCACAAATCTTACAAAAATCTAGTTCGCTGTCTGCACCCCAGAATAACATGCAATTCTGTGCACAACAATCAATCATTTCTACCGGAAGACCCATCCCACTCATCAAATGTTTGGTGTCGTTAAATTTCTTGGGAACCTTATTTTCGGGAGGACAAATCTCACGAATCAACTCAACGACCTGATTGTATCCCCTTTCAGACAATCTTTTTTCCGTTTTAATGTTCAACAATCTGGAATTGAATGACAACTGCGAATGAGATTCACAACCAGGATACAAGTCTTGGTCCGCTGCACGAAGCATGCCGTAAAACTATGCCGCATTCTCGTTAGGGGGTTCTTCATTAAGTGCTTCCTCTTCCACGTCTATTCCAAAATCAATGTTTGGGCCACCCATTAACTCTTCTACCATAGTGTGGTACGAATTAGGTCCCGCTGGGTCAACGTCGTTTGAAGTTGACGCAAATTCATTAGTGTTTTGAAATGGACGTGGACCCCAACTCTCTTCCCCGTGATAAATCCAATTATAATAATTCAGTGTAAAACCATTTCGATATAAATGAGATTTCTCTTCATTAGGATCTCTATAAGTTTGATTTCGACATCTAGCTTTCGAACAAGGACACCTAATTTTTCCTTCCCAAATCGAATTCGGATTACTAGTGGCAGCTTCAATAAATCCATTTACTCCACTAACAAATTCGGGGTTCATAATCCCATTCACTAATCTTGGACTATACATCTAACTACGACTTGAATAATTCATGTCAATCGACGTCTACAACGCACAAACAACCAACGTCTCATTCCTCCAACTCTATTTATAAAGTTAATTAATATAATTCCAAATATATTCTAATAATTATTCTAACACCCTAATTAACAAATAAATTCATATAACTTAATTAAACCATACATATATATACATAACACAATATAATTATAACACCCTAATTAACAAATAAATTCATATAACTTAATTAAAACATACATATAAATACATAACACAATATAATTAACAATTAAATTCTAACAATTAACACATGCATGCATAAAAATTAACATTTAATTTCAAACAATTCTAAAAATAAAATTATATATATATTTTCAACAATTTTATATATACATACAACATGGCCCCAAATGGGTTTTACAGCAAAAGAAGTGGGAACAAACCGGTTCTCATTCCAGTTTAGAGCAAGAAACGACTTGGATGAGGTCCTATCTAGAGAACCTTGGCATTTTGAAAAGAAACTACTGATATTGAAGGAGTTAGGAAAAGGAGAACAGCCTTCCTCTGTTACTTTTGACACGGCAGTTCTGTGGGTTAGAGTCTACGATTTACCAATGGAAATGCGAGAAGAACCTCGTCTGATGAAAATAGGGCAACAATGCGGTAGAGTGATAGAAATGGATAAGGCCTCCATCGATGGTCTAGACAGAAGTGCCCGCCTAAAAATACAGATCGAAGTATCAAAGCCTCTGAAAACTAGAACTTACATCGAGCAAGCTAATCGCCCTCCGGTTTGGGTCTCCTTCAGGTACGAATGCCTTCCCTCATTCTGCTACATCTGGGGAATGCTTTGTAACATGAAACGGGAATGCGATCTAACGGAAGGATCAGAGGAAATACAATCCATCGAGGAAAGAAAACTACCATACGGAGAATGGATGCGAGCCTCTCCTTCCAAAAAGGCCTCGATCTCAATGGAAAAAGTGAAAAATGAAAAAGACAATGAGAAATATGGTCGTTGAGAAAAAGGTTATTTGAAGATTTCAAGAGAAAAATTGCAGAGGGCGACGATCTGACCGAAAATAAGGACCAAGAATACCCAGATATGATGGCAGCAGAGGAGAAGGGGTTGGATGATCTGCAAAAAACACTTGGGAAAGTGAACATGGCAAATGAAGATGGGAAAGGTAAGTTGGAAGCCCAAGAGGATATGGAGATTGAAGACAAAGGAAGAAACACCTTTTATAATGAAAAAGTGGGTAGGTAGGAACCCCACACTCAGTGGAAAACAACCAATGCACTCTGTAATGCCACCTCTATCAAACATCAATAATCAAAGCTTGTCTCACCAACCTCCAACACACTCTACCCCACAAACCATTTATGAACAGTCACCCCCCACCTACCTCTACTTCAATCTTACACCTGTCCACGAACTTCAAAAGCTTTGCTCACACACTAACATACAAACCTCTCATACCACCACCCAAGGAGATCCCATATACCCTACACACCACCGACACCACATACAAAAACCCCAACCCCACCCCCAATCCAAAAACACTGAAAACATCCCAAACACCTCGCCGCCCATCCATGAGCCCAAGACTGTAAACGAACCCAAACTCTTATCCACTGAACTAAACCCAAAACCCCTCCTGACTATCCCCTCTAATCAGAAGCCAAACCAAAGTATCTCGGCCGTAAGGAAGGAAACAACCAACCCAACCCAAGTAAATACCACAAAATACCAAAAACCCACCCAAACACATCAACCTGCAAATCCCGAAAAATAAAACCAGAACACCATCTCGAACATGAAGAGCCCAGCAACTAAACCTCAAAAAAAATACAAACACATCAGAAAACCAAAAACACAGATTATCCCAACTAGCCTGGAAGAGAAAGGAATATGTGAGAGAGGGGATACCTCAGATGCTGAAAAAGATTAAGATAGAACAAAAAACTGAAGAAACGGCGGAGACTTAGTCCCGCCGATCCCAATGATGATCTTAGGCTAGAACTGTCGCGGGCTTGGGAACCAGGCGACAATTCGAGCACTCAAGAAGCTTCTACATGAGGAGGATCCGAGTATAGTCTTTCTTATGGAAACTAAACTACTATGTACTCAAATGGGAAAAATGAACTCTCAATTTCTACACTTCAATGGATGCTTGTCGGTCGACTGTGTAGGTACTGGAAATGCGAGGAGCGGAGGCATGTGCTTGCTCTGGAAAGAAGGTACCTTTGTCTCGCTCACTTCATTCTCCCAACATCATATCTCATTGGAAATTGAAGGTGAGAATGGGGGGAGCTGGATCATGACAGGCATCTATGGTTGGCCTGAACATCAAAATAAACTCTACACGTGGCAACTTTTACGACGACTGCACCCTGGAGTTGGAACCCCTTGGCTCTGCCTTGGGGACTTTAACGAAATTCTGTGGTCGTCGGGGGGGGGGGGGCAGACCCGTCAATCAGCTTCAATGAACGAATTCAGGCAAGTTGTGAACAATTTGGATCTTCAGGACCGTAGATACAGAGGGAATGCCTTCACATGGACAAACGGGAGGAGCGGGGTGGAGAATATTCAGTGCCGCCTTGATCGGGCTTTCGCCACGCCTAGCTGGAGATATCATTTTTTGTCCCACATGGTTACTTACAAAACTAGATACTTATTAAATCACGCTCCGATTGATGTGGAATTTGGTTTATCAAATGTGGCTACAAACTCAGCAAACACTCGAAAACATAAGAAGCTATTTCGTTTTGAAAAAATATGGGCAGAGCATGAACAGTGTGGTGAAATCGTGAAATAGGGCTGGGGCAGAAATCACCACGAAGGGAACTTTGTTGATAGAGCTGCTAGTTGTGCTATTCATTTGGCCTCCTAGGGGAAGGACACTTTTGGAAATACTCGCAGGAAGATCACAGATACAAAGCAAAGAATGGAAGTCTTGCAGAATGAAGCCCAAACTGAGGAGACCATCAGTGAACTAAAGCAGCTCACGACCTACCTTGATAAACTCCTAAAAATTGAAAAGACCTTCTGGTACTAAAGATCGAAAGCCCTTTGGATTAAAGACGGTGATAGAAACACGGCTTTCTTCCATAGGAAAGCCGCCTAGCGCCGAGAAAGAAACACCATTGATAAGCTGTGTAACTCCTCTAGTGGCTTGACAAAAGATGAAAAGGAAGTCGACATTGTGTTGAGAAACTTTTTCAATGAGCTGTTTACTTCGGTCGGTCCAAATAACATTCAACGAGTCATCGAGTCTAGAGTCACAGGTGAAATGAATGAACTCCTAACTCAACCCTACACAACGGAGGAGATCAAAAAAGCGCTCAAAGAGATGCACCCGACAAAGTCCCCGGGACCCGACGGTATGCCCCCTCTCTTTTTTCAAAAGTATTGGGATATTGTTGACTCATCTTTTATTGCTTCTTGTCTTGATGTTCTGAACCGAAACGCTGATCCATCCCCCTTGAACCACACTCACATAACTCTCATCCCGAAAGTAAAGTCCCCTGAATCCCGAAAAGATTTTCGTCCTATAAGCCTTTGTAATGTCATATTCCGTGTCATAAGCAAAACTATAGCAATCAGACTTAAGAGGGTACTTGAGAATGTTATTTCAGCCACCCAAAGTGCTTCTATCCCAAACCGCCTAGTCACTGATAACGATATGATTGCTTTTGAAACATTCCACTATATGAGAAAAAAAAAAAAACAGGAAAGAAAGGGTGGTTGGCTTTCAAGCTTGATATGAGTAAGGCGTATAATAGAGTTGAGTGGGATTTTCTCAAAGGCATGTGCCTAAAGTTGGGCTTTTGTGACAATTGGGTCAATTTGATTATGCGATGTGTATCAACTGTCTCTTATTCCATTCTTGTTAACAGAAGGGCCACTGAAACCTTTGTTCCCCAACGGGGTCTCCGTCAAGGGGATCCCATATCACCTTATCTCTTTCTTTTGTGTGCAGAGAGTTTCTCTTCCCTTATCCAACAGGCTGAAAATAGAGGAGAGATCACGGGCATCAAAGTGGCTCGTCAAGCCCCACCGATCTCGCATCTATTTTTCGCGGATGATAGTATTCTCTTCTTCCGTTCAAATCAAAAGGAGACCGACAAAGTCAAGGAAATCATCACAGCTTATGAGGAGGCCTCCGATCAAAGAATTAACATGGAGAAATCGGAAATTTTTGCTAGCAAATGTGTGGCGGAGGAAGTAAGAGATAACATGGGAAATTAGCTTGGGGTCCGCACGGTTGGCTGATATTCGAAGTACTCGGGCCTGCCAACTCTTATTGGAAGATCTAAGAGGCCTATTTTCCAAACAATCTACGATAGAGTGGTGAGGAAGCTTAAAGGGTGGAAGGAAAAAACATTATCAAAAGCAGGACGCGAAATTCTCATCAAAAGTGTTATCCAAGCTATCCCAACTTATGTTATGAGTTGCTTTGTCTTTCCAAAAGTCACTTTGTGAGGATATTGAGAGAGCTGGGGCCCGCTTCTATTGGGGTGCAGACGAACACAGTAGAAAAACACATTGGGCTAGTTGGGCGAGGGTGTCCCGATCAAAAGAGAATGGTGGACTGGGCTAGACAATACTGGAGAGTCTTGAACAACCCGAACGCGATTATCTCAAAAATTCTCCGGGCGCGCTACTACCCTAGACATACACTTGAGAACGCCGGAGTGGGGTTTCAACCGAGCTTCTTTTGGAGAAGCTTACTAAAAGTTCGACCCATTATTACAGAAGGGATGGCTTGGCGAGTTGGGAATGGTGAAAGCATTAATAGTACCCTTGACAGATGGATAGGGACACAAGAACCAAAATAGGCTGATCCCCATGAGCATAGACCAACAAATAGCCCATGTGTCTCTCATCCTTCAATGTTCAGGATAGTGCAACCTGGAATGCTGAAAAAGTAAGTTTGTACTTTAATCCCATGGATGCAGCAACTATTCTGAAAACACCCCTAAGCCCCCGATTGCCTCCTGACACTCTTTTTATCAGCCTATTTTATCGCTGTCAAAAAGCCTCAACATGTGCAAACGATCTCCCGTCTTGGAGCCAGCCGGACAAATTCTAGAGGAAAATTTGGCACCTCCATGTACCACCATCAACTCGCCACTTCCTCTGGGGAGCCTGTTTGGACACTCTACCGACCAAAGTAAATCTCAGAAAACGAGGAATGTTGGCGGACGTCTGCTGCCAGGCGTGCGGCCTTGACGAAGAGTCAACGACCCATATCTTCCTCCGTTGCCCAAAAGCCATTCAGACTTGGAGAATTCAAGCCACTCCTGAAACCCAATCATTTCGAGACCTTTGCGCTTCAATGATTGATTCTCTCGCACGGGGGAAGCTCCCTGTTTGCTATCTTGCTGTGGAATATTTGGAAGGCAAGAAATTCACTCGTTTTTGAAAACATAGAGGTTGACTCGCAGGATGTAGTCCAAAAATTGCTTCTCTTGTTTCAAGATTGTCGCCCTCAAAGATCATCGCAGCAATCACGGGTGAGTTCTGAATCAACAAAATCCAAATGGAAACCACCTCCTCAGGGTGCTCTGAAGATAAACACAGATGCGGCAGACTTCGGGGGCAAGCAGGATTTGGATTCGTGATCCGGGACGCCTGTGGGGATGTTCTAATGTCCGGGGCATCGAGGACGTGGGCAGCGGGTAGCAGTACTCTCCTTGAAGCCTTGGCTATGCGTTTTGCTTTGAGAAGAGCCAGAGACTGATTCAGAAATTTTAGCAAAATCCCTCCGAGATGAATCGCCGGCTGAGCCGTACTCGGAACTGATAGTAGAAGACATCAAGGACATCGTCGACAGCTTTAATACTTGTTAACACATTTAAAATATGGTGTATTTAAAAGGTACTTATAAACACATATATTTTTAGTGTGTTAATAGGGGTGTGACAATAGACAATGTTTATTTTTGTGTGTGGTAATTGAGTATATATATATCCACACACTCATTATTGAATGTCTTTAAAAACACACCTATTAACACACTAATTATTTTAATGTGGCTACATAATACTTTTTACCATATTTATTTTATAGTGTGATAAAAGTTATGTGGCAAAAAGTCTTTTTTCTTGTAGATGATTATTATTATTGAAAAGTGGTAATTTCTAATACTAAAAAAGTGGTCCCTATTATTATTGAAAAGTGTAATGAATAATGAATTAAAAAATGAAAAATTATTACTGAATTTTTTTAATTAAAAAACGAATTTAAAATTCAGTAAAAAACTGAAAAATTATTTTAATTAAAAAATTAAAAAATAGTGAGTGTAACTGAAATTAAAAACTGAAAAATTATTTTAATTAAAAAATTAAGAAACAGTGAGTGTAACTGAAATTAAAAACTGAAAAATTATTTTAATTAAAAATTATTACTGATTTTTTGTTAATTAAAAGACGAATTAAAAATTCAGTAAAAAACGAATTTAAAGTTCAGTAAAAAATCTGAAAAATTATTTTAATCAAAAAATTAAGAAATAGTGAGTGTAAATGAAGTAGTTAACTTGTGGCCTAGTGGTTTTTTACTTTGATGAATATGTATATGTTACAGGTCTTGGTTCGAGTCATGGGAAGGGGAAAAAAGGGATGAGTATTTAACTTTTATAAAAAAAAAAAAAAGTGAGTGTAATTGAAATTAAAAACTGAAAAATGATTTTAATTAAAAATTATTACTGATTTTTTTTATTTAAAAAACGAATTAAAAATTCAGTAAAAAACTGAAAATTTATTTTAATTAAAAAATCAAAACGGTAATCACAGGGTTCGAACCTTATGACCTCTTATCTATCCTAAATCGCCAAAAACCCTGCACCAATAATTAGTTTGTTGATAACTCACATTTTCTTAACCTATAAGGATTGACCTGTGCAAAATAGAGTGCACCAAACCTTGGGTGTAGTGTGCCTTTTTAACATCAAATTCATTAATAAATTATAAATAAATAAATTTTTCCCTGATATAATTGTATTGAAAATCGTGATATAATTAAAATCTAAAAATTAAATATAATTATAATTCTTTTATTGCTGGAAAACTTAAAATCAAAAGAACACAGGTCGCTCTAATGACCGGGGCCCCGTTAAAACCTTGCTAAGTAAATCCTCCTTAGGGATAAACCTTAGCTAAGGAAAAAGGTAGACCCCTCTAAGCGCTGAATCTGTAAAATTCATTATGTAAATCTTTGAAAAGAAGAGTTATAATCTGCTCCGAAGGCTCATCAAACTAGCGGATTCTATCTACGTTCATTGAGGCCAAGATATCCGCGACTGCGTTTCCTTCTCTGTAGATATGTGTGACCTTTATTCGCATGCCTTGGCCACCTGCGCCGTCTGTTGCCAGTGTGGGCACTAATTGGAGAGACTAACGGAGAAAATAATACGATTTTTGATCTTGGAGTTCTTAAGACATTCCGACTTAACGGGAACCCGAGAAAGGCCCCATTGACAGTGCCGGTAAGATGGATACCTCCACCAACAGATGCTGTAAAAGTAAATATAGACGGGGCAGCTTCGGACGCGCCTGGTGTTATTAAAGGAGCTGCCGTATTCAGAAACCACACGGGACAATTTCTGGGCGCCTTCTCCTCGATGAAGCACGGACGGGGAATGGCGTACGAAGCAGAAGCGCTCACCGTTTTACATGCCATCCAACAAGCAGACATACATAAATGGAGAAATCTATGGTTGGAATCGGACTCGACATATGTGGTGAATCTTTTAACGACGGCACAACCGGACATAGATATAATTATACTTTAATTACTAAAAAAAATTAAAAAAAAATCAAGATATTTTTTTACGCAACATCATTTATGAGTTATGCTCCCGAGGTTTGGGACTTAATGTCGAACAAGAACTCAAACTCGTTCAGCAATGTCTACGTCAATTCTTGCGAATTTCCAAGTTCTATCTTCACTACTAGTACACATTTTCTTAGCTTTCACCTACACAGCTAGGTTTCCCAAAATAGACAAAAATCAACATGTTTTCACCTACACAACTCTACTGGTTTCCAAAATAGACAAAAAAAAATCAACATATTATAGTTATATTTTCAAAAAATGGAAGAAAAATTAACATATTATTAGATTGAGATGAGATTTAATTTCCTTTAAAATATATTTTTCACAAATTTAGTAAAATTAAATAAAATTAATTTCTATAAATTAGATTTAACATCCCTACCTCCCTACATTTATTTTTTATTTTATTTTTAATTTTTATCTCAATTAATCTTCATTATTGATTTTCAATTTTATTTTTAATTTTTAACTCAATTAATCTTATCCCTTTTTCTACTTCACATATTTATACTTTTTCTAAGGGGAAGATATAATTATTTTTTAATCTAAAACTTTTTAAAAAATACTATACAAGTTTCTTTATAAAATAGTATAAAGATTTAGAAACTTTTAAAAATTATTGGATGACTCTTTTTTTTTTAATCTAACGTTCATACAAAAATTGATATACCTACCTTAATTAGAGAATCAATTCTTGAAATATTTTCATTAGTTTATATTTTTTCTAAATTGATGATAGAATTATTTTTTAATCTAAATTTTTAAAAAATACTATTCAAATTTCAAAAATTATTAAATGACACCTCCTTTTTGTTAATAATCAAAATTGATATGTATGTTGATTAAAGAATAATTCTTGAAATATTTTCATTAGAGTTGATATATATATTGTCATATGAAATTGAAAATATAATATAATATTATTATAATATCTATATGTATCCTAAAATATTCTAACATTTATATTTATCTAATACATAGAACATATATTAATTGATTTTTTTACTATTTATTAATTAAATAAAAGAGTAAATAAATTAATATAACTCAATTCACCCGTCCATATTCTCTCATTCTCAATTCTCTCTATCTATATATATATATATAAGGTTTTGATTTTTTTTTATTTAATTTTATCATTTGACTAATTAGATACAAATTAGAGATGAATAGAATATTCCGTATTGCAAATTTCGTGTACCACCTTGTCTCGTTTTATATGGGGGAGAAAAAATTGATTGTTTAGAGACGGTGGTATATATATGTATCTAATGCATATCTAAAACTATCTAAAACTCTCGAAATTGAAAGTCGCGTATCTAATTCGTATTTAAAACTTTTGAAACTAAAAGTCGTATCTAATTTGTTTATAATGAGAGATGGTTTTATTTTTGGTTTCAAATCTCGATTTTTAATAAATCTGTATCTAATCCGTATCTATTAGAGACGGATTAGGTATCCATCTCAAAATCAGGCTTTTTTTTTTTTTAATGAAAGTGTGAAAGTTATTTGTGGAATTATGAAACCAGAAACATTTTGGAATAAGAATTGGAAGAGAAAATGGAAGAACCCCAAAAATGGGAATGCAAACTTAAAAGAATTCTTATTCTCTGGTAATCAAAAGTGTTAAAACAAAAGAAAGAGTTACAAGGGTTTATATACTAAATCAAAAATAAACTGCTAAGCTAAGTAGAATAACCACCTAATAACTGTCTAACCACTAATCAACATTTTAACTAATTACAAGACAGTGGTGTATCTACCAATATTGAAAGTGTATTAGGTCTAGCCAGGAGGTGTATTTATCATCCCTTGATACCCCCCCTCAAAATGAGAGTGGATATCCAACAATCCCATTTTGGCTCTGTGAGTGTTAAAGACAGCAGGAGGAAGGGGCTTTGTTAGAATATCGGCCAAGTTCTCCTCAGTGGGTATGTGAATGAGAGTGAGCAATCCTTCTTTGATCTTCTCCCTTGTGAAGTGGTAGTCCAAGGCAATGTGTTTAGTTCTTTGATGAAGACAAGGATTGTGAGCAATAGAGTAAGCACTCTTGCTATCAGTATACATATGTGAAGGAGAAGAATGGTGAATCTTCAAATCAGCAAGTATGTAATGTATCCACTGGAGTTCACATGTAGTGGATGTTAGGGCCCTGTATTCAGCTTCTGCAGATGACCTACTAACAGTAGATTGCTTCTTGGATTTCCAAGAGATTAAAGAATGACCAAGATAAATGCTATAACCAGTGATACTTCTCCTAGTTTGTGTACATCTACCCCAATCAGAATCAGAGAAGGCATGCAATTTAAAAGTGCTCTTATTGGGATAGAAGATACCAGTACCAGGATTACTTTTAATAAACCTTAATATCCTATGAACAGCAACCAAATGTGAGTTAGTGGGGCAATGCATGTATTGACTCACAGTTTGGACAGCATAAGATGTATCAGGTCTAGTAACAGTTAAATAAAGAAGTTTGCCCACCAATTTTCTATAAAGTTCAGGGTTTTTAAGAGGTGGACAACATAAGATATATCAGAACATGGTATCAGTTTTCTGAAGATATTGCCAGATACTCGATCCATTTCGTTTCCGCCTTTTTCTGCTTTCCAATTCGTGTTTCATCACGATTCTCTTGGATTTTTTTTCTGATTTCTCATCCAAATTGGCGCCATGGCACCCACTGTGACCGATCCCACTTCTTTGAACCCAGCCTTGAATCCGTTTTCCCCACTGGCTCTTCATCAGAATGACAACCCAGCAGTTTCGATTGTTCTTGAGCCTCTTGATGGCACCAACCTTGTTTCTTGGAGCCACGCTGTCAAACGAGGTCTCAGTGTGAAGAACAAGACTCGATTGATCGATGGTTCGCTGGAAATTCCGATTGAGAGTGATGATCCAGCCATTTATGCTGCTTGGGTAAGAGCTAACGATCTCGTTTTAATGTGGATTTTGAATTCCATTATTCCTGATATTAAACGAACCCTAGATTACTTTTCTTTGGCTAAAGATGTTTGGGATGAACTCAAACTTCGATATGCCCAATCTGATGGCACTAGGGTTTATCATTTAGAAAAATGTTTAAGTACCATCAATCAAGGTTCTCAGTCTCTTGTCTGCTATTACAATCAGTTTAAATCACTTTGGGATGAATACCTTAGTTTTAGGCCTGTCCTTAAATGCTCTTGTGGTGCCATGGATACTTGTACCTGTGATTTGCCTAAATTGATGTCTGAAACTCAAGAGCAAGATGCAGTTATGAAATTTTTGGTAGGCCTCCATGATTCTTATAGCCCTCTTCGTAGCCAGTTCTTATTGAAATCCCCTTTCCCCCCTTTATCCAAGATTTATGGCCTCTTACTCCAAGAAGAGTCCCAAAGAACCTTGAACCCTGATCATACTTTCCCTGATTCCATTTCTATGGCTGCTAAGAACACTAGGTTCTATAAGGATAAGAAAAAGCCCCTTAAGTGTAGTCATTGTGATGGCCTTGGTCACACAATTGACAGATGCTTCCAGATTATTGGATTTCCACCTGGTTGGAGAGGCCCTAGGGGTCCCCCTATTAAAGATTCTTTTAAATCTGCCAACACTTCCTTCAGGGACACACCCATGGAATCCAATCCTCTTATTGAAAAAGCCTTATTTGATAAGTTTGTGAGTTTTTCTAAGATGCAGCACTCAGGTGAAGGCAGTGACATGCCCCATTCTGTGGCAGGGGCCTCTGCTGTTCATATTGAGGAAACTAAATGCACCACAGATCCAGGTATGTCTTCCTGTTTTGGTTTAAATAATGTTACAACTTATACTTGGATTATGGATACTGGGGCCACTGATCACATGACCTTTGATTTATCCTTGTTTTCTGTCCCTCCCTCTATAATACATGTTAAGATCTCACTACCTAATAATGCTGTATCCATTGCTACACATATGGGGAACATTGTAATAAATGAACACCTAACACTCTACAATGTGCTATATGTACCTGATTTCACATACAACCTTTTATCCATAAGCCATTTAACTAGATATTCCAACTGTACTGTGAGCTTTCTTTCCTCACATTGTGTTTTACAGGACAATACCACCAAGATGGTGATTGGTACTGCTGATCAAGATAGAGGCCTTTATCTCTTACACATTGCTCACCCTTGTAGCTACCCTATCTTAGAACATTCTGTTTCTTCTAGTAATAGCAATAGCAATACTTGTACTTTTGACTTGTGGCATAAAAGGCTGGGACACATTTCTAGAAAATGCATGTTGCAAATTCCTGGGTTGAATGTAAAAGCTTCTTCTATGCACAATAATTGTTTCATTTGTCCTCTAGCTAAACAGAAAAGAAAGTCTTTTCCTTTAAGCACCTCTGTATCTACTCATGCCTTTCATTTAATACATTGTGATGTTTGGGGTCCCTTCTCTACTCTTTCTGTTACTAATGATAGATTTTTTCTCACCATAGTTGATGACTTTAGTAGATGCACTTGGGTTTATCTCTTAAAAGCCAAAAGTGATGTCAAGATTTGTTTACAAAACTTTTACAATATTATTCTCACTCAGTTTGGTACTAAAATTCAGATACTTAGGAGTGACAATGGAACATAATTTCTTCTTTCTGACTTTTATCATAACCTTGGAATTCTCCATCAAACCTCTTGTGTTGAAACTCCCCAACAAAATGGCATAGTAGAGAGAAAGCACCAACATTTACTTCAAGTAGCTAGAGCACTTATGTTTCAATCTTCTTTACCTTTGAAATTTTGGGGTGAATGCATTAAAACTGCTGTTTTTATAATAAATTGAATTCCTTCTCACATACTTCACAACAAATCTCCTTTTGAACTTTTGTATAATCACAAACCTGATTACTCTATTTTTAAAACTTTTGGGTGCTTATGCTTTGCTAACACTTTGGTCTCTAATAGACACAAATTTGATCCTAGAGCCACCAAATGTGTTTTCATTGGGTACCCTCTTGGGACAAAGGGTTACAGGCTTTTTGATATTAAATCTGGAAAATTTCTAGTCTCTAGGAATGTCACTTTCTTTGAGCACATTTTTCCTTATGCTGACAAGCTTGGCACTAATAGTTTCACACCTCACTTGTCCACCCCTGATGATAATAACATTTACACTGATTCTGATGATGATATTAATTCTTCCAGTAACAATGATTGCAACAATGACTCTCTTGTTTCTCCTGATTTTGTTTCTGATCCTCCCATTATTATTACTGATGATGTTTCTGATAATACTGTTGATATTGGGAGTAATGTCAATCCTGTTTCTGATATTTCACATCATATAATGGATACCACTTCAAGACCTTCTAGAAACAAGTCTCAACCAGCATATTTGCAGGTTTATGAGACCACCTTACCACCTTCTGTTGATCATGCAAATAAATCTCTTTCTTGTCATAAGTATCCTATACATCAGTTTTTATCTTCTCATAAATTGTCTCCTCACTATAGACATTATACAGCCTCAATTTCTCAAATACAGGAGCCAAAAACTTATAAGCAAGCTGTCCAAAATGATAACTGGGTCCTTGCTATGAAAAATGAATTAGAGGCTTTACACAAGAATAACACCTGGACTCTTGTTCATTTACCTCAAAATAAACATTGCATAGGCTGTAGATGGGTCTATAAGGTGAAATACAATTCTAATGGCACAATTGAGAGATACAAAGCTAGGTTAGTAGCTAAAGGCTTTACTCAACAGGAAGGAATAGATTACTTTGATACCTTTTCTCCTGTTTCTAAGATAACCACTGTCAGAATTTTATTAGCAGGCCTAAAACTAAGGTATTCATCCCAAAGTGATTTAAACTGATTGTAATAGCAGACAAGAGACTGAGAACCTTGATTGATGGTACTTAAACATTTTTCTAAATGATAAACCCTAGTGCCATCAGATTGGGCATATCGAAGTTTGAGTTCATCCCAAACATCTTTAGCCAAAGAAAAGTAATCTAGGGTTCGTTTAATATCAGGAATAATGGAATTCAAAATCCACATTAAAACGAGATCGTTAGCTCTTACCCAAGCAGCATAAATGGCTGGATCATCACTCTCAATCGGAATTTCCAGCGAACCATCAATCAATCGAGTCTTGTTCTTCACACTGAGACCTCGTTTGACAGCGTGGCTCCAAGAAACGAAGTTGGTGCCATCAAGAGGCTCAAGAACAATCGAAACTGCTGGGTTGTCATTCTGATGAAGAGCCAGTGGGGAAAACGGATTCAAGGCTGGGTTTAAAGAAGTGGGATCGGTCACAGTGGGTGCCATGGCGCCAATTTGGATGAGAAATCAGAAAAAAAATCCAAGAGAATCGTGATGAAACACGAATTGGAAAGCAGAAAAAGGCGGAAACGAAATGGATCGAGTATCTGGCAATATCTTCAGAAAACTGATACCATGTGGAATTATGAAACCAGAAACATTTTGGAATAAGAATTGGAAGAGAGAATGGAAGAACCCCAAAAATGGGAATGCAAACTTAAAAGAATTCTTATTCTCTAGTAATCAAAAGTGTTAAAACAAAAGAAAGAGTTACAAGGGTTTATATACTAAATCAAAAATAAACTGCTAAGCTAAGTAGAATAACCACCTAATAACTGTCTAACCACTAATCAACATTTTAACTAATTACAAGACAGTGGTGTATCTACCAATATTGAAAGTGTATTAGGTCTAGCCAGGAGGTGTATTTATCATCCCTTGATATTATTGTGGGACATCTCCAAAAGAAAAGTGTGAAAGTAATTGCGGGGAGGGAGGGGTGAGTAACGGTCAAATGAGGATGAATTATAAAAGGTTGATTTTATTACGTTGCGAAGATCGATATAGAAAAGAAGAAAATAAAAAGAGTAAAAATGGACATGGAAGGGGAAAGTTTTTTGGTTCGTATTTCATTTAGTGAAATTAAAATTGATATTGATAAATATGCAGCTTGCTAGTATATTCTTTGAATTCATACTATTCAACGAATCATCAATTTTTTTTTTTAAATATTTAGATTATAAAAAAATAGGATGTATGTATAGAAGTTAAATCTACCGAGAGAATATAAAATACATTTGATCATTAATAAAATCCAAATTTACAATCTCAAACTAGAGACTCAGAAACGAGTGATTCATTATTGTGTTAGTAATACAATTCAGATATCCACATTAATGAAGTCTGGTGTTAATCCATAAAACTCGTTGAACCAACTGTGGTAGAGGGCATCTTTCGCAGTTATCCTCATTTTTGGATCAACGGTCAAAAGCCTTTGTAGAAGATCGTATCCGCAGCCACTCAGCGACGGCGCCTTTCTAAACGAGGCAGCTTGAGCAAGTTTACAATAAATCATATTGATTGGTGTGTTGTTGGGAATAAAATGAGATATGTTTTGATCTAATACCAAAACCCCCTGAGACATGCCTAAGTCAAGATAAACATGTTCTAGAAATGTTAGAACATATAGAATATAGGCTAGATGAGAAGCTGAAGTGTTAGGCAGCTCTTAGACAATTAGATGCACAATTTGAGGGGGAACCTACTTTTAAGATGATCAAGATCAAGTCCCCTCAAGGCTCAAAATTCTGGAACAATCACTTAAGAACAAGGACACTCTATGGAAAACCAAAAGCTCTGATCAGGAGAGTTGTCCAAAGAAGCTGTCCATATGCAAGAACAAGCTTACCTAGCTCAAAAGGACAAGGCTACTCAAAGGCTTTGGATCAGGAGAGTTGTCCATAGAAGCCAACTCTATGAGTAAAATGATCTAATGCTAAAAGACCAAATATGCTGATCAGAAGAGTTGTCCAGAAGAGTTGTCTCAGCAAGATTAAATCAGAACAGATACTCTAAAGGTTGAAGGTCAACTATGCTGAAAAATTAAGGACAACCATACCCTAAAGAAATGCAATATGCCAAGATCAGAAATAAAGGGAAAGAGCCAAGTCATCTGAAGAAGAGCAAGCCAACCTTGCTGAAAAGCAAAACTGCTGATAGTGATAAGGAGAGTTGTCCAGATGATAAGGAATGTTGTCCTATCATTGGATCAACCTTCAGAAGCCATGTCCAAGTCCTAACAAGAAGTCAAACATTGGGAAAAGTGCTGCAGAATGAAGACAAAGTCTTACAAGCCGTTTATTACCCAAATGAGGACATGTCACTATCAAGAATCTGTCTTCCAGTTTGAAGAACTCAAGGAAGACATTTATAGCAACTTGGGGCTGCCTCTCCAACGGGCAAATCCTCCATTTTGTCTATAAATACAGAAGTGTGAAGACCATTTGAAAGCACCTCAACCTTGACAAGAATATCCAACTATCCTACAAGTTGACAAGTGCTCTCAAGCTTTCAAAGAGACTATCTTAGTCTTTATACACTTCTTCTAAGCTGAACCCAATTGTATATTCATACACAAGCTTAGAGAGATATCCTATCCTTATACCTTGACCTTCATTGTAAAGGATATCTCATTGGTTGGAACCTTACTTCAACCATTAACCCTTTCAAGTGAGAAAGTGAGAAGGTTGTAGTAGTAGAAGTGGTAGGAGCTGACTGTTGAGAGAAGAACAGTTCAGTTCTGAGTTGAGAAAAGGGTACTAGGACTCTAGACATCCTAGGGATCAATTCACCAAGGAGTGGTGTTCTTGATCAAGTGCACCTTGGCACTATAAAACAAGTTAATTCCAAGAGTGAAGGAATTATCTTGTTAAATCAGGGAAAGTGGATGTAGGAGCTTGAGTCTCTGAACCACTATAAACTCTTGTGTTGATTTACTTTACAAGTACTTACATTCACTCAACACTGCACACAAAACTGATCTTTCAAGATACATATTCAAAGACTGTGCAAAACTGATTTGGACAACTTCCCTGAAGCTTAACTGGACTGGTTTGGATTGGGAAAGTGATTTCAGAAATTAAAGGAGTCTAAACTTAAAGGGCCAACCACTATTCCGCACATATAACTCTCCTAGATAGTTATTCAACTAAGTACTCAATAGTACTTAGTAGTCTGATTGTCTTAGAAGAGTTAATCTTCTTCAGCAGAGTTGTCCAAGACAACCTTGTTGAACTCTGGTTTGATCAAATTAGCAAAAGAATTGCATACAAGTGTATTCCCCCCCCCCCCCCCATACACTTGTTATATACTCCTTTCAGGACCAACAAGTGGTATCAGAGCAGGGGTTCAAAGACCACTGCTTCTGAAAATCCATCTTGATTTTCAAAACTCTCATATTTGTGTGGTCACTGAACTGATCTTTATCTGAAATCTATTAGTTGTTGACTAACTGATTATTCTTGAGAAATGGCCAACAACAATGCTGTTCCTCCACCTGCTGTTCAAGGATTAGACAACATGGCCACAAATCCAGTCAACCACATTTCTCATCACAAACTGCCCATGTTTTCAATAGACAATTATGATTTCTGGAAAATTAGAATGAGGGCTCATCTTGCATCTCTTCACACTGATATGCTCAGAGTAATCACAAGAGGACCTTTTGTGTTTACTCAAACTAACCCCAGATTAACAGATGAGCAAAGAGCAGATATAAGGGAACTGATTCCCAAAGATGAAGATGACTTCACTGCTGATGAAAAGAGGAAAGATAATCTGAATTATCTTGCCATGAACACCCTCTATCAAACAATTCCAGATGCAGTTATGGGTAGAGTCTACCACTGCACCACAGCCAAAGAAATTTGGGATACTCTTGCCGAAATGTGTGAGGGCACTGAAAAGATCAAGGAGAACAAGCTCCAAGTTGCTGTGCAGAAGTTTGAACAATTTTCAATGGAAACTGATGAGTCCATTGACAAATTTGCTGGTAGATTCACTGATGTGATGAATGAAATTAACTCATTGGGCAAGGTCTACACCAAGAGAGAAGTGGGATTGAAGATCTTGAGAAGTCTCACTCAAAAGTGGGATGTCTATGCTGTAATGATGCAAAACACCAAAGATCTTTCCACCATGCCCATGCAACAAATCTTCTCTGAACTCAAAGCTTATGAGTTCGACCTCAATAGAAGAAAGCCTATTGAGGAACCTTCAAATCCTACTAAGGGAGTGGCATTCAAAGCCAAAACAGCTGAACCTGAGATGCAGCCCACTCCAAGACCATCAAAGTCAGTCTCAAAGACTGAAATGAAGGAAGAACTAGCCTTGATGGCCAGAAGATTTGACAAGCTCAACACAAGGTTTGGTAGATATAAGAAATTCTACCAAGACAACAAATTCAGGAGAAGATACAACTCCCCTGAAGTTCAGGCTGAGGACAAAAAGCCTGAAGAGAAAAGATCAGAGGACAAGTCCTCTGATAGGAGAAGATCCAGTAGAGCTGATTCTTCTTCATCTAAGAAAAGAGAAGAATCCAAGAAGGATGATGATGAAGACCTGTGTTACAATTGCAAAAAGAAAGGGCATTTCCAGTATGATTGCCCTGAATTGAGCTCTAAAGAAAGAAGAGAGAGACAAGCTAAAAGAGACAGAAAGTTCACCAATAGAAAGGCCATGATGGCTGGTGAAGAATCTGATAGTGCTGAGAGCTTCAACTCTTCTGATGGATTATTCTCCAACAGTGATGATGATGATGATGTTTGCAACATGGCTCTTGAGGATGATGAGGTATCCTCTACTTCTAGTTCACCATCATTCATCTCACAAAACACTAGTGAGGTTAACCTGAAACTTTCCTTGGGAAAGTTGATGGAAGATTTCACTAGATTACAAGAATTTCATGATAACTGTGTGAGAGAAAATGAAAATGATTGGCTATTGAACTTTCCAAAAACTATGAGGTAGCTGTTGATGTCAAAACTACTGAATTGTATCAACAAATCTTGAGAGAGCTTGAGGAAGCAAATCTCAGGATAGTTGACCAACAAAAGGAGATTGATGATCAACTTCTCTCTCAGAAGAGAAAAGATTTTGAACTTAAAATTCTCAATGCCAAATTTGAAAATCTCTCACATGAATATGATATTCTTAAATTAAGTGAAGAAAGCCTGAAATTAAAGATGTCTGCCTTGAACAAATCCTCTAGAGCAATAGAGGAAATTCAAAGTTATAAAAGACCTATGGCTCAAAGAAGTGGATTAGGTTTTGATCCATTTGAATCTTCACCTTGTCTTAGTGTTGCTTCTGTAAGTAACACTAAGAGAATCTTTGTTAAGTCAGTGGCACAAACTGAAAATGAAGTGATTCAACCACTGAACAAAGGAAAGGGCAAAATGGATGATCTGCCTACTCAAGTGTTTCAGGAGAATAGGCCAAAACCTAAGGAAATGGCCAAAGCTCCTGAACATAAGAGGAATGTTGGTCAGTAGAGTAGACCCAATGGAAGGGCAACTCTACTGAACAATGTTCAGAGGAGTTATCCAAAGTATTATCAGCCTAGGCTAACTCTTCTAAGAAAGCCTCAGCTGAATAGACCCAAGGATAACTTTCCTCAAAGGCAAAATAAAATGAGACAACCAAAACCCTTCATGCCAAAGGGTAATGGTCAAAAGAAAGCCTTTCCTCAAAGATTCCCTCAAGTAGCACAAAGAACTCAAAAGTTCAGGAGATTTGACAACTCTCCTGAAACTTATAGAGTTAACACATTCACACATACTTTCTCAAAGGCATTTAAGGGAAAGACAGTGTATGTAGATGCTAGAGGAAGACAACTTAGCAACCTTGAATCAATCAAGGTTATTAGGCAAGTTTGGGTTCCCAAAGGTACAGCTAACCACTCAGGACCCAAAACTCAAAGGGTACCTAAAACTATCTAAATGCAGGTACCAATGGGCCACAAGAAGAGGAGCATGAACAAAAAGACAGCATAGTACCTTGACAGTGGATGCTCAAGGCACATGACTGGAAACAAGGAACTCCTCACTGACTTCATTGAAAAAGAAGGCCCAAATGTCACCTTTGGAGACAGCTCACAAGCAACAACAAAAGGTTATGGTACTTTGATGATTGGTAACATCAAAGTAACCAATGTATCTTATGTAGCTGGTCTCAAATATAATCTCCTAAGTATCAGTCAATTCTGTGACAAAGATTTTAATGTTGAGTTCTCAAGTGGAAAATGTCTAATCAAAGATAAGACTCAACAAACTCTATTGACTGGAACTAGGAAGGGAAATGTGTATTTTGCAGACTGGGACAACTCTACTGATGCTGCATGTTTTATTGCTAAAAGCTCTAGCGAACAAAGTTGGTTATGGCACAAGAGGCTAAACCACCTGAACTTCAAATCTATGAATAAACTTGCTAGAAATGCATTAGTTAAAGGACTGCCTAATGAGGTTTTCATTAAAGAACATGTGTGTAAGCCATGTCAAGAAGGAAAACAGATTAAAGCCTCATTCAAAGGTAAACCAGTCATCTCCACTGAAAGGGTACTTGAACTACTACATATGGATCTGTTTGGACCAATTAACCCTACAAGCATAAATGGGAGAAAATACACATTGGTGGTAGTAGATGACTTCTCTAGGTTCACATGGGTAGTATTTCTCCTTAATAAGAAGGAAACACAAGTCAAACTACCTGAACTTCTCAAGAGATTGTCAAATGAGAAAAGCCTTAGCATTATCAAGATAAGATCTGATAAAGGCACTGAGTTCATTAATTCTTACATCAATGAGTATTGCTCATCTAATGGGATAGCTCATGAAACCTCAACAGGTAGAACTCCCCAACAAAATGGAGTTGCAGAAAGAAGAAATAGAACTTTAAAAGAAGCTGCTAGAACCTTAATTGCTGATTCAAATTTACCTAAGAGGTTTTGGGCTGAAGCTATAAACACTGCATGCCATACTCAAAATAGATGTTTGATCACTAAGGGGCAAGGCAAAACCCCCTATGAACTCTGGAAAGGAAGAATGCCTAAAGTGTCATACTTTCATATATTTGGTTGCAAATGTTTCATTCACAATAATGGGAAAGAACAGTTGAAAGCCTTTGACAGCAAAGCTGATGAGGGAGTATTTCTTGGATACTCTCAAATCAGTAGAGCTTTCAGAGTCTACAACAAGAAAACCCTTATAGTGGAAGAAACACCTCATGTTGTGTTTGATGAGTCTATCTTTGAGATCAGGAATGATCATTTGGAACCTGAAGAAATCACACAGAGGACAACCAGATTAAGCCTAAAAGACAAAGACACTGAATTCATAGATGTTGTTCAAGCCAATCTGCCTGAAAAACCCACATTGGACAACAATCCTGAAGGCAACCTTCCTGAGACAAATCCTACAGATGGAAATGGTGAACTGAATGAACCAATCCCAGTTCACATCCAGGTAACAACTACCAATGAAGAAGCAGTTCCTGCTGAGGTAGTTAATGGGTCAAATAATCAAGGGGGAACTCAAAATGTTGAAAATGCCAATGTCCCTGACATTGAGGACAACACCCCTGATTATGATCCTGAATTAGATCCTGCATTAAATTATCCTGAATTCTATGATCAAAATGACTCACCTTCAGTAGAGGACAACTCTACTGAAGAGATCAGGAAAAGAAGGACTTGGTTGTCTGACCACCCTACTGATCTGATACTTGGTGATCCAAGTATAGGAGTCAGAACCAGAAAGTTTCATGGTGAAAGTGCTATGTTCTGTTGTTTCTTGTCAGAGCAAGAACCAAGTGATATTGAGGAAGCACTTCAAGATGCCAATTGGATCACAGCCATGCAGGAAGAACTCAACCAATTCACCAGAAATGAAGTATGGGAGCTGGTGGATAGACCTTCACATCAAGATGTTATTGGAACAAAGTGGGTGTTCAAGAACAAGAAAAATGAAAATGATGTGATTGTCAGAAACAAAGCAAGACTTGTGGCAAAAGGGTATTGCCAACATGAAGGCATTGACTATGATGAGACATTTGCACCTGTGGCAAGGCTAGAAGCAATAAGGCTCTTTCTAGCCTATGCAGCCCACAAGAGGTTCAAAGTATACCAAATGGATGTCAAGAGTGCCTTTCTGAATGGAGTCTTGAAAGAAGAAGTCTATGTGGAGCAACCCCCAGGTTTTGAAGTTGGAAACCAAGTTTACAGACTCAAGAAAGCTCTATATGGACTCAAACAAGCCCCTAGGGCTTGGTATGACACACTGTCACAATTCCTCTTGGATCATGGATTCACCAAGGGAACTGTGGACAAAACTCTCTTCAGAATCTCTGAAGGAGAGGACATCTTGCTTGTCCAAATTTATGTAGATGACATAATTTTTGGATCCCCTAATGAGAAGCTATGTGAGAAATTCTCCAAGCTCATGCAAAGCAAGTTTGAGATGTCCATGATGGGGTTGATGAATTTCTTTTTGGGTCTACAAGTCAAGCAATCTAAAGAAGGAATCTTCATCAACCAAGCTAAGTACACCAGAGAAATGATCAAGAAGTTTGGGTGTACAACTAGCAAGCCAGTAAGGATCCCTATGAACACAAATTGGAAGATGGATCCTGATGAGAGTGGTATTCCAACCAACTCTACTGAGTATAGAGGAATAATTGGTTCACTCCTCTATCTCACTGCCAGCAGACCTGATATCACCTTTGCAGTAGGTGTTTGTGCAAGGTTTCAAGCAAATCCTAAGAAAAGCCACCTTGAGGCTGCAAAGAGGATTTTGAGGTATCTCAAAGGCACTGAAAATCTAGGCCTTTGGTACCCTGCTGATGACAATATTGAGCTAACTGGCTACTCAGATGCTGATTATGGAGGATGTAGGATTGACAGAAAGTCCACCTCAGGGACTTGTCAATTCTTGGGCAACAAACTCATATCTTGGTTCTCCAAGAAACAAAATACAGTGGCCACCTCCACCACTGAAGCTGAATATGTTGCTGCTGGAAGTTGTTGTGCTCAAATACTTTGGCTAAGACAACAACTCAGAGACTACAAAGTCAACTCTACTGAAGTGCCAATTTTCTGTGATAACAATAGTGCCATTGCTATATCACAAAATCCTGTCTTGCACACAAGATGCAAACATGTGGACATCAAGCATCACTTCATTAGAGATCATGTGGAGAAGAAGGATATCAAGTTGGTGAAAATTCACACAGACCATCAAAAAGCTGATATACTAACTAAGCCACTTGCAGAGGCAAGATTCCTGGAATTATCAGCAGAGTTGGGACTTCTTGATCCAGGGAAGCTGGAAAAATGAGTCCAAAGAAGTTCATTGATTGAAAGGGAAATAAACTCAAACTTCAGCAGACTTGGTCAAGTCTACTGAAAATCAGAAATATGACCTTACTTCTTCAGGACACTTGTCTATTAACATTCAGGACCCTTGTCCACTTCTCTTCAGGACACTTGTCCAAATGAGGTCAGATAAGTTGTCCCAGCTATCAAACCAAATCTTGGTATGATAAGCACCTATTTTTGGTGATCAATACCTATTTCGAAATCTGTCCCATTGAAATACAGTTTTCACCTTTCTGGGATTTAATTTGTCTCCCACTCAAAAGGTCACTTTCCATGCATTAAATGCCAAGATTTAACTCTTGTTTGCATTAAACGTTTTGGGACATGATCTATCTCGAAAAACCCCCAGCCTTAAACAAACATTAAAAACCACCCACGTTTTGAATAAAACAGTTATTTCACTGTTACATTGGTTTTTGACCATTGGATCAAAAAATAGACAACTCCCCTGAAATCAATCCTAGCCGTCCATTTTGGATTTCCATTTTTGCTCATCTTTGAATTGCTTCAAGACCTTACCTACTCATTGACAAACATTCTTTTTAGAATATTCACAAGTCTTAAGATCCCCACAAACACTTCTTCCCCAAGTATTCGAAACCCTAACTCAAATTTTCTTCAAACTCTCTCAAAGCTCTCTCTGCAAATTTCAATGGCCCCCAAAGTTAGACCTGAGATGCTTGTTGATTTCTCTAACAAGGATCTAGACCTGGATTTTGGCTACTTAAGCAATAAACACAATCTTCATTTTGAGCCAATAGTATCCTTTGAGAATGAGGATCCTGAAATCACACCAACCTTGAGATGGTTGAGGAGAGCTGGACTTCAAAAGTTCATGGAGGAAAGACCAAGCTCTTGCTTGGAAAACTACATGGCAGAATTCTTTGCCTTCCTCAAGTGGAGAGGCAAACCTGAAGATGGTGAAGTATCAACCAGACTATCTTACACAGCAGAAGGAGAGGAAGAAGAGAGATTCCACAGAGTAAAATTCTCCTCAGAAGATCTGGAAGGAGCTTTTGGACTGCCTTATGAGGGAAGGAATCCAAAAGCTTATGGCACTGGCCATGAAGATGAGATAGCCCAAGAATGGCTATTAGTTCCAGGCCCTCTCTCCTCAACTCAAAACAAGAAAACTCTCAAACCAGAGTTTCTCAACCTTTTTGAGGTAGTTGCTAAGAGCCTCTTAAGCAACACTGGAAGCTTAGAGCAGGTTAGTCATCCAAGGATCAGAATCATGGCTGCCATCATTGATGCCAGTGATAAGGGCATTAAATTTGATTGGAGGACCTTCATCATGTCTGAGATGATGAAGGAGAAGGCAAAATTCAAGGTGAAAACCCACAATAAGGTGGTGCTAGAAGGGAAAATCAAGTATTGCACCAGGGCAAGCTTGTTGATTGAGAGGTTTTCCCACTATTCCCAGATGCAGACCTTTGCAAAGCCCCTCCCAGCCCAGAAGATCCTGTTCAGAAAACTTAGCAAGAAAACTGAACAGAGAAGGATGCTCATGGTCAAACCTGCTGAAGAACAGGAGGAAGAGAAGCCTAAGATGAAAAAGAGAACAAAGGCCAGGGCTGTCAAAACAAGAAAGATGTCTCAATTGTCTTCAAGAGAAGCCTCAGGAGCATCAGCTGAAGTTGATGCAGTGGCAGAAGAGGGAGTGAGTGTGCCTTCTGACCACTCAGAAGAGTTGAGGAGGAAGTACAATGAGACTAGGCAAAAGAAGAAGGGTGATAAGAGAATCAGGGAAGTTGTCCCTGAGAAGGAAGGAAGTGGAAGCAGTAGGGCCAGCAAGAGAAGGGCCAAACCTACTGAGAAGGTGTTGGAGCTTCAAGAAGAAAGGTCTCTTCAATTGGCTCTAAGGGAGAGCAGAGCTGAAAGCAGGACCAAATCCATGTCAAGGACTAATTCTTCTGGTTCTGGAACTCCAGAATCCAAAGTCCCTGAAGGTCAACCTATAGAGGCCAACCTCCCTGAAACTCAGTACCTTGAGCCCAACTCCCCTGAAACCCATGTCACCCCTTCCAACCAACCCATTACCCCTGTAAATCTCACTAAGAGATATTCTCCAGAAGGGAATGTGCAAAGAAGTGGCATTGATGTGCTTGCTGATTTAGCAGTAGATGAGACAAGACTCCTGTCTCCCCTTGACTCATCCATGCTCAATTATTCAAAGCTCTTAGAGCATGCACTCAATGAGCCAACCCCCCTGAGTAAAGCCCCTTCAGACCCATTGCTCTCAAAAGCAACTGAAGATCCTTCTACTGCACCCAACCCTTCTGAAGCCAACATCCCTGAACTTAATCTGCCTGAAGCTCTATTAGGAGAACCCAGAGCCAACTCCCCTATAACCCAAAGTCCCCACTCAAGTGGAGATGAGGAGGAGTATACTTATGAAAGTATGCTCAGAGGAGGAGCCAAGGCTACTGTGGACAGTTTGTATCCACAACTTGCTGAATTTCCAAGAATTCAGAAGGCCTTTCAAGATTTAAGGATGCTTGTTGATGTGAAAGACAAATCCTTGATGGAGATATCACAAGTCATCCAAGATAAGGGTGCAAACTGGTGGCAGATAGAGGAAAACAGATTATTACACTTTGCTGGAGTTTCAAAGACAAGATTTCTCATTGATGAGGAGATTTTTGCAAAGTTGGTAGCTGATAAGATTGAGGAGGAGATAGAAAGAAAAGCCAAGGGAATCAAACACCCTGACAGTAGCTCCAATGATGATGATTCCCCTGATGATCCCTCAAACCCTTCAAACCCCAACCCTCCTGAAACCCCTCAAGCCAACCTCCCTGAACCCTTTCAACCCAAGTCTTCTATAGCAGACAGACTTTCAAACCCTCCTAAAACCTATCATAGGAAAGGCTCTGTATCTTCAGAGGTGTTGACCAAGGGTGGTAACACAACCAAAGACACATCTGCCAATGAAGGTTCTTCTAAACCCAAGGCACAGCCTAAAGATGTTGAGGTTCCTGTACTAGAGGCTAGTTTGATTAAGGCCTATTCAGTGTCAGAAGAGTTGGACACTGATCAGCCCTTAATCATTCAGGATGACTCAGTGGCTGCTGAGATAAGCACTGTGATCTCCTCACAACTGCCATCTTTGAACCTTGTTGAAGGTGGAGATGCTGCAGGTTTAGGAGAAGGAGTTGAAAAGGAAAGTAGTCTTGAAAAATCAGAGGGAGTTATGGATGATAGAGAGGTAGTTATCACTAAGATTGTGAGTGTACCAACATATGAGGGTGGTATAAGTGAGGAAGGACAGGTTATTCTTGAAGTCAAATCTGAACTTCAAGAATCCCTTGATGAAAGGAGGCCTGATTCCTTGAGTGAGAACATTATTAAAGAAGGGAGAAAAGAACAAGTTGAAAATGAGAAGAAGACTGCTGATGTATCAGAGTCTTATACAAAAGAAATTGAGGGTGATGAGTGCTTATTTCCTAACTTGTTTGACTTGTCTGATGTTGCAGGTATTTCTCTTGATCAAATTTTTGCAGATGAATTCCTAACAGATGCACCTATCCAAGTAGATTCAGGCTCAGCTCAGGCCTTACTTGGAATGCAATCAGAGAAGTTGGACTCCTTGGCTCATCAAGTCCAATCTGCTCATGCTGAAACTTCAGGAACCTTGAATGAGCAAGGAAGGACTCTAGCATCTGTAGAAATGAGGCTCACTGGCTCTGAAGATGTTGTGCTACCAACCCTTGAGGCAAGGAACAGTGGTGTGGAATCTGGTCTCCAAACCATCTCCACTGAAGTTCAAAATGCCAAATCAACCATGGAAGCCATCTCAGAGGAGGTCAAGAAAGAGCAAAAGCTGCTGAGAGACAATCACAATGCCAATGTCAAAGCTCTCAGGCTAACTGTCAAACAAGCTATTGGAAAGAAGACTGCACTGCAAAAGAGAAGAGCTGAAGAGCAAAGACTAGCCATGGTGAAGGCAGCCTCTGAAAAGTTTTCCCAAGAGGTATTGGCCAACATTGCTGAAGGTGCAGTGGCCAACCTCACTGAGCTTCTTCAAGCCCAACTGGATACATCTCTGAGAACAACCTTGGAGGAGGTTGTCCAACAAAAGATGAAGCCTGTTCTAGCTTTTCTTAGCTTGAGCAATGATAAAATGCAAGATATACATGATGAAAATGTGTATTTGTTGGAAGAGATGAAGTCCCTAAACCAGGCCCAATCCCTGATGGCCTCAACAATGAGTGACCTCAAGCCCCAGTGTTTTGATGCTGCCAAAAAGGGGGAAAGGGAAAGAGCTAGAGCAAAAGGTGCCTTGGTGATTGGGAGCCCAGTCAAAGGGAAAGACAACATTGCTGAAGGAAAAGGCAAAGAGCCTGAAGTACTGAATTTGGAAGAATTGAATGAAGAAGAGCAATTAGCACTTGCTTTGAAAAACTCTATGGCCTCAGCTCAAGAAGAAAGGATGAGGTTACAACAAAGACCAGGTGGTGAAATATCAGGTTTGGACAAGAATACTGAAGGTGTCCAAACTAGAGGAAAGATCAAGAAGGCCCAAGGAAAGAAGAGACAAGTTGAGAAATTCACTGACTTTCCTAGCAGCCTTGATCTTCCACCTGAATTCAGAATTGATGAAGATGAGCCTACATCAAAGAAAGCTAAAACTGCTGAAGAGCCCAAAGCTGCTGAAAAGGACAAGTCTTCTGAATCTGGCAAAACTACTGAAAGTCCCAAGTCCACTGAAGACATTGAAGAATTATTTGCTGAAGGATTTGGACCTGAACCCAAGAAGAAGACAACAATCCTAGCCCATGATCCATCAAAGCTGTTTCATGAAGGGTGTGGCAAAGACCCTGAAACACAACAGCAATTGGCCATGATGAGAGCCCAAGAGAAAATGGATCTGATGGAAGAAGCCAACAGAGCAAGAGATGAGAGAAGAGCAAACTTTCAGAGACCAAGAAGGAGGAGAGCAACTTATAGCAAGATGAAGCCTCAGCTTCTAATCCCAATGGACACCAAATATCCACACTTGGATAAATGGGTGCCAATTCAACTGAATGATACATGGGAAGAGGCCAAAAGGGAGTTTGTCTATGACTATTATGTCATTGACAGATGGAATGGAGGAGATGCAAACTCTGCCTTCACTGAGTTCATGCTAGAATACTACAGAGAGTTGTATCAACAACTACTTGCAGCTGCTGACATTGCAAGAATTGAACTCACAGCTCCCAAGCCAATCATATACATGCCTCCAAAGCTTGAAGGATGGATTGACCAAGCAAGAATTCTGAGAGAATTCACTGAGATCCTTAAGCTAAACAAGATGGTTCTTGGACCTAAGGGAACCAACCAAGAAGCCATGGCATTGAAAAGAAGAGTGTGGGCACAGTATGGAATGCTGCCACCCCCTGAGGATGATCTTTGAAATGGCTAAGTCTTCTGACCTCTCTTGATTGATCAACTATACTGAAATATGGTCAAGATTGCTGATGTGGTGTGCTAATCTGTCTGCTCTGATTTGTTATGGATTGCTCTGATACAAGCTCTGTGCTCTGATGCTGAAAATCTTATTTATGTCTTGAATTGTTAGAATGAAATGCTCTGATGTATTTAAGTGTTATTGATTCATGCTCTGATATGTTAATTTCAACTATCAACATGCTTGTAATGATCTTTGAATGAATGATAGTTAAACTTATTTTTGAATCAAGAAACACTAATCTCTCTATGCCTATCTTGAAACCTACTTGCAACAAAAACAGTGAATACACTAACACATTATCTTTTCAGGAATATTGATCCTAGTCATGTCTTCTGAAGATACATGTAATAGGTGTAGACAAGTCACTTTTGCTTAGACAGTGTAGGTTTTGGCATCATCAAAAAGGGGGAAATTGTTGGGAATAAAATGAGATATGTTTTGATCTAATACCAAAACCCCCTGAGACATGCCTAAGTCAAGATAAACATGTTCTAGAAATGTTAGAACATATAGAATATAGGCTAGATGAGAAGCTGAAGTGTTAGGCAGCTCTTAGACAATTAGATGCACAATTTGAGGGGGAACCTACTTTTAAGATGATCAAGATCAAGTCCCCTCAAGGCTCAAAATTCTGGAACAATCACTTAAGAACAAGGACACTCTATGGAAAACCAAAAGCTCTGATCAGGAGAGTTGTCCAAAGAAGCTGTCCATATGCAAGAACAAGCTTACCTAGCTCAAAAGGACAAGGCTACTCAAAGGCTTTGGATCAGGAGAGTTGTCCATAGAAGCCAACTCTATGAGTAAAATGATCTAATGCTAAAAGACCAAATATGCTGATCAGAAGAGTTGTCCAGAAGAGTTGTCTCAGCAAGATTAAATCAGAACAGATACTCTAAAGGTTGAAGGTCAACTATGCTGAAAAATTAAGGACAACCATACCCTAAAGAAATGCAATATGCCAAGATCATCTTGGAGTGAAATAAAGGGAAAGAGCCAAGTCATCTGAAGAAGAGCAAGCCAACCTTGCTGAAAAGCAAAACTGCTGATAGTGATAAGGAGAGTTGTCCAGATGATAAGGAATGTTGTCCTATCATTGGATCAACCTTCAGAAGCCATGTCCAAGTCCTAACAAGAAGTCAAACATTGGGAAAAGTGCTGCAGAATGAAGACAAAGTCTTACAAGCCGTTTATTACCCAAATGAGGACATGTCACTATCAAGAATCTGTCTTCCAGTTTGAAGAACTCAAGGAAGACATTTATAGCAACTTGGGGCTACCTCTCCAACGGGCAAATCCTCCATTTTGTCTATAAATACAGAAGTGTGAAGACCATTTGAAAGCACCTCAACCTTGACAAGAATATCCAACTATCCTACAAGTTGACAAGTGCTCTCAAGCTTTCAAAGAGACTATCTTAGTCTTTATACACTTCTTCTAAGCTGAACCCAATTGTATATTCATACACAAGCTTAGAGAGATATCCTATCCTTATACCTTGACCTTCATTGTAAAGGATATCTCATTAGTTGGAACCTTACTTCAACCCTTAACCCTTTCAAGTGAGAAAGTGAGAAGGTTGTAGTAGTAGAAGTGGTAGGAGCTGACTGTTGAGAGAAGAACAGTTCAGTTCTGAGTTGAGAAAAGGGTACTAGGACTCTAGACATTCTAGGGATCAATTCACCAAGGAGTGGTGTTCTTGATCAAGTGCACCTTGGCACTATAAAACAAGTTAATTCCAAGAGTGAAGGAATTATCCTGTTAAATCAGGGAAAGTGGATGTAGGAGCTTGAGTCTCTGAACCACTATAAACTCTTGTGTTGATTTACTTTACAAGTACTTACATTCACTCAACACTGCACACAAAACTGATCTTTCAAGATACATATTCAAAGACTGTACAAAACTGATTTGGACAACTTCCCTGAAGCTTAACTGGACTGGTTTGGATTGGGAAAGTGATTTCAGAAATTAAAGGAGTCTAAACTTAAAGGGCCAACCACTATTCCGCACATATAACTCTCCTAGATAGTTATTCAACTAAGTACTCAATAGTACTTAGTAGTCTGATTGTCTTAGAAGAGTTAATCTTCTTCAGCAGAGTTGTCCAAGACAACCTTGTTGAACTCTGGTTTGATCAAATTAGCAAAAGAATTGCATACAAGTGTATTCCCCCCCCCCCCCATACACTTGTTATATACTCCTTTCAGGACCAACATGTGTTATAAATTAATTAACCTAAATTGGTTTAGCTCCGAATTCCCCGGAAAAAAACACGTCATTAGACACCAATTCTGCCATAATACACCCAATCGACCACATGTCAATTGCTTTGGTGTACGTCCCTCCACCTAGAAGAATCTCGGGGGTACGGTACCATAAAGTACCGACCCCTGGAGTGAACGACCCTAATCCACTCTCAAACATACGGGACAAACTAAAGTCACATATTTTCAATTGAGTTGTATCCTTGATGTTGAGCACAATGTTAGCGGGCTTAAGATCCCTGTGCATTACATCCAAATCATGAAGAAAGTCAAAACCTTCGAGTATTTATTTCATCATGATTTTGACTTCACTTACTTCACTTAGGGCATGTTCAGAGACGGACAATTTTGTAAAATTTCTGAGGGTATTTTCGTAATTTCACATATATAAATATTTAAATAATATTAATAATATATATATACTATATATAAATTATATATGGTAGTATGAATTATATATGGCGGCTCAGTACTTGAAAAGTGGTTGCATAGTCGGCTACTAATATTCGCAATTTCAAATCATCGTGCAAAGTAATTAAATAAGTAATTCAATTAAAAAACAGAGTGTCAGAGCTTTCAAAACAGAGATCAAGAAAAATATGTCCCATTAATTTTCGATATTGAAGGTAAAATTTGTTTATTATTAATTTAAATTTTTTATCTTTCTTTATTATTTTTTATTTTATTCTTTTGTCTTCTTATTGAATTTAGGGTTTTTCAGATTTTAGGGTTTCTCAAAATTGTCTCCACTTAAAAATTTTGATATGAAATAAATTCTTTATATTTAAAGTTCAAGAATATACATTCATCTTGTTAAAATTTCATTTTTGAATTTTTTTTTATTGTTAATATTTGGCCCCCCGACTTGAAAATCCTGGGTCCGTCACTGGGCATGTTTGATAGCAAACACTGATTATCTAAGATTATGATGATAATTAAACTTTATAAATTTTAAAGCCCCTTAATCTAAGTTATCAAACAATCAATAAAAATGATATATAGTTAATCCAGGTTTAATCTAAGCTATCAAACATGGCCTTAGTGTCAACGGCCCTCTCTTGGCATTCATGAATCTCCTTAAGTCATGTACTCCATCACTACGTACACACGGCCATCGCCTTCGTGGATGAGTCTTTTGTACTCCACGATCGAATCGAGGGGTGGGGCAGAAGGCACGACAAGAAGGCGAGTTCTTGTCTTGTAGATTCAGACATGCCGTGCAATTCGTGGTTGTGCAATTCCTGCTTAATGGCCACGATTTCACCGGATGCATTGTTTCTTCCTTGGTATACAATTAAGTTGAGTAGGGTTTCACCGGATGCATTGTTTCTTCCTTGGTATACAATTAAGTTGAGTAGGGTATTGTGTGTTTAGAGAAATCCCTAATGTATAGGGAAGAATCTAATTCCCACGGCTTAATATCCATATCTAATTCAGATAAAAATAGGTATATAAGGAAATATATATCTAATGCATATAAAAGATTTCTTTTTTTACGATTTCATTTACTTTCCAGACCAAACACAAAATTAAATTATATGAGTGGTATAAATGAGATGATAGTTTGTACAATTCGTAATAGAAACCAAAGAAAATCAAGGAATCCCCTAATCTAAAAAATTTGATAAAAAAAGATTTCCCGAATTCGTCATCCAAAAGGACCAAAACTATGTCGTGAGAATGGATGAAAATATCTAGGCCGGATATTTCCCCAATATTTTCTTGATATATCCAATTTTCGTAGTCGTCGATATCAATATTTGAAAAAAATCGATATTTCCACGATATTTGTAATAAAATAAAAAATATTGATAAATATCAGTATGCAATAACAATATCGAGACGGTAAATTATCGAAAGAATATCGAAAAAAATCAAGAAAATGTCGATAAATTTAGAAAAATATGATATGAAATAACATTATATAATATATTTCTTTTAAATTTATCACTCATGTAAATGTGTTTAAATTGCTTTATTAAATTTATGTATTAAAAGTGTATTATTAAATTTTCACAATTTTTAAAATTTATCAATGTATCAATATTGATATATCATTGATATTTCCACAAACGTAAGGTCTCGATATTTCCATTGATACTGTGTAATAGAAAAAAGAGAGGGAGAGAGTAGAAAATCTAAAAAAGAGGAGAGTCGATTAATAGTAAAGAAGACCACTCACTACAAATAATGGCCATTTAAAAATGGGAAAGGCAAGGGAATCCCCTTTAAAGGAAATGGCAGCAATGGTGAGGGAAATGTCCAGTCGTCAAAATGTTCCTCGGCAATTTATTGGCGAGGGAATAATTGTATTCCTCGCCTTTTTACGAGCGCACGCACCCCTTATCAATTTGCGAGCGTATACGACCCTTGCCAACTCGCGAGTGCAGAACCCCCTTGTTTGTGCGCCCCCTTGTGTGCTATTTAGACTAAAAACTTTAGTCTTATATTTTGAATGCAATTAATATATATTTTATAATTTCTGTTTTTTCTTTTTTAACTCAATTAATTTAAATTTACTTGCTTATTATTTTTAAATTGTCAAAACATACATAATATATTTATTTCTAATTGAAAAATTACAAAATTATGTGTTACAAATTAAATAATTAATTAATGTGGTTTTTTTTTTCAATTACATTTTTTAATAAAAAATTAAAAACTTCAATTATAATTACACACAACATTTAAAATAATTAAAATCATTCTCATCTTCACATCAATTTAAATAATATTACACACAACATTAAAATAATTAAAATCAATCTCATCTTTCACATCAATTAAATTATAGTTTGAATACAACCAATATAATAGAGTATATGTTATATTTTTAGTTTCTTCTTCTTTAAATTTATTCAATTAATTTAAATTTAATTGTTTATTTTATAATTATAAACACAAACATTTAATATTTATTTAAATTATATTATTAACAATATTTAACTAACAATTAATCTAATAAAATATTGTGTTATCAATAATTATATATATTTAATATATATATATATATATATTAATTAGCTTTTAATGAATTACATTTGTTAGATTAATTGTACATATTCAACATTATAATTGAAATTGAACGATAAATATTTAAATATTAAATAATTATTTTTTAAATTTAATATACATTTTCTAACTTGATTAAAATAAAAATTAAGTCATAACACACATTCTACCAACACACAAACAACCATAACTCATCCCCTCAACTCTAACGTCATCATGCATAGACGGAACCATGCACACCTCTGGAGTATAACTTATACGAAGTATTATTTATCGAGTTAGTTTATAAGTTACTGTAATAGTTTTGTTATTGAATTAGGTTATAAATAGCTTGTCTTATTTCTTTATTATTAGTTGGGCGAGATTGTTTAAATTAATTTTTTTCTTTTTGGTCGGTAAAATAAAGCACTTATTGCATGTGAAAAAAGGTAGGCTATAAGATGTAGGCAAGATAGAGTTTACATGCAGGATAAGAAAAAAACTATGTAAGTATACAAATTAGTCAACCGAAGAAGCTCATAGGACTTCTCCTCCAATCCTCAAATGATCTGCTCTGCCCTACTATATTCTTTGATGTCACCCATCCCCAGATTCTATTCTTGATCTCCTCTGCTGCTATTTCCGCCTCAATCCTCTTATTGCAAAATACCAACGAGTTCCTCCCTTTCCATATGATCCATACGGTGCACACCCACAAACATATAGTGAATTGAGAGTATCGCTTACCTCGTACAAGGCCCGTATGTTGAAAAAAATGCTCGCAGACTGTGTTCTTCATAACAGTTGGTACACCTAGCCACCTAAGGTTTTCTTCCCATATCTGTTACGATTGTCAATGATATTCGACTCCGATTAGACGTCTCCAATCACAAGCAAAATAATCGACCAATATTCAATCCAACGAAAGCATGGCAATTCACAAATATAAACGAAAACGAAAAACAGAGCACAAGAAGATTTAAGTGGTTCGATCAACGTGATCTACATCCACTGGACACACGACTTCAATTTGATTAGTATAAGAGATGTTTACAAACACTCATCACTCGGAAAGGGATTTATCCTCACTTCGCTCGTGAACTCTCAACTCTCAAAACGAATGCTCGTACGCGTCAAGAATTACAATTACAAGTAATGGGGTATTTATAGGTTGTCAAGGGTGATTGCAGCGTGTGTTGAAAGCGTGCTCTGTTGCCACGTGGATTCTGTTACAACCGTGTAACAAACTCACACCTTCAGCGTGACCCAATCTGAATTGACCTCCTTGCCCTTCACTTGTCTTCGCAAGACAAGACGACTCCATACTTAGCCAAAAATTAACCCTGCTAACAGAACTCAACTAGTCTGGTCAGACCTCTACTTGTCTGGTCTTCCCAACTCGTCTTGTCCTTCGCAACACCCATCTCATCTGTTTGGACTCCTCCAACTCATCTGATCTGGTCTGAGCTAACTTGTCTGACTCCACCAGCTGATACGCCCAACAGCTGAGTCCTTCAGAAGACTTCTATCAACTAAGTATCTCGACTGATCTGCCCAACAGACGAGTACAGTAGTAGAGTAGAATCTACCTGATCTTCACAAGACGAGTAGCACTCGCCTAGTCTAGGAGGATTTGAGATAAACCTCACAATTCTCCACCTTTAGCTCAAAATCTCCACCTTGAACTAACAGCTCCGATCTATCCTTCTCAAAGGACAGATTCTACTACTAATCTGCCGCCACCAGACTAGTAGCCTTCTCCGCAGAGGTCACTAATGCAAACCAACTGACCTAAGACATAAACCAAACTTCTCCTTTGGTAACGCCTTAGTAAATGCATCAGCAGGGTTCTCCTCAGTAGCTATCTTAACCACTTGGACGCTCCCCTTCTCCACAATGTCTCTCACAAAGTACAGTTTCACATCAATGTGCTTGGTTCTCTCGTGATACCCCTGATGCTTTGCGAGATGAATTGCGCTTTGATTATCACAGAAGACAGTCACACTGTTCTGAGATAAACCAAATTCCTTAAGAATCCCTTTCAGCCACATGCTTTCCTTAACTGCCTCAGTCAAGGCCACGTACTCCGCTTCAGTAGTAGACAATGCAACTACGGATTGATGAATAGACCTCCACGACACTGCCGTACCAAATAGAGTGAACACATATCCTGTTAAGGATTTTCGAGTGTCAACATTGGCTGCGTAATCTGCATCCACGTATCCCACAAGTGCATCCCCCTCACTTGGCATCTTCTGAAATTTCAGACCCGTCTGTGCTGATCCCAGAACATATCTCATAACCCACTTAACCGTTTCCCAATGGCTTAATCCTGGATCACTCATATATCTGTTGATCACACTCATAGCATGAGTCAAGTCTGGCCTACAACACACCATAGCATACATTAAACTCCCTACAGCACTGGCATAAGGTATCTTGCTCATCAGAGTTCGCTCTTGGCTGTTCCTGGGACTCATCTGATTGGACAATCGATGATGTTGGCCAATAGGAGTAGAGACAGTCTTTGCCTTATGCATTCTGAACCTCTCTAACACCTTCTGCAGATAAGTAGGCTGACTCAGCAGAATAGACCCGTCTAGTCTACTGATCTCCATCCCAAGAATCACTTTGGTTTCACCAAGATCTTTCATCTCAAACTCCTGTTTGAGGATCTCCTTAACTTGATTAACACTGTCAATAGACTCGCCTGCTATTAACATGTCATCAACATACAACAGAAGATAGGTAACACCAGTCCCAACCCGTCTGAAATAGACACAGCTGTCGTACAAGCTCCTTGTAAAACCAGCTGAGCAAATGTACTCATCAAATCTCAAGTACCATTGTCTAGGGCTTTGTTTGAGGCCATAGAGGGACTTCTTCAATAGACAGACCTTGTCTTCCCCTTCTTCTATGTCCAACCCTTCTGGTAGCTTCATGTAGATCCTCTCGTCTAGAGATCCATGTAAGAAAGCTGTGGTCACATCCATCTGATGTAGCTCCAATTCATATTGAGCGACCATAGCTAACAAGATTCTGATGCTACAATGCTTCACAACAGGTGAGAAGATTTCATTGAAATCGATACCTTCTTTCTGTGTAAATCCCTTAGCTACAAGCCTCGCCTTGTATCTAAGTCTGCCAGCCCTCTGAGCCTCCACCTTCTTTTTATAGATCCACTTGCACCCAACCAACTTCTTGTTCTTGGGCCTCTGAACAATCTCCCATGTCTGGTTCTTGTTCAAAGAAAGCAGCTCCTCCTCCATAGCAACAATCCACTTCTCCTTGTCGTGGCAGCTAATGGCTTCTAAATAAGACTTTGGCTCCAGAGACTCCACCTCAAGAGCTGCACATAATGCAAATGAGACTATGTCAGCTTGACCGTACCTCTGAGGTGGGTGGACTTCTCGTCTGGTTCTGTCCCGTGCCAGCTGATAATGTTGAAGATCATTCTCGCCTTGAGGATCGCCCTCCTCATCTAGATCAATATCATCTCCAACTGGTCTTGTGGAGTCAACTTGCTCCACCTCGACTTGTGTCTCGTCTGGTTGGTTATCAGCTGCACTAGTACTCGTACTAGTCTGTTCTGATAGAGGCATCCGACTCTCATCAAACGTAACATCTCTACTGATTATACATTTCTGCATCCCAGCTTCGAGGCACCATAACCTGTATCCTTTCACGCCAGAAGGATACCCAACAAACACGCATCGCAATGCTCGAGGCTCAAGCTTATCTTGCTTGATATGAGCATAAGCTTGACATCCAAATACCTTCAAATGATTGTAATCGGCTGCACGTCCAGACCACAACTCCTCTGGGGTTTTGTACTGCACAGCCGAGGACGGACTTCTGTTTATCAAGTAGGCTGCAGTAGACACTGCCTCTCCCCAAAACACCTTTGGCAGACAAGACGAGTTCAACATACACCTGACTCTCTCAAGTAGTGTCTGGTTCATCCTCTCAGCTACTCCGTTTTGCTGAGGGGTCCCTGGCACAGTCCTATGCCGTACTATTCCCTTCGATTTGCAGAACGCATTGAACTCGTCTGATAGGTACTCCAGACCATTATCAGTTCTCAAATGTTTGAGAGTCTTGCCTGTGACATTTTCACATTCAATGAGCCATTCCTTGAATTTCTCAAATGCTTCTGACTTCGACTTGAGAATAGACACCCACACCTTTCTTGAGTAGTCGTCTATGATAGACAAGAAGTATTTTCCACCAGACCTCGTCTGATTCCTCGCTGGCCCCCATAGATCAGAATGGACGTAGTCCATGATCCCATTGGTAGAGTGAACACCCTTACCAAACTTAAGTCTCTTGGACTTACCAAGAATACAAGACTCACACAAGTCGAGTTGAGTGATCTTGTCTTTGCCAAGTAGACCTTGCTTAGACAGCTCCACTAGACCCTTCTCGCCTACGTGAGCTAGTCTTTTGTGCCACAACATCGAGTTGTCTTGCACCTCCGCTACATCTGATCTACCAGCTACTGTTTCTCCCTTAAGAAAGTAGAGATCACTCCTTCTCACACCTTTCAGGACAGTCAGCTCCCCTTTTGACACACTGAGCTCTCCATCAGCCGACTGGAATTTATAGCCCATAGAATCCAACATCCCAAGTGAGATCAAATTTCTCTTGAGTTCAGGTACGTACCTAACACTCTTGAGTATTCTTACTACCCCATCGAACATCTTCAGGTGAACACTACCTTCTCCAACAACTTTGCAAGTGTGATCATTCCCAAGCAGAACAGAACCGCCCTTCTGTTGCTTGAAGTCATGAAACCAATCTCGTCTTGCAGTCATATGGAAAGAACACCCTGAATCAAGGATCCATGCTTGCTGTTCTGTAGAGGATGTGATGGTTAGCGCTTGAGCAGACTCATAGCCTTCTTGCTCCTTCTCAACTTGAGTCTGATTAGCTTGATTCTTGTCATTAGAGGTATTGGCACCAGATTTCCTCAAGAACTGCTTGTATTTGTGACAAGCATTCTTATAGTGCCCAGGCTTGTTGCAATGGTAGCACACTGCTTCACCTTGATTGGACACAACTGATTTTCCCTTATCAGCTCCTTTGGGTTGACTAGACCCCTTCTTGGCACCAGATCGCTTCTGGCCACCTCTGATTGCCAATCCTTCTCCGCTACTGACCTTGTCTACTTGAGACGTCTTGTTGTGCAGCAGCTTGGACTTGACAGCCAGCATTACATCCTCCAATGTAATACTTTCCTTCCTACCATACAAGATGGTATCCTTTAAGATTTCAAAGGACTTAGGGAGAGCACTCAATAGAATCAGAGCCTTATCCTCTTCCTCTAACTTGACATCTAAATTCTCTAGATCATCAAGAATTCTATTGAACTCATCAAGCTGATCCGGAATGGGTTTGTCATCCACCATTCTGAAGGCATACAGCTTCTGTTTCGAATAGAGACGGTTAGCTAAGGTTTTAACCATGTAAAGTTTACCTAGCTTGTCCCAAACCTCTTTCGCGGTTTTCTCTTTAGCAACTTCTCTCAGAACCTTATCACCAAGGCAGAGCAGAATATTACTTCGAGCTTTCCTGAGCATCTTGCTCCTTTCAGCAGCAACTGTTGCAGATTCACCAGCTGGGGTTGTAGACTCTTCGAGCACGTCGAACAAGCCTTGCTGTTCTAGGAGAGCCTGCATCTTGACTCTCCACAGCCCAAAGTCACCCGTGCCTGAGAACTTCTCAATATTATACTTGGTCGAATTCTCCATCTTCGATCTGGCAATTGATTAATGGTTGACAATCGATTCCTCTCGTTTCCGATTCCCACAGACGGCGCCAATTGTTACGATTGTCAATGATATTCGACTCCGATTAGACGTCTCCAATCACAAGCAAAATAATCGACCAATATTCAATCCAACGAAAGCATGGCAATTCACAAATATAAACGAAAACGAAAAACAGAGCACAAGAAGATTTAAGTGGTTCGATCAACGTGATCTACATCCACTGGACACACGACTTCAATTTGATTAGTATAAGAGATGTTTACAAACACTCATCACTCGGAAAGGGATTTATCCTCACTTCGCTCGTGAACTCTCAACTCTCAAAACGAATGCTCGTACGCGTCAAGAATTACAATTACAAGTAATGGGGTATTTATAGGTTGTCAAGGGTGATTGCAGCGTGTGTTGAAAGCGTGCTCTGTTGCCACGTGGATTCTGTTACAACCGTGTAACAAACTCACACCTTCAGCGTGACCCAATCTGAATTGACCTCCTTGCCCTTCACTTGTCTTCGCAAGACAAGACGACTCCATACTTAGCCAAAAATTAACCCTGCTAACAGAACTCAACTAGTCTGGTCAGACCTCTACTTGTCTGGTCTTCCCAACTCGTCTTGTCCTTCGCAACACCCATCTCATCTGTTTGGACTCCTCCAACTCATCTGATCTGGTCTGAGCTAACTTGTCTGACTCCACCAGCTGATACGCCCAACAGCTGAGTCCTTCAGAAGACTTCTATCAACTAAGTATCTCGACTGATCTGCCCAACAGACGAGTACAGTAGTAGAGTAGAATCTACCTGATCTTCACAAGACGAGTAGCACTCGTCTAGTCTAGGAGGATTTGAGATAAACCTCACAATATCTTACTGGCGAACGTACATTCGAGGAACACGTGATTTACCGTTTCCATACTGTTGCCGCATAGGACGCAGCTCACGTCTCCTGTGTCTTGGATTACTTTTCGTCATCGTAGATTGTCCCGTGTTGGTATCCTCTCCCACAATATTCGCCACGCTATTGCCGAGACTTTTATTGGTGCCACTTTGCTCCATACCTTTTTGAATTCCAGCCCTGTTACTCCCCCATTCTCCTCGTTTCGGGTGCTTTCAATGACTCCATTGTATGTGTCCTTAGTGTTGAATGTGCCACTTTGTGTTGACTTCCAGCGCCATTTGTCTCTAGTATTAATCTGCAATTGAAATTTATTCACAATACACATTAGTTGGTTAAATTTCCCACTCTCCCTTATTGATAAATTTCTCCTCCATCTCCCTAGCCACTTACCCATACCCCTGCTCCAACTACACAGCTGCCCCACTACCCCGTTTTTACCCATACTAATTCTAAACAGCCTAGGAAACCTCTTCTTAAGTGTCGTACTACCAACCCATCTCTCCTTCCAAAACAACGTCTCCATTCCATTCCCCACAACCCTTTCTATCCTACTTCACCACCACATACCCTTCGTCCCGGCACCATTCCTAACAACATCCCTCCACCACACTACAAGAAAACTGCAATTTAGCCGCGAAAAAAATTGTCGCTAATTCTAATATTTTCGTCGCTAACGTGAGTTAGTGATGAAATAATTTTGTCGCAGGATTTGTTGCTATACACCCGTCGCTAACGTGTTTGTGACAAAAAAAATTATTTTGTCACAAATATTGGCGATGAAAATTTGAGTTTTATCGCAAAATATTAGCGACGAAAATATGAATTTCATCGCAAAATATTTGCGAGGAAAATCAAACATTTGTCGCAAACACGTTAGAGACGGGTGTATAGCAACAAATCATGTGACAAAATTATTTCATCGCTAACTCACATTAGCGACGAAAATATTAGAATTAACGACAAATTTTTTTCGTGTCTAAAATATTAGCTCCTTACTTCGTTACTAATTTTTTGCGATAAATATTTTAATTTCGTTGCAAATGTTAGCGATGAAACTCATATTTTTGTCGCTAATATTTGGCTATGGATATCCGATTTTCAAATTGTTCTCTAAACCCACTTCCGCACTCTACCAACCCGACCCGCACCCAACCCGACATAACCGACCCGCACCACACCCATCCGACCCGCACCCAACCCGCATACCCCTCCCCATTTTATTTACATGACTATTTATTTGGTCTTTGTGGGAATCGATCCCTGGTGGATAGGCACCCATAGCTGGGTGCCCACCACTCGGGCAGACAACTCTTTGGTTCAGTTTTTAATATTAATTATATATGTATTCAATTGTTACTAATTAAGTTAATTTTACTCATTTAATTAATTTATTTCACATATAATAATTGATTAATTTTTAACTTGTAACAAAATATATATATATATATATATATATTTTGTAATTTTTAAAACAATTTCAATTGTATAAAATCAATGTTACTCTAACAATTCCAAAAAAATAATAAATATTACATTCATTCTTCATCATCTCATCTTTATGTCCATCTTCATTTCCAACTTCATATTTATAAATATTTTTATAAACATTCAAACTGATTTATATAACACACAAAATTTTGGAGAATTATTAAACATTTAAACCGATTTTCTAGATTTAATATGCATAGTTGAAATAGTACTCTTCCCTCATGCTTAGTAGAAATAACAACAAATAATTAATGAAATCAACAAAATTTTCATCGCTATTCCCCCTGTTTCTTGTAGTGCCACCCCGACCACCCTTTGCTACTCCCTCTCGACTCACACCCCCTCTCTCCCAGAAACAGCTTGCCGTGTAAAGAATTCACGACTTTTACCCACAAACTCTCGTCCTCGCTAACATATCTCCACAACCATTTACCTATAAGAGCCCTATTGAACTCTCGTCCTCGCTAACATATCTCCACAACAAACTCTCGTCCTCACCCTCAGACCCCCATTTTCTTTTGAAGAGCAAATAGTATCCCATTTTATCCAAGAAATTTTTTTCACATTCCTCTCACCCCCCACAAAAACTTACGCTGTAAAGCAATCAGATCGCTCAAGGTTTTCTTTGGAAGAAGGTAGAAGGATATATGGTAGATTGGAATCGACGTCAAGACTGCTTTCAGGAGTGTTATCCTCCCCCAAATGAGATCTTCTTGTTGCTCCACCCTTGCAATTTCCTTTTCACTTTTTGCGCTAGATGGGACCACTCCGAGATTAATCGTTGATTACAGACCACTCTCATCCCCAGGTACGAGTAAGGGACTGCCCCGATTTCACATTCCAATATTCCAGCCATTGCGCCAAGCCTATCATTGTTGATGTTGAAACCAATTAGGCTGCTCTTGTTGAAATTTATTTTCAGCCCGGATAGGAGTTCGAAACTTCCAAGTATCTGCCTCCTTGCTTGCACATTCTCCACCTTTGATGTGCTTATCAAAATAGTATCATCAGCATATTGTAGGTAAGATATTATGATCTGATCCTCTCCCACTTCAGCCGCTTCAAGGAGCCCCATTTCTACTCCTGTGTTAACCATAACACTCAGTCCTTCTGCCACGTTTAAATACAAAAAGGGAGATAGAGGGTCTCCCTGTCGGAGTCCTCGTCGTAACCTAAATTCCCCCGAAGCACTGCCATTGACCAACATCGACACTGAGGCTGTTGACACACACTCACGCATCCAATCCCTCCATGTCTGACTAAAATTGAGATTCTCCATCATGTTATCGAGGAAATCCCAGTCCACCGAATCATAGGCTTTTGCGAAATCTATTTTGAAGAAAATCCTCTCGAGCGCTTTCCTCTTTGCTTCCGTTATTGTTTCATTCAAGATCACCACACCATCATGAATCTGTCTTTTGCCAATGAACGCGCTCTGATTCTCCGAGATGATTTTGTCAAGTACCCTGCTTAGTCTTTTTGCTAATATTTTAGATAGCACCTTGTATATGCAGCCAATCAAGGATATGAGGCGAAAATCATTCAAGGTTTCGGCAGCCTCCTTTTTTGGCAGTAATAAGATGAAGGACGGGTTGATCCCCCTCACCAATTTCCCATGTTCCTGAAATTCAGTGATCATTCTGACGAAGTCTTCCTTGACTAGCTCCCAAAATTCTTTGATAAATCTGAAGTGGAACCCGTCCGGACCCGGGCTTTTCGTGTTGTCGCAGTCCCACACGACCTCTTTGATTTCCTGCTCAAAAAATCCCTCAATCAGCCTCTCGTTGTCTTCGTCCGAAACTCTTCTGTATCTTAGGTTCGGGCTCAGCCTTGGCCGTGTAATCTTAGGCTTGCTGTAGTGATTTTTGAAGTGCTCATAGATGCCCATTTTACTTCTGCTACCCCCTCTAGCCTGCACCCGTTAATAGCAATCTTCGATATTTCGTTCTTCTTCCTCCTCCTATTAATCACGTCGTGGAAATACTTTGTGTTCATATCCCCTTCCTTCGCCCACCGAATTCTAGCCTTTTGTGCAAACAAGTTGTTTCTAAGATTGAGATTTCAGAAGAGCTCCGTCGTCGACTTCTTTCTTTCGATGATCTCTTCGTCTTCCAAACCAAAGATGTCATCCACAATGTCCAGCCTTTGAATGTCAGATTTCAGCTGTTCAACTTTATCGTCAATCGAGCCGAACACCCTGTGATTCCACTCTTTCAAATCTGTTTTCAGCAGCTTCAATTTTTCCTTTAAAACAAATCCATCCCAATTTTTCCGACCCCCATACGCCACGAACCACCACTGCCCCCTGCATATGCCATTTGTCCAAACATTCGAACATATCTGAATTCCAAATCGTGAGGATTCCCCCCGACCTTCCCACTGCTTCTCTACTCGCCCACTTAAACATATACTATGGTTCTAGAATGTTTTACATATCTCCTCATCTACTAGTTCCAGTTTTGTTTCCTTAATGCAACACATATCAACCCTATCCTTACTCGCAATATTCATCAGTTCCTTTCTTTTCACCCTACTCCCCAAGCCTCTAATATTAAAGGATAAGATCTTCATAAATTACCTGGCTTTTTCTCCTAGTCTGTGTTGTTTGTTTTTGCTTTCGCTTTCTGGGCCCCTTTTAGTGTCGAGATCATCCTTTTCCTTGCTGGTCAGGCCGATCGATTTTCTAAATTCCCACATCGTTGTGGCCTCGCATACCGACTGGGTATTCCGTTTGTTCAGTGGTAGCCCACGGTGTTCGCGGATGTTTGCGGCCACATCCTTCTTTGATTCCATATTCTGTAAGAAGTTCGCCATTGCTGCTTTCTTCGATTTCTTCAGTTGGACCTTTGATTTAGCTTTACACGTATTCTTCCTCTTCTCGTATTTGTGGCTGTGGTAGGGGGTGGGCTCTATGGATTTTTCCTGCTCTCGAGTGTAATTTTGATTCTCCATTTCACTATTCGTCGGTCGAGGAGATATCCCCATCGGGACGGGGTGGTTAGACATCGCTCGATCTAGGGATTTGGTTTGGCTAAGATTTTGGTCGTCGGATCCAGGGGTACAATTGGGTGTGATTGCGTCCAGACCGGGTCAGATTCCACCGTCCGGTTCGGGTTGACCTTCTCCCAGGACTGGCCCCTGCAAACTATCAACGGGCCTAAATGTATCCCAGGCCCATTCATAGCACCGGATCGAGTTCTGCTATTAGGCCCAATAGCGTCATTACACCCGCTTAATTCCACTCTCATCCCGGGCCCATTTACTTGCTCGACTGTTTCCCCCATCCCACGCGCCATAGTGTTAGTGTCCACGTTGAGGGCGTGTGAAGTATCCAAAACCTTGCTGACTAGATTTGGATCGTGTCCTTTCAACTCCCCACAATCTATCTCTTCTGTCGAGGGGCATTTATGTGTGCATTCATTATGTGCATGGGTATCCACAGATTCGACATTATGATTCCCAACCGGTTTGGTTACCAATGCCGGCTGTGTACTTCTTTTGTTTCGGTCCCGAAATCCAAGATATCCTCTCAAAATTTTCTTTTTTTGCAGTTGAGTCATCTAATTTCATGAGTAGCCCGAATGATGCACATGCCACAACGAAGAATCTAAATGATTATGCGTGCATGAGGACCCCGTGCCATCTCACTACAAGAAATTTGAGAAATCGTGACGAAAAAAATCGTCATAAAAACCCCATTTTTTGTCACGAAAGTTGTATGGTGACAAAAAATTTCGTCGCAAAGAATGTCACCATATGTGTGTCACGGTAGGTAAAATGTGACGTTATTTTGATTCGTCACTAAACGTCATCATATGGTGACGATAAAGGTCATCGTCACTATATCATTCATCTATGGTGACATATAAATCGTCACATTTGACATTAAAATTTCGTCGCTTAATACGATATTTCGTCACTAAAGGTTACAATTTTCACGACGATTTGATTATTTGTCGCTAAAAATTATTTTTTTGTGACGATTTTCCATCTATTACTAACCTTATCAAATTTTAGTGACGTTATTTTTTGTTACAATTAGACTAACTATTTTGTCATATTTTGTATATCTCGTCACTATAAAGTTGATATTTCGTGACAAAATGTTGTTCGTTGTTATATGTGTGTATATATAGTGACGACCAAATTTGTCACTAAAAAGACTGATTTAGTGACAAAATTTTTACCGTCACTAAATAGTGTGGAAATTGTGACAAATTATTATTGTCATTATAATGTAGTATTTAGTGACAAAAACGGTGACCGTCACAAAAAGTTTAGTTGCGGTGACAACATATTTTTTGTCATATTTTAAATTTTTCGTCATGAAAGAATTACACTATAGTAACAAAAATTTGGTTGTCATTATATATTTAGATATAACGACAATGCATTTCGTCACCCAAAATAAGATTTTAGTGACAAAATGCTCAATGTCGTTAAAAGATGTGAGAATGGTGACAAAATATTTTTGTCATAATAAAATATTTTTTTAATGACAAAAATGATAATTGTCCCAATTTTTAAAACTACAGTAACAACATATATCGTCATTATTAATTAACATACCGTGACAATATTATTTTACAGTAAAAGTAATACATATTACAACACAAAATTCGTCATGAAATGATTATAATTATCGTGATAAATAATTTTGTAAAAGAAGAAAAAACATTTACAATAATAAATAATTTAAGCATAAAAAAAATTGCATTAATAAAAAATCCTTCAAGCATTTAGTCTTAACTAATAAGAAATATTTTTCACTTATTTCTTGGAACCAAAATATATATATATATATATATATATATATATATATAATTTATAACTCTATCCCTTTATCATTTAAAAAGGCCATTAGTTTCTCAATATTTGCACCTTGAGCAGCCATCTTTGCATCTTGTGCAACCATATTTGCATTCAAAACAGTCAACTGTGTTTTGAGTTCTTGCACCTGAGCTTCAGACTCTTGCAGCTTTTCTTTTGCGTCTTTTAGTTCATCTTGTAATTGATTAGAAGAATCGTGCAATGTGTTGCGTCTTCTTGGAGGCTTTGGACCATAACCAAGACCTTTTACATATCCAGTTCCATGACCCAACACCTCCAATACTATCTCGTCTTCACTCTTTTCAATTCCGAGCTCAATATATTCTTCTCGCTTTTTTTTCATCATCTCCTGACAATTTAGCATAAAGAGAAGTAAATTACCATCAATTTTAGTAATAAAAGTAAATCTCATAATTTTTATCAACGAAACCCATAAATATTATTACTGCCAATAAAGAGCAAAGAAGAATTGAACTCTAATATTTAAGCAAGTAAGTAGAATTGAAGACTCTTTTGCATAGTAATTTTAACAAGGAAAAATAACATGTTTCAATATCGCCACAAAAGCACCATTTAATTATTAACAACATATATTTACTAAGGGAATAAGATTGAATTTTTTTTTTATTAGATATTACGTTAAACACTACATGACTTACCCAATTTTCTTTTGCCTCACTGGATTTCCAACCATTTTTCTCTGAACTGTGTGTACGTTCATACAAGTCAATTCGATCACATGGTTCTCCAGCTAATTCACGTTCAGACTACATAACAAAATAAGTCAATACTTGATCATAATAGACAACAATTAGTATACTAATTTACAAACTGAAATATAATAGGACTAATCAATATAATCAAAACACGAAGGCATATCTCCACAACTATGCTCATCAAAACTGTTTTCACTTGTCAAAGTTCATACACAAAGACAAATATAATAAAAATTACATCAATTTGTGTTGGTGTCAATACAAATTCCATTTGAATTTAACAAGAATACATATATAGTCTATTTGATTTGTTAACTTTGACAAAGATGACCAATTTATAATTAATTGGATGCACACAGAACTAGTATTTCTTTCTAACATCAAAAGTTATAAATAAGCAACAACCATCACATGAAAAAAACATGGCTCCAATATTACAAATACGCACAACATTTCAGCTAGTTCACAAAAACAAAAAAATAATCCAGGAACATTGCATTAAAACTGAGATGCACAACCCAAAAAAAAACGTTTATTTACTCACAATTTCACGGCTACGAACTGTAAAAGCTTTTCTTCCAGATACATGTGTGCATCACATTTTTTTCCTATTGTTTCGATTCACCTCGCTTTTATGCTGCAAGAACATAAAATAAGACAATTTAGGAGTAAATGAAGCCCTAAAATTTCTAATTTAACTAATAGACATACTCATGAATAACTAAGTTGTATTTATAATATTCTTTTCTTACAATTAACAAGAGAAAATAACATTTCTTCATATTTTATGTCTGGATTTCATCCTACTATGACTAAAACATTAAGGATATTGCTGAAACATATGATTGATTATGATACTGTTTGCATGATTATTCACATCATTACCTTGAAATTATCAGATGCGAAATGATCGCACAGTTCTTCCCAATTATCTTGTCTAGGACAGAAAGAGGGTTTGTTATTTTTAGCCTCTTGTAAAGTTGCAAACCGAAGGAAGTGTTGATGCAACCTGTAACGTTTTTGTCGAGTGCTTATTTTTATCCTATTGACCAAGCAGTGTGTCACACCGGGGGCATCGATATTCACATCCATGTGCATCTACAACTCACACACAAATATGAACATTATATTACAATAATTAAGGTGAAAATATATATTAAACAAATTTAATTTTTAACTCATACCTGTAGATGGTCAAATCCTGGTCCCAATCCATTGGCCTCGTCTACTTCTTTCCATGTTTTTGGCACTGGGAGAACGTCTCGGGTTATCACACCAATCTGGCTAGCTAGCTTTGCAGATTCATCTCCATTTATGGGTCTCCCAATTGATGGATCCACATTAATCTTTAGTTTGCTCTTGTAAGTATCAAAATACTTCAAGATCCCCTTTCCAATTGTTTTACCCCGACTCTTTTTCTTGGTACCAAGAGCTGCATGTGAACAATGCAATTTTGTTACAATTTATAATTTCACATATATATAGACTATGAAAGTTTAACACGTAAAAACACCAAAAAATAACAATTTCACCTGTTGTTGCAGCAACATCTTCACTAGATTGATGTTGAATGCTCTCTATTGATGGAATTTGAGAGGATTCATTTTCGGGTATTTCAGAGGCTTGAGATGGAAATTGCGAGGTTGCAGTAGCTAAATTTGGTTGTTTAATATGTAAACCTCCTTTTAATTGATGAGTTCTTGTATCTTGTTGACCTCCTATACAAGCATTTTCTTTGTTAAGAAGATCTTTAATACATGTTCTAGCAATGAAATTACGTTTTTGTTTCAGGTTCTTTGGACCTCCGGGAGCCATCTCAAAAACCTGGAAGAAAGCAATCACAAAAAAAAAAAAAAAAAAAAAAAAAGATTTATTAGCAAAATTGTTTACTATGGAAATAATTAATGTTAATTGGGAATTTTGGGCTGGCATATTGAAGAAGATATATATACTGGAATTGAAATTGTAAACCATTATAACATTCAAGAAAATATGACATCAACCATTTTTCTATATAGATCCAAATTAAAAAAATATCTGAATTTTTACATTGAGAGTGGAGAAAGAGAGGTGCAGAGAGTATGAAGTCTGGAAAATTGAGGCTTCTTGCTGATCTGCCAATTTTCGCAACTCTTATTCTACTCTATTTCGATATGTTGCCTTCTTGCTGATCTGCCAATTTTCGCAACTCTTATTCTACTCTATTTCGATATGTTGCCGCAGGTTTGTTTTAAAGCTTTTTGTCATAACCTTTTTTTTTTTTTGATCATGCAAAGATGTTTTTTATTCATAAAAATGTGCATTTACAATATCTGGTACAATTGCCCTTACTAAGGCATAAGAATGTGCAGAAAGCAAGGTTTAAAAAACTTAGTAAGACTTCACAATTAAACTCCCAGCCACCACGTTAGTTGCCATCTTCTAGGCAAGGTCTTGGGTCCCTAATCCAATCTGTGAAACTAACCTGCTGCATGTGTTTGTCGAACCAGCCGAACCAGCTTTTTTTCATAACGTTTCTTGAATTTCATGTGATTTGTTCATTTCATGTATATTCTACTGAATCAGTAATCAGTTTCAAGAGTGGAGTAAAAAAAAGTAATAATGGACTACATAAAAGGAACAGAATCATTCTAACATCTAGAAGATTATGAGAGGTTGACTGATTTTATTGGCATTATAATCTGCATAAAAATGGACTCTTTTTATTTAATCTTCTTTTTTGTTCAATCATAATCCAGGTCTTGGTTATCTACAAGTTCTTTGTTCATAATTAATTAATTATATGTCATACTTTAATTACTTTATTGTCTATATAGATCTAAATTAAGACACAACCCACTTTGAAAATATCATAAGCTCTAAAAGCATATCCAACCAAAATAAAAATAAACCTGCTCCACCACAACTAAAGATTCACAAAACTGAAATTATCTCAAGACAACACACTTTGAAAAGATCATAAGCTCTAAAAGCATATCCAAACAAAATAAAATTTAAACCCGCTCCAGCACAACTAAAGATTCATAAAACTGAAATTATCTCAAGAATGTAGGAAACGGGAAACCCCTCATTTTAAAATACAAAACTGAAATTATTCAGAATTGTAAAATAGAAATCAAATTTTGATCAAACAACTAACCAATAAATCTGAACAACTAAAATTCGACAATGAAGTGCGAAATCGACTAAAAAGTGAAACAAATTCCAAGTCTATCGAACACTGCAACCGAAACAAAAATCTACAGGCAACACATATAGTAATCTCAAATCTTCAAGATTCTATTCCAATGGGATTTTTAAAAATTAAGGTCAAAATTTTAATTTCAACAAATCAAGAATCATAAAAATAACGAATCAAGAATCATAAAATTTTAATTTCAACAAATCAATCCAGTCGCTGAAGAGGCAGAGCGAAACTTGAGAGAAGAATCAAGAATCATAAAATCTTGATCCTTGATTTTAATTCCAGCGTACCTAATGAGGCGGTAGAGTTCTCGAGTCAATCCAATCGCCGAAGAGGCAGAGCGAAACTAGCGTCTTGGCCGGTATCAGAGTACTGCAGCGCACACCGTCCCTTTATTCTTTTAAAAAATCAAATACAATTGAATCTGTGAGAAAAAATGGAGAAGTGTATATTTAATGAAAGGGGAGTGAATTACCTTAATTATATTTAGGGTTTCCCATTTTCTGTAATCAAATTTTAATTTTGACATAATTTACCGCGCCAAACAAATTTTTTTCCACTTTTCTAAAAGTATGGTTAATTATTCATTAATTAAAAAAATTATTTTTAATTGTTCACTATTTTTTGAGGAATAAAATTATATTTAAGCAAGAATGTATCATTTTTTTTAGTGCAAATACAGTTAAACCTCTATTAATTAATACTCTATAAATTAATAAACTCTCTAAAATAATAAAATCTTCTGATCCCAACTTGGGCCTTTGTAAAAAATCATCAAATTCGATAAGATAATAAGATAATAACTTTTCAAAAAAATCCCTTTATAAATATTAGGTCCCATTGAAACTCTAAATTAATAATTCATAAATATTACAATTATAAATATTATGGTAATTTGCTAAAATATGAATCTATTGTACCTTGACTAACTTTCATTCACCATGCACTACAAAAAAAATCACTTTTAAACACATGCAAAAATGTTATAATAAAATATTTATTACCACATTAATTTTATATGTGGTCTAAAGTCGTGTGAGGATAGACTAGTGAGATATCATTACATTTTAAAATGTGAGGATAAATTAGATGTTATCACACTCCAAAATACATTTATATACTACAAAAAAATGTTAAAAAATCAAATCTCCTAATCAAGACTCGACCCCTGCACCTCTCATATGCATGTTAACATCTTAACCATTCGACCACAACTAATTTAATATGAAAAAAAGCACGAGAATATATATATATATATATATATATATATATACTATTTTAAATCTTATTTAGTTGAAAAATAAAAATTTAGATTGAAAATGGCTGATTGGAATTTATTAACGTAAGTAGAAAAAAATTGTGCAAATCATGAAAAAAAAATAGTAACAATTAAATTATTTATTCTATAAAAAAAATTAATTTATGAAGAAATTTTTTGTCTAAATAAAAAATAAATTTCATTAATAAAATATGTTCTTATATTTTTTAAAATCTTATCAGCCATATAAAATGAAAAAAAAAATTAATATAATTTGAGTTTTATAATTCTTAATACAATAGTGTGGTATTAGAGTTAATATTAACACACCTTATTATTTTAGTGTGGTAAATTATATACTTATTAACACACTTAAAATATAATGTATTTAAAATGTACTTATAAACACATCTATTTTTAGTGTGTTAAAAGGGGTGTGACGATAGACAATTGGTATTATTAGGTGTGATAATTGAGTATATATCCACACACTTAATATTTAGTGTATTTATAATATACATATTAACACACTAAAAAACTTAATGTGACTACATAATACATTTTACCATATTTATTTTATAGTGTGACAAAAGATGTGTGACTATAAGTCTTTTTTCTTGTAGTGATGCATGAATATATTTAAGTGCAACGAATTAATGTAAACATGTATACAATGAGTATATTTAATTAGTTACAAAGAACGGGTTGATGCATGAATATAATCAATGAAACATACATGTATTCATTTATTTTCAATACATATGCACTAAATTTAAAAAGTCTCTCTTTTAATTAATAAATATTAATTTATCCATAAATTAATACCTCTTTAAATTAATAAAATTTCATGGTTCCAAGGTTATTAATTTATAGAGGTTTTACTGTAGTTATATCTTATATCATACATCCAAAAAATATCAAATATGATAAATATTACTCCCTCTATCCTAGGATGACTTGCACGATTTGACCGACACATTTTTTAAGAAAATAAGATTTAGTGATTGGTGATGTAACATAAATGAGAAGTATTTTAGGTGATTTGGTGAGGTGTAAAGTGGATTTGGTGAGATATAAAGTAAAATGTATGTAAAAATAAAAGTAGTGACAATTTTGAAAATAAAATTATGTTTGTATTCATTTTGTGGAGTATTTCCATATTAAGAGTGTGAAAGTAATTTTGGGACATCCCAATGAAAAAAGTGTGCAAATAATCATGGGACGAATGGGGTATTCTTTTTTTCTAATTAACCCAATGTTGACATAATTAACTAGTTACACAGTCGTTCAAATTAGGAGAAGTGAATTAGGCAAAATATGTCTAACATGTAATGCTTGGGTAAGTTGAGAGGTGAAGTTACTAATTACATGAGCTGACAAGTGTTTTGGAAGTGATTAATAGGTGTCGGTAGATCCACCATGAGTTGTCAATGATTTGGAGCATTACGGATTGACAAACATCGTCAATTGGGTTGTTACGAGCTGGCTTAATTTGACAATTGCATGCTCGAGTATCGGCTACTCAAGTGATATATAATCTGACAATTAGTTTGTCAATATGAGCAATCTAGTGTGTTTATTTGCAAATTGATCCTACTTTTATATACGACATCTATTATGTTGGGTCGGGCTGATAAGGCGGTATGTGTCAGGTTGACTTGTAAATTACGGGTGACATCTGCCCCATGATTTGGACATGTAAGACGGGTTGAAGAGCCATCCTCAACAATTTTTCGGAGTAGATACTACTCTTTTTTTTTTTTTTTTTTTTTTTTTGCGGTGCAAATTGAATAATATCCGAATAATTTTTTTTATCATGGAAACAATTATTTTAATTATACAGGGTTACAGATATTTTTACAAAGTCGTCAATCTTTTCATTTACAAAGTTAGAGCTGAAGTTAAAAAATTCAATTAGAAAAATATTTGATTGTCCATAAATTGCTCCATTCTCTCTCTCTTAAAAAAAAAAATCGATCCAATCTCTCAATCATCTCAAAAAAACCTACTTCTAGTTACATGGGAATTTTAATCCAAAGTAGAAAAGGGTTTTCGATTTGAATATATACAATGTACTGTGTCTATGATGAAGTGGCAAAGTGTTGGCATACTGAAATCTTTGATTACCAATTTGACAATTTTTCTGAACATTTAATTTTTGTAATTCCCTCGAATTTGTAATTAAAAAATCAATAATGTATGTGTTGTAGTTTTACATTTGAAGGGGTATAATTAATGCAGTTGACAATTTGCAATTTATATATATGAGGGTATTATTTGAAGCGCATGTGAAGACAATTACAAGAATGATAGCAAGGGCTTCATGAGCTCCTTTAATAGCTCCTTAAGCAAACTGTCCACAAGAATGTAGCAGGAGTAGAGCCACTAAAAACTATTATATCTAAATTTTCTCCAGCCAATTCACCTAGAATAATCAATTTGATCTATATGCACCATACACACATTATATATTAGAATTAAAATTCACAGCTCAATAGGCCTCAAGGCTCAAACCACACCTGCAAAATATCATATCCATGCCTTAAAATGAGGATTAAAATTGAAGAAATAAATGACAACATTGGTGAATATATATAAAGTCTATAATTCTATCCTCAAATTATAAACTAGAATCTAAACAAAAAACTAAAGCAAAAACATATACCATCATGAAAGTGGTGAATGTAATACATAAAATTCCTCCTTTCAATATCCAAATTCAAATTCAAAACATTGCAGCTCGTATCACCGCCATGACTACTACAATCCACATTTCACCCAGCTGCTGTCTTCATTAGTGCAGTTTCATTTCTAACAAATTGAACAGCAAAATCAAGAGAAACATATAGCACTCAAGATGTATCTACAAATAAGAAACATATGTAGCAAATAAACTACTAGTTCTATAGAACGAAACGCATACAAGAAGAAAGATACTTATAAGTTCACCGAATACAAGAAGAAAGATACTTATAAGTTCACCGAATGATTAGTAAAATTATATTTGCATAGGGAGCCGCATACAAGAAGAAAAATACTTATAAGTTCACCGAATGATTAGTAAAATTATATTTCAAGTACATAAAAAAATAAACTATTGACAAAAGAATTAAAATCACACCTATGGAGCTGAGGCATGAGCAAAGGCTTCTAAAAAAACAGGGTAGTACAAAGATTGGGCTGCATATCCTAAGATGATGATGATTGTTTAATCCTCAACCAACGATTCTATTTCCTTTTACTAATATGTATTGTATGAACATTGAAGGGTATATGTTGTACCCTGTTTTCAGTTTGCTATAAGATTTTTTGTTTTTTAAAAGGTTATCCCCAATTCTCCCAAAAATCTCTCAATTGGATTTCAAAAACTAGGGAAACCTTTTTTTTTTTCAACAAATCAAGAATCTCAAACACATCCAGAAATACCAATATTAGACGCTTTTCTGTCCAATCTACACGTAGGGTCTATATTTGAAGATCAACTTTTATCCCAATATTTTGAATCAGAAATTCATGAGGCACTAGGTAACTCACGAATTCATGATTGCGGTATACTAAAGACTTCTAAATATTATGCATACCTTACGAGGCGATATAGTTCTTGAGTCAATTGATCGACAACCGCCTAGGAGCAGAGCAGAAGCAGCGTCTTGGCCGGTACCAGACGACAACGCAAAGATGAGTTTTTCGAAGATTGATAACAATGTCCACTACTACACATTTGACTTTGGAGAGCTTTAAAAAAGGGTCTTGGAGAGCTTTTAAACGAGCTCTCCAAGTGGGAGCTGTGCAAGTGAAATTGCACTTGGAGAGCTCTTTTTAAAAGCTATGCAAGAGAGGTCTTAGACAGCGGTTTTGAACAGCTGTCCAAGTAAAGTCACTTGGACAGCGGTTCATAACCGCTGTCTATGTGTATTTTTTTTTTTTGTTTTTTGACTTGGACAGCGGTTCATAACCGCTGTCTAAGTGAATTTTTTTTTAAAAATGCATGGGCTTGGACAGAGGTTATAAACCGCTGTCTAAGTCAATTTTTTTTTTAAATAATTATTTTATATTTTAAAAATCAATTTTATACAAAACCAAATTTATTTATATACCAATAAATAAATTTTATATTTTAAAAATCCATTTTATACAAATCCATTTTATACACGTTAAATACCAAAAAATTAAATAAATAAACGTACACTAACATACGTTCAATATACATATCAAACTACACCTCAATTTCCAAGTCAAACTAAGATTACTATCACTTAGGGCGTTACTGCAGTATTTTATACTACTGTCATCCAATAGTATATAACTCCCTTTTATTCAGTATAGGAAAACAAATGTACAGGGGAGTGCCTGAGAATACAGAAGAAACAAAATTTTGGGATCAAATAGCATATATGCTACATCATTCCAGCAAAAGAACACCAAAGAAAATACAACAAATCTCAAAACTTGGCTACATAATAATCTTATAAGTCAAGTGAGTTCAAAGGACGCTGTAACCATATATTGATGCTTCATATATATATATGTCCATTTTTTTTCTTCTATTTCTTCAAAACGCACGTACAGTAGATACATATATATATATATATAAAAGAGTATAGTAGATACACACATATATATATAATTTTGATTCAGCTCAACTGAATCTTCCCTTTGGTAATCATCATTGAAAACTCATAATCGGATTTTCAGATTACTGTTGGATCAAAAATCCAAATGAATTTAGAAACACAGAAATCCAAAAGTTATTTTACCCTCAAAAAGAGTTCAAAATCAACATCGATGTCCAAATCCTGATACGACTCCTGAAGAAACACAGCTCTCTCTTGGTCGGACAGATTCTCTCCGACGTGCTTGAGCCTGGACATTTTCTCCGGCAGCTCGGAGAGCTTTAAACCAGCGGCGCTCTCCCTCCTCATCGCCACGAACTGCAAGCACCGCATCGTAATTATGAAATGTTGATAAATAAAGACAATGTTCTCATAGTTTTAGTAGGAATCACATCTTGTTCAATTGAAATCACATGCAATTACCTTACTGTCACCAACCAGCTCCACTAATTGTGGTGTTTTCCTTAAGTTGAGATCTGCCAACAATTGTATCTAGAACAACATATGAACTTGGAAGTCAAATTCTGGCATATAGCATATAATGAATGATCATTGCTAATATTGTCGGCTATATATGAAATAGATCCTTACCTTGATAATTTGAGATATGACTCCAAGAACAAGGTGTCTCTGAAAATCAGACACAAAACAAGAAGTGTGAGCCTTTGATTCCACTGAAATTAAATATTTACTGGTAGAACTATTTACTGTAGAACTTAAGAAGCTTAACCACCACACAGATGGTTTCTTTAAAATCAGTTTTAGGGGGAAGGGTGTGTGAGTATGAAATGAATTCACCTGGAAACGAATTTAACAGCCTAACTAACTAACTAACTAACGAGATATAACAAAGTGAACAGAGTAATGAGTAAACCAAAGTGAAGTCCTGAATTCTAAGCAGACGAGAACATGAATAAGATATTGAGCAAACTATTTCAGCAACAGTTCTAAAAAATTGTACAGAGCAGTAATGTAGAGCTACATATTTTTCAAACAGTGAGATCCCTAAGAATCGGAAAGGAGAACGAAAGGGTGGGAAAGGAAAAATATTTCCAAACTCTAACAAAGTGACACTTTGTCATTGCTCATAATTGAGCTTGGGACATTATTATTAATTGTTCTTTATTGGAAAGTAAGATGAATGAGAATCACAATTTGAAGAGCATCAACTGTAGAATAAGTACAGGAACATTTCAAAGCAAATTCTAGTTCTTGAAATTTTTAAAGCAAAAAAAGCATAGAACTTTAAAGTTATCTAAGGTTAAAAAAATGTCAGAATGATCAATTACACTAATAAAATGAATCAGGCATGCATACCCTTCCTTCAATAAAGTCTTGAGTCCCTATATTGACAACAGTACATCCAATTGCCTTGGCAGAGTTAAGGCATAGGGTATGGTTCTCATTCCTCTCCCACGGATTGAGTACTCTCTTTGTATTTATTGCTCGCTCATCAATTGTGCCAGGTACTGCAACATTTATAAGCTTACTGCATGCAAGAGCAACATTTTTTGCTATTAAGTATTTCAAGCAATGTTCAGCAGATATATGAAAATGAGGAAATCGACAAAATAATCTTCACCAAATAAGAACTCCATCCTTGACAGTCTCAAAGAGATCATTTGTTGCTGGATCAATAGGAAGACATTTTTTCAAGAATTCATCTTCGGCCAGATAGTTATTGATGTGTGCAACATATGATGCCTTCTCAGACTCGCTTATTGTATGAAGCAATGTGGAAGCAGGGGATTTAAGAAATGCAGATGCATTTTTGGCACCGCTTCCCCTCCTTCCGGTGGCAAGAGCTTGAAATTGCAGATAGACCTATATATATCAACATCAAGAAGCAATTTGTATTAGCTATAAAAGCAGAAGAAAATATAAGAGCTAAAGACAACTGATCAAACAAATAGAACGTGGAAAAATTATTCCAGCAAAGCACTTCATTACATTGAGGACCTTACACGTATTAGATAAAGATAAAAATCTGTCTCATTACATCCCAGAAATACAAGAATTTCGAGGAAAATCTCTCTTCTAATGTAAAATCAGGTCCCTAATCCTGAAACCAAAACTCAGGGGAGGAGATGCTACTCCTTTTTGGTCGCTATAATGAGAAAATGAACACAGCAATAAAGTAGAACATGAAAACATAGCATCTGATTAGGAGCTTCTCTTATCCACAAAATAAGAGGTCATGCAAAATTATCAAAGATTCCAGCTCATTAACCTCTGAGAACCTTATATAGTTGATCGATACAGTTAATAGAGAGAAGTAATGTTAACAGAAAAAACTTCAGTCCTGGTGTAAATATCTCAGCAGTGAAGATGACAATATCCAGAAAACTCCACAAATTGACAACAATATGGATTTAATTTAAATCTTATGATCCTTAACTTTTTTTACAAAACAGATAAAGTATTTTGATTCAGCTCAACTGAATCTTCACTTTGGCAATCTTCATCGAAAACTCAGAATCGGATTTTCAGATAACTGTTGGATCAAAAATCCAAATGAAAACCAGCGGCGCTCTCCCTCCTCATCGCCACGAACTGCAAGCACTGCACCTTAATTATGAGAACCGAAAATGAAAACATCGAATCCAAGCATAAAAAAATAAAAACTCACAGAGGATTTCAAGGTGCGGAGCTCAACTTGAGTGAACTGGTTCTGGAGCCATGGATCCGAAACAAAGACCCCAGCGTAGGCAGCCATGAAATGTGGAATGGCGAAGAGAGAGAGAGAGATTGAAGAGAAATGTAGAGAAGCTAAAGGTATTTGTGTGAGGAGCAGTGTATTTGTGTGAGGAGCAGACACTGGGGACGAAAAGAAAGCTGGCAGTGGGTGAGTTTTTTCAAATTTGAGAATTCAAATAATGACGCTAATGTCCCTCTTCTGTATGCATCATGGATTTTTTAATATAAAAAAAAAAAACAAGTTATCGGAAATCGAAAACTGCCAAGTGCCAAGATTTCAGGAAAAAATATCTATCCATCTCACCAGTTACCATACCTGCATAATTGCAAATGAATTTATTAGAGGAGAGGAGGTCGACGGCGACGGCTGGAGAGGAGGTCGCGATCGACGGCGCGAGGAGGGAGAAGGAGGGAGGCGACGGAGACGGCGCGAGGAGGGAGAGGGGAGGCGACGGCGCGAGGAGGGAGAGGGAAGGCGACGGCGCGACGAGAGAGAGGGAGGTAGGCGACGGCGACAGCGCGAGGAAGGAGGCGACGGACGGCGACGGCGGATTTGGAATTCACACTCTATTTTTTTTTTTTTGAATTTTAGGTTACGCGTTTGTTTGTGGGATCGATTTGGGGGAGAACAATTAAACTTCAATATTAATTAATTCGCCTGGTGATAAATGGGGGATTGAATTAATTATAGTTTGACCAGAGAAACTCACTTGGAGAGCGGTTCAAAATCGCTGTGTAATGGTGGCTTGCAATGCGGTTCTCAACCGCTGTCCAAGTGTTTCACTTGGACCGCGGTTCTGAACCAGCTGTCTATGTTAATTTTTTATTTTTTTTTATAAAACCGCTCTCCAAGTGCTAAATTGGAGAGCTTTTCGAAAAAAGAGCTCTTCAAGTGCTATCTTGGAGAGCTTTTCGAAACAAGAGCTCTCCAAGTGCAGCTCTCCAAAGTCAAATGTGTAGTAGTGGTCCTTTTTTTCTCCAAAAATCAAATTAATTGAATTATGTGAGAAGAAATGGAGATATGCTTTATCTATTTAATGAAAGTGGAGTGATTTACCTTAAATCAGACGCCTATGTCAATTTCTCACCGCCAAAAGATCAAATCGAAGGGAAAAAATTACACTAGTCCAACTCAAAAGGGTTAATCGGCAACCTGCGATTGATTGGAAGGAATTAAGAGATTTTGTAATCCAATTTTCACCTTAATTTCAGACTTAGAGCAGCGGGATTCAGAATTGGGGGTGGGTGGGGAAGAAGCAATTTTCTTTTTGGCGCCTATTAATTTAATTTGGCGCTAATAAAGTAATAATCCTAATTTAATTGTGACGGAGAAGGACAATGTTAAATCACTGTTTACCTTTGGAGGAGTTAACGCTCCATTTTACCCAAGTTGGGCTATCTCACCGGTACAGTAATGCGGAATGATGTTGTGAATGACTCATTTGCCCTTCCTGTATTTAAAGTCCAAAATTGTGCTCTTTTCTCATTTGCCCTAATTTCATTATCACAGCTACGCAGTCCCCTGTTTTCTCCATTTGAGGCGACTCGAAGGTATGAATTGTTTTGTTCTTCATGTTTTCTTCTTCGTCATTTTCTTCAACACAATATCAACTACTGACGATTCCCTGCGATTTTCATTACTGACTATTCTTCGCGATCCGTCCTTGTTTTCTCCGCTTGACGCTTATTCTCCTTTTCTTTTTCTTCGGTTTGGGCTACTGGTGTTGGGTTGTTGATGCCTTTTTCCACTAGGTTTCATTTTTTTCTCTGTAAACTTCATTTTATTTTCCTTTCTTTCCTTTAATTATTGTGTCGGCCAGTTTACACGATAATTGTAGATGCAATTGATAATGGTATTAAAAGTTTAAGAGTTTCTAAGGGCATGTTTGTTTCAGACTCACCCACATGGGACGTTACGTAGCATCCAGAATAACTATTCTATCGTTATTTCATGTCCGAATTTCCCCATTCAACTACATACACCCTTAAAAAAAGCCTATACATCCTATTATTACATCTCATTCAACTACTCGTACACAATTTGATTTGACATAAAATTACATTTCATCCCTTAAAATCCCGAAATAAACACACACCATTACTATTTATCAGGATTTCTCTATATTTCCCCGTCATACGTAATCCCAAAACAACTATTGTCGTTAAGTGGCAGTGGGTTTGTGTATTTAAGTTTAGGTCGGTCGAATTAACTATCGTTTTAATCATTCAACTACCAATTTTCAACATTATCTCTGATCTGACTTTCATCAAAAACCATTTGCTTTTGTAGATAGTATTGTATTTGGATCCTTCGTATTTGCGAAATGAAAGAAGACAAACAAATGAAACTTGGAAGAAAGAAGTTTAATTTTATAACAGAGGATAATTTGGACATTTTGACATGAATAGTACCTTCACATAACTTAATTTGACACGATACATGAAAAAAAAATATAGCTACCAAACAAATGATTATTAAACAAAACATAGATTAAAATCAACCAGTTAACTAACTAGGCTAAACATACGATAGGAAACTGGGCCACCAAACAAGGCCTAAAGATCTCCCAGAAAAGGCGTGTTAAAATGCAGTAGAGGGTTAAGAAGGTACAATGACATTTTTGGCATTCGAGGTTGCAATCTATATGGTACAATAGAGTCCTTCAAACAAGACATTACCAAATTTCTATGTTTTAAGCTCCAATTTATTTTATCAAAATTTAAAATCTTAAAAATATAGTGAAATTACATATATAATATTTTCATGAAATATGATAATAGTATATATCGATTTGTTTTTATTAATAGTGACAACAAAAAAATTGTCACATAGAGAAATATTTTTGTGACTAAATTCAAATTCGTCACATTTGTATAACAAGTGATGACTAAATTCATGTGTTGCAAAAAAATTCATTATATAATTTATGACTCATCTTTGTGAAAAATGACAAATGATTAACAATCGTCACTATATATATGTATTGGTGACGAAAAAAAATGTTACTAATTAATCTGACCAAATAGTGATGAAACATAAATTCGTCATGAAAATAAAATATTATATGACGAATATGATTGTCACTGATTACAATGAATATCGTCCCCGAATAATATTGTGACGAAATAATTATGTCACTAATTATTTTGATTAATTAATGACAAAACATAGCATCGTCATGAAAAAAATATTTTTCATGACCTTGAATATCGTCGCCAATTATTATGGATGTTGTCACCAAAGTTTTTTGTGACGAATTTTTTATTGTCGTCATGATATTTTCAAATTGGTGACGACAAAAGTTATTTTTAGTGACAAAATAAAAATTTGTTACGAATAAAATTAGTATTAGCGACAAAATTTTATTTTGTCACGAATTCTACCTGTTAAGTGACGAAAATTAATTTTGTCACCTTTAAATGACAAATTGTGAAGAATTTTGTGTCGTCACGAAAAAAATCGTCATATAAAGTATGATTTCCTGTAGTGTCTTGTCCATGTGATCCTCTGCTGTTTTACGTCTATATCTTTCCATGGCCTCAACCATTCGAACTAGAACGATGTCCACTCGTCGAAGCCACCAATTGTGTCTTACGTTGAGTTTTCCGTGTCGCTGTTAACCAACACCATGTTGCCACCCATTGGTCTTATGTTCAATCTGCTATTGCATTCCCCCTGAATTTCCATTCCATGTTCCTCCCATGTGAACCGTTTTTTCAAGAACCCTGTGAAGCATTGCTCCGCCCACGATCTCTCCACTTCTGTCGTCTGGAATTGTACCACATTCTCTGTGCTTGTCCTTATGACTGCTTGAGCTTCATTTGTCTTATCTGCCCTTTCCAACACCGCATCCACATATCGGACGCTCTCTTTCACCGCCCCTGAGTTTACACGGAATGTGTGGCCCCCGAACGCTTTCTTCGGCATCACTGGAGTGTCGTTGTTGCTCTCCCTACCCCTCCTTCTCTTGAATTTTGATATGTAGACTCTTAATTTATAACTTCCAATCCACATATTATTCAAGTCCTCCAATAGCTGTTCTTCGCACATAGATTTAGGGTATCTTACGAAGCCGAAGGGTCTACCGAGTTTATCCTCCTTATTAGGGCAGAAGATGTCCTTCACCCTACCAACCGCCTTGAAGGTGTTACATAGTGTCTCCCATCTGAATTTCCTTGGGAAGTTTGTGAAGAAGAAGGCTGTCGTGTCTTCCTCCCACGACAACGCGTCGTTCCTATTTGGGGTTTGGATACCATTCCTATATCTAACAGCCTCTCGGCCTTCTTCTTCTCTACCATATATCCTTTGTCTCTGGGGTGGGTTCAACCTAATGGGTGTGTGTGTGGATTGCCTCACCGATTGTCTCTCGGAAGTTTGGATGCCATTTCTGGACTCTACCCATTTTCTCCGCCTCACCTCTCTCCACTCGCCGCTCTCTCTCTTGCTCTCCATAAAATATGGATTTAGATTGTTTAAATTAATAATTTATTAAATAACGTAGATCAAATTTCTTATCTTTTAATTGTGCAAATTAATAATTTTTTAAAAGACAAACACCATCTATAAAGATGCAAAATAAATTATTTTTAATGAGGATTTTTAATTGTGTAAAATAAAATTATAATTTCTTATCTTGGGTGCATGCAAATAACACTCATTTCATTTTTTTATATTTTATTGATTGAAATTATAATGTTGAACAACGTTCGGCCCCCTCATCCCCAATTCTGAATCCGTCCCTGTCATCATGTTTTTAGTTAATAAATTAAATTACATATAACATAAATTAATAATATAATTAAATTATCATAACATTATATTTCTAAGTAAATTATATAATTAATACTATTTAGTTAATAATATTAATTAACCATTAACCTAATTAACAATATCTAATAATATATATACAAGTACGGAACCAGAAATTTAGCTTGAGGGGCCTAACATGTAAAATTTAACGTTAAAGTATTTACTAAGTATATCAATTTTATAGTTAAATATCTCAAAATACATAAATATATATAAATATTAACAATATTACTAATTAAGTTGTTAAATAAAAAAACCCTAAAATTCTCAAACTCTAAAATTTATAATTGTCAGAAATTAAAAATAAATAAATAATAATTAATATAAAAACTACTCCCTCCGACCCTTACTTAAGAATTCATAACTTTTGGGAGGGCATTAAAGACTTTTAATTTTATGAATAGTAAAAATGATTTCAGTGTGCATAAAGTGATGATATTTGATGTAATATTGAAATGTTTTGAAGAAATAGTTAAAATACACTTTTTCTTGTTATAAAGTTTCGCGCCCATTTCTTGATATAATACAACGGCTACTTTCCTTATATAATACAACGGCTACTTTCCTTATATAATACAACGGCTAATGGCTAACCTATTACTAACGAGGTTCGTTGTAATTAACTAAAAATGAGAGAGCCTTATATATTCATTCTTGCTCGCAGATTGTAGTTCGTGAGGTTTGGGACTCCAACGTCGTACAACAACTCAAACTTATTCAGCAATGTCTACATCAATTCCTCTTTGCCTCCTTCGATACCGAATTTCCAGGTTCTATCTTCACTACTCGTACACCTTTCTCTAAACTTTCACCTACACAACTCTACCGATTGATGAGAAAGAACGTTAACTCACTCAAACTCATCCAACTCGGCATCACCCATTCCGACATCCACGGAAACCTCCCAACCTTCGGCACCTAGTTCCAGTACGTATGGCAATTTAACTTCCAGGGTTTCAATCCCGACCGAGATCTCCACGAACCAGGAACAAATTACCTTCCTCAAGAATCACGGTTTCAATTTTGACAAGAAGGAGGCTATTGGCATTAATCCTCGATTTTTGCACTGAAGTTCCATGAATATGGATTGGGCCGCTTGAGATGGATCATTTTTTATGGTGTGATTGTTATCTCATAATCTCATAGTCAGCTGATGTAGTCAACTGATAGGATCAGATAAGATGACTTAGGCCGAAATCAGATGAGTTGGAGTCTTCAATCAGCTGAGGAGGTGATGCTTAGAGTTCAACACAATTGGTCAGATCAGCAGAGTATATCAACACAGTACTTCAGCAGAGTATATCAGCACAGTACATGAGCACAGTACTTCAGTAGAGTACTTCAACACAGTAGAAGTCTATCAGCAGAGTCAGCTTTTGATCACAAAACAAAAGAGTTGGGTATCAGAAGAGTAAGTAGTCTTATGATATTTATGGACAAGTCTTCTGATATGAAAGTTAGTTAGTTTAACTAACTGTATTATAGTTACATACAACTACTTGAGGGCATAACTACCATTTCAGTTGGGCAAAAACAGAGCACATGGGTTGTTACAAGCGGTTGCAAACGGTTGCTAACTACTGAAACGGTTCCTAACAGCAGCAACTACCTTTGATCTTTATATACTCTTGTATGTGTACATTATAAAGGTTGAGATTTTGGATTTTGGATGCAAGTACGATTGTGAACTTTGAGTTGTGTTAGTTCACGAGTGAAGCGAGGAAATATCCTATTCCGAGTGAATGAGTGTGTAAACATTCTTGATCAATCAAAAAGTACTCGTCTGGTCCAGTGGATGTAGATCACATTGATCGAACCACTTAAATTCTTTGTGTGATGTTTGTCTCGTTGATTACTTTTTGAATTACTATCTTAGCTGGTTATTTCTTATATCTTCAAGTGTTCTACTTGGTTGGAGACGTCTAATCGACTGGAATTCTTGACAGATGGTATATATGACTATGGCTACTTGATCAGGATTCTGACCGGCAGGCGATTTCCCTACAATTACGAGGAGTTCACGATGGTAAAGGAGAATATTTTTGGAATGATTTCTTACGATACTAGACATATGGCTAAAGAGTTGGGACTCTACGGGGGCCTAGAGAAGATTTCTAAGAGTTTGAATGTGGAAAGGGCAGCCGGGAAGGGTCATCAAGCGGGTTCGGATAGCTTGCTAACGATGCACCTATTCTTACAATTAACTAAGTTGATCCCTGCCCCCAACGTAGTTGTAAACAAGTTTAACTCGTGTTGTAATGTTGTCATAATTCCCCAATATAACGACGCTATCCCAGTCTTGCATTGATCTATCATATATATATATAAAGAATATTTTGATGTTTTCTTGATATTTGTCATTGGTTTTAGATTATTTTTTTAGATGTCATGGTGTTAAACTTTATCTGTCTTATCTGCCTTTCCTTTTTCGAGCATATATATATATATATATATTAAGACACTCATTTGTCATCAGGTTGAATTTAGTTTGTTGGATACCTTTTCTGTCTCTTAGGCTGGAATTTGGATAATTAAATTGTCAGGTAATCGAAACTTAGCTAAGAATAGAAAAAGGTTTTGCTGAATATGCCTTGTTCTAATGTTTATTACGCTATTTGCTGAAATTCTTAAACCAAGTGATTCTTGGAACTCCATGTCATGAAATTCTTAAAATTTGTTTCAAACTCCATTGTTTGCTACTGTTGAAAATGCTTGTTTCTGGAACTGACGAAGAAAAAACTTGTTAGCATTTTGTTGGCCCCTGTCTGGTGATTAATGATTTTGATTTCATAACTTCTGAGAATTCGCAAAAGAGCCAGTTGGTTCTTCATTGCCTAGTTGGTTTTTTAAGTGACAACTTGTTCAGTTTGTTGTTTCTGCTTGCTAGGCTGCAATTATTTTATTATAAATTGCTTCTCACTTTGATTTCTTTAATACCCAAAATTGGATTTCCAGTAAATTGAAATATTGCGTGAAAAACAATTGTATATTACATGCCAAAAAATAAATGATTGTTTGCTAAAAATGGTAGCATGTGCTAGAAATTGATATTTGAGGATACTGTGAAGACAACCGCTATAGGATTCAATAAAAATGCAAACGAGAAACGTGTGCTGCTCTGTGAACGACAAGGATATGAAGGGCTTAATCAACAAATGTTTGTGAAGCTAAGTCTTCTCCTTAGCTCTTTCCAATGACATCTTTTGCTGAGTTTCAGGGCCATTCCCAAAACGTTCTTCAAACAGCTTTGATGGATCATCAACTAAGACTGGTGCTCTCTTTCTTTCAGGATTCTTGGCCACTTCTTCTTCAGCAGTCTTGCTCTTCTTTGGATTTGGCTCATCATCAATTCTGAACTCAACTGGCAGGCTCAGGCTTGTTAGGAAATCAGTGAAGGTTTCCTCTCTTCTCTTGCTCTTCTTCACTTTCCCCCCTTACTTGGAAATCTTCTCCTTCTTTATCCAAGCCTGCTGACTCTCCACCTGGCCTTTGCTGCCATCTAGCTCCTTCTTCTTGACCTGATGCCATAGTGTTCTTTACAGCTATTGCAAGCTGTTCTTCTTCTGTCAAATTCTCTATGCTCATCACTTGCTTCCCTTTTCCTACAACTTCAGGCAGTTTGGACTTAGGATCAGAACTGCTGCTCCCAATCTTCAAGTCACCTTTGGCTCTTGTTCTTTCTCTTTTCCCCTTTTTGGCAACATCAAAACATTGGGGCTTCAGATCACTTATTGTTGTAGATAGCAAGGCATGTGCCTGATTCAGGGAGATTTGATCTCCTCCAAGAGGTAAACGTTCTCATCATGGATGTTCTGCATTTTATCATTACTCATGCTGACAAAAGAAAGAACTGGCTTCATCTTCTGCTCTACTACAGTCTCCATGGTAGCCTTTAGAGTCTCATCTAACTTGGCTTTGAGAAGTTCAGTAAGGTTGGCCACTGCAGCTTTAGAAATTTTGGCAAATACATCATGTGTGAACTTAGCTGAGGCCTCCTTCACCATTGCCTTTCTAAGTTCTTCAACTCTCTTCCTCTGAAGTGCAGTCTTTTGTCTTAGAGCCTACTTGACCACATATTTGATGGCATTGACATTCTTGTTGTGGTTTTTCATAAGCAACTTATGCTTCTTCTTAACAGACTTAGTGAAATTCTCCATGGTTGACTTGGCCCTCTGTACATCAGTAGAGATGGTCTGCAACCCAAATTCCACTCCACTGATTCTTGCTTCAACTGTGGGCAACACCACATCTTCAGATCCTGTCAGCCTCATTTCCACTGAGGCCAGTGTTCTCCCTTGCTCATCTAGAGCCTCTGAAGTGTGTGCATGAGCCTGTCCCACTTGTTTGGCAAAATTGTCCAACTTTGCTGAATGGACCTCAATTGCTTCAGAAGTGAATTTGAAGGCTGATAGGTCCTCATCAGCCTGAATTAGAGCATCTGTGAATATATCTACATCAAATATTTGGTCAAAAGTGATACCTGCATTATCTGCAAAGAAAAATTTGTTAGGTAAATCACCATCAACACCCTCAAAATCTTTTTCACAATCGAAATCACCCTCAACACCCTCATCATCAACTTTCTCCTCATTTTCAACTTTATTCTTTTCACCACTTTCATCAATAAGAATCTCACAATCATGAAGATCAAACCTTCTTTCACCAAAGGTTTCTTCAAGTTTCTCCACTAGGCGATATGTCCGCCGCCGTCCACCGTGCTTTTCGATATTCCTCCCTTTGTCGTTTTTCATGTTATGTAGACATTGTTTGCTGTTGGTGGGATTAATGGATATAATTTCCTTAATGGAGCCACGGTGACCGTTCACGAATTTATCCTTGATCCCATTTACTGTTTTCTATATAGTTTTAGTTTTGTTGGTTCTGCTTTCTTTCTGGTGTTGCTTTTAGTTGGTTGTGTTCTTGTAGTTTGTTTTTCATTTTCTTGGTATGGAGCCTTTTCCCCTGTGTGGGAGTTTTTTTGAGTGGTTTCGTTGGTTTGTTGGAAACATGGTATTTGGTGGAGCTTTGTTCCTTTTTTTTGTTTCCTTATTATTGATATTAGAAGACCTTAGTGTGGGGTTGACTCATATTGAGAATGGAGGCCTGGATTTTTATGTGGAGCAGAGAGTACACTCGTTTTCCTCTTCCTCGCGATTGGATGGGGCAGTGACCATGACATTGGGTTGATGAAGATCATTAGTTTTTCGCTTGAAAATTTGTATTAACATTAATGTACTTTGATCATGTAAACCTCTCCAAAAAAACAAAAAAGATATATAAGGCGTACCCCTTAAAACTTACAAGTAAATCAGATATAAAGATGGCGACGAGGGTTGCTGGTGCAAATACATTCCATGATTTTAACCCAACTCAAGTCGAAGAAACTTATTCCATGGTCACCGTTAACCGCTTTTGGTCCCAAATCTTTGGTGTTGCTTTTTCCAATATGGGTATAATTTTGTTCTGTTTGTTCATATCTTAGATCAATGAATTAATCATATTTCATAAAGGAGCCGAATGAAACCAAAGTTTCATGTTCGGTTTTGAATTATAGACGTTCAAAGCACTAATGACAATACTGTAGAGGAGGTCCTGCGGAAAAATAGCTCGATGCCAGGATATCAAAAAGTCTCTCGACCCTTTGAGTTAGGATTAGTCAGTTCTATTTATCGATGGGGGCTAGGAGGGGCAACAGGACGGGGCGGGACCGATTTATGCCTCCTCTGGCCCCGATCCCGACGGGGAATTTTCGTCTGCGAACCCGCCTCGATCCTTGACGGGGAAATTTTTTAAAATCCCCATCCCCGTCCCAATCGGTATCAGGTATCCCCGACCCAACCCGAAAACTGATTTTTTTAATTTAATTATTATTTTTATATTTTAATAATTTTTATATCTCCTTAAAAAACATGTTTTGGGGTTATTCGTAGAAATAGATTAATTGGGGGTCGTACTTTCTAGTTAATTAAACTTAAACTTTGAATACATGTTTTGGGGTTATTCGTAGGAATAAATTAATTGGGGGTCGTACCTTCTAGTTAATTAAACATAAGAAACAATTCGAACTAGTTTGGTCGTACCACTAGTTTAGGGATAAGATTTGATATTAGATTGAGATTACCGGGTTCACTGATTAAATTGGTTAAATTATTCAAGCGGAAGCAATCCGAGGGCTAGATCGTTTTTAATATTTGATTCCTATTTATTTTTATTGCTTCCTGTTGTTGCTCCCAAGTTGAGTTAATAACGAGTAAGCTAGTGAAAATGTCTAGAGGGGGGTGAATAGACTTTTCAAAAATCTTTCGAAATATCAAAGTACAATATGCGGAATACGAAATTAATAATGAGCCCAATTCAAGATTATACTCAACTTATTTTCGAGAACTCTGTTCTATACTCAACTAGTCAAGTTCAGTTAAGTAGTTAAAACAATTTAAGCAATTTAAACAATTAAAACAGTAAAGTAAATCAAACACGAGATTTATAGTGGTTCGACAACTTGTCTACATCCACTCTCACAAACCCAGTTGTGAAATTCTTATTAACTCGTCCAATGGAGTAATATGTTCTTGTGGCTTTAAGTCCCAAGAAATAAGACTTAGATCTTCTCGATAACACTACCAAGTGCCTCTTCGATCTTATTAGCGATTTACAAGTATCTAGCAACTTGAAACAACAAAAGAAAATAAAACTTCTCTTCGTTCAGTAGTAGCCTTCTTTGATCTTCACTTGACTTGTGTACCTTCACTTTCTGAACTTCAATCTCTGAGAGAAATTTCTTCACTTGAATCTTCAATAATGCTTGCAGTATCAATATTTCAGTAGTCGTTTCAGTATCTCAGTAATCAGTAGTCTTTAAATGATAAACTCCTTCAAGTATTTATAGACTTCGAACTTCAAGAACTCAGGTAGTTGTAACCAACCTTTCTTGATAACTGATTTCAACTGAATCTTCTTATCCATACACGCGTTTCTTGTTACGAATTAGTTATTCCATAACTAACTTCTCCATCCTTATCTTTCACGCGTATTTGTAACTATCTTCAAGTTAACTTGTCTTGTGTAGTCTAGTAGATGCACTTGTCTTGTAGTCCACCTGTCTTGAGTAGTAGACTGGTCTTCTCTTCTTGTGCAGTAGACTTCTAATAGAACTAATCTAGTCCTATCATCTAATCTAACAAGACTATTACATTACTTTAAGCTTTTATAATACAAGCTTAGTCAACTTATAAATCTATACAACAAATCTATCTATTACATAGAAATATCATGAGCTCTATACATCAATTATAGCTCAAAAACAAACTAATCAATGTAAACATATATGAACAGATATGAAGTACTTATACATCGTACTTATCTTTTAAATATAAACAATACTTTTCTTTACATGTGAACTCTACTGATCTGTTCAAGATGACTTCAACTCAACTAGACTAGATTAGTCAACACTTAAAAAAATATTCAAACTATTTTTGGCTTATCAAAACTTCATCTCATCTTTTCATCATTTAGAACTTGTCTAGGATTCATATCCCAACAATTTCCCCATTTTTGATGAAGCCAAAACTACTTGAATCTTTTCCCATTAGTAGACTAGTTAAGTAGTTATCTTGTCTTTAACACCAAATAGTACTTTATCTTTTCATTCATTCAGAAATAAGATCAGTAGATATTACAAATACTTCAAAAAATAACAAAATCAGAACAAAACTAAACTATACTGAAAAGTTACCTCTTTCTGAATCTGGAACACAGAAAGCATTTAGTAGTCTAGTATGAATTTCCTTGATATGTTCTTCATCTTCAATCTTCTCGTTGTCCAGTAGCTCATCTTCATACTTCTTGATCTGGTTAATATCAGCCCTTTTACCAGAACTAGTCATGGGACACTTCCATTTCGGAAAACCAGGAACAAGAATATTAAAATTCGCACTAGCAGAGATCCTTATGATCAAATTCCAGAGCATCTTATGCTGTCCTTCCATGAATTTATCAAACATAGCATAGAGATCGTCAGAGTTATCAGAATCTCCAAACTTCCTGATAATCCAGTGATCTAGTTCCCACTGCCTTTTCACTTTCATCCATTCTTGACGATGTTCTTTGTCAATGAAGTGGTCAATGAGCTTGTCTTCTATTTGATCTTCATCAGACTTCTGCTTCAACAAACTTTCAATGTGCTTCTCAATTTTCTTCTTCTTAGCATAATGAGCTTCATCACTTGGCTCATCAATCTTTTGCTTCTTCATAATAGTTGACTCAGGAGTAGGTTCTTCAATATGAATAGACTTCCTTTTTGATACCATTCTTGTCTGAACTTCAGCTTCTGGAGATGCAATAGCCTTGCCCTTCTCCTTCTTCTTCAACTCATCTGCTTCAGCCCTGGCTTGGTCAAGTTCAGCAGTCTTAACCAACCTGCCTTTGCCTCTCTTAGGCCTCTTAAGATCTTGCATGGCTTCAGCAGCATCTTTAGCCTCTGGTTCAGCACTAGATGTATCTTTCTTATCTTTCTCACTTTCAGCAACAAATTCAACTCGACTTGCCTCTTCCCCCTTTTTGGCTTCATCAGATGCCTTGAGAGAGAAAAGAGAAGTGAAACGAGTCATTTCTTCCATCATAGCTTGCTTCATAAGGTTTGTAGCTTTCTCAATCTGTCTTTGATGAGAACCTTCATGACTCATCTTATCAAGCCTGGTCGCCACCAACTCCAGCTTCTGAGTAGATAAATTCAACTCATTCTTAAAATGAGTTGCAGTCAGACGTAACTTCTTATTTTCATCAGTCATAGCAGAGATAAGTTGTTGAGCCTGAGCTAACTGATCATAAGCTTCCTTCCTCTGAACATCAGCAACTTCGATTCTCGCTCTATAGACTCTTTCCAACTTCCTTGATTCAGTAGCTAGAACGCGAGCAAAATCGACTGAACTCTTCTCTGAGTATTCAACTTGATCTTGGAGAAATCCTTCAAGCTGTTCAAACATATGTTGTCTGTATTCATCATCAATCTGATTTACTGCATTCACGATCATGTCTTTTGAACTTGTCACAAGGACACTGTTTTGTTCAATAAGAGTCTTCTGGACATCAGATTTAAGAAAATCATCAATTGACGATTTGATGACAGCCTTCAATTCTTCCTTCAACTCATCTATTGAGGCGGCTGGGATAGCTTGAGACGACTGTCCAACCTCAACATGAGTAACATCAATCAAGACTTCATCTACTGGAGTTAAAACTTTCACCAACTGATCTTCTGAAGCAGTAGTCAAGACCTCGTCTTCGACTAGTTCAACTTCTGGAAGCACACTTCCAGCAATAGCTCTTAAATTAAGTTGGGGAGAGTAAGGGATAATAACTAACCTTGCTTCACGAGCCTTCCTTTCAGCAGTAGCTACGTCCTTCTTCAATAAGGCATGCAACTTCTCCATGTATCCACATAACTCAATGGGAAGTAAAAAATCAGAATATCGATTAATAAACTTGATATCTGACCTTGGATTATCAGCATGGTCCATCTGAAATTTGAACACAATGCCTCTCAACTGATCTGAGACATTGTCCAAATCTATGACTGGATCAGTAGACTGAATCAACTCAGCTTGATCAGCTTCAAACATCACAATATCTTGCACAATATCAAGGTCTGGAACCTGAACACCCACATCAAACTGGAATTCTGAACTCATCAAGTCGTCAGAAATACCAAGTAATCTTTTGGCAAGAGCAGTGATAGCATGATTTGGGAAAAGCTCTGAGTGGTCACCAACACCACTATTCTCCTTCTGCTCCATTTCCCAATCCATGAAATTAGAAATGCCACCTTTCCCTAAGATGACTTCGAAGAGATCGTCTGTACCAGACTTCTTCAAGGCCACCCAAGTGCATATTCTAACCAGTTTCTCAAACTGTTCTGAAGAGTAGTCGACTTCGACAGATGAGAGCTGCTTCTTCAAATTTTTGCTCATCTTCGAACGGATTCGCTTCTCTCTTAGACACATGGGATAGTAGACCAAGGATTCGAATCTAGCTTCAGTCGGGGTCTGAGTAGATGGGGTCTCTAACTCAGTTGTTGCAGTGGCAACTATCGTCTGATCTGAAGTAGATGAGATAAAGGGTTCAACATATTCTGTTGAGGGTAAGGATAAACTTTGGTCTGTGGTTTCTTGGGGCTTTGACGTGTCTTGGTTTGGTGTGACAACTGTCGGAGTATCAGTTGTATCTAATTTAGGAGTGTTTTCGGGTAGGCTGACCCTCAGTGGATATACTGGCAGCACTTGTGAGGTTGAGGGAATAGGTCTAGGCCTAGATCGATGTGATCTTGCCTTGGTTCGAACAGAAGAGGGAATAACGGGAATAGAAACATCTTGAGAGGAAGTACTAACCTTCGAACTTGACTCTTCTGGAGGAGGATGAGTTCCAACTCTTACTAGCGTATATAACTCGGGAATTTGAGAACTTGACTCTTTCTCCTCTTCCGACTGAGTCTCCTCAGAGTCTTCTGCACTAGATGAGTCTTGTGCAGCTTCCATTGACTTGTCTTCAGCGGACTCATCTTCTGAAGAACCAGACGCACCAGCATAAGGTAAAGCTTCCATGGGGTCAATTCTGGCTTGCCTAGGTGCAGCTGGCCTAGCAGCAACTTGTTTCCTCACTGCCCCCTTCTTCAAGTAAAATTTCAAAGGATGGAATGGCTTTCCTTTACTCCATTCCGTCTTGTTTGGCATTAGGAGAGGAAGTAGGATACTTAACTTATTACCATATCCAACGGCAGTAGACACCACCCAATTCCGAGTATTGTCATCTACTCGAACACTGCGCTCAAAATACATGATTCGATCTGCAATTAGCTTGAACCAATTACATTCAGTGATACCATCAAAAATTACAGCCATAACCCTTGCCTTCATAAAGGTCACAGAGTCATGAGAACCAGTCGAACTTAACAAAATTTTGCTGGCAATATCCAATAATGTGCGATATTTTTTAAGAAGATCCCCCTTCTTGACTGGAGCATACTTGCCATCTGGTTTCTGCTTCAGCTTCTTGCCACAGAAAATGCTCAAGTATCGAATTTCTTGCCCAAGAGCATAATTATCAACGTCAATTGTTCCGATGGGCAGCTTCAGATGGTTGAACATTGCTTCTCGAGTAATTTGCACACGATCTTCACCAATGAAAGACTCAAGAATATCGCCTTGTCTGATGACGTTGGCATAGAACTCTAGCACCTCCTCCTCCAAGACCACTTGAGGAAATGATTCTAGATAAGGTTTGAGCCCACATCGAATGCATTTAGTCAGAATCTCGGCATTGTCATCTGAGTGATTGCCTTTGAAGAACACAGATGGTTCAACATTCACTTTGTTATCGGAGATGTACCGGCCTAGGTCGAATGTGACCTGCATGTTGGTTCTTAGATCGAAGATAGATCGAATAGACATCTCAAAAAGATCAGTAAATAGATTGCTTGAGAATAGGGAGAGGAAAATCTTCTTGAGAGAAAGGGAGTTAGAAAAATTGTGACTAAGTCGTGTGAGAATTTGGGTTTTGATCAAGACGGTTAAGACCTTTGGCATTCGGTTACGGAACCGAGAGTATTATGTATTTTGATATTGTAAACTTTGAAATCCGCCCCTTCTTAGTTAGAATAGAGGAGTGAACTCATCTGTCCTAGTGTAGATGAGTGAGAACTGGATGGATACACCACATCAAATGAGTGTGTATAAATCTAATTCAAGGGTTTTCAAATTTTATCAATACCTAATTACTATAATATCCTTAATCCGTTTTGAATAAACACTTAGCATTGTAGAATTGAAAAAACTTAGCTTGTCTGTTCGAGTCCATCCAGAACAGACGAGTAGACTCAAGCTTCACCAGACGAGTTGGCTTAAGTACACAAGACGAGTTCCCCCTTCGTCTGTGCATGTCTATTCTGAACATCGAACGACTTCATGTACCTATCTTATCACATTCAACGTGTAATCGATGGTACAAGTAAAGTAACAATAAATAAGATGAATATCAATCTAAAGCAATGATCAAGGGTTCGAACAAGATGACTATTGACTAACATAAGAGTCAACATAAGGATATTTAAGAAATCATAGATTCCCCCTTAATTGTTTATTCCCTTAGTATTACCCTCAGCTTTACCAGCTTCCTCATCGGGTTGTCTGGTCATCTTGTCTAGCCTTGTATACCTGTCTGTTGCGTGAGTAGTCGAGTGCTCTAGTCTAGTGATCTTGTCTCCAAATTTCGTTTGATGTACCTGTCTGGTTAGTACACAGCTATAGGCAAGTAGGGTCTAAATCAATTAGCCCTAAACTAATGCATAACTCACGAAATCGTGCCTCAGCTAATGGTTTTGTGAAAATATCAGCTCTTTGAAAATCAGTATGAATCTTTTCCATGCGAATATCCTTCTTTTCTACATGATCTCGTATGAAATGATGTTTCACATCAACATGCTTACAACGTGTGTGTAATACAGGATTTTGTGTAATGGCAATTGCACTATTACTATCACAGAAAATAGGAACATTTGATTCACAAATATTATAATCTCTAAGCTGTTGAATAAGCCATAATAATTGACTACAACAACTACCAGCAGCCATGTACTCGGCTTCAGTAGTAGAGGTAGCAACACTTGTCTGCTTTTTCGAAAACCATGAAATGAGTTTTGTGCCTAAGAATTGACAAGAACCAGATGTAGATTTCCTATCTATTCTACAGCTACCAAAATCAGAATCAGAGTAGCCACTTAGAGATAAATCATCATTTGAAGGATACCATATACCACGATTGATGGTTCCTTTCAAATATTTCAGAATCCTTTTAGTGGTTTCCATATGACTCTCTTTTGGATTAGCTTGAAAACGAGCACATACACCAACAGAGAATGCAATATCAGGTCTACTAGCAGTCAAGTACAGTAATGAACCAATTAGACCACGATAATATGTTTGATCAGCACACTTACCTTGTTCGTCTGGGTCCATTCTGTATGTAGGTAGCATAGGTACGCCAGCAGACTTGCATGTCTTAATACCATACTTATCTAGAAGATTTCTAGTATACTTTGCTTGATTTATGAAAATCCCTTCAGGGGTCTGTTTTACTTGAAGACCAAGAAAGTAATTCATTTCACCCATCATAGACATCTCAAATTTACTTTGCATGAGTGTTGAGAAACTTTCACTCAGCTCTTTGTTAGGTGAACCAAAAATGATGTCATCTACGTAAATTTGGACGAGTAAAATGTCTTTCCCTTCTTGTCTTCTAAACAAGGTTCTGTCTGCCTTGCGCTTAGTAAAACCATTTTCTAATAGAAATTGAGAAAGAGTATCATACCAGGCTCTTGGAGCTTGCTTTAATCCATATAAGGCCTTCTTTAATTTGTATACCTGATTACCTTTGACTTCGAAACCTGGGGGTTGTTCAACATACACTTCTTCCGCAAGAATACCGTTAAGAAATGCACTTTTAACATCCATTTGATATACAGTAAATTTCATGTAAGCAGCATATGCAAGAAACAATCTAATGGCTTCTAGTCTAGCAACAGGAGCATATGTTTCATCATAATCTATGCCTTCAGCTTGTGAATAGCCTTGTGCAACTAGTCTAGCCTTATTACGAACAACTACATCATTCTCATCTTTCTTATTCTTGAAAATCCATCGAGTGCCAACTACATTATGATGTTTCGGTCTATCGACAAGTTCCCAGACGTCATTTCGAACAAACTGATTCAACTCGTCTTGCATAGCGATGATCCAATTACTATCAGCTAAAGCCTCTTTGATGGTTTTAGGCTCGATAGATGAGAGGAAACAACACCAGCAAAACAGAGATGGACTAGATTGTTCTTGTGACTCAAAGAGTTGTCGTCTAGTCTTCACACCAACAGTAGAGTCACCAATAATATTTTCAATATTATGTGCAGATTTCCATGTATTTCTATTCTTAACAATAGTACTATCATCTATATCATGTACAGCATCATGCATGTCAACATCATTATAATCAGAAGATTTAATGGGAGTAGACGAGTCGACTAGTTTAGGCATGTCAACTGGTCTAGTTGAGTTACCTTGAATACTTACCTTCTTCTGGTCATCTGACTCGAGAGCTTTCATAAATGGATTGTAAGCTTGAACGGATTCATATACCTCTGAGTCTTTGTCAGATTCGATAGTTAACTCAGTAACTTTCTCACTGATCTTGTTGGTAGACGAGTCCTGTTGAGATTCTTCGAAAACCACATGTGGTGTTTCTTCCACACAAAGGGTTGAGTAGTTGAATACTCTAAATGCTTTGCTAGTCGAGGAGTATCCTAAGAATATCCCCTCGTCTGCTTTAGCATCGAATGCATTCAACTTGCTTTTCCCATTGTTATGGATGAAACACTTGCATCCAAATATATGAAAATATGAAACTCTGGGTTTTCTACCTTTCCATACCTCATAGGGCGTCTTACCTAGTGCTTTATTGATAGCACTTCTATTTTGTGAGTGGCATGCAGTATTGATGGCTTCTGCTCAAAACTTCTGAGGCGTATTATACTCTGTCAGCATGGTCCTGCAGGCCTCCTTAAGAGTTCTGTTCCTTCGCTCTGCTACTCCATTTTGTTGTGGTGTCCTTGCTGCACTAGTAAGGTGCTGGATGCCACGCTTAGAACAAAATTCTTTAATATAGCAGTTAATGAATTCAGTACCCTTGTCACTACGGATCTTGACAATTGACTGATTCTTCTCAACCTGTAACTTCTTCAACAGATCAGGCAAAAGTGTTTGTGTATCACTCTTCTTGTGTAAGAAGACTACCCAAGTGAACTTAGAATAGTCATCTACCACAACAAGTGTGTACCTTCTACCGTTCAAAGTTGGAGGAGTTATTGGGCCATGTAAGTCCATATGTAGAAGTTCAAGAACTCTACTGGTTGAGAGGGATGGAATAGATTTAAAGGAACCCTTTACCTGTTTACCTTTTTGACAGGACGTGCATACATGTGACTTATAGTAGACTTCATTGGGAATACCTTCCACAAGGTAGTCTCTGGCTATCTTATTAAGAACCTTAAAGTTTAGATGATAAAGGCGTCTATGCCAGAGCCAGCCAAGTTCTTTAGGATTCTTAGTAAGTAGACAGGTGTCCCTCGGACAACTGTTCCAGTTTACTATGTACACACTTCCTTGTCTAATGCCGACCAGTAAGACTGTGTGTGTTCTTTTGTCAATGATTTCACATTTCTGACTCTTGAACTGCACCTTGTATCCACGATCACAAAATTGTGAAACAGAGAGTAAATTGTATTTCAAGCCTTCAACATAAGAAACATCTTGAATCTCTATGTCTCCATTCCGAATGTAACCAAATCCTTTGGTAACAGCAGTGGAGCTATCACCAAATATCACTTTTGGTCCTTCTTGCTCATGGTAGCTTGATAAGAGAGTCTTGGTACCAGTCATGTGGTGCGAACAGCCACTGTCTATGTACCAAGTTTCTCCTGTTGAGCCACCCTTCTTGTATAGATCGAGTCGACCCTGCAATAGATGATATTACATAATTTAGGTACCCTCCTTGTTTATTGGGGTCCTTGGGGGTTAGTCGAGTTCAATGGAATCCAAATGTACATTGGAGTCCTGAACAAGTTTGACCTTCTGAGCTTTCGACCATATTTGTTGCAGAATAAGACCTTGTTGTCCTTATCTGGCCTATCAGTTGAGTTCGGGTCTACTCTTTGGAGATAGCCTTTTGACTTAATCTCTACTTGAGCAGGCACTTGTCTATGATAGTCAGAGTAAGGTTTGTATGCATTTGGTCCATACGGTTTATAGACATGTATAGGTATTTCTTCTCCTTTGATATCATATGACAAAGGTGGAGGATATAGAACAGCTTGTGTACGATATTTTGGACCTTCCTGTCTAGGTCTAGACGAGTAGAGTTGAGACTGCCTTATGAAAGGAGGTCTAGACTCTTGTCGTCTGGTCTGTACTTGTCTAGTACTAGTCTCCTCGGGATACCAATCCTCGTATCTGACCTGATTTGGTCGTCCACGATTCCTAGTCCTTTGTTGACTTGTTTTAAACGAAACTGGCTTGTTGTTAACTTTCTTTTTACCTCCTTTGGTAATTGGAATGTTAACTCGAGCTTGTTTTGGTACAGTATCTTTTGATGGAGTGTCAATATCGTATATCATTGGTTCTTTTCCTTTATCATTAGTCAAAGAGCTTGAGATGAAAATAGTAGGGTTCTTAGGAACTTGAGTAGACGAGCTGGGTGTCTCAGCACCTATGCCTGTCTTGTCAGCAGGAGCCCTATACCTATCTGACAATTCAAGGTTAACCTTAGATGAGTTAACCAGGTCAGTAAGTTTAAGGTCTAAAGTGACAACTTCGGTTTCTAGGAACTTATTACGTTCTTCAAGCTTTTTGAACTTACTTTGTAAAACATTGAATTCATGTTTCTCAGTAGCATGTGTCTTAAGTAGGTCTTGATACAACTTGTCTGTTAATGCACACTTGTCTTTGAGTTGTCTCAACTCTTCTTGCAAGCGTTCATTTAGGACTGTTATATTAGGATCTACTTTAGACTGAGCTTCCTTAAGATCAATGATTTCTTGTCTTAAGATAATGTTTTCGTCACTGACTTCAATGAATGCCTTGTTGGCAAGTAGGAGGTCGTCTTCAACTGCACTAGTAGAGTGCTGAAGACTGCTTCCTACTTTGCTACTGGCAGTGTCACTTTCATCAGAATCTGATTCATCACAAGATTGAAAAGAAGTAGCAGATGATACCTCTTGGTCGATTTTAGCCATGAAGCATAGACCATCATCTACTATGAAGGCTTCATTGTGATCTGGTTCAGACGGGTAGCTAGATGAGGATGATGGCAACTCGTCTGAGTCAGAGTCAGAGTCATCATTGGCCATCATTGCCTTCTTACCACGGTTGTATCTTCTTTCCCTTCGTGCTTTGCGTTCTTCTCGATCATCGGTACTCAGGTCTGGACATTCATATATGTAGTGACCTGGCTTCTCACAGTTATAGCACAAGATGTCATTAGTAGTCTTTTTAATAGGAGAGTTGTTCCTTCGTTTATCACGTCTATCAGAACGAGTAATCTTCCTACCATCAGACTCTCTATCTTGTCTGTTACCTTTCGAGACTTCGTCTCTCCTTTCGGACGAGTTTCGGTCTCGTCTGGTCTCAGACGAGTTCTTAGAAGCAGACCCTCTATGCTCTCTATAGAACTTCTTATATCTACCGAAACGTTTATTCAGCCTATCAAACTTTCTAACCATGAGGCTTACCTGATCCTTCAGACTAAGATCAGTATCTATCTCGTCTTTAACAGAAGCAGACCTAGTCTTAGTCTTAGACCTGTCTATCTTAGACGAACTAGCCTTAAAAGCAACGTTCTTAGATACAGCATGTTCTCTGTCACTACTTACTATGGGTTCATCTTCGTCTAGATCAAACTCATGGGCCTTTAGAGTTTGAAACATGGTTTCTGCTGTCCATACGTCTATATCTTGGGTATTCTTAACAAGCATTTTTACCATTTTCCATCGACTATCAAGGCTTTTGAGAATCCTAAGATTGATTTCACGTGGAGTATAAGATTTACCAAGGACTTCCAAGTCATTCATGATTTTAGTAAAACGAGTATCCAACTGGTCTATTGTTTCACCAGCTTTCATATGAAATGATTCGAATCTTTGGACTGCAGTGGAAAGCTTGCTTTCTTTGATTAGGGATGTCCCTTCACAAATGATAGCTAAGCGATCCCACATTTCTTTGGCAGTTTTACATTTTAACACTTTTCCCAGATACTCATTAGGAAGAGTGTGTAAGATGTAATTCTTGGCCAAGCTATCCAAATTATTCTGTCTCATTTCTTCTGAGGTTAGTTCTGACCTTGGTTTCTTGACGAGTGTACCCACGGGTTGATTTGTGTCCAGGGCAGCAGTATTGGGGATCATGGTCACAATTGGACCTTCAGTAACGACGGAGATCATTAAGTCATGAGTGGAACTGAAGATGGCTTCCATCCTTAGCTTCCAATAGTCATAGTCTTGAACCTGGAACTTAGGTAACTTGTTAGCGCTGATCTCAAGAGACATGATTTCAAGAAATAAGTGCTAAGTAGAGTTATGATCAAGAATAACAGATATGTCAAGAACAGGGAACAAGAAACAAATATATCAAGAATATTGATCAAGAATGCGAAAGCAAATATGATCTTGGACCAAGACTTTCACCCAAGTCTTGTGTTGGTTATCAAGAAACAGCAGTTCGTAAACTACTGCTCTGATACCACTTGTTGGTCCCAAGTTGAGTTAATAACGAGTAAGCTAGTGAAAATGTCTAGAGGGGGGTGAATAGACTTTTCAAAAATCTTTCGAAATATCAAAGTACAATATGCGGAATACGAAATTAATAATGAGCCCAATTCAAGATTATACTCAACTTATTTTCGAGAACTCTGTTCTATACTCAACTAGTCAAGTTCAGTTAAGTAGTTAAAACAATTTAAGCAATTTAAACAATTAAAACAGTAAAGTAAATCAAACACGAGATTTATAGTGGTTCGACAACTTGTCTACATCCACTCTCACAAACCCAGTTGTGAAATTCTTATTAACTCGTCCAATGGAGTAATATGTTCTTGTGGCTTTAAGTCCCAAGAAATAAGACTTAGATCTTCTCGATAACACTACCAAGTGCCTCTTCGATCTTACTAGCGATTTACAAGTATCTAGCAACTTGAAACAACAAAAGAAAATAAAACTTCTCTTCGTTCAGTAGTAGCCTTCTTTGATCTTCACTTGACTTGTGTAGCTTCACTTTCTGAACTTCAATCTCTGAGAGAAATTTCTTCACTTGAATCTTCAATAATGCTTGCAGTATCAATATTTCAGTAGTCGTATCAGTATCTCAGTAATCATTAGTCTTTAAATGATAAACTCCTTCAAGTATTTATAGACTTCGAACTTCAAGAACTCAGGTAGTTGTAACCAACCTTTCTTGATAACTGATTTCAACTGAATCTTCTTATCCATACACGCGTTTCTTGTTACGAATTAGTTATTCCATAACTAACTTCTCCATCCTTATCTTTCACGCGTATTTGTAACTATCTTCAAGTTAACTTGTCTTGTGTAGTCTAGTAGATGCACTTGTCTTGTAGTCCACCTGTCTTGAGTAGTAGACTGGTCTTCTCTTCTTGTGCAGTAGACTTCTAATAGAACTAATCTAGTCCTATCATCTAATCTAACAAGACTATTACATTACTTTAAGCTTTTATAATACAAGCTTAGTCAACTTATAAATCTATACAACAAATCTATCTATTACATAGAAATATCATGAGCTCTATACATCAATTATAGCTCAAAAACAAACTAATAAATGTAAACATACATGAACAGATATGAAGTACTTATACATCGTACTTATCTTTTAAATATAAACAATACTTTTCTTTACATGTGAACTCTACTGATCTGTTCAAGATGACTTCAACTCAACTAGACTAGATTAGTCAACACTTAAAAAAATATTCAAACTATTTTTGGCTTATCAAAACTTCATCTCATCTTTTCATCCTTTAGAACTTGTCTAGGATTCATATCCCAACACCTGTTATTTTTCATATTTTCCAGTAGTTAGTTAGTCCACCAACCAAAATCCCCCCGTTTTATTGCTTTCGTACACAATTTATTCGATTACATTCACTACAAAAAACCATCCATATGGAGAGGGTTTTGGCGAGGGTAAAGCCCTCGCTAAACAATTTGGCGACAGCATAGGCGAGGGGCAGTCGCCGTCGCCTAATTGCTCCTCGCTAATTTATTGGCGAGGGTGCCCTCGCCAAATCCCGAGCCAACTACTTGATACACTAAGTAGAGATCTTTCTTAGAGTGCGTATATTGCAATGGAATATTCGTTTTCTCCTGTACTTAGACCTTATATTGTGTACATAATTACTCCGTTCTCTATCGGATCGACCCTTACTTTCCAACTACATAGTGGGTATTTAAGGTAATTATTTTTGGGTGCCGGCGACAGCACACCAAATTTTGGCGCCGTTGTCGGGGAATGGTTGTAAATTTGATTGAATTTTTTGTGTTTTTAATTTCTGTCAAAAAATTCAGAAAAAATCCAAAAAAAAATTCAGAAAAATCCAAAAAAAATAAAATTGATTTCAAGTTGGCTACTGTTGCTTCGTTTATTTCTCTTCAGCATATTTCTACTAACACTGACCCCTTCAGTGTCTTCTTGTTCAGGTTCTAAAAATTGTTTGCAAGTTTATTCTCTCTATTCTTTCCACTATGTATGATTTCAGGTATGAAGACTATCAAAGCACTTACTCGGTTCATGAGTCAAAGGATGATGCATTGGAGAAAATTGCAAGTATGATGCAAATGATGAAGAAGGGAAAGACCCCAGAAATCCGACCATGCCGAATTTGCTCCACCACAGATCACACCACTGATGACTGTCAGATTTTAAATGATGAAATAGGGCAGCAATACCATGATTATAGGCCTCGACTATTCAGAAATTTTGAGAGAACTTGTGATAATGGTGGATGGATTGACTCGCAGCAAAAGTCTGAACCCTCAAGAGAGTGTCCAGTTAAAATTTAAGATAATGGTTGAGGAACAAAAGAGTATGGAGTCTAGACAAAAGCGTATGGAGGTTCAATGGAGTCATAAGCCAATTGCAAACACAGTTGATTGAAAAACTGGTGAAAGATGTTGCAGAGCTGAATCGAGTTGAAGTAGATGAACATCCTAAGGTGGCTAATGACCAGATTAAGTCACGAGACGAGCCAGTTGAGACGAAGGAAGTTAAACAGAAAAAACGGGATGTAGTTTTCACTAACACTGACCCCCTCAGTGTTAATGCACCAGAACAGAAAAATGAGGTAAAATCTCATGAATCCAATCCTGTTATTACTAATGCAGTTCCCTTTCCCTCTAGGCTTCAAAAGACTGAGAAAGATGTCAAGGAGCAGCAACTAGTCAATGTCTTTCGAAGGGTTGAGATCAACATACCATTAGTTGAGCCAAAAAAGTAAATTTCGAGATATGCTAAACTACTGAACGAGCTTTACACAGATAAACGTACAATGGCTATCTTGGAATGAAAAGATCTTGATTGGAGAGAAGATTGTTTCTCAATGCAAAATGCCACTAACTGGAGAGGGTTATTCTATTCCTATTACGTGAAAGAGAAGTTGATTGACGAGCCAACGACGTTAAGAAAAGGCGCTTGTTGGGAGGCAACCCAATGTTTACTTAGTTTTTATTTTGCTATTTTTGCTTTTAATTTTATTTTTGTATGTTTGTGTTTCGGAAGAGAATTTCAGATAAGGCGTGGGCACGCCTTAAAGAAAGACTTTTCCTGGAATTTTTCTTTCATTGAAGTGGCAAGATAAGGCGTGGGCACGCCTTAAGGGAAACACTTGACCTGGAATTTTACTTGCATTATTCATTTGTTTCTTTTTTTTGTTTATTTTATTTTATTTTTTTATTCCTTCCTTTCTTGCAAGCAGGCCCATACTAATTGTCAAATTTTATCTTAGAGGCAGTTCCAACGAGCAACGCCTCTAGCAAGAAAAAAAAAGCTCAAAATGTCCAAACCAATCATATCATAAACAAATATAAGTTTGAAAATAGTGGAAGAAAGATTTACCAACTAGATGGCCAATAAAGCTTTGATATATTATTGACACCAATCGAATTAGGGTGCCTTTTGATATTTTTTAAAGCTCTTCTTGTGTAGATATAATTCAAAGCATCACAAAAAGCTATCCAAACCTTCAGATTATATAAGAAGCATTAATATATATATCAAAGGCAAGGATAACCTTCAAAATACTTGTGTTCGATCGAGTTCGAATCGAGAGTTCTTAGAAACATGTAAAGAAAGTAATGAAATTTCAAAGGAAGAAATTGCCTGATTCACAGAAGAAGCAACATTGTATTTAATAGTAGGAATCACTTTTTCTGACAACCCATAATGAATGCAAGTGAAAATTGAAATCAAGGAGTAGCATTTATATAAATCATGCATTTGGAACATAATTAACAGCAAATAAGAACAGCTTATCCCCCACTATCTACAATGTGGAGATCGATACGAGACCACACCCGTTTCCTAGCAACACAACACAGAGTGATTCTGTGTCCACAACCCTACCTGCTTTCCATGTAAATTAAGCACTTCTAACTATTCGATCAGTAAATAGCAGGTGAGTGTCTCAAACTCTTTGTGATCATATTGAAGAATATAAAGGAGTATAAGTCCCATCACAATTCTTCTTAATTCAACAAAGCAGAAAAAAGTTCATACTATTTTTCAAACAAGAAAACCACTAACTTGTTGGAAAAACAGGACTGCTTTATACATTACCTTAATCCACAATCACTATCTGTTCCAACTCCACACCAAATCCTCTAGGATGACCATTCTCAAACAATGGTTCAGCCATGGGAGTAAAAATTGCAAGACTTCCTTCATAAGGGTGGTCTAGATAAGGCAGCTCCAACTGAGAAGTAACAAACCCCCAAAACACGAGTCGAATAAATAATAAACTTAATTCAAAAAGAAAAAGGAAAATGGCATTTTTAATACATAGCACTTGATTTACAGCGGTTAATAATAACAGCTGTGTATCAGCGGCTCCTTCAAAGTTTTAACAGCGGTTTTAGATATAACAGCGCTGTTATTCTAATGCTGTTAAAAGATAAATTCTTGGGTGTTTAGGCCCAGCAGACATGGATGAACAGAGTCACATTCTATAGCAATTATAAAAGGCTAGCTCTAAGAATTGATAATTATAAGGTTAATAAAGAGTGGGAAGCAATAATATTGAATTACCAAATAGAAAATACAAATTTACCTGCTCTTTAGTACCACTTGTTGATTCAGACGACAGTGTTCAGAACTCCTCCTAAGCAATGATACTGGTACTGTTACATTTCTCATTTATGTTCGGAACCTTCCGTCGCATTTAATTCAGTATCCGACACTGTCCTCAAGCTCTTACATATCCTCTGCATAGTACTGGATAGGTTATTAAGCAAGAGTTGCTGTTCTGTACTTCTTAACCTGATAGCTACGGCAGCATTTAGGCCAGATTTACGGGCATGATGAACAAGTGGGTACTTGACTATATGGTGTTCCTTCACATCAGGATAGAACAAAGGGTGTTTGATTGAAGAGCTTTCCCAGGAATGCCTTGACCTTCCCCAAGAGAATGTTATAGACAAAGCCCTTCATATCCTTGTCGTTCACAGAGCAGCACACGTTTCTCGTTTGCATTTTTATTGAATCCTATAGCGGTTGTCGTCACAGTATCCTCAAATATCAATTTCTAGCTCATGCTACCATTTTTAGCAAACAATCATTTATTTTTTGGCATGTAATATACCATTGTTTTTCACCCAATATTTCAATTTACTGGAAATCCAATTTTGGGTATTAAAGAAATCAAATTGAGAAGCAATTTATAATAAAATAATTGCAGCCTAGCAAGCAGAAACAGCAAACTGAACAAGTTGTAACTTAAAAAACCAACTAGGCAATGAATAACCAACTGGCTCTTTTGTGAATTCTCAGAAGTTATGAAATCAAAATCATTAATCACCAGACAGGGGCCAACAAATGCTAATAAGTTTTTTCTTCGTCAGTTCCAGAAACAAGCATTTTTAACAGTAGCAAACAATGGAGTTTGAACCAAATTTTAAGAATTGCATGACATGGAGTTCCAAGAATGAACACTTGGTTTAGGAATTTCATCAAATATCGCAATGAACATTAGAACAAGGCATATTCAGCAAAACCTTTTTCTATTCTTAGCTAAGTTTCGATTACCTGACAATTTAATTCGTAAACTCGATGAGTAAGTGTTAACTATTATCCAGATTCCAGTCTAAGAGACAGAAAAGGTATACAACAAACAAATTCAACCTGATGACAAATGAGTGTCTTAATCACTGTATATATATATATGCTCGAAAAAGGAAAGGCAGTTAAGACAGATAAAGTTTAACACCATGACATTTAAAAAAAACAATCTAAAACCAATGACAAATATCAAGAAAACATCAAAATATTCTTTATATATATGCATGATAGATCAATGCAAGACTGGGATACCGTCATTACATTGGGGAATTGAGACAACATTACAACACGAGTTAAACTTGTTTACTACTACGTTGGGTGCAGAGATCAACTTCGTCAATTGTAAGAATAGGTTCATCGTCAGCAAGCTATCCGAACCCGCTTGATGACCCTTCCCGGCTGCCCTTTCCACATTCAAACTCTTAGAAATCTTCTCTAGGCCCCCGTAGAGTCCCAACTTTTTAACCATATCTCTAGTATCGTAAGAAATCATTCCAAAAATATTCTCCTTTACCATCGTGAACTCCTCGTAATTGTAGGGAAGTCGCCTGCCGGTCAGAATCCTGATCAAGTAGCCATAGTCATATATACCATCTGTCAAGAATTCCAGTCGATTAGACGTCTCCAACCAAGTAGAACACTTGAAAATATAAGAAATAACCAGCTAAGATAGTAATTCAAAAAGTAATCAACGAGATAAACAGCACACAAAGAATTTAAGTGGTTTGATCAATGTGATCTACATCCACTGGACCAGACGAGTACTTTTTTTATTGATCAAGAATGTTTACACACTCATTCACTCGGAATAGGATATTTTCCCACTTCACTCGTGAACTCACACAATTCAAAGATTACAATCATACTTGCATCCAAAATCCAAAATCTCAACCTTTACAATGTACACATACAAGAGTATATAAAGACCAAAGGTAGTTGCTGGTGTTAGGAACTATTTGAGTAGTTAACAACCGTTTGCAACCGCTTGTAACAACCCATGTGCTCTGTTTTTGCCCAACTGAAATGGTAGTTATGCCCTCAAGTAGTTGTAACTGTAATAGAGTTAATTAAACTAACTAACTTTCATATCAGAAGACTACTTACTCTTCTGATACCCAACTCTTCTTTTATGTGATCAAAAGCTAACTCTGCTGATAGACTTCTATTGTGCTGATCTTTACTGTGCTGAAGTACTGTGCTCATGTATTGTGCTGATATACTCTGCTGAAGTACTGTGCTGATTTACTGTGCTGATGTACTGTGCTGATCTGACCAACTGTGCTGAACTCTAAGCATCACCTCCTCAGCTGATTGAAAACTTCAACTCATCTGATTTCGGTCTAAGTCATCTTATCTGATCCTATCAGTTGACTATGAGATTATGAGATAACACTCACACCATCAAAAGTGATCCATCTCAAGCGGCCCAATCCATATTCATGGAACTTGAGTGCAAAAAAACGAGGATTAATGCCAATAGCCTCGTTCTTGTCAAAATTGAAACCGTGATTCTTGAGGAAGGTAATTTGTTCCTGGTTCGTGGAGATCTCGGTCGGGATTGAAACCGTGGAAGTTAAATTGCCATACATACTGGAACTGGGTGCCGAAGGTTGGGAGGTTTCCGTGGATGTCGGAAAGGGTGATACCGAGTTGGATGAGTTTGAGTGAGTTAACGTTCTTCCTCGTCAATCGGTAGAGTTTTATAGGTGAAAGTTTAGAGAAAGGTGTACGAGTAGTGAAGATAGAACCTGGAAATTCGGTATCGAAGGAGGAAAGCGGAATTGATGTAGACATTGCTGAACGAGTTTGAGTTCTTGTTCGACGTTGGAGTCCCAAACCTCACGAACTACAATCTGCGAGCAAGAATGAATATATAAGGCTCTCTCATTTTCTAGTTAATTACAACGAACCTCGTTAGTAATAGGTTAGCCGTTAGCCATTGTATTATATAAGGAAAGTAGCCGTTGTATTATATCAAGAAATGGGCGCAAAACTTGATAACAAGAAAAAGTGCATTTTAACTATTTAGTCAAACCATTTCAATATTACATCAAATATCATCACTTTATCCACACTGAAATCATTTTTACTGTTCATAAAGTTAAAAGTTTTTAATGTCCTCACTCTATTTTCTATAACACTAATAAACAATTCATACATTAAAACATGTGCCCAAAAGTTATGAATTCTTAAGTGAGGATCTGAGGGAGTAGTTTTTAGAGATTATTAACCCCAGCATACAAAATCTGCCCCCTAAGTGTCTCCTGATACACCCGCATTTTTAAAAAAAATTATTCCACTTGGTAATACAAAATTTCAGGTGAATGGTCGTTTATACCCCTTATTTTTTAATAGGTTATTGATTTTCGTTTCATCCGCATCTTTTCATATCTCCTGCAAGTCTGTCTAGTCGAGGTGTCCCTTCTTGGCCCTTCTTCCCAACTTTCTCCCCCATTTCAAATTCAAATTCAAATATAACATGGAATCTGCTCATATCATTTCATGTGTCCGTCGTCTTCATCGTCTTTGATTTAGATTGTATTTCTTGTTTGTTCGTGATTTCATTTTCGGAGTAATCGAGGGTCCAGCAATTTGCATGATCGATATGTCGTTTTCGGTGGTTGCTACTGTTAATTTTCAAGGTAGGTTCAAGCTTCTCTTCTTATCTGAAAGCGTCTATTTCTCCGATTTCCTGCGTCAGATATCCGGTACGTGGCCTAAATTGGAGTCTTTTGATTTTTCTTGTAGATTTTCTGTTGGGGATGTTGTTGATTGCATTTTGGGTTCTAAGGATGATTTGAGAAATTTAGTTTCTTTGTGTAAGCACACGGCTCAAATGGTTGTTGGAATTAAAATTTCCCCCTGCCCATCACTTCCTAGTAGGGTTGATGCTCATATTGAAAGCCCAAATAGCCCCCCTCCCACCTCCCCTGTTTTTAATTATTGTGGGCCTTCTGAAATTTTAGGTGATGAATTCTTACATTCCTTTGAGAATAGCGCTGGGGTTCTAGTAGCAAGCCAAAAAAGAATTGTGGTAAAAAAAGGAAAGTATGCAATTTTATAAATGAAACTGAGTTTTCTGGCATCCCTGATTTTTTATGTATGTCCAATAGAGAAGAAGAAGTCTTATATATCTGATGCTTGGGCTTTCATCATGAAAGATGGAGTTGGGGTCGAATTTAGTGGTGGAGCTACTGAATTTAGGCAAGAGCTTATAAAGTATATGCTTAAATTGGAATATCAGTTTAAGTACGTTCGAAACGACAGTAGATACATTCATGTAGTGTGCAAGGATGATAGAGGCCCTATAATTTGTGATTGGTTCATCAAAGCCAAAAAGAGGACTACAAATGATCACTTTGTTGTATATCAATCTAACTTGGTTCATAGATGCCCAGGAAGTTTAACCACTCAGAAAAAAACTAGGTTGGGTACTAGCATTCTGTCTTCATTAGTGATAGATAAGGTGAAATCAAACCCCACAATTAGTGGGAAGGCTGTCATGGAGTTGTTGAATCATGGTTATGGATTTGATATTCCTTATTGGAAAGCTTGGCGTAGTATTGAGTCAGCTCGCAATGATGTTTTTGGTGTCTATTACGAGAGTTACGACCAACTTAGTTGGTACTGTGAAGCTATAAGAAGGACAAACTCGGGTAGCCTCGCTGAAATTGAGAAAGATAATGAAACCAATCGTTTTGAACGGTTATTTGTTTCTTTCAAAGCTTCTATGGATGGTTTTCACCACTGCCGTCCATTGTTGTTTATTGACGGGACGTTCTTGAAGGGAAGAGCGAAGGGTACCATGCTTACAGCTACTGCCAAGGATGGAGATAATGGTATTTAGTTGAATAACCTGTTTGTATTTGTTTATCTTTATCGACAATTCATTTTTTGATTTTTTCTAATTTCCTCTTTCAGGTTTGTTCCCCGTTGCATTTGGAATCATATCTTCAGAAAACAAAGAGAACTGGAAATGGTTTTTGATCAAATTGTGTGATTTCATATTTCACGACAAGCAGATCATGTTCATTTCCGATAGGCACCCCGGCCTAATGACTGCATTCGACGAAGTCTTTCACACTCCCGTGCATTTTTTCTGCTTATTCCACTTGCTTCAGAACCAGAAGACTAAGTTTTCTAGTGGGTGGACTACGACAAATAGAGAAGAACTTAGTGACCTATTCAAGGAGTGTGCATACGCCCCTACCCGCAATATTTTTCATGAAAAGGTTGTTGCTTTCATTGAGCTTGGGGGCAAGGTAGCTGAAGACTGGATTGATGAAATGCCCTATGATAAGTGGGCTGTTTCATACTCGCCCAACTACCGTCGATATGGCGAGATAGCATCTAATGCAGCCGAGTCCTTCAATTCCTGGATTAGTGAAGCAAGGTCAATGCCCATCACTTTCATGATTGACTCTATTCGGAAGGGCATATGTCGGTGGTTCGTTGAACGGCGGGAAGCTAGCAGCTTGTGGACGGGTTCCCTTTGTGCTTCTAAAGAAGCTTTGTGGCACCATCTTTCAGATGTCTGCAAGTCATGGAATGTAGCTCAGTGTCCAAATGGGCAGTTTGAAGTGTTCTCTAGGGTTTCAGTGTGTGTAGATCTTGCAGCCATGCAGTGTACTTGTTTCCAATGGCAAATTCGGGGGTTCCCTTATGCTCACGCCGTGGCTGTTATTCGGAAATTCTGTACTAGTGCGTTCAGTTATATCGATGAGTGTTATCTAACATCCACCTATCGCGAGTGCTACAAAGCTGAACTGAGGTCAGTGCCTGAAACAGAGAGGTTTAAATTCATTGATTCGAATGATGAAGGCAAGATCCTCCCCCCGATTTTAAACTATCCCCCAGGCCGCCCCAAAAAGATAAGGGTTCGATCATTCTCTGAGTACAAAAGGATAAAGCCATCCGTATGTGCCCGTTGTGGAAAGTCTGGAAGACACGATACGTTTACATGCTCCCAAAGGTAATCCATATATCAAAAGGGTTTTTGATTTATGTATTATAGTTACTTTAATGGATTTTGAATTGTCTTTTGAATGTATTTTTGTGAAGCTGGATTGAATACATCCCCTCTTTTTGCGTATATTGTTATTTTTTATGCATTTTTATGATAAGTCTTGAGGCCTTTTAAGAAAGTTCAAATTAATCTTAGCCTGCCCATAGTTTGTGTTTGAGCATATAATATCTTTTATAATCTGATCCTTTGTTGAAGTACTCCAGAATGGAAGACCAGTTTGTTGCATTGGAAATTCTTGCTGTGAAAACACATTTCAATTTTTTTCATTTATGATGGCCCTTTGTTATCTTAAAATTGATCAGATCCTAGGATATCTAATATTAATAATTAGGCATCATCTTCATTTCTTCGAACTCCAAAGTTCATTCACCAAAACACTTGCAAGAACAACCAAAGCTACTGTTATTGCATTTGCAATTAACATATTTTGCATAGTGAGTGAATTAGTTAATGTAGCTTGTTGGTGCTCAAGAGCATAATGTTCCCTATTCGGCCCCTCCATCGGCTCCATTCTTGCTGTTCCACTTGTTATGGGCATACACCAATGAGAGAAGTGATGCTCTTGACACGAGTAGAATAATCGGTCAGGATTGTTAGGAGTTTCGGACACAAGAATTACTGTTGGAAGCTCGCAATATCGGCAAACCGACCTCACATACCTTTGATGGCAATCGGATGGATTGAAACTGCTAGCTGAAGACATTGTGGTTTAGTCTGTTGTAGAAGAGTTATTTCATTGAATTGTGTTTCCATCTTTGAAATCCCACTCTATGTTATATAGTGTTAATTCTGGTGCTGACATGACCTCAAACGGTTGTTTTTTTCTCTGCATTTTAGAGTTTCCAAACGGTCATATTATGTGGTTTGATCTATTATTTGTTTTTTCTATTTGTGTTATTGTTCATTATTATAATTAAAGTTGGGCTTCAAATAGTTCTGTGTGGGCAGGCCCAATAATTCTGCTTTTATATTCAACTTAAATATAATAGGCCCATTTGTCTATATGGATTCAAATAAGGCCCATTTTGTTTGTGGTCCATTTATTATCGAATTGTTAGTCTTTTGATTTTTAGTAGCCTCACTTTCTTTATAATTTAGGTACCGAAACAAAAGTTCTGGTTATTTAATCTATTCAAATTATAATTATTGGTTGTTGCTTATTTATAAATTTCCAATACTTTTCCTCATTTCCCAATTAATTTAAAAAGTCATCTGGGAGCATCTTTTTTAATTGTCCTACTTTGGAAGATCATTGATCAATTATCATTGGCCCGATTCTTGAATATTATATAATATTCAATATTCATTGAACAACTGGAAAGTTGAACAACCCAATTAATCTTGAACATATCATATTAAATTGAATTTCCAGAAAATTTCCAATGCAAACTCCACCCCCAACGCCCCCCCACCCCACCCTGGCCCAAAGATTGGAAATTAAGGCCCAAATTTATTCAACTGGATTAAAATTTTAAGTTGGCCTTGATACAATTTTGTATTTTTCCCCAATTATAATCGAATTAACATTTGATCTTCTTAAATATACTTCATGTTTTGAAGTGGTTAAATTTAGAATCAAACCATTCAATTTGTATAAATCAAACCAAAATAATTTTACTAACCCCCTTGATTCAATTTTGTATTTATCCCCAATTATAATCGAATTAACAGTTGGTCTTCTTAAATATACTTAATGTTTTGAAGTGGTTAAATTAATAAACAATCCAATTTGAATAAACAATCCCAAATAATTTTAATAACACCCACCCCACCCCCACACACTCACACACCCCAATAAATTTATGTATTGAATATCAGCTTTTAATTGAACAACCAATTTAACTAGACAAAACAGCTCAAATGAGTATAAGCCCATTATTATATAGTATTCCCCACTTAGACAACTAGACAAAACAGCCCAACTAGACAAAACAGCCCAAGATTGGTTAATTTAGGCCCGCTTTGAACACTCATTTGGTTTGCTGATTCAATTTTGTATTTATCCCCAATCATAATCGAATTATTCTTTGATCTTTGCAAATATTCTTAGTATCTGAAATCCAAATTAAGGAACAACCATTCAATACTTTCGATTCTAGAGGGTGTGGTGGGTGTTATTAAAATCAAGATTGTATAAAAGAAACCAATGAAAATTTTAACCAATCCTCCACCCCCCCCCCTAAGAAATGTCGGTATTGAATATCAGATTTTAGTTGAACAACCAAACTTGAATATCAGGTATTGAACATTTCCCCCCAAACTTGAATATATATTAAAATTTAAAATAATCATCAGATATGGGCTATTATTAATCAAATTGATAGTATATTAATCAAATTGATATGGGCTATTATAAAATTTCCCAATCAGTAGAGCCCAAGCATAATAATGTAGAAAAATAAATATGCCATTGAACATGGATCCATATATATGCCATTGAAAAATAACACATATTCATATATTAGTTGTCCCCAGCAAAATAATCAAGTAAACAATTCAAAAAAAGAGTCATCCCCCCATCAAGTAAACAATTCAAAAAAGGGCCTAACCCAGACTAATAAGTTCAAAATATTATCCATTCCCCACCACCACCCGGATAAACCAGAAGCCAAAAAGTGCACACCCCAAAAAGGTGACCAATGTTATCAGTTTCAACCAAAAGCAAGTAAATTCATCAGTAAAACAAAAAAGAAGTGCATGAGTTTTTATATTTCTTTAAACCAACCCAACTATGCTTGAATTTCATCCACCTTGACGCTAGTGGGGTCAACGAACCAACTAACCATCTTACTACGATATTCTGCAGACTTTTTTTTGGAAAAAACGCCTTTGGCCGTGGGTAATCGCAGAACAATGTTCTCGATATGTTGGCAAACGATAACCCCACAATCAACACTTTCTGCTGACTACTGAAGACAGGTAACAGCTTCTGGTTTCTTAGTAGACATACTCATAATCCTGTGGAATCGTCCAGCCCGTTTGAACACTCCCCGAAGCTTTGCTTCCACATATGAAACCTGTTTAATCATAATTAGATTTATCATATTAAATTTAATTAAACAAATTATAAACTTCCTAAATAGATATTACCACAAGAGATGCTCCCATCAAATTAGAGTCTCTAGATCCTCCTCGCCGACTGCGCAATGAGTTCAATAAATACCATTCCATTGACCCTAAATCCAGAACTAGTAGAGTCCAATGATCTCTGCTTGCCCTGTTATTCCCATCTGTAGGTTTTACGTTTATAGGGAATAACAACACATCATAATTATTAACCAATGCCAAACGGTCATCAATTAATTTCTCACGGACTTTCAAATTAATTTCTCTATTTATCAAGTCCTACAAATAGTCGAATCATTTGGTTAGAAGAGTTCTATCATACAATTAGCAATAGATTAATTATATTCAGATTTCAAGTTAATTACCCAGCCGTTAGAAGTGAATATTGTGGTTGAGTTTGCATATGATCTCTGCTTATACATTGTAAGCACGATATCTGCCCACGCATCAATAACCTATATGGGGAGGTCAATTAGAACAATTACCAAATTTCCAATTTTTAACAAAAGACAACAAACTCACATTATCGGATATTCGGTCATCATGCAAAATTTTGATTGCGTCTATCACTGTCACATGAGCTAGTTCACCCTCCCCTTCAAAAATCACTCTCCTGCGAACATAAAGAAAATAATCAATTATATTCGAATATTCCAGTTAGTTCAATGCCAAAGAATTAAAATATTTGCGTAATCTAATATAGTACCTTACTCCATCCTTGTTAATATAGTCCATAAGCGCCTTCTTGATCTTAGAATTTGTTAAGCTTACTGCCTCATACCTTTCATCAATTCTTAGTTCATCTATCTTCGATGTCCTCCCAGTCTGACGTTTGTCTTTCCTTCCCTCGTGAATAACTATAAGTTCTCTGGTGTTTGGTTGAGGGGAGACTACAATAGCCTTTCTATCTCCAATCACACTTCTGGCTCTTACCCTCTGAGCCATTGAATTGGGCGACGCAGGTTTTCCAACGGTTGATCCTTTAGATCCACCACTTCCCTATAATTCACTCACCTCTGGGTGGCCATCAATCGCCTGGTAAATGTTGATGGTGTCAATCAAGGAGGCATTCTGCTTCATAAGAACCTTATTTTCAGTTGCTACAATCTCCAACTTCTCAATAGCATCAATGTGGGCCAAGTTATTAGGGTCCTCACAGATTTAAGTCATAGTCGGGGCTGTCAACTCGTTTATCCGTGCTCTCAACCTAGTACAATCTCCTTCAAGTTTCTTTATCAAATCATCCTTCCCTTTAACTATGGAAGCATGTCCACAGACCAAATTAAGGGTTCTTTTCACTTTATTTTCCATTTTGAAAAGTAATCCATCTTTCTCCTTCAGTTTCGTCAAAATTCGTTCTTCCACCCCCGAAACACTTTCCTCAAGCTTCTTTTTAAACATCCCTTCCAATCCTTCCTTTTCACACTCTTTCAGCTGCCCTTCCATTCCCTCTATCTTAGCAGTCAGAACAGCAATCTCGTTGTCCTTCTCTTGAACCTTTTTTTTACAGTCTTCCAGCTCGGACAACAACAATTCATCATTTTGGCCTCTTTCCTCAAGCTTCTTTTTAAACATTCCTTCCAATCCTTCCTTTTCACACTCTTTCAGTTGCCCTTCCATTCCCTCTATCTTAGCAGACAGAACAGCAATCTCGTTGTCCTTCTCTTGAACCTTTTTTTTACAGTCTTCCAGCTCGGACAACAACAATTCATCCTTTTGGCCTATTTGCCCGTAAGCAACATCAAACTCAACAGCTGCATCATTATCATTGCAGTCATTCTTCATAGGCGAACTAGAATGGTCAGTACCCTCCCCCCCTCCCAAAGCCGGCCTATATGGGGAGAACAGTCTTCGGGCAGATAAATCCCTCGCGTTGGCATCCACCCCTTCCCTGCCCAGCCTGCAATTTTTAGATGGCCCATCCCTTGGGGTACTTTTGAAGTGATTTTGCTTATCCGTCGCCATACCTTTTCGCCTGTATCCAGATGTCTTAGGATCTTCTCTACAACCAGGTGTTTCTCCAACAAACTCAGCATCCCTTCTAGTGCAAATATCAATGGTTTGATATTCGTCGTCCGCACTTTGGTTCGTGCCCTGTGTGCCCCCTTCTTCCCGCCCCTCTGTCTGGTCTTCAACATTATCTTATAAATGCTCAGTTGTCTGGCAATGCTCTTCCCAATACCTTAATAGTCCCTCAAACATATCACACTCTCGTTTCGTTGGTTTCAACTTATTTCCTCGTACCTGAAGGGCAATTCAGGAAAATCATTAATTTTATATGGGGTATATGTTATATAATCTTGGAAAAAAAAGACCCAAAAAAAGAAAGTTCTTACATATTCTGATTTTAAGTCCAAGAGTGTAAATTTCTTCAGCTTTTCGTTCAACATCGATGTATCCCATTTCAAGAATCGTGGCAAGCTCACTTCAGAAACTGGTCTGACTAGCTTCGAGTGTTCCATCAACCAATACTGAAAAAAATAATATAATTGGTTAAAGAATTTTTCTCAGAATAAAAAGCTCACTTTAATAGGCGCTCACATTAACTCAAAATTGCATTCATAAGCTGAAAAGTACCTCTACAATATCTGTAAAAGTAAAAATTCAGAATAAACCAAAAACCAAATTGTCTTTAACAAATTATTCATAGGCTAGAATAACTTACAGGCAGTAGCATGGTACACCCTCCAACTCGTATACTCTTGGTTGTTTTGATTTGGCACACTAGCATATCCACCACATATTTACACTAATCATACTGGCATGCAGTATTCAGATTCTCCAAATAACCAGCAATGTGGGGAGAAACAGATGAATTCTGATTTGGGGCTAACACTGAAGCCACCAAGTATAGAGTTGTTAAGCGTGCAACATCAGTTATGCTTGTGGGATCCGAGTTCATTAACAACGACTGCAGCCTATCAAACACTAAATGTTTCCTGAGCACCAACTTTTTGCCATACTTCAGAATAGCTTTCCTAAAGCAGCGTTTAATCCATGGGGTAACTTGGTATTCTGAATCCCTTAAAATAATCTCTTTATCTCCCCCACACAATCCAAATATCAACTGGACATCCAGTCCAGTAACACCTATCCACTCTCTACCCACCACAAATTTCCCAACATGCTTGTCAAATGATGAAACCATCTCTTTAATGTTGTCTTCAAATTTTACACATTTTTTCAACAACCTACTTGTTTCACTTTGAGTTATAGCTTTAAACATTATCCAGCTAGGGGTTTTTTTCAGCTCTACTAGATGGGCATCCTCATAATTTAGACTAGATATCTCATTCACACAAGTGCGAAGATTGCTCCTATACCAAGTCTCGTACATAGGAACTTTTGGTTCATCTATAAAGTCAGAACACATTAAGCCACTGTTAAGCAAACATTTTTTATCGAATATTAAATTTTATCAAACATAGTTAAAGTTAAATGTACCAAAGTACTCTGAATCCCGCTTCTTTCGCCTTTTGACTGAAATCTCAGACCCATCAAAATCTCTTGAAGATGATTCTTGATCTTCATTTTCATCAGATTCTGAATGTTCGGGCTCCCTCTTTGTTCTTCTTTTCTTGAACACGAACTGGCCATCAGACTCTAAGGGAGATTGCAAAAAAATAAATAAAATATATTAACCAACATTAAATCCGACAAAAGTTTAAATTTTCTGCAACGGGGGTTAAAAAAAATGTTGTTATGAAAGATTACCTGAATTTGAGTTTTGAGTAGGGCTGATATCAACAAATTTTTCTGATATTGGTTAATAATTTAGGTTAGAATTCAAAATCCTTTTTGTGAAATAAGATTCATCAATGATAATTAATAAATTACTAACCTTTCCCTCGATTCTTATCATGTTTCACTGCCTTGCCTTTCAGAGTAGCCATATCCTTTAATTTTGATGATTTCCTCTTCATTAAGTCTGTCAATCGAAAATATTAAGGGAAAAAATGGCAGAAATCTGATTCCATTTTCTGTATTTAAAACAAAATTAATTCATATCCCAGTCTTCACCAAACCAAAAAGACTCTGAACCATAGGCTTTCCCATTCAACCAAAATACTATTTGATCAATTTTCGGGTGATGTAAACAACAAAAATAACATGCAAATTCATATTATAAATCTAGAAAGTCATTCGATTAGGGTTCGGTGTTTAAAAAAAAATCCTAAATTATCCACATGGAGAATCAACCGAAAAGTAAAAAATTATATATACAAGACACAAATAGAACTCAAGCTTATCTTCATAAACCAAAATTCTAAAACACTTGAGAATGTCTAGCTGGAAATAGAAAACCCCAACAAATTAAACAAACCCTATAACTTGTTATAGGCCGTCTCTTAATTTATGAAGTTTCCAAAAAAACTTCCGATATAATCATCTCTTAAAACAATCCAAATCCATATTTAAAGGGTATTTGTCAAAAAATCATTAATAAACCCCCTTCTGGTTCGAAATTTTTCATAGAATGTGAGAATCCCAAGCTAAATAATATCCCTCCATCTAAATTATAAGAAAATTCGGAGCTTACCTTACAGTCGAAAACTTGTTTCGCCTTGAGAAATCAAGAAACCAAGTTGTTCGCCTTCTTCTTTCGCGAATCGCAACTTGGAAGAGTGATGAACTTGTGTTTTAGAATTTTGGAATGAGATGGGAGGAGAAGGTTAAAAGTCCAAAACAAATTATGCACCGAGAGTTGAAAGGTTGGAGTGAGATGGGTGTCATGCAGGTTGATTGGACAGAGGCTTTACTTCTGAAATGGTTTTGGTCATTCCAAGACAAATTATGCAGAAGGAAATTTAAGGGCACAATGGTCTTTGCCCCCTTCAGATTTTTATCTCCTCCCACTTTATTAATCACATGTATCAGCACACACTTAAAGACTCCCAATTGTACTAGAGAAAACTCCTCCCTAGTTTTTATATTAATTACTGTATTATTTATTTTTTATTTCTGACCATTATAAATTTTAGAGTTTGAGAATTTTAGGGTTTTTTTATTTAACAACTTAATTAGTAATATTGTTAATATTTATATGTGTTTATGTATTTTGAGATATTTAACTATAAAATTGATATACTTAGTACAAATATAAAATATCTACTTAAAAAAATACTTTAACGTTAAATTTTACATGTTGAACCCCTCAACCTAAATTTCTGGTTCCGTACTTGTATATATATTACTCCCTCCATCCATGAAAAGTAGGGACATGGGGATGGGGCACATGTTTTAAGAAGAAGGTAGATAATGTAGATAAAGTAAGGGTATTGTAGGGTATTGTGGGGTCCATTTTGAATAAAGTGATTGTTTGTGAATAAAGTTGATGGCAATTTGAGTAATTAAGTGATGGTTGAAGGGTGATAGTTTTAAAAAAGGGTATGTGACTAGATTTTGTGGACAAAGAATATAGGGCAAATGGGACTACTTTTCGTGGACGGAGGGAGTATTAGATATTGTTAATTAGGTTAATGGTTAGTTAATATTATTAACTAAATAGTATTAATTATATAATTTAAGGGTTGGTCTGCTATGCACTCGAGTGCATGTTATGCACTCGAGTGCATGTTATGCACTTTAGCACTTTTCAGTTTTACTGACTTACACTTTTTGGTAAATGGCATTGCACTTTTCAATTATTAAACTGTATAATAATATTTTTAATAATAATTGAAAAGTGCAACACCATCTGAAAAATGCAACATGAACTAGGGTGCATAACATGAACTCGAGTGCATACTAGACTTAATGATAATTTAATTAGAAATATAAGGTTATGATAATTTAATTATATTATTAATTTATGTTATATGTAATTTAATTTATTAACTAAAAACACGATGACAGGGACGGATTTAGAATTGGCGATGAGGGGGCCGAACGTTGTTCAACATTATAATTTCAATCAATAAAATATAAAAAATTTAAATGAGTGATATTTGCATGCACCCAAGATAAGAAATTATAATTTTATTTTGCACAATTAAAAATCCTCATTAAAAATAATTTATTTTGCGTCTTTATAGATGGTGTTTGTCTTTTAAAAAAATATTATTTTGCACAATTAAAAGATAAGAAATTTGATCTACGTGATTTAATAAATTATTAATTTAAACAATCTAGCCCAACTAATAATAAAGAAATAAGCCTAGCTATTTATAACCTAATTCAATAACAAAACTATTACAGTAACTTATAAACTAACTCGATAAATAATACTTAATTCGTATAAGTTATACTCCAGAGGTGTGCATGGTTCTGTCCCAACATGATGACGTTAGAGTTGAGGGGATGAGTTATGGTTTTTTTTGTGTGTTGTAGAAGCGTGTGTTACGATTTAATTTTTATTTTAATCAAGTTAGAAAATGTATATTAAATTTAAAAAAACAATTATTTAATATTTAAATATTTATCGTTCAATTTCAATTATAATGTTGAATATATACAATTAATCTAACAAATGTAATTAATATATATATATATATAATTATTGATAACACAATATTTTATTAGATTAATTGTTAGTTAAATATTGTTAATTATATAATTTAAATAAATATTAAATGTTTGTGTTTATAATTATAAAATAAACAATTAAATTTAAATTAATTAAATAAATTTAAAGAAGAAGAAACTAAAAATATAACATATACTCTATTATATTGGTTGTATTCAAACTATAATGTAATGGGTAAATTCTTAATAAGGTCATTTCACTCAAACTTTTATCTAATAGGGAATAGGTTTTTATTTTTTATCCAATAGAGTCAAATTGACACTTAAGAAAATAAAGTTGCCCTTTTTCCCATTTAAATAATTTCAAATTAATTAATTCTTGAAAAAAATAAATCTATCACCTTCCTTAATTCAAATATTTCTAAAAATAAGGTTATTTGAATTAATTAGCTGACTTTGTGTACCTAAAAGATTCCTAAAAATAAGGCAAATCTATCACCTTCCTTAATTCAAATAACTATCGAACGCGAATTTAAATTAATAATTCTGAATTTTATGATCCAGAATTAAATTACACAAGAGCCATAACACAATTAAATCACAAAAGGACTCATAAATTTCCTGAGTTTATAACATGACGAAGATGGTGCAAAAATTGGACACGTAAGCATGATGTCCAGTATGCAATACTCGTTCTCATACAATGCATATATATATGAAATAAATTATGAATTATAATATGCACAATGAACTGAATTTTTGTATGAAAATGCATATACATCAGGTAATATATAAAGGACAACATGCATATAAAGGAATGCATATAAACATGACGACAAATATGCATACGTATAGAAAGGAATGTACTAAAGTGCATGTAAACAATTTTGCATAAAAACATGCAAACAAAAGCTCGGTAGAAGTACTCACCGCTTCCTTGACTCGTGCCGGAAATAACGGGACCCTCCAGCTTTTTCTCCTCTAAACTCGGCCATGGCTTCGCCTTCTTCCAGGTGGTCTCGACGGTGGCCCACACCATGCAAGACGGCAAGGGCTCTGCAATTTCTTCACGATGTCGGCCATGGTGTGGGCTCTGCAATTTCTTCACGACGTCGGCCATGGTGGGGCTCTTCAATTTCTTCACGACGTCGGCCATGGTGAGGGCTCTGCAAAATCTGTTCGCCATGGTGGGGGGCTCTGCAAAATCTATTTCTCCAAACGACACGGATGAAGATGAAGATCTTCGTCCGGCGACCCCCTGTAAAGACGACGAAGTCACGACGACTTCCCCGGCCATGGCGGCGGCCACAAAGCTTCATCTTCGCCACAGCAGATCGACGACGGAGCTTCAAGGGCGGCGACCATGGAGTTTTAAGATTTCGGAAAGTGAGGATTTTCTTCAATTGGGAATTAAAGGTCTTCAATTCGAAAAGTTTGCATTTATCAGATCTTAAAGGTCAATCATTTGTTGAATGTGTCCTATAATTTGGGAATTAATTGATAGCAATTAATTATGAATTTAAATTTCTAAATAAATGTTCAAATATATAAATTAAAGGAGTATATGAATATTAAGGTCATTTAAGGTTTTTTGACACTATTTTGACCTTATTAGGGAATTTTAAAAGTTGTAGTTTTTTCTTGCTTAAGACTCTATAGAAGTGACCTTATTAGTTAATAATCTCAACTATAATTTAATTGATGTGAAGATGAGATTGATTTTAATTATTTTAATGTTGTGTGTGATATTATTTAAATTGAAGTGAAGATGAGAATGATTTTAATTATTTTAAATGTCATGTGTAATTATAATTGAAGTTTTTAATTTTTTATTAAAAAATGTAATTGAAAAAAAAAAAACCACATCAATTAATTATTTAATAAGCAAGTAAATTTAAATTAATTGAGTTAAAAAAGAAAAAATAGAAATTATAAAATATGTATTAATTGCATTCAAAATATAACGATCAAATTTTTTAGCCTAAATGGCACACAAGGGGGCGCACAAACAAGGGGGTTCTGCACTCACGAGTTGAGAAGGGTCGTATACGCTCGCAAATTGATAAGGGGTGCGTGCGCTCGCAAAAAGGCGAGGAATACAATTATTCCTTGGCCAATAAATTACCGAGGAACATTTTGACGACTGGACATTTCCCTCGCCATTGCTGCCATTTCCTTTAAAGGGGGATTCCCTTGCCTTTCCCATTTTTAAATGGCCATTATTTGTAGTGAGTGGCCTTCTTTACTGTTACGATTGTCAATGATAATTCCACTTAGACTAGACGTCTCCAATCACAAGCAAAATAATCGGCCACAATTCAATCCAACGAAAGGATGGCAATTCACAAATATAAACGAAAATGAAAAACAGAGCACAAGAACGATTTAAGTGGTTCGATCAACGTGATCTACATCCACCTGACACACGACTTCAATTTGATTAGTATAAGAGATGTTTACAAACACTCATCACTCGGAAAGGGAATGTATCCTCACTTCGCTCGTGAACTCTCAACTCTCAAAACGAATGCTCGCAGGCGTCAAAGATTACAATTACAAGCAATGGAGTATTTATAGGTTGCCAATGGTGATTGCAGCGTGCTCTGAACGCGTGTAGATTGCCACGTGGATTCTGTTACAACCATGTAAAAAACTCACACCTTCAGCGTGACTCAATCTAAAATGACCTCCCTGCCCTTCACTTGTGTTCGCAAACAAGACGACTCAACACTTAGCCAAAAATTAACTCTGCTAACAGAACTCGACTGATCTGGTCCAACCTGTCTGGTCTTCCCAACTCGTCTACTTCTTCGCAACACCATCTCATCTGATTGGACTCCTCCACATCATCTGATCTGATCTAAGTTAACTTGTCTGACTCCACCAGCTGATACGCCCAACAGCTGAGTCCTTCAGAAGTCTTCTATCAACTAAGTACCTCGACTGATCTGCCCAACAAACGAGTATAGTAGTAGACTAGAATCTACCTGATCCTTACCAGACGAGTCGCACTCGTCTAGTCTAGGAGATTTGAGATAAACCTCACAATTCTCCACCTTTAGCTCAAAATCTCCACCTTGAACTAAACAACTCCGATCTATCCTTCTCAAAGGATAGACTCTACTACTGATCTGCCGCCACAAGACTAGTAGCCTTCTCCGCAGAGGTCACTAATGCAAAACAACTGACCTAAGACATAAACCAAACTTCTCCTTTGGTAATGCCTTAGTAAATGCATCAGCAGGGTTCTCCTCAGTAGCTATCTTAACCACCCGGACGCTCCCCTTCTCCACAATGTCTCTCACAAAGTACAGTTTTACATCAATGTGCTTGGTTCTCTCATGATACCCCTGATGCTTTGCGAGATGAATTGCGCTTTGATTATCACAGAAGACAGTCACACTGTTCTGAGATAAACCAAATTCCTTAAGAATCCCTTTCAGCCACATGCTTTCCTTAACTGCCTCAGTCAAGGCCACGTACTCCGCTTCAGTAGTAGATAATGCAACTACAGATTGATGAATAGACCTCCACGACACTGCCGTACCAAATAGAGTGAATACATATCCTGTTAAGGACTTTCGAGTGTCAACATTGGCTGCGTAATCTGCATCCACGTATCCCACAAGAACATCCCCCTTACTTGGCATCTTCTGAAATTTCAGACCCGTATGTGCTGATCCCAGAACATATCTCATAACCCACTTAACCGTTTCCCAATGGCTTAAGCCTGGATCACTCATATATCTGTTGATCACACTCATAACATGAGTCAAGTCTGGTCTACAACACACCATAGCATACATCAAACTCCCTACAACACTGGCATAAGGTATCTTGCTCATCTGAGTTCGCTCTTGGCTGTTCCTGGGACTCATCTGATTGGACAAACGATGATGTTGGCCAATAGGAGTAGAGACAGTCTTTGCCTTATGCATTCTGAACCTCTCTAACACCTTCTGAAGATAAGTAGGCTGACTCAGCAGAATAGACCCGTCTAGTCTACTGATCTCCATCCCAAGAATCACTTTGGCTTCACCAAGATCTTTCATCTCAAACTCCTGTTTGAGGATCTCCTTAACTTGATTAACATTGTCAATAGACTCGCCTGCTATTAACATGTCATCAACATACAATAGAAGATAGGTAACACCAGTCCCAACCCGTCTGAAATAGACACAACTGTCGTACAAGCTCCTTGTAAAACCAGTTGAGCAAATGTACTCATCAAATCTCAAGTACCATTATCTAGGGCTTTGTTTGAGGCCATAGAGGGACTTCTACAACAGACAGACCTTGTCTTCCCCTTCTTCTATGTCCAACCCTTCTGGTAGCTTCAGGTAGATCCTCTCGTCTAGAGATCCATGTAAGAAAGTTGTGGTCACATCCATCTGATGTAGCTCCAATTCATATTGAGCGACCATAGCTAACAAGATTATGATGCTACAATGCTTCACAACAGGTGAGAAGATTTCATTGAAATCGATACCTTCTTTCTGTGTAAATCCCTTAGCTACAAGCCTCGCCTTGTATCTAAGTCTGCCACCCCTCTGAGCCTCCACCTTCTTTTTATAGATCCACTTACACCCAACCAACTTCTTGTTCTTGGGCCTTTGAACAATCTCCCATGTCTGGTTCTTGTTCAAAGAAAGCAGCTCCTCCTCCATAGCAACTATCCACCTCTCCTTGTCGTGGCAGCTGATGGCTTCTGAATAAGATTTCGGCTCCAGAGACTCCACCTCAAGAGCTGCACATAATGCAAATGAGACTATGTCAGCTTGACCATACCTCTGAGGTGGGTGGACTTCTCGTCTGGTTCTGTCCCGTGCCAGCTGATAATGTTGAAGATCATTCTCGCTTTGAGGATCGCCCTCCTCATCTGGATTAATATGTTCTTCAACTGGTCTTGTGGAGTCAACTTGCTCCACCTCGACTTGTGTCTCATCTGGTTGGTTATCAGCTGCACTAGTACTCGTACTAGTCTGTTCTGATAGAGGCATCCGACTCTCATCAAACGTAACATCTCTACTGATTATGCACTTTTGCATCCCAGCTTCGAGGCACCATAACCTGTATCCCTTCACGCCTGAAGGATACCCAACAAACACGCATCGCAATGCTCCAGGCTCAAGCTTATCTTGCTTGACATGAGTATAAGTTGCACACCCAAACACCTTCAAATAACTGTAGTCGGCTGCACGTCCAGACCACATCTCCTCTGGGGTTTTGTACTGCACAGCCGAGGAAGGACTTCTATTTATCAAGTAGGCTACAGTAGAGACAGCCTCTTCCCAAAACACCTTCGGCAGACAAGAACTGTTCAACATACACCTGACTCTCTCAAGTAGTGTCTGGTTCATCCTCTCAGCTACTCTGTTTTGCTGAGGGGTCCCTGGCACAGTCTTATGCCTTACTATTCCTTTCGATTTGCAGAACGCATTGAACTCGTCTGATAGGTACTCCAGACCATTATCAGTTCTCAAATGTTTGAGAGTCTTGCCTGTGACATTTTCACATTCAATGAGCCATTCCTTGAATTTCTCAAATGCTTCTGACTTCGATTTCAGAATAGACACCCACACCTTTCTTGAGTAGTCGTCTATGATAGACAAGAAGTATTTTCCACCAGACCTTGTCTGATTCCTCGCTGGCCCCCATAGATCAGAATGGACATAGTCCATGATCCCATTGGTAGAGTGGACACCCTTACCAAACTTAAGTCTCTTGGACTTACCATGGATACAAGACTCACACAAGTCTAGCTTAGTGATCTTGTCTTTGCCAAGCAGACCTTGCTTAGACAACTCTACTAGGCCCTTCTCGCCTATGTGAGCTAGTCTTTTGTGCCACAACATCGAGTTGTCTTGCACCTCCGCTACATCTGATCTACCAGCTACTGTTTCTCCCTTAAGAAAGTAGAGATCACTCATTCTCTCACCTTTCAGGACAGTCTGCTCCCCTTTTGACACACTGAGCTCTCCATCAGCCGATTGGAATTTATAGCCCATAGAATCTAGCATCCCAAGTGAGATCAAATTTCTCTTGAGTTCAGGTACGTACCTAACACTCTTGAGTATTCTTACTACCCCATCGAACACCTTCAGGTGAACACTACCTTCTCCAACAACTTTGCAAGTGTGATCATTCCCAAGCAGAACAGAACCGCCCTTCTGTTGCTTGAAGTCATGAAACCAATCTCGTCTTGGAGTCATATGGAAAGAACACCCTGAATCAAGGATCCATGCTTGCTGTTCTGTAGAGGATGTGATGGTTAGCGCTTGAGCAGACTCGTAGCCTTCTTGCTCCTTCTCAACTTGTGTCTGATTAGCTTGATTTTGGTCATTAGAGGTATTGGCACCTGATTTCCTCAAGAACTGCTTGTATTTATGACAAACATTCTTATAGTGCCCAGGCTTGTTGCAATGGTAGCACACTGCATCGCCTTGATTGGACACAACTGATTTTCCCTTATCAGCTCCTTTGGGTTGACTAGACCCCTTCTTGGCACCAGATCGCTTCTGGCCACCTCTGATTGCCAATCCTTCTCCGCTACTGGCCTTGTCTACTTGAGACGTCTTGTTGTGCAGCAGCTTGGACTTGACAGCCAGCATTACATCCTCCAATGTAATACTTTCCTTCCTACCATACAAAATGGTATCCTTTAAGATTTCAAAGGACTTAGGGAGAGCACTCAATAGAATCAGAGCCTTATCCTCTTCCTCTAACTTGACATCTAAATTCTCTAGATCATCAAGAATTCTATTGAACTCATCAAGTTGATCCGGAATGGGTTTGTCATCCACCATTCTGAAGGCATACAACTTCTGTTTCGAATAGAGACAGTTAGCTAAGGTTTTAACCATGTAAAGTTTACCTAGCTTGTCCCAGACCTCTTTCGCGGTTTTCTCTTTAGCCACCTCTCTCAGAACCTTATCACCAAGGCAGAGTAGAATAGTGCTTCGAGCTTTCCTGAGCATCTTGCTCCTTTCAGCAGCAACGAAGGCAGATTCCTCAGCTGGGGCTGTAGACTCTTCGAGCACGTCGAACAAGCCTTGCTGTTCTAGGAGAGCCTGCATCTTGACTCTCCACAGCCCAAATTAAGTCACCCGTGCCTGAGAACTTCTCAATATTATACTTGGTCGAATTCTCCATCTTCGAACTGGCAGTTGATTAGTGGTTGACGATCGATTCCTCTCGTTTCTGATTCCCACAGACGGCGCCAATTGTTACGATTGTCAATGATAATTCCACTTAGACTAGACGTCTCCAATCACAAGCAAAATAATCGGCCACAATTCAATCCAACGAAAGCATGGCAATTCACAAATATAAACGAAAACCAAAAAACAGAGCACAAGAACGATTTAAGTGGTTCGATCAACGTGATCTACATCCACTGGACACACGACTTCAATTTGATTAGTATAAGAGATGTTTACAAACACTCATCACTCGAAAAGGTAATTTATCCTCACTTCGCTCGTGAACTCTCAACTCTCAAAACGAATGCTCGCAGGCGTCAAAGACTACAATTACAAGCAATGGGGTATTTATAGGTTGCCAATGGTGATTGCAGCGTGCTCTGAACGCGTGTAGATTGCCACGTGGATTCTGTTACAACCATGTAACAAACTCACACCTTCAGCGTGACTCAATCTGAAATGACCTCCCTGCCCTTCACTTGTGTTCGCAAACAAGACGACTCAACACTTAGCCAAAAATTAACTCTGCTAACAGAACTCGACTGATCTGGTCCAACCTGTCTGGTCTTCCCAACTCGTCTACTTCTTCGCAACACCATCTCATCTGATTGGACTCCTCCACATCATCTGATCTGATCTAAGTTAACTTGTCTGACTCCACCAGCTGATACGCCCAACAACTGAGTCATTCAGAAGACTTCTATCAACTAAGTACCTCGACTGATCTGCCCAACAGACGAGTACAGTAGTAGACTATAATCTACCTGATCCTTACTAGACGAGTCACACTCGTCTAGTCTAGGAGATTTGAGATAAACCTTACATTTACTATTAATCGACTCTCCTCTTTTTTAGATTTTCTACTCTCTCCCTCTCTTTTTTCTATTACACAACGTTTCTTGTTAATTTAGTTGATTTTGAAAAAGCTTTAATAGCTCTTTTATTATCAGTTCATGACTCACGATCAAGGTTAAAAATATCCGTATCGATGGAAATATTGAGACCTTACATTTGTGGAAATATCAATGGATATATTGTTGGGAATAAAATGAGAATTTTGATTAAGATACCAAAACCCCTTAAGACATGCCAAATAGATAAGTCAAATTGAATGAACCTGTTTCAGTAATGTTGAAACATGTAGATCAGGCTAGTTGAGAAGCTGGTATGTTAGGCAGCTCTTAGTAATTCTAGATGCATAAGTTGAGGGGGAACACAAGCATAAGTATTTGCAAGAATCAAGTCCCCTCAAGGCTCAAAATCAAGTTGATCCCAAGACTGCTGAAAAACATAACTTACCAACTGTGCTGATCAAGTCAGCTCAGTAGAAGGAAAACCTCCCTGATGATCTAATGAGTAAAACACATCAAGAAGATCAAGTCTGCTGATGTGCATAACAAAGTCCAGAGGAGTTGTAAAGAAGAATTGACCAAACACACTTAAACCTGAATTGTTCTAAGGCAAAGGCCAATTGTGCTGATGGGGTCAAAACCACTGATATGGAAGCATAAGAGATCAAGAACGATCAAGTGATGAGCAGTGAAGTTAGAGAGCCAAGTCATCCGAAAGAGCTATGACAACTCTGCTGATAAGTCATGTTTGCTGAAATTAATAAGCACACTTGTCCAGATGATAAGGAAAGTTGTCCTTATCAAGGAACCAATGATCAGAAGTGATGTCCATGTTTGATCAAGTGAATCTTCAAGTCAGACATTGGGAAGAGTGCATCAAAGTGAAGACAAAGAGCTTACAACCGTTTACTTCCCAAATTAAGGACATGTCACTTTCAAGAATCTGTCTTCCAGTTGCAAAGTTCAAGGAAGACATATATAGACATTTTGAGGTTGTCTCTCCAACGAACATAACCTCAATTTGCTCTATAAATACTTAAGTGTGGAAACCATTTGAAGGCATCCAACTGCAATCCAATATAACACAACTATCCTGCAATTCAAAGGAAACTACAAGCTCATAAGCCTTCAAGCTTTCTAAGAACATAGTCATAGTTTCCAAACACTTCATCTAAGCTGAACCTCATTGTACATCATACAAAGCTTAGAGAGATATCATATCCTATACACAGTGCTCAATTGTAAAGGATATCTCAACCCAGTTGGAACCAACATCAACCCTTAAACTTTTCAAGGAAAGTTAGGAGGATTGTTGTAGTAGAAGTGTAAGGAACTGACTGTCAAGAGAAGAACAGTTCATGAGTTCTGAGTTGAGAGAGAGTACTAGGACTCTGAATTCCTAGGGATCAAGGCACCAAGGAGTGGTGTGGTTGATCAGTGCACTTTGGCACTATAAAACAAGTTAATTCCAAAAGTGAAGGAATTATCCTGTTAAATCAGGGAAAGTGGATGTAGGAGCTTGAGTCTCTGAACCACTATAAACTCTTGTGTTGTTTACTTACAAGTTATTTCATTCAAACACATATTCATGCACTGCACAAAAATTGATCTTCAAATGATATACATTCAAGTTGTGCAAAACTGTTTTGGGACAAGTTCCCTGAAAAGCAGATTAAGAGTTAAGATAAGATTTCAGAAATAAAAGGAGTTTAAACATAAGGGTCAACCATAATTCCGCACTTATAACTTATTTAGATAGTTATTCAACTAAGCACTACCATAATTCCGCACTTATAACTTATTTAGATAGTTATTCAACTAAGTACTCTATAGTGCTTAGTAGTTTGATTATCTTCTAAAAGTTATGCATATCAAAAGAGTTGTCTAGGACAATCTTGCTGAAAGCCTGTCTTGCTAAAATTGAAAAGATTTGCATATACAAGTGTATTCCCCCCCCCCCCCCCCCCCCACACCCATAAACTTGTACCTACTCCTTTCAGGACCAACATATATCGATATCGATACATTGATAAATTTAAAAAATTGTGAAAATTTAATAATAAACTTTTAGGTAAAGTCTAGTATGCACTCGAGTGCATGTTGTGCACCCTAGTCTAAAGAAAAGTGTAAGTTATTAAACTGAAAAGTATAACGCAATATTACTAAAAAGTGTAAGTCACTATAACTAAAAATATTATTATATAGTTTAATAATTGAAAAGTGCAACACCATTTACCAAAAAGTGTAAGTCAGTAAAACTGAAAAGTGCAACATGGACTAGGGTGCACAACATGCACTCGAGTCCATAGCAGACCAACCCGAACTTTTAATACATAAATTTAATAAAGCAATTTAAACATATTTACATGAGTGATAAATTTAAAAGAAATATATTATACAATATTATTTCATATGATATTTTTTAAAATTTATCGACATTTTCTTGATCTTTTTCGATATTCTTTCGATAATTTACCGTCTCGATATTGGTATTGCATACTGATATTTGTCAACATTTTTTATCTTATTACAAATATCGTGGAAATATCTATTTTTTCAAATATTGATATCGACGACTACGAAAATTGGATATATCAAGAAAATATTGGTGAAATATCCGGCCTAGATATTTTCATCCATTCTCACGACATAGTTTTGGTCCTTTTGGATGACGAATTCGGGAAAATCTTTTTTTATCATATTTTTTAGATTATGGGTCGGGATTCCTTGATTTTTTTTTTGTTTCTATTACGAATTGTACAAAATAGCATCTCATTTATACCACTCCTATAATTTAATTTTGTGTTTGGTCTGAAAAGTAAATGAAATTGAAAAAAAAAAGAAATCTTTTATCTGCGTTAGATATATATTTCCTTATATACGTATTTTTATCTAAATTAGATATGGATATTAAGCCGTGGGAATTAGATTCTTCCCTATACATTAGGGATTTCTCTCAACAGACAAGTACCCTACTCAACTTAATTTTCATATTTCTTAGGTACTTATGGCGTGGTATACCAAGGAAGAAACAATGCATCCGGTGAAATCGTGGCCATTAAGCACGATCTACAAGACGAGAACTCTGCCTTCCGCCCCACCCCTCGATCGTGGAGTACAAAGGATGGCCGTGTGTACGTAGTGATGGAGTACATGACTTAAGGAGATTCATGAATGCCAAGAGAGGGCCGTTGACCTAAGTGAAGTAAGTGAAGTCAAAATCATGATGAAACAAATACTCGAGGGTACAAACTGTGATTTGGATGTGATGCACAGGGATCTTAAGCCCGCTAACATTGTGCTCAACATCAAGGATACAAACTGTGGTTTGTCCCGTATTTTCGAGAGTGCTCAACATCAAGGATACAACTCGATTAAAAATATATATGTGACTGTGGTTTGTCCCATTTTTTTCGAGAGTGGATTAGGGTCGTTCACTCCGGCCTCCGGGGGTCGGTACTTTATGGTACCGTGCCCCCGAGATTCTTCTAGGTGGGGGGACATACACCAAAGCAATTGACATGTGCTCGATTGGGTGTATTATGGCAGAATTGGTGTCTAATGAGGTGCTTTTTCCGGGGGATTCGGAGCTAAACCAATTTAGGTTAATTTATAAGTAACACACCAATCAATATGATTTATTGTAAACTTGCTCAAGCTGCCTCGTTTCGAAAGGCGCCGTCGCTGAGTGCCTGCGGATACGATCTTCTACAAAGGCTTTTGACCGTTGATCCAAACAATGAGGATAACTGCGAAAGATGCCCTCTACCACAGTTGGTTCAACGAGTAGACATCATTAATGTGGATATCTGAATTGTATTACTAACACAATAATGAATCACTCGTTTCTGAGTCTCTAGTTTGAGATTGTAAATTTGGATTTTATTAATGATCAAATGTATTTTATATTCTCTCGGTAGATTTAACTTCTATACATACATCCTATTTTTTTATAATCTAAATATTTAAAAAAAAAAAAAAAGCTGCATATTTATCAATATCAATTTTAATTCACTAAATGAAATACGAACCAAAAAACTTTCCCCTTCCATGTCCATTTTTACTCTTTTTATTTTCTTCTTTTCTATATCGATCTTCGCAACGTAATAAAATCAACCTTTTATAATTCATCCTCATTTGAACGTTACTCACCCATCCCCCGCAATTACTTTCACACTTTTCTTTTGGAGATGTCCCACAATAACTTTCACACTTTCATTAAAAAAAAAAAAAAAAAAACCTGATTTTGAGATGGATACCTAATCCGTCTCTAATAGATACGGATTAGATACAGATTTATTAAAAATCGAGATTTAAAACCAAAAATAAAACCATCTCTCATTATCAAATTAGATACGACTTTTAGTTTTGAAAGTTTTAAATACGAATTAGATACGCCACTTTCAATTTCGAGAGTTTTAGATATGGATTAGATACATATACCACCGTCTCTAAACAATCAATTTTTTCTCCCCCATATAAAACGAGACAAGGTGGTACACGAAATTTGCAATACGGAATCTAATATCTCTAATTTGTATCTAATTAGTCAAATGATAAAATTAAATAAAAAAAAAATCAAAACCTTATATATATATATATATATAGAGAGAGAATTGAGAATGAGAGAATATGGATGAGTTATATTAATTTATTTACTCTTTTATTTAATTTATAAATAGTAAAAAAATCAATTAATATATCTTCTATGTATTAGATAAATATAAATGTTAGAATATTTTAGGATACATATAGATATTATAATAATATTATATTATATTTTCTTGATTATTAACAAAAAGGAGGTGTCATTTAATAATTTTTTTAATTTGAATAGTATTTTTTAAAAAGTTAGATTAAAAAATAATTCTATCATCAATGACAATATATATATCAACTCTAATGAAAATATTTCAAGAATTATTCTTTAATCAATATACATATCAATTTTGATTATTAACAAAAAGGAGGTGTCATTTAATAATTTTTTAAATTTGAATAGTATTTTTTAAAAAGTTAGATTAAAAAATAATTCTATCATCAATTTAGAAAAAGTATAAACTAATGAAAATATTTTAAGAATATGAAAATTAACCACTTGAGCTATCCCACTTTGTCATAAAAAAAAACTATTCTCAACCGTTTAAGCTACATAAATTATCATAACATATGGATGTTTACAAAGGTAAAGAAACTTGTATAGTATTTTTTAAAAAGTTTTAGATTAAAAAATAATTATATCTTCCATTTAGAAAAAGTATAAATATGTGAAGTAGGAAAAGGGATAAGATTAATTGAGATAAAAAATTAAAAATAAAATTGAAAATCAATAATGAAGGTTAATTGAGATAAAAATTAAAAATAAAATTGAAAATAAATGAAGGGAGGTAGGGATGTTAAATTAATCTAATTTATAGAAATTATTTTATTTAATTTTACTAAATTTGTGAAAAATATATTTTAAAGGAAATTAAATCTCATCTCTATCTAATAATATGTTAATTTTTCTTCCATTTTTTGAAAATATGACTATAATATGTTGATTTTTTTTGTCCATTATTTTGGGAAACCAGTAAAGTTGTGTAGGTGAAAACATGTTGATTTTTATCTATTTTGGGAAACCTAGTTGTGTTGGTGAAAGTTAAGAAAATTTGTACCAACGAGTTTGAGTTCTTGTTCCCAAACCTTTGTTCCCAAACCTTTGTTCCCAAACCTCGGGAGCATAACTCATAAATGATGTCGCGTAAAAAAATATCTTGATTTTTTTTAATTTTTTTTAGTAATTAAAGTATAATTATATCAGCAAAAAAATTATATTTCTTTAATTTTTAGATTTTAATTATTTTTTAAATTTATCTGAATGGTATTAATTTGGATTTTATTAATGATCAAATGTATTTTATATTCTCTCGGTAGATTTAACTTCTATACATATATCCTAATTTTTTTATAATCTAAATATTTAAAAAAAATAAAAAATTGATGATTCGTTGAATAGTATGAATTCAAAGAATATACTAGCAAGCTGCATATTTATCAATATCAATTTTAATTTCACTAAATGAAATACGAACCAAAAAACTTTCCCCTTCCACAAACTTTCCCCTTCCATATCAGATCGCAACGTAATAAAATCAACCTTTTATAATTCATCCTCATTTGACCGTTACTCACCCCTCCTTCAATTACTTTCACACTTTCCTTTTCGGATGTTCCACCATAACTTTCACACTTTCACTACCAAAAAAAAGAAAAAGCCTAATTTTGATACCAAAATTTTGAGATGGACACCTAATCCGTCTCTAATAGATACGGATTTGTTAAAAAATCGAGATTTGAAACCGAAAATAAAACCGTCTCTCATTATAAACAGTTTAGATACGACTTTTAGTTTCGAAAGTTTTAGATACGAATTAGATACGCGACTTTCAGTTTCGAGAGTTTTACATACGGATTAGATACATATACCACCGTCTTTAAACAATCAATTTTTTCTCCCCGATATAAAACGAGACAAAGTGGTACACGAAATTTGCAATACGAAATCTAACCATCTCTAATTTGTATCTAATTAGTCAAATGCTAAAATTAAATTAAAAAAAATCAAAACCTTATACTCCCTCTGTCCACCAAAAGTGTGCTCACTTTTTTTTATATATGCTTTTAAAAAAATCATATTTTAATTATAAAGAATATATTTAATATAATGAGTGAAAAATATATTTGGTAGATACTCAATCTTGTTAGTAAAGTAGAAAAAATATTCAAAAGTTAACTATTTAAATAGAATAAGCACGTTTTTTGTGGACCCAAAAAAAGAAATGAGCACACTTTTGGTGGACGGAGGGAGTATATATTATATATAGAGAGAGAGAATTGATAATGAGAGAATATGGGATTGAGTTATATTAATTTATTTACTATTTTATTTAATTAATAAATAGTAAAAAAAAATCAATTAATATATCTTTTATGTATCCGATAAATATAAATGTTATAATATTTTATGATGGATATAGATATTATAATAATATTATATTATATTTTTAATTTAATATGACAATATATATATATATATATCAATTGATTCTCTAATGAAAATATTCCAAGAATTATTCTTTAATCATTATCAACCTACGTATATCAATTTTGTAGATTAAAAAAAGAGGTGTCATTTAATAATTTTTTAAATTTGTATAGTATTTTTTAAAAAGTTTTAGATTAAAAAATAATTCTATCATCAATTTAGAAAAAGTATAAACTAATGAAAATATTTCAAGAATTGATTCTCTAATCAAGATATATCAATTTCGTATGAACCTTAGATTAAAAAAAAGAGTCATTCAATCATTTTTAAAAGTTTCTAAATCTTTATACTTGTATAGTATTTTTTAAAAAGTTTTAGATTAAAAAATAATTTTATCATCCACTTAAAAAAAAAAAAAAAAAGTATAAATACGTGACTAATGATAAAATAGTCTCCATAGTATAGGAAAAGGGATATGATCAATTGGGATAAAAATTAAAAATAAAATTGAAAATCAATGAAAGAATAGGATCAATTGAGATAAAAATTAAATTGAAAATCAAATGGAGGTAGAGATGTTAAATCTAATTTATAGAAATTAATTTTATTTAATTTTACTAGTGAAAAATATATTTTAAAGGAAATCTCTACTATCTAAAATATGATAATTTTTCTTCCATTCTTGAAAATATGGTTTTGGGAAATTAGAGTTGTGTAAGGTAAAAGATTAGAGAAAGGGATACAAGTAGTGTAGATAGAACCTGAAAATTTGTATCGAAGGAGGCAAAGCGGAATTGACGTAGACATTGATGATTAATATATTTTTTTGTTTTCATAATGAATTTAATTTTTAGATTAAGTGATTACAAAAAAAAATAAGGTAAAAGATACACATAAATCTATAAAAAAAAAATTAGATTATTTTTTAATTATATCACATTTTTGAAAAATAACAATTAAATACTATTCACTTCGTTCCATAATTATTTACTCATTTTCTTTTTCAACCCATTTTAAAATTATTTATACACTCGATCTCAATATGAAAATAATACAAAAAATTAAATTGCCTCTCCCAGCATATTTTTTTTTTTTTCAAAATTTTACCTCACAAGTCCCACCTCACTAAATTACCATGCACCTCACTAAATTACCATGCAACTCAGTGGTGGATTCAGGATTTTACATTCGGGGTACGGAAAATATTAAGTAAAATACTAATCTCCCTCCATTCCACAATAATTTCACACTTATTTTTTCAGGACGTTCCATATTAACTTTCACACAATTAAAATGAAAAAACTATTTATAAACTTCACCCTTACAAATTACAATATCCTCAATTTTACACAAATGTCATTACTTTGTATATAAATATTTACAAAATTACCCCTCAAAACTCCACTCATTATTACACTTTTTTAATATATGTGTTCATTTATCTTTGAAAATTATTATGGAATGGAGGGAGTATTTAATAATAAAAGTCATACTATATTAATATTCGAGAAAACTTTTTTTTTAAAATTACATAACATTAAAATTAAATTACAATTACAACTGAGTCCAACGATCATCCAAACCCCGAAATTAAAAAATATAATTTAGCAAAATTACAATTATAATACAAACTCTAATTCCTAACTTATTCATAATTGAAGTAAATAGTAAATTAACAATGGTTATATAAACCCTAATTCATTATTCATAACTCATGAGTTATAGATTTAGATAAATATATTCATAAATTAAAAACAATAATCAAAACAAAAAATAAATATATTTAATAAAATATAAACTAAATTTAAATTTTTACTTATCTAATTAATTCAGTGCATACAGAAGGAGAAATGAATGAGTCGGTACAGTATATATTTATCATAATTAGTTAGCATTGGGCTGCTTTTAATTAGGCTTTAATTAGTTAGCATTGGGGATAATGTGGAGGATGGGGATGTAGCATTGGGGATAATGTGGAGGATGGGGATGCAGAAGTTTTTACAACTTAATTTTCTTATAATTTTTTTTTTACATTAAATAAAAAAAAAATCAATTTGGCGGTACAGCTGTACCCCATGTCCCATTCTTCCTCCGCCACTCATTTACACTTCACTAAATTATCTAAAATATTCATCTTTTATTTGATTACACACTTCCTTAAATTCAATTTTATTAATTTGTGTCATTACACACATGCAAATAATCCAGAGATGTGGGGTGGGTAATATATTGTATCATCGAAAATTTTAAATTTAAAAAATTTTAGATTAGATTATGATTCAAAAGTTTTTTCTGAAATATAATAATCAAATATTAAAATTTAAATATAATAGAAAAATGTAAAATATTTAGCTCAATCTATACAATTTATAATTTATTAATGAATTTGATGTTAAAAAGTTCAATCAATCTTCGGATCAACATTGAGTTTTTCTTGAACAAATCCATCTATTTCTATATAAAAATAGAACGTCTTGTGAACGCTTTTTTTTTTTTTTTTTTTTTGACGGGTAACAGTAGATATCATTCATTTATGAGAGATAGGCTCATAGGCATATGCCTTATATCCTCTTGAAAAAGATGGTTACAGCAAGATGGCAATTCCTCCATCAATATTTCTTCGAAACCTACCGACTGTCCAACATGGGCTAATGTGTGAGCAATGGAGTTTGACTCACGTTTTACATTAAGAACTACAAAAGTATTAAAGCTGCCGACGATGTCCTTGATGTCTTCTACTATCATTTCCGAGTATGGCTCAGCCGGCGATTCATCTCGGAGGGATTTTGCTAAAATTTCTGAATCAGTCTCAACAATGAAGTGATCATGGAAACCTGCATCAGTGGCTCTTCTCAAAGCAAAACGCATAGCCAAGGCTTCAAGGAGAGTACTGCTACCCGCTGCCCACGTCCTCGATGCCCCGGACATTAGAACATCCCCACAGGCGTACCGGATCACGAATCCAAATCCTGCTTGCCCCCGAAGTCTGCCGCATCTGTGTTTATCTTCAGAGCACCCTGAGGAGGTGGTTTCCATTTGGATTTTGTTGATTCAGAACTCACCCGTGATTGCTGCGATGATCTTTGAGGACGACAATCTTGAAACAAGAGAAGCGATTTTTGGACTACATCCTGCGAGTCAACCTCTATGTTTTCAAAAACGGGTGAATTTCCTGCCTTCCATATATTCCACAGCAAGATAGCAAACAGGGAGCTTCCCCCGTGCGAGAGAATCAATCATTGAAGCGCAAAGGGCTCGAAATGATTGGGTTTCAGGAGTGGCTTGAATTCTCCAAGTCTGAATGGCTTTTGGGCAACGGAGGAAGATATGGGTCGTTGACTCTTCGTCAAGGCCGCACGCCTGGCAGCAGACGTCCGCCAACATTCCTCGTTTTCTGAGATTTACTTTGGTCGCTAGAGTGTCCAAACAGGCTCCCCAGAGGAAGTGGCGAGTTGATGGTGGTACATGGAGGTGCCAAATTTTCCTCTAGAATTTGTCCGGCTGGCTCGAAGAAGACGGGAGATCGTTTGCACATGTTGAGGCTTTTTTACAGCGATAAAATAGGCTGATAAAAAGAGTGTCAGGAGGCAATCTGGGGCTTAGGGGTGTTTTCAGAATAGTTGCTGCATCCATGGGATTAAAGTACAAACTTACTTTTTCAGCATTCCAGGTTGCACTATCCTGAACATTGAAGGATGAGAGACACATGGGCTATTTGTTGGTCTATGCTCATGGGGATCAGCCTATTTTGGTTCCTGTGTCCCTATCCATCTGTCAAGGGTACTATTAATGCTTTCACCATTCCCAACTCGCCAAGCCATCCCTTCTGTAATAATGGGTCGAACTTTTAGTAAGCTTCTCCAAAAGAAGCTCGGTTGAAACCCCACTCCGGCGTTCTCAAGTGTATGTCTAGGGTAGTAGCGCGCCCGGAGAATTTTTGAGATAATCGCGTTCGGGTTGTTCAAGACTCTCCAGTATTGTCTAGCCACCAACGCAAGATTGAACAAATACATTTCCCGAAAGCCCAGTCCACCATTCTCTTTTGATCGGGACACCCTCGCCCAACTAGCCCAATATGTTTTTCTACTGTGTTCGTCTGCACCCCAATAGAAGCGGGCCCCAGCTCTCTCAATATCCTCACAAAGTGACTTTTGGAAAGACAAAGCAACTCATAGCATAAGTTGGGATAGCTTGGATAAGACTTTTGATGAGAATTTTGCGTCCTGCTTTTGATAATGTTTTTTCCTTCCACCCTTTAAGCTTCCTCACCACTCTATCATAGATTGTTTGGAAAACAGGCCTCTTAGATCTTCCAATAAGAGTTGGCAGGCCTGAGTACTTCGAATATCAGCCAACCGTGCGGACCCCAAGCTAATTTCCCATGTTATCTCTTACTTCCTCCGCCACACATTTGCTAGCAAAAATTTCCGATTTCTCCATGTTAATTCTTTGACCGGAGGCCTCCTCATAAGCTGTGATGATTTCCTTGACTTTGTCTGTCTCCTTTTGATTTGAACGGAAGAAGAGAATACTATCATCCGCGAAAAATAGATGCGAGATCGGTGGGGCTTGACGAGCCACTTTGATGCCCGTGATCTCTCCTCTATTTTCAGCCTGTTGGATAAGGGAAGAGAAACTCTCTGCACACAAAAGAAAGAGATAAGGTGATATGGGATCCCCTTGACGGAGACCCCGTTGGGGAACAAAGGTTTCAGTGGCCCTTCTGTTAACAAGAATGGAATAAGAGACAGTTGATACACATCGCATAATCAAATTGACCCAATTGTCACAAAAGCCCAACTTTAGGCACATGCCTTTGAGAAAATCCCACTCAACTCTATCATACGCCTTACTCATATCAAGCTTGAAAGCCAACCACCCTTTCTTTCCTGTTTTTTTTTTCTCATATAGTGGAATGTTTCAAAAGCAATCATAGCGTTATCAGTGACTGGGCGGTTTGGGATAAAAGCACTTTGGGTAGGAGAAATAACATTCTCAAGTACCCTCTTAAGCCTGTTTGCTATAGTTTTGATTATGACACGGAATATGACATTACAAAGGCTTATAGGACGAAAATCTTTTCGGGATTCAGGGGACTTTACTTTCGGGATGAGAGTTATGTGAGTGTGGTTCAAGGGGGATGGATCAGCGTTTCGGTTCAGAACATCAAGACAAGAAGCAATAAAAGATGAGTCAACAATATCCCAATACTTTTGAAAAGAGAGAGGGGGCATACCGTCGGGTCCCGGGGACTTTGTCGGGTGCATATGTTTGAGCGCTTTTTTGATCTCCTCCGTTGTGTAGGGTTGAGTTAGGAGTTCATTCATTTCACCTGTGACTCTAGACTCGATGACTCGTTGAATGTTATTTGGACCGACCGAAGTAAACAGATCAGTGAAAAAGTTTCTCAACACAATGCCGACTTCCTTTTCATCTTTTGTCCAGCCACTAGAGGAGTTACGCAGCTTATCAATGGTGTTTCTTTCTCGGCGCTGGGCGGCTTTCCTATGGAAGAAAGCTGTGTTTCTATCACCGTCTTTAATCCAAAGGGCTTTCGATCTTTAGTACCAGAAGGTCTCTTCAATTTTTAGGAGTTCATCAAGGTAGGTCGTGAGCTGCTTTAGTTCACTGATGGTCTCCTCAGTTTGGGCTTCATTCTGCAAGACTTCCATTCTTTGCTTTGTATCTGTGATCTTCCTGCGAGTATTTCCAAAAGTGGCCTTCCCCCAGGAGGCCAAATGAATAGCACAACTAGCAGCTCTATCAACAAAGTTCCCTTCGTGGTGATTTCTGCCCCAGTGATTAGGTGTGAGATTGCTCGTATTTGTGCTCATTATTGCTATATTATTCAAGCATTTTGATGTGATTTTGGTCGTAATTGGTAGAAATTGTGCTACTAACCTTGTTGTCGAGAAATGTGTTCAAAGTGTAGGAAACAAGGTGAAATAGTCCATTTTAGAGGAAAAACGAGCATTGGCACATGGGAATTGAAGTTCGATTGAAGGACAAGCAAGGAAAGCCGAGAAAAAGTGTCAAAATAGCCCAAGGAGCAGAAATCACTCGGTCGGCCGAGTGGTCCCACACTGGCGGCCGAGTGAGGTGGACTTCCAGAAACTTTCAAAAAAACCAATGTCACACTGGCGGCCGAGTGGATTGACACTGGCGGCCGAGTGACTTCACACTGGCGGCCGAGTGGTTTCACACTGGCGGCCGAGTGGGTTCTACAGCCCAAAATCTCACTGTATATCCACTCAACTCGATTGACCGTTTGGTCCACTCGGTTGACCGTTTGAACTTACGATTTTTGGGGAATTTCGCGAATTTTGAAGAACTTCAAGGACCCAATTGTTAATTTCGTCTCACACTCTTCCAAGCTATAAGTAGCTCCCCAATCAGATTGTTGAGGAGGCTTGGCCTCACTTTTTCACACACTCAAACCCTAGTTTCATTCTTAGATAGATTTTCAACATATTTTGCAAGTTTAATTCCATAGATTAGCTTCAAATTTAGTATTTAGTTTGGGCTTTTGAAGATTAAGGTTACATTCACTTGTAATAGCTTAGATTGTTGAAGAAACATCAAGGTGACTTCCACCCAAACTCTCTCTTTTCTATAATATTGTTATTTTCATGTTTATTTCTAGTTTTCTTGTTGTTTTAGCCATGAGTGTTTTCTCAAACACCATTGGCTAAGCTTTTTATGCTTTGGGTGTTTGAAACCATGTGAATATTGAATGTGTGAATTGTTTAGACTTTTATTATTGTTGATATTTGGATTATTGCTTCTCTTATTGGGTTTTATTGGTGCTTTGTGTATTTGCTTCTATTAATCCATATTTTGAGGCATGTTTAGCGTAGACGAGAGTTACATGAACATGTTTAAATTTATGGTGTGAGTTGTTGGTATACAAATGCGTTTATTATACTTTTCATTCGTCGAGAGAGAGTTAATCGTATTAGAACCCCATTAGGAGACATTAATTACTTGAATGGTTATTTGGGTAGTTGATGAGGATTAGGAAGATGCCTTATTACCGGGTTTGGGAACACCTTAGACGTAAGGCTATAGTACCCGAAGGGAAATGATTTTCATCCTAGCATCTTGATGCTCTTAGCAAATCCAAATTGAAGCATAAAAACGGTATAAGCAATCCCACTCGATTTCACTAGGTAGAGAACACCCGAAGCATTCACACACTTGCACTTCTTCGAATCTAGTTCGTAGTTGTTATTTGTTCTTACTTGTCATTTTCTTGTTTTGTTGATTTAGTTGTTGAATTACTTGTTAGCCTTTAGATTGTGTTTAGTTTATTTATTGTCTTTAGATTATTGTTTAGCTTTAGTTTTGCATCCATCTCCAGAAACCGTAGCTACATTAGTTATGACGACGTACAACTCTAGGGATCCATTGCACTAGCCCACCTCCCGTGGTTCGATACTACTTGGTCGAAATACTCACGTGTATACTACTACGATCCCTTATGCTTGAGGGGACGTAGTTAGTCAAAACATATAGACTAAAATTCGTTCAAGTCACCCAGCCCTATTTCATGATTTCACCACACTGTTCATGCTCTGCCCATATTTTTTCAAAACGAAATAGCTTCTTATGTTTTCGAGTGTTTGCTGAGTTTGTGGCCACATTTGATAAACCAAATTCCACATCAATCGGAGCGTGATTTGATAAGTATCTAGTTTTGTGAGTAACCACGTGGGACAAAAACAGATATCTCCAGCTAGGCGTGGCGAAAGCCCGATCAAGGCGGCACTGAATATTCTCCACCCCGCTCCTCCCGTTTATCCATGTGAAGGCATTCCCTCTGTATCTACGGTCCTGGAGATCCAAATTGTTCACAGCTTGCCTGAATTCGTTCATTGAAGTTGATTGACGGGTCTGCCCCCCCTGACGACCACAGAATTTCGTTAAAGTCCCCAAGGCAGAACCAAGGGGTTCCAACTCCAGGGTGTAGTCGACGCAAAAGTTGCCATGTGCAGTGTTTATTTTGATGTTCAGGCCAACCATAGATGTCTGTCCTGATCCAGCTCCCCTCATTCTCACCTTCAATTTCCAATGAGATATGATGTTGGGAGAATGAAGTGAGCGAGACAAAGTTACCTTCTTTCCAGAGCAAGCACATGCCTCCGCTCCTCGCATTTCCAGTACCTACACAGTCGACCGGCAAGCATCCATTGAAGTGTAGAAATTGAGAGTTCACTTTTCCCATTTGAGTACATAGCAGTTTAGTTTCCATAAGAAAGACTATACTCGGATCCTCCTCATGTAGGAGCTTCTTGAGTGCTCGAATTGTAGCCTGGTTCCCAAGACCGCGATAGTTATAGCCTAAGATCATCATTGGGATCGACGGGACTAAGTCTCCGCCGTTTCTTCAGTTTTTTGTTCTATCTTAATCTTTTTCAGCATCTCAGGTGTCCCCTCTCTCACATATTCCATTCTCTTCCAGGCTAGTTGGGATAATCAGAGTTTTTGGTTTTCTGATGTGTTTGTATTTTTTTTTTAGGTTTAGTTGCTGGGCTCTTCATGTTCAAGATGGTGTTCTGGTTTTATTTTTCGGGATTTGCAGGTTGATGTGTTTGGGTGGGTTTCTGGTATTTTGTGGTATTTACTTGGGTTGGGTTGGTTGTTTCCTTCCTTACGGTCGAGATACTTTGGTTTGGCTTCTGATTAGAGGGGATAGTCGGGAGGGGTTTTGGGTTTAGTTAAATGGATAAGAGTTTGGGTTCGTTTACAGTCTTGGGCTCATGGATGGGCGGCGAGGTGTTTGGGATGTTTTCAGTGTTTTTGGATTGGGGGTGGGGTTGGGGTTTTTGTATGTGGTGTCGGTGGTGTGTAGGGTATATGGGATCTCCTTGGGTGGTGGTATGAGAGGTTTGTATGTTAGTGTGTGAGCAAAGCTTTTGAAGTTCGTGGACAGGTGTAAGATTGAAGTGGTGGTAGGTGGGGGGTGACTGTTCATAAATGGTTTGTGGGGTAGAGTGTGTTGGAGGTTGGTGAGACAAGCTTTGATTATTGATGTTTGGTAGAGGTGGCATTACAGAGTGCATTGGTTGTTTTCCACTGAGTGTGGGGTTCCTACCTACCCACTTTTTCATTATAAAAGGTGTTTCTTCCTTTGTCTTCAATCTCCATATCCTCTTGGGCTTCCAACTTACCTTTCCCATCTTCCTTTGCCATGTTCACTTTCCCAAGTGTTTTTTGCAGATCATCCAACCCCTTCTCCTCTGCTGCCATCATATCTGGGTATTCTTGGTCCTTATTTTCGGTCAGATCGTCGCCCTCTGCAATTTTTCTCTTGAAATCTTCAAATAACCTTTTTCTCAGCGACCATTTCTCATTGTCTTTTTCATTTTTCACTTTTTTCCGTTGAGATCGAGGCCTTTTTGGAAGGGGAGGCTCGCATCCATTCTCCGTATGGTAGTTTTCTTTCCTCGATGGATTGTATTTCCTCTGATCCTTCCGTTAGATCGCATTCCCGTTTCATGTGACCAAGCATTCCACAGATGTAGCAGAATGAGGGAAGGCATTCATACCTGAAGGAGACCCAAACCGGAGGGCGATTAGCTTGCTCGATGTAAGTTCCAGTTTTCAGAGGCTTTGATACTTCGATCTGTATTTTTAGGCGGGAACTTCTGTCTAGACCATCGATGGAGGCCTTATCCACTTCTATCACTCTACCGCATTGTTGCCCTATTTTCATCAGACGAGGTTCTTCTCGCATTTCCATTGGTAAATCGTAGACTCTAACCCACAGAACTGCCGTGTCAAAAGTAACAGAGGAAGGCTGTTCTCCTTTTCCTAACTCCTTCAATAGCAGTAGTTTCTTTTCAAAATGCCAAGGTTCTCTAGATAGGACCTCATCCAAGTCGTTTCTTGCTCTAAACTGGAATGAGAACCGGTTAGTTCCCACTTCTTTTGTTGTAAAACCCATTTGGGGCCATGTTGTATGTATATATAAAATTGTTGAAAATATATATATAATTTTTTTTTTAGAATTGTTTGAAATTAAATGTTAATTTTTATGCATGCATGTGTTAATTGTTAGAATTTAATTTTGTAATTATATTGTGTTATGTATTTATATGTATGTTTTAATTAAGTTATATGAATTTATTTGTTAATTAGGGTGTTAGAATTATATTGTGTTATGTATATATATGTATGGTTTAATTAAGTTATATGAATTTATTTGTTAATTAGGGTGTTAGAATAATTATTAGAATATATTTGGAATTATATTAATTAACTTTATAAATAGAGTTGGAGGAATGAGACGTTGGTTGTTTGTGCGTTATAGACGTCGATTGACATGAATTATTCAAGTCGTAGTTGGATGTATAGTCCAAGATTAGTGAATGGGATTATGAACCCCGAATTTGTTAGTGGAGTAAATTGATTTATTGAAGCTGCCACTAGTAATCCGAATTCGATTTGGGAAGGAAAAATTAGGTGTCCTTGTTCGAAAGCTAGATGTCGAAATCAAACTTATAGAGATCCTAATGAAGTGAAATCTCATTTATATCGAAATGGTTTTACACTGAATTATTATAATTGGATTTATCACGGGGTAGAGAGTTGGGGTCCACGTCCATTTCAAAACACTAATGAATTTGCGTCAACATCAAACGATGTTGACCCAGCGGGACCTAGTTTGTACTTGAAAATGTATTAACCCACTTTTAAATGTGCACGTATAGGACCAGATACAGGATGAGTTGACCAATCAATCAGGAGAACCGTCAGATGAACCTACTTCATCGGATGGTTTCCAGGGCCCACCTATACCCGACATGTCTGAATTGTACTTGAAGAAGGTCGGCAGGTCTCATGGACGTGATAGGGGCCTTGGACAAGTAGGCAAGAACAGACGGGTCTCCTCCGGTCCTGGCGAGACGTCACGTGGTACAGCTTATGGACGATTCACCTAGGCCGACATTGACCATGCTATTCCTGAAGAACGGAGAATCAATGAGGAGAGAGAGCAGCGCTTACTCCTACAAATGCAGCAGAAGGAGGAGCGTTTACTCAAGCATTTTCAGGATCAGATGCAAGTGATGATGGGTCGGATGGGTGGGGTGGGTTAGATGGGTGGGATGGGTCAGGTGGGTCAGATGGGTGAGATGGGTGGGATGGGTCAGATGGGTGGGATGGGTCAGATGGGTGGGGCGCCGAGGCCGTCGGGGGCGTCGCACAACGTTCATGATCGTAACCAGGTTGAGGATCAAGATGATGCTGAGGATGATGGTGGTGATGAGGAGTGATACATTTTATATTACTTTGTTATGTGTGATGTTATTATATTACATTGACGTTGAGGATTAATGTTTATTTTAATGTTGTGTGTAATGTTATTTTAATTGACGTGAACATGCTAATGATTATAATTAATGTTGTTTGTGATGTTATTTTTAATTAAATGGATAAGTGAATTGATATTTTTAAATGGATAAGTGAAAATAATTATATTTAATGTTGTGAATTGAAAATTAGAATGAATTTAAATGATGTGATTAGAATAAATTTAAATGTATAAGTGAAAATAATTATACTCAATGTTGTATGTAATTATATTGTTGTGATTTGAAAATTAGAATGAATTTAAATGTTGTAAATTGAAGATTAGAATAAATTTAAATAGTGTTAATTAATACCGTAATTAAATTATTTAATTTGAAACACTAGTTAATTCTCATTTAGAAATAAATATGATATGCTTTGACAATTTAATAAGCAACAATTAAAGTTAGAATGGATTGAATTAAAGAATTAAAAACTAAAATTAAATTGTATATAATTGTATCATTTCACAGCAGGTTCACTTGGAATCTTATTCTCTATTTTTGCTTCATATCAGGCCATCAACATCAAAAATAAGAACTGGGGACTGGAGTATTATACCTTAATCGCACGATGGGATCAGGTGCGAGTGGTCTTGTTCGGCAAATGCACCTAGGCACTAGGCAGGATAAATTTAGAAAGAAAAAAAATGGGGGTGACAAGCTAGGACTATTCAAAGCAGTAGCCATGAATAGAACATGTTACTCACCAGCAGAAACTAAGAACTTTCAAACGTAAGATCAGAACTTCCTCTTCTATGGTTCTACTATAGTAGCATAAAAAAGACACATTGTAAAGTTGTTGCCAAAGGTTTCTGGAATAGAGCCATGCAATTGGTTACTGAGAGAAAGTTGTCTTTGACATTATATTGAAGATTGAGAGTTATATTGCAATATATTTACTTTCCCATGCAGCTGTTTATTTCTTTCAGAATCTAAGTGAAAAAGGTACTGAGAGAAGCTGAGCAGATATATTTAGAGAATAGAAATTTGTACCTCTATGATATCATCAGGCAACAAGAAAATAGAACAATCCACATGTAAGGCTCTTATCCTGCAATATAAATTTAGAAATCTATAATTACCATCTCAAAAAAGTGCAATAAGCCAATAGCATCACATAAACAAGGTATATAGTACGTACATATATATATATATATAGACACTTGTGACAAATGGAAGGTTATCTTCAACCTTGAAACTCTACATGTGAGATTTTCTGCCAGAACTCTTTACTTTTTTGTTGGCCCAGTTCAGTATATCAGTAATCTTCTTTCCTTGAGAAAGGGACCTTGGTTTTTTCAGAAGTTGAAGCATGTTAAACCTCATCAACTCATCAACTACCAAAGAAAACCTGCAACAAAGCGGAACAAATAAATATTACAACCAAGAACATAGCATCCATATTTCAAGTATTAGTTAATCCAGAAATCAAATTGATTTATGAGAAAAACGAATCAAGTTAAGCTGCACCAACCCTCATCAACTGCTTAAATAAAGGAAAAATCACAAAATTACTTGGAAGTATCTTTCTACAGATAAACAAAATTAATGCTCAAACTAGGACGAGAAAATGAGTTGTGGGATATACTGATACATAAAATTCACGGATCACCGATAGAATTGGGGTTTACTGAGTAATATAACTCATTTAACAAAGAAGTGAAGTCACCAGAAAGCAGAAGCCAAGATAACATAAGCTATACATTGTAACTTCTCATGAAAAAAAATTCAATTAATTGACCATTAAATTTCAACTTAAACTTCAGTTAAAACACTGTCGAAATGAAAAATAACACAAGACCAATATGCATAAACAAAATAAGACAAAACCCCTGTCTAAATGAAAAATAAGAGAACATTAAAACCACGATTCAATTAACATATGCACATAATTCAAGCACCAATGGCGAAATTAGAAATCAGAAAATGCAGGCCAAAGAAACTTGTATCATTTCACACGGGATCACTTGAAATCTTATTTTCTATTTTTGCTTCATATCAGGCCATCAACATGAAAAATAAGAACGGGGGACGTACTGGAGTATTATACCTTTAACCGCGCGATGACGAACCGAAATTAGTAAGAAATCAGAAGGATTTTTTCTAATAACTATCAGGGGCGATCTGTCTTGTTCTTCTTCTCAAGCACGATCAATCGCGAAAGGGTGGTTTTCTCTCAATGGAAATTGGGAAATTTTTTAGAGGGTTTCTATTTCATTTTGTTTCAACTCTCGGGGAAACTAGGATATGTTAAAGGGTTTTCACTCCATAGTGGGGGAAAACTGAAAAGGTGGAGCCAATTTTCATTTTGTTTTCATTTATGAACGGACTCAGTTTTATATATAATATTTTTAAAAATAGATTTCAGAATGTTATATAAAAAAAAGGGATTAATACATGTATACATATTTTTAATTGGTACAGGAAGGTTTAATTGTGTCGAGATTAAGGTTTAGGTGAGTTGAGCCAATTTGCAAGTTACTAGTGCTCGATTCGAAAAAATATTAAAATCGATTCGAAGTCAATTGAGTTTAGTCGAGTTTTGAGCTACTCGAGTAGCTACCGAGTTCAAACTCATAAATACTCGGCTCAAAAGGCTCGCGATTCTAATCGAGCTTGGACAATATTTACTGTTTTGACATTAATATGGAGTATAATTCATATATATACATGTAATCCCGTCGAGCCGAGCTCGAGTTTATTTTGCCATTAATTATATTAGAAAAAAAAAGTTTTACAATTTATTTTAAAAATTCTATCGGTAATCGAGTTGAGCCGAGCTCGAGTTTATCGAGTTTCTTATCGAGTCGAGCTCGAGCTTTAAAAATTTAGACTCAATCGAGTTGAGTCGAATTTTGAGCTTTGAGTATAGCGATCGGGTCGAATTTCGAGCTCAACACTACTCAACTTATTTACACGTACCCTATGTAGTGTGTATAATATAACCTTCGTGAATAAATAACTTTTGCATAATTATATATAAATAATTATTGTTTATTTATTTTGGGTATATATATCTTTTTACATGTATAGGAGAGAGGTGAAAGTGTTAGGGTGTGTTTTGAAACTCTACAAACTGCTTTCAGAATCACTTATTTTCAAAGCTGTCTCTCACAGCTTTTCAAAAAAAAGTGATTCTGGAAACAGTTTGTAGAGTTTCAAAACACACCCTTAAACCTCTTGCAACAGAATTACTAACACGAGTTGACGGACACTTTGGAAGTGACTAACATAGCCCGACACAATCAACAAAAGTTATTAAGATAAAACATGAAATGTTGAACGATGGTAAAAGTGGCGCTCAGATAGAGACTAGTTTAGACAAGTAAAAGCTAGAAATGTGACTAGCTACTGATGCTGCCTGTTGACTGCTGACTGTAAACAAATCCACCATGAGTTGTCAATGATTTGGAGCATTACGAGTAGAGATGGCATAAATTGAGTTGACTCAGTTTGACAATTGTATGCTCGAGTATCGACTACTCAAGTGACGACTTGATAAATAGTCCGTCAAGATGAATCTAGTGTGTTTTATTAGAAAGTTGATACTGCTTATAAAAAAAATATATTAGTTGGGTCAAGCTGACAAGCTAGCATGTGTCAATGTTGACTAGTCAACTACGAGTGATTTGAACACGTAGGACGAGCTAAGGAGCCATAATCAGCAATTCTTCTCGAGTTCATGCTACGATTATTTTTCGCGTGTTAACTGAATAATATACTCGAACAATTGTTTATCATGAAAATACGGAGTATTTTAAATTTTTAAAAAAATATTCTTACAAGATATATACATCCCCACTACATAAAAATGACTTAATTTTAATAAAGTTACTTAAAAGAAGTTTGGAGACAAAAAACGAGTGTGAGCCAAAAATATGACTAGGTTGCAAAATTAAAATTCGTGCACCGAGTACATATGAAACTTAATTTTTTTTTAACTTATTTTTAACGGAAATTGGTAAACACCATCATTTAGTAAAATTATTTATTAACACTTTATTTAATTGTCAATACCAAATTCAATTTATTTAGATGGAAATAAATATTTAAATAAATAGCGGGAAATCCACCAAAAAGTATTAAATTTCCCGGCAATTGTTTTTCACCAAAAAGTATAACACTGCCGCTAATTTTTTGACCACTTTCTCACGGAATTTTCTGTTTTTCCCTCTCCTTTTTTTTGGTCTTAGCATTCTGCTTCAGCACTCACACCAATTTTTGTTTTTCCCTCTCTTTACCGGCGTCGAGTTCTCATTGAAGAATCTATATGTCTAGAATTGAAGATGTTTCTTTTGGTGCTTCTATCTTTACAAGTAATTTCCTAACAAGATCAACTTCAGTGAATCGTTGAAATTTGAATGGAATGCTACTCATCGTTGAAATTTTAATGAAATGTTACTCACGCTTTGATATTAGAGAGATCAATGTCCAGATTCAAAGCAGTTGGAAGAAACTCATCAATCTCTATTCTGATTTGTGTGTTTCTTGAAGGTAAACTATATGTTCTAATAATTTATCAAAGCCTTCGATATTATGTGCATTTTGGTCAACATAGATGTGTGGTACTTTATCACTGTTAATGATGATTTGATTTTGGATGATTCCATCTTGGCAGAGTTTGCAGGATAAATGATGCCAAAACATGTAGATAACCTGCTTGATGAAATGCTCCAATGGAAGGGCGCGAGCACTTGGCTGGGGTTTGGGCTATTCGGTTGTAAAAAATATTTGTTTTGTGTGAAATTGTCCATAAGCTTAATAATTTTTTCTTTTATCTGTAGACCATGCCTCTTTGAACTCTCTGGAGAATAGTTTGTTTCTGAATATATTTGGAAAATGCAGATGGGCACATTTGATTTATTTTTGTAATTGAAAGGTGGTTGGAGAATCCCCATCAAGGTAATGTGGATACATGATAAAAAGAAACAATCTAGTAACATCTTGGTATGTTGATTACTATATGCTATTATAATTATTGATTTTGGAGACATCTTGCATTCTGGTGTTGCATTGTCTACTCATCATGACTCTATCTATAAAAGCCATATTTGTAAATAAATTGATCCAATAAGCAGGGACATTAGAGAGAAGTTGTATAAGCAACTTTGTGTAGCAAGGAAAGTGTTGCACTTGTATGCAAATATATTTCATTTGATATTGCAGTTTTTTAGTTTGTACTTCTATTAGATATCTTATTTATTTTTATGAAGTTTATTAATCATTGAAAAGAATAAGTTTGGTTATATCTGTATGTTGTAAGTTTCTTAATATCACTGTGCACTAGATATTTAACTCTTTAGTATATTATGTGTTTCTTTGTTCATCTGAGTTAATGCTGTCAAGATGATTCCGATCGGTTAGACGTCTTCAACTAATTAGAACACTTGAATATAGAAGAAATAACTGCTCTAGGATAGTAATTCAGAAAAGTAATCAACGAGACAAACAGCACACAAGGATTTAAGTGGTTCGATCAATGTGATCTACATCCACTGGACCAGACTAGTACTTCTTTGATTGATAAAGAATGTTTACACACTCATTCACTCGGAATTGGATATTTCCTCACTTCACTCGTGAACTCACACAACTCAAAGAATACAATAACGTACTAAATCTCTCATCCTAAAAAGGTGTCAACCTTTACAATGTACACAAACAAGAGTTTATAAAGACCAAAGGTAGTTGCTGCTGTTAGGAACTGTTTTGAGTAGTTATCAACCGTTTGCAACCGCTTGTAACAACCCATGTGCTCTGTTATTGCCCAACTGAAATGGTAGTTATGCCCTCAAGTTGTTGTAACTGTAAAACTATTAGTTAAACTAACTAACTTCAAACCAGAAGAATTGCCCATAAAGATCAGATCACTACTTAGTGTTCTGATACCCAACTCTTCTGCTCTGATTATCAAAAGCTAACTCTGCTGATAGACTTCATACTGTGCTGATCTTAACTGCACTGACCAAGTACTGTGCTGACCCTGGTACTGTGCTGACCCAAGTACTCTACTGAAGTACTGATCTTGGTCCAGTCTGCTGAAGTACTGATCTTAGTCCAGTACTGTGCTGATCTTACTGTGCTGATCCCAACTGTGCTGAATTCTAAGCATCACCTTCTCATCTGATTGAAACCCTTCAACTCATCTGATAAGGCCTAAGTCATCTTATCTGATCCTATCAGCTCAGTAGTTTACTGTGCTGATTTTGAGATTATGAGATAACACTCACAATTCTCCACCTTTAGCTCATAATCGAACTAATCTCCACCAAAACAAAAACACCAACACTATTCTCCTCAAAGAATAGCCTCCACTACTGATCTTCTGCCACAAGAACAGTAGCCTTCTCCTCAGAGGAATTAATGCAGTCCAATAAGTCTAAGACACAAGCCAAACTTCTCTTTTGGCAATGCCTTAGTGAACGCATCAGCAGGGTTCTCCTCTGTAGCAATCTTCACTACCTGGACCACCCCCTTCTCAACAATATCCCTTACAAAGTACAGCTTTACATCTATATGTTTAGTTCTCTCATGATACCCCTGATGCTTTGCAAGATGTATTGCACTTTGGTTATCACAGAAGACAGCCACACTTCTTTGTGATATACCAAACTCCTTCAAGATCCCCCTAAGCCACATGCTCTCCTTTACTGCTTCAGTCAAGGCTACATATTCTGATTCTGTAGTAGATAATGAAACTACGGACTGATGTATTGACCTCCATGATATAGCTGTACCAAATAAGGTGAATACATACCCTGTCAAGGACTTTCTTGTGTCTACATTGGCTGCATAGTCGGCATCAACATATCCCACAAGTGCTTCTCCCTCATCTGATATCTTCTGAAATTTCAGACCTTTCTCAGCTGATCCTAGAACATATCTCATGACCCACTTAACTGTCTCCCAATGACTTAAGCCTGGATCACTCATGTATCTGCTGATTACACTCATTGCATGAGTTAAATCTGGTCTACAACACAACATAGCATACATTAAACTCCCTACTGCACTGGCATAAGGAACCTTACTCATCTAAGCTCTTTCTTGGCTGTTCTTGGGACACATCTGATTGGATAGCTTCTGATGCTGGCCAATTGGTGTAGAAACTGACTTAGCTTGATTCATCCTGAATCTCTCTAACACCTTCCTCAGATAGGTAGGCTGACTAAGCTGAATTGCTCTCTCAACTCTACTGATCTCCATCCCAAGAATCACTTTAGCTTCACCAAGATCTTTCATCTCAAACTCCCTTTTGAGAATCTCCTTAACCTGATTGATATTGTTAATAGACTCCCCAGCTATTAACATATCATCTACATACAACAGAAGATAGGTAACTGAACTCCCAACTCTCCTGAAGTAAACACAGCTGTCATACAAGCTTCTTGCAAAACCAGCTGAGCAAATGTACTCATCAAACCTCAAGTACCATTGTCTAGGGCTTTGTTTGAGGCCATAGAGTGATTTTCTGAGTAAGCACACTTTGTCTTCTCCATCTTCTATGTCCAACCCTTCTGGTATTTTCATGTAAATCTTCTCATCTAAAGTCCCATGAAGAAATGTTGTGGTCACATCCATCTGATGCAGCTCCAATTCATATTGAGCAACCATAGCCAACAAGATTCTGATGCTACAATGTTTTACAACAGGTGAGAAGATTTCATTAAAGTCAATACCTTCTTTCTGTGTAAATCCTTTAGCTACAAGTCTTGCCTTGTACCTAATCTTGCCACCTCTCTGAGCCTCCACCTTTTTCTTGTAGATCCACTTACACCCAACAAGTTTCTTGTTCTTAGGCCTCTCAACAATCTCCCAAGTCTGGTTCTTGTTCAGAGATAACAGTTCTTCCTCCATAGCAACTAACCACTTCTCTTTGTCATGGCAGTTTATGGCTTCTGTGTAAGTTTTAGGCTCCAAAGACTCCACCTCAAGAGTTGCACATAATGCAAATGATACTATGTCAGCTTGACCATACCTCTGAGGTGGGTGGACTTCTCTTCTGGTTCTGTCCCTAGTGAGCTGATAGTCATGAAGATCAGTATCACTATGAGTAGTTTCCTCCTCATCTGGATCAATCTGCTCTTCAGTTACTGTTCTGGTTTCAACATGCTCCACCTCAACCTGTGTCTCATCTGGTCTGTTGTGTGCTGCACTTGAACTTGCCTCTTCTTTCAATGGCATTCTACTTTCATCAAAAGTTACATCTCTGCCGATAATACACTTCTGCATCCCAGCTTCAAGGCACCACAATCTGTATCCTTTCACACCTGAAGGATATCCTATGAACACACATTTCAAGGCTCGAGGCTCAAGCTTATCTTGCTTGACATGGGCATATGCTGAACAACCATACACCTTCAAATTACTGTACTCAGCTGCATGGCCAGACCATAACTCTTCTGGAGTTTTAAATTGCACAGCTGAGGAAGGGCTTCTGTTTATCAAGTAGGCTGCTGTTGACACTGCTTCTCCCCAAAATACTTTAGGCAATCCAGAGCTGCTCAACATGCATCTAACTCTCTCAAGTAAAGTCTGGTTCATTCTCACAGCTACTCCATTCTGCTGAGGTGTACCTGGTACTGTTCTATGCCTCACTATACCCTTCTTCTTGCAGAAAATATTGAACTCTTCTGATATGAACTCCAGCCCATTATCAGTTCTCAAATGCTTTAGATTCTTTCCAGAAATGTTCTCCACCTCAGTGAGCCATTCCTTAAATTTTTCAAATGCTTCTGACTTGGATTTCAGGATAGTGATCCATACCTTTCTTGAGTAATCATCTATGATAGACATGAAGTATCTCCCACCACTTCTGGTCTGATTCCTAGCTGGCCCCCATAAATCTGAATGGACATAGTCCAAAATTCCTTTGGTAGAGTGTGAACTCTTCCCAAACTTCAATCTCTTGGATTTCCCAAGAATGCAGTGCTCACACAAATCAAGCTTTGTGATCTTGTCACCACATAGCAATCCTTGCTTACTTAGCTCAAGTAGGCCCTTCTCTCCTACATGACCTAATCTTCTGTGCCACAACATTGAGTTGTCTTGCACCCTTGCCACATCTGATCTGCCAATAACTGTTCCCCCCTTAAGAAAGTAGAGATCATTTCTTCTCTCACCTTTAAGAACAGTAAGCTTCCCCTTTGAAACTCTGAGCTCTCCATCTTCAGACTGGAATTTATAGCCCAATGAATCCAGCATACCAAGAGATATCAAATTTCTCTTGAGTTCAGGAACATACCTGACCCTCTTGAGAATCCTCACTACTCCATCATACATCTTCAAGTGTACTGTACCTTCACCTCTGACTTTGCAAGTGTGATCATTCCCTAACAACACAGAACCTCCATTCTGATGCTTAAAATCATGAAACCACTCTCTTCTTGGAGTCATGTGGAAAGAACACCCTGAATCTAAAATCCAATCTTGCTGCTCTTTAGTGGAAGTGATGGATAGGGACTGAGCTGACTCATAGCCTTTCTGCTCCTTATCATCTTGGGTTTGATTTACTTGATTCTTATCAACAGGGTTCTTAGGACCAGATTTTCTCATAAGCTGTTTGTACTTGTAACAAGTACTCTTAAAGTGCCCAGGTTTGTTGCAGTGGTGGCACACTACTTCCCCTTGATTTGACACTGCTGATTTTCCCTTCTCAGCTCCCTTGGGTTGACTAGACCCCTTCTTGGAGACAGATTTCTTCTGTCCTCCCTTGATTGCCAATCATTCCCCACTGCTACTTTTATCTCCTTGAGATGTTTTGTTATGTAACAGCTTGGACTTGACAGCCAAGATCACATCCTCCAATGTGATTGCTTCCTTTCTACCATACAAGATGGTGTCCTTTAGGATTTCAAAGGACTTAGGCAGAGCACTCAACAAGATCAGAGCCTTATCCTCTTCCTCTAACTTGACATCCAAATTCTCCAGATCATCAAGAATCTTGTTGAACTCATCTAGCTGCTCCGTAATGGGTTTGTCATCTCCCATTCTAAAGGCATACAGCTTCTGCTTCGAATAGAGTCGGTTAGCAAGAGTTTTCACCATATATAGCTTCTCAAGCTTATCCCAAACCTCCTTCGCTGACTTCTCTTTAGCAACCTCCCTCAAGACCTTATCTCCAAGGCAGAATAGGATCGTGCTTCGAGCTTTCCTAAGCAACTTGCTCCTTTCAGCCGTAGCTGTTGCAGATTCTTCTGCAATCTCTTCGGATTCTTCGAGGGCTTCGAATAATCCTTGCTGTTCAAGGAGGGCCTGCATCTTGACCTTCCACAGCCCAAAATCTCCAGTGCCTGTAAACTTCTCTATGTTGTACTTGGTAGAATTCCCCATCTTTAGATCTGCAGCTACTTCGGTTTCCCACAGACGGCGCCAATTGTCAAGATGATTTCGATCGGTTAGACGTCTCCAACTAATTAGAACACTTGAATATAGAAGAAATAACTGCTCTAGGATAGTAATTCAGAAAAGTAATCAACGAGACAAACAGCACACAAGGATTTAAGTGGTTCGATCAATGTGATCTACATCCACTGGACCAGACTAGTACTTCTTTGATTGATAAAGAATGTTTACACACTCATTCACTCGGAATTGGATATTTCCTCACTTCACTCGTGAACTCACACAACTCAAAGAATACAATAACGTACTAAATCTCTCATCCTAAAAAGGTGTCAACCTTTACAATGTACACAAACAAGAGTTTATAAAGACCAAAGGTAGTTGCTGCTGTTAGGAACTATTTTGAGTAGTTATCAACCGTTTGCAACCGCTTGTAACAACCCATGTGCTCTGTTATTGCCCAACTGAAATGGTAGTTATGCCCTCAAGTTGTTGTAACTGTAAAACTGTTAGTTAAACTAACTAACTTCAAACCAGAAGACTTGCCCATAAATATCAGATCACTACTTAGTGTTCTGATACCCAACTCTTCTGCTCTGATGATCAAAAGCTAACTCTGCTGATAGACTTCATACTGTGCTGATCTTAACTGCACTGACCAAGTACTGTGCTGACCCAAGTACTGTGCTGACCTGGTACTGTGCTGACCCAAGTACTCTGCTGAAGTACTGATCTTGGTCCAGTCTGCTGAAGTACTGATCTTAGTCCAGTACTGTGCTGATCTTACTGTGCTGATTCCAACTGTGCTGAATTCTAAGCATCACCTTCTCATCTGATTGAAACCCTTCAACTCATCTGATAAGGCCTAAGTCATCTTATCTGATCCTATCAGCTCAGTAGTTTACTGTGCTGATTTTGAGATAACACTCACAAATGCTCACTTGAGTTAATTTTGTTTATCTGATATAGTCATTTCTTTTAACAGTTGAAGACTTGGAGTAGTGTTTTGCTCAAGGGAAATATGAGAAGTACATATGTGTTCTATTTTCACTTTTTTGTATATTGAAAATTAATGCGGATAAGGTGAAGTGAGTCAAAGATATTAAATTTGACTAGGGGTTATATTTATGTTTAAACTAAATAGCAACCTATCTTTTGTTATATATATATTTTTTTGACCATGTTACAGCAGAGACATCTGGACTGAACCTTGACACACTTCCTTAGAAGCCTTGCTGAACAGCTAAGTGTTGAATTTGGTTGTTCCTCAGCAAGACGTTTTCTCTTGAGAGCTTCGTTCATATCTCTAACAGCCCTTACGACATCATCACCAATCTCAGGAACTATGCTGATACAACACCTTCTTCTCCTATGGGCTTCGACTGGAGATGCACCTACGGACCTTGATGCATTAATATCATTGCCATCCTCTCGGAAGGAATGTCTGTGACCTCCAAGCAAATATCTCCCATGTCCACGAAAGAAAGGATGCTCAGGACTTGAACTTGCTGTCCTTTGTTCAGCTATGCTACACTACCAAAATGTATTAGCCACATTTTGTTCACTATAAGGTAATCCATCGACTTCTCTCTGATCTGAAAATCCACACAGGACTGTTTGGTTCAATAGGTGAATCATATGAATCATTTTTTTTTTGCAAAATCACTCTCACTGGCAGAGAAATGAGTGAGAAAGGCTGCATTTGCTGAGCTTGGTATCAGCTTTCCAGGATTTTCTGCGAGATCAACCAAATGTTCTACAGAATAAAAAATTACTGCAACGTACATGTGCTTATATGTTTCTCTTTGTGCCATTACTCCTCTAGGTAAATCCTTACCACCATAAGCATACTTTCTAGATCGATAGTATCAGCAAGATCTTTTGTTATTATGCTTCAGAAGTTTTTTACATTTTTAATACGTTTATTAATCTTTGTAACTAAGCATGATGATGCATGTCATTAAGTATGTCTAAGAATTTGGCATTAATATTTATGAGATTGTGCAGTAATAGAGTGTTGAAAAATGAAATAGGTAATCAAGCTTGGAAGTGAGAAAAAAAAGAAGTTATACAAAGATTTATTCATGTGCTTAAGGTACAAATGTTTATAATTTGATTTTAAAAGCAAAAAAATTGATTTGATCTAATATTATTTATGCATTAGTCTGATGATTAATTTGTTATGATTCTCTTAATTAAATAAGATTTCAATTAAACTACAGTTTGGTTTCATTTATGTATCAAAAGTTAATCATAGCATTACACCCCTAGCATTTTTTGTGATTTTTTCTAAAATGAATTTGGTCTTGATTATGAATGAGCAATTTATTTTTGTAGATAAGTCAATGACTCCATAATATAAATTTAGATTATATTGGTTTTATTGAGCTTGCTAGAGATGTTATGTTGCAGCAAAATCAAAAGTTATTTGCTTGCATGCATTTTCAGATTTTGTAGTTCATGTGGTTTTCATTTGTTGTTAATTTAATATTTATTAAACCCTTTTCGATGAATAGTTAAAGTGTATTTTTTTTATGTTTTTTGAGATTTTGATAGTAAGAAATTTTACTTTATATCAAGTCAGTTTATGTGTGAGTTTATATCAAGTAGATTGTATAGAAAAAATAATACTTCTTCATTATTCTGAAAGTTGTCTATTTGTTGTTTGCACATTGATTAAAAAATATAGTACTCCTCCCTCCCCCTATAAGTTTCTCACTTTCCTTTTATGAATGTTCCACAATAAGTTTCCCATTTTATTTTTTTCAATTTTTAGCATATGATTTTCCCTCTCCCAATCACATCACTTACACTTTATCTATTATTTTATCATACTTCATCTCCCACTCATCTATTATTTTCTCTCTCATAATATATATGCAATAGGTTGTTGATATTGAGAAAGATATATAAGAAAATAAAAAGTAGAAAGATGGATATGAAAGGGAAAAGTTAGAGAACTATAGGAAAGATAAAATGTAGAGAGATGAAGGGATTAATAAGTTTATAGATGAGATTTGAAATTTTTAACTTGTATAACACGTAAATAAAAAAGCTTCTTAAACTATGTTGCAATGTGGTATTCTAAAATTTTAATTTCTTTCTTCCTTTTTGCCATTTAATTTTTATGTTACATGTTAATTAAATAAAGAGTTACCTAAAAATTTTATTTATTAGAAGTGTTACCATTTTATGTTACAAAACTTAATACAAAAAAAATGTTACTTAAAAAATGTTACTTAATTAAAAGTGTTGCATTTAAGTGTTACATATTACTCAAGTGTTACAAAAATGTTACAAAAACAATAAAATTATAAAAGTGTTACCAAAATATGTTACCTAAAGTAGCTTTCATAAAAGTGTTATATTTAGGTGATATATTAGACCCTTTTATGTTGTAGTGTTTTTAAAAATTTTATTTATTAAATTTTAATTTTCAAACTTAAAGGACGTAAATTGTACTATTTAGGCTGAATCCCAATTTATTTCTCACATTCCGGTGAGTTTGAAATTTTTTCGGTAGGACGTAAATTAGATAAAAAAGGATGTAAATCTAAAAAGTGAAAACTTAAAGGATATAAATTGAATTAGACCTAGGTTACCTGACGTAAAATGAATTTTTCTCGTACAAAACATAAGGTATTTTTGTAAATTTCTCAAAATTGCGATCATCCTTAAAATTTATTCCATTTTCAAATTGTTTATGAGGAATCCATTATACAGTATATGTTTTCACTTTCCTAATCTCTGAAATCCAACAAATTATTATTGCATAATTTCTCTCCATTTTATTTTTTCAGGAAAAGTATATAATTATATTTCAATTAACTTCAATGTTAAGGAAAAAAAATGTATTTAAAGGGAAAAAAGAGAGGAAAAAACTTTAAATTAAGAAGAGAAGAAAAACTGTCAACACTCAAACGAGCTAACCTCTGAGTTGCAATGGCGAAATCGATTTCATTGCTTCCCGCCATTAATTACCATATTCGATGGCCTAGCTTCTCCGGCTGATTACCAAGCGTCGTCGTCTTGTTCCGATCCCAAAATTCTTTCGAATGTGAGTTGAAAGAGGCCAAGCTCAGAATTGCTCGGTTAGGTATTTTTTTTATGTTTACCCTCGGTTCAAAATTATCCTTCTTAAATTGAATTGATACTGATCGAGTGGCTACTATTCTAATCGTAGAATTGAAATTGGAGAAGCAAATGCTAAAATCGAGTATTTCAGAAACTCCGAGAAGAAATATTGATGGATTGACGGAATTTTGAGCTCACTACTCTTGAGGAGGAGGTATAATTTGAAACGATGATGTTGAGTTGTAAGAAAAATATATATTGTTGATAGATTTGGTCGTCTAGTATATTGATAATTAAAAAAATGAATACTCAAATTATTGAACAATGAAAATATTATTTATTTATTTTGTTTAATGTGATTCAAAATTAAAGAAATTAACAAATTAAATTATCAATCATATTTTCTTTTTTAAATTAATTTTTTAAGAGGTCAAGTTTTTTTTTTTTTTTACTTATTTGTATAATACTACTACGTGGGATAATTGCAAACATGTTTAAAAAATACAAAATTAATATAAAAAACATGAAAAATATAATTTTTATGAAATCAATTTCATAATTAAAATTAAATATGTATACAATAATTATTTTATATATGAGTATCAATAGTGCAATAAAAAAATTATTTAAGACAATTTTTACAATTATCTCACTACAAAAATATCTTATTAAATCAATTTACCATTAATTATATTATTAATTTTACTTAATTTAAAAAAATACTAAAAAAATATTTTAATATATATATGGGGGGTGGGGGTGGGGGGGGGGGGGCAAGGCCCCCCTTCGACATGCTATAGTACCGTCCATGTTTGATATCACGTCAATCGCACGAGCCTCTTATCCATTTTTTATTGAATCACGGCGGGGGACAAATTCAAATAGAAAAACTCGCATTAGGTTTAGGTATAATCGGGCTCGAACTAATGACTTCCACCATGTCAAGGTGACCCTCTACCACTGAATTATATCCCTTCCCGGCCCCCATTTAGGGAAGGCAATTTATACCGAACCTGTGGTGACCCGTCCCGTCCCAATCGAAAATCGAAAAAATTTAAATTGGGGACGGGGCGGGGACGGTATTTATATGCCTCGCCTCGAATCCTCCCCGAAATATATTATGTGCATATTTTTTATACTTATGCATGTATATATCCCTCTCTATATTCATTATGTATGTATGTATATATCTCTCTATATATACAAATATTGTTACGATTATTTATGTTTTGTTCTTTTAAATTATTTTATAATATAATTGATTCTCAATAATATAAATATTTTTTTAAGGAGATATAACAATTATTAAAATATAAAATATTAATTAAATTAAAAAAATCGGTTTTCGGGTCAGGGATACCCGATATCGATTGGGACGGGGATGGGGATCGATTTTCAAATTTTCCCCGACAAGGATCGAGGCGGGATCGCGGACGAAAATTCTCCGTTAGGATCGGGGCCGGGGGAGGCATAAATCGGTACTGCCCGCCTTGTTGCAACTCCTTGCCCCCATCGATAAATAGAACTGACTAATCCTACGTCAAAGGGTCGAGAGACTTTTTGTCATCCTGGCATCGAGCTATTTTTCCACAGGACCTCCCCTACAGTATTGTCATTAGTGCTTTGAACGTCTCTAATTCAAAATCGAACATGAAACTTTGGTTTCATTCGGCTTCTTTATGGAATATGATTAAATTCATTGATCTAAGATGTGAACGAACTAGACAAAATTATACCCATATTGGAAAAAGCAACACCAAAGATTTGGGACCAAAAGCGGTTAGCGGTGACCATAGAATAAGTTTCTTCGGCTTTAGTTGGGTTAAAAGCACGGAATGTATTTGCACCAGCAACCTTCGTCGCCATCTTTATATCTGATTAACTTGTAAGTTTTACGGGGTACGCCTTATATATCACTTTTGGGCAACCTTCTCAAAAAGATGAATCTACTTTTAAGAATCATTAAATCCTATAAATGATTGTTATGGTCTATCATCCAAATTATTTTAAAGAAAAGAATCAAATAAATTTCTATGATGAAACAAAATATTTTGCACTTCTCCTTCAAATTTTTTTTTTGGTCCTTGTATGTGAACTAACATATGAACTAATAATATATTGTATGTGAACTAACATATGAACTAATAATATATTGTATGTGAACTAACATATGAACTAATAATTCCTCACGTGAACCATCAGTTACATCTTCATGTGACTCATGACCAAGAGTTAAACTCTCATTCTCAATTCTCATCTGCACGTCCTCATTTGGTTCCCAATCAATAGCAACTTGATTGCTTGTTCCACCAAATAGTGGTTGTACAGCCTCCTTGTATGGAAAAACACCTTCCACAAATTTCACATCTCTTGAAGTGTAAATTTGCTTGGTCTCCAAATCAAAAACTCGATACCCTTTTTGTGAGTAAGGATATCCAACAAAAATACATTTCCGTCCTCTTATCCCAAATTTATCTCCCCCTTTCCGATTATCCTTAGCATAAGCTAAACAACCAAAGACCCGAAGATGTTGATAAAAGGGCTCTTTGTTAAACAAAACTTCATAGGGGGTTTTATTTTTGAGAACTTTAGATAGCAATCAGTTTATAATATAAGTAGCAGTCAACACACACTCCCCCCAAAATTCTATAGGCAATCCTGCTTCGAAGCGCAAAGCTCTTGCAACTTTCAAGATATGTCTATGCTTTCTTTCGACTACCCCATTTTGTTGGGGTGTGTCAGTACACGAAGTTTCAATTATAATCCCATTATCACTATAGTAATCCAACATATATTTTGATTGAAATTCTATTCCATTATCAGTACGAATTATTTTAACACCTTTTCCATATTGATTACGAACCATATTGCAAAAGGATGTCAAAAAATTACCCACTTCAGACTTATACTTCATAAGAAAAACCCAGACTCCTCTGCTAAAATCATCAACTACTGACAGAAAATAGTGTGCACGCGAAAAAGAAGCAGTACGATAACTACCCCAAATATCACAGTGAATAAGATCAAAACATGAATTAGTTTGTATGCTACTACAAGGAAAAGGCAATCTAGTCAATTTTGCCTTTAAACAGGAATCACAGTGTTCAATATTATTATTGTCAAAACAAATAAAAGAATGCAATTTTAAACTTGAAGCGTGCCCTAATCTCTAATGCCAAATCTTTGAATCAACGGTCACTGACATGGCCATACCTTCTCCGGTCACCGGCTCCAAGTAGTAAAGACCATCACAATGTTTACCCAATCTAATCAGGTTCCTCGAAGGTAAGTCCTGTAATATGCAAAAATTCGGAAAGAATGTGAGCACACAATTCAAATCTTTCGTTAATCTGCTAACTGAAAGTAAATTGCATTTGAATTCAGGAATATTTAGGACACGGTTCAATCTCAACCCATTTGACAGGATCACATCACCAATGCTCTTGACTGGGATAGTTGCACCATTTGCTATTTTCACCGGTGTCTCATTCTTCGTCCCTATTTCATTCTCAAGAACCCTTCTATCACATGTAATATGTTCAGTTGCCCCAGAATCAATTATCCAGGGCCTTAAGTCATCAATTTTACCTGCCATATTTATTGTAGATGTGGCTTCTTCACGAGCAGCATGTGATTCACCCACATCTTTACTGAAATAATTGACAAGGCTTGAATATTGATCGGCTATTAATCCCGGTATGGGACTATGTCCTGCTGCGATGTGAGCAGATTTCCCAGAATTTCTTTCTTTGTTCCATGAGTAGTCTTTCTTGTTACCTTCACGTCCGCCTTTCTCACGATTTTTCGGGTACCCAATAACTTCATAACATTCATCCACTGTGTGATATAATCTTCCACAGTGAGTGCATTTCTTGGGTTCACGTCCATTCTCCCTTCGTTCTCCTACGCCTTTGTCTTGACGTCGTGCCCCTTGCAATTGAAAAACATCAGCCTCGACGGTTGTCTTTCTAGTGGATGATGTTTGTTTTTGCTTCTCGTCTTCAGAAATGATGTGGAATGCTGTTCCGAGAGACATTGTGGGTTTTGTGCTCATAATTTAGGTTTTAACTGCTCCATAATTCTCGCCTAGGGCCATAAGAAACTCGTACAAGCGCTCTTTTTCTCTCATTGCCATTAACTGTTTGGGAACATCACAAGTGCAGCCATTGCACTTGCATTTAGGGACTGAAGAAATGGACTCAAACTCATCCCATAAACCCTTGAGTTTGGTATAATAGGCTGAGACTGAAAAATTCTCTTGTCGAGTGAGTGTGATAGCTCGTTTTAATTCAAACGCCCAAGGAGCGCTTTCACTACCGAATCGTTCGTGAAGATACTCCCACACTTCTCGTGATGTTTTAGTATGCTTTACGCTGCTGCGCATTTCTTTGTCCATTGCGCTGTGCAACTACCCCCTCACCATAGCGTTGCACCGCTTCCATAATAATAATTCAGATGAACCTTCAGCCGGTACTGGAAGAGTCCCATCAACAAAACAAAATTTATTCTTCGCGTAGAGTGCGTTACTCATTTCATCAGCCCAATCAACGTAATTTCCATCATTGAGAGGATCACTCATGAAAACAATGTTTGGATTATCAGATCCGGAGATGTAATATGGAGACATCACATCAACATTGGTTGAACCAATGGTTTTGGAATCAGATGTCTCTTCTCCCTTCTTTGACATGATTTAATATGGTGGGGGAACTAAATAAGGTTGATGAAAAGAAAAAAAAAAAACTATGCGGAAGCTAATTGATCTTTAATCTCTGTTGCCATGCAAAATTCAAGAATACACACAGAAGAGAAGGTTGGGGAATATTTTTGTATTGATTAACAACAGTAGAATAGAACCTATATATACAAAGGTTGCAGACCAAATCTGCATATTCCTAGCAATTGATTTGGACGAAAATAGACTAACTAGAAAAGGAAAAAATAATCAATTACAATAATCAATAATAAGAGATATGGTAAGTGTATCAAGATTAGCCGCAAGATAATATGTGAGATAATATCAAATCTTTCACTCCCCCTCGAGTTGAATAGGTAGTTTCATTAGGTTAAAAAATCTTACTGTGCCCATTCTGATTGTAATTGTGAAACTTGTTTGCTTAATCTTTATCTATTTTAGCTTAATTATTGACGTTTGGGTGCCTTTAGAATTGATAGTTAATTCTTCAATCATAACTGCCGTAGCTTAATTCAAGAATGTTAATTGATATTGTAACAGAACAGTGGATTCAAATTCAGCAACTCGAGCGGGCTGTTCACATGGCAGAGGTATCTATATATTTCCTATTTTCTTGCAAAGTATATATATGTGCAGAAAACATTCTAAAATCGATCCATTGTATACCAGTCAATTACTCACTCAAGTTTTTTTTTTGTATTTTTTGGTTTCGGGGAAAACCGATTTTTTTTAAATTGGGAATGGGGCGGGGACGGTATTTATATGCCCGCCTCGAACCATCCCCGAATTATATTATGTGCATATGTATGTATATATCTCTCTCTATATACAAATATTGTTACGATTATTTATGTTTTGTTCTTTTAAATTATTTTTAAATAAATAATTATATAATATAATTGATTCTCAATAATATAAATATTTTTTTTAGGAGATATAACAATTATTAAAATATAAAAATCGGTTTTCGGGTCGGGGATACCCGATACCGATTGGGATGGGGATGGGGATTTTATAATTTTCCCCGTCGAGGATCGAGGTGGGTTCGGGGACGAAAATTTCATGTCGGGATCGGAGCCGGGGGAGGCATAAATCGGTCACGCCCTGCCCTGTTGCCATTCCTAGCCCCCATCAATAAATAAAAATGACTAATCCTAAGTCAAAAGGGTGAGAGACTTTTTGTCATCGTAGCATCGAGCTATTTTTTCGCATGACCTCGCCTACAGTATCGTCATTAGTGCTTTGAACGTCTTTAATTCAAAATCGAACATGAAACTTTGGTTTCATTCGGCTCCTTTATGGAATACCTTTAGTGCTTTGACCATGGAATAAGTTAAAAGCACGGAATGTATTTGCACCAGCAACCCTCGTCGCCATCTTTATATCTTGTTTACTTGTAAATTTTACGGGGTACGCCTTATACAGTATATCACTTTTGGGCAACCTTCTCAAAAAGATGAATCTACATTTAAGAATAATTAAATCCTATAAATGATTGTTATGGTCTATCATCCAAATTATTTTAAAGAAAAGAATCAAATAAATTTCTATGATGAAACAAAATATTTCGCACTTCTCCTTCAATTTTTTTTTTTTTGTCCTTTTATGTGAACTAACATATGAACTAATAATATATTGTATGTGAACTGATAATGTATTGTATATAAACTAATACTCCATCCGTTCGTCTATAAGCTTTTCATTTTGACATTTTAGTATGTCCGTCTATAAGCTTCTCATACGAGAAAATGGTGAGGCAGATAGATCAAGCTTTATATGGGGTAAGACCCGGCCCTCATATCCGATAACATAGATATTGATGACTCCGAGATGGATGACCGGATCGTCAACGAACGCTGAAGAGCGACATCCCTCCATAGCCCAGTCTTGTCTATCAACGAGAGCTGTCACGTTAGCGCTTGATCTCTTTCTGAGCGTTGTGCTCTATCTCCGTAGTTCCCTACAACACCCTTGCTTGAGTGCTCCGCACGCGATTGCTTTCAACTATAGCTAGCTTCTTTCTTTTAGTTGTATCTCCTTACTAACTTAGAGTAACCCTAGAACTATTCCTTAGCTACCAACCTAGCTTTGAAACGATCGTAAGGGTAAATACTTCACCGCAGTCTAAATCCATCCCATCGGCATCCAATAGCACGCTTTCCAGATAGAAGCAGAATACCGTAGACATAAGATAAAGTCCCAAGTTTTTTTTGTTTCCATTTGCAAGGACCAACCGTGGGTTTGACTGAAAATCCTTAATCTTAAGAAAGATGTTTACAAGACGTTCTATTTTTATGTAGAAATAGTTTCGTTCAAGAAAAACTCTAGAAGATATTGATCGTAAATGAAAAGATTGATTGAACTATATTTTCTTAACATTTAGATTGAGCTAAATATTTTACATTTCCCTATTATATTTAAATTTTAATAATTGATTATAATATTTCAGAAAGAACTTTTGAATCATATTGTAACCTAAAATTTTAAAAATTCCGTGATACAATTACTTGATTATTTCAGAAAGAACTTTTAAAAATTTGCATGTTTGTAATGACACACAAATTAAGAAAAGATAATTTAGTGAGGTGTCTGGTCAAATAAAAGAAGAATATTTTAAGTGATTTAGTTCGATGTAAAAGATAATTGATTATTATTTGGATTTTTTTTTTTAAAATAATGTTGTGAGGGTATTAATAATTAATTTAATTTTGTGTATCATTTTCATATTGCTGATATAATTTAGTCGGACTCTTCTTGTTTACAAAAATCATAATGTAATCTAACTATTAAATAAATATAAAAAATTTCGCTGATATAATTATACTCTAATTACTAAAAAAAAAATCTGAAAAATGAAGATATTTGTTACCTTATTTAAACACGACATCATTTATCAAGTTTCGCACCCCTTTCTTGATCTTTCTCCATTGCTACTTTCCTTATATAATGCAACGGCTAACCTATTAGGCTATTACTAACGTGCGTTCTAATCAATTTGTGTACGTCAATTTCTGCGTTAATCTAAAAAAAAAAAAGAAATCTAAGATAATTGTTACCTTATTTAAACACGACATCATTCTTATTTCATCTCTACTTTCCTTGTATGATGATACAACGGCTAACCTATTGGCTAGTATAAAAGGAGAGAGCTTGTGTCCCTTTTTCGTTATATATTCACTAATTCTGTGAACAAGCTAAGAAAAGAAAGAAATCAGCTTTGATTTGATAAAGATGTCTTGCTCGTCGCAGAAGATTGTAGTTCGTGATGTTTGGGACGGGAACGTCGAACAAGAATTGAAACTCCTTCAGCAATGTGGACGTGAATTCCGTTTTGCCTCGTTCGACACCGAATTTCCAGGTTGTATCTTCACTACCCGTATCCCTTTCTCTAAGCTTTCACCTACGCAACTCTACGGATTGATGAGGAAAAACGTTAATTCGCTCAAACTCATCCAACTCGGTATCACCCTTTCCGACATCCACGGAAACCTCCCAACCTTGGGCACCCAGTTCCAGTACGTGTGGCAATTTAACTTCCATGGTTTCAATCCCGACCGTGATCTCCACGAACCAGGAGCAATCACCTTCCTCAAGAACCACGGTTTCAATTTTGACAAGAACGAGGCTATTGGCATTAATCCTCGTTTTTTTGCACTGAAGTTCCATGAATATGGATTGGGCCGGGGCTTGAGATGGATCACTTTTGATGGTACGTACGACTATGGCTACTTGATAAGGATTCTGACGGGCAGGCGACTTCCCTACAGTTACGAGGAGTTCACGATGGTAAAGGGGAGTATTTTTGGAATGATTTCTTACGATACTAGAGATATGGCCAAACAGTTGGGACTCTACGGCGGCCTAGAGAAGATTGCCAAGAATTTGAATGTGGAAAGGGCAGCCGGGAAGGGTCATCAAGCGGGTTCGGATAGCTTGCTAACGATGCACCTATTCTTACAATTGACGAAGTTGGTCCCTGCTCCAACTCCAAACGTAGTAGTATTAGTAAACAAGTTTAACTCGTGTTGTAATAATGTTGTCTCCTCAATTCCCCAATGTAATGTCAACGTTGTCTCAGTTTAATTTGGCATTGATCTACTATCATATATAAAGAATATAATTTTGATGATATCACATATGTTTGTTGGTTGTTTTCCTAGCTAGCTAATTAACAGCTCTAAATCTAGCTAATTAATGAATCGAAGTTGATATTTGTGTTTTAGATTGTTTATTTTAATTAGATGAATTTTAGAGCATATATATATATATACAGTGATTAAGATTCTCATTTAGTTGTTGGATACCTTTTCTGTCTCTTAGGCTGGAATCTGGATAATATATAGTTAACACTTAGTGATCGATGAGTTTACGAATTAAATTGTCAGCAGGTAATCGAAACATAGCTAAGATCGAATAGAAAAAGGCCAGGCCTTGGTGATGCCTTGTTCTTATTTGCTGAAATTCCTAATTAACCAAGTTTGATATTATCTGTAATTACGCATATAAACACCTTGTTTAACTGATCATGATGGATGGCAATCGATTATCACCAGCTGAATGATGAAATATATATAGGAAGATCGATGATCAGGCTTCTGAGCTAGCTAGAGAAGTAGCAGCTATAACTTGATGACCTTTTGATGCATAGTCATAGGGATGGATGTTACAACCATAGCTAGGAATTAGGTGTATAGTCATATATGATTTGCTTGGAGTTGTATAACTCAAAAGTGGGACAAGAAGGATGTTATGCAGCAGGGGATATTGATCAAACTGATACCGAGGAGAGATTCTTGAGATGAGGAGTACTTATAAGTGGCGCTTAAAAACAAGTGTTTGGTGGTTGTTGATGACGTACATGTGGTCTGGGAGAGTCTGAAACCGGCTTTTCCGAATGCAAGAACAGGGCAAGATGCTGCTTACTACTCGCAACAGAGAAGTGGCCAACATTGTGAACCCCAGAGCATTTCTTTATAAACCGAGGAATCTGACTGCTGATCGAGGAGAGCTGGGAGCTACTGAGGAAGAAAGCATTTCCTAGAAAAGATGATGATGCTGCTGGTAAGATTGTGATTTTTTGGGCAGCTATTTGTATATATGTTTGCTGCTTATTGGCTTCCATCATTCTGTTATAAGGTTATTCTTGAATTAAAATTTGAATAGGAATATTGCAACTCCAGTATTGCTCTAATCTTGGAATAATATATTAAGCTGCATTGTTGGTGTATTGCTGCTCTAATCTTGGATTAAGTTGACACAAAATATATATGATTGTTGATTGAGGAATATATGGTGAAATGATTGATCAATTCTGATTTATAATTAATGATTAAGGTGATTGATCATGTATTACTTCCATTAACCACCACAATTGCCTTGTACAAAGTATTCATTTACAAGGTGATTGATCATGTAAAAACTCACAATTACATACCTTCAATCGATGCTCTCTCTAATCAATGTATTTATACAAATCCTATTACACAACAAATTAACATCAATACAGAATATCTCTACATGGTAACATACTGGAGTATATATTTTGGTGACTCTTTTCTTACTTAATTGCCTGAGCAAAAAGAAAATTAAACAACAACTATCTTGATGACTAAATCAAATATTTATGATAGCAAATTTCTTGGTAACCAACTCAAATCTATTAGTAGATTTTTTATTTTTTTTTTAATCTTTCACAACTTCAAATTAAGATACACTATTATTTTATTTTATTTTGCTCAGTGTTAGGACAAGACACGAAATTCTATTGGCATGATTTTAAAAGGTCAAGCACAATTGATAATACTAATTCGGATTTTATAACCAAAGCAAAGGAAATGTATCCAACACATAGTGAAGGTAATCTTTTATTCACAAATGTGGCTTTTAATATTGAAAAACAGTTCTTTGCGATTGGTTATGTGGTATTTGGTCCTAGGATGGATTTAGTTTATTCGGGAGCTACACGGATTGAGAATCCTAATTCTTTTTGCGGTGCTGAGTTGAGAGCAAATTAATACATCAATATTAAAAGATTGATATTAACTAACTAGTAAGAAGAACAAAAGTGAGAATGAATCACACTGAACACACAATTCAATTAATATATACGATCACACTCAATAAACATATGAATGCATCAACACGGCGATGACCACAAAGAAAATAATAAAGTTGATGCAATATTATGTTGGTTTCTTCCTCAATTCTCCACTCATTTTAAGTTTCTAAATATAAATTTATTTTTTCAATTAGATTATGTTATTAATTAGTCTTAAAAAAATAATCTACAACTTTAAAAAACTTGTAACAAACCAGATATCATTGTAGAAATAATGAAGACATAACAAAATAATCTTAGTTATTATAGATCAGATTAAAGCTAGAAAGTGAGCATGTCATATTCATACATTTATACCCAAATTAGAAAGAAAAAAATTGAATTTTTTTAGTTTAGTTTTTTTTTCGATTTTTTTCGTAATTTTTTCCTAGATTTTGTTCATTTTTTGAAAAAAATAACTGGAATTTTTATTTCATAATTTTATTTTTGAGTTTCATATTTTTTTTAATATTCGTTATTTTTTTATATTTATTTTTTGAAAGTTAAAAAAATAGAATAATATTTGACTTCGTGGTGATTCATTGGTGACTTCATATTATAGTTTTAATGAGTTGTATTTTAATTTAATTGATAAAATGGTAATATAGTTTTTTACATGTATTTTTCTTTTTAAAAAATTGGAGGTGAAATTAATAAAAAAAGAGGGTAAATAACTAATAACTCATGTAAAAAATTAGATTTAGTTACATGTATGTAACTTGTACACATAAGTGCTTAAAAGAAGGGAGTGTGGACTTATTAAAAAAAGGAAGGTAAATAGAAAATTGGATCTAGTTACATGTATGTAACTGGTACACATAAGTATTTGCCTTCATTGAAAGCAATATTCTTATTAACAATTATCTAATACTCATTCTAATTACTTTTTTTATACATGTATTAAAAAAGTCATATTTTAATTATAAAAAAAATATGTGAATAATGAGTAAAGAATATTGTTAGTAGATACTCAATCTTGTTAATAAAGTAGAAAAGATTCTCAAAAGTTATCTATTTAAATAGAATAAACATATTATTTGTGGACCCGGAAATAAAACTGAGCACATTTTTAGTGAACGGAGAGAGTAGCTACCTATTTGGTTCATTTAAAGAACACATTATGTATCCTTTATTATACAAAAAAAATACACATTTCTTTACACGATGTTTAAGTCTGTCAAGTTTAGAGCCGTCAAAATGAGTTGAGCCCGTTGGGCCAGTCCGTCCCGTCATAAAAAAAACACGAATGGACTTAGCTTTTCTCACTCCGCTAAAAGGCGGGCCTACAGGGACCGCCCCATTTGAACTGCGGATTTTGGCGGGTGTTAGCACGCCTTTTTATTTTTTAAATAAAAAATATTAATATTATTATTATTCTATTATTAGTAATTAGTTTAATGTTATAGAAAAATAAAAAAATTCTAGTCACATTTTTTAGACTTATTCAACAACTAGGAATCGAGCCGCTACATGAAATTAACAACTAAAATTTAGAACCAAAATACAGTCAAACACAACAAGTCTTTGTCTCGCATTACAAATCCGTGCTGCTTGCGTCGCTTGTTTTAGTCCCAACGTCAAATGTCAACCTTCCAATTATAGTTTCATTGTTAAATTTTAGATTAGGATAATATGTAGATTTAATAATGAGCATGCAATAAGAGATAAATATTAAGAGCCTTTGAATTTTAGAAATAAAGATGATAAATTTAATAAATATATTTTTTTTAAAATCGGATTGGCTCGTCGAAACCCACGACCCATCCCTTTGTGGGTTGGGTTACCTAGCAAATGGGTTGGCCCGTCCCTACCCCGCCAATTGACAGGTTTCGACAGCTCTAGTCAAGCTTTTGATGAACATAAGCAACACAACAAAACACTTTCAAATAAAAGAAATTAATATTTTACCACTAAAGACATGCTCGGGACATAACCTTTTGATGACACTGAATGAGAACAATTAATCAAGTAAGCAACAATACACACAACCTCAGTCCAGAACTTTTTAAAGAGGCCAGAGGTAGCAAACACTCTCTACATTAAAGTTCAGTCCATCATTTCTACTATATCATTTTGTTGTGGGGTATAAGGAGTGGTGAGATCTATTTTAATTCTAGACTTAGCACACATATCATTCATTAAAGAATTACAAAATTATAGACAATTATCAGTTCTAAGCACCTTGTTTTTCTTACTGGTTTGATTTTCAACAAGAGTTTTCTAAGCACTAAATATACAAAACACATCAAACTTATTTTTCATAAAAAACACTCAAACTTCCCTTGAAAATCAGCAACAATAGACATATAGTGATTCTCTTGCTTGTGGTCATCAATCTCGATTGCGTTAGACATCAATCGTTGCTAGTGTCGGTCGTCACGCGTAGTCAACGTTGGTTGCCAACTTCATTCTGTCGTCGGACATCAACAAATTTCCGAGTTTATTAACAAACTAAGACAATCCATAAGTCATTTAAACAAAGTAAGACAAAAAAAATTGAGTAAAACAATTAAAACCAAAATAGACTACAAAATCTCATCTTTGCCCTTCATTTTATATTATTCGAATTTATTTTCAAATTGAAAGTCTTTCAGCATTCTTTCCTTTCTCCCCCAAATTCCAAATTAACATTCCATGTTTGAATTCAATTCAATTCAAATCTTTGAGTGTCTTCTCGTATGTTGTCAAACAATTTCCAAATCTGAATGAATTTCCATCAATGCAACATTCCAAAATTATACCAAAGATTTCCTGGCGATTGCATTTACGTTTTCATGGAACTCTGTAAATAACTGCATTTTTTTTTTGGCGATATTCAGTTTATAATCTTCCACAATTATGCAGTCGTATTGTTGAACAAACAGCCTGGATTCGGGTTGTCAATCATTCTGCATATAGTGTTACGGTTTTTGTGCGTTTTAGATAACAATTGTTGAAAAAAAATTAGGGAAAAAATATCGTCTAATTCTGTTTTTTCAATGGAGTCATCCATCATCCTGAAGATTGATTTCGAAGGAAGGAGCAAATTGATTTCAATTACAGAAGCCACATCTTTTCAACATATTTTTGATGGGATCAATAGGAAGTGGCCTACTATATCGCCAAGTAACCATTCGTTTCTTTACTCTGTAGGTGGAATTAAGAATTGTTGTTTAGACTGTGACTCTGATTTGAATGGTCTGATAGAGTACTGCAGAATGACATCAGAACAATTAGTGAATATAACTATTGATATTGGACTAGGTGTCAATCAATCCGATAGTATTGAAACCTTAACCGTCGATGCTAGATCAAGATTTGATCTCAATGCAGATACTATTGTCAACAATCCGCAAAAAACATCCTTAGATAGAATTTCAAACAATCAGCCTAGTAAGCATATTACTTTGACCGAGTCACAAAATTCAGTGAGTAATGAATTTGTTGGATTGGGTAGATTACCCCTGTTTGATATATGCCCACATGAGAAGAAGATGTCTTATTTGTCTGATCACTGGACTGATTTAATGAAAGTTGGAGCTACGTTTGCTGGTGGTGCTCCTGAATTTAGAATTGAGCTCATAAAGTACTGTACCAAATTGAATTTCAAGTTTACATACCTAAAAAACTGCCCAAGGTATGTATATGCAGAATGTAGTGAGAAGTCATCCTTCAATTGCTCCTGGTTTATTAAACCTAAACAGTCTCCCTTGAAGAATGGATTCATTGTTCACAAAGCCAATCTAGTTCACACATGTGTAGGAAATCTATTAGATGGTGAGAAGGGTAGGTTTGGGACTAAGATTATTAAAGAACTTGTAATAGAGAGTGTGAAATCCAATCCAAACATTAAAGGTAAGAATATTATCGATGGAATTTATGTGGATTACGGTTATGAAATTCCTTACTATAAAGTTTGGCGCGGTACAGAGGCAGCGAGGGATGACATATTTGGAAGTTATGATGAATCCTACGATCAACTTCGTTGGTATAGTGAAGCTGTTAAACGTATGAATCCTGGTAGTATAGTTTATTTAGAGATAGATAGCACTACTCACCATTTTTAAATAACGAAATTAAAATTACAAAATTTGAAAATACGAAATTGAAAAGTAATAATAGGGATCATTTGAAATGATAATTAACAAAATTTAGAAGAGAAAAAAATTAGGAGAAGAGAAAAGGGAGTGTATGAAATTGTGATCCAAAACATATTAAGATTGATCTCTATTTATAGAGAATTTAATTTTATGAATTTTGATATTATTATTATTTTCGTTTAAGTAGATAAGTGAAAATAAAAAATTATCTAAATAAAATATAATCGACGAATGAAATTTGGACACGTGGCATATTTAATTTTTTGAATTTTAAAATACCACATGGGCCCATCCAATTGTTTTGTTGTTGTTGGTCGTCCAACAAACAAGATCATCCTTTTTCACGCCCAAAATTGAATTTATTTTTTTTTAATTGATGACCAGGTCAAAAATTGACCGATAAACATGGTCTCATGGTATCAAATTACAAACAATGCTATAAGGTTGATCTCATGCCAGTTCCAGAAACCGAAAAATACGAATGGAAGCCAACGATGGACAGTGAAAAAGTACTTCCACCTATTCTGAATAAACCTCCCGGTAGACCAAGACAAAAAAGAATTATGTCGTACAGTGAGTTTCGTTGTGTCAAGCCTACAAACTGCTCTATATGTGGTAAGAAAGGTCGACATGATCCCTTAATGTGTGCTGCAGTTTTTGGAACAGACGTGACAAATATCTACCATTGAATTAGAATTAGATTAGATATAGTTTATTGCTCAATAAACTATTGCCTAAATTTGTTTCGTGATGAATGTTTTGTATTATTCATGTGGCTTTTCTTTTAGTCTACTTTATGAATATAAACAATTTATTGTTTAATCAATTTTTAATTATTTTATTTCAGATTCTGTAATACTCAGTATGCAAAATTTATCAACATTTTATTTAATTATTCCATGTGTTTTTTATGGAATAAATAAATATGAAGACACTATCCTATCGCCTTTTTATCTATTATTTTTTGACTATATATTTAGCAAATTTTTCCAACTGACTAAGACAACTGTAGAGTATAAGCATACGATGTTATGTTCAGTATATGCAATTATTCACTCAGTATGCAATGCATAATGTTCGTACTTGGATATATTCACTGCATATACAAACTATATGCTCGTTTCAGATTTGATAATTCATTAATAGATTTCTTTTTCCCATCTTTTATAATAAATATAAGGGTTAATTCTAAATAAATACACCACCTTTAGTCTCAATATTATTTAATCACGACCTTTACGATTATTTTTTAAAACCCCAACCTTTCATCGTGTTGCAATTAGATACATTTTTTTTCTCCAGTCAACAATTGATGATGTGGCTTGCCGGAGCTCGCCACGTCATATTACACATATTTTTTTATTTTCCCTATAATAAAAATATAAAATTTTATAAAAATAAAAATAAAATTGCATGCGTCTCCTAACCAAGTTATTCTCTCCTAACCATAAAATTTTATAAAAATAAAATTCCATGCGTCTTCTCTGCTTCTCAAACTAAAGTTAACTCTAATAATATAACAATATTAAACACAAGTGTCAAACAATTTAAACAACCAAGAAGTCTTCAAAAACTAAAGCAAATAATTAAAACAAACATTAAGACACTAATTCCTGAATGGCTTCACTAGACTGGGAATGTACCAATACGAGCAACCAATATGAGGTTGATCGTCCATATGCATTAACGGCTCGAATTCCTTCTTCATTACATCATAATTGTAGAATCTCCCAAACGGTTCTTCCCTGAACATTATTCATTTTTTGAAGGAGTTTGTGAAACATATTGGTACAAGTTTATAATAATTAGGTAGTCCACGACCGACGACGTCTTGTTGCATACGTAAGTATATGCATTTCAAAGAAATAACTACTTACACCATCTTCTTCAAGGCCAAGTTGACATGCATAAATACAAATACTCGATTCGTCCAATGCAATAATTGATAAAAACCATGATGACAATATAAACAATGGAGCATCAATTGTACCATATGTTAAACGATTTTGGTCAAACGTAATAAACTCATGTTCACCGTGACCTACATATACTTTCCAATGGAAAAGTCCACCAACGAAACATGCATTATCAATAGGAGGGTTATTAAAGGGAAAAAGGGGGAATATTAATCCAATTGTTAGAGTTCCTTGAGTATAATTTAACTTCTGAAAGTATTCCTTCCGGGTCATAGAATCTTGCAATTCTCATAATCATATAATCATCACTGTCAACATTGTAACCAAAACCATAAAACACCCACGCTTCAACATAACCATGAAGGATAACAGGGATATCTTTTTCAATTAAAAATGACTCCATTGTCACTAGATTCTTTAAGAAAAATTTGTCATGAACATCACCAATCAAAACCAAACCATTATCACTTCCAAGAATTTCATATTCTTCATTATGTTCTGAAATGGATCCTCTTATGGGCGGATCCTCTCTAGGTACAGTAATATAACAAATTGGAGAGTTAGCAACAATTACCTTGTTAATGAGACAAACCTCTTTCAGTTGTTTCATTTTTTTTAGATGTGCTTCAACGAATGAACCAGATGAAATAAACGCTCTTCATTCAGTGGATACGCACTTGAAGCGCCCTAATGACTTTGACGGAAGAAGAACAAGAATGTCCTCTGCAATTTCTGGTGGGATCGAGTTATTTGGATTCAAGTTTCTCATTGTTGTGTTACAAGTGAATTGAATTAAGTTTTTCAAATGTGATGATGGTGTGTGTATAAACTGGGAAAGCTAAAACAAAAGATATGCTAGAATTGATGCAAATTTGTCAACTTACAAGAGTGAAAAACTGTTGGACTTCCCCCATGTAACGCAGTTAAGTACGTAATGCGTAGTGGGGTTATGCCTTTAACTACAGGTTATTAATTAATTGAAAATAATATATATATATATATATATATATTACTTTTGATTTTATTAACTTAAATTTGACGGTGGTTAGATCCTTTGAGATCCAAAGACAGATTTCGTGTAGTTAATGTAAGCTAGACACATCATATCAAAAAGCACATCGTTTGGACTTTTCAATGTACGACATTTATTGGAATAATTTGTATTTTGGTTATGCGCTAATTTATGTTTAATTCATGAATTAGTTTATTATTATATGGGTTTTTAAATATCCTTTACTAATGAGTTGAAGTTATCAATCATTGATTATATTAAATATTCTTAATTTTCATATAAAAAAACATTATACTAAATAAATAAAATAACAATTTTATTGTACGAATCTAAATTTACTTTAGAGCATTTCTATTTAATTATATTAAATGCATATAAGGGATATATGTGGTGCATATGCACCGCATATGTCTGCAAATTGTTTGTAATTTCCATGTATATTAGTTATTAAAATGTTAAATTACATTTATTTATTACATAGTTATGAGTTTAAGAAATACATGAAATAATATATTTGATAATATTTGTTTAAACCACCCTATATTTATAAATATTAAATAAATTAAATATGTGAAAAACAATTCAAACAATATGTCGTTTCAGTTTAAAAGTTGGAAGTTAAAGAGTTTCATTCAAGTCTTATTCAATTATAAATGAAACCAAAAATAACTTTTGAAACGAAAAGTCGCTACCCATTAATTATTATTTAAGAGACATCTTAAACCGAAATAACACATAATCTCCAACATCATTGTTTCTAATAGGAACATCTTTAGTCTGGTAAGCTTCTTTCTTCAAAAAATTTCATAAAAAATGAGTGAAACAATACCAGAAGACATTTCACTTGAAATACTTGAGCAACTACTTCCCAAATCACTGATCAGATTCAAATGCGTTTCTCGCATATGGGAGTCGTTGATTTCGATGGAGGAGTTCGTTCAAAGGCACCTCCGTAGAATGAAAAAGGATAACAGATTCTCAATGCTCAATCAAGTAAAGGAGGCAAATCCACATATATGTTATGAATTCGTTCCTCTTGCAGTTCCATCATATCGAAGGTTCATTCGTTTGGAAGATGAAGACTATGAAATACTTGGTACATACGATGGGTTAGTGCTTTTTTGCAATACTAATGATCAGTATTCTCTTGTCAATCCATTTTCAAATGAAACATTTTTTATAAAAAATGACCCTATTTCAATACCTCCTCACTTTCGCGAAGCATGGGTTTATTTTTGTATAAGTTTTGACATTGATTTCAATGAATTCAAAATAATGAGGATAGCTAGGTTTTGGTCGTTAGACGGATATCAGTACGAGGTGAAGTTATATTCTCATAATTCAAATTCTTGGTCCTATGTTGCATCATATCTGTATCATAAGCCTCCTATTGCAAATGGTTTTTTCGTCGATGGTCGATTTCATTGGCAAGTAAAACTGGATAGCGGGGTATATAAAATTGCATTGTATGACGTGAGGAAGGCTGTTTATGAACTAATAGATATTCCAAATTTTATACTCCCGGCATGGCATGTTGATTTTCGTGCTTTCGACGAGACTAGTATTGCTGTTTATTCTAGTAAGCTTAGCCCAGAAGTGAACCGAGTGAATAAATACTTTCTTCAGATGCACATCTTAACATATCACAATGATCATTGTAAATGGTCAAGCTTTACGATATTCAAATAAGAAGTTTTACCTTTTATGTTCAATATCAACCCGATTTGCTATTTGAATTCCATGAAGACGCTGATCATGTTCAAGGAAGAGCCAAATGGTACATTCTGCCCTTATGATATACCAAAAAGATAATTTCAGGACCTGGATTGGTTGGATGAAGCACCTAGCGTCGACCATACATACAGTGTTTTGCCTAGTCTTGATTCTCCATTTCCAAAAAATATATAGTAATAAGTAATACAAAATTATCTATGTAACGTCTATTTTTGTGACATATGTCATTTAATTGTTGTTTATTATATATACTATTTCAATTATAAATCTAAATCTAATTTATGAACAATTTAATGTTGTTATTCTTAGTATGTAACCTAATGCAATTTAGATATGCACAAATAAAAAAAAATGTATATTTTCATTTCGATAAAAATAATACACAAAATAACTCGATTAAAATTGAAAGAATTTATTGCAATAATTCAATATCGGACAAAGATTAATCTATCATAAGCATATCATCACGTGGCACTTTAACCAATGTTTTCATCCATACATACGAAAATACCCAACATAAAAACAATAGCAATATGTATTTAACATATCTCAATAATAAATTTAAGGTTCCTTCTTCAGTCTTTTTGTCAAGATCATTGCCCCTAACCATCAAAGACGACAACATATGTGCATTCTCAAACTTTAAACAAGCAATCTCATCTTCTAGCTTCTTGAAATTCATCTGCAAGTCTTTTGCTTGATTTCTCTCTTCATTTAATTTTTTTATCAGTCCATGTATAATACGTGGTCTTCTATCACACAATGGATCATCAATCCATCTAAAAAACTTGCAGAATCCAGAGTTCTATAAAATTAATTTGCAATCAAAGTTAATATTGACATATATGCGTAGGGTTATAAATCTAATATTGTTATTAATCAATAAAATTGCATAGAATAACTATGTTAAACCGAATAACTCACCGGGTACGATTCACAACCATAAAATCTTCTTCCCACATTCTGATTCTTCCAAGATGTTACGATATTAGCATCGGTTCCACAATAGCACCTTACACAATGCAGTCCGTTCACATCCCAATTATCCTCACGATTCATATCGCTTAAATATTATATAGGAATGAAAAATCAACGAAAGTAATGTTATTGTTTGTTGCTAAGCTCTGTACTGCATAGGTCTCTAATAAATAGGAGAAATTGTTGAGTAATTAACTCTAATTATACTATTAACTTTGGTAACGCAATAATAAAAAATATATTAATTTAGCATAATGTCATATATATACCAAAATTAATTGGGGAAATAATAAAATTCAATAAGTTTCTATTATTAACATATTATATACTGATATTAGTTTATGTCTTAGTATTGCATATAATAAATAGAATAAATTAAATCAATCTATATCTAATGAATATACTCGGTGTAATAGATATCACTGAATATATATATTAAATACTACATATATTTGATTAAGAATAATAATATCAAATCCATTTATAGATGTAAACGTCATTCAATTCATAAGTTATGAACTCAAAAAGTTGTAAAAATCCAAAAACCAAAAAGATCAGACTGACACAGAGTTGTATCCATAGTAGAGCATTACAATCAACCTCAAACATTGTTTAAAAGAAATACTCATAACTATTTCTAAATAAACGGATTCAGAAATGTCCCCACCATCCGGACACGCATAGCACTTGCAGCACCGACATCGTAATCACCTTTCGGAGGTTCTTCACCTTTTATAAAGCATTCAATCAATCTGCAAACTACAATCCCACAATCTAGTGAACCATGGACCTGCTGCATAATCTCAGATTGAATAGGCTTTGAGGATTTAAGCTTTAAAAATGGATGATTAGGTGAAGATTTTTTTAACACCGTCGTTAACTTCGCCTCAACATATTTAACCTAGTAATTTTCACAAATGAATGATAAATGTATATTAATCACATGTTTTATTTAACATATTCAATAAATTTAAAATTTAATTATAACAAAAGAACAACTTACGACATGCATAGCCTCTTTCAAGTATGGATCAACAGATGTATCCTTCCTTGGACGAAGTGAGTTATAGAACGTCCATTCTCTATTCCTCACTTCCAATTTCAATAGTGTCCAGTGCCCTATAACATTTGATCTCGTTCTTCTGCCAACATCGATTATAATAATAGGGAATAGAAGTATACTTTTATCAAAACTTTGTTCAAGAACCCTGGCCTTTCAATCATACTTCCAAAGATTAGTTGCTAGGAGACATCACGTCTTGAAATCATTGACTAAAAAACAAACATAAAATTTTGATTTGAAAAGCTAAAATAAGAAGTATAAATATAAATCTTACTAGTTTCATCATGTAATAAATAAAGCATTGGGAGATTTAAGTAGTTTAATTATTACCCAACATGATGAAGTCAGTATCGTGACACCGTGTGAAGCAGGACACCCTTCCAATGCACTTGAACGTATGCAATCAGACCATGCATCTATAACCTGTATATTTTGGAACGAAGAATAAAAATAATTACCCATGTATGCTGTCAGACCACGCATCAATTTTTTATCAAACCCAATAAATTCATTATATTCACTGAATGATATCATGCTTATTTACCTGATTGTCAATAGTCATCTCATTTAGTAAGTTTATCAGCATTTCAACGGTGATATCAGTTAATGGACCATTCCCCACGTACACTGAATGGCTGAAAAAATATAAACAAGTGAAACAAACATATTTTAATAAACACACCTTGTGAACAAAAGACCCACCCTAATAATCCCTATTGTATATACATTTATGCATATATTACTTAAGGTTTGAGATTACCTCTTTCCGTAATCATAAAGCTCATTAAACAATTGATGCTTCAACCTTGAAGGAGCATTCTTAACAGTTTGAAGAGAACTGTTGAAAGGAGTCTTGATCATCTTTTGTCCTTTATCATCTATTTTTTCGTCCTCCTCTTTCAAATCTTAACTATCGCTTAACTCATGCACCAAATTTAATTCTTTGGTCAGAACTTGAGGAGATATTTGAATAGGCTTCCTATCATTTGCAACAGTTCTCCCCTTGATACGAAAAACCAAAGAATTAGGAGACCGGTAATCTTATTCTTTTTTCCAACTTTAACAGTTGGCCTTGGTGGACTCTCATACTTATTATCCTTTTCACATTGTAAACCCACATCAACATTACTACCAGAAGCTGTTGGTAGAACTTCTTTCTCCACAACCTTACTACCTGAATCTTTTGCCAACTCTTCTTTTTCCACTCTATCAAGTTCTTCCAACATAAGTTCATCTTCTGTGTAATTTTCCAATGGCCTCTTAAGCATATCCACTTCTCTCTTTCGCAATTCTATTTCAAGCTCCAATCCTGTTATCATTTCATTTTTCGCCTTCTTGTCTAGTGCATATGATGTTCTTTCCTTGTCAAATTCTTCCTTGAGCTTTTTGATTTCAAATTCTAGCTTCTCATTGCACATTCTCAGCTGAACCATATCATCCCTACAAGTTTCAATGTCATCTTGCACAACCTTCTCAACTGGAATACTTACCCCTTCTTTACACACACCAATCTCATTGCAATCTTCAAGAAATGATTTATCCAAATCACTACATACCCTCATTACAGTTCCATCAACATCCATATCCTCTATTTCATCATTATTCTCAAATCCAATATCAAACGAAGGACCGTCCTCCATGCTTACACCTTTCAATTTTGAACTCGATCCAATATCCAAATTTACATCTGACTCTTTACCCAGCAAAACTCATTCCCTGTCTACCGACTCAGCGTTTTCATTTACATCCGCAGTTGCGCCTGATTGTCCATTAGCATTTGTAAAATTCCCAGGATTACTGTCAACACTAGTTATCCTGTTTGGCCTTTCATGATCGTTGAATGCATGCAGTGAATTATACTCTTCTTTCTCCCAAGGATTTATTTTCAAACAAGTGTTTGACACTGAAAACTGTATATAACAAATTGAACAATTTCTTAATATTAACTATTTCAATAATATTCTTTCTAATAAAATATTTAACCTTTATATTACCTTAGAATGTTTGTTCAGCATCCCTCTGTCTAGGACAGCGTTAAGAGTGTTTAAATCCCACTTCAAAAATCTTGGGAACGCTCTCTCGTTCAATATTAATGGGTCTATTAAAGAACAGTGTTCACAAAGCCAAAACTGCATACAAAATCAAATTTGACTATATAAGTATATATTAATGTATATACAAATTGACTTTGTATATTATATCACAAAATGAAATGCTTACCGGTAATAACATAGCACAACCACCAGACTTCGTGTCCTTACTTTTCTTAACATGATATTTCAAATAGTCCACTACAAATGTACTCCAATCGTACTTGCACATATCATAGAAATCCTCCAAATACAATGTCAAAAACCACGGTAAAGCCCTACTCTTAACAAGACATAGAATCCCACACATAACATAACAATTCAGTAGTCTCGCAACATCCTGTAACGATTCTTTATCTGTGCGATTCTGTATTTCTTGAATCTTGTCCTTTATCATTGGACGGTATAAAGATGGGTTAGGCTTTTTGTTCAAGATCTTCTCATCGAAGCATCTCTTAATCCATGCAGAGTGCCTATAATTATCAACTCTAAATGGTAATTTCTCGTTACCTGATGTTAATCCCAATATAAGCTCTGCATCATTTCTATTCAAATCCAACTCTTCTGATCCAATTAAGAAACAACCAGAAACCTTGTCATATTTTGTAACAATTTGTCTCACATCTTCCTCATATTTAGTGTAGTTAGTGATCATCTCCTCACTTCCATTTTTTAAAATAGCTTCCAATAAGAACCAGAAAGGTGTTAGTTTCATTTCTTGATAGTGCATATCTATAAACCTCAAACACAACATTTATGTGAAGCATGTACGCATATTAGAACGAAAATAGTACTCTCCACCTTTATCACCCCCAGCACCTGTTAAGAATCAAATTTGAGTTAACATTGTTATGCATAATTTCCAAAAAAATAAAAATTGTAATATACATGACTTGCCAATATTTTTCTTCGCTTTTCTTCTATTCAACTTCAATTGTCTACGTTTTTTTCTGCTGCATTCTCCGATATCAGAGTCTGATATATTAATTGCACATGTCAATTCATATAATATTAACTAATAATTAAGATATGGAACTATATGAACATAAAAAACAACAACAATCCTGATTAAAAATAGAATGAATTTTACCTTCAGAAACAGAGATTGTGTCTTCATCTTTGTCTACCTCCATCTCGACATCACTCTCAAAATCTATCAATATATGTATTAATATTAATAGATGTAATACAGTATCATGTATTTATCAAGGCTACATAACACAAACAACAGTACAATATATGAACATCACCTGAATCGTCCGATAATAGCATGCAACGCATAAACTTTTATTTTTTACCTGATATTGAATAACAAATTTAAGTGAGTTATATATATTACGAAGAAACTATAATATAGTACACTGCATAAGTATTGTTTAAGAAAGTGATACTATCAAACCTTTTCCCTTGTCATTTATGACCTTAAAGATGACATTTTTATTCCTTTTTCCTTAAGAAAATAGAAAGAAAATAAAGAATTAGAAACATATTCAATTTAATGTAAAGCAAGTTTCAAATATCGCATTCACCTATACTTAATGTTACTTTAAACTACCCCTGCATAACAATCATATCTAAATGTAATCTAATAATGAGCACTTACTTGCAGATCCCCTAACAACTTTTTTAGATCTTTTCTTTTTGCTATTTCTTCCACCTTCTTTAACTTGTATCACACCTTTTTTTTCCCTTGCCATCTGCACATATGTACTTAGATAAATACACATGCAAACACCCCTTACAGATACATAGACTATGTATATATCATATGCACCTGTTCATATCTTCAGAAAACACAGATAACTCTAACTGATTCTAACATTAAGTGCATATGCGATGCAATATGGTTTTAAAATTAACAAAATTTATGCTGCTATAACCCACCACTTTTGAAAAAAAATAATACAAAAAAATCATAAATTTCTTCTGCGATAACCCACTTATTCAATATGCAAAGAATAATTATCTGATTCTATCAATATACCGTGTATATGCGCTTGAGCACTTCAATAGATTGATTAAACTCATTTTAAAATACTACAATACAACAATCAACACAAAACATGCGTGCATATCACTCAATTTCCTGAATATGCGTTGCAGAACACATATTGTTTATGAATATGCAAAGCCCTAAAAATAAACTTGATCATTACTCTGAACAAAATAGAGCACTTTAAAAATTATTTTATCGAAAGATTTTTATCTATACAAAACTCTAATCACCATACAAACAACTGTTAATCGAAAAAGTACATCAAACGCATATCTTTAAAAAAATTAGCATAATATATATTTTAACCCAATAAAATATTTGAGAACATTGATGATCAAATAACAAACATGCAGTAAACAAAAACTGGTAAGAAAAGTATACCGATAATGATTTCACGTTTCAAACCCTTCAAAGCTTCTAAAACCTCTATGAAGATGAGTTCACCGATTGAATATGCACTGAAAGAAGCTGGGTGAAATTTTAGTAAGTTCCTTTTGAATTAAAACCAGCGCGAGAATCGAGGAGAATTATCTCTCAGCTTAATTTAAAATTTAAATGTTGACTTTCCTAAATTTAGATTAACATATTTAATTGTATTTGAAATTCTTAATTAATTCGAAAACAGGGGCATAATCGACTATATAGATTTGATTTTGTCCTTAATTGTTTTACTAAATAAAATTGGCTTGAATCTTAAAGTCTTAGAGTGGTTTGTCCTATTCTGTTTTTTCCCCACGAGTCATTAGTGGTGGTACGTCGATGGTGAATGGATGACTGTTAGTTCGTCGCGGGAGATAGACTAAATTCGAGAATTTTTCGAGGTAAGACATACTCCATTCATTCTACAATAAGTGATGTTTTAGCTTTTTTATCTTGTACACAATTAAATGATGTTTTAGTATTTTTTTCACTGCCTCTTCCAATTATACCATCATTTTAACTTTAGAAAATTTATTAGTTTCTAACTAGCTTTTATTAACTAATCTAGTTAGGAAATGTGATTAAATCTCATTTATTAATTAAGATCAAATTTACATACCCCTTCTTAATTTCAACAAAAAAATATATGAAAACTTCACTTATTGTAGAACAAAGAGTGTAAGAAATTATTTTTTGCTTGCTAATTTTAATATATATATATATTAAAATTTTAATTAGCTCTTGTTATCATGGTAGTCCGTGGTGGTAGTTAATTACTCTCTACATCCAATTTTATAATGCTCACTTTCTTTTTGAACAATTATTCTACTATACTTTAATTGCTTTTACCTTTCAACTATAATGGATTGACATGAATGGACCACAATACCCTTTACTTTCTACTCTTACTCATCCACTTTATACATAAATGATTATTATTCATTAAATCTTGTGTCAAGAGAAGTGAGCATTGTAAAATTGAATGGGGAGGTATAAACAACGAACTCTCATTTTCGTATCATATTCATGGGCGAGAGAGAATCGAATTCAAACCCCATTTGGTTGGTTGGATGTCAACTTCTAACAATAATTACTATTTACATAATCTTTCGATGGGTAACAATTGATTTTTTAAATGTATTTTTGTTAGGGGAAGTTACACTATAGGACAATCCACTCTTAATTTTTAAGATTCAAGCTAATTTTTATTAGAGTTTCAATTAAAGACAAAATCCAACTTAGATGTACAATTATGCCCTTATGTTATAATTAATTTCAAATTATGCCGCTGATATGATATCCTCGAAATATGTGCGAGTTAATTAAGTTTTCAAATTCAAAACTATCATTCCTAATCTATCGACTTCAAGAATATATGTACATATGATTTCCTCAAAACATTCCTAATCTACCCACTTCAAAATTAAAATGAATTTCGAATTTTAAAAAAATAATTTCAGTAAAATTAGTATTATTATTATAAAGTCAACTGTTAAAAAACAAAATCTATAAAAATATTTCTAAAATTCTGCCCATTTATAACTTTCCAAAATTAAAAAAATTATTAATCTCCAAATTCGATTCTCATAAATATGTTGCATATTCTCATTGACATTAAAAAAAATGTTGCATATAAAAAAAATGTTGCATATTCTAATTGATATGCAAAAATATGTTGCATACCACTTTTATAAATATGTTTAATTTATTATATTTGGAAATGTCAATATGCCCAAGATTATTATTGATAGTTTAAAATTGTTTAATATTTAATTTTATATAATTAAAATACAAATCTATAGTATATGAAAATTAAATAATCTCGAAAGAAAAATTGTATAACAGTACTATAAAATTTATAATTTATTTAGATAAATTATTTTAATACATTTTTTTTTTGGGCGGGGGGATTCTAATACATTATTTTGATAACATGCATATTATTTGACTGTGTGACAAAACAAGATATTGTGATTATATTTAACACTATTTGAAAAGAATATATTTAACGCATATATTTTGATATATGCATAAAATAGTGCATACATTAAATGCATATATAAAATATGCGTACATATAATTATATAATGTACAGTCAAATCTTCACCTTGATCTTTAATCTCCTCCTCACCGTGGACGATCTCCTCGAACCCGTACGACCGCTCCGGTGACCTTGCCATCGTTTTCTTCTTCTCCGGTGCAATCACAAAAATTCCACGGGCAATAAACAAAACCAGCTTCATTAAATCTGGAGAAATCCCATGATTGATGACTTCAAAACACCCCACTTGCGAGATAAGCTCGCAAATTTTAAAACACAAAATTACATACCTTGAACAGATCGACGACGTCGTATTCGAGTGGATCTGGCTGAACCTTGGACAGAATTACATAGCTTGTCGGTGCAACAATGGCAGTTCGTGACGGATTTGGCCGAACCTTGAACAGATCGACGCCAAATTTTTAACAAAAATGAATGACGATGATAGAGGTTATCATCGATTCATGGAGATAAACGCTGAAATTGAATGCAGTTTTTTTGGAGGAACTAAGAGGGAGACGATGAGAGATATTGATTACGCTGAGAGATTTTTGGATGGAAAATTGGAAATGAATGATTCAATTGGAAATAAATCTAATAAGGAAAATTCGGCAAAAAACAAGGAAGGTTCATTCAATTTTAATATTAATTCTTTTAATATATTGATTTGAGGGCATATTAGGAATGTCAAATATGGATTTGTCTTAAATTGTAATATCAATAATTTTTGTCTTGAATTAAAAGATGGGCTTGGATCTTGGTCTATAATATCAATAAACTCTTTTTGTTAGTGTACATAGGAGCCTGTCTTTCGACCCATAAGACCATTCCATCGTAGTTTTCCTATGAACATCGCCATGTTACTCCATTTCAATCACGAGAAATGGTAGAGTGTACTGTATTTTGGGTCAGTCGATGTGCCCTTTCGTTCTTTGACCGTGACACACTTATATGTAGGAGAATTTACACACTATAAAGAGTCTACCAAATCACATTCCGATACTGGTCCTTTTTTTTTTTTTTTTCCATTAATCATCCCAATTGTCTGCTGTGAATCCATCTTCACATTCCAACCTAGTAATTGCTTTCCACATCCCTGTCTCAATTGCTTTTAGTTTAGTGTCCAATGGTCCTCTTTGGATTGAAATTTTTCAGAAAAAACCAAGGATACTGTCCCCATCCCAATTGAGAATAATTCCCCCACTTCCAATTTTCTTTCATCCGAATGTTAATAATATATATTATAATATAAATGTATTCGATAATATTTCGTATTTGGGCACACATACAAAACCGATTATGTTCTAGGTCAAAAAATAAAAAAGAAATTTGAAGCCCAAGAAGTAAAAAAAAAAAAAAAACGTTAATTACGAGGGGATTTAGAAGAAATGTTTAAACTAAAAATACATAAATATAAATATTAATACAACGACAATCATCATCGAACGAAACTTCAGCAAAATCCACAAAAATGGAGTCACGCTTCCACTCTCTACTGCTGCTCCTCTTTCTGCTCAATTTTCTCGCTCCTAATCGAGCTTCCGAAATTGGCGGGGCGGGAGTAATCAAAGTCAATTACAAATTTACCGGCGCCGATGCTAGTCTCAGCGCCCTTAGAGCTCACGATGACGTTCGCCACCTCGCTATTCTCGCCGGCGTCGACCTTCCCCTCGGCGGCACCGGCCGCCCTGACGCCGTCGGGTTCGCTCTTTTCCCCCTTTTTATTTTTCGATTTTCGCTTCCCGGCGTTTTTTTTTTTTTTGATCGGAGGAGTGATGGGGTATTTATGGAACTGTGATTTCCATACTATTATGCCAAAACCTCTGCGTATAATAAAGTCACGGTTTCAATTTTTCTTTATTTATGTTTTCTATTTCTCTAGTAGTATGTGTTTCGTATTGTTTTGAATCTTCCTTCTGCTATTCAATTCGTTGATTGGGCAATGCGTTTGTTGAATAGGTAGCTTTGCTATTGTGCACGATCAAATGAAAGGATAATTGAATTTCCAATGAAACAGTGTTTGTGAAACAATGCTTATTCTGCACGATCGTAGAAAAGGAATAATTGAATTTCCAATGGGGCCTTTAAGAATGCACCAGCGATGATTTAGAATCTTGGAGACACAATGCTTGGGTATGCAAGTGTATGTTAACGGTTGGTGAATACTGATTCATAGCTGTCGATAGGTCCTATACTTTGGCTTAAAATCCTCAAGGTTACTATATAGATTCACAACAAATTATTTACACTACTGTACACGTATTTACACTACTGTACACGTGTCACGCGTGATGCTGAACTTAACTTCATTCTTAACTGATAGCTATTTGTTCTATATGTTTAGTAATCACACCTTATAGATAGTGGTAGACAAATAAGGTATCAGTTGCACTCGCATATATTGCAAGTAGACTCATTGAGACATTGATCTATGTGCTGAGCATTAAGGCCTACGTCGTGTACTTTTGAATATCTGTTTATACTGGCATCTTTTCTATTAAATAAGGTGTATAGGAGACTTTTTTCGGGTCTGCGATTATAACTGTGGGTCCTTCTTCTGGACTTAGCTATTTTAGGATGGGAGTTGAGAATCTTTGTCCTAAAATTTCTTCATTCACCCGTATATCATTTGTGGAAAATAATGTGAATAGACTACTCAACACATGTGTATACAAGCACATTTTGTTTGGTGCACCTAAAAGGCATGCATACATAGACAACACAAACAGCTGTCCAATAATAAAATCTTAATTCTGTGCTAGATACAATTAACTGCTTGTGACTGACAATTGATGTTTACACTGAATATTTGCCGAACCTTTTTTTCAATCTGGAAGTTCTTTTGAGTGTGTTTAATTGCTTATTCAAAATGAGTTTACAAAATCTCTGCTGCTTTTCTAAAGAGCATAGAATTGGTGATATTATGTTTTAGTACTTCCGCAACTGAAAGTGGCACAGGATTCATTTGAATTCTGAACTATCACAAGGGTCAATTATGGAAGCATTCTTTTTTCTTATCAATTGGTTATTGATGGTGCAGGCTCTACTATGCTAAAATAGGTATAGGATCACCTTCGAAGGATTACTATGTGCAAGTTGACACTGGAAGTGACATAACATGGGTTAACTGCATTCAGTGCCACCAGTGCCCCCGAAGAGGCTATCATGATGTATGATCTGTCCCTAATCTTTATGTTGCTATATATTGTAGATCTTTAGGGATCAGTTTGTGGTGCTCTTATTGGAATAGTATAGCCTTTAATTTCATCTCTAATTATCTTGTAATAGAATTTCATTTATATTTGGCAGATTGAACTTACCCTTTATAATCCAAAAGATTCTCTTACTGGAAAACTGATATCATGTGCAAACAAGTTTTGTAAAGAGATTGGTGGTGGCTTATCGGGTTGTACTGCAAATCAATCATGCTTGTACACTGAGGTTTATGGAGATGGGAGCTATAGCATGGGCTACTTCGTTGAGGATTTTGTCCAGTATGATCGAGTCTCTGGGGATCTGCAAACAAAATCAGCAAACGGAAGTGTTATTTTTGGGTATGTTGCAGTTCTATTGTTATCATCTTTGTTGTGTCAACTACCTCTAATAATCTATTATCTGTGGTTTTCTGAGTGATTGAAAATTCAAGCGTATGATATGCAGTCTGATCGAGTCTCTGTCTGAGTAGCAAATTACCTTGCATCAGGATCTAAGTGGTTTAGTAGAAGTTCATGATCAAAATGCAGATTAAATGTAATGCCACCTAACACATTGGGTCTTTTTTTTTCTTTTCTTTCTGAAAACCGCAGAAGGTCAAATCTATTCTATTACCTGGTAAAATTTCTGCTTGGGTAGTTTAAAGTGTACCCCAAACTTGGGTTTCATTTGCTGCTGGCTGCTGCTCTGCCATACATGCCAGATTACCCATTTGTCAAAGATTAGTAGAACATGAATAAATGGTGGAATGTGGTAGGTTGCCCAAGGCCTCGTTACTGGATTTTAGAATTCTTTATAGGTGTAGAAGGTACTACTTATCTATTGGTATCTTTCTGAGGATTGGAATAAGATTTCTTGAACCTGCCAAGGTATCCTTATCATTCTGATACAGGCTGTACTTTCTTTCAATGACTTGGTGCATGAAGGAGTAAAATTCCCCTTCTACAAGTGGTTTAGGCTGACAAAGGGATTACATAATGCTTCATAGTGTGACTGGAAATCTCATGCATGCCAATCGTTTTGCTTAGGCTTGATTCTACTAATGGTCACTTTCTTCTCAATCTAGTGAATCCATTACAGAACTTTCCCTTTCACATTTAAATTACATTTCTTTCAATTGGTTGTGTTCATTATATGAATCACACACAGGATAATACGTTCTCTAACTAAAAAGTTTCTCCCTGTGTGTGTAGTTTATTGCACTTATGATGAGCCTATATTTATGTGATATCATCAACGAAATAAAAAGAATTTCTCAAGATAAGGCTATAAGCTGACTGGGAATGGTCATTGTCAGATAGATTTAACCACCATGGTTTCCTGCTAGCAGTGATCGTGAAACAGATTAATAGGCTCTCGAGCCACAGGTTTTTTTGATACCTGGAGTATGCAATGCGTCATATGACTGGTGCGGGAAAGGGACAGGTCACAGGTCCATCCATGACACAATATAAGAGATAAGCGGACAGTGTGGCCTAATGTAAAATAATGAGTAAATGAGGCTAGAAATTGAATAAATAAGTGGAAATATCAGTTTTCCTGCACTTAATTTCTGGTTATGGATCAGTTTGCAATATGCCTATTACTTTTCATATTTGAATCGTACTGGATTGTATAGAGATGGAATAATCGTTTAAGCTTATGGACATTGTAGTGTTATTATATTCGAGACCTTTCTTCTCCAATGCGGATTGGTCATCCTCTTATATCATCTTCCTTGTCTTTTTTTCTTCTTTTGCTCTGTAACAGATTTTCCTCCGCCTTCCTGTCCGACATCCTCTTTTATTTCCCCTGTCATCAAGTACTTTATTTCAAGTTTCTATTTCCACATTATATATTTAATTCATGATGAACTGGCTGTTTCGCATGGATCAGTACGCAGTAGATGGAAGCTTGGCTAAGCAAACTGTTTAATATCCTCTCTTGAGTTTGATCCATATATCTTTTTTCTCTAACCACTTCTCTGTTATATCTGGGTGGATTTTATAATAAGAATACATGGCTTTCGTCATTTGTTACAATTGTTTGTCCCAAAATGAGTGAGACTTGTGCAGTCCTTCCATCTTCTGTCTGTACATGCACATAATTATCATATTTAAAAAAATGTCTTTGTTGGCTTCTGAATTTTTTCTTGAATCTAGAATCACATATATTATCCCATTACTAAGTGAAATCCTTTTGAGCAGATGTGGTGCGCGACAATCTGGAGATCTGGGGCCATCAGATGATGCTCTTGATGGAATACTGGGTTTTGGAAAATCAAACTCATCAATGCTTTCACAGCTAGCTTCTTCTGGAAGAGTAAAAAAAATGTTTGCACATTGCTTGGATGGTGTGAATGGTGGAGGTATCTTTGCCATCGGGCATGTAGTTAATCCACAAGTAAATACAACGCCTCTAGTGCCAAACCAGTATGTCCAATTCGTTATTCTAATTATGTCACTTTGCTTTTGGCTTTTTCATTTTGAATTCATTTCCAGGAGTAAAATGTTGTTTTCCTACACATGGATTTTTTCGTTGGATCATCAGGTGGGCTTTTGTTAGTTACTTTTGCCAGATAGAGATCATTCAAATAAGGCCAAATTTGGCATTTGATTTTGTCTCTTTTTGTCTTTAATCAAGATTGAAAGCCACAAACAATTATGTTATAATTTTTCATGTCATCAACGTAATATAAAGTAAGATACTCCATCAATATATCACTTGTGAAGAGTCGGAAAAATATTATGGAGAAACATGTGGTGGTAGTGGTTTGACAACCTGCAGACAAGTTTGAAGAGTCAATATCTGAAATCTAGAGTGAGGAGTAACAAAAAAAAAATACTTGGGGGTGATCATATGGGATTAGCAACTGTTGGAAAAAATGGATGATGTAATAGAGTAGTAAATGAAGTTGTCCAGATTAGGAGAGCGTCACAAGATCATTATAAAATTCAGTTGAAAGGAGCATATCTGCTATACGTCGCTTTGATTTCCTCATCCTGGCAGATTGACTAATTCAGGAAACTGGATCCACTTTCTCATTGTAAAGAGAGATTTGGACTAGTTTTGAACTTTTTGGTGGTAGACACTCTACTGATTCATTACGCAAGATCCAGGGTCTAGGATTTTCCATAGAAAATCTTCCAGATTGGATTGGGTTTTTAATTTATTTTAATATTTTCTTCTTTGTTCCCTCTCTACTAAATTCACCAATCTTAGTTCTTTAAATTAGTCCCTGAAAATTCTTTTATTAAATTGTAGGCCACATTACAATGTCAATATGACTGGAATTCAAGTTGGTCATGATTACCTGAATCTGACATCAGATATGTATATTGGGGACAAGAAAGGGGCAATAATTGATAGTGGTACCACGCTGGCATATCTGCCACAGGTGATTTATGACCCGCTCGTGAAGAAGGTATCTCAATTGCCATCATTTGATGTATCCAGTTTGATTGTCAGTGCTCAATAGAGGGAAGCTTACTATTTAATGTTTTTTTTAGATACTATCCTGGCAGTTGGATCTGAAATTGCAAATTCTTCATGATCAATACACTTGCTTTGATTTTTCTGGCAGGTATACACATTTCTTGGTGCTCTCTTAACTGAGTTAAATCTAATTTGAAATGCTTGTTGATTATTTCTGTAATGGTTGTGGGGTGTCAGTAACATGCAATTTTCTCAAACTTAATGATCTAGGGGCAGTTGACCTGACAACTTTTCAATTATATAAACCTTTCATAAAAATATCATGTGAAGGATCTAACTCTTGTTTGGTGAAGAAGTGAACCTAGGAGCATCACTTCCCCAAGTTTTTGGGTTTAGAATCCAAATTGAAACAGTTGTTTCTATTATGTAACGTCTTTCCACACAATAGTGTTTTGGTATCAGGTTCTTTCTATATGATAGTATTTGTTTTGATACTTTTCTCTATCTCTTTATCTTGTGCCACCTTAATTCTGTGCTGTTCGCTCTGGATAACATATATAACTGAGACAGCTCTTGCTTTCCTCAATCTACTGTAACACCTTTGAGAGAGTGGGGAGGTTAAAGTCCTATAGTGAAATCACGTCCAAATCTGAATGATGAATTCATGCATCTCAAAGACATGCGGTTGGATTAGTTTTGCTTACTATATTCCTTTTCTTTTCCTTTACTGAATGATCTCTTATTTGACTTGGCTTTCAAGGCTCATATGTTCTCGTTTGAATATGACACATTTCACTGGTTTACTATGTCAGTGCTTGCACTAATGCCATAATTAATTAGATGCATTTTTTAGAACTCTTTCTTATTCAAAAATAGAATCATTTAAAAACTTAAGCAAGGAAACCATTGCCCAGAAGAAAGCCTTTTGCGAATTCCTTGTAGGGGATGTTAACATCAATGATGATTTTCTGTAATGATTTGTTTATTCTGTTTTTATAATTACATTAGGAAAACCCTTGCTTATTCCTCTACTTCCTTGCGTATTCCTGTTCTCTATATGATCCAGAGGAAATGGAATCTCCCAACTCACTTGAGAGAGAGATAAAGGAAAGGACTTGCTAAAAATATCACTGAGAGAAAAGGAAGGAGATTGTTTATACTTTCATGCCTCCTATTGTTCAGTTACTTGTAAAGTAACATTCCTTAAAAGTTTTTCAGGGTTAGAGAAGTATTATACCTTGTCTTTTTCCATGTCTGACTGTTAACAAAGTATCAAAGACAACATGGAACGTAACTTGTCTCCTTCTATCCTAACATTCTGATATAGCATATATAAACATGAATCGTGATTCCATTACTTGTACCATACTTATGGGTTTCAATAATTTGAATGTGTGGAGTGTTACTATATCTACTGCCGGTTGGTTCTCACTTTCAAACAGACTCATACAACATGTTCTCTTCCGCAATTACTGTAGTTTCCCCAAAAAACTGCTATTTTGCACCACCTACTGTTGTGACTTATGCTTCTGTATAACTTTATTTTCACTTGCTGTAGTGTTGATGATGGATTTCCGCCTGTGACTCTCCATTTTGGAAATTCACTTACTCTGAAGGTTTATCCCCACGAGTATCTGTTCCCATTTGTAAGTTAAATGCTCAAGTATAATACTTATAATATTTTCTTAAACCAGTTATTGGCCTAATAACTTATTTATCAAATATTCCGATTCTTTTTTCCATGATTAAATGGTTGTAAATGCAAATAAAAGCCCTTACAAGTTGTTAAAAGTCGAAGCTATGGTCTTTTTCTTTGTGATGCCTAGCCTATATGGAATACCTTATTCATTAAAAGACAATAAATAGGAGTGCCAAAAGTTGCCTTGGTTGCTTTCCCTGCTTCTTAGATCCTTTTGTGCCCTAGTATATTGACCAGAGAGTACTGGAATGTCGATAACTGCTTACAGATTATGTTCTGTGATAGGGCTGTTTTGAAATTTTTAGTCTTTATGAGTCATATTTAGCTTATCAACTAGCCATAATACTATCTATATGTTTGGCAAGTATGGCTGATAAGATATGTCCAAATATTAAGTCAATCCTTTTATGATAAATATTCGTATCACGACTCCTTGAACACCAAGGCATAATTTTAAGCACTGTATACTTATCGTAGATGAATTCCACTTTTCTTGCTACATTATACTCCCTCCGTCCCTTCAAAAGTTGTTCATTTTGTCATTTTGGGCGTCCTATCGAAAGTTACTCGTTTTCTTTTTTAGCACTACCCAATATCTCTCTCTACTATATATCTTTCCTATCTCTATCTTTTCTTTTTTTTTTACCTCGCTCTAAATCAACAACCCACTAGGCCACTACACATATAATATTATAGTATTCCTTAATCAATGTGCAAAAAGCAAATGGACAACTTTCGATGGGACGGAGAGAGTATAATATTTCATTCCCTATAGGGAATACCTAATGTTTTCATCATCCCTTTCGTATTTTTTTTCATCTTCATCACTTACTTGATTTTCCATAGATGCTTCCTCACATTATTTGATCAGAAACTTAACTTTTTATGTAAATAAGACAATAACATGTATCATAAAGAAGATACATAAATGCTTTACAAACATGAATGCTGTACAAAAACAATTAAGATTGGTAGCAAAATCAGCAGAACTTTCTTTCAGCAGAAAATAGGCATCTCGAAGAGTGTGACACTGGATCTCAAATTTTATTTGTTTTGGACAGCAAGAATGTTCCTGATAGGTTAACTAGGTTATGAACCAGCTAACTATTAACAGCCTATTACAAACAATGCTGTCCCAGTTATGTGAAAAAGGTAACTGGACTCAGTTAACCGAGAATTTTAAGGAACATACAATGAAAATACAGAAAATTGAATTTAGAGTTGTATATTATTCTCAAGATCTAGAAACTCATGTGTTTTATTAGAAAAGTATGTGCGTTAATTACTTTTTCATATCCATTTGTCATGGAGACATGTAAAAAGGACTTTGAAAGTGCAATTCGTTGTCATATTTCCTGATTCAAATTATGTCTTACTCTCTGCAAATACATATTTAAATTTTCTTCTGCTTTTTACCTGAACCTGAATATCAAAAGAAGTTTATGAGATGGTGAAAGTAGTAGACTAGAAGAAGAGAATGAGACTTGACAAAGTAGTGATGTCCAGATTATACTCCCTTTCTTGGTTGGCTGCTTTGTTTTCTAGCCAAAATTTTCTGCTAGTTTTGTGTCTAAAAAAGTTATTGCCTATTTTCGGATATTCTAATATCTGGGAAATGAATTTTCCCCCCATTTTTTTTATAATCTCTTGGCAGGAAGACTTGATGTGCATTGGTTGGCAAAACAGTGGAATGGAGTCCCAGGATAAGAAGAATATTACTCTTCTAGGAGGTAGGACGATGCTCATCCCAGCTGTTTTGTCTATTGTAATAATGATGCTTCTTAGGGGTGTAAATGAGTCGAGTAGTGTCAAAACTCGATCTCGACTCAATGGAAAACTTGAGCTCTTTCCCATAACTTTTATAATATTAATTAATTAGAGATTTTGATTTTATTTAAAATTACAGTAGATTTGTAAATAATTAGCATATTATGGGGAAAATAGTAAAATTACGTGAGTTCGATTAAGTTTGATGAGCCTAGTAAGCCTCATAGCTTCCCTGACCATCGTTTGGATACTTACTCTCAGTAAATATTTTGTCTAAATTTTGCAGATTTGGTTCTATCAAATAAGCTGGTCCTGTACGATCTTGAAAAGCAAGCAATTGGATGGACCGAATATAACTGTAAGCACAAATATACATATAATATAAGCTCATTCTATTCATTTGATATAAAGTCATAATTGATACAGGTTGATGTTGAATGTTTGTTACCCTGTAGGCTCGTCGAGTATAGAATTGAAGGATGAGATCACTGGTTCAGTACATCTAGTGGGAGCTCACTCTCTGTCTCGTGGTTGCAGTTTTGACGTCTGTGCTATATTCCTCTTACTCATGATGGCTGTGTTCCATGGTTTGATACTTCCACCACCAATTCTACTATGACTTACTTGCATTGACCAAACATATCCCGGTAGTTATAGTAGTACAGAATGGAGGAGACAAAAAATTGAAAAGTTGAAGGATTTACAAAAAATACATCAACTTTTGTAGATGTGCATAACATTAACATAATTGCAGAATTACAATGAATCTACAACACCATTTCCATTTTTGGTTGGCAATATAGAAAGGCAGGCATTATATGATATGATGTAAATAAAAATAGTCTTTGTTTGTATTTTGTACATACATATTTGACTGAGACTTTTGAGTAAGAGAACATTTTATGCTTAGGTTACCAATGCTCAATTTATTCCATAGTACTATTTCATATTAGTAGGTCGAGTTTAGATCTAGGGTAGGGATTCCATTATCCATTTTGGGGATCAAATTTGTTGTTTTGTTAAAACTTTAAATCAGTGAATTTTAAATCCTTCTTTGATTTTTAACGAATTCGTAATTCATTCTACAACCCACCAATGAAATTAATCTCTTCTCTTCTGTAAATTTAAGTTTTAACGACAACCATGATGGAACTAGTATTTAATATAGATAAACTAAACTTTAGTTTATTTTATTTATATAAATATTACTCCCTCGGATTAAATTCATTTAGCCCATTTTTTCGAGCACGAATTTTAATGAATATAATTATATGTATAAAATAGATATAATGTGTTAATTGTAAATAAAGTAATTACTATTTATTAATAAGATGATAGTAGTTTAAGTAAATAAGTGATCATGAGTGATGAAAATAAAGTAGTATATGAATGGTCAAGGAAAAAAAAATGACAAGCAAGAGAATAATGAAATTGGAAGGGTAAGTACTTAAAATATTATACTCCCTCTATTCCACATAAATTTATACATTTGTCATATTTTAACATCTCATACCAATTTACACACCTAATAAAAAAAATATATCTTCATAAATCATAATCACCACCCTCAAAATATACACACATTAATTATATGTCATTATTTATTCATACTCAATATACTTTTTTTTTTTTTTTTTAAATTATTCATAAAAGTTTATGATATTTAATACGGAGTACAGTATATCACAAATTTCCCTTAGGACGGGCTGGACGGCTGAAGTATTAACAATTTAACAGCGTGAAATCCAAAGTTGGTTTCATACGTGTCAGCGCATGAATGGAGCAAATTAACTACTCAAACGGACGCCAAGGCTTTTCTTAAATCCACCTCCGGTTTCTCATTTCAATTCCACTCTCTTTGCAACTCCCATCTACTCTAAGCATCAGTGCATAGTAGCGAATCAATGGCTCCGATCGCAGTTGGTGACTCCATTCCCGATGGTACCCTGGCCTACTTCGACGATCAGGATCAACTCCAAAGCGTCTCGATTCACTCCCTCGCCGCCGGTAAGAAGGTCATCCTGTTCGCCGTTCCCGGTGCTTTCACCCCGACCTGCAGGTAATCACCGATGTGATTATGATCCACGCTCAATCGATTTTCCTTTTTTTTATTTTCAGCAAATTTTAAGTGGTTCTTCTTTTCGATGTTTGTAGCATGAAGCACGTGCCAGGGTTTATTGAGAAGGCAGATGAATTGAAGTCAAAGGGCGTTGATGAAATCTTGTGTGTCAGTGGTATGTCTTCTCTTCAACTTAGTTATGCATAAATCTAATTGGCAATTCTGTGGAATGCTAATAAATCAGAAGGTAATATTGTGTTCTTGCTCTTTTTTTAAGATTTGTGATGAAAGAAATACACATTTTACGATTCTATCGACTTGCTTACTATGTTTTCGCATTTGTGTTATAAACTTATAGTTGATGGTTATCTGAAATGCTTGGGTGAGTGGTTTTTATTCAGCTGATGTATGATTAATTCAAAGCTTTTTTGGCTAGTTGCTGGGGTTAGATAAATGTTTTTTTCATAGTAGGGTCCGTTTTTTATGGTACTATTTGGTTTATTCATGTATTGGCTTCATTGTTGTGTTATAAAGAACGATTCGTGGGTATTTTTCTTTTCTTTATGGGTGTAGAATCTGCATTGTAATTGAACACAGATCGTGAGAGGCTTGACCCAAATTTGGTTTATTCTATTCAATTGTTTGCTTGCCTATTCATGTTGTATTTCAAATTCACAATAGTGGTTGGATGCTTTTATTTACATAACTAGTGATTGAATTCTTTTATATTTTTTGGTCAAATTATATCAATTCTGGACCACAACTGTCTTGTGTGAAATTCTTAGTTTGCATATCATGCTGTCCTTGAAAATGATTCTTCTTATAATGGTCAGTCGGTGTTGGGATCTGGATCCTCAACTGTGCCTGAAACACAACAACTGATGACACTTGTTTGAATAGAAAAATATGTTAACTGTTCAGTTTATCTTATATATAACTGTCAACTGTTTTGTTGAGATCCTAGGGAGCATTTGGTTCAAATTCTTCAGTGGAAATGGAAATGAGAATGATGGAATGGTGAATTACAATGACAATGATGGTTACATTATTAGTCTTTTGCTCTAATTGTAAAATAAGGAGATAAATTTTTTTTTATTGTTGGTTAAGGAATAATGGAAGGATTGAGGAGAAGAGATAGTTAATCAAAATGGGGATAATGATTAACTTATATTGACTCTCATTACTCAATACAGAGTATAATTGAGGAAATTAATTATTTTTTGCCCTCATTAATCACCACAATTACCTAATGTATAAAATCATTCCCATTGAAGAATTTTGAACAAAGTACCCCCTATGTTTTCATTGCTTGTGTAACATTTGCATGCATAGAACCTGTATTCAAGACTTGACCATGGGTGTGTGTTTGTGTCACGTTTGCAGTGAACGATCCATTTGTGATGAAGGCATGGGCAAAGACTTACCCAGATAACAAGCATGTCAAGTTTTTGGCTGATGGCTCTGCTGCTTACACAAAGGCACTTGGTGTTGAACTCGACCTCTCTGAAAAGGGACTTGGCATTCGCTCCAAAAGGTTTGCCCTTTTGGTTGACAATCTTACTGTCAAAGTTGCTAATATTGAGTCAGGTGGGGAATTCACCATCTCTGGTGCTGAGGAAATCCTTAAGGCTCTTTAATTAATTATGTCACAGCTACAAATAAGAAATCTGTTGCATCTTTCATTTTGACTCTACTCAAGTTATTTTATAAAATTGTGCCTTATATCTGATTTGTGCAATTTGAAATCTTATTGAATCATAATGTTTGTTCGATTATTGCAAATAGCCTATAGAGTAGTAGCTTACTAAGACCATGTTTGATAGCTTAGATTAAACCTAGATTAACTATATATCATTTTTATTTGTTGTTTGATAACTTAGATTAAGGGTAGATTATGCTTTAAAATTTATAAAGTTTAGTTATCATCCTAATCTTAGATAATCCATATTTGCTATCAAACATGCCCTAACTGTTTATGTAGGGGGTGTTTGCTTTATGTTTTTGAGCAAGTGATTTAATTTAGTGATTTTGAGAATTAAAATTGTTTAATCATAAGAAGGTTAGTGGTTGCAAAATTTGTTAAAAACTTATGTCGAGCGTTTAAATGATTAAGCAGAAGCAGAATTAGCTAAGAGCATTTGTCCTTTTCCAGGCGACTTTTAGGTTATAGATTATGGATGCTAGATTTTAAGCAGACACAGAGATAATAATCTGATAGTCAAGAAAGAAGTCAAGAAGTAGCTGTTAAGCCTGTTATTGAACTATGCTGCTGCTAAGTACCTAAATTTTAAAGATCATCCAAATATATTTGGACTTGTTATGTATTGTAATGTCATAATGGTTAGAACTGTTTATAAGTTTTGCATAGTTTTTTTTTTTTTTAGAGATTTAAATTCTACATAGATAGTATACCAATAATTTGTATTGAAAATTTGAATTTACTTGTATAAATAAATATTATATATGGTCAAACAATAAGGTTTATATTATGAGTATAATCTTTGCTAGAATTTTTTTTTTTTTTTTTTGAAACTGCAAAATATTATTACTGGGTATAAGGAATACCCCTATGGCCCTATCTCAAACTTACAACATTACAACAATAAAATCACAAAATTATCTCACAAACCAAGTAGGTCCTCTATCCCAATCCTGAAAAGATTGTCGAAATTTTAATGTTCTCCACAATTCTATGAATATTAAAATTCTTGCCATTACTAAAAAAAAAATCAAGTCGTGAGTTGGGTTTTATAGGATTGAATATGTAGAGTGGGTGTTTGAATTGTTGGTAGATTGTATAACTTGTTACTATTTCTTTCTGTTGGTGGTGATTAAAAAAAAATTATCGTATAATTGAAATCACGATTCGGCCCTAGTAGATTCATTGTCCAGAATTTGGGTGGACGAAATGTATTGCTGAGGGGTGATCATAAAATTTAAAATTGACTATACCGTTACTTTAAAAAATCGCTTTAAATCGCTGTTAAAAAAATTAAATTAAATCATACTACTATAACAGTGAAATTTAATTTTTTGGTTGGTGATTTACCGCACCGAATACACCGTTAAATTAATAGATGATTTCATATATTAGATATTAATATTAATAAATATATTTTTTAATGTATAAAAGTTAATTTGTCAATATATTTCACTATACTAAATAAGTTTTTTTAAACAAGATTTTAATGGCACTCTGGTCTCTGACTCGACTTGTGAGCTTATTGTCTTACGTTTCTTTTATTTTATATGATCTACTTTTTATTATCATTAGTAATTTTTAGTAGCAGTTATTTTGTAATGCATTTGACATTTCTTATTTTTAGTTAAAACTTGAGAATTTTGATGGACATTTGACATTAATTTTAAGTTTCAATGATTTCAATTTTTTGTATATAATTGTAAAAAACCGTCAATCCGTAAAAAAACCGACTGAAACCGTTTAAAATCGCAAATTCATTTTTACGAGATAAACCGTGATTTAGAATTGTATACTAAATCGAACCGCAATTGGCAAGACAATTTGAATTTTGTCAAATAAACTGCAAAACCGAACCGTGATGTTGAGTAGAGTAATATGGTGGCGCTGGCTTATATACCCCTCCAGTCTTGTTAAATATACCACCCCACCCCTAATATGACATATGTTAGATGTGCTCCACGAAATATCTAATCTACCCTCTTCTCTTTAAAACATTAATTAACCTCCACCACCCCGCCGTGCATCACCTCGGCAGCCCGGCTTGCTCAGCTGCCGCCGTGCTCCGCCCATTCCCTCCCTCAGTCGTTGCGTTGCCCATCGCCCCTCATTCCTGCGCCACCCTGCCCTCTATTTTTTTTTTTTTACGTTCTACAGCTTTCGACGGCGGTGCCGCCCCTCCCTCGCCCAACGACGCTGTTGCCCTTAATCCTACCCAAGGTTGCTCCTCCGTTGTCCAGCCGTCGCCATGCCTAAACCCTAAAAGCAGTTTTTTTTTTCGATAAAAAGTGTTCTACAATAAACACTATCGTCGATAAATTGTTGTCGACGATAATGTTTATTTTCAAGCACTTTCTTTTGATAAATTATTGTCGACAAGGGTGTTTTTGGTCGACAAACCAGTGTCGATCGACATTAATTTATCGAAAAATTGTATTTTTTTTAGATTTCTAAGTTTTTTTAAAAAAATAAAATAATCTAAATTTGTTTGGATGGCGGTCGGATGTGGACATCATTATCATCACACTCACAACCAAGAACCCAAGGTACGTAATTAATGAATTTCATTTACCAACTATATCATTCCGTCATTCGCACATATCATAAGAACTTGTTTAATAACATAATTATAGATTAACTCTGTTCAAATTGTTATAGATTATTTGATAGTTAAAATTAAAAATAGATTATATAAAATTTAGATATTATTATAATTTTAATTTAATCAGTTTTAACTATTAAACAAGACGTAATGATTTTACTATTATTAAATATGTCATCAACATTTTATATGGGGAGACAACCTTTTTCCTTTTCTTCAGATTTTTTTTTTTTTTTTTTTGGGAAGATTTTTTAAAGTAAAACGTTGAAAATAAGAAAGTAAAATTCAACTAAAACGTTGAAAAAAAGAGGTTAATTAGCGTTAAGAGAGTGTACCCTAAGGTTCCACGTCAATTTGGCGGTGGCCAAGTTTAGGGGGACAAAATCTTATTTTTAAATATTTAATCATAATCCTTCTCATGTGTTTTCTTTCTTCATCTAACTTTGACCACTACTTCTAGAATGTTTGGTAGGTATTTTATTTTACTTGTTTAGCATAACCATTTTTTCAAAATTAATAAATAATAAACTATGGTTATTGAGAAAAAAATGATCGTCAAAAATTTAAGATTTTTTTATTTATGAAAACCCATTAATAAAGAGAAGGAACAACTGAGCCAAACATAATGAGTAGTCTGAATAATTTACCACCTTTTTCTACTTTGTAGAATGATTGATTTCGCATCACACCATTAAAGAAGCTTATAATGATTAACCTCACCCTCCTATTAATATGTGTAATTATTAGTATTATAGACAACGCCCTAATTAGTTTCTACAAGTTCTATTTTTTTTAATATGATATATAACTCCTATGCTCTATATAAGAAAGTTATTTAATACCAATGATTATTTGTATAATATTACTATTATACATTTCTATAAGTAGTATTAATATATATATTTTTTTTAATTCTTGCATCTTTGTCAAATCAACGTATCACAAAAAATAATTGAATGTCAAAGTTAGAAAAAAAAAAAAAAAAACATCATCAATATTTAAAAAAAAATAGTCCCAAAGGTGATTAAATGCATGCTTTGTTTTTCCTTTTTACATCTCTATTTAACAGAGAAGGCTAAAATTAGTGAAAAAAAATTATGGAAGCTGAAAACTCAATGTTAATTACTTCCAAAATTTATAATGTCAAGTTTGTTTTTCTATTTATATTCTTTCATTAAACATATACATGTCTCCTTATTCAATACTCTGTAGTATCTTTTTCCTTTAGGTACGTAACACCATACATATATAGCGTAAGTAACATCATGTTGATATCAATTTTGTATATATAGAGTAAGTAACATCATGTTGATATCAATTTTGTGAAAGTGACAAAATTTGTTTTCGAAGTTTAGTAATTCATGTTATACTTAATTAAATTAGTTTATCTGTAATATGATAAGTTTGACTACTTAACTCTCAAATTAAAGGTAATTAACGTTGAAGAACAAAAGAGAGAAGAGCCCATGCACTTTATTTCTTTCAATTAATAATTATATGGAGCCAACCATCGATATCAACCTAATCTACATTCTAAGATTAGGTCATCCAGATTAATGAGGCGGTCAAAGAAAATATAATTCATAAAACAAAATAATAATGACTCACATTTATATATGTGCATTTTATTACGGGATACACTTGATCGAGCCACAATTTTAACTATGTTCTAATTTAGGAATTGAACAATTAATTCTATATTTTGGAGAATGCTAATATATAATATAAACAAATATATATGTGTATTTGATCTAAAGTGAACAAGAACAATATTGTATTGGTGTGGAGATTTAAGTTTTTTTTTTCAAGTCCAATAAGTGATACCACGTGGGGGAGTCCTCTTAAACGAGGAGACTCGCTAGTCACTAATTGTTGAATAGTTTAACAATGCATGTTTACCGACTAAATCATTTGTGTGAATAATGATATGGGTAGGGTGAAAATAATAATCTCTTATATATTACCACTAACATAGGTTAATGATCAAATAGGGTGAAACACCAAGTGAAATATAAAAAAAAAAAAAAACGAATGAATATAAGGTGTAGTTAGAGATGTCGAAACGGGCCGACGGAGTGGGACACACTAAAACCGCAAAAGTCCATCAATTAGCGGATTGACTGTCCTATTTGCTAGACGGGCTACCAAAACCTCAACCCAACCCACTAAGGGGCGGGCCGCGAGTTCGGCGGGCCAATCCATTTTTTTTCTTTTAAAAAAAATTATTTATTAATTAATTATCTTTATTTCTAAAATTCAAAGTCTCTTAATATCCATCTTCTACATGCTCATTATTAAATCAATTGTCCCTATCTAAAATTTAACAATTAAATTATAGTTGAAAGGTCGACGTTTGTCGTTGGAACTGAAACAAACTATGCGACCAACGCTAGTTTGTGATGTGAGAGAAAAACTTGTTATGCTTGACTGCTTTTTTCTAAATTTTGGTTGTGTATTCCGATGCAGTGGCTAGATTTTGAAACTTGATGTTGGATAAGTTTCAAATACGTGACTAACTTTTATTATTTTTCTATAATATTAAACTAATTATAATAATAGAATAATAATAATATTACTAATTTTTTATTTAAAAAAAAAAAAAGCGGTCTAGCCCACCCCCACCCCCAACCCGCCAAAGCCCGCAATCTAAACGGAACGGTTCGTGTAGGCCCGTCTTTTAGCGGGCTGAGAAAAGTCGAATCCAATCCATAATTCTTTTATGATGTAACGGGCTGGTTCAATTTTGACAGTTGTATGTACAATTGTTTAGTTGAAAATTGTATAATAAATAAGAGCAGAAATATTTTATACAAGTAAAATTATTTATTGATAAATAAATTATGTGAAATATTTTATATGTATTGGCATTATATATATTGTGTAGGTATGGTGATGATGTGATGAGCAGCGCGCAATATAATTATAAAAATTTCGTATTCCAATGTCCCTCAAGTTGTTGTAATTCTTTTTATACCTAATCAATTACTATTAAGTCTATTAAAGAAGATATATATATAGAGAGAGAGTATGATGACAAATGCTACAAACACGAGTGATGACACTCATGCAACTCAAATGATCCCTTAATTAATTTCCCAACTTATTCTACTCCCAATCCTCTCATCATGCATTTCATATCATCATACCTTTTATATATATAACACTAGAGTTCTAAATATATTAGAAACATTAAACGTATAAAATAAAGTAATATTAGTATAAAATTAGGAAGAAGATAGAAAATCTCGTGGATTTTATGCATTCAAACTAGATAGAACAATTTTTTTTTTCACAAAAATCATGTATAGGTAAACATAATAACTTGATCTATGTAACTATAAGAGAACATATACATCGTCATATGGGGATATATGTGTTAACAGAAAAAATAATACATACTTATCTTTATGAATATATGTGTTAACAGAAAAAATAATACATACTTATCTTTATAGTAACACATATAAAGTATTGAAAATTTGTATTATTATATAAACACAAGTGTGCTACTATATAGAAAGATGTGTATTACTGTATAAATAAATTGATAGAGATCTGAAAAAAATGAGAAAATATATTAATTTTTGATACTCAAAACTTGTATTCATCATATTGAAACATAAATCCAACAAGTAAAATCACAAAAATCTTATAAGCGACAAGAATTTGTCATTGAAAAGAGAAGGAAAAGAAAAAGGGAAAAAAGAAAGTAAGTACGACATGTTTTGTAAGGCATATTGCATAGAATACTCGAGCGGTTCCATTTTTTTTTTTATTGAGATAAGTGTTCTATATCGATAAAATATTCCTTTTAAATGAAAACCACCTCTATATTAACATAACGGTAGAAAGAGTACCACGTTGAGTCTAGACTTCAAACGATTTGAATTTTTTTTTTTTTTTTAAGAAATAAGAAAACAATTGTTTCTTTAATTTGGAGCCACTAAAGAAAGATTTTTCTTTACTTTGATGAACAATTTTCGATTTTTATTTGTTATTTAAATTTGTAATATTACTATATAGTTAAAATGTTGTTATTAATAATTGCGCTAAGTGTGTCATTGAAACATAGAACTAATATTTCCATCGATCCCATTTTAAATTTATCATTTACAAAAGTATGAATTAAATTTATCAATTTTTATTTGACAATAAAACAACTTTGTTCATTGTAAATTAAACCTTTAAATTCATCAATTTTTATTTGACAATAAAACATACTCCCTTTCGTCTTCGAAAAATTTGTGAGGAACCTTGAACACATGATTTAAAAAAAAATAAAAAATTAATGATGAGAGTGTTGAAAGATAATTTTATAAACTTTTATATATAAAATAAGTAAATTAGATGAATTGAGTGTACGATGGACTCCAAAAGTAATTAATGTCATGAAGGGTAAATATGTGTATATCGTGAGGTGGAGATTGTGATGAACATTTCTTCTTTAAAGTACTTTTGAAGAACAAACTAAAAAGAAAAGTATGAAGGGCTAGTCTTGTGTAAAAATTTTAATACATGCATTTCATACTAATTTGACCAAGTCAAAACCCTAAGTCCATTTAGCCCAAAATTTATATTAAGATAATTTTAAAAAATTTGCGGATCATAAGCTCGAATCCAAATTACCTAGAGATTTCGCGGGTCGCAAATAGGTGGTTTACTACATGACCAAAATATTATTACTACAAGGTCAAAAAATTACCACTACAAGGCCAAAAATTTAATACTACTCCCTCTGTCCCAGAGAAAGCTCCCCATGAGCTTCAGACACAAATGTTTAGAAATACTAATATAATAAAAAATACTAATATAATAAATAAATTTATTGAATAACTATTCTCTCTCACAATTCATTATATTATTTTTTTTCTCCATGGCATCATCTCTAATACATTTACTTGTTATATTAGTATTTTTTAACAATCGTGTCTGGAGCTCATGGGGAGCTTTCCCTGGGACAGAGAGAGTACATGTCAAAACATTCTGCAAATTCACCCAAAAAATTAATTGTCCAGAATATTTTTGAACATGTAGTAATACACTTTTGACCTTGTAGTGATAAAATTTTGATCTTGTAGTAACATTGTTTTAGTCATGTAGTAGCCGAATAAGTCATAATTATTTTAGTAATTTTGCTAAAAAAAAAATAAGTGTCCAGAATATTTTTGGACTTGCATTAATACACTGTTGGTCTTGTAGTGACAAAATTTATGTCATGTAGTAACATAGTTTTGGTCATGTAGTAAGATAATATTTTAGGGTGAAAATAAATATTATAATTAAGGTTGACCCGCTTTGACCTGCGTTGATCCGCATTTGACCCACGAATTTTTAACTTAATTGATCAATATTGTATGTATGCAATATTGCATATAAGTTTGAGTTTATTAACAAACTAAGACAATCCATAAGTCATTTAAACAAAGTAAGACAAAAAAATTCAGCAAAACAATTAGGACCAAAATCAGTTACAAAATTCCTATTATGACCTTTCTTTATTAAATTAACAATTAAATATAATAATATACTCTTATATCATTTCTCATTTCAAAACTTACCCCTTCATATTCAGAATCCTAAAATGGCGGCATTAGGGTTTTTTGAGGTTGCAGCTGTCACCAACTACACTACTCGAAGAATCGAGACGCTGGCCTCCGTGTGAGTGGCGGAGATCGATGAGGATGGCGGCGCTGACGATTTGACCGTTTCTTTTTGCGATTTGTGATGATGAATTTGATCCGTTTCTTTTTGCGATTTTTACCTCGTTGGCGATTGATTCGCGATGGATCCAGATTTAGTTTCGATTCGCCGTCGATGAAACTTGATTTTGATTCTCTTCGACGACGGGCTTTCAAATCGGCAATTATAATTGATTTTTATGATTTGACATTTGTCTTAGCATCCTCATCAATTTTAGCTTATTATTGAATAAGTTTCAAGTTGGTGAACTATTTGACCGGAAAGTTGGGGCAGACTACCTCCTTCTCGACAGCGGCTATTTTGAATGAGTGGTTTGTAAATTGATTTTGGGCGCTTTTGTGGCTGTCCGGTGAATTGTTTTGGAAATTATTAACATTAGGTGAAAAATTGTGAAATATTTTTCTTCTGTGAATTGGATTTATGAGTGCTAAATTTTTAAAATTATTAGTAGTTCTTAATTAAGTATAAAATTCAGTTTGAGTTTAACGATTCTTTATGATTGGGATGCATGAATTGAATTTGTTATTATTATTATTTATTTAGATTTCTGATTGCCTATGTTCTTGTTTATTTATGGGTTACAAATAATTGAAGTTTGCATCGATCCATCTTAATTTCGACAAGATTGAAGCATCATACTCTTCTGCATGCACTGAATACTCTTGGAAACACAAGATGGAGAGTGAATAAAAAAGTACTCCACATCATTGACAGAATATGGGACAGGGGAGGTTGTCTTGGAAACTTAGTTGCATATATAAACTCAATTTACTACATATTTTTTTATGTATAATGCATATTCAGTGTATTTTCGTATAACATAATTTTTAGATTCAATAGTTTATTTTACTTCACGAACTAAGAAAATCATAATTATTGTAGAATTTATGATAAAGTCTTATATTATTATTATGCAATGCACATATTATATATGTGCATGTACTGAGATTGTGCAACAATCCCGTCAAAAAAAAAAAGATTATGCAACAATTTTTTATATGCAAAGATATTACCCAATATATTTATGACTATTTGACAATTTTCATAGATAAAATAACACATGCAAATATTAAAGTGCAATTATCAATTGCATATATAAAAAAACGTATGGAATATGCAACAATTTTTTATATGCAAAGATATTACCCAATATATTTATGACTATTTGACAATTTTCATAGATAAAATAACACATGCAAATATTAAAGTGCAATTATCAATTGCATATATAAAAAAATGTATGCATATTTGAAAGTATATGCACTTATCGGTTGCATTTAATAAAATGTGCGTATATGCATCATGCAAACATATTATGGGTGTTATTCAACAAGTATTTGTTAATACAAGTTGTTCATCAAATTAATTTAAACACTTTTAGAGGTGTATGAAGTAAAATAATTTTTTCGAATGTATTAATTTTATTAAGTATTTTATAATATAAATTATATTTTAATAAAGATATGGTATGCAAAATAATAACTATATGAATATTTAATTAATTAAAGTATATTTCTGATTAATAAGAAAATTATTGAATATATAAAAATATGAGTGTGGACAGACAGAAAGTATGATCTCGAATTTTAGGAAATTTTTTTAATTGCAATTAGCGCTATAATCGAGGGATAATTAAATCATTTTGAAAATTCAAAATTAAAACCAGCGCTAGAATCGAGGAGAATTATCTCCCACCTTAATTTAAAATTTAAATGTTTGACTTTCCTAAATTTCGATTAATATTATTAATTGTAGTTGAAATTCTTAATTAACTAGAAAATAGGGGCATAATCGACTATATAGATTGGATTTTGTCCTTAATTGTTTTACTAAATAAAATTAGCTTAAATCTTAAAGTCTTAGAGTGGTCTGGTCTATTCTGTTTTTTCCCCTATAAGTTTTTGCCAATATGAAAACTATTGGAGGACGAATGTAATATTAAAATTACACTACTTTTTTTCTTATACTTCCTCCGTCCAATTTCATTATTCCTACTTTTTTTTTTTGGTTGTCCAATTTTATTAGAGTTTATTAACAAAGTAAGACAATCCATAAGTCATTTAAACAAAGTAAGACAAACAAATTGAGTAAAACAATTAAGACCAAAAGTGGTCATAAAATCTCAATTATACCCTTTCTTTATTAAATCAACAATTAAATTTAATAATATACTCTAACATAATCAATTTCACGTCATTTCTCATTTCTCACAAAACCCTAGTGGCCGCCTCCCTTATTTTGAATCTGGGTGAGTCTCGGAGAATCGAGACGATGGAATGCGTGTGAGTGGCGGAGATGGATGAGGGTGGTGGCGTCGACGGTGGAAGAAGAGTTTACGGCCACAGGGTTCGCGCGATTTGATCGATTGAGGTGTCAACTGCTCTATTTTGGCGATTCGTGTCCTCACTTACCGTTCGCGGGGCGATTTTAATGTTTTGTTTGGTCTCGAAGCTCGACGGTGAGTCGATTAACCCTGCCTTGTCATCGATTGAATTTCTCAGGCTGTTCGATTGAATTTCTTCGCCTGTGAATTGGACCCAATTTGGGTCTGTGTCTTTAGTTTTGAATTTTACATTCTTTGATTTTACATGGGCACACCAGAAAGCCCTAGAACGGCTCGAAGCGGAGGCGGCCAGGACTGCTGATTTTGATTGAAGAAGGTATCTATTTTCTAATTACCGTTTTATAATGTTACTTTTTCTTCACGGCGGAGGAATTTCTTCATGAATTATGGGAACTTGTGCAATGAACTGTTTGGAGAAATAATTTTTTTTTCTTTTGTCTTTGGAATTTAAATACGCTGTTCTCTATGCTATAAATTTACTTTGATTTTGAGAATGAAAATTTATTGCTGGTTAATTTAGCTGGAAATTAGGGTATTGTGGTTGCAGAGATGAGGAGGACGGGTTTTCTGAAAATTTGACTAATTTCTCTCATTGTCTTCTTTTTTTTGCCATCTGGTTGATCATGCTCTTTTTCAGTGTCGTCATTGCTACTTCTCTTACAAACGTCACTAAATTTAGTCTATTCGTAATGGCCTTTTATTGGATTGTGGATGATTGTTTAATTATTGTTAATTGTTTGATGAAAGGTCAATTGGGAAAGAATGAGTTTAACATTAGAATGAAGGGTTTAATTTAGTCTGTTTTTACTTCTATGGGCAAAATAAAATCAAGAATCACCTTCTCTTTACGCAATGCTCTGTTTTTCTATGTAATTTCCTCTTCACAATAAAATACACATTTTTATTTGAAGAGGAGGAGGAATCTCTACCTGAGGTAAATATGCAACTTAACTAATACTACAATACTATATTTATTTGTCACATAATCTTTGTATAATATGTACTGATTTTCACAATTGTGAATTGATTCCAGGAGGATTCAAGTAGTCGAAAAGAAAATGAATCAACAACAGCAATATACTATTCTGCAGATGATGCACTCAATTTGAATATTAGGAGACGTGCTTGCTTAATTTTGAATGCAATTTGGAAACATGCTTGCTTACTTTTGAATCCAATTTTGATTCTTATTTTATTATTTGAACTATTGTGTAATGTCATTTCAGTTTGTAAGTCATGTGAAATGGAGGATAAAGTGTTATATTATTTTTATGCAATGCACATATTAGATATATGCATCTCCTATTAATAAGCAATGCACATATTATATATATGCACCAAACTATGAATATATGCACATTAGTTGCGCATTACGTATATGACTACAGGCCAATTCGACCTGTGTGTTAAAAATTCCAATGAAATTTGAAATAATTTATGTTTATTCTAATTTTTCAGTACATCATATCAAATATATAAACTAACATGCAGAAAATACACCTTGAGAATCGAGCGAGTAATCGAATTTGTGAAACGAATGTGCACATAATTAATGGTCTGCATATTTGAAAGTATATGTAATTATTGATTGCATATATAAAAAAATACAGACATATTTGAAAGTATATGCACTTGTTGGTTGCATATAAATAAAATATGTCTATCTACATCTTGCAAAAATATTAGATTTATTCAACAAGTATTTGTTAATACAAGTTGTTTAGTAAATTATTTAAACACTTTTAGAGGTGTATCGAGCAAAATAAATTTTTTGAATGTATTAATTTTATTAAGTATTTTATAATCTAATTTATATTTTAGTAAAGATATGGTAATATTATCAATTAATAAGAAAATTATTCAATATTTAAAAATATAAATGTGGACGAAGGACTGAAGGAGTGATCTCAAATTTTAGGAAAGTAATTTGAAATGGAAATTGCACTATAATTGATGGATAATCTCTAATTTTAGGAAAGTAATTAATTTGAAATGGAATTGCCCTATGATAGAGGGATAATCTCTTAGCTTTTTAAAACTTAATTCGTTTGACTTTACATATTAGACATTAATTAAATTAAATGATTCGAAAATTTAAATTAAATGTAAGATAAGGGCAAATTGGTACAATTATGTGGCATTTTGTCTTTAATTGTTTTACTAAAACTTTTTAGCTTGAATCATAAAAACTAGGAGTGGTTTGTCATATTCATACTATTTTATCTCCACCCTCTAACCACCACTTGTTTACTTAAATTGTCACTAATTTTATTTATAAACAATCATTTACTTATAAATGGACTCCACAACATCTCATCATACCCCCAACTTATTTACTTTATATACATAAACTAATCAATATTCATTAAAATTCGTGCTCGAAAAAATGTGCATAATAAAATTGAACGGAGAGAGTAATATTTATTTTATTTTATTCTATTACTCATAAAAGACTTTATATTTTTATTTTAATATTATGATAAAGATTAAAGAGGAGATATGTATGAGTATGATATAGGTTAGGCATGCAAACCAAGTGATGGACCCCACACCACAAGAACCCATTTATTCCCCCTCCATCGCCATAGCCATAGCCATAGCCATGGATTAATTCTCCACGCATGCATTTACTATCCTTTTCTCTCTCTCTCTCTCTCCCAAATCCCACCGCCACCTTCTTTCTAATTCTTCCATAGTCTCTCACAACTCCTGAATAATATACAGTATACCCTTTTTACCTCTATATACACACACAATTTGTCTTGTTCATAATCAGGACCTGCTACTCCGTACTTCCTTTTCAGAGAGAGAGAGAGAGAGAGCCCTTGTTCTGTTTCTGAGGTAGGTGAAACTTTTCTGTTTCAGATCTCTTAAATTTCTTTTTTACTTTTTCCTTGCTTTCTGTTATTCTTGCCTCCTTATAGTGCTGGTGTTTGCAACCAATTTTGGTTGGTGTTGCTGGGTTTCCAACAACAATTGGGTAGAATCGCCTTTTCTTCAAAAATATCACTCTGAAACCTGACTGTCAAAAAAAAAATCACTCTGAAACCTAATACATGTTCGATGTTTTTTTCAAAGTTCTACTTGCAATATCCCTTTGTATTTACTAACTTATCCATTTCGTTACACTTTGTTTCTGTATTGGGTTCTTTTCTTTGTTCAATTTGCTACCGGAATAATAAGCCCAGGGTTTGCCTGGTGGCGTGTTCTAGGTTTGGGACTCTGGAGTAGTAGGATACTCTCTAGGTCTCGTGTTCGAATTAGGTTCGAAATCCCAGAGTGTAAACAATTCCTGAGGTCAGTCTATACATACAGAGCAAAGCTTCAATTGGGTCCCAGCTAGTGGAATTGGTCCTTGAGTCGACTTTAAAAAGAACTGCTAGTGGAATTTATCTTTTACTTGTAAAATGATAAAATTTCATCATTCATCAAATTTAATGTAGATTTGCAGAAGAAAATTATGTCGCACATCGGGGTTGATTACATGGAGGATGATGGAGACGTGGCAGATTCTATAGACGATGAACACCTAACTGCCGATGATGCAAACCTCGATGAATATGACATGGTTAGTCGAAATTTATGGTTAAGTGGAAGTTTATTGTATAATTTGCAGCCTTGTAGGTGGTTGGTACATAGTTAATAAAATACTATTATATGTTTGTATCATTATATAGGCATATCTTTGTGTATGTTGACTATGCATATTATGTTAAATGTTAATGCTATGTATGCTCTGCATTTAACATTTTAGTAATTGATCTCAATTTGTTTTGGAATAGCTCATGAAAGTGACAGATACATCATCTTCACAAGCAAGACAAGGGAAAGATATACAGGGTATTCCATGGGATAGATTGAATATAACCAGGGAAACCTACAGATTGACGAGGCTCGAACAGTATAGGAATTACGTAAACTTCCCTTCGACTGAAGAAGGTGTTGCTAAGGTGAGATTTTGGACATTTCTTTTTCTTGATTTATACCCTTTTTGATTCGATATCCAGTTTATGAACTACGATTGGTTTTGATAACCTATTGATTTAATTGTTCTAGGGATTCAAACCAACAACAAAAGGACGCAAATATTTTGATTTCTTCTATAATACAAGATTAGTGAAGCCTACAATCCTTCATTTTCAGGTGGGATTATCTTATTTGGGATTTTTGTTTCAATTTCTTGACTAGCATTTAGACGTGTGCTTTATCTCCTTCTTTCGGGATGAATTTGGCCTGTAAAACATTGAATTTCAGCATTCCTTAAAATGTAATGAATTTGTGGGCCTGTTGAAAGTTAACAGTAGATTCTATATAGTCTTCAGATTCTGAAAATAATACTGTATTTTAATAAAATTTAACCAAGATGGTATTCTATTGAGTTTCTTGGGCAGATGTTATTTTATTTGGACTAGCATCAGCAGTAGTGTTAGTAACTTAGTACACATAATATGATAGACGACAAGATATTAAAGTCTATAAGAGAAGAGGAAAAGGGAAATAAGTTTGTGATGTGTTGGTTATTGTTTCTGTTATGTTTTGGTAGTTGACAGTTGGTTATTGTTTCTGTTATGTGGGCTATAGTTTGTTGAGGGAGTTAGTAAGCCAGTTAGTTGAGGGAGTTATTAAGCCTTGAGTATATATGGCTGAGCTACTTGTAAACAGGATTAATTCAGAAATTGTTAATTGCAGCTTTAAGCTTGTGGCAAGAGATTTCTCTTGGGCCCTTAATTGGGAGTTTCCTCTTTCTTTCTTGTTCTTGTGAGTTCTGGTTCCTCCTCGATAGCAAGGTCTATCCGAATATGATGGTGGAATTGGAGTACATGGATGGAAAGTTTCTAGAAGATATAATTAACTTTCCAGTTTGGATTATATAAAGTAGACTTGAGATTTAATGTCATTATTTCTCAACTAATTGGCTAAGCCTAAAAGCCCTACTGGAATATTGTTGTATATCTGTGTTTGTGAAAATCTTGTACAACTCTTCTTAGCTACTTGTTTAATCATTGACCATTTGGAAATTTTCTGTACTTGAGACATGAGAATTAATATGCCACCCGGAGTTTAATTTCTGCTTATTAATTTTTCGTGAGCTCTATATGGTATTGTTTGAAGTTTGAGAGTCAGACAAATGTATGACTCGCCTCCTTAGCTCTGTCATCATAATCTCATATGTTGTAGACAATGAAAGTAAACCTTAACGATCTCGGTTTTCATCTTTCTTTGCCCACTCCATATATGAGAGATATGCTTCAATCCCTATAAGCATCATCTTTTGACTGTTATCATAAAAAAAAATCTTGATTGAGGTAGCTTTGCTTTGTAACTGGTTCTAGAATTGTGCAATTTGTATAAGAATGTTATAATATTGCAGCTGAGGAACTTGGTGTGGGCTACGTCGAAACACGATGTCTATCTGATTTCAAACTACTCACTTATGCACTGGTCATCATTACACCAGAGATTAACCGAAGTACTTGACTTTTCTGGGCATATTGTACCGACAGAGGTACTTAAATTACATATAAGGTTTTATATGGAGCCTAATAGTGGGTTTCTTATGGAGGCCACAGCATAAATTACTTGTGCATATTACTGTGTACAGGTGTTTTATGCTGGTGTTGAGCTCCATAAGAAACCCACCATCAAACTCCATATCATTACTCTCTCTATGTATATATCCATTTAGTTTTGAATAAGAATCCGTGTTTATTTTTTTATTCTAATTCAGCATTGTTTTGTTAACTTGTTAATGTAGAGATATCCAGGGACCTTATTGGAAGGTTTTACACGAACACAGTTGAGCACGCTGGCTGTGAAAGATCGATTTTTGGTGGCAGGTGGATTCCATGGAGAACTTGTTTGTAAGGTGAGAAAATATACGGGAAATAGTGAATTTTCGTTTGCTTAATGAATGATTAGTTTGAAACAAACTACATCTCATACCAATTATTTTTTAAAGTGTGTAAGCCTCTATGGCTAAGCACATTTACGTTAAATGGAGTATATTTTTCATAGAGACCTAGTTTCTATATTTGATTCTGGACATAAATGCAATCTTGGGAGAAAGGTTTGATATTATCTAGAGTATATGAGAAGTCTTGATAGTAGCTTCTCTGACATTCGTCTTACGTTTTGAGTCTGTTTATTAGCAATAGGCACACGACTTCACTTGAGAGATGTTCTTCTCAAAATACAGAGGATAATAAATTTTCGGCGTAATGCATCAAAATGTCCCTAAATTATTTAATTTTAAAAAACCCTTTTTAAGTATCGAAATTTTATTTGAAGAGCCCTCTCAAGATGAATATTGATAGATATTCACCTTAATGGTCTCGTTAAATAATGTACATGCCAACTTTATTCAATCTTAATTATGTATTAAAGTATTTTTCGCAAGCCATTTTAGGTACTCGTCATTTGTGAACAAAATAATATGATCTCTTGGCTATTTATGCTCTTATATGCCCTGGGATAGGCATTGCTTGCACTCAACCGGTTGTAATGGTTTGTACTTGCAGTGCCTGGATAAACCAGATGTAAGCTTTTGCACGAGGACCACACATCACGAGAATGCTATTACAAATTCCATTGAAATATTTGACAACTTTAGGTAATGTAGTGGTTGATTTGTGCTTTTAGTTTTATTATTAATTCTTCATTTGACAAATTTGATTTACTGATAATTTTGCAGTGGACTACATTTCATGACATCTAATAATGATTGTGGTGTACGAGAATATGACTTGGAGAGGTTTCAGCTTCTTAACCATTTCCACTTCCCTTGGCCAGTCAATGTAAGCATCTTCATATCATCTTTACACTATTATGTGTACTTGCATTTTTCCTTCTGTAAATATCTTTCTTTCTTGCAGTCTGGTATTCTTGATTCAGTTCAGTAATTATAATCTTCTCTGTGAACATGTTGCAATAATTAATGGCATGTGTATTTTGAATTTTTTGCTGAAATTATTACTTTTTACACAGCACACATCAATGAGCCCTGACCGCAAGCTTATTGCCATTGTTGGAGATGATCGGGATGGATTACTCGTAGATGCTCGAAATGGGAAGGTACTCGAATTTTACATCATCTCTTCCGATAATCAAATGTTTCTCTGGCTATTTTTGATAAGGCTTCTTTGCTCTGCGTATTAAGTTAAATCATTTGTTCCAATCTTTAGATTGGGTATTTCAATTGCACAAAAGCTTAAAGATTCATATTCCGTGCTACTTGTTGCCTAAAGATAAAATTTTTGCAATATGAATTGTAATAAAAAAAAATTGTGGAAATTATTGGGAGGTTTTTATACATTAACCTTGTACCCTTCTTGAGGTAGCATCCGATAATGAAGTAAAATGAACCGATTTCTTTTGTCTGATAACACTGCATGTACAAAAACTTGATGTTGTGATCATTCTCTTTGAGGAAAAAAATTATATCTATTTGGACAAAAACTTGTAAGAATCTGGTTCATGGAAACTTTTATGATGAACTCAGTATACTGATTTAACATAAGTATCACTGTTTAATGATTTTGAGAAGAACAACACAAACTCATACATTTTTTCAATAGTGATACTTCATATGCGTAAGCAAAGGCTGCATTATGAAGATTACCATACGAAACTAATGCTTGGGTGCCTAAATTCTATTTCTCAGACGGTTGCTTCGGTTGTTGGTCATCTAGACTACTCATTTGCTACAGCATGGCACCCGGACGGTAGAGTTTTTGCCACGGGGAATCAGGACAAGACATGCAGGGTGTGGGACTTGAGAAACCTCTCAACTCCAACCGCAATCCTCAAGGGTAATATGGGTGCAGTGAGATCGATCCGTTTCTCCAATGACGGACAGTTTATGGTGGTGGCTGAACCGGCTGATTTCGTGCACGTGTACAGCACAAGAGACAATTATGGGACTAGACAAGAGCTGGATTTCTTTGGTGAAATATCTGGTGTGTCTCTGAGTCCAGACGATGAGTCTATTTGCATCGGGATTTGGGACAGGACATACGCGAGCTTGCTGCAGTATAACAGGAAACACACCTATCAATATCTTGATTCCCTTGTCTAGTTTATTGCTTCTTAGCTATTAGCTATGCTACAGGTAAAAAGAGACATGAATGAATCTGCTGTGTTTTGTTTTCTTTAATATTGTGTATGTATCTTTTGTTTGATAAGCAAAGGTGTACATTACAGTTAAACATCTTCTTCAACAAACAAAACTAACAATAGGGCTGAAATTTTGGTTTTGAAATTAAAAAAGGGCTTCATTATTATAAAATCACAACTTTGGGTCTTATTGTAATTTAATTAAAATTTTGGATAATTGGAAACAAAACATCAACTTAAACAATTTAATTTCATTTAGGACATTGATTTCGGTCAATGCTCGAGGAATCGAGATGCATGCCGAGAATTAAATTAAGCTATTCGATACTCGATTAAATTAAACAAGTTAGGTTTAATCCAATTTATATTTTTTAAGTTTTCACTTTTTCAATTTACGTTCTCAAGTGTCCAATTTACATCTTTTTTTGCCAAAAAAATTAATACCTACCATATAGTACAATTTACATTCTTTTAAGTTTAAAATTAAAAATTAAATTAAAAAAACTTTCATCTCAATGAAAATTTGAAAATCTCAATAAAATTAAAAATTATAAAATGTGTAAAATAAAATTTGAAAATGTGTAAATTAAAAATAAATAAAAATTCTAAAAAACTTCATGAAAATAAAAATATATATATACAAATTAAAAATTCTAAAATGTGTAAAATGAAAATTCTACCATTGTAAAAAATTAAAAATTCTAAAAATCTTATTAGAATGAATTTAGGACCTTTTTGTGGTCGATCTAGACGTCGAGCTTCCACTCAACATCGTCACCGAGTCAAGAAATCTTGTGGGACCCAAAACTTTTAGGAGCTCGAGCAAAGCATTAATTGTGGGCAAGTCCGAATCAGGCGAGATTTTTATTGTTATACAATATTAATAATTTTTATTATTCTTATAAGATTTTTTAGAATTTGTAATTTCTAATCTACTCATTAAAAAAAATTGTTTTTATTTTACACATTGTATAATTTTAGAAATTTTAATGATATTTTTTATTTTGAATTTTTATTTTACATATTTTATATTTTTTTATTTTAATCATATTTTTACATTTTTTAAATTTTTAAAGGAATTTTTAGATAACTGTAATTATTAAAAACAATTAAATTTAAAGGACGTAAATTAAACTATTTGTTCGGAATTTCAATTTATTCTACACATTTTCGATGAGTTTGAAAAAAATTCGATAAAAAGGACGTAAATTGAATAAAACATTATATAAATTGAAAAGGTAAAAATTTAAGAAATATAAACGACTTAAACTTTAGTTTTCATTGATACCTATCATTTCCAATTTTGTTACGAACTTTAAAACAAGGTGCGGCTAAAGGCACACATGAATCCTAGGAGAACACTCACTGGCTGAGTACACACAAAAGGAATGAGGACACCCACATGAAAATTCCAAAATTAATCTTCTCATTTCAAATCCTAATTAAATCTTTTATCTTTCCCCATTTCTCACATTTTCACACACAAAAGGGGTGCACCCACCTCCCCTCCCTCCCAATCGGCATCGCCGCCCACCACCCCCTCTCTCCCTAGCGCTGCCGCCGCCCACCACCCCTCCCTCCCTAGAGGCACCGCCGCCCACCTCCCCTACCTCCAGTCTGCGTTGTCGCCCGCCCTCGCCCCCGCAGCGCCATCCCCTCCCCTCTCCCTCTAGTCGCCGCCCTCTCCCTCCAATCGCCGCCCTAGCCTCTTCCCAACGGCGCGACCATCGTCGCCCTACTCTCAATGGCGCGGCCGATCGCCCTACTCTCCACCGCCGCTGATTTGAAGAAGGACGCGGCTACCGTCGCTCTCCTCCCAGCGACGCGGCCGTTCGCACCCCTCTCCTCTCCGCCGCCGCTTCAGGTAAGTTTTTGAAAAAATTAGGATTTTTTCAGTTTTTTAGGGATTATTTTCAAACAACTTGTAATTGTTCATGAAATTTTTTTTTGAACAATTTGTGTATGTTGGGTAAAAAATTTCGAACAACTTGATTTCGTTGGATATAAATTTTCGAACAGGGTTTTTTCAGTTTGTTAGGGATTTTTTTCAAACTTCATGAAAATTTTCGAACAACTTGTGTTTGTTCATGAAAATTTTTCGAACAATTTGTGTATGGGAAAAAATTTCGAACAACGTGATTTTGTTGTGTAAAAATTTTCGAACAAGATGTCCGATTTTTTTTTCGAACAAATGAAAGTTGTTCATGAATTTTTGGAGTTTTTTTTTTTTAAGAATGGTGTTTTTTTTGTGGTGGTGGTAGAGATAATTCAGTGAAATAGAATGGGTACTCATCTTCCTTTTTTTCATAAATTTTACACTAGGGGTATATGGGACATTTCACATGTTTGGAAAGATTAAAAAAATGTTTTGTGTGTGTCCTCATAACATTTGTGTGTGCCTTTAGCCGCGCCCAAAAATAGATATTGAACTTGCAAGCTTAAGATTTTGGGCTTGCTGCTTTACTTATTTGGGCCGTACGTCTCTTTAACGTTAAATGGGCTGAATACCCGTCAGATTTGAGTTCTCCCTACTCTCATAGGGTTTGACTATTTATACCTCCATTTTGGAGAGATGCACTCCCCCTTTCACTTTATTAATATAATAATAATGTAAAAAACTAAAAATACCCTTCTGTAAAATGTATCATACTAGATGCACCCTCGTACTTGATGCACCCTCTATTGTCATTTCTTTCATCTTTCACCTAAACCACCACTTTCGACCGTCGTCCCCACCATTTCCGGTGACTACCAAAAAAAAAAAATATCAGAAATTCCAAAAAATAATTAGAAAAATCACAAATATTTTTTTATAAATTTCGACCAACAAGTCAACGAGAGTGTATTTAGTCGACACTGGTGTGTCAAAATATTTTTATTAAAAAAAAAGAGAGAGAGAGAGAGAAAAAAATACTCTTGCTTGCGTTTTTTTTTTTTTTTTTAGGAGGGGGTTTGGTTTGAAAGATGGATAATGGGCAGTGAGGGGGAGGGGGTGCGTCCGGTGCAGAAAAAAATGGGTATTTTTTGTACAGTAGGGGGATTCTTGTTTTTTTTTAAGGAGAGAGAGGGAGGGAGGGAAATGGCTTGGACTCTTCTCACAAATTGGATTTGAACCAATATCAAGTGACTTTCCTTTTCTTTAGTCGATCGTGAGTGGGTCTGTCGTCCTCCTAGAATCAATAGCATTTCGTTGAAATACATCTTGTCTTTTCACCTTAGTAGTCCTATGCATAGTGTTTGGTATGATGTCCTTCCAACGTGGATTCACGTAGAACATTGTGCCACCATATGAACTTGGTATATAGGATAAATAGGAGGCCCAAACTGAGAAGTGTTGCACCCCCTTCAAATGAGTGCATGTACATCACACCTCTTACGGTTGTTGTCAAAGCTTCGAGTGAACCCGAAATAGGCCATGGACTTGGATCTACCAAATGATCAGAATGCCTCTGAGATTCAATCATAAACCATTGAGGGAGTAAGGGAGGGGTGGAGGATTTTTTTTTTTTACAGCAGCAACTTGCTGAATGCGTGAGGGAGAGGGAAAGAGAGGGCGGCGCAGGGATGGCGGGGCGGCACGGCAGTAAGGTTTGTGAAAGAAAGAGGAAAATGAAGATTTTTTTTATAAATAAGTTAGAGAAAGTTAAGGTTTGGGGTATGGTGCATCTAATGGGTGGGGTGTGGAAAGTAAAAGACAATAAATGATAGAAAGTGCATTTATGACAATTAAGGAGGTGCATCTATCTGAACCAAAAATTTGAGGGGGTGCATCAATCAGGGGTGTGCATCCATCCGAAGTGGAGGTGTAAATAGTCAGACCCACTCTCATACCCTTCTTTCCTTTTTTCCAGCCCAAAACTCTAAGGCGTGGGTTATATACTCCTCAAATATGTTTAATGCACTCCCCCTCCACTTTTATTAATTAAATATTCATATAAAATACCAATTTTACTCTTTTAGTAAAATACAAAACAATAGATACACCCCTTAAAAATTAAAGTAACCATGATCCTAACCCTAATGAGAGAGGCCATCACCGCACTTTCGACAGCTGCCGCCCCCAAATAAATTTAGAAATTAAAAAAATCGACAAACCAGAGTCGACAAAAAACACTCCCGTCGACACTGGTTTGTCGACGAAAAATATTCCCATCGACACTAGTTTGTCTACCAAAAAATTTTTAAAAATTGTTTTTGATATTTTCAATTATAATGGGTCGAACAAAAACCCTCTCATCGACATTGGTTTGCCGACGATAGTGTTTTTGGTCGACCATTATTACCGGAAAAAAACTATTGTCGAGGGAGGGAGGGGCGGCACGGCACGAAGGGCTGCGTTGGAGGTTGGGCGAAGGGCGGCGACGCACGGTCGAAGAGGAGGAGGCGGCGCGCGGTCGCTGTTGTTGCGTAGATCATGAGGGGTGGGAGAAATGGAGAAAAAATGAAGTGGGGGGAAGAAGAGGGGAAAATTAGATTTTAATGTGAAAAATAGGGTTTTGTTGGGGGTGCATTTATCATAGAGAGTTTTAAGAGAAAAATGTATAAAAGGTAATTTGGGTTGCGTGTATCGAGGGAGTTAATTAAATATACTTGGAGGGGTATATAACCCACGACAAACTCTAATTCAATGATATTTTAAGGCCTTTGCTTAGTGGGTTTAGAAGATGGGTTAGGTATGTAAATCCACCACAATTCATGTTTATTGTGGATTGTAGTACATTTACCTATCTAACTCATCCTTTAAATCCACTAAGCAAACGAGTCCTAAGTGTTATAAATTTAATTTCAATGTGTGTGTGTTTTTTTTTAATAAAATTGCAATGGAATATGATTTTAAAACTATAAAATTGAGTTTGCACAAATTTGATATAAAAATTGCAAAAATTGGGTTAGATATAAACTCTATATTAGTGTGCGATTTTTTTTTAAAATCTCAAAAGTTTTTTTCAATTATTTGGAAAAAAAAAGGGCAAAATCTTTCGATTATTTTGGAAAAAACTTCTGAATTTTTCATCCAAATTTTGTGGTTAAGATGGACAGTCACACCTCGATGAAGATGATGACTCAGTATGTTAGAATATTGGTTGAGTTGGATATGAAATAACCGCTCTTGGAGAAATTGATACCGTAACGTGGTGATTAGACTGTGATTGTGGAAGTTTGGTATAAGAGGCTTTAGGAATATTGCAATCATTGTGAAATTTTTGGACACATGACCGCACCCTGCCATAGGGATATGGTTCCACCTCCTCGTGATGCGAGCCATTATGACTAGAGTTCTTTCCGCCATCAGCAAGGCCGCCTAGGCCTCACGCCATTCCGGTCCCACCCCATGAACCTGCAGATCATCCCCTTCAGATAGAGCCCCCGAAGGATCCTTCCTCGACTTTGGTGGCCGATTCGGTCCCAACAAACGTCTCTTCATCCGGCCTGGTCTCGACGAGCAACACATTCTCAGTCCTCGCAGATGCCCACTTGAATGAGTCCTCAGACAGCACCAAAGAGATGGTGGTTAATATACCATTGGAGCCACCTGTCGACGACGATGCATTGGATCTTGTTCTCACGGTTTCTTCTCGCTCCACGGAGAAGCTCAGTTGCCCAGGCCGCGTAGTGTGGGTTAATCCCATCGGCAACATCCAGAAAGTGTTATCAATGAGTTAGAGGCAAGAGCCTCTCAGGCCTTCACTGTTGATTCTTCGACAGTGGTTGATAATGCGTTGAGCTTGGTCGTCAAGTATACAGGACGATCGAACGATGCTTTTGAGACCCCATAAGTCATTTTCCCTGTTTCGATCGTTTGACTTCGATCAGTTTTCAACCAGTTTTTTATCGTTTTGGTTGGTAGGTGAATTTTTAGTGGTGTACCTTTTTCCCTTAACCAAGGTTTTGTCCCTTTGAAGGTTTTCCCGAGCAGGATTTTGATGGTGCCTCGGCCTTTGGTTTAGCGTGTAAACTTATGGCTTTACATTTTTTATTTTTTTATTTTAATATACAACATTTATTCGTCATCTTCAACCTATATATAATTACCATGCTTTCATATCTCAATTTTTTTTAATAATTATACATTTATCACAAAATTAACTTTTAAACTCGATGTGAGAATATGTATGTGATCCCCGTTAATGAGGTGATAGGAATAATCCACTATATATAAGTATTTACAATGAGATAATTAAGTTAAATACAATAATCATATCAAAGAGATATATACAAAAGATATGGACTAAATTAAAATATATTATTCCTATATTATTATCCCTATTACCCCCCGTCAAGCGATGTTGTGGATGCAATCGAACACAGAGCTTGGAACATAACAACTCGAAACTGGGTCGAGGAAGACACTTGGTGAAGACGTCGGCGAGCTGAAGAGTAGAAGGGACGAACTTGGTGATGAGGCGACCAGATGAGACCAATTCGCGGAAAAAAATGGCAGTCAATGTCGATGTATTTTGCTCGCTTATGAGCAACCGGGTTTTGACTCCAAAACAAAGCACTCTTGTTATCGCAAAGCAGGGTTGGAGCCGAGGAAGGAAGCTGACCAAGCTCCCCAAGAAGTTGAGTAACCCAAATCATTTCTTGAGTTGTGTTCGCGAGTGCCCTATACTCGGATTCACAGCTCGAGCGAGCAACAATGGGTTGTTTCTTCGCACTCCAAGAGATTAAGTTTCCACCCAAGAAAATCGAGTAACCATAAGTGGAGCGACGAGTTTCAGTGCAACGCGCCCAATCCGCATCTGAATAACCAAGGAGCGAGTAGTCACTGATCCGGCCAAAAGAGAGCCCATAGTTGATAGTGCCCTTAACATATTTGAGTATCCTTTTGACCGCGAGGAAGTGGTCGGTGGTCGGCGAGTGTAGAAATTGACTAACATGATTCACAACATATGAAAGACCAGGACGAGTGATCGTCAGATACTGTAGAGCGCCGACGAGCGAGCGATATAGAGTGTGGTCGGCAAAAGATTCCCCTGAGACAACCAATGATTCCCCGACTGCGAGGGGAGTGGACACAGGCTTTGAGTCGAGCAACTCCGCTCGACAGAGGACATCGCGAGCATACTTCGCTTGGTTGAGAAAGAGACCAGTCGACGAGTGAGTGACCTCGAGGCCGAGGAAGTAGCTGAGGCAACTAAGATCTTTGATCGCAAATTCCTTGTTGACACGGCGAATAAAATGTCGAATAACATCCTGGTCGCTCCCTGTAACAATAATGTCATCCACATAAAGCAAGAGGTATAGAGTGATTGTACACAGAAAACCCAAAGTCTTAAGGAAGTCACTGAAGCGAACAAACCAGGCGAGAGGAGCTTGACGAAAACCATATAATGCCTTCTTGAGGCGACAAACATGGTCGGGAAAGCGAGGATCAACAAAGCCAAGAGGTTGAGCCATGTAAACAGTGTTCGTCAACTTCCTATGGAGAAAGGCATTGTTTACATCGAGCTGGTGCATGTGCCACTGATTCCGAACAACGAGACACAGAATGATGCGAACAGTAGCGGCCTTGACGACTGGACTGAAGGTGTGCGAGAAGTCAAGACCTGGAACCTGCGAGAAGCCCTGGGCGACCAAGCGAGCTTTGTAGCAATCAATTGTACCATCCACAAGAAATTTGGTGCAAAAAACCCATTTCTAACCAACAATGTTTGTGGAGGGGGGACGAGGAACGAGCTCCCAAGTTTGATTAGCATGTAGGGCATCGAGCTCAGATTGCATTGCAGCTAACTAGTGTGGATGCTTAAGGGCCGATTTGAAACCCTTAGGCTCATTAGAGACCGAGAGGGCAGTCAAGAGGCAGGTGGTCGCAATGTCGGCAGTGTGTCGAGGCTTGAATATCCCAGATCAGGCACGAGTAATCATCGGGTGAGTCGGGACAGGAAGTGGGCGAGCAGCTAGTGGACCAGCTACCGGGCGAGCAGGGGGCTGCTGAACAGCTGGGCGAGCAGGGGGCTGCTGAACTGCTGGGCGAGCAGGAGGCTGCTGAACTGCTGGGCGAGCAGGAGGCATGATCAGGTCTGGTGGGTCAGGGCAGAAACCACAAGGAGACTAGCGAGCAGTAGCCGATAGTTCCACGAATGAGCTGATCTCAAGGGAGTCAACAGGCGAGAATGGAACATGAGATGCCGAGAACGGGAACACAAATTCATTAAACTGAGCATGACGAGTAGTGTAGAAGCGGAAGCGATCGGATCGTAACACCGGAACCCCTTATGGGAGGAACTGTAACCCATAAAGATGCATGGAGCACTACGAGGAGCAAGCTTGTGGACAGCATAGTCAAAAAGATACGGAAATACCCGGCAACCAAAGGTCCTAAAGTTGGCAAAGTTCGGAGCAGAGCCGAATAAAATCTGAAAGGGCGACCTGTCCCCAAGAATAGGCGTGGGCAAACGGTTGATAATGTAGACAGCCGTGGAAAATGCATCAACCCAGAAGTGGGCGGGCATGCTCGCCTGAAACAATAAGGATAACCCAGGAGTGTAAGGACAGGAGATGCGATGATGAATGTCATGGTCGACAAGGAAGGCGTGAACACGACCATTGACAAACTCAGTGCCACCATCACTCTAGAAATGCCTTAAGATAAGTGGAAAACTGATTGCAAATAAAGGTGTGAAACCGAACAAATACGTCATGGAAATCAGACTTGACATGTAGAGGATAAAGCCAAGTAAATCTGGAGAAGTCGTCCACAAAAATCACATAATACCGAAAACCTTCATTAGAAGCAACAGGGGCAGGTCCCCAAAAGATCACAGTGAACTAAATCCAAAACATTAGAAGCTCGCTTTTCATTTAATGCAAAGGATAAATGTTTACTCTTAGCCAATTGACACAGAGTACAAAGGCCCGAATTGGACAAAATATACGTAAGGGATAAAAGGCCCAATTTATTCAATAATTTAACGACAAAAATAGGAACATATCCTAATCTACGATGCTAACACTCAAAAGAAGCCTTCAACGACGAACTTCGTAAAGCAGCGACCAAGGCTGGAGTGTCGTGCTCTAGAGCATAGAGTCCTCGATTATGGCGACCCCTCGCCAAGGGTTGCTTGGTCGCTCGATTCTGAATGACAAACGAGACATTAGTAAACAAAACATCAACAGGAAAGTCCGAAGAAAGCTTACTAATGGATAACAATTTCTTAGTAAGATGTGGTACGACGAGCACATCTAACAAACAAACATCCTTATTAACCGAACACGACCCAACATATATGAGTGATCGGAATAGTAGAGCCTTAGCAACAATAACATTATCGTTACCAGAATACGAGTGAGGATTCTCCAGGTCAGCCGAGCGAGGAGTCATGTGTGCGGAGGCACCACTATCGAGGAACCAACTTGAAGCGGGATGTTGCGAGACGTGACACTGAGAATCAAGGGCATGGGCAAGGTCGGCTGCAGAAGGCGCAAAGCGAGCATAACGGTCCAGACATCGATTCACCTTGTTGGCGGCAGATCTGGCAAGTGGGAGGGCGACGAGCAGGGGCCGAGCCACCAGCCGAGGATCCAGTGGTCGTCTGGCGACCAGAATTCCGAGGAGAGAAGTTATGGGATTTCGTGCCAAGGCGAGCAAGCTTACCTGAACGAGCAGAGGCGGAGAATGCTGGAACGGACGAGGAATCCATCGAGCGAGTAAAGTGCTCATAGTTTAAGGCCTGATGGATCAGATCCCGAAAGGCAGACATAGGCGACATAGCCATGTGAGTGTCAGAGAAACCAGCGAACTGGGGGCCGAGACCGGAAAGAAACCAATGACACTTGTTATCATCATCAACATGCTTACCGATGGAGACGAGTTGATCGCAGAGAGCACGAAAATTCTTGTTGAAGTCGTCGACGGAGGTGGATCCACGACGAAGAGAGAGGAGCTGATTCTGCAGTTGAGTGATGCGGGAGACCGAGGTGTGACTATAGGCTGCCTCGAGTGCGACCCAAATGGAGCGCGAGGTGTCACAACCGATGACCTCGACCATAACTTCTTTAGAGAGGGAGGAAAGAAGAAGACTAAGGATCTTCTGATCCTTCTCAAACCAAGTGATGTAGGCAGGGTTTGGAGCCGATTCACCAGATGTGGTGATCGACTTCGCCGGAGCAGGTGTCGTGCCATGAACGTGAGAGATGAGATCATGGCTTGACAGGACCGGGACTACCTGATTTCGCCAGAGCAGGTAGTTTGAGGATGACAACTTGATTGTCAAGAGGTGAACCAAAACATTGAGAGGGATGGTGGGGGGAGTAGGAGCCGCCGCCGCCATGAGGAGGGAAGAGGAGAAATTTAGCGTGAGGCTTTAGAGAGAAAATTAGAATTTCGATGAGTTATACTGATATCATGTGAGAATAGGTATGTGATCACCGTTAATGAGGTGATATGAATAATCCACTATATATAAGTATTTACAATAAGATAATTAAGGTAAATACAACAACCATATTAAAGAGATATATACAAAAGATATGGAATAAATTAAAATATATTATTCCTATATTAGTATTCCTTATTACTCGAAATCGTAATTTTGTTTAATTTTGTGATGAATTACATTTTTTCGTATATATGTTATTATTTAATTATATAAGTAAAATATATACTGTACTAATTAATCTCACACATTACCTTTTTAAAACTTGCAGAAAATCTAAAAATATATATATAATAATTTAATTGATATTTTAATGAAAAGTGAATCATTAAATATTCTAATAATAGGAATTGTACGTATTGTGATTTGTGTCCTTCAAGTTAAAAGTTTTTATTACTTTTCTTTTATTTATAAAGATAGAATTTTAGTTTGACCAAAACCAACATTCAATATATAAAGCAACATAAAGTTTTATTGCAAAAAAGTTGATGATATTTTTACAGATTACAAATCTAAAAAGTAAGAAATGAGAGAATAAATTAACTGAATGAGGTCGGAGAAGTAAAGCATGAAGGAGGGGACAAAACAAACACCGGCCGTTTATTAAATTTGTTCAACTATTTTATTCTGTTTTTAAAAAAATAGTTTAGAGTTCAATTTTTACTAATTAGGTCTCTTTCCAAATTATTTAAAAAAAAAAGATAGTAAGACATAAAATATTCTATTTACGGATAAGACGAATTACCACACACATCAACATGCAATTTAAAAGTGAAGAATGGGCAAAAGTGTAATATTTTCGAAATAATTTAAAAAGACAACATGAAGATGAAATTCAAAAGTTTTGGAATGTTGCAACAATATTATTTTGTTTGATAATTGTATGAGAATGTGTATGTGCATGTGCTAAAGCTGTGATTGCAAGGAATGTGACAAAGACCATACAGATAGGTATATACGTAAACGATAATTTTATTCATTAATTTATTTATACCTCGCTCCTCTCCTTATTATATATATTAAATAAATAAATAAAAGGTCCAAATATAGATTTGATTTCAATTTCGAGTTTTGGAACATAGAATAAGGAAAGCTACTGAAAAAAATAAGTTTAATTACTTGCACGTTTAAGTTTAAAAACACGTTTTGTTTTTCATGGAAGATATATATACCACTTCGATTCTTCTTTTTCACTTTTTGTATTTCACCCCTAAATTATTAACATATGCCAATGTATGTAGTCTGTTAATTTTTTTTTCTTTAGTTAACCATATATCATGCATTCATAATATGGAAATGATACAAAATAATTTCATTTGGAGGTATGAGTACAATATAGGAACTCAACCAGTTGAATAATGTGTATTGTACAAACCACACAATTGTATATCCGTACATGATCTAGTTTTATTGGCAAAGTGGGTTTTTATTATTGATATTATATTCTAAATTAATTGAGACAACAAAATCATTAATATGACAATTTAATGATTCCTAAGATGATCTTGGCAAGTTGTTGATTAGGGATAATCTTGACAACTTTATTATTTGAATTTAATTGCATGAACTCGTTCTTTTTAAACTAATTTAAATCGTGTTTTTAGAACTCGCCCCGCGAATATGTATTATTATTAATAATATTCTATATACATATTTATAAAAATCTATTTTCATATTAAAATATACTCCTCCCTACATCTATAAATTTTTCTAAGATGATTTTGACAATCATTCACATAACCTTTTTTTCCCGGTCGATCTTTATATCTTTTTTAATTTTTTTCTCAACTAATTAATCACATGATTTGTATTATATAATCTACAGTATTATTTAATTATTTGTTTTAATTTCAGTGTCCATTAGTAGCTAAAAATTTAAAGGCGAATTACATATTTGTGTATATACACGTGTGTAATTTTAAAATTTTAAGGCATTAGATGGATATTAAATGTGATTTAAATTTGATAAATAGTTTGGTTGGAATTATTACTGTGATTAATATATGGAATATTGTAAAGATGTCTATAAAGTTTGATTTTTGACTTCTTCTTTCATTTTCTATTAATTACTAAATTTTATAGTGATAATTGAATTTAACTTATTCGAAAGGCTGAAGGACGTGGAAGTATAGAGTCCATGCATTGTCTGTATTTTAGTTAGCTCCATTTTAAATCAAATCATTCTAATCCATTCCAATACATGTGAGGTACACTAGTCCATGAATCTTGTTTCCATGCAAAATAATAAAAATAATAATAATAATAATCTCTTCATCCCATATAATATATAGGTAGATGAATACACATATTAAGAAAATGTAATAATGAGTGGAGTTTTGAGAGATAATTTTATAAACCCTTATGTATAAAGTAAATAAATGAGTTGACTTTTGTGTATGCGCATGTGGAGAAAAAGTAATGACATTTATGTAAAATTGAGAATATTGTGAGGGTGAAGTTTATAAAAGATTTTTCATTTTAAGTGTGTGAAAATTATTGTGGAACGTCCTAAAATAAAAGTGTGAAAGTTATTATGGAACAAATAGAAGGAGTAATAAGTATTTCAGATAAACTTGTTGTAAAGCTCATGAGTATATGACTTTTACAATTAAATATTCCCTCCACAATTTATAAAATTGTACAATAATAACTAATAAGTTTCTCAATATATTTTTAACATATCATTTTATCGCTATCAATCTCATCATTTGTACTATATTTGTTACATTTATTGGTTTAACACTACTACACATTTAAGCTTAGAGAGCTTTTAAAAGAGCTCTCTAAGTGTGAGCTCTTCAAGTTAAATTACACTTGGAGAGCCCTTAAGTTTGGACAGCTCTCACTTGGAGAGCTCTTTTCAAAGCTCTCCAAGCTTAAATGTGTAGTACATATTTTATCTCAGACTCATTTATTCCACTGGTTTCATAATAATTTTCAAACTTTTTTTTTTTGACATATCACAATAACTTTCATATTCTTAAAATGTAATTTTTTTTTTTATAAATTCTATCATCACAATATTCACAATTTTACACAAAATGTCATTAATTCTAGATCACACAAATCAACTCATTTGTTTATTTTATACATAAAAAATTATAAAATTATCCCTTAAAACTCTATTCATAAATATTATATTTTCTTAATATGTGTATTAAACTACATATTAAATGTATTATAGAAATAAAAAGGTATTACTTTTCCTCTTTAATTACATCACTTATATTATTATTTTATTATATTTTTTAATTTATTTATTGATACATTGCATATATAAATAATGTTAGAAGGTGATAAATATAGTGGGGCCATCACCTCCTTTCCACCACCATCAATTGGCAGGTCGCCCGTGACACCCCATCTGCATCATGTGAATCATCTCTTGTCATCACTTGTAAAAACACACACACACACACACAAATATTATATATCTATATATATGCATGTATATATGTACCTTTTAATTATCATGGTATAATTTTGAATATTGTACATATATATATTCAAAACATTTAGAATCAAAGGACTATTCAATTATATTTACGAAATAAAATATTAACTTTGACTGTACAAAAGAATTATATATCACTCTCAAATTTAATGCAATATTATCATGCAGTTTTGGTATGGCTTCTTAATTAGTCCAAACCAAAATTAACTTAAATAATTTTCTTCTAGCCTTTTACACCTTATAATTGGACTCAAGTTCCATCCAATTTTATGTTGGTTTAGTTTGTTCTTTAATTTTATTTTTAATTTATAAATTTAATTTAAGTTAAGGTCATGTATGTTTTATTTTACATATTTAATAATTCAATTGTTTAATTTTGTTGAACTATAGTGATAAAGAGAAGATTTACGGATATAAAATTTCAAGTTTAAATTCAAGAAAAAAGTGGTCTTCATTTAGCGCTGTGTTGTACTCCAGTTAATTGGTTCTTGGATTTATTCAAGAATTCAAATCTCAATGTATATATAGCAACTTACAATATAGGAAAAAGATCGATTATTGTGATGGATCTTTTCATTCTTCAATGTATGTATATTCTCCCAATATCATTGAGGGTGGGCCTTATGTAAAACATGCAACTATTTCACAACTATTATAAATAAAACAACTATGCATGGTAAATCATGAGCTCAGAATATTAGAGTGGAATTTGTATATTGTTTCACACAAAACTTCTTATCTAATTAAATAATTAATTGTGTTATTTCATACATAAAATATTTTTAATTAAAACAATTTTTAAAAAATTACGGGTCAAAAGTCTGAATTCTGATCGCCCAAAAAATATGCTTGTCGCAAACAGGTGGTTTATTATATGACCAATATATTGTTACTATCACATGTCAAAAAATATTCTAACTCGTCAAAAATATTAAGTGTCCATAATATTTTTTAACTTGTAACTAGTAACACTTTTGACCTTGTAGTGACAAAATTTTGCTCATATAGTAACATAGTTAAGTTTTGATCGTAATAAAACAATACTTGAAAGCGAATATATATATTTTAATAAAGTTTGACCTGTTTTAACTTGCATTGACCTGAGATTGACTTCCGAATTTTTACCTCAAATTTACATTAATTGTCTATATTACATACTAATGTTTGTGATAATTAATTATCCGTTCTATTTAAAAATACACACAAAATATAAATGAATTTCATGATAATATTTATTTATATAAGACTTTTTGCTTGTTTAATATTAAAAAAAAAAAAAAAACCCTTCAACAAGCATATGACAAAAAAAACCCGAAAAAATCCAAGTATTCACTGCCACTTCCCAATTCCCATGATTCAAATTCTAATCTTGCGCGCTCTAGCTGCCTACCCCCATTCTAGTTTATGAATACAATTACTCCAATTTTCAAAAAAATACTAATATTTTATAAATATATAGTTGTAGTTTTGTGGTTGGAAGTATTGATTAAGATAGAAAAAGAAATGTAATTTTGATAAAATGCGACAAATTAAGATGACATGTGAGAAAAGGAATAGTAATAATACAAGGATGTAAGTTAAAATTTCAAGTTTCAAAGTGAAGAGTATGAGTTGAGTACAAAAAATTAATTCTTGAGATGAAAGGGAAAAAGTTTGAAATAGTGAAATTAAAAGGGACAAAACAGCAAATGACATAATAAGCGACATATTAAAGCTTGAAATGATAATAGTGTATGTCTCTCTATGGAAATGGAATAATCAGAGATATTGAACAACACTCTTATAATAATATAATATACACATGCATGCAGTGACGGGGAGGGAAGCTGGGATAGGCATTACTGGTCCCCCTTCAAATTATTTAAATTAAAAGTTCAATTTTAATTAATATTCTAAAAGTAACATTATTTTTTAAATCTTGACTAATGATTTACGACCAATCATTTATGAAGTTATTAATTATGTGGCAATCTTTAGAAGTAATTTAATAAGGTAGTTTAGCCTAAAATATATGACTATATATAATTAATTTTAAGATAAATGTCTAATCAATTCTAAAATTATTTTTTTGATCTCACACTAAAAAAATATAATTTTCAAAGATTAGATATGATTCTCGATGTAGTACACATATAACCGTATATATTTTCTGATACTATTTATAATGAATGGTCATCGTATAAAAATGATATTATGATCTTATGCTTCAGGGTGGATATGATTGATCACCATTTTTTTAGGAATATTTAAACTTCCATAAGTATATCGATATTTTGGTTAATATTGTTCCATCAATTTTTTACCGTAAATATGAAGATGGCTTTGTAGTGAAGGATCACTTGGATATAAATGTGGAATATCATCCAGGTGAGTTGAGTCAAAATGTTACTAGCTAGTTTGGTTCATTGACCAAAAATTAATTGAGATTGAGGATGTTAAGTGATTAACAATCTCTATATTTTTCTTCTTTTTTTGTGATTTTTACTATTGATAAAGAACATCATGATGCTATAATGATTTAAGTACTGAACCGTTTTCAGGAAAATAATAATAATATACATATAAAGTAATATAGGAACAGTAGTATTAATTTTCTAAAATATACTCGTGTCCAATAATAATTTTTACACAGAATGGAAAAACATTTAGTATAAACTTTATCCTCACAATTTTATACAAAAGGTTACTACCTCTGTTTTTTTATTAGATTGTCTCTCTTTAACATGGACATAAAATTACTTTATTCATTTCAACCATTTCCTCAAAACATCTTAAAATTACATTCAACGCGATTACTTTTCTCACACGAAAATATCATTTTTATTTTATTCTAAGCAATTGACTAATATACTCTTAACAAAAGGGTAACACTTGTGTGCATCCGTATGCACCATACCCCCTAATTTTAATTTTAATTTTTTATTTATATTTTACCTATACCCACTAATTTAATAAGTTCACCCTTAAATCATATTTTTATTACAGTTATCTGCACCCACTCATTTTATGAATTCACCCATCAAATCATTTTTTGACAACTACACCCGCTCATTTTATGAGTTCACCCCCATATTATATTTATACTACAGTTATATGCACCCACTCACTTTATGAGTCCACCCCAAATTATCTGCACCCACTCATTTTATGAGTTCACCCCCAAATATTTTTTTAAAAAATAATTACATTTAAAAAACTATATTATCTTTTTATTAATTTATACAAAATATAATCAAATCAACCCTAATTTATACATTTACAATTTGCAGCCGAGTTACCGTCTATTCACCACTAAATCACCCATGTTTTTAAAAATAAAATCCTAAAAATATATATAAAAAATCCTATCGAAATTAGTCTCAAATCTCAATTTTTTTTCTTTTTAATTTTTTTTCTTTCCATTTTCAGTTTTTATTCTAAACTTTTTATTTCTTCATTTTTTTTCCAGATTTTTTTTCTTTAGTATTTTTCAAAATTTAAATATAAAATAATATTATATGTATGATTTTATTATAGTCGCTAATACAATAAGTAATAACCAATAATACAATAAACAATAATCAGTAATATCATTAACAATAATTAATAATATCTTATACATTAACAAATAATTGCATACATCTAATTATATTCAATAATACCAAAACCAATTATTAGTAATACCACGAACAGTAATCGGTAATACCATTAATATTAATCAGTAAAATTTTATACAACAACAAATAATTTCACACATCTAATTATATAAAGTAATACCAAAAAATAATTATCAGTAATACCATGAAGGCATGAACAGTAATTAGTAATACCATGAACATTGATCATTAATATCTTATACAATAACAAATAATTTCACAAATCAAATTATATTCAGTAATACCAAAAACAATTATCAGTAATACCATAAACAATAATATATAATACCATAAATAATAATAATAATAATAATAATAATCAGTAATGCCTTAAGCAATAAAAATAATTCCACACAATTAGTAATACCACAAACAATAATCAATAATACCACAATTAATAATCAATAATACCGTAATCAATAATCATTAATATTAATTCAAATAGTAATACCACAATCAATAAATAATAATACCAATAACTATAATATCATAAAAAGTGGAGGGAGTGCAGATCGGGGTGTACTGAAGAATATAGGGGGTGCACATTACCAAGCCCAATTGAAGAGAACCCTAGCCAAATAGAAGGGCACCCTAGGTCAGCAGTCGACGCCTGAGATTTCATCGACAAGGTCACCGGCCCCGAGTGCCGGCCGATCAGAGATCCATCGACAACATACTCACAGTCCTCCGTCGGACCGTCCTCAACCGGAGGAAGAAGCTGCGCAGGAGCATGGTGAAGAAGACGAAGCAATGTAGCTTCGATTTGGACAAAGATGAACAACGAGAGCGAAGCGGCATCGACCTGAGTGTTGCAGGCGAGCGCCATTGATGTCGGAGAAGCTCCTGGATCGCAAACACAAAAGAGATTGATTGAAGCAGTCGCGTCAGTGGTCGAAATGAGTAGAGGTTTTCGGCCGCCATGGATCGTGGCCGAGATGGAAGATGATGTCGATTGTCATGAAATTAAAGAATCGCGATTGCGATTTGAGAAAGGGTCTTGGGCTTCAGCGTTCGGGACGGAAGCGCCGTCGTCGCCGTGGAAGGGGTGGTAGGGTCACCCACCGACCGACATGGATTTTCGACAGGTCCTTTACTCATCAAATTAAAATTGAAATTCAGGTGCCTCGCCGATTGACTATAATAAAATCATACCTATAATATTATTTTGTATTAAGATTAAAAAAATATACATGAAAAAAATGAAAAAGAAAGACAGGGAAAAAAAAAAAAACGAAGAAATAAAAAATTTGGAAAAAAAAATAAAAATGGGAAAAAAAAAGGAAAAGATGATGGGAAAAAATTTAAAAAGAAAAAAATTAAGATGACTTGGTGGTGAATCGACGGTAACTCAACAATAACTTGTCTGCATATTGTAAATATATAAATTAGAGTTTATTTTATTATATTTTGTGTAAATTAATAAAAAGATAATATAATTTTTTTAAATGTGATTATTTTTTAAAAAATATTTTGGGGTGAACTCATAAAATGAGCGGGTGCAGATAATCGTGATAAAACAATAATTTGGGAGTGAACTCATAAAATGGTGGGTGCAGATAACCGTGGTAAAAAATGATTTGGGGGTGAACTCATAAAATATACGAGTACAAATAACGTGGAAAAAAAGATTTGGGGGTGAACTCATTAAATGTACAAGTGCAGATAATTATAGTAAAAAATGATTTAAAAGGTGAACTAATTAAATGAATGGGTGCAAATTATTTGAAAGTGAGGTATGCACCATGCATGCGAGTGCATACAAGTATTTGACTTAACAAAAAGCTATTTATCCCTTATAATAATAATAAATCAACTTATTTTTTTTACTTTATATAAAATTATCTTCAAAATTCAAATCATTATTAGACATTCTTAATAATTTGTTTCCAAATACATATCAAATTTAAAAAAAAAAGGAAAAAGTATTTATTTTAATTAATTTAGTGATATGACCACCACCCAAATAATGTATAAAGTTGATGTGACATATCACGGTTGATACCTTTTTGAGAAAATGAAGAACAAATTAATAATGTATGATAAACTAGAGATGGAAATGTATCCCCCTCTCTCTTTGATTTCATATTAAATGAACAAATCAATTGGTATGTGTCAGAAACTATTGTCTCCACATTTGGACCAACCCTCGTACAAATTACTCCTTCCCTCCCATAGAAACTTGTACATTTGGGTGGACACACAATTTAAGAAATATGTAAGAAAAAGTGTAATGAGTGATGTAAAAAGTAATGGCATATAGGTAAATAAAAATATATGTTGAGGATGGAGGTTATGAAGATATTTTTTTTATGGAGTATGCAAATTGGTATGAAACATCCATTTATAAGAAAGTGTGCAAATTCCTTTTATGGAGTGTGCAAATTGGTATGAAACATCCATTTATAAGAAAGTGTGCAAATTCCGAGGGTGTACTAATTAATTAATACATTTCACAAAAATGGTTAAAAACATTCTGCTGCCATTCTTGCTCTTCCATTAAACACTTGAATCCCCCTCAATTTTTTCAACTCTTTTTAAAAAAAAATAAACTTAGGACCACACACTCCTCTTATTGTAGTCAGTCTCCCGTGAGCCATAACAAACTCTTTCTTTCTTTCTTTCTTTCTTTCTTACACTAACAATGAACATATAACATATAACCAAATCCCTCTTTCTTCTTTCTCTCTGCACACACCCATTAAAATAAAATGATACCTTGTGCAGCAGCAAAACTCATACTCTCATCATGTCTATTTTTTCTCACAGTAATAATCTCGTTAGGTGAACCAACACTCCCACTAAACGACGACGTTTTAGGCCTGATCGTGTTCAAATCCGCCCTGAAAGACCCCCTCCACGCCCTCGACTCCTGGAACGAAGACGACCAATCTCCCTGTGCATGGAACTTCATCAAATGCAACCCCGCCAACAGTCGTGTTTCCGAAATCGCACTCCACGGATTGCGACTTTCAGGCAAAATCGGCAGAGGCCTCCAAAAGCTCCAGTCTTTGAAGCTCCTTTCTCTCTCCGACAACAATCTCACCGGCACCATAAACCCAGAGTTGGCCCTCATTCCAAATCTTGAAAAGCTTAATTTAAGCAAGAACTCACTCTCCGGCCAAATCCCCGCCGTCTCTTCCTCCCTCCAGTTTCTTGATTTCTCCCACAATTCACTTTCCGGCACCCTGCCGGAAAACGTATTCGAAAACTGTTTATCACTCCGGTTTCTTTCTCTAGCCGGAAATAGACTAGAGGGGTCGATTCCTAATTCAATTTCCAAATGCATAACTCTGAATCATCTCAATCTCTCGAATAATCGCTTCTCCGGCGGCCCTGTTTTCGCCGGAGGGCTCTGGTCTATGCTACGGCTCCGAAGTTTGGATCTTTCGAACAATGAGTTTTCCGGGTCGGTTCCGTTGGGCATGTCAACCATACATAACTTGAAAGAGCTCATTTTCAATGGAAATCAGTTTTCAGATTCTTTACCACCTGATATTGGCTTGTGTCCACACTTGATCAAAATCGATTTTAGCAACAATCACTTTACTGGAAAAGTCCCTGATTCTTTGCAATGGCTGAATGAAGTCAGATTCTTGAGTTTAGCCAACAACTTCATGTTTGGAGACTTCCCTCAATGGATTAATCGGTTGAACTCTCTGGAATATGCTGATTTCTCTGATAATGGCTTCACTGGGTCCCTTCCTGCTTCAATTGGCGACTTGAAACTGTTGAAATTTCTGAGTTTATCGAATAATGAGATGAGTGGGTTCATCCCCGACTCACTCAGTTACCTCGCGAGTTTATCGACTATTCGGTTGAGGGGAAATGGGTTCAACGGGAGCATTCCCGAGAGTTTGTTCGATATGAAGCTGCAAGAAGTTGATATTTCCAGAAATGGGCTAACGGGGTTCATTCCATCTGCTTCTAGTAAGCTTTTTGAGAATCTTGAAATAATGGATCTGTCGGAAAACAGTCTCAAGGGAGATATTCCTGCAGAAATGGGGCTTTTCAGCAAGCTAAGATACCTTAATTTGTCGTACAATCAATTGGAATCAAGAATGCCTCCTGAGTTCGGTTTCTTTCAGAATTTGACAGTGTTGGATCTTCGTAACAGCGGCTTGATAGGCTCGATTCCAGGCGATTTGTGCGATTCGGGGAGCTTGGCCATCCTTCAGCTTGATGGAAACTCATTAACAGGGCCAATTCCTGATGAAATTGGCAACTGTTCTTCACTATACTTACTGTGAGTTATTGGTGACCATGAATTTAACAATGATTTTTCTTGATTGATTCTAATTAATGATGGTTTGTTTCTTAATGCAGGAGCTTATCACACAACAATCTGAGTGGTTCAATACCGGAATCAATGTCATTACTAAGCAAACTCAAGATTCTCAAAGTGGAGGAAAATCAGTTGAGTGGTGAGATACCTCAACAACTTGGGAGATTACCAAATCTTCTCATAGCTAATATCTCACACAACAGGCTGGTTGGTAGATTGCCCTCAGGGGGCATTTTCCAGACATTGGATGCATCAGCAATCGAGGGCAATCTCGGTATTTGCTCACCATTACTAAAGGGCCCCTGTACAATGAATGTCCCCAAGCCTCTGGTTCTTGATCCATACGCCTATGGAAACCAAATTGGAGGCCAAAGGGCACATTCGGAAAACCCCACTAAATTCAGGCACCATACCTTCTTTAGTGTTTCAGCCATTGTTGCTATCTCAGCTGCTGCCTTGATAGCTGCTGGAGTGGCGGTGATCACTTTGCTCAATGCGTCGGCTAGGAGGAGGATCGCGTTTGTTGATAATGCGTTGGAGAGCATTTCCATGTGCTCGAGCTCGAATAGATCGTCGAGCATAGCTGCAGGGAAGCTCATTCTGTTTGAGTCGAAATCATCGTCGGCCCAAGATTGGCTTAGTTCCAATCTTGATTCGATGCTAAGTAAAACTGCTGAGATTGGAGGAGGAGTGTTTGGTACTGTGTATAAGGCGTGTGTTGGAGGAGGGGCGATCGTGGCGATCAAGAAGCTTGAAACTTCGAGTACTCTTCAGTATCAAGAGGAATTCGACCGTGAGGTTCGGATTCTTGGAAAAGCACGACATCCGAATTTGATCCCGTTAAGGGGATACTATTGGACTCCTCAATTGCAGCTTCTGGTTTCGGATTATGCAGTTGAAGGCAGCTTACAAGCAAGGCTACACGATGGGTCGGCCTCTGCTCGACCCCTATCTTGGGCTGCCCGTTTCAAGATATTGATGGGGACGGCCAAGGGGCTCGCCCATTTGCATCACTCGTTTCAACCACCAATCATTCACTACAACGTGAAGCCAAGCAACGTCCTATTGGACGACAATTTGAACCCCAAGGTATCGGATTTTGGGCTAGCAAGATTGATAACGAAGCTCGATAAGCACGTTGTGAGTAACAGGTTTCAGAGTGCGCCAGGGTACGTGGCACCCGAGTTGGCGTGCCAGAGCCTTAGAGTGAACGAGAAGTGCGATGTGTACGGGTTTGGAGTGCTGATCCTTGAGCTGGTCACGGGGCGAAGGCCAGTGGAGTATGGGGAGGACAATGTGGTGATATTGAGTGATGATGTGAGGGCATTGTTGGAAGAAGGAAATGTGTTGGATTGCGTGGATTCGAGGATGGGGAGGTATCCGGAGGAGGAGGTTTTGCCGGTTTTGAAACTGGCGTTGGTGTGTAATTCGCAGATTCCTTCGAGTAGGCCGTCGATGGCTGAAGTGGTGCAGATATTGCAAGTTATTAGGACTCCAGTTCCTAACAGAATGGAAGCTGGTTTCTGAACAAAGTCTTCATTTTTCATGATTAGACAAATATGAATTCCACCTACTACTTTTGATATTGTATAATATTGTCTACTGTGTTGCTAGTTTTCTTTAATTTGTTGTTAATTAATTTATGACATTATACTCTGTCTGTCCTGTGGAATTTTCTCATAACAAGTTGCTCAAATTTGTGCATGGTGATGATACCATGGGTGTTTGATTGATTTGCAAGTTGCTATTTTTATAAGAGTTATGAGTGGATATGCTTTAAAATATTTGAAACCAGCCGGGGAATATATATAGAGCACGTAATAATTCTCAGGGGAGAAATTATTTCTCATTTGGCACCTGTAATTTTACATCCACTTTTTTAATAGGTTTTATATTTTTGGTAATGTACGTTCTCGTTATTTTATTTACTGAAAGTAGCCTGCCACTTTTTGAATTAAATGTTAATTAACTTTCTATTTAATTTGCACTTTTTAATTTTTATAAAAGAGATAACACTGCAAAAATAGTACTTTCATGCATGAGATATCTCGTACACAACTTTTTGAATAGGTAATAGTGTAATACTGTGTACTCTGTACATTTATCTATAAAATGATTTACTTTGAATGTTACTCCGTAAATAGGATTTGACTATTTTTCGTGCAAAAAAGCAATACAAAAGTTTTTCAACGAAAATACTATTTTTGGACATAATTCTATAAAAGTGAACAAATAATACATGTAAACAAAGTATAATAATAACCCAAATATTATTGTATGGCCCTCGTTTTTTTTTTCTTTTTGACTTCTTTCATTCTTCATTTGATTGCTTATTGATTAGTGTGGGAGTTATTTATTAGTATTATAAATTTATAAAGAATAAAATAATTTTTTATTGAGAATGTATTAGTCAATTAAAAAGGATAAAATAAAAAAGAAAATTAGAGCCGATAAGTCAGCATTTAGTAAATCATGTCATGTCATTTACTTGAAAAGTTCATCTAGATCAGCTCATGTCACATATTTAAATTATAAATAGATGATAAACAGACTCTTGTAATGGAGATTTGTTTTCCAATGGTTTACAAGTTATATAGGGTAAATTGTCCATTAACAAATCAAGATGGTCTCCAAGTCACTACCCAAGACCCGAATCATTCATCAATAGCCAAGGAAGTCTACCCACATGGGGGAGGAAAGTTAGTTTCAGCATAATTTAAACTTAAAACGTATGAATTTATAGAGGAGTACAAAATCAATTCATTTATATTATACATTAATTTGGTGACGGATCGAGGCCATTTTTTGATCTTTTGAAGCTCATCTTTAAGACGGAGTTCACGAGCCTTTGAAGTTTGATTGAAAGTTGTGGCGAGAGGTGATCAAATTTCTACCGAGGAGCGGCAACCAACAATAACAACCATAGTTTCCTCCGTTAAGGTGAAAACCAAGAAAACTCTAACAATTTGATCTTGAGCAAACTAAGAAGCGTAATCTGAATTTGGATCGGATTTGCTGTCTTTAGAGATGGTAGATGGAGGTGTCGGAGAAGAACCGTCGACAAAGGGAAGGAACTTTTGAGTGACTAATAAGGGATGTATTTGGACATACCACATAAGGTAAGTTGGTGGATTTGAGTTTGACAGTAATGAGATGAGTCACGGCATAAAGAGTGAGAGTGCAGTCGAAGACCAAAGTGACCGCGGTGGTGGTGGGCGACGGACTCCGTCATATTGATTGGTTACTTAACTAACTAACTCGACTATATTAACAGTTTGCATGTTTTCAGTTTCTTGTTCTGTTTTTCTTCGCCTTGTGTGATTTCTCCCCCTTTATGGGCTATTTCCCTATTTTAGAATTGTGTTGTTTTTTTAGGTTGAGCTTGGTACTCGTGAATCTTTGTCTTTTTATTTAACTCTTTTTCCTTGACATGAGAATATTTTGGTGTGGGATTGTCTCGTATTAATAAGAATGAAGATGTGGATATGTGAACAAATGATACTCATTTTCATCATCCTCACGAGATTAAATGGGACAACAACATTGTATCATTAGTAGAATCAGCTCGCCAAAGTTGACTTGAACGCTCCCCCCGCCCTTTTTATATAAAAAAAAGGTTAACAAGCGTGTTATTCACATCCAATCCATGGATCCATCTCGCATTAGTTTGCGCCCCTTCAAGCTTTCGGACGCTGACGATTTGCTGCTATGGGCCGGTGACGATCGAGTTACAAACTCAGGAAGATGGAACACGTTGACATCCAAAGACGAGGCCTTCAATTTCATCCAACAATTCTGTATTCCCCACCCATGGCGACGGTCGATCTGCATCGACGATCGTTCTATCGGTTTTGTCTCCGTGTTTCCGGGATCCGGAGACGAAAGGTGTCGAGCCGACATGGGATATGCAATAGCAGTCGAGTATTGGGGGCAAGGGATCACTACGAGAGCTGTGAAAATGGCTGCCCCTAAGGTGTTTGAGGAATTTCCTCAACTAAAAAGGTTGCAGGCTTTTGCTAATGTGGAGAACAGGGCATCACACAGAGTGTTGGAGAAAGCTGGATTTACAAAGGAGGGGATGCTCAGGAACTATTTTTATCTCAAAGGGAAACTTCAAGATGTGGTTGTTTATAGTATGGTATCAGATGATTTTGATTCTTGATTTTATCATCACAAGTTTATAGTTTCATTGTGGGTTAAATTTTCTATTTATACACCCAAATGTAAATATTATATAGCATAATGTACCCAGTCTTATTCTCAACATTCTTGGGGATGTATCTTTTAAGATAGCTTGAAAATACATTGTAATTTGATTGAATAATTTGAAATTCTATTTCATGAAATGGCATTCATAAGATGATGTTACAACTGAAAATGTAATGAGTGTATTTTTGAAGATTGAATAATCTTTTATAACATTTTTATAGAAAAAAAGAATATTTTAGGTAAATCATGTGTTGGAGTAGGACCGTTATATCTCACATATTCGTGCGAGAGTGTACCTCCGTACATCCATGTACAAGAGGGGATCCAATTCCCCAAATAATTCCCATGAGATATATTGTAAAATTGACACAATGATGGTTGGGGTAGGAGATATATCCATTATCTCTACATCAATTATTATAGCACCATTCAAGATTCTAATTGTCAAGAAATTTATTTCTATCCCATAACATGATACTCAAGACCAGGTCTTGGGGCCACCACGGTGTACTTCCACTTTAGATTTTGATATACAGTCATTAATTTCATGTACTGATGCACCTATATTTCAAGTTTTTCCAATTAAATAATACTGAAACCCGTTAAAAAAATGAACCTGAAAGACGTTCGAATTGGTAGAACATAACACGATAACACACAATGTGATTTGCAGGCTAATTTCTTACAACAACGAAATTCATACAAGGCAAATTATCTGGTAGAAAATAATAACAATAATACCTCTATTTTCCCCCTTTATTTTTCATTGTGAGCTATTGAAATTCTGATACAAGAGGAAATTAAGATCGCTTTCCCCCTTTATAAATTCAGTTAGTGTCGAATGTTGGGTTCATTATGTTGTGCAAGTATTAAATCGCCACTCTCTGAAATTACGAATTCTTTAGAATAAGCTAACCAGTTTTTTTACTTCCCACAATTTTGAGAAATTATACATTGATTAAAAAAACAATTAATTAATCTAAATGAAAAAATATAACATGTTGATTAAAAAAACAATTAATTAATCCAAATGAAAAAATATAACATGTCATAGGCGTGTGGCCAGAAAATACGACAAAGTATAGTGTGAAAGTTGCATTCAGTCAGTTTCACATAGTATAGAGGTTGTAATTAGATAAAAATAAAATTGTACATATACCAAGTTGATAAAAGGATTATAGTATAGGTTGCAAATTGATATTAACCCTAAAGAATAAATTAGCATTCCATATTTCATACCAAAAAAAAGAGCACGATTATTATCTTAAAAGGCTAGCACCATCAAAACAAAATATAATGCACATTTCTGCAATATGGATCAAAATCACTTTTCCAATGATAAATGGCAGAATCTATCAAAATCATAATTGCCTTCTCATTATCCGATAAATATTCTAATGATTATCATGCGCAAGGCAAGACAAATATATTCCAAAAAACTGTAAACATAGATTACACAACACTAACCCGCCCAACAGTTATCTCGTGTGGCCAGCTTGGGGAAACCTTCATTCACTTGTCATGAAGAGCCTTCATCAGATACAACCTACTAAAGCTCTGTCCAGCAACTCTGCATTGACATATGAAATGACATTATTAGCACAGATTTAAATGTAAAAAAATTAGGGACTTTGGATAATCATTTGGAACAAACATTTTCCGGTCTAAAATGTGTCAAATTACTAGAGCTTTAATCATCAATTGCAGAATCTAAGCAGACATTGAAAATACACCTTGATTATGTAGATGTGGAAATAAATAAAACTGAACTTTATATTTACAAAATAATCAACAAAACAAAACGTTATTGTACACACACACAAACGCATGCAAAACCAAATACTGTGGAACAGATGAATGCAAAAAAAAAAAAACTGCCCAAATTGTCAAATAGAAAAGCTATAAATTAATGCAAATTATACCCGTTGATTTGGTTGCAATAGTTGGAAATTTGATTTGTTATCAGGAAACTATCCAATCTTGATGGCTCAGGGATAGGTTTGAAGATTTGATTAGTGGGATCCTCCTCGGGCAATGGTTCTTCCCCTGCATTCTTGCGAGCCATGTTTTCAGCCCTAAAGATATAAAGAAACCAAATCATATATACAAGAACATTAATAATAATTGTCAGAATAAAATGATGCAACATTAACAATGTTCAGGGGCAGAATAAGCACCATCACTATACATTAGGGCCATGTTTGATAGCTTAGATTAAATCTAGATTAACTATATATCATTTTTATTGGTTGTTTGATAACTTAGATTAAGGGTAGATTATGCTTTAAAATTTATAAAGTTTAGTTATCATCCTAATCTTAGATAATTCGTCTATGCTATCAAACATGCCCTAGAAGGATACAAAGAAAGAGCAAAAATGTCCGGCATCTTACTTTCTTTTCTGATGCCAGGCCTGCTGTTGGGCTTGTTGACGAGAAAGATTCCTGTAGTAGAATTGAAACTGAAGAAAAAAAGATTGTATTATGTTTTCAACCAATCATAACGGTCGATGTGGAAGAAAAATAAATTACAAACCTTTTGTTGTTCCATTGACAAGTCATCCATGCATTCAATTAGAAACTCTACATTCCTCTCTAGAAATGGGCTGGTTGATAATTGCAACCTTTCATAATCACACTATCATGAACAGCATACCAAAATCAATATTTTACCTAAATCAGTTAGAAAAAGGACAGCTGAAGGAAATTAATTACCTGAGTGACAGGAGTATCAGCCTCGAGCTCAGTCATAAAAGCATTGATAAGAGCAGAATTTGAAACCTTAATCTGTTAAAAGAATTAAAATAGTTCAGCATGTTTTCCACCAGGAAAGAAAAAAATGCAATGATTGGAATATTGAACAGGGCACCCATGAAAATTTGTAGATGGAAAGAAATATAGGGGGTTCCAATTTAACCCTCCAAAAAAGCACTTGCGTTGTCCCAAAGAGAGTTGTGTTTCTCCAAAGAACTTTTTGCTTTTGGTTAATCTAAAGAAGATATAACCTTATAAATCGTCAATTCTTAGTTGACAATTCATTTATACAATGGTCTAACTTCTTCAATAACTTGACTGTTAAATATGATTTCGGTAAGCACATAACAAAAATTTCAACTAATAGTGATTTTATTGACTTTTGAAACAAGACATTTTTAGAGACAAAATAGAGCTTTAGATACAAGAGTTCTTTATACTGTAATATTTAGCTCAGAAGTTGAATCACTTCTGAGATTTTGCCATTGTATATCATTTTTCATTATGAGAAATGAGGATTTTACTCACAAGAATGTGAAGCTTAGGGCACGGCGTCCTTTACAAAGACCCCAAACAAAGCTATAAAGATACAACTCCAATCTCTAGCTAAATGCCTAATTGTGATACACAGTGACAGTCATGAAATCCATAAAACCTGGTACACAAATCTCTATGATGCAACCATAAAACTAATCCAGTCCCACACATCATTTAAAGACTCCTACATGTCCTCTAAAATCCTCATATTTTGTTCCAACCAAATAGACCAACCAAAATCACTTGTAACATAGCTTGACCCCCATTACAGATAGGACCTCAAGATAGGTTCAGCTCCTTTGGAAAGTGACGGTGCTATCCGGATGATCATTCTACATCAGTCACTCTAGAGGATCCATGGGAAATAAAAGGGAATGTGAACCGACATAGGTATGATAGTACTGCGAATGGATATGGGCTTTGTTCCCAAACATTGAGAGGTATGACTCATACACTTTTAGGATATCAAACTTAATTCATATTATCAGTCCTTTACGCCTGTTAACCAAGCAGCCCCCAAAGTTACTAATACAAGTTACACAGCACAGTTTAGGGTTGGGTGGTGAGTTTTCAATTCATGAAGTCAGTTAATGCTACTGTGGTAGTATTATGCTTTAAAGTGTATACTTTGAGATGCCTATGAGTAATAAAGAGAAATCAAGAATACAGAGCGTACCGGGATCTCTTCAAAGATATCCACCCATGAAAGATTTTTCTCCCTCAACCTGAGAAGAAAGACATTATTACAGAAAATACATAGCATAAGAGTGATACTTAACTCATTTTTGGACTAATAAATATTTAAAAGAGTCCTTTAATCATTCTTATCAAGGGAAGGAATGACTATAAAACCATACTTCTCCCCATTGAAGTTATGAGTGCGGTAGAGTTCCATGAATGAATCAGAAAGTTTCAATGCCTTCAAAGCTAGGACACCTTGGTTGGATCTTGATGGATCGTAAATGATGCAAACACATCGTCTTATATTTTCCTGCCACCAAAATTATCACACTAACTCAGAGACATGGAAAACCAACAATGCATATATATTAGCACTTGTCAGTTAGGAGCTAGCAGTTACAGGTACACGAAACAGAAAGAAAAAAATGCACAAATGTAATAATAAAAAGCATTTAACGGATTGAAAAAGCAGTAAATAATTTGATGGTAAATAATTTTGGTCATCAATTTTATTTGTGTAGTTAAGAGATTTTATTCATAGTATTTGCAACTAAAAAGCGGATATGCCTCTTTAAGTCTTAAAACTTCATTAAGTCCAGAATGGTAATTAAAATAAAATGTTAAATATGAGGATCACGAAGGAAAAGATTCCAAACTCAGCAGCTATGCATCCTCAAATAGCATACCCAGAGATTGATCTAAATCTTTTTTTAAATGTCAGTTTCAAGTCAGGAGATGGACCAGCATAGCACCATATACTGTACCAATATGCAAGAGATTACCTGGTAATTCATAAAAGTCTCAATCAATTCCACTGTCTGGAAAGAGCCAAACAATGTTGATTGATACCTGGAAGAGTATCACAAAAAGAGGAAAACATAGTTCAGATAGGCATTTCATGTTATGAAGTTTAACTCATTAAATACAGCATAATTATTTTTAAACAAAAAGCTTTAAAAGAAGTAAAAGAGATAGAATTCTCAAATTTACAAAAGCATTTGATTATCTACTGCGCTAAAACAGTAAATGATTCTCAACATAATAAATTCCATCAGTGTCCAGTGATCAAGAATGCTCTGACTCATTAATAAAGCCACATAAAACAAAGGCCTGAAATTTCGAGGTTCAACAAACAGCTGATACTATGTACAAAGTGGATAAACGGAACCATGAAGTATGCTCATCATAAGCATAAGAGTGAATCAATTAAATGATATTAGAATTCTCAATTCAACATATAAGAATTCATAGGGAAAAAAAACATAAACCTCATTGAAGTAATAATCTAATTAAGTCGTTCCATTCAGGATTCAGAAAGAATTTTTCAACATCATGGAGACACCTAAGATCAAAATGAAACGTCTAAAATAGATGAGTAGTTCAAAACATTTATGCACTGGCTACAACATTTTGGGAATTATTTAATGGTACTTACATATGGGTTTGATAAAACTTTTTAAGTAAGTATGATAATAGGGGTCCTAAATCCTAAAATCAGTGTGGTGCTTTCGTTTCTTTTTCAAGGACTCTACTAGGCTTTTACATCAACTAAGCTTGGAAATTTGATTTACACCAACAAATCGATTCAACAATGAACAATCACAGGACCACCGACCACAAATCCTTCTTTCCAGGTATAATCAATAAAAATAATTTACATTTTCACCATAAAATGAAATCAGTGCCACTAATCAACATCACTTCATCTGGAGGTAATTTTAAGAGTAAACCCAAACAGTTAAATAAATTGCATTTGCTAATAAAACCAAAGGCACAGTAATAAGAAACAGCAATCAGACACAATTCACTCCATTAAAAAAAAAACCATATCGACTTCACAGAATGGAGATCTGGGTAAATACGCGGGCAACATTGAGTGGGATTGAGTTCCGTGGACTATTGCAAACAGGATACTTACCATCCAACAGTGTTGTTGTCAACATTAACCTCTCGCAGGCATCTCATCATTTCAAGTTGATAATTAGCACCTTCTGCTTCAATCTCTTCATCTTCCTCGCGAATCTGTAACATGTATATCAGATCTTTTAGTCATATATCATGAAGGCAATGACCTCACATTTAGTTCAGTCTATTAACCAACAAAGCAATATGAGTAGCTGAAGAAATTTCCACACCGGGAATGGAAAACAATTAGTGACTTCGAGATCACTACCAACATCCAGCCCAAGTAGCTGCCCTGTAACAAGAGCTGGTGAAAACTCCTTGCAGTGCTTGATTATCTTCAAAATAACCTATGTCATGTATGTACACCACAACCAATTAGGAAACGATATCCCAGTATTGAAAGCAGCCACGTGAGGTGTTGAGTTAAAGAAAAAGCAATACAAAAGGGTAACATAAAGGTGAAATTGCAATAAATCAAGACATGACTGATTTTAAATTTGAAAACGAATTAATAGTTCGAGTTTCCTTCGAATTACATGAAATCATATGTAAAAGATGCAAACAAGATATGAATAGAACAAGAATATAGGGCATGCCTGCTCAATTAGAAAACGCTATGCAAAACTTTTCTATTTCAAAAACTTCCCCACCCCTCACACACACCATGCGCAAAAAACAATAAATAGTCGATACTAAACTCCAGCCTAAAATTCAATCAAATATCAAAATCAAAAAGGAAACTGCAGCCAAGGCTGCAAACAATCTTTTAAAGAATTGGGATTTCTCTACACTAAAGCATACCAATCCTTCGATCTGAACAACTCTTAGAGGGGGCGTGACCTCCTCCGTCGAAGCCACTTGCAAAAACGACCGCGGAGCAGCTGCATTGAATTAAAGGCACCGTGTATTCCTCAATCAATCATCAAAATAGAATATTAAAAAACGACTGAAACAAGAGAATATCATACGCACTGGTTGCCATGATGAGATAGAGTGAAAGTACGATTCCGACGGCGCCTTGCGTTGCGAATGCAGCAGAATCCGATCACTGAACCTCTATACAATTGTGCAGAGGATAATTCAACAAAACCCTAGATACGTTATAATCCTATCAGTTATGTAACATCGAGTTGTGCCACCGTGGGTTTTGGGGAAGATGGGCTTTTATAATGGGCTTACCAACTAAGCCCATTCCAAAACTTCTCTTTCTAGTCCATCGATATAAGGGTACGGCTATCTACACCTCCAGCTTTATTAACTGCACTCTCCCCTTCAATTTATTAATTTAATAATAATGTAAAAAATGTAAAATCTCCTTTAAGTAAAATATCACTACTAAATGCACCCCCACTACTAACTACATTCTTTTTTTAACATTTAAATTCTAACTCTAATTGCAAATTTGCAATTGTCGTCACCACCACTTCTAGTGGCCAACTTCATCCAAACAAAAAAAAAAAAAAATCTTATAAATCTCATTATTTTTTTTAAATTTTCAACATACTATTTTTTGAAAATATACACTCTCATCGACAACAATTTATCGACGAAAGTGTATATGGTCTAGTTTGTCGAAAATATAAAAACACACCTTGTCATTCATATCTACCATGATAGAGAAGTTATCCTTAAACTAATGAAAGCGAATTTGTTTTTGGTAGTGATGGGTTGCACGCAGGATTTTGGGGTGGGTGGGGAAGGGGGGAGAAGGAATGGAGGGGAGGGAAAGAGGGAAGGGGGAGGGAGGGGGTGGCGACTAGGTGGTTGTGGTGGGGGTGGGGAAAGAGAGAGATAAGTTTTAGGGTTTGTATTTTTATTGTTAAATTTTAAAAGAGATAAAATATAATTTTGGAGGGAGTGTGTTTAGTAAAGTGATTTTATAGAGAAAATAATAATTTGGACAATTCATGGGGAGTGCGGTGGAGTGCATTAATCGGGGTAATGCGGTTAATTACAAAGCTGGAGGTGCAGATAGTCGTACCCTTGATATAATTTGTCATGTCATTTATAATTATAAATACATACATACATGTCAGATTCTCACTGCCTTATTAAAGTGTTGCACGGGGAGTCGTGTAAATATCGGTGTCGTACTAAAAATGTGCCAAAAAGAGCAAGGGTTGTCGATTCAATATTACCTCCTGGGAAGTACCGGGCCTTGAGAATTCTTGCAGCCAACAAGTCCCCATTAGTCAAGAGTCTCCAATATTGTTTCGCAACCATTGCTAGATTAAATGAAAACATCTCCAAGAATCTGAGACCCTCGATGGCTTTCGATCTAGATATCTTCTACCAACCGAGCCAATGAATTTCCCGCTCATCTAGAGACGTCCCTCAATATAATCTGGCCACACAGCTTCCGATATCATCACAAACAGAATGGGAAACAGAAAACAACTAAAGTTCATAATTTGGTATAACTTGGACAATTGTTTTTATTATAAATTTATCTTCTAACCTTCGTTAGTGCCTTCTTCTTCCAACCTTTAAGCCTGTTGATCACCTTGTCCAAAACCATTTGAAAATTTTATTTCTCACTCCTTCCAATAACCATAGGTAGCCCCGGATACTTCAAGTGATAAGCGACTGATTGAGCCCCTAATTGAGCTTCTAAAGAGGATATATTGACACCCTGGATATTTGCACTTGTTGAGATCTCCTACTTTTCAACATTAATTCTTTGGTTTGATGCCTCTTCATAAATTCTGATAATCTTTTTGACTTGGTCAATTTTCGGTTTTGCAGTTTTGAAAAATAAGATACTATCGTTGGCAAACAAGATGTGGGAGATCGAGGGTGTTTGGCAAGCCACTTTAATTCCTGATAAACCACCATTAACCTCGGCCTGACGGATGAGCAAAGAGAAGCCCTCTACACAAATCAGAAATGAATAGGGGGACAGGGGGTCTCCTTGACGAAGACCCCTACTAGGAAGGAATTTTTCAGTTGGGAATCCATTAATAAGCAGTGAGTAAGACACATAAGAGACATATATCATAATAAGATTAACCCACCGACAATTAAAACCAAGTTTAACACACATCGCATGCAAGACAGCCCACTCAACACGATTTTAGGCCTTACTTAGGTCCAGTTTGAAAGCTACAAAACCCTTTTTACCCTTTTTTTTCAAGTAGTGAAAATTTTCAAAGGCAACCATAGCATTATTAGTGATTAGTCTATTTGGAATAAAGACACTATGATTTGGGGAGATTATGTCATTGAAAGTTTAAGTCGGTTAGCTATGACTTTTGTGATGACACGAAAAATAACATTGCACAGACTAATAGGACGACAGTCTTTCGGGCTATCGGGGCTTTAATTTTTGGGACAAACACAATAAAAGTATCATTTAAGGGGGAGGGGTCAGCTCCAATTTACCCTAACTTCCCGAATATTAGGAATAACGTTGCAGAAGTTAGAAATTTATAGTCGGATGGATTATCGCCGCCTAGTCGACCACCTAGAAAATTGTTTAAAGAGAAAAATATTTAATCTGTAAAAATTCTTCAAATACAAAACCCTAATTTAACAAAAAAAAAATTGTAATTAAAGAGGACCTTGAAAAATTAAAACATACTTCATTTGTCCCAGTAAAATCTACCCATGAGCTTTGAGCACGAAGAATATAATAAAAATGAGTAGATGTATTAGAGGTGATGTGGTTGAGAGAGAGAATAATATAATTAAATGTGATAGAAATAGTTTCTCAAAAAAGGAATGAGTATTTTTCATTGGGACTGACAAAAAATAAAAGTTGAATAGCTTTCATTGAGACGAATGGAGTACAAAAATAATGTCGAAAAAAATAAAAATGGAGTTTTCACTAGAGTTGCCCACGGTTCATGAACCGACGGTTCGACGGTCCCAAAATGAATTAACCGGACCGTGGGATTTAGGTAGACGGTTTTGGTTCTAGCCAGTTCCGGTTCCGGAACCACCGAATCCGGTTCAGTCAGTTCCGATTTCGAAACCGGCGGTTCAACGATTCCTCTTATTTTTTTTGTTTTTTTTTTAAACTTGAATTATAAATTTTGTTTCAGTGTTTGTAGTCTCAAGATGGTATTACTTTTCTTTTCTCTTTTGTTGTGCGGCTATAGGGGCATAGTTTTGTATTGTAGCACACACATAGTGATAGAGTCATATACACACACCATAATGAACCCATATACATATAATATAGATATAACTCATCTGCAATATATATATATATATATAATTATATAAATGAGAAATGTACAGTGGGAGGATGAGGATCAAGAATGGCAAATCTCGAGATGGCATTGTTGTATGCACTATAAACGGGTTGATTCGGATGTGGACTATTAGCTAGTACGATACAAACATGTATAATTAAACGGGGGTTATTACGTGTTTATATGGATTAAAGTGATGATTTATGATGATCTTGATGAAGAACAATGAAGAACACCAAAAGTAACTTCTTAGAGAAGCTAAAGCTTTGAGCTTGGGAGTGTTTATTGCTTTAGGTTGAGGGTGATTGTGTGAAATTCTAACTTGTGTTACAAATGAGCCCAAATGGGCATTATATACTGTTTTTCAGGGGCTGCCCGCCCTTTACACGTGGAGCCTCCAGACTGGACCTTCATTCTGCCCGAAAAGGTGATTTGATGGCGCATTTAATGCTAAACCGCCTTAGGTGCTCGTCCTCGCCGAGATGCCGAGGAGCTGGGCCATGGTGGTCGCCGGAGGGCCTTCGAGGAGTGTGCTCGCCACGCTCCATGCTATCTCCCAAGACTTCAATACTTAAACTTCTTAACTAAGAGTATGCACGTGCTCGCCACACATTTGGGCGAGCAGCTAACTAAGACAGGTGCTCGCCAACATCTTTGGACGAGCACTTAAATATATTAAATACAATAAATCTATTACATTTTCTTGGTCTTGTTGACTAGTCGTCGCACGACTTTGTTGACTGGTCCTCGCCACGTAAGATGGTGATTAGGATTGACTTGTCAAAGATTGACCTCTTTGACTAGGTATAACATTTGCCCCCTGGTCGCCTTTCTTCGTATTCGTAGAATGGTAAGGCGAGCAGTTCGATCGTCTTTTCCGATGGTGAAAATGGTTCTCGACAACATAATCAATTTCGAGATCTTGATGACGTGAGATGGAGGCGGTCGCCTCGTTTCCTACGCCGAGCACGTCTTCCGAGGCACTTTGATGACGTATGATGTGACTTGTGTCAGGCGCGTGGACGGCGCTCGAAATTTGAAATGCGCGCGTGGGGCGCGTGCCGACCTCAAAGGTCGCGCGTGAGGGCCACTCTCCGAACTTGACTTCGGAAATGGCCCCAATTTTTTGGGAAAATTACGGATTTTACCCCGTTTTTTGCACTTTAGTCCCTGCACGAATTTTGCCTATAAATATGACTTCCTTCCTCACAAAAACACTTTTCTCTTCTGCAATTTTTCGAACTTCTTCAAGTTTCCGTCCAAGCTTTAAACTTCGAGTTTTTCCGGCGACTTTTGGGTGGTCTCTGATCGGCAACAAGGTAAGCAAAAAAATTTCTTCTTAAAAACTCCTTTTTCCCCCTTTTCTTTAGAAAAAATGGTTGTTATCAGTGGTTCCGGTGGTGGTTCGCCGCCGTTGGATGGTGGTGCCGCTAGTTCCGGCGAGGCTAATCGTCTAGCCTTAGTTTTGTCGGAGAGGGCGTCTTTGTCGGACTCTAGGATCCACTCCCCTGACCCCATAAATGTTAACGTTCGCAACCTAGGGAAGGCAGTGGTCGTCGACGTCGACGAGCTCGATGACTCTGATAGGGATGATGCCGGCAATGATGCCGAGGAGGGTGATGTCGAGGGGAGTGGCAGTGAGACGGACTCTGATTTGCATGATCAGGGTTTGGATCGAGAGATGGGCGACCAGATAGAAGTCGCCCAAGTCGAGGAGACCTTGACGAGGAGTCTCCGCGAGGACTATGAAGAAGTTGTTCAATATGCAGAGAGCATAAAGGACATCTTGAGTGGTAGGGAGAATTTAGATGGCGACGAGGTCTCGAGGGAGGCCTATTATAAGTATTTCCGCGAATACCTTCCTCGAGAGGTTCCTCGCCCGAATCGAGAAGCTTTCCAAACGATATATGAGGCAAGTAATTATGCGAGCAAATCTCCTCGGCGTAGCTAGAGAACTCTCGAAAGAAATATCAACTGCCGGCCGATGTGTGTTTCTTTGTTCCTCGCGAGGATGAGAGGGCCGACCAGCCGCCAGAGGGCATGGTCGCCGTCAACATCGGCATGATGGAGGCAGGTCTTAGGTTCCCCCTGCACCCCAGTATCTCAAATTTCTTACATTTCTTGAATGTGGCCCCTTCTCAAATACTTCCGAACGGTTGGTCGAACCTGATCGGCATTCTTACTCTGTTCGGCCTGGTGGCGGCCGAGAATGGATGTCGGAACATGTGGCTTAGCCCGAAAGAGATTAACTATCTCCTTCAGGCGGCCGAGACCGGAGAGAAAGTAGGCCATGGGTACTACTATGTTAGAGGCCGTGATAATTTCAAGTTGGTTGAAGGGGTTCCCAACAAGATTAGGGATTGGAAGACCAACTGGTGGTGGGTAGCCGGGGACTGGATGAGTTCAGTGAGGCCGGATGGATCTTCTGATCGCATTCCCATTGAGACCGAATATCAAAGAATTCGTGGTAAGTCTTTTAATTTCTGCTCGTTCTTGTCTATACTGAATAACTCCTCGCTTTTTGTAGGTGAAACTGTTCGCAAGAAGACTGCCGACCACCGTCTCACTCCTCTCTTTCAGTACCACGTTTGCTGCGTTCTCAACCGTCGCTACCTGGAGAGGTCTTGCCGATTTCTGAACAGGGAGTGTATGCGTGAGCGAGCAGGTCTCAGAGTACCTCTTCATCACTTCACTCGAGAGTTCCCTCCAGTAAAATATTTCTTCAAATTTTTCTTTTAAATTTACTCTTCGAAGATACTGACTTCTCGCTTCTCTTTCTAGTAGTGGTTCCTCAAAGGGTTGTCGCCTATCTCCCTCCCACTGTTGAAGTCGATCGCCTAAAATCGAACAGGATGCTTCGACAGGCACAACTGCTCCGCGAGCGCAAGATAGTTGATGGCGCTGGCAAGAAAAAGAGAGGGGCGGAGAGCTCGGGGGCTCCACCAAAAAAGGTCGCTAGACCGACCAGAGGGGGTACTTCTCGCCCACCTGCTGCCGAAAGGAGGATCTCGCCGAGGAGATCTCCTCCGCCGAGGGGTGACTCGCCCCCCCCCCCAAACCTATTGTATCCCCTCCTCCCCGAAGCACTCGGTCGCGAGAGACCGCGACGAGCTCGTCGGCCGGGGAGAGGGCTCCGGGAGACAACACCCTTCTCGGCTGGGAAGCCGCAAGGGTTGCCAAGTAAGTTTTTTTATCGAAAAGATTCACAAAAATTTTTCAAGTACCTTTTTTCTAATTCTTTCCTTTTTTTAATAGAGTTGCCGACTATCCGGTCGCCCAACCCTTCAGCGAGAATCTTCTCGGCTTCTACCGGTCGCGAGACCCGGTCGATAGGGAGCCTCTGAACCCGATCGCGCTGAGGGCGGTGAAGCACCTTCCTCGATCGTTAACGACCACTCTGGTCGACGAGGTCAATAACCACAATGCAGCAGAAAATGCGCGCCTGGTCGCCATTGACTTGAGCCGAGCCTCTTACACCATAGAGAAGCTCGCCACCCAGATTGCTGAAGGTCGCAAGCTCAGCGAGGACAGGGCTGCGAAACTTGCCCAAATGGCCAAGGCAAAGACTGTTGTTGAGGGGCAGCTGCTCGCCTCCGAGGAGAAAGTGGTCGACCTCGAGACCAAGCTGGCCGATGCTGAGGCAAAGTTGGCCGATTCTGAGGCCCAACTTGAGACGGTTCGAAAGAAGGATCAAGAAGATCTTCAAGAGATCGAACGTCTCCGTGCTCGCCTCAAGACTGCCGAGGACGAGGTAAGAAATTTTGCAGACAAAACTACAGATGATGAGGAAGAGTTGGCTACTCTTCGGCAGCAACTGCTCGACCTGACGGATGAGAAGGACGAGATCACTGAACTCGCTGGGAGTGTGGCCAGTGTAACTGTGGTACTCACTGCCCACGGGCTTATTCACAAATTACTGGAAACTCATCCTGAGGTGGACATGACTCCGCTCGGCGGACTTTTGGACGACCTTCTTATGAAGGAAAACCCTAAGCCGGAGTCGGAACTCCCTCTGCTTCCTCTAATGAAATTGGGACTTCAGTTCCCTAGGCTCTTAGGTGTGCCGGTATTTTTCACGGATCCTCCGAAGGAAGGCGAGAAGGATGTTGCCGGCGAGCATGATGCTGCTGGCGAGGATGAAGTTGCCGTCGAGCACGATGCTGCTGGCGAGGAGACTACGGCACGATGCTGCTGGCGAGGAGACTACTACAGGGACTTAGTCTCTTTCCACTTTTTTTTTTTGTTTTAGAACTGCTCGGCCATTTAGGCCTTTTTTGTAATTCCAGCCTTTTAAGGCTTTTTAATGAATGGAAGTTTTTGCTTATGATGTGTTCGTTTTTCCACTTGTTTTATGATAATTTTTTGCAAGTGCTTTTAATAAATACTTCTTATTTTTCTTTCATTGGTTTGTGTTCGACGTTTGTTATTTTGCGAGCATCTTTAAAAAAGAGTGCTCGTCTTTCCTTTGCGAGCATCTTTTAAGAAAGAGTGCTCGTCTTTCCTTTGCGAGCATCTTTTAAGAAAGAGTGCTCGTCTTTCCTTTGCGAGCATCTTTTAAGAAAGAGTGCTCGTCTTTCCTTTTGCGAGACTCTAAAAAAGAGTGCTCGTCTTTCCTTTTGCGAGCATCTTTTAAGAAAGAGTGCTCGTCTTTCCTTTTGCGAGACTCTAAGAAAGAGTGCTCGTCTTTCCTTTTGCGAGACTCTAAGAAAGAGTGCTCGTCTTTTAGAGTTAACCATTCGTCGGTTGAACTCTTAGTTTGGTAGGTAGTGATCGTCTTTGCCACTACCTTGCGAGCATCTTTAAAAAAGAGTGCTCGTCTTTTGTTTCCTAGATGGCTACGCAGAGCCTTGTTTAAATTTTCAAATTTATCTAACAGTTGATGGAAATTTAAAACTTTACTTGTACTGACATGGTAATTAGATACAAACTATACAAATATGAAAAAATTAAAAACTTACTGGTAATACTTCTTCAGCTTGACCGCGTTCCATGGGTACTTGCTCGGCTTGCCCTCCAGATCTTCTAGCTCGTACGATCCGTTTAGGAGTGTGCGCGTTATTCGGTACGGACCCTCCCAAGTCGGGCCAAGTATGCCGATGGACTGCTCCGTCGCCCTCCGAAGTACGAGCTGGCCGATAGTGAACTGGCGAGCACGTACTTTGGTGTTGTAGTAGCGTTCTGACCTTTGCTTGTAGACCACATTCTTCTCGTCCGCTGTTAGCCTTCGTTCTTCTAGGAAGTCTAAATCGGAGAGCTGTGCATCGTTATTCAACTGCTCGTCATAATTTGCTACTCGAAAAGTTGGGACTTGCCCCTCTGCTGGTATGACAGCTTCGGTTCCGAACGCGAGCGCGAACGGAGTTTCACCAGTAGAATTTCTCGTGGTCGTCCGATATGCCCACAGAACCATGTGCAGCTCGTCCGCCCATTTGCCCTTCAATCCATCCAGCTTAGCTTTCAAGGTGTGCTTGATGATTTTGTTGATCGCCTCTACTTGACCGTTTGATTGTGGATGGTAGGGTGTTGAAAAAAAATTCTTGATGTTCCACTCTGAGCAGAAATTTAGCATGTTTTGACTTGTGAATTGACGTCCGTTGTCGGTCACTATTGCTCGTGGTAGGCCGAACCTGCAAATTATGTTCTTCCAAATGAAGCTTGTCATTTGGCCCGTTGTGATGGTCTTCAATGCCTTTGCCTCTGTCCATTTGGTGAAGTAATCGACTGCTACGACGACGAAAGTTACTCCCCCAGCAGCTGGTGGGAAAGGTCCGATGATGTCGATCCCCTACTTCGCGAAAGGCCATGAACTATACACCGAGATGAGCTCGTCTGGTGGTGAGTGAATGGCGGGAGCGAAGGCTTGACATCTCTTGCACGTCTGCGCGTAATGGACTGCATCTTTCTTCAGTGTTAGCCAAAAATAGCCCTGCCTTATGATTTTTAAAGCAAGCGCTTGCCCCCCTGTATGATTTCCACAAGCTCCATCGTGGATTTCGTGCATGACGATCTTCGCTTCGTCTTCTCCGAGGTATTTCAACAAAGGCATTGAAAACCCCCGTTTGTACAGCTGGTCGCCCACAATTGTGTACCTTGCGGACCTGAGTTGCAATCTGGTCGCTTTCACTTTTTCTGCCGGGAGCTCGCCGGTCTTGATGTACTTGGTGATCGGCGTCCTCCAGTCCTCGTCGCTGGTCGCTTCAACCTGCAAAACTTGACCTCTGTTCACCGATGGGGAAGAAATTTTGGTGATGGTTGCTTCTGAAAATATTGCCTCCCCCTCTGAAGTGGCCAGCCGAGCTAACGCATCTGCTTGCGTATTTTCCTCCCTAGGGATTTGCTCGATGTGGAATTGATCAAATTGCTCGAGTAATCCTTTCACTAGGTCTTGATACTTTATCATTTGATCGCCGCGAGCCTCGTATTCGCCCGTGATTTGACATACAACCAGCTGAGAGTCAGAAAAAATTTTCAGTTTTCTAGCGCCCACGGCCATAGCCATCTTGATTCCTGCAACCAGAGCCTCGTACTCTGCTTCGTTGTTGGTCGCCCGATACTCGAACTCGATCGCCGAAGCAAACGTCTGTCCGGTTGGGCTGGTGAGGACAACTCCTGCCCCTGCTTTGGTGCTCGTCGACGAGCCATCGACGAACAGTGTCCAAGGAAGTTCGATTCCCTCGTCCAACTTCTCTGGGAAAGTGAGCTCTACGATGAATTCTGCCAGCACTTGTCCCTTGATTGCCGTTCTGGGTGCGTAGGTGAGACCAAATTGCCCGATCTCCACCGACCATTTAAGAAGTCTTCCCGTGGTATCCGGACGATGCAGTGCTCGTCGGAGAGGAAAAGTGGTTAGGACGACCACCTCGTGGTCGAACAAATATTGCCTTAATTTTCTAACACTCATAACTAGTGCATACGCCAATTTTTCCATTGGAGTGTATCTCAACTCCGCATCTCGCAGTGTTTGACTTACGTAGTAGATAGGCAGATGTGTGCTCCCCTCAGCTCGGACGAGCACTGAACTGATCGCACAGTCAGTGGCCGCCAAGTATAGATATAAAATTTCGCCGGGGATTGGCTTGGATAGGACCTTCGGATCCGATAAATACTCCTTCAATTTCTCGAAAGCCTTCTCGCACTCGTCGGTCCACCCGAACTTTCCTTTTTTCAGAGCGTCGAAAAAAGGTTTGCAACGATCGCCCGTTCGTGCAATGAATCTATTCAGCGATGCAAGGCATCCTGTCAACCTCTGAACTTCTTTCACGTTCCTTGGGCTTTGCATATTGATTACTGCTTGAATTTTACTCGGATTCGCCTCGATGCCCCGCTGGCTAACCAAGTGCCCCAGAAATTTTCCTGAGCTAACTCCAAAACTGCATTTCTTTGGATTTAACTTCATGTTGTACTCTCTTAGGATATCGAAAGTCATGGCAAGGTGGTGCAGGTGATCTTCTTTCCATAAGCTTTTGACAACGATGTTGTCGATATAGACCTCCACCATCTCGCCGATGTGTTTCTCAAACATCTTGTTCACCAGTCTTTGGTACGTTGCCCCCGCGTTTTTCAAACCGAAAGGCATTCTTTTCCAGCTATACATATCAAGCGCAGTCATGAAGGCCGTATGTCGCTGGTCGTCGGGATGCATTGCAATCTGATGGTACCCTGCGAAGGCATCCATGAAGGTTAACATCTCGTGCCCCGCTGTATTATCTACAAGGTGATCAATGTGGGGCATCGGAAAATGATCTTTTGGACAGGCGTCGTTTAAATCTGTGAAGTCTATGCACAATCTCCACGACCCGGTCGTTTTCTTGACGAGCACTGGATTTTCCAACCACTCGGGATCAGTTCCAGTTTTCTCAATTAATTTGTTGTCGATCAATTTCTTGATTTCAACTGCCAAAGCCGCACTTTTATCTGGCCCAAATTTTCTTCTTTTTTGGGTGATGGGTCTCTTTGCTGGATCAATATTTAGTCTGTGGCAGGCATGATTCGTGGGAATGCCCACCATATCTTCGTGCGACCAGGCGAATGCACCGACACTTTCTTTCAAAAATGCGACCATGTCCGATCGCAGATGTTCTGGTAAATTCGAACCTATGAATACTTCGAGTTCGGGATGAGCTTCATTTAAATGGATGGTTTCAAGGTCTTCCGCTGAAGTCGCCCGCTCTTTAGGCTCCTTCCAACGAGGGTCCTCAATTCCGAATTTTGGCTCAAAGCCTAACCTAGGCTCCAGATCTGGAAAGTTTTCTGGAGACTGGTCGTCGGGGAGCTGGTCGCCCGAATCTGTCTGCTCGTCGATTTCCATTGGGGTGTGGTCGTCCACTTCCATGGAGGCGTGCTCGTTCGCCTCCACTTGGTGGTCGTCGGAACGATGACTGCACTCCCCAACTTCAATTTTTCTATACTTGCTAGGAAGACCCTCCAAGTAGTTCATTTGTTCTGTTTGAGTTTGACACTTAATATACTTTCCAACCATGGCACTTTCTTTAGAATGACGTTTTGCAAAACGGACGAGACACTCCCTCGCCCGCGTCTGATCGCCCTTAACGGTTATAGCTCCCGCCGGGGTTGGAAATTTTACACAGTAATAAAAAGTTGAAACGGCCTCCTTGAACTCGTTGAAGAAAGGTCGGCCTAGGAACGCATTGTAGGATGATGGCATGTCGATGATCAAGAAGTCGAGCTGCCTAGCATGGTGCATTTCAGGCTCTTTTGACGATGCCAACTCCAAAGACAGTCTGATTTTCCCAATGGGAAGGTTGCGCGTGTCCCCGAACCCTACGATTATATCATCGCAAGGCTCGATATAATCTGCATATCCACCAAGAGCATCCAAAGTATGCTTGAAAAGGATGTTGGTGTATGACCCAGTGTCGACCATCATTCGATGGACGATGGTTCCCATTATTTTTCCCGTGATGACCAAAGCATCATTGTTTGGCTGCACCACGCCGTTCAGGTCGTCGTCCGTGAAACGGATTTGATGAGAAGGAGGCTTCTCGGCAGTTGGAGCGACGCACACCTGGTGCACATTGTTGAGTGCTCGCTGTTCGCCCTGAGCCCGACGAACAGACAGAGCGATTCCGGATTGAGTCCCCCCCAAAGGACCTTCTATCACAAGGCAGTCTTGGCCCAGATTGTCGATGTCGCCAATAGCATTCTTTGGCATGGGAGGAGTTAGCTTGGGACGACTCAGTTGTTGGCGCAGGTCGTCGCTGTCGTCGCGACGTTTCTTTCCCCTGTTGTCGCCATTTCCACCTCCGGACTTGATGAATTGGGTGAGCTTACCCTCATTGTAAAGTTTGAAGAGATTTCTCACCAAGTCTCGGCACCTATTGGTGTGGTGGCCGACAGAGTTGTGGTAGTTGCAAAATTTACTACCATCTAGATTTGCATCGCTCGTATGCATGGGCTTTGCTTGGGGGAGCAGATTTTTCCCCCTGATTGCGTCGTAGATGCCCCTAGGATCCACGGTGAGGGCTTCCCTGAACTGGATGATCTCAGGTGCCTCCTCGAACGGCCTGCAGTTCGCTGGGCGAGCACTGCCAGCTTGAGTGGTCGCCTTCTTGGGCTGGGAAGACTCCCCAGTGTTAGTGTTTTTCTTGGGCCACACTCTCTTGGACGTGTCAGGCTGCTCGTTAGCCTTGGCAGCGTCCATTATTTCCTCCATTTGGATGAAGTTCCCAGCCCTCGTGCGAAAGTCCGCATAAGAAACTGGGAAAGTAAGATGGATAGATTCCCACAGCTTGGTACCTATCCTTAGACCGGAAACGGCCGAGATCAGCTTTGTCTCATCGTTTACGGCCTCTCCATCGATCACCAGCCTATCGAAGCGCTCGATGAAGTCTTTTCCCGACTCATTCACAGATTGGCGAACGTTAGCCAAACGTTGCTTTGATGCTGGGCGAGCAGCAATGGACCCGTAGTAGGTCAGAAAGTATTGTCCCAGCTCGTGGAATGATGTAATTGATCCGGCACTCAAAGTTGTGTACCAACGATGAGCCCGATCTCCCAATGTTAGGGAGAAGTTTCTGCATTGTGTGGCGTCCGTTGCCCCGATTGAGGCCATATAGTTGGAGTACTTGGACAAGTGTACTCTGGGGTCGAACATCCCATCATATGCCGCCATGGAGGGCATTTGGATCTTCCTTTGAATGGGGTCGGTGAGGATTGCGACACTTAGTGGAGGTGCGGGCAGACTGATCGGCGGTGTGGTCCCTTTCTTCGAGGCGACCACCTCTGCTCGCAGAGCGTCCATCTCTTGTTTCATCAATTTTTGTGTCTCGAGGAACTGGGCGATTTGCCCCTCCTCGGCAGTTTGTGCTCGGGGGACGACGTTCTCGTCACGTCGACTCCCGTGGGATATGGCCGGGCGATCATCATGACGTGATCGCCTGGGAGAGTGCCTGTCAGAATGGTGGCCGCGATAACTCTTGGCCGGAGCTCGCGAACCCTTCCCAGGTCCCACTCGATCTAGAGCTGAGACTCTGTCGCCCTGATCTCTCCTATCAGCGCGATGGTGGTGGTCGGCCTTATCTGGTCGGCCGTCCACATTGAAAGGTACTCGGCGAGGAGCCCTTCCATCATTGTCGTTCATTCGGTTGAAAACCGAATTTCTTTGTCGTGAGTCTCCCGTCTGGCTATTGTGGGAGTGCTCGTCGACTTTGTCTTTGCCTCTACCTCGGGGGTGAGCAGAGTGTGAGTGATAGGAGCGTTCATCCTCATGCCCCCTGTTTTTGCGAGCTTCTTCGAAGGCCCGATCTTTGGCCTTTTCCAGCTCTTCCACTTCGTTCAACCTCCTCTTCTCCAGGAGGTAGTCCGAAAGGTCTTTCAAGTGCTGGGGATCATTGAGAATATCCCCCATATTTAAGTTGGCAAAAGGGTTTGCCGTCGGAACCACCGGCGGCGGAAGGTGCTCGTTCCCTCCGCGTGGTGGGATTCCGTTCAGATTCGTATTCTGAGACATCGTTTAAAGAGTGTCTCTTCTTAGATTACAAGGAAACGATCTAAAAAACGAAAGATTAAAGTTCTTACGCAGAAGAACGTGCTATTACAACTACTAGTCTTAGCAAAGTAACAACAATAGAAGCTTGAAAACACAAATACAAGGAGATCAAACTCCAAAATATGCTACGAAAACTGAAAATGTTCAAGAACACGAAGAACACTAAAGATCGTAGATGATGCTCTAAACGGTAGATATACCGATTAAAGCTTGAAACAGGGAGTTTGCTAACCGATCGCTCGTTGATCGGACGAAACTTTGATGATTAAACACGTAAAAGGTGGGGTCCTTCTAGCGCCAAATGTTGTATGCACTATAAACGGGTTGATTCGGATGTGGACTATTAGCTAGTACGATACAAACATGTATAATTAAACGGGGGTTATTACGTGTTTATATGGATTAAAGTGATGATTTATGATGATCTTGATGAAGAACAATGAAGAACACCAAAAGTAGCTTCTTAGAGAAGCTAAAGCTTTGAGCTTGGGAGTGTTTATTGCTTTAGGTTGAGGGTGATTGTGTAAAATTCTAACTTGTGTTATAAATGAGCCCAAATGGGCATTATATACTGTTTTTCAGGGGCTGCCCGCCCTTTACACGTGGAGCCTCCAGACTGGACCTTCATTCTGCCCGAAAAGGTGATTTGATGGCGCATTTAATGCTAAACCGCCTTAGGTGCTCGTCCTCGCCGAGATGCCGAGGAGCTGGGCCATGGTGGTCGCCGGAGGGCCTTCGAGAAGTGTGCTCGCCACGCTCCATGCTATCTCCCAAGACTTCAATACTTAAACTTCTTAACTAAGAGTATGCACGTGCTCGCCACACATTTGGGTGAGCAGCTAACTAAGACAGGTGCTCGCCAACATCTTTGGACGAGCACTTAAATATATTAAATACAATAAATCTATTACATTTTCTTGGTCTTGTTGACTAGTCGTCGCACGACTTTGTTGACTGGTCCTCGCCACGTAAGATGGTGATTAGGATTGACTTGTCAAAGATTGACCTCTTTGACTAGGTATAACAGGCATCCTTCAATCTTCCAAGCTAAAAGCCTAAAACATGCATATAACCTTCAATCTTCCTAGTCTACGGTGTATAGTCTTTAGGAATAGTCTACATATATACCAATATAAATGCCCATCATAATTTTAAAAAAACATATATATATATATATACACACGATAGTATATATATTCCCTCTCTCCAAATATGGAGTATAAATGAAGAAGAAGATAAAAAATGATAATATTTTAAAATTAAAAATATTGTATATATATATATATATATATATATATATATATATATATTAGGAATCGTCGGTTCAAACCGTGGAACCGTCGGTTCCAAAACCCAGGATGGACGAACCAAACCGTGTATTACATGGTTTCGGTTCAAGTTGATTGATGGTTCCGATTTCGAACCGTGAACCGACGGTTCGAATTGGCGGGCTTGAATCGGTTGAGCATCTCTAGTTTTCACCTCTTAAACGATATTAGAATTTTACTAAAAAAAGTTATACATCATGAAAAAGCCACATGTTTTGCTCATAACGTCGATTCCACTTGGAAAAATGTGTTTGATCGCTTAAATCGAACTTTGACGCCGAAAAGTTTTTTTTAAAAAAAATGAACGACTAGTAAAAAATCTTTAAGCAGACAGAAGACTACCAGCTAGTGCCTAGACGTCGGATTCAATTGCCAACTGCCCCTAGGTTTGTGTTACATATCAGCGTAAACAAAAGAAGGACGGGAGGCAACAAGAACATTATGATCAACATGAACTTAATATGATTGTTTAATATTATATAATGTGCTTAGTAGGTCGGATGTCAAGGCCCAAATAGATAGATGTATTAGTTAGGCCCACGTTGGGAGTTGTATATATTGCCTTGTTATTTTAGAAACAGATTAGGAAAAAGAAATAATATTTGGAGATTGGATTTAGGCGGCCTTGCGGCTGAGTGTATTCTTGATTCTTCTTGTGTTTGTTCATAATCTTAAGGAGCACTTTTCTAACTTTAACAAAATAAGTCCAACCTCCGGCCTAGAAATGACTCGTGCGGACTTTCTGTTAGATAATCGTGAGACTCATAAGAAAGTATCGGTCTTCTCCTTCTTTCCCAGAAATTGATTGGGAACTCAAGAGGTAAATTAATCTTCTACTTTTTTCCAAAAAATAAAGAAAATCCAACCTTACCGCACACATCAGTCGTGACCTTCAAGACACAATCAGCGTCGTCGCATTCACTTCTTCCCTCCTCGCCGCACGCACAATTGGCGCACACACTCTCTCCTCCTCTAATTGATGGAATGTTCGTCTCCTTTTCACTTGATACAACATAGTGCGCCCCACTTCTGAAACTAGGGTAGCGAGGAGAGAAAGAAATTTCTCAAATTAATATTTCAAACGAAATTTTGGTATGAATTTCGGTATGTACCGATAATTTGGTATGGTACAACATACCGAATTTTTGGTACGATATCTGCCAAATGATGCCTCTAGCTCGGGAAATAGAACAAGAACTCCTGGTTGGCGAAATGCACGTCCACCAGGCCCTTCAGGCCGCGGGCCTTTTCCACCTCAACCTTCTTCGCAACCATCTTATGGTAGTTTTACAGGGCCTTTTGGGTTGTCTCGACTTCAATCAACTCTTCCTCACCCTAGTCCTGGTTCGCCGGCTCCACGGCCACCACCAGAATCAGTAGGGTCGACCTGGTCTCCCATTCCAAAATACATGTCCCACAATGAGTTTATGGATCTTTGTAGTCGAGGGCTTTGTGTTAAGTGTAAAGAACCATATTCCTCGTTACATGTGTGCCCGACCAAGTTATTATGCCTTATTTTACTTGTCGAGGATGATCTTGAGGGCGATTCAGTACCGACCAGTGAGGAGACCCTGACCTTAGCTCGGAAGAAACGATGTTCCAAAGTCTGAAAGTTTCGGCAGTTGCCGCGTATAGATTTGATGGCCCTCAAACCATGAAATTCTGGGGGGAAATTAAAGGCATCCAGGTATTCGCAATGATTGACATTGGTGATTGCCACTGCTTTATATCCACTACGATGACAAAAACACTGGAGCTTCCCTTTCCCGAGAATTCTGCCCTTTTGTAATCTTGGGAGACAATAATGAAACTCGTACGGATGGAATTTGCACAGGCGTTCAGTTGCACCTTTGTGACACTATATTCCAAATTGAGGCATATGCCTTTCCGATTGGAGGGGTCGATTTAATTATGGGCATCACTTGGCTAGTTACCCTAGGCAACGTCAAAGCAAACTGGGCCACCATTTCGCTCTAGTTCAATTATTGAGGTAAACAGGTACTACTTCGGGGTGAGTCGAGCCTCACACGAGTTAAATATCGTTTGCAGCAACTCTAAAGTTTTGTTGTGAGGATCAGGGCTATCTCTTGTTTCCCTTGGAACTCACTAGCATCATAACACAAAATCCAGTCCCTACGCCCTCATCACCCACCATGCCCTCGACCATACAAGCTCTCCTCGACGAGTTCCCAGTTGTAACAGCCACCCCTACAGGTCTACCCCCCTCCCCCACCGCAGATGCGATCACCACATACCGCTCCAACCCGATGCGGCCCCCGTGTCCGTTCATCCTTACAATACAGCGCCGAACATAAAAATGTCATAAAAAAATGGTCTAAGACATGCTAGCGTGCGGCCTCATTCAATCTAGTTTCGGGTTATATTCCAGCCCGATTTTACTATTACTTAAGAAGGATGACAACTGACATTTTTTTGTAGATTACCGAGAACTTGAAAAGAGGATTTTACTAGACAAGTATCCCATACCTGTCATCCAAGAGCTTCTTGATGAGCTCCATATTGCTTCTTATTTCACTTGGTTGGACTTACGCGTCGGATACCATCAAATCCGGCTAGCCCTAGACGACATAGAAATGACGGGATTACTCACCCATTTGGGTCACTACGAATAGCTGGTTATGCCATTTGGCTTATGCAATGCCCCCTCCACATTTCAATCAACTATGAATCAGCTTTTTTGCCCTTGGCTTCGTAAATTTATTCTCGTATTTTTTGATGATATTATAATCTATAGTTCCACATTACAGGACCATTTTACCCTTATCTAATTCCGTCTCAACGCGCCAGCATTGGGTGTCTTTGCGATCAATCAGAAGAAATGTTCTTGAGCCCAAACGTTTATCGACTACTTGGGCCACGTTGTTTTAGTCGATGGTGTCCGCATAGATCCGTCTAAAGTGGTAGCAGACCTTCAATGGCCTACTCACAAGTCGACGATGGGTGTTTGCGAGATTTTAGGTCTCACTAGATATTACAGGCGATTCATTCGAGATTATGGGAAATTAGCTCGACCACTCACGGATCTTTTGTGTAAAGATGCAACCCCGTTTAAATGGACCGAGGAAGCCCAATCTTCCTTCATCTCATTACAGCAGGCCATTACGACCGCCCCAGTATTAGTTATGCCACACTTCAACACCCCATTTTGTATCAATGTGACGCCTCGAAAAGGGGCCTTAGCGCCGTCTTAATGCAAAATGGACGACCAATGGCCTATTATAGTAAATCTTTCTCCTTGCGCACCGCAAACAAATCAACTTATGAGAAGGAGCTTGTGTCCTTAGTTCTTTCCATTTTACATTGGAGACCCTACTTCATTGGTCGACGTTTCATTGTTTGGACGAATCATCAAAGCTTAAAGCACCTCCTTCAGGAGGCTATCACTTCTACCGCCCAACAATATTAACCCTCTAAACTAGTGGGTTGGCGTCGCTGTCGGGGAATGGTTGTAAATTTTATTGAATTTTTTGTGTTTTTAATTTCTGTCAAAAAATTCTGAAAAAATCCAAAAAAAATAAAAAATTCAGAAAATTTCAAAAAAAATTTCACTTCACGTTTGCTGCTATTGTTTTCATTGTTCTGTTTAGCATATTTCTGCTAACACTGACCCTCTCAGCGTCTCTTGTTCAGGTTTTATAGATTGTTTGCAATTTTGTTCTCTCTATTTTGTCAGCTATGTATGATTTCAGGTATAAGAACTATCAAGGCACTTACTCCGCTGACAATTATTGGAACCCATACCATAATCAAAGGCCTCAACTATTTAGAAATTTTGAGAGGACTTATGATAATGGTGGGTGGATTAACTCTGAGCAAAACTCTGAACCCTCATTTGAAGATTTGTTGAAAACTATGGAGTTGAACACGTTGAATTTTCAACAGAGAAATCAATTGGTACATACAAGCTTGGTGGATGAACAAAACAGTGATGAGAGGAGCTTTGAACCATCACTGACTGATTTGTTGAAGTCCATGGAAGCCAATGTTGAGGAATTTCATGAATATACACAAGCACTCGTAAGGGACTCAGAGTCTAGACAAAAGAGTATGGAATCTAGGCAAAAGAGTATGGAGTCTAGACAAAAGAGTATGGAAGTGCAACTGAGCCAAATGACGAATGTCATAAGCCAAATGCAAACACAATGGAGTGAAAATCAAGTGGATATTGTTGTAGAGCATGCCCAAGATAGCAAGATTGAGAGAGAATTTGAAACAGAGGATGAATATTATTTTGAAAATTCTACGAACGAGGATGATTTAGGGTCTGAGAGGGTTGATTATGAAAAGTGTGGTGCAGAAACAGACACTGGACCTATCTGTGTCAAGGAGCTTGGAATGGAAATTGAGGTGAGTTCATGTGAATTATTTCCTATTATTTCTAATACATCTGTATTTCCTTGCAGGGTCCAGGACGATGAAAAAGAGAATAAAGAGCAGCATGTGATTGACATATATCGGACGGATATAATTCAGACACCTTTGTTTGATCCGATAGAAGAGTCACTACCAAGATATGCCAAACTACTGAATGAGTTGTTTACCAACAAAAAAAGGTTATCTTGGAATGGAAAAAGTCTGATGGGAGAGAGCATCTCCTCTCGATGGAAGATGCCACTAGATGTGAAAGATTATTTTACTCCTATTACGTGAAAGAGAAGATGATTGTCGAGCCAACGACATTAAGAAAAGGCGCTTATTGGGAGGCAACCCAATGTTTACTTAGTTTTTATTTTGTTTTGCTTTTAATTACGTTTTTGTGTGTTTGTGTGTCAGGAGAGGATTTCAGATAAGGCGTGGGCACGCCTTAAGTAAATACTTCTACTGGGATTTATCTTTCATTGAAGTGGCAAGATAAGGCGTGGGCACGCCTTAACAAAACACCTCTCCTGAAACTTTTTTTTTTTTTTACGTGATTCTTTTTATTTTATTTTGCTTTTCACTTAGTTATTGTAGGCCCAGGAGTAGAAGCCCATCTCAGAAACCCTACCCCACCTGATTCGCCACACACTCCGCCTCCCACATACCCTCTCTTCGCCGTCCACCCATTCATCTCCAACGCCAGCGCCGGCGCACAGCCACCACGCGCCAGCAACACCGCCGCATTCCACCATCGCGCGCGGCCCCCCTCTACAGCGCCGCGTCTCCAGCGCCGACTGCGCAACACCCCTTTCTTCGCCAGAAATTCAGGCCCGACTGCAACCGCCCACTCCGAGCGGCGATTTGATTTCGCCGCGGCTGCTTCACGAGCACAACAGCGCCGTCTGAGCGACTGCCGTCCGACGAGCAGATTTCCGCCGCGCCACTCTCTATCTCGCCGGAACGCACAGCCCCGGTGGCCGTCTACATCAGCGCCGCACATCCGCGCCCCCACCTGATTCGCATCTTGTCACCGCACCACCGCAGCGTCGCACACTGCTTGACCATTGGAGTTGCACCGCCCCACCTCTCTGTTTATTGGAAAACATAGCCGAAACCACCCAGCCAGCGACCCGATTTCACAGCGCTGCGCCCCTCACAATCACTCCACCGCCGTAAAACTTTGGTACACCCGTTCCACTCTGTTTTTCATTTCTTAGTGGTGTTTGTTTTTTTTTATTTTTATATCTTTAGTGCTAAGGGACTAACACCTATTTAAGTGTGGGGGGATTATTTGTATCAAGTTGTTGGTGTTGTTTCTCGTATATGTTGGTATTGTGCATGCTTGAGTGTTTGAAACTTGATTACATGAGTAGTTGCATGAATCTAGAGGATGAATTTTTCTTTTTGTTAAATATGCTGTGATCTTTGGTAGTTTGTCCCAATTGATGATTGGATTTGATATTCATGCTTGTGTGGTGAAATCGAGTTGATTTTTGGTTATTTTGGTGCTGAAGTAGTCCTAGATTTCTTGTATTTTGGGTAAATTTGTTTTCAGTTCTCTTAAGAAGGAAAATCTGAGTTGGTGGACGAAGTCGAAAAATAATGAAATGATTGTGGATGGAGGAAAAGAAAAAAGGAGTTGAGTTGAAAAGCATTGAAATGAAAAAAAATAACGAGGGGCTGAAACAGCTACCTACTTGAGGGGGCTCATGTGCTTTGAATGAAAAATTAATAACACAAAAAGAGCTAAAACCCGAAAAGTGGAGAGGAGCTGCAGACCTCGTTTGAAAGTTGAAGAAAAAAAAAATCAAACTCCAAGAAAAAAAAAAGGGAGACGGACGCCACTCAGATTAGTACTTTGTTAGAGGATTGAATCAAATGAATTGGAAACAAGGTTTTAAGGAACTACTGATGTACTTGGGATGATCTTTAATCGATGAGTTTCATGCTTAGGTGTGAGTAAAAGGTCTTAGTTATATAAGAGGGACGAGTTACTTTTGATTATGGCTCAAAAAGCAAATTCAAATGCTAGAGTTGTGTGGAAGTATTTTTGTTAATCTTGTTCGAACATTTGAGCCGTGTGTTGGTTGTGTGATATGATACTGTTTTCCCTTTTATTGTAATTATTGCTTGAGGACAAACAATGGTTCAAGTGTGGGAGGATTTGTCGCCGGCACCCAAAAATAAATACCTTAAATACCCACTATGTAGTAGGGAAGTAAGGGTCGATCCCACAGAGAACGGTGTAGTTCGATTGAATAAATTCGTGTTATGAAAGCAGTAAAAAGGGGGAGTTGGATTGATTGACTAACTAGATACTATAAAGCATAAAAAATAAAAGTAAGCGATAAAAATAAACATAAATCAAATATAAAGAACGATCTAGCCCTCGGATAGTGTCCCCTTAATTAAATATACCAATTTAATCAACAAATCCAATTGTCTCAATTTATTCTCGAATCTTATCCCTAAACCAGTGGTACGACCAAACTAGTTCGAATTGTTTCTTACGTTTAATTAATCAGCAGGTACGACCCCCAATCAATCTATCCCTACGAATAACCCTAAAACATGTATCTAAGGTTCAACTCGAGGAACGCATTTAAGAATTAAAACAATAGGATAAATTAGACCATGAATACGAGACGCTCGTTTCATGCAACCTAAATGTTACTACTCCCTAAGGTGTTCTGCCTTAGTTGCTACAATACCCAAAAATATATTATAACAATTACGGATTACAATTTATGGGATAGCTAGAATTCAAAGAGGAATAAAATTGGATGATCAAGCCTATTAAACTCCTAGTTCAAACACGCATAGCATCTACTCAAGTAATAACAAAATCAAGAAATAAATCAAAATCAAGCAAGAATTATTTAATTAAACAAGTATAATCAATATAAGGTTTCACGTCCTCGGGCTAGAATAACAATCTACCTCCTAAACATAATTAAAAGAACAATAGATAAAAATAAAATCAAACTCATCGGCTATTCCAGAATCTCCAAGGAATCCGCTAATGGCTGTTGCGTGCTTGCCCTTCTTCCCAGATGGCGGCTACTGCTTCTCTTTAAAACCACAATTTGCCCATTTGAATGTTGAAGTAATTGGGCCAATTGTAGATGTTTAGCCTCATTGACAATCCAATCTCAGTTATTTCACTTTTAAAGAATAGGCCTGGTGATGGGCTTTATGACCGTGGGTTTCGCTGAGTCCTTCAGTTTTGACTCAATTTCTTATCAAACGGACTCGTTTATGTATTTTCAAAATGCTCCAATTTTACCTGAATTAAATCAGAAAATAAAAATATCAAAGTAATTGAAGTCACAAAATAATGAGTCCGAGAATGCACTAGAATACTAATTTAATTCACAAAGAATATCCAATTAAGGCACAAAAATAATGCAATAATCTCGACTCATCATGGGTTTTGATTTCACTATTGAGTATAGATCGGGGGTGTCCAACACAACGGTCGACGTCTTATCGACGCGGTCTTAGTCCCTCGCTAGATCGAATGGGAAAACCTAGGGGTGGGAAAAAAATACCAAAATTTCGATATACCGAGCTTATCATTCTGAGAAAATATTAAAATTATTGATATTTTTTGTATATCGAAATTTTCGGTACCGTACCGAAAATATCGATATGATAACGGTATGAAAATGACCATACCGTAGTATTTTGGTATTTGGTATGAAACTGTATACTGGTATATACCAAAATATCAAACCATTAAAAAAATTATAATTTTATACTCCCTCCGTCCCGTAATTACTTTCACACTTTCTTTTTTGGGACGTCCACAATAACTTTCACACCCTTAAAATGGAAAACCCTTTATAAACTACACCCTCACGATATCCTCAATTTTACACAAATGTCATTACTTTTTCTCCACACATACACAAAAGTCAACTCATTTCTTTACTTTATAATAAATGTTTACAAAAATTACCCCTCAAAATTCACTTTTCTTATTTTGTGTGACAATTCACATGTGAAAGAAATCATGGGATGGGGGGAGTAATATAATTTTCAATTTTATATTATTAATTAAAATTAAAAACTTAAAAAAAATTACAAAAGCAAAAAATGAAACCACGCTTCTTTCTTTTCATTCTTCCCCGAATAAATCAAATGTGCATTTATTATTAGATAAGAAAATAGAATAGCTTATTTATTGGGTATTTGTCGAAAATGGTTGGAGTTAAATAAAATTTAATTTATGGTGTTTGGAGGGTTGGCTGGACGTTAGGAATATCTTTTGATGAATTATATGGTGGGTGAGTATGTTAAGTAGAAAATATGGCTTCGTCGACATTTAACTATGGGAGGTAGCAAAGTATGACAAAGAGAAAAAAAAAAAAACTTTAAAACTTTTAATGAACTAAGGTCTTACCTCTTTTATTTTCAATTGGAATTCCCCTTCGTGTGTGTGGTTCTCACCCATTTGCTATTTATAGTAAATTCTACTAATCTACCAAGCTTTCTCATGATAATGTCTAAATAGCCATAATGACCTATTTATTAAAGTATAGCTAGAAAGGTATGGCAGGTTGTAGTATACTCAAATAGTTGGGCAAGTTGTTAGCTAGTAATATTTTAATATGTAGGTATACTTACGTGGGTGCATGCCTGTTAGTTTAGTAGTATATTTATATGTATATACTTACGTGGGTGCATGCATGATAGTTTAGTAGTGCATATACTAACACATAGGTGCTTAATAATATATATATATATACTTAGAGTAATTTATAAAATAATAGTTATATAAAAAAAATACGTTAATATATTACGGGTGCAATTTAGGAGTAGTATTTTGGGGCGTTATACACGCAATCAAGTTTAATGTGATTTTGTCAACTTAATAAGCGTACTAATGTGGGGTTGGCTTATGATTTGTGGGAAAATCATGGTGGGTGTTGCAACAAAATATGATGTTGAAAAAATGGTTTAATTTAGTGATAGTGAGAAAATTTGGTAATCGGTATGTACCGAAAATTCGGTATGTCGTACCATATCGAATTTTCGGTACGGTATACAGTATGAGATTTTTAATGCCGAATTTTTGATATACCGAAAATTTCGGTACATCGAATTTTTGATATATCGAAAATTTTGGTACGGTATTGATATCAATTTTTTAATACGGTATCGGTATGGTTCGGTATACCGTACCGAACCATCCCTAGGAAAACCTGAATAAAGCAGTCTGAGCGGACCCCAATACAGTTCAATCATAGCAGACCTGGAAGGAAGTTATGTGGTCAAACAACCATTCACGTTGATCCATGATGTGTTGTATTATAAGGATCTCCTAGCGATCCCAACTAACTCTCTTTGGATTTCCCCAATGTTCAACGAATTTAATTCAACTCCAACATGATGTCACTCGGGTGCATTTCGCACATAATGTCGTTTAACAGCTAATGTATATTGGTCGAGTATGATGCGATATATAACGTAAAGAGTGACAGTCGACCTTATTTGCCAACGAAATAAAGCCGACACACGTGCACTGGCGGGCCTGCTTCAGCCACTTCCAATTTCGATAAGAGTTTGGGAAGATCATAGTATAGACTTCATTTTTGGTCTTCCCCGTTCACAACAATTGGACACAATATTGGTAGTCGTGGACAAGTTATCTTAAGCTGCACATTTTATCGGGTTGTGCCACCCGTTCTCAACAAAGGTCATGGCCTCGGCCATGACTAAGGAAGTCGTCCGTCTACATGGCATCCCACACACCATCGTCTCGAATAAGGACCCACTGTTTCTTAGCTCTTTTTGGCAAGAATTATTCAGACTCATAAGTACGAAACTCAAGATGAGCTCGTTGTACCATCCGGAAACAGAAAGCTGAACCGAGGTCATTAATTGGTGTTTGGAGGCCTATTAACGTTGTTTCACCTCAGGTCAGCCACGCTACTCGGCACAGTGATTGCCTTACGCGGAGTATTGTTTAAATACTAGCTTCCATACAACGACGAGATGTACACCATTTGAGGCTGTCTATGGTAGACCACCTCCCGTGTTGTAACAATTCTTACCGGGTGAGGTCCAGGTAAAGGCAGTGGCATATGAGAGCTAAGTGAACGCAACCCTTTTACGAAATTTACAATTTCAGGTAGAGTATGCCCAGAATCACATGAAATCCACAAACGAGAATAGGCGAGATGACGAGTTCAGCGTTGGAGATAAGACATTTTTAAGATTTCATCCATATCGTCAGCTAACATTGTTTCACAAGTTGAACGTTAAATTGGCTCCACAATTTTTTGGTTGTTCGAGATTGTTGCACACATTGCACCTTCTGCTTATAAGTTGATCTTGCCACCGGGAACACGCATCCATCCGGTGTTTCACGTCTCGCAACTCAAACTAGTAACAAGACCACATGTTGTCATCGCTACATTGCCAAATGAACTCTATCTTGACAAATCGACATTCCAGACAACAAGAGTATCTCATTCGCGGGAGGTTTGGCGTGACGATGATCAGGTTTCCCAACTGTTAGTGCCCTAGATAGGGTTATCGGATGACGATCCCACTCAGATAGACAATGACATTTTTCGAGCTCAATTTCCCACTTCCAGCCTTGAGGACAAGGCTTATTTTGAGGGGGGGGGGGGAATTGTTACATATCAGCGTAAACAAAAGAAGGACGTGAGGCAACAAGAACATAATGATCAACAAGAACTTAATATGACTGTTTTAATATTAGGTTGTGTTTGGATGGAGTCATTTGAAATACAAGAAATTTGGAAATAAGTGGATTTAAGAATCCATAAATTTCAAATCCATGAACTTGAAATTTCTTCTTTTGATTCAAAGTAGATTTATGAATGGATTTGTCAAATACATAGATTTAAAATTCATTGTTTGGCAAAATTTAATAAATATTTTATTTTTCTCATTTATCATTTAATATAAAAAAATGCATCATTAATAGACCAAAACTCACTTTAATTCTAAATAATCATACAAAATAATAAAAAAATATACTACGAAACAATCATCTCATGATTCATAAAGTATGTTTTAAACAATACTACGGTACAACCAAAATTGTAGAATTTCTAAACTATCTACAAAACAATCATTTCATGGTTCATGAAATATATTCTATAATAAATTCAAAATTATATAATTTCAATAGAATTTAAAGAACTATGCATGTCGAGCTTGATACTCCTCGAACATTTGCTTAGCATGATTGTCCCGAAAAGTTATCCATTATGATGTAGTTTTTTAACTACTCATATTTGTTCTTCAACACTCGAATACGGGACCCCCGCAAGTGGGCGGTGGGATTGGTCCCTCGAGATTAGTCGGTCATAGAATTGGATACCCGAAACTTCAAAAAAAATATCATATTCAGTTATAGGTTGGTCGACTATTTCTCTATCAACCTCGACCAATAAAGGATCAATAGGCATCTCATTGCGCACAAAAGTATGCAAAATAAAACATGTATTGATGATTCTAATTTGAGTATTCATATCATAAAAGTTTGTAGTCCTCAAAATAGCTCATTTCTTTTTTATGATTCGAGTGGAATTTACACATTTTTTATGCACATGTGAAGCTCATTTTGGTTGTAATTTCATTGATTTATGGGTTGATTATGATTATTTTGGTCAAAATAAGAGAAAGGCTGTGTTTTGTCAATTTTGTAGGAAAAACGAAGAATTTTGGGAGCAAAACACCTACCACAATTCACAGGACCAAAAATAGGAGTGCACCATTGGATCCGGCTCAAAAAATGGAGTGGAGTGGAAAACAGAATCGAGTCAATCGGAGGTCAGAAACTCAAAATACGGAGAGACGAAGTTGGAGGCCGAAAAGCAATACGAAACTACCGCCCGACCGGGCTGATCTGCACCCACCTTTTTTATAAATGCACCCATGCGCATATTTTGGCCCAAATTCAATATACGAAGTTATCGCCCAAATCTCGAGGTTTTTAGTGATTTTTAGCCATTTTCAAGAGATTTAAGTGCAAAACTTATCCCCAAACCCTACTCCAACACTATAAATACCCCCATTCTTGAATTCAAACACACTTAACCCCTTTCTCAAGCACTTTTACACATTAAAACACACAATTGAGGGTAATCATCATCTTCTTCATCAATTCTCCATCAAATCAAGCAAGGAAGGCACCAAGAGCTTTGGAATTCAATTACCCATCATCCATTAGACTGTACTTTCTCTTTCTCTCTCTTTTTATTTGTTTATTTCATTAGTTTGTGTTAATTGGATTATTTTGATTGTTGGCTAGAACACTTTTGGTTCTAGGGCCATGTAAATACTCTTGATAAAGTTTATGAATTGATATTTTGCTTAATTGGTGTTTGTGTAGCTTAATTCTTTTTGAATGCTTGAATTTCACTTCCAAACATGTCATTAGTGTACAATAGTGATGTGTTGATCTTAGTTAATTGAAAATGGATTGAGAAATCTCTTTTGATTGATTGATTGCAAGCATTTGACCTAATTTTATTGTGAAATTGAGGGATGATCAATGATTAGGAGGATTTGTGATGATCTTAGGGGGCTTGATTGGGTTTTATGATGCAATTTAGGTTGAGATACTAGGTTTTGTTATATTTCTCTTGAGTTAATCGGATTGAAAAGACTTTTAATTTATTATTTTGTGATCAATCTTATAGAAAAATCACAACATCACTTGAGTAGATTGTTAATCATAGATGGATTCACTAGTATCGCATGTGCCTTAAAACCTATTTTCTCTTATTTGAGTTTCATCCGTAATTTCTTTCGTTTTCGTGAATTGCATGAACTTTGATCGAATTTCCTTGTTACTCTTTATTGTTTATTTGTGACATTTAGTAGACAATTTTAGGGTAATCAACACTTCAAACTTAATCGATAAAATACGCTTTTACACCACACTTCCCTGTGGAACGACCTTGTATACTTACTTCACTACGATATACATCGTATACTTGCAGTTGTGTATTTTAGAGTTGTAGAATACATGAATCACTTTAGCAAACCGAAAGTTCTTTCAATTGCATTTCTTGTAGAAGAGTGTCGAAGATTGAATAGCTCTTTGTAATTTCTCAGAGTATTCCCTCTCCACTCATTCAGATGGTAACAAGTTCCTCTATATGGAGCCAAAAAAACCTAGACCATTTGTGTAATCTGCATCCACAAGATAATACTTCCTCCACTTTTAATTAAGTGTCATTCTAACAATTTTCAACAAATTAAGATATATAATTATGGACAATTTTAACCTTCATTAATGATAACTAATTTTAATATTAAATTTATATTTAGTAATGAATGTGGTCAATATTGTAGGTGATATTCATGTATACAATAATTAAAGTTATCTATGATTTATGCTATAATACTATATTCAAAAGGGAAAAACTTTAAATCAAGGTAAAGAAAATGGAGGGAGTATAATGTATAAGGGTAAAATTGTCAAAATTAAAGAAAAAAATGTAGAATGACACTTATTTTGAAAATATTAAAAAAGGCAAAGTGACACTTAATTAAAAACGGAGGGAGTAGTGATTTAGAAAAGTTGTCAAGATCAAAATTAAATATTTAACTTAAATATTAAAAAATAATGTATTGAAAAAAAAAGAATTACCACTAGAAACTTTTAAGTCAGTAGATCTTTGTAAAACATCATGTAGTAGTGTAGTACTCGTGCGTCTGAAGTAAATCTCTCCCATCCGGGTAGTGAATAGAGAAATTTTCAGTTAGCGTTACATGCTCCTAAAATATTAGTACTTATAAAACCTTTCATATTTCTATATTTGCTACGATCTTCCGTTGGAACTGTGAGCTGAATAAATGTCCCATCTAAGGCCCCCACTGCATTCTACAAAATATTATTGTAAGTCTTAAGACATTAAAATAATGTTAAATATAATCAATATATTATTACCGATAACCATCTCCACCTCTCAGCATTCTTTTGATTATGTATTTGTTCACTTTGTTGCTTAAGGTAAAATTTTCCAATTTTTTAATATGGAATTGCCTACTTATAGTTTTTCCAGACAGGACAAATGTAGTTGGGGTAATACTGTTCTTTTAATCGTGTCCAAGAATATGCAAGAAAAGTGCCATAGTTTCTTGTATTGTCACATGTCTTAAAGCAACAAACCCCCCTCTTTGCATAGTAAATCACACAATCTATTGAATGTTCTTATATTCATCCTCAATTTCATTAAAAAAAAAGTAGACTTATGGCTTAAAGATCTCATCCAAAGCTCCCTTTGTTGAACTTTTTCTTCATAATTCATTGGGATCTCCTTGATTAAGTAGTTATCATGGTACCAAGCTCCAATAATAATCATCAAAAAGCTGAACAAAGATAAAATTATTTATGTCTCTTCTTCATCATTTTCCAAAACTTTTCTTAAACGTTTTCTATTGTCAGTATCCATCAAACTAAATTCATGTACTAATTATTTTTAAACAAAAAAGTCATATAAAAAATAGAGATATCACATTAACAAAATTGAGTAACCACAAAATAACTACACAATTTAAAGGGGTTTACAAGATTTGCTACCCCAAAGGGTAGGGCATCTCCAATGGGGAGGCTAATACTCTAATTGCCTTCAAAATCTCCTCCAATGCAGCCGCAATTGTGGTGGCAATTTGCCACAATCCAGATTTGCCACCAACTCAAAGTTTGACTCAAAATTTTTTGTACTTTATTTGCCCTCCTAATTCACATTTTCAATTGTTTAAAGTGTTTATATTTTTTTTCTTTATTAATCTATTGTTTAATTTATTTAAAATTTATTATTTTATAATTATTATTATTTTAATTAAATAATAAAACAATTTTAAATTTTATAATTAACAATTATAAAATATTTAAAAATTGAAAGCATATAATTTAATTGTAAGACAACGTTAATAATTTAAATTATAAAATACAATAAAAAATAAAAATACATATTATAAATTTAAATTATAAAATACAATAAGATAAAAAATACATACTACAAATTTAAATTACAAAATACAGTAGGAAATTAACTAAATTTAATACAACATACGTAAACAAAAATAAGCAAATGAAATACAACTTAAACATTAATGCTATGAATTTTAATAATATTGGGATAGACTACTTCCAAACCCTCAAATATTATCAAAATATTGTCCAAAGGAGGTGGAGGGATTTTCATATTGAGATTGATTAGAACTTGCTTGCATAATTTTGAGCTGCTCATTTCGAAACCATTCACGTTGAGTCGGATCAGCTGGAGGCCAAAACCATAGACATTTATATTTTATGCAATTGAATTTGGTGTTTTGTTTCATTGATTTTTTTTTAATATTTTTATATTAAATATATCACTTTTTTTTTGTTTAATTAATTTAATTTAAATATAAATATGAAATTATATATCTGATGATAAACAAATATTTAATAAAATATAAATAAAAAAGATAACATTAAAATTTGAGTTTGATGATTGGAGAGATTTTATTGTTTGACTCAAATTTGGTGGCAATTTAAGTCTGAAAATTGGAGATGGCCTAATGCTTCAAGTAAAAATCAATATGATTCAGCAAAGAAATCAATAACATCCCTTTACAAATGTATTTATGAGCAAATTATTTATAGTTCATTAATGGTCATAAGAACAGAATTAATCCACCAAAATATTAGTTGAAATGCTATTGATACTTTTCTTCAAAGTTGTTGCAACAAGTTAATAGAACATGGGCTACTCATCCCTCCCAACATGATGTTATTATCCTCACATGTATGCATATATTTCTGCATAATTCATTCATCTCACACAAGCATACCAGATTTTATCACATTCTAATCTCAATCAAACAACCAAAACCAATTTGATCACCACATCTCATTACTACACTAACATATCATAACAACATTGTAGTATCACAAGCATATCCAAACATCAAAACTTCACCACGTGCCTTGTAATGTATGTAGAAACCAATTGGTACACGACTAAAAGCAATCAAATACAAATCAGTAGCATATTTATGACACATATTGTTCTATAAAGTAAAGTAAAAGTACAACACAAAATCACATAATAATACCCAAATGTCAACTGTTGAACATCACAACATAATATAAACATTAAATAAACTCAAAAGTTGTGAAGCTAGATTCCATCAAACACAACAACACTCATCCAAACATGATTCAATAATAGTAAACTGAAATACTAAGAATTTTATTAAAAAAAACCAGCAACACTCATCTGAACATTTATGAGCCTGAAAATAGAAACAAAATCATGAATGCTTAGTTTTCCAAACTACATGTTGTACCTAATCAATAATTGAAAGTTCATCCCAACTTTCAGACGATGAGAAAATCACCAAATTATTGAATGGGGAAGGTTGCGTACTACTACTTGTGTTAAGGCCACAACAATTCCTTCGAATTTCCACAGCGTCAGAAAATTACCCTTAAAACACAGTGAAAAGGCTTTAGAATTATGAAAACACAAAGGCCTCACAAACCCACCGCGAATTCGTTGAGGCTTTCGCTTGAATCTCGATGTATGATCCGTATCGATCTATACAAGATAATTGTAAATTGCGTAAATTGCAGGAACTAATTTTCCCATTTTTCACAAAGTTTATTGCTCAAATCAAATTAAAGGAAAATAATCTAACAAATGAAAGGATATAGAGAGATATACATGTCTGTAGATAAGAGAACTTCAAATCTTCGTATCATAATCAAGTTGTTTGTGAAAATAATTGTGAGCTAGAGAATAGAGAACAGTGTTAGAAAGAAGAGAGAATCTCAAATGACTAAATTTCGGCGTCAATTTAAAATTCTTCCAAATCCAACTAAAAAGTTATTGGGCTCAAATCTAATCACTTCAAATCCATTACTTTAAAACTCTGAATTATAAATCCATTGATTTATTATTTGATTCAAATAAGTGAAATGGATTTGAACAGTGCCCAAATCCCTCCATCCAAATGTCAAGACACAAATAGCTAGATGTATTAGTTAGTCCCAAGTTGGGAGTTGTATATATTGCCTCGTTGTTTCAAGAACTGATTAGAAAAAGGAAATAGTATTTGAAAATTGGATTTGGGCTACATGTTTTTCCTTTTCCATTTCCATTTAAGAGTTCTTATGTTTCCAAACTTTTGCAACGGAGATTAGGAACAACAATTTTCTTATCCAAAAAAAAATAAAAAATGGCAACAACAATTTTGGTTTAAAAAGAAAAGGAACAGTCATTTTGAGCCTGCCCTCTCTTAAGGCAAACTACAAGTAATAAACTTTTTTCCAATTACCTAACTGTAGTACTTTTCATTAAAATACAAAAAGAATAGCTTCTTTCTTACACATCATTCTTCTGCTAATTCCTAATGGCACCACCTCTCCCAATCAATGGTGGGAACAATTCTTTACAAAGCACAAAATTTAATAAGAATAGAGAATACTTATTTGTCCTATAAAATCATTCCAAATATATGTAGTTAACATCATACAACCTTTTCCTGTTTCAGAAAGATAGCTAGACAATGGTCACCAGAATCGCAGCCACACAGAATCTAGCCCCTCGACAATTTTTTTGTGATCGGACGTCAATTTCTTCATGTGGGCCTGGAATGCAGCGATGCCACTGATGAACAAGCTTCTGCATAATATGCAAAGATTAGGATCAGATTAATGTATCGTGAAGTAGAATAAAAAAAAAGAATCAAAGCTCACTGAAATAAACATTGAATCGTTCAAAGTTCTATATTCTTTGTCAATTATGGGAAGGAACAATCCGAATTATCATAATGAATTCACCGAACCTTTAGAATAAACCCAAGGAGAGGCAAATGTGAACAAAAATGTGTAAATAAAAGAACTTCCAATACCATTATTCATTTTTCCATATTGTCAATTCTTAGCTGTTCTGTAACATGAGCCAGTAAACAAGGTTTATTTAAACTGCAAGCCATAATATGAACAGAAAACTGGAATTTATTTAAAATGTTCATCTAATAAACATAGTTCTAAGATTTCCTACTATGCATATGATGCTCTTCAGTTCACTACAAACTCCATAATTATTAAGCAGAAGGAACTTAATTTTACAATCTGCAAACAATTCTTTAGTTTCAACTACCGCCACAGCAATGTGGCCTCAAATTTATTGAAATTAACAAAAAGCCTCAAGCAGAAGATTATAGTTAAAAGTCAAATTATCAGGATTTGGTAATTGCAGCTTCATAATCGTGTGTTGTTAGTCAGATTCATTGCGATTTTATCTCACTTCATAGAATTGTCATTTACTATAATTTGAAAAGATTAAAGAGGAATAATTATGGACTAACTGACCTCAATTATTCGCCTTTCCAGTCCTGCAATTCACTACTGGGTACATATAATTTAGCCATTCTTTCTTCAGCATCAATGTCGTTCACTATACCGCGGCATCTAGAAGACCCACAAGAACAAGCTAACCGTTCACCGATAGAAAAAAATCTGCAATTTGCGAAAACTATATTAGTAAGTTTGTGGGCTAAAAAATAAATGCAATTAAGTAATGACTAATGAGGTGGAAAACCTGTAGTCATATGTCAGTTCTTCCCACTGTTCGATATCTCGTTTGGCAAATATAATGATGTGATCTACGCCATTGACATTAATGACCCTCGAATAACAATTTGGCTGAAACGGATAAAAGCATTTAACTTCAGAAGGTCAAGACTAAATTTATCTACAATTGGAGTATCATCTATTAGATGAGCTACTTGTTGCATAATAAAAGATGTTTTTTTCTTGTTTTTCCCTTGCTGATCAAAGAATGAATATTGAGAACATAATAATAATAACCAAATTGCTACATCTTATACATACTTCGCATGAGTGGTTAATCAAATGTGCTATACTTCCCGCCCTGGTAGCATCAATAACACGTTCATCATCAATTCGAAACATATATGTTCCAGCACCCTGCATGACAGAAATGTTAACAGATATTCCAAAAGCAGATGTTTCTGTCAATAGTTGACATTTATGAATGTAAAAAAGCATAAAAATCTACAATAATAGAAGGAGCCTATTTGTCCTTTCATTAAGAAATTGGAGGTGTTACATATAAATGTAGTAAAAAAGAATAATAAGGCCCACACATAAATGTATTTGCATTCAATTTTCAAATCTAAAAGCACTGTACTACGACGCACATACATCTGAGTCTGAAAATAGTGTTAGTTGTGTAAAGACCAATCATAGAATCAACAATAAGTTTGATACAAAAGTAAATGGAATAGTAGTCCAATGGCCAATGATGATAGTACGTTTAGGAAAGAAGTGAATGGCAATTGCATACGCAATCATAAGAGACGAAAAATCATCATTATCAGAGATGGAAAAAATATGTGATATATTTAGTAGAAAAAGATCATTAATTTCTAACAAAAGCAGGTTCTTACCACTAATTTATTGTATATCAAATGCTCTCTTCTGTCTGCTACCGAAGCCCGAATAAGTTCGCCAGTATACTCAATTACCTATAATGCAAAAAACAACAATTTTAACATGATAAACTCAAACTCAAATATTTTGAAAAAAATGGTTGTCATAGCAGTTTACCATGTCTCCTGCTCTGTGTGGAAGTTTAGTGAAGACACCAAAACCATGTATACGAGACTTCACTGTAATCAAAATATTCCCAAAGGTTAAAAAATAAACAAAGAATCAATAAACTACTTCTCAAGAGGAGCATACGGAAAAATGGTTCAATTGATAAACAAAGTCATAACCAGTTATCCACGCAATTTAGTCTTCACAATTTGTATTTCTTCATTGATTAAACAAACCGAACAGATAATAGAAATAATAAAATGACAGAACTTTTGCCTTTAGGCACCACATAGAGAACTTGCTTCATCAAAGGTTTGACATTTCATGCTACACAAGGTGGGTAGGGATGCAGAAATAGTCTCATTACAACAGAACGATATAGGAAAATACATAAGCTGATCATTACTAACTAGTGCTAGTGCAAAGTGTTTGAGCAATTGAATGCAAAAGTTGTTTCTGTTAAAGAGAGGGAACTGTCAATGATAACAACACCGAGGCCAGTTGGAGAAAATTGACATGAATAAAGCTGAAAATTCTAATTATCATATAAAGCACTTAATTCAGCCTCAATATATAGATGTTGGTAAAGTGGTAAAGTGTACTAGAACTATCAATTATAGTCATATTCATATTCAAGTGCTGTTTAGAATCCCAAATAGCACAAATCCAAATAGAAAGCATTACTCCACGGAGCAATAAAGAAACCAAATATATCTGCAGAACATTACCAAATGCCAGTCTCTTTCTAAAGGTATCCCTCATGAAATTGTACTTATCAGCCACTGAAAGAATCTCGCCAGATGGTTGAAGTTGAGACAACCTTAACTCTTGAAGCTCAGGGTATTTAGAAACACCAATTTCTTTGGAGGAAATTTTGTTCCACAGTGGCATATGGGGCCTGCACCCACCAGGCAAGTGTGGTACATTCTCCAAATACAGGCGCTTTAAAGGAGCACCAGGGGCTTCAGGTTCATTGCTTCCTCGATTCTTGGGAAACACGTAAGGCTCTAATTACAAGGAAACGAAGAAATCAGATATCCATGAGGTAATGCTAATGTATTTCCAATGCTATTTTTTTTAAAGAATATAGCCCGATGCAGAAGTAGACATTGAAGGCTAACACACAGCCAACCTATATCTAAGGCAAAGAATAGAGCAGATTCAGCGAATTTGTGTCAAATAAAAGAAAAAGACAATGAAGGTAAGAGAATAGCTATATGCAGTTTGGGAAGGAAATAGGACATGTGTCTCAACCATTGCCAATCATCTGAGCTCAAAATTTTGTATTACATACATGTCAGTATATACGTGTGAAACGGTGGGAAAATGAAGGATACTTAACTTAATTGTAAACTTGACAATACATACCAGTACGAGCACAGCCAGAAGGATTTGTAGGAGGAACATATTCAGCCTTTTCACAGGCCTTTTCTACATTTCGTTCGTCACAAGGCAAACGCTCATTAGATTTGGGCCTGTGTTTATCGCAGAAAGAAAGAAGCTGAATGCCCTGATGCTCCTCATCCTCATCAAAAGGAGCAAACGGCAGTCTATCCATGTCCTCAGCCTACAAATAAGATGCTGTACTAAGTAATGGTGAAAAGAAAAGGTTTAACAATCATAACAAAAATGTATGCTCAAAATACATGTTAATATAGTAATACTGTTTTGATAAGATAAACAAGCACGCACACAATTACAAGCCCAAACATCATGTACCTCAAGGCAAAAGCCAGCAGCACGAGCACAAAGAGGATGATATGCCACACGACAGTTATGGTTTGAGCACTGCAAAATGATTAGAAATAACAATGTGAGCATGGAAAAAATGATGTTTTTTTTTCTTAATAAGCAACAAGAGAATAAGAGATCAATATGAAGCAAAACATATATCACATAGTTCTAATGTTCTCATGTTATCGCAAAATAGTACCTGATCAGGAACTATTAAAATCATTTCATAAAGAATTAAAACAGTATTAAGGAAGGGAAATAGGTTCTCCATTTGATAAAAATCCCAGATAGTAACAAAATCTGCATAACAGATTAGCTTAAGAAAGACAACATTTCCAGGTTTATTGATCTGATGATCTCAAAAGCATGCTGGAAAACAAAATCTGCATAACAGATTAGCTTAAGAAAGACAACATTTCCAGGTTTATTGATCTCAAAAGCATGCTGGAAAAACTGAAATGTGATGCAAATGAGCAATAAACATACGATTTCACACATTATCAAGCATGATTTTCAAGAAGGAAACTTACACAAGTGAAATTTTGCACTCTAGAGTTGAATTTTCTTATGATAAAGATATATCTATCACAACATTGCTTTACCATCACAAAAAAGTTAAACAAATAAAGAACATGTTACTCAAAATATATTAAATAACAATTATCTGTTCATTTTTCCAACTCTTCACCAAAAAAGAAAAAGAAGTAATAAAAAGTGCTGCATGTCTGGAGCAAAGAAAAGGAAATCTACCTGGATACACGCTCCAAGAGAAACCCCACAGATGCTACATAATAGCTTCCAACGGTCCTTCATAGAATAAAAGAGGTAGGAAAATGAATAAAAGATAGGTGATGTGCAAGCATGTAATATCTCAACTTAAGTCATCTAACAATAGTACAGAATATGGCATTCCTCTCCGCATGAAAAACAACCAGAAAGATTATATGCCAAAAAGTCAAAAACATTATTCTTGTATGTTCCGAGTGAATGAATCAATCAGTGCTATAAAAATGATGAAAAAAGTTCACAGAGGAAATCTAGGAAAGGGAGAAGTTACCTTATTGATTCTACAAATCCCATCAATAGGCTCCATCTTTTTAATATCAGATAAACAAGTTTCTGTTGAAAATAGACGATTTAAGTAGTCTTAAATCTTGATCCGAGAAAGAAAATATTTGCAACTTTTGTGTATTAGTGAATCACCTGGAATCCATATGGCACAAGCCAGATGAGCCCAACGCCCATCTGTGGTGGGCTTCATAGCACCCCCTAAAACCAAATTGATTCATAAAAATCACATTACTTTTATTTACTCTAGACACTAAATGGCCCCAATACTTCAAAATAAGTTCAAGGATGAAAAATTGTTTTTCTTAAGTACCTACTATAGGACACAGGCAGCATACAAGAGATTCAGGTGCTCCTGGACGGCATAAGTTGCATAACCAAAGAACGCCATCAGTAGGTTCAAGCTCTCCATAGCACCTAGCATGCACCTGAAAGGTATATGGAATGTAATATCAGAAGCAAAGAAAGAAAGAAAAACTCAACGAAAAGTCTAAAACAGAGAAGCTAACATAAAACCTAAAACAAACACAGATAGCAAAAAAGGAATATGGAAACCTATGATCAAACATCAAAGCAAGTGAGAATAACTTAGTACAAAGAAGTAGTACACATAGCATACTGATGAGAAGACATTTTGTCTGAAGAGACTCCTACAGCCACAGTAGAAGATAGTGTGCCGAGGTACACAACAGAAACAACATTTTAGTTATATTACGCAGAAACATTTTTTTTTTCAAAAGCTACATCTCACAGCTTTTGGAAAAAAAAAAGTGAAAGTGATTCTGAAATCATTTTTTAGAATTTGAAAACACACCTTTAGTAGAATTTGCAAACACCACCTAAACTATAGCAAGTGATGGTACTTCCCAAAAAGAGGTCAGTTATATAAGAGGAAACCCCAAGCCAGTGCAGTGTGCAGGAATATCAACTGCATAAGACTTCACCAATATAAGAACTTTGAAATTTTAGGATTTGTAGCTACAATTTGCTTATCTTCGGAGTTAAGTAAAGTATATATACATTATAAAGCTTCTAGGGATATGGGAAAACACAGTTACTAGTGCAGAGTTAAAGAGCTGCAAATATCTTGAGCTTATAAAAATGATAATAAAGTGACACATAATGTCATAATCATAGAAACACTGTTGATAATGTTTCCATAGCAGGCCATCAAGATGGAAGGAATCATGAAAAGATTTTGATAAGTAAACACAAGTCCTTCTCATGTGCTACACATGCAAGTTTAGTTGAATGGACCGCAGTGAGTTTAATTGAATCAGGAAGCCTGTCTATTACAATAACAATAGCATTAGAAACAGAATGCATAAAGGCAAATCTATTCATACAAATGATTACTTGACAGTAGGTATTGCAACATAGATATATATATATAGCAAGAGAGAGAGAGCAACTACATTCACATAAAGACAAGGAATAAGATAAATGGCATAGATACAGACTTACCATCATCCTGCATTTGTCACACTGAAGAAATAAATTATTCTCGTACTCCTGAACAAAATACTGTACATCAGCCTTCTTTCGTGATTTATTTTTCCCACCGAATTGAGATGATAAAGAAATCAATGATATCAAAATATAATAGACAAAAATGACAGTACGCTTTCTTAAGGCAACTCTTGCTCTCTAGACTTAAATGACCAGATTTTTTTTAAAAATAGAAATAGAAGAGCTAACTTGAAACCTGAGTGGGAGACCAATCATACCTCATCCATATAGCAAACATTGCACTTATCAAGGTCCGTCCATCCAACAGTGACACGCCTGTCATCAATGGAAGAGTGTTTGACTTTCTTATGTGCCAACTGGGAGGATTTAGAAGCTGATTGACAATGGGACATTTCCTGTACGTATTATGACATTAATTTGAAAGGCTAATAGAAACATCAGGGAGGCAGTGCCATGTAAGTTGTAATGTTCTACCACAGCAAGTGACCAGTAAAAATGAACCATAAACCAATGAGATTTTTAAAGGCAAAAGCAACTCATACACTTGATATAGAAATAAATGACCATGCACTCACACACTATGTGAACCTCATTACGACAGATCCTGGTGTATTGTAGAGATATTGATTTTTGCATTAAGGCATTATGACTCCACAGGAAAGCAATGAGATGATTCGATGCTACTCACCAGATGCAGGTTGTTTTAAAATTATGGCCCAGAACTTGATAGTTCAACTCATTGCTTTTTATAGAACATTTGTAAATAATGTTTTAAGCAGTACATTTTCACCAAAAATATAACAAATTGAAGAAATAGAGAGAGGCAGACAAATGGACAAACTTCAGCATCCTAGTCTAATACAAGATATTTGTACAGCTCACATACAGGTCTGACATCATATGCAGACACCGAAATTCAGAGAGGAAAAGGCATGAAACTGGTGCATACATTATGTAGCATGGTTGGACATAGAGAGCATACATATGATGTTAGAGTAATTGATTCAGGCTATGAAAGAGCATACGTACCTTTATGAGTCTGGAAACTTTTGGGTGGGAAAAACCAAACATATGAGAACCAGGTTCAAAACTCTGATCAGATCTATATTCCCGATTTCTGATTTGCACTATCCTGATCTTTTTGTATATTTTATTCCAGCAAGCAGATGGGGTTGGTCCGTTAAACTGCAAAAGGAAAACCATTAACAAATGGATAAACCTAAATTAAGCAAGTTTATGAGTAGGCATATGTTAAAAGAAGGATCTTGGCACAAGTTTGCAATAAGGCAAATTCTCCCATGCAATTGAGTGTGTATAGATACACTTGGATTTTAATGTTCAATTTATTCAATTTAATCTTTGACCCAACATTTGACTCAATTCATTGGAGCTCAATTTCAATTGTATAGATGCAACCAATTGCACTCAAGTATCACTCTTACAATAAATTTAACCAAAAAGAATTCACACGTTTGAGAGCTTTCGAGGGAGCATGGAATAGAACTGCAAGAAGTTTCATAATCACAATGGCTAAGTTGGAACCTTATATGGAAATCTAAAAACAAATTTAGTTTCATATGGTGCTTGAGCATTAAATCGATGTGTTATCTAAACCCTATGCCTTGTTAGGAAAGGGGTGCCCCCATCTGATTTTGGATGACACATCCAAATCCCCATCCAAATACTCATCCACCCCTATATACAACTACATACCTATTTTCATACAATCACATCACTTTTCTTCCACCCACACCCATCCCATCCACCACCATCCCTAACCAAACGTGACCTTACTCTATCAATTCAATAACCAATGTCTCACATATTAAGGTTCCTGTAGTTGTAGCCATGTTCCAAGTTTCCTTCCAAAGCAGCTGCTGGTGCTTTAAAATTATCAAAAAAATATGTTTTCTACTAGTTAAGACACAATTGAAGCAGTAGAGCTAAAACTAGAGGTATTTTCTCAACTCATTTAGCCTAAAAAAATAAAGGATCACAACCCAATATTGTGCCTAACCAGCTCCATCCTTGGGACAAACAAGAGGAACAAAAGAATATGCAACATTTATCCATCCACTAAGCCATTTGGCCTGATCTACCAGCAATTCTTTTCCATCTACTCCCTCATCCCTAGCTAGTATCTTTTAGGCAAGGAATGGGAAATATTATCTCTTGATTTGTTTCTTGCTTTCATGGTTGCCTCATTATATTGTACATCTTTCCGAGCAGAGGTTGTTGATGATGAAAGAAGATAAAGTAAGTGCAAGACAATGGAACAACCTCAATTATTATTATCTGGAGGTTAAAAAATATATTATATGACATGTATAATGGAAAATTACTTCCATAAACATTGTAGGTAAACAATACAATTCTCCACAGCCTTGAACTACAAACAACAGAGAAAGAGAGAGCTGTTGCCATGGATTCAATTTTTCATAGGCCTTCAGGTAATTATAAGTTCAAAAGAAAAACCTCGGGCAGGGTAGGAGTAGCTTGGAAGTTTGGAGAAACATAGTTATAGAGAATAATCAACAAAAGGGGAAACTAGGATGAACAGGAGACAGACAAAATGAGAGAAACAAATCTGATACGGGGGAAGATAAAAAGAAAAGGTTATATACAGCAGAAAATGGAACACACAAACTGATTCTCTTTTATATAACATGAAAACTTTATCTGTACCTCTTCACCATTATCTGCTGTAACTCTAAACAGAGGTCTGGTCTTCGAGTCAACATCTCTCAGTACTTCCATCTTATATAAAGTTTGCACACTTGGGTCTGAAAATAAAATGGTTGAAGGGATGAGGGAATAAAAAGGAAAACATAACGTGCAAATAAATAAATAACAGAGAACGCATTTCAGAGTAATGTCTCACCTGTTATAGAATGAAACATCCTCACAGCAGTATAAACATAACAGAACGTGCAGGTGAGGGAATGAAACGGAAAACATAATGTGCAAATAAATAAATAATAGAGAACGCCTTCAAGAGTAATGGCTCACCTGTTATAGAATGAAACATCCTCACAGCAGTATACCCCTCGGGCCATATAAATCTCTCATTTTGGAAATTATTAGTGTCTTGAACTATCATTCCTGCATGAAATTCACACGTAAAATATTGTAAGATGTTATGTGCTTGCAAAATCACCAACATGCTGATGCATTAATATAGCATTCAGTGATTGGAAGTTCCTAAGGACGTGTTTGATTTGGGATTAGGAAATCTGATTTGGGATTTTAAAATCCAAATCCGGTTCTACTTTAGGATTTTAGAAATTGGTTAAACCCTAAACCCAATAATCCACCCCTACAAATAGTCACATACCTATAGACCCTACAAATACCATTTTTATTCCCACTCTTGTCTTATTTATCACTTTTCACACCTTTTATACTCACATTTGCAACTTCCAAAACACACTAATTATTACACAATATATTCAATCATTACAATTACAATAAACAATAATATAATAATATAACATCACACTCTTACACATCAATATAACATAAAGTTAAATCCTACCCTATTAAAATCCCAAAACAAACATACACCATTACAATTTATCAAGATTTTTTAATCCACTAGATTTCAAAATCCTCTAAATCCCAAATCAATCACACCCTAAGCGTGATCCGACCATAATGCATTTCAGGCAATCCCTACATATTGTGCCATCAAGAATACAACTAACTAAGCCTAATGAAACCTAAAGCAAAGTGAAGTATCGGGCAATCTTTTAACAGAAAATTTTAAAACAGAAAGACTTACCAAGGGTAACAATTTGTAACTCTCCAGCTTCTAGTGGGCAGCTTTTAAGATCTTCAATTTTCTTGTTTATCTCATCATGTCTCATACACTCACCACCCGAATCAGCACCATCTTCATGCTCTCCACTTCCAGCATCATTCATATCAGCATCAATGCCATCTCGTAGCTGCTGCATTCTTTCTGGAAGCCTCTGTTCGCTAAGATATCTGATCAAGGCAGCTCATTCAGTAAATCGTAAAGGGAATTTTAGTACTCCAATAAATGTCAAACAATACTTTACCAAAGTTATAAAAAAAAAAAAAAAAAGGTATCATTTTGCCATCCTTGTGGCATATAAGATTAAGACAAATAAAAAAATTGAAATACACATTGGAAACATATTATTAATAAATGTGTTACTCATGACAACTCAATACAAGTATTACCAACTAAATAAAATGCACAGTTTGTGGGAAATGCAATATTGCAGTAAAAAAAATAGCCAAAACCCATGTCACAAGAAAATGAAAAAATATCTTCACAGGGTAGGGGGATAATTAGGAAGAAGAAAGAAGAAAACAGCAACTGGATATATCCAGAAATAAATGTTTGGCCACCTAATTAGCTAAATAATCATTCCAGAACACCATTGTAAGCAACTATGTCTGCCCTGACCATGAAATGAATTAAAACATATATCTATAAATATGACAATCACAAGCTAAATCGGAGTTTGATAAGCCACAAGAGCACATTCATTCCTTTTAAACAAAAACTAAACACAAGAGCACAACAGTTTGCTGGAAGGTTAAGCACTTGGAAATGTGTAGGGAAAATGGTTTATCAGTCTTCTGTATAGACTAACTACATTACAAGAAAATATGCTACTAGATTGAAAAGTAGTAAGCCAACCCTGCTCTGCTCCAGGGGGGAGAAGGGGTGTTAAACTTATGTATGCTCCTTCACTTGCTCATGAAATTATGAATAATACAAGCCAATCTACACTTCAGTCCACAAGATATGTAATAGGCAGTAAAGAATAGAAACATGAAACAGAGAAAGAAGACAATTCGCAATGCATAGCAAGAACATACATATGAGATGAGATAAGCTTTCATTTGTTCTCCTCTAGATTGTAATTTTCTTCAAACAAACAATACTTGGTAGAGAGAATCTGATAGCATCAATAAGTGGCACATTCTACTAAAACGTGGAAAAACCGAAAAACATTGATAATAAGCAGTCTTTTAAACCTTTAAGGATTTCAATGAAAAACACTCACATTTTTGCCTCCTCCAATCCTTGAATAAAAGCTGGCTTCTTGCACTTTGAATGACAGGATGAAAGAAGGCCTTTGAGGAAAGAGATAACTTGTTTCCGTGTTACCCTGAAAAATAATTGATAAATATGAAATAGAACACCCAGATAACGATATATGTTGTCAGTTTCCATCAAGATGATACACTCCAAAAACTGCTAAATAGAAATATGGATTGACAAAATCTTCAAAAAAAGTTGATACCTAGCGAAATCATGGGTACCAAAGAATTGTACCAAGACTGATTTTTCTCCAGATATTTTTCTTAGACCCTTACGATCACCCACATGAGATTCATCCAAAACAACTGCAGGCCATACAGCATGTCCTATATTAAAGAAAGTTGCAGATGTTAGTAATTAATCAAAAGACTCGTATAAACTAGAAAGATGTACTTGTAAGACAAATAGAGGGAACAAAAAAATGGATAATAAAATAAGAGAGCTCATGTGGTGTTAGTCGACGCCTACTGCTTTTTGATACAGAAAGAATAAAAGAATGTACAGTACAAGGTTCTTGACTTCCTAAACTAGTACGGTCTCTTCAAAAGGTACAAGTAATAATACACAACAGCAAGGCAAATGAATCCCCAACAGGAAGCAAAGGAGTAATATGTTATGAAGGACATGTTCGATAAGACACATCACAAGTTCTCAAACAGAACAGCTTAATTCGCCATGGCCAATCTGTAAAAATGAGTTGAAATTGCATAAAAGTTGACCTTCATGCACGATGTAATAAAGGAACTTGATTGATTGAATCATTGAGGGAGGGAGAAAGGAGGGACGAGGGGAAACTAATGAAAGAAAACGAGAAAAAGGAAGTAAACAATTTATGTTGATGATCTATCATCTATCATGCCCTTTTGAATGATATAACACTTTAGTAACTCACATAACAGTAGTTGATTGTCTGCTGGTAGAGAGAAATGGTGATGATTTAATATCTTCCTATATTTCCCATTAGATTTTGAGATACGTAAACTGATTGATCTGGATATGTAATCCACTATATACAATTGAACTCTAATCTTATGCAAAATCAGAATCAGATAGAAACAAACCAGTAAGTTTAGCCCAAATTACATCCCCAGTCTCGATCTCTTGGCCCTCCAAACTAGCTGCCAAAACCATCATCTCATTCACATCAGCTTCATCAGCTTCTGAGCTCTTATCACGGACATTCAATCCCAAATTTTGCATCTCTTCAAAAGAGACATGGAACTTTATACGTTCATTTCGTATGATCAGATTTTCTTCTTCTCCATCCTCGTACTTCAACTGCATTATATACCAAATATTACCAACGTACCCTCATTGACATAATCATATAATATTATCATAAATTGATCTCAATGTATCAAGTAAAAGAGGATACATGGTGTCGGAGAGTCTTGGGATTGTAGCCAACTACATGAGCAGAATACCAGTTTGCATCCAGCGGCCAAAACACCTGTACCCATTAATTCTCAAATTACATTTAGCAACACATCAAATAAAGAGGACAATTGCATGTAAAAACTCAGACAAATTGTTTCATTGTTTTCGCAGCTGAGTACAATAAATCGATGGTGTACACGTGTTAAATGCAAGTGTTAACGATGTCGTACACGTGTTAAATGCAAGTGTTAACTTTAATAATTATTTCTTGTGCATAATACTTAGAAGACTGTTTAAGGTTATTAAAGTTTTTACCTTGGATTGTAACCCAACGAATTTTTCTGGATCAGCACCCTCAAAACTCAGCCTGCATCAGAAGAACAGAGTCAATTGAGACACCAAAAGCTTATCATTATTATTCTCAGTGCTTGAGCACCCAATTCAATTAAAATTTAAAAAAAAAAAAATGAACAACACATACCAGACCCATTTCTTTGTCCGAAAAGCTTCAGAATTCTTCAACTCCGTTCCCAAGCAATCGCTTTTCCGCTTCTTAATCTTACTATTACTAGCAATGCAGTTAACTTTCCCACTTTCCCTAGCGTTCTTGGAATTACTTTTATCGAAACCATCACTCAACAGGTTTTGATCATCTAATTTACTTGATGACTTAAAATCATTCCTCGATTTCGTCAACTCAGTTGAACCATCCACTCTCCTCCGCTTAATCGCACTCCCCATTCCTTCTTCATCAACCTCCAATTCCTCCGATTTCAACCCTGTTTCCTGGGAAAGCAGCTGGTCCATAAATGGGGTTTTTTTCTCTTTCGTCTTCCGCCGCCTCGTGTAGTAAAGACCATAGAGCCGCTCCTCGGTGACCGGTTGATCATGGCCGTTGATTTGTGGTGGTTTGCGGGCAGCAGCCTTAACCTTCTTGGATCCATTGGCGGTGACGCAGGGAGAAGTAGCGGAGTAGACGTCGCAAAGCGGGATGTACTTGAGAGGAGCTTTCCCAATGCGAAATTCATCCTCTTCGAAGGCCGGATTCAGCTTCGCGCCGTTGTTTTCGTCTGGTAAATCGGCAGAAGGGGAGAATGCAGTAGCACCCATTGCAGGATAACAGAGAAAAGTGGATGAATTGTTGGTTTCCCCCTTTGGAGAATTTTTTATTTTAGGGTTTTTCAAGGGTGATGGAAAATTATCGATTTCCCGCCGTTGGCACCTGAAGAATAGAATGAGAAGATGGGGTCTGTTGTCAACAGGTGCAAGATTTATATATTCCGCCACAAATGAGCAAAATGTATGATGAAAATTTGCAACCTTTTTTATAATTCTGTAAAATTTATTTCACTTACAAATATCTTTGTACATACTTTACTGCTATAAATTTTAGTCAAATTTATACCAAATGCTAATAGTGTGTAAGAAGAAACCATGTTGTTGAGTATGGTTTGTAAGTTATGTTGATGAAGCTTAAGGAGAAAAGAGTTTATGGTTTTTTTTTATTGTTCATATAGTTATTTTCATTTCTTGTTCATCAATAAGTATTTCATAGTAATCAAAATCTTCAAGAATCAATGGCCTCATCTTCTTCAACTATAGATTGGTCTGTTTGAACATTTTCTTTTTAGGTAAATTGTTGTGTAGTTGTATATATATAGAAGTTGTGTACATCTAGATTCAATTGTCCGAACCTACCCATTTTAAACCATTTATATATGCATTCGACTTAATTATCTAGTTGTGAATAGCGGTCGTAACGCTTTTTTTGTTCATAGTAATTGGATTTTTCTCTTCTCATTCAATTGTTTTATTCTCTGTGTTGTTTTCTAATTTAACAATAGTACGAATACACGCGGCGGGATGGAAAATTTTCATTTTACTATCCTCTTTCATATCCTCCCTCTACCCGGTTTGTCTTGTGTAGAGATCTTGAGGGATTTTATAATTTTTGTGAGTAAGATGCGAGTTGAATCATTTTCTAAATTATGGTTTGTGCATATCATTTTACCATTTTATAATGAATTGATGTAATGGTAGATTTGTTAGTTCAGTGACAAATTTAGGGTGTGTATTGGTTGTGAATTCTCTAGAATTTTTTGAGACTTTCAAAGTGTGGGGTATTCAATTTAAATTTTAAAAAGTCTTTAAAAAATATTAGGTATTCAATACGGATTTTAAAAAGTCTTTAAAAGTCTTTAGGTATTCAACAATTTTAACACTCTATGATTTTATTGGATTCTCCATCAAAAATATAAATAAATTGCACTATCCAAAATCTCTTCTAAAAACAAGAGATTTCAACGGATTCTAACTCTGAAAACTAAAGATTAGAAGTAGGAATAACAATATTGACCCGACCCGCGGGTACCCACCCCACCCGCGAGCTTTGAGTCAGGTCAAATTCGTCCTGTATTGAGTATGAGTCGAGTTTGGGTCTTATGCCCGACCCACGGGTATCCGTCCCGCCCCGAATTAATATATAAACTTTATATATTTTTTTTTTTTATTATTGATAAAATACTTTTTATATATATATTATTGGTAAAATAAATTTTATATATATATTTTTTTATTGGTAAAATATTTTATATAATATGTATAATATTAATTTTTAAAAAAATTAAAATTAACTCTTTACATCAATATTGGAGTTTATGAAAATCTATGTAAATCAATAAAAAAATATATTTCTCAAGTCTATGAAAATCCATATAAATCAATAAAAAAATGTTAGTTAAACTCTACATGAACTCTATGGATTTTATAAATCCATGTACTTTTTAAAGTCCAAAAAAATTCAATAAAATCTCAATTGAATACACCTAGAGGGAGCAGTCGACCCTCTTGGGATTTGATTTATATATATATATATATATATATTAAATCATTTGTACAGTTAAGTATGTACGAGTATTTTATGTAGGTGGTTGATTACATAAAATAAAATAAACAAACTTGCAATATAATTTTATGAGAAAATATCAATTTTGATTCTGTAACTCAGGCCAGTTCAACTTTAACCATATAACTTTGTATTTTCTCAATTTTAGTTCCGTCAATATCAATTTTAGGTGGTGTATTCAATTGGAATTTTATTGGATTTTTTTGGACTTTGAAAAATCTATGAATTTAGAAAATCCATAGAGTCGATGTAGAGTTTGACTGATTTATATGAATTTTTATAGATTTGACAGGATTGTGGAATATATCTAGTGATAGTTTTTTTTTTTTTTACTTTGATAGGAGTATCTATTAATGATATGACAAATTTCTTAATAATTTACTATTTCATAATTTATATATTTTGAAAAGTGAAAAATTATAGAAAGTTAAGTTTTTTTAATTGGAAGAGTTTTTTAAATTAATATTATATATATATATATATATAAAGTTTATATACTAATTCGGGTCGGGTCGAGTCGGGCATGAGACTCAAACCCGATCTGTTCACAAATGGAACGGCGCGATTCGATTCGTTCTCAATACGGGATGGATCCGACCTGATCCAAAGCTCACTGGTCGGGTTAATATTGCCATCTCTACTTCTAACATTTCGTCTTCAGAGTTCTTAGAGAGAATCAGTTGAAATCTCTGGTTTTTAAAAGAGATTTTGGATAGTGAAATTTATTTATATTTTTTTAGGAGAATCCAACAAAATTAATAGAGTGTTGAATACCTAAAGATTTTTTAAGACTTTTTAAAATCCGTATTGAATACCTCAAATTTTTTTAAAACTTTTGAAAATTCGAATTGAATAACCCCGAACTTTGAAAGTCTAAAAAAATCATACAAAATCCACAACCAATACACCCCCTTAGTGTTGTTACTTCGTACTTTCTCAATTATAGTCCTAAAGGTATCAATTTTAGTCCCGTAACTTTGTGTCTTCTCAATTAATTTAGTCCTGGCAGTATCAATTTTGGGAGTTTTTTTTATTTATGACCCGTAACTTTCAACTTTTTAAAAATTTCCCAAAAAAGATAAAAAAATAATTTACATCCCATAATTTTGTAAATTCAGTAATTCACGTGCAATTTTTGCTAGAGACACAAAAACAGTATCATTTCACTAAAGTTTTTTTCATGTGCGCATAAAAATTATGGATAATCGACGGAAATTGTAACATGGACGAGTTTGACTTGTATAGCGTGAAAATACAATTGTCACGTGAATAAAAAAAAAAGGGGGCGGGACAAATAACACCCCATAAGGTATTTATACACACCCCAAATATTAAACATACCTCATTAAAATTTAAAATTCAATTTTATTACTATATACATTCCAATTTTTCTAATTACCCTTCATCCCTCAAAACTAATATAAATTAAAATAAAATTAAAATTATAAAAATTAACTAAATCATCAAAAATATATAAATTTTAAAACTTAATTAACAAAAAATATATAATAATACCAAAAAAACCTAACTAAACGTTGAAAATATTTGAAAACCTAACCAAATCTTCTTCCAAGTATGATGGCGTAAGGAATTTATGGCATCAGACCAATCGCAAAATGGTATTTTCTCCTCCCGAGAAAAAGTGGGATTTCTTTTAGATTTGCTTTTGTGCTTTTTTGGCCTCCCGATGAGGCGTTTCTTCTTCTGTGTTCTCGTTGGCCGGAAGATTTCGAGGCCTGTCTGCCGTGCTCCGTTAGTTGAAATGGGATTGGCCAGTGCTGTGGCCGGTGGGACTATAAATTCAGGGGTTTTTGGAATCGTTTTCTCACTTCTCCTTCTTTGTTCTTCCTGTATTATCACAATGTCTGATAACCTAAATGAGCCTTTGAGGAAAGTGAGTCTCTCGGAGACTGAAGAAATTCCTATGAATGTCTCCGAGGGGGAACTCATTTTCCCTCGTAATGCCCTTTTGGGTCGCTTCACTGTACGAAAGCCTACAAGCATCAAGGAAACTTTTGCTAATCTGAAGAAGATTTGGAAACCGGAGGGAATGGTGAGAATCTCACCAATGGGGGAAGGCTACATTATGTTTGAGTTCGAGAAAGAGCTTGACTATAGTAAGGTGTTCTATAGACAGCCATGGTTTCTGAACGGGCCAATGCTGGTGCTGTCAAAGATTAGGGGTGATGAGCAACCAAAGGATTTGGTTATTAATACCATTCCGCTTTGGATTCAGGTTCATGGCCTCCCTATCTATGCCATGACACGTCAAATTGCATTTCGGCTTGGCCAAAGGTTTGGGGACATCATTGAACTTGATTGTCCGGAGGGAGCCATTGCGTGGGGGCGATGCTTGAGGATCAGAGTAATGCTGGATATCCATAGGCCTATTCACAGAAACACGCACATTACCATCCGTGAAGAGGTAATTACTTTGCCACTTAGGTATGAGAAATTGGGAGACTTTTGTTATCACTGTGGGGTCCTTACTCATACTGAGAAGGACTGCCCTGAGAGATACTCTGACTTTGGGCATGAGTTCAATAGTGCGAAAAATTATCCGTTGTGGCTGCGTGCAGAAGGGCAGAAGGGGCTTGACCCTGAGTTGTATGAATTTCTGAAGGCGAATCCGCCTAGCCCTCCTCCAAATGGGGTTGGTTCCATGGGGGCATCCTCTTCTAGGCTGGCTATTGTTCCTAATCCGGTGGTGGGAGGCCTTGAACTCATTCGCCGTAATACTCAGGAGCCATCAAACATCCAAGAAGATGAGGTAAATATGTTTGTTAATTCTGTTCTAGTGGAGGAGGAGGTTCAGCGCATGGAACAAGCTAGTGAGCGCCTGATTGCTATGGAGAGGGAAATGTACTATATAAATTCTGGAAATGCAGGGGGTGAAAAACAGAGGCAGGCTCGAGTAGGGATTGGTGCCGGAAAAGGTCCTATGGTGGAACGAAAACTGAAAGGAAAGATGGGGGCTCTGGAAGAAGCTGCGGAAGAGGAGAATATCAACATTACGAAAGCCATTGGTAAAGGACAAAGGAAGAGGGGTAGGCCCAGCTCAGGCTTATTGAAACTAAATGCGCCTTGCGACTATGAAACAACAGTGGTACAGACAGGAAGCAAGGGTGGTAAGAAGCGGCACAAGAGTGATGATGATGCCGCGAGCTCGACTAGAGCGGAGTCTGGAGAATCCCAGCTCCGCGATTCTGTATGAAGATGCTGTCCTGGAATGCAAGAGGTTTGAGGGGACCAAATGCATTTCATAAAATTAGGCGAGTAGTAGCCTTAAATAAACCCTCTTTGTTTTTTGTTATGGAATCCAAAGTCTCGGCTAGAATAGTTAAATCTTGGAAGACTTTGCTCAATTTCGAATCCTGTTTTGTTGTTGATGCTAAGGGTTCGAAAGGAGGACTTGTCCTTTTTGCTACTAATGAAGTTATGTTTCGAGTGATTTCTTTCTCTTTTGGGCATATTGATGTTTGTGTTTCTTGGAATAATATTGATTGGTACTTCACTGGTTTCCAAGGTAGCCCGTATGGTACCATCCGAAAACAATCCTTTGATATCCTTAAACGCATTTGCGGGACTCATGATGATCATATTCCGTGGGTTGTTGGGGGTGATTTTAATCAGTTCATTTCATACAATGAGAAACAGGGAGGGGTTTTTAATGCAGGTATTCGACAAAATATGGAGTGTCTTAGGACAACTTTGGCAGATTTGAATCTTCTTGATTTGGGGTTTAAAGGCCCAACTTTTACGTGGAATAATAAACATAAAGCTTCTTTTAACATAAAGGAAAGGTTGGACAGATTTGTGGCAACGAGGGATTGGATGAATCTGTTTGAATCTTATACAGTGGAGCATCTTCAATGGTTTGGATCCGATCATAGAGTTATTAGTTTGGATGTTAAGTTGAAAAGATTTCGGTGGGAAAAGAGTGTTAAATCTATGTTCAGGTTCGAGAATGCTTGGATCCATGAACCAACTTTTAAACAACATGTTGAAGATTGGTGGAAGAATAGGAGGGGGGGAAGTGTCTTCCCCAAAAATCTGCAGTTGCTTGGGGAGTCTTTGAGATCCTGGGCTGATCGAAATGTTGGTCATATTGAGAATAGAATCCGGAAACTTAATGCCTCTATTAGTTTACTGGATGAGCAGGATAGAGAGGACGAATGCATGGACTTGGAATTACAATTGGAAAAACTATTTGCAATTCAGGAGGAGATGTGGCATCAACGTGCTCGGATTACTTGGATGAAGTTAGGGGATAAGAACACGACGTACTTTCATAGGAAAGCTTCGGAAAGACGATCTCGTAATGATATTATGAAACTGAAAGATGAAGATGGTAAATGGCATGATTCGGTTGAGGGGATTTCCCAGGTTTTGTCTCAAACTTTTGGCAATTTATTTACCTCATCCAATCCTTCTACTCAGCAAATGGAAAGAATCACGGTCTTTTCAGAAAGTATGGTTTCACAGCAGATGAATGTTTTGTTGGGCCGAGATTATACGACGGAGGAGGTACGTATGGCGGTGTTCGATATGCATCCGAATAAAGCACCGGGTCCTGATGGTTTTAATGCAAAATTTTACCAAGATATGTGGGAGGTTATTGGACCTGGGGTAACATTGGAGGTACTGAATGTTCTAAATAAGGGGGCGGATATTTCGGAATGGAACAAAACGTTGATAACCTTAATTCCCAAGGTTAAAGCCCCGTCTGAGGTTAATGATTATAGGCTAATTAGTCTTAGCAATGTGTGCTACAGAATTGTGGCAAAGACAATTGTGAATCGGCTTAAGATTGTGATGCCTAGGATTATTGATGAGAGCCAAAGTGCCTTTATTCAGGATAGGATTATTTTTGATAACGTGGTGTTGAGCTTCGAGTGCATGCATTGGCTCTGAAATAATAAGAGCAAGGGTGGTTATGCAGTGGCTAAGCTGGATATGAGCAAAGCGTATGACCGAATTGAGTGGGGTTTTCTTAAGCTTCAAATGGAGAAGATGGGCTTTTGTGATAAATTTGTGCAGTTAATTATGCATTGTGTGACGTCGGTGACGTTTTCCTTTTATATTAATAATAGAATGACGGGGAGTGTGGTTCCATCTAGAGGTTTGAGGCAAGGGGACCCTCTGTCTCCCTTCCTTTTCGTTATTTGTGCTCAAGCTTTGTCATCGTGTATTAAGGGTCGTGCAACTAGGGGTGAATTGGAGGGTATCAAGGTGGCGAGAAATGCCCCAATGATTACGCATCTGTTCTTTGCAGATGATAGTGTGGTGTTTTTCAAAGCAAAAAAGGAATATGGACAGACGGTCCGTTCAATACTAAGTGATTATGAAGTGGCGTCGGGACAGCAGGTCAATTTGAATAAATCTTCAATCCTTTTTAGTCCATTTACCAGTGATCGTAACAGGCATGAGGTTCAAAGTATTTTGAAGATTAGACTGACGCAAGGTCACCAATTGTATTTGGGTTTACCTACTTTCTCAATGAGGGGGAAAAGACTTCAGTTCTCATATTTGGTGGACAGATTAAAAAATAAGATCGACAATTGGAAGAATCGTGATTTTTCGGAGGGAGGAAAGGAAGTTCTTATTAAGTCCGTGCTTCAAGCAGTTCCCACTTATGCTATGGCATGTTTTAAACTCCCAGTGCAAACGTGCAAGGAAATGAAATCACTTATGGCTAACTTTTGGTGGGGAAGAAATGGAGATCATAACAAGACTCATTGGATGAAGTGGGACAGTTTGTGTCGATCAAAGGAGGAGGGAGGAATGGGCTTTAGAAATATGAGGCATTTTAATGAGGCTTTGTTAGCAAAGCAGGCCTGGAGAGTTATTGAAAATCCTCATTCTCTTGTGGCTAGAGTCTTAAAAGCAAGATACCATAAACATCATGATATTATGGAGGCAGAATTGGGATCGAACTCTTCTTTTATTTGGAGATTGATTTGTTCGGGTCGGGAGGTCCTTCGAAGAGGTATGCGATGGACTATTGGTAAAGGTGATGTGGTTTCTGTTCTTAAACATGCTTGGGTTCATGGAATTCAAGATGGGTGTATCCATTCCAGAATAGTTGCAGGTCATCACATTTCGGCTTTTCTTGATGAAAATAGGCAGTGGAAAGAAACAATGGTAAGGCAAGCCTTTTTGCCTTTTGAAGCGGAAGCTGTCTTAAGAACAAGTGTGGGAAACAAGAATGATGAGGACAGAAGATTTTGGATGTTTGATAGCAAAGGAAATTATACGGTGAAATCTGGATATTGGGAGATTAGAAGACAAATGAACTTGGAGAGGGAGGAAAATGCATGTTCTAATCCGGATTTGAAGACTCGATGGTGGAAACTTCTGTGGAGTTTAAAAATCCCTCCAAAGGTGAGGATTTTTGGGTGGAAAATGTATTGGGAATTTGTGGCCACAGAAGGTAATTTTGCAAAAAGAAATATTGGAGTTTCCCCAAATTGTGGGCTTTGTGGGTGTTTTTTGCCAAATTCAATGCATGCAATTTTTACTTGCCATGGTGTGCGAAAGATTTGGAAAAGAATGGGGTGGTGGAGGCATATTAAATCTGGTCAATTTATGTTAACATCCTATTTTTTGGATTTTGTGAGTTTAAAGCATAAGGCAAATAGAATTGAAGAATTGTTGATGATTGCTTGGGGGGTGTGGAGAGAAAGATGTAGAATTTTACATGATCCGCAGGAAAATCAGCGTTCGTGCCAAGAGAAGACGGGGGAAAGAGTTTTGAACTATTTGGATGCTTATCGTCAAACTCATGAAAAAAGCGGTAAGGTGATGGATAGGGGGATGGACGGAAGTCGCCAAACTTTGGTAAGTAATAGGGACAAAATTGCATATTTTGAGGTTGATGGTGCTTATAATGAGACTGAAAGGAGATATGGTATTGGAGGTAGAGGTATTAGTTGTGATGGGGTTGAAGTGTGTTCCTTTGCACAAAAAATTCCTCCACAACGTAGTGCTCTGGGAGTGGAGTTGAAAGCTATTGAAAGAGCTTTGGGTGAGGCAAAGGCCATGAATTGGAGTATTTTTTAGATTAAAACTGACTCACAAAATGCCATCACCCTGTGTTTAGGAAGAAACAAAGGTGCTGGACCTGAGATGAACGTGGTTTCTAGGATTCAAAAGAAATTGCATGAGTTTGTAGTGTGCAAACTCACTTATATCCCTAGAAGTGAAAATTGAAGAGCACATTTGTTGGCACAAGAAGCGGTCCACTCTACCATTTCATACGACTGAAATGGAGTAGTTGGTGTTGTTAAGTCATAGGAATTACTTTCGGTTTTTTGGGCTTCATAGAATCCTATGTACTTTCTCAAAAAAAAAAAAATTATTTTTAAAATTATGGGGTGTGTATAAAGTGTTTTGGGGTGTTAGTAGCGGTACCCAAAAAAATGACAAGTCACTATTTACAATTTGCAGAATAAAGAAAAATGACCTAAATTAGTCAAGTTACGAAATTATGGACTTATTCTTTTTTTGGACTTTTTAAAAAAAAAAAAAAAGTTATAGGATATAATTAAAAAAAAAATCTCATTATTGGATGTAAGAAGACGAAAATTAGACACAAATTAATTTTCTATATTTTTTTAGAACGCTTTTCAAGAAAGGTAAACGTTACAAGATCTAAATATTTTTTTCATCAATTTGGGTGCAAAGTTACATAACTAATATTAAGAAAATGCAAAGTTACATGACTAAAATTAAACTATGTTCAAGTTACACGACTAAAATTGATATTGTCAGGACTAAAATTGAAAAAGTATAAAATTATAAGACTAAAGTTGGACTCGACCTAAATTACAGGAGCAAAAAATTGATATATTTTCCTAATTTTATATCAAAATCATATACAGAATATAAGTTTCTTATTTTGCCCCCTTTTGCTAATAAAATTTTACCCCTTTAGGATATTTTTATATATAGTAAAACTCTATAAATTAATAACATTGGGACCATGAAATTTTATTAATTTATAAATATTAATATATCGATAAATTAATATTTTATTAATAAAAAGAGAAACTTTTTAAATTCACTAAATTTAGTACATATGTATGTATTGAGAATAAATGAATTCATATATGTTTCATTGATTATATTCATACATCAGCCAATTATTTGTAACTAATTAAATATATTCATGTACACTACCAATTCATTCTATACAATTAATTATTATATACATGGATGCGTGTATCAATTCATTAAAATTACTTAAATATACATGTTTACATTAATTCGTTGCACTTAAATAACTATTATAGTCAATTAAATATATTCATGCATGATTAATGTAACATATACTATATAAATCTCAATAGGAATTGTAATACTTATGAATTTAAAATATTTATAATTGTAATATTTATCAATTATTAATTTAGAGTTTTAATGGGACCTAATATTTATAAAGGGATTTTTTTAAAAATGATTATCTTATTGAATTTGATGATTTTTTACAAAAAGGTCTAAGTTAAGTTAGGATTAGAAGATTTTATTATTTTAGAGAGTTTACTCATTTATAAAAGTTTTACTGTAATATGAAAATTTTCGTTCCCTTGAAACAAAATCCTAAATTTTTTATTTCATTGATGAGCTTAATTTATGTGATTTATGGTTGTGTTATATTTGAAGTCTATCTCTTCTTTTGTTAATGGCTATTGTGAGATAATTTTGATAGACTATGATAGTAGTGTTAATTCTCCAACTCTATGTAAGTTCAGACTTTTAGAAGATAAGGAGTATAAAATTATTTTATGTATCAGAGTCTCAAGATTCACACCCACACGTCATGTGTCTTATCTTCGATTTCTGCTGAAAGCAACTCCACACAATTCTTTTAAGTGTTCATTGTTGATTTTTATATTGTGTTAGTAATTCATTTAAATTTAAATTTATGTTTACATAAATGAAATATACACGATGCATTAATAATAATATTTAAAAATATATACTAATTTCTTAAATATATTTGAGAAATATTTTCAGAAGAAAATATTGTGAAGTAAAGAGATCCGTGATCAGGATCTGAACCAAAGAACTCAAGATTTGAGTTTAGGATCTGAAAAATATTTTCAAAAGAAAATATTGTGAAGAAAAGAGATCCGTGATCAGGATCTGAACCCAAGAACTCAAGATTTGAGTTCAGGATCTGAAAAATATTTTCAAAAGAAAATATTGTGAAGAAAAGAGATCCGTGATCAGGATCTGAACCCAAGAACTCAAGATTTGAGTTCAGGATCTGAAAAATATTTTCAAAAGAAAATATTGTGAAGAAAAGAGATCCGTGATCAGGATCTGAACCCAAGAACTCAAGATTTGAGTTCAGGATCTGAAAAATATTTTCAAGAGAAAATATTGTGAAGCTAAACGATCCGCGATCAGGATCAAAATCCAAGATGTAGGTATGAAACAATTTAGAAGTGGAGATCATTAACCAGGATCAGAACCCAAGATATGGGTCCAAAGCGTTGAATATTTTCAAGAGAAAATATTATGAAATAAAGAGATCTGTGATTAGGATCAGAACCCAAGATGTGAATTCGAAAAGACTTTATTCTTAACTATTTCGGCAAAGAGCTGTCATAGTCAAGAATATGGGGGAGTGGATGATGCGACATAATGGTGCAGGTCCAGAAAGGAATAACTATTGACTGAGACCAAAATAAAAGCTGATCACTTCTTTCTAGGATCAGGACCAGAAAAGTCTCTACCCATGATATAGGTCCTGATCTGATCAGATCCCTCCAAGATCTGATCTGATACTAATACCCTCATCTCGGACATGACCAGATCTTATGGACCTGGACGGGAGAGTAAGGTCGTCGTTCGGTTTTCCTCACGTAATCAGGGCCAGGATGACAAATTATCTCGATTGACAAGGAGGAGCAAGAAATCTTGGTATGTCAGAATATCTCTGCAAATGTGTGCGCACCACAGAGTCGTACTATGACGTGGTACTATTTGTAACAAACCCTAGAAAGTATAATTACCATTCTACCCCTCAGGTATAATATATATAAATCATTTCTCTCATTGTTACTGATGCGACATAATGGTGCAGGTCCAGAAAGGAATAACTATTGACTGAGACCAAAATAAAAGCTGATCACTTCTTTCTAGGATCAGGACCAGAAAAGTCTCTACCCATGATATAGGTCCTGATCTGATACTAATACCCTCATCTCGGACATGACCAGATCTTATGGACCTGGACGGGAGAGTAAGGTCGTCGTTCGGTCTTCCTCACGTAATCAGGGCCAGGATGACAAATTATCTCGATTGACAAGGAGGAGCAAGAAATCTTGGTATGTCAGAATATCTCTGCAAATGTGTGCGCACCACAGAGTCGTACTATGACGTGGTACTATTTGTAACAAACCCTAGAAAGTATAATTACCATTCTACCCCTCAGGTATAATATATATAAATCATTTCTCTCATTGTTACACTCCTAAGCTAACTCTCACGAATATACACATTCTCTCTCTATTATTCATCATCTTCCTCCACTGACTTGAGCGTCGGAGGTCCGTCGCCGGACACCCCTCCGGCCCGGTTTTTCGTGTAGGTCCTGGGAGCAACCGTCATCCTCCATCTTCATCAATCATTCAAGGAATCTTAAGGAGCTTGTCCAGGTATCTCTGGTTATAATCATTCTTTGATTGAGTCCTTATCAGTCACTCCTACGGATTTGATAAGGTCTCATCAAATGGCGCCGTCTGTGGGAAATTCGAGCTAAGGCGTGAGGATTTCCAAATTTTGGGGATCAACATGAGTGTTATTCCGATAAATTTTCAAGAAATTGAAGAAATCAATTCTATCTACATGATGCTGCAAACGCCCCAAATTGTAGATCTAAAAACTCTTGTGTAAAGTCCCGTGGAGCATCAACCGTGCGACAATGCCACTGCTACTGCGGTGACGGTGTTCCCCGCTTGCATTACCTTTTCCGTTGCCCCCAGTATTCGAAGAAGAAGATGTCATAAATCGCGATTCGTGAGATTGGCCGCTGCCCTAGCTGTCTTCACCGAATCGTTATTTTCCACATTCGTTTGCGATTTGCCCTACTTCTCACTGACTGCGTACCCTCTCTTGGTTCTCTCAGTTTGTGGGCTGCGTTTTTTTTTCTGGGTGCGATTTAGGCATTCTCTCTCTCCGGTGCTACTATTCCCGGTGGGTAGGTGTGGTGTATTTGAGTCGTGATTTTGGCCTGCCTCAGAACGTTTGCTCTCAAGTTTTGGGAGTGATTTATGTTCGCAAGAGGCTGAATGTGCGCAATCCTACCCAGGCTGAACTGTAGAGGTTGAATTAGTTTTTGTTTTCACTTATTGTGCACAGATCCTGCTGCTTAATTTGCGTTTTAACCTGCTGTTCATTTGCCAAACCTCTGTTGGTCTTTCACTTCAGTTTGTATACTGATTATTTGCAAATTTCTGCTAATATTCAGAAATAATACCTGCTGAAATTCTGAACTGGTTGCTGATTTCTGTTGGTATTTGCCTTAGAATTGTTGTGATTTATCCTACTATTTATTTAGGCCAATTCCTGCTGCCATTTGTGCTATTTGCTGCTATAATTTGCATAAGATTAGGTTCTTAACGACACTACAATTCTGCTGCCTTTTTGGATCCGCTCGGAAGTAAAAATAAAAACTATAAGAGCAAAAGTATCTAAAAGCTGTGTCTCAGATTAGCAGCTGAAAACTTGAGATTAGAATTATACGGAGTATAAATTACCCAATTGCTTGCTCCCGGTATTAATGATCTCGCTTGGTTTGCTGTTACAAATTAACGTGTCAATTTCCTGAACATCAAAACTTGTTTTTTCTCCTGTTTGCTTGGCTGCAATTGTGGAGGATTATTGGATTTTCATTTCTCATAAGAAATGATAAGCTATAAAATGGGAGTTGTCATTATTAGAAAACAAAATTGAGACTTGTTTATTCTATTTTCTAATCATGCTGCTCTAATGCTTGCTAGCATCCTATTTGAACAATTGGTTAACTACACTATGCCACCATTGCCTATATTCTGCCTGTCTGTTCTGCTTTGGGAAGTAATTTCAGTGACATGTTGGGGAAAGAGATTCACTGTTATGTGCTGCGATGTGCTGATTTGGAAAGTGAAGTTTTTGTAATTAATGCTTTTTTAAGCTTCTATTTGAAGATTGGGCGAGTACAAGAAGCAGAATCATTATTTGAAAGAATGAAATATAGAAATATGGTTTCCTGGAATTCAATCATTGCTGGGTACACTTCTAATGGTCAGTGGTTGAAAGCATTGGAGTTGTTTCGAGAATTTCTTAATATGAAGATTTCTGGACTGGATGCCATCACTGTAATCAGCATTCTTCCTGTTTGTGCCCAGATATGTGATCTGCAATTAGGAAAGGAGATACATGGATATGTTTTCAAGCATCCTGTCTTACACGAAGATACATCCATCGGAAATGCCCTGATAAATTTCTATGCAAAATTTCGCTGCATAGAAGCAGCATTCAGTACATTTTCACTTATTCCTCGAAAAGATTTGATATCATGGAATACTATGCTCGATGCATTTGGAATAAATTGGCTTGAAACTCGGTTTGCTGATCTTTAAGTTTGATGATTGTGGATGGAGTAAAACCTGATGCAGTTATTATCTTAACTGTGGTGCATTTCTCTGCTACCCTTTCCAGAATAAAAAATGTTAAAGAAACTCATGGATATTTATTGAGATCCAGTATTTTACATGGAAATGCTGAGCCCACTCTTGAAAATGCGGCTTCTGCCACTGCTCCAGGAAAAAGGATTGGTGCTCCTGCTCAACCCTCGTCCTCTGAACCAGTGACCCGCCTCTAGATTTTTGTTCTTTGGAGATCTCAATAAGATAGAAACTGATAAGAGCAGTCTCTCTTTACCACTAGTTCAGAGCAACATATACAAAAAAGGTTGGAGTTCTAATCATGTGCTTGAGAATCACATCCTATTAGCCTCAATACGAACTGAGCCTGGATCAAAGAAGAATCAATGGATTTCATTACAAGAAGAACTCTCCGGAGTATAAATAACTCCCCGATGAGTATAAACAACTCATATAAGAGTATAAAATAGAACTCTGAATGAGCAAGTACTGCTCCTTATATTCGGAGTATAAACAACTCCCCGAGGAGTATAAACAACTCATATAAGAGTATAAAATAGAACTCTGAATGAGCAAGTACTGCTCCTTATATTTGGAGTATAAACAACTCCCCGAGGAGTATAAACAACTCATATAAGAGTATAAAATATAACTCTGAATGAGCAAGTGCTGCTCCTTATATTCGGAGTATAAACGAGAAGAAGAGATCTCAGGACCCGAGTCCGAGATCAGAAATATTTATTTACTTGGAAGAAATTTCAATTTTTTCTGAGGATGAGAAGAGATCTCAGGACCCGAGTCCGAGATCAGAAATATTTATTTACTTGGAAGAAATTTCAATTTTTTCTGAGGATGAGAAGAGATCTCAGGACCTGAGCCCGAGATCAGAAATATTTAATTTACTTGGAAGAAATTTCAATTTTTTCTGAGGATGAGAAGAGATCTCAGGACCTGAGTCCGAGATCAGAAATATTTAATTTACTTGGAAGAAATTTCAATTTTTTCTGAGGATGAGAAGAGATCTCAGGACCCGAGTCCGAGATCAGAAATATTTATTTACTTGGAAGAAATTTCAATTTTTTCTGAGGATGAGAAGAGATCTCAAACCCGAGTCCGAGATCAGAAATATTTATTTACTTGGAAGAAATTTCAATTTTTTCTAAGGATGAGAAGAGATCTCAGGACCTGAGCCCGAGATCAGAAATATTTATTTACTTGGAAGAAATTTCAATTTTTTCTGAGGATGAGAAGAGATCTCAGGACCTGAGCCCGAGATAAGAAATATTTAATTTACTTTGAAGAAATTTCAATTTTTTCTGAGGATGAGAAGAGATCTCAGGACCTGAGCCCGAGATCAGAAATATTTATTTACTTGGAAGAAATTTCAATTTTTTCTGAGGATGAGAAGAGATCTCAGGACCTGAGCCCGAGATAAGAAATATTTAATTTACTTGGAAGAAATTTCAATTTTTTCTGAGGATGAGAAGAGATCTCAGGACCTGAGTCCGAGATCAGAAATATTTAATTTACTTGGAAGAAATTTCAATTTTTTCTGAGGATGAGAAGAGATCTCAGGACCCGAGTCCGAGATCAGAAATATTTATTTACTTGGAAGAAATTTCAATTTTTTCTGAAGATGAGAAGAGATCTCAGGACCCGAGTCCGAGTTCAGGAATATCTGTTACTTAGAAAAAATTCATGACAACACAAGCAAAAAATATTGTGAAGAAAAGAGATCCGTGATCAGGATCTGAACCCAAGAACTCAAGATTTGAGTTCAGGATTTGAGAAATATTTTCAAAAGAAAATATTGTGAAGAAAAGAGATACGTGAACAGGATCTGAACCCAAGAACTCAAGATTTGAGTTCAGGATTTGAGAAATATTTTCGAAAGAAAATATTGTGAAGAAAATAGATCCGTGTTCAAGATCTGAACCCAAGAACTCAAGATTTGAGAAATATTTTCAAAAGAAAATATTGTGAAGAAAAGAGATCCGTGATCAGGATCTGAACCCAAGATCTCAAGATTTGAGTTCAGGATTTGAGAAATATTTTCAAAAGAAAATATTGTGAAGTAAAGAGATCCGTGATCAGGATCTGAACCAAAGAACTCAAGATTTGAGTTCAGGATCTGAAAAATATTTTCAAAAGAAAATATTGTGAAGAAAAGAGATCCGTGATCAGGATCTGAACCCAAGAACTCAAGATTTGAGTACAGGATTTGAGAAATATTTTCAAAAAAAAAATATTGTGAAGTAAAGAGATCCGTGATCAGGATCTGAACCAAAGAACTCAAGATTTGAGTTCAGGATCTGAAAAATATTTTCAAATATTGTAAAGTAAAAAGATCCGTGATTAGGATCTGAACCAGAGAACTCAAAGTTTGAGTTCAGGATATGAAAAATATTTTCAAAGGAAAATATTGTGAAGAAAAGAGATCCGTGATCAGGATCTGAACCCAAGAACTAAAGATTTGAGTTCAGGATCTGAAAAATATTTTCAAAAGAAAATATTGTGAAGAAAAGAGATCCGTGATCAGGATCTGAACCCAAGAACTCAAGATTTGAGTTCAGGATTTGAGAAATATTTTCAAAAGAAAATATTGTGAAGTAAAGAGATCCGTGATCAGGATCTGAACCAAAGAACTCAAGATTTGAGTTAAGGATCTGAAAAATATTTTCAAAAGAAAATATTGTGAAGAAAAGAGATCTGTGATCAGGATCTGAACCCAAGAACTCAAGATTTGAGTTCAGGATCTGAAAAATATTTTCAAAAGAAAATATTGTGAAGAAAAGAGATCCGTGATCAGGATCTGAACCCAAGAACTCAAGATTTGAGTTCAGGATTTGAGAAATATTTTCAAAAAAAAATATTGTGAAGTAAAGTGATCCGTGATCAGGATCTGAACCAAAGAACTCAAGATTTGAGTTCAGGATCTGAAAAATATTTTCAAATATTGTAAAGTAAAAAGATCCGTGATTAGGATCTGAACCAGAGAACTCAAAGTTTGAGTTCAGGATATGAAAAATATTTTCAAAGGAAAATATTGTGAAGAAAAGAGATCCGTGATCAGGATCTGAACCCAAGAACTCAAGATTTGAGTTCAGGATCTGAAAAATATTTTCAAAACAAAATATTGTGAAGAAAAGAGATCCGTGATCAGGATCTGAACCCAAGAACTCAAGATTTGAGTTCAGGATTTGAGAAATATTTTCAAAAGAAAATATTGTGAAGTAAAGAGATCCGTGATCAGGATCTGAACCAAAGAACTCAAGATTTGAGTTCAGGATCTGAAAAATATTTTCAAAAGAAAATATTGTGAAGAAAAGAGATTCGTGATCAGGATCTGAACCAAAGAACTCAAGATTTGAGTTCAGGATCTGAAAAATATTTTCAAAAGAAAATATTGTGAAGAAAAGAGATCCGTGATTAGGATCTGAACCCAAGAACTCAAGATTTGAGTTCAGGATTTGAGAAATCTTTTCAAAAGAAAATATTGTGAAGAAAAGAGATCCGTGATCAGGATCTGAACCCAAGAACTCAAGATTTGAGTTCAGGATTTGAGAAATATTTTCAAAAGAAAATATTGTGAAGTAAAAAGATCTGTGATCAGGATCTGAACCAAAGAACTCAAGATTTGAGTTCAGGATTTGAGAAATATTTTCAAAAGAAAATATTGTGAAGAAAAGAGATCCGTGATCAGGATCTGAACCCAAGAACTCAAGATTTGAGTTCAGGATTTGAGAAATATTTTCAAAAGAAAATATTGTGAAGTAAAAAGATCCGTGATCAGGATCTGAACTAAAGAACTCAAGATTTGAGTTCAGGATCTGAAAAATATTTTCAAAAGAAAATATTGTGAAGAAAAGAAATCCGTGATCAGGATCTGAACCCAAGAACTCAAGATTTGAGTTCAGGATTTGAGAAATATTTTCAAAAGAAAATATTGTGAAGTAAAGAGATCCGTGATCAGGATCTGAACCAAAGAACTCAAGATTTGAGTTCAGGATCTGAAAAATATTTTCAAAAGAAAATATTGTGAAGAAAAGAGATCCGTGATCTGGATCTGAACCCAAGAACTCAAGATTTGAGTTCAGGATCTGAAAAATATTTTCAAGAGAAAATATTGTGAAGCTAAACGATCCGCGATCAGGATCAAAATCCAAGATGTAGGTATGAAACAATTTAAAAGTGGAGATCATTAACCAGGATCAGAACCCAAGATATGGGTCCAAAGCGTTGAATATTTTCAAGAGAAAATATTATGAAATAAAGAGATCTGTGATTAGGATCAGAACCCAAGATGTGAATTCGAAAAGACTTTATTCTTAACTATTTCGGCAAAGATCTGTCATAGTCAAGAATATGGGGGAGTGGATGATGCGACATAATGGTGCAGGTCCAGAAAGGAATAACTATTGACTGAGACCAAAATAAAAGCTGATCACTTCTTTCTAGGATCAGGACCAGAAAAGTCTCTACCCATGATATAGGTCCTGATCTGATCAGATCCCTCCAAGATCTGATCTGATACTAATACCCTCATCTCGGACATGACCAGATCTTATGGACCTGGACGGGAGAGTAAGGTCGTCGTTCGGTCTTCCTCACGTAATCAGGGCCAGGATGACAAATTATCTCGATTGACAAGGAGGAGCAAGAAATCTTGGTATGTCAGAATATCTCTGCAAATGTGTGCGCACCACAGAGTCGTACTATGACGTGGTACTATTTGTAACAAACCCTAGAAAGTATAATTACCATTCTACCCCTCAGGTATAATATATATAAATCATTTCTCTCATTGTTACACTCCTAAACTAACTCTCACGAATATACACATTCTCTCTCTATTATTCATCATCTTCCTCCACTGACTTGAGCGTCGGAGGTCCGTCGCCGGACACCCCTCCGGCCCGGTTTTTCGTGCAGGTCCTGGGAGCAACCGTCATCCTCCATCTTCATCAATCATTCAAGGAATCTTAAGGAGCTTGTCCAGGTATCTCTGGTTATAATCATTCTTTGATTGAGTCCTTATCAGTCACTCCTACGGATTTGATAAGGTCTCATCAAGGAGATTCCCCTGAAAAAAGAGTTCATCTCATACCGGGGGGAGTAAAGTACACATTGATAATGAGATTAAAAAGATCTTGAACAATGAGCGGGAAACTTTAAAGAATTCGAAAAGAATTTAATCTTAACTATTTCGGCAGAGAGCTGTCATAGTCAAGAATAGGGGGGAGTGGATGATGCGACATAATGGTGCAGGTCTAGAAAGGAAAAGCTACTGACTAAGACCAAAATAAAAGCTGATCACTTCCTTTTGGGATCAGGATCAGAAAGATCTCTACCCATGATATGGGTCATGATCTGATCAGATCCCCCAAGATCTGATTTGATATTAATATCCTCATCTCGGACACGACCAGACCTTATGGACGTGGGCGGGAAAGTAAGGTCGTGATTCGGCCTTCCTCACGTAATCAGGACCAGGACGATAAATTGTCTTGGTTGACAAGGAGAAGCAAGCAATCTTGGTGTATCAGAGTATCCCTGCAAATGTATGCACTTTACCTGATTAATTAGTTATGTGTTAGGGTCGTACCATGACGTGACACTATTTGTAACAAACCCTAGAGGAGAATTTACTCCTCTACCCTTCAGTCACAAGGTATAAAAGGGACCCTCTCATTTTTCCAAGGCTAAGTCATTCTTTACTATTCACTTTTATATACAGAATACTCTCATCTTCTCCAAGATACTCGACTGACTTGAGCGTCGGAGGTCCGTCGCCGGACACCCCTCCGGCCCGGTTTGTGTGCAGGTGTTCAAATTCATCAAGTACGTGCATTATCATTCAATATCTGAGGATCTACAAGGGATTCGTCTAGGTATCTCTTGTTTAAATCTTTCTTTATTTGTGTTCCTTATCATTCATCCCTGTGAATTCGATAAGGTCACATCAAATGGCGTCGTTTGTGGAAAATCTGAGCTGAGGCGTGAGGATTTCCGGTAGCTTGGGTTTATGTTCCAACGAGTAATCTTAAGATTAAAGGCTGATTTTAGAAATCTGCTTGTAAAAATGAAAAGGAACGAACAGGGATAGGAGTAAATTTTTGTTTTCAATTTTTCTGATACCCTTCATCCTTCGTTCCATGTGGCTTTCGGCATCACCCGTTCGCCGCCGTTCTTGTTAAGCGAGCGTGCCCTCTGTGGCACCGTCCGATGGTCGCCCTTGACCCTTCGAGCCCCGCCGTCTCGCTGCACCTAGATGGGTCTGATTCATTTGCTATTTCCAGATCAGATTCGGCTCTCCTTGAAAGCAGAGTTGAGCTCCCCTTTTCGTTTCCGACCCAACCGCTGCTGTTTCTTCACTCTCCGTGGAACCACCGAGCCAACTCACTTCGAGTTAGACGAGTCGAGTCCCTGCGGATCATCCGTCGGTGACATCATCCTCATCGAGCTACCAATGTAGCTTTACTGTTGGACGGTCGCACATAAGGGCAGAACTCGATTGCCCCAAAGTGTAAACACCCTACTCCTGATCTAGTGTTGTAGCTCGTATAACAGTGAGGGAGTCGGGGACAACAAAGGTTCAAGTCCTTTATTTGATTCTTAATTTCTGATATGACCAACAAGAGGTAATCCTTTTTTCCTGCTAGAATGAGATTAAGAGGTCTTGTTTAGACAAAAATATTAAAATAATTGGTAAATTGCTTGCCTCTATGACTGAATTTTATTGAATAGTCTGAATGGTGAATTTACTGTGATATGATGGCATTCGTATATTTGGCTTCATATATGAATATTTATATCCTTGTTTGATGTATAGTGTCATACTCACCACTTGCTTGATGAAATGCCCGAGAGAGTAGAAGTTTTTTTACTTTACTTTTCTTGGAGAAAACTCTCACTCTCTGAACTATAACGTGCATGCTTGAGAAAATATTTATTTACTTGGAAAAAATTTCAATTTTTTCTGAGGATAAGAAGAGATCTTAGGACCTGAGTCCGAGATCAGAAATATGTATTTACTAGGAAAAAATTTCAATTTTTTCTGAGGATGAGAAGAGATCTCAGGACCTGAATTCGAGAACAGAAAACATTTATTTACTTGGAAAAAATTTCAATTTTTTCTGAGGATGAGAAGAGATCTCAGGACCTGAGTCCGAGATCAGAAATATATATTTACTTATAAAAAATTTCAATTTTTTTTGAGGATGAGAAGAGATCTCAGGACCCGAATCCGAGAACAAAAAATATTTATTTACTTGGAAAAAATTTCAATTTTTTCTGAGGATGAGAAGAGATCTCAGGACCAGAGTCCGAGATCAGAAATATCTCTTGGAGTAACACATGGTTCTGACACATTCTGTTGCACAGGTTCTTGTGTGCATGCTCTAGAATTTTGGTCATTATTTCCACATTTTTTGGCCGGTCTTCCTCTCTTTTTCCCATTTGTAGGAGGAGGTGCATTAACCTAAAAAACAAACACCAAAAACACTGCATAAAAAATCACAGTCTTAAAATATTATAAAAAACACCACACATAATAGCAATACCTGCACATTCTCTCTTGGAGTAACACATGGTTCTGGCACATTTTATTGCACAGGTTCTAGTGTGCATTCTCTCAAATTTTGGCCATTCTTTCCACATTTTTTGGCAGGTCTTCCTCTCCTTTTCCCATTTGTAGGAGGAGGTACAGTAACCTAAAAACATTGCATCAAAAATCACAGTCTTTACAAAATATTATAAAAAACACCACACACATAATATATAGCAATACCTGCACATTCCCTCTTGGAGAAACACATGGTTCTGACATATTCTGTTGCACATGTTGTTGTGTGCATGCTCTCAAATTGTGGCCATTTTTTCCACATTTTTTGCACTTGATGCTAGTTTGTCTCCTCTTCATTTTCTGGAGTTTTCCTTTCTTACTCTTCTTCTTGCTTGTTTTCTCCTCAGGTTCTACCATTCTTGTTGTAGCTAACCTTCTAACTTTTCTCCCAAATGAAGGTGGCATTGGTGGAATGAACAATGTTGGTGCCCATTCATTTTGCCCATAAATAGGTAGTATAACCGGCTCATACACTTTCTTATAAGTTACCACAGAATAACACTCATTCACAAAGTCTGCAGGGTGTAGCTTTTGGTTCACAATGGCTTAACAAACATGTTTACATGGTATACCACTCAACTCCCAACTTCTACATGAGCATTTTCTGAGCTCCAAATCAACAGCAAATTGACCTCCATCAAAACATTCAACATGGTAATGTCTATTGTTTGACTTCATAGGGATACAATCACCAAGCCTCTCCATATGTTTGTTTAAAATCTGTTCTGATTTTAGGTGGATATTTTCCCTTCCAACTCTTAGCAGTTGTATCCCTTCCCTTTTGGAGTTTGCCCATCATCCATTGTCTAAGCCTTTCATGCATGGTAATGATGGGTTTGTCCCTAGCATCCAAAATGCAAGCATTGAAACTCTCACACACATTGTTTAAAAGCTTATCACACTTTGACCTCTCACTGAAATAAGACTTTGACCATTCACTAGGTAGTTTGTTGTTAAACTAATCAGCTGCAGCAGGATCCATCTCTCTCATTTCTTTAATTGCTTGGTTAAATCTCCCAAGTGTAGTGGACCTAACAGCCTTCCACAGAGAATTCTGCTTATCACTCATGAATGTGTATTCAGTTGGCCTTAGGGTTGGCAACGGGGCGGGTATGGCCTGTCCCAAGACCCGCTCCGCCTAATTTTTTTAGACCCGTTACCCGCCCCGCCTCAATACCCGTCTAAACCCGTTCCGTCCCGCGAACCCGGCGGGTAAACCCGCCCGACCCGCCATCACCCACTTTTTTTTTTTTAATTTATACTTTTAAAAATACTGCTTGTAAATATGCAGATTGCATACTACCTGTAAATATGCAATTTAAATTACATAATCTATCAAGACTACCTAAAAGGCTAAAAACCACATTACGTATGATTAATTAATTCTTAAGTTTTAACTATTTGTTTGATTTCTATAATCAGATTTAAACTAACATTAATGTGTAGTCTTAGATATTATATTTCATACCAGATTTTTTCTACAGGAACATAATAGAAAAATTAAGAATTATTTACGATAAAATACTAATAATAATTATTTCGGCGTACTGCCGATCTGTATAAAAGCGTACAAATATTGTATCCACTGAGATTTTTATCTCAGACCCCAAAAACTAATATTTTCAGGTTATGATCGAGAGGGGCCGGCGTTGCAGCAAGGATGGCACAGAGTTTCCCCATATTAAAATGCAATAATATTACATTTATTTCAGACATATGATGATAAATGAAATATGTTATGAAAGACTATCTTTATTATTATGTCGAGTGACAAAACATTTCTAAAGTAACTCGATAATCATTATGTAAGGTATCTTCAAACCAAATACTGCTTATCATGTTCTAAGTTTTCAAATAAATGGGCTCACACTACTTCTATTGCAACTTATAACTATCCTTAAATTATTTCCGCTGCAAAACTCTTACCGATTCACTTGTGTTATTATATTTTTAAAGAAATTTTCAAGTTCGGATTTTCAGTCACTAAGTGGCGACTCGAATTTAGAGTGTTCGAGCCTTAAAGGCTGCATTCCGGATTCGGGGCATTACACCCGTCCCATTGCCATCCCTAGTTGGCCTACAAATGTTCAAGTCAGCTTTTAACATTATCAAAAACCAACGCCACGTATCTTTGTTCTCAGCGGAAACAATAGCATATGTAATAGGGTATATTGCATTGCTTGGATCTACACCTACTGCAGACAACAATACTCCACCATGTGTGCCCTTCAACCAACATCCATCAACCCCTATGAATGGTCTACACCCACTATTAAACCCCTTTTTCACTGCCCCAAAGCACACATACATACCCCTAAATCTGCCCTCTTCATCATTGTCTAAAACAATGGTCGAATTGAAGTTTGAGCTTCTCAATTCTTGGGCATAATCCCACAACTTGGAGTATTGTTCATCATGACTACCCTGTATAAGTTGAAGAGTTTTGTTCTTTGCCCTATAAACTTGCTGCTTAGAGACATTAACATTTAATTTTTTAATTACAAGTCTTCTCCAACCATTTCCTTTCTTTGGGGTTCATTCTGAAAGTCAGGAACATATTTCTCACTTAACCATGTGCTTTTTACATTTTTTACTTCAAAGGTGGGTGCACACTTGTGACTAGACTTGTATTTTCTAATCTGAAATGTTTCCTGATTTTGCATCTTTAAAAGGTTTATACCCCAATCACTACCATCACTCCTACATTTAACATAAATCCTGATCTTATCATTCTTTGGAAAGTGTAGTGACCTTCTAGTCTGTATAGCATGAGATTGGACAACTTTTCTAAATTCATCTTTAGTCCCAAAAACCATTCCTACCTCAAAACTAGGATTAAAAGTTACATCAAGGTTAAACACTGGGAATTTCTCTTGGCCCTCATCATCAGAAATTCGAGTTTCATCAAACTCATCTCCATCACAAACAACATCCGAGTCACCACTATCTTCATCTTTTGAATCATCACCATGGACCCCCTCTCGACCCCCATCTTCAATGACATGATCATCTACATTTGTATTATAAAGATCATCATCATTAGTGCTCTCAGGCTCAAACTCATAATCAGAATCAACCAAATCAGACATTTTCAACCTAGCATTACTACACTCACCTTTATCACTATAATCAGAAATTTCTAAATAAAAAAGCACCTCATCCATACATTGTTTTTGCACACATTCTTCCCTATCTTCAAGCTCCAACCATTCATTCCTAACCCCTTCCTCTTCTGTCCTATCCTTTGTTTTTTCCTCATCATTTCTACTATTCTCAACTTGCAGTCCTTCATTACCCACAATTTCGACATACACATCAACCTTGCCATTTTTTTCAGCCTTAAAAACTTCTTCCCCAAAAGCAAAGTCATTCCCACAACAACTTAAACTCATTTTCAACTATTGCATAATATTTCCTTTCACCCAAAATACCTACACTCTCGTACCATGTATTTAAATTAGAAATAATGGTATCTTTAGTTATGGAAACATAATCATAAACTACCATATCACCCCCAACGTATGTAGCAGTAGATTTTGCAAATGACCCGCCATAGTGCAACTCTACAGTGATATAACCCGAATTCAAAGCTGCAAAATTAAATTAACAATAAATAAATGTTACATGCCAAAACAATGGAAATAAATACAACAAATAACTAGAATCCACAACTATAAACTACTCATATAATAAGATACATAAAAATTGAAAATTGCGGACCAGAGTACCACACACCCACAAAAGAACAAAGCAAATCATTTGAAAAACAATTTTTTTCACAAGCCCTATGAAGTTCATAACAATATCTAAAAACTAAACAAATCAAACCCTTCTCACATGTATGTATAAAATGAATTAAAGACTTACGATATATATAGAGGTGGTGGAGAGTTATCACAGCCCTTCTCTCGAAGGGTAAAACTCTTTTGCACGTTCATGCCTCCAAAACTCACGAGCACGGTTTCACGATTGCGATTTGGGGCGAGTATGGGGCGATTTAGGGGCTTCATCTTCATCTGCGATTGCGATTGTGATTTGTGACTTGTTTGCTTTCTATTCTCTCTCGTGGGATCACAATTTTGGGGGATTTCGTAGGGGAGATTCTGTGTGATGTGTTCACGATTTCCGCGATTTGTTCACGATTTTTTGATTTTGTAAGTTGTTCTACTCCGTAGGTTCACGATTTGAGAGAGATTTTGTAATCTGCATTCTATTCGAGGTTCAATCTGTTATTTTAATTTTGTTAATTTTAATTCACATTTCTACATTTTTTTAATTCTGGGTTCACGAGTTTAGTTTACTATTTTATATTATTTCGACTAATAGTTTTTTTATAATTTCATTGTTGGCATTTTTTTAATTTAATTTTAATGCTTTGTTGGTAGATTTTATACATGTGGCAGAACATGTGGCGCCATGTCATGATACTCGCCGGAAGCCCCAATTAGAAACACACTTTCAGGCGAAAATTTCAATTTTTCGGTAAAAGGACGTAAATTGGACTACCAAGGATGTAAATTGGACTAAAAAGGACGTAAATTGATAAATTGAATACTTAAAGGATATAAAATGGATTCACCCTAACTTACAGGACGTAAAATGAATTTTTTTTCTAAAAAATGAATAAAAACTAAGTAAAAAAATACTCTCTCCGTCCAATTTTAAAATGACCACTTCTTCGGGCACGAGTTTTAATGAATATTGATTAGTTTATTCATAAAGTAGATAAGAGGTATTGTGGGGTCCATTTGTAAATAAAATGGTTGTTTATGAATAAAGTGAATGACAAAGTGGGAAAATAAATGATGGTAAGAGGGTGCAGATAAAGTAGCATGAATAGTATTGTTTCTAAAAAGGGTATGAGCATAATAAAATTGGACAACCAAAAAAGGAAAGTGTGAATAAAATTGGACGGAGGGAGTAATAATTATATATATAAACAAAATAGTGGTTTGTTGAACAATTTCCCGCCAAAATGATTGAAATAATAAATATTTTTTTAGTGGGGCCTACTGTAAATTATCACCCCGCACGCCTGAATCGTTCCACTTCTCTCTCTGGACTCCAATCGCTCAATCTACTCTTTGATTTTCAATAAATTATACCGTAATGGAATTGTTTATTTTCCTCTTTCAAATATTTGGATTTTCTCGCATCCTCTTCTCTGGAATTTTTCCAAAGCATTTTCTTATTTTTATCTTACCACGGGCAGCGCAACATTGATTTTGGTGCCATCACGGTAAAGTTGCATTTGTCGTACACGTCGTCTTTGTCACCGGCCGTTATGTCCTACACACTATCGGTCCTCGCTCCTTCACCGACGAACCTCTATCTCTCCTCCCTTGGTAATTTACTAAATCATGTTTGTCAATTTTATGAATTTGTTTATTCAATTTACCCATGATGTTGTGTTAATTTCCCTTATTATGTTTGTCAATTTCGTGAAATTTTTTTATTGGAGTGTTGGTTTTTCGTAATCCTTATAGGTAGAATATTTTACTGGTTGCTAATTTGACGTTGGGTGAATGAAATTGGGATGAACAATTGGTACGACGTTGGTGAAAATTGAGCGTTGTACCATGGAAAGGTAAACTGTCTTTCTTATTCACAGTAAACTACTTGAACCCTCTTCCCAATTCTTATGATTTTCTTTGTTTGGTCCCAATTGTGAATTCTTTATGTTTCAAACTTAATAAAACCGAACAACTAATCTGAGAATTGGATGAGGTATTTAATTTTTATAGTTTAATGTATTTTCTCCATTTGTTCAGAGAATGTTAATCTTGTGTTTTATTGGCACATATCTTCAATTGAATAGTGGGATTAGTTGTCGTTTGCTACTCAAATCTCTTACAAAATATAAAAAATTGATATTATGTTGTTTCAGTTTAGTATTTTTTTGAATAATTTTTTTATTGTGTCATGAATGTTGGGATATTCATCCAGCCCCTAATCTGATTGTAATTTCTAAGTTTTGTTTTGATAGTCAAAACCAGATAAGTAGAGTAAGGTTTAGAATAATAATATGTACTCTAGAATTATGTTGCCTAAGTTGTTCTATAAAGCTTAGAAGTATTGAAGTGTCTAAGTCTAAGTATGAGGAACCAGTTGTATGTATATCAGTTGATTACTCATCTGTTTTCAACGCGCGCTCGCTCAAGACTTAAAGAGTAGAAGACATTGAAACTCATTAGTAAAATCATTAATAAAATCAGATTGAAAGGTAGTTGTATACCTAATCGACTAAAAGTAACTATATGATAATCTGCAACAAATCAGAACACCATTCAATAGATATGAGCTCACCTGATCTTGTCTAGAAGTAGCCTCAAGAAGCATTGAAGTCAGGCTCATCTGAAATTCATATGACATATAGCATTTAAGATGATAAGCACTTGAAGAAGTGTTAGTTCATTTATGGTGCTACACATTGGAAGAAGAGGCAACAATAACAGAAGATAAAGAGAATGTCTCGGACTAGTTCTGAATTGCTCTATCAGAAGACAAGACAGTTAGTCTAACAACTCGGCTGATGTGGACCAATGAGAAGATGATAACACAACTATGAAGTTGACTTGGACTAGGATTGAAGAGACCTTTATGCAGAGTCCTACAAGCATTTAATGATTATTACCATTTCAGGTAATATCGTACCAGGCTGAAGAATGAACTTCAACTCATGAAGATCTCTATCCACAAATTGAAGATTTGATGTAATGGCTAGTTCCTCACCAACGGTTAGTTTTGGAGCTCAAATCCTCTATAAGTACAACACTGTTCTTTGGAACATTTCACAGAAACTCCACAAGCAAGAACTCATAAATCAACAGATATCAAGAACACTCATCTACCTGAAACATTCATATCGAGTTCTTTAGAGCCTGCATAGTTTTTCTATCCTTAGAAGGTCTAAGTTTCCGATCCTAAGCCAGCCTTAAGATTCCTATCTTCAGTGCTTAGAATAGCAGTGTGTTTTTTAACACATTGAGTTGGTTATTAACATCCTTTATTTTATTTGTTAGAAACCTTTGTAAAGGGTACTTGTTCTCTAACCAACAAGTAGATCCGTATTCACAGAAAGTAGTTGTGAATCTTGATCAAAAGTCTTCTCTTGGGACTCTAAAGCAGCAGGGAATATAATTTCACTATCTGATTAGTGAGAGTGGACGTAGAACAAGTTGTTCGAACCACTATAAATACTTGTGTTCCTTATAGCTTTATTTACATTTTGTACATCATTCATATTGTCTATATTGTTCATATTTGATAAATCATAAGTTTTCTAAAAGTGTCAAAACTCACAAGTTATGTTTTATAAATCAGTAGATATATTATATCTGCTGATATCATTCATTGTTTTTAAAGTCATTCTTTAAAAAGGTCTTCATAAAATTCCCACGAGTCTAAACATTTAGGGCCTACACATTTCCGCACCTTAGCTGTTAAGATAGCTTTCCAATTGACTAGCCGATTTAAACAATCAATAGGTTTGTTATCTTGATCGGTTATATACACTTGCACTCTAAGATCAGAACATCCTATTTGCATTAGACGATAGAGTATATCACTCTTCTGATCGTCTCATCTAATCTACACTCAAAAAGTTTAAAAAGATTTAGAAAGTCTATTCACCACCCCCCCTAGACTTTCTCCATCATTGATACACATTTTGGGACCAACAATGAATAGTTAAATATACTTTTTTTTTTAATTCAGTGTGTTCATGTTGGACATCTCTGATTGTGTATTGGATCCCTATCAACGTTACTATATGATTTCCATTTTATAATTCACTGTATTGTTTAATGAGTATTATTCAAATTTCAATTAATTGTTAGATTGAATGATATCTATGTTAGAGAATTTATCTAATATAAATAATCTGAACATAACTACTTTCTCTTTTTTGCTTACAGGTATCTTAAACGTAATCGAAGTAATAATAAATTTCTTACTATTTGTTGTCTTTTACTTTCCATTTTTGCAATTCTTGAGATTTTGATGAGGCGACTACTTATTATTTAATGAACTTCCATATACAAAATTAGGAAAAGGTTATTAAGTAAAAATTGAATACATTGCCCGTATAATAATGAGATGATATTAAATATATATTTTTGAAGTTATAGTTAAGGTAGTTTTTGCTTGAGAAGTATGTGAACTTATATATATTGCAACCTTATGATTTTTGTTAGCTTTCAAGTAATGATTCTCTTTATGGAATGAGAGGCTTTAGCCTTTATGTCCATAAATTAAATATTATAATGGTTCACACAATTTCTTGAAATGGTCATGTTTATAAATTTTCATTGCAATTGGTTTTATGCATTTTTTTTTAAATTAAAGCACTATTATCCTTCAATCTTGATTGTATAGATTGTGTTTGTTAGATTTAGATATTGAGTACCAACGTGGTGGCGAAGGTTTACCCCTAAATGGTTGCAACAATAAAGATAAGTGAAACCATCTTAAAACTCGTGTAGTCATTCTCAACGTAAGTTATCTTGATTTTTTCTTCTAACAACGTCTGTTTAACTTGAAGAGGTTACCTGCGGAAAAATCTTAGACTGTTCAAGACATGAAATGGTTCAACAAAATATTGAAGAGTTTGAACAATCTTTGAAATTGTAATCATAGAGTGAAATTGCATTAATGTTTTATTTGTTTGGATTTGTTTGCAAATATCTTTTCATTCGTGGCTCGTGGATGTGGTATAAAAATTAAAATACAAATTCAAATAATCAAGGGTTAATTGCAAAAAAAATCACGACCTTTAGTAAATTTATCAATTACAACATATCCTTTATTTCTTTGCAATTTGATACATCAACTTTTTCAGTTTTACAATTTAATGCACGGGTAAATTTTTCAATCAATTTTAAAATGATGTGGCGCCGAAAAAATCAAAATCGCCACATTGGCGCCAAGTAAGACTGCCACCTAATTAATTATTATTTTTTAATGAAAAAAAAATGTTGGGATATGAATCCTTATAAACAATGTTCTAATTGATGAAAGTATGTTTTGATGGCCAAAAGCAACTTAAAGTTAGTGATATATGTGGTTCCATGTCATCTTAACTAAGTCATTTGATGAGAAACTTAAAATGAGATTACTGATCTTAATGCTAACTGAAATAAGTTTACTGATCTTATTTAGTAATATTAAGAATAAGATTACTGATCTTAACTGAGTCATATGGAATAAGATTACTGATCTGAGTATGGAAACAGAGGATAATTTTAGTGATCTTATGTATTTGAATCTGAGTTACTGATCTTGTATACTTACTGATCTTATATGCTTACTGATTTTATGTGTAAGTTACTGATCTTATATATATTTACTGTTCTTGAATACTTACTGATCGTATATGAAAGTTATTAATCTTATATGGTTACTGATCTTATTGTGTTTACTGATCTGATATATGAATTGTTAGGAACTAACCTGATGTTTTGTATTGTATAGACAGCTTATAGTATAGGACTTAGATGTACTCATCTGTATATAGTTCAGTTGATGTATAGATAGGTTTTATATATGTAAAGTTGTATTCTATTTGTATTCAGCAATGTAAAGTTCAGAACAGTAGTTTAGAAATAGATTAGAAGAAGATCAGAAGACTAATGAAGACTCAGAGGACTACTTCAGAATAAGAAGACTTCAAGAAGAATTGAAGATAAGCTTAGAAGAAATCTGGAGAAGTTTTGAAAGGTTTTAAGTTACTGTGCTGACTGACTCAGCAGAGTAAAATCCGAAGAGTAAAAATCAGAACAGTAAGTTACTGTGCTGATTTGGTGAAATTGAAGAATAAGTTTGGAAAGCTTATTTAAGGTGTAACTGAAGATTTATTGAAGAAATGCTGACTTGGAAGTTGAAGGAAGTTACAAAGTCGGTTACAAGAAGAAGTTACAAAAACAGTTTTAGAGTTAGTTGAGAGTTAGTTCACAAACTGCTAACTGTCATACTAAGTTCTATAAATACTGTGTGATCTCCTACTGCTAAGACTACTGATCATAAAACATTCACAAGCAAGCTAAAGTCTACAGAGCACAAGAAGAACTCACAAAGTTGAAGGAGATTGAAGAAGAGAAGCCACTGAATTGAAGAGAAGAATCAAAGGCTATTCACAGAGAAGTTTTACTTTTCAAGTTTAAGTTTGTATTTTGTAAAACAAGTGTGCTAGTTACTTGGAAAATTACTAGTAGATCGAAGATATACCTGGAGGTATAATCGATAAGATCAAAGTCTTAATCTTGGGACTTTAAGCCACAAGAAACTCGAAGAAGAGTAATAAAACTTCACAACTGGAGTTGTGAGAGTGGATGTAGACATTTGTCGAACCACTATAAAATTCTGTGTTCTTTACATTTTCAGTTTGATATTTGTTTGAATTGTTTAACTAAGAACATTAAGAATTTACAAAGATAAAGATCTAAAGAAAAGTTGAGTATAAACTAGTAAGGCCCATATTATTTTGAAAGTACTGATCTGAGCTGAGTAAGCACAGTACAGTACATAAGAAGACTAAATTCCGCATTGCATATTCTGATATTTTGAAAGAATTTTAAAAGTCTATTCACCCCTCCCCTCTAGACTTTTACTAGCTTAATCAATCTTAACTCAACTTTGGGACCAACAAAAAACAATTTAAAAACCCTTTAAAATACAAAATTAAACCAGCCCTGCCTTATTAATCATCCTAAACGCGCACGCACACGAAGACATCAATTATGTTCACTCAGAATTCGCACGCATCACTGCATATGGTGGTTCCTGTCATCATTCATTACTTAATCAATTGAGGAAATAAGTGTGGTTAGTCAATAGACTTCGTATGCATCCCTGCAATTACATGAAGTATTTTTTTTTCTTCTTATTATGGATGTTTTCTGTTTATGGTGTCATTAATGATTCTTCTAGGGTTTATCAATAAGTGTAGTTTATGCTATTGGTGTGTGATTAGGAAAAATTGAGTCAATAGAGGAAATAAAATTGTGTGATTACTTAATAAATATGTTTTGTGCACTATTAGGAAAAATAAGACAATAAAATAGAGGAAGATAATACATGACACGTTAATCCACAACAGAAACAGAGGAATAAATGTGGTTAGAGGAATGAGAAATTGTTTTGCTTTTCAGAACTTGATTGGATTTCTTTTCTTATAAAATTGTTTTTCTCAATCTTTACTCACAAGATTTCATTCGTTTCTGCAGAATCTAAGTTTACATTATGAAATTATGTCATTGTGAGAAGTTGGTTATGGAAATACATAATTTATGCACTATTTTTCATTATTTATTGCAGATGAATACATCTTTTTCAATATATTTTCACCATGGTGGAAGGTTTATTAATATTGGTGGAAATACATTGTATCAAGGTGGGAAACTTACTCCAAAGCATGGGTTAGATGCGGATAGGATAGGTTATCTAGATTTAGTTGATGAAGTAGAGAATATGGGTTATAAATTGAAGAAAATGTGTTATAGAGCTCCAGGTATGGATATAAGTAAAGCAATGGTGGAGATCAAGGATGATCAACAAGTACTTCAGATGATTGAGCATTTGCCAAAACAAAACAAGTTGGTAAAGGTATATGTAGAAGGTGTAGAATTGCAACATGAGAATGATGAGGTTGATGGTGAAGCTGGCGCTGAAATAGAATTGGAGGATTATTATTCTGAAGAAGAACACGGTGATGGAGGATTTTCAGAAGATGATAGTAAAATAGAGGAAAGTGATACAGAGGATGATCTTGAAGATGATGAGCTATCAAATGATGAAGAATATGTTGATGCAAGAAAGTATAGACTAGAATATATAAATCAGAGGAAGGCACAAAAGTTGATTGTTTCAAGGAAATCTGTTAGTACTCAAAATAAATCAAATCAAGGCAATGTTATTGTAAGAGTTGATGATGAAGACATTAGTCTTGGGAGTGATTATGCTACTTCAGATGGTGATGTTAATTCTTTATGTACTAGTGAGGAGGAAGACACAGAGTTGATAGATATAAGTAGAAGAAAGAAAATGAGGGAAATTAAAGTGGTTTATGATCCAACTTGTGATCATAAAACACTAGAGTTCACACTTGGGATGAGGTTTGAAAATGGTCATCAATGTAAATCAGCTGTGCAAAGGCATTCCATTTTGAATGGCAGAAATATTCAAACATTGAGATGTAGCAAGCATCAGCTGGAGGTTAGATGTGTGGAAGGGTGTCCATTCAGATTGTATGGAAGCATGATTTGTTCTGAGGGGACTTTTGCAATTAAAAGCCTAAAAAATGAGCATATATGTGCAAGGGAAATGAGAAATAGGCAAGCAACATCCAAGTGGCTTGCAGAAGAGTATATCAATACTTTTAAATTGAACCCAAATTTCAAGGCAAAGGACTTAGCACTTGATTGTATGACCACTTATGCAGTTGAAGTTGGTCAAGCCAAGTGTTATAGGGCAAAAGCAAAAGCTCTTGAAATGCTTAGGGGTTCAGTTTATGAGCATTATGCCTTATTGAGGTCGTATGCAGCCGAACTGATGAGGGTTGATAAAGAGGGAAAATTTGAGTTTTTGCTAGATGATTCAGGCCAATTACAAGGATTTTTTATTGGGTTCAGTGCTTTGAAGAAAGGATTTTTGAGTGGATGCAGGCCTATCATTGGATTTGATGGATGTTTTCTAAAGACTTTTTTGGGTGGGGCTCTTTTAACTGCAATTGGAAAGGATGGCAATAATCAAATGTTTCCTTTGTTTTGGGTTGTAGTTTCGGCAGAGAATGAATTCTACTGGAGATGGTTTCTTAAACTTGTTATGGAGGAGCTTGCTATATCAGATGGTCTTGGGTGGACATTCATCAGTGACCAACAAAAGGGATTAACGGCGGCCATTAGTAATCTAGCACCCTTTGCAGAGCACAGGAATTGTGCTAGACATGTTTATTGCAATTGGAAAAAAAAACACAAAGGTCCAGAATTGAAAAGATGTTTTTGGAAAGCTGTTAGAAGTGGAACTGAGGCAGCCCTGCATCAATCACTTGAGGAGATGAAACAAATAGATCTGAAAGCATACATGGACTTTTCATCAAAAGATCTTCACAGATTCTGTAAAGCCTATATTTCTGATTGGCCAAGATGTGACATGATCGACAATAATATAAGTGAAACATTTAATGGCTATATAGTTATGATGAGAAGTAAACATATAATTGATATGTTAGAGGACATTAGATGTGCTTTGATGAAGAGAATGCATCAGAAATATGGGCATGCTTGTGGTTTGGATGATATTATCTGCCCTAGGATTAGACAAAAGCTTGAGGAGATTAGATATGCAAGTAGACTGTGGATTTGCAAACCTGCTGTGGGTGGAAAATTTGAAGTGTCTAGGGGAGATTATGGATTTATCGTAGAGCTTGATGTAATGACATGCACTTGTAGAGAATGGCAACTAACAGGAATTCCATGTAGTCATGCTTGTAGTGCTATCCACTTCATGCATAAGAATCCAATAGATTATGTCTATTCTTACTACAAAGTTTAGAGATATATACAAGCTTATCAAATTGGTATAGAACCTCTGAATGGTAGGCGGATGTGGCCAGCTGTTGATTGTGAACCAATCAAACCACCACCTTATAGGAAAATGCCTGGTAGACCAAAGAAGAAGAGGATAAGAGGCCCTGGAGAAGATCATAAGAATCCATCAAGATTGTCAAGACATGGGATCCAAATGACATGCAAAATTTGTAATCAGAAAGGTCATAACAAGAAAACCTGTCGTGAGGCAAATAATCCTAATTTTAGAAGACCTGAAAAATTACCTGTAAGTGTCTAGTTTATTTTGCAATAAATATGTTTCTTTCAATGTATTTTACTGTACATTCTTGTATTTTTAGGTGAAAAGGGGTAGACCAAAGAAGACCCTCAATAATGGTGAAGCTTCTACTTCTAGTGGTGCAAGCAACAGGCCAAAGGTGAATTAATTTCAAACTCTGTGATTTAAATGTGCTTTGTGAAATGTGTTGTTATAATTTATAATTTCCAGCTTCTACTTCTCGTGGTTTTTCTACTATTAAGAAATGTGTTATTATAATTGAAAGATGAAAATATGAGAAAATGTTTGTCAAATGAAATGATAAATGAAACTGTAAATTTTATTACATTCTCAAATTCTATTGGTTGTGTGGATAATACATACAGAGGGGTAGATCAAGGAGGAATCATATTATTGGTGAAGCTTCTACTTCTGTTGCTACGAAGGTAAATTGGTTGTTCTTATGTTTCACTATTTTATTTTTTTAATTCTTCATGATTTATTTATTTTTATACAGAGGGGTGCACCTGTTAACACTCAAGTTTCAGAACCATTTGTCATGACAAGAAACTTTGCTGTGGAGCAGGCTGAAAAGAGAACTCTTGCAAAAGAGAGAAGAATGGTATAACAAAGCCTCTAGTTTTTTAATAGGGTGTTTATATGCTATATGTTTGGTTTTATTAACTCTTGAAGTTTTTTTTTCTTATAGGCAAGCAAAGGTTCAGGTGTGCTTATATGTGAAGGTTCTGGAAACATTTACTTGAATACAAGGGTTGGGAGTAGTCAAAATGTAGTTTTTGTAAGTGGGTCAGAGGGTGTGGCAAATGCGTTGAAGTCTGGAAGAGGTGGGAGAGGAGGTAGGCGTGGTGGTCGAGGTGGGAGAGGAGGTAGGTCTGGTGGTCGAGGTGGTAGAGTTGCATCGAAAGATCCAGTGGTTGGTACTTAAGCGAGTAATGCTAGCTAGACATCATTTTGACGTATTTCTGGGATTGTCATTTTGCAAACGTATTGAAATATTTTGTTAGATTTTTTTATGAATTTTTGAATTAAACTAGTTACTTTTGGCTCGTCATTTTTAATATTTCTGGGATTGTTATTTTGCAAACGTTTAGAAATATTTTGTTATAATTTTTTTATGAATTCTCCTACAGTTGTGCTTTTCTATAGCTGATGGTCGTTCAATGAATGTATTTTTATTGTAGGTTCAGTTGCTTGAAAAGGGAATGAACATGGTCCTCTTGTTGCAATATGAATAAATTAGGAGAAAATTTATTGGTCAAGTTCTTAAATATTCTTGTTGCTTCTGATAAATCGTGGGTTAAATAGATATTTATGAAGTTTAATCCAAATCAATAGAAGTAAATATGTTTAGGATTGTCAATTAATGGTGCTGAGATCTACTGCATACTTTGAAATTGAACTTATAGAATTTTTTATTTTTCTGATCAAGCAAACTCACTAATTTTATTAATGAGTGAAAGATTATAACAAGATTACATATGGTAACAGTAGAAGATAATGCCAACTACACAGGTTTTCCTACTCAGATTAGTCCTATGCTTCGTAATTGACAGGAACCTTCTTGGATTTTCAATCCAACCATACGGGGATGTCTCTTAGTCTGGCGTTGAAGCTAGTCACCCAGCTCCACATTCTTCCTTTGATGTCGTCCAAAATTTTCGCCATGTTCCATTCTCTATTTTCAAATACCCTCTTTGTCTTGTCTCGGCTGCTGTGATTGAAGCAATATTATCGTAGGCGGTTTTTGTCTTGTATTCTTCCGTCTGTGCAAGCATTCCATCTCCAACTGTCTTCTGTCTCTTCACTCAAGGGATACCTGTTAATAACAGATACGAAGTTATCAAACATGATTCTTTCTCATTCAAATAATCCCCTCCTCTACCTCCATTCCCAGACCCAAGAGAACTTGATGCATCTTATATGCCTAACCTCATAGTGAGTCCTATCATTTATGCAGCAACATTTGAAAGCAAAGGCATATTAGTGGAGTGACAATCACGTGAAACACTTAGGCATGATTTTCCAACTGGTTATCTTTTCTTTTCTTTTTTGGTTAAGTAAAGAACGTTTATTGATAATCAAACTAAGTTTTACATCATACAAATACAAGTAACATGAGTACCATATCAACTAAAAGGAATAAAACCAACAAAGATCCTTGTGGCATCTTCATTTTATTTTTTTGGAAAAAGCCAAATACATTCATTAGACAAAGCTGGAGCATAAGAAATGCTTTCATAAAAGATTACAATAGAGAAACATACACCACATGAACAACAAAACAGGGAACTAAACCAGAACAACAACAAAAACTATAAAAAACTCAGAACCTATTAAGTGATGCCCCAATGACTTAACCATAGCCACGCATTACTTTTTATCCTCGTAATAATGTCTCCACTGCCTCACGGCCATTGAATATCATCGCGTTTCTCGCCTGCCCTTTCAAATTTGTCAAACCGTACTTTGCGAAATTAATTGCAAATTATAACTCGGCTGCCCGCCATCAAATTTCCATGAACGCGAGAAGAAAACCCAAGAGAAGAACCCATTAATTAAGATACCTAAACTAACAATCAATTAAGAGAATTATCTCATTCTTCTGCTCTCTTCCCAAATTCCATGGAGAATGGAGAATTATAAGAGCAACGCGATTGATTGAAGGAAGCCTATCTTAAACAAACAAGTCGATTGAATGAAGGATTGACGAATTGAAGAATGCAGCCCATCTTAAACAAACAAATGGATTGAAGAATTGAAGAAAGTGATTAAGATTTATGTGCAACTAGGGCTGGTTTATTTTTGTATTTTTTAAGGGGTTTTAAAAAAATCATTAAACAATAATAATTATTTAGTTGGCAGTCTTACTTGGCACCGATGTGGCGATTTTGATTTTTCCGGCGCCACATCATCTTAAAATTGATTGGAAAATTTAATGGTGCATTAAATTGTAAAACTAAAAAAGTTAGTGTATTAAATTGCAAAGAAAAAAAAGGATATGTTGTAATTGATAAATCTTCTAAAGGTCGTGAATTTTTTTGCAATTAACCCAATAATCAATTTCATTGTTGATATCGGTAATATACTGCACATTTTATATTTTTATTGTTGTAAAACTGATCGTTAGAGTTTATTTGACTGAATTTATGTTTGTATATTTTTTTTAGCCTAAAACCAAACATATATAATATTTTCAAATGACTACTAATAATGTTGACATATAGTAGCTAATCAAGTTCTCAATGGTAAATATGTGGTAAATGGTGTTGATATGTCTCCAATTGTTGCATAGTGGTTATGCAACTTCAGCCTATGAAAAATAAGAGATATTTCGAAAATAATAGATTCGCTGGGATGCATGTTAGATGTGTATGCATCGATCTTCATTGTCTACCCAAACTTTCTATGATTTATGCTCTAAAAAAGACATGCTTTCATTCACTATAATTTAATAGAAAGACATTTGTCAAATCTTAGGATATTGAAAATGCAAAGCATTGTTTAACATGTAAGTGTTAGTTATTTTGGACAATACACAATTTTTGTGTAAAATAATATTGTAATTATATTAATTAAAATTATTAACATGTGAATAGAGTATTGAGATATTTGGGATGGCAGAGATGACAGAGATGCAGTTTATAAATGTGGATATTAAAGAGTATATTTTTAGTATTCGAGATTATAGGTATAGTAGTGTCAAATTCAAAACAATATGATTTATTATATGGTTTAGTGGATAAACGTAATTGCCAACCGACCTAATTTTTTTTTTCATTAAACTCTTAAAAAAGTTAATTTTAAGATATTCAACATAAAATATATAAATAATTGATTATTGATAAATATATAACCCTGGGTACAATACTAGTAAGAATTAATCAAACCTGACGTAGTTACGTGTATGTTTTCGCATCAAACTGCAACAAATGCATTGGGATTGGAGTTTTGGTTGGGATTTGGGTCATGGGAATGAGTGTGCCCGGCTGCGCAAAAAACAATTAGGGACTTAAGGTTTCTTACTTTGTTTTTATTACTTAATGCTTAATTTCTTGCCCACGAATTATATTGCTCACTACTTACTAGTTAGAAATTATATATATTAAATGAGCCCGACTTGTTTATTTAATGATCCGAGTCGAGCTTTAATAGGCCCGACACATTCCCACCCACCCTTACTTGTGGTTTTAGTGCTGCTTTTGTTCTTATGATCTCCTTTTTCAAGAACGGCTCGTTTAACTCGTATCTTGTAAGAGGCCTACACCCTACTCAATATTGACCAATAACCTCAAACATCATCTTGTTGTTGGGTTTTTGAAGTACGAACACCATGTTCGTAGCAGCGGAAGTTTAAAGTTTTCTTTCACCAACACAGATTCCTAATATGACTGTATAACATAATTGATTGATAATTAAAACATTAATAATCCTTACAGTAATTCGTATGCGAGATGCTGATCCTTACAGTAATTCGTATGCGAGATGCTGATCCTCTACTACGGTATCCACGTAATCCTCGTCTACGAACTTGTTTCAATTCTCTAAAAGAACTCGCTAGAAGAATTCTATAGAGAGAACCGGAGAAATATTATGAGTGATAAATTGTTACATCTCATAACCTCTAACCCTAGAGGTATTTATATAGTAAAACAGAAACCCTATCTGTGCACATGGGCTTGAGCCCAAGTATATATTTTACCATATTTATGATATAACTAATATATAATCTTATTAGTTAAATCTAATTTAATTAAATAAATTATAATTCTATCCAATAGAATTATTCTATATTTCTCCATAAATTAAATATCTTGATCAAATCAAATAATTAATTCATCCAACTTTAAATAATTAATTCATCCATCTTTAATTCGTAAATTAGGACTACTTGTTGTGTGACCCATAGGCCCTCACATATTAAGCGATTAGTCAAACTAACGGTCTTAGCAGAACCCTAGACAATGAACCAGACAATCTCAATATGTGAGGTACGTTGCGAGGAAATAGCAACAACCTGTAATGTGAAGCTCACAATGATATGATCCTTTCATTCACGAATACTCCGATTAAATCTAGAAAATGATGATGTGTCTATTCCAATAATTTAATCACGTTATCTCATTCTACTAATTGATCACAGTGTCGAATTTGAACACCATTCCAAATGTGACGTGCATTGGTCAATGACTAACGATCCAATTAGTTTTGAGAAGACGAGTATTCTCTCTAAATCTATTTGAGGAATAAATCATATTCTTGGCTCAACTACCGCGCACATGTACTTTATGGTGTGCCCAACACATGCCTAATCTACCCCGTTAGGAGTGCAAGCGTCGGTCATGATCAAAGCCCATCACGCCATACATGTCGCGTGTATTGACCTCAAGTCGAAAGACATTACATTGCTCCACAAATTGATATTCACGTAGACACGTAAATAGAATACACCAAACGGTTTCTCGATTGGGCAAGTCAATACTCTCAAAGTATCTATGCATCCATCATGAGATACCTAGTATCTCGTAGTTGTGAGAACCACTACGTCCTCTAAGGATATGATGCAGATCGCACACCAATCTCAATCGCATCATCGATATCCCAATCTCGATGATCCTTGATTGGGGCTACTTTAAGAACCATGATATAGACAATCGAGATCTCACATCTCAATGACATCATTGGTTCATGGGAACACATATAAGAATAAATGCAAACAATCAAACATAACATTCTATAAGTGTATCACCGAATATTATTACTAACGTCAATAATACTTAAATAACTGAATATGATCAAGTACAATGTCCTTATAATGATCGTCTTTAGGACATTTATACTAACAATCTCCCACTTGGACTAGAGTCAATCACCCACATGTCTAACATTCAAGACTGTTAAAGTCTTTCGTGTTTACATGAACACCAAGTGTTTGGTGAAACATCTTCCAATTTATTCTCGGTGGGAATTCGTTCAAATTCTATCTCTCATCTTGTCATGATCTCTTAGATCAAATACTAACACTTAGATACATGCTTGTTTCTGTTATTGGATCTTGGTTCCTTTGCTTGTGCAACCGCACCAGTATTGTCCCAATATAACTTTATTGGACGACTGGCACTCGGAACTACCCCTAGTTCTTTCAAGAACTCTAAAATCTAGACAGCCCATTTCGTTGCTTCTGATATAGCAATGTACTCAGCTTCAGTTGTTGAATATGCAGAGGTTTCTTTCTTGGAACTATTCCAGCTCACCATTCCGCTATTGAGTGTAAATGCATTACTTGACTGTGACCTGTAGTCATCACAGTCAAAATGGAAACTAGCGTCAGTGAATCCAGTCACTACTAGTTGTGGTTGTCCACCATAGACTAGGAAACATTCCTTAGTTCGTCTAAGATACTTAAGGATGTTCTTAACAGCAATCCAGTGAGTTCACCTGAATTCTGCTGGTATCTACCAATAATGCTAATAGCGTAGGCCACATCGAGCCTCGTGCAATTCATGACATACATGATTGACCCATTAGCCGATGCATATGAGACAATGTTCATGCACTCGATTTCAACTTTCTTAGAAGGACAGTCCTTTCTTGAAAGTTTAATCCCATGAATCGCAAGCAGAGAACCTCTCTTAGAGTTCTCCATAGAAAAACGTCTTAGCACCTCATCTATGTAGGTGGATTTTGAGAGCCCCAACATCTTGCTAGATTTATCTCTATAAATCTTTATGCCAAGGATGTAGCAGACTTCACCCAGATCCTTCATCATGAAGATCTTGGATAACCAATCTTTTATCGATTGCATTAGCAGGATCTTCCTTATTTCTGACATAGTCAAACGATTTGACAACTTCATCAAAACGGATATTCCAACTCCTAGAGGCTTGCCTCAGTCCGCCTCTCTGAATTGAAATCTAATATCGTTTTAGAATAAGTCGTAGGATCATCTTTGTCCGGGATTTCCACGTCATCGTGCTCCTCCAAGAGGAAACTAAATCTGACGGGTAGACGACGATTCCTAGTAGACTTACGGAGTTACGTTTGTGCAGGCTGTACATTCTGATCGTGAGGAGGTTCTTCAACGATGATCTAATCAACGCTTGGAGAATTCTCAGGAGCTACGCTTTCTAGCGTCTCCTGAGCAGGAGATTGAACGATGTCTAAATCGTTCTTATTCAGCCTATTCGAGATTTCTTACGTATGCGAGATACCTCTAATTACGCTCCCACTGGCTGGAAGACGATCACCTAGTGATAGGCTCCCACCATGAGAGTCACTGAATGCTCCCACCGATTCCTTGTCGTGGTTCTCCGACAAGTACTCAGCCTCAGTATTATTTTGTGGTTCTTGAATTTCTTCAAGTTCTATATTTTTTTTTACGACCTTTGTTCCTTAAAGACATAGTCACTTTCAAGGAACGTCGCCTGTCTAGAAACAATAACCTTATGTTTTCCAGGGAGATAGATATAATATCCTCTCGTTTCATTAGGATATTCCACAAATAACACTCTTCACCTTTTGGTTCCAATTTATCAGTGATCATCTTCCTCACATACGCAGGGCAACCCCACGTCTTTCTATGTGAGAATGATGGCTTCTTGCCATACCACAACTCGTAGGGTGTCTGATCAACCGACTTAGATTAAATCATATTCAGAATGTAGATTGAAGTTTGGAGTGCGTGACTTCAAAGAAATGTTGGAAGAGAGGAGAAACTTATCATGGACCTCACCATGTCTAACAGGGTTCAGTTCCTCCTTTCAGACACACCAATCATCTATTGTGTTCTGAGAGGTGTCCATTGTGATTGGACTCGATATAACTTTAAATAATCCAGGAAGGTTTATTGGTCATCTTTCCTTTGAGACAAGATTCACAATTACCGTATGACTCCAAGTCAAACGGGGTTTAGTAGTCCAACTTTCTTAACCTTGCAATTCTATTCTTATTTGCATGACCAAGTTTACAATGCCACAAGAAAAGTAGTGGTTTCCTGATTAGTAAGTTTAAGTCTCTTATTTTGTATATTAAAATTATCATGTCCACAATTCAACAGATATAAACCATTCACAAGAGAAGCATTTCCACAAGTAACGCCATTTAACGTAAATTAGCAACTATTGTTAGAAAAATGGAATAAAAAACCTTCAATGTCTAACATCGGAATGGAAATAATGTTTCTAGTAATAGACGGAACGAAATAAAAATTATTAAGTTCTAGTCTAAAACCACTAGGTAAGTCTATACTATATATCCCTACGCGCCCAACAACAACTCGTGCTCCATTTCCCACGCATGGGACGACTTCACCCGGTCTAACCGCTCTGCTTTCCTTAAGACCCTGCACATTCGTACAAATGTGTGAGTCACATCCGGTATCTAATACCCAACAGTTAGAATTGTTAGTGGACATGTTTATTTCAATTACAAACATACCTATTCCACTGCCAGAAGCACCTTGTGCATTCTTCTCGGCAGCCAGAAGCACCTTGTGCATTCTTCTCGGCAGCCAGAAGCACCTTGTGCATTCTTCTCGGCAGCCAGAACCTTGCAATCCTTCTTCTAGTGCCCCTTATCCTTACAGTAGAGGCACACATCCTTATCTACCCCTTTCTATTTCTTTTGAACACCACATTTAGGTTTCAAGGAATTGGACTTGGCGTTTTTCTTTGTCTTGTTCAATTGCTTCTTCTTCCCCTTAGGGCCAGATCTAATAGATGAGATCACCATGAGCACATTCCTTTCCTTGGAAGTAGTTACTTCAAAAGTCTTGAGCATGTTGTACAGCTCAAGCATCGTAGCTTCCGTCTGATTCATATTATAATTCACTATGAAGCTAGAAAAAGAATCCGGAAGTGATTGAAGAATGGCATAAGTGGAGACATTGTCCCCTAGACCAATGCCTAGGGTTCTTAGTTTCTCAATTAGCCCTATCATCTTCAAAACATGAGGTGAGACCTTCCTTCCATCAGACATTCTACACCTGAACAGATCTCTCATGACCTCATATTTCTCAGAACGAGATTCAGAGTCAAATAGATCTTTCAGATGTTTGAGCATCTTAAAGGGACTCATGTTCTCATGTTGCGTCTAAAGTTCAGGGGTCATGCCTAGCAACATCACACACTGCGCCTGTCCTGCATCATGTTGATGCTTCTCCTGAGCAGCAGCGTCAAACATAGCAAGCTCAGCAGAACCAGGTTCTGGGGTTTTTGGGATTGGCGTGTCAACACGAATTCAATCTTTTCTTGCCTTAGCACCAAACGCATATTTCGGTGCCAATCCAGAAAATTTGGCCCAGCCAATTTGTTAGATTCCAGTACGAATCTCAACGACAATTTACTCATTTCAACCAACCTAGAGAAATAATAGAACGGGAATTAAAATAAATAATTCCTATGATCAATATTCAACAATCAAAATAAACACGGCTTTTATGTTTACTTTGTCTCCATTATTTTCATATACTCAACGACCTCATCGGAAGAGTACCAATTTATATCTAATATAAATCATAATGGACTAGGATCCACATTCCTACTATCACAGCAACTGCTTGGGCTGAATACTATAATGGCAGAACTGGTAGGTCTCAATACCAATTGCACTTTCTGTAATTCCTAGTTGATTGAACCTAGTTCAATCGATGTCCCCTCGTTGTTCCCTTGCTTGGGCTAGTGAAACAACTTAGGTGGTTTACAACCATCACACGACGACATCACATGTCCCTATAAAAGTTCTGTTAGACGTAACTCCGAGCAAAAGACTTGGGTCTTAAATACTCATTGGAATGAAATCTCCGATCTCCTTTTAGTTATGATGGAAGACATCTTTCATTCTAAATGAAAAACCATATTTTATTGAGGAACATTTCAAAGCGGGGTATTTAATTGCTTAAACAAGATCCAATTATACATGCTCAAACAGATAAGAGCAAATATTGGGCGTCGCCTACCCAAACATGAAATACACAGTCCGACAAGTATTGGGCGCCGCCTACCCAGACAATAAATGCGGTCCGACAAATATTGGACGCCGCCTACCCAGACAATAAACGCGGACTCTAACTAATAATGTAAATTCAATTAACATAGACAGTTAGACAAGTAAAACAATTAATCAAGTTATCATGTTTTATTATAAAATTCGAAATATTGTAAATAAAGCACATAATAGGATTTAGCATATAAATCTAATAAACATGCAATTAATAAATACTCGTGGGTAAAATATTGCTAAAATTAGAAATACTAACAAGCTCCAAGTTTTTAGTTAATTCTAAAATTGAGCTCAAAATTATTTGGCCAAAAATTTATTTTATTAAAATTTTAGGATTTTGGTCCAACCAAACATCCCTTCTAACAGTTCAGATTTCCAAAATTCATTCCAACCAAACAGGAATTATTGGAATAATCTGTAATTTCAAAAATTACATAGACTGCCAAAAAGGGGGCTAGGTCAAATTGCAATTTACCAAAATTATTTAATTGCAGATTAATCCCCAGAGAACATCCAATTCTCCAAGGCTAGCCCCAAGACAGAAAAAGTCCCAGCCCTGGTCATTCACGGCCACATCCCCTTCTTCCCTGTTATTTTGACTTGAACGCCGCGTCGACATGGTCGCCCAGTTTTAGGCTACCGGAAAAGACTCGACGGATGGCTGTCCAACAGCCCCTCCGCACCGGCCGATTGATTAAACTCGACGGATTGACTCGCCTAGAGAGTTCTCCTTTTCGGCGCTGCGAAGCGAGTGACTCACCGACATTCTTTAAGTAATAACAAGTTATTAGGGAAAAAGTGAATAGTGTTTCGCAAAAGATTAAGAATTGGTCCATAACCAATTTAAAATTCAAGAAGCAGTAATCATGTCAGCAACTTTTATACCAATATTTTATTAGAAAAACTAATTCCTGACTTTTGCTTACAAAACAATACCACATCTAATAAATCCAAAAACGTTTTGATTTCTAAAACCAAAATTTTATTTCGTTTTACATGTACTGTTTATGCACGAAACAAATTTCAGCCATATAAGTAAGTTGAAATAATTACAAATATTTTACTCACGAATGATACATATAATTTATGTAATACAGACATTAAATCAGCCTGAAGCTCTGATACCACTGTTGGGTTTTTGAAGTACGAACACCATGTTCGTAGCAGCGGAAGTTTAAAATTTTCTTTCACCAACACAGATTCCCGATATGACTGTATAACATAATTGATGGATAATTAAAACATTAATAATCCTTACAGTAATTCGTATGCGAGATGCTGATCCTTACAGTAATTCGTATGCGAGATTCTGATCCTTACAGTAATTCGTATGCGAGATGTTGATCCTCTACTACGGTATCCACGTAATCCTCGTTTACGAACTTGTTTCAATTCTCTAAAAGAACTCGCTAGGAGAATTCTATAGAGAGAACGGGAGAAATATTATGAGTGATAAATTGTTACATCTCATAACCTCTAACCCTAGAGGTATTTATATAGTAAAACAAAAACCCTATCTGTGCACATGGGCTTGAGCCCAAGTATATATTTTACCATATTTATGATATATCTAATATATCATCTTATTAGTTAAATCTAATTTAATTAAATAAATTATAATTCTATATATCCAATAGAATTATTCGATATTTCTCCATAAATTAAATATCTTGATCAAATCAAATAATTAATTCATCCAACTTTAATTCATAAATTAGGACTACTTGTTGTGTGACCCATAAGCCCTCACATATTAAGCGATTAATCAAACTAACGGTCTTAGCAGAACCCGGCCTAGACAATGAACCAGACAATCTCAATATGTGAGGTACGTTGCGAGGAAATAGCAACAACCTGTAATGTGAAGCTCACAATCATATGATCCTTTCATTCACGAATACTCCGATTAAATCTAGAACATGATGATGTGTCTATTCCAATAATTTAATCACGTTATCTCATTCTATTAATTGATCACAGTGTCGCATTTGAACACCATTCCAAATGTGACGTGCATTGGTCAATGACTAACGATCCAGTTAGTTATGAGAAGACAAGTATTCTCTCTAAATCTATTTGAGGAATGAATCTTATTCTTGGCTCAACTACCGCGCACATGTACTTTATAGTGTGCCCAACACATGCCTAATCTACCCCGTTAGGAGTGCAAGCGTCGGTCATGGTCAAAGCCCATCGCGCCATACATGTCGCGTGTATTGACCTCAAGTCAAAGGACATTACATTGCTCCACAAATTGATATTCCTGTAGACACGTAAATAGAATACACCAAACGGTTTCTCGATTGGGCAAGCCAATACTCTCAAAGTATCTGTGCATCCATCATGAGATACCTAGTATCTCGTAGTTGTGAGAACCACTACGTCCTCTAAGGATATGATGCAGATCGCACACCAATCTCAATCGCATCATCGATATCCCAATCTCGATGATCCTTGATTGGGGCTACTTTAAGAACCATGATATAGTCAATCGAGATCTCACATCTCAATGACATCACTGGTTCATGGGAACACTTATAAGAATAAATGCAAACAATCAAACATAACATTCTATAAGTGTATCACCGAATATTATTACTAACGTCAATAATACTTAAATAACTGAATATGATCAAGTACAATGTCCTTATAATGATTGTCTCTAGGACATCTATACTAACACTTGCAACTATCTAGCTCAAAAATGTTAAAAGGAATCCCAGCTTCGTATGCAAATCTGCAAACAGACTCTTTCACTCTATCAAGCTTTTCTTTGCAAACCGCCTCTTTTATGTTTTGATCATGCATCTTCTTGTTAAGATTTAGGTTTTCCTCGGGATTGATTTGATTTGTAAATTTATCAATAGTACTTTTAGAAACCATAGACCCTTGTCTCGAAAACTCACCTGCAATCATATTCATGTCATCAACGTCATCGCCAATTTTCACTTGCGATCTTAACAATTCATTGATTTGTTTTTTTCTGCTTTTCTTCATGTGAGCTTCTTCTATTGCATTCTTGCACTTCTACTTATATTCTGGCTTGGAGTTTTTACAAGCAACAATATTTTTCTTTATACCCGCAATGTGTTGCTTTATTCTGTAAATCCCTCCGCTTATTGGTTTATTGCCCAATAAGCATTGCACCTTATCCAAATTGTTTGGAATTATGAGCACATCGTATTGCCAGCCTACATCATTCGATTTCCTTTTAAGTGATTCACCAGTCACAAAATCTAAGGAATTTCATTCTAACATTATTTAATTTATGCAATTGACCAAGCAAGTAATATAATATAATATATTAATATACCAACCAAGTTACCAACTAGCAAATAACCAAATATGAAATACCAAAGAATTAAGGCCAAAGTAACTATAAAGTATAAATAAATGATTCAAATCATCAAATGAAATAATAATTAGTACAAATGGGATAATAATTAATACAAACTACAAAACTACTACTTACGTTTAAATGTTTAATACAAATTACCAAACAATAATATTAATAAATAATTTACTAATTTAGATTTAGACTATAAATCTATAATACATATTACAATTACAGAGATGCATACTAATACCATTATACCAGTTAAACTTACTTGTGGGCTGTGGTTGTGGACGACGACGCAGGGTTGTGGTTGCGAGCACAGGGGCGCTGGACGCAGGCCGGTGACATGACAGTGATTGTTGACTATTGAGTGTTGAGACTTGAGAGGCAGAGCAGAACCATAGTTCCCTTTCTGAATATGTTTCACAATTCATGTTTGTGAATTGGGTTTTTTTTAGTTAATTTCATTTATTTTATTTACTGGGGATGAAACGACGTCGTTTCAGATTTTTTAAATAAATAAATAATTTAAAAAAGAATACGCCTAGTCGGAATTGCCCGCCTAGGCGGCGCTTGAGGGCCCAACCACTTATCTATCCCGATTAGCACAAAATCCAGTCGAATCCCTCCCGCTTAACGCCTAGGCGTCGCCTAGACCCGATTTTTGCATCACTACATATTATTTGTCGAAAATACAATACTAGTGGCTTCAGTCAAGCGTATAAATGAACAAAAGTTCTTTTATTCATCATATTAATGTTTTAGCATGTTGTCACTCTCATATATAAATATTTTTTTAAAATATAACTTCTCCTCTCATAAAAGTTATATTGATCATTTGGTCTTAATTTGATGGATTTAGTATAACATTCTATTTTTTCCAGAACAACATCCAAATACCAATTCATGAATTGCATTATGTTCAACCAAATTAAAGAGATAATATTACAACTTGTTTCTTTCTCCTTGTCAAGTCTAATCTTGTCATTGCTAAAAATAAATCACAAAGTTTGCATAACAAATGTTTACTACAATTAAGACATATCTAGATTTTTGGATACTTGATGTTTAAATATATAGAGAAAGCATGTAATGTGCATGATCATGATCATGATCTGCCACAGTGATTTGGTATGAGCCTTCCCATGTTAGAGCAAGTTTTCTAGCGTATATGTCATGGGTGTTGTTGAAAACCTTGTGTAGGACCCAATCGTCAAGTTTGAAGAACTTAGCATTTACGTTAACTCCATTCGAATGAGAGCTTTACCCCTAAGTTCCTCGACGGTGTCAGGGTACTACGATAGTTTTGAATTATTGAACTTTATTGTTACCAATCGATAATGTGACGTTGGTACGACCACTTGTACTAAGATGACAGCTTCACAACTATACACCAATAAAAAATGGTGTTTGGCCTGTCCTCGATCTTGGAGTCGTCCGATTGACCCAATTATTTTTTGTTGGTCGGTAAAAAACTCCATTTTATTGATATATAGAAAAATATTTACAAGGAGTGCATAAAGCATAAACAACAGTAGTATGTTCTAATTTCACATTTCAAAAGCCTTCATTCTTCCCAGAACCTTAAGCATTCATATTATCCATCTTAAGGTTTCATAGGGTCGCCTATGGTACGATTGAATTGAGCGGATTCTACAGTCATTCTTGAAACGAAGAGGTTCGATTCAGCCCACTCTTTGCCTTACTCCAACTCCACAGTCTCCCTTTCACCTCATCTACAATCTTATCTATCTTCCAAGTTTCATTTCCGAAGATTATTTCATTCCTCCACTTCCACATGATCCATACCACCCCCACCTATACACCCATTGACATTTTTGCGCCTTCTCTCGTAGGGATCAAGAAGTAGAATTGATAAAAGTGTTCCTTAATGCTTACCGAGAAAGCCGAAGAGATATTGATCCATTTAAGTATCTCCGCCCAAATCTGTTGTGTTGATCTGCATGCTAGGAATAAGTGGCTTGCGGATTCCATTTCTTTCCCACACACCGGCACTTAGCGTTGTCCTCTGACTCTATAATGGAATTGATCAAGGAGGAGAATTGATAAAAGTGGTTGGATTCTAAATGACGACAAGTAATTCTTCCAACCACTTTTCTTTTGCATACTTCAATTTTTTCTTCAAAGAATTTATTATAGTCTCATTAATCTATTGGCCTGGACATTTGCTTGAGTATATCTCGACGTCGAGAAGCTTAGCTTGATGTTTTAATCATTGCAAAACCTTCTTATGTCGTCGATAATAAATTGTGAGTTGTTGCATACTATCTCCGAATGGACTCTGAATTTGTTAATTATAATGTTAGCCCAAATAAATGAGGCAATTTTCTAGTCGCGAACTTGCGCGTAGGAGCCAGCCTTGATCTACTTTGAGAAATAATTAAATAATGCTAACATGTAGATTTTTTTGGCCAAGTGTCATGGGTAGTTTGGCCACTATATACATACCTCATTTCATGAATGACCATGATGATAATATACGTCATAAGTTTTGGGAAGGTTGGTGAGTTATATTTCCCATGTCCTTGACAACTATCACACTTAGGATGTACTTGGAGGCGTCGACTCTCATGGTAGGCCAATAGTATCTCGTTCATATTGCTTTATTCGATAATCTCCTACCACAATGTGGTCGCTGCATTCGCCTTCGTGCATCTCCATTAGAACTTGTCGACATTGATTGGAAAAGATGGATGAGCAACTTGTCTCACTTTCGAACCAAATGAAGAATATGGAGTTCTATATGATTCAAATGGCTTCTTCAAGTGAAGAGGAGGAGGAGGAGGATGAAGATGAAGATGAAAAGAAATATCAACTTGAAGACATGAGCACGAGAGAGTTGGCTCTCAAGCTTACCAATGATGAGATTGATTTTGACACTCATGGTGCTAAGAAGCATAATTTGGAAGATTATGAGTGCAAAGCAATTGATTGTTTAGAGCCTTGTGTTCAAGAGACACTCCAAATGTCTCTTGAGCCTTACTTTCCTCATATTCATGATAACCCTTTATTTGATATTGTGATTGACTATTCTTCTTCTCTTATTTATGATGATGGTAGGTACTTAATGGAGAGGGAAGAAGATGATGAAGAGGGAGAATGTCCCTTGATGGACACGGGCAACGAAGAACAAGAAGATCAAGAAGCATCACAAGACGAGTTGAAGAGCGAAATGAGCATTTCTAAACCTTTACACTCTTCAATTTTCACTTTAGATGATATTGATACTTCTATTGATTTTATTTTACCTCTTTATCACTACTACCCAAAGAAGGAAGTGGAGAAGTGCTTGGGCATCCTTGGACTTAAAGGAAGAGAATGGGAAGAAAGTATGGAGGAAGAGCAAGATGAGCTTCTAATGATGAGAATGCACATGAAAGATGCAAGAATTTGGACTACTATCCATGAGAGCCTCCTTGACTTTGAGGCCAAAAGATTGAAATACAATGGCAAGGAGGACCGATATCCTTGGCCATTCCGATGAGCTTATTTCTTTCCGTCCGGCTTGAAGACGTTAAACTTAGCGCTAAATGGGAGGCAACCCATTCTTTATTGATTTCTTTTATTTTTAGATTTGTAGATTGTTTGATCTTTTTGTTGAGTTTTTGTTTTGTAGGTTGAGTGTTGTGGTGGATGTTCAAGGATGGGAGGTGTGCTTGGTGAAGTTTAAAAGATGAGATGCTTTGGTGCTACAAGGCTCAATGGACAAAACGGTTGTGGTAGCTTGCTTCGTTGGTGGAAAATTTCTAAGGTAACACACTCATCTCCAAACTTTTCATTCAACTAGATAGTTTCATTTAAGTTTGGGGGGAGATTTCGTGTGTTTACCTTTATTTTTTATTGCACCGTTTGTCCTATAATTGTTTAGCTTTGTTGGATGAGATTTTTTGTGGAAGAAAGTGTTTGAGGCATAATTGGTGGTGATTGTTGGTTTTTGATGTTTGGTTGAGCTTGTTGGTATTGATTTGATACTTACTTTTTCATTTGCTTATGTGATGATCTTTGCTTGGTTTAGTGCTCTTAATTCATGATAGACAAGCCCGTGAGCTTTAGAGCCTTTAGACTTTCATATATTTTGGTCTATTTTCCTTCATGTGAGTATCATTCATGCTTGTGTGCTCTAGAACTTGCCAATTGTCTTGTTTGAGACTACTTTTTGTGTGAGATTTGTGAAAGTGATATAAGGCCATCTTTGTTTTGAATAGTCACTTAGCCAAATTGTCCATACCAAATGATATTTTTCCGTAGTTAGCCACTTTGAGCCTATTGATTTGTATTCTTTGGCAACCTAAAAATTTAGCCTATTTGTCCATCTTTTGTGAGCCTAATTTCCCTATGAACTACTGGAGCTTGAATATTGACAAATGAGGTTGAATTGTGGTTAAATGTGATTTTGGGTGGATGAGTTTGGTTTGAAAGTGAAAAGATTGAAAGAAGAAAAAAAAAAGAGAAAAGATGAATTGTGAATTGTACATGAAAAAGATTGAGTTGATAAGAAAAGAAAAAAAAAATTGAAAAGAAAACTCTCTTTTGTACATGCATTTGGTAGAGCTTGAAGTTCAAAAGAGTTCAATGGTCTTGGTGAAGAAGAATGTGCTTAAAAGAGTGAGCAAGTGAATGATGGGGTTGGATTTTTGAGTTGCAACTTGATCAATTGCGACTTTTCTCTTGAGTTTTAGAGATATTCGACGGGATGTCTTTACTTCTCGCTCCGCTAGTTTACGAGTCACTTTATCCAAATCCTCCCTACCCTAACCAAAGAGCCTACATTACAACCAAATGTGAAGTCCTTATTGATTCATGAATTGAGCACATGACATGTGGTGGAGAATTGAGACTTTTGACAAGCATATGGTAGTGCATTTGTGTGATTTGATGTTGGGAGCATACACTTCCTTGATATACACTTTGAGTGATGAGTGATACACTTACTTGTGAGAAAGTTGTGAATTAAGCACTTAATCTTGCATTGATTTGATCATAACATGTGAACTTGTTTGTTGATGTCTCTACCTCTTGTCTTGACTAAATTGATTGAACTTGACAATCACTCATTCTATATTGTCTTGAAAGAATTCCTTCGCAATTCTCCCAATTGTTCTATTTTTCTTTCGTTGCTCGGGGACGAGCAACACTTTAAGTTTGGGGGGGTTGATTAGTGTGAAAATTGCTCGAAATTCATGTGTTTAAATTGCATAATTTTATAGGATTTTGTGCATTATTTACACTTAATTGACTAATTGCAGTTGATTTGGAGAAAGTGTATGGTTTGCTATTTTTATAGGGAAATGAGCATTTTTGGAGCAAAACACGCCTCGATTATATTTTAGAGTCAATCGAAGGAATAAATCGTGAAGAGGAGAAAATGAAATGGGCCTAAATTTGAAAAGTGAATGCTGGCCCAATTGTTAATTAATGGATGACAAGTCCATTTTATTCATTCTGGGCAATTAAATTGCAAATAATTCCGGCCCATTTCTAAATTACAGTTGGGCCACTCTCATTAACAATTCAGCCCACGTGAATTGAAGAAAAACAGAAGTAGCCCATCTATATTTTGGGGGATTAACATACACAGAAGCAGTTGGAAATTTGGGGGAAAAAAAAACACGCAGAGCCGCGGGAGGAACACGCAGAGAACAGAGGTCACACATTGGGGAACGCTCCTCCACCCACACTCCACTCCACTCATTAGTTTAGCTTTTTTTTAATGTTTTAGATAGATTTTAATTGCGTATTTTAATTTTATGTAAGCATTTGGAGGATTTGAAGACCAATTGAGGTGATACCTATTTTAAATTTAATGTTTTGGTATTTATCATTCATAAGCTTGCTTTCAATTGTTAATTTAGTTATTGGCTAGTTTGTTGGTGTTTGGGTGTTTGGATTTATGATGGAATTAGATTTTTAGTTTAGTTTGGATTGTTTAATTCTCTTGGATGGTGTATTGATTAAATTAGTGGGTATTTATTGATCATTTGCTTGAATTCAATTATTAGATTATATTTTGACGCATGATTAGTGCAACGAGAGTTGGTTAGTCTTGATGATAGTATAATCGAGGGTTGAAAATCGAGTGGATTGAATATATATTGGGTTATCGCAACGAGAGTTGGGTAATTTTCATTAAAACCCCATTAATTTACACTAATTATTTGAATGAGAGTTTGAGTGATTAGTGAAGAGACTATAGGAGTTTGGTTTCTAGTATTCAAGTGGAAAAGCATGATTAGGGATTAGATTAGATTAATTTAGATAGAGTAGAACCCCCTAATTGTGTGATTACCCGGGTAAGAACGACTCTATTCTTCCTCCCGATCTTAGGTGGTTTATTAGATACATCCTTAGTGATTGCTCTTATCATACACCAACCAATGAATTAAACGTCCAAGTTAAACTTTAATTGATTTCCACATAATGAAGAACACCCGAACACTACTTCTCCATTTGATCTTGATCATCATTTTACTTATTTTTCATAGTTAGTGTTTATCTTGTCGATTTTTGCATTTAGTTTTAGTAGCTCACCCCATGCTCTTTCACTATAATTACGTGACGCACACAACACTAAGGCTACGCTAGCTAACTAGTCTCGTGGTTCGATAATTTAACCGGGCACTTACTTTTACTACGAGGATCCTCTTATACTTGAGAGGTGAGTATTGAAAAATACGTGTCAAGTTTTTGGCGCCGTTGCCGGGGATTAGTTTTGCTTTTAGTGTAACTTAGTGTTAGTTGAGCGTAATTACTAGTGATTTTACTTTTCGTTGTTTTAGTTCTTAGTTTGCTTTGTCATTTGGAATTTGATACTTGGTTGTTTTTATAGGATGAATGCAGTCGAAGTTGAATGTGGGCAAGAGAGAACAATTCTTGACTACTTTGAACCCCGGATTCAACGGTACTATGATGGAATTGAGCGTCCTCCGATTGTGCCTAACAACTTCGAGATTAACCCGAGTCTAATCCGACTGTTAGAGAAGAGGCAATTTGGGGGTGAGCCACTCGAAGATCCTTATCAACACTTGTCTCGATTCTTGGAGTATGCAGATACGGTTAAGATCAATGGGGTGCATGAAGATACTTTGAAGATGAGGCTCTTCTCTTTCACCTTGAAAGAGAAGGCCAAAGAATGGCTAACCTCTATGATCACCAACCGGGTGACCACTTGGGACGAGCTTTGTAAGAGGTTCTTATTGAAGTTCTTTCCTCCATCGAAGATTCTTCAATGCATGACCAATATCACCCAATTTCGCCAAAGAAACAATGAAAGTATTTATAGTGCATGGGAGAGGTTCCAAAATCTATTGAGAAGATGTCCTCAACACGGATTTGTGGAAGAGCAAACGATTAGTTTCTTCTACAATGGATTAGGATTTCCTTCAAGGCAATATATTGATGCTTCGGCGGGTGGTCAGTTGTTTGCAAAAAGTGCAAAGGTAGCAAAAGAAATTATTGAATCCATTGCTACGAACACTTACGATTGGTCTATTGAGGGGGATGGATATCAAAGAATTGCTCAAATTGAAGGGGACTCAACAACATTGAGTGATACAATTAAGATACTTCTTCATAAGATTGACTCTCTAGAGAGTAATCAAAGGAGAGGAAATGGTGGATGGATGGATGTACCACACATGGTGGACCAAGTTGAGGAGGCAAACTACATCAGAAGGCAACCTTACCCACAAGAAGTTGATCCGAGTGCACATGCACCAAATGATGAGAGGAATGCCTACTTGAAAAAATTGCTAGCCACTTTCATGACTCAATCCAATGATAGATTGGAAAAGATGGATGAGCAACTTGTCTCACTTTCGAACCAAATGAAGAATATGGAGTTCTATATGATTCAAATGGCTTCTTCAAGTGAAGAGGAGGAGGAGGAGGATGAAGATGAAGATGAAAAGAAATATCAACTTGAAGACATGAGCACGAGAGAGTTGGCTCTCAAGCTTACCAATGATGAGATTGATTTTGACACTCATGGTGCTAAGAAGCATAATTTGGAAGATTATGAGTGCAAAGCAATTGATTGTTTAGAGCCTTGTGTTCAAGAGACACTCCAAATGTCTCTTGAGCCTTACTTTCCTCATATTCATGATAACCCTTTATTTGATATTGTGATTGACTATTCTTCTTCTCTTATTTATGATGATGGTAGGTACTTAATGGAGAGGGAAGAAGATGATGAAGAGGGAGAATGTCCCTTGATGGACACGGGCAACGAAGAACAAGAAGATCAAGAAGCATCACAAGACGAGTTGAAGAGCGAAATGAGCATTTCTAAACCTTTACACTCTTCAATTTTCACTTTAGATGATATTGATACTTCTATTGATTTTATTTTACCTCTTTATCACTACGACCCAAAGAAGGAAGTGGAGAAGTGCTTGGGCATCCTTGGACTTAAAGGAAGAGAATGGGAAGAAAGTATGGAGGAAGAGCAAGATGAGCTTCTAATGATGAGAATGCACATGAAAGATGCAAGAATTTGGACTACTATCCATGAGAGCCTCCTTGACTTTGAGGCCAAAAGATTGAAATACAATGGCAAGGAGGACCGATATCCTTGGCCATTCCGATGAGCTTATTTCTTTCCGTCCGGCTTGAAGACGTTAAACTTAGCGCTAAATGGGAGGCAACCCATTCTTTATTGATTTCTTTTATTTTTAGATTTGTAGATTGTTTGATCTTTTTGTTGAGTTTTTGTTTTGTAGGTTGAGTGTTGTGGTGGATGTTCAAGGATGGGAGGTGTGCTTGGTGAAGTTTAAAAGATGAGATGCTTTGGTGCTACAAGGCTCAATGGACAAAACGGTTGTGGTAGCTTGCTTCGTTGGTGGAAAATTTCTAAGGTAACACACTCATCTCCAAACTTTTCATTCAACTAGATAGTTTCATTTAAGTTTGGGGGGAGATTTCGTGTGTTTACCTTTATTTTTTATTGCACCGTTTGTCCTATAATTGTTTAGCTTTGTTGGATGAGATTTTTTGTGGAAGAAAGTGTTTGAGGCATAATTGGTGGTGATTGTTGGTTTTTGATGTTTGGTTGAGCTTGTTGGTATTGATTTGATACTTACTTTTTCATTTGCTTATGTGATGATCTTTGCTTGGTTTAGTGCTCTTAATTCATGATAGACAAGCCCGTGAGCTTTAGAGCCTTTAGAATTTCATATATTTTGGTCTATTTTCCTTCATGTGAGTATCATTCATGCTTGTGTGCTCTAGAACTTGCCAATTGTCTTGTTTGAGACTACTTTTTGTGTGAGATTTGTGAAAGTGATATAAGGCCATCTTTGTTTTGAATAGTCACTTAGCCAAATTGTCCATACCAAATGATATTTTTCCGTAGTTAGCCACTTTGAGCCTATTGATTTGTATTCTTTGGCAACCTAAAAATTTAGCCTATTTGTCCATCTTTTGTGAGCCTAATTTCCCTATGAACTAGTGGAGCTTGAATATTGACAAATGAGGTTGAATTGTGGTTAAATGTGATTTTGGGTGGATGAGTTTGGTTTGAAAGTGAAAAGATTGAAAGAAGAAAAAAAAAAGAGAAAAGATGAATTGTGAATTGTACATGAAAAAGATTGAGTTGATAAGAAAAGAAAAAAAAAATTGAAAAAGAAAACTCTCTTTTGTACATGCATTTGGTAGAGCTTGAAGTTCAAAAGAGTTCAATGGTCTTGGTGAAGAAGAATGTGCTTAAAAGAGTGAGCAAGTGAATGATGGGGTTGGATTTTTGAGTTGCAACTTGATCAATTGCGACTTTTCTCTTGAGTTTTAGAAATATTCGACGGGATGTCTTTACTTCTCGCTCCGCTAGTTTACGAGTCACTTTATCCAAATCCTCCCTACCCTAACCAAAGAGCCTACATTACAACCAAATGTGAAGTCCTTATTGATTCATGAATTGAGCACATGACATGTGGTGGAGAATTGAGACTTTTGACAAGCATATGGTAGTGCATTTGTGTGATTTGATGTTGGGAGCATACACTTCCTTGATATACACTTTGAGTGATGAGTGATACACTTACTTGTGAGAAAGTTGTGAATTAAGCACTTAATCTTGCATTGATTTGATCATAACATGTGAACTTGTTTGTTGATGTCTCTACCTCTTGTCTTGACTAAATTGATTGAACTTGACAATCACTCATTCTATATTGTCTTGAAAGAATTCCTTCGCAATTCTCCCAATTGTTCTATTTTTCTTTCGTTGCTCGGGGACGAGCAACACTTTAAGTTTGGGGGGGTTGATTAGTGTGAAAATTGCTCGAAATTCATGTGTTTAAATTGCATAATTTTATAGGATTTTGTGCATTATTTACACTTAATTGACTAATTGCAGTTGATTTGGAGAAAGTGTATGGTTTGCTATTTTTATAGGGAAATGAGCATTTTTGGAGCAAAACACGCCTCGATTATATTTTAGAGTCAATCGAAGGAATAAATCGTGAAGAGGAGAAAATGAAATGGGCCTAAATTTGAAAAGTGAATGCTGGCCCAATTGTTAATTAATGGATGACAAGTCCATTTTATTCATTCTGGGCAATTAAATTGCAAATAATTCCGGCCCATTTCTAAATTACAGTTGGGCCACTCTCATTAACAATTCAGCCCACGTGAATTGAAGAAAAACAGAAGTAGCCCATCTATATTTTGGGGGATTAACATACACAGAAGCAGTTGGAAATTTGGGGAAAAAAAAAACACGCAGAGCCGCGGGAGGAACACGCAGAGAACAGAGGTCACACATTGGGGAACGCTCCTCCACCCACACTCCACTCCACTCATTAGTTTAGCTTTTTTTTAATGTTTTAGATAGATTTTAATTGCGTATTTTAATTTTATGTAAGCATTTGGAGGATTTGAAGACCAATTGAGGTGATACCTATTTTAAATTTAATGTTTTGGTATTTATCATTCATAAGCTTGCTTTCAATTGTTAATTTAGTTATTGGCTAGTTTGTTGGTGTTTGGGTGTTTGGATTTATGATGGAATTAGATTTTTAGTTTAGTTTGGATTGTTTAATTCTCTTGGATGGTGTATTGATTAAATTAGTGGGTATTTATTGATCATTTGCTTGAATTCAATTATTAGATTATATTTTGACGCATGATTAGTGCAACGAGAGTTGGTTAGTCTTGATGATAGTATAATCGAGGGTTGAAAATCGAGTGGATTGAATATATATTGGGTTATCGCAACGAGAGTTGGGTAATTTTCATTAAAACCCCATTAATTTACACTAATTATTTGAATGAGAGTTTGAGTGATTAGTGAAGAGACTATAGGAGTTTGGTTTCTAGTATTCAAGTGGAAAAGCATGATTAGGGATTAGATTAGATTAATTTAGATAGAGTAGAACCCCCTAATTGTGTGATTACCCGGGTAAGAACGACTCTATTCTTCCTCCCGATCTTAGGTGGTTTATTAGATACATCCTTAGTGATTGCTCTTATCATACACCAACCAATGAATTAAACGTCCAAGTTAAACTTTAATTGATTTCCACATAATGAAGAACACCCGAACACTACTTCTCCATTTGATCTTGATCATCATTTTACTTATTTTTCATAGTTAGTGTTTATCTTGTCGATTTTTGCATTTAGTTTTAGTAGCTCACCCCATGCTCTTTCACTATAATTACGTGACGCACACAACACTAAGGCTACGCTAGCTAACTAGTCTCGTGGTTTGATAATTTAACCGGGCACTTACTTTTACTACGAGGATCCTCTTATACTTGAGAGGTGAGTATTGAAAAATACGTGTCAAGTTTTTGGCGCCGTTGCCGGGGATTAGTTTTGCTTTTAGTGTAACTTAGTGTTAGTTGAGCGTAATTACTAGTGATTTTACTTTTCGTTGTTTTAGTTCTTAGTTTGCTTTGTCATTTGGAATTTGATACTTGGTTGTTTTTATAGGATGAATGCAGTCGAAGTTGAATGTGGGCAAGAGAGAACAATTCTTGACTACTTTGAACCCCGGATTCAACGGTACTATGATGGAATTGAGCGTCCTCCGATTGTGCCTAACAACTTCGAGATTAACCCGAGTCTAATCCGACTGTTAGAGAAGAGGCAATTTGGGGGTGAGCCACTCGAAGATCCTTATCAACACTTGTCTCGATTCTTGGAGTATGCAGATACGGTTAAGATCAATGGGGTGCATGAAGATACTTTGAAGATGAGGCTCTTCTCTTTCACCTTGAAAGAGAAGGCCAAAGAATGGCTAACCTCTATGATCACCAACCGGGTGACCACTTGGGACGAGCTTTGTAAGAGGTTCTTATTGAAGTTCATTTTACTTATTTTTCATAGTTAGTGTTTATCTTGTCGATTTTTGCATTTAGTTTTAGTAGCTCACCCCATGCTCTTTCACTATAATTACGTGACGCACACAACACTAAGGCTACGCTAGCTAACTAGTCCCGTGGTTCGATAATTTAACCGGGCACTTACTTTTACTACGAGGATCCTCTTATACTTGAGAGGTGAGTATTGAAAAATACGTGTCATAAACATGCATGCTAAAGAAGTAAATAACATAGTCATTTATAGTGGTTCCGACCCAGTCCTACATCCACTCTCACAGCACAGCTGTGATGTTAATTCCTTATAAAGGAGTCATTGCTACTTTAACGTCCCAAGAGAAGACGTCTTGCTACTTTATAGTCCCAAGAGAAGACTTGTGACCTCGATACACTTCCAAGTGCAATTGGGTCTACTTGTTATCACGAGAACACGTACTCTTACAATGAACTTTTCAAACTTAGCTTCTAGGGGTTTAGGATAAAATGGTTGGTTTGATGATTATGAACTGGATGAGAATTTCTCTTACAATTGGATATAACCTTAAGCTAGGATTGAGAAATTTTCTCTAAGCTTGGAATATATATATGTGACTAAACTGACTTAGATATTATGAGTTCACTCACTGTTTGAAAGATGATGCTTGTTGGATCTTCATGAGGTTCTCTTGAGATGTGTTTGATGATGAACATTTAAGTACATTTGCTCGTGTGTCAGATATGAATAAGAACTCATATATATAGTGTAAGATTTGAATGTTACCGTTGGACACAATCAAATCTTCCACTATTTAGGGAATCACAATCTTCTAGATTGATACTACTGAATATTAACGTTGCCTAGTAATATTCAATGCACCATAAACTTTCCTTTCTTGAGCTCTATGTCGTGTCAACTTTTAGGTGTTTGATGTCATCTTCTTATTGGTCCACGTCAGCTCTGATTTAATCTTTTAATATGAATACAGATGACATTTGCCTCAGCTGGTCTTGAGTTTATCTTCTGATCTTGACATTTGAGCTTCTTGATTATTTCCCCAAATGTACGAGGCTCATCTGTCTAATTACCAGCTTGGTCCTCAGCTGATAGTGATACTCAACTGATGAGACCTCAGTTGATCAGTCGAGTTCACCCTCAACTGCTTCTTTCTCTTCTGGCCTTGGTCTTCTCTTCTTGAGCATACATGAGTCTCTCCACTACATCAGCTAGGTTCCCACTCGACTGATGCTGACAAGAATCTATCTATTACAAGATGAATAATGAAGTTGTCTATACAATACAATTTATCATATTACAAGTTGATTTGATTTATCAAAACTAAACGTAAGGATATCGACTGGCCTGAATATCCCAACATTTAATTCATAAAGTAAACAAATAAATAATTGATTATTTAATTGGTCCCTCAAATTAATTGAGCCTGAATAAGACCTGGCCTAATAAATCAAGTTAAATTCAACTTGGACCTCTAAAGTCTAATAAATCAAGACGGGCCATTAAAGTCTAGTAAATCAAATCGGGCTCAAATCTGATATTCGAAAACAAGCAATCAATTCAACCCAATAAGTCAAGTTGTGGATAAGAACAAATATTTTCAGTCCATCAGATCTGGCTACACTTATAAAAATGGGTTTCATTCCACTCGTTTGGGATATGAAAACATGAGACATTCAAGGCTCTAAAATTATCTGCAGGGATTTAGAGTGTTCTTTTGCATTAGAATGAGCTCAAATGCGTTCTTCATACAAATTGACCAAAAACAATGTTTGATCCGGGATCAAGGTGCTAAACCCCTTAGATCGATGTTTCTTCAAGGAAGTCCATCAAGAACGGTCTTCGATCCAGGATTAAGGTGCTACACCCCTCCGATCGACGTTTTTCAATTTTGAGTTCTTTGTGGAACTTCAACGACGCCCGTCCCGAAAGTCCCTAAAATTGACATTTAATCCAAAATAAGGTGTCTAGCCCTTGAATTCACGTTATAAAGTCTCAAATTCAAGCTCGGATAAGATTCTATTGCGAATCCTACTTTGAAAAACTCGGAAGCTAAAGTCAAAGTCAATGAAGAGAAGGATAAATTAGAGATTTGTAACCCGCAAAATTCTCGATTTAATCCAAAATAATTAAAGTTGCATTTCATTTTCGTGTGTTTATATTTAATTCACGAAATTTTTCGTTATAGTACCATCACATCCCCCATGTGGCGACTTCAACGTCGAGGCCCATACCTCTAAAGTCTAAAATTAGATAAACTATCGACGTCCAACATCCAAACACCGCACATATTAGTGACATTGATTTTATCTTTACTATTGGCTAAGTCTTATAACTTTGGGCTAAAGTCGGCCTCAAAGTTAGTGAACTCCTGTGATTTTATCGTCGTCCAAGGTATATACTCGATGTTGAAGATGCTAAGCATGATGGGTCATTTTCCCATCATGTTTGTCAATTTTGTGTGTCACGAGACCGTTATAATAGAGTGGTTGGTCAATATGGGGATGATGTGTGTTTCAAAGTAATGTTGTAGCTTTTTGGTAGTTGTGACCACTAACTAGTGTTAATACGAGCTTCTCCATCGCCGTCTCGTACTAAGATGACATTTACGACATTGTGTTAACGACTAGGTAGAGTTTCAAATCCTCATCCTCCTTAGGCTTGGTCAGCACTAGCAGCGTTGCTAAGTATTCTTTCATTTTTTGAAGCATGTTGTTCAGTCCACACGAATCCATCATTCCTTTTAAGAACATTGTAGAACAAATGACATTTGTCTAGCGACTGAGATTTGAAGCGGTTCATTACCGCCACTCTTCCTGCCCACTTCTACACCTCCTTTACATTTCGTGGTGATTGAATGTTAATGATTATCTCAATCTGACTAAGGTTTGACCCGATTTTTAAAGAACTTAAACTGAATTTGAATCTCGAGGACGTAAAATGAAAAAAAGTAAATATTTAAAGTACTTAAATTGAATTAGATTTAAATTACGGGACGTGATTAAATTATCCATTTATAAATATTAAAATTTTTAAAAGAAATATTACAAGGATATTTTTGTAATTTTATATATTATTTAAAATTTTAATTATTTTATTACATAACAAAGACATATCGCACTATGACGAAAGTGAACGACGTGTCACCTTTTAATAGATTTTCTATTGCCGGGAAGGACGAACAAAAATCCCTTGAAGCAACTCATAACTTATAAGATATTTAGAACTTATAAAAATTTATAACGTTTAAAATAAACATATCCAAACAACCTCTCACTTTTCCATGTAAACTTGCATATTTCAGAAAAATTTACAATATACTATGTACATATGTAAATATATATATACTATATATATATATATATTTTTTAATCATAACACTTGTTATATTTGATGATAAATTTGATATATTATTTAATATAAATATTTAAATATTCTATATCATATATATAACAATGTTATGATTAGAATATATATTGATATCACATATACAATTGATGACATATATTGAATAAATAATTAGCATAATAAAGTTCAAATCTACCCAAAAAAATGTAATCAACTTGAAACGAAGGAAAATTAACATTTGCATGAAAATAACTCTACTAAATCCATATTGTACAATTTTAAGCAATTAAAATTATGATAGTCAAACGTACGTTCTAATCAAGAACTTAATTTAAAGTGAAATTACAAAATCGTTACTAATTAATAATATACAACCCAATAAGGTAAAAGGCATCTCATTCTATTAAAAATCATTCCTCACTCTAACTACATTGATATAACGTATGCAATATATTAATGATATTGATTAAATATATTAGTATATTAAGGATTAAATCTCCCAAAAACAATGTAGTCAAAACGGATAGAATGAAAATGAAATTTTGCATGAAAAGAAGAGAATCCTATTAAATTTATTAGAATTTTAAATTTTTAGGCAGTGAAATTATGATAGTCAAACTTTCTTTTGTAATCAATATGATTTAAAATGAGATTACAAACTCATTATTAATGTCATTTATAATATACAACCAGATTTAAGATATAATTCAACATGAAAAGAGTATCATCCAAAATGTCCGATCAGAGTGACACTTAACAATTTAAACCCTCTATTAATTTTTTTTTCACAGTAGAATTTAAAAAATCACCCAATTATCAAAGAACTTATAAGTTAATCATTTTAATAACTTACAAACTATTTAAAATGTCACCTTATAAACTACTGTACAGCTTATAATTAGATGTTTAAAATAAATTTAGTAATTAAAACTAACTCTAATTCTCCCAAGCAATATAGAGACGAGTAGTGTGAAACACATTTGTTACACACTGAGTTTCCGATATGCTATATAAATATTTGATTTTTTTTAATCACAACACTTACCCCCTCTGTCCAAATTCATTTTATTCATTACATCAGACACGAATTTTAATAAATATTAATAATTAATTTATATATAAAATAGATGGTTGAGACTTCAAGTATAATGAAGTATTGTGGGGTTCACTTATAAATAAAACAATTGTTATTAAATAAAGTAGTGATAATTTAAATAAAATAAAATAATGATTAAAGAGTGAAGATAGAGTAGTATAAATGATGCAAACTATTGTTTTTAAAAAGGGAATAAGAATAATGAAATTGAATAAAGAAATAAAATAATGTGATAATAATAAAATTGGAGGGGTGGAGTATTTGATTGTAAATTTGATATTTTAATTATGTAATAATAATTAAATATTTTTCATATGTAAATCGATGTCACGTATGCCATTAATGATAATAATTAGTGCAATAAATAAAGTTTAACAATCCGAAATATAATGCAGTCAAATTGGATAGAATGAAAAATGAAAGTTTCTAAAAACTATTTCACTACAATTTTTTTTATTTTTTTTAGGCAATTGGAATTATGATATTTAAACTTGGGACCTTCTATATGTAGTCAGAGTGTCGTAACGTGTCTTAATGACTACCGTAGTCAGTTAATCTAAGCCATTAAAAATCTAATCTAAAGGTTTAAATTTGATGACCTGTTACCTTTTGTAAATTTTACGATATGTATTGTCGTATTATGTCGTAAAGTGTCATAAATTTGTATTTTCTATTAAATTAAATTAATTAAAATATATTATTGTAAATTTACATTTTTATCCTTATACAATAAAATAATTTATTACAACAATTATCTACACCCACTAATTTTATGAGTTCACCCCAAATCATTTTTTACCATAGTTATCTGCACCCATTTATTTTATGAGTTCACCCAAATCATTTTTTACCAAAGTTATCTGCACCCATTCATTTTATGAATTCACCCCCAAATCATTTCTTTTTTACAACGGTTATCTACACCCGCTCATTTTATGAGTTCACCCCCAAATTATATTTTTACCAAAATTATCTGCACCCGCTCATTTTATGAGTTCACCCCCAAATTATTTATATACCACAATTATTTGCACCCGCTCATTTTATGAGTTCACCCCAAAATATTTTTTTAAAAATAATTACATTTAAAAGACTATATTATTTTTTTATTAATTAACACAAAATATAATAAAATCAACCCTAATTTATACATTTACAATCTACAACCGAGTCATTGCCGAGTTACCGTCGATTCACCACCAAATCACTCATATTTTTAGAAAAAAATCGTAAAAACATAATTAAAAAAAACTATCGAGATTAGGCACAAATTTTAATTCTTCAAGTTTTTAGCAACATACTCACAATCCTCCGTCGAGCCGTCGTCAGCCGGAGGAAGAGGCTGCGCAGGAGCAGGGTGAAGAAGACGGATGAAGCAATGTAGCTTCGATTTGGACAGAGATGAACGACGAGAGAGAGGCAGCGTCAATCCGAGTGTTGCAGGCGAGCGCCGTTGATGTAGGAGAAGCTCCTGGATCGCGAACGCAAGGGAGATTGATCGAAGCAGTCGCGTCGGTGGTCGAAATGAGGAGAGGATTTCGGCCACCATGGATCGTGGCCGAGATGGAAGATTATGTCGATTGTTATGGAAGTGAAGAATCGCGATTGCGATTCGAGGAGGGGTCTCGGGCTTCAGCGGCCGAGACCGAAGCGCCGCCTTCGCCGTCGAGGGGGTGGTCGGGCATGGTGGTGGCTGGGTCACCCGCCGACATGCATGGATTTCCGGCAGGTCCTTTACTCATCAAATTAAAATTAAAATTTAGGTGCACCGCCGATCGACTTTAATAAAATTATACCTATAATATTATTTTGTATTAAAATTTAAAAAATACACATGCAAAAAATGGAAAAAAAAGACAGGAAAATTTAAAAAGAAAAAAAAACAAGGAAATAAAAAATTTGAAAAAAAAATTGAAAATGGGAAGAAAAAAAGAAAGAGGAGGGGGAAGAAAAATTAAAAAGAAAAAAATTGAGATTTGTGGCTAATTTCGATAGTTTTTTATTAATTATATTTTTACGTTTTTTTTTTTAAATATGGGTGATTTGGTGGTGAATTGATTTTTTAGAGTTTATTTTATTATATTTTATATAAAATAATAAAAGGATAATATAGTCTTTTAAATGTGATTATTTTTTTTAAAAAAAATTGGGGTGCACTCATAAAATGTGCGAGTGTAGATAACCGTGGTAAAACAATAATTTGGGGGTGAACTCATAAAATGAGCGAGTGCAGATAATTGTGGTAAAAAATAATTTGGGGGTGAACTCATAGAATGAGCGGGTGTAAATAATTGTTGTAAAAAAGAAATGATTTGGGGGTGAACTCATTAAATGAGCGGGTGCAGATAATTGTTGTAAAAATATGTTTAGGGGGTGAATTCATTCAATTAGCGGGTGCAAATAATTGTAGTAAAAATATGAAGGGTGTGCACTCATTAAATTAGTGGGTGCAGGTAAAATATAAATAAAATTTAAAAAGAAGGGTAATATAGTAAATAACAAAATATAATTTAAATAATGCTAAAAATAACTGAAACGTGTATGACAGGTAGTATGTCGTTTTTACAGTTACGACGCCACATGGCGCGATTCGATAAAGTGACTGCGTAGTCACTTTGTAAAATGTGACTACCGTAAGAATTGCTCTTTAAACTTTTTAGTCAATCATACTATTTAAATCACACTACAAATTTTTAGGCAATTGGAATTATGATAGTACGTGAAACTTTTCTACCTTGTCAACAATTTGTGAAATTACAAATTCTATATTAATGTCATTTGTAATTTGTAATTTGTAATATACAACCAACAAGATAACAACATTTCATTATTCTATTAAAAATCATCAATCATTCTAAACACGTCACGCATGATAAGATTAAATTCAAAATGATTAGAAGACGACACATGATAATTACTTAAAATTTTTTAGGCGTGTTTTTTTTAGTTGAATTGTGTTAAAATTTAAATTAAATTTATTTCGTCCATTAAATCTGTATTATTATTTTTTACACCTAAATTCCAATACAACATAATAGCCTACTTACCCATATAATGTTCAAACAAACCCAGCTCATAAGTTTTTGTCTTGTTACTAATATTAATTTATGAATATGACAATGAATTTGTTGAGAGTATTTCACAATTATTAAAATATTTATATATTTTTTAAATCAAATTTATTAAAATTATATATGATTTTTTATTATAATTATTCAAATCACATGTGATTTTTTTAAAAAAATCAATAAAATATATATTTGTTTAAATACATACGGAGTATATTAAATTAATAAGTATTCCCTCTATGCAATTTTATATTCTCACTTTTTTTTTTAGTTTGTTCAATTTTATTATTATAGTATTATTTTCTTTTAAAAATACTGTACTACACTACTAGACATGTGCAACAGTTACAAATCGCCGGGTTCGATTAGAACTCGACGAGCCGATTATGATTACGTTTTTTTAACCGTTGGTTTTTTTTGTTCGTTTTTTGTCCTTTTTTATTCGGTTTAACTCTTTTTTTCAGAAAATACATTACTACTCCATATAATTTAATACGCACTCTACAAAATGTAGTCTCATTGGAGGGGACACATGTTTTAAGGAAAATGCAGATAAAGTGAATAATGTAAGAGTATTATTGTAGGGTATTGTGGAGTCCATTGTGAATAAAGTGATGATTGAAGTAAAGTGATGGTTGAAGGGTGACGATTTCCATATATTATATGAGACTACATTTTGTGGACGGAGAATATAAGACAAATGAGACTTCATCTCGTGGACGGAGGGAGGGAGTACGATTTATACAACTTAAATTTATACTTAGAAAATAGAATAATTGTGTATAAAAAAAGAACTTTATATAAATAAAAAAAAAAGAACTGTCAAACCGGTGGTTTAACCGAAACTGGCGGTTTTGAAAATCTATAACCGTATCCGAACCTCAATTTTATAGTTACGATTCATTTTTTTAACTGTAATCGGTGGTTCGACCAAACCGGCGGTTACAAACCGTTTGGTTTGTCCGATTACAGTTTCGATTTGCGCATGTCTATACATTACTTTACGTCAACTTTACCCATTATCTACTTTATACGTAAATTATCATTTTTTTTTTATAATTATATTAAAAGGCAAAATTAATTAGAAAAATGTGTATATATAAAGATTCTCACTTTTTTTTTTGTTTGCCAATTTTATTATGCTTATTTTTTAAAATAATACTACACTGCAATACCTTATCTCCACATTTTATAAAGTTTATACATACTCTATTAATATTTCTTAAAAGGCAAAATTAATTAGAAAAAGTGTATATGGAGTATAAAGATACTGTAAATATTTTTTCCAAAAAAAAAAAAGCTGTTAGTTAAACAACCCTTACTAAACCCTAATCATTTAAATACTCGCGCACACACACGAGCACACCCGTTCATCGCTGTCTCTCTCTCCCGGCGTTGTCCTTCACTTTCTCTCTCTAAACCCTAGAAAGAGAAACCAATACCAATAACGGAGTCTTCTTTCTCTGGGGTTTAGATTTCAATTCTCATTCAATTTTGTGTTATACAAGACACAGAATTAGAGTTTTGAGGGGCGATGGATCTTCAGAGTTTGGCCGTGATCTTGCAGGGTGCACTTAGCCCCAATCCTGGTGAAAGAAAAGCCGCCGAAGATAGTCTCAATCAGGTACATCCGTCTTTGATTGATTCTACTGGAATACTGTTTTTTATTATAAAGGAAGGAGATTTTTGCTTCTCAGTATTTATAGTTGACGCGCCTGCTCATTTATAAGCGTTAATAGAATTCAAGTAATTGGAACTTGAACTCGTCGTTGTTGGTGCGTTTTTGCAGTTCCAGTTTGCACCTCAGCATTTGGTGAGGCTGTTGCAGATCATAGTAGATGGGAATTGCGACCTGGCAGTTAGACAAGTGGCAAGCATATCCTTCAAGAATTTCGTTGCCAAGAACTGGGAACCTAATGAACCAGGTAAAATTAGGATTTCATCAGTAAACCTCTGGGAAAAATGTGTTCTGCATCGGTGCCTATTAGGATAATTCATTTATAGTAGTTTTTAATGATGCGGGACGAGGATCACACAAAACATGGTTCTTTTGAACACAGTGGCAGGACTACATAGATCATCCCTACATAGAGATATAAGGACTTAGTTGTAGTAGTACGTGTTGTATCCTGGGGGCAGGCTTGGGATTGTCTAATTTATGGAGCTGAAGTATTAAAATGGAATCTGATTGTGCTGTCTATGTATGTTTTTGATGCAATTTGTACTTTGATGTTAATTTTTTTTTTTTAAATTTCAATGTGGTAATAGGTGAACAATCAAAGATCTTGCTTGCTGACAAGGAAGTGGTGAGGCAAAACATACTCAATTTTATCACGCAAGTGCCCCCCCTTTTAAGGTATTGATAAATTTCCCCATATTTACTTTGTATTAAAGCTATAATTTCCAGATGCCAAATATTTAGTGTGTATATATGTATATATATACACACACAGTCAGCTTGTTAAAGGGTTACTGTCGGTGTTCTCAAACCATGCCTTTTGATGTTATAATGTGATTATGAATTGTGTCTGTCCTTAGTCAATAGAGTTTGAACAACTATTGCTAACTTTTGAAGCTGACTTTTATTCCAATCAGAGCACAGCTGGGTGAATGCTTGAAAACAATCATACATGCGGATTACCCAGAACAATGGCCAGCCCTGTTACTCTGGGTAAAGCATCATTTGCAGGACCAACAAGTATATGGAGCTTTATTTGTACTCAGGATCCTCTCCAGAAAATATGAGTAAGTTAATGGAAGTGATTTCTTTTAATTTTCTTTTTCAGTCAAATTCTGTTATCATATATTATCTTGAGAATCAGGCATCTCTCTGATTCTTGTTGTGTGTATGGTGAATGTGCCATCTATGAATCATCATCTTCTGATTTTGCTGGAGTTGGTTGTATTTCCTTCTGCTTTGATAGGGAATTCTGTTATTACTACCACTGCACAATATTTTCTTTTGTCTTGTGGGAATACCAAAACAAGCTATTATCTGTTGTGCCCCCATCAAACTGATTTTCTTTTACATGTTAAAGCTATTTGGCACAGTTAATTATTGTGGAATTGTATGTGGAAGTTTATCAATTATCAGCACAATAAGGATTACTATTTTTTTTTTATATGAGACTACAAAGGAATATGTTGAGTGTTTTGTTCTATGAAAAGAAGTTCTGTGTGTACAGGCTCTGCATTAATGGATGCATATGACTAAATATCTCTCATGCACATGTCCTGACTGTTTATGTTTTTTGTAGGTTCAAATCGGATGAAGAGAGAACACCTGTTAATCACGTTGTGGAAGAAACATTTCCTCATCTGCTTAACATATTTAGCCGCCTTGTTCAGATTCCTAACCCAACTGTTGAAGTAGCAGACTTGATCAAGCTGATTTGCAAAATATTTTGGTCATGTATCTATGTATGTCCACATCCTCAAGTTCCAAACTTGTTTTATATGCATATCGATTCAGTTTGTTGCATTTGAGCAGTATCAATTCTTTCTAGGTGTTTTTGACCAATTGATTTTTAAGATAAGAACCCTTTTGCATAACAGAAGTATTCATTGATTTCCATGCTATCTCTTGTTGTCAATTATTTTTATCCTCTATAAATTCTTGTGCATGGGGTATCATGAAGCATTTAATAGACTTAGTTGTGTGATAGTTGTCTTTGATGTCGTGTCTCTTTAGAAGCCTACTAAAAATTACTCAAATTAAGACAAGCTATATTTATACATATAATTCCAGCACATGGTTGTATGCCAATTTTAAACTAATTTCGTGTTAACTGTGCAGTTGGAGGTTCCTAAGCAGTTATTTGATCCAAACGTGTTTAATGCTTGGATGATTCTTTTCTTGAATATATTGGAGAGGGCTGTTCCTGCAGAAGGCCAACCTACTGATCCTGAGCTGAGAAAATCATGGGGATGGTGGAAAGTGAAGAAGTGGACTGTTCACATACTAAACCGCCTATATACTAGGTTATTAGTTATTTACTTAATTTATTTTCATCAAATAGTTCTTATACGCTGAACTAGTCCTGATTTGGTTGATACTCCTTGGTTCTTCACCCAGATTTGGGGATGTGAAACTTCAAAACCCAGAAAACAAAGCTTTCGCTCAAATGTTCCAGAAGAATTTTGCAGGGAAGATTTTGGAGTGCCATCTAAATTTGTTGAATGTTATCCGAGTTGGTGGCTATTTGCCTGACAGAGTTATCAATCTTATCCTGCAATACCTCAGCAATAGGTTTGTCAATGAATCTTTTAGTGTTATAATGCTCTCTGTTGTTCCAGATTTGCCAATTGTTTTCTCATTTATTCCCAAATCCACCTCCTTTCATGATCATTATTCATATATGGATTTGGGATGGGCCGAGTGGCCAACCTAGCCACTGTTTTCTTTCATCAACCATAACAAGCTATACCCCAAATGCTTGTCTTTCTATATCTGTTAATGACCAATGATTATGGAGTGTTTCTTTGTAGATTGACATATTGAGCATTATGATTTAGCAATATATGGGTGGGAGCTCATACAAGTTATTTTAAGAGTACTGTATGTTCAAGTAACTGAATGACCTTTGATCAGATCTTACTAGAATTCTATATCTGTAGGGGATATATGTAAAGAAATGCAGAATTTGGATAACTGTGTTGAAAAAGCTCCTTCATTGTAGCATGCTCTTCAGGAATGGATAATTATTATTTTTAAAGCATAAAAGATACTTAAGTCATCAACACTCTGCTAATCTGTTGCTTTGTAGTACTTATTACCACCAATAATTGAACTGGGAGATGCAGATGTTACCTCATCGAATCAACCAACACTACACGATTACAATAAAGTAGCTAGTAGGTTTTTATCTTAAGGATGTAATCTATCCAATGAATTGCAAGAGGGACATTTGGAAGTTCAATTGTCTTTTATATTTTGCGAGCTCTTTTAGCTGTGATGAGGATTGCTAGAGACTTGAATTGAACAGTGGGAAAGCAGATACACCCTTAATGTTTCTTGAAGCTGTCTTTCAGATCACACTCTTTGTAAAAGTTACATAAAGACTTTTTAACTATTTGTTTAGAATATGATCGTTGCTTACATTTCTAATGGTTGCCGGTGCACATTTTTTAAAAAAAAATTCTGGTCTCTATATTGCAGTATCTCCAAAAGTAATATGTACAGTCAGTTGCAACCAAGGCTTGATGTTGTTCTTTTTGAGATCATCTTTCCACTGATGTGCTTCAGCGACAATGATCAAAGGCTCTGGGATGAAGACCCACACGAGTATGTGAGGAAGGGATATGGTAGGTTAATGAGCTCACGTAATTATTAATAATATTTTTTTGAGTTAGTTTGGACCTACAAGATCCTGAATGAAGTTATATCTCTAATTTTCTTATGCTTTTGTAGACATAATCGAAGATTTATATAGTCCTAGAACTGCTGCGATGGATTTTGTGAGTGAGTTGGTAAGGAAACGTGGAAAGGAGAATCTTCAGAAGTTCTTATTGTTTATTGTTGAGGTGTTTAAGAGGTACGCATCATGGTAGCCAACTTTAACTATGGAAATCAGAATATCTGAATGATGAAAATTTACTCACTTATTCTCAAACTAGATATGATGAGGTGGCTCTAGAGTATAAGCCCTATAGACAAAAAGATGGTGCTCTTCTTGCCATTGGAGCATTGTGCGATAAATTGAAGCAAACTGAACCTTACAAATCTGAGCTGGAGCCTATGCTTGTACAACATGTGTTCCCTGAGTTCACCAGCCCTGTAGGACATCTTAGAGCTAAGGTATGAAACTTGATTTCTACTGTTTCCTTTTCTCTTGTTTTTAACTGATTTTCATGCTATCTATTTTTTTAAGGTCTCATTTACCTTTTTGCCTTTTCATATGAGTTAGTTTGAAAACACAGATACGTAGATGTTCTGCTATCTGCATATGTAATTGATGATAGCTGAAGAGTTCCAAGTTGTAGATTTTTGCTGATTGTTAAAGAAAATTTGTCCTAAAAATTCTTTAACTGAACTTTGTATGAGTAGATGCTGTCTTGACATGTGAGCTCATGTACTTGTTCTCTTCTTTTCCAAATGTACCGGAGTCTAGGCTGCATGGGTTGCAGGACAATACGCTCACATTAATTTCACTGACCCAAATAACTTCCGAAGAGCATTGCACAGCGTTGTTGCTGGGATGCGTGACCCAGAACTTCCTGTTCGTGTTGATTCTGTTTTTGCGCTGCGCTCTTTTGTGGAAGCCTGCAACGGTAATTTTCATATCACTTGATGTTGCTTATATTTTTCTGGACTATTAAGTTACTCCTGCATTTTTCTATTTATACAGATTTGAATGAAATTCGACCGATTCTTCCGCAACTGCTTGATGGTATATTGTTTCTAAGTCCTCTCAGTCTTTCTTTTCATCATGCAGAAGCAAGCATTCTGACTAATTTTTCTTTTGAATAATGTTCTCAGAGTTTTTTAAACTCATGAATGAAGTTGAAAATGAAGATCTTGTGTTTACACTTGAGACAATAGTGGACAAGTTTGGAGAAGAGATGGCTCCATATGCTCTTGGATTATGCCAGAATTTGGTGAGACTAATCTACTGACATTTGGATATATTAAGCCAATTGTAGTTGGTTTTTCTTTTGGTAATGAGCTTCTGGTTTTCAGGCTGCCGCGTTCTGGAAGTGCATGAATACTGCTGAGGAGGCGGATGATGAAGGTGATGATCCTGGGGCTTTGGCTGCTGTTGGTTGCTTGCGTGCCATAAGCACAATACTTGAATCAGTCAGCAGTCTCCCTGATCTCTTTGTGCACATTGAGCCAACTTTATTGCCAATAATGCGCAGAATGCTGACTACTGATGGGCAAGGTAGCTATCATATTCTTATCATGTTTATTCTTTAACATCCACATCTGAACTTTCCATTCTGTATAGTATTGCTGATTTTTTTTTGAAATGATAGGTATCATGTTCTTATAATGTTTATTCATTAACATCTACATCTGAACTTTCCATTCTGTATAGTATTGCTGAGTATATTTCTTAAATTATCTTTCTGGCGGTAATATAATGTCACTAGTATCTTAACTAGACATGTATTCACTCGTACTTCTATATGACTACTATTCATTGCATCAATAGGATTTTCAGTGGTGGAATCAAAATCATCTAGTACTGTTGTTTTGTTTTTCTTGTTGTAAATATGTTTCATGAAAGGAACCTTAGACATAAGTTTGGGAAGAAATTTACTTTTGGTACTAGTCTTTTGGACACTTGTTACTGCACCCGGAAATTAGATGCGATGGGATGTAAAGATCAATATCTTACTTGTTTTCTGCAAGATGTTAAGAAATTGTGATAAATATGGAACAATGTACTCCAATGGCATTCTCAATTGATACACTTTAGTTGAATTCTAATGTTCTTGCACATTATCACTGCGGGGATTGCAAATTTTGTTATGTGTCATCAATTCAGAAGTCTTGACATCAAATGTTATTTTTAATCATATAATTTATCATAATGGTACAGTTTCTCACTTCTTCATCTGACTATAATTTTATACATGACCAGTATGGTTGCGGATGAGATTATGCTAAACACTAATCTTCTACACTCTTTTATAATAAACTTGTATTTTTTGCAGAGGTCTTTGAAGAAGTTTTGGAGATTGTCTCGTATATGACTTTCTTCTCACCTACTATATCACTGGAGATGTGGAGTCTTTGGCCATTAATGATGGAAGCCCTGGCTGATTGGGCAATTGATTTTTTCCCAAGTATGCAACTATTTTTCTATATTACATTGCTGGAGAGGATTTGTCACATCATTATGTTGTCTTCTCAGTTCTCATTAGTGTGTTGTGATATGTTTTTTGAAGCTTTTGGCTGATTTGGTGTTGATCTAGACTTACCTGTTTACGACTAGTGTTCTTGGAATTCCATTTTCACAAGTATTTGCATCTCCAAAATGATACACCATTAAAATATATTTGTACTTATCTAATTTTTTTTTTTGCTTATTTGTGAACTGACCAGTGATGAGATGCCTTAGCTTGTGAGCTTTCGTTCTTCTGGTTATTTTCTTTGAAGTTTCATAGTTAATGATGTCGACCATACCTATTCAGGCTATTCTTACTTGCAAATCATATTGAGCTTGGAATTGTCTGAAAGCTCTTACGTTCTCTTGTTAAAGTAATTTATGGTTTTGTTATTGTGTGCACCCATAACAAATTTTTAATTACCGAAGATATTTGTTTCGAGCTGTGTTGCATGTGTTGGATACACCTTTTCAAGTTTCCTCATGTGTTGTGGTTCCTGTGGATTTTCCAGATATCTTGGTGCCATTAGATAACTATATCTCTAGGAGTACTGCACATTTCCTCACATGCAAGGAGCCAGATTACCAGCAAAGCCTATGGACCATGGTTTCATCTGTAAGTTTATTCTTCACCAAATTCTTCTATGAGCCGGTGGATACTTCCTTCTTAATCTGTTGTGATTATCATGCAGGTCATGGCTGACAAAAATCTGGAGGATGGGGATATTGAGCCAGCGCCTAAGCTCGTTCAAGTATTATTTCAAAACTGCAGGGGACAAGTCGATCACTGGGTTGAACCATACTTAAGAATCACTGTGGAGCGTTTGCGTCGCACTGAAAAACCTTACTTAAAATGCCTGTCAATGGAAGTGGTAAGCATGTAACATTTATTAGCAGAGTTCAATCAATTGAAAATCTGGGTGCTCTATGCAGCATTTGTGCTTCAGCCAATGAATCTACTGACACTTATTCGTACATATCCTTGCATCTTTTTCCATCTTATTTTTTTTAATTGAAATATACTTAAATTTTTTTTTGCAAATCATCATTATACTCTTTTATTTATCATAAATACCCTGTTAATCTTTAGATTAAAATAATATCTCAAGTCCTTTTCCATCTGTATTATCATTATTATTAAATTTTTTTTTCTATTTTTATTATAGTTTCCTTTTCTTTATTATACACTTTTTTTTCAATATCAAAGAATTTTTCATGTAGCTTATAATTTCAAGCTTTTATATTTTCACAACACCTTTCATTTTTCTGCTAGTTGTCAGATCATTTATGCTTACAACAAAAATTTAAGTGCTTTCATTTATGAATTGCAATGTTGTTGAGCCATTACTTTATATTAAGAATGAAATGAATGGGGCATAATTAACGCTCAGAATATTTTATGTATGACAGGTAGCTGATGCTCTGTACTATAATGCATCATTGACTCTAAACATACTGCAAAAACTTAATGTTGCCACAGAAGTGTTCAACCTTTGGTTCCAGATGTTGCAACAAACTCGTAAAAGTGGAGCACGTGCTAATTTTAAAAGGTAGTCACCTAACTTCTTGGTTTGATAGCACTGTATTCTACTCTCCAGTGCTCAAAATGTTTTTATTTATTTATTTATATTTAATCCGTTTGTTTGCAGAGAACATGATAAGAAGGTATGCTGTTTGGGCTTGACATCATTGCTTCCTCTCCCTGCTGGTCAGTTGCCAGGAGAAGCATTGGAGCGTGTCTTTAAGTCCGCTCTTGATCTGCTTGTTGCTTATAAGGATCAAGTAGCAGGTTGTTCCTTTTACGCCTTTACTTACTGCTCCTTTTCAATATTTCCGTGAAGATATTCATGATATGATGATGCCCATTTTCTGCACTTTACTAGTTCGTGCTTTCTATATTATTATTTCCCTTGTTGTGGGTATGCCTATTTACTTTGTCAGTTTGAACAGAAGCTCAAAAGGAGGAGGAAGAGGGCGAAGAAGAAGAGGATGACGATGATATGGACAATTACCAAACTGATGATGATGATGATGGTGATGATTCTGACAAGGACATGGGGGTCGAAACTGAGGATGGAGATGAAGCTGACAGCCTTAAACTACAAAAATTGGCTGCTAGGGTGGGTAACTTTTCATTTTTTATTATAGGATATTGGAAGTTTTATCATTGAAAGAAATAATGCGTGATTGATTGAATAATAAATTCATATAGGATTTTAGGCTTGGGATTGTATCTCTGACAATACCTGGTTACAAAGATCTAATAGCTTGGACCAACGTGTAGGATAACACTTTGCTTACAGTGAAACAGTAACTGCATACCTTGTTATCACAAGCACACCTAACTGATGAAATGGTTTTGCCGTTGTTTTTTGCCTTTTCAATTACCTTACATGTCACTGTTTGTATAAGATGCATTTCTGAATATAAGCATGACCTCACAAATGGGAATAATGGAATGCAGGCCAAGGCTTTCCGCTCCACTGATTTTGATGATGAAGACTCAGATGATGATTTCAGTGACGATGAAGATTTGCAATCACCCATTGATGATGTTGATCCTTTTATTTTCTTTGTGGAGACCATTAAGGGTAATGTCTATTATCAAACTTTGCTCATTGTAGCCTAAACTGAAATGCATTTCTTAAGTGTTATACTAATTCCATTGACATGTTTCCTCTTGTAGCTCTGCAAGCATCGGATCCGTTGAGGTTTCAGAACCTCACACAGACACTTGATTTTCGTTATCAGGCACTTGCCAATGGTGTTGCTCAACATGCGGAAGTAAGACGAGCAGAAATTGAAAAGAAACTAATGGAGAAAACCACAGTTGCAGCTGCAGCAGCTACATCGTGATTTTGTCCTCTGAATTCTTTGGTTAGTCATAATGTTGAAAGTAAACCAAGAGTTGTCCTGTTTCTCGGAGTCCGGGTTTTTGCTCAAGTGTTCTTCTGTGGTCGATGTTTGTATATGGTCGTTGAGGTCCCAGATCTTTGCAGCAGTCCCCCAGGATAACCTACTGAATTAAGGTATTGGGTTCCTCAACATGATTTGCACTGGAGCAGTTTTGGTAATTTGTCGTCTGGTGGGATTGGTTCTTCTACATCAGAAGGTGCCAAGCTCTAGTTTGTTGGTTGTGCAGAAGTACAACAGTTGTACCATTTATATACAAATGAGAGTTTGTTTTCATGTTGAAAATGTTCTGTTTTGAAATCCCTTCTGCTTGGTTTAGCAGGACGGTAAAAAATGCATAGATATTTTTGATGCATTGTAAGTCGTGTTTGGATAGGTAGTGTTGATGCCTGTATCATTTTTTCAATTAATTTTTTGAGGGGTCGAGTCCTGAAATTTTGGTGTTTGGATGTTGTGCCGATATATTTTCGACATTGATTGTTCATCTGGCCTTCTGAGGGCTCAGTTGAATTTTCCGAATGTAAAACCCGACTGCATTCTTTTTCACCTGTATCATCTGGGTGAATTTTAAAATTTGTTATGTCCTGAATTTCTTCACTTTTTTCATCTTCTACTTTAATGACAATGTATTCACAATGGAACGGAAATTATGAATAAAAGTAATTGTGGAAGTCGATTAGTATTGCTACTGAGTGCTGAATGTATTTTTGGTAAATCCATTCTGGTTGATAGCGTTCCTGTACGTAAATATGTTTTTTTCGGGGAAGAGAAACAAGAGTTGCGAGGCATGATAAAAAATAGAAAACATAAAAACAGTTGATACATGTGCACATATCAGTTTAACACTTTTACAACCTTAATTAAAGTTCAAGTGAAATGTCAAAATGTCAAATCTACTGAATAACTAAAGATTGTGAATTCGTGGACAAATCCTAAAGAAAATTTCTAATACCGAATATTGGTTGGCCAAAATATGTTTATAATCTTTTTTACGTTTGAAAACTTGAAATTAAGTTTTACTCACACAAAATGATTTTCAGGTGACTTAACACAGATGAAAAAACCGATTTGCAAGATTTAAGTAAATTTTAAGAGTGTGTAATGAATCAAATACAAATATGAGCAACTATGTAAATGATAAAAAGTAAGAACACCCAATAATTTATAGTGATTCAGAGACTCAAACTAATACATCTACTTTTCCTAATTGAACATGATAATTGCTTAACAATGAAATTAACTTATTTTAGAGTGCCGCACCAATAAGAATTATGAACCTTGTTAATATAATCCCTAAAATATAGTGTCTAGTACACTCTCTCCTCTAACTCAAAGTTTTTAGAACAATCTCAATATTGCCTTTCTTATATATAGTTCTTAAATCTCACACAAACTTCTAACTCTCTCTCAAGCTAAGAAGAATATGGTTTGTGATGTGACATAATGGTGTAGGTCCAGAAAGGAAGAGCTACTGACCAAAATCAAAATAAAAGCTGATCACTTCCTTTTGGGATCAGGATCAGAAAAGTCTCTACCCATGATATGGATCATGATCTGATCAGATCCCTCCAAGATCTGATCTGATGTGGCATAATGGCGTAGGTCCAGGAGAGAGAAGCCACTAGCTAGAAGGCAAGACGAGGCCGATCAATTTCTTCCTAGGACCTGGTCATGTCGGGATCTGATCTCATGAAACTGGGCATGACTTGATCAGATCCCTCCGGGATCTGATCAGATATTACCAACCTTATCTCCAACGCCACCAGAACTGATGAGCATGACTAATAAGGAAGGAACTTTATTAGGTCTTCCTCGCTCGCTTAGGACCAAGGAAATAAATTGTCTTGGCCTTCAAGAGGAGTAAGGAATCTTAGTGCGTCAGAATATCTCCAAATACCTCTGCAAATGTATGCGCACTACCCGAACAATCAGTTATGTGTCAGGTAGTACAGTGACGTGGCACTGCTTGCAACAAACCCTAGAGGTAAAATTACTTCCCTACCCCTCCATTACAAGGTATAAAAGCATTCCTTCTTTATTTCAATTGTTCTCTCTAAGTCATTTTATCCATTGACAACACACATACAAACATGAAACACTCTTGTTATCTTCATCTTCATCATCGAGCTCGACTGACTTGAGCGTCGGAGGTCCGTCGCCGGACACTCCTCCGGCCCGGTTTTACGTGCAGGTCCTCAGACTCATCAAGGGCGTGCATTATTACTCAATATCCAAGGATTTGCAAAGGACTCATTTAGGTATTTCTTGTTCTAATCTTTCTTTGATTGTGTCCCTTATCATTCGCTCCTGTGAATTCGATAAGGTCACATCAGTTTGATTATGAGGTTTTCCAACTATGTGATATCATTTACAATGAAGAACAATAGTAAAGATTAGAATATCACTTTTCTAAGCTACAAATATAACAGTGTAGACTTGCTTAGATTCTGAATTTTTTTGATGAACACTTAAATGAATACTTGAGTGCTTGAGTTCTCTTGTTGAAACACTTGCGCATAGTTTCAACTCTCTATGCTAATTTTCGTATTTTTGAAATGTTTAAGATTAGTCCAATTTTAGGCATGAGAGGGAAAAAAAAATAAAAAAAATCTTCCCGTTGGAGGAGAAATACTTCCAGTCTATAATTTGAACTTTTCAAAGTTCAAGGACTTGCATACAATTGGTACATACATATTTCCAATTTTGAACGTTGAGTTTGTCTAGTAGTGCCAATAAGATCTTCATGTGAGGTGCAGTGCCAAATATCTTTATTTGATTGATCTTGCCTCTGAATATTACGATTCTCTACCATGGTTCTAATTGACATCTTTCTTAAATTCAACATATAGGTTGAACATTTGACATTCCTTGATTTCATTGCTTTAGTGACTTTATATAATCTTGTATCACATCTTGAAATCTTGTAACACTTGATTCTTCTACTTTGTGTGCAACTCATCTAATAACTCAACATTTTGCTTTCTCTGCCGTGACAACCCTATTGAGGCTTCAGGCCACTTTTCTTCAGTTTAGTTTCCTCTAGACTAAATTTTCATGTCTTTAAAACACTTAACTATAATTATAGCTTCCTAACATGTAAGCTGTCTAATTTAACTCGCCTGACTTTCTATTCTGAATGCACAAACTTATTTATTAAATGAAGGTAAAATTGAGAGAAATTATACAAAAAGGCTAAAACGCCATTTATTTATGTATTGAAACGTTACTTGTTTGTGAACGGAGAGAGTATATTTGAAAGATGTTCTATACATAACATTAACGCAAAACTAGCTATAAAAAAATAAAAAAATGTGCGCGTTTTTGGTTAGAGAAATTAAGCTAGGAAAATAACAATTGGGTTCTATATTTAGAGCTTGTATTATCATTGACTCAAAAATTGAATTTTTTAAAGCTTGAATCATTATTGGCTCCCTATTGAAATTTTGGAGGTAAAACAATTGGGAAGGTGGGCAAAAATCATTTCAAAGTTCAATAATCATTGGCTCCAATTTAAAAATTATTTGAGATAAAATTGGAAAGATTTGAAAATCGTGTATGGTTGAATTTTGGAAAGATTTGGATTATGGAGTAGTATGTGCACGATGAAATTGGTTAAATAATTTAGAAAGATTAGTTTTTTTAGTTGACTAAAATTAGAGAATTAATGTGATTAGAGTAGGGGTGTGCACCGGCCGGTCCAAAATCGGACCGGACCGGAATCGGTTTGGACTGAGATCGGAATCGACCTTAATGGTCGGACCGAAGATCGGACCGGAATGAACCGGTCCAAACTCGGACCAGATCGGAATTTCTGGCCCGATCCGGGTTTGGACCGGTTCGAATCGGTTTTTAATTTATTTTTTATTTTTTCAAATATTTTTTTCAAGTTTTTTTTAAAGTTTTTTGAAGCAAGAACAAGAATGATGAATTTGTGTATGAAAATTTGTGTTAGTTTTTCATTTGAGATCAATTTCCGCTAATGTGAATTTTATTTACAATATTATTAATGATATTTTTACACTAAAAGTAAATTGATTATTTTTGTTACTTGAAAAAATGTAATAAATCTCAACACTTTTACTTCACATCCTCACCAATTATTTGATTCTAAACATAATGAAAGAAATATTTTCAAAATTTTCAAATTAGCAATTCTAATTTTATTTAATTTATAATAATTGAGGTTGTATTATTAGAAAAATATAAAAAATTTAAAAAATAAAAAATTCTGGTCCTATACGGTCTTAACCCGGACCAGACCGAAAACCCGGAATCTTAAAATTCAATGGACCGGAGATCGGACCGGAAACTAACCGGTCGGTCCGGTCCGGTTCCGATCTTTTTTCCGGCCCGATTTTTTTTTGCACACTCCTAGATTAGAGACCTCTTTATTAATAAAGGGTATACTTATTGTTAGAAATAATGTAATATTGAAGGTGTCAGCAGATTGTATTATCTATGAGAAGAGAAGCTATTTGGATCAGAACAATTGAGTAAGGTCAACTCAACTGATAAGGGTTAGTCATCTGATTTAGGGTCAACTCACCTGATAGAGTGAGGACAACTCTATTGAATGTAAGTCGTCTGATCAATATCAGCAGAGTTGGAGTCCAAGTCGCCTGAAGCCATATCAGCTGAGTCAAGTCTGCTGATTCAGTTATTTCCAGAGTTAGTTTTCTAGCGGTTATTTCTGTTAGATAGTTAGTGGCATTTTTTAGTGGCATTGTATCTCTATAAATACACCACTTAGTACATATGATTAGTTTATGATGTGTGATCAAATATTAGTGATTACTCCCTCCGTCCGTCTATAAGCTTCACGTTACTTTTTGACACATAGATTAAGAAAAGTGATTAAATAATAGATATAGTACAAGTGATGTGATTGAGAGATGAGAGAGATAGAGAGAAAAAGTAAGACATAAAGTGAAGTGTAAGAAAAAGTACTTACCAAAAAAGGTATGGAAAACTTATAGACGGACGAACCAAAATGGTAAAATGGGAAGCTTATAGGCGGACGGAGGGAGTAATTCTTTGTGAATTGAGCGAGTTAGCAAATTTCTTTGTGAATCATACTTGTAATTGTAAACGCTTGTTCAAGTTAGTAAAAAGTTCTATCCTCCGTGGACGTAGATCATTTGATCGAACCACGTAAATTTCGTGTTCTTACTTGTTCAATTTATTGTATTCTTGTTTGTTTTGTTTTATCATTTGTGATTGAAATATTTTTATGCAAAATTCCATAACACTTATCAATACATACTTTTTTTTTTTTTTTAATTTCAACAAATTTTACAAAAACTTCATCTATATAAAAAAAAATGAATAGAGTATATAACATTAACACAAAACAATAAAAAAAATCTATTATACTATCCAAATCAAATTAATAAAATCTACGTGGAGAGAGTATAGTTAAGACTAGAGCTATCAAAATGGGCTGAGCCCGTTGGGTTAGTCCGTCCAGTCATAAAAAAATACGGGTTGAACTCAATTTTTTTCAGCCCGTTAGAAGGCGGGTCTATAGGGATCGCCCCGTTTGGACAACGGGTTTTGACGGTTTGGGGACGGGTCAACCCACCTTTTTTATTTTAAATAAAAATTAGTAATATTATTATTATTCTATTAATTATTATAATTAATTTAATATTATAGAAAAATAACAAAAATTTATCACGTTTTTTAGACTTATTCAACAACTCAAAATTTAGTCGTTGCATGTAATTAACAACCAAAATTTAGAAGCAAAAAAACAGTCAAGCACAACAAGTCTATGTCTCGCATTACAAATTCGCGCTGCTCGCACTGTTTGTTTTAGTTCCAACGTTAGACTTCTACCTTCTAGTTATAGTTTCATTGTTAAATTTTAGATTATGATAATAGATTTAATAATGAGTGTGCAGTAAAAGAGACTTTAAATTTTGAAAATGAAGATAATGAATTTAATAAATACTCCGTAATAATAAAAAAAAAATCAGGCCGATCCGCCGAAACCCGTGGCACGTCCCTTTGTGGGTTGGGTTGAGGTTTTGGCAGCCCGTCTAGCAAATGGGTCGGCCCGCCCCCGCTCCACCAATTAAGGGGCTTTTGTGGTTTTGGTCCTCTCCGCTCCGTTCCACCTGCCCGTTTTGATAGCTCTAATTAAGATAAAACTATAATAAAAAAATGTGGGCGTTTTTGGGTAGAGAAATGAAGGTAGGATTTGATGATGGAGATTTGAGTCGATTACGTTTTCATTTAAATACACTACTGTGAACAGGTCTGCAGTTAAGGCTGGCATGTGGTTTAGTTCAAAACATAAATATATAACTTAATTATATTTAATTAATATTGAATTAGTGCTCAAACTGATATATATATATCCCTTCACATTAATAACCTAGTAGCTACACCCACTGATATAGTATGTTCATTTGTACAGATTGGATAACATGTCAAATGTTAAAGTAGTACACTTGCTTCTAATTTCGTTTGTCTTGATTTCAATAGGGTATATTTAATTTGTGAGGACTATAATTTAATTGTACAAATTGGATTTGTAATTTTGATCAACTCGTGATTATATATATATATATATATATATATATAATATACACTCTCACCCGTACTAAAGCCTCCGATTCTAGATGGCACGAATTATGCTTTCTGGAAACCAAAGATGAGAATGTACATCAAATCCATTGATGAACGAGCCTGGAGGAGTGTTCTTGCTGGTTGGACTCAACCAAGAACCACGGCGGATGAAGACAATGAAGCTCGGATCAAGAGAGAGCTCGACTGGACTACTGAGTAAATCACAACTGCAAGTTACAATTCAAAGGCGTTGAATGCAATCTTCACCTCAATTGATGCCTCAATGTTCAAAATCATATCAAACTGCATATCTTCTAAGGATACATGGGATCGACTGCAAAAAGAACATTGTGAAGGATCGGATAGTGTACGAAGAACCAGACTTCGTATGCTTGGAACCAAGTTCGAGAATCTGAATATACTAATATAAAGTTTAAATTGATTATGTGTCATTTTATGATTAATTTTGCTGTCATAATTTAATAAGGTTGTTAATTTTAAAAAGTTTAATTTTAAAAAGTTATTGATCGAGCTATATGATCCATAAATTATTTTAAAATATTATATTCTTATTAACTATTAAATTTTCTTTCTAATTATTACTCCCTCCGTCCCAGGATTGTTTGCACCAAAAATGGGGCACGCAAACTAAGAAAAAGGTGTAATGAGTGGAGAGTTGAGGGGTAATTTTGTAAACTTTTATGAATAAAGTAAAGTGAATGATTGGATTGAGGGTAAAAGTAATGGCATTTTGTGTAAATATGTGAATATTGTGAGGGTGGGATTTATAAAAAAGTTTCCTTTTTGGGTAGTGCAAACAATTGTGGGACGGACGAATAAGGAAAGAGTGCAAACAATTGTGGGACAGAGGGAGTATTTGTTTAAGGTGTTGTGGTTGATATAAAATGTTGAAATTCTTATTATATTAATATTGACTAAGTAAATTAATTTTTATTTTATTTACTTAACGTAGTATTCATTTTATTCTTTTGTTTCGTTTATTTTTAAATGATTTAATGTACTTTTGAGTAAAATACAAATGAGATTAATTTGAGTAATATATAGAAATAATATTTGAGTAATATATTTTAAATTTAATGTACTTTATTGGTGTGTACAATTCTTTATTTAATTATATAAAAATAATATAATGTATTTTATGTGGTGTGTACTCAAATAATATATTTCTATATATTACTCAAAGTTATTTCTATATAATATTTGAGTAAATAATGTACATTAAGGGGGTGTAGTGGTTGTAGATTTTGTAAAAAAAATTTTGGACTTTCAATGTTTAGAGGTATTCAATTCGAATTTTCAAAAGTCTTTAAAAATTATGAGGTATTCAATACGAATTTTAAAAAGTCTTTAAAAATCTTTAGGTATTCAACAGTCTATGAATTTTAATACTCTATGGATTTTGTTGGATTCTCCTCAAAAAATATAAATAAATTGCATTATCCAAAATCTCTTCTAAAAACTAGAGATTTCAACGGATTCTCTCAGAGAACTCTCAAGACGAAAGATGAAGTAGGGATGATAATATTGACCCGACCCGCGGGTATCCACCCCAGTGACCTCACCCCGCAAGCTTTGGGCCAGGTCGGATCTGCCCCGTATTGAGTATGGGTCGGGTCTGGGTCTTATGTCCGCCCCGCGGGTATCTGACCCGACCCGAATAAATATATAAACTTTTTATATATATATATTTTTTTATTTATTATTTTTTGGTAAAATATTTATATATATAATATTAATTTAAAAAAAAACACTTTCACATTAAAAAAAATCTTCGAATTTTATAAAAATCTATATAAATCAATAAAAAAAAGTATATTCCACAATTCTGTCAAATCTATCAAAATCCATATAAATTAATAAAAAAAGTCAGTTAAACTCTGCATGGACTCTATGAATTTTATAAATCCACGTATTTTTTAAAGTTTAAACAAATCCAATAGAATCTCAATTGAATACACCCCTAAATAATGGAAATAATATAATTCTTTATTTAATTTGAGTAATATATAAAAATAATGTACTTTATTGGTGTGTACATTCAATCATGGAAGTACACACCAATAAAATACATTATTTGAGTAATATATAGAAATAATATTTCATAATTCCTAATTCAATTCATTTGTTGATATATAATTGTATTTTATTACAGAATTAGTTTGCCAACTATTCAATCATTTAATAATGACTTATGGTAGTGCATTAATAGTAACAAATGAGATCGATGCATGGCTACCTCTTTATATTTTGTCAATTTTTCAAAGTATTAAACCTTATAGTACACCTTCCATCTTCTTCACACTTATTTTATTACAAAATTTTAAAAATATAATATTAAATGTGTAGTAATAGTTGAAGTAGAGAGATGTGGAAAGAAAAATCAAGATAGAGAGAGGTATGAAGAAAAATCAAAGTAAAAAAAAAAAAATCTATAAAAAGATATGAATGAAAAAAGTTGTATATCAATAAGGACTTCATGAACTAAATAATTTATTTCCAAGCTTTTCTACTGTAGTTTCAACGAGATTCTTCTATTTAATTATGTATAATTTGCCCATTTAGTTTAATTTTTATTTGAAATGTCTGATGTATGTTATACTTATGTATTATCTTTATATTTAAAGTTAAAAGTTTCAATTAATTTATTTATGTCAAAATAAGATAAAAGTTAGAAACATTCATAACAGAACCATAAGCATAAATCGACGAGTGATAAAAAGGGAAAGAAATCACACGGACCATACAAGCTGGAAAAAAAAACATCTTTAAATTAATTTTGTCATGGAATTATACCCAACTTGTGAGGATTATCTCATAATCTCAGATTCAGATGAGTTATACTCGTCTGATGATGAAATCAGCAGAGTTCTAATCTGTTAAAGTACTTAGTTGTTGGGAGTATCAACTGGTGTACTTAGCTGGTGGAACTTGGAAGTCTACTGGTGGACTCAGCTGATGGGCGTATCTGACACGTATTTTTCAATACTCGCCTCTCAAGTGTAAGAGGTTCCTCGTAGTAAAAGTAAGTGCCCGGTTAAATTATCGAACCACGGGACTAGTTTGCTTGCGTAGCCATAGTGTTGTGTGTGTCACGTAATTATAGTGAAAGAGCATGGGGTGAGCGACTAAAACTAAATGCAAAAATCAACAAGATAAATACTAACTAGGAAAAGCAAGTAAACGATGATCAAATATCAAATGTGAGAAGTAGTGTTCGGGTGTTCTTCATTATGTGGAAATCGATTAAAGCTTAACTTGGACGTTTAATTCATTGGTTGGTGTATGATAAGAGCAATCACTAAGAATGTATCTAATAAAGCACCTAAGATCGGGAGGAAGAATAGAGTCGTTCTTACCCGGGTAATCACACAATTAGGGGGTTCTACTCTATCTACAATTAATCTAATCTAAGCCCTAATCATGCTTTTCCACTTGAATACTAGAAACCAAGCTCCTATGGTCTCATCACCAATTACCCAAACTCACATTCAAATAATTAGTGTAAATTAATGGGGTTCTAATGAAATTTACCCAACTCTCGTTGCGATAAACCAATATATACTCAAATCACACTATCCCAACCCTCGATTATACAATCTACACAATTAACCAACTCTCGTTGCACTAATTATGCTTCAATATAAAATCTAATAATTGAAATCATGCAATTGATCAATAAATACCCACTAATTTAATCAATACACCTTCCAATTAAATTAAACAATCAAAATTAAGCTAAAAATCTAATCCTATCATAAATCCAAACACCCAAACACCAACAAACCTAGCCAATAACTAAATTATCAAATAAAAGCAAGCTTATAAAAGATAAATAACAAAATATTAAATTAAAGAAAGGTATCACCTCAAATGTCTTCAAATTCTTCAATACTATGAAATACTTGATTTAAAACTAGCTAAGAAATTGAAATTAACTTAATCTAATCTATTTTGAGTGAAGTGGGGTGGGAGAATTTCCCCCAATTGGAGCTGCTGCGTATCTGCGTGTTCCGAATTGGCCCCCTGCTGTGTTGCTCGTCTCTCCCCCCTAAAGAAAAATGGAGTAATTCTTCTTTTTATTTGTTTTCAATTAGTGAGGAATGGGCCTCAAATTAATTCATTCCAGCTGAAATGGGCTAATTGGATGGCTTCCAGCTGCTGCGTTAATTCCTGAAGTAAAATGAAAATGGGCCCATTGCTCATTAAAATTGGGCCATGAAGAATTTCAGCTTTCCAACATGCAAATTAATGCACAGTGGCCCACATTCTTCTCTCCAGGACTCGGCCGTGCATGGCATCTCGGCCGTGCAATCTTGATGTTCTCCATTTTCTGTCTCGCGCATCTCTATTCCGAGACGTGGTAGTAAGAATACTCAAGAGTGTTAGGTATGTACCTGAACTCAAGAGGAATTTGATATCACTTGGGATGCTGAATTCTATGGGCTATTCATCCCAGTCTGCTGATGGAGAGCTCAGTGTGTCAAAGGGGGAGCTAACTGTCCTGAAATATGTGAGAAGGAATGATCTCTACTTTCTTAAGGGAAATACAGTAGCTGGTAGATCAGATGTAGCAGAGGTGCAGGACAACTCTATGTTGTGGCACAGGATACTAGCTCATGTAGGTGAGAAAGGCCTAGTAGAGCTGTCTAAACAAGGTTTGCATGGAAATGACAAGATCACAAAGCTGTAGTTGTGTGAGTCATGCATTCTTGGGAAAGCCAAGAGGCTTAGATTTGGGAAGAGTGTTCACTCTACCAATGGGATCATGGACTATGTTCATTCAAATCTATGGAGGCTAGCTAGGAATCAGACGAGGTCTGGTGGAAAATATTTCTTGTCTATCATAGATGACTACTCTAGGAAGGTTTGAGTAACTATTCTCAACTCCAAATCAGAAGCATTTGAAAAATTCAGGGAATGGCTCACTGAGGTGGAGAATGTCTTTGGGAGGAAGCTCAAACATTTGATAACTAATAATGGACTGGAGTTCATATCAGCAGAGTTCAATGAATTCTGTAAGGAGAAGGGGATAGTGAGACATAGAACAGTGCCTGGCACACCTCAGCAGAATGGAGTTGCTGAGAGGATGAACCAAACCCTACTTGAGAGAGTCAGGTGTATGTTGAACAGTTCTTGTCTGCCAAAGGTGTTTTGGGGAGAGGCTGTGTCAACAACAACCTATTTGATAAACATAAGTCCTTCCTCAACTGTGCAGTATAAAACCCCAGAGGAGTTATGGTCTGGCCATGCAGCTGATTACAAACACTTAAGGGTATTTCGATGTGCAACATATGCCCATGTCAAGCAGGATAAGCTTGAGCCTCGAGCATTGAGATGCGTGTTTGTTGGGTATCCTTCAGGCGTGAAAGGATACAGGTTATGGTGCCTTGAAGCTGGAATGCAGAAGTGTATTATCAGCAGAGATGTTACTTTTGATGAGAGCAGGATGCCTCTATCAGAAGAGGCTAGTACGAGTACTAGTTCAGTTGATAACCAACCAGACGAGAAACAAGTCGAGGTGGAGCATGTTGACACCAGATGACCTGTTGGAGATGATATTGATCAAGATGAAGAGGGTGATCTTTTGAATGAGAATGATCTTCAACAATATCAGCTGGCACAGGATAGAACCAGAAGAGAAGTCCACCCACCTCATAGGTATGGACAAGCTGACATTGTCTCATTTACATTATGTGCAGCTCTGGAGGTGGAGTCTTTGGAGCCAAAGTTTTATTCAGAAGCCATCAACTGCCACGACAAGGAGAAGTGGATAGTTGCTATGGAGGAGGAGCTGCTTTCTCTTAACAAGAACCAGACATGGGAGATTGTTGAGAGGCCCAAGAACAAGAAGTTGGTTGGGTGCAAGTGGATCTATAAAAAGAAGGTGGAGGCTCATAGGGGTGACAAGTTTAGATACAAGGCGAGACTTGTAGCTAAGGGATTTACACAGAAAGAAGGTATTGATTTCAATGAAATCTTCTCACCTGTTGTGAAACATTGTAGCATCATAATCTTGTTAGCTATGGTTGCTCAATATGAATTGGAGCTGCATCAGATGGATGTGACCACAACTTTCTTACATGAATCTCTTGATGAGAGGATCTACATGAAGTTACCATAAGGGTTGGACATAGAAGAAGGGGAGAACAAGGCGTGTTTACTGAAAAAGTCCCTCTATGGCCTGAAACAAAGCCCTCGTCAATGGTACTTGAGATTTGATGAGTACATTTGCTCAGCTGGTTTTACAAGGAGCTTGTATGACAGTTGTGTCTATTTCAAACGGGTTGGGTCTGCTGTTACCTATCTTCTGTTGTATATTGATGACATCTTAATAGTTGGAGAGTATATTGACAGTGTTGATCAAGTTAAGGAGATCCTCAAACGGAAGTTTGAGATGAAAGATCTTGGTGAGGCGAAAGTGATTCTTGGGATGGAGATCAGCAGAGTAGATGGGTCTATTCAGCTGAGTAAGCCGACATATCTGCAGAAGGTGCTAGAGAGGTTCAGAATGCACAAAGCTAAAACCGTCTCTACTCCTATTGGCCAACATCACAGGTTGTCCAATCAGATGAGGCCCAAGAACAACTAAGATTGAGCTCAGATGAGTAAGATACCTTATGCCAGTGTTGTATGGAGCTTAATGTATGCCATGGTGTGCTGTAGACCAGATTTGACTAATGCTATGGGTGTGATCAGCAGATATATGAGTGACCCAGACTTAAGTCATTGGGAGACTGTTAAGTGGGTTATGAGATATGTTCTGGGATCAGCTGACAAAGGTCTGAAGTTTAAGAAGATGCCAAGTGAGGGGGATGCACTTGTGGGATACGTGGATGCAGATTATGCAGCCAATGTTGACACTCGAAAATTCTTTACAGGATATGTGTTTACTCTATTTGGTACGGCTGTGTCTTTGAGGTCTATTCATCAATCTATAGTTGCATTATCTACTACTGAAGCGGAGTACGTGGCCTTGACTGAATCAGTTAAGGAAAGCATGTGGCTGAAAGGGATAACTACTGAGGAGAATGGAACTGTTCAGGTGGTTAAGATAGCTACTGAGGAGAACCCTGCTGATGCATTCACTAAGGCATTACCAAAAGAGAAGTTTGGTTTGTGTCTTAGGTTGGTTGGTTTGCATTAGTGACCTCTGAGGAGAAGGCCGTTGTTTCTTGTGGCAGAAGAGCAGTAGTGGAGGCTGTCCTTTGCGAAGGATAGTAGAACTGTTTAGTTCAAGGTGGAGATTTTGAGCTAAAGGTGGAGAATTGTGAGGATTATCTCATAATCTCAGATTCAGATGAGTTCTACTCGTCCGATGATGAAATCAACAGAGTTCTAGTCTACTGAAGTACTTAGTTGTTGGGAGTATCAACTAGTGTACTTAGCTGGTGGAAGTCTACTGGTGGACTTAGCTGATTGGCGTATCAGCTGGTGGAGTCAGGCAAGATAACTCAGGCCTGATCAGATGAGGTGGAGGTTTCCAATCAGATGAGAAGGTGTTGCTTAGGATCAACTGATATGAGAAGATCAGAAGATGTTAGATTAGATCAGTAGAGTTCTGTTTGCAGAGTTTGTCTTTTGGCTAAGTGTTGAGATATTAGAAGAGTAATCAAAAGAGGGAGGTCTTCTGATAGATCTTCTGATGGTGTCATCTGTTTGCGAGAACAAGTGAGGGCATTGATGTCAATTTAGATTGGGTCACACTGAAAGTGTGAGTTTGTTAGGAGGTTTTCAATAAAATCCACGCTGGTAATGATCACGCAATCAACGCACGCTGCAAAACCCTCTTGGCTTCTATAAATACCCCATTACTTGTGATTGTAAAAGTTTGACGCTTACGAGCATTCGTTCTTGAGTTGAGAGTTTACGAGTGAAGTGAGGAGAAATCCCTTTCCGAGTGTTGAGTGTTGTAAACATCTCTTTTATCAATCAAGATTGAAGTCGTGTGTCCAGTGGATGCATATCAAGTTGATCGAACCACTTAAATTCTTGCGTGCTCTGTTTTTCTGTTGTCATTATTTATATTTGTGAATTGTCATTCTTTGTTGGATTGTTTGAGGGCCTGATTATCATACTTAGATTGGAGACGTCTAATCGAGTGGGTAATTAACTGACACAACTAATCAACAATTAATCGAAATTTGCTCAACAAGAAAAATTCAAACTTAAATCAGCAAAGAACCTAAGAGCTTGCAATAATGTTGTCTATACTACTCGATCCATTCGTTTCATAAAGCTTGTAGCATTTTTTATTTTGTATAAAATTAAGAAATATATTTTTTGACACGTTTACTTCTCATTAATTTCTCCTTCTACTTCTCTGTTTTCTTTTCTTTTTTCACTCTTCATTTGACCTTTTAAAAAAAAGTTCATTAATATATTTAAAAAAAATAGAAATAGTTTAGTAAGATCATTTATAAAAATAAAAAAAAGGATAAATTGTTTAAAATAAAATTTAAGACAAAATGTGATAAATTTTATAAAACAAAGGAAGTAATAGCTAGTTGCGCAGATGTATCCCACAACTCCTACAATATATGCTACTAAAATCAATAGCTTAATCACGTGCACGTGAGAGAGCATTGAAGTTGGAGAGGCACTTAATTAAGTTGTTCACATCACTAAACTTTCTTATCGAAAATGACAAATTCAACCCTCCAAAATTGAGAATATCAAATTTATAGTAAAACATAGTACTTCCTCCTATTCGTCGTTCTATCTTTTCTCTTATTTACTTTTTAATTCACGTTTTGGCATTGTATACCATAGATGCCTTTATTTAATATTTCTCATTAATTCAGAGTATTCAATTTCTTTTGAATTCCCAATGTCTAATGGATCGTGTTCTTCTCATACCTTTATATTTCCATCTTCTCTCAATTCTAAAAATAAAGAAGATACAATCAGTTAGTTATGATCTATCTTAATTTTATTTGTTTATTCCTATCGAATTCATATTGATTAATTATTTGTCAAATTCATAGATTGATCAATTATTCATATATAGATTGATATTGAATTCATAGATTGAAATCGATTTCATAGATTGAATCCATAGATTGATAAAATTTGGGTGCCCTTTTTTTTAGGTTAATTAGCACTGATTTTTAAATAATTTGACTAAATAATTGTAACTATTAATTAGCAGTTAAAGAATGGTGTGCGCTACTTGGAGGAAGATAAAAAGTCTTTCTATTTTTTCTTAAATAATAGGTTAACTTATTAATAAATAAGAATATCTTGCGCAGAAATATATTTTAGCGAAATACTTGTATGCATGCAAGTGCATGGTGCATACCTCCTCAATTTCATTTTTTTTTTAATTCAAATTATCTACACCCATTCATATAATTAGTTCACCTCCCAAATTATTTTTTACTATAATTATCTGCACTTACACATTTAATGAGTTCACCCCCAAATCATTTTTTTACCACGGTTATTTACACCCGCTCATTTTATGAGTTCACCCCCAAATCATTTTTTTACCACGGTTATCTGCACCCACTCATTTTATGAGTTCACTCCCAAATTATTATTTTATCACGATTATCTGTACCCACTCATTTTATGAGTTCACCCCAAAATAATTTTTAAAAAATAATCACATTTAAAAAAATTATATTATCTTTTTATTAATTTACACAAAATATAATAAAATAAACTCTAATTTATATATATTTACAATATACAAACGAGTTATTATCGAGTTACCATCGATTCACCACCAAGTAACCCATACTTTTTAAAAAAAATTGTAAAAATATAATTAATAAAAAACTATCGAAATTAGCCACAAATCTCGATTTTTTTCTTTTTAATTTTTTCCCCTCCTCTTTTCCTTTTTTCTTCCCATTTTCAATTTTTTTTTTCCAAATTTTTTATTTCTTCATTTTTTTTTCTTTTACTTTTTTTTTTCGGCCTTTCTTTTTCATTTTTTTCATGTGTATTTTTTTAATCTTAATACAAAATAAAATATAGGTATGATTTTATTATATTCTATCGGCGGTGCACCTGAATTTCAATTTTAATTTGATGAGTAAAGGACCTGTCGAAAATCCATGTCGGTCGGTGGGTGACCCAGCCACCACCATATCCGACCACCCCTTCGACGGCGACGCTTCCGTCCCGGCCGCTTAAGCCCCCTCCTCAAATCGCAATCATGATTCTTCAATTCCATGACAATCGACATCATCTTCCATCTCGGCCACGATCCATGGCGGTAAAAAACCTCTGCTCATTTCGACCACCGACGCGACTGCTTCGATCAATCTCCTTTGTGTTCGCGATTCAGGAGCTTCTCCGGCATCAATGGCACTCGCCTGCAACACTCACTTCACTCTCGTTTTTCGTATTTGTCCAAATCGAAGCTACATTGCTTCGTCTTCTTCACCATGCTCCTGTGCAGCCTCTTCCTCCGGTTGACAACGGTCCGACGGAGGACTGTGAGTATGTTGTCGATGGATCTCTGATCAGTCGGCACTCGAAGCCGGTGAGCTTGTCGATGAAATCTCAGGCGGCGACTGCTGACCTAGGGTGACCTTCTATTTGGCTAGGGTTCTCTTCAATTGGGCTTGGTAATATGCACCCCCTATTTTCTTCAGTGCACCCTGGTCTGCACTCCCTCCACTTTTTTTATGGTATTATTGTTAGTGGTATTGTATTACTAGTTATTGATTGTGTTTTTCTATTAATACACTATTGAATTAATATTAATGATTATTGATTACAGTATTATTGATTATTAATTGTGGTATTATTGGTTATTGTTTGTGGTATTACTGATTGTGTGGAATTATTTATTATTAATTAAGGCATTACTGCTTATTATTATTGTTTATGTTATTATATATTATTGTTTATGGTATCACTAATAATTGTTTTTGGTATTACTAAATATAATTTGATTTGTGAAATTATTTGTTATTGTATAAGATATTAATGATCAATGTTTATGGTATTACTAATTATTGTTCATTCCATCATGGTATTACTGATAATTATTTTTTGGTATTACTTTATATAATTAGGTGTGTGAAATTATTTGTTATTGTATAAAATTTTACTAATTAATATTAATGGTATTACATATTAGTGTCCGTGGTATTACTAATAATTGTTCTTGGTATTATTGAATATAATTAGATGTGTGCAATTATTTATTTTTGTATAAGATATTACTGATTATTATTAATGGTATTACTGATTATGATTTATGGTATTACTGGTTATTACTTATTGTACTAGCGACTATAATAAAATTATATATATAATATTATTTTATATTAAAAATTTTAAAAATACTAAACAAAAAAAAAAAAAGAAAAAAAAAGCAGGAAAAAAATGAAGAAATAAAAAGTTTGAAATAAAAACTGAAAATTGAAAAAAAAATTTAAAAGAAAAAAACATTGAGATTTGTGACTAATTTCAATTGTTTTTTTTAATTATGTTTTTACGATTTTATTTTTAAAAATATGGGTGATTTAGTGGTGAATCGACGATAACTCAACTGCAAATTGTAAATGTACAAATTAAGGTTGATTTTATTATATTTTGTGTAAATCAATAAAAAGATAATATAGTTTTTTAAATATAATTATTTAAAAAAAAATATTTGGGGGTAAACTCATAAAATGAGCGGGTGCAGATAATTTGGGGGTGAACTCATAAAGTGAGTGGGTGCAGATAATTGTAGTATAAATATAATTTGGGGGTGAACTCATAAAATGAGCGGGTGTAGATAATTGTGGTAAAAAAATAATTTGGGGGTGAACTCATAAAATGAGCGGGTGTAGTTGTAAAACAATGATTTGGAGGTGAATTCATAAAATGAGTGGGTGCAGATAACTGTGGTAAAAAGAATTGGATAAAAAAAATTGGGGTGAACTTAAAAAAATAACGGATGCATATAATCTCCTGACCCATATTCTATTTTGGTGATGTATGCATGGTACATGCAAGGGCATGCAAGTGTGACCCTATATTTTATTAATATGTGTGCAAAATGATAGAACGATAAATAAAATGAATAGGAGTGAGTAATTCCTAAGTTCACAAATAAAAATGTCGTTTTAGTTTGTTTAGTGGAATTAAAAAAGATACACACTGGCAATTTTACCATATCTCATTATTTTAGCTTGCCATAAAAAAAGCTTCGAAAGTGAATAATGAGCTAGAGAGGATTAATTAATAAACGTAAATTAAAATTTAATTAGAAGTCCATTTCTAAAATTAAATGGGGGTAAAATTGAGAGAAATGAAATGCTAAAGCGCCATTTATTTATGTACAAGTATTATATATAACGCTAAAACGTCATTTATTTGTGATCGGAGAGAGTATAGTTGAGAGATGTTCTATATATAACATCGAAGGAAGTAGCGGATATCATCAAATATAGCACTTAAAAATGGCTTAAGGCACACAAAAAGATTAACTATTCGTAACACGCTTGCATGGGAACTAGATCCTTGGATATGTTTTGATAATTAGATATCTAGTATGACAGCCTTTCAATTTTGGAATTTAACAGTTTGTAATGAGATTTGAGTACCCCTTAATTTACCTCAGATCTGTTATATACCTATCATCTTTATTTTTCAAAAAAAATATATATATATATATTCCCTCCATTTTTTTTATAAGATGTTTTAGACTTTTTTTGTTGTACATAAATATAAGATGTTTTAAATTTTTTACAATATTTATTTCAATTATGCCCTCCCTTAACTTTGGAAAGAATTGAAATTTAATGTGTATTATAAAATGAAATTAATGTAATTAAAAACGTTCTTTATTATCTAAGGGTATATTTATCAAAACATATCCTTTCTTAATTCTAATAAATTTCTCAATAACATCTCATAAAAAAACCGAAGGGAGTATAACATTAAAACAAAACTAGCTATAAAAAAAATGTGAGGCGTTTCTGGGTAGAGAAATGAAGGTAGGATTTGATGATGGAGATTTGATTCGATTACGTTTACATTTAAATTAGGGATGACAATTTCAACCCGCCCCGTCCCGATCTGTGCTATTTGGGTCGTTCCGCCCCGGACCCATATTGAAATAGGGCGGGTTCAGGTATCACCCTCGACCCGTGACCCGGACTCGGGATCCGTTTTTACATTTATTTTTTATATATATTATACATATAAATATAATATACTCCCTCCGTCCCGGAATAACTTGCATAGTTTGATCGGCACGTTGTTTAATAAAAGTGAATTTAGTGGTTGATGATGTAAGATAAGTGAGGGGTATTTTAGATAATTTGATGATGTGTAAAGTGAAATGTATGGAAAAAAGGAGTGACAAATTTGAAAATAAAATGATGTTGTGAGGTTATTAATTTTGTGGGGTATTTCCATATTAAGAGTGTGCAAGTAATTTTGAACATCCTAATAAGGAAAGTGTGCAAGTGAAGTGTGCAAGTAATCACGGGATGGAGGGAGTATGTTCAATATTTTAATGTTTATTAATATATAATAAATAATTCACCTTCATAAATGTGAAAATAAATTTATAAACATGATTCTAAGAATATTTTATTTATTTTTCAATACAAATCTAAAATATATCATATATGTTTAAATTTTTTTTTATTATTTCTCAATTCTTTTTGTTTTTAAATTTTTTTAAAATGAGCTGCCCTGATTTGCCCCGCCCCGTGACCCAAACGGGTCGGCCCGATCGGACCCGGATTAAAACGGGTCGGATCCGGGTATCTAGGTACCCGAACCGGTCCATTGCCATCCCTAATTTAAATACTAGGTCTGCAATTAAGGCTGGCATGTGGGTTAGTTGATAACAAAAATATACTATAACTTAATTATATTTAATTAATATTGAATTAGTGCTCAAACTGCTATATACAGTATATGTATTCCTTCACGTACATTAACTACACCCACACATCATTAATATAATTTGTAAAAATGGCAAATGTTAAAGTTGTACACTTGCTTTTTATTGCGTTTTTCTTGGTTTCAATAGGTATGTTTAAGTTATGAAAATTAGAATTTAATTAATTGTACAAATTTCTGGATTTTATATGTACTTATATATGCTGGTGATATATTACTTCCTTCCCCGCAAAAAGACAGCTAAGTACATTTAATTTCACACACAAATTAAAAAAAAGAATTAATAAATGTGATCAATTTAATTAATATGTCTATTTTACCCTTAATATTCTATAAATCTTGTGTAAATTTCAAAGCAATTGAGTCTTAATTACTCATAATTTACTATTATGCTCCCTCCATCTCCTTTACACTTGTTTTTGTCACAAAGATTAATAAATACTCCCTCCGTCCCACAAAGATAGCTACGTATTCCTTTTTTGGATGTCCCAAATTATAACTACATTTTCTCTTTTACTTTAGTATTAAATGCTCTATTGTCAGTTTACCCCTAATTAATAAGAGTAATTAAGGCTGAGCAGATTTTGGAGAATGTGATTCCAAGGGCGAAATTGACACATTAGCTAAATTTGACTACATTTATTGATTTTTCTTAATCTGTGTGTAAAGTCAAATGTAGCTATCTTTGTGGGACGGAGGAAGTATACTATTAAATGTGTAGTGGTAGTTAAGGTAGAAAGAGATAGGAAAAAAAAAGTTAAACGGAGAGTGGTAGAAAAGAGTAACGTATAAAGAGATATCATAAGAAAATATATAGAAAAATGTAGGAGGAAAAGTGAGGTATGAAAGAGAAAAAAAGGTAGAGAGAGATAAGAATAAAAAAATATAGAGAGATGTAGTGAATTTTGTTATCTAAAAATATTGAAAACTTAATTATGATAAGACATTTAAAATAGGTAGGTGAGATGTTTATAGGGGAATAAAGAGACCAGGCCCCAACCTCTTTTTTCTTTTTCTTTTTCTTTTCAATAATAATAATAAGTATATTTTTATAATCCTATTAGAGAATATATAATAGAATAAAATATTATAGGAATAGTATAATGTATTATAGAAATAGTATAATGTATTATACTCCCTCCGTCCGCCTATAAGTGTTACGTTACTTTTTGGCACAGAGATTAAGAAAAGTGATTAAATAATAGATATAGTACAAGTGATGTGATTGAGAGAGGAGAGAGATAGAGAGAAAAAGTAAGATATAAAGTGAAGGGTAAGAAAAAGTACTTACCAAAAAAAGGTATGGGAAGCTTATAGGCGGACGGACCAAAATGGTAAAATGGGAAGCTTATAGGCGGACGGAGGGAGTATGTAGCAATCTTTTATTTATGCTTTATATTTATTTTCTTGTATATCTCTTGTAATCCCTATATATAGTGGACCACTCTTATTATCTCATTAACGGTGATTGAATATAATTCTCACATGGTATCAGAGCTGAAATTCTCACATAGTATCACAGCTGGAATTCTCACATGGTATTAGTCTAAATTCTCACATGGTATCAGCCTAATACACTGAAACCCTTCTCTTCTCCTCTCTATTTTTTCGGCGTCTCCGACGGGCTGGTATCCCCCGTCCCCGCCTTGCCCCTTCCCCTTTCTTCTCAATTTTTCGACGTCTCCAACGGGCTGGTATCCCTCGTCGCCGCCTTGCCCCTTTCCCTTTCTTCTCAATTTTTTCGGCGTCCTCGACGAGCAGGTATCCCTCGTCGCCGCCTTGTTTTTTTTTATCTCGAACGAGCTGGTCTCCCTCGTTCCCTCTCCCGACCGCTTTTAGCCGCCACCGACGAGCTTGTATTCCTCGTCCCCCTTCTTCTTCTTCTCGAACGAGCTGGTCTCCCTCGTTCCCTCTCTTGGCCGCTTTTAGCCGCCACCGACGAGCTTGTATTCCTCGCCCCCCTCCTTCTTCTCGAGCGAGCAACTCTCCTCGTCCCCCCTTATTCTTCTTCTTCTTCTTCTTCTTCTTCTTCTTCTTCTTCTTCTTCTTCTTCTTCTTCTTCTTCTTCTTCTTCTTCTCGAGCGAGTCTCCTCATCCCCACTAATTTTTTTTTTCTTCGAGCGAGCACGTCTCCTCGTTCCATCTCATGGTCGATCAAGTTATCTCCATGACTGTTTTCACTTATATGGTGTTAGTCTCACTCACCTACACTCTAATTTTCTATATAGCTTCACGCTATATCCTTTTTCTTCTACTTTTTTTATCTTTATCCAGAGAGCCCATGATCAATATCATTGGTTGCTCGCCCCTCCGATCTATTTAGTTTGTGCTCGAATCAACTGTCTTCGACACCATTCCAAATATTTCTTGCCTTGCTTCCCGATTTTTTGCGCCTTGGCATCATGTCCTATTTGGTGATTCTAAATTTTCGTTATTTCTCCTGTTGTATGACAACAAAAGTGCATTGTTTTCCAGATGTCTTCACGAAGTTTCTATCTCAAACTCGCTTCAAATTGTTGTGTACCAAACTCGTGTTCATTACATTCCCACCTTCGCTTGACCGAGGGTATTAGAGAATATAATAGAATAATATATTATAGGAATAGTATAATGTATTATAGGAATAATATAATGTATTATAGCCATAGGTAGCAATCTTTTATTTATGCTTTATATTTATTTTCTTGTTTATCTATTAATTTTCTTATATATCTCTTGTAATCCACATATATATATATAGTGGACCACTCTTATCATCTCATTAACGATGATGGAATATAATTCTCACAAATCCACTATTGAAATTTTATAGGGATAACGATGATTGAAATTTTATAGAGATATAGAGATAACCAAATTTTATACTCCAAAGCACAAGCTATAATTAATAACGAGGATTATACTTATTTAGTTGCATCCATTTGCATCTATGACATTCATTCATGAAGTGTATATTTTTTTTACTCCGTCTCTATAATAGTTAGTAGAGCAAAGTTGTTTATTAATTAAATGTGTTACATTATATATTGATTATGTTTGCTACATTTTTGGTCACGTGATTCTATAGCATGAAATTACACTCAAGTCAGCTTGTTTACTTGGTGGGTTGAGTTGAGATGAGTTAAAATGGGTAAATCTTAAATTTATGAACTTAACTCATATTTATTCATCTTTTCACATATAAAAATAAACGTAAAATGCTATCAAACATGAGAGGAGGTATGTTTACACATCAAATTCAAGTACCCAACCCTAAACCCATCAAGCAAATGGGGACTATTTACTTACCGAGTTGAAATCATAAAAGTTGTCCTCGGGTATATCAACATGTTACATTAAAAGAGCCTTGACAAGCTGATCGACAAGCATGCAATGCTTAAACAAATAAAAATATATGAGATAATTCAACTCTGCATGACAGTACATTTATGTTTACATTAATGTTTTTTACTGACTGCTTGATATTTGGTTTTGAACAACATGATCTATTTAAGTCTGATAATATTCACTCTTTATATTAACATTTTGCACATTAAAGAGTTTACATTGAAGAGAAACTATGAATGTCAGCATGTTATGTTATATATCAATAAGACCATCATGAACTAAATTATTTCTTTTCAAGCTTTTCAATTGAAGTTTCCGCGAGATTCAGCTATTTATGTATAATTAGTCTCTTTAGTTTAATTCTTATTTGAGATGTTTGATGTTTGTTAAACTTATTAATTACTTTTATATTTGAAGTCAAAGTTTCAATCAGTTCATTTATATCAAAATAAAATTAACAAATTCCATTCACATCATTTAATGTTTAATTATTTGTTATACCTAGTCAAAAAGGTCAATCTTTGACAAGTCAATCCTAGTCACCGTCTTACGTGGCGAGGACTAGTCAACAAAGTCATGCGACGACTAGTCAACAAGACCAAGAAAATGTAATAGATTTAGTGTATTTAAATATATGTAAGTGCTCGTCCAAAGATGTTGGCGAGCACTGTCTTAGTTAGCTGCTCGCCCAAATGTGTGGCGAGCACGTGCTTATTCTTAGTTAAGAAGTTCTAGTATTGAAGTCTTGGGAGACAGCATGGAGCGTGGCGACCACACTCCTCGAAGGTCCTCCGGCGACCACCATGGCCCAGCTCCTCGTCACCTTGGCGAGGACGAGCACCTAAGACGGTTTAGCATTAAATGCGCCATCAAATCACCTTTTCGGGCAGAATGAAGGTCCAATCTGAAGGCGCCACGTGTAAAGGGCGGGCAGCCCTTGAAAAGCAGTATATAATGCCCATTTGGGCTCATTTGTAACACAAGTTAGAATTCCACTCAATCACCCTCAACCCAAAGCAATAAACACTCCCAAGCTCAAAGCTTTAGCTTCTCTAAGAAGCTACTTTTGGTGTTCTTCATTGTTCTTCATCAAGTTCATCACAAATCATCTCTTTAATCCATATAAACGCGTAATAACCCCCGTATAAATTATATGTTTGTATTGTACTAAGAACAGCCTACATCCAAGTCAACCCGATTTAAGTGCATACAACATTTGGCGCTAGAAGGAGGGGACCTTTTACGTATTTAAATCATCAAAGTTTCGTCCGATCAACGAGCGATCGGTTAGCAAACTCCCTGTTTTCAAGCTTTAATCGGTATATCTACCGTTTAGAGCATCATCTACGATCTTTAGTGTTCTTCGTGTTCTTGAACATTTTCAATTTTCGTAGCATATTTTGGAGTTTGATCTCTTTGTATTTGTGTTTTCAAGCTTCTTTTGTTATTGCTTTACTAAGACTAGTAGTTGTAATAACACGTTCTTCTGCGTAAGAACTTTAATCTTTCGTTTTTTAGATCTTTACTTTGTAATCTAAAAAGACACTCTTTAAACGATGTCTCAGCATACTCCACAAGACAGGATCTCGCCATCCGGAGGGAACGAGCACCCTCCGGCTCCGGCAAATCCTTTTGCAAACTTGAACATGGGGGATATCCTTAATGACCCCTAGCACTTGAAAGACCTATCGGACTACCTCCTGATGAGGAGGAAGCAGAACGAGAAGGAAGAGCTCGAGAAGGCCAAAGATCGGGCTTTCGTCGAGGCTCGCAAAAACAAGGGGAACGAGGATGACCATTCCTATCACTCACATTCCGCTCACCCCCAAGATAAGGGCAAGAACAAAGTCGGCGAGCACTCCCACAATAGCCAGACGGGAGACTCACAAAGAAATTCGGTTTTCAACCGAATGAAAGACAATGATGGAAGGGCTCCTCGCCGAGTACCTTTCAACGTAGATGGCCGACCACATAAAGCCGACCATCACCATCGCGCTGATAGAAGAGATCAGGGCGACAGAGTCTCAGCTCTAGATCGAGTGGGACCAGGGAAGGGTTCGCGAGCTCCGGCCAAGAGTTATCGCAGCCACCATTCTGACAGGCACTCGCCCAGGCGATCACATCATGATGGTCGCCCGGCCATTTCCCATGGGAGTCGACGTGACGAGAACGTCGTCCCACGAGCTCAAACTGCCGAGGAGGGGCAAATCGCCCAGTTCCTCGAAACACAAAAGTTGATGAAACAAGAGATGGACGCTCTGCGAGCAGAGGTGGTCGCCTCGAAGCAAGGGACCACACCGCCGATCAGTCTGCCCGCACCTCCACTAAGTGTTGCAATCCTCACTGCCCCCATTCAAAGGAAGATCCAAATGCCCTCCATGGCGGCATATGATGGGATGTCCGACCCCAGAGTACATTTGTCCAAGTACTCCAACTATATGGCCTCAATCGGGGCAACGGACGCAACACAATGCAGAAACTTCTCCCTAACATTGGGAGATCGGGCTCATCGATGGTACACAACTTTGAGTCCCGGATCTATCACCTCTTTCCTTGAGCTGGGACAACACTTTCTGACCTACTATGGGTCTATTGCTGCTCGCCCAGCCTCAAAGCAACGTTTGGCGAACGTTCGCCAATCCCTAACTGAATCAGGCAAAGACTTCATCGAGCGCTTCGATAGGCTGGTGATCGATGGGGAGGCCGTGAACGATGAGACGAAGCTGATCTCAGCGGTTTCCGGTCTCAGGATAGGTACCAAGCTGTGGGAATCTATCCATCTTACTTTCCCCAGTTCTTATGCGGACTTCCGCACGAGGGCTGGGAACTTCATTCAAATGGAGGAGATAATGGACGCTGCCAAGGCTAACGAGCAGCCTGACGCGTCCAAGAGAGTGTGGCCCAAGAAAAACACGAACACTGGGGAATCTTCCCAGCCCAAGAAGGCGACCACTCAGGCTGGCAGTGCTCGCCCAGCGAACTTCAGGCCGTTCGAGGAGGCACCTGAGATCATCCAATTCAGGGAGGCCCTCACCGTGGATCCTAGGGGCATCTACGACGCAATCAGGGGGAAAAATCTGCTCCCCCAAGCAAAGCCCATGCATACGAGCGATGCAAATCTTGATGGTGGTAAATTTTGCAACTACCACAACTCTGTCGGCCACCACACCAATGGGTGCCGAGACTTGGTGAGAAATCTCTTCAAACTTTACAATGAGGGTAAGCTCACCCAATTCATCAAGTCCGGAGGTGGAAACGGCGACAACAGGGGCAAGAAGCGTCGCGACGACAGCGGCGGCGACCTGCGCCAACAACTGAACCGTCCCAAGCTAACTCCTCCCATGCCAACACATCCTGGTGGCGACATCGACAACGTGGGCGGAGAGTGCCAAATGATAGAAGGCCCTTTGGGGGGGACTCAATCCGGAGTCGCTCTGTCTGTTCGCCGGGCTCAGGGCGAACAACGAGCACTCAACAACGTGCACCAGGTGTGCGTCGCTCCAACTGCCGAGAAGCCTCTTTCTCATCAAATCCATTTCACGGACGACGACCTGAACGGCGTGGTGCAGCCAAACAATGATGCGTTGGTCATCACGGGAAAAATAATGGGAACCATCGTCCATCGAATGATGGTCGACACTGGGTCATACACCAACATCCTTTTCAAGCATACTTTGGATGCTCTTGGTGGATATGCAGATTACATCGAGCCTTGCGACGATATAATCGTAGGGTTCGGGGACACGCGCAACCTTCCCATTGGGAAAATCAGATTGTCCTTGGAGTTGGCATCGTCAAAAGAGCCTGAATTGCACCATGCTAGGCAGCTCGACTTCTTGATCATCGACATGCCATCATCCTACAATGCGTTCCTAGGCCGACCTTTCTTCAGCGAGTTCAAGGCGGCCGCTTCAACTTATTATTACTGTATTAAATTTCCAACCCCGGCGGGAGCTATAACCGTTAAGGGCGATCAGACACGGGCGAGGGAGTGTCTCGTCCGCTTTGCAAAACGTCATTCTAAAGAAAGTGCCATGGTTGGAAAGTATATTATGTGTCAAACTCAAACAGAACAAATGAACTACTTGGAGGGTCTTCCTAGCAAGTACAGAAAAATTGAAGTTGGGGAGTGCAGTCATCGTCCCGACGATCACCAAGTGGAGGCGAACGAGCACGCCTCCATGGAAGTGGACGACCACACCCCAATGGAAATCGACGAGCAGACAGATCCGGGCGACCAGTTCCCCGGCGACCAGTCTCCAGAAAACTTTCCAGATTTGGAGCCTAGGTTAGGCTTTGAGCCAAAATTCGGAATTGAGGACCCTCGTTGGAAGGAGCCTAAAGAGCGGGCGACTTCAGCGGAGGACCTTGAAACCATCCATTTAAACGAAGCTCGTCCCGAACTCAAAGTATTCATAGGTTCGAATTTACCAGAACACGAAGATATTCATAGGTTCGAATTTACCAGAACACGAATTTACCATCCATTTAACCGCTTTTTTGAAGGAAAACGTCGGTGCGTTCGCCTGGTCGCACGAAGATATGGTGGGCATTCCCACGAATCATGCCTGCCACAGACTAAATATTGATCCAACAAAAAGACCCATCACCCAAAAGCGAAGAAAATTTGGGCCTAATAAGAGTGCGGCTTTGGCAGTCGAAATCAAGAAATTGATCGACAACAAGTTAATAGAGAAAACTGGAACTGATCCTGAGTGGTTGGCAAATCCAGTGCTCGTCAAGAAAACGACCGGGTCGTGGAGATTGTGCATAGACTTCACAGATTTAAACGACGCCTGTCCAAAAGATCATTTTCCGATGCCCCACATTGATCACCTAGTGGATAATACAGCGGGGCACGAGATTTTAACTTTCATGGATGCCTTCGCAGGGTACCATCAGATTGCAATGCATCCCGACGACCAGCGACATACGGCCTTCATGACGGCGCGTGATATGTATAGCTGGAAAAGAATGCCTTTCGGTTTGAAAAACGCGGGGGCAACGTACCAAAGACTGGTAAATAAGATGTTTGAAAAGCACATCGGTGAGATGGTAGAGGTCTATATCGACGACATCGTTGTCAAAAGCTTACGAAAAGAAGATCACCTACACCACCTTGCCATGACATTCGATATCCTAAGAGAGTACAACATGAAGTTAAATCCAAAGAAATGCAGTTTTGGAGTTAGCTCAGGAAAATTTCTGGGGCACTTGGTTAGCCAGCGGGGCATCGAGGCGAATCCAAGTAAAATTCAAGCAATAATCAATATGCAAAGCCCAAGGAACGTGAAAGAAGTTCAGAGGTTGACAGGATGCCTTGCATCGCTGAATAGATTTATTGCACGAACGGGCGATCGTTGCAAACCTTTTTTCGACGCTCTAAAAAAAGGAAAGTTCGAGTGGACCGACGAGTGCGAGAAAGCTTTCGAGAAATTGAAGGAGTACTTATCGGATCCGAAGGTCCTATCCAAGCCAGTCCCCGGCGAAATTTTATATCTGTACTTGGCGGCCACTGACTGTGCGATCAGTTCAGTGCTCGTCCGAGCTGAGGGGAGCACACATCTGCCTATCTACTACGTAAGTCAAACACTGCGAGATGCGGAGTTGAGATACACTCCAATGGAAAAATTGGCGTACGCACTAGTCATGAGTGTTAGAAAATTAAGGCAATACCTGTTCGACCACGAGGTGGTCGTCCTCACCACATTTCCTCTCCGACGAGCACTGCATCGTCCGAATACCGCGGGAAGACTTCTAAAATGGTCAGTAGAGATCGGACAATTTGGTCTCACCTACGCACCCAGAACGACAATCAAGGGACAAGTGCTGGCAGAATTTATCGTAGAGCTCACTTTCCCAGTAAAATTGGACGAGGGAGTCGAACTTCCTTGGACATTGTTCGTCGATGGCTCGTCGACGAGCACCAAAGCAGGGGCAGGAGTTGTCCTCATCAGCCCAACCGGACAGACGTTTGCTTCGGCGATCGAGTTCGAGTATCGGGCGACCAACAACGAAGCGGAGTACGAGGCTCTGGTTGCAGGAATCAAGATGGCTATGGCCGTGGGCGCTAGAAAACTGAAAATTTTTTCTGACTCTCAGCTGGTTGTATGTCAAATCACGGGCGAATACGAGGCTCGCGGCGATCAAATGATAAAGTATCAAGACCTAGTGAAAGGATTACTCGAGCAATTTGATCAAATCCACATCGAGCAAATCCCTAGGGAGGAAAATACGCAAGCAGATGCGTTAGCTCGGCTGGCCACTTCAGAGGGGGAGGCAATATTTTCAGAAGCAACCATCACCAAGATTTCTTCCCCGTCGGTGAACAGAGGTCAAGTTTTGCAGGTTGAAGCGACCAGCGACGAGGACTGGAGGACGCCGATCATCAAGTACATCAAGACCGGCGAGCTCCCGGCAGACAAAGTGAAAGCAACCAGATTGCAACTCAGGTCCGCAAGGTACACAATTGTGGGCGACCAGCTGTACAAACGGGGTTTTTCAATGCCTTTGTTGAAATGCCTCGGAGAAGACGAAGCGAAGATCGTCATGCACGAAATCCACGATGGAGTTTGTGGAAATCATACAGGGGGGCAAGCGCTCGCTCTAAAGATCGTAAGGCAAGGCTATTTTTGGCTAACACTGAAGAAAGATGCAATCCATTACGCGCAGTCGTGCAAGAGATGTCAAGCCTTCGCTCCCGCCATTCACTCACCACCAGACGAGCTCATCTCGGTGTATAGTTCGTGGCCTTTCGCGAAGTGGGGGATCGACATCATTGGACCTTTCCCACCAGCTGCTGGGGGGGTAACTTTCGTCGTCGTAGCAGTCGATTACTTCACCAAGTGGACAGAGGCAAAGGCATTGAAGACCATCACAACGGGCCAAATGACAAGCTTCATTTGGAAGAATATAATTTGCAGGTTCGGCCTACCACGAGCGATAGTGACCGACAACAGACGTCAATTTACAAGTCAAGACATGCTGGATTTCTGCTCAAGATGGAACATCAAGAAAATTTTTTCAACACCCTACCATCCACAATCAAACGGTCAAGTAGAGGCGATCAACAAAATCATCAAGCACACCTTGAAAGCTAAGCTGGATGGATTAAAGGGCAAATGGGCCGAAGAGCTGCACATGGTTCTGTGGGCATATCGGACGACCACGAGAAATTCTACTGGTGAAACTCCGTTCGCGCTCGCGTTCGGAACCGAAGCTGTCATACCAGCAGAGGGGCAAGTCCAAACTTTTCGAGTAGCAAATTATGACGAGCAGTTGAATAACGATGCACAGCTCTCCGATTTAGACTTCCTAGAAGAACGAAGGCTAACAGCGGACGAGAAGAATTTGGTCTACAAGCAAAGGTCAGAGCGCTACTACAACACCAAAGTACGTGCTCGCCAGTTCACTATCGGCCAGCTCGTACTTCGTAGGGCGACGGAGCAGTCCATTGGCATACTTGGCCCGACTTGGGAGGGTCCGTACCGAATAACGCGCACACTCCTAAACGGATCATACGAGCTTGAAGATCTCGAGGGCAAGCCAAGCAAGTACCCGTGGAACGCGGTCAAGCTGAAGAAGTATTACCAGTAAGTTTTTAAATTCTCTCATATTTATAGTTTGTTTTTAATCATCATTTCAAGTGTTAGATAAATTTCCATCAAGTGTTAGATAAATTTGAAAGTTTAAAACAAGGCTCTGCGTAGCCATCTAGGAAACAAAAGACGAGCACTCTTTTCTAAAGATGCTCGCAAGGTAGTGGCAAAGATGGTCACTACCTATCAGACAGAGAGTTCAACCGACGAATGGTTAACTCTAAAAGACGAGCACTCTTTCTTAGAGTCTCGCAAAAGGAAAGACGAGCACTCTTTCTTCAAAGATGCTCGCAAAGGAAAGACGAGCACTCTTTCTTAGAGTCTCGCAAAAGGAAAGACGAGCACTCTTTCTTAAAGATGCTCGCAAAGAAAAGACGAGCACTCTTTCTTAAAGATGCTCGCAAAGAAAAGACGAGCACTCTATCTTAAAGATGCTCGCAGAATAACAAACGTCGAACAAACCAATGAAAGAAAAATATTTATTAAAAGCACTTGCAAAAAATTATCATAAAACAAGTAAAAAAAAACGAACACATCGTAAGCAAAAACTTCCATTCATTAAAAAGCCTTAGAAGGCTGAGATTACAAAAAAGGCCTTAATGGCCGAACAGTCCTAAGAAAAACAAAAAACAATACAAGCAAACTAAACTCCCGGAGCATTCTCCTCGGCAGGAGCAACTTGCTCGCCAGATACCCCCTCCTCGTTCACAACCTCCACTTCAGCAGGAGCACTCAGCTCGCCCTATTGGGTTGGGGAGTCTTCGGGAGGATTCACGAACTCCACCGGAACTCCCGAGAGTCGAGGGAACTGGAGTCCCATTTGCACCAACGGAAGCAAGGGGATCTCGGTTCCCGGCTGAGGATTCTCCTTCATAAGGAGGTCGTCCAGAAGCTCGCCGAGCGGAATCACATCCACTTCCGGATGAACGTCCAGTAGCCTGTAAATGAGCCCGTGGGCAGTAAGCGCCACCGATAACATGGCCACGCCCCCAGCGAGCTCAGTTGTCTCATCTCTCTCATCTATTGCATCGACCAGCTGTTGTCGGAGAGTGGCCAACTCTTCCTCATCAGTTGCGGACTTACTTGTAAGGGTCCTTACCTCGTCCTCGGCAGTCTTGAGGCGAGCACGGAGACGTTCGATCTCTTGAAGATCTTCTTGATCCTTTTTTCGAACCATCTCCAGTTGGGCCTCAGAATCGGCCAAATTTGCCTCAGCATTGGCCAGCTTGGTCTCGAGGTCGACCACTTTCTCCTCTGAGGCGAACAGTTTCCCCTCAGCAACAGTTTTTGCTTTAGCCATTTGAGCAACTTTCGCAGCCCTGTCCTCGCTGAGCTTGCGACCTTCAGCAATCTGGCTAGCGAGCTTCTCCATGGTATAAGAGGCTCGGCTCAAGTCAATGGCGACCAGGCGCGCATTTTCCATGGCGTTATGGTTGTCGACCTCTTCGACCAGTGTGGTCGTCAACGAGCGAGGTAGGTGCTTCACCGCCCTCTGTGCGAACAGGTTCAGAGGCTCCCTATCGACCGGGTCTCGCGACCGGTAGAAGCCGAGAAGATTCTCGCTGAAGGGTTGGGCGACCGGATAGTCGGCAACTCTGTTAAAAAAGGAAAGAATTAGAAGAAAAATACTTGAAAATTTTCTAAAAAACTCTTTTTGAAAAAACTTACTTGGCAACCCTTGCGGCTTCCCAACCGAGAAGGGTATTATCTCCCGGAGCCCTCTCCCCGGCCGACGAGCTCGTCGCAGTCTCTCGCGACCGAGTGCTTCGGGGAGGAGGGGAAGCAACTGGTTTGGGGGGGGGGGGGTGGCGAGTTACCCCTCGGCGGAGGAGATCTCCTCGGCGAGATCCTCCTTTCAGCAGCAGGTGGGCGAGAAGTACCCCCTCTGGTCGGTCTAGCGACCTTCTTTGGTGGAGCCCCCGAGCTCTCCGCCCCTTTTCTTTTCTTGCCGGCGCCATCAACAATCTTGCGCTCGCGGAGTATTTGTGCCTGTCGAAGCATACTGGTCGCTTTTAGGCGCTCGACTTCAACGGTAGGGGGAAGATAGGCGACAACCCGTTGAGGAACCACTACTAGAAAGAGAAGCGAGAAGTTAGTATCTTCGAAGAGTAAATTTAAAAGAAATTTGAAGAAATATTTTACCTGGAGGGAACTCTCGAGTGAAGTGATGAGGAGGTACTCTGAGACCTGCTCGCTCACGCATGCACTCCCTGTTCAGAAATCGGCAAGACCTCTCCAGGTAACGACGATTGAGAACGCAGCAAACGTGATACTGAAAGAGAGGAGTAAGACGGTGGTCGGCAGTCCTCTTGCGAACAGTTTCACCTACAAAAAGCGAGGAGTTATTCAGTATAGACAAGAACGAGCAGAAATTAAAAGACTTACCACGAATTCTTTGATATTCGGTCTCGATGGGAATGCGATCAGAAGATCCGTCCGGCCTCACTGAACTCATCCAGTCCCCGGCTACCCACCACCAGTTGGTTTTCCAATCCCTAATCTTGTTGGGAACCCCTTCGACCAACTTAAAATTATCTCGGCCTCTAACATAGTAATACCCGTGGCCTACTTTCTCTCCGGTCTCGGCCGCCTGAAGGAGATAGTTAATCTCCTTCGGGCTAAGCCACGTATTCCGACATCCATTCTCGGCCGCCACCAGGCCGAACAGTGTAAGAATGCCGATCAGGTTCGACCAACCGTTCGGTAAAATTTGTGAAGGGGCAACATTCAGGAAATGTAGAAAATTTGAGATACTGGGGTGCAGGGGAAACCTAAGCCCTGCCTCCATCATGCCAATGTTGACGACGACCATGCCCTCTGGCGGCTGGTCGGCCCTCTCATCCTCGCGAGGAACGAAAAAGCACACATCGGCCGGCAGTTGGTACTTTTTTCGAGAGTTCTCTAACTGCGCCGAGGAGACTTTGCTTGCATAGTTGCTCGCCTCATATATCGTTTGGAAAGCTTCTCGATGCGGGCGAGGAACATCTCGAGGAAGGTATTCGCAGAAATACTTATAATAGGCCTCCCTCGAGACCTCATCGCCATCTAAACTTTCCCGACCACTCAAGATATCCTTTATGCTCTCCGCATATCGAACAACTTCCTCATAGTCCTCGCGGAGACTCTTCGTCAAGGTCTCCTCGACCTGGGCAGTTTCTATCTGTTTGCCCACCCCTCGATCCAAACCCTGATCATGTAAATCAGAGTCCGTCTCACTGCCACTCTCCTCGGCATCGCCCTCCTCGGCATCATTGCCGGCATCATCCCTGTCGGAGTCATAGAGCTCGTCGACATCAACGACCACTGCCTTTCCCAAGTTACGGACGCTAGCATTTATGGGGTCAGGGGAGTGGATCCTAGAGTCCGACGAAGACGCCCTCTCCGTCAAAGTCAAGGCTAGACGATCAGCCTCGCCGGAACTAGCGGCACCACCATCTAACGGCGGCGAACCACCACCGGAACCGCCACCAAAACCCATTTTTTCTTAAGAAATGGGGGAAAATAGAGTTTTTAAGAAGAAAATGAGAGTTTAAATACCTTTTTATCGATCGAAAACCACCCAAACTCGCCGGAAAAGCTTGAAGCAAGAAGCTCGGAAGGATGCTCGAGAGAATTTCAAAGTTGCAAAATGGTAAAAGTGTTTTGAAAAGAAGGAAAGCCATATTTATAGGCAAAACATATGCAGGGACCTAATTGCAAAAAACGGGGTAAAATCCGTAATTTTCCCAAAATTTGGGGCCATTTCCGAATTCGAATTCGGAGAGTGACCCTCACGCGCGACCTTTGAGGTCGACACGCGCCCCACGCGCGCTTTTCAAATTTCGAGCGCCGCCCACGCGCCTGACACAAGTCACATCATACGTCATCAAAGTGCCTCGAAAGGCGAGCTCGGCGTAGGAAACGAGGCGACCGCCTCCGTCTCACGTCATCAAGATCTCGAAATTGATTGTGTTGTCGAGAACCATTTTCACCATCGGAAAAAACGATCGAACTGCTCGCCTTACCATTCTACGAATACGAAGTAAGGCGACCAGGGGGCAAATGTTATACCTAGTCAAAGAGGTCAATCTTTGACAAGTCAATCCTAGTCACCGTCTTACGTGGCGAGGACCAGTTAACAAAGTCATGCGACGACTAGTCAACAAGACCAAGAAAATGTAATAGATTTAGTGTATTTAAATATATGTAAGTGCTCGTCCAAAAATGTTGGCGAGCACTGTCTTAGTTAGCTGCTCGCCCAAATGTGTGGCGAGCACGTGCTTATTCTTAGTTAAGAAGTTCTAGTATTGAAGTCTTGGGAGACAGCATGGAGCGTGGCGACCACACTCCTCGAAGGTCCTTCGGCGACCACCATGGCCCAGCTCCTCGTCACCTTGGCGAGGACGAGCACCTAAGGCGGTTTAGCATTAAATGCGCTATCAAATCACCTTTTCGGGAAGAATGAAGGTCCAATCTGAAGGCGCCACGTGTAAAGGGCGGGCAGCCCTTGAAAAGCAGTATATAATGCCCATTTGGGCTCATTTGTAACACAAGTTAGAATTCCACTCAATCACCCTCAACCCAAAGCAATAAACACTCCCAAGCTCAAAGCTTTAGCTTCTCTAAGAAGCTACTTTTGGTGTTCTTCATTGTTCTTCATCAAGTTCATCACAAATCATCTCTTTAATCCATATAAACGCGTAATAACCCCCGTATAAATTATATGTTTGTATTGTACTAAGAACAGCCTACATCCAAGTCAACCCGATTTAAGTGCATACAACATTATTGACAAAGGACATGATTTGTATAAGATTGAATAGAATATGAAACAGTAAATGGAACTAAGACTTCAAATGAAATGACAAAAGAATAATAATTTTTATGATTTGGTATTGAATAAGAATGTAATGTAAGTATTGTATGAATTTATATTACTGTTATTATTGTTTTTTTACTATATTTTTAATAATAATGTATACTTAATAATAAATATACATGTTTTATAATAACATTTTTTTTTTTAAAAACGTCCTAAAAAAGATAAAATTTGAATTCACGTCCAATTTTTTTTTTTAGTAGAGTACTAGTTAAGATATACGTGTGAAGCAAGTGTTTGGGTAGAGTACTAGTTAAGATAATCAATGATTTGGATGATCACTGGATAGAGATTTCATTCCAAAGTCAATTGGCCGAGATTGATGGAAGATTTGATTGATTCCATTGCATTGATGTGCCAAAATTTGCACGAGAGGATTGCGTGTCCTCTGGATTGGATGTCCCACTCTTCGAACATGTACAATCACTCCAAGTATGCTGCCTTCACTCGAAATCTTCAAGAACCTGCAAAGAGCACGCCGGAGGGGGGTCCGGCGTGGACACTCCGATGCCTAAGTCAATATAGGGCTTATAGAAATCTCCCAAGGATCTCGAGATCTTTGATGTATCAAATCAGTTCTCAAAGAATATCAAAAAGGTGTTTTGCGTTTAGTATATCAAGTTTGTAATATAAGAATGTCTAACCTGGAAATCTCCTTGGATTTACCTATTTATAGAGATCCTTCCTCGAGAGGAAGTCAAGTCTTCCTCGAGAGGAAGTCAAGTCTTCCTCTTCTTTCGGAGCTGCCCATAAGACTCGGCCCTGCTGAGTGGACGAAGTCTTCCCTTCTCTCCACTTCCTGAAGACTCGGCAACACTCCTTCTTAGTAGACTTTGTTCCCTAAGATAAAGGAGGATAAGGTCTTCCTTTTATCAAGTCTGGACCGAAAATGGCGGAATCTCCCTACATTTAAGGCTCACGACCTTATGTCAAAACTGATTCTTCCTGAAGCTTCTTTCCAGACGGAGCTCCCTCCAAAGGGATCTCCAGAGGGGATTCTTCATCGGAGAGTATTATATAATCTGATCCTTCCACTTTTATCTTATCCTCTATACACGTGTCGACTCCTTATTAGGTGACATTTTTAGGCCGCATCATCTACTCCCCCCTACTCTCGTAAAAGGGGGACATCTTTTGTGAGAGTTGAAAAATTTCCTAGAATCTAGTACAAGGGTCTTTCTGGAGAGACGTGTATCATTCCTGCTTCGGAGAGGAAGTTTCAAAACATGTCCTTCTCCGAAGGCTTTTCCCGCCTCCAACTAGGGATACTTTTCGGTTTCCGCGCGTGGGCCCCACGCGAACGCTTTTCTCTCTCCTTTGTTATTCTCCCGAGGAAAATCCTCGATTCCACCCCATATTTTCTCCCATTTACTCCACACAACCGCCTCTTTTCTTTTCTTACTTTTTCAAATTTCATTTCCTCCCGAAAGTCTCTCATCGTCTTCATCTTTCTCCTTCGGTGTTCTTCCTCCCGAGTTTTCGCTGTCGCCGGCCGCCCCGACCGATTCCGTAGTCCTTCTAATCAAGGTAACCCAGCTATCTTTTTTTTTTCTTTTATTAGCACTGTAACTCGATGTCAAGCCCCCTTTCTTCGCCGGAAGCCATTAGCCAGAACTCCTCTGAATTGACTCCCTCTCTGATGGGGAGTCCAGAGAATAAGATTTCCCCTTCGTCCCAAATCGACCATACTCATCTAGTTAGCCTTACTCATGCCTATGGCTTTCCATCGGAGTATACCTTTCGCGTTCCTCGCTCAAATGAACGCCCAGATCTCTCCTAACCCCGAACTCTTGCTTTTTTCGAAGCTCAACTTAGGGTAGGACTACGATTTCCGATTCATCCCTATTTGGCTGCCATATCGACCCACATGTAGATCCCTCTTAACCAGTTTACTCCGAATGCTATCCGTACTATGATAGGCTTTTTCATCCTGGTAAAAGGGAATGGGGGTGACCCGTCTGCCGAACTGTTTCTGAGCCAACATTCTTGTAAAGTGAACGATGGCTTCTTTTATGTTAGTGGGCGAAGGTCTCGTGTCTGTAAGTTTCTGAAAAAACTCCATGAAGAAGACTCATCCTGGCGAGATTATTATTTTTTTGTCACAAGCCCCACTGATTGGTCATTTCCTCATGGGGATTGGATATTCCACAATCCAGGAGTATATTTTCCTCCTTTGAAAGCTTATTCTGTTTCCAATCATACTGTTATGACTGATCTCAATACTCACATCCGTCTGTACGATTATTTCGATATTCCTGGTATTTGTAAAAATCGTCGCATCCTCTCCCACTTTGGCTTTTGCCCTCTAGACTTCCCTTTAGATTCTCGAGATGGTAAAAAATCTTTTATTCTTGTTTCTTACTTCTCGTACGTGGTTATTTTTCTGCATTCTGAGAATTTTCTTGGTTATCTGCAGGAATGAGTTGGCTAACTCACATCTCACGGGATGCCCCTGCTCTCAGCATAGTGAAGACCCCTGTATTATCCGCTCCAGAAGATCCTCCAAAAGCTCCTCCGTCTCCTGCTCTCGAGAGCTCAGCAAAGACCCCGGCTCCAGGGAGCCCTTCAAAGGTTCCTCCTCTCCCCGGTTCATCCACTCAAGTCCCTGGTTCAGTTGCCAGGAGAACCCGATCAGCTGCCAATGCCTTCTTCTCTGACTGCGGCACCTCTAAGAAGAAGAAGGGAAAAGCTACCCGTGCTGAGAAGGAAGCTCCCCCTCCTACTGTATACGAGCCTCTCCATCGCCTTATTGACCGATGCCCTGCTCCTCCCAATGCTGAGTTATCCGAAACGCCTCTTCCTGAGGATCTACTGCTCCGGGGGGCTCACCTTTTTTCCGAGGTATTTTCTATTATTTTCAGATCTCTGCCTTCTTCACATCCTAAACATTGCTTCTTTTTCTTTTGTAGTTTGGTCTTATCTATACTAAGATACTCGACCAAGGCGTTGAGATGGTGGCTGAGCTCGAACTTCTCCGGGCTGAAGCATCTTCTCTCCAGTCGACCCTCAAGGGGATCATTACGGAGAAAGACAAGGCTCATAAACGAGCTCAAGCTCTGGCTGATGAGTTGTCTCTTCTACGGACTCAAAGCAAGCAGGATGCAGCCAGGATTAAATATCTGGTGCAGGAGGTGGGACGGATGGAACGCGAGCTACCAGACGTCGGAGTGCAGGCTTGCATTAAGTCTCTATTTACCTCTTCCTTGGGCCAAGAGTTCTTGGGGACTCTCCATACTCAGTGGCTGTCCAGCTTCCTAAAGAGCTCGAGCTTCTTATGCGCCATGGGGCCCCATATCCCTCACTTCATCGACCATGGCTTCAGCAATGCCGTGGCCGAGCACTCAGCCCCGGGGTTCGATGGGACCTACTCCCGTGAGTTCCGCCTGGATCAACTCGCTACTCCTCCGAAATTGTTGGGGGATCCTAAGGAGAGCCCCGACAGTCCTTGGTGGTTACCCGACATGAATCAGGCCATCACCAAGTTGCAGGCTGCTAAGGTGAGCATAGCTGAGCTAAAGCCTTTGGAGCATCTAGTTTATCCTTATGTCTCTGCTCCAGAGGTGGCAACAGGTAGATGGAGGGACAGGCGTTGAAGATACCGTGAGAGGTACAGAGGGTCCAGAGGAGGGCGGAGGATCTAGCAACCATGTTGCTGAGGAGGAGGGCGCTGCTAGAGGAGCTGAAGGAGTTGAGGTCGAGGGGGCTGTTGCCGAGGAAGCTGCTGCTGAAAAAGCAGTTTAGATTTCATATTTCCGTGGTCACAATGAACAATTTACTTTTCTTTCGTTTTGCTGCACTCTTTTTATTTTCTGCTCATAATACTTGTCTTCATACTTCGTAGGGGACCCCACACTCCTGGATATGTGGGGGCTTTTTTAGTGATCGTATTGGCTTGATATTGCTTGTTTGTTGGCGTACTTTTTCTTTTCTGTTTGCATGAGTAACTTACAAGACCAGCAAAGAATATGTTGGAGGTGTGCTCTCTTCCCCCCCTTTTTGTTGGTCTTGTAGGCTACGTTGGAATCATCTCTTGGTTGTACAGTCTTTTGATTTCAGGTGACTTGGTTATGGAGAGACATCCTCCCTCTTCTCTTGACTCCTGGATCATAAAACCTGTCCTTTTCATTATCTAGTCTTTGTAGTTCTCAAGCATGGTGAGGGCTTCCTGGAGGACCTCGGTCTCTAAGCCTCTAAGCATTTCACTTTCTTTTCACTTTCTTGTTCTTAAAAGACTTTTATTCGCAAAAAATCTTCTCCTTTCAGTAATTAACCTTCTTGGGTTTCAAGTACGATGAGGGCTCTCTGGAGCACCTCGGCCTCTAGGCCTCTGAATGTTTCACACTCGTATTCTTAAAAGATTTTAATTCATAAAATCTTCTCATTTCAGTAACCTACTTGGGTCTCAAATAAGATGAGGGCTCTCTGGAGCACCTCGGCCTCTAGGCCTCTGAGTGTTTCTCACTCGTATTCTTAAAAGATTTTAATTCATAAAATCTTCTCATTTCAGTAACCCACTTGGGTCTCAAGTAAGATGAGGGCTCTCTGGAGCACCTCGGCCTCTAGGCCTCTGAGTGTTTCTCACTCGTATTCTTAAAAGATTTTAATTCATAAAATCTTCTCATTTCAGTAACCCACTTGGGTCTCAAGTAAGATGAGGGCTCTCTGGAGCACCTCGGCCTCTAGGCCTCTGAGTGTTTCTCACTCGTATTCTTAAAAAATTTTAATTCATAAAGTCTTCTCATTTCAGTAACCCACTTGGGTCTCAAATAAGATGAGGGCTCTCTGGAGCAACTCGGCCTCTAGGCCTCTGAGTGTTTCTCACTCGTCATTTTTTATATTCATACATCGCATATTCAAATATGAGAAAGATAATCAAGACACAATAATTCTGAATAATTCTTTCTTAAAAAAGGGATAAAGCTTCATTGATTTATTGTCAGTTTTCAACATAGGCCATAGATAACCTACGCCGGTCTCATTAAAAACCTCTTTACGGAAAAACCCCAAAGGGGAAACCCGTAGAGAGGGAAAAAGAGCTCCGGTGAAGCCACAAAATACATTAAGCAAAATATGAATCCATGCAAAAAATCACGAAACAAGAGTCATAAATGGTCTCAAGACCTTACACTTTCTTCAAATAAAGAATCTCTTCAAATGGCAAACGTTCCAGGGTCTAGCTATGTCGACCCCTTCCATGCTCTGCAATCTATAGGCTCCTCCCTTCAGTACCCGTGTGATTTTATAAGGCCCCTCCCAGTTAGGCTCTAACTTTCCCGTATTCTTTAGGGCATCAGCTCTTCTTAGCACCACGTCCCCCGCTCTAAAGGACCTCGGGATCACCCTCCGGTCATATGCAGCTTTAATTCTGCTCTTATACCTTTCAGCACGTACTCTAACCATCTCTCTTTCCTCTTCCATTAAATCTAGGGCCTCTCTCATTAATCTTTCATTCTGATGTTCTTCAAATTGGGCAATTCGATGCGACTGCAACACGGCCTCTGGAGGTATCACCGCCGCGGCTCCGTAGACCAACTGAAACGGGGACTCTCCAGTTGTTGTCTTTGGACTAGTTCTATATGACCACAATACATTGTCTAACTCGTTCACCCATCCTCCTCCTATCTTCGTCAGCCTTGTTCGAATACCATCTACTATCGTTCGATTAGTAACCTCCACTTGTCCATTAGCTTGAGGATGAGCTACAGAGGTGAATCTCTGTATTATGTTTAGTCTTGCACACCATCCTCGTACATTTTCTCCGTTAAACTGTGTTCCATTATTAGAGACTAATATTCTGGGTACTCCGAATCTGCAACAAATCTGTTTTCTCAAGAATTTAATCACATTTTCTTCATCTATCGTAGCCAGAGGAGCAGCTTCCACCCATTTGCTAAAATAGTCCACTGCTACTATCAGAAATTTCCTCCCTCCGGAGGCTGGAGGGAAGGGTCCTACCAAATCGATTCCCCACTTAGCAAAGGGACAGGGAGAGTGCATAGCTCCCATCTCTTCTGCAGGGGTCCTTATCAATGGACCATTTTTCTGACACTTGACACATTTTTTCACAAATTCCCTAGCGTCTTTTGTCATGGAGGGCCAACATAATCCAGCCCTTAAAACTTTCTTCACCACTGCTTTGTATCCTTCATGACTAGCTACATCACCTTCATGGATCTCTTTGAGTGTGTACATCGCTTCTCGGGTTGATATACACCTCAAATATGGCTGTGTGAACGATTTCTTGTATAAGTGCCCTCCGATAATACAATATTTGATCCGAAGGGCTCGGGTCTCTCTGGTGGTAGGGGCGTCTGCTCCCTTGGTGAGTTCCACCCATATGGCTCTTCTCCAATCATCTTCCTCCTCAATAGAACCAATGGGGTTCTCCAGGGTCTCTCTTTCTGCCACTACCAAGGTCACTGTTCCTTGTCCATCAAACTCTGTGGAGCTAGCGAGTTTGGAGAAGCTATCCGCCTGCATGTTTCTCTCGAGGTATCTGGACTACCTCGCACTCTTGGAATTTGCCCATCACTTCTTTGGCTCGTTCCAGATAGGCAGCCATCCTACTATCTTTGGCTACATACTCCCCATTCACCTGTTGAACAACTAATTGGGAGTCTGAGTATAGGGTTACCTTTGGAGCTTCCAATTCTAATGCCATCTCCATTCCTCTGATCAAAGCTTCGTACTCTGCTCCATTATTCGAGGTCATGAATTGAAACCTCACTGCAAATTGTAGGTCCTCTCCTTGAGGGCCCGCTAGCACAATCCCTGCTCCGCATCCGCTCAGAGTCACTGAGCCATCTACATATACCTTCCATCCCTCCGCTTCCTCTGGTTTGGTCGACTCTTGGATGAAGTCGGACAAAGCTTGGGCTTTTATGGCTTTCCGTGGTTCGAAATCCACATCATATTCTTGGAGCTCTATTGCCCATTTCACCATCCTTCCAGAGAGGTCTGCTCGCCCTATAACCTATTTCAGAAAGTAATTAGTGCGGACCAGTATTTTGTAAGAGAGAAAATATGGGCGCAGCCTTCGCGCTGTAACTACCACTGCCAGAGCAGCCTTTTCAATTTCTGAGTATCGAGTTTCAGCCCCTTGAATGACCTTACTGACGTAATAAATAGGATACTGAAGAGACCCCTCTTCTTTGACCAAGGCGGTGCTTAGTGAGAATTCCCCTACGGAGAGATACAAAATGAGAGTATCTCTCGGAGAAGGCTTTGTCAGCTTCGGTAGCTGAGATAAATGATGCTTCAGGTCTTCAAAGGCCTTTTGGCATGTTTCATTCCATTCAAACTTGGTTCCTTTCTTGAGAATCTTAAAGAAGGGGTGACTCTTTTCGGCAGACCTGGCTATGAACCTGCTCAATGCTGTAATCCTCCCATTGAGCGTCTGGAGCTCTTTCACGTTTCTCGGTGGCTGCATGTCCAGTACAACCTTCACCTTGGCTGGATTCACATCTATACCTCTTTGAGTGACCATGTATCCGAGGAACTTCCCTGATTTTACTCCAAAAGAGCACTTGACGGGGTTCCACTTGATGCCGTTCTCTCGAATTACTTGGAAAATTTCCTCCAGATCTTCCACATGCTGATCTGCCTTCACACTCTTAGCCAACATATCATCTACATATATCTCCATGTTCCTCCCCAACTGCCTCCGAAAGACAGCATCGACCATCCTTTGATACGTTGCTCCAGCATTGATTAATCCGAATGGCATTCGAACATAGCCGAACGTTCCACACGCTGCTATGAAGCACACTTTGGAGACATCTGAGGGGTTTAGCTGGATCTGGTGGTATCCTTGGTATGCATCCATCATGCTTAGCAGCTCGAAGTCTGAAGTTGCATCTACTAACTGGTCTATTCTTGGTAACGGATAGTGGTCTTTAGGGCATGCCTAGTTGAGGTCCCTGAAATCGATGCACATTCTCCATTTTCCTCCCCCTTTAGGCACCAGCACAGCATTGGAGAGCCATTCTGGGAATTGGACTTTCACCACATGTCCTGCTTTCAATAGCTTCTCGACCTCTTCTTTCACGATGTTATTCTTCTCAATTCCAAAGTTTCGTAGTTTCTGTTTCACGGGCTTTGCCTTTGGATCAACATTAAGGCAATGTATTGCTATCTCCGGAGGGACCCCTGTCATGTCAGCTGGAGAAAATGCAAATATATCGGAATTTCGACGTAATGTAAAGATTACCTTCTCTGTGAGTTCAGGTCCCAGTTGGGTACCTATCTTAGTGACAAAACCAAGTTTCCCTGGGAAGAGCTCCACGCTCATCAGTTCCTCGTCTGTTTTAACATTCACTTGTTCAGGTGTTGCTCCTTCTACTTTATTTCTCTTGACCTCAGGGTCATCTCCTCTCGTCCGCTCCAGGCCCTTGGTCAGGGCTCTGTCCGACATCTTTACAGACTCTGCATAGCACTTTCGTGCTTGGTACTGGTCTCCTCTTACTTCTCCCACCCCTGTGGCTGTAGGGAATTTCATTTTCATATGAAATGTGGAGATGATTGCCTGAAAGAGGTTCAGGCTAGGTCATCCCATTACTACATTGTATGATGAGGGGATATCTACAATGAGGAACTCCACCAAGTGGACCTTTCGAGCTGGAGCGTCCCCCAATCCTACCTGTAACATTACTGATCCCAAGGGTTGGATGGCACCTCCGGAGAAACCATACAGAGAGGTATCTACCGGTCGCAGCTTCACACTCAACTCCATTCTCTTGAAACACTCAAAAAACATAATGTCAGCTGAGCTCCCTGTATCTACAAAGATTCGAGCAACATCGAACCCAGCTTCTCTTAACTGACCCCCTTAACTCCCTTCACATCCTCCGGCCCAAATCGGATATTGGGCGTCTCCGTCATACGTCCTACTTCTCTTAACTGACCCCCTTGCTCTGCTTTTAGAGCTCGGACACTCTGTTTTCTCTTCCGAAAGGAATCTCCATCGGCTGGTCCTCCCACAATCATGTGGATCACTCCTCTCTTCGGGGGTGGAGGGGGCATATCTTCGGCCGCCTCTCTGGTTTCCTTCTCTTCCGGTTTTCTTTCATGTTCTTTTCGCTTCTGCCCCCGAGGGCCCTGTCTGTCTCTAAATATAAATTCTTTTAGATGGCCCGCTTGGATCATCCTCTCAATCTCGTCTTTCAGGTGGTAACACTGATTTGTGTCATGTCCATATTCATTGTGAAATCGGCAAAATCGATCAGACTTGGGCTTCTGTGGTCCTCGACCTCTGGAATATGGGAATTTCAAGTCTGGATGATCTCCTGCTACCTCCAGTACTTCAGCAGGCTCAATCCTCAAGGGCGTGTATTTCTCAAATCTCCCGCGAGGGCCAGACCGGGGACCTCCGGAGGGATTGCTGTATCTTGTTGATCCGGAGGTCCGAGGGATCTCTGGACTGAGTCGTCTGGAGGGGCCCTCCCTTCTACTCTCTCGATCTTGTGGCCTAATCTCCAGTCTCTTTGCTTTTCGAACCTCCTCCAGAGTGAGGTACTTCTCTGCTCTATGCAGCAATTCATCGAAGTTCTTAACCGGCTTCTTAGCTAAGGAGGAGAAAAAGTCTCCATCACGCAATGCGTTAGTGAGAGCGTTGATCTTCACCTCCGGAGAGGCTGTAGGGATCTCCAGAGCTGCTTGATTAAACCTCCGGAGAAAAGCTCTTAAGCTCTCGCCTTCCCACTGTCTCAGATTGAAGAGGGTCAAAGTGGCCCTCGGCTGTCTCCGGGCACTTGCAAATTGATGAAGGAATAACTCACTGAATTCCTCCCAGGATCGGATTGTATTGGGTTCCAATTGAGTGAACCATTGTTGTGCGCCTTTCGTTAGAGTGGTTAGGAATACCTACATTTGATTCCCTCTCCATAACGGTGTAATAATGCAGCATTCTCGAACCTTACTAGGTGCTCGTACGGGTCTGCCGTACCATCGTATTCAAAATTAAGGGGTTTGAAATTGAATGGTAGTTCGTCCTGTAATATGTTAGGGGAGAACTGACATCCAGAGGCATGAGCGGATCTACTGTTTCGGTTGCTCAGTTGCTTCCTCATATCCCTCATCTCCTTCTGTAGGGCCTGTAGTTGGTCGCTGACTGGCCCTCCATAGGTATCATCGGTGCTTTCTTCTGTTTCAGGGAGTTTTGTCTCTCGGGGTGCCAGATCTGCATTCCTTCTCGTATTCCGAAGGGGAATGCTTCTTTCCGCTCGGGAGGGCATCTTATCGTCTTCTTCCGCCCGCATCCCCATTTCCTTGGACAACACTTGGGAGGCTACAAGTGCCTCATCTTGGGGTCTCGGGGCGGGTACCTCCAAGTTCCCTGGTGCAGCTCTGGGAATCCGATCTCTTTGATCCGCGAAGGCTATCTCTACAGCTTGCTTGATGAGGGCGTTCAATTGATCGGGCGAAATCAGGAGTGGCCCCGAGTCTGGAATATCTTCTCGCCGAGGATCCGCTGTCTGGGACTCTGGGGCTTCAAGGTTCCCTGTTATTCCCTCCCCGACCGGTAGGGGATGACTTTCGTCGCCCAAGCCTGGGGTAGGTGCCAATGGCTGATTTGATCCAGAAGGAGTATGGACTGGATCTTTCCCCCGGCCCCCCCCCCCCTTGGTGGGGGATCCGTTGGCAAAGGGGAATTTTCCCCTGGAAGATTCTTCTTTCCCGAAGTAGATGTTTTGTTTCCGCCACCCATTTGCTCGAACAGGTAGAAACTCGTGAGAAAATCTTTCAACTCTTTCCCACAGACGGCGCCAGTTGATGTGCTAAAATTTGCACGAGAGGATTGCGTGTCCTCTGGATTGGATGTCCCACTCTTCGAACACGTACAATCACTCCAAGTATGCTGCCTTCACTCGAAATCTTCAAGAACCTGCAAAGAGCACGCCGGAGGGGGGTCCGGCGTGGACACTCCGATGCCTAAGTCAGTATAGGGCTTATAGAAATCTCCCAAGGATCTCGAGATCTTTGATGTATCAAATCAGTTCTCAAAGAATATCAAAAAGGTGTTTTGCGTTTAGTATATCAAGTTTGTAATATAAGAATGTCTAACCTGGAAATCTCCTTGGATTTACCTATTTATAGAGATCCTTCCTCGAGAGGAAGTCAAGTCTTCCTCTTCTTTCGGAGCTGCCCATAAGACTCGGCCCTGCTGAGTGGACGAAGTCTTCCCTTCTCTCCACTTCCTGAAGACTCGGCAACACTCCTTCTTAGTAGACTTTGTTCCCTAAGATAAAGGAGGATAAGGTCTTCCTTTTATCAAGTCTGGACCGAAAATGGCGGAATCTCCCTACATTTAAGGCTCACGACCTTATGTCAAAACTGATTCTTCCTGAAGCTTCTTTCCAGACGGAGCTCCCTCCAAAGGGATCTCCAGAGGGGATTCTTCATCGGAGAGTATTATATAATCTGATCCTTCCACTTTTATCTTATCCTCTATACACGTGTCGACTCCTTATTAGGTGACATTTTTAGGCCGCATCAGCATCAATTAAGATAATCCATGAATGATGATCACTAATTATCGAAAATGACAAAGTTAACTGTACAAAATTGAGAATATCAAACTAATAGTAAAACAGTATATACTTCCTAAGTTCACAAATAAAAATGTCGTTTTAACTTATTTAGTGGAATTAAAAAGAGCTATATATTGACAAATTTGAATAATCTGTTTACCACATTTTTCATTATTTTAGCTCGCTATAAAAATAAAATAAAAATTCCAAAGTTAAGAATGAGCTAGAAAGGATTAATTAATAAATGTAAGTTGGGTTTTTCTTAGTGTAGTCAAATTGTACATGAACCTGCTACCTGTTATACAGATTTAAATTAATTAAATTATTTTTAAATTATATTTTATTATTTACTATATTACCCTTTTTTTATTAAAATTATTTTTAATATATATATATATAAAGCAAAATTACTACTCTACCCTTTTTTATATAAGCAAAATTACTATCCTACCATTTTTTATACAAATATTATTATTATAAAAATTAAATAAACCAATCAAAAAAATAATTAAATAATAAATGTACTGGAAGTACTCACTTGCACGGTTCAACAGCCGTGCACGGTTGCACGGTTAATACTCAGTAAATCGTGTAATCCAAATAATGTGCTATAAGTGACCACTTTCACGGTCCAACAACTGTGCTCGGTTGAACGGTCGATACTCAGTCACCCGTGTAAATCGAAACATGTATTGGAAGTACTCACTTGCACGGTCCAACAGCTGTGCACGGTTGCACGGTCGATACTCAATAAACCGTGCAATCCAAAAAATGTGTTGTAAGTGCTCACTTTCACGGTCCAACAACCGTGCCTGATTGCACATGTCGATATTCAGTAAACCGTGCAAACAAAAAAAGGCTATTTTCTTGTTTACATGCTCAAGCCACAAATAGGACAGCGGCTTGGCGGCGTCAGTGAAGTGCATGTTCGCAGGGGGAAAGAAAACCAATGTATTCGTGTTCTAGGTTTAGGTTCATATGCTTTTTTTTTTTGGTTTCATTTAATTTATTTTTTTGTTGTTAATTTTAATAATAATATAGGGGTAAATAGGTAGTTTTATCATTATATATTTTAATTAAATTAATAAATATAATAATTTTTTTATTAAATTAAGGATAAAAATGTAAATTTTAAATTATATATTTTAATTAATTAAATTAATTATAAATACGGCACTATACGACACCATACAATGAATATTTTCAACACAAAGTACAAAAGGTAACAGGTCATCAAGTTTAAGGCTTTAAATTTGATTTTTAATGGTTCAAATTTAATTGACTATGATAGTCATACGACACCATACAACACTCTGACTACATGTAGAAGGTCCCATGTAAGTTATAAATTAGAAGTCTTTTCTAAAATTATATGAGGGTATAATTGAGAGAAATGCTACTGTTGATATTGGAATAAGTGTTTTGTATAATGATCAAACACTTACAGTCGAGTGTTGTAACTAATGTTCCCAACACTTATGACAACATCAGAATTTGCCTTTCATTTTCTCACTAACTCCAATCTTACACTTGTTGCTTAGTAATGTCCCTAGTGCAGTTAAAAGACGTGGACAACACCAGGTCATGCATTTGTATAGGAGTGAGAAGTTACTAAGCATAAGATAACAAGTTCCTACATTCAAGGAGATGTGAAGAGAAGTTCCAAACCGCTTGATCTAATGGATGTGATGATCATAGGAGTTGAAGGCAGTTCGTCCATGAAGTCTATAAATACCGAAGACTGCCTCAACACAAGACACACAAGAAGAAAGCTAAATCTTGATTACTAGTCTATTGAATGCGCATACGCTTCTAGTTATGAATATTATTGTTTCTTCTTGTAGATTAACATACTGTTGTAAACCCGAACAATAGTGTGTTCATCGTGATCTTATTTGCTAGGTTATATGTATAAATCTATGAGAGAGATAGTTTCATAGGATTTAGTAAATTCCTTACACTCATATGAGTTGTTATTATACACCTCTAAGAGGTTGTAATCAAGTTTCACTTATTTAATATAGTGAACCGTATAGATTATTTTATAATCTACGCAAATTTTGAATACTTCTATTTTGCAAAATGCATTTTAATTTTCACTGCTTAATGTTGTCAAGATAGTGCCAACACAACTGACAACACCTCTGATTTCGCACGCACACACACTTTCAGTTGGTATCAGAGCCAACAACTTGATACACTAAGTAGAGATTCTGCTTAGAGTGTGTGATTTAAAATGGAGTATCCACTCTCACCCGCACTTAGACCTGTCAAGACGGGCCGGCGGGGCGAGACGGGCCAAAACCGCAAAAGCCCGCCATTTGGCGGGGCGGGGCGGTCCAGCCCGTTTGTCAAGCGGGCTACTAAAACCTCAACCCAACCCAAAAATGGGCGGACCGCGGGTTTCGGCGGGCCTTTTTTTTTTTTTTTACAAAATATTTATTAAATTTATAAAAAAAACATCTAACAAAATTAATTAAATTAAATATAAATAATTTGTCTCCTGCAAAATAAAAATTCAAATTTTAACATCTGTAAATCATAAACATAAAATCTTCAAATTATACAAATACTCCAAACATACATATACAGAAATGTGATGTTTTTAAGAATAAAAAACCAAATAAAAATTTATTTTGTAATATACATATATATTGTACATAATAATTTAAATATGTATATATAAGATGCAGTTGGAGGAACAGAAAAGAAATGAAAGAAGAATAAATTAGAAAACAAAAAAAGCGATGCGTGACTTGCGTTAGGTTCAGGTTTACATATATATATATATATATATATATATATATTTTAATTAATTATAATATATATAAATACAAAAAAAAAACTGAAAAAAAAAAAAAAAAATTGGCGAGCCAAAGCCCGCCCCGCCAAAAACCGCTGCCCAAACGGGCCGGAACGCCTGGGCCCGCCTCTTGACGGGCTTGGAAAATTTTGACCCAACCCACTATTTTTAGTGGTGGGGCGGGCTAATCCAGCGGGCCTAGCCCGTTTTGACGGCTCTACCCGCACTAAAGCCTCCTATTCTAGATGACACAAATTATGCCTTCTGGAAACCAAAGATGAGAATGTACATCAAATCCATTGATGAACGAGCCTAACAGAGTGTTTTTGCTGGTTGGACTCAACCAAGAACTACGGCGGATGAAGACAATGAAGCTCGAGTTAAGAGAGAACTCGACTGGACGAATGATGAAATCATAGCTGCAAGTTACAATTCAGAGGCATTGAATGCAATCTTTACCTCAACTGATGCCTCAACGTTCAAAATTATCTCAAACTGCATATCTTCGAAGGATGCTTGGGATCGATTGCAAGAACATTGTGAAGGATCTGGTAGTGAACGAAGGACTAGACTTCGTATGGTTGGAACCAAATTCGAGAACTTGAGAATGAAAGAAGATGAAACCATTTCAACCTACAATGAAAGATTTACTGGAATAGCTAATGAAGCTCACTCACTTGGAGATCCAATATCCAATACAAGGTTAGTACATAAAATTCTTAGATTTGTTCCTAAACGTTTTGATCCTAAGATATGTGCTATAAAAGAAGCTAAGGATACTGATGTTATAAGTCAAAATGAATTGATTGGTATTTTGAAAACTTATGAAATGAATATTTCCGAAAATACTGATAATGATAAGAAAGTTCTTGTTTTTAAAGGTGATGCCTCATCATCCTCATCATCAGGTTCTCAAAAGTCTCCTTATGTTACTGAAATTGAATCTGATAAAGATGAAATTGAGGAATGTTTCAATAACCCTGATTACATGGCTTTCATTACTAAACAGTTTAAAACCTTCTTAAGGAACAAGAACAACAAGTTTAAGGATAACGTTCAACCTAAGGTTCAAATTAATAACACTCAACAATTGCCAGTTATGAAGAATACTTTCAATAAATTCAGAAAATTGGAGAGAGTTAACAAGTTTAGATCTGATCAAGAATATAAGAAGAATGTTAAATGTGATGCATGTTTTGGATATGGTCATTATGCTAATGAATATGCCAACACCTTACTAAAAAAGAAGCTTAATTTCAGTGCTACTTTAAGTGATGAGTCTGATGTTGATAATGATCCTGAAAAAGATCTTGAAAAAGCCTTCTCTGCAAGGATTGAATATGATGATACTTTGGATGATGATCTGGATAATTATTATGACGTGAGATCAAATGAGCCATCATTTGAAGAATCACTAACTAATAATGCTCTAGAATTTAATTGTTTCACAAGTTCTGTATCAGAAACAGGTACCTCAAGCAAAGCAAGAATATCCAGAAGTGATGCTGACATTCAAGACTTATCCAGAACTGTTTATAAACTAGAAAATATTTTAACAAAAAGGGATAAATAAATTTCTAAACTCAAAGAAAGACTAGAAGTGTCTGTTCTGGGTGAGTCTCTTCTGCACTCAAGTACACGGTGTACTTGAGTGGACTTTGACTGGTCAACTATTGATTGTTGACCTTGACCGGTCAACTGTTGGGTCAATTAATTATTATTATTATTATTATTATTTTTACAGAAAATTTACATTTTTCAATAATATTTGCAGCTATATTAACATACATTTTTCAGTTATAATAACATACACTTTTCATTAATATATAATTTGCACTTTTTAGTTATAATAACATACACTTTTCATTAATAAATCATACACTTTTCAGTTATAATAACATACACTTTTCAGTTATAATAACATACACTTTTCATTAATATATAACTTACACTTTTCATTAATAGATCATATACTTTTTATTAATAAATCATACACTTTTCAGTTATAATAATATACACTTTTCATTAAAAACAATGTTGCACTTTTCAATATAGTAACATACACTTTTCATTAAAAAAAACAAAGATTCACTTTTCAATATACTAACATACACTTTTTTTTAAAAAAAAAACGTTCGAAAAAAAAATTAAAAAAAAAGTTAAAGTTTGACCGTTGACCGATCAACGGTCAACAGTTGACCAGTCAAAATCCACTCAAAGTACACCGTGTAGTTGAGTGCATATGAGACTTTGGCGTCTGTTCTTGATTTCAAGAAATATTCTTATGAAAACCCATTAACAAATGAAAAGATTTTTAAAATATCTAATGAAACTGAGAAACTTAATCACATAATTAAGTCTCTGAATTTGGAAAACTCTGACTTAAGAGAATCTATTACCAGGCTTGAAGGCATTCTAAGAAGGAAGGATGTTGAAATCTTTGAACTTGAAGACAGATTGAAAGAAGCCTCACTAAGCTTTAAAAGATTTCCTGAAGGAAAGATGAAACTAGAAGAGTCTATAATTACTAACAACTCAAGGAAAACAGGTATTGGTTATCAATGCAAAAATTCCAAAATTTCTGAAAATAAGAAACCTATTGTGTTTGTTAAATCTGAAGTTAATTACAATCCTAGTGTTTCTGCTAAAACACTCAGATCAGTGTGAAGGATATTATTTGTCATTACTGTTTTAAGAAAGGTCATAAAAGTTCTCAATGTTTGAAGAGAAAAAATCATCTGAAAATTTCTGTATTGCCTAAAATGACTCAACATTCAAGACAACATAGTCATAAATCTGTATGAATTTCAAAAGAAAATACTACTTGTAATGTTGTTCATATATCTCTGAAAGCATGTACTCCTGGACTATGGTACTTTGACAGTGGTTGTTCTAAACACATGACATGTCAAATTGATTGTCTATTTGATTATACAACTTATGATGGTAGTAATGTTACCTATGGAGGTGGATCTAAAGGGAAAATCATTGGTAAAGGGACATTAAATGTTCCTGGTTTTCCTAAGTTATCTAATGTTCTTCATGTTGATGGATCACTTGTCAATCTTATAAGCATTAGTCAATTATGTGATGATGATATACATGTTAAATTTGATAAAAAAATCATGTTATGTGTTAGATAGAGATTCTGAATGTATCATGATGGGAAACAGATCTGCTGATAATTGTTATCTCATTGAATCAAAGATAAAATAATGTGAAAAATGATGAGAGCACTTTATGGCATCATAAACTTAGACATGTTAATTACAGGCAAATTGAGAAATTGATCAAGTTGAAAGTTGTTACAAGTCTACCAAAATTGAGACTAACTGACAATAAGGTCTGTGGACCTTGTCAAAAAGGCAAACAGGTAAAAGTGTCTCACAAAATGTTGGGACATTGCTTAACTAAACATTGTTTCGAATTACTTCACATGGATCTTATGGGACCTATGGAAACAGAAAGTATTGGAGGTAAAAGATACTCTTTGGTTGTAGTTGATAACTACTCTAGGTTCACTTGGATTACATTTTTAAAAGATAAATTTGAAACCTTCTCTATTTTCAAAATTTTGTACAAAAGATTTAAAAATATTTTCAGGCTCTAGTAGAAATAATAGGAATATTTCTCTATTTCAAGATGCGATTTTATACAATGAGCTTAAATGTCTAAAAATGAAAGGATCGAAATATACCTGGCATAATCGTAGGAATGGAGAGTATTACATTAAGGAAAAACTTGATCGATTTCTAGCTAATGATAGTTGGACTGAGTTCTGCTCCGTCTACGAAGCTTCAGTGTTAGATTTTATGGGATCAGATCATAGACCAATTCTAATGGAATTTGAAGTTCATGGCCCAACATTGATTAAGAATTACCCGAAGCCTTTTAAATTTGAAAACTGTTGGATGAAGGAGGTTGACTTCAATAAGGTTATGGCTGTTGCCTGACATAAATCTAACTCTTCTACGCCTCTGAATGAATCTTTGAACAAGTGTGCCAAAGTGATTAAGGAGTGGGCTACACACAAGGGTTGTACTATTGCTCATAGAATCAAGCATATAAAAAGGTTGATCAATTCACGTTTAGATGATGATTCATGTGCTCCAGATATGCACAAAGTTGGTGAACTGGAAACTGAGTTAGCTACACTTACTTCTCAAGAATAATGGTTTTGGAAACAGCGAGATCGGGTTTCTTGGTTGAAAGAAGGGGATCGGAATACAAAGTTTTTTCATTCTCGTGCCAATCTTCGACTTAAAATGAATGCAATTCGGAGTATTCAAGATGAGAGTGGTAATTTGCATTATGCACAAGAAGCTATTGGGCGAGTGTTTATGAATTATTTAAAAAAATTATTTGCAACGAGTAGCCCTGCAAATGTTGAAATCAGACGAGCAACACAATTTTTAACAATGAAATTATCTAGTGAAAAAGCTAAGTTCCTTGATGCTCCTTTCTCGAAGGCTGAGGTTTTTAGAGCAGCAAAGGATCTTTCTCCTTGGAAGGCTCCTGGTCCTGATGGTTTTCCAGCATCTTTCGATCATAAGAATTGGGCTACTTTGGGTGATGATGTGTCAACAACCATCCTTGATGTTCTTAATGGAGATGGAATTCTTCAGACTTTGAATCATACTATCATTACCCTTATTCCAAAAATTGGTAATCCTTCTTTACCCCAACACTTCAGATCTATTAGTCTTTGCAATGTTTGCTATCGTATTCTGGCTAGAACTTTGACAAATATGCTTAAAAGTGTGATGGGTGACTTGATTGACCAACATCAGAGTGCATTTGTGCCTGGTAGGATTATTTCAGATAATATTTTGTTGGCCTATGAAGGAATGCATTTTTTGAAATCCTCAAAGAGCAAAGTGGGATATGCAGCTTTAAAGTTGGAAATGAGCAAGACTTATGATCAGATTGAGTGGCCATTTATTATGCCAATTCTCAAAGCAATGGATTTTCCGGACAAATGGATCAATTTAATTTGGAAATGTATCTCCTCGGTGTCCTACTGCATTAAAATGAATGGTGTTATTTCTGATTATTTTGTTCCAACTCGTGGTCTTCTTCAAGGTGACCCGTTATCACCCTATCTCTTTGTTTTGTGTGCTCAGGTCTTCTCATCTGTCACCTCTTCGGTGGTTGGCTCTAAACAGATTTCTGGGATTAAAATTGCACGATCGACACCTATTTTGTCTCATCTGTTTTTTGTTGATGATAGCCTATTATTCTTCAAAGCTACAAGGGCTGAAACCCGAATACTGGCTAATTGTATTTACACCTATGAAAACGCTTATGGTCATCTTGTGAATCGGGATAAGTCATCCATCACTTTTAGCCAAATGACTTGCCAATCCATTGTAGATCAATCTAAATTGATTCTGGGTATTAGATCTTCCCAAGGTCATGATTTTTATCTTGGTCTTCCTACAATGATTCCTAAGGCAAGGAGGTTTAAGTTTGGTTATTTGGTGGATAGAGTCCACAAGAGGGTGGTAATCGGGCATCACAAATTTTTTTCTGAAGGGGGTAAAGATGTTCTGATTAAAGTTGTACTTCAAGCAATGCCTTCTTATGCGATGTCTTGTATTAGAATTCTGGTTGCGGTTTTTACTGATATTGAGAGAATTATGGCCGGGTTTTGGTGGGGGGATTCTGATTCAGGCATGAAAAAACATTGGAAAAAATGGGAGGATCTTTGCATCCCCAAAAATGAAGGGGGTTTGGGATATCGAAGTCTTGTTCAGTTCAATAAAGCACTCTTGGCTAAACAACTTTGGAGGATTGTTACAATGCCGGATACTCTCCTTGGAAGGATTTTTAGAGCTAAATATTTTGATCAAACACGCTTTTCGAATTTCTCTTTGGGTTCTAACCCATCTTTTCTTTGGAGATCACTTCTTTGGAGTAAAGAGCTGCTACATGTAGGTTCTTTGTGGAGGATTGGGAATGGAAGAGACATTCATGTGTTTAAGGATAATTGGGTGATGGGATTGGAGCAGGGGCGTATTCGATAAACAATTGCCAGTGCATCTAATGTTAAATCGTTTTCTTTTGGAAACAGGCAATTGTAATCAACAGTTGCTTCGTCAGGCGTTTCTGCCTTATGGAGTTGAGAAAATCTTGTTGACACCCACCTCTGGTTTACAGGAATATGATCACTTATATTGGCCACATTCCTCAAATGGAAAATTTACAGTGGCCTCGGGATATGAAGTGGCCCATGGTCGAGAGATGAAGCTTAAGGATATCCAGGATGCAGACCCCTCAAATAAGACCTTGATCAAAAGAGTTTTCGGTATCATTTGGCGACTACAGGTGCCACAAAAGGTGCTGATATTTTGCTGGAAATTGGCACAAAATTTGATTGCTTCTGAAGGTAATTTAGCATTTTATCATGTGCCTATTAGCACCATTTGTAAATGTTGCAGTTTCAGTCTGGCGGATACCATGCATTGCATTTTTAAATGTCCTTTTTCAAAACGTACATGGAAAGCCAATGGACTATGGAATGTGATTAGCATTGCAACAGGTGGCGACGAACTGGATTTTATCACTTGGTGTACTCAACACCTTAATTTGGATGAAATGACTTTGGTTATTATGATGGCTTGGGCAATCTGGAAAGAAAGATGCCATTATATTCATGCGGAAACACAGGTCAAGAATGGTATGATTGGTAAAACAAATTATAATGTTGAAAGGGCAGTTTCTTATTGGCATGATTTTAAGAGCTCAAGCAACATTGGCAATATTTTGACTGATTTTGTTACCAAATCAAAGGAAATTTATTCAACTAGTGGGGAAGGAAATCTTCTTTTCACGGATGCGGCTTTTAACGAAGAAAAACAATTCTTTGCGGTTGGATATGTGGTGATTTATCATAGGTATAAGATCTTATCGGCGGGAGCTATGCGAATGGAGAAATCGGGCAACGTTTGTGGAGCCGAGTTAAGACCTATTGAAATGGGTCTTGAAAGGTGCATTAAAAAAAATATCAAGGTTAGGGGTGTGCGGTCTGATTCTATTGATGCTATTATGCACGTCACTGAAGTAGGAACCTGGGAGAGTCGCTTGGTTAATAGTATTACAAGCTCACTTCAACAACAATTAATTTGGGATTGTCAGTATATTCCAAGACATTGGAATTAAATGGCTCATGCATTGGCTCAAAGTTTATTACACACTTCACTTCCTCATGATTGGAATGAAGATGATTGTCCACAATATTTCAAGGATTTAGTTGTTTCTTCCTCTCTTATGTGAGAGAATATGGTTTGTAGTCCTTGTTGTATTGTAAAAAAAAAAAAACATTTTTTTTTTAAAATACGACTTTGAGTAAATCTTAGGCTTATCAATAAAAGTAATTGACATGAAATCTTATATAAATGGCAAATACGTGTGTGTACCAATTACATGTATGTAATTGGTCCAAGTTTCTAAATGGGTTGAGTTGGGTTTTTAGATAAGTTGCTGTTATTTGTCCATTCTTTTTTTGATGTGTTCACCCCCAATTTTTTAAAAAGAAAATTACATGTAAAAAAATATATTACTTTTTTATCAATTAAATTAAATTACAACTCATTAAAATTCTAATTGTACACCCACCACCGAGTCACCAATAAATCACATATTATACTTTTCTTAATTTTTGAAAAAAAAATATTAGCGGGAAAAAACTATGAATATTGAAAAAAATTACTAGAAAAAATAAAAATCTTAAAAATAAGGGTTAATTCTAAATAAATACACTACCTTTACTCTCAATATCAATTTTATCACGACCTTTACGATTATTTTAAAAAACTCCAACTTTTCATCGTGTTGCAATGAGATACACATTTTTTTTCTCTAGTTAACAATTGATGATGTGGCTTGCCACGACAGATTACACATATTCTTTTTTTTTTCTTATTTTCCACATCAAATTACACTTTATAGAAATAAAAATAAAACTTTATAAAAATAAAAATAAAAATCCCGCTTCTTCTGCGTCTTCTCAATTCTCAAATTCAATAGAGTTCTTCTTCTTCTACGTCTTTCTCAGTTCTCAAACTTAATCAAATTCTTCTCTTCTAATCCTAAAAATCAAAATCATAAGGGATAGAACCCTAACACTAAAAATCGCAAAGAAAAAAAAAATTGTCAAGAATCCTAAAAAGCTGGGTCGTTTGAAAGTAGAGTGAAGTTTGTAAACCCTAAACCTTATAAAATCTCCAAGTGAAATCTTCTGACTTTGTGTAAAATAGAGTGACTTTGTATAAAGTAGAGTGAAGTTTGTAGACCCTAAACCCTATAAAAACACCAAGTGAAATCTTCTGACTTAATTTGTGTATTTGAGTGTTTTGCGTATAAGCACTTGAAATACAAAAATATTATTTTTTTTTCTTATATATTTATTTATTTTTGTAGATGGAAGACTATTTTTCTATATATTGACAACATGGTGAAAAGTTTGACACTGTGGATGCTAATTTACTGTACCAAGGGAACCCTTAGACCTCAACATTGCATAAATGCAATAGAGTTGGTTATTTTGATTTAGTTGATGAAGTAGAGAATATGGGATACAGTAAAAATTTGTTTGAATTGAAAGAGATAAAAGATGAGAAGGAAGTTAGGGAGATGGTGCAACATGTATTGAAAAAAAAAACATAAAATGGTTGAGAAGGGAAGAAGAACTTGATTGAGTTTGAGAAGAAGAAGAACTCTAGTGAGTTTGAGAAGTGGAGAAGGAGAAGACGCAGAAGAAGTGAGAGTTTTATTTTTATAACTTTTATTTTTATTTTTATAAAGTGTAATCTGATGTGGAAAATTAAAAAGAATATTTGTAATCTCACGTGGCAGGCTCCGGTAAGCCACGTCATCAATTGTTGGCCGAGAAAAAAAATGTGTATCTAATTACAACACGATGAAAGGTTGAGATTTTTTACAATAATCGTAAAGGTCGTGATTAAATTGATACTGAAACTAAAGGTGGTGTATTTATTTAAAATTAACCCTAAAAATAATTATTTTTTTATTTTTTTTAAATGACCAAAATTCGGAAAAAAACTTCCGAAAAAAAAAACCAACTAATTTTTTTTTTAGGAGGACGTTGATAAAAGTATGACAAGTTACTATAATGCATTGATCTGATTGTGAGGAACTCTCCAATATAATGGTTGCAATTAGTCAATTTGCAATTGAATTTCAATCTTTGTTTGTTAAAAATCAAATAAATATTGTGAAGAATATGCTCAACTTGGTGAACTGTGTGTTATGTAAAATTTTTTTTACTACTTGTTATAATTAAATACACACTAATATTACTTCTAATATTTTATGATAATTTATCTAATATTACTAGCTTCGTTTGATCAAATCAAGCTATTGACATAACTGCATAAGTGAACAACTTTGAGTTTATCATACATCTAGTATAGTATTAGTTCATATATTGTATAGTATTAGTTCATATATTATATAGTTTTATTTTGTCTAATTTGTTTAAGTATATCAACAATTATTATTTATTATTTTACTATTAGGTCCAGTAGTATAGTATTAGTTCATATACAATATAGTTTTAGTGCATATACGATATAGTATTAATTCATATATAGTAGAAAATAAATTATTGTCTCTTGCATTTCTTGTGTATAATTTAATTCATTTGCGTCTAATGGTAGAAAATAAAGATCTATTGGAAAGGAAAATATAAATTAACATTATATTGTATATGAACTAGTACTATATTGTATGTGAACCAATAGTATATACTAAGTATATTTCTCGAGTTTAGATCTTATAGCATATCATATATACTTCAAAACTAGAAGACATTAGAGCTTACACATGTATATGAATTAATATGAGAACTAATATTTTAAAATTTTTAACTAATGCTATCATACCACATATTATCTAAAAGGTAATATTCATTTCAAACTAAAATATGTCTAAATAATTTTTAAAAATGAAAGTTTAGATAAAAAATTAATTAAATAAGGTAACATGAAATAAAATTTGAGAGGTTCGGATGAAGAAGTAATTAATCGAGGTAAATGAAGTGCAATTTTGAGGTGTTTAGATAAAAAAAATAATGAACTGAGGTAAAATGTTGTCAAAAAAATTGAACCAGTCTGCAAATATAGAAGCAAAAATTTTATAGTTAAGTGAGGTGAGAGTTTTTTAAAACAATAATTTTTTTAAGGGTATCTTTGTTTTGGGATAATGTAGGACATGGAAAATCTTGGGTGGAAAAATCCCGATTAATATTGATTATGTGGGTTTGTTTTGAGATTTTGAGTAAGATATGATGTAACTTTATGTCAAATCAACTATGTAAGAATGAATGATGTTGTATTATATAAAGTAATTTTATGTCAAAATAATTGTGTAAAAATAATGTTATATTATTATAATAGTAGAATATATGTGTATTTTTATGAGTGAATGAAGTTGGATGGTGAAATTCGGATGTGAAATCTAGAACTAGAACAGGACTAATGTCCGCCGTCCGAACGTGATAGTCCCAAAATAAATAGGCTTTTAATGTATTAGTTAATACTCCCTCCGTCCATGAAATGTAGTCCCATTTGAGTGGGGCACATGTTTTAAGAAAACAAGTAGATAAAGTAAGGGTATTGTGGGGTCCATTGTGAATAAATTGATTGTTTGTAAATAAAGTTGATGGCAATTTGAGTAATTAAGTGATAGTTGAAGGGTGATAATTTCCATAAAAGATATGATACTACATTTTATGGACAAAAAATATAAGACAAATGAGACTACTTTTCGTGGACAGAGGGAGTACTTACAAAAAAAAAAATCAGTTAATATTAAAAAAAATTAATTTTTAATGTATTAATTAATACTTATAATAAAATTTTAAGATACTTAAAAACTCAATAAATATTATTTTATTAGGGTTTAAGAAATTTAAAAAAAAAAAAGTTGTCAATTAAAAAGAAAAAATATATATTTAAAAATATAAAAAGAAATACAAAAATTAAAGTGGTCAATTAAAAAGAAGAAAAAATATTATTAAAAAAAAAAACAAGGTGACAATTTTTTAAAACAAATAAAAAGTTCTCCAATTAAAAATAAAGAAGGGGGCCTGATTGCTGCTTTTAGGATTTGAACCCTTGGCATTGAAAATAAAGGTATAAACTATGCAATCAAGCTGCATAGAAGAGTTCATATATATTTCCGTAATAATTTTATTTATACCAAAGATTTGATCATGTGCTAAATAAATCTAGTTACATGTGTAACTGATATACATGAACTGGTATATATGAGTTAAACTCTTATATAAATATATTAAAATTTCTTATGAAGAAAGAATTGCATGTTTATGTTAGGATGGTGATGTGAAAAATTATGAGATATAGTTGTAATGAAGGGTTGAGACTTGAGAAAAATAATAGAAAATTTACAGATTTTAAACTAGAGAGAATTAACCCGCTCGAATCTCACACTTTGCAGGTCTTCTAGAGCTTATTGGATAGACTAATTTTTGTGTGCAGGTGTTTGGTTTGTTGTTATGTTTTTTTGTAATGGTAACTTGGTAAGTACAGTTTTCAAGTCTCAAATACCTATTTCACAATTACAACCATTTCTGTTGAGCAAGTCATACAAAAAAGATGAAGTTTACTTTGAGTTTTGGATTGTTTTGAAAATTGATTTTTTTTTAGTTCTGAATTTTTGAAATTCCGATTAATAATAATATGTGTGTTTCTTTTAATTTTTTAAATAGTACAGTAGCAGATTTAATTTTACGTGAAGCCAAAAATTTATACAGTATACAATATTTCACAATAGTCTTATGGTGCAATTTGATCAATTCTTATGTTTTTATCCGGTAACAGTCTCCCTCTTCTTCTTCTTCTCTGCGTCCTCTTTTTCAGCGTGACTTCTTCTCTTCTTCTCATCTGCGCGCGCAAGTTCCATTAAAAAAAAAACTCAGAAAATTCAATTGCTATCAATTCTATTGTTCAAATTTTCGATCTGTTAATCACGAAACAGGGGAGAAATCATTATTTGTTTTTTTTGAATGAATTACTGAATGCGAAAAAAGCAATACCACACAGATTTATTTCAATTAATTGTTGATAATTATGTTTTTGTAATTGTAGCGATCGATAAACTATTCAACATAGTTGTGTTTTTCGTGTTTTCAATTATTGTTCTTCGTCTTTTTAATGTGGGTATCTCATTCTCTCTCAATAATGACATTTTATTTATACAGTAACACATCTTTTTCTATAAAGTAATACACTTGTGTTTATATAGTAACACATTTTTCCGTGTTACTTTAAGGTCAAATATGTGTTACTCAAAAGCCAATTGTGTGTTACTTGTCCTTATAGTAACACATATTTGCTCGTACAATAACATATAATTGTATTTATAGTAACACGGATTAAGAACATTTTTTTCTATTTCATCCTTCCTTAAATTAATTTGCATTAATATTTCTTGTAAAAAGTCAATTTATATGCTATTTGTACTTACAGTAACACATATTTGGCCTTGTAGTAACATATAATTACCTTTATAGTAACACAAACCTGAAACTCATTATCCTATTAGCCTCCTGCGCGCGACTTTTACGCGATTTTTAAGGAAATATTCGTTTGACCAGTCAAACCCGCTACAAATCCGCGAATTTTGACCCTTCCTTAAATACACTAATATTTCACGTGAAATATTGCACATGAGTGTGGCCCTTACGTGAAATCAATGTGTAAGATTAAATGAACTTGTATTATTATACTCGTATTACTACTGAATGAGATTATAATGATTAAATTATTTGTGTAATGATTGAATGTATTACTATTATTGTTGAAAAATATTATAATGATTGAAGTGATATTATATATATTTATCTTTATGTCAAATTAATATATTTGATAGGGGTGATTTTGAGTGAATTTTAAAAATCAATTTTAAATTTCGAAGTAAAACCGGAGTAGGATCTTAAAACTAAAACCCAAAACCTGAATTTTAAAACTAAAAGTAAACATCACCTAGAAGAATAGTCAAATTTATTCCATGATTTCTTCCCCTATTAACTAATAGCAGGATCCATATATACACATAGCTACATGTATCAGATCAGATAGCTCATAGAAATTAGAACAGCTAATTAAGCGACAATACACATATAAAGAAAGCCATAAAATACAAGGCAGCCTTTGCTTGTAGAAAGCTGATACACTGTTGATATTGGGATGATTTCTCAAGAGACAGTCTCATAGGAAAAGAGAGAACTTTGTAAACTACCTCTTCCATGTATCTTTTGCAATGCACTCTCATCATATAACATCAACATTCAACAAAATGGAGATTCGCATAAATTTCATCTCTCTCTCCTCCGAGAAGCATCTCTCTCACGACTTGACCTGCTATCCCTTTCCCTGCTACTATATTTGTCTTCCCGATGATGGGACTCGTGCTCATATTTTCTTGATCTCTTTTCGTTTCTATAATCACCTTCTTCCTTGATGTTTGGTTCATCGTAGCTGGACCTTGATGTTTCATCGGTACTTGGCATTTTACCGTAAGACTTTTTTTGCTCGGTTTCTTTGCCCTTTGCCAGGGGATACTGATAATCGTCCCTATTTTTATGATGTTGAGGTGGTGCCATAGATCGACCATTTCTTCTATCCTTTGTTGAACCAGGAAACTTGTCCTGCACCCACTTTGAGGGCCTATCTTCCTCAGCACCCCATCCAGTATTAGCAGCTCTCTGAAATTAAAAAGGATACAACTTTTTTAGATAATTAGCTTATTAAAGTGGTGTTTGCAGGCTCTATAAAGTGGAGCAGAATAACTTTTATTTCCAAAGCTTTTGGAGAAAAGTGATTCTCATAGCTGTTTGTAGAGTTTGCTAACACACACTAAATAGCAGAGTATGACACCACTGACGAAGAATAAACTTCAGGTGTAACACTAAACTTCCCTTCTTTTAAAAGAGACCGTTCAATCACATGAACATGATTACATCTTTTGATGGAGTAAAATGCATGAGTTGTGAACAGAACAGAATGTTCAGCTTTGATGAAACATCAAATCACATCTCAAACAATTGGAAAACAACTAAATACCAAGGGAACTTGCCATAAAATATTAGAAGATTATCACTGATAGCATACTTATCAAAGTTTAGCAAAAGGATTACTCACATTAACCAGTAGATATCTTTTATCCAGATTTTGGAAACATCATTAGACATAAGTCTGTGGGACTTGTTAGCTACTGACTCGATCAATTCTCAAGAATATAAAAATATAAGTATAATATAATTATTGGAACATTACAATATAAAAATATAAGGGGTGAAAAAGCAATAGAACATATAGTATCCATTCGGGACTCAGGGTATGGATGTCCGACATGGGTAAAACTATGTTATCTTTGCTAGACATGATAGGAGATGTTAATATGTTCTACTGAAGTTATAGGACTGGGGTATAGGTGTCCAATTTATTAAATCAGTAATATTTACTACTGAAGTTCAAATTTTCATGCATAGGTCTCAATGACAGATGATAATAAATTCTAAATACCTAAGTAAAACTAGTCAATTTATCACCTATCTAGATGACCTTCCGAGACATGACACAATCCATAGTGGAAGAAACACAGGAACATGCATTCATTCAAGGAAAGAACAATCATGTGGCATAAAAAATGTACTACTCTAACTCCATAATTTTGTGTTCATGCATGTTGTACATACACTAGAACAAAGATTAGTCAGAATCTGCAATGCTTACTTGCTCGTTGTGAGAAAATTTGCAGCTATCTCCACGATTACATTCTCCTTTTTGAAAAGCACGGCATACGCCGCGCTCCTCCCTCTTCTGCTGCTTAGTTTCCTCATCCTCTTCCTCTAATTTTTTGTATTTGGTAACATGATCAACCCTAACTATTCGTCCCAAAATTTGAGCTCCATTTAAATTGTCTGCAAGTCCACAAGAAAAGCTATATTAAGATAGATATTATTTAATTATACCTTCAGAAATCAGATTGAAACACAGGATAAATAGACTAACCAACAGCAAGAGTTGTACTCCTTTGATCCTCATAAGCAAGGAAAGCAAAACCTTTGGATTTCCCAGTAGCTTTGTCTCTGATTAGATTAACATCAACAATCTCCCCATACCTACATGTGACATTAATTGAATAAATAAACCTATCAACACAATAACTGATAAAAGAGAAATTAAAAAGGAAAAAGACATACTGAGCGAACATGGCAAGGAGATCCCCTTCAGTCAGGTCAAATGGGATGCCGCCAACAAATACATAAGCAGAATCTTTATATTTAGCATGCCATGATGCCTCTTCAGATAATCCTAAATTCGCTTCTTTTTTGTTTATATTCTGAATGCGCTTCACCAATGTCAACGGATTCATGGGAATGCAATTTTACCCTAAAATTAAGAAATAATCTGGAGTTTCAGTATATAAACTAAATTACAAAAACCCAATCCAAGACAAAACCCTAAAAACTCTTTCATGATATCCACAATAGAGAAATTCACGCTACTTGAAACTCAGAATACTCAGATACCAGACAATTAATAGGAATTTGTTCAAAAAGAAAAATTCCAACTTAAATCAGCAAAGAACCAAGAACTTGCAATAATATCGTCTATACTAATAGCTAGTTGTGGATGTATCCCACAACTCCTACAATATATGCTACTAAAATCAATAGCTTAATGATGTGCACGTGAAATAGTAATACCTAAAAGAACACAGAAAAGAAAAAAAAAATCCCCTGACGAAAGCAAATCCAAATGCAATTAAACGGGAGTTGAAGGATTTTTTTTTTTTAAATCAAAGAAATAAAAGACAATTGGAATAGGAAGTATATAGCTCACCGTTTCTAAGACTGAAATTCCCGTTGCCGTCGCCGGAATCGGTGGGATGCAGCGTGAAGGAAGGAAGGCTTGGGTATGGCATTTGGGATTTGCCAAATCAAAAGAAGAAGCCGCCTCTCCCCTTTTCTTTTCTTTTCTATATTTATTTAAGTTGGGGACTGTGGCGTTATTGGGTAGGATAATCCTACCCATATTATAACACAAATTTTTTATTTTATTTTTTTGGCCACGGTTATACACACACGGCTTTGTTGAGTACACCCACCGAGAATTTTTTTAACAAATTAGTTACGTGTAAAATGTCAGTTCTACTCTCGACTAAAATTAAATAAATTTCTCGTAATTAGTACGCTCACCCCCCATTTCACGCCAAAAGTGTCCCCACCATCACCATAAAATCTAAAAAACAACTATAAACATTAATTTTGACAAGAGAAGTCGTAAAAGGTCCTAAATCTCGAAAAATTAATCGAAAACAATACGTACAAAAATTGAAATATACCAGAATTTCGGTAATTTTTTTTGAATGAATACAAAAATTCGATTTTTTTTTTTTTTTGAAAATGAGCAAAAAATTCAAAAATAAAATAACACTCTGAAAGCATTACCTAAAAATATAACCTAATCACATGGAAAATCAAGATCAGAGGAGGACGGGGTGCAAACGGCCGACGACGTGAACGGGGCTAGGGAGGAGGGGGCACGAACGTCCGTCTTCTTCTTCGACATCTGCGACCACATCGCTTGGAGGAGGGGATAAGCGGTCGCGTCGCTTGTAGGAGGGGCGACGACGGCTGCGTTGCTTCTTCAAGGCAGCGTTGATCGACTGCCCTTCTTCTTCAAGGCTACGGAACATCGTAGTTGGAGAGGGAGAGGCTGAAGAAAATTGGGGATGGAGATAAGAGTGGGTGTCCCACAAAAAAATTGAGAATTAGGGTTAAGAGGAGGAAGAAGGGTATATATTTTGAATTTTTTTAGGGGGAGTGTACTAATTTTAGGGTGGGTGTGCTAAGCGGGTGGGTGTCCTCAACAAAGTCGTGTGTGTGTAACTGTGGCTATTTTTTTAAAAGAAAATAAGCACGCTATTTTTAGAAGGATGAGACTACTAACAACTCATAAAATGTTATACACACTTCAAATGTTAAACACATCCTATTAAAATTTTAAAATTAATTTTTATTACTACATACCCTCCAATTTCGTTCCTTTCATATATTTCTGACTTTTTAAAGGAAAAAAACAACATAGTTTTTCATTTAAAAAAAATGGAATTGTAATCCCTAAAGACAAAGTAATTTTTTATTTTAAAAAATGTGACTTATATTTAAGGCGTCGTAAAATGTGAATTGTATTTTTAAACAAGACAAAGTTAACCTTAATTATCTAAATTTATTTCACTTTATTTCCTTTGTCAATTCGCGAGTTTTTGGGCATCAACAAAAAACCTTATATTGTGGATTCAAATCTGAAATTTTAATTTTCTTATATTTTTGGGCTTCAACAGAAAACAAAGTAGCATTGTACTACCTTTGCACCCGACATTAAAAACGACGAAGCATGTGACATTGAGGCTTGATTTGTACAAATGCAATTCGGGGTCTGATTTGCAGATACGCAATTTGAGGCTCGATGTGCGGATAAATGACAAAGCCAACAATTTGTAGGTGATTACATGATGTTTACCTTTGATTGCAGGTAATAAATTAAAGACTAAACACTTAAAATTTGTATATATAAGAGACGAATTTCAAAGTTAAAAAATTTAAATGACAAAAATCAAAATTAGTACGATTAAGGAAAAAAATATATTTTGCCTTCAAATAAAGAAGGTCATTTTTATATATTTTTGTACTCCATATTTTATATAAATAAGACCAGGGGGAACAAAAGTAAATACTTAGGGATTACAATATTACAATGCAACTAAAACAATTCTATATTATTCCTACAATCCCATATTTATTTTCGGGCTCTTCAAGGAAGCATTAAAATTCAGACAAACATTGGAATAGCTTTGAGGGCAACTGCCTTGTGCAAGTTCAGGCCAAACTTTTCGGTCACGTCTATTTTTTTGTTTCAACTTTCCAATCAAAATCATTAAGCAAGGAAACCACCATGAGATGCACCATTTTATCAGCTAATTGCAAACCAGGGCAAATTCTTCTCCCTGCCCCGAAAGGAATAAGCTCGAAATCTTGACCTTTGAAATCTACTTTGTTGTTCAAGAATCTCTCCGGCTTATACACATTTGGATTATCCCATATGCTTGCATCTCTCCCCATCGCCCAAATGTTAACAAGAATATGTGTATGTTTAGGAATTGTATAACCGTTAATTTTGGCTTCATCTTCGGCCTTGTGCGGAACTATGAATGGAGCAGTCGGATGGTATCGAAAGGTTTCTTTAATCAAAGCTTGCAGGTATGGGAGTCTCGATATGTCTGATTCCTCAACTGGTTTGTGTTGTCCGATCACACTTCTCATCTCATTCGTAGCTCTACCCATCTTCTCCGGGTTTATTAGTAGTTCTGTCATTGTCCATTCTACGATGAATGAAGTTGTTTCTGTTCCTGCAAAAAGTAAATCCTAACACAAAACATTTTTCGTTAGTGACAAAGCCAGAAATTATCCTTACGAACCCAATTAAAAATATATATTTGATCACATATTAACATTGTCGAAACATATAATTTATTAATAAAAATTGACCAATATATCTTCCCAATGCCTTAATATAAATTTCTAACTCATTAGAGGTAAAAAAAAATTATACCATAACTTTTCACCTTTTTCAAAATTGTGTCAATTAATAAAAATAAATGTGTGATTCTAGCCCCAATTATTTTTTATATGTATTAATTTTGTTCCAAATCTGTCAAAATTATCAGAAAGAAGTTGTTGTTTTTTTCATGTGCGGACGGTTGATTCCAGCAAAATTGCTAACAAATTAAAAAGAACGTCGTTCCTAGAATTCCAGCAACTTTGGAATGAAAGAGATAGAGAGAAAGAGGTCTCACAAATAGTAGATGTTGTATTTCATCCAAAGACAACTCGTACTCCTCCTTCACATCCAGAAGTGCTTCTAACATGTCACTCTTCTTATTCACTCTCGATTCCAATCTCTGATTAATTATATTTTCAATTATACCAAACAATTTCCCCACATAAAACTCCGCTTCCCTCTTAATCCCTTGTGGGTCGATCTTTTGAAGAACCGGAAAAAAATCTGCTAGATTTGGAGTGCCTGCAATCTTCCCTACACCCTGAAGGCACTCCTTCATTTCCGGAGTAACATCCGAATCGAAATCCGTAAAATCGACTGAAAAAAGTGTGGCCGTGAGTAGATTGAGAGAGGTTACGAAGGCTGCATCACTGATGTTCACAGCTCGGCCACGGGTGCTGCATTCCTTCACGTAGTCGCGCAGTTTCTGCAGCTTCTCCTGTCGAACCCCACGGCTCGCGTCGAGCTGACGACTCGTGAACATCTGCTCTCGGCATATTTTCCGTAGGTTTCGCCATTTGTCGCCCACCGGCCACCGAGAGCTTGTGGTGGTCGTAGCACTGTACGGCGACGGGGAAAGGGCGGCTGGAAAATGCGCGGTCGTTGGTGTGTAGTATTTCTTTTGCAATTGCAGGGGATGATGCAACTACGGTGTATATGCTCCCGAGCTGAAGGGACATTAAGGGGCCGTATGTTTTGGAGAGCTTGGCTAGTGATTTGTGGGGGTTCTTGCCAAGCTGGAGAGCGTTTCCGATTATCGGAAACTGGTAAGGCCCCGGCGGAAGATTTACTTTCCGCCGGGGACGGAGATCAAAGCATCCCCATAGTAGAATTACTAGAAGAGGCACAACAAGTAGTAGTGTTGCAAATTCCATTTCTAAAGTGATCCTCAAGTAAGGAGATCGTCTCACAAATGCCTTTTTTAAAGGAGTCAGCATTAATTGTTGAATTTATTATGGTTTGTGATTTTTCATCCGTCCAAATCCCATCTATATAGTTTAGGGTTCATGAGTTAAGGTTTTTTTGTTAATTTTATTATTTCTTCGTCCAATAAAAATATATATGCTCATAATCTTGAATACAAGTTTTAAGAAAAAATAGATATAAAGTAAGGATATTGTGACATTTATGGGGTCCATTTATAATAAAATATTTTTTGTGCGTAAAATTGAGTTAATAATTTAAGTAATTAAGTAGTGAATATAAAATAAAGATATTATGTTTCCATTAAAGGAATATGTATATTTATGGTGGACGAATAAATAAATTAAGTGAACATACGTTTGGTGGACGAAGGGAATAGTAGATAAAAAGAGGCAATTGCTTTTTTATATTAATTAGTTTCACATATTTTGGAAATTAAAACAATATTTAGAATTAATTTTAAAATATTAACTGTAATAGCAATTAAAACAACATTAATGGAATCAAGCATATATGATCTTATAAATTACTGGACATACAGACAAAATATATACTGTATATTAACTAAAAATGAATTCAAATTAATAATGTTACTATGTTAGTGGTAAACAGACAAAAAAAATTGATTCAAATCCTGCCGTAACTCAACAATTTTCTTAAAATCCTCACCAAACAAACTACTAGCTGTGCTGTCGATAAGTACTCGTTTTATGCACATGTTTTCTAATGAAGAATTAACTCCAAGCCGCCGTTCTAACAAGTCTAGGTAGCTGTTATATTTCTTCGTGATATAATTGTTTCCGTGTCAAAGTTGTCTACTAAGCCATTTAATTAAATAATTGTAGACAAATTCTCTTAGGGGATGAGGTTTTGGATTTCAAGATTCAAAACTCGTTTCATTTCAGAATTTAAAAACCGATTTTCAAAATCCACTTAAAAGCACCTCTATCAAACATATTGATTTGACATAAAGTTATATCTATATAATATTACTTCAATTATTATATTCTTTCTCAACAATAATATAATAATACTATAATAATACAATAATATAATACATTTAATCATTACACAATCAACTAATCATTATAATCTCACCAAACAATAATATAATAATACAAACTCATTCAATTTTACAACTTGATTTGAGATAAAGTTAAATCCTCCACTATTCCAAAACACAAAAAAAAAAAAAAAAAAACTCATATTACTATTTATCGGGATTTCAAAAACCCGTTTTTTAAAACCACCCAAAGCACAAAGTAAACACCCCCTTAAGGGCATGTTTGTTTTGGGATGGGAAATCCGGATTTGGGATTTTGAAACTCCACCCCCGTTACACTTTGGGATTTTGATTCAGGATTTCAAAATCTCACCCTATAAATACCTATAAACCCTATAAAAGTCAACCCTATAAATACCTACAAACCACCTATAAAACCTATAATCCTATACTATAAAGTTAAATCCTACCCTACATAAATCTCAAAACAAACACAAAACACAAAAAGCATTAGGATTTTGAAATCCACTAGATTTTGAAATCCGGATTTCAAAATCCCAAAACAAACATGCCCTAAGGGATATTTGTTTTGGGATGTAAAATTTGGATTTGATATTTTGAAATCTAACCTATGTTCTATTTTGGGATTTAGAATTAGGATTTCAAAATCTCACCTTATAAAATACCTATAAATCCTACAAAAGTCAACTCTATAAATAACTATAAACTTATATAAACACATACAATTTTGTTGTTAATTCTAATATTTTCGTTGCTAACGTGAATTATCGATGAAATAATTTTGTATTGCAAACACGTTAGCGACTGGTGTATAATAACAAATCCCGCGACAAAATTATTTCATCGCTAATTCACGTTAGCAACGAAAATATTAGAATTAACAACAAATTTTTTCGCAGCTATGCATTTATCTTGTAGTGTTGACTCAATTTATTAGCTAGAGTCCAATATTCATTTGTATATGTGCAATCAATTGCACCGAAGTATCACTCATAATTGTTTCGTAAATAGAAATATCTAGCAGGTCCATTGATCATAAGAAAAATTCACAAATGGTCTTGTAACTTTGCGTAAATTCGAAAAATTCACAAATGGTCTTTATGAGCACGAACTTGCTCTAAAATCCCAGGAAGCCACTGCTCACTCTTTGGTCGCAACAGCCAATGCAGCCCACTCTCGTCCGTCCCAGCGCAATTTCAGACCCCATGGTGGTTCCTCGACTAATTATGGTCGCCACACGGGTGGGGGTCGTAACTTTGGTTCCCATTACTACCAGCAGCATTGGACGCCTCCCACTCGCTCCAACTCCCGTGCTGGTGGTGCTTCGCTCTCACCTCCTCCGGTAATCTGTTAGGTCTGCGGTTTCAAGGGGCATTCTGCCTTATCATACTCTCGCTTGTCCTCTGTCACGGCGAATTTTACTCAATCCCCATCTGGTAATTCTCTTAACTCTCCTTGGATGGTCGATTCAGGTGCCTCTCACAACTTAACTGCAGATTTAAAGAAATTGTCGATTCATTCTGAATATGATGGCACCGACGAGGTGCAAATGGCTGATGGAATTGGCCATCCTATCACTCACACCGGTACTTCTTTATTACGTACTTCATCTCGTAATTTCATTCTTTCTGACGTTTTATGTGTTCCACAAGCTCGGCAGAATTTACTATCCGTTAGTAAATTCACTCGTGATAATAATGTTACTATGGAGTTTTATCCAACCTATTTTATTTTTAAGGATCGGAGCACGGGGGCGTCTCTGGTTAAGAGTTCCTGCCTTGATGGTGTCTATCATTTTCCTCCAAGAACTACGTACTATTGATGCGGTTGTTGCTTCTTTTGGAATTCGTGCTTCTTCATTTAATTGGCATGCTCGACTTGGTCATCCGTCTGTGGATACCAGTCGCTTTATCATTCAACATTTTAATTTACCTATTATGGGCAAATCCTAATTTTTGGGTGACACTTGTATTTCTTGTCATTTGAGCAAGTCATCTAAACTGCCCTTTACTACGTCTTCGTTTACTGCATTACATCCTCTTCATTATATTTATGCGGATGTATGGGGTCTGCTTCAACAATTTCGACAGATGGTTCCAAATATTTTCTGCTGATTATTGATTTGTTTTCCCGTTACTACTGGTTGTTTCCTATGAATGCTAAATCTCAGGTCTCCATAATATTTTATAACTTCCGAACACTTGTGGAGAAGCAATTTGGGCATTGTATTAAGATCTTTTACACGGATAACGGTGGTGAATTTCAGGCTCTACGTTCCTCGCTAATAGCTGCTGGTATTAGTTGGCTCACGACGGCTCCACACATACCCCAACAAAATGGGATTTCTGAAAGGCGAAATAGACATATTATCTTCGAAATTCTGGTCGGCGTAGCCCGTTCTGTATCTTGTTCGGCAAGGACCCAAACTACACTCGGCTAAGAGTTTTTGGCTGCCTCTGTTTCCCATATGGCTGCGCCCATACGAATCGAGTAAGCTCTCTTCTCCCTCACGCCAATGTATATTTCTTGGTTATTCTACAACACAAAATGCACATCGGTGTTATGAGATCTCTACAGGCTGCATTTTTTTTTGTCTCCCCATGTTCGCTTTATGGAAACCACTTTTCCAAATATCTCGCCTACTCTTCCATCAGCACCTGCTCAACCAAATAGTTCAATCACCCTGTGCCTCCTTCCATTAGAACAGTTGGGTAGTCCTTCCTCGGCACCCCTCGACCCACCATCGAGTGTTGATGCTTCACTTTCGTAGGAATCTCATGTTGCTCGCGATTCCACCACCACACCTGCTCCTCCTATGCCTTCCTCGCCGCCTCATCCCCCGGCTCAGCGAACTCATGTTATGCGCATTAGGGCCCAAAATAATATTCACAAGCCTAAGAAGTTGTTTGCTGCTACTAAACACCCTCTTCCTACCGACATTGAACCGACATCCGTGAAGCAAGCTCTTTCAATGCCGCATTGGCGAGGCGCCATGTTCGACGAGTTCACAACTCTCCAAAGATATGGTACATGGGATTTGGTTCCGTCTCCACCTCATGGGAATATAATCGGTTGTAAGTGTGTTTTCCGAACTAAGCGTCATTCAGATGGAAGCATCGACAAGTATAAGGCCCGCTTAGTCGCAAAGGGGTTTCATCAACGACCCGGGGTGGACTTCAAAGACACTTTCAGTCCTGTTATTAAACCAGCAATAATACGAACTGTTCTCACCTTGGCTTTAACTCGTGGGTGGCATTTTTGGCAATTGGATGTAAGTAATGCCTTTTTGCATGAGCATCTCGACGTTCCTGTGTATATGCAGCAGCCTCCGGGCTTTAAAGACCCCTCTCTACCATCCCATGTGTCTTCTTCACCGTTCACTCTACGGCCTCTGTCAGGCTCCTCGAGTCTGGTATGACTCCCTCTGTTCGGCCTTACAAAAATTTAGGTTTGTTCGCTCGAAGGCAGATTCTACTTTGTTTACTTCTCACACAACCTCTGGGAGCCTCTTTGTCCTCGCCTATGTCGATGATTTGGTTTTAACGGGATCATCCATCTCCCTGATTTCAGCCATTACTCGACACCTGCAATCAGTCTTCGCCGTAAAAGATTTGGGCCCGCTCTCTTATTTTCTTGGCATAGAGGTTGCCAGTTTTAAGGAGGGTATTTTTCTGTCCCAACATAAGTATTTGATTGACGTTATTAGACGTCAAAATATGGAAGGTGTTAAACCCGAATCCACCCCTGCTGCTACTAAGTCTCTTTGTGCCTCGGGTTCGGTTGACCCAACGGAGTATCGCAGCGCAATCGGAGGCCTTCAATATTTGGCAATGATACGTCCAGACATTGCCTTCACAATTAACCGTCTTGCTTAGTTTATGTCAGCCCCAAAAGTGACTGCTTGGTGCTCGGTTAAGCGCCTATTTCGATATCTAAAGTCTACAATTCACCACGGTTTGTTACTGCGCAAAGAGACTGCTCTCCGCCTAACTGCTTATTCAGACTCTGATTTCGGAGGAGATCTTTCTAACTGCAAGTCCACCTCAGCTTACATGGTCTTTCTTGGCTCCACGCCTATTTCATGGTGATCTTGAAAATAGCGAGGCGTAGCCAGGTCATCCACAGAAGCCGAATATCGTGCTTTGGCTACGGCTGCCTCCAAAGTGTATTGGCTCAAACAACTCTTTCAAGACTTATGCCTACCTCTATCCGAACAACCACATATTCTTTGTGATAATATGGGAGCTACTCGTCTTGCACTCAACTCGGTTCAGCACTCCCGTATGAAACATATTACGATTGATCTCCACTTTGTTCGTGATTTATTTTCTAAAGGTATTCTGTCGGTGGCTTATGTTAACACTCGTGACCAGCTTGCAGACTTACTGACGAAGCCACTTGCCAAACCTCGTTTTCAAGATCTTCGATCCAAAATATCCGTAGCTGATGGTTCGTCGATTTTGCGGGGGCGTATTAGACATAATCCCCCATATCCATCTCCTAATAATTAGTTGATTTGTTTTCCTGATTTCTAGCCTCAATTACTGTAATTACTTAGCTAGTCTTTAGGCACATAATTGTATTCTCTTTGTATATATAGGCGTAATGTACCTTCCCTTTTAAGACAATACAAAATGTTTCTAGTCTATTCTATATTATTTACTTTAAAGTCATTTCATTACTACACTTATACTACATAATTTGTCTATCTCATTAAAACTGGTTTTTGAGGAAAACTAGTCTTATTGGACAACTCTCCTGCTACTGTCATTAAGCAAGAATCATTCATTCAGAACAAAATGAGATATAACTCTAAGGGCCTATCTATTCCGCATTTATAAACTTACTAAGATCACATTTCAACTGTCTACTTATTAAGAGGATTTGTTATCTAGTCTAAGAGTTTAACTTTGACAAAAGTCAGAGAGGTTGATAAATCAACTCTCCCGAACCTGTCAAGAGATAAGTCTGTTTTGACAAAAGAAAAAATTACTATACACAAGTGCATTCCCCTTCTCTCATACACTTGTGTCACTCTCATTTCAGGACCAACAAGTGGTATCAGAGCAGGGGTTCCAAGACCACTGCCTATGAATATCAATCCTTTGATATTTAGCTAGTAAATGTGGACACTGAACTGATCTTTCTGAATTTTTTTTTACTAACATATTGATATCTTGCAAGTATGTCTGGAACTTTCAATGCAGTTGATGGAAGTGCATCAAACACTGTCAATAACAATGGACCAAATGCTATCAATCACATTTCTCATCACAAGCTACACATGTTCTCCATAGAGAACTATGATTTCTGGAAAATAAGGATGAGAGCTCATCTTGCATGCCAACATGATGAGATGCTGAGAGTGGTAACCAAAGGACCTTTTATCTTTACCAAGATAAATCCAAAGATCACTGAAGCTCAAATTGCAGATACAAGAGATTTGATTCCCAAAGATGAAGATGACTTCACCGCTGAAGAGAGAAAAAGACACAATCTGAATTTTGTGGGCATGAATACTCTTTATCAAACCAATCCAGATGTAGTAATGGGAAGAGTATATCATTGCACCACTGAAAAGGAAATCTGGGATACTCTTGCACTCAAGTGTGAGGGTACTGATAAAATCAAGGAGAATAAACTACAGGCTGGAGTACAAAAATATGAGCAATTCACAATGGAAGTAAATGAAACCATTGATCATCTTGATGGTAGATTTACTGACATTATGAACGAGATCAACTCTATTGGAAAAGTCTATTCCAAGATAGAAGTTGCTCTCAAGATACTCAGAAGTCTCACTTCCAAATGGAATGTCTATTCTGTCATGATGCAAAACACTAAGAATCTTTCCATCATGCCCATGCAACAGGTTTTCTCTGAAATCAAGGCATATGAATTTGATTTAAACAGGCAGAAGACATCTGATGAGCCAACAACACCCAACAAGGGTGTTGCCTTCAAAGCCAAGTCTACTGAACCTGAAAAAACTCAAAGATCCTCCAAGACAGTCTCCAAGACTGAAATCAAAGAAGAACTTGCACTCATGGCAAGAAGAATTGACAAGAACTTGCACCCATACCTAAGAAATTTATTTTAAAAACCTGACTTCTATTTAGGGCATCGTAAAATGTGAATTGTATTTTTTAACAAGACAAAGTTAACCTTAATTACCTAAAAAAAATTCACTTTATTTCCTTTGTCAATTCGCGAGTTTTGGGCATCAACAAAAATTCTAATATTGTGGATTCGAATCTAAAATTTTCATTTCCCCAATCGAATTATATTTTTGGGCTTCAACAGAAAACAAAGTAACATTGTACTACCCTTGCACCCGACATTGAAAACGACGAAGCAGACGACATTGAGGCTTGATTTGTACAAACGCAATTCAGTGTCTTATTTGCAGATACGCAATTTGAGGCTCGATGTGCAGGTAAACGACAAAACCAGCGATTTGCAGATAATTACATGATGTTTACCTTTGATTGCAGGTAATAAAGACTAAACTCTTCAAATTTGTAAATATAAGAGACTAATTTTAAAGTCAAAAAATTTAAAGGGCAAAAATCAAAATTGTTACAATTTAAGGGACAAAAAAAATATATTTTCCCTCTACATAAAAAGAAGATCATTTTTATATATCTTTGTACTCCTATATTTTCCCTTTACATAAAGAAGAACATTTTTATATATATATTTACTCCATATTTTATATAAGTTAGACCAGGGGAACAAAAGTAAATACTTATTAGGGATTACAATATTACAATGCAACTTAAACAATTCTATATTATTCCTACAATCCCATATTTATTTTCGGGCTCTTCAAGGAAGCATTAAAATTCAGACAAACATTGGAATAGCTTTGAGGGCAACTGCCTTGTGCAAGTTCAGGCCAAACTTTTCAGTCAAGTCAATTTTTTTTGTTTCAACTTCCCAATCAAAATCATTAAGCAAGGAAGCCACCATGAGATGCACCATTCTATCAGCTAATTGCAAACCAGGACAAATTCTTCTTCCTGACCCGAAAGGAATAAGCTCGAAATCTTGACCTTTGAAATCTACTTTGTTGTTCAAGAATCTCTCCAGCTCATACACATTTGGATTATCCCATATGCTTGCATCTCTCCCCATCGCCCAAATGTTAACAAATATCTGTGTGTGTTTTGGAATTGTATAACCGTTGATTTTGACTTCATCTTCGGACTTGTACGGAATTAAGAATGGAGTAGGCGGGTGGTATCGAAATGTTTCTTTGATCAAAGCTTGCAGGTATGGGAGACTCGATATGTCTGATTCCTCAACTGGTTTGTGTTGTCCGATCACACTTCTCATCTCATTCGTAGCTCTACCCATTTTCTTCGGGTTTATTAGTAATTCTGTCATTGTCCATTCCACGATGAATGAAGTTGTTTCTGTTCCTGCAAAAAGTAAATCCTAACACAAAGAAAAATTAGCATTTTTCGTTAGTGACGGAGCCAAAAATTATCCTTATGAACCCAATTAAAAATTTTTTTTATTTAATCTCATATTAATATTGTCAGGAAAATCTTTTTTTTCTTTTAATTATCTATATTTCATGTAAAAATAATTTGAGGAGGGGCGGAAAGAGGTCTCACTGCTAGTAGATGCTTTATTTCCTCCAAACTCAGGTCGTACTCCAGAAGTGCTTCTAACATGTCACTCTTCTTATTAATCTCTCTCGACTCCAATATTCTTTTATTAATTATATCTTCAATTATACCAAGCAATTTCCCAGCATAAAAGTCTGCTTCCCTCTTAATCCCCTGCGGATCCATCCTCTGAAGAACCGGAAAAAAGTCGGCTAGATTTGGAGCGGCTATAGCCTCCCCTACACGCTGAATACACTCCTTCAATTCATACGTAGCATCCGAATCGAAGTCCGTAAAATCGACCGAAAAAAGAGTGGCCGTCATGAGATTGAGAGAGGTTACGAAGGCTGCATCAGTAACGTTCACAGCTCGGCCACGTGCGCTGCATTCCTTCACGTAGTCGCGCAGTTTCTGCAGCTTCTCCTGTCGAACCCCACGGCTCGCATCGAGCTGCTGACTCGTGAACATCTGCTCTCGGCATATTTTCCGTAGGTTTTGCCATTTGTCGCCCACGGGCAGGAAGGCCACCGAGAGCTTGTGGTGGTCGTAGCATTGTACGGCGACGGGGATAGGGCGGCCGGAAAATGCACGGTCGTTGGTGTGTAGTATTTCTTTTGCAATTGCAGGGGATGATGCAACTACGGTGTATATGCTCCCGAGCTGAAGGGACATTAAGGGGCCGTATGTTTTGGAGAGCTTGGCTAGTGATTTGTGGGGGTTCTTGCCAAGCTGGAGAGCGTTTCCGATTATCGGAAACTGGTAAGGCCCCGGCGGAAGATTTACTTTCCGTCGGGCACCGGAGCTCAGGAGATGAAAGCATCCCCATAGTAGCACTAGAAGAGGCACAACAAGTAGAGTTGCAAATTCCATTTATTTTTCTCTCTTTAAAGACTCAAAGTAATCCTGTAAATGCCGCCTTTTAAATTAGTCAGCATTAATTGTTGAATTTATTATGGTTTGTGATTTTTTATCCCTCCAAACCCCATCTAGCTAGAGGTTAGGGTTTATGGGTTAGGTTTACAGTTTATGATCTATGAGTTATGAGTTAGGGTTTATTGTTAATTTTATTATTTTTCTAGAAAATAATTACTTTCTCCGTCCATTAAAATTTTAAAAGTATGTTCATATTCTTAGACACAAGTTTTTTAATAAAAAGTAGATCGATAAAGTAAAGGTATTGTGGCATTTGTGGGTCCATTTATAATAAAGGAATGTACAATATACTTACTAGAGATGTTTATCAAGCTAGACCCTAACCTTATAGGGTCAGCCCTACAGGACCACGGGCTAAACGGGTTAGGACCTTAACCGGTTTATTTTTAATCGGTCCATCAATAGTTGAAACTTAACCCTAACTCTAGCGGGCCACGGGTTAAACGGGCCACTAACGGACTACCAAAAAAAAACTTTTAAAATTAAATGTCACAATTGACACGTCCAACTAACAAATAAAATAGAAAAATAAATAATTAGTTAATGATCAGTAAATGAGAAAACAAAAATATGATTTATACACAATTTTAGAATTCATTGGTTTTTAATATTGTCAAAAAAGCTAAACAAATATCATAATCTAATAAAAAAAAATCAATTTTATTGAGTCTCCACATCATTCGATCATTCCTTGGTTAAAGACGAAACATCATCTTCAAACACATCATCATTACTACTTACTTTTGGTGCACGGATGGAGTAATAGATAAAAAAAGAAGAAGATTTTTTTTGTATTTAGTTCCACATAATTTGGAAATTAAAACAATGTTTAGAATGTTTAAAAAAACAGTATTTACAATTAATTTTAAAAATAATAATAGATGTATTAGGAATTAAAACAACATTAAATATGTTAGGTTTCGGGACGTTTCATATTCCAATTAGTATGATATTATCCATTTTAGTCTAAGCCCTCAAAAGGTCTCGTACCAATGAAGATACTAGTCTCTCTTTATGTACTCTCATGATCCTTCAATGCTTATCAAATGTGGAACATTTTCTGACCCCAACAAAATATATATATATATATATTAACAAGAAATGAATTCAAATTAATAATGTTAGACGTCGTCGTAAATGATTTCAAATCCTGCCAGGCTGCCATAACTCAACAATTTTCTTAAAATCCTGACCAAACAAACTAACTGATCCTCCACGCCAACCGGCCGTTCTAATATACAAGTCTAGCTAGCGGTTCTCCATCAAAAAAAAAAAAGTCTAGCTAGCGCTTATATTCTTCTTGATAGGAGATGGAGGGTATTAATTAATTAATTGTTTCCCTGTCAAATGTCTACTAAGCCGTTTTATGCCCTTGTTCAATTGATTAACAATTAAATTGTGGGTTTGACTATTTACACCTCCATTTCATATGGATGCACTCCCCCAATTTATACACTCCCCCTAAAATCAGATCACACCTCCCCCCTTATTGTCATAAATGTCCTTTCAACTATAAAATACCTATTACTATCCACACCCCTCCACCAAAACCTAATTTTCCCTTTCATCTTCCTTCTCTCATTTCCCTCCCCCACCAACCCACCGACAACAGCCTCCGGCCGCAGCGCCTCCATCCACCCGAGGCCGTGGCCCCCGCCCCCGTCGCGGCGGCCCAGCCCCCCTTTTTTCTGTGTTTGTCCCACCTCCCCCGTCCGGCGGACTCCCTCTCCTTCGACGCCGGCAGCCGCACCCCCTCTTCCGGCCGACTCCCTCCCCCATCCACCCGCCGTCGTGGCACAACTTTTTTTATCTGTGTTTTTTTTTCTTTGTTTTCTGTCTTCGGTCGTTCGGCGGCCTCCCTCGATTCCGGCGGTCTCAACCCGTCGCCTAGACGTCGCCGTCCGTCACCTGCCGCCGTCATTGAGGCTAACAGGTAGGGTTTTTTAATTTTTTTCTTTTCTGTTCTCACGGTCGCCTCCTTCTCCCCTTTTCCCCTCACTCACATTCGGTCGATGCCGCCTGGTAAAATGTCGACCGCCGCTTTTCTTTATGTTAGGGTATTCTGCAGTGCAAACCCTCTTTTCTTTTCGACAGTTTGTTATCGATCAAATACACCGTCCGCGACAAATTGTTGACAATATATGGTCGAAAATATTAAAAAAAAAAGTTATAAATTTCGACCATATGCACTTTCGTCGACAAATCGTTGTCGACGGGAGGGTATATGGTCGACACTGGTTGATCGAAATTTTAAAAAAAAAAGTTGTGATTTTTTCAAGTATATTGGAATTTCTGAATTTTTTTTGGTTTGGTGGTCATATGAAATGGTGCCGACGACGGTCGGAATTAATGGTTGAGGGGAAAGGAATGACAATAGGGAGGGTGCATCTAGTATTTTGTATTTTAGTGAAGGGTAATTTTGGTTTTTTTGTCATATTATTTTATTAATAAATTGATTTGGGGGAGTGCATCTATCTGAAATGGAGGTATAAATAGTCAGACCCTTAAATTGTAGCTCTACCATTGCGTAGTTGGGCCTTAAACCTTTTGTTATTTTTCTAGGCTTCATTGTGAGTTATTTTTATATTTCCCTTCTTTGGGTCAAAACTCGGAAGTCAATTCTATTATTTTTCATTTTTTTTATTGAAAGTGCAAAAATCGAAAATTGTTAGACGAACGAATTTGGACTCCTAGATGCCGCCATTATAGTTTGATATTTTTTTTAGGGTTAATTTTTAAATAAATTCGCCATTATAGTTTGATATTTTGTATCAATTTAATCATGACCTTTACAATTATTGTAAAAAACTTCAACCTTTCATCGTGTTGCAATTAGATACACAATTTTTTTCTCCAACTAACAATTGATGATGTAACTTGTTGGAGCATGCCACGTCAGATTACACATATTCTTTTTTATTTTCCTCATCAAATTGCACTTTAAAGAAATAAAAATAAACTTTTCGCTTCTTCTGCATCTTCTAATCTTCTCAAACTCAATAGAGTTCATCTTTTGTGTCTTTTTCACTTTTAATTTCGAACTCAATCAAGTTATTCTCTTCTAACTATAAAAAACAAAATCATAAGGGATAGAACCTAGGGATAGCAATGGGACGGGTGCAAACCCGGACCCGCATTGAACCGGGTCCGCATAGACCAGATACGGACACGGTTAAGTGAGTATGGGATGGGTCGTGGTTTTTGTCAAACCCGACCCGTCTACCCGTACCCACTATATATAAAATATAGTAATATTTAATATATATATATATACATATATTTCTATTTCTATAAACTTATATGTATATTAATGTATATATGTTTGTAAAAATATTTTTTATGTAGATTTTTAGTATAAAATGAATATGAAATGCTATTTAAATAATTATATATTTAATTTGAATTATGAAAAATCAAAATAAATATATTGTATACATTCAAATTAATTAAAAAAATTAAAAAAATTAAACGGGGCGTGTAAAACCCAGTGGGTAAAACCCGACGGGTTTTTAAGCGGGATGGAGCGGGTCCGGGTATGAGAATTTTCTAGCGGGACGGGTCGTGGGACAGGACATACCCGTTCCATTGTCATCCCTAATAGAACACTTAACACTAAAAATCGCAAAATAAATTTTTATTTTTTGTCAAGAATCCTAAAAAGTTGTGTTGTTTGAAAGTAGAGTGAAGTTTGTAAACCCTAAACCCAACGAAAATTTCAAGTAAGTGAAATCTTTTGACTTTATGTATTTTAGTGTTTTGAGTATGAGCACTTGAAATACATAAACATTCTTTTTGTTCATGTATATTTTTTTATTTTTGTAGATGGAAGACTATTTTTCTATATATTGGCAACATGGTGGAAAGTTTGACACTGGGATGGTAATTTACTAGTGAACCCTTAGACCTCAACATTGCATAGATGCATTTGTTATTTTGATTTAGTTGATGAAGTAGAATATGGATACAAGTTGATAAAGATGTGTTACAAAGTATCTATAGTAAATAATTTGTTTGAATTGAGTGAGATAAAAGATGACAAGGAAGTTATGGAGATGGTGCAACATGTATTGAAAAAAAAAACATAAAATGGTTGAGGTGTTTATAGAAGCAAGGCAGAAGATGAGATTGAGGTTGATCCACAAAACATGGATGAGAGTGAAGAGGAAAAAGAGATTGAGTTGCCTGTCGTTACTGAGAATGACACCAATTTAATTGAGGTCCACTGGAAAAGAAATTGTAGTCCTCAAACTAGTTGAACAAAACAACAAAATTATTCAATAATTGAAGAATTTCTGAAGAAATAAACCACCAGAAAATTTATCATGGTCATAGATGTGTGGTTTTTTTTTTTAAGATGATTTTTAGAGTTATAAGAGAAGAATTTGATTGACTTTGAGAATTGAGAAAGACGCATAAGAAGAATTCTATTGAGTTTGAGAAGGGAAGAAGAAGAATTTTATTGAGTTTGAGAAGAAAAAATCTATTAAGTTGAAGTAGAGAAACGTAGAAGAAGCGTGAGTTTTATTTTTATTTTCATAGAGTTTTATTTTTATTTCTATAAAGTGTAATCTGATGTGGAAAATAAAAAAAATAAAAAAGAATATGTGTAATCTAACGTCAAGCTCCGGTAAGTCACGTCATCAATTGTTGGTCGGAGAAAAAAATGTGTATCAAATTGCAACACGATGAAAGGTTGGGGTTTTTTTACAATAATCGTAAATATCATGATTAAATTGATACTAAGACTAAGGGTGGTGTATTTATTTAGAATTAACCCTTCTTTTTACTATTTCACTTTAATTTCTTTAGAGTTAAAGCAAAAAGTTTAGAGGGGAGGGGTGAATAGACTTTCTAAACTTTTCTCAATATGTATCAGATCGAGTAAAATTTATTCTTAGTCTGCTGACATCAACTCAACTTATGAACCAGTCTACTGATCTTAACTTCACTGTTTAAATCAGTCAGCAAATAACAAAACTTAGTTATACCAATCTAAAAGTATTATGCGGATTATCAGTAATATGAGCCCTTAGTTATTTATACTCGCTTCTGTTGGTCCCAAGTTGAGTTAAGACTGTTTAAGCTAGTAATAGTCTAGAGGGGTGAATAGACTTTTAAAAATCTTTCAAAATATCAAAGTATATAATGCGGAATAGTGTTCATATTCTGATTAGTACTGTTCTTAGAGCCGTCAAAACGGGTTGGGCCAGCCCGCCCCGCCACTAAAAATAGTGGGTTGGGCTAGGATTTTTCAAGACCGCTAGGAGGCGGGCCCAGGTGGGCTGGCCCGTTTGGGTTGCGGTCTTTGGCGGGTTGGTGCGGGCTTTGGCGGGCTGGCCCGCCATTTCTTTATTTTTATTAAAAAAATATTATATAATTTTATTTTTTGTGATTTCCATGACTTGAACCCAAGACCTTAAGACTAAGTAATGGTACTATAACGACTTGACCTATCCAACTTTATTTTTAAATTAATATACAATAAATCTAATTAAAAGAAAAAACTCAGATTATAGAAGCTGCCGCATTTTTTTCCACTTTCTTCATTTTCTGAATTTATGTACTCATAACACCATATTTTATACCGTATATATTATATATGTGATGTAGATAAATATGTTGCTCTCCGAGAGGCCGACACGTGGAAACGGGATAGATTATGATAGTCATGATTAGATCAGTATGCCGAAGAAACAAGATTAATACACCCCTGGGCTTGAGTAGGGAAATGAGAGAAATCAGGGTGATTGGGCCTTTGGCCCATATTCAGAAAGGTTAATAACCCTTGGCCCGGAAGGGACTCGACCAAAACATGGAACGAATAGTCCATCTTTCTTGGCCAAGTCAAATGAGCAGGTCAAACCCGCGAGAATAGGGGAGGATATGCTCAAAAACCAAGTCTTCAGGGGTTGAGGGGCCGGATTCTGAGGAATGGACCAAGAATATAGGGAGAATAAGTCCCCTTCTCCCCCGGGAGAAGGGGCCAGGTATATAAGCTAATTATTTTACATTATCATGTAAGTTTTGATTACGATACATACATTTTACATACAATACGCATTTTCATAAAAAATATAGACTGATTTGAAGAGAAACTTCATTATATTCGCCGGAATTTCCCTAGACATCCAGGGGAATTTCTCTTTGATTTCGCCTACGATCGAATCTGACTTGAGCGTCAGAGCTTCTACGCCGGAGCCCCCCTCCGGCGTATCTTTTGCAGGTTATTTTCGGGTTTCCGAGGAGATTTACTCGAAGATTGCCAAGGATTCAACTAGAGATTGGACTCGTGATCAATAGTGCTCGCAAGAGAAAGATCGACATCCGAAGGCGTTCTTTTTCGACGCATCAACTGGCGCCGTCTGTGGGAACATTTCAGGCTAAGGCGTGAGAAAAGTTCCGTACTTAAATGGGTGGAGGACACGATCTAGTGAAGCAGACGAAGGAGAAAGGAGATTCCACTCCTCCTCCTCTTCCTCCGCCTCCTCCAGGTTTTCCCTCAAATCGAAATTTAGGGAAACGACTCGTGGACCATACACCAGAAGATATTCCCCCTCCAGGTTTTCCCTCAAATCGAAATCTAGGGAAACAGCCCGTAGATCATGTACCGGAGGATATTCCTCCCGCTCTGGATGGAGATGCACCAGGCACCTCAGGAGCTTCAGGGAGTGGGATCAATAGGGATAACCCTAACGCTCAACCGGAACTCCTGACTGTCTCTCGATATCAATTAGATGAGATGATCGCGCAATCAGTTGAAAGAATAATCGCTACTCGAGGACTTCGCCCTCCCGAACCTATTCCAACCACTCGTAAGGGTACAAGACAAAATCTCCCAGAACAGGTCATTGATTCTGTTCCAGTCCCTTCCAGGAATGAGGATCCCCCTCAGAACCCAGAAGAAAAAGTACCTTCTCAGGCGGAAAGAAGCATCTTGGAAAGACCCCCTCGGAGGGATACGGAGAGGATCCTTGGGGACACCACTCTGGAGACAGGGATGTGAGAAAGCACGGACGACACGTATCAAGGAGCCGTCAGCGATCAGATACAGGCCTTGCGGAAGGAGATGAAAGACATGCAGAAGCATATGATTGACAACGTAAGTAAACCTTCTTACGTTACTGGTTATCAATTTTCATCCACTATTTTACAAGATGAACTGCCTCCTAATTTTAAATCTTTAAATTTCGAATATGATGGCACCACGGACCCGTACGAGCATTTGATGAGGTTCGAGAATGCCGCCCTATTGCATCGATACGGAGAGGGCGTCAAGTGCAGGGTATTTCCGACTACCCTATCTAAAGCGGCGCAGCAATGGTTCACCCAGTTAGGGCCAGATACTATCCATTCATGGTCGGAGTTCAGTGAACTATTCCTGCACCAATTTGCCAGCGCTAGGAGGCAACCTAGGGCCACCCTCACCTTGTTTAACATGCGACAAGGGGAGAATGAGAGTCTTCGGGCTTTCTTGAAAAGATTCAACCAAGCAGCTCTCGAAGTACCTACAGCCTCCTCAGAGGTCAAAATTAACGCCCTCACCAACGGGTTAAGAGATGGGGATCTATTCACATCTCTAGCCAAGAAGCTAGTTCGGACCTTTGATGAATTGTTGAGGAGAGCAGAGAAATACCTTACCCTGGAAGAGGTAAGGAAAGCTAAGCGATCAGAGACCAGGGCCATAGTGAGAAATGGAGAAAGGAGGAAAGAGATTCCGTTTAGGAAGCCAAGTCCGGAGAGACATCGAGGCTCCAGGAGACTAGAAAGCGTAAGAAGAGAGGAAGTTGCACCCTGGAACCCAAGGAGGGGGGCGAAGAGATATACCCCGTTGAGGATGGATCCAGCCGAAGTCCTAGAGGTGGCAGGGGACCATCCAGATATGAAATTCCCCTACTCAAGAAGCAGAGGTCCCCAAAACCCTAAGTCACACAAATTCTGCAGGTTCCACAACGATTATGGCCACGATACCAACCAATGTTGGCATCTGAAGGATGAGATAGAAAGGATGATTCAGGCAGGCCACCTGAAAGAGTTTATTTTCAGAGATCGACAAGGCCCCAGGGGTCAAAAGCGAAAGGACCCCGAGGGGAAGCAGGAAGATGATAGAAGAGATCGAAGGAAGGGCAATGAGGAGCCACCACCCCCTCCCCAGAAGAGAGGAACTATTCATATGATTATGGGAGGCCCTGCTGATGGGGATTCCTTTAGGCAGAGGAAGCAGAGCGTTCGGTCGCTGAAGAATGAGAGGAATATAGAGCACCATGAGGTGGGAAAGATGGCAGAGGGCCCAGACATTCATTTCGGGCCAGAAGACGCCGAGGAACCTAGATAAATTCATAATGACGCACTAGTCATTACCACGGATATAGCAGGATACGACGTAGCAAGAATCTTTGTGGATACGGGAAGCTCTGCCGACATCATGTTTTTGGAGTGCTTTAAGAAGATGGACCTGAATATAAAGCTCAGACCGGTGGAAACCGCTCTCTACGGATTCTCAGGGGGAGCCATTCAACCCCTTGGTTCAGCGTTATTGCAAGTAGGGTTAGGAGTCGCCCCTAACCGTCGAGTACAAGTCATATAATTCTTGATTGTAGACGTCCCATCTTCCTACAACGTAGTAATGGGAAGGCCAAGCTTGAATATTTTTCAGGCAGTGATCTCCACCTTCCACATGAAGATGAAATTCCCTGCCTCGGGGGGTGTGGGAGAGATATGTGGCGATCAGTATCAGGCAAGGAAGTGTTACGTGGAATCGCTCAAGATAGCGGACAGGGCCGTGTTTCGGGGAATGGAGAGATTTAAGGGCGAAGACCCTGAGCTGAAGAGACAGAAAGTGGGTGAGCTAATCCAAGAGCAGCCCAAAGCTAAACCAGACGAGGAGTTGATGAGCATCGAGCTCTACCCAGGAAAGGAGGGATTCACAACCAGGATAGGTACGAATATGAACCTTGAGCTCCAGGGAAAGATGATACTTGCCCTCCAGCAAAATGCAGACATCTTTGCATTCGCAGCGATGGATATGACGGGTATCCCTCCAGAAATAGCTGTGCACCATCTGAATGTGGATCCCAAAGCTAGGCCCGTGAAACAGAAGTTGAGGAACTTCGGTAAAGAGAAGAACCTCATTGTAAAGGAGGAGATCGATAAATTGTTGAGCGCAGGGCACGTGAAGAGAGTGCAGTTCCCTGAGTGGCTCTCGAATGCAGTACTGGTGTCCAAGGGAGCCGGCAAATGGAGGATGTGCATTGACTTCAGGGACTTGAACAAGGCGTGCCCTAAAGATCACTATCCCCTGCCTAGGATTGATCAGCTGGTGGATGCCACGTCCGGGTTTGAATTACTCAGCATGATGGATGCTTATCAAGGGTACCATCAAATCCAGTTGAACCCCCTCGATATACCAAAGGTATGCTTTATAGCGACATGTGGTACTTTCGGTTATGTACGTATGCCTTTTGGACTGATAAATGCAGGAGCCACCTATCAAAGAATGGTAGACTCGGTGTTCCGAGGGCAGATAGTCAGGAACATGGAGGTTTACGTGGATGATATGCTGGCTAAAAGTGTCAAGGCAGAGGGACATATTGGCGACTTGAAGGAGATATTTCAGGTAATCCGAGAGAATGATATTAAATTAAACCCTGCTAAATGTTCTTTTGGAGTAGGATCAGGGAAATTTCTGGGATATATGGTGACTCAAAGAGGGATAGAAGTGAACCCTGCTAAGGTGAAGGCGGTGCTCGATATGCAGCCCCCTCGGAATTTGAAGGAATTGCAAACCCTGAATGGTAGGATCGCAGCTCTCAGTAGGTTCATATCAAGGTCAGCAGAAAAGAGCCACCACTTCTTCAGAACCTTAAGGAAGGGGTCGAAGTTCGAGTGGGACGACCAATGTCAGAAAGCTTTCGAGGAACTCAAGCTCCACCTTGAACAACTTCCAAAGCTGACGAAGCCCTCTCAAGGAGATGTGTTGCTCTTATACCTTTCAGTAGGGGAACACTCCCTGAGCACTGCCCTAATGAAAGATGAAGGGTCCACACAGCAACCCATTTATTACGTGAGCAAGGTCATCCAAGGGGCAGAGATCAGGTATTCAGAAGTGGAGAAGGCAGCCCTGGCGGTGGTGGTAACGGCTAGGCGATTACGCCCCTATTTCCTGTCCTACAAAGTTATGGTGCGAACTAATTTCCCTCTGAAGCAAACACTGGGGAGAGCAGATTTATCAGGAAGAATGGTCAGGTGGGCAGTGGAATTGCAGGAGTATGATATAGACTATGAACCAAGGAGAGCCATCAAGGCTCAAGCCCTAGCAGATTTTATTCAAGAGTCTACCAGAGTGGAAGAAGAACAAGGATGGAAGGTATATGTGGATGGCTCAGCATCCGCCTTGGGATGTGGAGCAGGGATATTACTGATCGACCCCGAGGGTCAAGAAGTGCAGGTGGCTGTCAAATTCCGATTTTCAACCTCAAACAATGGTGCAGAGTATGAGGCCCTGATTAGAGGAGCTAGCATGGCCGCAGAGTTAGGGGCACAGAAGGTCACCCTGTACTCCGATTCACAGCTGATAGTACAGCAGGTCAGGGGGGAGTACCTCGCCAAAGATGAGAGGATGATCACCTACCTAGAAGAGGTAAAGAAGTTAAAAAACAAATTCCATACTTTAGAAGTGGTACAGGTACCAAGAGAAGAGAATATGAAAGCAGATGGACTTTCTAAACTGGCTAGTTCCACTGAATTCGAGGGAGACGGAAAGGTAACTCTGTTGGTGGCAGATCAAGTAGCTACGGAAACCCTGATCGGAGAAATAACAGCAGGGGATGATTGGAGGAAAGAAATATGGGAAGAATTGAACAGGGGTCCAGTAGCCCCAATGTCCAGAGAAGCAAAGGCTTGGAGAAGGAAGTATTGCATCCTAGGAGGTCAATTGTACAAGAGGTCCTTCACTCAACCTTATTTGAAATGTCTTTCGAGAAGAGAAGCAGAGCTAGTGATCAAAGACATCCATGAAGGTTGCGCATCCAGCCATGAAGGGTACCAGACCATGGTGAAGAAAGTATTTAGGGCAGGTTTTTACTGGCCTAACATAATCAGAGATGCTAGAGAGTATGTGAAGAAATGTGAGAAGTGTCAGAAGAATGGACCCTTGATACGAATACCTGCAGAAGAAATGGGGGCTATGTACTCGCCCTGTCCCTTCACCAAATGGGGAATCGATCTGGTGGGACCCTTCCCCTTGGCACCAGGAGGGAGAAAATTTCTGATCGTAGCCGTGGATTATTTCAGTAAATGGGTAGAGGTCGTGCCCTTGGCCAAAATCGAAGAAGACAATATAATTCTTTTCCTTGCTAGACATATTTGTTGCAGGTTTGGAATACCCAGGATCTTGGTCTCCGACAACGGAACGCAGTTCAATGGAGAGAAAGTAAGGAGGTGGTGCGAAAGGTGGAACATTACACAGATGTTTACTTCAGTAGCCCATCCGCAAGCTAATGGGCAGGTGGAGGTTACAAACAGAATCCTAGTGGATGGTATTCGAACACGATTGGAGGAGGTAGGAGGAAAATGGGTGAAGGAGTTGGACAACGTCCTCTGGTCCTACAGAACCAGCCCCAAGACAGCTACAGGCGAATCTCCCTTCTACTTAGTATATGGAGCAGCGGCAGTGATACCCCCTGAAGCTAGACTCAAATCGCACTGGATCACCTATTTTGAAGAAGAAAGAAATGAAGAGTTGATAAGGGAGGCGCTGGACCAGATAGATGAAGAAAGAGAGATGGTGAGATTAAAAGCAGAAAGGTACAAGAGTCGGATCAAGGCAGCATATGATCGTAGAGTGATCCCTCGCTCCTTTAAAGTGGGAGATTTAGTCCTTCGGAGAGCAGATGCTTTGAAGAACACGGGGAAGCTGGAACCCAATTGGGAAGGTCCGTACAGGGTAATACAGGTACTAAAAGGTGGAGCATACAAGCTCCAAGACATGACCGGGAAAGAGATACTAAGGCCATGGAACGTGTGCCACTTGAAGAGATTTTATGTTTGAGGAAGGTGTTATTCCCCTACTTCCTTTTTCCTTATGAACAATTTTGAATGATTACCTATTATTCGAATAATTGCTTCACCGGCACTCTTTTTCCCTCTACGTGGGTTTCCCTTTGGGGTTTTACCACGGAGAGGTTTTTAATGAGGCCGGCATAGGTTCCCCTTATTTGCCTATGTTGATAAACATTTTTGATCAATGGAGCATCGGTTTTGATAAAATTTCAGCAATTTCCCTAAATGCATGTTAATATTGTGATGAGATGACTCTTATGTGCTAATTTTATGATGAAATGTTTCTCATATGTTAATACCGTGTTAAGATAACTGTTGAGGGCCTGCATAATGAGTGCTGAAATAACGAATATGTTTTGGAAACTGAAACATAACATGATAAAGATATTGCGAGATAGAGAAAGTTACACCAATTCATACATGCCCGAATAGAGAATACCTAGGAAAAATTCCTAAAGTTTCTATTCACGACAGCCTCTAAAGCTAGGGGGAGTAGGGGGTACAGTAGCGGAAGACATGATTAACTCGTCGATAAACCCTATCCCTAGCGACTCTCAAAACTCTTACGAGTATAAACAAACTCTTACGAGTATAAACAAACTCTTACGAGTATAAACAAACTCTTACGAGTATAAACAAACTCTTACGAGTGTAAACAAACTCTTACGAGTATAAACAAACTCTTACGAGTATAAACAAACTCTTACGAGTATAAACTAACTCTAACGAGTATAAACCAACTCCTACGAGTATAAACAACCTAAGGGAGAATATGATCCCTAAGGGCATGTTTGTTTTGGGATTTTGAGGATTTTGAAATCCGGATTTCAAAATGTAGTGGATTTCAAAATCCTAATGCTTTTTGTGTTTTGTGTTTGTTTTGGGATTTATGTAGGGTAGGATTTAACTTTATAGTATAGGATTATAGGTTTTATAGGTGGTTTGTAAGTATTTATAGGTGGTTTGTAGGTATTTATAGGGTTGACTTTTATAGGATTTATAGGTATTTATAGGGTGGGATTTTGAAATCCTAAATCAAAATCCCAAAGTGTAACGGGGGTGGAGTTTCGAAATCCCAAATCCGGATTTCCCATCCCAAAACAAACATGCCCTAAGATTCTAACCTCAGGAGAATATAATCCCTAAAAACTCTAGTATTAAGAGAGACTAGAAGCATTATCAAATCACCAAGTAAGTACAGGGATATAAACCCTATCTCCTCATTAAGGTTCTTCTAGGAGCTTTAGAGCCTTTACGTGTCAAGAAAACGCTGAAAACATGCTAGATTCATAAGCAGGAAGGATATTATGATTACACATTTAATAATAGAGTCAGATATATATATATATATATATGCATGCCAAGTGATAAATGTGCAGGTACGATATTAAGCGGAAGAAAAGCAGAAATATTCAAGACTTAAGGCACCATGCCTAAGCCCTCCACAGAAAAACCCCGGAGTGTGGAGTCTCCGGAAAATACCAAAAAGGGCCTTAGAGGCCTTAACAAAACAAAAAGTGTTTTAAAAGTACCAAAGTGTTATCAAGGAATTAAAGTTATGAAGAGAGGGGAACATCATTCTTCCCCTCGGAACCTTCTCCTGCCTCCTCCGCTCGCCCACTAGAATCGTCTCCCTCCGCCTTCTCCATTAGAGCACCCGCTGCCACAGTAGCCACTGGAGTTGGGTTGTCCACATGGACAGGGAAAGCCATATCCTTTGCCGGTGCAAGGTCATCCAATTTCAGGGCAGCATCCTTCAACTCCAGGATCGCCTTCCTCATCCCAGGTAACCACCAGGGAGTATGGATGTCTTCTTTAGCATCTCCAGGGAACTTGGGGGGAGTGTCCAATTCTTCTAACCGGAGGGCACGAGTATATTGACCGTTAAATCCAGGAGCAGAGTGTTCCGCTACAGCGTTGGAAAATCCATGATCAATGAAATGAGGGATATAAGCACCCATCGCCCCCAAAAAGCTGCTACTCTGAAGAAAGGCCTCCAGCCACTCCTGATGCAAGGTACCTAGAAATTTTTGACCTGCGGCAGAGGTAAACAGGGAATCTATACACAATTTCATACCAGCCTGAGGAAGAGTAACCTCCAGCTGTTCCACCCGTTTACCAAACTCTTTCTTCAGCAAAGAAATCTCCCCCGAAAGTGTTGTTTGGAGTACTTTATACCTCTGATTAGCGTCATGTAATTCTACTTCGAGAATATCCCTCTTCACCTTCTCCAACTCTACCTGGCTGTGGAGGTCATCCACCGGCTGAAGGGACTGAAGGGCTCGTTCAGACACATTGGAGAACAGGAGACCAAACTACACAATGAATCATCTAAAGAAGTAAGACAAGCATACTCTTTCTTATTAGAATTACTTAGAAATGTATTTACACGAAGAGAATACCTGGGTAAAGTTGTGGGCGACATGCACAACCCGCTCTCCGAAGGACAGAGCATTGAGGGCCTCAGTGGCAGGAGCCGGAGTGTAACACTCTATAAAAGCCAGGAGATGGTCAACATTAATCTCATCTGGAGCATCAGAAGCGACATTAGGCAGAGAGGATTTGGTCTTGGACTTCTTCTTCTTGGAAGCATCGGAGGCAGGAGGCAACGTAGAAACCATGGCTTTTTCGGTAGAGGAACAGGTACGCTTAGCAACAGACCCAGTAGCAGGTTCCACTGGGGAAGGAGGAATTTGAGCCTTCGAGGAACTTTCGGGCGCCGGAGACCTATTAACCATTGAGAGAGGGGCAGCATCACGCGAAATCTGAGTCAACCAACTCATAGCTGTACAAAGAAATATGAAACGACATTAATGAGTATAACGGGTTAAGGTCTTGAGTACAATACCAGGAGAGGAGAAATGGTATTACCATCATCGGGACCTAAAGGGTAATCAGGGCGACCAAAACTGAAATGAGAAAGGGCTCTAGGATTTTTACAGATACCCATTACATCAAAAAAGCCATGGATAGAGACATGATCGTTTAAATGGTTCATCACATCCAGGTTTAGGGAGGAACAAACGGAAAGAGGAGGACGTGGCACCCCAGGATTTTCATAAATCCACCCCTCATGAGGAAATTCCCAAGGAAGAGGATTTGTAACAAAGAAATAGTAGTCTTTCCAATCCTGGACCCCTTCATGGAGCTTTTCCATGAACTTGCCGGTCCGGGAGGTGCGACCACTAGCATAAAAGAACCCGTCCGAAAACTTGCATACATACTGGGTTAAAAAGAGTTGAGCTGAGGGATCCCCACCATTTCCCCTCATCAGAATATAAAAGCCTAACATTGCGCGTATGGAATTGGGAGTAAATTGGTTCAAAGGTATGCAGAGATAATTGGAAATTTCACAGAGATAAGGATGGATGGGGAAACGGAGGCCCGCTTTTAGTTGAGCCTCCCAAAAGGCTAAGGTATTGTGACCTGGAAAATTAGGGCGCTCTCTCTTATGTGCAGCCCTAACGGAATAATCGGCGGGGAAGATCCCTGAACGAAGAAAAGCGGCAACGCGCTCAGGAGTAAGAATGGAGGGCCCAGAAATTTTATCCTTCAAAGCTCGGTCAGTTACGGGAAATATGGGGAGTGGGTTGGAAGTTGAACTCTCCATGGAAATGGAGTCTGAAGAGGACGACATGAGGATATTGTAAATGAGAGAGGAAATGAAGGAATAGATACCTGGAGCAAAGTCGGTTCTAAGAGTGATGACGGAACGGCCGCTGAACGTGCATAAAGAAGTTAGAATCGCAGAGGTGGAAATGGAGATGGAAATTAGATAAGTTTGAAATGAAAGAAAGAAGGGTTTTTGGTGGAAAAAAGGGGTTTTGAAATGATTAAGCGGAGGAGAGAGAAGGGAGAAGATCGAGAAGAATTAAATACCCCCCAATCGAAAGGCGCGTGAATGAAGAAGGGCGGCTTGATGTTGGCTCTGGACTGAACGCGTGGCTGCGTGTTTCGAGGGAAGGATTGCGTATGGAAGTGCAAAAGTCCTGAGGCTTTTTTAGGGCAATTATTACGAAGGGAATCAAATCAAGAGTATTTCGAAGGGTATTTAAAGAATGGAATATTTTCGTAATATATGTTTCAGGGTTATTATTTTCCTACTCTCCTAAAATTATTCCTTTTATGAGAGTAGGGGGGAGTGGTTGATGTAGATAAATATGTTGCTCTCCGAGAGGCCGACACGTGGAAACGGGATAGATTATGATAGTCATGATTAGATCAGTATGCCGAAGAAACAGGATTAATACACCCCTGGGCTTGAGTAGGGAAATGAGAGAAATCAGGGTGATTGGGCCTTTGGCCCATATTCAGAAAGGTTAATAACCCTTGGCCCGGAAGGGACTCGACCCAAACATGGAACGAATAGTCCATCTTTCTTGGCCAAGTCAAATGAGCAGGTCAAACCCGCGAGAATAGGGGAGGATATGCTCAAAAACCAAGTCTTCAGGGGTTGAGGGGCCGGATTCTGAGGAATGGACCAAGAATATAGGGAGAATAAGTCCCCTTCTCCCCCGGGAGAAGGGGCCAGGTATATAAGCTGATTATTTTACATTATCAGGTAAGTTTTGATTACGATACATACATTGTACATACGATACGCATTTTCATAAAAAATATAGACTGATTTGAAGAGAAACTTCATTATATTCGCCGGAATTTCCCTAGAGATCCAGGGGAATTCCTCTTTGATTTCGCCTACGATCGAATCTGACTTGAGCGTCGGAGCTTCTACGCCGGAGCCCCCCTCCGGCGTATCTTTGCAGGTTATTTTCGGGTTTCCGAGGAGATTTACTCGAAGATTGCCAAGGATTCAACTAGAGATTGGACTCGTGATCAATAGTGCTCGCAAGAGAACGATCGACATCCGAAGGCGTTCTTTTTCGACCCATCAATATGTATATTATTTTAATATATATTTATATTATTATTGTAGTTTATAATATATTATATACTATATATATATATATATTTATTTTTTATGTTTTTTTTATGAATTTAATAAATATTTTTATAAAAAAAAAAAGAAAAAAAGTTGGCCCGCCTAAACCCGCGGCCCGTCTATTTTTGGGTTGGGTTGAGGTTTTAGCAGCCCGCCTAGTAAACGTGTTGGCCCGTCCCGCCCCGCCAAATGGCGGGCTTTTGCGGTTTTGGCCCGTCCCGCCCTGCCGGCCCGTCTTGACAGGTCTAACTATTCTTATATAGAAGATCAGTTCAGTACTTCTCAGTTTAATGTGAACCTTTAAGTTTTATACTCAACTTTGATTTTGAACTTTAATATGTGTAAACGTTACTGTTCTTTGTAAACAATTAACCAAATATCAAACAATAAGTAAATGAGACACAAGATTTATAGTGGTTCGACAAATGTCTACATCCACTCTCACAACTCCAGTTGTGAAGTTTTATTAACTTCTTCTTGAGTTTCTTGTGGCTTAAAGTCCCAAGACTAAGACTTTGATCTTTTCGATTACACTTCCAAGTATATCTTCGATCTACTAGTAATTTTACAAGTAACTAGCACACTTGTTTTACAGAAATCACAAACTAAAATGTAAAGTAAAACTTCTCTAAATAGTAGCCTTTGATTCTTCTCTTCAATACAGTGGCTTCTTCTTAGAATTGTTCCCTTTCAAACTATGTGAGTTCCTTCACTTGAATACTTAGATTGCTCTTGAATCCTCTTAGATCAGTAGTCTTTGCAGTAGAAGATCATATAGTATATATAGACTTTAGTATGACAGTTAGTAGTTTGTGAAACTAACTCTCAACTAACTCTAAAACTGTTTTTGTAACTTATCCTTTGTAACCGACTTTGTAACTTCCTTCTTATTCCAAGTTAGCATATCTTCAAAATATTCAGTTACTCCTTCAAACTTATTTTGTTCCAGCACAATAAAATTACTCTTCTTCTATTTTACTGTTCTTGGTCCAATCAGCACAGTTCTTCAACTTCTGTTCTGATCATCTTCAGAATGCTTATGTGCTTCCTTTCAACTCTTCTAAGATTACTCTTCTTATCCTGAGTAGTCTTCTTCTTCTGAGTCTTCAACAAGTCTTTTGATCTTGTCCTAATCTACTGTTCTGAACTTACAATGCTGATTACAACAGAATACAAACTTACATAAATAAAATCTATTTATACTTTAACTGAACTACATACAAAAGAGTATATCTAAGTCCTATTCTATAAGTTGTCTATACAATTCAAACATCAGTTTAGTTCCTAACAGTTCATAATTGTAACACCCCCAAAATTCTCAAGTTTGTTATTTAAAAAAAATGTTTAAATTTTCATTTTTTTTTGAACCACACGTTTTAAAAATTTAAAAATTATTTTTATATCTTAAAATTTTTAGTGTATTTCATTCGTATTAAATATTTTTTCGTGATAAATATTTCCATTCAAAATCTCTTTTATATTTCCTTCCATGTTTCTCTCGGTAAATATACCAGATTGAATTCTCAAATCTACTAATTGAAAGAGTGTTTTGCACACGCACACATCTCGAATATCTCAAATATTTTCGAACGTACCAAGATTTATTGTAGATCCTAATTCCCTTAACCAATAATAATTATTATATTTTCTCAAATATCCTAGAAAATTAGATTTATAAAAGATATCTTTAAATTCCTATTCCTACTATCGTCGTCGTTAAAATATATTTGAAGTGAATCAAATCTTATATATGGTAAATTCAAATCTCTAACTTATCTTTCAAGAAAACCTATTTCCTTCCCTATAAATAGAGGAAGCACACCTAATAATATTTTCACACAAAACCCTAGATTTATTTATTCTACTCACGATTCATGAAAGTCAATTTCAAGAGGATTAAAGTTATTTATATTGCATCAATTGCATTCATTGCATCCACGACACATATTTGAGGTGGGGTTTTCTTACTATTTGATTGGATAATTTGTTACCTTTAAATGTTCATGTGAGTTTTATTGTTACTTGCTATATGATACAAGTTAATCGTTAACGCATGTTATGGCTTTATAAGGAGAAAATTTTATTTTACGTCCTGTAACTTAGGCCTAATCCAATTTATATCCTTTAAGTTTGTACTTTTTCGATTTACATCCTTTTTGGTCCAATTTACATCCTTTCCGCCGGAAAATTTTTAAACTCACCGGAATGTGACGAATAAATTGGGATTCCGGCCAAATAGTCCAATTTACGTCCTTTTAGTTTGAAAATTAAAATTTAATAATAAAAATTTTCTAAAAATCCCATTAAAGATTTAAAAAATCTAAAAGTATCATTAAAAATCCAAAAATCTCCTTAAAATTAAAAATTATAAAATGTGTAAAATAAAATTCAAAATATATCACTAAAATTTTGAATATATCATTACAAATTATATAAATAAAAAATTCAAAAATTTTGAAAATACAAAATTCTACAATACAAAGAATGGAAAATATGTAATTTAAAAATTAAGAAATTCAAAATCTCATTAAAATTTCTCAAAACTCTAAAAATCTCATTAATTTATTAAAAATATGTATATTAAAAATTACTAATTCTAAAAATCTAATAAGAATAATAAAAATTATTAACATTTCATTAGAAATCACACTTGATTCAGACTCGTCTGCCATTAAAGTTTTGCTCGAACTCCTAAAATTTTTGGGTCCCACGAAATTTTGCAACTCACCGTAGAGGTTGAGTGTAAGTTCCACATGCACCTTGATCGATTTTGGAACAGTCCAAAATTCATTTTCACGATATTTTCAAAATTGTGGAATTTATTATTTTAAACATTTTTAAAATTTGAATTTATAGATTTTTTTATTTTTATGAGTTTTTAGAAAAAAATAAATTAATTTACACATTTTTTAGATTTTTTGAATTGTAGAAATTATAGATTTTTTTTATGAATTTTTAGAAAAAAAAATTAAATTTACACATTTTCAGATTTTTTGAATTGTAGAATTTATAAATTTTTTTAGATTTTTTATATTTATTTTACACAATTTATAAGTTTTTAATGAGATTTTTTTATTTTTAATGATATTTTCAGAATTTTTTAATTATTAATTTATAATTTTCAAACATAAAGGATGTAAATTGGACTATTTGACCGGATTTTTAATTTTCCGGTGGAAAGGACGTAAATTGGACCGAAAAGGATGTAAATTGGACACCCTAGGACGTAAATTGAAAACGTGAAAACTTAAAGGATATATTCTGGAATAGGCCAAAGTTACAGGACGTAAAATGAAATTTTCTCCTTTATAAGTTATTCGTTAACACATGTTTTATTCGCGGGAAACCGTGCATCGTTGGTTCAGCCAGCGCATCATTGGTATAACCAATGAAAAATAAGTATTTTATTCGCGGGAAACCGTGCATCGTTGGTTCAGCCAGCGCATCGTTGGTATAGCCAGCGCATCATTGGTATAGCCAATGAAAAATAAGTAATTTAACATGCATGTTTATGAGTTTATGATTTTATTCATATGTTATGTTTAACTGTGACAAAGTTAATCCCACTGAGCTAGTTGTTTTGCTCACCCCAATCATATTAACCTTTTTAGATTAAAAAGATTAAAGGAGTTAAAAAGATTAAAGGAGTGCCGGTGGAAGGACGGTGGATGTGTGTCAAGAAAGTAATTATTATTTTTAAATCTGTGATTTAATTAGTTCGATCATATGTTATTTAAAGTATTTCATTTAATAAAAAGTCACATCTTTTGATTGTATTAAAAAATTATATTTACGACAAAGTGGGATAGCTCAAGTGGTTAGAGCACCACTACCTAGGCCTTAGGTCCTGGGTTCGAGTCATGGGGAGGGGAAAAAAAAACCTTTAAAGTAAATAAATTTATTTTCGAGTGATTGGTCTTAGATTTTCAAAATTGTCTAACTCAGATTTCAATATTTCTTAAGATGACTTACAACCACAACTACTTAAATGTTAATAAATCAGTAGTTAAGTACTTAGTCTATCATAACAGTTCATCAATTCAAAATGTCATATTCAAATAAGATCAGATAATTCACATACTTACATATATAACAAAATATGAAATATAGAAATAAAAAAATAAAGATTACTTTCTTAAGATGACTTACAATTTCCCCCATTTTGATGAAGCCAAAACTACTTAAATGTTAATAAATCAGTAGTACTTAGTCTATCATAACAGTTCATCAATTCAAAATGTCATATTCATATTCAAATAAGATCAGATAATTCACATACTTACATATATAACAAAATATGAAATATAGAAATAAAAAAATAAAGATAAGGTAAAGAAATGTTATCTTGTGAGCTCAATTCTTCAGTCTTCAGACCCTATATGCCATATACAGCCTTGCCTTGATAATCTTCTCAATGATTCTTCCAATCTCTTCATAATCAGGTTCTCCAGATTCCAATCTTGGAGGTTCCCAAACAGGCTCTTCAGGGCATAGGATACTTATTCTAGCAGCACTAGAAGTTAACAAGATATCTTCCCAGAACTCTCTTGCAACATTCATCATGAAGTTTTGAAAGTCTTCATACTCATCTTCTTTGCTTGAATGAACTTCAAACTTCCTTATAATGATAGCACTGTATTCTACTCTCCAGTGCTCAAAATGTTTTTATTTATTTATTTATATTTAATCCGTTTGTTTGCAGAGAACATGATAAGAAGGTATGCTGTTTGGGCTTGACATCATTGCTTCCTCTCCCTGCTGGTCAGTTGCCAGGAGAAGCATTGGAGCGTGTCTTTAAGTCCGCTCTTGATCTGCTTGTTGCTTATAAGGATCAAGTAGCAGGTTGTTCCTTTTACGCCTTTACTTACTGCTCCTTTTCAATATTTCCGTGAAGATATTCATGATATGATGATGCCCATTTTCTGCACTTTACTAGTTCGTGCTTTCTATATTATTATTTCCCTTGTTGTGGGTATGCCTATTTACTTTGTCAGTTTGAACAGAAGCTCAAAAGGAGGAGGAAGAGGGCGAAGAAGAAGAGGATGACGATGATATGGACAATTACCAAACTGATGATGATGATGATGGTGATGATTCTGACAAGGACATGGGGGTCGAAACTGAGGATGGAGATGAAGCTGACAGCCTTAAACTACAAAAATTGGCTGCTAGGGTGGGTAACTTTTCATTTTTTATTATAGGATATTGGAAGTTTTATCATTGAAAGAAATAATGCGTGATTGATTGAATAATAAATTCATATAGGATTTTAGGCTTGGGATTGTATCTCTGACAATACCTGGTTACAAAGATCTAATAGCTTGGACCAACGTGTAGGATAACACTTTGCTTACAGTGAAACAGTAACTGCATACCTTGTTATCACAAGCACACCTAACTGATGAAATGGTTTTGCCGTTGTTTTTTGCCTTTTCAATTACCTTACATGTCACTGTTTGTATAAGATGCATTTCTGAATATAAGCATGACCTCACAAATGGGAATAATGGAATGCAGGCCAAGGCTTTCCGCTCCACTGATTTTGATGATGAAGACTCAGATGATGATTTCAGTGACGATGAAGATTTGCAATCACCCATTGATGATGTTGATCCTTTTATTTTCTTTGTGGAGACCATTAAGGGTAATGTCTATTATCAAACTTTGCTCATTGTAGCCTAAACTGAAATGCATTTCTTAAGTGTTATACTAATTCCATTGACATGTTTCCTCTTGTAGCTCTGCAAGCATCGGATCCGTTGAGGTTTCAGAACCTCACACAGACACTTGATTTTCGTTATCAGGCACTTGCCAATGGTGTTGCTCAACATGCGGAAGTAAGACGAGCAGAAATTGAAAAGAAACTAATGGAGAAAACCACAGTTGCGGCTGCAGCAGCAACATCGTGTCTTTGGTTAGTCATAATGTTGAAAGTAAACCAAGAGTTGTCCTGTTTCTCGCTCGGAGTCGGGGTTTTTGCTCAAGTGTTCTTCTGTGGTCGTTGAGGTCCCAGATCTTTGCAGCAGTCCCCCAGGATAACCCTACTGAATTAAGGTATTGGGTTCCTCAACATGATTTGCACCGGGGCAGTTTTGGTTCTTCTACATCAGAAGGTGCCAAACTCTAGTTTTGGTTCTTCTACATCAGAAGGTGCCAAACTCTAGTTTGTTATTCATTGCAACATAATTGTGATTATGTCTTTTTCTGTCATCACCAGTGAGTAGTTCATCTTCAAATAAATTATTTGTCTTCTGTCGTTTGTTTGGTTTGGTAATCACCCCGAACATCTCATCATGTAAACAAGCTAGAAGAACTTTCAGTCTAATCTTCATGAAATCATAATTCTCAATAGAGAGAACATATGAAATTTATTGTGAGAAATCTTGTTGATGAGATTAACACTGAGTATCCATCGGGCACGGAGGTTAAAAAATATAATTAGAAAAAAAATATAATTAGAATAAGTAGATATATGAAATGTGAGAGATAGTAGTTTATTAAAAAAAGAATGAGTAACTTTTATTGGGACAAACGAAAATGTATGAAATGTGAGAGAGTTTATTAAAAAAAAAAAAGAGTAACTTTTATTGGGACAAACGAAAAAAGAAAGTTACAGTAACTTTCAATGAGACGGAGAGAGTATCAAATAGGTGAAAGTGAAATGTCAAACTGTCAAATATACCGAATAACTAAAGATTGTGAATTCAATGGACAATATGTTTATACTCTTTTTTTGTGATGTTCAGGTGACTTAATACAAGTGAAAAAACCGATTTGCAAGATTTAAGTAAATTTTAAGAGTGGGTAACGAATCAAATGCAAATATGAGCAAGTATGTAGATGATAGAAAGAACACACGAGAATTTACTGTGGTTCATTAAAAGAGCAAAGCAAGCCTAGGCTGCCATGCTTAAACAAGTTAAAGTATATGAGATAATTCAAGTATGCATGACAATACATTTATGTTTACATTGATATTTTTGACTATCTGCTTGATATTTGGCTTGAACAACATGATCCATTTGAGTCACACATTCATTCTTTATATTAATATTTTATTGGTTAAGAAATTTTGATATCAAAGAGAAACAATGAACGTCAACCTGTTATGTCATATATCAATAAGAATATCATGAAATAAAGGGTGAGTCTAGTGTGGACTCAAGTGCATGCTGTGCACTCGAGTCCAATACGTGATTATATATTAGTCACAACAGTAGTAGTACATAGAATAGCTTGTGGCCTAGTGGCACCTCTTTCTTTAATTTTACATAATGTCGCTGGTTCGATTCCAATTGGCTAGACAAAGGTGTACGTTGTAAATAGATTATAAAAGTGCAGGTTTTTTTTTTTAATACATATTTTCCAAGATTATAAAAGTGCAAGTATTAATTGACAAACGTGTACGTTGTAAATAGATTATAAAAGTGCAAATACTAATTGACAAAGGTGTATTATAAAAGTGCAAGTGGTTCGATTCCAATTTGCTACAATATTTTTTTTAAATACATATTTTCCAAGATTATAAAAGTGCAAGTACTAATTGACAAAGGTGTACGTTGTAAATAATAAAAGTGCAAGTGGTTCGATTCCAATTTGCTACAATATTTTTTTTAAATACATATTTTCCAAGATTATAAAAGTGCAAGTATTAATTGACAAAGGTGTACGTTGTAAATAGATTATATAAAAGTGCAAGTACTAATTGACAAAGGTGTACGTTGTAAATAGATTATATAAAAGTGCAAGTACTAATTGACAAAGGTGTACGTTGTAAATAATAAAAGTGCAAGTAGTAACTAATAAAAAATGTGTAACATTAATAACTAAAAAAAAATATATGAGCAACACTTTCTACTAAATATAATCTTACACTTTTTAGTTATAAGGTTTTATACTTTTTAGTAATATAATGTTACACTTTTAAGTTAAAAGTGAATTATGTTATATAGTAATAATTTTGTAATGCACTGTTTACTAATAGTAAGTCACACGATTCAGTAAACAATGTTGCACGATTCAGAAGGTAAATTAAGTTCAATCCTACAAACGATGATCTATAATATCCGAATACAACACAGAGAAACATACAATAAAGCAATAAAATCTTTTTATTAATCTAATCTTCACATGATGAAATTTTTTAAATTATTGATTGAACAAAAAACATCACAGAAGCCAAACTAGTGTTAAGTATGTTAGTTTTTAGTTCGTATGCTATAAATGTACAAAAATCTTAATCATACTTCATCAGTTACAGCAAGGATATCCCTTCTCCGGCAAGCTCCGACGATAATCTCAAGCTCGTCCTTAGTGAAAACTTTTCCAGTAGGGTTGTGAGGACTGTGCGAATTTGAAAACTATATATACGAAAAAAATAGGAATAATATTTGTAGATGTGAATAACCTGTACTGATTGAAGTCGGATTTAATGGCGGCAACGGCGGGTCTTTTATGTAAGGAGGAGCTGGGAAATCGTGAAACATAGGTTGAATCGTGAAAAATATAGGTTGAATCGTGAAAAATGGTGAGAGATCCGACGACGATGGCAACGATGGAAGATAAACATAGGTTGAATCGTGAAAAATGGTGAGAGATCCGGCGAATCGTGCAAGAGAAGAAATGAAAGAGATGAGTGAGAGGAAAAATGAAAGAACGCGAAGAAATGAAAAAAAAAAAAAAACTTAAATAATCAGTAGGCAAATGGGGTGGGTCGGCGGGCGGGTCGGTCGGGTCGGATCAGGCAGCCGGGTCGGACTGGAGTGTATAACATACACTCAGGTGTATACTAGACCTTGGCTGAAATAAATTATTTATTTCAATTTTTGTGTGAGATGTTTAATGTATGTTAAACTTATTTATTTCCTTTATATTTGAAGTCAAAGTCTCAATCAGTTCATTTATTTCAAAATAAAATAAAATTTCATTAACATCTTTTAATGTGTAATTATTGTCAATTATTTTAAAAGTAATTTTTAGGATATGATTTGTATGAGTACTGTTTTGGATCACGCCATGATTCTCCCCTGAGTTGGAGCCATAGTACTGTTTTGGATGGATTCTCCCAGTAGTCGGAGCCATGATTCTCCCCTGAGTTGGAGCCAAACCTCTGCGATACACACAAAGATACACCAATAATTCTCCGATCCACTGAATCGAAAAATCCCTGAATATCATCCGATTCTTCATCCAATCGGATACTCTCTAATTGAATCACATGCTGCAAATTCAAATTGACAGATCTTATGGGATCCTCTTATGCCCCAATCTCTAACGATGCTCATTCCCTGGGATCTTCTCATTCACCACTCTGATTCACCACCCCCTATTTAAACTAAACCATTCCCCTGTAGCCTATACACCGAATATCACCGAAAATCCATATATGGCATTGGAACACACAATGGAGGGCCTTAACATTTCTGATGAACAAGAGGACCTCATATACGACACAACTAATGAGAGTGCAAATGAGACAACTGTCCACTTAAGCATTGTGGGACGTTTTCTGACCGACCCCAACTTATCCTTCAATCTCACTAGAAGCCGACTGGCGGGCCTATGGAGACCAGCGAGAGGAGTCGCAATTAAGAACATCGGGGAAGGCAGATTTCTCGCGCAATTTAATCACAAAATGGATACTAACCGTATCTTGGCCAACGGACCATGGATGGTAGGCACAAACTTGATTGTGCTAAACCGACTTTCGATGGGGGCAGTACCTCTCACAGTGCCCTTAACAAAAGTACCATTCTGGGTACAGGCACATGAGATACCGGTGGGATACTTTTCTGAGGAAATTGGAACAGCTTTGGGGAACTATATTGGAAAGTTCATGGAGTATGCCGCCACCAACAAGGGGTCTGTATGGAAACCGTATATGAGAATCCGCGTCGAACTCGACACTAGGATTCCACTAAAACGCCAGAAGGTGCTACGTCGTCATGATGGAGGGGTCTCGATTATTAAATTCAAATACGAACGCCTTGCCCGATTCTGTTTCTACTGTGGTCTTCTCGACCATACCGTTAGCCTATGCACGGCCTACTTCGAAGAAAACAATGAGAATGCTCCCCTAAACTGGAGCAAAGAATTGGTAGCCCCGGACCGTCGCACCACAACACTCCCCGGCGACAAATGGCTGACCAAAGAGGAGCACGCATGCGGACCTCCATCGCAGATGAATAGCGGTGATCACGGCGAAGATTATGGAAACGGCAATCGCAGCACTAATGACGCTCCCTCTAATAAAAGCCAAACCAGAAATCATGCCGAAACTTCCGCTAGGGCTGTTACTACCCAAATCTACCGCAATAATGGCAAGGCAGTTACTACTCATTGGGGGGCACAGACCCGAGATACCCTCACAAACAATCCCCTCTTCAACGCCAACTACGTGGATGGAATGATAGCCACCTTTGACTATCTAGAACAAACAAAGAGGCGCAGGATAGAGGCTATGGAAAATAACAACGACACAGAGACTGAGGACACCATTGAGGAATCAGAGGATTTTTTATCGGCAGGCCCCGGCTCGGGTGCCAGCCGGGGTCAATGATTGTCTTAAGCTGGAACTGTAGAGGCCTGGGTTCACCTGATACAGTTCCAACCCTCAGTGAACTTGTGAGAAGTAGACGTCCAGATATTATTTTTCTTTTTGAAACTATAGCCTTTGGTGTTCGAGTTGAAGCTCTCCGAGTTAAACTCCGTTTTGAATCTTGCTTTGCAGTTGATTGTATTGGCCACAGTGGGGGCATTGCAGTTTTATGGAATAATAATAATACATGCAGACTTTTGAATTACTCCCGTAATCACATAAACCTGCTTATAGACGAAAATGATGGTGAATGGCGCCTTACGGGGTACTATGGCTTCCCCGAACGTCATAACCGATACCGCTCCTGGGCTCTTCTGAGACAATTAGGGAGCTCAGATTCTCTACCTTGGGCATGTATCGGAGATTACAACGATCTCCTTTCACCTAGCGAAAAACAGGGACGAGTCCCCCACCCCCAATGGCTGTTCCGTGGGTTTCGCGAGGCCGTAGCCGACTGTAGATTGAGTGATGTGCCAATGTCAGGGCATAATTATACATGGAGAAGAGGGCGCACAGCCTCAAACCTTGTGGAGGAGCGACTTGACCGCGCCATGGGAACTCCCAACTGGCATGAGAAATTCCCAAACGCAGTGCTAGATAATCTCATCGCTCCAACTTCAGACCACAGCCTGATCCTACTGAATACGAACCCAGCGAGCAACAGAATCCGATGCCACACTTTCCGGTTTGAAAACAGGTGGCTCTCCGAGCCGGAACTAGGGGATATTGTTCAAAATTGCTGGAATAACGAGCACAATACGGGGATTATGCAAAAGCTACAAGGGACGAGCGAGACTCTTGCTGCATGGGGTTTCCGGGCTGATCAGAAATTCAGAAGACATAAACGGAATGTGGAAAACAGAATTCTCAGACTCCAAGAGAACAGAAGTGAGGCGGGCATCACAGCATATGAACGAGCTAGAGGTGAATTAGGTTCACTCCTCAAACACGAAGAAACCTTTTGGAGACAACGTGCCAAAACCCACTGGTTAAAGGAAGGTGACCTCAATACACGATTCTTCCATCAAACCGCCTCCGCGAGAAAAAAGAGGAAAAAAATAGTCAAGTTGTTGGATGACAACAGCCAGTGGGTTGACACGCAAGCAGGCCTATGCTCCCTTGTGCAAAACTATTTCACAAATCTTTTCAGGTCAAATCAGAATAGAGGAGACGACTCAGAATTTCTTGAATCCATTCAGCCATTGATCTCGGAGGATCAAAACCACAGCCTCACGAAACCTTTTGTGAAACAAGAATTTGACGAGGCAGTCAAACAAATGAAAGAAAACACGTCTCCAGGCCCAGATGGATTCAACCCGACGTTCTTCAAAAATTTTTGGACACTGGTCGGAGACAATATATACACAGCAGCTATGGAATGGATGGAGACGAGAGCTCTACCCCCAAACCTCAACACCACAAATATTGTCCTGCTGCCAAAAGTCGATAACCCACAAAAGGTATGCGATCTAAGGCCAATCTCTCTTTGCAACGTGCTATATAAAGTGGTATCCAAGGTCCTTTGCAACAGATTAAAGGAGGTCCTCCCAGGCATCATAGACAAAGCTCAATCCGCCTTCGTATCTGGAAGATTAATCCAGGACAATGTATTGGTGGCCTTTGAATCGCTCCATATGATGAAGAACAAAAGAACAGGGAACCGGGGTGACCTATGTCTGAAAATAGACATTAGCAAGGCATATGATAGGGTCGACTGGACGTACCTCGATAATGTCCTTAGAAGGCTGGGCTTCTCGAATATCTGGGTGGAGTGGATGGCAATGTGTGTCAGATCGGTATCGTACTCGATACAGGTAAACAACGATCTTGTAGGGCCCATTATTCCCCAACGAGGCCTGCGACAGGGAGACCCCCTCTCTCCCTACTTGTTTATATTATGCACAGAGGGCCTTTCAGCGGCTCTACACAAGGCATCACATGAAGGCAACCTCCATGGGGCTAAAATCTGCAGGAACGCTCCACAGGTATCTCACCTCCTATTCGCTGATGATAGTATGCTCTTCTGTAGAGCTACCATTGAAGAAGCGGCACATCTTCGATAGATCCTAGATGTGTATGAAACTACTTCGGGCCAAGCAGTAAATTACAACAAGTCAGGAATATTCTTCAGTCGAAACGTTAACGAAGAAAGAAGGAACACAATTAAAAATGTTTTGGGGGTGCAGGCTTCTATAAACACGGGGAAATACTTGGGGCTCCCTTCACTCATTGGGCGTAAGAAAAAAGAGATATTCCAACACATAAAAGATAGAATCTGGAAAAAATTGCAAGGTTGGCAAAAAAAGAATCTCTCAAAGGCCGGAAAGGAGGTGCTCATCAAAGCTGCAGCGCAATCCATACCAACATATTGCATGACGACGTTCCTCCTGCCCTCAACCCTCCTCGACGAAATACATATACTGTTCAATAAATTTTGGTGGAGTAATAAGCGAGGAAGCACAACAGGCATAAATTGTCTCAAATGGGACGACCTATGTCGGACTAAAGCGGAAGGAGGACGGGGATTCTGAAACCTTCATTCTTTTAACTTGGCTCTCCTTGGCAAAATGGGCTGGCGTCTTCTCACGGACTCAGAATCACTCGCGTGCAAAATCCTGAAAGCAAAATACTTTCCACATACGGATTTCCTCAACGCGACCCTTGGGTGGAACCCTAGTTACACATGGTCTAGCATCTATGCGGCGCAATCACTGATCAGAGATGGGATTCGCTGGAAGATCAGCAACGGCAACGGAGTGAACATCTGGGAGGACCCATGGATTCGTGATAATGAAGGTTTTCGAGTAACATCAAACAGAATAGAAGGACTGGAGGGTATGACTGTCGCGGCATTAATTGATACAGATACTAGAACTTGGGACCAACCTCTACTCCACGAGATCATCCCAGAAGACGCCGATAACGTCATTGATATGGTGTTGCCCCCGGAGGCAAACACTGACCGGCTCATATGGCACCATGAAAAGAGTGGGCAATATTCTGTCCGATCAGCATATAAGCGTGCAGCACACCCCCTCCCCTCAACGTCAGTGGTGCATGGCGGCGATTGGAGACTTATATGGAATCTGGAAGTGCCACCGACAGTTAAAGACTTTATTTGGAGACTAGGAAGAAATGTTCTTCCCAACCGAGCAAATCTACGGCAGAAAAGAGTAACGGAGGACAGCAGCTGCGTCCTATGCAATTCGGCAAATGAAACGAACTGGCATCTCTTTGTAGAATGCTCATTTGTAACCACATGCTGGAGGTCGACAGGCCTCGCCTCGAAGATTGATGGAGAAGCAAGCCGAGCACATACATTCCCGGCACTGTTATTCGGACTATTAAGAAACCCCCTCAAATACATCAAAGCTAATATAGCAATGATTATGTGGCAAGTCTGGAAGGAAAGGAATGCCAAACTCTGGGATAACCAATGTCGCACAACATCGGAGTCTGTCCGGGCCTCAGCAGCGCACTGGATCGAATGGAGAGAATCCCAGAAATCTAATAGAACGGAGGCACCACATAGAACAGTCACTATTTGCAATTCTTGGCACCCACCGTCACCGGAATTCATTAAAATCAATGTGGATGCGGCATTTTTCAAGGCCGCACGGCTAACTGGAGTAGGAATGCTCGCCCGAAGATCGAATGGTCAGTTTGTAAGTGCAAAAAAAAAATTATTACACGGGAACTTGCATGTTGCAGAAGGAGAAGCAATTGGAATCTTGGAAGCAATAACATGGGCTAATTTGTGCGGATGGGCAAATGTAATGGTAGAAAGCGATGCCAAAGTAGTTGTGGATGCTATCAATTCACATACCAACCAAATTTCAGTTCTAGGTGATATAATCAGCTTCTGTAAAACTGCTCTCAGTTCTATAGGTAACGCGAATGTATAATTCGCCAAAAGGAGTGCCAACATTGCGGCACACGAATTAGCTCGAGCCTCCCATTCATATGGGGACGCTCAATGGTGGACAGATCCTCCGGATTGTGTGGATGGACTATTAACAACCTCGTGCAATTGCACTAATAATACTTAATCTTTCTTGGTGTCGAAAAAAAAAAAAAAAAAAAGGATATGATTTGTATGATTAAATAGAATGAATGAATTAGTAAATGAAAAGATATAAGAATAATGATTCTTATGATTTGATATTTACCGTAGAAACTCTATAAACTAATACTCGATTAATTAATACTTTAAAATAATATTTTTGGTCGGTCCCGACTCGGGAATAGGGTGCTAAATTAATAAATTTTTTAAAATTATAAGATAATATATTTTTTTATAATTTCTATAGACCCCATATAAAATATAAATTAATAATTCCTTATATACTACCTAACGAATGATTTATGAAGGTTTCTTGAAAAATGACTCAATTTTTTTTTTTTTTTTTGAAATCAATTTCCCCTTAAATCTCATCTTTAATTTTCCTTATCATTGTAAGAACTTCGAAGTATCGTTTTTTATAGTTCCATAAGAAATTATTTGATATTGTCTAAAAACCGCTTAATTGTATTTGATATTGTCGCTTGACTCACTTGCAAACCATAGTTACTAAAAACTCATTCTTGCCATTATTTTTTAGTGAGACTTAATGCTCTTTGAATCTCGTCGGTCATTATTTTTTTTTTTACACCTGTAAAATGAGAAGCCATGTTGTGTGTATGATTTTTTTTTTTTTTTTTTTGTGTTAGCATATTTTGATCTTATATATTTATATTTAAAATATTTTTTAATGTTCATAAAGTGATACAATCTGGAAGATGGGAGGATTCTTTCAAATTAGACCCTTCATTTGATATACAATAATTATTTACAGGTGAAAATTTGAAAGGGTGTTTATAAATTGAGTATTTTATCACTCGTAAATTAATAAATAACTCTTTTAATTAATAAATTTTGGTAGTCCCAATATTAATAATTTATAGAGTTTATACTGTATTTTTTTTACAATATACTAATGTATACTTAATAATAACTATACATTTATTGTTTTTAAAATTACTAATAATATTATTATTATGATTATTGAATTTTATTTTTATAACTAAATAATACGGAATAATATTTTTATTGCAGTTTTAAATATTATTATTTATATTTTTATTAATATGTCACTGAGAATTATTATATTGTGTCACATTTCAATTTTACAAAGGCATTATAGGCTATATTTAAATCGATAATTTGACTAAAGACCTTTTAACCGTTCATAATTATAACAAAAGAAATATACACAAATTTATTTAAATTGGTATGATGAAGTAAGAAATATCATTCAAATGAACATATAACAAAGTATCAGATCAATATGGAGAAGAAAATTCCACCTCAATTAAGTTTTGGTTAACCTCGTAAATGTGTAATACAGTAGAAACTCTATAAATTAATAATTTTGGAACCACAAAAAATTATTAATTAAAAAAGTTATTAATTTATATATTAATTTATATATTAATTTATAGAAACACCTTTTCAAACTTCCACTTCTAATTATTTATTGTATATCAAATGAAGGTCTAATTTAAAAGAATCCTTCAATCTTCCACATTATTATACTTCTTGTGTTCATTGTATCACTTTATGAACATTAAAAAATATTTTCAATATAAATATACAATATCAAAATATGCTAATATAAACAAATTATACACACAATATGACTTCTCATCTTATAGATGTGAAAAAAATAACAATGACCGACGAAATTCGAAAAACATTATGCAAGCACAACAAGGATAATCCAAGTTTCAACTCAAAAGCAATTACAAGAATGGGTTCTTAGTAACTATGGTGAAACTTTTAGGTGAAATTGATAAGGAAAATTAGAGATGAGATTCAAGGTGAAATTGATTTCAACAAAAAAACAAAAACAATTGAGTAATTTTTTAAGAAACATTCATAAATCATTCATTCATGTAATAGGTAGTATATATGAAATTATTAATTTATATTTTATTTAGGGTTTATAGAAATTACAAAAAATGTATTATCTTATAATTTTAACGAGTTTATTAATTTAGCACGCTATCCCCGAGTTGGGACCGACCAAAAATATAATTTTAGAGAGTTTATTAATTTAAAGAGTTTCTACTGTATATTTTAGAATTATTATGTGTATATTGTTACACAATCTAATATAATCACTAGATAAATATATTCAAATTATTATACCAACAGATACGCAAAAACTTATATATTGTATGTAATATTGTAAACATGCAATATTGACCAATTAAAGTTAATTAGGTCAAAATTTATGGGTCAAACGCGTGTTAAAGCGAGTCAACTTTAATTAAAATATTTATTTTCGTTCTCAAATATTATCTTACTACATGATCAAAACTATGTTACTACAAGATTTAAATTTTGTCACTAGAAGACCAAAAGTGTATTACTATAAGTACAAAAATATTTTGGACACTTATTTTTTTTTGGGCAAAATTACTAAAATAATTATGACTTATTCGGCTACTACATGACTAAAATAATGTTACTACAAGACCAAAATTTTATCACTATAAGGTCAAAAGTGTATTACTACATGTCCAAAAATATTCTGGACACTTAATTTTTTGAGTGAATTTGTCAGAATGTTTTGACATGTAGTATTAAATTTTTGGCCTTGTAGTGGTAATTTTTTGATCTTATAGTAACAATATTTTGCTCATGTAGTAAACCACCTATTTGTGACCCACGAATTTTCTGGACAACCATTCGGGCTTATGACCCACGATTTTTTAAAAATTATCTTAATTTGACTTTTGAATTAAATGGACTTAGAGTTTTAACTTGATCTAATTGAGATGAAATGCATGTATGCAATATTTCACATAAAACTAGCCTACAAACATATATAGACGAATTCTTATACAATTGAATTATTAATTTTTATTTTAAAATTAAATTTATATTTTAATTATTTTAAAAGGGTAAATTCTTTTATACAATTGTGTGTATAAATATATTTGAATTTTAATGTTCAATTTATACAATTTAATTTTTGATCTCAATATTTGATCAAATTCATTGAGGTCAATTTTAATACCAAATCATTAGAATGGGCTAATGCTTCTGTAAAAACGAGGGAGATTTTGCTTAACTACATAAAATAAATTAATGAGAATCGAAGAGGAAAGAGAAATACCGTGGAGTGGAAGTTCGATTTGGAATTTGAACTTGTGTAAAATTTAGGCCACAAAACTTATATAGATATAGGGTTGGGGTATATACCCCTCTAGCTTTGTTAGATATACTCCCCCGATATATATATATACTCCCCTTAGGGCATGTTTGATAGTAAAGATGGATTATCTAAGATTAGGATGATAACTAAACTTTATAAATTTTAAAGCATAATCTATCCTTAATCTAAGTTATCAAACAACCAATAAAAATGATATATAGTTAATCTAGGTTTAATCTATCCTATCAAACATGGCATTAAAGTACATCTGAGATAGATGCACTCCCTTCAAATTGTCTATTATACCTCTTTATCTTAAAAATTGGTATGATAAATGCACGCCCCCAATAAAAACCCTAATTTTTTTTCTTTCTTCCCCAAACCTTCCGTCTTCCTCCCTCCTTCCCCTCATTTCTCCCGGCCGCCCAAGCCACCCGCCTCCAGCGCCGCTCGCATCCAGCGCCACCCGCCTCCAGCAGCGCCGCCCGCGTCCGTGTCTCCCATGCCGCCCGCCTCTTTTTTTTTTCCTTTTCCATTTCTGCAACCGGCGGCGGCGGCGCCCCCCACACCCAGCGTCGTCGCCGCCTCCTCCTCCCTTCTTCCTTCCTCCCTCCGCCGCTGCCTTGAAACAAGTAGATTTTTTTTTCATTTCTGCAAGCGGCGGCGGCGCCGCCGCCTCCTCCCCACCGCCCTCCTCTCTCCCCGACGGCCTTCCCCACCGTAGCTTAGGTAATTTTTTTCCCTTTTCTTTCTCTGCAGTTTTCTTTCTTTCTTTCTTTTTTTTTTCTTTTTTTTTTTTAAATAATTTTGAACAAGAAATATCGACCAAAAAAATTATGGTCGACAACAATTTATCGACCATAATGTTTTTGGTCGACATTTCTTGTCCAAAATTAATTTTTTCGATACAACGCTGTCGACGAGGGTGTTTTTCGTCGACTATAATTAGTTGACGAAATGTTTTACGGTCGACCAACCAGTGTCGATCGACACTGGTTGGTCGAAAAAATCTAATTTTTTTTTTAAGTTTCTGAGGTTGTGGATGATGGGTGACGCCGGAGGTTGTGGCGGCAGTGGAGGAAGTTCCGACGGTGGCTTCAAAATTAGAGTTAGGGTTTTGTATAAAATTAGATTTAGTGTTTTAAATAGGGGGTGTATGTATCTATACCATTTTACTAAAAGGGCAAATATGGTATTTTACATACATATTTAATTAATAAAATGGAAAAGGGAGTGTATCTAACAAAGCTGGAGGGGTATATACCCCAACCCATAGATATATTGAAATTGGACTTAAGCCCACAAGACTGGTTTAAAATCTCAAAACCACAATTTAAATGGATTTTAAATGTTTATCTTAATAGACTAGACCAGAACTTATAATTTATCAAGCTAGAAATATGGAATCAAAATAAAGAGTTTTTGAATATTAAGATAAATAGAAAAAAGTTTTAAGTTATAGTACATATTTATAGGGTCTTTCTGTAAAAAGACAATCTTATAACAAACAATTTCAAATACCAACAATATTTCAAATATTATTGGATCGTTTTTTCATAAATTTATAAACAAAATCTTTTCATTAATGTGCTTGATCGACATTTTAGCTTTGCAATTAGTTCTAGTCTCATTTATGAGGATTCACAGTTAGATAATTTTTTTTGTCAAGACCTTCTTTACAACAAACAAACATACATGAAAAAATAGAACAATTTTTCTTATTTTTTTGCATATTATGTCTAATTTTTTTTTTTTTTTTTTAATATAAACACAGTTCTCACCTCTTAATTGATATAATTTGACAAAAAAAAATTATCGTGCATCATAACAAAATCATGAGTATTTCTTATATCTTCACTTTCTCTTGAAAAAGTGTATACGATTGTTTAAATCTAATTTCTAATCCAGAAAAAAAATTAAAAAAAAATTGACGCCTAGGAAAACCTAGACCGATTTTTCACCAAAAGCGCCTAAAGAGGCAAAACCGAATAGGCAAGGGGCCACCTAGCACCTAGGCGCCGACTATGCCTATTTTTGCAACGCGGAGCTTTTCATTAAGGACAGACTACTACCACTCAATTCTCTTCACACATTAGACCCACTTCTAGAAAAGTAAGAAACATTCATAACGGAACCATAGGCATAAATCGACGAGAAATAAAAGAGGGAAAGAAATCACACACACCACACAAGCTGGAAAAGAACATTGTTAAATTAATTTTGTTATGGAATTATGCAGTGGTGCAATTCTACTAGTAGTATTTCAGTAATTCTACTGTTAGATAAATGGGAAATGTACATATTGCCATATTTTTTTGGCATATGTTTTTATGCTTAATAAAATTCAGTTGTGACACCATTAATACAGGGAAGAACAATAATAAAAGATCCATAAAATGCACAGAAAAGAAAGAGGAAAAATACTCTCTAGAATGGGACTGCTTACCTTAACAGCAGGATCCATATAATATACATATAGCTACACATATCAGAGGGATCACAGAGATTAGAACAGCTAATTAAGCAAAAATACACAAATAAAGAAAATAGCCATATAACATCAACATTCAACAAAATGGAGATTCATCATAAATTTCATCTCTCTCTCCTCCGAGAAGCATCTCTCTCACGACTTGACCTCCTCTCCCTGTCCCTGCTACTATATTTGTCTTCCCGATGATGGGACTCGTGCTCATATTTTCTTGATCTCTTTTCGTTTCTATAATCACCTTCTTCCTTGTTCTTTGGTTCATCATAGCTGGACCTTGATGTTTTATCGGTACTTGGCCTTTTACCATAAGACTTTTCTTGCTCGGTTTCTTTGCCCTTTGCTTGGGGATACTGATAATCGTCCCTACTTTTATGATGTTGAGGTGGTGCCATAGATCGACCATTTCTTCTATCCTTTGTTGAACCAGGAAACTTGTCCTGCACCCACTTTGAGGGTCTATCTTCCTCAGCACCCCATCCAGTATTAGCAGCTCTCTGAAATTAAAAAGGATACAACTTTTTTTAGATAATTGGACTAAGCTTATTAAGGTGGTGTTTGCAGACTCTATAAAGTGGAGCAGAATAATTTTTATTTCCAAAGCTACCCCTCACAGCTTTTGGAGAAAAGTAATTCTCATAGCTGTTTGTAGAGTTTGCTAACACACTAAATAGCAGAGTATGACACCACTGACGAAGAATAAACTTCAGGTGTAACACTAAACTTCCCTTCTTTTAAAAGAGACCGTTCAATCACATGAACATGATTACTTCTTTTGATGGAGTAAAATACATGAGTTGTGAAAAGATCAGAATGTTTAACTTTGATGAAACATCTCAGATCTCAAACAATTGAAGAACAACTAAATACGAAGGGAACTTGCCATAAAATATTAAAAGATTCTCACTGATAGCATACTTATTAAAGTTTAGCAAAAGGATTACTCACATTAACCAGTAGATATCTTTTATCCAGATTTTGGAAACATCATTAGACATAAATCTGTGAGACTTGTTAGCTATTGACTCAATCAATTCTCAAGAATATAAAAATATAAGTATAATATAATTATTAGAACATTAAAATATAAAAATATACAGGGCGAAAAAGCAATAGAACATATAGTATTCATTCGGGACTCAGGGTATGGATGTCCGACATGGGTAAAACTATGTTATCTTTGCTAGACATGATAGGAGATGTTAATATGTTCTACTGAAGTTATAGGACTGGGGTATAGGTGTCCAATTTATTATCAGTAATATTTACTACTGATGTTCAAAATTTTCATGCATAGGTCTCAATAATAGATGATAATAAGTTCCAAATACCTAAGTAAAACTAGTCAATTTATCACCTAATGATCTAGATGACCTTCCGAGACATTACACAATCCATAGTGGAAGAAACACAAAAAACATGCATTCATTCAAGGAAAGAACAATCATGTGGCAAAAAAAAAGCACTCTAAATCCACAATTTTGTGTTCATTCGGGACTCAGGGTATGGATGTCCGACATGGGTAAAACTATGTTATCTTTGCTAGACATGATAGGAGATGTTAATATGTTCTACTGAAGTTATAGGACTGGGGTATAGGTGTCCAATTTATTATCAGTAATATTTACTACTGATGTTCAAAATTTTCATGCATAGGTCTCAATAATAGATGATAATAAGTTCCAAATACCTAAGTAAAACTAGTCAATTTATCACCTAATGATCTTCCGAGACATTACACAATCCATAGTGGAAGAAACACAAAAAACATGCATTCATTCAAGGAAAGAACAATCATGTGGCAAAAAAAAAGCACTCTAAATCCACAATTTTGTGTTCATGCATGTTGTACATACACTAGATAAAAGATTAGTAAGACTTTGCAATGCTTACTTGCTCATTGTGAGAAAATTTGCAGCTATCTCCACGATTACATTCTCCTTTCTGAAAAGCACGGCATACGCCGCGCTCCTCCCTCTTCTGCTGCTTAGTTTCCTCATCCTCTTCCTCTAATTTTTTGTATTTGGTAACATGATCAACCCTAACTATTCGTCCCAAAATTTGAGCTCCATTTAAATTGTCTGCAAGTCCACAAGAAAAGCTATATTAAGATAGATATTATTTAATTATACCTTCAGAAATCAGATTGAAACACAGGATAAATAGACTAACCAACAGCAAGAGTTGTACTCCTTTGATCCTCATAAGCAAGGAAAGCAAAACCTTTGGATTTCCCAGTAGCTTTGTCTCTGATTAGATTAACATCAACAATCTCCCCATACCTACATGTGACATTAATTGAATAAATAAACCTATCAACACAATAACTGATAAAAGAGAAATTAAAAAGGAAAAAGACATACTGAGCGAACATGGCAAGGAGATCCCCTTCCGTCAGGTCAAATGGGATGCCTCCAACAAATACATAAGCAGAATCTTTATATTTAGCATGCCATGATGCCTCTTCAGATAATCCTAAATTCGCTTCTTTTTTGTTTATATTCTGAATGCGCTTCACCAATGTCAACGGATTCATGGGAATGCAATTTTACCCTAAAATTAAGAAATGAATCTGGAGTTTCAGTATATAAACTAAATTACAAAAACCCAATCCAAGACAAAATCCTAAAAACTCTTTCATGATAACCACAATAGAGAAATTCACGCTACTTGAAACTCAGAATACTCAGATACCAAACAATTAATAGGAATTTGCTCAAAAAGAAAAATTCAAACTTAAATCAGCAAAGAACCAAGAACTTGCAATAATATTGTCTATACTAATAGCTAGTTGTGTAGATGTATCCCACAACTCCTACAATATATGCTACTAAAATCAATAGCTTAATCATGAGCACGTGAAATAGTAATACCTAAATGAACACTGAAACTGAAACAAAAATTCCCCTGACGAAAGCAAACCAAATGCAATTAAACGGGAGTTTGTAAGTTTTTTTTTTAAAATTCAAAGAAATAAAGACAATTGGAATAGGAAGTAACCGTTTCTAAGACTGAAATTGGCGTCGCCGTCGCCGTAATCGGTGGGATGCAGCGTCAAAGAAGGAAGGCTTGGCGTTTGGGATTTGCCAAAATCAAAAGAAGAAGAAGAAAAAGCCGCCTCCATTTCTTTTCTTTTTTTATATTTATTTAAGTTGGGCCCGGGCAGTGTGGTTATTGGGTAGGATAATCCTACCCATATTATGACCCAAATCTTTTATTTTATTTTTTTGGCCACGGTTATATGCACAAACGTCTTTGTTCAGTGCACCCACCGAGATTTTTAATGTAAATTCTACTCCTCGACTAAAAGTAAATAAATTTCTCGTGATTAGTACACCCACCCCCATTTCACGCCAGAAATCTAAAAATTAACAATTATAAACATTTTGACATGAGCAATTTTTTTTTTAAATCTGAAAGCATTACATATCTTTGATTTTTCAAATCTAAATATATAACCTAATCAAATGGAAAATCAAGACCAGAGGATGAAGGGGTGCGAACGGTCCGTGACGTGAACGGGGATAGGGAGGAGGGGGAACGAACGACCGTCTTCTTCTTCGACATCTGCAACCGCGTCGCTTGGAGGAGGAGATAAGCAGTCGCGTCGCTTGGAGGAGGGGCGACGACGGCCACGTCGCTTCTTCAAGGCAGCGTTGATCGGCCACCCTTCTTCTTCAAATCGACGGAGCGTCGTAGCTGGAGAGGGAGAGGCAGAAGAAAAATTGGGGATGGAGAGAAGAGTGGGTGTCCCGCAAAAAAATGAGAATTAGGGTTAAGAGGAAGAAAAATGGTATTTTGAGTTTTTTAGGGGGAGTGTACTCATTTTAGAGTGGGTGTCTTCAACAAAGTCGTGTGTGTATAACCGTGGCCATTTTTTAAAAAGAAAATAAGTCCGCGATTTTTAGAAGGGTGAGACTACTAACAACTCATAAAATGTTATACACACTTCAAATCGACGGAGCGTCGTAGCTGGAGAGGGAGAGACAGAAGAAAAATTGGGGATAGAGAGAAGAGTGGGTGTCCCGCAAAAAAATGAGAATTAGGGTTAAGAGGAAGAAAAATGGTATTTTGAATTTTTTAGGGGGTGTGTACTCATTTTAGAGTGGGTGTGCTAAGCGAGTGGGTGTCCTCAACAAAGTCGTGTGTGTATAAACGTGGCCATTTTTTAAAAAGAAAATAAGCCCGCGATTTTTAGAAGGGTGAGACTACTAACAGCTCATAAAATGTTATACACACTTAAAATGTTAAACGCATCCCACTAAAATTTAAAAAATATTTGTATTACTAACCGTCCAATTTTGTTCCTTTCATATATTTATCACTTTTTAAAGGAAAAAAACAGCAACATGGTTTTTTCATTAAAAAAATGTGGAATTGTAATCCAAAGTAATTTTTTATTTTAAAAAACGTGACTTGTGTTTAGGGCATCGTAAAATGTGAACGATATTTTTTAACAAGACAAAGTTAACCTTAATTAACTAAACTTTATTTCACTCCATTTCCTTTGTCAATTCACGAATTTTGGGCATCAACAGAAAATCTTATATTGTGGATTTAAATCGAAAATTTTCATTTCCCAAGTCGAATTATATTTTTGGGCTTCAACAGTAAACAAAGTAACATTGTCCTACTCTTGCACACTGACATTGAAAACGACGAAGCAGGTGACATTGAGGCTTGATTTGTACAAACGCAATTCGGGGTCCGAGTTGCAGATACGCAATTCGAGGCTCGATGTGTAGGTAAACGACAAAGTTAGCGATTTGCAGGTAATTACATGATATTTACCTTTGATTGTAGATGATAAAGACTAAACTCTTAAAAATATTTGTAAACATAAGGGTCTAATTTCAAAGTCAAAAAATTTAAAGGACAAAAATCAAAATTTGTACTCCATATATATATTTTCCCTTTAAATAAAAAAAATGTATTTTCTCTTTAAATAAAGGTCATTTTTATATATTTTTGTAATCCGTATATATTTTATATAAGTAAGACCAGACGAGGGGAACAAAAATAAATACTTAGGGATTACAATATGTAACTTAAACAAGTCTATACTATGTCTACAATACCATATTTATTTTCACGCTCTTCAAGGAAGCATTAAAATTCAGACCAACACTGGAATAGCTTTGAGGGCAACTGCCTTGTGCAAGTTCAGGCCAAACTTTTCGGTCACGTCTATTTTTTTTGTTTCAACTTTCCAATCAAAATCATTAAGCAAGGAAGCCACCATGAGATGCACCATTTTATCAGCTAATTGCAAACCAGGGCAAATTCTTCTCCCTGCCCCGAAAGGAATAAGCTCGAAATCTTGACCTTTGAAATCTACTTTGTTGTTCAAGAATCTCTCCGGCTCATACACGTTTGGATTATCCCATATGCTTGCATCTCTCCCCATCGCCCAAACGTTAATAAGTATTTGTGTGTTTTTTGGAATTGTATAACCGTTGATTTTGGCTTCATCTTCGGCCTTGTGCGGAATTAAGAATTGAGTAGGCGAGTGGTATCGAAAGGTTTCTTTGATCAAAGCTTGTAGGTATGGGAGTCTCGATATGTCTGATTCCTCGACTGGATTGTGTTGTCCGATCACACTTCTCATCTCATTCGTAGCTCTACCCATCTTCTCCGGGTTCATTAGTAATTCTGTCATTGTCCATTCCACGATGAATGAAGTTGTTTCTGTTCCTGCAAAAAGTAAATCCTAACCCAAAACATTTTTCTTTAGTAACCTTATGAACCCAATTAAAAAAAATAATTTGATCACAAAATTATCATGTACTCAGCACGTGGACGGTTGATTCCGACAAAGTGACTGACAAATTAAAAAACAACGTTGTTCCGAGAATTCTGTCAACTTTAATTAGGAGGAAAGAAGTTGTATTTCCGAGCTAGGGAGAGAAAGAGGTCTCACAAATAGTAGATGTTGTATTTCCTTCAAACTCAGGTCGTACTCCTCCCTGCGATCCAGAAGTGCTTCTAACATGTCATTCTTCTTATCCCCTCTCCATTCCAATCTTTTATTAATTATATCTTCATATATACCAAGCAATTTCCCACCATAAAACTCTGTTTCCCTCTTAATCCCCTGCGGATCGATCTTCTGAAGAACCGGAAAAAAGTCAGCTAGATTTGGAGCGGCTATAGCCTCCCCTACACGCTGAATACACTCCTTCAATTCCTGAGTAACATCCGAATCGAAGTCCGCAAAATCGACCGAAAAAAGTGTGGCCGTCATGAGATTGAGAGAGGTTACGAAGGCCGCATCAGTAACGTTCACAGCTCGGCCACGTGCACAGCATTCCTGCACGTAGTCGCGCAGTTTCTGCAGCTTCTCCTGTCGAACCCCACGGCTCGCGTCGAGCTGACGACTCGTGAACATCTGCTCTCGGCATATTTTCCGTAGGTTTCGCCATTTGTCGCCCACCGGCAGGAAGGCCACCGAGAGCTTGTGGTGGTCGTAGCATTGTACGGCGACGGGGAAAGGGCGGCTGGAAAATGCGCGGTCGTTGGTGTGTAGTATTTCTTTTGCAATTGCAGGGGATGATGCAACTACGGTGTATATGCTCCCGAGCTGAAGGGACATTAAGGGGCCGTATGTTTTGGAGAGCTTGGCTAGTGATTTGTGGGGGTTCTTGCCAAGCTGGAGAGCGTTTCCGATTATCGGAAACTGGTAAGGCCCCGGCGGAAGATTTACTTTCCGTCGGGGACGGAGATGATCAAAGCATCCCCATAGTAGAAGAGGCACAACAAGTAGTAGTAGTGTTGCGAATTCCATTTCTATAAGACTACTCAAATTGATCCTGCAGTAAGGAGATCGACTCACAAATGCCTTTTAAAGGACTCAGCATTAATTGTTGAATTTATTAGTATGACTTAGGGTTCGTATTTCAATTGTTATGATATTGTCCGCTTTGATCTAACCTCTCACGATAATTAAAGATACTAATCCCACCTTATTATATACCTCATGATTTTTCAATGTTTATCCGATGTGGAACATTGCTTAACTCCAACAATATATATTAACACACAAAAACTTAATTGCATGCAATATTGACCAATTACAGTCAATTAGGTCAAAATTTGTGGGTCAAGCGCCGATCAACTTTAATTTTTTTTTTTTGAATTACATTAAATACCCATTCCTTTTCCCCTCCCCATAACTCGAATCCAGGATCTAAGGTCTAGGTAGTGGTGCTCTAACAACTTTAATTAAAATATTTATTTTCGCTCTAAAATATTATTTTACTACATGACCAAAACTATGTTACTACAAGATCTAGATTTTGTCACTACAAGGCCAAATGTGTATTACTACAACTGCAAAAATATTCTGGACACTTATTTTTTTTGGACAAAATTACTAAAATAATTACTGACTTATCCGCCTACTACATGACTAAAACAATGTTACTACAAGACCAAAATTTTATCACTACAAGGTCAAAAGTGTATTACTACACTTAATTTTTTGGATGAATTTGTCAGAATGTTTTGACATGTAGTATTAAATTTTTGGTCTTGTAATTTTTTGATCTTGTAGTAACAATATTTTGGTCATGTAGTAAATCACTTGTTTGTGACGCGCGAATTTTCTAGGCAACCCGGATCCAGGCTTATGACCCGCAAATTTTTTAAAATTATCTTAATTTGACTTTTGAGTTAAATGGGCTTAGGGTTTTGACTTGATATAATTGAGATGAAATGCATATATGCAATATTTCACATAAGACTAGCTCATATTAACGAGAAATGAATTCAAATTAATAATGTTAGTGGTAAATAATAGACAAATATGAATTCAAATCCGGCCATAACTCAAATCCTCAACATTACTCGAGCCCTCGTTATTCTCTCTCTAAGCCTTTACTGGCTTCTCTCCGACGCCTTTGTGCGTAGAGCCTACGCCGCCGTGCGTTACCCCTCACCGCCCGCGAGTCGGTCGTCACCGCCACGCCACGGTGTATCTGCCCGTCCTTCCGACCAGTTTGGTTCGGCCTAAAGCTTGAAACTATTGTCCACGTCACTGTCCGACGTTTGCCCACCAAAATCAGACCACCTCGGATGAAACCGCGCCGTCAAGCATCTACTCACCTTCAGCCGCACCACCGAGCGTTTGCTTCTCCGTAGCCGAGCCGCTTCTACCCAACGCCGCAGTGCAATTGCTCCGTGGCATTAATTTACGCATATTTCTTCCATTTGCGTAGCTTTGGTTTTTCTTTCTGGGTGTATTGCTGGTTTGAATTACAGAGGTTGGAATACGAATTAAAATTTATTTGGGTTTTGAGGTTTGTAAGTTAAGGATGCACAGAAGGTGTTTGATAAATTGACACAAAGGTTCTGTGAGTACATAAGGTGAGGGACTGAAGAGGGGTATCAGCCCGACCTTCAGGAATGTTCATCATTTGCTGGAACGCATTGCGTGCCGATTGCCCTTAGTGCAGACTCATCACGCCGCAGGTTTTTTTCAAATTCCAAAATTATTTTTGCAACTAAGTTGGGGGTCAGTGGTTGATTTACTGCCAATATGGTCTGGTTTGTTTGTTAAGATTTGCATTACTGTGCTTTGGATTTTCGGGAATATGTCGTGCTTTGGATTTTCGGGAATATGTGTCTGGTTTGCTTGTTAAGATTTGCATGACTGTGCTTTGGATTTTAGGGAATATGGTCATGGGATCTCTATTTTTTTGGGAGTATTAGTTGTTGCATTTCGGAGGAGAATGATCGTAATCTGTTGGAATGCCCGAGGGGTTCGTGGAGCTCGGGCATTCAATAATATTAGTAGACTTGTTTTTAAATTCCGTCCAGATGTGTTGTTTGTTTCTGAATCTAGGTGTTCTTCGGCTAGAGCCGATTTTTTGAAATCAAAACTTGGATTTAGTTGTTGCTTTTGTGTTAATGCCAAAGGTTAATCTGGTGGTTTGTTGATGTTTTGGAAGGATGTTGTGCTTAATATTGTTTCTTATTCTGTTGCACACATTGACTGTTTGATTGAATCACAAAACTATCAATGGAGGTTTACGGGATTCCAAGGTACTCCAAAGTTGGAAAATAGGAAATTCTCTTGGGAATTATTTAAACGTCTTGGTAGTTACACTCAATTTGCAAATAAGGCGTGGCTTGTGGGTGGGGATTTCAATGAAACTTTGTTTCATTCTGAGAAAAGGGGGGGTGTTAAAAAACCTTTGTCCAGATTATTAAGTTTCCAGAATGCACTTAATCATAATGGTTTGATAAATTTGAAGGTTAATGGACCAAAATTTACATGGATGAATAAGCGTAATGGAAATGATTTAATACAAGAAAAGTTGGACAGATTTGTTGCTACCAATGAATGGTTAAACTCCTTTCCTTCTTATGATATAAAGGTGCTTGATTTTATGGGATCAGACCATAGGCCTCTTATGCTCGCATGTAACATGCAAGCTGATTTTATCCATACTAAATCAAGAGCGGTCTTTCGATTTGAAAATCACTGGATTAAAGAGCCTGATTTTAAGCAAATGGTGGGAAAGGTTTGGGTTGCCAAAGGAAAGCAATCGGATTTGGGTGTATCATTGAAGAAAGTAGGTGAGTCTATGAAGACGTGGGTGGTGAAAAAGGGTGGCTCATTGAAAAGCAGGATTGGTAACATCCAAAGACAAATCAAGAAGGAAATGGATAATGAGGATCATTTTCCGGATGTCCAACATGTTAAGAAATTAGAGCAAGAGTTGGAGCACTTATATTCGCAAGAGGAATGGTATTGGAAACAGCGGTCTAGGGTTGATTGGATTAAGGAAGGTGACAGAAATACCCGGTTTTTTCATAGTAGAGCTAATCAGAGGAAATGCAGGAATCGCATCTCTAAAATTCAGAATGAACAAGGTGAATGGGTGCATAGTGAAGATGGAATCAAGAAGATTTTTGTTCAGTACTTCAAAAATATTTTTCAGTCATGCAACCCTAGTCACCAAGCGATTACAGAAGCTACAAAAATGATGGGTCGACATCTAAATGAGGAGAATGTTAGGTTATTGGATGTTGCCTTTTCTAGGGAAGAAGTGAATAAAGCCATTAAGGATCTAAATCCCTGGAAGGCTGCTGGTCCAGATGGTTTTCCGGCTTCGTTTTACCAAGTCAATTGGAGTACGATAGGGGATGAGGTTGGGGAACAGATTTTGCTGCATCTTAATAGTGATCAACCCTTGAATTCTTGGAATAATACAACGATTGTGTTAATCCCTAAAGTGAAATATCCGATATATGTTCTTCAGTTTCGGCCCATAAGTCTTTGCAACGTGAGTTATCAGATTCTTTCAAGAGTGATTACGAATAGACTAAAGGTGGTCATGAATGACATCATTGATCTATCACAAAGTGCTTTCGTTTCCGGACGACTCATTTCAGATAACATTTTGATCGCATTTGAATGCTTACATTGGGTTCGATCTTCTAAAAGCCGTGAGGGTTATGCAACATTAAAGTTGGATATGAGTAAAGCATACGATCGGGTGGAATGGCCTTTTCTTTTGAAGGCTATGAAGATGCTTGGCTTTTCAAATAAATGGATTCAGCTTATAGCTAAATGCATCTCCTCGGTTTCTTATAATATTTGTATTAATGGATCGACTACTGAAGCTTTCAAGCCAAAGAGAGGTCTTCGTCAAGGTGATCCACTGTCACCTTTTTTGTTTGTCATTTGTGCTCAAGCGCTTTCCTCGTTAATCCAGTCTGCCATGAATAGGAAACTTTTTACAGGTATCAAAATTGCGAGGAGTGCTCCACCTGTCTCTCATTTGTTTTTTTGCAGATAATAGCCTGATTTTTATGAAAGCTTCAAGGCAAGATTGCAGAATGTTGAAAGATTGCTTACAGATATATGAAGCAGCTTCTGGACAAGTGATAAATTTTGAAAAATCAGCAATCTCTTTTAGCCCATTCACAAATATGGAAAACCGAGAATGGATTAAGTATGAGCTAGGGGTCCGGACTTCGAATGGTCATGACATTTATCTAGGTCTGCCTACTTTTTCTATCAGAGCTAAGCGGCATCAATTTGGTTATTTGGTGGATCGAGTAAGACAAAAAATCAATTCTTGGGGCCATAAGAAATTTTTAGAAGGAGGGAAAGAAGTCCTTATCAAATCAGTTTTGCAAGCCATTCCATGTTATGCGATGTCATGCTTCATAATTCCCACCTCTATTTGCACGGATATAGATAAATTGATTGCGAATTTCTGGTGGGGTACATCAAATGAGCATAATAAACTGCATTGGAAAAAATGGAGCGATCTGTGTAAATCGCGAGGAGATGGAGGCTTGAACTTTCGTAATATGGTTGCATTCAATAAAGGCCCTTCTTGCTAAACAAGTATGGAGGATATTGCTTCGACCGAAATCTTTGGTTAGTAAAATCTTTAAAGCAAAATACTTTAAGCAATCTGATATTTTGGAGGCAGAATTGGGTTCTAATCCGTCATATGTGTGTAGATCCTTGATGTGGAGCAAGGATTTACTGGAAAAAGGAATTCGATGGCGAATTGGCAATGGGGCGAATGTGCATATTTTTAAAGACGGATGGGTTGGAGGTGTTGAAGACGGGATGATTCATTCTAGGGTTGCCAGTGCATCTTCTGTTAGCAGATATATTCTTCCGACTTATGAATGGAATGTGGATCTGGTTTGTCAGGCGTTCTGGCCGAATGAAATTGAGGCTATTCTTAGAACTCCCCTTCAAGGGATGAATCTAAATGATCAACAATTTTGGCCGAGAAATGCATCAGGAAACTATTCAGTAGCTTCGGGTTATCAATTTTTCACTCAATACTTTGCGAAGGCACGGTCCACAGCAATGGCAAGTTCATCTGGAAAAAATATTGAGCAGGTGTTGTGGAATTATCTGTGGAAGCTAAAAATTCCACCAAAGATTCGTATCTTTGGTTGGAAAATTTTGAATGGGTTGTTAGCTACGGAAGGGAATCTGGTAAGCCATCATGTTCCAACTTCTTCTGTATGTTCTTGTTGTGGTGCGTTTTTTGCAGATTCGATGCATGTTCTCTTTTTATGTGGGTTTGCTAAAAGGGTGTGGAAAGACCAGGGATTATGGAAGCGGATTAAAAATTTGACTACATGTACGATTTTTCAGCTTGTTTATGCCATTATGGAACAATTTGATAAGCCCTTCTGTTCGTTGATTATTATTATTGCTTGGGCTATTTGGAGGGAGAGGTGTAGTTGGATACATTCAGAAGAGTTTGGTAAGAGTAATGTGGCTTCAGTTAAAATATTTAAAGTCCAGTGGGCGATTGATTATTGGAATGATTTTCAAAATCTTGGATGGATAGCACTGGAAAAGGAGCCTAATTTTTGTTTGATGAAGGATGATGATTCTAGGCAGTATGATAAGCTTATCCTGTGTTCGGATGCTGCATTCAATATTGAAAAGAATTATTTTGCAGTTGGATTTGTGGTTCATAATTGGAAAGGCACGGTGATACTGGCTGGGGGTGAACGTATCTGTAATCCGGGGTCTGTTGTTGCAGCAGAATTATTGGCAGCACTAAAGGGATTGGAATGCTGTTTTAAACATGAAATTTTGATATCCAGTCTTAGAATGGATTCTGCTGATTCTGTTGGGGCCATTCAAGCATCGATGACTTTTGAAGGAATGGAGAATATATTGGTCCAAGAAATCAGAAGACACATGAAGATGCTGCTAATCTGGGATTGTGACTATATCCCTAGAGGACGTAATCAGGCAGCACATTCGATGGCTCAAGAAGCTTGGAATTTTTCAACACCTTACGATTGGGTTGAAAATGATATTCCCCAATATATTAAGGAGATGTGTATCTTTTAATCTTGTATACTCCTTGTATATTGTCAAAAAAACTAAAATCCTCAACATTGGTCGATGTCAACACATGACATGAATGTGATTTCTGTTGCTTCCAATTTCATACATTTTTTAATGCATTAATTAAATTTTGCACGTGGTCCCACCCACAGTTATTAAATATATATATATATATATATATAAATTAATTTCAATTAATACTACATAATAGGTTTGGTTTACGTACATCTATTAATATAGTAGTATAGGCATACCGACCACCAAGGGTGGGATTGGGGGTAGGGGCTTTGGTGGGTCCCATCCTCTACTATGTATATATATACTAGTGTAGAACCCGTGTATTACACGGAATTTTAAATATATTTTTAAATATTTATTAATAAATTTTTATTTATTTACTTAATTTAATTTTTCATATTTTTATAATTATATTTAAAAAAAATGATTTCGCAGAATTATAATTATTTTGTTAAAAAAATTTAACATTTTTTCAATTATATTTATTATAACGTTGTATTATAATATAAAAGTTTAACTAACATAATATTTTGAATTATACAAAATAATTACACTTATTTTAGTTAATTTTATAAAGCAAATTTCAAAGAAAATTTGTGAGAATCAAACGGAAATGTGACGTTGACATTTAATAAATATGAAAACAACTTTTAAAAAAATTATAACATTTCGGAAACAAACAATTTAAGTAATAAAATAGCTTTTAATAAATTGTAAGTTAACATTCAATATCAACCACAACACCTTACATTTAATAAATATGAAAATAACTTTAAAAAAAATTATAAAAGTTCGAAAACAAATAATTTAAATAATATTAAAATAACTCTTAATAAATTGTAAGTAAACCTTCAATATCAACCACAACACAATTAAATAAATAAATATTTTAGTTAATTGCAAATTAAATCATAACATTTTCCTCATTTGCAATCTAATCTAAACTTTAAGGTAATTGCAAATAAATCACAAACTTTAAATATAGTTGCAATTTAGTCTTTTTGAAAATTTTAATTGTGTTCAAATTTAACATAATTTAGACTTTTTAATGACATAACAACACCTTAATAAAACAATATTGTTTTTCAATCAAACCAAATATCAAAAGGTATGATTTAGGGACAAAGTAAACTTGTAAGAAGTCAAATTTGCAATAATATTTAAAGTTTGTGATTTATTTGCAATTCTTTTAAGGTTTAGATTAGATTGCAAATGAACGAAAGGTCGTGATTTAATTTGCAATTACATCTTTTTAAAATTAACAACTTCATTAAATTATGACACATAAGCCAAGTCAACCACAAAATGACACATAAGCCAAATTAATCACAAAATGACACATCATCAATTTAAACTCCCTATTAGTATATAAGGGGATTATATTCTATAGAAGTAGTGTATTATGTATATATAACAAATTTGTTAATCTTGTAAAATAATATAATTATTTATATAATAAATATTATGTATAAAATTATATAATAAGTTTTACATATATATTTTCGAGCTCTATTTTTTAAATGCATTAAACTTATAATAAATTTAAAATAGTTGCAGAAAAAATTACTTGAGATATAGTAAGATAAGAGTAATTATAAAATACAATTTAATAACTAATTAAATAAAGAATTGTACACCCCAATAAAAATAAATTTTAGATTGTATTTTACTCAGAAAAACGTTAAATAGTTCTAAAATAAATTAAACTAAAAAATAAAATGAATAAAGTTAAGTAAATAAAATAAAAATTAATTTAATTAGTCAATGTTAAAATAATAAGAATATAATATTTGAAAAGAGTTTATGAATCATATCTTACTCAACCAATAACTAATTAATTACACATCATACTTTTTAAAATTTACAACTTCATTAAATTATGACACATAAGCCAAATCAACCACAAAATGACACATAAGCCAAATTAACCACAAAATGACACATCATCAATTTAAACTCCATATTAGTATATAAGGGGATTATATTCTATAGAAGTAGTGTATTATGTATATATAACAAATTTGTTAATCTTGTAAAATAATATAATTATTTATATAATAAATATTATGTATAAAATTATATAATAAGTTTTACATATATATTTTCGAGCTCTATTTTTTAAATGCATTAAACTTATAATAAATTTAAAATAATTGCAGAAAAAATTACTTGAGATATAGTAAGATAAAAGTAATTATAAAATACAATTTAATAACTAATTAAATAAAGAATTGTACACCCCAATAAAAATAAATTTTAGATTGTATTTTACTCAGAAGAACGTTAAATAGTTCTAAAATAAAGTAAACTAAAGAATAAAATGAATAAAGTTAAGTAAATAAAATAAAAATTAATTTAATTAGTCAATGTTAAAATAATAAGAATATAATATTTGGAAAGAGTTTATGAATCATATCTTACTCAACCAATAACTTAATTACACATTACCTCTTTTTAAAATTTACAACTTCATTAAATTATGACACATAAGCCAAATCAACCACAAAATGACATATAAGCCAAATTAACCACAAAATGACACATCATCAATTTAAACTCCCTATTAGTATATAAGGGGACTAGTGTAGAACCCGTGTATTACACGGAATTTTAAATATATTTTTAAATATTTATTAATAAATTTTTATTTATTTACTTAATTTAATTTTTCATATTTTTATAATTATATTTAAAAAAAATGATTTCGCAGAATTATAATTATTTTGTTAAAAAAATTTAACATTTTTTCAATTATATTTATTATAACGTTGTATTATAATATAAAAATTTAACTAACATAATATTTTGAATTATACAAAATAATTACACTTATTTTAGTTAATTTTATAAAGCAAATTTCAAAGAAAATTTGTGAGAATCAAACGGAAATGTGACGTTGACATTTAATAAATATGAAAACAACTTTTAAAAAAATTATAACATTTCGGAAACAAACAAATTAAGTAATAAAATAGCTTTTAATAAATTGTAAGTTAACATTCAATATCAACCACAGCACCTTACATTTAATAAATATGAAAATAACTTTAAAAAAAATTATAAAAGTTCGAAAAGAAATAATTTAAATAATATTAAAATAACTCTTAATAAATTGTAAGTAAACCTTCAATATCAACCACAACACAATTAAATAAATAAATATTTTAGTTAATTGCAAATTAAATCATAACATTTTCCTCATTTGAAATCTAATTAAACTTTAAGGTAATTGCAAATAAATCACAAACTTTAAATATAGTTGCAATTTAGTCTTTTTGAAAATTTTAATTGTGTTCAAATTTAACATAATTTAGACTTTTTAATGACATAACAACACCTTAATAAAACAATATTGTTTTTCAATCAAACCAAATATCAAAAGGTATGATTTAGGGACAAAGTAAACTTGTAAGAAGTCAAATTTGCAATAATATTTAAAGTTTGTGATTTATTTGCAATTCTTTTAAGGTTTAGATTAGATTGCAAATGACCGAAAGGTCGTGATTTAATTTGCAATTACATCTTTTTAAAATTAACAACTTCATTAAATTATGACACATAAGCCAAGTCAACCACAAAATGACACATAAGCCAAATTAACCACAAAATGACACATCATCAATTTAAACTCCCTATTAGTATATAAAGGGATTATATTCTATAGAAGTAGTGTATTATGTATATATAACAAATTTGTTAATCTTGTAAAATAATATAATTATTTATATAATAAATATTATGTATAAAATTATATAATAAGTTTTACATATATATTTTCGAGCTCTATTTTTTAAATGCATTAAACTTATAATAAATTTAAAATAATTGCAGAAAAAATTACTTGAGATATAGTAAGATAAAAGTAATTATAAAATACAATTTAATAACTAATTAAATAAAGAATTGTACACCCCAATAAAAATAAATTTTAGATTGTATTTTACTCAGAAGAACGTTAAATAGTTCTAAAATAAAGTAAACTAAAGAATAAAATGAATAAAGTTAAGTAAATAAAATAAAAATTAATTTAATTAGTCAATGTTAAAATAATAAGAATATAATATTTGGAAAGAGTTTATGAATCATATCTTACTCAACCAATAACTTAATTACACATTACCTCTTTTTAAAATTTACAACTTCATTAAATTATGACACATAAGCCAAATCAACCACAAAATGACATATAAGCCAAATTAACCACAAAATAACACATCATCAATTTAAACTCCCTATTAGTATATAAGGGGACTAGTGTAGAACCCGTGTATTACACGGAATTTTAAATATATTTTTAAATATTTATTAATAAATTTTTATTTATTTACTTAATTTAATTTTTCATATTTTTATAATTATATTTAAAAAAAATGATTTCGCAGAATTATAATTAATTTGTTAAAAAAATTTAACATTTTTTCAATTATATTTATTATAACGTTGTATTATAATATAAAAGTTTAACTAACATAATATTTTGAATTATACAAAATAATTACACTTATTTTAGTTAATTTTATAAAGCAAATTTCAAAGAAAATTTGTGAGAATCAAACGGAAATGTGACGTTGACATTTAATAAATATGAAAACAACTTTTAAAAAAATTATAACATTTCGGAAACAAACAATTTAAGTAATAAAATAGCTTTTAATAAATTGTAAGTTAACATTCAATATCAACCACAACACCTTACATTTAATAAATATGAAAATAACTTTTAAAAAAATTATAAAAGTTCGAAAACAAATAATTTAAATAATATTAAAATAACTCTTAATAAATTGTAAGTAAACCTTCAATATCAACCACAACACAATTAACTAAGCCTTTCAGCCCCCCCCCCCCCCCCATTTCCCAGGAATAGGAGTATAGCATTTTGCATCTATCTCCTATCACTTCTGCTTATTTGTGTTTCTGTATATTGTCTTGCTCTGTTTTTATGTTCTATCAACGTCTAGGAATCTGCCACTACTATATATATATAGATTTATCATCAAGAAACTTTACTATGCGTAGGATTATAGTCACCCAACGGTCAGTTACTCAGTTATGTAAAATCCTCCTAGAAATAGGATAAACGAAGTTTTAATCCCAATAATCATGCCATCATGTTTTTTTAGCTCGACTTTCCTTGTGACGTAGAAAGGCCTCTCATTAGGCAGCTGACTATAGTGTCTCGACATCTGGTCTATCATTCTGGATGATGAATATGAGCTTCCCTAAGCACGAGAATCCTCATAGTGCTCTGCCCTCTTTTCATTTTTGGATTTCAGTATTTTTAACTGTGATGAGTATCATTGTTTGTTGTATGACATTCAACATTTTGAAGTACTAGTTATATTGAATTGTAGCTAGCTATTGTTGGAGATATAACTCCATCTGATGGTGTGCCAAAGCAAGAGAAGAGTAAGATGGAGCAAGAAGCATTGGATGAAATGTGCGAGGTTCTTGGTGGAGGGATGAGAGGTTTGACTAAAACCTAGGCTATATATAAAATGTAATGATCTTCTTGTATCAGTTGTGATATTTTTATTTTTTTGGCAGCTGAAGAAGTCAAAGAACTATGCAAGAGTATGAAAACAACTTATCTTTAGAGGCAAACCTTGTGAAAGATTTTGACAAAGTATGTAATACCACACGTTTGGGACTTGATTCAAATTCTTAATCAGCTGTTAATATGGTTATGATCTTTATGTAGTAATGTTGAAATTTCTCGACAACTTTTACTTAGTTTTTCACGTTTTACAACTAACTCCCACCTTAGCTTGGTGATGTTGGATGGTTTCTGCATTTGATCAGAATGTTTTTTATACAGTTGATTGTTCTATCACTAGGTACATTGTTGCAATGGGTAATTTGTTGTGTGGTTTATTAATTTGGGATCTCTAGTTGTTCAGGGTTACATTTTCTAAAGTACTAAACCACATAATCCCTTATATTTGTGACAAAAGAGACAATTTCTTTTGTAATTAATAGATTGTTGAAATATTACATTTTCTAAAGTACTAAACCCCCCATAAATGTACAGTGGTATGCAAATGAGTTAGTGAACATGAATAATAGTGTGTTAAATGGTGTGAGATAGTAACTGATATGTGACGAATAGAAGTGTGTATGAAAGTGTATAATGAATTATGAGAAGAAAATAGAATGTGGCAATTTATATGAATGAGTTAGTGAAAACATTGTGTGATTTAGTAGATTTGACTAAAGTGCGTATAGTAGCAAATGTTGTTGTTTGTTACCTGTCAATGTTTAAGTGTTATTGGTTGCAGCTTGTATTTTGAGTGATATGTTTTTGTATGGCACTGCAACAGCAGTCTTGTATGAAAGTACTCAAGTAATGACAAAACTATGAAAAGTTGGTGTGAACAATATCATGTGTTGCAATATATACACATCAGTGTGCAAGTAGTGTAAAAGATATAGTTCATGTAAATGTAGTGTGTAGTTATGTATGTGTATTACATGTATGTAAGTAAAATAACGTATGTAACGTAAATTACTAAAACTTAAATTGAAATTGAGTTTGAATATTACATAAGTTATTAAAACTAAAATATTTGAACACTAAGTGTTTCAATGTTGAACACTAAGCGTTGCAAAGTTGAACACTGAGGCATACATGGTTTATAAGGTAGTAAACATAAACCTTAAACCTAAATTGAGTTTGAATATTACATAAGTTACTAAAACTTAAGTCTTAGGTTTAAGGTTTATGTTTAGTACCTTGTATACTATTTAAGTTTAGTAACTTATGTAATATTATTCAAATTCAATTTAAGTTTTAGTAACTTATATAATATTCAAACTCAATTTAGATTTAAGGTTTATGTTTAATACCTTATAATACAATTTAAGTTTAGCAGCTTATGTAATATTTTAATTTAAGTTTTGATAATTCATGAACATTCACTCTATATATGAAAATTTAATAAATGAATGAATCAATTTCAATTTTTCATTTAAGTTTAGTACCTTGTGTTTTAAATTCAATTTATATATGTAAATTTAATGAATGAATCAATTTCAATTTTTCATTTAAGTTTAGTACCTTGTGTTTTAAATTCAATTTATATATGTAAATTTAATGAATGAATCAATTAATTTTAATTTTAAGTTTAAGTTTAATTTTAGTAATGAATGAATCAATTTCAAATTTTCATTTAAGTTTAGTAGCTTATGTTTTAAATTCAATATATATATATATATATGTAAATTTAATGAATGAATGAATCAATTTAAATTTAAATTTAAGTTTAGTATCTTATGTAATATTTAAATTTAATTTAAAATTTAAGGTTTATAGTTTAGCACCTTATATGTTTAGTATCTTATAGTAACTTACGTAATATTCAAACTAAATTTACGTTTAAGTTTTATGTTTAATACCTTATATAAAATTTAAGTTTAGCAACTTATGTAATATTTCAATTCAATTTAGGTTTAAGGTTTATGTTTCATATCTTATATACCATATAAATTTAGTAACTTATGTAATATTATTCAAATTTAATTTTAATTTAACTTTTAATAATTTATGTAATATCCAAAATCAATTTAAAATGGAGAGTGATTTTATGTGACAAATTGAGAATGTGCAATGATTCAATCTCAATTTCAATTTTAATTTTAGTAACTTATGTAATATTCAAATTAAATTTATATTCAATTTATATAGTAAATTGACTTGTTCCTATTTATAACGGGTATCTATTTATGATTGTTTTGTATCGTATTGTATTTATATTACGTTGTGTTCTCGATGTCAATCTTGAGATTGAAATTGGAGTAAATTTAATAGGAATTTATAAGAATCACATTTCTTCTGTTGATAGCTTTGAGTATTTCTTCAACTGTTAGCTTTAACCCAATACACCTACATATATTAGGAAAATAAAACAACTTAACATTTTTTTCAATTCTTCTCTACTTAAATCCATTATTAGGAGAAAAATTCAAAAAAATACTATCCTTGTTCTAATATTCACCCTCTGTGTTCAAATATTTTCCTTCGGTTTAAGGTTTATGTTTAGTATCTTGTATAGTACCATTTAAGTTTAGTAACTTATGTTATATTCAAATTCAATTATGTAATATTCAAACTCAATTAAGGATTAAGTTTTATATTTGGTACCTTGTATAACATGTAAGTTTAGTAACTTATGTAATATTATTCAAATTCAATTTAAGTTTTGGTAACTCATAGACATTCAGTTTATATATGAAAATTTAATGAATGAATGAATCAATTTCAATTTTTCATTTAAGTTTACTAACTTATGTAATATTTAAATTTTATTTAAGATTTAAGGTTTAGATTTTATTACTTGTATTTCAATTTACGTATTAGTAACTTATTAATATTCAAACTCAATTTACATTTGAGGTTTATGTTTTGTACTTTATAAAACATATAAGTTTAGTAACTTATGTAGTATTGATGTGCCAAAATTTGCACGAGAGGGTTGCGTGTCCTCTGGATTGGATGTCCCACTCTTCGAACACGTACAACCACTCCAAATATGCTGCCTTTACTCGAAATCTCCAAGAACCTGCAAAGAGCACGCCGGAGGGGGGTCCGGCGCGGACACTCCGATGCTTAAGTCAGTATCGGGCTTACGAAAATCTCCCAAGGATCTCGAGATCCTTGATGTATCAATTCAGTTCTCAAAGAATATCGAAAAGGTCTTTTTTGTTCAGTATATCAAGTTGTAAAGTAATAGTGTCTAACCTGGGAATCTCCTTGGATTTACCTATTTATAGGAATCCTCCCACGAGAGGAAGTCAAGTCTTCCTCCTTTTTCGGAGCTGCCCATAAGACTCGGCCCTGAGGAGTGGATGAAGTCTTCTCCTCTCTCCACTTCCCGAAGACTCGGCCACATTCCTTCTTATTTGACTTGGTTCCCCAAGATAAAGGAGGATAAGGTCTACCTTTTATCAAGTATAAGCCGAAAATGGCGGAACCTCCCTACATCCAAGGCTCACGACCTTTCCTCAAAACTAATTCTTCTGAAAGCTTCTTTCCAGCCAAAGCTCTCTCCAAAGGGATCTCCAGAGAGGATTTCCCATCAGAGAGTATTATATTATCTGATCCTTCCACTTTTATCTTATCCTGTATACACGTGTCGACTTCTTATTAGGTGACATTTTTAGGCCGCATCATCTACTCCCCCCTACTCTCGTAAAAGGGGGACATCTTTTGGGAGAGTAGAGAAATTTCTTAAAATCTAGTTCAAGGGTCCTTCTGGAGATACGTGTATCATTCCTGCTCTGGAGAGGAAGTTTCAAAACATGTCCTTCTCCGAAGGCTTTTCCCGCCTCCAACTAAGGAGACTTTTCGGTTTCCGCGCGTAGGCCCCACGCGATCGCTTTTCTCTCTCCTTTGTTATTCTCCCGAGAAAAGTTCTCGATTCTTCCCCACATCTTCTCTCATTTACTCCACACAACCTCCTCTTTTCTCTTCTTCTCTTTTTCAAATTTCATTTCCTCCCAAAAGTCTCATATCGTCTTCATCTTTCTCCTTCGGTGTTCTTCCTCCGAGTTTTCGCCGTCGTCGGCCACCCCGACCGATTCCGTAGTCCTCTTAATCAAGGTAACCCAGCTATCTTCCTTTTTTTTTTTTTTTTTCTTTCCACTTTTATTAGCACTGTAACTCGATGTCCAGCCCCCTTTCTCCGCCTGAAAATCTCAGCCCAACTTCTTCTGAATTGACTCCTTCTCTGATGGGGAGTCCAGAGAATAAGATTTCCCCTTCATCTCAAATCGACCATACTCATCTAGTTAGCCTTACTCATGCTTATGGTTTTCCGTCGGAATATACCTTTCGCGCTCCCCGCTCAAATGAACGCCCAGATCTCTCCCAACCCCGGACTCTTGCCTTTTTTGAAGCTCAACTTAGGGCAGGACTACGGTTTCCGATTCATCCCTATTTGGCTGCCATATCAACTCGCATGCAGATCCCTCTTAACCAGTTTACTCCGAATGCTATACGTACTATGATAGGCTTTTTCATCCTGGTAAAAGGGAATGGGGGTGACCCATCTGCCGAACTGTTTCTGAGCCAACATTCTTGTAAAGTGAACGATGGCTTCTTTTATGTTAGTGGGCGAAGGTCCCGTGTTTGTAAGTTTCTGAAAAAACTCCATGAAGAAGACTCATCCTGGCGAGATTACTATTTTTTCGTTACAAACCCCATCGATTGGTCATTTTCTTACGGGGATTGGTTATTCCACAACCCAGGAGTACTCCCTCCTCCTTTGAAAGCTTATTCTGTTTCCAATTACACTGTTATGACTGATCTCAATACTCACATCTATCTGCACGATTATTTCGATATTCCTAGTATTTGTAAAAATCCCCGCATCCTCTCCCACTTTGGCTTCTGCCCTCAAGACTTCCCTTTAGATTCTCGAGATGGTAAAAAATCTTTTATTCTTGTTTCTTTCTTCTCATATGTGGCTGTTTTCCTACATTCTGAACATCTTCTTGGTTACTTGCAGCGATGAGTTGGCTAACTCACATTTCACGGGATGCCCCTGCTCTCAGCATAGTGAAGACCCCTGCACTATCCGCTCTAGAAGATCCTCCAAAAGCTCCTCTGTCTCCGGCTCTCGAAAGCTCAGCAAAGACCCCGGCTCCAGGGAGCCCTTCAAAGGTTCCTCCTCTCCCCGATTCATCCACTCAAGTTCCTGGTTCAGTTGCTAGGAGAACCCGATCAGCTGCCAACGCCTTCTTTTCTGACTGTGGCACCTCTAAGAAGAAGAAGGGAAAAGGGACCCGTGCTGAGAAGGAATCTCCCCCTCCTACTGTGTACGAGCCTCCCCATCGTCTTATCGACCGATGCCCTGCTCCTCCCAACGCTGAGTTATCCAACACGCCTCTTCCTGAAGATCTACTGCTCCGGGGGGCTCATCTTTTTTCCGAGGTACTTTCTATTATTTTCAGATCTCTGCCTTCTTCGCATCCTAAACATTGTTTCTTTTTTCTTTTGTAGTTTGGTCTTATCTATACTAAGATACTCGACCAAGGCGTTGAAATGGTAGCTGAGCTCGAACTTCTCCGAGCTGAAGCATCCTCTCTTCAATCAACTCTCAAAGGGATCACTACGGAGAAAGACAAGGCTCACAAACGAGCTCAAGCTCTAGCTGAGGAATTATCTCTTCTACAGACTCAAAGCAAGCAGGATGCAGCCCGAATTAAATATCTGGTGCAGGAGGTGGGACGGATGGAACGCGAGCTACCGGACGTCAGAGTGCAGGCTTGCATTAAGTCTCTATTCACTTCCTCCTTGGGTCAAGAGTTCTTGGGGACCCTCCATACTCAGTGGCTGTCCAGCTTCCAAAAGAGCTCGAGCTTCTTATGCGCCATGGGGCCCCATATCCCTCACTTCATCGACCATGGCTTCAGCAATGCTGTAGCCGAACACTCAGCTCCGGGGTTTGATGGGACCTACTCTCGTGAGTTCCACCTGGACCAACTTGCCACTCCTCCAAAATTCTTGGGGGATCCCAAGGAGAGTCCCGACAGTCCTTGGTGGTTGCCCGGCATGAATCGGGCCATCACCAAGTTGCAGGCTACTAAGGTGAGCATGGCTGAGCTAAAGCCCCTGGAGCGTCTAGTTTATCCTTATGCTTCTGCTCCAGAGATGGCAACAAGGGTAGATGGAGGGACAGGCGTTGAAGATACCGTGAAAGGTACAGAGGGTCCAGAGGAGGGGGGAGGATCTAGCCACCATGTCGCTGAAGAGGAGGGCGCTGCTAGAGGAACTGAAGGAGTTGAGGTCGAGGGGGCTGTTGCCGAGGAAGCTGCTGCTGAAAAAGCAGTTTAAATTTTCATATTTCCGGTGGTCACAGTGAACAATTTACTTTTCTTTCATTTTGCTGCACTCTTTTCATTTTCTGCTCATAATACTTGTTCACATACTTCGTAGGGGACCCCACACTCCTGGATATGTGGGGGCTTTTGTAGTGATCGTATTGGCTTGATATTGCTTGTCTGTTGGCGTACTTTTTCTTCTCTGTTTGCATGAATAACTAACAAGACCAGCAATGAATATGTTGGAGGTGTGCTCTCTTCCCCCCCTTTTTGTTGGTCTTGTAGGCTACGTTGGAATCGTCTCTTGGTTGTTCTATCTTTTGATTTCAATTGGCTTGGTTATGGGGAGACATCCTCTCTCTTCTCTTGACTTCTGAATCATAAAATCTATTCTTTTCATTATCTAGTCTTTGTAATTTTCCAGCATGGTGAGGGCTCTTCTGGAGCACCTCGGCCTCTAGGCCTTTGAGTGTTTCTCACTCGAATTCTTAAAAGATTTTAATTCATAAAATCTTCTTATTTCAGTAACCCTCTTGGGTCTCAAGTAGGATGAGGGCTCTCTAGAGCACCTTGGCCTCTAGGCCTTTGAGTGTTTCTCACTCGAATTCTTAAAAGATTTTAGTTCATAAAATCTTCTTATTTCAGTAACCCTCTTGGGTCTCAAGTAGGATAGGGGCTCTCTGGAGCACCTCAGCCTCTAGGCCTTTGAGTGTTTCTCACTCGAATTCTTAAAATATTTTAATTCATAAAATCTTCTTATTTCAGTAACCCTCTTGGGTCTCAAGTAGGATGAGGGCTCTCTGGAGCACCTCGGCCTCTAGGCCTTTGAGTGTTTCTCACTCGAATTCTTAAAAGATTTTAGTTCATAAAATCTTCTTATTTCAGTAACCCTCTTGGGTCTCAAGTAGGATAAGGGCTCTCTGGAGCACCTCGGCCTCTAGGCCTTTGAGTGTTTCTCACTCGAATAAGATTTTAGTTCATAAAATCTTCTTATTTCAGTAACCCTCTTGGGTCTCAAGTAGGATGAGGGCTCTCTGGAGCACCTCGGCCTCTAGGCCTTTGAGTGTTTCTCACTCGAATAAGATTTTAGTTCATAAAATCTTCTTATTTCAGTAACCATCTTGGGTCTCAAGTAGGATAGGGGCTCTCTGGAGCACCTCGGCCTCTAGGCCTTTGAGTGTTTCTCACTCGAATTCTTAAAAGATTTTAATTCATAAAATCTTCTTATTTCAGTAACCCTCTTGGGTCTCAAGTAGGATGAGGGCTCTCTAGAGCACCTCGGCCTCTAGGCCTTTGAGTGTTTCTCACTCGAATTCTTAAAATATTTTAGTTCATAAAATCTTCTTATTTCAGTAACCCTCTTGGGTCTCAAGTAGGATAAGGGCTCTCTGGAGCACCTCGGCCTCTAGGCCTTTGAGTGTTTCTCACTCGAATAAGATTTTAGTTCATAAAATCTTCTTATTTCAGTAACCCTCTTGGGTCTCAAGTAGGATGAGGGCTCTCTGGAGCACCTCGGCCTCTAGGCCTTTGAGTGTTTCTCACTCGCCATTTCTTGTACTCATATATCGCACATTCAAATATAGAAAAGATAATCAAGACACAATAATTCTGAATAATTCTTTCTTCAAAAAGGGATAAGACTTCATTGATTTATTGTCAGTTCTCAACATAGGCCATAGATAACCTACGCCGGTCTCATTAAAAACCTCTTTACGAAAAAACCCCAGAGGGGAAACCCGTAGAGAGGGAAAAAGAGCTCCGGTGAAGCCACAACATACATTAAGCAAAATATGCAAAAATCACAAAGCAAAAGTCATAAATGGTCTCAAGACTTTACACTTTCTTCAAATAAAGAATCTCTTCAAATGGCAAACGTTCCACGGTCTAGCTATATCGACCCCCTCCATGCTCTGTAATCTATAGGCTCCTCCCTTCAGTACCTGTGTGATTTTATAAGGTCCCTCCCAGTTGGGCTCCAATTTTCCCGTATTCTTTAGGGCATCAGCTCTTCTTAGTACCAGGTCCCCTGCTCTAAAGGACCTCGGAATCACCCTTCGGTCATATGCGGCTTTAATTCTGCTCTTATATCTTTCAGCGCGTACTCTAACCATCTCTCTTTCTTCTTCCATTAAATCTAGGGCCTCTCTCATCAATTTTTCATTCTGATGTTCTTCAAATTGTGCAATTCGATGCGACTGCAACACGGCCTCTGGAGGTATCACCGCCGCGGCTCCGTAGACCAGCTGAAATGGGGACTCCCCAGTTGCTGTATTTGGACTAGTTCTATATGACCACAATACATTGTCTAACTCGTTCACCCATCCTCCTCCTATCTTCGTCAGTCTTGTTCGAATACCATCAACTATCGTTCGATTAGTAACCTCCACTTGTCCATTGGCTTGAGGATGAGCTACAGAGGTGAATCTCTGTATTATGTTTAGTCTTGCGCACCATCCTCGTACATTTTCTCCATTAAACTGTGTTCCGTTATCAGAGACCAATACTCTGGGTACTCCGAATCTGCAACAAATCTGTTTTCTCAAGAATTTAATCACATTTTCTTCATCTATCGTAGCCAGAGGAGCATCTTCCACCCATTTGCTAAAGTAGTCTACTGCCACTATCAGAAATTTCCTTCCTCCGGAGGCTGGAGGGAAGGGTCCTACCAAATCTATTCCCCACTTAGCAAAGGGACAGGGAGAGTGCATAACTCCCATTTCTTCCGCAGGGGTCCTTATCAATGGACCATTTTTCTGACACTTGACACATTTTTTCACAAATTCCCTAGCGTCTTTTGTCATGGAGGGCCAATATAACCCAGCCCTTAAAACTTTCTTCACCACTGCTTTGTATCCTTCATGACTAGCTGCATCTCCTTCATGAATCTCTTTAAGTGTGTACATCGCTTCTCGGGTTGATATACACCTCAAATATGGTTGTGTGAACGATCTCTTGTATAAGTGCCCTCCGATAATACAATATTTGATCCGAAGGGCTCGAGTTTCTCTGGTGGTAGGGGTATCTGCTCCCTTAGTGAGTTCCACCCATATGGCTCTTCTCCAATCATCTTCCTCTTCAATGGCACCAATGGGGTTCTCCAGGGTCTCCCTTTCTGCCACTACCAAGGTCACTGTTCCTTGTCCATCAAACTCTGTAGAGCTAGCGAGTTTGGAGAGGCTATCCGCCTGCATATTTTTCTCTCGAGGTATCTGGACTACCTCGCACTCCTGGAATTTGCCCATCACTTATTTGGCTCGTTCCAGATAGGCAATCATCCTACTATCTTTGGCTATATACTCCCCATTCACCTGTTGAACAACTAATTGGGAATCTGAGTATAGGGTTACCTTTGGAGCTCCCAATTCTAATGCCATCTCCATTCCTCTGATCAAAGCCTCGTACTCCGCTCCATTATTCGAGGTCATGAATCGAAACCTCACTGCAAATTGTAGGTCCTCTCCTTGAGGTCCCGTTAGCACAATCCCTGCTCCGCATCCGCTCAGAGTCACTGAGCCATCTACATATACCTTCCATCCCTCAGCTTCCTCTGGTTTGGTCGACTCTTGGATGAAGTCGGACAAAGCTTGAGCTTTTATGGCTTTCCGTGGCTCGAAATCCACATCATATTCTTGGAGCTCTATTGCCCATTTCACCATCCTTCCAGAGAGGTCTGCTCACCCTATAACCTGTTTCAGAAAGTAATTAGTGCGAACCAGTATTTTGTAAGAGAGGAAATATGGGCGCAGCCTTCGCGCTGTAATTACTACTGCCAGAGCAGCCTTTTCAATTTCTGAGTATCGAGTTTCAGCCCCTTGCATGACCTTACTAACGTAATAAATAGGGTACTGAAGAGATCCTTCTTCTTTAACCAAGGCGGTGCTTAGTTTGAATTCCCCTACAGAGAGATACAAAATGAGGGTATCTCCCGGAGAGGGCTTTGTCAGCTTCGGTAGCTGGGATAAATGATGCTTCAAGTCTTCAAAAGCCTGTTGGCACGTTTCATTCCATTCAAACTTGGTTCCTTTCTTGAGGATCTTAAAGAAGGGGTGACTCTTCTCGGCAGATTTAGCTATGAACCTGGTCAATGCTGTAATCCTCCCATTGAGGGTCTGGAGCTCTTTCACGTTTCTCGGTGGCTGCATGTCCAGTACAGCCTTCACCTTGGCTGGATTCACTTCTATACCTCTTTGGGTGACCATGTATCCGAGGAACTTCCCTGACTTTACTCCAAAAGAGCACTTGGCGGGGTTCAACTTGATGCCGTTCTCTCGAATTACTTGGAAAATTTCCTCCAAGTCTTCCACATGCTGATCTGCCTTGACACTCTTAGCCAGCATATCGTCTACATATATCTCCATGTTCCTCCCCAACTGTCTCCGAAAGACAGCATCGACCATCCTTTGATATGTTGCTCCAGCATTGATCAATCCGAATGGCATTCGAACATAACCGAACGTTCCACACGCTGCTATGAAGCACACTTTGGAGACATCTGAGGGGTTTAGCTGGATCTGGTGGTATCTTTGGTATGCATCCATCATGCTTAACAGCTCGAAGCCTGAAGTTGCATCTACTAACTGATCTATTCTTGGTAGTGGATAGTGGTCTTTAGGACATGCCTTGTTGAGGTCCCTGAAATCGATGCACATTCTCCATTTTCCTCCCCCTTTAGGCACTAGCACCGCATTGGAGAGCCATTCTGGGAATTGGACTTTCACCACATGTCCTGCTTTCAATAGCTTCTCGACTTCTTCTTTCACGATGTTATTCTTTTCAATTCCAAAATTTCGCAGTTTATGTTTCACGGGCTTTGCCTTTGGATCAACATTAAGGCAATGCATGGCTTCTCTGTGAGTTCAGGTCCCAGTTGGGTGCCTATCTTAGTGGCAAAGCCAAATTTCCCTGGGAAGAGCTCCACGCTCATCAGTTCCTTGTCTGTTTTAACACTTACTTGTTCAGGTACTGCACCCTCTACTTTCTTTCTCTTGACCTCAGGGTCATCCCCTCTCGTCCGCTCTAGGCCTTTAGTTAGGGCTCTATCCGCCATCTTCACCGACTCTGCATAGCACTTCCGTGCTTGGTACTGGTCTCCTCTCACTTCTCCCACCCCTGTGGCTGTAGGGAATTTCATTTTCATATGAAATGTAGAAATGATTGCCTGAAAGAGATTCAAGCTGGGTCGTCCCATCACAACATTGTATGATGAGGGGATGTCTACAATAAGGAACTCCACCACGTGGACCTTCCTAGCTGGGGCGTCCCCTAATCCTACCTGTAACATTACTGATCCCAAAGGTTGGATGGCACCTCCAGAGAAACCATACAGAGAGGTATCTACGGGGCGCAGCTTCACACTCAGCTCCATTCTCTTAAAACATTCAAAAAACATGATGTCAGCCGAACTCCCCGTATCTACGAAGATTCGAGCGACATCGAACCCCGCTATATCGGTAGTGATTACCAGAGCATCTTTGTGATCTTCCTTAACTCCCTTCACATCCTCCGGACCAAATCGGATATTGGGTGTCTCCGTCATGCGTCCTACTTCTCTTAGCTGACCCCCTTGCTTTGCCTTTATAGCCCGGACACTCTGCTTTCTCTTCCGAAAGGAATCTCCATCGGCTGGTCCTCCCACAATCATGTGAATCACTCCTCTCTTCGGCGGTGGAGGGGGCATATCTTCGGTCGCCTCTCTGGTTTCCTTCTCTTCCGTTTTTCTTTCATGGTCTTTTCGCTTCTGCCCTCGAGGGCCTTGTCTGTCTCTAAATATAAATTCTTTTAGATGACCCGCTTGGATCATCCTCTCGATCTTGTCTTTCAAGTGGTAACACTGATTTGTGTCATGCCCATATTCATTGTGAAATCGGCAGAATCGATCAGACTTAGGCTTTTGAGGTCCTCGACCTCTGGAATATGGAAATTTCAAGTCTGGATGATCTCCTGCTACCTCCAGTACTTCAGCAGGCTCAATCTTCAAGGGCGTGTATTTCTCAAACCTCCCACGAGGGCCATACCGGGGACCTCCAGAGGGATTACTATCTCTTGTTGATCCAGAGGTCCGAGGGACCTCTGGGCTGGATCGTCTGGAGGGACCTTCCCTTCTTCTCTCTCGATCCTGTGGCCTAACCTCCAGCCTTTTGGCCTTACGGACCTCCTCCAGAGTGAGGTACTTCTCTGCTTTGTGCAGCAACTCATCGAAATTCTTGACTGGCTTCTTAGCTAAGGAGGAAAAGAAATCTCCATCCCGTAATCCGTTGGTGAGGGCGTTGATCTTCACCTCGGGAGAAGCTGTAGGGACCTCCAGAGTTGCCTGATTGAACCTCCGGAGAAAAGCTCTCAAGCTCTCGCTCTCCCCCTGCCTCAGATTGAAGAGGGTCAAGGTGGCCCGTGGTTGTCTCCGGGCACTTGCGAATTGATGGAGAAATAACTCACTGAATTCCTCCCAGGACCGGATAGTATTAGGTTCTAGTTGAGTGAACCATTGCTGCGTTGCTTTCGCCAGGGTGGTCAGGAACACCCTGCACTTAATTCCTTCTCCGTAGCGATGTAATAGCGCAACGTTCTCAAACCTTACTAAGTGTTCATAAGGATCAGCTGTACCGTCATATTCGAAATTGAGAGGTTTGAAATTGAACGGTAGTTCATCTTGTAGTATGCTAGGAGAGAATTGACATCCAGAAACATACGCGGATCTACTTGCTCGATTATTCATCTGTTTCCTCATATCCTTCATCTCCTTCTGCAGGGCCTGTAGTTGATCACTAACTGGCCCTCCGTAAGTATCATCCGTGCTTTCCTCTGCTTCAGGGAGTTCTGTCTCTCGGGGTTCCAGATCTGCATTCCTTCTTACGTTCCGAAGGGGAATGGTTCTCTCCGCTCGGGAAGGCACCTTATCGTCTTCTTCTACCCGCACTCCCATTTCCTTGGACAACACTTGGGAGGCTACAGGTGCCTTATCCTGGGGTCTCGGGGCAGATACCTCCGGGTTTCCTGGTGCAGCTTTGGGGACCCGGTCTCTTTGATCCGCGAAGGCTCTCTCTACAGCTTGCTTAATGAGGGCGTCCAACTGATCGGGAGAGATCAGGAGCGACCCCGAGTCTAGAATGTTCTCTCGCTGAGGATCCGCTGTCTGGGGCTCTGCGGCTTCAAGGTTCTCTGTTATTCTCTCCCCAACCGGTAAGGGACGACTTTCGTCGCCCAAGCCTGGAGTACGAGCTAACGGCTGATTCGATCCAGAAAGCATATGAATTGGATCTTTCCCCCGTCCTCCTCTTGATGGGGGATCCGCTGGCAAAGGGGAATTTTCCCCTTGAAGATTCTTCTTTCCCGAAGCAGATGTTTCGTTTCCGCCACCCATTTGCTCGAATAGGTAGAAATTCGTGAGAAAATCTTTCAACTCTTTCCCACAGACGGCGCCAGTTGATGTGCCAAAATTTGCACGAGAGGGTTGCGTGTCCTCTGGATTGGATGTCCCACTCTTCGAACACGTACAACCACTCCAAATATGCTGCCTTTACTCGAAATCTCCAAGAACCTGCAAAGAGCACGCCGGAGGGGGGTCCGGCGCAGACACTCCGATGCTTAAGTCAGTATCGGGCTTACGAAAATCTCCCAAGGATCTCGAGATCCTTGATGTATCAATTCAGTTCTCAAAGAATATCGAAAAGGTCTTTTTTGTTCAGTATATCAAGTTGTAAAGTAATAGTGTCTAACCTGGGAATCTCCTTGGATTTACCTATTTATAGGAATCCTCCCACGAGAGGAAGTCAAGTCTTCCTCCTTTTACGGAGCTGCCCATAAGACTCGGCCCTGAGGAGTGGATGAAGTCTTCTCCTCTCTCCACTTCCCGAAGACTCGGCCACATTCCTTCTTATTTGACTTGGTTCCCCAAGATAAAGGAGGATAAGGTCTACCTTTTATCAAGTCTAAGCCGAAAATGGCGGAACCTCCCTACATCCAAGGCTCACGACCTTTCCTCAAAACTAATTCTTCTGGAAGCTTCTTTCCAGCCAAAGCTCTCTCCAAAGGGATCTCCAGAGAGGATTTCCCATCAGAGAGTATTATATTATCTGATCCTTCCACTTTTATCTTATCCTGTATACACGTGTCGACTTCTTATTAGGTGACATTTTTAGGCCGCATCAAGTATTATTCAAATTTAATTTCAATTTAACTTTTAGTAACTTATATAATATTCAAACTCAATTTAGGTTTAAAGTTTATGTTTAGTACCTTATATACAATTTAAGTTTAGCAACTTATGTAATATTCCGATTCAATTTATGTTTAAGGTTTATGTTTGATACCTTATATACCATATAAGTTTAGTAACTTATGTAATATTATTCAAATTTAATTTCAATTTAACTCTTAGCAACTTATGTAATATTCAACATTAATTTAAGTTTAAGGTTTATGACATTATGTTTAGTAATATAAAATTTAATCTTAGCAACTTATGTGATATTCCAATTCAATTTAGGGTTTAGTACCTTAGGTTTATCTAATAATAAGATGGTAAAAAAGGAAGTGTGAAAGGTTATTTGGAACGGAAGAAGTATAAGGTAAGGTACTAAATATTAACCTTAAATCTTTGAGTTTGAATATTACAAAAGTTATTAAAACTTAAATTGAAAATTGAATATTACATAAGTTACTAAAACTTAAATTGAAATTGATTTTGAATATTTCATAAGGCGAATATTTGAACACAGAGGGTTAATATCTGAACAAAGAGTATCTTTTTCTGAATTTTTCTCCTAATAATGGAAAATTTTGAATTTAAATATCACTAAACTCTAAATTCTAAACCTTAAATTTTAAATATTACATAAGGTACTAAACTTAAATTGAGATTGATTCAATCATTCATTAAATTTACATATATAAATTAAATGTCAATAAGGTATCGAACACAAAACTCTAAATTCAAAATCGAAAATTGTTATATTACACAAGATTTAAATTTAAATTAAATTATTCATTTAATAAATTTAATTATATAACATAAGTTTCTAAACTTTAATTGTGTACTAAGAAATCTAATTATAGCCCACTAATTTGGGAGGCCAAATTAAAGAAAACAAATTTTATGCTAGGGCCCAAATATGCTATTGGAAGGGCCCAAATAAAGAAATATTAAGAATCCCTAATTCTAATTCACTATTCTGTATCGTGAGAGTTGGGAAGGGGGCAACCAGAAATGTTAGACGGTGGTGGGCGGTGGGGAGATATACACACCAGCATCCAAGGTAAATGGGTTGCGCGAGCCTGACGGCGACGGCGACAGCTTCAGCGTGGCGACGCCGGCCAAGCGACGAGTTGAAGAACGAAAAAAGAGTTTTTTTCTATGTAATTATTCTGCAATTTTTTTCTACTGGTAATTCTTTATAAATTTCCAAAAAAAAGTGTTTTCTGCAAAAAAAATTCTCCTCATTACTGGAGTTTTTCTCGTTCTCCCTAAAATTTCTTCTGCAAATTTCAAAGGAAACCAACTAAGATAAAAAAAAAATCTCTAGTAGGCGTCATCGGTTTTAGCCCGTCGATCATCGGATTTACTTGCCGGACCTGGGATTTATAAATACATAAGGAGGTCTATGCCAGAAATATTTTGGGGAAGAAGGTGTGATAGTATTGGGAAGACAAAAAGCAAAAAGTAAAAAGCAAGAAATGGGAATCTAAAATTCATAGCTTTTAGACACATATTTCGACTCATCTGAAAAGAAAGAATTATAATAAAATTCATAGCTTTTAGACACATATTTCGACTCATCTAAAAGTCCGAACTTGTAGAGAGGGAACCCAGGTCGTTTGACCGGTTTGCTCTGATACCATATAAGAAGGCCTAACTCTACACTCAAAACTTCTCTCTAAGAAGTTTTGCTCTCCAAGTTTTCTTCCCAAAAACACAACCGCTTCGTATTCCGCGTCACTTTCTGCACATTCCTTTAATTTGTTCTTGTTCAGTGTGTTACCTTTCTACACACATTTGGTTTTCTTCTGCTCTTGGGTTTCGAGTTCCGCAATCATTAGATTGTAGGGATTTTGTTTCAGTTTCTGGGTGCTAATCACGCGCGGTGGCATTGGCCTTCTCTCAGTAGTGCGGTTCTACTCTTTAGCCAGCAATGATGAAGGCTTCTACTCGGATTGGGTGAAACTTTCACGGGGTTTTTTTTTCTCATTTTCCAAGCGGCATACAGTGGGTGGGGTGAAGTGGTTTTATGGTTTTTCTCAAATATTGGGGGCGTTCTTTGCCCTATAAATTCCCCTCTTTCACTCTCAGACTCTTCATCTTCTCTCAGGATATTTTCCTCTCTTCTTGTTGTTGTTTGGTATTTGTCTATGGCAGAAAGTTTGAATACTATGATGCAGAATTTTCGCATTTCCAGTCAGGAAACTACTCATATTGTGGCTCAAAGGGCGGAGTTAGCCATTACTCGATTTACGGTGGCTCTGCATTTTGTTGCCAGAAGAACCTTTAGTGTTCGGGAGTTGAGGGAGGTGTTTGATAGGACGTGGAGGGTGTGCACTCCTCTTCGGGTTGCTGGAGTTGGGGATGGGTTGTTTCTGATCACCTTCGGAAATGACGCGGAGATGCAGGATGTTCTTTCTCGTCAACCTTGGAATTTGAGAAAGTCTCTAATGGCGATGAAGCATTTGCATGGAGGAGAGAGACTGTCCCAGCTGCAGCTGAACTTTGTTCCCTTTTGGATCCAAGTGCATGGTCTTGAACTCTTTGCTATGAGTAAGATTTTGGGAATGAAGATCGGGAGTATTGTTGGGGAAGTTCTGGCGGTGGACGCGAAGGATGGGGAGGAAGCTTGGGGGGAATGTCTTCGAATCCGGGTGCTTATGGATATTATGAAACCCCTTTGTCGCTTCTTCTACATTACTGTGGAAGATGAACCGGTGACGACGGTCTTCAGGTATGAAAGACTCTCAGTTTTTTGCTCACTTTGTGGTCTTCTCGAACATTCTGAACAGGAGTGTCTCATTGGCGTTGGCAAGAGTGAGGAATGGTGCAAAAACCACAGATTTTTCCCTACATGGCTTCAGGCAGAGAGAAAGAAGAGCCCCTCAGTTGCAGATCTTGAGAATTTTTTTGAGCTTCTTCGTTTGGGTGCGGCTGAGCAAGCGCGCATTCAGGAGGAGGCAGAGGAACATTCTCGCCGTGCGGAAAGGGGTAAGGGGATTGTTATTGATGAAGGTAGGTGTGCTCAGGAGAGTGAGGAGACTGCCCAGAAAACACGAAGATTGGAAAAAGGTAAAGGTATTGCTACGGAGGAGGAAACTGATTTTCAAGAAGGGGTTGGGGTATTGCAGAGGCAAGTGGTTCATCGTTTCGATGAGATGGTGGGTCGGATGAGGGATTCTATGGAAGAGGGAGGGGTGATGCTGGAATTTTTCAGAAAGGAAGGGAGGATCCTCGGACAGGTAAGTGTTTGTCTCCCCTTTCTTTTACGGTGCCTGCTGGTTTTCAACATTGTTTTATGAAAGAACCTTTAACTAGTGTTGAGAATGGAAAAGATTATCGTGTGGTTCATTTTGTTGGGAAAGATCTTAGTACTCTAGACTATGCAATGTATGTGGAGATCATCCAAGAAGGGGAGAGTCCTTATGTCCCAACTGTTGAACAAACTGAGATTCCTACACATGCAGTGGCTGAAGTGGAAAAAGTGTTTGAAGACAAAGGTATGAATGAGGATTTGGGGTCTATGCAGAGTTGTGCATTGCCGTGTAAGAAAAGGCCGTTGAGGGAGTACGAAGGAGAGATGATGGAATTTTGGAGTGGTGATCGAGGTTGGTCTGAGGGCGAGCTTGTCCGTAATCCGGGTGTTTTCTTCAAAAAAGCTCGGAGTATGATTGAGACATACGGGACGGAGGTGGAGTTTAGGGGTTTGGCGGAGGCTGAGGTTGATCAGCCCCGCCGTGGGGAATGATTGTATTATGCTGGAATGCTCGGGGTGTTAGTAGGTCGCGAGCATTCAACTATTTACGTAGACTTGTAGTTTCTTATCGCCCTAGTATCTTTTTTATTTCAGAAGTTCGTTGTTCTTCGGCTAGAGCCGATGTTTTGAAATGCACTCTTGGATTTACTTCTTGTTTCTATGTGAAAGGTGATGGTTGTTCGGGTGGTTTGTTGTTTCTATGGAAATGTATTGATCTTCGTATCCTTTCTTATTCTCAAGCACATGTGGATTGTATGATTAGGACAAATGATGTTAATTGGAGGTTTACGGGATTTCATGGAAGCCCTTATGCTAATAATCGACATGCCTCTTGGGACTTATTCAAACGTCTTAAGCATTACATTTCTTTTGAGACTAGGGCTTGGCTGGTTAGGGGGGACTTTAATGAGACCCTTTTCCATTCTGATAAAAAGGGGGGTCTTACGAAACCATTGCCTTTTGGATTTTCAGGAAGCCTTAAACCATAATGAACTACAATCTTTGAAATCCTGGGGACCAAAATTTACTTGGATTAATAAGAGGAGGGGTCATGAGTTTATTACAGAAATACTTGACCGCTTTGTTGCCTCACAAGAATGGAGGAATGTGTTTCGAAATCATAAGTGTCAAAATCTTGATTTTATGGGTTCAGACCATCGCCCTATCATGATTTCATGTGATTTTAATCCAATCCATATGAGAAGGAAAAATAATCAGAACTTTCGATTTGAAAACCATTGGGTGAAAGAACCTGACTTCAAAAAGATGGTTGGCCAAATATGGAGAATCAAGGGTGATCAATTGCCATTGAATGAAACCCTCTCGTTGTGTGGTCGGGAGTTGCAGCAATGGGCTGGAAATAAAAGGGGAATATTGAAGACCAGAATTTCTAAAGAACAAGAATGGATCAACGCTGAACTTAACAAAGAGGAATCGGTTCCGAATTTTGATCAAATTGATGTCCATGAAAAAGAACTTGAGAAGCTTCTCTCACAGGAGGAATGGTATTGGAAACAGCGCTCTAGAGTCTCATGGCTTAAGGAGGGGGACATAAATACAAAGTTTTTCCATCAGCGTGCTAATCAAAGAAGGGAGACTAATAGGGTTTCGAGGATTTTGAATTCGCATGGGGAGTGGGTGCTGAGGTATGAAGAGATTTCTAATGTGTTTGTTGATTTTTTTTCAGGACATTTTTACTTCAAAGAACCCCTTTCCTCAATTAATTGATCAAGCCATACGCAATATCAGTTTCCGTTTCTCTGAAGCTCAAATTAATCTCTTGGATGCCCCTTTCTCAAGAGAAGAAGTTGATCGTGCGCTTAAGCATCTTAATCCTTGGAAGGCGGCTGGTCCGGATGGTTTTCCAGCATCCTTTTATCAATCGAATTGGGATACTATTGGTGAGGAGGTGTCGTCTCATATTCTGGGGGTTCTTAATGATGGTAGGACATTGAACACATGGAATACTACAACTATTGTAATGATTCATAAGATCAAACAACCCACTCAGGTATCACACTTCCGGCCAATTAGTCTTTGTAATGTGTGTTATCGTTTGCTATCTCGGGTGATCACGAATAGATTGAAAGCATTTTTGGATGATATGATAGATCAACATCAAAGTGCTTTTATTCCTGGCCGTCTTATTACTGATAACATTCTTATTGCTTACGAATGTATGCATTGGCTTCGGAAGTCCAAAAGTAGAGAAGGTTATGCAGCTATTAAACTTGATATGAGCAAGGCTTATGATCGAGTTGAATGGTCGTTTGTGTTGGGGATTATGCGACGAATGGGCACCAAGTGGGTCAATCTTATTCAACAATGCATATCATCTGTCTCTTATTCAATCTGTATTAATGGAGCCCTTTCCTCAGTATTCAGATCATCTAGGGGTCTTCGTCAGGGTGATCCTTTGTCTCCCTATTTGTTTGTATTATGTGCCCAGAGCTTATCTTCTTTAATTCTGGAGGCGGTTGCTCAACATGTGTTTGTGGGCATTAAGATTGGTAGGGATGCTCCAACTGTGTCTCATCTCTTTTTTGCGGATGACAGCCTTATTTTCATGAAGGCTACGAAGGAGAATGTGAGGGCTTTGAAGAATTGCCTTCAACTCTATGAAAATGCCTCAGGACAACTTATTAATTATGATAAGTCGGCCATTTCCTTTAGCCCTATGACAAAGCATACAAATAGAGAGGAGACACTTAGTCTTCTCCAGGTTCGATCAACCATTGGACATGATATATATCTGGGCCTTCCTACGTTTTCTATTAAAGAAAAAAGGCTTCAATTTGGATATTTGGTGGATCGTGTGCGTCAACGGATTAACTCTTGGAACCATAAAAAGTTCTCGGAGGGTGGTAAGGAGGTTTTAATGCGTTCAGTACTTCGAGCTCTTCCGTCTTATGCGATGTCCTGTTTTCGAGTTCCCACAACAATTTGTTCAGATATTGAGAAACTCATTGCTAAATTTTGGTGGGGCTCTTCGCTGGAGGTTAAAAAAATTCATTGGACAAGATGGAGTGCTTTATACAAACCAAGAGAGGAAGGAGGTTTGAACTTTCGCAAATTGGTTTCCTTCAACCAAGCCTTGCTAGCTAAGCAAGTATGGAGGATCTTGCAAAGGCCAGACTCTTTTGTTAGCAGAATATTCAAAGCAAGGTATTTCAAGGATACAGATATTATGGATGCTAGCTTAGGTTCGTCTCCTTCTTTTATTTGGAGATCTTTGCTTTGGAGTCGTGAGATCATTGAACATGGTACACGGTGGAGAATTGGGAATGGGCAGACTGTGCATATATTTAAGGATCGATGGATACAAGGTGGAAAGGATGGAAGGATTTTTTCGAGAATTGCCAGTGCTTCTCAAGTGGCTCGTTTTTTAACACCAAGTAACTGCTGGAATGAAGGGCTTTTATGTGCTACTTTCCTTCCTGTTGAAGTTGATGCTATTATCAGAGTTCCTCGCTTGGATCCACATTGCAATGATCAACGATATTGGCCTGGCTCTGCGTCAGGCACATACACTGTGGCTTCCGGATATGTCCTTGCCTCTCGACTAAATAATAATATGGATAGATTTCATGCTCCTTCAAGCTCAGCTACGAGTAGTAGGGTACAGGGAGTGCTGAAGGCTATATAGAAACTTAAAGTCCCTCCTAAAATTCTTGTTTTCGGATGGAAGATTTTACATGATTTATTTTCGACGGAAGGTAATCTTGTTAAGCATCATGTACCCATTCTCCCTTGTTGTGGTGCTCCGGTTGCGGATACAATGCATGTCCTTTTCCTATGTAGCTTTGCTAAAGGTGCTTGGAAAAGTCAAGGACTTTGGGGTTTTTTGAAAAATTTGGTCAGGGGATCCTTACTTCAACTTCTGGATCAGGTCCTTGGCTCACCCATTTTAAAGGTACATTTCCCTATCATTGTGGTCATTTCATGGGCAATATGGAGAGAACGGTGTAAATGGCTACATACGGATGATGTTATGCTTGATAAAAGGAAGATGCCAACTGTTTTTGAAATCAAATGGGCTATTGATTATTGGCAGGAGTTTTTAAATATTGGGGAGCTTTCTGTTCAAATGCATAAGGGGATATCATCCAGGGATGAGTCGTGTTTGTATGGAATGACAGATTCTAGACTTCTTGTGGATGCTGCTTTTAATCCTGTGGCCAACTATTTTGCAGTTGGGTTTACATTATTTGAGGACGGAAGATTGGTGTTGGCAGGAGGTGAACGTATTAATAATCCAGGTTCAGTTGTTGCAGCTAAACTAAAGGCTGCAGAAATTGGGATTCATAGATGCGCTAAATTTGGAAAAAGAATTACCAATCTTTGTATGGATTCCAGTATTGCTATTGAGGCTCTTAACTGTCCTGTGGTGGTTGAAGAAAGTGAAAGGAGCATAGTGCAAAGAATCAGGAAGGAATTGGGAACCAATGTGGTCTGGAAGTGTGATCTCATTCCACGTGATGAAAATCAGGTTGCACATTGGGTTGCTCAAGCTGCTTGGAATTTTTCAAATCCTTACGATTGGATTGAAAATGATATTCCACAATATATTAGGGCATGTTTGTTTTGGGATGGGAAATCCGGATTTGGGATTTCGAAACTCCACCCCCGTTACAGTTTGGGATTTTGATTCAGGATTTCAAAATCCTACCCTATAAACCCTATACAAGTCAACCCTATAAATATCTACAAACCCTATATAAATACCTATAAAACCTATAAACCTATTCTATAAAGTTAAATCCTACCCTACATAAATCCCAAAACAAACACAAAACATAAAAAGTATTAAGATTTTAAAATCCACTAGATTTTGAAATCCGGATTTCAAAATCCCAAAACAAACATGCCCTTAGGGATCTAGTTTGATTGTAAAATTTTGACATCCCTGATGTATCCTCTAAAAAAAAAAAAATCTTAAAATCCTCACCAAACAAACTACTAGCTGTGCTGTCGATAAGTAATAAGTCGTTTTATGCACATGTACGTTCTCTAATGAAGAATTAACTCCAAACCGCCGTTCTAACAAGTTTAGGTAGCTGTTATATTTCTTCGTGATATAATTGTTTCCGAGTCAAAGTTGTCTACTAAGCCATTGTTGGGAATAAAATGAGATATGTTTTGATTCAATACCAAAACCCCCTGAGACATGCCTAAGTCAAGATGATTATGTTCTAAGAATGTTAGAACATATAGAATAAGGCTAGATGAGGAGCTAATATGTTAGGCAACTCTTAGTTGATTAGATGCACAATTTGAGGGGGAACACATGCTTTGAAGTCCATCAAGAACAAGTCCCCTCAAGGTTCAAATTCTAGAACCAACACTAAGTCTGTTGAAGACCAACTATACTGATCAGGAGAGTTGTCCAGAGGAGTTGTCTCAGCAGAGTTAAACAAGATCAAGTGTTCTGAAAGCTTGAAGTCAACCATGCTGAAGATTTAGAGACAACTATACCTTAAAGATATTCAAAGTAACATGCTAAGATCACTTTGAAGTGAAGCAAAGGGTAAGAGCCAAGTCATCTGAAATGAGCAAGCCAACCATGCTGATAAGCAAGTCAGCTGATAGTGATAAGGAGAATTGTCCATTTGATAAGGAATGTTGTCCTATCATTGGAACAACCTTCAGAAGCCATGTCCATGTCCTAACAAGAGAATCTTAAGGTCAGACATTGGGAAGAGTGCTGCAGAATGAAGACAAAGTCTATACAGCCGTTTATTTCCCAAATGAGGACATGTCACTATCAAGAATCTGTCTTCTAAGTTGAAGAACTAAAAGAAGACATTTATGGACATTTGAGGCTGCCTCTCCAACGGGCAAATCCTTCGTTTGTCTATAAATACAGAAGTGTGAAGACCATTTGAAGCACCTCAACAATATCCAACTGACCTCAACCTTGAGAAGAAAATCAAGAGTGCTTTCAAAGACTATCTTAGTCTTCAACACTTCTTCTAAGCTGAACCTATTGTATATCCATACACAAGCTTAGAGAGATATCCTAATCCTTATACACTGATCTTCATTGTAAAGGATATCTCATTAGTTGGAACCTTACTTCAATCCTTACCCCTTTCAAGTGAGAAAGTGAGAAGGTTGTTGTAGTAGTAGAAGTGGTAGGAGCTGACTGTTGAGAGAAGAACAGTATCAGTTCTGAGTTGAGAAGAGGGTACTAGGACTCTAGACATCCTAGGGATCAATTCACCAAGGAGTGGTGTTATTGATCAAGTGCACCTTGGCACTATAAAACAAGTTAATTTCAAGAGTGAAGGAATTATCCTGTTAAATCAGGGAAAGTGGATGTAGGAGCTTGAGTCTCTCAACCACTATAAATTCTTGTGTTGCTCTGCTTTCAAGTACTTACATACATTCAACACTGCACTCAAAATTGACCTTTCAAAGAATTCGTACTTAAGACAGTGCAAAAAGACATTTGGACAAGTTCCCTGAAAACGGGACTGTTTGATTGATTAAGTGATTTCAGAAACTAAAAGGAGTCTAAACTAAAGGGCCAACCACTATTCCGCACATATAACTCCTATAGATAGTTATTCAACTAAGTACTCAATAGTACTTAGTAGTTTGATTATCTTCAAAGAGTTAATCATCTTCAGTAGAGTTGTCCAAGACAACATTGCTGATATCTGGTTTGATCAAGTTTGAAAAGAATTTGCATACAAGTGTATTCCCCCCCATACACTTGTTATATACTCCTTTCAGGACCAACAAGTGGTATCAGAGCGGGGGTTCAAAGACCACTGCTTCTGAAAAGCCATCTTGGTTTTCAAAATCACAAATTTGGTGTGGTCACTGAACTAATCTATCTGAAATCCTATCAACTGTTGACTAACTGATTGTTCTTGAGATATGGCCAACAACAATGCTGCTGTTCCACCTCCTGTTGTCCAAGGATTGGACAACATGGCCACAAATCCAGTCAACCACATCTCTCATCACAAATTGCCCATGTTCTCAATAGACAACTATGATTTCTGGAAAATCAGAATGAGGGCTCATCTTGCATCACTTCATACTGATATGTTGAGGGTGATCACAAGAGGTCCTTTTGTGTTCACTCAAGTAAATCCCAGAGTCACTGAAGCTCAAAGAGCAGATGCAAGGGAATTGATTCCCAAAGATGAAGATGACTTCACTGCTGATGAGAAGAGGAAAGATAATCTGAATTATCTTGCCATGAACACCCTCTACCAAACAATTCCAGATGCAATCATGGGTAGAGTCTACCACTGTACAACTGTCAAAGAAATTTGGGATACTCTTGCTGAAATGTGTGAAGGTACTGAAAAGATCAAGGAGAACAAGCTCCAAGTGGCAGTGCAAAACTTTGAACAATTCACAATGGAATCTGAGGAATCCATTGACAAATTTGCTGGTAGATTCACTGATGTGATGAATGAGATCAACTCATTGGGCAAGGTGTACTCCAAGAGAGAAGTTGGTTTAAAGATCTTGAGAAGTCTCACTCAGAAGTGGGATGTCTATGCTGTCATGATGCAAAATACCAAAGATCTCTCCACCATGCCCATGCAACAAATCTTCTCAGAACTCAAGGCTTATGAGTTCGACCTCAATAGAAGAAAGCCTGTTGAGGAATCTTCAAATCCTACAAAGGGAGTGGCATTCAAAGCCAAAACTGCTGAACCAGAAATGCAGCCCACTCCTAGATCATTAAAGTCAGTCTCCAAGACTGAAATGAAGGAGGAACTAGCCTTGATGGCTAGAAGGTTTGACAAGCTAAATTCAAGGTTTGGTAGATACAAGAAATTCTACCAGGATAACAAATTCAGGAGAAGGTACAACTCTCCTGAAGCTCAGGCTGAGGTCAAGAAGCTTGAAGAGAAAAGATCAGAGGACAAGTACTCTGATAGGAGAAGGTCCAGTAGAGCTGAATCTTCATCATCAAAAAGAAGAGATGAACCAAAGAAATATGATGATGAAGACTTGTGCTATAACTACAAGAAGAAAGGGCACTTCCAGTATGACCGCCCTGAATTGATCTCTAAAGAAAGAAGAGAAAGGCAAGCAAAGAGAGACAGAAAGTTCACCAATAGAAAAGCCATGATGGCTGGTGAAGAATCTGAAAGTGCTGAAAGCTTCAACTCTTCTGATGGACTGTTCTCCAACAGTGATGATGATGATGACATATGCAATATGGCTATTGAGGATGATGAGGTATCCTCTACTTCTAGTTCACCATCATTCATTTCACAAAACAATAGTGAAGTCAATCTGAAGCTTTCCCTTGGAAAGTTGATGGAAGATTTCACTATGTTACAAGAATTTCATGACAACTGTGTGAGAGAAAATGAAAGATTGGCCATTGAACTTGCTAAGAACTCTGAGGCAGTTGTTGATGTCAAGTCTACTGAGTTGTATCAACAAGTCTTGAGAAAGCTTAAGGAAGCAAATCTCAGGATAGTTGACCAACAGAAGGAGATTGATTATCAACTTCTCTCTCAGAAGAGAAAAGATTTTGAACTAAAAATTCTAAATGCCAAGTTTGAAAACCTCTCACATGAGTATGACATTCTCAAATCAAGTGAAGAGAGCCTGAAACTAAAGATGTCTGCTCTGAAGAAATTCTCTAGGGCAATAGAGGAAATTCAGAGTTACCAGAGACCTATGGCTCAAAGAAGTGGATTAGGTTTTGATCCATTTGAATCTTCACCTTGTCTTAGTGTTGCTTCTACAAGTAACACTAAGAGAATCTTTGTTAAGTCAGTGGCACAAGCTGAAAATAAAGTAATTCAGCCACTGAACAAAGGAAAGGGCAAAATGGATGATTTGCCTACTCAAGTGCTTTAGGAGACTAGGCCAAAACCTAAGGAAATGGCCAAAGCTCCTGAACACAAGAGGAATGTTGGTCAGTAGAGTAGACCCAATGGAAGGGCAACTCTCCTGAACAATGTCCAGAGGAGTTATCCAAGGTATAATCAGCCTAGGCAAACTCTACTGAGAAAGCCTCAACTGATTAGACCTAAGGACAACTTTCCTCAAAGGCAAAATAAAATGAGACAACCAAAACCCTTCATGCCAAAGGGTAATGGTCATAAAAATGCCTTTCCACAAAGATTTCCTCAAGTAGCACAGAAAACTCATAAGTTCAGAAGGTTTGACAACTCTCCTGAAACTTACAGAGTTAACACTTTCACACATACCTTCCCAAAGGCATTTAAGGGAAAGACAGTGTATGTTGATGCTAGAGGAAAACAACTTAGCCACCTTGAATCAATCAGGGTTATTAGGCAAGTTTGGGTTCCTAAAGGTACAACTAACCTCTCAGGACCCAAAACTCAAAGGGTACCTAAACCTATTTAAATGCAGGTACCAGTGGGCCACAAGAAGAGGAACATGAGTAAAAAGTCAGCATGGTACCTTGACAGTGGATGTTCAAGGCACATGACTGGAAACAAGGAACTCCTCACTGATTTTATTGAAAAAGAAGGCCCAAATGTCACATTTGGAGACAGCTCACAAGCTACAACAAAAGGTTATGGTACTTTGATGATTGGTAACATCAAAGTATCCAATGTGTCTTATGCGGCTGGTCTCAAATATAATCTCCTAAGTATCCGTCAATTCTGTGATAAAGAGTTCAATGTTGAGTTTTCAAGTGGTAAATGTTTAATCAAAGATAAGACTCAACAAATTCTATTGACTGGAACTAGGAAAGGGAATGTGTATTTTGCAGACTGGGACAAGTCTACTGATGCTGCATGTTTCATTGCTAAGAGTTCTAGTGAACAAAGTTGGTTATGGCATAAGAGATTAAACCACTTGAACTTCAAAACAATGAACAAAATTGCTAGAAATGCATTAGTTAAAGGACTACCTAATGAGGTTTTCATTAAAAAGCATGTTTGCAAACCATGCCAAGAAGGAAAACAGATCAAAGCCTCATTCAAAGGAAAACCAGTCATCTCTACTGAAAGGGTACTTGAACTTTTACATATGGACTTATTTGGACCAATTACCCCAGCAAGCATAAATGGTAGAAAATACACATTGGTTGTAGTAGATGACTTCTCTAGGTTCACATGGGTAGTATTTCTCCTTAATAAGAAGGAAACACAAGTCAAACTGCCTGAACTTCTAAATAGATTGTCTAATGAGAAAAGCCTTTAGCATTATCAAGATAAGATCTGATAAAGGCACTGAGTTCATAAACTCATACGTCAATGAGTATTGTACATCAAATGGAATAGCTCATGAAACCTCAGCAGCTAGAACTCCTCAACAAAATGGAGTTGCAGAGAGGAGAAATAGAACTTTAAAAGAAGCTGCTAGAACCTTAATTGCTGATTCAAATTTACCTAAGAGGTTTTGGGCTGAAGCTATAAACACTGCATGCCATACTCAAAATAGATGTTTGATTACTAAGGGGCAAGGCAAAACCCCCTATGAACTCTGGAAAGGAAGAATGCCTAAAGTGTCATACTTTCATATCTTTGGTTGTAAGTGTTTCATACACAATAATGGGAAAGAACAGCTGAAAGCCTTTGATAGCAAAGCTGATGAGGGAGTATTCCTTGGATATTCTCAAATCAGTAGAGCCTTCAGAGTCTACAACAAGAAAACCCTTATTGTGGAGGAAACACCTCATGTTGTGTTTGATGAGTCTATTCATGAGCTCAGGAATGAGAACTTGGAATCAGAAGAAATCATACAAAGGACAACCAGACTGAGCCTAAAGGACAAAGACACTGAATTCATAGATGTTGTCCAAGCCAATCTACCTGAAAAACTCCCATTGGACAACAACCCTGAAGGCATTCCTCCTGAGGCAAACCTCACTGAAGGAAATGGTGAACTAAATGATCCAATCCCAGTTCACACCCAGGTAACAACTACCAATGAAGAAGCAGTCCCTGCTGAGGTAGTTAATGGGTCAAATAATCAAGGGGGAACTCAAAATGTTGAAAATGGCAATGTCCCTGACATTGAGGACAACACCCCTGATTATGATCCTGAATTAGATCCTGCATTCAATTATCCTGAATTTTATGATCAAAATGACTCAACTTCAGTAGAGAACAACTCTACTGAAGAGATCAGAAAAAGAAGGACTTGGTTGTCTGACCATCCTACTGATCTAATACTTGGTGACCCAAGTATAGGAGTCAAAACAAGGAGATTCCATGGTGAAAGTGCTCTATTCTGTTGTTTCTTGTCAGAACAAGAACCAAGTGATATTGAGGAAGCACTTCAAGATGCCAATTGGATCACAGCCATGCAGGAAGAACTAAACCAATTCACCAGAAATGAAGTATGGAGCTGGTGGATAGACCTTCACATCAAGATGTTATTGGAACCAAGTGGGTGTTCAAGAACAAGAAGAATGAGAATGATGTGATTGTCAGAAACAAGGTAAGACTAGTGGCAAAGGGCTAGTGCCAACATGAAGGCATTGACTATGATGAGACCTTTGCACCTGTGGCAAGGCTAGAAGCAATAAGGCTCTTTCTAGCCTATGCAGCCCACAAGAGGTTCAAAGTGTACCAAATGGATGTTAAGAGTGCCTTTCTGAATGGAGTCTTGAAAGAAGAAGTCTATGTGGAGCAACCACCTGGTTTTGAGGTTGGAAACCAAGTTTACAGACTAAAGAAGGCTCTATATGGACTCAAGCAAGCCCCTAGAGCTTGGTATGATACACTGTCACAATTCCTCTTGGATCATGGATTCACCAAGGGAACAATGGACAGAACACTCTTCAGAATCTCTGAAGGAGAGGACATCCTGCTTGTCCAGATTTATGTGGATGACATAATATTTGGATCCCCCAATGAGAAGCTGTGTGAGAAGTTCTCAAAGCTTATGCAAAGCAAGTTTGAGATGTCCATGATGGGGTTGATGAACTTCTTTTTGGGACTTCAAGTCAAGCAATCAAAAGAAGGAATCTTCATCAACCAAGCTAAGTACACCAGAGAAATGATCAAAAAATTTGGGTGTGCAACTAGCAAGCTAGTAAGGATCCCAATGAACACAAATTGGAAGATGGATCCTGATGAGAGTGGTGTTCCAACCAACTCTACTGAGTATAGAGGAATCATTGGTTCACTCCTCTATCTCACTGCCAGCAGACCTGACATCACCTTTGCAGTAGGAGTTTGTGCAAGGTTTCAAGCAAATCCTAAGAAAAGCCATCTTGAGGCTGCAAAGAGGATCTTGAGGTATCTCAAAGGCACAGAAAATCTAGGCCTTTGGTACCCTGCTGATGACAACATTGAGTTAACTGGCTACTCAGATGCTGATTATGGAGGTTGCAGAATTGATAGAAAGTCCACTTCAGGGACCTGTCAATTCTTAGGCAACAAGCTCATATCTTGGTTCTCCAAGAAGCAAAACACAGTGGCTACTTCCACCACTGAAGCTGAATATGTTGCAGCTGGAAGTTGTTGTGCTCAAATTCTTTGGTTGAGACAACAACTAAGAGACTACAAAGTCAACTCTACTGAAGTGCCAATATTTTGTGATAACAATAGTGCAATTGCAATATCACAAAATCTAGTATTGCACACAAGATGCAAACATGTGGACATCAAGCATCACTTCATTAGAGACCATGTGGAGAAGAAGGACATAAAATTGGTCAAGATCCATACAGATCATCAAAAAGCTGATATTCTAACAAAGCCACTTGCAGAGGCAATGTTTCTGGAGTTATCAGCAGAGTTGGGTCTACTTGATCCAGGGAAGTTGGACAAGTAAAATCCATTGGAATTAATGAGTGCAAGGGGAAGTAAATTGGTTTCCAGCAGACTTGGTCAAGTCTACTGAAGTTCAGAAGAGATGACCTCAAATGCTCAGGACTCTTGTCCATTGAATCTCAGGATACTTGTCCACATCTTTTCAGGACACTTGTCCATGTGGGGTCAGATAAGTTGTCTTGGCTATCAAACACTTTTCTTGGTTTGATAAGCACCTATTTTGGGCAATCATTACCTATTTTGATATCTGTCCCATTCCTTTTACAGATATCACCTTTTTGGGATTTTAATTTGTCTCCCACCCAAAAGGTCGCTTTCCATGCATTAAATGCCAAGATTTAACTCTTGTTTGCATTAAACATTTCAAGCCATGATCTATCTCGAAAACTCCCCAAGCATTAACCAATATTTAATAACTTCCACATTTGAATAGAAAACAGTTTTTCACTGTTTCATTGGTTAATGACCATTGGATCAAAACTGGCCAACTCCCCTGAAATCAATCCTAGCCGTCCAAATTGAAATTTCCATTTTCATCCATCGTTGAAAACTCTTGAGACTCACCAACTCATTGACAAACATTCTTTTTAGAATATTCACAAGTCTTAAGAACTCCCCACAAACACTTCTTCCCCAAGTATTCTAAACCATAGCTTTCATCTTCTTCAAACTCTCTCAAAACCCTCTCAAATTTCTTTCTGAAACCTTTAATGGCTCCCAAAGCTAAGTCTGAAATGGTTGTTGATTTCACAAGTAAAGACTTAGACCTTGACTTTGGGTACCTAAGTCACAAAAACAACCTTACCTTTGAGCCAATCCTCTCTTTTGAGAGTGAAGAACCTGAAATTACTCCAACTTTGAGATGGCTGAGGAGAGCTGGTCTCCAAAAGTTCATGCAAGAAAAGCCAGATTCCTGCCTTGAAGCTTACATGGCTGAGTTCTTTGCCTTCCTAAAATGGAGAGGCAAGCCTGAAGATGGTGAAGTTGCAACTAGATTGTCCTTTATTGCAGAAGGAGAAGAGGAGGAAAGATTCCATAGAGTGAAATTTTCAGTGGAGGAGGTTGATGCTGCTTTTGGATTGCCTTCAGAGGGAAGGAATCCAGAATTCTATGGCAATGGACTTGAGCAGGAAATTGTTCAAGAATGGCTTATTTCTCCAGGGCCAATATCCTCTACTCAGCATAAGAGGACTCTCAAGCCCCAATTTCTTACTCTGTTTGAGGTTGTTGTTAAAAGTTTGCTTAGCAACACTGGAAGCTTAGAGCAGGTTAGCCACCCCAGAATTAGAATCATGGCTGCTGTGATTGATGCTAGTGACAAAGGCATCAAGTTTGATTGGAGAACCTTCATCCTGTCTGAGATGATGAAGGAAAAAGCCAAGTTCAAAGTCAGAGCTCACAACAAGGTTGTGATGGAGGGCAAACTGAGATATTGCACAAGGGCAAGTCTCTTGATTGAAAAGTTTGCTCACTATTCTGAGATGCAAACCTTTGCAAAGCCTCTCCCTGCCCAAAAAATCATGTTTAGAAAGCTTAGCAAGAAAACGGAGCAAAGAAGGATGCTACTGGCCAAACCTGCTGAAGAGAAGGTGGAGGAGAAGCCCAAATTAAAAAGGAGGACAAAGGCCAGAGTAGTAAAGACAAGGAAAATGTCTCAAATCCCCTCAGAGGAGAATTCAGGAGCTTCAGCTGAGATTGAAGAAGTTGAAAAAGAGGGAGTAAGCGTGCCTTCTGATCATTCAGAAGAGTTGAGGCAAAAGTATAATGAGACTACACAGAAGTCTAAGGGTGATAAAAGGTCCAGGGAAGTTGTCCCTGAGAGCGATGGTGAAGGAAGTGGGAGCAGTAGGGCTAGCAAGAGAAGGGCCAAGCCTACTGAGAAAGTGTTGGAGCTTCAAGAAGAAAAATCTCTCCAATTGGCTCTAAGGGAGAGCAGAGCTGAAAGCAGGACTAAATCAAAGTCTAGAACCAGTTCTTCTGGTTCTGGAACTCCAGAGTCCAAGGTCCCTGAAGATCAACCTTTAGTGGCCAACATCCCTGAAGCTCAGGATCCTGAACCCAACTCCCCTGAAACCCACATAACCCCAACCAACCAACCAATCACCCCCATCAATCTTACAAAGAGATATTCTCCAGAAGGGAGTGTGCAAAGAAGTGGGATAGATGTGCTAGCAGATTTAGCAGTGGATGAGACAAGGCTGCAATCACCCCTTGACTCATCTATGCTCAATTACTCAAAGTTTTTAGAAGCTGCACTTCATGAGCCAACCCCCCTGAGCAAAGCCCCTTCAGATCCATTGCTCTCAAAAGCAACTGAAGCACCTTCAACTGCACCCAATCCTTCTGAAGCCAATATCCCTGAATTTAACCTTCCTGAAGCCACACTAGGAGAACCCAGAGCCAACTCTCCCATAACCCAAAGTCCCCATTCAAGTGGAGATGAGGAGGAGTATACTTATGAAAGTATGCTCAGAGGAGGAGCCAAGGCTACTGTGGACAGTTTGTATCCACAACTTGCTGAATTTCCAAGAATTCAGAAGATGTTCCATGATTTGAGGATGCTTGTGGATGTGAAGGACAAGACCATAATGGAGATATCCCAAGTCATCCAAGATAAGGGTGCAAGCTGGTGGCAAGTGGAGGAGAGCAGATTGCTACACTTTGCTGGTGTGATAAAAACTAGATTCCTTATTGATGAGAAAGTTTTTGCAAAGTTGGTAGATGATAAGATCATTGAGGAGAAGGAGAGAAAAGCTAAGGGCATCAGACACCCTGATAGTAGCTCCAATGATGATGATTCCCCTGATGATCCCTCAAACCCTTCAAATCCCAACCCTCCTGAAACCCCTCAAGCCAACCTCCCTGATCTTTCCCAACCAAGACCTTCTGTATCAGGCATAATTTCAAACCCCCTAGAACCTATCATAGGAAAGGCTCTGTATCTTCAGAGGTGTTGACCAAGGGTGGTAACACAACCAAAGACACATCTGCCAATGAAGGTTCTTCTGAACCCAAGGCACAGCCTAAAGATGTGGAGGTTCCTATTTTAGAGGCTAGTTTGGTTAAGGCCTATTCAATGTCAGGAGAGTTGGACACTGATCAGCCCTTAATCATTCAGGATGACTCAGTGGCTGCTGAAATAAACACTGTGATCTCCCCACAACTGCCATCTCTGAACCTTGTTGAAGGTGGAGATGCTGCAGGATTAGGTGATGGAGTTGAAAAGGAGAATTTAGTGGAAAAATGAGAGGGAGAAGTAGATGAAAGAGAGGTTATAATCACTAAGATAGTGAGTGTACCACCAAATGAGGGTGATATAAGTGAGGAAGGGCAGGCTATTCTTGAAGTCAAATCTGAACTTCAGGAATCCCTTGATGAGAGGAGGCCTGTTCCTTTAAGTGAGGAAATTATTACTGAAGGAAGAAAAGAAGTAGTTGAAAATGAGAAGAAGACTGCTGATGTATCAGAGTCTTATGAAAAAGAAACTGAGGGTGATGAGTGTGTTTTCACTAACCCCTTTGATTTGTCTGACATTGCAGGTATAAGTTTTGAACAAATCTTTGGAGATGACTTCTTGACAGATGCTCCCATCCATGTTGATTCTGGATCAGCACAAGCCTTACTTGGCTTGCAATCAACAAAGTTGGATTCCTTGGCTCATCAAGTTCAATCAGCTCATGCAGAAACTTCTGGAGCATTGGATGAGCATGGAAGAACCTTGGCATCTGTAGAAATGAGATTAACTGGCTCTGAAGATGTGGTGCTACCCACATTGGAAGCAAGAATAAAAGGAGTGGAATCTGGTCTTCAAACCATTTCCATTGAGGTTCAAAAAGCCAAAGTCAGTATGGAGAACATCTCAAAGGAAGTCAAGAAAGAACAAAAGCTGCTCAGAGATAATCACAATGCCAATGTTCAAGCTATAAGGCTAACCATCAAGCAAGCACTTAGAAAGAAGACTGCCTTGCAGAAGAAAAGAGCAGAGGCACAAAGACTTGCAATGGTGAAAGCAGCTTCAGAGAAATTTTCCCAAGAGGTGATGGCCAACATTGCTGAAGGTGCAGTGGCCAACCTTACTGAGCTTCTAAAGGCCCAATTGGATGCATCTCTGAAAGCAACCTTGGAAGAGGTTGTCCAACAAAAGATGAAGCCTGTTCTAGCTTTCCTTAGCTTGAGCAGTGATAGGATGCAAAATATACATGATGAGAATGTATATTTGTTGGAAGAGATGAAGTCTCTAACTCAAGCCCAGTCCTTAATGGCATCAACTATGAGTGAACTGAAGCCTACATGTTTTGATGAAGCCAAAAAGGGGGAAAGGGAAAGAGCAAGGGCAAAAGGTGCCTTAGTCATTGGAAGCCCAGTGAAAGGGAAAGACAAAGTTGCTAAAGGAAAAGGGAAAGAGCCAGCAGTGCTGAACTTAGAAGAATTGGATGAAGAGGAACAGTTAGCACTTGCTTTGAAGAACTCAATGGCCTCAGCTCAAGAGGAAGGAGCAAGATTAAAGCAAAGGCCAGGTGGTGAAGTGTCTGGTTTGGACAAAGATGCTGAAGGTGTCCAAACTAGAGGAAATATCAAGAGGGCCAAAGGAAAGAAAAGACAAGGTGAGTCATTTACTGACTTACCCAACAGCCTTGATCTGCCACCTGAGTTCAGAATTGATGATGATGAGCCTATCTCAAAGAAGGCCAAAACTGCTGAAGTGTCCAAGACTGCTGAAGATGCTAAGTCTTCTGAAACTGACAAAAGTGCTGAAGGTCCCAAGTCCACTGAAGATGTTGAAGAATTGTTTGCTGAAGGATTTGGACCTGAGCCCAAAAAGAAGACAACAGTCCTAGCTCATGATCCATCAAAGCTGTTTCATGAAGGGTATGGCAAAGACCCTGAAACTCAACAGAAACTGGCCATGATGAGGGCCCAAGAGAAGATGGACTTGATGGATGAAGCTAATAGAGCAAGAGACAAAAGAAGAGCAAATTTTCAAAAGCCTAAAAGGAAGAGAGCAACTTACAACAAGATGAAGCCACAGCTGTTGATCCCAATGGGCACCAAATATCCTCACTTGGATAAATGGGTGCCAATTCAGCTGAATGACTTATGGGAGGAAACCAAAAGGGAGTTTGTCTATGACTTCTATGTCATTGACAGATGGAATGGAAAAGATGTCAACTCCACTTTTGCTTAGTTCATGATAGAGTATCACAGAGAGCTTTATCAACAACTACTTGCAGCTGCTGATATTGTAAGATTTGAACTCACCCCCAAGCCAATCATATACATGCCTCCAAAGCTTGATGGATGGATTGATCAGTCAAAGATCCTGAAGGAATTTACAGAGATCCTCAAGCTGAACAAGATGGTTCTTGGACCCAAGGGAACAAACCAAGAAGCCATGGAAATTAAGAGAAGAGTGTGGGCACAATATGGGATGGTGCCACCTCCTGAGGATGATCTCTGATTTGGCTAAGTCTTCTGACCTTTTTATGAATTAAAACTTATCTTACCTGAAGATATGTTTTTAATTGGTCATCTATGCTGAAGTTTTGGTCAAGTTTGCTGAAGTGGTGTGCTCTGATAATTTGTTTGCTCTGATATGCTATGGTTACTCTGACTTAAGTTTTGTGCTCTGATACTTGAAGATCTAGATACTATTAAGTGTTTAGTTGTTTTGCTCTGATACTCTAGATCTCATGCTTAGTATATGCTCTGAAACTTTTTAATGAAATGATAAAATGTAATAGTGTCTTGAATTCATGCTCTGATATGTTAACCTCAACTATCAACATGCTTGTAATGACGTTTAATGAATGATAGTTGAACTTACTTTGAATCAAGAAACACTATTGCAGAAATCTCTCTATGCCTATCTTTGAAACCTAATTGCACTTGAACAGTGAGTACACTAACACATTATTTTTCAGGAATATTGATCTTAGTCATGTCTTCTGAAGATAAATGTGATAGGTGTAGTCAAGTCACTTTTGCATAGAATGTATAGGTTTTGGCATCATCAAAAAAGGGGGAAATTGTTGGGAATAAAATGAGATATGTTTTGATTCAATACCAAAACCCCCTGAGACATGCCTAAGTCAAGATGATTATGTTCTAAGAATGTTAGAACATATAGAATAAGGCTAGATGAGGAGCTAATATGTTAGACAGCTCTTAGTTGATTAGATGCACAATTTGAGGGGGAACACATGCTTTGAAGTCCATCAAGAACAAGTCCCCTCAAGGCTCAAATTCTGGAACCAACACTAAGTCTGTTGAAGACCAACTATACTGATCAGGAGAGTTGTCCAGAGGAGTTGTCTCAGCAGAGTTAAACAAGATCAAGTGTTCTGAAAGCTTGAAGTCAATCATGCTGAAGATTTAGAGACAACTATACCCTAAAGATATTCAAAGTAACATGCTAAGATCACTTTGAAGTGAAGCAAAGGGTAAGAGCCAAGTCATCTGAAAGGAGCAAGCCAACCATGCTGATAAGCAAGTCAGCTGATAGTGATAAGGAGAGTTGTCCATTTGATAAGGAATGTTGTCCTATCATTGGAACAACCTTCAGAAGCCATGTCCATGTCCTAACAAGAGAATCTTAAGGTCAGACATTGGGAAGAGTACTGCAGAATGAAGACAAAGTCTATACAGCCGTTTATTTCCCAAATGAGGACATGTCACTATCAAGAATCTGTCTTCTAAGTTGAAGAACTAAAAGAAGACATTTATGGACATTTGAGGCTGCCTCTCCAACGGGAAAATCCTTCATTTGTCTATAAATACAGAAGTGTGAAGACCATTTGAAGCACCTCAACAATATCCAACTGACCTCAACCTTGAGAAGAAAATCAAGAGTGCTTTCAAAGACTATCATAGTCTTCATACACTTCTTCTAAGCTGAACCTATTGTATATCCATACACAAGCTTAGAGAGATATCATAATCCTTATACACTGATCTTCATTGTAAAGGATATCTCATTAGTTGGAACCTTACTTCAATCCTTACCCCTTTCAAGTGAGAAAGTGATAAGGTTGTTGTAGTAGTAGAAGTGGTAGGAGCTGACTGTTGAGAGAAGAACAGTATCAGTTCTGAGTTGAGAAGAGGGTACTAGGACATCCTAGGGATCAATTCACCAAGGAGTGGTGTTATTGATCAAGTGCACCTTGGCACTATAAAACAAGTTAATTCCAAGAGTGAAGGAATTATCCTGTTAAATCAGGGAAAGTGGATGTAGGAGCTTGAGTCTCTGAACCACTATAAATTCTTGTGTTGCTCTGCTTTCAAGTACTTACATACATTCAACACTGCACTCAAAATTGACCTTTCAAAGAATTCATACTTAAGACAGTGCAAAAAGACATTTGGACAAGTTCCCTGAAAACTGGACTGTTTGATTGATTAAGTGATTTCAGAAACTAAAAGGAGTCTAAACTAAAGGGCCAACCACTATTCCGCACATATAACTCTTATAAATAGTTATTCAACTAAGTACTCAATAGTACTTAGTAGTTTGATTATCTTCAAAGAGTTAATCATCTTCAGCAGAGTTGTCCAAGACAACATTGCTGATATTTGGTTTGATCAAGTTTGAAAAGAATTTGCATACAAGTGTATTCCCCCCCCCCCCATACACTTGTTATATACTCCTTTCAGGACCAACAAGTCATTCAATTAAATAATTGTTGACAAATTCTATTATGCAATCTAGTGTATAAATATTTTAATATTCAATTTAATATTTAAATCAACAATTGATTCAATTTATTAGATAGAGTACAATATTTACTTGTATATGTGCAACCAATTGAATGAATTGAATGCACTTTGGGAGAAATTTTCGCTTACTGAGGCTGAAAGTTCTGAAATTATTCTGGATGAAACGAAATTCTATGATCACCACACTACCTTGATAGGAAAATTGGCTATAAAAAAAAACATCGGGGCGGTGGAATTGGAACTGGCACTAAAACGAGTTTGGAGGTTATCTTCATCGCTGAAAGTGATCCCTGTAGACGATGGTATTTTCCTCTTTGACTTTGTTGATGAGGAAGTACGGGATCGTATCTTCAACCGACAACCTTGGAATTTCAAAGCCGCTGTGTTGATCCTTGAACGTCTGAATGGGGATGAACGCCCTGCAGACGTGAAACTCACTACTATCCCTTTCTGGGTCCAAATCCATGGGCTCCAGATTCGAGCCATGACAAAATATGCTGGGGTCCTCATTGGATCTTCCATTGGAGAGGTGCTGGAGGTTGAAGGCCAACAAGATGGCACGGCCATGGGCAGGTGTCTACGGGCTAGAATTCTAATTGATGTTGAGAGACCCTTGAACCGAGGCATTGTGGTTACCATCGCCGGAAAACGAATGGCTCTCTTCTTCAGGTATGAAAGATTGATGGACTTCTGCTTCTCATGTGGACGTATGGACCATATTGAGAGAGACTGCTGGATCTTACCCTTGGATGGGGGTAATCCATATGGACCTTGGATGCGTGCGGAAGGCCAACGCTGTATTGATCCCTCCGACGTATCAGCTTTCATTAACAAACAGCTGGAACCACAGGAGGAAGATGAAGCCCCCGAAGAAGCTATGGAATCTGAATTGACTGAAGAGACCCCGCCACGCGAGGGGGTCGATAAGGGCAAAGGTATTATGCTGGATGGTCGCAAACGGAATTGGAAAGAGGAGGCTAGGAATGGAACAGGTAATAAGAAGATCTGCACTACTACTGATGATGACAGCAACTCGGGTCACAATCTTGAAGAAATATCGGCGGTGCCTGGGATTATACAGCACTGCCGGGCAAAATGAGTCACATATGTTGGAATGCACGAGGTCTTGGGGGGCGTCGGGCATTCCAGAACCTGCAACGTCTAGTGGCGGAGCACTCCCCAAATTTACTATTTATCGTTGAGTCTAAAATTGCTAGTTCTTTATGTAATAAGTGGAAATCTCTGTTGGATTTCGACAATTATTTTGGTGTTGACGCCCAAGGGCGAAGTGGTGGCTTGCTGTTATTTTGTTTCAATAATACTACGATGAATTTGTTGTCGTACTCTAAGGGCCACATTGACTGTATTGTTTCTTCTTCTCATGGAATTTGGAGATTTACTGGTTTCTATGGCCATCCTAATCAGGCATATAGAACCCAGTCTTGGGATTTGTTAAGAGCTCTTCACAAACAATCTGTCCCAGGTATTGATAAATGGATTATTGGTGGCGACTTCAATGAAATTTTACTTAACTTGGAAAAACAGGGCGGCAACCAACGACCCACATCTCAAATAGATAATTTTAGGAATGTACTTGCAGAAGTGGGAGTTTCTGATTTGGGTTACTCGGGGCCTCCTTTCACATGGGTTAATAGGCGACTGAATTCTGATCTTATTTTGGAAAGACTCGACAGATTTGTGGGTTGCATAAACTGGATCTCAACCTTTCCTCTTGCAGAAGTTATACACTTGGGTTTCTATGGGTCTGACCATAGACCCATCAAACTACTACTCGACGGTAGCTCTCATTTTACTCAAACACATACCATGTGGAGGAATAATAGAAGATTCATGTTTGATAATTCCTGGCTAACAGAGGATAAATTTCAGACTATTCTGAACGATTCTTGGCGTGCCACGACGCATACTTCGGGTATTGAAAGGAAACTCATGCGTGTGCAAGATGACTTGGGCTCATGGGCAAAAAACTCGATTGGGAACCTTAAATCCTCAATCGACAAAGCAAGAGCAGAACTGAACAGGTTAACCAACAGAACAGATGGATATTGGGACGTGCATCGTATTGGTCAGGCGGAAGCGAGACTAGATAAGCTGCTCTCAAAAGAAGAAATTATTTGGCATCAACACTCCAGAATTAATTGGTTGGCGGCGGGTGATAGAAACACAAAGTTCTTTCACCATACAGCTTCTGCTCGTCGAAAGAAGAATTGTATTAAGGGCATCCGTGACTCTCATGGAAACTGGGTTTCAACTCAGGAGGAAATCCAACAAATAGTAACAGTTTTTTACCAAGAACTCTTCCAATCGAATGGATCATCAGCTGCTGATATTGAATTGGTGACTAGAAGTGTTCAACCTACTGTTTCTGAAGACATGAACAACTTACTTTTGGCCCCTTTCTCTTCAGTTGATGTCCGAAAGGCACTCTTTGATATGCAGCCATCGAAAGCGCCATGACCGGATGGATTCAATGCATTATTCTTCCAAAAATCATGGAATATAGTGGGTCCAGAGATTACTGAAGCTGTTCTTAGGGTCCTCAATGATGGGGCTGATCTAACGCCTTGGAATTCAACATTGGTCACCTTAATTCCGAAGATAAAAAAACCGGAAAGTATGAAAGACTACAGGCCAATTAGCTTGTGTAATATTGTTTATAAAATTGTAGCACGGGCAATTACCAACAGGCTCCGAGGGATTATGGGCAATATTATTGACACAAATCAAAGTGCATTCATCCCGGGGAGATTGATCACTGACAATGTTCTCATTGAGTTTGAATGTATGCATTGGCTACGGAATAATAACAGTAAAGGAGGTTATGCAGCTCTCAAACTGGGTATGAGCAAAGCCTATGACAGGGTGGAATGGGATTATCTCGATGCAATCATGAACATGTTAGGCTTTTCCACACAATGGATTAAACTTATAATGAACTGTATCAAGTCTGTTTCCTATTCTTTTAACGTGAACTCTAGCATATGTGGAAAGGTGACCCCCTCGAGGGGTTTAAGACAAGGGGATCCTCTATCCCCCTATCTTTTTGTCTTATGTGCACAGGGTTTATCGCTGACGACAGCCTGATCTTCTTTAGAGCCTCGAAGGGAGATTGCAATAATATTAAAGGCTGTCTTGAGGTCTATGAACGAGCTTCGGGTCAGATGGTCAATTTCGACAAATCTGCGATCACCTTCAGTGCTAAAACTCGAATAGAGAATATTGATGAAGTTAAAAACTGTCTTAATATTGGAGTGTGCCGAGGACATGAAGTCTACCTAGGCCTCCCTACATTCTCACTTCGCAGCAAGAGGGTGCAGTTTTGCTATTTGAGAGACAGAGTAGCTAAAAAAATTGATGGCTGGACTAATCGATTCTTTTCGGAAAGTGGTAGGGAAACTCTCATAAAATCTGTGATTCAGGTCATCCCTACTTATGCTATGCAATGTTTCCGTATCCCGACTTCTATTTGTGATGACATAGAAAAGATGTGCGCTAAATTTTGGTGGGGAGGAACATCTTCCGAAAATAAGCTTCATTGGAAATCTTGGGAGGCAATGTGCAAACCTAAGGTGGAGGGAGGAATGGGATTCCGCAGAATGGTGGATTTTAATAGGGCACTTTTGGCTAAACAACTATGGAGGATGATTGCATCACCATCTTCCTTGGTGACACGAGTGTTCAAGGTCCGTTACTTTAAATACACTGATGTTTTGAATGCCTCTATAGGAACCAAATCATCCTACATATGGCGTTCTCTCGTATGGAGTAAATCTATAATCCAAGAAGGATTGATGTGGAGAATTGGAGATGGCACCTCCATTAACACCAGATGGGACTCCTGGATCCCAACATTACAAAGCGGCAAAATTACTTCCTCCGTTTCATTTGAAGGTAATACTTTGGTCGCAGAATTTATTTCTCCAGAAAGGAAATGGGACGAACAAAAATTGGAAGAGCACTTTCTGCCATATGAGTGCTCAGAAATCAGGAAAATTCCTATCGCAGAAAATCCATCTCCGGATTCCTTATATTGGAGGTGGGAAAAGAAAGGGAAGTATTCAGTTCGATCTGCGTACAAATTGGCCCTACACATAAGGGAATCGATGGAAAGACAAACTGAGGCCTCCACTAGTACGTGTACTCAAGACATGTGGAACAGTATATGGAACTTGGATATCCTCCCTAAAGTGAGGATATTTTTATGGAAAATAGCCTGGCGAATCCTAGCTACAGAGCAAAATCTCGCCGAGCGTCATATTCCAGTGTCAATAAGATGTTTCTTCTGTAACGCCGCAAATGCCGATGAATCACATTCACTTATCTTCTGCCCATTAATGAAAGGGGAGTGGAAGCGAACAGGATTGTGGGAAAAACTGAAACAGGGGAGGTGGGCTTCGATGGTGGATATATTGCAATTCATGAAGCAGATTCTCGATCATGATAAATTTGAGGTGTTTTGTTTACGCCTATGGGGGGTATGGAAAGAATGGTGCAAACTCAAACACAACCCAAATATCTTGCGAAAAGACAGGGAAAGAGATAAACAAATTTATGTGGATTGGGTTGTGATGTGCCAAAATTTGCACGAGAGGATTAGGTATCCTCTGAAATAGATGTCCTTCTTCCCGAATGTGTATAATAGTCCTGATTAGATTATCTCCTCTTGGAATCTTCGAATGACCTGCAAGGAATACACCGGAGGGGAGTCCGGTGTGGACACTCCGATGCCTAAGTCAGTATAGGGCTTATCAAATCTCCCAAGGATCTCAAGATCCTGGATATCTTAAATCAACTCAAAGAATCACAAGCGGAGATGTGGATATTTGGTGTATTAGGTTTTTTAGGTGTAAAGTGTCTAACCTGGAAATATCTTCAAAATTACCTATTTATAGAGATATCTTCCGGAGAGGAAGTCAAGCCTTCCCCTTATCTCGGAGTTGCCCATAAGACTCGGCCCTACTGAGGAGACCCAGTCTCCCTTACTCTCCACTTCCTGAAGACTCGGTAGCATCTTATCTTCGTGGACTTATCCTCCTAAAGTAAAGGAGGACAGAGTCTTCTGTTCATCAAAGCTAGGGCGGAAATGGCGGGAGCATCCTATATTTGCGACCCACGATCTTAGCTAAAACTGTTTGATTCTGATATTCATCTCCAGACGAAGCTCCCTCCCGAGAGCCCTCCGGAGAGGATTCTTTATCCAGAGAACCCTAAATGAATTCTATCCATTCTTCCCAATCCTATCATTTATACACGTGTCGACTCCTCATTAGGTGACATTTTTAGGCCGCATCATCTACTCCCCCCTACTCTCGTAAAAGGGAGATATCTTTTGTGAGAGTAGAAAAATTTCCTAGAACTTTATACGGAGGTCTTTCTGGAGAAACGTGTATCTCTTTGCTTTGGAGAGGAAGTTTCAAAACATTATCTCCTCCAAAGACTTTTCCCGCCTTCGATCCTGGAAGTCTTTTCGGCTTCCGCGCGTGGACTTCACGCGCCCCCCCTTTCTCTGCCTCGTTATCCTCTCGAGGAAAGTTCTCGACTTTTCCCCTTATCTCTCCTCATTTACTTCACGCAACTACTCCCTTTTCCTCTCCTTTCTTTTCAAACTTCATTCTCCCAGAAAATTCTCGTCGTCTCCATCTTTATTCTCCGGTGTTCTTTCTCCCAAGCTCTCGCCATCGCCGGCCGTCTCGCTTGATTCCATAGTTCTTCTATTCAAGGTAACCCAGCTATCTTTTTTTTTCTTTTATTATCACTGTAAATCGATGTCGAGTCCCCCTACTAGCCAAAACTCTTCCGAAGCGACTCCCTCTCTGGTGGGGGATCCAGAAAATAAAATTTCCCTCGCTTCCCAAATAGATCATACCCATTTAGCTAGTCTTGCTCATGCCTACGGTTTTCCTTCTGAGTACACCTTTCGCGCTCCTCGCTCAAATGAACGCCCAGATATATCCCAGCCCCAAACCCTTGCTTTTTTCGAAGCACATCTTAGGGCAGGACTGCGATTTCCGATCCACCCCTATTTGGCTGCCATATCAACCCGCATGCAGATTCCTCTTAACCAATTCACTCCAAATGCTATCCGTACCATGATAGGCTTCTTCATCCTGGTGAAAGGGAATGGGGGCGACCCGACTGCTGAACTGTTTCTGAGCCAGCATTCTTGTAAGGTTAATGATGGTTTTTTCTACGTTAGTGGACGAAGGTCCCGTGTTTGCAAATTCCTGAAAAAATTCCATGAAGAAGACTCGTCCTGGCGAAATTATTATTTTTTCGTCACAAGTCCTACTGATTGGCCATTTCCTCACGGAGATTGGTTGTTCCACAATCCCGGCGTAATCCCTCCTCCTCTGAAAGCTTACTCTGTTTCTAACCATACTATCATGAGCAACCTCAATACTCACATCCGTCTGAAAGACTATTTTGACATTGTTGATATTTGCAAAAATCATCGCATCCTCTCCCACTTTGGCTTTTGTTCTCAAGATTTCCCTTTAGGTCCTCAAGATGGTAAAAAATCTTCCACTGCTGTGTTTTTATTTCTTGCATATGGTTATTTTCATGCATTCTGAATGTCTTCTTGGTTATTTGCAGAGATGAGTTGGCTAACTCACATCTCCCGGGATACTCCTGCTCTCAGCATAGTAAAGGCCCCCGTGTTATCTGCTTCAGAAGATCCTCCCAAGGCCCCTCCGTCTCCTGCTCTTGAGAGCTCCGCTAAGACTCCGGCTCCAGAGGGTTCTTCAAAAATTCCTCCTCTCCCTAGCTCTTCCACTCAGGTCCCAAGTTCAGTTGCTAAAAGAACCCGTTCGGCTGCCAACGCCATTTTTGCTGACTGTGGGACTTCTAAGAAAAAGAAGGGAAAAACGCCCCGTACTCTTGTCGAGAAAAGCTCCTCTCCATATGAACTTCTCCATCGTCTCATTGACCGATGTCTCGTTCCTTCCCATGCTACTGCTTCATCTGATTCCTCCCCTCCTGAGGACCAACTGCTCCATGGCGCTCATCTTTTCGCAGAGGTATCTTCTATTTTTTCTTATTCACGATCTTTGTTTTCTTTACATCTCCAACATCATTTTCCTTTTCTTTGTAGTTTGGCGTTACCTATGCCAAGATACTCGACCGAGGTGTCGAGATGGTGGCTGAACTTGAGCTTCTCCGAGCTGAGGTGTCCTCCTTTCAATTGTCCTTCAAGGATATTACTAGGGAAAAGGAGGAGGCTCATAAGCGAGCACAGGCTCTATCCGAGGAGTTGTCTTTCTTACAGACCCAAAGCCAGCAGGATGCTGTCAGGATCAAGCGTCTGGTGCAGGAGGTAGGGCGGATGAAGCAGGAGCTGCCGGATGTTGGGGTGCGGGCTTGCATTGAGTCCCTATTCACTTCTCCCTTGGGCCAAGAGTTCTTAGAAACTCTTCATACTCAGTGGTTGTCCAGTTTCCTGAAGAGCTCGAGCTTTCTCTGTGCCATGGGGCCGCACATTCCTCATTTTATCGATCATGGCTTCAGCAACGCCATCGCCGAGCATTCAGCCCCAGGATTCGATGGGACTTATTCTCGTGAGTTTCATCTGGATCGACTCGCTACCCCTCCAAAGTTCCTGGGGGATCCTCAAGAGAGTCCAGACAGTCCTTGGTGGCTACCCGGGATGGGCCAAGCTATTGCCAAGTTGCAGGCTGCCAAGATAGGTATGGCTGAGCTAAAGCCTCTGGAGCCACTTATTTATCCTTATGCTTCTGCTCCAAAAGTGGCAACAGAGATGGATGGAGGGACCGGCACTGCTGATGCTATGGGGAGTATGAAGGATCCGGAGGAAGGTGGAGGATCTAGCAATCATGTTGCTGGGGAAGAGGGCACTGCTGGAGTAGCTGAAGGAGTTGAGGTTGAGGGGGTTGCTGCCAAGGAAGCTGCTGCTGAAAAAGCAATTTAAATATCATATTCCTGATCATCATAAACAATCTACTTTTCTTTTGTTTTGCTACACTCTTTATTTTCTGCTCATAACATTTGCTCCTCATACTTTGTAGGGGACCCCACACTCCTGGATATGTGGGGGCTTTTTGTAGTAATTATGTTGCATGCTTTATTGTCTCTTTCTTTCTTGCATGAGTAGCTTACAAGATCAGCAAGGAATGTGTTGGAGGTGTATTCTCTTCCCCCCCTCTTTGTTGGTCTTGTAGGCTAATCTGGAATTATTTCTCGGCACCTTAGCCTTTAGGCCTCTGAGTGTCTCCCACTCTTATTCTGAAAAGATTTTATTTCATAAAACCCTCTCATTTTAGTAACCCACTTAGGTCTCAAGTAAGATGAGGGCTCTCTGGAGCACCTCGGCCTCTAGGCCTCTGAGTGTCTCTCACTCTTATTCTTAAAAGATTTTATTTTATAAAATCTTCTCATTTCAGTAACCCACTTGGGTCTCAAGTAAGATGAGGGCTCTCTGGAGCACCTCGGCCTCTAGGCCTCTGAGTGTCTCTCACTCTTATTCTTAAAAGATTTTATTTTATAAAATCTTCTCATTTCAGTAACCCACTTGGGTCTCAAGTAAGATGAGGGCTCTCTGGAACACCTCGGCCTCTAGGCCTCTGAGTGTTTCTCACTCTCTTTTTCTTAAAAGATTTTAATTTATAAAATCTTCTCATTTCAGTAACCCACTTGGGTTTCAAGTAAGATGAGGGCTCTCTGGAACACCTCGGCCTCTAGGCCTCTGAGTGTTTCTCACTCTCTTTTTCTTAAAAGATTTTAATTTATAAAATCTTCTCATTTCAGTAACCCACTTGGGTTTCAAGTAAGATGAGGGCTCTCTGGAGCACCTCGACCTCTAGGCCTCTGAGTGTTTCTCACTCTCTTTATTGTTATATTTATACGTCGCATATTCGAATACGAGAAAGATAGGTAAGACATAATAATTCTGAATAAATCTTTCTTCAAAAAGGGATAAGACTTCATTGATTTATTGTCAAGTTTCAACATAGGCCATAGATAACCTACGCCGGTCTCATTAAAAACCTCCATACGGAAAAACCCCAAAGGGGAAAGCCGTAGAGAGGGAAAAAGAGCTCCGGTGAAGCCGCAAAAATACATCAAGCAAAATATGAATCCATGCGAAAAATCACGAAACAAAAGTCATAAATGGTCTCAAGACCTTACACTTTCTTCAAATAAAGAATCTCTTCAAATGGCAAACGTTCCAGGGTCTAGCTATGTCGACCCCTTCCATACTCTGCAGTCTATATGCTCCTCCTTTCAGTACCTGTGTGATTCTATAAGGCCCCTCCCAGTTGGGCTCTAACTTTCCCGTGTTTTTTAGGGCGTCAGCTCTTCTTAGCACCAGATCGCCTTCTCTGAAGGACCTCGGGATCACCTTCCGGTCGTATACGGCTTTAATTCTGCTCTTATATCTTTCAGCCCGTACTCTGACCATCTCTCTTTCTTCTTCCATCAAATCTAGAGCCTCTCTCATCAATCTTTCATTCTGATATTCTTCAAATTGGGCGATTCGGTGTGATCGCAATACTGCCTCTGGAGGTATCACCGCCGCAGCTCCGTAGACCAGCTGAAATGGGAACTCTCCAGTTGCTGTCTTTGGACTAGTTTTGTATGACCACAATACATTATCTAGCTCGTTTACCCATCCTTCTCCTATCTTCGTTAGTCTTGTTCGGATACCGTCTACTATCGTTCGATTAGTGACCTCCACTTGTCCATTAGCTTGAGGGTGAGCTACAGAGGTGAATCTCTGTATTATGTTCAGTCTTGCACACCATCCTCGCACATTTTCTCCGTTAAATTGGGTTCCGTTATCGGAGATCAATATTCTGGGTACTCCGAATCTGCAACAGATCTGCTTTCTTAGGAATTTAATCACATTCTCCTCATCTATCGTAGCTAAGGGAGCAGCTTCCACCCATTTGCTAAATTAGTCCACTGCTACTATCAAGAACTTTCTTCCTCCGGAGGCTGGAGGGAAGGGTCCTACCAGGTCGATTCCCCATTTAGCGAAGGGACAGGGAGAGTGCATCGCTCCCATCTCCTCCGCAGGGGTCCTTATTAATGGGCCGTTTTTCTGACACTTGACACATTTTCTCACGAACTCCTTAGCGTCTCTTGTCATGGAGGGCCAATATAATCCAGCTCTTAAAACTTTTTTCACCACTGCTTTGTATCCTTCGTGACTAGCTGCATCCCCTTCGTGGATTTCTTTGAGTGTGTACATAGCCTCTCGAATTGATATGCACCTCAGATATGGGTGTGTGAATGATTTTTTGTATAAATGCCCTCCAATAAGACAATATTTGATTCGAAGGGCTCGGGTCTCTCTAGTGGTAGGAGCGTCTGTTCCCTTGGTGAGTTCTATCCATATAGCTCTTCTCCAATCATCTTCCTCTTCAATAGAACCAATGGGGTTCCCCAGAGTCTCTCTTTCTGCCACTACTAGAGTTACTGTTCCTTTTCCATCAAACTCTGCGGAGCTAGCGAGCTTGGAGAGGCTGTCCGCTTGTATGTTCTTCTCTCGAGGTATCTGGACTACCTCGCACTCTTGGAACTTGCCCATCATTTCTTTGGCTCGTTCTAGATAAGCAGCCATCCTGCTATCTTTGGCTACGTATTCACCATTCACCTGCTGAACAACTAATTGGGAGTCTGAGTATAGAGTTACCTTTGGAGCTCCTAATTCTAAGGCCATCTCCATTCCTCTGATCAAAGCTTCGTACTCTGCTCCATTATTTGAGGTCATGAATTGAAATCTCACCGCAAATTGCAGGTCCTCTCCTCGCGGGCCTGTTAGCACAATCCCTGCTCCACATCCGCTCAAGGTTACTGAGCCATCTACATACACTTTCCATCCTTCGACTTCCTCTGGCTTGGTCGATTCTTGGATGAAATCGGACAGATCTTGGGCTTTTATAGCCTTCCGCGGCTCAAAATCCACGTCATATTCTTGGAGCTCGATTGCCCACTTCACCATCCTTCCAGAGAGGTCTGCTCGCCCTATGACCTGTTTCAGCAAGTAATTAGTGCGGACCAGTATTTTATAAGAAAGGAAATATGGGCGCAGCCTTCGCGCTGTAACTACCACGGCCAGAGCAGCCTTCTCGATTTCTGAATATCGGTTTTCGGCCCCTTGAATGACTTTACTGACATAATAAATAGGGTGCTGCAGAGATCCCTCTTCTTTGACTAAGGCAGTACTCAATGAGAACTCTCCCACGGAGAGATACAAGATGAGGGTATCTCCCGGAGAAGGCTTTGTTAGCTTCGGCAACTGGGATAAGTGATGTTTCAAATCTTCAAAAGCCTTTTGGCATGTTACATTCCATTCAAATTTGGTTCCTTTCTTGAGAATTCTGAAGAAGGGATGACTCTTTTCAGCAGATCTAGCTATGAATCTGCTCAATGCGGTAATCCTCCCATTGAGCGTCTGGAGCTCCTTTATATTTCTTGGTGGCTGCATATCTAGTATCGCCTTCACCTTAGCCGGATTCACCTCTATACCCCTCTGAGTGACCATGTATCCGAGGAACTTCCCTGATTTTACTCCAAAAGAGCACTTGGCTGGGTTCAACTTGATGCCATTCTCTCTGATCACTTGAAAAATTTCTTCTAGATCCTCTACATGTTGATCTGTTTTTACGCTTTTGGCCAACATATCATCTACATATATCTCCATATTCCTCCCCAGCTGTCTTCGGAAGACAGCATCGACCATCCTTTGGTATGTTGCTCCGGCATTGATTAGCCCAAATGGCATCCGAACATATCCAAACGTTCCGCAGGCTGCTATGAAGCACACTTTAGGGACATCTGCAGGGTTCAGTTGGATCTGGTGGTATCCTTGGTATGCATCCATCATGCTTAACAACTCGAAGCCTGAGGTTGCATCTACTAGCTGGTCTATCCTTGGTAGCGGATAGTGGTCTTTAGGGCACGCTTTGTTGAGGTCCCTAAAGTCGATGCACATTCTCCACTTTCCCCCCCCCTTAGGTACTAGCACGGCATTAGAGAGCCATTCTGGAAATTGGACTTTTACCACATGCTCTGCTTTCAATAGCTTCTCGACTTCCTCTCTCACAATATTATTCTTTTCAATCCTGAAATTTCGTAGTTTCTGCTTCACAAGTCTTGCCTTTGGATCAACATTAAGGCAATGTATTGCTATCTCCGGAGGGATCCCTGTCATGTCAGCTGGAGAAAATGCAAATATATCGGAATTTCGACGTAATGTAAGTATTACCTTTTCTGTGAGTTCAGGTCCCAGTTGGGTGCCTATCTTAGTGGTGAAGCCAAGTTTCTCTGGGAAGAGCTCCACGCTCATTAGCTCTTCGTCTGTTTTAACATTCACCTGTTCGGGTATTGCTTCTTCAACTTTCTTCCTTTTGACCTCAGGGTCATCTCCTCTTGTCCGCTCCAGGCCCTTAGTCAGGGCTCTGTCCGCCATCTTCACAGACTCTGCATAGCACTTCCGTGCTTGGTATTGGTCTCCTCTCACTTCTCCTACTCCAGCGGCGGTAGGGAATTTCATTTTCATATGAAATGTGGAAATAATTGCCTGAAAGAGGTTCAGGCTGGGTCGTCCCATCACGACATTGTATGATGAAGGGATGTCCACGATAAGGAACTCTATCAAATGAACTTTCCGGGCTGGAGCATCTCCCAACCCTACCTGTAGCATTACTGATCCCAAAGGTTGGATGGCACCTCCAGAGAAGCCATACAGAGAGGTATCCACAGGACGCAGCTTTACACTCAACTCCATCCTCTTGAAGCATTCGAAAAACATAATGTCAGCCGAACTCCCCGTGTCTACGAAGATTCGGGCAACATCGAATCCAGCTATGTCGGTAGTGATTACCAGAGCATCATTGTGATCTTCTTTGACTCCATTAACATCTTCCGGCCCAAATCGGATATTGGGCGTCTCTGTCATACGTCCCACTTCTCTTAATTGGTTTCCTTGTTCCGCTTTTAGAGCTCGGACGTTCTGCTTTCTTTTTCGGAAGGAATCTCCATCTGCTGGCCCTCCCACAATCATATGAATTACTCCTCTCTTTGGCGGTGGAGGGGGTATATCCTCTACCGCTTCTCTAGTTTCCTTCTCCTCTGGTTTTCTTTCAGCTTCTTTTCGTTTCTGCCCCCGAGGGCCTTGCCTGTCTCTAAATATGAATTCTTTTAGATGACCCGCCTGGATCATCCTCTCAATCTCATCTTTCAAATGGTAACACTGATTCGTATCATGCCCATATTCATTGTGGAATCGGCAGAATCGATCAGACTTAGGCTTCTGAGGTCCTCGACTCCTGGAATACGGGAACTTCAAATCTGGATGGTCTCCTGCTACCTCCAGTACTTCAGCGGGTTCAATTCTTAAGGGTGTGTATTTCTCGAACCTCACCCGAGGGCCGGATCGGGGACCTCCGGAGGGGTTGCTATCTCTAACTGCTCCAGAGGTCCGGGGGACTTCTGGACTGAACCGCCTGGAGGGGCCTTCTCTTTCCCTTCTCCTCTCTCGATCTTGTGGCCTAACCTCCAGCCTCTTCGCTTTCCGGACCTCCTCCAGAGTGAGGTACTTTTCTGCCCTGTGCAGCAGTTCATCAAAGTTCTTAACAGGCTTCTTAGCTAGAGAGGAGAAAAAGTCTCCATCACGCAATCCGTTCGTTAGGGCGTTGATTTTCACTTCTGGAGAGGCGGTAGGGACCTCCAGAGCTGCTTGATTGAACCTCCGAAGGAAAGCTCTTAAACTCTCACTTTCTCCTTGTCTCAAATTAAAGAGGGTCAGAGTGGCCCTCGGCTGTCTCCGGGCACTGGCAAATTGATGAAGGAAGAGCTCACTGAATTCTTCCCAGGATCGGATTGTGTTAGGTTCCAACTGGGTGAACCATTGTTGGGCGGCTTTTGCTAGAGTAGTTAGGAATACTCTACACTTTATTCCCTCTCCATAGCGGTGTAGCAATGCTGCATTCTCGAACCTCACTAGGTGCTCGTATGGGTCTGCCGTACCGTCATATTCAAAATTAAGGGGCTTGAAATTGAATGGTAGTTCATCCTGTAATATGTTAGGGGAGAACTGACATCCAGAGGCGTGAGCAGATCTACTGGTTCGGTTGCTCATCTGCTTCTTCATATCTCTCATCTCTTTCTGTAAGGCCAGTAGTTGGTCGCTGACGGGCCCTCCATAGGTATCATCTGTACTTTCTTCTGTCTCAGGGGGTTCTGTACCTCGGGGTGCCAGGTCTGCATTTCTTCTTGTGCCCCGGAGAGGGATGCTTCTCTCCGCTCGTGAGGGCACTTTATCATCTTCTTCTGCCCGCATCTCCATGTCCTTGGACAACACTTGGGAGGCTCCAGGTGCTTCGTCCTGGGGCCTTGGGACAGGTGTCTCCGGGTTCCCTGGTGCAGCTCTAGGAATCCGGTCTCTTTGGTCAGCAAAGGCTCTCTCTACAGCTTGCTTGATGAGGGCGTTCAATTGATCGGGAGAGATCAGGAGCGGCTCTGAGTCTAGAGTGTCCTTTTGTTGAAGATCTGCGGTTTGAGATTCGGGGGCCTCCCGATTCCCCGCTGTGCCCTCTCTGACCGGTACGGGATAACTTTCATCCTCCAAGCCTGGAGTAGGCGTTAATGGCTGATTTGATCCAGAAGGTACGTGGATTGGATCTTTTCCCCAACCTCCCCTTGGCGGAGGATCAGTCGGCAAGGGGGAATTATCTCCTGGAAGACTCTTCTTCCCGGAAATAGAGGTTTTATTTCCGCCACCCATTTGCTCGGACAGGTATAAACTCGTGAGAAAATCTTTCAATTCTTTCCCACAGACGGCGCCAGTTGATGTGCCAAAATTTGCACGAGAGGATTAGGTATCCTCTGAAATAGATGTCCTTCTTCCCGAATGTGTATAATAGTCCTGATTAGATTATCTCCTCTTGGAATCTTCGAATGACCTGCAAGGAACACACCGGAGGGGAGTCCGGTGTGGACACTCTGATGCCTAAGTCAGTATAGGGCTTATCAAATCTCCCAAGGATCTCAAGATCCTGGATATCTTAAATCAACTCAAAGAATCACAAGCGGAGATGTGGATATTTAGTGTATTAGGTTTTTTAGGTGTAAAGTGTCTAACCTGGAAATATCTTCAAAATTACCTATTTATAGAGATATCTTCCGGAGAGGAAGTCAAGCCTTCCCCTTATCTCGGAGTTGCCCATAAGACTCGGCCCTACTGAGGAGACCCAGTCTCCCTTACTCTCCACTTCCTGAAGACTCGGTAGCATCTTATCTTCGTGGACTTATCCTCCTAAAGTAAAGGAGGACAGAGTCTTCTGTTCATCAAAGCTAGGGCGGAAATGGCGGGAGCATCCTATATTTGCGACCCACGATCTTAGCTAAAACTGTTTGATTCTGATATTCATCTCCAGACGAAGCTCCCTCCCGAGAGCCCTCCGGAGAGGATTCTTTATCCAGAGAACCCTAAATGAATTCTATCCATTCTTCCCAATCCTATCATTTATACACGTGTCGACTCCTCATTAGGTGACATTTTTAGGCCGCATCAGGTTGAGAGCCTCTTGAATAATTATAAGCATGCGAACATGATGATGAAAGGGTCAACATTCATAGGGGAGGCTGCTGATCCTCTGGATAATTTCCATAATTTCAATGGAGCTAAGCTAATTGTTGATGCTAGCTTTAATGATGTTATGGGAAGATATAGTGTTGGGTTTGGAATTATAGACAGGACAGGGAATGTACTTGCTGCGGGATGTACTGGTATTGCCGCTCCAGGCTCCGTCTTGGGTGCAGAACTACAGGCAATGGGAAAGGGTCTGCTGCTATTTGAGCAGCTTGGCTTGGGGCCGATGATGATTTTCTCGGACTCAAAAGAGGCAGTTTCAGCGGCACTAAATGATGAGGAATACTTTGGTCAAGAAAGAGATATAATTAAGAGTGTGCGGGAGTGCATTGCAAGGCTCGAGGTTAGTGGTATTTTTTGCATGCCACGTCGATATACGATAGTAGCACACGAGTTAGCAAAGTTTGCGAAGAACTCTCCAATTCCTCAAGCTTGGATTGGAGTAGAGATCCCGGTGTGGGTTAGAAATGCGGCTCAGGCTTTAACTGTGTAATACATAGAGCTCGTATTTGTCTTAAAAAAAAAAAAGTATCACTCATAATTGTTTCGCAAATAGAAATATCTAGTAAATCCATTTCATAAGAAAAATTCACAAATGGTCTTATAACTTTGCCTAAATTCGCAAAAGATCCTATAACTTTTTAACATTATCAATTTTTAGTCCTTCTAGTCCAATCTTAATAAAGATTGGTGTATGGTATAGCATTGGGCTTTTCCCTTTTAAAATTTTGTTGCTCTAGCATTGGGTAGTTTGAGTTTCACTACAAAAAATGTTCGAAATCGTGAGGGAAATTGGCGAGTGCGCGTACGCACTCCCCATTTTAAGAGGGATTCGACGAGGGACAATAATTACGAGGGATATGGCGATTAATATGAAATCCCTTGCGAAATTGCGAGTACATTTAATATCCCTCACCATTTCATGAGGGATCGATATTACGACAGTAATTGCACTAAGGATTTGGCGAGGGCCAGCCCTCGCAATCTTGGATGAAAATATTTGGAAATATCTCCAATATATGCTCGATATATCCATTTTTCGGGGTCACCGATATCGATATTGGGAAGAACCGATATTTCCACGACATTTAAAAAAAAAATGGAAATATCGGTAAATATCGGTAGACAATAACAATATCGAGCCTAATGTCGGTAAAATATCGAGAAAATATCGATAAATTTCGAAAAATATCGATAAATGTCATACAAAATAACATAGTACATTATATTTTATATAAATTTATCACTGATATAAAATGTATTCAAATTATTTTGTTGATTTTATGTACTAAAGGTTTGTTATTAAATTTTTTTAATTTTTAAAATTTACCGATATCGATATTCGATATCGATATATCCATCGATATTTCCATAAATTTAATGTCTCGATATTTGCACCGATATCGATATTTTCATCCTTGCTCGCAATTTTGATGACTTCATTTAAATATTGGCGAGGCATTGTAGGCCCCTTGCCAATTTTTTATATAAATTCGTCGTACACCTTCTCCCCAAATCAGATCGACTCGAAACCCTTCATAGCATAAGCTTCCATCGCAGGTAACGTGGATCGAGGCCCCATCAACTTGATTCTTGCTCTACGTGTCATCGTGGTTGTTTCTACGGTAAAATTTCTCATTTTAAACGATTAAATTGACATTGTGTACGCACTTTGCTTAAGATTTAGACCATCTCTTACATCTAAAAAAAAAGACCATCTCCAACTATATAACATAAATAGAGTTTAACTTTAAAAATAGAGTTTCGCTCTTTTCAACTGTACTCTATTTTAAATATTTGAAATAAATATTGAATAAACTTCATATATGAAGTTCACTATTCAAAACTCTATATTTTGTATCTATTATTTTATTAATATTTACAATTATGTATTAAATTATATATTAATAATTTATTAAATATAATTATTATTCTATTGTTATACTAATTTATAATATAATTGTGATGTGGATAAAATGCGTCGTCCTATCACATATTGACAAGTGGTCTCCGAGTAAATTATATCTAATTCAGTTATATATTTATTCATCTTTATTATATTGATCATAGGCCTTTTAGATATTGAATTGGGCCTAAAATGGACCTAAACACACAAAGATCCAAGCAAATGGGCTGGATTAGCCCAAATGAGAACGAGTCAAAAGTCTTTCCACCTTTGTAGGAGAGCAGTTGGGCCAAAATCTGGATTCTCGCTATTCAGACTTGGGGAGCTCGAGCACCCCTAGGTCCCCGAGGTTTGAAATCACGAATCTTGCGTCCCTAGCTTTGACCATGTTGTACAGATGATTAGTGGCGAGATTATCTCGCCCACTCCCCCTATTTTCGGAGTTTCAAAGCGTGAGTAAGGAGAAAGAGGTTGTGGACTTAATCCACAAGGTGGGGAGTTGAGGAAAAAGGGGAAGTGGATAACCCTTCCCCAAGGAGGTATTATTTAAACATTTTATACGTCATTTTTGGAATATCAACGACTTAAACACTTAACCAACGACAATATACAGTCTTCCACCGGAAAAGTGCCCCGACGTTCTTTCCGGCGGAACTGTAAGAGCTAAACCAAAGATGACATACCTTGAAAGTCTGTTTTCTCCAATTACTACTACTTTGAGCTATATTCGAGCTCCTTATACACGAGGCTCCTTCCCCACGAATACTTTCCAACCACCTTTCTAACTTGAGCGTCGGAGGCCCAACGTCGGGGACCTCTCCAGCAGGGTTTTTGCAGGTTTTCAAGGCCTTTTGAGACAAAGAAGTGCGGTCGTTATCAAAGGGACGCTTGCGTAATCTTGACGTAAGGTTAGACAAATGTACCAACTGTTGTGTGTTCTTTTTTTACACCTCAAATTGTAATAGTGTAATTTTTTATTTTTTTTGTGTGTATTATTATTACCAACAAAAAAATAACATAAAATACAATAAAATATAGTACATTATATATTAAATATGAAATACATTACATATTAAAACGGACATAATGCATTACCTAGCTACATATAACACCGACATATTAAAATAAGTGAACACAAACTGAAAATAAATACAAATACAAATAATATTTAAATAAAAGTAATATTTAAAAACTACAAGTTTATTTATATTTTATAATTTTGATAAAACCAATAATATTTAATTTATAATTTAATTTACTAATTGATTATTTAATTGTATAAATTAATTTAAATATGAAGATAAATATATTATTTAATAATTGTAATATATTGAAAATTGTTGGTCCTTGGTGGAGTATGACACAAGTGTATGGGAGGGGGAATGCACTTGTGTATGCAAATTCTTTTTCTTTTCAAACAGATTGTCTTATCTGGGAGGTTGTCTTACAACAATCCTGAGAGTGAACTTCAATAGATACTTGTCCTACTGAAAACTATTGAGTGATCAGTTGGATAAATATCTAAGAGAGTTGCTAAGTGCGGAATGTGGTTGGCCTTTTTCTTAAAGGAATGCGCCAAGTTAATTTCTGAAAACACAGTGATCAGGGACTTTGTCCAAAACAGATTTTCTTTACTTACTGAGATAGACTCTTTGGAATATGATTGAATGCAAGTGTTATAATGAAAGCAGTAGGTAAATGACACACAATTTATAGTGGTTCAGAGACTCAAGCTCCTACATCCACTTTCCCTGATTGAACAGGATAATTCCTTAACAATGGAATTAGCTTGTTTTATAGTGCCAAGGTGAACTGATCAACAACACTCTCTTAGTGCTTTGATCCCTAGGATATTCTGAGTCCTAGTGCTCAATCTCTCTGAGTTAAGACTGTGTTTCACAATAACAGTCCTTAACTCCCCACTTCTACAACAAACACTTTCTTCACTTAATGAGATAAGGGTTTGAGGTTTGGTTCCAACTAAAAGAGATATCCTTTACAATAAGAATAGTGTAAAGGCTTAGGATATCTCAATGCTAAGCTTGGGATTGTACAAAGATTGACTTAGCTATTTGAAGTGATCAGGAAACTTGGGATTCTTAAGAACAACTTTGGTTTCCTTTGATTGCTTGATGATAGTGTGATAGCAAGTAGTTGGATGCTTGAATCCTTTGATCACTTCGGAATTTATAGGCAAATTTGATCAACTATCCGTTGGAAAGATAGCATTTCAAACTTGTCTATTTGCAGCACCATTGAAACGGTTGAGAAGCTTGACATCCTATTATCCACTATGTAAAAGCTTCTTCAATGGTTGCTTGAATGAATGGGTTGACTTCTGAAAAATGCGGCTGAGATGACTTGTGTCAGATTCCAAATTTGCACATTTCCCAAGGTTGATTTGTGGCAGACTCTACACTCAACCAACGGTCAGATGGGACAACTCCCCTGAACATTCCTGCTGCAAACTAGAATGTTCCAACATTCATTCAATGCTTTAGTCTTTAATGCTTCTAAGTCTTCAATGCTTAGTTCAGGCTTGATGGCAATAAATGCTTCATTAAATATGTCTTTTGTGAGTATAGCATTCAATGCTCTTGATCATTAGCACTTCAACTGATCTGAAACAGTTCTTATCAGTGCATGAAGCTTTGCCTTATCACTCTTTGATCCTTTCAGCCATGTTGTCCACTTCAGTCACCTTGTCTTGTATGCTTCAACAAACTTGACCTTAAGTACTAACACTTAGTGAGCTGCCTAACATTTCAGCTTTGGACAACTATCCTGAACTATTAATCTCATAACATATTTTGAGATTTAGACTTAAGCATTCATACTTACTCAAGTATCTTGAGACAACTAGACTGATCTATATTAGAGCATATCTCAACTAATCTGATCATCATCAATCAGGGGTTTTGGTATCTAAATCAAAATCATTTTATTCCCAACAATTTCCCCATTTTTGATGATGCCAAAACCTATTACAAAGGGAACTTGACTTATACTAAGCTCTGTCTTCAGGATAGATGAACTGGTCAATTTTCCTGAAACAAACTGTTAGCACAAATAATAAATCAAGTATATAGGTCATGTTAGGTTAGTTGAGATAATGAGTTGTTATCTCTTGTTGGTCCCTGAACGAGTAGTGAATGGGATTAAAGTCTAGAGGGGAGGGGTGAATAGACTTTAAAACTTTTTCAAGAGAGTTGGGAACCTCTTCTGATTGCTATGTCAGCTGGACTACAAGTCTGCTGGTCCAGGTGACTATAGTGATCTGATAGAGGAGGTTATATGCGGAATTATGGTAGGCCTTGTTTAGACTCGTTCTCTTAGTTTCTTTTGAAAGTGCCAAGTTATTTACTTAATAGAAATACTCAGCTGATGCTGGTTTGAAAGTTGTGGCCTTGTTTTGAAGACAGTTAAAACACAGTATGCACTATATAAGATAAATGAAATGACAGTAAAGTAAAGTGCAGAAAGTAGATAACACCAGGTTTATAGTGGTTCGGATATACGATCCTACGTCCACTCTCACGTCCTAACGTGAAGTTTAATCCCTTTAATTTACCGCAAATTACAAGGGTCTTGACCTTTATAGTCCCAAGGATAGGACTTTGAGATCTGAGCCGTCCTAACAGCTACGGTCTCCACAAGTGATTGTAAGCACTTGCACTTTGAGGGTTTCAAAAACTTTAACCTTTCGGAGAGGGTTTGGGGTTTTTGAAGAGTATCCAACTAGTGATTCAAGCTTATAATTTGCATAATCACTTTGCCTAAAACAAATGATATACAATGTGAAATAGGTTTCAGGTTCTTAAGGGTTGGATAGAAATCACTTAAGAGCTATGGATAATCTAATGGATTCTAGCTCTTTGAGAATTCTTGAGATAATACGACTTTAGCTTGATTGCTTGCTGGAAATGTTGAATTCTCTTGTTGTGACTTCGTGTCCTTGTGATTTCTCATCCTCTTGTATTTATAGTGGTGATTGCTTGCAACTAGCCGTTGGAGTTGACTAGCTGTTGGGGCAATCTTTCCATAATGGCTTGATTCCTTGATTCCAGCCGCTTGATTGCTTCAATCCTGGGATCATGTCAATCTTCTAAATAAGGTAGGTCTCTGTTTAAATTGCAAGATGACTTTGGAATCAGCCGAGTCCTGAAAGAGCACATAGTCGTCTGATCTGAACTTCTAGTCTTCTGACTACTCTTCTGGCCTTGAGTCTTCTGTCTTCTGATATCAGCAGAGTAAAACTCTTCCGATCTGGCAGTTCTTTTGTCCTGCTTTAGGCCATCTTCAATTTGGGACTCCATCAGTCAAGTAGGTATACAAGCACCTATCTTAATTGGTCTTCAAGGATCTCCTAGTCTTCATGTCTTCTACTCTTCTCATCTTGAGGAAGTGCATGTAAGCCTGGACTGTGCTGATCAACTAATATATATACAGTCAATCACACAAGACTAGTCTAAGTTGTTCTATACAAAGTCAGCTGATCCTATTACATTTATAAACTCTAAGTGTTTTGGCCATCAAAACTATTCTAACATCAAGTAGGGCTTAGGGTGAATTTATATCCCAACAATTTCCCCCTTTTTGATGAAGCCAAAACTATATATGATAAATGCTCTTAATAAGATAAGATAAGAGTTTATAAACTTCATAAAAACTGAAGTATCTAATGAAGACAATGAGAGTTTGTCTTGAGAGCAAAGAGAACTAAACTTGAATATATATAGAACTTTTACAGATTACAAGTAATAGTTTCTTTAAAGCTTTGAAAGAGGTCTTCATCAGGTCTTCTGATCTTCAGATGCGGAAAGCAAGGTACAGACGAGATCGAACTTCTTCCATGTGCTGCAGGTCTGTAACATTCTCCTCTTCATAGATCTTCTCTAGGATCCTTTTGACTTCAATTAAGTCTGTTCTTCCAGAATCCAGAGTGGGAGGATCCCATTTGGGTTCTTCAGGAGTTAGAATTCTGCAGTTGTCAAGTTCTTTGGCTGTCTTGACTACTTCTTTCCAGAACTCTTGATCTTCAATGTTCATGAATTGATTGAACTGGAAGAATTCATCTTCATAGGTTGGGAGAGGGCCAAATTTTCTTACAATGTGGTGTTGAATTTGCCATTTCTTCTTCAGAGGGTACCACCTTGGTAGCTCATCTTGAAGGGCTAGATAATCCACATAGTTGCTATCAAACACCGGACCTTTATCTTTCTGTGCCAGAGCATTTTCTTTCAATGCTTTGTCCTTGAGAGCTTTCCTGAGTTTGGCTATCTTCCTGTCAAATTTGGCTTTGACTGCTTTCGCATCTTTTAGCTTCTTTTGCTTAAGCTCTTGAGCTTCAAGCTCTTTTCTTTTCTTCAACTCTAAAGCCTCTTTCTCTTCTGCAGTAGGCTCTGCTGGAGTTGACTTCTTGCTTGATTTCTGAGCTTGCTCATCTGCTTGCTCATCTGCCTTCCTTTTCCTAGTCATCCTCTTCTCAGGAACTTGTTCTGTAGAGGCAGTGATCTGCAGACTTTTGGCAGTTGCTTGAGTGGGAGTTTGGATGTCTTCTTGAGCAATTTCTTTGCCTTTGCCTTGCTTGCTCTTGATTTTGCTTGATAAACCACCCAAGGTTTCATTCAGCTCATCTTGAGATACTACCATTACAGCTTGCTGTGCAGTAGTCTTCTCTAGAGCTTTTATCAATACATCTTTCCCCTTTTTGGCTTCAGCAAGTGCAGCCGCAAAAGGCTTCATGGCATTCAGAATCTCCACTCTGAGAGTTTGGTGAAGAGCCATGGCATTGACTTTGCCAATATGAGTCAGATGAGTGATGCTATGGTCTAGAATCTGAGCATGAGAGTTGGAGGAGGAGGCAGCTTCTAGTTTAGCTGTAAGTGCTTCCAATTTGGTTGCTGTCTCCTTCAGCTGAATCTGAAGTTTTTCATTCTCTGCTATAGCTGATTGGAGAAGAGCTCGACCTTTAGTAGCTCTTGCTTCAGCATCTTCAATTCTTTTCTTGTAGGTGTTTTCCATGCGGTTAACCTCATTAGTGTAGAGATCAGCAAACCTGGTGGAATAGTCACCTGCCTTCTTCAGAATGCTGGTCAGATACTCACTTATCTGATTGTGAAGTGATTCTCCAAACTTGTCTTCAATGTCAATGATCTGGTCATGAAGACGAGTTCTCTGCTCCTTAACCGCCTTTTCAACATATCTTCCAAGCTATAGGCCTAAACCCTTTTCAAAGTGTAGGTCTATTGCAGCCTTGACCTGTGAGCATATGTCTGCTGTATAGTCAGCTGTTGAAGTAGAAGTGGAGGCAGTACCTTGAGGCTTTGGATGAACAGTCAGGGCTTTGCCTCTTTCTTCAGCTGAAAGGTACTCTTCATTGAGAAATGAGGTAGTGGCCTTAACCAGGTGGGACATGATGGTGTCTCCTTTGTCAATGAAGTGAGTTAGAGTATCCTTAGGCATGAAGTGATCAGGAATAGTGATTACTTCTCTTTCAATCTCGATACTGTTAGCTGGTTCAGCTGAGTCTTTCGCAGGAACGGACGCAGCTGAGTCATTCACTTTTGCTGTGTCATATGTCTGCTGACCTGATATGCCTTCTGGGATAGAGGCATCATTAGGTGGAATTCCTAGAATTCTGTGGCATACTGCTGTAAAGGCTTCTTCGGGCAGTAGTTGAGCAAAAGATGTAACTTGAGCAACTTCTTTTTGCTCCATTTCCCAGTCGAGGAAATTAGCTTTTCCTCCCATTCCTTCCATGACCTCAATAAGGTCATCCACATCATCTCTCCTGAGTTCAATCCAGGTGCAGATTCTAAGAACTTGTTCAAACTGAACTGACTCCTCATCAATACCAGGAATAGTAGACCTGAGCAGGTTTGCTATCTTCATCCTCATTATCTTCTCCCGTGTGCACATAAGGTAGTGTACCATTCTGTACTGAGGTAGAGAGGGACCAGCTTGAGCAAGATCTGCTGGTGCCATGTCTTCTGGAATAGAAGAATCAATGATGGTAGGAGTTTGCGTATGTGGGGTAGTTTCCTCTGCTGTGTGAGTATCAGCAGGGATTTGGGAAGTGATATGTTCTTGATCTTCAGTGATCTGTTCATCAGCAGGGTTTTGAGTCTGCTGGTCTGGTATAGTACCTTCATGAAGATCAGTAGAAGGTTGAACCTGTAGTGCTTGGACATCTGTTGTGTGAATGTCAGCAGGGGTGTTGGATGGAATCTGAGTTTGATCATCAGAGATCTGTGATTGGATGTCTGCTGTTTGAGCATCAGCAGGGGTTGGCAACAACGATTCAGGGGTTGTGGTAGGTTGTGCTTGTTCCTCTGCTGTGTGAGTATCAGCAGGGATTTGGATATCAGTGTTTGAGTGTTCAGATGGGTTGGAATCATCAGAGGGGTTGAAGGATGCAATCGGGGCTATTAACATGGGAGTAGGGAGCCTCGATTTCTTGGACTTTTTGTTGAAGGAAGAATTATTCTTCTTTCTCTTCTGACCCTTTGACAATTTAGAAGGAGTAAGAGTGGGAGAGGGTTTAGAGGTACCTGCCTTCTTCAAGGGAGAGGCAGTAGAAGTGGCATCTGAATCAGATGGGGAGATGAGCCCTGATCTGATTAGATATCGTCTTTGTGCTAAGGTCTGATTGTCATCATCATCATCATCCTCAACAGCCTTCTTCTGAGCCTCTTCTTTGGTTGGCTCCTCTTCTTCTTCAGCAGAGTCATGATCAGACTCTTGTGCTGCCTTCTCAGCCAACAGCTTCCTCTTCTCTTCTTTCAACCTTTCTGCCTCAGCAAGAGCTTCCTTTCTCAAATAGTATTTGGAGATGTGAAAGGTCTTATGAGGTCCCATCTTGTACTTCTTTGGGAGAATATCTGGAAGGATGATGCTCAGCTTGTTGACAAAGCTGACTGTAGCTGCTACCTTCCATACCTTCGATTGTAAGTCCAAAGTGACTTTCTTTGCCTCAAGGGCAATTCTTTCTAGGAATAGTCCTTGCCAGTCTCCATCGATCTGATCCCAGATTGCAGCCATTACTCGAACCTTTAAAGTAGTAACCGCATCATGACTGAATGTGTTACCAAGTAACATCTTGCCTGCAATATCCATCAAGGTTTGGAATTTTGGTTCAAGTTGGGATTTCTTGAGTCCAATTGCATCAGCAGCCTTGATTTTTCCACTAGTAAACATCTCCATATACTCCTTTTCTCTATTCATGATGTAGTTGGAGATATTTATCTTCCCCCTTGACAGGCCAAACAATTCTTGAAGGATTTCCCTTGTAACCTTGACTTTGTGTCCACCCATGATACTTTCAACATGAGAACCCTTCATCACAGCGTTTGCATAGAATGACAGTACATCTTGTTCATAAACATTAGTTGGAGCTGCTTCCAGAAAGTCTCTGAGTTTAAGATTGACGGACAGAAGCAATATCTCCTTGTTCTCATCTGTGTGTTTGCCTTTGAAGAACATAGCATTCTCCGTAAAAATCTTCCCTTCCTTGGACCACTTTACAACATCCAAGGTGCCAGTGTTCTTGGTCTTCTCGTCGTAAATTTCAATGATTGCCATAGTAGAGTTTGAGTGTTAGGGTTTGAAGGCTTGAAAGAAATTTGCAGAACGAGAGAGAGTAATATGAGCGACAGGGTTTGGAAGAGTTTTTAAGGGTGTGAATATATACTCCAGAAAGTTTTGATCTAACGGTCAGATTTGGGTTTAATTTGGAGTAGAGCCCAAGATTTCCTTCTTTGATTTCTTAAATTTGCCGGCTGGTTTTGCCATGTGGCAATATTTGATTTGCTGGCAATATGGTACTTGAGTATTAATGACATCATTACCAAAAATAGCCGTTGTGACTAATTTATGGTAAGAATTGATCATCAAGGTCGTTTTCTATAAGAGAATTGCATTCCTTATATAAGCCAATTTGTTTAATTACATTCAGGAATAAATCTAGAATGAATTACATGATCAAGACTAGTCATTATACTCTAAATTGGAGTGGTTTGGTCAGCAGAGTGAGGTCTTCTGATTTCTTCAAGATGTCTGCTGATTTTCTTTGAAAAGTCTTCTGGTCAGCTGAGTTGATCTTCTGATCAGCTGAGTAGAGGAAACGATGTTTGCTGTGATGATCCAACCTGGATGGATCCTTCCAGCTTTATTGTGAGTGATGATCCAACCTGGTTTGATGGATCTTTTAGCTCCTTCTTTAAATCAAGTGAGACTGGCCTAGACAAAATCCCACTGATTTAACTGCTTCTCACCATCGGATGTTCCTCATCATCAGATGGGATGTAGCATCTAATGTGCTCTTGTTGAATTTCTTCGCTTCTCTTGAAATGGAAGGAAGGTTGAGGGGTGCTTCAATGGAGTTGAAGAGAGGGCCATGGACTCAGCCTTCATGTTCTGTTTAGACACAGTAGCTTTTGATAACAAGCTCTCCATGTAGAGCTTCCTTCTGGAGAAGAAGCTCTGCTTGCTTGCTACTTTGTCCTCTGCATCTCTTCCTCCTTTAGCTTTCAACAAGAACGTCTCTTCTTCCTTTAGCTTTCATGAGCATACTCAGGTTGAGTAAGCCATGTATATAGATCTGCATCATCTTCATTTTCTGGACAAATCTTCATCTCCTTCACCCAAGATTTTGGTTGAAGAATGATCTCCATTCCATCTCTTCTTTCAATTGTCTCCATACCTGAAACAAGAATAGTGTTAGATGATTTGTGTTCTTAGGTGTTCTCATAACTTCTCCTTTTATAGGGGTAGAAATGAGGTAGTGGAGAGAAAGATGACAAAACTATAGAAGTGATAGGTCTGAATTTCTGAAAAGTGATTTCTTAAGATCAGCAGTGAGATTCTTGATCCAAGGGTGCACATTTAAGGATATTCAGACTTTATCTAATGGAATGCAGAAATTATAAATTTTGACCATGAGTTATTTGAAATCCGTACTGTGCATGCATACTGTTGAGTCGGTGAGGATGGTGTATTAATCCAGCCAAGTATGACTCAGTAGTATACAGTATTTATGTATATGAATAAAGTATTTTATGAAGAATAGTTTATTAAAATACATAGTTATACATTGCTTAGAGTAAAGGGATCAAATAACTTTGTTCAAGTCTGCTATATATATATATATATATATGTATACTATGCAATGCAGATTTTAGAGTATTTCATCAAGGATTCTTAAGGTATCATAGATTCCCCCTTGATTAGATAACTCTAAGTTTTCCCTCAGCTCTATCTGTCTTCATTGGGAAAGAACTTACCTGTAGATGAGGGTGTCTATTCACCTCATCTGATCCTCCTAGTCTGCTGCAAAATGTATCAGCTGAGGTCTTCAGCTGATCTTGTGCTCTTCATGTGCTTGGGTCCAAGAGTCCTAAGCTATAGCATAGGGTCTTGAATCTTTCTTCAGCTAGGGGCTTAGTCAAGATGTCTGCTCTTTGGATATCTGTGTGAATTTTCTCCATCTTGATGTCCTTCTTTTCAAGGTGGTCTCTTATGAAATGGTGTCGAATGTCGACATGCTTGCACCTTGTGTGGAGGACTGGATTTTGAGTGATGGCAATGGCACTGCTGCTGTCACAAAAGATAGGGACTTCTTTTGCCTCTACATTGTAATCTTTGAGTTGTTGAGCTAGCCAGAGTAGCTGACTACAACAACTTCCAGCTGCCATATATTCTGCTTCAGTGGTGGATGTTGCAACTGAGGTTTGTTTCTTAGAGAACCATGATATCAGCTTGCTGCCTAGAAATTGACAGGTTCCTGATGTGGATTTCCTATCAATTCTGCATCCTCCAAAGTCTGAGTCAGAATAGCCACATAATTCTAGATTGTCATCAGCAGGGTACCATAGACCTAGGTTGACTGATCCATTTAGGTACTTGAGAATCTTCCTTGCTGCTTCTAGATAACTTTGCTTTGGGTTTGCTTGAAACCTAGCACATACTCCTACAGCGAATGTTATGTCTGGTCTGCTGGCTGTAAGGTATAGTAGAGATCCAATCAGTGCTCTATATTCAGTTTGATCAACTGCCTTTCCGGACTCATCTGGTTCCATTTTGAAAGATGTCATCATAGGAATCCTTGCAGTCTTGCTTTGTAGAGCTTTGAATCTTTCTAGCAGACTCTTGGTATACTTGGACTGGTTGATGAAGATCCCTTCTGGACTCTGCTTGACTTGAAGTCCTAGGAAATAGTTCATCTCACCCATCATGCTCATTTCGAATTTTCCTTGCATAAGTTCAGAGAACTTCTTGCACATTTCTTGATTGGGTGATCCAAATATAATGTCATCTACATATATTTGTACCATTAGAATGTCTTCTCCTTCTTGTATTCTGAAGAGAGTTCTATCAACTTTGCCTTTTGTATATCCATTGTCGAGTAGGAATTGTGACAATGTGTCCTACCAAGCTCTAGGGGCTTGTTTTAGACCATAGAGAGCCTTCTTCAGTCGATATACTTGATCACCTTTTTCAAATCCTGGAGGCTGCTCTACATATTCTTCTTCTACCAGAATACCATTTAGAAAAGCACTTTTGACATCCATTTGGTATACTTTGAAGCCCATAAATGATGCATAGGCTAGAAATAGTCGAATGGCTTCTAATCTGGCTACTGGAGCAAAAGTTTCATCGTAGTCAATTCCTTCAGATTGTGAATATCCTTTTGCAACTAGCCTTGCTTTATTTCTAGTTATTACATCATGTTCATCCTTCTTGTTCTTGAATACCCACTTTGTTCCTATTACATTGTGGTTTTCAGGTCGATCTACCAATTCCCAGACTTCATTTCTTTCGAATTGGTTTAGTTCCTCTTGCATAGCAGTGATCCAATTGCTATCAGTCATTGCTTCTTCTATGTCAACTGGTTCAATGTTGGAGAGGAAAGCACACCAGCAGAACATAGATGATTGAGAATTCTGATTCAGTTGTCTTCTTGTCTTGACACCTGATTCTGCTCCTCCTAAGATGAGATTTGATGGATGATTGTTCCTCCATGTATGTCTTACAGGAGTACCTGCATTAGATGAACTTGGATTCTCATCTGTTCTATTGGCATCAGGAGGGTTGACTTGATTTGGTCGATCATCATCTGTATCTTGAGTATCAAAGAGATCATTCCCCCTTGCATTTGGGATTGTTGCATGTTGATTGTGGATCACTTGTTCAGCTTGAGTTTGAGATCTAGTGACTGGTCTGTGTGTTTTATCTTCTTCTGAGAACCCTTCATCACAGCGTTTGCATAGAATGACAGTACATCTTGTTCATAAACATTAGTTGGAGCTGCTTCCAGAAAGTCTCTGAGTTTAAGATTGACGGACAGAAGCAATATCTCCTTGTTCTCATCTGTGTGTTTGCCTTTGAAGAACATAGCATTCTCCGTAAAAATCTTCCCTTCCTTGGACCACTTTACAACATCCAAGGTGCCAGTGTTCTTGGTCTTCTCGTCGTAAATTTCAATGATTGCCATAGTAGAGTTTGAGTGTTAGGGTTTGAAGGCTTGAAAGAAATTTGCAGAACGAGAGAGAGTAATATGAGCGACAGGGTTTGGAAGAGTTTTTAAGGGTGTGAATATATACTCCAGAAAGTTTTGATCTAACGGTCAGATTTGGGTTTAATTTGGAGTAGAGCCCAAGATTTCCTTCTTTGATTTCTTAAATTTGCCGGCTGGTTTTGCCATGTGGCAATATTTGATTTGCTGGCAATATGGTACTTGAGTATTAATGACATCATTACCAAAAATAGCCGTTGTGACTAATTTATGGTAAGAATTGATCATCAAGGTCGTTTTCTATAAGAGAATTGCATTCCTTATATAAGCCAATTTGTTTAATTACATTCAGGAATAAATCTAGAATGAATTACATGATCAAGACTAGTCATTATACTCTAAATTGGAGTGGTTTGGTCAGCAGAGTGAGGTCTTCTGATTTCTTCAAGATGTCTGCTGATTTTCTTTGAAAAGTCTTCTGGTCAGCTGAGTTGATCTTCTGATCAGCTGAGTAGAGGAAACGATGTTTGCTGTGATGATCCAACCTGGATGGATCCTTCCAGCTTTATTGTGAGTGATGATCCAACCTGGTTTGATGGATCTTTTAGCTCCTTCTTTAAATCAAGTGAGACTGGCCTAGACAAAATCCCACTGATTTAACTGCTTCTCACCATCGGATGTTCCTCATCATCAGATGGGATGTAGCATCTAATGTGCTCTTGTTGAATTTCTTCGCTTCTCTTGAAATGGAAGGAAGGTTGAGGGGTGCTTCAATGGAGTTGAAGAGAGGGCCATGGACTCAGCCTTCATGTTCTGTTTAGACACAGTAGCTTTTGATAACAAGCTCTCCATGTAGAGCTTCCTTCTGGAGAAGAAGCTCTGCTTGCTTGCTACTTTGTCCTCTGCATCTCTTCCTCCTTTAGCTTTCAACAAGAACGTCTCTTCTTCCTTTAGCTTTCATGAGCATACTCAGGTTGAGTAAGCCATGTATATAGATCTGCATCATCTTCATTTTCTGGACAAATCTTCATCTCCTTCACCCAAGATTTTGGTTGAAGAATGATCTCCATTCCATCTCTTCTTTCAATTGTCTCCATACCTGAAACAAGAATAGTGTTAGATGATTTGTGTTCTTAGGTGTTCTCATAACTTCTCCTTTTATAGGGGTAGAAATGAGGTAGTGGAGAGAAAGATGACAAAACTATAGAAGTGATAGGTCTGAATTTCTGAAAAGTGATTTCTTAAGATCAGCAGTGAGATTCTTGATCCAAGGGTGCACATTTAAGGATATTCAGACTTTATCTAATGGAATGCAGAAATTATAAATTTTGACCATGAGTTATTTGAAATCCGTACTGTGCATGCATACTGTTGAGTCGGTGAGGATGGTGTATTAATCCAGCCAAGTATGACTCAGTAGTATACAGTATTTATGTATATGAATAAAGTATTTTATGAAGAATAGTTTATTAAAATACATAGTTATACATTGCTTAGAGTAAAGGGATCAAATAACTTTGTTCAAGTCTGCTATATATATATATATATATATGTATACTATGCAATGCAGATTTTAGAGTATTTCATCAAGGATTCTTAAGGTATCATAGATTCCCCCTTGATTAGATAACTCTAAGTTTTCCCTCAGCTCTATCTGTCTTCATTGGGAAAGAACTTACCTGTAGATGAGGGTGTCTATTCACCTCATCTGATCCTCCTAGTCTGCTGCAAAATGTATCAGCTGAGGTCTTCAGCTGATCTTGTGCTCTTCATGTGCTTGGGTCCAAGAGTCCTAAGCTATAGCATAGGGTCTTGAATCTTTCTTCAGCTAGGGGCTTAGTCAAGATGTCTGCTCTTTGGATATCTGTGTGAATTTTCTCCATCTTGATGTCCTTCTTTTCAAGGTGGTCTCTTATGAAATGGTGTCGAATGTCGACATGCTTGCACCTTGTGTGGAGGACTGGATTTTGAGTGATGGCAATGGCACTGCTGCTGTCACAAAAGATAGGGACTTCTTTTGCCTCTACATTGTAATCTTTGAGTTGTTGAGCTAGCCAGAGTAGCTGACTACAACAACTTCCAGCTGCCATATATTCTGCTTCAGTGGTGGATGTTGCAACTGAGGTTTGTTTCTTAGAGAACCATGATATCAGCTTGCTGCCTAGAAATTGACAGGTTCCTGATGTGGATTTCCTATCAATTCTGCATCCTCCAAAGTCTGAGTCAGAATAGCCACATAATTCTAGATTGTCATCAGCAGGGTACCATAGACCTAGGTTGACTGATCCATTTAGGTACTTGAGAATCTTCCTTGCTGCTTCTAGATAACTTTGCTTTGGGTTTGCTTGAAACCTAGCACATACTCCTACAGCGAATGTTATGTCTGGTCTGCTGGCTGTAAGGTATAGTAGAGATCCAATCAGTGCTCTATATTCAGTTTGATCAACTGCCTTTCCGGACTCATCTGGTTCCATTTTGAAAGATGTCATCATAGGAATCCTTGCAGTCTTGCTTTGTAGAGCTTTGAATCTTTCTAGCAGACTCTTGGTATACTTGGACTGGTTGATGAAGATCCCTTCTGGACTCTGCTTGACTTGAAGTCCTAGGAAATAGTTCATCTCACCCATCATGCTCATTTCGAATTTTCCTTGCATAAGTTCAGAGAACTTCTTGCACATTTCTTGATTGGGTGATCCAAATATAATGTCATCTACATATATTTGTACCATTAGAATGTCTTCTCCTTCTTGTATTCTGAAGAGAGTTCTATCAACTTTGCCTTTTGTATATCCATTGTCGAGTAGGAATTGTGACAATGTGTCCTACCAAGCTCTAGGGGCTTGTTTTAGACCATAGAGAGCCTTCTTCAGTCGATATACTTGATCACCTTTTTCAAATCCTGGAGGCTGCTCTACATATTCTTCTTCTACCAGAATACCATTTAGAAAAGCACTTTTGACATCCATTTGGTATACTTTGAAGCCCATAAATGATGCATAGGCTAGAAATAGTCGAATGGCTTCTAATCTGGCTACTGGAGCAAAAGTTTCATCGTAGTCAATTCCTTCAGATTGTGAATATCCTTTTGCAACTAGCCTTGCTTTATTTCTAGTTATTACATCATGTTCATCCTTCTTGTTCTTGAATACCCACTTTGTTCCTATTACATTGTGGTTTTCAGGTCGATCTACCAATTCCCAGACTTCATTTCTTTCGAATTGGTTTAGTTCCTCTTGCATAGCAGTGATCCAATTGTTATCAGTCATTGCTTCTTCTATGTCAACTGGTTCAATGTTGGAGAGGAAAGCACACCAGCAGAACATAGATGATTGAGAATTCTGATTCAGTTGTCTTCTTGTCTTGACACCTGATTCTGCTCCTCCTAAGATGAGATTTGATGGATGATTGTTCCTCCATGTATGTCTTACAGGAGTACCTGCATTAGATGAACTTGGATTCTCATCTGTTCTATTGGCATCAGGAGGGTTGACTTGATTTGGTCGATCATCATCTGTATCTTGAGTATCAAAGAGATCATTCCCCCTTGCATTTGGGATTGTTGCATGTTGATTGTGGATCACTTGTTCAGCTTGAGTTTGAGATCTAGTGACTGGTCTGTGTGTTTTATCTTCTTCTGGTTCTTCAGGGAATGGTTCATTGACTTCAATAAATTCATCAGACTTCTTCTTGATCACTAGTTTCTTCATCTGTTCTGCAGCTGAGGTTGTTTCTACTGCATTCTTTTCACAAGATTCATCAAAAACAACATGTGGTGTTTCTTCCACAAGAAGGGTGCGTTTGTTGAATACTCTAAATGCTTTGCTAGTTGAGGAGTATCCCAAGAATATCCCCTCATCTGCTTTAGCATCAAAAGCATTCAACTTACTTTTCCCATTGTTGTGAATGAAACACTTACAACCAAAAATATGAAAGTAAGATACTCTAGGTTTTCTTCCTTTCCACAGTTCATATGGGGTTTTCTCATGGATTTTGTGAATACCTGACCTGTTTTGAGTGTGACAGGCTGTGTTGATAGCTTCTGCCCAAAGTTTCTTAGGAGAAGAGAATTCAGCAAGGAGTGTTCTTGCAGCTTCTTTAAGTGTTCTGACTCTTCTTTCAGCTACACCATTTTGTTGTGGTGTTCTTGCTGCACTTGTCTCATGCTGAATACCATTAGAAGTACAATATGCAATAATATAAGAGTTAATAAATTCAGTGCCTTTGTCACTTCTAATTTTCACAATAGGTTCTCCTTTTTCTACTTGGATCCTCTTTAACAGTTCAGGAAGCTTCTGCTGAGTTTCACTCTTCTTGTATAAGAAGATAACCCAAGTAAACTTGGAGTAGTCATCTACAACAATAAGGGTGTATTTTCTTCCTGTTAGAGTGGTTGGAGTGATTGGTCCAAAGAGATCCATGTGTAACAGTTCAAGAGCTCTGCTGGTTGATGCTGTCTTCTTGGTCTTGAAGGAGACCTTTGTTTGCTTTCCTTGTTGACATGCATCACAAACCTGATCTTTACAGTAGAGTTCATTAGGCAGACCATCAACTAAGGATTCCCTTGCTAACTTGTTCAAAGTCTTAAAATTCAGATGACTAAGACGTTTGTGCCATAGCCAGCTGACATCTTTAGGGCTTTTCACAAGCAGACATGTATCCTTAGGACAGCTATTCCAATTTGCAAGATACATACTTCCCTTTCTAGATCCTGTTAGAAGGTTTTGTTTTGTTCTTTTATCACTTATGAGACATTCATCTTTAGAGAATTTAACTGAATAACCAGTGTCACAAAAATGAGAAACAGATAATAGATTAAACTTAAGACCTTCTACATATGATACATCATGTACCTCAATGTCACCATTTCTAAGGGTGCCATATCCTTTTGTGTTACCGTGCGCGTTATCACCAAAGAAGACTTTTGGACCTTTCTTTTCTGTGTAGTTGGTCAGCAGGTCTTTAGTTCCAGTCATATGGGTTGAGCATCCACTATCTATGTACCATATCTCTCCTGCTAGACCTCCTTTTCTGTATAGGTGTAGGTCCCTAAGTTGAGTTAATATCGAGGGAAGCTAAAGAAAATGTCTAGAGGGGGGTGAATAGACTTTTCTAAAATCTTTCGATATATCAGAATTACAATGTGCGGAATACGAAATTAACAATGAGCCCAATTAAAGTTTATACTCAACTTAATTCGAGAACTCTGTTTTATGTATACTCAGCTAGTCTAGTTCAGTTATGTAATTCAATTAACTAAACAATTAATCAATTAAACAACAAACAAAACAGTAAAGTAAATCAAACACGAAATTTATAGTGGTTCGAAAACTTGTCTACATCCACTCTCACAAACCCAGTTGTGATGTTTCCACTAAACTCTTCCAATCGAGTACAAGTGTATGTTCCTGTCTTTAAAGTCCCAAGAAGAAGACTTAGATCTTCAACAGACTATACCTCCAGATATGTCTACGATCTAACTAGAAATTTTACAAGTATCTAGCACCTTGAAAAATAACAAAACAAAAACTAAAAACTTCTCTGATCTTCAGTAGTAGCCTTCTTGATTCTTCACTTGTCTTCTGGCTTCTATCTGAACTTCAATCAACTCTGAGAGTAAACTTTGAATATATCTTTACTTTGAGTATGTAGATTTTCAGTGTATCAGTCGTCTTCAAATGATCACCACCATGAAGTATTTATAAACTTCTGAAATCAAGAACTAATCAGTTGTAACCAACTTTTCTTGATAACTACCTTCAACTGAATCTTCTTATCCATATACGCGTTTCTTGTTGTGAATTAGTTATTCCATAACTAACTTCTATATCTTTATCTTTTCACGCGCTTCTAACTAACTATCTTCACGTTGACTTGTCTTGAGTAGACTTGTATGTACTTGTCTTGTCTTGTAGTCCTCATGTCTTGAGTAGTAGACTTCAACTCTTCTTGTCTGGTCTTCCTTGTTCAATCAGTAGACTATACTAAACCTATCAAGACTATTACATTACTTTAAGCTTTCATAATACAAGCTTAGTCAACTTATAAACTATACAATAAAACTAATCTATTACATACACAAACATCATGAGCTCTATACAACATTTAAATAGCTCAGTAACAAACTTAAACAAATACTGTAAACACATATGAAGTACTTATAAACTGTACTTATCTTTTCATGTGAACTTATGTGAACTCTACTGGTCTTGTATAAGATGACTTAACTCAACTAGACTAGATCAGTCAACACTTAGAAAATATTCATACTACTTTTGGCTTTATCAAAACTTCATCTTTTATTCATCATTTAGGACTTGTTCTAGGATTCATATCCCAACAATTTCCCCCTTTTTGATGAAGCCAAAACTACTTGAATCTTTTCTCATAAGTAGACTAGTTAAGTAGTTACCTTGTCTTTTAACATCAAATAGTACTTATCTTTCATTCATTCAAAAATAGATCAGTAGATTACACATACTTTGAATAAAAAAAAACTAAGTATCAGAGCATAAAAAAACTAAACTTCAAACAAACAAAACTAATCTGAAAGAGTACCTCCTTCTGGATTTGGAACGCAGAATGCATCAACGATTCTCTTGTGAATTAGACAGATATGGTCTTCATCTTCAATCTTCTCTTTCTCGAGTAGTTCTTCTTCAAATTTCTTGATTCTATTGATGTCAACTCTTTTACATGAACTTGTCATGGGACATTTCCATTCAGGAAATTCAGGAACAAGAATGTTGAAGTTAGCACCAGCAGAAATCCTCAAGATTAGATGCCACAACTTCCTGTGTTGTCCTTCCATGAACCTGTCAAATAAAGAATACAGTTCATCTTGACTTTCAGCATCACCATACTTCCTAATTATCCAATGATCAAGTTCCCATTGACTCTTCACTTCAATCCATTCAGCTCTATGCTCATTATCTATGAAGTGATCAATGAACTTGTCTTCCATCTTGTCTTCATCAGCTTTCAACTTCTGCAGCCTTTCAATATGCTTAGTAATCTTCTTTTTGCTTGCATAATGAATCTCATCATCAGCAATTCTTTGTTTCTTCTCAACTGTTGTAGTAGCAGTAGGCTCTTCAATATTCAGCTTTCTCTTAACTCGTCTGGTCTGAATCTCTGCTTCAGGAGACGCAACAGCTTTGCCTTTCTCTAATTTCTTCTGCTTCTGCTTTTCTGTTTTAGCATGCTCTAGATCTGCCTCCTTCACTAATCTGCCTCTTTTAGGCCTTCTTAGTTCTTCAATCGCAGTAGCAGCAGCTTTCATCTCAGGTTCAGCACTAGCAGATTTCACAACTTCATCCTCAACTCTACTTGTCTCTTCCCCCTTTTTGGCTTCATCACTTGCCTTAAGAGTGAAAAGAGAAGTAAAGCGAGTCATCTCTTCTTTCATAGCTTCCTTCATGGCTTCAGCAGCTGACTCAATGTGTTTCTGATGCGTTTTCTCATGACTCATCTTGTCTAATCTATCAGTAACCAGTTCCAACTTCCTTGTCCATAAAACCAGTTCATCTTTCAAATGAGTAGCCGTCTGACGAAGAAGAGTATTCTGTGTAGTTAACTCATTTAGAACATCCCGAGAACGCACCAATTGATCTTGTGCTTCCCGTCTCTGTTCATCAGCAATAGCAACTTTAACTCTGTAGAGTCTCTCCATTTTGCTTGACTCTTCAACTAGTGATCGAGCAAACGAGATTGACCTCTTTTCTGAAAAATCAACTTGTTTCTTCAGAAAGTCTTCAAATTGAGCAAACATCTCTTCTCGGAAAGTTGAGTCCATCTTGTTGACTTCACCAACAATTAAGTCTCTGGAGTTGTCAACAAGTGACTGATTCTGTTCAACTAGCATATCCTTCATCTTCAAGTTTAAGAACTGGTCTATGGCAGTATGAACAACACTTCTTAGATCCGTCTTTAATTCATCCAGAAATTTTTCTGGAACAACTTGAGTAGAAATGGGAGTTCCAACAACTTCATCATCAATGGCTTTGATTTCATCCTCATCAAACATCTCAGCATCCAAGAACTCATCATCTTCTTTACCAAGCACGAGCGAGTCGACTTCATCTTCATCACTTTCAACAATTTCTTGCAATTGTTCTGAAGTCTGAACTGCCATCTCAGCTATTTCCGGCTTGATCTCGTCTTCCACCAGATCAGTCTGGGTTCCGACGTCAAATGCGAACACATCCTCAATGACACCATCCGGAATATTCAGCAGCTTTTTGACTAAATCAACCAAGGCTTTGCGAGGGAATAGCTCGGAGTGATCCTTAACTCCACTATTTTCTTTCTGTTCCATCTCCCAATCCATAAAGTTGGAGATTCCGCCCTTGCCTTGAATGACTTCAAAAAGATCATCCGTAGAAGACTTCTTCAAAGCGAACCACGTGCAAACCCTGACTAGCTTCTCAAACTGTTCAGAAGTTGTGTCGATGTCAAGAGTCGAGAGCTGCTTCTTCAGATTTCTTGAAACTCGAGCACGAATCCTCTTCTCTCGCAGACACATCGGATAATATACCAGGGATTCAAATCTAACAACAGACGGGTCCTGAGTAGATGGGGTCTCTAACTCAGCTGTTGCAGTGGCAACTGGCGTCTTGTCTGAAGTAGATGGGTTGGAGGGTTCACCATATTCTGGTGAGGGAGAGGGAGTAAAGGCAGTGGTCTCTATGGGCTTTGATGTGGCTAGGTCAGGTATGACAACTGTCGGAGTATCAGTTGTATCTTGTTTGGGAGTGATTTGGGGATGACTGGCTCTAAGCGGTAATGCCGCCAGTACATGTGAAGTTGAGGATAAAGGACGAGGCCTAGATCGATGTGATCTAGCCTTGGTTCGAACAGTAGAGAGAGAGAGAGAAGGAATTGACAAACTTTGTGAAGAGGTACCAACCTGGTGACTCGTCTCTTCTGGTGGAGGTGGAGTTCCAACTCTCACAAGAGTATACATCTCAGGAACTTGGTCACTCGACTCCTCCTCGTGTTGCGACTCTTCATCTGATTGAGTCTTCTCCGAGTCGTCTGCACTGGACTCTGCTTCCTCAGACCCAGCTTGTGAAGAACTCTCTGAATCCGCATACGGCAACACTTCTGAATCATCAAATTGAACTTGCCTTGGGGCAGCTGGCCTTACAGCAGCTTGCTTTTTCAGTGCCTCTTTCTTTAAATAGAACTTAAGAGGATGAAAGGGCTTTCCCTTGCTCCAAGTAGTCTTGTTGGGCATCAAAAGTGGGAGTAATATACTCAGCTTGTTTCCATATCCAACTGCTTGAGATACTACCCAATTCCGAGTATCAACATCTACCCTAACACTTCTTTCGAAGTACATCATCCTGTCAGCTATCAACTTAAACCAATTACCCTCAGTAATTCCATCATAGATAGCTGCCATTATCCTTGTTTTGACTTGGGTAACTGAGTCATGAGACCCAGTGGCACATAGAAGCATCTTGCTTGCTATGTCCAGTAGAGTGCGATATTTTTCCAAGAGTTCACCCTTCTTGGCTGTAGTAGCTTTACCATCCGGTTTCAACTTCATTTTCTTTCCACAAAAGATGCTCAAATACTTCATCTCCTGTCCTTCAGCGTACTTCTCCACATCAATCGTTCCGATGGGCAACTTCAATCTTTCAAATAGAGCTTCACGAGTGATTTCCACTCGATTTGAACCGATAAATGATTCGATAACATCTCCTCTTCTGCTGGCGTTAGCATAGAATTCCAAAACCTCTTCCTCCAAAACAACTTGAGGAAACGCCTCCAAGTAAGGTTTTAGACCGCATCTGGTGCATTTGGTCAAGATTTCTGCATTTCCGACCGTGTGATTTCCCTGGAACAACAGAGATGGTTCAACATGCACCTTGTTGTCATTTATATATCTGCCTAGATCAAATGGTGCCTGAATGTTGGTACTGACATCGAAGATAGATCGAATCGACATGTTAAATGATTTGTAATGAACACGAAAGTAGATTATGCAGGAAATCAACTATGTGCAAGTAGTAGAGTTATGAAAACGTGAGGCAAGATGTGTGCAAGTGTTGGGTTTTGTTTAAAACTGAATTTTTGATCCAACGGACAAGATCGAAGGATTAGATCCAACGGTCAAGACCTTTGGCATTCAGTTACGGAACCGAGACGAAAATGTGATTTGATTTTGTAAAATTGAGATCCGCCTCTCCTATTGGTAGAATGAGAAGTGTACTCATCTGACCTAACATTTTCATATTTTGGCGCGAAATGAATGTGTACACCTCATTAAATAGGGGTGTATAAATCCAATTCTAGGATATTCAAACTTTAACACTATCAAATCACTTTAATACCCTTAATTTGTTTCGAATAAACACAACCACTTAACACATTTAAATCAAAGAAAACTTAGCATGTCTGTTCGAGTCCATCCAGAACAGATGAGTAGGCCTAATCTTCATAAGGCGAGTAGACTTAATTTCACAAGACGAGTAGTCTTATGAGTACTAGTCGAGTTCCCCCTTTAACTGTGCGTGTCTATTCTGAACGTCGAACAACTTTATGTACCTGTCTTATTTTGCACGACAGATAGTCGAGTAGAATAATTCGAATGAATATTAATTTAAGTCAATGATCAAGGTTCAAACAAGATGACTGTTACCAAACTAAGGAGTCAACATAAGGATCTTTAAGAAATCAAGGATTCCCCCTTAAATGTTTATTCCCTTAGTATTACCCTCAGCTTTACCAGCTTCCTCATCGGGTTGTTTGGTCAACTTGTCTGACCTTGTATACCTGTCTGTTGAGTGAGTAGATGAGTGCTCTGTGCCTTTTGTGGTAACTTGTCTATTTCTCCTTTCTTCTTAGGACTGTACCTGTCTGGTTAGTTCATTGCTATATACTAGTAGGATCAAGATCAATCAGTCCTAGACTAATGCATAATTCACGAAATCGGGCCTCAGCTAATGGTTTTGTGAAAATATCAGCTCTTTGAAACTCAGTATGAATCTTTTCCATGCGAATATCCTTCTTTTCTACATGATCACGTATGAAATGGTGTTTCACATCAACATGCTTACAACGTGTGTGCAGAACAGGATTTTGTGTAATGGCAATAGCACTATTACTATCACAGAATATAGGAACATTTGATTCACAAATATTATAATCTCTAAGCTGTTGAATAAGCCATAATAATTGACTACAACAACTACCAGCAGCCATGTACTCGGCTTCAGTAGTAGAGGTAGCAACACTTGTCTGCTTTTTTCGAAAACCATGAAATGAGTTTTGTGCCTAAGAATTGACAAGAACCAGATGTAGATTTCCTATCTATTCTACAACCACCAAAATCAGAATCAAAGTAGCCACTTAGAGACAAATCATCATTTGAAGGATACCATATACCACGATTGATAGTTCCTTTCAAATATTTCAATATCCTTTTAGTGGTTTCCATATGACTCTCTTTTGGATTAGCTTGAAAACGAGCACATACACCAACAGAAAATGCAATATCAGGTCTACTAGCAGTCAAGTAGAGTAATGAACCAATAAGACCACGGTAATGAGTTTGATCAGTACATTTACCATTCTCGTCTGGATCCATCCTGTAAGTAGGTTGCATAGGTACTCCAGAAGATTTACACGTCTTAATACCATACTTGTCTAGTAGATTACGAGTATATTTTGCTTGATTTATGAAAATCCCTTCTGGGGTCTATTTTACTTGAAGTCCAAGAAAGTAATTCATTTCAACCATCATAGACATCTCAAATTTACTTTGCATGAGTGTTGAGAAACTTTCACTCAGCTTTTTGTTAGGTGAACCAAAAATGATGTCATCTACGTAAATTTGGACGAGTAAAATGTCTTTCCCTTCTTGTCTTCTAAACAAGGTTCTATCTACCTTGCCCTTAGTAAAACCATTTTCTAATAGAAATTGAGAAAGAGTATCGTACCAGGCTCTTGGAGCTTGCTTTAGTCCATATAAGGCCTTCTTTAATCTGTATACCTGATTACCTTTGACTTCGAAACCTGGGGGTTGTTCAACATACACTTCTTCCGCAAGAATACCGTTAAGAAATGCACTTTTAACATCCATTTGATATACAGTAAATTTCATGTAAGCAGCATATGCTAGAAACAATCGAATGGCTTCTAGTCTAGCAACAGGAGCATATGTTTCATCATAATCTATGCCTTCAGCTTGTGAATAGCCTTGAGCTACTAGTCTAGCCTTATTACGAACAACTACATCATTCTCATCTTTCTTATTCTTGAAAATCCATCGAGTGCCAACTACATTATGATGTTTCGGTCTATCGACAAGTTCCCAGACGTCGTTTCGAACAAACTGATTCAACTCGTCTTGCATAGCAATGATCCAATTACTATCAGCCAATGCCTCATTAATGGTTTTAGGCTCGATAGATGAGAGGAAACAACACCAGCAAAACAAAGATGGACTAGATTGTTCTTGCGACTCAAAGAGTTGTCGTCTAGTCTTCACACCAACAGTAGAGTCACCAATAATATTTTCAGTATTATGCGCTGATTTCCATGTATTTCTATTCTTAACAATAGTACTATCATCTATATCATGTACAGCATCATGCATGTCAACATCATTATCATCAGAGGATTTAATAGGAGTAGACGAGTCGACTAGTTTAGGCATGTCAACTGGTCTAGTAGAGTTACCTTGAGCACTTACCCTTTCCTTGTCATCAGTTTCGAGGGCTTTCATGAATGGATTGTATGCTTGAACGGATTCATATACCTCTGAATCTTTGTAAGATTCGATAGTTAGCTCAGTAACTTTCTCACTGATCTTGTTGGCAGACGTGTCCTGTTGAGATTCTTCGAATACCACATGTGGTGTTTCTTCCACACATAGGGTAGAGTAGTTGAATACTCTGAATGCTTTGCTAGTTGAGGAGTATCCTAAGAAAGCTTCTGCCCAAAACTTCTGAGGCGTATTATACTCTGTCAGCATGGTCCTGCAGGCCTCCTTAAGAGTTCTGTTCCTTCGCTCTGCTACTCCATTTTGTTGTGGTGTCCTTGCTGCACTAGTAAGGTGCTGGATGCCACGCTTAGAACAAAAATCTTTAATATAGCAGTTAATGAATTCAGTACCCTTGTCACTACGGATCTTGACAATTGACTGATTCTTCTCAACCTGTAACTTCTTCAGCAGATCAGGCAAAAGTGTTTGTGTATCACTCTTCTTGTGTAAGAAGACTACCCAAGTGAACTTAGAATAGTCGTCTACCACAACAAGTGTGTACCTTCTACCGTTCAAAGTTGGAGGAGTTATTGGGCCATGTAAGTCCATATGTAGAAGTTCAAGAACTCTACTTGTTGAGAGGGATGGAATAGATTTAAAAGAACCCTTTACCTGTTTACCTTTCTGACAGGATGTGCATACATGTGACTTATAGTAGACTTCATTGGGAATACCTTCCACAAGGTAGTCTCTGGCTATCTTATTAAGAACCTTAAAGTTTAGATGACAGAGGCGTCTATGCCAGAGCCAGCCAAGTTCTTTAGGATTCTTAGTAAGTAGACAGGTGTCCCTCGGACAACTGTTCCAGTTCACTATGTACACACTTCCTTGTCTTATGTCGACCAATAAGACTGTGTGTGTTCTTTTATCAATGATTTCGCATTTGCGACTCTTGAACTGCACCTTGTATCCACGATCACAAAATTGTGAAACAGAGAGTAAATTGTATTTCAAGCCTTCAACATAAGAAACATCTTGAATCTCTATATCTCCATTCCGAATGTAACCAAATCCTTTGGTAACAGCAGTGGAGCTATCACCAAATATCACTTTTGGTCCTTCTTGCTCATGATAGCTTGATAAGAGAGTCTTGGTACCAGTCATGTGGTGCGAACAGCCACTGTCTATGTACCAAGTTTCTCCTGTTGAGCCACCCTTCTTGTATAGATCGAGTCGACCCTGCAATAGATGATATTTCATAATTTAGGTACCCTCCTTGTTTATTGGGGTCCTTGGGGGTTAGTCGAGTTCAATGGAATCCAAATGTACATTGGAGTCCTGAACAAGTTTGATCTTCTAAGCTTTCGACCATATTTATTGCAAAATAAGACCTTGTTGTCCTTATCTGGCCTATCAGTCGAGTTCGGGTCTACTCTTTGGAGATAGCCTTTTGACTTAATCTCTACTTGAGCAGGCACTTGTCTATGATAGTCAGAGTAAGGTTTGTATGCATTAGGTCCATACGGTTTATAGACATGTTTAGGTCTTTCTTCTCCTTTGATATCATATGACAAAGGTGGAGGATATAGAACAGCTTGTGTACGATATTTTGGACCTTCATGTCTGGGTCTAGACGAGTAGAGTTGAGACTGCCTTATGAAAGGAGGTCTAGGCTCTTGTCGTCTAGTCTGTACTTGTCTAGTACTAGTCTCCTCGGGATACCAATCCTCGTATCTGACCTGATTTGGTCGTCCACGATTCCTAGTCCTTTGTTGACTTGTCTTAAACGGAACAGGCTTGTTGTTAACTTTCTTTTTACCTCCTTTGGTAATTGGAATGTTAACTCGAGCTTGTTTTGGTACAGTACCTTTAGTTGGAGTGTCAATATCGTATATCATTGGTTCTTTTCTTTTATCATTAGTCAAAGAGCTTGAGATGAAAATAGTAGGGTTCTTAGGAACTAGAGTAGACGAGCTTGGTGTCTCAGCACCTATGCCTGTCTTGTCAGTAGGAGCCCTATACCTATCCGACAATTCAAGGTTAACCTTTGAAGAGTTAACCAGGTCAGTAAGTTTAAGGTCTAGAGTGACAACCTCGGTTTCTAAGAACTTATTACGTTCTTCAAGCTTTTTGCACTTGCTTTTTAAAACATTGAAATCATGTTTCTCAGTAGCATGTGTCTTAAGTAGGTCTTGATACAACTTGTCTGTCAATGCACACTTGTCTTTAAGTTGCCTTAACTCTTCTTGCAAGCGTTCATTTAGGACTGTTATATTAGGATCTACTTTAGACTGAGCTTCCTTAAGATCAATGATTTCTTGTCTTAAAATGATGTTTTCGTCACTGACTTCAATGATTGCCTTGTTGGCAAGTAGGAGGTCGTCTTCAAATGCACTAGTAGAGTGCTGAAGGCTACTCCCTACTTTGCTACTGGCAGTATCACTTTCATCAGATTCTGATTCATCACAAGATTGAAAAGAAGTAGCAGATGATACCTCTTGGTCGATTTTAGCCATGCAGCATAGACCATCATCTACTATGAAAGCTTCATCGTGATCTGGTTCAGACGGGTAGCTAGATGAGGATGATGGCAACTCGTCCGAGTCAGAGTCAGAGTCATCATTGGCCATCATTGCCTTCTTACCACGGTTGTATCTTCTTTCCCTTCGTGCTTTGCGTTCTTCTCGATCATCAGTACTCAGGTCTGGAAATTCATATATGTAGTGACCTGGCTTTTCACAGTTATAGCACAAGAGATCATTAGTAGCCTTTTTAATAGGAGAGTTGTTCCTTCGTTTATCGCGTCTATCAGAACGAGTAATCTTCCTACCATCAAACTCTTTATCTTGTCTGTTACCTTTCGAGACTTCGTCTCTCCTTTCGGACGAGTTTCGGTCTCGTCTGGTCTCAGACGAGTTCTTAGAAGCAGACCCTCTATGCTCTCTATAGAACTTCTTATATCTTCCGAAACGTTTATTCAGCCTATCAAACTTTCTAACCATGAGGCTTACCTGATCCTTCAGACTGAGATCAGTATCTAACTCGTCTTTCACAGAAGTAGACCTAGTTTTAGACTTCGACCTGTCTACCTTAGACGAACTAGCCTTAAAAGCAACGTTCTTAGATACAGCATGTTCTCTGTCACTACCTACAATGGGTTCATCTTCGTCTAGATCAAACTCATGGGCCTTTAGAGTTTGAAACATGGTTTCTGCTGTCCATACGTCTATATCTTGGGTATTCTTAACAAGCATTTTTACCATTTTCCATCGACTATCAAGGCTTTTGAGAATCCTAAGATTGATTTCACGTGGAGTATAAGATTTACCAAGGACTTCCAAGTCATTCATGATTTTAGTAAAACGAGTATCCAACTGGTCTATTGTTTCACCAGCTTTCATATGAAATGATTCGAATCTTTAGACTGCAGTGGAAAGCTTGCTTTCTTTGATTAGGGATGTCCCTTCACAAATGATAGCTAAGCGATCCCACATTTCTTTGGCAGTTTTACATTTTAACACTTTTCCCAGATACTCGTTAGGAAGAGTGTGTAAGATGTAATTCTTGGCCAAGCTATCCAAATTATTCTGTCTCATTTCTTCTGAGGTTAGTTCTGACCTTGGTTTCTTGACGAGTGTACCCACGGGTTGATTTGTGTCAAGGGCAGCAGTATTGGGGATCATGGTCACAATTGGACCTTCAGTGATGACGGAGATCATTAAGTCGTGAGTGGAACTGAAGATGGCTTCCATCCTTAGTTTCCAATAGTCATAGTCTTGTACCTGGAACTTAGGTAACTTGTTAGCGCTGATCTCAAGAGACATGATTTCAAGAAATAAGTGCTAAGTAGAGTTATGATCAAGAATAACAGATAAGTCAAGAACAGGGAGCACGAAACAGATATAACAGGAATATTTGATCAAGAACACGTATACAAGAACAATCAAGGACCAAGACTTCACCCTAAGTCTTAAGTCGGTTATCAAGAAACAGCAGTTCGAAAACTACTGCTCTGATACCACTTGTAGGTCCCTAAGTTGAGTTAATATCGAGGGAAGCTAAAGAAAATGTCTAGAGGGGGGTGAATAGACTTTTCTAAAATCTTTCGATATATCAGAATTACAATGTGCGGAATACGAAATTAACAATGAGCCCAATTAAAGTTTATACTCAACTTAATTCGAGAACTCTGTTTTATGTATACTCAGCTAGTCTAGTTCAGTTATGTAATTCAATTAACTAAACAATTAATCAATTAAACAACAAACAAAACAGTAAAGTAAATCAAACACGAAATTTATAGTGGTTCGACAACTTGTCTACATCCACTCTCACAAACCCAGTTGTGATGTTTCCACTAAACTCTTCCAATCGAGTACAAGTGTATGTTCCTGTCTTTAAAGTCCCAAGAAGAAGACTTAGATCTTCAACAGACTATACCTCCAGATATGTCTACGATCTAACTAGAAATTTTACAAGTATCTAGCACCTTGAAAAATAACAAAACAAAAACTAAAAACTTCTCTGATCTTCAGTAGTAGCCTTCTTGATTCTTCACTTGTCTTCTGGCTTCTATCTGAACTTCAATCAACTCTGAGAGTAAACTTTGAATATATCTTTACTTTGAGTATGTAGATTTTCAGTGTATCAGTCGTCTTCAAATGATCACCACCATGAAGTATTTATAAACTTCTGAAATCAAGAACTAATCAGTTGTAACCAACTTTTCTTGATAACTACCTTCAACTGAATCTTCTTATCCATATACGCGTTTCTTGTTGTGAATTAGTTATTCCATAACTAACTTCTATATCTTTATCTTTTCACGCGCTTCTAACTAACTATCTTCACGTTGACTTGTCTTGAGTAGACTTGTATGTACTTGTCTTGTCTTGTAGTCCTCCTGTCTTGAGTAGTAGACTTCAACTCTTCTTGTCTGGTCTTCCTTGTTCAATCAGTAGACTATACTAAACCTATCAAGACTATTACATTACTTTAAGCTTTCATAATACAAGCTTAGTCAACTTATAAACTATACAATAAAACTAATCTATTACATACACAAACATCATGAGCTCTATACAACATTTAAATAGCTCAGTAACAAACTTAAACAAATACTGTAAACACATATGAAGTACTTATAAACTGTACTTATCTTTTCATGTGAACTTATGTGAACTCTACTGGTCTTGTATAAGATGACTTAACTCAACTAGACTAGATCAGTCAACACTTAGAAAATATTCATACTACTTTTGGCTTTATCAAAACTTCATCTTTTATTCATCATTTAGGACTTGTTCTAGGATTCATATCCCAACAATAGGTCCTTCCTTTCCTGCAAGAAAGGTTAAGTCTTAGGTACCCATTTTGTTTTGGGTCCTTGGGTGTTAGTACTACCCTTGGGAACCCACATATACATTGGTCGTTTGAACAACCTTGAGCACTTGAGTTGTTTCCCTCGGGCATCACAGAACCAAATCTTACCAGTTAACACCTTAGACTGATTTGATTTGTTGTTTGTGTCAGCTAAGTAATAGTCAAATGGTTTTCCTTTATAGGAGTGAACATACAATATCTTTTGACTAGTTACATTCGGCCTGGGTGCATTAGCTGGTCGATGCACACGATTATATGGACCATACTCTTCTGTTCTCACAATATCATAAGAGATAGGGGGTGCAAAGAGAACAGATTTGTTTGAAGAAGATTTCTTCTTCTTGGCTGGAGCAGCATACAGCTGAGACTGTCTCAGACGAGATGGTCTAGGCTGTTTGCTGTTCCTCTGTATAGGTTTGGGGTTAACTTTTCTTTTACCATTTTTGGTGTTGGAATAGTTAGCCTTAGTTGGTACAGATGCTTTTTGGTTCATATTGAGTTCATTGTGTTTAGAACACTCACCCTGTTCATGTGTCTGAGTAGTGCACTGGTTAGGTGTACTACCCCCAGCTGGAGAGGATGTTGATGGATTAAGTTCATAACCTAAACCCATCTTATTGCCATTTGATCTATAATATTCAGAGATACTTTCAATAGTAGTCGAGGCTTTATTGAATTCTGATATCTTTTGATCTAGGCATTCCTTCTCCTTTTCTAAGAGCTTGTGTGATTGGAAGAGATCATCGAACTTAGATTGTAGTATACGAAATTCTTTGGTTTCTAAGGCTTGAGTTTCTAACATCCCCTCATACAACTGAGTTGTTGTGGTATTTTCTTCTTTAAGAAGTTCCACTTCTTTGGTCACCCTTTCATTCATGGTGACTAACTCAGGGGTGTTATCAAACTTAACCTTTTTCAACCTAGCAATTTCTTTCCTTAAATCCTTATTCTCCTCTTCCACTTCTATAAAGGCTCTAGTGGCAATATCCAGATCACCTTTTACCTTTCTTAAAGATTGATAGTAGGTGTCTTCTGATTCGCCTTCAGATGAGTTTATGTCATCTGTTTGTGAGAAAATAGGTGAATGGAAAGTAGTAGTATAAGAGTTTACCTCATTTTCTCCTATGGCCATCATAGCTAGATCGTCTGAATCATCTGAGTAGATTTGACAGTCTGGTGATGTAGGAAGTTCATCACTTTGATATTCAGATTCTTCAGTCAGCATTGCTTGCTTATCTGAAGTTCTTCTCCTTGGCCTTCTTTCTTCTTTGTCATCCAGCTCAGGGCATTCATAGACATAGTGTCCTGGTTTACGACAATTGAAGCATGCTCCAGGCTTTTGATTTGAATTGCCTTTCCTTGGAGGTGTGGCATCTCTTTTTCTGGAGCCTCGGCTGTCAAATGACTCCACATCCTTTCTAGGATGTCTTTCTGGTGTTCTTCCTCTGGAGGGTGATCTTGCTCTTCTATCTTTGTAGTTTCTATAGAACTTTCTATATTTGCTGTTGAGGGTGTTCATCCTTTCGAATCTCTTGATCATAAGAGCCATTTGTTCCTTCAGACTTATGTCTGATCCTTCACAGTCTTCTGTTTTCAGAGAGGTCTTGCCAGATGAGGTGCTTGCAGCTTTTGTATTTGCTGCTTTGAAAGCTACAGTCTTGGAAGTGGATGGAATAGCAATAGGTTCATCATTTTCTGAGTTTTCTTCTCTTTCAAGATCATATTCATGGGCTTTTAGATTCTGAAATAGAGTCTGTGCAGACCATTCCTTGATATCTTGAGTATCTTTGATGATGGTCTTCTTGAGTCTCCATTTCTTGGTTAGAGAGTCTAATATCTTTAGATTTTTCTCTCTATTTGTATATTTCTTGCCCAGAGATTCTATTTCATTGATGATCTTGGTAAATCTATTGTCTAATTGATCAATAGACTCTTCTGGTTGCATTTTGAAATGCTCAAACTTCTTGACTGCTGTTGTCAGCTTGCTCTCCTTGATCAGCTCGGTTCCTTCACAGAGGAGTGCTAGAGCATCCCACATTTCCTTAGCTGTTTCACAATTGATTACTTTTGCAATGTATTCATTTGGAAGAGTTTGCATGATGTAATCTTGAGCAATGCTGTCAAGATTTGACTGCTTCATCTCTTCTGGTGTGAGATCCTTCATCGGCTTGGGGGCTAGTTCTCCAACTGGAACTTCTGGATCACCATTTGCAGTGTTGACTGCCATGATGGTGATTGGGCCTTCAGTGATTACTGACCACATCTTGTAGTGGACTGATGTGAGATTCTTCCTCATCCTGATCTTCCAGTAATCATAATCCTCCACTGAAAACTTAGGCAACTTACGCATATTAGCACTCATGCTGTATGAGTTTTCGAAAACAAGTTTTTCAAAAGAAAAAGATCTGTTCAAGAGGACTACAGAGAGACTCCCTCAAGTCTTCTGATAATCTAGAGACAGTAGTCCGTTAGAACCACTGCTCTGATACCACTTGTTGGTCCCTGAACGAGTAGTGAATGGTATTAAAGTCTAGAGGGGAGGGGTGAATAGACTTTAAAACTTTTTCAAGAGAGTTGGGAACCTCTTCTGATTGCTATGTCAGCTGGACTACAAGTCTGCTGGTCCAGGTGACTATAGTGATCTGATAGAGGAGGTTATATGCGGAATTATGGTAGGCCTTGTTTAGACTCGTTCTCTTAGTTTCTTTTGAAAATGCCAAGTTATTTACTTAATAGAAATACTCAGCTGATGCTGGTTTGAAAGTTGTGGCCTTGTTTTGAAGACAGTTAAAACACAGTATGCACTATATAAGATAAATGAAATGACAGTAAAGTAAAGTGCAGAAAGTATATAACACCAGGTTTATAGTGGTTCGGATATACGATCCTACGTCCACTCTCACGTCCTAACGTGAAGTTTAATCCCTTTAATTTACCGCAAATTACAAGGGTCTTGACCTTTATAGTCCCAAGGATAGGACTTTGAGATCTGAGCCGTCCTAACAGCTACGGTCTCCACAAGTGATTGTAAGCACTTGCACTTTGAGGGTTTCAAAAACTTTAACCTTTCGGAGAGGGTTTGGGGTTTTTGAAGAGTATCCAACTAGTGATTCAAGCTTATAATTTGCTTAATCACTTTGCCTAAAACAAATGATATACAATGTGAAATAGGTTTCAGGTTCTTAAGGGTTGGATAGAAATCACTTAAGAGCTATGGATAATCTAATGGATTCTGGCTCTTTGAGAATTCTTGAGATAATACGACTTTAGCTTGATTGCTTGCTGGAAATGTTGAATTCTCTTGTTGTGACTTCGTGTCCTTGTGATTTCTCATCCTCTTGTATTTATAGTGGTGATTGCTTGCAACTAGCCGTTGGAGTTGACTAGCCGTTGGGGCAATCTTTCCATAATGGCTTGATTCCTTGATTCCAGCCGCTTGATTGCTTCAATCCTGGGATCATGTCAATCTTCTAAATAAGGTAGGTCTCTGTTTAAATTGCAAGATGACTTTGGAATCAGCCGAGTCCTGAAAGAGCACATAGTCGTCTGATCTGAACTTCTAGTCTTCTGACTATTCTTCTGGCCTTGAGTCTTTTGTCTTCTGATATCAGCAGAGTAAAACTCTTCTGATCTGGCAGTTCTTTTATCCTGCTTTAGGCCATCTTCAATTTGGGACTCCATCAGTCAAGTAGGTATACAAGCACCTATCTTAACTGGTCTTCAAGGATCTCCTAGTCTTCATGTCTTCTACTCTTCTCATCTTGAGGAAGCGCATGTAAGCCTGGACTGTGCTGATCAACTGATATCTATACAGTCAATCACACAAGACTAGTCTAAGCTGTTCTATACAAAGTCAGCTGATCCTATTACATTTATAAACTCTAAGTGTTTTGGCCATCAAAACTATTCTAACATCAAGTAGGGCTTAGGGTGAATTTATATCCCAACATCTCTTGATAGAAAGATAGTGATCCTTTCATATATGTCATAGATCATTACAATGCAGAAAAAATAGCAAAGGACTCACTAACTGATACAGGTAAAACAAGATAACAACAAGGATAAAAGTCATAGATAGAAAGGGAAGGAATGAACTTATGCTTCAAAGAGTTCCATCATCCTGAGGAGCAATTCCATACTGAGCCCAGACCCTCTTCTTCAGCTCCCAAATGTCCTGATTGGTTCCTTTGGGGCCAGGCTTCATCTTCTCCATCCTCATGATTGAGATGAACTCCTCCAGAATCTTCCCTTCATCAATCAAATTCCCATTGAACTTGGGAGGCATGTACAGAATGGGACCAGGGGCCTTGAACTCAATTCTTGCCATTTCAGCTGCTGCAAACAGCTTCTGGTATAGATCCCTATGGTTTTCAAACATGAACTGCACAAACACCTCATCAACACTCTCTTCAAGCCACTTTCCTATGACATAGAAGTCATACACAAAGCTCCTTTTGGCCTCCTCCCATGCATCATTCAGTGAGATTGGCACCCACTTATCATGGTGAGGGTACTGAGTGTCCCATCTCTGCAGCATCTGAGGCTTGAGTCTTCTGTAGGATGCCCTTCTTCTTGGAGCTTTGAAGTTTGCCCTCCTTTCATCTCTTGCTTTGTTGGCCTCAACCAACTGATCCATCCTTTCCTTAGCTCTCTGAAGAGCTAGCTTCTCCTGAGTTTCAGGATCCTTTCCAAATCCTTCTTCAAATAACTTTGAAGGATCATCAGCAAGTTTGGGCATTCTGACTTCAGGCTCTTTGTCCTGTTCTTCTTCTTCAGCTTCTTCCTCTTAGATCTCAGGCAATTTGGTTGTTTTCCTCAACCTCTTTGACTTCCTCAGTGAAGTTGACTCTTCAGATTGAAACTCAGATGGTAGGGTCAGGCTGGTTGGGAATTCAGTGAAGGCTTGTTCCTTTCTCTTTCTTTCAGAGGCCCTGGTCACCTTCCCCCTTACTTCAACAATCTTCTCCTTGAGGTCAAGGCCTACAGATTCACCACCAGGTCTCTGTTGCCTTCTGGCCTGACTTTCCATCACAGAAGCCATAGACTCCTTTACTACAATCTGGATTTGCTCTTCTTCAGTTAGATTTCAACATTCATTGGGCCTTTGCCTTTCCCAATGTCTTCTTCTTCCTCCTCTTCAACTTCAGGGACCTTTTCCTTTCCCTTGGATTCACCTATCCTCAAGGTTCCCTTTGCCCTAGCTCTCTCTCTTTCCCCCTTTTTGGCATTATCAAAACATTGGGGCTTCAATTCACTCATTGTGACAGAGAGATGTGAGTGAGCATGAGTGAGGGATTTCAATTCCTGCAGCAAATACACATTCTCATCATGAATGTTCTGCATCTTATCATCAGCCATACTCAGAAAGGTGTGGACTGGCTTCATTTTCTGAGCAACAATAGCATCAAGTGTGGCCTTCAAGGATTGATCAAGTTTGGCTTGCAGTTGGTCAGTGAGGTTGGACACAACTTGATCAGAGACCTTGGCCATCAGTTCCACTGTGAACTTTTCAGCAGCCTCCTTCACCAGTGCAGCTTTTAGTTCCTCAGTTTTCCTCCTCTGAGCTGCTGTCCTCTGCCTCAATGCATCCTTTATTGTTCTTATCAATGCCTGTACATTGTGCTTGTAGAGATCTTTCAAACCTTGCTGCTCCTTTTTCACAGTCTTTGTGAATTTTGCCATTGCATCCTTGGCCTTGGTGACTTCTGTTGAAACTGTTTGCAGTCCAGTTTCAACACCATTAATCCTGGCATCCAAGGTTGGCAAAACCACTTCTTCTGAGCCAGTGAGCCTCATCTCCACAGAGGCTAGAGTCTTTCCTTGGCCATCAAGGGTATCAACAGTTGCAACATGTGCCTTCCCAACTTCTCTGACCAATGTGTCAACTTCTCTGATTGCTCCTCAATGGAGGTTGCAGTTTGTGTAGCAATTTGCAATCCAGCCTCAGTGGCATTGGCTTGCTCAAAGTAGATTTTGTTCAGAGTGGACACATTTGCTGAGATTGCTTCAAGATCAATGTCAGCATCAACTGGAATATCTGTGAGGGAAGCATCTGCAAAAATTTGTTCTATGGTGACAGCAACTGAATCTGCAAAACTTAAAGGGTTAGTTAAATCTCCCTCAACACCCTCTTTCTTTTCTTCTTCCATAAGGTCTGATACATCAGCACCCTCTCTCTCATTTTCAACTAAATTCTTTTCTTCATTCACAAATAATGGACTCACATTCACTGGAGAATCAGGCCTCCTTTCACCAAGGGATTCATCAAGTTCAGATTTGACTTGAAGAATAGCCTGACTCTCATATTGGGCTGCACCCAATATTTCTACTTCATCTCCCTCTAATTGTGGTGCACTCAAACTACCAGTAATCACACAATCATCACCCTCTCCCTCTGATTTTTTCATACTAACATCCTTTTCAACTCCTTCTGGTCCTAGACCTGACACCTCCATATCCTCAACAGGATCCACAGAGGGCAGTTTTTGGGAGATCACAGTGCTTGGGCATCCCATGTCCACTGAGTCATCCTGAATGACTAAAGGCTGGTCAATGTCCAACTGTCCTGACATTGGTGAGGCTTTAGTCAAACCAGCTTCTCCTATGGAAGTCTCAACATTGTCAAGCTTTGCCTCAGGCTCAGAAGAACCATCCTTGGCCAATGCATCTTGGACTGAGTCATCACTCTTGGTCAACTCCTCTGATTAATCAGAGTCCTTAATAGAATGATAGGTTAAGTAATGTACCTGAGCAGAATTCAAGCCAGGGGGATTGGGGTTTGTGTTGTCATCATCATCATCATTATCATCAGAGGTGCTGTCAGGATGCTTAACTCCTTTTGCAATCCTCTCTCTCTCAGCAAGCACCTTCTCATGGACTATTGTGCAAAACAAGGCCTCAGTGGTCAACACACTAGACTTCTTTACATTTGCAAAATGTAAAAGCCTGTTTTCTTCAACCTGCCACCAGCTAGCTCCCTTATCCTTGATAGCCTGAGCTATCTCCACCATTGTCCTATCTTTGATCTCAACAAGTGCCCTGAGATCATAGAACTGTTGTTGAAGCCTAGGATAATCCTTCAATCCTGGGTACAGCTGGTCCACATTAGCTTTGGCAATCTGCCTTAGCATCCCCTCATAAATATACTCTTCATCACTAACATCTCCATCAGAAGAGTTGGCTTAGGATTCAGGTAAGTTGGGCTGGGGCTCAGATGGGTTCGATTCAGGTGGGTTGGGTTCAGAAGAACTTAAGACAATTTGGGACTCAGGTGCTTTAGAGAGCAATGTTCCTGAGGAGGTTATTGGGATGGCTTGAATGGGTGGAAGATTAACAGAAATTTGATCACCTTCTTGAAGAGCAGTTTCAAGAAGTTTGGTGTAAGATAGAAGTCTGGGATCAAGGGGGGAGAATGGCCTATCTTCAATGTCAGCTAAATCAGCCAACACATCAATCCCTGTCCTATCAGGAGCACCTTCAAGAGAGTAAACCTTCTTGGCCACAATTGGGGCATCTTCAGGAGTCTTGCACTCCTCTTCTTCATGCCTTGGTGATATTCTTTGAGATTGAATATCAGGAGAGTTGGCTTCAGGGTTGTTGGTGATTCGGGTGGAATTTACACGATTTAGATGCATATTTGAAGCTCATTTGATGTTGATTTCATTGAATTATTGGTCGATTATCATTTATTTGGTCAAAATAAGAGAAAGGTAGTGTTTTGTCGATTTTGTAGGAAAAATGATGTATTTTGGAAGAAAAACACCAACTATACTTCACTGGATCAATAAGAGAAGCTGGCCATTGGATTCGTCTCGAAAAACGGAGTGGAATGAAAAAAGAATCGAGTCAATCGGAGGTCGGAAACTCGAGATATAACGAAACGAAAAATGACATGGGACGTTCATATTTGGCCCGGGTGAAACCCACCCGGCCGGGTGGGATTCCACCCGGCCGGGTGGGATTCAACCCGGGCAAGGCCAAGTTTTCTTCACATTCGTATTTTGGCCGGGTGGGATCCACCCGGCCGGGTGACATGCATTTCGGGGGTTTTGGCCCATTTTCGAGGGACCTAAGTGCAAATTTCGTCCAAGACTTCTACCCCAACTATAAATAGCTCCAATTTGAGTTTTAAAAGGGAGTCTTACTCCTTTTACAAGCAATTTCACACACACATTCACATAGTTGTAGGTGTTCTTCATTTTTAGTTTAGATTCTTCATTAGATTAGATAGATTAGTGGTTTTTACTTCAAATCAAGCTACGATTATCATCGGGTATTGTCTATTACATCGGTTTGTAGCTAAATTCTCATGATCAAGGTGATATTATTCTATTTTGCAATTCAATTTAGTATTTTCTTAATTTCTTCAATCTTTTGCTATTTTTACCATTAGTTTGATGTTATTTGTTGTTGTAGCCATGGGATTCTATTCTAGAACCATGGGCTAAGCTCTTATTGCCTTGGGTGTGAATGTTTTGATGCGTGTTTAGTGTAATTATCGATTAATTGCATGATTAGCTTAGGAATTGGGTGTATATGTTTCTAGTGTTGTAATTTTCATGATTCAATTGATTAATTCACCCTATTAGCTAGCATTGTTAGTTTTGTCGACTTCAACGACCGTATTGGGTTGCATGATTAAGAGTGTGTGTATGAGCTTGAATTAATCAATTAGAATTAACATAGTAATTAGCTACACCGACCGGGGGTTGATTGCTTAGATCGACGACACTAGACACTAGTCGATTAGAGGTCGTCTATTAGATTAGTGAGAGGGCGTATCATAAACATTAGTAACCGTGTTGAACATGTTTATGAGACACTATCTTAGGAGCTTATGGTATTGATTAGACTATATAATTGCTAATCGATGCACGTGTTCACCTAAGCCTCACAAGGGATTGGTCTACACACACGAGTGATAGCCTTTAGCTTATCCCATATTTATAGGTTCATTCATGCAATTGATTCGTTAACTCATTGAATTACCCACAAAACGAAAGCACCCGAGGCAATACACTTCTCTTGCACTTTCTCTCGAAAGTAAGATAGCTTGCTATTTCTTGTGTTCATTTCTTATCATTCTTAGATAATTTAGTTTAATTCTTGTGTTTTAATTCCCGAAAATCCAACAAACACGTTTAGTTACTACAATAGCATGCATACTCGTAACTTTAGGGATTCACATGCATTCAATTAAATCCTTGGAACGAACAAACTACTTGGTCGTACTTGCGTACTACAATCGAACCCATACGCTTGTGGGGATCGTATTGTCAAGTGCTTAAAAAAGTGTTAAAAAACGAGACAAGTCAATGGCTTGGACTTTGATTTGGAGTTAGACCTACTTGCTTGTCTAATCTCCTTGAAGAATTCTTTTCTCTGCTTCTCCTCCTCCATCAACTTCTACTTCTCAGAAGTTTTGATTATCCTCCTTCTTCTTTCTGACCTTGTTGGCACATCAAGGTCCCTGAACTCAGTTACAGACTCAGGTTGCAGAGGGACAATTTCCCTGACTTCTTCACTTTCTTCAGGAGGATTGACTCCTTCTTCTTCCACTCTGTCAATTTCCTCAGAAGTGGCACCTCCACTTCTAGAATGGTTCTCTGGAGAAGATTCATTGAGGATCTTCTTCATCCTTTTCATCTTGGGCTGACTTTTTGCTGGTTGGGATTTCCTCTTTCTTGGAGATGATCTGATAGCTGGTGCAACAGTTAATGCCTGCTTGGATGCTGCCTCTTGCTTTCTCTTCTCAGTCTTTGAGGACAACTTCCTAAACATCACCTTCTGGGCTGGAAATGGTTTCGGCTTGGCTTGGAGGTGTGTGTAATGGGCAAATCTTTCCAAGAGCAGGCTTGCTCTTGTGCAAAATTTAAGCCTCCCATCCACCACCACCTTGTGGTGCTTTACTTCTTTGAACTTAAACTTCTCATTCATCATTTTATCTAGAATGAACCTTTTCCAATCAAACTTGACTCTCTTTTCAGCAGAGTCAATCACAGCAACCATTACTCTCAATTTTGGCATACTAATTTGTTCAACACTCCCAGAATGGCTCAATAAACTTTTCACAACACAATCAAATAAGTGCTCATAAACTGGTTTCAATATTTTCTTGTTCTGAGCACTTACCAGCTTTTTGGGTACCTTCATCCATGGATTAGAGAACTCCTGCTCCTCTCCTTCTCTATAGATTTCTGGATTCAAGCCTTCCGAGGGTAGCCCAAAACTAGCATCAAGGTCCTTAGAAGTGAAGATGATGGTGTGTTGACTCTCTTCTTCTTCATCTTCTTCAGCATAAGTCAACTTGGTGCATACATCACCCTTTTTGCCCTTCCATCTAAGATGGGCAAAGAACTCTGCCATAAATGGATTTAAGCAAGAATCAGGCTTGGTGCCTAAGAATTTTTCCAGCGCTGCCTCCCTCAACCATTGGAGGACTGGATGAACATCTTTATCTGGGCTGTCAAAGGCCACCAACTTCTCAAACCATAGAGAATTTGGATTACTGAGATATGAGAAATCAATATCCAAGGATGAATCATTGAAATCTACTAGATCTTCTCTTTTGATTTTGGGAGCCAAAGATGAGTTTGTGAAAGAAGTGAGTTTGAAGAAATTGCAGGTTTTGAGAGGGTTTTCAAAAAGCTTAAGAGTTGAAAATTTGAGTGCGTGAGGAAGGGGAGTAAAAACCTAAGAGTTTTTATATGTGGAGAATTTATTAATCGTTGGTTAATAGTGTATGAGGGTGGATAAAATTTAAAATCAATTGGATAAAGTGGGGTAGTGGGCTTTGGGGCGGTTTAATGAAGGTTTAATGTAAATCAATGGCTTTGATGATGGCACAGGAATTCATGTAATCTTAAAAGAGATTTTTGCATTAAATGCTGATTTGCCATTTTGGGGGCAAAAATCTTAATATCACACGCCATCCTAAAATAGCCTACTCTTAGCCCAAGAATTCTTTTAAATGTCCAATCAATGCTAAAAATAGCAATTATCACCCTATTAACTCGGACAAACATCCTGAGATGTGTTTTGACTTCTGTTATGGTCAAAGTGACTGACCAACATGCCTGAGTGGGTCCCAATGTTGCTGACTGGGTCCCACTAGGACAGATCTCCTGACCAACATTGCTGAACATTATAAGGACAACTCCACTGAGTTTCCTTTTTGACAGACAACATCAGTGAGGTTGGTCAACCTTGCTGAAGTTCAACTTAATGAACTTCCCCCTTCATTTGAGCTTCCTTCTTCATTTTTCCATCTTCCCTGGATCAAGTAAGCCCAATTCTGCTGAAAGTTCCATGAACCTTGCTTCAGCTAATGGCTTAGTTAAGATATCAGCTTTTTGCTTATCAGTGTGAATTTTGACAAGCTTGATATCTTTCTTCTCCACATGATCCCTTATGAAGTGATGCTTGATATCAACATGCTTGCATCTGGTGTGTAGCACTGGATTCTGTGAAATGGCAATTGCATTATTGTTGTCACAGAATATTGGAACTTCATTGGTGATGACTTTGTAATCTCTAAGTTGCTGCCTGAGCCAAAGTATCTGAGCACAGCAACTTCCAGCTGCTACATATTCTGCTTCAGTTGTTGATGTGGCAAATGTATTTTGCTTCCTGGAGAACCATGAGATTAGCTTGATGCCCAAGAATTGACATGTTCCAGAGGTGGACTTTCTGTCAATTCTACATCCTCCATAATCTGCATCTGAATATCCAGTGAGCTCAATGTTGTCATCAGCTGGATACCATAATCCAAGATTCTCAGATCCCTTGAGATATCTTAGAATTCTCTTGGCAGCATCAAGGTGGCTCTTCTTTGGATTTGCTTGAAATCTTGCACAAACTCCAACTACAAATGTGATATCAAACCTACTTGCAGTGAGATATAGCAAGGATCCTATGATTCCTCTGTAGTTAGTGGAGTTTGTTGATTCTCCACTTTCATCAGGATCCATCTTCCAGTTTGTATTCATAGGAATTCTGACTGGCTTGCTTGTAGCACATCCAAATTTCTTAATCATGTCCCTTGTATACTTGGCCTGATTGATGAATATTCCTTTCTTAGATTGAGTGACTTGAAGTCCTAAGAAGAAATTCATCAATCCCATCATGGACATCTCAAATTTGCTCTGCATGAGTTTGGAGAATTTCTCACACAGCTTCTCATTTGGAGATCCAAATATAATGTCATCCACATAGATTTGGACTAACAAAATATCATCTCCTTCACAGATTCTGAACAAGGTTTTGTCAACAGTGCCTTTGACAAAACCATGATCTAGAAGGAACTGTGATAAGGTGTCCTACCAAGCTCTTGGAGCTTGCTTTAAGCCATAGAGAGCTTTCTTTAATCTGTACACCTTGTCTCCTTCTTCAAAGCCTGGGGGCTGCTCAACATATACTTCTTCTTTGAGTACCCCATTGAGAAATGCACTCTTCACATCCATCTGATACACCTTGAATCTCATGTGAGCTGCATATGCTAAGAAGAGTCTGATTGCCTCAAGTCTGGCCACTGGAGCAAAGGTCTCATCATAATCAATCCCCTCAGATCGACAATATCCCTTGGCCACCAGTCTTGCTTTGTTTCTCACAATGATGTCATTTTCATTTTTCTTATTTTTGAACACCCATTTGGTTCCAATGACATCTTGATGAGTTGGCCTATCCACCAGCTCCCATACTTCATTTCTGGTGAACTGGTTCAGCTCTTCTTGCATGGCTATGATCCAGTTGGTGTCTTGAAGTGCTTCCTCAATATCTTTTGGTTCCTGTTCTGAAAGGAAACAACAAAACAGAGCACTTTCTCCATGAAACCTTCTAGTTTTGATCCCTTCACTTGGGTTACCAAGTATCAGGCTAGTTGGGTGGTCATGCAACCAAGTCCTTCTAGACCTGATCCCTTCAGGAGGATTATCCTCATCTGAAGTTGGATCACTAGACTCATTAAATTCAGGAAAGTTAATTGAAGGATCAAGTTCAGGATCATATTCAAGGGTATTGTCCTCATTGTCAGATAAGTTGGCATTTTCATTGGTTCCCCCTTGAATATTGGATTCATTTACTACCTCAGCATTGCCTGCTTCTTCATTGGTAGTTGTTACCTGGTTTTGAACTAGGATGGGGTCAGTCAGTTCAATTTCATCTTCAGGTTGGTTGGCTTCTGGTTGATTACCATCAGTAGAGTTGTCCAATTTTTTATTGTCATTAAGTTCAGGCTGGGCAACATCTACAAACACTGTTTCCTTGCTTTGAAGCCTTAATCTGGTTGTTCTTTGTGTTAACTCATCAATATTCAGGTTTCTATCCCTGAATTCACTAATAGATTCATCAAACACAACATGAGGTGTTTCTTCCACAATAAGAGTTTTGCAATTGTAGACTCTGTAAGCTTTGCTGATTTGTGAATATCCAACAAATATTCCTTCATCAGCTTTGCTGTCAAAAGCTTTCAATTGCTCTTTCCCATTATTGTGAATGAAACACTTACTACCAAATATATGAAAATAGGCAACAGTGGGCAATCTACATTTCCATAATTGATATGGAGTTTTACCTTGACCTTTGGTGATTAAGGATCTGTTTTGAGTGTGACATGCAGTGCTAATGGCTTCAGCCCAGAACCTTTTAGGCAATTTGGATTCAGCAATCAATGTTCTTGTTGCTTCTTTTAAGGTCCTGTTCCTTCTTTCAGCAACCCCATTTTGTTGAGGTGTTCTTGCTGATGAAGTCTCATGAGTGATGCCATTCTTGCTGCAGTACTCATTGATGTATGAGTTTATGAATTCAGTGCCTTTGTCTAATCTGATCTTGACAATACTTAGGCCCTTTTCATTGCCCAATCTCATCATCAATTCAGGTAGCTTGACTTGGGTCTCCTTTTTGTTCAGCAAGAATACTACCCAAGTGTACCTGGAGAAATCATCAACAACAACTAAAGAATATTTTCTTCCATTTATACTTACTGGGATAATTGGACCAAATAAATCCATATGCAGTAGTTGAAGAACTATCTCAGTTGAAATGACAGGTTTTCCTTTGAATGAAGCTTTGATTTGCTTTCCTTCCTGACATGGTTGGCATATATGTTCTTTGGTGAACACTTGATTAGGTAGCCCTTTAACTATAGAGTTTCTTGCTATCTTGTTGATGGTTTTGAAATTCAGATGGTTTAGTCTCTTGTGCCATAGCCAGCTTTGCTCACTTGTGCTTTTGGCAACAAGACAAACTGCTTCAGGGGTTTTACTTCAATCAGCAAAATAGACATTTCCCTTTCTCACCCCTGTTAGTAGCACCTGTTGTGTTGAATTATCTTTGATAATGCATTCATTTGGTGCAAATTCAACACTGTATCCTTTATCACAGATTTGACTTATAGACAGCAAATTGTATTTTAGGCCTAGGACATATGAGACATCAGTAATTTTGACACTACCAATGTTTAATGTACCATAACCTCTTGTGATCCCTTGAGAGCTGTCTCCAAAGGTTACTGAAGGACCATCCTTTTCAATGAATTCTGAGAGAAGCTCCTTGTTCCCAGTCATGTGTCTTGAACATCCACTGTCCAAGTACCATGCTATTTTCTTGTTGATACTTCTCCTCTTCTTGTGGTCCTTGCAGTCCTGCAAAGTCAAATTTTAGGTACCCTTTGAATGTTGGGTCCTAGAGGGTTAGCTGTACCTTTTGGAACCCAAATCTGCCTAATTACTCTGATTGACTCAAAGTGACTGACTTGGTTTCCATTTACATCTACATACACAGTCTTACCCTTAAATGCCTTGGGTGGTTTCTGTGCATAAGTGTTAGTCTTGTAGGGTTCAGGAGAGTTGGTGAATTTCTTTGGGGCATATCTCCTGAAGTTACTAGACTTAGGTGCAGCTTGGTAAGACCTTTGAGGATAGGGGTTTGGATGGCCTTTTCCTTTTGGCATGTAAGGTCCAGGTTTCCTGAAGTTATTATACCTATCAGTGAGGTTGGGCCTTAATCTATTCAGTTGAGGTTGCCTCATTTGAGTTGGCCTTTTCTGAGCAGATTTTGGACAACTCCACTGATGAGTATTCAGATGGTTTGACCTTCCATTGGTTCTTCCCTTCTGAACCTCATTCCTCTTGTACACAATGTTCTTAACCTTTTCCTTTGGTTTGGGTTTAGAAGCATTGTTTACTTGAGTAGGTATAAAAATTCATTTACCCTTTTCCTTGATCAGTGGTTGATTTACTTCCATTTCATTTTGTTGAGCCACTGATCTTACAAAGATCATCTTAGAATTGCTTGATGAAGCAATACTAAGACCAGGTGAGGGTTCAAATGGATTATAGCCTAATCCACCTTTTTGAGCAAATGGTCTTTGAAACCCTTAAATTTCTTCTATTGCTTTAGCAGATTTGTTCAAGGCAGACATCTTTATTTTTAAGCTCCCCTCACTCAATTTAAGAGTATCAAATTCATTTGAGAGATTATCAAATTTAGCTTGAAGGATTCTAAGATCAAAATCCTTTTTCCTCAAGGCCAGTTCTTGTTCATCAATCAGCTTTTGTTGTTCAGTGACTTTGAGAGACATTTCATCATGTTCTCTCACAGTCTGTTGATACAACTCAGTTGATTTGAAGTCAAACTCTGGTTCAGGATGGTTGGGAGTTTGAACTTTAGAATTCAATAGCTCATTTTCTCTCAATGCCATATTGCATACTTCTTGAAGTCTGGTGAAATCCTCAAGTAACTTCCCAAAGTTGAGTTTCAAGTGGATTTCACTGGACTCGTGTGTGTTATTAGAAGAATTGGAAGATGAACATACCTCTTCATTTTCAAAAGCCATTTGACAGTCATCATCACTGTCACTGTTGGAGAATAGCCCATCATCAGAAGAGTAAACACTCTCTTCACTTGTTGATTCCCCAGCTACCATTGCCTTCCTGTTGTTCAGCCTCTTGTCTCTTTTGTTCTGCCTTTCTTTTCTTTCTTTAGAACTTAGGTCAGGACAATCATACTGAAAGTGACCCTTTTTCTGGCAGTTGTAACACACATCTTCATCATCATTCTTCTTGCTTGAGGACTCCTTCCTCCTTGATGATGATGGTTCACCTTTAATGTACTTCTTTCTGTCAGCATATCTATCTTCTTTCTTCTCATCAGAGACTTTGTCCTCTGATTTGTTGTCTAGAGAACTGAATCTCCTTCTGGTTCTGTTATCTTGGTAGAACTTTTTGTATCTACCAAATCTGGAGTTGAGCTTCTCAAATCTCCTAGCCATGAGTGCCAGTTCCTCCTTCATTTCAGACTTGGAAACAGTTTGAGAAGATCTTTGAGTATTCTTCTTTTCTGTTTCAGCAGCTTTGAAAGCAACACCTTTGCTTGAGGAGGATGGCTCATCATGCACTTTCTTTCTGTTCAAATCAAACTCATATGCTTTGAGTTCAGAGAACACTTGCTGCATGGGCATGTTGTCAAGATTGCTGGTGTTTTGCATCATGACAGAGTATATGTCCCACTTGGATGTGAGACTTCTCAGAATTTTCAAAGCAACTTCTCTTTTGGCATAGAACTTGCCAAGAGAGTTTATCTCATTCATGATGTCAGTGAATCTGCCATCAAGATGATCAATAGTTTCATTGGGCTCCATAGAAAATTGTTCATATTTTTGTATAGCCACTTGAAGCTTGTTTTCTTTTATCTTTTGGGTACCTTCACACATGAGTGCTAAGGTGTCCCAAATCTCTTTTGCTGTTGTGCAGTGGTATACTCTTCCCATCACTGCATCTGGAATTGTCTGGTACAAGGTATTCATAGCAATGTAGTTCAGGTTGTGCCTTTTTCTCTCTTCAGCTGTAAACTCATCCTCATCCTTTGGTAGCAATTCCCTTGGATCTGCTTTCTGAGCATCAGTGAGTTTGGGATTTGCTTTGGTGAATGTGAAGGGTCCTCTGGTGATGACTTTGAGCATTTCATCATGCTGGCAGGCAAGATGTGCTCTCATCCTGATCTTCCCGAAATTATAGTTCTCAATTGAGAACATTGGCAATTTATGATGTGAAATATGATTCACTTGATTTGGACCCATGTTGTTGATGGTGTTGACAGCATCTCCTGGAACTGCATTGTAAGCCATTTCTATAGAAATAGATAAAGATAAACACAAACAGATTTTTAAGAAATTTGGATCAGTTCAGTGACCACAGAAATAATGTGATTTGAAAATCAGTTGGATTTTTCAGAAGCAGTGGTCTTTGAACCCCTGCTCTGATACCACTTGTTGGTCCTTGGTGGAGTATGACACAAGTGTATGGGGGGGAATGCACTTGTGTATGCAAATTCTTTTTCTTTTCAAACAGATTGTCTTATCAGGGAGGTTGTCTTACAACAATCCTGAGAGTGAACTTCAATAGATACTTGTCCTACTGAAAACTATTGAGTGATCAGTTGGATAAATATCTAAGAGAGTTGCTAAGTGCGGAATGTGGTTGGCCTTTTTCTTAAAGGAATACTCCAAGTTAACTTCTGAAAAAACAGTGATCAGGGACTTTGTCCAAAACAGATTTTCTTTACTTACTGAGATAGACTCTTTGGAATATGATTGAATGCAAGTGCTATAATGAAAGCAGTAGGTAAATGACACACAATTTATAGTGGTTCAGAGACTCAAGCTCCTACATCCACTTTCCCTGATTGAACAGGATAATTCCTTAACAATGGAATTAGCTTGTGCCAAGGTGCACTGATCAACAACACTCTCTTAGTGCTTTGATCCCTAGGATAATCTGAGTCCTAGTGCTCAATCTCTCTGAGTTAAGACTGTGTTTCACAATAACAGTCCTTAACTCCTCACTTCTACAACAAACACTTTCTTCACTTAATGAGATAAGAGTTTGAGGTTTGGTTCCAACTAAAAGAGATATCCTTTACAATAAGAACAGTGTAAAGGCTTAGGATATCTCAATGCTAAGCTTGGGATTGTACAAAGATTGGCTTAGCTATTTGAAGTGATCAGGAAACTTGGGATTCTTAAGAACAACTTTGGTTTCCTTTGATTGCTTGATGATAGTGTGATAGCAAGTAGTTGGATGCTTGAATCCTTTGATCACTTCTGAATTTATAGGCAAATTTGATCAACTATCCGTTGGAGAGATAGCATTTCAAACTTTTCTATTTGCAGCACAATTGAAACGGTTGAGAAGCTTGACATCCTATTATCCACTGTGTAAAAGCTTCTTCAATGGTTGCTTGAATGAATGGGTTGACTTCTGAAAAATGCGGCTGAGATGACTTGTGTCAGATTCCAAATTTGCACATTTCCCAAGGTTGATTTGTGGCAGACTCTACACTCAACCAACGGTCAGATGGGACAACTCCCCTGAACATTCCTGCTGTAAACTAGAATATTCCAACATTCATTCAATGCTTCAGTCTTTAATGCTTCTAAGTCTTCAATGCTTAGTTCAGGCTTGATGGCAATAAATGCTTCATTAAATATGTCTTCTGTGAGTACAGCATTCAATGCTCTTGATCATTAGCACTTCAACTGATCTGAAACAGTTCTTATCAGTGCATGAAGCTTTGCCTTATCACTCTTTGATCCTTTCAGCCATGTTGTCCACTTTAGTCAGCTTGTCTTGTATGCTTCAGCAAACTTGACCTTAAGTACTAACACTTAGTGAGCTGCCTAACATTTCAGCTTTGGACAACTATCCTGAACTATTAATCTCATAACATATTTTGAGATTTAGACTTAAGCATTCATACTTACTCAAGTATCCTGAGACAACTAGACTGATCTATATTAGAGCATATCTCAACTAATCTGATCATCATCAATCAGGGGTTTTGGTATCTAAATCAAAATAATTTTATTCCCAGCAAAAATGAATAAAATAATAAATAGAGTAAGATATAAAGTTTCATGGTTGAAGAAGATTTTTAAAATAGAGTATAAAAAATGTATTTTACAGTTTAGAAATCTTCATTTTAGACTTCGTGGCAAGAGATGACCTTAACCTCCATTTTTATATATTTTTGTATAAAAGGGAAAAATGATTAAGTATGAAGAGAATCGTAATCTTAATACTTTGTGAGAATATAATGGGACACTTATCACAATTTTATCATTCTACACAATCTTTCTCTTCACCAAAATCGTCTACTTCAAAATCCCATTCTCAAGCATTCAAATTAAAATCAATTTTTCCTATTTTAATCTCAAATAATAATTCAAAATTTTAAATCATAATTATTATTTTTAATCTCTCTCCTCTTCAAATTCTTTCATTTCAAAATTCCAATATTATCATACATTCTTATTTAAATTTTCTAATTCTCCTATTTTAAAATTTATTCTAATTTAAATATTATCTAATTTTGATTTTATATTGTATATATCTATTAACATTTTAGTGATATCACTCCCCTCTTCTCAATTCATTTTATTTCAAAAGCTCTTCTTCTTATTTTTTTTTTATTAATCTTAATCTATGCGAAGGATTAAAAAAAATTATTTTAATATTATCTTCTAAATTCACTTTCGAATATTAATTTTAAATATTAAAATTTATAAATTAGTTATACATATATTAAATATTAAACTAAATATATATTCAACAAAATTTTGAGGAACTGAAGATTCTCGAAGGATTTTTAAAAAAATCCTATTAACAAATTCAATTTTGAATATTTAAATTTAAGATTATCAGTAATTTTCATCTATCTTCTACCTTAATTATCGTACATTCAAATCATAATTCTAACTATAAAACGCATGAACTATTTGTTTGTTTCGGTTAGTCTATATGAGACTATGATGTTCTATATGATAGTAAAAAATTTTTTTTACAATTTTTTTAAAATTTTCTATCTTTGTCAATTATTTTCTTTTAAACTTTTCTTCAATATTTTTTTTTTGTTCTCGCTCATTTTTTTTCTTTTTCTCGGTGTCCACGGCTTTTTACTTAATTATTTTCTTTTACTAAAGAAAATAGAATAATTATTTGAGTTGGTGGTCATTGATGAAAATGTGTGAATTTTTAAATCTTTCTCGATTTTACATAGTACTCTAAAATTTCTTTGGTTTACTCTCTTAATTTTCATTTCATTTTTTTATTCTCCATTTTATGTAACTTTAGGGAATAAAAATATAAGTTACTCTCCTTTCTCGGTTTCTTCAAATTTTTTTATTTTTTTTTACAGTTTTCTGAAGAAAAAAAATTAGTTACCATCTTTTTTTTTTCTTCTACTTAATTATTTTTTTCTACATTTTTTTTTTTTTTTGCTTTTACTTTTTTTTTTGTAAGAACACCACTTATCACCTGTATTTGAAAATGTGACTATTTCTAAATCTTTCTCTGTTTTACATACTAATGTTTATTTTTTATTTTAAGATATTATAGCATTTATTTTGAACATTTTTGACATTTTTTATTTGAAGATATTATAGCATTGGTTGTGAACGCATTAAAAAGTTATTGGATATTGAACTACATGATAAAAAATAAAAAATATGTACTCAATTTTCTAATATTTTTTTCAAATAACAATTTATTTACACAAAATATTAAGTTCTTTCATTTATTTGATATCATCTTCTTTTGTTAGACATACGAAGATGAGTTGCACTCAGTCCATTATAATTGTTTTGGACTATGCTAAAGTTTAAACATTTTATAGGCCTAATATTGAAAATACTTGCCTTTATGTTGAAGACAACCCATGTTGTTTTTGAAGTGTTTAGGAATTTATAATATATACTTGTGCTTATTCATTACAAATCTTTTATATCATTCCTATAATAAATTTCTGCTTATTCACTACAAATCTTTATATCATAATAAATAAATAGATAGTTTTCTAAAGTATATAATAAATAAAAATTAGTTAATAGTGATTTCTTTTATAAATAAAATTTAATTTTTTTTATTATATTATTGTTATCTTAATACTCTATATTTGTGAGAATATAATGGACATTTGTTAGAAAACTTAATCGAAGAATTGTCCTTTATAATTAGTGACAACGCATAAAAAGGGATGTTGAGTTAGTTGAGAAAATAATGTGATTATTTAAATTTTAAAATAATTAAAATAGATAAAAAATGTATAAAATGGTTTATAAGATAATTATTTAAAATAAAAATTTATGAAAAAATAAAGCAAAGAATTTAAAGGGGGGAGATTGAAATAAAGCAAAGAATTTATTGAAATAGAGTAATTATGTTGGTGGTATTGTTGGATAAATAATGTATAAAGAAAACTTTACAAATATTGAAAGTGTATAAATCTAATGGTATTTATTCTTTATTTATTATTAATATTTTTTTATATATTTAATATTTATCAAATTATTATACTAATTTTTTAATTTATTTATAAATACTCTTTAATAAATATACACTTTAAATAAAAATTAATTTTAAATATCATTGTTTTTGTCCACGCAGGTAAATATCAAATTTTATGATTTGATAAATTTCGTTCTTTATTCTAGAAGATACCGAAGATCCATTCTTACATAATAATGCATACTTATCTTTAAATAAATTAAATATTTTCTGCAATATTTTCTGCAAATAAATTATTAACTAAAGAAAAATAAATTTTCACGTCTTCAAATATTGAAAAGCAAGGTTCAATTTTTATATAGTAAGTTTTGAATTTTATGTCAATTTAAATGTAATTTATATATTTTATGTGAATAATTATTTATAATATAAATGGATGGGCTATTTTATTTTTATGTAAATAATTATTTATAATATACATGAACGGGTATGTATTTATTTTGTTAAAGTTTTTTTTTAATTACATATTATTTTCTTCATAAATGAACTACGATGTATTTTCTTTATATACATTTCAATTTTCAATCATCAAGAATGAAGCGTGAATGTATTCTAAAATAATTTTTAAAACTTTCTAATATATATATATAGTATTGTGGAGTATTTTGGAGAATTTTTAGTAATTGTCAATAAAAAAATCAGAGTGTGAGTGTATTCTATAATAATTTAAAAAACTTTACTTAAGAAAAGTTTTAGTAATTCTTAATAAAAAAAATTAAAATCTTTCAACAAAATTTGATTAGTTAATTGATAATAAATATGAAGAGTGATTGAACCGTTTTTAATAAATTTTTTTAATATTTTATTATTGTTTATATAATATTAATTTATTATATTTAAAGATATCATCATTGTAATGTTAAAATTGAAAGGAAAAAAATTTAGACGTGAAAATTAAGGATTATTTTGTGTCATGAAAATAGGTTACTAGGAAGATGTCACAGTTCTTTCTTTAAGGGATGTTTGTTTTGGAATGGAAAATTTCACTCATGTTCTATTTTAAAATTTAGATTTAGAATGTTTAAATCTTACCCTATAAATAACTATAAACCATACAAAAGACAACCCTATAAATATAAATATGTACAAACTCTATATAGATATCTATAATAACATATATAAACACCTATAATTATATATTATAAAGTTAAATCATACCTACTTAAATTAAAAAACAAACACAAAACATATAAGTCATTAAATTTCAAAATTCTCAAAATCCCAAAACAAACATTCCCTTAGTTTTGTAAAAGTCAATTTTATTGTATTTTGTCATTATGAAAAATAATGCCAGCATACTACAACGTGGTGAAGTTTTTAGAAATTTGTAATTTTATATTTTTTTTATTAATAACATTATTTTATAATGCCTTTACTTATTAAAAATATTTTTTTAATTTTACAATTAAAATCATAATTTTATTAATGCATATGTTATTAATATATTAAAAATATTATAATATATAAAAATATAAATACAATAATATAGATTCAAATTTGTAGAAATGTATATGTTATAAATATATTAGAATAAAAAAAATTAACTTTCACACACTCTAACAATAAAAAAGATATAAAAATTATATTTAAAGTTATTATTTTAATAAATCGATCTCGCGTAAAACACGGGTATAGGGCTAGTACTCTATATTTGTGAGAATATAATGGGACATGTAATTTTATCACTCTATCACAATCTCTCTCTTCACCAAAATCGTCTATTTCAAAATCCCTCCATTTTCAATATTTTGATTAAAAAAATCAATTTTTTTATTTTAATCTCAAAATAATAATTTAAATATTATCTACTCATAAATATTATTTTTAAATTTTAAATCATAATTATTATTTAAAATTTATTTTTTAAACTTTAATCACAACACAATTTATTTTTTAAAATTTAATCACCGTATTATATTTTTAATACCACTCTATTCAAATCTCTCTCCTTCTCAAAATCTTTCATCAGTAGAAAAAATTTTGAGGATTTAAAGGTACATAATCTTGAAGGTTTTTGTATTAGATTATTGATATAAAAATTAAAGAGATTTTTGTATTAGATTAATAAGAAATTTTAGTTTTGAAATAGTGTTTTTATAGATAAAAAATAAATCTTGACTAATTTTAAATATTTATTCAAAATATTAATTTTTATAATTTATAACATTTGTAAATTTATCAATAATATTAATAAATTATGTCACAATTTAAATAATCACATGATAATTTTATCTCTTTTAATTATTTTAAATTTTAAATTTAAATAATCACATAATTTTCTCAACTAAGATAAATATCTAATCGTTTTATACCCGACAGTCACCCTCTCGCTACAGAAAAAATAACTTTTCTTCTTTTATTTTCCTCTTTCATTAAATTTAAATTTTCAGGTGATTTTTCGAAAATGATTTTTACTTTTTCTCTTTTATTAAAATTTTAAGTGGTGAATAATTTTTATAAAGAGATATGTTTGATTTTTCCCTTTTTATTAAATTTCCGGGTGATTTTTTTTAGAGATAAATAATTTTATAAATAAACCTTGGTACAGAAAAGCAACTTTTCTTCTTTTATTTTTCCTCTTTCATTAAATTAAAATTTTCGAGTGATTTTTTTTTTTTTGAAGGATAATGATTTTTACTTTTTCTCTTTTATTAAATTTTTTGGTGGTGAATAATTTAAAAAAAAAAGGTATGTTTGATTTTTTACTCTTTATTAAATTTTCTGGTAATTTTTCAGGGATAAATAATTTTATAAATAGGTTTGTTTAATTTGAATTATTTTACTATCTTTTCTTACTTTTTCTTTTTCATTAAATTTTATTTTATAAATAGATTTGTTTAATTTGAATTATTTTACTATTTTTTCTTACTTTTCCTTTTTCATTAAATTTTCAGGTGAGTTTTCATGGATGAATAGTTTTAAAAAGAGTTTTGTTTAATTTGAATTATTTTATTTTATATTATTTTTATATATTTTCTCTTACTAGTTCTCTTTTATTAAATTTTCAGGTGATTTTATAAAGATCAATTTCAAAATTTCATATTTATCACAATCTTTATCTTTATATAACATTAACAAAGAATAAACTATTTCAACACCCACCGACAACTTTTCAATCTGCCGAGGTCCTCGAAAGGGATATCGTGAAGGGAGACCAAAGATGGAGATACGATTTTGTCCCAGAAAAAAGCATTTTGATCTCCTGCTACTAAATAAGAGACGATAGAAGCCGCCATGGCCGAGGAATCCCTTAGATCCGAGTTCTTTGATTCCGAATCAAAGTTTTGGCCTTTAGGCCCCTGCGCGCAGAATTCATTACTTCTTAGCCCGGGTTGAGTGGTGAGTGTCGTTCACTGATCGCTGGAGTGCAGGCCCGCAATCCGATCTTAGGCCGCATACATCTGCCTGTGACCTGCCCGCCTATCGCCAATACCCCGTATCTATTTGTTAATTTGGTAATTTTTTCTCATTCTTTTTCTATTTAATAATTTTTTGCTTTCATTTTTTTTTTTCAATTTTATCTAATAGGAATAGGAAGGAGTAACCTTCACTCATTTTTCCTGTAATTTTTTCTCATTCTTTTACTCTTTAATAAAAAAAAATTCATTTTTTTTTTCAATTTTAGCAAATAGGAATATGAATCATTTTTTTTTTTTCAATTTTATCTAATAGTAACAGGAAGGAGTAAAATACTAAAACATTCACTTATTGAATATATAGGTTGGCGATCTTCCAGGAGTGAATGATTTTAAACTTATTGAATATATAGGTTGGCGATCTTCGAGGAGTCAATGATTTTAAAAAGAGGTATATATGATTTGAATTATAATTCTTTTATTTTTTTCTATTTCATTAAATTTAAATTTTCGGATTTTGGGAGGTTAATGATTTTTATTTTTCTCTTTTATTAAATTTTTAGGTGATGAATGATTTTTATAAAGAGGTATGCTTTTTTATTAAATTTTCAAGTGATTTTTAAGAGATAAATAATTTAAAAAATAGATCTTGGTACAGAAAATCAACTTTTCTTCTTTTATTTTTTCTCTTTCATTAAATTTAAATTTTCAAGTGATTTTTTGAAGGTTAATGATTTTTACTTTTTCTCTTTTATTAAATTTTTAGGTGGTGAATAATTTTTAAAAAGAGGTATGTTTGAATAATTTCTTAAAAAAGTATATTTGATTTTTCCTTTTTTATTAAATTTTCCCGAGATAAATAATTTTATAAATAGGTTTGTTTAATTTGAACTATTTTACTTTATATTAATTTTCTATATATTCTCTTACTTTTTGATGTGGATAAATATGTCGCTCTCGGAGGAGTCGACACGTGGAAACGGGATAAAAAATGATAGCCTTAATTAGGTCAATGGGCCTGAGGAATTGGATTAATACGCCCCTGGACCCTTGAGGGGATTAAAGTAATTGGGCCTTCAGCCCACAAAGGGGAATTAACAGCCTTTAGGCCCAAGGATTTGGCCCAAAGGGGAACGCATGGTATGGATCAGTCTTCTCTAACTAAGTCAAATGAATGGGTCAGTCTTCAAGGATGAGGACCAAATCTTCAGGGATTGGGAGCCGGATTTATGGGAATAGGCCGAGAATATAGGGAGGAAAAGTCTTTCTCTCTCTCAAGAAAGAATCCAGGTATATAAGCCCCTCATTTTTACGTGATCAGGTACGTTTTTACATAATAGATATACTTTTTACGAAATACACAGAAAATTAAGAAGAAACGCCGTATTATTCACCGGAATTTCCTTAAATATACAGGGGAATTCCACTTTGATTCTCCATAAGATCGATTCTAACTTGAGCGTCGGAGCTTCTACGCCGGAGCCCCCCTCCGGTGTATTTTTGCAGGTCATTTTCGGATTCTCAAGGAGATTCACTTGAAGATTGCCAAAGACAAACGGGTAATTAGATTCGAGATTAGCAGTGCTCGTAGAGGAACGACGGATATCTAAAGGCGTTCTTTTTCGACGCATCAACTGGCGCCGTCTGTGGGAACATTTCTAGCTAAGGCGTGAGAAAAGTTCCATATCAAATGGGTGGAGGACAAGATTTGACGAAGCAGACTAAGGAGAAGGGAGATTCTACTCCTCTTCCCTTTCCTCCACCCCCACCAGGTTTTCCCGTGAATAGAAATCTGGGGAAACAACCTGTAAATCCTACAGTGGAAGATATTCCTCCCGTCCAGGAGGGGAACACGGCGGGTACCTTGGAAGCTTCGGGAAGTGGTACGGATAAAGACACTTCACAATCCAATGCTCAACCGGAACTCTTCACTGTCTCTCAAGACTAATTGGATGTGATGATAGAGCAGGCAGTGGAAAGAATAATTACATCTCGTGGACTTCGCCCTCCTGGACCTACTCCACCAGTTAATGAAAGAAGAAAGCAGAATCCCCCGGAACATGTCATCGATTCGGCTCCAGTCCCTTCAAAGAATGAAGGTTTCCCCCATAATCAAGAAGAAAGAGTGCCTTCCCAAGCTGAGAGAAGCGTCCTTGATCGCCCTCCTAGAAGAAATATCGAGAGGATCCCTGGGGATACCACTTTGGATGCAGGGATAGGAGAAAGTACGGATGACACCTACCACGGAGCTGTTAGTGACCAAATACAGGCTCTACGGAAAGAGATGAAAGACATGCAAAAGCATATGAGTGACAACGTAAGTAAACCTTCTTACGTTACTGGTTATCAATTTTCATCCAATATTTTACAAGATGAACTGCCTCCTAATTTTAAATCTTTAAATTTCGAATATGATGGCACCACGGACCCGTACGAGCATTTGATGAGGTTCGAGAATGCCGCCCTATTGCACCGATACGGAGAGGGCGTTAAGTGCAGGGTATTTCTGACTACCCTATCTAAAGCGGCACAGCAATGGTTCACCCAGCTAGGGCCAGATACTGTCCATTCATGGTCGGAGTTCAGTGAACTATTCTTGCACCAATTTGCCAGCGCTAGGAGGCAACCTAGAGCCACCCTCACCTTGTTTAACATGCGACAAGGAGAGAATAAGAGTCTTCGGGCTTTCTTAAAACGGTTCAACCAAGCGGCTTTAGAGGTACCAACAGCCTCTTCGGAGGTCAAAATCAATGCTCTCACTAATGGGCTAAGGGACAGAGACCTGTTTACGTCTCTAGCCAAAAACCCGGTACGGACCTTTGACGAATTACTAAGGAGAGCAGAGAAATACCTCACCCTGGAAGAGGTGAGGAAGGCTAAGCGATCGGAAACCAAGACAGTAGTGAATAATGGAGAACGAAGAAGGGAGATAGTGCCGAGGAGGCCCAGTCCAGAAAGACACCGGAACACTAGGGGGCTGGGAAATGTAAAAGGAGAGGAAGCTGCGCCCTGGAACTCCAGGGGAAGGATAAGGAGATATACCCCTCTGAGGATCGAGCCGGCAGAGGTTTTAGAAGTGGCAGGGGACCATCCCGATATGAAGTTCCCCTACTCACGAAACAGGGGCCCTCAGAATCCCAAGTCAGATAGATTCTGTAGATTCCATAATGACTATGGTCACGACACGAACCAATGCTGGCACCTGAAGGACGAAATAGAAAGAATGATTCAAGCAGGCCACCTAAAGGAATTTATTTTCAGGGATCGACAAGGTCCCAGAGGGCAGAAGAGAAAAGACCCTGAAGGCAAACCAGAGGAAAATAGAAGAGAACAGAGAAAGAGCACGGAAGATCAACCACCCCCTCCCCAAAAGAGGGGAACTATTCACATGATTATGGGTGGCCCCGCTGACGGGGATTCCTTTAGACAAAGGAAGCAGAGCGTCAGGTCATTGAAGAGTGGAAGGAACATGGAATGTCGTGAAATAGGAAAGATGACAACAGCTCCCGATATCCATTTCGGACCAGAAGACATTGGAGAACCCAGAGAGATACATAATGATGCCCTAGTCATTACCACGGATATAGCAGGATATGATGTGGCTAGGATCTTTGTAGACACGGGAAGTTCCGCTGATATCATGTTCCTAGAGTGTTTTAAGAAGATGGAATTAAACATAAAACTCAGACCAGTAGAGACAGCCCTCTATGGATTTTCAGGGGGTGCCATTCAACCCCTCGGTTCAGCGTTATTACAGGTAGGGTTAGGAACCGCTCCTAACCGACGCGTGCAAGTGATAGAGTTTTTTATAGTGGATGTCCCATCATCATATAATGTGGTGATGGGAAGACCAAGTTTGAATATCTTTCAGGCCGTGATTTCCACCTTCCACATGAAGATGAAATTCCCTGCCTCGGGGGGTGTGGGAGAGATATGTGGAGACCAGTACCAGGCAAGGAAGTGTTACGTAGAATCGGTCAAGATAGCAGACAGGGCCGTATTCCGAGGGATGGAGAGATTTAAGGGTGAAGACCCTGAGTTGAAAAAACAGAAAGTGGGTGAACTAGTGCAAGAGCAACCCAAAGCCAAAGCAGATGAGGAATTAATGAACATCGAGCTCTACCCAGGAAAAGAGGGATTCACAACCAGGATAGGTACACACATGAACCCTGAGCTCCAGGGAAAGATGATACTTGCCCTCCAGGAGAATGCGGATATTTTTGCTTTCACGGCGACGGATATGACAGGTATCCCTCCAGAGATAGCAATGCATTACCTTAATGTGGATCCCAAAGCTAGGCCAGTGAAGCAGAAGTTAAGGAACTTTGGCAAGGAGAAAAACCTCATTGTGAAAGAGGAGATCGATAAGCTGTTGAGTGCAGGGCATGTGAAGAGGGTGCAGTTCTCTGAGTGGCTGTCAAATGCGGTGCTAGTATCTAAAGGAGCTGGCAAGTGGAGAATGTGTATCGATTTTAGAGATTTGAATAAAGCATGCCCAAAGGATCACTATCCCCTGCCCCGAATCGACCAGTTGGTAGATGCCACGTCTGGGTTTGAATTACTCAGCATGATGGATGCGTACCAAGGGTACCACCAAATCCAGTTGAACCCCCTTGATATACCAAAGGTATGCTTTATAGCGACATGTGGTACTTTCGGTTATGTACGTATGCCTTTTGGACTAATAAATGCAGGAGCCACCTATCAAAGAATGGTAGACTCGGTGTTCCGAGGGCAGATAGGCAGGAACATGGAGGTTTACGTGGATGATATGCTGGCTAAAAGTGTCATCCAAGGGGCAGAGATCAGGTACTCAGAGGTGGAGAAGGCAGCCCTGGCGGTGGTGGTAACGGCTAGGCGACTACGCCCCTACTTCCTGTCCTATAAAGTTATGGTGCGAACTAATTTCCCTTTGAAGCAGACATTAGGGAGAGCAGATTTATCAGGGAGAATGGTCAGATGGGCAGTGGAATTACAGGAATACGATATTGATTATGAACCAAGAAGGGCCATCAAAGCCCAAGCTTTAGCAGACTTCATTCAAGAATCTACCAGAATGGAGGAGGAGCAAGGTTGGAAGGTGTATGTTGATGGTTCAGCTTCGGCTGTAGGATGTGGAGCAGGGATAGTGTTGGTTGACCCTGAGGGCCAAGAAGTACAGGTAGCCATCAAGTTCCGATTCTCAACCTCAAACAACGGTGCAGAGTATGAAGCCCTGATTAGAGGGGCTAACATAGCAGCAGAGTTAGGGGCACAAAAAGTCACCCTGTACTCCGACTCACAGTTGAAAGTACAACAGGTCAAGGGGGAGTATCTCGCCAAGGATGAAAGGATGATCGCCTACCTAGAACAGGTAAAGAAGTTAAAGAATAAATTCCAGACCTTTGAAGTAATACAGGTACCAAGAGAGGAGAATGAAAAAGCAGATGGGCTATCTAAGCTGGCTAGTTCCACTGAATTTGAGGGACACGGAAAAATAACCTTGCTAGTGGCAGACCAATTAGCCACTGAAGCCCTGATCGGAGAAATAACAGCAGGAGATGATTGGAGGAGAGAAATATGGGAAGAGCTGAAGAGAGGACAGGTAACTCCAATGTCCAGAGAAGCCAAAGCTTGGAGAAGGAAATATTGTATCTTGGGGGACCAATTATACAAGAGATCCTTCGCTCAACCTTATTTAAAATGCCTTTCGAAAAGAGAAGAAGAGTTAGTGATTAAAGATATTCATGAAGGTTGTGCATCTAGCCATGAAGGCTATCAGACTATGGTGAAGAAGGTATTTAGAGCGGGTTTTTACTGGCCCAATATAATCAGAGACGCTAGGGAATATGTGAAGAAATGCGAGAAGTGTCAGAAGAATGGACCCTTAATACGAGTACCTGCAGAGGAGATGGGGGCCATGTACTCGCCCTGTCCCTTCGCCAAATGGGGAATAGATCTAGTCGGACCCTTCCCCCTGGCACCTGGGGGAAGGAAATTTTTTATTGTGGCCGTGGATTACTTTAGTAAGTGGGTAGAGGCTGTACCCTTGGCCAAGATAGAGGAAGATAATGTAATTCTATTTCTGGCTAGACATATTTGTTGCAGGTTTGGAGTGCCCAGAATCTTGGTCTCTGACAACGGGACACAATTTAATAGGGAGAAGGTGAGAAAGTGGTGCGAAAGGTGGAATATCATACAGAGATTCACTTCGGTGGCCCATCCACAAGCCAATGGACAAGTAGAAGTTACAAATAGAATCCTGGTAGACGGCATCCGAACGCGATTGCAAAAAGTAGGAGGAGGATGGGTGAAGGAGCTAGATAATGTTCTCTGGTCTTATAGGACCAGTCCTAAAACAGCCACAGGGGAATCTCCCTTTTATTTGGTGTATGGAGCAGCGGCGGTGATACCTCCCGAGGCCAGGCTTGGGTCACACAGAATTACATATTTTTAAGAGAAGAAGAATGAAAAGCTGATGAGGGAGGCCCTGGACCTAGTAGAGGAAGAAAGAGAGATGGCAAGACTGAAAGCAGAGAGGTATAAAAGCAGGATCAAGGCAGCTTATGATCGCAGGGTGATGCCTCGTTCCTTTAAAGTTGGAGACTTAGTGCTTCGAAGAGCAGATGCCTTGAAAAATACAGGAAAAATGGAAGCTAATTGGGAAGGTCCCTACAAGGTAGTACAGGTACTAAAAGGAGGAGCATACAAACTCCAGGACATGACAGGAAAAGAGATATTGAGGCCATGGAACGTGTGCCACTTGAAGAGATTTTATGTTTGAGGAAGGTGTTATTCCTTTACCATCTTTCCCTTTATGAACAATTTTTATGGTTACTTTTCATTCGAATAATTGCTTCACCGGCACTCTTTTTCCCTCTACGTGGGTTTCCCCTTGGGGTTTTACCACGGAGAGGTTTTTAATGAGGCCGGCATAGGTTCCCCTTATTTGCCTATGTTGATAAACATTTTGAATCAATGGAGCATAGTTTTTGGAAAATTTCAACAATTTCCTTTAATGCATGATTAATGTGATGATGAGATGATTTTTATATTCTGATTCTATGATGAGATGACCCTTATGCATGTTGATTTTATGATGAAATATTTCTCATATATTGAATATTGTGCTGAGATAACTGCCAAATGTCCATGTAATGAGTGTGGAGATAATAAATGCGTTCAACATAAGATGATAGATATATTGCAAGATAGAGAAACATACACCGATTCATAAATATTCTACCTAAGGATAATTCTCAAAGTTTCTATACGCGACAGCCTCTAAAGCTAGGGGGAGTAGGGGGTATGGTAGCGGAAGATGTGATTAACCTGCCAATAATCCCTAAGAACTCTTACGAGTATAAACAACTTCAGAGAGAGTATAATCCCTAAGAACTCTTACGAGTATAAACAACTTCAGGGAGAGTATAATCCCTAAGAACTCTTACGAGTATAAACAACTTCAGGGAGAGTATAATCCCTAAGAACTCTTACGAGTATAAACAACTTCAAGGAGAGTATAATCCCTAAGAACTCTTACGAGTATAAACAACTTCAGAGAGAGTATAATCCCTAAGAACTCTTACGAGTATAAACAACTTCAGGGAGAGTATAATCCCTAAGAACTCTTACGAGTATAAACAACTTCAGGGAGAGTATAATCCCTAAGAACTCTTACGAGTATAAACAACTTAAGGAAGAGTATAATCCCTACGAATCTTAACTTCAGGGAGAGTATAATCCCTACGAATCTTAACTTAAGGGAGAGTATAATCCCTACGAATCTTAACTTAAGGGAGAGTATAATCCCTACGAATCTTAACTTAAGGGAGAGTATAATCCCTACGAATCTTAACTTCAGGGAGAGTATAATCCCTACGAATCTTAACTTAAGGGAGAGTATAATCCCTATGAATCTTAACTTCAGGGAGAGTATAATCCCTACGAATCTTAATTTAAGGGAGAGTATAATCCCTACGAATCTTAACTTAAGGGAGAGTATAATCCCTACGAATCTTAACTTAAGGGAGAGTATAATCCCTACGAATTTTAACTTTTGGGAGAGTATAATCCCTAAACATTCTAACTTTTGGGAGAGTATAATCCCTAAACATTCTAACTTTTGGGAAAGTATAATCCCTAAACATTCTAACTTTTGGGAGAGTATAATCCCTAAACATTCTAACTTTTGGAAAAGTATAATCCCTAAACATTCTAACTTTTGGGAGAGTATAATCCCTAAGAACTCTAACTCCAGAAAGAAATTAGAAAGTAAGTACAGAAATAAGGACATGTTATACTTTCATGTTAAGACTTCTCTATAAACTTTAAAGTCTTTACGTGTCAAGAAAATTCTAGAGACATGCCAAACTCATAGTAAAGGAAAAACATAACAGGTATCACACCATATATACGACAAAGAAATATATATATGTGCATGCCAAATGATAATGTGCAGGTACGATATGAAGTAGCAGATAAAATAGAAATATCCCAGACTAGGGGCATCATACCTTAGCCCTCCACAGAAAAACGCAGGAGTGTGGAGTCTCCTGAAAATACCAAAAGGGGCCTTAAAGGCCTTAACAAAAATAAAAGTGTCTTAAAAGTACCGGAATGTTATCAAAGAAATAGAGTTATGAAGAGAGGGGAACATCGTTCTTTCCCTCGAAACCTTCTCCTGGTTCCTCAACCTGCCCACTGGAACCACCTCCCTCCGTTTTCTCCTCTAGAGCGCCGGCTGCCACAGTTGCCACAGGATCTGGGTTGGCCACATGGATAGGAAAAGTTACATCCTTTGCCGGAACAAGGTCGTCCAACTTCAGGGCGGTCTGCTTCAACTCCAACACTGCCTTCCTCATCCCAGGCAGCCACCAAGGAGTGTCAATGTCCTCCTTAGGATCTCCAGGGAACTTAGGGGGAGTAGCTAATTCCTCCAATCGAAGGGCACGAGTATACTGACCATTGAATCCAGGAGCAGAATGTTCAGCTACAGCGTTGGAAAACCCATGATCTATGAAGTGGGGGATATACGCGCCCATCGCCCCCAGGAAGCTGGTACTCTTCAAGAAGGCTTCTAACCATTCTCGGTGAAGGGTGCCCAAGAATTTCTGACCCATGGCGGAGGTAAAAAGAGAGTCGATACACAGTTTCATCCCAGCCAAAGGGAGAGTAGTTTCTAAACGTTCAACCTGCTCACCAAACTGAGTCTTCAACGAAGAAACCTCCTCCGACAACCTTGTCTTCTCCGCTTGAAGTGCCTTACACCTCTGGTTAGTCTCCCGTAGCTCTGCTTCGAGTATCTCCTTCTTTACTTTCTCCAACTCTACCTGGCTTTGGAGATCGTCCACTAGTTGAAGGGATTGAAGAGCTCGTTCAGATACATCAGAAAACAGGAGGCCGAACTACACAAGAAACAATATTAAGAAGTAAGGTGTCTATATTTTCTCCTATTAATCATTCAAAGCAATATCTACATGGAGAATCTACCTGTGTAAAACTATGAGCGGAGTGCACAACTCGGTCCTCAGAGGACAGAGCATTAAGAGCTTCAGCAGTAGGGATAGGAGTATGTCGATCTATGAAAGCCATAAGGTGGTCAACACTGATATCCCCAAGGGCATCAGGAGTAGCATTAGCCGAGGAAGGTAAAGAGGACTTGACCTTGGACTTCTTCTTTTTAGAAGCATCGGAGGTAGGGGGCAATGAGGAGATTATGGCTTTTTCTGTGGAAGACCTAGTGCGCTTTGCAACTGACCCAGTAGCAGGTTTCACTGGGGAAGGAAGAACAGGGGCCTTTGAGGAGCTTTCAGGGGCTGAAGACTTATTAACCATCGAGAGAGGGGTAGCATCACGAGAAATTTGAGTTAACCAACTCATAGCTGCAAAAGAAAGTATGGAAATATGTTAATAAACCATAGCAGTTCAAATCTTGAGGACGATACCAAGGGAAAAGAAATGGTATTACCATCATCAGGACCTAAAGGATAATCAGGGCGACCGAAGCCGAAATGAGATAGGGCTCTAGGGTTCTTACAGATACTCATCACATCAAAAAAGCCATGGGCGGAAACGTTATCATTTAAATGGTTCATCACATCCAAATTCAGATCAGAACAAATGGAAAGAGGAGGACGGGGCACCCCAGGATTCTTATAAATCCACTCATGAGGAAATTCCCAAGGAGATGGATTGGTGACGAAAAAGTAGTAGTCCTTCCAGTCCTGGACCCCTTCATGGAGTTTTTCCATGAACTTTCCGGTCCTGGGAGTACGGCCACATGCATAAAAGAACCCGTCGGCAAATTTGCACATATATTGGGTTAGGAAGAGTTGGGCGGAGGGTTCACCACCGTTCCCCTTCATCAAAATGTAAAAACCTAACATGGCACGAATAGCGTTGGGAGTAAACTGGTTCAAAGGTATACGAAGGTAAGTGGAAATTTCAGAAAAGTAAGGATGGATTGGAAAACGAAGGCCCGCTTTTAGTTGAGCCTCCCAAAAGGCCAGAGTGCTATGGCCTGGGAAATTTGGGCGTTCCTTCCGGTGGGCTGCCCTAACAACGTAATCAGGGGGAAAGATGCCCGAACGAAGGAAGGCGGTAACTCGTTCGGGAGGAAGCAGAGAAGAACCAGAGATTTTATTTTTCAAGGTGGGATCGGTTATGGGAAATACGGAGAGTGAGTTGGAAGTAGAACTTTCCATGGATGTCGAGTTTGACGAGTTTAGAGTAGAAGACGACATGGGGTACAGTAAAAGAAAAGACGAGAAAGGAGAGGAGATACCTGAAGCGAAGTCGATTTTCGGAGGTGATGGACCGATCGATAAACGTGTGTGAAGAAGTTAATAGCAGAAATGGGAGTGAGAGTAAAGAGGAGTGGATAAGTTTGAAAGGAAATAAAAGAGGAGTTTTTTACGAAGTGAATATGATTTTTTGAAATGATTGTGAAGAGAGAGAGAGAGGGAAAAGTTGAGAAGAATTAAATGCCCCCCAATGAAGGGGCGCGTGACTGGAAAGGGGCGGCTAGATGTCCCTTCTCGGGCAGACGCGTGGACGCAGGATTCGAGGGCAAACTGGCGTGTAGAAGTGGAAAAGGCTTAAAGCTTTTTGGAAGTAATTATCAAAAATCGAATCATCAATACTCGGAGGGAAATACGAGAAAGGAGTGTTTAGAGGGAAAGGATTATTTTCTTTGTGATTTATATTATTATTTTCCTACTCTCTTAAAAATTATTCTTTTTTACGAGAGTAGGGGGGAGTGGTTGATGTGGATAAATATGTCGCTCTCGGAGGAGTCGACACATGGAAACGGGATAAAAAATGATAGCCTTAATTAGGTCAATGGGCCTGAGGAATTGGATTAATACGCCCCTGGACCCTTGAGGGGATTAAAGTAATTGGGCCTTCAGCCCACAAAGGGGAATTAACAGCCTTTAGGCCCAAGGATTTGGCCCAAAGGGGAACGCATGGTATGGATCAATCTTCTCTAACTAAGTCAAAGGAATGGGTCAGTCTTCAAGGATGAGGACCAAATCTTCAGGGATTGGGAACCGGATTTATGGGAATGGGCCGAGAATATAGGGAGAAAAAGTCTTTCTCTCTCTCAAGAAAGAGTCCAGGTATATAAGCCCCTCATTTTTACGTGATCACGTACGTTTTTACATAATAGATATACTTTTTACGAAATACACAGAGAATTAAGAAGAAACGCCGTATTATTCACCGGAATTTCCTTAAATATACAGGGGAATTCCACTTTGATTCTCCATAAGATCGATTCTGACTTGAGCGTCGGAGCTTCTACGCCGGAGCCCCCCTCCGGTGTGTTTTTGCAGGTCATTTTCGGATTCTCAAGAAGATTCACTTGAAGATTGCCAAAGACAAACGGGTAATTAGATTCGAGAATAGCAGTGCTCGTAGAGGAACGACGGATATCTAAAGGCGTTCTTTTTCGACGCATCACTTTTCCTTTTTTATTACAGGGATGAATAATTTAAAAAAAGTTTTGTTTGATTTGAATTATTTTATTTTATATTATTTTTATATATTTTCTCTTACTATTTTTCTTTTATTAAATTTTCAGGTGATTTTATAAAGATTGATTAATTCAAAATAGGATGTGAGAAGCTTGGATCAATTTCAAAACTTCTTATTTATCACAATCTTTATCTTTACATAACATTTTGTATAATAATACATTTTTCTATTTCCACTCTATTTCAATTGAAGATGCTTCTTTTGCTATTTTTTCATCTCATGCTTTCATTTTTTTTCCTGCAATTTTTCATTCTTAACTTTCCTATTTTTTCTTTCAATTTTATTATATTTTTGGTTTTACTTCCATTTTTTTCCTGTAATTTTTTCTCATTGTTTTTCTATTTAATAATTTTTTGCTTAACGTATATTTTATTTAATTATGTTACCGATATTGTGGCATTATATATGCCTTTTAAATATATGAATTTACATATTTTATATGTGATTTTCGAGCCATGTTAAAAACTATAAATATTTTAATTCTATATATATATATATATAAATTTTTGAGGTATAGAGTGTAAATGTATTCTGAAATAATTTTAAAAATTTTGTAAGATATAAAAATTTTGTAAGATATATAGAGTATTTTGAAATAATTTATGAGATATAGTGTGTGAATGAATTTTAGAGAATTTTTAGTAATCGTCAATAAAAAAACAAGAGAGTGAGTGTATTCTGAAATAATTTATCATTTAGTGATCCCTAAAAAGGGAAAGAGATTAGAGATGTATGTTGATTTAGTTGATAAAATTATGCAATTATTTGTTATAATATACTCCAATTCTTTTTAATAAGGATGAAAAAAACTTGACTGAAAATTAAGGACTACAAATACCTATAAACCCACCAATATTCTACTTTAGAATTTTAAAATATTACTTTACAAATACCTATAAACCCCACAAAAGTCAATCATACAAATATCTACAAACTCTATATATAGATAACTATAAAAACCTACTCCCTCCGTCCCACAACTGTTTGCACACTTACCTTATTTGTCCGTCCCACAATTGTTTGCACACCCATAAAAGGAAACTTCTTCATAAACCCCACCCTCACAATATTCACATATTTACACAAAATGCCATTACTTTTACTCTCTTTTCAATCACCTTTTTACTTTATTCATATAACTTTACAAAATTACCCCTCAACACTCCACTCATTACACTTTTTTCTTAAAAAGTGTGCCCACTTTGTGGTGCAAACACTTCCGGGACGGAGGGAGTATATAAATTTCATACTATAAAGTTAAATCATGTCCTACTTAAATTTCAAAACAAATATAAAATATATTCATATTTCAAAATCCCAAAACAAACATTCCCTAAATTTTATTTTATTGTATTTTGTCATTGCGGAAAACCATACCAGCATACTACAAATGAAGTTCTTAGAAATTTGTAATTTTATATTTTTTTATTAATAAAATTATTTTATAATGACCTTACTTATTAAAAATATTTTTTTAATTTTAAGAATTAAAATTATAATTTTATTAATACATATGTTATTAATATATTAAAAAATATTATAATATATAAAAATACAATAATATTAGAATAAAAAAGTTTACTCTTCACGTACTTTAACAATGAAAAAATATAAAAAGTAATATAATATGTAAAATTATTATTTTAATAAATTCATCCTAGTATACAACTAAACTTGGAATTTGGTATCTAATCCACCCACACCCCTACAAACACGATCAACTTAACATTGCTCAGACCATATTTGATAATTTAGACTAAATCTAAATTAATTATATATCATTTTTATTAGTTGATTGATAACTTAGATTAAGAGTAGATTATAGTTTAAAATTTATAAAATTTAAATATCATCCTAATTTTAAATAATCAGTCTTTGCTATCAAACATACCCTTAAAATTGTTTTTAAAATTATTTTAATCAACTTAATTACAATTCTAACAATCTCATCAATTTTCAGGGGTACTTGTGTAAACTTAACAAATACGTGATATTATATAAAAATACCTTGAACTGAAGAATAAGAATAAATTCTTCTCCTCTTCTTTTACAAGAATAAATTCAAGTTTTCTTCAAAAAGGCAATTAACATTCCATAAAGTTGAGAGGATAGAAGCAAGTCATTTGCCCATGTGAGTTAAAATCCTGCTGATCAAAGCTTCCTTCTTCCCAGTAACAGCCAGGTTGTGTACACTCAGATACAACTTCAGTTCTGTTACTGTCAACTCCTTCAACTGCCAAAATATTCTTGTTAGAAACCAAAATTCACACTTATATATTATTTGCTGTAATATAATCTAATCTACCTTTCCTTCGTCTGCAAGATTAGCCCAGTCGTAGTTTGCATATTCCTTAGCTGCATCATCAGCATTTGCTTTCCTTTTCTTGGAGGTTTCACTTGTTTTCCCAGTCTCCATTAACTCATCCTCCTGGTCGAAGTTCTCTCCGTATACACAAAGCTTGAACTCTTCTAATGCTTTCACAATACCCGGTCTTCAAAACAATGACATTATTGGAAAACATTAGATGATAAGCTAGCACAACACGAGAAAGGAGAAAGACTAATGAGACTGCATTATCTTATGACTATTCAATCTCTGATACCTAGCCATGCCTTCTTCATCGGGAAGAGTTTCATCCTTCACATCAGGGATTTCATCTTCATCAAGAGCCAGAGCCTGTAACACTGCATAGTGTCTCTGCAAGGCTATAATAGTAATTGAAATAATAATGTGATTAGCTTGTTGATATTGTGGGTTATTTGAAAACCTTAAGACCACTTGCACAAAGTGAATTTCACTGTATGTCATTACATGACCTCAAACAAATAATCTGGTTGTTCCCACACTGCTTTGTGCATAAACGTCGCCTGTTCGCCCTTCCCAAAATATAATCCCTCTGTTCCTAATTATTTGTCTGATTCTATCCGAAATGATGTTTCTAATTATTATTTGTCACTTCATTAATATCAACAAAAACTTACCCCTTTTTTCCCACCGATACCCCTAATTAATGAAAATATGGTTTGTGTGAATGGATAAAATCAGACAGAGAATTAGGAACAGAGGGTTTCAACTGTAGTTTGCAAATTTCTGATTCCAATTTTGATGAGATTTTTTGCTTTTGACTTAAACTCTATTGTCCATTGTGTTATGTGTTCTAAAAAAATCATTAGCATTGCTTTAAAAATGATGTGTGAATCTCAATACGTCAGTAGGTCCATCTAGAGGTAATGTTACACTTTATAACTCATCTGATAATTTCTTCCAAGGGCAATCTGTGGTAAAAAATCTGAAAACTCAAGAAGAAATCGTGTGTCGGACATGCTACACAACATGAAACAGAATCAAGGAAGTGAAACTACATATTGTTTTTTGTTATGATAAATTATTCAATGCGTTTAGTGATATTTACATGGATAGATTTTAGCAAGCTTGGTATCAATTCAATATGTTAAGTATCTTCTGTTTTTAGTATTCCCTAAATCAATACCATAAGCATTGTGGCATATATTATGCATATGGTGTCACATCCCCTTAATCTTCTCTGTATCAATTCACAGTGTAAGGTGTAGTGTCATCTTCTTTCAATACTATGTCTTATCCACCTACATTTTGAGTAAATTGTAAAATTGGTCCCATATCTACGGGTGCTGACGACTTTAGCCCTATACGAATCAATTTTCTCAATTAAGTCCAGGGTTTTTTTAAATGCTGCAATTTTAGTTCTATACTCCTATATTGACAATTTTGGTTGCAAAAATTCTGCAAAGTTGTCAACATTGGATTAAAATTGAATCATTTTAAAAGTTATGAGGCTTAATTGAGAAAATTGATTCATATGGGATTAAAATTGCCAATAATCAATACATACGGGCCTAATTTTGCAATTTACTCCATACATTTCTTATATATGCTATTATTCTCACGTTGTGACAGTGCATTGAGACACTCGTATAGGTGCCAAGAGCAACAGCCTCCTTGGACGGGATGCATTGTTCATTTTGGAACATAACTGACTATATCACGAAATTAACTGTAAATACATTCTTGTTCCAAAATATTAAATCTTTATTACTCTTGAAAATGACATTCATGAAGCATGAGACTGACATTCAGAAAAATACAACTTACCAGGGTTAGAAAATTGGCAAACTGAAAAGTTTTTAAGGTCAACACGCTTTGCTAACGAAGATGCACTCTTTATTTGATCTTCTGTTGCTCGCAAGGGGCTCGTGTCATCGAGAAGCTGCAAATTCACCATTAGTTGTTAATGATAAACTCTTCCTTCTAGAAACTCGGTGATCTAATGGAAATACTATTTTACCTCTTCAACAGATCTGATATCATCAGAATATGGAAGATATATAATATGCATTCCAGGTGGTTCAACCTGACCGCTTGCACTAACTATCTCATCCTGCAATTTCAAAATAACAAATGAAATTGTAATATTCAAATTTTGAATACTCCTCCTGGAATCCAGATAGAGAATTCAGTGAATTAGAAGCATTCGGCACAAAGGATAAGATTCACTAATAAAATTCAAATGAAATGACTGCCAAACTGAAAAGGAAGCCCCTTCTAACTCTCTTCAAATCTGCACAATGCTACAACTGAAATTGAAGAAAGATAACCATGTACAATCACGGTTTCCACTAAGAGATTAAAAATGATGTTTTCCCAAATTACAAAGACATTCACCAAGGCTTGTGAAACTAAATTGACTCTCAGTTTTCCATTAGAAGCGTTTGCAGTTTATCCAAGAACAACTAATCACGAAATATCTAAAATATAAAAATATTTTCAATCACATGTGAAGGTAAATGTCCAAATCCAAATTCAGGTTCAGACACTGCAATAATACACGGTGCTAAATAATCATAAATAAAAAAAGATAAGTGATTAAGGGAGCAAACCATTAGAGAACTGTAATTTCAACAGACAATTAACTAACGTACATAACTAGTGTTTCTTCATTTCATGGAAAAATCTCTCAATTCTGTAATAAGCTAAATAGCTTAAATCTCTGCACAGGTTTGGACCAACCTAAAGTAGGCTTATAGTGGACAAACATTATGACGATTATAGCATACCAGCTTTGCAAAATAGTGGAACTGAAGGCAAAGTTAAATAATCATTACAGTTGTTCGACCAAGTCTTAAGATTTACAATTCCAGCAATAAAGGTACACGAGAGAGCCAATCTACTGGAACAAGTTTCTATTGCTAGATGCCAGTATCAGTATGCATGGCAAGCAATTCATATTTTTATTTTGACATTGATATGACGTATAGCTATACAGAACATTTCACAGACTTCATCATTAAACAGTCCTGAAATAAAAATATGGACAGTAGGCGATAGATTTTATTTTTTTCAATTGAAAAAACTATATCTAAAAGAGCATCCCAAACAATAAATATGATCTCTAGTTGAGCTCCAACTCTATAAAGTTACGCTTACACCACTAAACTTATTGCTTTATTACTGAAGAGTGAAGACAGCTTCTTACTTGTGCAACTAAAGCCACCAATTGAGGATGTGTGGGGGTTCCATAAAATGCAACAGCAAATCTGCAAGTCAAAATGATGAATGAGATAATATAAAATTGGCAAAGGCTACAACTTTACAGGAAACCAACATACATCCATCAACCACACTGCTCGATCTTGCAAATCAATTTCCTACTTTTCTCCTTCATTTTGGAAGTTTCTTATCACATATATACTCTTTTCTCCATTTCATAATCATCACCAAATGAAACTTAACAAAATAAAAGAAAAGAGAGAACTCGAGATCAGGTTATTCATTCTGTTAAGCTACAGTTCTGCATGTATCCTTGTGTTAGTCTAATCCTAATATGAATCTACAAGGAAGATGAATTGCAGCCTCTATGCTTTATGTAGCAGAATATTCACTGGGATATATAAATATAATAAGGATAACATTTTTTCAGACTAGGTCAATTAAAGGAGCCTAACTTCAAGTTGTGTAAGAAATACGCACCACGGAAGGGCATGTCAACACATTTACCTTTCTGAAAATAAACCTTTGTTGAAAATAGAGTAGTGTAAAACATCAGCAGAGTTTATTGTATTGAACTTCTCATCAATCTTACAAAAATTCTAGTGCAAAAAGTGGTCACATCTTAATCTCAGTTTCACTTTACAAGATGACTGACATAAGGAAAACAAAATATCCATCCAAAAGAGCTTCTGAAGTCAAATCAACTCACCGCTTCAGCCGCAACATGGACCTGTGGAGAGCAACAAAAACACAAGTACTTCCAAACACTTCCTGCACCAAATACTCATATACAATGAGATATTGAGACCTTGAAAGGAGATCAGCTAGGCAATGGTAACTATGAAAAAAAATGATCAAAAGGCACAAAGACAATGAAACTGATAATGAGTTCACAATGCAAAACTCATATCCTGATGCTGATTGTCAGCCACAATGAACAAAGGAGATAGATGCAGGACACATCAAGATGCTTATGCATGTGCAAAAGGACATTAACTGCCACTATGGTGAAATTTCAAATACTGGGAAATCTATCAACCTACAATTTCATGACACATCTAACAGCACAAGACAGCATATGATTTTAACAATAAATGTATAGCTAAGAATTTATAAGACTAGATTAACCTCATCACTTGGAAAGCAAAAGGTAGATGGCCTCAAGTTGTGGTAATCCTCTAAGCAACTTAGTGGCTTGAAACCTAGGAGACGAAGATGGCCAAGAGAAACGCTCTTGATTTCAGAAAGTTCGTCAGCTGAGAACATGATATTCTCACTAGCAAACCAAAACAAGACATTGAAAAAAAAAAGAGTTACCAAACCAAATATATGTTAGTAAAGGCACATATCTGCAACAATTAAATCAGATAAGCTATAGTAATGCCCTAAAAAATATGCAAAGAGAATTAATGCTCCTAACATGTCGCAAAATTTCTCACACGAGTATATTTCTAAGAAACAATGGTTAAGAGGAAAAAATACTTCCAAAATGGTTTTTAATGAATTATAAAACTTTGTATGATACTCAATAGGGAAATGTGGCATATGCAAATGGAAATATAAGTTTTTCTTTTACTTAAATCTGATAGTGAAAGCATGTTGAACAAATTATGCTCATAATTACTGCATGATATTAGAAATTAAAGGCATACAAGGTAGGATTATATTGAATCAGACTAATCAACAATCATAGAGACAATATGTTACATACAAAAGGAGACAACCAGTAATAGATAAGGCAATTAGTTAGGAGGGTAGTTAGGCGGTTATGCCTATACCATTTACTTGTAACCCACTTGTATAAATACTTGCTCTGCCATCCTAATACGGATGTTGAATATATTGAGTACTTTTCGGCTTAGGCTTGGGCGGAGAAATCCGATTTACTGTTCTGTTCGTATTCTTCTTATTCTTGAGTTCTTGGAGTCTTTCTACTAACACAATATCATTACTCTAGATAACCATAAGTTCTGTTCTCAAGGTTTTCAAGTTAATTTTAATGGCACACTTAATAAAGTAATCTCACTTTTTGTAAGTCTGAAAATACTTTGGAGGCTCCTGCAGCAGAGCACCAGTGTCTGAACAGATGAGAGATCTATCTGCCTGTAAACGCATAATATACAAACTGCTATCAGAACTATGAGCTTCAGAAAATACTATTGACTCTTTCAAGTGTAACAACAGTATACAAATTCTTAACTTTAACTAAAGCAAGTTCAAGGCCAACACATTTTCAATATTTTTAATACCTTTATAGGAAGGTTAGTGACTGAATCAAGCCAAACAATTGCCCCTGAAACCAAAAGGAAGACATGATAGATGCCTTACATTAAAAGAATGGGAAAAGACACATATAATATAGCCCTGAAACAAACCAGGATTCGTTGGACGAATTAAAGCATAGGTATTTAGTTCAATGGATATGCCACTAGCAATTATGAAGTTAATTCTTCGAACTTTGCGCTTTCTGAACATACGCTTCCTTAATTGGGCATTCATGTCTTCAAATCTGATGTCAAAGGACTTTTGTAATAAGGAAAAGAGAGTAAAAAAGCAAACACATTCCACAGAGTCCTCAATATCTATAACCATCTCCCCATTCACTAAGCAAAAATGAAAAAATGACATGTCTGACAGATGAGTACTACTATAAATGTAAAAATGGGCTTCCTCTTTCTTTCTCAGGTCTAAAATATAAATGACATAATAAGCTAATTCATTATAAAAGCATTCTCAAATGTTGCATTTCTTGCTGTATTTAAATGATTTGTTGCCAGGATACACTTTGCATGAAGCAACACAAGAAAAAAATTAAAATTGAAATATACTTATATACTTACAAGTATTGGTAAGTACCACATACCTTATTATCCATGAAATCCATCATATAGGTATGTTTGTTTTGGGATTTAGGTGTGCGGGCGAAATCATGACTTTTAAATCTTTGGATTTTAAATTCCTAATGAATAAAAGTGTGTTCGTTTTGAAATTTTGGTAGGGTAGGTGAGTGTGTTATTTTAAAGTGTATAAAGTGGGTTGTATTGGGAAGAGTAGTAATAGGTTTATAGGTAATTTTAGGTGTAGATTGAGTATGATATTTGAAATCCGGATTTTAAATATCTAACTCGTGTGAGACGGGGATCACAAAGTCCTAAGTCTATCCGTGTAAGTCCCGAAACAAACATACCTAAGGATTCAATATCTAACAGAAAAATTAACATCTTAATATTCTCTTATCTTTTAAATAACTAGGGTATATCATTCCAATTCTATGCATCTCTTCTGAACAATGGAATGGATTAATCTGACCAACAATCTTTTCAGTTGCATAGCAATTTCCACTTTTGGAAACGTTGGACATAAGAGCGTGTCAACAAAACCAGATGCATGAAAAAATAAAATAAAAATCTTCAAGAATAGTAGAATACTGAACCAAAGGTAAAGTTTAGAGGTCTCTTCGTCTAGGAAAAGACTCTGGTTAACAAACGGAAAATTAGCAAGGAAATTGTTTAAATTCAAACCTCTCTCCCACTAAGGCCTTAAACTCAGCAAGATCATTTCCCTCCAACCCCAGTAAGTCCTGAACATATGAGAAGCTGAATGAGATTCATGACATGTAGGCGAACATGCATTTATATATAAGGAAAAAGTTCATAAGCATGACTCACAGCATAAAAAGTGGACATATTGAAGTCATCATCTGGTCTACTCAAGGGAAGGAGTTCAATTGAGATCCCAAGATCTTGAGCATCCTGAAAAGAATCCATTCATGTTCTCACAATTCTAATACGCAAGAAATGCTGAAAAGCCTGGCATCATTTAAACCTCAAGAATTTTCTAGCTTTAAGAAGACTCAATTTCACTGTAACAGTGGTGCATCTGTATGAAGAGACATTACTTTGGCTCGCTGTATTGTTGTTCTCATCATATCCAATTTTGTCACTCCTGTTAAATTCCCAAAAGGATCATCTTCATTTGTAATTAACAAAATCCTTTTTTCAGCAGTTTTTGCAGACCTGACAAATTAAAAAAATCAAATATTAACCTCAAAAAGATTATAGGAACTAAAAAAGTTCAGATGATTCTCTAGATTTCATAGTCAATTACTCCCTGCAAAAGTATAAATAAAGCATACCCTTTCCGTAATAGTGCCTGAGCAACCCAAAGAGCATTGTAAAGAGAATTATCCCGAGTTCCAGCCAAGATTCCATGTTTACTCCCAATTTGTTTACTAAATGACTCTGTTATCACAAAGAATCAAGAAAAAAAATGCGCTAAGAAACTTATAATATAATAGTTGCATGACAGAAGTTTGAGCATAAACAAGAAAAAAGATTCCCAAAGAATGGGAGTTTATTGGTCATAATGTTTTAAAAAATATTCTCAATAGAAAATGAGCTTACTTGAAAATTAACATATCAAAGATGAGAAATGAAATTAAATCAATGTCGAGAAAATTATATTCGAATGACCAACAAAACTATTTGGTTATTAAAAGCCAGGATTATCTCCGCACAGGTCGAAGTCTTTCGTTCAATTTATTTAGAAAAACAAAATATAAAAAGCCGGTTGGTAAATTGCATCTCAAGATCAGGCTTCCAAATTGCAACAATGGTCATTTCAGGTTGTCTAAAGATGTCAATAACTTGTAAAAGATTTCAGTTGTGACAGCGCTACAAGGTAAGGAGAAACGAATTTACAAATATAAAAGGCAAATGTTTCAATGAAGAAAATGATCAGGATATAGTGTGTAATTTGATCTTAAGACCCAAATATCATAGCCAATTCAATAAAATAGCTTTATTGTCTAATTGACCAAAAAAGGCTGACTACTACTGACCTCGTATGCAGTCAAATTCTTTGATAAGCCTAGCTGTTGGTCGATCTAAATCCTCTCGATCAGAAACATTAAAAACATATACACCATTCGATTCCTGCAGATTCTTCTTTTCCCTCTATAAAACAAGCATGCAAAACAAACAAATGAGATATAGTCATATAGGTAGTTCAATAAGATGACATTCTTACTTAAATTTGGAGTTACCATTTTTATTGTTTATGTAAGTTGATTTAGACTCACTAACTTGTAGGATCGTTGGCAACTTAAACCTTATAGTTAGATTAATCCTAAACTCAAATCATTATACATGTGTACTAAGATATGTAACCCCACAGGACACCTGTAAAGTTCATAAATCTGAAGTAGCGGAATTTGTAATTCCATTATACATAACTGTCCTCAAAAAGTCTAGCATCCCATTTCTGTTTACCTAATTTTCTTGCAACAAGTCAGAAACCTTTAAACAATTCTTAAGGTTTTGTCTTGTGTTTTAAGATTCAGTAATTTCAGTCACCATTACAAGTACCATAGTTTGGGGTATCTAACCTGGAGCATGAAATATTGCTTCAACAATAAGATGTTTGAGGGTAATTTAAGCTGTACTCTTTTGAGTAATTTCTAACTTTTATTGCCTTTTACCTTCCACGCATTTTTTTAAATAGTCTAGTAACGAAAGGTTTACATATTACTTGGAGATACTGAAGCATAATTTTATGCACTTTGGTCAAATGAAGATGGCAAACGTATAACAGTGAAAAGTCCTTAAGCTTACAGTGTTAAAGAAGCATATTGCAACTTCGTCATAAGACCTATTGATAATTTGAGTCTTCAAGGACACAGAAATGCTACGGACAGCAACTTCAAAGTGATTGGCGTCTTCCTGATTTTCCTGCAGACAAAGTCATATTGAGACTCCATCATTTATAATACATAATAAGAACATCGCATCTCTTTGGTGCAGCTGCTAAATCTACTTTTACTTGTGTGAAAATGATAAGAAAAGTAGATAATCCCATAATTTCTGGAACTCATGCATCACAAAATACAGAAAGAGACAATAAGAATTCAACACTTTGAGCCCTCTCTCCTGGTCTCCCCCTCCCAAAAAAAATAAAAAGGAAACGAACTGCCATTATAATGACAGAAATGATAAACAGGGACAAAATTAAAAGCTACACGACGCCAAGCAAGAAATTCTAAAAAAAAAATACAATGCGAAAAAAAAAAGACTAACTGAAGGACAAGTGGTGGAGAACATCTTGGGAGAAGCATCCACCAAATATACCAACATCTCCTTTGTAACATCTCTCTCCTGCACATTTTTACAAACACTTTATGAGCATATTGAAATGAAGTATTCTTCTACACTGAGAATAGAAAGAAAAGGTGTTTTGACATCGCAAAAACTAACCTGATAGAGTTCATTTTCTGGGTCCTCGTCGTCACGAAAAATGTCATCGGGATCGATATCCATGGAATTAAAACCAGTGAAAGTACTCTTACGAAAGAAGCAGGAGACGAAGAGCCTTTTTTTTCCTTTTAATTTTGTTTTTCTATCATATTTATAATCATCCCGCCTTCTCTGAGAAGCTTTGGTTTTTACTTTGGGTTATTGCTATTTAGCCCCTTCAGTTATAATGTTTTTGAATTTGCACCCTGAAATGTATAAAAGTGTCAGTTTTGACTTTTGGGACTGCAATTGTGGTTTTTTTCTTTTTTTTATCATACACTCGTTCTGGCAATGAGAAATTCTCGAGGTGTCGAATTGTAAAAATATATATTTTTTTACTATTACGGTATTCAGTTCAAGGAAAGACTAATTTGAGGGGACCAATTCCACCGTCTATTTACGGGACCGTTTAAAATCAGAGTTTTGCATTTTGTATGGACATGACGATTGGATTGTTATTTCTAGAAAAGTTGCATTTTTTTTTTTTTTTTAAGTACAGTACCAATCAAGGAAGAAAAAAAGATCAGATACAAAACACAACCAATCTTCAGCAACACCACAGCTCCTTGAAAGACTTCATATTCTCTACTCCAACCCAATCTTGAGGAATTGAAGAGGTAAAAGCTTTTTTAGCAAGATTGTGAGCCAAACAATTATCCAATCGACTAACATGCCCACAATTCCAAAACATCAGAGTTCTCATCATTCCTTTAACCCGATCAACAATGCTCTGAATTTGGCCATCTATAGATTTTTTTGACATAATTGCATCAATAGCCAAAACTGAGTCAGACCTTAAACTTTTGACATGTCTCTTTCGGGCTAAAATTCTGCTCAAGCTAATTTCAATAGCAATGAGTTCAGCAGCAAGGACGGATCCCGGATCCGTGATTCTTTGGAAACCCGCCATACAAACTTCTACATCATTACACAAGACAGCATATCCAATGGCAAAGAAATTCTTTGTTTTATTATAGGCAGCATCTGTGTATAGGACAAAATTATCACCATTCACTCTGCTCACACCAACCTTCTTTTTTAGTCGAAGATATCCATTCTCAAGATGCCCAGTTGGAGTGTTGAAATCCTTCCAATAATCAATAGCCCATTCAACATCATGAACTCTTTTAAAATGTTTAGTATCATGTATTGCTCTATGAGTCCAATCACATCTATTTCTCCAAATAGCCCAAGCAACCATAACAATAAGACTAAGCTTAGTCCTACCAAATTTTTTAAATAAAGCTTGAAACATATCCGTGAGATTGCCATAAACCAATGGCTTTAAACAATACCACAACCCTTGCCTTTTCCAAACCCTTTTAGCCCAAAAACACAAGAAAAGAACATGCAAAGTATCAGCAATACCTGTTCCACAACAATTGCAATGAGGCTTAATCGGCACATGTTGTAGGCATAGGTTCCCTTTTGTTGGCAAGGTCCCTTTCAACATCTTCCATCCAAAAATTTTAACCTTTTGAGGTACTTCCAACTTCCATATAATGCGATGAATGTTCCAAAAACCTTCTCGATTTGAAGAACTACCCAACTCTGCACAATGTTGCGACAAAATCTTCTTTTGTGCAAACTCATATCCAGCAGCCACCGAGAAGTTACCCGAAGAACCACCAACCCAAGCCAACTTATCTTCTTTGTCCGCCCCCTCCAGAGGTGTGTTTAAAATTAGTCGAACATCATGGGGAGTAAAAGCCTGTTTGGTCAAATTTTCATTCCAAGAATAATCCGGATTGATGTAACGATCTACCATTGAACCACTTGCCAAACTGTTTACTGGCAAACCACTTTCTGAATTAAGAATCCAACGATTCTTATAAATATGTATGTTATTTCCTCTGCCAATTTTCCATCGCGTTCCTTCCTCAATGATATCCTTTGCCCAGCAGAGTGATCGCTAGATGAACGAGGCATTTGAACCAACCCCAGCCTGTAGAATATGAGATTGAGAAAAGTATCTGGCTTTGTAAATCTGGCTAACCAAAGAATCCGGATTGCAACATATACGCCACACCTGTTTAGCCAATAAAGCTTTGTTAAAAAACACCATCTTTCGAAAACCAAATCCTCCCTCGTCCTTGGATTTGCACAACTCATGCCACTTTTTCCAATGGATCTTATGATGATCTTCTCTGTCGCCCCACCAAAATCTAGCCATTGCTTTCTCTAACTCTGCACAAATAGTTGTTGGCAATCTGAAGCATGGCATAACATAAGTCGGAATGGCTTGTAATACTGACTTGATAAGAACTTCTTTACCCCCATCCGAAAAAAATTTATGATTCCAAGAATTAATTCGAAGTCTTATCTTATCTATCAAATACGCAAATTGCAGCCTTTTTGCTCGAATGGAAAAAGATGGTAATCCCAAGTAAAGCTCATGGCTTTGAGTGATCTGAACTCCAATCACATTCTTTACTCTATCAATGTTATCCCTTCTAGTAAACGGACTAAAAGAAATTGCAGATTTCTCAAAATTGATCAATTGTCCCGATGCTTGTTCATAAAGGTGAAGCACTTTTTTCAGGACAGCAACATTATTAGGTGAAGCTTTAAAAAACATAATGCTATCATCTGCAAAAAACAAGTGTGATAGAATAGGGGCTGTACGAGCAATCCTCATGCCTTTCAATTCATGTTGTGAGATTCTTTTAGAAATCAGAGAAGACAAGCTTTGAGCACAAATCACAAAAAGATAAGGAGACAAAGGATCACCTTGACGAATCCCTCTAGTAGGCTTAATTGGGGCAGATAGTTCACCATTAACATTGATGCAATAAGAATCTGAGGTGACACACTTCATAATGAGATTAATCCATCTACTTGAGAACCCCAACTTGTTCATCATGGCTTGTAGAAAATTCCATTCCACTTTATCATATGCTTTGCTCATATCAAGCTTAAGAGCTGCATATCCTTCCTTACTTTTTGATGAACGAAGCCAATGTAGACCCTCAAATGCCACAAGAATATTATCCGTAATCAGTCTACCGGGGATAAAAGCACTTTGAAAGGGATCAATAATTTCATTCATTATCCCTTTAAGCCGGTTTGTGATGGTTCTGGCCAAAATCCTGTAGCTAACATTACAAAGACTAATTGGCCGAAACTGAGCAACAGTTTTAGGCTCTTTAATCTTTGGAATGAGTGTAACCACTGTGTTATTCCAAGAGTCCAACAAGTGATCTCCATTTAATATGTTAAGCATTTGTTTAGAAATAGAATCACCAATAGTGTCCTAGTTGGTCTGATAAAAGGATGTCGGAAAACCATCCGGACCCGAAGCTTTCCATGGACTAAGATCAAACACAGCCCTTCGTATTTCTTCTTGAGAGAATGGGATGTCCAAGTGTCTAGAAATACTCTCAGATACCAAATGAGGAACACACTCAGTAGCTTGCTGAATAGAATTCAAATGTGGTCTTGAAGACTCAAACAGCATCCTATAATATGAGGCAAAAGTATCCCTAATCTGTGAATCCAAAGAAGTCCAATTACCATTTTCCATGTGAATCCCACGAATAGTGTTTCGTTGTCTTCTATTTGTGGCACAAGCATGAAAAAATTTAGTGTTTCGATCACCCTCTTTAAGCCATGAAATTCGTGATCTTTGCTTCCAAAACCATTCCTCTTGAGATTGTAGTTTGTCCAGCTCTTGCTCCAATGCTCTAACAGATTGAATGTTTGGGTCCTCATCTTCTTTATTCAGTTTAGAAGCAATAGTTTGTTTAATGTTGTCAATACGAGTAGAGAGCGAACCTCCCTTGTTAAGAGCCCATGATTTAAGAGCCTTACCACATTTATCCAGGTTGGAATTAATGGAACAATCATTCTCCAGATTTTGCCAAATATCTTTCATAACATCCTTAAAATCCTCCTCCTTAAGCCAATGATTCTCAAAGCGAAATTGGTGCCCTCCTCTTGTCCTTGTCCTTGAAACTTGATTGATACAAGAGATGAGTATCGGACGATGATCAGAATCCAAAAAATTCAATGTTCTGGTAGTATACTGAGGGAATAAAGACAACCACTCCGAATTTGCAACAAAACGATCCAACATTTCTCTTATCATATTTTTCCCTTTGCGTTTATTCATCCATGTAAATTTTGGACCAAAAGAAACCAAAGATTTAAGATTATTACTATCAAGAGCATCCTGAAATTCCAACATTTGATTAATCGATTTTCGATCCCCTCCTTTCTTTTCATTGTTCAAAAGGATTTCATTAAAATCTCCACCCAAAAGCCACGGTACATTATCCGAGAAATTCAGCGTTTTGAGGCGTTTAAGTAGAGTCCATGAAGAGGTTCTTAAATTCACTTTTGGATGTCCATAGAAACCGGTGAATCGCCAAAACTGAGTAAGAATAGAAATCGAACAATCAATATGAGCAAGGGAGTAAGACCGAATCGAAACATTGCATTCTTTCCACAAAAGTATCAAACCCCCAGACAACCCAACAGCATCAACACAAAAGCAACAAGAGAAACCTAAAGAACTTCTTAAAAATTCAGCACGAGAAGCAGTACACTTCGATTCAGAAATAAAAAACAAAGATGGATGATAGCGAGCAACAAGATCTTTCAGGTTTCTGAATGCACGCAAGCTGCTCACGCCCCGTGCATTCCAGCAAAGGATAATCATTCTCCTCGGCGGGACTGAGCATCCTCAGCCTCCGCCACTCTTGGGTAGTTGATGTCTTCTCCAAACAGCTCCACCATGCTCCTAGCTTTTTTGAAAAAAACATTGTAGTTCTTTTCCCGTTCCATATCATCCCAAACCTCATCCTCCATACACTGCCCTTTTTGATCCTGAAAGGTTCTCTTCTTACACGGTCGAGCAGCACTCGTAGCAGAATCACTAGTAACCTGTGTATCCCTGGCCAGCATCTGTTCAGCCAAATTTTGGGTCCTATAAAGACCCTCAAATATTGGCTCATATGGCTCTTCCCCTTCATAGATTATCTCAACATAAGACATATAGTCCAGGTTTCGAAAATCTCTACCAACATGATGGATGACCCTGTAATCCGTGCCGTTGTCCTTTCCCCAAAGTGGTTCCTTAGCCATCCTGTACAGAAAATCAGCAGGAACAGAAAAAGAGAGGGGTTCAAGAAAAGCACCTGCCCTCGGATCCCACCTGTACTTAGATTTCCTTCTCGAACACCCCTCCCCCCATTTTGGGTCTCTAGTGAACCACTTTCCTTGCTCGATCACCAGTACCTAACCTCAGCGAGTTACCATCCTGTTCTTCTACAGCAGTCTTACCTTTGGCCTGACGGAGCTCCTCCCACCTTCTGGTCTCAGAATCTTTCTCCACTAACACCTCTTTAGCCTCTAGCATCCCCCTAAACCTTTGCATGTCATCTTCAGAAGGGCATTTGCGTTCATCAGCCCTAAGCCATTCAGGGAAAAAGCGATGTTTAACCCTCCATGCTTCAGTTTTTCCAACAGCAAGCCCACAATCTTTCTCCACATGGTCCAACTTCCCACAAAGGTAGCAAAAGTCCGACAGCCTCTCGTACCTGAAAACAGCCATCATTTTAACGTCATCAACAGTGATAAAGAAACACCTTCGTAATGGCCGAGTTGTGTCAACATCCACCCTTATTCTGAGGCATTCACCATAGATATTGTCGTCTTCTTCACCTTCCCCTTCCACCTCGATCACCTCACCAATGATCTGACCAGCTTGAACTCCAATACTTCTGGACATAGCAAGAAATTGGAGTCCATGCACCTGGATCCAAAAAGGAACCAAGTTAAAAACAAGAGAAGAGGGCGTATCCTCACCATGCATGAGCTTCATAACCATCAGTGATTTTCGAATGTTCCATGGTTGTCGGTGCACCGCCATTTTCATCTCTGAAGCTTCAGAGAATTCCAGCATAAAAAGCCCCCCCCCCACCATCGAAACGCGAAGCATAGCCTTAAGATTCCAGACTCGTCGCAACAAATCACGGAGTTCCTGGATTCCAAAAACTCGCCTCGAAACGAACTTAATCACCAGAGAGTTTCTCGGAGTCACCTTATCACTTTGCTTAACAACAATGTTAGTTGTTTCTTCATCGGCCAAGGTACATTTCTGAAATTCTTCATGGAGGTTTTCAGACATTTTTGCAACAGAGAGAAGGAAAGATAAGGGAGATGAATGACAGAAGATGAAGGGCCATTTGATCACCTCCCCCTTTTTATAGATCCTTAAAACCACCTTAAGAAACCCGGGGGTATTGAAACCTGTGTTCTTTGAGGCCTTAACCGGCTGTATCCAAACACTCCACGAACCAAAAAAATATTTAAAAAATATCCCACCAATGGCCATCTTAAACAAAAAAACGCCGGAGGGATATAAGAAAAACAGGGTTGGGAGGACACCCCCAATGAAAACCAGCGTAAACCTCACGTGATATCCAATCTCCTTCAACAATAACCAAGAAAAGCAATGATTAGCCGAAAAAACGAGAATCGAGAGAGAGATCCTACACGTAAAGCGGAAGATTTTTTTAGAGAAACAAGAAAACTCAAAAAGCTTAATCAAACCCAATAAAACACAATAAAACCCATGAAAGGGCGATTAACCCGAAATGCGAATCGACACCGGAGGGGGAAAAGAAACTTTAACCAAAGTTCTTTAGGAAAGGCTCACAACTTTCTTAGAGTGAGAAAATCGGAGAGGAAGAAAACCCATCTGCAGGAATGAATAGAAAGACTAATTTGATGATGAATCATCCTTACGTTTTTCATAATTGTATAAGATTTTTGGATTCGTCATTCAGATTCATTAGAAAAGTTGCATTTGAACCTCAATTGAAGTAAAGATTGTCACTTTTCTTGCAATATTAAACTTTCATTTTATGACAATCATTTATATAAGATAATGGCATATACAAGACAATACATATTTAATTTAAACTGATGTTATGCATGAAACCTTCTTCATCTTGTTTCATTAAATAATTTTAAAAAATTTAACAACAAATTGTTATGTTAGTTTTATAACACATATACATACAAATAGTAGAATATAAGAATTGACTTGCACTATATTACTATATTCTATATATATATTTGAAAAGGTAAAGTCTCATATGAAGTCAATTGTAAATAAGAACTTGAGTCCGACCTTGACCATGTGACCCGGCTTGATTCGATTAGCTCCACCCCACATTTCATGGATTATATAAATAGAATTCATTTACTTTTTTTCAATTCACGTTTTCTCCATTTTTATTTTGCGCGCTTAATTTTCTTCTTCTTCTCTTCGTCTTTAACTTCATTTTCACGATCGGTACTCCACGTTTTCATCTTGATTGTGTATTTTACGGTTGTTTTGGCCGATTTCATACTTTATAGTTGTTTTTTTCATATTTTCTAGAGCACATATTAGTACTCTTGTAATTTGTTGAAGCTTCAAACATAATCTACATCTTACCATCTATCAGGTATTGTTTTGTTGCATTTTCGTATTATCTTTGTTTTTCTATCGGGTTTTTTTAAACCCTAATTTTCCTTGGATTTTTACTTTCTTCTTGTTTTTGTATGTATGCATGTACATTCTAAGTGTTTTTGTTATGTTTATAAGTAATTTATTTTGTATTTGCTTCGTTTTATACTTATTTTGTATAAAACCCTTTGTTCACGGTATGTATTTTTTTTTTTTGTGCTTCGTGTCATTTCTTATGTTTTTTTTCTATTTTCTGTGTGTATTTTGTGCTTAGTTTTCATTTATGCATGTTCTGTTTTTGTATTTGCTTAGTTTTTTTTATTTTGAACCATGATCTTATTTTTTAAAAGTACAACACTTCATTATTGAAAAGTGTAACACTGCATTACTAAAAGATGTATCATCTCGTTACTCATCTTATTTTTTTAAAGTGTAACACTTTATGTTGGGTTCTTTACAACGTTTCATAAAGAATAATCTTGATTGGTCAAATCTTTGTGAGGAAGTAAAATAATCTTTGGTAATATCATTTTTATTTTTATTAAAATGAATAGTACTGTATTATTTTTTATTATGGTATTTGTGCTAATATTTTTGTTATTTTAATTCAGATCTCCATTCATGATCATTATGTTACTGTATGTATGAGTCAACTTTCATGGTTTATTTAGTGGATCAAGAGAGTGGAGGTGAATATATCAAAGCTGGTGTATTTGGAGGACTGAGGTATGTTTTACTTACACCATGTGACATATAAATGATTTGTATATAAATTTTTGTGATAATCTTTTTTTTGTTTTTTTTTTTTTTTTGACAAAGATTGTTGTGATAATCTAATTCTCCAATAATACACGGTTTGACTATTTATCAATCTCAGCGAAAAAGGTTTGACTATTTATCAATCTCAGCGAAAAAATTGTATAATGGGTCGATTTAGCAGACTTGGTCCATGAGAAATTGAGAATGTTTCCAAAACATTTTGGATTTGGTCACATCTATTAGATTTTATATGTAAATCGTTGGTTTGAAAAATAAAATTAATTTTTAATAAAAAAATCCAAACAAAAAAAAGGAAAATAATTCTTAAAATTGTTAAGTTCTTATAAAATAATCAAAAAATTAAAATATCAAATAATTTATATACATTAATTGAAAAAATATGGAAATTATAATTTATTTAATTATACCAATAAATTTAATTAAAACCAATACTACAAAAGATATTAATAAAATATAAAATTATTACAAAAATACATTTTCCAATTTCTAAATTGTTAAAAAAAAAAAAAACTTAAAGAATAAGTTTATAAAATTAAGGGATCAGATAGGTAAAGAAGGAGCACCCAGTTGTCGTAACAGGCTTTAGGCTGGGCACCCATCTCGCATTTTTAGTTGCGAGCATTGACCACTCCTCATATCCCCATTAAACTTGCCTGAAGGATCATACCTTTAAACATCTCTCTAATTCCCTTTTTATTTTACTCACAGCATTACATCTCTCGCTATGCTAACCGATGTGGGATAAGCTTCTACTATTCTCTCCCTACAATCTGATAGTATAATTCCCTTTTTATTCTACTCACAACATTACAATTCTTTTTGTGTACTATAAAAATTGATAGTATAATTCCTCTTCATCGTCTTCAATCTGGAATTCTATATCGCAAACCCTCCTAGTGAGTGAAGATGGTGTGCACCCTCTTTCCACCTTCGTTACAATGCTCCACCTTCACAATTCCGTTGAAACGATATGAAAGAGAAACTATCCACGCTTCCATGTGTTGGAAAATGTGCTTTAAAGAGTTCGATTTGATATCTTATTTGTCCAATTTAGAGTAGGAATGAATGGTAAATGATTTTTCAAAGTTATTAGTAACCAAATTTTGAAAAGAAAAAATCAAGAGAGTTTTTATCCAACGTCTAAAAATTTTTAAAAGAGAAAGTGAGTATATGAACTCATGAATAAGTTTTTCACCTCTTGTAAATATTATAATTATGAATAAATATTATTGTCCTGTGGCAGTTTTTTTATCCAAGAAATCAGTGCCTAAATATAATCTGCAACAATATTTATTTATTTTTTGGGGTTGACTATAAGTTGCAATCTATCGAATTGAAAAAGATATCACTACAAGAAATTGTTGAATTGCCTACAGAATTTTCCAACGAAAATAATTTCGTCTTTAAATATTGAGAATTGCCTACAGATTGCTTACGGATCTTTATAAATTATTTTACACATTTTTACCCACGAAATTACCAAGGAAAAATCTGATGGTGATTTACCTACAAAATAATCCGTAGGTAAAATCGCATTTTCCTACCGAAACGGTTGTAGGTGATTTTTTTTTATTTACCAACGAAAACTTTCCTAGCTATTTATATGTATAAATTATTTAATTGTATTACCTACAAAATTAGCTAGGAACTTAAAAAATATTGATTTACCTACAAAATAATCCGTAGGCAAAATAGCATTTTCCTACAAAAATGATTGTAGGTGATTTGTTTATTTATTTGCTTACGAAAATTTTCCTAGCTATTTATATGTATAAATTATCTAATTGTATTACCTACAAAATTAGCTAGGAACTTAAAAAATAATGATTTACCTACAAAATAATCCGTAGGCAAAATAACATTTTCCTACCAAAATGATTGTAGGTGATTTGTTTATTTATTTACCTACGAAATTTTTTCTAGCTGTTTATATGTATAAATTATATAATTGTATTACCTACAAAATTAGCTAGGAACTTAGAAAATATTGATTTACCTACAAAATAATTCGTAGGCAAAATAGCATTTCCCTACCAAAATAATTGTAGGTGATTTGTTTATTTATTTACCTACGAAAATTTTCCTAGCTATTTATATGTATAAATCATCTAATTGTATTACCTACAAAATTAGCTAGAAACTTAGAAAAGCAATAGTGTTATAACAAATAAACATATGAACTTTATTATGTCCCAAAAATTACTACGTTTTGAGGATGTTTAGAGAGAGAGAGCAGGTGAGCGAGTGGGTGAGGAAGAGTGGGGTAGTCAGTAGAACCCGGCCGACCCCGGCCACTTTTGAGAGACCAACGGTGAGGCACAGAACGCACCCTAACCCAAACCTTAGGACAGGTCGTAGTGAGGCACCATGGATAAACGCGATGTATAGAGCGGGGCTCTTCGAGAAGTCGGATAGGTCTTTCTTCTTCTGTAATTTCCCTGAGGAATGCAGAAAGTCAGATCTACTAATGCATTTTAGAGCGATTGAGAAGGTAAAGGATGTTTTCATAGCCGACAAAAGGGATAAGAGAGGATGCAGATTTGGTTTCGTACGGTGCGGGGGACAGGTGAACGTTGAACAAGTGGAATATGCTCTGAATAATATTTGGATAGGGTCCTACAAAATGAGGGCGAATGTATCCAAGTTTGACAAGGTTTGGGAGGAGTACTATAGCCCAAAAGATCGAGGGAGGATGAGACCAAAAAGTCATATCATTGAAGAGAAATTGCAAAGCAGAAGAAACGAGAATATCTCCTATATGGAGACAACAAAAACCAATAAAGGAATGGAAAAGGGGAAAGGGATAAGTCGAGAAGAACTATGCCATGAAAGATTTAACAAGGTCGAAACCAATACCGAGAGGCTGATTGGAGGGGAAAATTTTAGGGGCATTACGTACTCGTCCACTGATGAAGATAAAGAATGGCTAAAGGGGTGTTAGATGGGAAAGCTCTGGGATAAATTTTCTTGGCCTGAAAACTGGGAGAGTATCACGGAGGAATGTGGGAAACAGTGGAAAGTGTCACCTCTTGGGGGGGATATGATCCTGCTAACTCCGACGGGCATAGGAGAAGGAAACAGAGAAAATAGATGTATAACACCGGGGTTCAGAAATTGGTTTGAAGAGTTGCATCCGTGGGTCCCAGATATGGTACGACGCCGGAGAGTAGTATGGACAAACTGGTTCGATGTCCCGCTACAAGCGTGGAATGAAAGGTTCTTCTCGAAGGTGGCAATCAAACTTGGAACAATTGTTAAGATAGATGAGGACACCCTAAACAAGAGCAGATTACAGTTCGCGAGAATCTTGATACGTACGTCCTCCCCGGACGTCACACATCACCCGATCAAGGTGTGCGTGGATGGAAGAATTCATTGTATCAGAATCAAGGAAGAAGATGAGGATTTTGACGTTGAATCATGGGTATCAGAGTCCCAGGATATCATCGCGGAGGATGAAGATGAGTGGCAATCGGAAAATTGGGAGGTGGCGGCGGAAGGAGAGAAGATGGAGGAGGAAGCCGAAAAGTCACGACGGGCAGCCGACATTAATGAAAAAAAACAGAAACTGACAGAGAAGGCACACGCGCCGATTTCAACACGGGAATCTATGAAAAGTCGAAATATCCAAGACATCGAGAGAGGAACAATCAAGCTTAATGATGAGGGGTGGGCCCCACCCAAAGCTGTAGGCATGAGTGAGACATTAATGGGAGTGAAAAGTGGGCCTATGCCTCAAAAGAATCGTGCGCCAATGCAAGTAAATACCCATTATGAAGAGGAAACACACTCCAGTAACATTAGGTCTGAGACACCGAAGAGACGCGGGCAGAATGGGAATGGGCTGGACCTAAACAACTCTTATCATAGTGATGGGCTAGCAGCAGAAAGCCCACTACAAAAAAATACCCCAAGACAAAGCAATCATGGGCCAGGAGAAAATGAAGAAACCAATGAGGAGGCCCAGAAACTCGAGGCAAACACTTATAGCATCGGGGAGATGGAAGTTGAGGGGGAATATCGAGATGATGAGTCATTGGCGGTGGAAAGTGATTCACAAGACAAAAAAGAGAGGAGGAAAATAAAGAAAAGATCAAAAAAAGAAAAAAGAAAAGCAGAAAAAATACAGGAGAGGAAATCGGCCGATGAACACCACAACCTTGATGAGCAGAGGTGGCGCGAGATTGAAGAAGGGGTCAGAATTACAACGGAGGCGGAAAAAATCTGGGAGCTTGGGAAAGCAATAGGGGTCACCGGAACGGAGTCTGACGAGGTAATGGTGGAACAACTCAAAAAACTGGAAAAAAAGGATAAGAAGAAGGCAAAGCAGAAACGTGAAGAAAAGGTCAGGAGTAGCACGACAGTTGATTAATGAAAGTACTCAGTTTTAATATCAGGGGAATGGGGGGGGAGAGAAAAGAGAAAGGAGATCAAACAGATGATACAGGACTACAAAATTGAAGTATGCTGTCTACAAGAAACAAAAGTGGAGGTCGTGAACAAATTCTTGTGTAAATCTATCTGGGAAGGTGAGAAATTTGATTGGGCAAGCAAAGGGGCAGAGGGAAGGTCAGGAGGTATTCTCACCGTATGGAATACGAATGTGTTTGTTAAAACAAGTGAATGGCACACGAGAGGATGTCTGGTAGTAAATGGAATATGGAGGAGTAGTGGAGCAAGATGTTGTATTATCAATGTGTATGCACCATGCAACGGAGAGGAGAAGAAGGAACTGTGGGACGTGCTGGGGTCAACGGTGGAACAAAACATAGAGGAATGCATTTGCATTGCTGGTGATTTCAACACAATAAGGACAATAGGGGAAAGAATCGGCAGAGGAACATGGGACGACAGAAGAGATAGGGAAGCCTTCGAGGATTTCATCATTCAAAGCAACCTTATTGATCTACCATTAATAGGTAGAAAATTCACGTGGTACAGGCCCGATGGTTCGTGTAAGAGTAAGCTAGATAGAGTTCTTGTGAATGAAGAATGGGCGGAAAATTGGCCAGAAACTGTCCTCAAGGGCCTGGGACGATCTGTCTCAGATCACTGCCCAATATATATGGAGTCTCACCATAAAGATTGGGGGCCGAAACCCTTCAGATTCTTTAACGCTTGGAGTAAACACCCAAATTTTAAAGAGTTCGTAACGGAAAAGTGGAGGTCCTACGATATTAGAGGGTGGAATGGATACATTTTGAAAGAGAAATTGAAACTTCTGAAAGCGGACCTTCGAGTATGGAATGTGAAGGTGTTCGGCAACCTGGAGAGAAGGATTGAAGAAAACAGAAAGGAGATTGAGAGACTCGACATCTTGGATGATACATTTGGTCTCGAAAATGAAGAAATCGATAAAAGAAGAGATAGCTTTGCAAACTTGTTGAGGGACCTGCACTGGAAAGAGAGTCAAATGATGCAGAGAGCAAAAATTAGATGGCTGAACGAAGGAGACTTAAATACCAAATTATTCCATAGAGTCGTAAGCAAGAGGATGAAATATAATGAAATAAAAGGGTTATTCATCCAGGGGCAGTGGCATGAAGAGGTAAGAGAAGTGAAGCAGGAAGTTCATCATTTTTTCAGCAACCATTATAAATCCGAGAAGAACCCTCGAGCTCGGCTAAGTGTAAACTTGATCCAGAAAAAGATCGATGCTTGTGAAAACGAGTTCCTGATAGCAAAATTCACTGAAGAGGAAATTAAGGCAGCAGTATGGGATTGCGAGGGAACCAAAAGTCCAGGCCCGGATGGCTTCACAATGGCGTTCTTCAGAGAAAATTGGGACCTCGTAAAACAGGAAATTGGGAATATGGTTGACGAGTTTCATACGAATGGGAGGTTAGTGAAGGGTATCAACCCATCTTTCATAGTACTAATCCCGAAGAAAGAGGGGGCACAAAACCTGGATGAGTTCCGGCCGATCTCTTTGATAGGGAGTCTGTACAAAATAATATCAAAACTATTGGCTAGAAGAATATCCAAGGTACTGGAAAATGTTATTTCCGACTGCCAGTCGGCCTTCATCGGCGGACGCCAGATCATGGACGGAATTTTGGTTGCCCATGAAGCAATTGAGGAGGCAAAGAGAAAGAAAAAGTCGAGGGTACTGTTCAAGGTGGATTTCGCAAAGGCCTATGATTCGGTGGAGTGGGACTATCTAGACAATATGATGGAAGCAATGAATTTCTCGAATAAATGGAGATTTTGGATGATGGAGTGTATATCGACAGCTAGTGCTTCGGTGTTGGTTAACGGGAGCGCATCGGGTGAGTTCAAACTTGAAAGAGGACTACGACAGGGGGACCCACTATCCCCATTTTTATTTCTCATTGCAGCAGAAGGATTGAGCGCTCTCGTGGACAAGGCTGTGGAATTAGGTGCCATTGAACCAGCAAGTATGGGCAGACCTGCTATCAAAGTACCAATGCTACAGTATGCCGACGATACACTATTTATGTGTAGCGGCCGGTGGGAAGACATCGAAAGTATCAAGTATGTGCTACGCCTATTTCAATTGATGTCTGGCCTGAGTGTAAACTTCGATAAATGCAGTCTGACAGGAGTCCATATGAGAGAGGAGTTGGTGAAGAGAATGGCAGATTTTATGGGCTGCAAGGAGGGGAGATTGCCGATGCCTTTCCTAGGACTGAATATTGGCCTAAACCACCAGAAAGCAGCCCACTGGGAGGGCCTAATCCAAAGAATTCGAAGAAAGTTAACAGGATGGAAAGAAAGACAGATCTCGATGGGAGGAAGAGTGACGCTTATACAATCAGTTTTATCCGCGGTGCCAATCTACTACCTGTCTTTTTACAAAATCCCGAAACGTGTGTTGAGTGAAATTACTAAAACCCAGAGAAACTTCCTTTGGGGGGGTGGGCCGTCAGAAAGAAAAATTTCATGGGTAGGGTGGAATGATATCTGCAACAATAAAAGTACTGGAGGGCTAGGAATTAGGGACATTAATTTATTTAATAGGGCTCTTTTGGGCAAATGGGTGTGGAGAATTTTTAATGAGGGAGATAGATTATGGGTAAAGGTGTTAAAGGCTAAATATGGTGGGTTAGGGAGTGAGGAAGGGAGAGGGCGGAGGGAGGGTAGTCGTAGAACTGGGTCGAAGTGGTGGAGGGACATCTGTGAGTTGTACGAGGGAGCAGGAGGGGAGGGTCTACAAAAGGAGATAATGAAAGTAGTAGGGAATGGAGAAAACACTAAATTTTGGAGTGAGATATGGGTAGATAGGGAGGTGAGGCTAAAAGATAAATTCCCAAGACTGTATAATTGCAGTAGGCAAAAAGAAGCATGTATTAGTGAGATGGGTATATGGAGTGAGAGGGGATGGGAATGGAAATGGGAGTGGAGGCGAGTGCTGAACAGCCGAGACGGGGATTTACTTAACGAATTGTTGTTACTTCTTAGCAGGGAAAAATTGCAGCAAGGGAGCAATGATATCTGGACCTGGTCGTGTGCACCAGCTGGTAATTATTCGACTAGCCAAGCATACAAACAACTGGAGGCAGCAATGAAACATAGACAGGGGGCAGTAGAGAACAAAAATGGTTTCTGCACACTTTGGAAAACAATTGCGCCTAGGAGAGTACAGACTATAGTATGGAAAGCTCTGAAAGGGAGGCTAGCGACAGCGGACAACCTGAAAACGAGGGGAATACAACTATCTACTGAACAAGCCAAATGCAAATTTTGTGGAGAAGTTGAGGAGAGCAACATACATATCATCTTGGAGTGCAGGTTCGTAAGGCAAATATGGTGGAATTGCCAAAATTGGTTTAAGGTTAGTATGGTATCTCACAATCTCTTGTCAAATCATTTAATACAATATAGCGGGCTGCTCGGGCATGAAAAAACACGGAAAAATATAGCGGCAACAGTATGGGTGGGAGTCGTATGGGAAATATGGAATTGTAGAAATTTGTTGGTATTTGAGGGGGAGTCGCCTGATCCAAAAAGGATGATGGAGAAGGTGAAAATAAACGTATGGTCGTGGCTTGAAGGGAGAAAACTATTGGCCCCAAATTCATCCATAGTGGCGTGGTGCTGCGACCCGTATAACTGCATCTAAGTGTAATATTTTGTGGTACGGGGAGAACGGAGGTGGAATTGTATGAGAGAGAGACGAGATAATATATAATATGTAAATTGTACGGGTTGAGTACCCCTTGTACTCGAGTTTAATATATAAGAAATCTTTTCCCGTTCAAAAAAAAAAAAAAAAAAAAAAAGAGTAGAAAAAACATAAGAAAAAAACAATATAAAAGTAGTAGTATTAATAAGTTAGTAACCAACAAACATAAATTTTTTGTCCCACATCGAATAAGGAGTACAAGAAACATGTGAGAAAAACATTATAAAACGGGCCTAATGTGCACCTAAATTTGTATTTTTAAAATGTTTATATATTTTAACACTTTTTGAATCGGTTTTATGATCGATTCATGGTTGGACCGCTGGTCCAATTTTGAATGAATTTATTTTGTAGGCTAAGGCTAAAAAAATAATTTATTAATAAAAAATTTAAAAAATATATATTAAAAATTTTTCCACTGAAATGTTCGTTGCCAAATTTAACTACGGAATTACCAACGAAATGTTTCGTAGTTGATATTTACCTATGGAATTTCATTTATGGTAATCATATTACCTACCAAAATGTTATGGATTTGCTACGAAAATGTGTAATTGCATACGGATTAAATTTTCGTGGGCAACCAAATTACTTACGAGCGAATTCCATACGAATGGTTTTCGTTGGTATTCCGTAGGTAAATATAAATGCCTACAAAATTGGAATTATTACCTACAAAATATTCTCTAGCCAATTAATTATTTTCTTGTAGTGTATAGACATATTTCGGCAAATATTACATTATTTTTTGCATTCGTTTTGCTCTCATTTATTTGGCATTTCGGTGATATTTTTAAGACAATATCTCGATTTTTCTCAAGCAAGATACAATGTAGTGTTGTTGCTCTTTATTGTTATATCCTGGGAAACAAATTTTCTATTAATTTACTGACACCTAGAATGAACCACGTACTTTGTTTTAAGAAAATCGTGTTTAACACGAACCTCAAAATTTATCTATTTTCTAAAATTTCAATCATCTATTGTGTTCAGTGTTTTCATAACCGAACCGGTGACCAAACCGAACAGGCCAGCGGTTCACGGTCCAACTGGTAAAATAATTTTATACATATTTTTTTTTTAATATTCTTTGTTACATTTAAAAAAATATATGCATTTATAAAAATTATATTAAAATAACAAATAAATTAAGGGGTGTATTGGTTGTGGATTCTGTAGGATTTTTTTGGACTTTCAAAGTCTGGGGGTATTCAATTTGGATTTTAAAAAGTCTTTAAAAAATTTAAAGTATTCAATATGGATTTAAAAATCTTTAGGTATTCAACAATCTATGGATTTTAATACTCTATGAATTTTGTTGGATTCTCCTCCAAAAATATAAATAAATTGCACTATCCAAAATCTCTTCTAAAAACAAGAGATTTCAACTGATTCTCTCAGAGAACTCTGAAGACTAAAGATCAGAAGTAGGAATGACAATATTGACCAGACCCATGGGTACCCACCCCACCCGCGAGCTTTGAGTCAGGTCAGATTCGTCTCGTATTGAGTATGAGTCGGGTTTGAGTCTTATGCCCGACCCCCGGGTATCCGCCCCGAATTAATATATAAACTTTTTATATATATATATATTTTTTATTGATAAAATACTTTTTTTATATATATTATTGGTAAAATAAATTTTATATATATTTTTTGTATTGATAAAATATTTTATATAATATATATAATATTAATTTTAAAAAAAAATAAAATTAACTCTTTTAACTATTTGCATCGAGTTTATGAAAATCTATGTAAATCAATAAAAAAATATATTCCACAATCCTGTCAAGTCTATAAAAATCCATATAAATCAATAAAAAAAGTCAGTTAAACTCTGCATGGACTCTATGGATTTTATAAATCCACGTATTTTTTAAAATTAAAAAAAATTCAATAGAATCTCAATTGAATACATCCTCCTAAATATTAATATCTCTAGTAAAAGAGGTGAACAACTCTTTTTAGGCATTTATAATTATATTTTTTTATTTAGAATATTGTTGAAATAATAGTTTTTAATTCTTTAAAATAATGGAATGCATTATTAATATTCTTAATCAAAGAAGTTATAACATGTTAGAAAAAAGAACGACAAACAAAGATGAAATTTTGTCCCACATCGAATAAAGAGTAAAAAAATATGAGAGAAAAACAATATAAAAATAACAATGAAAAATGAGAGGAAGTGAACAAATATATGAAAATTCCATCCCACATCGAATAAGGAGGAGAATAAATATGAGAGAAAAGCATTATAAAATTAATAGTGTAACCAATCATATAAACTTCACTATGTCCTAGTGAAAGAGTAGAAGAACTATAATATATTTATAATTAATTTAATTAATTAAAATATATAATTTAAAATTTACATTTTTATCCTTAATTTAGAACACGAAAACCGCTGCCATATTTGTGGCTCAAGCACGTGAACAAGAAAATAACATTTTTTTGGTTTGCACGGTTTACTGAATATCGACTGTGCAACCAGGCACGACTGTTGAACCGTGAAAGTGAGCACTTACAACACATTTTTTGGATTGCACGGTTTACTAAGTATCGACCGTGCAACCGTGCACGGCTGTTGGACCGTGCAAGTGAGTACTTTCAGTACATGTTTCGATTTACACGGGTGATTGAGTATCGATCGTGCAACCGTACACGGTTGTTGGACCGTGAAAGTGAGCACTTACAACACATTGTTTGGATTACACGGTTTACTGAGTATCGACCGTGCAACCGTGCAAGTGCGTACTTTCAGTACATTTATTATTTAATTATTGTTTTGATTGGTTTATTTAATTGTTATAATAATAATATTTGTATAAAAAAGGGTAAATAGTAATTTTACTTAATATATATTTTAAAAATAATTTTAATAAAGGAAGGGTAATATAGTAAATAACAAAATACAATTTAAAAAATAATTTAATTAATTTAAACCTATATAACAGGTAACAGGTTCATACGACGCATATGACATCACGTGGCGCGATTCGACACGCTGACTACATAGTCACTTTGTACAATTTGACTACACTAACAAAAACCCAAGTAGTTTTGTTATAGTTGTAACAAACAAATTTAAAAGTTTATGTCCATGCATGAGTTGAAAACATTATAAAAGGGACCGAATGTGCACCTAATTTTATATTATAAAAAGTTTAAGAAAAAAAAAAACAAAGAATCAATCGAGTTAGATCGGTTTTTATCCGATTTACCGATTTTGGCCGGTTAAATCGGTTTTTGACCGATTAAACCCCAAAAATGGGTTTCGAACTGGCCGGTCCAGTTTTAAAATCTATGTTAGACGTATCATCTTTCTTAAGGGTGTTTTTTTTTTTTTTTTTTATGGAATTTAGGTGTGCGGTAGAAGTCATGCATGATTTTGATTTTTTTTTATAAATAGTAAAAGTGTATTTTTTTTTTGGGGACTTTGATTATAAAAATGGATTATATTGAGAAAATTAATACTCTCCCTAGATATGTGTAAAATCGAAATCAGAACTTTGTAAATCGAACGAATTGACCAGTTTTGAATCGTCGATTTCGATTCGAAAATCAAATCGTAATCTTAAAAAATTGAAATTAAGGTTCGATTACCATTTTAAAATTAAAAAAAAAAAAAAAGTTAGTTACTGATTAAACGACGATTTTCCCCATTTTTTATTGTTACAGAGTATTATTAAATCCATTTGAGTATTATTTTAATAAAAACATATTTGTCCAAGAAAAAGGGCTAGAGCCAATTTTAGGCTTCATTTCAGGTTATTTTAGTCTATGTTTGCAGCTTTATTCAACAATCGAAACCGATGGTTCGAAATCGAAACTAGCAGTTTATAACCGTTGCACATATCTAACTCCCTCGTTCAATTTTAGTATACTCACTTTTCTTTATTTACTCATATTGTCATTAACCTTATTTATAAACAATCATTCTATTAATAATTGGACTTCAAAATACTCAATCATACCTCTATTTTATATAGTTTATACATAAATTATAATCAATATTTATTAAAACTCGTGTTTGAAGAAATGAGTACAACGGAGAAAGTAATAAGTTTATAAGTAATTTAGATCTTCTAAATGGAAACAAGGGGAGAACAATAGCAGCAAGCATATGGAAATGTACCGTATGGCTAATGTGGAATGCTAGGAATAAAATTATACTCCCTCCCTCCAATTTCATTATTTTCACTTTTTTTTTTGGCCAATTTTATTATACTCATACCTTTTTTGGAAACAATATTATTCATACTATTTTATCTCTACGCTCCTATCATCACTTATTTACCCATTTTGTCATTCACTTTATTCATAAACAATCATTTATTTATAAATGGACCTTACAATACCCCCATCACACCCTCAACTTATCTATATTATGAATAAAATAATCAATATTCATTAAAATCCGTGCTCGCAGATGTGGACATAATAAAATTGGACGAAGTATTTGATTGAGAATAAGTTTGTTTGGAAAAGTTCATAGAGAAATTGAAATTCCGCATGTGGAGTTGGGGGTGTGGAAAATAAAATTGAGAATATTGACTACTAGATCCTACTTTTTTAAATTTAAAGCAACCCACTCCCTTGAATTTCTCAAATTGAAATTTAAAGCAACCCACTCCCAAGTTAGAATTGAATTTCCTCTTTTGCCCTTTCACTTTCATTTATTTGGTAATTTCTACTTTTTCATTTTTTATTTAGTTTGCAGGAGAAGTGGAGGAAAAGGGCTCCCCGTACAAGCTTCTGTCAGGGCAAACGGAAGCCCTTCCGGCGACGTCCAATCTGCGGGAAAATCAAGGTCCCGGCGCCCGATTATCTTCACTTCTCTCAGTTATTTGAATTTGGATTCAGTATTATTCTAATTCCCTATCTTCATATTCATTTCTAGGGTTCCTCGAAGAAAAAGTAAAATTTGTTGCAACACACAATCTGCGGTCTCTGCGTCGCCGTCCCCTGCTGCAGCGCCGTCGCCGGCTGCCTGCCGTTCAGTGCTGCCGCCCGTCGCTGGTAAGAAAAGGTAAGTATTTTTTTTTTTTTTGTTTAATTAGGTTGAAATTAATTGAGTTAATAGTTTTTTGCTGCTGCAATTTAACTAATTTGTTGAAATTAATTTAGTTTGGTTTCTACCGTAGTTTGGTTTTAAATTTTTTATTAACCTGCAATTTTTTTTTTTGAGTAATCTCCCTTACTTTGTTAAATTAATTGAAGATTTCAGTATTAAGGGGTGATTTATCTTGTTTATCATCTCATATGCAATTGTGTCATATAAGTTCTTGAGTAAGATTTGATAAAAAACGAGTTAAAAGTTGGCTGCTTTAAAGATGGGGATAAGCCTGTAGTTCTTGATGCTGTGTTGAAGGAAACTGTGGATTTGGTAATGGATCTGATAATTGAAATTCTTGAATTTTTTGATTGTGGGGTGCCTTTTTTTTTTTCTGATTTTTTTTGTTTGTGTGTGGTTAATTGCAGGAGAACATTCCAATTGAGGAAGTGTTTGAGAATTTGAGATGCACAAAAGAGGGTCTTACAAGTTATTTAAGTGAAGCAGCTATGTTGCATTGCTTCTTTTGGATTGACAATTTAATGTGTGTGCATTGCTTCTTTTGGATTGACAATTGATATATGTATGTGCATTGCTTCTTTTGGATTGACAATTGATATATCACTACAAAATATTGCCCAAAAGGCATCGGCAAATGGCATCGGCAGGCCGGCCGATGCGAAAAGGGGACGACATTTAATGCCCGATGCAAAATGGCATCGGCAGTGGGCCCCGATGCGAAATGGCATCGGCATTTAATGCCCGATGCAAAATGGCATCGGCAGTGGGCCCCGATGCCATTTGGTAACGGCCCCCCGATGCAAAATGGCATCGGCAGTGGGCCCGATGCCTTCCCCGATGCCCTAATTAAATATAAAACCCCCCTCTTCCAGAACGTTACAGCCGCTGCCCTCCTCCCCCAAATTGAAGCTTCGAGTTTTTGGCCATCCCCACTCAAAAATCACCTTCGTTTGCGGATCGAACTCGATTTTTGGCCATTTGTGTTCTACATTTCGACGGGAGCATTTCTACGGTAATTTTTTCCGTTTTCATTGGTTAAATTTGAAGTTATATGTGTATATATAGTTTTAGTATATATATGTATATATATGCATATATGTTGTATGTATATATAAAATTGTTAGAATTGTTAATTTTTATGCATGCATGTGTTAATTGTAAGAATTTATAAATTGTTAATTAATTATGTTGTGTTTATAAGCATGTATTTATATGTACGTATGTTTTAATAATTAAGTTATATGAATTTATTTCTTAATTAGAGTGTTAGAATTATATTTGTGTTATATGTCTATATGAATTTATTTGTTAATTAGGGTGTTAGAATAATTATTAGAATATAATTAGAATTATATTAATTGATTTTAATAGAGTTAAGGAAATGAGACGTTGGTTGTTTGTGTGTTTGTAGACGTCGATTGACATGGATTATTCAATTCGTAGTTGGATGTATAGTCCAAGATTAGTGAATGGGATTATGAACCCTGGATTTGTTAGTGGAATAAATGGAATTATTGAATTTGCTACTAGTAATCCGAATTCGATGTGGCAAGGAAAAATTAGGTGTCCTTGTTCGAAAGCTAGATGTCGAAATCAAACTTATAGAGATCCTAATGAAGTGAAATCTCATTTATATCGAAATGGTTTTACACTGAATTATTATAATTGGATTTATCACGGGGAAGAGATTTGGGGTCCACGTCCGTATCTAAACACTAATGAATATGCGTCAACTTCAAACGACGTTGACCCAGCTGGACCTAGTTCGTACCACACTATGGTAGAAGAGTTAATGGGTGGCCCAAACATTGATTTTGGAATCGACGTGGAAGAGGAGGCACTTAATGAAGAACCTCCTAACGAGAATGCGACACAGTTTTACGACATGCTTCGTGCAGCGGACCAAGACTTGTATCCTGGTTGTGAATCTCATTCGCAGTTGTCATTCAATTCCAGATTGTTGAACATTAAAACGGAAAACAGATTGTCTGAAAGGGGATACAATCAGGTTGTTGAGTTGATTCGTGAGATTTGTCCTCCCGAAAATAAGGTTCCCAAGAAATTTAACGACACCAAACATTTGATGAGTGGGATGGGTCTTCCGGTAGAAAGGATTGATTGTTGTGCACAGAATTGCATGTTATTTTGGGGTGCAGACAGCGAACTAGATTTTTGTAAGATTTGTGGTCGATCGCGGTATAAGCCGAGTAGGGTTGATGTAGATGGTCGGTTGAAAAAGAAACGCCCGGTTAAGGAGATGTTCTACTTTCCGATAATTCCTCGTTTGCAAAGATTGTACATGTCCAAGGCCACTGCGAAGGATATGACATGGCATGCCTCGTGCGCTTCTGATGACTCTGGTGTTATGCGTCACCCGGCAGACTCGCTGGCTTGGAAGCATTTGGACCGTTCGTATCCTAATTTTGCATCTGAAATTAGGAATGTGAGGTTGGGCTTGAGCACAGACGGTTTTGCACCGTTTGGAATGACGGGAAAACAATATTCGTCATGGCCAGTTATACTTACTCCGTACAATCTACCCTCGTGGTTATGCATGAAGGATCAATTCATGTTTCTTTCGATTCTCGTACCCGGGCCTAAAAGTCCGAAGGACAAACTTGATGTGTTTTTGCAACCACTGATAGCAGATTTGAGATTTTTATGGGAAAATGGGGTGCAAACTTACGATGTTGCTAGAAAGCAAAACTTTTTGATGCGAGCTGCACTTATCTGGACCATTAGTGACTTCCCAGCATACTCAATGTTGTCTGGTTGGAGTACAGCCGGAAGGCTTGCTTGTCCATATTGTGGAGAGTACACCGATGCATTCTATTTGAATAAAAGTCGAAAGCAGTCGTGGTTCGACAACCACCGAAAGTTCTTACCACCGAATCACACGTGGCGATCGAATAAAACTGCATTCATGGCCGGAGTAGTAGTCACAGATGATCCACCGCCTATTCGAACGGGTGCAAGTCTCCTATACGAAATTGATCATTTGGGATATAGAAAGGTTATAGAGGATGGTGCTGAGGCTCACAACAAAAAACTTTCTGGAGGGTGGAAGTGGAAAAGCATTTTCTGGGAGTTGCCGTATTGGAGTACCTTGTTGATACGACACAATTTAGACGTGATGCATATTGAGAAAAATGTGTTTGATAACGTTTTCAACACGGTGATGAATGTGGAGGGGAAAACAAAGGACACGTCTAAATCAAGAGATGAGCTGAATGATTATTGTCGCCGTCCCTCTCTCAAGAAATGTCCACGTACATCAAAGTATCCTAAGGCTTCTTTTTCGCTTGATAAGAAGCAGAAGGATGTTGTTTGTAAGTGGATAAGTGAGTTGAAGTTTCCAGATGGATATGTGTCTAACATGTCCCGTTGCATTGACTGGTCGAAATTGAAATTGTATGGGATGAAGAGTCATGATTGTCACGTGTTTATGCAGAGACTACTACCGATTGCTTTTTACAAAATTCTGCCGCTCACTGTGTGGAAAGCAATCACTGAGCTTAGTCTATTTTTTAAGGAGTTGACTTCTACAACCATCACAGTTGACAACATGACTCGACTGGAAACAGATATCCCAATCATCTTGTGCAAGTTGGAACGTATCTTTCCACCCAACTTCTTCAACTCTATGGAACATCTACCTGTGCACCTTGCATATGAAGCAAAAGTGTGTGGTCCAGTTCAATACAGATGGATGTATCCATACGAGAGGTAATTTAATTAATTTCTCATACGATTCTTCAAATTATATGAACTTACGATTCTTAAAATTTAATCAGGTATCTTCGCACCTTGAAATTAAGCGTGGGTAACAAAGCATGTGTTGAAGCTTCGATTGCAAATGCATATTTAACTAGAGAGGCGTCAATGTTTTGTTCTCACTATTTCGAGGACAATGTTACGACAAGGATACACAATGTACCTCGTAATTACGATGGTCGGGACGAAGTACACGAGTATGTCGAGGGCACTTTTTCCATATTTAAGGCGCCTGGCAAACGATTTGGAAAACCTAAGAAAAGATGGATTTTAGACGAGGAGAAAAAAGTTGCTCATACGTACGTGTTGTTGAATTGTGATGAGGTGCAACCATATGTTCAGTAAGTCAATCCGACCAAAATGTTTGTCAATCAAATACTTAGTGTTGAAATGTCTTATTAATCTTATATCGATCGTACGTAGGCTATTCATGCAACAACTTCAAGTTCTTCAACCAAATCTCTCGGCCGCTGAATCAGATTTAAGACTACAAGATGGATTTGCGTCGTGGTTTGAAGACATTGTAAGTTATCCTAAAATAACGATCTGTGTAAAGTGTTAAGTTATAGAAATTCTCACATTAATTCGGCTTATATATATATATATATAGGTGAAGATAAATCACGTCGAGGACAGGTTTTTATCCGATCTTTCGGCTGGTCCGTCTGGTCAAGTTCTTACGTACGCAGGGTATTACGTGAACGGGTACAAATTCCACACCATGGCTTATGGTGCATCTAGAGCAACATCAAACAGTGGGGTTTGTATCAAGGGAAAAAACTATGACGCGGATGAGGAAGATTTCTATGGGAAACTCGAGGAAGTAGTCGAATTGGACTATCAGGGGTACCACGAGAAGAAAGTGGTTTTGTTTAAGTGTCAGTGGTTTGATCCCTCAAACAATGGGACAAAATTTCATCGTAACTACAAGCTCGTGGAGCTTAATCAGAGGCGATCTTATGGCCGATACGATCCATTCGTACTAGCAAGTCAAGCCACACAAGTCTACTATTGTCCATACCCCGGATCCCGTACTGATTGGATATTTGTCTGCAAAGTCAAACCGAGATACTTGGTGGATGCAAAAGATACTACTGAAGATGAAGTTCCCGCGTGGCAAGAGGATAACATAGAAACTCAAATGATTGTGCAAGTAGATGATGATCCTGTCATGTTAACTGATGACACCGGTACAATGATGGAAATGGCAGAGTATGAAGAAGATGAAGAAGAAGACGGAGAAGAAGACGGAGAAGAAGACGACGAAGATGAAGCTGAAGATGAAGATGAAGATGATGAAGATGAATGATGTTGTTAATTGTTAGACTATGTTATCTAAATATTAATTGTTAGACAATGTTATCTAAATATTAATTCCTTAATTATATTCCTTATTTATATTTTAGTGTTAATCGTTACAGTGATGTTCATATATAATGTTTTTTAATTGTTACAATGTTCAATGTTAATAATGTTTTAATGTTCATTTTGACAGATGAGTGGTCGTCGACATGGTTCTGGATATGGCTCTGGTCAGGGTTCTTCTGGACAGGGTTCTTCTGGACATGGGCGAGGTAGAGGTAGAGGCAGAGGAGAGCCGGTGGATGAGACACCGACTGTGCAGACACCACAGGGTTTGTATATGCCCGATATGACTGGGATAATGTTGCCCCAGATGCCCAGAATGAACCCTAATTCCTATTACACTCAGGTGCCTCAGTTGCCTCATATGGTTCCACATCCACAGGAACAATCCCCTCCACCGATACATTCGCCAGTTAGACATCCGTCTGTCGGGACACAGGCCAGCATGTCGACTGATGCACCCGACAGTCGCATCCGACTGTTTATCTACCTGGATACGTAAGTATATTATATTTAAATTTCATTAGACGTATGTATAACATGTTTATTAATAATTTTTTATTTATTATAAAATACGTGTAACAGGTTGATGCCTTCAAATTTAATTTCGAGGACGATCAGATCGATAATGTACCGGAATATGGAGCTTGGTGCACACACCTGGGCTATGGTATCACCCGGCACGGTACAGCGGTGGTGGGATACATTCCAGGTATAAAATAACTTTACATTTAGTTATTTTGTTATATTACTTCGTTAATTAATTTTTTTTTGCAGACCGAGGTCAGGTGGGACCCTGAAGCCACATCTTCTACAGAGGTGTATAGACTCTTTCTTCAAAGAGCTGCAACTCGGTACACTAACATGTTATCAAAAATCAAGAAAGTGTGGGTGAAGGATAACAAGAGGCCGTTGTGGGATGTGAATGTTTGGAACTCCTTAGTTCGTCACTGGAACAATCCCGACACAATTAAGAAGAGCGAGCAGGCTCGTAAGAACCGCTTATCCGAGCCTGGAGGTCCGGGTACTGGCCATGGTACTCATAAAGGCGGAGCTCGTGGAGCAGCAGAGGTCGCACGGCGCATTGTAAGTATTTGTGGTCAATTATATATAATTAATTTTAGTTAATTATTTAGTTTATTTATTCGTATATGTCTTCGATTCAAAATACAGGAGGAGAGGACGGGACGCCCTGCATACGACTGGGAGATAGTTGAATATTACCACCGTTACGAAAACGGGACATACACTCGTGGCTATATGGGTGATATACTTGTAAGTTATATATATATATACATTACATTATATAACAAATATATATTTAATTGTACTTGAAAATGTATTAACCCACTTTTAAATGTGCACGTATAGGACCAGATACATGACGAGTTGACCAATAATACTACAAGAGATCCGTCAGATGAACCTAGTTCAGAGGATGGTTCCCAGGCCCCACCTTTACCCGATATGTCTGCACTGTACGTGAAGAAGGTCGGCAGGTCTCATGGACGTGTTAGGGGCCTTGGACAAGTAGGCAAGAACAGACGGGTCTCCTCCGGTCCTGGCGAGACGTCAAGTGGTACGGCTTATGGACAATTCACCCAGGAAGACATAAACAATGCTATTGCTGAAGAACGGAGAGTCAATGAAGATAGAGAGCAGCGCTTACTGGAACAAATGCGGCTGCAGGAGGAGCGCTTGCGCAAGGAGTTTCAGGACCAGCTTGCATTGATGATGGGACAGATGGGTGGGATAGGTGGGGAGCCGAGGCCGCCGAGGCCGTCACACAACGTTCATTATAGTAGCCAGGTTCAGGATCGGGATGATACTGAGGATGATGGTGGTGGTGATGAGGAGTGATACATTTTTATATTACTTTGTTACGTGTGATGTTATTATATTACATTGACGCTGAGGATTAATTTTTATTTTAATTGACGTGAACATGCTAATTATGATTATAATTAATGTTGTTTGTGATATGATGTTATTTTAATTGAAAATGAACTAGAGAATAATTTTATAATAGATGAATTCTTTTTTAATTATATGTATAAGTGAATTCATATTTTTAAATGGATAAGTGAAAATAATTATATATATTTAATGTTGTGAATTGAAAACTAGAATGAATTTAAATGATGTGATTAGAATAAATTTAAATGTATAAGTGAAAATAATTATATTCAATGTTGTATGTAATTATAATGTTGTGAAATAAAAAATTAGAATGAATTTAAATGTTGTAAATTGAAGATTAGAATAAATTTAAATAGTGTGAATAATTGATACCGTAAATAAATTATTTAATTTGAAAAACATAATTTAGTTAAGGGTTTAGGGTTTACGGTTTAGGGTTTAGGGTTTAGGGTTTAGGGTTTAGGGTTTAGGGTTTAGGGTTTAGGGTCCATTGAAGGATAAGTGAATTCATATTTTTAAATGGATAAGTGAAAATAATTATATATATTTAATGTTGTGAATTGAAAACTAGAATGAATTTAAATGATGTGATTAGAATAAATTTAAATGTATAAGTGAAAATAATTATATTCAATGTTGTATGTAATTATAATGTTGTGAAATAAAAAAATAGAATGAATTTAAATGTTGTAAATTGAAGATTAGAATAAATTTAAATAGTGTGAATAATTGATACCGTAAATAAATTATTTAATTTAAAAAACATAATTTAGTTAATTTGAAAAACATAATTTAGAAATAATTATGATATGCTTTGATAAATAATTTAATAAGCAACAATTAAAGTTAGAATGAATTGAATTAATTAAAGAATTAAAAACTCAAATTAAATTGAATATATATTAATTGCATTCACAACATGTCGACTAAAAGCTCCTAGCCTAAACGGCACACAGGGGGCGCTCAAAAGCCTTTGTGACCGCGAGGTCACGAGTTCGAACCCCAGAAATCGCAAAAATGGTCAGAATTTGCGAAAATGGGGTGGCCCAGCGGTGGGGGGTGGGTGTTGGTGGCCTATCGACCTGGGTTCGAAACCCAGATTCGTCTTTTTTAAATTTTAATAAAAAGGCATCGGCAAAATGGCATCGGCAGTGGGCCCGATGCCATTTGGTAACGGCAGTGCCCCGATGCCATTTGGTAACGGCGCTTTCCCCGATGCGAAATGGCATCGGCTGTCCCCAATGCAAAATGGCATCGGCAGTGGGCCCCGATGCCATTTGGTAACGGCGACCTGCCGATGCCAAAAGGCATCGGTTTTCCCAAAATCCGATGCCATTTAAATGGCATCGACCATATTGGCATCGGCACACTGCCGTCCCCTTTGCCGTTGCCTTCATCTGTGGGGACGGCAGATCCGATGCCTTCCCCGATGCCATTTTTAAAGTTTTTTGTAGTGTATGTATCTAATTTATGTTAGGGTACGTATTTTAGATTGGTGTTTTTATGTGTGTGCATTGCTTATGTGTTTTGCTTGAAGTGTTCCATGGCATTTGTATGACTGATTATGTTTCTTGTAAATTAGGTGGTTGAAAAGAAGAAATTGCTCGAAGTGTTCCATGACATTTGAAGCTTAATCCCGCTTGAATTAGAGTTCATCTCATGATATTTTTTTTACTTTTTCATGGATTAGCTATTTTAAGTGAACCAAATACATGGATATGTGAACCAAATTTAGTCCTATATAATTTTGATGCTTGCTAATTGTTGTATAGTTTTTGTTGAGTGTTCTAAATTCTGAATTTTTATATGTGTGCATTGCTTCTGTTGAATTGGCAATTGATGTTGAATTGGCAATTGATAAAAGGTGTACTAGGAAAAGGCCATTCTTCTCTTTTACATTTTGTGGAATGCATTCATTTTCTGTCATTTCTCTCGCACACACAGTGTTGCAACTTGATCTTTTGGTGAATATTGAAGATGTTGGGATATGAATCCTATAAACAATGTTCTAATTGATGATTGTATGTTTTGATGGCCAAAAGCAACTTAAAGTTAGTAATATATGTGGTTCTAAGTCATCTTAACTAAGTCATCTGAATATAAGCTTACTAATCTGATGAGAAACTTAAGATTGAGTTTACTGATCTTAATGTTAACTGAAGTAAGTTTACTGATCTTATTGAGTAATATCAAAGTTAAAATTACTGATCTTAACTGAGTTATGTGAAATAAGATTACTGATCTTAGTGTGGAAACTGAGAATATTTTTAGTGATCTTATATGAAATATTTGAAACTGAGTTACTGATCTGAGTTACTAATCTGAGTTACTGATCTGATGTACTTACTGATCTGATGTGCTTACTGATCTTATATGTAAGTTACTGATCTTGGTTGTTTACTGATCTTAGATATTTACTGATCTTATATGGAAGTTATTGAACTTACATGAGTTACTGATCTTATGAGTTACTGATCTTATTATTTACTGATCTGATATATGAACTGATAGGAACTAAGCTGATGTTTTGTATTGTATAGACAGCTTATAGTGTAGGACTTAGAAATACTCATCTGTATATAGTTCAGTTGATGTATAGATAGGTTTTATATGTGTAAAGTTGTATTTTATTGTATTCAGCATTGTAAAGTTCAGAACAGTAAAATCAGAACACTAGATTAGGAATAGATTAGATGAAGATCAGAAGACTAAGAAGACTCAGAAGACTACTTCAGACTAAAAAGACTTCAAGAAGAATTGAAGAAGAGCTTAGAAGCAATCTGGAGAAGTTTTGAACAGTTTTTGGTTACTGTGCTGATTGAGTCAGAAGAGTAAAAATCAGCAGAGTAAAATCCGAAGAGTAAAAATCAGAACAGTAAGTTACTGTGCTGATTTGTTGAAATTGAAGAATAAGTTTGGAAAGCTTATTTAAGGTGTAACTGAAGATTTATTGAAGATATGCTGACTTGGAAGGAAGTTACAAAGTCGGTTACAAGAAGAAGTTACAAAAACAGTTTTAGAGTTAGTTGAAAGTTAGTTCACAAACTGCTAACTGTCATACTAAGTTCTATAAATACTGTATGATCTCCTACTGCTGAAGACTACTGAAGCAATTACTGATCTTAGAGAATTCAAGAGCAAGTCTACAAGCAAGAACTCACAGAGTTGAAGGAAATCAAAGCAAGAAGAAGCCACTGAATTGAAGAGAAGAATCAAAGGCTATTCAAAGAGAAGTTTTACTTTTCAAGTTTAAGTTTGTATTTTGTAAAACAAGTGTGCTAGTTACTTGTAGAATTACTAGTAGATCGAAGATATACCTGGTGGTATAATCGATAAGATCAAAGTCTTAATCTTGGGACTTTAAGCCACAAGAAGCTCAAGAAGAGTAATAAAACTTCACAACTGGAGTTGTGAGAGTGGATGTAGACATTTGTCGAACCACTATAAAATTCTGTGTTCTTTACTTTACTGTTTAATATCTGTTTGATATCTGTTTAACTAAGAACAGTAGAATTAACAAAGATAAAGATCTAGATAAAAGTTGAGTATAAACTAGTAAGGCCCATATTATTCTGAAAGTACTGATCTGAGCTGAGTAAGCACAGTACAGTACATAAGAAGACTAAATTCCGCATTGCATATTCTGATATTTTGAAAGATTTTTGAAAGTCTATTCACCCCTCCCCTCTAGACTTTCTTAGCTTACTCAATCTTAACTCAACTTTGGGACCAACAAGTGGTATCAGAGCAGTAGTTCTTTGGACTGCTGTTTCTTGATAAACCTTGTAAATCTTGAAGGTTATCTTTACTGATCTTACTGTTATTTCTTGATACTTGTTACTATCTGAATACTTGAAATCTATCTGCTATACTTCTGATCCTATTTGTATAAACAAACATGGATGACACTAATGTGAACAAGCTGCCTAAGTTCAAGATTGCAGATTATGACTACTGGAAGCTTAGGATGGAGGCCATCTTTAGCTCAACCCATGATCTTATGGTGTCTGTGGTGACTGAAGGACCAATTGTCATCATGGTGGAAAACACTGCTGTTCTGGATCCATCTAAACCAGTTGGAGCACTGGTCCCCAAACCCAGGTCAGAACTGACTTCAGAAGAGATGAAACAAAACAATTTGGATAGTCTTGCCAAGAACTACATTCTACATACCTTACCAAATGAGTATCTTGGTAAAGTATTAAAATGTAAGACTGCAAAACAGATATGGGACAAACTGGCTATTCTTTGTGAAGGTACTACACTGATCAAAGAAAGCACGTTATCCACTGCTGTCCAAAGGTTTGAATCATTTAAGATGAAGCCAGGAGAATCAATTGATGAATTGGATACTCGATTTACCAAAATTATGAATGATCTTGATGTATTAGGAAAGACTTATACTGACAGAGAAGTTAATTTGAGAATCTTGAAAGCCTTGGATGAAAGGTGGAAAATGGTCAAGATGATCATTAAAACTACACAAGACATTGATTCTTGGCCAGCAGAAACTATGTTCCAAACACTTAAGGCACATGAGTTCGAGTTAGATGAAGAAGATCCTATTTCTGTGATCCATAAGGATAAGGATGTCTCTAAAGACATAGCTTTCAAAGCCTCTACTTCAAAGGGGTCTAGATCATCTAAAACAAAGGCTTCAAGCATAAAAGATGAACTAGATGGTTCTGATCTAAGTCTGAAAGATCAGATGAGCCTTATGATCAAAAGATTTGATAAACTGAACAAGAGATATGGCAGGTACAAGAGGTTCTATAAGGAATCTAAGGGTTCTAATAACAGGGACTCTTCTGTGAACAGAAGGGATCAAAACTCTTCTGAAAGAAGGGATGAGATCTCTAATGAAAACAGGAGAGACAGGAACTCATCTGAAAAGAGAGACAGAAAGTATTCTGATAAGAAAGACAGGAACTCAATTGACAAGCATGACAGGAACAGAAAGCATTCTCCTTCTAAAAGAACTTCTAACAATCCTGTTTGCTATAATTGTGATAAGCCAGGTCATTATATATATGAATGTCCTGATCTGAGTTCTGAAGATCGAGAAGAAAGGAAAGCCAGAAGAGATCGAAAATATGCAAAGGGTAAGAAGGCAATGGTGGCTTACAATGACTCTGATTCGGAATCAGAAGAGTTACCATCAACTTCATCTGACTACCCCTCTAGCAATGAAGATGAAGCCTTCATAGCAGATGATGGACTGGCAATGATGGCCAAAATAAATGATGAGGTATCATCTGTAAACTCATTTCAATCTTGTGACAATTCTGACACTGATGAAAGTGATGCTGCTGTTAGCAGTGTAGGAAGTAGTCTTCATCATTCCCAAGGAGTGACTGAAGAAGACCTTCTACAAGCTAACAAAGCATTCATGGAAATTAGTGATGAGAATATATCTTTAAAGCAAGAAATCATTAGGCTAAAAGAAGCTCAGCTACAAGTGGATCCTAATATAGTTGTCATAAATGCAAGACTATCAGAAGAGTTGTCTCAACTCCAAGAAAAGTATGCATCCATTGATAAACTATATCAGGGTATGCTTAAAACTCAAGCCAAATAGACTAATGAATTCAATGATTTAAAGATTAAATGTGAAAAACTTGAAGAGCGCAATAGATTCTTAGAATCTGAAGTAGTGAGCCTAGATCGAAAGCTATCTGGGATGATTAACTCTACTAAGATTAATCAAACAATCTCAGACAGATATAGAGCTCCAAATGATAAAAGAGGAATAGGTACTGATCTGCCTAGTCCACCCACTTCAGAATTTGAGAACACTAATGGAGCTAGTACAAGTTCTTTGCAACTAGATAAAGGGAAAGAACCTATGACTTATGATGATGATCCAAAACTCAAAGTACAGTCTAAATACATCCCTCCTACTACCAAGAATGGTAAAATGAAGAATGTATTAAGGCCAGTACAGTCAAGACCATACCAGAAGAGTTATACTCCTCTGACCAGATCAGATCAGTCCTGGAATCAGAAGAGACAAACTCAGAACAGTAGGTCAAGACAAGCACAGGCAAGTTGGGAACAGCCTAGACCTCCTTTCATAAGGCAGTCTCAGCTGTATTCAACTAAACCTAGGAGATTTGTGCCCCATTATCATAACAAACCTGTTCTTTATCCTCCACCTTTATCTTATAATATCATTGGTCAGGAAAGACCTAAGCAAATCTATAAGCCTTATGGTCCACATGCTTTTAGACCATATTCAAACTATCACAGGCCTACTGATCTTACTGAAAAAGGGATAGAACCAAGGAAAGGCTATCTCAGAAAAATAGATCCTAAGTCTGCTGATAATTCTGAATTGGTTAATAAAGTACTGTTTTGTGATAAATTTGGAAGAAAATTGAAGAGGTCCCACTTATTCAAATCTTCAATGTTCATTTGGGTACCTCTTGCTACTAACCCCCAAGGACCCCAATAAACTAGGGTACCTAAATTATTAAGATCACTACTTTGCAGGATCGACTGGACTTATACAAGAAAGGTGGTTCAGTTGGTGAGACCTGGTACATAGACAGTGGGTGCTCACACCACATGACTGGTACCAAGGCCTTACTTACTGACTATCAAGAGAAGGAAGGACCAAAAGTCATCTTTGGAGATAGCTCAATAGCAATCACAAAAGGATTTGGATTCATCAAGAATGGAGATGTTGAAATCCAAGATGTATCCTATGTTGAAGGTTTGAAGTATAATTTGTTATCTGTATCTCAATTTTGTGACAGGGGATATAAGGTTCAGTTCAAGACCAGAAAATGTGAAATAATTGATAAAAGGACTCACAATGTTCTACTTGTTGGCACAAGACAAGGAAGTATATACATTGTGAACTGGAATAGTTGTCCTAAGAATGCCTGTCTTATTACTAAGAGTCCTAAAGAAAACAGTTGGCTCTGGCATAAACGCCTCTGCCATCTAAACTTTAAGATAATCAACAAGATTGCTAGAGAACATCTTGTTGAGGGCATTCCTAATGAAATCTATTCCAAGTCACAAGTATGTGATTCCTGTCAAAAAGGTAAACAGGTAAAGGTTTCATTTAAGTCAATTCCTACTCTTTCAACAAGCAGAGTTTTAGAACTCTTACATATGGATCTTCATGGTCCTATCAATCCTCCTACATTGAATGGAAGAAGGTATACTCTAGTTGTTTTAGATGATTACTCTAAGTTTACTTGGGTAGTCTTTCTACACAAAAAGAGTGATACACAAACACTACTTCCAGATCTATTGAAGAAATTGCAGGTTGAAAAAGGTCATCCCATTGTCAAGATTAGAAGTGACAAGGGGACTGAATTTATTAATTGTTACATTTCTGACTATTGTTCTAAGTCTGGCATTCAGCATTTGACAAGTGCAGCCAGAACCCCTCAACAAAATGGTGTTGTAGAAAGGAGAAACAGAACACTAAAAGAAGCTTGCAGAGCCATGATTGCAGAATTCAACACACCTCAGAAATTTTGGGCAGAAGCTATTAACACAGCTTGCCACTCTCAAAATCGAAGTGCTCTTAATAAGGTACATGGTAAAACACCTTATGAGGTATGGAAAGGTAGAAAACCAAGAGTTTCTTATTTTCATATTTTTGGTTGTAAGTGTTTCATACATAACAATGGCAAAAGTAAATTAAATGCTTTTGATGCAAAAGCTGATGAAGGGATATTCTTAGGATACTCTTCTGTAAGCAAAGCATTTAGAGTGTTTAATTACTCTACCCTATGTGTGGAAGAAACACCCCATGTTGTCTTTGATGAGAATGTACAGGACTCTGCTGATCATCAGCTCAGTAAGAAAGTTGACAAACTACAGCTTCAGATCAACAATGAAGATGATGACACAGGAATATATGAATCTGTACAAGCATATAATCCTTTCCTGAAAGTTCTAGATCAAGATTCTGATAAAGAAAAGGTAAAAGACAAAGGTGAGTCATCTAATACTTCTGAAATAAAAGAATTGAATGACTGCTCTCCTATGAACAAAACTGCTGATATAAATGATACTGATCTGCATGATAATTTGCATGATGTATATGATGATACTGTTAAGAATAGAAGGACATGGAAGTCTGCTCATTCTACTGATCTGATTCTAGGTGATTCAAGTATAGGTGTTAAAACTAGAAAACAATTGTCTGATTCAAAGGAAGAACCTAGTAAGTCTTTATTTTGCTGGTGTTGTTTTCTATCATCTATTGAGCCTAAAACTGTGATTGAAGCTTTAAGTGATAGTAACTGGATTGTAGCCATGCAGGAAGAACTTAATCAGTTCACTAGAAATGAAGTTTGGGAACTTGTTGATAGACCTAGTAATCATAATGTTGTAGGTACTAAGTGGATTTTCAAGAACAAAAGGGATGAAAATGATCTTATAGTTAGAAACAAAGCTAGATTAGTTGCTCAGGGCTACTCTCAAGCTGAGGGTATTGATTATGATGAAACTTTTGCTCCTGTAGCTAGACTAGAAGCTATAAGATTGTTCCTTGCTTATGCTGCACATATGAAATTTACTGTGTATCAAATGGATGTGAAAAGTGCATTTTTGAATGGTATACTTGCGGAAGAAGTTTATGTAGAACAACCTCCTGGTTTTGAAGTGAATAGTCACCAAGTATACAGGTTAAAGAAAGCACTCTATGGATTGAAACAAGCCCCAAGAGCATGGTATGACACTCTTTCTCTATTCTTACTTGAAAATGGTTTTACAAAAGGCAAAGTTGATAGAACTTTGTTTAGAAGACAAGAAGGTAATGATATATTACTTGTTCAAATTTATGTGGATGATATTATCTTTGGATCACCCAACAAAAACTTGAGTGAAAGCTTTTCTACACTCATGCAAAGTAAATTTGAAATGTCTATGATGGGAGAAATGACATATTTTCTTGGTCTTCAAGTAAAACAAACTTCAGAAGGTATCTTTATAAATCAAGCAAAGTATACTAAGAATCTGCTAGATAAATTTGGTATTAAAACCTGTAAGACAGTTGGTGTGCCCATGCAACCTACATACATAATGGATCCTGATGAAGGAGGTAAGTCTTCTGACCAACCTCACTATCGTGCTTTAATTGGCTCTCTACTCTATCTAACTGCCAGCAGACCTGATATTGCTTTTTCTGTTGGAGTATGTGCAAGATTTCAAGCAAACCCCAAGGAAAGTCATCTGGAAGCTGCTAAAAGGATATTGAAATATCTAAAGGGGACTATTAATCGAGGATTATGGTATCCTGCAGATGATGATATATCTTTAAGTGGTTATTCAGACTCGGACTTTGGAGGTTGCAAAATAGATAGAAAATCTACTTCAGGTTCATGTCAATTCTTAGGAACTAAGATCATTTCATGGTTTTCAAAGAAACAAACAAGTGTAGCAACTTCTACTACTGAAGCAGAATATATGGCTGCAGGTAGTTGTTGTAGTCAGCTTCTTTGGTTAATACAACAACTCAGAGACTACAATGTTGTAGAATCTAATGTACCTATATATTGTGACAGTAATAGTGCCATTGCCATCACTCAAAATCCTGTTTTACATACTAGATGCAAACATGTTGATATTAGGCATCATTTTATTAGGGATCATGTTGAAAAGAAGAATATTAGAATGGAAAAGATTCATACTGATATTCAAAGAGCTGACATTTTTACAAAACCATTGGCTGAAGTGAGATTCAGAGAATTGTGCATTGGTTTAGGATTGATAGATATGGATTCTGTTTGTATATAGAACTGTGCTAACATTTCAGGTACTGATCTTATACCAAGAGAAAGATAAAGCAGAAAGTAAGAGCAGTACATCAAAATTCAACAGTCAGAAGAGACAATCCTATGTCAGATCACTAAAACAGGTAACAAGGTTACTAAAGTGACCTTAATCCCAATGAGGAAGCTGGTAAAGCTGAGGGACACTGAGAACACACATTAAGGGGGAATCTGTGATTTTTTAAAGATCCTTTTGTTGACTCAGATCACTAAAGTCACTTTAGCATAAATCTTGATGTGATCATTAAGTTAAACATATTGTTACTAATCTGTACTGTTTTACACTTATATCTCATGAACTAACACTTCTATCAAGGTGAAACAGGCACAGAAGAGGAATTCTCCATTGAAGGGGGAACTGATCTGATTACAGATTTGAAAAGTCTACTAATCTGATCTGATTACAGACTATAGCAGTCTACAGATATATTCTGATTAATACATTGACTTGTCTACAGAACTGTGCTGATTACAAAGTTTCTTTGTCTACAGTACTGATCTGATTACAATTCAGTTATTCTACAGAACTAATCTGATTACTGACTAATCTGTCTACAGAAAGACTTGTTTACTACTAATCTGTCTACAAGAAATCTACTGATCTGACACAGTACTGATCTGAGGATTACTGTGCTGATATCAAAAAGATGAAATCAGGGAATTTGGGTACTGATCTGAGGATTACTGTGCTGACCCATCTACTGATCTGAAATCTACTCTGCTGATTCATCTACTGATCTGATTTCTAAAAAGGTTACTCAGCTGATCACAGTACTCAGCTGATCCAGATAAGTGAAATTTTCTTTATATACTTGTAAGAAAATGAAGTGAAATTGTTTTGGAAACTACTGTGCTGATTTGCATCAGAACAGTCTTTTGGTTTAGATTACTCTAAGTCAAAAATTGTTCATATTTTTAGATTATTGATAGAGAAGATTAATACACTCCTCTATTTCTAAACCTAAAAATTGTGGTGTATTTATCAAACACTAGTTGGCTCCAAAAATTGAGAATGTTACTAGAATGTGAACAGTTATTGTTTAACTCGAATTTCGAGATTTAATCCCAACCATTCTTTATAATAATCTAATTCAATCCTAGCCCTAGATTGGTTTTGAATTATAACAAAAACGATCACACTTCATCTTCTTCGTTCTTACGAATTCATTTCTGGAAATATCTTAACTTCATAACTTCTGCAAAAAATTTGATTCCTACAAAATTCTCACATGGCAACTATCAATATTATCAATGAAGCTAATCAAGTAGCAGGAACTTTTGATTCGAATTTATGGATGCGAAAGAAGGGAATTTTCGTGGAGAACGCTGTCTACTTCAATGGCAGACACAGTGCAGAAAATCAAGCTATCTTAACTATGTGTGAAGAATGCGGACTACGGAAGTTTCTGGAGTCATTTCCCGCGAATGTCTACGAACCGGAAGCGGTGGAATTTTATCTACAACTTCAAGGAGACAAAAATGGTGTTCACTCCATGCTAGCTGGACACAAAGTCACCATTACGAGAGACATTCTCGAAGTAATGTTGGACTTACCACAAGGTCCAGTAGATATTATGACCTACAAAGCTGGAGAAGAAAAGGAGTGCGTGGGAAAATGGACGGGTGTTGAGACAGAGACCTTGACGAATTTAAAGAAGGATGTACTTTCTACTGGGTTGCAGTTCTTGATGGATATTGCAGGAAAATGCTTGTTAGGGCAACATCATAGCCAGGATGCCTTATCGAGTTTTAAAATTAGAATCATGGCTGCGATCATCGACAGAGTGGAAGGTGATTGGCAAGGATTCTTTCTGGAAAGGCTAATGACTGAAAAGGAAAAGGTTATATTTGATGAGGACACTTTGGAATTCTCACTGAAATCAAAGTTAGGGTTTGGAAACAAGCTGAGTTTCTTGCTGCCTCAGCTGGTGAAGAAACCTTATTGGAGTAATCCCAAGAAATTCCATCATGGGAAATTCTTGATGAAGAAGGAGTCTGTTCAATTTGAACAAGAAAACCCCTTGGAACACTCTCAAGAGATTGAAGCAGAAGAGTCTGGAGCTTCAATGTACCAATCGGAGGATGATCAAACTGAGGTTAGATCAAAATCAAAGCATGATCCGAGCAGTACTACTTTAAGAAGAGGAAGGTCTGCTACTGCTGCCTCGGAACCAACAGTTCGTTTTGTGGAAACTGTGGTGCAATCAAGCTCAGATGAGCAAGAGGTTAGTGTTCCTAGTCCAATTGCTATTCATAAGAGGACTAAATCAAGAAGTGTTAGGAGGAAGTTAGTTGTTGTCTCCCCTACCCCTTCTGATTCTGAACCAAGCCAACCTGAACCCCAAAACCCTCAACCTTCATGTTCTGGAGGATCAGATCACTACTTTTCTGAGACTCAGAACACTCCCCATTCATCACCTCAGCTCACTACCTTTGAGCCTACTTCAATTCCTACCCCTCAACAACACACTTCACATCAACCTTCACCACATCAATCACCATTACAGGTTCATGCTCACTCTACTGAACATGAATTTGAACCTTCTACTGAGCCTATTGACATTTCCTCATCTCCTGAACCTGAATTTATTACTCCCAAACCTGTTGATTTGATGGAGTACACTATTTGTGACAAGGAAGATAGAATCAGAATTGATTTAAGAATAGCACTGTTGAAACAATTTCCTGGATTGGATGAAAGCTCTGTTGAGTTTGAGAAACTCCTTAGGATAGGCACTTGGGTGTATCTTAAGAGGAGTACCTTGAAGGAAAATTTGGCTATCATGGAAGGAATGGGAGGTGCTTCAATCTTTGATGATTGGGAAGCAGAACAAATGCAAGCAGCTGGTGTTAACTCTTTTCTTGAGTTAGTCACTCCAGAATCTGTTGTACTTCTTGTTGAGAGATTAACAGGGATCAAGTACACTGTTGAGAAGATTGCAACTCCTGTCTCTGATGAAGATTTATTCAGTGAAGAGAAGGGTGTTGATGAAACTGAAGCTGCTGAAGAAGATTTTATGGAAATAGATGAAGATATTGTTAATGCAACAGAAGTGTTTGAGAACACTGTTGTACTTGAAGAAACTGTTGTGATTGAGGAAACTGATGCTGTTGACACTCAGGATGTAAATGCTGAAGAATTGGAAAGCATTCCTATTCAATCTACTGATCCTATTGAGGATGTGCAAGAAGAGATCAGAACAGATCATGTTGAGAAGGATTCTGATGTTTCTGAATTTGAAAAATTGAAAAAGCAGAATGCTGAACTTCAAGCAAAGATGGAAGCTGCTGTTCAAATGTTTCAAGAAGCTACTGAAAGGATGAACAAGATGCATTCTGAACACTCTTATGAGAAGGTAATGGAGTATACAATGTCCAAGATATTTGACCTTCATAGAGTACAAGAGAAGAATTTGTCTCAAGTGTTGCATAAGAAGCTGGAGCAACACATATCTTCCCTGAAGGAGTGGCATGATGAAGCCAAAAAGGGGGAAGACAGGACAAGACAAGTGATGGAACAAACACAGTTACAACAAGCTCAGCTGGTTGTAAGTCAAGATGAATTAAAAGCTGAAATTCACATGTTAAATGAAAAGCTGAAGCAAAGAAAGCAACAAAAACAGCTAGGTCAAGAGATTGTTGAGAAAAGACCTGAAATTCCTGGAAGTTCAAGTCAGAGGAAAAGGAAGCTAGTTCTATCTGATGAAGAACAACAAGAGGAAGAAGCTGAAAGAATGACTAGATCAAAGAGCAAGATGAAAGCTGTTTTGACAAGTGAAGAAGAAAGTTTGAAAAAGAAGAAAGAAAAGGATGTCAAGTTCTTGAAGACAAGATTTGATAATCGAGTCACAGCTTTGAAGAAAAAGATGAATGCTAAAAAGAAAGCTGAAGGACTGTTTGACAAAGATTTTCAAGATGAAAACTTTGTGGATTTCATAGTGTTGACAGAACATATGGAATACTGGAAAAATTTGAAGAAGAAATGGCAGATTGCAAACTTCATTGTGAAGAAGTTTGGTGATCATTCTAGCAAAGAAGCAGAATTTGTTGATTTTGAAGAATTTATGCTGAATATTGATCAAGAATTCTGGGAAGACATAGCACAAGTGGCTAATCGTGCTGGAACTAAGATTTTATGCCCTGAAGAACCTAATTGGGAACCTCCAAGACTGGAAAGTGGAGAACCTGATTATAAGGAGGTTAACAACATTATTGCTGAGATTATCAAGGAAGAAGGAATCACTGATCATCAACACATGATGGATATCAAGGCAAGAATGTATGTGGCATTCAGAATTTAAAGATGCAGAATGAAGATGAAGGACGAGCTCAGAAGATAACATTTCTATCCTTAATCTTTATTTCTATATTTTTGTGATTTTCATATTCTGTGATTATTTGTAATATTTGATCTTATTTGAATATGAATCTGGAATTTTGAATTGATGAACTGTTATGATAGACTACATACTTAACTACTGATTTATTAACATTTAAGTAGTTTTGGCTTCATCAAAAAGGGGGAAATTGTTGGGATATGAATCCTATAAACAATGTTCTAATTGATGATTGTATGTTTTGATGGCCAAAAGCAACTTAAAGTTAGTAATATATGTGGTTCTAAGTCATCTTAACTAAGTCATCTGAATATAAGCTTACTAATCTGATGAGAAACTTAAGATTGAGTTTACTGATCTTAATGTTAACTGAAGTAAGTTTACTGATCTTATTGAGTAATATCAAAGTTAAAATTACTGATCTTAACTGAGTTATGTGAAATAAGATTACTGATCTTAGTGTGGAAACTGAGAATATTTTTAGTGATCTTATATGAAATATTTGAAACTGAGTTACTGATCTGAGTTACTAATCTGAGTTACTGATCTGATGTACTTACTGATCTGATGTGCTTACTGATCTTATATGTAAGTTACTGATCTTGGTTGTTTACTGATCTTAGATATTTACTGATCTTATATGGAAGTTATTGAACTTACATGAGTTACTGATCTTATGAGTTACTGATCTTATTATTTACTGATCTGATATATGAACTGATAGGAACTAAGCTGATGTTTTGTATTGTATAGACAGCTTATAGTGTAGGACTTAGAAATACTCATCTGTATATAGTTCAGTTGATGTATAGATAGGTTTTATATGTGTAAAGTTGTATTTTATTGTATTCAGCATTGTAAAGTTCAGAACAGTAAAATCAGAACACTAGATTAGGAATAGATTAGATGAAGATCAGAAGACTAAGAAGACTCAGAAGACTACTTCAGACTAAAAAGACTTCAAGAAGAATTGAAGAAGAGCTTAGAAGCAATCTGGAGAAGTTTTGAACAGTTTTTGGTTACTGTGCTGATTGAGTCAGAAGAGTAAAAATCAGTAGAGTAAAATCCGAAGAGTAAAAATCAGAACAGTAAGTTACTGTGCTGATTTGTTGAAATTGAAGAATAAGTTTGGAAAGCTTATTTAAGGTGTAACTGAAGATTTATTGAAGATATGCTGACTTGGAAGGAAGTTACAAAGTTGGTTACAAGAAGAAGTTACAAAAACAGTTTTAGAGTTAGTTGAAAGTTAGTTCACAAACTGCTAACTGTCATACTAAGTTCTATAAATACTGTATGATCTCCTACTGCTGAAGACTACTGAAGCAATTACTGATCTTAGAGAATTCAAGAGCAAGTCTACAAGCAAGAACTCACAGAGTTGAAGGAAATCAAAGCAAGAAGAAGCCACTGAATTGAAGAGAAGAATCAAAGGCTATTCAAAGAGAAGTTTTACTTTTCAAGTTTAAGTTTGTATTTTGTAAAACAAGTGTGCTAGTTACTTGTAGAATTACTAGTAGATCGAAGATATACCTGGTGGTATAATCGATAAGATCAAAGTCTTAATCTTGGGACTTTAAGCCACAAGAAGCTCAAGAAGAGTAATAAAACTTCACAACTGGAGTTGTGAGAGTGGATGTAGACATTTGTCGAACCACTATAAAATTCTGTGTTCTTTACTTTACTGTTTAATATCTGTTTGATATCTGTTTAACTAAGAACAGTAGAATTAACAAAGATAAAGATCTAGATAAAAGTTGAGTATAAACTAGTAAGGCCCATATTATTCTGAAAGTACTGATCTGAGCTGAGTAAGCACAGTACAGTACATAAGAAGACTAAATTCCGCATTGCATATTCTGATATTTTGAAAGATTTTTTAAAGTCTATTCACCCCTCCCCTCTAGACTTTCTTAGCTTACTCAATCTTAACTCAACTTTAGGACCAACAGAAGAAGATCTGGTGTTGGATATAATTTGAAGTAAAATTTGGTGTTGGATAGAGTTTGAGGCTGCAAAAGGCGGTGGAGGAGGGTATTCTGGTGTTGGATAGAATTTGAAGTAAATCAATTCTAATAAATATATTTGTGGCTCTATCTTATATTTATTCTGATATTTCAATTTTACTGCAATTTTATTTCCAACCTCGAATACATTGCTCTTCCACATTTTCTAACGCAAGACTTAATTTCATGATGTTAATGGACATTATTTTTTGAAGTTTACTGATGATTATTATTACAATAATTACATTTGCGGTTAGAATTTTAAATTTTAGATTAAATGTACGACCAAGATTTTTTGTTAAAAATATGAATGGTTGGAATGAATTTGAATGGCAATAATGTATAGTTTTCTTATTTAAAGTTTTACTATTAATTTAAAATTTATATTTTAGTAGCTATGTAATATTAAAATTTTGATATTATATAAGCTACTAAAAGTTAACTTTAATTTAAATTTGAATAATATTACATAAATTATTAAACTTATATCGTATGTGTAAATTGTATATAAGGTACTAAACATAAACCTTAAACATAAATTGAGTTTGAATATTATATAAGTTACTTAAATTTAAATTTAAATTGAATAATTACTAAACTTATATGATTGAATTTGAATATTATAACATAAGTTACTAAATTTAAATGGTATACAATGTACTAAACTTAAGATAAATATTTGAACACAGATGGTGAATATCTGAACAAAGATAATATTTTTTTGAACACAGAGGGTGAATCTCTGAACAAAAAAAATATTTTTTCGAATTTTTCTATAATGGATTTAAGTAGAGAAGAATTGAAAAGAAAAGAAAAATTAAAGTTGTTTTATTTTCCTAATATATTTAGGTGTATTGGGTTAAAACTAACCGTTGAAGAGATACTCAAAACTATCAACAGAAGAAATGTGATTCTTATGATTTCCTATTAACTTTACTCCAATTTCAATCTCAAGATTGACATCGAGAACACAATGTAATAGAAATACAACACACTACAAAGCAATCATAAATAGATTCCCGTTATAGATAGGAACAAGTCAATTTGCAATATAAATTGAATATAAGTTTAATTTGAATATTATATAAATTACTAAACTTAAATTTTATAAAAAATATTAAATCATAAACTTAAATTGAGTTTGAATGTTACATGAGTCACTAAAATTGAAATTGAAATTGAATCATTGCACATTCTCAACATGTCACATAAAATCACTATCCATTTTAAATAAGAGAAAACATTTCTCAATCATTTTAACAAGTTTAATTTTCTTGTTAAATCTCTTATTATTTGATAAACATAAGACACTAAAACCTAAATTGAATTGAAATATTATATATAAATAGAATGTCAATAAGGTACCTAACCATAACTTAAGGTACTAAACCCTAAATTTAAAATCGAAAATTTTTATATTGCATAAGGTACTAAAATGAAATGAAATTATTAATTTATTAAATTTAAATATATAAAATAAATATAAATTGAATTGAAATATTACATAAGTTGCTAAATTTAAATTGTATATAAGGTATTAAACATAAACCTTAAACCTAAATTGAGTTTGAATATTATATAAGTTACTAAAATTTAAATTGAATTTGAATAATATTAAATAAGTTACTAAACTTGTATGTTATACAAGGTACCAAATATAAACCTTAAACCTTAAATTGTATATAAGGTACTAAATATAAACTTAAACTTTAAATTGTATATAAGATACTAAACATAAGTTTCTAAATTTAAATTGTATATAAAGTACTCCGTACTAAATATAAACCTATTATTCATAAGTTACTAAACGTATATGCTACACAACACAAGGTACAAAATATAAATCTTAAACTTTAATTGAGTTTGAATATTACATAATTGAATTTGAATATAACATAAGTTACTAAACTTAAATGTATACAAGGTACTAAACATAAACCTTAAATATAAGAAAAATATTTGAACAGAGAGGGTGAATATCTGAACAAAGAGAGTATTTTTTTGAATTTTTTTCCTCATAATGGATTTAAGTATAGAAGAATTGAAAAAAAGTTAAGTTGTTTTATTTACCTAATATATTTAGGTGTATTGGGTTAAAGGTAACAGTTGGAGAAATACTCAAAGATATCAATAGAATAAATGTGATTCTTATGATTTCCTATTAACTTTACTCCAATTTCAATCTCAAAATTGACATCGAGAACACAATGTAATAGAAATACAACACGATACAAAATAATCATAGATAAATACTCGTTATAGATAGAAACAAGTCAATTTACTATATAAATTGAATAAATTGAGTTTGAATGTTACATAAGTTACTAAAATTGAAATTGAGATTGAATAATTGCACAATCTCAACATGTCACATAAAATCACTATCCATTTTAAATAAGAAAAAATATTTCTCAATCATCTCAACAAGTTTAATTTTCTTGTTAAAACTATTATTATTCTATAAACATAAGGTACTACACCCTAAATTGAATTATAATATCACATAAGTTGTAAAACTTAAATTGTATATAAGGTATTAAACATAATATCATAAACCCGGCCTTAAACTTAAATTGATTTTGAATATTAAATAAGTTACTAAAAGTTAAATTGAAATTAAATTTAAATAATATTATATAAGTTACTAAACTTATAAATTGAAATACATATAACTAATATAAGGTACTAAACTCTAAACCTTACAAAGTTTTAGTAATTTTAAATATTAGTACATAAGATACTAAACTTAAATTTAAATTGATTGATTCATTCATTAAATTTACATATATAAATTGAATGTCCATGAGTTATCAAAACTTAAATTGAAATTGAAATATTACATAAGTTGCTAAACCTAAATTGTATATAAGGTACAAAACATAAACCTTAAACCTAAATTGAGTTTGAATATTACATAAGTTACTAAAACTTAAATTGAATTTGAATAATATTACATAAGTTACTAAATGTATATGTTACACAAGGTACCAAATATAAACTTTAAATCTTAATTGTGTTTGAATATTACACAATTGAATTTGAATATAATATAAGTTATTAAACGTAAATAGTATACAAAGTATTAAACATAAACCTTAAACATGGGAGATAAATATTTGAACACAGAGGGTGAATATTTGAACAAAGATGTTTTTTCTCTCTCTCTTGATAATGAATTTAAGTGATAAGAATTAAAAAAAAAAAAGTTAAGATGAAGGAATGAATAATCTAAATTTCAATTTAAGATTAGTTATTCAAATTTAATTTAGAATTTATATAAGTTACTGTCTAAAGTGTATTTCTCTCTAAAAAAGAAAGAATAAAAAAAAATGATGTAAATTTAAAAATCTCTATCACTTTTCTTTATATTGGTAAAATTTTATTCTTATTCAATTTGAAAGTTTTTAAATTATTCAATATTATTTGAGTATTAAATTTTATGTTTATTTTTTTATTAAAATTGTATTTATTTGTATGACATATTTTTCTTCTTTCCGAAATCATACAGGAGTATATGAATGTATTATTTATCAGATTATTTGAAATTGAAATTATATTTAATAATATATTATTAATTTATTTGGTGCGTATTTTTTGAAAGTGGCCTTCTATTCTCATTCATTTCTCTGCAAAAAATGTATATTTACATTTATATATTTATTTTGTGGTTTATGAGGGTTCCCTTCCCAATGTAAAAAAAACTAAATAAAATCCATTTTTTCTCAAATTGAAAAGCAGACTTTCAAGCAAATTAATCTCAAGTTTCAAGAGCAGTAGTATGAAGATAGGCCACGAACTTAGAAATTACAAATAAGGAATTAATGTCATCTTTGTGGAATTCGAGAGATTGTATCCATTTGAACCCTTTTCCAGAAATAGTCCTCTTAATCGTGGATGTCACCTCCATTTTTCTCCGTCGGCGAGGACAACATGGACAGGGTACTCCCGGCGGTGCCGCTTCTCTTGTTTTTCGCCGTTAAGTGGCTCTCCACGCCGGCGCCGTTAAGTTCTACAAGATTTCAAAACTTTTTCTTCACCGGCCATCAAAAATAAAAAATATCAAGAATTCCATTTTTACTTTGAGAATTGTTAGGAAGCTTGCAATTAGTAGGTGGGAGTGAGTTAGTCAAGGGAGTTGCTGGAATAATTTTGGGAAAGAAGGTGGGACATTGGGAAGACAAAAAGCAAGTAAGGTCACTTCAGGGTTATTATCGTCATTTACTCTACAATTTGAGAGTTCATTTCAGCTTTTATTTTGGGTGGAAGTGGATTGCAATTGTTTGGTTCACAGGGACCTAATAGTGATTTTCCCAATAAAATTTTGCTTGGCACTGCAAGCTACGCTGACCGAATATGTAGCTCAAGGAAGATACGTACTGCAATCATAATATGTGTTAAATAAGAAAAGGTAGTGGAGATGTTTCTATAGGTAAACAGAAGGAATTGTAAACTGATTTGATTTAATGGGTATTTCTTATACCCAAACTTTTTTAAATAAAAAACATTCTCTTTATTGATAAAAAAAAATAAAAAATTGTGAACTGAGTGTGAGATTTTAAACCTGAAATTTTAAATCTTAGAATATAACAATTGGGGCCATAGAAATAGTTTTGTACCTTAGATTTCGAACCTGAGAGATTTAAATAGGAGCATACTTATAAATTTCAAGTATAATTTTTTTTCACGCTCATCCTTACCAGCCTAATAAAAAAATATAAAGCAATCACAAACTTTAATATATACTCCCTTATCCCAAATTAATTTTCACAATTTTTTGTTATGAGTTCCACGTTATTTAAAAAAATAAAAAAAATCACAATTCTTAAAATTCAAAATTCTTACTTCATACTCCGTATTATTTTATCACTTTAATAAAATTAAAATAACCACAATATTCTTACTATATCAAAAAAAAATTAATACCAAAATTAATGTAAAAAAATGATTTGTGAAGAAGATAATATAAAATTTTTAAAATTCTCAGAATAAAAAAAAAACAAAAACAAAATTAGCAATGCATGCAAATTGAAAGATGCAGGTCCCACCACTCACAGTGTGACAGTGGAGTGACGATGTTTCTTAATTGCACACACGTGACAGCCTTTCCCTACAAATATTCCTTAATTTGCATCCCACGTCAAACGATAAGGATGCACCAACCACAATTAATTATACTCTCTCCAATATTAATAGGTGTCGTTTTCACATTTCACCTTCTTTAAGGGCATGTTTGTTTTGGGATTTTGAGGATTTCAAAATCTAATGGATTTCAAAATTCTAATGTTTTTTGTGTTTTGTGTTTGTTTTGGAATTTATGTAGGGTAGGATTTAACTTTATAGTATAGGATTATAGATTTTATAGGTGGTTTGTAGATATTTATAGGGTTGACTTTTATAGGATTTATAGATATTTATAAGGTGGAATTTTGAAATCCTGAATCAAAATCCCAAAGTGTAACGGGGGTGGAGTTTCGAAATCCCAAATCCGGATTTCCCATCCCAAAACAAACATGCCCTAAGAGTGTGTTTGGTTTGGGATCCCATCCCTCTCCATCCTTCTCCATTCAAATACACATTCAAATACCCATCCACCCCTATAATACATCTATATACCTATTTTTATACAATTACATCACTCTTTTTTTCTTTTAATCACTCATTCTCTCTCCTACTTTTCTTTCACACATTTATTCTCTCTCCTACTTTTCTTTCACATATTTATTCTTTCTCCTACTTTCTTACCCACATTTATTCTCTCTCATGCTTGATTTGACATAAAGTCTTCCATCCACACCTATTTTTCAATCTCAATCCAAACACAATTTTTATTCATTTACTATTCATGGATTACCCTCATCCACATTTTTCCAATCTCCATCCCCATCCCATCCACCACTATCCCTAACTAAACAACACCTAAATGTTACTCCCTATTAGGGGTGGAAGTAGGCCGGGCTACCCGACAGGGGCCTACGACCTAGCCTATTAAGGGCCTTGTTAGGCCTAGCCTATTTATAATACGAGCCGGGCTAAGGCTTTTTTAAAAGCCTATTTAGTTAAGTAAGCTAGGCTTAGACTTTATATAAGGTCTTATAAGCCTAACAGGCCGCCTATTTAAGATTATATATTATATTTATATATATATTTTATAATAAGCAATTCTTAAAATTTAGTACTAACATTTATATTAAATTAAAGAAAGTTAAATTTATTTTAGTATTTGAGAAATCGTTTGTATTTAAACTTATCGTTGTAATGCATTTGTTTTGGTAGTGAATTTTATTCGCAACTTTGAATATTGAACTACGATTCATATTTAACATATTTAATAGGCTTCTAAAAGACTCGTAGACCTGACCTATTTACTTAAAAGGCCAGGCCAAGACTATAAAAAAAAGTCTATCATAGATAACAGGTCAAGCTCAGGCTCAATATTTATAAACCAGGCCCAGACTTTTTCATGTAAAGCCTAGCCTAGCTCAGCCTATTTCCACCCCTACTCCCTATATGACTTTTTACACATTTTAATGTATATTTATTATATTTTTTCTTTAAAATCCTTTATTAAGAGGATAGAAAGAAATTAATTTATTTTTTAATATATGTATATTACTCTTGAATACACTTATTTTGAATAGAAAATAAATTTTTTTAAGAGTGTAAAAATAATGATATACTTCCTATAAAATAAATAAATGTGTATTTTGAGGGTAAGATATTTAATTAAAATTTACTATTAATTTGTGTTTGCGTTTGCGTTTATAGTGAGAATGAATGAGTAGTTTTGGTAGGCATAGCCCAATTTAAAATTCAAAGAGCACATCCAACGGGAGAAACAAATATGACATGACATACTTTTTGTGGAGTTTGTGGGTACACATTTGGAATATAGGTACAATTCAAGTGAGAGAATATTGAGTTACAATTTACAAAACTTTTGACTCTGCATCAAATTGTAAAATAACAGAATTTTATGGGGCCTGCAAGGTTTGTTTGTTTGTTTGTTTTTTTTTTTTTTCATCTCTTTTCTAATATTGGTTTTTAACACTTTTTTTAAAAAAAAGTTTGGGTTCTTTTTTAACTAGCCTTTATATTGCTCTCTTTTTTTATTTACGTCATATATAGCTATATAATTTATTTTAATATAAATTTGAAAATAATATTTTAATTATTAATTAATTAAAATTAATATACTAATATAAATAAAGTAAGAAATATTGAATGAATTAAATGATGTGAATAGTTGAGCCCTTAAATAGTACTTCCTGCTAGGGGTGTGCATCGGTCTAAAATCGGACCGGACTGGGACCGGAATGTGTGCTAATGGGCGGACCGGAGACCGAACTGGTAAATTTCGGTTCGGTTCGGGTTTGGACCGGTTGGACCGGATTTTTTTTTAAGTTTATGGAAGCAAGAACAAGATTGATGAATTTGTGTATGAAAATTAAAGTGTTTGCTCTTCATTGCGCCAATGTGAATTTTATTTACATTATTATTAATTATCTTTTGACCCTAAAAATAAATTAAATATGTTTGTTAAATTATATATTTGTAAAAAATATAATAGATCTCAACACATTTTCACCAATTACTTGGTTTCGAAAAATAATTGAGAGTGCATTAGTAAAATTTTGAATCTAACCGGTCGGTCCGGGTCCGGTTTTTTTTTTTTTTTTTTTGAACACTCCTACTCCCTGTGTCCTGTAAAATTTTGATCAAACCCATTTTTTGGTTCCCTCCTGATCCGGGTTGGTACAAGGTTAACACGGACGGTAGTGCCTCTTCTTCCCCGGGTAATCTGCATGCGGGGGCGGGCGGTATTCAGGACCTTCAGGGGATTTTTCGTGGCTGTGGTCGCTACTAAGGTGGGTTGGGGTCTCCCTTTTGAGGCTGAGTTGGCAGCGGTACTTATGGCCATCAAGTATGCACATGATCAGGGATGACACTTCCTTTGGATTGAGTCGCATTCGACACTCACGATTGACACTTTTATGAGCACCAATCCCTCTATTCCTTGGCGTCTACAAGGCATTTGGAGCCAGATCCACCCTCTTACACAGGACATGCACATCAGATACTCACACGTCTTTAGAGAGGCCAACCAGGCGGCGGATGCTGTGGCCAAGACTGGCCTTGACTGTGTCTGGAGAGGCTACCCACCAGACTTTTTACTCTCATTTCTGCATAATGATTTATATACTGCTTTCTATAGACATTGATTTTTAGAGGAGTGTACCTTTTTCCTTGACCTGAGTTTTATCCCTAAGGAGGGTTTTCTCAGGCAAGGTTTTAATGGCACTCCGGCCTCTGGCTCGACATGTGAGCTTATGGTCCTAGATTTCTTTTCTTCTTTTATATGATCTACCTTTTATTGTCTATTTAAACAATTAACTTTTACATATTTTTTCTACTTTATTAAGAAGATTGAGTATGTACCAACAATATTCTTTATTCGTTATTCCACATATATTTTTTATAATTAAAATATGATTTTTTTAAAAAAATGTATAAAAAGAAGTGAGCAAAATTTTACTGGACAGAGGGAGATAATTGTATTTAAAATGATTGAAAAATAGGCATAAGTTACTTTTGATGTGCTAGCTGAGGTGACACAAATTTGAACCTTTAGCATGACTTTTTTTTTTTTTTTTTAATTTCGTACAACAAGTAATACTACTCCTTACATTTCAGAATATTATTTAAGTGGATACACTTTTTAAAAAAGTGTAATAATGAGTAAAGTTTTGAGAGATAATTTTATAAAATTTAATGTATAAAATAAATAAATGTGTTGATTTGTGTGTATGGACCCCAAAGTAATTAGTACATTTTATTTAAAATTGTGAATATTATAGAGATAAATTTATAATAGATTTTTCATTTTAAAAATATGTGTTGATGTTGATATAAGTGTTCTGTTTAATGATCCAACACTAAACAATCGAGTGTTGTGTTTTGTGTTTCCAACACTTATGACAACATCATAATTTGCCCTTCCTTTTCTCACTAACTCCGATCTTACGCTTGTTGTCTAATGATGTCCCCAGAGCAGTTAGAAGACGTGGGCAACACCAAGTCATGCCACTGCGTGGGAGTGAGAAGTTATTAGACATGGTATAACAAGTCCCTACATTCTAGGAGTGGTGGAGAGAAGTTACTAAAACTGCTTGATCTCACGGCTGTGATGATCATAGGAGTTGAGAGCAGTTCGTCCATGATGCCTATAAATACCGTGACTGCCTCAACATAAGATACACTAGAAGAAAAGCTGAAATCGATCACTACTCTATTGAACGCTATATACGCTTCTAGTTAGGAAAATCTTTGTTTCTTCTTATAGTTCTTCACATTATTGTAAACCCGAATAATAGTGTGTTTGAACATAGTCTTATTTACTAGGTTATATGCATAGATCTATGAGGGAGATAGTTTCATAGGATCTAGTAAATCATATACACTCATCGAAGTGTTTTTGTACACCTCTAAGAGGTTGTAATTCGTTTAACATATTTTTATATAGTGAACAACGTAGATTATTTTATAATCTACGCAAATTTTGAATACTTCCATTTTCACTACGTGTATTTTAATTTCCGCTGCACAGTGTTGTCTGGACAGTGCCAACACGACAGACAACATCTCTGATTTCGCACACACACTTTCAATATGAAAGGTATTGTACAACATTAAAAAAAAAGGCAATTACTCACTCTCTCATACATTTTACAATTATTTAAAAAGGGGCGACTGGAGGCCAACAAACTGCAAAAAGAGAGGAGGCGGCGTATAACAGGGATATGAGGAAGATGAAGAGGACAATCACTCAATCTACTGCATTGGCACAAAGGCTTTTTCCTCAAGCCTTTGCTTAAAACATCCAAAACTCACATAAGAAATTCATGGAATCCAAGAAAAGGGTGAGGTAAGGCAATACTGGGGAGCACAAAAACAACTCAACTGACATCATTATTCTGGAGGAGGAAATAACACAGAAAAACAAGGGAAAGAAAAAGTCAAGGAGTGAGGAAGCGGACTCGGGACCCAATCTGATGGCGGAGGCTGACTCAAATCAGCCCCGCCCGGCTACATGAGTGTTGTCATATGGCCAAACCACGTGCGTTCCAATGTCTAAGGCGACTGATCGCCGATCTCAAACCACACCTTTTGTTCATTTGCGAATCAAAAATATTAGTTAAGTATGCTAGCTCTAGGAAGTCTATGCTTAACTTTAACTTTTGTATGGGAGTAGATGCTGTGGGACTAGAGGAGGTTTAATATTGTATGCATCTAATGAAGTAAATGTTTCATTGTGTTCTTATTCCAAGTCTCACATTGATTGCATTATTAATTTTAGAAGTAGACAATGGAGATTTACTGGGTTTTATGGAGAACCAATTACTCACCATAGACACATTTCTTGGAAACTGTTGAAATCAATAAGATTAAGTCACAACTCTCAATCAGATTTTCCATGGTTGGTAGGAGGTGATTTTAATGAAATTATGAGCCAAGATGAGAAAAAAGAAGTACCTTTTACAGAAAAAGAAGTAGTGCATGCCCTCAGTGAACTTAAAGGAGATAAGGCACCGGGACCAGATGGTTTCCCGATAATCTTTTATCATCAAAACTGGAAAATCATTGGTCCAGATATGCTTCGAGGGGCGATGCGACTACTGAATGAGGAAGGGCAGTTTGAGGAACGGAATGCAACAGTAATCACAATGATACCAAAAATGAAGGCACCGGAGAAGGTTTTTGATTTCAGACCAATAAGCCTGAGTAACGTGTGTTATAGATTGGAGGCCAAGACCATTTCTAACAGATTGAAGAGGGTAATGGGGGATTTAATTGATGAATCACAAAGTGCATTCACACCAGGAAGGTTAATTTCGAATAATATCTTAATCAGCTATGAATGCATGCACTGGATGAGAAACAACAAAAGCAAGACGGGTTATGCGGCTTTAAAACTCGACATGAGTAAGGCATACAACCGAATTGAATGGATTTTCCTCCGAAAGGTTCTTGAGAAGATGAATTTCAGCCCAAAATGGATCAACTTAATCATGAGATGTGTGGAAACTGTCAAATACTCTTTTAAGATCAATGGGAGAATTTCAGGAGAAGTGGTTCCATCACGAGGTTTAAGGCAGGGAGATCCTCTCTCCCCGTTCTTATTCGTGCTTTGTTCTCAAGGATTGTCAGCAATTTTGGGAACTTTGATACGGGAAAAAAATATTTCAGGCATCAGAGTTGCACGGGAGGCGCCTGAAATCCTACTTCTAATTTTTGCTGATGATTGTTTGATTTTCTTTAAAGCACAACTGGTTGGAGGTCAAAATCTGAAGGAAGCACTGGAAGCTTACGAAGAAGCATCAGGACAGCTAATAAACTATCAAAAATCGGCCATTGTATTCAGCCCACTTGTGACTAAGAGGAAAAAAAGAATTATCAAAGATTTGTTGGAGGTCAAGATAGACAAAAATCATAAAGTTTACCTTGGACTTCCAACTTTCTCAGCAAAAGCAAAAAAGGTCCAATTCGGTTTCATCATTGATAAAATTTAGAAATGGGTACAAGGATGGAAAAACAAAGAGTTCTCAGTAGGAGGAAAGGAAACATTAATTAAAGCAGTGCTACAAGCTATCCCTACATACACAATGCAGTGCTTTCGAATACCCACAACCCTTTGTGATGACATGGAGAAAATCTTGGCAAAATTTTGGTGGGGCTCAACAAATGAAAAGAGGAAAATACACTGCAGTTCTTGGAATAATTTATGCAAGCCCAAGGATGAAGGAGGCATGGGTTTCTAGAAATTAACAAGCTTCAACAAAGCACTGTTGGCGAAGCAAATATGGAGAATGTGCAGCAATCCGGGAACACTGGTGGCAAGAGTCCTTAATGCAAGGTACTTTAAGCACACATACATTCTTCAAGCAGGGATGGGATCAAACCCATCATATCTGTGGCGATCTCTATGCTGGAGTATGGACATCATCAATAAAGGGGCAAGATGCAGGATTGAAAATGGAAATTCAATCCATATATTTAAAGAAGCATGGGTACAACATCTTGCAGAGGGCAGAATTATGTCTCGGATTGCATCGAGGTCAATGGTTAGCAGATTCATCCAACAAAATGGCACATAGAATGAGGAATTGGTAAGCGAGGCCTTCTTACCTTACGAAGCCGAAGCAATAATTCACACAAATATTGTTGGAAACGATTCACAAGATGTAAGGTATTGAAGCAAATGAGCTAGAGGGGTGTATACGGTGAAATCTGGGTACATTCTGGAGAGGACGGAGACCATAAAGGAGAAACAAAAAGCAAACACATCCGATCCCACAAAGAGAAAAACCTTCTGGGAAAGAATCTGGCGACTAAACGTTCCACCCAAGGTTAGAATTTTCTGCTGGAAAATGGCTAATGATTTTATTCCTGTTAATTTTAATCTGAGTCGTAGAAAGATTGAGCCTTTATTATCATGCGCCTTTTGTTCAATGGTTAATGCTACAATAATTCATGCTTTGAGATGGTGTAAAGAAGTGAAGAAAATGTGTAACAAGTAGGAATTGGTACAAAACTGGGCTTTTATAGAAGTATTGAATCTATGGAATTTTTGGAATTGTTGTGGCAATACTATAATAAGGAGGAGGCAGATAAAGTAATTATGATCATGTGAGGAGTGTGGAATGCACATTGCAAGAAAATGCATAACACGGAAGGAAAGGAGAAACATAAGAATCTATATACAGAAGTAAGGTGGGTGCTGGATTATTTGCAGGAATATAAACAAGCAAGGGTAAGGAAGAACACAAATCAGTTGTGTAAGCAAGATGCAAATGAGGAAAAAAGGCCAATTATAGAAGTGGATGCGACATATAATGCACAAAACCGGAGATTTGAGGTTGGAATATGTATCAAGAACAAAGAAGGAAAGGCCCGGAAAGAAAAGGCAACAAAGATTAGAGACCCGGGATCAGCATTGAGGGCGGAACTAGTTGCTATCTGGGAAGGAATAAATGAGGCGATTTCACTAAAGCTTGACAATGTCAATATCCTCACGGATTGCCTCGAAGCAGTACATCTAATTGATCGACGCCAATAAAATATGACTCCAGAAGGAATTTGGTTGGACAGAATTTGAGAAAGGAAGACAAGAGTCGTAGTGTGCGACATCAGTCATCATCCTAGATCACAAAATTGGAGGGCCCATAACTTGGCAAGGGAAGCGGCATTTGCTCCATCCTCTCACGATTGAGTTTGGGAGTCTGCCATGGTAGAATATCATCTTACAGGGATAGAAATTAAGAGCTAATTCGTTGTATTTGTAATATCTATCCGATATTTTACCCTAAAAAAAAACTATAAAAGGACGTAAATACTACTCCATCATACACTTGAAGGTGTGATCACATGTGTCCACATGTGTGTACCTTCATATATTACTATTATACCCTTTATTTGATACTTCTTCTGTTTTGGGAAAAGCTCTTTATGAGCTTTGGACACGTGAGTTAAAAAATCCCCTATATTACTAATAGAGAGTTTTTTTACCTATGTGTCACCTCCACAATCATTTTGCTGAGATCTCGCTTGATGGTTAAGTGTGGTACACGTGTCTTCATTTTGTTGAGTTCATTTAAAAAGTAAAAATGATGTGTAATGATATTATTGGGTAAAGAAGACATGTGGCAATAAAATGATGTGTGTAAAATCTATATGTTAAGACTATGTTTAATTTTAACTTAAAAATGGAAACTTTGATTTATGACTAATTAATTACACTTACCCTTTTATAAGTTTTTTCCCTAAAAGTTAAATGGAAAGGTTTGACTAGTGTAATATTAATTAAAAATAATTATTTTCGTAATTTATTAATTATCTAAATTAATATGAAATGTATTTATTAATGCATATATTATTAATAATATATTTAGTAAATTTAATTAACTATGGAGTAATATTTACTATTCATTATTCCTTGATTACTATATATTTATATTTTTTTTAAAAGTTTATTTGTTTAATTTTATAAATCAAAATTATACAAATAATTTAATTTATATGATAGCCATCATTTAAAAAAAATTAAGAATTAAGTTAGAATTATCTATTTAAATAAATATACAAAAAACTTATTGAATTATGGTGATTATCACACTCATTACATTTTTTTACAAGATCATAGAAATTACATTAATTTAAAACTTTATAGACAATACCTCATTATAAAAAATTATTAATTATATATTAACAAATAACTCGCATATAATATTTTTTAAATTTTAGTATTATATACATATGTTAATTGTTGAATAAAATTTTAATATTATATACCTCATTATAATAAAATGTGAAAGGAAAGAGTTATAAAAAAAAAAATAACTTTCATTAAAACAGAAAAAATAAATAAAAATTGAGTAGCTTTGACGTGAGAGCAACATGTTAGGTATACTACTAATTATTGTGCCCACATGTGTGTACCTTCGTACAAAGCCAAAAAGTACATTTCCATTAACGAATGCTTACAAATGATGGTATTCCCAATCCCGATGCATAAATTTAATTGAGAAGACCTAATTTTAATAAATTATAAATTCTTAATACTATTTCAATATAATTGTAGTCATGGACTCATGGTTCATATTGCTTCAAACATTAAATAAACATTATATTTATATATAATAATAATATAAATTCTTAACGTGACTGATTTTCTTTAATATAAATAATAATAATAGTTTAATATAAATAAATATAACCACTAATAAATTTTAATTTATTGTTTTTAATCATATTTCTTAAATATTAAATAAAATGTGTATTTTCGGTAAAAAAAAATGCACATATACAACAAGCACTGCATATATACTTTATAAATGCACACATAAAACTAGCAATACATATATACTAATAAAAATGCACATACAACTCTTATCCAAGTCTCAACCAATGACGGTCAACGTGTTGAACAAGCTAAATAAGTTTAATTGTGATTTCATTGATGTGTTGAATGTGTAAGGTCATGACTTTAAATACACTTGAGTAGAACTATCTAGAATCAGTTATTTTGGAGGTTTCTAGATTTATTAACTAACTTTCAAACTTGAGCAACAAGCTAACCTAACAGACTATCACAAACAGATTCTACATACACACAGGGGTGCATTGATTAATTCTGCATGTGCATGTTGTATCACGCAGACTGTATGATACAGTGGTGTATCTACCAATACAGATAGTGTATGCCTTGTTGTGTATTTACTAAAATCCATGCATGAGTTTAACATGCTTCGGCTAGTTGTGAATCCCTTAACGAATGGAGACCAAGAGCAATACACAGAGCATGAAAACGAGAATGAGCAGAATTTGGTGAAGATGTCAGCTTGTTGATCATTAGTAGGGGTATATCGAACGTTAACAGATTGAGTAAGCACTTTTTCCCGTATGAATTGCACATCGACCTCGATATGTTTCATGCGAGCGTGGAAAGAAGGACCGAAGGCAAGCTTGATGGCACCTTAATTGTCACACCAAAGGATTGAAGGAAAGGATAAGGGAAGACCAAGTTCCTTGAAGAGTGAAGCAACCCATATAAGATCTGTAGTAGCTAAAGCAAGAGACCATATTCAACTTTTGTGCTGCTTCTTGCCACAACAGACTGTTTGTGAGAGCTCCAAGCAATAAGACTGGACCCGAGCTTTATACATAAGCCACTTGTACTCCGTCTATCATCCAAACTTGCTGCAAAATCTGAATCTGCAAACGCAACTAACCTGAAATCAAATATAGGACTAAAAATAAGACCGTTAGAAATAGTGCCTTTGATGTATCTAAGGACTCTTTTGCAAACTTTCCAATCTTTAGTGGTGGGTGTGTGCAAAAACTGACTTAGCTTGTTAATAGAGTATGCAAGATCAGGCCTCGTAAGGATGAGATATTGAAGGGCACCAACATTGGATCAATATAGGGTGGGATTATCAAATGGAGGTGAATTTGAGCTGGAGAGTTTTAGACTTGGACAAGAAGGAGTGGGAGTGGGATTGCTTTTGTGAAGATCAGCTTTGAGTAGGATTTCTTTGGCATATTTAGACTGAGTGAGATTTTTCTTTGAACAGTAAAAATCATTCTCATTATGTATTTTTGAGTACAAGGGGTACTCCACCCATACATTTTACAACATGAATCACCATACTCTCACTATGGTTCATCTCACATGGAAAACACCTAGCTATCAATGCATAAAAATGGATTGCAACACCACGCCGAGATCGCAGAATTTGGAACAATTAAATTTCCCCCCCAAACCAAGACCACAAGTTGATTTTTATCTTCTCTATTGTCTTTTTTTTTTTTATCAAACATTCCTCCCTAAAAAACCATATTGTTTCTAGTTTCCAAAATCACCCACATTACTCCCACCCAAATACTAACAACAACTTTTCTCTTTTTCTTAACATAGCCTAATAACCCACTGAAGTGTCTAGATTCTTTGGGAGGTCATTATGTGCAGCACTGCATACCTGCATCCATTGCATGCATTCTGCCCATATTTCCTCTATCTTCTTGCACTCCATCAAGATATGGCTATTTGTCTCCTCTGCTTCCCCACAAAATTTGCATCTCGATGCATCCTCTCCGATTTGAATCCCTCTCCTTTGAAGATTTTCCGCAGTGGCTAGACGTCCACGAATTGCCTTCCATACTATCGTTTGGATCCGTCTTGGAGCAAGGGACACCCACAGTACAAAAAAGGCCTTCCGGGACTCATTGTTTGCAGTTGGCTCGTCCGGCATAGGAAGCATTAGATTTTTATACGCACTGCTGGTGGAATACAACCCTCGAGGTGCGCATTCCCAACTCCAAATGTCCGTGCCGTCCCGCATAAGTTTGTGCCTGCTAAGACAAATTGTTAGCTCTTGTAACAAATTATTTTATCTAGAATTTAAGTTCCTCCTCCATGCCCATATCCACCCCCAACCCTCCTCTCCCCATTCCCCCATTTCGCTGATCTTAACATCCTTTTTATTGCACAATTTGTACAATCTAGGAAATTTCTCTTTAAGACACCCCTCTCTATCCGCCCATAAGTCACTCTAGAATCGCGTTTCTTCCCCATTGCCTACAATTTTCACTATCTCCTTTTTCACACCCCCTCTCCACCATCCCTCTCTTCATAAATTTCCACTTCATCTCTCCACCATTTCGACCCTTTCCTATTGCTCCCCTCCCCCAGCCTGCTGTTTCTCCTACCTTCCAAACCCCCATACTTTGATATTAAAACTCTCACCCACAGTTTTTACCCCTCACTCATAATCCTCCACGCCCATTTTCCAAGTAAAGCCAAATTAAACATATTTAAATCCCGAATGCCTAAACCTCCGTTGAATTTATCATTACAGATGTCGGACCATCCCACCCATGGGATTTTCCTCTTAGAAGACTCAACCCCCATAAGAACTCTCGCTGCACTTTGATTATTTCACTCATCACTTTTTTCGGTATTCTAAAAAAGGACAGATTATAAAATGGCACCGCGGATAGAACTGATTGAACGAGCGTGACTCTGCCCCCCATCGAAATCTGACGATTCTTCCACCCAACCAGCTTTTTCCGAATTTTTTGTACTAAATCCTCCCAATGGGCTGCCTTTTGTTGGTTCAGTCCGATGTTCAGGCCAAAAATTGCATCGACAGGCTACCGATCTTACAACCAAGATACTCTGCCAACTCAGTTTATGCTTAGACCCGATACCAATTAGAAGAGGCGTAGGATATATTTGAAGCTTCGAATGTTCTCCCAGCCACCATCACCCATGAATAAAGTGTCGTCTGTGTATTGTAAAATTGGTACCTTAATCTGTTGCTCTCCTATACAAGCAGGTTCAAAGACCCCCATCTCGGCTGCTTTTTCGGTAAGAATATTGAGTCCCTCCACTATGATGATAAAGATAAAAGGGGATAATGGATCCCCCTGCCGTAATCCTTTCTCGAGGAGGAAATTCTCGGTCGAACTTCTGTTTACCAGGACTGAGGCACTCACGGACTTTACACACTCCATTACCCACTGTCTCCACTTACATGAGAAGTTCATCGATTCCATCATTCTATCCAAGAAATTCCAATCCACCGAATCATATACCTTAGCAAAGTCCACTTTGAATATGATTCTCCACTTCTTTTTTCTCTTGACCTCCTCAATGGCTTCATGAGCCACCAAGATTTCGTCCCTGATTTGTCTCCCCCCGATGAAAGTTGTTTGGCTATCCGATTTCACTCTCTCAATAACTTTTGATAATCTATCGGCCAATAGTTTAGAAATAATCTTGTACAAGCTGCCAATCAAAGAAATCGATCGGGAATCCTCAAGCTTATCAACTTCCTCTTTCTTTGGAATGAGAACAATAAAAGACGGGTTAATGCCTTTCACCAAACTGTCATTCCTATAGAAGTCATCCACCCTTTTAAAGATATCCTTTTTTACCACCTCCCAATTATCCTTGTAGGATCCCATGGTGAACCCATCGGGTCCATGGTTTTTTGATCCGTCGCACTCACACACCACACTTTTGATCTCCTCCTTAATAAATTGGGCTGTGAGAAATGCATTGTCGCACTCATCGAGTCTTTTGTGTATCAAACGCTGGGGTATTCCTGGTCTGGTAATGTTCTCAGCCTTGAAGTGGTTGCCAAAATATTAAAAGATTCCATGTTTTACAACCTGCACCTCTTCACGCCAAACACCATCTATGTATAGGCCTCTAATTTCATTTTCCTTTCTTCTGCCAATCACGACTCGGTGAAATAGTCTTGAATTTATGTCGCCCTCTTTCAGCCATTTTATTTTGGCCATTTGAGTCATTTGGCTGTCTTTCCATTAAATATCTCTCAATAAATTGGCAAAACTCTCTCTTCGTTTCTCAACTTCCTCTTTCTCCAATCCAAAGGTATCGTCGATCACATCCCATTTCTCAATATCCAGTCTGCTGCTTTCAATTTTGTGATCCAGATTGCCAAAAATCTTGTTGCTCCATTCACGAAGATCTGCCTTTAACCGTTTCAATTTTTCTTTTGTTACGAATCCCCTCCATCCACTAAACTCGTATGACCTCCATTTCTTCGTTAAGAATTCTTTGAACTGTGGGTGTTTGCTCTAGCTGTTGAAAAATCTGAAGGGCTTCGACCCCCAGTCCTTAGATTCATTGACCATATAGATGGGGCAATGGTCTGATACGGAGCGCCTTAGACCTTTCAACATTTGATCTGGCCATTTTTCCTCCTAGTTCTCATTGACTAGAATCCTATCCAATCTGCTCTTACACGAACCGTCCAGACGATACCCCGTGAATTTTTTGCCTACCAAGGGGAGGTCGCGCAGATTGCTTCTGGTAATGAACTCATTAAAATTTCCTCTATCCCGAATATCTTCCCAACTTCCTCTCCCTACTATTTCCTCTGTTGTTCTTACTATATTAAAATCACCCACAATGCAAATACACATCTCCCTATTCTGCTGTACAACTGCCTCCAGATTATCCCACAATTCTCTTTTTCCCCTCATATTACACGGGGCGTACACATTGACTATGCAACATCTCGCGCCATCACCTTTCCAGTAGCCGTTTACTACTAAAAATCCATGAAGATGCCATTTACTGCTTCTGACAAACACCTCTGAGTCCCACATGGTCAGTATTCCACGTGCTCTCCCCTCTGCTCCTCCACTTGCCCAACCAAATTTTTTGTCACCCTAAATCGATTTACATAGGAATTGGTTAATAACCTCTACTTTTGTTTCCTGAATGCACACTATCTCAATCTTGTGTTTCGCCACCATCTCTTTTACTTATTCACGTTTTTCTCTCCCTCCCATGCCTCTAATATTAAAACTGAGTACCTTCATTTGGTATTGATTTTCTCTCCCCCTTTTCCTTTCTTCGCATTCTTTTTTGCCCTCTCTTTTTCGCCTTTCTCCAGTTTTTTCATGTATTCCACTATATTGACATCCACTTCTTGTCCAAATATTCCCATTTGTTTGCCCAACTCCCATATATTTTTCGCTTCTTCATTGATCCTGTTTTCCTCCACATAATGCTTCCACCGCTGTTCTTCCCAGCTCGTTCCTGCTTTCACTTGTTCCCTCTGCCATTTTTTCCTTCAGCCTTTTGAGCTTTTCCTTCTTTTTCCCCCCACATCAGAAATGAACGGTCCCCCTTCTTGTGTTCTCTCTGTTTCTTCTGTCTCCTCAGAGTTGTATCCTTCGCAAGCCCTAGAAATTTCCATGTGATCCCCTTGATTTGAGTCGTGAATGATTTTTCCAAAAGTAACATGAACTTCAATGGCCAGAAAGTAGTTAACCTCTCCTAGATGCTTAAGAGAGAATCTTCAGTGCAAAGCTTGAATGAGAAGATGAATAACAGTGGAGTCATCACCAATAATGAGGATGTTATCAACATATACAAGTATCATGAGCATCTTGACAAGATTATGTTTAAACCAGAGACAGTGATCAGAATTGGACTACTGAAAACCCTGATCAAACAAAAATCCCATGAGAGTGTCAAACCAAGCTTTAGGTCCTTGTTTGAGGCTATAGAGAGCTTTAACCAACTTACAAACATGTGTAGGTTTTGAGGCATCAGTAAACCATTGCAGCTGCTCAATATAAACAATCTCCTTAAATGTGACATGTAGAAAGACATTATTAATATCAACTTGCTGAATGCTCCATCCTTTTGTGACTGCCAAACTGAACATGATCCATAGTGTGATAGGCTTCAGAACTAGACTGAAGGTATGAAAGAAATCAACATATGTTGTTTGCTGAAAATCCCTGGCCACTAACCTTGCTTTAAACCTCTCAACAAATCCATCCTTATGCCTTTTTATCCTGAATACCCACTTAGTAGTAATAAGATTCATATCAACATTCTAGGGAACTAAGTCCCATTTATGATTTTTCATAAGGGCTTGATACTCTCTAGTCATAGCTTGTTTTCACCGTGGAATAGCAAGGGCTTGAGCAACAGAATCAGACTCAACCAAATCTGATTTAGTAGAACTAAGAACTTTGGGATAAAGCTTAAGATACCAGCCTTAGATCTTGTAATCATATGATGAGTTGGGAGAGAAGTAGGGGTGGAATGAGAGGAGAAGGATGTGGGAAAGAGTTCTGCTGAGATGGAGAATGCAAGGAAGGGGGGCTTTGAAGAGCTGTAGGAGATATGTGAGGAGAAGCATGAGAAGATAAATGACCGAGAGACATATTTAGAGGGTGATTCTGATGTTTAAATAAAGGAATATAAGTAGTGGATAAAGGAGGAGTGTGATTAGATGAGGAAGAGGAGGAAGCATGAGGTGAGAAAGGAAACTCAAACTCATTGAAAGAGACAATACTGGAAATATAGATTCTACCAGAAGCATCAGGACACTTATAACCTTTATGTGAGGGACTATAGCCAATGAAAGTGCACTTTTCAAACCTGAACTGAAGTTTAGATGTGGCATAAGGCCTGAGAAAGGGGTAACAGGCACAACCAAAGACTTTCAAGAATGAATAATCAGGAAGTTGGTTATATAGTTTCTGAAAAGGAGAAATATTAGTGAGTGTGGGAGATGAAAGTTGATTGATTAAGAACACAACACTAAGGAAAGCATCCCACCAAAAAGCATAAGGGAAAGAAGCCTTTGCAAGGAGAGAAAGGCCAACTTCAGTAATGTGTTGGTGTTTCCTTTCAACCAAGTCATTTTTTGATGAGTATATGGGCATGAATGTCTCTAAATAATTCCCAGACTTTTACAGAATCCTTTTAAGGCAACAAATTCTCCACCATTATCACACCGAATTGCTTGTACCTTAGTGTTAAACTGTCTTTCACACATAACAATGAACTGAGACAATACACCAGCAACCTCAAATTTTTCCCTTAGAGGATATATCCATAAGAATCTTGTAAAGTCATCAACAATAACAATATAATACTTGAAACCCTCAGTTGACACCACAGAAGAAGGACCCCAAACATCAGTATGAAGCAATTCAAAAGGAGAATCTGTATGATGCACAACACTGGGAAAATTTCTTTGATGCATTTTTCAAAGTTTACTAGCTTCACATAAATTAAACATTGAACTCTTAAAAGGAACTTTAACAGCTCTCAAAACAGAAGAGAGTGTTGAATGACAAGGGTGGCCAAGCCTAAGATGCCATAACATCTGATTATTTGAAACTGAAACAACAGTATTACATTGTATTAAAGGCCTAAAGATAGAGACAACAACAACTTTATTTGCCAAATGAGAGAGATCCGACTGATACAAACCATTACTTAGAGTCCCTTTCAGCAGTGGCTTGTTTGTATTAAGATCTTTTACCACACAAAAATCAGTGTGAAATTCAATATAAGCACTATTGTCCTTTAGAAACTGAGAGATACTGAGTAAATTTTTAGTAATATCAGGCACATGGAGAACTTTAGATAGATGAACAGATGCAACACTATTCATAGCAGGCAAATACATAGATCCAATGTTGTGAATTGAAACAGGTGCACCATTACCAACAATTATAGAAGAAGTACCTGGATAAGGAGTGGAAATGTGATGATTTTTAAGGGAGGGTGTGATGAGTAGCTTCACTATCCACAATCCAATGAGAGTGTGTTGTGGACTGAGAGGATGAAGGAAGGGCATTAGTATTACCATAGAAAGCTGAGTGAGAGGGAATGCCAGATGAAGTAGATAGCATGGAGTGATGAACAATTAAGGTGGAAGGCATGGAGTAATGAGATGAATAAACTTGAGGAGCAGAGAAATGGACATGATTCACTTGTGGATCTATAGAAAGCTGAGGTACAGAAGACCTTGATAGAGGCTGTTGAGCATTTTCTAGGCCATGAAATGATTTGTCAAACCTCTTGAAACATTCTGCCACAATATGAGCAGCTTTGCCACACAGTTGGCATATCACACTTGATTTAGAAACGAATCTACCTCTGAAACCACCAACACCTCTAGAAAATCTGCTCACCAAATTAGTAGAAGGCAAACTTGATGGTGGAGCAATTGCTTGAGATAAATTCATTTGTCTCATCCTCATTTCATGGATCTGTAGAATAGAACGTACCTCTGATACAGAGGGCAAAGCACCTCGAGTAGTAAAATTTACAACTACAACATCAAATTCAGGACCAACACCAGCAAGGAGATGCAAGATGAAGTCATCATCTGAAATGGCATAGCCAGCGACCTTTAATCCATCAACAATATTACGCATGGACAAAAAATATTCATCAACAATATAACTGAAAGTGTGTGTGCGTGCAAAATCAGAGATGTTGTATGTCATGTTGGCACTGTCCAGACAACACTATGCAGCGGAAATTACATTGCACGTTGAAAAATGAAAGTATTCGAAATTTGTGTAGATTATAAAATAATCTACGCTCTGCACTATATAAAAATATGTGAAACGAATTACAACCTCTTAGAGGTGTACAATAACACTATGAATGAGTGTAAACAATTTACTAGATCCTACGAAACTATCTCCCTCATAGATCTATGCATATAACCTAGTAAATAAGACCATGATCAACACACTATTATTCGGGTTTACAATAATGTGTAGATCTACAAGAAGAAACAAAGATTTTCCTAACTAGAAGCGTATAGAGCGTTCTATAGACTAGTAATCAAAGATAGCTTTTCTTCTTGTATATCTTGTGTTGAGGCAGCTACGATATTTATAGGCTTCATGGATGAACTGCTCTCAACTCCTTTGATCATCACAGCCGTTAGATCAAGCGGTTATGAACTTATGATTAGCTTCTCTTCACATCTCCTTGAATGTAGGACTTGTTATTTTATGCCTAATAACTTCTCACTCCCATACAACTGCGTGAGCTGGTGTTCCCCATGTCTTCTAACTGCACTGGGGACATTACTAGACAACAAGTGTAAGATTGGAGTTAGTGAGAAAAGGAAGGGCAAATTCTGATGTTGTCATAAGTGTTGGGAACATTAGTTACAACACTCGGTTGTTAGTGTTGGATAATTATACAAAACACTTATATCAATATCAACAATAACCATTCCTTCGAGCAGTTTGAAGTTGATATTTAAGGTGCATAACATTGCCTGAGATTGAGACTGAAACAATTCTTCAAATATATGCCATAACTCAGAGGCATGTTCACATTGAGAAACATAACCGAGCATTGAATTAGTTATTGAGCTAAGGAGCTAACCAAGCAAAAATTGATCGCGACGATGTCATTCTTCATCTTCCATGGCCGAAAACTCTTGTGCATTGCAGAGCAAAACATTGTCAAAGCCATGAGCCTTAACACCAGCTAAGATTTGAGTTCTCCAGAAACAATAATTCTCACGATCAATACGTAGGGTAAGGGTGATGAATTGGGGAAGAGCAGGGGAAGATTTAGGAGATTGAGACATGATGTAAACATAAACAAGAGAATCCGAAGGAGGAAGATGAAGAATAGATCGAAAGATTTGAAGAAGATGAAGGAAGAAAATGAAAAAAAAAATGAAATGTATCAATGAAGAAGGCTCATGATACCATGTTGAACAAGTTAAGTAAGTTTAATTGTGATTTCATGGCTTTAAATACACTTGAGTAGAACTATCTAGAATCAATTATTTTGGAGGTTTCTAGATGGGAAAATATCACTTTTAGTCACTGAACTTTACCATTTTTCAGATTTGGTCGCCCACATTTAATCACTATCAAAATTGGTCACTCACTTATTATTTTTTATCAATTTTGATGCTCCTGTTAAAAAATACGTCATTACTAACGGAGAAAAGGTTTTGAGCGTGAACTTTTTTTGACATCATTTTCCCTCCTTTAATTCCTAAAACCTAAACCCCAAACCCCAATTTTTTTTCAATTTTTACTGAATTCTGGTGTGTGACTAAGAAATAAAAAAATCCACAAATATAGAGTGATTTTGAGTTTGTACGAAGAACTGGAGATGCAGGAACCGGAATACTTCTGTACCCCAATGCAAGTATGTACAATATGTATTTCTTATTTCAATTTAATATTAAAAATTTTTGTATTGCTAAATTATTATATTATTATATTTATTTGTCAGAGAATTCTCATGCATCTTCTAAAACATTTGGTGATTACCAAACTCTTTCCAGGGTAATCAAGAACATTTATCTTATTATTAGAGTTTGGTTGATGCATGAGACCAGGGTAATCAAGAAAATTTATCTTATTATTAGAGTTTGGTTGTTGCATGAGAATCACTCATTAGAGTTACCTGGTAAGAGTTTGGTTGAGAATTCTCTAACAGATAAATATAATGACATAATTAGGGTGCAGAAGCATTCTGGTTCCTTTTTAGACATCTCCAATTCTTTGTACAAACTCAAAATCACTCTATTTGTGGATTTTTTTATTTCTTAGTCACACACCACCATATGATAAATTCAGTAAAAATTGGTAAAAATTGAAAAAAAAAATTGGGGTTTGGGGTTTAGGTTTTAGGGATTAAATTAAAGGAGGAAAATGATGTCGAAAAAAGTTCACGCAAACCTTTTTCTCCGTTAGTAATGACGGATTTTCTAACAACATCATCAAAATTGATAAAAAATAATAAGTGAGTGACCAATTTTGATAGTGATTAAATGTGGGTGACCAAATCTGAAAAGTGGTAAAGTTTAGTGACCAAAAGCGATATTTTCCCTTTCTAGATCTATTAACTAACTTTCAAACATGAGCAACAAGCTAACCTAACAGACTATCACAAACAGATTCTACAAAATACACTTGAGTAGAACTAGTAGAACTATCTAGAATCAATTATTTTGGAGGTTTCTAGATCTATTAACTAACTTTCAAACATGAGCAACAAGTTAACCTAACAGACTATCACAAACAAATTCTACATACACACATGGGTGCAATAATTAATTCTGCATGTGCATGTTGTATCACGTAGACTGCATGATACAGTGGTGTATCTACCAATACAACTGGTGTATGCCTTGTGGTGTATTTACTAAAATCCATGCATGAGTTTAACATAACGACGATTTCCGATCTGATCAAATCTGAGCAAATATTCGGCCAACCATGGAAGATTTGCAGCCTCCAATGGCTTATTTCACCCCAATCTGTGGGGATACGATTATCCAAATTATATGAGATACTTTTCGTCTATACATTGCTTATCCGGATTCCACTCGTGGATTGGAAGAGGCTGTCACCCAACCTACTTAAACAACCTAAAAGCTTGACCTCGTCCTGTTTGGAGAATGACGTGCGGGATGCGATCCTTAATAGTTCACTGTTGGCGGAAGCCAATGTCCCGGGGACTCATTCCGACTGAAACAAGGGGCGGGTCTTTACCAACTTCAAAATCTTCAATTTTCCTACGCGAGCCTTATTGAAATTGAAAAGGTCCCAACTTATAGCCTATAGATAGGGTGTTAGCACTTTAGTTTGATTGTAGGGGCGTGCTACATAAAAGGGTCTCTACAAGTCTATATATTCTTTTATTTCGTTCCCCCCCGTAAGAGAAATATCACAACCAATGAGGCCTGCAAGTTTCACATCTAAGTGGGAAGAACTCTTTGGCATCATCTTAGCTTCATCATGAGCTGAATACCGGGAAGAGTAATGGAAAAGAGAATATATAGATTGTATAACTAAAAGATTTTGATCTAAATAAGCAAATATATCCTTGTGAATTAGGGTTTATTATGGGACAGGAAAGAAAGAGAAGAATTTCTTGGGGGTTCAAAGGGAGAGCAGATCCATCAAAGGATCGTTTACGTATGAATCATCCCATTTTGGGGATCCATTCCTCCCCAAACGACTGATTGGGCCCTATATAATGAGGGGATCAGGGCTCCACCTCCTATAGATCATTTCCCCTATTTATATCTACTGCTATTGTTATTCTGAAACCCCCTGAAATGGCCGATGAATTAAGCGCCCTGTGGGAGAGGTTCACTTTGACCGAATCTGAAGTGCCGAGATCATACTTAACTAATCAAATTTCTCGACCAGCGAACGACGCTAGTGGGAAAACTGGCTATAAAGAAGAACTTGGGGCCATTGGAGATCGAACTTGCCTTGAAACGAGTGTGGAGACTATCTTCTACCCCATAAAGTTATCCTAATCGATGAGGGACTGTTCCTGTTTGACTTTATTGATGGACAAACTTGTGATCGCATCTACAACCGCCAACCATGGAATTTCAAGGGAACCATATTCATACTTGACCTTCTGAAGGGGGACGAGAGGCCCTCGGATCTGAGCCTCTCTTGTGTCTCCACTCTGGGCGCAAATTCATGGCCTCCAAATCAAGGCCATGACCCGTCACATTGGAGTCCTCTTGGGCTCAACGATTGGCCCGATATTGGAGGTCGATTGCCAATCGGACGGATCAGCCTGCGGCCGATGCCCAAAATTTTGACCAAGGAAATGAAAATTCTAGATTCGAATCCACAATCTAGGATTTTCTGTTGATGCCCAAAACTCGCGAATTGACAAAAGGTATTAGAGTGAAATAAAGTTTAGGTAATTAAGGTTAACTTTGTCTTGTTCAAAAATACAATTTACGTTTTACGATGCTCTAAAGATAAGTCACGTTTTTTAAAATAAAAAATTACTTTATCTTCTGGGATTACAATTCCACGTGTTTTAAATGAAAAATCACGTTAGTTTTTTCTTTTAAAAAGTGAGAAATAAAAGTTATGTCACTAATTGCATGATGTTTACCTTTGATATACTATAGGTAGTAAATACTAAAATATTAAAATTTGTAAACATAAGAGACTAATTTTAAAGTCGAAAAACTTAGAGGACAAAAATAAAAATTGGTGCAACTTAAGGACAAAAAATGTATCCCCCCCTAAATGCTTATAAAACTATCTCACTAAATCCATTTCATTATTACATTTTGTTGGTCTTGAAAGGAGTATGACACAAGTGTATTAGGGGGGGGGGGAATGCACTTGTGTATGCAAATTATTTTCAATTTAAACAAATCACACTATCAGCAGAGTTGTCTTGGAAAACTTCTCTAAGTATGTATAACTTTGTTCAGATAATCAAGCCACTGAATACTATGAAATGCTCAGTTGAATAACTATCTAAGTAAGTTATATGTGCGGAATTATGTTTGACCCTTTATATTTAAACTCCTTTTAATTATGAAATTCTTCTTAACACATACACAGTTTTCAAGGGACTTGTCCCAAATCTGTCTTGCACAACTTGTGAAGTATATCTTTTAAAGATCAGTTTGTGTGTTGTGTATGAATGTGTTACTTTTATAAAATGTCTTGAAAGTAAATAACACAAGAGTTTATAGTGGTTCAGAGACGCAAGCTCCTACATCCACTTTCCCTGATTTAACAGGATAATTCCTTCACTTGGAATTAACTTGTTTTATAGTGCCAAGGTGCACTGATCAACCATTCTGAGTCCTAGTACTCACTCTCAACTCTGAACTAAATTGTTCTTCACTTGACAGTTCTAGTTCTCACACTTCTACAACAACCCTTCTCTCTTTCCTTGAAAGGTTAAAGGGTTGAGGTTGCCTTAGACTTGATGTGATCACTTCAAGTTTAGTGTGCTGATCAACTCTGCTGGACATCTCTTCTGATCTTGATTGTTTACATGTCAGTAGACTTGGTCCAACTGATGTATTCTTCTGTATTAACCATCAGATAAGTTGTCTCTTTTACTCTTCTGATTTAGCTATCAGCACAGTTGAGCACTTGACTATTAATAGGGTTGGGATCTTCTGATTTTGAGCCTTGAGAGAACTTGATTCTTGAGATCTTCTAAGCTTGTGTTCCCCCTCAACTTATGCATCTAAACATCTATAAGTTGTCTAACATGTCGGTTTTTCAACTAGCCTGATCTATATGTTCCAACATTCCTGAAACATATTCACTGAATTTTGACTTATCTTGCATGGCATGTCTTAAGGGGTTTTGGTATCTTAATCAAAATATCATTTTATTTCCAACAATTTCCCCCTTTTTGATGATGCCAAAACCTATACAAAGGTGACTTAATTATACTATTACATATATCTTCAGTAGAGATGACTAGGTCAAATTTCCTGAAAGAAGATGTTAGTACAATCACAGTTTAAGCACATATAGGTTAAGTCAGGCAAGTTGAGACAATGAGATATTATCTCTTGAAGCAAAATGGTTAATTTTCATTGATATAACATTTTAGCATTACAAAGCATGATGATAGTCAAATGAACCAATCAAAGCAAATATATAGATCATAAACATCAGCAACCATGAGTAATTTGGGAACAAGGAAACTTAGCAGTTTCAGAGATCATCGTTAGGAGGTGGCACCATCCCATACTGTGCCCAAACTCTTCTTTTCAGATCCATGATCTCCTTGTTGGTTCCCTTGGGTCCAACCTTCAGTTTCTCCAACTTAAGTATGTCAATGAACTCCTGGAGAATTTTGTGCTGATCAATGTAGCCTTTATGACCAAACTTTGGGGGCGTGTAGATAATGGGTCCAGGGGCTTTAAATTCCACTATTGCTATATATGCAGCAGCAAAGAGTTTTTGGTAAAGTTCCCTGTGATTATCATACATGAATTAAGTAAAAATGCACTCAATGTCTTCATCAAGCCATCTGCCTATGACATAGAAGTCATAAACAAAGTCTCTCCTGGCTTCCTCTCATTCATCATTCAGCTGGATTGGGACCCATTTGTCAAGATGGGGATACTTAGTGTCCATCCTGATCAGTAGCTTTGGCTTGAGCTGAGTGTATGAAGCCCTCTTCCTCCTTGGCTTCACAAAGTTTTCTCTTCTAATATCTCTGGCTCTATTTCCTTCCATAAGAGCTTCCATCTTCTCTTGAGCTCTCATCATTGACAATTTGTGCTGAGTTTCAGGATCCTTTCCAAAGCCTTCTTCAAACAATTTTGAAGGGTCATCAGCTAAGACTGGTGCTTTCTTCTTTTCAGGGCTCTTGGCCACTTCATCTTCAGCAGTCTTGCTCCTTTTAGGGCTTGGCTCTTTATTTGTCCTGAATTCAGCTGACAAGTTCAGGCTATTTGGAAAATCTGTGAAAGTTTCTTCTCTTCTCTTGCTCTTCTTAGCTTTCTTCACTTTCTCCCTTACTTGGACATCTTCATCTTTCTTTTCCAAGCCTGCTGATTCACCACCTGGCCTTTGCTGCCATCTTGCACCTTCTTCTTGTGCTGAGGCCATAGAGTTCTTCATTACTATAGCAAGCTGTTCTTCTTCATCCAGATCCTCTATGTCCATCACTTTCTTGCCCTTCCCTTCAACTTCAGGCACTTTGGTCTTGGGTCCAGAACTATTTCCACCAATCTTCAATTCACCTTTGGCTCTTGCTATTTCCCTCTCCCCCTTTTTGGCAACATCAAAACATTGGGGCTTAAGGTCACTCATTGTTGTAGCCATTAGTGATTGGGCCTTGTTCAAGGACTTGATCTCTTCCAGGAGGTAAACATTCTCATCATGAATGTTTTGCATTCTGTCATTGCTTATGCTGACAAAAGCAAGGACATGCTTCATCTTTTGCTCAACAACTGCCTCCATGGTAGCCTTTAGAAAAGCATCTAAATTGGCTTTCAGAAGCTCAGTGAGGTTGGCCATTGCAGCTTGGCAAACACATCTTCAGTGAACTTGGTTGAGGCTTCTTTCACCATAGCCAATCTCATTTCCTCAGCTCTTCTCTTCTGAAGTGTTGTCTCTTGCCCAAAGCTTGCTTAACCACCAACTTAAGAGCAGTAACATTCTTGGTGTGGTTATCCATTAGCAGCTTTTGGTCCTTCTTCACAGATTTAGTGAACTTCTCCATGCTATCCTTGGCCTTATGAACTTCAGTAGAGATAGTCTGCAACCCAGACTCAACTCCACTAATCCTAGCTTCAATTGTGGGCAGCACCACATCCTCTGAACCAGTTAACCTCATTTTCACTGAGGCAAGTGTTCTCCCTTGCTCATCTAGAGCCTCTGAGGTGTGTGCATGAGCTTTTCCCACTTGTTTGGCCAAAGTGTCCAACTTTGCTGAATGCACCTCCAATGCAGCATTGGCAAGATTGAGTGTTGATAAATCTGCATCAGCTTGGACTGGAGCATCTGTAAACTCATCTGCAATAAAAATTTGATCAAGTGTAATACCTGCAGTGTCTGCAAAATCTTTTTCAACTATATTATTTTCTCCTTTATCAAAGACGATCTCACAATCATGAAGAATAGGCCTCCTCTCATCAAAGGTTTCTTGAAGTTCAGATTTGACTTCAAGAATAACCTGTCCCTCCTCACTTATACCTTCCTCTCCCTCTTTGGTTGGTGCACTCACAACCCTAATGATTTCTACCTCACAATCATCCTCATCTCCCTCTGGTTTTTAAGTACTAATATCCTTTTCAACTCCACTAGAACCTAAACCTGACATCTCTACATCTTCACAAGGATCCATAGAGAGCAGTTGTTGGGAGATCACAGTGCTTGGGCATACCAAGGCCACTGAGTCGTCCTGAATGGTTAAAAGCTGGCCAGTGTCCAACTGTTCTGATACTGATGTGGTTTTAACCAAATTAGCTTCACCAATGGAAGTCTCAACATCATTCAGCAGTGCCTCAGGCTCAATTGAACCATCATGGGCTGATGCATCTTTGACTGTGTTACCAGCACTTGTCAACACCTCTGAAGATTCAGAGTCCTTTGCATTACCATAAGTCAAGTAATGTACCTGAATTTTATGAGGACCAGGAGGGTTGGGGTTTGTGTTATCATCATCATCATCATTGTTATTAGTAGAACTGCTATCAGGGTGTTTGATCCCTTGGGCAATTCTATCCTTCTCTTCAGCAATCTCATCCTCTAGTAGTTTGGCAAAAACAGTTTCATCAGTTAGGAATCTTGTCTTCTGAACACCAACAAAGTGTAGAAGCATGTTTTCTTCTATCTGCCACTAACTTGCACCTTTATCTTGAATGATTTGTGCAATCTCCATGATTGTCTTGTCTTTGACCTCCACCAAGGTTCTAAGATCATGAAAGGTCTTTTCCAGCCTTGGAAACTCGGACGGGTTGGGATACAAGTTGTCCACATTTGCCTTTGCTACTCCTCCAAGCATACCCTCAAAGGTATACTCCTCCTCATCACCATCTGAATGGGGACTTTGGGTTATAGGAGAGTTGGCTTGTGTTTCAGGGGAGTGAGTTTCAGGATTGGGTTTAGGGACATTGGGCTCTGCAAGGGTTGATTCAGGTGCTTTTGAGAGCAATGTTCCTGAAGGGAGTTTGCTTATGGGTGTGGGTTCCATCATTGCAGCCTCAAGAAATCTTGAGTATGTTAGCAGATTTGTATCAATGGGTGATTGGAGTCTTGATTCATCTACAGCAATATCAGCTAAGATGTCAATTGAACCTCTTTGAGTTGTTCCCTCTGGAGAATATCTCTTAGTAAGATCTAAGGGAATGATGGGTTGGTTATCAGGGGTTTTGTGGGTATCAAGAGAGTTGGGCTCAGAAAGATGGGTTTCAGGGAGTTTGGATTCTTGGGTTCAGAAAGATGGTTTCCAGCATCAGGAGAGTTGGTCTTGGACCTGGATTTTCATCCTGATCTGCTTGCTACTCTACTTTCCTTGATTACTTTCTTCAAGGTCTCCTCCTCCTTCAAACCCTTCATCTTTGCAGAAGTTTTCACCCTTCTTCTGCTTGGCCTTGAGCTGCCACTTTCCTCCTCCACTTGGACAACTTCCCTGTCCCTTTTCTTTGAGGCAGATGCCTTCTTGCTTTTCTTAATTGCCATAGAGAACTTTTCTCTCAACTCTTTTGAGTCTGATGCCACATTCACACCTTCTTCAACAACCTTCTCCAATTCTACTAAAGTGTATGTTTCATCTTCAAAGATGATTTGAGCCATTCTTCTTGTCTTCACCACCCTAGCCTTTCTTCTAAGCTTCATCTTCGGCTTATGCTCCTCCTCTTGAACAGGTTTGGCCAGCATCATCTTCCTCTTCTCAGTCTTCTTGGATAATTTTCTGAATAAGATTTTTTGAGCTGGAAGTGGCTTGGCAAAGGTCTGCATCTGTGAGTAGTGGGAAAACCTTTCTTTCAGGATACTTGTCCTTGTGCAATATCTCAGCTTTCTTTCCACTACTACCTTGAAGTGTGCCTTCACCTTGAATTTGGCCTTCTCCTTCATCATTTCTCCCATGATGAAGTCTCTCCAATTGAACTTGATGCCTTTATCACTTGCATCAACAACAGCAGCAATGATTCTGATTCTTGGTTGGCTCACTTGTTCTAGGCTTCAAGTGTTACTAAGAATACTCTTAGTAACCACCTCAAATAGTGTTTGGAATACTAGTTTCAAGGTGTTCTTGTGTTGTGTTTATGAGAGTAGGCCTGGGGTGATTAGCCATTCATTTGCAATTTCTTGCTCTTATCCAGCTCCATAACTTTCTGGATTCCGTCCCTCTAAATGCAATCCAAAAGCAGCATCCAAATCTTCTTCAGTGAAGATGATGGTATGAGCAGATTCTTCCTCTTGGTCTTTATCTTCATAGGTGAGCCTTGTATGAACTTCTCCTCCAGTGGCTTTGTCTTTCCATTTCAGAAATGCAAAGAACTCAGTCATGTATTGTTCTAAGCATGTGTTGGGCTTGTTCTCCATGAATTTCTAAAGACCAGCTCTTCTCAACCATCTCAGAGTTGGAGTTACTTCTGGAAGTTCACTCTCAAAAGATACTATGGACTCAAAAGTGAGTTGTTCTTGTGACTGAGATATGTGAAGTCAATGTCCAGCTTCTCATCTACGAAGTTAACAAGCTTGTCTTGTTTGATATTGGGTGTCATTGAAGAATGTAAGAAAGCTTGAGAGTGTTTGAAGATTTTGGTTAGGGTTTGAGAATTGCAGAGTGCGTAGGGGAGAATGAATTGGATTAGGGCTTCTTAAGACTTGAGTATATTCCAAAAGGAATGTATGTCATTGAGTTGGTGAGTTTTAAGGAAATTCAACGGTTAACAAAAGAGGAAATCAAAAATGGATGGCCAGGATTGATTCAGGGGAGTTGGTCATCAAGTGATCCAACGGCTCAGATTTGAATTAAAACCAATAAAACAGTTTTATCAAAACGTGGAATAAGAAGTTAAAGTTTTTTAAGACTTGTGGGGATTATCAAGATTGATTATGGGCAAAATGGTTAATGCAAACAAGAATTAAATCTTTTGCATTAAATGCTCGAAAGGGACACACTGGGTAGGGGACAAATTAAATCTTTGAAAAGGTGATGACTTGAAGAAGAATGGGACAACCATCGAAATAGGCAATGATTACCCAAAATAGGTGTTTATCATCCCTAGATTTTGTATGTGATAGCTATTTCAGCTTATCTGGCCCCACATGGACAACTACCCTGACCCAAAACACCTGAAGTGGGCCCTGAACAATAAATTGGTTTGCCCAACTTCTCTGAACTTCTTTGGGTCATCTCCTCTTAAATTCAGTAGACTTTATCATTGACAGAGATGTCTTTTGCCCAAGTCTGCTGAAGAACATTTCTTGTTCCCCCTTGATTATTGAACTCCATTAGGTTTAACTAGCCATCTTCCCTGGATCAAGAAGGCCCAATTCTGCTGAAAGCTCCATAAATTTTGCTTCAGCTAGAGACTTGGTTAGAATATCAGCCTTTTGGTGATTTGTGTGGATTTTCACCAATTTGATGTCCTTCTTTTCCACATGATCCCTTATGAAGTGATGCTTGATGTCCACATGTTTGCATCTTATGTGCAATACTGGATTCTGTGAGATTGCAATTGCACTGTTATTGTCACAAAATATTGGCACTTCAGGAGAGTTGACATTGTAGTCCTTTTGTTGTTGTCTTAGCCACCAAATTTGGGCACAACAACTTCCAGCTACAACATATTCAGCTTCAGTGGTTGAAGTTGCCAAAGTGTTTTGTTTCTTTGAGAACCAAGAGATGAGCTTGCTTCCCAAGAATTGGCATGTTCCAGAAGTGGACTTCCTACCAATTCTGCATCCTCCATAATCTGCATCTGAATAGCCAGTGAGTTCAAGGTTGTCATCTGCTGGATACCAAAGGCCTACATTCTCAATGCCTTTGAGATATCTCAAGATCCTTTTTGCAGCTTCTAGATGACTTTTCTTAGGATTAACTTGGAACCTTGCACATACACCTACTGCAAAGGTGATGTCAGGTCTACTGACTGTGAGATATAAGAGTGATCCAATGATTCCTCTATACTCAGTAGAGTTGGTTGAAACTCCACTCTCATCTGGATCCATTTTCCAGTTGGTGTTCATTGGAATTCTCACTGGTTTGCTTGTTGAACATTCAAACTTTTTGATCATCTCTCTTGTATACTTGGCTTGGTTGATGAAGATTCATTCCTTTGATTGCTTGACTTGAAGTCCCAAGAAGAAATTCATCAGCCCCATCATTGACATCTCAAACTTGCTTTGCATGAGCTTTGAGAATTTCTCACAAAGTTTCTCATTTGGGGATCCAAATATGATGTCATCCACATATATTTGGACAAGTTAGATGTCATCTCCCTCACAAATTCTGAACAAGGTTTTGTCTACTGTTCCTTTGACAAAACCATGATCCAACTGAAATTGTGACCAGGTGTCACACCAAGCTCTTGGAGCTTGCTTAAGTCCATAAAGTGCATTCTTGAGTCTGTACACCTTATCTCCATCTTCAAACGCTGGGGATTGCTCTACATAGACTTCTTCTTTGAGTACTCCATTTAGAAAAGCACTCTTGAAATCCATTTGATAGACCTAGAACCTCTTGTGGGCAGCATATGCTCTTGCCACAGGTGCAAAAGTCTCATCATAGTATATGCTTTCTGATTGACAATAACCCTTGGCCACCAATCTGGTCTTGTTTCTGACTATCACATCATTCTCATTCTTCTTGTTCTTGAACACCCACTTTGTTCCAATAACATCTTGATGTGATGGTCTGTCAACCAGTTCCCAAATATCATTTCTTGTAAACTGGTTCAACTCCTCTTGCATGGCTGTGATCCAGTTTGCATCTTGAAGTGCTTCCTCAATGTCTTGAGGTTCCTGTTCTGATAAAAAACAACAAAACAAAGCACTTTCACCATGAAACCTTCTAGTTTTGACTCCACTACTTGGATTTCCAAGTATCAGGCTAGTTGGGTGGTCAGATAACCATCTTCTTCTATGTCTGATCCCTTCAGTAGAGTTGTCCTCTACTAAGGTTGAGTCACTAGGATCATAAAATTCAAGAAAGTTTAATGCAGGATCTAATTCGGTATCATATTCAGGGGAGTTGGCATCAATGTCAGGGACATTGACATTTTCAACAATGTTAATTACCCCTTGAATAGTGGATCCATTAACTACCTCAGCAGAGCCTGCTTCTTCATTGATAGTTGTTACCTGATTATGAACTGGGATTGGGTCATTCAGTTCATCATTTCCTTCAGTGAGGTTTGCCTCAGGTAGATTGCCTTCAGGAGTGTTGTCCACTGTGATTATTTCAGTAGGATTGGTCTGGACAACTTCAGTGAATAGAGTATCTTTTTCTTTTAGGCTCAATCTGGTTGTTCTTTATGTGATGCCATCTAAATCCAAGGTTTTATCCCTGTTCTCAAAAGTAGCTTCATCAAACACAACATGAGGTGTTTCTTCCACAAGAAGAGATTTACAATTGTAGACTCTGAAAGCTCTACTGATTTGGGAATATCCAAGAAATATCCCCTCGTCAGCTTTGCTATCAATAGCTTTCAATTGCTCTTTCCCATTGTTGTGAATGAAACACTTACAACCAAATATGTAAAAATAAAATACTTTAGGCAATCTTCATTTCCATAGTTCATATGGGGTCTTTCCTTGACCTTTAGTGATCAAACATCTGTTCTGAGTATAGCATCCAGTGTTTATAGCTTCAACCCAAAATCTCTTAGGCAGATTAGAATCAGCAATTAAGGTTCTAGCAGCTTCTTTAAGAGTTCTATTCCTTCTTTCAGTTACCCCATTCTGTTGTGGTGTTCTAGCAGCTGAAGTTTCATGGGCTATTCCATTTTCAATGCAATACTCATTTATATATGAATTTATGAACTCAATGTCTTTATCAGATCTAATCTTGATGATATTAAGGCTTTTCTCATTTGACAATCTCTTCATTAGCTCAGAGAGTTTGACTTGTGTTTCCTTCTTATTGAAGAGAAATACTACTCAAGTAAATATAGAGAAGTCATCTAATACAACCAATGTATATTTTCTTCCATTTATACTAGCAGGGGTAATTGGTCCAAATAAGTCCATATGTAACAATTCAAGTACTCTGTCAGTAGAGATGACTAGTTTGCCTTTAAATGAAGCTTTAATCTGTTTTCCTTCTTGACATGGTTTATATACATGTTCCTTAATGAAAACTTTATTTGGCAGTCCTTTTACTAATAATGCATTTCTTGCTAGCTTGTTCATGGATTTAAAGTTCAGGTGGTTAAGTCTCTTATGCCATAACTAACTCTGCTCATTTGAGCTTTTAGAAATGAAACATGTAGCATCAGTAGACAAATTCCAGTCAGCAAAATATACATTTCCTTTTCTTATGTCAGCCAGTAGAGTTTGTTGAGTTATCTTGTCTTTGATTAGGCCTTTATCACTTGAGAACTCAACATTATATCATTTATCATAGAACTGACTTATGTTTAGCAGTTGTATTTGAGACCAGCCACATATGATACATTAGTTACCTTAACATTACCAATGTTTAAGGTATCATAACCTTTTGTAGTGGCTTGTGAGCTGTCTCCAAATGTGACATTAGGACCTTCTTGTTCAATGAATTCAGTGAGGAGAGTTTTATTTCCAGTTATGTGCCTTGAACATCCACTGTCCAAGTACCATGCTGTCTTTTTGTTCAAGCTCCTCATCTTATTATGGTCCTTTGGTACCTGCAAAGATCAAGCTTTATGTACCCTTTGAATTTTGGGTCCTGAGAGGTTAGCTGTACTTTTAGGAACCCAAACTTGCCTAAAAACCCTGATTGATTCAAGGTGGCTAAGTTGTTTTCCTCTTCCATCAACATACACAGTTTTTCCCTTAAATGCCTTTGGGAAAGAATGTGTGAAAGTGTTGACTTTGTAAGTGTTGGGATATGGATCCTAGAACAAGTCCTAAATGATGAATAAAAGATGAAGTTTTGATAAAGCCAAAAGTAGTATGAATATTTTCTAAGTACTGACTGATCTAGTCTAGTTAAGTTAAGTCATCTTGCACAAGACCAGTAGAGTTCACATAAGTTCACATGAAAAGAAAAGTATTGTTTATATTTAAAAGATAAGTACGATGTATAAGTACTTCATATCTGTTCGTATATGTTTACATTGATTAGTTTGTTACTGAGCTATTTAAATGTTGTATAGAGCTCATGATATTTCTATATAATAGATAGATTTGTTGTATAGATTTATAAGTTGACTAAGCTTGTGTTATAAAAGCTTAATGTAATGTAATAGTCTTGTTAGGTTAGATGATAGGACTAGATTAGTTCTATTAGAATCTACTGCACAAGAAGAGAAGACCAGTCTACTACTCAAGACAGGTGGACTACAAGACTAGTGCATCTACTAGACTACACAAGACAAGTAAACATGAAGTTAGTTACAAATACGCGTGAAAGATAAGGATGGAGAAATTAGTTATGGAATAACTAATTCGTAACAAGAAACGTGTGTATGGATAAAGAAGATTCAGTTGAAGGTAGTTATCAAGAAAAGTTGGTTACAACTTATTAGTTCTTGATTTCAGAAGTTTATAAATACTTCATGATGATAATTAGTTGAAGACAACGGATACACTAAAAAATCTACATACTCAAAGTAAAAATATATTCAAAGTTTACTCTCAGAGTTGATTGAAGTTCAGATAGAAGCCAGAAGACAAGTGAAGAATCAAGAAGGCTACTACTGAAGATCAGAGAAGTTTTTGTTTTTGTTTTGTTATTTCTCAAGGTGCTAGATACTTGTAAAATTTCTAGTTAGATCATAGACATATCTGGAGGTATAGTCTGTTGAAGATCTAAGTCTTCTTCTTGAGACTTTAAAGACAGGAACATACACTTGTACTCGATTGGAAGAGTTTAGTGGAAACATCACAACTGGGTTTGTGAGAGTGGATGTAGACAAGTTGTCGAACCACTATAAATCTCGTGTTTGATTTACTTTACTGTTTTGATTGTTTAAATTGTTTAATTGGTTTAACTACTTAACTGAACTAGACAAGCTGAGTATACATAAAACAGAGTTCTCGAATTAAGTTGAGTATAAACTTTAATTGGGCTCATTGTTAATTTCATATTCCGCAAATTGTAATTCTGATATATCGAAAGATTTTAGAAAAGTCTATTCACCCCCCTCTAGACATTTTCTTTAGCTTCCCTCGATATTAACTCAACTTAGGGACCTACAAGTGGTATCAGAGCAGTAGTTCTCGAACTGCTGTTTCTTGATAACCGATTTAAGATTTAGGGTGAAATCTTGGTCTTTGATTGTTCTTGTATACGTGTTCTTGATCAAATATTCTTGTTATATCCGTTTCGTGCTCCCTGTTCTTGACTTATCTGTTATTCTTGATCATAACTCTACTTAGCACTTATTTCTTGAAATCATGTCTCTTGAGATCAGCGCTAACAAGTTACCTAAGTTCCAGGTTCAAGATTATGACTATTGGAAGCTAAGGATGGAAGCCATCTTCAGCTCCACTCACGACTTAATGATCTCCGTCATCACTGAAGGTCCAATTGTGACCATGATCCCCAATACTGCTGCCCTCGACGCAAATCAACCCGTGGGTACACTCGTCAAGAAACCAAGGTCAGAACTAACCTCAGAAGAAATGAGACAGAATAATTTGGATAGCTTGGCCAAGAATTACATCTTACACACTCTTCCTAATGAGTATCTGGGAAAAGTGTTCAAATGTAAAACTGCCAAAGAAATGTGGGATCGCTTAGCTATCATTTGTGAAGGGACATCCCTAATCAAAGAAAGCAAGGTTTCCACTGCAGTCCAAAGATTCGAATCATTTCATATGAAAGCTGGTGAAACAATAGACCAGTTGGATACTCGTTTTACTAAAATCATGAATGACTTGGAAGTCCTTGGTAAATCTTATACTCCACGTGAAATCAATCTTAGGATTCTCAAAAGCCTTGATAGTCGATGGAAAATGGTAAAAATGCTTGTTAAGAATACCCAAGATATAGACGTATGGACAGCAGAGACTATGTTTCAAACTCTAAAGGCTCATGAGTTTGATTTAGACGAAGATGAACCTATAGTAAGTAGTGACAGAGAACATGTTGTATCTAAGAACGTTGCTTTTAAGTCTAGTTCGTCTAAGGTAGACAGGTCTAAGACTAAGACTAGGTCTGCTTCTGTGAAAGACGAGTTAGATACTGATCTTAGTCTGAAGGATCAGGTAAGCCTCATGGTTAGAAAGTTTGATAGGCTGAATAAACGTTTCGGAAGATATAAGAAGTTCTATAGAGAGCATAGAGGGTCTGCTTCTAAGAACTCGTCTGAGACCAGACGAGACCGAAACTCGTCCGAAAGGAGAGACGAAGTCTCGAAAGGTAACAGACAAGATAGAGAGTCTGATGGTAGGAAGATTACTCGTTCTGATAGACGTGATAAACGAAGGAACAACTCTCCTATTAAAAAGGCTACTAATGATATCTTGTGCTATAACTGTGAGAAGCCAGGTCACTACATATATGAATGTCCAGACCTGAGTACCGATGATCGAGAAGAACGCAAAGCACGAAGGGAAAGAAGATACAACCGTGGTAAGAAGGCAATGATGGCCAATGATGACTCTGACTCTGACTCAGACGAGTTGCCATCATCCTCATCTAGCTACCCGTTTGAACCAGATCACGATGAAGCGTTTATAGTAGATGATGGTCTATGCTGCATGGCTAAAATCGACCAAGAGGTATCATCTGCTACTTCTTTTCAATCCTGTGATGAATCTGAATCTGATGAAAGTGACACTGCCAGTAGTAAAGTAGGGAGTAGTCTTCAGCACTCTACTAGTGCAGTTGAAGACGACCTCCTACTTGCCAACAAGGCATTCATTGAAGTCAGTGACGAAAACATCATCTTAAGACAAGAAATCATTGATCTTAAGGAAGCCCAGTCTAAAGTAGATCCTAATATAACAGTCCTAAATGAACGCTTGCAAGAAGAGTTGAGATAACTCAAAGACAAGTGTGCATTGACAGACAAGTTGTATCAAGTCCTACTTAAGACACATGCTACTGAGAAACATGAATTCAATGTTTTACAAAATAAGCTCAAAAAGCTTGAAGAACGTAATAAGTTCTTAGAAACCGAGGTTGTCACTTTAGACCTTAAACTTACTGACCTGGTTAACTCTTCAAAAGTTAATCTTGAATTGTCGGATAGGTATAGGGCTCCTGCTGACAAGACAGGCATAGGTGCTGAGACATCAAGCTCGTCTACTCTAGTTCCTAAGAACCCTACTATTTTCATCTCAAGCTCTTTGACTAATGATAAAGGAAAAGAACTAATGATATACGATATTGACACTCCAACTAAAGGTACTGTACCAAAACAAGCTCGAGGTAACATTCCAATTACCAAAGGTGGTAAAAAGAAAGTTAACAACAAGCCTGTTCCGTTTAAGACAAGTCAACAAAGGACTAGGAATCGTGGACGACCAAATTAGGTCAGATACGAGGATTGGTATCCTGAGGAGACTAGTAATAGACAAGTACAGACTAGACGACAAGAGTCTAGACCTCCTTTTATAAGGCAGTCTCAACTCTATTCGTCTAGACCTAGACAGGAAGGCCCAAAATATCGTACACAAGCTGTTCTATATCCTCCACCTTTGTCATATGATATCGAAGGAGAAGAAAGACCTAAACATGTCTATAAACCGTATGGACCTAATGCATACAAACCTTACTCTGACTATCATAGACAAGTGCCTGCTCAAGTAGAGATTAAGTCAAAAGGCTATCTCCAAAGAGTAGACCCGAACTCGACTGATAGGCCAGATAGGGACAACAAGGTCTTATTTTGCAACAAATATGGTCGAAAGCTTAGAAGGTCAAACCTGTTCAGGACTCCAATGTACATTTGGATTCCATTGAACTCGACTAACCCCCAAGGACCCCAATACACAAGGAGGGTACCTAAATTATGAAATATCATCTAATGCAGGGTCGACTCGATCTATACAAGAAGGGTGGCTCAACAGGAGAAACTTGGTACATAGACAGTGGATGTTCGCACCACATGACTGGTACCAAGACTCTCTTATCAAGCTACCATGAGCAAGAAGGACCAAAAGTGATATTTGGTGATAGCTCCACTGCTGTTACTAAAGGATTTGGTTACATTCGGAATGGAGACATAGAGATTCAAGATGTTTCTTATGTTGAAGGCTTGAAATACAATTTACTCTCTGTTTCACAATTTTGTGATCGTGGATACAAGGTGCAGTTCAAGAGTCGCAAATGCGAAATCATAGACAAAAGGACACACACAGTCCTACTGGTCGGCATAAGACAAGGAAGTGTGTACATAGTGAACTGGAACAGTTGTCCGAGGGACACCTGTCTACTTACTAAGAATCCTAAAGAACTTGGCTGGCTCTGGCACAGACGCCTCTGTCATCTAAACTTTAAGGTTCTTAATAAGATAGCCAGAGACTACCTTGTGGAAGGTATTCCCAATGAAGTCTACTATAAGTCACATGTATGCACATCCTGTCAAAAAGGTAAACAGGTAAAGGGTTCTTTTAAATCTATTCCATCCCTCTCAACGAGTAGAGTTCTTGAACTTCTACATATGGACTTACATGGCCCAATAACTCCTCCAACTTTGAACGGTAGAAGGTACACACTTGTTGTGGTAGACGACTATTCTAAGTTCACTTGGGTAATCTTCTTACACAAGAAGAGTGATACACAAACACTTTTGCCTGATCTGTTGAAGAAGTTACAGGTTGAGAAGAATCAGTCAATTGTCAAGATCCGTAGTGACAAGGGTACTGAATTCATTAACTGCTATATTAAAGAATTTTGTTCTAAGCGTGGCATCCAGCACCTTACTAGTGCAGCAAGGACACCACAACAAAATGGAGTAGCAGAGCGAAGGAACAGAACTCTTAAGGAGGCCTGCAGGACTATGCTGACAGAGTATAATACGCCTCAGAAATTTTGGGCAGAAGCCATCAATACTGCATGCCACTCACAAAATAGAAGTGCTATCAATAAAGCACTAGGTAAGACACCCTATGAGGTATGGAAAGGTAGAAAACCCAGAGTTTCATATTTTCATATATTTGGATGTAAGTGTTTTATCCATAACAATGGGAAAAGCAAGTTGAATGCATTCGATGCTAAAGCAGACGAGGGGATATTCTTAGGATACTCCTCAACTAGCAAAGCATTCAGAGTATTCAACTACTCTACCCTATGTGTGGAAGAAACACCACATGTGGTTTTCGAAGAATCTCAACAGGACACGTCTGCCAACAAGATCAGTGAGAAAGTTACTGAGCTAACTATCGAATCTGACAAAGATTCAGAGATATATGAATCCGTTCAAGCATACAATCCATTCATGCAAGCTCTAGAGTCAGATGACCAGAAGAAGGTAAGTGCTCAAGGTAACTCTACTAGACCAGTTGACATGCCTAAACTAGTCGACTCGTCTACTCCTATTAAATCTTCTGATGATAATGATGTTGACATGCATGATGTCGTACATGATATAGATGATAGTACTATTGTTAAGAATAGAAATACATGGAAATCAGCGCATAATACTGAAAATATTATTGGTGACTCTACTGTTGGTGTGAAGACTAGACGACAACTCTTTGAGTCGCAAGAACAATCTAGTCCATCTCTGTTTTTCTGGTGTTGTTTCCTCTCATCTATCGAGCCTAAAACCATTAAAGAGGCTTTAGCTGATAGCAATTGGATCATCGCTATGCAAGACGAGTTGAATCAGTTTGTTCGAAACGACGTCTGGGAACTTGTCGATAGACCGAAACATCATAATGTAGTTGGCACTCGATGGATTTTCAAGAATAAGAAAGATGAGAATGATGTAGTTGTTCGTAATAAGGCTAGACTAGTCGCCCAAGGCTATTCACAAGCTGAAGGCATAGATTATGATGAAACATATGCTCCTGTTGCTAGACTAGAAGCCATTCGATTGTTCCTAGCATATGCTGCGTACATGAAATTTACTGTATATCAAATGGATGTTAAAAGTGCATTTCTTAACGGTATTCTTGCGGAAGAAGTGTATGTTGAACAACCCCCAGGTTTCGAAGTCAAAGGTAACCAGGTATACAAACTAAAGAAAGCCTTATATGGACTAAAGCAAGCTCCAAGAGCCTGGTACGATACTCTTTCTCAATTTCTATTAGAAAATGGTTTTACTAAAGGCAAGGTAGATAGAACCTTGTTCAGAAGACAAGAAGGGAAAGATATTTTACTCGTCCAAATTTACGTAGATGACATAATTTTTGGGTCACCTAACAAAAAGCTGAGTGAAAGTTTCTCAACACTCATGCAAAGTAAATTTGAGATGTCTATGATGGGTGAAATGAATTACTTTCTTGGACTTCAAGTAAAACAGACCCCAGAAGGGATTTTCATAAATCAAGCAAAATATACTCGTAATCTACTAGACAAGTATGGTATTAAGACATGTAAAGCTTCTGGAGTACCTATGCAACCTACTTACAGGATGGATCCAGACGAGAATGGTAAATGTACTGATCAAACTCATTACCGTGGTCTTATTGGTTCATTACTCTACTTGACTGCTAGTAGACCAGACATTGCATTTTCTGTTGGTGTATGTGCTCGTTTTCAAGCTAATCCAAAAGAGAGTCATATGGAAACCACTAAAAGGATATTGAAATATTTGAAAGGAACTATCAATCGTGGTATATGGTATCCTTCAAATGATGATTTATCTCTAAGTGGCTACTCTGATTCTGATTTTGGTGGTTGTAGAATAGATAGGAAATCTACATCTGGTTCTTGTCAATTCTTAGGCACAAAACTCATTTCATGGTTTTCGAAAAAGCAGACAAGTGTTGCTACCTCTACTACTGAAGCCGAGTACATGGCTGCTGGTAGTTGTTGTAGTCAATTATTGTGGCTTATTCAACAGCTTAGAGACTATAATATTTGTGAATCAAATGTTCCTATATTCTGTGATAGTAATAGTGCTATTGCCATTACACAAAATCCTGTTCTGCACACACGTTGTAAGCATGTTGATGTGAAACACCATTTCATACGTGATCATGTAGAAAAGAAGGATATACGCATGGAAAAGATTCATACTGATTTTCAAAGAGCTGATATTTTCACAAAACCATTAGCTGAGGCCCGATTTCGTGAATTATGCATTAGTCTAGGACTGATTGATCTTGATCCTACTAGTATATAGCTATGTACTAACCAGACAGGTACAGTCCTAAGAAGATGGGAGAAATAGACAAGTTACCACAAAAGACACAGAGCACTCATCTACTCACTCAACAGACAGGTATACAAGGTCAGCCAAGTTGACCAAACAACCCGATGAGGAAGCTGGTAAAGCTGAGGGTAACACTAAGGGAATAAACATTTAAGGGGGAATCCTTGATTCCTTAAAGATCCTTATGTTGACTCTTTAGTTCTGTAACAGTCATCTTGCTTGCACCTTGATCATTGACTTGAATTTATATTCATTCGAATTATACTACTCGAATATCTGTCGTACAAAATAAGACAGGTACATAAAGTTGTTCGACGCTCAGCATAGACGCGCACAGTCGAAGGGGGAACTCGACTAGTACTCATAAGACTACTCGTCTTGTGAAATTAAGTCTACTCGCCTTATGAAGATTAGATCTACTCATCTGTTCTGGATGGACTCGAACAGACAAGCTAAGTTTTCTTTGATTTAAATGGATTATGTGTTAAGTGTTTACTCGAAACAAACTAAGGGTATTAACATAATTTGATAGTGTTAAAATTTGAATATCCTAGAAATTGGATTTATACACCCCTAGTTAATGAGGTGTACACATTCATCTCGCGCCAAAATATGACTATGTTAGGTCAGATGAGTACACTCCTCTTTCTACCAATAGGAAAGGTGGATCTCAATTTTTACAAAATCAAAACACAATTTTTATCTCGGTTCCGTAACTGAATGCCAAAGGTCTTAACCGTTGGATCTAATCCTTCAATCTTGACCGTTGGATCAAAATTCTGTTTTAAACAAAACCCAACACCTGCACACGTCTTGCCTCACGTTTCATAACTCATCTACTACTTGCTAAACAGTGATTTTCTGCACAATCTACTTTGTTCGTTACAAATCTTCTAACATGTCTATTCGATCTATCTTTGATGTCAGTACCAACATTCAGGCAACATTTGATCTAGGGAGATATATAAATGACAACAAGGTGCATGTTGAGTCATCTCTGTTTTTCGAAGGAAATCATACGGTCGGAAATGCAGAAATCCTGACCAAGTGTGCCAGATGTGGTCTACGACCCTACTTGGAGGCATTTCCTAAAGTTGTTCTGGAAGAAGAGGTCTTGGAATTCTATGCTAATGCCAGCAGAAGGGGAGATGTTATTGAATCATTTATCGGTTCAAATCGAGTGGAAATCACTCGTGAAGCCCTATTTGAACGATTGAAGTTGCCCATCGGAACGATTGATGTGGAAAAATACGCTGAAGGACAGGAGATGAGATATTTGAGTATCTTCTGTGGGAAGAAAATGAAGTTGAAACCGGATGGCAAAGCTATTACAGCCAAGAAGGGTGAATTGTTGGAAAAGTATCGCACTCTACTGGACATAGCAAGCAAGATGCTTCTATGTGCCACTGGGTCTCATGACTCGGTTACCCAAGTCAAAACAAGGATTATGGCAGCCATCTATGATGGAATTACTGAGGGTAACTGGTTCAAGTTGATAGCTGACAGGATGATGCACTTCGAGAAGAATGTTAGGGTGGATGTTGATACTAGGAACTGGGTAGTATCTCAAGCAGTTGGATATGGTAACAAGCTGAGCATCTTACTCCCAATTTTGATGCCCAACAAGACTACTTGGAGCAAGGGGAAGCCTTTTCATCCTCTGAAGTTCTATTTGAAGAAAGAAGCACTGAAGAAGCAAGCTGCTGTCAGGCCAGCTGCTCCTAGACACGTTCAATTTGATGAATCTGAAGTGTTGCCGTACGCGGATTCAGAGAGTTCTTCACAAGCTGAGTCTGAGGAAGCAGAGTCTAGTGCAGACGACTCGGAAAAGACTCAATCAGATGAAGAGTCACTACATGAGAAGGAGTCGAGTGACCAAGTGCCAGAGAGGTATACTCTTGTGAGAGTTGGAACCCCACCTCCACTAGAAGAGACGAGTCATCAGGTTGGTACATCTTCACAATCTTTGTCAATTCCGTCTCTCTCTCTCTCTCTCTCTACTGTTCGAACCAAGGCTAGATCACATCGATCTAGGCCTCGTCCTTTATCCTCAACCTCACATGTACTGGCGGCATTACCGCTTAGAGCCAGTCATCCCCAAATCACTCCCAGACAAGATACAACTGATACTCCTACAGTTGTCATACCTGACCTAGCCACATCACAGCCCACAGAAACCACTGCCTTTACTCCCTCTCCCTCACCAGAATATGGTGAACCCTCTAACCCATCTACTTCAGACAAGACGCCAGTTGCCACTGCAACAGCTGAGTTAGAGACCCCATCTACTCAGGACCCGTCTGATGTTAGATTTGATTCCCTGGTATACTATCCAATGTGTCTACGAGAGAAGAGGATTCGTGCTCGAGTTTCAAGAAATCTGCAGAAGACGCTCTCAACTCTTGACATCGACACAGCTTCTGAACAGTTTGAGAAGCTAGTCAGGATTTGCACATGGTTCGCATTGAAGAAGTCTTCTACAGATGATCTGTTTGAAGTTATTCAAGGCAAAGGCGGAATCTCCAACTTTATGGATTGGGAGATGGAACAGAAAGAAAATAGTGGAGTTAAGGATCACTCCGAGCTATTTCCTCGCAAAGCCTTAGTTGATTTAGTCAAAAGGTTGCTGAATATTCCAGATGGTGTTATTGAGGATGTATTCGCTTTTGACGTCGGAACTCAGACTGATCTGGTGGAAGACGAGATCAAGCCGGATGTAGCTGAGATAGCAGTACAGACTTCAGAACAGTTGGAAGATATTGTTGACAGTAATGAAGATGAAGTCGACTCACTCATGCTTGGTAAAGAAGATGATGAGTTCTTGGATGCTGAAATGTTTGATGAAGATGAGATCAAAGCCTTTGATGCTGAATTTGTTGGAACTTCTCAAGCTGTTCCAGAGAGATTCCTGGATGATTTAAAGACGGATCTAGGAGATGCTGTTCAGACTGCCGTAGATAAGTTTTTAAACTTGAAAATGAAGGATGTGCTCATTGAACAAAATCAGTCACTTGTTGACAAGTCCAGAGTCTTATTTGTTGGTGAGGTCAACAAGATAGACGCAACTTTTCGAGAAGAGATGTTTGCTCAATTTGAAGACTTTCTGAAGAAACAAGTTGATCATTCAGAAAAGAGGTCAATCTCGTTTGCTCGATCACTAGCTGAAGAGTCAAGCAAAATGGAGAGACTTTACAGAGTCAAAATTGCTATTGCTGATGAACAGAGAAGGGAAGCACAGGATCAATTAGTGCGTTCTCGGGATGTTCTGAATGAGCTGACTACGCAGAATACTTTTCTTCGCCAGACGGCTACTCATTTGAAAGATGAACTAGTTTCATGTACAAGGAAGCTGGAATTGGTTACTGATAGACTAGACGAGATGAGTAATGAGAAAGCGCATAAGATGCACATTGAGTCAGCTACTGAAGTTATGAAGGAAGCTTTGAAAGAAGAGATGTCTCGCTTCACTTCTCTTTTCACTCTTAAGGCAAGTGATGAAGCCAAAAAGGGGGAAGAGACAAGTCTAGTTGAAGTTGTGAAGTCTGCTAGTGCTGAACCGGAGATGAAAGCTGCTGCTACTGCAATTGAAGAACTAAGTAGGCCTAAAAGAGGCAGATTAGTGAAGAAGGCAGATCTAGAGCATGCTAAAACAGAAAAGCAGAAGAGATTAGACAAAGGTAAAGCTGTTGCTTCTCCTGAAGCAGAGATTCTGACCAGACGAGTTAAGAGAAAGCTGGAAATTGAAGAGCCTACTGCTACTGCTATAGTTGAGAAGAAACAAAGGATTAATGATGATGAGATTCATTATGCAAGTAAAAAGAAGATCACTAAGCATATTGAAAGGCTGCAAAAGTTGAAAGCTGATGAAGACAAAATGGAAGACAAGTTCATTGATCACTTCATAGATAATGAGCATAGAGCTGAATGGATTGAAGTGAAGAAACAATGGGAACTTGATCATTGGATAATTAGGAAATATGGTGATGCTGAAAATCAAGATGAACTGTATTCGTTATTTGACAGGTTCATGGAAGGACAACACAGGAAGTTATGGCATCTAATCTTAAGGATTTCTGCTGGTGCTAACTTCAACATTCTTGTTCCTATATTTCCTGAATGGAAATGTCCCATGACCAGCTCAGGAAAAAGAGTTGATCATAATCAGATCAAGAAATTCGAAGAAGAGCTGCTAGATAAAGAAAAGATTGAAGATGAAGACCATATAGGTTTAATTCACAAGAGACTCCTTGATGCATTCTGCGTTCCAAATTCAGAAGGAGGTACTCTTTCAGATTAGTTTTTTTTTATTTAAAGATTAGTTTGTGTTGCTATGATACTTAGTTTTTTTGTTATTCAAAGTATGTGTAATCTACTGATCTATCTTGAATGAATGAAAGATAAGTACTATTTGATGTTAAAAGACAAGGTAACTACTTAACTAGTCTACTTATGAGAAAAGGTTCAAGTAGTTTTGGCTTCATCAAAAAGGGGGAAATTGTTGGGATATGGATCCTAGAACAAGTCCTAAATGATGAATAAAAGATGAAGTTTTGATAAAGCCAAAAGTAGTATGAATATTTTCTAAGTACTGACTGATCTAGTCTAGTTAAGTTAAGTCATCTTGCACAAGACCAGTAGAGTTCACATAAGTTCACATGAAAAGAAAAGTATTGTTTATATTTAAAAGATAAGTACGATGTATAAGTACTTCATATCTGTTCGTATATGTTTACATTGATTAGTTTGTTACTGAGCTATTTAAATGTTGTATAGAGCTCATGATATTTCTATATAATAGATAGATTTGTTGTATAGATTTATAAGTTGACTAAGCTTGTGTTATAAAAGCTTAATGTAATGTAATAGTCTTGTTAGGTTAGATGATAGGACTAGATTAGTTCTATTAGAATCTACTGCACAAGAAGAGAAGACCAGTCTACTACTCAAGACAGGTGGACTACAAGACTAGTGCATCTACTAGACTACACAAGACAAGTAAACATGAAGTTAGTTACAAATACGCGTGAAAGATAAGGATGGAGAAATTAGTTATGGAATAACTAATTCGTAACAAGAAACGTGTGTATGGATAAAGAAGATTCAGTTGAAGGTAGTTATCAAGAAAAGTTGGTTACAACTTATTAGTTCTTGATTTCAGAAGTTTATAAATACTTCATGATGATAATTAGTTGAAGACAACGGATACACTAAAAAATCTACATACTCAAAGTAAAAATATATTCAAAGTTTACTCTCAGAGTTGATTGAAGTTCAGATAGAAGCCAGAAGACAAGTGAAGAATCAAGAAGGCTACTACTGAAGATCAGAGAAGTTTTAGTTTTTGTTTTGTTATTTCTCAAGGTGCTAGATACTTGTAAAATTTCTAGTTAGATCATAGACATATCTGGAGGTATAGTCTGTTGAAGATCTAAGTCTTCTTCTTGAGACTTTAAAGACAGGAACATACACTTGTACTCGATTGGAAGAGTTTAGTGGAAACATCACAACTGGGTTTGTGAGAGTGGATGTAGACAAGTTGTCGAACCACTATAAATCTCGTGTTTGATTTACTTTACTGTTTTGATTGTTTAAATTGTTTAATTGGTTTAACTACTTAACTGAACTAGACAAGCTGAGTATACATAAAACAGAGTTCTCGAATTAAGTTGAGTATAAACTTTAATTGGGCTCATTGTTAATTTCATATTCCGCAAATTGTAATTCTGATATATTGAAAGATTTTAGAAAAGTCTATTCACCCCCCTCTAGACATTTTCTTTAGCTTCCCTCGATATTAACTCAACTTAGGGACCTACAGTAAGTTTCAGGAGAGTTGTCATTTCTCCTGAACTTATGAGGCTTTTGTGCGGCTTGATGAAATTTTTTAGGATGGGCATTTAGATGACCATTACCCTTTGGCATATAGGGTTTTGGTTGTCTCATTTTTGTGCCCCATAGGAGAGTTGGCCTTTAGTTTGTTCAGCTGAGGTTGCCTCAGAAGAGTTGGCCTAGGCTGAACATACTTGGGACAACCTCTCTAAATGTTGTTCAGATGAGTTGCCCTTCCATTGGGTCTACTCTGCTGAACACTATTTCTCTTGTACTCAGAGACTTTGGCCATTTCCTTAGGTATGGGCCTTGTTCCCTGGAATACTTGAGTGGGCACTTCATTCATTTTGCCCTTTCCTTTGTTCAGTGGCTGAGTTAATTCATTTTCAGCTTGTTCTGCCACTAATTTAACAAAGATTCTCTTAGTGTTACTTGTTGAAGCAACACTAAGAGAAGGTGAAGATTTGAATGGATCATATCTCAGCCCACTCTTTTGAGCCATGGGTCTTTGGAAGCTTTGAATTTCCTCTATTGCCTTAGATGATTTATTCATTGTAGACATCTTATTTTTCAGGCTCTCTTCACTTAATTTAAGAACATCATATTCATGAGAGAGGTTTTAAAATTTTTCTTGAAGAATTTTAAGTTCAAAGTCTTTTCTCTTCTGAATAAGTAAATGCTCATCATTCTACTTTTGTTGGTCAACTATCCTAGGAGAAATTTCATCAAGTTCTCTCAAGACCTGTTAATACAACTCAGTAGACTTGACATCAACTACAGATTCAACTTGAGAGAGTTTTACAATTTCAGAATATAGTACCTCATTTTCTCTCTCACAATTATCATGAATTTCTTGTAATCAAGTGAAATCTTCCATCAACTTTCCAAAGGATAGTTTCAAGTTGACATCACTAGGTTCCAGTGAGTGAATTGATGATGAACTTGATGAAGAACTTACCTCATCATCTTCCATAGCCATGTTGCACACATCATCATCATCATCACTGTTAGAGAACAGTCCATCATCAGAGGAGTTGAAGCTTTCATCACTTTGAGACTCATCCCCAGCCATCGTGGCTTTTCTATTATTGAGTCTTCTATCCCTTTTGGATTGCCTCTCCTTCCTCTCCTTAGAGCTGAGCTCAGGGCAATCATATTGAAAGTGCCCCTTCTTTACGCAGTTATAGCACATTTCTTCATCATCATCTTTCTTGGAATCATCTTTTCTTCTAGATGATGAAGGTTCAGCTATGCTGGACTTTCTCCTATCAGAGTACTTGTCCTCTTATTTTCTTTCTTCAGGCCTTTTGTCCTCACCTTTGGCTTCAGGAGAGTTGTACCTTCTCTTGACCTTGTTGTCTTGGTAGAAGTTTTTGTATCTACCAAATCTTGAGTTGAGTTTTTCAAATCTTCTAGCCATGAGGGCTAGCTCTTCCTTCATTTCAGTTTTAGAAACTGACTTTGATGATCTTGGTGTGGGCTGCATTTCAGGTTCAGCAACTTTGACTTTGAAGGCCACTCCCTTGATTGGCAATGAAGGTTCCTCAGTTGGCTTTCTTCTATTGAGGTCAAACTCATAGGCTTTCAGTTCTGAGAAGACTTGTTGCATGGGCATGCTAGAGAGATCTTTGGTGTTCTGCATCATTACAAAATATACATCCCACTTTGGAGTGAGACTTCTTAGGATTTTTAGTGCCACCTCTCTCTTGGAGTAAACCTTGCCCAATGAATTTATCTCATTCATTATATCTGTGAATCTACCAACAAATTTGCCAATGGGCGCATCTGATTCCATTGTGAATTGTTCATATTTCTGCACAGCAACTTGGAGCTTATTCTCCTTGATTTTGTCAGTACCCTCACACATTTCTGCAAGAGTATCCCTTATTTCTTTGGCTGTTGTGCAGTGGTAGACTCTCCCCATTACAGCATCTGTAATTGTTTGATAGAGAGTGTTCATAGCTAGATAGTTGAGGTTGTGCGTCCTTCTCTCATCTGTAGTGAGGCCATCTTCATCCTTGGGGATTTCTTGCCTTGGATCAGCTTTCTGAGCAGCTGTCACCTTTGGGTTTGGCTGTGTAAATGTGAAAGGTCCCCTTGTGATAACTCTCAGCATCTCATCATGAAGACATGCAAGATGAGCTCTCATCCTGATCTTCCAAAAGTCATAGTTCTCTATTGAGAACATTGGTAGCTTGTGATGAGATATGTGATTGACTGGATTTGGAGCCATGTTGTTGATGGTCTCCACAGCATCTCCAGGTACTGCAGTGTTGTTGTTTCTAACCATATCTCCAAATATATGAGGTTAAAGCACAGAGTGTTAAGATTTCAAAAAGATTAGTTCAGTGACCACACTAAAATTTGGTTTTGAAAATCAAAAAGGATTTTCAGAAGCAGTGGTCTTTAAACCCCTGCTCTGATACCACTTGTTGGTCCTGAAAGGAGTATGACACAAGTGTATGGGGGGGGGATAAAAATGCACTTGTGTATGCAAATTCTTTTCAATTTAAACAAATCAGGCTATCAGCAGAGTTGTCTTGGACAACTTCTCTGAGTATGTATAACTTTGTTCAGATAATCAAACCACTGAATACTATGAAGTACTCAGTTGAATAACTATCTAAGTAAGTTATATGTGCGTAATTATGGTTGGCCCTTTATATTTAAACTCCTTTTAATTCTGAAATTCTTCTTAACACATAAACAGTTTTCAGGGGACTTGTCCCAAATCTATTTTGCACAACTTGTGAAGTATATCTTTTGAAGATCAGTTTGTGTGTTGTGTATGAATTTGTTACTCGTATGAAATGACTTGAAAGTAAATAACACAAGAGTTTATAGTGGTTTAGAGACTCAAGCTCCTACATCCACTTTTCCTGATTTAACAGGATAATTCCTTCACTTGGAATTAACTTGTTTTATAGTGCCAAGGTGCACTGATCAACCACACTACTACTTAGTTCCTTGACCCTTAGGAATTCTAAGTCCTAGTACTCACTCTCAACTCTGAACTAAACTGTTCTTCACTTGACAGTTCTAGTTCTCACACTTCTACAACAACTCTTCTTACTTTCCTTGAAAGGTTAAAGGGTTGAGGTTGACTCTAACTAGGTTGATATATCCTTTACAATGAACTACTGTATAAGGATAGAATATCTCTCTAAGCTTCGAATGATTTACAATTGGCTCAGCTTAGTTGGGAACTGAAGTGTATGGAAACTCTAAGAATGATTATATTCTTTTAGAGAGCTTAAGACGTGTAGGCTTTGAGTGCTTGTAGTTTCCACTCAAGTTGATTGCCTTGAAATGGTTTCCATACTCCAATATTTATATAGCAAAGTGAGGTTATGTCCGTTGGAGAGACAACCTAAAATTGTCTATTTTAGTCCTCTTTGGACTTTGAATCTTGAGGACAAATTCTTGAAAGTGACATATCTTTGTTTTGGGAAGTAAACGACTTGCAGCTTCTTGTCTTGACTTTGATGCACTCTTCCCAATATCGGACTTGAAGATTCAGTAGTCGAACACTAGACATTTCTTCTGATCATTTAATCCATGATAGAGGACAACTTTCCTTATCATTAGGACTGATCTGTGCTCAAGCTTATCTCATCAGCTGACTTGGCCTATCAACAATGTTTGCTAGCTTCTTCAGTTGAGTTGGCTCCTCATCTTCACTGAATCAATTTGTCTTTCTTCTAAGTGTATATCCTTCATGTCACTGAAGTTGACCCTATTAGCACAATTGTCTCTTGCCTTAGACTTGATGTGATCACTTCAAGTTTAGTGTGCTGATCAACTCTACTGGACATCTCTTCTGATCTTGATTGTTTACATGTTAGTAGACTTGGTCCAACTGATGTATTTTTCTGTATTAACCATCAGAGAGATTCTCTCTTTTACTCTGCTGATTTAGCTATCAACACAGTTGAGCACTTGGCTATCAGTAGGGTTGGGATCTTCTGATTCTGAGCCTTGAGAAACTTGATTCTTGAGATCTTCTAAGCTTGTGTTCCCCCTCAACTTATGCATCTAAACATCTATAAGTTGTCTAACATGTCAACTGTTCAACTAGCATGATCTATATGTTCCAACATTCTTGAAACATATTCACTGAATTTTGACTTATCTTGCATGGCATGTCTTAAGGTGTTTTGATATTTTAATCAAAATCTCATTTTATTCCCAACACATTTTCTAATACTTTGTCGAAGGTTGTAAATCGGTAGTCGAACAGATGAGCACAACCTAGCATCTAAGCTGCATAGTCGATCGACCGTCTAGAATTAAATATATATATATATATATATATCTATAAAATTTTCAAACAATAAATATGAAACTCTAATTTAACAAAGTAGAAATTTACAAAAATATCCATAAAGAAATTAAAACTTACAATGATAAGTACATAAATATAATACTTCATTCGTTCCACTATAAGTTTCCCACTTTCCTTTTTTTTTAATGTCCCATAATAAGTTTTCCATTCAATTTTTGACAAATTATTTTCTCTCTCTCAATCACATCACTTATACTTTAAGTATTTTATCATACTTCATCTCATACTAATCTATTATTTTTTCTCTCATCATCACCTCATTTGTACTACATCTATTATTTTATCATATTCCTTAATCTAAACACCCAAAAGAAGTGGGAAACTTATTCAAAGACGGAGGGAGTATAAAAATGCAGTTTTTACCACATTAAATGATACTCCCTCCATCCACCAAATGTAGTCTCATGTAGGTGTGACACAAATTTTAAGGAAAATGTGGATAAAATAGATAAAGTAAGGGTATTATGGGTTCCATTATAAATAAAGTGATTGTTTGTGAATAAAGTTGATGGCAAATTTAGTAATTAAGTGATGGGTTGAAGGGTGATAGTTTTCATAAAGTGTATGTGACTACATTTGGTGGACAAATTAAAGAATATGAGGCAAATGAGACTACATTTCATGGACGGAGAGAGTAGAATTTTATAAAAAATGTTACACATCATGACAAAATCACATGTTTTGCTCGAACCGTTGATTTCATTTGAAAAAATGTGTTTGATCACTCGAATCGAACTTCAACAACACCAGAAAGTAAAAAAAAAAAAAATCGATAATCACTAGATGGACATTAGATCAACCACTAAAGCTTAGGTTCTAACTTTTACAACAAAGATATTTACATGAAAGTAATTCTGAAGGAGTATAATTTTTATAATTTTAATTTCGTAAAAAAATACTCTGAATTATTTACCCACTATATTACTCCATCTTTCCCCATCAAATTTTAACCTTTTATAATTTTATTTAACTCAAATGAAAATAAAGAAAAATGGAGATTGGAAGTATTAATATTCAACCATTGGCAATTGGCGCCAACACAAATTTCCAAACAGTAGAGAGAGAGAGAGAGAGAGAGAATGACAGAGCAGCAGAAACACATAGTGATGCTTCCAGTCTTAGCACAAGGCCATTTAATCCCATTTTTAGCTTTAGCCAAACAGATCACCAAAGCTTTTCCTTTCAAAATCACCATCGCCACCACCCCCCTCAACGCCGGCTACCTCAGAACCGCCATAGCCAACTCCTCAAACCCCCAGCCGCACATCCATTTCTCCGAGCTCCCCTACAACAGCTCCGACCATGGCCTCCCTCCAAACATCGAGAACGCAGAGGCCTTATCCCTCCACCAAATTCCCTTCTTCTTCCAATCCGCTAACTCCCTCCAACCCCACTTCCGAACCCTTATTCAAAACATCTCCGCCGCCGACGCCGCCCCTCCGCTCTGCATAATCTCCGATGTCTTCATGTCCTGGGCTAACGAAGTCGCCAGATCCACCGGCACCGTTAATCTCACTTTCTCCACCGGCGGCGCGTACGGCACCGCCGCCTATGTGTCCATTTGGCAAAACCTCCCCCACCGTGGAACCACCAACGACGATTTTAACGTCCCCGGATTTCCTGATTCATGGACGTTACACATCTCCCAGCTGCATCCGTACCTCAGAGCTGCAGACGGAACAGATCCATGGTCGAAATTCTTCCAAACTCAGATCCAACACTCTTTAACCTCTTTTGGATGGTTGTGCAACTCTGCTGAGGAGATTGAAACATTAGGGTTAGACGTTTTGAGAAAATACCTAAACCGCCCTGTTTGGTGCATCGGCCCCCTTCTCCCCCCAGCCATGTTAGCCGCCGCGGCGAAATCTCGCTTAATCGGCCAACACACCGGGAGAAATCCCGGAGTTTCGCCGGAGAAATGCCTGGAATGGCTCGATTCGCACAAACAGAGGTCGGTTGTGTACATCTCATTCGGATCCCAAAACACAATCAGCTCTAACCAGATGATGGCGTTGGCGCTAGGGTTAGAGGACAGCGGGAAGCCTTTCATTTGGGTAATTAGGCCTCCGGTTGGATTCAATTGCGACGATGAATTCAAATCGGAGTGGCTGCCGGAGGGATTCGAGGAGCGGAATCAGGGACTGGTGGTGCACGGGTGGGCGCCGCAGCTGGAGATACTCTGCCATGGAGCGATTGGGGCGTTTGTGAGTCACTGCGGGTGGAATTCGGCGGTGGAGAGTTTGAGCCAGGGGGTGCCGATGATCGGGTGGCCGTTGGCGGCGGAGCAAGGGTACAATGCGAAGATGCTGGTGGAGGAGCTGGGGGTGTGCGTGGAGTTGACGCGCGGTAAAGAGAGTAGGATTAGTAGAGAGGATGTGAGGAGGGTGATTGAGAGAGTGATTGGTGAGGGAGATGAAGCAGAGGAGATGGGGAAAAAAGCGAGTGAAATTGGGGAGAAAATAAGGGGAGCTTTGAGTGGAGAAGATGAACAAGGTAAAGGATCTTCACTCAAAGCCATGGATGATTTTGTGTCTGCAATTCTCTCTTTCACAAATCAAAACCTCCAACTCCATTAATGGAGATCGGAATATGTTCACTGCTTTTCTAAATAAAACTCCTAATTTACCATTTGATTTTGCAGTTTTGATTAGAAAACTCAAAACTCCAAATTCGATGGAGCTTATTATACTCTCTATTTTTTTTTAAGTTAAGGAAAAATTCGATATATACTAGAGCTCGACATAACACTAATTAAATTTTTTATTTTATTTTATTTATAATTAAAATATATTTATATATAATTATTATATTAGGGGTAAGATTATAAAATTATGTGAGATCAATTAAATTTTTGATCCTAAACTAATCTATTATTATTGAACTTGAACTCTATAAGTACTCGAGCTTGAATATTTTTTACATTATATACGAGTAGCTTATTAGTCCTGGCCAAAAGGTTGTCATAATTTACAAAATGATCAAAATGTTTTAATTTTTTTTAAGTTGTTTCAATTTCTTGTTGTTGAACAAACCTTAACAAAATGTCAATGTTGAAGGGTTATGAATTCAAGTGGAGAAATTAAGACATGGCATGGGTAATTTAAGAATTTAATTTTCGAACCTAACGTACACTTTTTAAACTTGTTCTTACATCAAGATTTGAAGATAAAATCGTGTTCAAGAAAGGCATCACACTTTTGAACAAAGAAGATAACTGGCCCACTTTTTTATGCCGACTATCATCGGATGCACCGCCCGCAGTACATTTTGGAATGTTTTTTTTAAGGGCACATGATATGATTAAGTGATATATTGTTCACAATTTCAAATTTTGAATTGGGTAGTATGTTTGGATTTGTAGATTGTATGGTAAATATTTGGAGTATATATCAGGGATTCAGGACATCCTCAATTCTCGGACTCAAATTATCAATAAATTTATTAATTTACCACTAAATTTGAGTCAAACAGTAAAAACATCTCTAACCATCAAACTCAAATTTTATTTATATTTTATTATATATTTGTTTATCATCACACATATTTATATTTAAATTAAATTAAATTAATTAAAACAAATGATATATTTAATATAAAAATATTAAAAATCAATGAACAAACCACCAAATTCCATAATTGTTAATCAATGATACATTTATAATATGTATATTTTATTTTCTATTGAATTTAAATTATTAATATTTTCTTACAATTAAATTATATACTTTTCATTTTTAAATATACATAATTGTTAATCATAAATTTAAAATTATTTAATTTAAATAATAATTATAAAGTAATAAATTCTAAACAAATGAAACAATAAATTAATAAAAAAAGAACAAAATATATAGAGTGAGAAAAGCTTTGGAACATGGCTGATAGTAAAAGAAAAAAAAATTGCTCTACAATTGAGTTGGTGGCTAATTAGCCACTAAAAAGTAAATTGTGTCAAACTGCCACACAGTGGTGGCCCTGATGGTGGGCCTGAGGGCCGACCACCCTGGGCCCCGAATTTTTAGGGGTCTACTTTTTTATATATATATATATATATATATATTTTTTTTTTTAAAGAAATTAAAAGGTAAAAAAAATATAATGAATCTGAATATCTGATCTAAAATTTACAATAATATTACAACGGTAACATATTAAATATAAATTTATTATGCACTCTTTTTCGAAAATGACCATAACAATTACCCCGGTCAATGCCCAATATCTAATTAAATTCACCGTAGCCGATGGAGAACCGTACATGAGTAGTGCCTATAAATTATCCAGGGTGCTTTCAAACTTTGTATTCCATATTTCTAATTTTCATTCCAATATACTTTGTTACATTCAAGTGGCTATATCTCATCTTGACATCGGATCGGTGATCACGTTTGACAATCAACATCCGGCTTTTTCTTTCAGTTTTTCACGATCCATAATCATGGTTATATTATTCATTTTTTTTTTATTATTTTAGTTTCTTTTATCTCCGATTCTCTATATTTACTTTATTATTGTTGTTGATGTTGCTATTGTTGTCTTAAAAAATAGATTTGAACAATTGCAAACATATGATAATATTTTTGGATTTTTATTTGATTCAAATAAATTAAAATCTTTGGATAATAATAAATTAAAAAAATGTTGTGAGAATTTAGGGAATACTTTGAAGCACGACAACTCTTTAAATATTGATTCAAATTATTTATTTTCTAAACTAAAAGTGTTGCAAGTTACTTTATCAAAAAAAAAAAAGGCTATTGAGATTCTTGAATTTGTAAATGTTTTGGGTTGCTATCTTAATGCCTTAATTGCTTATAGAATATTATTGACTATTCCTGTGACCGCAACATCAGCTGAAAGAAGTTTTTTTCTAAATTAAAATTGTGAAAAGGGTAGGGCTGCTGTGTACTCAAGTACACGGTGTACTTGAGTCCACTTGCAGCCCTATTTATGTGGATAAATAATATATTCCACGCAAATATACCAACTAGCCATTTTAGCTTAGTGGTTGCCCCTTGAGTTATTTTCCCCAAGGTCATAGATTATAAAAGTGCAACACTAATAATTAAAAGGTGTATCATTGATAGTCATAAAAATGCAAGATTAAATAATAAAATTTGTGAAATTAATAACAATTTTTTAAAAAAAAATTAGGAACAGTTTATCTAGATTATAAAAGTGCAAGACTAATAACCAAAATGTGTATCATTGATAGTCATAAAAGTGCAAGTTTAAATAATAAAATGTGTCAAATTAATAACAATATTTTTCAAAAAATTAGGAACAATTTATGTAGATTATAAACTAAAAGTGCAACACTAATAATCAAAAGGTGTATCATTGATAGTCATAAAAGTGCAAGATTAAATAATAAAATTTGTGAAATTAATAACAATTTTTTAAAAAAAAATTAGGAACAGTTTATCTAGATTATAAAAGTACAAGACTAATAACCAAAAGGTGTATCATCGATAGTCATAAAAGTGTAAGTTTAAATAATAAAATGTGTCAAATTAATAACAATGTTTTTCAAAAAATTAGGAACAGTTTATGTAGATTATAAAAGTGCAAGTACTAATAACCAAAAGGTGTATTTTAATTGTCATAAAAGTGCAAGAATAAATAAAAAAATGAGTGAAATTAATAACATTTAAAAAAAAAATTAGGAACAATTTATTTAGATTATAAAGGTGTATCATTACCCTACACTTTTCAGTTATAATATCATACACTTTTCAATTATAATAATATACATTTTTCATTAATATATAATTTACATTTTTCATTAATAGAACATACATTTTTCATTAAACGATCATACACTTTGCAGTTATAATAACATACATTTTTCATTAATAAAACATACACTTTTCATTAATAGATCATACACTTTGCAGTTATAATAACATACACTTTTCTTTAATATATAACTTACACTTTTCAGTTATAATATCATACACTTTTCAGTTATAATAACATACACTTTTCATTAAAAACAATGTTGCACTTTTTAATATAGTAACATACACTTTTAATTAAAAAAATAAAGATACACTTTTTAGTTATAATAACATACACTTTTTCAAAAAAAAAAATCGGAAAAAAAAAATCGAAAAAAAAAATTGAAAAAAAAATCGAAAAAAAAAGTCAAAGTTTGACCGTTGACTGGTCAACGGTCAACAGTCAACATTTGACTGGTCAAAGTCTACTGGGCTGCGGGTCGGGTCGCAAAAATTGGGCCTGAGAAAAACATTGGGTAGGGTAGGGCTACAAATGGGCCTAGAGTACACCGTGTACTCAGAAACATACAAGAATTTGGCTTGTGAAAAACATATCTACGATCCACTGTGTCACAAGAAAGATTAAATGGTCCTTTAAAAAAAAAAGATTAAATGGACTAACAACTTTATTAATTGAAAATGATATGCTAGAACAAATTAACTATGAAGATATTATTGATAAATTTGCTTCTCAAAATGCTAGAAGAAGCCATTTTAATTCATTTTTAACATATACATACATATTTCACTTATTTTATTTGATGATGTTCAGAGAAGGGGCCCAATTTTTTTATTCCCCAGACCCACAAAATCTCAGGACCGGCTCTACTGCCACCATCATTACCACAACATTGGACAGCATTTAGGAGGCAAATAGGGTATTTGCTACCCCCATTGGAGTGCCCTTAGAAAACCGTCCGCAAATTACTGAGCTACACTGAACCCTCATTATTTAGCAATTTCAGCAGTTTTTTTTTAATGTATAATGAAAAAGTTATTGTAACTTATTTGGATGAACGGACTTGGAGGATTTTGGCACTGAAATTCCGAAGTTTCCCTTGGTCATTTTCAACAAAACATTCACCATTCACACTGACTCATGTGAACACCAATGTTGTTTGACACAATCAATAAAAAATCTATAAAATTGATCTTGAAATTGAAATTAAAATTGCGAGACAAGTCAAAATTTTAAATTGTTAAACTGATTATAGTTTAAAAACTAACGAGATCGTCGAACTGGTGTATTTTCGACGGAAAAATAACTTAAAGATTTAAACCAGAACAATTTGAAAATTTAGTAATTGTCTTCTCCCCAGAAAGAAGAAAAAAAAAGCCTACAATTTTCGGCAATTTTAAAGTATAATTAAATAAGCCACCAAATTGCGGTAACAAAAAATTGAATAGCACAAATGGATAACATAACATTTTGACGAGAACCAGATCCAAATCGAATATGAAATCAAAGCAAATCTGAGTAGCATAAGATGAAAATGACGAGAACTTGTCTATGTGGAATACTATAAAACTGCCATCAAGATTGGAAGGGTGAGAAATTGATTTTCGGTGCACGGTGCACCACGTTGGAACCAAATACAACTTTAACACTTCTCCTAGCTCCAGTTCTTCATTACCAGAGTTTACAGATTAGGGATGTCGATTTATACTGAACCCGTGATGACCAGTCCTATCTTCAACACAATTGGGGCAATTTTTTTTGTCTATTTTTCTGTTTTAATTTGGAGAAAATTGAAAAACTTTAAATTCGGGACGGTAATTATATGCTCTGTCCCGAAATATAATATGTGCATATTTTGTATACTTATGTATGTATACAGATATATATTCAAATATTGTTTCGATTATTTATATTTTACTCTTTTAATTTTTTTATATAAATAATTTTATAATATAATTGATTCTGACATAATAATTTTTTTTAGAGAAATATAATGATTATTAAAGTAGAAAAATAATAATTCAAATTTCAAGGAGAAATGTGAAGTTCTGCCATTTAATTTTGATAAAGAAATATATATCTTGCAAACAATTTGTAATAATGGTCATTTTGCATGAGATGATTGGTGGAGCATAAAGGATTTAAGAATTTTTGTAACACTTTGGAATCATCTCTTTCAAGTTGTGTCAAGAAACAAAATTAAAGGGGATTACATATACATGAGAGTGAGAAAGATGGCACATTGAAAATTTTGGAAAAGAATATGATGGTCGGATAGTCGTGACAACAAATATGTAGACATCCTGATTCCTAAAGAAATGTTTCATGACAGTCACAACTCACTTCATTGACAAATGACAATATATATATTTGGAAGCTGCATAATGGAATATTAGGTATATATTAGTTTAATGTATATTTTCAATGAATTTTTATAGTTACGTGTGCTACGAAATATATATGAAGTTATATTTTGCATACTTTTGTAGGTTTATCTATATTCCAAGTTCGCATACAAATGATGCTCTTTGTGAAGCATTATTTGAGTGTATTGAATTGAAACATAGATAGAAATATCGAATTGGTCGGTAGAGAAGCTTTATTTTGATGCTTTCTTATTTGGTGATGAAGTGCATCTATATGCGTTGTTGTGCATATATATATATATCAAGTATCTAATCTTAAAATTATACTCCATATTTGTATTTAATAAAAAAAATACAATATAAATATAAATTAAAATTAAAATTGAAATTATAAAAAACTGAATAATACATATTTTTATAGATATTGAAAGTAGATATTTTATTGAGAAAATATATAGACTCAATATTAAGCCCAAATTCCTTGGTAATATATTTGTGTGTATATAAGTATATAATTAAATTTATTTTTAACTACCACATTGGAAGAAAACTCATTAATGAATAAATATGTGTATATTTGAAAGATTAAAAAGAATTACATACTCGAAAATATCAAAATTAAGGTTGTTGTATCTCATCACTTATAATTTATAAAATGAAAAATGAGACTCAGAGACTGAATGTCGTGAAACTATGTATATAAAATTAAAAGTACACGTCCCCGCAACTTGAATATAAGAATGTGCTACAGTACATCTTTTCTTTTCTCTTCACTTCATATCCATCATTTTACATTGAGAAAATACCAATATAAGAACGATATACTAAAGCTTTAAGTTTAACCAATGAAATTTTCAAATGTAATTTATACTTAATAATGAGCAATAAATAGAAATGAAGGTGCAATAAATAAGAAATGTCCCCATATAATATAGCCCTGGGCAGGCCCTGGTGAGCATGCAATTCAAAGTGGGCTGGGGATTGACGTATCAATTGGAATTAGGATGGGGAATTTTTGTCCCCTAACCCGTCCTGAAACCCGACCCGACGGGAATTATTTTTAAATCCCCATTCCCGTCCCGATCGGTATCGGGGTTTTCTCGACCCGAATCGAAAATCGAATTTTTTATTTAATTATTATATCTCCTTAAAAAAAAATGCCACTGAGAATCAATTATATTATAAAATAATTTATTTAAAATAATTTAAAAGAACAAAACATAAATAATCGTACAATATTTGTATATACAGATATATATATATATATATATATATACATAATGAATATATAGAGAGAGATATACATACATAAATATAAAAAAAATATGCATATAATATATTTCGGGGTCGGTTCGGCGCGGGGCATATAAATATCGTCCCCGCCCCGTCCCCGATTTAAATTTTTTCGGTTTTCCCCGAAATCGAACCGAAACCGAAAAATACACAAAAAAACCGTCCCAATCGGGGCGGGGTCGGAACGGATCACCACGGGTTCGGTATAAATTGCCATCTCTAATTGGAATGCTCAACACACAAAACAGCTAGATACGAAGATAAGAATATTATCCTCCGTTCCGTGATAACTTGCATATTTATGAGAATGAAATGAACTCACATCGAACCCCATCTCCGATTAGATCAATTTCTCTATTTTACATTTAGTCAATGATGAAAATATCGCTATCGCAACAAATATCGCAATCTTAATTTTACGGATATATCGCTGGATATATCGATATTGCAAATTTTTTGAAAAAATAACGAAAATCTTAGAAATTTAACACAAAATTTTAGGAAATATTATAATATAGTACTATTATGCATGTATTCCATCCAAAATTCAATAAAATTATATGTTTAAAACACACATATAGATAATAAATTATACTCCCTGACGAAAACTAATTGACAACATAATGTATACATTACAGAATGATTAAATATACATGATAAAATATAATTAATATCAAAATGTTCACCTATGAGATTCAAATATAGTAAGTGAAATGACATGTCCAAACAATATTGATACTAACTCATCACATTATAATAATTTAGGATATAGTTATGCACCTGTCATTCATATGTTTTAAAAAATTACTAAATATATGAGGTGAATTGAGAATATATTCATTTGCACTATTAAAAATAAAATAAAAGGTATAATTTTATACATATAAAAATAAAATTTTAAATAAGTTTGCGATTTTTTTTTTCAGATTTTGCAATATTGTGCGATATCGTGCGGTGTATTCGCGATATTTTTCGATTCCCGTCCAATTTTACACTACGGTTGAACGATATCGATATTTTGCGATATATCCGTGATACTCGGAAAAAATACATTAGACCCCAATATTCATATCGCAATATCCAAATTTACGATATATCCATGATATTTCGCGATATTTTAATCCTTACTGAAAGTGTGCGTGCAAGTGTATACAGAGTGTTGTCTGTAGTGTTGGCACAGACCAGACAACAATAGAGCAGCGGAAATTAAAATAACACTTTACAAATGAAGTATTTCAAAATTTGTGTAGATTAAAAATAATCTACACGAATCACTTATATTAATTATAATATCAGTGAAGCAAATCTACAACCTCATAAGGTTTTGAACAACTACAACTCGAATGAGTTTGAAAAGATTACTAGAAAATATGAAACTATCTCCCTTATCTATAAATATATAATACACCTACATATTACTATTTATAGTTTCGGCGGGAAAATTTGTGGGCCTTTGATCGTTTTCTTCATTTTGATCTTGACCGTTCATTTGGTCTTCTTTATAAATATGGTAACCCCCATTTATTATTTTTATTTAATATTTTTCATTTATTACTCTTAATCTTAACCGTTGATATTTGTAGATTGAATTGTGTCCTTCAGATCAATTTCATAAGATTTGTAACGTCTTTCTCATCTTCTCTATAAATTCGTCATTTTTATTTGGCATTCTCATCAAATCTGTTTTCTCTCTTCGTACAGTTCATATGTAGTTAGTGTTGTTTTTCTTTTGTGATGATGTAATTTTGTAATTCTAAAAATTATATACTCAACATTTTAATTTAGATATGTAGTTTAGTTGTTTTTTCATTTTTGCACGATGTAAACGCTTGAAACTTGAAGACCTAACTGTTCATCAAAGATTGATCCTCTTCCTCAATTGTACAGCAGATCTTTTTTTCCACACTCTGTGATTCGTTTATATGTAATGTTATTTTCTTTTATTTAGCATCTTCAGCAACATTGATCCTCTTCCTTTAAAGGATTGGACAACTAATCCTTTTTTGACTCTCATTGGTACTCCTGTTCCATTTCTGTGGCATTACTCTTTTTTTTTTTTTGCTCTATTAATAACATTATTAACATACCATTTCTGTAACTTTACTCTGTTTTTTCTCTATTAACTAGATTCACATTGACCGATATTAAAAAAAATCATGATGTTCTCTAATTTGCTTTTTTAATATGTTGTACACATCTAAAATATACATATGATGTTCCTCCTACTGATTTGTGTTTTTCGTGAATCTTAATCCATTTCTACATCAAACAACATATTAATCATTTTGAACTTTGCCGATTATATCATTATTTTTTAACAATCAAGATTAGACACCAATTTAGATCATGAGAAAAACATTTTTAACTCAAAATTTAATAATAGATGGACTTAATTGACCTTCCCAACATTAAAATTAACGTAAAACATCATCAGGTTTAAGTTGAATCCTAAACAACATCACACGTTCAAGGAAGTCCAGAATTTAAAAAAGAATAACACCAAATTCATCCTATAATAAATTAATAAAATATAAAAATGAAAGTAAATATTATTTGAAATAGAATGAAAAGTTGGTTAATCTTATACATTATCTACAAATTAAAAGAAAATACCTTGAAGGAATTAATTGATGAAAAAATTTAGCTTAAATTGAAGGTGGTTATGGAGAAAATATCTTTCAACGGAGTAAATTACGTATTTATTATTAATAATAATTATTTAAGCTTACAATTGATTTTAAATACAAATTTGACAGAAATTTATTGATTATGTTATATATTTAATGTATTTAGACGAAATAATTATAGGCTGTCAATTTAAATTTGACTAAGTGACAAAATTTGACTTTCATTACAAACATTTTTCAAGAAAATAATTTAATTAGGGGTTATAATATGTCATTCATAAAACACGTTAAATTATTGAGAATAACTGGATTTAATTTAACATATCAAGAAAACTTAAAATAATTTTTTAAACATATGGAATGACTGGTTAATTTATTTATTTATTTAAGTAATTACCTCAAATACGTTTAGAATTTAAGATTGATACTATAATATGGAAATTTTCCTTAATTTAATTAAATACATTGAAGGAAATTTAAGATTATTTAAGTCATTACCTTAAATATACATATGATGTTCTCAATTATTTACCTGCACCTTCAAATTTGTAAATAATTAAGTATGATAACTATGACTTTGGGTAAATAATTAATAATAAAGGCATAACTTAATAAACCTAGAAAAATTTTCTCCATAATCTCATCGATGAATGTTGAGAAATACTTTAGGCATCAATTAATTATTTCCTTAAATTAGGCATTTTACCTCATTTATAATATATGACAAATTACATTTAATTGACTAAATAATTTTTACTTAATTTACTCAATTAGGCAGTAAATAATTAATAATTCACTCAATAAATTTGTTTTTCTCTATAATTACCTCCATAATTTATATCAGAATTTTTAATTTATGTTAAAAGACATTTAAAGATTTACCATAATAATATGCTTAATTGTAGTTACTAGGTTATTGTTTAATTACTGATACATTATTATAGAGATATAATGTATATAAGTATTTTAAATTTAGGTTAAAGGCATTTATAATGGAAGTACATAATTTATTCAATTATGCATGTATAATTTATTCGGTCCATTTAATTTACGATTGAAATTAATTTTAGTTCAGTGTGATAACTATAACTTTGTACATATTTTGATTAAAATCTTCCACTACAACAAATCTCTATATTTTAACAATAATTAATTACTCATTAAGGGTAGGACTTTTCTACCGTGAGACAGGGGGTTCGCCCTGTCTTACAACAAGCGTCCAATAAATTGTTGACACGTCATATTGGCATTTCGTCGTCATTTTAGAAAATATTTATTTTTTATTAAAAAAATATAAAATTACAAAAATATCCTTATAATATATTTTAAAAAACACTATAAATTTACAAATTTAACATTCTTCTATACTCCACTTTTATTTATTCAGTATCGATCAAACAAATTTATAATCCAAAAAAATTGTAAATATAATAGATATATCAAACAAAACTCCACAAGCATAAGAAAAATCAAACACATCACTCCTCAAATGAAGAATCATAAATAAATTTGTAGAAAAAGTATAATTTTGAATCCCTAAATCCATTTCACACGGGTGTAAAACTCTCCACACTTAGCCCTAAAAACACCTAATTCTTGAACTTTCTATTCCTATTGTGCCCCACACTCGGTCGTTCCCACACAGAATTTGACAATGGATTGAGTTTTCTGCAATTTCTTAGTTTGTTAATTAAATTGGGTTTTCTGTAATGAACTTTTGTATCAATCTAATTGAAATCAGAATTTGGTTTTGTCTGACTGTTGATTTCTTCTGGTTTCATTTTTTATGTTCATTGGTAAAGTGGCGTGTTTCGCAAACGGAGATGTCGTCTTGGTTGTGGAACTTCCACAATTACTTCGGTGGTTTTACATACAACGGCTCTAAGGGCTCCAAAGCCTTCGTCTTTCTCCAAAATCTCATATTATTGTTAGCACTCTTCACCAGTATCCATATAAAATTACCACATTATAATCATCGGATCACATTGCAGGAAGAAATGAAAGATATGATTTGCGGGGAAGGGGAGAAGGATGAGGGCGCTTCTGGGTGGGGAAGATAACTATCTTTTAATTTGATTAATTTTGTAATTAGTAGTAATTGATTTAGATGATATATTATTTGATGATGTTCGTTTTAATAATAATATATAAGAACATTTATGTCATTTTATAATTAAATTTATTTATTTTAAATTAAAAGGATATTTTCGTCTTTTTATATATATATTAATTTAATTTATTAGTAGTGCGATTGCATAGAGCAAACGCACTAATGCGAAGTGTAATCATATAAAATAAATTTCATACGTTAGATCAACGATCTAATGGTATTTAAAATATTGTCTTCTGTGAGACAGGGCTCTTATAGTAGAAAGACCCTTAAAAGTATTTAATTCTTTGTTTCATTGTCTTCTTAATCTTTATAAATGTTGTTCTTTTAGCTATTCATTCATAACTTTCAATTCTACACATTCATTTTATCAACTATTTTTTCTCATCACGTATTCGTTTAGTTTTATGATATATACAAGTTCACATATCTTTTTTTCAGTTCGTTTTATTCATAACGAACAAAACTAAGCAATTTTAATACATCATTTAAATTAATTAATATCTTACAATTATATTGATAGAAATTTTGTACTCAAAACTAAAAAATATATATAATAAAATTTTATTAACGTTAATCAATTTCAGTTGCATATTCAATATATTTAATAGATTTGCTTTTGAATTTTGTTACTATTAATTTTAATACTTATTTTTTACTCAAAACTTAAAGATAACTTTAAATTTAATTAACGGTAACCAAATGTACTTCATGTTGCATATCAAATAGTTATAAATATATTTTTGTAATTTTTATTTAAAGAATGTTAGATTTTTACTATTATCTTAACTATTTTAAAATTTCATAATTTGTTAATTATTATTCTCTATATTTTTTTATGTTTTTTTGTTTTATTTAATATTTCCTCCCATTCAATTTAAAATATTATTTCGATCATTTACTTTATTTTCAATTTAAAAGTCCATAAACACGATACTAATATTAATGTTACTACTTTTACTTATTATAGCCATATTTTTCTCAAAAAGAAAAAAAATATATATATATATATCTTTTTTTTTTCTTATCTAAAAAATAAATAAATATATATATATATATATCATTTTTTTTCTTATTTATCACCACTGCTTTATCGAGTTACTACTTTTATTTGTTATTGGCATATTCTTGTATAAAAAATTAAATTTGTGTTGGTGTTTATAATTAGGTTTATTTTTCTCTTTCTCTTTACTTTAATTTATAGTAATAATTAATTACGTTGGTATTTATTTTTTTTTACATCTATTTTTATTAATTATATTACATTTACTACTAATATTTAAGACCTCATTTATTTAAATTATAATATTGACAATACTTATTGTCATTTAAATTTGATTACTTTAATTTCTCTTCTTTCCAAATAGTTGACTCTTCATTATTATAAAATGATTAGTTCTACAACTTTTTTATTACACACTTTCAATTGCAATTTCTAACTTTTGTATATCTATCATCATGTCTTCTTTTGATTCTTCAATCCTTCATAAAACAAAAGTGAAAAATAATTTGATTTCAGGTAACTTTTATGTTGTGTTATTTTTATGAAAGCACAAGTTTTTTTTTATACATAAAAATCAAAATTCATTCAACTAAAAAAAATATACTCCCTCCGTCCCCTGAAAAGCTTTCATTTGATGGAACGAAGTTTAAGGTAAAAGTATAATAATTAGAGTTTTAAATGTAATTTTGTAAACTTTTATTATATAAAGTAAATGAAGTAGTTTGATTGAGTGTATGATGAATCTCAAAAGATATTGTATGAAGGGTAAATACGTGTATATCGTGAGAGTGACTATGAAAACTTTTCATGGACGGAAGTAGTAGTTCATAAATAAATCAAAATAAATACATTAATATTGTTGTAATTTGAGTTGCATTTTAATTAATATATTTTCATATTTTAATTTAACCCTATTAAATTTCATTCTTCTATTTTGGACATTTATTTTTATATATAATTAAATAATTGTTAATATTGTTGTCATTCTTTTGTGTAAATATTAATCCTCCAACATTGAAATGTATTAATTTATTTTTAATTCATTTATTTAATAAATATAATGTTTATTTACACATGTAGATACTCTTTTTGTGAAATAAGTTGATATCGATCGTCATATCATTAACGAGTATCCCAGAAATAATTTTAGGTTCTTCATAAAATACGCACCGTCAAATCATGAGAGTTACAGAGATTGGATGGTGAGTTTTGTATTTTAATATATTAGGAAAACACATTTATTTGGTGTATTATATTAGTATATATATATATATATTAAATTTAAATATTTATTTATTAAATCCAGGATTTTTCAGTAAATTTAGGAAGGTTTATTAACATGTTGATTATTAATAAAGTTAAATTTATGACTTCTATTTTACGATGTTTTCAATACTTTTTGTATTATTGTATATTTAGATCATTTTTATTTGATTAAAATAGATTCTCAGTATAAATGGTCATATATATTACATGGTATTACATTTCAATAAAGTTAACAACAATTATATTTTATTTCTTATTTTTTACTTTAATGATTATTTTATAACAATTTTAGATAGTTCAGTTTAAGGTAGTCAACAAAAGTTGTTCAAAATTTTTATAAATAATATTATGTTCGAATAAATTTATCTCCTCAAACTATTATACTAAAATCGTCTATTTGCATCATTAGAACGAAGCTGGAAACATGAAACTAATCGAAAATGCAAGTTTGCACATTATAAAAGTTACAATGTGATATATTTTGTGTTAATTTATTTTTTTAATGTCAATTTTTTTAATTATATAGTTTATAATTTTATTTTTTAAACAATCTCTGTTGAATATTTTTGTTCATTTTTTAAAAAAAGAATCTGGATTCATTGTATGGAAGTATTATATCTCGACAAGTTTACTTAGTTAAGTATGTGCACAAGTTGATTAATCATAGTAATTCTCATATAATTCGACTATCATATAACCGATGCAAGTTAGTATCAGATGTCTGTATTCGTAAATTAAAATGATCAAATCATATTTTGTAAAGTTGATAACAATGATGTTGGAGTTATTGGTTCGTTCGCGCGCATTTTCAGTTGCAAGACTTAGTTCTTGATTTTGAGTTGTTTGCTTAGCTTTTCGTATGACAATCACACTATTTTGTTGAATTTTATTAGTATCATCAATTGATTTATATTTATTCAGTTTTTTATTTGTATTTTGATTCTTTGTGTTATTTATTAGTTTATGTGTTGTTGCAACTTATTTAATTTTTATTTGTTGAAATGTTATTTGAATGTTAATTATGATTATGTTTTATATATTATTGAAGGTTCAATTTTATTTAATATAGTTGAAAGATAAACAATGTAAAATATTGTTGAAATTGTGATAATATGTTTACATTGAAAATTGAAATGCTTCAAGTTTGTGATAATATTTTTTTACTTTATTTATATACTGGATACTTCTCTTTTATTAATTTACACATTAACATATTTATAATTCTCATTATATAATATATTTTTTAACATTTTTGTTTTATAATATATGTATATTTAAAAAAACAAATTAAGATCACATGTGAGTTTTTAGTTATATGGATATGTATATTTATTTTGAAAGTAATATCAATTTTTTTTATATACAAATATATTTTTTAATTTAATAATATTTTTATATTGTATAATTTTTAATTTTTTTTATATTTAAAATAATCTTTTGATCCTATATTTTGGTTATTCTATTATATAGTTTATTACATTATTGCTACATAAATTTAAGTATTATTTTTATATATACACCATTATAAATATTATTGATTGAAACCAATTTAATTTCAATTGAACATGAACCTAGATGATAATTTATTTTTTTATATTTAATCATATCAATATTACTAATATTGTATGTAATATTATAATTAATTTTAATTTTGTTTTGCAACGAATTGCTAATAGACAATAAAAAAGTTTTAGATTAAAAAGAAGAAAGAAAAGATAAAGGCCATAAGCTCACAAGTCGAACCAGAGTCCAAGGTGCCATCGAAAAATGGTAGACCCCAAAATACGACCTAGCAATAAAAATGATTAAAAATTTCGAAAAAAATTGATCAATCTAGGAATCTGAAATCGGGTGAAGGACTGTGGAGGGTCAAATGCATCGCCCCCACTGCCCTTGAACTTGGAGACATAGGTGAAATCATTATCAAGTCCTAGCGGTTAACTAATAGTGTAGTTCGTGTAGGCTCTATCCTCGAATTCATTGATAGTGTTGCCCGAAATTTGGTGATGGGATAGGATCCCCCAGGCCTCCTGGGGCTACTACGTTTCTTCGTGGGACAAGTCGAGACTGCCCGAGTAGGGGTAGGAATGTCGTTGGTAGTAGCTTCCAAATTCAGACTGTTGTTGGCCGCTGCAGCCACAGGATCCTCTGAGGGCTCATCCTTGCTGAGACCAGAGAATGAGTTTCTCACTAGGACTGGATCGACTTCGATATCCGGGAAGGGTTTCCGTGGGGATGCTCGGGGCTGGAGGTCTAAGGGAGAAGGCCTCGACCGTCTTCTGTGCCGGGTCCTACCACAGGAGTCGTCGCGAGGAGGCGGTTGAGCCTGTCCCATAGCGCAACGAGCAGGCACGTGTCCAACTACCTTATAGTGGCTATAGAACTTCGGAAGTTGCTTATATAACACCTCCACCGTCACAAATTGGTCCTCAGATTCAAGGATCAGCCGCTCCAAAAGAGGTTGTTTCATATCCACATCGACCAAGATTCTAGCATATTGAACCATGATCTTAATTGATGTGTGGCCGTTCATCTTAATGAGTTTTCCAACCGTCGATGTCGCAGCCGAAAGAACCGTGGATTGCCAAAGTGGAGTATGTACTGTTAAAGAAAAAAGGAAATTAAATGTGGAGCCGTTGATTACTTTTATTAATCAAAGTGGATGCAAACGAAAAATTAAAACTAAAGTGATGATATGTTGTTGGTATTTTTGTGAAGGTTGGTCAGATTTTAAAAAGTATAATAGTTTATCTTTTGATGATATAATTAATTTTTTTGAGTATAAATATTTAGATATGTATGTTAAGGTATATCCGACTATTTTTTTTTTTAAAGATACTGTCAATCCGATTTTTCTTCAAGACTCTATTACTTTTGTTATTTGTAACTACCAATCATTTGTTATAATTTTTATTTTATTTTCTATTATATAGGTACATTTTTTATTTAATAGAATAATACATTTTTTTCAGGAGAAATTAGAAAATTTTATTTTATCAATGATTTTTTTTCAATTTATGGGTGAGGATATAATATGTGTTGTATACATTTGTTCTTTACATTTTTATATTATTTGCTATTATTTTAATATATTGCTGATTATTTATTAATAGACCTGGTGGAAAACAATGGGTGGTGGAGTTGGATTTTCAAAATTCAATTTACAAGTTTGGTAAATGATGAAATTCTTTTATTCGAGATAACAAAATTATTTAATATAGTTAAACGACATTTTACTATGATGGATTGTTAACTTTTTATGTAAAAGTTCATTTTTGAACAAAACTCGATATGTTTAGCAAGGTATGACATTTTTTTTGTATGTTTATATATATATATATATATATATATATATAATTTAGTTCAATTTATTTTTACTTTGATTCATTTTGTTAAGGTTGTTCAATTTAGTTCAATTTATTTTAATTATTTTTTATACATTTAATTTTTTATATTTTTAATGCAGTTTGTTCCGTATTTATGTTGGAATACATATTAAAATGAATTATTTTTTCATTCAAATTTTGTGATGATCATATTTGGTGATGCATAATGGAAGGTTAAGTTGAAAAAGGAAGGAAGAACAATTTTTCGTCAAACTAGATTTGCAAAATTTGTTAAGGATAATTCTTTGAATGTGGGTTGCAAGTGTACTTTTCACAATATTGAAGATCCAAAATTAAAATTTAGACTTTTAGTTAAATAATAGTAATAATGTTACTTATCAATATTTTTTGAATAAATAATGATCTTTCCGCTTAATTATTTTGTATATATAATAAATTTTTGAATTTCAATTAATTTATATAATTTTTTAAAAATTTATTACTGTCATATTTTTTGTAGTGTAAGTATAATTTATTTAACACCTCATAATGAATTTGAGTGTAATTGGTGATGCATAATGGAAGGTTAAGTTGAAAAAGGAAGGAAGTACAATTTTTCTTCAAACTAGATTTGCAAAATTTGTTAAGGATAATTCTTTGAATGTGGGTTGCAAGTGTACTTTAATTTTCACAATATTGAAGATCCAAAATTATAATTTAGACTTTTAGTTAAATAATAGTAATAATGTTACTTATCAATATTTTTTGAATAAATAATGATCTTTCCGCTTAATTATTTTGTATAGATAATAAATTTTTGAATTCCAATTAATTTATATAATTTTTAAAAAATTTATTACTGTCATATTTTTTGTAGTGTAAGTATAATTTATTTAACACCTCATAATGAATTTGAGTGTAATTGTTATTGAGAAATATTAATCACTCAGGGGCTTGTTCAATGGAATCAAATTTGTGTCATTTTTTAAAATATTTTTTCTTATTTTTTTATTTTTGCATTTGGAATTCTGCATTTGCTTTATCTTTATCTTTAAATTTATAATATAAATATATAATATTTTGTTCTATGAGTATGTGTAGGTTGATTAATTATAACTAGATTGAGTGTTAAGTTCTTGAAGCTAGGGTTATAATTGGAAGTAGAACATTAATTTTGATATCTATACTAACGTTGACTACTTCTAGATTGCTTTCAAGTTTCAATGTAGATAATTTTCATTGATTGTGTCATATGATATGTCTATAAATAAAAGTTAGGGACAATCGTTTTCTTATGTAGGTATATTTTGGCATAATCTTGTATTTAGTTATACTTAATTATATGTAACTGTGTTTAGAATAATAAATTATCATGGTTGGGAGATCTTACTATGTCATGACAACAATCGTGATTGCAATATCACAAAAAATGTAATGTTTTATGATGTTTTTAGTTATATATAATTTTATAATAATTTAATTATTTTACCATATTATAAACATAATTATATCTCAATATTTGACATTAATTTTATATACTTATAATGAATATAAATATTATAAAAATAAATATAAGATATTAATTTAATTAGATTTCAAGCATAAATTATTAAATAAAAAAAAAATTGCAAATTTTATTTATTATAATAAATATGAGTTAATAATAATTAATGTTATAATTATGATAATAAATAATACTCAAATTTTAAGAAAAAAATACATAAAGTAATACATAGTATTATAGGGTATTGTAGGTCTATTATGAATAAAATGATTGTTTGTGAATAAAGCTGATGACAATTTGAGTAATTAAAGTGATGGTTGAAGGATGACTGTGTCTATAAAGTATATGTAACTACATTTGGTGGACGAAGAATATAAAGCAAATGAGACTACAGTTCATGAACGAAGGGAAGTAATATATATATATTTGTAATATAATTTAGTGATATTATAAATTGACACTATAAAAAAATAAAATTTAAAATGCTGTGACATTTTTCAACATATCTGGCCGTGCGCTAGCACGGGTGCCCTACTAGTAGATCTAACATAAAATCCTAGTAAAAGACAATGATTATACACACAAATATTCGGGTTTATAAGTGTGTGCAAATCTACAAGAAAGAACAAAGTATATTCCTAACTAGAAGCGTTGCGCATTCCATAGACTAGTAATCTTGTTTAGCTTTCTCTCTTGTGTATCTTGTATTGAAGTCAGTGTCCTCTATTTATAGACTTGTAGTACGAACTGCCTTCAATCTCCTTAATCATCTCAGCCATTGGATCAAGGTAGTTTTGGTAACCTCCCTTCACAACTCCATAATTTTAGGAATTTGTATAATAATGCTTAGAAACTACTCACTCCCGTGCAACTGCATGACCTAGGTGTTGCCCACGTCTTCTACATACATTAGGGACATCACTAAGCAACAAGTGTAAGGTTAGAGTTAGTAAAAGGAGAAAGGGCAAATTCTGATGTTGTCTTAGGTGTTGGATCATTTAGCACAACACTTGACTGAAGTGTTGGATCATTAAACAAAACACCTATTCCAACATCAACAATCTCCCCCAATTTGACCTTTCTACATCAACACTACTGATGTTCGCACAACAAAAATATTGACTAAGAAATTAACACAATTGATATTTCAAAATAATGAAGTAGCAGTTGTATTAGATCAAATTAATAAAAACAACATCTAAACCAAATAACATGTTTAGATTTAAATAACTTAGACATAAGGGAAATCCTGATTAATAAAGGAAATAACAGAAATATAAATCCTACAAGCATGACAAACAAATAAAGAAAGATTATGTAAATAAGTAAAGGAGAGGATTGGGCTGAATAACACTTCAGCAGCATCTTCATGGATCTGGACAAACTCCCCCATACTTTATAACTTCTCTAATTTGTATGCTTTCATAAATCTCCATGCACGGTCTTAATGACATCAACATCTTGTGCATCTTCAGCTACTGCCTTATCACTTTCTTGCATAGCTTATGTTTCTTGATTGTCACCATCAATGTTGATTGTGAAAGAAAGAACGAATTATTAATGATGTTGTCAAATATGTTGTGACATTCATCACAACACACTACAAAAAACCATCCATATGGAGAGGGTTTTGGCGAGGGTAAAGCCCTCGCTAAACAATTTGGCGACAGCATAGGCGAGGGGCAGTCGCCGTCGCCTAATTGCTCCTCGCTAATTTATTGGCGAGGGTGCCCTCGCCAAATCCCGAGGCCAAATTGGCGAGGGCCAAACACACTCGCTAATTGGCGAGGGCCAAACACACTCGCGAATTGGCGAGGGCCATACCCACTCGCGAATTGGCGAGGGCGCGTGCCGTCGCCAAATAGCGAGAGTGAATCCCGTCGCCCAGTCGCGAGAGTCATAACCCTCGCCAATTCCCGAGGGCAAATCCCGTCGCCTTTTTCCGAGCGCGACACCCCCTCGCCAATTCGCGAGATTTAAAAAAAAAACAGACCTGGGTTTCGAACCCAGGTCTCTAAGCCAGGCCACCCTTTATTCCCAATTTTCGCGAGCATGGGGGGTCGAACTCGCGACCTCCCGGAGGCTGAAGAGTTTATGCGCCCCCGTGTGCCAATTAGGTTAGGAGCTTTAGTCGTAATATTTCAAATGCATTATATATTTATCCCTTTTAATTTCTGTTTTTATTCTTTAACTCAATTAATTTAATAAATTACCAACTATATGTTATTCTTTTACAAACCCCTCATTACTAAATTTAATAACTTACACTTATATATATATATTAATTAACTCAATTTATTTAAATAATCCCTTCGTTAATACTAAATTTAATAATTTATACTTATATATGTATGTATTAACTCAAATTTATTCTTTTATTATTAATTAAGTCAATTAATTGAATAGATTACTAACTCAATTAATTTATATATTAACTCAATACTTAATTAATTTAACAAAAGCCCTTCATTACTAAATTTAATTTAACAACTATATGCTATTAACTCAATTCATTTATATATTAGATCAATACTTAATTATTAATCACACACAAGCAATATATATGAATTAAAACCATATAAAATAAAACATCGTCTCGTACGTTCACTTCAATTCAAGTACACAACATAACAAAAAAAAATTTCAAACAACTTCATCAATTTTTTAAAATCCAACAAGACAACATAACTTAAAATGTATCAATCATCGACCATCCTCATCAGCGTCATCATCACCATCATCATCATCATCCCCGTTCCTGTTACCCGACCCCCTTCTGAACTGTCTCATCATTGATGCCATCTGTGATGCCATCTGAGCAGCAAACTCTTGACGTAAGCGCTCCTCCGTCTGAGTGACTGATTGCTGCAGTTCTTCACGTATGAGACGCTCTCTCTCTTCACTAGCCCTCCGCTCTTCCAAAAGAGCATTGTCGATGTCGGCCTGACTAAATCGTCCAAACGACGTACCGGAAGATGTCTCACCAGGACCAGAAGTGACACGTCTGTTCTTTCCTAGTTGCCCAAGACCCTTCACGCGACCGTGAGATCTTCCAACTTTCTTCACGTACAACTCAGACATTTCCGGTAAGGGTGGGGTCTGGCTACTGGAACCATCATCTGAAGGATCATGATCAGATGACGGCTGGGTGAGATGTGACAATTCCTCTTGCACCTGATCCTATTTGTGCATACACAAAATTTGGTTAATATACATGTCAACACAATTAAATATTATATTTAATATAATATATGTATACACTTACCAGAATATCACCTATATGCCCGTATGTGTACGTTCCGTTATTGTAACGGTGGTAATATTCGATAATCTCCCAGTCGTACGCTGGTCGTCCCGTCCTCTCCTCCTATATTTTGAAGAACATAAAATTAAATTAATTAAAATGAACTCAAATTAATTACTTATATAATTGAACATAAATACTTACAATCCGTCTGGCCACCTCGGCTGCCCCACGAGATCCCCCTTTATGTCTAGCAAAACCGGTACCCGGGCCTCCAGGCTCTGATAGACGGTTCTTCCGACACTGCTCACTCTTCTTAATTGTGTCCGGATCATTCCAGTGGCGAACCAAGTGCTCCCAGACACCGTTGTCCCATTGCGGCTTCTTATTCTCATGCTCCCACAATCCCTTGTAGTGGTTCAACATGTCACTGTATCGATTTGCTGCTCTCTCAAGAAAGAGCTTGTACACTAATGCAGTGTCAGTAATCTCTGGATCCCACGTAACCTCATTCTGCCAAAAAAATTTTATTAATTATAACAAGATGTGAATGAATAGATATGTTACACATCATTAAATTATACCTGTAATGTATCCCACCACCGTTGAAGTACACCTGGGGATACCAAGCCGAATGTGTGTGCGCCAGCCTCCATATTCCGGTACATGATGTGTCTGATGGTGGTCGAGATTGGACCCGAAGGCATCAACCTGTTGTTACACATAATTAATTTGAAAATGAATAATTATGTATTTCATTATAATGAAAATTATAAGATATGTAATACTTACGATCCACGATAGATCGTAAGACGAATACGACCATCGTGTGCGTCTGTCGATTGGCTGGCCGCTGTCTCGACAGACGCACGTCCGACTGGGTCGGACGTCGGTGGATCCTCCTGCGCTGGATACATGTGGGGCATCTGGGGGACCTGTGTGTAGTACGGATAGGGGGTCGATCCCTGCATCTGGGGCATCTGGACGATCCCAGTCATATCTGGCAAATAGAAACCCGGATGATGTGGTATAGGTACAGGCGGCGTCTCACCTCTACCTATACCTCTACCTCTACCTCTACCTCTACCTCTACCACCCGAATCACCAGAACCCTGACTACCAGAACCATGTCCACCAGAACGCTGTCCATGACCCCCATATCCACTCATCTGTAAAAATAAATATTAAAATATAACAATTAATAAATTAACATTCTTGATATAATAACATCTATGAACACTCAAACTGGATCATAAACATGCATTAAGAACACTAAAACCGAGTCATAATCAACATTCTTTATATAATATAACATATACATGAACACTCTAGTAATATTCTTCTTCATCATCTTCTTCATCTTCATCCTCATCTTCTTGTTCTTGTTCTTCTTCCTCTTCTTCTTCTGGTTCTTCATCTCCGGCTACGTCCATCAATGTACCGGTGGTATCAGTTAATATAACAGGATCATCATCTACTTGCACAATCATTTGATGTTCTATGCTTTCCTCCTGGAACGCGGGAACATCTGCTTCATCGTCAGTAGTGGATGACTGTTGTGCGTCCAAGAAGGATCTCGGCTTGATTTTGCATACAGTTATCCAATCAGTACGGGGCCCAGGGTACGAACAATAGTAGACTTGGGTGGCTTGACTTGCTAGTACGAATGGATCGTACCGACCGTATCGTCGCCTTTGATGAATATCCACAAGCTTGTAGTTAGGATCAATTTTTGTACCACTGGCTGAGTTATCAAACCACTGACACTTGAACAAAACCACTTTCTTCTCGTGGTACCCCTGGTAGTCCAATTCGACTACTTCCTCGAGATTCCCATAGAAATCCTCTTCATCTGCATCATAGTTTTTTCCCTTGATACAAACCCCACTGTTTGATGTTGCTCTAGATGCACCATAAGCCATAGTGTGAAATTTGTACCCGTTCACGTAATACCCTGAGTACGTAAGAACGTGACCAGACGGACCTGCAGAAAGATCGGAAATAAACCTGTTCTCCACGGGATTTATCTTCACCTATATAAATCGACTCTATGTGAGATTTACGTTATTGCTATTAAATATATATATTTGTATAAAATATGACTTACAATTTCTTCAAACCACGAAGCAAATTCATTTTGTAGCCTATTGTCCGATGCAGCAGCCGAGAGATTTGGTTCAACAACTTGAAGTTGATGCATGAATAGCCTACATACGTATTTTGATTAATAAGACATCTTAAAACTAACCAATATATATTTATACTCTGGCCAGTGTCACTTACTGAACATACGGCTGCACCTCATCACAATTCAACAACACGTACGTATGAGCAACTTTTTTCTCCTCATCCAAAATCCATCTCTTCTTTGGTTTCCCAAATCGCTTGCCAGGCGCCTTAAATATGGAAAATGTACCATCCACATACTGGTGTACATCTCCACTACCATCGTAATTACGAGGTAAATTGTGTATCCTCGTCGTAACATGATCCTCAAAGTAATGAGAACAAAACATTGACGCCTCTCTAGTTAAATATGCATTTGCAATCGAAGCTTCAACACGTGCTTTGTTACCCACACTCAGTTTCAAGGTGCGAAGATACCTATAATTAGAATTCAAGGATCGTGATTAAGATAATATAAAAAACATTGAATATGACCATTATATCTTAAAATTCCTTAAAATACCTCTCGAATGGATACATCCATCTGTATTGAACTGGACCAGTAACTTTTGCTTCATATGCAAGGTGCACAGGTAGATGTTCCATGGAGTTGAAGAAGCTGGGTGGAAAGATACGTTCCAACTTGCACAATATTACTGGGATATCCGTTTCCAACCGAGTCATGTTGTCAACTGTTATGGTCGTAGAAGTTAAGTCCTTAAAAAAGAGACTAAGCTCAGTGATTGCTTTCCACACATCAGTCTGCAGAATATTACGAAAAGCAATCGGTAGTAGTCTCTGCATAAACACGTGACAATCATGACTCTTCATTCCATACAATTTCAACTTCGTCCAGTCAATACATCGAGACATGTTAGACACATAATCATCGGGAAACTTCAACCCACTTATCCACTTACAGATAACATCTTTTTCTTTCTTATCAAGCGCATAACAAGCCTTGGGATACTTATTTGTACGTGGACATTTCTTGAGAGAGGGACGACGACAATATTCATTCAACTCATCTCTTGATTTTGACGTGTCCTTTGTTTTCCCCTCCACATTCATCACTGTGTTGAACACGTTATCGAACACATTTTTCTCAATGTGCATCACGTCCAAATTGTGTCGAACTAACAAAGTACTCCAATAAGGCAAATCCCAAAAAATGCTTTTTTTCTTCCACCCTCCGTCAATTTTTTTGTTGTGTGCCTCAGCACCTTCCTCTGTAACCTTTCTAAGTCCCAAATGATCAATTTCGTATAGGAGACTCGCACCTGTTCGGATAGGCGGCGGATCATCTGTGACTGCTACTCCAGCCCTGAATGCCGTCTTGTTCTTTCGCCATGTATGATTAGGTGGTAAGAACTTTCGGTGGTTATCGAACCACGATTGCTTTCGACTGAGCCTCAAAGTGAATGCATCGGTGTACTCCCCACAATATGGACAAGCAAGCTTTCCAGCTGTACTCCAACCAGACAACATTGAGTACGCTGGAAAGTCGCTAATGGTCCAAATCAGTGCAGCTCTCATAATAAAGTTTTGCTTCCTAGAGACGTCGTACGTTTGCACCCCATTTTCCCATAAAAATTTCAAATCAGCTATCAGAGGTTGTAAAAACACATCAAGCTTGTCCTTCGGACTTTTTGGCCCGGGCACAAGAATCGAAAGAAACATGAATTGATCTTTCATGCATAACCACGGGGGTAGATTGTACGGAGTAAGAATAACTGGCCATGACGAATATTGCTTCCCCGTCATTCCAAACGGTGCAAAACCGTCTGTGCTCAAGCCCAACCTAACATTCCTAATTTCAGCTGCAAAATCAGGATACGAACGGTCCAAATGCTTCCAAGCCAACGAGTCTGCAGGGTGACGCATAACACCAGAGTCATCAGAACTGCACGAGGCATGCCATGTCATATCCTTCGCAGTGGCCTTGGACATGTACAATCTTTGCAAACGAGGAATTATGGGAAAGTAGAACATTTCCTTAACCGGACGTTTCTTTTTCAACCGACCATCTGCATCAACCCTACTCGGCTTATACCGTGGTCCACCACAAATCTTACAGAACTCTAGTTCGCTGTCTGCACCCCAAAATAACATGCAGTTCTGTGCACAACAATCAATCCTTTCTACCGGAAGACCCATCCCACTCATCAAGTGTTTGGTATCGTTAAATTTCTTGGGAACCTTATTTTCTAAAGGACAAATCTCACGAATCAACTCAACGACTTGATTGTATCCCCTTTCAGACAATCTGTTTTCGGTTTTAATATTCAACAATCTGGAATTGAACGACAACTGCGAATGAGATTCACAACCGGGATACAAGTCTTGGTCCGCTGCACGAAGCATGTCGTAGAACTGTGACGCATTCTCATTAGGGGGTTCTTCATTATGTGCCTCCTCTTCCGCGTTGATTCCAAAATCAATGTTTGGGTTACCCATTAATTCTTCTACCATAGTGTGGTACGAGCTAGGTCCCATAGGGTCAACTTCATTTGAAGTTGACGCAAATTCACTAGTGTTTTGAAATGGACGTGGACCCCAACTCTCTTCACCGTGATAAATCCAATTATAATAATTTCGTGTAAACCCATTTCGATATAAATGAGACTTTACTTCATTAGGATCTCTATAAGTCTCATTTCGACATCTAGTTTTCGAGCAAGGACACCTAATTTTCCCTTCCCAAATCGAATTCGGATTACTAGTGGCAGCTTCAATAAATCCATTTACACCACTAATAAATTCGGGGCTCATAATCCCATTGACCAATCTTGGCCTATACATCCAACTACGACTTGAATAATTCATGTTATTCGATCTGTTTCAAATGTAAATATTTTTAAAAATTTCGGCAGAGTTTCATCTAAATCTATCGTATCACCAAATATTTAGGTTCCTAGTGCATCCATTTCCGACTCGAGTAAAATTACTCAAGTCGGAACGCACAATCTACAACAAACAAACAACTCATCCCGGCCTCCAACATCGATTTAATTTCACTTATTTCCAACAATTAATTATAAAATTAATTCTCCCAATTAATTAACACATTCATGCATAACAATTAACACACCGTACCAATTAATAATTAACACATATATATACATGCATATATAAAACATATATATATAACAATAATTATATTAACACATTAATTCATAACAATTAACAATTTTTATAACTTTCATCAATTAACAATTAATATTCTTAATTAATCCTAATAAACATTATACATATTTTTCTAACATAATTACAATCCTAACATTACACAACAAAACTATATATATACATTCATATATATATATATATATATACATATATAATATAATACAAACATATATATATATATATACAACTTTTAATTTAATCAATAAAAACGCATAAATTTACCGTAGAAATGAACCCCTCGAAGTGTAGAACAAAAATATCCAAAAATTTGTCTCGATCGGTAGCTCCGGCAGCGGCGTTGGCGCGGTGGAACGAAACTCGCCTGTTTTCTTTTTTTGGGGGTGAAGGAGGCTGTACGAAGTTGGGGAAGAAGGAGAGGGTTTTAATTGGGAAATAGGCGAGGGCAATTACGAGGGCCCCACCCCCCTCGCCAATTAGCGAGTGGGGAACCCTCGCCATTTTCCGAGGGCCACAATGCACTCGCCAATGAGCGAGTGCACAACACGCCGTCGCCAAATCCCTCGCCAATTGGCGAGGGCATCTTTTTCCACTCGCTAAATAGCGAGTGTGATTCCGCCCCTCGCCAAATCCCTCGTTATTTATTCCCCTCTTTAAATCCCTCGCCAAATAGCAAGGGTGAAATACCCCTCGCCAATTCCCCTCGTTATTTGAGCATTATTTTGTAGTGACATTGACACAACATTAACACTTACATTTAGTGTTTCCTCATATTGAATCTTTACCACATGTTATTCTCATTATTTTGAGACATTGATAATTTTTTTACATAATACGTATTTATTAACATTAAGCAAATAGTTTAATATAAAGTGGAACAATAAAATTGAGATGAGTGATCTCATACCATTTCCAACTCATAATTTTATTCAATTTCTTCTAAATTCACCCACGAAGTAAACTTACCGTATAAGTGATATTTTCTCGTCTCAATTTTGATTAATCATTGATAAAATATAGACATTCTAAATTAGATTTATAATTTTTGATTTTGTAATAAAACAACTTTTTCATTTTATTAACTCTATTTACTAAGATACTTTATTATTCAAAAAACTTGTCTACCCTCTACTTTATATTCTTTAATACTAATAATTAGTGGTGGAATCACGTTGAACCCAAGGGGAACCCTGGCCCCTTAAATAATTAAGTAAAAATAATTATATATTAATTTAATAAGTAGCCTCAAAATAAATTTCTTATTATACTTTTTGTACATATATTTAGGTGGTTATTCTGTACGCATTTTAATTGTAAAATTGATTTTCAAATAATTACATTTTACATATTTGACACTATTATTGTTAAAAATTGGATCATTTTTGTATTACGTTAGTATTTTTTTAAATTTGCAATTAATCCAAGTAGTAATGTTATATAAATAAAAAAAATTATCCCCTTAAATAAGAGATTAATCAAGAAAATACGATTGACAATTTAATTTATTATTTTTTTAATTTTAAATTGCATTAAATAAAATTAATAAATAAATAAACACATGGGGTAAACTTAAAACCCAAAAATTCTCTCATCTAAGCATACATTTTCACTTGTACATGCCACGACGTAGTAGAAGTGACGTAGAACGATATCTTGTGTTTTCTTATTTATATTTGATTTATAATTTGTAGCATACCATATACCTTACATTAAAACTTTTAAACATACTATTTTCATAATTTATTTGTTCAATTGAGTGTTTTTGTTCGTTGAATTATGTTGAATGTTGTAGAAACATGGCGGTTGAATTCTTTAATTATTGTTATAGAAATATAAAATAAAGTACTCCATTCGTTCCAAAAATTTCTGCACATGGTAGTGTGACACACAATTAAAAAAAATAACTTTAATGATGTAAGAAGTTAAATAAAAGAGATGTATTTTGAGTAATTTAGAAAAGTGTAAAATGAATTTAGTAAGGTGTGAGGTAAAATGTGGATTTAAAATGAGTGAGAATTTTGAAAAATAAAATAATGTTACGAGATTATTAATTTTGTGTGTTATTTTTATATTGAGAGCGTACAAATAATTTTGAAACGAATTGAGTATTTCGTATTTCTTGAGTTTTTTTTTTTAACAAGAACATGCAGTCTTTTTTTTTTTGACGGGTTTAACAGGAACAGTCCAATATGATGTTTGAAGGACATGCATGATGCATCTGCGTTTTGCAGGAGAGTCACACGTTATGTTAGAAAATCTGTGTCGCCTTTTCAAATCAGTCATTTTACTGTTTTGCTTCAGTGTTAGTTTGTGGCTGACAAGGATTTCACCATCTGCTCTACAAATTCAAGAAATACAATCCACACAATAAATAATCCAATCATTATTTGGTTAACATTGATAAATTTTTATATGTAATTGAATTTTAAGTGTTTTTAATATATTTTTAAGATAAATTTTTGTATGTAATTGAATTTTAAGTGAATTACATATATATTTTCAATTGTTCGAATTTTTAATGTATCAAATTATAATCAAGTCAAAATTATGACTCAATTACAATTTGTATGATTTAATCCCTTCTCGTAGACGATGTCTTATTAAGACGTAAAGGAAGATTCTAGAAAAACTACTTCAAAGATTAATTAGTCATAGTGTTTGTATATATTTTTCTTAAATTTATTTATCGGATTGTTAATGTTGAATCGCATTTTGTGGGCCATATTCAAAATATGATTGGGTAGGAGGCTAGGAGCCCAACTATTCTAGGAGTCATAATAATATACTCCATTCATTTTTAAAATATACGTTATTTTTAATTTTGACAATAATTTAAAGTTATAATTTTATGTCTATGATATTCTTAATTAATTATAACTGTTAAAGTAACTAATTTTGATATAAAAAATTTGTTTAATAAAAAAATTGGTTAAGAATGTATGTAGTCAATATTCATTTTCTATAACTTTTGCAAACTATTTATACCACCATATTCATTTATGAGAAATATTTATAGCAAATGAATAAGCGTAAAATAGTCAAATTTAAAGAAAAAAAAACTTAGAATGACATGTATTTTAAAAATAGTTCAAAAACTAAAATAACATATATTAAAAAAATGAAGGGAATAAAAATAAAATATATTTCATGCATAAAATCGTTTCAAATAATACTTTTATTACCTATATACATTCTTCATTATGACTCTCAAAATTATTCAACAAAAGTGAGAGCAAAGTGAATATGACCAAGTTCGAGAGGGTGTAAAAGTAACGAACCTAATCTGAAAAAAAAGGGGTCAAATTTGGGTTTTAAAACTGACACTCACAGTAATTAACAAGAGTATAAAAGGCCTAAATCTAAAAACGTGTCCAAAATTAATCAAGAAATGAAAGTTAAAAATTAGATTAAAGAAACCCAGAGTTTAATTAAAGTCGCAATAAATTCTTACAATAATTTGCAATAAAGTTGTCGTAAAACACAATTACTTCTTCACCATTCCTAGGGATGGCAATGGGACGGGTCCAAATCCGAACCCGCATTGAACCCGGCCCATACGGACCCGGTTAAGTAGGTATGAGACGGGTCGTGATTTTTGTCAAATTCTCCCCGCCTACCCATATCCATACCCGCTATATATAAAATATAGTAATAATATTTAATATATATGTTTCAATTTATATAAACTTATATGTATATTAATGTATATATATTTGTAAAAATATTTTTTTATGTAGTTTTTTTAGTTTAAAATGAATATAAAATTTTATTTAAACGATTATATATTTAATTTGAATTATATAATATCAAAATAATTATATTGTATACATTAAAATTAATTTAAAATAATTAAAAAAATTAAACGGGACGGGTAAAACCCGACGGGTTTTTAAGCGGGACAGGACGAATTTTCATCAAATGTAATGTGTCTTGTGATGACAACTTTCTTGTTAGGAAAGAGGGACTTGTATCCTTGTATTGTAGACTATATCCAAGAAAAACACTACTTTCAGTCCTATTTTCAAATTTGTGGCGATTATAGGACCTGAGCAGTGGATAGCAATGACAACCAAAGATTTTTAGGTGATGATAATCAGGTTTAGTGTCGGTGAGCCTTTCTAAGGGTGATTTATGATGGAGAGTAGGTGTGGGAGTTCGATTTATTAAGTACACACTTGTAGAAAAAGCATCATCCCAATGAATCAATGGAACTTGAGAATAGGACATAGCTAGAGCATGCTCGACAATGTGTCTATGTTTCCTTTCCGTCGTTCCATTTTGTTCGGGTGTATAAGGACAAGAAATATGATGAACAATTTCAGATTAATTTAGAATAGGAATAAGGGATTTAAACTCAGTGCCACCATCTGTTTGAAGATTTTTTATCTTTGCATTATATTGGTTTTCAACATGAGATTTGAAACAAGCAAAAGCATCCTTAACATCAGATTTTAACTTGAGTAAATAGAACCAAGTATATCGAGTAGAAGCATCAATGAAGCTCACATAATATCGAAATCCATTAATAGAAGTAATGGGAGCAGGTCCCCACAAATCAGAATGAATCAAGGCAAAAGGTTGATCAACAACAGTTTCAGAAGATGAAAATGGATTTTTGTGGCATTTAGCCTTCATACAAGCAGTACAAATGGAACTAGATGCATCATCAACAAAGTGTATATGACTATTGTTGAGAGCTTTGATTGTAGCTGGAAAGGAAGGATGTCCAAGCTTCTTGTGCTATAAGCTAAGAGTTGAACTTCTTGTAGCAGAATTAACTTGAAAGGATGGAGATGGTTGATGAGTGTGAGAAACATGAGAGAATTTCTGGAAATGTGGAGTAGCTGTCAAACTGAATTTGTATAAGCCATGTTCAAGGGCCCCTTGCAGTAGGATGTGGTGAGTGGTTTGATCCTTCACAAAACAATGAGAATGGTGAAATTCAAAGTAAACATTATTATCCTTTGCAAACTGGGCAACACTCAGTAAATTTTTCTTAATGTGAGGAACATGAAGCAAATTTTTAAGGAGAAAAGATGGTGAGTGTTTAGAATTAGGCACAGTTAATATTGAATTACCAAAATGTGAAATATTCAAACCTGTACCATTTCCCATGTGTACCCTTTCCGAGCCTTGATATTCAGAATTCATGCTTAGATTGTTCAAGTCGAACGTGACATGACTTGATGCACCAGAATCAGGATACCAAGAGCTCTCCACCATTGGCTCCCCACGGTCATAAATGGCTGCATTGACTGAAGGTGCATGGCTCCTGTTCAACCACTGTTGCGGGTTGTTTTGACTTTGATTAGGAGGCACATAATCAAGATTATCCCTATGATAACACTTCTCTACAGTGTGATTAGTCTTAAAACAAATATGGCAACGAGGGACATTTCCTCTTCTTTCTTTCTGAAAACCCCCACAAAAAGATGATCGACCACCTCTATTGTTGTTGTTATTTCCACCATGGCCTCCATTGAATTGAGAGTTGAATGGTCTGGCTCCATTCCCTTGTTGAGTAGCAACATTCACAGTAGGTGTTGAACCTTCAGTACTAAATGATGAAGAGGAAATTCCTTCTAACCTTGCCTCAAAACTGAGCAGCAACGAACTAACATCCGACACAGAAATCGGATCCATCTTTGAGCTAATAAAGACCATCACAGGGTTGTACTCGGTTCCTAGACCCGACATTATGTATAACATATGATCTTCACTAGTAACTTTGTACCCAGAAGCATTCAAAGTATCACAATACCCTTTAATCTTGTTCAAATATTCTCTCATGCTTAATGACTCCTTTTTAATATTTTGAAGTTGTTGTTTGTAGTGCATAATCTTAGCTCTAGATTGGCTAGAAAAGTTAGACTCAAGGCAATTCCAGATTTCATTGGAAGTTTGCAAACCTACTGTGCTAATCAAAAGACTTTCCGAAAGAGAAGACAATAACCATGACACTAACAATTGATCTTGCCTAGTCCAAGATAAGAACTCAGGATTTGGGTTACCTTTTCCCTTGCCTTCTTTTTCGATGAGGGGTGGTGGACATTTCTTGGTTCTAGTGAGAAATCCATCAACTCCATAGCCTTTAACTGCTGCAAGAACTTGCTGCTTCCAAATGAGGTAATTATTCTCATTGAGCTTGACAGAAACAAGTTGCTGGTGTGGCATATAAGCATGTGACGATGGAAACAAGAGATTGATTCCATCGTTTTGGGTACCCTCTCCTGAATCAGCCATTTAATGGAGGTAACAAAGTAAAAAAAAAAAAAAACGAAAAGGAAAGGGTATAGAGACATTGGGATCACCCAAGTGCTCTGATACCATGTTTGAAGTAAGAGTGAAACGCCATTAATTGATAGGAATACAAGTTGAGCTCTAAATGTTCTTGTGTATTTTCATTGATGGTTAAAGCATCACAGAATAGGTACATAAATAGGGGAAGCTTGTTGCAACCAATGTGACACATGTCACCCTACTATTTGCTATCATAAAATGCCAAGAAATAACAGAAAGATGCTTTGTAGAAACCAGCCAGTGTGCTTAACAGAATCAGACTGTGGCAACCCATTTTATCCACTACATCTCAGTACAATCTCTATTTGCATACTCTTTCATCTTGCTTTGATCTTGAACGTCCATCTTTATCATTTTATCAGTTCTCCATAATTTTGGAGAGTTTTTATCGACATTGGCTTAGCGCAATCTGGGATATGGACTTCGGATAATTCTCATCAATTACCATCATACCCCACCACCGCAAAACACAATTTAAAAACTCATACCTCATGCGAGCTTTATTGACAAAACAAGTGTGGAGGGTGCTGGAGTTTCTAGATTCATTGCTAAGCAGAGTACTGAAAGCGAGATATTTCAAACATACATGGGTGTTGGAGGAGGATGTGGGAAGTAACCCTTCCTTTATCTAGAGGTCTATGTGCTGGAGTCGGGAGTTGCTAGATTCGGGACTAAGATGGAGAATTGGCAATGGTGAATTTGTAAATCTATTTAGGGATCGATGTGTGGCAGGTTTGGAGGAGGGTCGACTTATATCTCGGAAAACAAGCGCATCGAAAGTGAGTCGTTTTATCGATGATAACGTGAATTGGAATAAAGAATTAATTCAGCAAGACTTCTTACTTGTAGAGGAGGAAGCAATATTGAAAACTCCTATTGGGGGTTCGAATGAACAAGACTCACTCTTTTGGAAGCCAGGGAAGAAAGGGAAGTACACGGTGAAGATAGGGTATTGGCATGAGAAGGAAAATCTGGGTCGAAATAGAGAGGTGTCGTCGGTGTCAGAGAACAAGAGTATACGGGAGACATGGCAAGGAATTTGGAAGCTAAATGTGCCGCCCAAGGTCAAATTTTTTTGGTGGAGGGTCATGTGGGATATCTTGGCAACTGAGGGAAATCTTAAATCACACCATGTGCCTATATCAGGGCAGTGCAATTTATGTGGGTTGGGAGTGGCTTCCACGACTCATGCTCTCTTCTTCTGTCGGGCAGTGAAGCACGTTTGGAAAAGTAATGGTTGGTGGGGGAGATTAAAGGGGCTGGAACAGATGCCAACATGGGAGCTGTTGGGGAGAATAGATAAGGAGAGGAGTAAAATAGATATGGAAGAAATGGTGATATTGGCATGGGGTGTTTGGAAGGAGAGGTGTCGACTTTTACACGACCCAAAACAAGAGAGTGGGCAAGAGTTTTCCTGAAGGAGTATTAGAGGGCACGAACACAGTTGACACAAGTCTCCACAAGAACTGAGCAGGGGATGGTAAACACGCAAGGGGATACCTATATTCTTAAAGTTGATGCCTCTTTCAAGGAGGAGGGGGAGAGATTTGGAGTTGGGGCAATATTGGGGAAGTCGGATCGAACATTGTGGGGGGCAAGGTGTAAACCGATAGTGCACCCGGGGACAGTGCTAGGAGCGGAACTTACAACCATCGAAGAGGGATTGGGCTGGTGCCAGAAATTGGGGATAACGAAGGTGGAGATCCAATCGGATTCGATGTAGGCAGTGACAATATTGCGAAAAAGAGGAAAAATTTGGAGTTCAGAAGGTTTTGTTCTAGAGCGGATTTTGTTGAGGCTCAATGACTTTGTAGTGTGCAAAGTCTCATATACGCCAAGAACACAGAATGCAGCCGCTGACGAGTTAGCAAGATGGGCAACGACAACGCACTCTTCTCGAGATTGGAGAGATGACGATATACCGACATAGTATTGCTCTAATATGTTTTCTAAGAATATTTGAAGATGTGTATCTATGCTGCTGTATTGTTTCATAAAAAATAAATAAAAAACTCATACCTCATGCAAACAAAATATTAAATGTAGGGAGGGAATAATACTTTTATATATTATAAGACGCATGCAATGCAAATAAAATGATTAGATTCATGTTTGATGAGGTCAAAGGTTAGGAATAAAATAAAGGGGAGGGAACATGGAGATGGAAGACAAAAACTTTGCATGCTATTTTTATATGTTAGAAGAGAGAATTTATATACACGTGAAGGAAACCATTAATGCGGCATCATGGCTAAGCTGGATTAGTACACTTTCGAATTGTCAACATTTTCGCTTTTTTAAGGACTTAAAATATTGTCAAAATAATACTCTTTTTGCACCCTCTATTTTTATTACTTTTTTACTTTTTGGCCCCTTATACTTTGTTTATTGCTTTTCTATTTTGTACCCCATGTGCCTTCTCATACTTTGTTTTAATTTTCAATTTGCATCCCCTACTTTCTATTTTCTGGTCTTTTGTCCCTGCACTTTCATTTTTCTTATCATTTGCGCTCTCTTCGAACTCTCTCTCCCTATATTTTTATCAACGGTTAAAAGTGAGTGAAGTAAATAAAGTACAAAGTCAAAAATTTGTGTAAGACCGTCGCACGGATAAAGATCGCGAGATGGATTTCTTTTAATCCATATTTTAAAATTTTGAATAGGATAATCTTTTTTCTTTTTTTTTTAGATTTTTTTGTTTGTAAAAAAAGTGATAGTGTTTAATTAAAAAAATGATAATGTTTTTAACAAAAATGACTATCACTTTTTACTTAAACATTATAATTTTTTATTCAAACATTATCACTTTTTACATATGAGGGTCAAGGGAGACCCGTCTCAGGAATCTCATTCCGTGAGACGGTCTCACCCAAGACTAGCCTAACGAAAAATCTAAAGAAAATGTTGATGTATAGGGGAGAAATATACATTCTTTCTTGGATCTTTCTTAGTAAAACAGGCTTCGCCATGCCTTACAATAAACAAAGCTTCAAATTAGACACGCGCAAAATCGAACCGCCAAACCGGCCAACCGGCCAAACCGCCGGTTTGACAAACCGCCGGTTACGGTTTACAAACCGAACCGTAACCGAAAAATGGCGGTTTGGTTACGGTTCGGCATTTTGACAAACCGCAAACCGGCGGTTTGGCCGGTTTTGGCGGTTAACCGGCGGTTTGGCGGTTAATCGGCGGTTTTTTATTAAATAATAATAATAATAATAATTTTTTTAATACACAATTCTTCTATTTTTAATGTATAAATTTAAGTTATATAATTTTTATTCAATTCTAGTAATGTATTTCTTAAAAAATGAGTTAAAACGAATAAAAATTGAACGAAAACGGAGTGAAAACGAGCGAAAACGGAGATAATATTTAAAAAAAAAAAAAAACCCTAAACCGCCAAACCGGCGGTTTTCAAACCGAACCGCCGGTTTGAAAACCGTAACCGTAACCGGCGGTTCGCGGTTCGGTTACGGTTCGCCGAAACCCCAAACCGTAACCGCCGGTTTCTAACCGAAACCGGCGGTTTGTAACCGTTGCCCATGTCTACTTCAAATACCATTGAATCGTTGATCCAACAACGTATACATTTTATTCTATATGATTGCACTTCGCACTAGCGTTTGCCCTATGCTATTATCTTTTTAACTCATTTCGTCTTTAATATGTACACCAATATAAATAAATTATTATATAAATATATTAGAATTAAATTCGTCGATTTTTTTTTTAAATTTCACCTCAATTCATTACTATTTAATTATGACGAATTAAAGAAAGTGTGATATATCTAATTGTTCGTCTCTCTAAATCTATCAATTTGGTACCTCTAATTTCTCGTTTCGTATAATACAACAACACAAATTTAAGTTTGAAAGATTCATTCACGTTGATTCACGACCACCTTCTTTAAAAAAAAAAATGTATATATAAGCCCCGTCATTTTGATATGGCTCCTCCTTTAATTTGTCGGAAAGCAACCATAAATTGGCCGAGAAAGTAATGTGTCGTCGCTGCTCAAACTTGCTTTTGGATCTAGACGATTTTCTCGCATGTTTTTAGACGAATCACAATATGAGTTATATATCAAAATGACTTCCTTAAAGAGACAAACAATTTGATATATGATTTAACATTAAATTCGCTGAAAAATGGTCAAAATTTGATGGCAAAGAAGACCATCGAATTAACATGAATAAATCGTTTAAACTTAAATTTGTGGAGTTATAGTATAAAAAATAAACATTTTGAAGGGCTAAATTGACAGGATTGGATAGACGAATAATTTGATAATTGAGATTTACGTTTTTATTAGCTATTTTGTGCATAAATTGTTAAAAATAGATAATTGAGGAAAATAAATTACTACTCCGACAGGACAAAATTGTAGATGAAGAAGTATCATTGTCCTGATTTTTGTTATTTATTTTATAATTAAAATAAGACAATAGAATTAAATCTTTGTAGTCGAAGCTGACGCGGTTTGTTCAACCACATTTCATCACACGACACAATTAAATCTCTTAAATAAGCACCTCATTCATTAATCTAAGTTAGTTATCCTAAATTAATGCCAAAGGACATTAAATTTCACCACCAAAATGGCGGAATTTACGCCAAATTACCCCCCACAATGAAGTCAAAAATTCAGCAAGACAAGAAAGTAGAAAATCCCACTTAATTCTTTTGTTTTGTTAACACAACATCATGATTAAGACACCTTCCTTTTGATCCCCTCAAATCCAAAAAGCACCGTTTTTCAACACCCCCCCACCCCACCCCACCCCCTACCCCTTCCAAGGAAGCACATGTTAAAGACACCATTTTCGTAATACTACTACTACAGAGTACAGAACACATTATTAATGTAGTGTAGCCTATACCCCCTTTCTCCCAAGAATGCCAGAGGTGGGTTTTCAAGATTTGAGATCGGGCCTCAGGGCCCGGGATTTTAGCCCGGATTCCGTCATTTTCACTGCTGAATCCAACTTCAGTCTCTTCTCCTCTGCTTCTGCTAGTGTTGAACGCTGCTCTTTTGCCTCTGATGTGCCTGATCAAGATTCTATCGCCTCTGTTGTTTCTCAAGTAATGCTAATACCTCCCATTTATCTACTTTATTCTTTCTTCAAAAAATCTCCCTCAAATTGCTTCTATTTGTTTTTCTTGGATTTTCTGTATCTATTGCATGCCTTTTAGTGGTTGTAGTTTTGATCTGTGGCAAAATGTAGCTGTTTTTGATTTATTTTTTCAATTAAAAAAGGGGGGGTCTAGTTTAGAAGGAGCTGGAAAGTTGAAATCTTTGATTTGAAACAGCATTTGGCAGGGCATGAATTGTCTAAGGTATTGAGTGGCCCAGATCCAGATCCAAACAAATCCATAACTATACACAAGAATAGTATTAGCCTCAGTAGAAAAGAGAAAGCTAAAGGTACGATGTGCCCTTTTCTTGAATTTTAATTTCCTAGCTTTTCTAATTGATTATCATTCAATGCTGAATTTAATTGAATGTTTTGGATCAGCAAACTAACTATTTTCCCTCAATTATGACTTGTACTCAGTTCAAAAGTTTGATAGCAGTGAGGCTGAGACTACTGAGGATGAAAATGCAGCCATAAAATCTGCAAGAAACTCATTTTCTCAAGCTCTTAAAGGTAAATTACTTGGTGGACTTTGGTTATAACAATAAAATGCAAGAAACCCATGTCTCAGTTGTGTTCATTTGTTCTTTATTTGATAGAATGTCAAGATAGACGATTAAGATCTGAAGTTCTGTTGAAAAAAACCGAACGTAGACGACCTGCTTCTCTGGATCTCAACAATCCCGTGCCTAATGCTGTGACTTCCTCGTCTCCAAGATTTGATGTCATGAAGAAACCAACTCAAAGGGCTGGTGCATTTCCAAGCCCAGGAACGCCTAACTATCGAAACACGAGCATTGGAGTTCAAAAAGGTTGGAGTTCCGAACGAATTCCGCAACACACAAATTCAAACAGAAGGAGTGTTGCAGCCTTCATGCCTTACAACAATGGGAGGACATTGCCTTCCAAATGGGAAGATGCAGAGAGGTGGATATTTAGTCCCGTTTCAGGTGATGGTACTTTAAGAAACTCGAATCAGCAAGCCCAGAGGCGACCCAAATCGAAGAGTGGGCCCCTTGGGCCTCCTGGGGTTGCTTACTATCAAATGTTTTCGCCTGCTGTACCCATGTTTGAAGGAGGGCATAACGGGAAAGTAATGGCGAGTTCTCCGTTTTCCTCCAGAGTAATGGCTGGTGATGGCTTATCGGTTCGATATGGTGGGGGTGAAAGCAATGGAAACTTCCTCATGGGGACGGAACCTTGTATGGCAAGGTCGATTAGTATACATGGATGTTCCGAAATGGTTAGCCAATCATCGTTCCTGGGACACCATGGTACGAGTTTTTTTGAAAGATTATGTTTGTTTTGGAAAAATATTGTCGTATTTGTTTTGGCTGTTTGGTTTAAAGTAACACTCTTGTACACCAGTTGTACGGTGCAATTGTATATAACTAATACTCTCTCCGTCCCATAGAAATTTGCACACTTGCCATATTTGGATGTCCCATACCAAATTGCACACTTCAAAAAAGTAAACATCTTCATAACCCTCACCTTCAAAATATACACATATTTACCCATATGTCATTACTTTTTCACACTCAATCTACCCTTTTCTATACTTTATTCATAAAAATTTACAAAACTACCCCTCAAAACATCACTCATTACACCTTTTCTTGCACATTTCTTAAAATGTGTGCTATCCAAAGGGTGCAAATTCCATTGGGACGGAAGGAGTACTTTTTAGTGGAAGCAACTAATACTCTTTTTTAGAACAAGTACTATTTAAAAATACACTTGAATTTTAACAAAAGAAAAAAACACTTGAATTGCACGTTGCACCTTGTGTGTAAAGTGTTTGTCTTTGCTCATAATGTGATTTTGCTATTTGAATTTGAGGACTATTTTGACAACATATGTCAAGTATTGTGTATAAATAATGGTGTAATCACTTCATCATAATTGCTCGTTGCATTTTACTAGCTGTCAGGAATATGCTACTTGTTGGTTTTGTTCAGACATGCCATGTCTCTGTTCAATGTTTACTACATGTTCAGACCGTGTTGTGCAATTAGATAATCTGTTATTATGTTGGTTGTGTAATTGTAGATTTTTTTAAAAATAATTGTGTGAATATGTAGATGCTAAATATGATACGGTTGATGATTCTGCAAACAACATATCTCGTGCTGTTTCGAGGAGGGATATGGCTACTCAGATGAGTCCAGAGAGTAGTAACCAGTCCTCACCCAGACGGGCCTCGTCGTTCTCTCTAGCAACTCCATCAATTCTACCCATTGTAGAGTCACATTCATCCAAGCAAGAGATGCGGGACGTGGCAGTTGATGAACGGGTGACTGTAACAAGGTGGTCAAGAAAGAACAGGGGTAAAAATCCGGGAAGGGGTGATGGCTGGAAAAGAAAATCTGTAGATTTTCACTCTGGTAGTTGGGAAGTTTCACCAGAGACATCTAAGAGTAGTATTTCAAAGTAATTTTATTTAATTAGTCCTTTCATTTGGCTTATCAATATAAGGTTTCATTTAATTAATGTACATGATTTGAGACACTTATATATGTTACTACTTGCTTCGTTTCAGGATTCAGCGGGAGGAAGCCAAAATTACTGCTTGGGAAAATTTGCAGAAAGCAAAAGCTGAGGCTGCTGTAAGAAAAATGGAGGTACTTTCTGGCTTCCTGCTTCATTAGTTATTGTAATAATTTGATTCAGTTTATTTGGTAATAAGCATAATGCAACAACCGACCCCTAAACTATCATATATCATATTGTGTTTCAATACGTCATTAAACTGCTTTTTGTTTAATAAGTTCTTCAAGTATTGAAATTTATTTGACGAGCTCCCTCGAAATAAAATAATAACGGATTTTTTCGATTTATCTTATGACCCGGTTGGGTAATGTGCACTCTAATTTTATTAATATCCAGATGTATTTTGTGCAAGTTGTTTTAACCTCAATATTTCCGGCGATGGGTACTTGAATGGCTAGCGTAAACTACTTTTGTATTTAAATAAAGCTGATAATGCATTATTTAACGGGATCATCAAGATGAATCGGAAAAACTATCAACTGTCCTCTCGAGAGAGCTCTTGAAATAAAATTTCGACACAAGATTTTTAAAACAAAAAATAGTTTTGGGACCTTGTTAGGTAAAATATGCTATCTTCAACAATTAATATAATTTGATTGGTTTAGATGAAATTGGAAAAGAAGAGGTCATCATCGATGGACAAAATCATGAACAAACTGAGACGTGCACAAAAGAAGGCCCAAGACATGAGAAGCTCCATGATCACTGAACATCATATTACGAGACCCTCTTCAAGAGCATTGTCTTTTCGAAGGGCTCGACCAATTAGTTCGTTGAGTGGATGCTTCACTTGCCATGCATTTTAGTCTTATTTTCAGGTACTTTCTTGGCCACAATCCATTTTATGGACTATGGGCCTGTTTTCAAACATGATAGAATACTCCAAAATCACATTTTTTTTCAAAGCAGGTAGACTCGGTCACTCAGGTGATGTTTTCAGACTCTACGCGGGGTGGGGGCGTTTGCAGCTTCTATGAAAGAGGCAAAATCACTTTTTTTCAAAGCTGTTTTGCTTTCCAAAAGTGATTTTCACTGTTTCGTAGTGAATGAAAACACCACCTAAAAAGTGTGGCATAATCACTTCTTTTCAAAAGTTACTTGTCAAATAAAGATTATAATCCATCGATTTTTACGTTTTTTGATTTCTCTTTTTGGAATAGGCGTAGGAGTCGAGTACATGAAGCGCTCTAAAGGGAGTAGACCCAGTTTTAACAGCACTGAAATATTAATGTATGGTGATTTCTGGAATTATGAGGTTGCTAGCTATTAAGATCCAATAATGCCTGTTTTAATTAATTGTTGTAACTTGTAAGTATATGTATGATTTTGAGAAAAGTGAGCCATTTGTTTGAATTAGTTTTAAATGTGGATTAACAGGCTAGTTAATCTACATCCAGTCGTTTTGTTTCTATAGAAAAGAATTAAGTGTAGGAATCTGGATATTATTTATGAGATTATTACCTAATAAGGTCACTTTTATAGACTATTAAACAACTAAAACATACAACTTTTAAAATTTCCTAATAAGGTCATTTTTGTGTCAAAAAACCGTATTTGCCCTTAATATTCATATACTCCTTTAATTTATATATTTGAAATGTAATTCGAAATTTAAATTCATAATTAATTGTTATCAATTAATTCCCAAATTATAATGCAAATTCATTCCAAAAAAAACAAAACCCTAGATCCCTCCCCCCACCCCAATCGGTCGAGCTCCCTCCCCACCTTGGCCGCCGCACTCACCTTGCCGCCGTCATCGCTGCCCATGACCTCCTCGCCGCCCCCTCCATGGCCACGGTCGTCGCCCCCTTCGCCATGGCTGATCTGTTCGCCGTGGACTCCATGGCCTTCTGAATTTTCGTAGAATTAATTTGGGGCTTTTCAATCAAACCCTTGTTTCTACGATTTAGGGCTTCTGTAATTAACTTTTCCGCTTGCGATTCATCGACAGTTTGATGAAGAACACCGAATCGATTACACTGAACACCGAATCGGGAATTTTGGTTATATCAGTAGCTTTAGCGGAGAATTTGGAGAAGGGTTTCACGGCGGCGATTTGATCTAACTCCTGGAAGTCGCCGCGGCCAGTGAGGCTCTGATCGGAGGCTCTGATCGGCAACGCCGCCGCAGGTTTCACTTTCCCACGCTTCAACGGAGTTTCTGTGACTTTCTTAATTTCCTTCTCCCTTCCGCCGTTGCCGTGAAACTGAACGATGAGATTAGTCTTAATTCCATCACTGTTACGCAAAAAATCTTTCAATTTACATCTCTTCGAGTAACCGCCGGCGGAGCTGCTCTTCTTCTCAAAACAGACGGCCTCCGCCGACTTCGGCGGCCACGCGCAGTAGCTTTCCCCTGCTAATCCGTCCAGAGTGTCGGATTCCGACGAAGAGCTAGACGACGTCGTTAGAGCCGTTTCCCTTTCCTCAAGAAATAGCTTCCGTAACGGAAGCCGTATCTTCACTGTTCATATTAATTTGGTAAGGTTCTGGATTTTGGATGGTTAATTACTTTATTTGTTTTTGGTTGTTTGAATGCTTTGCTTTGAAGTGAAAAATGGATTTTGGTTTGAGCCGAGCAGTTGATGTGGAATATAAATTGTTGTTCGATTAGTGAATGTTTGTGAATTTATATAAGTTTCTAGAGAGTAGTGATTTTTGATAGGGTTTTACTATTTAGAGTTTTAAGGAAATATTTCACATTTGTCCTGTAAACTTGTGTGCCTCTTAATTTTTATGCTGATATTTGCATATTCAGAGAATGGACCATTAGAATTGTGACATTGGTAAATGTTTTACCTTAAAATGTTTGTTATTATATCAAGTGTGATGCTGTTCAAATGTAATTGATGGAGGTTTCATATCTTGTTTACTGATTTTCATCATATTTTTCAGACTTCTCCTTTGTTATCCACACTTCTTTCAAATCATGGTCAGGGTGAATCTAGATTTTCTGGCTCGAAGTTCGTGAAAACAATTGCACTTCTTGGTGCAGGAGCTTCAGGGTTAATGAGCTGTGCAACAATAGCATATGCTGCTGATGAGGCTGAGCATGGTTTAGAATCTCCCAGCTATCCATGGCCACATTCAGCTGTTGAGAGGCCGTGAGGGTGCAACTGCAGAGGGGTTTACAAAAGCACCATGGGGAAAGAATGTAACATGTAATTTTGGTGTTGTTTTATGCGATTATACTTAAGTTTATGGATAAAAAAGTTGTTTATTCACATGTTATTTGGTTTACAATCAGCTTTTCCAGCTTGAATTTCGATAGACTTATTATTCAATTGCTATTCGCAGTGCATCTGAAAGGTGCATATACTACTCTTACAACTTCATATTAAAATGAACTTTCCATATGAAACATGGATACCGATGTAGGCATTATCATTTTATGTCTTCGTCTTATTATTCTGAACAATTCTTTTCAGTGATATTAACTGAATTAAGTATGAAATCTCTACATCACAACAAAACGCTTTTTGAATATGTCATTTACAAATGTGCACATTTATTTTGCATATTGATATGCATGTCACTCTGTGCACATTGGTTCATGTTATTTTATGCATACCAAAAAATTCAGTCTTGTATGCCGTTTTACACTTCATATTGAAATGAACATATGTCTTCATAACCCATTTCTACATACCAAAATTCATTTCATAACCCATTTCTACATACCAAAATTCATTTCACTGTTCATATTAAAATTCATAATCTATTTCATATATATATGCATATTCAAAATATGGGGAATTGTATACTCTATGAAACACTTATTTTTGAATCATAAAATGTCGATTTTTTAATTTTTTTTGTTTGGATAATTAACAATTAATTCGAATTGCTTAATTTTAGGAATATTTGAATAATTGGAAGGATCATAAAATGCAGATTTTTTAATTTTATTGGTTTGAATAATTATCTATTAATTCGAATTGCTTAATTTTAGAAATTTTTTAATAATTGGAAGGTGCGTATAACTAGGAACTGCATTAATTCAAAATTATTAATATTTATTAATTTCAAATTATTTAAATTGGTAAAGGGCAACAATGTCTTATTAGGTGCCATTTTCACCTTAATAGATTTAAAAAAAAACATATGCCCTATTAGATAAAACTCTTAGTGAAATGACCTTAACAATAATTTCCCCATTATTTATTACCTAATAAGTTGAAACTAGTTTATGTATCATGTGAATATATGTTGTCAAAGTTGAAAGGCTTCTGGATTTATTGATGCGCATCAAACTTACATAACTAAGTCTTGTGTGAGATTTTGTAATGTTAAAATACCCAGAAAGCCAATATCTTGATAAAGAAATCCACCAAAAAAGTACAAATTTAAACTAATTTAATTTACACGAGCCAACTTTCTAGGAGCTATAATTTATTATAAAATACATTGAAAGAGAGCCCTAATATTGAAATATTAGAAAACACGAGCCAACTATAATGCAACCTTTGTTTCCTCTACAGTTAATCGAAAACTTTCAGGATCAATTGCTTATTAGCAAATGTGCAATATGGGAATCAGATTTCAACATCAGTGGTCATTTCCTTACATTTGGGTACCTTTGTTTAAGTTTGTGTATATACTATATTAGTAGAGTAATTCTTACGCTAGTCAAATTGTACAAAGTGACTATCTAGTTACTTTGTTGAATCGCGCCACGTGGCGTCGTAACGACCTGATACCTGTTATACAGGTTTAAATTATTTATATCATTTTTTAAATTGTATTTTGTTATTTACTATATTACCTGTTGATCCCAAAGTTGAGTTAAGATTGAGTAAACTAGTAAAAGTCTAGAGGGGAGGAGTGAATAGACTTTTAAAAATCTTTCAAAATATCAGAGATTAACTATGCGGAATATCAGTTTAATGAGCCCTTAGATTTATACTCAACTATACAATGAACACTATACTTGTCTATTCTGCAGATTTATCAATTAACAATTCAAGTAAACAATTAATCACAATTAATCAAGATAAACGCAGTAAATAAACAACACACAAATTTTACAGTGGTTCGACAACTTGTCTACATCCACTCTCACAACTTCAGTCGTGAAATTTTATTAACTTGTCTTGTGGTTTTAAGTCCCAAAATTAAGACTTCGATTTTTTCGAATATATCTCCAGATACATCTTCGATCTAACAACTAGCTATTTTACAAGTAACTAGCAACTTGATATCAAATACAAAACAATAAAAACTTCTCTAATTTCAGTAGCCTTCTTCGTATGTGAACTCTTTTGCTTTCAGTAGTTTTTTGTATCAGTAGTCTTCAATTGTTAAGTGTCTTCATGTATTTATAGACTTCTAATCTTCAAGATAGTTTGTTACTTAACAACCTCTTCTTGATAACTTCCTTCAACAAACTTCATAACCGTTTCTTCTTATCTCTTCACGCGTTTCCAGTTAATTAGTTATTCCATAACTAACTCTTCATATCTTCATTTGTTGATACAATCTTATCTTTACTTTCACGATCTTTGACTTGTCTTGTCTTCTCTTGACACTTAGAATAATTCTGGTTTCTCCAACACTTGTCGAAAGACATTTTAGGAGTGGCTAGAGGAAAGACATTTTCAACAAATTGAACATGACGAAAGGTATATATTTTGTTGGTTTTTAAATCAAGACAAAGATAAGCAGCTTGGGTAGGAGAGTATCCAATGAAGACACAGGGAGTGGATCTAGGGTCTAATTTATGGGAAGTGTAGGGGCGGAGCCAAGGATAACATAAGCAACCAAAAACTCTAAGTTTGGCTAGGTTGGGAGTTTGTTTTAGGAGGAATTGATATGAGGACAACATGTTAAGATTGAGTTTTGGTAGACGGTTTATAATATAGGTAGCAACACAAACTGCATGAGGCCAATATGTAAGGGGCATGGAGGCATGATGTAAAAGGGCTAAGGCAGTATCAACAACATGTCTGTGACGACGTTCAGACATGCCATTGTGTTCAGGGGTGTGGGGAGGTGTTGTGAGATGAGATATACCATGAGTTTGAAGGAGGGATCGTAGGGCAATGAATTCGCCCCCGTTGTCGGTATAGAGGGTTTTAATTTTGGTGTTGTAGAAGTTTTCTACGATGCTTTTAAAGGATGTAAAGGTGGGGAGGACATCAAATTTGCGTTTTAGAGGGTAAATCCATATATATTTGCTAAAGTGATCAACAAAAATGACATAGTATTTGAAGCCTTCAGTTGACAGGACAGGGGACGACCACACATCAGAAAAAAGAACCTCAAGAGGGGAACTAGATATAATGCTTGAATCGTAAATAGGAAGTTTATGACTTTTAATACAATTGCAAGAATCACAATAATGCAGTGTTGAGTTCGTGATAGGTAAGTTATACTTGGATAAAGTATGGGAAAGGATTTTGGAGGACGGATGACCTAGACGAGCATGCCAAATGGGTGATGGTTGTTTTTCCGAGATGGAGGTTATGGGGTTAAGAGATGCTTGAGTCGGCCATACGTAGAGATTATCCACGTGACTCCCCGTGAGGAGAATGGTCTCCGTTCTACCATCTCGCACATGAAAATAAGTAGAACCAAAAATAATGTTAACATCATTATCTCGACACAAGGTTGAAACGGAGATAAGGTTTTTGGCCATTTGTGGGACAACATGGACGTTTGAGAATGTTAGCATATTAACATGAGGAAACGACAAGGAACCGACATGCGAAATTTTCAAACCGTTACCATCAACAATGACTACATCATCAGAGCCGGAATATGCGGAGTCCAAGATCCAAGGGATGGAGTGTGTATGTGAAATAGCCGAGTGGACGGAGGTGTATGTACTAGCAGGGTGGGTGTATGTAATAGTGTAGTGGGTGCGTAGATGTGGGGGGCTGTATTTACCAGAGTCTTGGGTGCATGCTGTAGTGGAGTAGTGAGTCTGGCCCATCTGGGCAGTACTGGAGTATGCAGTGTCGGAGGGAGTGCAAAGATGTTGGGGAGTACGGGAGTATGCAGTCTCAGTATGTTGGCAACGAAACTTGATCAGAATTTCTAATCAAGACTTAGCCTCGAGGTTGTCATTTCACAATTGAGAAATTGTTCCAATCATTTAAAGTTTTATTAAGAATACGTGACAATTGAGGACTGGTTTACATGATTTTTTTTTTTTTTTTTTTACCATTAATACATACTCCATTGTTTATCATTAACAATTTTTGCTCAATAATAACAGTTTTTCCAGTCTGCGATCGATCGTCTGTTGGCAGCCGCACGAAACTTAATCAGAATTTCTAATCAAGACGATTGTAGCCACACGAAATTCTGATCAAGACGATCGTTTGTTGGCAGCCGCACGAGAATTTCTAATCAAGAAGACTGAGTGTGTCAAGAGTCGAGGGTTGTCATCACATCAGATGCTTAACTTGCTGCTCAGATTCAATTGTTGATGAAAATAGATTTGCACAATTTTTTAAACAACACTAACGTAATTTTATATATTTTTTTTTTGATATTTTTTTAAATAGTGTAATTTTTTTTTTATTTGTATTGTGTTAACTTTTTTTTTTTTTCAATTTTTCACTTCTATATTTTTGAATTTTTTTAAACGGTTTAAAATACATAGGTCTCAATCCAATTCCTACTCTAGAGCATGTTCGAAATTTAGTCCTACTAATTTGTATTGGTTTATTATTCATTTTAAATTGATATGAGAATTTTAAGAGTATTAAAAAATATTTTTTTTGGTTAAAAATGAATTATTTACGCTTTGTACATAGATGGAGGAAATAATTATTCCCGCGTAGTACGCGGGTCGTGCACTAGTACTAGTACAGTATATTTGAGAGTCTCCATTTCTCCTACGTGGCATTCTCTCCCGCCTTTATTTTAAAATACTGCAATTCTGTGGGTTAGTTTTATTTTGATTTTTTTTTTACAGTTTTTCATAAAACAGTTGAGTTTATTTTATTCTGGCCTCCTCTAAACATTCTCAATTTGAATTAATTTGATTTTTTTAATTTATTAATATCTCTATTTCATACTTTTATTAAATTTGAACCATTTCAAATCTACTTCATTTTCTCTGTAATATAGACAGTTTTTTTTTTAATATTTCTATCTTTATGGGTAGTTATTTCTAATTTATATATATATATATATATATATATATATATATATATATATTTGCAAACTTCTACTTTGACACATGTCACAACCACACACCTTCTACCTCAACCTCTCTCCTCTAAATTCTTTCATTTCAAAAATCCTTCACCCTCATTCATTTTACTTTTTTGTTTCAATCTTTACCGTTCATTTAGATGGTTAATCTTAACCGTTAGATCTTAATTCAATTTCCTATATAATAGGAGCATATCTCTTTCATTTTTCTCAATTCACTCAATTCCTCCTCAATCATTCCTCAAGCCCAGTTTCTTTTTAGTTGCAGATTCAAACATTCAGGTTTAGGGTTTAAGTTTTGCAAATCAAGCATATGTGAAATCCCATTTATGTTGCAGATTCAAACATTCAGGTTTATGGTTTAAGTTTTGCAAATCAAGCATTCATGTGAAATCTCATTTATGTTGCAGCAGATCTATAATGGAGCATTGACGAGTATGTGAATGTTGCAGCAGATCTATAATGGAGCATTGACGAGTATGTGAATCGTGTGAAATTATGTAAATTTAAATGTAATTTTTTGTTTATTTATAAGTTGTACAACTGTAATCTATTGATTTGACTCTTTCTCTCACCTGAATTGGCATCGCCCTTTTGTAATTTGATGATCGCAATTTTTCGCTTCACAATCACAAGGATTATTGCAAAAAATAATTATTGCTTCCTTTGTATCACAAATTTTTGCTTCTCAAAGATTATTGTAGTAGCTACGTCTCCTCTATTTGCACTGATTTTTTTTTATGTGGGTCGGAACATTTGAAAGGTTAAAAAAAGAATATATATATTGTTATTTAAAGTAGAATTGAATAAAATTTTTTTTATAAAGAAAATCAAACTATATATGGAGAACCTCACTTGAAATGGATAAAAAGTGTAGTGAAGAAGTTGATTTTTTTTTTTCGAAAACAGTGAAGAAGTAGATTTATGAATAAAAAAAAATTAATTAATGATTGTAATGTAATATAATTTTATAAATATTGATTTAAAATATTGTGTGAGTTCTTCAAGTCAATTATCTCTTTAAATTTTACATTTAATATTGACCGTTATATCCTAAATTAACGTTGAGTTTGAAGAAATATAATTAATTATATCATTAATATAATTAAATTTAAATTAATCTAGCTAGGGATCTTTAGATTTTAGGAATATTTTTAGAAAATATAATGAAACGGTTACCTATTAAATATAAAAAAAATCAAAATTTTAGGAATTCCAATTTCATTAATTCATTTACATTTATTAAATAATTATTTTTAACAAATGTCATTACACTTTAAGTCAATCATCTCTTTCTTTTCTTTAATGTTTACCGTTAATATTTACCGTTGTATCCTAAATTAATGCCGAATGGGAAGAAATATAATTAATTACATTATTAATACTCCGTATAATTAAATTTAAATTAGTCTATTATCGAAAAATATGATTTTCATAAATTTGGAAAATTTACCCATGTTCCATTCAACAAACAGATTTCCAGTTTTTTTTTTAGCAATTAGTTTGAAAGATTATTCTCAATTTATTTTATCGAAAATACATTTAGAAATGTAGTTTATTATTCAAACTATAATATAAAACTAAAAATTTGCTATATATATTTAACCTGATTGTACCTATCATACATAAGTATTTTTATCACATGTTTTAAATTAATTGTTACATAATTTAAAATTAATTTCCTCTAATTAATGCACACAAGTAATAATTACTAATATTTACAACATATTTATACTATACATTTATTTCTTTAATTAACTTCATTTAATTTGAATAATTCTTATTACTTTTTATGTGATTATGATTATTGATTTCAAATATAGTGAATTTGAAGATATTAAGCATAATTTATGGGCGCAAGCATGGTATATCAAAATTAATGTTAAATTTGAAGATATTAAGTACAATTGACTCTGGACTAATTTACATTTAATATCTCATTTAAAGTTTTTAATTTATTATAATTAATTTAAATTATTAATAAGTAAATCTCAATATAAATGAATTTTCAAACTTCAGGTGAATTAATGATTTTGATGTGTAATATAATTTTATAATGAGTATTGATTTCAAATATAGGAACTTGAAGATATTAAACATAGTTTATTGTTCATTAATTTACATTTTATTCACATTTTATTATGAGAGTTATTAGGAAGAAATTAGAAATATTGACAGTATGATATACATTCCACGAATGACGTTGTCTAATTCTGATCGAACACTTCACGTTAAGTTTCAGATAATTCATTTTCTGATCTTTTTGTCTATTGTGATAATGATAAATAAAATTCAAGGTTAATCGTTGTTAACGGTACGCGTGTATCTTCTAGAATTGTCAAATAATGTGTTTAGTTTAAGAGTGAAAAAGTAATGACATGTAATGTAAATAAGTGTATTGTGAGGTAAAAGATTTAACTAAGATTTCCTTATTTTGTGTAATGTAAATAATATTGAGACATCTAAAAGGGGAAAGTCTGCAAATAATAGTGGGACACATATAGTACTTTATAACTATATTTAATCAAATACATTTTTTAAAATTTACGTTTGAGTGATGATCAGTTGGAAAATTATATATGCATTGCTTGAGATTGATGAGTTACTTCAAAGAAACATGAAAAATTTAAGTAGATTCTTCTCAATATTTGTCCAAACATCCAAGAACTTATATATATCTCTACAGCATATATAATGCACTCATTTTTTAATAGTTGAGGTATGATCGCATAGAGTTGTTAGAAGATACAATATGTTGACTTCTACTCTAACTTCTGAACAAAGTGATGTACTACAAGAAATAGTTGAAATTGTTCGTTCCAATGCTGATGGAGTGTTCTTGATGCAGGAGCCGTGCATGTTTCAAATGGAGAACACTTTCTGCAGTCATTAGATCTCACAGAGATATAATTCTTAACGTTGCATCAAGTGGTATAGATTCTCTCTTATTGCCTTGGGGATGTACTGCACATTCGAGGTTTTCAAATCCAATAAATATTATTGAATCATCCACCTACAACATAATGTCTAATACTCATTTATCAGAACATATAATAAAGTTAAAGCTAATAATATAGAATGAGGCACTTAGGATTAACATATTACGTTGTAAGGTACTTGATTGAAGCCTAAAAGACATATTTAGAAATTATGGTGGGTGCATGTCTGATTTGCGCGCCTTTTGAAGGAAAGTCAGTCGTTTTTTGTGGAAACTCCGAACAAATTCTTCATGTTATTTCGAAGGGTTCTATATAGATAAGTACATTATAGTTCACTCTACCATCAATTCATTATATTTGTGAGAAATTGCAAGATATTGAGGCTAACGGGAAACATGAGGTTGCAAACAGAAAATTCTGATGTCTGAATTCTCGAGCTGGATTTTGAAAGTTAGGGATGAGGATCTTGGACACAATGATGAGCGTTTTTGCAAATATATACATTCTCGAAGAGAATTCGAAGTTTGTAATGTATATTGATATGTTCCTTTCAACAATAGTTGTGTACCTTACAGGACTGTGTTCACACACGTGCAGTCATACAATGCAGCCTCTAAATTCAAGAGGAAGAATGATTAAAAATTATTTATCTCTATTTAAATAGAAAAACAGGTAAATGTGCAACAAATGTTGTTTAAAAGATTTTTTTTATAAATTTGTAATTTTGTATCTTGATTTCTTTTATTAATAAAAATCATACTTCTTTATTCTATTTTTTTAACACTATATGAAATAATTTCTTTTGCTATCAAAATTACTTTTTTTAATCTCTCAAATAGAATAATAATTTATTAAATTCATACTTAATTAATTAAAAGATTGATTTTTTTAATTCAATTTTAATACTATAAAATAAAATAAAAAATTTACTTACTAAAAAATATAAATTAAAATATTCAACCCGTGTGATACAAAACCTGTGTTTATACACAAACAATTATATTGTAGTCTCTAAAGTAAAAAAAGAAAAGTGTATTCATTTTTTTTTGTCTAGATTGAAATGAATTTTTTTTTTGACAGAAAAATTAATTTTTTTTAATGGTACAACGAATGTTATTTACAATGAAGTTTTTCAGTAATTTGTAATTTCTAATATTGATTTGTTTTAAAAATAAAATTATAATTTTCTATTCTATTATTGTTTTTTATACATATGTTTCATTTTTCATATTTTTAATCAAATAACAAGTTTGTAAATATATAAAAGTATATGTTTTAAAGATTATTTTTTTAATTAATAAATTAAAATATATTATAAATTTATTTAAATTCCGCGTAAAACGCGGGTCTTACACTAGTATATATATATATATAAACTTTCTTTCTTCCATATTTTCTTCCCTTCTCTCTGGCCCTACGGTAGAGCCGTAGAGGATTCTGTTGCCCCGCCCATATGGACACATTTTTTTATTTTTAAATATTTATCTCTTTATGGGTAGTTATCTCTAATTTTTATATATATATAAAAAAAACTTCCATTTTTCCATATTTTCCTTCGTTCTCTGTGCATTCTCTTTTCTCCATCCATAATGAAATATGGTTGCCTCCTGTAGAGGATCTGTCGCCGCCTCAACTACTGTATAATGTTTTCACCTTTTTTCATTTTCTATGTCCCTCTGTTTTCATGTCATATTTGTAGTCCTATCCATTTTTATTTCCTAATTACTTAATTTATTGCGATTTAATTTGTAATTTTCATAACACTATGATGAACATACTTAACTTATTGCAATTTAATTTGTAATTTTCATAACACTATGTTGAACACTTTTTTTTTAATAGTGGCAATGAGGGCTTTGTGGCAGAAGGGTCAAATGTTCATCAAAATTTGAAGAACTTAAACAAAATGGTGATATTGCATTTTTTTACCAAATTCAATAGAAAATGATTGTTTTTCTTTCTCTATTCTTTGTTGTTTGTCGTTCAAATTTTTGGTTCTTCAATGCTCAATGCTCTAGCCCTTTCAGCCGGGAGTGGGTCTTCGGAATCAATAGAGTATCCCAGCACCTCTATCGAAACCGATCAAAACCCTAGAGGGGGGGCACTAATGTCCAGCGGGGAATCGAGCCTCAACACGGCCGAAACGACGGTCAAGGTAGACGAAATCCAGGAGGAAAGAAGCGATATGGGAGAGCCGTCGTCACAATCGTCGCCAAGAAGGAGAGGGTGGCGAGATAGAAAAAAAAGAAAGGCGCAGATAAGCCCGGAGGAAGCGCGGTGGGAACATTATCGAGAAGAAAACAACATTAGTGAAGAGGCAAAATAGACATGGGAAGTGGGGAAAGAGATTGGCTTGGAGTCCTCGGAGACGGATGAGAGAGTACATGAAAAAATGGTGCTCCTGATTAGGAAAGATAAGGGCAGGTCAAAGGCAAGCAAGAGTCTTAAGAAGGAGAGGGGAAAAAAGAGTAATTTATGAAGATTCTAACTTATAATATAAGGGGTGTGGGACAGAGGGAGAAAAGAAGGGAATTAAGAGAATTGACGCAGATAATGAGATGTGAGGTATGTTTTACCCAAGAATCAAAGAAGGAGGGCGTAGATGAGAAGCTATGTAGAGCAATTTGGGGAGGAGGAGGAAACTGGGATTGGGCAAGCAGGAACTCAGAGGGGATATCGGGAGGAATAATCACTATCTGGGATACAGAGGCATTTCAGTGGGTTAGTTCGTGGCACACTCAAGGAATTCTTGTGGTGAACGAAATCTGTAGAGAGGACGGGGAAAGGTGTACTTTAATTAATGTTTATGCGCCAGGTTCAGCGGTTGAAAGAGTCAATTTGTGGGATACAATCAGAGTCCTAACAGAGCAATATGAGGGTGATAGAGTGTGCCTGATAGGGGACTTTAACGAAGTAAAACACGACAGGGAAAGGGTGGGAAGAAGAGGGGGTAGAGGGAAGACAAGATAGATGACCAAATTTAATGAAATGATAACTGACAGCAGATTGATTGAGCTACCTCTAGTAGGGAAAAAATTCACCTGGTACCGTCCAGACGGAACCTGTAAGAGCAGACTTGATAGAGCTTTAGTAAACGAAAAATGGTTGGAAAAATGGCCTTAGGCAAAATCTAGAGGACTAGGTAGAACACTCTTAGATCACTGCCCAATCTATATCGACCTGGGTAGACAGGACTGGGGGCCGAAGCCTTTCAGATTCTTTAATAGTTGGTCGAAGCATAAGGACTTTAGAGTATTAGTAACCAATAAATGGAGGAGCTACCAGATAAACGGTTGGGCTGGATATGTGCTTAAGGAAAAACTGAAGCTTCTCAAGCAGGAACTTAAAGAATGGAACTCACAGGTGTTTGGGGGAATGGAAAAGAGCATACAAGAAAAAAAATGAAAACTAGAAGAATGGGACATTATAGATGATACATTCGGCCTAGACGAAGGTGAGGCTTTCGAGAGATTCCAGGTTCAAGGCATATTAGCCTCCGAGATGCAGATAAGAGATGGTTTCCTGTTCCAAAGAGCAAAACAAAAATGGCTGAAGGAGGGAGATGCAAACTTAAGGTACTTTCACAACTTCATCAACAAAAGATACAAAATTAATGAAATATCAGGCCTTATGGTGGATGGAAATTGGGTAGAGAATGTGGCGGAGGTCAAAAGTCAGGTGCACATATATTTCAGCACTCAATTTGGAGAGGTGGAGATGAACAGACCAAAAATAGGAAGAGGTTTATTCATGAAAAAATTGGAACAATGTGACAATGTTTTCTTAACAACAGCCTTCTCGGAGGAAGAGGTCAAACAAGCCATATGGGATTGTGACAGCAACAGCAGACCCCAGCCCGGATGGCTTCTCCTTCGGGTTCTTCAAAGAATTCTGGGGCATTCTAAAACCAGAAATATTGAGGATGGTGGAGGATTTTCATAGGCACGGGTAGCTGGTAATGGGCATTAACCCGTCATTCATTGTGTTAATTCCGAAAGTCAATCAGGCGCAGAAATTATCAGAATTCCGGCCAATATCGTTGATCGGTAGCCTCTATAAAATTCTGGCCAAACGGATCAGTAAAGTGATGGAACATATCATATCGGAGAACCAATCAGCTTTCGTGGGTGGGAGGAACATTATGGACGGGGTACTCATACTGAACGAAGTTATTGATGAGGCGAAAAAGAAGAAAAAACCAAGTTTCATTTTCAAAGTGGATTTTGCCAAGGCATATGACTCTGTAAACTAGAAATTCCTGGATAACATGATGCAAAGACTGAATTTCAATCCCAAGTGGAGAAAATGGATCAAAGAATGCGTGTCATCAGCGTCGGCTTCAGTCCTAGTCAACGGAAGCCCAACCAAGGAATTCATGTTGCAAAGGGGATTGCGCCAAGGAGATCCACTCTCACCGTTTCTATACTTGATCGTGGTAGAAGGCCTGAACATTCTAACGAAGAACACAGTGGAGTTAGGGCTACTCAAACCGATCCGAGTAGGAAAGAACAAGACCCCGATATCAATTTTGCAATATGCCGACGATACGGTTTTTATGGGCACGGGCGACAGTAACTACATTAAAGTGGTGAAGGCGGTGCTGAGAAACTTTGAGTTGATCTCAGGCTTAAAGGTGAATTTCGAATAATGCTCATTGACAGGAGTCCACTTGGCTCTGGACCAGATTGCAGAATGGGCAAATTTGTTAGGTTGCAAGGTAGCTGCCCTGCCACTTGAATACTTGGGAATGCAGGTAGGGGTGAACTCCAGAAGTCAGGATCCGTGGAAAAAGGTAACTACAAAGATTCGACAAAGAATTGGTAAATGGGGAAGCAAGCTGATTTCATCAGGAGGGAGGGTGACATTGATCCAATCAGTCCTTTCGGCAATGCCCATCTACAATCTGTCCTTCTACAAATTACCAAAAAAGATCAGCCGAGAGATAACAAAAATTCAGAGAAATTTCTTGTGGGGAGGTAACAGTAATGTTCTTAAAATTCCATGGGTTAAGTGGGGGGATGTGTGTAGGGAGGGTGGAGAAGGGGGATTAGGAATTAATGAGGTGGAGGTATTTAATAAAGCCTTGCTAGGAAAGTGGATTTGGCGTATGTTGACGGAAGAGAATAGACTATGGGTAGAAGTGCTAGTCTCTAAATATGGCACATTAGGGGAAAGTGAGAGTGGAGGGGAGGAGTGGAGAAGAAATTCTAAAAAGTGGTCAGGATGGTGGAGGGCAATAAATCAATTATATGCAGGAGGTGAGGGTGAAGGGGTGGGCTTAACAGCAGATTTTATGAGGGTGATTGCGAATGGGAGGAAGACTAGGTCTTGGGAAGATAGATGGGCTGGGGAGAGCACTCTTAAAGATAAGTATAGCAGATTGTTTAAGCTGAGTAACCAAAAGGGCAGTTTGGTGGGGGAGATGGGGGTATGGGAGTTGAATGATTGGAGGTGGGAATGGAAATGGAGGAGGGACTTGAATTGTAGGGACACTGGTTTGCTGAATGAACTAATGAATTGGCTCGTTAAATACAAATTTTGTCAAACAGGTCAGGACTCGTGGAGATGGACAGGGGCGTTAAATGGGCAGTACACAACGAAAGCAGCCTACAAAACACTGATGGAGGCAGAAGAGCAGCCGAACCTGGACAACATCGAGAGGAAAGCGTTCAAGCGATTATGGAAGTCATATGAGCCGAAAAAGCTAGTTTTACGGCATGGAAGGCGCTGAGGCAAAGGTTGGCCACGAAGGAAAACTTACGAAAAAGAGGATGCATCGCGGGACCGCTTCAAGACAGGTGTGTACTATGCAGTGCGGATGAAGAAACCAACTCTCATCTATTGTTTGAGTGTGCAGCTACTAGATTCATGTGGGACGGGATGCACGAGTGGCTGAATACCCCCAACAATCGCGCACTCGAACACGAGTATAAGTCTTCTACACCATTCAGGGCTGATTGGAGGAGGGAAATTGAGTAAGATGGGCACAACGCTGTGGACAGGTATAATCTAGTCAATATGGAGCATGAGAAACGATATTATTTTTAAGGGGAAGGTGATGAATTTGCATAAAACTCTGGACAATTACAAGTGCATGATGAGAGATTGATTATTGACAAAGGTTTGATAAATGATCCAGGAAGGTGTTTAGGAAGGGAGGCATATATGATGGAATCTGGCAGCTGATAGATTTTAGAAGGAAAGGCGGTGAATATGCAGGGGAGAGTTGAAAGCTGATTCATTTTAATGTAAAAGCTCTTTTGTGAATTGTATTACAATTTGAGTACCCTTGTACTTAATACTTTAATAAAATTTCTTTTTTTTTTTTTCTGATAAAAAAAAAACAATTGAGAATAGAGTATTTTTGCTGATATATGTTGGTGGATGAAGATCGACGATTATTTATATTTCACTTAGAAGTGCACGTTATTTTTAATGTGATGAGTATGTCGTTCTAAATAAGTTTTATTCTTTATTTTTATATCATCTTATATATTCATAGGCCTCTTTACCATATGTGTCATGATAGAGATATATATAAAATAAATTATTTGATACTCATCTTAAATTTTCTATTGAATTTTTTTGTTTGTATATTTTTTTATATTTATACTGTTTTTTAAATTCCGACTACGCGGGTACTGCACTAGTAAAAGCATGAAATATTAGTTTAAAATAACTGACTCATAAAAAATCAGAATTTTAAAATAAAAGCATGAGAAGAAACCACATAGGACAAATTGAGACTAACAAATATATGTATTAAAGATATATATATATATATATATTTATTGTATTTATCCGATTATGAATTATATTTATTTTATTATAACATTAGTTTTAAAAAAAATCTCAACTTCGCCCTTTTCAGAAAAATTCACGCGTTTTTTTTTTTAAGATAAAATTACAAGATAGGAATATTGAAATTGCATCTCTTTCACCTATCTATTACAGATAAACTCTACCATACAGTGATATTCCAAACTCAATCTTGAGAGAGTGGAGAGTCACACAAGCAATCCATCAGATTCCTCGATCAACAAAGATAGCAAATCTGCTTCAAAAAAGAAACAAATTGTCGCCCACTACGACTCACGCTACAAACTTTCCAAATCATAGAAGATGACCCATGGACAGCCAGATAAAAACAACCGTAAATAAAACATGAAATAAAGCATTAAAGAAAACAACAGTAAAAAAACAAAAATCTAAAACGTGATCAACGGAAGAAACTCAACCATATGGTCACCGTGGCTCTGTCGGAGAGGATCTACACATTGATCCCAATAGGAAGGCGGCTCTTCTACGGTCCGGCGGCGGTCTGACGGCGAATCTACTCAAACAATGGACGGCGACGATAGATCAAGATAGCTTCTAGAGTCGAGTAGAGGGAGGGGGAGAGGTGGGCTGTAGATGAAGAAGATGAGCGGTGTGGGCGGTGGAGTTTTTGGGCGGTGCTTATTATAGAGAAACAATGAATTACAAAATTATAATTTCATTGAGTAATTGTAAAGAGTACAAGAAGGAAGTATTTATAGATACAAAACATATCTATCCTAAATCTCTAATTAAGGAAAATAAAGATTTACAAGATATATAAAATATATTATACAAGATTTATATAATATCTCTTAATATATTTATATATGCCTAATACGCCCCCTCAAGATGGAGTACCATAGGAGAGTCCAATCTTGATCATCAACATTTGAAGACGAGAACGAGCAAGAGGCTTTGTGAGAGCATCGACTAGTTGGTCTTCGGAAGACACATGTGAAACACGTAACTGAGTTATTTTGATCAAATCTCGAACGAAGTGATAGTCAATGGCAATGTGTTTCATTCGAGAGTGAAAGACCGGGTTGGAGCAAAGATACGTCGCACCAATATTGTCGCAATAGATGGCAGGGAGAGTTTTGATGGTAAAACATAGTTCTTGAAAGAGAGATTTTAACCATTATACCTCAGAGGCAGCTGATGCAATGGCCCGATATTCTGCTTTAGTGGAGGAGCGAGCAACCGAATTTTGTTTCTTAGAAGACCAGGAGATGGAATTTGGTCCAAGAAAGACAATATAGGCACTTGTCGACGTACGATCATCAGTATTTTTGGCCCAATCAGCATCCGTGAAGCAGTGAAGTGAGTCAAATGGGTTGGGGCGGAGGGTAATTCCAATATATCTAGTTCCATTAAGATATCGAAGGAGGCGTTTGACAGTGCCCCAATGAGTTGTGGTGGGAGCATGCATGAATTGAGACAATTTATGCACAGCAAAAACAATATCAGGTCTTGTAAGTTGGAGGTATTGGAGACTTCCAAGAACTTGACGATATTGTGTGATATCAGTGGGCGGTGTTCCATCAGAAAGAGATAAACGAGTATAGGTGGAGAGAGGGGTTTGAACAGGTTTGGAAGTGAGCATATTATATTTGGTGAGTAGGTCAATGATATACTTACGTTGGGAGAGAAAGCAAGTTTTCTTAGTACGGAGCACTTCCACACCTAGAAAATAGGAAAGTGAGCCTAACTCTTTGACAGAGAACTTTGTACTAAGGTCTGAGGCCACTTTTGTGAGGAACGAGGTGTTGTTTCCTGTAAGGATTAGATCATCAACATACATGAGAAAATATGCAGTTATACCGGATTTGTTGTATACAAAGAGAGACTCATCAGATTTGGTGTGAATGAAACCAATACTCTCCAAGAAGGTTGGAAGAGCAAAATACCAAGTTCGAGGTGCCTGTTTTAGGCCATAGATGGATTTATGTAACTTGCACACATATGTAGGGAAGGTTTTGTCAACAAACCCGGGTGGTTGAGCCATAAATACAGATTCGGCTAAGGAATCGTGAAGGAAAGAATTATTCACATCGAACTGACGAAGTGGCCAATCTTTGGTGACTACAATACTCAGGACTGCTCGAACGGTTGCTGGTTTGACCACAGGACTAAATGTTTCAGAAAAGTCAACCCCACGGCGTTAGTGAAAGCCTTTGGCGACAAGTCGAGCTTTGAACTTATCTAAGGAACCATCTGGTTTCCGTTTGATGCGGAAGACCCACTTCGAACCAATAATGTTTGCAGAATCATCAGGTGGTACTAAATCCCAAGTACCGTTTTTGAGAAGGGCATTAAATTCAGATGACATGGCCTCCCTCCATCGTTCATCGTTTAATGCCTGAGAGACGCAGCTAGGTTCAGTGTCAGAAGATAAAGTAGAAGATAGACCATTCCTCGGATTTGGTTTGAAGATACTATTTTGGGCTCGAATGACCATTCGAGTTCGTTGTTGTATAGGTGGGGATGGCAGTGAGGGAGCATCTGGCGACTCGAGATCAAGGGGTTGTATAGTGGAATTAGGGTTTGGAGTTGATGGGGGTGTACTTAGTAATCTGGGGGTGCAGTAGAGCTGGACGTTGGGCTGGTGGGTGTATTAAGCGAAATAGGGGGTGTAGGTAACGGGGGTGGTGGCGGGGCTGGATTCTCGTCGAGAGATGGTATATTTTGGGGAGGGGGTGTATTCATAAGGTTTGTGGGTGGGGCAGGATTGGGGGAAGGGGCCAGGGGTGTATTGGTGGGTGCAGGGGGTGGATAAATTAAAACAGTGGGTGTGTCTGGCAGATTGGGGGGTGTATCTGTTAAGGCAGGGGGTGTATCAGGAGCAGTTTTAGGAGTGGCTAGAGGAAAGACATTTTCAACAAATTGAACATGACGAAAGGTATATATTTTGTTCGTTTTTAAATCAAGACAAAGATAAGTAGCTTGGGTAGGAGAGTATCCAATGAAGACACAGGGAGTGGATTTAGGGTCTAATTTATGGGAAGTGTAGGGGCGGAGCCAAGGATAACATAAGCAACCAAAAACTCTAAGTTTGGCTAGGTTGGGAGTTTGTTTTATGAGGAATTGATATGAGGACAACATGTTAAGATTGGGTTTTGGTAGACGGTTTATAATATAGGTAGAAGCACAAACTGCATGAGGCCAATATGTAAGGGGCATGGAGGCATGATGTAAAAGGGCTAAGGCAGTATCAACAACATGTCTGTGACGACGTTCAGACATGCCATTGTGTTCAGGGGTGTGGGGAGGAGTTGTGAGATGAGATATACCATGAGTTTGAAGGAGGGATCGTAGGGCAATGAATTCGCCCCCGTTGTCGGTATAGAGGGTTTTAATTTTGGTGTTGTAGAAGTTTTCTACGATGCTTTTAAAGGATGTAAAGGTGGGGAGGACATCAGATTTGCGTTTTAGAGGGTAAATCCATATATATTTGCTAAAGTGATCAACAAAAATGACATAGTATTTGAAGCCTTCAGTTGACAGGACAGGGGACGACCACACATTAGAAAAAAAAAACCTCAAGAGGGGAACTAGATATAATGCTTGAATCGTAAAAAGGAAGTTTATGACTTTTAATACAATTGCAAGAATCACAATAATGTAGTGTTGAGTTCGTGATAGGTAAGTTATACTTGGATAAAGTATGGGAAATGATTTTGGAGGACGGATGACCTAGACGAGCATGCCAAATGGGTGATGGTTGTTTTTCCGAGATGGAGGTTGTGGGGTTAAGAGATGCTTGAGTCGGCCATACGTAGAGATTATCCACGCGACTCCCCGTAAGGAGAATGGTCTCCGTTCTGCCATCCCGCACCTGAAAATAAGAAGAACAAAAAATAATGTTAACATCATTATCTCGACACAAGGTTGAAACGGAGATAAGGTTTTTGGCCATTTGTGGGACAACACGGACGTTTGAGAATGTTAGCATATTAACATGAGGAAACGACAAGGAACCAATATGCGAAATTTTCAAACCGTTACCATGACCAACCAATGACTACATCATCCCAGCCGGAATATGGAGAGGAAACGGATAAATTTTGGGGGTGAGTTGTGATATGATGAGAGGCCCCGGAGTCCAAGATCCAAGGGATGGAATGGAGTGTGTATGTGAAATAGCCGAGTGGACGGAGGAGGTGTATGTACTAGCAGGGTGGGTGTATGTATTAGGTGTAGTGGGTGCGTAGATGTGGGGGTGTATTTACCAGAGTCTTGGGTGCATGCTGCAGTGGAGTAGTGAGTCTAGCCCATCTGGGCAGTACGGGAGTATGCAGTGTCGAAGGGAGTGCAAAGATGTTGGGGGTGTATTTACTAGAGTTGGGGGTGTATGCAGCAGGGGAGTGGCCCATCTGGGCAGCAAGGGACAGGGGTGCAGAGCCGTGGAGAGAGTTGAGTGGGTTGTTCGATCAAAAAAGTAATTAGTGGTATGAGAGGCTGGATTTATCAAACCAGAGGAGTTTTTGGGCGGTTATGGAGGAATTATTAGGGGCGGTTGCAGAGTCTTGAGAGATAGGAAGATGAGGATATATATATATTTTTTTAATTTTTTTTTTTGGTTGAGTCGGTGATTAAAGAATCAAGAAGCGGTGTGGGTTGCTGTTTGAATGATAAAGAGGCACGGTTTTCGTTGAATTTTTTTGATAACTGAATCGTGAATTAAGAAATTGATTTAAGAAACAGGGGAGGAAGAAATTGATAACGGAAGAAAGGAACAAGTAGTAGTGAGGCTGTAATTAAGGAAACAGAGGAGTTCTCGAGCAGTACAAAGCTCGATGGAGGAGGGTGGTAGTCGGGAGTTTTGCACAACGTCGGACGTCGAACAACGACTACAAGGGAGAATGTCGGCGGATCGAGGCGTTAGCCGTACGACTCGTCTAAACAATGAATAATAAAATTACATTGAGTAATTGTAAAGAGTACATGAAGAAACTCGTTTAAACAATGAATTACAAAATTACATTGAGTAATTATAAAGAGTACATGAAGGAAGTATTTATAGATACAAAACATATTTATCATAAATCTCTAATTAATTAAAGAAAATAAAGATTTACAAGATATATAAAATATATTATACAAGATTTATATAATATCTCTTAATATATTTATATATGTCTACTTCTAATTTGCTAATCAACCCCGATGAAGAACTTTTTTTTCAAAATTCAATTTTACAAATTCACGCGCTTTTAATTGTGGGAATTAAATGGAATAGTCCATAGCTTAAACGGTTATATATACGGGGCTTAAGCAACCTAAAAACCTATGCCTAACCTCGTATTTCATTCCCGCCGCCGCCCGTTTCCTCTGTCTCGCGCCGCCGCCGCCCTTTTCCTCGGTCTCGCGCCGCCGCCGCCGCCCGTTTCCTCTGTCTCGCGCCGCCGCCGCCCTTTTCCTCGGTCTCGCGCCGCCGCCGCCCGTTTCCTCTGTCTCGCGCCGCCGCCGCCCGTTTCCTCTGTCTCGCGCCGCCGCCGCCCTCTCATACCGATTAACCATGGTAATTTTCAACATTATAGATCTGAGTTGTTTGCTACTTTTTTCCCAGTTTCTATTCTAGATGTGTTTGATTTTATTTTTTTTTGAGAAATAATTGATTTTGATAAATGTGTGTTCGGATTGATTTTCTTGAATTCAATAATCTTGTTAACTAACTCTCCCCTGTTAACAGGTTGATGGTAGGAAAGCGGCGAGTGTTGTTTCAAAGCTACCTAAGGTCCCAAGAAAAAGAAAGGGAAAGGGAAAGTTGAATGTTGGAAAGAGAGAGTTGAATGTAAGAGAAGAAGAAGAAGAATTCCCAGAAGTCCCAAGATATGGAAAGGGAAAGTTGAATGTTAGAGAAGAAGAAGAATTCCCAGAAGTCCCAAGAAATGGAAAGGGAAAGTTGAATGTTAGAGAAGAAGAGTTTCTGAGGTGTGTATTTCTCCACACTTATCATAATTGCATCGAAGCTCAAAAGAAGGCTGAGGAGGATGTGTCACTTGAATTTCTAGATTACATTTCATCTCCATCTCCACCTCCACCTCCACCTAGTCGTCCATCTCTTATGGCATCTCATTATATTGCATTGTATCCATTAATGGTATTAATGTGAATAATCGATCACCATTGAATTGGTGATGAGGGTATATTATGTATTATATAGCAGGATTACAACAGATGGTTCCACAAATTATGGGAGCTATATCAACGCTAGAAATACGAAAACATATGCTAGAAAACCTGACCTAATTATGCTAATTACAAAACAATGGAACAGGGTCAACTCTTTCCTCTAATACCCCCCGTCAAGCGTTGCGTGGGATGCAAACAAACGCAGAGCTTGGACCGAAGGAACTCAAATGTCGGTCTAGAAAGACTCTTCGTGAAGATGTCAGCTAGCTGCAAATGAGATGGAACAAACTGAGTGTGGAGCCGTCCAGAAGATACAAGTTCTCGAACAAAATGACAGTCAATATCAATGTGCTTCGCCCGTTTATGCGCCACAGGATTCTGTCTGAGAAAAATAGCACTTTTGTTATCGCATAACAAAAGTGGACGGGGAGAAGGAAGAACTCGAAGCTCACGTAATAAACTTGTGAGCCAAACAACCTCTGCAGCAGTATTTGCCATTGCTCGGTACTCAGACTCACAACTGGACCTGGAGACAGTGGGTTGTTTCTTTGCACTCCAAGAAACGAGATTTCCCCCCAGAAAAATTGAATATCCATAAGTTGAGCGACGTGTCTCCTCACAACGTGCCCAATCAGCATCAGAGTAACTAACAATACCAGACTCAGGGCGGCGAGTAAAAGACAAACCAAAATGAATAGTGCCTTTTACATAGCGCAAAATCCGTTTAACAGCAGCAAAATGATCAACTGTAGGGGAATGAAGAAATTGGCTTACTTGATTGACTGCATACGACAAATCAGGACGAGTGATAGTAAAGTATTGTAAGGCCCCAACAAGAGATCGATAAAGGGTTGGATCCTCAAACGGCGCACCACTACTCACAAGAGAGTCTCCAGGAACCAAAGGAGTAGCGATAGGCTTCGAATCTGCAAGCTTTGCTCGATCAAGGACATCAAGAGCATACTTAGTCTGGCCCACAAATAGACCATTTGTGTTGTATTAAACCTCCAAACCAAGGAAGTAATTAAGCTGACCTAAATCCTTGATAGCAAACTCGGTGTGCATTCGAGCAATAAACCGACGTAATAGGGAAACATCGTTTCCAGTGACGATGATGTCGTCCACATAGAGCAACAGAAAAACAACTGACGTCCAGTATGCAAGTAAAACAGAGACGAGTCTGAACGACTGATACTGAAGCCAAGACTTAGCAAGAACGTGCTAAAACGCTGAAACCAGGCCAAAGGAGCCTGACGAAGACCATACAATGCTTTCTTCAGACGACAAACACGATCTGGAAATCTGGGATCCACGAGACCTGGTGGTTGGGACATGAAGACCGGCTTTTCAAGGACCCCATTCAAGAAGACATTCTTCACATCTAGCTGGTGAAGTGACCACTGAAACTGTACTGCAAGAGCTAAGATAACACGGACGGTTGCAGCTTTAACTACCGTGCTGAAAGTGTGATAAAAATCCATCCCTGGAATTTGAGTGAAACCCTGAGCCACAAGACGAGCCTTGTGTCGCTCAATGGAGCCATCTGAAAGGAACTTCGTGCGAAAGACCCATTTCGACCCAACAATATTCGTATTGGGTGGACAAGGTACTAAATCCCAAGTGTCATTAGCTCGGAGAGCGTCAATCTCCTCTTGCATAGCAGACACCCAGACTGGAGATTTAGAAGCAGATTTAAAACCTCGAGGCTCTGTACTTGCAAGTAAGGCAGAGAGCAAGGCAGTAGACACCAAATTAATAGGATAGCGAGGTTTAAAAATTCCGGCTTTGGCTCGTGTGATCATATGATGTGAAGGAGCAGGTTGGTCAACAAGCTCGGGTGCGGGCGAACCAGGCACGTCGTGAGCAAGGGGCTGCTCGACGAGAACTTGCTGGACAGGAGCAGGCTCGACAGGAGCGGGCTCGGGAGCGGGCTCGAGAGGAATTGATGATGGTAGCTTATCATCATCAGTAAGGATGGGCCTTGCCAAAGCAGGGCGAGACACGACCGGCGGCGTAGAAATATATTCAAATTCCAAGTCTAAGAAGCTTGAAATATCATCCCGAGGCTGCTGAGTAGAGATAGTAGTACCTGAGAAAGGAAAATTATACTCGTCAAATTGAGCATGACGTGTAATAAATATCCTGGCGGAAGTAGGATCGTAACACCTAAACCCCTTGTGTGCACTACTATATCCCAAGAAAATGCAAGGATGACTGCGAGGAGCAAGTTTATGTGCAGAGTAATCCCGGAGATAAGGAAAAACCCGACAACCAAATGGCTTAATATTGACATAATTTGGTGTTTGGCCAAAAACCAACTGAAAGGGCGATTTTTGATCCAGAACAACAGATGGGAGGCGATTTATTACATAGACTGCAGAGGAGAATGCATGAAACCAGAGAGAGGTAGGAGAGTGAGCATGAAACATCATCGAGAGTCCAGTTTCTGAAATATGGCGATGTTTCCGCTCCGCACGTCCGTTTTGCTGTGGAGTGTAAGGACAAGACATACGATGAAAGATCCCATGCAAATTCAGAAAGTTACGAATACGTAAATTTGTGAACTCAGTACCCCCATCACTTTGAAACACTTTTAGTTTTCTAGAGAATTGCGTGCAGACGAACGTATGGAAACGAACAAACGTGTCATAAAATTCAGATTTTGCTTTTAACGGAAATATCCATGTGAAGCGAGAAAAATCATCCACAAATGCGACATAATAACGAAATCCCTCAGCAGTTGTAATGGGAGCAGGTCCCCACAAATCACAATGCACCAAATCAAGTAAATCAGAAGCACGTTTATCATTTAAACCAAACGACAATCGTTTACTCTTGGCCAACTGGCAAGAGGAACACAGAGTAGGACTAGGTAATAAAGAGGTTACCGACAAGTGTCCTAATTTATTCAACATAGAAATAACAGAAAACGGGACATGCCCCAAACGCAAGTGCCATAAGTCATAACTCGTTTTTAAAACTTTATTCCGCAATGCAGCAACTAAAGCTGAACTCCCTCTCTCAAGTACGTACAGGCCATTTTCACTCCTTCATGTGGCTAGAATTTCCTTGGTTCCCCTTGTCTGAACAGTAAATGACTTATCAGAAAAAACCACATCAACTGGATAATCGGACGTAAGCTTGCTTATCGATAATAAATTCTTAGTAATGTGAGGGACCACTAGAACATCCAATAAGTTAACATGCGATGATAGTTTACGAGTACCAATATGAGATATAGAAAGGGAGTTACCATTACCAACGATAACATGGCCATTACCAGTGTAAGGTTCGACCACATCAAGAGTATTGGGCTGAGAAGTCATGTGTGCTGAGGCGCCAGAGTCCATAAACAAATCCGGAGTGCTAGAGACATTGCAAGAAGACTGAAATGCTTGAGCAAGTTGAGCAGATTGGTTTGACGTGATACTGTTAATGTATTTCGGACATTTGTCGGCGTAGTGCTCACCACGACAAATCTGACATCGAGGCGGACGGCGACCACCAGAATTTTGACCGCCACGACTTGAAAAACCACTACCACGATTGTAGCCATTTCCCCCAGAATTGTTGGAGTAGTTCCCAGAGTTTTGGCCATTGCGAGAGTTGTTGGTGTTGCTGCGAGAGTTACTGGGAGTATAACCACCATGACCAGAATTTCCGAATCCATTATTACGACCAGAAAAATTATCAATTTTGTTGGAGTAGAATGCGGCCTGAGGAGGAGCAGAGACCTCGACGGATTTCAGCATGAGTTCGTACTGTGTGGCCTGATGTACCAGATCACGAAAACTGGGCATAGGCGACATGGACATGCGGGTATCACTGAAACAAATGTATTGAGATCCGAGACCGCGTAAAAACCAGTAGCACTTGTCCTTTTCAATCACCGGATGTCCAATAGAGGAGAGCTGGTCGCAAAGGCTCTTGAATTTACGTCCAAATTCAACAACAGATGTGTCATCACGGCGGAGACTCAAGAGTTCCGCACGTAATTGGTTAGCACGTGATTCGGACGAGTGAGCAAACGCTGCCTCAAGGGCGAGCCAAGCCGAACGAGAATCACGGCAGCCAACTACCTCGGCCATTGCTTCTTCGGAGAGGGTTGCAAATATTACCCCAAGCAGTTTCTGATCGCGAATCTTCCAAGCCGTGAAGGCTGGGTTCGGAGATTTATTCCCCGCATCGGAAGAAGGAGATGTATCCCCCGCATCGGAAGAAATAGTGGGTGACGGACTAGGGGAGGTACCGTCAATGAGACCCCTGAGATCGTAGCAGTCAAGTAATGGTTGGAATTGGCTGTACCACAGAAGGTACGTGGAGGCAGATAGCCGGATCGGAACAAGGCTGATCATTGCGGCGATCGGCATCGGATCAGTGGCGGGTGGCACGGTCATGGCTGATCGGTAGAAGAAGATTAAGAAATCGAGAAGAAAAAGAGGCGGCTGTAAAGGAGATAGCCAAGAAAATATCGGATGTAGCAGTAGAGAGATTAGGGTTTATTTGGGTGAATTAGGCTGATACCATATTAATGTGAATAATCGATCACCATTGAATTGGTGATGAGGGTATATTATGTATTATATAGCAGGATTACAACAGATGGTTCCACAAATTATGGGAGCTATATCAACGCTAGAAATACGAAAAGATATGCTAGAAAACCTGACCTAATTATGCTAATTACAAAACAATGGAACAGGGTCAACTCTTTCCTCTAATAAATGGACTTGTATCCATCTCCTCCTCTATCTCCTATTGTAACAGATGATTAAATTTACTTGGAATTACGTTTGACAGTTTTCTTGGTTGATGTGTATTTCATAGCAGTCACTGTATATTAGATGATATATGCAATCAATTAGTTCCTACTTTTACTCTGAAATGCTTATACAAGTTTTCTTATTTATCCATGCTCTTATAAGTGATTAGTATTTAATATTGTTAAAAGTAGAAATATAGTAAAATTATGGCCTTTGTGCTTTAAGAACTATGGAGTCTATGCTTGTTTTTTTGCCTAATGGCATGTTATGACAGGGCTTATAATGGGAGTTTGTTTCTGTAATATCCCAGAATATTTTTATATATTATAAAAATATATAAGACATTATATAAAATAAAATATTAGAATACATATGTACGATAGTATATTTTTAAAATAAATTCATTTAGATTTATATTAGATAAAATTTTCTCATTTAAGAGTATGTGTATATATATATATATATATATCTGTAAATTATATTATATATATATACTAATTAATTAAGTTTAGATAATGAAAGAGTCAATCCCAATTTCTCGGACCAGCTTGAATGCGGCTGTGGAATTAGATAATTTAGAATCCCATATTATTCTCAACAAATTCTATCAATTCCTTTATTTTATGTACAAATTCTCAACATATTATTTTATGTATTTTTCCCACAAATCAAAATATAAAAATATTATCACCGTAAAAATAAATTTATCTCTGAATCAGAAAAGTCACTACATTATCTTCATCCGTCCCAAGAATAACGTGATATTTCCCTCGCCCTCATTTGTATTCACGACATTTGTTGGGAATAAAATGAGCTATGTTTTGATTGTATACCAAAAACCCCTGAGACATGCCTAAGTCAATGAAAATATGTTCTAAGAATGTTAGAATATATAGATTATAGGCTAGATGAGAAGCTGAAATGTTAGGCAGCTCTTAGACAATTAGATGCACAATTTGAGGGGGAACCTATGCTTTGAAGATGATCAAGATCAAGTCTCCCCAAGGCTCAAATTCTGGAACAAAGAGTAAGGACACTCTATGAAATCTAAGATGCTCTTATCAGGAGAGTTGTCCAGAGAAAATATTCTTAAAGCTCTGATCAGGAGAGTTGTCCAAAGAAGCTAGCCATATGCAAGAACAAACCTACCTAGCTCAAAAGGACAAGACTACTCAAAGGTTTTGGTCAGGAGAGTTGTCCAGATAAGCCAACTCTAAAGTATAAAGTGCTCTGATGCAAAAAGACCAATCATGCTGATCAGGAGAGTTGTCCAGAGGAGTTGTCTCAGCTAATTTGACCAAGATCAAGTGCTCTGAAAGCCTAAGATCAACTATGCTGAAGAGATTGAGACAACCAGTCCCTAAAGGTCCTCAAAGGAATGAGCTTAGACCATACACAAGAGGAATAAAGGGAAAGAGCCAAGTCATCTGAAGAAGAGCAAGCCAACCATGCTGAAAAGCAAAACTGCTGATAGTGATAAGGAGAGTTGTCCAGATGATAAGGAATGTTGTCCTATCATTGGATCAACCTTCAGAAGCCATGTCCAAGTCCTAACAAGAAGTCAAACATTGGGAAAAGTGCTGCAGAATGAAGACAAAACTGTTACAGCCGTTTATTACCCAAATGAGGACATGTCACTATCAAGAATCTGTCTTCCAGTTTGAAGAACTCAAGGAAGACATTTATAGCAATTTGGGGCTGCCTCTCCAACGGGCAAATCCTCCATTTTGTCTATAAATACAGAAGTGTGAAGACCATTTGAAAGACCCTCAACCAGCACCTCAACACAATCCAACTAAGCTCAAAATTCTTACAAGCTAGAGTGCTTTCAAAGCTTTCAAAGACTATCTTAGTCTTCAAACACTTCTTCTAAGCTGAACCAAATTGTATATCCATACACAAGCTTAGAGAGATATCCTATCCTTATACACTGATCTTCAATGTAAAGGATATCTCATTAGTTGGAACCTTACTTCAATCCTCATATCTTTCAAGAGTGAAAGTGAGAAGGTTGTAGTAGTAGAAGTGGTAGGAACTGACTGTTGAGAGAAGAACAGTTCAGTTCTGAGTTGAGAAGAGGGTACTAGGACTCTAGACATCCTAGGGATCAATTCACCAAGGAGTGGTGTTCTTGATCAAGTGCACCTTGGCACTATAAAACAAGTTAATTCCAAGAGTGAAGGAATTATCCTGTTAAATCAGGGAAAGTGGATGTAGGAGCTTGAGTCTCTGAACCACTATAAACTCTTGTGTTGATTTACTTTACAAGCACTTACATTCATTCAACACTGCACACAAAACTGATCTCTAAAAGATACACATTCAAAGACTGTGCAAAAACCATTTTGGACAACTTCCCTGAAGCTTAACTGGACTGTGTTACATTGACTAAGTGATTTCAGAAATTAAAGGAGTCTAAACTTAAAGGGCCAACCACTATTCCGCACATATAACTCCCCTAGATAGCTATTCAACTAAGTACTCAATAGTACTTAGTAGATTGATTATCTTAGAAGAGTTAATCTTCTTCAGCAGAGTTGTCCAAGACAACCTTGCTGAACTCTGGTTTGATCAAAGTTGAAAAGAATTTGCAAACAAGTGTATTCCCCCCCCCCATACACTTGTTATCTACTCCTTTCAGGACCAACAAGTGGTATCAGAGCAGGGGTTCAAAGACCACTGCTTCTGAAAATCCATCTTGATTTTCAAAACTCACATATTTGGTATGGTCACTGAACTGATCTCTATCTGAAATCCATTACTTGTTGATTGATTGATTCTTATTGAGATATGGCCAACAACAATGCTGTTCCTCCACCTGTTGTTCAAGGATTAGACAACATGGCCACAAATCCAGTCAATCATATTTCTCATCACAAACTGCCCATGTTTTCAATAGACAATTATGATTTCTGGAAAATTAGAATGAGGGCTCATCTTGCATCCCTTCATACTGATATGCTTAGAGTAATCACAAGAGGACCTTTTGTGTTTACTCAGACTAACCCCAGATTGACAGATGAGCAAAGAGCAGATATAAGGGAATTGATTCCCAAAGATGAGGATGACTTCACTGCTGATGAAAAGAGGAAAGATAATTTAAATTATCTTGCCATGAACACCCTCTATCAAACAATTCCAGATGCAGTTATGGGTAGAGTCTACCACTGCACCACAGCTAAAGAAATTTGGGATACCCTTGCTGAAATGTGTGAGGGCACTGAAAAAATCAAGGAGAACAAGCTCCAAGTTGCTGTGCAGAAGTTTGAACAATTCTCAATGGAGACTGATGAGTCCATTGACAAATTTGCTGGTAGATTCACTGATGTGATGAATGAGATTAATTCACTGGGCAAGGTCTACACCAAGAGAGAGGTTGGACTGAAAATCCTAAGGAGTCTCACTCAAAAGTGGGATGTCTATGCTGTAATGATGCAGAATACCAAAGATCTCTCCACTATGCCCATGCAACAAATATTCTCAGAACTTAAAGCCTATGAGTTTGACCTCAATAGAAGAAAGCCTGTTGAGGAATCTTCAAATCCTACTAAGGGAGTGGCATTCAAAGCCAAAGTTGCTGAACCAGAAATGCAACCCACTCCCAGATCATCAAAGTCAGTCTCTAAGACTGAAATGAAGGAAGAACTAGCCTTGATGGCTAGAAGGTTTGACAAGCTCAACACAAGGTTTGGTAGATACAAGAAATTCTACCAAGATAACAAATTCAGGAGAAGATACAATTCCCCTGAAGATCAGGCTGAGGACAAAAAGCCTGAAGAGAGAAGATCAGAGGATAAGTCCTCTGATAGGAGAAGATCCAGTAGAGCTGAACCCTCATCATCTAAGAGAAGAGATGAATCCAAGAAGGATGATGATGAAGATCTGTGTTACAACTGCAAAAAGAAAGGGCACTTCCAATATGACTGCCCTGAACTAAGCTCTAAAGAAAGAAGAGAAAGACAAGCAAAAAGAGACAGAAAATTCACCAATAGAAAAGCCATGATGGCTGGTGAAGAATCTGATAGTGCTGAAAGTTTCAACTCTTCTGATGGATTGTTCTCCAACAGTGATGATGATGATGATGTCTGCAACATGGCTCTTGAGGATGATGAGGTATCCTCTACTTCTAGTTCACCATCATTTATCTCACAAAACACTAGTGAGGTTAACCTGAAACTTTCCTTGGGAAAGTTGATGGAAGATTTCACTAGATTACAAGAATTTCATGACAATTGTGTGAGAGAAAATGAAAGACTAGCTACTGAACTCACCAAGAACTCTGAGGTAGCTGTTGATGTCAAGTCTACTGAGTTGTATCAACAAGTCTTGAGAAAGCTTGAGGAAGCAAATCTCAGGATAGTTGACCAACAAAAGGAGATTGATGATCAACTTCTCTCTCAGAAAAGAAAAGAATTTGAACTTAAAATTCTAAATGCCAAATTTGAAAATCTCTCACATGAGTATGATATTCTTAAATCAAGTGAAGAGAGCCTGAAATTAAAGATGTCTGCTTTGAACAAATCCTCTAGAGCAATAGAGGAAATTCAAAGTTATCAAAGACCTATGGCTCAAAGAAGTGGATTAGGTTTTGATCCATTTGAATCTTCACCTTGTCTTAGTGTTGCATCTACAAGTAACACTAAGAGAATATTTGTTAAGTCAGTGGCACAACAAGCTGAAAATGAAGTAATTCAGCCACTGAACAAAGGAAAGGGCAAACTGAATGAAATGCCTACTCAAGTGATTCAGGAGAATAGGCCAAAACCTAAGGAAATGGCCAAAGCTCCTGAGCACAAGAGGAATACTGGTCAGCAGAGTAGACCCAATGGAAGGGCAACTCTCCTGAACAATGTTCAGAGGAATTATCCAAGGTATAATCAGCCTAGGCCAACTCATCTGAGAAAGCCTCAGCTGAATAGACCTAAAGAAAACTATCCTTTAAAGCAGAATAAAATGAGACAACCAAAACCCTTCATGCCAAAGGGTAATGGTCATAAAAAGGCCTTTCCTCAAAGATTTCATCAAGCTGCACAAAGAACTCATAAGTTCAGAAGAGTGGTCAACTCCTCTGAAACTTTCAGAGTTAACACATTCACACATACTTTCCCAAAGGCATTTAAGGGAAAGACAGTGTATATTGATGCACTAGGAAATCAACTTAGCCACCTTGAATCAATCAGGGTTATTAGGCAAGTTTGGGTTCCCAAAGGTACAGCTAACCTCTCAGGACCCAAAACTCAAAGGGTACCTAAACCTATCTAATTGCAGGTACCATTGGGCCACAAGAAGAGGAGCATGAACAAAAAGACAGCATGGTACCTTGACAGTGGATGCTCAAGGCACATGACTGGAAACAAGGAACTCCTCTCTGATTTTATTGAAAAAGAAGGCCCAAATGTCACCTTTGGAGACAGCTCACAAGCAACAACAAAAGGTTATGGTACTTTGATGATTGGTAACATCAAAGTAACCAATGTATCTTATGTAGCTGGTCTCAAATATAATCTCCTGAGTATCAGTCAATTCTGTGATAAAGATTTTAATGTTGAGTTCTCAAGTGGAAAGTGTCTAATTAAAGATAAAACTCAACAAACCCTATTGACTGGAACTAGGAAGGGAAATGTGTATTTTGCAGACTGGGACAAGTCTACTGATGCTGCATGTTTCATTGCTAAAAGTTCTAGTGAACAAAGTTGGCTATGGCACAAGAGGCTAAACCACCTGAACTTCAAATCTATGAATAAACTTGCTAGAAATGCATTAGTTAAAGGACTACCTAATGAGGTTTTCATTAAGGAACATGTGTGTAAACCATGTCAAGAAGGAAAACAGATTAAAGCCTCATTCAAAGGAAAACCAGTCATTTCCACTAAAAGGGTACTTGAACTTCTACATATGGATCTGTTTGGACCAATTACCCCTTCAAGCATAAATGGTAGAAAATACACATTGGTGGTAGTAGATGACTTCTCTAAGTTCACATGGGTAGTATTTCTCCTTAATAAGAAGGAAACACAAGTCAAACTACCTGAACTTCTAAAGAGGTTGTCAAATGAGAAAAGCCTTAGCATTATCAAGATAAGATCTGATAAAGGCACTGAGTTCATTAATTCATACATCAATGAGTACTGCACATCAAATGGAATAGCTCATGAAACCTCAGCAGCTAGAACTCCCCAACAAAATGGAGTTGCAGAAAGAAGGAATAGAACCTTAAAAGAAGCTGCTAGAACTCTAATTGCTGATTCAAATCTACCTAAGAGGTTTTGGGCTGAAGCTATAAACACTGCATGCCATACTCAAAATAGATGTTTGATCACAAAGGGGCAAGGCAAAACCCCCTATGAACTCTGGAAAGGAAGAATGCCTAAAGTGTCATACTTTCATATATTTGGTTGTAAATGTTTCATTCACAATAATGGGAAAGAACAGTTGAAAGCTTTTGACAGCAAAGCTGATGAGGGAGTATTTCTTGGATACTCTCAAATCAGTAGAGCTTTCAGAGTTTACAACAAGAAATCCCTTATAGTGGAAGAAACACCTCATGTTGTGTTTGATGAATCTATCTTTGAGATCAGGAATGATCAGTTGGAACCTGAAGAAATCACACAGAGGACAACCAGATTAAGCCTAAAAGACAAAGACACTGAACTCATAGAAATTGTCCCAATCAACCTACCTGAACATACAACATTGGACAACCATCCTGAAGGCAACCTTCCTGAGACAAATCCCACTGATGGAAATGATGAACTGAATGATCCAATCCCAGTTCACATCCAGGTAACAACTACCAATGAAGAAGCAGCTCCTGCTGAGGTAGTTAATGGATCAAATAATCAAGGGGGAACTCAAAATGTTGAAAATGCCAATGTCCCTGACATTGAGGACAACACCCCTGATTATGATCCTGAATTAGATCCTGCATTAAATTATCCTGAATTCTATGATCAAAATGACTCACCTTCAGTAGAGGACAACTCTACTGAAGAAATCAGGAAAAGAAGGACCTGGTTATCTGACCATCCTACTGACCTGATACTTGGTGATCCAAGTATAGGAGTCAGAACCAGAAAGTTTCATGGTGAAAGTGCTATGTTCTGTTGTTTCTTGTCAGAACAGGAACCAAAAGATATTGAGGAAGCACTTCAAGATGCCAATTGGATCACAGCCATGCAGGAAGAACTGAACCAATTCACCAGAAATGAAGTATGGGAGCTGGTGGACAGACCCTCACATCAAAATGTTATTGGAACAAAGTGGGTGTTCAAGAACAAGAAAAATGAAAATGATGTGATTGTCAGAAACAAAGCAAGACTAGTGGCAAAAGGGTATTGCCAACATGAAGGCATTGACTATGATGAGACATTTGCACCTGTGGCAAGGCTAGAAGCAATAAGACTCTTTCTAGCCTATGCAGCCCACAAGAGGTTCAAAGTATACCAAATGGATGTCAAGAGTGCCTTTCTGAATGGAGTCTTGAAAGAAGAAGTCTATGTGGAGCAACCACCAGGGTTTGAAATTGGAAACCAAGTTTACAGACTCAAGAAAGCTCTATATGGACTCAAACAAGCCCCTAGGGCTTGGTATGATACACTGTCACAATTCCTCTTGGATCATGGATTCACCAAGGGAACTGTGGACAGAACTCTCTTCAGAATCTCTGAAGGAGAGGACATCCTGCTTGTCCAAATTTATGTGGATGACATAATTTTTGGATCCCCTAATGAGAAGCTATGTGAGAAATTCTCCAAGCTCATGCAAAGCAAGTTTGAGATGTCCATGATGGGGTTGATGAACTTCTTTTTGGGTCTACAAGTCAAGCAATCTAAAGAAGGAATCTTCATCAACCAAGCCAAGTACACAAGAGAAATGATCAAAAAGTTTGGGTGTACAACTAGCAAGCCAGTAAGGATCCCAATGAACACAAATTGGAAGATGGATCCTGATGAGAGTGGCACTCCAACCAACTCTACTGAGTATAGAGGAATCATTGGTTCACTCCTCTATCTCACTGCCAGCAGACCTGATATCACCTTTGCAGTAGGTGTTTGTGCAAGATTTCAAGCAAATCCCAAGAAAAGCCACCTTGAGGCTGCAAAGAGGATTTTGAGGTATCTCAAAGGCACTGAGAATCTAGGCCTTTGGTACCCTGCTGATGACAATATTGAGCTAACTGGCTACTCAGATGCTGATTATGGAGGATGTAGGATTGACAGAAAGTCCACTTCAGGGACTTGTCAATTCTTGGGCAACAAGCTTATTTCATGGTTCTCCAAGAAGCAGAACACAGTGGCCACTTCCACCACTGAAGCTGAATATGTTGCTGCTGGAAGTTGTTGTGCTCAAATTCTTTGGCTAAGTCAACAACTCAAAGACTACAAAGTCAACTCTACTGAAGTGCAAATTTTCTGTGATCACAATAGTGCCATTGCTATATCACAAAATCCTGTCTTACACACAAGATGCAAGCATGTGGACATCAAGCACCACTTCATTAGAGATCATGTGGAGAAGAAGGATATCAAGCTAATGAAAATTCACACAGACCATCAAAAAGCTGATATATTAACCAAGCCACTTGCAGAGGCAAGATTTCTGGAGCTATCAGCAGAGTTGGGATTACTTGATCCAGGGAAGTTGGACAAATAAGTCCAAAGAAGCTCATTGATTAAGGGGGAAACAAACTCAAGCTTCAGCAGACTTGGTCAAGTCTACTGAAATTCAGAAACATGACCTTACCTCTTCAGGACACTTGTCCACAGTTCTTCAGGACACTTGTCCATGTAGGGTCAGATAAGTTGTCCTAGCTATCAAACCAAATCTTGGTATGATAAGCACCTATTTTTGGTGATCAAAACCTATTTCGAAATCTGTCCCATTGAAATACAGTTTTCACCTTTTTGGGATTTAATTTGTCTCCCACCCAAAAGGTCACTTTCCATGCATTAAATGCCAAGATTTAACTCTTGTTTGCATTAAACTTTTTGGGACATGATCTATCTCGAAAAATCCCCAGCCTTAAACAAACATTTAAAACCACCCACGTTTTGAATAAAACAGTTATTTCACTGTTACATTGGTTTTTGACCATTGGATCAAAAATGGACAACTCCCCTGAAATCAATCCTAGCCGTCCATTTTGGATTTCCATTTTTGCTCACCTTTGAATTGTATCAAGACCTTACCAACTCATTGACAAACATTCTTTTTAGAATATTCACAAGTCTTAAGATATCCACAAACACTTCTTCCCCAAGTATTCGAAACCCTAACTCAAAAGTTCTTCAAACTCTCTCATTCTTCATCAAACCTTTTTCTGCAATTTTCAATGGCCCCCAAGGTTAGACCTGAGATGCTTGTAGATTTCTCCAACAAAGATCTAGACCTAGATTTTGGCTATCTAAGCAACAAGAACAATCTTCACTTCGAGCCAATTATCTCTTTTGAAAGTGAAGATCCTGAGGTTACTCCAACCCTGAGATGGTTGAGAAGGGCTGGTCTCCAAAAGTTCTTGGAAGAAAGACCAAGCTCTTGCCTGGAAAGCTATATGGCAGAATTCTTTGCCTTCCTCAAGTGGAGAGGCAAGCCTGAAGATGGTGAAGTATCAACCAGGCTATCCTACACAGCTGAAGGAGAGGAAGAGGAGAGATTCCATAGAGTTAGATTCTCCTTAGAGGATCTGGAAGGAGCCTTTGGATTGCCTCATGAGGGCAGGAATCCAGAAGTATATGGCACTGGACATGAAGAGGAAATAGCCCAAGAGTGGTTATTAGTTCCAGGCCCTCTCTCCTCAACTCAAAACAAGAAAACTCTCAAGCCAGAGTTTCTTAATCTCTTTGAGGTAGTTGCTAAGAGCCTCTTAAGCAACACTGGAAGCCTAGAGCAGGTCAGCCAGCCAAGGATCAGAATCATGGCTGCCATTATTGATGCCAGTGATAAGGGCATCAAGTTTGATTGGAGGACCTTCATCATGTCTGAGATGATGAAGGAGAAGGCTAAATTTAAGGTGAAAGCCCACAATAAGGTGGTGCTAGAAGGGAAAATCAAGTATTGCACCAGGGCAAGCTTGTTGATTGAGAGGTTTTCCCACTATTCCCAGATGCAGACCTTTGCAAAGCCCCTCCCAGCCCAAAAGATCCTGTTCAGAAAGCTCAGTAAGAAAACTGAGAAAAGAAGGATGCTATTGGCCAAGCCTGCTGAAGAACAGGAAGAAGAGAAGCCTAAGATGAAAAAGAGAACAAAGGCCAGGGCTGTCAAGACAAGGAAAATGTCTCAGAGAATCTCAGAAGAGAATTCAGATGCTTCAGCTGAGATTGAAGAAGTTGCTAGAGAAGGTGTACAAGTGCCATCTGATCATTCAGAAGAACTCAGGCAAAAGTACAATGAGACTAGACAAAAGTCTAAGGGTGATAAGAGAATCAGGGAAGTTGTCCCTGAGAAGGAAGGAAGTGGAAGTAGCAGGGCCAGCAAGAGAAGGGCCAAACCTACTGAAAAGGTGTTGGAGCTGCAAGAAGAGAGGTCTCTTCAATTGGCTCTAAGGGAGAGCAGAGCTGAAAGCAGGGCCAAATCCATGTCAAGGACCAATTCATCTGGTTCTGGAACTCCAGAATCCAAAGTCCCTGAAGGTCAACCCATGGAGGCCAACCTCCCTGAAATTCAGTATCTTGAGCCCAACTCCCCTGAAACCCATGTCACCCCTTCCAACCAACCCATTACCCCTGTAAATCTCACTAAGAGATATTCTCCTGAAGGAAATGTGCAAAGAAGTGGCATAGATGTGCTTGCTGACTTAGCAGTAGATGAGACAAGACTCCTGTCTCCCCTTGACTCATCCATGCTGAATTATTCAAAACTCTTAGAGCATGCACTCAATGAGCCAACCCCCTTGAGTAAAGCCCCTTCAGACCCATTGCTCTCAAAAGCAACTGAAGATCCTTCTACTGCACCCAACCCTTCTGAAGCCAACATCCCTGAACTTAATCTGCCTGAAGCTTTGATAGGAGAACCCAGAGCCAACTCCCCTATAACCCAAAGTCCCCATTCAAGTGGAGATGAGGAGGAGTATACCTATGAAAGTATGCTCAGAGGAGGAGCCAAGGCTACTGTGGACAGTTTGTATCCACAACTTGCTGAATTTCCAAGAATTCAGAAGGCCTTTCAAGATTTAAGGATGCTTGTTGATGTGAAAGACAAATCCTTGATGGAGATATCACAAGTCATCCAAGATAAGGGTGCAAACTGGTGGCAAATAGAGGAGAACAGATTGCTACACTTTGCTGGAGTGTCAAAGACAAGATTCCTCATAGATGAGGAGATTTTTGCAAAGTTGGTAGCTGATAAGATTGAAGAGGAGAAAGAAAGAAAAGCCAAGGGAATCAAACACCCTGACAGTGGCTCTAATGATGATGATTCCCCTGATGATCCCTCAAACCCTTCAAATCCCAACCCTTCTGAAACCCTTCAAACCAACCTTCCTGAACCCTTTCAACCCAAGTCTTCTGTAGCAGATAGACTTTCCAATCCTCCCAAAACCTATCATAGGAAAGGCTCTGTAACTTCAGAGGTGTTGACCAAGGGTGGTAACACAACCAAAGATACATCTGCCAATGAAGGTTCCTCTGAACCCAAGGCACATCCTAAAGATGTTGAGGTTCCTGTATTAGAGGCTAGTTTGATTAAGGCCTATTCAGTGTCAGAAGAGTTGGACATTGATCAGCCCTTAATCATTCAGGATGACTCAGTGGCTGCTGATATAAGCACTGTGATCTCCCCACAACTGCCATCTTTGAACCTTGTTGAAGGTGGAGATGCTGCAGGTTTAGGAGAAGGAGTTGAAAAGGAGAGCATAGTTGAAAAATCAGAGGGAGTTATGGATGAAAGAGAGGTAGTCATCACTAAGATAGTGAGTGTACCACCAAATGAGGGTGGAATAAGTGAGGAAGGACAGGTTATTCTTGAAGTCAAATCTGAACTTCAGGAATCCCTTGGTGAAAGGAGGCCTGATTCCTTGAGTGAGATCATTATTACAGAAGGGAGAAAAGAACAAGTTGAAAATGAGAAGAAGACTGCTGATGTATCAGAGTCTTATGTAAAAGAAATTGAGGGTGATGAGTGCTTATTTCCTAACTTGTTTGATTTATCTGATGTTGCAGGTATTTCTCTTGACCAAATTTTTGCAGATGAGTTCCTCACAGATGCACCTATCCAAGTTGATACAGGCTCAGCTCAAGCCTTACTTGGCATGCAATCAGAGAAGTTGGACTCCTTGGCTCATCAAGTCCAATCTGCTCATGCTGAAACTTCAAGAGCATTGAATGAGCAAGGAAGGACTCTAGCATCTGTAGAAATGAGGCTCACTGGCTCTGAAGATATTGTGCTACCAACCCTTGAGGCAAGAATCAGTGGTGTGGAATCTGGTCTTCAAACCATCTCCACTGAAGTTCAAAGTGCCAAATCTACCATGGAAGCCATCTCAGAGGAGGTCAAGAAAGAACAGAAGCTGCTGAGAGATAATCACAATGCAAATGTCAAAGCTCTCAGGCTCACTGTCAAGCAAGCTCTTGGAAAGAAGACAGCACTACAAAAGAGAAGAGCTGAAGAGCAAAGGCTAGCTATGGTCAAAGCAGCCTCAGAAAAATTTTCCCAAGAAGTGTTGGCCAACATTGCTGAAGGTGCAGTGGCCAACCTCACTGAGCTCTTAAAAACCCAACTGGATGCATCTCTGAAAACACCCATGGAAGAGGTTGTCCAACAAAAGATGAAGCCTGTTCTAGCTTTCCTTAGCTTGAGCAGTGACAGAATGCAGAATATACATGATGAAAATGTATATTTGTTGGAAGAGATGAAGTCCCTAAACCAGGCCCAATCCCTGATGGCCTCAACAATGAGTGACCTAAAGCCCCAGTGCTTTGATGCTGCCAAAAAGGGGGAAAGGGAAAGAGCTAGAGCAAAAGGTGCCTTGGTAATTGGGAGTCCAGTGAAAGGGAAGGACAAAGTCCCTGAAGGAAAGGGAAAAGAGCCAGAAATGCTGAACTTGGAAGATTTGGATGAAGAGGAGCAGTTAGCATTGGCATTGAAGAACTCAATGGCCTCAGCTCAAGAAGAAAGGGCAAGGAAACAGCAAAGACCAGGTGGTGAAGTGTCAGGTTTGGACAAAGATGCTGAAGGTGTCCAAACCAGAGGAAAAATCAAGAAGGCCCAAGGAAAGAAGAGACAAATTGAGAAATTCACTGACTTTCCTAGCAGCCTTGATCTTCCACCTGAATTCAGAATTGATGAGGATGAGCCTACATCAAAGAAAGCCAAAACTGCTGAAGAGGACAAGTCTTCTGAATCTGGAAAAACTGCTGAAGGTGCCAAATCAACTGAAGAGACTGAAGAGTTATTTGCTGAAGGATTTGGATCTGAACCTAAGAAGAAGACAACTGTTCTAGCCCATGATCCATCAAAGCTGTTTCATGAAGGGTATGGCAAAGACCCTGAAACACAACAAAAACTGGCCATGATGAGGGCCCATGAGAAAATTGATCTAATGGAAGAAGCCAACAGAGCAAGAGATGAAAGGAGAGCAAACTTTCAGAAACCAAGAAGGAGAAGAGCAACTTACAGCAAGATGAAGCCTCAGCTTCTAATCCCAATGGACACCAAATATCCACACTTGGATAAATGGGTGCCAATTCAACTGAATGACACATGGGAAGAAGCCAAAAGGGAGTTTGTCTATGACTTTTATGTCATTGACAGATGGAATGGAGGAGATGCAAACTCTGCCTTCACTGAGTTCATGCTAGAGTACTACAGAGAGTTGTATCAACAACTACTTGCAGCTGCTGACATTGCAAGATTTGAACTCACAGCTCCCAAGCCAATCATATACATGCCTCCAAAGCTTGAAGGATGGATTGATCAAGCAAGAATTCTGAGGGAATTCACTGAGATCCTTAAGCTGAACAAGATGGTTCTTGGACCTAAGGGAACCAACCAAGAAGCCATGGCACTGAAAAGAAGAGTGTGGGCACAGTATGGAATGCTGCCACCTCCTGAGGATGATCTTTGAAATGGCTAAGTCTTCTGACCTTACTTGAATGATCAACTATGCTGAAATATGGTCAAGTTTGCTGATGTGTTAATCTGGTTGCTCTGATCTGTTAAAGAATGCTCTGATACAAGTTCTGTGCTCTGATGCTGAAAATATCATTTTGATTTATTGTAATGAAGTGCTCTGATATACTTAAGTGTTATTGATTCATGCTCTGATATGTTAATTTCAACTATCAACATGCCTGTAATGATTTTTGAATGAATGATAGTTGAACTTATTTTGAATCATTAAACACAAATCTCTCTATGCCTATCTTAAAACCTACTTGCAACAAAAACAGTGAATACACTAACACATTATTTTTCAGGAATATTGACCTCAGTCATGTCTTCTGAAGATACATGTAATAGGTGTAGACAAGTCACTTTTGCTTAAGTTGTATAGGTTTTGGCATCATCAAAAAGGGGGAAATTGTTGGGAATAAAATGAGCTATGTTTTGATTGTATACCAAAAACCCCCTGAGACATGCCTAAGTCAATGAAAATATGTTCTAAGAATGTTAGAATATATAGATTATAGGCTAGATGAGAAGCTGAAATGTTAGGCAGCTCTTAGACAATTAGATGCACAATTTGAGGGGGAACCTATGCTTTGAAGATGATCAAGATCAAGTCTCCCCAAGGCTCAAATTCTGGAACAAAGAGTAAGGACACTCTATGAAATCTAAGATGCTCTTATCAGGAGAGTTGTCCAGAGAAAATATTCTTAAAGCTCTGATCAGGAGAGTTGTCCAAAGAAGCTAGCCATATGCAAGAACAAACCTACCTAGCTCAAAAGGACAAGACTACTCAAAGGTTTTGGTCAGGAGAGTTGTCCAGATAAGCCAACTCTAAAGTATAAAGTGCTCTGATGCAAAAAGACCAATCATGCTGATCAGGAGAGTTGTCCAGAGGAGTTGTCTCAGCTAATTTGACCAAGATCAAGTGCTCTGAAAGCCTAAGATCAACTATGCTGAAGAGATTGAGACAACCAGTCCCTAAAGGTCCTCAAAGGAATGAGCTTAGACCATACACAAGAGGAATAAAGGGAAAGAGCCAAGTCATCTGAAGAAGAGCAAGCCAACCATGCTGAAAAGCAAAACTGCTGATAGTGATAAGGAGAGTTGTCCAGATGATAAGGAATGTTGTCCTATCATTGGATCAACCTTCAGAAGCCATGTCCAAGTCCTAACAAGAAGTCAAACATTGGGAAAAGTGCTGCAGAATGAAGACAAAACTGTTACAGCCGTTTATTACCCAAATGAGGACATGTCACTATCAAGAATCTGTCTTCCAGTTTGAAGAACTCAAGGAAGACATTTATAGCAATTTGGGGCTGCCTCTCCAACGGGCAAATCCTCCATTTTGTCTATAAATACAGAAGTGTGAAGACCATTTGAAAGACCCTCAACCAGCACCTCAACACAATCCAACTAAGCTCAAAATTCTTACAAGCTAGAGTGCTTTCAAAGCTTTCAAAGACTATCTTAGTCTTCAAACACTTCTTCTAAGCTGAACCAAATTGTATATCCATACACAAGCTTAGAGAGATATCCTATCCTTATACACTGATCTTCAATGTAAAGGATATCTCATTAGTTGGAACCTTACTTCAATCCTCATATCTTTCAAGAGTGAAAGTGAGAAGGTTGTAGTAGTAGAAGTGGTAGGAACTGACTGTTGAGAGAAGAACAGTTCAGTTCTGAGTTGAGAAGAGGGTACTAGGACTCTAGACATCCTAGGGATCAATTCACCAAGGAGTGGTGTTCTTGATCAAGTGCACCTTGGCACTATAAAACAAGTTAATTCCAAGAGTGAAGGAATTATCCTGTTAAATCAGGGAAAGTGGATGTAGGAGCTTGAGTCTCTGAACCACTATAAACTCTTGTGTTGATTTACTTTACAAGCACTTACATTCATTCAACACTGCACACAAAACTGATCTCTAAAAGATACACATTCAAAGACTGTGCAAAAACCATTTTGGACAACTTCCCTGAAGCTTAACTGGACTGTGTTACATTGACTAAGTGATTTCAGAAATTAAAGGAGTCTAAACTTAAAGGGCCAACCACTATTCCGCACATATAACTCCCCTAGATAGCTATTCAACTAAGTACTCAATAGTACTTAGTAGATTGATTATCTTAGAAGAGTTAATCTTCTTCAGCAGAGTTGTCCAAGACAACCTTGCTGAACTCTGGTTTGATCAAAGTTGAAAAGAATTTGCAAACAAGTGTATTCCCCCCCCATACACTTGTTATCTACTCCTTTCAGGACCAACAACATTAATTTCAGGTGTGATTTCTTTGCCTTTATTAATTGCTTCGTATGAATAGACTGTTTATGTGCAATGTGATATGAATTGAATGTGAGTGCATATTTTAATGTGAAAGTTTATAAAGGTGCTTAAAAGGGCACAAGAAAAAAACTCGGGACTGAAAATAGGTCTTTGAGGGGGACCCAGTGGAATTTAAAAGAGATTCTTGGGAAAACCGTGAAATGAAACAAAGTTATAAACAAGTACGATGAAAAGTGTATACGTGACATTTTGTGAATTACATGGTTTTATGTGGTTATACATTTTATTTGTGCGTCGTACTTAATATTGTCAAAGTGACTTCACTGAGCTAGTGGTTTTGCTCATACCATACATTTAACATTTCAGATTCAGGTTGATGAGTTGATGGCGAGGAGAGGCGGTGGATGTCAAATCGTCATATTTTATTTTATGAATTTAAGCTATTAAAATTCAAGTGTATTAATATTTAGGCTTTTTAATTAAAAATCATTTTGAGATGTTTAATGTCTCGAGGCTTCCGCTGTTAGTCAAATAATTTTATTATTAAATAAATTTATGGTCCACTTTCTTGTATTTAAATTTATGGTTCATGCCCTTTATTTTGATATTGTTAAGTATTTTTGTAAAATTTGTCTTTATGAAAATTGGGGCGTGACAGAATGGTATCAGAGCAGGTCTACGTTCTTGTAGACTTGTTTAAAATAAAAATATTTAAGAGTCAAGTTTTTTTAAATTGTTTTAAAGAGAATTTTTGTTTAAAAGTAAATAAATAAAAAGTTCCATCCATCGTCGCCTTCCGCGTCGGCTCATTGAGGTATGTATATTGTATATTTAATTCCATGTTACGAGGCAATGCTATGCTATTATTATATTTCATGTGCTTTGCATCTTATGGAACTTCACACTATGATGTACTACATGAAATTATAGATGACTTTGTTTATTGCACTATAGCATACAATAATCAAGAATAGTATATTCCACGTACCATACTAAGTTACCTTACACATAACAATATATTAGATGGCTCGTCGTGCAAATGAGAATCAAGTTGCTGGAGGAAATCAACCACTTGCCCCTAATCAAGCTGACGCAGGACGTGACATCGATGACACTGCTAAAGTGGTGGAGCAGTTTCGTCGCTACAAGCCAACGACATTTAACGGACGAGATGGGCCCGAGGCAGTTGAACAGTGGTTCCGAGCCATAGAGCGTATTTTCCAACTCATCAGGTGTACCGAGTCTCAAAGAATCTCATGCGTTGCGTTTCAACTGGTGGAAGATGCGGACCACTGGTGGGAAAGCTATTGGAGAATTAGATATGTTGCAGAACGAGAGGCATTAACGTGGGAGGGATTTAAGGAGATATTGATGCGTAGATACTATCCACAATCCTACCGTGATCGCATGGAGTCTGATTTCCTAGATCTCAAGCAAGGAGAAATGACGGTGGCCGAGTACGAAATAAGCTTTAGTCGGATGTCGCATTTTGCTCCACATCTAGTGGACACAGAGTACAAAAAGGCGCATCGATTAAAGAAGGGACTGCGACCAGAGATCCATAGTATTCTAGCTGGCCATGGGGATCTTACTTTCGTGGATACTTTAGAGAGAGCGGAGAAGATAGCCGCGTGCATGAAGACGGAGAACACTCATAATTCTGGTAAGAGGAAGTGTGAATATTCAGATCGAGAGGAACATAACGATAATAACAAACAAAGGGAGAATGAAGGTGATACGCAAGAAGAGAAACCTGTATGCAAAACGTGTGGTCGAAAACATCATGGTGAATGTTTAATGGGCAAAAACATATGTTACAAGTGCAAGAGACCAGGACACACTGCTTACGATTGCTCAAAAATCCAGAAGGATAGAAACGATGGTCGTTATGGAGGTGGAGCTCGAGTTTTTGCTAAAGGACGAGAAAATCAAGGTACGCAATTAATTTTCGAGGACGAAAATATTTTAAGGAGGAAAGGATGTAACACCCCGTAATTTAAATTTTATAAAATGCATAAGATATTATTATTATTTTAAGAGATTATAATATATATATATATATATATATATATATATATATATATATATATATATATATATATTTTAGATACCTTTTGAGATATTCACTGGAGCGTTAGTTTAAATATGTATACATAATACGAAGGATATTAAATATGTGAATATATTAAGATGTATAGATACATTGTTATTCCAAGTCATTCACTTAAATATCTCAAAGTTTGTTTTGACTGCATCAATTAACCATTTGAAATTAGAAACCCACGTCTGAAATGTGGAGACTCCATCTAACTCTACCCAAATATCTCAACTGAATTTACATCCTTATTTCTATAATCGAGTTCATTATGCGGACGTGACCGAAAAAGAAAGAAAACTACCATCTACGCTTATATATCCAGAAGCCCTTTTCTCGATAGTTTATGTCAAACGAAATTACGCAGAGAATTGATCTTTCTTGAAATACAAACTTGGGTTTGCTCTTCCGCGTTCGCCGTCTCTATTTCTCCTCTTCCTCCCATTTTTGTTGCAGAGGTATTAACCCAAATTAATGTTTCTTTAAATTCATGTTGATGTACATTTTAATAAATTAGTCGCCAGAATCTTTACGCAGTAGACGTGATTATTCTTCCTGGATTATTATGAAAATCTTTATTGTTAATGATTTAATCTACTTTTAGTTAAGGATATATATTAATTAAGATTTTGATTTAAATGTTTATGCACTGAGGTGATCTATGAACGGTAGTTTTTATTAGATTAATAAAATTTCAGGTTATTTAATTATATTATTTAATTCGGGTATTGTTTATGTAAATGGTTACTCTCAAATCTATACATTAATATCATAACTTAGAGTTTGAATTAGTGTTATTATATTTAGAATTTCAACTTTTAGTCCGAATCTTTGATATATAAATTAAGATGGTTAAGGGTTAATTGGTTATATATATATTGAATTGGTTAATTAGTGGAGCAGGTTAGTAATGTATATATATTATTAGAACGATTTAATTAAGTTTTATCAAAATAAGAAGGGTTAATTGCAAAAAAAAAAAAAAATCACGACCTTTACAGTTTTTATCAATTACAACATATCTTTTTCTTCTTTGCAATTTGATACACCACCTTTTTAATTTTTGCAATTCAATGCATATATCAATTTTCTTGCAACAATTAAATCATAATTTGATTGCCAGAGCTGTTGAGGTGCCACATAAATGTCACGAATGATGAATAATTTTTTTTTTAATTTTTAAAACATTTTTAACTAAAAAGAATAATAAAAAATCATTTTAAAACTAAAAACAATACTCGTACTAAATATTTTAAAAAATAAATCATAAACCAATTTAATTATTATTATCCCCTCCAAAAAAAACACAAAAGTATAAGATCACGTCCTCCAAATAATAGTTCACAAAAATAATGTGATATTTTTTATATTGTTTATTTAAAAACATTTTTAAAATACAAAAAATAAAATAAAAAATATATAAAAACTATTTTATTGATCAATCGGGACATTTACGTTATGCGGCTTCAGTATATATATCATTCATGTGTTGCCAAAAAATAAACACATGCATCAAATTGCAAAACTTAAAAAGGTGGTGTATCGAATTGCAAAGAAAAAAAGAGTATGTTGTAATTGATAAATACTATAAAGATCGTGATTTTTAAGAATGATATTTAATTATTTAGTTTAATACTAGTAATGATAATTCTAAGATGCCGTATCTTTTTAGGTTGCTCGGAACCCGCTCCGTAGAACAGTTTATTTTACTACAGGTGCAATCAAGGTTTAAGGTGAGGTTTACTTGTCTCTATTAAATGCTGTGTATGAATGAAGTGATTATCTGTTGCATGCATGACATGAGAAATACATTATATTACATTACAAGAAGTGCACAAGAAAGAAAAGAACTCGGGACTGAAAATAGGTCTTTGAGGGGGACCCAGTGGGATTTAAAAGAGATCCTTGGGAAAACCGTGAAACAAAGTTATTAACAAGTATGAAGAAAAGTGCATACGTGACATTATATGAAGTACATGTTTACATGCCGTTATTCATTTTATTTGTGCATTCGTGTTTAATATTGTCAAGTGACTTCACTGAGCTAGTGGTTTGCTCATACCATACAATTAACACTTTTAGGTTGATGAGCTGATGGCGGGAAGAGGCGATGGATGTCAATTAAGCTCGTTACATTTTAATTTAAGAATTTGATGAACTAGTTTATTTAAATTTCTAGTATTTCAACAATTTATATTTGAAGTTATAATTTATTGTGAGACATTATTTATTTTCTAAGCTTCCGCTAAATTTTATTTAAAATCTAATGCGAACTAAATTTGTTAGTCCACTTTCTTGTATTAAAATTCAGTTCTCGCCCTTTATTTTGAAATTGTCCAGTTTTTACCAAAATCTATCTTATGAAAATTGGGGCGTGACAGTTTCTTGGAAAAGGAGCCTTTGAAGGAAGGTGAGTTCCTTTTTTCTTTATCTACACTCTTTTTTTTTTTTTTTTTTTTCCTGTTTTTCATGAACCAAATTGATTTGATCTGCATTGCAATGAACTTAGCTTGTTCAACCATCTGGCCTTACATCCATGCATTTTTTTCCATAAATGACTTGACCCCAATTTCCATTCATGTACTTTGACAAGATCATTTTTCTTTCAAGAGATGATAGAATTTTACCAAATTTTTCTTAAACTTACTAAGGATGAGAAAGATATAAGTTGGGTAGCATGTGATATCAGTTGATTTATCGTTAAACTTTAAATTGTTCAATGGTACTTGTATGAGTAAAGAAAAATTGTTGTAAGACGGATATATATAATTTTTTATTTATTTTAGTATTTAATCTATTGATCTATTTACGTTGGAACATGTGATGCCATTCATCTTTTTGGTTCGTGTCTATTTGCATTGATACCTATATGTTTATCCTTTTGCTGGGATAATATAAGTGTTGGATGTTGATCAATTGTTTACCGTTTGCCCTGTATTTCGCTAATGTGTGTGTATCTTGCACTAAAAGTAAGAGTTAAACAGAATAATGTCTATTGTTGTCAATTCCATGCTCAGAGAGTTAACTGGCCTTTCTTTGTTAAGTAAACTAATTTACTCTTAACGATCAAGATTCATTAGCTGTACTCACCAATGAAATTCTCTTTCCTTCTTTTTAACATGGTATATACTCTGTATTTGTCACCTTGGCAAAATCTGATCATATTTATGTAGGGAATCACCCCCTACCGCAACCACCACCCCCTGGGTCCAATTTTAGTATTAACACATTCCCTTTTCGTCTATCCACACCCTTCAACCATCACTTATTTACTCAAATTTTTCATTCATAAACCTATGCCCAGAGCAATGATCATGCTACTAAAATTGGGTGGAGGGAATATATTATTGGTTAGTTTTCTGATTAATTATATGTCCTTGTGTAATCATGCACAAACCTCAGATTTTAACAAGAACGAATTGGGCTCAGAGTATTGAGATAAATTGTATTGGATATTAAGTGTCAAAAGGTCTTTCCCATGTTGATAAATGAAAAAAGTATATGTGGGAGTAATTTAAATATTGCAGACTTAAAAAGAATGTGTTAAATGTCTTGAATGACCATGCTTAATGAATCATCATCAAGTTAGACATGATTTAAATATCTGCTCCAACTTGAGAGGGAGTGTTGCCATGAAATGTCACAGTAAAGATTTTTAGGGGAGTCCATGTATTTCTTTCAACTCTTTGAGGACTAAGCTCATAAATCCCCATTACACTCTAGATTAAACTGCATTGCTTCTCTTTTTCAACAACACTTAGTTTATGCCTTGTAAACTTACCAAATTTCTGATTTGGATCCTATTTTTGATAAAGCCTGCCCATGTAACCTATGATTGTTAAATGAGTGAGTTCAATTTTCAGAATTAATAAATGAAACAGTGGGAGTAAATCTCTAGACTCCCAAAGTTTCCGTAGATGCTGCAAATATGGCCTTTTGTGTCAATATCTATCAACTTGTCTTATTAATTACTAATCTCCTTCCTTTTCCTTCTTGACTTGTCATTTTTTCCTTGTCATGCATGTTCTGAGCCAACCATATCTTTGCTTATCAAATATTCAAGTCTTTTAAAAGGGACATAAAGTACATTGTCAGGAAAGACAAGCTTGATTTTCTATCTGGACTGCCTGGTTTTTCCCTAAATCCAGCTTATGAAGATGATCATCAGAAAACAGAGTGGGTGCGCTTCCTAAATCATCTGCACAAATATAACAGGGTACATAAGTCATAGTGTTTTGAAATTCATTTTATTGATTTTTCTTAGCATTAAGTGTGTCAAGTTCAATGTTAACTAATACTAGTCTTTATTTTTCTCATTTTCTGGGAGTTGTATGTATAGTGGGTAGGTTGAGAATCTTAGCCATTCACCTTAAAATATGGAAAACTTGCTCTGTAATATGATACTGGTTGGGAATTTAAGATATGATATTGAAACAGAATTAGCACATAGTTCCCCCCATCAATCAGTTATGTGGAACCCTCCGGTTTTGGATTGAATCTAAATTATCCTTCTGTTCCCCATTTCTATATTATTTTTCTTTCCCATGTTATGAATATACCGTATTTTTTTCTTCTTGACATCTCTAATGCATGCTATATCATCTCCTCAAGGTTGGTATGAAATATATATACTCCCTCCCGCTGAAAGAAACTCAAGCCTTGCAACTGTTTTATACACAGAGGGAAAGCACCAAAAAATGTTTGTCCTATTGTTATGCTTTTTATACTCCTTGTGCATTCCTCCCTCGTAGTAATTAGTACCAGGTTGTAAAGGCAGTGGTTTACAAAAGTTCATAAACAAACTATAAGACCTATTTAGTAGTCTGTATAAGGCCTCTGCTATCTACATACTATATACAGAGACGATGTGCTCAGTATGTTTATGGTGACGTAAGAAATTTCCTAGTTCGAGGGGAAAAAGAGTAAGGATCCCATTTCCACTTCTGGAATTATTTTGCTCCAAAATTTTAAATGCAAACAAACAAAGAAAACAAATGACTTGGTTGAATCCTTGTAACAAGTAATTTTTTTGAAAAGATTCATGTATTGATTGATGAGTCATAAGAAGACAAATCATGGTTCATATACTTAGTAACAAAGAATAATCCAATTGAGTTAATGGATTTCCTCAGGTCAGTTTGTGGGCCAATAAAGGATTTTTATCTTCAAAACCCGTCGGTAGGGGCAGTATCTTCATACGCCCCGAAAATACTATGAGGTGTTCGGAAATGGTTGAAGTAGTTGAATAGGAGGATCACTATGACTATAGCCCTTGGTAAATTTTACCAAAGACGAAAATGATTTATTTGATATTATGGATGACTGTTACGGAGGGACCGTGAATGTATCAATTACGGAGGAAAACTATTTATCTCATAAAATAATATATTTGTATGTGAATTTGATAGCATAATTTTATCTAAAAAGTTGCACAGTGTTGAAAATGAGTATAATGTAATCATATCAAAATGATATGGTGGTTAAACTCTGAATTATTCACTTTAAAATAAGTGTTGGGAGATCTGTCTCAGCAATTATAAAAGATGTAAAACTTATGATAATATCATGTTTAATTTAAATAATTTTGAAAAACGGAGATTCTTATTACTACTGCTGAATGATCTTTTTATGGTATCTCTCTCTTTGAGTTCAAAATAGTTCTAAGTGATGCGTTCCGAACAATTTTATTATTATGCTTTTTTTTTATTAATTAATTAAAATAATTATAAAAGAAATTAAATTCCGTCGGTATTCCCGACGGATATTCCGTCGTCTCTTCCGTCAGCAATGTCGTCGGAAAATCCGTCGAAAATGCCGTCGGATAATCGGTCACCATTTCCGTCGGCACTACCGTCGGATTTCCCGTCAGAATTTTCGTCGTTAATATTAATTTTCAATAAATTATTTTCGCAAATTCATATATTAGAATACCGACGGAATATCCGTCACTAACGCAAATTCAAATTAAAAAAAATATGGGTGGGACCGGGGAGACCCCGACCCGACACTGCCCCGACCCGACCTAAACCCGACCCGCACTGTAGCACATTTTGTAATAAATTGGTCAATTAAAAGTTTACTTTCCAAGTAATATAAGTAATTCTATTAAACAAAACACATCAAACTCGTAATTGTGTTGTGCATTAATATACACAATTCTTATTAGTACTAAGTTTGAAAAATATATCAAGAAAAATTGAATCACACGGTCATGACGAATCCAAAAGAACAAAGACAGTCAAATACATTAAAAAAACCAGTAATAGCAACTTCATCAAATGCTAAATCTACGAAAAAATCATATTTTAAATTTATCGAAAGTGAAATAACACAAAATATGCATCAAAAGAAAGACATATAACATAGTTTCCCTCACTAATCAATAGTTTGCATAATATCTTCAACCTACTTATAAGATGCATCAAATTTAATTAAAAACTACAGACTTTACCAATTACTTTCACTTGCAACAAACTCATCAACGAGAACAAGATCGTTTCTCTTGCGCCCGGAAGAAGAAACACGCGGCCAAAAATCTCTTCGTCTTCACGGCATCTTCGTTCAAGGCGATGGAAGCTCGGCGGCCATGGCGAAGGCCACCATCTTCGTCGGAGAAAAATTACAGCGGCGACGGCTATGGAGCCTCGATGGCCATGGCGAAGGTTCGCCGCCAACGTTCAAAGCGATGGGGGCAGGCTGCTTCGAAGCTCCGTCTCGACGGCCATGGTGGTGATTAACGGAGAAGATGGGAAGATGAAGGAAGAAGATGGAGCGAGAGAGACGGAAGAGAGAGAAGAGTGAAAGAAATCCTAGGTTGAGGCTTTATATAAGGCCCAATATTCCGTCGGCATATATAAATACCGATGGATAATCCTTCGGTATTTATCAAATTGTGAATTTCGACGGCGGTATTTATAAATACCGACGGATAATCCGTCGGCATTTATCAAATGGTAAATGCCGACGGAAAGTTAATTCCGTCGGCATATTGGCGGTTTTTTTTTATTTTTAATTAATTCAATTTTTTCTATATATATTAATAAATATATTACCAAAATATTTTTTAAAAAAATCACGAAATTCATTTCTTCCACATATATTAATAAATATATTGGTTGTGGCTTATATTTATAGTAAATTTAATTTTTATAATTTGTACCTAAATGATAAATAATTAATTAACTTTTATAAAATAAAAATAAATACATTACATTAATTGAATTAATTTTCATCTTCATCGTCTTCATCCTCCTCTTCATCATCTTCCTCATCCTCCTCATCATCATCCTCCTCCTCATCCTCATCTTCTTCATCCCGTAAAGACTTCAGTTGGAGTCTCTATTTGTTCTGTTTGAAATGGAGATTCATCTTCAGTATTTTTGTCCTTTTTAGGGACTTCTACCATTGACCTTGCCTTTACTTTGCAAACAGCGTGCCATTCATAACCACGTGGAGCTCCCGGATATGTGCAGTAGTATACTTGAGATACTTGATGGGCAAATACAAATGGATCATCCCCAACATACGTCCTTTTCGAACTAACATCAACGAGCTTGTACTCCGGGTGAATTCTTGTTCCTAGATGGCCTGAATCAAACCAATGACACTTGAACAACACTACAGTCTTTGCTGGATATCCTGGATATTCTACTTCGACGACTTCCCGTAACACCCCAAAGTAATCACTTGCATTTGCATTGTAATTCGCACTGCTAACGCAGACGCCACTGTTGGTAGTTGCCTTTGTCGATGCATACCCAGACGTATGAAATCTGTAGCCCTTCACAATATAACCGTTGTAAGTCTTTACACGACGTAGTGGTCCCTTGCTGAGATCTCGTAAGAATCGACTGTCAAGAGCGTTATCCCGTCCCTATACGGCTCAATTTAAAATTAATTAAAATAAATATTAATTTATTTACGTAAAACATAATTAAATGGTACTCACATAACGTTCGAACCATCGGGAAAATTCACGTTGAATACGAGCATCTATATATGCATCTGAGATGTTTGGTTCTGCTCGTCGTAGTTCTTGAGTGTACATCCTAATTCACAACATTCAAAAACTTGGTTAATATTAAATGACATAAATGAAGTGGTATTTAAATAGACGATTTATATATGAAATACTTACTCAATGTATGGCTGAACTTCATCACAATTCAATAACACATACGTTTGTGCTATTTCCACCTCCGAGTTCGTCTCCCAATATCGTTCAGTGGGTTTTCCTATTGGCCGTCCCTTAGACTTGAATATGGAGAGCATTCCATCGACCTCTTCACTGATATCGTCAGCGGATGTACCACCGAAGTTACGTGGAGCACTTCTTAACTTTGTGTTGACGTGATCTTCAAAGTAATAAGAACAAAACATGCCAACCTCTTCATTCAAATATGCATTCACAATCGATGCTTCAACGTTTGCCTTTTGTTTAGCATTGCGTTTCAAGTTGTGGAGATACCTGATATACACACACACACACACACACATATATATATATATATAAAACTTATAAGAATGCATGCATGTGTAATTGTAATGAAATAAAATAAGTAAGATTTTACCTTTCAAATGGGTACATCCACCTGTATTACACCGGACCACAAATTCTCGCTTCATACGATAAGTGAACGGGTAAGTGTTCCATTGAGTTAAAGAAGCTAGGTGGAAAAATTTGTTCCAACTTACACAAAATCACTGGAATGTCTTCATCTAAACGAATCATATCATCGATCTTGATCGTTGTAGCCGTTAAATCTCTAAAAAAGAGACTTAATTCAGTGATAGCCCTCCACACATTGTGAGGAAGAAGTTCTCGGAACGCAATCGGTATCAAGCGTTGCATAAATACATGACAATCATGACTCTTCATCCTTGTAACCTTACCCGTTGTTGTGTCTACGCATCGACTCAAGTTCGACACGTAGCCGTCCGGAAAGTTCAACTCCTTTATCCACCTACACAATCTTTGTTTTTGTGGCTTATCCAGTGTGTAGCTAGCCTTTGGAAATTTACCTGTACACTCATCCTTTTTCAACTCTGGACGGCGACAAAGAGTGTCCAAATCCTCCCGAGACTTTGGAGTGTCTTTCGTCTTGCCTTCCGTGTTCATGATTGTGTGGAACACATTGTCAAACACATTCTTTTCAATGTGAATCACATCCAAATTGTGTCGTATCAATAGTGAACTCCAGTATGGTAAGTCCCAAAAAATACTCCTTTTGTTCCAACCACCCTCAATTCCTCTGTTGTGTTCCGCTGCATTTTCCTCAGTACTTTTTTTCAACCCCGTCCACTGAACCTCATATAACAACCTAGGTCCTGTACGGAGAGTAAATTATAAGTGACACTAAAAGCAATAGATAAATATACGTTTAGTACTCGATCATTAAATAAATGTATAAAATACCATCTCGAAGTGGAGGTCGATTGTTTGTGACTGCTCTGTTCTTTACGAAGTTCTTCTTATTTCTTCGAAACGGGTGACCTTGAGGTAAGAACCTACGGTGATTATCGAACCATGAAACTTTTCTACTCACCGGGAGACTGAAAGCTTCAGAATTCTCCATACAATACGGACATGCTTTCTTTTCGGTTGTACTCCACCCGGACAACATACCATATGCAGGAAAGTCGCTAATGGTCCATAAAAGAGCAGCACGCATCGTGAAGTTCTGCTTTCTAAAAACATCGTACGTTTGGACTCCATTCTCCCATAAGAAGACCAAGTCTTTTATAAGAGGTTGGAGATAAACATCCAGTTTGTCCTTTGGATTCGTTGTTCCAGGCACCAATACAGTCAGAAACATTGTTTGAGGTTTCATGCACATCCACGGAGGAAGATTATACGGAGTCAGTATCACCGGCCACAAAGAATACTGCTTCCCATGCATCCCAAACGGTGCAAAACCATCAGTACACAATCCTAATCTCACATTCCTCGGTTCACAAGCAAAATCTGGAAACACGTTGTCAAGATGTTTCCAGGCCTCTGAGTCTGCCGGATGTCGCATCTCCCTCGACTCAGCCGAAGAGGAATCTGTAGCATGCCACGTCATGTGTTGTACAGTGGCACTTGATTGATATAATCTCATCAAACGAGGAATGATAGGAAGGTAGTACATCTTCTTATATGACACTTTCTTCTTTGTCTTCTTCGATTGACCAGCAGGTCCCTTTCGACGTGCCTCTTTGTACCGGGGATGGCCACACAATCTACACATATTCAGACTGCTATCTTCGTCACCCCAATATAACATGCAACCCTTCACACAACAATCAATCTTCTCAACCGACAAACCAACATTCTTCAACATTTGTTTGCTTTGATGAAACGTCGTAGGCACCTTATTATTTTGAGGATAAATTTCACTGCATAACTGTGTCACTTGCTCATATGCCCTGTTAGAAAGCTTGTTCTCGGTCTTAATGTTCATGAGTCGTGCATTAAATGACAACTGTGAGTGAGATTCACAACCCGGATATAAATCTTCTTCGACTAATTTGAGCATCTCATAAAACCGAAATGCCTCATTCGTCGGCTCCTCTTCCATGTTTGAAAAATCAGCTTCCCTGATCATTGTTTGATACATATTCGGTTCTTCGTCCCCAAACTGTTGTTCTTCGTCCCCAAACTGTTGTTCTTCGTCCCCAAACTGTTGTTCTTCGTCCTCAAACTGTTGTTCTTCGTCCCCAAACCGTTGTTCTTCGTCCCCAAACCGTTGTTCTTCGTCCCCAAACTGTTGTTTTTCGTCCCCAAACCGTTGTTCTACCTCGTTACTAGTGCCAACATGATCGAAATTTGCTTCTTGTTGATAGATTCCAACAGTGTAATAGTAAAACACTTCATCAAATCTATAAGGCCAACGTGTTTCGCCATGACTAGTCCAATTATAATAATTATCAACGAAACCATTCTTCACAATATGTACTAAGACCTCATCAATCTCTTTATATTGCTTATTCTGACATTTCTTAGCATTACACGGACACCTAATGCAATTTCCACTCATGTAATGTGGCTGGCTTTTTGCAAATTCAACAAATAACACGAGTTCATTATAAAATTCCACATTCACATTTCCTCTAATCATTCTAGGAGTACGTACATCCAACGACGGTCAGGCAAATCCATCTGCTAAACATTTAAGTGGTGCAACACATTACTAAACTAAACTTATAATAAATTCAAACAAAACTTATGATATATATAAAACATGTAATTACATTATATTGAATTTTATGTATAGAGTAAATTAAAAATGGTAGAAAATGTACCGTAATCGTAATTTGATGTTTCTGAATACCCGAGCATGAGCATAAAAAATTTCGCAGTATAAAGTTTTGGTGTAAATTTGCAATACGAAAGTGAAGTGGGAAAAAAATTAGACAGTAGAAAGTTTTGGGGTAGATTTCTCGATGGAAATGCCGACGGACTTATCTTTCCGTCGGGTTTTCACCCGCCCAAATTTCCGTCGGCAAAGATAAATGCCGACGGATAATCCGTCGGCATTTATCAAATGGTGAATTCCAACGGAAAGTTAATTCCGTCGGCATTTCACCCGCCCAATATTCCGTCGGCATAAATAAATACCGACGGATTATCCGTCGGTATTTATCAAATTGTGAATTCCGACGGAAAATATATTCCGTCGGCATTTGGCGGTTTTTTTTTTAATTAATTCAATTTTTTGTATATATAGCACACACAAAGCAACACAAAGCTCACACCATATTCGATTTTTTCTATTTTGCAAAGAAATATCATGTCTTCTTCATCTTCTATTCGATTTCAGCAAGGCCTTGTTTGTTATTGTGGAAAGGCATGTCGTACATATGCTTCTAAACAACCTAGAAGTAAAGGGAGGATATTTCATAATTGTCCTGACTCCCTAAGTGATGGTTGTGGTGGTGGATGTGGTTTCTTTGTATGGGCTGATACTCTAGAAAACTGTGGTGTTGACAAGAATCAAGGATCTAATCAAAGTGACCAAGAAACTGAAGACATGAAGAAAATGACTCAAGAGATGAAGAAATTGGTTATAGAGATCAAGAATTTGGCTGAAGAAATCAAGGATTTAATCAAAGTGAACAAAATCATTTTGATTGTGTTAGTTGTCATGGTTGCATCTACCACCTTCAAGTGGTTTGGTTAAATATATGTATAATGCACTCTATATGAGGTTATTTTGTACTAGAATGCACTGTTATTTGTACTCAATGAAACAAATGAATGCACCTTATTTTCATCTATACACCAAATGCATTATTCCTCCAATAAACTACACAAATAAACTGCAATATATAGTTCAACATAAAGATAAATATATAGATCAACATAAAGATAAATAAGTTCAACAGAAAAGTAAATAAGTTCAACAAAAAAATAAATTAGTTCAACACAAAATTAAATTGTTCAACCACGATAGTTAAAAAACTGATTAACCACATCGTCAGTACTCAAGTTGACGTCGTCATCGTCGGCCTGAGCTTGATCTGGAGCTTGATCTGGAGCTGGAGCTGGCGGGGCTTGCCCCATCGTCTGTTGATAGATGGCCTCTATCTGCTCAGCAGACATCCCCAACGTCCGACCCGCGTTGGCACTCCAGAGGCGGAAGTAGTTCTCGAACGTTGCCATGACGTTCGGATCCGGGACGGCAGTGGAGGATACGGACGCCTGCGATGTACTCCGGGCCGACCGACCACTTGGTGTCCTCACGGCGTTGCTCATCCCACCAAGGCCAAGGACCTTTCCCTTGGAGGTCGGGGCAACGTCAAGGTAAAGCTGGTCCACGTCAACAGCCGGAGGGGACCGCTACTTCCGGATTCAGCAGTAGTCGCCGCGGCTTGCGTCTCGGCCTCTTCAATCCTCTGTCGGACGCTCAACTACATAATTAAAAAATTAAAATTAATTTAATTATCTATATATATAATTTAATTAATACATAAATTTAATTAAACTTACGTGGAGGTCAGTAGTGCGCCCGTAGGTGGACGTCAGTGTATCGGCATTAAACGGATGAATAAGACTCATCCGATCAAAGTGGGTGTGTGAACGTCCAGTCGCCCGCTCCTATTACGTATCAAATAAACATATACAAATTAATTTAGATAACTAATGTAAAATAATTAACTATAATTATTTAATTTTTAAAATTAATGAAAACTTACGATAGCAAGTGATTGCTCGAGGACGGACCGAGCTCCCCCCCGATGCACTGCCATCCCGCCTCCAACGTCGGTTCTGCGGTTGGCCCGAGCTTTCTCACACTTCTCTTGGTAAGCCGGGTCCATCCACTTCTCAACCAACGACTCCCACAGGTCAACACCATCCTCCTTCCCCAGATCACAATTCGTGTCACTATCACGCCAGACCATTCTCCAGTCGTACATCATGTTCGTGTACCGAGTAGAACAAACACCGTACCACTTCTCGTAAATAGCGTCGTCCGAGTAGATCGACGTATCCCAACGGGCCTTTTTCTATACAAATATTCAACATATTTATCAAATAATATGTATAATTAGTTATTTAATAAACTTTAATTATTGTAATTATATACCTGGAACTCCTCGAAGTATTCATCCTTTTTAGTTTGCGGCACCGCCAACCAAGTGATAGCACCCTTAGAAATCTTGCACTTCTTAAAGGCTTGTGTGCAGATCCTGGACACCTCATTACCGGGGAACAACCTATAAAATTATTAACAAATTTATAAACTAACACATTATAAATAAATAAAGTTAATCGTTATTGAATACTGTTAAACATTAGAATTATTGAGTTACGATCCTTGAACGATTTCAACGGGTTTCCTTTTGTCTCGAACGGGATGCTGACGAGAAGAGGATCCTACGGCTGTCGACGAACTAGACGACATCGTAGTCGGCGGCGGCGACACTGCCACAGGAGGAGGAGCCATCACAGGTACTGATTGACCCCGAGCCCTCCTTGCACGTGACCCAGATGGCCTACGTGAACCAGAACCCTGATTCGGTACATGTTCACTCATCTGTTTCAATCAATAAAAAATACATAATTTTACTAATTATCAATTTAATGAACATATTGTTAATTTAAATTTTTTACTAATATAGCATATTCCTAATTTAATCAATTCATAATTTAATCAACATATTCCTAATTTAAATCAAAACAATATATATATAACCTAATTACAACGTGATACCACCGGCGAACCATCTAATTAACTAATAATTTAAACAATTGATTGAAACATGCATCACCTACATTAAAAATATTTCTAAATTAACATATTCCTAAATTAACAAATCTAAACATAATTAAAATAATAGTTTTCTAATTGGAGTTTTCTAATTATCAATTAAATGAACATATTCCTAATTTAATTTTTTTACTAATATAGCATATTCTTAATTTAATTAATCAACATATTCCTAATTTAATCAACAATAACCTAATTTAATTATTATTTTTCTACCTAACTTAATCAATAATAAAAAAATTGAACATATTCCTAAATTAACAAACCTAAAACTAATTAAAATAATAATTTTATAATTGGGTCAATAATTATAAATTTAATGAACATATTCCTAATTTAAAATTTTTACTAATATAGCGTATTCCTAATTTAATCAACATATTCTAATTACAACGTGATCCAACGGTCGAACCACTATATCTAAACTAATTTAAACAATTGATTGAAACATGCACTACCTACATTAAAAATATTCTATATCAAAATTACACCATTAAATTAAACTAGTAATTAACTATACATGCATATAACAATTAATTAATTAACCTTAAAAACTACTCTATCAAAATTATTCTAGCTTAATCAACAAATTAAATAACATGATCATAATATTTTAACAACTAACCAAATCAATAACATGCAAATCAACATTAAATTATTCATATTTACATATATCCATGCATAAACATATATAAGTATTAAAACTAATTAAGAAAACGTACCATATCAATGTAATCGGAGAAATTTGCTTCAATAGCCTCGTCCTCGTCTTCGTCTTCCCCCCGAATCGACTCACTCACGCACGCCCTTTATTTTTTTTCTAAAACGCATTCTGTGAGGCCCTTATATATAAAAAAAATACCGACGGATATTCCGTCGGCATTTCCCTCAGTAACCGCCCACTATTAATGGTAACCGTTACCTTTTTGGAAAACGAGGCGGTGCAAAATTAACGTGTCTGAAGCCGACGGATTATCCGTCGGCATTTCCGTCGGCATAAATATTTCAAAAGACCCGTCAGCATTTTCCCTCGGTAAATGCTGACGGAACGGAAATCCGTCGGCAAGCCTGTTGACTTTTCAAACAACAGTAATCCGTCGGCATTCCGTCGGCATTTCCGTCGGAAATGCCGACGGAATATTATCCGTCGGCATGTGTCCGTCCCTATGACGCGCGTTTTTTGTAGTGAATAGACGATGGCCATGCAGATATCCAAAAAATGGTATCATTTGGTCCAAAGCTGATGATGATATTGGAAAATATGGAATTGGATTTAAGGTATTTTCCTTCGTTATCCAGCTTGTTTTTTAACTGCTTGCTTTAGTTGATCGATGCATATACAATTTCTTTCTAGGTTATTGATAACCTTTATGCTTGTTTGATTGTAAGATAGTTAATTATAATGATGCCTCGTTGATGAAAATGTCATGCTTCTTCTGACAATTAAAGAATTTAATTGCCTTTATTCTTTTCTCACTGGATCTTGTAACTTTGGCTATATAACATTTGCATTTGATTAATTGGTTTGCTGGAAATGTGATTCCTTTCTCATCATATAGCACCTAAATTATTGAAATGTGATTTCACAAACTCCTTTTTCACATTCCATCCCATGAAAGTTTATTTTATTAAACTGGTGCAAATAGATACTTTTATTAAAGTTGAATTGAGTTACAAATTAATAAAAAAGCTTTGACAAAATGTTGGAAAAGGGGCCTCATGAAATCATATTTAAATATTTTAAGATCTTTTTAAATTAAAAAAAAAAAAGCTTTTAACTTTTAAGGACCTTTCGAAATAAATATGATATTTTAGAAACCTTTAGATGCATTATGCAATGAGTATACATACACAAATTGAGTTTTTTTTTTTCTTTGGATTATTCTCTCAAACCATATTTGGAGGTTATTTTCTTAGATCCACGGATGAAGATCTATGTACAAGGATCACTGATAATATACTAATAAATATGAGCAATTTTGAAATGGATTTGATATATGTTTGGCCCCAATGCTTCTCATATGTAGTACTCCCTCCGTCCCGTGATTACTTGCACACTTTCCTTATTGAGACGTCCCAAAATTACTTGCACACTCTTAATATGGAAATACCCCCACAAAATTAATAACCTCACAACATCATTTTATTTTCAAATTTATCACTCATTTTTTCCATACATTTCACTTTACACATCATCAAATTACCTAAAATACCCCTCCTTTATCTTATATCATCAACCACTAAATTCACTTTTCTTAAATAACGTGCCGGTCAAAGTGTGCAAATTATCCCGGACGGAGGGAGTATATCCTTGCGTTAAGATTATAAATAATTTTTGATGTAAACTTTCTTAAATAGGTGAAGAGAGTGGACCTCTAGCAAAATCGTTGAAAATGGTAAAATCTTGGAAAAACCAGTTCAACTTACTCTTGGCTTTTCTCAATTGGAATGGGAGCAAGCAAATTGTGGCGAATATTTTTATATTGGCATGGCCGTCTGATTGAGGTAAGGATTCATTTTTATTGGTTTTCCCGCATATCTGCACTAGGGAACAAAAATAGTACTATCTCTTTCACCTTTTTGTTTACTCTGTTTTGAAAATTATATTAAAGAAAATGTATATCCATCCGGATATGAAAGTTTTGAATTTGATCAAGTGCCTTTCATAGCTCCATACTCTGAGTTGAGCTGCATATGTTCCTTTCAGCTTGTTGCTATTTGATATGTAATGTGTCTTCTTCATTGAGAGCTTTGTTGCTGTGTTGCATTACCATAATTCTGTGAACCTATCAATTTTTTATTTTGTTTTTTTGGTATTATCCTCTAGCACTATGAAGAAGGTAAGATTATCATTACCATTCACATTGAGATTTGAGAGCATTAATTATTAAAATGATTTGACACTTTTTGTGCTTTGATTCAATATTAAACAAATTATTTTTTATCGTTGTGGCTCAAAGGAATTCGAAGCTACAATATGGGCTTGATTTCTCATACTCCAATTTCTAAAACAAAACATACCTTATAAAATATAAAATCATGATGCAGATCGAAAATGCCTTATCCAGGTAATTGGGTGTCGGTCTAATAAAAATGTTATGGAGAAGGCTGCACCAAATTAGTATTAGGAAAAAAGGTTCGCCTCCAATGAAATCGATTCTATATAAGAAATTGGGTTGACCAAACCAACCGTCAATCATTGACCGGTCACTTTTTTAACTTTTTTTGTGTTACATTTTTCAATTGGAGTGACTTACAGTTTTTAAAATAATATTTTAAGTTATAGTGACGTACATTTTTTTGTAATGTTATATTGCACTTTTCAGTTATATAGATGTGCACTTTTCAGTAAAATTGTATTGCACTTTTAGTTATAATAATTTACATTTTTCATTAAATATTGTGTTGCACTTTTCAGTTATACTAACATTCACTTTTTAATAATATTGTGTTGCACTTTTTAGTTATACTGACTTGCACTTTTTAGTCATAATGACTTACACTTTTCAATTATAATGACTTACACTTAGACGTGTCAAACAGGTCGGGCCGGGTCAGGCCGACACCAGCCCATCGGGCCACTGTCAATATTCGGGTCAAGTCGGAAGTTCTTCGGGCCACCATTCTCAAGGCCCAATCTGGCCTGGTACATGCTGGCGGGCCACCGGGCTAATTCGGTCAGTAAATTAATACTAAAAATTAAATAAAAAATCTGAAATATTATTCTTAAAATCTGACACTACAAGAAAATAATTAATTGGCTAGAGAATATTTTGTATGCAATAATTTCAATTTTGTAGGCATTTATATTTCACAAAATCTTATATGCAATAAACTAATTAAGTCAATTGGGCTGAAAATATTGACTTATTAAGTCAATGGGCTGAAAATATATATTATTGGGCCACCATTAATTCATTTGAATTAATTCTTAATTTATTTGTCAACTGACCCGCTTGTGTTCTAATTTTGACAAAAAAATTTAACCCGTTTATTTTGTCAATTTCTGTGATTTTTTTTATCTTTTATTTTATTGTCGAACGCGGGATATTAAATGTAGTAATTCAAATCGTAATATGTAGTAACACACATTATTTTATGTAGTAATAACACAAACTATTTTATATAATAATACAAATTCTTTTATTTAGTAACCCGTTTTTTTCTAGTGTTTTTATTAATGTAGTAACTCACATTATAATACGTAGTAACATATACTATCGCATGTAGTAAACACAATAACCATGTTATAATGCAAATCATTTGATAAAGCTACATATAGTAACAAACGCATATTCAATGTAGTAATTCAAACTGAAGTATGTAGTAACATATAATTTTTTATATAGTAATACCGATTCTTTTATTTAGTATTTTTTTTCTAGAATTTTTATTGATTAAGTAACTCACATTATAACATATAGTAACATATATTATTGCACGTAGTAATATAAAATAACCTCGATCCATAATAATAATTAAAGAATATTTAAAGAAATAGAAAATATTTAAAGATTAAGGCTGTCGTAAATTGCAGCGTTCGGCTGCGGCCTCAGGTGGCCGAAAACTGCTCAAAGAATACGACTAAGTACAATTTCTGCTAGTGGGTGTACTTATAAAAAATATTTTTGCTAGTGGGTGTATTTATAAAAAATATGGGTGTGAATTGAACTGTCAGTTGGTGTATTTATAAAAAATGTGGGTTGAACTGTCACTGGGTGTATTTATAAAGAATGTGAGTGTGAATGACTGAAATGCATATATGCAATATTTCACAAAAGATTAGCCCTTTATATTTACCAACGGAATACCAACGAAAACCATTCGTATGGAATTTGCTCGTAGGTAATTTGGTTGCCCACGAAAATTTAATCCGTAGGAATTACTTACCACATTTTCGTAGCAAATTCATAACATTTCGGTAGGTAATATGATTACCATAATAAATGAAATTCCGTAGGTAAATATCAACTACAAAACATTTTGTTGGTAATTCTGTAGCAAATTTGGCAACAAACAGGGAAAAATTTTAATATATATTTTTTAATTTTTTATTAATAAATTATTTTTTTGGCATTCTACAAAATAAATTCATTCAAAATTGGGCCAGCCGGTTCAACCGGTCGAACCATGAATCGATCACAAAACCAATTAAAAAAGTGTTAAAATATATAAACTTTTTTAAAATACAAATTTAGGTGCACACTAAACCCCTTTTATAATGTTTTTCTCTCATGTTTCTTGTTCTCCTTATTCGATGTGGGACAAAAAATTTATATTTGTTGGTTACTAACTTACTAATACTACTACTTTTATACTGTTTTTTCTCTTATGTTTTTTCTACTCTTTCGATGTGGGACATAATAAAGTTCATATGCTTATTTGTTAGTAACACTATTGCTTTTCTAAGTTCTTAGCTAATTTTGTAGGTAATACAATTAGATAATTTATACATATAAATAACTAGGAAAATTTTCGTTGGTAAATAAAAAAAAAATCACCTACAACCGTTTCGGTAGGGAAATGCGGTTTTGCCTACTGATTATTTTGTAGGTAAATCAATATTTTTTTAAGTTCCTAGCTAATTTTGTAGGTAATACAATTAGATAATTTATACATATAAATAGCTAGGAAAATTTTCGTTGGTAAATAAAAAAAATCACCTACAGCCGTTTCGGTAGGAAAATGCGGTTTTGCCTATGGATTATTTTGTAGGTAAATCACCATCAGATTTTTCCTTGATAATTTCGTGGGTGAAAATGTGTAAAATAATTTATAAAGATCTGTAGGCAATCTGTAGACAATTCTCAATATTTAAAGATGAAATTATTTTCGTTGGAAAATTTTGTAGGCAATTCAACAATTTCTTGTAGTGTGAAATATGTGCAAGTGATCATTATTAATTTTACAATATTTTTATTGGATCTAGAAACACCAGATTATCCACAAATATTCTTTCAAAAAAATATGAATTCACCTTTTTTTTTTATTTTTTACTAATACAGATGCACCATATTATCTAAAAAAAAAACCTAGCCAAAAAATTATCACAAAACTTACAATTCACAGTAATGAGAACGATATATATCCAAATGGTATGGATAAGAAGAATTGAAGAAAAGGCAGTTAGAGTAGTAGAGAAGGGATCGACGATTGGAGACGGTTGTGCACGATTGGAGATAATAACCTCTGCATCGATTGGTTGGAGGCGGGTAGTGCGACAACTAGAGGAGGTGGGTGGTGCGACAACTGGAGGAGATGGGCGGTGGTGGACCTGGCAGCTACTGCCCGTGTGCCGCTCGTTGTGGACATGACCGACGATTTCAAATTTTGGAAAAGATCGAGGCGAGCAATTTATGAATTTGGGAATTAGATTGGGATCTGAGACTAGGGTTTTCTAGGAGAACCGGAAGTTTTTATTTAATGAAATTAATATTTATTTATTTAAAAAAACACAAAAAATAATAGAGGAACTGGGCCCGCCCAAAAAATCGAGCTAAGCCCGGCCTGGGCCCGGTTGGCCTGTCAGGCTACATGGGTCGAGCCAAATCGGCCCAGTTGTTTTCGGGCCACTAAATTAAAGCACATGTGTTACACTTTTCAGTAATATTGTATTGCACTTTTTAGTAATAATGACTTACACTTTTCAACAGACATGTTTCCGAAAAAAAAAATTACCACAAAAAAAATTCGAAAAAGTCAACGGTCAATAGTTGACCATTAACTTGGTCAACCCAGTTTCTTATATAGAATCGATTCTATACAAGACTTTGACTAGGAATAATACAGAAAACGTTATTTAATATATTCATATCTTATTTTATATTACATATCCTTTCATGTATGGCAAGTTCTTGCTATATAACAAACATTGTACTCCCTTATTCTTTATTGTAAATACAATACTATTGTTTTGTATATCTCTCTATATGGTATTAACAGTCCCGTTCAGGCTCATGCCTCCAATACCCTTTCCCCAACCCCTGAAACGTCTGGTCATATATCTACATACTTCACTGATTTGGTTTCCTCTAATACATACAAATCATATTCCCTTTATTTTTATAATTCACTAGTATATTTAAGAAACTCAGGCCAAATAAGAAAGAAAATTCAAGATATCATCGGCACCATTACCTTACTACATTTGATTTCGTCAACCCACAGCAACTGCCTTCGGTTGCTTCTACCAGAATTGGTTTCATTAACATCTTCTCCACTATCCACCATTAAAGAGGCTTAGTCTTCTTCATTCTCCTTATGCATCGGTATCCATGGCAGCATTACAGTTGCATCCCACCTACATAGGTAAGTGTCAATTATGTGGGATTCATGGCCATTCTGCAAAATGTTACACTGAGTTCTCTTACTCACGTACGAACTCACTGAGTCAACCGATTTGACTCACTCAGACTCATAACTCGCCGAGTCAACCGAGTCAGCTTGCTTACTTACCCCATTTGGTTAAAGCAACAGCCTTTTCGTCCTCGTCTCATGATTGTATTTTGGACTATGGCGCCTAATTGGGGACGGTTACCGTTTAAATATCACACATATTGGCCATTTATGCTTTGATGACCTTGATTCTCTAATTTTTTCCAATACCTTGGTGGTTCCTAGAATTGCTAAAAAATTAATTTATATAGCAAGTTTACGACGTATGAACAATGTTAAAATTATCTTTGGTGAATTCTATTTTTAGGTGCGGGCTGGTTGTATGGGGAGCATCATCCTTCAAACAAATCGAATTAATGGACTATGTGTGTAGTGGTCCGAGTATGTGTTCCCCCCTCTGTTCATTCCCCCACAACTTTAATATTTTCTCGTCAACCAATTCTTGTCTAGCATTCTCGTTTAGGTCACCCATCCACAAAACATCTTAGTTTTACCTTAAATCAAAACAATTTACAAACCTTATGTCGTTTAATTTACAAAAAATCTTAATTTTACTGCTCGTTCAAACCTGGAAGGAAAAGGAAAAATATTAATGTCATGATTTTTAGGAATAGATGTACCAACCTGTTTCTCTTCTTTAGTAAGACGCACTTTTGACACTGGGTTCCCAATGTCAGCCTGTTCAACCACTTTTTCCTCTTGTTCGTCGATTAGAGATGATGTCACGAGCTTTTGGACTCCTTCTAACTGTTTCCCACTCCTCAACGTGATTGCACTCACATTGTTTGGATAAATCTCCGTTTAGGAAGGTAATTTTCCATTATTTTGAGTCTCCATTCGATTTACGGCAGTAACTAGTTGACTCATTTGGATCTCCAACTGCTTCACATTCTAGTTAGTTTCTTTCATACTCTGTTGGAGCTGTAAGGTATTGGAAGTAAGGAGTTGTAGCATCTCCTCCATTGATTGTCCGGAACTACTTCCATGGGAATTGGTGTTATAATGCCCTCTCTGTGGTGGTGGCCTAGTGTTATCAAATGGCAGTGAACCTTGTTGATTTCCATACCTGGGGTTCGGGTGGTCTCTCCAACCTGGATTGTAAGTGTTTGAATGCGGATCATACTTCCGCCCTTGGAAATTTTTTGTTCCAACGACATTAGTATGTGCATCAATCTCGTCCAAAAAGATCTTACAAGTATCTGTGGTGTGATCTGTAGTGTTACATATACGACACGGGTTAACCTGTTGGATTAGGTTTCCACCTGCAGCAAGCTTCCTTGCAAAAGAGGCTAGCTCAGTTACTTTATCATTAATTGACGAGTCACTTACCTCTTGCACCTTTTTTACTGGTGTATCACGTTGGCTAAATTGTTGCCAATTTGCCGCCATGCTTGCTATGAGGGCTCTTCCTGCCTCTGGAGTTTTATCACCTAGGGCCCCTCCATTTGCTGCATCAATAAAGATACGGTCTATGAGAGTCAATCCCTCATAGAAGTATTGGATTAGGAGTTGCTCAGAAATCTGATGTTGGGGGCAACTTGCCACCAACTTCTTGAATCTCTGCCAATACTCATCCTCGCCTGCTTTACCATAAAATGAAGGCAACAAATGAATAAGACCAGATTTAAGTTCAAAGTTGTTAGCAACGGCAGCATGATAAGTTATGCAAATTAGTGGTTGTTGTTGAAGTTGTGGATTAGCCAATTCATTCAGGGTCCGATTGGTTGCCATGATTTCCTCCTCAGTAACTGAGTCGCTAGATTCCAATTAGTAAGGGAACGGAAGTGACCCAAATGTCTCTCGAGCCTCTTTAGTTTGCTGCCTCAAGACTCGATCTCTTCTAGTACACTCGGGATAAATTTGTAAATTCTTACTCCCTTGTGACCGCGTGATCATAAACCACTAAGAAATCTGGAGTGAAGTCACAAAAACGTGAAGTTTAAGAAAACTAAGAGGAAATATAATAGAACCAGTTGTAGAGAGAGGGAGAGGGAAAAAAATCAGCACACAAAAGTAACAGGGAATACGAGATTGGAAATAAAACAATAAAAACACGGAAAATAAAAATAGAATGTCTCACAAATTACACACGGTACTCACAAAAATAATTCACACCGTTCCCCGGCAACGACGCCAAAATTTGACCGCACTGTCGAGGTGTGGCAAAAATATAAAAATACCCCTGATTACTCTACTAGCTTGTAGTGGTGGTAAGTCAGAGGTCGATCCACAAGGAACATAGGAATCAAATTGTGCTTCTCGTATGAATTTACGAGAGACAGAAAGGGGGGGGGGAGTTGAATTGAGTTTTCTAAATACTACTGAAACGAAATTAAAAGTAACACAAATAAAAATAATCAAACATAGAAGAATTCAAGCAATTTAAAATATATTTCAATTTACGGTTCATTTATGCCTTGATTTTAAATATTCTAATTGAATGCACTGTTTGCTTTACTTTACTCTCAAATTAATGACCCTCAATAAACAACACGTTTTGTTTATCGGTTTTATCCCTTAAGTTTATTCAATTGAAATAAGCTCTTCAATGAACCTTTTTAACTGAACAGACTAGATACGCTTTAAATTTAATTCAATTAAAAGTATTAATCACGAGGATAAAGGACAAACAAATTTCCAAATACGCAAGCTCGATTAGAAAGAATTTGATTTATATTACCCTAGCAAAATATTACTAGTTGCTACCAATTGCCATAATTTCATAACAATTACGGATTACGAAATATGGACTAGCACGCATGCAGGAATAAAGTAATCTAGGTGATCAATCTAAATTAATTATTCATGCATGTTAAAATAAAACAGATGATATAAATAATCTGAAGTAAAATATCACAAACGATACGGAGTTCAATTAATAATAATCAAAATACAAGTTCAGAATTTTTCCCGAAATTGGAGTAGAGACTTAGTCGTCCATAAGCATAATAAAACCACAAAATATTTGAAAGTAATTCATAAAATAAAACTTAAAAACAAACTCTCAAGACGTCGTCTTCTCCTATAAGATTCACGCACGCCGCCTCTCTCTCTTCTCTAATTTGCCGTCCAGAATGCACACCCTTCTAATGGAATATTATATGTACATGCATATATAAGGTTGTTGCCTTCTTCCTTGCGCCTCACGTAATTAACAAGATGTTATTCATGGGCTCCATTAGTTGGGCCTTAATTAATTAAAGTGTCATATGTCTAACAATGGGCAAAAGCTCAATATAATTAGGTTACTGGGGGATTCGCTTGGTTACTGCTTGGCTCACACATATATAGGGGTGTTCCACCTACCCTTAAAATACTCTAATTATACCTGAATTAAATAAAAATAAAATATTAAAGTAATTATTCAAGTCCATAAAATGATAAGACCGAAAAACATAATAAAATATCACATTAATTCTCATAGAATCGCAATTAAAGCACATAAAATTATGTAATAATCTCGACTCATCATTTCACCAAAAAAATATACACTTCCCATCATGTCGAATTCATCGAAACCTTCTTCCCATTCGCATTCACTCCCTCCCCTATTCCATCATCCTCTGAACCTATTTATCCTTCTCCAATTCCTTCACCTCCCTCAGTGCCGCCAACACCACCAGTCCCAGAAGCTACTCCTCCTCGACCTCCCTCACCGCCACCAACTCCACCTCATCACGGCATGACCACTCGGTCTCAAAATCAGATATCAAAACCAAATATGAGGTATTGTCTTCAAACATCTCTTTTAGTTGATGTTGAACATACTATTATCTCACAAGCCCTTTCCGATCTCCGTTGGAGGGGTGCAAGGTCTTGTGAGTTTAATGTCTTATTACAAGGTGGTATTTGGGACCCAGTTCCTCCTGATCCATCTCATAATGCAGAAAATGTCTTACCCAGTTAATTGCGTGTCCTCTAATAAAAATGTCATGGAGAAGTCTGGACCAAATTAGTATTATGAATAATATAGAAAATATTATTTATTATTTTCATATCTTATTTTATCTTATATTCCATACCTTTTCATATATGGCAAGTTCTTGCTATATAACAAACATTGTACTCCATTATTCATTAACGTAAGACCACGGCTAAATAAACCCCCAATTATATTCTACACACCCCAAATTTTTTAAACAAAAATACCCTTAACTTAAATGTCTATAATACCCACGTATAAATGTTGCTTAAATTATGAGTTAAATTTTCTTCTTATTTTCCTCTCTTATCCATTTTTCTCATTATCTTCTCCCCTACTCAAATCTCTAAAACCTTAAATTATTGTCATGGAAATAAACGCAAGATCTAATTCAACTTTACCATGCAAAATTATCAAGATATAAAATCAAGATTTGAATTGAAGAATACATACTTTTTACGAAAGAAAATTATATCGAAAAGTATGTTATGGAATTACAAGATGAGGGCTTCTTATATACTCACCTCAGAGAGATAACTTCCTAATAACTGAACAACTAGAATATCTAGTTAAATGAGAAATGGATAACAAGTTATGAGTGAAATCAAGCCCATACAAAACATTGTATAAGGTTAAGGAATCACTTAAAGTGATGTTCCCTATATAAGTAGTTGTAGAAATGGCATTGTTAGGTAAACTAATCTTTATATTGGACTTTGAAGGTCGGGAAGTAAAAAGGGTGAAATCAGATGTCATATGGTCTGTGGCACCAATATCTGAAATCCAAGTGGAGATTTTCGAGTTATGGCCTAGAGAGTTAAGGCAAAATGACATACCTATGTCTTGAGGCTAATGTGATTGTTGAACAAAATCCACAGCTGCAACATGAGGAGGAGGAGAAGAAGCTTGTTGGCCCTATTGTAACTTTGTATAATTCAAGAATTGTTCCAACAATTCTTGATTGAACAGAGGATTAGAAGTAATAGGTTCTTCTTCTCTCATGGGAGGAGGTATAGCCAAATTATTAGATGATGTGTTTTTTCAGGTTTAAATCTAGGTCCTCTAGGTCCTTTCCAACCAGGAGGGAAATCAATCAAATGAAAACACATATCTTTAGTATGTGTAGTACCACCACAATGACTACACAAGAGGGACTTTTTCTTATCTTAAAAAAATTTCGGATTAGGTTGACTAGCAAGTATAGCCACAAAATCAAGAGTAATCAGATGAGGAATGTTGGTCCCAAGTAGTTGAGTTATTAAGATTAGAACTAGTCTAAAGTCTAGAGGGGGTGAATAGAATTTTAAACTTTTTCTAAAATATCAGAGATTATAGTGCGGAATATCGATTTAATAGGCCTTTAACAAGTTTATACTCAACTAACAAAATATGAACTTAACTAGTCTATTCTGCAATTTATCAAATCAACTTAACTCGTCTATTCAACTTCGATTTTACAATCTTGTTGATTATACGAATTCACAATAAGAACAATTAACAAATATAAACTGTAAGTAAATGAACACGAGATTTTATAGTAGTTCGATAACTGTCTACATCCACTCTCACAAACCTAGTTCGTGATATTTTATTAATCTGATCTTGTGGCTTTTGGTCCCCAGAAATAAGACTTCGATGTTCTCGATTATATCACCAGATATATCTTCAATCTAACAACTAGTGATTTAACAAGCAACTAGCAAGCTTGTACAAAACTAAAACAATAAAGAAAACTTCTATGTTTCTTCAATACGCCTTCTTGAGTAGTCTCTTCTTTTCTGGGCTTTCTTCTTTAAACTTTGAACTTTGAACTCTGTGAGTCTCTTTGCTCTTCAATACGTATGAATTCAGTAATAGCAGTTTCAGTAGTCTCTAAATGATAAATGCCTTCATCTATTTATAGACTTCACTTAATCAAGATTACACTACAAGAAATGGGGGGGAATAGCGACGAAAATTTTGCGACAAATCTAAATTTAATCGCTAAAATCAATTTTTAGCAACAAAATATAAATTTTCGCTGCTAAATTGTTAGATTTAATAATTGCAACAAAATATATATATTTCATCGCTATATTAGCAACAAATTGTTTCATTTTGTTGTTAATAATAAAAAAAACAATGAAAATTATATTTCGTCGCTAATATTTTGCGATGAAATAGAAATTTTCGTGGCTAATTTCTTGAAATTATTTTTTACAACAAAATTTATATATTTCGTCGCTATATTAGCAACAATTTGCTTCATTTTGTTGTTAATAATCAGAAAAACTATGAAAATTATATTTCGTTGCTAATATTTTGCGATGAAATAGAAATTTTCGTGGCTAATTTTTTTAAATTAATTTTTACAACAAAATTTATATATTTCATCGCTATATTAGCAGCAAATTGCTTCATTTTGTTGTTAATAATCAGAACAAAAATGAAAATTATATTTCGTTGCTAATATTTTGCGATGAAATAGAAATTTTTGTGGCTAATTTCTTGAAATTAATTTTTGCAACAAAATTTATATATTTCATCACTTTATTAGCAACAAACTGCATCATTTTGTTGTTAATAATCAGAGCAACAATGACAATTGTATTTTCTTGCTAATATTTTGCGATGAAATTGAAAATTTTGTGGCTAATTTCTTGAAATTAATTTTTGCAACAAAATCTATATATTTCATTGCTATATTAGCAACAAATTGCTTCATTTTGTTGTTAATAATTAGAACAACAATGAAAATTATATTTCATCACTAATATTTTACGATGAAATATAAATTTTTGTGGCTAATTTATTGAAATTAATTTTTGCGATGAAATTAAAATATTTCATCGCTATACTAGCAACGTATTGCTGCATTTTGTCGTTAATAATCAGAACAACAATGAAAATTATATTTTGTCGCTAATATTTTGCGATGAAATATAATTTTTTGTGGCTAATTTATTGAAATTACTTTTTGCGATGAAATAAAAATATTTCATCGCTAAACTAGCAACAAATTCTTTTATTTTGTTGTTAATAATTAGGACAACAATGAAAATTATATTTAGTCGCTATTATTTTGCGATAATATATTTTTTGTGGCTAATAATTGAAATTAATATTTGCAACAAAATTAAAATATTTTATCGCTACACTTTTATCAAATTATTTTATTTTGTTGTTAATAATAAGAACAATAATGATAATTATATTTCGTGGCTAATATTAAATCAACTATGCTTATTAAATCAAGAAAATCGATTTATATAATTAAATGTTTAATAATTCTCTAAATTTTATGTCTTATAAATCAATATGAATGTTTATAAAAATATTTATAAATATGATGATGCAAAAGAAGATGGACATAATTAAAGATGGGAGAATGAAGATTGGGTCTAATATTTATTATTTTTTTAATTTTTTTAAAGTAACATTGATTTTTTACAATTGGAATTGTTTTAAAAATTACAATATATATACACATGTATACATACATATATAGTTGTTACAAGTTAAAAATTAATCAATTAATAAATGTGAAATAAATTATTAAATGAGTAAAAATAACTAAATTAGTAACAATTGAATACATATATAATTAATATTAAAAACTGAACCAAAGAGTTGTCTGCCCGAATGGTAGGCGCCCAGCTATGGGCGCCCATCCACCCAGGATCAATTCCCACTAAGACCAAATAAAGTATTTATTTAAATAAAATGGGGGAGGGGGTATGTGGGTGCGGGTTGAGTTGGTCGGGGTCGGTTGGGGTGGGGCGGGTCGAGTGCAGAAGTGGGTTTAGGGAACGATTGAATTGGTTCGGTTGGGGTGGGTTGTGGCGGGGCGGGTCGGGTGTGGGTGCGAGTTGGGTTGGTCGAGTAAGGAAGTGGGTTTAGAGAATGATTCGTAAATCGGATATCATAGCCAAATATTAGCAACAAAAATTCTAATATTTTTGTTGCTAATGTGAGTTAGCGATGAAATAATTTTGTCACGGGATTTGTTGCTATATATACACCCGTCGCTAACGTGTTTGCGACAAATGTTTAATTTTCCTCGCAAACATTTTGTGATGAAACTCATATTTTCGTCGCTAACATTTTGCGATGAAACTTATATTTTCGTCGCTAATATTTTGCGATGAAACTTAAATTTTCGTCGCTAATATTTTGCGATGAAGCTCAAATTTTCGTCGCTAATATTTTGCGATGAAACTCAAATTTTCATTGCAAACATTTGCGACAAAATTAATTTTTTTTGTCGCAAACATGTTAGCGACGGGCGTATAGCAACAAATCCTGCGACAAAATTATTTCATCGCTAACTCACGTTAGCGACGAAAATATTAGAATTAGCGACAAATTTTTTCGCGGCTAAATTGCAGTTTTCTTGTAGTGTTAGTTTGTTATCCAACAACATTTCTTGATAACTTCCTTCAACTAACTCTTCAACCGTTTCTTGATATGTATCTCTTAATACGACGGTTAATCTGTTATTTAAGTTGTAACCAACTTCATATCTTAGATACGATTCTTCAATTCTGTTCAACTTTGACTTGACTCGTCTTGTCTTCAGCATATTCTATACTTGGAATATTTCGTGATATCTTCAAGTCTTCTGGTCTTCATCAAGTCTTCTTGTCTTGTAGAACTCTTCTTGTCCTATCAACTAAGCTATCTAATCTAATCTATTACATTACATTATGCTTTATAAATCAGATTTGTTATCCTAAAGACTATTACAATTATAACATAATATAAACATAAGCTTATATACATCAATTAAAGCTTATCTTGTAAATCCTAAATAACTAATCTTTCATTTTATACTTAGTTTTATTTCAGTATTTACTTATGTCATCTCATCTGATCTTATCTCATACAAGACGACTTCCATAACAGATCAGTCAACACTTAGAATATATTCAAGTCTTCTTTTTGGCTTATCAAAACTCTTCTCATCGTCAAATAGAACTTGTATTAGGATTCATATCCCAACAAGGAATGTTAAGGGTTCTTTGAGACTCTTCTTGCAACAGTAAGGAAAAAACTTTAATGGGGGAAAAGGGGATGTTAAGAGTAATTGACTACGAATAGCAGAATAAGAATCATCAAGGCCGATCAAAAATTTCATGACAGCATCTTGTTCTTAAGTTTTAGAAATTTTCTTAGGGAGATCACATTCACAGGTTTTTGAAGCAGTACAAGAACATGATAAGATTAGCCTAAAACTCAAATATTCATCCCAAAAACCTTTGAATTGGTTATAATATGTAGAGTTTATTAACAATATAAGACAATCTATAAGTCTTATAAACAAAATAAGCTAAAAAAATTCAATAAAACAACCAAGACCAAAACACACTGCAAATTTCCATCTATGCCCTCTATATATTTTAATTGAAATTAATATGTATTTTCAATTCATTTTAGCATCATTTCCTGTCTTCCCTGAGTTTAATTGTGTGAATAATCAAATGAATTTTATAAATATATATTAGACCAGACTTAAAAATATATATATATAGTAACTTTTTAAATCTCAAAATAAAAAAAATAAAAGTTATAATAAATTTATCAAATTGTCCAAAAAAAACAACACTCAAATGTTATTTTCTTACTTTTATTTAATAATTTTCTAATAACACAATATATTATGTATCAAAAATATTATATATTTATATATATAAATAATCTGTTGAACTTAAAAAGGTCTACCAAAAGCTCAAATCCAACTTATTTAAATAATTAAATGATCTTCTAAAAATGTTTGAATTTGACTTATTTATTAAATCAGTCGAATCGAGCAGAACTTTAATAAGTTGAATCGTAGACCCCTGTCGAGTATCCTCACCCATTTCCACTCCTAGGACTGGTTCCAATCTCCTCCCCATATTCCCGTTCCCTTTAAAGAGGGAAACCCCTTACTTGCTTTTTCTTTTTTTGTTTTCCTATATTTGTAATGTTTTTAGTATATATAGAAATTAGTTAAATATATAGTACTCTCCCCCTTTCCTACTTAAGGACTCATAAGTCATAACTTTTGGGCACGAGTTTTAAAAGATAAATTATGAGAGATTAAAGTGAGGGTAGTAATGACTTTTCAACTTTATGAGTAGTGTATAGTAGTTGTTTTTTTAGTGTGAGTAAAGTAATACTCTCTCTGTCCCAAATAAACTTTCACACCTACATTTTCGGTCTTTTAGAAATTCCACCCATACAATATCTAAAATATTATATTTAATGTCATTATTTTTATGGTACTGGTACATTTACACACAAGTCAACTCACTTATTTATTTTTTTATAAAGTTATATCTCAAACTTCTATTTATTATAATATTTTTTAAAAATGGGATGAACAGTAAGTATGAAAGTTAATTCGGGACGGAGGGAGTATCATTTGATATAATAATGTGATATTTTGATGAGATAGTTAAAGTACGTTTTACTATTTTAAGTATGAGTTCTTAAGTAAGAGACGTCAAGACTGACAAAATTGATCATTAAGTAGAAGTCAGGGGGAGTATAAAATAAAAATATGTTAGTTTATAGACATAAAATTAGGTAATGATTAGAATTAAATATTATCATAATACCCAAAACGTCCAATTTCATTATTTTCACTCGTTCAATTTCAATCCACTGTCTACTTGCAGGAGTCCCACTTAAAGCCAAAGATTTACGCTTTGTATGATCACTTGGGCTCTTAAAAATTGATCTACTTTAAGATAGTTATATAGTCATTAGGGCTGTTATTCGAGCCGAGCCGAGTATTTGAAGTTCGAGCTCTTATCGAGCCGAGCTCGGCTCGACTCGTTAAAGGGTCTAACGAGCCTATCGAGTCGAGCCGAGCCTAACGAGCCTAATGGAATTTAAAGAAAAAAAATTAGATATCGAGCCTAACAAATCGAGCTCGAGGCGGCTCGTTAGTAAATCTAGTATCTAACGAGCTCAAGCTCGGCTCATTTAACGAACTCGAGCCTTATCGAGCCGAGCTCACGAGCGGCTCGGTTCGTGTAACAACCCTAATAGTCACACAAGATATACAAAAAAATTCACACTTGTGTGCACCCAAATTGCATGGTGCAGTTGGTGCAATTGAATTACAATATTAACTTTAAACTACAATTGAACAATTAAAAATATATTTAAATCAATTAAAATCCATTCCGATTATAATACATTATGCACAAGACAAGCATATTTGAGTTTGAACTATATAGAGGGACGTCCAAATCCACCCCTATCACAAGTCATAACTAGTAACAATATATATGCCCTTTTATTTCAATAATGTCATCTAATCCATACTTTAATTAAATACATATAAATACATTAATTAGTTTAGTCATGTTTTGGATTGTTATAATTTGGTCCTAGGGGATAATTAACCGATGAGGGGAAGTTCCCCAACTTAGTGAGATTAACATAATCAACGGGATAATGTTCGGTTAATCCGGGGATTATCAAAGCTGTTACCCTAAACACTCTCATGAACCAACCTTCTCTATACTCGTTGCCCTTTGTCCATGGTATAATCAAACTTCTAATCAGCTCATAAACTGCATTTATACTCTTGGGCACCACATGGAATATCGAGAAATAGTTCTTGTTCGGTTCCTCCTCTAGAATCTACACCATTACAATCAGCTGATTCAGGTAACTATCATATATATATATATATACAACTTAGTAACAGATCCAGAATTTTAAATTTGGGGGTATAAAAGATAATTTGAGCTATTTGTATAGATATATTAGTATTTGACACATTTGATATAAAATTGATCCTATAACTCGTCTTTTCTTCAAAAAGTTCAAAAAATCTTCCCAAATGCGGCAAAAAAGAGGATCAATTAATTAAGAAGTTGTGAGATTAAATTTAAAACATTTTTTTTTTTAATTTAGCAATAAAACATTTTTCAAACATTTCAAAATTACATTATATGTCATTATACTTTATTACTCACTATATTTTATCACTTTATAATGTTATTACTCGCAATATTAATTTTTAAAACTACTTTATTACTAAATAAACTTGCATTTCCCATATTTTATTTCTTTTAATATTAATAAACAACTTGTGCAAGGTAACAGTAAATATATATGATGATACCTGGCCTTTGTAGCAACTGTTGAAGTACATGCATGGCCCAAAATGCTTGTACATGAAAGTTGTATCATCATAAGGCAATCTTGGCACCACATCATTGCAATAAACACACCTAAAATACTCAACATCATATAACTTCAATTTATCCTTCATGTACTCCCCAAATTGCTCATTCCCCGCCCTTGGCTGTCCAAATGTGTAAACTCCCTCCAATCTTTCAAGCAACATTTCCTCCTCATGCATAGCTAAAACACTTGCAAACAAAATTGCTAATGCCCCTCCCAAGCTGTGCCCTGCCAATATGAATTTTGCATCTCCATTCTCATGGATTAGGGTTTTCAGTTTCTCCCGGAGTGTGTAGTAAGCAAACGATTTTCGGGCCGGGTCCAGTGAGACTTGTTTGGGCCAGCCCGTGGATTTTTGTAGGCCTAGTGCTTTCATGAATCCGCCGTGAATTTTTCCGATGCCCGGAAACTCGTACCAAGAAATGTCGATGTCCGTTCGCCATGCATCGGCATCGAACAGCTCCGTGCCTCTGAATGCTACCACGATTAGGTTTTTGTATTTAAACATGATCGCGTATGTTGTGTTCTCCTCCTGGAAATCTGTTAAATTATTTGAAATAGTGTGAATTTATCATTATAATTAAGGTCCTATGGATTAATGATTCAGGACTCGAAAGATAAAAATTATCAATTTAGGATTTAGAAATTTTAAAATGATGTTTGACATCTTATAATTTATATCCTTATTTTTTTATATAATTAATTATTATTTTTCATTACTATTTTCTTTCCTTATTTATTCCACTATCTAGCTTGAGTTAATTAATATACATTTTATTTTTAATTGCATGTGATTTATAACCTAATAATTATATATATATATATATATATGCATGTCTATATAGTTTCTATTTTCAAGTCCTGGATTAAAAAAAAAAATCGATGATTTTAATATTTTTAGGCTCTAAACAAATGATAGAACTCCAAATTATTTTGATTTTTGTTGTTTAAAAGATGAGTCAACTGCACATTGAGGAAATGATTTTTTTTTTTTTTTGAAAGAGCTAGGATCTCAATATAATTAATAGGTTACATATTAGTTTAATTATAATCTAGGCAAATCTTCCCTTATATATTATTTCTGAATCTATTCTCTCTTACGTGGCATTTCACTTTTTTTGGATTCTAATTTTCTAATTTTTTCACAATTTACAATTATTTTATTTTACAGTTTTTTTTTTCAATTCTTCTTTCTCATCTCTCATCTCTCATCTCTCTTCTTCTCAATATTTTCTTTTACTTTTTTTTTTCAATTTTTCTCTATCCCCTCTCTTCTTTTTCTCTTGATCTCCTAAATTTTCTTTATACAAATTTCTCTCTCCCTCTTTTTTTTTTTCTCGATTCTTTTTATCATTTTTTTTACAATTCCCACGAAATTCGTGGATTTTACACTAGTGTCTAATGAAATGATCATCATGATTTATATAACATATGTAGGAGAACCTATATATGAGAGACGTCGTTTGGCAAAATTATCAATTAGTCAAGAAAAAAATACATAAAACTAATGGTTTATTTTGTAAGAATCTTAATTTAAATTTGTTTTACGACTTATCATCATTTGGTACAGAGAAAAAATTATCGCAAAAACTTATATGCAATATGACTAATTAAGGTAAATTAGGTCAAAATTTGTGGGTCAATGCGGGTCAACACAGGTCAAAGTGGGTCAACCTTAATTAAAATATTTATTTTAATTTCACTCTAATATACTATATGACCAAAATTATGTTACTACAAGAACTAAATTTTGTCACTACAAGGTCAAAAGTGTATTACTACAAGTCCAAAAATATTCTAAACACTTATTTTTTTGGGGCAAAATTACTAAAATAATTTTGACTTATTCGGCTACTACATGACTAAAACAATGTTACTACAAGACCAAAATTTTATCACTACAAGGTCAAAAGTGTATTACTACATGTTCAAAAATATTCTGGAGACTTTATTTTTTGGTGAATTTTTCAGAATGTTTTGACATGTAGTATTAAATTTTTGGTCTTGTAGTGGTAATATTTTGGCCTTGTAGTAACAATATTTTGGTCATGTAGTAAACCACCTGTTTGCAACCCGCGAATTTTCTGGGCAACCCGGATCCAGGCTTATGACCCCGCGAATTTTTAAAATTGACTTAATTTGACTTTTGGACTTAGGGTTTTGACTTGCCTAATTGGGATGGAATGCATGTATACAATATTTTACATAAGACTAACCCAAAGATTATTTATGTGATACTTATAAATTTATTACTAGAAACAATTTTTTTTTTTTTTGAGGGCATATGAGAAACAATTAATACATAAAACATGAGTTACTTTTACGGTAAGAGTTTGTGTTGCGTATAAAAGCCGTAAAATTAACGTACACACTTCAAAATAGTACAAGCGTGTGGGAAAATTATATAGCACACTAGCTGCTTATAAGCGATAGTTATCGCAACAATAGTCATAAATAGAAATAATTTTTTTTTTTGATTTACATTAAATACCCATCCCTTTTCCCCTTTCCATGACTCGAACCCAGGAGCTAAAGCCTAGGTAGTGGTGCCCTAACCACTTGAGCTATCCAACTTCGTCATAAATAGAAATAATTGATTAACCATTTTCATCCATTAATACGTTGCTAAATAATTAATTTTGATTTTAATTACTTACCGTTCCAGAAGTTGTAGAACCCCAGGAATTCCATCTGTTACAATATCAAAAAAAAAAAAAAAAACTTTTAAAACAAGACAAATAAAATAATAAAACTAATTACATATATATTGTTGAAAGTTTAAATTTTCAAACTATAATTCGAGCCAATTTAAGCTCAAAATATATATACTACTAGTTATAATATGTATCCCAAATATTTGTATAAGGGTCAACCTTATATACTACCATTATATTTATCTTATAAAATTTAGATGAATTTAAGGTGATAACATTTTTTAAAAATAAAAAATTAATTAAGTAGCTGTTTTGAATCATGTGTAGTCATAACTAAAATGATAATTCAGGCAAAATTTTGAAGATTAATAAAAATATATAGTTTGTGCTGTACCTGCCAATGATCTGTGACAACGTTTTTAGCAAATGATCCATTTTCATAAGACAATTTAGATGCCATGATTGCAAGAGATGCATTATATTTCCAACTTTCTTCATTTCTCATTTTCAGATCCAATCTCTTGTCAATATTTCCAATTACTGATGTGAATCTTGTTGATGACTTTTCTGGCCTCACCAACCTCCCTAAATTTTAAATTGCATTCGTAAATACAATATATTAGTGCAACTGTGCAAGACCGTATAATTTAATAAAAAAAAATTAATGTACATGTATGAAATGCTATTTATTTTACTGAAGAAAAAAATGAGAAAATAATTGAAAAAGAAAAGAGAAAATAAAAAAAAAAACAAAAAAATGTAGTATTGATATAAAATTAGAATTAGGAAGTATATATAAATAGGTGGACAAGTGGGAGAAGGGAGAGGAAAGAGCTAGAAATAATTTTTTAAAATGTAGAATTCCTATCAAATTAGCAAATGTGAATAAGAGATACTAAGTTGTTTTTAAGGAAGATTTAGAGTTAGATGTAAAGTTAATATATATATATATATATACTTCGTTTTTTAATAAGTGATGTTTTAACTTTTTTTCTTGTACACAATTATATACACTCTCTCCGTTTTAAAAAGTTTATCATTTTTAGTCTTAAATCTTATTTTAAAATGTTTATTGACAAAGTTGACATTCTAGCTCTTCATATATTAATTTTTATTTTAACGAAAAAGATAAATATTAATAAGGGTAAATTAACATTATTAAAAAAATACTGTTTTTTCTCAATTTTATACAAAATAGTAAAGATACCAACTTAATGATACGGAGGGATACTTGAATTAAATAAAGATTCCGCTACTTATGTCTTATGCCGGCCGGGTCATTAATTAGCCTCCATAAATGAATCTGGAATTAGATGAACAATTAGTTATTATAAATAATAATTAATGTTACTTTCATTTGAGCTTGATTTAGTAAGCCCCAACCTATTCGCTTTCATTCATCACCGAAAAAAGGGGTATACGTGATGATTAAATCTTGTGATAATTTGGAAAATTTTACTCGTAATTAATTTGATTCTAGCTGGAAAGTAGCAAATAAATAATTTGTGCACCGAGTGATTTTTTACAAAAACAATGCTTAAGAGAATTATTTCACAACACAGGAAGTTTAAAAAAAAACTGGATTTTTTTTTTTTACCAAAAGTGTCTCAAAAGGAACTATAGTCTATATCACACGAAATAAATACTAGGCACAATGTGAAACAAAATTGTAAGGGCATTATTGATAATAATGGCTAAAAATAATTATAAAAAATTGTGTGAATAAATTTAACCGTACAACTAGTTTTGTGTGTAATTTTACATAATACTAATTATTTTATTAAAATATATTCTTTTTCACCATAATAATTTGCACGATCACACAAATTAAGAAAATGAAAAAATGAGTTGGATTTTGAGGGATCTTTATGCATAAATGAGTTGGGTTTTGACTTTTGAGGGATAATTTGGTTCGCCTAGAATAAATGAGTTAAAATTGAGTTCATGTAACTCTACTTTAATGACATTTTGTGTAAAATTATAAATATTGTGAAGGTGAAGTTTGTGGATTAAGATTTACTTATTTTAGGGTGTATAAATTATTGAGAGACCGTTTAAATAAGATAGGGGTAATCTTAATCTCATGACAAAGGGAATACTAGTTTGACATTATTTATTTTCTTATTAAGTCTATAATTATGTGATAGTTGCGAATTGAATTAGTTGTAAGATAAAATTGTTACATAAGGCAACTCAAAATAACACTCCCCTCCATCTCGGCTCCCATGCTTTATTTTTACGGAGTTTAATGAATATTAATATAAAATGAAATGTAGTAAAGTTAATGTGATATATGAAAGTAGATCCACAGATGTTTAAAAAAAAAGAATGAGAATTTTTTGTACTAAAACTATATTGTATATATAAAACTCAAAAGTGGCTTAAACAAATCCTTTTCCATTTTAAAACCTCACAAAAAATCACCATTATTAAGATATATATATACTATCGTGTTTTAACGATAATGAAAAATAAATAAATCACCAAACTGGAATAAGTGATCGATCTGCCCCTAGCATATATATAATTAAGATGCAATTGATTTTAATTGATGATTTAGGGTTTACCAATCCTTCAAATTCACACATATATATACTTATGATCATGCATGCATAACAAAAAAAGCTAAAGAGAAATTAAATTTATTAATTAATTACCTGTGAATAGATTAAAGATCAGGTGAAGGTAGCCACCGTTGCAGGGCGGATAATTCAGGCAGAGTTCGACGAACGACCCGACGATCGCCATCGGCTTCTTCAAGTGAAGAAACACTTTTCCGAGCAACACCGACACGAAAACAATCCATCTATGCCGGAAACCTATCACCGCGCCATAAGATTCTACCCCACACTTCAAAAATTCCTTATTCTCTAAACTTTTGCAACATAATATTTTTATTAAATCGAAGCAGCTAGCTTCTTCATGATTTATTATTAGATAATTATCGCAGAAGTCTTCTCCATCACCACCCATTTTGTAGCTTGGAAGCAATGCCAATAATCAAATGACTTTGAATTTATAAATCATGATATATGATTCTTTCATGGCAAAGATGAGTATAGAGGGATATAATCTTTTTTTGGTCCGTAATTTTTCACTTTTTTCAATATGGTCCCAAAAAATATAAATGTATATATAAATCTAGCTAGCTGGTCCCAATTTTTATATATACTAATCTTTGAATTGAAACAACGACAAAATTGATACATATAAAAAATAATTGGGACTAGATTCGTACGTTTATATATTTTGGGGGCCATTCTAACAAGTGTGGAAAGTTATGGGATAAAAATTCTATTTGTGACTGACTATATATATATATATATATATATATATATATATATATCAAAATTAATTTAATTTTGTGTTATAATATAGTGAAAGTCTTTATCATACTAATCGTCGTGGGTTAGTATGATGATTAAGAAACTTGTAATTCTTGTTGTCATTCTGAAAAAATCAGCACTAGATATGGGAGTAATTATTATTATTAGTTTTATTCTAAAATCATACGACTCCCAGCTGTGTGCTTATATATTAAAACATCAGCATCAGATATGCCATCAATCCACAAAAGTTTGCACATTTACTATATTAAAATGTCATATATTAATTTTTACACAAAAATGAAATATATTCATAATTTTCATCCTCAATTTACATTTTTTGTTACTTTCATATACTCAATTTACATTTTTCTAAACTTTATTTATAAAAATATTTCAAAAAATTGTATTCATTAGTACATTTTTAAAAAAAATTTATGCTCTATTAAATGATGCAAATTCATTTGGGGCAGATGCGGTATTATTAGTGTCATTCTAAAGTCATACAATTCCATCGTCATTTTATATATATTTTTTAAATAGAGTTTCACATGGGGGACTTTTAATTACTCTTATTATATAGGCTCAGATTAGTTTGAACGTCTTCTTCGTCTAGTTTATGGCATTAATTACGTAAGTATTTTTTTTTTTAATTACATTATATAACCTCCATTTTCCGATCCCCTTCCAATAACTTGAACTTAGGACCTAGGCATATCCAATGACTCGAACTAAGGACTAGGACTAAATAGTGGTGTTCTAACCATTTGAGCTATCTCACTTCGTCAATTACATAAATCATTAAGACTTTATTTATTTTCTTTTTCATTTGTTGGTTTTCAAAGTCAATAAACACTACTACATATTTGGGCTTGGAGAGCTTTTAGAAGAGCTCTTCAAATGGGAGCTGTCCAAGCTAAATTGCACTTGGAGAGCCCTTAAGTGCAAAAAGGGCTCTCCAAGTGCAATACTATAAAGGGCTCTTCAAGTGCAAAAAGGGCTCTTCAAGTGCAATTTAGTTTGGACAGCTCCCACTTGGAGAGCTCTTCTAAAATCTCTCCAAGCCCAAATATGTAGTAGTGAAAATATGTCTAATTATAATAATTTTTAAAATTTTACAAGTCATAAGGCTGAATTCAAATCGCTCAAAAAATTTGTAAGTCGTAAACAATTAATTGATTTACTATATGGCTAAAATATTGTTAATGTAAGATCAAAATATTACTTCTACAAAATTAAAAATGTACTACTACCTGTCCAAAAATATTCTGACAAATACGCTCATAAACTAAGAGTCCAAAATATTTTTGAACTTGTAGTAGTCCACTTTTAGTCTTATAGTAACAATATTTTAGTCATATAGAAACATATTTTTGACCTTATAGAAGCATATTTTAACTTTGTAATAGCATAAAATATTTTGATAGTATAATACAAAGGCCAAAAAATATAATACTATAATGGTCAAAATATGTTACCATAAGACCAAAAAATATTATGCTATTATTACAAGATTAAAATATTGTTACTATTTAGTCAAAAAAAAAATATATATATTGTTACTATAATGTCACAATATTATCTCTATAAGACCAAAATTATACTACTATAAGGTAAAAAATATTCTAGCAAATTTGTCTAAAAAAATAAAAAAATAAGTGTTTTAGAATATTTTTGAACTTGTAATAGTACACTTTTAATTTTATAGTGGCAATAATTTAGTCTTGTAGTAACATAATTCTGATCATGTAGTAAAACAATATTTGAGAGCGAAAAAATCTATTTTAATTAAGTTTGATCTGTATTTACCTGTATTTGATTCGTTAAATCTTTACTCTAAATTTACCTTAAATAGTTATATTTTTCATGTATAAAATATTTTATATAAATATTTATGGGCTTCGCTAAATAAATTAGAACAATAGAATTTTGGTCCAAGTCACCAAACATAAGATGAAATCATGGGCTTGAAATTCTTATTGGGCTTTTAAGACTTCACTCTAGTCTGGCTCATACCCAAGTCTTCTCACACGAAGTTCATCTTCAAAATATATAGGTCTGACTATTTACACCTCCATTTTGGAGAGATACACTACCCTTTCATTTAATTAATATAATAATTATTAAAAAACCAAAAATACACTTTTACTAAAATGGGTTATATTAGATGCACTCCCCTTACTAAATGAACTCATATTGTCATTCCTTTCTTCTTTTCCCTAAACCACCATTTTCGGCCACCGTCGACACTATTTCCAGTGACCACAAAATTAAAATAAATTTAGAAATTCTAAAAAATACTTAGAAAAATTATAATTTTTTTTTTTATAAATTTCAACAAACTAGTGTCAACCATGTACATCCTCTTCGACAACAATTTGTCGACGAGAGTATATATAATCGATCCTGATGTATCGAAAAAAAAAAAAAATACCTGACGTGCAAAATTTTTTAATTTTTTTTAGAGGTTGGGGTGGTATGGGGGCAGGGGCAGGGTGTGGTTTGTGGTGGGTGGGCTGGGTATGGTTTTTTTTTCTGGCTTTTTTCTGTTATAAGGAGGGAGGGAGAGAGTGAGGGGAATGGGGAAAGGGCGGTGGCGGAGGGGTGGCGGTTGGCACGCGGTGGTGGAGGGATGGAGAAAATAAATGAGATGGAGGAAGGAGAAAATAATGGAGGAAGAAGAAGAAGGGGGCCGGGTGAAACGGCAGAAAAGAAAGAAGAGAGGAAGAAGAAGAAGGAAATTAGGGTTTTAGGGTGGGGTGTAGTTAGTAAAGGTACTTTATAAGACAAAAGGGTATTTAGAACAATTCGAGGGGGTGCATTTATTTTAGACCGATTTTAGGGGGTGCATCAATCGGGGGAGTGCATCGATCTCTCCGAAATGGAGGTGTAAATAGTCAAAACCAAATATATATTCACTAGAATTCCCGCGTATTACTTAGACTATTCGTCTACAACCTCCGGAACTGTACGCATCGCTTTCGACACAAGAAGTGTTTTCTCTAAGTCGCTCTGCGAAAACGGTTTTCTATCTACGAGCGACTGTCTACCTTCATGAACGTATAGTAACTCACTAGCCCTAAACTATAACTGAAACACTCTCTTTTCCACCGCCATCCAAACCCTAGATTTATTGCAAGCTAGAAACAAAGATGGATTCCCCTTCTATCTTCAGTACTAGAGATGAACAAATTTCATACGCCCGAAATTGAGATTGAAGAATTTTCTAGGTCTTGGAATTTCATGAAGTGGGAGCCAAAACGAGAACGAGTTCAATCGAACAACATATATAATAAATAGAAGTGGAAGAGCCTTTCCTTTCGTTTTAAACAACTCTAAATGAAAGGAGCCACTACAATCGAGAAAGGCAGAAAGGTTATTTTTGCCATCGCAGAGTCTCAATGAAGTATATTTTCGATTGTTTTTTTATTACTGCTTTCCCGTAGACTTTTGGGAGGTCATAACTTCTCCTTACGCGTGGCAACTCAGGTGTTTTGTTTAGGCGAGAGAAAGAGTCACCGTTGCCTGATGCTTAAATTGATGATTCTCAATTCTACAATTGTGAATCTCTATTTGACTAAAATATATGGCGTAGAAGCTTGGCCTTATGCTTGGAACTTCCCTCTCTCTATCTACCCGAAAAGTGGGTCGTAAGCCTACAATTCAATTCCTATCCGAAGCTAGACCTGGAGTGAAGTAATTAAGGCTAAGAGTGAAAGTTAATATTCATAAAGTATATTATTATTTAATAATTTGGAAAATAGTACTCATATTTTCAAAGATATATTAATAAAAAAATTAATATAACATTTACTTTTTATAATTTCAAATTTTATTATATAATTAATTATTTTAAATAATTTATTGAATTATAATTATTGAAAAAAATTATACTGATTAAGGTGTTTTTTATATGAATTGTGTAATCATATAAATAATTTTAAAAAATATTAATTAATTAAATTAATATACTTTACAAAATGTTTAGATATATTTTTAGGTAAAAATAATATAAAGAAAGTGTAGTTAAAATAACATATTAATAATTGATTTTAATTTTATTTAGATATAACTTTTCATTTTGATATCAATGACTCATATATTTTTTAACCAATAATAAATATACACATCAAAGTTTTTAAAAAATCAACTCAACTTAATTATGACACATGTAATACAATTATTCTGCATAAGACACATCATCAAATTTAACCACATTTTAGCACATAACAAACCTAAACTCTCTACAGTATTAATATATCTGAATTAAATGAAAAATCAAATATCAAAGTAATTGAAGGCTACAAAATAATAAATCGAAAATACACAATAAAATATCTTATTGAATGTCCAATTAAAACACAAAAAATATTTAATAATCCCGACTTTCTAGATTGAAAAATTAGTTCTTAACTAATTTTTTATTCTTTTTCTCTCTTTATTATTCGTACATTCTTTGTATTTAATTATATTGTTTGGTGAATCATTTAAATTGATCTATATGTCAATTACAAATTTAACATTATAATTGTTTCTCAAGGCACGTAACCGGGTCGATCATACAATCATGTAAAACGGTAGTGATTTTTAAGTCTAGCTACCCCTAACTTTTATCCATCTCCAAAGTCTAGCACAACACAAATTAAAACACTCGTCCAAACTTTTTTTTTGATGGAAAGTTAGATACCCATCCCTTTTTTTTTCCCTCCCCACACTACAAAAAAGAGGTGTTTTACCGACGGTTATGCCGACGGATATTCAGTCGGTATTGGCTCTTACCGACGGAATTACCGACGGATTTTATCCGTTGTCAATGAATTGGTCGGTAGTGGTTACCGACGGAAAATATGCGTCCGTCGGTATATGCCGACGGATTCCCGACGGATTCAAACCAACCCGTTTTCAAACCGGGTCGCCTATACCGACGGATTCAATTCCGTCGGCAGTCAAGCCAACCCGTTTTCAAACCAAGTTTTCAAACCGGGTCGCCTGTACCGACGGATCCCAAATCAATTTTTCGTCGGTAGATCCGTCGGTATATTTTGGACTTAAATTTTATTATTTTAATTTACCGACGGAATTTTCCGTCGGTAAGTATTAAATTTTTTTAAAAAAAATGAAATTCCGTCGGCTCGCCCGTCGGTATTACCGACGCTACACCGACGGAATAGTCCGTCGATAAGTACCAAAAATTAAAAAAAAAATTATTTGCGATCGGGATCCGACCCGATCAAAATTGCTTAAATAATTCAATACACGATCAAAATTGCTTAAATAATTCAATACACAAATCTACATTACATCCAACAGAATAAACAAAATCGTGCTAAGGCATCGAATGGTGTTCCGGAATTGGCAGATGATCGATCAAGTAAGAAGCAAATAGAATTTTGTTGCTGATTATGACAACTATACCCCTCACTAGGATGCTTGAAAAAGCTCTGTGAAATATTAAAACAACGTAGTAAACATTAACAAAAACTTATATGAGAAATAATTTAACAAGAATGTGAGTATATTAATATGTACCGTGGAGTATATTAAATTGTCCTTCGCTGACTCGACTCCATCCCTGCCATTTCAAAATCAATTCCAAAGAATCAAGATTCAATTGTCATTTTATATATTTAAACATAAATTAAATTATCATAAAAATTGAACATACCTCAACAGAGATCAAGTAACTTCATTAGGCTCGCATAGTTTCGGTCGGTCTCAGCAAACTTCATTACTACAACATCATGAATTAAAAATCAATTCACTCTACTCATTTCATAGGCATATAAACAAGAACAAAAAGGGTTGATGTCATATCATTTTAAATAAGAAAGGAATAGACATACCAAAAAATGGGCAAATGGAACTAGATTCTGAAATGAAGGTCATATCATTTGAAAAAAGATCAACCATAATAAATCTCGCTGAGGAGATTAGGCCACAAACAAATGCTATCGGGCCTGATCTTGCAGCAGCAAATAAACTGATAATTAAGGTTTAAATACAGTACGAGTTCATTGCAAGTCGACAAGCATAACAACAAAATCAAGTTTGGATCCATGCATAATGTGAGAGATACAGCTGCATGTTGCCGGGGAATCTGAATCACACTAAAAATAAAAGCTCCATTCCCAAAGCGATTTGTATGTGTGCAGTGGCAATACCCCAAAGGAAATTCAATTTTCTTTGATCAAACCTTTGGAAAAACTAAAAAAACAAAGAAGGGATGTGCTCACCTGACTTGGACGGCGGCGTGTCGGGGAGGGACGGTAGGGTGTCGCCGGACTGCGACGAGGAGGGACTGCGACGCGGACGGTGGGATGGGCGGACTCCGGCCGGAGAAGGGGGTGGCGCCGCTGCGAACGTGGGCAAGGGGAGAGGGTCGGAGTGGGGGAGAGGGAGAGGGAGAGACATAGAGAGAGGGAGAGGAAAATACGCGTGAAATGAGAGGAAAGTTACATTTATAATCGGAAATGCCGACGGAAATGGCGACTGATATTTCGGTCGGCTTTGGCTCGTTGCCGTTAGCGACGGATATGCCGACGGATAATTCGGTCGGCTTTGGCTCGTTGCCGTTAGCGACGGATATGCCGACGGATAATTCGGTCGGCTTTGGCTCGTTGCCGTTAGCGACGGATATGCCGACGGATAATTCGGTCGGCTTTGGCTCGATGCCGTTAGCGACGGATATGGCGACGGTTATGTGCCGTCGGCTTTGGCTCGTTGCCGTTAGCGACGGAAATGGCGACGGAAATTTTCCGTCGCCCTTGAATTTTTAAAACCAAATGATAAATAATTAAATTATAAGTTATAACCAAATGATAAATAATGAAATCTTATAAATTGTACAAAATAAAATAGCACTAGATTGAATTTCTTGCATGCCACGTCATGTGTTGAGCTGTAGCACTAGATTGAAACAATCTCATTAAACGAGGAATGATAGGAAGATAATACATCCTCTTGTGTGGCACTTTCTTTTTTGTCTTGCTCGATTGACCACCTGGTCCCTTCCGTCGTGGCTCTTTGTACCGGGGATGGCCACACATTCTACACATAAGAAGATCGCTATCGTCATCACCCCAGTATAACATGCAACCATTCACACAACAATCAATCTTCTCAACCGGCAAACCCATATTCTTCATCAGTTGTTTGCTCTGATGAAACGTCGTAGGTACTTTATTATCGACAGGACAAATCTCACTGCATAATTGTGTCATTTGCTCATATGCTCTGTTAGATAGCTTGTTCTCCGTCTTGATAGCCATAAGTCGAGCATTAAATGACAACTGAGAATGAGAATCACACCCTGGGTACAAATCTTGATCGACTAATTTGAGCATCTCATAAAACTGAAATGCTTCATCCGTTGGTTCCTCCTCTATATTTGACATACCGGCTTCCATCACCATTGTTTGATACATATCGGGTTCTTCCACCCCAAACTCTTGATCGTTACTGGTGCTGACATGCTCATCGTGTACTGGTTGTTCATAAATTGCAGTAGTGTAATAGTACAAGACTTGATCAAAATTATAAGGCCACCGTTGTTCGCCATGACTTGTCCAATTATAGTAATTATCAACGAACCCATTCATAACAACGTGGCATAAGACTTCATCAATGCTTTTAAATGATCTATTCTTACATTTCTTAGCATTACACGGACACCTAATACAATCCTCAGACATGTAATGTGGGTGTAGCTTTGCAAATTCAACAAATGACACGAGTTTATCATAAAATTCAACATTCACATTTCCTAAAACGAGCCTAGGAGTACAATACATCCACCGACGATCCGGCAATTCCATCTGTTAAACAATTTGACCAAATTAAAATTACACACTAAAAATTAAACACTAAAAGTAAAAATTATGTAGTAAAATTACACACTAAAAATTAAACACCAAAAGTAAAAATTATGTAGTAAAATTACACACTAAAAAATTAAACACCAAATTAAAATTACACACTGAAAAACATACCTTAAATTTTCGCTCCAATCCAAATTTTTCCCTTAATTTTTTGTTCCACTCCAAAATTTTCGCGTGTTTTAAGGTTATGGAACATTTTTCAATACTACATGCCGACGGAAATGTCAGCCCGTCGGTATATCACGCGCCGAAATTCCGTCGGTATTGCCAATACCGACGGACAATTTCAGTCGGTAAAACATATTTCAAATGTATGTCAAATCAGTCAGATTCCGTCGGTATATCCCGCGCCTACATTCCGTCGGTATTGCCAATACCGACGGCTAATTTCAGTCGGTAACACATATTTCAAATGTATGTCAAATCACTCAGATTCCGTTGACCAAATTTCAGTCGGTAATTACATTGCCGACGGAAAGTTCCGTCGGCATTAAAACATGTGTAAATACCGACGGAATCACTTTCCGTCGGTAAAAGACGCGTATAAAAAAAATTAAACTGCATATTCTTAACACTCCAACCACACTCAAAACAACCTACTTCTTCACAAACATCAAAAATTAAAAAAAAATACAGAAACTCATGTCTTCATCTTCGACATCCATGAAAATTGTGGTATGCCATTGTGGAAAAGAAGCTCGTGTGTGCATGTCGAAGCAAGAAAAAAGCAGAGGTAGACTATTTTATACTTGCCCAGATTCACTAAATGGTAATGGATGCTCCTTTTTTGTTTGGGCCGATGAACACGAAATTCACGGACAAGGAACGAGTTCACACGGAATGTTTCCGGGCATTGTGAGGAGAATTGACTCACTTTTGCTTGAAAATCAAGAGCTCAACAACAAGTTGAATCATGCGCAACTAGTTGGGGATATGTATAAGGATACATCTGACCAACTAACCTCAGAATTAGGATTTGAAGCTGGAAAAGTTGAAGAGCTAAAGAAGTAGAGGAACTTTCTTGTTGTGGCCATAGTATTCTGTGTTCTACCCTATGTGTTCAAGTTTATAGGTTGGATGTAATCCTAAGTTTATGTCTCTAATATGTATTGCTAAGTTTATGTAATGTTAAGTGTATGCATGTAATGTAACCACAACAACAGCTTTTCTTCAAGGCAATTTTCAATGAAAATGTTGTTTATCTATCACATAAAACATCCAAATTTAAATATACACATTCTTAACACATAAAACACACATAACTAAAATTAAACAACTGATACTTAAACATAAAAGTAAATAGTTCAACAAAAATGCAGATAAAAAATAAATAGTTCTACGAGACATAAAAGTAAATAGTTCCACGAGACATAAAAATAAAATTGTTAAACACATAAAAAAAAAAAATATTCAAAGTCACTCATGGACCAAAGTCCCACAAATCAACATCAACGTCGGCGCCACCACCGAACTGCTGACCCATGATCTCATCATCCTGCTGCATGGTCGGGACATAGGCTGAGTGGGCTGGGGGGGCTGAGGGGCCTGGGGGAACAGACACGTTCACGTTGGCAGTCGGTGGAGGAGCTTGCATGGTTCTCCGATAAACCTCCTCGATCCTCTCGTCCGACCACCCCATCTCTCGACCCATATTCACATGCATCACATGCATGTAATGGTTGAATTGTGCCATCGTCACATCAGGAGTTGGGGTGGAAGATACGGAACCCTGCGATGCCGTCTGGGACGGACCAGCGCCGGAAATGACATCAGCGCTCATACGACCAAGGCCCAGAACTCGTCCGCGGGTGGTGGGGGCAACTTCCAAATAAGCCCGGTCCACCTCCTCGATTGTAGGGGCACTACTGGTTCCGGCTTGAGTAGGGTCGACTTGAGTTCCGATCTCGGCCATCCTCCGGTTCATCTCCAACTACATAATTAATAATTTTAAATTAATAGAATAAATTATAAAAAATGTATTTAATTAAACAATTTTATTACTTACGTGGAGGTTAGTTGTGCGCCCGTATGTGGATTGCTGTGTATCAGCATTAAACGGATGAGCAATGCTCATCCGGTCCAAGTGAGTGGGTACACGCCCCGTATCCCGTTCCTAATAATTAAATTTATGTATTATATATATTAAATATATAATTAAATTTATTGAAATTAATTAAAAAATTAATAAACACTTACAATGACCATCGACTGCTCAAGGATGGACCGGGCTCCAGTCCGATGCCTGGACATCCCACCCCAATCGTCGGATCTCCGGTTGGCCTTAGCAATCTCACACTTCCTGATGTACTCCGGATCCAGCCACTCCCTCGTCAATGAATCCCACAACACAACATCATTATCATCCTTACCCAAGCTCTGCGTCGTCCCATCGCTCCGCCATGCCATTCTCCATTCGTACATTAAATCCTTATACCGCTGTTGCGCCGATTTACAGAAATACTTGAACATAGCCTGGTCTGAGTACATATTCCGATCCCAAGTGGTTTGTTTCTGCACATATAATAAATTGTTTATTATTGAACAAATTAACAAACATTAATTAAATAATTAAGTAATTAATTACTACCTGAAATTTCTCGAAGTACGCCAACTTTTTTTGTTTTGGGACCTTCGACCAGGTAATTGCACCCGTAGAGATTGGTAAAGAGCCAAAAGCAATCGTGCATGCCCTGGAGACCTCGTTACCAGGTAACAATCTGTGACATTAATTAACAAACAAAACACATTATAAATTAAAACGAATGCGAAATTAATTAATTATTGATTATTAAACAATAAAAGTATTTAATTACTTACACTCCTCCATTTGTAGCCCAAACGCGCTCCCAGCCATCCCGAGCAGGAACAACAGGATGGTCCCGGACAGACGAATGAGACGACGACTGATCAGGTGACGGGTGTGGAATGGGTGGCGGATGCGACGATAATGGTGTTGGTGGCAGTGTAGGCGCCGGCGCCTCGGGTCTAAGTTTGGATCGACTCTTCCTCGATCGGCTACGTGACCCGGAGGCCCCGTGAGATCCCGAGCCACCAGAGGCACCAGCACCATTTCCAGTCATTTATTTAATTTAAACATTTAAATTAATAAATTATATATATAATACTAATTAATTAATAATAAATTTCTTAATTTAATAAAAAACAATAATCTAATAAATTAAAATTTATTCCCTAAATAATAACCTATTTTAAGAAATAATAACCTATTTTAATAAATAATTTTTTATTCAATCAACAATACATAATTTAATCAATAATAACCTATTTTAATAAATAATTTCCTATTTTATTCAACAATAACTAATTTATTCAATAATTTCCAACTTTAATTAACAATTTTCTATTTTAATTAACAATCTATAACCTAATAAATTTAGTAACAATTTTTTCTAACTTTAAAATAACAATTTCCTAATATAATTAACAAAGCCCCTAATTTAATCAATAATTTCATAATTAGTAAATCAACAATATTAATCTAGCTAATTATAACGTACAATATCATAATTTAATTATGTAATTAACTCCACTCCAACGTATATGCAAATTAAACAATAATATCAATTATATATATAACATCAATTATGCAAAACATGCAATATCGATCTTAACAAATCACATCGATTTATTATAAATAACTATATACATCAACTAGCTATACATATAGACAATTATCCACTTACAATATCAACTAATTAATTAGATATATCAACTACATACATTCAAAATAATTAACTATATACATCAACTACAAACAATTAATTTCATATTAATCTATATAACAATTTAAATTAACACATGCAATTTAATTCATAATTATAGGCAATACATATATAACTTAAAAATTAATTACTAACAAATTAAGAAAGCGTACCGTATAGATTTTCTAATCGAGTCGAGAGATCACCTCGGCCGAGCCTCTTCTTCGCGCGATGAATATGAAGACGGAAACAGGGAGGAGGGAGGAGGGAGGGTTTCTGTAATCTGTTCTTCAGTTTATATACAAAAAAAAAATTGCCTTTACCGACGGAAATTTCCGTTGGTAATGACCAGATTAATTTTGGTAGTTAATGCGGGTCGGTTACCGACGGATATTTCCGTCGGTAATGACCACATTTAATTTTGGGAGTCGATCAAGAAGGCGGTTAGTTAATGCGGGTCGGTTACCGACGGAATATTTACAATACCGACTGAACAATCCGTCGGCCGGTGACCCAAAAACGACACCGTGTAGAGAGTTCTGAGTGTCTGTCGGCATATCCGTCGGTATCCCGTCGGGAAAGCCGACGGAAATTGAATTCCGTCGGCAGAGTCTTCTGACTTTGAATTCCGTCGGTACAGCCGTCGGAAAGGAAATCCGTCGGTATACATCCGTCGGCATAAACAAGCGTTTTTGTAGTGCCATGACTCGAACCCAGGACCTAAGGCCTAGGTAGTGGTGCTCTAACCACTTGAGCTATCCCACTTTGTCACACTCGTCCAAACTAATCTTCTTCGGTTTCATGCTACCGATTAGGGAAAAGTTGACTTTTTCCATGTTATGATCAGTTGTAGTTATATATACTCAACCATCCCCAAAACTTAACCCATAAATCTATATAAAAGAGCACTCGTCGAACAAGTGATTCACGCTTTGGTTGCCAACCTTCCATTTGTCCGCCCGACCCTCACTTGGTACGTATGTTCCTGTTCAAAATAACAATAAAATTATTATAAACCTCGCCCTCCCATTCAAAGAACTCTCTCTGCACTTGTGTTTCCAAACCCACTCTCCATAGCTTGTTGTCCCGGTGTTTCATTAAATTAACTTCTAGTGACATAAATTCTATCATTAATGTTTCATTAAATTAACTTCTAGTGACATAAATTCTATCATTAATATAGCATATCTATTTAAAAGTCTTTAATAATATAAATTAACTTTTAATTTTTAATTTTCTACCGCCAAAAACTTTTAACTAAATAAGTAATAATGAAAGAATTTTATTATTAAAAAGTCAGATTTGTTGTAAAATCATTTTCCTTTTATGTTAGACAACAAGAATAGCATAGGGAATCATCAATATTTAAAATTTTAGTTTGTGGTGGTCCTTTGTGCACACTTGTTTGTTACAATATAATCAAAATGGTTCATGTGTAATGTTGCGGGAGAAAAGAATATGTCATATAAAAGAATAACCCTTCGTTTTTTATTTTTTATATATTATATTTCATTTTTAAATTAAAAGACTTTTAAGATAATTTTATCACATGAAAGAAAACCCGTCAAAACTCAAACAATACATCAAATTAAAAATGTATTTTACATATATTTTTTTATTCGGTTATGTATTTTTTTTAAATACTATAAAGACATACATTTTAGTAATTTTATATTTATTTTTATAAAAATTAAATATTTTATTTAATGGTGAAGTTCGATCGTCTATGATAAAGTTAGATGACATGCCAACTTTTTATTGTACACATGTTGTAAGACAGAACGAATCCCATGCCTCGTCGTAAAAAAGCTCACATAACTTTAGAATTCATTCACTAAGATTATTTTAAGGGTGCACAAGAACAATACGAGGAATAAATATGATTTAAAGCTCAAGATCTTCAACTCGAGACGGATCACTACGACTAGTGAAAGAGCCAGGTATTCGGTATAGGGGACCAATAACATTACTCTAAAAATAAAATAATATCAAAATGTAATCATTTTTTTCAATATAAACATATCAAACTATATTAAATTATACTCCCGTTTATAAAATATACTCCCTCCGTTTCGAGGTGTCTGGCATATATACTTTGATCAGTTCAATTTTTAAGAAAATAGAATTTAGTGTTGTGTGAAGTAAAATAATTGAGGGGTGGTTTGAGTTATTTTATTTAGTGAGGTAAAGGAAAAATAAAATGAAGTTTTAATGATATCAATTTTGTGGGTTATTTGTATATTGAGACTGTGCAAGTATTATTGGGACGTTCCAATAAAAAAAGTGTACAAGTAATCACAAGACAAATGAAATAGTATATTATATGCATTTTCATATATAAAATGTGTAAAATCTTGAACAAACAAAAAAACAAATAATGAAACTTGGTTAGGTGGATATTAGAAAGACATGAAAACCATTGGGCCAACATCAAATACATAGATTTGATGGAGAATAAGCATATATATTATAGAAATTCAGAAATTGAGTGGGGGCCCAATGCCTTCCCAGGGCCCGGTGTAGATTCGTCTCTAACTACGACATCGTTGTCACCTCTAATCATGAAGAAGTGGGAATACGAGTGTACCATTTGTCCATAATAACATTAAGATCTCCATTCTCAAAACGAGATAACTCCACGCTAAGGTATTCTTATCTTAAGAAAAACAAAGACCAAAGATTCACCAAGCAATAAGATCATAAGGACCATCACCAAGTCCAACCTAAAAGAACCGAACAAGGCGTAGAGGCCGCACAAACCGTAGAGAAATAAACAACAAACACTGAAAAATAAAGATAAAACTAAAACACTAAAAAAAACAATAAAACATGATCAATAGACGACTCACTCGATCAGTCACCGTAACGCCGTCAATGAGGATCTACTTGTTGATCTCGTTTAAAATCCTAAAAATATCTCTTAGCCCTAATGAAAGATCTGGAGAAAGGACGTCCTACGAAGCGGCGATGGTGCAACTGTTTATATTAGAGCATTTGCAGGTCTACATATCTACCTATTTTTTACAGATTTGAGGTGGACTGAAAGAATTTTATCTCATCTAAAAGTTCAAACTTATAGAGAGGTGACGAATTAATTCTTGTATATTAATTCCTAATATGGAGGAAAGATAAGGTGGGGGCAGAGGATGATGTGGCGGCGCATTTGCAAAGTCAGAGCTTGACCACTGGATTTTTTTTCAACGCATGAACCAGTACTAATTTTCACCATATAAACTAATACGTTTCTCCCCATTCGAGAGCTATCCTAACAGATAGAATGGCGAGTTTGAACGCCGAACTCGCTAGATGGGCGAATGATAATGGAGGTGGATTACCAAAAAAGATAACTAATTGTAAAAGGCGACTGGAGGCTATTCTAAACGACGAAACGAGGGATTGGGATAAAGCTGCAAATGTGGAGGTTGAAAGAGAATTAGAAAAATGTTGTACTAGCAAGAGATTAGATGGCAACAACGGGCGAAAAACAAGTGGATTTTGGAAGGGGATCGCAACACAAATTTCTTTCATAGACAGGCAACGAGGAGAAGAAAGAATAATACTATTACAGGGCTGCTTGATAAGGAGGGGCAATGGCACACTAGCCCGATGGGATAATGGAGGTTATCATGGAGTTCTACACTGATCTATTCAGAAGCACCAAACCAAGTGAAAATGAACTAAAAGAAGTGGTTGATCTATGCTCTAAGGAGATATCAGTAAACCATCAGAGGTTATTGGATATAGATTTTAGCCCCATGGAAATCAAGAAGGCGGCCTTCGACTTGGCCCTTTGAAAGAACCGGGCCCGGATGGGATGGCGGCGGATTTCTACCAACAATCGTGGGAAGTCGTTGGGCAGGAGGTGACTACTCAAATTCTGGGTATCCTTAACAGGGGTGACACTGTGCAGGAATGGAATCAGACCCTTGTAACACTCATTCCCAAGACAAAAGCTCCACAAGAATTGAAGGACTATCGACCGATTAGTCTCACTAATGTGTGCTACTGTATTTTGGCAAAGGCGATAAGCAATAGACTCAAAAAGTTATGGGAGATGTGGTGGACGAATTTCAAATTGTTTTCACGCCGGGAAGACTCATTTCAGATAACGTTGTGGTGGGCTTCGAATGTTTACATTGGATTAGAAACAACAAAAGTAAGAGAGGGTATGCAACCCTCAAATTGGACATGTCCAAGGCATACGACTGCGTCAAATGACCTTTCTTAAGAGCCATGTTACTGAAATTTGGGTTTAGCAACAAATGGGTAAACTTGATCATGGATTGTGTGTGCACAATGTCTTATTCTTTCAAGATCAATGGTGAAGTCAAAAGAAGTATACAACCAGCTAGAGGGATACGACAAGGAGACCCTCTATCCCCCTTTCTCTTTGTTCTTTGCACCCAAGGACTTTCTAGAGTATTGGGCAAGCTCACGGCACAGGGAAGAATCGCTTGGGTTAGAGTGGCTAGAGAAGCGCCTGAGATTACACATCTTCTTTTCGCCGACGATAGTTTATTGATCTTTCGGACTGACACACAAAGTGGGGAGATACTAAGAGAGGGGCTACGCAGATACGAACGCGCGTCTGGGCAAGTTGTGAATTATGAGAAGTCTTCCATCACTTTTAGCCCAAAAGTTGGACAAACAACGAGGGTCATGATAAAAGATCAATTGGGTTTGCGGATGAGCCAGGGACATGAAATTTACCTAGGGCTCCCAACTTTCTCATTACGAGCCAAACAAATTCAATTCGCATATATTAAAGATAGGATTGCAAACAAGCAGCTCAGTTGGAAATTTCGTGAATTTTCGAAAGGGGGGTAAAGAAATTTTGTTAAAAACTGTCATCCAAGCGGTACCAACGTATGCTATGGCATGCTTCCGCTTGCCTACCACCCTTTGTAAAGAAATGGAACAGATGTGTGCAAAGTTTTGGTGGGGAACGAATGAAGACGGAAACTCGATGTATTGGAAGAAGTGGAAACATATGTGCTACTCGAAGAAAGAGGGAGGCATGGGCTTTCAGAGACTATAACTTTTTAACAAAGTTATGCTAGCAAAACAATTGTGGCGCCTGATTTCTCATCCACAGTCGCTAGCGGCAAGAGTGCTCAGGGTGAGATATTTTAAGCACCAAGAGGTCATGGTTGCGGGTCTAGGTACAAACCCCTCGCACGTTTGGAGATCACTCCTATGGAGCAGGGAATTGCTGGAACAAGGGGTGCATTGGAGGATAGGGGATGGACGAGAAACAAGAATATTCAAGGATAGATGGGTAGGGGGTCTTCATAATGGTAGGATACAATCAAGAATAGCCAGTGCATCGACAATTAGTTAGTTCATCTATGAGAATGGGGATTGGAATGAATCCCTTGTTAGGGCTGCATTTCTTCCTTTTGAGGCTGAGGCAATTCTAATTACGCCGATGGGTGGAAAGCATTACGAAGATAAACCCTATTGAAAAATGGAAACGAGAGGCGACTACTCAGTAAAGACGGGATATAAGCTTGCGGTCAACTTGAATCCAAGAGGAGATACTATAGAGGAGGGACCGAGCTCAAAAAGGGAGAATGATTGGTGGAGAAAAATATGGAAGTTGAATGTGCCGCCGAAATTGCGTATTTTACATGGAAAGTAGCATGGGACATTCTTGCAACGGAGGGAAACTTGGCACGTCATCATGTCCCATTACCACCCCACTGTTTCTTATGCGGATAGCACGAGACTAGTACGATACATTCGCTTTTCTTATGCCCCTTTGTTAAAAACATTTGGAAAAATGCTGGATTAGGTTGGATCTGTAAACAGGGGAGAAACATGGATACAATCAGTTTCCTTTCCTTTATTTGGGAAAGGATAAATGGGATGTCAATGGAGGATGTGGTAGTACTAATGTGGGGGGTTTGGCGGGAGAGGTGTACTTTGAAAACGAAACAAAAAACGCAAGGAAGAGAGGCAAGGGCAGGAACCTTCACGGATCTGAGCTGGGCTCGAACGTTCTTAAAAACGTTCCAACAGGCAAAAGAAAACGCAGGCCGACATACGACCCCACTACAAGAAAGCTGATTTTTAGTGATAACATCCTCTCATTATTGTTTCTCTAACTAAAAGTTTTTAGTGACATGAGAATTAATGACAGGACCTCTCACTAAAAGTCAATTACCGTCACTAAAGACTTTTAGCTAGAGAAGCTATAATGACAGGAATTATGTCACTAAAAGTCATTTTTCTTGTAGTGCCCCCTGAATAACCACATCAGAAGCTGTACCTGAGGGCAATGCTCTAGATTGGGTAAGGGTACACACTGATGCAGCAACGGGAGAGGAGGCTGGAATCTTCAGGATTAGCTATGTGATTGACGACAGAAATGGAAGGATATAAGCGGCGGGTCGTAAGCGCATTAAAAAACCAGGTTCTGTCCTAGCGGCGGAGCTACTTGGCATAGCGGAGGGGCTTAGAAAATGTAAGGAGAAGGGGATGACAAAGGCCATAGTGTACTCAGATTGCTTGAACGCAGTTACAATCCTCAAGAATGAAGAGACATATATGGCACCGGATGGATTTGCGGTGGATGAGACAAGAAAGGCGATGAACGATCTCGTAGTGTGCGAGGTTTGTTTCATCCCATGAGCGGACAACACCAAAGCTCATCGACTAGTAATAGACGCTATTAGCTCTCCTATCCCTCGAGACTGGGACGGAGCAGATGTACCGATGTGGTTGAAGGATCAGTGAGGCCTTTGTGGGAATTTATTGTAAAATGTGGTTTCCTCTATACGAAACCTATATGTAAGGGCACTGTATCTTCAAAATAATAATAATAATAATAACATATTGTCAAGTTGTACATGCCCGTTTTGAGTGCTACCAATCATAATGGTTTGCAAAATTTATGGGGATTGTATTGGATTTTTTTGAACTTTAAAAAGTAGGTGCATGGATTTATAAAATCCATAGAGTCCATGCAGAGTTTGACTGACTTTTTTTTATTGATTTATATGGATTTTCATAGACTTGACAAGATTGTGAAATATATATTTTTTTATGGATTTACATAGATTTTCATAAACCCCGATATTGATGGGAAGAGTTTTTTTTTTTTAATGTGAAGTGTTTTTTTAAAATTAATATTATATATATATATATATACTATTTTACCAATTAAAAAAAATATATATATATACTATATAAAGTTTATATATTAATTCGGGGCGGGTCGAATACCCGCGGGTCGGATATAAGACCCAGACCCATACTCAATACGGGGCAGATCCGACCTGACCCAAAGCTCGCGTGGTGGGGTGGGTACCCGCGGGTCGGGTCAATAATGTCATCCCTACTTATGATCTTTTGTCTTCAAAGTTTTTTGAGAGAATCCATTGAAATCTCTGGTTTTTAGAAGAGATTTTGGATAGTTAAATTTATTTATATTTGTTGTGACAGAATAGAATTATAGAGCATGAACAAGAAACGTAAAGAAGACAAGTGATTTACGTGGTTCACCAATGAATTGGCTACGTCCACGGGCAGAGAGGAGAACGGATTTTATTATTAATTAGGGTTACAGATTACAGATCTCAAAGACCATATATATAGCACTGAGATAAAACACCGAAATTGGGCCTAAAGCCCAATACTGCATGCCGTTGAGATAGCACTGAGATAAAACACCGAAATTAGGCAGCGAGACCCCCGAACAACTCAGCGAAGTGTGTGATTCAAGGCATATCAACAATATTTTTTAAAGAGAATCCAACAAACTCCATAGAGTATTAAAATCTATAGACTGTTGAATACCTAAAGATTTTTAAAGACTTTTTAAAATCCGTATTGAATACCTCAAAATTTTTAAAGACTTTTGAAAATCAAAATTTTTGATGGAAAGTTAAATACCCATTCATTTTCTCCCCTCCCCATGACTCGAACCCAGGACCTAAGGCCTAGGTAATGGTGCTCTAACCACTTGAGCTATCCCAAACTATGAAAGTCTAAAAAAATCCTACAAATCCACAACCATACATCCCTTAGTGTGTTGACTATGAAAAGTGTTCAAGGAACACACCAAAAAATGATGTATTTAGAGAAATGTTCCGAAATATGTTAATTCTTTTATAAAAATGTTTTTATAATACAGTTCGTAGCTACCACGAATGTTTTATTTTACATAATTTCTACAAAGTATTTAGTAGTTTAGAATTAAATAAATAATAATAATATTGTTTGTTCAAATATAAAATAATAATATACTTGTGACGAACAACGATTAGTACAATTTACATTGAAAATTCATTTAGCAAAGGTAAAATTTTGTTTTGGGCTTCTTTCCTTGGGCTTCATTTTGATACTTTTTTTGGGCTTAAACTTAATGGATCCATAAACCATCAAAAAGTTGTTAGGGATGGGGTATATACCCCTCCAGCTTTGTTTAATACACTCCCCCTTCCTTTTTAATAATTCAAAATACATATGAAATACCAATTTTACCCCTTAATAAATATTATAGATACATACACACCCCCTTTATAACCCTAACCCCCATTCTTCTCTTTCTCTCCCATTCATCTCTTTCTTTCTTCCCAACCACTACCGCCGCCCATCGTCGAGCGCCGGCGGCGTTCGCCGCCGCCCTCCTCCCTCGTTTCTCGTCTAGCGCAGCCCCTCACCGCCTCATCTTCTTCACATCGCCACCGCCCTCATCTTCTTCCCCAGTGCCTGCGCCGCCCAGCCCCTCACCGCCCCGCCGCCGACAATTCCCCGCAACAGATCCGCCCCGTCGCCGTACGCAGCAAGATGCCCCCGCATCATCTTCTTTTTCTTTTTTTTCGTTTCTGCGACTAACCCCCCCAAATCCGCCGCCGCCGTTGAGCCCGCGCCGCCCACCCGCCGTGCCCCCTCCCCACCCTCTCGTTGGCCGCGCCGCCCATGCGTTTCTCCAGGTTTTTTTTTTCGATAACATTGAATCGACCAAAAACACTCTCATCGACAAATGGTTGTCGACGAGATTATTTTTGGTCGACTCAGTATTAACGAAAATTTAATTTTTTTTGAAAATAAAATTGGTCGATAAACCAGAGTCGACTGTATTATTTTTGGTCGACAATCCATTGTCGACGGGAGAATTTTCGGTCGACTCTGGTTTGTCGAAAATAAGTTTTTGTTTTGTTTGAATTTTTAAGTTTTTGGTTTAGGGTTTGTTGTTGAGTTTTGTGGATTAGTGAAAGTTTATTTTTAAGTTTTGTTGTTGAATTTTTATTTTTAAAAAAAAAAAAATTGTGGATGTAAGGGAAGGTGGTTGATCGCCGGAGGGGATGGTGGTTGACGGAGGAGCAGCAGCGGCGGATGGGTTGCAAAATTAGGGTTAATACATTAGGGTTAGGGTTTTAGAGGGGAGTGTATGTATCTAACATGATTTAGTAAGAGGGGTAAAATTGATATTTCATATATATATTTTGAATTAATAAAAATTAGGGGGAGTGTATTAAACAAAGCTGGAGGGGTATATACCCCATCCCAAGTTGTTAAGACTTATGAGTTCATTACATGACAAATTTTGCATGTACTCGTAATCGAATATGTATATATAATTAGATTTTAATTGATTTTAATATAATTTTAATTATCTAATTAAAATTTTGATTCATCATATCAAACTTAAATTAAAATTGTAACTCAATTGCACCAATTATACAGTGTAATATTTTATTTTATTTACAAGAAAGAAGCTGAACATCCACCGTACGAGCTACCTCAAATAAAATCAAAATTTCAGGCTAATTAAATTAAGATATTAGTTCATTCCCTTTTTAGGATAAGTATCGTTTTAGAGATGAATTCTTATTACAATTTTTTGTACAATAATTTGTACTCCGTATTCTTTTTTTATAGATATTGATATTTAGAAGAGTGTATTTTTTTTTATTAATCTGTGTTTTATTTTTAAGGAGAATTTTTCCAATCAAAATTTTAATGACAATGTGACTTCTAACTGGGAATGTGGTTTATAGTCCTAATTTTTTTTATTATAATTCAACTTTGTTCATATGGCTCCATATAATTAATGGTACACAAACACAAGTGTTTCTTTGGCTAAAAAATACATTAGTACAGTACATTCTTAATATCAATTACTTAGTGCATTCACAATAAAATTTGTATCATTTCACGAGAGATTTAGTGAGCGAAAAATCCTCACTAAACAAAATGCTGAGGGATTTAGTGAGGGAATGCAGCCCTTGTCAAAACCCTCCTCGGTAAATTTTTGCGAATTTCTCATTTAAGCCCTCGACAAAAATAGCGAGGGCTTAATCCCTCAGCAAAACTTTTTTATTTTTTTAATTCAATCCTCGCAGAATCCCTCGGCAAATAGCAAGGGATTACTGCCTCTGACAAAATCAAAAAATATAAAATTGGCATTTTACTACGCCCGTCCATGTTATCTCTGTAAGCCTCTCTTAGAGCCATGAGCCTTTTCTAGGCCCAATCATTAAGAACACAGGCCCAATCATTAAGAACACAGCCCAAAGCCCAACCAACTTAAAGGCCACAATTGAGTTACAAGCTTCGATTACCAAGACCAGCGATTGATATAGTAGATGGGTTGGGGTATATACCCCTCCAGCTTTGTTTAATACACTCCCCCTTAGTTTTTATTAATTCAATATATTTGTGAAATACCAATTTTACCCCTTAGTAAATATTATAGATACATACACACCCCCTTATAACCTAACCCTAATTTTTCAATTCTTCCTCATTCTCCAATTTCCTCACACTTCTCTTTCTTCTTCCTCCTTTTCCATCCACTGCCGTCGGTCGCCCTCCTCGCTTCCGTCGCCGCCGTCTGTTTCGTCACCGCCCTCCTCGCCTCCGCCGTCCATCTTTTTTTTTTTTTTTTAATTCCTCTCTTCCTCTAGTGCTCGACGCCGCCCTCCGCTCGCCCTCGGCCGTCGCGGCCCACCCCCAGCGTTCGCCGCCGCTCTGACTCGCCGTCGGCCTTCGCGGCCCGCCCTTAGCGCTTGCCGCCGCTCCAGCGCCGCGGCCCTCCAGCCCTTCATCTCGCGACCCGCCTTTCTCCACCTTGAGAGAACAGGTTTGATTATTATTTTTTTTTTAATTTCGACCATTATTGGTCGCTCAAAAACACTCTTGTCGGCAACCTATTATCGACGAGAGTGCTTTTGGGCGATTAATAGTAGAAAAATTCAATTTTTTTTTTTAATTTTCTTTCAAAATTTGGTCGACAAATCAGTGTCGATCGAAATATTTTTGATCGACCAACCAGTGTCGACCGGAATATTTTCGATCGACCAACCAGTGTCGACCGGAGTATTTTCGATCGACCAATCAGTGTCGACCGGAGTATTTTTTGTCGATTTTTTCTAAATTTTATGTGGTGGCGGCGACGACGGCGGTGACGGCTGTCTAATTCTAGGGTTAGGGTTAGGATTAGGGTTAGAATTGTGTTTAAATTGTAGGGGAGTGTATGTATCTAACATGATTTAGTAAAAGGGTAAAATTGGAATTTCATATATATATTTTAAATTAATAAAAACGAGGGGGGTGCATTAAACAAAGCTGGAGGGGTATATACCCCAACCCATAGTAGATTTTGTTGGATATAAAGCATCCGTAAAGCTTTTGGTTTTTGTTGTGCTTCAGTATGCTCCTTGCATACCGATTTTGCTAGAAGCACTATTGGTCACATTTTAAATACAATTAAAATATATTTTCTCTGTCCCACAATTGTTTGCACTATTTCCTTATTCGTCCGTCCCACAATTGTTTGCACTTCCCAAAAAGGAAACATTTTTTTAAACCCCCCTAACAATATTCACATATTTACATAAAATGTCATTACTTTTACCCTCAATCTAATCACCTTTTTAATTTATTCATATAACTTTACAAAATTACCCCTCAACACTCCACTCATTACACATTTTTCTTAGTTTGCGTGCCCATAAAGTGGTGCAAACAATTCCTGGACGGAGGGAGTATTATATACTTTAAAATTTTTCTTTTTAAATTTATTTAATTGATTTATTTAAAAATTGTCAATCCATAATTATAGCATACATAATTATGTTTAATTGGTGATTACGAACCAATTAAACAAGTTGTACACACACAACATAATTAAAAACTTCAATTAAAATTATACACCACAAAAAAAAAAAATATAACATTCTCAATCTCAATTAAAAATACATCACACAATAATTACATTTTGATATTTTAATTAATTTCTTTAATTAAGTATTAATTATTTTTAGTTAAAAGTGATGATTGGAGGTGTTAGGCGCACATTTTGCCAAGGGTTTTCATGAGGGTCCGCAAGCCCTCGTCAATTTTAAATGGTATATCAAGTTGCCGAAGGACTTTCCCTCGCCATTTTTCAAAGGCTAAAATGCTCTCTATTTCCCTAGACATTTACCGAGTTATTTCTTTTGCCCTTGATAATTAGCGAGGGTTATCTCTTCCCTCGTAATATCCCTCAGCATTATATTCCCTCACTAAATCCCTTGCTATTTAGCGAGGGATTTAAACCCCTCACTAAAATCCCTCGCAATTTCAGCATTTTTTTGTAGTGATTTCAACTGTATATTTCTATAACTTGAAAAAATATACTTCCTCCGTCCGCCTATAAATTTTTCATTTTACCATTTTAGTTTGTCCGCCTATAAGCTTCTCATACCTTTTTTGGTAAGTACTTTTTCTTACACTTCACTTTATATCTTACTTTTTCTCTCTCCTCTCTTAATCACATCACTTGATCACTTGTACTATATCTATTATTTAATCACTTTTCTTAATCTTTGTGCCAAAAAGTAACGTGAAACTTATAGGCGGACGGAGGGAGTACTTTATTCCATTATAACTTTCACTTTTTTCTTAAATATATTATAATAAATTTTTCATTCTATTTTTGATATATATTTTTTTTCTCTCAAATTTCAATCACATGATATTTACTATATATATGTATCTATTATTTTATCATATTGCCTCTATATATAGTGTACTTCTCACACTTGTAAAACTTGAATTGAATATACACTTTTAAACATGGTATCATGAGATCAAGTTTCTTTTGATTTCTGAATGGTTTTTGCAAGTTCCCTCCTTCCTCTCCTCTTCTGCTTACCTTCACAATCAGAAACCGTCCTGTTCTTCAACATACTCTTCATATCTTCATCGATCATAACTGCCATTCTCTTTGTATCTTCATATCTTCTTCACTCATAACTGCCATTTCTTTGAATCTTCTTAACTCGTTCAACTCCCGATCCTAACACTCTCTTCCGCTCATATCAATTCAATCATCTGATCTATGGCTATTCAAACTTCTTCTCCTACTCTTCCTCGATTTATTACGTTGTCGATTCGTCTTGATAATGACAACTACTCGTTTTGGCGAAATCAGGTCCTTGCCTCTGTTCGTGCTCACAATTTTGAAGATGTTTTGTTGTGCACGGCTGTTCCACTGAATCCATCTAAATCTACATCGGATTCGATCTCTTGGCAAAGGAAAGATCAATTTCTACTCAGCTGGCTCTTAAGTTCAGTTTCAGACTCCATGCTTGGACATGTTAGTCGATGTGAGCATGCTTTTCAGTTATGGTTGGTATTTGAGTTGTTATTCCAATCACAATCGAGTGCCAAGGCTATGATCTTACGCCTCCAGCTTCAAACTCAGAGAAAATGTGATCTAAGCATTGACAGTTTCATATTAAAGATGATATCCATTGCTGATGGATTGTTTCATGCTGGCCAACCGATTAAGGATGATGAATTGGTGTTATACATCCTTGGAGGCCTGGGTGTTGATTTTGATGCGGTTGTTGTCTCACTTACTACTCGTGGATCTATTCCTACTCTTCCTGAGGTTCAGTCTATCCTCCAAGCATATGAAGTGCGCTTACTAAACCATAGCTCTCACTCTATTCAGCTTCAAGGAGGTAATATCTCAACTGCTTCACATCCTTCTATACATGCTGTTTCTAGATAAGTGAATAGAAACAATGGAAAGGGTAGGGTTTACTCTAAACCTAGAGTTGTATGTCAATTGTGTGGCCGCAAGTTTCATACAGCAGCAAAGTGCTATAAGAGGTTTGATCAGAATTTTTCTGGCCTTGAAAACTCTATAACCAGATCTTATACCTCTCCTTCTCATACCACTCCTCGTACACCTCTACATACTCCTCTTCAAGCTAATCTTACTCACTATCACCCTGCCTCTCCTCACTTTCCATCTTATCCACCATCTGCTTTCACTGGTCATTTAAGTCAAGGTGCATCTACATCTGGCACTTCCATTCCACCTTCTCCTTCTCCATGGTTTGTTGACAGTGGTGCTACTCATCATGTCACTTCACAGCTTGGCAACCTTCACATCAGCTCACCATACCAAGGTATGGATTCTCTTATTGTTGGTAATGGTGATGCCTCTCCTATACTGCATACTGGTGCTTTCCAGATTCCTTTACATGGTGATTCTAAATCTGTTGTTATGAATAATGTACTTCATGTGCCAACTATCACTAAGAACCTCAAGAGCATTTCTCAGTTTCTTAAAGATAATGATGCAGTTATTGAATTCTATGCTGATTGCTGTTTTGTTAAGGATCTGAAGTCACACAAGATACTATTGAAAGGGGTGCTTAAGGATGGATTGTACATGCTGGATTTTGGTTGCTTGAAGCCTCATAGATATTCTGCAGTTTATGCTCACTCTGAGCTTACCTCTGATGTATGCACAAATAGTTTGAATAAGGCTAGGTCTTGTGTTAGTGCTAATAATACTGATGTGCATGAAAATAAATGGAGATTGTGGCATTGTAGATTGGGGCATCCTAGTGATTCAATCTTGTCTAAGGTTCTGAGCAGTTTGAATATTACTTGTAAGCCTCATCAGGCACACTTTTGTGATGAATGCAAAGTTGGAAAGATGCACTTGAAACATTTCTCATCTGTTGTGCATCATACTACTTCTGCTTTTGAACTATTACATATGGATGTATGGGGGCCTGCATCATGTGTATCTATAGAAGGATACAAGTATTATATGTCCATTGTTGATGATTACACCAGATTTGTATGGATTTTTCCTCTCATGGCCAAGTCTGAAGTAATATCAGTATTCAAACAGTTTATGAACTATGTTGAGAGATAATTTGGGAAGTTCATAAAGGCTATACAACATGACATGGGGACTGAGTTTCTGCCTGTTGCAAGACTAGTAAAGCCTCTTGGTGTGCAAGTACGATTGGCATGTGCTTATACTCACCCTTAAAATGGTTTGGTTGAAAGAAAACATCAGCATGTCACAGAATATGGTTTGACTATGCTTGCTAGATCTAAGCTGAACATGTCCTTCTGGTGGCATGCCTTTTCTACAGCAGTGCACCTCATCAACTTGCTCCCATCTCCTATCACCAAAAACACATCACCCTTTGAACTGCTCCATAACCGGCCACCTGACTACTTATCTCTCAGAGATTTTTGGGTGTGCTTGCTTCCCATTTCTCAGGCCATATAATACATCCAAACTTCAATTCAGAAGCTCTAAATGTATATTTATGGGATATAGCTCAACTTATAAGGGCTACAAATGTCTTCATGAATCTGGCAAGATTTTTATCTCAGCATCTGTTCAATTCAATGAATATGAGTTCCCTTCTTTTACTCAATTCACTGCTGTTTCTTCTTCTCCCACTCCCTCTTTCTCAGCTCAAATTCCAGCTCCACTCCATCTTAATCACACCACCCCTCCAAACACATCACCCTCAGTACCACTTTTATCATCTTCTCATCAGCCATCATCTCCTGCTTCTAACTCCTCAAGAAATATACCCTCCATTACACAACTCTCACCAATTCACTCACCAATCTCACCAATGCTTTCTTCCTCTTCTGCATCTAGTTCCACTAGATATATGCTCCCTGCTGCACCAGTCAGCTCAGTTTCTGGTGTATCTTCTCCTCTTGTTCCTCCTTCTCACCATATGCAAACAAGGTCTAAATTTGGGATCTATAAGCCTAGAGCTCTTCTCTCTACATCTCCCATCCCTGAGCCCACTTCAGTTACTGAGGCAAGCAAAAGTTCAGATTGGAGAAAGGCTATGCAGCTTGAGTATGATGCACTGATACAGAATGAAACTTGGACTCTTGTTCCCCCATCTTCAGACATTCACCCTATCACCACCAAGTGGTTATTCAGAGTTAAGTACAACAAAGATGGCACCATTGAGAGATACAAAGCCAGATTGGTGGCAAGAGGTTTTCAACAACAAACTGGTGTAGACTACTTCAGCACTTTCAGTCCAGTTATTAAACCTGTTACACTTCGCATTGTCTTCACTTTAGCTATCTCCAAAGGCTGGGCCATTCAACAAGTTGACATCAACAATGCTTCCCTAAAAGGTTTACTCCATGAAACTGTCTACATTGCACAACCTGAAGGTTTTGTTCACCCTGAGCATCCAAACTATGTCTGCAAGCTTAGAAAGGCTCTCTTTGGCTTGAAGCAGGCCCCAAAGGCCTGGTATGACACTCTCAAGGAGTTCTTAGTTCAGCAAGGCTTCATTCACTCCTCCTCTGATCATTGCTTATTCCACAGATTCAGTCAAGGCAAAACTACTCTACTGTTGGTTTATGTAGATGATATTTTGATCACTGGTGATGATACTACTCTTGTTCAACAGCTCATTGATTCCCTTCACTCTCAGTTTTCCCTTAAACACTTGGGGGAAGACAACTACTTCTTAGGCATAGAAGCTCACTCCACTCCCTCCCTTATCAAGCTTACACAGTCCAAATATGCTAATGATATCATCTCCAAAGCTCAACTTACTGATTCAAAACCCTGCCCCACACCAATATGTCCCTCATCCAAACTATCTCTCTCAGACAGTTCCCCTTTTGAAAACCCTACACTCTACAGGAGCATTGTTGGAGCCCTTCAATACCTTACTCTAACCAGACCAGATATAGCTTTCAGTGTGAATAAACTGTCCCAATTCTTGCAAAATCCATCTCAGAATCACTAGAAGGCTTGTAAGAGAGTCCTTAGGTATCTCAAAGGTTCCCTTTCTCATGGCATTTCTTTCTCCCCTATCTCTGATTTCAGGTAATCTCTGATTTCAGGTTGCAGGGCTTCGTGGATGCAGACTATGCTTCTAGTATTGATGACAGGCGCAGCACTTCAGGGTTTTGTATCACTCTTGGCCATAACCTACTCTCATGGAGTTCACGCAAGCAATCAGTGGTAGCTAGGAGTAGCACAGAGGCAGAATACAGGGCCCTTGCACTTGCTACAACTGATCTCATCTGGATTGCTAGCCTCTGCAAAGAACTTCATATTCCAATCACCACTCCTAGTTTACTTTGGTGTGACAATCAAGGGGCAATTACCTTGGCTTTCAGCCCAGCATTTCACTCTCGTACCAAACACATTGAGGTAGACGTTCATTTTCTTCGAGAGAAGGTGCAAAATGGAATGTTTGATGTTCGATTTATCACTTCTGAAGATCAACCTGCTGATCTCCTCACCAAACCCGTCTCTCCAGCTCGTTTTGCACATCTTCTCAGCTGGTTCAAACTGTCTTAGATCACCATGGCTTGGCTTCTTCCGGGGTATGTTGAAGAATAGAAAACAGAAGCATGCAAACTATCATGCGAATAGAAAACAGAAGCATGCAAACTATCATGCATGCAAACCTTATATATATATACATGCAACCCACAGTTGTAAATACACACACTTATATACATACAAAGTGTATACATATAGAAAAGTAGTTAGATTCCTAACAAACTATTGTTAGATAGAAGGCTCTAGAATGTGTAGCTTCTATATATAATGTACTCCTTACACTTGTAAAACTTCAATTGAATATACACTTTTAAACAAATATCCAAACACAACAGTTATGCCCATTAGTATAAACTATCAATTCAATTCGGTCACGAATTTTTTTTTTGCTTTAACTTATTCAATAATTTTTTTAACATTCATATCACGAGGGCATTAGAGTTTCATTTAATACTTAGTACACGTCTCTTAAATTTTCTTTAACAATAATATTATTACGTCTTGTCTCAAAATATTAATTGGTATAGATAGCTAGGGGTGAGCACAATTCGGATTTTAACCGAAAACCGAACCGAACCGAAATGTGAGTTCGGTTCGGTTTCCGAAAATTTCGGTTCAGTTTTCGGTTTGCATTTTTTAAAATATCGGCTTTCGATTTCGGTTAGATGGAAAAAAATTCGATTACCGAAAACCGAACCGAATTATCACCATATATATATTAAATCTTAAAAATTATTGTATTTACAAACCCTAATTCTCAATCTATTCCCAGCCCCCAGCCCATTCCTATCCACAGAGTCCCAGACGGCCAGACCCCAACTCCCAAAGTCCCAACCTCTGCGACTTTGCTCCGCCTCACCCACACCACCGTCCTCTCCGTCTAGGCTTCCACCCACCTAACTCCGACCACAGCCCACTAGCGAGGTTGCGAATCGTCGATAGTGCCTCAGCTGTGAGTCTGCGACCCACACTTTATCCACGACGAGTGCAATTCACGGAGACCACCATCTTCCTGAATTCTAATTGGCGATTCACTTGAGGTTCAGGTGAATCTATTCAATTAGAAGTTGGTTCTGTTTCTGAGGGATATTTGTTGGTGTTTTTGTTTTTGTTTGAATTTGATTTTGATTTTTTTTTAAGAATCTGTGAGATACTTGAATTGAGAATCTGGGATATTAAGAGTAGAGTGTTAGTGGTATTTAAATTCAGATTTTTAACAAGTTACATATCAACCAAGTTCAATTCATTCATTTTAATATTCTGTACAGTGGTTGGACAAAACTTGAATCAAATTTTTTTCGGTTATTATTCGGTTATTCGGTTTTAACCGAATTCGAACCGAATTAATTCGGTTCGGTTAACTTCGATTTTGAACCAATTCGGTTCTGTTTCGGTTACTAATATTAAAATTCGGTTTTTGTTCGGTTCGGTTCGATGACCGAACCGACCGATGCACACCCCTAAGATAGCGGTGAGAATGGCCAGATCAGATTTTTCACAAAAATGTTTGGATATTTTATTTTTTGGCCAAGTTTGCCTATTACGTGTTATATATATATATATATATATATTGGACCAAATTTGGACCTATTTAAGTGAATGGAATTTAAAATTAAAAAAAATTCTGAATGTAACTTATTTATTAAATGAGTCAAGTAGGAATTTAATTTGACAGGACAATCTGTAAACCCCTGTTACATAGTTTAACCCCTTTCCACATGAATGAGTTTTTTTTTTTTTTTTTTTCTGATATGTAAAGATATATATATTTCAAATAAACTTAAAAAGAAAAAAAATGGACAGTGTACATATCAAATGAAACATTAATCCATATCCCGTTTGGTTGAGCTTATAAGTTACTGGCCTAAATCAACTTATACATTTTTAAGTTCAGCTTATAATTAAGGGCCCGTTTGGCTCAGCTTATAAGCTACTTAAAACAGCTTATAAGTTGTTTAAGAGCTTATAAGCTGTGTAAATGTGTTTGACAAATTTTTTTTTTAAACATCTTATAAGTTGTATAAATAAGCTACTTGAAGCTTATAAGCTCCAAAATAAAAAAGTAGGACAACCCCAACTTATTTTTTAGAAACTTATAAGATATATGTAAATTACAAAAATATCCCTAATACTTTTAATTATTTACATTAATATTAATACAAAAAATAACAATTTCATTAATCATAATTTTTTTTATTTTCTCTCTCATCTCTCTCTCCTCACGATCTCTCTCCCCCTTTTCTCTCTTCTGTTGCGATGCTTCTCTCTCAAAACTCTAATCCCCAATTCGCACGGTCTCTCTCCATCCTAATCGAACGAGAGAATTGCAGGAGAAGATTTGGATCTCCATATCTCCTTAATCGCAAGAGAAGATTTGATCATTGGTAAGTTTTTTTTTATAGGTGAATATTGATATTTTTACAAATTTTTTTGATCTCCCTATCCCCAATCGCACGTTTCGTATAATTTTCGTATGAAGTTTGAATTGAACAAGCTAACGCCAAAATTAAGAGAGAGAGAGAGAGAGGGATGAGAGAGAGAGAGTCTCCTCACAACCTATGAGCGGAAGCTTCGCCCCCAAATTTCAAATGCTCCTAGTTGTAAGATTCTATTTCTTCTCGTTTTCTGCTGATGTTCTTTATTTTAATTCGTTATTATATAGTCAAATCTGGAATTACTAATTAGGGATTTGATTTTGTACGTTTATGTTTTTTGGTTTGCGGCTTGTTATTAGATGCAATTCTGAATTATTTTAATTTTGTGGATTGCGTGTTCAATTTTGTAGTTATGAGGAGACAATGTTGTCCAATTTGGATTGCGGAAAGAAAGCTGATGAGATTTCAGGAGCTGAGAAGCTTATAAATGACATTGAAACCATAGGTAAAATCTTGTATACAGATAAGTCTCTACCACCGAGGCTTCCTCCTAGTTCTGTGGCTAACAATGGATCCAAATCTGTTGGGAAATCCGATTTATCGAAGCCCCAAAAGAAGCCAAAGGATGCTAAGAACAACAAGAAAGATCCACCTGACAAAGAAAAGAAGCCTTCAATTTGGGGCTGGAAACGTCTAAAGGCATTGACCAATGCCCGAAACCGTAGGTTCAATTGTTGTTTCTCACTCGTAGTTCACTCCATTGGGGGTTTACCACCCCTTTTTGATGATGTTTGTGTGGTTGTGCATTGGAAGAGACGTGATATTGAGCAGAAAACGTGCCCGGTTAGGGTTAATCAAGGAGTTGCTGAGTTTGAGGAACAGCTAATACATTCTAGTTCTGTAAATTGCAGTAGGAGTGGTCCTCGTCAGTTGGCTAAGTATGGTTTCTACTTCCTATGGTGTTTACTTATGATGTTCTTTTCTATGCAGAATATCTTTAGCTGCTGCCATTTTTGTGGAGTTTCTGATTTTTTCGTTCTGAGAATTTGCGATCAAGATACGAGTAGAGGTAATGATATTAACAAGTAGGAAATTTTCTTACTTTCTGATGTTACCAGTATCTCTGTCATATGTGGTTGAGTTTGTGATTTTTCTTCTGGAGTAGTTGGATACTTTCTACAAGTTGTCATTAAATCATCCTAGCCCTGAGTAGCTTGTTCAAGGGGTTTATTTCATTCGCTAGGTGTTTAGCAATTGAAGTCATTTATCATACATATACAAGAAATTCATTCACTTGTTGTTTGTTATTCACGAATTATGACATTAGTAGAAGGTATTTGATAGGTAATTTACCTGTTGACTGCACTTTTCACTTGTTTCTCAGTAGGCACTGTTAATATTACCTCTGGAGACAAACATTCTATGCATGACTTGTTGAATTGTAGAGACAATGATAGTAGGTCGCGTACTTGCTGGAATTGGAATTGGCATATCATCAACTATCGTGCCACTTTATATATCTGAGGTACACATTATCTTACCTGGCCTGTTATGTATTTTTTCTTATTGTATGCTTGTTTTATATATCTGACACTCTTTCCATGCCTAGATCTCACCTACTGAAATTCGTGGCACACTTGGATCGGTCAACCAGTTATTCATATGTGTTGGGATCCTCGCAGCATTGGTAGCTGGACTGCCTTTGGCAGGGAATCCTTTGTGGTATTTAACCCTTTCAAATTGTGTTCTTGGGACTTGTCATAAAGACTATATCTAATACTTTGCTGGAAATGAAAGAATATGTCGTCCATGATTTAGAGCCATTTTGGTTTAATTTGTGCGTGGAAATTTATCAACTTTGGGTCCAAGGGAGGAGTTATTCATAAATTGAAGAAGTTTTTCAGTTCGATTGCATTGGTTCCTGAGGATTTTGGTTAAATTTAAAAAGTTTCAGAGACAACCATAATCAAATAGAGTTCACATCCTCCTGCAGTTTTGAGACTGAATGAGGATTGGCAATAGAAGTCTTAATCTAATGTTCCGATTTAATTCAGTTTATGTAATGCAACACATAATACGCCCCATAAAACCACCAAGTTTTCAAGGTGTAACTGAAAATGAAAAAATTGATAGTACCAATAAAGAATGCTATCATTGCCTTCCAGTTTGACCTTCTGGCTGTTCATCACCTTTTGTGCATTCTGTTTCTCTAAATACAAAGTATTTTCTATATCCCCTCTCCCCTTCTTTGATGAGCCAAACTGTGTCTGTATTTTTCATTTTTGATCAACTTGGGAAAACAAAACAAAATATTGTTCCTTTTTATTTGTGCTTTAACGTTGCCTTCAGTGCAGTATAACTTAATAGATGAGCTCATGTGCGATATAATTTTTCTCAGCCTTGTGAATTTATCTTGATTGTATGTTATCTCATATTATTGTCTCTGTTGTTTATAGGTGGAGGACCATGTTTACTGTTGCACTCGTTCCATCTGTGTTATTGGCAATTGGAATGTCTTTCTCTCCTGAAAGTCCACGATGGCTTTATCAGGTTTCATTGTGAACTTCATCTCAATGCCTGTTTTTTCCAGCTAGCACGTACACTTGATTTATTAATTTATATTTTTTGATGGGATCCTACAATGAAAATATGTTAAATGAGGCATGTTTCTATTGAAGCAAGGGAGAATCGATGAAGCTGAAGTGTCCATAAAAAGGCTATATGGGAAAGAAAGAGTTGCTGAGGTTATGAGTGATTTGGATGCAGCAAGTCAAGGTTCCTCTGAACCTGAAGCTGGATGGTTTGATCTTTTTAGCAGCCGCTACTCAAAAGGTATATATTTTTTGTGAAGAGTTTTTATGAGATTGGGATTGCAAAAGATTCATTCATCAAACGAGTTTCTTTTACACAAAGCAGTACCCTTTAGCCAATTGTTTAATGATGACCCGACCTGTTCTGTCTTCAATTGCCACTTTTACTAATGTTGATTTTTTATAAAATTGCCCTTCTATTGGCAGTTTGAACATGATTAGTAAATTATTTGGTTCATTATGTCGTAGAATTAGGTTAGGATGATAGAGAAATTATTCATCAAGCCATATTAGTTGGTGCATATACGCTGATTAATTATATTTATGAATTGATCCATAAGTATGACCTACAACCAACAAGAGGAATGTCTACCCATGAGGAAGTCGGCATTTTTTTGATAACTTGTGCACATGGTGTTGACAATAGATTGTTGCAGGAAATATTCAATCATTCGGGTGAAACGATCTCAAGACACTTTCATAGGGTCCTAAAGGCTATTGGTAAGTTGGCCAATGATATTATTGCACCTCATCTTGAGTACAATGAGGGGAAAGGGTATCATAAGCCTCAACACCAACGATACATGCCATTCTTTAAGGTGAGTGTATATAAAAGTACTTATATATAGTAGGCTACTCGAGTAGTTCAGGATTATATATAGTAGGCTGCGGTGGTAATATGTGTTAATATGCATTTTGATGGACTACATATGGAACAATAGATGTGAAGTACTTTTGAATTCGAGCATGTTGGAACATCTGTGGGAGCTTCTAATGTAGAAGACGTAATTGGTCATCAGAACACCTACTGGATGGCAGTGCGAGATTCAATTGCTGTGGAAATTGCTAAGCAAAGTTGATAATCTTGAATTCGATTAATAGGTGATGGTAATTATTATTTAGTATTTGAAGAATTTGGTTTAACAAAGTTTATGTGCTTGCGCGTTGTAAAGATTTTTTTTGTTGAATTTAATATATTTTTAGCACTATTTTAATCAAAGTAAATAGTTTTTGCTTTTTTTTAATTATTATTTTGGTTTAGATAAAATAAAAAAATCAAATTTGAATTTATTGAATTTATATTTTAAGATTTTGTTAAGTAGTAACAAAAAAAATCCAAATTTAAAAAATTAAAAGATTAGATTTTAAATTGTTTAGTATTAAAAAAAACAAGAATGATAATAAATTTAAAAAAAGTTGCTTTAACAAATTTTGTTTAAAAAAAAAAGACTATTTGCATTTTTTGAGAAAATAAAAAATGAAAAGACTATCTAAAATTATTGCGTTAACAGATTTTGTTTAAAAAAAATTGCATTAACAAAAACATGGAGTAAACATGTCCTTTTTGGTAATTACAATACTAAAAATAGCTTATAATGCCAAACACATCATCATCTTATAAGATTGTATAAGAACTTATAAGTTCCATTAGCCAAACACTTTTATAACTTATAAGCTACTTAAAAATTACATCTTATAAGTTGTTTTAAGAGCTTATAAGATGTTATAGCTTATAAGCAATTTAAAATAAGTTGAGCCAAACACTAAGTTTTTTAAAAGCTTATAAGCTCTATAAATTTGTTTAGTAAAATAACGTGTTTAACAACTTATAAAATTTTAAAATAAGCTATTTACATTTTATAAGCTCAAAAAAAAAAGTATAATTAAATACCTAAATCAACATATAATTATTATATATTAAAATTGAACAATATTTCTCTTAAATTACGAGTGGACTTACAGGTTTTATCAATTAAACATGTTAATAATTTAAAACGTTTAAACTAAGTTTAGCCAAACAAAATGTAAGATTGTTTCCTTTATGTCCGGCCAAATTATAACCGAAGAATGCCATGCAAAAAAACAGATCTAACATGCAATAATCCTTGATGCATAATACTCCTACTACATTCCGGAAATAGCATGTGGACAAGGTTTTCTTAAAAAGGAATTAAATAGAAAATAAAAAGAAAATCCATCGAAAAAGTTAGCGAAAACAATTGAAATTCAATCAACCTAGCCAACACAAAGGGACAGGATAAGTCAGCAAGAATTTAGGATTGGTTCATTTGTCATCTTCCTTGTCCAGTGGGTCCCACCAAAAAAAATTTGCACCCTTTTTTTAAAATGTAAGAAAAAAATTGTAAGGAGTAGAGTTTTGAGGGGTAGTTTTGTAATTTTTTATGAATAAAATAAAGAAAAAAGTAGATTGAGTGTAGAAAAGTAATGATATATATGTGAGTAAGTATGTATATATTTTGAGGAGAAAAGTTGTAAAAATGTTTTTTTTATAGAGTGTGTAAATGTATGTGGAATGTCTCAATTATATAGCAAATTGCGTAAATTTCTGTAAAATTGAGAGAGTGCAAACATATATATATATATACACTAGTACAAACATGGACGTCGCTAAATTAGATTAAAAATAAATAAATAAAATTTAAATGAATTAATTTAATTTAATTATTTATCTTCTAAGATTAAGATGTCCAATTGACTATGTATCAACCTTAATTTAATGTTTCTAAATATTTATCCACAAGTTTAATTTGTACATTTAATGTGTATATATATATTTGCGATAATATTTAATGCATGAAATTAATGATGTAATCGTCGACTTTTATTGACATGCAACAATTAGAACAACAACAATTAAATAAAATTAATTTCTTAACTGTGGATATTTTGGTGGGATTTGAGGAATTCTTGGATTTATACAAAAATAATATCATCGCGATCATGTTTAAAATAAGAACAATAACAATTAAATTTAATTTTATGAATAGGAGATGATTAATGCCTTAAAAATAAATTGTTTAGAAAGAAAAAACCATGGATATTTTAACTTGCAAAATATAGTCCATATTTTCAATATATAAATGTATTAAATTGGGTGAATTTGAACGAGTAAAATTAAATCGTAGCAATAAAATTCAGATGCATATACACGTTTTAATTTGGAGCCACATCCAGTGAACAAGTCGTGTTGTGTAATTGTGATCGAACCGAACACGAGCTTGTGACAGATTTTTTTAATTTTTTTATTTTGGTCAAATTTATATATATATATATATATATATATATATATATATCTACTGGAGTGTTGTTGATAATTTTAAATTTGATTTGACCTATTATAGAATATGATTCTAAGATCTAAACAATTAATAGCTTCATCTATGACGGACCTAAAGTGGTGCAGCCCCCCTAACCCCAACATTCAATCTAAATTTAATACATATTTTAATGTATATCGATCAGCTACATTTATAAAATTTAAATGCTTCTCTATAAGTCTTAATACTCCCTCCGTCCCACAAAGATAGCCACATATTCCTTTTTTGGATGTCCCAAATTATAGCCACATTTCCTCTTTTACTTTAGCATTAAATGTTTTATTGTCAATTTTACCCCCAATTTATAAGAGTAATTAATGCTTAGCAGATTTTGGAGTATTAGATTTTAAGGGCAAATTTGGCACATTAGCTCAATTTGACTGCATTTATTGATTTTTCTTAATTTGTGTGCAAAGTCAAATGTGGCTATCTTTGTGGGACGGAGGGAGTATGATACAGTCTCATGTATGAGCAAAGAAAGAGCGGACTCAAAAAAAAAAAAACAAAAATTGAATTGACGGGAATGAATACAATACAGAAAAATAAAAGTAAAATTTTTTTTTTACATAAATTACATCATAAAATTTTTAAACTAATACTCCCTTCGTCCCATACTTGAAGACCTATTTTACCATTTTGGATGTCCCATAGTACTTAAAGACACTTATTTAGAATAGCAAAAACACTTTTAAACAATCTTCTTAAAACATCATAATATTACAACAAATGCTACTACTTTATTACACTAAAAAATAACTTTATTACTATTTATAAAGTTGAAAAGTCTCTACTACCCCCATTTTATCTTACACAATACTAATAAACAATTCATTCATTAAAACCCGTGCCCAATTGATTTAGTCTTCAAGTATGGGACGGAGGGAGTAGAATTTATCGATAATAGAATTCGGAATCAATGTTTTCAAACATTGACAACCATATAATCTAATAAATTAATTACTCTATTTTATTTTGAAGAACACACTAGACATGTTTCATTCTAAAAACTAATTTTGAACGTTATTTAATTGAATGTAAAGAGTTAAATATGTATATTTTATAAATAGTTTAATAAAAATCAATATGAATTAATGGTAACAAATCTATGTGAAGAACACTTAGGGTGGATTGGAACTCTCCTTATAACACCCTTATCTTACACTTTACTTTGCTTTAAAAGGGACATAGGTTCACATATCTTATGATATTGTATGTAATGAGAACTCGTCTCATATATATATATATTATTTTATACGTACAAGCAAGTGATATACGTCGTGATATAGTATTACACTTCAAAATTTGTGCTCCATTTGGAGTAATTAAGTACGGAATATCTTTTATGGATGAAATATATATATGTATATATATACATATCCCTTATTTAGTCGATATTTGTTCCCTCGAATTATTTAGCTATAAAAATAAAAACGGTAATACTTACTCTAAGCTAAATTTACATTTGAGTATAGCTTTATTTGTACAAATTAAGATACTTAGGATTTTAACCGATAGAGATTACTAATTTCAACAATAATTGAATAAACCAAATCACGTTGATTAATTCTACCTTCGAACAGTAATTTTAAATTAATTCATTAATTACTTCCAATATTCACAAATTTAAGTGTCTTGATTATTACTATGCATTTTTGGCACTAAAAAGATTGATTCGGATTCTCGTCTGGAAAATGCATCACGAGTTTATGCATAAGTATCACATGGAGTATATATTTAAACAAAAATATAAAAGTTCATCAACAAATTGTTTTCTTTTGTAATCCAATTATATATAATTATATAGGGCAAACATATATTAATGTACAGTATTGTTGATGAGTGCAAAAGTGTAAGTATTTCTAGTGTGTAAATGATAGCATATGATAATGGTATTAAAGTTATTTTCAATCAATCATTGTATACATGTATAACAATGGAGGGGTTGTCGGCAGGAGAGTTCATTATAACAATGCAGTGAGCAAGATTGAAAAAAAATGTAAATAATTAATTTTCACCCTATCCTTATTTATTTTTACGCAAAAAGTCCCCAAATATAAACTCAGAGAATTACTGATGATCCCTAAACTCGTAAATACATTTTACACTCTTAAAAGATGAACATAAAAAAAGTTTAAAATCTCACAACATTTTTTTTTGTAAATTATTGAAATGACTTGAATCTGAGAGAGTGACAGGCGACGCTGATCATTATACATTGTTAGCTATGAAATTTTAATAAGAACAATAAGAAATTCTTTATTCTACAATGATCAAATAATTTTTGTGTTTTTATTGTGGATTTATTTTTATTTTATTGTTGCAATATTCGGTTGTAAGAAGAATAAATAATCCTGAGAAAGTGGGGGGATAAAAGTTAGTTAGGAAGATAGAAGGGATTCAGTGTACTTGGGAGAAAAAGGTCCATTTCCTATTACAGGGGATCCGCATTCAACACGCACACAGTTTTCGAATTTACTCCATCCGTCCAAATTTATGTTCGTAAATATTAATTACTCCCGTTGTACCATAAATGTTTGCATCACTTTATAAACATACAAACTAAAAAAAAATGTAATGAATGGAGTGTTGAAAAATAATTTTGTAAATTTTTATGAATAAAGTAAAATACAGTGATTGGTTTGAGAGAAAGCAATGACATTTTGTGTAAATATGTGAATATTGTAAAATGGAGTTTATGAAAAAATTTACTTTTTGAGATGTGTAAACAATTGTAATAAATGGGGTATCGTGAAATTCACTTATAAAATAAAGTGAATAATAATTTAAATAAATAAATGATGATTAGATGGTGAAAATAAAATAATATAAATAATATTACTTTTAAAAAGAGAATGAACATAATTTAATTTGATAAAAAAAAAAAAGTGCTGATTATTTATTAATAAAAATGTATAAGAAGATGCCTGGAAATGTCACATGGAGTTCCCCCTGAACGACACCACCTCCGCTTTAACTTATTATCTTGCATGATCATATCTTTTTCTTTAAAGTTAAATTAATAAAAAATTGAATAGTTTATAGTTGTTGAGTGTTGTTAGATTTGGGTTGAGATTTGGAATAAATGGTTTTTAGTGAAGCATGACCGTTGAAACACCAACACCACCATCTTCTCTTCCAGAATTAGGAAGCAACCTACCTATCCCAAATAAACATTCATTTATGTATTCTAACGGTTCCGTCGTAAGCTTTCCCTCTACTATTTGCACAAAGATTAAAGAATATACATCCCCTTCCCAAAATTGTGGTTCAGTATTTATTTGTCCTAAAATATAGTCTCATTCCCTTTAATTTTGAAGAGAAAATAAATTTTTAATTTCAAGATCATATAAATAGGTAAAATTCCAAATCTTATGCACATAAATGATATTTTATTGCTCTATGTAAAAAATGAAATGCAACCATAATTTTGGGTCAGATGATGTACCAGAAAATGTGTAGTTGGTAACAGTGACGGAGCCAGGAAATCTCGGTAGGGGAGCCCGATTAACATTATTTTAAAGATAAAATAATATGTACTTATTATACTCATTGAAATTTTATGAAAGTGTGCGTGCGTGCGATATACAGAGATGTTATCTGTAGTGTTGGCACAGTCCAGACAACATTTAAGCAGCGGAAAATAAAATGCACGAAACAACAGAATATTCAAAATTTGTATAGACTATAAATAAGTCTATACTGTTTCACTAAAATATAATTAGTAAAACGAAGCCAAAAACCTCTTCGAGGTACGGCAATGCCAATTTTACAAGGTGTTGACAACCCAAAGAATCTAACACAAAGTTTATAAGACTGCCTCTCTATCTTGGCCTAACATAAACACTTCTAGATTCAAACAAATGTGTTAGTCTAATTGATAGAGATTACAATTATCCTACCACACGAAAGGAGAGAAGAAACACAGATTTTCCTAAACTAGAAGCGCCACGCTTTCGATAGTCTTGTAATGGATTGTGTCTTCTTTCTTCTCTACATTGAAACGTTGAAGACAACCTCTATTTATAGATAAATTTCGTAGGCCTTCAACTCCCATAGATCACATGATCTATGTAACTTCCCTTTAACTCCTTAAAATAAGGTAACTTCCAATTTAGACTTAACTTCCATTTGTGCTTGCAATTCTCTCACTCCTTATGCAATCTGCATGACCTGGACACGTCCACATCTTCTAACTGCAACAAAGGAACATTACAAACAACATAGAAAACTCTGAGTTAGGCGAATTACGATGTTGACCAAAGTGATGGAACATTCTGCACATCACGGGTACAACATCAACAACAACCTTTTAGAAAGGTTTGAAAAATCTAATTGACTATATGAAACTACCTCCCTTTTAGGTCTATACATATAATCTCCTAGACGAAATAAGTATGATACATATGTTGATTGGGTCTACAACAATCTGTCATACTGTTGCATTAGTCCTCTATTAATTTGCAACGTTTTCAACTACATGCAACCTCTATAGATCAGTTTTTATATGATCTATAATTTCCTCCACAAACTCCTTAAAAGTAGAAACCACCATGCCTGCTCTTAACTTCTCACTCCTTGTATTCTTGACCTGGTAACTTCCACGTCTTCAATCCTGCATACAAATACATTAAGAACAACATCTAAAATCGGAGTTAGTGTAAGAAGAAAGGGCAAATTATGATGTTGACCAAAGTGATCGAACATTTTGTACAACACTCGACAAACAGAGTTGCCAAGAGTGTTGGATCAAAATAAGCATCACAGGTACTACATCAACAATCTCCCCCAATTTGGCCTTTCTACTAAAACACTTCTGATGTTAAACATACAGAAATATTCATGGTAGAAATATATAAAGTTTACATCAAGTAAATGACATAAAATCGTAATCACCAAATGTAAGTAACAAGTCTATCTCTAAACACTAAAAACAATTAATGTGTTTAGATTAAAAACAGAAATAATAAAGAACAAAAAGAAATCCTAAATAATAAAGGAAATAACAGAAATATAAATCCTACAAGCATCACAAACAAATACAGAAAAGTTATGTAAATAAGTAAAGGAGAGGATTGTGTTGAATAACACTTCAGTTGCATCTCCATGGGTCTGCACAAACTCCCCCATACTTTATAGCTTCTCCAGTTTGTATGCTTTCATTAGTCTCCATGCAAGCTCTCAATGACATCAACATCTTGTGCATCTTCAGCTACTACCTTATCACTTTCTTGTATAGCTTCTTTTTCTTGATTGTCGCCATCAACGTTGATTGTGAAAGAAAGGACGAATTATTGATGATGTTGTCAGATATGTTGTGACGTTCTTCACAACATTGACACAACATCAACAATCTCCCCCAATTTGGACTTTCGACAACAACAAACCTGATGCAATAATAGATAACAAAAGGTGTAGGCTAGACACCAAGAATAGAATGTAATGTTTAAATCGAAGTGAATTTGAACCATCGAAAATAACTCCCCCTAAAATTGATCTTTCCAAAACTCCCCCATAGATGTAAAACTCCCCGTTTCAACAAGCAGGATAATTCCCATCTACAACAATTTGCATTAGGTGCAGCATCTTATGCAGCTTCTCCCCCTGTTGGTGTGGAAAGGAGAAAAAAATAGATTAAAAGATCATGAACTGCTGTAATGCTGGCATTATTGTTCCATCATTCTCAGAAACATTCAGTGAAATCGTCATTGTTGTAAGAAGAGTCAGAAAACTTCGAATAGCAGTAAAGTTTTGAGTGGTTTCAGGTTCATGGTTTCAGTAGGAGGGTGGATACTTTGCATTTCAGAACGGATGTCTTAAGGTTTGAAACGTCATAGGTGTAGATGTATGAGAAATTTTTGATTTTGGAATAGGTACTTAAATCGAACTGACCGTAAAGTATGGTGATCCCGATGTCGTTGTTTCAACATTTTCTGAAACACGTAGGGAAATCGCCATTGAAGCAAGTAAGTTTAGAGGGTTCGATTTTCAGAGGAAGAAGAGGCTTGAGAATTTGAACTTTGATCAAATGGTGAAGTGTTTTCCATCCTTTAAATACCTGTAAACTAGATTTGAATTAAATGAGCAATTCAAAGTCTGGAAAATTTAAACACTTTCGAATTGAAATGCAGTGATGAACAATCAATACTCTGTGATATACCACTGCATATAATATCTTCAAAAAATCAGTGCATAAGTTAGAGAATATAATAGCAATATAAATATCTAGACATTTCAATTTATTAAAAGAACCTAAGTAGAGAAGATCAATTGGAAGTTGTACGCATAATGGGAGTAATTCAAAAAAAAAAAAATAGGAAGTGAAATGAATAACTTCTCCCATGTAAGTGATCGTGTGAAATTGGTGGAGAGAAACAAGGAATTAAAAAGACTGCCCAAATTAAATAAAATACTGAAAATGCAGTAAATATAAAAATAGTGACCTGGAAATATCCAATTTAATAATTCTGAAAAATTAATCTAATATTCAGAAAATAAATAATTCGTAAAGTTAATTGAAATTCGAGTCATTTTCAATGTTGCTCATAATGTTGGCCCACATACATCTCAACACTGTTTTTACATGAATTTGCTTCATTTGTGTTACACATTTTTTTTTTATTTCACAATTTCACATTGATCCATCTTTTGAAAAGAGTGCATCGTAGTAGCGAACTCCGTGCCCCATAGTTACTCAATGGATATATGAATAATTTGATGCAATTTTTTTTAATCACCTTTTGAAAAGAGAACATCGTAGTAGCGAGCTCCGTGTCCCATAGTTACTCAGTGATTTTTAAGCATCTAAATTGTGATCCCTTTTTGCATTTAAGAGATGTATGTCCAGAATAGAAATTTTTGCAACAATTTTTTCAAGGCTCAAACAACATTTACACAGAAGAATTATCTAAATTCTAACACAGAAAATATCCCGAAAAATTTAATAGATCACTCCATATGTTGTCTCAAGTGTTCCCACATTTGATACAACATTTAGTCAGAATTTTTCAGATAGTGCATAATTCAAGAGATTTTCGAAGGGATGAAAACCTCTCACCATCAAGGGCTTTTGTAAAAATATCAGCAAGTTGTTTCTCAGTATATATGTATTCCAATTTCACAATCTCCTTCTCAACAAGATCTCTAAATAAAATGATGTCTAATACTTATATGCTTTGTCAAAGAATGTTGCACATGATTCTTAGATATATTGATAGCATTAGTATTATCACAAAATAGTTTATTTTCATCTTTCAAAGCTTCTTTTATATTTTCAGGCTCAATTAAGGAATTATAACACACATGGTTTACCTTGTTGCATTTGGATGACATGCATATAGGCCTTACCACATCTTTTGTGATCATACCCAGCCTTCTTCTAGTTTGTACTCCAGTATTCAGTTCTCCAATGATTTGGTCTGATGGATGATCTTTCGAAATTCTGGTAGATGGAGTCTTCTGAGATTCATGCAAATTTTCTGTTAATTCTGATTTTTCAGAGGATGTTTGCTCAGATGTGGCCTCATCTAAAGCAACAGTTTGAGTTTGATCAGAATTCTCAGAACTCTTTGAAATTTCAACAAGGTCAGAGACATCATCTTCAATATATTGACCTGTAAGACTAACATCATCATCAAATACCACATTTAGACATTCTTGCACAGTACATGTTCTCAAATTGTAAATTCTATAGGCTTTACTATTTCTAGAGTAGCCTAAAAAGAATCCTTTATCACTTTTTGAATTAAAATTATGCAATTGATCTCTAACATTCTGAATGTAACAAACACAACCAAACACATGAAAGTATTTCAAAGTTGGTTTTCTGTAATTCAAAATTTCATAAGGAGTTTCAGTGGAATTAGTTCGAATATAGATTCTATTTGAAATATGGCATGCAGTGTTTAAAGCTTCAGCCCAAAATCTTTTAGAAAGTTGTTTGGATAAAAGCATAACTTTAGCCATTTCTTGAAGAGATCTATATTTCATTTCAGCAAAACCATTTTGTTGTGGACTTTTAGGTAAAGAAAACTCTTGCATGATACCTTTACTTTCACAAAATTCAGTAAAAGAACTATTTTCAAACTCTCTTCCATGATTAGACTTAATTCTGCAAACTTTAGAGTTAAAAACAGTTTTGAATCTCTTATAAAGAATTTTGAAAACTAAAAAAGTTTCAGATTTCTCTTTTAGAAATTCAATCCAAGTGTATCTTGAGTAATCATCAACCACAACTAATGAATATCTCTTACCACCAATACTCTCAGTTTCCATTGGACCTATTAGATCCATATGCAGAAGTTCGAAGCAGTGTGTTGTTGAACAATGTCCCAACATTTTGTGAGACACGTTCATCTGCTTACCTTTTTGGCATGAATCACAAACTTTGGTATTCCTCAACTGAAGTTTAGGTAAACCTGTAACAACTCCTAATCTCATCAATTTGTGAATATGTCTATAATTAGCATGGCCAAGTTTATGATGCCAAAGAACATTCTCATCAAGTTTAGCACTATTGCATATATCTTTAGATTCAAACAAGTAATAATTGTCAACAGATCTAGTTCCAGTCATAAGACAGTTAAAATTTCTATCTAGAACATAACAAGAATATTTATCAAACTTAACATGTAGATCATCATCACATAATTGACTAATACTAATCAAGTTTGCAAGCAAGCCATCAACATGTAAAACATTTGATAATTTTGGAAAACCAGAAATATTGAGTGTTCCTTTACCAATGATCCTACCTTTAGAACCACCTCCATAAGTAACATTTTCACCATCATAAGATTTATAATCAGATAAGAATTTAAGTTGGCCTGTCATGTGTCTAGAACAACCACTATCAAAGTACCATAAATCAGAAACACATGCTTTTAATGACATATGAACAACATTACATAACATATTAGACTTTGAAACACATTCTGTTTTCTTTAAATGTTGTTTAGAATGATGTGTCATTTTAGGCAACTTTTCAGAAGAATTCATATCTATTTTCAGTTTAGCACAAAATGGACGTTTATAACCTTTATCAGAAAAGTAAAAACATGTAAAATCTTTTTCAACCTTACTAGCAGTAATTTGTGTCTTAGCAGAACTATTAGAACCATCCATTACTTCTGCCTTAACAAACATAATAAGCTTTTTATCATAATAAGGTTTAAAAGACATATCATTGTAACCAATACCTGTTCTTTTTATGTTACCAATCATTACGACATTATCCAGCTTTGACAAATCACAGTTGTGACTTTCCCTCGATGTACCTGTCTAATCATAAATAAATTCTTTAAAACAGTTCAGATTGGTAATCGAAAATAATGGATACCTGGCAAGTGGTGTACCAGATGTTGGCACATCTGATGCAACATCAAAAGCAGAAATTTCTGAATAATTATCAGCTTCAATCTGTGGTTGAATCCATTCAGCCAGTACACTCCTCCATGCTCGTTCATCAAGATATTTGATGTACACAATATAAGGTCTAAGTGCAGGAGAAAACGAATATTCCATTTCAATATACACACTTTAAGCAAGATCTCTACTTAGTGTATCAAATAGTTGGCTCTGATACCAAATGAAAGTGTGCGTGCGTGCGATATACAGAGATGTTATCTGTAGTGTTGGCACAGTCCAGACAACATTTAAGCAGCGGAAAATAAAATGCACGAAACAACAGAATATTCAAAATTTGTATAGACTATAAATAAGTCTATACTGTTTCACTAAAATATAATTAGTAAAACGAAGCCAAAAACCTCTTCGAGGTACGGCAATGCCAATTTTACAAGGTGTTGACAACCCAAAGAATCTAACACAAAGTTTATGAGACTGCCTCTCTATCTTGGCCTAACATAAACACTTCTAGATTCAAACAAATGTGTTAGTCTAATTGATAGAGATTACAATTATCCTACCACACGAAAGGAGAGAAGAAACACAGATTTTCCTAAACTAGAAGCGCCACGCTTTCGATAGTCTTGTAATGGATTGTGTCTTCTTTCTTCTCTACATTGAAACGTTGAAGACAACCTCTATTTATAGATAAATTTCGTCAGCCTTCAACTCCCATAGATCACATGATCTATGTAACTTCCCCTTAACTCCTTAAAATAAGGTAACTTCCAATTTAGACTTAACTTCCATTTGTGCTTGCAATTCTCTCACTCCTTATGCAATCTGCATGACCTGGACACGTCCACATCTTCTAACTGCAACAAAGGAACATTACAAACAACATAGAAAACTCTGAGTTAGGCGAATTACGATGTTGACCAAAGTGATGGAACATTCTGCACATCACGGGTACAACATCAACAACAACCTTTTAGAAAGGTTTGAAAAATCTAATTGACTATATGAAACTACCTCCCTTTTAGGTCTATACATATAATCTCCTAGACGAAATAAGTATGATACATATGTTGATTGGGTCTACAACAATCTGTCATACTGTTGCATTAGTCCTCTATTAATTTGCAACGTTTTCAACTACATGCAACCTCTATAGATCAGTTTTTATATGATCTATAATTTCCTCCACAAACTCCTTAAAAGTAGAAACCACCATGCCTGCTCTTAACTTCTCACTCCTTGTATTTATGCAACCGCTTGACCTGGTAACTTCCACGTCTTCAATCCTGCATACAAATACATTAAGAACAACATCTAAAATCGGAGTTAGTGTAAGAAGAAAGGGCAAATTATGATGTTGACCAAAGTGATCGAACATTTTGTACAACACTCGACAAACAGAGTTGCCAAGAGTGTTGGATCAAAATAAGCATCACAGGTACTACATCAACAATCTCCCCCAATTTGGCCTTTCTACTAAAACACTTCTGATGTTAAACATACAGAAATATTCATGGTAGAAATATATAAAGTTTACATCAAGTAAATGACATAAAATCGTAATCACCAAATGTAAGTAACAAGTCTATCTCTAAACACTAAAAACAATTAATGTGTTTAGATTAAAAACAGAAATAATAAAGAACAAAAAGAAATCCTAAATAATAAAGGAAATAACAGAAATATAAATCCTACAAGCATCACAAACAAATACAGAAAAGTTATGTAAATAAGTAAAGGAGAGGATTGTGTTGAATAACACTTCAGTTGCATCTCCATGGGTCTGCACAAACTCCCCCATACTTTATAGCTTCTCCAGTTTGTATGCTTTCATTAGTCTCCATGCACGCTCTCAATGACATCAACATCTTGTGCATCTTCAGCTACTACCTTATCACTTTCTTGTATAGCTTCTTTTTCTTGATTGTCGCCATCAACGTTGATTGTGAAAGAAAGGACGAATTATTGATGATGTTGTCAGATATGTTGTGACGTTCTTCACAACATTGACACAACATCAACATTTTACATGATAAAATTGTCAATACATTTCATTAAATTAAATTGAACAAGCTGTCTTTCATTTTATTTTGAAAACAATTTAAAAATTGCTAAAATATTTTGCAATTCTTAGTAAAAACTTACACAATAATTCTCAAATACACCATCAATTTATATTATTGACTCTATTGAAGGAATAATTTATTTTTGGAGTATTAAGAAACAAACTTAAGTAAAAAACACATGAAAAAATATATTAATCCTTTCAAACTTTGTATGCAAGCATTTATTTTTTATTCGTCTATACTTAATATGTATGTGTCAAAAAATAAAAATAATTATTTATATTTTCATATATCAAAATGTTTCATTTAAATTTTAATATTCAAAATATGAGATTGAAAAATAGAAACGGTTAAGAATAATGATTAATAAAAAATTAAAAAAAAAAGTGAAATTAATAAGAAAAAATGATTTTAAAATAGAACGATTTGAGTAGAAATAGACAATAGATCAATTATTTTGTGACATGTGATACCTAAAATATTTGCAAATATATGATAAAATTAAGATATATATAATGAGAATAACTATTATCACATAATATATATAATTATTATAAAATATTTATCATATATATAAAAATATAAAAAAAAATTGATGGGGACCCCTGAACGTGGCACCGTCCCTGGTTGGTAATTGATGCAGGGAGAGGTAATAAAAGAAAAAAAAAATAGAAAGAGATATTGAAAATAGAATTAAATTTAGTCTCATTTGCGTTCAAAATAGGTGTGGGAGAAACTTATATAGTTATATACGCCCTTATCTTTACCATCTCAACATAAATACTCATTTCTTAATTCTACATATTTTCGTTTTCTAATATATATTGTGTATTCTATAATATTATGCAGCAATTTAATTTTCATATAAATGAATTATTTCGATAAATTTTTTGGTACTCGTTTAATTGAGTTAGGTAAATTAATTTTTAATTTAATAATGGTAGATGTTGTTAATCCTTAAATGCCTTAACATTATCAAAAACATCTTAATTTGACCTTCCGAGATTTTTTCTAAGTCTTTTCTGAAATGCTACATTAAATGTTGATCTAAATGTTGTCGCATTTCTGGCAGGATCTAGAAGCTTCTACAAGGATCTGGAACCTGGAAGATTCCAAAACATTGGAGAACATGCTAGAGCAGCCTGGAACCATTTAGAACGACCTGAAGCATACAAGAAGGATCTAGAAAGATCATGGAAGTTGAGCTCCTAAAAAATAGGACCTCAATGTGGAAGCCTCTAGAATTCGCACCTCACATCTATAAATACCGATTGAAGGCTCCATAATTCAGTGTATTCTATTTGAGCAATATCCTAGACCGAGCGTTCATCCCTGTTAGGATTTGTGGCCAATAGTTTTACCTTTTAGATCATACGAAGTATCCCACCCGTATGGCTGTGTGTCTTGTTATCTATTGAGAGTGTAATCATAGATAGACTAGGCATTTCGACAGTGTGTAATCTTATACACTTAGATCATTTTCAAAACTTGGCACCTGCCTCGTTTGTAGTTTCGTTGTGAAGGTTATTGTTGTAACATTTCACACAACATTTATACTTGAAGATAAGTATTGATTTTCGCCGTAAGGCTCGCATAGATTTTTATTTATAAAATCTATGTGAAAAATATTTCCATTGTGTCTTGTTTGTTTTTAGTGTTTCGAGTCTTCCGCTGTGTATCTTTATTTCTGTTATTCTGTTAGAGTCAGTGTTGTACAATTTGTCTCAACATTTAGTACAACATTATTCTGTTTTTCACTTCAACACTAGATACTAAACCCCACACACTTTCAATAATACATTAAGTATACATTTAATTCTATACATACATTAATTATATTGAGAGAATTAATATAATACTTCCTCCGTCCGCTTATAATCTTCCCGCTACTTTTTGGTACAACGATTAAGAAAAGTGATTAAATAATAGATATAGTACAAGTGATGTGATTGGAAGAAGGAGAGAGATAGAGAGAAAAAGTAAAATATAAAGTGAAGTGTAAGAAAAAGTACTTACCAAAAAGGGTATGAGAAACTTATAGACGTACGGACCAAAATAGTAAAATGAGAAGCTTATAGGCGAACGGGGGGAGTAATATGGAGTATCATTGTTGGAGAAGATTGCATATGATCAAGGCGGACCCAGGACTCAAGGTTAGAGTGGGCCAATTTTTTTTTAATGATTTAAAATATTAACATATATATAATATTTATGTATATTATATGTGTATCAAAATACATACTAACTAATTCAATTATCATTGTTGAGTTGAAAAAAATAAATAAATATTGTTGTTGAAGTGAATACTCAAACTGTTGAACAACAAGTAACTTTATATTTGTTTTGTTTAATGTAATTTATATCAATTTTTATCCACCAATTTTATAAGAAGCTAAGTTTTTATTTATTTATATAATACTTTCTACTTGAGTAGATTGTAAACATAATTTTAACTCTAAAGATTTTTAAAGATTTTAAGGACGACTTTCATCATTATCGATTGATGGATTTGATAGAAATTTTCAGTATTTTCATTCTTTTTTGAAGAAAAAATCTATTAAGTGTGACTTTGTCATCTATAAAAGAATCAAATACAAATTAATTAGAAGAATACATTAAATTATTTTAAATTATAACTCTGAGTCAATGTGATTCTTGTTTATCTTTCTAATACATCAAATGATTATATTAAATATTTGAAGAATAATTAAAATAATAAAACAAAATAAATAATATATAAATTGAAATTGAAATACCTTTACTATTTATGGCCAGAAGAAGGATCAGTCAAGAATGGCGGCCAGAAGGAGGATCAGTCAAGATTTAAGAATGGCAGCACTGTAGAAAGTCCAGGTTTGTGGGTGCCTTTTATAAATTAATTACCACTTACCAAGATGAAGGAATTTTATAGTGAATTAGGGCACTAGGCCGTTTGGGCTCTTAGATAGATAGGCTTAGTTTATAAAGCCCATGCAGCCATGCACTCTCATTTGGGAGGGGGCCAACTAAATAAAAAATAATAATTTAATACTAATATATATATACCCTACTTGGTAACTAAAACTTAGGAGGGGGCAATGGGCAATGGCCCTCCTGAGACTGTACATACGTCCAGGCCCGGTCCTAATGTAAGGCCAACGAGGCGACCGATTCAGGCCCAGGAATATTCCAAATTTACGTTCAGGCCCGGTCCTAATGTAAGGCCAACGAGGCGACCGATTCAGGCCCAGGAATATTCCAAATTTTTAGGGGCCCATTTTTTTCAAAAATCTCTTTTATATATATGGTATATATCTTTTAAAATATCTCTTATATATAATATATATAATACGCATATAACATATCTCTTATATATACTACTTGAATTAAATCCAAGAGCTTTTTATACTCCTTGTGGTTGTCATAGTCTTAATTTGACGTTATGTGATATGGCAAACTCTTGTCCTAGGGCCTTGTCTTTTTTTGGAGTGATACAACGTACTTATACATTGTTCTCTTCTTCTACCGAGCGATGGAAGATTTTCAAAGACCGTGTGAAGAGTTTGACGGTTAAGCCATTGTCACAAACACGTTGGGAAAGTCATCTTGAGAGTGTTAAAGTTATAAAAGAGCAAATTGTGCAAGTAAGAGATGCTTTATTTGACTTAACCAATGATATTGAAGATCCCAAGACAAAGAGTGAAGTTGAATCTTTGACATTGTATGAATTTGAGAATTTTGAGTTCTTACTCAGTGTGGTTATTTGGTACAAGTTATTATATGCAATCAATCGTGTTAGCAAATTTCTTCAATCTGAGAACATGGATATTGATGTTGCTATCACTCTTTTGCAAGGGCTTATTTCATTTCTTGAGGAATATAGGGAAACTGGTTTTGCTAAGGCCATGGGTGAAGCTAAGGAAATGGTAAGTGAGATGGGTATTGAAGCTGTATTTAGAGAAAAACGTATTATTCGAAGAAAGAAGCAATTTGATGAAACCAGGAGTGAAGAAATATCACAGTCAGCCGAGGATTCTTTTAGAGTTAATTACTTTCTCTTTATAATTGATCAAGCCCGAGGTTCTATAGAATCCCGATTTACACAGTTCAAAAAATATGAAGAGGTTTTTGGATTTTTGTTCAATATGGAGAAGTTACGAAGTGCTGATGATGAACGTGCCATTCAATTTTACTTTGCAAACAACGTGCCATTCAATTTTACTTTGCAAACAACGTGCCATTCAATTTTACTACGTAATCATACTGGATACTTGCAGTAGTACACTTGAGATATTTGATGGGCAAATACAAATGGATCATCCCCGCTATAGCTCCTTTTCGGATTAACATCCACGAGCTTGTACTCCGGATGAATCCTTGTTCCTGAAGGGCCTGAATCAAACCAATGACACTTGAACAACACTACAGTCTTTGCTGGATATCCCGGATATTCTACTTCAACGACTTCGTACAACACCCCATAGTAGTCACTTGCATCTGCATTGTAGTTCGCACTGTTAATGCAAACACCACTATTGGTAGTTGCTTTTCTTGATGCATACTCAGATGTATGAAATCTGTAGCCCTTCACAATATAGTCGTTGTAAGTCTTTACACGACGTAGTAGTCCTTTGCTGAGATCCCTTAAGAATCGATTTGCTTGCTTTGATGATACGTTGTAGGCACCTTATTCTCCGGAGGACAGATCTCACTGCATAATTTTGTCATTTGCTCATATGCCCTGTTAGAAAACTTGTTCTCGGTCTTGATAGCCATAAGTCGGGCATTAAATGACAACTGAGAGTGAGAATCACAACCCGGATACAAATCTTGATCGACAAATTTGAGCATTTCATAAAATCGAAATGCTTCATCCGTCGGCTCCTCTTCTACATTTGAAAAACCAGCTTCCATTATCATTGTTTGATACATATTGGGTTCTTCCCTCTCCAATTGCGATTCTTCCTCCCCAAACTATTGTTCCCCACCAAATTGTTGTTCATTACTGGTGCTGGCTTGATCAACATATATTTGTCTTTCATAGATTCCAGGAGTGTAATAGTATAACACTTGATCAAAGTTATAAGGCCAACGTCCTTTGCCATGAAATGTCCAGTTATAATAATTATGAACGAAACCATTTTTCAGAACATGTACCAAAACCTCATCAATCGACTTATATATTTTATTCTGACATTTTTTAGCATTACACGGACACTTGATACAATCCCCATACAAGCAATGTGGGTGGAGCTTTGCAAATTCAACAAATGACACAAGTTCATTGTAAAATTCACCATTCACATTTCCTAAAATGAACCTAGGAGTACAATACATCCATCGACGATCCGGCAATTCCATCTGTTCCACACGTCGACTCCATTTTCGTCCTCACCCAACGTCTGCACCGTGCCACGACGGCGCCAAGCCTTCCTCCAGTTGTACATTACCTCATTATACCTTAGATTGACATGAAACGACCTAGTGCTTGTGAATATCGGCGTCCGAGAAGTACTCCCTATGCCAATAAGCATGTTTCTACACATATTCGATCAGGATATTTATCAAATAATATATATAATAAATTGTTTATTAATATTTAATTGAATGCGCTCAAATACCTGGAATTCCTCCCAGTATTCATCCTTTTTCGTAGGCGGCACCTTCAACCAAGAGTAGGCATTCACAATAATCTTGCACTTAACAATTGAATCAGTGCAAATCTTCGACACCTCGTTACCAGGCAATAAACTGTGACATTATATATTAACAAACAAACACATTATAAATTAAAAAAATTATAAAAATTAATGCTATTAAATATTGTTAAACCTTAAAATTATTTAATTATTACTTACTGTCCTCCTATAATCCATACGTTCAGTCTGGTTTCGAGGGATGCCCTGAGATGTTGACGAGTTGTCGACGACTGAGATGACGACGGTGACGGTTGTGGAATGGGCGACGACAGACGATCACGTGGAACGGATGGCGACGTCGTAGGAGCCGACATCAAAGTAGGCTCAGGCCTAAGTGAGCCCTTCGACCGCCTACGTCGAGATCATGAGGCTCCACCAACATCTTGACTCATCTATTTTAATAAATTAAATTTAATAGTATAATAAATTAATCAATAATTAATAGCCAAAGTCTTGTATGTACTCAAGTACACCGTGTACTTGAGTAGACTTTGGACAGGTCAACTGTTGACCTTTGACCAGTCAAAGGTCAAACTTTGACTTTTTTTTTTAAAATTTTTTTTTTTCGATTTTTTTATTTTTTTGATTTTTTTGATTTTTTATTTTTTTCGATTTTTTTTTTTTTTGAAAAAGTTTATGTTAGTATATTGAAAAGTGCATCTTTGTTTTTTAATGAAAAGTGTATGTTAGTATATTGAAAAGTGCAACATTGTTTTTAATGAAAAGTGTATGTTCTTATATAACTGAAAAGTGTATGATATTATAAGTGAAAAGTGTATGTTATATTTAATGAAAAATGTATGTTATTATAACTGAAAAATGTATGTTATTATATACGAAAAATATATAATTTATTAATGAAAAGTGTATGTTATTATAACTGAAAAGTGTATGTTCTATTAAATAAAAGTGTATGTTATTATAACTAAAAAATGTATGATATCATAACTAAAAAGTGTATGTTATTATAACTGAAAAGTGTATGTTATTATATCCAAAAATTATATGATTTATTAATGAAAAATGTATGTTATTATAACTGAAAAGTGTATGTTATTATAACTGAAAAGTGTATGATATCATAACTAAAAAGTGTATGTTATTATAACTTAAAAGTGTATGTTATTATATCCAAAAAATATACTTGATTTATTAATGAAAAGTGTATGTTATTATAACTGAAAAGTGTATGATATCATAACTAAAAAGTGTATGTTATTATAACTGAAAAGTGTATGTTAAAATAGTTAAAATATAAAATTTTCTTTAAAAAAAAATAAAAAAAAAAAATCGATCAACGGTCAACAGTTGACCGATTAAAGTCAACGGTCAACTGTTGACCAATAAAAGTCCACTCAAGTACATGGTGTACTTGAGTGTACAAGAGACCAACCCTAATTAATATAGTAATGAAATCAATAATTTCCTAATTTAATTAATAACATTTTAGTAATTAAGTCAATAATTTCCTAATTTAATCAATAACAAGTTACTAATGAAATCAATAATTTATCAAACTAATTAATAATGACTTAATTTAAAGAATAACAATAATTACTATATTAATCAAACAACACCCCTATACTTATAACAATAATTACTAATTTAATCAACAATAATATATAACCTAGTTTAATTATCAAAACTAATTAACAAATACCAATTATATATTAATTCAATAAACAAAATATATAACAAACTAACGTAAAAAACAATAAGTTTATAAACAACTACGTACACTATATATAACAGGAACAATTAATTAATTACCATTAACCAATAAAAAACATATAATCCACGTACGTAACATATATATCAATTAATTATACATATTCATCAACTACGTACATGCAATTTTATAATAATTAACATGCAATTTATAATAATTCAATAACAATTTTATAATAATTAACATGCAATAATTAACATTACAATAATACAATAACTTAATTAAAATTAATTAGAATTTATGAAACGTACCGTTTAAATTGAAGAAAACTGCGGTAGATAATCATAATGTTCTTTGTCTTTCAATCCACGCACAAGAAATCCAATCCTCGCACGAGACCACGAACGGAGGAGAGAAAAGTGAAAAAAAAAAAATCCTAAAGAAAGCTACTGCCTCTCTCGGCCTCTTATAAAAAAAATATTCGCTACCGACGGATATTTTCGTCGGTAGCACGCAAATATTTAATTCACGCGTATTTTTAGTGGTTTTCGAGGCGGTGGAGTCAAAGCGGGTCGACTACCGACGGAAAATTCCGTCGGGAAGCAGTCCTAAAACGGCGCCGTTTCACTACCAATCTGAATTCCGTCGGGACATCCCGACGGAAGTTGAAATCCGTCGGTCGCGTGTCGATTCCGATATTCCGTCGGAGATCCGTCGGAACGGCCGACGGAATGGATTCCATCGGTAGGCTTTCGTCGGTAAATCCTGCTTTTTTTGTAGTGGATTAGCAAGGAAAAAATAAGCCCTCGCCAATCCTGAGGGTGTTGCTGAGGAAAGTATAATCCCTCGCTAATTAGCGAGAGCATTAATGATAGTTTCAAAAAATTAGCGAGGGCTTAAATCTCTCGCCAGTGGCCTCGCTAATCAGGATATACAAAAGCCGTATAACTTCTTCCCCAAGTTTCAGCAACTCTAGAAACCCTTAAAAAAAGTTCCACCATGTGTCACTTGTCGACGTCGTTGCCGCTGTTCTACATGTTGTCGTGACTATTTCTACAATAATTTTTTTTGTTTTAATCGATTAAATTTAAAGTTATATATGTGTTATTATATGTTGTATTTATTGTGATATATATATTATTGTTCAAATTATATAATTTATTTGCTAGAACTGATTTATGCATATTGCTGTTGAAATTATGTAATTTAATTGCTATAATTGATTTATGCATGTATATATGATGAAATTTTATTTTAATTTATGTTATATATATGATGAAATTTAATTGATTTTGATTAATTATCGTTTGATTTAAATTTTGTTGACAATTATAAAAAAATATTAAATAAAAAAAATTAAAGAAGAAAAAACTGAAAATATAGCATTTATATTAAATGCAAACAAAACATATATAACGAATGAAGCTCATTGATCAAACGACAAGTCGGGCACACATAGACACTCCGTGGGAGTTTTCGAATTCGATCCCTCATGCACGTGGCCTTCCACTAATTAATTCCGCTGATGGAGCGAGGGCCAATCAACTCTCGTTAATTACAACAAAAAAGAGGATTGTCGAGGGCAAGAATCAATAAACCATTGCTAATTAGTGAGGGTTCGAGCCCTTGCTGAATGCATATGATTTCTCGCACTCGTTATTTAGGGAGAGTTTTTAAGGGCTAGTCTTATGTGAAATATTTCATTCATGCATTTCATACTAATTTGACTAAGTCAAAACCCTAAACCCATTTAGCCAAAAAGTCAAATTAAGATAATTTAAAAAATTTCGCAGGTCATAAGCCCATATTCGGGTTGCCCATAAAATTCGCGGGTCACAAACAGGTGGTTTACTATATGACCAAAATATTGTTACTACAAGGTCAAAAAATTACCACTACAAGGCCAAAAATTTAATACTACATGTCAAAACATTCTGTAAATTCATCCAAAAAATTAACTGTCTAGAATATTTTTAGACATGTAGTAATACACTTTTAACCTTGTAGTGATAAAATTTTGGTCTTGTAGTAACATTGTTTTATGCATGTAGTAGCCGAATAAGTCAGAATTTTTTTAGTAATTTTGCTAAAAAAAAAAAAAAGTGTCCAGAATATTTTTGGACTTGTAGTAATACACTTTTGTTCTTGTAGTGACAAATTTTATGTCATGTAGTAACATAGTTTTAGTCATGTAGTAAGATAGTAATATTTTAGAGCGAAAATAAATATTACTCCTATAATTAAGGTTGACCCGCTTTAACCGCGTTGACCCACTAATTTTGACCTAATTTATCAATATTACATGTATACAATATTGCATATAAGTTTTTGTCCGTTTTTAAAATTCCCTAGTCATTAAGTTAGCGAAGAGCTTTTTGCCGAGGGATGCCAGTCCTCATTAATTTTATATGATAATAAATTAAAATTATTTATAATGTACTAATTGTTTTTTGTAACACTAATTTTAATTAAGACATAGTGAGTGGACGTATCATCATGTGCATATAAGACTTGACATTCGTTTAATTAATGGTGGCTAGATATGTGCAAAATCGAAATCGGTACCGTAACCTTAAAATTAAGGTTCGATTTCGGTATTGAAAATTTAAAATCGAAATCGCTATTTTTTTTTTAATTTTAAATATTCTTTTTTTATAAATACCTCAATTTCAACTCATTTTTTTACACCAACTCCTTTCAACTCTTATGTAGTAGTTTATTTTCTAAAAATATGAGTAAAAACGAGCGTACAAACGAAAAAAAAAATCTCAAATCGGTTGAATTAGCGGTATAAAACCGTAAGTTCGTAACCGTAATCAGTCCGATTCGATTTTGATTCGTAATTTCCAAAAATCGAAACTGTCGATTTCGATTTTAATGGTGGGGGAATCCAAGGCAGGCTCTACAGATGGTGACATGGACAAACACGTCGGATCCAAAAGGAGTTGGCAATGTTCACGTGAGAGGGGTGTGTGTGTGGTGGGGGTGGGGGGTGTAAAACACCACCGCACAGTGTCAGTGGTTCACGTGAAAAGCTTTATGCATTTTTCCACTTCCTTTAATTTAATTTTCATTTTGGCTTTATCATCTCACCCAAACTTAATTCCATAATTTAATTGGGGGCTCCATTCGACCTAAATTCACCCCATCATTAATTCGACCAATAAATTAAACTTTATAAATGATGTAACGATTTATTTTAATTGCCTCTAATTTTTTTTCATTTTTCATAATTATCTTTATTTTGATTTTGGGGTATAATAATAAAAATATACATAAAGATATAATCAAATTTGTATTATTTTTAAATAGATTTTCTTATTTATTACTCTCTCTGTCCCGTAATAACTTGCATGGTTTGACCGATACATGTTTTAAGAAAATTGAATTTAGTGGTTGTTTAGGTAAGATAAATTAGAGGAATTTTAGGTGATTTAATGAGGTGTAAAAGAGATTTGGTAAGATAGAGAGGAAAACGTTAGTCCAAAATAAATGACAATTTTAAAAATAAAATAATGTTGTGAGAGTATTAATTTTATGCATTATTATATTAAGAGTTTACAAGTAATCACGGGATAGAATAATATTTATTATGCATGATCTATTCCAAACAAAACATTATCCTCAATTATCTAAAAGTATGTTTTTGAGTGAGATACACTACAAGAAAATTGACTTTTAATGATAAAAATCATGTCATAAAATTTATAGTTTAAAATTTTTAATGACAAAAATTGACTTTTAGTCACATGTCATGTTATTATTTTCAATTTCTATCACTAAAAACTTTTATAGATGAAGAAGCAATACTGAAAGAATTTTATCAATAAAAATCAATTTTCTTATAGGGATGTATCTTCCAAATCATTAAAATGTTAAAAAATTCACGTGACATTATGACCTCATGATTATCTAAACCGAAACATCTCTTCCCTCACTTTATGTATACACATATCTTTTTACAAATTAAACCACCGAAAATATTTTCAAAGTAAAAAATAAGTTTTCTTTCTGGACTAGAAAGTCTTCGATCCTCCTACTAAAAATAGTAATGTTCTTTTCCTTCCATTGGTGACGAGGACTAAAGTTATATATTTTCAGTTGCATCCACGACATTCGATAGAAGTGGGGATTTCTATCTTATTTTCTGGACATTTATGTGAAGTATGTATGAGAATAGGTCATCTGATCTTTATAAACGAGGATAAGTCATCTGATCTTTATATACGAGAATAGATAATCTGACATTTATAAAAGAGGATATGTCTTCTGATTTTTATAAACGAGAATATGTCTTATAACCTTTATAAACGAGTTGATGTTAGTCCATAATTCAGTACCATGTTCAAAGGTCGATTTCTGCCTCGCTGGGTGTCTCTCGGAGTGGGAATACCTAGGAGCTACCCAATACCTTACCCTCTCAATCCCTTTCTCTCTCTCTACCTAACTCTCTCATCTCTCTTTGATTTACAAGTTTATTAAATAATGTAATTAGTTGGCTATCAGTGAAAGACCTAAATATTAACTAATGTCTTAACAATTTAATTTAAAAGGTCAATTAAAGCAAGATATAACAGTGTTATAAAAATATAACCACAAAAAAAACTTGAAAATAAAATGAGTTCAATAAATTTTAATCACAAATAGTTGACATCCACCGCCTCTCTACTATCAACTCATCAATCTGAAATGGTAAGTATGTAAACACACTCAATGAAAATATGTTTGCCAAAACTAAAGATCAGATCACGTTGATATTCAAATTATAAATAGCAACTCAAAAGAATTTAAATATACTCTCAAAAACTAAAGATCAGATCACGTCTGATGTAGATAAGATGATTTGATCTCAGAGTGCAAGTGTATGTAGCAGATCAAGATATCAAACCTACTGATTGCTTAATCAACTGGTCAGTTGGAAAGCCATCTTAACAGCTAAGGTGCATGCGAAAAATGTGTAGGCCCTGAATGTTTAGACTCGTGGGTTGATATGAAAACCTTTTAAAGAATGACTTTAAAATAATGAATGAGATCAGCTGATATATGATATCTGCTGATTTATAAAACTTAACTTATGAGTTTTGACTCTTTTATAAAACATATGATTTTAACAAATGTGAACAATATAGACATTATGAATAATATACAGAATATAAATAAAGCTATAAATGAACACACATATTTATAGTGGTTGAACAACTTGTTCTACGTCCACTCTCACTAATCAGATAGTGAAATTATATTCCTTGCTGCTTTATAGTCCCAAGAGAAGACTTTTGATCAAGATACATAACTCCTTGTGTATATACGAATCTACTTGTTGGTTAGAGAACAAGTACCCTTGACAAACTGGTTTCTACAAATAAATATAAAGGTATGTTTATAACGAACTCAATGTGTTGAGAAACACACTGGATATCTAAGCACTAAAGATAGGAATCTGCTTGCAGGCTTAGAATCAGAAACTTAGAGCTAAGGATAGAAAATCTTTGCTGGCTCTAAAGAACTCGATACTGGTATTTCAGATAGATGAGTGTTCTTGATATCTGCTGATTTCTGAGAGTTCTTGCGTGGAGTTTCCGTAAGTTGTTCCAAAGAACAAGTGTTGTATTTATAGAGGATTTGGGCTCCAAAACTAGCCGTTGGTGAAAGACTAGCCGTTGCATCAAATCTTCTATTTAAGGATAGAGATCTTCATGAGTTGATGTATTCCTTGATTTCTGGTACGACATTTCCTTAAATGGAAACGTGCATTAAATGCTTGTACGACTCTGCATAAAGGTCTCTGAATTCCTAGTCCACGTCAACTTCATAGATGCGTTGTCATCTTCCTATTGGTCCACATCAACCGAGTTTTTAGACTATTTGTCTTGTCTTTTGTTAGAGCAATTCAGAACAGGTCCGACATTCTCTTTGTCTTCTGTTATTTTAGCCTTAAATGCATCTTTAATGAGCTGCCACTTCTTCAAATGCTTATCATCTTAAATGCTATCTGTCTTCTGAAATTCAGACGAACTTGACATTAATACTCTTTAAGGATTCTTCTAGACAAAATCAGGTGAGCTCATATTTGCTTAATGGTCTTCTGATTTGTTACAGCTTATCATATAGTTACTTTCAGTTGATAAGGCATACATCAATCTTTCAATCTGATTTTACCAATGAGCTTCAATGTCTTCTATTCTTTAGTCTTCTACTCTTCAAGTCTTGAGCGAGTGCGCGTTTAACCAAGTTGTGATATCAACTGATATACATACAACTGATTCACTTGACTAAGACTTAGACTATCACATTACTTCTAAGCTTTATAAGAAAAACTTAGGTAACCTATTTCTAGATTACAAATTATTATTCTAAACCTTACTCTATTGATCTGGTTTTGGCCATCAAAATTAAGCTTAGAAATTACAATCAGATTAGGGTCTTGGATGAATATCCCAACAATTTCCCCCTTTTTAATGAAGCCAAAACTAACTAAGCTAAGTTATCAGATCAATTAGTTAATAATTTGAAATTCATCAAAGGTTAGAAATAATAAATATAGAACACATGTAACTTCTGAAGAAGACAATGAGAAGTTGTCTGAAGCTGGAAAAGTAAGAACTTGTATTAATCAGAGCATAAGGAAATGAGATTACAAATACAAGAATTACTTATTAGCTAAATAGATATGTCTTCAATAGACGCCATAAGTTTGGTAGACTCTCTTCTTGATTTCTCGAACAATTTGTTTGTCTCGAATCTTCTCATCCAAGACGATGTTCTATGAAAGCAGACCAGCCTTCCAGTAGGAAAAATCAGTAGAAGAATGTAGATATTATTTTCAGTTGCTTCTTTCATCACAATTCTAAGGAACTCTTCGTCTTTTCTAGTGAGAAAGCCTTCGAAACAACTGAATGCCGTCTATTGGTCAAAATCTCCCCATCTATGCGCAAAATAGTAGATTATCTACTATTGCCTTTTCAGATTCAGCCATCACAGATTATGAACAGGTTCAAGGAAGTCATCAATCTATTGATCTGATTTCTCTGTGAGTTCCTCTTGATCTTCTTCTACATCATCTTCGATGCCTTCTAGAATTGGCTCTTCAACTGGTTTCTTCTTCTTTTGTAGAGTATTCCTTCTTTTGTAGTTCGAGCCAAAAGGTGCAGATTGCTTCCTCTTCGATTCTGTTTGACGTCGTTCCTCATCTATTGGTGCAGGGCGTCGATTCCCTTTCCTTAGAGCAATAGGAACATTGTCTTCGTCTTCTTCTGTTTGAGCACGAGGTAAAGCAAGTGCTTCTTGTTGAACTGCTGGTTGCTTTTGCATCTGAATGTCTTCATTTCTTGCAATCACAGCATCAACTATAATAGCTAGGGCAAGGTCAGACATATGATGAGTAGAATAATCAGATGTGGAAGGAATTTGTGAAATTCCCCCTTGAGAAGTGAATTCCTTCATCTGTTCTGCCTGCTTCTTAAGTTGCTCTTCTGCATCTGCTAATCTCCTAGCCAGATCAGATTGAACCTCTACTGATTTCTTCAGTTTCTCAGAAACTTGCATGGATAACTTAGCTCTGGCCTCTTCTTCCCCCTTTTTGGCTTCATCAATATGGGAAGTGAGCGCTTGACTAAGCTTCTTGAATTGATCTTCATTGGAAAAGTTGGCATTGTTTAGCACATCAATTGTTGTCTTCTCTAAATGTTCAGTAGCCAAAGTTGCAGCTTCTGATGCAACTTCTGAAGCGACCTGTTTTATGTCTGGAACAACAGGTGCAAGTTCGAGTCGTGCCTTCAAATCTTCAACAATGAGGGAAAGTTGATTCTTGGTCATCTTCAACTCCTCTTTTTCCTTTTCCATTTCAAGGTTAAGGTCCTTCGACTGTTCTAACTGCTTCAACAATGTTTCCCTTTGAGCAGATGAAATCTTCTCTATCTCCTGATATTTAACTTGGAGATGCTCAGTAGAAGAGTGCTCTCGGGCCATGTTTTTTTTTTTTTTCCAGCTCTTCTTCTTTGCTGTCGTCAATGACCTTTAATAAGTCTGCTCTGCCATTCTGATCCATTTCTTCTAAGGTTTTAGCCATCAGCTCTCCACTTTGCTTAAGTATGTCGTTTACAGACTTTGTGATGGTTATGTAAAGATCAACATCAAAATACTTCTTCATGTTATCACGAACGACTTTATAGATGTTGTTGTAGTTGGTCTTCTCACCATCTTCAATTCGACAAGCATAATCTCTAATCTTGGGAGCGAGATCCTCGAAAACAAACTTTGATTGTTCAGCAACCATCAAAGAGATAAAGGGCAAATTGACTTCTGAATCCATTATCTTCAGCTTATACTAGATGATATCGTCCAAGTTGATCTCATTTGTAATGGTAGCAGTCGAAGTGCCTGCTTGCTGATTTTCAGAATTTGCCACAAGGGATCGCATCAATTCCCTAACTATCCTTCTTGCATAAACTTCTCCTTTCCTAGGAGTATCAACTTCATTCAGAATCATAACATCATCTTCGTCTTCAATATCAATGATGGCTGATCATCAGCTGTTTCTTTCTCTTCTTCCATCTCATCTGAAACCTTCTCCTCAGCTTCAAGAGCTGGGTGTTCATCATTTTTAGATCCCTGAATCTCTGAGACCGGGGGCTGTGAATATTTAGCTACCACAATTGCTTATGATTGATCGAGATGAACATTGGACTATACATGTTCTGTATTGATTGTCTCCATCACCAGGGCAAAAGCAAATTTGAGTACTAATGCCTCCGAGCCTAAAGACTCATCTTGGGCAGGTACTTCAGCTATTTGCATAGCATCAGTCTCTAGCTTTGCTGATTTCTCAGCATCATTGCCAGACTGTTTAGGTGAACTCCCACCTAAATCAATTGTGGGGTCAGCTGATCCTGCATCAGCTTTCCCCCCGACTTGATCCTTTGAAAGATCTTCATCGTTGGTCGTGCCCATATCAGCTCCGGATTCATATCCATCGTCGCTTTGATCTTTTTGTTCCTTAGCAGTTTCTGGAACTTGTAGCTTTGAAAGATGTCCAAGCTTTCTGAAAGTGCATCATTAGAAGCAAGATCATAGGCACATTCAATTTCAGCAGACTCTAACTGCTCTAACTCCCAGTCATAGAAAATGTTTAGGTCTCCTTTATCTGCTATGGCTTGAGTGAATTGATGAACACCCGAGCCAAGAATCTCTGTCCACGACTAAATTCACAGAATTTGCTCAAAGATAGCTTTGTGCTTCAACAACTCTGGGAACTTTAACTTCTAGTTCCGCCTCGATCTGCACTCGATTGAACTGATCCATCGGGCCAATGGGGTAGGTTGAGAGATTGGGGTTGTAAGGCTTAGGGATTTGAAGTGAAGGGGTGGATGTGTCGATTGTATCTGATCGAGCAGCATCAAAAGTGGTTTCAAATTGGGTAGGAGAGGGAGAAGTAGAAGTTTCAGCCACTTCTGCTGTAATTTCCAAAGGTTCGATTTGGGGATCAACAGACGTGAGGTCTACTAAGACATGGGTTTCAGAGACTATAATAGGTTCTTCAGAAGTTAGAATAGGCTATGGGGTTGAGTTAGAAGGGTCAATGTCAATAATGGCCATTTGGGACAAGTCTTTTTCCTCAGCTGTAGAAGTATTAGTTGAAGTAGGTTTTGGTTCTGTTTGGGTAAGTTGGGTTTTAAGGTTGGATGGTGGACAGTGGGTAGATTTGGTAGGGGGTTGGGATGATATAGGTTGGTCTTCAAGAGGGGCTGAGGAAGAGTCTAAGGTAAGTTTTCGATTTACCTTGGATCTTGCCTTGGTTGGTTTGGTTGGCTTAGGTGGAGTGGGAGCAGATTCAGGAGCTTGTTCAGAAGATTGAACTTCTGCAGCTTTAAACTCGTCTTCTGATTCCGTAGATTCAGAATAGGTAGATTTTGATGGGACAACAGTTGGCTTGACCACCTTGGATTTTAGCTTAGGCTTCTTTCGAGGAGCTTCAGCTGTAGAAACATCTCCTCATTTCTTCCTCTTAGCAGCCTCTGCCTTGTTCGTTTTTTCAGCAGTCAACATCCATTTTTAACCACGAAACACCTTGCTTGGGGCCCAGTTCTTCTTGCCTGGAAGAAGATGGAATAAGAGATAGTTGATCTTCGTGACACAGTTCAACTTTGATTCCGGCCAGAAGATGCCGTCTTTATTTTTCCTGATTTTGGTAGCCTCTTGAGTGTATCTCAGAATGAAATACCTATGCCAGTTGATTTTCACTCTGTCCAGAATTGCCTTCATCACTCGAATTCTGGGCAAGGTGATTCCATCCAAAGATGAGTGATGACCCATCAACGTCTTGCACACAATGTCGAATAGGTCTCTGAACCTCTCCTTCAATTGGCTTCTTGAGAACGCTTGTTGCTAGATCAACAAATTGGGGCATCATAAATTCATGAAGAATGACACATTCCTCCCCATATTTGTACTCCTCTGGATTCACCAATCCTTCATCCTTCAAACCAAAAACCTCTTCGAACACTTCTGGTTAAATTGTTACTGTTGGGAATAAAATGAGATTTTGATTAAGATACCCAAACCCCTTAATTCATGCCATATGAGATAAGTCAATATGTTTCAGGAATGTTGGAACATATAGATCAGGCTAGTTGAACAAACTGACATGTTAGGCATCAAATGAGATTTCCTTGTTCCCTATTGATCTAAGATGTTGATATTTATGATGTGTTATTTCTGTTTTTGCTCTGATTGGTTAATTGACTATCATCATGCTTTGTAATGCTCAAATGATATATGAATGAAAATTAACCATTTTGCTTCAAGAGATAATATCTCATTGTCTAAACTTGCCTGACTTAACCTATATGTGATTAAACTGTGATTGTACTAACATTTTCTTTCAGGAAATTTGACCTAGTCATCTCTACTGAAGACATATGTAATAGTATAGTCAAGTCACCTTTGTATAGGTTTTAGCATCATCAAAAAAGGGGGAATTGTTTGGAATAAAATGAGATTTTGATTAAGATACCAAAACCACTTAAGACATGCCATATGAGATAAGTCAATATGTTTCAGGAATGTTGGAACATATAGATCATGCTAGTTGAACAAGCTGACATGTTAGGCAGCTTATAGATGTTAGATGCATAAGTTGAGGAGGAACACAAGCATAGAAGATTACAAGAATCAAGTTCCTCAACACTCAGAACTAAGAAGATCTCAACCCTGCTGATAGTCAAGTGCTCAACTCTGCTGATAGCAAAATCAGCTCAGTAAGGAAGACAACCTCTTTAATGGTGATACTAAAAGAATACACCAATTGGACCAAGTCCACTAATATGTATACAAGCAAGATCAGAAGAGATGTCCAGTAGAGTTGATCAACACACTAAAAGTGAAGTGTTCAAATCAAGTCTAAGTCAAGAGATAACTGTGCTGATAGGGTCAATTCCACTGATATGGAGGAATGCATACATAGAAGCTATCAATTATGATCAGTGAAGATATGGAGCCAACTCAACTGAAAGAAGATAGTCAACACTGCTGATAAGCCAAGTCAGCTGAAAGTGATAAGCTGATCAGTCCTTACGATAAGGAAAGTTGTCCCTTATCATAGATCAATGATTAGAAGGAATGTCCATTGTTTGTCTACTAAATCTTCAAATTAGACATTGGGAAGAGTGCATCAAAGTCAAGACAAAGAGCTTCAAGCCGTTTACTTCCCAAATCAAGGACATGTCACTTTCAAGAATTTGTCTTCACGTTGCTAAGTTTAAGGAAGACAAATATAGACATTTTGAGGCTGTCTCTCCAACAGACATAACCTCATCTTGTTCTATAAATACTGGAGTTTGGAAACCATTCAAGGCATCCAACTAGTCAAGGAAACTACAAGCATACAAGCCTTCAAACTTTCAAAAGAATACATTATTCTTTAGTTTCCAAACACTTTCAGTTCATAACTAAGCCTGAAACTCATTGTATATCTATCAAGCTTAGAGAGATATCCTATCCTTATACAGTACTTCATTGTAAAGGATATCTCACCATAGTTGGAACCAACATCAACCCTTTAACCTTTCTAGGAAAGTGAGGAAGATTTGTTGTAGAAGTGTGAGGAACTAGAACTGTCAAGTGTAGAACAGTTTAGTTCAGAGTTGAGTGAGAGTACTAGGACTCTGAATTCCTAGGGATCAAGGCACTAAGGAGTAGTGTGGTTGATCAGTGCACCTTGGCACTATAAAACAAGTTAATTCCAAGTGAAGGAATTATTCTGTTAAATCAGGAAAAGTGGATGTAGGAGCTTGAGTCTCTGAACAACTATAAATGTTGGTCCTGAAGGAGTATATAACAAGTGTATGAGGGGGAGGGGGGGGGGAATACACTTGTATGCAAATCTTTTTCAAACTTTAACCAAACTGTTTTCAGCAAGGTTGTCCTGGACAACTCTTCTGATATGAATAACTCTTAAGAGATAATCAAATTACTAAGTACTTAGTTCAATAACTATCTAAATGAGTTATATGTGCAGAATAGTGGTTGTCCCTTTAGTTTAAACTCCTTTTTAGTTCTGAAATCCTCTTAACACTTAAATTGGTTTTTCAGGGAACTTGTCCAAGACAGTTTTGCACAGTCTTAAGTATATGTCTTTGAAAAGTCAGTTTGTGTGCTGTGTATGATTGTGTTGTTTGAATGAAAGTACTTTGAAAGTAAATCAACAAAAGAGTCATAATGGTTCAGGGACTCAAACTCCTACATCCACTTTCCTTGATTTAACAGGATAATTCCTTCTCTCTTGGAATTACTTGTTTTATAGTGCCAAGGTGCACTTGATCAACCACACCACTCCTTGGTGCCTTGATCCCTAGGATATCAGAGTCCTAGTACTCTTTCTCAACTCAGAACTTACCGTTCTTCTCTCAACAGTAGGTTCTTTACACCTCTACTACAACAACCTTCTATCTCTGTTTTGGAAAGGTATAAGGGTTGAACTTTGGTTCCAACTAGGTTGAGATATCCTTTACAATGAGTTCAGTGTAAAAGGATAGGATATCTCTCTAAGCTTGTATGGATATACAATGAAGTTCATTTATATGAAGTGTATGGAAGACTAAGAATGTCTTTTGAGAGCTATGAAAGGCATATGAGCTTGTAGCTTCAGAATTGTTGATCACTAGTTGGTTTCCTTCAAAGGTCTCCACACTTCTATATTTATAGAACAATTTGAGGATTTGCCCGTTGGAAAAATAACCTCAAATTGCCTATATTTGTCTTCCTTGAACTCTGCAACTGGAAGACAGTTTCTTGAAAGTGACATGTCCTTAATTTGGGAAGTAAACGGCTGTAAGCACTTTGTCTTGACTTTGAAGCACTCTTCCCAATGTCTGACTTCAAGATTCACTTGATCAAACATGGACATCACTTCTGATGATTGGTCCTATGATAAGGACAACATTCCTTATCACTTGGACAGTTCTGCTTATCACTTTCAGCAGAGTTTGCTTATCAACAATGTTGGCATTGCTATTCAGATGACTTGGCTCTTTCTCTTTCCATGCATATCTCTTGATGGTCTTTGAGCATTCATGGCTTTAGATCAGTAGCTTTGACCTTCTCAGCACAGTTGGGCTTGTCTTGAAACTGTTCTGGTTCAAGTGTGCTGAGACATTTTTGCTATTCAAACCTTCTGAGTCTTTTCATATACATCAGTAGGCTTGGTCTTGATGATGCATTCTAATCAATTGATCTTTAGATAGGTTGCAACATAACTAAGCTGACTTGATCAACACAGTTGTCCATTGGGTACCTTCAGCAGACCTAAGGTCAATTTGATTCTAAGCCTTAAGGGGACTTGATTCTTGTAATCTTCTAAGCATGTATTCCCCCTCAACTTGTGCATCTAAGTCACTAAGAGCTGCCTAACAGTTCAGCTTCTCAACTAGCCTTAAGCTACATGTTCCAACGTTCCTGAAACATGTTCATTTCATTTTGACTTATCTAAATGGCATGTCTTAAAGGGGTTTTGGTATCTTAATCAAAACTTCTCATTTTATTCCCAACAATTTCCCCCTTTTTGATGATGCCAAAACCTATACAGTCTATGCAAAGGTGACTTGACTACACTCATTAGATATATCTTCAGTGGATGTGACTTAGGTCAAATTTCCTTAAAAGAAACATGTTAGTGTAATCACAGTTTAAGTGCATATAGGTGTAAGTCAGGCAAGTTGAGACAATGAGATGTTATCTCTTGATTCACAAAACATTCAACTATCATTCATATAATCATTGGCATTACAAGCATGATGATAGTCAAACAAACTTATCAGAGCATGAATTAGAGAAATTACAGAAATACATCATTTGATCAGAGCAAACATATGATCATGTGCATAAAGAAACATGTGATCAGAGCAAAACATAAATCAGTAGACTTTAAACAGTTTTCAGCAGAGATGACCAAATCATCAATATCAGCAGCCAAGATCAAATATTCATCCAATTCAGCACTTAAGGAAAATAAGGGACAGGAGGACTTAGCAGGTTCAGAGATTGTCTTCAGGAGGTGGCACCATTCCATATTGTGCCCAAACTCTCTTCTTCAGCTCCATTGCCTCTTGATTTGTTCCCTTTGGCCCAAGCACCATCCTATTCAGCTTCAGAATCTTGAAGAACTCTTGAAATATCTGTGATTGGTCAATGAAGCCATCTTTCTTGGGGGGCATGTAAATGATTGGTTTAGGGGCTTTGAACTCAATTCTTGCCATATCTGCAGCAAGAAGTTGTTGGTAGAGTTCCTTGTGATAGTCAATCATGAACTGAGTGAAAGTGGAGTTGGGATCTTCTTCCATCCATCTGCCTATGACATAGTAATCATAGACAAACTCCCTCTTGGCTTCCTCCCAGTTATCATTTAGCTGGATTGGAACCCATCTATCCATGTGTGGATATTTGGTGTCCATCTGGATCAGCAACTGGGGCTTCAGTTTGTTGTAGGTAGCCCTCTTCCTCCTTGGCTTCTGGAAATCTGCTCTTCTTTTGTCTCTAGCCCTGTTGGCTTCCATTATCTGATCCATTTTCTCTTGAGCTCTCATCATGGCCAACTTTTGCTGAGTTTCAACATCTTTGCCATAGCCTTCCACAAAGAGCTTAGATGGATCATTTGCTAGCACTGGAGTCTTTTTCTTTGGTTCAGCTCAAAAACCTTCTTCAAACAATATCTCAACATTCTCTTGAGTTTTAGCAGGCTTGGGGCATTCAACAGACTCAGTTTCAACAGTCTTGTTAATCTCAGCAGATTTTTCCTCTTCAGCAGTCTTGTCCTTTTCAGCAGCTTTGACCTTCTTAGAGGTAGGCACTTCTTCTTCTACTCTGAATTCAGCAGGTAGATCTAAGCTGTTGGGAAAGTCAGTAAATGTTTCAGCTTTTCTCTTCTTTCCCTTAGCCTTTTTGATTTGCCCTCTAGTCTGGACACCTTCAGTGGACTTGTCTAGTCCTGTCACTTCACCTCCAGGCCTTTGCTGAAGTCTTGCTCCTTCTTCCTGAGCAGATGCCACTGAGTTTTTCAGAGCAATAGCTAGTTGCTCATCTTCATCTAAGTCTTCCAAATTCAGGACTGATTTCTCTTTTCCTTTGGTTTCAGGCAACTTTTCTTTTCCTTTGCTCCCTTCTCCAATAGTTAAGGCACCTTTTGCTCTTGCTCTTGCTCTTTCTCTTTCCCCCTTTTTGGCAGCATCAAAGCACTAGAGCTTGAGATCACTCATTTTAGAGGCCATAAGGGACTATGCCAGGTTCAGTGATTTCATCTCCTCAAGCAGATATACATTCTCATCATGTATGTTCTACATTCTATCACTACTCAAGCTTAAAAAAGCAAGAACAGACTTCATTTTCTGCTCCACAACCTGCTCCATGGTTGTTTTGAGGGATGCATCAAGGGTAGCCTTAAGGAAATCAGTAAGGTTGGCCACTGCAGATTCAACAATTTTGGCCATCACCTCTTGAGTAAACTTTTCTGAGGCTGCTTTGACCATAGCTAGCCTCATCTCCTCTGCTCTTCTCCTCTGAAGGGTAGTCTTCTTGCCTATTGCTTGCTTGATAACCAGCTTCAAGGCCTTTACATTCTTATTGTGATTGTCCATCAGCAGCTTTTGATCTTTTCTGACCTCCTTGGTGAAAGACTCCATGCTTTCCTTAGTTTTCTGAACTTTTGTGGAGATGGTTTGCAAACCAGATTCTACTCCACTGATCCTAGCTTCAATGGTGGGTAACACCACTTCTTCAGAGCCAGTCAGCCTCATCTCTACTAATGCCAAGGTTCTACCTTGCTCATCCAAGGCCTTTGAAGTCTCAGCATGGGCAGTTTCCACTTGATGGACCAAGGTGTCCAACTTTGCTAATTGCTCTCCAGGGATAGTTTGAGCCATACTTGTATCAACCTGTACAGGGGCATCTGTAAACACATCATCAGCAAAGATTTGATCAAGGGTTACATCTTCAAAATCAGAAAAATCAAACTTGTTAGCAAAAATTCTCTCATCACCCTCACATTCTTTTGTATAAGACTCTGATACATCAGCAATCTTCTTCTCATTTTCAACTCCTTCTTTTCTCCCTTCATTAATAATTTCCTCACAATCAGGGCCAAGCCTCCTCTCCTCAAGGGTTTCTTGAAGTTCAGATTTGACTTAAAGAATAACCTGCCCCTCCTCACTTATACCACCCTCATTTTGTGATACACTCACTATCCTAGTTATGATCACATCTCTCTCATCCTCAACTCCCTCTGATTTTTTGACTAAATCAACCTTTTCAACTCCACCACTTAAACCTGCAGCTTCTTCACCCTCAACAGGGTTCAAAGAAGGCAGTTGTTGGGAGTTCACAGTGCTTGTTTCTAAAGTCACCGAGTCATCCTGAATGGTTAAGAGCTGGTCAGTGTCCAACTCTCCTGACACTGATGAGGTCTTAACCAAACCAGCTTCTAGTGGGGAGGCCTCAACATCATTAAGCTATGCCTTAGGTTCAGAAGAACCTTAATTGGCTGATGCATCTTTGGCTGTGTTACCATCTTTAGTCAACACCTCTGAAGATACAGAGCCCTTCCTATGATAGGTCAAGTAATGGATTGTGGGCTGTTTGGGACCAGAGGGGTTGGGATTTGTGGGATCATTACTGTCATCATCATTTGAGCTACTTTCAGGGTGTTTGAACTCTTTGGTAATTCTGTCCTTCTCTTCAGCAATTTTGTCTGCCACTAGCTTTGCAAAGACTTCCTCATCAGTCAGGAATCTTGTCTTGTTCACTCCTGCAAAGTGTAGCAGCCTACTCTCCTCAATTTTCCACCAATTTTCTCCCTTATCTTGTATAACTTGGGCAATCTCCATGATGGTCTTATCTTTAACATCAACTAGAGCTCTCAAATTATGGAACTACCTTTGCAATCTTGGGAATTCAGCAAGATTGGGATACAAACTATCCACAGTAGCTCTGGCTCCACCTCTGAGCATACCTTCATAAGTATACTCCTCCTCATCTCTACTATATTGGGGACTTTGGGTTATAGGGGAGTTGGCTCTGGGTTTAGAAGGGTTGGTTTAAAGGTTGGCTTTAGGGAGATTGGGTTCAGAAGGATTGGCTTCAAGGTTGGCTTCAGGGAGATTGGGTTCAGAAGGATTGGGTTCATCAATGGTTTCTTCAGTTGCTTTTGAGAGCAATGGTTCTGAAGTGGTTTTGCTCAGGTGAGTTGGCTCAAATAGAGCAGCTTCTAGGAACTTAGAGTAATTCAGCATGGATGAGTCAAGGGGTGACACCAATCTTGACTCATCTACTACAATGTCAGCCAATACATCTATTGGGCCTCTTTGAGCAGCTCCCTCAGGAGAATGTCTCTTTGTTAGGTTTAGAGGGATGATGGGTTGGTCTTGGGGGGTTATATGGGTCTCAGGAGAGTTGGGCTCAATGGTTTGGGTTTCAGGAAGCTTGGATTCTGGGGTTCTAGATTCAGGGGAGTTGGATTTGGACTTAGACTTAGACTTTGTTCTACTTTCAGCTCTACTTTCCCTTAGGGCAAATTGCAAAGTCTGCTCCTCCTGAAGCTCTAGCATCTTTTCAGAAGGCTTGGCCCTTCTCTTGCTAGCTCTTGAGCTTCCACTCCCTTCCTCATCAGGGACAACCTTCCTGATCCTCTTCTCTCCCTTCTTCTTATTCACCACCATTGGAAATCTTTCCCTTATCTTCTCAGAATCTGAGGGCACTTTGTTGGTCCTGAAAGGAGTATATAACAGGTGTATGGGGGGGGGGGGAATACACTTGTATGCAAATTCTTTTCAACTTAGATCAAACCAGAGTTCAGCAGGTTTGTCTTGGACAACTCTGCTGAAGATGTATAACCTTTTCTAAGATAACCAAGCTACTAAGTACTACAGAGTACTTAGTTGAATGACTATCTAGGTTGGTTATAAGTGCGGAATAGTGGTTGGCCCTTTAGTTTAAACTCCTTTAAGTTCTGAAATCACTTAAGCAAAATAGTCCAGTTTTCAGGGAACTTGTCCAATACAGTTTTGCACAGTTTTTTAATATAAGTTCTTTTGAAGATCAGTTTTGTGTGCAGTGTTGAATGTATGAAAGTGCTTGAAAGTAAATCAACACAAGAGTTTATAGTGGTTTAGAGACTCAAGCTCCTACATCCACTTTCCCTGATTTAACAAGATAATTCCTTCACTCTTGGAATTAACTTGTTTTATAGTGCCAAGGTGCACTTGATCAAGAACACCACTCCTTGGTGAATTGATCCCTAGGATGTCTAGAGTCCTAGTACCCTTTATCAACTCAGAACTGAACTTTTCTTCTCTCAACAGTCAGCTCCTACCACTTCTACTACTACAACCTTCTCACTTTCTCACTTGAAAGGGGTAAGGGTTGAAGTAAGGTTCCAACTAATGAGATATCCTTTACAATGAAGGTCAGTGTATAAGGATAGGATATCTCTCTAAGCTTTGTATGGATATACAATGATGTACAGCTTAGAAGAAGTGTTTGAAGACTAAGAATGTCTTTTGAGGACTTTTGAAGCTTCAGAATAATTGTTCAGTTGGATGTAGAATGGATGCTTCAAATGGTCTTCACACTTCTTGTATTTATAGACAAATTTGAGGATTTGCCCGTTGGAGAGGCAGTCCCAAATTGCTATAAATGTCTTCCTTGAGTTCTTCAAACTGGAAGACAGATTCTTGATAGTGACATGTCCTCATTTGGGTAATAAACGGCTTGTAAGACTTTGTCTTCATTCTGCAGCACTCTTCCCAATGTCTGACTTTAAGATTCACTTGTTAGGACTTGGACATGGCTTCTGAAGTTTGTTCCAATGATAGGACAACATTCCTTATCAAATGGACAACTCTGCTTATCACTATCAATAGACTTTGCTTATCAGCATAGTTGGCTTGCTCTTCTTCAGATGACTTGACTCTTTCCCTTTGCTTCAGTATATATGATCTCAGCATGATACAATGAAGTCTTTTAGGGTGTAGCTGTCTTCATTTCTTCAGCATAGTTGACTTTCAAGCATCAGAACATTTGTTCTGGTTTAATTGTGCTGAGACAACTCTTCTGGACAACTCTCCTGATCAGCATACTTGGCCTTTGAGCTTCAGAACCTTTGTTCTTGCTTTAATTGCACAGAGACAACCTCTCTAGACAACTCTCCTGATCAGAGCATTTGAATAAACTTGGCCTTTTGAGCTTTAGAACCTTTGTTCTTGCTTTAATTGTGCAGAGACAACTTCTCTGGACAACTCTCCTGATCAGAGCATTTGGTTTTCAATAGAGTATGCTTGGCCTTTCATAGGCTTAGTGATTGTTCCAGAATTTGAGCCTTGAGGGGACTTGATCTTGATAATCTTCAAAGCATATGTTCCCCCTCACATTGTGCATCTAATCATCTAAGAGCTGCCTAAACATTTCAGCTTCTCATCTAGCCTTATGCTATGTGTTCTAGCATTTTTAGAACACAATCAATTATGACTTGGCATGTCTCAGGGGGTTTTGGTATTCAATCAAAACATATGTCATTTTATTCCCAACAATTTCCCCCTTTTTGATGATGCCAAAACCTATACATTTTATGCAAAAGTGACTTGACTACACCTATTACATTTATCTTCAGAAGACATGACTGAGGTCAGTTTTCCTGAAAAAGAATGTGTTAGTGTACTCACCATTCATGTTGCAAATAGGTTTCAAGAATAGGCATAGAGAGATTTGTGTTTCTTGTTTCAAAATGTGTTCAACTATCATTAAAATGAGAATCAATACAACATGTTGATAGTTTGAACAAAAACATATCAGAGCATGAGAAACATTACATCTAAGCACAAATTTACTACAAAAGCAGAACTTAATGATATACTCATAAGTCATTAAGCATTTAGGTATCAGAGCAAACATATCAGCAGCTTGAGCATCTTCAGCATAGTTGACCAAAACAACAAATTAGCAACCAACTTAAGTTTTCATCCATTTCAGCATATAAGAGTCAGGAAAACTTATCCATTTCAGAGATCATCTTCTTTAGGTGGCACCATCCCATATTGTGCCCACACTCTCTTCTTGAGTTCCATGGCTTCCTGGTTGGTTCCTTTGGGTCCAAGGGTCATTTTGTTCAGTTTGAGAATCTCTAGAAACTCTCTCAGGATCCTTGACTGGTCAATCCATCCATCCAGCTTTGGAGGCATGTAAATGATAGGCTTGGGGGCATTGAGTTCAATTCTTGCAATATCAGCAGCTGCAAGCAATTGTTGATATAGTTCTCTGTATTATTCTATCATGAACTCAGCAAAGGAAGAGTTGGCATCTCCTCCATTCCATCTGCCAATGACATAATAATCATAGACAAACTCCCTTTTAACCTCTTCCCAAGTGTCATTCAGCTGAATTGGCACCCATTTATCCAAGTGTGGATATTTGGTGTCCATTGAGACCAGTAGCTGAGGCTTCATCTTGCTGTAAGTAGCTCTCCTTCTTCTCGGCTTTTGGAAGTCAGCTCTTCTCTTATCTCTTGCTCTGTTGGCCTCTTCCATCAAATCCATTTTCTCTTGGGCCCTCATCATGGCCAGTTTCTGTTGTGTTTCAGGGTCTTTGCCATACCCTTCATGAAACAACTTTGATGGATAATTGAGTACCACAACCTTTGTCTTCTTTGGTCCAGGTCCAAAGCCTTCTTCATATAATGCTTCCACATCTTCAGTAACTTTGGCACCTTCAACAATGTTGACCATTTCAGAAGACTTGTCTTCTTCAGCAATCTTGGACACTTCAGCATATTTGTCCTTTTTAGCACTCTTTGTCTTTTTGGAGATAGGCTCATCATCATCAATTCTGAACTCAGGAGGCAGATCAAGGCTGTTGGGAAAGTCAGTGAATGTTTCTGCTTTTCTTTTGTTTCCTTTGGCCTTCTTGATTTTTCCTCTAGTTTGGACACCTTCAGCGTCCTTGTCCAAACCAGATACCTCTCCTTCTGGTCTTTGCTGTAGCCTAACTCTTTCTTCTTATGCTGAGGCCATTGAGTTCTTCAAGGCAATTGCTAATTGCTCTTCTTCATCCAATTCTTCTAAATTCAGCACAGCTGGTTCTTTTCCTTTTCCTTCAGCAGCTTTGTCCTTTCCCTTTCCTGGGCTTCCAATGACCAAGGCACCTTTTGCTCTTGCTCTTTCCCTTTCCCCCTTTTTGGCAGCATCAAAGCACTGGGGTTTGAGCTCACTCATTGTTGTAGCCATCAGGGATTGGGCTAGGTTTAGAGACTTCATCTCTTCCAACAAATATACATTCTCATCATGTATATTCTGCATCTTGTCATTGCTCAAGCTAAGGAAAGCTAGAACAGGCTTCATCTTTTGTTGGACAACCTCCTCCAAGGTTGCTTTCAGAGATGCATCAAGTTGGGCCTTAAGATGCTCAGTGAGGTTGGCCACTGTACTTTCAGCAATGTTGGCCAACACTTCTTGGGAAAACTTTTCAGAGGCTGCTTTCACCATGGCAAGTCTTTGTTCTTCTGCTCTTTTCTTCTGCAATGCAGTCTTCTTGCCAAGTGCTTGTTTTACAGTTAGCCTGAGAGCCTTGACATTGGCCTTGACAGTTAGCCTGAGACCAGATTCCACACCACTAATCCTTGCTTCCAATGTGGGTAGCACCACATCCTTAGAGCCTGTTAACCTCATCTCTACAGATGCTAGAGTTCTTCCTTGCTCATTTAATGCTCCTGAAGTTTCAGCATGAGCAGATTGGACCTGATGAGCCAAGGAGTCCAATTTCTCTGATTGCATTCCAAGCAAGGCTTGTGCTGAGCCTGTATCTACTTGGATAGGGGCATCTGTCAAGAACTCATCTGCAAATATTTGGTCAAGGGAAATACCTGCAATGTTAGACAAATCAAACAAGTTAGGGAATAAACACTCATCATCCTCAATTTCTTTTGCATAAGACTCTGATACATCAGCAGCCTTCTTCTCATTTTCAACTCTTTCTTTTCTTCCTTCATTTAAAATGTTCTCACCCAAGGAATCAGGCCTCCTTTCATCAAGGGATTCTTGAAGTTCAGATTTGACTTCAAGAATACCCTGTCCTTCCTCACTTATACCACCCTCTATTTGTGGTACACTCACTATCTTAGTGATTACAACCTCTCTATCATCCACTACTCCCTCTGATTTTTTGACTAAACTCTCCTTTTCAACACCTTCACCTAGACCTGCAACATCTCCACCTTCAACAAGGTTCAAAGATGGCAGTTGTGGGGAGATCACAGTGCTTATATCAGCAGTCACTGAGTCATCCTGAATGATTAAGGGCTGATCAGTGTCCAACTCTTCTGACACTGAATAGGCCTTAACCAAACCAGCCTCTAGTATAGGAACCTCAACATCTTTAGGCTGTGCCTTGGGTTCAGAAGAACCTTCATTGGCAGATGCATCTTTGGTTGTGTTACCACCCTTGGTCAACACCTCTGATGAAACAGAGCCTTTCCTATGATAGGTTAAAAGGGGAGTTGAAAGAAAATTGGGTTCAGGGGGGTTGGGATTGGTTTCAGGAGGGTTGGGTTTTGAGGGGTTTGAGAGATCATCAGGGGAGTCATCATCATTTGAGCTACTATCAGGGTGTTTGATGCCCTTAGCTTTTCTTTCCTTCTCCTCAATGATCTTCTCATCTACTAACTTTGCAAAAACTTCCTCATCAATGAGAAATCTTGTCTTTAGCACTCCAGCAAAGTGTAGTAGTCTACTCTCCTCCACTTTCCACCAATTAGCACCCTTGTCTTGGATGACTTGAGAGATTTCCATCAGTGTTTTGTCCTTGACATCCACTAACATTCTCAAGTCATGGAACATTTTCTGAATTCTGGGAAATTCAGCAAGCTGTGGGTACAAGCTATCCACAGTGGCCTTGGCTCCACCTCTGAGCATACTTTCATAAGTATACTCCTCCCCATTCTCACTAGATGGAGAACTTTGGGCTATAGGGGAGTTGGCTGTGGTTTCATTAATTGCAGCTTCAGGCAAGTTAAGTTCAGGAGGGTTGGCTTCAGAAGGATTGGGCTCAATTGAAGGTACCTCAGTTGCTTTTAAGAGCAATGATTCTGAGGGGGCTTTGCTCAGGGGAGTTGGCTCATGAAGTGCATGTTCTAAGAGTTTGGAGTAGTTTAGCATAGATGAATCAAGAGGGGACAGAAGCCTTGTTTCATCTACTGCTAAGTCTGCTAGCACATCAATGCCACTTCTCTGCACACTTCCTTCTAGAGAGTATCTCTTGGTGAGATTTACAGGGGTGATAGGCTGGTTGGGAGGGGTAACATGGGTTTCAGGGGAGTTGGGTTCAATATTTTGGGTTTCAGGGATGTTGGCTTCTAAGGGTTGGCCTTCAGGGACTTTGGACTCTGGGGTTCCAGAACCAGAAGAGTTGGTCCTGGACTTAGATTTAGTCCTGCTTTCAGCCCTGCTCTCCCTTAGAGCAATTTGAAGAGTTCTATCCTCCTAAAGCTCCAATATCTTTTCAGTAGGCTTAGCCCTTCTCTTGCTTGCCCTACTGCTTCCACTGCCTTCCACCTCTCTCTCAGGGACAACCTCCCTGGGCCTCTTATCACCTTTCTTCTTTTGCCTTGTCTCATTATACTTCAGCCTCAACTCTTCTGAGTGGTCAGAAGGCACATTTACTCCCTCTTCTGCCACTTCATCAACTTCAGCTGATGCTCCTGAGGCTTCTCCTGAAGATATTTGAGACACTTTCTTTGTTTTGACAGCCCTGGCTTTAGTTCTTTTCTTCATCTTAGGCTTTTCTTCAACCTTTTCAGCAGGTTTGACCATTATCATCCTCCTTTGCTCAGTCTTCTTGCTGAGTCTTCTGAACATTATTTTCTGGGCTGGGAGTGGTTTGGCAAAGGTTTGCATTTCAGAGTAGTGAGCAAACTTCTCAATTAGCAAACTTGCCCTGGTGCAATATCTCAATTTTCCTTCCATCACAACCTTGTTGTGAGCTTTTACTTTGAACTTTGCCTTTTCTTTCATCATCTCAGACAGGATGAAAGTTCTCCAATCAAACTTGATGCCTTTATCACTGGCATCAATCACAGCTGCCATAATCCTTATCCTAGGATGGCTTACTTGCTCTAAGCTTCTAGTGTTGCTGAGCAAGCTCTTTGCTACTACCTCAAATAGGATTAAGAACTTTGGCTTGAGTGTTCTCTTGTGTTGAGTAGAGGATAGTGGCCCTGGAGTAATAAGCCATTCTTGAGCAATTTCTTGCTCAAGACCATTTCCATATAATTCTGGATTCCTTCCTTCTAAAGGCAATCCAAAAGCAGCTTCAACCTCTTCCTCAGAAAATTTCACCCTGTGAAATCTTTCCTCCTCTTCTCCTTCTGCTACAAAGGAAAGTCTTGTGGCAACTTCTCCATCTTCGGGTTTGCCTCTCCATTTGAGAAAAGCAAAGAACTCTGCCATGTAGGATTCAAGACATAAGTCTGGCTTCTCTTGCATGAACTTCTAGAGACCTGCCCTTCTCAACCATCTCAAGGTTGGAGTAACATTAGGATCCTCACTCTCAAAAGAAAGAATTGGCTCGAATGTGTGGTTGTTTTTGTGGCTTAGATAGCCAAAGTCAAGGTCAAGTTCCTTGTTGAAGAAATCAACAACCATTTCTGGTTTTTCTTTGGGAGCCATTGAAGGTTACAGAGAAAAATTTGAGAGGGATTTGAGAATGTTTGAAGTAAGATAGAGCTAGGGTTTCGAATACTTGGGGAAGAAGTGTTTGTGGGGGATCTTAAGACTTGTGAATATTCTAAAAAGAATGTTTGTCAATGAGTTGGTGAAGTCTTGATGCAATTCAAAGGTGAACAAAAGTGGAAATCAAAATGGACGGCCAGGATTGACTTCAGGGGAGTTGTCCAATTTTGATCCAATGGTCAAAAACCAATGTAACAGTGAGTGGTTGGTTTTATTCAAAACGTGGAGGCTATTTAATATTAGTTAATGGTTGGGGAGTTTTCAAGGTAGATCATGGCTTGAAAATGTGTAATGCAAACAAGAGTTAAATCTTGGCATTTAATGCATGGAAAGTGACCTTTTGGGTGGGAGACAAATTAAATCCCAAAAAGATGAAATTTGTATATGGAATGGGACAGATTTCGAAATAGGCAATGATTACCCAAAATAGGTGCTTATCAGACCAAGATTTGGTTTGATAGCTAGGACAACTTATCTGACCCCACTAGGACAAGTGTCCTGAAATTCAATGGACAAGTGTCCTGAATCATTTAGGTCATTTCTTCTGAATTTTAGTAGACTTGACCAAGTCTACTGATCTTTTAATATCAGTTCCCCCCTTAGTGAATAAACTTCTTTGGACTTATTTGTCCAACTTTCCTAGATCAAGAAGACCCAACTCTGTTGATAATTCCAGAAACCTTGCCTCTCCAAGTGGTTTTGTCAATATATCAGCTTTTTGATGATGTGTGTGGATTTTCACCAACTTGATATCCTTTTTCTCCACATGATCTCTAATGAAGTGATGCTTGATGTCTACATGCTTGCATCTTGTGTGTAATACAGGGTTCTGTGATATTGCAATAGCACTGTTGTTGTCACAGAAGATTGGCACTTCAGTAGAGTTGACATTGTAGTCTCTTAATTGTTGTCTCAACCATAGAATTTGAGCACAACAGCTTCTAGCAGCAACATATTCAGCTTCAGTGGTGAAAGTAGCCACTGTGTTTTGCTTTTTGGAGAACCAAGATATGAGTTTGTTGCCCAAGAATTGACAAGTCCCTGAGGTGGACTTTCTGTCAATTCTACATCCTCCATAATCAGCATCTGAGTAGCCAGTTAACTCAATGTTGTCATCAGCAGGGTACCAAAGGCCTAGATTTTCAGTGCTTTTGAGATACCTCAAAATCCTTTTTGCAGCCTCAAGATGGCTTTTCTTAGGATTTGCTTGAAACCTTGCACAAACACCTACTGCAAAGGTGATGTCAGGTCTGCTGGTAGTGAGATATAGAAGTGAACCAATGATTCCTCTATACTCAGTAGAGTTGGTTGGGATACCACTCTCATCAGGATCCATCTTCCAATTTGTGTTCATTGGGATCCTTACTGGCTTGCTAGTTGTACAGCCAAACTTTTTGATCATTTCTCTGGTGTACTTGGCTTGATTGATGAAGATTCCTTCTTTAGATTGTTTGACTTGAAGTCCCAAGAAGAACTGCATCAGACCCATCATGGACATGTCAAACTTGCTTTGCATCAGCTTGGAGAACTTCTCATACAACTTTTCATTGGGGGATCCAAATATGATGTCATCCACATATATTTGGACAAGCAAGATGTCCTCTCCTTCAGTGATTCTGAAGAGAGTTCTATCCACAGTTCCTTTGATGAAACCATGATCCAAGAGGAACTGTGACAGTGTGTCATACCAGGCTCTTGAAGCTTGCTTGAGTCTATATAGAGCTTTCTTCAGTCTGTAAACTTGGTTTCCAACTTCAAAACCAGGTGGTTGCTCCACATAGACTTATTCTTTCAAGACTCCATTCAGAAAGGCACTTTTGACATCCATTTGGTACACTTTGAACCTCTTGTGGGCTGCATAGGCCAAGAACAGCCTTATTGCTTCTAGCCTTGCCACAGGTGCAAAGGTTTCATCATAGTCAATGCCTTCTGATTGACAATAGCCTTTTGCCACTAATCTGGCCTTGTTTCTGACAATCACATCATTTTCATTCTTCTTGTTCTTGAACACCCACTTAGTTCCAATAACATCTTGATGTGAAGGTCTATCCACCAGCTCCCATACATCATTCCTGGTGAATTGGTTGAGCTCTTCCTGCATTGCTGTGATCCAGTTTGCATCCTGAAGTGCTTCATCAATGTCTTTTGGTTCCTGTTCTGATAAGAAACAACAAAACATAGCACTTTCACCATGAAAACTTCTGGTTTTGACTCCTATGCTTGGATCACCAAGTATCAGATCAGTAGGATGATCAGACAACCAAGTCCTTCTTTTTCCGATCCCTTCAGTAGAGTTGTCCTCTACTAAGGTTGAGTCACCAGTGTTATAGAATTCAGGATAATTGAATGCAGGATCTAATTCAGGATCATATTCAGGGATGTTGTCCTCAATGTTTAGAACATTGGCATTTTCAACATTTATGGTTCCCCCTTGAATATTGGATCCATTAACTACCTCAGCAGAGCCTGCTTCTTCATTGGTAGTTGTTACCTGAGGATGAACTGGGATTGGATCATTCAGTTCACCATTTCCATCAGTGGGGTTTGCTTTAGGAATATTGCCTTCAGGATTGTTGTCTAGTGTTGCATTTTCAGGGAGATTGGTTTGAACAACATCTATGAATTCAGTGTCTTTGTCTTTTAGGCTTAATCTGGTTGTTCTTTGTGTGATTTCTTCAGGGTCCAGGTTTTTGTTCCTGATCTCAAGGATTGATTCATCAAACACAACATGAGGTGTTTCTTCCACAACAAGGGTTTTCTTGTTGTAGACTCTGAAAGCTCTACTGATTTGAGAGTATCCAAGAAATACTCCCTCATCAGCTTTGCTATCAAAGGCTTTCAACTATTCTTTCCCATTATTGTGAATGAAACACTTACAACCAAATATGTGAAAGTATGACACTTTAGGCAATCTTCCGTTCCAGAGTTCATAGGGGGTTTTGCCTTGCCCCTTAGTAATCAAACATCTATTCTGAGTATAATATGCAGTGTTTATAGCTTCAGCCCAAAACCTCTTAGGTAGATTAGAATCAGCAATTAAGGTTCTAGCAGCTTCCTTTAGGGTTCTATTCCTTCTTTCTGCAACTCCATTCTGTTGGGGAGTTCTAGCTGCTGAGGTTTCATGAGCTATTCCATTTAAAGAGCAATACTCATTGATGTATGAGTTAATGAACTCAGTGCCTTTATCAGATCTTATCTTGATAATGCTAAGGCTTTTCTCATTTGACAATTTCTTTAAAAGTTGAGGCAGTTTGACTTGTGTTTCCTTCTTATTAAGGAGAAATACTACCCATGTGAACTTAGAGAAATCATCTACTACTACCAATGTGTATTTTCTTCCATTTATGCTTGAAGGGGTAATTGGTCCAAATAAGTCCATATGTAGAAGTTCAAGTACCCTTTTAGTAGAGATGACTGGTTTTCCTTTGAATGAGGCTTTAATCTGTTTTCCTTCTTGACATGGTTTACACACATGTTCTTTAATAAAGACCTCATTAGGTAGTCCTTTTACTAATGCATTTCTAGCAAGTTTGTTCATTGATTTGAAGTTCAAGTGGTTTAGCCTTTTATGCCATAACCAGCTTTGTTCACTAGAGCTCTTAGCAATGAAACATGCAGCATCAGTAGACTTGTCCCAGTCTGCAAAATACACATTTCCTTTCCTAGTTCCAGTCAATAGAGTTTGTTGAGTCTTATCTTTAATTAGACATTTTCCACTTGAGAACTCAACATTGAAATCTTTATCACAGAATTGACTGATACTTAGGAGATTATATTTGAGACCAGCTACATAAGATACATTGGTCACTTTGATGTTACCAATCATCAAAGTACCATAACCTTTAGTTGTTGCTTGTGAGCTGTCTCCAAAAGTGACATTTGGGCCTTCTTCTTCAATAAAATCAGTGAGGAGTTCCTTGTTTCCAGTCATGTGCCTTGAGCATCCACTGTCAAGGTACCATGCTGTCTTTTTGCTCATACTCCTCTTCTTGTGGCCCATAGGCCCATAGGTACCTGTAATTAGATAGGTTTAGGTACCCTTTGAGTTTTGGGTCCTGAGAGGTTAGTAGTACCTTTTGGAACCCAAACTTGCCTAATTACCCTGATTGATTCAAGGTGGCTAATTTGTTTTCCTTGTGCATTAACATACACTGTCTTTCCCTTAAATGCCTTTGGGAAAGTATGTGTGAAAGTGTTAACTCTGTAAGTTTCAGGAGGGTTGTCAAATCTCCTGAGCTTATGAGTTCTCTGTGCAGCTTGATGAAATCTTTGAGGAAAGGTCTTTTTATGACCATTACCCTTTGGCATGAAGGGTTTTGGCTGTCTCATTTTATTATGCCTTTGAGGATAGTTGTCTTTAGGTCTATTCAGATGAGGCTTTCTCAGAAGAGTTGGCCTTGGCTGATTGTACCTTGGATAACTCCTCTGAACATTGTTCAGGAGAGTTGCCCTTCCATTGGGTCTACTCTGCTGATCAACATTCTTCTTGTGTTCAGGGACTTTGGCCATTTCCTTAGGTTTGGGCCTAGTCTCCTGAAGCACTTGAGTAGGCATTTCATTCATTTTACCCTTTCCTTTGTTCAGTGGCTGAATCGTTTCATTTTCAGCTTGTTGTGCCACTGATTTGACAAATATTTTCTTAGTGTTACTTGTTGAAGCCACACTAAGACAAGGTGAAGATTCAAATGGATCAAAACCTAATCCACTTCTTTGAGCCATAGGTCTTTGATAACTCTGAATTTCCTCTATTGCTCTAGAGGATTTGTTCAAAGCAGACATCTTTTGTTTCAGGCTCTCTTCACTTAATTTGAGAATGTCATACTCATGTGAGAGGTTTTCAAACTTAGCTTGAAGAATTTTTAGTTTAAAATCTTTCCTCTTCTGAGTAAGTAATTGAGCATCAATCTGTCCTTGTTGGTCAACTATCCTGAGATTTGATTCCTCAAGCTCTCTCAAGACTTGTTGATACAACTCAGTAGATTTAATGTCAACTACTGTCTCAGCAGGTTTTGAAAGCTCAATTGAAAGTCTTTCATTTTCTCTCACACAATTATCATGAAATTCTTGTAATCTAGTGAAATCTTCCATCAACTTCCCAAAAGAAAGTTTCAAGTTGACTTCACTAGTGTTTTGTGATAAGAATGATGGTGAACTAGAAGTGGAGGATACCTCATCATCCTCAATAGCCATGTTGCACACATCATCATCATCATCACTGTTAGAGAACAGTCCATAAGAAGAGTTGAGACTTTCAGCACTATCAGATTCATCACCAGCCATCATAGCTTTTCTGTTGGTGAACTTCCTGTCTCTTTTGGCTTGCCTCTCTCTTCTTTCTTTAGAGCTCAATTCAGGGCAGTCATACTGGAAGTGCCCTTTCTTCTTGCAATTATAGCACAGGTCTTCATCATCATCCTTCTTGGATTCATCTCTTCCTTTTGATGATGAAGGGTCAGCTCTACTGGACCTTCTCCTATCAGAGTACTTGTCCTCTGATCTTTTCTCTTCAGGCTTTTTGTCCTTGGCCTGATCTTCAGGGGAGTTGTACCTTCTCCTGAATTTGTTGTCTTGGTAGAATTTCTTGTATCTACCAAACCTTGAGTTGAGCTTGTCAAACCTCCTTGCCATAAGAGCCATTTCTTCCTTCATTTCAGTCTTAGAGACTGACTTTGATGATCTTGGAGTGGGTTGCATTTCAAGTTCAGCAGCTTTGGCTTTAAATGCCACTCCTTTGACTGGTAAGGAAGTCTCTTCTGCTGGCTTTCTTCTATTGAGGTCAAACTCATATGCTTTGAGTTCTGAGAAGATTTGTTGCATGGGCATGGAGGAGAGATCCTTGGTATTCTACATCCCACTTTTGAGTGAGACTTCTCAGGATTTTTATCCAACTTCTCTCCTGGAGTACACCTTGCCCAATGAGTTGATTTCATTCATCACATCAGTGAATCTACCAGCAAATTTGTCAATGGATTCTTCTGACTCCATTGTGAATTGTTCAAATTTCTGCACAGCAACTTGGAGCTTGTTTTCCTTGATCTTTTCTGTACCCTCACACATCTCAGCAAGAGTATCCCAAATTTCTTTGGCAGTTGTGCAGTGGTAGACTCTACCCATGATTGCATCTGGAATTGTTTGGTAGAGGGTGTTCATGGCAAGATAATTCAGATTATCTTTTCTCTTTTCATCAGCAGTGAAGTCATCTTCATCTTTGGGAATCAGTTCCCTTATATCAGCTCTTTGCCCATCTGTTAACCTGGGGTTAGTTTGAGTAAACACAAAAGGACCTCTTGTGATTACTCTCAAAGTGTCAGTATGAAGAGAAGCAAGATGAGCTCTCATTCTGATTTTCCAGAAATCATAATTGTCTATAAAGAACATGGGCAGTTTATGATGTGAAATGTGGTTGACTGGATTTGTGGCCATGTTGTCCAATCCTTGAACAGCAGGTGGAGGAACAACATTGTTGTTGGCCATGGCTTAAGAATAAGATGTCAGTCAAATGATAAGATTTCAGATAGATCAGTTCAGTGACCACACCAAATATGTGATTTTGAAAATCAAGATGGATTTTCAGAAGCAGTGGTCTTTGAACCCCTGCTCTGATACCACTTGTTGGTCCTGAAAGGAGTATATAAAAAGTGTATGGGGGGGGGGGGGAATACACTTGTATGCAAATTCTTTTCAACTTAGATCAAACCAGAGTTCAGCAGGTTTGTCTTGGACAACTCTGCTGAAGATGTATAACCTTTTCTAAGATAACCAAGCTACTAAGTACTACAGAGTACTTAGTTGAATGACTATCTAGGTTGGTTATAAGTGCGGAATAGTGGTTGGCCCTTTAGTTTAAACTCCTTTAAGTTCTGAAATCACTTAAGCAAAATAGTCCAGTTTTCAGGGAACTTGTCCAATACAGTTTTGCACAGTTTTTTAATATAAGTTCTTTTGAAGATCAGTTTTGTGTGCAGTGTTGAATGTATGAAAGTGCTTGAAAGTAAATCAACACAAGAGTTTATAGTGGTTTAGAGACTCAAGCTCCTACATCCACTTTCCCTGATTTAACAAGATAATTCCTTCACTCTTGGAATTAACTTGTTTTATAGTGCCAAGGTGCACTTGATCAAGAACACCACTCCTTGGTGAATTGATCCCTAGGATGTCTAGAGTCCTAGTACCCTTTATCAACTCAGAACTGAACTTTTCTTCTCTCAACAGTCAGCTCCTACCACTTCTACTACTACAACCTTCTCACTTTCTCACTTGAAAGGGGTAAGGGTTGAAGTAAGGTTCCAACTAATGAGATATCCTTTACAATGAAGGTCAGTGTATAAGGATAGGATATCTCTCTAAGCTTTGTATGGATATACAATGATGTACAGCTTAGAAGAAGTGTTTGAAGACTAAGAATGTCTTTTGAGGACTTTTGAAGCTTCAGAATAATTGTTCAGTTGGATGTAGAATGGATGCTTCAAATGGTCTTCATACTTCTTGTATTTATAGACAAATTTGAGGATTTGCCCGTTGGAGAGGCAGTCCCAAATTGCTATAAATGTCTTCCTTGAGTTCTTCAAACTGGAAGACAGATTCTTGATAGTGACATGTCCTCATTTGGGTAATAAACGGCTTGTAAGACTTTGTCTTCATTCTGCAGCACTCTTCCCAATGTCTGACTTTAAGATTCACTTGTTAGGACTTGGACATGGCTTCTGAAGTTTGTTCCAATGATAGGACAACATTCCTTATCAAATGGACAACTCTGCTTATCACTATCAGTAGACTTTGCTTATCAGCATAGTTGGCTTGCTCTTCTTCAGATGACTTGACTCTTTCCCTTTGCTTCAGTATATATGATCTCAGCATGATACAATGAAGTCTTTTAGGGTGTAGTTGTCTTCATTTCTTCAGCATAGTTGACTTTCAAGCATCAGAACATTTGTTCTGGTTTAATTGTGCTGAGACAACTCTTCTGGACAACTCTCCTGATCAGCATACTTGGCCTTTGAGCTTCAGAACCTTTGTTCTTGCTTTAATTGCACAGAGACAACCTCTCTGGACAACTCTCCTGATCAGAGCATTTGAATAAACTTGGCCTTTTGAGCTTTAGAACCTTTGTTCTTGCTTTAATTGTGCAGAGAAAACTTCTCTGGATAACTCTCCTGATCAGAGCATTTGGTTTTCAATAGAGTATGCTTGGCCTTTCATAGGCTTAGTGATTGTTCCAGAATTTGAGCCTTGAGGGGACTTGATCTTGCTAATCTTCAAAGCATATGTTCCCCCTCACATTGTGCATCTAATCATCTAAGAGCTGCCTAAACATTTCAGCTTCTCATCTAGCCTTATGCTATGTGTTCTAGCATTTTTAGGACACAATCAATTATGACTTGGCATGTCTCATGGGGTTTTGGTATTCAATCAAAACATATGTCATTTTATTCCCAACACACTTGCACTCCTTCAGCAGCAACCTCATCCACTTCTGCTAAAGCACCAGAATTCTCCTTTGAAGGAATTTGGGATAATTTCTTTGTCTTTACAGCCCTAGCCTTTGTCCTTGGCTTCATTTTGGGCTTCATTTCAACCTCCTCTTCAGCAGGTTTGGCCATTTGCAGTCTCCTTTGTTCAGAATTCTTGGACAACTTTCTGAACATGATTTTCTGGGCTTGAAGGGGCTTGGCAAAGGTCTGGATTTCTGAGTAACGAGAGAACCTCTCAATCAGTAGACTTGCCCTTGTGCAATACTTCAACTTGCCCTCCAACACCACTTTCATGTGAGCTTTCACCTTGAACTTGGCTTTTTCCTTCATCATCTCTCCCAAGATGAAGTCCCTCCAGTTGAACTTGATGCCTTTATCACTAGCATCAATGACAGCAACCATGATTCTGATTCTGGGATAGCTTACTTACTCCAAGCTCCAAGTGTTGCTTAACAGACTCTTTGTTACTACCTCAAAGAGTGTGAGAACCTCAGGTTTGAGTGTCTTCTTGTGCTGAGTAGATGAAATGGGGCCTGGAACAAGAAGCCAATCTTGAGCAACTTCTTGCTCATGCCCTGTGCCATAAACTTCTGGATTCCTTCCTTCTGAGGGCAATCCAAAGGCACTTTCAAGGTCCTCTTCAGAGAATTTAACTCTGTGAGACTTTTCCTCCTCTTCACCTTCAGCAACATATGTCAACCTAGTTGACACTTCTCCTCAAGTGGACTTGCCTTTCCACTTGAGGAAGGCAAATAATTCTGCCACATATTGCTCTAGACAAGAATTGGGCTTGTCTTCCATAATTTTCTAAAGACCAGCTCTTCTCAGCCATCTCAAAGTGGGAGTGATTTCAGGGGCTTCACTCTCAAAGGAGATTATGGGTTCAAAAATAAGGTTGTTTTTATGACTGAGATAGTTGAAATCAAGGTCTAAGTTCTTGTTGGTGAGATCAACAATCATTTCTGGCCTAACCTTGGGTGCTATTAATGAAACAGTGAAAAAGATTGAGAGTGTTTAGAAAATTAGGGTTTCAAGAGTTGAAAGAATGCGTGGGGAAGAAATGAAACTTGGGGGCTTCTTAAGACTTGGAGCATATTCCAAAATGAATGTTTGTCATTGAGTAGGTAAGTCTTAAGGCAATTCAAAGGTTTGCAAAAGAGGAAATCAAATTTTGAATGACCAGGATTAAATCAGGGGAGGTGGCCAAAATTTGATCCAACGGTTGAAATCGATGAAACAGTTTTGAAAACTATTTTTATTCAAAACGTGGGAGGGAGTTAATATTAGTTAAAGGCTGGGGGGTTATCAAGGTAGATAGTGGCTCGAAATGTTTAATGCAAACAAGAGTTAAATCTTGACATTTAATGCATTGAAAGTGACTTTTTGGGTAGGGGACAAATTAAATATTTGTAAAGGTGATGACTTAAAGAGGAATGGGACAGCCATCAAAGTAGGCAATGATTACCCAAAATAGGTGCTTATCAGACCAATATTTGGTTTGATAGCCAAGACAACGTATCTGACCCTACATGGACAAGTGTTCTGAACTCTCATGGACAAGTGTCCTGAACACTCATGGACAAGTGTCCTGAAGTGAGCTCTGCTCAACTTCTCTGATGAGTTTAGAGTCATTTCATCTGAATTTCAGTAGACTTGCCCAAGTCTGCTGAAGATTACTTTCAGTTCCCTCTTGATTGTTGAACTCCATTGGGCTTACTTGTCCAACTTCCCTGGATCAAGAAGTCTCAATTCTGCTGAAAGTTCCAAGAACCTTGCTCCAGCAAGTGGCCTTGTCAAAATATCAGCCTTTTGGTGATCTGTGTGAATTTTCACCAATTTGATGTCCTTCTTCTCCACATGGTCTATAATGAAGTGATGCTTGATGTCTACATGCTTGCATCTTGTGTGTAACACTGGATTTTGTAAGATTGCAATGGCACTGTTGTTATCACAGAAAATTGGCACTTCAATAGAGTTGACATTGTAGTCTCTAAGTTGTTGTCTCAACCAAAGGATCTGAGCACAACAACTTCCAGCTGCAACATATTCATCTTCAGTAGTGGAAGTGGCCACAGAGTTTTTCTTCTTTGAGAACCAAGAGATGAGTTTGTTTCCCAAGAATTGGCATGTTCCTGAAGTGGACTTCCTATCAATTCTGCATCCTCCATAGTCAGCATCTGAGTAGCCAGTTAGCTCAATGTTGTCATCAGCAGGGTACCAAAGGCCTAAGTTCTCAGTGCCTTTGAGATACTTCAAGATCCTCTTAGCAGCCTCTAAGTGGCTCTTCTTAGGATTGGCTTGAAACCTTGCACATACACCTAGTGCAAAGGTGATGTCAGGCCTGCTAGCAGTGAGATAGAGGAGGGAACCAATGATTCCTCTATACTCAGTAGAGTTGGTTGGAACACCACTCTCATCAGGATCCATCTTCCAATTAGTGTTCATTGGGATCCTCACTGGCTTGCTAGTAGCACACCCAAACTTTTTGATCATCTCTCTGGTGTACTTAGCTTGATTGATGAAGATTCCTTCTTTTGATTGGTTGACTTGTAGACCCAAGAAGAAATTCATCATTCCCATCATTGACATCTCAAACTTGTTTTGCATGACCTTTGAGAATTTTTCACACATCTTCTCATTTGGAGATCCAAATATGATGTCATCAACATATATTTGGACAAGCAAGATGTCATCTCCTTCACAGATTTTGAACATGGTTTTGTCTACTGTCCATTTGACAAAACCATGATCCAATAGGAACTGTGAAAGTGTATCATACCAAGCTCTTGGAGCTTGCTTGAGTCCATAAAGAGCTTTCTTCAATCTGTAGACTTGGTTTCCTATTTCAAAACCAGGTGGTTGCTCAACATAGACTTCTTACTTTAGCACTCCATTCAAGAAAGCACTCTTGACATCCATTTGATAGACTTTGAACCTCTTGTGGGCAGCATAGGCTAGGAACAACCTTTTTGCTTCAAGTCTTGCCACTGGTGCAAAAGTCTCATCATAGTCAATGCCTTCTGATTGACAATAGCCTTTGGCCACCAATCTGGCCTTGTTTCTGACTATCACATCATTCTCATTCTTCTTGTTCTTGAACACCCATTTGGTTCCTATAACATCTTGATGTGAAGGTCTGTCAACTAGTTCCCATACATCATTTATGGTGAACTGGTTCAGCTCCTCCTGCATAACCGTAATCCAATTTGCATCTTGAAGTGCTTCATCAATGTCCTTTGGTTCCTGTTCTGATAGAAAACAGCAAAACAAAGCACTTTCACCATGAAACCTTCTAGTTTTGACTCCTACACTTGGATCACCAAGTATCAGGTCAGTAGGATGGTCAGATAACCATGTCCTTATTTTCCTGATCCCTTCAGTAGAGTTGTCCTCTACTAAGGTTGAGTCACTAGGATTATAAAATTCAGGAAAATTCAATGTATGATCTAATTCAGGATCATATTCAGGGGTGTTGTCCTCAATGTCAAGGACATTGGTATTTTCAACATTGTTGTTTCCCCCTTGAATATTGGATCCATTAACTACCTCAGCAGAACCTGCTTCTTCATTGGTAGTTGTTACTTGATTATGAACTGGGATTGGGTCATTCAGTTCATCATTTCCTTCAGTGGGGTTTGCCTCAGGGACGTTGCCTTCAGGAGTGTTGTCCAGTCTAGTGATTTCAGGAGGAATGGTCTGGACAACATCTATGAACATAGTATCTTTGTCTTTTAAGCTCAGTCTGGTTGTCCTTTGTGTGATGTCATCAGTATCCAGGTTCTTATTCCTGATCTCAAAGATAGATTCATCAAACACAACATGGGGTGTTTCTTCCACAATGAGGGTTTTACAGTTGTAGACTCTAAAAGCTCTACTGATTTGGGAATATCCAAGGAATATCCCCTCATCAGCTTTGCTATCAAAAGCTTTCAACTTCTCATTCCCATTGTTGTGAATGAAACACTTACAACCAAATATGTGAAAGTAAGATACTTTAGGCAATCTTTCTTTCCAGAGTTCATAAGGGGTTTTGCCTTGTCCCTTAGTAATCAAACATCTATTTTGAGTATAACATGCAGTGTTTATAGCTTCAGCCCAAAACCTCTTGGGTAGATTTGAATCAGCAATTAATGTTCTAGCTGTTGAAGTTTCATGGGCTATTTCATTTTCAGTGCAGTACTCATTGATGTATGAATTAATGAACTTAGTCCCTTTATCAGATCTTATCTTGATAATGTTAAGGCTTTTCTCATTTGATAGTCTCTTTAATAGTTCAGGGAGTTTGACTTGCGTTTCCTTCTTATTAAGGAGAAATACTACCCATGTGAACCTAGAGATGTCATCTACTACAACCAATGTGTATTTTCTTCCATTTATGCTTGCAGGGGTAATTGGTCCAAATAAGTCCATATGAAACAGTTAAAGTACCCTTTCAGTAGAAATGATTGGTTTACCTTTAAATGAAGCTTTAAATGAAGCTTTAATCTGGCAGCCCTTTAACTAATGCACTTCTAGCCAGCTTGTTCATGGATTTAAAGTTCAGGTAGTTTAGCCTTTTATGCCATAACCAACTTTGTTCATTTGAGCTCTTGGCAATAAAGCATGCAGCATCAGTAGACTTGTCCTAGTCATCATCATCTTTCTTTGATTCATCTCTCCTTCTGGATGATGAAGGTTCAACTCTGCTGGACTTTCTCCTATCAGAGAACTTGTCCTCTGATCTTCTTTCTTCAGGCCTTTTGTCCTCAGCCTTGGTTTCAGGAGAGTTGTACCTTCTCCTAACCTTATTGTGTTGGTAGAATTTCTTGTATCTACCAAACCTTGAATTAAGTTTGTCAAACCTTCCTGCCATTAGGGCCATTTCTTCCTTCATCTCAGCCTTGGATACTGACTTTGATGATCTAGGAGTGGGCTGCATTTCTGGTTCAGCAGTTTTGGCTTTGAATGCCACTCCCTTAGTTGGTAAGGAAGGTTCCTCAACTGTCTTTCTTCTGTTGAGGTCAAACTCATAGGCTTTGAGTTTTGAGAAGAATTGTTGCATGGGCATGGTGGAGAGATCTTTGGTATTCTGCATCATTACAGAGTATACATCCCACTTTTGAGTGAGACTTCTTAGGATCTTTAGTGCAGCTTCTCTCTTGGAGTACACCTTGCCCAGAGAATTGATTTCATTCATGATATCAGTGAATCTTCCAGCAAACTTGTCAATGGACTCCTCAGGTTCCATTTTGAACTGCTCAAATTTCTGCACAGCAACTTGGAGCTTGTTCTCCTTGATTTTGTCTGTACCCTCACACATCTCAGCAAGGGTGTCCCAAATTTCTTTGTCATTTGTGCAGTGGTAAACTCTCCCCATTATTGCATCTCGAATTGTTTGGTAGAGAGTGTTCATAGCTAGATAATTGGGATTATCTCTTCTTTTCTCTTCTGTGGTAAGACCATCTTCATCCTTGGGGATCTCCTCCCTTAGATCATCTCTTTGAGCTTGAGTGATTCTGGGGTTAACTTGGGTAAATATGAATGGACCCCTTGTGATGACTCTCAGCATCTCATTATGAAGGCATGCAAGATGGGCTCTCATCCTGATTTTCCAGAAATCATAGTTCTCAATAGAGAACATTGGAAATTTATGATGTGAGATGTGATTGACTGGACCAGGAGCCATATTGTTAATGCCTTGAACAACATCATGAGGAACAACAACATGGTTGTTGTTATCAGCCATATCTCAGACAAGAGAAGGTTAGATAACAAGTTAAGATTTCAGAAAGATCAGTTCAGTGACCACACTAAAATGTGTCTTTTGAAAATCAAGATGGATTTTCAGAAGCAGTGGTCTTTGAACTCCTGCTCTGATACCACTTGTTGGTCCTGAAAGAGTATATAACAAGTGTATGGGGGGGGGGGGATACACTTGTATGCAAATATTTTTCAAACTTTAACCAAACTGGTTTCAGCAAGGTTGTCCTGGACAACTCTTCTAATATGAATAACTCTTAAGAGATAATCAAACTACTAAGTACTATTGAGTACTTAGTTGAATAACTATCTAAATTAGTTATATGTGCGGAATAGTGGTTGGCCCTTAAGTTTAAACTCCTTTTTAGTTCTGAAATCCTCTTAACACTTAAATTGGTTTTTCATGGAACTTGTCCAAGACAATTTTGCACAGTCTTAAGTATATGTCTTTGAAAATTCAGTTTGTGTGCTGTGTATGATTGTGTTGTTTGAATGAAAGTACTTTGAAAGTAAATCAACACAAGAGTTATAGTGGTTCAGAGACTCAAGCTCATACATCCACTTTCCCTGATTTAACAGGATAATTCCTTCTCTCTTGGAATTACTTGTTTTATAGTGCCAAGGTGCACTTGATCAACCACACCACTCCTTAATGCCTTGATCCCTAGGATATCAGAGTCCAAGTACTCTTTCTCAACTCAAAACTTACTGTTCTTCTCTCAACAGTAGGTTCTTTACACCTCTACTACAACAACCTTCTATCTCTCTTTTGGAAAGGTATAAGGGTTGAAGTTTGGTTCAAATTAGGTTGAGATATCCTTTACAATGAGCTCAGTGTAAAAGGATAGGATATCTCTCTAAGCTTGTATGGATATACAATGAAGTTCAGCTTATATGAAGTGTATGGAAGACTAAGAATGTCGAGAGCTATGAAAGGCTTATGAGCTTGTAGCTTCAGAATTGTTGATCACTAGTTGGTTTCCTTCAAAGGTCTCCACACTTCTATATTTATAGAACAATTTGAGGATTTGCCCGTTGGAAAAACAACCTCAAATTGCCTATATTTGTCTTCCTTGAACTCTGCAACTGGAAGACAGTTTCTTGAAAGTGACATGTCCTTAATTTGGGAAGTAAACGGTTGTAAGCACTTTGTCTTGACTTTGAAGCACTCTTCCCAATGTCTGACTTCAAGATTCACTTGATCAAACATGGACATCACTTCTGATGATTGGTCCTATGATAAGGACAACATTCCTTATCACTTGGACAGTTCTGCTTATCACTTTCAGTAGAGTTTACTTATCAACAATGTTGGCTTTGCTCTTCAGATGACTTGGCTCTTTCTCTTTCCATGCATATCTCTTGATGGTCTTTGAGCATTCATGGCTTTAGAAATAGCTTTGACCTTATCAGCACAGTTGGGCTTGTCTTGAAACTGTTCTGGTTCAAGTGTGCTGAGACATTTCTGCTGTTCAAACCTTCTGAGTATTGACATATACATCAGTAGGCTTGGTCTTGATGATGCATTCTAATCAATTGATCTTCAGATAGGTTGCAACATAACTAAGCTGACTTGATCAACACAGTTGTCCATTGGGTACCTTCAGCAGACCTAAGGTCAATTTGATTCTAAGCCTTGAGGGGACTTGATTCTTGTAATCTTCCAAGCATGTATTCCCCCTCAACTTGTGCATCTAAATCACTAAGAGCTGCCTAACAGTTCAACTTCTCAACTAGCCTTAAGCTACATGTTCCAACATTCCTGAAACATGTTCATTTCACTTTGACTTATCTAAATGTCATGTCTAAAAGGGGTTTTGGTATCTTAATCAAAACTTCTCATTTTATTCCCAACAATAAACCTCTTATGTTATTTACTTTCAAGTTATTTCATACAAGTAACACATTCATACACTGCACACAAACTGATCTTCAAAAGATATACATCACAAGTTGTACAAAACAGATTTGGGACAAGTCCCCTGAAAACTGATTAAATGTAAGAAAAATTTCAGAATTAAAAGGAGTTTAAATATAAAGGGCCAACCATAATTCCGCACATATAACTTTCTTAGATAGTTATTCAACTGAGTACTTCATAGTATTTAGTAGTTTGATTATTTGAACAAAGTTGTACATACTCAGAGAAGTTGTCCAAGACAACTCTGCTAATAGCCTGATCTGTTTAAATTGAAAAAGATTTGTATACACAAGTGCATTCCCCCCTATACACTTGTGTCATACTCCTTTCAGGACCAACGGTTACCTTGTTCTTCCCAACATTAGAGGATATGCTTCCATCGGATTTGGCAATCAGAAATATATAGAATCTTGCAACATCCTCTTCGAGAATCAACTTGGGATGAGAACCCAAATATCTTCTCAACCCAACATCAGTTAGAATCTTGGTCGTCCAAGCTTATTCTGGAGTGTAAGGACCTTCAAATGAAACACAACCTTCAGCCACCATCCTCTCCTTGGCCCACAAGGTTGGATTAAATGTCGCTGGATTCACTAGAGAAACCTCCTTTCTGGTAGCAGTTGGGTGCTTTGAAGCCATTAAAGAGTTTAGTGAAATCTTGAATGTGAGAGAGAAAGAGTTTAAGAAAATAAGAGTTCAAGAAATTTGAGTGCGTAAACTGAATTAAAAGGAGTTTAAATATTAAAAGGAGTTTAAATATTAAGAAAGATTTCAGAATTAAAAGAAGTTTAAATATAAAGGGCCAACCATAATTCCGCCCATATAACTTACTTAGATAGTTATTCAACTGAGTACTTCATAGTATTCAGTAGTTTGATTATCTAAACAAAGTTGTACATACTCATAGAAGTTGTCCAAGACAACTCCGGTGATAGCCTGATTTGTTTAAATTGAAAAATATTTGCATACACAAGTGAATTTTCCCCCCATACACTTGTGTCATACTCCTTTCAGGACCAACAAGTGGTATCAGAGTAGGGGTTCAAAGACGACTGCTTCTGAAAATCCATTTTGATTTTCAAAACCAGATTTTAGTGTGGTCACTGAACTGATCTTTCTGAAATCCTAACACTATGTGCTTTAACCTCTTATATCTGGAAGTATGGTTAGAAACAACAACAACAACAATACTGCAGTACCTGGTGATGTTGTGGAGACCATCAACAACATGGCTCCAAACCCAGTCAATCACATATATAATCACAAGCTACCAATGTTTTCAATAGAGAACTATGACTTCTGGAAGATCAGGATGAGAGCTCATCTTTCATGTCTTCATGATGAGATGCTGAGAGTCATCACAAGGGGACCGTTCATATTTACTCAAGCAAATCCAAAGGTTACAGCTGCTCAGAAAGCTGATCCTAGACAAGAAATCCCTGAAGATGAACATAATCTCAGTGTAGAAGAGAGAAGGAGGCACAACCTCAACTATCTTGCCATGAACACTCTCTACCAAACTATTCCAGATGCTATAATGGGGAGAGTCTATCACTGCACAACAACCAAAGAAATATGGGACACCCTTGTAGAAATGTGTGAGGGTACTAACAAAATCAAGGAGAATAAGCTCCAAGTTGCTGTTCAGAAGTATGAACAATTCACAATGGAATCAGATGAGTCCATTGACAAATTTGTTGGTAGGTTCACATATATAATGAATAAGATAAACTCATTGGACAAGGTTTACTCAAAGAGAGAGGTGGCACTCAAAGTACTAAGAAGTCTCACTCGAAAGTGGGATGTATACTCTGTAATGATGCAGAACAACGAAGATCTCTCTGCCATGCCCATGCAACAAGTATTCTCAGAATTCAAAGCCTATGAGTTTGATCTCAACAGAAGGAAGCTAACTGAGGAACCTTCATTGCCAACCAAGGGAGTGGCCTTCACAACCAAAACTGCTGAACTTGAAATGCAGTCCACTCCATGATCATCAAAGTCAGTTTCTAAAACTGAAATGAAGGAAGAACTAGCCGTCATGACTAGAAGATTTGAAAAGCTTAACTTAAGATTTGGTAGATACAAAAAGTTCTACCAAGACAACAAGGTTAGGGGAAGGTACAACTCTCCTGAAGCCAAGGCTGAGGACAAACGGCCTAAAGAAAGGAAATCAGAGGACAAGTACTCTGATAGGAGAAAGTCGAACAAAGTTGAACCTTTATCATCTAGAAGGAAAGATGATAACAAGAAAGATGATGATCAAGACATGTGCTACAACTGCCAAAATAAAGGGCATTTTCAGTATGACTGCCTTGAGCTCAACTCTAAGGAGAGAAAGGAGAGGCAAGCAAAAAGAGATAGAAGACTCAACAACAGAAAAACCATGATGGCTGGTGATGAGTCTCAAAGTGATGAAAGCTTCAACTCTTCTGATGATGGACTGTTCTCAAACAGTGATGATGATGATGTGTGCAACATGGCTATTGAAGATGATGAGGTATGTTCTTCATCTAATTCATCATCAATTCACTCACTGGAAACTAGTGATGTCAACCTGAAACTCTCCTTTGGAAACTTAATGGAAGACTTCACTAGATTGCAGGAACTTCACGAAAACACTGAGAGAGAAAATGTAAGTCTATATTCTAAAATTGCAAAACTCTCTCAAGCTGAATCTGTAGTTGATGTCAAGTCTACTGAGTTGTATCAACAAATTGTGAGAGAACTTGATGAAACTTCTCTCAGGATAGTTGACCAACAAAAGCAGATTGATGAACAACTACTTATTCAGAAGAGAAAGGATTTTGAGCTTAAAATTCGTCAAGCTAAATTTGATAACCTTTCTCATGAATATGATGTTCTTAAATTAAGTGAAGAGAGCCTGAAAAATAAGATGTCTGCTATGAATAAATCCTCTAAGGCAATAGAGGAAATTCAAAGCTTCCAAAGACCTATGGCTCAAAAGAGTGGACTTGGTTATGATCCATTCGAATCTTCACCTTGCCTTAGTGTTGCTTCAACAAGTAACATTAAGATTGTTGGTCCTGAAAGGAGTATATAACAAGTGTATGGGGGGGGGGGGGAATACACTTGTATGCAATTCTTTTCAACTTTGATCAAACCAGAGCTCAGCAAGGTTGTCTTGGACAACTCTGCTGAAGGTGATTAACTCTTCTAAGATAATCAAACCACTAAGTACTATTGAGTACTTAGTTGAATAACTATCTAGGAGAGTTATATGTGCGGAATAGTGGTTGGCCCTTTAAGTTTAGACTCCTTAAGTTTCTGAAATCACTCTGTCAATCCAAAACAGTCCAGTTAAGTTTCAGGGAACTTGTCCAAAACAGTTTTGCACAGTCTTTGAATATGTATCTTTTGAAAGATCAGTTTTGTGTGCAGTGTTGAATGAATGTAAGTACTCTGTAAGGTAAATCAACACAAGAGTTTATAGTGGTTCAGAGACTCAAGCTCCTACATCCACTTTCCCTGATTTAACAGGATAATTCCTTCACTCTTTGAATTAACTTGTTTTATAGTGCAAAGGTGCACTAGATCAATAACACCACTCCTTGGTGTATTGATCCCTAGGATGTCTAGAGTCCTAGTACCCTCTTCTCAATTCAGAACTGAACTGTTCTTTTCTCAATAGTCAGCTCCTACCACTTCTACTACTACAACCTTCTCACTTTCTCACTTGAAAGGGGTAAGGGTTGAAGTAAGGTTCCAACTAATGAGATATCCTTTACAATGAAGATCAGTGTATAAGGATAGGATATCTCTCTAAGCTTCTGTATTGATATACAATTGGGATTAGCTTAGAAGAAGTGTTTCAAGACTAAGAATGTCTTTTGGAGACTTTGAAGCTCTCTGAATAGTTGCTCAGTAGGATGTAGATTAGATGCTTCAAATGGTCTTCACACTCCTTGTATTTATAGACAAAATGAGGATTTGCCCGTTGGAGAGGCAGCCCCAAATTGCTATAAATGTCTTCCTTGAGTTCTTCAAACTGGAAGACAGATTCTTGATAGTGACATGTCCTTATTTGGGTAATAAACGGCTTGTAAGGCTTTGTCTTCTTTCTACAGCACTTTTCCCAATGTTTGACTTCTTGTTAGGACTAGGACATGGCTTCTGAGGGTTGATCCAATGATAGGACAATATTCCTTATCAACTGGACAACTCTCCTTATCACTATCAGCAGTTTTGCTTTTCAGCAAGGTTGGCTTGCTCTTCTTCAGATGACTTGGCTCTTTCCCTTTCTTTCACTCCAAGTTGATCTTAGCATGTCTCAATGAAGTTCTTTAGGATATGGTTGTCTCTAGCTTCTTCAGCATATTTGACCTTCAACCTTTAAAGCATTTGTTCTGATTCAATCTTGCTGAGACAACTCTTCTAGACAACTCTCCTGATCAGCATACTTGGTCTTTTAGCATCAAGGCTTTTTCACATAGAGTTGATTACTCTGGACAACTCTCCTGATCATAATATGTGATTAATCTGGTCCTTTTGAGCTTTGCAACCTTCTTCTTGCATAGAAGAAACTCCTCTAGACAACTCTCCTGATCAAGGCTTTAGGTTTCATATGGAGTTTTCTTGTCCTTAGAGTTTGTTCCAGACTTTGAGCCTTGAGGGGACTTGATCTTGATCACTTTTGAAGTCATAGGTTCCCCCTCACATTGTGCATCTAATCATCTAAGAGCTGCCTAACATATCAGCTTCTCATCTAGCCTAGTGCTTTGTGTTCTATCACATTTTGAACACAATCATCTAGACTTGGGCATGTCTCAGGGGGTTTTGGTATTTAATCAAAACATGTATCATTTTATTCCCAACAAAGATAATCTTTGTTAAGTCAGTGGCACAACAAGCTGAAAATGAATTAACTCAACCACTGAACAAAGGAAAGGGTAAAATGAATGATGTGCCCACTCAAGTATTCCAGAGAACAAGGCCCATACCTAAGGAAATGGTCAAAGTCTCTGAATACAAGAGAACTGGTGTTTAGTAGAGTAGACCCAATGGAAGGGCAACTCCCCTGAACAACATATAGAGAGGTTGTCCAAAGTATGTTCAGCTTAAGCCAACTCTTCTAAGGCAACCTCAGCTGAAAAGACTAAAGGCTAACTCTCTTATAAGGCACAATAAAACGAGACAACCAAAACCCTACATGCCAAAGGGTAATGGTCATCTAAATGCCCATCCTCAAAGATTTCATCAAGCTGCACAAAAGCCTCATAAGTTCAGGGGAAATGTCAACTCTCCTGATACTTACAGGGTAAACACTTTCACACATTCTTTCCCAAAGGCATTTAAGGGAAAAACTGTGTATGTTGATGGAAAAGGAAAACAACTTAGCCACCTTGAATCAATCAGGGTTATTAGGCAAGTTTGGGTTCCTAAAGGTACATCTAACCTCTCAGGACCCAAAATTCAAAGGGTACCTAAAGTTTGATCTTTGCAGGTACCAAAGGACCAAAAGAAGATGAGGAGCTTAAACAAAAAGACAACATGGTATTTGGACAGTGGATGTTCAAGGCACATGACTGGAAACAAAAGACTCCTCACTGAATTCATTGAACAAGAAGGTCCTAATGTCACATTTGGAGACTACTCACAAGCCACTACTAAAGGTTATGGTACCTTAATCATTGGTAAAGTTAAGGTAACCAATGTATCATATGTGGCTGGTCTCAAGTACAACTTGCTAAGCATTAGTCAGTTCTGTGATAACGGGTACAATGTTGAGTTCTCATGTGATAAATGCCTAATCAAAGATAAAACTCAACAAACTCTACTGTCTGGAACTAGAAAAGGAAATGTATACTTTGCTGTCTGGAACCTTTCTACTGAAGATACATATTTCATTGCTAAAAGTTCAAGTGAGCAGAGTTGGTTATGGCATAAGAGGCTAAACCACCTGAACTTTAAATCAATGAACAAACTAGTAAGAAATGATCTAGTGAAAGGAATGCCTAATGAAGTTTTCATTAAAGAACATGTGTGTAAACCATGCCAAGAAGGAAAACAGATTAAAGCTTCATTTAAAGGCAAAACAGTCATCTTTTACATATGGACTTGTTTGGACCAATCACCCATGCTAGTATAAATTGGAGAAAGTATACACTGGTTGTAGTAGATGACTTCTCTAGATTTACCTGGGTAGTATTTCTCCTTAATAAGAAGGAAAATCAAGTCAAACTCCCTGAGCTAATGAAGACGCTGTCAAATGAAAAGAGCCTTAATATCATCAAGATCAGATCTGATAAAGGCACGAAGTTCATAAATTCATATATTAATGAGTATTGCACTGAAAATGGAATTGCCCATCAAACCTTAGCTGCTAGAACACCTCAACAGAATGGAGTAGCTGAAAGAAGGAATGGAACTCTTAAAGAGGCTGCTAGAACCTTAATTGTTGATTCTAATCTGCCCAAGAGATTTTGGGCTGAAGCTATAAACATTGAATGCTATACTCAGAATAGATGCTTAATCACTAAGGGTCAAGGAAAAACCCCTTATGAACTCTTGAAAGGAAGATTTCCTAAAGTATCTTACTTTCACATATTTGGTTGTAAGTGTTTCATTCACAACAATGGGAAAGAGAAATTGAAAGCTTTTGACAGCAAAGTTGATGAGGGGATATTTCTTGGATACACCCAAATCAGTAGAGCTTTCAGAATCTACAATTGTAAATCCCTTCTTGTGGAAGAAACACATCATGTTGTGTTTGATGAAGCTACTTTTGAGAACCGGGATAAAACCTTGGATTTAGATGACATCACACAAAGAATAACCAGACTAAGCTTAAAAGATAAAGATATTCTATTCACTGAAGTTGTTCAGTCCAATCCTCCTGAAATCATCACAGTGGACAACACTCCTAAAGGCAATCTACCTGAGGAAAACCCCACCGAAGGAAATGATGAACTGAATGACCCAATCCCAATTCATAATCAGGTAACAACTACCAATGAAGAAGTAGGCTCTGCTGAGGTAGTTAATGAATCCAATATTCAAAGGGGAACTAATAATGTTGAAAATGCCAATGTCCATGACATTGATACCAACTCCCCTGAATATGATCCTGAATTAGATCCTTCATTAAATTTTCCTTAATTTATGATCATAGTGACTCAACCTCAGTAGAGGAGAACTCTACTGAAGGGATTAGGCATAGTAGGAGGTGGTTATCTGACCACCCAAATAGCCTGATACTTGGAAATTAAAAGACATAGACTATGATGAGACATTTTCACATGTGGCAAGACTTGAAGCTATAAGGTTGTTTCTAGCATATGCTGCCCACAAAAGGTTCAAAGTCTATCAAATGGATTTCAAGAGTGCTTTCCTGAATGGAATACTCAAGGAAGAAGTATATGTGGAGCAACCCCCAAGGTTTGAAGAAGGAGATAAGGTGTACAAACTCAAGAAAACCCTTTATGGACTTAAGAAAGCTCCAAGAGCTTGGCATAACACCTTGTCAAAAATTTTGTTAGATCATGGTTTTTTCAAAGGGACAGTAGACAAAACCTTATTCAGAATTTGTGAAGGAGATGACATCCTACTTGTCCAAATATATGTGGATGAAATCATATTTGGATCACCAAATGAGAAGCTTTGTGAGAAATTCTCAAAGCTCATGTAAAGAAAGTTTGAGATGTCAATGATGGGGCTGATGAATTTCTTCTTGGGACTCCAAGTCAAGCAATCAAAGGAAGGAATCTTCATCAATCAATCCAAGTATACAATAGAGATGATCAAGAAGTTTGGATGTTCAACAAGGAAACCAGTGTGAATTCCAATGAACACAAACTGGAAGATGGATCCAGATGAGAGTGGAGTTTCAACCAACTCTACTGAATACAGAGGAATCATTGGATCACTCTTGTATCTCACAGCAAGCAGACCTGACATCACCTTTGCAGTAGGTGTATGTGTAAGGTTCCAAGCAAACCCTAAGAAGAGTCATCTAGAAGCTGCAAAGAGGATATTGAGATATCTCAAAGGCACTGAAAATGTAGTCCTTTGGTATCCAGTAGATGACAACATTGAGCTTACTGGCTACTCAGATGCTGATTATGGAGGATGCAGAATTGATATGAAGTCCACTTCTGGAACATGCCAATTCTTGGGAAGCAAGCTCATATCTTGGTTCTCATAGAAACAAAACATTGTGGCAACTTCAACCACTGAAGTTGAATATGTTGCAGCTGGAAGTTGTTGTGCTCAAATTCTATGGTTGAGACAACAACTCAGAGACTACAATGTCAACTCTCCTGAAGTGCCAATATTCTGTGACAACAACAGTGCAATTGCAATCTCACAGAATCCAGTATTGCACACAATATGCAAGCATGTGGACATCAAGCACCACTTCATAAGGGATCATGTAGAGAAGAAGGACGTCAAGTTAGTGAAAATCCACACAGATCACTAAAAGACTGATATTCTAACCAAACCTCTAGCTGAAGCAAGATTTATGGAGCTTTCAGCAGAGTTGGGACTTCTTGATCCAGGAAAAATGGATAAGTAAGTCCAAAGAAGTTCAACAATCAAGGGGGAACATGAAATGTTCTTCAGCAAACTTGGGCAAAAGACATCTCTGTCAATATCAAATTCCACTAAATTTCAGAGGAGATGATCCAAAGGAGTTCAGAGAAGTTGGGCAGACCAATTTATTGCTCTGGACCCACTTCAGGTGTTTTGGGTCAGGGTAGTTGTCCATGTGGGGTCAGATAAGCTGAAATAGTTATCACATACAAAATCTAGGGATGATAAGAACCTATTTTGGATAATCATTGCCTATTTCGAAGGCTGTCCCATTCCTCTTCAAGCCATCACCTTTTCAAGACTTAATTTGTCCCCTACCCAATATGTCATTTTCGAAGCATTTAATGCAAAATATTTAATTCTTGTTTGCATTAACCTTTTAGCCTACAATCTACCTTGATAACTCCCACAGCCTTAAAAAGTCTTAACTTCTTATCCCACATTTTGATAAAACAGTTTCTTAGCATTTAATTTGAATCTGAGTCGTTGGATCATTTAATGACCAACTCCCTTAAATCAATCCTGGCCATCCAGTTTTGATTTCCTCATCTGGTAACTGTTGAATTGCCTTAAGACTCACCAACTCAATGACATACATTCCTTTTGGAATGTACACAAACCTTAAGAAGTCCTAGTTTCACTTCATCCTTTTTTTTTACGCACTTAACAATTCACAAACCCTTACCAGAATTCCCCCAAACACTCCCAAGCTTTTCTTTCTCTCTTCAATGGCACCAAAGATTAGACAAGACAAGTTTGTTAACTTCTCAAATGAGAAGTTGGAAATTGACTTCTCATATCTCAGTCACAAAAACAACCTCACCTTTGAGCCCATAATTTCCTTTGAGAGTGAACTTCCAGAAGTTACTCCAACACTGAGATGGCTGAGAAGAGATGAACTACAAAAGTTCATGGAGACAAAGCCAAGTTCTTGCCTTGAACAATATATGGCTGAGTTCTTTGCTTTTCTGAAATGGAAAGGCAAAGCTACTAGAGGTGAAGTCCAAACCAGATTGACCTATGTGTATAAAGGTCAAGAGGAGGAAAGCTCTCACACTGTCAAATTCTCAGAAGAGGATTTGGAGGATGCTTTTGGATTGCCTTCAGAAGAAAGGAATCCATAAACTTATGGTGTTGGTTAGGAACAAGAAATTGCTCAAGAATGGCTCATCACTCCAGGTCCACTCTCCTCAACTCAGCATAAGAATACCCTGAAACCAATGTTTCAGACTCTTTTTGAGGTGTTTACTAAGAGCATTCTTAGTAACACTGTAAGTTTAGAGCAAGTGAGCCAGGCAAGAATCAGGATTATGGCTGTTGTTATTGATGCAGGTGACAAAGGCATCAAGTTCAATTGGAGAGACTTCATCATGGGGGAAATGATGAAGGAGAAGGCCAAGTTCAAGATGAAGGCACACTTCAAGGTTGTAGTGGAGAGCAAGTTGAGATATTGCACAAGGGCAAGTCTTCTGATAGAAAGGTTCTCCTACTACTCTCAAATGCAGAACTTTGCAAAACCACTGCCTGCCCAGAAAGTTCTCTTCAGGAAACTTTCCCAAAAAACTGAAAAGAGAAAGATGATGGTTGCCAAACCTGCTGAAGTAGAAGAGCAGAAGCCAAGGATGAAGCCTAGGAGAAAGGCTAGAGTGGTAAAGACAAGGAGAATGACTCAGATTGTTTCCGAGGAAGATACAGACACTTCAGCAGAGTTGGAGAAGGTTGCTGAAGAAGGTGTTCAATTGACATTTGACTCAGATGAATTAAGGGAAAAGTTCCCTATGGCAGTGAAAAGGAGCAAGAAGGCATCTGCCTCAAAGAAAAGGGACTAGGAAGTTGTCCAAGTGGAGGAGGAAAGTGGCAGCTCAAGGCCAAGTAAGAGAAGGGTCAAAACTTCTGTAAAAATGCAAAGTTTGAAGGAGGAGGAGACTTTGAAGAAAGTGCTCAAGGAGAGTAGAGCAGCAAGTAAGTCAGGATCAAAATCCAGATCCAAAACCAACTCTCGTGAAGCTGGAACCCCAGAATCCAAACTCCCTGAAACCCAGCCTTCTGAGCCCAACTCTCCTGATACCCACAAAACCCCTTAAAACCAAACCATCATTCCCTTGTATCTTACAAAGAGATATTCTCTAGAAGGAATAACTCAAAGAAGTCCAATTGACCTCTTAGCTGACATTGTCATAGATGAATTAAGACTCCAATCATCCCTTGATACAGACTTGCTAAATTACTCAAGATTTCTTGAGGCTGAATGTTGAAATCCACACCCATAAGCAAACTTCCTTCAGGAACATTGCTCTCAAAAGCACCTGAATCAACCCTTGCAGAGCCCAATATCCCTGAACCCAATCCTGAAACCAACATCCCTGAAACACAAGCCAACTCTCCTATAACCCAAAGTCCCCATTCAGATGGTGATGAGGAGGAGTATACACATGAAGGTATGCTCAGAGGAGTAGCAAAGGAAAATATGGACAACATGTATCCCAACCTGTCTGAATTTTCTAGACTTCATAAGCAATTCCATGATCTCAGAACCTTGGTAAAGGTGAAGGATAAAAAACATCATGGAGATTGCACAAATCATTCAAGACAAGGGTGCAAGTTGGTGGCAAATAGAAGAAAACAAACTTCTTCACTTTGCTGGTGTTCAGAAGACAATATTCCTTATGGAAGAAACTATTTTTGCCAAGTTGGTGGAGGACAAGATTGCTGAAGAGAAAGACAGAATTGCTAAATTGATTAAACACTCTCATAATAGTTATATTGATGATGATGATGATCCCACTAAACCAACCCTCTCGTCCTCAGAAGAGTCAAGTACATTACTTGACTTATGAAGGTGCAAATGACTCTGAATCTTCAGAGGTGTTGACCAATGCTGGTAACACAGTCAAAGATGCATCAGCCAAGGATGGTTCAATTGAGCCTGAGGCACAGCTGAATGATGTTGAGACTTCTAAAGGGAAAGCTAGTTTTGTTAAAACCTCATCAGTGTCAGGACAGTTGGACACTGACCAGCTTTTAACCATTCAGGATGACTCAGTGGCCTTTGTATGCCCAAGCACTGTGATCTCCCAACAACTGCTCTCTATGGATCCTTGTGAGGATGTAGAGAAGTCAGGTTTAGGGCCTGGTGGAGTTGAAAAGGAACTTAGTCATGAAAAACCAGAGGGAGATCAGGTTGATAGTGAGGTAGAAATCACTAGGGTTGTGAGTGTACCACCCAAAGAGGGAGAGGAATGAGTTAGTGAGGAAGGTCTGATTATTCTTGAAGTTAAATCTGAACTTCAAGAATCCCTTGGTGAGAGGAGGCCTGATCTTCATGATTGTGAGATCTTTTATGAAGGAGAAAAAAAATTAGTTGAAAATGAGGAGAAAGTTGTTGATGATTCGGAGCTTTATGAAAAAGAATTTGAGGGTGTAGAGGGTTATTTAACTAACAAATTTTTCTTTGCAAACACTGCACGTATTACACTTGACCAAATTTTTGCTGCAGATGAGTTTACAGATGCACCTGTCCAAGCTGATGCAGATTTATCAACTCTCAATCTTACCAATGCTGCATTAGAAGAGCATTCAACAAAGTTGGACACTTTGGCCCAACAAGTGGGTAAAGCTCATGCACACACTTTAGAGGCTCTGGATGAGCAAGGGATAACACTTACCTCAGTGGAGATGAGGTTAACTGGTTCAGAAGATGTGGTGCTGCCCACAATTGAAGCAAGGACCAATAGAGTTGAGTCTGGTCTGCAGACTATCTCTACTAAAGTTCAAAAGGCCAAAGATAGCATGGACAAGTTCACCAAGTCTGTAAAGAAGGATCAGAAGCTGCTTCTTGACAACCACAACAAGAATGTGAAGGCTCTCAAATTGGTTGTGCAGCAAGCTATTGGAAAGAAGTCAACACTTCAGAAGAAAATGGCTGAGGAGATGAGATTGGCCATGGTCAAGAAAGCATCGACCAAGTTCTCTGAAGAAGTTTTTGCCAAGATCTCTGAAGCTGCAGTGGCCAACCTCACTCAGCTTCTGAAGGCCAATTTGGATGCATCACTTAAGGCCACAATGGAGGCAGTGGTTGAGCAGAAGATGAAGTTTGTCCTTGCCTTTGTTAGCATGAGCAATGATAGGATGCAAACCATTCATGATGAGAATGTCTACCTCCTTGAACAGATCAAGTCCCTGAACCAGACTCAATCACTAATGGCTACTACAATGAGTGATCTTAAGCCCCAATGTTTTGATGTTGCCAAAAAGGGGGGAAAGGGAAAGAGCTAGAGCTAAAGGTGCCTTAAAAATTGGTGGAAGCAGCAAAGAGAAAGAGCAAGAGCCTGAAGTAGAAGGGAAAGGAAAGAAAGTGATGGACATAGAGGATCTGGAAGAAGAAGAGCAACTTGCCATTGCAATGAAGAAGAGCAACTTGCCTTAGTACAGGAAGAAAGTGGAATATGGCAGCAAAGGCCAGGTGGAGAATCAACAGGCTTGGACAAGCAAGATGAAGATGTCCAAGTCAGGGGGAAAGTGAAGAAAACTACGAACAGTAAAAGAAGAGAAGAAACCTTCACTGATTTTCTAAACAACCTGAACCTGTCTGCTGAGTTCAGAATAGATGAGGAACCTACTCCAAAGAAGAGCAAGACTTCAGAAGAAACTGCTGAAGATGAAGTGGCCAAGACCCCTGAAAAGAAGAAGACACCAGTCTTAGCTGATGACTCTTCAAAGCTGTTTGAAGAGGGTTTTGGAAAGGATCCCGAAACTCAGCAAAAATTGTCAATGATGAGAGCTCAAGAGAAGATGGAAGCTCTCATGGAAGCAAATAGAGCCAGAGACCTGAGAAGAGAAAAGTTTGTGAAGCCAAGGAGGAAGAGGGCTTCATACACTAAGCTGAAGCCAAAGCTACTGATCAGGATGGACAATAAGTATCCCCATCTTGATAAATGGGTCCCAATACAGCTGAATGATGAATGGGAAGAGGCTAATAGAGAATTTTTTTTATGACTTTTATGTCATAGGCAGATGACTGGATGAAGACATTGAGTGCATTTTTACTCAATTCATGTATGATAATCATAAGGAGCTTTACCAGAAACTCTTTGCTGCTGCAGATATAGCAAGAGTGGAATTCAAAGCTCCTGGTCCCATTATCTACATGCCTCCAAAGTTTGGACATGAAGGCTTCATTGATCAACACAAGATTATCCAGGAATTCATTGATATTCTCAAGATGGAGAAGCTGAAAGTTGGACCCAAGGGAACCAATACGGAGATCATGGATCTGAAGAAAAGAGTTTGGGCACATTATGGGATGGTGCCACCTCCTAAAGATGATCTCTGAAACTGCTAAGTTTCCTTGTTCCCTATTGATCAAAGATGTTGATATTTATGATGTGTTATTTATGTTTTTGTTCTGAGCACATGCTCTGATTGGTTAATTGACTATCATCATGCTTTGTAATGCTCAAATGATATATGAATGAAAATTAACCATTTTTCTTCAAGAGATAATATCTCATTGTCTCAACTTACCTGACTTAACTTATATGTGTTTAAACTTTGATTATACTAACATTTTCTTTCAGGAAATTTGACCTAGTCATCTCTACTAAAGACATATGTAATAGTATAGTCAAGTCACCTTTGTATAGGTTTTGGCATCATCAAAAAGGGGGAAATTGTCGGGAATAAAATGAGATTTTGATTAAGATACCAAAACCACTTAAGACATGCGATATGAGATAAGTCAATATGTTTCAGGGATGTTGGAACATATAGATCAGGCTAGTTGAAAAAAAACATCTTAGACAACTTATAGATGTTAGATGCATAAGTTGAGGAGGAACACAAGCTTAGAAGATTACAAGAATCAAGTTCCTCAAGGCTTAGGACCAAGAAGATCTCAACCCTGCTGATAGTCAAGTGCTCAACTGTGTTGATAGCAAAATCAGCTCAGTAAGGAACACAACCTCTTTAATGGTGATACTAAAAGAATACACCAGTTGGACCAAGTCCACTGACATGTATACAAGCAAGATCAGAAGAGATGTCCATCAGAGTTGATCAACACACTAAAAGTGAAGTGTTCAAATCAAGTCTAATTCAAGAGATAATTGTCATAGGGTCAATTCCACTTATATGGAAGAATGCATACATAGAAGCTATCAATTATGATCAGTGAAGATATGGAGCCAACTCAACTGAAAGAAGATAGTCAACACTGTTGATAAGCCAAGTCAGCTGAAAGTGATAAGCAAACTAGTCCTTACGATAAGGAAAGTTATCCCTTATCATAGATCAATGATCAGAAGGAATGTCCATTGTTTGTCTACTAAATCTTCAAATCAGACATTGGGAAGAGTGCATCAAAGTCAAGACAAAGAGCTTCAAGTCGTTTACTTCCCAAATCAAGGACATGTCACTTTCAAGAATCTGTCTTCAAGTTGCTAAGTTCAAGGAAGACAAATATAGACATTTTCAGGTTGTCTCTCCAACGGACATAACCTCATCTTGTTCTATAAATACTGGAGTTTGGAAACCATTCAAGGCATCCAACTAGTCAAGGAAACTACAAGCATACAAGCCTTCAAGCTTTCAAAAGAATACATCATTCTTTAGTTTCCAAACACTTCCAGTTCATAACTAAGCCCGAAACTCATTGTATATCTATCAAGCTTAGAGAGATATCGTATCCTTATACAGTACTTCATTGTAAAGGATATCTCACCATAGTTGGAACCAACATCAACCCTTTAACCTTTCTAGCAAAGTGAGGAAGAGTTGTTGTAGAAGTGTGAATAACTAGAACTGTCAAGTGTGGAACAGTTTAGTTCAGAGTTGAGAGAGAGTACTAGGACTCTGAATTCCTAGGGATCAAGGCACTAAGGAGTAGTGTGGTTGATCAGTGCACCTTGGCACTATAAAACAAGTTAATTCCAAGTGAAGGAATTATCCTGTTAAATCAGGAAAAGTGGATGTAGGAGCTTGAGTCTCTGAACCACTATAAACCTCTTGTGTTATTTACTTTCAAGTTATTTCATACAAGTAACACATTCATACACTGCACACAAACTAATCTTCAAAAGATATACATCACAAGTTGTGCAAAACAGATTTGGGACAAGTCCCCTGAAAACTGTTTAAGTGTAAGTAAGATTTCAGAATTAAAAGGAGTTTAAATATAAAGGGCCAACCATAATTTCGCACATATAACTTTCTTAGATAGTTAGTCAACTGAGTACTTCATAGTATTCAGTAGTTTGATTATTTGAACAACATTATACATACTGATAGCGTGATTTGTTTAAATTGAAAAAGATTTGCATACACAAGTGCATCCCCCCCCCATATACTTGTGTCATACTCCTTTCAGGACCAACAATTACCTTGTTCTTCCCAGCATTAGAGGATATGCTTCCATCGGATTTGGCAATCAGAAATATATAAAATCTTGCAACATCCTCTTCGAGAATCAACTTGGGATGATAACCCAAATATCTTCTCAACCCAACATCAGTTAGAACCTTGGTCGTCCAAGCTTATTCTGGAGTGTGAGGACCTTCAAACGAAACGCAACCTTCAGCCACCATCCTCTCTTTGGCCCACAAGGTTGGATTGAATGTCTCTGGATTCACTAGAAAAACCTCATTTCTGGTAGAAGTTGGGTGCCTTGAAGCCATTAAAGAGTTTAGTGAAATCTTGAATGTGAGAGAGAAATATTTTCAGAAAATAAGAGTTGAAGAAATTTGAGTGCGTAAACTGAAAATTTTCTTTAACACTTACTTTTATATGAATGATAAGTAGTTTCAAAAGCTCAGATTTGATCTTAGAAATGTAATGAACGGTTTAGATGGTTGGGGTGAACTCATCTAGGTTTCAAAATCAGATTTTGTCGCTTCATCTTCTCAAATGATCTCAAAATAGATCAAAACTATTTTCTGTTTTTAATATATAAAGCTTTCGGGTCCACATTTAATGATAAGCATTCTATTGGTTAGTTAAGTAAAGTAACTGTCTACTCAGCGCGTAAAATAAGGAATTGTACTCATTACCATAATAAGGAATTTGTCTTAGACAAATTCATTTACCAAACCACCACAAATCGAAAGAATTTAAGTTCTGCATGTTGAACCATATTAAATGAAAACAGAACGCATTTATTACTCTTCTAATCATTAGAAATAAATGAGTTAGGTAGAAATAAGTGTTATCTGTTATCAACTGTGTACTGAGAACAGCTGATGTTGTCTTCTGAAATGATCTTTTGTTTTCGAATATCAGCTGAGTTCTTCCTTCAGCTGATACCACTTGATATCTGAATTTAGATTCCACTTGTTGTCACTTGTTGAATCCATTTGATGGATACTTTGAGAACTTAGTGGAAATATCAGCTGCGTTGCCCCTTCAGCTGACAACCATTTGCTTGATAACTTATTGACATCACTTTGCAGTTCTGAAATACTTAACAAGGTTATTAATAATCGTCTGATTACATTTGTTAGTATTACTAGATACCACTTGTAATAATAATAATATCCACTTGTTAGACGTGTGAATTTTGAAATACATAATGGAGGGGGGTGAATAGAACTGTTACTGAATTGAAATACAGAAAACAAAAGAGTGCTCTAAATTAAGGATCTTTAAGAATTTCAAGGAAATTCCCTCTAAAATAGATATCTCTTGTTAAATATCCCTCAACTTTAACCATTTGTTCATCGGGATTGGACTTACCTGATAGACGAGTGTGTCTATTCAACTCATATAGTTTTGTTGTCAGGCTTGAGCGGCTCCACGATCAGCTGAGTTAGAGAAGACTTCTCAGCTGCACGCTTCGAAATATCCAACTCTAAAATTCCTAAGGAAAAACACAACTCTCTAAACCTCATCTCATCTAGAGGCTTAATGAGCATATCCGCTCTCTGGATATCAGTGTGAATCTTTTCCATCCTAATATCCTTCTTCTCCACATGATCTCGAATGAAATGATGTCTAATATGAACATGCTTACATCTAATATGGAGAACATGATTTTGAGAGATGGTTATTGCACTGTTGCATTCACAATAAATTGGGCCTTCTCTAGCAACAATGTTGTAATCCAGTAAATGCTTACTTAACCATAACAACTGACTACAACAACTACCAGCGACCATATATTCGGCTTCAGTAGTGGAGGTAGCAACTGAGGTTTGCTTCTTGGAGAACCAAGAAGTTAACTTACTTCCTAGAAACTGACAAGTGCCAAAAGTAGATTTCTTATCTATTATGCATCCTCCAAAGTCAGAATCTGAATAGCCACTCAGATCAAAACTATCTTTTGATGGATACCACAAACCCATATTCACTGTACCTTTCAAATACCTTAGAATTCTCTTAGCTGCTTCTAGGTGGCTTAACTTAGGATTGGATTGAAATCTAGCACACACACCTACATCAAAGGTTATATCTGGTCTACTAGCAATTAGGTACATGAGAGATCCTACTAGGGCTCTATATTGGGATTGGTCTACAGACTTACCATCCTCATCTGGATCCATCTTAAAGGTTCTCATCATGGGAATCTTACACACTTTACTTGTCTGAGCACCAAACTTGGCGATCAGATTCCTTGTATACTTAGCTCGTGTGATGAATATCCCATCTTGACTTTGCTTCACTTGTAGACCTAAGAAGTAGTTCATCTCCCCCATCATGGACATCTCAAATTTGCCTTGCATCAAATTTGAGAACTTGTCGCACATCTATTGATTGGGTGAACTAAAGATAATATCATCAACATAGATCTGAATCAATAAGATATCACCTCCTTCTTGAATCCTAAACAACGTCATGTCAATGATTCCTTTTGTGAATCCTTATCAATCAGGAACTGAGATAAAGTATCATACCAAGCTCTAGGAGCCTGTTTTAGTCTATAAAGAGCCTTCTTTAAACGATATACTTGGTTGTTCTGTTGGAAGCCAGGCGACTGTTCGACATAGACTTCTTCCACAAGTATTCCGTTTAAAAATGCACTATTGACATCCATCTTATACACCTTAAATCTCATTTGGGACGAATAAGCAAGGAATAGTCGAATAGACTCAAGGCGAGCAACATGTGCAAAGGTTTCATCATAATCAATCCCTTCTGATTGTGAATAACCCTTCGCAACAAGTTGAGCCTTGTTCCTTGTTATGGCACCATTTTCATCCGTCTTGTTTTTTAATACCCATTTGGTTCCAATGACGTTCTGATGATTAGGACGATCTACGAACTCCCATACATCGTTTCTTGTGAACTGATTGAGCTCTTCCCGCATCGCAACAATCCAATTGGTATCTTCAAGAGCTTCCTCGGTGGTTGAAGGTTCCTTCAAGGAAAGAAAACACCAGTGGCAAAATAAAGTTTCAGTTATATGTGTTAATTGGTTAGCATTGGCCTTTTGTCTTCTAGTCTTGACACCGGAGCTTGAATCTCCTATACTTAGATCAGTTGATTGATCTCTCGTCTAAATATAATTTGGATAAGTACCATTAGATGGGTTGACAACCTCATCTGGTATTGTGTCACTAGGATTTTGACATTGATGTGTCTCAACTGGATCATCAGATTAAGTATCATCTGTCCGATCAGCATCAGCTGTATTACCAGCGTCTTCTGTTTCAACAACATCAGTTGTTCCCCCTACTTGAGTAGGTTTAGTATCAGCTGTAAGAGCATCATTTATTGTGTTTGTCTGAGATCTTATAGTAGGTCTCCTTGGTTTGAAATTGATCAACATCATCATCGTCATCATCTGAGAAGGGAATAGTGATTTCAACATAGTCGTTGTCATCTGATTCTTTCTTCTTCAGATTCAGACTTTTAAGTTTTTTAGTCAAGAGATCTACTTTATCAGCAGTACTCAAAACAGTAGATTCATCAAATATAACATAGGGTGTTTCTTCCACTACAAGGGTCCTCTTATTAAATACTCTAAATGCTTTACTAACTTGGGAATATCATAAGAAAATTCATTCGTCTGATTTAGCATCGAAAGCTTTTATTTTTTTCTTCCCATTGTTATGGATGAAACACTTACAACCAAAAATATGGAAATAAGATACTCTAGGTTTCTACCATTCCAAATTTCATAGGGAGTTTTACCATGTCTCTTGTAGATCATGCTTCTGTTCAGAGTGTGACAAGTTGTGTTCACTGCTTCTGCCCAGAACTTCTTTGATGTACCAAACTCAGTATCATGGTTCAAGCAACTTCTTTGAGGGTTCTATTTCTCCTCGCGGCTACTCCATTTTTTTGAGGTGTATGGGCTGAGCTTGTCTCATGTTGAATATCATTGTTAGCACAATAAGTGGTAATAGAAGAGTTTAGAAACTCACCACCTTTATCGCTTCTGATTTTGACGATCGTTGAACCCTTCTGGTTCTGGATCTTTTTCATCAGCTCTGGAAGTTTGGTCCTCATCTCACTCTTTTCGAATAGAAAGGTCACCCAAGTGTATTTAGAATAATCATCTACAACCAATAGAGTGTACCTTCTACTACTTAAAGTAGCAAGTGAGATAGATCCAAACAAATTTATATGAAGTAGTTCAAGGACTCTGTTGGTGGATGATAGAAACTTGCTTTTCTTGGGCACCTTCGTCTGTTTGCCCTTCTAACATGCATCATACACCTAAAGATCTTTACTAAAAACTTCATTAGGCAAGCCAACCACTAGTGAGCTTCTTGCAATAGTATTTAGAGTCTTAAAGTTCAGATGACCAAACCTTTTGTGTCACTAAGGCAACTTTTCCAATTAGCAACATAAATTGTTCCTTCTCTGTTACTAGAGAGTAGTACGCGTTTACTAATTATTTCTATAACTTTGTAGCTAGTAGATGAGAATTCAACGTTATACCCTCTATCACATAATTGAGAAACAGAAAGTAAATTGTGCTTTAAACCATCAACATAAGTGAAAGTGTGTGGGGGTGGTATCTAGTGTTTAAGTAAAAAACAGAACAATGTTACACTGAATGTTGTGACAATTAGTGTAGCATTAACTCTAACAGAATGTGAAAAAGTAAACACAGTACACAGTGGAAGTCTAAAATACTAAAACATAATACGAACACAATGGAATAATTTTTAACATAGATTTTATTAATAACAAAACCTATGCTAAGCCTTACGGCGAAACAATAACTTAGTTCCTAAGTTATACACAAAAATGTCGTGTGAAATGTCTCATCAATTACTTCAACATTCCATAAACAGAAACTACAATCGAGGCAGGTGCCTGAATCTATAAATAGACTTAAGTGAAAAGACACTGTCTAAAGAACTAATCTGATCTATGATTCACTCTCACTCGATACAAGACTAGAACTAAGTACACTGGAAGGTGTGGTATCCCTCGGCGTACGTTAAATGATACAACTACTGGCCATAACTCCGAACTAGGGTTGAACTCTCAAGAAGGTGTTACTCGAATAGTGAATACTTTGAAATGAAAGTCTTCTGCGGTATTTATAGAGAAATACACAGCTTCTAGATCCTTCCATTATGAGATCCTATTTTTTAGGACCTCAACCTCCATGATCTCTCTAGATCTTTCTGCCATCTTCCAGGTCGTTCTACAATGCTCTAAACTCTTCTATCACGTTCTGCAACCTTCTTGAATCTTCCATGTTCCAGACTCTTGTAGAACCTTCTGGAATCGTTCCTGAATGTGAGAGCATTTAGTACAACATTTAATGTAACATTTCAGAAAAGACTTAGAATAAATCAAGGAAGGTCAAATTAAGATGTTGTTGATAATGTTAAAGCATTTAAGAGTTAACAACATCTACAATCTCCCCCAATTTAACCTTTCGACTACAACACACCTGATGCACATATATTTCTATACATACTCAGTATTATGTATTTAGGTGAGTTGAACATCAAGTCTAAATACTAGTCAAGACAATACCTGTTGTAACCGTTGGATCAAATCAAAAAGAGATCAAGAATAATTTTACTAAGATCCGTGCCATAAGATCAAAGAAATCTTATTCAAAACCAAAACAAGTATAAACAGTACACTTGTTTACAAAACATATAACTTTTACAAAAAAATCAAAGATTAAATCAGAGCATATAAGGGTATATACCAGATTAGTTCTAAGACTTATGTAAGACTCAAAAACAGACAAACAAAAACAAACAAGGACTAAACAATATAATCAGAGCAAAAAAAAAAAACAAAAAACTATGAAAAAATAAATAAACTAAACAAGGCATATTCATCATGCAGTAAGCAATTAATGATAGGAAAACAAATTAAGCAATAAGCAGTAATCAAATATCATTAGTGCAAACTAATTTAAGCAAGATAAATATAGACATCCTATCAACTAGAAATAGTAAATATTGTATCAGAATAAATAGAATTTAACTTAAACATAACAGAATAACAAAAACAAAAGTAGGACTGAAAATGGCATGAATTGCTATAACAATAGCAGCAGCATCAAGGTCCTGCACATGTGCCATCTGTACGTCAGTACTCCCCCTGTCTTGCAGCATCTGTTCTAGATATCAGCATAGAGGATTTCCATATCCTCATCATCTTCAGCAGCATCTGCAAACTTGTCTTCATCAGCCTCCTCTGGTTCCTCAATAAAACAAGTTGATGCAAATAGTGCAACAACATTGTTAGCAGCAGCAGTTCCTCCATTCTCTGTAGCAGCATCAGGTACACCTCCAACTTCAGGATCCAACTCTTCAATAACAACTCCAGAAGTTCTAGCTGAAGTGGAAGGTGGTACTCCCCCTGTTGTAGTGGGAAGTAGCCTGGTCCACTTGTCTTTGATGAATTGGAGTTCATCAATCTGGTCCTGTAAGTGCTGTAACTGCAATAATATAAAAGATCTGGGAACAGAAAACATGATATCAAAATTACCACCAAAGTTCTCAGCATTAGGTGCAGCTGTGTTCTGTTCAGGTCTCTGTGCTGATGAGGGTTGAGGTTGAGGTTGAGCAGGAGCTGGTCTTTGAGAAGAACATCCAGGATTGTGCAAGGGCAGATCTTTCACTCTTTCACCAATGAGCAAAGCAGGTGAAATGGTGTATAAAGGAACCTTACCTCTAAGAACTTCAGTCTTCTTAGGGATAAAACCATGCATCTTCAAGTATGAACAAATAAGCACAGGGTATGGAAGGTTTCCTTTATCAGAAATGTCACCACTAAAATTCATCATGTGGTGGAAAATAGTCAATCCCAAGTTAAACTTCTTCAAAACCACTATCCTATAGAGCAAGATTTCTTGATCCTTTGTCACTTTGGTTGAGTTGGTGGAAGGTATCCAATTATAAACTATCAGCTTATGCAACACAGAATAGAGAGATGTAAGGTCCTTGGCCAACATTCCATTTCTCCATCTAGTCAACAAACCACCAGTCATAGAAGCAGTAACAACATCCAAATCAGGTTCATCATCATCAAGTACTGGTTCTATGCCTAAGAAATCATTAATTAGTTCTGGTGTAAATGGAACTGTACTCCCCCTAAACTGTATATTTCCATACCAACGGGAACTCCTCCTACCATTACTCTTCCTCAGACATGCATAAAATTCATACACCCAATCAGAAACAAATGTATCACACAAGTTCAGAGCTTTCATCAACTTTCTATCCTCTAAGAATTGAATTAAATTCTTACTCTCAAAATCAGAAGTATGAATTCTCCTTTCCATCAACAGTTTTCTCCTAGACAACCTAGTTATCTTATCAACCAATCCATCAATATCAGAATCTACTTCAGTTTCAGAATTACCTTCCTCAGAAGTACTTACCTTTGAGCTTGGTTCTTTCTCCTCCTCAGAACTGGAATCAGCTTCTTTTTCAGAGCTTTTGTCTGAAGCTGCACTGCTGAATCACCTCCATCATCAAGTTCTGGTGCTGGAGCACTTGATTCAGCATGTGAGGCAGCATTCTTCTTCAGGGCTTGCTGCATATCCCTGAGACAAACCTCCATTTCAGAATCAGAATCATGTTCTGGTTCTTCAGGCATTGTTCGAACAACATCAACCTTTGCCTTTCCCTTCCCCTTAGGATCAGCTTTCTTCTTAGTTGGCTTCTCAATCACCACTTCTTCTTCAGATTCAGAGAATACCTGAATTGGTTCAGCAACATCACCACCTAGCTTCTTCTTCTTCCTCAAAGAGTCTGAGTAATCAACTCGAGTAAAAACTCGACCTGATCGTCTTCTTGGAACTGGGCTCCTCTTTATCTTCTTCTCTTCAGCATTCCTTTTGAAAGGAATCGGTTCAGAGTCCGATTTTGAGATGTCAGAGTCGGTTTTATTGGATTCTTCAGCATCCTCCATTTGAGCGTCCTCATTGTCGGATGTCTCCGCATTCGACGGCTCCTTTGACTCAGCAATAGGGGATTCTTCAATCTCCTTTTCAGTCTCCCCCATAGAGGTAGCAGACGGGGCCTCTGTTTCAGCGTTAGGGCTCGGAATTTGGGGCTTTTCGGCTGTGGATGAAGAAGGTTCAGTAGTGATCACTTCTTGGGTGCGCAAGTAGTGAGAGATGTCAATGGATAAATCACCAATCGTGAGGATGGGTGGATTAGATGATCTCATCGATTGAGAAAAATTCTCAACCGCCTGGCTCAGCTCGGAGAGTGTAGCTTGGTTTGGGATGTGGATGGTTGTCGGAGTAGCTGGAGTGGGTGCGACGGTTGCGGCAGTTGGGGGTGAATTTTCGTGTGAAGCAGCCATGGAAGCTAGAGTGTGAAGATTCGAGAGAGATGAAGATGACGGTTGTGAGTTGGGAGAATTTGGTTTCTGTGAGTGGTTTTTCTTGTTTCTTGCCATTTAACTCAAGAATTCGAAAAGAATCAACACAAGAATCGAGACACACAATTAGCTTATAACAAATCTGCAAAATTAATACTCAACTTACTCAATTAATTACAAAGCTTAGACAAAAACATGAAATGGGAGTATTTATGTAGAGAGAGCTTAGTAGTTGAAATAATGTACGTGTGATTAAGGCTTGACTTAAAGAAAATTCTAGATTAAATGGATAATGCTCCACAAATTCAGCCACAAGTAAAATCATGGGTGAGTTAGTGGGGTAAAATCTTAATTAATAAATTAAATCAATAAATTAATTAAATTAATAGTATTATAGAATAAATAAAAAGAATAAAAATGTGTATAATCTGAAATAATAAAAGAACGTGGTTAGTATAATTATAAATAAATAAAATAAATTCCCACAATTAATTAAATAATTACAACTTATAAAAATATAATTGAATCATGTAATGTTGTGCTCAAGGATTTGACATACACCTCAACATTGGTCTTTCACAGGTTTTACCTATCCAATGTAGCCAATTTTTCAGCATTTTTCTTTTCATTGCATTTCTTCTTTTTGTGCTACAGCATCTAATTCGTATTGATCCATTGTTCCTCTAGAGTACATCGTAGCAGCGAACTCCGTGCCCCATACTTGCTTAATGGATTACGAACCTCTTGATGTTTTTACCAAATTCACCTTTTGAAAAGAAGGCATCGTAGTAGCGAACTCCGTGCTCCATAGTTACTCAGTGAATTGGTACATCTTTTAGTATGCTGTAACATTCTCAATTTTTTCAAGCTTTTGAGAGGTGTAGTAAATGTCTATTTTTGCACAAACAAATTTTAGATTCAAGAATATTTTACAAATGAATTATTCAACGAAAATAAGAAATAAATCAAATCTATAATAACTATACCACCTTAGGCTGTTGTCCCAAATGCTACCGCATTTGTGACAACATCCTCTCAAGAATTATTCAGATATTACACATACCAAGAGATTTCCTCAAGAATGAGAATCTCTCATGGTCAAGAGCCTTAGTAAAAATATCAGCATTATGATTTTCAGTAGGCACATATTCCAACTTAACTATGTTCTTCTCCACTAAATCTCTCATAAAATGATGTCTAATGCTAATGTGCTTAGTGAGTGAGTGTTGTACCGGATTCTTAGATATGTTAATAGCACTTGTATTATCACAGAAAATTGTGAGGATATTGTTTTCAATTCCATAGTCATGAAACATCTTACTTAACCACAATAGCTGTGTGCAACAACTCCCTGCAGCTATGTATTCAGACTCGGCAGTGGATTGAGAAACACAATTTTGTTTCTTGCTATGCCAAGACACAAGATTGTTTCCCATGTAGAAACATCATCCACTAGTGCTCTTTCTGTCATCAATATCTCCAGCCCAATCTGCATCACTGTATCCAATCAATGTGTTGTTGGTGTCCTTAGTGTACCATATCCCTAGTTCACTTGTACCTGAAACATATCTGATAATCCTTTTCACTGCATTCAGGTGAGATTCCTTTGGATTAGCTTGGTACCTAGCACAAACACACACACTATACATAATGTCAGGTCTACTAGAGGTTAGATAAAGTAAACTACCTATCATGGATCTATACAATGTTGGATCAACATCCTTTCCACCATTGTCTTTGCAAAGTTTCAAAGTAGAACCCATAGGTGTTTTCATTACTTTTGAGTTTTCAAGACCAAACCGTTTGACTAAGTTTTTAGCATACTTACCTTGAGAGAAGAAAATACCATCCTTACATTGATTGATTTGAAGACCTAAAAAATAATTCAAGTCTCCAACCATACTCATCTCAAATGTGGCTGTCATTGCTTCAACAAATCTGTTCAGCATTTTATCACAGGTTGAACCAAACACAATGTCATCAACATATATTTGAGCAATTAGTAAACCTTCTCTAGTGTGCTTAATAAACAAAGTCCTATCGGCTTCTCCTCTAATAAATCCATACTCTAAAAGAAAGTCTGTAAGCCTACCATACCATGCTCTAGGAGCTTGTTTTAGACCATACAATGCTTTCTTTAGTTTGTACACATGATCCGGGTATTGTGCATCTTCAAAACCTTTAGGCTGTTCTACATATGCTTCTTCATTTAATATGCCATTTAAGAATGCAACTTTTACATCCATTTGATGTAGTTTAATATCAATAAAACATGCAATTGCTAGCAATAATCTAATAGATTCTATCCTAGCAACGGGTGCAAAAGTTTCATCAAAATCAACTCCTTCAACTTGGGTGTAACCTTGTGCAACTAACCTAGCTTTGTTCCTAACAATGTTTCTAGACTCATCAGTTTTATTCTTATAAATCCACTTTGTTCCAATGACATTCGTATGACTAGGTCTTGGAACAAGTGTCCAAACTTCATTTCTTTCAAACTGATTAAGTTCCTCATGAATAGCATTTATCCAATATTCATCAGTTAATGCTTCATTCACACTTTTAGGTTCAATTTCAGAATAGTAACACTCAGCATTCACAACATTGCAAATAGAAGACATGCATATTGTTCTTACCACATCTAGTGTTTAAGTAAAAAACAGAACAATGTTACACTGAATGTTGTGACAATTAGTGTAGCATTAACTCTAACAGAATGTGAAAAAGTAAACACAGTACACAGTGGAAGTCTAAAATACTAAAACATAATACGAACACAATGGAATAATTTTTAACATAGATTTTATTAATAACAAAACCTATGCTAAGCCTTACGGCGAAACAATAACTTAGTTCCTAAGTTATACACAAAAATGTCGTGTGAAATGTCTCATCAATTACTTCAACATTCCATAAACAGAAACTACAATCGAGGCAGGTGCCTGAATCTATAAATAGACTTAAGTGAAAAGACACTGTCTAAAGAACTAATCTGATCTATGATTCACTCTCACTCGATACAAGACTAGAACTAAGTACACTGGAAGGTGTGGTATCCCTCGGCGTACGTTAAATGATACAACTACTGGCCATAACTCCGAACTAGGGTTGAACTCTCAAGAAGGTGTTACTCGAATAGTGAATACTTTGAAATGAAAGTCTTCTGCGGTATTTATAGAGAAATACACAGCTTCTAGATCCTTCCATTATGAGATCCTATTTTTTAGGACCTCAACCTCCATGATCTCTCTAGATCTTTCTGCCATCTTCCAGGTCGTTCTACAATGCTCTAAACTCTTCTATCACGTTCTGCAACCTTCTTGAATCTTCCATGTTCCAGACTCTTGTAGAACCTTCTGGAATCGTTCCTGAATGTGAGAGCATTTAGTACAACATTTAATGTAACATTTCAGAAAAGACTTAGAATAAATCAAGGAAGGTCAAATTAAGATGTTGTTGATAATGTTAAAGCATTTAAGAGTTAACAACATCTACAATCTCCCCCAATTTAACCTTTCGACTACAACACACCTGATGCACATATATTTCTATACATACTCAGTATTATGTATTTAGGTGAGTTGAACATCAAGTCTAAATACTAGTCAAGACAATACCTGTTGTAACCGTTGGATCAAATCAAAAAGAGATCAAGAATAATTTTACTAAGATCCGTGCCATAAGATCAAAGAAATCTTATTCAAAACCAAAACAAGTATAAACAGTACACTTGTTTACAAAACATATAACTTTTACAAAAAAATCAAAGATTAAATCAGAGCATATAAGGGTATATACCAGATTAGTTCTAAGACTTATGTAAGACTCAAAAACAGACAAACAAAAACAAACAAGGACTAAACAATATAATCAGAGCAAAAAAAAAAACAAAAAACTATGAAAAAATAAATAAACTAAACAAGGCATATTCATCATGCAGTAAGCAATTAATGATAGGAAAACAAATTAAGCAATAAGCAGTAATCAAATATCATTAGTGCAAACTAATTTAAGCAAGATAAATATAGACATCCTATCAACTAGAAATAGTAAATATTGTATCAGAATAAATAGAATTTAACTTAAACATAACAGAATAACAAAAACAAAAGTAGGACTGAAAATGGCATGAATTGCTATAACAATAGCAGCAGCATCAAGGTCCTGCACATGTGCCATCTGTACGTCAGTACTCCCCCTGTCTTGCAGCATCTGTTCTAGATATCAGCATAGAGGATTTCCATATCCTCATCATCTTCAGCAGCATCTGCAAACTTGTCTTCATCAGCCTCCTCTGGTTCCTCAATAAAACAAGTTGATGCAAATAGTGCAACAACATTGTTAGCAGCAGCAGTTCCTCCATTCTCTGTAGCAGCATCAGGTACACCTCCAACTTCAGGATCCAACTCTTCAATAACAACTCCAGAAGTTCTAGCTGAAGTGGAAGGTGGTACTCCCCCTGTTGTAGTGGGAAGTAGCCTGGTCCACTTGTCTTTGATGAATTGGAGTTCATCAATCTGGTCCTGTAAGTGCTGTAACTGCAATAATATAAAAGATCTGGGAACAGAAAACATGATATCAAAATTACCACCAAAGTTCTCAGCATTAGGTGCAGCTGTGTTCTGTTCAGGTCTCTGTGCTGATGAGGGTTGAGGTTGAGGTTGAGCAGGAGCTGGTCTTTGAGAAGAACATCCAGGATTGTGCAAGGGCAGATCTTTCACTCTTTCACCAATGAGCAAAGCAGGTGAAATGGTGTATAAAGGAACCTTACCTCTAAGAACTTCAGTCTTCTTAGGGATAAAACCATGCATCTTCAAGTATGAACAAATAAGCACAGGGTATGGAAGGTTTCCTTTATCAGAAATGTCACCACTAAAATTCATCATGTGGTGGAAAATAGTCAATCCCAAGTTAAACTTCTTCAAAACCACTATCCTATAGAGCAAGATTTCTTGATCCTTTGTCACTTTGGTTGAGTTGGTGGAAGGTATCCAATTATAAACTATCAGCTTATGCAACACAGAATAGAGAGATGTAAGGTCCTTGGCCAACATTCCATTTCTCCATCTAGTCAACAAACCACCAGTCATAGAAGCAGTAACAACATCCAAATCAGGTTCATCATCATCAAGTACTGGTTCTATGCCTAAGAAATCATTAATTAGTTCTGGTGTAAATGGAACTGTACTCCCCCTAAACTGTATATTTCCATACCAACGGGAACTCCTCCTACCATTACTCTTCCTCAGACATGCATAAAATTCATACACCCAATCAGAAACAAATGTATCACACAAGTTCAGAGCTTTCATCAACTTTCTATCCTCTAAGAATTGAATTAAATTCTTACTCTCAAAATCAGAAGTATGAATTCTCCTTTCCATCAACAGTTTTCTCCTAGACAACCTAGTTATCTTATCAACCAATCCATCAATATCAGAATCTACTTCAGTTTCAGAATTACCTTCCTCAGAAGTACTTACCTTTGAGCTTGGTTCTTTCTCCTCCTCAGAACTGGAATCAGCTTCTTTTTCAGAGCTTTTGTCTGAAGCTGCACTGCTGAATCACCTCCATCATCAAGTTCTGGTGCTGGAGCACTTGATTCAGCATGTGAGGCAGCATTCTTCTTCAGGGCTTGCTGCATATCCCTGAGACAAACCTCCATTTCAGAATCAGAATCATGTTCTGGTTCTTCAGGCATTGTTCGAACAACATCAACCTTTGCCTTTCCCTTCCCCTTAGGATCAGCTTTCTTCTTAGTTGGCTTCTCAATCACCACTTCTTCTTCAGATTCAGAGAATACCTGAATTGGTTCAGCAACATCACCACCTAGCTTCTTCTTCTTCCTCAAAGAGTCTGAGTAATCAACTCGAGTAAAAACTCGACCTGATCGTCTTCTTGGAACTGGGCTCCTCTTTATCTTCTTCTCTTCAGCATTCCTTTTGAAAGGAATCGGTTCAGAGTCCGATTTTGAGATGTCAGAGTCGGTTTTATTGGATTCTTCAGCATCCTCCATTTGAGCGTCCTCATTGTCGGATGTCTCCGCATTCGACGGCTCCTTTGACTCAGCAATAGGGGATTCTTCAATCTCCTTTTCAGTCTCCCCCATAGAGGTAGCAGACGGGGCCTCTGTTTCAGCGTTAGGGCTCGGAATTTGGGGCTTTTCGGCTGTGGATGAAGAAGGTTCAGTAGTGATCACTTCTTGGGTGCGCAAGTAGTGAGAGATGTCAATGGATAAATCACCAATCGTGAGGATGGGTGGATTAGATGATCTCATCGATTGAGAAAAATTCTCAACCGCCTGGCTCAGCTCGGAGAGTGTAGCTTGGTTTGGGATGTGGATGGTTGTCGGAGTAGCTGGAGTGGGTGCGACGGTTGCGGCAGTTGGGGGTGAATTTTCGTGTGAAGCAGCCATGGAAGCTAGAGTGTGAAGATTCGAGAGAGATGAAGATGACGGTTGTGAGTTGGGAGAATTTGGTTTCTGTGAGTGGTTTTTCTTGTTTCTTGCCATTTAACTCAAGAATTCGAAAAGAATCAACACAAGAATCGAGACACACAATTAGCTTATAACAAATCTGCAAAATTAATACTCAACTTACTCAATTAATTACAAAGCTTAGACAAAAACATGAAATGGGAGTATTTATGTAGAGAGAGCTTAGTAGTTGAAATAATGTACGTGTGATTAAGGCTTGACTTAAAGAAAATTCTAGATTAAATGGATAATGCTCCACAAATTCAGCCACAAGTAAAATCATGGGTGAGTTAGTGGGGTAAAATCTTAATTAATAAATTAAATCAATAAATTAATTAAATTAATAGTATTATAGAATAAATAAAAAGAATAAAAATGTGTATAATCTGAAATAATAAAAGAACGTGGTTAGTATAATTATAAATAAATAAAATAAATTCCCACAATTAATTAAATAATTACAACTTATAAAAATATAATTGAATCATGTAATGTTGTGCTCAAGGATTTGACATACACCTCAACATTGGTCTTTCACAGGTTTTACCTATCCAATGTAGCCAATTTTTCAGCATTTTTCTTTTCATTGCATTTCTTCTTTTTGTGCTACAGCATCTAATTCGTATTGATCCATTGTTCCTCTAGAGTACATCGTAGCAGCGAACTCCGTGCCCCATACTTGCTTAATGGATTACGAACCTCTTGATGTTTTTACCAAATTCACCTTTTGAAAAGAAGGCATCGTAGTAGCGAACTCCGTGCTCCATAGTTACTCAGTGAATTGGTACATCTTTTAGTATGCTGTAACATTCTCAATTTTTTCAAGCTTTTGAGAGGTGTAGTAAATGTCTATTTTTGCACAAACAAATTTTAGATTCAAGAATATTTTACAAATGAATTATTCAACGAAAATAAGAAATAAATCAAATCTATAATAACTATACCACCTTAGGCTGTTGTCCCAAATGCTACCGCATTTGTGACAACATCCTCTCAAGAATTATTCAGATATTACACATACCAAGAGATTTCCTCAAGAATGAGAATCTCTCATGGTCAAGAGCCTTAGTAAAAATATCAGCATTATGATTTTCAGTAGGCACATATTCCAACTTAACTATGTTCTTCTCCACTAAATCTCTCATAAAATGATGTCTAATGCTAATGTGCTTAGTGAGTGAGTGTTGTACCGGATTCTTAGATATGTTAATAGCACTTGTATTATCACAGAAAATTGTGAGGATATTGTTTTCAATTCCATAGTCATGAAACATCTTACTTAACCACAATAGCTGTGTGCAACAACTCCCTGCAGCTATGTATTCAGACTCGGCAGTGGATTGAGAAACACAATTTTGTTTCTTGCTATGCCAAGACACAAGATTGTTTCCCATGTAGAAACATCATCCACTAGTGCTCTTTCTGTCATCAATATCTCCAGCCCAATCTGCATCACTGTATCCAATCAATGTGTTGTTGGTGTCCTTAGTGTACCATATCCCTAGTTCACTTGTACCTGAAACATATCTGATAATCCTTTTCACTGCATTCAGGTGAGATTCCTTTGGATTAGCTTGGTACCTAGCACAAACACACACACTATACATAATGTCAGGTCTACTAGAGGTTAGATAAAGTAAACTACCTATCATGGATCTATACAATGTTGGATCAACATCCTTTCCACCATTGTCTTTGCAAAGTTTCAAAGTAGAACCCATAGGTGTTTTCATTACTTTTGAGTTTTCAAGACCAAACCGTTTGACTAAGTTTTTAGCATACTTACCTTGAGAGAAGAAAATACCATCCTTACATTGATTGATTTGAAGACCTAAAAAATAATTCAAGTCTCCAACCATACTCATCTCAAATGTGGCTGTCATTGCTTCAACAAATCTGTTCAGCATTTTATCACAGGTTGAACCAAACACAATGTCATCAACATATATTTGAGCAATTAGTAAACCTTCTCTAGTGTGCTTAATAAACAAAGTCCTATCGGCTTCTCCTCTAATAAATCCATACTCTAAAAGAAAGTCTGTAAGCCTACCATACCATGCTCTAGGAGCTTGTTTTAGACCATACAATGCTTTCTTTAGTTTGTACACATGATCCGGGTATTGTGCATCTTCAAAACCTTTAGGCTGTTCTACATATGCTTCTTCATTTAATATGCCATTTAAGAATGCAACTTTTACATCCATTTGATGTAGTTTAATATCAATAAAACATGCAATTGCTAGCAATAATCTAATAGATTCTATCCTAGCAACGGGTGCAAAAGTTTCATCAAAATCAACTCCTTCAACTTGGGTGTAACCTTGTGCAACTAACCTAGCTTTGTTCCTAACAATGTTTCTAGACTCATCAGTTTTATTCTTATAAATCCACTTTGTTCCAATGACATTCGTATGACTAGGTCTTGGAACAAGTGTCCAAACTTCATTTCTTTCAAACTGATTAAGTTCCTCATGAATAGCATTTATCCAATATTCATCAGTTAATGCTTCATTCACACTTTTAGGTTCAATTTCAGAATAGTAACACTCAGCATTCACAACATTGCAAATAGAAGACATGCATATTGTTCTTACCACATCTACCTTATTCGATCTTATTCTTCCTCTTGTTTGCACTCCAACTGTAGCATCGCCTATGATCTGGTCAGTAGGATGACTTTTCCCCATTCTTGAAGAAGGATTCGTTTTGAGAACATACTGATCATTCTGTGGAATTACAACTGACTGTTCTGTAGATGTTGCTCCAGATGTGTTAGCATTTGGTGCAGCATTATCAGACTTCAGTGTATTCTCAGAATTGTCAGTGACTTGTGATATATCTTCTTCATCTTTATCATCTGTAAGACCTTTATCATCATCAAACACAACATTAACATATTCTTGAACAGTGTTAGTCCTAAGGTTATAAACTCTATAAGCTTTACTATTTCTAGAATAGCCTAAAAAGAAACCTTTATCACTTTTAGAATCAAACTTGTGAAGTTGATCCCTATCATTCAAAATATAACACACACAACCAAATACATGAAAATATTTCACACTTGGTTTTCTAACATTCAGAATCTCATAAGGTGTTTGATTAGTACCAGATCGAATATAAACTTTATTAATAATATGACATGCTGTATTCAATGCTTCAGCCCAAAATCTTTTAGAAAGACTTTTAGATAAAAGCATGACTCTTGCCATTTCTTGTAAAGTTCTATTCTTTCTTTCAACAATTCCATTTTGTTGTGGAGTTTTAGGAGATGAATATTCTTGCAAGATACCTTTCTTATCACAGAAATCATTAAACATGTTATTCTCAAATTCCCTACCATGATCAGTTCTAATACGGCCAACTTTCAAGTTAAACACATTTTTGAACCTTTTATAGAGAACTTTAAAAGCAGCAAATGTTTCAGATTTATCTCTTAAAAACTCAATCCAAGTATATCTAGAAAAATCATCTACCACAACTAAGGAATATCTCTTACCTCCAATGCTTTCAGTTTCCATAGGACCCATCAAATCCATATGCAACAATTCAAAACATCGATGTGTAGAACAATGTGACAGCATTCTATGCGGCACTCTTACCTGTTTACCTTTCTGGCATGATCCACATACAGTGGTATTCAGGAAGCTCAGTTTAGGTATTCCTTTGATTGCATCTGATATGATTAGTTTCTTCATTGCCCTGTAATTTACATGTCCTAATCTTTGGTGCCATAAGACATTCTCATCATGTTTTGACAAATTGCATACATTAGTTCCAATAAGATAACAGTTATCAGCAGACCTAGTACCAGTCATTACACAATCATCATCTTCATTAAGAACATAGCAAGACTCTTTGTCAAATTTTACATGCAAATTATCATCACAAAGTTGACTAATACTAATCAGATTAGCAAGTAAGCCATCAACATGCAAAACATTTTTAAGCTTAGGAAAACCTTTAACATTCAAAGTTCCTTTTCCTATTATCTTTCCTTTTGATCCACCACCATATGTAACATTACCACCATTCAAGGTCACATAATCAGATAAGTAGTCTATTTGTCCTGTCATATGTCTAGAACAACCACTATCAAAATACCATAGACCAGGTAAACATGCTTTCAAGGATGTGTGAACAACATTACAGGTAACTTTTGGTTTCCATGCAGATTTCACAGAATGTTTCCTAGGATGTGAAGACATTCTGGATGGCATAAACTCAGCTCTCAAATCTTTAAACATTTTCAAGCAGAAGGGACGAATATGACCATATTTAAAGCAATAATGACAAATATACTTCCTTTCAACCTTGTGAGAATCTTTTTGTGTAGATGTTACACCAGATGTGCTAGCATTTGCCTTCACAAATTTCACAGGTTTTCTAAAATTTTCAGAAATAGAAGCAGTTTCACCATCATAACCTAAACCATAATTATTAGACTTACCTACAGCTATAGCATCATTCACATCAGAAGCACTCTTGGAAAACTTTTTGAAACTTAAGGTAGAGTTGATCAATTTCTCCTTCAGTTTACAAACTTCAAGATCTCTTCTAGTAAGTAAGACTTTTAGCTTAGTGATTGTGTCTTTCAGATTCTCATTCTCTTTATTCAAAGAATTCAGAGTGAGTTTCTGAGAGTTCCAATCATCTAAAAATTTCTGATATGTCTCATCATCAATCCTTTTTCCTGCATTATCAACAAAACCATTAAAACAGTTCAGATCTGGGTGACTCTGTTTTGATGTTACTGTAGATGTGAAGACATCTAGTGCAACATTAGAATCTGTATCATCCAGATCATCATCTGAGGAATCATTATAATCAATTCTAGTAAAATGAGCACTTTCTCTTTCATTAAACTCATCAAGATCATCATTATCAGATTCATCACTCAAGGTAGCACTAAAATTCAGTTTTTGCTTCAGTCTGGTATTGGCACACTCATTTGCATAGTGACCATATCCAGAACATGCATTGCATTGAACTGATTTTCTAAATTCAGGATCATACCTTGTTTTACCTTCACTCTTTGATGGTCTTGGTGTGAATTGACTCTTCCTCCTTTCTGGTTGTGGTGTTGATGTGTTGATTTGGATCTTATGCTGTATATTTCCTTTAGATTTATGCATAGACTTCTTAAGAAAATTATTAAAATGCTTTGTAAGAAGGGCAATGTTGTCAGGATTGCTAAGGCATTCATCAATCAATTCTTCATCCGAATCAACCTCAGTAATGATAGGCTGAATCTCAGATTTGTTTGATGTCTCTCTTTTAAAAACAACAACTTTCTTATCCTCTTTAGCTTCACCAGTTTGATTAGTGTTTATTTCATAGGTTCTAAGAATACTCACTAATTCATTTTGACTCAACTTATCAGTATCTTTTGCCTCTTCAATAGCACAAATTTTAGCATCAAATCTTTTAGGAACAGACCTTAATATCTTATGTACTACTCTAACATTAGAAATAGGGTCACCAAGAGAATGTGATTCATTAATAATCTCACTTAACCTTTCGTTGTAGGATGAAATTGTTTCATCTTCCCTCATTCGGAGATTCTCAAACTTTGTCCCCAACATCCGAAGCTTTGTCCTTCGAACACTATCGGAACCTTCACAATGCTCTTGTAACCTGTCCCATGCATCCTTAGAAGTAGAACAGTTAGATATAATTTTAAACATAGAGGTATCAACAGAAGTAAAAATAGCATTTAAAGCTTTAGAATTGTATCCTGCTGTTGTTATCTCATCGGCTGTCCAATCAACCTCTTTCTTGAGTTGAATTTCACCATCGGCATCTGCTGGATTCTTTGGTACGTCCCAACCTGTAAGAACAGTCCTCCAAGCACGTTCATCAATTGACTTGATGTACATTCGCATCTTAGGCTTCCAATAAGCATAATTTAAACCATCTAAAACGGGTGGCCTAAGTGCAGTGGATATGTGATGTGTTTCCATTGCTAACATAAACTAAAACACACTTTAAGCAAGGATCTAAACCTAGTGTCGTCAGGTATCTGCTCTGATACCAACTGAAAGTGTGTGGGGGGATGGTATCTAGTGTTTAAGTAAAAAACAGAACAATGTTACACTGAATGTTGTGACAATTAGTGTAGCATTAACTCTAACAGAATGTGAAAAAGTAAACACAGTACACAGCGGAAGTCTAAAACACTAAAACACAATACGAACACAATGGAATAATTTTTAACATAGATTTTATTAATAACAGAACCTATGCTAAGCCTTACGGCGAAACAATAACTTAGTTCCTAAGTTATACACAAAAATGTCGTGTGAAATGTCTCAGCAATTACTTCAACATTCCACAAACAGAAACTACAATCGAGGCAGGTGCCTGAATCTGTAAATAGACTTAAGTGAAAAGACACTGTCTAAAGAACTAATCTGATCTATGATTCACTCTCACTCGATACAAGACTAGAACTAAGTACACTGGAAGGTGTGGTATCCCTCGGCGTACGTTAAATGATACAACTACTGGCCATAACTCCGAACTAGGGTTGAACTCTCAAGAAGGTGTTACTCGAATAGTGAATACTTTGAAATGAAAGTCTTCTGCGGTATTTATAGAGAAATACACAGCTTCTAGATCCTTCCATTATGAGATCCTATTTTTTAGGACCTCAACCTCCATGATCTCTCTAGATCTTTCTGCCATCTTCCAGGTCGTTCTACAATGCTCTAAACTCTTCTATCACGTTCTGCAACCTTCTGGAATCTTTCATGTTCCAGACTTTGTAGAACCTTCTGGAATCGTTCCTGAATGTGAGAGCATTTAGTATAACATTTAATGTAACATTTCAGAAAAGACTTAGAATAAATCAAGGAAGGTCAAATTAAGATGTTGTTGATAATGTTAAAGCATTTAAGAGTTAACAACATCTACAATAAGATACATTTGTTACTAATATGTCGCCATTGACTAAGGTTCAAATTCCTCTTGTTTTACCAATGGAATTGTCACCAAAGACAACTCGTGGACCTTTCTTCTTGATGAGGTCATGGGGAGGTGTTTGGATGCTATCATGTGAAGTGAAGTACCTTAATTTATATACCATAGTTCTGCTTCTGATCCTTCTTTCTTTAGTAGATCCACTTGACCCTGCAAGCAAATCATTGCTTAGGTACCCATTTTATTTTGGGTCCTTGGGTGTTAGTACTACCCTTGGGAACCCAGATGTACATTGCTCTTTTGAACAATCTTGAGCATTTCAGCTTGTTCCCACGGGCATCACAATACCAAACCTTTTCAGCTTTTTCCTTAACTAAATCAGCTTGAGTAGTGTCAACTGATTGAACTTCAGAAGACTTTTGCTCGTATAACAGATTAAGGTATGTCTTCTAATTTTCCTTCAGCTTGGGTGCATCACCTGATTGTAACTTAATCTTAGATCCAGGTCTGTTAAGAATTTCATAAGAAATTGGAGGTGCATACTTAACAGGCTTTTACGAACTAGAGACAGTTTCTTAGCCTTGGTTGCATTCGGATGAGACTTCTTCTGGGAAGAGGGTCTCGGCTGATCAAAACCCTTATGTTGTTCAAGCACAATCTTTAACAGTTGACCATATATCTTGTGTCTTAGACTACACAACTTCTCCTTTGAATCCTTTGGCCTACCACCATGTCCGGTGATAAGGAAATTCATTTTAGGATTCGCCACAACAGGAGTTGGCTTCAGATTTAAGATTACAACATTTGGCTCTTGCAATTGTTTTAGTTACTTGAGTACCAGCTTTGGCAAAGATTGTACTCTCAGCTGGAGAAGAATTATCCAGGATACAACAAAATAGACTCATATTCTGATTGATCAACTTGGTCCTTTCCTCGCTGATTTACAGAAGACTTGCCTTCATGGTCTACTCATGATTTTTCTTTAAGACTTCTAGAGAAGCCATTAATCTGATTAAGAGCTTCCTTTGCTTGGTTAATATCGTCTACCTTTAAGTCTAAAAGATTCTTCTCTTTTGTTAGCTCTTCATGGCTACTGAGGAGTTCATCATATTTGCTTTTGAGAACGTGAAACTCCTCAATTTCAGCAACATGAGTCGTTGGTTGATTCTTATGCACGTGAGTCAGAATTTAGTGTTGGTCCTTAAGCTGAGATATCTCTTAGGTCAGTCTCTCATTCATCGTCACAAGCTTAGGATTGACGTCTGACTTCTGCTCTCAAATTTCATTCTTAGGAGACGAGTTTAGCAATTGGTCACCTTGTTTCAATCCGAACCGGATCCCAACTTTCACGATGTAGATATGGGTCCGCCTTGTTGGTCTTCCGATTGAACTTTGGAAGCCCACAGTAATCTCGGCAGTGACTTCAGCGGTTGACATGTTGGTTAAGATGGACGGTCCCACCTCGACATAAACCATAGCACAGTATGCTAGAATTTTTATTGAGGTGGATATGAAGCAATTGCTTTTGGAGTTGTTGGTGCTTGAATGTGGGGATCAGTCTGTGATTGTGGAAGTACATTTTGAGCGGTTCCCGGAGTATTGTAGCCACTTCATAATTGTGGGCCACATGACTGCCCATTCCAATAAGGTTAAGGTGCCGCTGTCGTTGGACCCATGACCGCCTCCTCAGGATAACAAACATGTTAGGAGTTCTTCCTGTCATAAAAGACGGAATAGGCCTCCCCCCTCGGACCACCAGACTCATTCGACCCCGAAGGACCGTGCCCCTTCCTCGGCTATTGTGGCCGCTCTGATCTCGGTGAGCAACTCATTCTATGGCCTCTCTAATATCTACATGGATGTTTTATTAGAGCCGCCCACCGCCGACCCTCTTGATCTAGCTCTCACGATTCCTTCATGTTCTACAAAAAGACTAGAGTTCCTAGTTTGCCCGGGGTGGAACGACAACCACCGAAAAGTGTTATCAACGAGTTGAAGGATAGAGCCTTAGAGACTTTCATTATTGAAACATCGGCAGGGTTTGACAATGAAATGAACTTTGTCACCAAGTTTACGGGATGATGGGGCGATGGTTTTTATCCCCCGTAAGCCCATTTTCATATTTCGGTCATTTTGATTTTGGTCGTTTCTTTTTTCGGATTTTGATTGGTGTATAATCATTTTTGCTCAAACATCATGTTTAATGTTCATCTACTTCAGCCGAATGGGATGCTAAGTCTACGTCCACTTTGTTCGTTCGACCAGGGTGGTTGAAAACTAAATTGACGTTCGATCGAAGTGGCTAAACACTAAGCATGATGTTTGATCGAAAATGGTTATACATCAATTATATACTATGTAAATGTTACACAAGAAACCTATAGATTTGTCACGCTCCAATTTTCAAAATAAAAGATTTTATGAAAACAGTTGACGATATAAAAATAAAAGGGCATGAACCAAAATTTTGACATAAGAAATATGATTTACAAGTTTATTTACCATAAAGTCTAGTATGCACTCGAGTGTATGTTGTGCACCCTAGTCCATGTTGCACTTTTCAGTTTTACTGACTTACACTTTTTGGTAAATGGTGTTGCACTTTTCAATTATTATACTAAAAATATTATTCTACAGTTTAATAATTAAAAAGTGCAACACCATTTACAAAAAATGTAAGTCAGTAAAACTGAAAAGTGCAACATGGACTAGGGTACACAACATACACTCGAGTGCATACTAGACCAACCCTTTATTTATTTATTTTCTATCAATAAAGTAAGTTTTTATTGCATCTACAAAATAGGGTACAAGAAATACCCTTAGTTACAGATACAATGCATAAAATATTGAAAATAAATGCAATTTCCAAATTACATTCTTCTCTTTTGTTAGCTCTTCATAGCTACTGAGGAGTTCATCATATTTGCTTTTGAGAACGTGAAATTCCTCAATTTCAGCAGCATGAGTCGTTAGTTGATTCTTATGCACGTGAGTCAGAATTGAGTGTTGGTCCTTAAGCTGAGATAGCTCTTAGGTCAGTCTCTCATTCATCGTCACAAGCTTATGATTGGCGTCTGACTTCTGCTCTTTCAGCTGAGCAATTTCAGTTCTTAATCGCATAGTTTCATCCTCAGTTGCCATATAAGCTGATGTTGCCAGTCTAAGATCAATCTTCAACTGAAGGTGATCTATAGAATCGGCGTCAGATGAGTTAGACTCATCTGTGTGTGAGCAAGAAGAAGAATGTATTGAAATGGTCTTGGAATTTACCTCTTTTTCTTCTCTTTCCATCATGCAGTGATCTTCTGAGAGAGCTTCATCTCCATCAGTCCGAAATAGTGATTCACCAGATGAGGGTAGATCATCATCTGAATCACTATTGTCCTCATTAGCTAACATAGCCTTCCTTTTGGAGAATCTTATCTCCCTTCTAGCTTTGAGCTCCTCTCTCTCCTTGGGTGTAAGGTCTGGACAATCTACACTGAAATGACCAGGTTTATGTTAAGTATAACATAAATCCTTACCATCCCTTGAGCTAGGCCTAGGAGTAGCATCTCTTCTACTACTTCCTCTTCGATCAGAAGACTATTCTCTTCTAGAGGAGCTAGGTTCCTCTCTTCGACGCTTTGGAGTGCGTTCTGATCGGTCCTTGGACTTATATGAAGATGATGAGCGTCCTGCGTGGTTATACTTCTTATCTTTATAATCTTTATAGAATTTCTTCTACTTACCATGCTGAGATTGAAGCTTATCAAATCTCTTCATCATCAATGCCATCGGTTCTTGCAAGGTAAGATCAAAAGGAATCGCCTCTTCTCTCACTTTGGTTTCTTTGCCTGAACGTCGGCTAAATTCCTTGGCGGCTGCTGAAACTTTAAAAGCTACAACTTTAGATAAAGAAGGCGTCGTCTGTTCATCACTTGTCTCATTTTCTCTTTCAACATCATATTCGTGAGCCTTGAGAGTTTGAAATAAAGTTTGAACAGACCAATTCTCAAATTCTTTATCATTTTTAATGATCCAAACTTTAGTTAACCAGATCTTGGGTAAAGCATACAATACTTTAGCGTTGACTTGTCTTTTCAAGTATGTCTTACCTAGATCTTCTATTTCATTTAATATTCTGGTAAACCTATTGTCCATTTGGTCAATATTCTCACAAGGCAGCATCTTAAAGTTGTCAAACTTTTATACTGCCGTGATAAGTTTATTTTCCTTAATCTGCTCAGTGCGATCGCACATGATAGCCAATGTATCCCACATTTCTTTGGCAGGTTTTTTAGACGAATAATTTTACCAGCATAAGCATTAGGAACTACCTCAATCTAAAATGTTAAAATTAAGGGGTGAGCAAACCAACTACCTTAGTGGGGACATATTTGTCAAAACTAAATACAATAAGCAATTAAATTACCACAAACGTAAGTATGCATTTTATGTAATGTCACTTCTCAACTTCTCGTTTATAAAGGTCAAAAGACCTACTTCTCAACTTCTCGTTTATAAAGGTCAGAAGACCAACTTCTCATACATAATTCACATGAGTAACAATAAAATCACAGATTGCTTTTAATTAAGATAGAAATCCCTGTCAGTCCCAAAATGAGTATCAATGAGGATAAAGTCTGGAGGGAAGGATAAGATTATTCTGCAATTAACTCGTCTATTCAACACGATTTCACAATCTTATTGATTATACGAATTCTAATAAGAACAATAAAAAATATAAACTGTAAGTAAATCAAACACGAGATTTATAGTGGTTCGACAACTTGTCTACATCCACTCTCACAAACACCAGTTCGTGATATTTTATTACTCTGTTTTCTTGTTGCTTTAAGTCCCAAGACTAAGACTTCGATCTTATCGAATACACTACACGTGTATCTTCGATCTAAGAACTAGTTATTTTACCAAGTAACTAGCAAGCTTGTTTACAAACTAAAAACAATACAGAAAATAAAACATCTGTGTTTCGAATAAGCCTTCTTGAATGAACTCTTCTATTCTGGGCTTATTCTTCCTTCTTTCTTTGAACTTTGTGAGTGCTTTAAGACTTCTTGCTTTGAACGCTCTATATGCTCTCAGTAAGTATAGTTTCAGTAGTCTTCAAATGTAGAATGTCTTCATCTATTTATAGATGTGTATTATCAAGAATAGTTTGTTATCTAACCAACTCTTCTTGATAACTTCTCTTAACAAACTCTGTAACTGCTTCTTGATATCTTGTCTTGAATATACGACGGTTATTTAGTTATTCTTGTTATAAACAACTTCAAGCTCCCTTTTAATAACTTTCATGACTTCTGCATTGACTTCACTTATCTTCCATATATTCTATACTTAGAATATTTCTGGTTTTCTTCATATCTCGTCTTGTCTGGATCAAGTCTTCTGGTTTTCATAGTCTTCTTGTCTTTCAATATGTCTTCTGGTAACCTATTTCTAGATTACAACTTATTATTCTAAACCTTACTCTATTGATCTGGTTTTGGCCATAAAAAATAAGCTTAGAAATTACTATCAGATTAGGGGTTTGGATGAATATCCCAACAATCCCCACCTCGATAGATGAACGTAGAAATGATATGTAGAAGCCTCGTATAAAATACTTCTCGTAATTACCGTTGCCTGGTCATCACGTACACATAATAATAAATAATCGGGTTTTCTTTTAAGTTATATTTAACCTAAGCTAAACTTAATGCCTTTGTATGGATTTATATATATTTAGCAACTAAACCTACCGTCCAACACATGGTGATATATACATATACCAATACCATTGGTGTGAAGAAGTAATTATTAGAGAATTCAAACAAACGTTAAAAACCGTTACAACCATTAATTTCTTTAATTCTCATTATTGTGAAGAAGTAATTATTAGAGAATTCAAACAAGCGTTAAAAATCGTTACAACCATTAATTTCTTTAATTCTCATTATAAGAAACGCATGCATGGGAAGAAGAAGGGTCCAAACAATGCATATATGTAACGTGTATAAGGGAGTTGTGATATTAATACCTATATTTTATGTGAAAATCAATTGATACAATTACTTGATTAAATATATATATATATATATATATATACGCATATTATCTATATATAATTATATATTACAAATTTTCTTTTTACATAATAATTTATGTATTTATTTGATTAATTCATATTACTATTATTATTAAATTCTGGAGTATTACAAATTGTAATTGATTTATCATGAAATTTGAGTGTAGTACTAATCTCTGATTTGTGAATTAATAGTGTAATCAACTAGTCTTTGAGTTTGAGATTAATACAATTTGAGTTTAGTACTAATCTGATTAGTGAATTAATTGTGTAATTAAGTAGTGTTTGAGTTTGAGATTAATGTTCATTGCTCCAATGTTGAAAATATCGGTAGCAGTTGAAATATCAAGCCCTTAAATTTATGGAAATATCAATGGATATATTGAATATCGATAAAAATTACTCCCTCGTATTCTTTTTGTAAGTCGTTTTGACTTTTCGTTTTCTTTGCAAAATATAAGTCGTTTTACACTTTTCAATGCAAATTTATTGCATTTATTCCAAATTTACCCTTAAGATCAATAAATATTTACATACATGTATTTTTTTTTAATGAAAATTATAAGCATTGATTAAGGGTAAAATGAGAAGTCAATTTTTTCTTAATATGTGAGCATGAGCTTAGGATGACATATATTTTGAATGGGAGGGAGTAACAAATATCGTGGAAATGTGGATTCTTCGATATCGATGACCACAAAAATTGGATATATCGAGCATCCATCAGAGAAATTTCAGATATTTTCATCCATGGATACAACATTTCAATAATTTGAGATTGAGAGAGTGAAAGTTTATTTTTCACAAAAATATTAAAGTAAATACATGTTTAGATATTATGTGCGGTAGTAGCAGATATTTATTGCTCTAAAAAAATAATATCTCATTAAATTAAATGAGCCCAAAACCACTGGCCCAAACATTAGAGTTTAATATGGTAACAAAATATATTTTTGTTGTTAAATATGGTAACAAAAAATATTTTTGTTCATTTTCTTAAGATACATCCATGACATAGCCATTTACGAACATAATTTTGTATACTACTACTTCTTTAATGGCGTCTTCAAAGAATTCTGATATGGCAACCACCAAACACTCTGCTGCCGCCGCCATTGTCGCAATAGGGGACCTCGATGATCTGGAGGTCCTCCTCTGTTTCTTGAAACAGGTTCGGGTCGTTGGCGATGACGTGTACCGTAAGTTCTTGGGTTTCATGGAGTCTCACAAACTCTGAGAAATTAGTGGTTCCGACGTTTACGTCGAAGTCGTTAAATTGTTCAGAAACCACGAAGATCTCGTCTCCATGTTCAAATCTTTGGTGCCATCATCTTAAATTGTTCAGAGGTATCTTCTCGTGGCAAGAAAAGAAAAGTTGACAATGGTAACAGTAATCCTCCGACGAAGAAGGCGAATCGAAAGCGAACCTCGTCGACTAGAAAGCACGACAATATTATGAGGAGGGACGAGATGGCAGATTTCAACATGGAGGACTCGTTATTCGACGTTGATGTGACGTTGTCGAATCTCGATTCTACTTACGAGAACGCAATGAAGTTCTCGAAGTACCTGTCATGTGGAAAGTTATCCGCGTTGGACTTCCGCTTCAACGGGCACTTCACGCGACTTAACTTGGCGTTTATTCGTAAGTTATCTTGAAGGCCCCTGCTCGTTGGCGATGACGTGTACCGTAAGTTCTTAGGTTTCATGGAGTCTCACAAACTCGGAGAAATTAGTGGTTTCAACGTTTATGTCGAAGTCGTTAAATTGTTCGGAAACCACGAAGATCTCGTCTCCGTGTTCAAATCTTTGGTGCCATCTTCTTATATTACAGAGGTATCTTCTCGTGGCAAGAAAAGAAAAGTTGACGATGGTAGCAGTAATCCTTTGACGAAGAAGGCGAATCCAAAGTGAACCCCGTCGACTAGAAAACACGACAACATTATGAGGAGGGACGAGATGGCGGATTTCAACATGGAGGACTCGTTATTCGACGTTGATGTGAAGTTTTCGAATCTCGAGTCTACTTATGAGAACGCAATGAAGTTCTCGAAGTACCTGTCATGTGGGAAGTTATCTGTGTTGGACTTCCGCTTCAACGAGCACTTCACGCGACTTAACTTGGCGTTTATTCGTAAGTTATCTCGAAGGCCCTTGCTCGTTGGCGATGACGTGTACCGTAAGTTCTTGGGTTTCATGGAGTCTCACAAACTCGGAGAAATTAGTGGTTTCGACGTTTACATCGAAGTCGTTAAATTGTTCGGAAACCACGAAGATCTCGTCTCCATGTTCAAATCTTTGGTGCCATCATCTTATATTCAGAGGTATCTTCTCGTGGCAAGAAAAGTTGACGATGGTAGCAGTAACCCTCCGACGAAGAAGGCGAATCGAAAGTGAACCCCGTCGACTAGAAAGCACGACAAGATTATGAGGAGGGACGAGATGGCGGATTTCAACATGGAGGACTCGTTATTCGACATTGATGTGAAGTTGTCGAATCTCGAGTCTACTTACGAGAACGCAATGAATTTCTCGAAGTATCTGTCATGTGGGAAGTTATCCGTGTTTGACTTCCGCTTCAACGAGCACTTCACGCGACTTAACTTAGCGTTTATTCGTAAGTTATCTCGAAGGCCCCTCCTCGTTGGGAATGTAAATCTAATTCATGCGATTTGAGAGATTCTTCGCCTGTTGCTAGAAAAGGAGGAGGCATTGGTTAAGACTAGAGATAATATCATCAAGGGATGGAATAAAAACGGTCAATCTCGATGATGACATTGTTTTAAGTAGTAGTGTTGTTGAAATTGTAATGGTTTTGTTTTGTTTGTAAGTAATCTCTGATTAGTGAGTTAATTGTAATTATTTAGTGTTTGAGAGATGTTTGAGTTAGAGATTATGTTCATTGGTCCAATGTTGTCGTACTATCCAGACATTGTTTGGTTTCTCCAGAGTTTCCTCCATATTGTGAATATGTTGGGTCTCCATTCTCACAAAACCAAACATCTTCCCCATTTTATCTTTGTTTTTGGGGCAAAATACATCTTTGACAACTCCCACTATGTTCCGGGAAATTTCTGAAGAAAAAGGTCGTTATGCTCTCCATCCCTGTGACCCCACTCTGTTTTGTCTCCTTCTTCTTCGATGATTGCCTGAGTATTCCTTGTTGTTTGTGAATATCATCCCTATTCCTACCATATCCATTAGCAAATTAAGGGTGTACCCACCCCGTTTCGAGATAAAAAAGGTAGAACATGAGATTCCGAGTACGTACTACATTGGTACGAAATTTGGAATAAAGAAGAATGAGTGATCTTACAGAGAGGCGGTTGCCCCTATTCAGGCATCCAATAATACAGATGAAAATGCTCACGTACGCGACGAAACTGGAGGAGAAGGAATGACTAAAGGAATGATGGGTGGGACTCTTGAGAGAATACTTCTCGTGGGAAGAAAACGGAGAGGAACTTCAAAGCGGGTGTGGGAATAAGTTATTGATCAACCTAGTGGGAGATAATGTTCCTCTCATTAGGAATCTGGGTGGATTGGAATTGGCGGACCTGGAACAAGAACTGGATGAATGGATAAAATATTGGTTCATCTGGGTAAGGCCATGGAGACCTAATAACGTGAACCATAGAAGGAAAGTATGGACAAGATGGTTTGGAGTCCCATTCCACGAATGGAACCCTAGTTCTTCAAAAATGTAGGACCAATAGTAGGTACTTTTATAAAGATGGATGAGAAAACGAAAAAAAAAGAAGATATGGAAGTGGCCAGAATACTTGTCACAGTGCATTTTCTGAAGAATATTGATTTAATGTGCAAGGAAAATATTGATGGAAGAGTGTTCAGAATTAAAGGTTTGGAAGAATATCCATCTAGCTGGATTAGAGACCAGGGAAATATGCACGATCAATTGTTAGAAGAGTTCTCATGGTTTATAGATGAAACAAGATCCACATGCTCAGGGGAGGCGTACGCGTCAGTGCACGGCGTGAGTGAACGGAATGAGGCGGAAGAAGAAGATCATACGTCGACCGCCAGATGCGATGAGAATGGTACGACGTTCGAGGAGGAAGGGAACATGAAAATTAATACGTTAGAGGCCCAAGATTTTGGGGAGAGGAAGGGGCGCGATGAAATAACTCATAGAGAGGACATAATTATTGAGACGCCACTGTAGGGGAACAATCTTTCTGGCCCGACCACTAAGAGAGAAAGAGTGCACCTATCATTCAATGTAGGGGAGGCCCATTAGAGAAAGATAAGTATGACAATGGGTCGGTGTATATTGAGCCTGGGAAACTAAGATAGACAGAGGTCAATAGCCCAACGCAAGCAATACACTCGGGTGAAATTATCCACGTACAAGCACACACAAAGAATATTCGGAGCCCAAATTATGTCGGAGGCACAAACTACCCCACGAACGGCCCAGATGCCAAGTAGGGCACGGGAATGGAGACTCTGCAATGAGGAGAGTAAGAATAGAAAAAGAACGGGAGAAGAGAGAGAAAGAGGAGGCCGTAAAAGAAAGGTGTGTTTCTCAAAGAAAGCCATGAACAAGAAGGAACATTTAAAATTTAGGGCATTCCTTACTGAAATCGGGTCTCCGATTGAACAGAACACTAAGGTCTTTCAGAATGAGAAAGGACCGGCCACAAGGAAGATGAAACAAGCACCGAATGCGGCAAGAGATGAAGAAGAGCAAACACGGCAAGTAGGGTCGGTAATGGGTCTGAAATTCAACGAAAGGGAGGGACAGGTAAGGAGTACTGGCAATGGCTTAAACGGGAACTTTGAGAGGATCGAAGGTTATGGTAGATGAAGATATTAAGCTATAATAGTAGGGGTCTAGGGAGTAAGATGAAAACAAGGGAAATTTGAGATCTTATTCAAAACCAGAGGGTAGATTTTTGCTGCCTTCAAGGAACTAAGAAATAAACAGTGGATGAAATAATGTGTAGAGCATTGTGGGGTGTGGGTAACTTCAATTGGGCATTCAGAGAAGCTGGGGGTTGGGGGGCATTCTATCAATATGGAATGCGGATAAATCTCGATTTCAAGCAATTGGCACATGCAAAAGGGAGTGGTTTTAAATGGAGTTTGGGGATCAAAGAGATTAGAATTTTTCATCATCAACATATATGCACCTTGCCCATAGAAGAAAGAGTAGTATTATGGGATAGGATTCAGGGAGTCCTCAATCAGAGTCACGCAAGTCGTATATGTATTGTAGGGGATTTCAACTCGATTAGACGGGACTCATAAAGAGTAGGGGGGGACAAATGTTGAATAAGATAGAGTTCAATAATTTTATTAAGAACTCAGGCATACTCAATCTACCACTCCACGGGTGATCATTTACCTGGTATCGTCTTGTCGAAATTTGGTCCCTCCAAGGGATCCTGCCCGCTATTCCAATCGAAAAGGGATTCATTGTTCTCAAATTTCACTTTTAGGAGACGAGTTTAACAATTGGTCACCTTGTTTCAATCCGAACCGGATCCCAACTTTCACGATGTAGATATGGGTCTGCCTTGTTGGTCTTCCGATTGAACTTTGGAAGCCCACAGTAATCTCAGCAGCGACTTCAGCGGTTGACATGTTGGTTAAGATGGACGGTCCCACCTCGACATAAACCATAGCACAGTATGCTCGAATTTTTATTGAGGTGGATATGAAGCAATTGCTTTTGGAGTTGTTGGTGCTTGAATGTGGGGATCAGTCTGTGATTGTGGAAGTACATTATGAGCGATTCCCGGAGTATTGTAGCCACTTCATAATTGTGGGCCACATGATTGCCCATTGCAATAAGGGTAAGGTGTCGCTGTCGTTGGACCCATGACCGCCTCCTCAGGATGACAAACATGTTAGGAGTTCTTCCTATCATAAAAGACGGAATAGGCCTTCCCCCTCGAACCACCAGACTCATTCGACCCCGAAGGACCGTGCCCCTTCCTCGGCTATTGTGGCCGCTCTGATCTCGGTGAACAACTCATTCTATGGCCTCTCTAATATCTTCATGGATGAGTTCCCGGACAACACCAAAGATTTGGTGGATATTGTTTTATTAGAGCCGCCCACCGTCGACCCTCTTGATCTAGCTCTCAAGATTCCTTCATGTTCTACAAAAAGACTAGAGTTCCTAGTTTGCCCGGGGTGGAACGACAACCACCGGAAATTGTTATCAACGAGTTGAAGGCTAGAGCCTTAGAGACTTTCATTATTGAAACATCGGCAGGGTTTAACAATGAAATGAACTTTGTCACCAAGTTTACGGGATGATGGGGCGATGGTTTTTATCCCCCGTAAGCCCATTTTCATATTTCGGTCATTTTGATTTTGGTCGTTTCTTTTTACTGATTTTGATTGGTGTACAATCATTTTCGCTCAAACATCATGTTTAATGTTCATCTACTTCAGCCGAATGGGATGCTAAGTCTACGTCCACTTTGTTCGTTCGACCAGGGTGGTTGAAAACTAAATTGACGTTCGATCGAAGTGGCTAAACACTAAGCATGATGTTTGATCGAAAATGGTTATACATCAATTATATACTATGTAAATGTTACACAAGAAACCTATAGATTTGTCACGCTCCAATTTTCAAAATAAAAGATTTTATGAAAACAGTTGACGATATAAAAATAAAAGGGCATGAACCAAAATTTTGACATAAGAAATATGATTTACAAGTTTATTTATCATAAAGTCTAGTATGCACTCGAGTGCATGTTGTGCACCCTAGTCCATGTTGCATTTTTCAGTTTACTGACTTACACTTTTTGGTAAATGGTGTTGCACTTTTCAATTATTATACTAAAAATATTATTATACAGTTTAATAATTAAAGAGTGCAACACCATTTACAAAAAGTGTAAGTCAGTAAAACTGAAAAGTGCAACATGGACTAGGGTACACAACATACACTCGAGTGCATACTAGACCAACCCTTTATTTATTTATTTTTTATCAATAAAGTAAGTTTTTATTGCATCCACAAAATAGGGTACAAGAAATACCCTTGGTTACAGATACAATGCATAAAATATTGAAAATAAATGCAATTTCCAAATTACATAATCATCATTTTTCTATATTTTGAGTTCCACACCTTATACTCTCCTGCTCTTAAGAAGCCTTTGCTTCTACCCCTATTTCATATGCGCGATTTTAATTCTTCCATTAGTGTCTCCAAATCTGTTGTTGCATTGCCAAAGATTATCTTGTTTCTAGTCTTCCATACTTGCCATACTAGACATTCCCATGTGCTCACCGCGATTCTTCTCCCTTTTTTCCCATCGAGTAGTCTACTGAATTGAATGAAATGTGCACTCGAGTTTAACATGAGTGTCGTAGAGATGCCCAACCATTTGAGACATTTCATCCATAGTTGACCCAAGAATGAACACTCGAACAGGATGTGTTGTTCAGTTTCTTCCGGTCTGTTGCAGATTGCGCATGTTGCTCTTGAATCCTCCGGGATAATCTTCATGTTCTTTAGGTTTTTTGCCTTTGTTGGTAGTATCCCCCATATAGTTCGCTATGAGTTTATGTGAATTTTTGTCTGCGCATAGCTCCTCTAGATCATCTTAAAATCCTCTCAATCGCTTTTTTTTCTAGTGGACTATTGTTGTCCTAGCCATTCATATGTGTCCTTTGTCTTATATCTTCCTTTCGTCGATCGTTGCCATTTCCAAGAATCGGTGGTTCCCTGTTTCAAATTGCTCTTGTTTACCAAAGAAATCAGATTGTTAAGCATATTATTCTATCTAACAATTCCCTCCTCCATTACCATTTCCACACCCACTCCCATTGTGCCACTCCCCCATCTCCCTCACTTTAAAATTTTTGCAAACACTAAAATTGTATAATCTTGGAAATACATGTTTTAAGCTTCTCTTCCCTATCCATTTCTCTTCCCAGAACCATGTGTCCCTGCCCTCTCCTATGTTCTTCTCCATACCCCTCCAAAACCACCCCTCGTCCTCATTGTCCCCCTCTACTAATCCATATATTTCTCCCCACCACCCATTGCACCGAATTCCTCCACCCTCCCAACTATCCCCCTCATGAATCCCTCTCATGCCCCCTATCTCGATCTAATCACTTTACACCACAGTCTATCTCTCTCTATGAAATACCTCCAAGTCCACTTACCTAACAAAGCTCTATATAATCTCTCTAAGTTTTTTACCCCCAGACCCCCCCTTTTCTTTTGTTTTGCAGATTGCTTTCCATTTTATCCATGTTACTTTGTTCTCTTGCGCACCCCCTCCCCAAAAGAATTTTCTCTATAGGGTCATAATTTCACTCAAGACCTTTTTTGGTACCCGAAAATGGACATAAGATATATCGGAATTGAAGACCACATTCACCAAGGTAGTCCTTGCCCCAATTGATATGTGTTTCCCTTCACATTTACTCAGTCAGCTCTGTATCTTTCGGACTGCATATTACCAGTCCGACACCTTTCTATGCAGGCATCCCATTTTGATCCCTAGGTAGTTGAAGGGTAATTTCCCTATATTACATTTAAAAATGTTCCCGAACTCTTCGAGCCTTTTCTTCTCCACATTAAGTCTGTATATGCAGCACTTGCTTTTATTAATCGTCAACCTAGACACGAGTTCAAAGTTTATCAGAAATCGTCGGAGACAATTTATATTCTTCCTGCTTGCTTTCCCCACGAAAACCGTATCATCTGCAAATTGGAGGTGCGAGATGCTCACGTTTTATTTGCCTACGATGATGGGATCGTATGCCCCAGCTTCAATATGTCTTGATAGCATGATACTGAGACCCTCCGCTGTAAAATAAGAACAGGAATGGTGAAATGGGGTCTCCTTGTCGGAGTCCTCTTTCTAGTTTGAACTTGTCCGACGGGCTGCCATTTACGAGAACTGAAGCGTGTGTTGTGGTCACACATTCCATCATCCACTTTATCCATCTTCGATCAAAATTAATTTTTTTCATTATTTTCTTCAAGTATCTCCAATCTATTGAGTCGTATGCCCTTGCGAAATGAATCTTTATATCACATATTTCTCCTTTCTTTTTTTTACGTCCTCAATCACCTCGTTTAGGACCACAACACTATCGAGTATTTGCTGTCCTCCAATAAACGCAGATTGTTGTTCTAAGATAATTGATCCCAGCATGCGACTAAGCCTTCTCGTTAACACCTTTGCTATAATTTTATATACCCCCCGATGAGTGATATTCGCATGTACTCTTTCAGTTCCTCTGCCATCTCTTTCTTGGGTATCAACACTATGAACGATGGACTGAGGCCTTTCACTAGCTTTCCGTTCTGGTGAAACTCCGACATTACTCTCATTAAGTCATCCTTGTATACCTCCCAGAATTCTTTGAGGAATCCAAAGTTAAATCCGCCAGGTCCTGGTCTTTTGTCACTTTCACATGTGTCGATCGCCTCCTTTACTTCTGCTTTCGAAAATTCTGCTACGAGCTTATTGTTATCCTCTTCTGACATTGTTTTGAGCGCAAAAAATTTGCCCTCAAATTTGCCCCGGTGTTGCTATCTTTTCTGAAATTGTCTCTAAAATAATCGTGAACACCCTTCTTCACCTCATTCACCTCCTTCTTTCGTTCCCCATTCACTTTAATTCCCGATATTTCATTACCCTTTCTTCGCCCGTTGATGCATTTATGGAAATGTCTTGTATTTGCATCCCCTTCTTTGATCCACTTGCTTCTTGCTTTGTGATCAGTGAATAGTAGTGCACGATTCTCATTACGCTTCATGGTTTCTTGTTCGTCTAGACCCAGCGTCTCGTCGATCATATCTAGTTGCAATATTTCTTATTTTCTTTTTTTCGATTCTTTTATCAATTAACCCAAATGACTCTACATTGCTTCAACTCTGACTTTAGCCTCTTAAACTTCTCTTTCATCACATAGACTCCCCCCACCCATCTACCATATAATTCTTCCATTTCTCAGCAACAAATTCCTTAAACCCCGGATGATACCGTCATGCATTCAGGACCTTAAAAGGTTTTAGGCCCCAATCCTTTTTTTCGTTTGGTCGAGCAACAGCGGACAATAATCCGAGAGGGCTCGTCTCAGGCCCTTCTGAGTTTTTTTATTTTTCAAACACACAAAGAATGATGGAGGGAGTATTAATTAGTGAAAGAAATAAAATAATATGTCAAAAAATCAAATGAATTTTTTCTTTAAGAAACACACAGAGAATGATGAGGGAGTATTAATTAGTGGAATTACAATTAATATCTATAGTCCATTACATGCATGTTATATCTTGTGTAACTATCTACTTCAAATAATATACAACATATTTACTAGGGATATTTATTTGTTGAAAAATTATTTGTGTACGTATTTCGAGCACAAAACACTATCCTTCAAACGTTCTCATATAATTTTTTTAATAATTTATATTTGTACTTTAATAACTTCCATATTTGGTGCCTTTTAAGTAGTTATTAGTTTTAAGTGAACTCTATAATATTTTTAGATAATACTATTAAATTATTCCAACTTTAGATGATAAAAAAAGTTAGACGGTCGCTTATAATAATTATTTATATTATACATCTATAGTCGACCATCACATGCATATTCATTTTCCACTTTAACTTCAAACAATATATATTTTTATTTATTATAATGTGTATTCAGAGATTCTGATATGGTTCATTACTAGTTCTTAGTAATCATCTCTCAATAAATTTATTGTCTTACACTACAAAAAAAATGTTGTCCAAAATGAACGTGCAATGATAAATAATCAACTAACCTCAGATTAATAATCAAGGGATGGAAAAGAGTTGCAAGTTCCTTCTACAAGAGCTCCAACACCTACAAAGATTCGTCGGAGAGATCTTCGGGGTAGGGACTCCGACGCTCAAGTCAGAAAACCAGTGACCTCAAAGATAATATGGTCGGAAAACAGTCCATCAAGGTGGGACTGTTCTCCACAGATATAATATAATACTCAATGTAATGCATGCACAAGTGCAGTGTGTGACTTTTACTCAATTTTGTTAAAGCTCTCGTATCTTCGAGAGAATTCTGGCGTATTTCGGGTTATAGACGCGTACTAGAAAGAGTATCAGTGAACTTTCCGGTGAGTGCGTGTATCAAAGTCTTTTGTATATGTTTTCGTAATTGGTTATCAGAAATGATGTGTGTGAAGCATATAAAATATACCTTTGGGGAAAGGTTATTCACTACCTCAATTCTCTCAACTACTAAGGTAGTGGACTTGGTGTATCTGCCTCAGCCAGTTCGTCCAAGTTCCGAAAAAGAGGGATAAGTGTGATATCTTCGCAGACCCCTTATCCACGTTGCGGAGTCAAAACTATGTGCACAAGTATCGCAGTTTGAATCTCGAGGACTTGGAGGTGCTCAAGCTCCTCCAAGTTTAAACTTCGGGAATTCAGGTTCAGACCCAATAACCCACCTAAAAGGGTGGAAGGCTTATGACTCATTCATCTCAAGGCCGATTCTCATCGTCACTTATTCTATTTATCTCAATCCTTATGGATTTGGGCCTTAATTTGGCCCAATCCAGTATCACAAAAGCCCATCATCAATATATCAATGATTATCAACATAATAATAAAGATAAGTAAATGAACGATCACATAAATATATCCAAACCTCTTAAGATTTAACTTATTTGGACTCCACGTGTCATTATCTCATAGGAGGACACATTTTGTCCACATCACCGATAATCTGCCGGTATTACTAACGGAATACCAACGATTTTTAATCGTCATTATTACCAACAAAAAATTTCATCGGTAATTAGTCCCCCTAATCTCGTAAAGTGGGCCACACTTATGAGAGTAGGAAGAAAATGTGTTAATTGATTTCTTATCTGTAGTACCTATAGAGCTGTGAGGTTTTGATCGTGATTTAAAATCCAGCTCCAAGCAAATCTTGTTTCAAACTTCAAAACACACCCTACGAGTGCCAGATTTTCAACCACACCCTTACCAAGGGCGTCATATCTCTAAATCATCAACTCGAAATCTCGTGAAACTCGAGGTGCTCAAGGTTGTTTGGACTCAAATAAGAATCAAATTCCAATTAACTCTCAAACTGCCTGACGATAAGCATCTCTTCGAATTCCATGCATTTCTCAGTAACTGTCCCATCGTGTCACTTTTTCTCGATACATGCCCCGCTCATTAATTTTATTTTCTCTCTCTATTCTCTGTACCGCCTCAGTACTCCAAGGATTTCTGAATCCAAATAAATGCACGCGTCAATCTTGGTCGTTCATCAAGCCCATATCTCATTTATTCAGCCCAACTGTATTACACTCTGAAATACTAGAGAGCATCCATCACTTTGAATCTCTTTCAAATATATAATTCTATCTTTTTCCCCAAATCATATCATACTTCTTTCAACTTCTTCTCCACAAAAATCGCTCCCGGCATTAGTGTCTTCAACCCATCTAAAACCTGCATCACATATTTTCCTTAGGCTTCTCAACTCATGTATTTTCAGCGCACCTCTTTCTTTTCACTTTGTGGACTTAGGGCTCTCTTACTCCCCATATCGATTCACTTTGATAGCATACTTCTAGAGGCTCAAACCTCTAGCAGCTCTAAATCTGCTCCAATTAAGTGTTTTTTGGTCACTAACCTAAAAACTCATGGACCATGCATCGTGCCCCTCACTCATATACCATGCCACTCTGGCAACATATAATCATCTTCAAGTTTTTCCTCCTCCAAATTTTCTTGGCAATCCCAAGGAGCTTATAACCATTCGTTGGTGGCCTCCCAGAATGCAGAAGGTTGTTCAGGACCTGCATGGCTTATATCTAAAACTTGAGGACCTGAAGACTTTATTTGTTTCTACACTTTACTTTTATGCAACATCAAACAATTTCATATGTTTTTGTGTAATTTCTAAACAATTGAGGGTTTAAATAACCTCATGGTGGTTGGGGCTTTCACGCTCCTGTTTTGCTAAGGCCTTCGTGCCTTTGGAATGGTTGGGGATCTTTGTGTCCTCTATTTTTCTTTTGAATAGTTGAGGTCTTTGTGCCTTATAATCGAATGCTTCTTTACTTTATATCTCTTGGCATATCTCATGCTTTGGTTTTCTGCTCATATATCTCCTGCTTTTATTATCTGCATTCAAAGTTGCATACACATCTTATTTGCCAAGTAATTTTTAAACCTTTTTCAAACACCACGGTATCATCTTAATATCTCAAATAGTATGCTCACATTTTAAGTATAACAACTATATCACATAGTCTAACTTAAAGTTGTAAAGAGTATGTCATTCTTTCCTCTCTTATCATAAGTAAAGAAGTAAAAAGTTGTATCTTTCACTTACTTGATATCATGGCTTGTTGTCTTCAAGGAGTTAGGTGTAGTCCACCTTCACCCCCTTCAAGCCTTGAAGTCTATATGGTGCACAAGGTTCCAAAAGAAACTTTGTGACAAATTCAAGACTCAAATCATCCTGTCTCTTCTCATTTTTCTTTATCTCCAAATCTAGCAATTTCTCTCGTACCTTGGGTCTCCTAGAATGAACAACTTTGAGCATATTTTGTAACTCAATGTTCGTTCTCGAGCTACATCATCTCTTTAATTTTCTCCAAATTACAAGGAGAGATTCAAAATCATGCATTGTTGTCAAATTTCATTCTTTCCGCTTCAGTATTCATCTTTTGGCTGAACAATCTTTTCGCATATCTCCAGATCCTTGAGCAGCTCAAGGTCTATCGAAGCCAGTTTTGTATAACTCGTCAGTAGCTTGAGGTTTTATGAAACCTCATGCTAGTTAATGTCTCTGTGCCTATTTTTGTTCTTCTGAGGATGTACCTCATCTCATACATCTTGCATCATATTACATTTGCATGTTTGATAAATTATGAATAGATTCTAGATAAACTTTATGAAAAATATATCATGCATTTTCACTTCTCAAATAACATGCTTGCATAAACTTCAAATAATATGTTCGCATGATAAAACCTCCAACTCATTCAGCATACCTCGATGATTCTGTGAACGTCAGGTAAATTCTAGGTAGTGTATTCGTACTACCAATAATCATGCTCGCATGTGTTAGGGGAAAATAGTTCAAATAGTTTTTCCAATATCAAATATGCATAGTCATCTTCAAATACACATAACTCTGTAGTATACTTTATCAAAGTATGCTCATGAATCACATCTAAAATGTTAGGAAGTATGTGCTCATACAAATTTCCAAAAATCATAAAAACATTCTCATCACAAATTCTAAGTATTTAAATACGTCAAGAATTCATCAAAGATAAACATACTTTTTGACATAATTTAACTCAAAAATTGTAAACATGCATCTTAACTCATAAATAATCAAGGGTAAACTTATCTCCAGAAATTCTAAGTATAACCAGCACCTCAATCTCAACTTATTCAAGGTCATCAAACATGTGCCATTCAAATGCTCTAAAGTCTTAGCAAATGCTCATATGCATCGAGGTTTTATGCTCTAAACAACAATGTCCAGGCAACTTATATCAGTTTGCAAATAAGGTTAAAATGAATTTGCAAAGTAAAATGGTAGTAAAAAGTAATAATTTTCACTTACTTGGCTTCGTAGCCGCATCCTGGGGTAGTAAGCTTAGGCCCTTCATCACCCCCTCAAGCATCAGAGTGTAAGGCATTTTCAATTTCCTTAATCCCTTGCAAAGGATCCTAGACCCATATCATTTTTCTTTAATTTTGAAGCGTTATTCAACCAATTCAAACATGAGATCTTGCAAAAAAATTGTTCTTATGTTTGCCTCTCAAATTCTGGGTCTCGTAACCCGTAACTCAGATCTTGGACATTCGTCAACTTGCAAAGGGTGTGGGAGAGTCCTTAAAAAAATTGAGTCTGACGACCCTGATTCGGGTGGAATTTACACGTTTTAGAGGCACATGTGAAGCGTGTTTTGATGTGGATTTCATTGAATTATGCATTGAATATGATTGTTTAAGCCGAAATGAGAGAAAGGTTGTGTTTTGTCGATTTTGTAGGAAATGCGATGGAATTTGGAGCAAAACACCAACCATACTTTACTGGATCAGGAAGAGGAGTGCACGGTTGGATTCGTCTCGAAAAATGGAGTGGAATAGCCAAAGGAATCGAGTCAATCGGACATCCGAGGTGAAAGTTATGCACGAAACGAGAAAGGAACCGGAGTCGACCGAGCGAGCACGGCCGAGCACCATGCTCGAGTTGGCCATGCTCGAAACAGGTTTTTTGGGTCGATGGAAGGCACAGCCGAGCACCCTTCTCGGCCGAGCTCGAGCACCTCAAGGCCACGGCCGAGCAAGGGCCACGGTCGAGCAATCCGAGCCCTTCAATCCAAGCGCACGGTCGAGCACCTTGCTCGAGGAGCCTTCGTCTAAAACAGGTTTTTTTGGTCGACCATTGCCTCGGCCGAGACAAGGCCACGGCCGAGCTACCCAGCTCCTCAACTCCACACGCCTCGGCCGAGCACCTGCCACGGCCGAGCACCTGCCCTCCCCTGCTCCGCAAGCCTTGGCCGAGATCTCACCACAGCCGAGCACCCTCATGTCCACCTTCATGCCGAGCACGGCCGAGCACCTGCTCGCCCCAATGCCACTTTTGCACGGCCGTGCTCCGTGCACGACCGTGCCAACCCCATTTTCGGTGCCTTTTCCCCATTTTGGCCATTTTTTAGGGACCAACTTGCAATTTTGGCATCCAAACCCTACCCCAACACTATATAAGCCCCATTTCTTGAATTTCAAGCCATTCTTCCCCAATTCCTCAATTTCCACACATAGTTACACATAGTTGGAGGTGTTTTGGCAATATCTTCATCAATTCTTCATCAAATCAAGCAAGGAAGGATGCAATAGCTTGGAAATTCCATTTTCTACCACATTTTAGACTAAGCTTTCTCTTTCTCTCTCTTTTTAGTTAGTTATTTAATTTGATTTTTGTAATTTGATTATGTTAGCTCTTGGCTAAGCACACTTGGTTCTAAGGCTTTGTAAACATTATGATTGAAGTTTATGAACTAATTTCTTACTTTAAATGGTGTTTGTCTCCTATTTGTATGTTTAATTCTCATTTGTAAGCATGTTTTTATTGGCCATGATGATTTGCTCAATTTATTGTTAATTGGGATAATATTGAAAGATTTATTTTATTAATCGTATGCAAGCATGCAACCCGATATTATTATGATCTCGAGAGAGGATTGGTTATCGGAGAGGGAATTGAATGATCTTAGGGGCTATTTTAGGTGGTGTGATGTTTGTGATGTAGAAATACGAACCTATGTTGCATGCTCCTTTGGATTAGTTGTATCGAGAGATTGATTAATCCTTCTTTAGAGATCAACCATATAAGAGAACAACCTTAATTTCCATTTGAATGAGTTATAAATTATAAATGGATTTCTAAATGTTGCAAATGCCTTGGAACCTACCTTCTCATACTTGAATTTCATCCGTTTTACTTCTCGTTTTCTTGATTTGCATGCTAGTTGATCGATTCGTTATTATTCTTTATTGCTTATTTGTGACAACTTGGTAGGCAATTTTAGGGTAATTCACTACATTCACTTTATCGATCGCGTCTAAATAGAATTCCGTTAACAAACTACATTTTTACGCTATACCTCCTCGTGGGATCGACCTCGTACTTACTTCACTACGATAGACACCGTATACTTGCGGTCGTTTATTCTAGAGTTGTAGAATACGTGAATCAAGTTTATGGCGCCGTTGCTGGGGAGGTTTTTATAGCTCTAGAGTGTAGGTTAATAGAGTTTTAGTTTAGACATTTTACTTGTTTTCCTTATTCTCAAAAATCCAAAAATATTTGTGTGTTTTACGTGATTCCACTTGCAATTCTCACTTTTTCTTGAACTCTTGTTTAGACATGGCCTATGATCACCCGAGCTAGGAGAGATCAACAAGTGTTGCTACCTCTAGACCCGGAAATCGAAGCTCGTTGTCGAAGGCAAAACGCCGAAAGGAGAAGAAGTGATTTGGAAGCCATGAATAGAAGAGAGAATCCATTAGTGGAGGAGGTTGAGGAAGAAGTTGAGAATCAAGGGCCGAATATAGAGGAAAGAGATAGGGCACCAAGGGTGAATGAGGAACATGGAATTCAAAGAGTTTTGAGGGATCACTTTCGACCCATCCCAAGGCCGTACGGAGGAGCGGGTAGGGAACCCATTGACGCTCATAACTTTGAGCTCAAACCGGCGTTGATCATGATGGTCCAAAACAACCAATTCGGAGGGTTGTCGAAGGAGGATCCCAACCTCCATTTATCTCAATTCTTAGAGATAAGTGGGACGGTGAAGATAAACCGAGTCCCTCAAGACTACATTCGTCTTCAATTGTTCCCCTTCTCACTCCGTGATCGTGCAAAACAATGGTACATGTCTCTTGATCTAAGGACGATAGAGAATTGGAATGATTTGGTGGATGCTTTCCTAATGAAGTATTTTCCCCCAAGCAAAACCATTCAAATACGGGGGGAAATATCTTCATTCCGACAAGATGAGGATGAATCATTGGCCGAGGCATGGGATAGCTTCAAAGATCTCATAAGAAGTTTTCCTCAACACGGGTTTTCAAGGGATCAAATCATTTGTTATTTCTATAACGGGATGGATCACCGTACAAGAGGGATGGTAGATGCATCGGCCGGTGGAGGGTCTTTGTTGGGAAAGACGACGGATGAGGGCTATGTGTTATTAGAGGAGATGGCAAAGAACGGGAACCAATGGCCATCCGAGAGAAGGCAAGCCCGAAAAGTTGCTTTTGCTAGAGAGTCGGAGGATTTTGCTACTCTATCCAACAAAATGGATAAATTGACTTCGTTGATGGCGGCCAAGTCATTAGTGGCACCGAGTGAAGATCAATATGAAGAGGCTCATTACGTGAACAATCAAAGGGACCGACATTTTCGAGAAAGAGGTTGGAATGAGAGGCAAAACCCTCCTAATCCAAATAAATATCACCCCGGGTTGAGGCAACATGAGAACTTCTCTTATGCTAACACAAGGAACGCCATCATACCACCTCCAAATTTCAATGTGAGAGATGGTGCAATTGTAGAGTCTTCATCAAAACCGTCTTTGGAAGACATGTTCGGTGCTTTCATGGACGAAACAAAGAGCTACATGGCCAAGACTTGGCAAAGGCTTGATGAACAAGGAGAGATGATCAAGGATGTGACCACTCACATGAAAGCTATGGAGAAACAAATGAGCCAACTCTCTCAAATACGGAGCTTAATCCCAAGGAGCATTGTAAGGCCATCAAACTAAGGAGTGGGCCAAGTATGCCACAAGAGGAGGAAATAGTGAGTGCACCCAAAGATGTTGATAAATAAGAGAGGCATGAGGAAGAAAAACAAGATGAGATAGTGAGAGGAGAGGACAAAGAAGGGGAGAAGAAGAGTGAGGAGGCAATCCCTCCTCAAGACAAAGGCAAGAGTGTGATACCTCTTCCATACCCACAAATATTGAAGAAGAAAGGTTTGGATCATAAATTCACCAAGTTCGTGGAAATGTTCAAGAAGATTCATATTAACATTCCATTTGCCGAAGCACTTGAGCAAATGCCCCACTACTCCAAATTCCTAAAGGAGATCATGTCAAACAAGAGGAAGATGGTGGAGTACGAAACGGTGCATTTGACCGAGGAGTGTAGCTCGATTATTCAAGCCAAGTTGCCTCAAAAACTTAGAGACCCCGGATCTTTCACCTTGCCATGTGTCATCGGGGATGGAGGTACATTTCGAGCCTTGTGTGATTTGGGAGCTAGTATCAATCTTATGCCATTATCCATATTTAAAACTCTTGGTTTGGAAAAGCTTACACCAACCAAAATGAGTCTCATATTGGCGGATAGATCCATGACGTACCCTTTGGGTATAGTAGAGGACGTGTTGGTTAAGGTGGACAAATTCATTTTCCCGGTAGACTTTGTGGTGTTGGATATGGAAGAAGACAAGTACATTCCACTAATCTTGGGAAGGCCGTTCTTGGCAACCGGTGGAGCTATCATAAATGTGAGGAAAGGGGAGTTAGAGCTTCAAGTGAACAATGAAAAAGTTTTGTTCAACATCTACAAGGCCATCAAGTTTAGAGATGATGAGGATGAGGTTTTTGAGTGCAACATGATCAATAGTGTGCAAGCTTGTGTGGATATGCACATGGAGAAGAGCAACTCAAAGGATCAACTTGACTTTTGCATAAGAAACTCTCTTACTTCTCCTTCTCTTATCCCTTTTGATTTTATTTATGATGAACTTGATGATATGGAATTGTTTGAATATATGTCTTCTCTTGATGTTTTGAAGTAGCTTCCAATCAAGAAGGAGGAGAAATTCATGGAGATACGACAAGAAGCCAAGTTTGGGGGGGTTTTACTTGAAGAGTGTCAAAGATTTCCTAACAAAAATCTTGACATTTGGCCCTCATGTTACTCATTGGAGGCACCAAAGGATGGAGCTAAAGAGGAATCAAAAGCTCAAGAGAAAGGGAGGAAGCTAGACTTGAAACCACTTCCGGATCACTTGAGATATGCTTATCTTGAACAAGGTGGCCTATTTCCGGTTATTGTTTCTTCACACTTGCATGAGCTTGAATTAGAAAAATTGCTTAGGGTGCTTAGAACTTATAAATCGGCTATTGGTTGGGATATTTCGGATTTGAAGGGTATACCGGCTTATATTTGCATGCATAAGATTAGACTAGATGAGTTTATTAAGCCTAAAGCCCAAGGTCAAAGAAGATTGAATCCCATAATGCAACAGGTAGTGTGAAAAGAGGTGTTGAAGTGGTTAGATAATGATATAATTTTTCCCATAAGTGATAGTGAGTGGGTGAGTCCAACACAAGTGGTACCTAAGAAGGGGGGCATGAATATTGTTACAACCGATGCTTTAGAGGCAATTGCCACTAGGACCATTGTGGGGTGGAGAGTATGCATTGATTATCGTGTGTTGAATAATGCCACTAGGAAAGATCATTTTCCTTTGCCCTTTATTGATCAAATGTTGGATAGGATGGCGGGATACGAGTATTATTGCTTTCTTGATGGTTACTCGGGATATAATCAAATTTTGATTGATCCCAAGGACCAAGAGAAATCAACTTTTACTTGCCCTTACGGTACTTTTGCTTTTAGGAGAATGCCATTTGGATTGTGTAATGCTCCCGCCATCTTTCAACGATGTATGATGGCTATTTTTCATGGCATGATTGAAAACATGATGGAGGTGTTTATGGATAATTTTTCAGTATTTGGTTATTGTTTTGATACATGTCTACGTAACCTCTCTTGTGTTTTGCAAAGATGCATAGATACTAATTTGGTGCTCAATTGGGAGAAATGCCACTTCATGGTGAAAGAAGGAATTGTGCTTGGGCACAAGGTTTCGGCTAAGGGACTTGAGGTGGATAGAGCAAAGATTGTGGCAATCGAGAAGTTACCTCCACCAACCAATGAGAAGGCGGTGAGAAGTTTTCTTGGGCATGCCGGATTTTATAGAAGATTCATCAAAGATTTTTCCAAGATAGTCAAGCCCATGTGTTCATTATTGGAGAAAGGGGCCACTTTCACCTTTGGTGAAGAGTGTGTTAAGTCGTTTGAGATATTGAAGGAGGCCTTGATTAGAGCTCCCGTGTTGGTGACACCCGATTGGAGTCAACCGTTTGAGATCATGTGTGATGCTAGTGATTATGCCATTGGAGTAGCTTTGGGCCAAAAGAGAGACAAGCGCTTTCGTGTGATCTACTATGCAAGCAAAACCTTGAATCCGACTCAAAAGAATTACACCACAACGGAGAAGGAGATGCTAGTCGTGATCTATAGCTTTGACAAGTTTAGAGCATATTTGGTGGGAGCTAAGACCATAGTGTACACGGATCACACGGCTCTTAAGTACTTGATTGAGAAGAAAGAGGTTAAACCAAGGTTGATACGATGGGTGCTCCTTTTGCAAGATTTTGATGTGGAGATTAGAGATAGAAAAGGGTGTGAGAATGTGGTGGCGGATCATCTCTCAAGACTTGAGAATGTGGAGGAAAAAGATGTCCAAGTCCCTATCAAGGAGTGGTTCCCCGATGAGCAAATTCTTGCTATCAAAGAAGCATGTCCATGGTTTGCCGACTTTGTGAATTACATAGCCACCGGAACACACCCACCAAACCTCTCAATTCATCAAAAGAAGAAGTTCTATCATGATGTCAAGTTCTATATTTTGGAGGATCCATTCTTCTATAGATGGTGTTCGGACATGATCATGAGGAGGTGCCTAGGGGAAGATGAGTGGGAGAAAGTGATTGAGGAGTGCCATTCATCTCCTTATGGAGGTCACTTTGGATCGAATCGGACGGCCCACAAAGTTCTTCAAAGTGGTTTTTATTGGCCATCCATCTTTAGAGATTGTGAAGCTTTTGTGAAGAAGTGTGATAAGTGTCAAAGGATGGGAAATATTTCAAAGAGGCATGAGATGCCTATGAAGAATGTGATTGAAGTGGAGCTCTTTGATGTGTGGGGGATAGACTTTATGGGGCCATTCCCTACTTCCCATGGGTTTTCCTACATCCTTTTGGCCATTGACTATGTTTCTAGATGGATTGAGGCCATTCCAACCACTACTAATGATGCCAAGGTAGTCCTCAACTTTTTGAGGAAGAACATTTTCACTCGTTTTGGCACTCCAAGAGCATTAGTGAGTGATAGTGGTTCACACTTTTGCAACCGATGGCTAGATCAACTCTTGACAAAATATGGAGTGAAGCATAGGGTGACCACACCTTATCACCCTCAAGCTAATGGACAAACGGAGCTTGCTAATCGAGAAGTGAAACAAATTTTGGAGAAGACCGTTGGGTTGAAGAGAAAGGATTGGGCCATCAAGTTGGATGATGCTCTTTGGGCATATCGAACCGCCTACAAGACACCTTTTGGCACATCTCCTTACCAACTTGTGTATGGTAAGTCTTGTCATCTACCCGTGGAAGTGGATTTGAGAACTCGTTGGGCTATTAAGGAGCTAAATCTTGATCTTAAGGCATCCGGAGAGAGAAGAAAGATGATGCTAAATGAGCTTGATGAGTTTAGGAATGTAGCTTTTGAGAACTCCAAGATTCTCAAAGAAAGGGCCAAGAAGTTTCATGACAAGATGATTGAAAAGAGGGAGTTCCAAGTGGGAGAACAAGTTATATTGTTCAACTCAAGGTTGAGGCTATTTCCGGGCAAGTTGAAGTCAAAGTGGTCGGGGCCCTTTGTGATTAAGAATGTGACGCCCATGGGAAATGTGGAGCTTGTTGATAAAGATGGAGCAACCTTTGTGGTGAATGGTCAAAAAGTAAAGCATTACTTTGGAAATGAGCAATTTCGAAGGGTGGAAACACTCCATTTGATTGAGGCTTGAAAGTAGAAAGAAACCGTCCGGCATAGGACGTTAAAAATAGCGCTTCTTGGGAGGCAACCCAAGGTTTTATTGCTTTCATGTTTTTATTGCTTTGATAGTTTTGATAGCTTGGTTTATTTTGTAGGTATGGATGAGAAGCATTTTGGATGTCATAGCTTGAAGAATGAAGAAGAAAGCAAAACCAACTTTGGAGAGGAGAAGCAAGTGTTGCAATGGTGATCTTTGAAGAGCTTTGGATGTGCAAGGAGGGAGGTAACAACTTGTAGCCCCAAACTTAGAATTTATACATAGTAAAATTCTAAGTTTGGGGGAGTTATTTTTTTTTCTTTTATTCTTTTACTAGTTGTTACCCTTGCACCGATTCGTCATTCTACTTGTGTTACATTTTGCACCGGCGCACACTTTGTTTGCATATGCTTATTGTTGTTTAAGTTGGTTTTGATCATATGTTGGGTAGTGGATCTTTGGTGAAATGTGAGCATGAATAATCATTGGAATCCATGGTTGAGTAGTTGTGGTGATGTCTATTTGCTTTGAATGTATGCATGATTGGTGTTGGAGAATAGTAGCATGTTGTGTTCATATTTGTGATCTTTGATAGCATAAATGCATGATGTATTGTTGTTTGGGAACATTTGATGAATGTGAGAGTCCTATTGAATAAACCGGTGAGAATTGAGCCATAAATCGAGCATATAATCCGGTTTAGTTCATTTGAGAGTGGACTAGGTTATTGCTAGTGATCTTAGAACTTGCCTAAGTTCTTGTTTGAAAGCATGATTGTGAGAAACTTTGTGATGTGATATAGACCATCTTGTTCTAAAAGAGTCACTTAGCCAAAATTTCCTAAAACCAAAGTAATCTTCCGTAGTTAGCCCTTTGAGCTTAATTCCTCATTTTCTTGGCAAACTACAATGTTAACCACTTAGCCTTTTTTAACCTTTAATGCCTACATCTAGTGGGGGATAAAAAGACAAAGTGTAGAAACATGTGCTTGAATGTCTTTGGTGAAAGGAGAAATTGGAAAAGTTGAAAGAAAAAGAAAACGATGAAAAGAAAATCAAAGGAAAAGAAAAGAGGGACAAAGAGCCCCAAAAGCTTGAAAAGAAAAATGGTTCAAAAGATGAGGTGATGATTGCTTGAAAAAGAAAGGAAAATGAAAAGTGAGGATGGAGTTTGTAAACTTTGAAAGTGAAAGCACAAATTGTAAAACAACAAGTTTTGTCCTCCACTAGAAGAGTCACAAATTCCCAAATTCATCCTACCTTGTCCAAAGAGCCAATGTTACATCCATGATTAAGTCCTATTGATCACATTGTTGAGCATTTGAGTGTTGTAGAAAGTAGAAGTTGGGCAAGCATATAGTGATTGCATAGCATAACTTGGTTGATGAGTGCATTAATGTCCTCAATTTGTTTGTGTGTTTGAGAGAAACACTTTGTCATGTGAGTAGAGGACTTGAGCATTTGGATTATGTTTCTCATTCACAATGTGTTGTGTGTTTGTGCATTCTTTGATTCATGAATGTGAATGGCAATAATGAGCCTATGATCTTCATTGAGAAATGCACTTTGAGAAAGAGATATCACTACATTCTTACTTTGCATGTGTGATTTGCATTGAATATTCCATTGTGATCATTCCACCCTCATTGCTTTAAGTGCTTAGTTGTTTGAGGACAAACAACATTTTAAGTTTGGGGGGGTTTGATTCGGGTGGAATTTACACGTTTTAGAGGCACATGTGAAGCGTGTTTTGATGTGGATTTCATTGAATTATGCATTGAATATGATTGTTTAAGCCGAAATGAGAGAAAGGTTGTGTTTTGTCGATTTTGTAGGAAATACGATGGAATTTGGAGCAATACACCAACTATACTTTACTGGATCAGGAAGAGTAGTGCACCGTTGGATTCGTCTCGAAAAACGGAGTAGAATAGCCAAAAGAATCGAGTCAATCGGACATCCGAGGTGAAAGTTATGCACGAAACGAGAAAGGAACCGGAGTCGACCGACCGAGCACGGCCGAGCACCATGCTCGAGCTGGCCATGCTCGAAACAGGTTTTTTGGGTCGATGGAAGGCACGGCCGAGCACCCTTCTCGGCCGAGCTCGAGCACCTCAAGGCCACGGCCGAGCAAGGGCCACGGCCGAGCAATCCGAGCCCTTCAATCCAAGCGCACGGTCGAGCACCTTGCTCGAGGAGCCTTCGTCCGAAACAGGTTTTTTTGGTCGACCATTGCCTCGGCCGAGACAAGGCCACGGCCGAGCTACCCAGCTCCTCAACTCCACACGCCTCGGCCGAGCACCTGCCACGGCCGAGCTCCCAGCTCGGCCGAGCACCTGCTCGCCCCAATGCCACTTTTGCACGGCCGTGCTCCGTGCACGACGGTGCCAACCCCATTTTCGGTGCCTTTTCCCCATTTTGGCCATTTTTTAGGGACCAACTTGCAATTTTGGCATCCAAACCCTACCCGAACACTATATAAGCCCCATTTCTTGAATTCCAAGCCATTCTTCCCCAATTCCTCAATTTCTACACATAGTTACACATACTTGGAGGTGTTTTGGTCATATCTTCATCAATTCTTCATCAAATCAAGCAAGGAAGGATGCAATAGCTTGGAAATTCCATTCTCTACCACATTTTAGACTAAGCTTTCTCTTTCTCTCTCTTTTTAGTTAGTTATTTAATTTGATTTTTGTAATTTGATTATGTTAGCTCTTGGCTAAACACACTTGGTTCTAAGGCTTTGTAAACATTAGGATTGAAGTTTATGAACTAATTTCTTACTTTAAATGGTGTTTGTCTCCTATTTGTATGTTTAATTCTCATTTTAAGCATGTTGTTATTGGCCATGATGATTTGCTCAATTTATTGTTAATTAGGATAATATTGAAAGATTTATTCTATTAATCGTATGCAAGCATGCAACCCGATATTATTATGATCTCGAGAGAGGATTAGTTATCGGAGAGGGAATTGAATGATCTTAGGGGCTATTTTAGGTGGTGTGATGTTTGTGATGTAGAAATACGAACCTATGTTGCATGCACCTTTGGATTAGTTGTATCGAGAGATTGATTAATCCTTCTTTAGTGATCAACCCTATAAGAGAACAACCTTAATTTCCATTTGAATGAGTTATAAATCATAAATGGATTTCTAAATGTTGCAAATGCCTTGGAACCTACCTTCTCATACTTGAATTTCATCCGTTTTACTTCTCGTTTTCTTGATTTGCATGCTAGTTGATCGATTCGTTATTATTCTTTATTGCTTATTTGTGACAACTTGGTAGGCAATTTTAGGGTAATTCACTACATTCACTTTATCGATCGCGTCTAAATAGAATTCCGTTAACAAACTACATTTTTACGCTATACCTCCTCGTGGGATCGACCTCGTACTTACTTCACTACGATAGACACCGTATACTTGCGGTCGTTTATTCTAGCGTTGTAGAATACGTGAATCAGACCTGTATCTCAGCTCCTGGACGTCTATCATCCTACAAGGTATGTGGAAAAGTACTTCTTCAAAAATCTGGGTTTGACAACCCATATCTCAGCTCCTGGATGTCCATCATCCTGCGAGAGATGTGGAGAAGCCCTTCTTCAAAAATTTGGGTTTAACGATCCATACCTCAGCTCCTGGACATTTATTATCCTGCGAGGGATGTGGAGAGGCCCTTATTCGAAAATCCGGGTTGACAACCTGTACCTCAGCTCCTGGACATCCATCATCCTGCGAGGGATGTGGAGAGGTCCTTCTTAAAAAATCTGGGTTTAACGACTCGTACCTCAACTCCTGGACATCCACCATCCTGCAAGGGATGTGGAGAGGTCCTTCTTCGAAAATCCAGGTTGACGACCCGTACCTCAGCTCCTGGACATCCATCATCCTTCGAGGGATGTGGAGAGGTCCTTCTTTGAAAATCCAGGTTAACGACCCGTACCTCAGTTTGTGAACATCCATCCTCTTGATCGGGGAGGAGGAGAGGTCCTAGCTACATCATGGTTTTTCTACCCATGACATCATTATACGAACATCCAACCATCCCTTGAGGGAGAAGGAGAGGTCTAGTGGCTCTTTCTCGAACATCCATCATCCTTTGTCAAGGAAGTGGAGAGGTCCTTTCCAAATCAGTGGCTTATTTTTCGAACATCCATCATCCTTCGTCAAAGAGTGGAGAGGTCCTTGCTAAATTAGGGGCTTGTATCGAACATCCATCTGTCCCTGAGGGAGGAGGAGTGGTCCTTGCCCAATCAGGGTATTGAACTTCCTGCGTCCTATAAAGAATGTGGCCAACATCCTATAAAAGACATGAATAGGTTCTTACCAAATCCCAGTCTCGAACTCTATCCTCTCAAGTTTTTTGAAACGCAGCAATCTGACCTCCAGTGGATAAAGTTGGCTTCATAGTCGATTAAGTAATCTCCATTTTCGTCTCAGCATCTTAGCCATCAATTTCCTAGCTATCAAAACATAGAAATCAAAAGTAATATGAATTTACATGTTACCTCAGTATTCATCTCCGGAGTTGCACATATTGTTCGTACATCTGCAGCTCCTCGAGTAGGTCGAGGTTTAACTTTAGTTTATCATCTCAAAGTAGAAGTCAAATCCTCCTCTATGAGTTATCGATCGTAAATCTGGCATGTATGACCTTCATTTCACGCGGTCTCCTCCTAAATTTCCAGCCTTCCGACGTTGTTTGGCTCCGCACTTCAGGATCTCAAATCTAGAGGGTTCGCCTCTAAACCTCAAAAAATCTCTTCACGTCCTTCAAATCGATGAATTATCCAGAGGTTCAAAGACACAGATGAGTTTGTGTTTTGTTCAGTCACTTAGATCTCGAGTAGCGTGAGGGAATTCTATGTTCCCTCGTCTCTGGCTTATGGATCTAAGAGGAAATTTCACTCCTACTTAGCCTATGTCTCTCAACTCTATGAACTATCCAGATGTCCTCCCCATCCTGGACAAGTCCACCCTCCGAGTCATCTAGGGGTCCCCAAAGGGTCTGGATGAACTCAATCTTCACTCTCTTCATTCTGTAATCTGAAATATCACATCTAAAACTTCGAGGTGTGTCAATCATGCACAATTCAAAAATAGATATGTTAGTCTCATCTTCTAAGGTCTTGGATCATCATCAGTTTTTAATCATCAATTATACAACATAAAGTAATCACAAAAACTCTATCATACTAGTTGTCTGCTCATGCTTTCTAGCATCTCAAGTCATTTCTCACATCACATCTAGAGTATCTAGACAAAATGATCATGTAATAGGATAATCATATAAACTCAAGAGGACCATACTTAATTAAGTAAAAACTAAGTATGAATCACATATATCAATCTCATGAAGGCATTCTCATAAAAATATCAAATAGATGAAAATCGTAATTCATCTATGTCGGGCTTGTACTCATTATGAAATCAAATCAATGCAAGATATCTATCCTCTCAAGCTTTATCAAATACTTGTACTAACCAGTAGCCCAACAACAAGTTAAGTGTCATGGTCCAGCTACTCAGTTGGTTCTCCATGACTTCGCCTTCTTTTCTGCAATTCTACTCTCTCGAGCTCTTCTAGAACCTCTAGGTTCTCAAGCCCCTCCTCATGGACTCATTATTCATACTACCTCCATCCCAATATTTTGTGCATGGTTTGACCGGCACGGAAATTAAGAAAATGGAATATAGTGATGTGTATGGTAGAATAAAGGAGGGGTATTATTGGTAATTCATTGACTAAAGTGGGTGGAGATTTGACTAAAGTTATAAATTGAGTTAAGTTGTGGGCCCAAGTAAAATAAAGGATGGGTAATATTGGTAAAAGTTATGTGAGTTATTTCCTTTTTTAGAGTGTGCAAATAATGTTGGGACGCCCGTTAAGGAAAGTGTGCAAATAATCACGGGACGGAGGGAGTAATAGATAAGGTAAAGTGATCATAAACATCCACGAGGACATCAAGTGCATATCATTAGAATGATCAAAAATACCTCAGAACATCATATCTCATTTAATTCGCTAACAATAAATGCAAGGCATACCTGGCTTATGCCAGCCGCATCATCAGATCTAAGTTTCACCCTTTATCGACAAGGTAAAACTACTAATCGGGCTTCTTAGAGACCTCGCATCCCTCACATGTTCTCGTGTAATTCCATCTCTAATACGCATCAAGGTCCTGGTTATTCATTTCACGTCTCTTGATCTGGATCCTAGACCTCAAGGTCTTGGATACTCATCTCGGGTATTCTGATCTTTGTAATCTACAAGTCCTCGATCTATAACAGCCCCTTTCTCCAACTGGGGTATTGTTTTCTTCTAGCATGGTCATCAACTAGGCATCTTCTATATCATGGTTCTCATATTCAGCTCAAGTCTAGAGAATCTCGAGGAGGAAACTCCTCTGTTATGCAGACATGTAAACCTCAAGGTCTACCCGTATATCAATCCTGAATTAATCTTGTAAAGGTACACCAAAAAGGACCTCCAACACATGCTCTCAAGTGCTCAAGTAAGAATCATAAAAATAAAGCATATAATTCAAATATGATTAGTCAGAGAATGTAATTCAAGTCTCTTTTGATCTCAAACCTTAAACCTGGACCCTCTCTAGGACCTCAAGTCTCGGCAACACGATTAACTTCTCTAATCTCAAATTTCAGACGTGGATCACCTTCTTTGATCCTCAAATCTCTTATCCAATAAGCGATATTAATCTCATTGGTAACCACTGAAACATATCCCTTGAAAACTATCATTGCAGGGACAACTAATCTGGGTTGTATCTCAAACAACATGCTCAAGCAAAATCGTTAATAGCACAGTAATATCAATAACTTGTTAAAGTAATCATTCACACATAATTAAAATGAGAAAGATAAATCATATCTTAGGGAATTATCATTCGTTATGCTCACGTCTTCGTGAGCACTAGAACTATTCTTGGATCTCAGCTCGGGAATACCGAGCTATGGATGTTCTATAGACGAGCTATCTACTCTTTGCTCGTGATTGGTGGTTGATATGCACCTCATCCCTCTATGCTGGGATTCACATGTGGGGTTGATTTGGAATGCATTTCTCCCTCACTCTCTAACCGGGGCGTTGTGGAACTGGATCTCCAGCCCCTGGACGAACCATCATCTTCTAGTCCTCCGCGCATCGTCCATCTTTTACGAGGGGGCCGACCTTTATCCACATTATGGGAGGCCTCCTCCTTCTCTATCTGGTTTTCCTCGAACTCTTTCCTCTTCTACCCTCGAGAGCTTCGGGCAGCTCCGCAAATAATTTCTCGCAGATGTCCAGATCGGACCATCCCCTCGATCTCATCTCTCAAGTGATAGCAATAGTTCATGTCATGTCCATACTCATTATGGAAATGACAGAACTTATCGGATTTATCCTTTAAAGGCACTTTAGCTCTGCTATGGGGGAATTTCATCTCGGGATAATCTCCTACAGTCTCTAGAACCTCGGTAGGATCTAGCTTCAGAGGTGTGTATCTCTCAAATCTTCTTCGAAATTTTACCTTTTCCCCTCTAACACCTTCAGCATCTTCAGGTGGATTGGGATTGGATTTCTTCATCTCATGCTCTTTCTTCTTCTCGGGGGAAGACTTTATCTTAATTCTTTCAACACCTCCATCATTTCTTCCAAATCAACATACATCTCAGCTCTATGCACCAACTCATCGAGGGTCTACACAGGCTCCATCACTATAGTATTGACCAAATCTCCTTCTCTGAATTCGTTAACCCCTGCTCCCCTTCGACCAATCTCTACAGCTCGCGTCAGTACTTGAGCAAGTTGTTCCATGGTAAAAAGAATTAACTATGAACTCGTAAGGGGCGGTTGGACCCCATCCACCAGATTCTCCTCAGATCCCGGCATAGTGACACTAGCTAATATAATCAAGGGAACGTTTACCATCGTTTCACCATCATTTCCTGTTGGAATCATAGGGGAACATGTACAACATGTTTGTATTTTTCAGCATTATCTTGTAATCGATACCATTCTCCTCAGCCATATTTAGTTATGGTGGAAACCAAATCACGGGTGATCAAAATAAAAACCTCATGTCTTAACTCAAACTTTCCATAGACGACGTCATTGTTGCGTCCAAAATGAACGCGCAATGATAAATAATCAACTAACCTCGAATTAATAATCAAGGGCTGGAAAAGAGCTGCAAGTTCCTTTTGCACGAGCTCTAGCACCTGCAAAGACACGCCAGAGAGATCTCCGTCGCAGGGACTCCGACACTCAAGTCAAAAAACCGGTGACCTCAAAGATAATATGGTCGGAGAACATTCACGAATATAATATAATACTCAATGTAATGCATGCACAAGTGCAGTGTGTGCTTTTTACTTAATTTCGTTAAAGCTCCCGTATCTCGAGAGTAATTCTGGTGTATTTCAGGTTATAGACGCGCACCGGAAGAGTTTCAGTAAACTTTTCGGTGAGTGTGTGTATCAGAGTCTTTATTATGTGTTTTCGTAATTGGTTATTAGAAATGATGCGTGTAAAGCATATAAAACATACATTTGGGGAAGGGTTATTCACTTTCCCAATTCTCCCAACTACCCAGGAAGTGGGCTTGGGTCAAAGGCATATATGCCTCATTCATTTCGCCCAAGTTCCGGAAAAAGGGGGTCAGGTGCGATATCTTCTTAAACCCCTTATCCACGTTGCGGAGTCAAAGCTTTGTGCGCAAGGCTCGCAGTTTGAATCTCGAGTACCTGGAGGTCCTCAAGCTCCTCTAGGTTTGAACTTCGAGAATTCAGGTTCAGGCTCAACAACCCACCTAAAAAGGTGGAAGACTTATGACCCATTCATCTCAGGGCCGATTCTCATCATCACCTATTCCATTTATCTCAATCCTTATGGATTTGGGCCCAAACTTGGCCCAATCCAGTATCACAAAAGCCCATTATCAATATATCAATAACTATCAACATAATAATAAAGATAAGTAAATGAATGATCACATCATTATATCAAAACCTCTTAAGATATAACTTATCTGGACTCCCCGTGTCATTATCTCATAGGACGACACATTTAGTCCACATCATCGGTAATTTGTCGCTATTACTAATGGAATACCAATGATTTGTAGCTAGTTCACATATATTAATTGATAAATATGTAACTTATAAATATTTTAAATTTAATTTTTTTAATTTGTAAATTATAAAAAAAATTACTTTATTTAAATTTTAAATTGTACACACACAAAAATATATATATATATATATATATATACACACATTTTTTACTCATTTTTTAAAATTGATTTAATTAATTTCTTTCAAGTTTACTAAATGATAAATATTTAACTTTTATAAATTGTAAAAAAATAAATAGATTACATTAATTTAATATTCCTCTTCATCTTATTTTCATTTTCATTATTTTTCTCATCCTCCTCACTATCGTTTTCAATTTCTATCGACTCTGGATTAATTTACAATCGTCAAATCTAGAAATCGGCGATTTCAGTTTGATGCAAATAGTAACTGAAACCGAGCCGGTTCGACCGGTTTGGTGTTTTTTGTTTTTTTTAAATCAAAATTTTCACTCCGTTTTTTACCTTTTTTTTTTGTTTCACTCATTTTTTTTTTTTTAGAAAATTAACTAATAAAATTGAATATAAATATAACATAAGGTAAAAAAAACCCTAAAAAACGACAGTTTAGGTTTCAAAAATTTGGAACTGAAACCAAACCTTAATTTTAAGTTTACGCTTCGATAATTCAAACCGAAACCGGTCGGTTCTTATTTCAGTTTTGCACATGTGAATATAAATATTAAAATCTCCCGCAAATGCCTTAGTTTGAGTTTCTATTTCTTCCGTTTGAAAGGGAGCTTCTATTATTAAAGTTTATATGTAAAACTTAGAATAGTATGCACAATAAATTATATTTTATTGGTCAGTACACAAAATGAAATGAAAACATCCTTTTAGTTGGAAAGAAATGAACATATCAAATGAGAATGATGGAAGAATTGATACTGCACAATAATATGCTAACATTGATGAGGTCAACTCTATTCGATATAGTAACCAAGTGGGTGTTTCAAGTCAATGATTTTAGCACTCAATGATAGTCCATATAAGTTGTACATCACACATAAATCTAATGTTTGCCCAACCCAAATATAGAAGGGTCCTTACACTCAATACCTAAAAAACACTTTCGAACTTTGATTGCTATAAATTGATGTTTTTCCCTCCATAAACTGCCCTTTGCTTCATGACTTTATCAATAATACATGTTTATTATATGATTAATGGGCTTATGAAATCTCCAATTCAATCACATTTTGAAAGAGAATATGACTCATCAAATATCAAAGTGGATTACCGTCATGTATACATGAGGGCAGATCCAGAATTTCGTTCGAATGAAAGTGAATTTTTTTAAATTATAAATGTTAGATGTTGTTTGATAGCTAAAACTGATTAGATTGATATTAGAATAATATATAAACTGTACATTTTTAAAGTATATATATAATCTTAGTTATCAAACAGGTTCTTATTAAAAATAATTCCCCTGACAAAAATTACAAACCAAGGAGGCAAAATGACAAAATCTTACAAATTTATTGCGTAAACAATTTTTTTACATATACGATACTTCCTCTCAGAAAATCAATTTTGCTACTTCCTTTTTTTGGTTTGTTCCAAATTAATTTTCGACTAAACATGAAAGTTCTCACAATTCTAACTTATTTACCCTCTATATATACCACTTTATTTTTTTACATAATATGTTTACTTTGTCACTATAATAAAGTTGAAATGACCTCAATATCCTTAATTTAACACAATTTTTTTAGTTTTCATGTCCAAATTAGTGTATAAATTGGTTCGAGAAAGAGGGAGTAGAAATTTTTTAACTTTCAAGGAGGGTGACCGTTCTACGTATGTACGTCCTAAATTCGTCTTCAACACTCTATCTATGCAAGTTTACAAGTTTTAGGAGCGTGTGTTATGGTAGTTGACATTGGATGCAGTGAAAATCCTTCAAATGAAGTTTTACAATAGTACTGGTCCCAATTCTAATCTCTTTGATTCACATCCATCCCCATCATTGTTTTCTCTCTCCCTCAAAGATAGTTTTTTTTAATTTCTTATAAAACAAACAATATTTCTTCTGTAAGGAGATAGTTTGCACATGGGCTGTAACCTGTGCATAATAGTCAGTGTTGATTCCTTTCTACTTAAAGATAGAAGATTATAACAGCACTGAAAATTAGATACTTCACTTAACTACTTTACCTACATGCTTCATCAAACATGCATGACAACTCCTGCAGTCCTAGCCGCAGCATTATATTCATTCATTTTTGCAGTTGACTCTTCGGATATATAATTTTAATCGCATCATTTCCAACATTTTAGACATATATGCATATATTAATCAGTGTCATGACCTTTCGTGTTATATTTTATTGAATCTATAACACGCGATATTAAAAGACGCTAATCATTTTTTGATATGATAAGTGTTAATAAATCAGATTGTGAAACACTAATTAAATTAAAACTGATATGCCAAGATTAATGTATTATTATTGTGCAACGAAAATAGACATGCATGACATAATTTGGCAATCATAACGAAAGAGCCCTCTTTCTTCACAACAATTTAAGCAAGAATAAATACCCCTTAATTAAAAAAGAAAATCAAGAAACGCCTTTTAAACTAATCCTACACGAAAATTGACCCGTAACAAGTAGTCAATTTTCTTGTAGCTTAACTATCCGTTAAGCATCGGTGAGATGTTGCACATGACTCGGATATTGATACCCTTTCCCACCCACCGGAAAGTAGCTCCCGCTCGACATCGGCACCGGAAAACCCATCCCCGCCGCTGCCGGCCTCGTCGCCGCCACCCGTTCGAGCGATTGAACCTGACTTTTCAAGAACTTGACATAATGTATGGCCTCATCCAACATCGAAGCCGTGTCCATTTTGGTCCCACCGGGGACCAATCTCTGCAAAATCCTTATCCTCTCACTTATCCTTTCCCGGCGGTGGCGCGCCGCCACGCTCTGAGGGTCCGTCGATATCTTCACGTTCCTCCTCTTCGGCGGCTTCACCGACTCCGGGTCGATATGGATCGGCTGCATGGCCGCGATCCGGAAAATCATCTCCCGCATCGCGGCCATGGAATTACGCTTCTGCCCCTGGTGCAGGGGCAGAAGCGAAGGCGTCTCCTGGTGGATTCCACAGGAGAACGACATGGAGTGCGCGTATGCCTCGTTGTTGTTGTTGTTGTTACACGGGATGTTGAAATCCGTGGCCGGGATCTGATTGATCCCGGCGGAGAAATCGGGGAGCTTCTCCATTTGCATCAGCATCATTTCCATTTGATCTTCAGCTGAAGATTTCATGAAATCAATGTCCATACTTATATATATATATTTTTGTACTAAAAATAGAATACTTTTTTTTAAAAAAAGTTGGGAATTAGAGAGTGAGAAAGGGAAAGGGGAAGAGTGGGAGTTTTATCAGAAAAATTGCAGAAGAAAATGTTGAGGGAATAAAATAGTGATTGTTATCGGGAACAGGCTAAATTGAGGCAGTGGGAAAGGTATATATAACAAGTTGTACGTATTCATTACTCCCCCTCTGTCGACCTAAAATTGTTTGCACACTTATCTTATTTGTCCGTTTCACCATTGTTTGCTCACTCATATAATGAAACTCTCTCATAAACTCCACCCTCACAATATTCACATATTTACACAAAATGTCATTACTTTTACTCATCATCTTTTTACTTTATCCATATAACTTTACAAAATTACACTCATTACACTTTTTTTCTTAAAAAATGTATCTATTTTATGGTGCAAACACTTGTGAGACCGAAAGATTATTTTATTTATGTATAATACTCTTTTCATTCTACTGTAAGTTTTCTCTATGATATTTTAATTAAAAAATATAATAAAATAATAAATGTAGTACTGATATAAAATATAAGTGATTCAATTGAAAGAAAAATAATAATATATTAAAAATAAAAGTAAAGTGAAAAACTTGAGATGAAGGGAGTAATAAATATTGTGAGGGTAGAAAATAGAAATGCTTTGTTTATACATCATCCTCATTTAAATTAAGATATCAATTATCACAAAGTTGGTGAACTTTTTCTTTTTCTTTTTTCCTTTTCTGGTAAATCTCTTTATTAATTTAAAGAGAAAATAATTCATGCAATCTTCTCAATGTGTCAGATATTCGGTTGTATATATGATTATTATATTGCTGTCTAGAAAAGCATCATCGAGCAAATTGATCAATATGTGTTTTTGATGCTAATATTATGTTATTAATATTGTATAAAACTAGTTAAGAATATATATAAATTGGTTTTGCACACATTTCTTATTTCTTAGATGAGATAAAATTATTTTAAAATTGATTGTTGGACTAATTTGTAGATATAATTTTAATAAGCTAAGTAGATATTAAATTTGCATATACCCAATTTAAACACTTAATTTGTGAAAAGAACATTATAGAAATTTCAATTAATTTAAAAGTCATTGATTTTCATGTCATATGACTCATATCCCCTTTTTTGGAACAAAAATTGTTTATAAGAAACAAGATTTCTTTTTTTAATTTTTGTACAGATGAGAATTGGATTATCAATCTTATGAGAAGAGGCCACATATGTCACCTTAAAATAATTATGGGCCACTAATTCTAAATAATTCCATGATTGATCAAGTTATTAAATAAATAAAAAACAATAAACTTATTATTCAAATGAAACACGACATCAACTAATAAAAGGTGGTACGCTGAATTTAGCCGAAACGCCCAAAGCCCAAAGAATATTTAATGATAGAATTATTCCATCACCAAACAATTTGCGCGCATGTAAAAAAAATCTTTATTACTGGCACATTTTCGTTTATTAAAATCGCAAGATTAATATTCTCACATCGTCATTTTATTTATAATTTAAACCCTCCATAAATCAATACTCTGAAAAAATTAATAACCTCCCTAAATTAATAATTTTCTTCGATTTTGACCTGAACCCCTTTAGTAAGTTAATAATATTTTTAAAGACTCTTATATAAATATATGATCGATCCCATCAACATCATAAATTAATAATTACCAAAAACTACAAAGATAACTAGAATAATTTAGTAAAACATGAATATATGTTATTGAAATTTAAATCAAACGAATTGCATATGTAATTTTTCTTACTGACATCCAAAAATCATGTTGTGGCGTTCTCGAATTGCAATAAAATTAAGTTTATGAAAAGATTGTCGACCGATGCTTTTATTGCTTTCTTTTGCGTAATCGGTTCTAATGCTATTGTATGATTCCTAGATTTATCCTCTTTAGGGTTTTTTTTTTTTTTTTTATGGTATCGACAATTTCTTCTAAAACTTTGAACTTTCTAAACATGCTTCATTTTCACCGGGGAATCTAAGGAGGTGATAAAGAGAGTAAGCTAGAATTGGGGCACTGTAGCAATGGCAGAGATCTAATTCTACCAACTGTTTCAGGGTTGCCATAAGTGCTTTAATTTGCTGGTGCACAAATTCATGAAATTAATAATTATTACTCCACAATATATATAATATAAAGATTTTGATGAGTGGAGAGTTTGATGCTTAAATTTTACTATCTTTTAAGAAGCCTAAAACCCCACCCCCACATGACAGGCGTCAGAACACAAACAAACCCTCCCAACCCCCAGGGGGAAAACGACCCCCTTACATTCCGGTGACGGTGCTTCTATTACTGCTTCCCTCTCATCTTTTATTTCCATCAATAAAATATTTTTAATTTATTGCTTCAAAAAAAAAATTTATTTTACTTAAATTTTTATTTATTGAACATTAAAACAATAATCATTCATTAAGAATATTTTATACACTTCCAAAATAAAAGGAAATTATATTTTTAATTGTTAAATTAAATTTTTGACTCGTTAATTAAATTAGGTCAAAGTTAAAATTTTGGTTCAATTGCACTAAATTATGGTACGTATTGATGTTTTGAGAGTATATGAAAGAGAAAATCTACATTATGCCATTGTACATTAAAAAAATTTGGCTCATTTGCACTAAATTATGGTATTGATATTGTGTAACTTAACAAGAGACGTTCATTTGGAAACCCGAGAAAATCTCAATTTTATTTTATTTTTTGTATTTTAAATCTACAACTAATACTATTTTTATTATACAAAAATTTATTGTTTTCGATCATCTTTCTATGCTCGGTCAAAACATATTGTTTGATTGATTATTATTTGTTAAAAAATAAATACATATTCAAGTTGTATAAAAAATGGAAATTTGATCAATATTTGTTCTCAAATCATATTATCAAATTTGGAAATTTGACTCTTTGGCTGAAGATTTGCTATTTCAATATTTTCTTTTGTTGTCAATCCATTTTTTTAATGCAATAATACGTCAATTTCTTTAATTTGACATTCATATTGCACGTATAAAATAAAATAAAATATAAATTTACGTATTTTTTTTTAAATTGCATTATATTCTGAATATACGTACGTATTCTCATAGTTATCAATATGTTTTTATTCTTTGTTTTGAAGAATTATCACACAATACATGCTTTGAATATTTTTAGGTAGAAACAATAATTGAGAAACACAACTATGTTCTGGAAGGTTCACAAGGAAACTCGCCCCACCACACTCAAATAAATATTTAAAACAAATTAATTAAATGGCACACTAAACGAGGTGATCACATTAACTGTTTCATTGACCGACCTAATCACCAATTTACCGCACATCACCTAGTACAGGTTAATTTCGGTTCGGTTTAATTCAGTTTAGTTCGTAATATTAAAATTGAAATTTTAGAAAATGTAAAATTAAATTTGTAGTAAAACTATAAAATTATCGGCTCAGTTTAATTTGAACTGAAAAATCATTTTTTTTAATGAACTTTCATTTTTTATTTGATGAGTTTTTTTTTTTAATTATTTATCCTGTGATAGTGCATTTAAGTAATTATTAATCCATAAACAACACAATTATACTAGCATAATGCTAATATGAACTCAAATTATCCAATAATAAATCAACAATTCATTACACCCAAGTATAATACTCCTTCCGTCCCGAATAATTATAACAATCTTGAGATTGCATATTTTTTAAGAAAAGGTAATAAGAAAAATATATAATAAGTAAAATTTTGAAGGATAGTTTTATAAACTTTTTTTATGTATAAAGTAAAAGAAAAATATAGATGGAGCATAGAAAAGTATTGACATATGAATAAATATGTGTATATTTTGAGGAAGAAGTTTATGAAAATGTTTCTTTTTTGAAGTGTTCAAATTAATGTAGAACATCTCAATATAACAAGTGTTAATTTATGTGGAACGAATTCACAATCATTATAAATTCAATTTATTACGTTTAGGCATTTATTAAATATTAAAATATTCTATATATAATTTCGATTTTTAATTCAAACTGATTTAGTTTTTCTCTTAAAACCGAATCGAAAATAGGACATCGAAATTTTATATTTTAAAACTAAAACCGAATTATTTAAGTAAAATTAAATCGAACCAAATATAATATTTTGATTCGGATTGATTTTTCATTTTGACTTCATTTTTGTTTGTGAAATAGATCATTAATTTGTTTATTCACTCTCTTCATTTACTATTTATTAATATCATTATTACTGGCAGATAAAAATAACTTTCTTGTAGGTGAAAATTAACAAGTTAAATAATGTGAAGGAGTAAGTAGTTTCAGGCAATATTGTTGTGATTAATTATTACCCTGCAAGAATATATTTAAATAATAAACACATTTGATAGTCCCGTCAAAAAAATACACACATTGATAGGGACCTCTATGTAATATTATATACTATCTTGATTACTTCACAGCCTCTGGGTAAATGACAAAGCAGCTTATTAATTTATTATTTTTAAAGGGTAACAAATTTAAATAATTTATCAATAGAGTTATGAGTGTCGTTCATTTCATACAACCGTCTAATAATTGTACACTATTACATCATATATGTTTTATGTACAAGGCATATTTAACTCATGAACTAAAACAAAAAATTTACACTATTTTCGAAATGAAAAAAATTGGTCTTTTAATTTTAAATATATATATATATATCAATCTCCCTTGTTCTAACCACCTCTGCTCCCTTGTTTTTACTCCTTTAAATTCTTGTTAAATGAGGGTTTGTCTCACATAATTAAAAAATAATTAGAAAAAATGGGTGCTACCGATTTTCTGTTATCACATATTTTTTCAATTCATATCGATTTTTTTCAATTTAACCTTTTTTTTTTTTGTGGCAATTCGACTAGTTTCATTGTCGGTTCAACCAGTGAAACCCAATTATGAAAGCACTACTTACCGCCACTTCTCCCTACGTTTCCTTGTGCCAATCCATCAACAACTACATTCTCATTGCCCTATGACCACAAGATTCTGAAAAAACACCATTAAACCTAATTCAAAGTATTTTCTCACCACTACTCTTACTTTTGACGTTGAACCTACTACGATCTCTCAAACTTTAGCTAAATCGATATGAGACGGGTGAGGTTGGGTTAGGGTTCGGGTTGGGACCGATCTTTTTATTTATTTATTTATTTGAGTACAATAAATTTTGTCGCAATTCCGTCGAAAATTCTAATAATTAAAAAAAATACATTCCATCGCAAAAGCCATCACAAATTTGCGATTAATCTTTCATGAAGCGTAATACAAGATTGACAAATCATCAATATAAACTCTCAATTAGTATATTTATTGTGATTTTGAATTTAAAAAAAAAAAAAGTCACACCCACTTGGACATGAACGAGTGTGTTAGGTTTGAGGGCATGTTTGGAATTGGGCAGCAGCACCCTAATTTGTAGCACCGTCCAATTAACTTTTATTACATGAATATTTCATATCCAAATCATTAAATTAACTTTAGATTAAAAAAATTAGATTGAATTAATAAAGGAACATGTTCTCTGCAACAAGAGACCAGGTTCGATTGGATAAAAGAAGATAGATTTTGTTGTTGGATTTATTTTTATTTTTTTCATTTTTCACTTTGCATTATCCCCTTATCTTATCTCACTCCACTTTCTAATATTTTTTAATATCTATCTCTACTCTACGAATATATTAATTCATTTTTAATCATTTCACACACACACACACACTCTGCTTTCTCTCACAGCCTTCCCTTGTCGTTGGAAATTGCAGGCAGAATTTATTATAAGGTAGCTATCAGAAATGGTCCCCTGTTGAAACACTCTATTTTACTTAGTTTTTACATGAATTAATTAATTTTTACAAATTGGAGTTGATTTTTTTTCCATTTTTTTATCTATTTACAAATTGCAAGAACAAAACAGGCAGAACAATCAGAAACGTATAGTGATTGTTGCTTGCTCACAACTGTTCATTTTTCCGATTAGGGTTTTCTTGGTAGGCCAAACTAAAATGAAAATCCCCTTATAATTAAAAGGTGTAACAAAATATTCATGAAATTTGTGTTGAAGTACATTAAATTTATTTATCAGTTTTTGGCATTTAATTAATTTGAAATCATTTCTATTTCTTGTATGAAGTTTACTTGTAAGATTATAGAACGAGTACACATGAAATTAAAGGGAATAAATATTTACTTGTTTGGTGATCAATTTGGACAAAGATTATTACAACATGGGAAACACGTACAACAGCACACTTGTAATTAATCTTGGGAGGAAAGAAATTTCAAAAGCCTCTCAATCCTCGTCTCTATTTTAGCATGACTATAATTAGGGATATCATCTTTTTTCTCATCATAACTTTTTACATTTTTCAAGATAATTCCATAAAATATAAATGTACGAAAAATGTAACAATTTCATCACAAAGTTGTCGAAATTAAATCCTCAGAATGACATCGTTTTTTTATCATATGATTGACACGTGGGCAATCGATTCCGGTGAAGTTGCTAACAGAAAACAATGTCGTTTCGAGGATTCCAAGAACTTTGAGACTAAATAATTGAGACTCAATTCATACATTTATTTTGGGGTAATTTAAAATATTCCCTATAATTATGTCAAATAAATTAAATATATATATATACATATATATATTATTCACTAGAGAGTCTTTGTGCAAGTAGAAATAACCTTATGAAAGAGTGAATATATAATTGAAATATTGTATAAATGGACAGCACATTATTTGGAAGAGGTTATCCGATCCAGTGAAAACAAATACATTGCATCTTGCTCAGATATACATGTATGTATATATTCATGTACTTGACCACTGCGTGTGACTTATAACCAACATGCTGTAAACATCAACCTTAACACATGCTACGTACGTAAATAATCTGCACAAAACAATTTAGAGTCCCGAGTATTAACACTATTCAATTATTATTCCCTTACTCCAAAGCTGATACGTATAGACGGACCAAAAAGAAAATCAAACTTAAACTAATAATATCTATTTTGCATTCTCCCGAATTGATAATTTACTACTCTGTTCCGCAAAAATTTACACACTTGTTATATATAAATGTCTCATATCAATTTGCACACTTGTTATATATAAATGTCTCATATCAATTTGCACACTCTATAAAAGTAAATAATTTCATAACCCCACTCTCAAAATATACAAATAATTTATCCATATGCCGTTATTTTTTCACACTCAATCCACCTTATATTTTACTTTATTTACAAAATTTTACAAAATCATTCCTCAAAACATCACTCATTACACATTTCTTAAAATGTGTGTCATCACAAGGATGTAAATTCCCCTGGAATGGAGGGAGTATTTAATTTCTAAAGCCCCATTATTTTTTCAGGCTCCAAATTTTAAAAAATTTACTATGTTTCAGACTATGAATCGACAATAACCAGTTGAAATAAGGCAAATTGATACGCCCTCCATCAATTAAAAATATGTTCGCTTTCTTTATTTTTCAGTCCACAAAAAAGTATGTTTATTCTTTTTATAAAAACAATTGATTTATCTTTAATTCACAACAATCCCACAATACTCTTTAATTATCTATTTTTTTAAAAACTAGTGTTCAATGAATGAAGGAGGGAGTACTTTATTTTAAAAGAGACAAAAATTCGGAAGCGACAAGGTAAACCAAATTTATACCAAAATGAGTCCTTACTCAAAAGGCCTTGAATTAAACCAAAATGAAGATTAGGCCCATAGATCTCAAGGAATATACCCTCCCTAGATCTCAAGCAGCAAACAATTTCTGGGGGAGGAATTCAGTTCATAAATAGTTTTGCTGAATTTAAATGGAGCATGGAAGGTGGAATTAATCCTCTAATTTTATACTGTATGTTTTTAAACCGCATAACGAGACCTTTAAAAAAACAAGAAACCACTGAACAGTAACATATTTCAAAATTGGGCTTTGCAGTAACATGTGTATGATGGGGTTTTTGTGTTCTGACTTTGGCATTTATAGACACACACAATAAACCTCAATCGCAAAGTATTCATACTCATGTTCATGTACGACACGTAGAGATAGACCAATTCAGGAAGCTAGAATTAAGTCCTCCCGCAAAGATTTTACTAAACACAGAACGTGATATATGTTCCATCATAAATACAGAATTAAATTTCAAGATGCAACTTCCCAAGAACAAAAAGGATCTACGAATGAATGCTCCAAACTAAACTAAATAGAGATAGATGAGCACAAAAATTATCGAAAATCGAAATATCTTAAAAATTGCAAAATAAAACTGAAATTTACCAGTGATTTTGAACAATAAAATCATTTTATTTTATGAATTTGAAATTTTATTTTTTCTTATATTTGATTATTCTTTTATTATTTATCATGTGATGGTGTATTTAAACAATTATTAATCTATAAACAACAAAGTTATAATCCAGTAACATAATATCAATATGAACTCAAATTATCAAATACGGAGTATTAAGTCAACAACTCAACAAGTCTAAAAATAGTCCATAAATTCTTAATATAAAGATAATAAGTAGTCAATTAATTACTACGAAATAAAAATTATAGACCGGGGAAAGGAGTATTAATTTATTAAATATTTAAATTATATATGAAATAAAAATACACTATGTATAATTTCGATTATCGGTTCAACCAAATTTTTATCCCTTAAAACCGAACACCGAATTATTTAAACAAACATCAAACTGAGTTTAACGTTTCATTTCGATTTTGGATATAGAGATTATTTAAACAAACACCTCCTCACTTAAAGCACCTGATAAAACATTGTCCTCCAACGCCACTCCAAAAATTCAAGCAATTGCATAAATTTGGATATAGAGATTAATTAAAATCAAGCCCAGAAACATGCATATAACAAAGTAGCAGCAAACATAAAATCTTGGATCCATACATATAAGACTCACATTAAGTGCACTATGATGTAGTTGATGTACCTGTTTCGTTCCAACATTATACATCTGTAATATTCATCTGTCAGATCGTTGGTGGCATGGCCATTCCAAACTATTTGGGCAACAGAGAATAAGAAATAAAGGTTTTAACCATATTCACCAAAAGGAAAAGACAAATCACAACTATAATGCAGGCGTCACATTGAAGTGAGAACTCAATATGCAGGATACAAAATGATTTTTTTTTTTTTTCAGATCATACAGGTTGCCCAGTAAAGGAGACAACATCAAAATGTAATCAATAAACATAGTCCACGTAAATCAAGTCAATCTTCCCTATTAACGCATGTATCTCAACCTAAATAAAATAACAAGTCTCTCCAAATAAAGCAATTTGATGCCAAAAATTGGTAAACACCGATGCTTACTCATCCAAAATACGAAGACACCCAGAAGCTGAAACAAAATAATAAGAATAAGTGACAAATTTGTAAGAAATTGTTTTTATGAATCATCAGCTCTTTAACTAGATCCTCAGTGCTCAAAGAATGTAGTTAGTACACTGTTATCCAAGTGAAAATAACAAAAGTTTAAGAAACAATTCTGCCGAAAGAGCACACAATAGAGAACCTAAAGAAAGGTCACGCAATAAATCATTCTTGCATTTTCATCAAAATATTCCAAATTTAAGGAAAAGGCACATGTTGGGATCAGATAAAAGACAAATATATGCCATTATTTCATGGCTATAATAAATGCCTCACGCAAGGAATAGTCTTTCATGATAGTATTTAACAATCATGAACAGATATTGCTGTATGTTAAGCAATTTGAAGAAAATCCCATGAAGCCTAGAAACTGTCGTTTATGCACATGGATGACTATCATTTTAGAATATTGTTGGCAAGGCAAGAGAAATGCATCATCAATACTATTTTTGGCTTATTTAATCATATTATTTACCACCTGAAGAACTAATGTAGAACGAAGCCACAAAACGCCAGCAAGTGATTTTAGCATTTCATCAGTAACTTTGCATGCTTCAGTCCGCAGAGACAGGGTAGAGAAGTATACAATTACATACCTTGAAATAATGTGAATGGATCACAGTCATTAAACATTGAGGTAAATAGCCACAGATATTCGAGGAAACTTAATACATAGGAAATAAAAATCATGAGTGGACAGGAGCATTCAAATTTTACTAACAGTGACAGTAACTAGCAAGGTTCCAATAATTCCCTTCTATTTTTTTCCCATTTCCATGCAGATAACTCGTGGTTAAGAGCATTAGTGAGTAAAATATTATACAGTTGAACAGTTTAGTTAAAAACCATAAAATAAAATAAATTTTCATTTCATGTTAGAGTGAGATTATACCAAGGAAAGTACAAGCTAAAATGGCAATGCTAATCAATAGTATAAGCTTGAGATAATGATACTGGAACCCCGCCTAATGTTTTTTAATTGGGTGCTCAATTAAATACCTTAAAAGGAATAACGTCAGATAAATGTTATTGAGTCATATTAGGGTGTAAATTAATCTAAAATCCACTCTTTTTCATGCATTTAATTACTGACGAAAGCTTAATTTTATCATCAGCTCATAGCATTAGGTTCTTCAGAATCTAATTCTTACCACTTGTTAGACAACATGCGTTGAAAGTCAGCCACTAATGGAGTAACTATAACATTTTGGGATACAATCCTGCAATGAGAAAGAGGACACAGCTTACAGGTGTTCTTTTTGACAAGAAGTACATGGGTCAGCCAATCTGAGTATATGCACCCATGATCTATACTATACAGAATGATTAGATTATACATTTCAAGTAAATTTTGGGGGAATTTTTTAAATCAACAAGATTAAAAGGAATGATCTTTAGAGGGAAAAATAAAGAGCTAACATTGTTTTTAGATACCACATCCCATAGAAATATCAATGCTGACACTTGAAGCACATGGGCTAAATCAAACAATCCAGAGTTTTTGTTTAAATCTGTAAAATCTACTTACATATATATATAATAATTTGCTGAATAAATTGAATTGGGGTTAAAATTTCCATAACTAATTAAAATAATTGCAGAAGTTCAAAAGGAGTCATAGAGTTACCCGAGACTGGAAAATTCAGCAAGAAAGAAAGGGTAATGCTTGAGAGGGACTAATGCCAGCTTGTAGAGTACCCGATTCCCTACATCAAGCACCAACGTAGGAACTCCTGCAGCCATCACCTCCACCCTCCGATCAAAGATACAGCTCTTGTTTTCCATAATTACACAGGCTGAGGGCCAGAGCTTTGAAGCATGGGAACAATATTTTGAAATCTCGCTAACAACTCATCACATTGAACGCTACTGCTTTCCAAGTTCTCTTGCGTGAAACTTGGTAGAAGCTTTGCAACATCATGGCCTTCAGGTATATCACATATACATTTTAAGATTGTAGAAGTAAGTTTATCATCAAGAACAACACCTTCAGCCGCCATTTTCTGAAGCAAACAAATTATTTCTTCACTACTTCCGTCTGCCTTGAAGCCTTTGAGTAAAGAATCATAAACACAGGTATGTGGTGGATAGCCAGACACTTGCATTCTTTCAACCAAACTTTTAGCCTCTGCCATCAGTCCTAATTTTGAAAACCTATTAATTAAAACTGAAAAAGTCAATGCATCGGGACGAAGACCCCTTTGCTGCATATCAACCAGAAATTCATTGGCTGACTCAACATCCCCTGCTTTAATGGTTGAGTCAATCATAATGTTGTATGAAACAACATCTGGTTTACAACCCACTGACCATATCTGTAAACAAAGCTCTTGCTTGATCCATGCTACTCTCCCTGCATAAGGCGGCCATCAACATGTTGTATTCCAATGAGGAAGGACTAGGACCTGATTTTCTCATTTTATAAAAAAAGCCTTTGGCAATATTTATACAGTTACACGAGCATAAGCAATTTAGAAGAGAACTATAAGCCCTTGAATCCAAAACCAATCCCATTTGTAAAAGCTCCTTCCAAAGTTTTAAAGCTTTCTTAACATTTCTCACCTTCAGAAAAGCTCCAATTAGCAAAGTATATGGCACAGCATCAATCGACTTATTCTGTTTAATCATTGCACGAATAATATTTTCGGCCTTTCCAAAATGGCCTTCCTTGCACATCCCTTTGACTAGAGTACTGAGAGTCCATGAATCAGGCTCAACCCCGTTTTTGTTCGAAACCATTAAATCGAAAAGCTTCATGGCAAGATCAACCTTCCCAAGGTCACAAAGACCCTTCAAGACAATATTATATGTTACAATATCAGGTTCTTTATCCTTTTCTAGCATCATTTTTAGAATCCTAAAGGCATCATTGAAAAGACCCGCCTTGCACAATCCATCAATTAGAACATTATATGTTGTACTAGTGGGATCTTGTCTCTTGTCCAACATGAAATTAAATAATTCAACTGCTTTCTCAGCCCTCCCAGATTGGCAAAGCCCACTAATCATACCTGTAAACGTTACAACATCAGCACGAATCCCACTTCTTATCATCTCATTGAACAATCGTTTCACTACTTTCAAGTTTCCCTTCTGGCAAAAACAACGCATCAAGCAGGTGTAAGTAACTTTATCTGGAGAAATTCCTTTGCTCAACATTTCAGTCAGAACTTCCTTTGCTCTATCAAGATCTCCTTTGCTGCAAAAACCATTTATAAGTGTGTTATAGAAAAAGGTATCTGGCTCCAACCCTTTCATCTTCATCTCTTGCAACAACAGCATTGCTTCATCCACCCGCTCCTCCACAAAATGGGCATCCATCAGCATATTATATGTGATCAAATTGGGAGAAATATTTGCAGCCTCCATTCTTTTCTTTACACTCATAGCTTCGTCTAATCTCTTCTCCCGGCATAATCCTTTTATCAAAGTATTAAAACTAACTATATCTGGAGATACAGAATTTCTATCCATTTGACTTAGTAACACCTCACCCTCAACAGCAAATCCGTTACAACAAAGACCATTCAACACAATATTTGCAGCATATATATTAACGCTATATCCATGCTTCAACATCAACCCAATTGCTCCAAGAGCCAATTTGGGCTTAGAACGATGCACCAGACACTTAACCAAAGCGGATAATGACAGATATCTTGGGAAAGCCCCAGCACATATCATTTTCTTATAAGTATTAAGAGCCATGTCATACTCTTTATTCTTGACAAGGGTTTGGAGAAGAACATCGTTGGTAGGCGCCGAAGGAACAAGACCCATATCTACAGAGAGCTCAAAAATCGAAAAGGCTTTCTTGCAATCTTCAAGGCAGTTTGGTTGTTGACATAGAGATGTAATTTGGGTTTCCACCTTGTTCAAATCTTGGTCTGATGTGATGGACAACAATGGATTCATGTGATGGACCGCCGCCACAACAGTAGCAGAGGAGGCCACCCGGTGAGAACGTGCTAACATAGTGTTTGTATGTAAGCTCTGTGAATTGAATGAATGAATGAGTGAAATACTAATTATGCTGAATGGAAAATGACGTGAACTACGCATCTTATTAATATAGGGCTCGTTTGGTAGGAGGGATACGATAAGGAGCAAAAATAGTAATTGAGATATGTTTTAAGGGTGAAATCGTGAAAGATTAGATATTTGTTGATGTTTGGTAGTGTGTAATAAGAGTCATGTTATAATAATTTGATTGTTTGATGGAACAAGATAATGCATGAGAAAATAGTATAAATTTATGGAAATTTCTATTTTGCTTTAATTTCAGAAACATGATTGAAGAACTAACAGGCTACTGCAAATTATGAAACATGTTGAAGAACTAGATTGAGATAAGTGCATCAAAAACTTAATACAGAAACAAGTTTAGAATATCAACAACTTACTCCACCAACAGGGTAATTCTCCCAAACATATCATAACCTTAAAATGTACAGAAAATATCAAGCGCCCAATTTCATGGCAACATAAACCCAAAAATAGGCAAAATCATTTTAGAGAAGAACTAGTTAATCAAAAATATTACAGAGAAACCAACTTATGGGTGGGTGTTAATATAATTGAGAGTGATATATGAATGGGAGGCTAGATTATACACTAAGAACTCATTTATGGCATCAGCCATCAGCACAATATGTGTTATAGTTAACCAAAATGAACTGAAGATTAATTTAAACATGAATTGCAATTGCACAATATTTGTTTCCAGAGATCAGGCAATAAAGTCTACACCCAAAATGTTAAAAAAGATTGAAGAGGCTGTTTACCTAAGCTTAATAGATGTTCAGTAATTTTATTCAAAAAGAGCAATTCAGCTATCAAAATAAGATGTTAGGAGTTTATATTTTTTTGTTAGAAAGTATGGAGATCCTAACTTATTTTAAAATAGTCATATATCATGACAAATTTTTGTCATTTTAGTTACAATATATTATAGTCATTACTAATTTTATTTTATCCTATAATAATGCAATCTATAATCATATAACTTCCGAAAATGCTTAAATATAGGGCGTAGGAGCTTACCCACTCCAAACTCTGTTTTGACACCACAAATATGCCAAGTGTTATATTTTTTAAATATGAAAATGGCTTGCAAGTTGATAGACCAGTTTTAGACAGAAGCTCTAGAGCATTTTGTGCATATTATACAAAAAACAAAATTATTAGATGAACTTTGAGAAAATATTGGCTCCCATCCCATGTATTACTCTTTTTCTATTACATTTCACCAATCATAGTAAAAGCATGAGAGGATATGTTACTACAAAATCTATAGGGTGTGTAAAATACAGCGACCAATCATGCCGAACTAATTATGAATTGTGAAGTTAGCTTATAAGTATAGCTTGTATCAACACATTTTTGTAATGAAAACAACTGGAGATAGCAAATGATAGAGGGGCTTCAGTTAGAATATTCAAAAAAAAAAAAAAGTTTATCAAATGTAAAAGCCTAGAAATTATATTGGCTCCCATTAATAGTCTCGTTCAAATCTTATCTCACAACACAAACTATCAGGAAAGCATAAGAGAAGAAACATTACTACAGAATCTATAGGCAAAAACTTGCATGAGACCTCATTATTGCACAAATTAACCCACATTTCTTTCAAAGTGTGTCAAGGCGTCTGTCTAATTTATGCTCATGGTCTCGCGCAAACCCTATATACACACACATACATAACACAAAATACACACACACATATATAATCATGTCACAGAAATTAACTCAATTACAAACAGAATAAATCTTTAGCCCTATATAATCATATTACATAATTAAGGAAGCTCTGAGCATGAACTACAGGATATGCAAATCATAACCGAAGCTTACCAGATTAGGAGGACGGGGGTAGAGAGCCTGCTCAGGAAGGGGAAGAATTTTAGGCGGAGTGGCGGAGGACAGAAAGTGACGAATCTTCCCCGGCGGGGAGAGTGGAGAAGAAATTTGGAATTTTCAATAAATTTTAAATTGGTTCAAAAGTATATTAATTTGAAATGGCCGAGCGGTGTTACCTGGGTCAACATAGACAACTCTTTGAAGCCCAAAACCAAAATCTAAATTTTGTCTACTGAGTATTAAACTAAAGATAAAGATTTCTTAGACGAGTTTTCATCACATATATATTATGAACTAGTGTAAGAGTCGGATTGGAAAAAAATTAAATTATTATAATATATAAAATTTTATATAATTTATTATTTTAAAATATATTTGATGATAATTAATGTATTTGAATAAAAGAATGTGTTGTCATTTGTGTGGTTGTAATATATTAGTTTGTAGGGGTGTTTAATAGATAATATGAGAGCGTAAATGAGTCAAGTTGATTGAATGTTTTTTTTATCATTATTGAATTCGTAAGTATTATAAGTGAGTAATTCAAAAAAAGTATACTCTAGGACAATTTACACCATTCAACTTTACATTGATAATTGAACATGGAGTACATTAAAAAATGCAACATTAAATTAAGTGTCAGTTCCAAAATTGAAATCAAACATGGAAAATACCTGAAGTTTTTAAACCGAAATAAACATACAATAAAATAATTGAGTATTTTCAATAAAAATAAAAGGAACAAAAAAAATCAAGTGAGCAATCAAGAAGATCTCACCTTGTCAGCATGCAATAATCAAACCTGCAAAACAAAACTAAAAATATAAATGTAATAGAAAACTTATGAAAATGAAAAAAACATAAAATTTATGAGAATGTATAAGTAATTATAGGATATTAAAATACATCAATTAAAATAAAAATATAAAACTAATAAAATCTAGTTTGAAAAAAAAAACACAGATAGATGAGTATTCACTATTCAGGCACAAGACAAATATTTAATCAAACATAATTTTTTTTGTATGAAGTACGTAAAAATGCATTCAATTTTTATATGAATTGACAGAAAAACACCATCTATGATTAAATTTTAACTAGATAAAATATTGCTTACTTATTATTTAAATGCTTCTAAAAATACTTTATCAACCATAAAGCCTAACATAAACCTATTTAGTAATTTAAAAGTTGAAAAGACACGGATTAATACAAATCATATACTTTAGGTATATCATATTTATGGTGAGGCGACTTAAAATAAGATTAATAAAAATATTAGGTATATATAATAAAGAAACTTTTAGACCTGTTTTGGACTTTACCATAGTCTGGGTGATTGTTTCAATAGTCGATGAGGTGTTCATAAAATTCCTTACAAAGTGTGCAACTCATCCTGGCCATATGCCTAATAAAAGAAGAAGATGATAGCAAATAAATGCAAGAACAAAAATAAATTGTGGTCTGAAAAATTATTACAGAGTACATACTTTTTAGCATAGTCCATGGGTGATTGTTTCGGTAGTCGATGAGGTGTTCATAAAATCCCTCAGAAAGTGTGCAACTCATCCTCGTATGCCTAATAAAAGAAGAAGATGATAGCAAATAAATGTAACAACAAAATAAATTGTGATTTGAAAAATTATTATAGAACAAAACAGATTACATACTTTTTATCACATAGCTTGATATCCAATATCTTTTTAATTCGTCATGTGACATGTCGAAAAATGTCCCCCATGCTATAATATCTTCAAATAAAAAAATGAACATTAATTTGGAAAAGAAAGTATAATATACCAAATCTGAATTATGTCTTTATCAGGTCGGGTGTTGAGTCCTTCCCTAATAATGTTCTTGTACCTGTGTATGAGGCATTGCCGCATTGGTATAGTAACGTGTATTTTTGTTCCCTAAATTGAAAATTAACTTCACATAAAAATGGAGAATAAAAAAATGAAATGAAAATTAAGAAGTAAACATAAGAAATATTTAGAGTGCTGGAAAAGATTTAGAAAAATAGAATCGAGCAAATGTGAGATGACACGTAACAAAGATTGGATTCAGAAATAGTAATTAAGGGTAGATTTATGAATGAGGTATGTATAGTGTAATTGAGTCATAATTTTAAATTGATTTTAATGTGAGGATTAAAATTTTAATTTAAAGAGCAAGTCTTGTGTGAGATCGGTATAAATTTATAATTGAATGTTATCAATATTTTAAAAAATATATGTAAAATGTATCATTTTTAAGGCAAAAGTTTGAAAAGTGAAATACTTTACATTAAGAAGTGATAAAATAATGTTGAAAAGTGATAATGGTCTAACCTGGTCGCATACAAGTTTTTGTCTAACTGAAAAAAATTAAAAATATATCCATAATCCGTGGATTTATGGTTTTACTCGAATCATGTTTTAAAGAACATTGAAGTATAAATAATAAAGTGAAGATTTGTATCGTACATGAAACCATTCAACACAAGGGGCGGGGGCAAGATGAAAATTTAAGATGGGCTGAAAGCCTAAAATAAATACAGTACAAAAAAAAAGTAAAAAAAAAAATGTTTACACAAGTTGTGTCCTACGATTCTTTATCTGATAGAATTCATCGATAATATAACAAAGATCAATGACTTCAAATAATTGTTTTTTTAATATAAACAACCATGGAATCTGATAGATAATCACTCTCCATTTTATTTTGAATAACACTCTTGACATGTTTCATAGGTGAAAATGCTCGTTCGATCGTGGCAGTGGTAACAGGAAGTGTCAAAACAAGGTGATTCAATCTTGTAATCAAATCATACGCTTGTGCCTAATTGGTCTCGACTAACTTTTGGGATAGTTCAGAAATAGTTGACAGATTCTAAAAACGTTTTTTGAGAAGGCATATCAAATTTGTAATGTTGGAATTCAAGTTTTAGACGAATCATTTCTTGATTAGTAAAATCATCAAGATAAAATTTATTCTTGAGATCATAAATATGATCCTCATTGAATAACCTGAAGTTGTCCTTGGGATCCAAGACAACACTAAGCTTAAGAAGTTCCACCATCTCATCTTTAAATCTATTATTGATTTCAGTCAACTAAGTATCTATCGATGTGTTGAAGACATCAACTTGGTAATGGTGTTCAAATGTGATAAAGTCCACTTGTTGACACGAACGACCTGTACCCATTTCATAGAAATAATACATACTTGGTATCGCAATGTTATGTTCTCTATAACTGACTCCACCTCTATTAGAAGGCAATCGAAACCTTCATCCCTCAACATATGATGTAAACCTTTGTTGCTTGAGAAAAGATTAATTGCATTCAAGATATTAAAAGACTTTTGCTGCAAAGTTCGATAGAGTATATCTGAAATTTCCAAGATTTTATTAATCAAGTGTGGATGAATTCAAAATCAAAAGACCTCATTGCCATACGACAATTGTAAGCTTCACTATTTGCATCGAAGAAGAACCCTCATCTGACATTTATTGTAGCACAGTAATCACTGCTAGGGGTGTTCCGAAATCTACCCAGATGGGTGGATCGAAGACCGGACCGGTAAATTCTGGTCTGGTCCGGGTTTGGATCGTTTCAGACCGAATTTTTTTCCCTTTTTTTGTATTCATTAGTTTGTGAAAAGAAGTGGGAAGTAAAGTTACATTTTTGTAGAAGTATGTAAATTTCTCTTTATATTTACCTTTAGATTAAATTTGTTTTTTATGTCCTAGAGAATTAGTTATGTCAATTGGATCAGGTTGATAGCAAAATTAATATGAAGTATACAAAACCATGTTCCATAGGAATTAATATAAGTCCAAATGAAAAAAATTTGTACAAGTCAATGAAACAATACACAAATTTAAGGGTCTACAATACAATGTACTCCCTCCGTCCCACAACTGTTTGCACACTTACCTTATTTGTCCGTCCCACAATTGTTTGCACACCCATAAAAGGAAACTTCTTCATAAACCCCACCCTCACAATATTCACATATTTACACAAAATGCCATTACTTTTACTCTCTTTCCAATCACCTTTTTACTTTATTCATATAACTTTACAAAATTACCCCTCAACACTCCACTCATTACACTTTTTTCTTAAAAAGTGTGCCCACTTTGTGGTGCAAACACTTCCGGGACGGAGGGAGTATATAACATTGTCTTCATCGTCCAATGTAGTCTTGAGCAAATTTGTAATGACATATAAAAATGTTTAAAAAAAAAAAGTAATAAGTCGTACAACTAATAAATAAATATGTTGAAATTTAATTTGATAAATATAAACCATTACCATTCTCAATTTCTTCTAACTCACGCAAATCACACCAATTATCTTTCATGTCACGTAAATCACACAAATTATCTTTCAATGTCACGTAAATCTTTAAGTGCTCCCTTTGCACGAAGTCAATTTTATGTACAAATAAATGCTTGCACACATGAAATAAATTAGATATATTGTACTGTAAAATAAAACAAAAAACTTTGAATGACAAAGTAAAAAGAAATTAAGTTGGATATATTACTACGGGAATCAAAGAATTTCTTAATGAATCGAAATGACGACCTCCCGTACTAAACGCAGATTCAGAGGCAACCGTGAATAATGTAATAGCACGCAGATTCAGAGGCAACCGCGGATAATGTAATAGCACGTCTATCTCGCGTCATTCGTGAAGCACCAAGACAGTGCATCCAACCCATTTTCATCGTCACCTAAGATTTCATTTAAGTACCTTTCAAACTCATTTCTTAAATGTCAACTTTATATTTTCAACCTTTACTTGAAGACTTCTCACATAGTTTATGTCATCTCCCATACCATCCCCACCCTTAATTACATTATCAACCAAAGTTAAGTCAACATTTTGGCCACTTTGAGCCAAATGAGAGTATATGTCTATACTCATCAAATTAAGCATAAACATGATTTTTCATTTTAGTCAATCTCATATCCTCTTTATTTCCATACATGCTCGTGAGAGTTAATTCAACAACATCAAATTTTGATTGTGGATAAAAAAAATAACATAAATACGACGAGTTAATGAGTAGAATCCTTTCAAAAACACAACTAAACTCTTCACATTACACCAACCATCATCATCAGGAGGCTTTTTATCATTTGAAACATCTCTTCCATTGAGAAAATTCACACCACTAAAAATACGCTAAAATTTATACAAGAAGTGTTTAACATAACATGGGTGGAACTCCAACGAGTAGGACAATCAAGGGATAAAAGAGATTTCAAATATAAATTAGCTTTCTCGACAAACTCTTTGAATCTATGCAATATTGCTAGAGTATTCCTAATACATTTCATAGTAGTTCTAACTGTGCGTTGAACCATATTTCTCAAATAGCCCATGCAACATCATTAGAGCTAGCATTATCAACTGTGACATTTATTTAAATGTTACTTTACCATTATTAACAGGATTACAAATACATTTATTTGAATGCTGCTTCACATTTTATGTTCAATTCATATTAGAATCAGTAGCAAAAGTTGACTCACAAAACTTACATTCAGTCCGAAGAACTCTTTTATCATACAAATACTCGATAAAGTGTTGTCAATACGTTGCCCTTCTTTTGCTCTTTTTTTCCAAAGTATAACTAGAGGGTTTATTTATAACTTGAAAATTAAGGCTAAAACTTCTAGAAAAAAATATTTCCAAAAATATAATTTTCTTTTCTCTCTTCAATTTCCAAATCTTCTCTCTTTCCTTTTTCTTCAATTTTTCTTTTCTTCTCTCGGTCACTGGCTTGGGGCTCAAGCTGCATATTGGACCCAAATTATTTCTTTGAATAAATTTGGCTCGTTTTACCCACAAACTCGATTTCTTCCTTCGTTGACTTCACTAAAAATTAGGTAAGTATTTTTTCCTTCCAAAATAGTCATTTTCCTACAAAAACGACAAAACACCACATTTCTCTTATTTTGACCAAAACATCCATAATCGACCAATAAATCAATGAAATCACAATCAAAATGAGCTTCACATGTGCATAAAAATGTGTAAATTCCACCCGAATCACTTCGTCCCTCTGTTAGTTTCTTACTCGGAGGTAAGTACTTGCGCAACTTTTCAAGTTCTTCATTAGTAAGGGCATCAAGCGATTGATCAGAAAACACAAGTATTCTTTTTTATTGGAATTGTGACTGAGTACTATTCATCTAAAATTGAAACAAAAAATTAAAAATAATTATTACGATTATTAGTAGTATGAAATAAAATAGTTGAAAAACTTCTCAAGGACTCGAGAAAACTTACATTGCAAGAAGATTGAGTGGAGTAATCAGTTGCGTTGGTCTATTACACCTTCTCACAAAGTCTATGAGTCTCAAAAATCACACACTCACACTGTTACTGTTAGAAATTAATATACAAGAATTAATTCTCACCCTCTCTACAAGTTCGGACTTTTAGATGAGACAAAATTATTTCATGGTATCAGAGCAAACCGGGCAAACGACCTGGGTTCGATTCTTGTTGAAAGCACTCCACCCATTTAAATTGTCCACTCGATGGGCATCCTCCCCAAAAAGGGTAAGAGGTGTTAATCCGGCCCATGAGTGAGGGGGAGTGTTAGGAATTAATATACAAGAATTAATTCTCACCCTCTCTACAAGTTCAGACTTTTAGATGAAACAGAATTCTTTCATTACACACACAGTCACAGGGTAGACGGTAGGGCGGCGGGGTTAGCTGGACGACAAAAAGTGGAGGTAGAGAAGGGTTGGGTAAATGTCGGTTCAGAGAGAAGAAGTTTGAAGAAGAATCTAAGAATACGAAGAAACGAAAGAGTAATACGATTTAGAGTTAGAGATTATGTCGATTGATAATTTATTATATTAAAAAATAAAATAAATAAAATAAAAAATCGGGATTCCAGTCTAGGATCGGTAAATTATGAATATAGATCGAACCGAAACCCGAAATCTTAAATTTTAATGGACCGAAGACCGGACAGAAAACTAACTGGTTGGTCCATTTCTTGTCTTTTTTCCGTCCCGGTTTTATTTTTCACACTCCTAATCACCGCACCATACATATCAATCAAACTACATGTGGAATTAAAATGAGAACTCAACCGAGTTTCTCCCGGACGATGCAGACTACCCATTTGATTAGCTCCCTAGCCTGTTTCACGTTCTCTTGTAGCTACTTTTTCTACAATTTCAATAGTATGAGCAAATCGTAGTTCGGTATGACGCTTAGAAGAAGCACCAACAATATTTACAATATTATTCAAACTTGAAAAGAAACAATAAATTGGTCGTACTTTTCTTTTTACATCCTGTTTTCATTCAATTCAATTCATTGTTGCGCGCATTCCCTTTTCCGTTTTCGTTTGTTTCCCCAAATTCTAAGGAGATACATCGTACATACTTGATTGTTGGCGAACAAACGATGGCAACAAATGGAGATGAATTAGGTGAGTATGATTATGGAGATGGCGGTGCATGGAATGGGGGTTCAATGATCGTTTATTTATCTGTGGCCTTGGATCAAAAGTATATTAATTCGAACTGGAGCGAGCGGTTTGTTACATGGGTCAACATAGACACCTCTTTGCAATCGATGAACAAAATAATGGATATGATATTCATAAGGATAATCTTTTTTTTAAAAAAGGGTTTGTAATCCATTCCACACACCACCTATATTGCTCGCTCCATCGTACCCTTGACCCCGCATATTGTAAATTTGCAGGTTATATCGATTTAAAATAAGACAAATTTCATTCTTCGTTGTTACTGCAGTATGCTCTTTGTTGGGATATGAATCCTATAAACAATGTTCTAATTGATGATTGTATGTTTTGATGGCCAAAAGCAACTTAAATTAGTAATATATGTGGTTCTAAGTCATCTTAACTAAGTCATCTGAATATAAGCTTACTAATCTGATGAGAAACTTAAATTGAGATTACTGATCTTAATGCTAACTGAAATAAGTTTACTGATCTTATTGAGTAATATTAAGAGTAAAATTACTGATCTTAACTGAGTTATGTGAAATAAGATTACTGATCTTAGTGTGGAAACTGAGAATATTTTTAGTGATTTTATATGAGATATTTGAAATCTGAGTTACTGATCTGATGTACTTACTGATCTTATAGGTAAGTTACTGATCTTAAATGTTTACTGATCTTAGATATTTACTGATCTTATATGGAGGTTATTGAACTTACATGAGTTACTGATCTTATGAGTTACTGATCTTATTAGTTACTGATCTGATATATGAACTGTTAGGAACTAAGCTGATGTTTTGTATTGTATAGACAGCTTATAGTATAGGACTTAGATATACTCATCTGTATATAGTTCAGTTGATGTATAGATAGGTGTTATATTTGTTAAGTTGTATTCTATTGTATTCAGCATTGTAAAGCTCAGAACAGTAAAATCAGAACACTAGATTAGAAATAGATTAGAAGAAGATCAGAAGACTAATGAAGACTCAGAGGACTACTTCAGACTAAGAAGACTTCAAAGAAGAGTTGAAGAAGAGCTTAGAAGAAATCTGGAGAAGTTTTGAACAGTTTTAAGTTACTGTGCTGATTGAATCAGAAGAGTAAAAATCAGCAGAGTAAAATCCGAAGAGTAAAAATCAGAACAGTAAGTTACTGTGCTGATTTGTTGAAATTGAAGAATAAGTTTGGAAAGCTTATTTAAAGTGTAACTGAAGATATATTGAAGATATGCTGACTTGGAAGTTGAAGGAAGTTACAAAGTCGGTTACAAGAAGAAGTTACAACAAAAACAGTTTTAGAGTTAGTTGAGAGTTAGTTCACAAACTGCTAACTGTCATACTAAATTCTATAAATACTGTATGATCTCCTACTGCTAAAGACTACTGAAGCAATTACTGATCTTAAAGTGTTTACAAGCAATCTAAGTCTACAGAGCACAAGCAAGAACTCACAGAGTTGAAGGAGATTAAAGAAGAGAAGAAGCCACTGAATTGAAGAGAAGAATCAAAGGCTATTCAAAGAGAAGTTTTACTTTTCAAGTTTAAGTTTGTATTTTAAAACAAGTGTGCTAGTTACTTGTAGAATTACTAGTAGATCGAAGATATACCTGGAGGTATAATCGAAAAGATCAAAGTCTTAATCTTGGGACTCTAAGCCACAAGAAACTCAAGAAGAGTAATAAAACTTCACAACTGGAGTTGTGAGAGTGGATGTAGACATTTGTCGAACCACTATAAAATTCTGTGTTCTTTACTTTACTGTTTGATATTTGTTTGAATTGTTTAATCAAGAACATTAAGAATTAACAAAGATAAAGATCTAGATAAAAGTTGAGTATAAACTAGTAAGGCCCATATTATTCTGAAAGTACTGATCTGAGCTGAGTAAGCACAGTACAGTACATAAGAAGACTAAATTCCGCATTGCATATTCTGATATTTTGAAAGATTTTTGAAAGTCTATTCACCCCTCCCCTCTAGACTTTCTTAGCTTACTCAATCTTAACTCAACTTTGGGACCAACAAGTGGTATCAGAGCAGTAGTTCATTGGACTGCTGTTTCTTGATAACCTTACAAGATCTTGAGGGATATTTTACTGATCTTACTGTTATTTCTTGATATTTGTTACTATCTGAATACCTGAAATCTATCTGCTATACTACTGATCCTATTTGTCTAATCAAACATGGATGACACTAATGTGAACAAGCTGCCTAAGTTCAAGATTGCAGATTATGACTACTGGAAGCTTAGGATGGAGGCCATCTTTAGCTCAACCCATGATCTGATGGTGTCTGTGGTGACTGAAGGACCAATTGTCATCATGGTGGAAAACACTGCTGTTCTGGATCCATCTAAACCAGTTGGAGCACTGGTCCCTAAACCAAGGTCAGAACTGACTTCAGAAGAAATGAAACAAAACAATTTGGATAGTCTTGCCAAGAACTACATTTTACATACCTTACCAAATGAGTATCTTGGTAAAGTATTAAAATGTAAGACTGCAAAACAGATGTGGGACAAACTGGCTATTCTTTGTGAAGGTACTACACTGATCAAAGAAAGCAAGTTATCCACTGCTGTCCAAAAGTTTGAATCATTTAAAATGAAGCCAGGAGAATCAATTGATGAGTTAGATACTCTATTTACCAAAATTATGAATGATCTTGATGTATTAGGAAAGACTTATACTGACAGAGAAGTTAACTTGAGAATCTTGAAAGCCTTGGATGAAAGGTGGAAAATGGTCAAGATGATCATTAAAACCACACAAGACATTGATTCTTGGCCAGCAGAAACTATGTTCCAAACACTTAAGGCACATGAGTTTGAGTTAGATGAAGAAGATCCTATTTCTGTGATCCATAAGGATAAGGATGTCTCTAAGGACATAGCTTTCAAAGCCTCTACTTCAAAGGGGTCTAGATCATCTAAGACTAAGGCTTCAAGCATAAAAGATGAACTAGATGGTTCTGATCTAAGTCTGAAAGATCAGATGAGCCTTATGATCAAAAGATTTGATAAACTGAACAAGAGGTATGGCAGGTACAAGAGATTCTATAAGGAATCTAAGGGTTCTAATAACAGGGACTCTTCTGTGAACAGAAGGGATCAAAACTCTTCTGAAAGAAGGGATGAGATCTCTAATGAAAACAGGAGAGACAGGAACTCATCTGAAAAGAGAGACAGAAAGTATTCTGATAAGAAAGACAGGAACTCAATTGACAAGCATGACAGGAACAGAAAGCATTCTCCTCCTAAAAGAACTTCTAACAATCCTGTTTGCTATAATTGTGATAAGCCAGGTCATTATGCTTATGAATGTCCTGATCTGAGTTCTGAAGATCGAGAAGAAAGGAAAGCCAGAAGAGATCGAAAATATGCAAAGGGTAAGAAGGCAATGGTGGCTTACAATGACTCTGATTCGGAATCAGAAGAGTTACCTTTGACTTCATCTGACTACCCCTCTAGCAATGAAGATGAAGCTTTCATAGCAGATGATGGACTGGCAATGATGGCCAAAATAAATGATGAGGTATCATCTGTTAACTCATTTCAATCTTGTGACAATTCTGACACTGATGAAAGTGATGCTGCTGTTAGCAGTGTAGGAAGTAGTCTTCATCATTCCCAAGGAGTGACTGAAGAAGACCTTCTACAAGCTAACAAAGCATTCATTGAAATTAGTGATGAGAATATATCTTTAAAGCAAGAAATCATTAATCTGAAAGAAGCTCAGTCAAAAGTAGATCCTAATATAGCTGTCATAAATGCAAGGCTATCAGAAGAGTTGTCCCAACTCCAAGAAAAGTATGCATCCATTGACAAACTATATCAGGGTATGCTTAAAACTCAAGCCAAAGAGACTAATGAATTCAATGATTTAAAGATCAAATGTGAAAAACTTGAAGAGCGCAATAGATTCTTAGAATCTGAAGTAGTGAGCCTAGATCGAAAGCTATCTGGGATGATTAACTCTACTAAGATTAATCAAACAATCTCAGACAGATATAGAGCTCCAAATGATAAAAGAGGAATAGGTACTGATCTGCCTAGTCCATCTACTTCAGAATTTAAGAACACTAATGGAGCTAGTACAAGTTCTTTACAACTAGATAAAGGAAAAGAACCTATGACTTATGATGATGAACCAAAACTCAAAGTACAGTCTAAATACATCCCTCCTACTACCAAGAATGGTAAAATGAAGAATGTATTAAGACCAGTACAGTCAAGACCATACCAGAAGAGTTATGCCCCTCTGACCAGATCAGATCAGTCCTGGAATCAGAAGAGACAAACTCAGAACAGTAGGTCAAGACAAGCACAGGCAAGTTGGGAACAGCCTAGACCTCCTTTCATAAGGCAGTCTCAGCTGTATTCAACTAAACCTAGGAGATTTGTGCCTCATTATCATAACAAACCTGTTCTTTATCCTCCTCCTTTATCTTATGATATCTATGGAGAGAATAGACCAAAGCAAATTTATAAGCCTTATGGTCCACATGCTTTTAGACCATATTCAAACTATTACAGACATACTGATCTTACTGAAAAAGGGATAGAACCAAGGAAAGGCTATCTCAGAAAAATAGATCCTAAGTCTGCTGATAATTCTGAACTGGTTAATAAAGTACTGTTCTGTGATAAATTTGGAAGGAAACTGAAGAGGTCCCACTTATTCAAATCCTCAATGTTCATTTGGGTACCTCTCACTACTAACCCCCAAGGACCCCAATAAACAAGGGTACCTAAGTTATTAAGATCACTACCTTGCAGGATCGACTGGACTTATACAAGAAAGGTGGTTCAGTTGGTGAGACCTGGTACATAGACAGTGGGTGCTCACACCACATGACTGGTACCAAGGCCTTACTTACTGACTATCATGAGAAGGAAGGACCAAAAGTCATCTTTGGTGATAGCTCAATAGCAATCACAAAAGGATTTGGATTCATCAAAAATGGAGATGTTGAAATCCAAGATGTATCCTATGTTGAAGGTTTGAAGTATAATTTGTTATCTGTATCTCAATTTTGTGACAGGGGATACAAGGTACAGTTCAAGACCAGAAGATGTGAAATAATTGATAAAAGGACTCACAATGTTCTACTTGTTGGCACAAGACAAGGAAGTATATACATTGTGAACTGGAATAGTTGTCCTAAGAATGCCTGTCTTATTACTAAGAGTCCTAAAGAAAACAGTTGGCTCTGGCATAAACGCCTCTGCCATCTAAACTTTAAGATAATCAACAAGATTGCTAGAGAACATCTTGTTGAGGGCATTCCTAATGAAATCTATTCCAAGTCACAAGTATGTGATTCCTGTCAAAAAGGTAAACAGGTAAAGGTTTCATTTAAGTCCATTCCAACTCTTTCAACAAGCAGAGTTTTAGAACTCTTGCATATGGATCTTCATGGTCCTATCAATCCTTCTACATTGAATGGAAGAAGGTATACTCTGGTTGTTGTAGATGATTATTCTAAGTTTACTTGGGTAGTCTTTCTACACAAAAAGAGTGATACACAAACACTACTTCCAGATCTATTGAAGAAATTGCAGGTTGAAAAAGGTCATCCCATTGTCAAGATTAGGAGTGACAAGGGGACTGAATTTATTAATTGTTACATTTCTGACTACTGTTCTAAGTCTGGCATACAACATTTGACAAGTGCAGCCAGAACCCCTCAACAAAATGGTGTTGCAGAAAGGAGAAACAGAACACTAAAAGAAGCTTGCAGAGCCATGATTGCAGAATTCAACACACCTCAGAAATTTTGGGCAGAAGCTATTAACACAGCTTGCCACTCTCAAAATCGAAGTGCTCTTAATAAGGTGCATGGTAAAACACCTTATGAGGTATGGAAAGGTAGAAAACCAAGAGTTTCTTATTTTCATATTTTTGGTTGTAAGTGTTTCATACATAACAATGGCAAAAGTAAATTGAATGCTTTTGATGCAAAAGCTGATGAAGGGATATTCTTAGGATACTCTTCTGTAAGCAAAGCATTTAGAGTGTTTAATTACTCTACCCTATGTGTGGAAGAAACACCCCATGTTGTCTTTGATGAGAATGTACAGGACTCTGCTGATCATCAGCTCAGTAAGAAAGTTGACAAACTACAACTTCAGATCAACAATGAAGATGATGATACAGGAATATATGAATCTGTACAAGCTTATAATCCTTTCCTGAATGTTCTAGATCAAGATTCTGATAGAGAAAAGGTAAAAGACAAAGGTGAGTCATCTAAAACTTCTGAAATAAAAGAATTGAATGACTGCTCTCCTGTGAACAAAACTGCTGATATAAATAATACTGATCTGCATGATAATTTGCATGATGTAAATGATGATACTGTTAAGAATAGAAGGACATGGAAGTCTGCTCATTCTACTGATCTGATTCTAGGTGATTCTAGTATAGGTGTTAAAACTAGAAAACAATTGTTTGATTCAAAGGAAGAACCTAGTAAGTCTTTATTTTGCTGGTGTTGTTTTCTATCATCTATTGAGCCTAAAACTGTGATTGAAGCTCTAAGTGATAGTAACTGGATTATAGCCATGCAAGAAGAACTTAATCAGTTCACTAGAAATGAAGTCTGGGAACTTGTTGATAGACCTAGTAATCATAATGTTGTAGGCACTAAGTGGATTTTCAAGAACAAAAGGGATGAAAATGATCTTGTAGTTAGAAACAAAGCTAGATTAGTTGCTCAGGGCTACTCTCAAGCTGAGGGTATTGATTATGATGAAACTTTTGCTCCTGTAGCTAGACTAGAAGCTATAAGACTGTTCCTTGCTTATGCTGCACATATGAAATTTACTGTGTATCAAATGGATGTGAAAAGTGCATTTTTTAATGGTATACTTGCTGAAGAAGTATATGTAGAACAACCACCTGGTTTTGAAGTGAATAGTCACCAAGTATACAGGTTAAAGAAAGCACTCTATGGATTGAAACAAGCTCCAAGAGCATGGTATGATACTCTTTCTCTATTCTTACTTGAAAATGGTTTTACAAAAGGCAAAGTTGATAGAACTTTGTTTAGAAGACAAGAAGGTAATGATATATTACTTGTTCAAATTTATGTGGATGATATTATCTTTGGATCACCCAACAAAAACTTGAGTGAAAGCTTTTCTACACTCATGCAAAGTAAATTTGAAATGTCTATGATGGGAGAAATGACATATTTTCTTGGTCTTCAAGTAAAACAAACTTCAGAAGGTATCTTTATAAATCAAGCAAAGTACACTAAGAATTTGCTAGATAAATTTGGTATTAAAACCTGTAAGACAGTTGGTGTGCCCATGCAACCTACATACAGAATGGATCCTGATGAAGGAGGTAAGTCTTCTGATCAACCTCACTATCGTGCTTTAATTGGCTCTTTACTCTATCTAACTGCCAGCAGACCTGATATTGCTTTTTCTGTTGGAGTATGTGCAAGATTTCAAGCAAACCCCAAGGAAAGTCATCTGGAAGCTGCTAAAAGGATATTGAAATATCTAAAGGGGACCATTAATCGAGGATTATGGTATCCTGCAGATGATGATATATCTTTAAGTGGTTATTCAGACTCGGACTTTGGAGGTTGCAAAATAGATAGAAAATCTACTTCAGGTTCATGTCAATTCTTAGGAACTAAGCTCATTTCATGGTTTTCAAAGAAACAAACAAGTGTAGCAACCTCTACTACTGAAGCAGAATATATGGCTGCAGGTAGTTGTTGTAGTCAGCTTCTTTGGCTAATACAACAACTCAGAGACTACAATGTTGTAGAATCTAATGTACCTATATATTTTGACAGTAATAGTGCCATTGCCATCACACAAAATCCTGTTTTACATACTAGATGCAAACATGTTGATATTAGGCATCATTTTATTAGGGATCATGTTGAAAAGAAGAATATTAGAATGGAAAAGATTCATACTGATATTCAAAGAGTTGACATTTTTACAAAACCATTGGCTGAAGTGAGATTCAGAGAATTGTGCATCAGTTTAGGATTGATAGATATGGATTCTGTTTGTATATAGAACTGTGCTAACTTTTCAGGTACTGATCTTATACCAAGAGGAAGATAAAGCAGAAAGCAAGAGCAGTACATCAAATTTCAACAGTCAGAAGAGACAATCCAATGTCAGATCACTAATACAGGTAACAAGGTTACTGAAGTGACCTTAATCCCAATGAGGAAGCTGGTAAAGCTGAGGGACACTGAGAACATACATTAAGGGGGAATCTGTGATTTCTTAAAGATCCTTTTGTTGACTCAGATCACTAAGTCACTTTAGCATAAACCTTGATGTGATCATTAAATTAAACATATTGTTACTAATCTGTACTGTTTTACACTTATATCTCATGAACTAACACTTCTACCAAGGTGAAACAGGCACAGAAGAGGAATTCTCCATTGAAGGAGGAACTGATCTGATTACAGACTATAGCAGTCTACAGATATATTCTGATTAATACATTGACTTGTCTACAGAACTGTACTGATTACAAAGTTTCTTTGTCTACAGTACTGATCTGATTACAATTCAGTTATTCTACAGAACTAATCTGATTACTGACTAATCTGTCTACAGAAAGATGTGTTTACTACTAATCTGTCTACAAGAAATCTACTGATCTGACACAGTACTGATCTGAGGATTACTGTGCTGATATCAAAAAGATGAAATCAGGGAATTTGGGTACTGATCTGAGGATTACTGTGCTGACCCATCTACTGATCTGAAATCTACTGTGCTGATTCATCTACTGATCTGATTTCTAAAAAGGTTACTCAGCTGATCACAGTACTCAGCTGATCCAGATAAGTGAAATTTTCTTTAAAAATAAGTAAGAAAATGAAGTGAAATAGTTTTGGAAACTACTGTGCTGATTTGCATCAGAACAGTCTTTTGGTTTAGATTACTCTAAGTCAAATATTGTTCAAATTTTTAGATTACTAATAGAGAAGATTAATACACTCTTCTATTTCTAACCTAAAAATTGTGGTGTATTTCTCAAACACTGGTTGGCTCCAAAAATTAAGATTGTTTCTAGAATGTGAACAGTTATTGTTTAACTCGAAATTCGAGATTTAATCCCAACCATTCTTTATAATAATCTAATTCAATCCTAGCCCTAGATTGGTTTTGAATTATAACAAAAACAATCACACTTCATCTTCTTCGTTTTTACGAGCTTATTTCTGGAAATATCTTAACTTCATAACTTCTGCAAAATTTGATTTCTACAAAAATCTCAAATGGCAACTGTCAATATTATCAATGAAGCTAACCAAGTGGCAGGAACTTTTGATTCGAATTTATGGATGCGCAAGAAGGGAATTTTCGTGGAGAACGCTGTTTATTTCAATGGCAGACACAGTGCAGAAAATCAAGCGATTTTAACTATGTGTGAAGAATGCGGACTACGGAAGTTTCTGGAGTCATTTCCCGTGAATGTCTACGAACCGGAAGCTGTGGAATTCTATTTACAACTCCAAGGAGACAAAAATGGTGTTCACTCCATGCTTGCTGGACACAAGGTCACCATTACGAGGGACATTCTCGAAGTAATGTTGGACTTACCGCAAGGTCCAGTAGATATTATGACCTACAAAGCTGGAGAAGAAAAGAAGTGTGTGGGAAGATGGTCAGGTGTTGAGACAGAGACCTTGACGAATCTGAAGAAGGATGTACTTCCTACGGGTTTGCAGTTCTTGATGGATATAGCAGGAAAGTGCTTGTTAGGGCAACATCATAGCCAGGATGCCTTATCGAGTTTTAAAATTAGAATTATGGCTGCAATCATCGACAGAGTGGAAGGTGATTGGCAAGGATTCTTCCTGGAAAGGCTAATGACTGAAAAGGAAAAGGTTTTATTTGATGAGGACACTTTGGAATTCTCACTGAAATCAAAGTTAGGGTTTGGAAACAAGCTGAGTTTCTTGCTGCCTCAGCTGGTGAAAAAGCCTTATTGGAGTAATCCCAAGAAATTCCATCATGGGAAATTCTTGATGAAGAAGGAGTCTGTTCAATTTGAACAAGAGAACCCCTTGGAACACTCTCAAGAAATTGAAGCAGAGGAGTCTGGAGCTTCAATGTACCAATCGGAGGATGATCAAACTGAGGTTAGATCAAAATCTAAGCATGATCCGAGCAGTACTACTTTAAGAAGAGGAAGGTCTGCTACAGCTGCCTCGGAACCAACAGTTCGTTTTGTGGAAACTGTGGTGCAATCAAGCTCAGATGAGCCAGAGGTTAGTGTTCCTAGTCCTGTTGCTATTCATAAGAGGACTAAGTCAAGGAGTGTTAGGAGGAAGTTAGTTGTTGTCTCCCCTACCCCTTCTGATTCTGAACCAAGCCAACCTGAACCCCAAAATCCTCAACCTTCATGTTCTGGAGGATCAGATCACTACTTTTCTGAGACTCAGAACACTCCCCATTCATCACCTCAGCTCACTACCTTTGAGCCTACTTCAATTCCTACCCCTCAACAACACACTTCACATCAACCTTCACCATATCAATCCCCAATACAGGTTCATGCTCACTCTACTGAACATGAATTTGAACCTTCTACTGAGCCAATTGATATTTCATCATCTCCTGAACCTGAATTTATTGCTCCTAAACCTGCTGATTTGATGGAGTACACTATCTGTGACAAAGAAGATAGAATCAGGATTGATTTAAGGATAGCACTGTTGAAACAATTTCCTGGATTGGATGAAAGCTCTGTTGAGTTTGAGAAACTCCTTAGGATAGGCACTTGGGTGTATCTTAAGAGGAGTACTTTGAAGGAGAGTTTAGCCATCATGGAAGGTATGGGAGGTGCTTCAATCTTTGATGATTGGGAAGCAGAACAAATGCAAGCAGCTGGTGTTAACTCTTTTCTTGAGTTAGTCACTCCGGATTCTGTTGTACTTCTTGTTGAGAGACTAACAGGGATCAAGTACACTGTTGAGAAGATTACAACTCCTGTCTCTGATGAAGATTTGTTTAGTGAAGAGAAAGGTGTTGATGATACTGCTGCTGAAGAAGATTTTATGGATATTGATGAAGACATTGTCAATGCAACAGAAGTGTTTGAGAACACTGTTGTAATTGAGGAAACTGAAGTTGTTGATATTCAGGATGTAAATGCTGAAGAATTGGAAAGCATTCCTATTCAATCTACTGATCCTATTGAGGATGTGCAAGAACAGATCAGACCAGATCATGTTGAGAAGGAATCTGATGTTTCTGAATTTGAAAAATTGAAAAAGCAGAATGCTGAACTTCAAGCAAAGATGGAAGCTGCTGTCCAAATGTTTCAGGAAGCTACTGAAAGGATGAACAAGATGCATTCTGAACACTCTTATGAAAAGGTCATGGAGCATACTATGTCCAAAATTTTTGACCTTCATAGAGTACAAGAGAAGAATTTGTCTCAGGTGTTGCATAAGAAGCTGGAGCAACACATATCTTCCTTGAAGGAGTGGCATGATGAAGCCAAAAAGGGGGAAGATAGGACAAGACAAGTAATGGAACAAATACAGTCACAACAAGCTCAGCTGGTTGTAAGTCAGGATGAATTAAGAGCTGAAATTCATATGTTGAATGAAAAACTGAAGCAAAGAAAGCAACAGAAGCAACAAGGTCAAGAGATTGTTGAGAAAAGACCTGAAATTGCTGGAAGTTCAAGTTAGAGGAAAAGGAAGCTAGTTTTGTCTGATGAAGAACAACAAGAGGAAGAAGCTGAAAGAATGACTAGATCAAAGAGCAAAATGAAAGCTGTTATGACAAGTGAAGAAGAAAGCTTGAAAAAGAAGAAAGAAAAGGATGTCAAGTTCTTGAAGACAAGATTTGATAATCGAGTCACAGCTTTGGAGAAAAAGATGAATGCTCAAAAGAAAGCTGAAGGAAAACAGTTTGACAAAGATTTTCAAGATGAAAACTTTGTGGATTTCATTGTTTTAACTGAACATATGGAATACTGGAAGAATTTGAAGAAGAAATGGCAGATTGCTAACTTCATTGTGAAGAAGTTTGGTGATCATTCGAGCAAAGAAGCAGAATTTATTGATTTTGAAGAATTTATGCTGAATATTGATCAAGAATTCTGGGAAGACATAGCACAAGTTGCTAATCGTGCTGGAACTAAGATTTTGTGCCCTGAAGAACCTAATTGGGAACCTCCAAGACTGGAAAGTGGAGAACCTGATTACAAGGAGATTAACAACATTATTGCTGAGATTATTAAAGAAGAAGGAATTACTGATCATCAACACATGATGGATATCAAGGCAAGAATGTATGTGGCATTCAGAATTTGAAGATGCAGAATGAAGATGAAGGACAAGCTCAGAAGATAACATTTCTATCCTTAATCTTTATTTCTATATTTTTGTGTTTTTCATATTCTGTGATTATTTGTAATATTTGATCTTATTTGAATATGAATCTGGAATTCTGAATTGATGAACTGTTATGATAGACTACATACTTAACTACTGATTTATTAACATTTAAGTAGTTTTGGCTTCATCAAAAAGGGGGAAATTGTTGGGATATGAATCCTATAAACAATGTTCTAATTGATGATTGTATGTTTTGATGGCCAAAAACAACTTAAAGTTAGTAATATATGTGGTTCTAAGTCATCTTAACTAAGTCATCTGAATATAAGCTTACTAATCTGATGAGAAACTTAAATTGAGATTACTGATCTTAATGCTAACTGAAATAAGTTTACTGATCTTATTGAGTAATATTAAGAGTAAAATTACTGATCTTAACTGAGTTATGTGAAATAAGATTACTGATCTTAGTGTGGAAACTGAGAATATTTTTAGTGATTTTATATGAGATATTTGAAATCTGAGTTACTGATCTGATGTACTTACTGATCTTATAGGTAAGTTACTGATCTTAAATGTTTACTGATCTTAGATATTTACTGATCTTATATGGAGGTTATTGAACTTACATGAGTTACTGATCTTATGAGTTACTGATCTTATTAGTTACTGATCTGATATATGAACTGTTAGGAACTAAGCTGATGTTTTGTATTGTATAGACAACTTATAGTATAGGACTTAGATATACTCATCTGTATATAGTTCAGTTGATGTATAGATAGGTGTTATATTTGTTATGTTGTATTCTATTGTATTCAGCATTGTAAAGCTCAGAACAGTAAAATCAGAACACTAGATTAGAAATAGATTAGAAGAAGATCAGAAGACTAATGAAGACTCAGAGGACTACTTCAGACTAAGAAGACTTCAAAGAAGAGTTGAAGAAGAGCTTAGAAGAAATCTGGAGAAGTTTTGAACAGTTTTAAGTTACTGTGCTGATTGAATCAGAAGAGTAAAAATCAGCAGAGTAAAATCCGAAGAGTAAAAATCAGAACAGTAAGTTACTGTGCTGATTTGTTGAAATTGAAGAATAAGTTTGGAAAGCTTATTTAAAGTGTAACTGAAGATATATTGAAGATATGCTGACTTGGAAGTTGAAGGAAGTTACAAAGTCGGTTACAAGAAGAAGTTACAACAAAAACAGTTTTAGAGTTAGTTGAGAGTTAGTTCACAAACTGCTAACTGTCATACTAAATTCTATAAATACTGTATGATCTCCTACTGCTAAAGACTACTGAAGCAATTACTGATCTTAAAGTGTTTACAAGCAATCTAAGTCTACAGAGCACAAGCAAGAACTCACAGAGTTGAAGGAGATTAAAGAAGAGAAGAAGCCACTGAATTGAAGAGAAGAATCAAAGGCTATTCAAAGAGAAGTTTTACTTTTCAAGTTTAAGTTTGTATTTTAAAACAAGTGTGCTAGTTACTTGTAGAATTACTAGTAGATCGAAGATATACCTGGAGGTATAATCGAAAAGATCAAAGTCTTAATCTTGGGACTCTAAGCCACAAGAAACTCAAGAAGAGTAATAAAACTTCACAACTGGAGTTGTGAGAGTGGATGTAGACATTTGTCGAACCACTATAAAATTCTGTGTTCTTTACTTTACTGTTTGATATTTGTTTGAATTGTTTAATCAAGAACATTAAGAATTAACAAAGATTAAGATCTAGATAAAAGTTGAGTATAAACTAGTAAGGCCCATATTATTCTGAAAGTACTGATCTGAGCTGAGTAAGCACAGTACAGTACATAAGAAGACTAAATTCCGCATTGCATATTCTGATATTTTGAAAGATTTTTTAAAGTCTATTCACCCCTCCCCTCTAGACTTTCTTAGCTTACTCAATCTTAACTCAACTTTGGGACCAACACTCTTTAACATGTACAATGTCAAGAAATTTTTATTTCAAAAGACCACCAGCATCAACAAATCTTAACACAGTATTCATTTGCTCTTTGTTAGATATATCCTTAGCTTCATCAACTAAAATGAAAATTTTTGAATAACCAATCTCCTCACGAATTTGTTTCTCACCCGATTACCAAAGATATTCAAAATCTCTTTTTGAACAATTTGGTGATGCATACTTCGCATTTAAATGAGCGCGCATTCTCTAAAACAACATCATTAACTTCAATATTTATATCTCCCAAAAGTTTTATCAATTCAATGAGATTACCTAGATTTTTTTATATTAATAAGATAGTGGATACATTCCATTCATTTTCTAATATTTAATGAGAAAGTGGATAGTTCGTAGTGGCTTATTGCATTGGGGCGATATATCAAGAAGACAAAACATATAGGTATACACCTAGCATAATCTTCAAAAACAGAGTTACACGCTCTAAAAAAAAGCTCTCAAAATCTGAATAACCTAATAAATCTAATATTTTTTGGTTAAAAAACCATCAAACATATTCAATTACCTAGTCACCAAGAGGATATACGATAACTAGAAAAATGATGAACAATAGGCGCCGGCGCGGCGTGGAGGTGGAGCGCCAAGAACGGCCTTCAATGGCAGAAGTAATTTTTTTTTTTACAGGCCGTCAATGGCATAATTTTTTTTATAGGTTTGAAATGGGGGAAATTTGGGGTTTAGTTTAGGGTATGTTAGTTAAATGAATTTTTAAATTGTGGAAAGTGTTAAATATGTTTGTTTTACATATAGTTAACATAAAGTCAGTATAGTTAGACGGTAAAGGCTCTTTCAAATTTCAAGGGGTTCATGGGTTCGAATTGGCTAGGCTTCCCTTGATCCAAAAATACTAGACTCTCTCTAAATTAAATTTTAAATAATTCCTCGTTTAATGAGATTGTATCAATCTAGTGTCACATCAAAACACATGATGTGGCATGCAATAAAAGTTTGCGTATCTTTTTCTAATCTTAATTTAAACATATTAAAATTCTTCGGAGTTTCATTATTTATTCAACCCTCCTCTCATTCAAACCTTAAACTAATCACAAGTTTACTCATTATTAAACTCAACAAGTTTCCTTTTACATCCTGTTTTCATTCTATTCAATTCATTGTTGCGCACATTCTCTTTTCCGTTTTTGTTTGTTTCCCCAAATTATAAGGAGATACATCGTACATTCTTGATTGTTGGTGAACAAACAATGACAACAAACAGAGATGAATTAGGTGAGTATAATTATGGAGATGGCGGTGCATGGATTAGGGGTTCAATGATCGTTTATTTATCTGTGGCATTGGATCAAAAGTATATTAATTCGAACTGGGCCGAGCGATTTGTTGCATGGGTCAACATAGACACCGCTTTGAAGCCCAAAACCCAAATTTAAATTTTGTCTACCGAGTATTAAATTAAAGATAAAGACTTGTGAGACAGGTTTTCATCCCGCTCGAGCATCTTGTTCGGGAGCCACCCGAAGGTGATCATTCGATCAAATCTTGGAACAATGTTACCCGTAATCTTATCATAGCCAGTACGGTTATTATTCGTATACCATACACTTTGCACGGTCTTGACCGTATATCATATATCTTCACGTTTGAAACGTGCATGTATGAAAACATTCATGTAGCATACTTCTTCACATATGGACAATCATAATCATAAGCATTTATGTATCCATAGAACATACTTAACAGAAGTGATCAAGCATAATCTCACATATTCATAAATCATATATTCCACACTTGAACATGAACATATTTATACAAAAATTCACATAGGACAATTAAAATAATAAATCACACGATATTAAAGTAGGCATTGTAAAAGTCAACGAGATTTACCCCACGTATTAGTTTGGAAAGTTATGCGATATCCTCCCCTCTTAGTTCCAAGTCCTTTCCCACTTCTCGTACTTTAAATTCTAAAATAATATTTCTACAACTTATTTCATAGGATGTACAATAATTATAGTCTAAGTTAGTGTATGTGGTTGTGATAGTGTACTTAAAAGAAGTGAAAATGTTGGCCAAATGTAGAAATGAAAGGATTTAGGAAAAAATGCATTTTTATAAAAGTTTATGGACTGAATGACAGATTTAAATAATCTGGTTATTTTTCAGATTTTCATTTTGGCCCAAATCAAATATATTTCCAGTTGGTAAATGCACTATTTTTATTTACGAAAAAGTCACAAATTTTTCAGAAATTTGCAACGATGCCCATAGAACTTCAAATGCACGTAAAATATTCGTTTTTCATCCGCTTTGAACGAAATCAGTGGCATTTAACCCCAAATTTCGAAACCTACTGTTTTGTGTAAAAAATTATCTACAAAACACAACCCATAACTTTATACCTCAATATATTCAACCCCACAAATCATACCTCCACCACCTACCGGAAAAAGCTCCGACAAGGTGGTCCACCAACAAAACAGGCGGCGCACCGACGGAGATTCACCGGAAAACGGGAGAGAGAGAGAGAGAGTATGAAAGTGAGAAAGAAAATAAAATAGATCTAAAGTTTTCAAATAATTTGACTGGACATAACTGGAGTTTTATAACTTCGATTTAAAAATTAAAATATGTTATGGAAAGCTTATGAAAACAACTTTCAAACAAGACAAAAAACACAAAAATCGGACTTTTGTATGAAAAGTTATGGCCTAAGGAACATGTTTTGACTATAAGGGTTTTCACCCATCTTTGACCAGCCATAACTGGAGATCTAGAAACCCAATCGAGAATCGGAAAAGTGTTTCAAATATAAGAATGGGCCTTGTCCTAATATTATTTTAAAACCATTTATTCTATCAAACCCACCCTTTACGAATAAAATCACTAATCTTATATTGTCCACCAACATTAATCTTACTACCATTAGAAAAATAAACAATTTAATAGGTGAATAACATTTAATATTATGTAAATTTTACATAATTATGATAAATCACATGATTTCATATAAACAAATATATGGGCTCAATTCACGAGATTTTTGGGTAATTACACCCTACCCCTCTAAAAAAAAAAATTGTCCTCGAAACTAGAAACATACCAAGTTGTAACAGATCTGGGTACTTTGCTAGAACTTCGCTCTCGAGCTCCCAAGTGGACTCTTCCTTGTTATGATTGGATCTTGACTAGACGAATTTCGCGGTTTCGAAGCTTTTTGATCTTGTTTTCTAGTATTGCGACTGGTGATACCTCATAAGACAACTCATTCTTGACTTCGAGTCCTTCGTGGTGGATTACATGGCTTGGATCAAACACATACTTCCTCAACATGGAAACATGAAAAACATTGTGTACTCCAAATATTTTTGGTGGTAGTGCAAGGCGGTAGGCAACTTCTCCGATGCGTTCTAAAATCTCATATGGGCCAATGAATCTTGGTCGTAGCTTTCCTTTCTTGCCAAAACGGACAACACCTCTCACCAGTGATACTTTGAGAAAAACCTTTTAACCGATTGTGAATTCTAAATCCTTTCATCTTTGATCAGCATATGATTTTTGTCTATCTTGGGCCATCTTAATTCTCGCCCTCAACTGTTCTTTCAATAATTTCCGGTCCTAAGAGCCTTCTTTCTCCAACCTCGTCCCAGTACAATGACAATCTACACTTTCTCCCGTAGAGTGCTTCATAGGGAGCCATCCCTATGGTTGCGTGGAAGCTATTGTTGTATGCAAATTCCACTAAGGGCAAGTAATCTTCCCATTTCCCTCCAAAATCTAAAACACAAGCCCTTAACATATCTTCTAATGTTTGTATAGTCCTTTCTGACTGACCATTTTTTTGTGGGTGGAAAGCGGTGCTAAAGTTTAGTTTAGTTCCATAGCCTTCTATAAGCCTTGCCAAAATTGAGATGTGAACCTCGGGTCCCGGTCGGAAACTATTGATACTGGCACTCCATGAAGTTTCAACACTTCTTCAAGGTATATGTGAGCTAGTTTATCCAAATTATATGTCATCTTGATCAGTAAAAAGTGCACTGATTTGGTTAGACGGTCATCGATAACCCAAATTGTGTGGTTTCCGCGTGCCGACCTCGGTAAACCAACAACAAAATCCATTGTGATGTGCTCACACTTCCATTCTGGAATTTCAAGTGGTTGTAGAAGACCACTAGGTCGTTGATGTTCCGCCTTAACCTACTGACAAACTAAACATCTTTTTGAACAAATAATGTTATGCTCCTCTTCATGTTCCTCCACCAAAACATCCTTTTTAAGTCCCGATACATCTTTGTAGTTCCTGGATGGACGGTGTACGGGGTGTTGTGTGTTTCTTCGAGGACCTCTCTATGAATGACCTCATCATTCGAAACACATATTCTTCTTCCATATGACAGTACTCTGTCGATGTCTAAGGCAAAAACATTTGTGGCACCACTCTCGACCTTATCCCGTAATTTCTCTAGAGATGCATCCCTTATTTGGGCCTCGATAATCCTTTCTCGTAATGTTGGCTTCATTACTAAGGTCGTTATAATGTGGTTGGTGTTTGTAGGCGGCATCATGATTTCTAACTTCATCTTGCTAAACTCTTCCACCAACTTCTCCTGAGTAGTCAACATGCAAGTTACGCTTCCATTGCCTTTACGACTCAGAGCATTGGCGACCACTAGGGGTGGAAATAGGCCAGGCTACCCGACAGGAAAATAATTTTAATCTGAGACTTTGAGGCATTTAATTAAACTTTTTTCATTTTTTTTAATATTGTTCTAGGCCTTTAATTTTAGTTGTAATTAATTTTTTTCTACAAATGTCACTACTGACTAAGTGACTAGTTCTAGAACATTGACAAAAAAGATAATGCAATAACTTTAAGTTACTGGAAGTATTAAATCTTCTACTTCTATATATTTAAAACTTGTTGTTGTAAGTATTAAAAAAATTATATATCATTAAAACTTTTTTGTAAGTATTAAAACTATGTGCACTTAAATTTTTTAATATGATTCATATTTGTAGGTGTAACAATGTCTTCTCAATTAGAAAATGGTGAAAGGGAAAACAATGAAGACGTAAATGAGGGTGATTGTGTTATGAAGAAAAAGAGAAAGAAAACATCAATTGTTTGAAACGATTTTGATGAAATTGAAATCCCAAAAAATTGGTTTGAAAGCTGTTTGCAAGTATTGCAAATATAAATTCGCAACGGGTGGAAAGGGGGCTAGTACAAGTCATCTAAAAAGACACGCGGACACATGCTTACAAAGGAGGTCGCATATGGATGCATCAAAGAAGCAATCAATCACTCCATTTAAGTCCTCATTTTCTACTGGCAATCCATTTTTGACCCCTGGTGTTCGATATTCTAATGAAAAAATGAAAGAGATCATTGTTACTGCTGTAATGGTGCACGAGTATCCTTTTAACATTGTTGAGGACGAAGTGTGGATGTGGGGCTTTCAATATGCCAATTGAGAGTTTGTGAAAGTTTCACGCAAAACAGTAAGAAGTGATTGGTTGGCAATATATGAGGCAAATAAGAAGATTTTGAAGGCCATGTTAAAGAGTGTGAGCAAGATCAGTTTAACTACTGACATGTGGAAATCAAGTCACCAAGTAGTAGAATACATGGTTATCACTGGTCATTTCATTGATGCAAATTGGAATCTTCAAAAGAGAGTGTTACGCTTTGTGAAAGTGTCTGCTCCTAGGCGTGGAATTGACGTGGCATATGTAATTTTTAAGTGTTTGAAAGCTTGGAGGATCGAGAATAAGGTATTTTCAGTTACGGTTGATAATACTTCTTATAACGACTCTTGCTTAAGAAATCTCAAGGAAAACTTATCACATAATATTAAGTTAGTACTTGGTGGCAATTTATTTCATGTTAAGTGTTGCGCTCATATACTGAATTTGTTAGTGCAAGATGGTCTAGGTGAGATCAGACCCATCATTAATAATATTCGTAGTCTGTGAAGTATATCAATCACAATGATGCAAGGTTGAAGGCATTTTGTGATGTTTTAGAACTAAAGGGCTTGAAGGAAACGAGGCTTATTATTGATTGTCCGACTAGATGGAACTCCACGTTTCATATGCTTTCAGCTGCTTTGAAATTTCAAATTGCTTTTCTAGCTTGTAAAGAAAGAGAGCCACACTACATGTATGCACCATCAAATGAGGAATGGGAGCAAGTCAAGAGGGTTTGTCAACTTCTTGAAGTGTTTAATGTTGCCACTCATGTCATTTCAGGGACTGAATATCCCACTCATGTCATTTCATGAATTCCCCTTCATGAAAACTATGACAACTCGAATGAAAGAGAAGTTTGACAAGTATTATGGGGAATGTAATCTTTTGATGGAAATTACTAGTGTTTTGGATCCTCGGTGCAAATTCCATGTTGTTAATATTTGTTTTCCCTTAATATACTCACTTGTAGATGTGGCTAAGAAGAATGTGGATAAGGTGATGACTTCATTGCAAGATTTATATAATGAGTATGTTGAATTTTCCAAAGAGGAGTTGGAAAATGATGTTGCCAACGAAAATGATATTGAAGGAGACGACTCAACTTCAAATGATCATAATTCCTTAGTCACCGGATTTGACAAAATCATGAGAAAGGTTCGAGAAAAGGAAGCAAATCCCCCATTGAAATATGAGTTATAATCTTATCTCGAGGAGGGTGTTTATAATTCAAATGGAGATGGTGGCTCTAGCTCTTTTAGTGCTTTGGATTGGTGGAGAAGCAACAACATGAAATGTAAGATATTGTCAAAGATGGCAGCCGATATACTAGCTATTCCTATCTCAACAGTTGCATCAGAGTCCACTTTTAGTGCTGAAGGCAGAGTTATTGAGGATTTTCGTTCTAAATTGAATGAAGAGTCTATAACAACACTTATTTGTGGTGGGGATTGGCTTCGCATCAAGTATGGTATGAAGAGAAATAAGGTATAAATTTTAATTAATAAATGTAATATGTGTTATATTTAACATCAAAATTATTTTCTTGAAGGTGGATGAGAAAGAAGAAGAGTTTATCTTGAAGACTTGAAGTTTTTTATATTGATTGTTTATATTGAAGGTGTCCAAGTAGCTATGAGATTATCTTGATGAAGACTATTTTGATGATTATCAATATGACTTTGTGTGTGTGTTTTTTTTTATACTATTGCACTTACTAATTTTTTGAGAGGAGATAGTTTTATTATGTTTTGTTTGTTCGGTTGGTTGGTTGGTTGAATTGATTTTATTACTAGATCGAGAAGTTGGTATTGTTTTATTTTAGTTATCGTTGTAAATTTACAATGCACTTATTTTAGTCGTGATTTGTGAATTTTGATATTTTAAATATTAAATTGTATTTTCATATTGAACATATTTAATAGGCCCCTAAAAGGCTCGTAAGTTTGGCCTGTTTACTTAAAAGGCCAGGCTAAGCCTATAAAAAAAGCCTATCAAAGATAATAGGCCACACCTAAACTAAAAATTTGACAAGTAGGCCTAGACTTTTTCATGCACGGCCTGACCTATTTCCACCCCTAGCTATCACTCTTCGGTACCATGTTTAAATGCATCACTATAAATGACGAATCCTTCGGTACCATCGGGTATAACTAGAACAGGCGCTGAAACCAACTTCATTTTGAGCTCTTGAAAACTAATGTCACACCTTTCACTCCATTGGAAGCTCACTCCTTTCCGGGTAAGACGAGTCAGGGGTGCTGCGATCTTTGAAAATTTCTCAATGAACCTTCGATAGTACCCAGCCAAACCGAGAAAGCTACGAACCACACTTACGTTGGTTGGCGTCTTCCAATTACTAACTGCATCCACCTTGGCTGGATCTACTTCAATACCTTTTGCTGACACAATATGCCCGAGAAAAACCACATTGTCCAACCAAAATTCACACTTCTTAAACTTGGCAAAAAGTCTCTCCTTCCGAAGTGTCTCTAATGTGATTCTTAGGTGTTCCTCGTGTTGCTTCTTATCCCGAGAATAAACTAGTATATCGTCGATGAATACAATTACAAATCTATCAATAAACAGATGGAAGACTCGATTCCTGAGATCCATGAATAATGTGGGTGCATTGCTAAGCCCAAAGGCATGACCACAAACTCATAGTGCTCATAACGCATTCTAAAAGCAGTTTTGGGTATATCTTCTTTCTTGATCTTCACTTGGTGGTAACCAGATCGTAAGTTGATCTTGGAAAACACACTTGACCCTCTAAGTTGGTCGAATAAGTCCTCAATCCGTGGAAGCGGGTACTTATTCTTTATCTTGAGCTTGTTCAATTCACGGTAGTCTATGCACAATCAGAACGTCCCATCCTTCTTCTTGACAAACAACACTGGGACTCCCCAAGGGGATACACTAGGTCGCACAAATCCTTTATCAAGAAGCTCTTGTAGCTGGACTTTCAACTCTTGAAGTTCCTTGGGCGCTGTAGATGTTGTTAATTCTTAAATGTCTTAACATTATCAACAACATCTAAATTTGACCTTCCGGGATTTTTTCTAAGTCTTTTCTGAAATGCTACATTAAATGTTGATCTAAATGTTGTCGCATTTCTGGCAGGATCTAGAAGCTTCTACAAGGATCTGGAACCTGAAAGATTCCAGAACATTGGAGAACATGCTAGAACAGCCTAGATGCATTTGGAACGACCTGGAGCAGGCTAGAAGGATCTAGAAAGATCATGGAAGTTGTGGAAGTTGAGTTTCCTAAAAAATAGGACCTCAATGTGGAAGCCTCTAGAATTCGTATCCCACATCTATAAATACCCATTGAAGGCTTCATAATTCAGTGTGCTCTATTCGATCAATATCCTAGACCGAGCGTTCATCCTTGTTAGGAAATTGTGGCCATTAGTTCTACATTTTAGTTCATACGTTGTATACCACCCGTATGGCTGTGTGTCTTCTTATCTATTGAGAGTGTAATCATTAGATAGACTAGGCATTTCGACAGTGTATAATTTATACACTTAGTTCGTTTTCTAGACTTGGCACCTGCCTCGTTTATAGTTTCGTTGTGAAAGTTATTGTTGTAACATTTCACACAACATTTGTACTTGAAGATAAGTATTGATTTTACGCCATAAGGCAGACATAGATTTTATTTATAAAATCTATGTTAAAAGTATTTCCATTGTGTCTCGTTTGTTTTTAGTGTTTCAAGTCTTCCGCTGTGTATCTTATTTCTGATATTCTGTTAGAGTTAGTGTTGCACTATTTGTCTCAACATTCTGTGCAACATTTATCTACTTATACTTAAACACTTTTATACACCCCACACACACTTTCAGTTGGTATCAGAGCTGATACCTGACGACACTAGGTTAGGTCTTTGGTCAAGTGTGTTTTTAGTTTAGTTTAGCAATGGAAACACATCACATATCAACTGCACTTAGGCCACCCGTTTTAGATGGTTCAAATTATTCTTATTGGAAGCCTAAGATGCGTATGTACATCAAGTCAATTGATGAACGTGCTTGGAGGACTGTACTTACAGGTTGGGAAGCTCTAAAGAGACCAGCAGACGCAGATGGTGAAGTTCAACTCAAAAGAGAAGTTGATTGGACGGCTGATGAAATAACAACAGCAAGCTACAATTCTAAAGCTTTAAATGCTATCTTTACTTCTGTTGATGTTTCAATGTTTAAAATTATATCTAACTGTTCTACTTCTAAAGATTCATGGGATAGGTTGCAAGAGCATTGTGAGGGTTCAGACGGTGTTCGAAGGACTAAGCTTCGAATGTTGGGGACAAAATTTGAGAATCTCCGAATGAAGGAAGATGAAACCATTTCATCCTACAATGAAAGGTTAAGTGAGATAATCAATGAATCACATTCTCTTGGTGACCCTATTTCTAATGTTAGAGTAGTTCATAAGATATTAAGATCTGTTCCTAAAAGATTTGATGCTAAAATTTGTGCTATTGAAGAGGCAAAAAATACAGATACATTAAGTCAAAATGAGTTAGTGAGTATTCTTAGAACATATGAAATAAACACTAATCAAGTTGATGAAAATGATGCTGATAAGAAAGTTGTGGTTTTTAAAGGAGAAACATCAAACATTTCTGAGATTCAACCTATCATTACTGAAGTTGATTCTGATGAAGAATTGCTTGATAAATGTCTCAAGGATCCTAACAACATTGCCTTACTTACTAAGCACTTTAATAAGTTTCTTAAGAAATCTGTGAACAAATCTAGCAACATTCAGCCTAAGATTCAAATCAACACATCAACACCTCAACCAGAAAGAAGGAAAGGTCAATTCACACCAAGACTATCAAAGAGTGAAGGTAAACCAAGGTATGATCCTGAATTTCAAAAATCAGTTCAATGCAATGCTTGTTCTGGTTATGGCCATTATGCAAATGAATGTGCCAATACTAGACTTAAGCAAAAACTGAATTTTAGTGCTACCTTAAGTGATGATTCTGATGATGATCTTGATGAATTAAATCAGAATGAATATTCTAATTTTACCAGAATTGATTATAATGATTCCTCAGATGATGATCTGGATGAAACAGATTCTGATGCTGTACCTGATGCTTCAACATATACAGCAACATCAGAACAGAGTCACCCAGATTTGAACTGTTTTAATGGTTTAGTTGATGATGCAGGAAAAAGGACTGATGACAATGAATACCAAAAGCTGTTAGATGATTGGAAGAATCAGAAACTCACCCTTGATTCTCTGAATAAAAGGAATGAGGATTTGACAGACACAATCACCAAGCTAGAAGTTATTCTTACCAAAAGAGATCTGGAAATCTGTAACTTAAAGGAGAAACTGATAAATTCTACTTTATGTTTCAAGAAATATTCCAAGAGTGCTTCTGAGGTAAATAATGTTATAGCTACTGGTAAGTCTAATAATCATGGTTTAGGTTATGATGGTACTACTGCTTCTATTTCTGATAAATTTAGAAAACTTGTGAAATTTGTTAAGGCAAATGTTGACACATCTGGTGCAACATCTGCAGAAACAGAGTCTCACAAGGTTAAGAGAAAGTATATCTGTCATTTCTGTTTCAAAATTGGTCATATTCGTCCTTACTGTATAAAGTTGTTTGAAGAACAGAAAAACTTGAAAATGCTGCATAAGAAACTGTCACATCCTGGAAAACAGTTTTTGAAATCTGCATGGAAACCAAAAGCTACCTGTAATGTTGTTCATACCTCCTTAAAAGCATGTCTACCTGACTTATGGTACTTTGATAGTGGTTGTTCTAGACATATGACATGTCGTATTGATTTCTTATCTGATTATGTGACCTTGAATAGTGGTAGTGTTACATATGGTGGAGGTTCTAAAGGAAAGATTGTTGGTAAATGAACTTTAAATGTTGAAGGTTTTCCTAAGCTTAAAAATGTATTACATGTTGATGGCTTACTTGCAAATCTGATTAGCATTAGTCAACTTTGTGATGATAATTTGCATGTGAAATTTGATAAAGATTCATGCTATGTTCTTAATAAAGATGAAGTTTGTGTCATGACTGGTACTAGGTCAACTGATAATTGCTATCTTATTGGAACAAATATGTGTAACTTGTCAAAACATGATGAAAATGTTCTATGGCATCAAAGATTGGGTCATGCAAATTACATAGCAATGAAAAAGCTAATCAAAGCAGATGCAGTAAAAGGAATTCCAGAACTTAGGTTTCACAACACCACTGTATGTGGACCATGCCAAAAAGGCAAGCAGGTAAGAATGTCACACAAAATGCTGTCACATTGTACTACACATCGATGCTTTGAATTACTGCACATGGATTTGATGGGTCCTATGGAAACTGAAAGCATTGGAGGAAAGAGGTATTCCTTAGTTGTGGTAGATGATTTTTCTAGATATACCTGGGTAGAGTCTTTGAGAGACAAATCTGAAGCATTTGCTGCATTTAAAATTCTTTATAAGAGGTTCAAAAATGTGTTTAACTTGAAAGTTGGCCGTATTAGAACTGATCATGGTAGGGAATTTGAAAACAACATGTTTAATGATTTTTGTGATAAAAAGGGTATCTTGCAAGAATATTCATCTCCTAAAACTCCACAACAAAATGGAATTGTTGAAAGAAAGAATAGAACTTTACAAGAAATGGCTAGAGTTATGCTTACATCCAAATGTCTTGCTAAGAAATTTTGGGGAGAAGCATTGAATACTACATGCCATATTATTAATAGGGTTTTTATTCGTTCTGGTACTAATCAAACACCTTATGAGATTTTGAACAACAGAAAACCTAATGTGAAATATTTTCATGTATTTGGTTGTGTGTGTTATATCCTGAATGATAGGGATCAACTTCATAAGTTTGATTCTAAAAGTGATAAATGTTTCTTTTTAGGCTATTCTAGAAATAGTAAAGCTTATAGAGTTTATAACCTTAGAACTAACACTGTTCAAGAATCTGTTAACGTTGTGTTTGATGATGATAAAGGTCTTACAGATGACAAAGATGAAGAAGATGTATCACAGGTTACTGACACTTCTGAGAATACACTGAAGTCTGAAAATGTTGTACCAAATGTTAACACATCTGGGTCAACATCTACAGAACTGTCAGCTGTAAATTCACAGAATGATCAGTACATTCCCAAAATAAATCCTTCTTCAAGAATAGGAAAAAGTCATCCTTCTGACCAGATCATAGGCGATGCTACAGTTGGAGTGCAAACAAGAGGAAGAGTAAGATCAAACAATATAGATGTGGTAAGAACAATATGCATGTCTTCTATGTGTAATGTTGTAAATGCTGAATGCTATTTATCTGAAATTGAACCTAAGAGTGCTAAAGAAGCCTTAACTGATGAAAACTGGATTAATGCTATGCATGAAGAACTTGGTCAGTTTGAAAGAAATGAAGTATGGACACTTGTTCCTAGACCTAGTCATTCTAATGTCAATGGAACAAAGTGGATATTCAAGAATAAAACCGATGAATCTAGTAATATTGTTAGGAACAAGGCTAGGTTAGTAGCACAAGGTTACACCCAAGTTGAAGGAGTTGATTTTGATGAAACTTTTGCACCTGTTTCTAGGATAGAATCTATTAGATTACTGCTAGCTATTGCATGTTTTATTGATATTAAACTTCATCAAATGGATGTAAAGGCTGCATTTCTAAATGGCATATTAAATGAAGAAGCATATGTTGAACAACCTATAGGATTTGAAGATCCACAGTATCCTGATCATGTATATAAACTTAAGAAAGCATTGTATGGTCTTAAACAAGCTCCTAGAGCATGGTATGGTAGGCTTACTAACTTTCTTTTGGAATATGGATTTATTAGAGGAGAGGCAGATAGAACTTTGTTCATTAAGCACACTGAAAATGATATACTAATTGCTCAAATATATGTTGATGACATTGTGTTTGGTTCTACTTGTGATAAATTGTTGAGTAAATTTGTTGAGGCAATGACTGCAACATTTGAAATGAGTATGGTTGGAGACTTGAACTATTTTCTAGGTCTTCAAATCAAACAATGCAGTGATGGTATTTTCTTCTCCCAGAGTAAGTATGCTAAGAACTTGGTTAAAAGATTTGGTCTTGAGAATTCAAAACCAATGAAAACTCCTATGGGATCCTCTTTGAAACTTTGCAAAGACAGTGCTGGAACAGATGTTGATCCAACACTTTACAGATCTATGATAGGTAGTTTACTGTATTTAACCTCTAGTAGACCAGATATTATGTACAGTGTGTGTGTTTGTGCTAGGTACCAAGCTAATCCAAAGGAATCTCACCTGAATGCTGTGAAAAGGATTATCAAGTATGTTGCAGGTACAAGTGACCTTGGAATCTGGTATACTAAGGACACCAACAACATTTTGATTGGCTACAGTGATGCTGATTGGGCTGGAGATATAGATGATAGAAAGAGTACGAGTGGAGGATGTTTCTACATGGAAAACAATCTTGTTTCATGGCACAGCAAGAAGCAGAATTGTGTTTCACAATCTACTGCAGAATCTGAGTATATAGCTGCTGGAAGCTGCTGTACACAACTCTTGTGGCTGAGCAAGATGTTCCATGACTATGGTATTGAGAATGGTATACTTACAATCTTTTGTGATAATACTAGTGCCATTAACATTTCTAAGAATCCTGTACAACACTCACTCACAAAGCACATTAGTATAAGACATCACTTTATGAGAGATTTAGTAGAGAAGAACATTGTGAAGTTGGAGTATATACCTACTGAAAAACAAAATGCTGACATTTTTACTAAGGCATTAGACCATGAGAGATTCTCAATCTTGAGGAAATCTCTTGGGATGAGCACTATCTGAAAAATTCGGATGGATGTTGTCACAAATGCGTCAGCATTTGGGACAACATCATGGGTTGTAAAATTTTATAAGTTGAATTTATTTCTTACTTAGTTAAATAATTCCTTTGTAAAATATCTACGAATCAAAGAACCTTGTAGTGCAAAAATAAACATGTCTTACACCTCTCAAATGCATAAAAATGAGAATGTTATTAGCATACTAAAAGATGTACCAAATCACTGAGTAACTATGGAGCACGAAATTCACTACTACGATGCCTTCTTTTCAAAAGGTGATTCTTTGGTAAAAACATCAATATATTTGTAATCCATTAAGTAAGTATGGGGCACGGAGTTCGCTACTACGATGTACTCTACAGGAACAATGGATCAATACAAATTAGATGCTATAACACAAAAAGAAAAAATTATGGTGCAACTCAAATGAAGCAAATTCATGTAAAAACCGTGTTGAGGTGTTTGTAACAGTTTTGAGCACAACATTGCCTGATTCGAATTTATTTTTATAAGTTGTAATTATTTAATTATTTATTGAGATTTATTTTATTTATTCAATTATATAACTAACCCACGCCTTTTTTATTTTTCAGATTATGCTTGGACTTAGTCTTTATTCTAGAAATTTCTTAATTATTTAATTAATTAATAAAATGGATTTTTCCCACTAATTAAACCATGATCAAGGTTGTTGCTAAAAATGTGGAGCACTATCACATTATTTCTGGAATTAATCATGTTAACATCCAACTACACACACATTCTCTCCATAAAACTCAATTAATTGTGACTTATGTTGCTAATCGTGATTTTTGAGTTTGTTAAGTACTAAGCTTCTGCAGAATTGATTATTGGCCGTGTATCTCCCAAATTTTGTGAATACACTCCTCAAAACCATCTTGAAATTCCAACCGTCCCTTAAATGGCTGGAAACCGACCTCAATCCCACTCACAATTTCACTATGATTCGAAGAACTCATCCCTTTCTCACATAAACCCTCTCGAAATCCTTGCTTCCATGGCGTCTCAGAAATCAACCTCGTCAAATGCTGACTCAAATGTCTCTGCAACACCATCAACAACCACTCCCACTCCTCAAACTGCTCCTCAAACCGTTCCACCAACAACCAACATTCCTCAAGATGCAACTGTCGAACAGTTCAACAAGGCTATCGAAGAAGTGTCTGACTCTCTTCGAACAACTGGTCATATGCCCGTGATGACTTTTGGAGATATCACAGTGGATATCTCAAGCTATTTGGCTGATCAAACCGCCCAAATGGCTGCTGCTTCAAAAAGCCCTAAATCACCTACTGTTCACAACCCGCAAGCTGAAAATGAAGAGGTTGCTGCTGAAGAGGAAGCTACTGCTACTTCCGACCCTGAAGATGTTGAAATGGAGGATGCAAACATCTCTGAACACGGTACAAACTCTTGACTCTCTGTTTCTGATGAATCTGCTCCAATTCCTTTCAAGAAGAATGCGCAGAAAGGGAAAAGACAGAGGAGTCCTGTTCAAAGAAGAAGATCATACCGTGTGTTCACTCGTGTGGATTATTCTGAATCCATGAGGAAGAAGAAGAAAGCTGGAGCTGAAGCTGCTGAACCCATCCAAGTGTTCACAGACTCTGAAGAAGAAGCTCCTGTTGTTGTTGAGAAAGTTAAAAAGATTGTTGCTGAGAAACCCAAGAAAGCTGTTGTTGAAAGGAGGAAGAAAACTGCTGCTGATCCCAAAGGGAAAGGGAAGGCCAAGATGATTGCTGAAGATGAACCTGCAAAATCAGATTCCAATTCTGATTCTGATGTGTGTTTAAGAGATATTCTGAACTCTCTTAAGAAAAATGCTGAGCATTTTGCTGCTGCAAAAGAAGCTGCACCAGAACCTGAAGATGATAGCAGTGGTGATAGCTCTTCCAGTGCAGAGAGCAACTCTAAGGAAAGCTCTGCTAAAGACTCCACATCAAGCTCCAATGACCTTGCTTCTGAAGAGGAAGGTAATTTTGATTCTCTTGAGACTCTAGAGAATAGGTTGGCTATTTATTCTAAGAGGAAACTGCTGATAGAGAAGAGGATTAATATCCCTGATTTTGAAAGTAAAGGCATGGTTAGTTTCTTAGAGGAAAGGAATTTGATGCATGCTGTGAATTTTGGTGAATCTTTCTTGACAAATTGGGCTTATGAATTTTATGCTTGCATGAAAAAGAGTACTGGTAGGAGATCATCTAAGTGGTATGGGACTGTAAACTTTAGGGGGAGGGATGTACATTTTACTCCTGAGTTGATAAATGAGTTTCTGCATATTCCCAATGTTGAGGTGGATGAAGAACCTAACATGGATGTTGTTATTGCTGCTATAACTGGTGGTAGGGTAGTTAAGTGGACTAGACAGATGCTAGCCAAAGACCTCACTTCCCTACATTCTGTGTTATACAAACTCATTATCTACAACTGGATTCCCACTACAAATACCACTAAGATCACAAAAGACCAAGCTGTTCTTATGTATAGGATCTCTGTGCTTAAGAAGTTCAATTTAGGCCTCACTATCTTCCACCATATGATGAGATTTACTGGAAAAGTTTCTGAAAAAGGCAACCTACCCTATCCTGTTCTGATTTCAAATTACTTGAGGCATCATGACCTTGTTGCCAAGAACACTGATGTGTTGAGGGGGAGAGTACCATTACTGGCCATAGCTCCTGCCTTACTCACTGGGGATAGAGTAATTGATCTGCCTTTGACTGCTCCTGGTACTGATCATCAGCACATGCCTTCAACTACTGAACATCAGCAAAGACCCTCAACTTCTGATCATCCAGAATCATCCAGATCAAGACAGAGAAATGCACCCCCAAATGTTGAGAACATTCATATCAACATTTCTGGTAATGTGTATCTTTCACAGGATTTCATCAAATTACAGCTCAAGCACTTGCAGGAAACTATTGATGAGCTCCAGTTCCTAAAGGATAGGTGGACCAGTATGCTTTCACCTACAACAGGGGGAGTACCACCACCATCAAACTCAAATGTGGTGATTGAAGAGTTAAATGATGATGAAGTTCCTGCTGCTGCTGCTGGTGGTGACCCTAATGTGCTGATGCTGGAGTAACTGATGTAGTTGCACATCTTGCATCTATTTACTTTGTGGATGAAGCTGATGAACAGGAACAGTGATGAACAGGGACAAGCTACAAGACAGGGGGAGATCTGATTTCATAATGGCTGCTGTTTATGCCATTTATTCAGTTCAATCTCTGTAATTAATGTTTAAGTATTCTGAAATTCTGATACACTTGTTATTTATTTTCTTAGATGTTAGTTTGTTTATTTGTTGCAACTTGCTTAAATTATGGTTACATTTGATGATATCTGTTTACTGCCTTTGCTTAATATGTTTACAGATTATCATGTGTTTACTGCAGGTTGCTGAGTATTTGTTTTGTTTACTCCTCTTTGCTCTGATTTTTTATTATTTTGTTTTTGTTAATGTCCTACTTTGATTCTAAGTTAATTCTTCCAGTTCAACTTATTATCTCAGTATAGTTACTTATGTTGTGAATAAGTGTACTGTTTATGCTTATTCTATTTTGGATAAAATAGTTTTGATTCTTTGGCACGGATCATTATGAAATTATCCTTGATCTTCATTTGATTTGATCCAACGATTACAACATGTATTGTCTTGACTAGTGCTTAGCAATGATGTCAACCTCAACTAAGTACATAAAACTGAGTATGTATAGAAATATATGTGCATCAGGTGTGTTGTAGTCGAAAGGTCAAATTGGGGGAGATTGTAGATGTTGTTAATTCTTAAATGTCTTAACATTATCAACAACATCTAAATTTGACCTTCCGAGATTTCTAAGTCTTTTCTGAAATGCTACATTAAATGTTGATCTAAATGTTGTCGCATTTCTGACAGGATCTAGAAGCTTCTACAAGGATCTGGAACCTGAAAGATTCCAGAACATTGGAGAACATGCTAGAACAGCCTAGATGCATTTGGAACGACCTGGAGCAGGCTAGAAGGATCTAGAAAGATCATGGAAGTTGTGGAAGTTGAGTTTCCTAAAAAATAGGACCTCAATGTGGAAGCCTCTAGAATTCGTATCCCACATCTATAAATACCCATTGAAGGCTTCATAATTCAGTGTGCTCTATTCGATCAATATCCTAGACCGAGCGTTCATCCCTGTTAGGAAATTGTGGCCAATAGTTCTACATTTTAGTTCATACGTTGTATACCACCCGTATGGCTGTGTGTCTTCTTATCTATTGAGAGTGTAATCATTAGATAGACTAGGCATTTCGACAGTGTATAATTTATACACTTAGTTCGTTTTCTAGACTTGGCACCTGCCTCGTTTATAGTTTCGTTGTGAAAGTTATTGTTGTAACATTTCACACAACATTTGTACTTGAAGATAAGTATTGATTTTACGCCATAAGGCAGACATAGATTTTATTTATAAAATCTATGTTAAAAGTATTTCCATTGTGTCTCGTTTATTTTTAGTGTTTCAAGTCTTCCGCTGTGTATCTTATTTCTGATATTCTGTTAGAGTCAGTGTTGCACTATTTGTCTCAACATTCTGTGCAACATTTATCTACTTATACTTAAACACTTTTATACACCCCACAAACACTTTCAGGCGCCATTGTGTAAGGTACTTTTGATACGGGTGTAGCTCCAGGGAGAAGGTCAATCGTAAACTCCACTTATCGATTCGGAGGTAACCCTGGCAAGTCTTCAGGGAAAACATTCTTATATTCTCTCACTATTGGCACATCGTCCAAGGATAACTCCAGTGGTTTGGTGCTCGTCACTTGCACTAAGAAAGCTTGGATGCCTTCCTTCCTTATTAACTTAGCCGCCTTCATTGCAGATATAACTTGGGGCATAGACATGGATTTTACCCCAAATAATGTAAACTCTTCCTCTCTAGGTATTAAGAATGATATTTCTTTCTCGTGACACTTTATTGTAGCATGGTTGGCTTGGAGTCAATCCATGCCCAAAATTACATCAAAATCTTTCATATCGATGACATGCAAATCGGCCGATAAAACTTTATTTCCAAGGTCAACACTCACGTTCTTACACAATTTATCCGTTATGATAACCTTATTAAAAGGTATACTAACTTCTAAACTATAAACTATAGCAGTGAGGTCCTCGTTCCTTAGACGCTCATAAAATTTAGAAAATATAAAAGAGTGTGTGGCACCGGTATCAAAAAGCGTAAGAGCAGGCATACTTAAAATGGGATACCTGCCATGGTCCCTGGTTTCTTAGATACTTCCCCATTGGTCATTGCAAATGTTTGGGCCTTTCCAACGTTGGGTCTCTTCGAATTTTCCTTTCCTTTACCGTCACCAGTGTCTCTTGCATACGGACAATCATGAGCATTGTGACCAGGCTCTTTACAACGGTAACAAACAACAGTGCCAAACAAACATTCACCCTTGTGTGGCCTCCCACACTTAGGTAGGGATGGCAATTTATACCGAACCCGTGGTGATCCGCCCCGCCCTCGTCCCGATCGGGGCATTTTTTTAGTCTCGTTATCGGGTTCGGTTCGGTTTTCGGGGAAAACCGAAAAACATTAAATCGGGGATGGGGCGGGGACGGTATTTATATACACCGCCCCGCGCCCCGCCCCGAAACCGCCCCGATATACATTATATACATATTTTTTTATATTTATGTATGCACATATATCTATATATTTTTTGTTTTTTCCTTTTAAATGTTTTTTTAATAAATAGTTTTATAACATAATTAATTTTTAATAATATAATAATTTTTTTAGAGAGGTATAATAATTATTAAAATAGAAAAATAATAATTAAATAAATAATTCGGTTTTCGGGTCGGGGTCGGGGAAACCCGATACCGATCGGGGCGGGGATGGGGATTTTAAAATTTTCCCCGTCGGGGTTCGGGGACAAAAATTCCCCGTCGGGGCCGGAGGAAGCATAAACCGACCCCGCCCCGCCCCGTTGCCACTCCTACACTTAGGGCACGTAGACGGGTCTTTGGCCGCACTAAGCCCACGCTTCACTTCGACCTTAGCTTGTTTATTATTAGCTTGTGGCTGATTTCCCAATCTTTTCTTACTGGAAGCTTCAACCAGTTTTTTGATAGTATTGTCCAACCTTACCCTAGAGGCAATCTCATGAGCTCGCTCTACCACTTCACCACAAGTCATAGCCCCATGCCCAACATGTATACATCCAATTTCCAACCTTAGGCCTCTCTTAAAACGACGAGCTTTCTTTTCCTCAGAGTCTACCATATGAGTGGCGTAGCGCGATAGTTGGGTGAATTTTCACTCGTACTCCATCACTGTCATCGTCCCTTGCTTTAAGCACATGAATTTCGTCTCCTTCTTCCCACGATAAGAGCGGGGCAGGTAGTTTTGTATGACTGCTTCTTTGAAATCATTCCAAGTCATAGCTTCTATCTGAGCTGGAGTTCGTGTCCTACGATAGGATTCCCACCAAAAATCAGCATTCTCGATCAGTTGGAAAATAGCACACGATACCTTTTTCGCATCTATGCAATTCATGTGGTTAAAGAGTCTCTCGAGCGGCCGAAGCCACTCCCCAGCCTCAGTTGGATCTCCTTTTCCATCGAACGTCGGTGGTTGAAATCTTCGGAATTGATAAACAACAAAGTTGGTGTCCTCACGCGGGGGTTGAGGTGCAGGAGGTTCCTGAGCAGCATTAAGGTATTGCGTCAACCCTTGGAGTAAATTGAGAAATTCTTTGGGTGGAACGTTAGCGCCTACAACAGGCGCTTCTTGAGGAGCTTCAGTTTGTCCGGGAATTGGAGGGTCTTGGACGTGTGGTTCATTTTGACCGGGACGCCCTCGACGCGCCATGGATAGTCTAGTGGTTTTGAATGTAAAAAAATAAAATAAGTAATTTAAATAATTAAATTAAATGAAACCAATACTTTCATCATTACATTGCGCCAAATAAAATCATTCATGAACTTCAATACAAAATATTGGTTACTAACAAATTCATCCGTGAATAATCAAAACAAATGAGCTGGTACACATTTGTCTCAAAAGATAGATAGTCAAATATGAACTTCAAGCATACAAGGCTATAACATCCCTAAATAAAAAAGAGGTAGAAGCAAAATGGGTAGTCACAAATAACACGTTAGAACCCTAATCAGACTACTTGGTTGGCTCGACTGGTGTCCCTCCTCGGGGTCCTCCTCAATAAGATCATCGTTGAAATCTTCCTCGAAGTCCTCTTCGGAATCCTCCGTAGGGTCCTCCTCGACATCCTATGCAGGGTCCTCCTCGACATCCTCCATCGAATACACATCATCCTCATCATCATCTGGAATCCATGTTGGTTCGGGTATAGCATCTCTAGGGTTTTGCTCAAAAGCCCACTCCCGGTGAAGGATGGATGTGAACTCGGGGTAGCTAATGATCGGCGAGTCATCAATGATGTCATATCGCACAATCTCGGAGTAAAGGTTTTCTGCCCGTACGCGCTAGTCCTCGGGTAATGTCTCGATGAGGCGCAAGCAAACATTACATTCTGAAATACCACGTGGTAGATGTCGAACCTCCCTCCACATATCCATCATGCGAGATATATGGGTAACAACTGAATCGTCCTCCGCCCTTGAATACTTACGATATCTCCTCATTGCGACCACTTGAACCAGTCGATCTCCACTCAAGGACTTTCGGGCAGTCCTTAACATGCGTACCATTGTTTAATCCTAAGAGTAAGAGACAAAACTAGACTTAAAATTGTCTCATTACCCAACTATCATTCAACACAATGAGGTAATTATAAAAGGTTCAAAATGTCATAAGCTTCAAACTAAAAATAACGACTTAACATAACAGATAATGAGTCATATACATCAAGCACAACATAACATAACGAGTAATAAAACTTAAATAAAAGTACCAAGTTGAAGCGGCGAACTGAAGCTGGTTGTGAGTCTCATCTCGAAGTGCGATACAGTAAGAACTTATGACCCTTTGAATAAATTTTGCAAAAATACAAGTGAGCAAGCCAGAAAGGTAGACCCGCTTTGATACCACCCTGTAACGACCCCAAATTCTTAAAGGGATAAACATAGATAATTTTTTTTTTATAGGGAGTAAGGGGGCATTACTACGCTTGAAAATAACATAATAATTTAAATGATGAAACCATCCAAATCAAGGTGATCCCCACCAAACCCTCAAAATAATTTTGAAGTGACAACAACGGAAGTAAACTAGCAAGTAAAGTTCTTAAGATTTTGCCTTACAATAAAATACTACAGATTCAAATAGTTAGCCAAAATAGAATTTCAAGTTTCAAAAGACGTGAATTAAAGGGTTGCACTTTCGAGATCGAGCGCTCACATCCACCTTCAATCCTCCCGAACATTCCCACCTGAAAGTGGAAGGGGTGAGCATTTAAAAAATACTCAGCGGATTCACTCAAACACCCACTCAAATATCATACAATCTACCATAATAAAGGTCAACCATGAGAATCAATGTATATAATGAACATAAATTTGAGATTTTTTATTCTCAATCATAACATTAAAGTCACATAACGACAACTCAAATTACATCCTTCAAGTATCATCAATCATATGACAACCATGCAACACGTTCAACATCATGTTTTATATTAATAAATAGTGATAGTTATAATATAATACACGTAAGAGCACATCAATCTTGTTGGAGCACGCTTTACCCCGCCCGAGCATCTTGTTCAGAAGCCACCCGAAGGTGATCTTTCGATAAAATCTTGGAACGGTGTTACTCGTAATCTTATTATAGCTAGTACGGCTATTATCCGTATACCATACACTTTGCACGGTCTTGACCGCATATCATATATCTTCACGTTTGAAACGTGCATGTATGAAACAATTGATGTAACATACTTCTTCACATATGGACATGCATAATCATAAGCATTTATGTATCCATATAACATACTTAACACAAGTGATCATGCATAATCTCGCATATTCATAAATCATATATTCCACACTTGAAATATGAACATTGTTGGGATATGAATCCTGATACAAGTCCTAAATGATGAAAAGATGAGTTGAGTTTTGATAAGCCAAAAGAAGACTTGAATAATTTCTAAGTGTTGACTGATCTAGTCTAGTTATGTAAGTCGTCTTGAGCAGATCAGTAGAGTACAAAAAGAAGAGTATGAAAGAAAGAAAAGTTTAAGTATGAAAGAAAAGACAAGTACATTTTATAAGTACTATGTTATATATGTGATAGGTGTTATACTGAGCTATTTGATCATTGTATAGAAGCTCATAGTTGATGGGATATAAATTCACCCTACGCCCCACTTGATGTTAGAATAGTTTTGATGGCCAAAACACTTAGAGTTTATAAATGTAATAGGATCAGGTGACTATGTATAGATTAGTTTAGACTAGTCTTGTGTAATCAGTTGTATTGATCTCAGCTGATTAGCACAGTATTGGCTTACATGCGCATCCTCAAGATGAGAAGAGTAGAAGGCATGAAGACTAGAAGATCCTTGAAGACCAGATAAGTAAGGTGCTTGTATACCTACTTAGCTGATGGAGTCCAAGTTGAAGATGGCCTAACCAAGCACAAAGAATTGCCAGATAAGAAGAGTGTTACTCTTCTGATATCAGAAGACAGAAGACTTAAGGCCAGACGAGTAGCCAGAAGACTAGTAGTGAAGATCAGAATACTAGGAGCTCGTCCAGGACTCGGCTGATTCCAAAGTCATCTTGCATTTCGAATGAAGACTTACCATTATTAGAAGATTGACATGATCCCAGAATTGAATCAATCAAGCGGCTGTAATCAAGGAATCAAGCAAACATGGAAAGATTGCCCCAACGGCTAGTCAACTCCAACGGCTAGTTGCAGCAATCATCCCTATAAATACAAGAGGATGAGAAATCACAAACAAGAAGTCACTACGAGAGAATTCACAAAAAGCTAATCAAGCAAGCAAGCAACAAAGCTTTATTCTGTTGAGAATTCTCTAAGAGCCCAGAAATCATTAGAAAACCTTCTAGCTCTTAAGTGATTTCCTATCCAACCAAAGAACCTGAATCTTACTCTCATTGTATACTCATTGATTTAGGCACAGTGGTTAAGCAATTTATAAGCTTGAACCATTAGTTGGATACATTCAAAAACCCTAAAACCCCCACCATAAGGTTATGTTTTTGAACCCCTGTAAAAGTGCTAGTGCTTCCAATCACTTGTGGAGACCGTAGTAGTTAGGACTGCTCAGATCTCAAAGTCCTACCCTTGGGACTATAAAGGACAAGCCCTTGTAATTTTTGATAAATTAAAGAGATTAAACATCACGTTAGGATGTGAGAGTGGACGTAGGAACGTATATCCGAACCACTATAAATCTGGTGTCATTTACATTCTGCACTTTACTTTATTGCTTATTCATATCTTTATATAGTGCATATTGTGTATTTCAAATATCTTCAAACAAGGCCATAACTTTTAAACCAGCATCAGTTGAGGTTTTCATTAAGTAAACAAGTTAGTGTTTTCAAAAGGACTCAAGAACGAGTCTAATTAAACAGGCCTACTCACTTCCGCATTTAATCTCTTCAACAGATCACTATAGTCATCTGGACCAGCAGACTTGTAGTCCAGCTGACATAGAAATCAGAAGAGGTTCCAAACTCCTTTGAAAAAGTTTTAAAGTCTATTCACCCCTCCCCTCTAGACTTTAATCCCATTCACTACTCGTTCAGGGACCAACAAGTGGTATCAGAGCAGTGGTTCTAACGGACTACTGTCTCTAGATTATCAGAAGACTTGAGGGAGTCTTTCTGTAGTCCTCTTGAACAGATCTATTTTTTGAAAAAGAAAACTTGTTTTTGAAAACTCATACAGCATGAGTGCTAACATGCGTAAGTTGCCTAAGTTTTCAGTGGAAGATTATGATTACTGGAAGATCAGGATGAGGAAGAATCTAACATCTGTTCACTACAAGATGTGGTCAGTGATCACAGAAGGCCCAATCACAATCATGGAAGTCAACACTGCAAATGGTGATCCAGAAATTCCAGTTGGAGAACTTGCCCCCAAGCCAATGAAAGACCTCACACTAGAAGAGATGAAGCAATCAAATCTTGACAGCATTGCTCAAGATTATATCATGCAAACTCTTCCAAATGAGTACATTCCAAATGTTGGTCCCAAGTTGAGTTAATAACGAGTAAGCTAGTGAAAATGTCTAGAGGGGGGTGAATAGACTTTTCAAAAATCTTTCGAAATATCAAAGTACAATATGCGGAATACGAAATAACAATGAGCCCAATTCAAGATTATACTCAACTTATTTTCGAGAACTCTGTTCTATACTCAACTAGTCAAGTTCAGTTAAGTAGTTAAAACAATTAAGCAATTTAAACAATCAAAACAGTAAAGTAAATCAAACACGAGATTTATAGTGGTTCGACAACTTGTCTACATCCACTCTCACAAACCCAGTTGTGAAATTCTTATTAACTCTTCCAATCGAGTAATATGTTCTTGTGGCTTTAAGTCCCAAGAAATAAGACTTAGATCTTCTCGATAACACTACCAAGTGCCTCTTCGATCTTACTAGCGATTTACAAGTATCTAGCAACTTGAAACAACAAAAGAAAATAAAACTTCTCTTCGTTCAGTAGTAGCCTTCTTTGATCTTCACTTGACTTGTATAGCTTCACTTTCTGAACTTCAATCTCTGAGAGAAATTTCTTCACTTGAATCTTCAATAATGCTTGCAGTATCAATATTTCAGTAGTCGTATCAGTATCTCAGTAATCAGTAGTCTTCAAATGATAAACTCCTTCAAGTATTTATAGACTTCGAACTTCAAGAACTCAGGTAGTTGTAACCAACCTTTCTTGATAACTGATTTCAACTGAATCTTCTTATCCATACACGCGTTTCTTGTTACGAATTAGTTATTCCATAACTAACTTCTCCATCTTTATCTTTCACGCGTATTTGTAACTAACTTCATGTTAACTTGTCTTGTGTAGTCTAGTAGATGCACTTGTCTTGTAGTCCACCTGTCTTGAGTAGTAGACTGGTCTTCTCTTCTTGTGCAGTAGACTTCTAATAGAACTAATCTAGTCCTATCATCTAATCTAACAAGACTATTACATTACATTAAGCTTTTATAATACAAGCTTAGTCAACTTATAAAACTATACAACAAATCTATCTATTACATAGAAATATCATGAGCTCTATACAGTAATTATAGCTCAAAAACAAACTAATCAATGTAATCATATACGAAAAAATATGAAGTACTTATACATTGTACTTATCTTTTAAATATAAACAATACTTTTCTTTACATGTGAACTCTACTGATCTGTTCAAGATGACTTCAACTCAACTAGACTAGATTAGTCAACACTTAGAAAATATTCAAACTATTTTTGGCTTATCAAAACTTCATCTTATCTTTTCATCATTTAGAACTTGTCTAGGATTCATATCCCAACAATTTCCCCCTTTTTGATGAAGCCAAAACTACTTGAATCTTTTCTCATTAGTAGACTAGTTAAGTAGTTATCTTGTCTTTAACACCAAATAGTACTTTATCTTTTCATTCATTCAGAAATAAGATCAGTAGATATTACAAATACTTCAAAAATAACAAAATCAGAACAAAACTAAACTATACTGAAAAGTTACCTCTTTCTGAATCTGGAACACAGAAAGCATTTAGTAGTCTAGTATGAATTTCCTTGATATGTTCTTCATCTTCAATCTTCTCGTTGTCTAGTAGCTCATCTTCATACTTCTTGATCTGGTTAACATCTGCCCTTTTTCCAGAACTAGTCATGGGACACTTCCATTTCGGAAAACCAGGAACAAGAATATTAAAATTCGCACTAGCAGAGATCCTTATGATCAAATTCCAGAGCATCTTATGCTGTCCTTCCATGAATTTATCAAACATAGCATAGAGATCGTCAGAGTTATCAGAATCTCCAAACTTCCTGATAATCCAGTGATCTAGTTCCCACTGCCTTTTCACTTTCATCCATTCTTGACGATGTTCTTTGTCAATGAAGTGGTCAATGAGCTTGTCTTCTATTTGATCTTCATCAGACTTCTGCTTCAACAAACTTTCAATGTGCTTCTCAATTTTCTTCTTCTTAGCATAATGAGCTTCATCACTTGGCTCATCAATCTTTTGCTTCTTCATAATAGTTGACTCAGGAGTAGGTTCTTCAATATGAATAGACTTCCTTTTCGATACCATTCTTGTCTGTACTTCAGCTTCTGGAGATGCAATAGCCTTGCCCTTCTCCTTCTTCTTCAACTCATCTGCTTCAGCTCTGGCTTGGTCAAGTTCAGCAGTCTTAACCAACCTGCCTTTGCCTCTCTTAGGCTTCTTAAGATCTTGCATGGCTTCAGCAGCATCTTTAGCCTCTGGTTCAGCACTAGATGTATCTTTCACACCTTCAGCAACAAATTCAACTCGACTTGCCTCTTCCCCCTTTTTGGCTTCATCAGATGCCTTGAGAGAGAAAAGAGAAGTGAAACGAGTCATTTCTTCCATCATAGCTTGCTTCATAAGGTTTGTAGCTTTCTCAATCTGTCTTTGATGAGAACCTTCCTGACTCATCTTATCAAGTCTGGTTGCCACCAACTCCAGCTTCTGAGTAGATAAATTCAACTCATTCTTAAAATGGGTTGCAGTCAGACGTAACTTCTTATTTTCATCAGTCATAGCACGAATAATATCTCTTGCTTGTGCTAACTGATCATAGGCTTCTTTCCTCTGAACATCAGCAACTTCGATTCTCTCTCTATAGACTCTTTCCAACTTTCTGGATTCAGTAGCTAGAACGCGAGCAAAATCGACTGAACTCTTTTCTGAGTATTCAACTTGATCTTGTAGAAATCCTTCAAGCTGTTCAAACATATGTTGTCTGTATTCATCATCAATCTGATTTACTGCATTCACGATCATATCTTTTGAACTTGTCACAAGGACACTGTTTTGTTCAATAAGAGTCTTCTGGACATCAGATTTAAGAAAATCATCAATTGACAATTTGATGACAGCCTTCAATTCTTCCTTCAACTCATCTATTGAGGCGGCTGAGATAGCTTGAGACGACTGTCCAACCTCAACATGAGTAACATCAAACATGACTTCATCTACTGGAGTTAAAACTTTCACCAACTGATCTTCTGAAGCAGTAGTCAAGACCTCGTCTTCGACTAGATCAACTTCTGGAAGCACACTTCCAGCAATAGCTTTTAAATTAAGTTGGGGAGAGTAAGGGATAATAGCTAACCTTGCTTCACGAGCCTTCCTTTCAGCAGTAGCCATGTCCTTCTTCAAAAGGGCATGCAACTTCTCCATGTATCCACATAACTCAATGGGAAGTAAAAAATCAGAATATCGATTAACAAACTTGAAATCTGACCTTGGACTGTCAGCATGGTCCATCTGAAATTTGAACACAATGCCTCTCAACTGATCTGAGACATTGTCTAAATCTATGACTAGATCAGTAGACTGAATCAACTCAGCTTGATCAGCTTCAAACATCACAATATTTTGCACAATATCAAGGTCTGGAACCTGAACACCCACATCAAACTGGAATTCTGAACTCATCAAGTCGTCAGAAATACCAAGTAATCTTTTGGCAAGAGCAGTGATAGCATGATTTGGGAAAAGCTCTGAGTGGTCACCAACACCACTATTCTCCTTCTGCTCCATTTCCCAATCCATGAAATTTGAAATGCCACCTTTTCCTAAGATGACTTCGAAGAGGTCGTCTGTACCAGACTTCTTCAAGGCCACCCAAGTGCATATTCTAACCAGTTTCTCAAACTGTTCTGAAGAGTAGTCGACTTCGACAGATGAGAGCTGCTTCTTCAAATTTTTTCTCATCTTCGAACGGATTCGCTTCTCTCTTAGACACATGGGATAGTAGACCAAGGATTCGAATCTAGCTTCAGTCGGGGTCTGAGTAGATGGGGTCTCTAACTCAGTTGTTGCAGTGGCAACTATCGTCTGATCTGAAGTAGATGAGATAAAGGGTTCAACATATTCTGTTGAGGGTAAGGATAAACTTTGGTCTGTGGTTTCTTGGGGCTTTGATGTGTCTTGGTTTGGTGTGACAACTGTAGGAGTATCAGTTGTATCTAATGTGGGAGTGTTTTCGGGTAGGCTGACCCTCAGTGGATATACTGGCAGCACTTGTGAGGTTGAGGGAATAGGTCTAGGCCTAGATCGGTGTGATCTTGCCTTGGTTCGAACAGAAGAGGGAATAACAGGAATAGGAACATCTTGAGAGGAAGTACTAACCTTCGAACTTGACTCTTCTGGAGGAGGATGAGTTCCAACTCTTACTAGTGTATATAACTCGAGAATTTGAGAACTTGACTCTTTCTCCTCTTCCGACTGAGTCTTCTCAGAGTCTTCTGCACTAGATGAGTCTTGTGCAGCTTCCATTGACTTATCTTCAGCAGACTCATCTTCTGAAGAACCAGACGCACCAGCATAAGGCAAAGCTTCCATGGGGTCAATTCTGGCTTGCCTAGGTGCAGATGGCCTAGCAACAACTTGTTTCCTCACTGCCCCCTTCTTCAAATAAAATTTCAAAGGATGGAATGGCTTTCCTTTACTCCATTCCGTCTTGTTTGGCATTAGGAGAGGAAGTAGGATACTTAACTTATTACCATATCCAACGGCAGTAGACACCACCCAATTCCGAGTATTGTCATCTACTCGAACACTGCGCTCAAAATACATGATTCGATCTGCAATTAGCTTGAACCAATTACATTCAGTGATACCATCAAAAATTACAGCCATAACCCTTGCCTTCATAAAGGTCACAGAGTCATGAGAACCAGTCGAACTTAACAGAATTTTGCTGGCAATATCCAATAATGTGCGATATTTTTTAAGAAGATCCCCCTTCTTGACTGGAGCATACTTGCCATCAGGTTTCTGCTTTAGCTTCTTGCCACAGAAAATGCTCAAGTATCGAATTTCTTGCCCAAGAGCATAATTATCAACGTCAATTGTTCCGGTGGGTAGCTTCAGATGGTTGAACATTGCTTCTCGAGTGATTTGCACACGATCTTCACCAATGAAAGACTCAAGAATATCGCCTTGTCTGATGACGTTGGCATAGAACTCTAGCACCTCCTCCTCCAAGACCACTTGAGGAAATGATTCTAGATAAGGTTTGAGCCCACATCGAGTGCATTTAGTCAGAATCTCGGCATTGTCATCTGAGTGATTGCCTTTGAAGAACACAGATGGTTCAACATTCACTTTGTTATCGGAGATGTACCGGCCTAGGTCGAATGTGACCTGCATGTTGGTTCTTAGATCGAAGATAGATCGAATAGACATCTCAAAAAGATCAGTAACTAGATTGCTTGAGAATAGGGAGAGGAAAATCTTCTTGAGAGAAAGGGAGTTAGAAAAATTGTGACTAAGTCATGTGAGAATTTGGGTTTTGATCAAGACGGTTAAGACCTTTGGCATTCGGTTACGGAACCGAGAGTATTATGTAATTTGATATTGTAAACTTTGAAATCCGCCCCTTCTTAGTTAGAATAGAGGAGTGAACTCATCTGTCCTAGTGTAGATGAGTGAGAACTGGATGGATACACCACATCAAATGAGAGTGTATAAATCTAATTCAAGGGTTTTCAAATTTTATCAATACCTAATTACTATAATATCCTTAATCCGTTTTGAATAAACACTTAGCTTTGTAGAATCAAAGGAACACTTAGCTTGTCTGTTCGAGTCCATCCAGAACAGACGAGTAGACTTCAAGCTTCACCAGACGAGTTGGCTTAAGTACACAAGACGAGTTCCCCCTTCGTCTGTGCATGTCTATTCTGAACATCGAACGACTTCATGTACCTATCTTATCACATTTAACGTGTAATCGATGGTACAAGTAAAGTAACAATAAATAAGATGAATATCAATCTAAAGCAATGATCAAGGTTTCGAACAAGATGACTATTGACTAACATAAGAGTCAACATAAGGATATTTAAGAAATCATAGATTCCCCCTTAAATGTTTATTCCCTTAGTATTACCCTCAGCTTTACCAGCTTCCTCATCGGGTTGTCTGGTCATCTTGTCTAGCCTTGTATTCCTGTCTGTTGCGTGAGTAGTCGAGTGCTCTAGTCTAGTAATCTTGTCTCCATACTTCGTTTGATGTACCTGTCTGGTTAGTACACAGCTATAGACAAGTAGGGTCCAAATCAATTAGCCCTAAACTAATGCATAACTCACGAAATCGTGCCTCAGCTAATGGTTTTGTGAAAATATCAGCTCTTTGAAAATCAGTATGAATCTTTTCCATGCGAATATCCTTCTTTTCTACATGATCTCGTATGAAATGATGTTTCACATCAACATGCTTACAACGTGTGTGTAATACAGGATTTTGTGTAATGGCAATTGCACTATTACTATCACAGAAAATAGGAACATTTGATTCACAAATATTATAATCTCTAAGCTGTTGAATAAGCCATAATAATTGACTACAACAACTACCAGCAGCCATGTACTCGGCTTCAGTAGTAGAGGTAGCAACACTTGTCTGCTTTTTCGAAAACCATGAAATGAGTTTTGTGCCTAAGAATTGACAAGAACCAGATGTAGATTTCCTATCTATTCTACAGCCACCAAAATCAGAATCAGAGTAGCCACTTAGAGATAAATCATCATTTGAAGGATACCATATACCACGATTGATGTTTCCTTTCAAATATTTCAGAATCCTTTTAGTGGTTTCCATATGACTCTCTTTTGGATTAGCTTGAAAACGAGCACATACACCAACAGAGAATGCAATATCAGGTCTACTAGCAGTCAAGTACAGTAATGAACCAATTAGACCACGATAATATGTTTGATCAATACACTTACCTTGTTCGTCCGGGTCCATTCTGTATGTAGGTAGCATAGGTACGCCCGCAGACTTGCATGTCTTAATACCATACTTATCTAGAAGATTTCTAGTATACTTTGCTTGATTTATGAAAATCCCTTCAGGAGTCTGTTTTACTTGAAGACCAAGAAAGTAATTCATTTCACCCATCATAGACATCTCAAATTTACTTTGCATGAGTGTTGAGAAACTTTCACTCAGCTCTTTGTTAGGTGAACCAAAAATGATGTCATCTACGTAAATTTGGACGAATAAAATGTCTTTCCCTTCTTGTCTTCTAAACAAGGTTCTGTCTACCTTGCCCTTAGTAAAACCGTTTTCTAATAGAAATTGAGAAAGAGTATCATACCAGGCTCTTGGAGCTTGCTTTAGTCCATATAAGGCCTTCTTTAATTTGTATACCTGATTACCTTTGACTTCGAAACCTGGGGGTTGTTCAACATACACTTCTTCCGCAAGAATACCGTTAAGAAATGCACTTTTAACATCCATTTGATATACAGTAAATTTCATGTAAGCAGCATATGCAAGAAACAATCTAATGGCTTCTAGTCTAGCAACAGGAGCATATGTTTCATCATAATCTATGCCTTCAGCTTGTGAATAGCCTTGGGCAACTAGTCTAGCCTTATTACGAACAACTACATCATTCTCATCTTTCTTATTCTTGAAAATCCATCGAGTGCCAACTACATTATGATGTTTCGGTCTATCGACAAGTTCCCAGACGTCATTTCGAACAAACTGATTCAACTCGTCTTGCATAGCGATGATCCAATTACTATCAGCTAAAGCCTCTTTGATGGTTTTAGGCTCGATAGATGAGAGGAAACAACACCAGCAAAACAGAGATGGACTAGATTGTTCTTGTGACTCAAAGAGTTGTCGTCTAGTCTTCACACCAACAGTAGAGTCACCAATAATATTTTCAGTATTATGCGCTGATTTCCATGTATTTCTATTCTTAACAATAGTACTATCATCTATATCATGTACAGCATCATGCATGTCAACATCATTATAATCAGAAGATTTAATGGGAGTAGACGAGTCGACTAGTTTAGGCATGTCAACTGGTCTAGTTGAGTTACCTTGAATACTTACCTTCTTCTGGTCATCTGACTCGAGAGCTTTCATAAATGGATTGTAAGCTTGAACGGATTCATATACCTCTGAGTCTTTGTCAGATTCGATAGTTAACTTAGTAACTTTCTCACTGATCTTGTTGGTAGACGGGTCCTGTTGAGATTCTTCGAAAACCACATGTGGTGTTTCTTCCACACAAAGGGTTGAGTAGTTGAATACTCTAAATGCTTTGCTAGTCGAGGAGTATCCTAAGAATATCCCCTCGTCTGCTTTAGCATCGAATGCATTCAACTTGCTTTTCCCATTGTTATGGATGAAACACTTGCATCCAAATATATGAAAATATGAAACTCTGGGTTTTCTACCTTTCCATACCTCATAGGGCGTCTTACCTAGTGCTTTATTGATAGCACTTCTGTTTTGTGAGTGGCATGCAGTATTGATAGCTTCTGCCCAAAATTTCTGAGGCGTATTATACTCTGTCAGCATGGTCCTGCAGGCCTCCTTAAGAGTTCTGTTCCTTCGCTCTGCTACTCCATTTTGTTGTGGTGTCCTTGCTGCACTAGTAAGGTGCTGGATGCCACGCTTAGAACAAAATTCTTTAATATAGCAGTTAATGAATTCAGTACCCTTGTCACTACGGATCTTGACAATTGACTGATTCTTCTCAACCTGTAACTTCTTCAACAGATCAGGCAAAAGTGTTTGTGTATCACTCTTCTTGTGTAAGAAGACTACCCAAGTGAACTTAGAATAGTCATCTACCACAACAAGTGTGTACCTTCTACCGTTCAAAGTTGGAGGAGTTATTGGGCCATGTAAGTCCATATGTAGAAGTTCAAGAACTCTACTGGTTGAGAGGGATGGAATAGATTTAAAAGAACCCTTTACCTGTTTACCTTTTTGACAGGACGTGCATACATGTGACTTATAGTAGACTTCATTGGGAATACCTTCCACAAGGTAGTCTCTGGTTATCTTATTAAGAACCTTAAAGTTTAGATGACAAAGGCGTCTATGCCAGAGCCAGCCAAGTTCTTTAGGATTCTTAGTAAGTAGACAGGTGTCCCTCGGACAACTGTTCCAGTTTACTATGTACACACTTCCTTGTCTAATGCCGACCAGTAAGACTGTGTGTGTTCTTTTGTCAATGATTTCACATTTCTGACTCTTGAACTGCACCTTGTATCCACGATCACAAAATTGTGAAACAGAGAGTAAATTGTATTTCAAACCTTCAACATAAGAAACATCTTGAATCTCTATGTCTCCATTCCGAATGTAACCAAATCCTTTGGTAACAGCAGTGGAGCTATCACCAAATATCACTTTTGGTCCTTCTTGCTCATAGTAGCTTGATAAGAGAGTCTTGGTACCAGTCATGTGGTGCGAACAGCCACTGTCTATGTACCAAGTTTCTCCTGTTGAGCCACCCTTCTTGTATAGATCGAGTCGACCCTGCAATAGATGATATTACATAATTTAGGTACCCTCCTTGTTTATTGGGGTCCTTGGGGGTTAGTCGAGTTCAATGGAATCCAAATGTACATTGGAGTCCTGAACAAGTTTGACCTTCTGAGCTTTCGACCATATTTGTTGCAGAATAAGACCTTGTTGTCCTTATCTGGCCTATCAGTTGAGTTCGGGTCTACTCTTTGGAGATAGCCTTTTGACTTAATCTCTACTTGAGCAGGCACTTGTCTATGATAGTCAGAGTAAGGTTTGTATGCATTTTGTCCATACGGTTTATAGACATGTATAGGTCTTTCTTCTCCTTTGATATCATATGACAAAGGTGGAGGATATAGAACAGCTTGTGTACGATATTTTGGATCTTCCTGTCTAGGTCTAGACGAGTAGAGTTGAGACTGCCTTATAAAAGGAGGTCTAGACTCTTGTCGTCTAGTCTGTACTTGTATAGTACTAGTCTCCTCGGGATACCAATCCTCGTATCTGCCTGATTTGGTCGTCCACGATTCCTAGTCCTTTGTTGACTTGTTTTAAACGAAACAGGCTTGTTGTTAACTTTCTTTTTACCTCCTTTGGTAATTGGAATGTTAACTCGAGCTTGTTTTGGTACAGTACCTTTAGTTGGAGTGTCAATATCGTATATCATTGGTTCTTTTCCTTTATCATTAGTCAAAGAACTTGAGATGAAAATAGTAGGGTTCTTAGGAACTTGAGTAGACGAGCTGGGTGTCTCAGCACCTATGCCTGTCTTGTCAGCAGGAGCCCTATACCTATCTGACAATTCAAGGTTAACTTTAGATGAGTTAACCAGGTCAGTAAGTTTAAGGTCTAGAGTGACAACCTCGGTTTCTAAGAACTTATTACGTTCTTCAAGCTTTTTGAACTTGCTTTGTAAAACATTGAATTCATGTTTCTCAGTAGCATGTGTCTTAAGTAGGTCTTGATACAACTTGTCTGTTAATGCACACTTGTCTTTGAGTTGTCTCAACTCTTCTTGCAAGCGTTCATTTAGGACTGTTATATTAGGATCTACTTTAGACTGGGCTTCCTTAAGATCAATGATTTCTTGTCTTAAAATGATGTTTTCGTCACTGACTTCAATGAATGCCTTGTTGACAAGTAGGAGGTCGTCTTCAACTGCACTAGTAGAGTGCTGAAGACTACTCCCTACTTTGCTACTGGCAGTATCACTTTCATCAGAATCTGATTCATCACAAGATTGAAAAGAAGTAGCAGATGATACCTCTTGGTCGATTTTAGCCATGAAGCATAGACCATCATCTACTATGAAGGCTTCATTGTGATCTGGTTCAGACGGGTAGCTAGATGAGGATGATGGCAACTCGTCTGAGTCAGAGTCAGAGTCATCATTGGCCATCATTGCCTTCTTACCACGGTTGTATCTTCTTTCCCTTCGTGCTTTGCGTTCTTCTCGATCATTGGTACTCAGGTCTGGACATTCATATATGTAGTGACCTGGCTTCTCACAGTTATAGCACAAGATGTCATTAGTAGTCTTTTTAATAGGAGAGTTGTTCCTTCGTTTATCACGTCTATCAGAACGAGTAATCTTTCTACCATCAGACTCTCTATCTTGTCTGTTACCTTTCGAGACTTCGTCTCTCCTTTCGGACGAGTTTCGGTCTCGTCTGGTCTCAGACGAGTTCTTAGAAGCATTCCCTCTATGCTCTCTATAGAACTTCTTATATCTTCCGAAACGTTTATTCAGCCTATCAAACTTTCTAACCATGAGGCTTACCTGATCCTTCAGACTAAGATCAGTATCTATCTCGTCTTTAACAGAAGCAGACCTAGTCTTAGTCTTAGACCTGTCTATCTTAGACGCACTAGCCTTAAAAGCAACGTTCTTAGATACAGCATGTTCTCTGTCACTGCTTACTATGGGTTCGTCTTCGTCTAGATCAAACTCATGGGCCTTTAGAGTTTGAAACATAGTTTCTGCTGTCCATACGTCTATATCTTGGGTATTCTTAACAAGCATTTTTACCATTTTCCATCGACTATCAAGGCTTTTGAGAATCCTAAGATTGATTTCACGTGGAGTATAAGATTTACCAAGGACTTCCAAGTCATTCATGATTTTAGTAAAACGAGTATCCAACTGGTCTATTGTTTCACCAGCTTTCATATGAAATGATTCGAATCTTCGGACTGCAGTGGAAAGCTTGCTTTCTTTGATTAGGGATGTCCCTTCACAAATGATAGCTAAGCGATCCCACATTTCTTTGGCAGTTTTACATTTTAACACTTTTCCCAGATACTCATTAGGAAGAGTGTGTAAGATGTAATTCTTGGCCATGCTATCCAAATTATTCTGTCTCATTTCTTCTGAGGTTAGTTCTGACCTTGGTTTCTTGACGAGTGTACCCACGGGTTGATTTGTGTCGAGGGCAGCAGTGTTTGGGATCATGGTCACAATTGGACCTTCAGTGACGACGGAGATCATTAAGTCGTGAGTGGAACTGAAGATGGCTTCCATCCTTAGTTTTCAATAGTCATAGTCTTGAACCTGGAACTTAGGTAACTTGTTAGCGCTGATCTCAAGAGACATGATTTCAAGAAATAAGTGCTAAGTAGAGTTATGATCAAGAATAACAGATATGTCAAGAACAGGGAACAAGAAACAAATATATCAAGTATATTGATCGAGAATACGAAAGCAAATATGATCTTGGACCAAGACTTTCACCCAAGTCTTGTGTTGGTTATCAAGAAACAGCAGTTCGTAAACTACTGCTCTGATACCACTTGTTGGTCCCAAGTTGAGTTAATAACGAGTAAGCTAGTGAAAATGTCTAGAGGGGGGTGAATAGACTTTTCAAAAATCTTTCGAAATATCAAAGTACAATATGCGGAATACGAAATTAACAATGAGCCCAATTCAAGATTATACTCAACTTATTTTCGAGAACTCTGTTCTATACTCAACTAGTCAAGTTCAGTTAAGTAGTTAAAACAATTAAGCAATTTAAACAATCAAAACAGTAAAGTAAATCAAACACGAGATTTATAGTGGTTCGACAACTTGTCTACATCCACTCTCACAAACCCAGTTGTGAAATTCTTATTAACTCTTCCAATCGAGTAATATGTTCTTGTGGCTTTAAGTCCCAAGAAATAAGACTTAGATCTTCTCGATAACACTACCAAGTGCCTCTTCGATCTTACTAGCGATTTACAAGTATCTAGCAACTTGAAACAACAAAAGAAAATAAAACTTCTCTTCGTTCAGTAGTAGCCTTCTTTGATCTTCACTTGACTTGTATAGCTTCACTTTCTGAACTTCAATCTCTGAGAGAAATTTCTTCACTTGAATCTTCAATAATGCTTGCAGTATCAATATTTCAGTAGTCGTATCAGTATCTCAGTAATCAGTAGTCTTCAAATGATAAACTCCTTCAAGTATTTATAGACTTCGAACTTCAAGAACTCAGGTAGTTGTAACCAACCTTTCTTGATAACTGATTTCAACTGAATCTTCTTATCCATACACGCGTTTCTTGTTACGAATTAGTTATTCCATAACTAACTTCTCCATCTTTATCTTTCACGCGTATTTGTAACTAACTTCATGTTAACTTGTCTTGTGTAGTCTAGTAGATGCACTTGTCTTGTAGTCCACCTGTCTTGAGTAGTAGACTGGTCTTCTCTTCTTGTGCAGTAGACTTCTAATAGAACTAATCTAGTCCTATCATCTAATCTAACAAGACTATTACATTACATTAAGCTTTTATAATACAAGCTTAGTCAACTTATAAAACTATACAACAAATCTATCTATTACATAGAAATATCATGAGCTCTATACAGTAATTATAGCTCAAAAACAAACTAATCAATGTAATCATATACGAACAAATATGAAGTACTTATACATTGTACTTATCTTTTAAATATAAACAATACTTTTCTTTACATGTGAACTCTACTGATCTGTTCAAGATGACTTCAACTCAACTAGACTAGATTAGTCAACACTTAGAAAATATTCAAACTATTTTTGGCTTATCAAAACTTCATCTTATCTTTTCATCATTTAGAACTTGTCTAGGATTCATATCCCAACACCAAAGGTACTTCACTGTGAGACAACTAAAGACATGTGGGATGCATTGGCACTCCTTTGTGAAGGAACTGAGCTGATTAAAGAGAGCAAACTGTCAACAACCATCAAGAAGTTTGAACACTTCAAGATGCAACCAAAAGAGTCTATTGATCAGCTAGACAATAGATTTACCAAGATCATAAATGAGATAGAATCTCTAGGCAAGAAATATACAAATAGAGAGAAAAACTTGAAGATCTTGGACTCTCTAACCAAGAAATGGAGACTCAAAAAGACCATCATCAAAGATACTCAAGATATCAAGATATGGTCTACTCAAACTCTGTTTCAGAACCTCAAAGCTCATGAGTATGATCTTGAAAGAGAAGAAAACTCAGAAAATGATGAGCCAGCTGCAACCCCAACTACCTCCAAGACTGTGGCTTTCAAAGCAACAAATACAAAGGCTGCAAGTACCTCATCTGGCAAGACCTCTCTGAAAACAGAAGACTTTGAAGGATCAGATATGAGCCTAAAAGAGCAAATGGCCCTCATGATCAAGAGATTTGAAAGGATGAACACTCTAAACAGCAAATATAGAAAATTCTACAGGAATTACAAAGATAGGAGAGCTGGTTCATCTTCTAGAGAATCAAGAGAAAGAACACCAGAAAGGTATCCTAAGAAAGATGGGGAGTCATCTGACAACAGAAATTCCAGAAGAAGAGATGCTACTCCTCCAAGGAGAAACAATCCTAATCAGAAACCTGGATCATGCTTCAATTGTCGTAAATCAGGACATTACATCTATGAATGTCCAGACCTAAACCTAGAAGACAAAGAAGAAAGCAAGCCAAGAAGAGACAGACAAGCAATGGTGACTGAAGAATCTGAATATCAAAGTGATGATCTTCCTTCATCACCAGAATGTCAAATCTTCTCAAATGATTCAGACGATCTAGCTATGATGGCCATGGGTGAAAACGAGGAAATGAGGGACCTATACAGAAGAGGAGGTCAAGCAGGAGAAACATGGTACATAGATAGTGGATGCTCAACTCATATGACTGGAACCAAAGCCCTGCTGACCAACTATACATAAAAGAAAGGTCCAAAAGTCTTCTTTGGTGGTAACGCGCACGGTAACACAAAAGGATATGGCACCCTTAAAAATGGTGACATTGAGGTACATGATGTATCATATGTAGAAGGTTTGAAATTCAACTTATTATCTGTTTCTCATTTCTGTGACACTGGTTATTCAGTAAAATTCTCTAAAGATGAGTGTCTCATAAGTGATAAAAGAACAAAACAAAGCCTTCTAACAAGATCTAGAAAAGGAAGTATGTATCTTGCAAATTGGAACAGCTGTCCTAAGGATACATGTCTGCTTGTAAAAAGTCCTAAAGATGTCAGTTGGCTATGGCACAAACGTCTTAGCCATCTGAACTTTAAGACTATGAACAAGCTAGCAAGGGAATCCTTAGTTGATGGACTGCCTAATGAACTCTACTGTAAAGATCACTGTAAAGATCAGGTATGTGATGCATGTCAACTAGGAAAGCAAACAAAGGTCTCCTTCAAGACCAAGAAGACATCATCAACCAGCAGAGTTCTTGAACTACTTCACATGGATCTCTTTGGACCAATTACTCCAATCACTCTTACAGGAAGGAAGTACACTCTTATTGTTGTAGATGACTACTCCAAGTTTACTTGGGTTATTTTCTTATACAAGAAGAGTGAAACTCAACAGAAGCTTCCTGAACTATTGAAGAGAATCCAAGTAGAGAAAGGAGAACCTATTGTGAAAATTTGAAGTGACAAAGGCACTGAATTCATTAACTCTTATATTATTGCCTATTGTACTTCTAATGGTATTCAGCATGAGACTAGTGCAGCAAGAACACCACAACAGAATGGTGTAGCTGAAAGAAGAGTCAGAACACTCAAAGAAGCTGTCAGAACACTCCTAGCTGAGTTCTCTACTCCTAAGAAACTATGGGCAGAAGCCATCAACACAGCTTGCCACACTCAAAATAGGTCAGGTATTCACAAAATTCATGAGAAAACCCCATATGAATTATGGAAAGGAAGGAAACCTAGAGTATCTTACTTTCATATATTTGGTTGTAAGTGTTTCATTCAAAACAATGGGAAGAGTAAGTTGAATGCTTTTGATGCCAAAACAGATGAGGGGATATTCTTGGGATACTCCTCTACTAGCAAAGCATTTAGAGTATTCAACAAACGAACCCTTCTTGTGGAAGAAACACCTCATGTTATTTTTGATGAATCTTGTGAAAAGAATGCAGTAGAAACAGACTCAGCTGCAGAAAAGATGAGGAAACTAGTGATCAAGTCCAGACCAGATGAGTTTATTGAAGTCAATGAACCATTTCCTGAAGAACCAGAGGAAGATAAACCTCACAGACCTGTCACTAGATCTCAAACCCAAGCTGAACAAGTTGACCTGAATCAAGATGCAACAATTCCAAATGCATGGGGGAATGAGCTCTTTGACACACAAGATACAGATGATGATAGACCAAATCAAGTCAATCCTCTTGATGGCACTAGAACAGATGAGAATCCAAGCTCATCTAATGCAGTCACACCTGTGAGGAATACATGGAGAAATAATCATCCATCAAACCTCATCTTAGGAGGAGCAGACTCAGGTGTCAAAACCAGAAGACAATTGAATCAAAACCCCCAGTCCTCTATGTTCTGCTGGTGTGCTTTCCTGTCCAACATTGAACCAGCTGACATAGAAGAAGCTATGACTGATAGCAATTGGATCACTGCTATGCAAGAAGAACTAAACCAATTCGAAAAAAATGAAGTGTGGGAATTGGTAGATCGTCCTGAAAACCACAATGTAGTAGGTACAAAGTGGGTATTCAAGAATAAGAAGGACGAAAATGATGTGATAACTATAAATAAAGCAAGGCTAGTTGCAAAAGGATACTCACAATCTGAAGGAATTGATTATGATGAGACCTTTGCTCCAGTAGCCAGACTAGAAGCTATTCGACTATTTCTAGCTTATGCATCATATATGGGCTTTAAGGTATATCAAATGGATGTCAAAAGTGCCTTCCTAAATGGTATTCTGGTAGAAGAAGTGTATGTAGAGCAGCCTTCAGGCTTTGAAAAAGGAGATCAAGTATATCGTCTGAAGATGGCCCTCTATGGTCTGAAGCAAGCCCCTAGAGCTTGGTATGACACATTGTCACAATTCCTACTTGACAATGGATACACAAAAGGCAAAGTTGATAGAACACTTTTCAGAATACAAGAAGGAGTAGATATTCTAATGGTGCAAATATATGTAGATGACATTATATTTGGATCACCCAATCAAGATATGTGCAAGAAGTTCTCTAAACTAATGCAAGGAAAATTCGAGATGAGCATGATGGGTGAGATGAACTACTTCCTAGGACATCAAGTCAAGCAAAGTCCAGAAGGGATTTTCATCAACCAATCCAAGTATACCAAGAGCCTATTAGAAAGATTCAAAGCTCTACAAAGCAAGACTACAAGGATTCCAATGATGACCTCATTCAAAATGGAACCAGATGAATCTGGAAAGGCAGTTGATCAAGCTGAATATAGAACACTGATTGGATCTCTACTATATCTTACAGCCAGTAGACCTGACATAACCTTTGCTGTAGGAGTATGTGCTAGGTTTCAAGCAAACCCAAAGCAAAGTCATCTAGAAGCAGCAAGGAAGATTCTCAAGTACCTAAAAGGAACAGTCAACTTAGGACTATGGTACCCTGCTGATGACAATCTAGAATTGAGTGGATACTCTGACTCAGACTATGGTGGATGCATAATTGATAGGAAATCCACATCTGGAACATGTCAATTCCTAGGCAACAAGTTAATTTCATGGTTTTTAAAGAAACAGACCTCTGTTGTAACCTTCACCACTGAGGCAGAATATATGGCACCTGGAAGTTGTTGTAGTCAACTGCTCCGGCTGGTCCAACAACTAAAAGATTACAATGTAGAGGCAAGAGAAGTCCCCATCTACTGTGATAGCAGCAGTGCCATTGCCATCACTCAAAATCCAGTTCTTCACACAAGGTGCAAGCATGTCGACATTCGACACCATTTCATAAGAGACCACCTTGAAAAGAAGGACATCAAGATGGAGAAAATTCACACAGATATCCAAAGAGCAGACATCTTGACTAAGCCCCTAACTGAAGAAAGGTTCAAGGCCCTATACTACAGCCTAGGACTCCTTGATCCAAGCACATGAAGAGCAAGATCAGCTGAGAAAACCTCAGCTGATACAACTGCAGCAGACTAGGAGAATCAGATGAGGTGAATAGACACCCTCATCTTCAGGTAAGTTTTTCCCAATGAAGACAAATAAAGCTGAGGGAATACATAGAGCTATTAAATCAAGGGGGAATCCATGATACCTTAAGAATCCTTAATAAAATAGTATCTCTTCTGCATTGCATAACATATATATATTTATTCAGAAGAGTTGAACAAAGTTACTTGAAGTCTGTACTCAAAGCAATGTATACATGTGTATAATAATAAACTATTCTTCATAAAATACTTTATCACTGTACATACATACAGTATACTATTGAGCTATACTAGGATGGATTAATACACCATCCTCACCGATTCAACAGTATGCAAGCTGTATACGGATCTCAAATAACTCATGTTCAAAATCTATAATTTCTGCATTCCACGAGATAAAGTCTGAATATCTTTAAATGTGAACCATTAGATCAAGAATCTCATTGTTGATCTTAAGAAGTAACCTTTTCAGAAATTCAGACCTATCAACTCTATATTTTTGTCATCTTTCTCCTCAACATCTCATCTCTACCTCTATAAAAGGAGGCAGTTATGGAAATAACTAAGAACACAAATCACTAAAGATTACTTATGTTTCAGGTATGGAGAAAATCGAAAGAAGAGATGGCATGGACATCATCCCTCAACCAAGGTCTTGGGTGAAGGAGATGAAGATTTGTCCAGATGATGAAGATGATGCAGATCAGCATACTTGGCTCATTCAACATACATATCTTTTTGAAAAGAAAAGAAAGAAGAGAAGTTCTTGTTGAAAAGAAAAGAAAGAAGAGATGCAGAGGACAAAGTAGCAAACAAGCAGAGCTTCTTCTCCAGGGGGAAGTTCTACATGGAGAGCTTGTTACCAAAGGCTACTTTGTCAAAACCAATCAAGAAGACCAAGCGCCTGCCTTTCTCTTCACTATCCATTGAAGCACCTTTCAAGCTTCTCCCTCCTCAAGAGAAGCGAAGAAATTCAACAAGGACACATTAGATGCTACACTCCATCTGTTGGTGATGGAGCATCCAATGGTGAGGACAACCTGAACCAGTGAAATATCATCCAGGCTGACCAGCTACACATTGTTAAGATGATAACACATGGTTAAGGGGGAATTGCTGAAAGATCCATCAAACCAGGTTGGATAAACCTTCACAGAAGATTTACTCAGCAATTCAAAATATCTACTCAGCTGATCAGAAGACCAACTCAGCTGACCAGAAGACTTTCAAGGAAAATCAGCAGACCTTTCAAGAAAATCAGAAGACTCTACTCTGCTGATCAGATCACTTCTAAATCATCAAAAAGTCTAATGATTATCCATTTGATCATGTAATTCATTCTAGAGTTGTTCCTGAATGTAATTAAGGAATTCGGCCTATATAAGGAATGTCTTTTACTTATAGAAAACGGCCTTGAATGATCAAATTTTACTAAAATTTAGTCACAACGGCTATTTTTGGTAGTGATGTCATTAGTACTCAATTACTATTTTGCCAGCAAATCAACAATTGCCACATGGCATGCTGAGCCGGCAAAATTAAAGGAATGGACAGAAGATGAAGAAGGATATTCTTGGGTATTACTCCATAATTAAGTCATTTGTGACCGTTGGATGAATGCACAAACCGAGATTTACTGGAGTATTTAAACAACCCTTAAGCCATTCCTCAAACCCTTTCGCTCACAAAACTCAATCGCATTCAACCACTCTCGTTCTGAAAAATCTTTCAAAGCTTTCTAAACCTACAATCCAACACTCAGAATGGGGATCATTGAAATCTATGATGAGAAGACCAAGATCACAGGCACTCTAGATGCAGCAAAGTGGTCTAAGGAAGGGAAGATATTCACTGAGAATGCTCTGTTTTTCAAGGGTAAGCACACTGATGAGAATAAGGAGATTCTTCTTCGATGTCTCAATCTCAAACTCCGTGAATTTCTGGAAGCAGCACCAACCAATGTGTACGAACAAGATGTGCTCGCTTTCTACTCGAATGCAGTGTCCAAAGGCTCATATGTTGAAAGTGTTATGGGTGGACACAAGGTCAAAGTCACTAGGGATATTCTCAAGGACCTGTTTAACCTACCAAGGGGGAAGGTAAACATCTCTACTTACATTATAGGGAGAGAAAAGGAATATATGGAGATGTTTACTAGTGGAAGAGTCAAGGCTATTGATGCCTCTGGAGTTAAGAAGTCTCAACTTGATCTCAAGTTTCAGACTTTGATGGACATAGCAGGAAAGATGTTGCTTGGCAACACGTTTAGTCATGATGCAGTTACCACTCTGAAGGTTAGAGTTATGGCTGCAATTTGGGATCAGATTGATGGATATTGGCAAGGGTTTTTCTTGGACAAAATTGCTCTTGAAGCCAAGAAGGTTACTCTGGACCTGCAATCTAAGGAGTGGAAAGTGACATCCACAGTCAGCTTTGTCAACAAGCTGAGTATCATCCTTCCAGAGATACTCCCAAAGAAGTATAAGATGGGTCCTTCTAAGAAGTTTCACATCTCCAAATATTACTTGAGAAAGGAGGCCCTTGCTGAGGCAGCAAGGTTGAAGGAGGAAAAGAAGAAGAAGTTGGTTGAAACATCCTCCAAAGATGCAGCTGAAGAGGCAGAAGAGTCTGCTCATGACTCTGCTGAAGAGGAAGAGGAGTCTACCAAAGAAGAGGCTCATCAAAAGACTGCTGATGATGATGATGACAATCAGACTCTAGCTCAAAGAAGATATCTGATCAGATCTAGGCTCATCTCCCCATCTGATTCAGATGCTACTCCATCAGCCTCTCCTCTAAAGAAGGCAGGTATCTCTACTCCCTCTCTTAAATCTACTCCTTCAAAACTTTCTAAGGGTCAGAAGAGAAAGAAGAACTCTTCTTCTTTCACAAAGAAGTATAAGAAATCCAGGCTCCCTACTCCCATGAGCATAGCCCCAATTTCATCCTTTAACCCTACTGAAAGTGACAACCCATCTGAACCCTCAATCACTGAAACCCAAACCCCTGCTGTTACCCACAGAGTCTATGACTAGGGTATGCCAAAGGATTCTAGGAATCCCCTCTGAGGTCCCCTCTGTACCAGACACGACTGCAGATGATACAGCTGAACCAGCTGAGAAAGAAGAAAAGGAAAGAGAAGTGCTGACTGTCCCATCTCACTTCTTTCCTAAGCATGAGCTCGATCACTTTATCTATCAACCTCATCAGAGGAAAGGTCGATTGTTGGCTCATCTGGTTGATGTCACAACAAACTTTCTAGAAGAAGGTTACCTAAGTGCGGAAGAAAAGGGAATGGCCCTAGTTGTATACAATCCAACTACCATTCCAATACTTCCACAGGAAGCTCAAGGTACTGCCTCACCCTCTACTTCATCTATTGATATTCGAGCAGATGTGTGTGCTCAAGTCAAGGAAGCAATAGACACACACTTCGACAAAGGGCTAGGCATGCAGTTGGCCAGATTCGTAGAAAAGGCCATTCATGAGCAGAAGACTCGTCTCACCGATCAGATCCTTGACATCGATGACAAGTTCGGTGAGGCACTCCATAATCAGCTAGAGGAGTATCTCAACTTAGAGATGAAGAAATCAGCAGACAGGACCAAGGATCTCTATGCAAATGAGATTAACCGCTTAGAGACCTCCTACAAAAGTAGGCTCGATGATGCTGAAGCAAGAGCCACTGAAGGACAAGCTCTACTTAAATCAGCTGCTGAGGCAAAAGAGAAATTGCAGACTCAGCTGAAGGAGACAGCAGCCAAATTAGAAGCACTCACAACTAAACTTGAAACTGCCTCTTCTTCAAACTCTCATGCTCAGATCCTAGAGCACAGTATCACTCATCTGACCCAAGTCGGCAAAGTCAATTCCATGGCGCTCAAGCAGACTCTGCATGTGGAGATTCTGAATGCCATGAAGCCTTTTGCGGCTGCACTTGCTGAAGCCAAAAAGGGGAAGATGTATTGATAAAAGCTCTGGAAAAGTCTACTGCTCAGCAAGCTGAACTAGTAGTAGCACAAGATGATCTGAATGAAACCTTGGGTAGCTTGAAGAGCAAAATCAAGAACAGACAAGGCAAAGAAGCTGTTCAAGAAGAAACTCAAGCTCCAGCCAAGAGTCTAAAGCTCACTGTCCCCACAGAACAAGGTTCTGAAAAGAGGATGACAAGGAAAAGGAAGGCAGATGAGCAAGCAAAGGCAGATGAGAAATCAGTTCCAGCAGAGCCTACTGCAGAAGAGATAGAGGCTCAAGAACTGAAGAAAAAGAAGATGCTTGAAGCTCAAGAGCTTAAACAAAAGAAGCTAAATGATGCGAAGGCAGTCAAGGCCAAGTTTGATAGGAAAGTGGCCAAGCTCAGGAAAGCTCTTAAAGACAAAGCAAAAGAAGAAACTGTCCTAGTATTTGACAGCACATATGTGGATATGTTGGCACTACAAGATGAGTTACCAAGATGGTATCCTCTGAAGAAGAAATGGCAAATCCAACATCACATAGTGAGAAAGTTTGGTCCCCTTCCTACATATGAAGAAGAATTTCTTCAATTCTCCCAGTTCATGAACGTTGAAGATCAAGAGTTCTGGAAAGAAATAGTCAAGACAGCCAAAGAACTTGACAACTGCAGAATTCTAACTCCAGAAGAACCTAAATGGGATCCTCCCACTCTGGGCTCCGGAAGGACAGACATGATAGAGGTCAAGCGCATCCTGGAGAAGATCTATCTTGAAGAGAATGTTACAGACCCTCAACACATGGAAGATGTTCGAGCTCGTGTGTTCCTTGCCTTCCGCATCTAAATCAACAGAAGACCTGATGAAGACTACTTTAGAAGTTCAAAGGAATCAAGCGGCTGAAATCAAGGAATCAAGCAAACATGGAAAGACTGCCCCAACGGCTAGTCAACTCCAACGGCTAGTTGCAGCAATCATCCCTATAAATACAAGAGGATGAGAAATCACAAACAAGAAGTCACTACGAGAGAATTCACAAAAAGCTAATCAAGCAAGCAAGCAACAAAGCCTTATTCTGTTGAGAATTCTCCAAGAGCCCAGAAATCATTAGAACACCTTCTAGCTCTTAAGTGATTTCCTATCCAACCAAAGAACCTGAATCTTACTCTCATTGTATACTCATTGATTTAGGCACAATGGTTAAGCAATTTATAAGCTTGAACCATTAGTTGGATACATTCAAAAACCCCAAAACCCCCACCATAAGGTTAATTTTTTGAACCCCTGTAAAAGTGCAAGTGCTTCCAATCACTTGTGGAGACCGTAGTAGTTAGGACTGCTCAGATCTCAAAGTCCTACCCTTGGGACTATAAAGGACAAGCCCTTGTAATTTTTGGTAAATTAAAGGGATTAAACATCACGTTAGGACGTGAGAGTGGACGTAGGAACGTATATCCAAACCACTATAAATCTGGTGTCATTTACATTCTGCACTTTACTTTATTGCTTATTCATATCTTTATAAAGTGCATATTGTGTATTTCAAATATCTTCAAACAAGGCCATAATCTTCAAACCAACATCAGCTGAGGTTTTCATTAAGTAAACAAGTTAGTATTTTCAAAAGAACTCAAGAACAAGTCTAAACAAACAGGCCTACTCACTTCCGCATTTAATCTCTTCAACAGATCACTATAGTCATCTAGACCAGCAGACTTGTAGTCCAGCTGACATAGAAATCAGAAGAGGTTCCAAACTCCTTTGAAAAAGTTTTAAAGTATATTCACCCCTCCCCTCTAGACTTTAATCCCATTCACTACTCGTTCAGGGACCAACAATAGTTCTCATTGTTCTTTGTATTCGCATATTGATGTATAGATTATAAGGTGACTAAGCTGAATTATAAAGCTTAAAGTAATGTAATAGTCTTGTTAGAATTAGATGATAGGACTAGTATAGTGTTAGTTCATTATCGAAGTCTACTGAAGAAGAAGACTTGAAGACTCGCGCAAGACAAGACAAGTGTTGAGAGGACTGAAGTTTTGTCTAAGTATGGAGACTAGACAAGTGCGCAAGTTAAAAGAAGGAAATATTTAAGTTGGAAACACGTATGAAGATAAGGACGTTTTATTGAAGAGTTAGTTATGAAATAACTAATTAAACTGAAGAAACGCGTGGATGGATAAGAAGATGCAGTTAGAAGTCGGTTATCAAGAAAGTTTGTTGGATAACTAACTTATCTTGATAGTTGGAAGTCTATAAATACCTTGGTGTATTCTACATTTGAAGACTACTGTTACCGAGATATTTGAAGCATACTAAAGAGATATTCGAAGCAAACAAACTCACAGAGTTCAAGTTCAGAAAGTTCAAGCCAGAAGACAAGTGAAGAAATCGAAGAAGGCTACTACTGGACTAAGAGAAGTTTTACTTTCATAATTTTGTTCAAGTTGCTAGTTACTTGTAAAATAGCTAATTAGATCGAAGATATATCTGGAGATATAATCGAGAAGATCAAAGTCTTATTTCTTGGGACTCTAAGCCACAAGAACACACTACTCGAAGAGAAGAGTAATAAGAATTTAACAACTGGAGTTGTGAGAGTGGATGTAGACAAGTTGTCGAACCACTATAAATCTTGTGTTGTTTACTTTACTGTTTTATTTGTGTTTGATTGATTAACTGCTTAATTGATTAATTGCATATAAGAACAAGACAAGTAGAGTGTTCATAACAGAAGTTCGCGAATTAGTTGAGTATAAATTTGTTGGGCTCATTGTTAATCTTATAAATTCCGCATTGTGTTTTCTGATATATTGAAAGATTTTGAAAAGTCTATTCACCCGATCTAGACATTTTCCTAGCTTACTCAATATTATAAACTCAACTAGGGACCAACAAGTGGTATTAGAGCAGTAGTTTTCAAACTACAGTTTCTTGATAACACCTAAAAGACTTGGGTGAAGTATTGGTTCTTGATTGTTCTTGCTATTATCACCGTTCTTGAAATTCTTGTACTTTTGACTCTCTTGCTATATCTTGATACTAATCTTCTTGAAAACTATGGCAATGGAAATTAGTGCTAATAAACTTCCCAAGTTCTCTGATCAGGACTACGACTACTGGAAGTTGAGAATGGAAGTCATTTTCAGCTCAACGCATGACTTGATGGTGTCCGTGATTAAAGAAGGACCAGTCGTCACGATGGTTCAAAACACTGCTGCCATGGACCCGTCTAAAGCTGTCGGGGTGCTCGTCCCTAAACCCAGGTCTGAACTCACTTCTGAAGAAATGAGGCAGAACAACTTGGACAGTTTGGCCAAGAACTATATTTTACACACCCTTCCCAATGGGTATTTTGGGAAAGTGTTAAAATGTAAGACTGCCAAAGAAATGTGGGATCGACTTGCTGTAATTTGTGAAGGGACTACCCTAATCAAAGAAAGTAAGCTTTCCACAACTGTTCAGAGGTTCGAATCATTTAAGATGAAGGCTGGTGAAAATATAGACCAGTTAGATACTCGTTTCACACGTGTTATGAATGATTTGGAAGTGCTTGGTAAATCATATACGAATCGTGAAATTAACTTGAGAATTCTTAAGAGTCTTGATGCTAGATGGAAGATGGTCAAGATGATCATCAAGAATACTTAGGACATTGATGAATGGTCTGCTGAAACGATGTTCCAAACTCTTAAGGTGCATGAGTTCGATCTAGATGAGGATGATCATATAGCTAGTAGTGATAAGGAGAATGCTGTGTCGAAAAATGTTGCTTTTAAGTCTACTTCGTCTAAGAGCTCTAGAGTAGACAGGTCTAAGTCTAAGACTAAGTCTGCTAGCATAAAAGACGAGTTAGATAAGTCTGATCTCAGTCTGAAAGATCAGATGAACCTTATGGTTAGGAAGTTCGACAGGCTGAACAAGCGCTATGGTAGATATAAGAAGTTCTACAAAGACTATAGAGGTTCTGGTAACAAGGACTCGTCTGAGACTAGACGAGACCGAAACTCGTCTGAAAGGAGAGACGTAGTCTCGAAAGGAAACAGCCGAGATATGAACTCTGAGGATAGGAAGATTAGACGTTCTAATAGACGAGATAAGAGAAGGGATAACTCTCTTGAGAAAAAGTCTACTAACGATCCACTTTGCTTATACTGTGAGAAACCAGGTCATTACATCTACGAATGTCCGGACCTGAGCACCGATGATCGTGAAGAACGTAAAGCAAGGCGTGAACGAAGATACAACCGGGGTAAGAAGGCAATGATGGCTAATGAAGACTCTGAAACGGAATCAGACGAGTTACCATCGTCTTCGTCTAGTTACCCGTCTGATCGTGATGAAGTAGAAGCATTCATAGTGGATGATGGCCTATGCTGTATGGAAAAAACTGAGCAAGAGGTATCATCTGCAACTTCATTTCAATCTTGTGATGAATCAGAATCTGATGAAAGTGATACTGCCGATAGTGGAGTAGGGAGTAGTTTTCATCACTCTACTGGTGTGACTGAAGAAGACCTCCTACTTACTAACAAGGCATTCATTGAAGTCAGCGACGAGAAAATCATCTTAAAACAAGAAATCGTTGATCTTAAGGAAGCCCAGTCTAAAGTAGATCCTAATATAACAGTCCTAAACGAACGCTTGACAGAAGAGTTGAGACAACTCAAAGACAAGTGTGCGTCAACAGACAAGTTATATCAAGACCTACTTAAGACACATGCTACTGAGACAAATGAATTTAATGTTTTAAAGAGCAAGTGCAAAAAGCTTAAAGAACGCAATAAGTTCTTAGAGACTGAGGTCGTAAATCTAGACCTTAAACTTACTGACTTGGTTAAATCTTCAATGATTAATCAAAAACTGTCAGATAGGTATAGGGCTTTAGATGACAAGACAGGGTTGGGTGCATATACACCTGACTCGCCTACTCAAGTCATTGAGAACCCTATTGATGTTGGTTCAAACTCATTGACACATGATAAAGGTAAAAGACCTATGGAATACGATATTAGGACGACTCCCAAAGGCACTGTACAAAAACAGACTAGAGTTAACACTCCAATTGCCAAAGGTGGTAAAAGGAATGTTAACAACAGACCTGTTCCATTTAGAACAACTCGAAAAAGGACCACAAGTCGTGGACGACCAAACCAGGTCAGATATAAGGATTGGTATCCTGAGGAGACGAGTTCTAGACAAGTACAGACTAGATGGAAAGAGCCTAGACCTCCTTTCATAAGGCAGTCTCAGCTCTACTCGTCTAGGCCTAGGAATGTGGCTCCCAAATATCGTACTCAACCAGTCTTGTATCCTCCGCCTGTATCTTATGATATCAAAGGAGAGGAAAGACCTAAACATGTCTATAAACTGTATGGCCCAAATGCATACAAGCCCTACTCTGACTATCAAAGACCCATGCCTACTCAAGTAGAGGTTAAGTCGAAAGGCTACCTCAGACGAGTAGACCCAAGGACTGATGATAGGCCAGACAAGGACACCAGGGTCTTATTTTGTAACAAGCATGGTAGAAAGCTTAAGAGATCAAACTTGTTCAGGACTCCAATGTATATTTGGATTCCATTGAACTCGACTAACCCCCCAGGACCCCAATAGACAAGGAGGGTACCTAAATTATTAAATATCATCAATGCAGGGTCGACTCGACTTGTACAAGAAGGGTGGCTCAGTAGGAGAATCTTGGTACATAAATAGTGGTTGTTCGCACCACATGACTGGTACTAAGGGTCTTCTATCAAGCTACTGCGAGCAAGAAGGACCCAGGGTTATATTCGGTGATAGTTCTATGTCCATTACAAAAGGCTTTGGCTATATCCGAAATGGAGATGTAGAGATACAAGACGTATCCTACGTAGAAGGTTTGAAATACAATCTATTATCTGTTTCTCAATTCTGTGATCGAGGTTATAAAGTGCAGTTTAAAAGCCGAAAGTGCGATGTTGGGAATAAAATGAGATATATTTTGATTGAATACCAAAACCCCTTGAGACATACCTAGTCAAGATTGATTATGTTCTAAGAATGTTAGAACATATATCACAAGGCTAGATGAGAAGTTGAAATGTTAGGCAGCTCTTAGTTTATAAGATGCACAATTTGAGGGGGAACATATGCTTTGAAGTCTATCAAGATCAAGTTTCCTCAAGGCTCAAATTCTGGAATGATTGCCAAGTCCACTGAAAGGACAAGTATGCTGTCCAAAAGAGTTGTCTCAGCAAAATTAAACCAGAACAAGTCTTCTGAAAGACAAACACCAACAATGATGAAGAGATCAAGACAACTATACCCTAAGAGTCTTCAAAGAAACATGCTAAGGGTACATGCAAAAGAAGCACAGGGATAGAGCCAAGTCATCTGAAAAGAGCAAGCCAACTATGCTGATAAGAAAAGTCTGCTGATAGTGATAAGCAGAGTTGTCCATTTGATAAGGAATGCTGTCCTATCATTGGATCAACCTTCAGAAGCCATGTCCATGCTCAATCAAGAGAATCTTGAAGTCAAACATTGGGAAGAGTGCTAAAGAATGAAGACAAAGTCTAAACAGCCGTTTATTACCCAAATGAGGACATGTCACTATTAAGAATCTGTCTTCCAGTTTGAAGAACTCAAGGAAGACATTTATAGCAATTTGGGACTGCCTCTCCAACGGGCAAATCCTCAAATTTGTCTATAAATACAGAAGTGTGAAGACCATTTGAAGCACCTCAACCTTGACAAGAAAAACCAACTATCCTACAAGTCAAAGTGCTTTCAAGCTTTCAAAGAGACTATCTTAGTCTTCATACACTTCATCTAAGCTGAACCCCATTGTATATCCATACAAGCTTAGAGAGATATCCTATCCTTATACACTGATCTTCATTGTAAAGGATATCTCATTAGTTGGAACCTTACTTCAACCCTTACCCCTTTCAAGTGAGAAAGTGAGAAGGTTAAAATAGTAGAAGTGGTAGGAGCTGACTGTTCAGAGAAGAAAAGTTCAGTTCTGAGTTGAGAAGAGGGTACTAGGACTCTAGACATCCTAGGGATCAATTCACCAAGGAGTGGTGTTCTTGATCAAGTGCACCTTGGCACTATAAAACAAGTTAATTCCAAGAGTGAATGAATTATCCTGTTAAACAAGTTACTTTCAAGTACTTCACATACACTCAACACTGCACACAAAACTGAACCTTTTAAAGACATATGCTATAAACTGTGCAAAAACTGAACTGGACAAGTTCCCTGAAAACTGGATTGATTGAATAAGTGATTTCAGAACTTAAAGGAGTTTAAAACTAAAGGGCCAACCACTAATTCCACACATATAACTCCCCTAGATAGTTATTCAACTAAGTACTCAATAGTACTTAGTAGTTTGATTATCTTAGAAGAGTTAATCATATCAGCAGAGTTGTCCAGGACAACCTTGCTGAACTCTGGTTTGATCAAAGTTAAAAAGAAATTTCATACAAGTGTATTCCCCCCCATACACTTGTTATATACTCCTTTCAGGACCAACAAGTGGTATCAGAGCAGGGGTTCAAGGACCACTGCTTCTGAAAATCCATCTTGATTTTCAAAATCACATATTTGATGTGGTCACTGAACTGATCTATCTGAAATCCTATTATTTGTTGACTAACATTTTATCCTTGAGTTATGGCCAACAACAATGTTGTTCCTCATGATGCTGTTCAAGGAATCAACAATATGGCCACCAATCCAGTCAACCATATATCACATCACAAGCTGCCCATGTTCTCAATTGAGAACTATGACTTCTGGAAGATCAGAATGAGAGCTCATCTTGCATCTCTTCATACTGACATGCTGAGAGTGATTACAAGAGGACCCTATATGTTCACTCAAATCAACCCCAGAATAACTGAAGATCAAAGAGCTGACATAAGGGAAGAGATCCCTAAAGATGAAGATGATTTCACTACTAAAGAGAAAAGAAAAGATAACTTGAATTATCTTGCAATGAATACTCTCTATCAAACAATTCCAGATGCAATCATGGGAAGAGTTTACCACTGCACAACAGCCAAAGAAATTTGGGATACTCTTGCTGAAATGTGTGAGGGTACTGAAAAGATAAAGGAGAACAAGCTCCAAGTGGCTGTGCAGAAGTTTGAACAATTCTCAATGGAGCCAGATGAGTCCATTGACAAGTTTGCTGATAGATTCACTGATGTGATAAATGAAATCAACTCCTTGGGCAAGGTGTACTCCAGGAGAGAAGTTGGATTGAAAATCCTGAGAAGTCTCACTCAAAAGTGGGATGTATATGCTGTAATGATGCAGAACACCAAGGATCTCTCCTCCATGCCCATGCAACAAATCTTCTCAGAACTCAAAGCATATGAGTTTGACCTCAATAGAAGAAAGCCAGTAGAGGAATCTTCTCTACCAACCAAGGGAGTGGCATTTAAAACCAAAGCTGCTGAACCAGAAATGCAGTCCACTCTAAGATCATCAAAGTCAGTCTCTAAGGCTGAAATGAAGGAAGAGATAGCCCTCATGGCTAGAAGGTTTGACAAACTCAACTCAAGGTTTGGTAGATACAAGAAATTCTACCAAGACAACAAATTCAGGAGAAGGTACAACTCTCCTGAAGCACAGGCTGAGGACAAAAAGCCTGAAGAGAAAAGATCAGAGGACAAGTACTCTGATATGAGAAGGTCCAGTAGAGTTGAACCTTCATCATCCAAAAGAAGAGATGAATCCAAAAAGGATGATGATGAAGATCTATGCTATAACTGCAAGAAGAAAGGGCACTTCCAGTATGACTGCCCTGAACTCAGCTCTAAGGAAATAAGAGAGAGGCAAGCCAAAAGAGATAAGAAGTTCACCAACAGAAAAGCCATGATGGCTGGTGATGAATCTGACAGTGCTGAAAGCTTCAACTCTTCTGATGGACTGTTCTCAAATAATGATGATGATGATGATGTGTGCAACATGGCATTTGAGGATGATGAGGTATCCTCCACTTCTAGCTCACCATCATTTCTATCACATAACACTAGTGAAGTCAACTTGAAACTTTCCTTTGGGAAGTTGATGGAAGATTTCACTAGGCTGCAAGAATTTCATGACAACTGTGTGAGAGAAAATGAAAGACTTTCAATTGAGCTTTCAAAACCTGTTGAGACAGTAGTTGACATTAAATCTACTGAGTTGTACCAACAAGTCTTGAGAGAGCTTGAGGAAGCAAATCTCAGGATAGTTGACCAACAAGGACAGATTGATGCTCAATTACTTACTCAGAAGAGAAAAGATTTTGAACTAAAAATTCTTCAAGCAAAATTTGAAAACCTCTCACATGAGTATGACATTCTAAAATCAAGTGAAGAGAGCCTGAAATTAAAGATGTCTGCCTTGAACAAATCCTCTAGAGCTATAGAGGAAATTCAAAGTTATCAAAGACCTATGGCTCAAAGAAGTGGATTAGGCTTTGATCCATTTGAATCTTCACCTTGTCTTAGTGTTGCTTCAACAAGTAACACTAAGAAAATCTTTGTTAAATCAGTGACACAACAAGCTGAAAATGAAATAATTCAGCCACTGAACAAAGGGAAGGGCAAAATGAATGAAATGCCCACTCAATTGCTTCAGGAGACTAGGCCCAAACCCTTGGAAAAGGTCAAGGCTCCTGAACATAAGAGGAATGTTGGTCAGCAGAGTAGACCCAATTGAAGGGCAACTCTCCTGAACAATGTTCAGAGGAGTTATCCAAGGTATGATCAGCCTAGGCCAACTCTGCTGAGGAAGCCTCAGCTGAACAGACCTAAGTACAACTATCCTCAAAGGCAAAATAAAATGAGACAACCAAAACCCTTCATGCCAAAGGGTAATGGTCATAAGAATGCCTTCCCTCAAAGATTTCATCAAGCTACACAAAGAACTCATAAGTTCAGGAGATTTGACACCTCTCTAGAAACTTATAGAGTTAACACTTTCACACACACTTTCCCAAAGGCATTTAAGGGAAAGACAGTGTATGTTGATGCACAAGGAAAACAACTTAGCCACCTTGAATCAATCAGGGTAATTAGGCAAGTTTGGGTTCCTAAAGGTACAACTAACCTCTCAGGACCCAAAATTTAAAGGGTACCTAAAACTTGCTAATTGCAGGTACCTTTGGGCCACAAGAGGATGAGGAGTATGAGCAAAAAGTCAGCATGGTACCTTGACAGTGGATGCTCAAGGCACATGACTGGAAATAAAGAACTCCTCACTGATTTTACTGAAAAAGAAGGCCCAAATGTCACATTTGGAGACAGCTCACAAGCAACAACAAAAGGTTATGGTACTTTGATGATTGGTAACATCAAAGTGTCCAATGTATCTTATGTAGCTGGTCTCAAATATAATCTCCTAAGTATCAGTCAATTCTGTGATAAAGGTTTCAATGTTGAGTTTTCAAGTGGAAAATTCTTAATCAAAGATAAGACTCAACAAACTCTCTTGACTGGAACTAGGAAGGGAAATGTGTATTTTGCTGACTGGGACAAGTCTACTGATGCTGCATGTTTCATTGCTAAGAGCACTAGTGAACAAAGTTGGTTATGGCATAAAAGACTAAACCATCTGAATTTCAAATCAATGAACAAACTTGCTAGAAATGCATTAGTTAAAGGACTCATCCATGCTAAATTATTCCAAACTCTTAGAACATGCACGTCATGAGCCAACCCCCCTCAGACTCATTGCTCTTAAAAGCAACTGAGGTACCTTCAATTGAGCCCAACCCTTCTGAAGCCAATCCTCCTGAACTCAATTTTCCTGAAGCTGCACTTCATGAGACCACATCCAACTCCCCTATAGCCCAAAGTTCTCAATCCAATGAGAATGAGGAGGAGTATACTTATGAAAGTATGCTCAGAGGTGGAGCTAGAGCTACTGTGGACAGCTTGTACCCACAGTTTGCTGAATTTCCTAGAATTCAGAAGATGTTCCATGACTTGAGAATGCTAGTAGATGTCAAGGACAAAACACTGATGGAGATATCTCAAGTCATCCAAGATAAGGGTGCAAACTGGTGGCAAGTGGAGGAAAGTAGACTGCTACACTTTGCTGGTGTGCTCAAGACAAGATTCCTCACTAATGAGGAAGTTTTTGCCAAGTTAGTAGCAATAAAGATAGATGAAGAAAAGGAGAGAATTTCTAAGGGAATAAGGCACCCTGATAGCAGTTCAAGTGATGATGGGAATGATGATCCCTCAAACCCTTCCAACCCTCCTCAAGACAACCCTTCTGAACCCTCCCAGACCAATATCCCTGAACCTTCCCAACCCAAACCTTCTGAAACTAGCAGGTTCTCAGAACCTCTTGTTACCTATGTTAGAAAAGGCTCTGTATCCTCAGAGGTGTTGACCAAGGTTGGTGACACAGCCAAGGACACATCTGCCAATGAAGGTTCTACTGAACCTGAGGCACAGCCTAAAGATGTTGAGGTTTCTATTTTAGAGGCTAGTTTGGTTAAGGCCTATTCAGTGTCAGGAGAGTTGGACACTGATCAGCCCTTGATCAATCAGGATGACTCAGTGGCTGCTGATAGAAGCACTGTGATCTCCCCACAACTGCCATCTCTGAACCTTGTTGAAGGTGGAGTTGATGCAGGTTTAAATGAAGGAGTGGAAAAGGAGAATTTAGTTGAAAAACCAGAGGGTGTTGTGGATGAAAGAGAGGTAGTAATTACTCATATTGTGAGTGTACCACAAATAGAGGGTGGTATAAGTGAGGAAGGACAGGTTATTCTTGAAGTCAAATCTGAACTTCAAGAATCCCTTGATGAAAGGAGGCCTGATTCCTTAAGTGAGCACATTATTCATGAAGGAAGAAAAGAATTAGTTGAAAATGAGCAGAAGAGTGCTGATGTATCAGAGTCTTATCCAAAAAAATTTGAGGGTGATGAGTGCTTATTTCCTAACATTTTCTATTTGTCTAATATTGCATGAATTTCCCTTGACCAAATTTTTGCAGATGAGTTCTTAACAGATGCACCCATCCAAGTAGATTCTGGATCAGCACAAGCCTTGCTTGGGTTACAATCAGAGAAATTGGACTCCTTAGCTCATCAACTCCAATCTGCCCATGCTGAAACATCTGGAGCATTGAATGAGCAAGGAAGAACTCTAGCATTTGTGGAGATGAGATTAACTGGCTCTGAAGATGTAGTGCTCCCTACATTGGAAGCAAGGATAAGTGGAGTGGAAACTGGTCTCCAAACCATTTCCACTGAGGTTCAGAAAGCCAAATCCACCATGGAATCCATCTCAGAGGAGGTCAAGAAGGAACAACAGCTGCTGAGAGATAATCACAATGCAAATGTCAAAGCTCTCAGACTGACTGTAAAGCAAGCCCTTGGAAAGAAGACTGCATTACAGAGGAAAAGAGCTGAGGATCAAAGGCTAGCAATGGTGAAGGCTGCATCTGAAAAGTTTTCACAAGAAGTAATGGCCAACATTGATGAAGGTGCAGTGGCCAACCTCACTGAGCTCTTAAAGGCCCAATTGGATGCATCTCTAAGAACAACCTTGGAAGAGGTTGTTGAGCAAAAGATGACGCCTGTTCTAGCTTTCCTTAGCTTGAGCAGTGATAGAATGCAGAATATACAAGATGAGAATGTATATCTGTTGGAAGAGATGAAATCTCTGAACCTATCCCAATCCCTGATGGCTACAACAATGAGTGAGCTCAAACCTCAGTGTTTTGATGCTGCCAAAAAGGGGAAAAGGTAAAGAGCAAGGGCCAAAGGTGCCTTGATTATTGGAGGTTCAGACAAGGGCAAGGAAAAAGCTGCTGAAGATAAGGGAAAAGAGCCAGCAGTGCTGAACTTGGAAGATCTTGAAGAAGAAGAGCAGTTAGCCATAGCATTGAAGGCTTCTATGGCATCAGCACACGAAGAAAGGGCTAGATTTCAATAGAGACCAGGAGGAGAAGTTTATGGATTGGACAAAGGTGCTGAAGGTGTCCAAACCAGAGGCCAAATCAAGAAGGCCAAGGGAAACAAAAGAAAAGCTGAAACATTCACTGATTTTCCCAACAGCCTAGAACTTCTTCTTGAGTTCAGAGTTGTAGAGGAATCAATTCCCAAGAAGAAGAACAAAACTGCTGAAAAGCCCAAAACTGCTGAAAAGCCCAAAACTGCTGAAAAGGACAAAACTGCTGAAGTGTCCAAGACTGCTGAACAAGACAAGTCTTCTGAAACTGAAAAGTCTACTGAGACTAAGTCTAGTGAAGGTGCCAAAGCTACTGAAGATATAGAAGAGCTATATGATGAAGGCTTTGGACCTGGACCAAAGAAGACAAAAGTTCTAATACTGAATGATCCATCAAAACTGTTTCATGAAGGGTATGGCAAAGACCCTGAAACACAGCAGAAATTGGACATGATGAAAGCCAAAGAAAAGATGGATCTAATTGAGGAAGCAAACAGAGCAAGGGATAAAAGAAGAGCTGACTTTCAAAAACCAAGGAGAAGAAGAGCAACATACAGCAAGATGAAGCCACAACTACTGATCCCCATGGACACCAAATATCCTCACTTGGATAAATGGGTGCCAATTCAGCTTAATGACTCATGGGAAGAGGCCAAAAGGGAGTTTGTCTATGACTATTATGTCATTGATAGGTGGAATGGAAGGGAAGTTAACACCACCTTTGCTGAATTCATGATTGAATACTTCAGAGATCTTTATCAGCAACTACTTGCAGCTGCTGATCTTGCAAGGATTGAATTCACTGCTCCCAAGCCAATCATCTATATGCCTCCCAAGCTGGAAGGATGGATTGATCAATCTAGGATTCTCCAAGAGTTCCTAGAAATTGTGAAGCTGAACAAGATGGTTCTTGGACTAAAGGAACCAACCAAGAAGCCATGGAGCTGAAAAGAAGAGTGTGGGCACAATATGGGATGGTGCCACCAAAGGAGGATGATCTCTGAAATGGCTAATTTTTCTGACCTTTCTGTGCTAACATGGATGAAAACTTATCTTGGTTAAAGATCAGTTCTATATCTGGTCATCTATGCTGAAGCTATTCAAGAATGCTATCATGTGCTAAGCTCTATTTTGGTTGATAAGTTGTTTGCTCTGATATCCATAAGTCTGAAAATCATCAATGATAAATATATGCTCTGATGTAATAGTGTTTAGACTCATGCTCTGATATGTTAGTTTCAACTATCAACATGCTTGTAATGTATTTTAAATGAATGATAGTTGAACACCTTTTGAATCAAGAAACACTGTTACAGAAATCTCTCTATGCCTATTCTTGAAACCTATTTGGAACATGAATGGTGAATACACTAACACATTCTTTTTCAGGAAAATTGACTCTAGTCATGCCTTCTGAAGATAAATGTAATAGATGTAGTCAAGTCACCTTCTTGCATAGAATGTATAGGTTTTGGCATCATCAAAAAGGGGGAAATTGTTGGGAATAAAATGAGATGTGTTTTGATTGAATACCAAAACCCCCTGAGACATGCCTAGTCAAGATTGATTATGTTCTAAGAATGTTAGAACATATAGCATAAAGATAGATGAGAAGCTGAAATGTTAGGCAACTCTTAGTTTATAAGATGCACAATTTGAGGGGGAACATATGCTTTGAAGTCTATCAAGATCAAGTTCCCTCAAGGCTCAAATTCTGGAATGATTGCCAAGTCCACTGAAAGGACAAGTATGTTGTCCAAAAGAGTTGTCTCAGCAAAATTAAACCAGAACAAGTCTTCTGAAAGACAAAGACCAACAATGATGAAGAGATCAAGACAACTATACCCTAAGAGTCTTCAAAGAAACATGCTAAGGGTACATGCACAAGAAGCACATGGATAGAGCGCCAACTATGCTGATAAGCAAAGTCTGCTGATAGTGATAAGCAGAGTTGTCCATTTGATAAGGAATGCTGTCCTATCATTGGATCAACCTTCAGAAGCCATGTCCATGCTCAATCAAGAGAATCTTGAATTCAAACATTGGGAAGAGTGCTAAAGAATGAAGACAAAGTCTAAACAGCCGTTTATTACCCAAATGAGGACATGTCACTATCAAGAATCTGTCTTCCAGTTTGAAGAACTCAAGGAAGACATTTATAGCAATTTGGGACTACCTCTCCAACGGGCAAATCCTCAAATTTGTCTATAAATACAGAAGTGTGAAGACCATTTGAAGCACCTCAACCTTGACAAGAAAAACCAACTATCCTACAAGTCAAAGTGCTTTCAAAGAGACTATCTTAGTCTTCATACACTTCATCTAAGCTGAACTCCATTGTATATCCATACAAGCTTAGAGAGATATCATATCCTTATACACTGATCTTCATTGTAAAGGATATCTCATTAGTTGGAACCTTACTTCAACCCTTACCCCTTTCAAGTGAGAAAGTGAGAAGGTTGTAATAGTAGAAGTGGTAGGAGCTGACTGTTCAGAGAAGAACAGTTCAGTTCTGAGTTGAGAAGAGGGTACTAGGACTCTAGAAATCCTAGGGATCAATTCACCAAGGAGTGGTGTTCTTGATCAAGAGCACCTTGGCACTATAAAACAAGTTAATTCCAAGAGTTAAGGAATTATCCTGTTAAATCAGGGAAAGTGGATGTAGGAGCTTGAGTCTCTGAACCACTATAAACCATTGTATTGATTTACTTTCAAGTACTTTACATACACTCAACACTGCACACAAAACTGAACCTTTCAAAGACATATGCTATAAACTGTGCAAAAACTGAACTGGACAACTTCCCTGAAAACTGGATTGATTGATTATGATTTCAGAACTTAAAGGAGTTTAAAACTAAAGGGACAACCACTAATTCCGCACATATAACTCCCCTAGATAGATATTCAACTAAGTACTCAATAGTACTTAGTAGTTTGATTATCTTAGAAGAGTTAATCATATCAGCAGAGTTGTCCAGGACAACCTTGTTGAACTCTGGTTTGATCAAAGTTAAAAAGAAATTTCAGACAAGTGTATTCCCCCCCCCCCCCCATACACTTGTGATATACTCCTTTCAGGACCAACGTGCGATATAATAAATAAGAGGACTCATACCGTACTGCTCGTCGGCATAAGATAAGGCAGTGTATATATTGTGAATTGGAATAGTTGTCCGCGGGACACTTGCCTTCTTAGCAAAAATCCTAAAGAGATCAGTTGGCTTTGGCATAGACGCCTTTGTCACATGAACTTTAAGGTGATTAATAAGATTGCAAGAGATTACCTTGTTGAAGGTATACCCAACAAAATCTATTACAAATCACATGTATGCGATGCCTGTCAGAAAGGTAAACAGGTAAAATGTTCCTTTAAATCTATTCCAGCTCTCTCAACAAGTAGAGTTCTTGAACTTCTACATATGAACCTACATGGCCCAATTACTCCTTCAACTTTAAACGGTAGAAGGTACACACTTGTTGTGGTAGACGACTATTCTAAGTTCACTTGGGTAGTCTTCTTACACAAGAAGAGTGATACACAAACACTCCTACCTGATCTGTTGAAGAAGATTTAAGTTGAGAAGAATCAGTCCATTGTCAAGATCCGTAGTGACAAGGGTACTGAATTCATTAACTGCTATATCAAAGATTTTTGTTCTAAACGTCGTATCCAGCACCTTACTAGTGCATAAAGGACACCGCAACAAAACGGAGTAGCAGAACGAAGGAACAGAACTCTGAAGGAGGCCTGCAGGACCATGCTGACTGAGTATAATACTCCTCAAAAGTTTTGGGCAGAAGCGATCAATACTGCATGCCACTCCCAAAACAGAAGTGCTATCAATAAAGCACTAGGTAAGACGCCCTACGAGGTATCGAAAGGTCGAAAACCAAGAATTTCTTATTTCCATATATTTGGTTGTAAGTGTTTCATCCATAACAATGGGAAAAGTAAGTTGAATGCATTCGATGCTAAAGCAGGCGAGGGGATATTCTTAGGATACTCCTCGACTAGCAAAGCATTTAGAGTATTCAACTACTCTACTCTATGTGTGGAAGAAACACCACATGTTGTTTTCGATGAATCTCGACAGGACTCATCTGCCGACCAGATCAGTAAGAAAGTAACCGATCTATCAATTGAAACTGATAAAGAATCAGATGTTTACGAATCTGTTCAAGCCTATAATCCATTCATGAAAGCCCTCGAGTCAGATGATAAGGAGAAAGTAAGTGCTCAAGGTAAGTCTACTAGACTAGTTGCCATGCCTACGCTAGTCGACTCGTCTACTCCTATTAAATCTCCTGATACAAACGATGTTCAAATGCATGATGCTATAGTTGATTTAGATGATGATAGTATGCATGCTAAGACTAGAAAAACATGGAAATCTGCGCATGATACTGAAAATATCATTGGTGACTCTACAATTGGTGTGAAGACTAGACGATAACTCTTTGAGTCGCAAGAACAGCCTAGTCCATCTATGTTTTACTGGTGTTGTTTCCTCTCATCTATCGAGACTAAAACCATTAATGAGGCATTGGCTGATAGTAATTAGATCATCGCTATGCAAGACGAGTTGAACCAGTTTGTTCGAAACGACGTCTGGGAACTTGTCGATAGGCCTACACATCATAATGTAGTTGGCACACGATGAATTTTCAAGAATAAGAAAGATGAGAATGATGTAGTCGTTAGAAATAAGGCTAGATTAGTAGCCCAAGGCTATTCTCAACCTGAAGGCATAGATTATGATGAAACTTATGCACATGTTGCTAGACTAGAAGCTATTAGATTGTTTCTTGCATATGCTGCTTATATGAAGTTTAATGTATATCAAATGGATGTTAAAAGTGCATTTCTTAACGGTATTCTTGAGGAAGAAGTGTATGCAGAACAACCTCCAGGTTTCGAGGTGAAAGGCAACCAAGTGTATAAGTTGAAGAAAGCCTTATACGGATTGAAACAAGCTCCAAGAGCATGGTACGATACTTTTTCTCAATTTCTATTAGAAAATGGTTTTACTAAGGGCAAGGTCGATAGAACCTTGTTCAGAAGACAAGAAGGTAAGGATATCCTACTTGTTCAAATTTACGTGGATGATATCATTTTCGGATCACCCAACAAAAAGCTGAGTGAAAGTTTTTCAACACTCGTGCAAAGTAAGTTTGAAATGTCAATGATGGGAGAAATGACTTATTTTCTTGGACTTCAAGTAAAACAAACTCCCGATGAGATTTTCATAAATCAAGCCAAGTATACTAAAAATATACTAGACAAGTATGGTATTAAGACTTGCAAATCTTCTGGAGTACCTATGCTACCTACCTACATGATGGATCCAGACGAGAACAGTAAGTATGCTGATCAAACATACTATCGTGGTCTTATTGGTTCATTACTGTACTTAACTGCTAGTAGACCTGATCTTGCATTTTCTGTTGGCGTATGTGCTCGATTTCAACCTAATCCAAAAGAGAGTCATATAGAAACCACTAAACGGATACTGAAATATTTGAAAGGAACCATCAATCGTGGTATATGGTATCCTTCAAATGATGATTTATCCCTAAGTGGCTAGTCTGATTCTGATTTTGGTGGCTGTAGAATAGATAGGAAATCTACTTCCGGTTCTTATCAATTCTTAGGCACAAAACTCATTTCATGGTTTTCAAAAAAGTAGACAAGTGTTGCTACCTCTACTACTGAAGCCGAGTACATGGCTGCTAGTAGTTGTTGTAGTCAATTATTGTGGCTTATTCAACAGCTTAGAGACTATAATATTTGTGAATCAAATGTTCCCATATTTTGTGATAGTAACAGTGTTATTACCATTACACAAAATCTTGTTTTGCACAAACGTTGTAAGCATGTTGATGTGAAACATCATTTCATACGTGATCATGTAGAAAAGAAGGATATTCGCATGGAAAAGATTCACACTGATTTTCAAAGAGCTGACATTTTCACAAAACCATTACCTGAGGCTCGTTTTCGTGAGTTATGCATTAATCTAGGACTAATTGATCTATACCCTTCTAGTATGTAGCTGTGTACTAACTAGACAGGTACATCACAAAGAAGAAAGGAGAACAGACAAGTTACCACAAAAACAGAGCACTCGTCTACTCGTCAACAAGTCAGGTAAACAAGGTTAGACAAGATGACCAAACAACCCGATGAGAAAGCTGGTAAAGCTGAGGGTAATACTAAGGGAATAAACATTTAAGGGGGAATCTTTGATTTCTTAAATATCCTTATGTTGAGTCTTAAGTGTGTTAAAAGTCATCTTGTTCGAAACCTTGAAGTTCTGTAGTTGATCGATATTCAACATAATTATCCTACTCTACTACTTGTACCTATATTCACACGTCGCATAAGATGAGACAGGTACATGAAGTTGTTCGATACTCAGACAGACAAAGCATAGTCGAAGGGGGAACTCGTCTGGTGCCAAATAAGTCCACTGATCTGTTCTGATGAACTCGAACAGACAAGATAAGATCTTTCATGATTTAAAATTCTATAAGTGTTAAGTTGTTTGATTAAGGATATTAATGTAATTTGATAATGAAAATTTTGGAAAACCTAGAATTGGATATGTACACTCCATTTAATGAGGTGTATACACCCAGTTCCCGCCTAAATTCTACTACGCTAGGTCAGATGAGTACACTCCTCTGTCCTAACCAATAGAAAAGGTGGATTCCAAATATTACAATATCAAATCACACAATCGTCTCGATTACGCAACTGAATTCCAAAGGTCTTCACCGTTGGATCAAACCTCTTAATCTTGGTCGTCGATTCAAAATTCTGTTGTAACAAAAACACTCCACTTTTCTAAAACCATTCCTCACGTTTACACTTTACTCTCCTACTCTCAAGCATTCAAGAGTTCTTGCAAATCTCTTAACTGCTTGTTCCCTCATATCGTTACTACTATGTCGATCGTTTCTATGTTCGATGTTCGTACTAACATGCAGGCGAGGTTCGATTTAGGGAAATATACCTCGGAAGGGAAGGTGCATGTTGAAGGATCAGTGTTCTTCAATGGAAGACATATAGACAATAACAAGGAGATCCTGATTAAATGTCTTAGGCGTGGGTTGAGACCATATTTGGAGGCATTTCCAGAAGTGGTGTATGAGGAAGAGGTGCTCGAGTTCTATGCAACTGCTACCAGACAAGGTGACTCCATCGAAGCGTTCGTTAGTGGAAGCCGGGTGGAAATCACTCGAGAAGTTATGTTCGAAACATTGAAATTACCTTCGGGTACGATTGATGTGGAGATGTATGGTCAAGGGCAGGAGCTGAGGTATCTTAGCATATTTTGTGGAAAGAAATTAAAATTGAATCGAGATGGAAAGATTTCGTCTGTCAAGAAGAAGGAATTGCCAGACAAGTACAAGACACTTCGTGATATTGCTAGCAAGATGTTACTTGGAGTTACAGGAAGCTTTGATTCTGTAACACTTCAAAAGACGAGAGTGATGGCCGCAATCTATGACGGTATCACTGATGGACATTGGTACAAGCTTTTCTTGGATAGGCTGATGTATTTCGAGAAAATGTTCGTGTTGACACCGATTCTGCTGAATGGGTGGTGTCTGCAGCTGTAAGCTTCGGCAACAAGCTTAGTATTTTGCTACCCGTCTTACTCCCAAACAAGACAAATTGGAGCAAGGGCAAGCCATTTCATGTCTTTAAGCATTACTTGAAGAAGGATGTTCTTGATAGACAAGCAGAGCAGAGGTCGCTTGAATGTGGGCAAATTAGGATAAATCCACGAGATGTTATGTTGGAAGCTATCCCGTCTGATGTTGAGGAAGACGAGGCAGAGGCTGAGGTTGGAACTAGTGGTGCACTAGTTGAGTATGTTTCTGATGAAGCGATGATTGAACTGATTGGTGATTCAGAAGAAACAGAATCGGATAATGGCTCGGAAAAGGAAGCAGAGAATCCGGAAACCTATCGACTGGTGAGAGTCGAGTCGAGTCGAGTCCCTCGCCAGACAAGTCGACTGAAAGGGTTAGTACATCTACTCGTACTATTTCAATTCCGCTGAATATTCAGGTTAAAACCAAGGCAAGATCTCTCCGATCTCGTGCCAGACCTGTACCCAAAACCTCTTCGTTGGCAATTCAACCATTGAGATCCAACGTTACCCAACACACTACTATATATGATACAACTGATACTTTGACAGTTGTCAAACCAAACCAAACCACATCACAGCCCCCAGAAACCACAATCCAAATTCCCATTACCTCAACAGAATATGTTGAACCCATAAACCCATCTGTTTCGGGAACTCCACTAGTTACCACTGCAACAACTGAGTTAAGGACCCCACTTACTCAGACCCCTACCGTAAATAGATTTGAATCCCTAGTCGATTATCCAATGTGTTTACGCGAGAAGAGGCTGCGTGCACGAATGGCTAGAAATTTAAGGAAGATGCTGCCTACAGTTGAGATCGATACATCTTCAGAGTTGTATGAGAAGCTGATCCGGATATGCACTTGGGTTGCATTGAAGAAAGGTCCAACTGAAGATATTTTCGAAGTTATCAATGGAATGGGTGGAATTGTAAATTTCCAAGATTGGGAAATGGAGCAAATGGAAAACAGTGGTGTTAAAGATCATTCTGAACTCCTACCACCGTATGCCTTGACTTATCTTGTCAAGAGGATGCTGAACATTTCTGATGATATTCTGTCGTCGGAAGCTAAATCAAGTGTTGGAATTCAAGTTCAAGAATCTGATCTTGTAGAAGACGAGTTGATGCTGGAAGCGGAGCCAGTAGAAGAGTTGATGTCTACTGATCCAGTTCTCGATCTTGAGAATGTATCTGATCAGATGAGAGGACTGGTGTTCAAATTTCAGGTGGAACATGCTTATGGTCCAAGACCAGACGTTGGTCAAATCAATAGATATGTTGAGACATACTTTCGAGCAGAGTTAAGTAGCTATGTGAAGAAGCTACATGACTTAGTAAAGAAAGAATTTGAAGATGCTGAAAGAAGGACAATGGAAGCAAGGTTGGCAATCGTTCCTTACTGTCCGCAGATTAGTCTGAAAGCAATAGCTAGAAGTGTTATTCCAGATGAAGCAGTAGAAGACGAGGTCGTGTCTACTGGTCTGGAAGATAATTTGATTGAAGCTCAAGTATTTGATGTTGATGAGCTCATGGTTGAAGCTATTCCTGAAGATGATTTTCCTGTTACTGCTCAAACTACTCAAGTATTTTCAACAGCGTTCTTAGATGAGTTGAAAATGGATTTGAGGCAAGTAGTATAGTCGTCTATCGATGAATTTTTGAAGACATACGTAAAGCATGTACTAGAAGAGAATAATAAGTCTCTTGTTGATAGTTCAAGAGAACTGATAGTTGGTGAGGTGAATCGGATGGATGCCACCTTCAGACAAGAGATGTATACTCAGCTAGAAGACTTCTTGCAAAGACATATCAACTATTCAGAGAAGTGTTCTATTGATTTTGCTAGAACTTTGGCCGAGGAATCAAAGAAGATGGAAAGGTTGTATCGCGTGAAGATTGAGATAGCAGATGCGTAGAGAATAGAAGCACAAGATCAGTTGGTGCAAGCTAGAGCGTTGCTAAGAGAGATGACTGAAGAAAACAGACTACTTCAGTTAACTGCAACTCACTTCAAGATTAAATTGAATTTATGTACTCAGAAGCTGGAGCTAGTTGCTACTAAACTAGACAAGCTGAGTCAGGATAGGTCTCATTAGAAGCAGATTGATAGAGCTGCTGAGATGATGAAGGAAGCGATCAAGGAAGAGATGACTCGTTTTACCTCTCTATTCACTCTTAAGGCTAGTGATGAAGCCAAAAACGGGGAAGAGATCAAAGCGGTGAAGTTTGCTGAATCTAAGGAAACTAATGTTGCTGCATCAGAAGAGACTAGTAGGCCAAAAAGAAGAAGGCTAGTCAAGAAAGCAGATCTTCAACAGATCGGTGCTAGTGTAGAAGAGCAAAAGTGGTTGATTAAAGGAAAAGGTGTTGTAATTGAAGAAGCTCAACCCAGAACGAGACAAGTCAAGAGAAAACTTGTTCTTGAGAAGAAGAAAGAAGTATTGGGTGAAATACTTGCAGATATTGGTGATGAAGAGGTCGAAGCTCTTCATAAGAAGCAAAAAGTTGAAGATTATCATTATGCTAACAAGAAGTTGTTAGGTAAACATATCAACAGGTTGCAGAAAATGAAAGCTGATCTAGATGTGATTGAAGATTCCCACATTGATAAATTCATAGACAACGAGCATAGAGATGCTTGGTTGAGTGTTAAGATGAAATGGGAGCTAGATCACTGGATAATAAGAAAGTTTGGAGATGCAGATAGCAAATAAGAGTTGTTCGCTGTGTTTGACAAGTTCATGGAAGCTGAGAATGAGAATCTTTGGAACTTAATCATGCGAATTGCAACTGTTGTTGGCTATAATATTTTGGTGCCTGATTTTCCTAAGTGGGAAACGCCAATGTTAAGTTCTGGAAAGCGGATCGACTTCAACAGGGTGAAGAAGTTCGAAGAAGAGTTGCTCGAGAAAGAGAAGATCGACAATGAAGATCATATTTCAGACATTCATAGAAGAATCCTCGAAGCATTCAGTATTCCGAATCCAGACATAGATAACATCAGTGAATAATTGTAAGTATTTTATTTAGTCTTATTTTGATTTTGAATGAATGAAAAGATAACACATTTTGAGAATATAACTACTTAACTAGTCTACTAACGCGAAATAATTCAAGTAGTTTTGGCTTCATCAAAAAGGGGGAAATTGTTGGGATATGAATCCTGTTACAAGTCCTAAATGATGAAAAGATGAGTTGAGTTTTGATAAGACAAAAGAAGACTTGAATAATTTCTAAGTGTTGACTAGTGTAGTCTAGTTATGTAAGTCGTCGTGAGCAGATCAGTAGAGTACAAAAAGAAGAGTATGAAAGAAAAGACAAGTACATTTTATAAGTACTATGTTATATATGTGATAGGTGTTATACTGAGCTATTTGATCATTGTATAGAAGCTCATAGTTCCTATTGTTCTTTGTATTCACATATTGATGTATAGATGATAAGGTGACTAAGCTGAATTATAAAGCTTAAAGTAATGTAATAGTCTTGTTAGAATTAGATGATAGGACTAGTATAGTGTTAGTTCATTATCGAAGTCTACTGAAGAAGAAGACTTGAAGACTCGCGCAAGACAAGACAAGTGTTGAGAGGACTAAAGATTTGTCTAAGTATGGAGACTAGACAAGTGCGCAAGTTAAAAGAAGGAACTATTTAAGTTGGAAACGCGTATGAAGATAAGGTCGTTTTATTGAAGAGTTAGTTATGAAATAACTAATTAAACTGAAGAAACGCGTGGATGGATAAGAAGAAGCGGTTAGAAGTCAGTTATCAAGAAAGTTTGTTGGATAACTAACTTATCTTGATAGTTGGAAGTCTATAAATACCTTGGTGTATTCTACATTTAAAGACTACTGTTACCGAGATATTTGAAGCATACTAAAGAGATATTCGAAGCAAACAAACTCACAGAGTTCAAATTCAGAAAGTTCTAGCCAGAAGACAAGTGAAGAAATCGAAGAATGCTACTACTGGACTAAGAGAAGTTTTACTTTCATAGTTTTGTTCAAGTTGCTAGTTACTTGTAAAATAGCTAGTTAGATCGAAGATATATCTGGAGATATAATCGAGAAGATCAAAGTCTTATTTCTTGGGACTCTAAGCCACAAGAACACACTACTCGAAGAGAAGAGTAATAAGAATTTCGCAACTGAAGTTGTGAGAGTGGATGTAGACAAGTTGTTGAACCACTATAAATATTGTGTTGTTTACTTTACTGTTTTATTTGTGTTTGATTGATTAACTGCTTAATTGATTAATTGCATATAAGAACAAGACAAGTAGAGTGTTCATAACAGAAGTTCGCGAATTAGTTGAGTATAAATTTGTTGGGCTCATTGTTAATCTGATAAATTCCGCATTGTGTATTCTGATATATTGAAAGATTTTGAAAACTCTATTAACTCCCCCTCTAGACATTTTCCTAGCTTACTCAATATTATAAACTCAACTAGGGACCAACAAACATATTTATACAAAAACTCACATAGGACAATTAAAACAATAAATCACATAATATTAAAGTAGGCATTGTAAAAGTTAACGAGATTTACCCCACCTATTAGTTTGGAAAGTTATGAGGTATCCTCCCCTCTTAGTTCCAAGTCCTTTCCCACTTCTCGTACTTTAAATCCTAGAATAATATTTCTACCACTTAGTTCATAGGATGAACAATAATTATAGTCTAATTCTAGAAGTGAAAATGTTGGACAAACATAGAAATGAAAGGATTTAGGAAAAAGTATATTTTTGTAAATGTTTAGGGACTGAATGACATATTTAAATAATCTGGAAGTTCAATTTTTTTTACACAAAACAGTAGGTTTCGAAATTTGGGGTTAAATGCCACTGATTTCGTTCAAAACGGATGAAAAATGAACATTTTACGTGCATTTGAAGTTCTAGGGGCATCGTTGCAAATTTCTGAAAAAGTTGTGACTTTTTCGTAAATAAAAATAATGCATTTTCGTAAATAATAAAAGTGAATTTACTAGCTGGATATATATTTGACTTGGGCCAAAATATAGATGTCTATCGGGTTGGCCCTAGCCCTATAGGGTCAGCCCTACAGGGCTACGGGCTAAACAGGCTAGGGCCTTAACCGATTCATACTTAACGATCCTACAATTGTTAGGACCTAACCCTAACACTAGCGGACCACGGGTTAAACGGGCCACTAACGGGCTATAATATTTTCATTTCTTTTAAAATTAAAGGTCCCAATTGGCATGTCCAACAAACAAATAAAATAGAAAAATAAAATAATTAGTTAATGATCGGTAAATTAGAAAATAAAAGTATGTTTTAAACATAATTCTATAACTCATTGGTCTTTAATTATGGCTAAATACAGCTAAACAAATATCATAATATAATAAAAAAAAATAGTAATATTGATTAATGGATGGTAATGAAGTACTTAATGTTTATATTTATGAATATGGGCCAAATGATTCAAAATTTGTTCTAAGGTTATGTATTTAAAAAAAAAAAAAGTAACTACTTGGGCTAGCGGGCTGGCCCTGTAGACCTTCGGGATGGCCCGGTTTAGCCCGCGGGCTAATCGGTCCGGGTAAAAAAAGCCCGGATTTAAACGGGCATATGATTCATGAACCCTAACCCTACATTTTTCAGGGTTAAACGGGCCAGCCCGGCCCGGATAAACATCTCTAGGCCAAAATGAAAATCTGAAAAATAAAGTTTTGACCCAAAGATACAAATTTATTTACAAAACACAACTCATAATTTTATAACTCAATATATTCAACCCCACAACTCATACCTCCACCACCTACCGGAAAAAGCTCCGACAAGATGGTCCACCAACAAAACAGGCGGCGCACCGACGGAGAGTCGCCGGAAAATGGGAGAGAGAGAGAGAGTATGAAAGTGAGAGGGAAAATAAAATAGATCTAGAAGTTTTAAAACACTTTAACTGGACATAACTGGAGTTTTATAACTTCGATATAAAAACTAAATTATATTCTGGAAAACTTACAAAAACAGCTTTCAAACAAGACCAAAAACACAAAAATCGGACTTTTGTATGAAAGGTTATGGCCTGAGGAACATGTTCCGACTATAAGGGTTTTCGCTCATCTTTGACCAGCCATAACTGAAGATCTAGAACCCCGATCGAGAATCGGAAAAGTGTTCCAAAAAGGTCTCGACGTAATATTTCCAACGGTACTGGCCGATCAATGATCGAATCTCAAAAAGTTGGCCGAAACTTAGCTGGAAGCAGAAGTGAGTGTGTAAAGTGTGTGTCTTGAGTGTGTTTGTGAAGTGAGATTCTTACCCTAATGTGCAAGGCCAAAATTGTGCAGAAATTTTGAAGGTGACTATTTAGATGGTGCAAATTTCTTAGAGTTTTCTTCTAGTGGGCTATAAGAATGGGCATTGTCCTAATATTATTTTAAAACTATTTATTCTATCAATCTCACCCTTTATGAATAAAATCACTAATCTTATATTATCCACCAACATTAATCTTACTACCATTATAAAAATAAATAATTTAATAGGTGAATAACATTTAATACTATGTAAATTTCACATAATTATGATAAATCACACATTTTCATATTAAAAAATTTAAGGGCTCAATTAACGAGATTTTTGGGTTCTTACAGAATTTATGAGTATGTGTGGTATGCATAGTGTAATTGAGTCATAATTTTATATTGATTTTAATGTGAGGATTAAAATTTTAATTGAAAGAGCAAGTCTTGTGTGAGACCGGTATAAATTTATAATTGAATGTTATCATTTTTTTAAAAAAATATATGTAAAGTGTATCATTTTTAAGGCAAAAGTTTGGAAAGTGAAATACTTTACATTAAGAAGTAATAAAATAATATTGAAAAGTGATAATAGTCTTACGGTGAAGCGGTCGCATACAAATTTTTGTCTAACTGAAAAATTAAAAATATATTCATATCACTCAAAATTCAATTGTATGTATGCACTCAATTCCATACAAATAATTTTCATATATTATATAATCCGTGTATTTATGGTTTTACTCGAATCATGTTTTAAAGAACATTAAAGTATAAATAATAAAGTGAAGATTTTTATCGTACATGAAACCATTCAACACAAGGGGGGAGGCAGGATGAAAATTTAAGATGGGCTGAAAGCCTAAAATAAATACAGTACAAAAATAAAAGTAAAAAAAAAAAATGTTTACACAAGTTGTGTCCTACGATTCTTTATCCGATAGAATTCATCGATAATATAACCAAGATCAATGTCTTCAAACAATTATTTTTTTAATAAAAACAACCATGGAATCTGATAGATAATAACTCTCCATTTTGTTTTGAATAACACTCTTGACATGTTTCATAGGTGAAAATGCGCGTTCGATCGTGGCAGTGGTAACAGGAAGTGTCAAAACAAGGTGAATCAATCTTGTAATCAAATCATACGCTTGTGCCTTGTTGGTCTCGGCTAACTTTTGGGATAGTTCATAAATAGTTGATAGATTCTGAAAACTTTCTTGAGAAGGCATATCAAATTTGTAATGTTGCAATTCAAGTTTTAGACGAATCATTTCTTGATTAGTAAAATCATCAAGATAAAATCTATTCTTGAGATCATAAATATGATCCTCATTAAACAACCTGAAGTTGTCCTTGGGATCCAAGACTACACTAAACTTAAGAAGATTCACCATCTCATCTTTGAATTTACTATTGATTTCTGTCAACTAAGTATCTATCGATGTGTTGAAGACATCAACTTAGTAATGGTGTTCAAATGTGATAAAGTCCACTTGTTGAAACGAACGCCCTGTACCCATTTCATAGATATAATCCATACTCGGTATCGCAATGTTATGTTCTCTATAACTGACTCCACCTATATTAGAATGCAATCGAAACCTTCATCCCTCAACATATGATGTAAACCTTTAGTGCTTGAGACAGGGTTCATTGCATTCAACAGAGTAAGAGGCTTTTGCTGCAAAGATCAACAAAGTATATCTGAAATTTCCAAGATTTTATTAATTAAGTGTGGATGAATTCAAAATCAAAAGACCTCATGGCCATACGACCATCGTAAGTTTCACTATTTGTATCGAAGAAGAACCCTAATCTGACATTAATTGTAGCACATTAATCACTGCTAGGGGTGTGCACCGGTCCAAAATCGGATCGAACCCGGAATCTACCCAGATGGGTGGACCGAAGACCGGACCGGTAAATTCTGGTCTGGTCCGAGTTTGGACCGTTTCAGACCGATTTCTTTTCCATTTTTTTGTATTCCTTAGTTTGTGAAAAGAAGTGGGAAGTAAAGTTACATTTTTGTAGAAGTATCTAAATTTTTCTTTATATTTACCTTTAGAATAAATTTGTTTTTTTATGTCCTAGAGAATAAGTTATGCCAATTAAATTAGGTTGATAGCAAAATTAATATGAAGTATACAAAACCATGTTCCATATGAATTAATACAAGTCCAAATGAAAAAAAAAACAGTACAAGTCAATGAAACGATACACAAATTTAAGGGTCTATGTATATAACATTGTCTTCATCGTCCAATGAAGTGACATATAAAAATATTTTTAAAAAATTAATAGGTCGTACAACTAATAAATAAATATGTTGAAATTTAATTTGATAAATATAAATCATTACCATTCTCAATTTCTTCTAACTCACGCAAATCACACAAATTATCTTTCATGTCACGTAAATTACACAAATTATCTTTCATGTCACGTAAATCCTTAGGTGCTCCCTTCGCACGAAGTCAATTTAATTTATGTACAAATAAATGCTTGCACACGTGAAATAAATTAGATATATTGTACTGTAAATAAAACAAAAAACTTTGAATGACAAAGTAAAAAGAAATTAAGTTGGATATATTACTAGTGGAATCAAAGAATTTCTTAATGAATCGAAATGACGACCTCCCGTACTAAACGCAGATTGAGAGGCAACCGTGGATAATGGAATAACAAGTATATCTAGTGTCATTCGTGAAACAATCAGATATAGATGCTCATTAATAGTCCACCAAGACAGTGCATCCAACTCATTTTCATCGTCACCTAAGATTTCATTTAAATACCTTTCAAACTCATTTCTTAAATTTCAACTTGATACTTTCAACCTTTTACTTGAAGACTTCTCACATAGTTTTTGCCATCTCCCATACAATCCCCACCCTTAATTACATTATCAACCGAAGTCAAGTCAACATTTTGGCCACTTTAAGGAGCCAAATGAGAGTATATATGTCTATACTCATCAAATAAAGCATAAACATGATTTTTGATTTTAGTCAATCTCATATCCTCTTCCTTTCCATCATGTCTGTGAGAGTCAATTCAACAACATCACGTTTTGATTGTGGATCAAAAACAACATAAATACGACGAGTTAATGAGTAGAATCCTTTAAAAAACACAACTAAAATCTTCACATTACACCAATCATCATCATCATCATCAGGAGGCTTTTTATCATTTGGAACATCTCTTCCATTGGGCAAATTCACACCACTAAAAATACGCTAAAATTTACAAGAAGTGTTTAACATAACATGGGTGGAACTCCAGCTAGTAGGACAATCAAGGGATAAAAGAGATTTGAAATATAAATTAGCTTTCTCGACAAGCTCTTTGAATCTATGCAATCTTGCTGGAGAATTCCTAATATATTTCACAGCAGTTCTAACAATATTAATGGAAACGCGATGCTTTTTAATGCCATCCCAAATAGTAAGATTAATGATGTAAGCCATGCATCTAATGTGTAGAAATTTCTCATCACTAATACATCATGTGCGTTTAACCATATTTCTCAAATAGCCTATGCAACATCATTAGAGCTAGCATTATCAACTGTGATTGTAAAAAGTTTATCTTCAATGCCCCAGGATTTTAAACATGACTCAACTGCTTTACATATAACTTCATAGATTTGACAAAAGTTTATTATTCCATTTTGGAGTTTCCATTCACTATCAATGAAGTGAGTTGTGAGACACATGTAATTTACTCTTTTTTAATCGATGTCAAGTATTAGTTGTCACACAAATTCTTTGGCATGAACTTCTAAAAAATCCTTTCAATTCAATTTTTACATTCTTATATAGTAGAAGAACATCACGTGCAACAGTGGTGTGTGAGGAAACATGAAATCTTGGAACACAAACTTCCATCAACCTCTTAAAACCAAACTTCTCAACATGCCTAAAGGGTAATTCATCCACTACAATGTGATAAATAAGTACATCTCTAACATCTTTCAAATTCACTGTCCCAAATTTTAATTTACCATCTGTCTCTTCACCATCCCCAAATTTAAAAACCAACTCAATTTGTTTCCCTTTACCATTATTAACAGGATTACAAATACATTTATTCGAATGTTGCTTCACATTTTATGTTCCATTCATAATAGAATCAGCAGCAAAAGTTGAGTCACAAAACTTACATTCAGCCCGAAGAACTCTTTTATCATCCAAATACTCGATAAAGTTTTGTAAATATGTTGCCCTTCTTTTGCTCTTTCTATTGATGTACCTTCGTCCCTCTATTAGTTTCTTACTCGGAGGTAAGTACTTGCGCAACTCTTCAAGTTCTTCATTAGTAAGGGCATCAGACGATTGATCAGAAAACACAAGTATTCTTTTTTGTTGGGATTGTGACTGAGTACTATTCATCTAAAATTGACACAAGAAATTAAAAATAATTATTACGATTATTAGTATGAAATAAAATAGTTGAAAAACTTCTCAAGGACTCGAGAAAACTTACATTGCAAGAAGATTGAGTAGAGTAATCAGTTTTGTTGGCTCTATTACACCTTCTCACAAATTCTGTGAGTCTCAACAATCACACACTCACACTGTTACACACACAGTCACATGGTGGATGGTAAGGCTGCTAGGTTAGCTGGACGACAAAGAGTGGAGGCAGAGAAGGGTTGGGTGAGTGTCAGTTTAGAAAGAAGAAGTTTGAAGAAGAGTCTAAGAATACGAAGAGACGAAAGAGTAATACGATTTAGAGTTAGAGATTCCGTCGCTTGATAATTTATTATAATAAAAAATAAAAATTCGGGCTTCCGGTTCAAGATCGGTAAATTCTGATTTTAGATCGGACTGAAACCCAAAATCCTAAATTTTAATGGACCGAAGACCGGACTGAAAACTAACTGGTTGGTCCAGTTCTTATCTTTTTTCCGGTCCGGTTTTATTTTGCACACTCCTAATCACCGCACCATACATATCAATCAAACTACATGTGGAATTAAAATGAGAACTCCAACAAGTTTCTCCCGGACGATGCAGACTACCCATTTGATTAGCTCCCCAGCCTGTTTCACATTCTCTTGTAGCTACTTTTTCTACAATTTCAATGGCTTGAGAAAATCGAAGTTCGGTATGACGCTTAGAAGAAGCACCAATGATATTTACAATCTTATTCAAACTTGAAAAGAAATAATAAATTGGTCGTACTTTTCCACCTATGGCAACTAATGTTAATTGCAATCGATGAATAAAATAATGGATACGATATTCATAAGGATAATCTTTAAAAAAAAAGGGTTTGTAATCCATTCCACACCACCTATATTGCTCGCTCCATCGTACCCTTGACCCCGCATATTGTAAATTTACAGGTTATATCGACTTAAAATAAGACAAATTTCATTCTTCGTTATTACTGCAGTATGCTCTTTAACATGTACAATGTCAAGAAAATGCTATTTCAAAAGGCCACCATCATCAACAAATCTTAACACAGTATTCATTTGCTCTTTGTTAGATATATCCTTAGCTTTATCAACTAAAATGCAAAATTTTGAATAATTAATCTCTTCACGAATTTGTTTATCACCTGATTACCAAAGATATTCAAAATCTCTTTTTGAACAATTGGTGATGTATACTTCGCATTTAAATAAGCGCGCATTCTCTAAAACAACATCATTAACTTCAATATTCATATCTCCCAAGAGTTTTATCAATTCAATGAGATTACTTCGATTTTTTTTATATTAATAAGATAGTTGATACATTCCATTCATTTTCTAATATTTAATAAGAAAGTGGATAGTTCGTAGTGGCATATTACATTGGGGATATATATCGAGAAGACAAAACATATATGTATACAACTAGCATAATCTTCAAAAAAACAAGTTACACGCTCTAAAGAAAAAAGCTCTCAAAATCTAAATAACCTAATAAATTTAATATTTTTTGGTTAAAAAACATCAAACATATTCAATTACCTAATCACCAAGAGGATAGACAATAACTAGAAAAGCGATGAACAAAAGGCGACGGCGCGTCGTGAAGGTTAAGCACCAGGAACGGCCTTCAATGGCAGAAGTAAATTTTTTTTACAGGCCGTCAATGGCATAAATGTTGGTCCTGAAAGGAGTATATAACAAGTGTATGGGGGGGGGAGTACACTTGTATGATAATCTTTTTCAAACTTGAGTAAACTGGCTTCAGCAAGGTTGTCCTGGACAACTCTTCTAGTATGAATAACTTTCAAAAGATAATCAAACTACTAAGCACTATTGAGTACTTAGTTTAATAACTATCTAAGTAAGTTATAAGTGCGGAATTGTGGTTGGCCTTTTAGTTTAAACTCCTTTTTTTTGTTCTGAAATCTCTTCTTAACACTCAGTCTATTTTCAGGGAACTTGTCCCAAACCAGTTTTGCACAATCGTGAGTATATGTCTTTGAAAGGTCAGTTTGTGTGCAGTGTTTGAATGTGTTGTTAGAATGAAAGTACTTTGAAAGTAAATCAACACAAGAGTTATAGTGGTTCAAAGACTCAAGCTCCTACATCCACTTTTCCTGATTTAACAGATTAATTCCTTATCTCTTGGAATTACTTGTTTTATAATGCCAAGGTGCACTTGATCAACCACACCACTCCTTGGTGCCTTGATCCCTAGGATATCAGAGTCCTAGTACTATTTCTCAACTCAGAACTTATTGTTCTTCTCTCAATAGTAGGTTCCTTACACTTCTACTACAACAACCTTCTATGTCCCTTTTAGAAAGGTATAAGGGTTGATGTTGGATTCCAACTAGGTTGAGATATCCTTTACAATGAGCTCAGTGTAAAAGGATATGATATTTCTCTAAGCTTTGTATGAATATACAATGAAGTTCAGCTTAGGTTGAAGTGTTTTTATGAAAGCTTGAAGGCTTTAAGATTCCTTAGGATCTCAGAATTGTTGCTTTAGTTGTGTACTAGTTGGGGTGCCTTCAATGGTTTCCACACTTCATGTATTTATTGAACAATTTGAGGATTTGCCTGTTGGAGAGACAGCCTCAAAATGTCTATATTTGTCTTCCTTGAACTTTGCAACTGGAAGACAGATTCTTGAAACTGACATGTCCTTAATTTGGGAAGTAAACGGTTGTTTGCTCTTTGTCTTCACTTTGAAGCACTCTTCCCAATGTCTGACTTGAAGATTCGCGTGATCAAACATGGACATTCTAACAACAAATTTCGTGAAATTAATATAAGAACACGAATTTAAAATACAATTTTATTTACTTCGGATTAAACCGAGAAATTTATGGATTTACAATCTCTATTTAAAATATTGTACGACGTCCTTGCATCTATGACATGAAAGAGCGCACTCGAAGTCATCTCGTCGATCAATAAATCCAGCCTTATTGTGCCGAGGGCTCTTTGACCTTCTTAGTTGAATCCTTGAATCATCAATCGACTGTTTCCGAGTTCGTTTATCTGTACGCCCAACTTGTTCATTACTCTCAAAGGTAAAATGTTTACCCCAGAACCTCCGTCGACTAACATCCGCTTGATCCTTTGCTCTTTGACGTAACCTGTTATGAACAAGGGCCAATTATGAGGCTGTGAGCCGAGCAATAGGTCTTCTTCTGTGAAGGCCAAGGCAATCCCATGGCTTTCGTTATGAGTTTTACCTTGAGATGGACCAACTCTATCCGCTTCTTGTTTTGCCATATAGCATGCAACACTGTCGTGATCATCGCTTTTTATGGAGACGACATTCACAGCTTCTTCATCTTCCAAAATGATTTTGCCTTGTTCGACCAACTGCATAATTTTATCTTTGAAGATAAAGCAATCTTGAATCGGATGACCCACTAGTCTATGGTATTTACAGTATTTCGGGTCATTGGTACGTCCGGCTTCTTCCGGTCTTTTCATCTCCGGCAACTCAATGAGCTTGTCTTTCAACAAGTGTTGGTCCCTGAACGAGTAGTGAATGGGATTAAAGTCTAGAGGGGAGGGGTGAATAGACTTTAAAACTTTTTCAAACAGAGTTGGGAACCTCTTCTGATTGCTATGTCAACTGGACTGCAAGTCTGCTGGTCCAGATGACTATAGTGATCTGACTGAAGAGGTTATATGCGGAAATATGGTGGCCCTGGTTTAGACTCGTTCTTGTAACTTGTTTTACTTTGTGAAACTACTCAGCTGATGCTGGTTTGAAAGTTATGGCCTTGTTTTGAAGAGTGTTGAAATCACAGTATGCACTATATAATAATGAATGTAAAAGCAGAAATGTAAAGTGCAGAAAGTAAATAACACCGGATTTATAGTGGTTCGGATATACGATCCTACGTCCACTCTCACGTCCTAACGTGATGTTTAATCCCTTTAATTTCCACAAATTACAAGGGTCTTGTCCTTTATAGTCCCAAGGTTAGGACTTTGAGATCTGAGCCGTCCTAACAGCTACGGTCTCCACAAGTGATTGTAAGCACTTGCACTTTGGGGGGTTTCAAAAACTTAAACCTTTCGGTGAGGGTTTGGGGTTTTTGAGATGTATCCAACTAATGGTTCAAGCTTATAATTTTCTTAACCACTATGCCTAAAACAACTGATGTACAATATGAATAAGTTTCAGGTTCTTAAGGGTTGGATAGGAAGCACTTAAGAGCTATGGATAATCTAATGGATTTCTGGCTCTTGGAGAATTCTTAGAACAATGTGGCTTTTTGCTTGATTGCTTGCTTAGCTTGTGAATTCTCTCTTGTTGCTTCTGTGTTTTGTGATTCCTCATCCTCTTGTATTTATAATGGAGATTGGGTGCAACTAGCCGTTGGAGTTGACTAGCCGTTTGAGCAATCTTCCCATAATAGCTTGATTCCTTGATTCCAGCCGCTTGATTGCTTCAATCCTGGGATCATGTCAATCTTCTAAATAAGGTAGGTCTTCGTTTGAATTGCAAGATGACTTGGGAATCAGCCGAGTCCTGGAAGAGCACATAGTCTTCTGATCTGTACTTCTAGTCTTCTGACTACTCTTCTGGCCTTAGGTCTTCTGTCTTCTGATATCAGACGAGTACTACTCTTCTGATCTAGAAATTCTTTGTACTGCTTTAGGCCATCTTCAATCTGGGACTCCATCAGATAAGTAGGTATACAAGCACCTTAACATATCTGGTCTTCAAGGATCTTCTAGTCTTCATGTCTTCTACTCTTCTTATCTTGAGGATAGGCATGTAAGCCATGACTGTGCTGATCAGCTGCTATCAATACAGTTGATCACACAAGACTAGTCTAAGCTGTTCTATACAAGTCAGCTGATCCTATTACATTTATAAACTCTAAGTGTTTTGGCCATCAAAACTATTCTAACATCAAGTGGGGCTTAGGGTGAATTTATATCCCAACAATTTCCCCCTTTTTGATGAAGCCAAAACTATATATATGATAAATGCTCTTAATAAGATAAGATAGGAGTTTATAAACTTCATAAAAACTGAAGTATCTGATGAAGACAATGAGAGTTTGTCTTGAAAGCAAAGAGAACTAAACTTGAATATATAGAACTTTTACAGATTACAAGTAATAGTTTCTTAAGGCTTTGATAGTGGTCTTCATCAGGTCTTCTGATCTTCAGATGCGGAAGGCAAGGTACAGACGAGATCGAACTTCTTCCATGTGCTGCAGGTCTGTAACATTCTCCTCTTCATAGATCTTCTCTAGGATCCTTTTGACTTCAATGAAGTCTGTTCTTCCAGAATCCAGAGTGGGAGAATCCCATTTGGGTTCTTCAGGAGTTAGGATTCTGCAGTTGTCAAGTTCTTTGGCTGTCTTGACTACTTCTTTCCAGAACTCTGGATCTTCAATGTTCATGAATTGATTGAACTGGAAGAATTCATCTTCATAGGTTGGGAGAGGGCCAAATTTTCTTACAATGTGGTGTTGAATTTGCCATTTCTTCTTCAGAGGGTACCACCTTGGTAGCTCATCTTGAAGGGCTAGATAGTCCACATAGTTGCTATCAAACACCAGAACTTTATCTTTCTGTGTCAGAGCATTTTCTTTCAGTGCTTTCTCCTTGAGAACTTTCCTGAGTTTGGCTATCTTCCTGTCAAATTTGGCTTTGACTGCTTTCGCATCTTTTAGCTTCTTTTGTTTAAGCTCTTGAGCTTCAAGCTCTTTTCTTTTCTTCAACTCTAAAGCCTCTTTCTCTTCTGCAGTAGGCTCTGCTGGAGTTGACTTCTGAGCTTGCTCATCTGCTTGCTCATCTGCCTTCCTTTTCCTAGTCATTCTTTTCTCGGAAACTTGTTCTGTAGAGGCAGTGATCTGCAGACTTTTGGCAGTTGCTTGAGTGGGAGCTTGGATGTCTTCTTGAGCAATTTCTTTGCCTTTGCCTTTCTTGCTCTTGATTTTGCTTGATAAATCACCCAAGGTTTCATTCAACTCATCTTGAGATACTACCATTACAGCTTGCTGTGCAGTAGTCTTCTCTAGAGCTTTTATCAATACATCTTCCCCCTTTTTGGCTTCAGCAAGTGCAGCCGCAAAAGGCTTCATGGCATTCAGAATCTCCACTCTAAGAGTTTGTTGAAGAGCCATGGCGTTGACTCTGCCAACATGAGTCAGATGTGTGATGCTATGGTCTAGAATCTGAGCATGAGAGTTGGAGGAGGAGGCAGCTTCTAGTTTAGCTGTAATTGCTTCCAGTCTGGTTGCTGTCTCCTTCAGCTGAATCTGAAGTTTTTCATTCTCTGTTGTAGCTGATTGGAGAAGAGCTCGACCTTCAGTAGCTCTTGCTTCAGCATCTTCAATTCTTGTCTTGTAGGTGTTTTCCATGCGGTTGACCTCATTGGTGTAGAGATCAGCAAACCTGGTGGAATGGTCACCTGCCATCTTCAGAATGCTGGTCAGATACTCACTTATCTGATCGTGAAGAGATCCTCCAAACTTGTCTTCAATGTCAATGATCTGGTTATGAAGACGAGTTCTCTGCTCCTTGACTGCCTTTTCAACATATCTTCCAAGCTGTAGGCCTAAACCCTTTTCAAAGTGTAGGTCTATAGCAGTCTTGACCTGTGAGCATATGTCTGCTGTATAGTCAGCTGTTGGAGTAGAAGTTGAGGCTGTACCTTGAGGCTTTGGATGGACTGTCAGGGCTTTGCCTCTTTCTTCAGCTGAAAGGTACTCTTCATTGAGAAATGAGGTAGTGGCCTTAACCAGGTGGGACATGATGGTGTCTCCTTTGTCAATGAAGTGAGGTAGAGTATCCTTAGGCATGAAGTGATCAGGAATAGTGATTACTTCTCTTTCAATCTCGGTTCTGTCAGCTGGTTCAGCTGAGTCTTCCGCAGGAACGGACGCAGCTGAGTCATTCATTTTTGCTGTGCCAGCTGTCTGATGATCTGATATGCCTTCTGGGATAGAGGCATCATTAGGTGGAATTCCTAGAATTCTGTGGCATACTGCTGTAAAGGCTTCTTCGGGCAGCAGTTGAGCAAAAGATGTAACTTGAGCAACTTCTTTTTGCTCCATTTCCCAGTCGAGGAAATTAGCTTTTCCTCTCATTCCTTCCATGACCTCAATAAGGTCATCAACATCATCTCTCCTGAGTTCAATCCAGGTGCAGATTCTGAGAACTTGTTCGAACTGAACTGATTCCTCATCAATACCAGGAATAGTAGACTTGAGCAGGTTTGCTATCTTCATCCTCATTATCTTCTCCCTTGTGCACATAGGATAGTGTACCATTCTGTAGTGAGGTTGAGACGGACCAGCTTGAGCAAGGTCTGCTGGTGCCATGTCTTCTGGAACAGAAGAAACAATGATGGTAGGAGTTTGAGTATTTGGGGTAGTTTCCTCTGCTGTGTGAGTATCAGCAGGGATTTGGGAAGTGATATGTTCTTGATCTTCAGTCATCTGTTCATCAGCAGGGTTTTGAGTCTGCTGGTCTGGTATAGTATCTTCATGAAGATCAGTAGAAGGTTGAACCTGTAGATCTTGGACATCAGCAGGGGTAGGCAATAGAGATTCAGGGGTTTGGATATCAGTGTTTGAGTGGTCAGATGGGTTGGAGTCATCAGAAGGGTTGAAGGATGCAATCGGGGCTATTAACATGGGAGTAGGAAGCCTCGATTTCTTGGACTTTTTGTTGGAAGAAGAATTATTCTTCTTTCTCTTCTGACCCTTTGACAATTTAGAAGGAGTAAAAGAGGGAGAAGGTTTAGAGGTACCTGCCTTCTTCAAGGGAGAGGCAGTGGGAGTGGCATCTGAATCAGATGGGGAGATGAGCCCAGATCTGATTAGATATCGTCTTTGTGCTAAGGTCTGATTGTCATCATCATCATCCTCAGCAACCTTCTTCTGAGCCTCTTCTTTGGTTGGCTCCTCTTCTTCTTCAGCAGAGTCATGATCAGACTCTTGTGCTGCCTTCTCAGCCAACAGCTTCCTCTTTTCTTCTTTTAACCTTTCTGCCTCAGCAAGAGCTTCCTTTCTCAAATAATATTTGGAGATGTGAAAGGTCTTATGAGGTCCCATCTTGTACTTCTTTGGGAGAATATCTGGAAGGATGATGCTCAGCTTGTTGACAAAGCTGACTGTAGCTGCTACCTTCCATACCTTCGATTGTAAGTCCAAAGTGACTTTCTTTGCCTCAAGAGCAATTCTTTCTAAGAATAGTCCTTGCCAGTCTCCATCGATCTGATCCCAGATTGCAGCCATTACTCGAACCTTTAAAGTAGTAACAGCATCATGACTGAATGTGTTACCAAGTAACATCTTTCCTGCAATATCCAACAAGGTTTGGAATTTTGGTTCAAGTTGGGATTTCTTTAGCCCAGTTGCATCAGTAGCCTTGATTCTTCCACCAGTAAACATCTCCATATACTTCTTTTCTCTATTCATGATGTAGTTGGAAATATTTATTTTCCCCCTTGACAGGCCAAACAATTCCTGAAGAATTTCCCTTGTAACCTTGACTTTGTGTCCATTCATGACACTTTCGACATGAGAACCCTTCATCACGGCGTTTGCATAGAATGTCAGAACGTCTTGTTCATAGACATTAGTTGGAGCTGCTTCCAGAAAGTCTCTGAGTTTAAGATTGACGCACCGAAGCAATATCTCCTTGTTCTCATCTGAGTGTTTGCCTTTGAAAAACAGAGCATTCTCCGTAAAAATCTTCCCTTCCTTGGACCACTTTGCAGCATCCAAGGTGCCAGTATTCTTGGTCTTCTCGTCGTAAATTTCAATGATTGCCATAGTAGAGTCTGAGTGTTAGAGTTTGAAGGCTTGAAAGAAATTTGCAGAACGAGAGAGAGTAATGTGATTAATTGAGTAATATGAGCGACAGGGTTTGGGAGAGGTTTTAGGGGTGTGAATATATACTCCAGAAAATTTGATCTAACGGTCAGATTTGTGTTTGAATTTGGAGTAGAGCCCAAGATTTCCTTCTTTGATTTCTTAAATTTGCCGGCTGGTTATGCCATTTGGCAATTGTTGATTTGTTGGCAATATGGTACTTGAGTATTAATGACATCATTACCAAAAATAGCCGTTGAGACTAATTTATGGTAAGAATTGATCATCAAGGCCGTTTTCTATAAGAAAATTGCATTCCTTATATAAGCCAATTTGTTTAATTACATTCAGGAATAAATCTAGAATGAATTACATGATCAAGACTAGTCATTATACTCTAAATTTGTGTGATTTGATCAGCAGAGTGAGATCTTCTGAGTTCTTCAAGATGTCTGCTGATTGTCTTTGAAAAGTCTTCTGGTCAGCTGAGTTGGTCTTCTGATCAGCTGAGTAGAGGAAACGGTGTTTGCTGTGATGATCCAACCTGGATGGATCCTTCCAGCTTTATTGTGAGTGATGATCCAACCTGGTTTGATGGATCTTTCAACTCCTTCTTTAAATCAAGTGGAGCTAGTCTAGACATAGTCCCACTGATTTAAATGTTTCTCACCATCGGATGTTCCTCATCATCAGATGGGATGTAGCATCTAATGTGCTCTTGTTGAATTTCTTCGCTTCTCTTGAAGGGGAAGGAAGGTTGAGGGGTGCTTCAATGGAGTTGAAGAGAGGGCCATGGACTCAGCCTTCATGTTCTGTTTAGACACAGTAGCTTTGCATAACAAGCTTTCCATGTAGAACTTCCTTCTGGAGAAGAAGCTCTGCTTGCTTGCTACTTTGTCCTCTGCATCTCTTCCTCCTTTAGCTTTCAACAAGAACGTCTCTTCTTCCTTTAGCTTTCATGAGCATACTTATGTTGAGTAAGCCATGTATATGGATCTGCATCATCTTCATTTTCTGGACAAATCTTCATCTCCTTCACCCAAGATTTTGGTTGAAGAATGATCTCCATTCCATCTCTTCTTTCAATTGTCTCCATACCTGAAATAAGAAAAGTGTTAGATGTTTTGTGTTCTTAGGTGTTCTCATAACTTCTCCTTTTATAGGGGTAGAAATGAGGTAGTGGAGAGAAAAATGACAAAACTATAGAGGTGATAGGTCTGAATTTCTGAAAAGTGATTTCTTAAGATCAGCAGTGAGTTTCTTGATCCAAGGGTGCACATTTAAAGATATTCAGACTTTATCTAATGGAATGCAGAAATTATAAATTTTGACCATGAGTTATTTGAAATCCGTACTGTGCATGCATACTGTTGAGTCGGTGAGGATGGTGTATTAATCCAGCCAAGTATGACTCAGTTAGTATACTGTATTTATGTATATGAATAAAGTATTTTATGAAGAATAGTTTATTAATATACATAGTTATACATTGCTTAGAGTAAGGAGATCAAATAGCTTTGTTCAAGTCTGCTATATATATATATGTATATGTATACTATGCAATGCAGATTTTAGAGTATTTCATCAAGGATTCTTAAGGTATCATTGATTCCCCCTTGATTAGATAACTCTATGTTTTCCCTCAGCTCTATTTGTCTTCATTGGGAAGGAACTTACCTGAAGATGAGGGTGTCTATTCACCTCATCTGATTCTCCTAGTCTGCTGCACTTGGGTCAGCTGAGGTTTTCAGCTGATCTTTCCTTCTTCATGTGCTTGGGTCCAGGAGTCCTAAGCTGTAACATAAGGTCTTGAACCTTTCTTCAGCTAGGGGCTTAGTCAAGATGTCTGCTCTTTGGATATCTGTGTGAATTTTCTCCATCTTGATGTCCTTCTTTTCAAGGTGATCTCTTATGAAGTGGTGTCGAATGTCGACATGCTTGCACCTTGTGTGGAGGACTGGATTTTGTGTGATGGCAATGGCGCTGCTGCTATCACAATAAATAGGGACTTCTCTTGCCTCTACATTGTAATCCTTGAGTTGTTGAACTAGCCAGAGCAGCTGACTACAACAACTACCAGCTGCCATGTATTCTGCTTCAGTGGTGGAGGTTGCAACTGAGGTTTGCTTCTTAGAGAACCATGATATCAGCTTGTTTCCTAGAAATTGACAGGTTCCTGATGTGGACTTCCTATCAATTCTGCATCCTCCATAGTCTGAGTCAGAATAGCCACTCAATTCTAGATTGTCATCAGCAGGGTACCATAGTCCTAGGTTGACTGTTCCTTTTAGGTACTTGAGAATCTTCCTTGCTGCTTCTAGATGACTTTGCTTTGGGTTTGCTTGAAACCTAGCACATACTCCCACAGCGAATGTTATGTCTGGTCTGCTGGCTGTAAGGTATAGTAGAGATCCAATCAGTGCTCTATATTCAGCTTGATCAACTGCCTGTCCAGACTCATCTGGTTCCATTTTGAAAGATGTCATCATTGGAATCCTTGCAGTCTTGCTTTGTAGAGCTTTGAATCTTTCTAATAGACTTTTGGTATACTTGGACTGGTTGATGAAGATCCCTTCTGGACTCTGCTTGACTTGAAGTCCTAGGAAATAATTCATCTCACCCATCATGCTCATTTCGAATTTTCCTTGCATAAGTTCAGAGAACTTCTTGCACATTTCTTGATTTGGTGATCCAAATATAATGTCATCTACATATATTTGTACCATTAAAATGTCTTCTCCTTCTTGTATTCTGAAGAGAGTTCTATCAATTTTGCCTTTTGTATATCCATTGTCAAGTAGGAATTGTGACAATGTGTCATACCAAGCTCTAGGGGCTTGTTTTAGACCATAGAGAGCCTTCTTCAGTCGATATACTTGATCACCTTTTTCAAATCCTGGAGGCTGCTCTACATATACTTCTTCTATCAGAATACCATTTAGAAAAGCACTCTTGACATCCATTTGATATACCTTGAAGCCCATATATGATGCATAAGCTAGAAATAGTCGAATGGCTTCTAATCTGGCTACTGGTGCAAAAGTTTCATCATAGTCAATCCCTTCAGATTGTGAATATCCTTTTGCAACTAGCCTTGCCTTATTTCTAGTTATCACATCATTTTCGTCCTTCTTGTTCTTGAATACCCACTTTGTTCCTACTACATTGTGGTTTTCAGGATGATCTACCAATTCCCAGACTTCATTTCTTTCGAATTGGTTTAGTTCTTCTTGCATAGCAGTGATCCAATTGCTATCTGTCATTGCTTCTTCTATGTCAGCTGGTTCAATGTTGGAGAGGAAAGCACACCAGCAGAACATAGATGATTGAGAATTCTGATTCAGTTGTCTTCTTGTCTTGACACCTGATTCTGCTCCTCCTAAGATGAGGTTTGATGGATGGTTGTTCCTCCATGTACGCCTCACTGGAGTATCTGCATTGGATGAGTTTGGATCCTCATCTGATCTAGTGCCATCAGGAGAGTTGACTTGATTAGGTCGATCATCATCTGTATCTTGAGTGTCAAAGAGATCATTCCCCCTGGCATTTGGGATTGATGCATCTTGATTCTGGTCAGCTTGTCCTACTTGAGTTTGAGATCTAGTGACAGGTCTATGAGGCTTATCTTCCTCTGGTTCTTCAGGGAAAGGTTCATTGACTTCAATGAACTCATCTGGTTTGGACTTGATCACTAGATGTCTCATCTGATCTGCAGCTGAGTTTGTTTCTACTGCATTCTTTTCACACGATTCATCAAAAACAACATGAGGTGTTTCTTCCACAAGAAGGGTTCGTTTGTTGAGTACTCTAAATGCTTTGCTAGTTAAGGAGTATCCTAAGAATATCCCCTCATCTGCTTTGGCATCAAAAGCATTCAACTTACTCTTCCCATTGTTGTGAATGAAACACTTACAACCAAATATATGAAAGTAAGATACTCTAGGTTTTCTTCCTTTCCACAGTTCATATGGAGTTTTCTCATGTATTTTATGAATACCTGACCTGTTTTGAGTGTGACAAGCTGTGTTGATGGCTTCTGCCCATAGCTTCTTGGGAGTAGAAAATTCAGCAAGGAGTGTTCTGGCCGCTTCTTTGAGTGTTCTGACTCTTCTTTCAGCTACACCATTCTATTGTGGTGTTCTTGCTGCACTTGTCTCATGCTGAATACCATTAGAAGTACAATAGGCAATTATATAAGAGTTAATAAATTCAGTGCCTTTGTCACTTCTAATTTTCACGATTGGTTCTCCTTTCTCTACTTGGATCCTCTTCAATAGTTCAGGGAGCTTCTGCTGTGTTTCACTCTTCTTGTATAGGAAGATAACCCAAGTAAACTTGGAATAATTATCTACAACAATAAGAGTGTACTTCCTCCCTGTTAAAGTGGTTGGAGTGATTGGTCCAAAGAGATCCATGTGAAGCAATTCAAGAACTCTGCTGGTTGATGCTGTCTTCTTGGTCTTGAAGGAGACCTTTGTTTGCTTTCCTTGTTGACATGCATCACAAACCTGATCTTTACAGTAGAGTTCATTAGGCAGACCATCAACTAAGGATTCCCTTGCTAACTTGTTCATAGTCTTAAAGTTCAGATGGCTAAGTCGTTTGTGCCATAGCCAGCTGACATCTTTAGGGCTCTTCACAAGCAGGCATGTATCCTTAGGACAGCTGTTCCAATTTGCAAGATACATACTTCCCTTTCTAGATCCTGTTAGAAGGTTTTGTTTTGTTCTCTTATCACTTATGAGACACTCATCTTTAGAGAATTTGACTGAGTAACCAGTGTCACAAAAGTGAGAAACAGATAATAAATTAAACTTAAGACCTTCTACATATGATACATCATGTACCTCAATGTCACCATTTTTAAGGGTGCCATATCCTTTTGTGCTACCGTGCGCGTTATCACCAAAGAAAACTTTTGGACCTTTCTTCTCTATGTAGTTGGTCAGCAGGGTTTTGGTTCCTGTCATGTGAGTTGAGCATCCACTATCTATGTACCAAGTTTCTCCTGCTAGACCTCCTCTTCTGTATAGGTCCTTCCTTTCCTGCAAGAAAAGTTAAGTTTTAGGTACCCATTTTATTTTGGGTCCTTGGGTGTTAGTACTACCCTTGGGAACCCACATATACATTGGTCGTTTAAACAACCTTGAACATTTGAGTTGTTTCCCTCGGGCATCACAGAACCAAATCTTACCAGTCAGCACCTTGGACTGATCTGATTTGTTCTTGGTGTCAGCTAAGTAGTAGTCAAATGGTTTCCCTTTATAGGAGTGTACATACATGATCTTTTGACTAGTTACATTCGGCCTGGGTGCATTAGCTGGTCGATGCACACGATTATATGGACCATACTCTTCTGTTCTCACATTATCATAAGAGATAGGGGGTGCAAAGAGAACAGATTTGTTTGAAGAAGATTTCTTCTTCTTGGCTGGAGCAGCATACAGCTGAGACTGTCTCAGCCGAGATGGTCTAGGCTGTTTGCTGTTCCTCTGTACAGGCTTGGGGTTAGCTTGTCCTTTACCATTTTTGGTTTTGGGATAGTTAGCCTTAGCTGGTACAGATGCCTTTTGGTTCATATTGAGTTCATTGTGTTTAGAACACTCACCCTGTTCATGTGTCTGAGTAGTGCACTTGTTAGGTGTACTACCCCCAGCTGGAGAGGATGTTGATGGATTAAGTTCATAGCCTAAACCCATCTTATTGCCATTTGATCTATAATATTCAGAGATACTTTCAATAGTAGTCGAAGCTTTATTGAATTCTGATATCTTTTGATCTAGGCATTCCTTCTCCTTTTCTAAGAGCTTATGTGTTTGGAAGAGATCATCGAACTTAGATTGAAGTATACGAAATTCTTTGGTTTCTAAGGCTTGAGTTTCTAACATCCCCTCATACAACTGAGTTGTTGTGGTATTTTCTTCCTTAAGAAGTTCCACTTCTTTGGTCAACCTTTCATTCATGGTGACTAACTCAGGGGTGTTATCAAACTTTACCTTTTTCAACCTAGCAATTTCTTTCCTTAAATCCTTATTCTCCTCTTCCACTTCTATAAAGGCTCTAGTGGCAATATCCAGATCACCTTTTACCTTTCTTAAAGATTGATAATAGGTGTCTTCTGATTCGCCTTCAGATGAGTTTATGTCATCTGTTTGTGAGAAAATAGGTGAATGGAAAGTAGTAGTATAAGAGTTTACCTCATTTTCTCCTATGGCCATCATAGCTAGGTCGTCTGAATCATCTGAAAAGATTTGATCGTCTGGTGACGTAGGGAGTTCATCACTTTGGTATTCAGATTCTTCAGTCACCATTGCCTTTTTGTCTGAGGTTCTTCTTGGCCTTCTTTCTTTCTTGTCATCCAAATCCAGCTCAGGACATTCATAGACATAGTGTCCTGGTTTGCCACAGTTGAAGCAAGATCCAGGTTTCTGATTTGAGTTGCCTCTCCTTGGAGGAGTGGCATCTCTTCTTCTAGATCCTCGGCTGTCAGATGACTCCACATCCTTTCTAGGATGTCTTTCTGGTGTTCTTTCTCTGGAACCTCTGGAGGATGAACTTGCTCTTCTATCTTTGTAGTTTCTATAGAATTTTCTATATTTACTGTTGAGGGTGTTCATCCTTTCAAATCTCTTGATCATAAGTGCCATTTGCTCTTTCAGGCTCATGTCTGATCCTTCACAGTCTTCTGTTTTCAGAGAGGTCTTGCCAGATGAGGTGCTTGCAGCTTTTGTATTGGCTGCCTTGAAGGCTACAGTCTTGGAGGTAGATGGGGTTGCAGTTGGCTCATCACTTCCTGAGTTCTCTTCTCTTTCAAGATCATATTCATGGGCTTTCAGGTTCTGAAATAGAGTTTGTGCAGACCACTTCTTGATATCTTGAGTATCTTTGATGATGGTCTTCTTGAGTCTCCATTTCTTGGTTAGAGAATCTAAGATCTTTAGATTTTTCTCTCTATTTGTGTATTTCTTGCCCAGAGATTCTATCTCATTGATGATCTTGGTAAATCTGTTGTCTAACTGATCAATAGACTCTTCTGGTTGCATCTTGAAGTGTTCGAACTTCTTGACTGCTGTAGACAACTTGGATTCTTTGATCAGCTCAGTTCCTTCACAAAGAAGTGCCAATGCCTCCCACATCTCTCTGGCTGACTCACAATGGATTACCTTTGCAATGTACTCATTTGGAAGAGTTTGCATTATGTAATCTTGAGCAATGCTATCAAGACTTGATTGCTTCATCTCTTCTGGTGTGAGGTCCTTCATGGGCTTGGGAACCAGTTCTCCAACTGGGACTTCTGGATCACCATTTGCAGTGTTGACTGTCATGATGGTGATCGGGCCTTCGGTGATTACAGACCACATCTTGTAGTGGACTGATGTGAGATTCTTCCTCATCCTGATCTTCCAGTAATCATAATCCTCCACTGAAAACTTAGGCAACTTACGCATATTAGCACTCATGTTGTATGAGTTTTCGAAAACAAGTTTTTCAAAAAAAAAATCTGTTCAAGAGAACTACAGAGAGACTCCCTCAAGTCTTCTGATAATCTAGAGACAGTAGTCCGTTAGAACCACTGCTCTGATACCACTTGTTGGTCCCTGAACGAGTAGTGAATGGGATTAAAGTCTAGAGGGGATGGGTGAATAGACTTTAAAACTTTTTCAAACAGAGTTGGGAACCTCTTCTGATTGCTATGTCAACTGGACTGCAAGTCTGCTGGTCCAGATGACTATAGTGATCTGACTGAAGAGGTTATATGCGGAAATATGGTGGCCCTGGTTTAGACTCGTTCTTGTAACTTGTTTTACTTTGTGAAACTACTCAGCTGATGCTGGTTTGAAAGTTATGGCCTTGTTTTGAAGAGTGTTGAAATCACAGTATGCACTATATAATAATGAATGTAAAAGCAGAAATGTAAAGTGCAGAAAGTAAATAACACCGGATTTATAGTGGTTCGGATATACGATCCTACGTCCACTCTCACGTCCTAACGTGATGTTTAATCCCTTTAATTTCCACAAATTACAAGGGTCTTGTCCTTTATAGTCCCAAGGTTAGGACTTTGAGATCTGAGCCGTCCTAACAGCTGCGGTCTCCACAAGTGATTGTAAGCACTTGCACTTTGGGGGGTTTCAAAAACTTAAACCTTTCGGTGAGGGTTTGGGGTTTTTGAGATGTATCCAACTAATGGTTCAAGCTTATAATTTGCTTAACCACTATGCCTAAAACAACTGATGTACAATATGAATAAGTTTCAGGTTCTTAAGGGTTGGATAGGAAGCACTTAAGAGCTATGGATAATCTAATGGATTTCTGGCTCTTGGAGAATTCTTAGAACAATGTGGCTTTTTGCTTGATTGCTTGCTTAGCTTGTGAATTCTCTCTTGTTGCTTCTGTGTTTTGTGATTCCTCATCCTCTTGTATTTATAATGGAGATTGGGTGCAACTAGCCGTTGGAGTTGACTAGCCGTTTGAGCAATCTTCCCATAATAGCTTGATTCCTTGATTCCAGCCGCTTGATTGCTTCAATCCTGGGATCATGTCAATCTTCTAAATAAGGTAGGTCTTCGTTTGAATTGCAAGATGACTTGGGAATCAGCCGAGTCCTGGAAGAGCACATAGTCTTCTGATCTGTACTTCTAGTCTTCTGACTACTCTTCTGGCCTTAGGTCTTCTGTCTTCTGATATCAGACGAGTACTACTCTTCTGATCTGGAAATTCTTTGTACTGCTTTAGGCCATCTTCAATCTGGGACTCCATCAGATAAGTAGGTATACAAGCACCTTAACATATCTGGTCTTCAAGGATCTTCTAGTCTTCATGTCTTCTACTCTTCTTATCTTGAGGATAGGCATGTAAGCCATGACTGTGCTGATCAGCTGCTATCAATACAGTTGATCACACAAGACTAGTCTAAGCTGTTCTATACAAGTCAGCTGATCCTATTACATTTATAAACTCTAAGTGTTTTGGCCATCAAAACTATTCTAACATCAAGTGGGGCTTAGGGTGAATTTATATCCCAACAACAAGTCGTCAAATATCCCCAAGACGTCAGAGTTTAGGAACGGGTACTGCCTTTGTTGCATCTCTTTCAAGGTCAATTATCTTTGCCCCCTTTCCTGGGTGACAACGCCTTTCTCTTTGTCATTCTTTGCTCCATCCTTTCTTTGGTATTTGACAGTTGTCGCGTTTACTTGCATGGAATCCTTGTTTTGGGCCTTAACAAAAGTTTTGCCTCCTTTCCTTGCCTCTTGCTTATCTTTGAACTTGCGAGGTTCTTGGGTTGGCGGCCCGTCAGCTCTAGTTACAGCCATGCTTAGCTCTATATCATGAGCTCGTGTTGCTAATTCTTCGAAGGTCTTCGGACGAATCCCTTGAAGAATGTATCGGAGACCCCATTGCATTCCTTGAATGCTCATCTCGATTGCGGAAGTCTCAGATAATCTGTCCTTACAGTTCAAGCTTAAATTTCTCCATCGATTAATATAATCGATCACAGGCTCGTCTTTCCACTGACGAGTATTGGTCAATTCAATCATACTAACAGTTCTCGTCGTGCTATAGAAGCGGTTGAGGAACTCCTGCTCCATTTGATCCCAGCTATTGATGGAGTTAGCCTCCAAATCGATATACCAGTCGAAGGCATTTCCCTTCAAAGAGCGGACAAACTGTTTAGCCAGGTGATCGCCATAAGTCCCGGCGTTGTTGCACGTTTCAACAAAATGTGCCACGTGTTGCTTAGGGTTCCCTTTGCCGTCAAACTGTTGGAACTTTGGGGGTTGATAGCCGGTCGGCATCTTCAAGCCGTTAATTCTCTTGGTATATGGCTTGGTGTAAGTGAAGGATGATTTTGAGTCTTCTCCAAATCTATCCTTGATCGTTCCCAATATGAGCTCCTTCAGTTGGTCGATATCCATCCCTCTCTCAGAAGAAGTCTGGGGATCTCTCGCGGTGAGTTCAGTTTCGGCTGCCTGATGCTTAGTTGAGGTCTCCCCATCATCTTGTTCCTCAGCTTGCTTTCCATTTGTACGACTAGTATCCTCGTTGTCGACTTTATGAATCAAGTTGGAAATCCGGATGTCTTGATCTTGGACATACTTTGAGAGTCCTTCGAGGGCTTTCATGATACTAGCCAGCTGTTCCACAATAGTCGAGGCGTTTGCCATCATGGCTGGAGCAACACTTGAAGTCGATGAGTGGTCTGATGAGGAGCGAGGGGTGGAGTTAGTGGAATTTTCTTCTTCTCCTTCAACAACGTAAGGCGGTGGCTGGTTTGCAGTTGTTCCCGCTGAAGTATTTCCTCCCGAAAAAGCATCCGACAATGATCTTTTCGTCATGCTTCTTGTGACTACATTGACGTCGACGATTTTGGAAGGTTTTGTCCTTACGAATAGGATCTTTCGCGGAGACATCCTGATGTCCTTTGAATTTCTTTGTGAAGGGAAGAGATGAGAGGGTAGAGATGGTCTCATTGGGCGTGCCAAATTTGTAACAACAAATTTCGTGAAATTAATATAAGAACACGAATTTGAAATACAATTTTATTTACTTCAGATTAAACCGAGAAATTTGTGGATTTACAATCTCTATTTAATTTTTCCTCTGATTCTTCTCTTCGATCTTTGACTTTGACTTTGAACGGTTTTGAGGCGTGATCTTTGCTTTGATCCTGATCACGATTGAACTTGATGGTTTGTAACGTTAATCCAAGGACTTGACGTCTTATTTTGGATTAAACGCTGATTTGGGGAGTTTTAGACGAGCGCCTTCGAATGCGATGAAGAACGCCTTTGAATCTTCAAGAGCCAATGAAGAACGTCTTCGAAACTTCAAGAGTCCGCGAAGAACACCTTTGAATCTTCAATGAGTCCGCGAAGAACACCTTTGAGAAGAACGTCGATGTGAGGGGTTTAACGCCTTAATCTCGGATCAAACGTCGTCTTCAGATGATTTGGGTGAAGAATGCCTTTGAAGCTCCTTTGAATGCTCAAGAACGCCTTGAATCTCTGCAGAGAGTTCTAGAGTCTTGAAAATGCTTTTTGTGTGTGTTTGAAATGAATGAGGGGGGACCCTATTTATAGGGTGACGGAGTGAAAACTTTCCCTCTTTACCGTGCCACGCGGCGCCTTCTTACTGGATGATGTCGATTTGATTGGCTTGATTGATTTAATTTAATTATCTTCCTTTTTTGAAGATCTGTGATTTGATTTCCTCCGTATATGGTAAGTCAAATTTATTCTCACCAATTACGAGTATTTCGATACTCGCATAATTTGACCGGCTCGTATTGTGTATATTAAATATTATTAATTTGACTATTTAATTCGAGAATTAATTTATTTAAATTCTCAAGTTTTAAATAGTAAATTAATTTGATTTTAATATATATTTGTCCACGTGTCGCCATTTGATTGGGTGCAAATTTAATTTGCTTACAAATGCCCCCTCGTGCTTTGTTCACGGACGATTTATGTCTTGAAGTGAATGGAGCACGAAACTTGTTGAACTTTAAAGTTCAATCATCTTTATTAATCGACTTGAGTTCACTCTTGCTTGGCTTGATAAATTTTCTAAGCCCCATATAGGTTGAAGCCCACCAACCCTTCTTCAATAACATATATCGAGATTTTTTTTTTTTTTTGCCAAATGTGAAGGCGTGCGTTTTTGTGTTGTTTTTTTTTTTGATCGGGCCGAAGTATATATATATTTCCCAAACCCAGTGATGTCAACTTGGATCTCCCTTAATTAAATGTTGAATTGGGCCCCCCCTTTTTTAATTGGTTGGGTCTAATACACTTTTTTTTTTAGCCCAGCAGCTTCCATCATTTAGCCCAATTTTGAACTCAAAGTCATTTAAGCATAGGCCCACATAGGTTTCTTGGCCCAATTGCTTTCTTTTCTTTCCAATTCCAATTCTTTCCTTTATTAACTGAACCTCAAATCATCTTATAAAAGGAGGCACATGTTCACTCATTCTTGCTCACATCACTCCATTGAGAAGAAGAAAGTGGAGGCACGAACGCATTCAACAACACAAAATCAGAGGTAACTTTGTGTGTCTTTCTTTGTTCTTCTTTTTTTTTTTTTTTGCGAGTTTGTTGCATTCTTATCAATTTCATGAAATTGAAGAGGATTACAACTTTTTCTTCTCGACACACTCTTCACACGACGTCAACTTGTTGTATTCCTATCAATTTCATGAAATTGAAGAGGAATACAACTTTTCTTCTCAATATATTTTTGGCGGTGGCTTGTTGTATTTTTCTCAATTTTATGAAATTGAAGAAGAATACAACTTTTCTTCTCAACATATTTTTGGAGGCAGGTTATTGTAATTTTCTCAATTTCATGAAATTGAAGAAGAATACAACTTTTCTTCTCAACATTTTTTTTTTTTTTGGCGGAGGCTTGTTGTTTTTTTTCTCAATTTCATGAAATTGAAGAAAAATACAACTTTTCTTCTCAACATATTTGTGGCGGCGGCTTGTTGTATTTTTCTCAATTTCATGAAATTGAAGAAGAATACAACTTTTCTTCTCAACATATTTCTTTTTTTTTTTTTTTTTTTGCTAAAGAAGAAGGGGATTTTTTTTTTACGTCCCTTTTTCGTTTTTTTTTTTTTTTTTAGGTCATCTTCGACTTGAGTTTTCACCATGGTTTACTTCAAGGGCATCACTACGACTTCCGGAGTTCGTCATCTAGTGATTCTTAATGACAGACATCAACCTTTGGAGAGGGGGACTCGTTTGCTTGTTGAGGAGCCGATCATTGGCAGTTTTGCGAAGGCTTGGCCACCTTTAGGTGATGATCTTTTCAAGGAGAGTTGGTCCGAAGAAATTTCATTAACCAAGTCGTCGACGGCTTGGATTCTCAAATCGGCACACCACAAAAAATCCGAAGGAGAAGTAAGCCCCTTGCTGACACTGGGACGTCGTATAATCATGGGCACAACTAAGTGGAGCGGTCCTTTGGAGTTTTCTGGGGAGTTTCGTTTCATCAAGGGCTATTGGGAATGGACCGAAGACATCTTGGGCAGATGTGGACACATGCTTAAGCAAGCGGGTATCTATGGCTCCGTTTTCGCGTCCCTTTTTACTTATGACTGCAACTCTGAAATTATGAAGGACTTTTGTAAAGCTTGGTGCCCGTCTACTAATACATTGCTCACTTCTTTCGGAGAAGTGTCAATCTCACTATGGGATATATTCGAATTGACGGGGTTGCCTTTACACGGTTTCATATATGATGAAGTAGTGCCTGACGAGGCGGAGCTTTTGGATGAGCTTGGGGATTTATGTCTTCCACGAAGTTGCAGGTCTTTGTTTCATGCCTTTCATATACTCCGTGGGGACATTCCTGAAGGAACTGTATCAGTCGATCGATGGATCGGCTTCTGGTCGAGCAAGGCTGCGAAATACCGCCAACCTCCTGCACGAATTGAGAAGAGGAAGAATTCTCGTTCCAAGTCCACTCACAACCCTTCTGGTGCGTTCGCACCTTGTAAACAGTGGTCTTCGGCTGAAGCAACTTCTTTTAAGACACTTAACATCGAGCTGATTCGACGGGAGGAAGCATATTTGGCTGCTTACTTAGCATGTTGGCTTTGCACGTTCGTCCTTCCTGGTGAGGATAAAAATATGATTCGGACAAGTACTTTCAAGGTTGCACGTCTTATGGCTACGGGCAAGTCGTTTGGCCTCGCCGTCCCAGTCTTAGCGAGTATCTATAAGGGTTTAAACTGTATCTCTCAACAGCCGGAATCGTTGGGAGTTGGTTCTACTTTTCCAGTTCACTTCGTCTATACGTGGTTAGCTCAGTATTTTAGGACCCACTTCTTAGCTGTTCATGAGTATCGTGTCCCTTCAATGGTATTATTATCTGGTGAAAATGGAGCGAGGTATTTTGAACCTGAGGCAGCTCGTACAAGAATCCACCGGGGAGAGACCATTTTGTGGGCTTGCAACGCATTTATCCGTGATGAGCCTGTCTCATACGCTGATAATGGTTTGGGGCAGTGGGGCAATTGGAGTTACTTCTTAACTGTTCGCTCCAATTATTTAACTTGGCGGAAAGGGGATCGTTTCATCATTGAGCCTTACAGCCCCCATCGTTTCAGTCGCCAGTTCGGCTACTACCAAGATGTTCCGGGAGAATTAAGTGTCGATGTCCGTGAAGTTAGTCTGGCGGAAGGGACTCGTTATTAGAGGTTTTGCACTTTGCACAAGTCTTTTGCCAAAGTGTGTTTACCAAATGTGAGTTCGAGTCATAAGAAGTATTCTACATCAGAGTACAAGAGATGGTGGAGCAAAGCTTATGGCATATACTTGGAGAGTCATGTCAAGGACTTAGTTAGTTCAAAGATCGATGACGTACTACAAGAAGGGGTTGTAGTTGCTGACAAGCCGATTTTTCCTCCCTCGATTCATGAAGTGGTACCATTGGTTAAAACGAGTAAGAGGAAGAGCACTTCTCGATGTTCAGAAGAAAGTCGTAGCGGAGACGATGACCGCCATTGGAAGCGCGCTAAAAAGGTCGTCGAATCTCTCGAACTCCCAAAGAAATCAGTTGCATGTTCCCCAGCCAAACAGGTTTTCATTTATTTGATTCCCTTTCTTTCTTTCTTTCTTCCTTTTTTTTTTTTTTTTTGATCGTATTACGTTTCCACTTTTTAGGCAAGGATAGACATCTTTGGCAGCGATTCTGATTGTGGGTCAGATGGGGAAGACGTGTCATCTTCTTCGAAAGTTTTAGCAGCTTCCGAGCCTGTGAATGTGAAGAAGCCCTGCCCCCTTGCTGTTTCAGTTTTCAAAGGGGGAAAGTTTGTTCGTGATCAACAACGAGACTTTGAGTGTTTCTATGGAATAATCGTCGGGCGAGGATTATGGCGACCCCTATTGATTCCCTATCATCTTTGAAGGAAGAAGTGCCAGTTGTGTTGGCTGAGATAAAGGGTAGTTCCAAGTCTGACTTCCCGGCCATAGAGACGTTTTTCGCATCTCTGTTTGAGGAGGCTGATGCTTATGATTTGGCGAGATCGAAGTCTGCTGATGGGTTGTCAAAGGAGGTTATTGCTCGGCAGTTGGCTGAAGCTAAGGATGTCCTTCATAAAGTTAGGGAGAAGCACATCGTAAGCTCTGCCCAAGTCGAGGCTTCCCAAACAAATTTGCAGCGGATCATGGATAAGGTCGCCAAGTTGCAGCAGAAGATGAAGACGGCGTCTGAGACGTTGCAGCAGCATCAGGCATCCCACCAAAGTGTTGAAGCGGAACTTGTGGACGCTGAGAGTCGAGTCTCTTCCATCACCAATACTCCCTCGGTTGAGGATACTATGGCCAAGGATTTGAAGAAGACGAAGTCTAAGCTAGAGAAATCTCTAGGGGATTTGGGAGATTTGAATCTCTTTGTTTAGCTTGTCTTAGAACTTTTATGATTGTTTACCCATTGTTTTTCCTTCTTGTTTTTTTTTTTCATGAATACTACGTATCCACGTTTATCTTTTACTTCTGAATCTTCAATACTTGCTTGTTTCTTTTATGTCCCGAATGTTTGTCGAGTTAACTTATGTGAACAAATTAACTCGAATCATGACTGTACTTAGGAAGATGCTAAGTTGCCTATGTACCCCTTTAAAGGGGATCAAGTCATAACGTAGTTCAAGGGAGAACATAATTTGATTTTGGAAGGGGGGTGCCGTACACAGTTTATACTCATGCGGGCCAGGAGTGATTATTCTTTTACTACTGTAGACAAAGTAGGGATTTAACTATTTAACCACTTAAAATGCCTTTCGTGGGATAAATTAAAAGTTTAACCACATGTAATTACCTTTGGTGGTTGTCGTACACAGTTTAGACTCATGTGGACCAGGAGTAATGGAGCATTGTGGTTTCTTCACGCATAGTAGCGTTTGAAGAATTTCCCATTTATGGGACCAATTTTCACACCATCTTCAGAGATTAACTTATAGGCGCCATTCGTATATACTTCTTTCACGACGTGGGGCCCATCCCATTTAGGTAGGAATTTGTTTCCAACACGGTGAGTTATCACAATAGGTCTTCTCACTGCAAGCACCAAATCACCAACTTGAAATGAACGAATCTTCACCCTTTTGTTGAACGTCCTTGCGAGACGGGCTTGATAGCACTCGAGTTTTTGTTGTGCTTCCAGCCTTTTCTCATCAAGAGCTTCTAGCTCTTCAAGTCGCAGACGTGCGTTCTCTTCTTCGGTCAATCCTTCTTGAACAGCCATCCTCAAAGATGGAATTTATTTCTCAAGAGGAACAACTGCTTCAACGCCGTACACCAAGGAATAAGGAGTAGCTTGTGTAGGTGTTCTATAAGTAGTTCGATATGCCCATAAGCTTCACTTATCCTTTCATGCCAGTCTCTTTTAGATTTAGAAACCACTTTCTTCAACAGGTTACATAGCGTTTTGTTGAAGGCTTCAGCAAGCCCATTAGCGGCCGCATTGTACATAGAGGATTTTCTTTGCTTGAAATCAAATTTCTCACAAAGCTTATCGATGTGACCGTTGCTAAATGGCTTCCCATTATCAGTAATGATGTAGCGGGGAACCCCGTATCTGTAAATGATGTTGACACGGATGAAGTCTGCCACATTTTCTTTCTTTACCTCCCTCAGCGGCACAGCTTCGGCCCATTTGGAAAAGTAATCAGTTGCAGCCAAGATATAGAGATGACCACCAGAGGACTTTGTTAATGGTCCTACAACGTCTAAACCCCATGCGTCGAAGGGCCATGATGCAACAGTTAGGTGCAACGGTTCGGGAGGTTGAAGAATCAAGTTTGCATGAAATTGACATGCTTGACATCTTCGTGCGTAGTCCATGCAATCCTTTACCATTGTTGGCCAGTAGTAGCCCATTCTTTTTATTCGGAAGTGTAACTTCGGTCCCGATTGATGAGCACCACATATCCCAAAGTGTGCTTCCTCCATTGCTCGAATCGCTTCTTCGTCACTAAGACATCTTAAGAAAATGCCATCGAATGACCTCCTATAAAGTGTGCTCTTGTAGTAAATGAATCGAGGTGCACGACGTCGGATGTCAACTCTTTCACGCGTATTATTGGGCAGCCTCTCATGCTTTAAATAATCCACCAACGGCTGGCGCCAATCCTCTTTTTCGATTTCGAAGACTTCCACCACGTGGTTTTCAACTTCTTCATCATCGAGAGAAAGTGGTGGTATGACCCAACTTTTGCACACAGGAATGCTGATGCGTGCTTCGGGCATAACTATTGTTGATGCTAACTTAGCTAGAGCGTCGGCCTGCTTGTTTTCACTTCTTGGTACATGCTCAATTTCCACATCTCCAAGCCAACCCATGAGCCTTTGGGCATAATTGTGATACGGGAGTAGTTCAGGTTTCTTGACCTCATATAGCCCACGCAATTGGTTTACTATCAATAAGGAATCTCCGTACACCCTGAGGTGCAGTTGTTTTATGTCAACAGCCATTTCTAGCCCGAGTATGAGCGCTTGATATTCAGCGACATTGTTGGAGCATTTTTCAGTCAATGCAAATGAGTATGTCATGACACCTTCATTGGACGTCACAAATACTACCCCGGCACCGGCTCCTTCTCTATGAGAAGCTCCATCGAAGTACATCTTCCAGGGTGGAGAGACTTCTACAGCTAAGACATCTTCGTCGGGGAGGTCATCGGATAACTCCCATTCAGCAGGGATCGGGTGGTCGGCTAGGAAATCTGCCAATACTTGTCCCTTTACAGCTTTATGCGGAACATACACAATCTCGAACTGTTGTAATTGGAGGTACCACCTTGCAAGTCGATCAGAAAGAACTGGTTTCGACATAAAAAACTTTAATGGGTTTGCTTTTGAGACAAGACGAACCGTATGAGCTTAAAAGTAGTGCTTAAACTTTTGAATTACGAAGATGAGAGCCAAGCAGATCTTCTCAATTGGTGAGTATTTCAACTCATTTGGGATCATCGTTCTACTCAAATAATAGAGAGCACTCTCCTTTCCATCGTCATTCTCTTGTGCCAATAAGGCTCCAACTGAACGCTCCTGAGCGGCTATGTATAGGATTAGCGGGCGTCCAGGTATTGGGGCGATTAACACATGTGGCTTCATCAGATAGGCTTTGATGCTCTCGAAGGCATTCTTGCAGGACTTGTCCCAGTTAAATGGATTTCCTTTTTTCATGAGATGGCTAAATGGTTGACACCTGCCGGCCAAGTTTGAAATGAATCTTCTTAAGTAAGCCAACTTTCCTTGCAAACTTTTGAGCTCGTGGATATTACGAGGCTCAGGCATTTTCAGAATTGCATCAATCTTTGCTTGTTCAATCTCGATGCCTCTGTGTCGAACAATAAACCTAAGGAATTTTCCTGACGTAACCCCAAAAGCACATTTTAATGGATTCATCTTGAGTTGGTAACGCCTTAAACGCTCGAAGACTCACTTTAGATCCTGCAGATGATCCTTTCTTTTCCTTGACTTTACTACTAAATCATCGACGTAGCACTCAGTGTTCTTGTGGAGCATATCATCAAAGATCTTTTGCATTGCCCTTTGGTAAGTGGCACCGGCATTCTTCAAACCAAAAGGCATCACCTTGTAACAATATATTCCTTTCGGAGTGCGAAAGGCTGTGAGCTCTTCATCGTTTGGTGACATGCGGATCTGATTGTAGCCTGATGATCCATCCATGAAGGATAAAGCTTCATGTCCCGTAGTAGCGTCGATCATAAGTTCGACAATGGGTAGTGGAAAATCATCCTTGGGGCATGCGAGGTTGAGGTCACGGAAGTCGACACATACTCAAATTTGCCCATTTTTCTCTCTCACCGGAACAATGCTAGAAATCCATGTTGGATATTTTACTTCCCGGATGAATCCGACTTCAATGAGCTTGTTCACCTCATTTTCAATTAAAGGGACTAACTCAGGTCGAAATCGACGTTGGCCTTGCTTGACTGGCCGTGTTCCTTTCTTTATCGACAAGTGATGGACCGCCACCTTTGGGTCTAAACCCGGCATTTCTTTGTATGACCATGTAAACACGTCTCTAAATTCTTATAAGAGCTTGATGTATGCTCCCTCCTCTTCAGTTGTCAACAAAGCACTTATGTAGGTCGGTCGTGGGTCGTTGTCATCTCCTAGATTAACTTCTTTCAACTTGTCGACCGTGGCTTTAACACCCTCCTCAAGTTCCGGGGGAGCCTCCTCAGCATCTTCCTCTACTGTCAGAGAGTTGTCAGCTAGGGTGATGTGATTTACAGCTACCACATCCTCACCAGGTTCTTCTGAGTTTTCAAACACAATACGAGGTCTTACTCGACCGTCCCTTCCTCGAATTAGGATTGTTCACATGGCATTTGTATTAGTGATGTACCCCATTCTGATCATCGGAGTGATCCTCATTTGAAGGTTCCCTTCCGTATTTTGGGGAACGGATTGTTGGTTACTACGAGCGTCAACGAAGTTTGATGAAGCCACACTTTCCCTATCATCTTCTTCATTATTTCGGGTATAGACAATTGTTTGCATTCTGGCTTTCAACACTTCTCCGCATGATACAACCAAGCTTGTTTTTCGCCTCATACGGGATGGAACTGAGCTTCGAAGCTTCTGGAATTCAGAAGATTTAACAACCCCCGACTTTTGACGCTTATCTCTTTTATGTGGTCCCAATCTCTCGAAGACGGAAACTCGTCTCATTTTCCTACCATTTCCATCGAACACATCCTCTGTTGATGAGAGTTCATCCTTGGTGATATGGTTTACACTTGCTCTTTTGATCGCAATGCGAATGGGATTCCGAGGGACATAACCTATGCCATTTTTGGCACCTTTGACGGTATAGACACTCTTTTTCAACGTCTTGTGAGCAGTATCGGGTCCAAATTTTTCAACAACTTCATGGGTCAAGTTTTTTGACGTGGAACTTCCTCGTGGATCGTACCCAGCCTTAACCAGAAGATTGAAGGCTTGAGGGCCATAAGACTTCGTAAGCAGGGCTTCCGACACCTCTCCATGTTCTGTCCTAGCTCCTTGAGTAGGACGAGTAAATCCCTCCAGTGGTTGTGTAGAGGGTTTCGCTGCATCAATCTTGGTGAGAGGCATTGTCAATTCTTTCAATGATTCGACATCTTCGACATGTTTCTTGCCTTTATCCATACGAGGTGGATCCGCATTTCTTTTACTTTCTTCCTTATGTTCATCCTTAGTTGTCTCTTGCGATAAACTCTCTCCAGTTTTAGTTGTACTTTTGAAGAAGTACTTAGCATCCGCAAAATATGACTCAGCTTCAGTGAAAGGTTTATCATCACCAAACACCTGTTTTACATTGCCTCCTTCACAATACTTAAAGCATTGGTGTAACGTTGAAGGTATAACACCATTTTCATGCAACCATGGACGTCCTAAGAGCATATTGTACGACGTCCTTGCATCTATGACATGAAAGAGCGCACTCGAAGTCATCTCGTCGATCAATAAATCCAGCCTTATTGTGTCGAGGGATCTTTGACCTTCTTGGTTGAATCCTTGAATCATCAATCGACTGTTTCCGAGTGCGTTTATCTGTACGCCCAACTTGTTCATTACTCTCAAAGGTAAAATGTTTACCCCAGAACCTTCGTCGACTAACATCCGCTTGATCCTTTGCTCTTTGACGTAACCTGTTATGAACAAGGGCCGATTATGAGGCTGTGAGCCGAGCAATAGGTCTTCTTCTGTGAAGGCCAAGGCATTCCCATGGCTTTCGTTATGAGTTTTACCTTGAGATGGACCAACTCTATCCGCTTCTTGATTTTCCATATAGCATGCAACACTGTCGTGATCATCGTTTTTTATGGAGATGACATTCACAGCTTCTTCATCTTCCAAAATGATTTTGCCTTGTTCGACCAACTGCATAATTTTATCTTTGAAGATAAAGTAATCTTGAATCGGATGACCCACTAGTCTATGGTATTTGCAGTATTTTGGGTCATTGGTACGTCCGGCTTCTTCCGGTCTTTTCATCTCCGGCAACTCAATGAGCTTGCCTTTCAACAAGTCGTCAAATATCCCCAAGACGTCAGAGTTTAGGAACGGGTACTGCCTTTGTTGCATCTCTTTCAAGGTCAATTTTCTTTGCCCCCTTTCCTAGGTGACAACGCCTTTCTCTTTGTCATTCTTTGCTCCATCCTTTCTTTGGTATTTGACAGTTATCGCATTTACTTGCATGGAATCCTTGTTTTGGGCCTTAACAAAAGTTTTGCCTCCTTTCCTTGCCTCTTGCTTATCATTGAACTTGCGAGGTTCTTGGGTTGGCGGCCCGTCAGCTCCAGTTGCAGCCATGCTTAACTCCATATCATGAGCTCGTGTTGCTAATTCTTCGAAGGTCTTCGGACGAATCCCTTGAAGAATGTATCGGAGACCCCATTACTTTCCTTAAATGCTCATCTCGATTGCGGAAGTCTCAGATAATCTGTCCTTACAGTTCAAGCTTAAATTTCTCCATCGATTAATATAATCGATCACAGGCTCGTCTTTCCACTGACGAGTATTGGTCAATTCAATCATACTAACAGTTCTCGTCGTGCTGTAGAAGCGGTTGAGGAACTCCTGCTCCATTTGATCCCAGCTATTGATGGAGTTAGCCTCCAAATCGATATACCAGTCGAAGGCATTTCCCTTCAAAGAGCGGACAAACTGTTTAGCCAGGTGATCGCCATAAGTCCCGGCGTTGTTGCACGTTTCAACAAAATGTGCCACGTGTTGCTTAGGGTTCCCTTTGCCGTCAAACTGTTGGAACTTTGGGGGTTGATAGCCGGTCGGCATCTTCAAGCCGTTAATTCTCTTGGTATATGGCTTGGTGTAAGTGAAGGATGATTTTGAGTCTTCTCCAAATCTATCCTTGATCGTTCCCAATATGAGCTCCTTCAGTTGGTCGATATCCATCCCTCTCTCAGAAGAAGTCTGGGGATCTCTCGCGGCGAGTTTAGTTTCTGCTGCCTGATGCTTAGTTGAGGTCTCCCCATCATCTTGTTCCTCAGCTTGCTTTCCATTTGTACGACTAGTATCATCGTTGTCGACTTTATGCATCAAGTTGGAAATCCGGATGTCTTGATCTTGGACATGCTTTGAGAGTCCTTCGAGGGCTTTCATGATACTAGCCAGCTGTTCCTCAATAGTCGAGGCGTTTGCCATCATAGCTGGAGCAACACTTGAAGTCGATGAGTGGTCTGATGAGGAGCGAGGGGTGGAGTTAGTGGAATTTTCTTCTTCTCCTTCAACAACGTAAGGCGGTGGCTGGTTTGCAGTTGTTCCCGCTGAAGTATTTCCTCCCGAAAAAGCATCCGACAATGATCTTTTCGTCATGCTTCTTGTGACTACATTGACGTCGACGATTTTGGAAGGTTTTGTCCTTACGAATAGGATCTTTCGCGGAGACATCCTGATGTCCTTTGAATTTCTTTGTGAAGGGAAGAGATGAGAGGTAGAGATGGTCCCATTGGGCATGCCAAATTTGTAACAACAAATTTCGTGAAATTAATATAAGAACACGAATTTGAAATACAATTTTATTTACTTCGGATTAAACCGAGAAATTTGTGGATTTACAATCTCTATTTAATTTTTCCTCTGATTCTTCTCTTCGATCTTTGACTTTGAACGGTTTTGAGGCGTGATCTTTGCTTTGATCCTGATCACGATTGAACTTGATGGTTTGTAACGTTAATCCAAGGACTTGACGTCTTGTTTTGGATTAAACGCTGATTTGGGGAGTTTTGGACGAGCGCCTTCGAATGCGATGAAGAACGCCTTTGAATCTTCAAGAGCCAATGAAGAACGTCTTCGAAACATAAAGAGTCCGCGAAGAACACCTTTGAATCTTCAATGAGTCCGCGAAGAACACCTTTGAGAAAAACGTCGATGTGAGGGGTTTAACACCTTAATCTCGGATCAAACGTCGTCTTCAGATGATTTGGGTGAAGAATGCCTTTGAAGCTCCTTTGAATGCTCAAGAACGCCTTGAATCTCTGCAGAGAATTCTAGAGTCTTGAAAATGCTTTTTGTGTGTGTTTGAAATGAATGAGGGGGGACCCTATTTATAGGGTGAGGGAGTGAAAACTTTCCCTCTTTACCGTGCCACGTGGCGCCTTCTTACTGGATGATGTCGATTTGATTGGCTTGATTGATTTAATTTAATTATCTTCCTTTTTTGAAGATGTGTGATTTGATTTCCTCCGTATATGGTAAGTCAAATTTATTCTCACCAATTACGAGTATTTTGATACTCGTATAATTTGACCGGCTCGTATTGTGTATATTAAATATTATTAATTTGACTATTTAATTCGAGAATTAATTTATTTAAATTCTCAAGTTTTAAATAGTAAATTAATTTAATTTTAATATATATTTGTCCACGTGTCGCCATTTTGATTGGGTGCAAATTTAATTTGCTTACAGACATCACTTCTGAACATTGGTCGTATGATAAGGACAACATTCCTTATCATTTGGACAGTTCTGCTTATGACTTTCAACAGACTTTGCTTATCAGTAATGTTGGCTTGGCTCTTTCTCTTTCATACCATGTCTCTTGATGGTTCTTGAGTGTTCATGCCTTCATATCAGTAGCTTTGATCCTTATCAGCACAGTGGGTCTTTACTTGGAACTGTTCTGGTTTTGGTGTGCTGAGACATCTCTGTTGGTTAACTCTTTTGTACATTGATATATACATCAGTAGACTTGGTCTTGATGATGTATTCCATTCAAAGGATCTTCAGAGAGGTTGTCTTTCAACTGAGCTGACTTGTTCAGGATAGTTGTCCATTTAGGTACTTCAGCAGACTTTAGGATCAATTGATTCTAAGCCTTGAGGGGACTTGATTGTTGTAATCTTCCAGGCATGTGTTCCCCCTCAATATGTGCATCTAAATACACTAAGAGCTGCCTAACATTCCAGCTTCTCAACTAGCCTATATTACATGTTCCAACATTCCTGAAACATGTTCACATTATATTGACTTATGTATTTAGCATGTCTTAAGGGGTTTTGGTATCTTAATCAAAATTCTCATTTTATTCCCAACAATAAATTTTTTTATAGGTTTGAAATGGGGAAAATTTGGGGTTTAGTTTAGGGTATGTTAGTTAAATGAATTTTTAAATTGTGTAAAGTGTTAAATATGTTTATTTTACATATAGTTAACCTAAAGTCAGTATAATTAGACGGTAAAGGCTCTTTCAAATTCAAGGGGTTCATGGGTTCGAATTGGCTAGGCCGCCCTTGATCCAACAATACTAGACTCTCTCTAAATTAAATTTTGAATGATTCCTCGTTTAATGAGATTGTATCAATCTAGTGTCACATCATAACACATGATGTGGCATACAATAGAAGTTTGCGTATCTTTTTCTAATCTTAATTTACACGGATTAAAATTCTTCGGAGTTTCATTATTTATTCAACCCTCCTCTCATTTAAACCCTAAACTAATCACAAGTTTACTCATTATTAAACTCAACCAGTTTCCTTTTACATCCTGTTTTCATTCAATTCAATTCATTGTTGCGCGCATTCCCATTTTCGTTTTCGTTTGTTTCCCCAAATTCTAAGGAGATACATCGTACATACTTGATTGTTGGCAAACAAACGATGACAACAAATGGAGATGAATTAGGTGAGTATGATTATGGAGATGGCGGTGCTTGGATTAGGGGTTCAATGATCGTTTATTTATCCGTGGCCTTGGATAAAAGTATATTAATTCGAACTGGGGCGAGCGGTTTGTTACATGGGTCAACATAGACACCTCTTTGCAATCGATGAACAAAACAATGGATATGATATTCATAAGGATAATCTTAAAAAAAACGGGTTTGTAATCCATTCCAAACACCACCTATATTGCTCGCTCCATCGTACCCTTGACCCCGCATATTGTAAATTTGCAGGTTATATCGACTTAAAATAAGATAAATTTCATTCTTCGTTGTTACTACAGTATGCTCTTTAACATGTACAATGTCAAGAAAATGTTATTTCAAAAGACCACCAGCATCAACAAATCTTAACACAATATTCATTTGCTCTTTGTTAGATATATCCTTAACTTCATCAACTTAAATGCAAAATTTTGAAATAACATATAGGTATACAACTAGCATAATATATGTATGGCAACAAATGGAGATGAATTAGGTGAGTATGATTATGGAGATGGCGGTGCATGGATTAGGGGTTCAATGATCGTTTATTTATCTATGGCCTTGGATCAAAAGTATATTAATTCGAACTGGGGCGAGCGGTTTGTTACATGGGTCAACATAGACACCTCTTTGCAATCGATGAACAAAACAATGGATATGATATTCATAAGGATAATCTTTTAAAAAAAAGCTTTGGAATTAATTACAAACCCTTTTTTTTTAAGATTATCCTTATGAATATCGAGAAGACAAAACATATAGGTATACAACTAGCATAATCTTCAAAAACAGAGTTACACGCTCTAAAAAAAAAAGCTCTCCAAATTTGAATAACATAATAAATCTAATTTTTTTGGTTAATTAAAAAACCATCAAACATATTCAATTACCTAGTCACCAAGAGGATAGTCGATAACTAGAAAAGCGATGAACAAGAGGCGTCGGCGCGGCATGGAGGTGGAGCGCCAAGAACGACCTTCAATGGCAGAAGCAATTTTTTTTTTCTACTGGCCGTCAATGGCATAATTTTTTTTTTTATAGGTTTGAAATGGGGAAAATTTGGAGTTTAGTTTAGAGTTTGTTAGTTAAATGATTTTTTCAATTGTGTAAAGTGTTAAATATGTTTATTTTACATATAGTTAACCTAAAGTCAGTATAGTTAGACGGTAAAGGCTCTTTCAAATTTCAAGGGGTTCATGGGTTCGAATTGACTAGGCCGCCCTTGATCCAACAATACTAGACTCTCTCTAAATTAAATTTTGAATAATTCCTCGTTTTCGTTTGTTTCCCCAAATTCTAAGGAGATACATCGTACATACTTGATTGTTGGCAAACAAACGATGGCAACAAATGGAGATGAATTAGGTGAATATGATTATGGAGATGGCGGTGCATGGATTAGGGGTTCAATGATCGTTTATTTATTTGTGGCCATGGATAAAAGTATATTAATTTGAACTGGGGCGAGCGGTTTGTTACATGGGTCAACATAGACACCTCTTTGCAATCGATGAACAAAATAATGGATATGATATGCATAAGGATAATCTTTAAAAAAAAAGGGTTTTTAATCCATTCCACACACCACCTATATTGCTCGCTCCATCGTACCCTTGACCCCGCATATTGTAAATTTGCATGTTATATCGTTTAGTGTCTAAGGTTGTCGGTCTAGCCATTAACAATTTGGTGATGTATACTTCGCATTTAAATGAGCGCGCATTCTCTAAAACAACATCATTAACTTCAATATACATATCTTCCAAAAGTTTTATCAATTCAATGAGATTACCTCGATTTTTTTTATTAATAAGATAGTGGATACATTCCATTCATTTTCTAATATTTAATTAGAAAGTGGATAGTTCATAGTGGCATATTGCATTGGGGCTATATATCGAGAAGACAAAACATATAGGTATACAACTAGAATAATCTTCAAAAACAGAGTTACACGCTCTAAAAAAAAAAGCTCTCGAAATCTGAATAACCTAATAAATCTAATATTTTTTTGTTAAAAAACCATCAAACATATTCAACTACCTTGTTACCAAGAGGATAGACGATAACTAGAAAAGCGATGAACAAGAGGCGTCGGCGCGGCGTGGAGGTGGAGCGCCAGGAACGGCCTTCAATGGCAGAAGTAATTTTTTTTTTTTTACAGGCCGTCAATGACATAATTTATTTTTTATAGGTTTGAAATGGGGGAAATTTGGGGTTTAGTTTAGAGTTTGTTAGTTAAATGATTTTTTAAATTGTGTAAAGTGTTAAATATGTTTATTTTACATATATTTAACCTAAAGTCAGTATAGTTAGACGGTAAAAGCTCTTTCAAATTTCAAGGGGTTCATGGGTTCGAATTGGTTAGGCCGCCCTTGACCCAACAATACTAGACTCTCTCTAAATTAAATTTTGAATAATTCCTCGTTTAATGAGATTGTATCAATCTAGTGTCTTATCAAAACACATGATGTGGCATGAAATAGAAGTTTGTGTATCTTTTTCTAATCTTAATTTAAACAGATTAAAAAAATTCGGATTTTCATTATTTATTCAACACTCCTCTTATTTAAACCCTAAACTAATCACAAGTTTACTCATTATTAAACTCAACAAGTTTCCTTTTACATCCAGTTTTCATTCAATTTAGTTCATTGATGCGCGCATTCCTTTTCCGTTTTCGTTTGTTTCCCCAAATTCTAAGGAGATACATCGTACATATTTGATTGTTGGTGAACAAATGATGGCAATAAATGGAGATGAATTAGGTGAGTGTGATTATGGAGATGGCGGTTCATGGATTAGGGGGCTTCAATAATCGTTGAAGATGTCGATGACTTGTTGTTCGTATTAAAGTTTATGGGGTGACCTATGGAAAAAAGTGGACATAGAGGCTCAAACTGCACATACATATGTCTTATTGAAGTGTGAAGAAGTCCAACTTTACATTCAGTAAGTAGTTCATATATGTTTCATTTAATTAAATACCACTTTTTTTTATATGTTTGTTAATAATTGTATATTGTTGTGAATTAGACATAAATGCTAGTATGTCACGTAATTTTGTCAAACTGTTCAAAAATTACGTGAGTACTTGTTTGGATATGAATCCTATACAAAGTCTTAAATGATGAATAAAAGATAAATTTTTTATGGCAAAAAACAAATTTGAAAATAATTAAGTTAGCTAATCTAGTTAATAAGTCATCTAATGAAGGTTATCTGGTTAAGTAAGATATAAGTTTATATGTGTATATAACTTATATAGATATGCTTGTAATCTAGTCTAAGGTTGACTAAGCTGAATAAAGCTTAAAGTAATGATAAATAGATTAGCTTAGGAAAGAAGATCTGGAAGCAGGAGAGCTAAATGGAAGCTAGAAGATCAGACTACAAGATAAGATGAGACAGAGACCAGAAGACATATACGATAGCTGACTAAAATCAGAAGGCATGGACAGAACAACTAAGTAAAGAGAAGAAGACCAAATTAGTCTAAGTACAGAAAAATGAAATATGATTTAATGGATAAAGACTAAAAGAACTTATAACTTAATAACTAATCAAGAAACAGTTATGAGAAGTTATAAACAGTTAAGAGAAGTTAGTTCCAAGAAAGGTTAGTTATTTCCAACAACTACCTTGAGGGATTAAATTCTATAAATAAAGTATGATCTTTATACGGAAAAGACTACTGAAACTATAAAGAGCTAAAACAATCACAGCGAATCAAAGCAAGAAGAAACTCATAATGTTTATTGAAGATCGTGAAAGAAAAAGCCACGCTTGTAAAAGAATATCAAGAAGGCTAAGAAGATTCTGAAGAAAGTTTATTGTTCTTAGTTGGATATTGTTTGTTATAAAGAGTGCTAGTGTCTCTACATAACTAGTAGATCGAAGATACATTTGGTGGTGTAATCGACAAGATCTAAGTCTTAGATTTGGGACTTTAAACCACAAGAGTGAATTTCACAATTGGATTATGAGAGTGGATGTAGGCTTATTGGCTGAACCACTATAAAATCTTGTGTCTCAAATTTACTTTACTGCATTTCATATTTCATTATTTGTTTAGAAGATTATTCGTATAAACAGTCGTATTGAAAAATCTATTTGAGTAGACGAGTAGACTTAAGAACAAGATCACACAAGAAGTATTTTCATTGATTGAGTGAGTATAATTTGAAGAGCTCATAAAATTCGCATACCAAGATAAATTGAAAGATACAACTAAGTTGTGTGTTAGTATACTGGTTGCAAGATCAGCTTACTAAAAGAACAGTTGAGTTACATCAGTAGACTCATATAAAACTTACTCTGAAATATATTTTGAAAAAAGTTTAAAAGTCTATTCACCCCTCCCCTCTAGACTTTTACTTCGTCCAATCTTAAACTCACTTCTGGGCCAACTGTACCATTTAGTTAGGTGTTATTGAAAATATTAATATATATATATATATATATATATATTAATTAAGGGTTGCACTCTTGTGTACCAGTTGTTTCTATTTAATATTAGAACTAATACTATACAATATGTGAACTAATACTATACTGTATTTGAACTAATATTATACGGAGTACAACATTTGCCATAACTCATGAGTAACATTCACCCATTTAGAAAATTGTACTCCCTCCGTCCCGGGATAACTTGCATAGTTTGACGGGCACGTTGTTTAAGAAAAGTGAATTTAGTGGTTGATGATGTAAGATAAATGAGGGGTATTTTAGGTAATTTGATGATGTGTAAAGTGGATTTGATGATGTGTAAAGTGAAATGTATGAAAAAAAGGTGTGGCAAATTTGAAAATAAAATGATGTTGTGAGGTTATTAATTTTGTGGGGTATTTCCATATTAAGAGTGTGCAAGTAATTTTGGGACGTCTCAATAAGGAAAGTGTGCAAGTAATCACGGGACGGAGGGAGTATTAAATAAGAACAATTTATATGCATGTAACTCGTACACACAAGTATTTATCATTAATTAATGCTAATTTGACAGTCAAATAATTTTGAGAGCTATTTTTTAAAGGATTTTAGCTACAGACCATTACGTCGTGTAAGGACTTATAACAGGTATTATGTGGATGACTACAAATCTTATACATTCGAGTTTGCATCAAGAAGTGCAACTACCAACAGTGGTGTTTGCATTAAAAGTGCAAATTGCAATGCAGCTACAAGTGATATCTTTGAAGTGCTCCAAGAAATCGTTCAAGTAGAATATCTCGAATATCTAGCAAAGATTGTAGTGTTGTTCAAGTGTGATTGGTTTGATCCATCCCCTTCATGAACAAGAATCCATCTGGATTACAAGCCCGTGGATGTTCACCAGAGAAGGAGATATAACATGTATTGATTCATTTAATTGTATTTATCGTCCAAGTATCTCAAGTATACTACTGCACGTATTCAGGGCAATCACGTAATAATGAATGGAAAATTATTTGCAAAGTAAAGACAAGATCATTTATGGAAGTCACTACAACGAAAAAAAAATGATGAATGAGAAGCTTTGTTTTAAACGGAACAAATAGAAACTCAAACTAAATTTTTTGCGAGAGATTTCAATATTTATGTAGATTTGAGGACTACAAATCCAGAGTTGTTATAAAGAAAACGATAGTGATGAAAGGATGAAAATGGGGATGGTGTCTGTGTGTGTTTTGAGGAGGAGGATGATGAATATTAAATATAATCTAATTAATTTTTTTAGAATTTATAAAAGTTACATTCATATGCAGTTAAAAAAAATTAAATATTAAACTTACAAATTTATCAATATGATAGAAATTAATTAAATGAAATTAAAAAAAAAATGGGTAAAAAATGTAATCATATAGCTAGGAGTACAATTTAGAAATTAAAAAATAACAATAAATTACTTTTACAATTTAGGAAAAAAAATTACAATATTTATAAGTTACAAATTTATCAATTAATATATGTGAAATAAATAAAAAAAAGTCGAAAATATGTATATATACAATTAATATATATTACAAATATAAATGAATGAGTTACTTGTCCGAGTAATGATCCACTCACTAGGAGCCACACACCCAAAAGAGGCCGAAAATTCGGCCAACCTAAGTGCAATGCAATATAGGCACGTGACGGGGTAGGTTCAAACTCAATTATTATTTAAATACTAGTGTAAGACCCGCGAAATTCGCGGGTTGGTAAAATAAATACTTCCTCCGTCCCATACTTGAAGGCTCAAACCAATTGGGCACGGATTTTAATGAATTAATTGTATATTAATATTGTGTAAGATAAATGGGGGGTAATAAAGACTTTTCAACTTTATACATAGTAATAAAGTTACTTTTTAGTGTAATAAAGTAGTGTCATTTGTTGTAATATTGTGAGGTTTTAAGGGGAGTGTTTAAAAGTGTTTTTGCTATTTTAGGTAATGTGCCTTCAAGTATGTTACGCCCAAAATTGTAAAATGTGCCTTCAAGTATGAGACGGAGGGAGTATTATTTAATAAATTTTAATATAATTATTAAATAAAATTATAATTAAAAAAATTAAACCAAAAAGAATTGAAAGAGTAAGAGAGAGAATGGATAAGAAAGAAAAATATAATTTAAAAATGACAGTTGAAAAAAAGAGAGAAAAAAGATAAAAGATAAAATTATTTAAAAAAAATTAAAATTACCAAAAATAAGAGTTTTAAAAAATGAGAATGGGAGTGAAGTCGCACATTAGTCAAAAGAGGTTCAAAATTAGTATATAAGGAAGATAATATTTTATGTAAAGTTCTTTTTAAATTTCTTTAATATTTTATGAAGTTATTACAATGCACAATGTTAAAAGATTATTAAATTTTAATATGTTAGAACAAAATTAAGAGAATATAAAAAAAAACATATAAAAATATACCAATTTGAAAAAAAATAAAAATAATGTACCATCTTTCAAATTTAAAAATACGTGAGAATAAGAATGAGAAAATGAAACATAGAAAGGAGAGAACAATATTAACGGTAACTATGCGTTTAGAATGCAACCAAATTTACTGCATCTCATGTTTCTTTCATATTTTGAAAAGAAAATAAATAACAGTTTTTCTTAAAATTCAGTAAAACCATTACAATCATCAATCCATGATTCCCACATAAAATTACAATGATTCCCACATAAAATTACAAAATTCTTTTATTCAACACAAAATATAAATTGAAATTAAAGTCTACTGACATACATAAATATGAATCATCATATAAATGTTATGGGTGTCGCATTCTCTTAATTTGTTTTTTGACTTTTTGATTTGAGAGGGAAAATAAAATCTTCCAGAAATCTTCTAGTTTAACTCAACACGTCTTCAATTAGAGATTGGTGAAAATTGGACTTGAGACTATTATTTCCTGCACAAAAATAAAAAGACCACACAAAATAAATATAAATCAATATGATATAGTTGAAATATGATTTACAAATAGAAATAAATCCATGAAAAAAAAGTGGGTTGTACGAAGAAGAATAGTGTATTGTGAAATGGAGACTGGGATTGAAAAAATAGAAAAATAATAAGAAAAAAAAAAGGAAAATGATTCAGGAGATAAAAAGAAGAGAAGAAACTGTAAAAGAAAACTGTAAAGAATTGAAAAGAGAGGGAGAGAGAAAGAGAGGAGCCAGAAATCTTCTGATTTAACTGAACACGTCTTCAATTAGAGATGGGTGAGCATTGGACTTGAGACTTTATTATTTCCTGCACAAAAATAAAAAGACCACACAAAATAAATATAAATCAATATGATATAGTTGAAATATGATTTACAAACAGAAATAAATCCATGAAAAAAAAGTGGGTTGTTCGAAGAAGAATAGTGTATTGTGAAATGGAGATTTCGATTGAAAAAGTAGAGAAATAATAAGAAAAAAAAAAGAAAAATGATTCAAGAGATAAAAAGATGAGAAGAAACTGTGTAAATGAAAACTGTAAAGAATTGAAAAAAGAGGGAGAGAGAAAAAACAATTTAAAAGAACTGTAAAAAAAATGGAAGAGAGAATTAAATCGAGAGAAATTTTAAAAAACTGTGAAGAATAAAATAAAGAGGGAGGGAGAGAGAGAAAAAAATAATTTAAAAAAATTGAAGAAAAAAAAAAGGAGAATGAGAGGAGAAGAGAACGGTTGATGAGAGAGGAACAACTGCTTTTTATTTTAAAAAAAATAAATAAATAATTTTTATTAATGAAAACTGTAAATAAAAAAAATTAAATAGAGGAGAAAGAAATATGAGAGTGAGAAGAGAGAACCAAAAAAATAATTAAAAATAAATAAATAACTTTTATTAATGAAAACTGTAAATAAAAAAAATTAAATAGAGAACACATAGAAATATGAGAGAGAAAACCGAAAAAATAATAAAAAAATGTAAAAGAAAAAAAATAGATCGAGGAAGATTTGAAAAAATAATTTAACACAAATGTAAATAAAAAATATTAAATAGAGGAGATTGAGAAATATGGAAGAGAGAGAGAGGGGGGAGAGAATTGAAAAAATAATTTAAAAAAAAAAAGTAAAAGAAAAAGAAAACCGAGAGAACACAAGAAACATTAAAAAAAAAATAGACATAAACATGATCACGATCAGAAAGCAAGAAGATACAAAGAAAAACAATTAAAAAGTAAATTAAACTAAACTAATAGCAGCAACGTTTTTGAAAAGAATAGCCGAAAGAAGTTTTTGATAAGAATAGTAAAGAACAGAAAAGAAAGAATGGTTTACAACTGTCTTCTTACTCACTATATATTTAAAGAAAATAAAAAATAATGAAGAACGGTTGTTGAGAGAGGAACAACTGCTTTTTATTTAAAAAAAAAATTATTAATGAAAACTGTAAATAAAAAAAATTAAATAGAGGAGAGAGAAAAAAAAAATTATTAATGAAAACTGTAAATAAAAAAAATTAAATAGAGGAGAGAGAAATATGAGAGACAGAAGAGAGAACCAAAAAAATAATTAAAAAAAAATAAATAATTTTTATTAATGAACACTGTAAATAAAAAAAATTAAATAGAGAACACAGAGAAATATGAGGGAGAAAACGAAAAAATAAAAAAAAAATGTAAAAGAAAAAAAATAGATCGAGGAAGATTTGAAAAAACAATTTAACACAAATGTAAATAAAAAATATTAAATAGAGGAGATTGAGAAATATGGGAGAAAGAGAGAGAGAGAGAATTGAAAAAATAATTTAAAAAAAAAATTAAAAGAAAAAAAAACCGAGAGAAAATGGGGATAGAGGAGAGAGAGAGAAAAAAGAATTGTAAATTTTTAAAAAATTAGAATATTAAAAAATTAAATATTTTTAAAGAATATTAAAGAAAACTGTAAATTTTAATTTTTTTTAAAGAATATTGATGAAAACTGTAAATAATCTATATATAAGAGGAGAGAGTAAGGAGAAAGAAAAATTGTCGAGAAAAAAAGAGAGAGAGAGGAAGAGGAGAGAAATAAAAATTATTTTAAAAAATATAAAAGAAAAATAAACCATTATATAAAAAAAAACTGTCGAGAGAGAGGGAGAGAGAAAACTGTAAAAGAATCTACCCTTATATATTAATTTTGAATCTTCTCTCTCCTACGTGTCACTCCAAATTCTTTCCATTTGCATTTTCTCATTTTATAAGAATTTCACATTATTTTCTCTTTTTTTTCTCTCTCATCTTTCTTTTAACTGCATTAACAACTTGTCCTTTTTATTTTCTCTTTCTTATTTTCTTTTTTTCGACCATCAAAATTTCTCATATTTATTTTCTCCTCTCATTCTTCATTTCTACTAATTTTATTTTTTATTGTAAATTTAACATAAGTATGAATTTAAAAAAATTTGAACATTAAATTAAATTTATAAATAAATAATTTAATTATATTTTAAAATAATAATATATACTCTTATATACTATTTCTGAATCTTCTTCTCTCCATCTCACTTTTCTCTGATTTTAATTTTTTAATTTTCTCACAATTTACAATTATTTTATTTTACAGTTTTTTTCAATTCCTCTCTCTCTTCCTTTTTATAGATCTTTCTCAATATTTTTTTTATTTTTTTTTTTTCAATACAATTTTTTTCATTTTTTCTCTCTCCCCTCTCTTTCTATTCTCCTAAATTTTCTTATAAGGAATTTCTCTTTCCCTCTTTTTTTTTCTCAATTCTTTTATTAATGAAAACTGTAAAAAAATAGAGAAAATGGGAGAGAGAACAAAAAAAAAATGTAAATTTTAAGAAAATTAGAAGCCAAGGAGAAAAAAGATTCAGAAATAGTAATTAAGGGTAGATATATATATTATATTCGCAATTATCGACAAAAATAAGTCGATATTACAGACAACATAAAATCAACGACCAAAATTTTTAAATAAAAATAAATTTAAAATTATTACCGACGACTATTTGACTCGATACCCAAATAGGCCGATCTGAATTTGAAAAGAGGTTTTCACCGTCAGTATTACCGACGGTTTTGATCAATTCGTCGGTAATAATTAGCGACTATGAAATTAACGACAAAAAAAAAATCGTCGGTCACACGATTTTCGATGGTTTTTTCGTCTGTAAACGACACATTTTTTGTAATGATATACTCCCTCCGTCCGCTTATAAGCTTCCCATTTTACCATTTTGGTTCGTCCGCCTATAAGCTTCCCATACATTTTTTGATAAGTATTTTTTCTTACACTTCAATTTATATCTTACTTTTGCTCTCTATCTCTCTCCTCTCTCCTCTCTTAATCACATCACTTGTACTATATCTATTATTTAATCAATTTTCTTAATCTCTGTGCCAAAAAGTAACGTGAAGCTTATAGGCGGACGGAGGGAGTAACAAATTAAATACTCCCTCCGTCCCACAATAACTTTCACACTTTCCTTTTCGGGACGTCCCACAATAACTTTCACACCCTTAAAATGGAAAACTCTTTATAAACTCCACCCTCACAATATCCTTAATTTTACACAAATGTCATTACTTTTTCTCCACACATACACAAAAGTCAAGTCAATTCTTTATTTTATACATAAAATTTTACAAAATTATCCCTCAAAACTCCACTCATTACTACACTTTCTTAATTTACGTGTCCACCTACATATGAAGATTATTCCGGGACGAAGGGAGTAACATATTTTTTGAAACAATAAGTAAGATAATATATATATTGAAAGAGTAGGCAATCATAAAACCTAATTTCTAGGAAGGGCAAAGGAAAAGAAAATGATTGAAAAGAGTTTTGAAGGTTCCATTAAAGCAAAGGTCTTGGGAGAAAAACTTTAATTGCGGTGTACATGTAGAAATGTAAAAAGTTGGTATATATATATATTAATATCAAAATGTTTAAATTGTCAATAAAGTGGTAATACGAAATATATATAATGTCAATAAAGTGCATTAAAAAGACTAAACCAAGAAAAATCAATCCATACAAAATTACAGTACCCTTTTTCCTTTCCCAACTTTCAAAAAACTGGGCTGTTAAGCAACATGCAAACCTTCTTAAAGCATATCTTTACCGTATACTCCTCACTTTTTATACACCACTTTTTCTTTTTTTTCTCTCATTTTAATTAATTAATTGCTACCTAGATCTCTTATTATTATTACGGAGTATTAAATATATCCTGTATTTTGTATACGGTGCACGTGCAGCTTCTGGTCACGTGCCAAGACCACAAAAGAAGACAAGAAAAAGGTTCTTCAAGAATTCCACTAAGAAAAGGAAGGGCTAGGTGTAGACAGAACTAGCTAGCTATAGGTTAAGGATTTATAAATATTGTAATAATAAATTAATATTCTTTGTGTTTAATTTGTGTTCATCTCACGACCAAGATTTTCTATTCTAACATTAATTATTCAATTCCTACTTCGTTTTTTAAAATTTTAAACATAATTTATTGATATGTGTGAAATTTAAAATGAGAGAGTATTTATTTAATTAAAATATTTATTTGACATGAGATAGTATAAACTCATCAATTAATTACTCTTTTTTATTCGTAATATGTGACGTTTTTTTACTTTTTATTATTTCTTTAAAATTTATAAATAAAATTAATAAATACATAGATAAATGTGTTTTTTTTTAAAATGATGGGATATACAAGTAGTAGTTAAGAGCAAAAGAGAAACTATTTTTTTAATATATATTCAAAATAATAATCAAACTATATGTTTTAATTTGATTTATGTAGTGTAATAAGAAATTCTAAGTCGTTTGACTTTACATTGTCTGAGACTGAGAGGGGTGTGTTAAAGTGTGTGCACGGAATCTGTGTCTATATCTGGAAATTTATTTTTGAAATGAACATCATTTATTGTCAAGAGAAGTAAAAAGAAGATAGCAGAAAATACAGAGGAGTCAAACTTTTCTAATTAAAACTACAAAAAAGTGTACGTACACAATTACTATTATTATTTATAGCAACAATTATAATAAATAAATAAATAAACAGAAGAAAGAGGGGTCCAAAGATGTTGAAAGCTGAAATAGTAGTAGTAAAATTCAGTTTGACAGAAACATTTGAAACATCATTTTTGGGGCAGTTTGTTTATTCTTCCCACACATCGCTTTCGCTTTCGTCGAATAACTTTTTCCATTCTAATTAATTATTATTATAATACTCCATTAATTAATTAATTATATAAAAAAGAAAGAAAGAAAACAAGAGACATTCGTTTTTGTTCTCATGTGTGTGTTTGTTTCCTCACTTTTAAGTGGCAGATTCTAGAGTTTTCTTAAACACGAGGATTGGAGATATCTTAATTCCATTATAAATAAGAATGATAATGATGATGCATGAATATATACCTTCTATTCCTAAAGTATATATAATACTCCAATAATCACAACTATATATACATATATAGTCATAATAATTCGCCAAATCCTATGTTAAATTAAATATTTAATTTAATCCAAAAGGAATATACATATGAGATACTGTCACAAAAGTTTGGGTGAACTTGAGTGTAAGTAAACGAATTTTTTTTATCAAGTGAGACATTCAAATGTATTAATCATTTATTTTTTAAAGAAGAAAAAAATATTCATTCTGTTCGATTTTTATTTACATTTTTTTTTATTGATTGTTTATTCTCCTTTTTAAAATGATAATATCCACGCTGCTTTATTTTCACCCTTGAACTATCATTTATTTACTCATAAGTAAACTACACAATACTCTATCATACCCCCAAGACCCAACATATATTACTTTATGAATATTCATTAAAACTCATGATTGATGAAATGTACATAATGAATTTGGACGAAGAGAGAATAGTTAGGATGTTTAACTCATACTCCCTCTGTCCCGCGCCATAAGCTTCCATCTTATTTTTTACACGAAAATTAAGTAATATAGTATAAAATACGTAGCATAAAAGTAATGACATTTTATGTAACTATTGTAAGGATAGAGTTTATGAAGTAGTTTTATTTTTAGAGATGTGCGAACAATTGTCGAACGAACAAATAAAACAAGTAATCCAGTAGTATATTTTTCCGGCAGTCTTCCCATTTAACAATTTTACTAGCTAATCCACAGTAGTTGATGAATTTGTGAGATGAATTTTTTTTAAAAAGAAAATAGAGGTAGGAGAATGTACGAACAATATGTCATAGATGTACAGGCACTGCAGGTACGTATGATACATTAATGCCTCGACGAGGGACAAGCCCCAGAAAACAAAAATACAACAAATTTTACCACCACCCCTGCAGACCCCTGCACTGCACCCTTTTCTGTGCTCTCTCTTCTCACTTCAACTCAACCAAAACAAATTAAAATAAAACCAAAGCTTTCACCCCCTGCATCTGTCTCTATCTCATGTTTGCATTTAATTTTCTGACTCATATACATATTCTAAAATAATAATAATGAAAAAAACACAAGTTGAGAGATCCAATCATCGAGAGAGTATTTCATTGCTGCATCACTAAAACTTTAAATATAAAAAACCTAATTAATTCATTAATATGACGTCATCCAAAACCATTAATTCGTAGTACTAGTATTTACACACACATTAATAAAACTGGATTAAAATTAAAGCTAGCTAGCTAGCTAGCCTAATTAAATCATGAGATTTAATCCTAAATCGTCTTTTTCAAGAACCAACCGTGTCTTGTTTGTCTGATCAACCGCTGTAGTAGTAGTAGTAGTATATTCCGGGTGCAATCTTTTCTTCGAACACAATAACGGCACACCAAAGAGTTTAGTTTGTTCACCCCCACCACTCGGAGGAGCCGCACCCACGTTAAAATGACCCAAAACCCCATTCCCCTTTCTAGGGTTGCACGGCGCTGCAGAAGAAGACAGAAATAGAGGAGGCGACGATGAATGATTGTAAGAATTACTCGGCGCCACGGGCTTCACGTGATTTTGCACGAAATAAATTATATCATTATACAGTTTCCTCATATGAGCCAGCTCCGACATTAACATACTGTTGCTCCTCCGAAGCCTCTCGTTGTCTTCCGACAGCGCCGTGAATGAGCTCTGAGGGGGCGAGTCAACCCAGTTGATACTCGGTTGCTGCTCGTCCGATTCGGGTGGGGAGACGCTCACTCGCCCCGCGTGGTACGGGAAGAAACCCCCCTGCCCGTGGTGGTGGCCGCCGCCGCTAACCGCCACTTGCGGCTGACTCGTTTTTCTCCGGTGGATCTCACACAGCAGGTGTTTTTCCCCTTTTTTGAAATACTCATTGGCGAACTCCCACCTATCCGGCACGATCTTTCTAAAACCCTAATTCATCGAATAAACAAAAAATAATTAGTTGTTTTTCGTTTGTTCCAATGAAATGAAAGCTATTGAGGACTTACGTAAGTGTTGAGCTGGCGGACGAAGCTGGAGAAGTTGTTGTGTTTGAAGTAGTTAGGGAGTAAGTCGCGGGCGAACTCCGGGGGGCGCCAGACGACGAAAGTGGCGTCGTCTTGGCCCCAGGAGACGATGTGGTCGGTGGCGGGGTCGTCCACGAGCTGGTACGTTTTGGTCAGAAACGGCGCCGGAACTGATTTCTGGGAGTCTAAGGATAAGAGAATGGTTTCTGGGGAGTTGTCTAGAAGCAAAGCCATTGTTGAAATTAAAATGATCGAGGGTTTAATTTAATTTGAGAGCTAGCTAGGGAGGAGGCCGAATATTGATTGTTGTCGTAGTAATAGTAGGGGAGGGGGGGATGAAATTTACGAAGGAGCTGAGACCTTCTCCTCGGGGGGTATGTTGTTGGAGTGAGAGAGGGGGGGAGGGGGGAATATGTGTCTGTCTGTCTAAAACTGTGAAATAAGGGCCTTTCAAGACAAACCCGTGACAAACCCCCACTATATATCCTTTTTTTTATTCATTACTTACTATTTTACTTCTTTTTTTTGAGTTCAATCGTCTCACCAATCTCATTCTGTAAAACGAGTTTACTTCATATAAAATAATGATTATGATTTTTACAAAAGTGACACATTTGTTACAAATTTAAAATATGGATCAAAAGGAATTGTCACACCTATCTTTTTTTTGTAAAATAGTTTCACACAAATTTTTGTCTTTCTTTTTGTGTATGGAGTAACACTAGTGTGAACTCTATTTTTCAAGTGGTGTCAATTTTAAAAAATATGCATTTGATAATTGACAACCTTCACTTTGTATGTACAATAATAAATTAGTGATATTTTGTGTGCTTAATAACTAATATTCCATCCGTTTCATTATTTTGTATAGTATAAAATTAAGAGATATGTTTTGTTTTTTTACAAATTTACCCTTCATTATCATTAAAGAAATGTGGGAAAAAAAAGGAAATGAAGAATAATTACTTCAATTATCATAAAAAAAGAGGTGTAAAATTAAAAATTTTAGAGATACAATTAATAATTACATATATGAATAATTTGACAACCATTTTAAAACAAAATTTAAGTTATAAAACGGTGGAAGTTATAACATGTAGGATAATGATGGAGTACTTAAAAAAAAAGTTTTTTATTTTTATTTTTTGCGATTATTTAATTAATTGGGAGCGCACACACTTGAAAAATCACGCAGGGGGAGTAAATGACGGTGGCACCCTTGTGTTCCTTTTCATTGTCCTTTATTTGGGTAAAAAACTTTTTTCTTCTTTTTTGTTTGTCTTTCATCTTTTAAACACTGAGACTGCATTACTGCTGTTTTGCTGGACTATCTGCTTCGTTGGATTGCCACTCTCTATCAAAATTGGGGATATACAGTTTTGTATTTTTCTGTCAATTTCTTTCATTTTCACCCCTTTTTTCATTTTTGGAAATAATTATCACTTAATTTACAAAAATATATAAATTTCAATGATTCATCAATCACTAGAATCATGTATATAATTGATGCCCAGGCACATTATTGTGCACTTATTAAATTGCATTAGAGGCATTGAGACCCACACTGAGTAGTAATTAGTGTAAAATAGCTTTACGTCCTAATTTTACTACATGTAATAAGATTAATCGAATGAAAGCAATTTTAGATGAATAAGTTTTAATCTTTTATATTTGTACTATTTCCATTTTAGTACTCTCCTGTCTTACTATACGACGTTTTTTCGTAATTTTTATTTTTTATATCCTTACTATTGATAATTATTTGACATGCAACTCTGAAAAAAAAGACAAAAAACATACAACTTTCATTATCTAAGGGAAAAGACAAAAATTATATTTCATAAACTATAGGGAACTCAGTAATACTACCTTTTACCATACTAAATATCATGTATTCGTGTTTTTAGTGATATTGTGATAAATAGATCATAAAGTTTTAGTATATATTTTAAAACGTGTACTTCCTCTTCCTAAATTCACTATGTTTATTTTTCCACATTTGAATTTTAATGAATATTAATTAGTTTATGTATAAAGTAGATATATTGGGGGTATGATGGGGTAGTGTGGATTCTACTTATAAATAAAATAACTATTTATGTATAAATGAAGTAGTAAATAAGTGATAATTCAAATAAAGTAGTGTGACTATTATTATTTTTAAAACAAAAATAACTAGGCAATAAAAATTGAAAAGTGAGAATATGAAACTAGATGGAGGGAGTATTACTTTGAAAAAAAAAAAAGAATTCACGTGAAATTGACTGATTAATTTATTTATATGCCGACTGTATAATAAATCCATATTGTTGTACTCCCTTTATCCCAAAACAAATTTTACAATTTTTTTAATTTGTTCCACATTAATTTTCACACCAAAAAAAGAAAGTCGATCTTATAATTTGTGTCCTCAAAATTTTTATTTATTTACTCTACATGTAATTACATTTTTTTTAATTTTCGTGCTCATATCAGTGTGAAAACTGATTTGAAACGAGTAGTAATTTTTAGATGTCCAAATAAAAAGGAGATAGGATAGGATAGGGTTGTAGTGATGAAATGTAAAAAGAGGGGCAATATAGTCATTAGTGAGAAAATACTCGTATCTTTTAATTTCCAAGACAGAAAATAGATAATGGAATAAAGAAAAAGCAGGAAGAAGATCTGAAGAAGAAGGTGTTGGAATCAGTTGATCACGTCAAATGAGATTTGTAATTTTGCTCTTGTTCTTTAATGGCACCAACACCAACACACAAATCCCCAATATAAATAAATTTCTCTTCTGCTGCTGCTGCTTGGTTTGCACGTTGTATAAGGAAAAGCCATACTTCGAATTACGTGATGGGATTTAAAGCCTTCTCTTCACTTTCAGTAATATTCTTCATTCAATAAACACACACATTTTCTCCCTATTTTACCATTTCGGGCCTTCCTATATTTTTCTTACACACCTGCACAGCTAACCCCTTTAATGTTTTTTTTTATCACTATTATTTTCTTTTCTTTTTTAAGAAAAATATATATATATATAGTGTACCTCACTTTTGGGGCCCACCGACACCGTCCCTGCCTTGGATTAGTGGATCATTTGAATTTCAACCAAATTTTCTACCAACTTGTTTCATCTAAATTTTATGGCTACTTGATAATTTTTGTTTGGGGGTGTTCACTACCCAAATTTTGGATATCAACATGTCTAAAATGTATTTAATAAATAAATAAAGATAAAAATTCATTAAAAATTAAATAGTCATTACACGTACAACATTCTAGATATTCAAAATATATCTACTAAATATATCATGATTTATTATTTTGATAAAAATAACACATATAATTAAGTATTGGAGTATTATTTTTAGAAAATGGAGTATTAATTATATTTTTTAAATTAAACAATATTATTTGTTTATTGAATAATATTAGTTGTCCAATGAAAAACAAAAAAAGTCAAGTGATCTGACACAAAAACTAAACAATTGAAAGCAACGTGCACAAGAGCATGAACTGTTGAGAACTTGGTATGGTCGAATATGAGATAAACTCTCAAGAAGAATATGCATAAAAAATTGTATGTTTTCAAATTAGCTCTTCAACGACTAGTTTTTTAAAGCATACTATAAATACAAGGTCAAATCTTTTGAGAAAAGTTACAAAAAATACTTAACAAGAAATCAAGCTCACATGCACTTGAGCAAAATCTATCTTAGTGTTTTTAAGAACATCTTCAAGCTAAATCTTTGGTGTTTTATTTTCTAGGTTATTAAATCCAAATTCTAGAAATCTCTCAAATCCATCCTGTAAGAGAGATTTCACTTAGTTGGAACTAATTAAGTATACAAACCTACTTACTCTCAAGTGATTGAGGGTTGATCTTTGTTTGTTTAGTGATTTAATAACTTTCTAATAAGACTGAAACTCGTACACATTTTAGTGTTAAGGTATTTTAGTTTTTTTTTTAATGAGATATTAACTCACAATCGAGTATGTGGAGTGAATTAATGTAGAAGCTAAATTTTTGAACCACTATAAGTCTTTTTTTTTTTTTTTTTGACGTACACAGTATCATTCATTTTATCAATCAACATATCACATTAGATCAGTTGAGCGCCAAACCTATCTGATATTGTTTTAATTGCATAAAATTAATTAAGAGTTTAAAAGAAGAGTTTTCACAACATACAAATTAGTTAGGGCCTATATATTTTCCACTCAACTTATTTTGATAGATGTCAATTGATAAGTAATCTCAGTAGTTTTATTATCAGCTTGAATTGAACACTTTGCACTTGCAGCCAACTCATTTCACCACTTAATTTTCTTAATTAGTTGTTCATGAAAAAAAAAATTGTTAAAATTTTTATCAACCCCTCGTCTCTATACTTTTTAAATCCACTCACTCATTTCAGAACCTACACATTTATAACATTTCAATATACTTTCCAAAATTTATAGTACTAAATAAATTTTGGTATATATATATATATAAATAATGTATAAAACGGTATACTAAGTTTTGGTATGGAACGATGTATACTATTATCGTTCAAAAATCCGATATATCGAAATTTCGATAGTAAATATTTTAATAATATATACCAAATTTGTCAATATACAATTATACTGAATCACTCCTAAATAAGAGGCGCTCGAGTTCACTTTTCAGAGGAGACCTCTCCCTTAAATTTGGTTAATGTATTTTAAGGGATTAAAGTTGAGAGTTGTAATATAATACTACACGTACTTTATAAGTTATAAAGTGAAATAATGACTCAATTAAGTAATTATCAAAATTATAAAACCCCTCTTCATTAACATAAATTTTTGGTAATAGGAGTATTAGGTAATTAATTAATTATAGTGATGTCAGCCTTTTCTTTCCGGAAAGCCAATTTTAAAAGACTTTATGAGAGAAATGAAGAATTGTGCATGAAAATGTGAGATTAAAAATGGCTAATAATTAGAAATATCTTTATCTTTTCAGATGGAGATGGTGGTGTAAAAAGAAAAGGTATAGCTAGGGCATTGATTAAATTTGGATGGATTAGAGTAAAAGAAGTAGGGACAGTGAAAGTAAATTAAACTATTGGAAAATGATGAGTAATTATATGAGAAAGATACACAACTGATTATTTAGATGATGAAATTTGATACTGATCATAATAATGGAAAAAAGTTATTTATATATGAGTTATGATTATAGTCTATCTTTTTAAATGTTTTTGTGGCTGTTCTCCATTTTCATCCCATCCTATGTTGCCCAATTTGTGGGACATTAATCCAACTTCTTTGTTACATGTCTTCCCTAGGAAGCCTCAAATTTTATATATTATTTTTTTTGTTTTCATAATATAATATTTTCATAATATTCGAAAGTGGGAGAAGGGATGGGCGCTCATAATCCGAAGAAAGACATAATGAGTGTTACATTAATATAAATAAATTAATTTTCCATCTTTCTACTGAGTAAGGTAAACATTCTGATTTCAATCACAATCGAATGCAGTCATCCATTTTAAATTATCCACTCGATGAGTCTCCTCCCCAAAGAAAGATAATTCAGCTCATGAATTAGGAAGTTTGTTTGAGGTTCTTATAGGTCTGATAATCTAGCACACAAGTGAGGACGTTTGTCTAAGGCTCTGATACCATAATTTTTTTTTATCTCATCTAAAACTCTGAACTTATAGAGATTATAGTCTGATGAATAATTAATTCATTTATATTAATTCTCTAATAATCACATTTACTTTTAAAATATTAATCCACCTTCACATAAAATTGTGTTTATTTTCTTCTTCTTTTAAAAATCATTAAGTTTAGGTTAATAAATTCAAAAAATATGTGAAGTTAAGGGATTAATCTGATATGGCTTATTCTATATGGAACTTTGCTCTAACTTCAATTGAGTTCCTGTTAGTAAATGGTTAAATTGTTCAGTTCTTGAGGTAGAATACATAAACCTAAAAAAGAAAAATCCCTCCATCTCTCTCTCTCTTATGCATTATTTGGAGCTTATGCTCAGCGGCTGACATGGAGATAGGACCTCCAATTTATCAGTGTTTTCTTTAATAATTACTTCTTTTTTTTTTTTTTTGCTGCCATTCTCGTGATATATAATATACCTATATACTTTGGATTTTTAGGTTATTTATTCCTACGCTTTACTCTCATTCGTGTTACATGCCCACGTGGAATGTATACATACACAATAGGGGGAATATCTCACATGTTGCATCGATCTAGAGGCACTTCATATGCTATATATATAATAATTCAAACGGCTTGATCTGTAAAATCATCTTGCAATATTGTCTCTTGGACTCACTTTTTGTCCTAATGCAGCAAACTCTATAATTATTCGATCCCATTTTCACATATTTATACGTAAAATAATACAAAACAGATACAAGAATATATAATTAAAATAATATTATATACTGGATAAAATTGATATTTTTCAATATATAAATAATTTTTGGAAAAAGAAAATCTGATTGTTGAAAAATCAGGGGGCAATAGTACACCAGCAGCTACTTGTGCGTTCACATATATAAAATTATGAGATGTACACTCTGACACTGTCGAAATAAAATAAATGAATTATAAAAAAAAAAATCAAATTAATACAGTGAACACTGGACAAGATAGAGTAATTATAAATTTTGGCGTCTAATATTTGTAGTTATACATGAAAATTTTGTCTAAAATCACAAGACTTGATTGGCAATTTTGACTAAAAATTGAGCCATTCATAATAAAACTAAAATGTAGGAGTATAATGAAAAAACAATATAAGAAAACTGATCTGAGGATACATTTATTTACTTGAGTTGAAAAAAAAATAGTCAGTACATATATTCAAGTATCTGCAAAGAAAACTGAAATGAAGTTCAAATGTGGAGGCCAGGATAGACAAAATAAAATTATGTATATATACTCCTAAATGTTACTCTGTAATTAAGTTACTTATTTTGTTAAAATGGGTGTTGTAATTAAAATTATCAATTTTTAAAAAATGTCTACATCTCACTAGCTATTTTTTTTAACAACGTCTCAGTACAATTTTAATACTATAGTATATTCTTTAGTTGAAAAAAATGAAATGAAATAAAAGAATGTGGTTAAGGATAGAGTAGGTTGGTGGAGACGAAGATGTTTGGGAAAGCTTCTTAAAACAGATCCTAAGGTCATGAGGAGCCCACCAACCAATCTCATTAGTATTTGTTACGGAATTGTATTCACAAAGCAACTCCTTACAAATGATAAATCAAGACAACTAGAAACGCAATGAATTGAAACGTATAAAGAACTCAAAGAAAGAACACGGGATTTACGTGGTTCGATCAAATGATCTACGTCCACGGAGGATAGAAGACTCTCTTCACTAATCACAATATGAAAGTTACAGATTACAAGTTTCACTAAGCTTGATCTCTCAAAACTCTCAAATTCAGTAACCCACAACCTATGCACTAGATGGTGTATTTATAGATGTACAATGCATTGGATAACCGCCACTAACCAACTAACTAACTAACAGAAAAACCAGAATTAACTAACTCTGAAAATCTAGACTTCAGCGGAGTTGTCTCAGCAGACTTGTCTAAGCAGACTTGTCTCAGCAGACTTGGCTAAGCAGACTTGTCTCAGCAGACTTGTCTTCAGCAGACTTGGCCCCCAACTCTCCTGAACTGACTTCAGATAACTTGTCTAGCAGAGTTGTCCAAACTCATAAGCAGAGTTGTCCAAACTCATCAGCAGAGTTGTCCAAACTCAATAATTTCAGATTAGTTGACTCCTAACAAGACCACTAAACCTTATCAGTTGAATTACTCCTTAACTCAACTTTGCTGAACTCCAAGATCAGAATAATAGCAACTCTTCTGATAGATAGAATTAGATGACATCCAATATTGCATTAATCCTAACAATTCTCCACCTTAATGCAAGATTGCCTTCTTCCCAGCCCTCCTCAAGGCTGTTTGTCCATTCTCTTCTTAATGAACATCCCAGGTGCTAAGGTTTACCAACTCCATGCAATGATTGAACTTATTGCTTGGTAATGCCTTAGTTAACATATCAGCTGCATTCTCTTCTGAAGCTACCTTCTGAACTTCAACAATGCTCTTCTCCAAGATGTCTCTAACAAAGTGTAACTTCACATCAATGTGCTTTGACCTCTCATGAAACACTTGATGTTTTGCTAGATGAACTGTACTCTGATTATCACACAGCACAGGAACACTTTTCTGAAATATGCCAAAATCTCTCAGAATGCCCTTCAACCACATTGCTTCCTTCACAGCTTCTGTTAAGGCTATGTATTCAGCTTCTGTTGTGGATAAGGTCACCATAGATTGTAAAGCTGCTCTCCAGGTGATAGCAGTGCCATACAATGTAAACACATAACCAGATAAAGACTTCCTTGTATCTATGTTTCCAGCAAAATCAGAATCCACAAATCCAATCAAAGGTCTCTTGGTATCAACTGATTTTTCAAACAATAATCCTAAGTCTTCTGAACCATTCAGATATCTTAGAATCCACTTCAAAGCTTCCCAATGTAGCTTTCCTGGATTTCCCATGAACCTACTCACCATACTAACAGCATAGGCAAGATCTGGTCTGCTACAAACCATAGCATACATGAGACTTCCTACTCCATTTGCATAAGGAACAGTAAGCATCTGCTTCTTCTCTTCAGCTGTTTGAGGAGATTGCTTGGCTGACAACTTAAATTGCTGGCCAAATGAGGTACTAACAGGTCTGGACTGGTGCATAAGGAATCTTCTCAACACCTTCTGGATGTAACCTTTCTGGGACAAGAACAGCTTCCCTGCTTTCCTGTTTCTGAGAATATCCATGCCTAATATTCTCTTGGCTTCACCCAAATCCTTCATCTCGAACTTGCTACTCAGCTGCTGCTTCAGCTGGGTAATCTTTCTCATACTCTTGCTAGCTATTAACATATCATCTACATAGATCAGTAGATAGGTGCTCTCTAGATAATCTTGTTTACCAATATATACACATCCATCATATTTGCTTCTTGAAAAACCAATAGAAAGCATGAATGCATCAAACTTTCTATACCATTGTCTAGGACTCTGCTTGAGCCCATACAATGATTTCTTAAGCAAGCATACCTTACTTTGAGTTTCAGGCATGATAAACCCTTCTGGTTGATGCATATATATTGTTTCAGCTAGTTCTCCATGTAGGAATGCAGTTTTGACATCTAGCTGATGTAACTCAAGATCATCTTGAGCAACCTTAGACAAAAGTAATCTTATTGAACAGTGTTTAACAACAGGAGAGAATACCTCATTGAAGTCTATGCCTTCTCTTTGTGTGAATCCTCTTGCCACCAACCTAGCCTTGAATCTGATCTGCTCTCTAGCACCACCAAATCCAACTTCAAGCTTCTTCTTGAACAGCCATCTACAGCTGACCAACTTCTGGTTGTCTGGCTTCTCCACAAGGATCCAGGTCTCATTCTTCTCTAAGGATTGCAACTCTTCTGACATGGCTGCTATCCACTGCTCTCTTTCAGGACTGGTGATAGCTTCCTCATAGTTTCTTGGCTCATAATGCTCCACCTCTTCTGCTGTGATCAGAGCATATGACACAAGATCAGCCTGACCAAACCTAGATGGGGGGTGAATCTGCCTCCTGAGCCTATCTCTTGCAAGGCTGTAATTTCTCAGATCAGTAGGGTTGTCCTCCATGGCCTCATCTTCTGAATGATCTTCAGGATCATCTTCTGGGACCTGTTCTGGAATAACCTCATCAGGGGTGTTGTCTCCTGTATCAGCAAAGTTGTCCACCTCCTCTGGGGTCAACTCTCCTGATGTGGGAAACTCCACCTCAGCTGAGAAACTCTCTTCTGACTCATTTACAATTCTTCCATCTAGGTCATGGGAGTTTCCATTATGAGGATATCCCATTACCTTCTCATTAAAATCAACATCTCTGCTGATTATCACTTTCTTATGACCAGGTTCAAGGCACCACAGTCTATAGCCCTTGACACCTATTGGATAGCCAATGAATATACATTTCAGAGCCCTAGGCTCAAGCTTATCCTGTCTAATATGTGCATAAGCCTGACATCCAAACACTTTAAGTTTTGAATAATCAGACAACTTGCCATACCAGATCTCATCTGGGGTTTTACCTTCTAAAGCATATGAGGGAGTTTTGTTTATCAAGTAACATGCAGTACATACAGCTTCTCCCCAAAAGCTTTTAGGTAATTTAGCATCAGCTAACATGCATCTGACCCGTTCTAGAATAGTTCTATTCATTCTCTCTGCTAATCCATTTTGCTGTGGATTAAGAGGGACAGTTCTATGTCTAGTATTGCCCTTCTCTTTACAAAATTCATTGAACTCAGCTGATAAATACTCAAGGCCATTATCTGTCCTCAAATGTTTTAAGGACTTTCCTTTCTTGTTCTCTATCTCAAGTAGCCATTCTTTGAATTTTGTAAAGGCCTCACTCTTCTGTTTGAGAATGAACACCCAAACTTTTCTAGAATAGTCATCTATAATTGACATGAAATACTTACCTCCACCAATGGTTTCAGTCCTTGATGGCCCCCAAACATCTGAATGAACATAATCCAGCAGCTCCTTGGTAGTGTGCTCACCCTTCTGGAATGACTTCTTCTTGGCCTTGCCAAGAATGCACTGCTCACAGAACTCCAGGCTTTTGAATGTCTTCTGGTGGAATGCCCCCTTCTTGGATAACTCCATCAGACCTTTCTCACCCACATGTGCCAGCCTCTTTTGCCAAAGCATAGCATCTTCAGAACTCATGGTAACATCAGCAGCACCTGTGATTGTCTCACCAATTAAAGAATATAGACCATTAGACTTCTTCCCTTGCATCACTATTCAATCAGCTTTGGTGACAAACAAACATCCTTTTTCAGTCTTGAATTCATAACCCAAAGCATTTAGTGTGCCAAGAGATATAAGGTTTCTCTTCAAATCTGGAACAAATCTGACATTGGTCAGGATCACATGTTTATCATTAAACATCTTCACCCTCACAGTGCCAATACCCCTCACATTGCAGCTTTCATCATTACCCAACAGAACTGATCCACCATCCATCATTTCCAGGTTTTGAAACCAAGATTTGGTGGGACACATGTGAAATGAACATCCAGAATCCAACACCCATTCATTAACAAGTTTGCTATCTGTTATGCTCATGACTTCTGCACTATCATATCCTTTTGCCTCTGCTACATCAGCTTTGGCAGGATCAGTAGACTTCTTATGCTCAGGACAGTCTTTAATGAAATGTCCTTCTTTATGGCATTTGTAGCAAGCTCTGCTCTTGGCTACAAACCCATTCTTCTTTTGATTTGGCTTGGCATGAAACTTCTTGCCTTGCCCTCCTTTCTTGTCATTCTTGAGTTTGATATTAAGACCCTCAGCTTGGTTCTTGGTCTTCTTGGTTGAGTTTGCTACATGTAAACTCTTAGTTTTCAGAATGGACAAGACTTCTTTGAATTTTGCCTTACCCTCCTTGGTAATCAGCAAAGCATCCTTGAAGCTATCATATGAAGGTGGTAAGGACTCCAATAGTAGAAAAGACTTCTTGTGATCATCTAAGGTGACTCCAACATTTTCAAGATCATCAACAGCTTGCATGAACTCTATTAACTGCTCATCAAGGGTCTTATCATCTGTCATCTTGAAATTGTTGAGCTTCCTCTCCATAAACATCTGGTTTGACAAAGATTGTGTCAAATACAGATCATCAAGGGTCTCAAATACAGCAGCAACATCCTTCTCCTTCATAACTTCCCTGAACACATTGTCTCCCAAACTTAGAACAACAATGTTGTAAGCTTTTTCCATAAGCTCTTCTTTCTTGGCCTGGTCTGCATCGGATGCAGCAGGATCAAGAGGAGTGAGGGCCTCTTTCAGCCCATGGTGTGACAGCAGAGCCTTCATCTTGGCTTTCCATAAGCCAAAATCTGTCTTACCATTGAATTTCTCTATCTCCAACTTCACAGAGCCCATTTCTGATTCTTGACTTTATCTTCGACTTCCCACAGACGGCGCCAATTGTTACGGAATTGTATTCACAAAGCAACTCCTTACAAATGATAAATCAAGACAACTAGAAACGCAATGAATTGAAACGTATAAAGAACTCAAAGAAAGAACACGGGATTTACGTGGTTCGATCAAATGATCTACGTCCACGGAGGATAGAAGACTCTCTTCACTAATCACAATATGAAAGTTACAGATTACAAGTTTCACTAAGCTTGATCTCTCAAAACTCTCAAATTCAGTAACCCACAACCTATGCACTAGATGGTGTATTTATAGATGTACAATGCATTGGATAACCGCCACTAACCAACTAACTAACTAACAGAAAAACCAGAATTAACTAACTCTGAAAATCTAGACTTCAGCGGAGTTGTCTCAGCAGACTTGTCTAAGCAGACTTGTCTCAGCAGACTTGGCTAAGCAGACTTGTCTCAGCAGACTTGTCTTCAGCAGACTTGGCCCCCAACTCTCCTGAACTGACTTCAGATAACTTGTCTAGCAGAGTTGTCCAAACTCATAAGCAGAGTTGTCCAAACTCATCAGCAGAGTTGTCCAAACTCAATAATTTCAGATTAGTTGACTCCTAACAAGACCACTAAACCTTATCAGTTGAATTACTCCTTAACTCAACTTTGCTGAACTCCAAGATCAGAATAATAGCAACTCTTCTGATAGATAGAATTAGATGACATCCAATATTGCATTAATCCTAACAATTCTCCACCTTAATGCAAGATTGCCTTCTTCCCAGCCCTCCTCAAGGCTGTTTGTCCATTCTCTTCTTAATGAACATCCCAGGTGCTAAGGTTTACCAACTCCATGCAATGATTGAACTTATTGCTTGGTAATGCCTTAGTTAACATATCAGCTGCATTCTCTTCTGAAGCTACCTTCTGAACTTCAACAATGCTCTTCTCCAAGATGTCTCTAACAAAGTGTAACTTCACATCAATGTGCTTTGACCTCTCATGAAACACTTGATGTTTTGCTAGATGAACTGTACTCTGATTATCACACAGCACAGGAACACTTTTCTGAAATATGCCAAAATCTCTCAGAATGCCCTTCAACCACATTGCTTCCTTCACAGCTTCTGTTAAGGCTATGTATTCAGCTTCTGTTGTGGATAAGGTCACCATAGATTGTAAAGCTGCTCTCCAGGTGATAGCAGTGCCATACAATGTAAACACATAACCAGATAAAGACTTCCTTGTATCTATGTTTCCAGCAAAATCAGAATCCACAAATCCAATCAAAGGTCTCTTGGTATCAACTGATTTTTCAAACAATAATCCTAAGTCTTCTGAACCATTCAGATATCTTAGAATCCACTTCAAAGCTTCCCAATGTAGCTTTCCTGGATTTCCCATGAACCTACTCACCATACTAACAGCATAGGCAAGATCTGGTCTGCTACAAACCATAGCATACATGAGACTTCCTACTCCATTTGCATAAGGAACAGTAAGCATCTGCTTCTTCTCTTCAGCTGTTTGAGGAGATTGCTTGGCTGACAACTTAAATTGCTGGCCAAATGAGGTACTAACAGGTCTGGACTGGTGCATAAGGAATCTTCTCAACACCTTCTGGATGTAACCTTTCTGGGACAAGAACAGCTTCCCTGCTTTCCTGTTTCTGAGAATATCCATGCCTAATATTCTCTTGGCTTCACCCAAATCCTTCATCTCGAACTTGCTACTCAGCTGCTGCTTCAGCTGGGTAATCTTTCTCATACTCTTGCTAGCTATTAACATATCATCTACATAGATCAGTAGATAGGTGCTCTCTAGATAATCTTGTTTACCAATATATACACATCCATCATATTTGCTTCTTGAAAAACCAATAGAAAGCATGAATGCATCAAACTTTCTATACCATTGTCTAGGACTCTGCTTGAGCCCATACAATGATTTCTTAAGCAAGCATACCTTACTTTGAGTTTCAGGCATGATAAACCCTTCTGGTTGATGCATATATATTGTTTCAGCTAGTTCTCCATGTAGGAATGCAGTTTTGACATCTAGCTGATGTAACTCAAGATCATCTTGAGCAACCTTAGACAAAAGTAATCTTATTGAACAGTGTTTAACAACAGGAGAGAATACCTCATTGAAGTCTATGCCTTCTCTTTGTGTGAATCCTCTTGCCACCAACCTAGCCTTGAATCTGATCTGCTCTCTAGCACCACCAAATCCAACTTCAAGCTTCTTCTTGAACAGCCATCTACAGCTGACCAACTTCTGGTTGTCTGGCTTCTCCACAAGGATCCAGGTCTCATTCTTCTCTAAGGATTGCAACTCTTCTGACATGGCTGCTATCCACTGCTCTCTTTCAGGACTGGTGATAGCTTCCTCATAGTTTCTTGGCTCATAATGCTCCACCTCTTCTGCTGTGATCAGAGCATATGACACAAGATCAGCCTGACCAAACCTAGATGGGGGGTGAATCTGCCTCCTGAGCCTATCTCTTGCAAGGCTGTAATTTCTCAGATCAGTAGGGTTGTCCTCCATGGCCTCATCTTCTGAATGATCTTCAGGATCATCTTCTGGGACCTGTTCTGGAATAACCTCATCAGGGGTGTTGTCTCCTGTATCAGCAAAGTTGTCCACCTCCTCTGGGGTCAACTCTCCTGATGTGGGAAACTCCACCTCAGCTGAGAAACTCTCTTCTGACTCATTTACAATTCTTCCATCTAGGTCATGGGAGTTTCCATTATGAGGATATCCCATTACCTTCTCATTAAAATCAACATCTCTGCTGATTATCACTTTCTTATGACCAGGTTCAAGGCACCACAGTCTATAGCCCTTGACACCTATTGGATAGCCAATGAATATACATTTCAGAGCCCTAGGCTCAAGCTTATCCTGTCTAATATGTGCATAAGCCTGACATCCAAACACTTTAAGTTTTGAATAATCAGACAACTTGCCATACCAGATCTCATCTGGGGTTTTACCTTCTAAAGCATATGAGGGAGTTTTGTTTATCAAGTAACATGCAGTACATACAGCTTCTCCCCAAAAGCTTTTAGGTAATTTAGCATCAGCTAACATGCATCTGACCCGTTCTAGAATAGTTCTATTCATTCTCTCTGCTAATCCATTTTGCTGTGGATTAAGAGGGACAGTTCTATGTCTAGTATTGCCCTTCTCTTTACAAAATTCATTGAACTCAGCTGATAAATACTCAAGGCCATTATCTGTCCTCAAATGTTTTAAGGACTTTCCTTTCTTGTTCTCTATCTCAAGTAGCCATTCTTTGAATTTTGTAAAGGCCTCACTCTTCTGTTTGAGAATGAACACCCAAACTTTTCTAGAATAGTCATCTATAATTGACATGAAATACTTACCTCCACCAATGGTTTCAGTCCTTGATGGCCCCCAAACATCTGAATGAACATAATCCAGCAGCTCCTTGGTAGTGTGCTCACCCTTCTGGAATGACTTCTTCTTGGCCTTGCCAAGAATGCACTGCTCACAGAACTCCAGGCTTTTGAATGTCTTCTGGTGGAATGCCCCCTTCTTGGATAACTCCATCAGACCTTTCTCACCCACATGTGCCAGCCTCTTTTGCCAAAGCATAGCATCTTCAGAACTCATGGTAACATCAGCAGCACCTGTGATTGTCTCACCAATTAAAGAATATAGACCATTAGACTTCTTCCCTTGCATCACTATTCAATCAGCTTTGGTGACAAACAAACATCCTTTTTCAGTCTTGAATTCATAACCCAAAGCATTTAGTGTGCCAAGAGATATAAGGTTTCTCTTCAAATCTGGAACAAATCTGACATTGGTCAGGATCACATGTTTATCATTAAACATCTTCACCCTCACAGTGCCAATACCCCTCACATTGCAGCTTTCATCATTACCCAACAGAACTGATCCACCATCCATCATTTCCAGGTTTTGAAACCAAGATTTGGTGGGACACATGTGAAATGAACATCCAGAATCCAACACCCATTCATTAACAAGTTTGCTATCTGTTATGCTCATGACTTCTGCACTATCATATCCTTTTGCCTCTGCTACATCAGCTTTGGCAGGATCAGTAGACTTCTTATGCTCAGGACAGTCTTTAATGAAATGTCCTTCTTTATGGCATTTGTAGCAAGCTCTGCTCTTGGCTACAAACCCATTCTTCTTTTGATTTGGCTTGGCATGAAACTTCTTGCCTTGCCCTCCTTTCTTGTCATTCTTGAGTTTGATATTAAGACCCTCAGCTTGGTTCTTGGTCTTCTTGGTTGAGTTTGCTACATGTAAACTCTTAGTTTTCAGAATGGACAAGACTTCTTTGAATTTTGCCTTACCCTCCTTGGTAATCAGCAAAGCATCCTTGAAGCTATCATATGAAGGTGGTAAGGACTCCAATAGTAGAAAAGACTTCTTGTGATCATCTAAGGTGACTCCAACATTTTCAAGATCATCAACAGCTTGCATGAACTCTATTAACTGCTCATCAAGGGTCTTATCATCTGTCATCTTGAAATTGTTGAGCTTCCTCTCCATAAACATCTGGTTTGACAAAGATTGTGTCAAATACAGATCATCAAGGGTCTCAAATACAGCAGCAACATCCTTCTCCTTCATAACTTCCCTGAACACATTGTCTCCCAAACTTAGAACAACAATGTTGTAAGCTTTTTCCATAAGCTCTTCTTTCTTGGCCTGGTCTGCATCGGATGCAGCAGGATCAAGAGGAGTGAGGGCCTCTTTCAGCCCATGGTGTGACAGCAGAGCCTTCATCTTGGCTTTCCATAAGCCAAAATCTGTCTTACCATTGAATTTCTCTATCTCCAACTTCACAGAGCCCATTTCTGATTCTTGACTTTATCTTCGACTTCCCACAGACGGCGCCAATTGTTACGGAATTGTATTCACAAAGCAACTCCTTACAAATGATAAATCAAGACAACTAGAAACGCAATGAATTGAAACGTATAAAGAACTCAAAGAAAGAACACGGGATTTACGTGGTTCGATCAAATGATCTACGTCCACGGAGGATAGAAGACTCTCTTCACTAATCACAATATGAAAGTTACAGATTACAAGTTTCACTAAGCTTGATCTCTCAAAACTCTCAAATTCAGTAACCCACAACCTATGCACTAGATGGTGTATTTATAGATGTACAATGCATTGGATAACCGCCACTAACCAACTAACTAACTAACAGAAAAACCAGAATTAACTAACTCTGAAAATCTAGACTTCAGCGGAGTTGTCTCAGCAGACTTGTCTAAGCAGACTTGTCTCAGCAGACTTGGCTAAGCAGACTTGTCTCAGCAGACTTGTCTTCAGCAGACTTGGCCCCCAACTCTCCTGAACTGACTTCAGATAACTTGTCTAGCAGAGTTGTCCAAACTCATAAGCAGAGTTGTCCAAACTCATCAGCAGAGTTGTCCAAACTCAATAATTTCAGATTAGTTGACTCCTAACAAGACCACTAAACCTTATCAGTTGAATTACTCCTTAACTCAACTTTGCTGAACTCCAAGATCAGAATAATAGCAACTCTTCTGATAGATAGAATTAGATGACATCCAATATTGCATTAATCCTAACAGTATTAATATTAAAATATATACTCATACATATTTACACTTTACACACACTACTAATAAGTATACTCGATGATGAGGACAGAGAGAGATAAGGTAGCACTCGAAGATTCTAATTACACATAAAAAATACTAGTAGAACTAAAAGAAGGTAGTGGAAATTAAATTTGGAAGTGAAGCACAGCATCTCTTGTCACGTGACCACCGCCTATACTCAGCTCCTACAATTAACTTACAAAAAATAATAATACTAATTAAATATATATGTAGTAGCTAATGATGGTTATATAATGGGGGATTATGAGAATTCCTAGGAGAGACCAGACACACCTTACAACACACAAATCTCTAATTAATAAACTATTAATTAAGGCACGCTTTCCCGGCCCTGCTACTAAAATACCACACCCACAATCTAATCACCATATAATTACCCTAAATATATAATAATAATAATAATAATAATAATAATAATAATAATAATAATCCCATTTAATAATTTATATCTATACGCGTATATCGCCAAAAATATTATCCATTCGTTTCATCCTTTTTATTCATTTCCCAATGTTTAATTAAGTGATCGATGTTCCTTTATTTCATCCTTTCCAGAGTAGAATATTTATTCGTAAAAGAGGAAATCAAATTCTATTTTCTTTAAAAAAAATATTAGTAATGAAATCTACCAAATTAATATACACAAAATTTTATGTCAAATATTTCATAAATGAAATATATCTAATTAAGGTAAATAAAAATAAAAATTGATGTGTCAAAAATTTAATTGAAATAAAAAAACGTTCTCAAGTATTATTTTAAGATCAAAACATGTTATTACAAAATTAAAATATATTGCAATGATAAGAACCAAAATTTAGTTTATGGACGAATTCGCGGGTAATAAACTTACAGTATCAGTGAGTATCACAAATCACTCTAACAAATTATTGTATACAATTAATTAAATTTTAAGTGATTGAAATAAATCTTCACCAATCTAAGTTTTGACCCTCCTTATAATTCGAACAAGTTAAAATTCTGGCTCAATTGCACAAATTACACCATGCAATTGAGTGAACTTACATAACTGTGACTCAATTACTATTGTAGTAGCATATTTTTTGTCTTGTAGTAACGTACGTATTTTGGTGTTGTAGTACTATATTTCTGGCCTTATAGTTATAGCTAGGAACATATATTTTTTTGTCTTGTAGTTAGCAAAATATTTTTGGTCTTGCAACTGAGAATTCACCTATAAAATTAAGTGTATGTGTTACTTTTCTACAATATATTTTTGATCTTATAGTATCATATTTTGATTTTATAGTAAATCACCAGTATGTGATTCACAACAATTTATTTTAAAAAAACTTAAACTACATAAAATATTCTATACAATTGTTGCTTATTAATATAAAAGAATTGGTGTGTGAGAGGCTGGGCAAGTTGCATGGTTTAATTTTGTTGTTGGATTAATAGAGTATCGCGATTCACGAGGAGTAACCAAGGGGGTATATTAAGTTTAGAGAATAGCACGAGGAAGAGTCCAACTGATATAAATACACATATACGTACATACTTACGTGTAGAGAGAGGGAAAGTGCATGTATTCGACTTAATTTTAAAAAAAAAAGAAAAGACAATTCATCTGCCTTTGATTTATAGCAAGTTAGAGAAATAAGAAATCATTTGTTCTAATTTTGATATTTGATATCAGATTGACATGTGTTATATTAAAAAATAATCAACGTTTAATAATATTTTTGGAATGACATATATATATTAAAGATTCATAGGGTAATATTAGAATACAAAAAGTGGAATAAATGAATCTAACTGTTTCGGGCTAGCCCAATTGAATCATTGGGATTTTAATTCTTTTCTATTCAGTATTTTCCTGTCGATATTTTTTGTGTTTAGGTTGTCTTTCTCAACTAATGTCACGAGTACAAGATTTTTCTTTATTAGCTTTGTTTGTAGAAATTTTATGGTAAACCGGATTTTGTATACGAAGTGTCATTAATACCTTTTAATTACTCCCCGCCGTCCCACAAAGATTGTTACATAGTATTTCTTTTTTGAATGTCCCAAATTATAGTTCCATTTCACTTTTAACTTTAGTATTAAATATTTTATTGTCAATTTTACCCCTAATTAATGAGAGTAATTAAAGTTTAACAGATTTTGGAGAATGTGATTTCAAGGGCAAAATTGACAAATTAGCTAAATTTGATTACATTTATTGATTTTTCTTAATGTGTGTGTAAAGTCAAATGTAGTATCTTTGTGGGACGAAGGAAGTAGTATAAGAAGCTCGATCACTATTTTCTATCAAATCAAACATATTTAATTTTAAATACTGATACTTATAAAGTTATAATGTTAAAATGTAATGTATACTTTCCGTCCCTTACTACCTTATTACAGCTCTCTGAAAAAAATTTGAAAAAGAAAATAATGTCGACAGAAATTAAAAAATATACTATGGTTTATTTAATTTGGCACATGAGGGTACTTTGTCAACCCTTTAGGATACGAAATTAGCAGAAATTACGTACTTTTGGGTATCATTCAAAAGCAAAATCAAATAAATAATGAAAAAAGAATTAAAGAAAGTAATAGTGTTAGACAGGATAATGGAATAAATTAGGTAGAATAATAAAGCTAGAGAGTGTCCATGCAAAAGTCCCTTTAACAAAAACACCAAAAAAGCAAGAATTTTGAATGTAGTAGCATGTAATCTATAGGTGCAAAAGGAGTTTTTCATGCCGAATGTTAAAGCTATATTACACCCATTTTTTCGTAATTAAAGAAAGCTAATTTTAGACATGCATTAAAAGGAGAGAACAAGAGTAGTCTTTCTTTTAATTCATGCTTCTTTTCTTCCCTGCTTTTTCTACCCCCTTCTTTTCTCTTTAGAGTACACAATTTGTTATAAACTATATATGCCTTTATTTCATCATATATATTAATTCAATCAATCATGCAATTCAATTACTTACATTTTTTTTCCTTAGAAAAATCAAAACCTAAAAATTGTCAGGTAAGAATTGAACTTATCAATATTATGCACCAGGTCTTGAATATACCAGGTGTACCATGCAACCACTTACATTTTTTTTAACTGTATTAGTAGTTGTTTTCACTAAACATTAATATAGATTGTGTTCATCGAACGATATCAATTGTTTTTCATTGAACAATATTTATTGTTTTCACTTAACAATCTCGGTTGTAACTAGGTGCGCCTTGAGACTCCTTAGTAGTGGTAATTAAATTGAAAGTGATATAGAGTTATGATATTGACTAGTTATCACGTATCCCCACTTCTTGTAGCTTATATATATATTTTCATAGAAACGCAATGCTATATATTTTCATTCAAACCTCAATATCACCGAACAATTTAATTGTGCTTAAATCTTTTAATGATTAGATCTCGATTGAACAAACACAAAATTTTAACGTGTGACCTAAATATATATGATTAAACGAAAAAGTGGTTGTTAATGGGGTTACGTCTTAAGAAAAAGACAAGATATATATATAGAAATAGTTTGGAACAAAATGTGATATTACAACATGGAGTATATCTACAATAGGGGAACATAAAGGCTGTTGGATCACATGCACCACCTTTTTTTCTCTCCTTCTGCAGTTTCCATCGATCTCTTCTTTTTACATTGTGCCTAATAAACGACTTAACGTTATGACTTATGAGAGAAAAGAAATAAAGAAAGAAATATGTCACCAAAATTTGTGATCATCTTTTTGGACCTTTGGGGAAGAAACTTATCGAGTGGACAATTCAAATGGATGTAGTTGCTTTTAATTAGGAGGAATCGAACGTGAACCTTTAAACTCTAATACCATGAAATAGTTTTGTCTCATTCATTCATATATATGTATATATATATTAATTCCCTATATAATACAAACCTCAAAGTCACGACTTCATTGGCACACCTAAATTTCAAAAGAAATAAAGAAAAGAAAAAATGTCGGACCCCACATTTTCTCCCAAGGCTGCTCCTCCAATTCTCTTCCCCAATCCAAGGGATTTCTATTCAAAAAATTTGAAATTTTTATGAAAAAAGAATAATAATTAAGAGAAAGAGAGATTTTAATTAAGGGTCCCTCCATGACCATCATTTCATGCAATATTGAAGACCCACCTCTCACGTCCTATTTTTAGTTGCAAAACATACTTAAAAGTAGCATTATCATTTGCCTTCTGATCATCACTATCTACCAATAATTCAAACTTTGGAAGATCTACAATTCTTTTATTTTATTTTATTTTTGTAGCTTGTTTTGGATTAGGGTAATGAACATCTCATCATATGTTGAAGAATTTTAAGAGCCGTTGATTGGGGACATGGAGATTGATATATTGATTTCCGAGAAAAAGGCACTATTATCGCTATATCATTTGCACTACCATTCGTTTTTACAAGCTTATTTCTCCTTTTCTTTTTTAATTTTCAGATAATTGCAATTAAATCAGTACTTTAAATCTTGTAGAAGAATAGGCTTTCGTACACTCTTATTTATATGTGATAAGTTAACTACAAGAAAATTGGTAACATTTAATGACATAAATTATATTATTATAATATCTCAAACTAAACGTCTTTACCATATGGTAGAAAAATAAGAATGAATGATATGATCTTTCATTAAAAGACATTTTTAGCTAAAAAACCTAAAATGAGATAAATTTGTCATTAAAAGTCAATTTTTCGATAGTGAAATTTGACGTCTCGAAATTAGATCAAATTAAAATACGATGTTGCAATAAGAGTACCACGTTAGTTGTTGTATGTGATTTATGTACAAGATTTTGAGCCCAAAAGTAAATGAGTTATGTGTGTACATGTATGTATGGAATCAAAAGTAATGATATTTTAATCCTTTCGGAAAAATTCGATAAAATTGAAACGATATAGATAAGATTATCATGACAATTGCGCAAGACTGAGATACATAAATTGAGAAAAGGTTCAAACGTAATAAAATTTTGTATAAAATTGTTGATATTTGTGAAGATAGAGTTTATATTAAAAAAAAAAATCATTTTAAGGATGTGGAAGTCTCTTCTTAGAATTTCAATGCATTAAGAATAATTTTTTTAATCTCCATTTTGAATAGGAGTATATATAAAAAACATTAATGAGAAAATATAATTAAGAACCATATATGGTTCTCGTGAATGATGAGAAGATTAATTGAAAGTGGGGAAGTTAGTTGAGAATGAAATTGTAGAATAATACTACTATATTGCAGGCTCCATTCAATTTATTCTCGTGTATTCATTACTACTATCAATTAAGATATACTCATATATATTAATGCATGTCATTTTCATCTGAAACGTAAATGAAACGAAATTGTATTTGGAACTAACTAACTACTAGTCCACTTCACTACAACTGACGTTCTGAGTTGTGTAGGTAGCTAAAGTTTCCAGTAGGTGACATGTGTGTGTAAATTGCTTTTTAATGAATTAATTGAGGTGTTAGAATTTAATTTCTGAAAATTTAAATGTATTAAGATTAATGCTGGGCTCTTACATTAGATAATAATAGTGTATTTAGAAAGGTAAAATTAAATTTCGTGAATGTGAAATTAATATACGAAGTTGAGATATTAATATGTTCACTTTAAAAATAATACGTTGTCTTGAAATTAGTGTAAACATTAATCCACTCTTAAAAAAAAGTAGGAGTTTATAGTTGCTATGGACCACACACACGCACCGCTCGTGGGCGTTGGCCCATCTAATATTTTTAGAGCTCTAATTTTTTGATTTGACCCATACGCACATTGTTTTTAAAATTGGATCCGATCGGTTGGACTAGGAATCAGAGTGAAAATGGCTTAAAACAGTTTTTATGGTCAGACTGGATCAAACAGTTTGAGAATCGGAAAATCGGCCCAAAACCGAAAAACCCGATAAAAACCGGTATGACTAGTTTTTTTTTTTATGTTTAAACTTTTTTGAATATGAAACTAGGTGCATATCCGACCCCCTTTTATATTGATATCAACACTCCTACTTTTATATTGTTTTTTCCTCATATTTTTTACGTATATCTCATATGTTTGTTTGTTACTAACGCTTCTACTTTTATATTGTTTTTAGACTACAAAAAATGTCTCGTTTAGAGACCGTAAAGGCGGTCTCAACACACGTTAGAGACCGATTTTAAAACCGTCTTATGGTGGTCCTTATTCGCTTGGTACCTGATATTCAAAGATCGAATGTATGAAACGGTCTCAAATTAGAGACCGATTTTTGGTCGGTCTCTGAATTAGAGACCGACAATTCGGTCTTATAACGGCCCCTAAACGTGAGTCGGCCCGACCTATTTTCGGGCCCTAAAACACAAATCGATCTCTAATCTATAATTAGGGACCAAATATTCGGTCTCTAAATAATAAAATACAAACCCGACCTCGACACCCTCTTTATTTACCCACACCGACCCGACCCGATACCCACATCCACTTTATTTAAATGACCATTTTATTTTGGCCTTTGTGGGAATTGATCCCTGGTGGATGGGTGCCCAGTAATGGGCACCTACCACTTTGACAAGTAATTGTCTTATGTAACTTTTAAAATTAATTATATACATATATAATTAATTTCTTTATTGTATATGATCGGAAATGATATAGATCCCACCGTTGGACACTAAAAATAGTGTCCACCGCCTAGGTGGCATGCCCACGTCAATAAATTATTTTTTATTTATATTTAATTTGAATTTAATATCATATTACTATTTTATTTTATCTTTATTAAAATTGTAAAATCTTTTTTACATTTAATTTAATATTATTTCTATCAAATCACACACGTCATTAATCTTTTCTCATATCTTCCATTGCCATTAATTTTTTCTCAGACACAAAATTAAAATTAATCTATTCTCTACAAAATAAAAATTAATCTCATTGCCAAAACAACATTTTAGAATATAGACTTTTGTTATCAAATGAGAATTTCATTCATGACAACCTCATTAAATGTTTTGATAACTCATTCAATAAATCAACTAAATGTCGACAAAGTGAGAAAATATAAAAACTCTGCATTAAAAGAAACATAAATAATAAACAAAATTTGTTCACCCGTTCCCTTGCGTACTAATATTTGATTTATGAAGATAACACTGTCCTTGATCTATATTATTTACTATTATTATACATATCTATTAATTATATGATGTAATATACATTAAAAGAAAACTATATATCATAATGTGAACACTTCATAAATTAATTAATTTGAGAAATCTGAGAAAACATTAATTTAAACGAGGAGGGAATGAGAAACCTTACGTTGAATTCGAAACAAGATCTTCAAACTAATATTGGAGAGGAAAATCAAGGAATGACCTATTTAGAAGCTGGTTTGTGGATTAAAATTGAGAGAATGACATGTGATATATATGGGCTATTTATTCGTAAGAATGAGGCGTTGGCTGGGCTTTCTTCCGGAATGTTTAGAGACTGCTAAAATCGGTCTCTGAAAACAAACATCTTGATTTGATTCCGATTTGAGACCGCAAAAATCGGTCTCTAAACACAACCGCCTGATTTGGGACCGAAAAATCGGTCTCTACTGTTTAAAATTATATATATATATATATATATATACAATATTAGGGATAATATTTTAAAGATATGTATCTTTAAATATTATTCACATCTCTTAAAATATACATATAATCGCCAATCTGATTTGTCTCTCCCAATGATGGACAAATATTCCTCTTCTCCTAAATTTGATTCCTCCATCTCGAACAAAGTCATAAAGTCAGATTCGTTGGCAGTGGAGACGATAGTGCCCAATTCAATTGATTTAGAGACCGTAGTGCCTGATTCAATTGATTTAGAGATCGTAGTGTCTGATTCAGTTGATTTAGACGAGGTAGTAAAAGATTCTTTTTCGGATGTGGATACTTTGTTCGAGTTTAAAGGATTCTCGCCCGATCACGACGGTAAGTGATCGATTCACATACGTATAAAACAACCTGTCGAAATTATTTATACCATTTAAAGATTGAATTTTTAGTCTCCAATTAAAATTCAAAATCAGAATTTTAATTTCGGTTTAAAGACTGATATTCGGTGGCTAAGTGGTCTGAAAAACATAATATTAAAGACCAAACTGAAAACAGTCTCTAAACGAGCGGTCAAAATTGCTAGTCAATTAAAATTTTGGGATTCAGAATTTTTGATACCAATTAAAGACTGAATTATCGGTCTCTAAATAAAATTCAAAATCAAAATTTTAATTTCGCTTTAGAGACCGAAATCGGTCTGAAAACATAATATTAAAGACCGAACTGAAAACAGTCTCAAAACTCGAATTTTTTTCGGATCAGTCTCAAATCAGTCTCTATTTGAGACTGGTTTATGTCGGTCTCAAAACTTTGGTCTCTAATTGAGGCATTTTTTTGTAGTGTTATATTTGACATGAGATGTAAATCTCATATGTTTGTTTGATACTAACACTCCTACTTTTATATTGATTTTCTCTCTTGTTTTTTCTACTTCTTATTCGATGTGAGACATAAATCTCATATGTTTGCTTATTACTAACATTGTTGCTTTTATATTGCTTTTCTATCTTGTTTCTTCTACTCCTTATCGATGTGGGATATAAATCTCATATGCTTAATTTAAAACTTATGAAATATGAATTATGGAGCATGGAGAATGAATGATGAGATATTTTAATTTAATAATTGTTATTTTATGACTCTACTATATTTATTTTAATATAATTTTTATAAGTGCATATATGTTTTTAATGTAACATAAAAAATATTGAAAAAAATACATAAGAATAATTTTACTGGTTGGACCAGCAACCGATGCCTAATCTGATTTGGTCATCGGTTCAGTTATGATAACACTGCATACAGGAATAAGAGCTTCCCAGTCCATGTTGTGGCGGGTGACCTATTTCAGATGGTCCAAGAATTAATTTGACTTGTTCGTTTGAATTCAAGATTGAATTTGAAACTGCACGATCTGGACAATGGATGTGTCTTGATACACTAACGTCTTAACTATGGATCTTACAAATTTGAGAGGTTACCAAGTCAAGATTATTGTCATTAATGAATTGATAATCATTGTCATAAATGGATCATTGGCTCCCTACTTGGTGGCAACGCCTATAAATAGATGTATAAATTTTGGAAAAAATCACTTTTAACATAAGCAAATTTCACTAGAATTTTCCAGAAATTCTAGAGTGCTTTCCATTCCAGACGAGTTTCAGTTCTTTGGAGCTTTTTACATTGTGGTGTTGCTCATGTAACGACAGAGTTGTTTTACCTTTGAAGACACACGTCGTTGCGCGTACACTAGTTGGGACATGTTTGTTTAGCTAGAAAATATATCACCTTGACTTGACTTTCTTTTACCTAATTATTTTTTTGTTTGAATGTTGCTCTGCTGATAGTTAGATCTTCAATTTTGATAGCTGCTCGAAATAGTAAACTATCCAATTCAGATTGATTAAAGATTAAATGTCATATCCTTTTGTTGTAATTTTCGATTATTTAATTTTCTTGCGTATTTTTTGTAAGCTATTATTGTCGTTCTATAATCTAACAATTGCAAACACAAACAATACTAGAATTTAAACAATGACATCTAACATAAATAACCCCAATAACACCACCCTTGTTGCACCAACCCAAACACCGAACATGACCAATCTTGGTACGACTTTGGTTCCCCCATTAGTAACCCTGAAAGAATTTCGTCTCATCTAAAAGTTCGAACTTGTAGAGAGGTTGGAAATTAATTCTTGTATATTAATTTCCTAATACTCCCACTCACTCGTGGGCCGGATTATCACCTCTTCTCCTTTTGGGAGGAGGCCCATCAAGTGGACAACTTAAATGGGTGGAGTTGCTTTCAGCACGAATCGAACCCAGGACTTGTGGGCGTGAGCCTTGAGGCTCTGATCCCATGAAAGAATTTCGTCTCATCTAAAAGTCCGAACTTATAGAGAAATTGAGAATTAATTCTTGTATATTAATTTCCTAATAAACCCCTCCTATTTTCCACCCTCCAATCTAAGATACTTCATGGTTCATGTTGAAAAATTAGAGAAGTACTCGAGTACAAATATTAAGAGGTGGCAATAAAAGATGTTGTTCTACCTCACGACATTTAACCTAGCACGGTTCCTCCTAGAGGATTAACGCGTGGTTGATGAAAACGACATGAATAATACTGGGAGGGTTGCCTACGACCAGTGGGGTCATGGTGACTTTTTTTGTCAAAACTACATCCTTGGAGGACTAGTTAACGTGGTGTATAACATGTATCAATCGAATCATACTACCAAATAACTTTGAGATTCTTTGGAACATAAGTATAAAATCGAAGATGCCAGAACTAACAAGTTTGTGGTAGCAAAGTTTCTGGACTTCAAGATGGTAGATGGTAAATCTGTCGTCAAGCAAGTTCAATTTTATTTGTTGATCCTATACGATATCCTCGAGAAGGGTATGGTCCTTCAGATTCTTTCAAGTAACGACTGTGATTGAGAAGGTACCTCCTAATTGGAGTGAGTTCAAAACTTATCTCAAACACAAGCGGAAGAAAATGAGTTTAGATGACTTGATCGTCAAACTTTGAATTAAAGAAGATAATCGAAGGGTATACAGTAAGTCAAGCCAAGTCTCAGATGAGGTAATAGAAAACTTGATGGAATGTTGAGAACCGTCAAAGAAACATAAAAGACCCAATGATAAGGGCAAGAAACTGGTTTATGTGAAACCAAAGTTCAATGGTAGTTCTACAACTGCGGCAAGCTGAACCACATGACACGTGATTGTAAAGCCCCTCCCCCCCCCCTCCCAAAAAAAAAGACAAGGGCAAGCAATCTAGTGTGAATGTGGCGAAACACGAGCTCACTAACATGAAAATTTCCATCATTGTGTTCGAAATAAACATAGTCGAAAATCCAAAGGAGTGGTTTGTGGATACCGACACCACCTGCTATGTTTGCTCCGTGAAGAATGCCTTCTTGACTTATGCTCCTACTGATGGGAGAAAGATTCACATAGGGAATCAAGCCTCGTCTAATGTGGTTGATGTTGCGGTAAAGAACTTAAGTTTCAGTATGTGTTGCATGTCCCAAACATCCACAATAATTTAATTTTTGGCTTGCTTCTAGTTAGTCATCAATTTAAACTAGTTTTTAGTCTAATAAAGTTGTACATAATATGTTTGAATACTTCCTAGGTCGAGGTTATCTCCAAAATGAATGTAATGGTTTTAAATTGTAAATGTAGGAAAGTTATCAATAATAATGTTTCTACTTCCTTTTACATTGTTGAGTGCTACTCTTTATGGAATTTGAGATTAGGACATGTGAATCTAAAATCTATAAAACGCCTAATAAATCTTAATTTACTAAATATGGCAAATATTGAAACACTTAACAAGTGTGAGATATGTATTGAAGCTAAAATGACATAGTTCCATTTAATTCGGTTGAAAAAACACTGCTCCTCTAGACTTAGTTTACACAAATGTGTGTGATTTAAAGTTTGTGCAAATTAGAGGTGATAAAAATTATTTTATTAATTTAATTGATGATTGCACAAGATATTGCTACGTTTATCTCTTACAAAGTAAAGAGGAAACTATTGATACTTTTAAACTTTGCAAGAATGAAGTAGAAAATCAACTTATCACTCGAATTAAAGAAATTTGATGTGATAGAGGTGGAGAATATGTAACAACCTTTGAAGAGCTATGTGATGAGTCTGGTATAATACATCAAACTACAACTCCATATTCACCTCAGTCGAATGGTGTGTCGGAAAGAGTTACCATCGGATCTGCCTACGTTGCGTGATGTACAACATCAAATAGATTTGATTTTGGAACCCTCTTTAGATAATATGCCCATTATCATATTAGTCTTGTGGAACATGCTAAGTTACGTCGCCAAGTGAAAAAGTTGATGCACCAGGGTGTGGTCCGAGTCTCCAAGAGAGTTTGATCCTTGGTGTTGTGCCTGCCCATATTATTCATAAGAAGGAATCCACATGATGTATGTGTGTAGATATTCAAACTATTAACAAAATCACCGTGTGCTATATATTTTCAATTCCCAGAATGGATGATTTATTAGATCGGTTGAGTGGGGTTGGTATTTAAGTTAGAAATCCGTAGTGTGTACTATTAGATTTACCTCAGGTCGGGAGATGAGTGAAAGACGGTTTTCAAGACTCCTGAAGGCCTTCTCGAGTGGTTAATCATGCCTTTTGGCCTCTCAAATGTCCCCAGGACTCTCATGCGGATTACGAACCATTCTTTGAGATCTCTTATTTTTTCTTGCATCGTCTATTTCAACAACTTTTTGATATATAGTTTTTCACTATAGGATCATGTGGGTCACGCTCGTTTGGTGTTGCATATGTTACATGCAAAAAAAAAAAAATCTATGTTGTGCCTAATAAGTGTTTGTTCTTCCTAGATTTTGCGCTATTTTTGGTTATCAAATTACTTAGGGTATTCGGGTTGATGAGTCAAAGATAATCGTGATTTGAGATTGGCCTTCATCGGCGGCGGTGACAAAAGTTCGCAATTTTCATGGTCTCACATCATTTTACTGTCTTTTCATCACTCATTTTAGAACCATCATGACGCTTGTCACAAACTTTATGATAAGAAAATAACACGATGATGATAAGAAAATAACACGAGATTTGTTTACCCAGTTCGTCTTACGACTGCGTCTGGGGGCGATGCCAAGCCAGGTATTTCACTATGTTTTTCGGATGCGCAATGATTACAAAGAGAGAACATCTATTTATAATAGAAAACTTGACATAATTAACCCTAAGCCCATTAGGAACAAACTTGCCATAATTAACCCTAAGCCTATTAGGAACAAACTTGCTCCCCACTCCAAGCCCATAAGGAATAAACTTGCTCCCCACTCCAAGCCCATTAGGTTAATTCAGGTGCCACACTCCAACACACTTTATAAAGCATACTTATGATGTGGTGCATTTCATGGCTTGCCCACGTCGATTGTGTCGGACCGAGACATGAGGTTCCGCAGTTTGTTTTGGTGCAATTTATGGCATATGACTAATACTCGCCTTGAGTTTAGCAACATGTATTATTCTCAAACAGATGGACAAAATAAGGTGGTAAACCGTTCTTTGAGAAACCTTTTAAGGTTTTTGGTGGGCGAATATTTAATTTGTGTGCATAAGATTCTCGTTTGAGCCGGGCTGATTTTTTTCACAATTCGGTTGTTAATCATAACACAAACTTGTATCATTTTCAGATTGTGTTTGAGATTGTGCCTGTCACATCCCGATTTTAGGGCCTAGATGAAAACACCATTCTTCTACTATTTGAGGGTCAACTAAACAAAATAATGTCTAATCTTGATTTTAAAAAGGCATTAAAATACTGATGTGGATTAAATTTATTAATTTATAAAAATATTTGCAACGGAAGAAATATTAAAACAAATGACAATTTTAAAACTTAACATCAATCATTTCAAAATAAATAATTTTTCTTAAAAAATATACACAATTTTTAATAACCAAAAGATGTGACTTTTTATTTAATGAAATACTTTAAAACTCATAATCATATATATTAACTAATTAAATCGCAACATTAAAATAACAATTAATTTCTTGACACGCATCCACCGTCCCTCCACTGCAACTCCTTTAATCATGTGAATCTGTAAAAAGTTAATATGATTGAGGTGAGCAAAACAACTAGCTCAGTGGGATCCCCTTTGTCACAGTTAAATATCAATGCAAATAAAATCATAAACTCACAAACATGCGTACATACGTCTTCCATATATTGACCAATCAAATTGGCCAATCTGTATACGGTGGAGTTGCCCCCAAGGATCTTACCATCCCGGACTGTAGTCCCCGCTAGCTATAACGACATTTCCGTCGAAATAACCTATAATAATCATAAACATAGGACCATGTAGCTAAGCAACAATTAAATTCACAAATACTCCCTCCGTCCCACAACTGTTTGCACACTTGCCTTATTTGTCCGTCCCACAATTGTTTGCACACCCATAAAAGGAAACTCTCTAATAAACTCCACCCTCACAATATTCACATATTTACACAAAATGCCATTACTTTTACTCTCTTTCCAATCACCTTTTTACTTTATCCATATAACATTACAAAATTACCCCTCAACACTCCAATCATTACACTTTTTTCTTAATAAGTGTGCCCACTTAGAGGTGCAAACACTTCCGGGACGGAGGGAGTAACATTTAAAGGTGACAAAGTGAATACGCAAGTAAGAAAATCCCACCTCGAATTTATGTTGTGGATGCAATGAAAATAACTTTGATCCTCTTGAAGTCTACTTTCATGAATCGTGAGTAGAATAAATAAATCTAGGGTTTTGTGTAAAAATATGATTATGTGTGCTTTTATTTTGTGAATAAGGTACTCTATATATAGGGGACGGATTTAAATTATCATGAAAATTTCAAGATTTGTTTTATTAAAATATACTCCCTCCACTTTTAAATAAATGTCATTTTAACAATTTTCAACATATTAAGATATATAATCATGGACCATTTTACCCTTCATTAATGATAACTAATTTTAATATTAAATTTATGTTTAGTAATGAATGTGGTCAATATTGTAGATGATATTCATGTATACAATAATTAAGGTTTATGCATGATTTATGTTATAGTACTATATTCAAAAGGGAAAAAACTTAAATTAAGGTAAAAAAAATGGGGGGAGTACAATGTACAAGGGTAAAATTGTCAAACTTGAAGAAAAAAGTGTAGAAGGACACTTATTTAAAAAATATTGAAAAAGACAAAGTGACATTTAATAAAAAACGGAGGGAGTATTTCTTATAGATATCGATGAAATTTTATAGATATTGCTTATTAAATTTCTAGTGTAATTAAATAAGAAAATATAGAATTAATAATAATATTAATAATAATAACTAAAGAAATCCCAATTTGAAATCAAAGGTTTGAACGTTCACTCTCGACTATATCCAGGTATATCCATATATTTAGATATTATTAAATCTTGGGCAAAATTATTAAAATAATTTTGACTTATTCGGCTACTACATGAATAAAACAATGTTACTATAAGACCAAAATTTTATCACTACAAGGTCAAAAGTGTATTACTACATGTTCAGAAATATTCTTTTGGTGAATTTTTTTGGTGAATTTGTCAGAATGTTTTGACATGTAGTATTAAATTGTTTGCCGTGTAGTGGTAATATTTTGGCCTTATAGTAACAATATTTTGGTCATGTAGTAAACCACATGTTTGCAACCCGCGAATTTTCTGGACAGCCCGAATCCAGACTTATGACCCGCGAATTTTTTTAAATTGACTTAATTTGACTTTTGAGCTTAGAATTTTGACTTGCCTAATTGGATCCATTGCATGTATGCAATATTTCACACAAGAGTAATATGGATCTATTTGCTTTACCATCCCCCAACTCTCATTGATGCCAAGACTGCAAATTTTATTAATGCCTTGCATCAGATCGATTGTAACAAAAAGTTATGAATTTATTAAAATGTAATCACAGAACAAAGATAAAATTCTAAAAATTTTCATGAGACGGTTTCATGTTTATATTTAAAAATTAAAATCTCACAAAACCATCCGAATCTTCTCCTAGAATGTATATAACATTGAAGCTTTTCAAATTTAATTTAAGAGTTGCACTCTTGTGTACTAGTTACATGTATGTAACTACTATATCCAATCCAGTAGTTACATGTAACTACTATATCCAATCCAATATATGTAACTACTATATCCAATCCAATAATCTATTACAAATAACACATGACTCATTTATTATATCCAATCAAATGACTCATTACAAATAATACATGACCCATTTACTATATCAATTTAACACATAAATTTTTTCTTGGGCCTTTATTTTACTTCAATTAATTTTTTTTTAAATTTTATCATTAAAAAATAATACTCCATTAATTTTTTAAAATTTTATTTTTTATTTTACTCAATTGATATTTATATTTATCTTTTTAATATTATTTTTTTAATTTATTTTTCTTCCTATTTATCATTTGTGTTTCAAATGATAATTTTTTTAACGTACTTTCTTTTTATGTCATAAATAATTATTCTAAAATTTTAAAGTCTAATAAGAAAATTTTAAAAATAATATTAATTGTTTTAAGTATTAAATAGTATAATAATTTGTTTTAAAATATAAAACTCGCACCTCTCTTACGCAAGTGTTTAATTTTATTGGTACTATTTTACTATAATTAATTGGTGTATAATTTTCACCTTATCCTTTCAAAATTTTACTTCATTCCTTACAAATTTCACTTCGTTTTACATTATTTAATTATTTTTTTCATTTGAACTTTTATTTTTTAATCACTTTATTTTAATTTTTTATGAATATAATTTTTAGTTTATAAGTGTTATGATAACAGTTGATAAGTATTATGATATATTATTAGTTAATATGCAGTATTGTATATTAGTTTATACTGGTACAAGTTCTATTTTTTTCGAGTTTCGAGTTCACATATTTTATGGTAATAGTTCAAATATAGTATAGTATTAGTTCACATATTGTATAGTATTAGTTCACATACTCTATGGTACTAGTTCAAATATAGTATAGTATAAATTCAAATATTGTATAGTATTAGTTCATATATTAAATAATATATTTATACCCACATTAATCTCTAGTACTATACAATATATTAACTAGTACTATACCATAGGCGTACTAATACTATATCGTATTTAAACTAATATTTATATTTAACAAAAAATACATAACTTAACACATTTATAATCCCAGGCATACCATGCAAATTAATACATCAATATTAAAAAATTGATATTAACTAACTAGTAAGAAGAACAAAAGTGAGAATGAATCACACTGAACAGACAATTCAATTAATAGATACGATCACACTCAATAAACATATGAATGCATCAACATGGCGATGACCTCGAAGAAAATAATAAAGCTGATGCAATATTATGCTGGTTTCTTCCCCAATTCTCCACTCATTTAAGTTTCTAAATATAAATTTTATTTTTCAATTAGATTATGTTATTAATTAGTTTTAAAAAATAATCTACAACCTTAAAAAAATTTGTAACAAATCAGATATCATTTTAGAAATAATGAAGACATAACAAAATAATCTTAGTTATTATAAATTAGATTAAAGCTAGAAAGTGAGCATGTCATATTCATACATTTATACCCAAATTAGAAAAAAAATTGAATTTTTTTAGTTTAGTTTTTTTTTTCGATTTTTTTTGAATTTTTTTTCTAAATTTTGGTTATTTTTTGAAAAAAAAAAACTGGAAATTTTATTTCATAATTTTATTTTTGAGTTTCATATTTTTTTTAATATTCGTTATGTTTTTTATATTTATTTTTTAAAAGTTAAAAAAATAGAATAATATTTGACTTCGTGGTGTTTCATTGGTGAATCGATAGTCGGTGTATAATTATAATTTTAATGAGTTGTATTTTAATTTAATTGATATAATGGTAATATAGTATTTTACATGTATTTTTGTTTTAAAAAATTTGGGGGTGAAATTAATAAAAAAGAAGGTAAATAAATAATAACCCATATAAATAATTGGATTTAGTTACACATAAGTGCCTAAAAAAAGAAAAAGGGAGTGCCTAAAAGAAGGAAGTGTGGACTTAGTTAAAAAGGAGGGTAAATAGCCAGTTACATACATGTAACTGGTACACATAAGTAATTGCCTTAATTTAATTATCTTTCCTTGAGGCCTCCCCGGAATGAAATCTGCTCCACTTTTTGTGCTCCACATCTTATTTCATTATATGGATAATTGACACATGTCATATATATTAAAATTTAATCAAAGTCATATAATATTAGAAACGACTCGTGTTAAAGATCGATATAGTAAAGTGGAACATAGGAATTCAACCGTTGTTTCAAAGTCCAATAACCAACTCCAAACCGGCAAACCGCATTTCTTGGTACGGAGGCGATTTGTTAAGTACAATTTGTACTATTAATTTCAGATTATATATGGATTTAGATCCACATGCATGATGTTGCTTTAGTCATTGTTTTGACAGTATCTTTTTCTCATTCCAATAATGAAAATTTTGTTCTCTCTTTAGATCCATGCATGTATATATAGATATATATGAGAGATGAAGGCAGGCTTTAGGGGGGAAATTAATAATATAATTAAATAATTAATATTTGTGGGTGCTGACAATTTACACTTTAGGGACCTACAAATACAATAGAATAGATTGATGAAGTGAAGTGAGTTTGCAGAGTATAGAATGTATATTTGGATTCCAGAACAAAATCTCACATCATGCATTATATTGCTCTAAAAGATATACAAAGTGCAAGTTTAGAACACCACATACCCCACTCACTATTTCTAAACAAACCTTTATAGGCCCTTTGCATTATATGTAGTAGTAGTATATCTTTGCTTTTTTGAATTTCTATACACATCTTTTTCTATCATCATGCAACGTCTATTTCTATCTCTCTTTCTATTTGCACACATATATATCTATAAAATACGGTATATCGCTAAAATTCCAACCTATGGCCTTTTGACATGACAAAACACATCCATACATAATCATTTTAAAAAAGAAACTACGGAAAATGTATATTTAATTTGCGAGGTTTATTTTGAATTTTGGGTGATTTTACAAATTGATATGATTTTTGAAATCTTGATAAATATATAGTACTCCACGACATATGTTTTTCTTTTGAGTTTTTGAGTAGGTGAAGATTTAACTTTATTTCAAAATTAATGTGTAATATTGAATGAGATTGTTGAATGATAGTATAATGATTAGATTATTATGCAATGATTGAATTTATTGTATATCTTTGTAAAAAAGTTAAGTAATAGACATAATAATTGATAGGTTTAATGGGGTGGTTTTAAATAGAATTGGATCCCTAGCTTGTACATGATCGATTGATCGTCATGTGTAGGAAGAGGACTGTTAGATCTCACACACCTGCATGGATATGTGTGTATGTGTGAGATCTAACAGTCCTTCTCATCCACACGACAATCATGTACATGTACATAAGAGAATCCAATTCCGTTTTAAACTCCATAGACCAATAAAAAAGTATAGAATATAAAAGAAAAAAAAAACTTAAAATTATAAGCCCACAAATCGAGTCACAGGCCGGAGTGCCGTTAAAACCTTGCCTGAGAAAACCCTCCTTAGGGACAAAATCCAGGCGAAGGAAAAAGGTAAACTCCTCTAATTAACAATCAATGTCTGTAAAAGACGGTATACAAATCTCTATGTAAGAAAGTAAATAAGAAATGTGGAGGATAACCCCTCCAAATGCAGTTGAGCTTCGTCTTGGCCACTACGCCAGTCGCCTGGTTGGCCTCTCTAAAAGTGTGAGAATACCGAATGTGCATGTTTGTGGTAAGAGGATGAACCTGACTCTAGAGACCCTGCAGACGCTAAGGGACAGTAGGTGTAGAGCTCATCAAAGTGCTAACTATCAGACTGGAGTCCGACTCGATCCATAAGAACATTGTGGTGTAGGCTTGAAATTTAGAAGTATGTTCGTCTCTAAGTCTCAAGTTTGAAACATGTAAGGTGCAAACAATTCCTAAGGGGCTAATCCAAATAGAGAAACAAAGCTTTGTTCTGGCTTTAAGTGGATCCCCCGCAAGTAAACAGTGAAATTGGTTCTCCGAATTAGTCGGTCCAAGAACCGAATATCGAAATTTAAAAAAAAATGAAACTTGTACTCTTTTTTTTCTTGTTTCAACGTACTCTTGTTCTTCTTTAATTATTTAGAGCTCGCAAATGGGATCGTTGTAACCAACAACTCCCATGGCAAAAGATCGGCCAAATCTATTGCAAATATATATTATAAGTTTATAAAAAATTGTTAAAATGAAATTAAATAGTATATGGATAACTAAACAAAAAACAAAATTTAAAAAGGGCACAAGTCAACAATTAATTAAAGGTAAAGAATGAAGGAACATAGAAAATAAAGTGCAATGTTAGCAAATTTTTGTACACAAATTAATGTTCATGTACTTTACATATATATATATATATATATAGCTGTAATATTTTCAATGAATGGATATTACTTAAATACAAATTGTAGTATTATTTTAAGGAAACAAAAACAGAAGTGTATAATAACATGTAACAATGATCTATGAAAGAATTGTAAAGAGTCTTTATCTTTAATTTTTGCACTTAAAAAGTACTTTATGGTAATAATAATGGCACTTCCATTACCAAAACCGGCATGATGATATGAAGCTGAAAATACACAGATAAAACCATAAAAAAAGAGAAAAATGATGATTATTCACCACAATTGCATATGCTAATGTTTTTGGGTTGTAAGAACTTTAGGTTGGAAAAGCATTGACACGACACGAAAATCGGCTGCATGGGGTACGCAGAATTCCAAGTGGACGCCAGGACGCTCGGAATAATTAATCATCAATACTACTACAACCCTAAAAATTAATATAACTAGTTCAATTTTATCGGAATTTTGATGGAAATTACTTTTAATTAAATTGTTTGTCTAATATTTTTTGCGGAAAAAAAATGGTCGAAACATATAGGTTCATGTAACGATATCAACTCATATAATAAAATATACTTCGTATTAGTTAAATTGAAAAAAAATGTTACCTGTTTGGGCTTTTCTACTACAAACTAATACTACCCCCTTCCCTGAAAATTTTTCATAGTCACTTCCACGATATACACGTATTTACTCTTCATACAATATCTTTGGGAGTTCATCATTCAATCAAACTACTTTATTTACTTTATATATAAAAATTTACAAAATTACCTTCAAAACTCTAATTATTATACTTTTTCCTTAAACTTCGTTTCATCAAATGAAAGATTTTCAGGGATGGAGGGAGTATTTCTTTTGTATGAATTAATACATACACTTTTTTAATGAATCAAAATTACATTGTTTTTGTCATGTTATACATATATATGTATGTATATATAGATGTGATAATTATGGCTATGCATATTCACTTTCTTCTTTGCCATCACTTTGTATAAAAAGAAGGTTTTAAATCAATATATCTTCATGATCTAGATCTCCACTAAAAAAGAAGGGTCCTTTTCTTCATCTCTACATTGTTTTTTTGCAAACAAGTTCCCACATCCCATGTAGTAGTATTAATTTAAGATTCTTTGTACAAGGTTTGTGTAAACAACTCAGATGTCAAACCAGGATGACCTCAAATTAAATTATTGGATTTTGGTCTGAAATTTTGTTCATGAGCAGGAAACACCTGCACCATTTCAAGAAAATTAATTTTTAATTAAATAAATTTTATTATTATAGCTTCTTTTTGTCGACTAAAATTAAGAATCAATGACAATATATGTATAATTAAAAGTCAATTTTCTAGTATCATTTAAAACGTTACCTAAATAAATAAATTATAATAAAAAAAGTAGGATTAATAAAATATTACCTCATATATATGTCGTCATTCCAAGGGGTCACAAAAATCATTTTTGATCTCATGTAATTATGGCTGTGTCCCCAAATGCTTCTATTAATTCCAAATTTTCAATACTAGTACTGCAAATTGTAAATTGGCCTTAATCTGCGATGTGACGCGTGGATTTTCGCCAAATTTCTTGTATTATTGGATTAGTTGCTAATTAATGTAGCCGGATAAATAAAATTGAAGAAAAATTTAAAATCACAAGTTCACAAGTTGAATTAGATGTGCCTAGAAAACTCTTTTTAGGTATAGTAATTGAGTATATATCCACACACTTAAATTTTTTTATTATAAATTGTAGATTGAGTATATATATATCCACACACTTAAAAAGAATTTATTATAAATTAGGAAAAATCTTATATGCACACGGTGCAGCCGTGCAGGTGCACACACTTTTTTAACCGCCTCCTTTTTTCTCTCATTTCTCCTTCTTCTTCGCACACGCTTTTTTCTCTACATATCTATGCCCTTCTCCTCCGCCTGATCCACGAGTACGACAACAGATCTATGCCCTCCTCCGCCGAATAGATCCGCCTGATTGGAGCGGAGGCTAGTGGTGGCTGCCCGGGGCTTGCGGAGGAGCACGTCGGTGCTGAACATAGTGCTTGAGAGTTGAGAGGATATATCGTCATTGATGAAGAAGAGAGAGTGAGGGATCAGACTTCGACAGATCGACCGGCGAGCAGGGGCGGCACGGCTAGGGCTCCTCCACATCGGCAGTGGTTATAGATCGGATAGGCAAAGCTTCCAATTCAGCGTGAATCGGTCGGAAAAAACGCAGAAGGTATCAACATTGTTTAGCGGTGGGTTTATTTGTTCTGTCATTGTTGAGATTTTGTATGTATTGTTGCTTTGCTGTACTACAACTTGAGAAAAATTGCTTATTGATTTCTACCATGAAAAGAAGAGATATTTTCGACATCGGAAATTATAACAGCAGAAATTTTAGTTTTATTTTTACTTTTAGAGTTAATTAAGATTCCAATTATTTGAAAAGTGGTATAGTGTAAAATGGTAATTTTATTACTGTAAAGTGGTAATTTTGTTATTGAAAAGTGGTAACTATTTTAAGTGAAAAGTGAAAATTTTGTTATTGAAAAGTGGTAACTATTATTAGTGAAAAGTGGAAATTTTATTATTATTAGTGAAAAGTGGAAATTTTGTTACTGAAAAGTGGTAACTATTATTAGTGAAAAGTGGAAATTTTGTTAGTGAAAAGTGTTAACTATTATTAGTGAAAAGTGGAAATTTTGTTAATGAAAAGTGTAAATATTATTAGTGAAAAGTGTAAATATTATTATTGAAAAGTGGAAATTTTGAAATTTTGTTAATGAAAAGTGTAAATATTATTAGTGAAAAAGTTATTAAAAAGAAAAAAATAGTAAAAAAAACCAAAAACAAGAATCTAGAGTCACAGGACTCGAACCTATGACCTTGTACTTATACAAAGCATTTGTGACTACTTGGAGAATGGTTTTATCTTTATTAATATATAGAGGGTCTCCATGTGCATTAGTGTGCACATGCACACTATGCAGGAGACCAACTCTATAAATTATAATTGTGGATAAATACGATAATTTATATTATTATGTATGGTAATTGTCTAATTGAGTATATATCCACACACTTAATATTTAGTGTATTTATAACCACACACACTAAAAAAATTAGGCAAAAACTTGTGTGAGAACGTCTCACAGATTCTTTTATGTGTGACAGGTCATTTTAACCCATATTTCAAAATTTTGGTTAGGATAACCCATATATTTTTTTTCAGATTTTGGTTGGTAAAAAAAGTGATAATGTTTAAGTAAAAAGTGATACGGAGTAATATTTTTAGTAAAAGTGACTATCACTTTTTACTTAAATACTATTACTTTTTGCTCAAACATTATCTCTTTTTATATATAAAAGCCGTCTCATGAATCTCATTTTGTGAGACGGTCTCACCCAAAACTAGACCAAAAATTTAATGTATCTTACATAATACAATTTATAATATTTATTTTATAGTGTAACAAAACAATGTATGACTGTAAGCTTTTTTTCTAGTAGTGATCTACACTTCACTATCCTCCTCCCTATTTACTACTCTAATTACAATATTTTAATAATTAAAAATTATAATGTGCAATCCAACTAAAAATATATATTAATAAATATTACACGTATATATAACATAACGAAGAAAACAAAGAAAAAGGATTGAAAAAATAGTTACTAAATAAATAAAGGGAAAATATCAATTTTGGTCATCCAGTGGAACCTACCGTACGTAAAGAAATACCATTGAAGAATCTCAGTCAATTACAAAAATTATCAATATGTACATTTACAAAAATTACCAATATGTATATTTACATTATATTTATCTTTGTTTAACGTAATATTTCAAGAAATCTGCAATAATGATCTTAATAGAAAAATATTTAGAATGAAAAATAAGTTTATGAAATTTTTTTGAATGGATAATTTAAAAAAATTATTTACAATTAATTTGCACCACAAATTATGCTCCAATAATTATAAATAGGAAAATGAATTGAAATGTTTCTATCTCCAATTATTATATAAATTTCAATAACCAAGGAATTGAAAAATAGAGTACAATTGTTAAAAAAAAAAAAAAAAAACAAAGTACAAACAACACAAAGAACACGAATAATTTTCAACACAGTGCATACAATAATTATTAACTACACACATAGAGTACATCAAACTAATACATAACCACCATAATTTGACTTGTTTTTCTTTGGTATTTTTCTGGTAGGTTTGACAATGTAATTCACTCTTCAACCACAGTGCATACAATAATTATTAACTACACACATAGAGTACATCAAACTAATACATAACCACCATAATTTGACTTGTTTTTCTTTGGTATTTTTCTGGTAGGTTTGACAATGTAATTCACTCTTCCTTTTACAATAATGGGACTGTGTACACTGTACACAACCTATAAAATAAGAAATTAGTCACATAAAATTAAAAAAATTATAAAATGAGATTGTAAGTCAAGACACACATTTGCTTCTGTGATTATTTCTTTTTCTACTATATATCGAGTTTCTCAATTCTGTAAAATAAAAAATAAACCAACAACAACAATGAAATGAATTCATAATTGAATTAAATAATTATTAAAAACTTATTGAAATTTTTTGACTACCCAAATTTTTGAAATTTTTTGGCCACCCTATGGAAAAGTGGATTGAATCATGTTATATAAATTTTTTTTGTTATAAATATAATGAGAATTCCTTCTTACCTATAAAATAAATATAATAAAATAATTTAGTATTTTTTGTGATTGACTGAGATTTTTCAATGGGTATTTTTTTTAATCTCCACAGTTCCACATGTTTCATTCTTGTGCGTTTGTTTCATCAGTTTTAGAAGATGCATGAGAATGGTAAACTTGACCAAATATTTTCCCCTAAATAAATCATAAACAAGGTTTTGTACCTTAGAAAATAAATTTAGATGAACATGAGAATAAAAATATTGGCTTCGAGTCACACACACTGCTGCTGTACGTCCACTCTTAAATTAGGTCACCAATATTGTACTTAATGGGCTACATCAATTTATTCATATGCTCATTGGGCTAAAGTTTAATAAAATCAGGCCCTAATTCATGGGCTTGAGATAATGGGCTGACTTTGGGCCTGACACGAGTCATGCTATCCGCATTCTGTTATGCTCCGATGTTGGACTTTTGACAGTACTTGGCTGGCTCACCTAATGTCTTCTTCAATTAAGATTGAAGTCGTGTGTTCACTGATATAGATCGAACCACTTAAATTTTTGTGTGTTCTATTTTTCATTCTCATCTGTTTATATTTGTGAATTGCTATCTTTATTGAATTATTTGAGATATTTATTTTCTGTATTGATTGAAGATGTCTAATCGTGCTGATAACTTGACATGTTTTTTAATATATATGTAGGAAAAGAGAGAGTAGAAAGAGAACTTAAGAGTTGCGAGTATAAAATGACATAAACTATCAACTTGAGACAGCCATTACTATATTATTCTTGTAAATAAAAAATGTTATGCACATAGATTTATGTCTACGATCTACCTATTACTATATATAATGATTACTATATATAATGATGGTGATAATAATAAATAATTTTATCTAAATAATAATAGAGGTTGAACATTAATTACACATATATCAGGATTTTCTATTAATACAAATTATTAATAGTTTGTTTATCTCCATAACTTTAAATTAAAATTTTGATTAAGTTAATTAATTGAGGGTATATTTGGTTTGGGATGGTGGTGGATTGCATAAGGAATACGATGAAAAAATGTGGATAAGGCTACTCCATGAATAGTATCTGTATTTGAATTGTGTTTGGATAGAGATTGAAAAGAACTTTACAGTAAAACCTCTATAAATGGTAAAGTCTAGTATGCACTCGAGTGCACGCTGTGCACCCTAGTCCATGTTGCACTTTTCAGTTTACTGACTTACATTTTTTGATAAATGGTGTTGCACTTTTCAATTATTACTAAAAATATTATTATACAGTTTAATAATTGAAAAATGCAATACCATTTACCAAAAAGTGTAAGTCAGTAAACTGAAAAATGCAACATGGACTAGGGTGCACAACATGCACTCGAGTCCATAGCAGACCAACCCTCTATAAATTAATACTCTATAAATTAATAAACTCTTTAAAATAATAAAATCTTCTCCGACTTGGGTCTTTATAAAAAATCATTAAATTCGATAAGATAATAATATAATATTTTTTTTAAAATTCCTTTATATACATTAGGTCCCATTAAAACTCTAAATTAATAATTCATAAATATTACAATTATAAATATTATGGTATGATCTCTTTTATAAATCTTTTTCATCAATACACTCTTGTAAATCTTTTTGAGTGCATGTGGGATGGTCTCTCTTTTGTATACTTACATAATGTTTTACACATTTGATCATTCATGAATGATGTTGCGATGCCTTTTAAATGAGAATACATGGTTGGATGTTATGAATTATTTTATTTCCATATTGAGATTTATATGGTATATGTTTAATTCATCATGCACGAATATATTTAATTGAGTATATTAGTTATTTAAGTGCAACGAATTAATGTAAACATGTATATTTAAGTAATTCTAGTGAATTGATACATGCGTCCATATAATAGTTAATTGTATATAATGAATTGATATTATACATGAATATATTTAATTAGTTACAAAGAATTGGTTGATACATGAATATAATCAATGAAACATATATGAACTCATTTATTTTTAATTTATAAAAATGAAAAAAAAAAATGAAAAAAACTCATTTATTTTTAATATATATGTACTAAATTTGCTTAATTTAAGAAGTCTCTCTTTTAATTAATAAAATATTAATTAATAAAATATTAATTTATCGATAAATTAATATTTCTTTAAATTAATAAAATTTCATGGTCCCAATGTTATTAATTTATAGAGGTTTTACTGTATATCAAATCAAGAGTGATGTTCTATTGTTTTATTATTATTAGTTAGTGTTGTAATTAGTGTAAGGAAAAAAAGTAGGAAAGATAATTAATGTAAGAGAGAAAATGAGTGATTTAAAGGAAAAAAATGATGATGCGATTGTATAAAAATAGTTGTGTAAGTGTATAATAAAGGTGGATAAGTATTTAAATGTATATTTGGATGAAGATGGATCGAGAGGGATTGGATGGGGATGGTCCATCCAAATATGATTAATTATTAAATTTCATATACTATCACACGTAGAACTGTCAGAACGAGTTAACGGGACGACCCACTCCACAACCTACCTTAACCTATCATTTTGTGGGCTTTGGCGGGTCGATCCACAGTGGGAACAAGTTGGAAAATGCTCGATCCAACCCAACCCATGGCGGATTGCGGGCTAGCCCATATAGTTTTTCTGATATATACCTTTTCACATATATATTATTATACTCCCTCTATTTTTTTTTATTTGTCTCATTTTATCCATTCACACAAACCTATTTTTTCATTTATTAAACTATCAAAAGACACTAAACTTATAGTTACAAGAAGTGATAAATTTACTTTGGTATTAGTAGTGAGACAATTAAAAATGAATGTCGGTTTGGATAAAATGAGACAATTAAAAAGGAACACGGAGAGTAAAAAATTTTAAACCGTATAAAAGTAATTACTAAAATAAATAAAAACAAAGTAAAAATAGTTTTGGAGGCTAAACTGCAATAAGTAAAGTGCACAAGATGTATAGTGGTTCAAAGGCTAAGCTGCTCCTACGTCGACTTTTCCTAATTTAATAGGACAATTCCTTAAATTCTCGGAATTAGCTTGTGGTATAGTGTCAAGGTGCACTCTCATCTTCTTCTTCTCTTCTCGATCTTGATTTTTTACAACTAACACTTGTTGTAATACTCTCAAACTACTCGAACTCAACAATATTCTCAAATATATCTCAAAGTGAAAGTAGAGTTTTGTCCTTGATTACCAACGAATGTGATATCCTTTACAATTAAGAACAAATGTAAAGGCAAATAAATTACTTGCTAGGCTTAGGCTGCCTAGTGGAAACTGTATATAACACTCAATGATTGCTTAAAAGCTTAATACGAATGCTTGAGTGCTTGATTGCTTTTGAATGCTTGTAGATTTCTTGCAATAACTTATGCTTGTGTGTTCTCGTAAACTTGAAAGAATTCAAGTTTTAACCTATTTATAGAATTAAGAAACTATCTGTTGGTGGAGATAGTACCTTATTCTATAAATTTGTACATACATTCTCGTCCAATTCAGAAAACTTCATTCTAAAATCAGAGTTATGCGCAGGTGACATATGACAATCGATCATTGACCTTCATGCAATATTTCTGACACTTTAAATAACGACTTGATCTTGTACTAACTATGTGATATTCTTTACAATTAAAAACAATGTAAAGGTTAGGATATCACTTGCTAGACTTAGGATAAACAATGATTTATGCGTAGTGGGAACTAAAGATAACACTTAAATATATGCTTAAGAGTTTAATATGATTGCTTGAGTGTTGAATACCTTTGATTGATTGTAGTTTTCTTGTTAGAGTTTCAACTTGAGTATGTTTCTGAAACTTGAAAAGATTCAAGTTATACCCTATTTATAGATGTGAGAAACTATGTGCTAGTGGAGATAGTAGTTCAATCCATAAATTAGAACGTTTAAATTGTTTAAAGGTGTGCATTCACATCCAATTTTGAAAAATTCATTATGTTTTCAGAGTTGTTGTGCACATTGTCAGGTGGTAATTGATCATTAACCTTCATTGAAATATTCTCTGACACTTGGAATAACGACTTGATCATCCCAGGTTATGTTTTCAGTGCTGCATGTTCATTCAGGCTTGATTACCATAAGTACTGAGTAAGATTCATGCTCTTTAGCATAAGTCCTGAACTTGTAATATGCTCTGAATGTAACTTTAGGTAACTTGACCATTTGAATTGCAATCAACCCTGAGTCTTCTTTCATAGCACTTGACCATTTGATTTGTTTTGTAATATGCTCTCGGTTTCTCTTCAGGGCATTTGATCATTTAGAACTTGCAAAGTGCTCTGAGTATCATTTTAGAGCTTTTGTCATATAGTCAACTTGTTTAAGTCTTTCATTCAGGACTCTTGCCCATTTTCTTAAGGACAAATCTTTTGTTAATCAACTCATCTGAAAATGTTTCTAGACAAACTCTCTGTGCAAACAAGCTTCTGAGTCTTCAAGTCTTCCTTCTTCAGACTTGTTGACTAGCTTCATAGCTCTTAACTTCCACGTTGATTGACATAGATTTTTAAAAATATATTCTAAATAAAATTAAGTTCTTTAACACGTGTGAAATTTCTAACCTGAAGATTTTAACTTAGGTAAATCATCATAGTTGGGTTTAGAGTTTTGATATTCAATCAAAATCAAAATTTTCTTTATAAGTATAAATCATATCCCAAGACAGAGGGTCATGCGACATTGAACAAATTTCAAGAATACCCTCATCACTCACCTTTTCTCCTAAAGTCTAACTCCTCACCAAACTTCCTCTACTTTTCAACTAATAAAATATCTTCAATCTATCTTTCAGTCCCTAACTCCTAACATTTTTACCACTTTTTGGCAGTCCAAATTTTGAACGGGATTATACCTCTTTTATCAAATGGTCATACTTGTACAACTTTTATTTTCCGATTGTATAAATTTGATTTTGTTTTAATGATTTTTTAATCACTCTTGTATAATAATTTATTGTGAAATGAAATGGTTGAGAATTGTAATTGGTCTTATTTTTTTAATCAAAGTAGTGTGTACCTGCAATTTGACTTGTTGAGCATATTAAAGTGACTTTCTTAAACTAATTATATATGGAAGAATATATATATACTGTTGAAATTAAATATTGAGAAATTAAAATTACAACTTCGTAATTCTTAATGCAACGGAATATATCTCGAATCCGGTTGAATTCCACGTACGTACTGTGATCCTCATAACCAGAATACGATCACTTGAATTGATTCGCAAACCGCTTCTTGTATCCATAATCTAAGTGCCCTTAGCGTATTAGGTCTTATTTGATTGGTGGGTTGGGTTGAGGGGTGTTGGGATGTGTAAACCTTAGGTTTATGATCTCTTTTCATATTTGTTCACTTTTTTAAACATGGATATAAAAGTCAAATGCTACCAAACATTGGGGAGGTGTGTTTACACACCAAACTCAACCCTTAACACATCATGCAAACAAGGTCTTAGTGTGTGAGATGATCCATTGTACAGAATACAAAATCATTGTTTCTGTCTTCAGTCTTAGGAGTGGGGAAGAGAACTCACACATAATACACTATACTACGCATGTACAGTAAAAAATTCAGCCTCTAATTCAACCGTTTGAAAAAATAAAAAATCTTAAAAAAAATACAAATTATCCATAAATGCAGTGCATAATTAACAAATAAATTTTGAACAAACTTTCAAACGAGAAATCAATGCGGTATAAAAGAATGACATACGCTTCCATTTTGGAAAGTTAAGATATCGTGATATGTGTTTCATACTACTTGTTTTAAGATGACCATAAGGAAATGAGAAGATGTCCTTTATTTTCTCATTGTATGAGGCCTTGGGAATTAAGAATTCCTTTAATAAGTACCCTTAAGATATTTTACTGTATTCTTAAGTCTTCACTCTAGTGTTGCTACTTTAGCATGTTACCAATATCTATAAGTTATATGGCAATGCGATGCATGTTTAGGAAATCAGCTATATATAGTGGGAATCTGGAGATATTTGTGTGAAAGAAATGACTTTTTTATTAGCATGTTCTATTGTGTTCATTGATCGATCAATCGAGTAGAGAACTTGATTATGAATACATAAATTTGATAAAAGGTTGAATATGCTCTTATTTTCAAGGGATTGAAAGAGATATGTCAATTTGATGTTAAATTGAAAGAGTTTTGGGGTATAACAAGTTTTGAAATTTTCATATAAAATTGGATGAGTTGCTATATATCCTTAACAAGTGTATAACATGAAAACTCATATTCTCGAGGGTCGCACGATCTATTTGCATGTATGAAAATGTGTTATGTGATGATATACATAAGTGAAGTAAATGAGTGCATGACTCAAACTTCATGTGTGAGTGGGAGATGAAAACTAATAAATAATATTTATTTATTTATTTAATTCACACATGAAAGTGGATAATAAGAGGAGAATTTATTTGGATAACCTCCTAAATAAGAAAATTCAACGGGATTTTCCATAACTCCTAACGCACATAGAAATGAGTTCTCTTCACCACCGCTAAGACATAAGATAAAAATAGAGATTATATATTATGTACAATAGATCATCTCATCATCATCATCATCATAATAATAATAATAATAATAATAATAATAAATTTTAAATTTGGTCCCATACTTTGTCTTCTGTTCAAATTTAGGCTCAAATTAATTCATTGTGTGACATGAAATGATGTCATTTTATATTTCTGGTGATTATGGGCCAAACATTACCAATTTTTTAATATTGACACTAAATCGAACCAAAATTGAATAATGACAAATTATAAGAAAAATAAAATCACTTCCTGCTTCTATTTTATAACATAACAAATTAACGACTAATACTCTTGAATGAAACAATTAACTAATATTAACAAAATAATCATTTTAACGAAGTAGCTAATATTTACAAACTAATCATTTTAATAAAACAACTAATACTATTTAAAAATATAAACTAAATGCAATAGTGAAGTTGATTAAAATAATACTTTGAACATACTAAAAATAATGATAATAATTGATAACATTGTTCAGTATTTGAGAACTAAAAATAAAAGAAGTTTATTAATTTGATTATTTATTTGGATTTTTCAAAAATCTCAAGTTACAAAACAATAAAAAACTAATTTTCCCCATTGTGTATGGTTTGATGATGAGGTTCATTAGTAGCTGCAGAGAGACTACAAACGCCATTGAGGGTCTTGATACACGTACATTTCCCGTCACAACATCTGAACCTACTATCTATGCATTTTATTTTGTACATGCAATCATCATCGGTGTTGCAGATTGTGGCCGCCGATATTGTTCTTGCAAAATCTGCATAAAAAACATATAGAATATTATAACACACACTAATATTAAATTCATTACCAAAAAAAAAATGCGCATATTAGAGACGGTTTGATTTTCGTCTCTTAAATATCGTCTCTAATATACGTATTTTTTTTTTGGTAAGAGAGAGAGAGAGAAGAAAGAGAACCAAGAGCTGCGAGTATGAAAATGACATAAACTATCAACTTGGGGACAGCCATTGCTATATTGTTCTTGTAAATAAAAAATGTTAATTATGCACAAACTTATGTCTACATATATATAGTGATGGTGATAATAATAACAGAGGTGGAACATTAATTACATATATATTGGGATTTTCTATTAATGCAAATTATTAATAGTTTGTTTATCTCTAGAACTTTAAATTAAAATTTTGATTAACTTAATTAATTAAGGGTGTGTTTGGTTTGAGATGGTGGTGGATTGGATGAGGATGAAGATGGAAAAAAGTGGACGAGGGTAACCCATGAATAATATATGGTTGCGTTTGGTTGGGTGGATTTGGGCTTATGGATTTCAAATCCACAGTCCAAATCCATTCTACATGTTTGGATTATGAATGAATTTCAAATACTTAAATTTGTGTCAACACACTTTTAGTTAAAATTGAGAGAGATTTCAAATCCTCACTAAAACCATGTCATTTGAAATCCATGTATTTTTAACTCCTTCCAAAATGCCTTCTCAAATCAAATCCCCCCATCCAAACACAACCTATGAGTTTGAATTGTGTTTGGATATAGATTGTATTAAGTAGAGGTGAATGAGAACTTTATGTCAAATCAAAAGTGATGTTCTATTATTTTACTATTGTTAGTTAATGTTGTAAGTAGTGTAGGAAAAGAAAAGTAGGAGAGAGAATTAATGTAGAAAAGAAAAGTATGAGATAGAATGAGTGATTGAAAGGAAAAGTAGGAGATAGAATGAGTGATTAAAAGGAAAAAATGATGATGTGATTGTATAAAAATAGATGTGTATGTATATATATAATATGTGTGGATAGATATATTAATGTGTATTTAGATGAAGATGGATTGAGAGGGATTGGATGAGGGATGGTCCATTCAAATATGATTAATTATTAAATTTCATATACAATCACACATAGAATTGTCAAAACGGGTTAACGGAGGAGCCTACTCCACAACCTACCTTAACCCATCATTTTATGGGCTTTGGCAGGTCAATCCACGACGGAAACAAGTTGGGAAATGCTTAATCCAACCCAATTCATGCGGAATAACCCACAAAGTTTTTCATTATATATACTTTTTCACATATATATTATTATACTCTCTATTCTTTTTTTATTTGTCCCATTTTATTCATTTATACATATCGATTTTCTCATTTATTAAAGTATCAAAAGATACTAAGCTTATAGTTACAAGATGTGATAAATTTACTTTGGTATTAGTAGAGAGACAATTAAAAAGGAACGTCGTCTTGAAAAAAATTAGACAATTAAAAAGGAACAGGGGAAAGTAATCAATTTCAAACCGTATATAAATAATTACTAAAATAAATAAAAACAAAGTAAAAATAATTTTGGATCATCATTGATTAAATTCACTTCGTTGATGTCAATAACTTTAATCTATTATAAATAGGAAGTAGACCTCAAATTTAGTTTTTTTGTCTATTTGACAAATCAAATGAACTAAAATTTTAAATTGTTTATATCCTTATTTTTGACAAAATCAATATGTAATATTTAATTTAATTTATAAATCAATCCAACTATCAATAGCAAATGTCAATTTACAAATACACATCTCACCACATATCAATCTATTCATAATAATTATACTTTTATAAAGGGAAAGTTGAAAAAGACGTTTGAATCTATATTAATTATCAAGTCTCTCTCGAAGTCCTGGGAATACGTGGACGGAAACGATGTGTATTCTCATTCTCAAAACTCAATTTTGTTTAGTATACTATTTTTTTGATTTTGTATCTTGATTTAAAGTTGAATTAAATCCATAAATTTATAATTATCGCTTCTTTACTCACAATTTAACTTAAAAAATAACATATTTTTTTTAGGCCCAATCTCAATTTAATCCCCACCAAAGCCTATGACCCGTGCGATCTGACCCGTATAGGACTGCCCTTTAAAAATGCGTGTGTATTTACTTAGTCTAATCCACTAATTTTATAGATGGAGATAAACCAGCCTGATCCATTTTGACACTATTTACCGGTTAAGTATTCAGTGAATACAAAAAAATGAAGGATTTTGAAGGCATATTTGTATATTTAAGTATATATATGAATATGGTTTGACGAGTTCCTTCTATTAAATTACTTTTAATATATTATACACTGTATTATATTATATAATAGTGTATGGGCGAAATCCACTTGTGTATGCAAATTTAGTTCAGCAGAGTTGTCTTGACAACTTCTCTAAAGTGAATAACTTAGTTTAGATAACGAATCTACTGAAAACTATGAAGTAATCAGTTGGTTAGCTATCTAATACAGTTATCTAGTGCGGAATTGTGGTTAACCCTTTATCATTAGACTCCTTAAATTTCTGAAAACTTCTTTGCCACTGAACTTGTTTTTCAAGGAACTTGTCTCAAAACAGTTTTACACAACTTTGAATGATTGTCTTTTAGAATCAACTTTGTGTGCAGTGTATGAGTGTGTTATATGAAAATTAAGCAATGAGTAAATAACACATGAAGTTATACTGGTTCAGAGACTCAAGCTCTTACATCCCCTTTTCCTGATTTAACAGGATAATTTCTTTACTCTGAAATTAACTTGTTTTATAGTGCCAATGTGAACTGATTAAGAGCACTTCTTCAAAGTGATTGATCCCTAGGATAATATGAGTCCCAGTGCTCAACGTCTCTAAACTATTAGTTGTGTTTCTCTTAACAACTTCTATTTCCTCACTTCTTACAACAACTCTACTTCTTTCTCTCTTTGAAAGGATTAGGGTTGAGCTTGGTTCCAACTAAGTGAGATATCCTTTACAATTAAGACCAATGTAAAGGGATAAGATATCTCTTGCTAAGCTTGGGATGTTTACAGTTTTGGCTTAGCTAGAAGTTATCAGGAAACTTGGAATATGCTTAAATAGAATGAGAGCTTGTATGCTTAATTGCTTATGTTTCTTGTGCTTGATCAGTTTGGATCACTTTTGTATTTATAGAGAATTTTGAACAATTGACCGTTGGAGGAGGCAACATTTGAATTCTCTATCAGCAGGTACTTTGAACTGGTCACTTGAGTTATTCGACAGTTAGGTAGATTCTTTAATGGTACATTAGGTTGGCTGAATTTTTATTGTAGTGAACAATTTGCTAGGAAGTTTGTGTCAGAATCGGTCCTTTTCAAACCGTTGGAAAGACCAAATTCTCTGAACATTCTCAGCTGCAGTTGGGATGTTCCTTGAGCAGTATTTGTCTTCATTTATGTTTTATGCCTTTAATTTTGCTTCATTAATGATCTTCAGGCTGGTTGGTCTTTAATGCTCATAAATGCAGGTACTTCTGCCTTGACATGTGAATGTTGTTTGTAGAGACTTCATAAATGTGTCTTGATATGTGACATAACTTATCTTCTTCTTTATTAGTTTGCTTTGTCTAATTAGCCAAGTTCTCCACTGTCTTGTATCTTCAGTGAATTTGCCTTCACATAGTAAGTTCCCCCTGAACTAACTAGGACAAATACTTAAACTGCCTAACATACCAGCTTGGACAACTATCCTAAGAACTATTATCTCAACATGCCTGAGATATTCTATACATAGACAAATTTTCATAACTGTCCCAACTATCCTGAGACATCTAAGCTGATTGCTTACTCAACTGATTTGAACATCATCAATTAGGGATTTTGGTATCTTAATCAAAATCATTTCATTTCCCAAATTTTTTAATAATGTGTTTCTATCTAGTGGGAACTAATGATAACACTTAAATATATGCTTATAAGCTTAATGCAATTGCTTGAGTGTTAAATGCCTTTGATTGCTTGTAAACTTCTTGCTATAAATTCAACTTGCGTATTTTCCCGTAAACTTGAAAAGATTCAAGTTATACCTTATTTATAGATGTGAGAAACTACCGGTTGGTGGAGATAGTGGTTCAATCCAAAAATTTGAAAGTTTGCATCGTTCAAAGGTGTGCATGCAAATAGTATATGCATTGACGTCAAATTCTGTAAACTTCATTATGTTTTCAGAGTTTGTTATGCACCGTATCAAGTGGAAATTGATCATTGGCCTTCATTAGAATATTCTCTGACACTTAGAATAACAGTTTGATCGTCCTAGGTTATGTTTTTAGTGTTGCACGATCATTCAAGCTCGATTACAATAAGTGAGTAGTCTTTAGGCTCTTTTGCATAAGAATTGAACTTGTAATGTGCTCTGAGTATTACTTCAGGGAACTTGACCATTTAATTAGTAATCTACTCCGAATTCTTCATTCATAGTACTTGACCATTTGACTTCACTTCTAATATGCTTTGAGTCTTCCTTCAGGGCTTTTGTCCAATACTTAAAGACAACTTGACTAAGTCTTCATTCAGGGCTCTTGTCCTCTTTACATAAGGGCAAGTCATCTGTTGATCAACTCATACGAGTTTTCTCTTGTCAACTCATCTAAAAACTTTTCTGGACAAACTCTTTATGCATACAAACTTCTAAGTCTTCGGCACTTTTGTCTTCAGGCTTCTTGACTTCCAGATTGATTGACATCGATTTTATAAAATTTATTCTAAGTAAAGTTAAAGCTCACTAACATGTATGAGCTTTCTAACCTGAAAAATGTACGTATTGTAGGAATGCATATTATATTTATTATTATTTTTTAATTTTTTAATATATTTTTAATAATAATGTATATTTTATAATAATATATCTTTTTTATTTTTAAAATTGTTATATAATCTATTTTTTATTTGTTACTCTCTCCGTCCCGCAATTACTTTCGCACTTTCCTTTTTAAGACGTCCCACAATTACTTTCACACCCTTAAAATGAAAAATCATTTATATATTCCACCCTCACAATATCCTCAAATTTACACAAATGTCATTATTTTTTATCCACACTTACACAAAAGTCAACTCATTTTGTACTTTATACATAAATATTTACAAAATTACTCCTCAAAATCCCTACTAAATTTACTTTTCTTATTCCACGTGCCACTTCACATGTGAAGATAATTATGGGACGGAGGGAGTATTATTTTTTTATATAACTAAATAATACTAATAATATTTTTATTAATATGTTGTTAAGAATTATTTTATTATTACTTATATTCACTACTACATAAATGGGCTTTAGAGACGCCCAAATGTGTCACTAAAAGTAACTTAAGTGACGCTTTTTATATAGTGACGCTTTGGCTAAGCATCACCTGATTTGGCATTACTATAAATTGTTAATGTGACGCTTGAAAAACGTCACCGTTGATGGTCTTAGTGACGCTGACCAACGTCACAACGGTGTGCTTTTAGTGATGCTTTCTCACGTCATAATATAGTTATAACTAACCTAACCACCTTGTTTGGTGACCATTTTATGCGTCATAGTAACACTATTTGGTGACACTAATCGACGTTCTCACAATGTGCTTTAAATACATTTTCTCGCGTCACGAAAAGTTTATAACTAACCTAACTAACTCGTTTAGTGACGCTTTCATGCGTCATAGTAAATCTATTTGATGATGCTATTGACGTTAATTTAAAATAGCAAGCAAAGTTTCATAAAATACTAACCAATCATAAAATTATTTTCAATAGAATAAAATTCCATACAATGCCAACCAATCATCATAAAGATGAAATGTATTACAAAATCCATAAAAATCCAATTATACATAACAATTACAACCAAAAGATGTTTGAAACAATGTAAACAACATACTAATAAACTTTGTCAAAAAATTCCATGAAAGAACAATTTGCAGCTTCCACTACAATTAACCATAAAGAAGTGTTTTCTGCAAGGGTAACTCTTATATCAGTTAACCTCAATTGCTAACTTGGTTGTTGACAATATCCTCATATCTGATACTTATGTCAGCTACAAGTACCTTTAATAAATTTCATAATAAAAAAAAACGTTAACCATAAAATTAAATGAGCACTCGCAAACATAAACATCAGCATTAGCATTAAAAATTGAGCAAAATATCTTACGTACTATACATAAATTCATGAAAAATAGTATGCACTACAGTCTAAATGTGTGCATGGTTATATTCCATAACTAGAAAATCAAGAAAATATAAGTGACAAGTGGTACACAAGAAGATTCTGGAGAAAATATTAAGGCAGGTAATCAACTCATGTATTGTTGCACAGATGGTTATATTCAATACTAGAAAACCAATAAAATATAAGTGACAAGTGATGCACAAGAAAATTCCGGAGAAAATATTAAGGTAGGTAATCAACTCATGTATTGTTGCACAGATGGTTATATTCCATAACTAGAAAACCAAGAAAATATAAGTGACAAGTGCTACACAAGAAAATTCTGGAGAAAATATTAAGGTAGGTAATCAAGTACTCATGTATTGTTTATTAAAACTGGGTACCTTTGCACCTAAAATATATACATTAACTAGTCTCTCTTGCCCATTCTGACGAGCTCGATATGTAGCCTTCAGATTTACTATAAAAGATATTAACCTGTTCAAAGAGAGAAAAAAAAAACATTCATTATTGTCTACTCAATTATGTGTGTGACTCACTTCATCTCTTTCGGATAGCTAGAGATATGGTTATAAGCTCAAGAAATCCAAGGTTGGGAATGACTGCTTGACTAAAAGAATTGGGCTAGTTGATAGACCAGATAATCCAGATGGTGAAATAATAAGATACAATGTAGGAGTATTCTTTACTTCGTTATGGTGAAACGTAGAAGTATTTGGTGTTGGTTTTTGTTTAACTGATTTCGCCTCAATTTTCTTGACATTAGTGGGATGATGATCCTCATGTGGTTCCTGCAAACATGTACTTGAAGTTTCTGAAATTTTTACAAGGGTGTTGACAATGGTACGTTTAACATAGCTATATGGCCTCTTTTTTTAGTCTGGACTTTTGAAAATAATGTGAGTGATTCAATTCATGAAGGATGCTCTGAACTTCCACGCTCTGCTTTATAAATGTGTTATACTGTGATCTCAAATAATCATATGATCAAATTGGGGGGCAAGAATCAAAATCTCCACATGTAAAAGATAAAGTCAACTAAAATGATGAAGGTAATATTGATCCGTGAACAAACTAGATTTAACCAATAAATTTGAGAACTCATAAGAGACAGAAATGAAGGTACCTGTTGAATAGCAGCAAGACTCGTAGGTAGCTCCAAATGATCGACTTGATTAATTATGAATTAATTTGCATAAAAGAAATTGAACAGTAGACTTCTGTTGTTTGCTTCTATTTGCCCTGAATTTTAATAAATAAATGATAACATCCCTATACTGGTTAATCATGTATACAACTCTAAAGTGACCTAGAAAGATAATTGGAAGGATTCAAAACTACCAAAATTCATGAACTTGACATAATTTCGTATGGATATGCCACTTTCTAAAAAAAAGGGTATAACTTTTTCTAGAAAACTCAGAATGACTCTCTGTTTGAAGTGTAAGAAACTAGACTCATAGGACTTCAAAACCATGAATGGTTTTCATGGGTTATATCAAATGTTGGTCAGAAAATAATTACAATAATCATTCTTAGTCAGAAGTTGCATACAAATCCAATAAACCATCTAAATAAATCTCAACACTTCAAACTCATGCATGTTAAAAGTATCATGTCATTAATCAAGATAAACCCTTCAGTTTCACATCAACTCCAAATCATAATTCTGCACATCCAAAAAAAATTACTTATAAAACAGGGCATTGAATATAAATCGGTTAAATGATTAAAACCTTTACATGAAAGAAAATTACTTATAAACAATATAAGTATTCCAAGAGCAATACATATAAACATCAAACATGAACACTGTTAATAGAAGACATAAGAGTGCAGAACCGGGGAATATATGTTAATTTTTCAAACATTATCCACATATTGTCGTACAAGGATATTTATAATGTTGAGCTACAAGGAATTTCAATCCTTACTGTCATTACAGTTCAGTAACACACTTCTCTCGTGTAGTAAAACCCCCTAATGTTAAGCTACAAGAAAGAAGTTCACATGGTTCAGTGAATAGAGAAATTAATAATCAAACCTCGTTGCCCACTGCCCATCATTGATCGAGTAACATTTGTACTCTCAGCCTGATTGGCCATCACTGCTATGATAAATGTGCCTAGAAGAAAATTTTATTTTAGAGACCAATTTATATTGGCAACATAGGAGGAAGCACGTTTATGAACATACAAGAACAGCCATCAACATCATGGAACTCAAGAGGTACAAAATATAGGAAAAAGAACTACAGAATGGGGAGAAAAACACAATAAAAGTTGATTTCATTTGACACTTGTAGTTGGAATTCAACAGGTACAAATTATTTAAGATGTTATTATAAAAATAACCACATCACTGCTCTAAAAAATATCAAACTTAAATAACAAGTCCATTTTTTAATTCAAACAAAACGTACATCTGAGCAAAACATTATCAGATTTTTGCCGGATCAACCTGAATTCTCGCAATTACTTATGAAAATCCACATAAAACCCACATCAGGATTTGAAATTCAAAGAGAAGATAGAAATAAAGAGATGCCAAGTTTTCAACAAAATTCACATAAAAAATTACCTAACACCAAATCAAACAAATATAAACTGGATACCCAAAATAACCCATTGGGATCGAAAAATTAAGAAACCAAATCTATGTTGATTAAGATTGAAGAATACCTAACAATAAACACAAAGGAATTTTGTGCTAAACAAGAAAGATTAATCAAACCTGAGTGATTCTTAGTATTTTCGGGAGCAGTAACTTGTGATCGGGTTCAGAAAATTAAGAAACTAAAACAGAGCGGGATATAAGAACAAAATAGAAAACAGAAACCAGACCATAGTCGAACAGCAAACAGAAACAAAATATGAGAAAATCAAACCACACAAAAGGAACAAGCACAAACACATATTGTGTTAAACAAGAAATAATATACAAACCTGATAGGGCTGGATCGCACGATTGACAAAATTGGTGGCAGGGGTGAAAATTGGCATTAGAGATAAATTATATATTAGGGTTAATTCCCTTCCTCGATTGAGGAAGGCGAGTGAGGCAATAACAGGCTAAATTATGAGCGGGAGGGAATAGGAGGCTGAATTAGAGAAGAGTTAGGGCGGGATGAGGGAATTGACGAAAGATTAATTAGAAAGAAAAACTATGACTGGGACTAAATTATTATTTTTTATTTATTTTTTTAGGAGGGATTTAAGGAAAAATTAATTAAAATTAAAAAAAAGATTATGATGAGAAAAAATTTATGAACAGTTAAAAAATAATAATTAAAAAAAACGCCATTCCCGGAAATTGAACCATGGACCTCATAGTTAAACAAATGTACCCCCAACCACTTCAGCGTCACTAAATACAACTTGAAATTGAAAGCGTCTTCATATATTCAATATGATGATGCTTACGCAAAAGAGTCACTAACAAAGGGTCACTACAGGGGTATTTTTCTAGTAGTGATTTTTAAGTTATAAAGAGTATATTTTTTAAGTTAGTGTAATATGGGTTGGTCTGCTATGGACTCGAGTGCATGTTGTGCACCCTAGTCCATGTTGCACTTTTCAGTTTTACTGACTTACACTTTTTGGTAAATGGTGTTGCACTTTTTAATTATTAAACTGTATAATAATATTTTTAGTAATAATTGAAAAGTGCAACACCATTTACCAAAAAGTATAAGTCAATAAAACTGAAAAGTGCAACATGGACTAGAGTGCACAACATGCACTCGAGTGCATACTAGACTTTACCGTGTAATATTATTATTGTTGTGATTGGAATTGGTTATTATTAATTATTGTAGATTGTTGAGATTAGATAATCACTCATATATACTAATAGGGAGTTTAGTTTTACCATGTATCATAATATAGTTAAATGTGATGATGTGTCATATGAAAATTAAATTGATTTTTAAAAGTTTAATGTGTAATTAATCTATTGATTAATACGTACAAATATATGTCATTGACATAAAAATGAAAAGTTTTACCTAAATTCAAATTAAAATAAATTAACATGTTATTTTGATTAAGTTCTATTTATTTTATTTTATCTAAATATATATATATATATTGTAAAATATATTAATTAAATTAATAAATAAGATAAATTCCTTTGATATATAATTTTATCAGTAATTGTAACTCCAAAATTATTCAAAATAAATAATTATATATTCCCTCCGTTCACGAAAAGTAATCTCAATTGCCTTATCTTCTCTATCCACAAAATATAGTCCCATATCCTTTATGCGTGGAAACTATCACCCTTCAACCATCGCTTAATTACTTAAATTGTCATCAACTTTATTCATAAACAATCACATTATTTACAATGGAACTTACAATACCCTACAATACTCATGTGTCCCACTTCAATGGAACTACATTTCATGGACGGAGGGAGTAATAAAATTATGAATTATGAAAAGTAAATTTGTATATGTCATGTTCTTACTTTTCTACATAACTATTTCTGTCTTATCTCCATTCTCAAAGGGTTTGACTATTTACACCTCCATTCCGGAGAGATGCACTCCCCCAATTTATACACTCTCTCAAAATTGGGTCACCCCCCCTTAATTGTCATAAATAAACTTCCCTCCAATAAATCACTATTACTACCCACACCCCCCAACCAAAACCTAATTTTCAACATCAAACCCTAATTTCTTCTTCTTCTTCTTCTTCTTCTTCTTCTTCTTCTTCTTCATCCCTCCCCCAAACACCTAAACCATCCGCTGCCGCCTTCACGACGCTCACCCTCGCGTCCCCTCCATCTCCCCTTTTTTTATTTTTTGAAAATTTTCCCCACCCCAACCCTCTCCCCGTTCGGCCGCCCTCTCTCCGGTACGACCGCTCTGTGTTTTTGTCCCACCCCCTCCCTCGATCGGCAATCTCCCTCTCCCTCCCTCAATTCCAGCCACCCACCCAAGGTTTGTGCATCGATCTCCCTCTCCCTTCCTCATTCCATCACTTTTTTTTTTGCGTTTTTTTGATCGAGTTTAGAGTTTTCTGCAGTTTTTTGCAGATTTTTTTTTTTAATATTTTTGACCATATAATGTCGACCAAATACATCCTCGTCGATAACAATTTATTGATGAGGGTGTATTTGGTCTACATTATATGGTCGAAAATATAAAAAAAAAGATTTTTTTTTTCGACCAACCAATGTCGACTATATACACTTTCGTCAGCAAAATGTTGTCGATGGAAGTGTATATGGTGGACACTGGTTGGTCGAAATTTATAAAAAAAATCAGTAATTTTTTTTAAGTATTTTTTGGAATTTTTCTAGAATTTTTTGGTTTGGTGGTTACCGGAAATGTGTTGACGACAGTTGCCAGACGTATCGCTTGAGGGAAAATGTGAAATAAATGACAATAGGGGTGCGTTCAGTAAGGGGGGTGCATCTAGTACATTGTATTTTAGTGAAGGGTATTTTTAATTTTTTACATAATTATTATACTCCCTCCGTCCGCCTATAAGTTTCCCATTTTACTATTTTTGTCCGTCCGCCTATAAGCTTCTCATACCTTTTTTGGTAAGTATTTTTTCTTACACTTCACTTTATATCTTACTTTTTCTCTCTATCTCTCTCCTCTCTCAATCACATCACTTGTACTATATCTATTATTTAATCACTTTTCTTAATCTTTGTGCCAAGAAGTAACGTGAAACTTATAGGCGGACGGAGGGAGTATTAATTAAATGAAAGGTGGGTGCATCCATCTGAAATGGAGGTGTAAATAGTCAAACCCTTCTCAAGTTGATTAACTGAGGCCCAACAATTCACTACTAGTCTACTTAAAGCCCAAACACCTACTTAGTAATTGGGTCAGTTAAGTTCAGTACTGTAAGCTTGGTCGTTGATCAAGAATTATCAATCCAACGACCTCAAAGAAGCATGGTACATTTCCTGACTTCTATAGGGGACGACGTCCCTGTAACATCCATATTATAGAGGCTGAAGAAAATGGCCGAGTTTTATTGTTGTGTGATAGACTGATAGTGCATTGCATTGGTTTGGTTTTTATATTGCTTGGACATTACAGCGTGTCTTTAAAAAATATGAGTTATACACTTATACTGTTTAAATTATTAAACTAAAATTATGAATATTAACTTTCACCAATATAGCAAGGTTGGGTCTATTTCTACTTATCAAGACGAACAAACGTTTTAGACTCTGGCTTTTAAATATGAATGGGCATTGTGTGGACTTAAGTGCATAACTCAAGTGCATATATGCACTTAAATTCATATTCTAAACGGATTAAGATCAATTTATAACGTAAAAATCATGTATTTTAAACGTTATTAAGGCAGTGGTCAAATGGCAATGCCTTAACTAATTCAATTTAAAGTCGAGGGTTCAAATTTCAAGTTATTTTAATATTATTAAAATTGTTTATTTCTAAATTTTTATCATTATTTTTTGTTACTAAAAAATAAGAGGTTGCATGCTTTGCCCTTCCAAGGACCAGGGGTTTATGCTTTCTTGAACAAGTTATCATCTGCTTAGACCTATTATATGTTATTCTCTTTTTGCCACATTATACTACTTTATTTTAGAGTTTTTTTCTGTCACCTACCTGTGTACTAATTCATTATGAAAATAAATGGTTGTTAAACGTTATAGATGTTGTTCTTACTCTTATGAATCAAAGTCCTTGTTGAGCATATTATAACTAATTATGAATGGATATACCCCTAAGAAACAGACACCCAAATCATGCGTTCGACTTTTGGAAAAGAAAAAAAAAACTAATAAAATAAAGTAAAGGTTGCAACTGGTTAATTCCACATAGTAGAGGATACAATCGAAAAGAAAGTAGTATAGTACATACAGGTTGCAAAATGTTACACTTCCTCACAGTGTGTTAATCACCTCCACGGCTATCAACATGATTCAGATTCAGAGCCACAATCCACTTCGATTGAATGCAACAAGAAAAGCTTACAAATAAGCTACATTCAGTTTTCTTTTGGTCATCTAGAATACGCAACTCGTGATCAACAGAGAAAGACGTCATAAGCTCCTTCATATCGTTGTTATCCTTAAAAAATGAGGTTGTATCATCAACCTCATTATCTCCACACCCTTCTTTACTGTCCCTGCTTTGTGCATAAACCTGTTGTAGATTGAGCTTGAGTGTGCTGATCATATTCTCAGTGTATTTTACACGTTGTTGCCAAGCATTTGCCTAAAAAATGAGTTGTTCCATTCGTAACTCGAGGTCTGCATCCTTCTGACCTTCTTGTTAATGTCTTCAACTTCTGCCTCTTTCTCATGAAGTTTCTAGAGAAATTTCTCTTCGACATATGACATTGTTTGGAGTTAGGTTAGATTTTTTTCCAGAATAACTTGCTGCAGATGATCGCCCTATCAAAGAATAAACAAGATGTGCTTTTTAGTGAAAAAAATTCCATATATGATTCAAATCTACAACGCCTCTGAGTGTCAATTCAGGCTTCTTAACACTTGACTTACTTGAAATATATTCTGAGCCTTCATTCATGTGACTTGGTGATGTGGTGACAACATCGTTGGATTTCATGGAGTTGCATGAACGAGTGTTTAAGCCCAAAGTTTAATGATGCTTATTTATTTAGCCTTTATTTTATGTTAGTAACATTTTATTTAATAAAAGCCCATACTTAGGATTTAATGGGCTTTATTAGGATTTTTTAGAGGATAAAGACTATTTATTATAGTTTCGTGTAACTTGTTAGGGGTTGTTGAATTTTATGATTGAAATAATACTTTGAGATCGTCACCTAGTATACGTATTATTGCAAGGTGTTCATCTCTTCCTTTCATTTTGTTAATCTTTCACTAGGTCAGTTGGTATCAGGAGATAGGTACAATGCCTCCCCTCTGCTAGAACCCACTTGATGCCCCGAGTGCTCAGGCTGACGCTACTCGCGATGTCGCCTTTGCTGATCTAGGCCGGTAGGTGGCTGCTCTCACAGCAAGCCTTGATGATCTTCGTCTGGTCGTTGCCACAGCTCCAGAGGGCGACACGTCCTTACGCTGAGGGCCATCGCAATGGGCGTGACCTGCTGTGTACACGATCGCTGCATTCAGCTCTTTCTGATTCGGATGAGGACGAGATTCTTTCGTACATCAATTCATTTGCTCCCCTGACTCTGACTTGAATGAACTTTTTAGCAAATTAATTTCACTAACTACTTCCCCTCAAGTATAAGGGTTCGTAGTAGTATGCACGTGTAAGTATTTCGACCAAGTTGTATCGAACCACGAGGGGTGGACTAGTGCAATTGGTCCCTAGAATTGTAAGTTGTCATAACTAATGTAACTACGCTTTCGGGAGCAATTTATACAAAAATAAGAGATAAAAAAAGACAATAAATTAAACCAAACACAATCTAAAGGCTAACAAGTAATTCAACTACTAAATCAACAAAACAGGGAAATGACAAGTAAGAGCAAATAAAAACTACGAACTAGATTCGAAGAAGTGCAAGGGTGAGGAATGCTTCAGGTGTTCTCTGTCTAGTGAAATCAAGTGGGATTGTTTATACCATGTTTATGCTTCAATTTTAATTTGCTAAGAGCATCAAGATGCTAGGATGAAAATCATTTCCCTTCAGGTACTATAGCCTTATGTCTAAGGTGTTCCCTAACCCGGTAATAAGACTCCGTCCTAATCTTCACAAACTACTCACATAACTATTCAAGTAATTAATGTCTCATAATGGGACTATAATACGAGTAATTCACTCTCGACGAATTAAAAGTATAATAAATGCATTTGTATACCAACAACCCACACCATAAATTTAAACATATTCATGTAACTCCCGTCTACGCTAAACATGCCTCAAAATACGAATTAATAGAAGCTAATACACAGCACCAATAAAACTCAATAAGAGAAGAAATAATCAAATATCAACAATAATCAAAATATGAACAATTCCAACACTCATTATTCACATGGTTTCAAACACCCAAAGCATAAAAAACTTAGCCCATGGTGTTTGAGGACACACTCATGGCTAAAACAACAAAAGAAATATAAAAAGATATGAAAATACCAATATTATAGCAAAAGAGAGTTTAGGTGGAAGTCACCTTGATGATTCTTCAATAACCCAAACTATTACAAGTGAATGAAGCTATAATCATCAAAAACTCAAACTAATTACTCCCTCCGTCCAATTTCATTATTCCCACTTTCCTTTATTATGCCCATACCCTTTTTGGAAACAATACTATTCATATTACTTTATCTCCACCCTCCTACCATCACTTATTTACCCACTTTGCCATTCACTTTATTCATAAACAATCATTTATTTACAAATGGACCCCCATAATGCCCTATCATACCCTCAACTTATCTACTTTATGAATAAACTAATCAATATTCATTAAAACTCGTGCCCGTAGAAGTGGGCATAATAAAATTGGACGGAGGGAGTACTAAAATTGAAGTTAATCTATGGAATTAAATTTGCAAAATATGTTAAAATCTATATAAGAGAGAAACTAGGGTTTTAGTATGTGAAAGTGAGGCAAAACCTCACAATAATCTGATGTGGGAAGCTATTTATAGCTTGGATGAATGCTTGAGAGAAATTTGTACTTAAGCCCTTGAAATCCTTTAAAATTATGGAATTCTTGCGCATAAATAGGTTGACTCGGCCGCTAAGATGGTTTGTGTTGGTCCTTGGTGGAGTATAACACAAGTGTATGGGGGGGGGGGGAATGCACTTGTGTATGCAAATTCTTTTTCTTTTTGACAAACTGGTCTATCAGGCAAGTTGTCTCACAACTGGCCTGAGTGTGAACTTTGATAGATACTTGTCCTACTGATTACTATTGAGTGATCAGTTGGCTAAATATCTAAAAGAGTTGCTAAGTGCGGAATGTGGTTGGCCTTTGATTAAAGAAATACTCCAAGTTAATTTCTGAAAAGATACAGATTATCAGGGACTTTGTCCAAAACAGATTTTCTCACTTACTAAGTTATGTTTCTTTAAAATATGTTTGAATGTAAGTGAAATAAAGAATGCAGTAAGTAAATGGCACACAAATTTATAGTGGTTCAGAGACTCAAGCTCCTACATCCACTTTCCCTGATTGAACAGGATAATTCCTTCTCAATGGAATTAGCTTATTTTATAGTGCCAAGGTGCACTGATCAACAACACTCTCTTAGTGTTTTGATCCCTAGGATAACTTGAGTCCTAGTTCTCAATCTCTCTGAGTTAAGACTGTGTTTCACACTAACAGTCCTTAACTCCTCACTTCTACAACAAACTCTCTCTTCACTAAATGAGATAAGGGTTTGAGGTTTGGTTCCAACTAGTAGAGATATCCTTTACAATAAGAACAGTGTAAAGGCTTAGGATATCTCAATGCTAAGCTTTGGATGTTTACAAAGATTGGCTTAGCTAAAAGAAGTGATTCAGGAAACTTGGAATTCTAGAGAACAGCTTGGTTTCCTTTGAAAGCTTGATGATAGTTTGATAGCTTGTAGTTGGATTGCTGAATTCCTTGATCACTTCTGTATTTATAGGCAAATTTTGAGCAGCTAACCGTTGGAGGGATAGCAATTCAAATTTGTCTATTTGCAGCACCATTGAAACGGCTATGAAGCTTGGCATCCTTTTATCCACAGTGTAAAAGGCCTCTTCAATGGTTGCTTGAATGAATGTGTTGACTTCTGAAAAATGCGGCTGAGATGACTTGTGTCAGTTTCTAAATATGCACATTCCCAAGGTTGATTTGTGGCAGAAGCTATACTCAACCAACGGTCAGATGGGACAAGCTCCCTGAATATTCCAGCTGCAATTGAGAATATTCCAACATTCATTCAATGCTTCACTCTTTAATGCTTCAAGTCTTCAATGCTTGGTTCAGGCATGATTGGCAATAAATGCTTCATTGAATGTGTCTTTTGGACTTTGACATTCAATACTCTTGATCATTTGTACTTCAACTGTCTTGATCATTTGCATTTATGAGCATTGCTTTACTGCTCTTGATCTCTTTAGCTAAGTTGTCCACTTGGTCAGTCTGTCTTGAAGATTCAGCAGCTTTGTCCTAAAGACTTATCAAGCTGCCTAACATTCCAGCTTTGGACAACTATCCTGAACACTAAAATCTCACAACATTCCTTGAGATTTTTCTCTTAAGCAATCTATAATTTCAAGTGTACTGAGACACCTTGCCTGAACTAGACTTGAGCTTATCTCAACTAATCTGAACATCATCAATCAGGGGTTTTGGTATCTAGATCAAAATCATTTTATTCCCAACAATTTCCCCCTTTTTGATGATGCCAAAACCTACTACAAAGGGAACTTGACTTATACTATACTTTACCTTCAGGGAGAGTGAACTGGTCAACTTGCCTGAAAGAAACTGTTAGCACAATAAATCAAGTAAGATATGTCATGATAGGTTAGTTGAGATAATGAGTTGTTATCTCTTGATAAAAACATATTGATCCTTTTATATAAGTGATAGAGCATTACAGAGCTGAAAATTAAAAAGGACTCAGTAGTCTAGAACTGCAAAATAACAACAGAAATCATAAAAATCATAACAGCAAATAGGAAAAAGTGAACTTATCCATCACAGAGTTCCATCATCTTGAGGAGCAATGCCATACTGAGCCCATACTCTCTTCTTCAGTTCCCAGATCTCTTTGTTGGTTCCTTTAGGGCCAGGCTTCAGCTTCTCCATCCTCATGATGTTGATGAATTCTTCAAGTATCTTTCCCTCATCAATTAAGTTCCCATTGAACTTAGGAGGCATGTACAGAATGGGACCAGGGGCCTTGAATTCAATTCTGGCCATCTCAGCTGCTGCAAACAGCTTCTGGTAGAGGTCCCTATGGTTCTCAAACATAAACTGCACAAAGACTTCATCTACACTCTCTTCAAGCCACTTTCCAATGACATAGAAGTCATATACAAAACTTCTCTTGGCCTCCTCCCATGCATCATTCAGTGAGATTGGAACCCACTTATCATGGTGAGGGTACTGAGTGTCTCATCTTTGCAGCATTTGTGGTTTGAGCTTTCTGTAAGAAGCCCTTCTTCTTGGAGCTTTGAAGTTTGCCCTCCTTCCATCTCTTGCCTTGTTGGCCTCAACCAACTGATCCATTCTTTCTTTAGCTCTTAGAAGAGCTAGCTTCTCCTGTGTTTCTGGATCTTTTCCAAATCCTTCTTCAAACAGCTTAGAAGGATCATCAGCAAGCTTGGGCACAACAACTTCAGGCTCTCTGTCTTGTTCAACTTCTTCTTCTTCAATAGCAGGCAACTTGGCTGCTTTCTTCATCCTCTTGGATTGCCTCACTGGAGTTGATTCTTCAGACTGAAATTCTGATGGCAGAGTCAGGCTGGTTGGGAATTCATTGAAGGCTTGCAATTCCTTCCTCTTTCTTTCAGAAGCTCTTGTCACTTTCCCCCTTACTTCAGCAACCTTCTCTTTGGGTTCAAGTCCTGCTGACTCACCACCAGGCCTTTGTTGCTTCCTTGCCTGACTTTCCATTGCAGACATCATGGACTCTTTGACAGCAATTTGAATCTGTTCTTCCTCAGTCAAGTCTTCAATGTTCATTGGGCCTTTGCCTTTCCCAATGTCTTCTACTGCCTCTTCCTCAATCTCAGGGACCTTCTCCTTTCCTTTGGATTCACCAATAACCAAGGTTCCCTTTGCCCTAGCTCTCTCTCTTTCCCCCTTTTTGGCATTATCAAAACACTGGGGCTTCAAGTCACTTATAGTGACAGAGAGATGTGAGTGAGCATGAGTGAGGGACTTCAACTCCTGTAGTAGGTAAACATTCTCATCATGAATGTTCTGCATTTTGTCATCTGCCATGCTCAAGAATGTGTGGATAGGTTTCATCTTTTGAGCAACAATGGCATCTAGAGTGGCTTTCAGTGATTGATCAAGTTTGGCCTGAAGTTGATCAGTGAGGCTCGCCACAACTTGATCAGACACTTTGGCCATCAGTTCAACAGTGAACTTTTCTGTAGCTTCTTTCACCATTGCAGCTTTCAACTCTTCAGCTTTCTTTCTTTGTGCAGCAGTCCTTTGCCTTAAAGCATCTTTGATTGTCCTTCTCAAGGCTCTCACATTATGCTTGTATAGAACTTTGAGACCTTGCTGCTCCTTCTGCACAGATTTGGTGAACTTGACCATCTCTTCCTTTGCCTTTGTTACCTCTGTTGAAACTGTTTGCAGTCCAGTTTCAACACCACAGATTCTTGCATCCAGTGTTGGCAAGATTATTTCCTCTGAGCCAGTTAGCCTCATCTCCACAGAGGCTAGAGTCTTTCCTTGGCCATCTAGAGTATCAATTGTTGCTGCATGTGCCTTACCAACTTCCCTGACCAAAGTATCCAACTTCTCTGACTGTTCTTCAATGATATTTGCAGTTTGAGTAGCAATCTGAAAGCCTGCTTCAGTGGTGTTGGCTTGCTCAAAATACATTTTGTTCAATGTGGATACATTGGCCGAAACTGCTTCAAGGTCAATATCAGTATTGACTGGTATATCAGTAAGGGAAGCATCTGCAAAAATTTGTTCAATGGTAACAGCTATAGAATCTGCAAAACTAAGAGTGTTAGTAAAATCTCCCTCAACACCCTCATTCTTTTATCTCCCATAAGGCCTGATACATCAGCACCTTCTCTCTCTTTTTCAACTAAATTCTTTTCCTCACTTTCAGTAGATAATCTCACATTCTCTGGAGAATCAGGCCTCCTTTCACCAAGGGATTCATCAAGTTCAGATTTGACTTGAAGAATAGCCTGACTCTCATATTGGGCTGCACCCAATATTTCTACTTCATCTCCCTCTATGATTGGTGCACTCAGGGAACCTGTAATCACACAATCATCCTCACCTCCTCCCTCTGATTTTTCATCACTATTTGCCTTTTCAACTCCTTCTTTTCCTAAACCTGACACCTCCATATCCTCAACAGGATCCACAGAGGGCAGTTGTTGGGAGATCACAGTGCTTGGGCATCCCAAGGCCACTGAGTCATCCTGAATGACTAAAGGCTGGTCAATGTCCAACTTTCCTGACATTGATGAGGCTTTAGCCAAACTAGCTTCTCCCATGGAAGTCTCAACATTGTCAAGTTGTGCCTCAGGTTCAAGAGAACCATCCTTGGCCAATGCATCTTGGACTGAGTCACCATCTTTGGTCAACTCCTCTGAATGATCAGAGTCCTTTTCAGAATGATAAGTCAAGTAATGTACCTGAGCAGAGTTGAGGCCTGGAGGGTTGGGATTGGTGTTATCATCATCATCATCATCATCATTATCAGATGGACTATCAGGGTGCCTGAGTCCCTGTGCAATTCTTTCTCTCTCAGCTAGCACCTTCTCATGAACAATGGTGCAGAACAAGGCCTCAGTGGTCAACACACTGGATTTCTTCACATTTGCAAAGTTCAAGAGCCTGTTCTCTTCAACCTGCCACCAGCTTGCTCCTTTATCCTGAATAGCTTGAGCTATTTCTACCATAGTTCTATCCTTGATCTCAACAAGAGCTCTGAGATCATAGAACTGTTGTTGCAGCCTAGGATAGTCTTTCAACCCTGGATATAGTGCATCCACATTAGCCTTGGCAATCTGCCTTAGCATCCCCTCATAAGTGTATTCTTCACCACTTTCATCTTTAGAGGAGTTGGCTTGGGATTCAGGAGGGTTGGATTGGGATTCAGGTAGGCTTGACTGGATTTCAGGTAGGTTGGGTTCAGAAGGGTTAGAGCTTAAAACAAGTTGGGATTCAGGTGCTTTTGAGAACAATGTTCCTGAAGAGGTAATTGGAATGGCTGGAATGGGTGGGAGAGAAACTTGATCCCCTTCTTGAAGGACAGTTTCAAGAAGTTTGGTATAAGAGAGAAGTCTTGGATCAAGTGGGGAAAAAGGTCTATCCTCAAGATTGACCAAGTCTGCCAGTACATCAATACCTGCTCTATCAGGGGCACCTTCAGGAGAGTAAACTTTCTTGGCAATGATTGGGGCATCTTCAGGAGTCTTGCACTCCTCTTCTTCATGCCTTGATGGGGATATTCTTTCTGATTGAATATCAGGAGAGTTGGCTTCAGGGCTATTGGGCTTTGATTTGGACTTGGAGTTAGACCTACTAGCTTGCCTAATCTCCTTGAAAAATTCTTTCTTCTTTTTCTCCTCTTCCATCAATCTCTGCTTCTCAGAGGTTTTGATTATTCTTTTCCTTCTTTCAGATCTTGTTGGCTGGTCAAGATCTCTGAATTCTGTTATACTTTCAGACTGTAAGGGGACAACCTCTCTGACTTCCTCACTTTCTTCAGGAGGATTGACTCCTTCTTCAGCAACCTTTTCAATCTCTTCAGAAGTGGATCCTCCACTTCTTGACTGGCTTTCTGGGGGAGATTCACTCAGAATCTTCTTCATCTTCTTCAACTTTGGCTGAGCTTTTGGTGGTTGAGCTCTTCTCTTCCTTGGAGAAGTTCTGGTTGTGGGAACAACAACACCTGCTTTCTTGGAAGCTGCATCATGCTTCCTCTTTTCTGTCTTAGAAGACAGCTTCCTAAACATCACCTTTTGAGCTGGAAAAGGTTTTGGCTTGGCTTGGAGGTGGGTGTAATGTGCAAATCTTTCTAAGAGCAGGCTAGCTCTTGTGCAAAATTGGAGTCTCCCATCAACTACCACCTTGTGGTGCTTCACCTCTTTGAACTTAAACTTTTCATTCATCATCTTGTCTAGAATGAAATTTTTCCAGTTGAACTTGACTCTCTTCTCAGCAGAGTCAATCACAGCAGCCATCACTCTCAATTTAGGCATACTTATTTGTTCAACACTCCCAGAGTGGCTTAACAAACTTTTTACCACACAATCAAACAAGTTCCTAAACACTGGCTTCAAAGTGTTCTTGTTCTGAGCACTTACAACTTTCTTAGGCTCTATCATCCATGGATAGTAGAACTCCTGATCATCTTCTTCTTTATACATTTCTGGATTCTGGCCTTCTGAAGGTAGCCCAAAGCTAGCATCCAGATCCTCAGCAGTGAAGATGATGGTGTGCTGGCTTTCTTCTTCTTCATCTTCTTCAGCATATGTTAGTTTGGTGCATACATCACCCTTTTTGCCCTTCCATCTGAGATAGGCAAAGAATTCTGCCATGAATGGATTCAGGCAGGAATCAGGCTTGGTGCCTAAGAACTTTTCTAGCCCAGCCTCCCTTAGCCATTGGAGGACTTGATGAACCTCAGTGTCTGGGCTGTCAAAAGCAACTAGCTTTTCAAACCAAAGTGAGTTTGGATTGCTGAGATAGGAGAAATCAATGTCCAAGGACGAATCATTGAAATCTACAAGTTCTTCTCTCTTGATTTTAGGAGCCATGGATAATTTTGAGAGATAGAATGGTTTTGGAGAAAAGTTGCAGGTTGAGAAGTTTTGAAAAACCTAAGGGTTTGGAAATATGAGTGCGTGAGGAGGAAAAGTAAAAATTGAGGAGTTTATATATGAATGGGATTTATTAACCGTTGGTTAATAGAATATAACTGTGGGTAAATTTGAAGAATCAATTGGATATAGTGGGGTAGTGGGCTTTCAACGGTTTGATGGAGTTTTAATGCAAATCAATGGCCTTGATGATGGCTCAAGAATTCATGAAATCTTAATTAAGATTTTGCATTTAATGCTGATTTGCCATTTTGGGGGCAAAGATCTTCATAGTACACGCCATCCTAAAAATGGCCTACTCTTAGACCAAGAAACCTTTTAAATGTCTAATCAATGCTAAAAATAGCAAAAATTATCCAATTAATTCGGACAAACATCCTGAGATGTGTTTTGACTTCTCTCTTGGTCAAAACTGCCTGATTAGCTTGCCTGAGTGGGTCCCAAAATTGCTGACTGGGTCCCACTTGGACAAAGCTCCTGACCAACATTGCTGAACATCATAAGGACAACTTTGTTGAGTTTCCCTTTTTGGCTGACTGCTTCAGTGAGGTTGGTCAACTTTGCTGAAGTTCAATTTTAATGAATTTCCCCCGTCTTATGAGCTTCCTTTCTTCATTCCTCCATCTTTCCTGGATCAAGTAAGCCCAATTCAGCTGAAAGTTCCAAGAACCTTGCTTCAGCCAATGGTTTAGTCAAGATATCAGCTTTTTGCTTATCAGTGTGGATTTTGACAAGCTTGATATCTTTCTTTTCCACATGATCCCTTATGAAGTGATGCTTTATATCCACATGCTTGCATCTGGTGTGGAGCACTGGATTCTGTGAGATAGCAATTGCACTATTGTTGTCACAGAATATTGGCACTTCATTTGAGATTACTTTGTAATCTCTCAATTGTTGCCTGAGCCAAAGTATCTGAGCACAGCAACTTCCAGCTGCTACATACTCTGCTTCAGTTGTTGAAGTTGCAACTGTATTTTGTTTCTTGGAGAACCATGAGATAAGTTTGCTGCCAAAGAATTGACAAGTTCCAGAGGTGGATTTTCTGTCAATTCTACATCCTCCATAGTCTGCATCTGAATATCCAGTGAGCTCAATGTTGTCATCAGCTGGATACCATAATCCAAGATTCTCAGATCCCTTGAGATATCTTAGAATTCTCTTGGCAGCATCAAGATGGCTCTTCTTTGGATTAGCTTGAAATCTTGCACATTCAGGCAGGAATCAGGCTTGGTGCCTAGAAATTTCTCTAGCCCTGCCTCCTTTAGCCAATGGAGGACTTGATGGACTTCTGAGTCAGGACTATCAAAGGCCACCAGTTTTTCAAACCAAAGGGAATTTGGGTTACTGAGATAAGAAAAATCAATGTCCAAGGAGGAATCATTGAAATCTACAAGTTCTTCTCTCTTGAGTTTTGGAGCCATGGATAGATTTGAGAGAAATAAAGTTTTGGAGAGAAGTTGCAGGTTTAGAGGTTTTTAGAATTCAAAGGTTTGGGAAATATGAGTGCGTGAGGAGGACAGTGAAAATTGAGGAGTTTATATATGGATGGAATTTATTAACCGTTGGTTAATGGAATATAACAGTGGGTAATTTTGAAAAACTGTTTGGATATAGTGGGGTAGTGGGCTTTCAATGGTTCGATGGAGTTTTGAATGCAAATCAATGGTCTTGATGGTGGCTCAAGAATTCATGCAATCTTATTTAAGATTTTGCATTTAATGCTGATTTGCTGTTTTGGGGGCAAGGATCTTCATAGTACACGCCATCCTAAAAATGGCCTACTCTAGGATCAAGAATTCTTTTAAATGTCTAATCAATGCCAAAAATAGCAAAAATTATCTAATTAACTCGGACAAACATCCTGAGATGTGCTTTGATTTCTGTGAAGGTCAAACTGCCTGATTAGCTTGCCTGAGTGGGTCCCAACATTGCTGACTGGGTCCTACTTGGACAAGGCTCCTGACCAACATTGCTGAACATCATAAGGACAACTTTGCTGAGTTTCCCTGTTTGGCTGACTGCTTCAGTGAGGTTGGTCAACTTTGCTGAAATTCATTTTAATGAATTTCCCCCTTCTTATGAGCTTCCTCCCTTTATTCCTCCATCTTGCCTGGATCAAGTAAACCCAATTCAGCTGATAATTCTAAGAACCTTGCTTCAGCCAGTGGTTTAGTCAAGATATCAGCTTTTTGCTTATCAGTGTGGATTTTGACAAGCTTGATATCTTTCTTTTCCACATGATCCCTTATGAAGTGATGCTTTATATCCACATGCTTGCATCTGGTGTGGAGCACTGGATTCTGTGAGATAGCAATTGCACTATTTTTGTCACAGAATATTGGCACTTCATTTGAGATTACTTTGTAATCTCTCAATTGTTGCCTGAGCCAAAGTATCTGAGCACAGCAACTTCCAGCTGCTACATACTCTGCTTCAGTTGTTGAAGTTGCAACTGTATTTTGTTTCTTGGAGAACCATGAGATAAGTTTGCTGCCCAAGAATTGACAAGTTCCAGAGGTGGATTTTCTGTCAATTCTACATCCTCCATAGTCTGCATCTGAATATCCAGTGAGCTCAATGTTGTCATCAGCTGGATACCATAATCCAAGATTCTCAGATCCCTTGAGATATCTTAGAATTCTCTTGGCAGCATCAAGATGGCTCTTCTTTGGATTAGCTTGAAATCTTGCACATTCAGGCAGGAATCAGGCTTGGTGCCTAGAAATTTCTCTAGCCCTGCCTCCTTTAGCCAATGGAGGACTTGATGGACTTCTGAGTCAGGACTATCAAAGGCCACCAGTTTTTCAAACCAAAGGGAATTTGGGTTACTGAGATAAGAAAAATCAATGTCCAAGGAGGAATCATTGAAATCTACAAGTTCTTCTCTCTTGAGTTTTGGAGCCATGGATAGATTTGAGAGAAATAAAGTTTTGGAGAGAAGTTGCAGGTTTAGAGGTTTTTAGAATTCAAAGGTTTGGGAAATATGAGTGCGTGAGGAGGACAGTGAAAATTGAGGAGTTTATATATGGATGGAATTTATTAACCGTTGGTTAATGGAATATAACAGTGGGTAATTTTGAAAAACTGTTTGGATATAGTGGGGTAGTGGGCTTTCAATGGTTCGATGGAGTTTTGAATGCAAATCAATGGTCTTGATGGTGGCTCAAGAATTCATGCAATCTTATTTAAGATTTTGCATTTAATGCTGATTTGCTGTTTTGGGGGCAAGGATCTTCATAGTACACGCCATCCTAAAAATGGCCTACTCTAGGATCAAGAATTCTTTTAAATGTCTAATCAATGCCAAAAATAGCAAAAATTATCTAATTAACTCGGACAAACATCCTGAGATGTGCTTTGATTTCTGTGAAGGTCAAACTGCCTGATTAGCTTGCCTGAGTGGGTCCCAACATTGCTGACTGGGTCCTACTTGGACAAGGCTCCTGACCAACATTGCTGAACATCATAAGGACAACTTTGCTGAGTTTCCCTGTTTGGCTGACTGCTTCAGTGAGGTTGGTCAACTTTGCTGAAATTCATTTTAATGAATTTCCCCCTTCTTATGAGCTTCCTCCCTTTATTCCTCCATCTTGCCTGGATCAAGTAAACCCAATTCAGCTGATAATTCTAAGAACCTTGCTTCAGCCAGTGGTTTAGTCAAGATATCAGCTTTTTGCTTATCAGTGTGGATTTTGACAAGCTTGATATCTTTCTTTTCCACATGATCCCTTATGAAGTGATGCTTTATATCCACATGCTTGCATCTGGTGTGGAGCACTGGATTCTGTGAGATAGCAATTGCACTATTTTTGTCACAGAATATTGGCACTTCATTTGAGATTACTTTGTAATCTCTCAATTGTTGCCTGAGCCAAAGTATCTGAGCACAGCAACTTCCAGCTGCTACATACTCTGCTTCAGTTGTTGAAGTTGCAACTGTATTTTGTTTCTTGGAGAACCATGAGATAAGTTTGCTGCCCAAGAATTGACAAGTTCCAGAGGTGGATTTTCTGTCAATTCTACATCCTCCATAGTCTGCATCTGAATATCCAGTGAGCTCAATGTTGTCATCAGCTGGATACCATAATCCAAGATTCTCAGATCCCTTGAGATATCTTAGAATTCTCTTGGCAGCATCAAGATGGCTCTTCTTTGGATTAGCTTGAAATCTTGCACATTCAGGCAGGAATCAGGCTTGGTGCCTAGAAATTTCTCTAGCCCTGCCTCCTTTAGCCAATGGAGGACTTGATGGACTTCTGAGTCAGGACTATCAAAGGCCACCAGTTTTTCAAACCAAAGGGAATTTGGGTTACTGAGATAAGAAAAATCAATGTCCAAGGAGGAATCATTGAAATCTACAAGTTCTTCTCTCTTGAGTTTTGGAGCCATGGATAGATTTGAGAGAAAGAAAGTTTTGGAGAGAAGTTGCAGGTTTAGAGGTTTTTAGAATTCAAAGGTTTGGGAAATATGAGTGCGTGAGGAGGACAGTGAAAATTGAGGAGTTTATATATGGATGGAATTTATTAACCGTTGGTTAATGGAATATAACAGTGGGTAATTTTGAAAAACTGTTTGGATATAGTGGGGTAGTGGGCTTTCAATGGTTCGATGGAGTTTTGAATGCAAATCAATGGTCTTGATGGTGGCTCAAGAATTCATGCAATCTTATTTAAGATTTTGCATTTAATGCTGATTTGCTGTTTTGGGGGCAAAGATCTTCATAGTACACGCCATCCTAAAAATGGCCTACTCTAGGATCAAGAATTCTTTTAAATGTCTAATCAATGCCAAAAATAGCAAAAATTATCTAATTAACTCGGACAAACATCCTGAGATGTGCTTTGATTTCTGTGAAGGTCAAACTGCCTGATTAGCTTGCCTGAGTGGGTCCCAACATTGCTGACTGGGTCCTACTTGGACAAGGCTCCTGACCAACATTGCTGAACATCATAAGGACAACTTTGCTGAGTTTCCCTGTTTGGCTGACTGCTTCAGTGAGGTTGGTCAACTTTGCTGAAATTCATTTTTAATGAATTTCCCCCTTCTTATGAGCTTCCTCCCTTTATTCCTCCATCTTGCCTGGATCAAGTAAGCCCAATTCAGCTGATAATTCTAAGAACCTTGCTTCAGCCAATGGTTTAGTCAAGATATCAGCTTTTTGCTTATCAGTGTGGATTTTGACAAGCTTGATATCTTTCTTTTCCACATGATCCCTTATGAAGTGATGCTTTATATCCACATGCTTGCATCTGGTGTGGAGCACTGGATTCTGTGAGATAGCAATTGCACTATTTTTGTCACAGAATATTGGCACTTCATTTGAGATTACTTTGTAATCTCTCAATTGTTGCCTGAGCCAAAGTATCTGAGCACAGCAACTTCCACCTGCTACATACTCAGCTTCAGTTGTTGAAGTTGCAACTGTATTTTGCTTCTTGGAAAACCATGAGATAAGCTTGCTGCCCAAGAATTGACAAGTTCCAGAGGTGGATTTTCTGTCAATTCTACATCCTCCATAGTCTGCATCTGAATATCCAGTGAGCTCAATGTTGTCATCAGCTGGATACCATAGTCCAAGATTCTCAGATCCCTTGAGGTATCTTAGAATTCTCTTGGCAGCATCAAGATGGCTCTTCTTTGGATTAGCTTGAAATCTTGCACATACTCCAACTGCAAATGTGATATCAGGCCTGCTTGCAGTGAGATATAGCAAGGATCCTATGATTCCCCTGTAGTTAGTGGAGTTTGTTGACTCTCCACTTTCAATAGGATCCATTTTCCAGTTAGTATTCATAGGGATTCTGACTGGTTTGCTTGTAGCACATCCAAATTTCTTGATCATGTCCTTTGTATACTTGGCCTGATTGATGAATATTCCTTTCTTTGATTGAGTGACTTGAAGTCCTAAGAAGAAATTGATCACTCCCATCATGGACATCTCAAATTTGCTTTGCATGAGTTCGGAGAACTTCTCACATAACTTCTCATTTGGAGATCCAAATATAATGTCATCCACCTAGATTTGGACTAACAAAATATCATTTCCTTCACATATTCTGAACAAGGTTCTGTCAACAGTGCCTTTGACAAAACCATGATCTAGAAGAAACTGTGATAAGGTGTCATACCAAGCTCTTGGAGCTTGCTTTAAGACATAGAGGGCTTTCTTCAATCTGTACACCTTGTCTCCTTCTTCAAATCCTGGGGGTTGTTCAACATATACTTCTTCTTTGAGCACCCCATTGAGAAATGCACTCTTCACATCCATTTGATACACCTTGAATCTCATGTGAGCTGCATATGCTAAGAAGAGTCTGATTGCCTCAAGTCTGGCCACTGGAGCAAAGGTCTCATCATAATCAATCCCTTCAGATTTACAATATCCTTTGGCCACCAGTCTTTCTTTGTTTCTCACAATGATGTCATTTTCATTTTTCTTATTTTTGAACACCCATTTAGTTCCAATGACATCTTGATGAGTTGGCCTATCTACCAGCTCCCAAACTTCATTTCTGGTAAACTGGTTTAGCTCCTCTTGCATGGCTATGATCCAGTTGGTATCTTGTAGTGCTTCCTCAATGTCTTTTGGTTCCTGTTTTGAAAGGAAACAACAAAACAGAGCACTTTCTCCATGAAATCTTCTAGTTTTGATCCCTTCACTTGGATTACCAAGTATCAGGCTAGATGGGTGGTCTTGCAACCAAGTCCTTCTAGACTTGATCCTTTTAGGAGGATTGTCCTCATCTGAAATTGGATCACTAGATTCATTAAATTCAGGGAAGTTAATTGAAGGATCAAACTCAGGATCATATTCAGGGGTGTTGTCCTCACTGTCAGATAAGTTGACATTTTCATTGGTTCCCCCTTGAATATTGGATCCATTAACTACCTCAGCATTGCCAGCTTCTTCATTGGTAGTTGTTACCTGGTTTTGAACTGGGATGGGTTCAGTCAGTTCAATTTCTCCTTTAGGTTGGTTGTCTTCTGGTTAGTTGCCATCAGGTAGGTTGTCCAGTTTTTGATTTTCATGAAGTTCAGGCTGGGCAACATCTACAAATACTGTTTCCTTGCTTTGAAGCCTTAATCTGGTTGTTCTTTGTGTTATCTCATCAATATTCAGGTTTCTATCCCTGAACTCATTAACAGATTCATCAAACACAACATGAGGTGTTTCTTCTACAATAAGAGTTTTGCAATTGTAAACTCTGTAAGCCTTGCTGATTTGTGAATATCCAACAAATATTCCTTCATCAGCTTTGCTATCAAAAGCTTTCAATTGCTCTTTCCCATTATTATGGATGAAACACTTACAACCAAATATGTGAAAATAAGCAACAGTGGGCAATCTACCTTTCCATATTTGATATGGGGTTTTACCTTGTCCTTTGGTGATTAAGGACCTGTTTTGAGTGTGACATGCAGTGCTAATGGCTTCAGCCCAGAACCTTTTAGGCAATTTGGATTCAACAATCAAAGTTCTTGCTGCCTCTTTCAAGGTTCTGTTTCTTCTTTCAGCAACTCCATTTTGTTTAGGTGTTCTTGCTGCTGAAGTTTCATGAGTGATGCCATTCTTGCTGCAGTACTCATTGATGTATGAGTTTATGAATTCTTTGCCTTTGTCAGATCTGATCTTGACAATGCTTAGGCCTTTTTCATTGCTCAATCTCATCATCAATTCAGGTAGCTTGACTTGGGTCTCCTTTTTGTTTAACAAGAACACTACCCAAGTGTACCTGGAAAAATCATCAACAACAACTAATGCATATTTTCTTCCATTTAAACTTACTGGGATAATTGGACCAAATAAATCCATATGCAGTAGTTGAAGAACTCTCTCAGTTGAGATGACAGGTTTTCCTTTTAATGAAGCTTTGATCTGCTTTCCTTCCTGACATGGCTGGCATATGTGTTCTTTGGTGAACACTTGATTAGGCAGCCCTTTAACTAGAGAGTTTCTTGCAATCTTGTTGATGGTTTTGAAATTCAGATGATTCAATCTTTTGTGCCATACCCAGCTTTGCTCATTTGTGCTTTTGGCAACAAGGCAAACTGCTTCAGGGGTTTTGCTCCAATCTGCAAAATAGACATTTCCCTTTCTCACCCCTGTTAGTAGCACCTGTTGTGTTGATTTGTTTTTGATGGTACATTCATTTGGTGCAAATTCAACACAGTATCCTTTATCACAAATTTGACTTATAGACAGCAAGTTATATTTTAGGCCTAGGACATATGAGACATCAGTAATTTTAACACTACCAATGTTTAATGTACCATAGCCTCTTGTGATGCCTTGAGAGCTGTCTCCAAAGGTTACTGAAGGACCTTCTTTTTCTATGAAATCTGAGAGAAGCTCCTTGTTTCCAGTCATGTGCCTTGAACATCCACTGTCTAGGTACCATGCTGTTTTCTTGTTGATGCTTCTCTTCTTTTTGTGGTCCTTGCAGCCCTGCAAAGTCAAAATTTAGGTACCCTTTGAGTGTTGGGTCCTAGAGGGTTAGCTGTACCTTTTGGAATCCAAATCTGCCTGATTACTCTGATTGACTCAAAGTGACTGACTTGGTTTCCATTTACATCTACATACACAGTTTGACCCTTAAATGCCTTGGGTGCCTTATGTGTATAAGTGTTGGTCTTGTAAGGTTCAGGAGGGTTGGTGAATTTCCTTGGGACATTTCTCCTGAAGTTACTAGACTTAGGTGCAGCTTGGAAAGACCTTTGTGGATAGGAGTTTGGATGGCCTATTCCTTTTGTCAGGAAAGGTTTAGGCTTCCTGAATGTTTTATACCTATCAGAGGGGATTGGCCTTAATCCATTCAGTTAAGGTTGCCTCTTTTGAGTTGGCCTTTTCTGAACAGATTTTGGACAACTTCTCTGATAAGGATTCAGATAGGTTGGCCTTCCATTGTGAAAGTGTGCGTGCGTGCGATATACAGAGATGTTGTCCTTAGTGTTGGCACACACGAGACAACAATGAGCAGCGGAAAATAAATTAACACTTTGCAAAGAGTATTTCAAAAATTGTGTAGATTAAATAATTAATCTACACGAATCACTTATATTATCTCTTAATATCAGTGAAACCAAATCAACAACCTTGTAAGGTTTTGAACAATAACAACTCTAATCGAGTTCGAAAAGTTACTAGAAAGAATATGAAACTATCTCCCTAATAGATCTAACGTATTTAAATACACAAATATTCGGGCTTATAAATGTGCACTAATCTACAAGAAAGAACAAGGCGAATTTCTAATCTAGAAATGTCACGTATTCTATGGATAGGAATGTAGCTTTTCTTTCTTTCTTGTTGTGTTTTGGAATGAAGGCAGTGTGGTCTATTTATAGGCTCCAAATCGAACTGCCTTGCAACTCCTCCAACTCCCTTGATCAATCTTGGCCATTGGATCAAAGGTAGTTTCTTGTAACTTCCCTTCACACTCCATAATTGTAGGAACTCCCATAGTTGTGCTTAGAAACTTCTCACTCCCATGCAACTGCTTAACTTGGGTGTTGCCCACGTCTTCTACCTGCATTTGGGACATCACTAAGCAACACAAGTTAAGTAGGAGTTAGTAAAGGAAGAAAGGGCAAATTCTGATGTTGTGCTAGGTGTTGGCACATTCAGTACAACATGTAACTGAAATGTTGGATAATAAGATACAACACCTATTCCAACATCAACAATCTCCCCCAATTTGACCTTTCTACATCAACACCACTGATGTTCACACATTCAGAATATTGACTAAGAAAATAATACAAGGGATATTTCAAAGTAGAAATAATCATAAGTATTTAGTAAAAAAAAAATGGCATCTAAGTCAAAGTAATACTTAGATTTAAACCAACACAAAAAACAAACCGAAATTAAATTGTTTCTGGAACAGAAAAGATAAAAACATAAGTACATGCTTTACAGAGTGAAGGAATAATAAAACAACAGTAAAGGGAAGGATTGGGCTGATTATATCAGCTGCATCTTCATAGTCTGCACGAACTCCCCCATACTCTAAACTCCTCCCCCATTCTTTCAAGCCTCTCTTCAATCTATATTGAGGTCTCCATAGAGATCCTCAAGGTCTTGTGCTTCATCATCATTGCTTTGAGCAGCAGCATCATTGTTAATGTTTGGAACATGGACAGCAGTAGATCCTTGAGCTTGGTCTGGTACTGGAACTGCAGCTTGATCAGGAATGTTGTGAGCATCAGCATCATGTACTCCCCCTGTTGAGGTGGAAAGGAGCTCCTGCCAGAATTGCTTTTGTATCATCAAATCCTCAACTGTGCTTTGGAGGTTTGTGATGGTTCCTTGAAGGATATCTACCTGTCTTAGAATAAAATGTGATGATAAATAGACAGATGCAACACAACCTGATGGTGGATGTGTTGTGGAGGTTGATGGCATATCTGATTGAACATTTCTGGGTGCAGTAGCTGGTATAGGTAAATCCACAATCCTTTCTCCACCTCGAAGTAGAAGTTGAGGTGAAATCGTGAAGCTTGGAACATAGCTACTGATAACTTCAGTATCTAATCGTTGAAACGTCTTGTCAACCAGCAGCTTATAGATCAAGCAGGGATAAGGAAGCAAGCCTTTTCCAGACATTGTGCAGGTGAAGTTCATCATATTAGAGAATATGACTTGCCCCAAATTAAATTGCCTAAGGTGGCCAATTTTAAAAAGCAAGACAGCCTGTTCCTGAGTGAGTGTGGTATTGTTCGTTGTCGGAATCCAATTGCAGCAGACTATCTTATGAAGAACTGAGTATAGACTTGTCAAACGGGATGCAAGCAATTTAGGAACCCATCTAGTGATCCTACCACCGGTCAAAACACTAATCATCATATCAAAATCAGTAACCACAGGATCCTCCATGACCTTAGTTCCTAATATCCTATTAATTATCCTTGGAGTGATAATTATCTCAAGTCCACGAAACATCACACACCCATATTTTCTAGAATTTGTGTCTCCTGTTTTTGCAGAAATATTGGCATAGAATTCATGCACCCAATCTATCACATAAGGAGTGGCAAATAACAAAGCATCCAGTATCGATATCTCCCTAAACCAAGTCATCAAGTTTGCTTCTTCAAAATCGGAAATTTTAAGGATTCGCTCACTGAGGATGATTCGATTTCGAATAGTTTTATAGCAGGCACTTGTGTGATCATTGTACGCAATTTCATCATCACTGCTAAAATTAGGGTCGGAAGAGATTGGTACCTTGTTCTCATGATCAGAGGAGTGTGAACTAGATTCAGAAGAGGAGGTTGAGTCTGAATTGTCAGGTGGTGCCACTAGAGGGGCAACAGTTCGGGCTTTTCTTGGTTTTTTGTGAGCTGCCCGAGTCTTGGTGTGTACTGCATCTGCATTATCAACATCTACGGCTTTAGTAAAGTCGTCAATGATGTCATTGACATCTCGAGGCTCCCCCTCAGATTCTGAGTTCGACAAAACGATCGGTTGAGTTTTCGCTCCGTCTGTTCTAGGCTTCTTCTTTCCAGTATAATCTACTCTTTTCCCAAGAGTCCTGTAGGAGACACGGCGACCTCCGGGCCATTTTCGAGCGACTGGAACAGGGGCTTTTCTCTTTGTAGTGGTAAACTTCCTCTTTTGCCTCAAACGAGCTATCTTCGCTGCCAAAATTTCCCCATCAGATGAGGAGACATCTTCCATCTCCACATCACTTTTCTCCACCGCTGGAACATTGTCTTGGAACATAGCATTATCCAGAATCTCTCCCTCCAAGATAATGGTTGGGGATGTTGTTTTACGAGCTAGGGCTTGGTATGCTTTCTTCAATTTCTCGAAGGAGGTTCCAAGTGGAAAGCATTTTTGGAAGGTGGATGATTTTAGGGATGAGCGATCAATTGGAGAGGCATTTTCGGGTTCAGGGAGTTTTGCATGTGCCATTTCGCTTCGGATGTCGAGTGGATTGTACACCACCAGTGGTAAGGCAGACGATTCAGGCTCAAACGGAACAACCATTGTTCCAACGACGAACGATGGTGAACCAGGTGTGGGAGAGTTGGGAATTTCTGTGATTGTTACCATTTTGAGTTGGATTTTGAGGTTTTCGGGGAGAAAAATTCGCAGTTTGTTGAGAGGGGTTGTTTGAAATTCGAAAAATTTGCTGGAGGTGAGTGAAGCTTGCTGAGGTAGAATGATTACAACCTGCAAAAGCAAAACACAATTAATTTGATTTAGACCTTTCGACTTCTGGAAGAAAGTGATAATCACAAACAAATAATTTAATCCTACCAGTTTGTGAATAAAATACTTATGCCAAAAATATAATCTGGAATTAGTGATGCAAAAACAGATGTAAGCTTGATGGTATAAACTAGCATTCATATGAGGTCTATTTATAGAGGGATTTAGGCGGGAGTTGAAGCACGATTCTGTATGTGGAGAAATGGAGAGAGTGGAAGAATTAACTTCTCTCCATAAAAGTTCATGATGTTGTGGAGAATAATTACTGATAATTAATAAATAAAAGAAATAGATTAATTAATAACTGGACAAATAAAAATAATTAAATTCATATAATTATTTGCAGATAATAAAAATAATAATTATCAGAAATTAATTAATTCTATAAATAATCAAAATCATAAGTCTGAGTCAGGTGTTGAACAGATTGTTGGCATTTTGTACATCTCAACACAGTTTTTTCATGAATTTACTTCATATGTGTTGCACTTTAATTTTTATCACATTTACACATTGATCCATCTTTTCAAAAGAGTGCATCGTAGCAGCGAACTCCGTGCCCCATAGTTACTCAATGGATTTGTGTTTAATTTGATGCAATATATATCACCTTTAGAAAAGAGAACATCGTAGTAGCGAGCTCCGTGTCCCTAGTTACTCAGTGATTTTTAAAGCATCTAATTTGTGATTTCCTTTGCATTTGAGAGATTGTACAATCTTTTCTCATATTCCACATGACTCAATTTAAGACTTTTAGACTAAGATTATAAAGAATTATGTTAAATCTGATACTTACGAAATTTATACAAAGAAATAATTAAATGAACAAATCTGGTGTTGTCCCAAATGCTGCCGCATTTGGTACAACACTTTTGATACAGTGTTCAGATATTGCATAATCCAAGAGACTTCCTTAGAGAAGAAAATCTCTTATCATCTAAAGCTTTTGTGAATATATCAGCAAGTTGTTTTTCTGTAGACACATACTCCAACTTTACCACCTCTTTTTCAACTAGATCTCTTATGAAATGATGCCTTATACTTATGTGCTTAGTAAAAGAATGTTGCACTGGATTCTTTGATATATTTATGGCACTAGTGTTATCACAAAAAACAGTTAAAGTATCACAGGGTAAACCATAATCACACAACATTTTTTGTAACCAAAGTAATTGTGTACAGCAACTCCCTGCTGCAATATACTCAGATTCAGCTGTGGATTTTGATACACAGTTCTGTTTCCTGCTATGCCAAGATATGAGATTATTTCCCATGTAGAAGCAGCCACCACTGGTGCTCTTTCTATCATCAGCATCTCCTGCCCAGTCAGCATCACTGTAGCCAATTAAGGAACAATTTGTGTCCTTGCTGTACCATAAGCCTAGGTCACAAGTTCCTGCAACATATCTAATTATCCTTTTTACAGCATGCATATGAGATTCTTTTGGGTCAGACTGATATCTAGCACATAAACATACACTAAACATAATATCAGGCCTTGTAGAGCTCAAGTAAAGAAGACTACCTATCATTGATCTGTACAATGTTGGGTCAACATTTTGGCCAACACTGTCTTTACTCAGTTTCTGAGTTGATCCCATAGGTGTTTTCATATGTTTAGCATTCTCTAAACCAAACCTTTTCACAAGATTTTTAGCATATTTACTCTGTGATATAAAGATACCATCATTTTGCTGTTTGATTTGCAAGCCTAGGAAATAATTTAAGTCACCAACCATGGACATTTCAAAGGTTGATGTCATTTCATTCACAAACAGTTTTAGCATATCATCACAAGTAGAGCCAAACACTATATCATCAACATAAATTTGAGCTACCATAATATCATTTCTTTCATGCTTAATGAATAGAGTTCTATCAGCTTCTCCTCTAGTAAATCCAAATTCAATCAGAAAATCAGTTAATCTTTCATACCAAGCTCTAGGTGCTTGTTTCAAGCCATAAAGAGCCTTTTTTAACTTAAACACATGGTCAGGAAATTCTGGATTTTCAAAGCCTTTTGGTTGCTCAACATATGCTTCTTCCATTAAGATTCCATTTAGAAAGGCTGCTTTAACATCCATTTGATATAGTTTAATGTTGATAAAGCATGCAATAGCAAGTAAAAGTCTAATGGATTCTATTCTAGCAACTAGAGCAAATATTTCATCAAAATCTACTCCCTCTACTTGAGTATATCCTTGAGCAACAAGACTTGCTTTGTTTCTGATAATGTTGCCTATTTCATCAGTTTTGTTTTTGAAAATCCATTTAGTACCAATAACATTTGTATGATCTGGTCTAGGTACTAAGGTCCATACATCATTTCTAACAAATTGGTTCAACTCTTCATGCATAGCTTCTACCCAATGTTCATCATTTAAAGCTTCTTTTACTGTTTTAGGTTCAATAGCAGAATGATAACACTCATGATTTACCTTGTTACACACAGAAGTCATGCAAATAGATCTTACCACATCTTTTGGATTTATACCCAACCTTCTTCTGGTTTGAATTCCAGTAGATTGATCACCTATAATCAGCTCATGTGGATGATTCTTTTGCACTCTCCTTGAAGGTGTTTTATGCAGATTGTACAGATTTTCTGGATTTTCTGTAATTTCAGCAGATGTGTCTGTGAGTGTTCCCTCATTCTGGTCATCATTTTTGATCTGGTCTGTTCTATCAGTCATTATTGGACTATCAGCAAGGTCTGAAACATCCTCTTCAATACTGTTTCCTGTAATACTCAAGTTATCATCAAAAACCACATTTACAGATTCTTGAACAGTATTTGTTCTGAGATTATAGATCCTATATGCTTTACTATTCCTTGAATAACCAAGAAAAACACCTTTGTCACTCTTAGAATCAAATTTATGCAATTGTTCTCTATCATTTAGGATGTAGCAAATACAGCCAAATACATGAAAATACTTAAGATTAGGCTTTCTACTATTCAGTATTTCATAAGGTGTACTATTAGAATCTGTTCTAATCAAGACTCTATTAGATATATGACAAGCTGTATTTAGAGCTTCAGCCCAAAACCTTTTGGCTAAATTTTTAGAACATAGCATAACTCTAGCCATCTCTTGAAGAGTTCTATTTTTCCTCTCTGCTATCCCATTCTGCTGAGGTGTTTTAGGTGATGAGAACTCCTGTAATATGCCTTTAGATTCACAGAATTCAGTGAAAGCACTGTTATCAAACTCTCTTCCATGGTCTGATCTAATTCTACACACTTTAGAATTATAGACAGTCTTGAATTTTTTGTATAAAGTTTTAAAGACAGAAAAAGTTTCTGATTTTTCTTTTAGGAATTCTATCCATGTGAATCTAGAATAATCATCAACAATGACAAAAGAATACCTTTTTCCACCTATACTATCAATTTCCATAGGACCCATAAGATCCATATGAAGCAATTCAAAGCAATGTTGTGTAGAACAATGACCTAATAGTTTGTGAGAAGCTCTTACCTGTTTGCCTTTTTGACATGGTCCACAGATGTGATTGTCTGAAAATTTCAGCATTGGTAAACCTGTAACAGCTTTGAGTCTAATCAACCTATCAATCTGTCTATGATTAACATGCCCAAGTCTATGATGCCATAGTGTACTCTCATCATTTTTCACATTATTGAAGCTCACTTTGGATTCAATTAAATAGCAATTATCAGCAGATCTATTACCCATCATAATGCAATCAGAATTTTCATCTAGCACATAGCATGAATTTTTATCAAACTTTACATGCAAGTAATCATCACATAATTGGCTTATACTAATGAGGTTGGCAAGTAATCCATCAACATGTAAAACATTTGGTAATCTAGGAAATCCAGGAACATTTAAGGTTCCTTTACCAATGATCTTCCCTTTAGATCCACCACCATAAGTAACATTACCACCATTATAAGCTTTGTAATCAGATAGATAATCAATTTGACCTGACATATGTTTTGAGCAGCCACTGTCAAAATACCATAAACCAGGAACACATGTTTTCAAAGACATATGCACAACATTACATATGGTATTTTTAGAAATCCATTCTGTTTTCTGTGAATGTTGCTTTGGGTGTGGTGTCATTTTAGACAATCCACAAGCATTTAGACTCTTCTGTCTTTTTAAACAATAATAAGTTTTATGTCCCTTTTTAAAACAGTAGTTACACACAAGTTCTTTCATATTGGCAAGTTTTTTCTTTGAAACAGTAGCCTCATTTTTATGCTCAGCTTTGACAAAAACAGTAGATCCATTACTTTGAGAATTAGGAACAGTTTTACCTTTAAAACCAATACCTGCTTTCCTTGTATTGTTGAGCAGCAGTGATTCATCCAATTTTGCTTGTCCTTCAGAGAATTTCTTGAAGCTTAAAGATACTTCCTTCATCCTTTCTTCAAGTTTTTCAATCTCACAATCCTTCTTGGTTAGAACACTCTCAAGTTTTAAAACAGAATTTCTTAAATCATCATGTTCAAATGTTAAAGATTTGATAATACGATTTAATTTTTCAGTTTCAGAATATGAAATGAGTTTTTCTTCATTTGTCAAAGGATTTTCATAGGAATATTTTCTGAAATCAAGAACAGATACTTCTAGTCTATCTTTTAGATTAGAAATTTCTTTATCTTTCTTTGTTAAAAGACTTTCAAGTTTGAACACAGTGTTAGATAAGTCTTGAATATCAGCAGCTTTTCTGGATGTACCTGTCTCTGTAACAGAACTTGTGAAACAATTAAATTCTGGAATTTGATTACTCAGTGATTTCTCAAATGATGGCTCATCTGTCTTCACATCATAGTAAAAATCATCCAGATCATCATCAAAGGTATCATCATAAATAATTCTAGCAGAAAAAGCTTGTTCAATGTCTTTTTCAGGATCATGCTCAACATCAGATTCATCACTTAAAGTAGCACTGAAATTTAATTTCTTTTTCAGAATAGTGTTAGCACATTCATTTGCATAATGACCAAATCCAGAACATGCATCACATTTAACATTCTTCCTATAATCTTGGTCAGACTTAAACCTGTTTCCTCTTTCTAATTGTCTAGAAGGATTAAAGGTGTTTTTCCTAATAGGCAATTATTGATTATTAGTAATTTGAACCTTAGGTTGAAAGTTGTCTTTAAATTTCTTATTCTTCATGAAAGTTTTAAACCGTCTAGTCATAAATGCCATGTAATCAGGATCATTATAATAATCCTCAAAGTTTTCTTCATCAGAATCAATTTCAGTAACATAAGGGGATTTTCCAGAACTGGATGTTGCAGATAATGATGCATCACCTTTGAAAACAAGTACTTTCTTTTCATTATCAGCCTTTTCAGATATGTTCATTTCATATGTTTTCAAAATACCAATTAATTCATTTTGACTTAGCACATCTGTATCTTTAGCTTCCTCTATAGCACATATCTTAGGTTCAAAACGTTTAGGAACTGATCTAAGAATTTTATGTACTAACCTTGTATTAGAGATTGGATCACCAAGAGAATGAGCTTCATTTGAAATCTCAGTCAGCTTTTCATTGTAAGATGAGATGGTCTCATCTTCTTTCATCCTCAAATTTTCGAATTTTGTTCCAAGCATACGAAGTCTGTCCTTCGTACACTGTCTGATCCTTCACAATGTTCTTGTAATCGATCCCATGCATCTTTGGATGTGACACAGCTTGAAATGATTTTGAACATTGATGCATCAGTTGAGGTAAAGATTGCATTCAATGCCTTTGAATTGTAACTAGCTGTTGTGATTTCTTCGGCTGTCCAGTCTAGCTCTCTCTTGATTTGGGCTTCATTGTCCTCATCTGCAGCAGTTCTTGGCTGAGTCCAGCCTGCAAGGACACTCCTCCATGCTCTTTCATCAATAGATTTGATGTACATCCTCATTTTAGGTTTCCAGAAGGCATAATTTGTGCCATCCAGAATTGGAGGTTTTAGTGCGGGCGAAAGTGGATACTCCATTGCAAATAAACACACACTCTAAGCAGAATCTCTACTTAGTGTATCAAGTAGTTGGCTCTGATACCAACTGAAAGTGTGCGTGCGTGCGATATACAGAGATGTTGTCCTTAGTGTTGGCACACACGAGACAACAATGAGCAGCGGAAAATAAATTAACACTTTGCAAAGAGTATTTCAAAAATTGTGTAGATTAAATAATTAATCTACACGAATCACTTATATTATCTCTTAATATCAGTGAAACCAAATCAACAACCTTGTAAGGTTTTGAACAATAACAACTCTAATCGAGTTCGAAAAGTTACTAGAAAGAATACGAAACTATCTCCCTAATAGATCTAACGTATTTCCCTAATAAACGACTGTGATTAAATACACAAATATTCGGGCTTATAAATGTGCACTAATCTACAAGAAAGAACAAGACGAATTTCTAATCTAGAAATGTCACGTATTCTATGCATAGGAATGTAACTTTTCTTTCTTTCTTGTTGTGTTTTGGAATGAAGGCAGTGTGGTCTATTTATAGGCTCCAAATCGAACTGCTTTGCAACTCCTCCAACTCCCTTGATCAATCTTGGCCATTGGATCAAAGGTAGTTTCTTGTAACTTCCCTTCACACTCCATAATTGTAGGAACTCCCATAGTTGTGCTTAGAAACTTCTCACTCCCATGCAACTGCTTGACTTGGGTGTTGCCCACGTCTTCTACCTGCATTTGGGACATCACTAAGCAACACAAGTTAAGTAGGAGTTAGTAAAGGAAGAAAGGGCAAATTCTGATGTTGTGCTAGGTGTTGGCACATTCAGTACAACATGTAACTGAAATGTTGGATAATAAGATACAACACCTATTCCAACATCAACACATTGGTTCTACCTTTCTGACCCTCATTTCTCCTGTAAACAATGTCTTTAACCTTTTCCTTAGGTATGGGTTTAGGGACATTGTTCACTTGAGTTGGTATAAAAATTCATTTTCCCTTATCCTTGATCAGTGGTTGATTAACTTCCAGTTCATTTTGTTGTGCCACTGATCTTACAAAAGTCAACTTAGAATTGCTTGAGGAAGCAATACTAAGACCAGGTGAGGGTTCAAATGGATTATAGCCTAATCCACCCTTTTGAGCAAATGGTCTTTGAAACCCTTGAATTTCCTCTATTGCCTTAGCAGATTTGTTCAAGGCAGACATCTTCATTTTTAAGCTCCCCTCACTTAATTTCAGAGTATCAAATTCACTTGAGAGATTGTTAAATTTGGCTTGAAGAGTTCTAAATTCAAAATCCTTTTTCTTTAGAGTCAGAGTTTGTTCATCAATCATCTTTTGTTGTTCAGAGACTCTGAGAGACATTTCTCCATGTTCTCTCACAATCTGCTGATACAACTCAGATGATTTAATGTCAACCTCAGATTCAGGAAGATTTGGCATTTTAATTTTAGACCTCAACTGTTCATTTTCTCTTAGTGCCATATTGCATACTTCTTGCATTCTGGAGAAATCTTCTAACAACTTTTCAAAGTCAAGTTGGATTTCACTAGATTCATGTGTGTTAATTGAAATATTGGATGATGAACATACCTCTTCATTTTCAAATGCCATTTGGCAGTCATCATCACTGTCACTGTTGGAGAACAGTCCATCATCAGAAGAGTAGACACTTTCTTCACTTGTTGAATCTCCAGCTACCATGGCCTTCCTGTTGTTCATCCTCTTGTCTCTTTTGTTTTGCCTTTCTTTTCTTTCTTTGGCACTTAGGTCAGGACAATCATACTGAAAGTGACCCTTTTTCTGACAGTTGTAACACACATCTTCATCATCATTTTTCTTGCTTGAGGACTCCTTCCTCCTTGATGATGATGGTTCACCTTTGCTGTATTTCTTTTTATCAGCATATCTGTCTTCTTTCTTCTCATCAGAGACTTTGTCCTCTGATTTGTTATCAGGAGAGCTGAATCTCCTTCTGGTTCTGTTATCTTGGTAGAACTTCTTGTATCTACCAAATCTGGAGTTCAGCTTCTCAAATCTTCTAGCCATGAGTGCCAGCTCCTCCTTCATTTCTGATTTTGAAACAGATTGAGAAGATCTTTGAGTATTTTTCTTCTCTGTTTCAGTGGCTTTGAAGGCAACACCTTTGCCTGAGGAAGATGGCTCATCATGCACTTTCTTTCTGTTGAGATCAAACTCATATGCTTTGAGTTCAGAAAATACTTGCTGCATAGGCATGTTGTCAAGATTGCTGGTATTTTGCATCATGACAGAATATATATCCCACTTTGATGTGAGACTTCTCAGAATCTTCAAAGCAACTTCTCTTTTGGCATAGAACTTGCCCAAAGAATTCATCTCATTCATGATGTCAGTGAATCTGCCATCAAGATGATCAATAGTTTCATTTGGCTCCATAGTGATTTGCTCATACTTTTGGATAGCCACTTGAAGCTTGTTTTCCTTTATCTTTTGAGTACCTTCACACATAAGTGCTAGGGTATCCCAGATCTCCTTTGCTGTGGTGCAGTGATACACTCTTCCCATCACTGCATCTGGAATAGTCTGGTACAAGGTGTTCATGGCAATGTAGTTAAGATTGTGCCTTTTTCTCTCTTCTGCTGTTAGCTCATCCTCATTTTTTGGCAACAGCTCCCTTGGGTCTGCTTTTTGAGCATCAATGACCTTGGGATTGAGCTTGGTGAAGGTGAATGGTCCTCTAGTGATGACTTTGAGCATTTCATCATGCTGGCAGGCAAGATGTGCTCTCATCCTGATTTTCCAGAAATCATAATTCTCAATTGAGAACATTGGCAGTTTGTGATGAGAAATATGATTGACTTGGTTTGGACCCATGTTGTTGGTGGTGTTGGCAGCATCTCCTGGAACTGCATTGTTAGCCATTCTTATACAGATAGACAAAGGAAAGTACAAGTAGATTTTTCAGAAATTTGGATCAGTTCAGTGACCACAGAAATAATGTGAGTTTTTGAAATTCAATTTAAATGTTCAGCAGCAGTGGTCTTTGAACCCCTGCTCTGATACCACTTGTTGGTCCTTGGTGGAGTATAACACAAGTGTATGGGGGGGGGGGGGGAATGCACTTGTGTATGCAAATTCTTTTTCTTTTTGACAAACTGGTCTATCAGGCAAGTTGTCTCACAACTGGCCTGAGTGTGAACTTTGATAGATACTTGTCCTACTGATTACTATTAAGTGATCAGTTGGCTAAATATCTAAAAGAGTTGCTAAGTGCGGAATGTGGTTGGCCTTTGATTAAAGAAATACTCCAAGTTAATTTCTGAAAAGATACAGATTATCAGGGACTTTGTCCAAAACAGATTTTCTCACTTACTAAGTTATGTTTCTTTAAAATATGTTTGAATGTAAGTGAAATAAAGAATGCAGTAAGTAAATGGCACACAAATTTATAGTGGTTCAGAGACTCAAGCTCCTACATCCACTTTCCCTGATTGAACAGGATAATTCCTTCTCAATGGAATTAGCTTGTTTTATAGTGCCAAGGTGCACTGATCAACAACACTCTCTTAGTGTTTTGATCCCTAGGATAACTTGAGTCCTAGTGCTCAATCTCTCTGAGTTAAGACTGTGTTTCACACTAACAGTCCTTAACTCCTCACTTCTACAACAAACTCTCTCTTCACTAAATGAGATAAGGGTTTGAGGTTTGGTTCCAACTAGTAGAGATATCCTTTACAATAAGAACAGTGTAAAGGCTTAGGATATCTCAATGCTAAGCTTTGGATGTTTACAAAGATTGGCTTAGCTAAAAGAAGTGATTCAGGAAACTTGGAATTCTAGAGAACAACTTGGTTTCCTTTGAAAGCTTGATGATAGTTTGATAGCTTGTAGTTGGATTGTTGAATTCCTTGATCACTTCTGTATTTATAGGCAAATTTTGAGCAGCTAACCGTTGGAGGGATAGCAATTCAAATTTGTCTATTTGCAGCACCATTGAAACGGCTATGAAGCTTGGCATCCTTTTATCCACAGTGTAAAAGGCCTCTTCAATGGTTGCTTGAATGAATGTGTTGACTTCTGAAAAATGCGGCTGAGATGACTTGTGTCAGTTTCTAAATATGCACATTTCCCAAGGTTGATTTGTGGCAGAAGCTATACTCAACCAACGGTCAGATGGGACAAGCTCCCTGAATATTCCAGCTGCAATTGAGAATATTCCAACATTCATTCAATGCTTCACTCTTTAATGCTTCAAGTCTTCAATGCTTGGTTCAGGCATGATTGGCAATAAATGCTTCATTGAATGTGTCTTTTGGACTTTGACATTCAATACTCTTGATCATTTGTACTTCAACTGTCTTGATCATTTGCATTTATGAGCATTGCTTTACTGCTCTTGATCTCTTTAGCTAAGTTGTCCACTTGGTCAGTCTGTCTTGAAGATTCAGCAGCTTTGTCCTAAAGACTTATCAAGCTGCCTAACATTCCAGCTTTGGACAACTATCCTGAACACTAAAATCTCACAACATTCCTTGAGATTTTTCTCTTAAGCAATCTATAATTTCAAGTGTACTGAGACACCTTGCATGAACTAGACTTGAGCTTATCTCAACTAATCTGAACATCATCAATCAGGGGTTTTGGTATCTAGATCAAAATCATTTTATTCCCAACAGTTTGACTCGGCTGCCCAGGTGAGTTGGCATGCTAGAAACTGTTCTGGAAGCAGGGTTTACTCGGTCAACCGATTGAGTTGAATCGGTTACCCGAGTGGATTCTGCTGCTACTTCCCACTTTCTCCTTTAATTGTCTTCATGAAATAATTAAGGCGTGTTTTGTTTCAAAAATTCTCATTTTTCTATAAAAATGGCAAAACACTACCTTTCTTCCAATTAAGTCAAAGTATCCACAATTGATCAATAAAACATGAATATACAAGCAATGTAAGCTCCAAATGTGCACTAAAATCATGCAATTTTCACCCGAATCATCTCTTAAACTTAAAATGTTGTTAATCCCCAAACAACGAAACAATTATAACATGATGGTGGAATGATTACAATGAAATGTTCAATGTAAATTGCACATATAAAGTGATATGTGGTGAATTCTTCTTTCTCAAGATGCTTTCTCAAAGATGATCACAAGCTCATTATTGAAAATCAAACTCATAGGCCAAAAACACCAAAGCACATAACAAATTGTGATATGGTAACAAACATCCAAATGTTCAAGTTATCAACTCACAAGATGGGGTGTTTCTCTCAAACACTCAAACAAATTAGGGATGTGTATAAGAACTCATCAATCAAATCATGCATTGTAATCACCATAAGCTTGCTAAAACTCTACTTTCTCTCCACCACTAAAATGTTCAAAAATGAGATCAATAAGACTTTACCATGGACGTAATATTGGCTCTTTGTACAAGGTAGGATGAATTTGGATGAAGTGACTCGTCTAGTGGAGGATGAAGGTTGTTATTTAACATTTCATGTTTTTTCTCTTAAGGTTTGCAACCTTCATCCTCACTTTTCATCAGTATTCTCTCAAATGTATTCATCCTCTCATCTTTTGAGTCAATTTTTTTCATTTAAGCTCTTGGGGCTCATTGTCCCTCTTCTTTTTTTCCATCTTTTTTCTCTTTTCTCAACGTTTGCCAAAAACTCTTTTCAAACTAAAGACATTCAAGCACATGTTTTACCACTTTCTCTTTTATCCTCCACTAGATATGGATATCAAAGGCTCAAAAGACTAAATGGTTAAACATTGTAGGTTGCCAAGAAAATGAGAAATCAAGCTCAAATGGACTAACTACAGAAAATTACTTTGGTTATCGAAAAATATTGGCTAAGTGGCTTGTAATACGAAAGATGGCCTACATCATATCTCAAAGTCTAAAAAAATTATGATCTCAAGCAAGAACTTGGGCAAGTTCTATAATTACTAGCAATGAATCGATTCACTCAACAATGAAATAAATCGGTTTAATGTTCGGTTCAAGGCTCAACTCTCACCAGTTAATTCAATGTAACTTAAACATTCATCAATCATCTCCAATCAAGTACAAATTGTGAACTCAAAGCATCAAAAGCCAACAAAGATGAAAAACAACATAAGCATCATGATCCATCACAAATCATGCACACATTCAAGGAATCAAATTCACCACAAATCCTCAACTATAGATTTCAAGGATCACCAAAGCTCAAATTACATATACATGAAAGTTCGCATTGGTGTCAATAGAACATGTAAAAATGAACACACACACCTCCCCCCCCTCCCAAACCTTTTCATTACAAAACAACTAAAAGTTTGGAAAAGTAGTTTTTCAATGATATTGACACCAAAAGCTAACCATACAAATCTACACACATAGACCATTATCCCCAAAAATCACAACCTCATTACAATTAAGCATAACTAAGAAATTAATGTCATGAACAAGAATATAAATGTCCCTACCCTCCCTCCCCCCCCCCCCCACAACTTAGAAATCGTTATGTAATTCCAAAGAATTGGGTGGACGTACCTCTTATGATTGCTGTTGGGATACGAATCCTGATACAAGTCCTAAATTGAAGTTGAAGTAGTTTTGATAAGCCAAAAAGAGGACTTGAATAATTTCTAAGTGTTGGCTGATCTAGTCTAGTTATGTAAGTCATCTTGAACAGATCAGTAGAGTTCACAAGTAAATTTCAAAAGATAAGTATAAAAGAAAAAGACAAGTACAATTTATAAGTACTTTGTATATGTGTTAGGATTTGTACTGAGTTATTAAATGATTTATAGAAGCTCATTAATGTTTTATATTCATTGTATAGATCTTAAGGTGACTAAGCTGAAATTATAAAGCTTAAAGTAATGTAATAGTCTTGTTAGGATTAGTTGATAGGACTAGTACATTGTTAGGTCTTGTTAGAAGTCTACTACTGAAGAAGAAGACAAGACAAGACAAGTGCTAAAGAAAGCTGAAATAGTCTAAGTGTCGAAACCAGACAAGACAGGTTCGCGACAAACAGTTAAATAAAGAAGGAAGAAGTTAGTTAGAGAAACGCGTATTGAAGATAAGGATTGAAGAGTTAGTTATGGAATAACTAATTAACTGAAGAAACGCGTGGATAGATAAGAAGAAGAAGTTAGAAGTCAGTTACCAAGAAAAGTTGGTTACATAACAAAAAGTTCTTGAAGATGGAAGCTTATAAATACCCCATGGTATTCAACGATTCAAGACTATTGACATACTACTGAAACTTGATATACTGAAGTATTCAAAAGAGATATTCAAAGCAAATTAACTCTCAGAGTATTAGTTCGGAAAGCTCAAGCCAGAAGACAAGTGAAGAATTCAAGAAGGCTGCTGCTGGACTAATAGAAGTTTTACTTTTACGTTTTTGTTTCAAGTTGCTAGTTGCTTGTAAATAGCTAGTTAGATCGAAGATATATCTGGTGATATAATCGATAAGATCAAAGTCTTATTTCTTGGGACTCTAAGCCACAAGAACACTCGATTGGAAGAGTAATAAATTTCACGACTGGAGTTGTGAGAGTGGATGTAGACAAGTTGTCGAACCACTATAAATCTTGTGTTTGATTTACTTTACTGTTTTATTTGTGTTTGATTGATTAATTGATTAATTGCATATAAGAACAAGACAAGTAGAGTGTTCATACAGAAGTTCGAATTTCGAATATAAGTTGAGTATAAATTGTTGGGCTCATTGTTAATCTGATAAATTCCGCATTGTGTATTCTGATATATTGAACGATTTTTAAATGTCTATTCACCCCTCCCCTCTAGACTTTTACTAGCTTACTCAATATTATTAACTCAACTTGGGACCAACAAGTGGTATCAGAGCAGTAGTTTTCGAACTGCTGTTTCTTGATAACATTTAAAGACTTTGGGTGAAGTCTTGGTTCGTGTCTGTTCTGATTCGTATCACATTACTTGATATATCTATATCTTGAAATTCTTGCTATAATCTTTTACTGTTAAATCATGTCTATGGAGATAAGTGCTAACAAACTTCCCAAGTTCTCTGTTCAGGACTATGACTATTGGAAGTTGAGGATGGAAGCCATCTTCAGCTCAACTCATGACCTGATGGTCTCCGTGATCAAAGAAGGACCAGTCGTCACGATGGTTCAAAATACTGCTGCCCTGGACCCGTCTAAAGCCGTTGGCGTGCTCGTCCCTAAACCAAGGTCTGAACTTACTTCTGAAGAAATGAGACAGAACAATTTGGACAGTTTGGCCAAGAACTATATTTTACACAACCTTCCCAATGAGTATCTTGGGAAAGTGTTAAAATGTAAGACAACCAAAGAAATGTGGGATCGTCTTGCTATCATTTGTGAAGGGACTACCCTGATCAAAGAAAGTAAGCTTTTCACAGCTGTTCAAAGGTTCGAATCATTTAAGATGAAGTCTGGTGAAAATATAGACCAGTTAGATACTCGTTTCACACGTGTTATGAATGACTTGGAAGTGCTTGGTAAATCTTATACTAATCGTGAAATTAACTTGAGAATTCTTAAGAGTCTTGATGCTAGATGGAAAATGGTCAAGATGATCATAAAGAATACTCAGGACATTGATGAATGGACTGCTGAGACAATGTTCCAAACTCTCAAGGCGCATGAGTTCGATCTAGATGAGGATGATCCTATAGCCAGTAGTGATAGGGAGAATGCTGTGTCGAAAAATGTTGCATTCAAGTCTACTACGTCTAAGAGCTCTAGAGAAGACAGGTCTAAGTCTAAGACTAAGTCTGATAACATAAGAGACGAGTTAGACAAGTCTGATCTCAGTCTGAAAGATCAGATGAACATGATGGTTAGGAAGTTTGATAGACTGAACAAGCGTTATGGTAGATATAAGAAGTTCTATAAAGACTATAGAGGTTCTGGTAACAAGGACACGTCTGAAACTAGACGAGACCGAAACTCGTCCGAAAGGAGAGACAAAGTCTAAAAAAGTAACAGACGAGATAGAGAGTCTGACGATAGGAAGATTAATCGTTCTGATAGACGAGATAGGAGAAGGGATAAGTCTCATGAGAAAAAGTCTACTAACGATCCTTTATGCTATAACTGTGAGAAACCAGGTCACTACATCTATGAATGTCCGGACATGAGCACTGATGATCGTGAAGAACGTAAAGTAAGAAGGGAACGAAGATACAACCGGGGTAAGAAGGCAATGATGGCTAACAATGACTCTGAAACGGATTCAGACGAGTTGCCTTCGTCTTCGTCTAGCTACCCGTCTGGTCGTGAAGATGAAGAAGCATTCATAGTTGATGATGGTCTATGCTGCATGGCCAAAATCGAGCAAGAGGTATCATTTGCAACTTCATTTCAATCATGTGATGAATCAGAATTTGATGAAAGTGATACTGCCGATAGTGGAGTAGGGAGTAGTCTTCATCACTCTACTGGTGTGACTGAAGAAGACCTCCTACTTGCTAATAAGGCATTCATTGAAGTCAGTGACGAAAACATCATCGTAAAACAAGAAATCATTGAACTCAAAGAAGCACAGTCTAAAGTAGATCCCAATATAACAGTCCTAAACGAACGCTTGTAAGAAGAGTTGAGACAACTCAAAGACAAGAGTGCATCAACAGACAAGTTATATCAAGACCTACTTAAGACACATGCTACTGAGACGAATGAATTCAATATTTTAAAGAGCAAGTGTAAAAAGCTTGAAGAACGCAATAAGTTCTTAGAGACTGAGGTCGTAAATCTGGACCTTAAACTTACTGACCTGATTAAGTCTTCTATGACTAATCAAAAACTGTCAAATAGGTATAGGGCTCTAGGTGACAAGACAGGGTTGGGTGTTTATGCACCTGACTCGCCTACTCAAGTCATTGAGAACCCTATTGAGGTTAGTTCAAGCTCTTTGACACATGACAAAGGCAAAAGACCAATGGAATACGATACTAAAACTACATCCCAAGGCACTGTACATAAGCAGACTGGTGTTAACACTCCGATTACCAAAGGTGGTAAAAGGAAGGTTGACAATAGACCTGTTCCGTTTAGAACAAGTCGAAAGAGGACCACAAATCATGGACGACCAAACCAGGTCAGATACGAGGATTGGTATCCTGAGGAGACGAGTACTAGACAAGTACAGACTAGATGGGAAGAGCCTAGACCTCCTTTCATAAGGCAGTCTCAGCTCTACTCGTCTAGGCCTAGGAATGTGGCTCCCAAATATCGTACTCAACCAGCCTTATATCCTCCGCCTGAATCTTATGATATCCAAGGAGAGGAAAGACCTAAACATGTCTATAAACTGTATGGCCCAAATGCATACAAGCCCTACTCTGACTGTCATAGGCCCGTGCCTACTCAAGTAGAGGTCAAGTCGAAAGGCTACCTCGGACGAGTAGACCCAAGGACTGATGATAGGCCAAACAAGGACAACAGGGTCTTATTTTGCAACAAATATGGTAGGAAGCTTAAAAGATCAAACTTGTTCAGGACTCCAATGTACATTTGGATTCCATTGAACTCTACTAACCCCCCAGGACCCCAATAGACAAAGAGGGTACCTAAATTATGTAATATCATCTAATGCAGGGTCGACTTATACAAGAAGGGTGGCTCAATAGGAGAAACTTGGTACATAGACAGTGGTTGTTCGCACCACATGACTGGTACCAAGGCACTTCTATCAAGCTACTATGAGCAAGAAGGACCAATGGTTATATTCAATGATAGCTCTACAGCCGTCACGAAAGGCTTTGGCTATATCCGAAATGGAGATGTAGAGATACAAGATGTATCCTACGTAGAAGGTTTGAAATATAATTTATTATCTGTTTAACAGTTTTGTGATCGAGGTTACAAAGTGCAGTTTAAAAGCCAAAAGTGCGAAATCATAAACAAGAGGACTCATACCGTACTGCTCGTTGGCATAAGACAAGGCAGTGTATATATTGTGAATTGGAATAGTTGTCCGCGGGACACTTGTCTTCTTACCAAAACACCGAAAGAGATCAGCTGGCTTTGGCATAGACGCCTCTGCCACATGAACTTTAAGGTGATTAATAAGATTGCAAGAGATTACCTTGAGGAAGGTATACCCAACGAAATCTATTTCAAATCACATGTATGCGATGCATGTCAGAAAGGTAAACAGGTAAAGGGTTCCTTTAAATCCATTCCAACCCTCTCAACAAGTAGAGTTCTTGAACTTCTACATATGGACTTACATGGCCCAATCACTCCTCCAACCTTGAACGGTAGAAGGTACACACTTGTTGTGGTAGACGATTATTCTAAGTTCACTTAGGTAGTCTTCTTACACAAGAAGAGTGATACACAAACAACCTGATTTGTTGAAGAAGATTCAAGTTGAGAAGAATCAGTCAATTGTCAAAATCCGTAGTGACAAGGGTACTGAATTCATTAACTGCTATATAAAAGAATTTTGCTCTAAACGTGGCATCCAACATCTTACTAGTACAGCAAGGACACCACAATAAAACGGAGTAGCAGAACGAAGGAACAGAACCCTTAAGGAGGCCTGCAGGACCATGCTGACAGAGTATAATACTCCTCAGAAGTTTTGGGCAGAAGAGATCAATACTGCGTGTCATTCCCAAAACAGAAGTGCTATCAATAAAGCACTAGGTAAGACGCCTTATGAGGTATGGAAAGGTCGAAAACCCAGAGTTTGTTTGTAAGTGCTTCATCCATATATTTGGTTGTAAGTGCTTCATCCATAACAATGGGAAGAGTAAGGTGAATGCGTTCGATGCTAAAGAAGACGAGGGGATATTCTTAGGGTACTCCTCGACTAGCAAAGCATTCAGGGTGTTCAACTACTCTACCCTCTGTGTGGAAGAAACACCACATGTAGTTTTCGATGAATCTATACAGGACTCGTTTGCCAACCAGATCAGTAAGAAGGTAACTGATCTATCGATCCAAACTGACCAAGAATCAGAAGTGTATGAATCTGTTCAAGCATATAACCCGTTCATAAAAGCTCTCGAGTCTTATGACAAGGAAAAGGTAAGTGCTCAAGGTAAATCTGCTAGACCAGTTGACATGCCTGAGCTAGTCGACTCGTCTACTCCTATTAAATCTTTTGGTACAAATGATGTTGAAATGCACGATGCTATAGTTGATTTTGATGATGATAGTATACATACTAAAACTAGAAAAACATGGAAATCTGCTCATGATACTGAAAATATCATTGGTGACTCTACTGTTGGTGTGAAGACTAGACGACAACTCTTTGAGTCACAAGAACAGACTAGTCCATCTCTGTTTTACTGGTGTTGTTTCCTCTCATCTATCGAGCCTAAGACCGTTAATGAGGTATTGGCTGATAGTAATTGGATCATTGCTATGCAAGACGAGTTGAACCAATTTGTTCGAAATGACGTCTGGGAACTTGTCGATAGACCTACACATCATAATGTAGTTGGCACTCGATGGATTTTCAAAAATAAGAAAGATGAGAATGATGTAGTCGTTAGAAATAAGGCTAGACTAGTAGCCCAAGGCTATTCTCAAGCTGAAGGCATAGATTATGATGAAACTTATGCACCTGTTGCTAGACTAGAAGCCATTAGATTGTTCCTTGCATATGTTGCTTATATGAAGTTTACTGTATATCAAATGGATGTTAAAAGTGCATTTCTTAACGGTATTCTTGTGGAAGAAGTGTATGTTGAACAACCTCCAGGTTTCGAAGTAAAAGGCAACCAAGTGTACAAGTTGAAGAAAGCCTTATACGGACTAAAGCAAGCTCCCAGAGCATAGTACGATACTCTTTCTCAATTTCTATTAGAGAATGGTTTTACTAAGGGCAAGGTCGATAGAACCTTGTTCAGAAGACAAGAAGGTAAGGATACCCTACTTGTTCAAATTTATGTGGATGATATCATTTTCGGATCACCCAACAAAAGGCTGAGTGAAAGTTTTTCAACACTCATGCAAAGTATGTTTGAAATGTCAATGATGGGAGAAATGACTTATTTTCTTGGACTTCAAGTAAAACAAACTCCCGATGGGATTTTCATAAATCAAGCAAAGTATACTCGTAACCTACTAGACAAGTATGGTATTAAGACTTGTAAATATTCTGGAGTACCTATGTTACCTACCTACAGGATGGATCCAGACGAGAATGGTAAGTGTGCTGATCAAACTCATTACCGTGGTCTTATTGGATCATTACTATACTTGACTGCTAGTAGACCTGACATTGCATTTTCTGTTGACGTATGTGCTCGATTTCAAGCTAATCCAAAAGAGAGTCATATGGAAACCACTAAACGGATTCTGAAATATTTGAAAGGAACCATCAATCGTGGTATATGGTATCCTTCAAATGATGATTTATCCCTAAGTGGCTACTGATTAGTGTGAAAATTGCTCGAAATTCTTGTGCTTAAATTGCATAATTTTATAGGATTTCGTGCATTATTTACACTAAATTGGCTAATTACACGTGATTTGGAGAAATGGTGTAGTTTGTTATTTTTGTAGGTAAACTGAGGTGTTTTGAATCAAATTGTGAGGAACATCGGCTGTTGGATTGAGTCCATGAGTTGACCACATGAAAGAAGGTGGAGTGAGGGTCGAAACGAGACAAGAATCAAGCCAATTGGATCTCGGGATCAAAAGATATGCATAAAATAAGAGAGAAACAACATGGTTGAGTCAAAGCAAGGGTGAGGAGGGGCACGGCCGAGCCTGAGGCACGAGCACGACATGCCCGTGACAGAAAGTTTTCTAGAATTGAGGGGCACGACCGAGCCATTTGCACGGCCGAGCTACTGAAAAAGAAATAGCAGCTGGGTTGCCAAGGGCCCAGACCCATTTACTCATTTCTTGACACGGAGGCCGCAATCAAAATTGGAATCAGCCCACTTGATTAATTAAATTGATGGGCCATCATCAAAAGGGAGTCCAATATTATTGCAAGCTGGAATTCTTAATAGCAATTGGGCCTACCCAATATCTCACCATCTCAAATCAATTAATCAAGCCTACATGAAGAAGCAAGCAGCTGAGTTTATTTTTTGGGGGGCCCATATCATTATGGAAAAAGGAGCAGCAACTTCGACATTCAGGGGAGGAGAACAGAGCACGCATTGGGGAACCCTCCTCCAACCCCACATTTTACTCAACTCCATAGATTAGTTTAATTTGAATTTTTTAACTAGTTTTAAATTTAGTATTTTTCATTACATTGGAGGATTTTGAAGACCTTATGAGGTGATACCTTTCTTAATTTAATGCTTTGTTATTTATGTCTTGTGAGCTCAATTTCAATTGTTAATTTAATTATTAGCTAGGTTTGTTGGTGTTTGGGTGTTTGGATTTATGATGGAATTAGATTTTTAGCTTAATTTTGATTGTTTAATTTAATTGGAAGGTGTATTGATTAGGTTAATGGGTTTTGGTTGATCATTTGCTTGAATTCAATTATTAGATTATATTTTGACTCATGATTAGTGCAACGAGAGTTGGTTAGTCTTGACGATAGTATAATCGAGGGTTGGAAATCGAGTGGATTGAGTATATATTGGGTTATCGCAACGAGAGTTGGGTAATTTTCATTAGAACCCCATTAATTTACACTAATTATTTGAATGAGAGTTTGAGTGATTAGTGAAGAGACTATAGGACTTTGGTTTCTAGTATTCAAGTGGAAAAACATGATTATGGATTATATTAGATTAATTTAGATAGAGTAGAACCCCCTAATTGTGTGATTACCCGGGTAAGAACGTCTCTATTCTTTCTCTCGATCCGAGGTGCTTTATTAGATAACATTTTTAGTGATTGCTCTTATCATACATCAATCAATGAATTAAACGTCCAAGTTAAGCTTTAATCGATTTCCACATAATGAAGAACACCCGAACACTACTTCTCACATTTGATATTTGATCATCGTTTACTTGCTTTTCCTAGTTAGCTTTTATCTTGTTGATTTTTACATTTAGTCTTTAGCTCACCCCCATGCTCTTTCACTATAATTACGTGACGCACACAACACTAAGGCTATGCTAGCAAACTAGTCCCGTGGTTCGATAATTTAACCGGGCACTTACTTTTACTACGAGGATCCTCTTACACTTGAGAGGTGAGTATCGAAAAATACGTGTCAAGTTTTTGGCGCCGCTGCCGGGGATTAGTTTTGCCTTTTGTGTAACTTAGTGTTAGTTTAGCGTAATTACTAGTGATTTTTATTTTTATTTGTTCTATATTGTCTTGTGCTTTTTATACTTGATCGTTTGTGTAGGTGAACTTAATTGCAAGATGGACGGATACAACCAATATTCATGGAATCAATCCTATGATCAATATGGTATGGTTTATCCTCCTTATCAAGAAGAAGATTGTTATGATAGTTGGGGGAACTATGATTACGATTGTCAAATGCAACTAGTACCCACCCATTATCAAGACGATGAAAGAAATGCTTACTTGGAACATTTGCTAGTCACTTTCATAACTCAATCCAATCAAGTGTCTGCACACAACAATGCAAGATTGGAAAAGATAGATGAGCAAATGGTCTCACTTGCGAATCGAATGAAGAATATGGCGTTCCAATTGAGTCAAATGACTTCTTCAAGTGGGACTAGTTATGAAGGGACAAGCATGATAATTGAAGAAGAAGAGGGCTCAAGTGAAGAGGAGGACGAAGACGTCAAGCTTATTGAGTACTTAATGGAGATTGAAGAAGATGAAGAGGAAGAAGAATGTCCCTTGATGGAGGACACGAGCAACAAAGACCAAAAAGATCAAGAAGCATTAGATGACACATTGAAGAGTGAAATGAGCATTTCTAAACCTTTACACTCTTCAATTTTCACTTTAGATAATATTGATGCTTCTATTGATTTTATCTTACCTCTTGTTAACTTTGATCTTAAGAAAGAAATTGAAAAAAGCTTGGACATCTTCCCACAAAAAGGAAAGGAATGGAAAGAAAGTAAGGAAGAAGAGCAAGATGAGCTTCAATTGAAGAAAATGCGCATGAAAGGTGCAAATTATTGGCCTACTATCCATGAGAGTCTCCTCGACTTTGAGGCAAAAAGATTGAAATATAATGGCAAGGAGGACCGATATCCTTGGCCATTCCGATGAGTTTTTTTTTCTTTCCGTCCGGCTTGAAGACGTTAAACTTAGCGCTAAACGGGAGGCAACCCATTCTTTATTATTTTCTTTTAGCTTTGTAGTTTGCTTGATCTTTTTGTTGAGTTTTTGTTTTGTAGGATGAGTGTTGTGTTGGTGGTTAAGGATGGGCTATGTGCATAGTGAAGCTTAAGGTGGTGGTGCTTTGGTGCTAAGAAGGTTCAAGGGATAAATCGGTTGTGGTAGCTTGCTTCTTTGGTGAGCTACGTTGGTGGACAATTTCTAAGGTAACACACTCATCTCCAAACTTTGCATTCAACTAGATAGTTTCATTTAAGTTTGGGGGGGGGAGATTTCGTGTGTTACCTTCATTTTTATTGCACCGTTTGTCCTATAATTGTTTAGCTTTGTTGGATGAGATCTTGTGGAAGAAAGTGTTTGAGGCATACTTGTTGGTGATTGTTGGTTTTTGAAATTTGGTTGAGCTTGTTGGTATTGATTGATGCATGCTTGTTCATTTGTTTATGTGAAGATTGTGTTGGTTTGGTGCTCTTAATTCATAATTAGATAAGCCCATGAGCTTTAGAGCCTTTAGACTTCATATATTTTGGTCTATTTTACTTAATGTGAGTATCATTCATGCTTGTGTGCTCTAGAACTTGCCAAATGTCTTGTTTGAGACTACTTTTTGTGTGAGATTTTTGAAAGTGATATAAGGCCATCTTTGTTTTGAATAGTCACTTAGCCAAATTGTCCATACCAAATGATATGTTTTCGTAGTTAGCCACTTTGAGCCTATTGACTTGTATTCTTTGACAACCTATAAAATTTAGCCTATTTGTCCATCTTTTGTGAGCCTAATTTCCCTATGAACTAGTGGAGCTTAAATGTTGACAAATGAGGTTGAATTGAGATTAAATGTGAATTTGGTGGATGAGTTTGGTTTGAAAGTGAAAAGAAAAAAAAATGAGAAAAAAAGATGAATTGTGAGTTATGCATAAAAAAGATCGAGTTGATGAGAAAAGAAAAGAAAATTGAAAAAGAAAACTCTCTTTTGTACAAGTATTTGGTAGAGCTTGAAGTTCAAAAGTGCTCAAAAAAGTTTTGGTGGTGAAGAATGTGCTTTAAAAGAGTGAGCAAATGAATTGTTGGAGTTTGGAATTTGGAGTTGCAACTTGATCAATTGTAGCTTTCCTCTTGAGTTTTAGAGATGTTCGACGGGATGTCTTTATTTCTCGCTCCACTAGTTTACGAGTCACTTTATCCAAATCTTCCATACCCTAACCAAAGAGCCTACATTATAACCAAATGATAAGTCCTTGTTGATTCATGAATTGAACACATAACTTGTGGTGGAGAATTGAGACTTTTGGCAAGCATATGGTAGTACATTTGTGTGATTTGATTTTGAGAGCATACATTCCTTGATATACACTTTGTGTGAAGAGTCATACACTTACTTGTGAGGAAGTTGTGAATTGAGCACTTAATCTTGCATGGATTTGAGCATAGCATGTGAACTTGTTTGTTGATATCTTTACCTCTTGGCTTGACTAAATTGATTGAACTTGACAATCACTTATTCTATCTCGTCTTGAATGAATTCCTTCGCAATTCTCCCACTTATTATATTTTTCTTTCGTTGCTCGAGGACGAGCAACACTTTAAGTTTGGGGGGGTTGATTAGTGTGAAAATTGCTCGAAATTCTTGTGCTTAAATTGCATAATTTTATAGGATTTCGTGCATTATTTACACTAAATTGGCTAATTACACGTGATTTGGAGAAATGGTGTAGTTTGTTGTTTTTGTAGGTAAAACGAGGTGTTTTGAATCAAATTGTGAGGAAAATCGGCCGTTGGATTGAGCCCATGAGTTGACCACATGAAAGAAGGTGGAGTGAGGGTCGAAACGAGACAAGAATCAAACCAATTGGATCTCGGGATCAAAAGATATGCATAAAATAAGAGAGAAACAACATGGTCGAGTCAAAGCAAGGGTGAGGAGGGGCACGGCCGAGCTTGAGGCACGAGCACGACATGCCCGTGACAGAAAGTTTTCTAGAATTTAGGGGCACGGCCGAGCCATTTGCACGGCCGAGCTACTGAAAAAGAAATAGCAGCTGGGTTGCCAAGGGCCCAGGCCCATTTACTCATTTCTTGACACGGAGGCCGCAATCAAAATTGGAATCAGCCCACTTGATTAATTAAATTGATGGGCCATCATCAAAAGGGAGTCCAATATTATTGCAAGCTGGAATTCTTAATAGCAATTGGGTCTACCCAATATCTCACCATCTCAAATCAATTAATCAAGCCTACATGAAGAAGCAAGCAGCTGAGTTTATTTTTTTGGGGCCCATATCATTATGGAAAAAGGAGCAGCAGCTTCGACATTCAGGAGAGGAGAACAGAGCACGCATTGGGGAACCCTCCTCCAACCCCACATTTTACTCAACTCCATAGATTAGTTTAATTTGAATTTCTTAGCTAGTTTTAAATTTAGTATTTTTCATTACATTGGAGGATTTTGAAGACCTTATGAGGTGATACCTTTCTTAATTTAATGCTTTGTTATTTATGTCTTGTGAGCTCAATTTCAATTGTTAATTTAATTATTAGCTAGGTTTTTTGGTGTTTGGGTGTTTGGATTTATGATGGAATTAGATTTTTAGCTTAATTTTGATTGTTTAATTTAATTGGAAGGTGTATTGATTAGGTTAATGGGTTTTGGTTGATCATTTGCTTGAATTCAATTATTAGATTATATTTTGACTCATGATTAGTGCAACGAGAGTTGGTTAGTCTTGACGATAGTATAATCGAGGGTTGGAAATCGAGTGGATTGAGTATATATTGGGTTATCGCAACGAGAGTTGGGTAATTTTCATTAGAACCCCATTAATTTACACTAATTATTTGAATGAGAGTTTGAGTGATTAGTGAAGAGACTATAGGACTTTGGTTTCTAGTATTCAAGTGGAAAAACATGATTAGGGATTAGATTAGATTAATTTAGATAGAGTAGAACCCCCTAATTGTGTGATTACCCGGGTAAGAACGTCTCTATTATTTCTCTCGATCCGAGGTGCTTTGTTAGATATCATTTTTAGTGATTGCTCTTATCATACATCAATCAATGAATTAAACGTCCAAGTTAAGCTTTAATCGATTTCCACATAATGAAGAACACCCGAACACTACTTCTCACATTTGATATTTGATCATCGTTTACTTGCTTTTCCTAGTTAGCTTTTATCTTGTTGATTTTTACATTTAGTCTTTAGCTCACCCCCATGCTCTTTCACTATAATTACGTGACGCACACAACACTAAGGCTACGCTAGCAAACTAGTCCCGTGGTTCGATAATTTAACCGGGCACTTACTTTTACTACGAGGATCCTCTTATACTTGAGAGGTGAGTATTGAAAAATACGTGTCAGCTACTCTGATTCTGATTTTGGTGGCTGTAGAATAGATAGGAAATCTACATCTGGTTCTTGTCAATTCTTAGGCACAAAACTCATTTCATGGTTTTCGAAAAAGCAGACAAGTGTTGCTACCTCTACTACTGAAGCCGAGTACATGGCTGCTGGTAGTTGTTGTAGTCAATTATTGTGGCTTATTCAACAACTTAGAGATTATAATATATATGAATCAAATGTTCCTATTTTCTGTGACAGTAACAGTGCTATTGCCATTACACAAAATCCTGTTTTGCACACAAGTTGTAAGCATGTTGATGTGAAACATCATTTCATACGTGATCATGTAGAAAATAAGGATATTCGCATGGAAAAGATTCACACTGATTTTCAAAGAGTTGACATTTTCACAAAACCATTACCTGAGGCTCGATTTCGTGAATTATGCATTAGTCTAGGACTAATTGATTTAGATCCTACTAGTATGTAGCAATGTACTAACCAGACAGGTATATCACTAAGAAGAAAGGAGAAACATACAAGTTACCACACAAAAACAGAGCACTGGTCTATTCGTCAACAAGACAGGTAAACAAGGTCAGACAAGATGACCAAACAACCCGATGAGGAAGCTGGTAAAGCTGAGGGTAATACTAAGGGAATAAACATTTAAGGGGGAATCTATGATTTCTTAAATATCCTTATGTTGACTCTAAAGTTTGTTAAAAGTCATCTTGTTCGAAACCTTGATTACTATATTAGATTGAAATTTGAATTAATTATCCTACTCTACTACTTATACCTATATTCACATGTCGCATAAGATAAGACAGGTACAGGAAGCTGTTCGACAATCAGACAGACAAGCACAGTCGAAGGGGGAACTCGTCTGGTGCTGACAAGTCTACTGATCTGTTCTGATGAACTCGAACAAAAAAGATAAGATCACTCGTGATCCTATAATTCTATAAGTGTTTGAGTTGGGTGTTTAAGGACAATAATGAAATTTGATAAAGAAAATTGGAAAACCTAGGATTGGATGAATACACTCCATCTTAATGAGGTGTATACACCCAGTTCCCGCCTAAACTCTACTACGCTAGGGCAGATGAGTACACTCCTCTGTTCTAACCAATAGAAAAGGTGAATTCCAAAATTTACAATATCAAAACACATAATCGTCTCGATTACGCAACTGAATTTCAAAAGTCCCCACCATTGGATCAAAACTTTAAATCTTAGCCATCAATTCAAACTTTCTTTCTTAATAAAACCACTATACTCTCCTAAAAACACTCCTCACGATCACATTTCCTTTCTACTCTCAATTGCTCTCGATTGTATTTGCGATTCAAAGTTTAATCTGCAATTTTTATCATATTTTACTGTAAAAATGTCTGTAGGATCTATGTTCGATGCTAGAACTAACATGCAGGCTAGATTTGATCTGGGCAAATATATCACAGAAGGAAAGGTTCATGTTGAAGGTTTTGTGTTCTTCAATGGAAGGCACACAGACGATAACAAGGAGATCCGAATCAAGTGCTACAGGTGTGGGTTGAGACCCTACTTGGAGGCATTCCCTGAGGTGGTTTTCGAGGAAGAAGTACTCGAGTTTTATGCCACATCTACTCGATAAGGCGACTCCATTGAAGCCTTTATTGGAGGAAGGCGAGTAGAATTTACTCGTGAGTTTTTTACCGAAACCTTGAAGCTACCGTCCGGATCGATTGATATTGAAAGGTATGCTGAAGGTCGAGAATTGAGGTATTTGAGTATATTTTGTGGTAAGTAACTCAAATTGAATCGAGATGGAAAGATTCATGCTGTCAAGAAGAAAGAGCTTCTAGACAAGTTCAAGACGTTGCTTGACATCGCTTCAAAAATGCTGCTCGGAGTTACTGGGAGTTATGACTCTGTGACTCTTCAAAAAGCGAGAGTAATGGCTGTAATTCATGATGGCATCACAGAAGGCAATTGGACTAAACTCTTCTTGGACAAATTGATGTACTTCAGGAAGAATGTGCAAGTTGACACCAATACAGCCAATTGCATAGTGTCTGCTGCTGTAAGCTTTGGTAAAAAGCTAAGCATTTTGCTACCCGTCTTACTGCCGAACAAGACTAGTTGGAGCAAAGGCAAGTCATTTCATGTTTTGAAGCACTATCTGAAAAAGGAAGCTCTAGCTAAGCAAGCTGAAGGAAGAGTTATTGAGCGTGGACAAGTTCAGATTGATCCACGAAATGCTATGATCGAAGCCGCCTCGTCTAGTGCTGAGGAAGACGAGTTGGAGGCTGAAGCATCTAAAGACGTGACTGGTTCTGGTACTAGTGGTGCACTAGTTGAGTATATCTCAGAAGAGGCATTTATTGAGTCAAATGATGATTCGGAAGAAACTCAATCAGACAAGGAATCAGAGAAGGAAGTTGAAGCTGCTGAATTATATCGACTGGTGAGAGTCGAGTCGAGTCCCTCACCAGACAAGTCGACTGAAAAGGTTAGTACTTCATCTCTTACTATTCCAATCCCTCTCAACCTTCCTGTCAAAACCAAGGCAAGCTCACTCCGATCTCGTGCCATGCCTGTACCCAAATCCTCTGTGTTGGCTGCATAACCTCTAAGAGCCAACATTACCCAAGAAACCACCATCCAACATATCCCTACCTCAACAGAATATGTTGAACCCATCAACCCATCTATTTCGGGAACTCCTCTAGTTGCCTCTGCAAAGACTGAGTTAAGGACCCCTCCCGTTCATAGATTTGAATCCTTAGTCTACTATCCGTTGTGTCTTCGCGAGAAGGGGTTGCGTGCAAAAGTTATTAAAACTCTGAAGAAGATGTTTCCATCAGTAGAGATCGACACGTCTTCAGAAGCGTTTGAAAAACTCTTAAGAATTTGCACTTGGGTTGCATTGAAGAAGGCACCGACTGAAGATTTGTTCGAAATAATTGTCGGAATGGGTGGAATTTCTAATTTTCAAGATTGGGAGATGGAACAACAAGAGAATAGTGGAGTCAAGGACCACTCAGAACTGTTCCCACCGCATGCTTTAACAGCTCTTGTAAAGAGAATGCTAAACATTTTGGATGATGTGTTGTCTTCTCAAGACAAGTTTGATGTTGGTGTTCAGACTGATCTTGTTGAAGATGAGGTGATGCTTGAAGCTGAATCAGTAAAAGAGTTGATGCAGTCTACTGATCCTGTTCTCGATTTGGAGAATGTTTCTGATCAAATTAGAGGTCTTGTGTTCGAATTCCAAGTAGAACATGCTCATGGTCCTAGATGTAATGTGGGCCAGATCACAAGACAAGTGGAAAAATACTTTCCATCAGAAACGTGTGCATATACTGCAAAGCTTGTTCATATGGTGTTGAAAGAACAACACGATGCAGAAGATAGAGCAAGGTTAGCCATAATTCCTTACTCTCCTCTTAATTTGAAAGCTATCGCATTGAAGCATCATTTCCAAAAATATTAATATGCATAATTAAAATTCAAGAGGGCCAAATCCTTATAATTTAAAAGTCAAAATAAAAATCTAACATAGATAGTACTTCCTCTGTCTAAATTAAAGTAGATTAGTTGGTGTACATATACTCAGATAGGGTGAAAATTCACTGATAAATAAAATAAAGTGATTGTTTATGATTAAAGTGAATAACAATATGAGTAAATAATTGATGACTGAAGGGGAAAGATAAAATAGTGTGAATATGACAACCGAAAATGAGAATAATAAAATTGTACAATCCGAAAAAAGGGAAATGAAAATAATAAAACTGAAAGGAGTATGAAATATGAAAAATAATGTGATCATAGCAGCGACTTACTTAATTCTCTTATATTGAGTTATTTATGATCAGATTTGGATATCTCAACTGAATTACATTAAATCAAAGATGGTGTATCTTTTGATCATTTGGTACGCAAACAATCGAATGTGTCTGATTAGCTTCCTATCTTGAGCTAATCTACTCGATCAAATTGAGTCTACGTTATTATCGATCACGCCAATAATGGTTTGAAATTATCAACGACTATTGTACCATGGCCAAATTAAACAATGCAGCATTAACTTCTAGCTTGGTGATTGTGTCTTTCAGATCCTCATTCTCTTTATTCAAGGAATTCAGAGTGAGTTTCTGATTGTTCCAATCATCTAATAGCTTTTGGTATTCATTGTCATCAGTCTTTTTTCCTGCATCATCAATCAAACCATTAAAATAGTTAAAATCTGGGTGACTCTGTTCTGATGTTGCTGTAGATGTTGAAGCATCAGGTACAGCATCAGAATATGTTTCATCCAGATCATCATCTAAGGAATCGTTATAATCAATTCTGGTAAAATTAGAATATTCATTCTGATTTAATTCATCAAGATCATCATCATCAGATTCATCACTCAAGGTAGCACTAAAATTCAGTTTTTGCTTAAGTCTAGTATTGGCACATTCATTTTCATAATGGCCATAACCAGAACAAGCATTGCATTGAACTAATTTTCGAAATTCAGGATCATACCTTGGTTTACCTTCACTTTTTGATAGTCTTGGTGTGAATTGACCTTTCCTCCTTTCTGGTTGAGGTGTTGATGTATTGATTTGAATCTTAGGCTGAATGTTTCTAGATTTGTTCACAGATTTCTTAAGAAACTTATTAAAATGCTTAGTGAGCAAGGCAATGTTGTTAGGATCCTTGAGGCATTCATCAAGCAGTTCTTCATCTAAATCAACTTCAGTAATGATAGGTTGAATCTCGGAATTGTTTGATGTTTCCCCTCTAAAAACTACAACTTTCTTATCAACATTAGTTTCATCAACTTGATTAGTGTTTATCTCATATGTTCTAAGGATACTCACTAATTCATTTTGACTTAACGTATCTGTATCTTTTGCCTCTTCAATAGCACAAATTTTAGCATCAAATCTTTTAGGAACAGATCTTAATATCTTATGAACTACTCTAACATTAGAAATAGGTCACCAAGAGAATGTGATTCATTGATTATCTCACTTAACCTTTCATTGTAGGATGAAATGGTTTCATCTTCCTTCATTCGGAGATTCTCAAACTTTGTCCCCAACATTCGAAGCTTAGTCCTTCGAACACTGTCTGAACCCTCACAATACTCTTGCAACATGTCCCATGCATCTTTAGAAGTATAACAGTTAGATATAATTTTAAACATTGAAACATCAACAGAAGTAAAAATTGCATTTAAAGCTTTATAATTGTAGCTTGTTGTTGTTATTTCATCAGTCGTCCAATCAACTTCTCTCTTGAGTTGGACTTCACCATCTGCATTTGCTAGTCTCTTTGGAGCTTCCCAGCCTGTAAGTACAGTCCTCCAAGCACGTTCATTAATTGACTTGATGTACATACGCATATTAGGCTTCCAATAAGCATAATTCGAACCATCTAAAACGGGTGGCCTAAGTGCAGTGGATATGTGATGTGTTTCCATTGCTAACTTACACTAAAAACATACTTGACCAAAGATCTAACCTAGTGTCGTCAGGTATCAGCTCTGATACCAACTGAAAGTGTGCGGTGTATGAAGTGTTTAAGTTTAATTAGAAATATGGTGTACTAAATGTTGAGACAAATTGCACACAACACTGACTCTAACAGAATATCATAAATTTAGATACACAGCGAAAGACTTGAAACACTAAAAACAAACGAGACACAATGGAAATATTTTTCACATAGATTTTATAAATAAAAATATATGCGAGCCTTACGGCGAAATCAATACTTATCTTCAAGTATAAATGTTGTGTGAAATGTTACAACAATAACCTTCACAACGAAACTACAAACGAGGCAGATGCCTTGTTCTAAAAATGATCTAAGTGTATAAGAATTACACATTGTCGAAATGCCTAGTCTATCTATGATTACACTCTCAATAGATAAGAAGACACACAGCCATACGGGTGGGATACTTCGTATGAACTAAAATGTAAAACTATTGGCCACAAATCCTAACAGGGATCAACGCTCGGTCTAGGATATTGATCGAATAGAATACGCTGAATTATGAAGCCTTCCTTCGGTATTTATAGAAGTGGGATACGAATTCTAGAGGCTTCCACATTGAGGTCCTATTTTTTAGGATCTCAACTTCCATGATCTTACTAGATCCTTCTTGCATGCTCCAGGTCGTTCTAAATGGTTCCAGGCTGCTCTAGCATGTTCTGCAATGTTCTGGAATCTTCCAGGTTCCAGATCCTTGTAGAAGCTTCTAGATCCTGCCAGAAATGCAACAACATTTAGATCAACATTTAATGTAGCATTTCAGAAAAGACTTAGAAAAAATCTCGGAAGGTTAAATTAAGATGTTGTTGATAATGTTAAGGCATTTAAGGATTAACAACATCTACAGGGAGCAACTCCTGAAAATGGGAAAATTCACTGGCTTAGTTGGGATAAAATCTCAAGATCGAAGGCATTGGGTGGACTTGGATTTCGAGAGATGTACTTCTTCAATCTAGCCATGGTTGCGAAACAATATTGGAGACTCTTGACCAATGGGGAGTCGTTGGCAGCTCAGATTCTAAAAGCCAGATACTTCCCAAGAGGCAATATTGAATCATCAACTATTGGCTATCAACCAAGTTTCTTGTGGAGAAGCATTCTTAGTGCTCGAGAGTTGATCCGAGAAGGAATGGCATGGCGGGTTGGAGATGGTGAATCCATCAGATGCTTTGAAGATGTTTGGACAAAGTTTGGGATTCTTGAGTGTAAGGAGCAGTTTAGATTGGAGGCCTCTGACCAGAAGGTAGCCGACTTGATTGATGTTGCAGGCCCGTCATGGAAATCCGATCTGATTTCGAACCTCTTTGAACCGGAAGTTGCAGCATATATTCTCCAAATCCCTCTCAGCTTCAGGAGACCCTCGGATAGAAGGATCTGGAGACCCAACAAGCACGGGCGCATTTTGGTTCATTCCGCGTACAAACTGGCAACAGAAAAATTCTCTCCATGTGGCCGCGATCTTGCATCTCCTTGCTCTCCAACTGTTGAATGGAAATTGTTATGGCAGTGCAAGGTCCCTCCCAAGATCCGCCATTTTCTTTGGCGAGCGTGCACCAACTCCCACCACACTCGAGAAGCTCTCAAGCGGCGAGGCCTCGACCTCGATCCCACCTGCCCAACCTGTGGTCTCGGTTCTGAATCCATCTCCCATATCATCTTGGAATGTCCCACATCAATTCATACTTGGGGGCAGAGCCCCATTCAGCTCCCCGGTTCTCCCAAACCCCCTCTGAGTTCAAGTTTGTCTTTTGGGCTATTCTCAAGGCACTCCCTAGTTTTGGGAGCTCTGTTTTTGCTGGAATTTCATGGAAACTTTGGAGGGCAAGAAACACCCATTTTTTAGAACAAAATTATCGAGCCGTCTATCATGATCTCTCAGGCAGTGACGATGGAAAACCACTTTCAATCCGCCATCTGTTGGAGATGCAAGAGCCACGATACCCTCCACTGACCTGACTCGATAGGAGAGCCCAATTGCCGGATTTCTGAAAATCAATTCGGACACGGTTGTATTCCTCGATGGCACGGTAGGATTAGGCTTCGTCATTCGCGATTCCGGGGGAAGGGTCATTTGGGCGGGAGTGAAGCGCCTGGCGACGACAGGAGATAGCACACTTCTTGAGGCACTTGCGATGTGCTTCGCTGCCCAATTCACGTCCTCTAAAGGGATGGAGAATCTCTTGTTTGAATTTGACTCCCAATGTTTAATTGTTGCACTAAATGGGGAGATGGAGGTCGAAACTTACACCAAGAAGATCGTGGAAGATATTTGAGTTCTAGCTAACAGGTAAAACTGCTCCTCTTTCTTTTTTGCGAGAAGATCTGCAAATCGTGTTGCCCATACTTTGGCTCATTTAGGTACCTATACGAGTATTGAGAAATTTTGGTGTAATGGTGTACCTGATCAATGTAACCGTTTCGTTATCGATGATGTAAGGCATTTTCCTACCAACATTTAAGCAATATAAGCCTTTTCTTGCTGTAAAAAAAAATCACAAGCTGAAATAAAAAAATATTGATAAATGTCGGTATTTATCAAGCCTAATATTCGAGAGAATATCGAGAAAAAAATTGAGAAAATGTTGATAAAATTAGGAAAATATTGATAAATATTACTCCCCCCGTCCCGGGATTATTTGCACGGTTTGACCGATAAATTTTTTAAGAAAAGTGAATTTAGTGGTTGATGATGTAAGATAAAGTAGGGGTATTTTGGGGGATTTTGTGAGGTGTAAACTAAAATGTATGTAAAAAATGAGTGGCAATATTGAAAATAAAATGATGTTGGTAGGGTATTAATTTTGTTGGGTATTTCCATATTAAGAGTGTGCAAATAATCTTAATAATCACGGGACGGGGGGAATATATAAAATAGGCAAAAACTTGTGTGAGACCGTCTCACGGATCTTTTTCTGTGAGACGGATCCTTTTAACCCATATTTTAAAATTTTGGGTAGGATAACCAATATTTTTTTTTTCAGATTTTAGTTTGTAAAAAAAGTGATGATGTTTAAGTAAAAAGTGATAATATTTTTAACAAAAGTGACTATCACTTTTTACTTAAACACTATCACTTTTTGCTCAAACATTATCACTTTTTATATATAAAAGCCATCTCACGGATCTCATTTTGTGAGACGGTCTCACCAAAGACTAGCCCAAAATAACATTGTATATTAATCCCTCTAGTCATGTTAGTCTTTTTTTACTTAATGACTCATACTTAAATAGTAAAAGAACATTTTAAATGTTCTCTCAAAATATCACAATATTATATCAAATGTGAAAAGCAACCTTATTACTCATAAACTTGAAAAGTCTTTATAAGACTCACTTAATGTCTCATAAATAAACAAATCATAGATTAAACACAAAAACTTATATGCAATATTGCATACATGCAATATTGACTAATTAAGTCAATTGGGCTGAAAATATTGACTTATTAAGTCAATTGGCTGAAAATATATATTATTGTGCCACCATTAATTCATTTGGGTTAATTCTTAATTTATTTGTCAACTGGCCCGCTTGTGTTCGAATTTTGACAAAAAAATTTAACCCGTTTATTTTGTCAATTTATGTGATTGTTTTATCTTTTATTTTATTGCCGAACGCGGGATATTAAATGTAGTAATTCAAATCGTAATATGTAGTAACACACATTATTTTATGTAGTAATAACACAAACTATTTTATATAATAATACAAATTCTTTTATTTAGTAACCCGTTTTTTTCTAGTGTTTTTGTTAATGTAGTAACTCACATTATAATACGTAGTAACATATACTATCGCATGTAGTAAACACAATAACCATGTTGTAATGCAAATCATTTGATAAAGTTACATATAGTAACAAACGCATATTCAATGTAGTAATTCAAACTGAAGTATCTAGTAACATATAATTTTTTATATAGTAATACCGATTCTTTTATATAGTATTTTTTTCTAGAATTTTTATTGATTATGTAACTCACATTATAACATATAGTGACATATATTATTGCATGTAATAATATAAAATAACCTCGATCCATAATAATAATTAAAAAATATTTAAAGAAATAGAAAATATTTAAAGATTAAGGCCGTCGTAAATTGCAGCGTTCGGCCGCGGCCTCGGGTGGCCGAAAAATGCTCGGAGAAAACGACTAAGTACAATTTCTGCTAGTGGGTATATTTATAAAAAATATTTCTGCTAGTGGGTGTATTTATAACAACCATGGGGTGAATTGAACTGTCAGTGGGTGTATTTATAAAAAATGTGGGTTGAACTGTCACTGGGTATATTTATAAAGAATGTGAGTGTGAATAACTGAAATACATATATTCAATATTTCACAAAAGACGCATTCAAAAGTTACAAGTCCTTAAGTAAGGAAATGAGGGAGTATATAAATTTACCGAATGTAAAATATTTTTAAATTATTTTGTTAAATTTATGTATTAAAAACTTTGATACTATATTTTATAATTTTAAAAATTTATCGATATCGATATACGATATCAATATATTCATCCATATTTTTTTAAATTTAACGCACTGACATCAATATTTTCAACCTTGCTTACCCTTGTCATGATTTTCAAAAAATAAAAAGAAGACCTTTGTTATGAGCAAGAAGAATATTCATATTTTCATAAATATTAATACACACTTAATTAGTGGACCAAACAATTGTGATGGGCATTTACTTATTTTAATCATTATTATTAGTTGTTCACTTTTGAAACAAATAAGTTTCAAGTTCCATTAAGGGGTAACACTTGGGTACCCCCAGTGTGTACCGTACCCCTTATTTTAATTTTAATTTATATTTTACATGCACCAGATTATTTAATCAGTTCACCCCCAAATTATATTTTTACTACAGTTATCTGCACCCGCTCATATTATGAGTTCACCCTAAATTATTTCTTTTTTACAACGATTATCTACACCCGCTCATTTTATGAGTTCACCCCCAAATTATTTTTTTACCACAATTATTTGTTTATGAATTCACGCCCAAATCATATTTATACCACAGTTATTTACACCTGCTCATTTTATGAGTTCATCCACAAATCATTTATGTTTTACAACGGTTATCTACACTCGCTCATTTTATGAGTTCACCCCCAAATATTTTTTTAAAAAATAATTACTCCCTCCGTCCAATTTCATTATTCTCACTTTCCTTTTTTGGTTGTCCAATTTTATTATGTCCATACCCTTTTTTGAAAACAATACTATTCATACTACTTTATCTCCACCCTCCTACCAACACTTATTTACCCACTTTGTCATTCACTTTATTCATAAACAATCATTTATTTACAAATGGACCCTACAATACCCCATCATACCCTCAACTTATCTACTTTATGAATAAACTAATCAATATTCATTAAAATCCGTGCCCGGAGAAGTGGGCATAATAAAATTGGACGGAGGGAGTACATTTCAAAGACTATATTTTTTTTTATTAATTTACACAAAATATAATAAAAGCAACCATAATTTATACATTTACAATCTGCAGTCGATTCATTGCCGAGTTACCGTCGATTCACCACTGAATCACCCATATTTTTAGAAAAAATCGTAAAAAAATAATTAAAAAAAAACTATCGAAATTAGAGACAAATCTCAATTTTTTTTCTTTTTAATTTTTCTTCCCATTTTCAGTTTTTATTCCAAAATTTTTATTTCTTCGTCTTTTTTTCCTCCTTTTTTTTTCTTTTTTTTTTCACTAGTATTTTTTTTTAATTTTAATACAAAATAATATTATATATATAATTTTATTATAGTCGGGAATACAATAAGTAATAACTAGTAATACCATAAAGAGTAATCAGTGATACCATTAACAATAATTAGTACTCCCTCCGTCCCCGAAAAGTTTGCAGGGAATCTTGGGCATATGGTTTAAGAAAAAAGTGTAATGATGAGAGTGTTGAAGGTAATTTTGTAAACTTTAATATATAAATTAAATAAAGTAGGTGAGTCAAGTGTGTGGTGGGTCCCAAAAGTAATGGCATAAATGGTAAATATGTGTATATTGTGAGGGTGGGGATTGTGATGATTATTTCTGTTTTGGGGTATGCAAACTTTTCGGGAACAAACAAAAAAGGAAAGTATGAAAACTTTTCAAGGACGGAGGGAGTAACATCTTATACAAACAACAATAATTCCACATATCTAATTATATCCAATGATACAAAAAATAATTATTAGTAATACCACGAACAGTAATTGATAATACCATTAATATTAATTAGTAAAAAAATTTACAATAACAAATAATTTCACACATCTAATTATATTCAATAATACAAAAAACAATTATCAGCAACTAGTATTTCACCCGTGCGATGCACGATTTATGATATTTATTACTCCCTCCGGTCCTGTGATTACTTGCATACTTTTCTTATTGAGACGTCCCAAAATTACTTGCACACTTTTAATATGGAAATATCCTACAAAATTAATAATCTCACAACGATCCAATTTTTTTAAACATCGTGTCGGTCAAACTATGCAAGTAATTTCGGGACGGAAGAAGTATAAAAATTATAATTAGTTATTTTTATATATAAATATTACAAAATTATATGATTAACCATTCGTAATAGCATGACAATTAACATGCTGAAACTTTAAAATAATATTATCATATTTAATAGTATTAAAAAAGTTATAACATGTATCAAAATATTTAGAACTTACAATTTAAGTTATAACTTTAATCGGTAAATTTAAGTTATCCATTATAGTGTATACTATTTTTAAGAAAACGTGGTTATCTTTAAAAAAAATATATATTACTTTTAAGAAAAATTAGCTGTTTATGTAAAAATTAAAAGAGTGAGAGTAATTTTTTTTTTTAAATAAGAATTATAAAATGAAAAAAAAAAAAAACAGAAATTATAAAATTGGATTTAAACCAACCGAAGAATAGATTATATCAACAAATAAGATGTACAAATTTCTAAATTTAACTGACAAATAACACAAATGTAACATATCAAAGTATTAAAGAATGTAGAACATCAAATACACATTTCTATATCCCTCTTGGAAATGGATCATCCTTGTTCAACTTTTACATAATAGCAGACTTACTCCTAAAACAATGCATATAGAAATACATTTAGTCCAACTTCCCTCAAACACCTAGCAAGGTCACATCCTTTACTAAATTACGGAGTAAATGAAGAAAAAAAAATTGATGTAATTAGTAAATATATGAATCTGTTCTGATCAACTTTCACAACATTCATGAAAATATGACAAATCAAGTTTGCGATGCACAATTTATTTTTGTGGAGTAACTATTTTCAATACAAATTTCAAATACCATCAGGAATGTCTTTTAAACGGAATATCATTGATAAGATATGCATTACATCCATGTTAATATTACCAAAATGACAATTTTTTCAGGATAATCGATCATTAATTCCAGTTATCCAACCTTATATTTTTCAAACATTCTCTTAATTTCATGCACTTCATTTGCATGGTTCTTTCACAATCACACCTAAAAAAATCATAAAAATAATTAGACAGTACATTAATAATGAAATAAAAGGGATTAACATTATTATTATTGTTATCATCAATACTAATATATAGTAACAAAATTGTCGGATATTAGTGACAGTTTCTCTATATTTACTGCATCATATATCAATCTTATTGTTTCAAGAATATTCTCCGGCCTTACCTGGTTAAAGGAAAATAAAATAAAAACCAATCTTGTGTTATTTAGAAAAAAACGCTAGAGCCTAGAGCACTATCCAAGTTTGCCGATGTCTCAAATTCTACATTCCAACTCAAAACTGACGTCACTGCCTTCAAAGAACTCAATACTAAAAGTTAGGTGTTAGTTGCTAACATACAAAGTAAACCTAATTTACTTCTTAGAGATGCTACCAAAACTTATATAACATGGCAATCACACAATGTCATTAAGTTAATCAAAATTTTGCTTAAAAGAATTGGCCACATATAAATAAGCTTATGGATGAACTGAGAACTAAATGCATACACTCCACCCTAAACTGATATGAAATGTTTTCAGCCACAATAAATGAAAAATATCAAATGTATGTATTCTTAGGACTGAATGACATTTGAGTTCTCAATGTATGTGCAAAACCTTAGAAGATTTATGAAAATCCTAATTGTTGCCCATATCAAACTTCCTATGCCAAAAAATTAAAAAAAGAATTTTTTACCTCATATATAATTATATAAACACAATTTCAAATATAACGAAAAATCAAAACAGTTGTACCATCATTTTAAAGGCAATAAAAAAAAAAACCAACACACTTTAAAAAATTGTAAACTTGAAATGTGACAATATGAGAGATAATTTTGAAGCTAGGTCTCCAAATGCAATTATGAAATACACTGGCAAAGGCATGATATATTGATACCACTTATTCACAAAGATCATTTGATATGTGCTTAAAAGATTTATAACACACCAAGTGTGGTTATACAGGTTCTAATCATCAGTTTCAAAATTTGGTAGGCCGAGAGAGTAAGCTTGTGACCATTAATTTCTTTTCTATGCATTCTCTGAACTAATAGAGAAAAATATGTTAAAATTAAATACCTCATCACGAAATCTTCCAGACAACTGGGACCAAACAAAGAAAATCCTAAGAATTGAAAAGGACGGTTCAAGTAGTTTACTATGAATGAGAAGATAATTTACCTTTCCATGGTTCGAGACAACGTCCAGTTTTCTCCAACGTCGTACCAACCGTTTATCCCAATTTCATTCACCCAACATCAATTTCATTCCACCTATAAGCATTACAATAAACCAACATTCCAATAAAAGAATTTCACAAAATTTGCAAACATAGTTAGTGCAATTAACACAAAACCATGGGTAAACTGAATGAAAATTCATAAAATTGACTGACATGATTTAGTAAATTACCAGGGGAGGAGAAATTGAGAGCAGCGTCGGCGAGGGCGCGAGGACCTGTAGTGCGTAGGACATAACGGCCAGCGACAAAGGCGACATGTACGACAAATGGTCGTGCTGCCCATGATAAGACGAAAATGAGAAAATAAATTGGAAAAAATGAGAGAAGCTAGCAAGTGCAAAAAATCCAAATCTTTGAAATAGAAAATAGGAAACTTAAAAAATCAATTACTGTAAGGAATTATTGAAAATAAAAAAATCAATTACTGCTATTTGGTAACAATTTTATAAACAATTATACACCGAATCGAATTAATAAAATATTCACCTTGTTCACAGGTGCAAGCTTAAATGTCTGGGAAGAAAAAATATTGAACATAATAGATTTTTGACAGAAATCTAAGAAACAAAATTAGAAAATAATCAAATACAATCCAACACAAGGATACCCGGCATATTGCATATATATTTGTGGAATGCAGTAAAGCTCCAATGTCAAGGCTAGTCAGATGATTAAGAAAGTTCTCATTTTTTCTTAGAAGACAGCCTACGTGTGCTAGGACCTTGTCTCGATAGGAAACACCCACATGAAGCGACAAATGAGTTATACACTTTATTCTCTATAGTCATAAAAGGGGGCATGGAGTTGTAGCGAATGGACCACCAACAATCTAAACCAAAACTATGACTGGAAAATCTCAACAGACATAGCAGGCATGACAACAGAACTGGAAAGTCAGGATGTTTAGTGCTAAAAAAAAATCACTTTAAGATTTTGATGAACCAAAATATGATAAACTTGAAAGACAAATTTTCTGGCATTGAACCGCCACTGCTTTGTCGCACAGAACTACGGGTAGGCTAATGAATCATAGTCTCATCGAAGAGAAAATCCCTATTCACATACAAAAAAAAGAAGCAAGATCACACGCGCTAAAGAATGGAGAGCTTCGGAGAGAAGAGAACACAAATAATGAAGACTATCTGCACTCTGGTCATAGACTACTACATTTATTTTCTTATAATATTGAAGAAGCATTCAACACATAGTGCAATTCAAAACCAAATCAAGAAGAAAGATTATCTAAATTCATTAATTTAACAATATGATAAAATAAAGCATATCTGGAAATATAGTAAACCTAAATCGCTGTAATTTTTGCAATTAATCTTTGATTTCTTCAAAGGAAATGAGTTGTAGATATTTCTGCCATACCTTTTGGGAGCGGCCACGTCGCCGACCATGGCAGAGATATCTAGCCGCTGGGATCCTTTAATTGCTTCCAACCGCCGGCCGCCTAGAGCGGCGCCGAAATGAGGAGCAAACAATAAAATTGAGAGGAATATGTATAGAGAGGGGCAAAATGTGTGTGCCTATGTTTTTTTGTATTTGGAGAAGGTTCCCCAAATCAAGAAGAGAGAAACAGCACAAACGTAGAATGATGGATAGACAAACAAAGAAGAGAATAGACAATCATTAGCGGGAGAAAGAATAAGAGTTGCTGTCAAAAAACCCTAGACTGAAAATTGAATAGGAAGAGTTGATATTTCTCTTTTTATTTTTTGAACAGGAAAATGAAAAGTCTTATTTGTGGGTCCCACAAAAAATAGGCGGGAAATTGTTAAGGGATGGCTATTGTGTTATTATATATATATATAGATACCATGAATAGTAATTAGTAATTACATGAACATTCATCAGTAATATCTTATACAATAACAAATAATTACACAAATCTAATTATATTCAATAATACAAAAAATAATTACCAGTAATATCATAAATAATAATATGTAATACCATAAACAATAATAATAATCAGTAATGCCTTAAACAATAATAAATAATTCCACATAATCAGTAATACCACGAACAATAACCATTAATACCACAATTAAAAATCAATAATACTATAATCAATAATCATTAATATTAATTCAATAGTGTATTCATAGTAATACCACAATCAATAACTAGTAATACCAGTATCAATAATCAATAATACCACTAATAATAATACCATAAAAAAAAAGTGGAAGGAGTGTAGACCGGGGTGTACTGGAGAAAATAGGGGGTGCACATTACCAAGCCCAATTGAAGGGAACCCTAGCGCAATGGGAAGGAACCCTAGGCCAGTAGTCACCGCCTAAAATTTCATCGACAAGGTCACTAGGGTCGCGTCGGTGGTCGAAATGAGCAGAAGTTTTCGGTTGCCTTGGATCGTGGCCGAGATGGAAGATTATGACGAATTGTCATGGAAGTGAAGAATCGCGATTGCGATTCGAGGAGGGGTCTCGGGCTTCAGCAGCTGGGACGGAAGCGTCGTTGTCGCCGTTGAGGGGGTGGTCGGGCATGGTGGTGGCTGGGTCACCCGCCGACCGGCATGGATTTCCGGCAGGTCCTTTACTCATCAAATTAAAATTGAAATTCAGGTGCACCGCCGACTAGAGATGTTTATCCGGGCCGGGCTAACCGGGTTGGCCCGTTTAACCCTGAAAAATACAGGGTTAGGGTTCATGAATTATAGGCCCGTTTAAAACCGGGCTTTTTTGACACGGACCGATTAGCCCGTGGGCTAAACCGGGCCAGCCCGCTAGCCCGAGTTGTTACCTTTTTTTTTTTTTTAATAAATAACCTAATAACAAATTTTGGGTCATTTGACCAATAACCATAACTATAAGCATTAATAAAGCATTAAGAAGCCCATTACCATGCATTAGTCATTATTACTATTTTTTATTAGATTATAATATTTGTTTAGCTTTATTTGGTCAAATTAAGGACCAATTAGTTCTAGAATTGTGTTTAAATTAAACTTTTTACTGATCATTAACTAATTATGTATTTTTCTATTTTATTTGCTTGTTAAACGTGTCAATTGAGACCTTTAATTTTAAAAGAAAAAAAATTATTGTAGCCCGTTAGTGGCCCGTTTAGCCCGTGGCCCGCTAGGATTAGGGTTAGGTCCCAACAATTGTAGGCCCGTTAAATATGAACCGGTTAAGGCCCTAACTAATTTAGCCCGTGGCCTTGTAGGGCTGGCCCTATAGGGCTAGGGCCAGCCCGATAGACATCTCTACCGCCGACCGACTATAACAAAATTATACCTATAATAATATTTTGTATTAAAATTTAAAAAATAAACATGAAAAAAATGGAAAAGAAAGTCAGAAAAATTAAAAAAAAAAAAAGTAAAAGGGAAATAAACAAAGAAATAAAAAATTTGGAAAAAATAACTGAAATGGAAGAAAAAAGGAAAACATGAGAGGGGAAGAAAAATAAAAAATAAAAAAATTGAGATTTGTGGCTAATTTCAATAGTTTTTTATTAATTATATTTTTACGACTTTTAAAAAAAATATGGGTGACTTGGTGGTGAATCGACGGTAACTCGACAATGACTCGGCTGGAGAGTGTAAATATATAAATTAGAGTTTATTTTATTATATTTTGTGTAAATTAATAAAAGGATAATATAGTTTTTTAAATGTGATTATTATTTTTAAGAATATTTTGGGGTGAACTCATAAAATGAGCGGGTGGAGATAATCGTGGTAAAACAATAATTAGGGGGTGAACTCATAAAATTAGCGGGTGTAGATAACTGTCGTAAAAAATGATTTGGGGGTGAACTCATAAAATGAGTGAGTGTAGATAACTATAGTAAAAAATGATTTGGGGGTGAACTCATTAAATGAGCGAGTGCAGATAATTATAGTAAAAAATAATTTCGGGGTGAACTAATTAAATGAACGAGTGTAGATAACCGTGGTAAAATAATAATTTGTGGGTGAATTCATAAAATGAGCGAGTGCAGATAATCGTGGTAAAAAAATGATATGGGGTGAACTAATAAAATGAGCGAGTGCAGATAACCATAGTAAAAAATGATTTTGGGATGAACTCATTAAATGAACCAGCGGGTTAATGGGTAAGGATTAACAAATTAAAAGGGCGCGGCTAAAGGCACCCAAGGATCCTATGAGGACACCCATGCGATGAGGACACCCACAAAATGGATGAATACACCCACGTGAAAAATACAAAAATACCCTTCGTCCTATTAAAACCATAAATCCTCCCCATTCTCAAAATTAAAAGAGTACACCCACCTTGACGACCCATTTCCTCCGTCTTCCTCCACTCTCTTGAAGACGACGGCGCCGCCCGCGCCCACATCATCGCCTCCTTTCACGCGACCGCTCGCACAGTGTCGCCGCTGCCCACGCCACCGTCTTGCCTCGCTGCGCCGCGCACGCCTCCCTCTCCACTTCGCGGCCGCAGCCTCTTCCCCTCCCCTTCGCGGTCGTTCGCGGCCGCACCTCTTCCCTCTCCCCTTCGCGACCACTGTCCCTTCCCCTCCCCTTCGCGGCCGCAGCTCCTCCCTCTCCCCTTCGCGGTCGTTCGCGGCCGCAGCCCCTCCCCCTTCCATTCGCGGCCGTTCGCGGCCGCAACCCCTCCCACTCCCCTTCATCGCACCCAGCTACCCACGCCGCCGTTCGAAGGTAAGTTTTTTGTTTACAATTTTTACAGTCCCCCAAAATTAGGGTTTTGAAAATTTAGGAAAATTAGGGTTTTTAGTAGTTTGGGAATTATTTTCGAACATATCGAGTTTGTTTTGGAAAAAATTTCGAACATATTGCGTTTGTTTTGGAAAAAATTTCGAACAACTTGAGTTTGTTTTGGAAAAAAATTCGAACAAGATGTTCGATTTTTTTTTTCGAACAAATCTAAGTTGTTTTGAAATTTTTTTCGAACATATTGGGTTTGTTTTGGTAAAATTTTCGAACATCTCAACTTTGTTATGGTAAAATTTTCGAACATGTTAAGATTTTATTTTTGTTGTTGAAATTTTGAATTTTTAGGATTTTTTATGTTTTGGTGTTGATGGTGGGAATCCGGAATGATTCGGATGTGAAAGGATGAATCGCGTGTGAACCGGAATAGATGGGCATACTCATCCGGCGTTTTTTTTAAAAACTACAGGAGGGGTAAAAACGTCTTTTCGCACCACTCTTGGGACAAAAATAAATCTCCGTGGGTGTACTCATAGAAAATCCGGGTGCTTTTAGCCGCGCCCAATTAAAATTGAATCTTAAATCAGGGGCCATTGTTCACTCATAGAAAATCCGGGTGCTTTTAGCCGCGCCCAATTAAAATTGTATCTTAAATCAGGGGCCATGGTTCACGCGCGTGCATCCAAGAAATTGCCTTCATTAAGAAAGGATTGCAGGATTTTAAGGGTAGTGATGAATTCACTACAATCCATTTATTGGTTATTCTCAAACTGATACAACTATACAAGTACAATTTTTTCGACTGCAATAATTTAGTGATTTTTTCTCGTCACTTGTACACTAATTCATCGTTAAAAGAAATGGCTGTTAAAACGTTATAACTGTTGTTCTTACTGTTCTTACTATTTTGAGCATTATAACCCAAATCACTTGTTCAACTTTTGGTGAAACAACTAATAAAACAAAGTACATGGTCCAACGGGTGAGTTCCACATAGTAGAGAATGCAATAGAAAAGGATGTACATGTACCAATTTGATGAAAGAAGTATAGTACAAGTGACAAAATGCTACACTTCCTCACAGTGTGTAAATCACCTCCACAGCTATCATGATGATTCAGATTCAAAGCCACAATCCGCTTCGATCGAATGCAACAAGAAAAGCTTTACAAATAAGCCAAAATTCATATTTCTTTTGGCCATCTAGAATACGAAACTCATATGATCAACAGAGAAATACGTCATAAGCTACACACAGAGTCTATTACACAGTAAATTTCGTACAAGTATACAACAAGAATGTTGTGTTCAATTCACATAATCCCATTACATATAAACCTCCATGCCCATATACTTGGGAGACTGACAAAGGGGACAAAGGCTCGACTTACTTTCACAAACTTTACACAAACACAGATGCTTACACGGGAATAAAAGCATACATACCTCATTGACTCTGCACACCTTACACGTCATCATCTCCTTCATATCGTTGCTATCCTTACAAAACGAGGCTGTATCATCAACCTCACTATCTCCACACCCTTCTTTACTATCCCTGCTTTGTGCATAAACCTGTTGTAGATTGAGCTTGAGTGTGCTGATCATATTCTCAGTGTATTTTACCCGTTGTTGCCAAGCATTTGCCTCCAAAACGAGCTGTTCCATTCGTAACTCGAGCTCTGCATTCTTCTTGTTAATGTCTTCCACTTCTGCCTCTTTCTCACGAAGTTTCTGGAGAACCTTCTCTTCGACATATGACATTGTTTGGAGTTGGGTTGCTTGGAATTTTTCCAGAATAGCTTGTCGCAGACGGTCGCCCTATTAAAGAATAAACAAGATGTGCTTCTTAATGACAAAATATGATTCAAATCTGCAATAAGATATCAGAACTAATAAAAGAAAATCTGGTTCATAATAAGCACAACATGAATCAGTTACCAGTAAACCTAAATTGGTTAGGAGGGGCCACAACCCGACCCAAGGAAGAAAAAGAATTACAATAGAAAAAGGCTCAAAAGCCCAACTAAAGAAAAGTACTATATGGGCCCAAAACTATCACATTACAAACTGGCCCAAATATTAAAGAAACGGTACAAGCCTAAACATTAAAGAAAATGCACGTGGGTCTGGAAAACGAGAATTGTTAGTTTTAAACTCACATGATTCAACCAATTAGTGAGGACTAAAGTAGAAAATTCACGTGGGGCCGAGAAGAGCACAGGTACTGAATGGCGAAGATTTTAGGAATTAACTTTTGTGATCCTACACATGAATTTTTGTGTTTCTTATTTTACTATACAATCCATAGATTTAGAGCAACAGCATTGTTGTTAAGGGCGCAAGGTGTGCGCCTTGTCTGTCCACTTTCACTGAACATCAATTATATATTAATGTAACATATTTGACAAATATTGTCCTACAACATAAAATTCAGTAACAAACTAAAGTCAACTAATAAACATTAGGACATAATGTAATCTTCATATTGTAAAAACACTAAAGTTGTGAAGTTAATTCATCCATTAACACACAAAAAACATCAAATGTAGCAAAGGTATCAATTAATCAATAGTCTAGTTCTCATTCATATCATAAATAAAAACGGAAAACTGCAGCAATAGAGACAAGATTCACAAAGAAAAAAAAAGAGGGGGAAAAGAACCTAGAGTATAGGGGCAGCTGTGTTGTTTATTTTAATACTTTCACCTTTGTTTACTTTCTAATTATTTTTTCGTCAAAAATGGTTTTTGTCTTCATCAATATGCCTTTAGCAACTATGCAGGGCTAGGGAAACTTTTTCTTTCAAGAATGCCGCTTCGTATTTGGTTTGAAATGGACTTTGTAATTAATGGCAATGATATCCTAATGCTATTCATGACTAGAAGAAGATTTTAGTTTGTAAACTAAGAGAGGGCAATACAGGGGAAAATGAAATAAGCACAGCTATATCATGTTGCTTCCAAAGAAGCAACGTGTTTTAAAAGGGTTTTGGATAGGCCCACAACGTTCTTCAAAGTGATAGGCACGTGTACACAGGTAGCCTAAGCAGTAAACACGACAAGCTATTCTGTTAACTTATATGAGATTCTTTAAACTTGGAATTTATAGTATTGCCATAACAATCTACCAAAACAATATAAGCCTGCATGAAACACATCGTAACATGAAAGTTCAAAACAAGGTGAATATCAGATCTCAAAAATATGAAATTTCGAAAGGATGTCTTTTTAGAAGAATCTGTAAGTATCCAATTGCCATAAAATACAACAAAGAAAATTAAAGCCTAAACTGCACTTGATTATGCATAAAAGTTGAAGTTTCCAGTAATAGTAGGATGAAAAATTGCCCCCAGTAAAAGGTTCATTTTACAATTTTTGGCAAAATTTTGATGCTAAAAGGTTCATTAGTTGTAGTGTCAAGTATATACATTGTGAATCAATGAGGAAACCATCCAAATCTGCCGTTTACATATCACTCAAAGAACAAAGAATCACATACCAACATCTAATCAATCACACATAAGCAAATGCATACTACAAAAATCAATCATCCAACCAAACATGTGACAATAAAATCGAAGGGAAAATTAGAAACTCAAGAACCCTAAATTCTGACCTGAAGCTTGATATATCTATCAATGTCGGCATCTTGTCTCTGTAACTCGCGATCAAGAGCATCTCCGACCAGCCCGAGCAAGGCTGAGTCACCCGAAGAACTCAGCCGAGGATTCTCCAAAGAAAGGCCCAGACCGGTAGACACGGATCGGGCCTGCAAGAAATCGACAGAGGATATCTGAGAGTTATTATTGCTGTTGTTATTATTAAGATTGTTCTCCAGAAAGACTTGTTCTATTGGCATCTTTTTCTTGGACTCAAGCCCGAAATTCCACTGTAATTCCAGCCCGTTTTCCTCATGAGTCGGGCCCGGTGCCAACCCTGCAACATGAACTAAAGAAATACAGAAAAGGATTCAGGAAACCAACTCAATAATCCCTATAAAACAGAACTGAAGAAGTCAGTTTCAGTGTTGGGGGAAATTACAAGGAGGTATGTAGGGAGGATGATTATCAAGATTAGGGTTGTTGAAGTAGGGCAGTTGCTGCGAAATCTGACCCTCAGCGTTGCTGTTATACATATCCCTGAAACCGGAAAATGAAAGCGAACATTAAACTTGATGCTGAATCAATTAACAGAAGAAACATTATCATCATAAATTTCTTTAAAAAAGAGTAATAACTTAAATTCTTTTGATTTTGTTAGAATCGTTGAGTTTTTTTTTTTTTTCCCTTGAGTTACCTGTAGGTTACAGGCTTAGATTGTTGTGGTTGTGAGGACGGCTGCTGAAGAAATTGTTGAAAGTGATTCGGCGGGAGAGAAGCCATGGCCGAGGTGTAGAGAGAGAAGGAGAAGAAGAAGACGATTTGGGGAAATGTTTGTTGGGAAGAGACTATTTTGTATTTGCCCGTTGGGGCTTCAAGTATTGGGAAATTCTGGAATTTACTTTCTTCCTGTAAATATAGTCCATAGAGGCATAGAATATTTAGATTCCAAATTCTCATTAAGAAATTTTTTCCACGTGAAGTCAAATATTTTTACACTAATTTCTCCTTATTATCTATTTACGAATCTCTCATCATCATCACAATATTTATCCAATTCACAAATCTAATTTTCTCATTATCAAAATAAATAAATATCAGTTATCTTTGATTAATTCTAACACAAAAACTTATTATATGCAATATTGTATACATTCATTTCAGTCATTCACACATGTTCTTTATAAATACATCCACAAGCTTAATTCACACACATTTTTTATAAATACACCCACAAGCTTAATTCACACACACATTTTTTATAAATACACCCACAAGTTTAATTCACACACATTTTTTATAAATACACCCACTGACAGCTCAATTCACACCCACATTTTTTATAAATGCACCCACTGACAGAAATTGAAAATGGTCGTCTTCTCCGAGCAGTTTTCGGTCACCTCAGGCCGGCCTGAGTCGGAAGCTGCAATTTACGATGACCTTAATCCTTAAATATTTTATATTTCTTTAAATATTCTTTAATACTAATTATTATGGGTCAATGTTATTTTGTATTACATGTAATAATATATCTTACCACATGCAATAATATATGTTACTATATATTATAATGTGGGTTACTTAATCAATAAAAAAAATATAAAAATATAAAAGAATCGGTATTACTATATAAAATTGTGTTATTATTACATGTAATAATTTTTTTTACTACATAAAAAATTATATGTTACTACATACTACAGTTTGAATTACTACATTAAATGTTACTATATGTAACTTTATCAAATGATCTAATATTTTTCGCATCATCCTACAATAAAACATTTTGAATTACAACATTATTATTGTGTTTACTACATTCGATAATATATGTTACTACATATTATAATGTGAGTTACTACATCAATAAAAACACTAGAAAAAACGTGTTACTAAATAAAAGAATTTGTATTATTATATAAATAGTTTGTGTTATTACTACTCGCGTTCGACAATAAAATAAAAGATAAAAAATCACATAAACGAGTAAAATAAACGGATTAAAAATTACGAATTAAGCTGTCAGTGGGTGTATTTATAAAAAATATGTGTGTGAATTAAGTTTGTTGGTGTATTTATAAAAAATGTGTGTGTGAATTAAGCTTGTGGGTGTATTTATAAAGAACATGTGTGTGAATAAGTGAAATGCATATATGCAATATTTTATACAAGACTAACCCTAATTCTAAATAAATACAACACGTTTAGTTTCGGTATCAATCTAATCACCATTTTTAGTCTCGGTAATCACCACCTTTACAATTATTATAAAAAAAAAAAATCAATCTTTAATTGTGTTGCAATTTCATACGATGACGTGTTGAAGCGACACATGAGATGACACATATATATTTTTTTTAATTTTCCACGTCACATTATAAATTGAATACTCCGTAACATTTTATAAAAATATTATTTATACGGGAGGAGGATATGATGAGGTGAAAATTCGGCTTTATGGTGGTTAATTATATAACTTATAACAAATTAACAATAGGATTGTATGTCAGTATGTGTGAATAATTGGGAATATTAATTCATTTATAAAAATCAAATAACAATAAATAGTAAGTGAGTCGAGTTTAAAAAAATAATTAATAATAAATAGTAAAAATAAAAAATTGTCAATTAATAATAAATAGTAAAAAAAAAAAATCAATTAACAATAGGGATGTAAGTGAGTCAAGTTTCGAGCTACTCGAGTAACTACCGAATTCGAGCACATATATACTCAATTCGAAAGGCTCACAAGCCTTATCGAGCTTAGACAATATTTATTATTTTAGTTTTAATATATAATTTATATTTATATACAACTAATTAAGGGTGTGTTTGCAAATTATAGTGATAGATTCAAAGTGATTAAAATTGATTTTTGCAATAAAATTGAAAGTTGATAGTGTTTTAAAATTAAGCACTTTAAATCAATTATATCTATTAGATTAAGGTGGTATTTGAGTAAATTTAGGGGTGGCAATTTACGACACGATAGCACGATATGAATTCGACACAAAAATCGCAAGTTAGTGTTTGGTCTTGTAGGGTTCGTGTCTTTGTCGGGTCGATCCGATAACAAGATAAAAATTTCGTGTCGTGTTCTTGTCGGATTCATGTCGACCCATTAAGCACAATAAAATTAATAGATAACTCATTAATCTGTTATTTACCTGATATGAGTCATATGACACGACACGATAACGATACGTATCTGATAATGACATGATAATTTTTTTAATTTAAATACAATTTTTTATTTTTTTATATATTTAAATACAATTTTAAATTTTTTTTATTTTTTTATCGTGTCGTTATCCTGTCATGTTATGTCGACACAAAAATTATCATGTCGTGTCGACAAGAAAATTATCGTGTTCGTGTCGTGTCAACACATATCCTTATTGTGTTATGTGTCGTGTTTGACTAATTAGATACCGATTAAAGATGGTCAAATTCCGTATCAGATCACAAATTTAAATTTTGTGCACCACTTTGACTCGTTTTATGGTGGATTTTTTTTTTTTTTTTTGATTGATTAGAGACGGTGGTATCCGTATCTAAAACTCTTGAAACTAAAAGTCGTATCTAATTCATTTATAATGAGAGATGGTTTTATTTTCGATTTTAAATCTCGATTTTATACTAAATTCGTATCTATTAGAGATAGAATGAACCTCTAACCCTAAATTTCAATATCAAAATTAACCTTTTATTTTGTAGTGTAGATTATTAACTAATCTACAGTGTAAATGTCTTTTTAGAGTTTGCATACTTTCCCTTCCAAAATACTAGTCAAAACAATAAAATAGTATTTTGTTAAGGTGGAATAACGATGAAGGGTCAATTAAAGTGGGAATCATGATTTACAATAAAAGAATTAGACTCAATAGAGGTGAGATGCATATGAAAAATCACTCATAGAACGGATCAATTTAGAACTTTATTATAATTCTCATCTCATTTAAGTATGTTTTTTTAAATCTCACACTCAATTCATATTTAAAATTATCTATAAATTCATTGTTTGGAAAATTTGTACCCCATTCATCTCACTATATATTATCAATTTTTTATTTTGAGTTGTCTCACTATATATATATATATATATATATTACTCATTCTATTTTTGATAAACAATTTATTTATTATTTTATTATACTCTCTCTTTATCACATTCATAGATATTGTTACTTTAAATGTCTTAATATTCATAACATTTGAAATTCAACCTTTCTAATTTGTCTATGTCATTATTTGAAATGTCATATTAAATGTTATTTTGAATAATGTAACATGTAGGTTGAAGATTTAGAAGATTTTACAATAATCTGAAAGTTAGAATATTCAAGAATGAAGGAGAACCTCATAAATCATGTGGTTGCAATCCAAAAGCTTCAAAAACTACATGAAAGCATACGAAAGGATCTATACAAGTTGAGAAGGTTGATATCCTAAAAGTATTTTTATTGTGTTTTTAGTGTTTAGTTTTCTGTTGTGTCTATATATTTTTTATATTCAATTAAAGTCAGTGTTACACTATTTGTCATCACATTCAGTGTAACATCATTCTGTTTTTTTTTAAATACAAGCACACTTTTAGTCGACATCAGGGCATTGTGAAGTTTAGATAGTGTTCGAAGAACAAACCTTCGAATGTTGGAGACCAAGTTTAAAAATCTTAGAATGAAAGAAGATGAGATCATATCATCTTACAATGACAAAATAGTGAGATTGTCAATAATCACATTCTCTTGGTGATCCTATAGCCAATGTGAGAGTAATACATAAAATTTCCTAAGGTTGTGTTTGGATGTGGGGATTTGATTTGAGAAGTCATTTCAAATGAATGGAGTTAAAAATGCATGGATTTCAAATGACATGGTTTTAGTGAGTATTTGAAATCCTCTCAATTTTAACTAAAAAATGTGTGGACAAAAATCTAAGTATTTGAAATCCATTCATAATCCAAACAAGTGGAGTGGATTTTGAATGATGAATTTAAAATCCATAGATCAAATCCCTCCATCCAAATGGAGCTAAAAGATTTGATGCAAAAAATTTGTGCTATAGAAAAGGCAAAGGACACTGATAAATTGAGTCGAAATGAATTAGTGAGCGCGCATTCTTAGAATTATGAGATGAAAACTAATCAATTTGATAAAACTAAAGATGACAAGAAGGTGATTTTTATAAAGGAGAGACATCATAGAATTCAGAAATCCAGCCAATCATTACTAAAGCTGGTTCGGATGATGATGTGATGGATTAATGTTATAACAGTCCAGACGACACTGCCTTGATCACAAATCATTTCAACAAGTTTTTGAAGAAGACAATGAATAGATCGAAAGAAAATATTCAACCAAAGATCCAAATCAACACAACAACAACCGTAACAAAAAGAAGGAAAAATCAATTTCAATCAAGACTATCACAAAGTGAAGGTAAACCAAGGTATGATCCTAAATATAGAAAATCGATTCAATGCATATTTTGAGTATGATCATTATGCAAACGAATGTGTCAATACGAAACTGAAGCAAAAACTAAATTTTAATGATACCTTAACATATACACAAATTTGATTATTATATATATATGTAAAAACCATAATAAACTTTTTTATAAATATATTTAATTAATTTGTAATTTACAATATATATTCAATAAATTTGTAGTAAAAATCTAATAGTAATAAAACATGATAAAATTCATAAAATGCAGTATTTTTATTTGGTTTTTAATATATATAATTTGTGAAAACTTAGTAGTAAGAATCACGCAAATTCGAAGAGTTTAAACATAAAAATAACCCCAAAATGTAAAAAGTTATTAAAAATTTTAACAAAAAATGAAGTAAGAAAATTATGAATCACCGTTATCATTCTTCCACCCACCAAATAAATCTTGAATTTATATCATGTTATCAATTATGACAATAAAAATAAAATAAAAATATGAAATAGAAATTTTATTGAATTTTTTTCCAACATTCTTTAATTTTTAAAAGTGATGTTTATTTTGGGATGAAAAATTCGAATTTAAAATTTTAAAACTCCATCCATATTCTAGAGTGAAATTTAAATTCATGATATTTTCCCACATTCTTTAAATACTCTCACTCCCACCTCCAACACTCTATTTTTTAAGGAATCGTCTTTTACATTCTTGTAACCATATATATGCCATTTGAATTTCAAGTGAGGGACCCTTTTTTTTTTTTTTTGCGTTCGAAGAAAAAAATGTGAGGGACTTTTCGTGTCTAATGGCTTCATCAAATTTAATTTCAGAAATCGTCTCAAAAAATGATTAGTGTTGCGTCAGAAAATAATGAGTAGTGATTGCTAATTCTCCATGCCGGATTACAACTCTCGAGTGATGTTTGTGTGGATAATTCCTTTCTAAACTTCCGTAGACCTGCAAAAACACGCAGGAGAGGATTGTGACGTGGAATCTCCGACGCTCAAATCAGATAATACTCTCGAGAGAATTAAGGTAGAGCTACCCAAATCAAAGGGAAGCTCTCTCAGAAAATAAGATGATATCGAATGTAATATTCTCTTAATCAATATGCACTATCACTCTCAAGTGTTTTCGTGTGTAATTGTAATGGCGTTTTCATGTTCTCAATATATCCGATAATAATCATAATAATAACTTAGAAAATGTACCTGGAAAAGGTTGTCTTTTTCCATTTTTTCTCAACTTCCAAACCCTAGACTCGGTCCAAGGCCCATTCTTTCCTTCCACGCCGTCCACCTCTATCTTCCCGGGATCCACTCCGCTTCTCCAGTCTTAACTCCCCTCAGAATTTGGGGCTTACCTCTGTTTGACCAAGCCTCAGTCCACGTAGCCCTAGGCTTGGGCTGAGAATATGGGCCGAGGGCTAGGCTTATCATTCCCTGATGGAGTTGGGCTTATGGGTCATTCTTCCATTCATCTCTCAAGGGACTTGACCCAATCTCTTGCTATTGTTAAGTTGGGCCACTTCATGTGCCTACCTTCATTACAAATTTACAATTGACCTCCTAAGAGGCTCATTGGGTTATTCACAAAATATACAATCAATGGTGTATTTATCACCTTGTGAAATGAGTACATATACTTGGTGAAGATAACCCATCGTTTATCCACGTGTCGTCACCTTATAGGGCGACATTATTGAGAATAGTATTTTGTTGCTTTATTTCTCTTGGGCTTGTATCATTATTTCGGCCCACTTCCTTTCTTTTATTTTAGGCCCATAGTTGTGAAACCTAAATAAATATATATCTTATTTAGGTAGATATATATAACACGCCGCAGTATGTAATTTGTAACAACATATGCAGTTATTCTTTGGCTATTCAATTCAAGAAGCAGTTTCTCATGATTCCTTCCATATATTAGTTTTATCATGGTACCAGAGCGACTATTCTGGTTGATTCACTCGCTTCAATAAACATACGATTTCCGCTGCAATCAAACATGACCGGCAACGACAAGACGACCGAGAAAGAAGTCGGTGAGGGTTCCAAGTCAATGCCCGTCGTGATAGATTCGATGTCCCCGTATTATTTGCACGCCTCCGATAAACCTGGAGACGTCTTCGTCGGGTCGATGTTGAAAGAACACAACTATGGTGATTGGGTCGATGATATGACCACTTCTCTTTATGCCAAGAACAAATTTGGGTTCGTTGATGGTAGTATTCCGATGCCGACAACAGACGATCCGTACTTATCGCATTGGACGAGGGCTAACGCCATGGTGAAGGCATGACTGCTTAATAGCATGTCGCCGGAGATGCGGCAGTCCGTAAAATACAGAGCGACCCAAGAAATATGGGAAGATTTAAAGGAACGATTTGGTAAAGAAAGTGCTCCTAGGGCGTATGAATTACGACGAGCAATTAGTCAAATCCGCCAAGAGGGTGACTCTGTTGCTGCGTACTACAGCAAACTCCGAAAGATTTGGGATGAAGCAAGTTCAATCTCTCCAGTTCCCACATGTTCGTGCGCAGGATGTTCGTGCAATATAGCCAAATTGTTGGCAGAAGCAAGGGATCGAGATCGACTATACGATTTTCTCATGGGTTTAGACGAAGTGTACTGCCCCATACGAACACAGATTCTTGGATCACGGCCCGTCCCGACACTTAGTTCGGCATACCATCTTGTCTCGGAGGATGAACAACACCGTTCGATTTCATCCGCGCGAAGAACCAGTGTTGAAGCTGCTGCGTTCCAGGCCCAGACCAAGAAGGAGGTTGATCATAGGCCATCGGCTCCCAAGGAGGGTCGATACTGCACCCATTGCAAGAAGACCAACCATAACGTCGACACCTGTTTTGAAAAAAATGGTTATCCACCAACATGGAACCGTCATGGACAGGATGGGAGACGTGACGGACGAAGCCAGAACACCAAGCGAACTGGACAGTCGCTGGCAGCGCAGGTGGCGCCTGAGGGGACTGCAATACCTGGACTGAGCGCTGAACAAATGGCGCGACTCACAGAGTTCGTTCGAACTGAATTTCACGGCAATTCGGACGGACCCCCAACACCAACAGCCCATATGGCAGGTACAGTACTAAACTTTTCTCAATCTTGGATCATAGATTCGGGTGCGAGTGAACACATCTCATGTCGAGATGAGGCGTTAATCGATAAAAGGCTTGCGGCATCCGAACCACCAGTGAAAATTCCCAATGGAGAAGTAATCTCCATTCACTCAATCGGGAAAATCAGTTTGGGACATGGATTAAATCTCAGTCGTGTCCTATTTATTCCACAGTTCCATTGTAACTTGATTTTTGTTAGCCGACTCATCGCCGAGTTAAACTGCACCTTCATATTTTTTCGTGATTTATGCGTTATACATGACTCACACTCGAAGAGGCTGATTGGAGTGGGTAGGTGTCGCGATGGCCTATATTACCTTGAACCATCAAAGAGTAACAGGGCTGTCTTAGCTGTTTTTGGAGACTCAAATTTATGGCATCGTCTCTTAGGCCATACATCATATAGAAAATTAAAACATGTTAGTAACCTGGACTCGTGTATAAGAGAACCTGATTTTTGTGATTCGTGTATTCGTGCAAAGCAAACTCACTTACCTTTCCCTGTTAGCCGTATTTAAACTTCCGCGTGTTTTGAGTTAATTCATTGCGACGTATGGGGCCCCTATAGATGTGATTCGTTGTCAGGTGCCCGTTACTTCTTGTCTATTGTGGATGATTATAGCAGGGGAGTGTGGGTGTTCCTTATTCACAGAAAGTCTGAAGTTTCAAATTTTTTAATTCAATTCTGCAATATGATTTGTTGGTCCCAAAGTTGAGTTAAGATTGAGTAAGCTAAGAAAGTCTAGAGGGGAGGGGTGAATAGACTTTCAAAAATCTTTCAAAATATCAGAATATGCAATGCGAAATTTAGTCTTCTTATGTACTGTACTGTGCTTACTCAGCTCAGATCAGTACTTTCAGAATAATATGGGCCTTACTAGTTTATACTCAACTTTTATCTAGATCTTTATCTTTGTAAATTCTACTATTCTTGATTAAACAATTCAAACAAATATCAAACAGTAAAGTAAAGAACACAGAATTTTATAGTGGTTCGACAAATGTCTACATCCACTCTCACAACTCCAGTTGTGAAGTTTTATTACTCTTCTTGAGCTTCTTGTGGCTTAAAGTCCCAAGATTAAGACTTTGATCTTTTCGATTATACCTCCAGGTATATCTTCGATCTACTAGTAATTCTACAAGTAACTAGCACACTTGTTTTACAAAATACAAACTTTAAACTTGAAAAGTAAAACTTCTCTTTGAATAGCCTTTGATTCTTCTCTTCAATTCAGTGGCTTCTTCTTCTTCAATCTCCTTCAACTCTGTGAGTTCTTGCTTGTAGACTTGCTCTTGAATTCTCTAAGATCAGTAATTGCTTCAGTAGTAGCAGTAGTCTATTCAAGTAGGAGATCACACAGTATTTATAGAACTTAGTATGACAGTTAGCAGTTTGTGAACTAACTTTCAACTAACTCTAAAACTGTTTTTGTAACTTCTTCTTGTAACCGACTTTGTAACTTCCTTCCAAGTCAGCATCTCTTCAATAAATCTCCAGTTACACCTTAAATAAGCTTTCCAAACTTATTCTTCAATTTCACTAAATCAGCACAGTAACTTACTGTTCTGATTTTTACTCTTCGGATTTTACTCTGCTGATTTTTACTCTTCTGACTCAATCAGCACAGTAACCAAAAACTTTTCAAAACTTCTCCAGATTTCTTCTCAGCTTATCTTCAACTCTTCTTTAAGTCTTCTTAGTCTGAAGTAGTCCTCTGAGTCTTCATTAGTCTTCTTAGTCTTCTTCTAATCTATTCTTAATCTAGTGTTCTGATTTTACTGTTCTGAGCTTTACAATGCTGAATACAATAGGATACAACTTTACATATATAAAACCTATCTATACATCAACTGAACTATATACAGATGAGTATATCAAAGTCCTATACTATAAGCTGTCTATACAATACAAAACATCAGCTTAGTTCCTAACAGTTCATATATCAGATCAGTAAATAATAAGATCAGTAACTCATAAGATCAGTAACTCATGTAAGTTCAATAACTTCCATATAAGATCAGTAAATATCTAAGATCAGTAAACACATAAGATCAGTAACTTACATATCAGATCAGTAAACATATCAGATCAGTAAGCACATCAGATCAGTAACTCAGATTAGTAACTCAGATCAGTAACTCAGTTTCAAATATTTCATATAAGATCACTAAAAATATTCTCAGTTTCCATACTCAGATCAGTAATCTTATTTCACATGACTCAGTTAAGATCAGTAGTTTTACTCTAAATATTACTCAATAAGATCAGTAAACTTATTTCAGTTAGCATTAAGATCAGTAATCTCAATTTAAGTTTCTCATCAGATTAGTAAGCTTAGATTCAGATGACTTAGTTAAGATGACTTAGAACCACATATATCACTAACTTTAAGTTGTTTTTGGCCATCAAAACATACTTTCATCAACTAGAACATTGTTTATAGGATTCATATCCCAACAATTTCCCCCTTTTTGATGAAGCCAAAACTACTTAAATGTTAATAAATCAGTAGTTAAGTATGTAGTCAATCATAACAGTTCATCAATTCAGAAATCCAGATTATATTCAAATAAGATCAGATATTACAACTAATCACAGAATATAAAATAAACACAAAATATACAAATAAAGATTAAGGATAGAAATGTTATCTTCTGAGCTTGTCCTTCATCTTCATTCTGCATTTTCAAATTCTGAATGCCACATACATTCTTGCCTTGATATCCATCATATGTTGATGATCAGTGATTCCTTCTTCCTTGATAATCTCAGCAATAATGTTGTTAATTTCCTTATAATCAGGTTCTCCACTTTCGAGTCTTGGAGGTTCCCAATTAGGTTCTTCAGGGCATAAAATCTTTGTTCCAGCACGATTAGCCACTTGTGCTATGTCTTCCCAGAATTCTTGATCAATGTTCAGCATAAATTCTTCAAAATCAATAAATTCTGCTTCCTTGCTAGAATGATCACCAAACTTCTTCACAATGAAGTTTGCAATCTGCCATTTCTTCTTCAAATTCTTCCAGTATTCCATATGTTCAGTCAACACGATGAAATCCACAAAGTTTTCATCTTGAAAATCTTTGTCAAACTGTTTTCCTTCAGCTTTCTTTTTAGCATTCATCTTTTACTTTAAAGCTGTGACTCGATTATCAAATCTTGTCTTCAAGAACTTGACATCCTTTTCTTTCTTCTTTTTCAAGTTTTCCTCTTCACTTGTCATAACAGCTTTCATCTTGCTCTTTGATCTAGTCATTCTTTCAGCTTCTTCCTCTTGTTGTTCTTCATCAGATAGAACTAGCTTCCTTTTCCTCTGACTTGAACTTTCAGCAATGTCAGGTCTCTTCTCAACAATCTCTTGACCTTGTTGCTTCTGTTGCTTTCTTTGCTTCAGCTTTTCATTCAACATATGAATTTCAGCTCTTAATTCATCCTGACTTACAACCAGCTGAGCTTGTTGTGACTGTGTTTGTTCCATTACTTGTCCTGTCTTCCCCCTTTTTGGCTTCATCATGCCACTCCTTCAGGGAAGATATGTGTTGTTCCAGCTTCGTATGCAACACCTGAGACAAATTCTTCTCTTGGACTCTATGAAGGTCAAATATCTTGGACATTGTATACTCCATTACCTTCTCATAAGAGTGTTCAGACTGCATCTTGTTCATCCTATCAGTAGCTTCCTGAAACATTTGAACAGCAGCTTCCATCTTTGCTTGAAGTTCAGCATTCTGCTTTTTCAATTGCTCAAATTCAGAAACATCAGAATCCTTCTCAACATGATCTGTTCTGATCTCTTCTTGCACATCCTCAATAGGATCAGTAGATTGAATAGGAATGCTTTCCAATTCTTCAGCATTTACATCCTGAATTTCAACAGCATCAGTTTCCTCAATCACAACAGTTTCTTCAAGTTCAACAGTGTTCTCAAACACTTCTGTTGCATTGATAATGTCTTCATCAATTTCCATAAAATCTTCTTCAGCAGCAGTTTCTTCAACATCCTTCTCTTCACTAAATAAATCTTCATCAGAGACAGGAGTTGCAATCTTCTCAACAGTGTACTTGATCCCTGTTAATCTTTCAACAAGAAGTACAACAGATTCTGGAGTGACTAACTCAAGAAAAGAGTTAACACCAGCTGCTTGCATTTGTTCTGCTTCCCAATCATCAAAGATTGAAGCACCTCCCATTCCTTCCATGATAGCTAAACATTCCTTCCAAGTACTCCTCTTAAGATACACCCAAGTGCCTATCCTAAGGAGCTTCTCAAATTCAACAGAACTTTCATCTAAACCAGGAAATTGTTTCAACAATGCTATTCTCAGATCAATCCTGATTCTATCCTCTTTGTCACAAATAGTGTACTCCATCAAATCAGCAGGTTTGGGAGTAATAAATTCAGGTTCAGGAGATGAGGAAATGTCAATGGGTTCAGAAGAAGGTTCAAATTCATGTTCAGTAGAGTGAGCATGAACCTGTAATGGGGATTGATGTGGTGAAGATTGATGTGAAGTTTGTTGTTGAGGGGTAGAAATAGAAGTAGGCTCAAAGGTAGTGAGCTGAGGTGATGAATGGGGAGTGTTCTGAGTCTCAGAAAAGTAGTGATCTGATCCTCCAGAACATGAAGGTTGAGGATTTTGGGGTTCAGGTTGGCTTGGTTCAGAATCAGAAGGGGTAGGGGAGACAACAACTAACTTCCTCCTAACACTCCTTGATTTAGTCCTCTTATGAATAGCAATTGGACTAGGAACACTAACCTCTTGCTCATCTGAGCTTGACTGCACCACAGTTTCCACAAACCGAACTGTTGGTTCCGAGGCAGCAGTAGCAGACCTTCCTCTTCTTAAAGTAGTCCTGCTCGAATCATGCTTTGATTTTGATCGAACCTCAGTTTGATCATCCTCCGATTGATACATTGAAGCTCCAGACTCCTCTGCTTCAATTTCTTGAGTGTGTTCCAAGGGGTTATCTTGTTCAAATTGAACAGACTCCTTCTTCATCAAGAACTTCCCATGATGGAATTTCTTGGGATTGCTCCAATATGGTTTCTTCACCAGCTGAGGCAGCAAGAAACTCAGCTTGTTTCCAAACCCTAACTTTGATTTCAGGGAGAATTCCAAAGTGTCCTCATCAAATAACACCTTTTCCTTTTCAGTCAATAACCTCTCCAGGAAGAATCCTTGCCAATCACCTTCCACTCTGTCGATGATCGCAGCCATAATTCTAATTTTAAAACTCGATAAGGCATCCTGGCTATGATGTTGCCCTAACAAGCATTTTCCAGCAATATCCATTAAGAACTGCAACCCAGTAGGAAGTACATCCTTCTTCAAATTCGTCAAGGTCTCTGTCTCCACACCTGTCCATCTTCCTACGCACTCCTTTTCTTCTCCAGCTTTGTAGGTCATGATATCTACTGGACCTTGTGGTAAGTCCAACATTACTTCGAGAATATCTCTCGTAATGGTGACTTTGTGTCCAGCTAGCATGGAGTGAACACCATTTTTGTCTCCTTGGAGTTGTAGATAGAATTCCACCGCTTCCGGTTCGTAAACATTCGCGGGAAATGACTCCAGAAACTTCTGTAGGCCGCATTCTTCACACATGTTTAAGATAGCTTGATTTTCTGCACTGTGTCTGCCATTGAAGTAGACAGCGTTCTCCACGAAAATTCCCTTCTTTCGCATCCATAAATTCGAATCAAAAGTTCCTGCTACTTGATTAGCTTCATTAATAATATTGATAGTTGCCATTTGAGAATTTTGTAGAAATCAAATTTTGCAGAAGTTAAGAAGTTAAGATATTTCCAGAAATAAGCTCGTAAGAACGAAGAAGATGAAGTGTGATTGTTTTTGTTATAATTCAAAACCAATCTAGGGCTAGGATTGAATTAGATTATTATAAAGAATGGTTGGGATTAAATCTCGAAATTCGAGTTAAACAATAACTGTTCACATTCTAGAAACATTCTTAATTTTTGGAGCCAACTAGTGTTTGATAAATACACCACAATTTTTAGGTTAGAAATAGAGGAGTGTATCAATCTTCTCTATCAATAATCTGAAAATATGAACAATTTTTGACTTAGAATAATCTAAACCAAAAGACTGTTCTGATGCAAATCAGCACAGTAGTTTCCAAAACAATTTCACTTCATTTTCTTACTTATTTTTAAAGAAAATTTCACTTATCTGGATCAGCTGAGTACTGTGATCAGCTGAGTAACCTTTTTAGAAATCAGATCAGTAGATGAATCAGCACAGTAGATTTCAGATCAGTAGATGGGTCAGCACAGTAATCCTCAGATCAGTACCCAAATTCTCTGATTTCATCTTTTTGATATCAGCACAGTAATCCTCAGATCAGTACTGTGTCCGATCAGTAGATTTCTTGTCGACAGATTAGTAGTAAACATGTCTTTCTGTAGACAGATTAGTCAGTAATCAGATTAGTTCTGTAGAATAACTGAATTGTAATCAGATCAGTACTGTAGACAAAGAAACTTTGTAATCAGCACAGTTCTGTAGACAAGTCAATGTATTAATCAGAATATATCTGTAGACTGCTATAGTCTGTAATCAGATCAGATTAGTAGACTTCTTCAATTTAGTAATCAGATCAGTTCCCCCTTCAATGGAGAATTCCTCTTCTGTGCCTGTTTCACCTTGGTAGAAGTGTTAGTTCATGAGATATGAGTGTAAAACAGTACAGATTAGTAACAATATGCATAATTTAATGATCACATCAAGATTTATGCTAAAGTGACTTAGTGATCTGAGTCAACAAAAGGATCTTTAAGAAATCACAGATTCCCCCTTAATGTGTATTCTCAGTGTCCCTCAGCTTTACCAGCTTCCTCATTGGGATTAAGGTCACTTTAGTAACCTTGTTACCTGTTTTAGTGATCTGACATAGGATTGTCTAGATACCACTTGAGTTTTGATGTACTGCTCTTACTTTCTGCTTTATCTTTCTCTTGGTATAAGATCAGTACCTGAAATGTTAGCACAGTTCTATATACAAACAGAATCCATATCTATCAATCCTAAACTAATGCACAATTCTCTGAATCTCACTTCAGCCAATGGTTTTGTAAAAATGTCAGCTCTTTGAATATCAGTATGAATCTTTTCCATTCTAATATTCTTCTTTTCAACATGATCCCTAATAAAATGATGCCTAATATCAACATGTTTGCATCTAGTATGGAGAACAGGATTTTGAGTGATGGCAATGGCACTATTACTGTCACAATATATAGGTACATTAGATTCTACAACATTGTAGTCTCTGAGTTGTTGTATTAGCCAAAGAAGCTGACTACAACAACTACCTGCAGCCATATATTCTGCTTCAGTAGTAGAAGTTGCCACACTTGTTTGTTTCTTTGAAAACCATGAAATGAGCTTAGTTCCTAAGAATTGACATGAACCTGAAGTAGATTTTCTATCTATTTTGCAACCTCCAAAGTCCGAGTCTGAATAACCACTTAAAGATATATCATCATCTGCAGGATACCATAATCCTCGATTAATGGTCCCCTTTAGATATTTCAATATCCTTTTAGCAGCTTCCAGATGACTTTCCTTGGGGTTTGCTTGAAATCTTGCACATACTCCAACAGAAAAAGCAATATCAGGTCTGCTGGCAGTTAGATAGAGTAGAGAGCCAATTAAAGCACGATAGTGAGGTTGGTCAGAAGACTTACCTCCTTCATCAGGATCCATTTTGTATGTAGGTTGCATGGGCACACCAACTGTTTTACAGGTTTTAATACCAAATTTATCTAGCAAATTCTTAGTGTACTTTGCTTGATTTATAAAGATACCTTCTGAGGTTTGTTTTACTTGAAGACCAAGAAAATATGTCATTTCTCCCATCATAGACATTTCAAATTTACTTTGCATGAGTGTAGAAAAGCTTTCACTCAGGTTTTTGTTGGGTGATCCAAAGATAATATCATCCACATAAATTTGAACAAGTAATATATCATTACCTTCTTGTCTTCTAAACAAAGTTCTATCAACTTTGCCTTTTGTAAAACCATTTTCAAGTAAGAATAAAGAAAGAGTATCATACCATGCTCTTGGGGCTTGTTTCAATCCATAGAGTGCTTTCTTTAACCTGTATACTTGGTGACTATTCACTTCAAAACCAGGTGGTTGTTCTACATAAACTTCTTCAGCAAGTATACCATTCAAAAATGCACTTTTCACATCCATTTGATATACAGTAAATTTCATATGTGCAGCATAAGCAAGGAACAATCTTATAGCTTCTAGTCTAGCTACAGGAGCAAAAGTTTCATCATAATCAATACCCTCAGCTTGAGAGTAGCCCTGAGCAACTAATCTAGCTTTGTTTCTAACTACAAGATCATTTTCATCCCTTTTGTTCTTGAAAATCCACTTAGTACCTACAACATTATGATTACTAGGTCTATCAACAAGTTCCCAGACTTCATTTCTAGTGAACTGATTAAGTTCTTCTTGCATGGCTACAATCCAGTTACTATCACTTAAAGCTTCAATCACAGTTTTAGGCTCAATAGATGATAGAAAACAACACCAGCAAAATAAAGACTTACTAGGTTCTTCCTTTGAATCAAACAATTGTTTTCTAGTTTTAACACCTATACTAGAATCACCTAGAATCAGATCAGTAGAATGAGCAGACTTCCATGTCCTTCTATTCTTAACAGTACCATCATTTACATCATGCAAATTATCATGCAGATCAGTATCATTTATATCAGCAGTTTTGTTCATAGGAGAGCAGTCATTCAATTCTTTTATTTCAGAAGTATTAGATGACTCACCTTTGTCTTTTACCTTTTCTTTGTCAGAATCTTGATCTAGAACTTTCAGGAAAGGATTATATGCTTGTACAGATTCATAAATTCCTGTATCATCATCTTCATTGTTGTTTTGAAGCTGTAGTTTGTCAACTTTCTTACTGAGCTGATGATCAGCAGAGTCCTGTACATTCTCATCAAAGACAACATGGGGTGTTTCTTCCACACATAGAGTAGAGTAATTAAACACTCTAAATGCTTTGCTTACAGAAGAGTATCCTAAGAATATCCCTTCATCAGCTTTTGCATCAAAAGCATTCAATTTACTTTTGCCATTGTTATGTATGAAACACTTACAGCCAAAAATATGAAAATAAGAAACTCTTGGTTTTCTACCTTTCCATACCTCATAAGGTGTTTTACCATGTACCTTATTAAGAGCACTTCGATTTTGAGAGTGGCAAGCTGTGTTAATAGCTTCTGCCCAAAATTTCTGAGGTGTGTTGAATTCTGCAATCATGGCTCTGCAAGCTTCTTTTAGTGTTCTGTTTCTCCTTTCTGCAACACCATTTTGTTGAGGGGTTCTGGCTGCACTTGTCAAATGCTGTATGCCAGACTTAGAACAATAGTCAGAAATGTAACAATTAATAAATTCAGTCCCCTTGTCACTCCTAATCATGACAATGGGATGACCTTTTTCAACCTGCAATTTCTTCAATAGATCTGGAAGTAGTGTTTGTGTATCACTCTTTTTGTGTAGAAAGACTACCCAAGTGAACTTAGAATAATCATCTACAACAACTAGAGTATACCTTCTTCCATTTAATGTAGGAGGAGTGATAGGACCATGAAGATCCATATGCAAGAGTTCTAAAACTCTGCTTGTTGAAAGAGTAGGAATGGACTTAAATGAAACCCTTACCTGTTTACCTTTTTGACAGGAATCACATACTTGTGACTTGGAATAGATTTCATTAGGAATGCCCTCAACAAGATGTTCTCTAGCAATCTTGTTGATTATCTTAAAGTTTAGATGGCAGAGGCGTTTATGCCAGAGCCAACTATTTTCTTTAGGACTCTTAGTAATAAGACAGGCATTCTTAGGACAACTATTCCAGTTCACAATGTATATACTTCCTTGTCTTGTGCCAACAAGTAGAACATTGTGAGTCCTTTTATCAATTATTTCACATTTTCTGGTCTTGAACTGAACCTTGTATCCCCTGTCACAAAATTGAGATACAGATAACAGATTATACTTCAAACCTTCAACATAGGATACATCTTGGATTTTAACATCTCCATTCTTGATGAATCCAAATCCTTTAGTGATTGCCACTGAGCTATCACCAAAGATGACTTTTGGTCCTTCCTTCTCATGATAGTCAGTAAGTAAGGCCTTGGTACCAGTCATGTGGTGTGAGCACCCACTGTCTATGTACCAGGTCTCACCAACTGAACCACCTTTCTTGTATAAGTCCAGTCGATCCTGCAAAGTAGTGATCTTAATAATTTAGGTACCCTAGTTTATTGGGGTCCTTGGGGGTTAGTAGCAAGAGGTACCCAAATGAACATTGAGGATTTGAATAAGTGGGACCTCTTCAGTTTCCTTCCAAATTTGTCACAGAACAATACTTTATTAACCAGTTCAGAATTATCAGCAGACTTAGGATCTATTTTTCTGAGATAGCCTTTCCTTGGTTCTATCCCTTTTTCAGTAAGATCAGTATGTCTGTAATAGTTTGAATATGGTCTAAAAGCATGTGGACCATAAGGCTTATAAGTTTGCTTTGGTCTTTTCTCTCCATAGATATCATAAGATAAAGGAGGAGGATAAAGAACAGGTTTGTTATGATAATGAGGCACAAATCTCCTAGGTTTAGTTGAATACAGCTGAGACTGCCTTATGAAAGGAGGTCTAGGCTGTTCCCAACTAGCCTGTGCTTGTCTTGACCTACTGTTCTGAGTCTGTCTCTTCTGATTCCAGTACTGATCTGATCTGGTCAGAGGAGTATGACTCTTCTGGTATGGTCTAGACTGTACTGGTCTTAATACATTCTTCATTTTACCATTCTTGGTAGTGGGAGGGATGTATTTAGACTGTACTTTGAGTTTTGGTTCATCATCATAATTCATAGGTTCTTTTCCTTTATCCAGTTGCAAAGAACTTGTACTAGCTCCATTAGTGTTCTTAAATTCTGAAGTAGATGGACTAGGCAGATCAGTACCTATTCCTCTTTTATCATTTGGAGCTCTATATCTGTCTGAGATTGTTTGATTAATCTTAGTAGAGTTAATCATCCCAGATAGCTTTCGATCTAGGCTCACTACTTCAGATTCTAAGAATCTATTGCGCTCTTCAAGTTTTTCACATTTGATCTTTAAATCATTGAATTCATTAGTCTCTTTGGCTTGAGTTTTAAGCATACCCTGATATAGTTTGTCAATGGATGCATACTTTTCTTGGAGTTGAGACAACTCTTCTGATAGTCTTGCATTTATGACAACTATATTAGGATCCACTTGTAACTGAGCTTCTTTTAGCCTAATGATTTCTTGCTTTAAAGATATATTCTCATCACTAATTTCCATGAATGCTTTGTTAGCTTGTAGAAGGTCTTCTTCAGTCACTCCTTGGGAATGATGAAGACTACTTCCTACACTGCTAACAGCAGCATCACTTTCATCAGTGTCAGAATTGTCACAAGATTGAAATGAGTTAACAGATGATACCTCATCATTTATTTTGGCCATCATTGCCAGTCCATCATCTGCTATGAAGGCTTCATCTTCATTGCTAGAGGGGTAGTCAGATGAAGTCGATGGTAACTCTTCTGATTCCGAATCAGAGTCATTGTAAGCCACCATTGCCTTCTTACCCTTTGCATATTTTCGATCTCTTCTGGCTTTCCTTTCTTCTCGATCTTCAGAACTTAGATCAGGACATTCATATATATAATGACCTGGCTTATCACAATTATAGCAAACAGGATTGTTAGAAGTTCTTTTAGGAGGAGAATGCTTTCTGTTCCTGTCATGCTTGTCAATTGAGTTCCTGTCTTTCTTATCAGAATACTTTCTGTCTCTCTTTTCAGATGAGTTCCTGTCTCTCCTGTTTTCATTAGAGATCTCATCCCTTCTTTCAGAAGAGTTTTGATCCCTTCTGTTCACAGAAGAGTCCCTGTTATTAGAACCCTTAGATTCCTTATAGAACCTCTTGTACCTGCCATATCTCTTGTTCAGTTTGTCAAATCTTTTGATCATAAGGCTCATCTGATCTTTCAGACTTAGATCAGAACCATCTAGTTCATCTTTTATGCTTGAAGCCTTTGTTTTAGATGATCTAGACCCCTTTGAAGTAGAGGCTTTGAAAGCTATGTCCTTAGAGACATCCTTATCCTTATGGATCACAGAAATAGGATCTTCTTCATCTAACTCAAACTCATGTGCCTTAAGTGTTTGGAACATAGTTTCTGCTGGCCAAGAATCAATGTCTTGTGTGGTTTTAATGATCATCTTGACCATTTTCCACCTTTCATCCAAGGCTTTCAAGATTCTCAAGTTAACTTCTCTGTCAGTATAGGTCTTTCCTAATACATCAAGATCATTCATAATTTTGGTAAATCGAGTATCTAGCTCATCAATTGATTCTCCTGGCTTCATTTTAAATGATTCAAACTTTTGGACAGCAGTGGATAACTTGCTTTCTTTGATCAGTGTAGTACCTTCACAAAGAATAGCCAGTTTGTCCCACATCTGTTTTGCAGTCTTACATTTTAATACTTTACCAAGATACTCATTTGGTAAGGTATGTAAAATGTAGTTCTTGGCAAGACTATCCAAATTGTTTTGTTTCATTTCTTCTGAAGTCAGTTCTGACCTGGGTTTGGGGACCAGTGCACCAACTGGTTTAGATGGATCCAGAACAGCAGTGTTTTCCACCATGATGACAATTGGTCCTTCAGTCACCACAGACACCATCAGATCATGGGTTGAGCTAAAGATGGCCTCCATCCTAAGCTTCCAGTAGTCATAATCTGCAATCTTGAACTTAGGCAGCTTGTTCACATTAGTGTCATCCATGTTTGATTAGACAAATAGGATCAGTAGTATAGCAGATAGATTTCAAGTATTCAGATAGTCACAAGTATCAAGAATTAACAGTAAGATCAGTAAAGATGACCTTCAAGATTTACAAGGTTTATCAAGAAACAGCAGTCCTATGAACTACTGCTCTGATACCACTTGTTGGTCCCAAAGTTGAGTTAAGATTGAGTAAGCTAAGAAAGTCTAGAGGGGAGGGGTGAATAGACTTTCAAAAATCTTTCAAAATATCAGAATATGCAATGCGGAATTTAGTCTTCTTATGTACTGTACTGTGCTTACTCAGCTCAGATCAGTACTTTCAGAATAATATGGGCCTTACTAGTTTATACTCAACTTTTATCTAGATCTTTATCTTTGTAAATTCTACTATTCTTGATTAAACAATTCAAACAAATATCAAACAGTAAAGTAAAGAACACAGAATTTTATAGTGGTTCGACAAATGTCTACATCCACTCTCACAACTCCAGTTGTGAAGTTTTATTACTCTTCTTGAGCTTCTTGTGGCTTAAAGTCCCAAGATTAAGACTTTGATCTTTTCGATTATACCTCCAGGTATATCTTCGATCTACTAGTAATTCTACAAGTAACTAGCACACTTGTTTTACAAAATACAAACTTTAAACTTGAAAAGTAAAACTTCTCTTTGAATAGCCTTTGATTCTTCTCTTCAATTCAGTGGCTTCTTCTCTTCAAGTGTACTGCCCCATACGAACACAGATTCTTGGATCACGGCCCGTCCCGACACTTAGTTCGGCATACCATCTTGTCTCGGAGGATGAACAACACCGTTCGATTTCATCCGCGCGAAGAACCAGTGTTGAAGCTGCTGCGTTCCAGGCCCAGACCAAGAAGGAGGTTGATCATAGGCCATCGGCTCCCAAGGAGGGTCGATACTGCACCCATTGCAAGAAGACCAACCATAACGTCGACACCTGTTTTGAAAAAAATGGTTATCCACCAACATGGAACCGTCGTGGACAGGATGGGAGACGTGACGGACGAAGCCAGAACACCAAGCAAACTGGACAGTCGCTGGCAGCGCAGGTGGCGCCTGAGGGGACTGCAATACCTGGACTGAGCGCTGAACAAATGGCGCGACTCACAGAGTTCGTTCGAACTGAATTTCACGGCAATACCTGGACTGAGCGCTGAACAAATGCACTATCACTCTCAAGTGTTTTCGTGTGTAATTGTAATGGCGTTTTCATGTTCTCAATATATCCGATAATAATCATAATAATAACTTAGAAAATGTACCTGGAAAAGGTTGTCTTTTTCCATTTTTTCTCAACTTCCAAACCCTAGACTCGGTCCAAGGCCCATTCTTTCCTTCCACGCCGTCCACCTCTATCTTCCCGGGATCCACTCCGCTTCTCCAGTCTTAACTCCCCTCAGAATTTGGGGCTTACCTCTGTTTGACCAAGCCTCAGTCCACGTAGCCCTAGGCTTGGGCTGAGAATATGGGCCGAGGGCTAGGCTTATCATTCCCTGATGGAGTTGGGCTTATGGGTCATTCTTCCATTCATCTCTCAAGGGACTTGACCCAATCTCTTGCTATTGTTAAGTTGGGCCACTTCATGTGCCTACCTTCATTACAAATTTACAATTGACCTCCTAAGAGGCTCATTGGGTTATTCACAAAATATACAATCAATGGTGTATTTATCACCTTGTGAAATGAGTACATATACTTGGTGAAGATAACCCATCGTTTATCCACGTGTCGTCACCTTATAGGGCGACATTATTGAGAATAGTATTTTGTTGCTTTATTTCTCTTGGGCTTGTATCATTATTTCGGCCCACTTCCTTTCTTTTATTTTAGGCCCATAGTTGTGAAACCTAAATAAATATATATCTTATTTAGGTAGATATATATAACACGCCGCAGTATGTAATTTGTAACAACATATGCAGTTATTCTTTGGCTATTCAATTCAAGAAGCAGTTTCTCATGATTCCTTCCATATATTAGTTTTATCATGGTACCAGAGCGACTATTCTGGTTGATTCACTCGCTTCAATAAACATACGATTTCCGCTGCAATCAAACATGACCGGCAACGACAAGACGACCGAGAAAGAAGTCGGTGAGGGTTCCAAGTCAATGCCCGTCGTGATAGATTCGATGTCCCCGTATTATTTGCACGCCTCCGATAAACCTGGAGACGTCTTCGTCGGGTCGATGTTGAAAGAACACAACTATGGTGATTGGGTCGATGATATGACCACTTCTCTTTATGCCAAGAACAAATTTGGGTTCGTTGATGGTAGTATTCCGATGCCGACAACAGACGATCCGTACTTATCGCATTGGACGAGGGCTAACGCCATGGTGAAGGCATGACTGCTTAATAGCATGTCGCCGGAGATGCGGCAGTCCGTAAAAACAGAGCGACCCAAGAAATATGGGAAGATTTAAAGGAACGATTTGGTAAAGAAAGTGCTCCTAGGGCGTATGAATTACGACGAGCAATTAGTCAAATCCGCCAAGAGGGTGACTCTGTTGCTGCGTACTACAGCAAACTCCGAAAGATTTGGGATGAAGCAAGTTCAATCTCTCCAGTTCCCACATGTTCGTGCGCAGGATGTTCGTGCAATATAGCCAAATTGTTGGCAGAAGCAAGGGATCGAGATCGACTATACGATTTTCTCATGGGTTTAGACGAAGTGTACTGCCCCATACGAACACAGATTCTTGGATCACGGCCCGTCCCGACACTTAGTTCGGCATACCATCTTGTCTCGGAGGATGAACAACACCGTTCGATTTCATCCGCGCGAAGAACCAGTGTTGAAGCTGCTGCGTTCCAGGCCCAGACCAAGAAGGAGGTTGATCATAGGCCATCGGCTCCCAAGGAGGGTCGATACTGCACCCATTGCAAGAAGACCAACCATAACGTCGACACCTGTTTTGAAAAAAATGGTTATCCACCAACATGGAACCGTCGTGGACAGGATGGGAGACGTGACGGACGAAGCCAGAACACCAAGCGAACTGGACAGTCGCTGGCAGCGCAGGTGGCGCCTGAGGGGACTGCAATACCTGGACTGAGCGCTGAACAAATGGCGCGACTCACAGAGTTCGTTCGAACTGAATTTCACGGCAATTCGGACGGACCCCCAACACCAACAGCCCATATGGCAGGTACAGTACTAAACTTTTCTCAATCTTGGATCATAGATTCGGGTGCGAGTGAACACATCTCATGTCGAGATGAGGCGTTAATCGATAAAAGGCTTGCGGCATCCGAACCACCAGTGAAAATTCCCAATGGAGAAGTAATCTCCATTCACTCAATCGGGAAAATCAGTTTGGGACATGGATTAAATCTCAGTCGTGTCCTATTTATTCCACAGTTCCATTGTAACTTGATTTTTGTTAGCCGACTCATCGCCGAGTTAAACTGCACCTTCATATTTTTTCGTGATTTATGCGTTATACATGACTCACACTCGAAGAGGCTGATTGGAGTGGGTAGGTGTCGCGATGGCCTATATTACCTTGAACCATCAAAGAGTAACAGGGCTGTCTTAGCTGTTTTTGGAGACTCAAATTTATGGCATCGTCTCTTAGGCCATACATCATATAGAAAATTAAAACATGTTAGTAACCTGGACTCGTGTATAAGAGAACCTGATTTTTGTGATTCGTGTATTCGTGCAAAGCAAACTCACTTACCTTTCCCTGTTAGCCGTATTTAAACTTCCGCGTGTTTTGAGTTAATTCATTGCGACGTATGGGGCCCCTATAGATGTGATTCGTTGTCAGGTGCCCGTTACTTCTTGTCTATTGTGGATGATTATAGCAGGGGAGTGTGGGTGTTCCTTATTCACAGAAAGTCTGAAGTTTCAAATTTTTTAATTCAATTCTGCAATATGATTTGTTGGTCCCAAAGTTGAGTTAAGATTGAGTAAGCTAAGAAAGTCTAGAGGGGAGGGGTGAATAGACTTTCAAAAATCTTTCAAAATATCAGAATATGCAATGCGGAATTTAGTCTTCTTATGTACTGTACTGTGCTTACTCAGCTCAGATCAGTACTTTCAGAATAATATGGGCCTTACTAGTTTATACTCAACTTTTATCTAGATCTTTATCTTTGTAAATTCTACTATTCTTGATTAAACAATTCAAACAAATATCAAACAGTAAAGTAAAGAACACAGAATTTTATAGTGGTTCGACAAATGTCTACATCCACTCTCACAACTCCAGTTGTGAAGTTTTATTACTCTTCTTGAGCTTCTTGTGGCTTAAAGTCCCAAGATTAAGACTTTGATCTTTTCGATTATACCTCCAGGTATATCTTCGATCTACTAGTAATTCTACAAGTAACTAGCACACTTGTTTTACAAAATACAAACTTTAAACTTGAAAAGTAAAACTTCTCTTTGAATAGCCTTTGATTCTTCTCTTCAATTCAGTGGCTTCTTCTTCTTCAATCTCCTTCAACTCTGTGAGTTCTTGCTTGTAGACTTGCTCTTGAATTCTCTAAGATCAGTAATTGCTTCAGTAGTAGCAGTAGTCTATTCAAGTAGGAGATCACACAGTATTTATAGAACTTAGTATGACAGTTAGCAGTTTGTGAACTAACTTTCAACTAACTCTAAAACTGTTTTTGTAACTTCTTCTTGTAACCGACTTTGTAACTTCCTTCCAAGTCAGCATCTCTTCAATAAATCTCCAGTTACACCTTAAATAAGCTTTCCAAACTTATTCTTCAATTTCACTAAATCAGCACAGTAACTTACTGTTCTGATTTTTACTCTTCGGATTTTACTCTGCTGATTTTTACTCTTCTGACTCAATCAGCACAGTAACCAAAAACTTTTCAAAACTTCTCCAGATTTCTTCTCAGCTTATCTTCAACTCTTCTTTAAGTCTTCTTAGTCTGAAGTAGTCCTCTGAGTCTTCATTAGTCTTCTTAGTCTTCTTCTAATCTATTCTTAATCTAGTGTTCTGATTTTACTGTTCTGAGCTTTACAATGCTGAATACAATAGGATACAACTTTACATATATAAAACCTATCTATACATCAACTGAACTATATACAGATGAGTATATCAAAGTCCTATACTATAAGCTGTCTATACAATACAAAACATCAGCTTAGTTCCTAACAGTTCATATATCAGATCAGTAAATAATAAGATCAGTAACTCATAAGATCAGTAACTCATGTAAGTTCAATAACTTCCATATAAGATCAGTAAATATCTAAGATCAGTAAACACATAAGATCAGTAACTTACATATCAGATCAGTAAACATATCAGATCAGTAAGCACATCAGATCAGTAACTCAGATTAGTAACTCAGATCAGTAACTCAGTTTCAAATATTTCATATAAGATCACTAAAAATATTCTCAGTTTCCATACTCAGATCAGTAATCTTATTTCACATGACTCAGTTAAGATCAATAGTTTTACTCTAAATATTACTCAATAAGATCAGTAAACTTATTTCAGTTAGCATTAAGATCAGTAATCTCAATTTAAGTTTCTCATCAGATTAGTAAGCTTAGATTCAGATGACTTAGTTAAGATGACTTAGAACCACATATATCACTAACTTTAAGTTGCTTTTGGCCATCAAAACATACTTTCATCAACTAGAACATTGTTTATAGGATTCATATCCCAACAATTGGCACTCAATTTAAATTGCATGTTCAACGAGTCCGCTCCGATAATGGAGTCGAATTTCAAACAACCACCTTACTTGATTATTACAGCAACCATGGAATATTAGTCGAGAGTTCTTGCACCTACACACCACAGCAGAATGGAGTTGTAGAACGGAAGCATAGACATATATTAGAGGTTGCACGGGCTCTCCGTTTTGAGTCAGGATTACCAGTTGATTTCTGGGGTGAGTGTATTTTGACGGTTGTTTATATAATTAATCGTCTACCCTCACATGCACTAGACAACAAGACACCCTTTGAGATTTTGTTCAACAAAAATCCCGACTACAAGCATCTTCGAACCTTTGGCTGCTTAGTTTATGCTCATGAAAATCGGCGCAAGGATAAGTTTGATGAGAGGGGGAGCGCGTGCTTCTTTGTTGGTTATCCAAGTGGACAGAAAGCATACCGAGTCTTCGATCTAAGCACCCACAAATTTTACAGCTCTAGGGATGTCACATTCTTCAAACACATATTCCCTTTCAAAGGGTGCAACAACATGGATATAGTTGAGGCCACGCATACAACGCAAGCCAACGTCCGAGGGGAGCACTCACACACCAAGGGCCCTGAGAGCGAGATAGGTCCTTCTCGCCATTTCATTCGCGAGGCAGCGACACCTATGGTCGACGACACTGTTAGCCAATCAATTGGAATTGAGGCGGATACCTCGCATGCTGAAAATAATGTGCCCTTGCCACACAATCCCACACACTCGAGTTCAAATGCTGCGCCAATCTCTGCCCCAGCAAACGAGGTGGTTTCGCGCATCAGTAGTCGAACCAAAACACAACCGAAGCGCCTGGAGGCTTATGAAGTGAACTTGCCTCCTTCCATTGATCATGGACAGCCCACTACTCAATCGACAATTTCGACGGTATATCCGCTTTCTAATTATGTTTCATACAAGAAGTTTTCTCAAGCTCACACGCCATTTCTTATGGCCATCACCTCGCGCGACGAGCCCAAATATTTCTCCCAGGCAATTAAAGATCCGTTATGGCGTGAGGCCATGGCCAAAGAAGTCCGGGAATTGGAAAATAATTGAACATGGGTTCTGGCACCACTCCCTCTCGGAAAGAAGGTGGTGGGATCTAAGTGGGTTTATAAGATCAAATATAAACCCAACGGTGATATTGAGAGGTACAAAGCACGACTCGTCGCAAAAGGTTTCACTCAGATTGAAGGTGTGGACTTTCATGAGACTTTTGCTCCAGTCGCCAAGCTAGTTACAGTCCGATGCTTACTATCGATTGCTGTGAAACGAGATTGGGAGGTTCACCAGTTGGACGTCAATAATGCATTCCTTCATGGTGATCTTCATGAGGACGTGTACATGAGTATTCCACAGGGTTTTGCTAAAAATGGCGACATAAGAGTTTGTAAGCTTCAAAAGTCCCTATATGGCCTTCGCCAAGCGTCGCGTAATTGGTATGAAAAATTTACCCAAGCACTACATGCCATTGGGTTTCGTCAGTCACATGCGGACCATTCCTTGTTCACATTCCGACGAAAGACCACCTTTGTCGCTGCTTTGATTTATGTAGACGACGTAATACTTGCTGGAAATGATTCCTCCCACATTGCATTTGTGAAGCGTTACCTAGACAACAAATTTAGCATCAAGGACTTGGGCCCCTTGAAGTACTTCTTGGGCATCGAAGTTGCCCGTTCACCCGAAGGCTTCGTTTTGAGTCAACGAAAATACGCCTTGGACATCTTGGAAGAAAGTGGCCTCCAAGGATGTCGCCCGAGTTTTTTCCCGATGGAACAAAACCTGAAGTTGGATCATGACGATTCCAGTCTTTTAGAGGATGCATCACAATACAGACGTCTCATCGGACGCCTTCTCTATTTGACCGTCACGCGCCCGGATATCGTCTATGCAGTTAGCCAGTTGAGCCAGTTCCTTGGACACCCTCGTCTAGCACATGTGAACGCTGCACAACGAGTTCTCCGATATTTGAAACATGCCCCTGGACAAGGTTTATTTCTCCCATCGGCAGGAGGCTTTTCTCTTAAGGGACATTGCGATGCCGACTGGGCGGGCTGCTCATTTACCCGTAGATCGTCCACTGGGTACTTCACAACACTTTGAGGAGCTCCGGTGTCTTGGCGGACCAAGAAACAGTCTGTAGTGGTGCGTTCTTCAGCCGAGGCGGAGTACCGAGCAATGGCTACGATCACCTGCGAGATTGTGTGGCTCAGATGGATGTTGAAGGATCTTGGCGTCTTACAATCTGGCCCCACGCCTCTCCTTTGTGACAATCAGGCGGCTCATCACATTGCGATAAATCTGGTGTTTCATGAACGAACCAAACATGTTGAGATGGATTGTTATTTTGTTCGTGAAAGGGTAGCCAATAGTGATATTCATCCCACTGAAGTTTCGACTACAAATCAAGTGGCAGACATTTTCACGAAAGCACTAGGAACTGATCGATTTGTTTTTCTTCGGGGCAAATTGAGCGTTCGTGATCTTCACACTTCAACTTGAGGGGGAGTGTTGAGAATAGTATTTTGTTGCTTTATTTCTCTTGGGCTTGTATCATTATTTCGGCCCACTTCCTTTCTTTTATTTTAGGCCCATAGTTGTGAAACCTAAATAGATATATATAACATGCCGCCGTATGTAATCTATAACAACATATGCAGTTATTCTTTGGCTATTCAATTCAAGAAGCAGTTTCTCATGATTCCTTCCATATATTAGTTTTATCAGACATATTTTGGCAGCATCCATTAGAATATCAAAATTAAATAGGAGCATATTTAGAAATAAATTTTACCATAACGTCTCCAATCTCAATATTTAATTTCACTTCAAATATTGATTTAGGTTTGTGCCTTCGTTGCAAGTGACAAACTGCTCAAGTATGAACAACTGCTATTTGATTCACACAATTTTTTTTTAAGTGCATAAATTCTGTTGATTAAACCTCTCATTAGGTAACCATTTTTTATGCTATCCGCCATTAAATGCAAATACGCACATACACATACTCCTATATAGGTATCATTTGATGTTTCACAATTGTATATTTTTAGGTAATAATCATTAATAAAGGAATGTTACTTTAATAGTGATATATGGTATAGGTGACAAACAATTCGAGCACGGTGATAAACCAACGGGCTATACCAAAAAAAAAATATATATATATATATATATATAATTTAAAATTTGGACATAGGGAAGGTATTAAGTAAAATACTACTTTCTCATTTTCGTTGAAAGCTGTCCATTATCTTTGGTTACAGAGGTTAAAAAAATATGATACAATAATTAAATGTATTTGAAGTAATGTGATTGAGAGGAAAAAAAAAATATACTCAAATGTGAAAGACAGTTTTTTGTCCAAAAAGGAATGAGTAGCTTTCATTTCATTGGGACTGACGAAAAAAATATTTGATTATTTTTCACTGAAACAGATGAAGTATTTAATAATAAAAGTAATACAATTCAATGCAAACCTTTTTTTTTTTTTACAAAAAGTTATTTAGCAGCGCGGATTGAGATGTAATGTGTGTTGACTTCTGAGTGAGACGATGGGAGAATTGAAACAGTTTTAAAAGGTTGAACTTGGGCCTTTCCTTTTGTTGAGACAAAAAATTGTTATTGCCTTTTTAATTTGGGTTGGAGAATGTGGTGGGGATGCAGCTTAAAAAAAAATTGGACCACAGTTAACTTTTATTTATTTTAACCTAAGATTTAAAAAAAAAAAAAAAACTGGGGGTACTTTTTTTAAACTCATGCAGAAATATTAGTAAATACACTCAGTAAATACACTCCTATAGTATGCATGCAAAACACATGAATCCATACACACACTCTATTGTTTAGTTCACCCCGTGCATGCAACGCGTGTTTGTATGTTTTGAATATCTAGTTAGTTAACAAGTTTGTTAGGCTAACTTGATACACAAGATAGGCAGTTATTGTGATTCTAGAAATATCTACCAACATGTATTTAAGCCAAGAGCTCTTGTGATTTCCATATCAATGAAAACACATTTTAAATTACTTAGCTTGTTCAACATGGTATCATGCAGCCACATTCATTGATCTAAACCGTTTTTTTTTTCAGTTTTCTTTTGTGATCTTCGTTCCTTTTCTCAAAATCCTTTGATTCTATCTCAATCATGCCTCAATCTCACGTTTGGCCAGTGTTTTTTTTTTTGGAAGGAAAAGAGTTATATTAATGGAGTACCAGTGGTACTCAAAGTGGAGTGGGACACTCAAAGTTTACAATGGAGGAAAGATTCTGGCCAGTGTGAAGGCTCATGGCTTGGATGTTGTTTTGCTATGTGATGCTCAAGCAATTCCAGCGGAGGACGATGAAGATTGGTATTGTAGTGATAAATTTATGCTCGGATGGATGTTGAGCTTTGTTACTGATTCAATGCTTGGTTATGTGTCTCAATGCGAACATGCATTTGAGGTGTGGAACACATTTGAGGAATTATTTCGTTCTCAATCCCAAGATAAGGTGATGCATCTCAAGTATATTTTTCAAACTGCTCGAAGAAATGGATCCACTGTGGATGAGTATTTTCTTTCTCTTCGAAATGTTGTTGATGGGTTGAAAGCAGCTGGTCACCCTATATCTGATGATGACTTCGTCATGCACTTGCTTACTGGAGCTGGTCCTGAATTTGATGTTGTGGTGGTGAATCTGGCCACTATAGGTGCTTTACAATCCATTTATGAGGTGCATTCAATTCTACAAATTCATGAAATGAGAATGCGACAACCTCAATGTGTCTCAGGCCATTGCTCCACCATCTGGTTTACCAATGGCTAATATGGTGCATAGATCTAGATGAGGTGGTGGTTTTAGAGGCAGATCCAGATTCAATTCAAAACCTAGGGTGATTTGTCAACTGTGTGGGAAGGATGGTCATGTTGTAGCCAAATGTTTCAAGAGATTTGATCAAGCTTTTCAAGGTCTAGAGAATGCTCAACAACCTGTTCCAAGGCCGCCTCATACTCCTGCTCCTCCTCTTTCCATGGATTCTCAAGTGAATCATGTTTACTTCACTGCTCCAACTCAAGCCTACTCAGCTCATTACTCCACGCCTTCCACATCATCTAGTAATACATCTCACTCTACCTTCTATGGTAATTCTAATTCTGCTTCCAAATCTACTCAACACCCAGCCTCTTCTCCTTGGATTGTGGATAGTGGAGCAACTCATCATATCACTCCATCTCTTGAAAATCTACACATCTCTGCTCCTTGTACATCATCTGTTATTGTTGGTAATGGAGCTCCTGTTGCTATTCACAATTTTGGATCCATATATATGCCTATTAAGAATAGTAGTGATTCTATTCATTTATCAAATATACTTCATATGCCTGCAATAACTAAGAACCTCCTTAGCATCTCTCAGTTTTTAAAGGATAATCATGCTTACATTGAGTTTCACTCTGGGTTTTGTGTGGTTAGACCATCTCCAATCGTATGCTATAGATGAAGTTTAACTTCATTTATAAAGTTTTTCTTCCTCCAACCGTACTCTATTTTAAAGTTTTGAAATAGAGTTTTGAATAGTAAACTTCATATATAAAATTCACTATTTGAAACTCTATATTTTATATCTTATTTTATTAATATTTACAATTCTATATTAATAATTTGTTAAATATAATTACAATTATATTGTTATACAAATTTATAATATAATTTTAATTGTGTAATTTTTTATTTTTTTTGTGTATTTGTAGGTCCCTAGTTGAGTAGATAATATTGAGTAAGCTAGGAAAATGTCTAGAGGGGGGTGAATAGACTTTTCAAAATCTTTCAATATATCAAAGTACACAATGCAGAATTATCAGATTAACAATGAGCCCAACAAATTTATACTCAACTAATTTCAAAATTGAACTTCTGTATGAACACTTAACTTGTCTATTCTATATGCAGATTAATCAATTAAACAAGTAATCAATCAAACACAAATAAAACAGTAAAGTAAACAACACAAGATTTATAGTGGTTCGACAACTTATCTACATCCACTCTCACAACTCCAGTTGCGAAATTTTATTAACCCTTCTTGTGGCTTTAAGTCCCAAGAACTAAGACTTCGATCTTCTCGATAACACTACCAAGTGTTTCTTCGATCTAACAACTAGCTATTTTACAAGTAACTAGCGACTTGAACAAAACTATAAAAGAAAAACTTCTCTTAGTCCAGTAGTAGCCTTCTTCAAACTTTGACTTGTCTTGTGGCTTCAACTTTCTGAACTTCAACTCTGCGAGTTTCTATTTGCTTCAAACATCTCTTAGAACGCTTCAAAATCTCATAGTAACAGTAGTATATCAGTAGTCTTCAACGCTTCATAATCTTCATGTATTTATAGACTTCTGAACATCAAGAATAGTTTGTTATCCAACTAACTTTCTTGATAACTGTCTTCTAACTGTTTATCTTTATCCTTCCACGCGTTTCTTCAGTTAATTAGTTATTCCATAACTAACTCTTCAATAAACGAACATATCTTCTTACGCGTTTATGACTTAAGTAAATTTCTTCTTTTCCGCGCACTTGTCTAGTCTTCCATACTTAGACAAATCTTCAGTCTTCTCTTCACTTGTCTTGTCTTCCAGTCTTCTTATCTTCTTCCGGTAGACTTCGATAAAGAACTAATCTATACTAGTCCTAACATCTAATCCTAACAAGACTATTACAGCTTAGTTAACTTAAACCTATACATCATTACAAACAAAACTTTTGAGCTTCTATACATCAATTAAATGCTCGTCATAAAAACTATACAAACATAACACAGTACTTATAAATCGTACTTGTCTTTTCTTTCTTTCATACTTCAACTTTTCTTTTCTTTCTTAACTTTGTATTCTACTGATCTTCTTACAAGACGACTTCCATAACTAGATCAGTCAACACTTAGAAATATTCAAGTCCACTTTTGGCTTACCAAAACTACTTCTTTCGTCAATTAGGACTTTATATTAGGATTCATATCCCAACATTATTATTATTACCAAAAAAAAAAAACGTAAAATACAATAAAACATACATTATATATTAAATATGAAATACATTACATATTAAAACGGACATACATGCATTACCTAGCTACATATAATTAACACCGACATATTAAAATAAGTGAACACAAACTGGAAATAAATACAAATACAAATAATAAAAAAATGATACACTAGTACGGCGGAATGTTGGATCCAGATGGAGAAGTTCCGCTAAAAAACGGGTCAAATTGATCAATCCCGCCCGAGTCATTCCCACTCATATCATGACGCGAGTTGCAATATATCATGACAACATGCATTATAATGCATAATATGATAATTGAGGATAATATATCATGACAACATGCATTATAATGCATAATATGATAATTGAGGATGAGCGTGATGATGATGCACCAATTACAAATTATCGTGAAGCACCAGTCCCGAAGTTTGAAATTGCACATGGTGAGCGCACTGGATTTGAAGAGTTTTTTGCACGTCATTGTCAAATTAAAGATAAGAAGACTCACTGATGGAGAGCAAGATGAGTCCGATTCGAGGACGAATCGCGGCCCACCCGGAGAGAATGATGGAGAATGATAGAGTTACAATATTAGTAGAATCGTGTGAAGTAGACAATTATGTCTATTTGCTTTGTTTCAGTTTTGGTCCTTTTTGAGCTTGATAGTGTGTTGTTAGTTTGTTAGTTTTAGTTTGATAGTTTGTTGTTAGTTTGTTAGCAGTTGACCAAGTTCTATTTAATGGCTAGAGGCTGCACATTATGAGGGTAGTTGATTTGAAGAATAATATCAGTGGGTTCACTTGTGGGTTAAAACAGATTGTGGGTATTATTGATTGTTCATACGTATTCGCGTGTTCTTGTATGTGTTCGTCGTATTGTGAAGGCTGCGCTACATCACTCACTTTGCACTTCGTAATGCTTTTATTGATCATTTGTGGGAGGAGTACTTTAATTCACAAGATTATTAGTGTTATTTAGTCTATTTTAAACGTAATAAGTGTAATTGTGTTGTATTAGATTATACTCACATGCATCATTTTACGTCATTATTTGTTTCGTAATTTTATATTTAAATAAAAGTAATATTTGAAAACTACAAGTTTATTTATATTTTATGATTTCGATAAAATCAATAATATTTAATTTATAATTTAATTTATTAATTGAATATTCAATTGTATACATTAATTTAAATATGAAGATAAATATTATTTAATGATTGTAATATATTGAAAATGATTAAAATAATAAATAGAGTAAGATATAGAGTTTCATGGTTGGAGAAGGTTTTTAAAATAGAGTATGAAAAAGTGTATTTTAGAGTTTAGAGATCTTCATTTGAGAGTTTGTGGTTGGAGATGGCCTTAGCCCTTAAGGATCTGAGTACACACAAGATTTTGCTGCAAGGGAGCCTAAGTAATGACATATATCAAGTGGATCTATCTCAGTTGGATAATAAGGATGCTGCTACTTTTAATTCCAGTTCTTTGCTCATGTGTAATAATGTTAGTGCAGTTTCTAATGATCAAAAGCTTTGGCATTATAGGCTAGGCCACCCTTGTCCTTCAATTTTATCATATGTATTGAAGGTTGTTAAGGTTCCATTTAAGAATTCTTTACTTGATTTCTGTGAAGCTTGTAAATTTAGCAATATGCATCAAAGAAACTTTACCAACACTGTGCATCACACTAATGCTCATTTTCAATTGTTTCATGTTGATGTTTGGGGGCCCTCATACTCATATGTGGTTTCTACTAAAGGTTTTAAGTACTATGTTGCTATTGTGGATGAGTTTACACAATTCTCATGGATTTATACTTTAAGAGCAAAGTCTGAGGTTGCTAATGTAATGTCTCAGTTCATCATTTTATGTGAAAGGCAGTTTGCAACAAAAGTAAAGGCCATTCAATGTGACAATGGAGGTGAATTCTTGGCCTTAAGAGGTTTCTGTAAAAATCAAGGAATTATTATGAGGCATTCTTGTCCCTATACTCACCAACAAAATGGCCTTGTTGAAAGAAAACATCAACATATAACTGAAGTTGGCCTCTCACTTCTTGCTAGAGCATCTCTACCTTTCACTTTCTGGTGAGAAGCCTTTCACACTGCTACCTTTCTCATCAACCAATTTCCCTCTCCCACTCTTGCCAACACTTCACCATTTCAAAAACTCCATCATCAACCTCCTAACTACTCTTTCCTAAAGGTATTTGGTTTTGCTTGCTATCCTTTTCTCAGGCCCTATGCTACATCAAAACTTCAATACAGATCATCTAAGTGCACTTTCATTGGCTATAGCTCTTCTATAAAGGTTACAGGTGTCTTGACTCTTCTGGCATAATCTATATCTCAAGCACTATCTCTTTTAATGAAATTGAGTTTCCTTTTTCATCTATTGCTCATCAATCTCATCAACCTCCTCTATCCACCTCACTCCCATCCTCTACTGAGATTTTATTTCTTTCTTATGTGCCTCCTTCTCATTCACATCATTCCCAATCTACAACTCCCTTACTTTCCACTCATGCTCATTCTCCATCTTCTTCCTTATTTTCCTCATCCCCTTCTCATGTCTCTTCTCATCAATCTTCACATTCTACTCCACATCTTCCATCTTCCCAGCCTGCTTCACCTCATTCTTCTCATTCTACTCCACCACCTCTCAATCCCATTCCACCTCCTCATATGCCTATCCATCATATGATTACAAGATCCAAAGCTGGAATATTCAAACCACATCCTAAAGTTCTTGTTTCCACTACATCTTCTGCCTCAGTTGAGCCTGATTCTGCCTCTCAAGCTCTTGCAATCCCAGAATGGAAACAGGCTATGAAAGATGAGTACTTAGCTCTTATGAAAAATCACACATGGGATCTAGTACCTTGGACTGCTGATATGAATCTCATTACTACTAAATGGATCTTCAGAGTTAAGAAACACAAAGATGGAACTATTGAGAGGTTCAAATAAAGGTTGGTGGCTAGGGGTTTTCAACAGACAACTGGTGTTGATTTCTTCCATACTTTCAGTCCTGTTCTCAAACCAATCACTCTAAGGATTATGTTTGCTCTTGCTGTGACAAAGGGATGGAGTATTCAGCAGGTGGATATCAACAATGCCTTCTTACATGACACACTTAAAGAGATTGTTTACATTGAACAACGTGAGGGTTTTGTTGATGCCTCAGAACCTACACATGTTTGCAAATTGGTGAAAGTTTTGTATGGCCTTAAGCAGGCTCCAAAGGATTGGTTTGATACTCTTATGACATTCTTATTCACTCAGGGTTTCTGTCAATCCAACTCTGATCACTGCCTTCTCTAAAAACACTATTGTGGCAAGATGTTAATGATTCTTGTCTATGTTGATGACATACTTATCACTGGTAATGACCCTGATGCTATACAACTGCTCATTAAGGCTCTTCACTCCAAATTCTCTCTTAAACATTTAGGAGAAGTTAACTATTTCTTGGGAATTGAGGCCCTTGTTACTTCTGATCAGATCACTCTCACTCAATCCAAGTATGCCAAAGAAATACTTCTCAAAGATGAACTCCACAAATGCACTCCAACCCCCACTTCCTCTTGTCCAACTATGAAACTTTCCCAATCTGAATCCTCTCCATTTGAGAATCCTACTTTGTATCGTTCCATTGTTGGTGCCCTTCAATACCTCAACCTCACAAGGCCTAATCTTGCATACTCTGTCAACAAGCTAAGTCAATTTTTGCACACACCCACCACTAAACATTGGAAAGCTTGCAAAAGGGTGCTTCGTTATATCAAGAGCACTCTTTCTAATGGTCTTGTTTTTAGTTCTATCTCTGATTTCAGGTTGGTTGCATTTGCAGATTCAGAATTTGCTGGTTCCTTGGATGGCAGACGTAGCACCAGCAGATTTTGCATCAAACTTGGTTCCAATCTTTTTGCATGGTGTTCTCATAAACAGTCAGTAGTAGCTCGTAGCAACACAGAAGTTGAGTACATATCCCTTGCTTTGGTTGCTTACTGATCTCATTTGGGTTGCCTCACTCTTCAAATAACTTGGCCTACCTTTGTCATCTTCATCAATCCTGTGGTGTGACAATGAAGGAGCAATCAAGCTTGCTTCTAGTCCAGCCTTCCATGCTCGTACAAAACACATTGAAATTGATGTTCATTTCATACGAGAAAAGGTGCTTGCTCAAACTCTTGATGTTCGATATGTACCCACGGATGATCAACACGCTAATATATTCACCAAATCCTTAGCTCCTTCTCATTTTCACTCGCTGTGCACAACTCTTGGCCTTTCTTCCTCAGGGGTTTCGTAGCCAGTCGGAGCATGTTAAACTCATGCAAAATTCATGCAAAAACTCATGCATAAATATTAGTAAATACACTCCTACAACATGCATGCAAAACACGTGAACCCATACACACACTCTATTGTTTAGTTCACCCCCTGTGCATGTAGCGCATGTTTGTAAGTTGAATATCTAGTTAGTTACTAAATTTGTTAGGCTAACTTGCTACACAAGATAGGTAGTTATTGCGATTCACTGATTCTAGAAAGATCTACCAACATATATTTAAGCCAAAAGCTCTTGTGATTTTCATATAAATGAAAACACATTTTAAATTATTTAATTTGTTCAACACTGTTGTACCTCATGTTCCATACTGAATCCGTCATTATTATATATATATATATATATATATATATATGATAGGGAACCCATTACATAATACTAGATTGTCCTATATAAATTTGTGTCTTAATTTTAAATCAAATACAACTTCGATTAAAGTAAAAATTTTAAATTGATGTCTTCAAAACATTATAAAACATATCATGTCATATCAATTTTCAAATCGCATCGAGAAAATAAGGAAACGAATTACCTATGAGGAGAAGAAATTAACTAAAATTGTAGTGTGAAAAACATGAGATTACGTGTGGTCAAAATTCAGAATAATTATCCTTTCAAAAAAAAATATCAGAATAAATATAATCAGAGTTAAATATACCATTAAATAAAAATTTGTAATTGGAAATGGAAATGGCAATTCTGAGATAAGTTGAAAGTTGTCATAAAAGTCTGCACATCAGAATAGCGACGACCAACACCATCGTTATTACCAGCGAAAAGCGACATAATTTTTTTTGTCACTACCGTTCCTAAACAAAACCTTCTTTTACAGTGATATATATTTATTACTATTAACATATGAGTGGTATTCGGATGCAACCTATACCATTGAAATTGAGTTTCAATAAATTTGATCAAATACTAGATTGAACATTAAAATCTAAATATATCAATACACTCAATTGCATAAGGGTCATTTGGATGTAGGGATTTGATCTATGGATTTTAAATCTACAATCCAAATTCACTCCATTTGTTTGGATTATGAATGGATTTCAAATACTTAGATTTTTGCTGACATACTTTTTTAGTTAAAATAGAGAGGAAGTCATTTGAAATATCTTCTCAAATCAAATCCCCTTAACCTAAGAGAATTTGCCGTAACATATTACGAGACATTGGCGCAAAATCCTCTGAGAACCAAAGGTATGCATTTGTTGCTACAACCAACAAGTTGGCAATCCTCATCACTGTAACATTTGTTGAGAAAGCTACATGACAATTCTGGGATTCCGGCAAAGTTACTGTACCATTTTTTATTTGATCTCGTACTTTTTCCTGCAGCCTGCAGTAGTGTTCTGGCTTCAACTGCAATGTATTAATGTTGATCAGCCATTTAATTTCTTGTAGCTACAATTATCCCCCTTTGAAATCCTGTAGCTGCAAATTTATATGAGTGTTCATAAATTTTGCAACCAAGAATTAATTAAACATACCTGTTGAAACCAAGAGAAACGCAATAAGAACCAATTGTACAACTTTAACATTGGCCATGCTATAAATCAAAAGTTAATTTAGTAGCTAGATTTTTGGATAGATTTATATATATATATATACCGCAAAACTTTCTTGATAGATTAATTCAATATTAATAAAATATTAAGTAATAACTTTTTTGTTATAAATTAACTATCATTGTCAACCACTCTTATATAATTGCATGACCTGTTGACAATTGTAGAAATGTAAATGGAATCATATCTCCTCCAGCAGTGATCATCAAATCCTTTATTAACTTAACTAAGTATTCTACCCAAACGTGCTTCGCACGTATATATATTCTAATTCTGAGTAGTTTAATAAATTTTTATTTTTTAGAGGTTTGTGTTGATCTTATGAATCTCTCTCAACTATATATATGTGTTTTTAATGCCAAAAATCATGTCGAAACGACCTTTGGATAGGGACGTCGACCACTAGACAATTTAAATTTGGGTAGGCGGCCTTAGTTATTCTCTCTATCCAATTTTATAATTTTTACTTTTCTTTTTTGTAAATTCAATTTTATAATTTTCATTTCCAAAAAATGGAAATATTACTCCTGCTCACTACTTTATTTCTACTTTATCTCCATCCACATCTTTCATTTTTTATATAAACAATTAATTTTTCTAATTAAAATTCATGCCCAATCCAAATGAGAATTATAAAATTAGACGGAGGGAGTACAATTGATTAAGTCGGGTATTTAAGTTAATCAACTATAGTAATTTAGAAAGAAAAAAAAAAATCACATGGCGAATAGGCAATGATAATGAGATGCGTTGCACATCCCTTAGTTATGGGCACATTCTTATTATCTCGAAGTGGTCAAGCTTGGCATGGAAGATCCTCTGTGACAGACTCCCTACTCGATCAAACCTGAAAAGAAGAAAAATTCTTGGTGGATTGTGCGGCGAAGTCGAGAAAAGTGTCCACAATCTTTTCTTCGTTTGCACATTCTCTTATGGAGTTTGGTTCAGTTGAGTAGATGTCTATCAGCAGAGTTAGTTTTTTGACTAAGTTGGAGATCAGAAGAGAAGATTAGATGAGGGGAGTCAGTTGATGAGTCTTCTGATAAGGTTATCTGTAACGAGTTACAAGTAAAAGGGCAAAGTTGTCATTTCGATTGGGTAAGAGAGGAACACGTGAGTTTGTTACAACAAACTAACGGCTTAACGTTTTCAACGCATTGCAGCAATCACCATTGATTAGTATAAATACTCTAGCACTTGTATTTTGTAAAGTTTGACACGAAACGAGCATTCGTCTTTGAGTTGTGAGTTCACGAGTGAAGTGAGGATAAATCATATTCAGAGTGAATGAGTGTGTAAACATTCTTGATTAATCAAAGTTGAAGTCGTTTGTCCAGTGGATGTAAATCACATTGATCGAACCACTTAAATACTTGTGTGCTGTGTTTTTTTATCTTGTTTGTTTACTTTTGTGAATTGTTATCTTAGTTGGGTAATTACAATCAAGAGTACTACGTGATTGGAGACGTCTAATCTTGTGGATTTTTTGACAAACCCAAAAAAGACTTTCGAGGAGATTCGAACTAAAATATGCAGTCTTTTTTCCTTATCTTAATTTTAGTGGTGAGAGTCCTTATTCGCTTCAAAATTGGTATTATAATCTCAAATTATGTTGTAAGAAGTTCTAAGGGACAGCCTTAGCATGACTCGGCTTGTCTACTTAGCAATATCTTTGTAACTTTTTCAGGTCCCCTCGAGTACCCCTAGTACTCGTTAATAAAATACTCCCTCCGTCTCTTACTTAAGGACCCATAACGAGCATGAGTTTTAATGTATGAATTGTTTATTAGTATTATGGAAGATAAAAGTGAGGGTAGTAAAGACTTTTCAACTTTATTAGTAGTAAAGATGTTTTTTTAGTGTGAATAAAGTGATGCCATTTGACGTAATATTGAGATATTTTGAAAGAATAGTTAAAATACTCTTTTACTATTTTAAGTATGAGTCAATAAATAAGAGATATCAAAAATGACAAAATGAGTCATTAATTAGAGGATGAATGGAGTACCTTTTTTTCCAAAAAAAAAAAAAGATAATAGGCAATTCTTATTTATTAGGTGATTTTCCTTGGTTAATAATAGGAGCTCATTCAAGGACTGGAAATCAGTTCAAGTTCATAATGATTATTGTTTTTTTTTTTTTTTTTTTGTCATTGCAAATTAACTATGTATGGAATTGTTTGTCAACTGTCCAAAGTTGATGGAATAAGCCAAAACAACCACAAAATGACACATAAGTCAAATTAATCATGATTCGGGTGAAATCTACACGATTTAGATGCATATTTGAAGCTCATTTGATGTTGATTTCATTGAATTATACAGTGAATATGATTGTTTAAGTCGAAATGAGAGAAAGGTTGTGTTTTGTCGATTGTGTAGGAAATACGATGGAATTTGGAGCAAAACACATACCACAAGTGATCGGACCGAAAAGAGGAGTGCACGGTTGGATTCGTCTCGAAAAACGGAGTGGATTAGCCAAAGGAATCGAGTCACCCCATTTTCGGTGCCAAACTTGTATTTTCTCCATTTTTGAGGGATCAACTTGCAATTATGCCATTCAAACCCTTCCCAAACACTATATAAACTCCCTTTCTTAAAATCCAAAGGGGAACACTTTTTAGAAGCATTTTCCACACACACATTCACATAGTTGTAGGTGTTCTTCATCTTTAGTTTAATTTCTTCAATAGATTAGATAGAATAGTGGTTTTTACTTCAAATCAAGCTACGATTATCATCGGGCATCGTCTATTACCTCGTTTTGTAGCTAAATTCGTATGATCAAGGTGACATTACTCTATTTTGCAATTCAATTTGGTATTTTCTTAATTTCTTCAATCTCTTGTTATTTTATTATGAGTTTGATGTTATTTGTTGTTGTAGCCATGTGATTCTCTTCTAGAACCATGGGCTAATCCTCAATTGCCTTGGGTGTGGATGTTTTGATGAGAATTTAGTGTAATTGTGGATTAATTGCATGATTAGCTTATAATTTTGGTTTTTATGTTTCTAGAGTTGTATTTTGATTGATTCATTTGGTTGATCAACCCTATTAGCAAGCATGTTTGATTATGTTTATTGCAACGAGAGTTGGGTAGCATGATTGGGAGTGTGAGTGTGAGCTTTGATCAATTGAATATAAGTTAATTAGTAATTAGCTCACCCGAGAGGGGTGTTAATGGCTAGACCGACAACCTTAGACACTAAACGAATAGAGGTCGTCTAGGAGTTTGGTGAGAGGGCGTTTCATAAGCATTAGTAACCGTGTTGAAAGTGCTTATGCAACACTATCTTAGGAGCTTATGGTATTTGGTTAGATCCTATAATTGCTAATCAATGCACGATGTTTACCTATGCCTTTCGAGGGGGTTTGCACACTTATGTGATAGCCATTAGCTTAACCAAAATTTGTAGTAAAATCATGTAATTGGTTCACTAGTTCACTTAATTGCTCACAAAACGGAAACACCCGAGGCAATACCCTTCCCTTGCACTTTCCAAAAGAAAGTTAGATAGATTGTCATTTCTTGTCACTAGTTCTTATTACTTTAGTTAATATAGTTTACTATTTTTGTGCTTATTCCCGAAAATCGAAACAACATCAATTAGTTACTACAATAGCATGCCTACTTGTAACTTTAGGGATTCACTAGCACTCAATTAAGTCATTGGAACGAAATTTTACTTGGTATACTTATCGTACTACTAACGAACCCATACGCTTGTGGGGATCGTATAGTTGTAAAAAGTGTGCAAAAATACATCCAAGTCAATGGCGCCGCTGCCGGGGATTTAAGCGAGTGTTATTAGTGAAACTTAACGTTTGTTGAGTGTTATTGATAGTAGCATTTTTTTTTTTCGTTATCTTGTTTTTTGTTTCTCTTTGTGGGCTTTGATACTTGTCTTTTGTAGGTGCATGATCACAAGATCACGTGGAGGAAACCTTGAACCATTAGACCTTGAGATCGAGGCACACGCAAGAAGAAGGAATCGAAGTAGAAACCGTCAAAGAGTCATAGAAGAACCATTTGAGATGGAAAACATTGAAGAGATGAATCCTCCACCAAATGGAGATGATGATCCTCAAAGAGAGAACAACCAAGTTGCAAACCAAGTTGGAGGGAATCCACCTCCAAACCCACCACCAAATCTCCATAACCCAAATCCACAATATCCACCTCAAAACCACCTTCCATATCAAGGATACTATCCTTACCCTTATCCACCTCCACAACAAGCCTAGTATCCACCTCCACATCAATTTCCACTACCTCAACACTCTTACCCTCCACCTTACCAATATCCTCACCCTCAACACATTCAAGAGGAATACATCCCTCCCCCTCCACATATAGAAGAACCTCAACGTGTGTACCATGGAAGGCCAATGAGGGAATATTTTGAGCCTCAACCTAGGGAGCATTACGATGGGTTGGCAAGACCAAGGGTGGAGGCAAACAATTTTGAGATTAGTGCCTCTTTATTAAGGATGTTGAGGGAGAGACAATTTGAAGGAAGGACGGAGGAAGGATTTGAGGAAGACCCGAATGAACACCTTGCTCAATTCTTAGAGATGGCCGACACTCTCAAGCAAAACGGAGTGTCGGAAGATGCTAAAAAGATGAGGCTATTTCCATTTACATTGTCGGGGAAAGCCAAAGCTTGGCTACAATCAAGCATTCCCGCCGGAGAAGTGAGGACGTGGGAAGAATTGAAGAAAATATTTCTATTAAAGTACTACCCTCCTTCAAAGACTATGGAAGTCAAACAAAAGATCTCTACATTCCAACAAGGTCCAACGGAGGGAATCAAAGAGGCATGGGAAAGGTTTACGAATCTTCTCATCACATGCCCCCATCATGGTTTCCCAATAGAACAAACAACATGTTGGTTCGTTGGTGGGTTACGATTGGAAGATCAACATCACATTGATGCTTGTGCGGGGGGTTCAATTTGGATGAAATCGATGGAGGAGATCAATGACATAATAGAAAGGATATCAAGCAATACTTTCAAGATGAGAGTAGACCGTGGAGCACAAAATCGGGTAGCCCAAGTAGATGCTAATGATAGCATAAAAGCAATGATGACTACACTCATTGAAAAGGTGAATGTTTTATCTCAAACAAGAGATAATCATTTATCCTTTGGGCAAGAGGATCTTCAAATGAGACCTATGGAGGATGTGCAATACATGGGTCAACAAGGATACCCACAAAACTTTCAAGGGAATCGACAATATCAAGGGCAACGACCATATCAAAATCGTGGTCAAGGCTTTCAAGGTCCTACTCAAAACCGATTCCAAGGCCAATCCTCATCTTATCAAGGTCAAGGGGGTCCGTCTCCTCAATTCTCAACTCCTCAAAATCAAAATTTTCGAAAGAATGAGAATTTGTCCTATTCCAATCCCAAATGTGTTATTCAATATCCTCCCGGATTTGATCCCGGTGTAAAACTTCCAAGTGGAGAAGGGAAATCCTCCATGGATGAGCTTCTTGCACTCCTCATGAAAAGAATGGAGACAAGTGAGAAGAAATCCGAAGCATCCGACTCCATCCTTGCCCAACTCATGAGTAACCAAAAATCCACCGACTCAATGCTTGCCCAACTCACGAGTAACCAAAAATCCACCGACTCAATGCTTGCCCAACTCATGAGTAATCAAAAATCGATGGAATTTCAATTAGGACAATTGGCAACTTCCATTGGATCTCAACATACAAAGGGTAAATTGCCCTCAAACACCGAGGTAAACCCACGTGAGCATTGTAATGCTATTACAATTTCAAGTGGTGAACAATATGGAGTTTCTTCAATTGAATTGGAAGAGGGTGAAGTGTTGAAGGCACAAGAAAGGGAGGAAAAGAAGAGGATAGAAAAAGTTGGAAGTGGAAAGGTTGCTCCAAGAATTCCAAAGTGGAGAATTGCCAAAGATTTGAAAAAGAAGAAGCTTGAGGTACCTTGTGATAGATGGGGGGTGCCCATTACATATGAGCCACTTCCATACACGGGAAGATACATGAAGAAAATGGATGAGAAGTTTGGGAAGTTTTTGGATATCTTCAAGAAAATCTACATTGATCTTCCACTTTCGGATGCTTTAGAGCAAATACCTCATTACATGAAGTTTCTAAAGGATGCAATAGCAAACAAAAAGAAACTAGTGGATGATGAGAAGATCAAGTTGACCGAAGAGTGTAGTGTTATCCTTCAACGAACTCCTCCCGAAAAGCTCAAGGATCCGGGTAGTTTCACTCTCCCATGTGAGATTAGTGATGGTCCCATGATGAAAGCTCTTTGTGATTTGGGAGCTAGCATCAATTTGATGCCACTTTCAATCTTCAAGCGTTTGGGACTTGGAGAAGTAGTGCCCACATCAATTACTCTCCAATTAGCGGATCGTTCCATCACCCATCCTAAAGGGATCATTGAAGATGTATTGGTGAAGATTGACAAGTTTATCATTCCGGCCGACTTCGTGGTGTTAGATATGAAAGAAGATGTAAATATCCCATTGATTCTTGGGAGGCCGTTTCTTGCCACGGGGGGAGCAAACATCGATTTGAGAAAAGGAGAGGTAACATTGGAGGTGAATGGAGAGAAAGTGATTTTATCCAAGAATAGCTCAATTGAGAGTCCCCCAAGAAAGAAGGAATCTCCCTCCATCCAAGAATGTGACATTTATGTGAAAGAGCCATTACCAAAAGTCCCATTGAAAGATCCGGGAGATGATAACTGTAACACCCCGCTTTTAAAATTTAAAAGTTTTGCATTTCATGATTTTAGATATTAAAATACCTCTTTTAAGTATTAAATGTCGAATTAATCAAAATTTTAAAGATATATGATTTTATGTAATTCATGAACTAATGTTTTCAATAAGTTGTACAGAGTTTTGCAGGGTAGCTTAGATCGAACTCGATTATGACTCACCCGACACGATTTAATAAGATGATGAGATAAGTTAAATATGAAATAAATTATAATATAATTTAAATATGAATAATATGATGCACAATATATCAAATAAGTCAGGAATAAGAAAAATAGGGTGTGTTTTAGGGATTGAGTAAAAGTGTTCTATTAAATAATAATAATAATAGCAGCGTTACGTTTTAATTCCATATTCTCTTAAATTAAATTAAAACTCTATTTAAAACGTGGGAATGCGAAGAGTCATCCCTCACTCTCATTTCTCTGAAAATTTCTCTCTCTCTCTCCGACCCCTTCCTTCTCCAACTCTCTTTCTTCTTAAATAATTTCCTCTCAAATCCACCCACTACAAAACACGCCATTCTTGAAGAGTTAAGAACCTTCTGTTTTCACTATCGTTTAAAAGCTGAGTCAGGTATGAAGGTCTTCTTCTTTTAAAACAGTTTTAAAGAAATAAATCAATTTCTTTTCTTTCTTCAAACGATGGATTCTGACATTGTTATTTTCTTATAATTTTTGCTGTGGTTACTGATTCGTTTTATTTGGAGTATAAGAATGCCCTGGTGGTTGAGTTTTGTGTTGATTTCTTAATAAACTTGTGAGATTTGAATACTGTGTGACTCATTGAAGATTATATTTAGATTTCATGATGTATTTATCATTGCATGTGTGATCTGAGTTCATTTTACCCACTGTACGCCCATTACCTGAGTAATTTATGTTGAATTTCTTGTTGAACTAATGGGATTTGCATACTAGGTAACTCATTGAAGCTTGTAATTTGATTGCATGTGGTATTTGCTATTGCATGTGCGATTTGAGTTCTTTTTTCTTGATGAACACCTTTTCTTTCCGTTTGAGTTCCTTTTTCTTGATGAACACCTTTTCTTATGGTACTGGGATATCCGTTTGAGGTCATGGATATTTTTAAAATAGTTTGAGAAGCCTTTTGTTATTGTATGTTAATTTTAAAAAAGAGTACAGCCCTTTCCCCAATGTTTTAGCTCAAACCCTTTTACCACGAGGTACTTGAAACTTGGGATATGAGGTTAAAACACCAAGGTTGTTTGAGGCATTTTCAATTTTATGGGATTTTTCTTTGAGACACTGTACAGAGCTCGGAGCTGAAAAACCCTATTTTTGGGTTGAGATTACAAAAATTCCCTCACACAACTCGCTTCCTTTTTTGAGCTAATTTTGGACTATGTTAACTTAATGTGTCTTAGCTTTCATAAGAATTTTACCTAGTCACATTTGGATTTATATTATATTTTTAATAATTTTTCTAACAAACAGTGTTTGTTCATTATAAAAGTAAACTGTTTTGATGTTCAAAAGGAATACAAGATTAAATAACAATGGATAATATTAAAATGAAATGTTTTTATAGATATTGCTACTGGCCTTTATAGTTGTGTAGGTTTTGGCCTTACATTTTTATAAGGAATGAAAAAGTTTTAACAAATTCTAGAAAAATCTCTTATCACGGTCCATGTGGTCTAAATTTTCAATGGTCTTACAAAATTTATAAGTAATATTCTATAAGTTATTTTTAAATGAAAATTTTATTATGTGCACCACTGAATATTTGGAGTCTACTGTACAAAATTTATGAATTTTAAGAATTTCTATGATTTATGATAAATAAATTACTACAGGCTGTCTTTTAGATAATTTAAACATATGAAATGAATTTGACAAAATTTTGTGAATAAACTGTTTATTGGAAAGTTATTATTCTAGAACAAACGAATTGGAATTATATGTGAAATTGAAGCATTTTTATAATACGCTTTAAAGGTGTTTAGGATTAATTTAATTATCTTCTCCAATGTGTATTCCCATGTGATTCCAAATAGCTTCATAACTAGGTTTGACCATTTGAAATGTGACAAAACTGAAATAGATATGTTCTAAACTTATTGATAAAGTTGATAGTGTCACCTATATATAGATATATGTACAAGAAGATATACAAATATATACATATATACTTTAAACCTAAAAAGTTGAGTAAATGTGTCGAGTGCAGTGCAAGTCAGTCGGATCCTCGGAAGGCTAGCCCGCTATCAACAAACGACAAAGTGGGTAACATTTATTTACATTTGCATTATTTAGATTAATTTATGTGTGAATACGAGCAGGCAGATCTTCGGATTATGCTCTGTGTGAGAAAAGAAAGTCTACGGACTATACTCTGTGTGAGAAAAGAAAGTCTACAGACTATACTCTGTGTGATAAAAGAAAGTCTACGGACTATACTCTGTGTGAGAAAAGAAAGTCTACGGACTATACTCTGTGTGAGCAACAGATAAGTCTTCAGACCAAATTCTGTGTGAAGTGAGCTGGGTTCATGGGACTCGGCGTGTACTCGATTGACATATTAATTAGCCTTCTTAATGTGCATGCATAGTAAATGTCATCCCACTGGGCTTCTCCTCCGGGAGAAGACTCATGATACTACTTTAATTATTTCAGGTTTCGCAGACGACGAGGAGGACGTGTGACTGACTGGGCAAGCTTTAATAAACATTCTCCCAAAATTTTAAGTTTTACGTAAGAAACGTATTTAGTATTATTACGACTGATGTTATCCTTAAGTTTAATTCCGTAATTAAGTATGAACTGCTAGGTCAACTGATCGAACCTATTTAATCCACTAGGATGTTTGTCTACTCTTTTAAAGTTAATTATCATGTGTGACAACCTTATTATAAATTATCGTATCTTCTAATGTTAAATTATTTTAGACATCACACCACCTATATAATGACTTTTGAATTTTATAATGTTTTAGTCAAGTACACGTTTGACTTAGAAATGTGGGTGACACACGAGTTAGGCACAAGCACGGTTGTTCTTTAAAAAAAAAAAAAAAAAAAAACTCGTGTATTTTTTATTGAAAAGTCTTCCGCTTGAATTTATTTAAGTCAAAAAGTGTTCTTTTAAACCGTAGCGCCATCCCCATTTTGGGGGCGTTACAATAACAATTTGAAGCAAACTCCCAAACTTGAGCAAAACTCAAGTTTGGGGGAGTTTTATAAGGAGAAGAGTTTTAATAAGTTCCTTGAGGATAGTGAAGATGAAGAAAGGAAAAGGAAGAGTTTAAAGGAGAGAAAGATCGAAAAGGGTTTTGAAATTAGAGATAAGGTGGTATGGGGCACCTTGGGAGTGATGGAAGTCCTTGGAAAGATGAAGCTCAAGGAACGGAAAATGTTGGTCATGAAGAAATTGGTCTATGGAGGAGGCATTGCGTTGGAAAGTGAGGAAGATGAAGTGTTCATCACCGATGAGCACAATGTCAAGTACTATCATCCTCCATTCAAAGAAAGAGAAGTATGAACTTGTTAAGTTCCGTCCGGCATAGGACGTTAAACCTAGCGCTAAATGGGAGGCAACCCATTTTTACTTGCTTATTTCATTTCACTACAGGAAATTTGAGAAATCGCGACGACAATAATTCGTCATAAAAGCAGCATTTTTCGTCACAAAATGTGTTTGACGACGATTTTTCTCTGTCGCAAAGAAGGTCACCGTAGGTGCGTCGCATTAGGTAAATGTGACTTTATTTGAATTCGTCATCAAAAGTCATCTTTTGGTGACGCTAAAGTTCACTGTCGCTATATTATTCTATCTATGGTGACGAATAAAGTGTCACATTTGACACTGAATTTTGTCGCTAAATTTGATATGTCGTCACTAAAAGATCAACTTTAAATGACGTTTTGATTTATTGTCACTAAAATATTAATTTTTAGCGACGATTATCCATTCCATATCAACCTTTTAAAATTGTAATGACGAAATTTCCGTCACAATTAGATTAATTATTTCGTCGTAATTTATATAGTTCGTCACCAAATACTTCAACTTTACATGACGATTTGATTTATTGTCACTAAAATATTAATTTTAAGTGACGAGTTTTTCCATTTTCTATCGAATTTGTCAGATTTTAGTGACAAACATTATCGTCACAATTAAATGAATAATTTTGTCACCTTTTATATAGTTCGTCACCAAAGAATAACACTTTAGCGACAAAATTTTAATCGTTGTTATATCTATACAACTATAATGACGACACAATATGTCACAAAAGGGTAATATTCAATGACAAGATATTTTTGGTCACTAAATAGAGTAGAAATGATGACAAAATATTTTTGTCATAAGAAATATTAATTAGTGACGAATATGATAATTGTCACTAAGTTTTTAGATATAATGACAACATATATTTCGTCATCATATGTGCATATATCACAAAAAAATTAATGTATTGTTACGAATTTTTTATTGTCATCACATGTGCATATATATAATGACAATACAATTTGTCATTAAATAGTCAGTAATATTTTTGTGACAAAATAGCAATCATCATAAAAAAAAAATATATATATATATATATAGTGACAACATCTATCATCATTACTAAATAGTATACTACAAGAAATTTGAGAAATCACGATGATAAAATTCATCACAAAATGTCATTTTTCATCATATAATCGCATCATATTGGCATGGTAAACAAATTCCAACTACTATATTATTAAAAAAAAATTAATTACAACGTCAATAAATTAAAAATAAGAATTTGCATTTACAAATGCAATGCCAGAAAGAAAGAAAAAAAACTTAGAACTATATAAAGAAGATTGTACTCCTCAGAAGCTTATGTCCAAGTGTTGGGGCGCTCCATCTCTTTGCAAATCAAACCATGATGATGAAAGCCAATCTTTTGCAGGGATCTCCTATAAAATTTTTATATTAGTGAATATATATTCTAGAGATATATATAAACAATAATACTATTTTATATTACCAATACTCAAATTAAATGCTAAAGTATAAATATTTAGAAAAAAGAAGTGACTAACATACCTTAAAGTTATGTCGTTTTATTATCTAGCCAGTAGTTTGTTCATATTTGCAATTGTTGAGCAATTAGTCTTTCAAACTAGTCATTTCAATACCATTCTCAGCCATACATTTGTCACCTGTTAAACATAAACTATGTCAAACATATACCGTATACATTAGAAAGTATGAAAATAAATATGATAATGTAGAGAATTTGAGTTTGTCCAATTAATTGACTTGAATATCATTATCACTCTTAATCTAATTAGTGGCAACTAATTAGGAATTATCAAGTTAAACATCTCATCCTGAAAACAGAGCAAGGCAAATAGACAATGTTACAAAATCAAAACTAAAAGACAACTAGCTACATCTATTTTGAATTGAACTAACAAGCAACCATGAAAGCATTACCACTGTAAACATTAATAACTTTGACAAAAAGTTGCTTTCAATGTGAACCCTTTCTTTTCAAATCTATCAATGATCTCACCAACTTATATCCATACATATAGAATGATGAAACATCCATATTACTGGATCAAGAAATAGAGAAGTCATATGTTGCTGTACATATATGCTCATGTATATTATCATAAACCAGTTCAATGAATAACTAAATATTAAGAAACAATATCTCCTATAGTATTACAGGTTTCATTTAAAAAAAAATCAAAATGTCAGCTAGACCGAGCTAGACCGAAGTACTGTTGCAATCCCCTCTAGCTTAACAACAACATACTTTTAGCTGAAAAGAGAGGACTAACCGGCTTATATAACAAGTATTCTTAAGCATATCCACTAAAGCCTTCAATCCAATATATTTTCTTTCGCCACCAGTCTTCTGCTACATTCAAGGTCTTATTCACACCTGCTATCTCTTATCAGATGAAAATGAAACTAAGCAAAATATGGGGCAACTTATATTTTGTACAATCAACAAGCATGAAGCACAAGAAACATTGCTCTATTTATTATGTTATGTTAATGAATTAATATTATCAAAAATCAATTAGTTGTCTTTAACTACCTTTTAGCAGCATTCAAGGGTTAAATATATTCTTAAGGAATATGGGAGAAGTAATTGATACAAAGATCATGTTCTCACTAAACTTCATCATCAACTTATTCTAAAAAAAATGAACACTGATTTTTTATATACAACATGCCATCAGAGGTTTTGTGAGTAACAAGTCTTGCAGACTATTTTGTGATACAACATACCTATTTTATTTCAAGAGACATGTCTCAGTTTCAAGTTCTAATTGCTACAACAGCCAAGGACAACAACTCCACTTAGCTACAGACTGAAATCAGTTAGTATGTTTGATTTCAGATTTCTTAAATTTATTATTCATACAATTCAGAACTATAATTATGCATACATTAATAGAAGACTACATAGAATTTTACACAAAACTGATAGATAATATGCAGATAATGGACACGCATGCCTCATATCAAATTCTAATTTTAAAACATATTTTGTTTCAATTCTATCAATAATTCAGAAAATTCCAAGATTCTGATGGAGATTGACATTAAACATGAACAGAGGAAAAATTGGTATGCTTGTTCTGAACACTTGATTATCGAATAATTTGATATCCATTAGTTGTAATAAATTGCAATTGTACCATTCAATTAATATATCTTCTCATACTATTATACTAATTTCAATGACCAAGCCACCAATTTATTTAATTAACAAAGTATCATAAGAAGACAAATATAGATTTGTGTACCTCTCGAACTTTCCAAAAATGGAGAAGTACCAGTGTCGTCTGTTGAGTGAAACACGGGTGCGGTGCGAAATACGTTCCAGATTTGCCATTTTCCCAGAAGACTCAGTAGTTTACAGGTTGTTCGTCGCGGCGTCGGTGATTCTTCAGATCTCCAATTCGTATTTGGGTCGGAGAGTCCTCACACGAATGGAATGAAAGGGGTAGCTGGAGAGACCGGAGACGAAGAGTGAACACAATAGAATGGCAGATGCCTGTGCGGCTGTGCCACCATGGAGGCGATGGGAAAGAGGACTAGGGGCCGCATTATCTGAAACACATTTAGGTTTAGGTTTTAATTTGTGAGATTACTTTACTTATTACTGTATGTTTTCTACTTAAAATATTGAAATTAGTTTTAAAAAAATCAGTTTCCCACCTTGCAAAAAATTGGAGCCACTTTTAATTATTTGGTTTCCCACCTTAATAGCTCCCGCCTATAATATAATTTAATTTGTTAAATTTATTTATTATTTAATAAAAAAAGTGAGATATAAAAATTATAGTCCCTTTGTTCCATAAAAATTCTTATACATCCTTTTTTTTTTCTTGGGGAAACTTTAGAGTTCCCCTCTAATGACTTTATACGACGTACCCAATATGTGAGGGACCAACCCTACTTAATGATGTCACCTTTTTTTTATATATATAAATACATAGTGATGGAGCCATAATTTTTTTTATAGGGGCCCGATTAATATTACTATAAAGATAAAATAATACGTACTCATTATACTCATCAAAATTTCACATGATAAAATTTTCAAATTGATCGAACAAGTTGATTTTCGTTATATTTTGGTAGAAGTTAATACTCCTTCCGTACCATGATAATTTGCACAATTTTGATCGGCTCACTTTTTAAGAAAAATGAATTTAGTGGTGTGAGGTCAAGTAAATGAGGAGTATTTTGGATGATTTTGTGAGATGTAAGGAGAATTTAGTAAGATGTAAAATGAATTTAGTTAGATGTAGAATAAAATGTAAACCCAAAATGAGTGGCAATTTTTAAAATAAAATGATGTTGGGATAAATATTAATTATGTGAGTTATTTTTATATTAGAAATGTGTAAATAATCATGGAACGAGGTATTAATGTTAATATATGTGAAATTACCAAAATACCCCTAATAAATTTACAAAATTAGTGGGGGGTCCACTGCCCCCGCTGGGCACTATGTAGCACGTCTATGGTAATACATGTAATGTGTGTTTAACTCAATTGATCTTAGCCCTTTATTTTAGGGTGTTGATCGGGACCTTACATGTATCCTTAGACTGATATCGGGGTAGGTTGGGCTCGACTCCTTCGGAAGCTTCTCTGCATTTAGCGTCATATTGACTACAATGTTCTTTATTAATGAGTGAGCTCGCAACTACGTGGGAGTATTAAATAACGATATTATCGGGTAAGGGGGCATTTAATGCTATTGATCCTCGATATCTTAGTGATAATGACTTTTGATACACTAAGCTTGTTGCAGTACGTCAATGTTGATTAGGTCGGAATTGCGTTTATAAGTGAGCTTGTATCGCTCCAAGCCTTTAGTTGAGACCCGGGTTCGTCAGACTTCCTAAAGTGCCTATGTATTAGGTTACTCCTAGTAAGTTAACCCTTCTTATGAAACTGATTGAACTGTCTGTTGGACCGGGCTCACGAACCCAATTTGTCTCGTCTACAAGATCGACCATCTACAACATAAATTACGAATATGTTCTTCATTGTACACAATATCACTCGATTAATTGAATAATATCATGTACTAGCCTAAATAATATCACTTCTATGTTCTTATAGATTCGTCAGCTGCAACAAAACGTTAACATGTTCTTATACTTTTTCAAAACCCGTCAAAAACAAATCGAAGGAGCAAACCCCAAAATTTGTTGTTGTCCAACTATCATGTAGCGAGTGTATCTACAATCAAGCATTGGTATTAATACAATCAAGATTAGCAAGTATTAAATAATTCTCCATGTTGGATATAGTAAATTAATACTTTTAATTAAAATATTACATTTTGTGAGAAAATATTACTCTAATTAATTAAAATCATTATAAAATATTAATTTCATTAAAAGTATAATTACAATATTATATTATTATGTAGGAATGGTCTTAAAGATACAAAATATTTCCAAACGAAAAATATATATAAATAATTTCTTTTGTACTCCCTCCGTACAATTTCATTATTCTCACTTTCCTTTTTTGGTTGTCCAATTTTATTATGCCCTTTTTTTGGAAATAATACTATTCATACTACTTTATCTCCACCCTCCTATCATCACTTATTTACCCACCACTTTGCCATTCATTTTATTCATAAACAATCATTTACAAATGAACCCCACAATATCCCATCATACCCTCAACTTATCCACTTTAATCCACTTTATCAATAAACTAATCAATATTCATTAAAACCCGTGCCCGGAGAAGTGGGCATAATAAAATTGGACGGAGGGAGTATTAAAGAATAAAATTAGCTCGAAAAAATTGGCGCCAATAAATAAAAAAGGATTTGAGAATGGCGGGAGAATTGAGGGAACCTAAATCGCTAATCCCAAATCTTGGCTAAAAACGATCATAATTAACCCTCACCCTTCATTATGTGAGAATGCGATCAAGAAACCTAATTAACCTAGCCGCTTGCCCCTTCGTTCCAGCTCCGTCGTGAGAGGCACACTGCCGCCGGCGTCACGCCAAATAGTCTCTCCCCAACCACCTCGGCCATACGGCCCATACCACACGCGACGCGCAGCCCACTGTCTCCACCCTCTGTCGCCGGCGTCGCACGCTCTCACGTAGCGGCCAGCCACAGTAGCTCGCCCGTCCCCTTCCTCACCTCGTCGCAAGACCATCGCCACTGGCCTGCCGCCAAAAATCGAGAGGTAAGTTTCTACACTTTTGATTGTTGGTTTTAATTTATGTAAATTTGGCCAGAATTCATTGTTGTTTGTGGATTTGGCCAAAATTTTAGTTAAGGACGGTGTTCATTTGATTGTGTTGGTTTTAATTTTTGTAAATGCATTCGATTGTGTTAAGGAATTAATTTTCTGTGAATGCATCTTATTAATTTTTTATTTGTTTTGGAATTAATTTTCTGTAAACTTGTTAAATTTTTGTTCCTTTTCTAGTCCTGGGGATATTTGAAATCATTTTTAGTCAATGGTCAGGCTATTTCAGTTTTATTACCTATAGCATTCCATTTTCTGTTCCTACATCAGAATTTTTATTAATGTTGGTTTAGCTTCTTTTTCATGTTTCTACATCTAGAAGTTGATTTATGTTAGTTTAGCTTCTTCCATCTCTCTATGTACTCCATTTTATTGACCAATAATTATGGTTGCTTCTTGAAAGTTCTTATTTGTTGTGAATTGTCTGCTTTGTTATAACTACACAACGACTATGAGTATATGGCTATTGCCTATTGACATGGTTTCTTTTAAAAATCTTTTCATCACTAAAGTGTATGGTCCTGAAAAATGTTGCGTTTATTGGTTGTTTTTTCATTCTATCAGAAAGTTATCTTGTTACTTCTGCAAAAGAAACGGAATGTTTTTTTTTCTTGCTGCTTCTCAACTTTATCTTGGTGATCTTTCACATGATTGATGAAGGAAGCCATGTGGCCAGCAAGATTCAGGTTAGGTTCATGAATCAAGATTAATTATATCTCAATCTGGTTTGTACATTTTGTTTATGGAACTTGTTCTGATAACTTGCTACAGTTGGACATCTCAAAATAGTACTGCTGCCCATGGTTCCCAGAAGGAAGGATCAACAACACATTAAAACCAAGCTGTGGCTATTGTGGCCATGTCAGCTGCAGGAATTCCTGGTCCTGCCATTGACTTAAATTTTGCCATGGAGTATTGTGGTGCTGCCCCTTCTTTTTTTCCTGCGACTCTAGTTCAAGGAAGAATGATCCTAACTAATATATTGAGATTGAAGGAAGAATGATCCCAACTAATATATTGAGATGGCACTCAGTCGCAACACTGAATACAGGTAGCCCTTTCTCTCTTTTATTTGCATAATAATGTTCCTTGCATTTTTCCTTTCTCCGCAACAAATTTGGAAGCAAGATGATTATTCCTTCAGTACTTCTAAAAGGTAATTTATCTAGTTATGACCTTGTGGTGAAATGATGTAAAAACAGTGAACATATTCTAGCTATCTCATGGGTGAACAATTGAAGATTTTTACAATATGTTAGGCACTACTTTTTTACGTAGCTAACAACTGCAATCAGTTTACTTTTTAATTTAATTGGGGTGGAGAGTGGTTCACATTGATAAGTGCAGAACCATAACTGATGTAGTTATACCATTTTGAATAATCTGATAATAGTTCCAAAAACTCGGAACAATTTTTTACTAGTGCTTTGAAATAATAGTGTGGCATGCTTAGGGTAGCTTATTTTTCTTTCTTTTCCATATACCTACAAGCAGTTAATGATGGCTGATTGCAGACTGAAGCATTTTCTATTAGTTGGACTAACTTGGTTAACCTTTAAAATTAGGCATGAGTAATTGTTAAAAACATCTGGCATGCAACTGCCGGCAGTGTAAGAAGTGAAACTCATGTTCTACCCTCTTATTCGAAGAAAAATAGCACGTTTTGTATTATAGTGTGAGATGTCAACAAAAGATTTTAAGTGTTAGAAGCATTGGCCTCTAGTGATAATAAAAAGTAAGAGTGTCTTTGTTTTAGCTCATTTTTGCTTCAGTTGAACCATTTTATTAGCAAACCAACTCTTTTGTGAATTCAATAAAAAAGGGAGTATATGATGGACTTGAAAGTGCTCCCATGATATCAGTTAGTGCTTATTGTTCAGATTCCAAATCTCATTTGATTATATAAAGGAAACAGTTTTCTTAGTCAAATTTAAGCATGAACTTGAGTAGAAACAACATTCTCATGATACGTACACTCTTTTTATATAATTCTACTTTGTGGTAAGAGAATATGCTGCTGGAATCTACGAAGTCAATATTTTCAACCATTTTTTTCTTTTTAAATTTTTTCCCCTATATAGTACATAGTCTCTTTTTTTTCCAGGGTATCTTAATATCACATTCTTGATTTTTCTATCTTCTTTGCATTAGTGCTGAGTCAACATGCTTGCATTCATGTAATTAGTCACATTTTTTGTCCATAATGTCTCTTATACATCTTGATTCATTACATTAACAATAAATGACCACCAAACTAGGCGAGGACTTGTTAAATTTATCAAGTTGGATTTTTTCTGCTTTTATTGATTTTCTCTTAATTACTCTATTTTCTGAGGGTACTCCCTGTGCAACCTGAGACCTGAGATTTTTGGCCCCTTAAACTTATTTCCTTTCGAAATTGAAATGTACAAAGTTATTTGTTTCAGTGTTTGGTTCTTGCATTCATTACACTATCTGGTATATCGTGTATAAATGTGGCTTATTTAGATTTGGTGTCATTCTTATTTTTGTTTGTCTTCTGCAATAAAGTGGTGTTTATGAAGATGTAAAATAATTTTCTTGTTTCCTTTTAAGATTTTTTTTTTTGATGGAGTTTCCTTTAAGATAGTATGTACTAAAGCCAACATATATAACATATTAACTATGTTACTAATAAATCCTATGAATTTGATTTATAATTATCTCATGACACAAAGTGGATGTATATATGTTGTTGAAGCGTGTTATACTCAACCTTACTCCACTTAGGAAGGGGGAATATGGATTCCTAAGAAACTGAACATATTTGAGTTAATGGAATCAAGAAAAACGTATATAACACCTTTATTTGTTAATACTCTCCGGAATGTGCTCAAGTGAGCCTTTTTGGCGTATTAGTTTCAAAGCAGTCACACTCCAATACCTGAAAAGCACAATACAGTTTAATTATAAAAAAAAATCTTGACACTGATGTATACTGAAGCGAAAAAATAAACTTTATACTAGCAGCAAGGTTATTTTCTAGTATGAATTCTTGTAGACAACATATGGAGAAAACTATGCATGTAATTGTAAAATTTTGGATACTTTCACAAATATTAGTAAAAAATGTCACATCAACCTATTTTTTTAATTAGCACAGGGAATATCATTTTACTACTCTAATTTAAACAATAGGAAAAAAAACCGATTCTATCTCGTCTCAAACATTTTCTAGTTATTAATGCGCTTAGTTCAATGCGGTTTATTCATATATTGCAAAAGGGAATTGATTGATTTCTTTCTGTAAAATAATATTAATTACAAGCAAAATTTATCTGGTAACAACAGATCTAAGAATATCCTTATACAATATTTAACTCCAAAACCACTGAATAAATAAAAAACTTAAGATACTACCTGTATTAAAAAAGTGGAGCCTAAGCTAACTAATGAAGGAAGTAAACAAGGTTATTTAGTACGAATATGATATTTTAACTACCAATAGTTCACAATATGCTCAAAGAAAAATATCAATGTTTATTAGGAGAAAAAAAAAAATCTATTACATGTCTTTGCATATTAACCAATCTTTGCTCTGCCTCACTAACCAAGGCATCTGTTATAATGGATAAACCATAACAAGTGATCATCAATCTCAGGTAATATAAAATTGGAAGCAGTAGAAAGTTGAATGGTAAAATAGAAAATAGAGAACAACCCAAAGAATTAAGTGGAATAGTATTGTCATGAAAATATATTTTTTATGATGTCGAATGTTGTCATTAAATATTATTAAAATTATTGTCAATTATTTTTGGGATGAAAATATTTTGTCACTAAATATTTTGATTATAATTAACGGCAAAAAAGAGCATTGTCATGAAAATATATTTTTTAAGACATCGAATATTGTCATCAAATATTATTAAAATCGTCACCAATTATTTTTGTGACGAGAACATTTTGTCACTATATATTTTGAATAATTAATGACGAAAAATAGTATTGTCATGAAAATATATGTTTTATGACATTGAGTATCGTCATCAATTATTATTAAAATCGTCACAAATAATTTTTGTGACGAAAACATTTGGTCACTATATATTTTGAATAATTAATGACGAAAAACAGTATTGTCATGAAATTATCCTTTTTATGACGTCGAATATCGTCATCAATTATTATTAAAATCGTCACCAATAATTTTTGTGACGAAAACATTTTGTCACTAAATATATTGAATAATTAATGACGAAAAGTAGTATTGTCATGGAAGTATATTTTTTTATGACGTTGAATATCGTTGTCAATTACTATTAAAATCGTCACCAATAATTTTTGTGACGAACACATTTTGTCACTCTATATTTTTAATAATTAATGACGAAAAATGGTATTGTCATGAAAATATTTTTTTTATGACGCCAAATATCGTCATCTATTATTATTAAAATCGTCACCAATTATTATTGTGACGAAATAATTTTATCACATATTATTTCTTATAATTAATGACGAAAGGTTAGCATCGTCAACAAAAAATAATTTTCATGACGTCGAATTTCGTCACCAATTATTATTAAAATCATCACATATTATTATTGTGACATATTTATTAACATCGTCACGAAATATACAAATTTGTGACGAAAAAAAATATAAGTGACGACGAATTTAAATTTTGTCACAATTTCTAGTATTTTAATGACAAAAAATAAAATTCGTCATCTTTATATAACAAATTGTGACGATTTTTGTGTTGTCGCAAAAAATTTCGTCACGAAATGTGTAATTTCCTGCAGTGTTTCTTGCTCATTTTATTTGCTTTGTTAGTTTAGTTTGATGTGTTTGTGAGTTTTGATGTTAGTTGGAGAAGCTTGGATTGAATGAACGATTGGAGATCGAAAGTGGAACTTTGAGCTTCGAAGAAGGTGTAGCTATAGCAATCGTGAGAGGTACGCCCACTCCAAACTTAGGAATTGCATAGCAATTACTAAGTTTGGGGGGGGGGGGGTGGAATTTATATTCTTGTTCATAATATTGATTGCTTAGCTACTCTTGATGTTAATTGTTGGGATAGTGGCCCATGTGTGTAGATTTGTATGGTTAGCACTTGGTGTCAATATCAATGCAACACTATTTTTACAAACTTTTAATTGCTTTGCAATGAAAAAGTTTGGGGGGGTATGTTCGTTTTTACATTTTCTATTGACACCAATGTGTACTCTTGTGTATGTGTGTATGTGTGTACTCTTGTGTACTCTTGGGCAAGCTTATGGCAATTGCAATGCATGATTTGATTGATGAGTGCTTATTGTCCTTAATTTGTTTGAGTGTTTGAGTGAAATACTATGTCTTGCAAGTTAAACTTGAACATCTTGATATTGTCATCACCATCACTTGTTGTTGTGTGTGGAGCATGTGTGAGTAATGAGTTGGATCTTCAATATTGAACTTGTGATCATTTTAAGAATGTATCTTAAGGAAGAAGAATTCATTTCATGTCATTTGATACGTGGGATCTTTCATTATCATCTAGTTGTAAATTTCACCCTCATGTTGTAATTCTTTCGTTGCTCGAGGACGAGCAACACTTTAAGTTTGGGGGAGTTGATTCGGGTGGAATCTACACGATTTAGATGCATATTTGAAGCTCATTTGATGTTGATTTCATTGAATTATACAGTGAATATGAATGTTTAAGCCGAAATGAGAGAAAGGTTGTGTTTTGTCGATTGTGTAGGAAATACGATGGAATTTGGAGCAAAACACATACCACAAGTGATCGGACCAGAAAGAGGAGTGCACGGTTGGATTCGTCTCGAAAAACGGAGTGGGTTAGCCAAAGGAATCGAGTCACCCCATTTTCGGTGCCAAACTTGTATTTTCTCCATTTTTGAGGGATCAACTTGCAATTATGCCATTCAAACCCTTCCCAAACACTATATAAACTCCCTTTCTTAAAATCCAAAAGGGAACACTTTTTAGAAGCATTTTCCACACACACATTCACATAGTTGTAGGTGTTCTTCATCTCTAGTTTAATTTCTTCAATAAATTAGATAGAATAGTGGTTTTTACTTCAAATCAAGCTACGATTATCATCGGGCATCGTCTATTACCTCGTTTTGTAGCTAAATTCGTATGATCAAGGTGATATTACTCTATTTTGCAATTCAATTTGGTATTTTCTTAATTTCTTCAATCTCTTGTTATTTTATTATGAGTTTGATGTTATTTGTTGTTGTAGCCATGAGATTCTCTTTTAGAACCATGGGCTAATCCTCAATTGCCTTGGGTGTGGATGTTTTGATGAGAATTTAGTGTAATTGTGGATTAATTGCATGATTAGCTTATAATTTTGGTTTTTATGTTTCTAGAGTTGTATTTTGATTGATTCATTTGGTTGATCAACCCTATTAGCAAGCATGTTTGATTATGTTTATTGCAACGAGAGTTGGGTAGCATGATTGGGAGTGTGAGTGTGAGCTTTGATCAATTGAATAGAAGTTAATTAGTAATTAGCTCACCCGAGAAGGGTGTTAATGGCTAGACCGACAACCTTAGACACTAAACGAATAGAGGTCGTCTAGGAGTTTGGTGAGAGGGCGTTTCATAAGCATTAGTAACCGTATTGAAAGTGCTTATGCAACACTATCTTAGGAGCTTATGGTATTTGGTTAGATCCTATAATTGCTAATCAATGCACGATGTTTACCTATGCCTTTCGAGGGGGTTTGCACACTTATGTGATAGCCATTAGCTTAACCAAAATTTGTAGTAAAATCATGTAATTGGTTCACTAGTTCACTTAACTGCTCACAAAACGGAAACACCCGAGGCAATACCCTTCCCTTTCACTTTCCAAAAGAAAGTTAGATAGATTGTCATTTCTTGTCACTAGTTCTTATTACTTTAGTTAATATAGTTTACTATTTTTGTGCTTATTCCCGAAAATCGAAACAACATCAATTAGTTACTACAATAGCATGCCTACTTGTAACTTTAGGGATTCACTAGCACTCAATTAAGTCCTTGGAACGAAATTTTACTTGGTATACTTATCGTACTACTAACGAACCCATACGCTTGTGGGGATCGTATAGTTGTAAAAAGTGTGCAAAAATACATCCAAGTCAAACCACAAAATGACACATCATAAATTTAAATTCCCTATTAGTATATAAAGGGATTCTATATTATAGAAATAGTGTATTATGTATATATAACAAATTTATTAATCTTGTAAAATAATATAATTGTTTATATAATAAATATTATGTATAAAATTATATAATAAGTTTTACATATATATTTTTGAGCTCTATTTTTTAAATACATTAAACTTATAATAAATTTAAAATAATTGCAGAAAAAATTACTTGAGATATAAGATAAAAGTAATTATAAAATACAATTTAATAACTAATTAAATAAAGAAATTTACACCCCAATAAAAATACATTTTAGATTGTATTTTACTCAAAAGTACATTAAATAGTTCAAAAACAAATTAAACTAAAGAATAAAATGAATACTGCAATTAAGTTAAGTAAATAAAATAAAAATTAATTTAATTAGTCAATGTTAAAATAATAAGAGATTAAAATAATAAGAGATAGTTAATAAGAATATAATATTTGGAAAGAGTTTATGAATCATATCTTCCTCAACCAATAACTTAATTACACATCATACTTTTTAAAATTAACAATTTCATTAAATTATGACACATAAGCCAAATCAACCACAAAATGACACATAAACCTAATTAACCACAAAATGACACATCATCAATTTAAACTCCCTATTAGTATATAAGAGGATATTATGTATAAAATTATATAATGAGTTTTACATATATATTTTCGAGCTCTATTTTTTAAATACATTAAACTTATAATACATTTAAAATAATTGCAGAAAAAATTACTTGAGATATAAGATAAAAGTAATTATAAAATACAATTTAATAACTAATTAAATAAAGAATTGTACACCCCAATAAAAATACATTTTAGATTGTATTTTACTCAAAAGTACATTAAATAGTTCAAAAACAAATTAAACTAAAGAATAAAATGAATACTACAATAAAGTTAAGTAAATAAAATAAAAATTAATTTAATTAGTCAATGTTAAAATAATAATAAGAATATAATATTTGGAAAGAGTTTATGAATTATATCTTCCTCAACCAATAACTTAATTACACATCATACTTTTTAAAATTAACAACTTCATTAAATTATGACACATAAGCCAAATCAACCACAAAATGACACATAAAACAAATTAACCACAAAATGACACATCATCAATTTAAACTTCCTATTAGTATATAAGGGGATAATGACCTACTATAAAAAAAACGGGAATGAAACTTTATTTTATTTTTTACATAAATGAACTAATTAAAACTTTCACGTCAAATAATTAAATAAATTTAACATAATCAAGCATCTCAAGTAAAAAACATAATCAGCAAATTATACAGAAAATAATTTAATTAGTTCATAATGTTCTTATAAATATAAGTATAACATATCAAGTTGACATCCATCGCCTCCCCTCACCATTTGCTCATTAATCTGTAAAATATTAAAAATAAAGGTTAATGCCAACATATTCATGAGATTGATGATGTTGTTCAAAATCCAAATATCAAGTAGATATTAAAAACATCAATGCAAACATAATGTACTAACATACTTGAACTACATATGCTTTAGTTTATTTTAGCATTGCAGGTCTTGCCAAGGTTGTTTTAATGACGATCGAGGACAACTTTTAAGGAAAACATATTAAAAAATGTGTAAATTATGGAGTTGCATAAATATTATTTGAACGAATTTCCTATATGTGAAACGAGAGGAGAAGAAATAAACTAATATTGAAGTGTGAAAACATAAAATATTGTTTTTAAGTGTGTTTCAAAATTCAAAATAATTAAATCAGAGTAAACCTACCATTTAAAAACAAGTTTTTAATTGGAGATTTGTCTTTTATATAGAATCAATTCCTTATAAGTAATTGAGTTGACTTGATCAATCTAACCCTAAATATTTAAGAATATTGTGAACCATAAATATTCAAGAATATTGTGAATAAAAATTTTTACTTTGTCATTTTTTATTATATTATTTTTTTTTTTTTTTGTAATTTTTTTTATTGGTAATTTTTTTTCGAAATTGTGTGTCTTGAAAAGTGTAAGTCAATATTACTAAAAAGTGTAACACAATATTAATAAAAAGTGGGGGAAATTTTTTTATTAGTCCTATAAGTTTGAAATATTCCAAAATAAATCCTTTAAGTTTCAACTTTACAAAATACGTCATTTACGTTTCAATTTTAATCATTTTTACATCAATTTTAATCCTTTATATTTTGAAGGAATTAGAATTTTCCACATATATTAAAAAATGCCACGTCATCATGCCACATCACTCTCTCCTCTATATATATTAAAAAAAATAGAGTTAATAACACTTTAAAATATTCTATATACACCCCATAATTTTAAATACAAAAATAGATGTATATAAAATGACTAAGTAACCCTTACATAAATAAAAAATAAAATAATTTTTAAAAAATAATTTGAAAAAATATGATACAAAATAAATTTTACAAGCGAAACCAAAGAGTGTTACAGTTATGAATGATCAATGATAATTGTGTGAATCATATTTTCCTTTATTAATTAAAATGTATAACTAAATTTAATGATAATATCATCATTTTATCAAATACTCATAAGAAATAAAATATATTTTAAATAAATAAATTAGTTTGAAGTAAATGCAGTGAATTTTTTATTTTTTTAATAAGGAATGATTAATTAGTTTGGATTAAAATTTAAAAATTGAATAAATTCAAATTTTTTTCTACTTACCCTTTATCCCTTTATCCCTCAAATCATATTTTCCTTTATTAATTAAAATGTATAACTAAATTTTTTATTATTAAACGCACCCCAATTTTTTTCTACTTACCCTTTATCCCTCAAAACAAATTCAAATTGAATAAAAATTAAAAATATAATTTAAAATTCAACTAAATCTTTAAAACTATATATAAATTTTAAAAATTAATTAAAAAAATATTCAATAATACGAAAAACTAAATAAAATTTAAAAATATTTTTAAAAATCAACTAAATATTAAAAAATATATGAATGAAAAAAACAATTAAATCCAAATTAAATCTAAAAAATTAAATAAATCAAATAAAAGTTATTAAATAATTAAATTAAAAATACCAATTAATGATTCAGTTTTCTAAAAAACTAAATAAAAAATAAATATTAAGAAAATGAAATAAAAAATAAAATCGTACTTTTTTATTGATTTTTTGTATTTACTTTTTTGTACGTTTTATTGAATTATTTCAATATTTTTAATTTAATTTTTTTATTTTGTTTTGATGATTTATTTTTTAATTTCAGATTCTATTTAACTTTCTAAGATTTTATTTCAAAAAAATTAATTAATTTTAAAGATTTAGTTAATTTTTTTAAATACTTTTAAATTTTAATTACATTTTTAATTTCAGATTTTTTCTAGTTATTTTTTAAAATTATTTTACTCTTTATTCATAATATAAAGGTTACTTAGTCATTTTATATACATCTATTTTTGTATTTAAAATTATGAGGTGTATATAAAATATAAAATATTTTAGGGTGTTATTAGCTCTACTTTTTTTTAAAAATATATAGAGAGGAGAGAGTGATGTGGCATTTTTTAATATATGTGGCAAATTTTAATTCCTTCAAAACATAAAGGATTAAAATTGATGTAAAAAAGAATTAAAATTGAAACGTAAATGACGTATTTTGTAAGTTGAAACTTAAAGGATTTATTTTGGAATATCTCAAACTTATAGGACTAATAAAAAAAAATTCTCATCAAAAGTTGTTGGGAATAAAATGAGTTTTGATTATGATACCAAAACCCCCTGAGACATGCCAAGTAGATAAGTCAATTAGAATGAACATGTTTCAAGTCTGTTGGAACATGTAGTTTAAAACAAGTAGAGAAGCTGATGTGTTAGACAACTCTTAGATGAATAGATGTACTAGTTGAGGGGGAACACATGCTTACACGGTTATTATGTTCTAATCCCCTTAAGGCTCAGTTTCTGCATTGACCCCAAGTCTGCTGAAGGACAAGTATGCTGATCAAGGAGAATCAGTCTAAAGACAACCTAGTAAATGTCATCTTGAGTTAAGATGCATCATCAAAGGATTAATCTACTGCATCACACAAAGCTCAGAAGGGTTGTCCAACAAAAGTATTTCAGAAGAGTTGTCTCAGCACACTTGAACCAAAATCTGTCTTAAAGACAACTATGCTGAAGAGGTCAAGTTCATTTTTTCAAGACATATATGATCAAAGAACTATTCTAAGAAGTCATGAAAAAGGAAGATCATCTGAAGAGCTCAAGAGCCAACACTGCTGATAAGGAAACTCTGCTGAAACTGATAAGTAGAGTTGTCCAAGAGATAAGGAATGTTGTCCCTATCTCAGGATCATTGAGAAGAAGAGATGTCTATGTTTGACAAGTGAATCTTGAAGTCAGACATTAGGAAAAGTGTTGTAGAATGAAGACAAAGTGGTTACAACCGTTTATTTCCCAAGTTAAGGACATGTCACTATCAGAATCTGTCTTCCAGTTTGAAGATTTCAAGGAAGACATTTATAGACATTTGAGGCTGCCTCTCCAACGGGCAAATCCTCAAATTTGTCTATAAATACAGAACTGTGAAGACCATTTGAAGCAACCCTTGAGTATCCAATCTACTGAATCCAACTACAACTACTCTGAAGCTTCAAAGTCCTCAAAAGACATTCTTAGTTTTCAAACACTTCATCTAAGCTGAACCCCATTGTATAATTCATACAAAGCTTAGAGAGATATCCTATCCTTATACACTGATCTTAATTGTAACCTTACTTCAACCCTTATACCTTTCAAGTGAGAAAGTGAGAAGGTTGTAGTAGTAGAAGTGGAAGGAACTAACTGTTGAGAGAAGAACAGTTCAGTTATGAGTTGAGAAAGGGTACTAGGACTCTAGACATCCTAGGGATCAAGGCACCAAGGAGTGGTGTGGTTGATCAAGTGCACCTTGGCACTATAAAACAAGTTAAGTCCAAGAGTGAAGGAATTATCCTGTTAAATCAGGGAAAGTGGATGTAGGAGCTTGAGTCTTTGAACCACTATAAACCTTTGTGTTGATTTACATTCCAAGTACCTTACATACATTCAACACTGCACACAAATTGAACTTTCAAAGTTACATATCACAAATTGTGCAAAACCTGATTTGGACAAGTTTCCTGAACTGGGATAAACTGTTAAGGTGATTTCAGAATTAAAAGGAGTTTAAACTAAAGGGCCAACCACTAATTCCGCACATATAACTCACTTAGATAGTTATTCAACTAAGTACTCAATAGTACTCAGTAGTTTGGTTATCTTAGAAGAGTTAATCACGTCAGCAGAGTTGTCCAGGACAACCTTGCTGAAGACTGGTTTGATCAAGTTTGAAAAGAAATTGCATACAAGTGTATTCCCCCCCCCCCATACAGTTGTTATATACTCCTTTTCAGGACCAACAAAAGTGTAACACATTTTTTTTATTAAAAAGTGTAAGTCACTATAATTGAAAAGTGCAACACAACTTTTAATAAAAAGTGTAAATCATTATAACTAGAAAGTGCAAGTTAGTACGTATAACTAGAAAGTGCAACACAATATTATTAAAAAGTGCATGTCAATATACTTGAAAAGTGCAACACAATATTTTAATGAAAAGTGTAAGTTATTATAACTGAAAAGTGTAACAAAATACGACTAAAAGGTGTAACATAACATTACTAAAAAGTGTAAGTCACTATAACTGAACATATTATTGGAAATTGTAAGTCACTACAACTGAAAAGTGTAACAAAATATGACTAAAAAAATATTGTTGAAAATTGTATCACTACAACTGAAAAGTGCAACAGTCAAAATCAAAACACTAGACCTCAACGTAAAATAGACTATTCTCAACCGTTTGATCTACATAAATTATCATATATGTTTTTTCGCGTATTTTATTTTTATTGTTAATACTACCCATTTTTTAAAATGGTTGACCGGAGACCTACCCTTTAATTGGATATGACAATGACAATTTTGAGATAGGTTGAAAATTGTCATAAGATCTACACATCTCATGCAAATATGGTTTTCAAAATAGCAAGTAACAAGAGATATCTCAACTCTTGGGAAACATTGATAAGTAATTAATATAAGAGGGAGCGAGACGATTTCGTGTATGAGAATTGAGACATAGCTCAAACTTTAGTATTTAGACATCATGACTTTGCTATAAAAAACATAATTTGAGCAACCGACTGTTCCTATTATTAGAAACTCATCCACTAGATTTTAGGTATCATTGATTTCGTGTATGAAAATCACACACAAAGTCGTTGCCTGTTCCTATTATTAGAAACTCATCCACTAGAATAGCTCGATTACACATTTTTTTTTTTTTTTTCGGCTCTGAGACGTTCTTTTTAAAAAAATATATATAAGTTCAAAAATAAATGAAAACACCCATACAACTTCATACATTCCTTATCATTTTATATCTGACGGTTAGCAGTAAAATTAGGCTAATTATTTATTTTTGTTCTGTACAGGGGACATAATTATATTTCAAATAGCATCTGGAAAGTTTTTTTCATTTTTTATTTATATAATTTAACACTAACTTTTGAAATTTGATTGTTAACTCATTGTTTTTACCCATTTTTTTTCAACCATCAAAAGCTTTCTAGTATTTTTTAAACAAATTCGCATTTAAGATTCAAGTATCAACAATTTTTTTTCTAAGAAAAAAATTTGTGGTGAATTGTGAATTGAAATTTTATTGATAGCAACTCCATATATTCTAAGATTCAAGTATCAACAATTTTTTTTCTTAGAGAATAAAATTTGTGGTAAATTGTGAATTGAAATTTTATTGATAGCAAGTGCATTTTCTAATCAATGATACCTAAAATCTTTCTAAAATATTCTAAAAAATAACTATTTTAAGAATATATACTCCCTTCGTTTTTTTTAAGATGTTTTAGAGTAATTGACTAAAATTAAGAAAATGTATGTTTTGACAAATATACCATAAGATAATAAAGGAGATTTATAATTACATTAATGTCATTCTATAACACACATTAGTTAATTAGAGTAATTTATAAATTATGATTGTTTTCAAAGTTAAAGGGAGGACATAATTGGAATAAATTGAGTAAAATTTCTAAAACATACATTTATGTACGAGAGAAAAGGTTTAAAACATCTTACAATAAAAAAACTGAGGGAGTATTATAATTTAAAGGGCTTTTCTATGGTGAGACAGGGGGTTCACGCTGATTTATAAAAGGAGTCCAATAAAAATGTGACACATAATATTTTTTCGCCATGTGCGATCTTCGCAATAATATAAAATATTTATTTTTTATAAAAAAAAGGGTTAATTCTAAACAAATACACCACATTTAAGAGTGTGTATTGATTGTGAATTCTGTAGGATTCTTTTGGACTTTCAAAGTTTGGGGTATTCAATTTGGATTTTAAAAAATCTTTAAAAATTTTGAGGTATTCAATATGAATTTTAAAAAGTCTTTAAAAATTTTAGGTATTCAACACTCTATGGATTTTGTTGGATTCTCCTAAAAAAAATACAAATAAATTGCACTATCAAAATCTCTTCTACCCACCCCACCCGCGAGCTTTTGGGTCAGGTCAAATTCGCCCCGTATTGAGTATGAGTCGGATTTGGGTCTTATGCCCGACCCGCGGGTATCCGCCCCGAATTAATATATAAACTTTATATATATGCCAAATTCTTGTATGTTTCTGAGTACACGGTGTACTCTAGGCCCATTTGTAGCCCTACCCTACCCAATGCTTTTCCCAGGCCCAATTTTTGCGACCCGACCCGCAGCCCAGTAGACTTTGACCAGTCAAATGTTGATCGTTGACCAGTCAACGGTCAAACTTTGACTTTTTTTTCGATTTTTTTTTTTCAATTTTTTTTCGATTTTTTTTTTCGATTTTTTTTTTTGAAAAAGTGTATGTTATTATAACTAAAAAGTGTATCTTTGTTTTTTTAATTAAAAGTGTATGTTACTATATTAAAAAGTGCAACATTGTTTTTAATGAAAAGTGTATGTTATTATAATTGAAAAGTGTATGATATTATAACTGAAAAGTGTAAGTTATATATTAAAGAAAAGTGTATGTTATTATAACTACAAAGTGTATGATCTATTAATGAAAAGTGTATGATCTTTTGGTTATTAATAATTGCACTTTTATAATATACATAAACTGTTCCTAATATTTTGAAAAACATTGTTATTAATTTGACACATTTTATTATTTAAACTTGCACTTTTATGACTATCAATGATACACCTTTTTGTTATTAGTCTTGCACTTTTATAATCTAGATAAACTGTTCCTAATTTTTTTTTTAAATTGTTATTAATTTCACAAATTTTATTATTTAATCTTGCATTTTTATGACTATCAAGATACACCTTTTGGTTATTAGTCTTGCACTTTTATAATCTAGATAAACTGTTTCTATTTTTTTTTTAAATTGTTATTAATTTCACACATTTTATTATTTAATCTTGCACTTTTATGACTATCAACGATACACCTTTTGGTTATTAGTCTTGCACTTTTATAAGCTAGATAAACTGTTTCTAATTTTTTTTTTTTAAATTGTTATTAATTTCACACATTTTATTATTTAAACTTGCACTTTTATGACTATCAATGATACACCTTTTGGTTACTTTTATAATCTAGATAAACTGTTTCTATTTTTTTTAAACTTGCACTTTTATGACTATGGATGATACACCTTTTGGTTATTTGCACTTTTATGACTATGGATGATACACCTTTTGGTTATTTGCACTTTTATGACTATGGATGATACACCTTTTGGTTATTAGGCTTGCACTTTTATAATCTAGATAAACGAGTGCTAAAATATTTATTAGGTGCGAAAATAAATAAAAAAGGTGCGGAAATAAAATTAAATTCAAAACTTGATGTAGTTGGGACTCAAACACATGACCTAGTGGTGAAAAACGCAATGGGTGACCACTAGGCTGTAACAGCTAGTTGGTGGTATACGAGCATGCAATATGTTATTTATCCACATAATTAGGGCTGCAAGTGGACTCAAGTACACCGTGTACTTGAGTACACAGCAGCCCTACCCTATATATATATATATTTTATTGATAAAATACTTTACATATATATTATTGGTAAAATAAATTATATATATATATATATATTTTATTGATAAAATATTTTATATAATATATATAATATTAATTTAAAAAAATTAAAATTAACTCTTTGCATCAATATCGGAGTTTATGAAAATCTATGTAAATCAATAAAAAAATATATTGCAAAATCCTGTCAAGTCTATGAAAATCCATACAAATCAATAAAAAAAGTCAATCAAACTCTACATGTACTCTATGGATTTTATAAATCCACGTACTTTTTAAAGTCCAAAAAAATCAAATAGAATCTCAATTGAATACACCCTCCTTAATCTCAGTATCAATTTAATCACGAACTTTACGATTATTGTAAAAAATTCCAACCTTTCATCGTGTTGCAAATAGATACACATTTTTTTTTCTCCGACGATGATGATGTGACTTATCGGAGCTTGCCACGTCAAATTACACATATTCTTTTATATTTTTTTTAATTTTTCACATCAGATTACCCTCTATAAGTAATAAAAATAAAAATAAAACTTCCACTTCTTCTGCATCTTCTCAACTTCTCAAAATCAATAGAATTCTTCTTCTCAACTTCTCAAACTCAATAGAATTCTTCTTCTGCGTCTTTCTTACTTTTCAAACTCAATCAAATTTTCCCTTCTAACTCTAAAAATAAAATCAAAATCATAAGAAATAGAACCCTAACACATAAATATATATATGTTAAGAATCCTAAAAACGGCCCCTTACAAAAAAATACCTGAAAACCTTAGAAGATGATGAAGAGAGGTCCTGAGAAAGAAATCCCTAAAAATCAAAATTATAAGAGATAGAACTCTAACACTAAAAATTGCATAAAAAGAAAAAAAAAATTTGTGAAGAATCCTAAAAACCGCCCCCTTACAAGAAAATGTCTGAAAACCAACAAGATGAGGAAGAGAGGTGCTGAGGAAAATCCTAGAAATTTTACAAAATTAACAAGACATGAGATACAAATGACTTGCTTTGTATGTAATGTAGTAGGCTACAATAAAAAAAAAGGTTGTAAATGACCCAAACTTTAAAAGACCAGAGAAATTGCATGTAAAATTGTGTTAATGGTTATTTATACTGATTTTTTTTAGCACACATATATATAATAATTTAAATGTCATGTTATTGGTGTATTGATTTGCGCACTATTTATATGAAGGTAAGTTTCTTATTTTATTAAATATTTGTATATTTCTCATAACTATATTGTTATATTTATTTTTCCAAGCGCCTGTTATAAGAAGAATGATGTATATGTGAGTGGTGCAGATGGTGTGACAAGTATAATGAGGGAGGGGTAGAATATGAGGTGGAAGGGGTAGTAGTGGAAGTGATGGTGTCGTGCTAATGAAACATGAAACAAGTTGTGAAACATTAAACAAGTTGATAATCTGTTATTTTTGTATCATGAAACAAGTTGATGATTTGTTTATGATCTTTCGATTTATGTTTATGCTAATAACTTTTTTTTATGGGTTAGTCTTGCATGCAATATTTTATATATGCAATACAACTAATTTAGGAAAAAGCCCAAAATCCCAGCACATTAACCCTAAGCTACTCTCGCGGGTAATTACAATTCGGATCCAAAAAAATCTCGAGGGTAATTTCAATTCGGGTCCCAAAAAATCTCCCGGGTCAATTAAACAAACGGGTCCAATAATTGAGAGGGCCTAGGGCAACGCGAAATACATGATTCATTCTCATATCATTCCCATAATCACGCGGAAAAAAAACTGAGGAAGATAAGAAAAAATCTACATCGACGGCGAAGGAGACAGCGACGCTATGAACACAGCACCGACATCGATCATAAAACGACGATCATAATGAATACAAAAAACTACGAAGATGATGTAATGGTGGTAATATAAAATACTGAAGATTCTACAGAAACAGGTGAAACTTCTCTTAATATACGATGATTAGTTTAATATTATTGAATTGCAACTATTTTAGTATTCGATAATTATTGTTTTACTACCAGAATAAAACTCTTTGATCATAAAAACACTCTTTATTTGTTTTACTGTATGAATAATATTGTTTTACTATATGAAGGAATTTTCTTTACTACATGAAGATTTATGGTTTACTACATGAATAAATATGATTCACTGCATGAAATTTATTGTGTTAATGATAAAAACAAGTACCCTACTACTTGAATCTGTTATTGTAGCAACTGAAAAAGAGACTGAAACAGAAACAATAGAAGAGGAGACTGACTATAGTGAATATGGTGATTCACTAATGGGAATATGGTGAAATGTTTGACATCTACTATGCTCATGCTAGAATTGTTGGTTTTAGTGTTCGAAAATCAACTAGAATACTCTCTAAGGATGGAAACAAAACAGTAGTATCTAAACTTTATGTCTGCTCTTGCAACGGTGTGAAGGACAAGAGCAAGGATATACCAGATAAAAAGAGACGGGGAGATTCAAGAACTAATTGCAAAGCTCAAACGAGGATAAAACTTGTGGATGGAATGTATGAGGTTGTGAAACATATCTTGGGTCACAATCATTATTTGACAAGACAATAATGGAATCACTTGCATCGATCTGAAAGAGCAATAAAAGATGGAAAGACTCTTGCAATTGTGGATATGGTATCATCTGGTATTAAACCAACCGACTCTTTTCGATACCTTGCATTTAATGCTGGGGGTGAAGAGCAAGTTGGGCACACAATTAGAGACCATTTTAACTTTGTAAATCGTGAAAGAATGAAGGTCATAGATGGTGGTGATACAAAGACTTTCATGGAATTAATACAAAATCAAAACATTGAAGAGTCTGAGTTTTTTTACAGAGTACAAATGGATGATGAGGGAAGAATGAGTAATGTTTTTTTGGAGAGATTCAATGATGAAGGAGGATTATGGAATATATGGTGATGTAATGGTGTTCGACACAACCTACCGTACTAACATATACAACCTCATATGTGCACCGTTTGTGGGAATTAACAACCATTGGAGAAACACTATGTTTGGATGTGCATTCTTATCAAATGAGAAGATATAAACTTTTGAATGGCTATTCACAGTGTTCAAGAAGTCTATGGGTGGAAGGAGTCCAGTAACAATATTTACAAACCGAGATGCAGCTATAGCAAATGCAATAGAAAAGGTATGAACTTATAAAACTACATGAAATAACACTAGTTACTACATGTATATATCTGATATACTACATCATATAATGTTTGTTACTACATGAAATAAATTTATACTTTTACAGATTTTCCCTGAAACAAGGCATAGACTCTGTATATGGCACCCCTAACAAAATGCTTACTACATGAATATATCTTATATACTACATCATATTATGTTTTTTACTACATGAAATAAATTTATACTTTTACAGATTTTTCCTGAAACAAGGCACAAACTCTGTATATGGCACCTCCAACAAAATGCAGTTTCTAGATTTGCAAAACTAAAGTGTGATGAAGATTTTAAAGAGGAATTCAACAAGTGATTATCATGGTGTTGAGTTTGAGAGACGCTGGAATGGATTACTTTCAAGATATTATTTACAGGATCATGAATGGTTTACGAGATTATATAGTTTAAGAGAGAAGTGATGTACAACACTAAACAAGGATTTCTTCTCGGCTGGACTCCTATCTTCCCAAAGGAGTGTGAGTGCAAATAGTTTCATTTCATTCAACTCAAAGAAGACATGGTGTGCTGTCGCCGGCACCCAAAAATAATTCCTTAACTACCCACTAATATAGTAGGGCAAGTAAGGGTCGATCCACAGGGAACGGTGTAATTTAATCGAATCAAATTGTGTGAAAAAGCAATAAAAAGGGGGGGGGGGGTTTGGATTTGTTGACTAATAACTACTAAAGAGCAAGAAAATAATAATAAAGAGCAAGTAAAATAATAGTATTCAAATAGTAAGAAAGGTCTAGCCCTCGGATAGTGTCCCCTCAATTAATTATACCAATTTAATCAACAAACCCGGTTATCTCAATTTATTCTCGAATCTTATCCCTAAACCAGTGGTACGACCAAACTAGTTCGAATTGTTCCTTACGTTTAATTAATCAGCAGGTACGACCCCCAATTAATCTATCCCTACGAATAACCCTAAAACATGTATCTAAGGTTCAACTCGAGGAACGCATTCAAGAATTAAAACAATAGGATAAACTAGACCATAAATACGAGACGCTCGTTTTATGCAACCTAGATGTTACTACTCCCTAAGGTGTTCTGCCTTAGTTGCTACAATTCCCACAATATTATAACAATTACGGATTACAATTTATGGGATAGCTAGAATTGATATAGGAATAAAATTGGGTGATCAAGCCTATTAAACTCCTAATTCAAACACGCATAGCATCTACTCAAGTAATAACAAAATCGAGATGTAAATCAAAATCAACTAGGAATTAATTAATTAAACAAGCATAATCAATATAAGGTTTCACGTCCTCGGGCTAGAATAAAGAGATTAGCTACGCATAATAAACGAAACAACACAAATACATAATGAATCCATGTTTTTTCAATTATCTAATAATAAGAAAATAAAATCAAAACAAACTGAAAACCATATGTCTTCTTTCTCCCTGATGTGCACGCCAAAGTGATGTTCCCAGAAAAAGAATCTCCAGCGTTGACTCCTTCCGGGTCCTCAATGGCGGCTGTGTGTTGCCTCTCCAAAGGTTGACCCACCAAAAACATTCTCTTGGCTCTTTTTCTTTTTCAAAACAAATGGGCCATATTTCTCCACTTAATTCCTTCTAGCCCAGAAACAAGATAATGGGCCCAAGACTCTTTTAACAGCCCATCTATATTATTTGGCTTTGAATTTAGACCTCTTCTTCGCACAAACTTATTCCTTTTTACCTGAATAAAATAGAAAATGAAGTATCAAGGTATTTTAAACCACAAAACATAAGTCGAGAAAAGACACTAAAATAGCAATCTTAATTCATATAAAATATTCAATTAAAGCACGAAAATATGCAATAATTCCGACTCATCAAATCCCCCCACACTTGAACCATTGCTTGTCCTCAAGCAATAATTACAATAAAAGGGAAAACAGTACCATATCACACAACCAACACCAACGGCTCAAATGTTCGAACAAGATTAACAAAAATACTTCCACACAACTCTAGCATTTGAATTTGCTTTTTGAGCCATAATCAAAAGTAACTCGTCCCTCTTATACAACTAAGACCTTTTACTCACACCTAAGCATGAAACTCATCAATTAACGATCATCCCGAGTACATCAGTAGTTCCTTAAAACCTTGTTTTCGGTTCATTTGATTCAATCCTCTATCAAAGTACTAATCTAAGTGGCATCCGTCTCCTCTTTTCATCTTTTTTTTTTTTTTTTTTCAACTTTCAAACGAGGTCCGCAGCTCCTCTCTACTTTTCGGGTTTTAGCTCTTTTTTTGTGTTATTAATTTTTTTTATTCAAAGCACATGAGCCCCCTCAAGTAGGTAGCTGTTTCAGCCCCTCGTTATTTTTTTCATTTTAATGCTTTTCAACTCAACTCCTTTTTTCTTTTCCTCCATCCTCAATTATTTCATTATTTTCAACTTCGTTCACCAACTCAGATTTTCCTTCTTAAGAGAACCAAAATAAGTTTACCCAAAATACAAGAAATTTAGGATTACTTCAGTACCAAAATAACCAAAAATCAACTCGATTCCACCACTCAAGCATGAGTATCAAATCCAATCATCAATTGGGACGAACTATCAAAGATCACAGTATATTTAACAAAAAGAAAAATTCACCCTCTAGACTCATATGCAAATATTCAAATTATCGCGTTTCAAACACTCAAGAATGCCCAATAGCAACAGCAACATATACAAGACACAAGAATAAGAAAAACATCACACAAAGTATAATTCACTCCCCCACACTTAAATTGGTGCTAGTCCCTTAGCACTAAAGCAAGAGATAAACAAATTATAACACCGTATAAAAATGAAAACAGAGTGGAACGGGGGTACCGGATTCTAAGGTGCGTCGGCTCTGCTACTGGTTAACCGCAGCCACTGAAATTTTGGCGGGGAAGATTGGAGGGCCGCGGCTTTGCAACAGATGGGTGTAGGTGGAGGCGCGTGGTCGGCTTGCGCAAGTGCGACGGCGCTGCTACAAACGCGCCTGTGGTGGTCAGCCGCTGTCTAGGTGGTTTGATGATGCAGGTCGGGCCGCAGCAATTGCGGTGAGGAAGACTAGGGGTGCGGTGGAATCGGCGTTGGAGACGCGGCGCTGCAGAGGGGGACGACGCTGCACTCCGGTGAGTGAGAGAGAGGGTGATAGCAGGACGGTGGTTCGGCGATGGTGGCGCAGCTCCGTTCCCGACGCGAAGGTGGTGAATGGGTGGACGGCGAAGAGAGGGTATGTGGGAGGCGGAGTGGGACATGTGGGCACGGGTGAGGTAGGGTTTCTGTGATGGGCTTCTAGCCTTCTACTCCTGGGCCTGTTGGAAAAAAAGAAAAGAAAAAAAAATGAAATTAAAAAAACTAAGTGAAAAATTAAAAACTAATCACGTAGAAAAAAAAATTAGTTCCAGGAGAGGTGTTTTGTTAAGGCGTGCCCACGCCTTATCTGAAATCCTCTCCCAAAACACAAACGCACAAAAACGAAATTAAAAGAAAAAAATAATAATAACAAAATAAAACTAAGTAAATATTGGGTTGCTTCCCAACAAGCGCCTTTGTTTATTGTCGGTGGCTCGACTTGAAAAATATATGTCATCCAACTTTGCCCAAATATGTGTACTTCAAGTGTTCAGGAGGTAGCTTCAATTCAAGATCCAAGGCCTGCAAGGAAGATGGAAGAGTTTTTGGGTAAATGTCTGGCAATTTATCAAAGACAACCTCATACATATCTGACATCTCCAAAATTATGGATTTTTCGTCCTTTTTTTTCATTTCTTGCAACCTTTCTAATTCATTCTTGCAATCAAGCTCAAAAACTTCCTGCACAATTGGGTCTATGACACTCACAGCAAAAAGAGAGTCAGAAGCATTAGGAAATTTCATAGCATCAAATATATTAAAATGAATGATTTGTCCGTCAAATTCCATTGTGAGGGTGCCCCCATGAACATCTATTTTTGTTTGGGAAGTGTCCATAAATGGTCTTCCTAACAAAATAGGTATGGAATGTCCTGGATTATCATTCATATTTAACACATAAAAATCAACAGGAAAAATTATCTTATCCACATGTACGAGAACATCCTCAACTACACCAACTGGATGTGTGACACTTCTATCAGCTAGTTGGATAGTCACTCCCGTCTCCTTCAATGGTCCAATGCCTAACTTCTCATATATAGACCGAGGCATGACATTAATAGAGGCTCCAAGATCAAGCATAGCTTGCTCAATCTTGTGATCCCCTATCGTACAAGGAATAACGAACATACCCGGATCCTTCCTTTTTGGAGGCAGCTTCTTTTGGAAGACGGCTGAGACGTGCTCTCCCATGAAGATCTTCTCATTCCCAGCCAATTTACGCCTATCAGTGCATAATTCTTTCAAGAACTTGGCATACCTTGGAATCTACTTAACGACATCTATCAACGGAATGTTGATCTCAACCTTTCGGAACACATCAAGTATTTGCTGGTCCTTGACACCTTTTTCTGCCTTTTTAAATCTGGACGGGAAAGGTAAAGGGTTAGTAATAATAGGAATTGAATTACGAGCATTTACCTCATTTTTTATTTCTGGAACACTGACACTGAGGGGGTCAGTGTTACTGAAATCTGCATCCTGATTTTTTCGGACAACTTTATCGGGTCCAACCAGCTCGTCCCGAGCATCAATCTGACCATTAGGGACCTGGGACTGCCCCTCATCACCTACTTCAACCTGCCCTCCATCTTCCTCACTTCGTTCGGGTGCCGAAATTCCTTCTAACTTCTTACCGCTTCGTAAAGTGATGGCACTTACATTTCGAGGGTTAATTTCGGGCTGAGATGGTAGTTTACCACTGTTTTGGGCTTGCATTTTGTTGAGGGCTGTAGCTATCTGACTCATTTGGGCCTCCAAATTCTTTTGTCCGGCCTCCAAACTCTTTTGCCCGGCCTCTAGATTTCTTTGTCCAGATTGCAAAGTTTGCACGACTACTTGATTCTCTTGTTGAGCTTTCAACGTCGTGGATGCCAATGACTTCAACATATCCTCAAAAGACATATCTGAACTTCCACCACCACTATTCTGTCCCATAGGTTCAGCATTATGATCATTCCCTCTAAAAAACTGGAACTTACGATCCTGGTGTTGAGGCCTTTGATTTTCCACATGCTGATAGTTTTGTTGGTTCCCATATCGTAGATTAGGATGGTCCCTCCACCCTGGATTATAGGTGTTGGAGTGTGGATCATACCTTCGACCTTGAGAATTTCCAAAACCAATTGCATTAGCATGCTGCCCTATTTCCTCATTCAAAATATGACAATCATCAGTGGCATGATCTGTGGTGGAGCAAATTCGACATGGTCGGATTCCTGAAGTTTTTCCCTTCATCATCATCTGCATCATGCTAGCAATTTTCTCCAAGGCATCATCCTTTGACTCAAGAACCGGCCTAAGCATGGAATCTCGTGCACCAAACTGCTGAGTATTCGCTGCCATATTAGAAATCAGCTCACGTGCAGTTGTTGGTGTTTTATCCATCAAAGCTCCTCCATTAGCTGCATCAATCATGTTACGATCTGTGAGGGTAAGTCCCTCATAGAAATACTGTATAAGGAGTTGATCACCAATCTGGTGTTGTGGGCATGAAGCTGTAAGGCGCTTGAAATGCTCCCAATACTCATACAACGTCTCCCCTGACCCTTGCATGGCACCTGCAATCTCCTTTCGTAGAGTTGCCACTCGGGTGGCTGGAAAATAGTGTTGGAGAAAGACCCTTTCCATGTCATTCCATGTGTTCACTGTATTAGGCGGCAAGAAATACAACCAATCTTTTGCAGTGTTCTTTAGTGCAAACGGGAATGCACTCAACTTGACATGATCTACTGTAACTCCAGTTGGTTTCATGCTCGAGCATACTACATGGAACTCCTTGAGGAATGTGTGTGGGTTTTCTCCTGCAAGACCATGGAAAGAAGGCAACAAATGAATCAGTCCCGATTTTAATTCAAAATTAACATTAGCAGCAAGAGTAGGAATTGTAATGCAAAGGGGTTGACGAGTGATGGTTGGGTTTGCCAACTCATTCATCGTTCTCTCTTGAGTTTCTTCAGCCATATTCTCAAAATTTTGCTCAAAAATTGGCTCTTCACGAGTATCACTTTCTTCACCACTACTCGTCTCTCTTGTCGGTGCAAAATTAATTTGTCGACGTGTACGAGTCTCCTTCCTAAGCCTCCTTGCTGTTCTCTCTACTTCTGGATTGAATTCAAGTCGTTCACTCTGATTTGATCAAGTGATCATTCACTGAAAACAAAACAAAGAAAAACAGAACTAACACTGAGGGTTCAGTGTTAGTTCAAATCAGCAAAAAAAAAACAACTCACAGCAACAACAGAAGGCCACGATAATATAATTTTTTTTTTTTTTGCTTCTGTTCAGAAATTACAAAATTTCTGTTCAGAATTTTTTTGATTTTTTGACAAAAATTGAAAACACAAAGTATTCAATTGAATTAACAACCGAATCCCCGGCAGCGGCGCCAAAATTTGGTGTGCTGTCGCCGGCACCCAAAAATAATTCTTTAACTACCCACTAATATAGTAGGGCAAGTAAGGGTCGATCCACAGGGAACGGTGTAATTTAATCGAATCAAATTGTGTGAAAAAGCAATAAAAAGGGGGGGGGGGGGGGTTGGATTTGTTGACTAATAACTACTAAAGAGCAAGAAAATAATAATAAAGAGCAAGTAAAATAATAGTATTCAAATAGTAAGAAAGGTCTAGCCCTCGGATAGTGTCCCCTCAATTAATTATACCAATTTAATCAACAGACCCGGTTATCTCAATTTATTCTCGAATCTTATCCCTAAACCAGTGGTACGACCAAACTAGTTCGAATTGTTCCTTACGTTTAATTAATCAGCAGGTACGACCCCCAATTAATCTATCCCTACGAATAACCCTAAAACATGTATCTAAGGTTCAACTCGAGGAACGCATTCAAGAATTAAAACAATAGGATAAACTAGACCATAAATACGAGACGCTCGTTTTATGCAACCTAGATGTTACTACTCCCTAAGGTGTTCTGCCTTAGTTGCTACAATTCCCACAATATTATAACAATTAGGGATTACAATTTATGGGATAGCTAGAATTGATATAGGAATAAAATTGGGTGATCAAGCCTATTAAACTCCTAATTCAAACACGCATAGCATCTACTCAAGTAATAACAAAATCGAGATGTAAATCAAAATCAACTAGGAATTAATTAATTAAACAAGCATAATCAATATAAGGTTTCACGTCCTCGGGCTAGAATAAAGAGATTAGCTACGCATAATAAACGAAACAACACAAATACATAATGAATCCATGTTTTTTCAATTATCTAATAATAAGAAAATAAAATCAAAACAAACTGAAAACCATATGTCTTCTTTCTCCCTGATGTGCACGCCAAAGTGATGTTCCCAGAAAAAGAATCTCCAGCGTTGACTCCTTCCGGGTCCTCAATGGCGGCTGTGTGTTGCCTCTCCAAAGGTTGACCCACCAAAAACATTCTCTTGGCACTTTTTCTTTTTCAAAACAAATGGGTCATATTTCTCCATTTAATTCCTTCTAGCCCAGAAACAAGATAATGGGCCCAAGACTCTTTTAACAGCCCATCTAAATTATTTGGCTTTGAATTTAGACCTCTTCTTCGCACAAACTTATCCCTTTTTACCTGAATAAAATAGAAAATGAAGTATCAAGGTATTTTAAACCACAAAACATAAGTCGGGAAAAGACACTAAAATAGCAATCTTAATTCATATAAAATATTCAATTAAAGCACAAAAATATGCAATAATTCCGACTCATCAAGACAACAAGCTTGACTGAATTTTTTGGAATTTTTTATAACATAGTGGATGATTGGAGAATGAAGGAAAAACAGGATGAGTTCAAAACTTCAAGGGTAAAGCCAGATTCATCATTGACTATGAATGCACTGGTGAGACATGCTTCTGAAATATACACACCTAATGTTTGCAAGAAATTTGAAGTAGAGTTTCTGAAGTGTATATCAAGTAGTTCAGTAATAGTTAGGGCTGATAATACTACAGTGGTGTATGAGGTGACACGGCGTGGTGTGACACAGAAAGTGATATATGATATCAACATGAATTGTATCAGTTGCAGTTGCAAGAGATATGAAGAACGTGGTATATTGTGTAGTCATTCATTGAGAGTACTACACATAAATTTTGTGGACACTATACCAGATTCTTACATAAAAAAAAGGTGGACAAAAATTGCAAAATCAGCAATTTGGGACAAGACAAGAGATGATATTAAAACGTGGAAAGTTGATCGAACAATCCTTTGGAGATATGAGATGGCAAGAAAGAGTTATAATATGATTTTGGAGAGTGAAGGAGACATTGATGCAAGAAAAATACTAGAGGAAGGTCAAAACAGAGATTCATTGGCACTTAAAGCATTGCAAACTGGAAAAGGTATAGTTGCTACTACTGAAGCTGGAGAAAAAAGAAAAGTTCTGGATCCTAAACTAGAGATGTTTATTCGGGCCGGGCTGACCCGTTTAACCCTGAAAAATATAGGGTTAGGGTTCATGAATCATAGGCCCGTTTAAATCTGGGCTTTTTTGACCCGGACCGGTTAGCCCGCGGGCTAAACCGGGCCAGCCCGCTAGCCCGAGTTGTTACCTTTTTTTTTTTTTTTAATAAATAACCTAAGAACAAATTTTGAGTCATTTAACCAATAACCATAATTATAAGCATTAAGAAGCTCATTACCATCCATTAGTCATTATTACTATTTTTTATTAGATTATGATATTTGTTTAGCTTGGTCATATTAAAGACAATGAGTTCTAGAATTGTGTTTAAATCATACTTTTGTTTTCTCATTTACTGATCATTAACTAATTATGCATTTTTCTATTTTATTTGCTTGTTGGACGTGCCAATTGAGACCTTTAATTTTAAAAGAAAAAAAATTATTGTAGCCCGTTAGTGGCCCGTTTAGCCCGTGGCCCGCTAGGGTTAGGGTTAGGTCCCAACAATTGTAGGCCCGTTAAATATGAACCGGTTAAGGCCCTAACCCGTTTAGCCCATAACCCTGTAGGGCTGGCCCTATAGGGCTAGGGCCAGCCCGATAGACATCTCTATCCTAAACGGACAATCACAAAAGGCAGAAAGAAGAGGACAAAAAATCATTTTGGAAGAAGCAAGAAAAAAACTACAGTGGAATTAGCCAATGAATTTGGCTCCAAGACACCAAATCCTCATTTATTTTAAACTATTTTTTAAAATATTGTTAAAGGATTACTTTTAATACACAATGCAGATGTTGCAGAATGATTACTGTGTGCAAAGTGCTAGAGTTGTTAAATTTTTTAACATTTACTTTTGTTAATTGTCATATTATTTTTATTACTACAAGGGTTAATTCATGATACTACATGACATAACATTTGTTACTACATTAAAAAAATGTGTTATATTATATAATAATACATATTACTTTTATATTCTATATTGTAACTTTATTTTTATTTTGGAGTTACTTCTTTAAATTAAATTTTATTATTCACGACATTAAACAAAGTATATTACTACATTAAATATCATATTTTCACTATATCTACTTGAAATATTGCATCTTATGTATATTATATTTTAACTTACAAAAAGTTATTTTAATGAATTAATATATTAAATAAATAATTTACTACATAAACAAAAATTTATTACTACATTACATAGATTGTATTACTACACTTTTAAAATTAATTACTAGTACTAAAAAATAGTATTATATTAATATTATTCCGTATTTGTTTTTAAGTTAATAAATAAAATAAAAACGTACACACTACATTGAATTATTTTTGTTACCGCAATTGATAATTTTTGTTACTATATATATATTTACTAGATATGAATAGGTACCTTATAAATTGATTTGTTACCAGAATCTTCGTTGCACAAGATTGTTGAAAAACTGTGTTACTACATGGACAATATCTGTGTTACTATGTATACCTAAAAATGAATAATCATGTGATTATATTCATTTTAATATGTACCTGGGAGTTTGCAAAAAACTCTTCATAAAAGATATTTAATTTTGACCTGCTAAGAATATCAAAGATAGAGTTACTAGTATATAACATATGAAAGATGCAAAAAAATAATACCTAACAAGTTCTGCATATTTGTTCATGATAAAATTAAAAAACTACAACCCATAATACCCAAACCATTCCCTAATAAGTCAAAAGTACTGAATATTTGTTCATTCAAGCAAAAGTAACAAAAACAACCAATTCACTTCTTCCTTGATCTCAAATTCATCCTTCTATCTTCTCCAGCCTTTGATAGTGCCTCCAATTTCTTCTGCTTTTCAAAGTTAGCAATTAATTTCGGCTTCTTCTGATAGAAATCATAGACTTTGTCTATTGATTCATCTCTTTTCACATTGCACTTAGAAGCAATAACTGTAGCATATAATTCTGCCCTCATCCTCTTTCTAAACTCAACTTGAAGAAAACAAAAACTATAATTATGAATGTGTACACAAATAAAAAAAAATTATAAGAAAAATGGATTAAAAAAAAAACATACATTGCATAAATCTTTGTCATAATACACTTTCCCATTAAAATGAATTAAATGATGGGCCAGAAAAACACCACAGTCTTTGGTTACTTCATCAGTCTGCCATTCAAATGAAATGTCTACCAGTTTAAAACCACTAATCTTTCCAGCCTTAGGGTGATCTAAACCCTTCAGAAAAACACTCATAAGCCTTTTCTGCAAAAAAACAAAACACAAAAATATGTTACTACACAAATAGAAATGTGTTACTACATGAATAAGAATGGAAAAAAAGAGAGCATATAAACTTATTACTATATATAGAATTATAAGTACATATATAAGAAATACTACATTAATATAAACTTAACTAAACTACTTCATCCACATAAAAAATTTACTACAAGAAAAGAATTCATATACTACATGAATGTACATACCACCACATTAAAAAGAACAAAAAAAATAGTCACTAACCAGAATGTTGCAACATTTGTAGTATGTATCATGATTAACATGCTTCATGTTATCAAGATATTGCAAAGTCCCATTTGCAAAATTGATAACAACAGTGGCAAAGTGAGTGAATACACAAAAATGGATGAAAACCTGCATAAAAAGTAAGAAATAAAAAATTTAAATAAATATTACAAAAATTAAAATGAAATTAATCTTTTAAAAAATACCAGATCAACAGTTTTTAAAGAATCCTTGTTTAGCATCAGATCAACACTTAAAGTCCAGGCACCCAAAACTTCTTTTTCATACTCGACCTTTCTTTTTGGGACATCAATTATACGTTGCAAAGCTTTCTGTATTATAAAAAAAAAAAAAATTAGAGAAATAACAAAAAATATGATAGAAAACATAAAATAAACAAAAAATTTATAACTTACACTATGCTCAAAGCTAAAAATATATCTGGACAACTTTTTTCCACTAGAGCTCTGTTTTGTAGAATTAATCATATAAGCCAATGCATCCAGAACATGCATTGAGATCTTAGTATCTGGATACAGCGACCAGAAATCATCCTTGGATACCATGTGTAACTCTGAAACTGTATTATATAATTCCTCACTGAAACACACACAAAAAAAACATGTAGTATTAGACACAATGCATTGTAGTAAACAAAAAAATACTCCCTCCGTCCAATTTCATTATTCCCACTTTCCTTTTTTGGTTGTCCAATTTTATTATGCCCATACCCTTTTTGGAAACAATACTATTCATACTACTTTATCTCTACCCACCTACCATCACTTATTTACCCACTTTGCCATTCACTTTATTCATAAACAATCATTTATTTATAAATGGACCCCACAATACCCCATCATACCCTCAACTTATGTACTTTATGAATAAACTAATCAATATTCATTAAAACCCGTGCCCGGAGAAGTGGGCATAATAAAATTGGACGGAGGGAGTAATATATAAAAAAATAAAGAACATAAATATAAACTTACTACATGTTGTCCTTTGAATGAAAAAAATAATCAACAATATTCAATAAACAGACTTGCATGCTCTGGAGAATTTTTTCATTCGATCTACAAAACTCAGACAAATAACCAACATTTTTGTCAAACTTAAAAAACACTTGTCCAAAATGAGTTGTCTGATCAATAGTAAACTTTTTCCCCCCTTTTTCAAAAATCTCTTCCTCTTCCTCATCAACAGAATCATATTCATCGCTATCATTCTCGCTTCCACTTTCATTTTCAGAATTCATACCACCATCTGTATCTTCTTTTTCCCCATCAATTCCTTTCTCAGAAACTACATTACCTTCCTCGTGTTCCTTATCAGTACTTTCATCAACCCTTAATTCCCCAACCCTTACTTCCTCACCCCTTACTTTCTCACCCCTTACTTCATCAACCCATACTTCCTCAACAACATCCTCCACCACAACGTCGTCATTTACAACATTCTTCTGACCTACATTCTGACCATCACTCTTACCATAGCAACCTAGGGGATCATCAGGGAACAGTTCAAAACTGGGCATATCCAAGATAATATCCTTAGTCTTCAAAAAATTTGCCACCAACATGTCAATGGTATCCAAAACTTTTTCATTTGAAAAAAACTTTTGGAAGTCTGTAATTTCTTCAGGGCTCAAGCTAATTCTTGCACACTCCTTAATCTGCAACAATTTAGAAACATATGTAGTTGAAACATTACTAATATCCTTCATTAAATCATCTAAAACTTTCGGATCATCCTGCACATAAAAAGGAAAAACTTGTTACTCCAATAATAAAATTTATTACTACATGATAAAAGTATAACAATACATAAGAAAAATGCATCAAACAAGAAAATTCCTACATACACAAATATATGCTACTACAACAACAAATTAACAAACTAAAAAAGAAAACTTATCACTACATATAAAAAAATGTTTTACTAATAAGACTAAACTACTACATGTATAAACATTATTAACTACATCTATATGAATAAAAAATGAGATAAGACAACAGATTTAAAAAGCAGAAAGCATATTACTACATATATACAAATTAAAAAATATTTACTACATTTATAAAAATTTGTCACTGAATCTTGATTAATGTTTTACAAATTCAACAAAATTTAAAACTACTACATCTATATAAACTATTTACTACATGCATAAAAATTAATACCACAATTAAGAGATTTAAAAAACTACATAAATATACATAAATACCTCAACATTATTTTCAGAATCATTCCCTCTTCCTTCCTGATATCAGACATAAACAAGAAAGAATAATAAAAATTAGTATAACAAATTTAAAAAACTACAAGAACAGAAAAAGATCACTACATGTATAAAAAAAGTAATACTACAATTAACAAATTTAAAATAGTAAAATAAATAGATGTAAATACCCCAGTATCATCACCACAAACATTCCCTCCAGTATTTACTTTCTGATGAACATACATAAACAAGAAAAATAGTAAAAATTAGTATAACAAGTTTAAAAAACTACAAGAACAGAAAAAATCACTACATGTATAAAAAAGTAATACTACAATTAACAAATTTAAAATAGTAAAATAAATAGATGTAAATACGTCAATATTATCTCCACAAACCTTTCCTCCAGAATTTACTTTCTGATGAACAAACATAAACAAACAAAAATTAGTAAAAAACAGGGGGGAAAATATCAATAAAAAAATGAAAAGATCACCTGTTCATCAACAAACTTAGCTTTGAAACAACCATTTTGAGTAATAGGATACTCATCAATCAATAAATCACCATCCCCATACACAAATGTTTGATTCTCCTGAACACAACGACATTCCATCTTTCTGTCAGTCCAATGTTGTATTAGGGGGATCAGCCTAGGCTCTGCAACCCCACGCCACTTAATCCTATGTAAATAGCAGATTTGAAGAATAAGGAGGCAACCCGATACATGGCAAGATGATTTAACATTGAAACTCCTCGCAAAATCACACAGCCTTTTAAACACATAAGAACACCAATCTGTATTTGGTATCTTATTCACATCCTCAACAGATTTTAGAAGACTTGAGCAAATCTGTGTATTGGGTGGAGGATCAAAGAAAGACTGCATGCAAAAAAATACAAAGATGCGTTTGAAATCATCTCCTCCTTCAACAAGTCTGTCTTTAAACAAGAGGGAAAGAGAAGCCACTTTATCATTAGAGCGCACACCATACAAAGAACGGAACCTTTCCAGCACAACATTATCGTCACACCGAAGATAACTTGAAACTTCATAATCACCACCCCTAGGGAGCATAAAAATGTCATAAACATCATCTGGCCCCAGAACGAAACTACGGGATCTACCAACCGACATCATCCAGCTACTATGATTAAAATTCTTAACTAACCACTGAAGCATATCATGATCAAACAATTTTGTCATCCTTAATTCTAAAAGTCCCAAAAAACCAATATCCTTAACATCTTGAAGTTGCTTGGGGTTTAGTTTTTTAATAACTTCAACAACCCCAATTGGCTTTCCATGGGCAATAAATGTCCTGACACACTTAATAAACTCAACAGAATCATCAGACTCAACATCAGGCTTTGGTTCAGACTTAAAATCAAGCTTTGGTTTCTTCTTTTTACGTTCTTCTTTCACCTTTCTTCTTCTCTTTGTGCCAGAAGGAGGAGCCTCCAAAAACAACATTGGTACAGAGTCACCTTTGTAATTTGTTTCCATTATACCCTACACATATAAAATGTGTTAAAATACTAGTACGTGTAGAGAAATGTAAATACTACAACAACATATGCAAACTACTACATTAACAAAACTAGTTACTACATGTATGTAAATGTGCTACTAGATGAGAAAAATATTGTCAATACATGTATATAAATGAACTAGTAGACCAGAAGAATATACTTACTACTACATGAATACAAGTTTAATTAAAAACTACAATTAGAAAATAGTTACTACATAGAAAGTTTTGGCTACTACATGAGAAATGCATGGTACTACATTAAAACAAAAGAAAATTATGATAATCCAGAAAATAAAAAACATAAGATAAACTCAAATATACATTAAATGAACAATAAACAAAACAATCTTCACATGCAGTAACATAAAAAAAAAAAAACAATCAGTAAACTCGAAACTTTAAAACACTAAAATCAACCAAACATTACAATAAAAACAGTAAATAGAAGAAGAAACCCCTAAAATCAACAACACATTACAGAAAAATCACTAAAATAGAAGATCTAAACCCTAAAAACTAAGTAAACTTTACAAAAAATATCAGTTACATAGACGGAGAAAACCCTAAAATCAACTAAAATTTAAAAAATTCAGTAAATAAAAATAAAAACACTAAAATCAACAAAACTTTACATAAACAGGCAAACACTACAGAAAAAGTAAAAAAATCACAAAAAAAACAAGTAATAAACAAACGATTGAAGAGAAAAGAGAAAATAGAAAAGAAACTTCGCACGGACAACAAAGGAACCGATTACAACGAACTAAACCTGAATACCTTGAACTTATATGAAAAAAACTGCGCGAAAGAATGCTCAAAACCGTCGAAAATGGCTGCTAAATGTCGGAGTCCACAGAGAGGAAAGAGAGAGAGATGAAATCGCGAGGAAGAGGAAGAGTGTTGGAAAAGCCACATAAACTGCTTTGAGAGGAGTAAAACCGCTTTTGAATTAAATGAAGTGTAATTAAATCAAACGGGTCAAATTATGGAGCGGGTCTTAATTCAATTTTGGGGCGGGTCTTAATTAAATTATGGAGCGGGTCTGGGTAAGGGTCAATCAAACCAATTAAAAAAAGCCCAATACATGTTTGCAGCCGACTTACCAAATTTGTAATATTTCATATATGAAATATTGGATCCAAGTTTTTGCGTTTTTTTATAGTTATGTTTATGCACTTGGATACCCTACAATTACAAATGTTTTGTACATTAGACGGTCTAACTATACCTTTTAGTATGCTACATATATTTTTTCAGAATATTTTTTAGAATAATTTTGTTGCAGTAATCATTCGTGTTAAACACATTAATTCCTAGAATATTTTTTTAGAATATTTAACCTTCCCGATAAAGCATATAAAATGTAGGCCTCGAACTAGTTGAACAAATTAAAACAATAAAATTATTCATTAATTGAAGAATTCCTGAAGAAATAAATCACTAGCAAGGTTATCTTTAACATAAACCCAAATGCAATAATTAATTGAGGTCCACCGAAATAAATTGTAGTTCTCGAACTAGTTGAACAAAACAACAAAAGTATTCAATAATTGAAGAATTCCTGATTAAATAAACCACCAAAAAATTTATCATGGACATGGATTAGATGCGTGGTATTTTAATTTTTTTGGTTAGAAGAGAAGAATTGAGTTCGAGTTTGAAAAGGAAAGAAGAAGAATTTGATTGAGCTTGAGAAAAACAACTCTATTGAGAAGGAAATAGAGTAGGAGAGAAGACGCATAATGCAAAAAAAAAGATTAAATTCTCATAATATAAATTGTAGTAGTATATCAAACCCACACGATTGACAGTTCTGCCATTCTGAGTTGTTGGGATCCATGGGGGAAGATGAATGGGTAGGGTTATGCAAGATGTATTTGAATTAAAAATATTTTAACTTGATTAGTTTTGTGATATACTTCCTCCACCCATCAAATGTAGTCCAATGGAGGGTGGACACTTTTCAGAAAAAGGTAGATAAAGTAGATAAAGTAAGAGTATTATAGGGTATTGTGGGGTCCATGAATAAAGTGATTGTTTGTGAATAAAGTTGATGGTAAATTGAGTAATTAAGTGATGATTGAGGGGTGAGTATATGAGACTACATTTAGTGGACAAAGAATATGAGACAAATAAGACTATATTTCATGGACGGAGGGAGTAGTAATTCAAAGAATATGAGACAAATAAGACTATATTTCATGAACGGATGGAATAGTAATTGAATTAGAGGGTGTATTATTTAATGATAATTATTTTAATAAAAAAAATATTTATGCAATTTTATAAATTGAAAGGATTTATTAATCTCTTTTTAAGCATGCAGTGCGATTGCATAATTTATAGAACAAACACAATAACGTGAAGTGCAATATAAAATAAATTTCATACGTCAGATCAACGATCTAACGGTATTTGAAGTTTGACCTTTTATAAGACAGGGCAAAGCCTGTCTTACCGTAGTACCCTAATTCAAATCATCAATTTTAACCCATTATTCTTACTTTTCATTACACATACTTTTTTTTCTTAACTAAATTATACTCATACTCTTTTTTTTTAACAAATTTAACACATAATTTTCCTTTTAACCATATTATACCCATAATCTTCGTTTTTTCCCCCCTTTAATATAGAACATTTTTAACCAATTTTAGCGCATATTATGTATCATTTTTATTTAAACCATAAAATAATAATAAAAATTGAAAATTATTTAATAATTAGAAATAAAAAAATTTGAATATGTTCAAATTAAAAAAATCAATTTTAAATTTTAAAAAGAATTTAAAAATTTTCTAAAACTATTAAATTAAAAAAATATTTATAAAAATATAAGATTATTTTAATAATTAAAAAAAATGCACTCCCTCTGTATCCAATTTGATTCCTCTATTCCACTTATAATGTTCTACTATGTTGAATCTTTAACACATGTGTGGCCCCCAATATTATAGGACGTTAATTATTTTTTTTAATATGACAATTGATAAGTGTTAATCATTCATATAATGGAATAAGATGTGCAACAACAAAATTGAAACATGTGATTTCATTCCCTCTATCCCAATAAAGCTACTCAACCTTTTTTTAGTCTGGTTACTTTTTTTTTTATCAAACTATTTTCTCTCACATTTCATTATATGTTGATCTCTCTCAATCAAATCACCTCTAATACATCTACTTATTTTTTATGCCCAAAACTCATGGGTAACTTTCACCGGGATGGATGTAGTATAATTTTTTAGAATAAATATTTTAGATTTTTTTTTAATTAATAAATTAAGTATATTTATTAATTAATTTGATACTCCCTCCATCACAAAATAATTTTCACATTATTCTTTTCAAAACGCCCCACAATAATTTTCACACTATTAAAATGGAAAACCCTTTATAAACTAGACCCTCACAATTTTCTCAATTTTACAAAAAATGTCACTACTTTTGACTCACACATACACACAAGTCAACTCTTTTATTTACTTTATACATATAGATTTACATAATTACCCCTCAAAACTCTACTCATTAATTATTACACTTTCGTAATTTATGAAAAGTAATATTTATGAAAAGTGTGGGTATAAATTGGATAAAAGAAAAAAGTATGTGCTAAAGTTGATAATAAAAAAAAGTATGAGTATAATTAGATTAAGAAAAAAATATGTGCTAGATTTGAGAAAAATATGGGTATAATTTGGTTAAAAATAAAAGTATGTGCTTGGATTTGATGAAAAGTGAAAAATATGGGCTAAAATTAATTATTTGGCGAGATTATTTACTCTAAGCTTTCTTTGAGACATGGCTCTTCTCTGAGATGTGTCTTTCCCTTCAAGCTTTCTTTTCTTTTTGCTCCTTTGGGGTTAGTTCTGGACATTCAACACTAAAATGACCGGATTTATTCCAAGTGTAACATAGATATTTACCTTCCCGAGAGCTTCTATCAGGCGTAGCAACTTTTCTACTACTACCTATTCGATCAGACGACTCTTCCATTTTGGATGAGTGGTTGGATTCACTCCTTTTGAGTTCTGGAGTGCGAATTTGATCGGTCCCTAAACTTATAAGATGATGTCTCGCCTACATGGTTAGTCTTCTGATTTTTATAATCATTATAGAAGCGCTTGTACTTACCATGCTTAGAATTGAGCTTGTCAAATCTTTTGATCATCAATGTCATTTGCTCCTTCAGGCTGAGATCAGACTTTTACTCTTCTCTCACCTTAGGAGTCTTACCAGTCCGGTTAGATCTCTTAGCGGCTACTGATGCTTTTAAAGTAACAACTTTAGAAGAAGAGGAAATGGAAGTTTGTTCGTCATCTGAATGCTCTTGCATACTAAGATCAAACTCGTGAGCTTTAAGACTTTTAAATAGAGATTGAACTGACTATTTTTCCGTATCGTTTGTGCCCTTAATAACACATACTTTAGTATATCATTTTTTAGGCAAAGCATATAAGACTTTTGAGTTTACCTCCTTGTTGGTATATTTCTTACCAAGACAGTCAATCTCGTTGATTATCTTCGTGAGAGGATTTTCTAGCTGATCAATGGTCTCTCCACGCTGCATCTTGAAGTTATCAAACTTCTGAACAACAGTGATGAACTTGCTTTCTTTGATCTGTTATGTACCTTCACACATCACAACTAGAATATCCCACATCTCTTTAACTATTTTACATCTAAGAATTTTACCAAGATAATCGTTAGAAAGAGTAGTTAAGAGAATGTTCTTTGCTATACGGTCGAGGTTGTTTTGCTTCATCTCGTCTGGGGTGAGATCACCTCTGGCCTTGGGGACTAGCTGACCAACAGGAATGTCAGGATTCCTAGTGGCTGTATTAGGAGCCATGACTGTGATTGGGCCATCTGTGATCACATCCCACATGAGATGGTGGATTTGACTAAAGTTTGCTTCCATGCGCACCTTCTAGTAATCATAATCTTCAACAGAAAATCTAGGCAAGTGCCTTGTGTTAGTATCAGTAGACATGATTTTATGAAAGAATGGGGTTTTCTAAAACGGATCTGTTCAAGTGAGCTATAAGGACTTTTCCTTAAAGTCTAGGATCTCAAAGACAATAGCTCGTTAGAACCACTGATTTGATACCATTTGTTAGTCCTTAAATGAGTATCAATGGTGGACAAAGTCTAGAGTGGGGGGTGAATAGACTTTGTAATTTATAACCTTTTTGCGTGCTAAGCAGATGAGGTGACAGAAGAGTTATATACTCTAGTCTCCTAATGCAAATAAATATGATTTGATCTTAAGAGTGCGAGTGTAGAAAAACAAGGATAGATAACTAACCTACTGATTGCTTGTTAGTTGATCAATTGAACAACTATATACTCAATTGTTAGTGCGGAATTGTGTAGCCCCTAAATGTTTAGACTCGTGAGTTGAATGAAAACCTTTTAATAAATAATGTCTTTATGAAAATGACACTTAGTGATTTTGACACGTTTGAAAACTTATGAATATGAAATATATGCGCAGTATGAATAATTAATAAATAATAAATAACACAAGTATTTATAGTGGTTCGGAAAAACTTGTCCTACGTCCACTCTCACAGTTTCAACTGTGATATTAATTCCTTAAAAAAGATCTTTGTTACTTTATAGTTCCAAGAGAAGACTTGTGATCTCGATACACTCAACCTAGAGTATAATATGATCTACTTGTTATTGGGAGAACAAGTACTCTTACAAAGATTTTGGTAACGAAACAAACTAAATAATATAGAAAGAAGATAGGGTTTGTGTATGTGAGTCACCAACTGTGTGTTGAACAAAGAGGTTCAAAGCCACACTTTCTAAGCTTAAGATATGAATGAAATACTGACTTAGATGTAGGAAACTTAGAGCTATGGATACTTAGATGAAATTCTGGCTATTAAGAACTCAAATGGATTCAATATGCTTGGATGTTCTTAAGGTCTGCTGATGAGAGTTCTTGCTTGTAAAGTTTTTCGTAAGTTATCACTTGGATAATATCTTGTATTTGTAGAGGATGGATGAAAAAACTAGTCGTTGCATGCAAATCTTCTATGTATGAGCGAGATTTTCATGGATTTGATGTTTCCTTTAATTTTGGTACGACATTACCTAAAAAGGGAATGTGCATTTAATGTCCATTAAATGCAGATGTACAATTCTGAATGATCTCTGAGATCCTAGTCCAGGTCAATTCAATATTTGTGTTGACATCTTATCATTGGTCCACGTCAGCTAAGTTAGTCTTGTCTTTAGTTGAGTCTGTCAGATGAGGTCTGACATTCTCTTTGTCTTCTAAAGTTGTTGCCTTCTTTAATGCATTCTGTTATCTGATCAATCAGATGAACAATCTTTTAGACTTGACAAGATCTGAACGAGTCTATATCAGTTGGCATCTTCTAGTCTGCTGATCTCATGTAGCTAGTCAGCTGATAAAAGTATAAAAGATCCTTTCAGTCTGATTTCACTAATGGACTTGTTGGTATCTTCTAGTGTTTAGTCTTCTACTCTTCAAGTCTTGAGCATGCACGTGTTTAACCAGATGTGGTATCGGCTGATATATATACAATTGATTCCACATGACTAAGTAATAGGAATTAATATAAAAGAATTAATTTCCAACCTCTCTACAAGTTCGTACTTTTAGATGAGATGAAATTCTTTCATGGTGTCAGAGCCAAAAGGCTCACGCCCACACGTCCTGGGTTCGATTCCTGCTGAAAGCAACTCCACCCATTAAATTGTCCACTCGATGGGCCTCCTCCCCAAAGGGTAAGAGGTGATAATTCGGCCCATGAGTGAGGGGGAGTAATATGAATTAATATACAAGAATTAATTCTCAGCCTCTCTACAAGTTCGGACTTTTAGATGAGACATAATTCTTTCACTAAGTCTTAGACTAATGTACTAAACTTTATAAGAACAACTTAGGTAACCTATCAACTAGATTACAAATTATACCTAACACTTAAGATTACATGATCTTGTTTTGACCATCAAAACTAATGCATAGATATATTTGTTGGGACATTCTATATTCCTTATGTTTGTATTGATAAACCAAATATACTTGTAATATGATAAGTTGTATTGTGTAGACAACTTCATCATAAACCCTGTAATAGATAGGATCTGGTCAATATCAACAGTGTTGGAAGCTACCTGATATAGTGGAGAAATGCGCACAAGCTCAAGATAAGAAGAGAAGACCAGAAGAGTAAATCAGATGAGTGGAACTCATCTGATGATCAGCTGAGTAAGCTAAGCACAGCTGAGATGAACTTTGCATGACTAATCAAACGAAGCCTACACAGTTGAGGAAGCAATCACAAGCCAATTGTCAAGATCATAAGAGATGATCCTAAGATCAGCTGAGTAAAACAACAGAGTCGAAGGCCATTTGAATCAACATTGTATTGTCAAATCAGAGATGACATGGACCTATGTGAAGACGACAGCAGACACCTAGATCCTGACAAGGCACGAAGATCAAGAAACCTATGATGTATTGATTATTACTAGGCAACATTAATAATCAATAACATCTACCAAGAGATTGTTGTTCCTGAAATAGTGGGATTTGCTTGTTACTTTCCAACGGTAACATTCAAGCAAATCACACTATAAATACTGAGTTCAAATTCTATCTCAAATGATGAGTGAGGGTGATGGTTAAGGCCGAGAAAAATGCTTAAGTACAAAAATATTAGAAGAGCTCAAGAACACCAGAACAAAAGACACCAAGTCATCTGATTAGAGAGTTAGACTTATTTTCTACACTTAAAATCTATCAGCTGATATCAAGTCAGTTGATCACTCGTCTACTACCCTAGAATAAGGGACCATCAATATCAAATCTGATTAGGGGTAGGATGAATATCCCGACATTAGTTACTCATGCTAGACTTAGAAAAAGCTCAAAATTGACTCGAGATTAATCAAATTAAGCATGAGTTAGCGCTCAAGATCATACTAGGCTTGCGAGCCTAATCTAGTTCACATAAATCTAATATACTAATATTTGCAAATATATTCTAATTCAATATACAAAAAACTTCAATTAATGTAATGTGAGTTTTCAAGTTGAACTCGAGTATTCCGAGTTTTTCAACAAGTCGAGCACGAGTTAAAAAAAAGGGGGGTTCAATCTTCAAATCAACTTTCAAGTTTAAAATTATAATTGAATTGTGTTTAAGCTTTACACTACTCAACTCGACTCATTTACACTCTGGTATGCCCACCTTATGTTTTAAAAAGTGTGTTGGGACAATAAGATGACTCGAAGCGGTAGACCGCTTAACTTTTGAACTGACCGCAAACCGCTCCAATTGTTGGAAAAGTGGAGCGAACCAGTTATCGGTTGAACCTATCAATTCCCTGGTCAATTTTTTTATTTTATTTTGTGTAATATTTTTAGGGATAATTTACAATTTTACACAAAAAAATTAAATATCATCACAAATGTATAAGTTAATATATTACATGCTACCAAAAGTTATACTAGCTACTTTAATTATACTGTATACAAAAATCGATTGTAAATGTACCCTATCCAATCTTTTTTCCATTTGTCCATTCTTTTGTCGTTGTAAGTCTTGAGCGGACGGCCATAGACAAACTACAAACAACTGATCAAATCAAACTTACAGTTGTAGCCTTGTCTGAGAAGGCCATGGCTTTCCCAATCAACTGTGCTCCAAATTCAAGGTTGTGTATCGTGAAAACAATGCGGGCTTTCCTGAGGCCGTACTGCATGTATTGTTCTTTAAACAACCAAGCAACTGGAGCACTAGACCAATCATGACAATGAATAATGTCCTGTTATCAACCACAAAACATTCTGATCAAATATCAAGAAAGAAATAACCACAATATACATCTAGGATATCAAAGTCAATGACAAGAAAAATTCCATTTCTGTTTGTGTCGACTGGTGAATGATAAAGCTAACTTAAGGAAAAGAACTTGGTTACTAAGAGCTTAAAATAGAACATATGGCATATGTTTACGCAGCTTGATAATCACAAGACAAGAGATTCCAGATACATATATGGCTGTGTGTATAATTGAAACCCATATAAAGAACCATAAAAGCCCAAAATAAAGTACCAAACAAACATGAAACCCCATTCAATAAAACAATCATTTTATCTTGCCATCAAGATCAAATGTATACCGGATGGGATCCACTTTGCAGAAGAAATTCAAGAGCTACATGGCAAAAGAAACCAAATCTTTCACCATCATTAGCACGGCCATAAATGCAACCAGCCCAAAACAATCTAGAAGAGGAACATTAACTAATCAGAATTAGAGCCATTGATTATTGGAGAAAAGGTGCTTCAAGAAAATGAAGGGCAGATTCTCAAGCATTGGCTTAGTAAAGACGTGGAAGCTATAAATGCTCAAGAACAAGCCAAGCTATAAATTACCCATTCTGTGGCTCCAAAAAGTAGACAGAAAGGCCTTCCACCTCACCTTCCCACACCAGACTTTGATTTCAGTCCCACCCCAAGAATAGCTTTTATGTAACTGCATATCCTTCACCTAATCAATGAAATGTAAAGATTGTATAGAATTTAAAATTAATTTAACAAAACAAAATGGGCATATGACGAGTTCAGTTATCCTCAAAGTCTTTTCTTTTGTTTCTACTTTCAAACGTGCAGTTTTTTCAGCATGCGTATGGAAGATCGAAAGACAATATAAACATAAATATGGGAGTACAATGACTACACAACTCATAGAGGCAAGTTTTTACATAAAAGAGGTTAGAAACTAAAAGGGCAACAAAATTTAATGTTAATTCCTACAATACTTCCAGAACACCAACCTTAGCTCGTATAGCTTCTTCTCTTAATTGTCGTTCAGTCTGAAGTCTTTTAAAAATTCTTTGTTCTTCCTCAACCCAAGATTTAGGGACAGATTTAGGGACAATGGTATGAAAATCTTGCAAACTATTGTTGTCATAAACAACTACTTGCTGAGGTGGACCATCAGCAAAAACCCAGTTCAAAACAAGCGCACGATCAGGTACAAGAACTGCAGGCACCGTGGATAAATATTATAAATAACTTGCAATATACTGGATAAAAGGGATAACAAAATGCAGTAACATATTCAAAGTAAGAAAAGCTTGAAGCAGAAAGAACTTAGAATTTAGTGTGCAAGTCTACCAAAGAGTAAGTACTATCACCAAAATCCATTTTCCTACTAACTTTAATACTAATATAAGAATGTGAAGTTACCAGAAGTCGTATGAAAATTTTCCAATTTACACCTTTAAGACCTCACATATAAATCAATTTTCCAATTTACACCGTTATTGAACACAAAATCAATTTTGTAAGCTTCCTTAGGAACATAGAGCTGACATGACCACCAATCCCCTTTTAGATGGCTCTTTGTTAACTCTATGGTAAATGATTTCCATTTCCAGTCATTAAAGGCCCCCATGATCATAACATCTGGTTCATTTTTCAAAGGGGAGAAACTTATGTTAAAAAATATCTCTATATCTTGATCAAGTTTTACAACCTCAGGGTAATAAAACAATTTGTTCCCTTTCTTGAAAATATCCTAAGTTAAAATGATGCTATCGAGTCGAGTCTAACGAACCTAAAAAAATAATACTTCGTAACAAACAAATTCTCAAATATCGAGTCTAGCAAATTGAAGCATCGAATGAGAACTCGGGCTAGATGATTACAAATAGACTTTTATAATATCCCTCACACAAGCATATTATCAAACACCTTGTGTGCTTCAAATTAACACTAATATATATATATATACACCAATAATATATGCACATAAATAATATACATACACAAATTAATACATACACCATGAATATACATACACAAATTAATACATACACTGATACACATAAACTGAAAATATATAGTATATTTAATTTATACACGAATATATATATATATATATATACAAGCTAGAGTATATACGTACCTGTGGAGTCGACGGCGACGAGGAGATGCGACGACGACGGCGCGAGGAGCGAGGAAGGAGGCCGGCAACGGCGCGAAGAAGGAGGCCTGAGACGCGCGCACTGGGAGAGCTCTATAATTCGATCGAAAACTGAAAATAGTATATATTTAATTTATACGCGAATATATATATGTATATATATACAAGCTAGAGTATATACGTACCTGTGGAGTCGACGGCGACGGCTGGAGCTAGTGGAAGTCGACGGCGACGGCGATGAGGAGTGAGAGCAGTGCGGCGACGGCGACGAGGAGATGCGACGGTGCGAGGAAGGAGGCCGGCGACGGCGCGAGGAAGGACGACGGCGACGGCGCGAAGAAGGAGTCCGGCGACGGCGCGAAGAAGGAGGCCTAAGAGAGCTCTATAATTCGATCGATCTGTTTTTTTGAAGTAAAACACGAATGTTAGGTTTAATTTGGGGGTGATATCGAAAACACGTTTAATATTAATTGGAGATGGAGGTTTGACCAAGCTTTTGAGCTTGGAGAGCGGTTATGAACCGCTTTCCAAGTGTTTACTTGGAGAGCGGTTCAAAACCGCTGTCTAAAGGTGGCTTGCAATGCGGTTCTCAACCGCTGTCTATGTTAATTTTTTTTTTTTATAAAACCGCTCTCCAAGATTTAACTTGGAGAGCTTTTCGAAAAAAGAGCTCTCCAAGTGGAGCTCTCCAAGTTTAAATGTGTAGTAGTGTTTGTTTCCGCTTTTTAAAACATCGATTTCATATTCTTGGTTAATATGTTACCGAATAAAGGTCATTTTAGCAATGAGTTATTCTAGCGTCAAAATAATCTGACTGAAAGAGATAGTTGTTCGAGTTAATGTCTGTTTTCGGTTTTTAAACATAGATTTCATCTTCAATTGGTTAATATGTTAACCCAATGAAGGTCCATTTTAGCGGTCGACTATTCTTGGGTCAGACCGAGCTCATAAAAAACGATAGTTGTTCGAGTCAATTAATGTTTGTTACCTCTTTTTAAAACATAGATTTCATCTTCTAGGTTAATATTTCATTCGTCCCTCTGTAATTTACTTATTTTGTCATTTTTCTCTTTTCAATCTAATCGTAGCATTTTCTAAAAGGTCAACACCTCATTATCTTTTTTTAATCTTTTTTCACCTTTATCCTCTTGTCACTTTCCACCAATTACATATCATTTTAATATTATATTTTTTTAAAAGCTCTTTAAAAAAAGGGCTCTCCAAACTATATTTTGGAGAGCTCTTTAAAAAAAGGGCTTTCCAAGTGCAACTCTCCAAGATTAAATGTGTAGTAGTGTTGGTTAATATGTTAACCTATTGAAGGTCCATTTTAGCGGTCGACTATTCTTGGGTCAGATCGATCTGACCAAACACGATAGTTGTTCGAGTCAATTAATGTTTGTTACTGCTTTTAAAAACATAGATTTCATCTTCTAGGTTAATATTTCATTCGTCCCACTGTAATTTACTTATTTTGTCATTTTTCTCTTTTCAATCTAATCGTAACATTTTCTAAAAGGTCAACACCTCATTATCTTTTTTAATCTTTTTCACCTTTATCCTCTTGTCACTTTTCACCAATTTAATATCATTTTAATATTATATTTTTTTTAAACTTATGAAAAAACAAATGGGTCAAATACAGAGGACAAAGGGAGTATGTGTTAAATTTAATTTTGTTTTAAAAAGTATAAGTATAATTTAATTAAAAAAATAATGTGCTAAATTTGAAAAAAAATAAATAAAATATGAGTACAATTTAATTAAGAACAAAAGTATATACATGATTTGATTAAACCTGAAATATATGAGAAGAAATCGATGATTTTGCCTGTTTAGGCCATCTCCAAGGGAGAGGCAAATGACACATTTATGGGGCAATTCATCTCCAAGGGAGAAGAAAATTGGGAGGCAAATTGTCACTGATGAATAGTGTGTGGCAAATTTGCCACAACACTATTCACGATGGCAAATTTGCCACAACACTATTCACGATGGCAAATTTGCCACAACACTATTCACGATGGCAAATGTTTTTTTTTTTAAATTTAGTTTATTATTTTGATTTTAATTAATAATTATTAAGATTTTAAAAATAAAAGTATACAATTTAATTTTAAGACAACAACATTAATAATTTAAATTACAAAAATACAATACGAAATAAAATATAAATACTACAAATTTAAATTACAATAGAAAATAAAATGAACATACAACAAATTTAAATTACAATACAAAATAAAACATACATACTACGAATTTAAATTACAAAATGCAATAGAAAATTAACGAAAACACAACAAGCACGCTAAATTTAACACAACGAGCATAAATATAACTAAACAAAGAAAATACAAATTAAATATAAATACTACGAATTTTAATATTCTGGTAGACTACTTCCAGACCCTCCAATATTACCAAAATATTAATTGTCCAAAAGTGGTGGAGGGATTTTCAGGTTGAGATTGATGAGAACTTTGTTGTGCAATTTTGAGTTTTTCATTCCGATACCATTCACGTCGAATCGGATCATCAATGGTTTGCCAGCTTGTGGACATAATTCTTTCAATCCTATCATGTTCTTTAACCATTCTTCTTTTCCCAAATTCTTCTATGGCTTTTTGTTGTTGAATGTTTGATATCGTCATTTCTTCTCCAATTTTTTTATTTGCATCTTCATTTGATTTTGCAATACAAGACAAATCTTCTCATTTTTTTCTTTTCAACTTAGTTTTTTTCACTCCTTCTGGTCGCATCCGGGATGATGAACCACCATCTTTTTAGTCACTTAAGTTGATATTGACTTGAGATATTCCTGAAGAAGAAAAAACGGGAGAATCCGGCATCGATGCATCTGATTGTGACGATCGATGTCGTATTATTGATGACTCTCTAACGGTAATTATTTCCCAAATTCACAACATCTTTCATTTTATGCCACACATGATCAAACTTAAATCCCTTCTTATACTTTGAATCTTGCATTAGTAAGATCTTTGCTTCATTCATCTGCAAAATTTATATTAAGAAAGTTAATATTGAAACACATACATTAGAATTTTATATTTAAATAAAGCAAGAGTATCCACTTACAATATCTTCATTCGAAGCACCACTTGGATTCCGAAGTTCAATTTGTGCAACACACCCGTTCAATTTAGAAACTGTGTTTTTGATAATAGCGAAACGATCATGCAATGACTTTACGTTTCGAGTTTCACTAATGGTGTATGGTAGTGTATTATTGTACTTGTTTTCTACCCGGGACCAAAAGGCAGCTCCAGTTTGATATGCTCCAACAATTGGATCCTGAGAGATGTCAACAAATATATTACAAAGGTGTACATCTTCATGAGAAAAATAAGAAGGACCTCGTAATGAAGCCATTGTAGAGAAAAGTATGGTAGATGTGGTGTGCCAATTATGGTTGACATGGTGTGGTATTTATATAGAAATTTATGTGAATCACAATTATGGTAGACAGAGGAATACATTGATACGTGTGCCCCCATATGCAGAGTGCCCTCTTATGTAGAGTGATATTGAAGATATTAGGCCTTATGCAGAGTGCCCCCTTATACATTGATATGTGTGCCCACTATACATTGAAGATAGTAAGCCTTATGTAGAGTGCCCCCTTATGTAGAGTGATATTGAAGATATTAAGCCTTATGCAGAGTGCCTCTTTATACATTGATATGTGTGGCCACTAAGTAGATATAATGTATTACAAAGGTGTACATCTCAAAATATTTTTCTCACTAAGCTTCTCTGCAAAAGATGAATTCAAATTTCGCAAGCTCTTTCTTATTTATCTTCCTCTGATGATGAAGAGTTTGAACGGTTGATAACTGAAAATCACCTAAAAAATCAAAATATGTATCAATTAGCTATGTCTAACAACAATTTCATTCGTGAATATGAAGAACATACAAATGTCTAGCCTACTCATGGAGGCTCAATTGTTTCGTCAACGATTTCGCATGTCTCGAATTTTATTTCTTTGAATTGTTAATGATGTTAAAAATCATGATCGTTATTTTGTACAAAAAATGATGTAGTTGGTAGACTTGGTTTGTCTACGGTTCAAAAGGTAACATCAGCATTTCGAATTTTAGCATATGCGGTTGCAGCAGATGCAACTGATGAATACATTAAAATTGGAGAGTCAACAGCAATTGAATGTGTAAAACGCTTTTGTCGTGCTGTCGTGGAGATTTTCTCAAATAAATATTTAAGATCGCCGAACGCTGATGATGTTGCTAGATTACTTTTTATAGGTGAGCAACGTGGGTTCCCAGGAGTGTTAGGGTTTTCCTCTCGCCTCTTTTTCGAGTCGTTATCGGCGTCCACCTAGCTCCGCTGTTTTTTGCATTATTGCTTTGTCCGCCCTCTAGTGTTGGTTCCCCCAGCTTTTCTCCCTCATTTTTTTACTTTTCTACCCCATTTCCCACCCCCGTATGTCCCCTTTTTATTCACCTTTCCCATGGGTCTTATCCTAGATCACCCCATAGAGCCCTGCCCTACCATACTCCCCTGCAACCAGCTGTCCTAATACCTCTACTCTCGGATCTAAAGGTGAGTTTGTATTGTGTTTTCTCTTTAATGTCTCTTATTTTGTCTTTGTGTATTGACTTTTCTTCAGATCTCCCTCCTCCTAATTTTTGACTCTATCTCGAGCCTGGTCTCTGGTCTTGGTGGGTTTTGGAATGGCCTCATCTAGTAAAAAAAAAACAAAGAATTTTTTTGAAGGGAAAGATGTCCTCCGTTTTGAAGAAGACGAGAAGGACCAGTGGAAAGGCTCATCACTGTGTCTAATGGGAATAATCCTTACAAACAAACCGTTCAACGCTTTTGGCTTCCTCGAAGCCATGAAAAAAGCAATGAAGCCTCCAAAAGGCTTTACAGTATGGAGGTCGGTAAGAATCTGTTCTCTTTTCAATTTAAAGAGGAGAACGACATGAGATAAGTTCTTGCAGAGGAACCGTGGCATTTAGAGAAAAAATGGTTATCTTAAAGGAGCTCCAAAGTGGGGAACAACCATCTATGGTGAAATTCAAGACTACTAGAATCTGGCTGAGAATGTATGACCTCCCCATGACCTTTAGAAATGTGGAACACATAAGGAAAATAACACAACAATGTGGCATGGTGTTGGAAATAGATCTAAAATCGATGGAGGGTTTTGGCAAAAGCATACAGGCAAAAGTGGTGATTGATATATCAAAACCCCTCAAAGCAGGAATCTCAATGGAACAGGGCCAACACCCACCAGTCTGGATCCCCTTTAAGTTCGAAAGGTTGCCTTCCTTCTGCTATATATGTGGCACCCTAGGCCATATGAAACGTGAATGTGATCTCACTGACGGAACAGATGTTATTCAAGCCCTCCCGAACGAGAAGCTCCCATATAGTGAATGGGTGAGGGCCTTCCCCTCTAAAATGGCCTCTATATCGACGGTCCAAAGCACGAACGTGAACAAGACAGAGTCCATCCGAAAAACGTTGTTTGAAGAGTTCAAAAAGAAAATAGAAGCAGGGGAGGATCTCACCCCAGAAAGGAAAGAAGAGAATATAAGCAACAATTGGAAAGGGGTGGCACCTGAAGATCTGGGCGAGCTGAGAAATGGACTGGAGAAAGTAGAGGTAAAGGAACAAGAGGATGACATGGAAGCTACAGAAGAGATCGAGATGGAAGAATCTGGAGCAAACACAAAGGATAAAGATGAAAAGAAGACAACTGAACATGTTAGCTGTAATCCCACTGTTATACCTAGTCAAAGAGGTCAATCTTTGACAAGTCGATCCTAGTCACCGTCTTACGTGGCGAGGACCAGTCAACAAAGTCATGCGACGACTAGTCAACAAGACCAAGAAAATGTAATAGATTTAATGTATTTAATATATTTAAGTACTCGTCCAAAGATGTTGGCGAGCACTGTCTTAGTTAGCTGCTCGCCCAAATGTGTGGCGAGCACGTGCTTATTCTTAGTTAAGAAGTTTAGTATTGAAGTCTTGGGAGACGGCATGGAGCGTGGCGACCACACTCCTCGAAGGTCCTCCGGCGACCACCATGGCCCAGCTCCTCGGCATCTCGGCGAGGACGAGCACCAGAGGCGGTTTAGCATTAAATGCGCCATCAAATCACCTTTTCGGGCAGAATGAAGGTCCAATGAGGGCGTGCCACGTGTAAAGGGCGGGCAGCCCCTAGAAAACAGTATATAATGCCCTTTTGGGCTCATTTGTAACATAAGTTAGAATTCCACTCAATCACCCTCAACCCAAAGCAATATACTCTCCCAAGCTTCTAAAGTTTTAGCTTCTCCAAGAAGCTATATCTTGTGTTCTTGTGTGTTCTTCATCAAGTTCATCACAAATCATCTCTTTAATCCATATAAACGCGTAATAACCCCCGTATAAATTATATGTTTGTATTGTACTAAGAACAGCCTACATCCAAGTCAACCCGATTTAAGTGCATACAACATTTGGCGCTAGAAGGAGGGGACCTTTTACGTGTTTAATCATCAAAGTTTCGTCCGATCAACGAGCGATCGGTTAGCAAACTCCCTGTTTCAAGCTTTAATCGGTATATCTACCGTTTAGAGCATCATTCTACGATCTTTAGTGTTCTTCGTGTTCTTGAACATTTTCAATTTTCGTAGCATATTTTGGAGTTTGATCTCTTTGTATTTGTGTTTTCAAGCTTCTTTTGTTGTTGCTTTACTAAGACTAGTATTTGTAATAGCACGTTCTTCTGCGTAAGAACTTTAATCTTTCGTTTTTTAGATCTTTGCTTTGTAATCTAAAAAGACACTCTTTAAACGATGTCTCAGCATACTCCACATGATAGGATCTCGCCATCCGGAGGGAACGAGCACCCTCCGGCTCCGGCAAATCCTTTTGCGAATTTGAACATGGGGGATATCCTTAATGACCCCCAACACTTGAAAGACCTATCGGACTACCTCCTGATGAGGAGGAATCAGAACGAGAAGGGAGAGCTCGAGAAGGCCAAAGATCGGGCTTTCGTCGAGGCTCGCAAAAACAGGGGGAACGAGGATGACCGTTCCTATCACTCACATCCCGCTCACCCCCAAGATAAGGGCAAGAACAAAGTCGGCGAGCACTCCCACAATAGCCATACGGGAGACTCACAAAGAAATTCGGTTTTCAACCGAATGAAAGACAATGATGGAAGGGCTCCTCGCCGAGTACCTTTCAACGTAGATGGCCGACCACATAAGGCCGACCACCACCATCGCGCTGATAGAAGAGATCAGGGCGACAGAGTCTCAGCTCTAGATCGAGTGGGACCAGGGAAGGGTTCGCGAGCTCCGGCCAAGAGTTATCGCAGCCACCATTCTGACAGGCACTCGCCCAGGCGATCACATCATGATGATCGCCCGGTCATTTCCCACGGGAGTCGACGTGACGAGAACGTCGTCCCACGAGCTCAAACTGCCGAGGAGGGGCAAATCGCCCAGTTCCTCGAAACCCAAAAATTAATGAAACAAGAGATGGACGCTCTGCGAGCAGAGGTGGTCGCCTCGAAGCAAGGGACCACACCGCCGATCAGTCTGCCCGCACCTCCACTAAGTGTTGCAATCCTCACTGCCCCCATTCAAAGGAAGATCCAAATGCCCTCCATGGCGGCATATGATGGGATGTCCGACCCCAGAGTACACTTGTCCAAGTACTCTAACTATATGGCCTCAATCGGGGCAACGGACGCAACACAATGCAGAAACTTCTCCCTAACATTGGGAGATCGGGCTCACCGATGGTACACAACTTTGAGTCCCGGATCTATCACCTCTTTCCTTGAGCTGGGACAACACTTTCTGACCTACTATGGGTCTATTACTGCTCGCCCAGCCTCAAAGCAACGTTTGGCGAACGTTCGCCAATCCCTGACTGAATCAGGCAAAGACTTCATCGAGCGCTTCGATAGGCTGGTGATCGATGGGGAGGCCGTGAACGATGAGACGAAGCTGATCTCGGCGGTTTCCGGTCTCAGGATAGGTACCAAGCTGTGGGAGTCTATCAATCTTACTTTCCCCAGTTCTTATGCGGACTTCCGCACGAGGGCTGGGAACTTCATTCAAATGGAGGAGATAATGGACGCTGCCAAGGCTAACGTGCAGCCTGACACGTCCAAGAGAGTGTGGCCCAAGAAAAACACGAACACTGGGGAATCTTCCCAGCCCAAGAAGGCGACCACTCAGGCTGGCAGTGCTCGCCCAGCGAACTTCAGGCCGTTCGAGGAGGCACCTGAGATCATCCAGTTCAGGGAGGCCCTCACCGTGGATCCAAGGGGCATCTACGACGCAATCAGGGGGAAAAATCTGCTCCCCCAAGCAAAGCCCATGCATACGAGCAATGCAAATCTTGATGGTAGTAAATTTTGTAACTACCACAACTCTGTCGGCCACCACACCAATGGGTGCCGAGACTTGGTGAGAAATCTCTTCAAACTTTACAATGAGGGTAAGCTCACCCAATTCATCAAGTCCGGAGGTGGAAACGGCGACAACAGGGGCAAGAAGCGTCGCGACGACAGCGGCGGCGACCTGCGCCAACAACTGAACCGTCCCAAGCTAACTCCTCCCATGCCAACACATCCTGGTGGCGACATCGACAACGTGGGCGGAGAGTGCCAAATGATAGAAGGCCCTTTGGGGGGGACTCAATCCGGAGTCGCTCTGTCTGTTCGCCGGGCTCAGGGCGAACAGCGAGCACTCAACAACGTGCACCAGGTGTGCGTCGCTCCAACTGCCGAGAAGCCTCTTTCTCATCAAATCCATTTCACGGACGACGACCTGAACGGCGTGGTGCAGCCAAACAATGATGCGTTGGTCATCACGGGAAAAATAATGGGAACCATCGTCCATCGAATGATGGTCGACACTGGGTCATACACCAACATCCTTTTCAAGCATACTTTGGATGCTCTTGGTGGATATGCAGATTACATCGAGCCTTGCGACGATATAATCGTAGGGTTCGGGGACACGCGCAACCTTCCCATTGGGAAAATCAGATTGTCCTTGGAGTTGGCATCGTCAAAAGAGCCTGAATTGCACCATGCTAGGCAGCTCGACTTCTTGATCATCGACATGCCATCATCCTACAATGCGTTCCTAGGCCGACCTTTCTTCAGCGAGTTCAAGGCGGCCGCTTCAACTTATTATTACTATATTAAATTTCCAACCCCGGCGGGAGCTATAACCGTTAAGGGCGATCAGACACGGGCGAGGGAGTGTCTCGTCCGCTTTGCAAAACGTCATTCTAAAGAAAGCGCCATGGTTGGAAAGTATATTATGTGTCAAACTCAAACAGAACAAATGAACTACTTGGAGGGTCTTCCTAGCAAGTACAGAAAAATTGAAGTTGGGGAGTGCAGTCATCGTTCCGACGACCACCAAGTGGAGGCGAACGAGCACGCCTCCATGGAAGTGGACGACCACACCCCAATGGAAATCGACGAGCAGACAGATCCGGGCGACCAGATCCCCGGCGACCAGTCTCCAGAAAACTTTCCAGATCTGGAGCCTAGGTTAGGTTTTGAGCCAAAATGCGGAATTGAGGACCCTCGTTGGAAGGAGCCTAAAGAACGGGCGACTTCAGCGGAGGACCTTGAAACCATCCAATTAAATGAAGCTCGTCCCGAACTCGAAGTATTCATAGGTTCGAATTTACCAGAACATCTTCGATCGGACATGATCGCATTTTTTAAGGAAAACATCGGTGCGTTCGCCTGGTCGCACGAAGATATGGTGGGCATTCCCACGAATCATGCCTGCCACAGACTAAATATTGATCCAACAAAAAGACCCATCACCCAAAAGCGAAGAAAATTTGGGCCTGATAAGAGTGCGGCTTTGGCAGTCGAAATCAAGAAATTGATCGACAACAAGTTAATAGAGAAAACTGGAACTGATCCTGAGTGGTTGGCAAATCCAGTGCTCGTCAAGAAAACGACCGGGTCATGGAGATTGTGCATAGACTTCACAGATTTAAACGACGCCTGTCCCAAAGATCATTTTCCGATGCCCCACATTGATCACCTAGTGGATAATACAGCGGGGCACGAGATTTTAACTTTCATGGATGCCTTTGCAGGGTACCATCAGATTGCAATGCATCCCGACGACCAGCGACATACGGCCTTCATGACGGCGCGTGATATGTATAGCTGGAAAAGAATGCCTTTCGGTTTGAAAAACGCGGGGGCAACGTACCAAAGACTGGTAAATAAGATGTTTGAAAAGCACATCGGTGAGATGGTAGAGGTCTATATCGACGACATCGTTGTCAAAAGCTTACGAAAAGAAGATCACCTACACCACCTTGCCATGACATTCGATATCCTAAGAGAATACAACATGAAGTTAAATCCAAAGAAATGCAGTTTTGGAGTTAGCTCAGGAAAATTTCTGGGGCACTTGGTTAGCCAGCGGGGCATCGAGGCGAATCCGAGTAAAATTCAAGCAATAATCAATATGCAAAGCCCGAGGAACGTGAAAGAAGTTCAGAGGTTGACAGGATGCCTTGCATCGCTGAATAGATTCATTGCACGAACGGGCGACCGTTGCAAACCTTTTTTCGACGCTCTGAAGAAAGGAAAGTTCGAATGGACCGACGAGTGCGAGAAAGCTTTCGAGAAATTAAAGGAGTATTTATCGGATCCGAAGGTCCTATCCAAGCCAGTCCCCGGCGAAATTTTATATCTGTACTTGGCGGCCACTGACTGTGCGATCAGTTCAGTGCTCGTCCGAGCTGAGGGGAGCACACATCTGCCTATCTACTACGTAAGTCAAACACTGCGAGATGCGGAGTTGAGATACACTCCAATGGAAAAATTGGCGTACGCACTAGTCATGAGTGTTAGAAAATTAAGGCAATACCTGTTCGACCACGAGGTGGTCGTCCTCACCACCTTTCCTCTCCGACGAGCACTGCATCGTCCGGATACCGCGGGAAGACTTCTAAAATGGTCAGTAGAGATCGGACAATTTGGTCTCACCTACGCACCCAGAACGGCAATCAAGGGACAAGTGTTGGCAGAATTCATCGTAGAGCTCACTTTCCCGGAGAAATTGGCCGAGGGAATCGAGCTTCCTTGGTCACTGTTCGTCGATGGCTCGTCGACGAGCACCAAAGCAGGGGCAGGAGTTGTCCTCATCAGCCCAACCGGACAGACGTTTGCTTCGGCGATCGAGTTCGAGTATCGGGCGACCAACAACGAAGCAGAGTACGAGGCTCTGGTTGCAGGAATCAAGATGGCTATGGCCGTGGGCGCTAGAAAACTGAAAATTTTTTCTGACTCTCAGCTGGTTGTATGTCAAATCACGGGCGAATACGAGGCTCGCGGCGATCAAATGATAAAGTATCAAGACCTAGTGAAAGGATTACTCGAGCAATTTGATCAATTCCACATCGAGCAAATCCCTAGGGAGGAAAATACGCAAGCAGATGCGTTAGCTCGGCTGGCCACTTCAGAGGGGGAGGCAATTTTTTCAGAAGCAACCATCACCAAGATTTCTTCCCCGTCGGTGAACAGAGGTCAAGTTTTGCAGGTTGAAGCGACCAGCGACGAGGACTGGAGGACGCCGATCATCAAGTACATCAAGACCGGCGAGCTCCCGGCAGACAAAGTGAAAGCAACCAGATTGCAACTCAGGTCCGCAAGGTACTCAATTGTGGGCGACCAGCTGTACAAACGGGGTTTTTCAATGCCTTTATTGAAATGCCTCGGAGAAGACGAAGCGAAGATCGTCATGCACGAAATCCACGATGGAGTGTGTGGAAATCATACAGGGGGGCAAGCGCTCGCTCTAAAGATCGTAAGGCAAGGCTATTTTTGGCTATCACTGAAGAAAGATGCAATCCATTACGCGCAGACGTGCAAGAGATGTCAAGCCTTCGCTCCCGCCATTCACTCACCACCAGACGAGCTCATCTCGGTGTATAGTTCGTGGCCTTTCGCGAAGTGGGGGATCGACATCATCAGACCTTTCCCACCAGCTGCTGGGGGGGTAACTTTCGTCGTCGTAGCAGTCGATTACTTCACCAAATGGACAGAGGCAAAGGCATTGAAGACCATCACAACGGGCCAAATGAAAAGCTTCATTTGGAAGAATATAATTTGCAGGTTCGGCCTACCACGAGCGATAGTGACCGACAACGGACGTCAATTTACAAGTCAAGACATGCTGGATTTCTGCTCAAGATGGAACATCAAGAAAAAAATTTCAACACCCTACCATCCACAATCAAACGGTCAGGTAGAGGCAATCAACAAAATCATCAAGCACACCTTGAAAGCTAAGCTGGATGGATTGAAGGGCAAATGGGCCGAAGAGCTGCACATGGTTCTGTGGGCATATCGGACGACCACGAGAAATTCTACTGGTGAAACTCCGTTCGCGCTCGCGTTCGGAATCGAAGCTGTCATACCAGCAGAGGGGCAAGTCCAAACTTTTCGAGTAGCAAATTATGACGAGTAGTTGAATAACGATGCACAGCTCTCCGATTTAGACTTCCTAGAAGAACGAAGGCTATCAGCGGACGAGAAGAATGTGGTCTACAAGCAAAGGTCAGAACGCTACTACAACACCAAAGTACGTGCTCGCCAGTTCACTATCGGCCAGCTCGTACTTCGGAGGGCAACGGAGCAGTCCATCGGCATACTTGGCCCGACTTGGGAGGGTCCGTACCGAATAACGCGCACACTCCTAAACGGATCATACGAGCTTGAAGATCTCGAGGGCAAGCCGAGCAAGTACCCATGGAACGCGGTCAAGCTGAAGAAATATTACCAGTAAATTTTTAAATTATTTCATATGTATAGTTTGTTTTTAATCATCATTTCAATTCAAGCAAAGTTTTAAATTTCCATCAAGTGTTAGATAAATTTGAAAGTTTAAACAAGGCTCTGCGTAGCCATCTAGGAAACAAAAGACGAGCACTCTTCTCTAAAGATGCTCGCAAGGTAGTAGCAAAGATGGTCACTACCTATCAAACAAAGAGTTCAACCGACGAATGGTTAACTCGGAAAGACGAGCACTCTTTCTTAAAGATGCTCGCAAAGGAAAGACGAGCACTCTTTCTTAAAGAGGCTCGCAACGAAAAGACGAGCACTCTTTCTTAAAGAGGCTCGCAAAGAAAAGACGAGCACTCTTTCTTAAAGATGCTCGCAAAGGAAAGACGAGCACTCTTTCTTAAAGATGCTCACAGAATAACAAACGTCGAACAAACCAATGAAAGATAAGTATTTATTAAAAGCACTTGCAAAAAATTATCATTAAAACAATTGGAAAAACGAACACATCATAAGCAAAAACTTCCATTCATTAAAAAGCCTTAGAAGGCTGAAATTACAAAAAAGGCCTTAATGGCCGAACAGTCCTAAGAAAAACAAAAAACAATACAAGCAAACTAAACATTCTCCTCGGCAGGAGCAACTTGCTCGCCAGATACCCCCTCCTCGTTCACAACCTCCACTTCAGCAGGAGCACTCTGCTCGCCCTGTTGGGTTGGGGAGTCTTCGGGAGGATTTACGAACTCCACCGGAACTCCCGAGAGTCGAGGGAACTGGAGTCCCATTTGCACCAACGGAAGCAAGGGGAGCTCGGTTCCCGGCTGAGGATTCTCCTTCATAAGGAGGTCGTCCAGAAGCTCGCCGAGCGGAATCACATCCACTTCCGGATGAACGTCCAATAGCCTATAAATGAGCCCGTGGGCAGTAAGCGCCACCGATAACATGGCCACGCCCCCAGCGAGCTCAGTTGTCTCATCTCTCTCATCTATTGCATCGACCAGCTGTTGCCGAAGAGTGGCCAACTCTTCCTCATCAGTTGCGGACTTACTTGTAAGAGTCCTTACCTCGTCCTCGGCAGTCTTGAGGCGAGCACGGAGACGTTCGATCTCTTGAAGATCTTCTTGATCCTTCTTTCGAACCATCTCCAGTTGGGCCTCAGAATCGGCCAAGTTTGCCTCAGCATTGGCCAGCTTGGTCTCGAGGTCGACCACTTTCTCCTCTGAGGCGAGCAGTTTCCCCTCAGCAACAGTTTTTGCTTTAGCCATTTGAGCAACTTTCGCAGCCCTGTCCTCGCTGAGCTTGCGACCTTCAGCAATCTGGCTGGCGAGCTTCTCCATGGTATAAGAGGTTCGGCTCAAGTCAATGGCGACCAGGCGCGCATTTTCCATGGCGTTATGGTTGTCGACCTCTTCGACCAGAGTGGTCGTCAACGAGCGAGGTAGGTGCTTCACCGCCCTCTGTGCGAACAGGTTCAGAGGCTCCCTATCGACCGGGTCTCGCGACCGGTAGAAGCCGAGAAGATTCTCACTAAAGGGTTGGGCGATCGGGTAGTCGGCAACTCTGTTAAAAAAGAAAAGAATTAGAAGAAAAATACTTGAAAAATTTCTAAAAAACTCTTTTGAAAAAACTTACTTGGCAACCCTTGCGGCCTCCCAGCCGAGAAGGGTGTTATCTCCTGGAGCCATCTCCCCGGCCGACGAGCTCGTCGCAGTCTCTCGCGACCGAGTGCTTCGGGGAGGAGGGGAAGCAACAGGCTTGGGGGGGGGGGGGGCGAGATCCTCGGCGGAGGAGATCTCCTCGGCGAGATCCTCCTTTCAGCAGCAGGTGGGCGAGAAGTACCCCCTCTGGTCGGTTTAGCGACCTTTTTGGGTGGAGCCCCCGAGCTCTCCGCCCCTTTCCTTTTCTTTCCAGCGCCATCGACGATCTTGCGCTCGCGAAGGAGTTGTGCCTGTCGAAGCATCCTGTTCGCTTTTAGGCGCTCGACTTCAACGGTGGGGGGGAGATAGGCGACAACCCTTTGAGGAACCACTACTAGAAAGAGAAGCGAGAAGTCAGTATCTTCGAAGAGTAAAATGACAAGAAATTTGAAGAAATATTTTACCTGGAGGGAACTCTCGAGTGAAGTGATGAGGAGGTACTCTGAGACCTGCTCGCTCACGCATACACTCCCTGTTCAGAAATCGGCAAGACCTCTCCAGGTAGCGACGATTGAGAACGCAGCAAACGTGGTACTGAAAGAGAGGAGTGAGACGGTCGTCGGCAGTCTTCTTGCGAGCAGTTTCACCTACAAAGAAGCGAGGAGTTATTCAGTATAGACAAGAACGAGCAGAAATTTAAAAGACTTACCACGAATTCGTTGATATTCAGTCTCGATGGGAATGCGATCAGACGATCCATCCGGCCTCACTGAACTCATCCAGTCCCCGGCTACCCACCACCAATTGGTTTTCCAATCTCTGATTTTGTTGGGAACTCCTTCAACCAACTTGAAATTATCACGGCCTCGTACATAATAGTACCCATGGCCTACTATCGCTCCGGCCTCGGCCGCCTGAAGAAGATAGTTAATCTCTTTCGGGCTAAGCCATGTGTTCCGACATCCATTCTCGGCCGCCACCAGGCCGAACAGTGTTAGAATGCCGATCAGGTTTGACCAACCGTTCGGCAGAATTTGAGAAGGGGCCACCTTTAAAAAGACTAAAAAATTTGAGATACTGGAATGCAGGGGGAACCTCAGCCCTGCTTCCATCATACCGATGTTGACGGCGACCATGCCCTCTGGCGGCTGGTCGGCCCTCTCGTCCGGGCGAGGGACAAAGAAACATACGTCGGCCGGCAGTTGATACTTCTTTCGAGAATTCTCTAGCTGCGCCGAGGAGACTTTGCTCGCATATTTACTTGCCTCATACATCGTTTGGAAAGCTTCTCGATGCGGGCGAGGAACCTCTCGAGGAAGGTATTCGCAGAAATACTTATAATAGGCCTCCCTCGAGACCTCGTCGCCATCTAAACTTTCCCGACCACTCAAGATGTCCTTTATGCTCTCCGCATATCGAACAACTTCCTCATAGTCCTCGCGGAGACTCTTCGTCAAGGTCTCCTCGACTTGGGCAGTTTCTATCTGTTCGCCCACCCCTCGATCCAAACCTTGATCATGTAGATCAGAATCAGTTTCGCTGCCACTCTCCTCGGCATCGCCCTCCTCGGCATCATTGCCGGCATCATCTCTTTCAGAATCATCGAGCTCGTCGACGTCGACGACCACTGCTTTTCCTAGGTTACGAACGCTAGCATTTATAGGGTCAGGAGAGTGGATCTTAGAGTCCGACGAGGACGCCCTCTCCGACAAAACCATGGCTAGACGATCAGCCTCGCCGGAACTAGCGGCACCACCATCTAACGGCGGCGAACCACCACCGGAACCGCCACCGAAATCCATTTTTTCTTAAGAAATGGGGGAAAATAGAGTTTTAAAGAAGAAAATGAGAGTTAAATACCTTTTTATCGATCGAAAACCACCCAAACTCGCCGGAAAAGCTTGAAGTAAGAAGCTCGGAAGGATGCTCGAGAGAAATTCAAAGTTGCAAAATGGTAAAAGTGTTTTGAAAAGAAGGAAAGCCATATTTATAGGCAAAACATATGCAGGGACCTAAGTGCAAAAAACGGGGTAAAATCCGTAATTTTTCCAAAAATTTGGGGCCATTTCCGAATTCGAATTCGGAGAGTGACCCTCACGCGCGACCTTTGAGGTCGGCACGCGCCCCACGCGCATTTTTCAAATTTCGAGCGCCGCCCACGCGCCTGACACCAGTCACATCATACGTCATCAAAAGTGCCTCGGAAGGCGAGCTCGGTGTAAGAAACGAGGCGACCGCCTCCATCTCACGTCATCAAGATCTCGAAATTGATTGTGTTGTCGAGAACCATTTTCACCAACGGAAAAAGCGATCGAACTGCTCGCCTTACCATTCTACGAATACGAAGTAAGGCGACCAGGGGGCAAATGTTATACCTAGTCAAAGAGGTCAATCTTTGACAAGTCAATCCTAGTCACCGTCTTACGTGGCGAGGACCAGTCAACAAAGTCATGCGACGACTAGTCAACAAGACCAAGAAAATGTAATAGATTTAATGTATTTAATATATTTAAGTACTCGTCCAAAGATGTTGGCGAGCACTGTCTTAGTTAGCTGCTCGCCCAAATGTGTAGCGAGCACGTGCTTATTCTTAGTTAAGAAGTTTAGTATTGAAGTCTTGGGAGACGGCATGGAGCGTGGCGACCACACTCCTCGAAGGTCCTCCGGCGACCACCATGGCCCAGCTCCTCGGCATCTCGGCGAGGACGAGCACCAGAGGCGGTTTAGCATTAAATGCGCCATCAAATCACCTTTTCGGGCAGAATGAAGGTCCAATGAGGGCGTGCCACGTGTAAAGGGCGGGCAGCCCCTAGAAAACAGTATATAATGCCCATTTGGGCTCATTTGTAACATAAGTTAGAATTCCACTCAATCACCCTCAACCCAAAGCAATATACTCTCCCAAGCTTCTAAAGCTTTAGCTTCTCCAAGAAGCTATATCTTGTGTTCTTGTGTGTTCTTCATCAAGTTCATCACAAATCATCTCTTTAATCCATATAAACGCGTAATAACCCCCGTATAAATTATATGTTTGTATTGTACTAAGAACAGCCTACATCCAAGTCAACCCGATTTAAGTGCATACAACACCCACAATACCCCACCCCCACCTTTGAAACAAACCCAAACCACCATCATTATTACCCCCACCTACCTCACACTAAAACTCAACACCCACCTTTAACTAAAGTATCCAAGACTCATTTATCCCCACAAGCCAACTCCAATCCATGTGTAACAACAACCCACCAAAACTCTCAACATACCCCCAACCTGCAACCGTCTCCCACTCAATTAATACCCCAAAACAAGTACCCAAACTCAACACATACAATCCTCATACCCAAAAAAACCCAATCACCCCTCACCATAATCGACACACACATTGAAGGCCAATCAAGCACTCAACCTATTACTCATAAACCATACACGAGCCCACTAGCAATACTCCACAAAAAAACCCAATACTCACCCCAAAAACCCACCACCCCACCTAAACAGTCGACCCCCCTCAATAAAAACAAACCCACCATTTGCAACAAAAACAAACCTGAAACCCCTTTAACCACAGTAAAAAGAGAACAACCAGAACCTGAGCAAAGTCAGAAACAAAGGCTAATCCACCTTGCTAGAAAGAGGAAAGACATTGGAGGTGATAGGACCACGACATTCACAAAGAAGGCAAGATCAAGTATAAACTCAACTGAATCGGCGGCGACTGCATCGCAGTCCCGCCGAGAACAATGATCGCCTTAAGCTGGAACTGTCGCGGACTTGGGAACCAAGCGACAGTCAGGGCTTTAAGAAAGCTCCTACATGAGGAAAATTCGAGTATAGTCTTCCTCATGGAAACAAAACTCTTATGTACTCAAATGTCAAATTTGAACTCGAGAACCATTCACTATACTGGTTGTTTCCCGGTGGATTGCTCTGGTACTGGAAGATCGCGGAGTGGAGGCATCTGTTTACTTTGGAAAAATAACATCTTTGTCTCACTGAAAAGTTTCTCAAAGAATCACATCTCGGTGGATGTTGAGGATGAAGCAGGGAAGAGGTGGGTTCTCACCGGAGTGTATGGGTGGCCGGAGACCAGAAATAGACACATGACGTGGAACCTTCTTAACCGTGTATACCCTGGACCAGCTACCCCATGGTTAAGCCTCAGAGATTTCAATGAGGTCCTTTGGTCATCCGAGAAGCTTGGGGGGCTGTCGCGCCGCACAACGGCCATGGAGGAGTTCAGAATAACACTTATAAATTTTGGCCTTCAGGATTTGGGATACCGAGGATACAAGTACACTTGGACGAATGGTAGGAGAGGAAATAAAAATGTTCAAGTTCGCCTCGACAGGGCCCCAACGACGGTTGATTGGAGAGCTTGTTATCATATTCACACTGTATACCATAGACTCTGAATTGCCTCCGACCACCCCCCGATTTCGTTGGATTTTGGGGATAAGGATAACCCAAATGGCCACCTCTCGAATCACAAAGAAGAAAAGATCTTTCGTTTTGAGAAAATCTGGCTAGAAGATCGAAATTGTAAGGAGGCAGTTGCAAAAGGCTGGGGAAAGAACCACTGGAATGATAGTTTTACTGATCGCACAAAGAATTGTGGACACCGCTTGACCATCTGGAGCGATGCTGAGTTTGGAAATTTGGGGAAGCAGATTATGGAGACAAAAGCGCGCCTTACCGACGTGCAATCAAAACCTCAATTGGCAGAAATCATACAAGAAATGAAAGTTTTGGAATCCACTCTTGAATCACTCCTAAAACTTGAGGAGACCTATTGGTTTCAAAGTTGGTGATAGGTGTTGGGATATGAATCCTTGAAACAATGTTCTAGTTGGTGATTATATGTTTTGATGGCCAAAAGTAACTTAAAGTTAACGATATATGTGGTTGGAAGTCATCTTAACTAAGTCATCTTAAGAAAACTTATATATGTTACTGTTTTGATATATGAACTGTTAGAAACTAAGTTGATGATTATATTGTATAGACAGCTTATAGTATATGACTTAGATATACTCTTCTGTATGTAGTTCAGTTGATGTATAAATAGGTTATATATATGTAAGTTTGTATTCTAGTGTACTCAGCATTGTAAAAGTTTAGAACAGTAGATTAGAACTTGATTAGAAGATAAGAAGACTAAAGCCTCAGAAGACTACTTTAGAATGAGAAGACTTTCAAGAAGAGTTGAATTGAAGTTCAGAGATACAAGGGAAGTATTCTGAAGAAGCGCAGAACAGTTGGTTGTGAACTGTGTTGACTAACTAAGAACAGTAAAACTAAGAAGAGTAAGTTTACTGTGCTGAGGCAGAATAAGTTTGGAAAACTTATTAAAGGCGTAACTGAAGATGTTTGAAGATATGTTGACTTGAAGATAAGTTAAGTTGGTTACAAAAAGGAAGTTACAACAAGAAACGGTTAAGAGTTAGTTGAGAGTTAGTTTTCAAAAACTACTAACTATCATTCTAAAGTCTATAAATACCGTGTGATCTTCTACTACAAAGACTACTGATCTAAGAGCATTCAAGAGCTATAAAAGTATTTGAAGCATTCAAGAACTCACAGAGTTGAAGGAGATCAAAGAAGAGGATAGCCACTGAATTGAAGAGAAGAATCAAAGGCTACTACTCAAGAGAAGTTTTATTTTACTATTTTAGTTTGTGATTTGTTGTAAACAAGTGTGTTAGTTACTTGTGAAATTACTAGTAGATCGAAGATATACCTGGTGGTATAATCGATAAGATCAAAGTCTTAATCTTGGGACTTTAAGCCACAAGAAACTCAAGAAGGAAGAGTTAATAAAACTTCACAACTGGAGTTATGAGAGTGGATGTAGACATTTGTCGAACCACTATAAATCATGTGTTCTTTACTTTCCGTTTGATATTTGTTTATATTTGTTTAACCAAGAACAATAAAGTTTACTAAGTAAAAGATCTAAATCAAAGTTGAGTATAAAACTGAAACTGGAAGTACTGATCTGACTCAGTAAGAGCAGTACTATTCAGAACACTATTCCGCATTAAACTCTGATATTTTGAAAGATTTTAAAATGTCTATTCACCCCTCCCCTCTAGACTTTTTCTAGCTTAATCAATCTTAACTCAACTTGGGACCAACAAGTGGTATCAGAGCAGTAGTTCTTTGGACTGCTGTTTCTTGATAACCTTGTACACTTTGAGGGAAGTCTTACTGTTCTTGTCACTGATTCTTGATCTTTGTCAATACTTGACTATTTGAAACAACTTGTTATATTACTGATCTTATCTGTCTAATCAATCATGGATGAAACTAATGTGAACAAACTTCCTAAGTTCAAGATTGCAGATTATGACTACTGGAAACTGAGGATGGAGGCCATCTTCAGCTCAACTCATGATCTGATGGTTTCTGTGGTCAAAGAAGGTCCAATCACTACCATGGTGCCAAACACTGTAACACTGGAACTATCCAAGGTCGTTGGTGTACTTGTCCCCAAACCAAGGTCAGAATTAACTTCGGAAGAAATGAAACAGATCAATCTGGACAGTTTGGCTAAGAACTACATTTTACATACCCTTCCCAATGAGTATCTGGGAAAAGTATTAAAATTTAAGACTGCCAAAGAAATGTGGGATCGATTAGTTGTTCTTTGTGAAGGGACCTCCCTATTAAAGGAAAGCAAGTTATCCACAGATGTTCAGATGTTCGAATCATTTAAGATGAAGGCTGGTGAAATAATAGACCAGTTGGATACTCGTTTCACTCGAATTATGAATGATTTGGAAGTGCTATGAAAGACTTATACTAATAGAGAGATCAACCTGCGTATACTTAAGTCTTTAGATGACAGGTGGAAGATGGTCAAGATGATCATCAAGACCACTCAGGACATAAATACCTGGACTGCTGAAACCACCTTCCAAACACTTAAAGCTCACGAGTTTGAATTAGATGAAGAAGATCAAATAGTTAGCAGTGATAGAGAGAAAGAAATCTCTAAAAGTATTGCTCTTAAGGCATCTTCCTCTAAGAAGTCTAGATCATTTATGTCTAAGTCTCCAAGCATAAAAGATGAACTAGATAGTACTGATCTTACTCTTAAGGATCAGTTGAGCTTAATGATAAAGAGGTTTGATAAACTGAACAAACGATATGGTAGATATAAGAGATTTTATAAGGAAACTCAGGGTTCTAGTAACAGGGACTCTTCTAAGACCAAAAGGGATCACAAATCTTCTGAAAGAATAGATGAGGTCTCTAATGAGAAAAGAAGAGATAGAAACTCTACTGATAGGAAGGATAAGAACTCTACTGATAGAAAGGATAGGAATCGATATCTTTCTCCTATTAAACGTTCTACTAATGAACCTATGTGCTATAACTGTGAAAAGCCAGGTCATTACATCCATGAATGTCCTGATCTAAGTACTGAAGACAGAGAAGAAAGACAAGCAAGGAGAGAGCGCATATTTGCCAAGGGTAAGAAGGTTATGGTGGCTTATAATGATTCTGATACGGATTCAGATGAGTTTCCATCGTCTTCATCTGAATACCCCTCTAGCAATGAGAAAGAAGCCTTCATTGCAGATGATGGATTAGTCATGATGGCTAAAATCGAACAATAGGTATCATCTATCAATTCTTTCCAATCATGTGATAATTCTGATTCTGATTCTCATGACACTGCTAATAGTAGTGTAAGGAGTAGTCTTCATCATTCCAATAGAGTGACTGAAGAAGACCTCCTACAAGCTAATAAAGCATTCATGGAAATCAGTGATGAGAATATTTCTTTAAAAGAAGAAATCACTAGTCTACGAGAGGCACAGTTAAAAGTGGATCCTAATATAGTTATCATAAATGCACGACTATCAGAAGACTTGTCAAAACTCAAAGAAAAGTATGCATCTACTGATAAACTATATCAGGATATGCTTAAAATCCAAGCCAAAGAGACAAATGAATTCAATGAGTTAAAGAGTAAATGTGAAAAACTTGAAGAGCGCAATAGATTCTTAGAATCTGAAGTACTGAGCTTAGATCTGAAGCTATCTGATATGATTAATTCTTCCAAGATTAATCAAACTTTATCAAACAGATATAGAGCTCCAGGTGATAAAAGAGGAATAGGTGCTACTGTACCCAATTCTTCTACTTCAGGCACTAAGCACACTAATGGAGCTAGTTCAAGTTCTTTGCAACTAAATAAAGGAAAATAACCTATGACTTATGATAATGATCCAAAACCCAAAGTACAATCTAAATACATTCCTCCTACTACCAAAAATGGTAAAAAGAAAAATGTATCTAGACAAGTACAATCAAGACCATACTAGAAGAGTTTTACTCCTCTGACCAGAGCAGAACAGTCCTGGAATCAGAAGAGGCAAACTCAGCACAGTAGGTCAAGACAAGCACAGGAAAGTTGGAAACAGCCTAGACCTCCTTTTATAAGGCAGTCTCAGTTGTACTCAACTAAACCTAGGAAATTTGTGCCTCATTATCATAACAAACCTGTTCTTTATCCTCCATATTTATCTTATGATATTATTGGAGAGGAAAGACTAAAACGCATTTATAAGTCGTATGGTCCACAGGCTTTTAGTCCCTACTCAAACTATTACAGACATATTGATCTTACTGAAAAAGGGATAGAACCAAGGAAAGGCTATCTCAGAAAAATAGATCCTAAGTTTGCTAATACTTCTGAAAAGGTCAATAAAGTACTGTTCTGTGATAAGTATGGTAGAAAACTGAAGAGGTCTCACTTATTCAAATCTTCAATGTTTATTTGAGTACCTCTTACCACTAACCCCCAAGGACCCCAATAAAGAAAGGGTACCTAAATTATGAAGATCACTACTTGCAGGGTCGATTGGACTTATACAAGAAAGGTAGTTCAGTTGGAGAAACTTGGTACATAGACAGTGGGTGTTCTCACCACATGACTGGTACTAGGGCTCTTCTTTCTGACTGTCATGAACAAGAAGGACCCAAGGTGATCTTTGGAGATAGTTCCATGGCAATCACAAAAGGATTTGGATACATCAAGAATGGAGATGTAGAGATACAATTTGTTATCTGTCTCTCAATTTTGTGACAGGGGTTATAAAGTCTACTTTAAAAGCACCAAATGTGAAATTTGGGATAAGAGAACTCACACTATTCTACTAGTTGGAGCAAGACAAGGCAGTGTCTACATTGTGAACTGGAATAGTTGTCCTAGGGATGCTTGTCTTCTTAGTAAGAGTCCTAAATAAATTAGTTGGTTATGGCACAGACGCCTATGCCATATGAACTTTAAGATAATTAATAAGATAACAAGAGATTACCTTGTTGAAGGTATCCCTAATGAGATCTATTTCAAGTCACAAGTGTGTGATGCATGCTAGAAAGGTAAACAGGTAAAGGTTTCCTTTAAGTCAATTCTTGTTCTTTCTACTTGCAGAGTCTTAGAACTCTTGCACATGGATCTTCATGGTCCTATAAAACCCCCTACACTGAATGGTAGAAGGTACACTTTAGTTGTGGTAGATGATTATTCAAAGTTCACTTGGGTAATCTTCTTGCACAAAAAGAGTGATACACAAACCCAACTACCAGATCTGTTGAGGAGGTTGCAAGTAGAAAAAGGTCAGCCCATTGTCAAGATAAAAAGTGACAAGGGGACTGAATTTATAAACTCTTACATTAAATAATATTGTTCTAAAACTGAAATTCAGCATTTGACAAGTGCAGCTAGAACACCCCAACAAAATGGTGTAGCTGAGAGAAGAAACAAAACACTAAAAGAAGCATGCAGTACAATGCTAGCATAGTACAATACACCACATAAATTCTGGGCCGAGCCAATTAATACTGCCTGCCACACTCAGAACAGAAGTGCTCTTAATAAGGTACATGGTAAAACACCATATGAGGTATGGAAAGGTAGAAAGCCTAAAGTTTCTTATTTTCATATCTTTGGCTGTAAGTGTTTTATTCATAATAATGGAAAGAGCAAATTAAATGTTTTTTATGCTAAAGCAGATGAGGGGATATTTTTAGGATACTCCTCTACGAGCAAGGCATTTAGGGTATTTAATTACTCTACTATATGTGTGGAAGAAACACCCCATGTTGTCTTTGATGAAGTTGTACAGGACTCTGCTGACCATCAGCTCAGTAAGAAAGTTGATGATCTGAAAATTCAAACTGACAAAGATGATGATGAAGAGACTGAAGTCTATGAATTTGTACAAGCTTACAATCCATTCCTAAACATCCTAAAGAAAGATGATGATGTAGAAAAGGTAAAAGACAAAGGTACATCTTCCAGACCAATTGACATGCCTGAATTGGTTGACTGTTCTCCTATGAATAAATTTGTTGATATTGATATAATGATACTGATATGCATGATTTAGATGACGAAAGTATTCCTGTTAAGACCAGAAAAACATGGAAATCTGCTCATTCTACTGATCTGATTATTGGTGAATCCAATAAAGGTGTTAAGACCAGAAGACAATTGTTTGATTCTAAGCCAGAACCTAGTAACTCTTTATTTTGTTGGTGTTGTTTTCTTTCTTCTATTGAGCCCAAGATTGTAAAAGAGGTTTTGGCTGATAGTAATTGGATTATTGCTATGTAAGATGAATTAAATCAGTTTACTAGAAATGATGTATGGGAACTTGTAGAGAGACCTACTGATCACAATGTGGTAGGTACTAAGTGGATTTTTAAGAAAGATGAGAATGATCTTGTGGTAAGGAATAAGGCTAGATTAGTGGCACATGGCTACTCTCAAGCTGATGGTATTGATTATGATGAAACATTTGCCCCTGTAGCTAGACTAGAAGCTATAAGATTATTCCTTGCTTATGCTGCCTACATGAAATTCACTGTGTATCACATGGATGTTAAAAGTGCATTTTTTAATGGTATACTTGCTGAAGAAGTTTATGTAGAACAACCTCCTGGATTTGAGGTGAATGGTAACCAAGTATACAGGTTAAAGAAGGCACTCTATGGTCTGAAGCAAGCCCCAAGAGCATGGTATGATACACTTTCATTATTCTTAATTGAAAATGGTTTTACTAAGGGCAAAGTTGATCGTACTTTGTTCCGTAGACAAGAAGGTGAAGACATTTTGCTAGTTCAAATTTATGTGGATGATATCATTTTTGGTTCACCCAACAAAACACATGAGTGAAAGCTTTTCAAAGCTCATGCAAAGTAAGTTTGAAATGTCAATGATGGGAGAAATGACTTACTTCCTTGGTCTACAAGTAAAATAATCATCTGAAGGTATCTTTATTAATCAAGCAAAATATACAAGAAATTTGTTAGATAAATTTGGTATCAAGACCTGTAAAACAGTTGGAGTACCAATGCTACCTACATACAAAATGGATCTAGATGATCGAGGTAAGTGTGCTGATCAATCCTATTATCGAGCTTTAATTGGTTCTTTACTCTATTTAACTGCTAGTAGGCCAGATATTGCATTTGCAGTAGGTGTATGTGCTAGATTTCAGGCCAATCCCAAAGAAAGTCATGTGGAAACTGCTAAAAGGATATTGAAATATCTAAATGGTACCATTAATCGAGGTTTGTGGTATTCTGCAGATGATGATTTATCCCTAAGTGGTTATTCAGATTCTGACTTTGGTGGTTGCAGGATAGATAGAAAATCAACTTCTGTTTCATGCCCATTCTTAGGTTCTAAGCTCATATCATGGTTTTCAAAGAAACAAACAAGTGTGGCAACATCTACCACTGAAGCAGAATATATGGCCGCAGGAAGTTGTTGTAGTCAGCTTATTTGGCTAATGCAACAACTTAGAGACTACAATATTGTGGAATCTAATGTGCCTATATTCCGTGACAGCAATAGTGCAATTGCCATCACTCAAAATCCCGTTTTACATACTAGATGCAAGCATGTAGATGTTAGGCATCATTTCATTAGGGATCATATTGAAAAGAAAAACATTAGGATGGAAAAGATTCATACTGATATTCAGAGAGCTGACATTTTCACAAAACCTTTGGCTGAAACTAGATTTAGAGAGTTGTGCATAAGTTTAGGATTGATAGACATGGATCCTGCATGTATATAGAATTCTGTACTAACAGTTCAGGTACTGAGCTGATACCAAGAACAGTACACCAAGAAGGATAATCCAGAAAGATAGACCATGTCAAGACCTCTACATTTCATCACAATCAGGGAAAAAGGTTACTAAGGTGCCTAATCCCGATGAGAAGCTGGTAAAGCTGAGGGAATTGAGAATATACATTTAAGGGGGAATCTATGATTTCTTAAATATCCTTTCTATTGACTCAGAGCACTAGTCACCTTAGAACAAACCTTGCAAAGACCCTATTTTAATTATTCTTTACTGATCTGAACTGTATTTCACCTATATTACATAAACTGACACTTCTACCAAGGTGAAACAGGCACAAAAGAGGAGTTCTCCACTGAAGGGGGAACTGATCTGATTACAGCATTAACCTGTCTACAGACCTGATCTGATTATAGTTTTAACGTGTCTACAGAACTGTTCTGACTACAGAGTTAATCTATCTACATAACTGATCTGACTATAGAGTTAATCTGTCTACAGAATTGATCTGATTACAGAGTTAATCTGTCTACAGAGAAGTGATCCAAGTCATAGTACTGAACTGAGAGTACTGTGCTGATAACAAAGAGTGCTCAAAATATTGAGAAAGTATAAATCAGAAAAGCTGGGAAACTGATCTAAGGAATACTGTGTTGACCCGTCTACTGATCTGATCCTCGAAAGATGTACTCAGCTGATCACAGTACTCTAAGTCATAACAACTGGCTGATAGACATCAGAACAGTATTTTGCCTTAGAAAATTCTAATTCAAGATCTGTTCAAGATTAGATTATTAATAGAGAAGATTAATACACTCCTCTATTTTTGACCTAACTCAACTTGGGACCAACAATAGGAATACCTCCTTCTTCCACAGAAGAGCTGCCCAAAGAAAAGGAAAAAACACGATTAAACGCTTAAAGAAGCACAACGAGGAGTGGGCAGTAGAGGAAGGTGACATTGAGAAAATCCTGAGGGATTATTTTACTGAGCTCTTTACTTCTGACGGTCATTGTGATACCCACCGAGTCCTTGAGTCAGTCAAGACTAGAGTCACTGGGAATATGAACGAGATCTTGATGAGATCGTACACAACTGATGAAATTAAGAAGGCCCTAAAGCAGATGCACCCTACAAAGTCCCCGGGACCCGATAGTATGCCTCCTTTATTTTTTCAGAAATTTTGGTCTATTGTTGAACCCTCTTTTGTTGCTACGTGTCTTGATATTCTTAATAACAGTGCAGACCCTTCATCCCTAAACCAAACCTTCATTGTGCTAATTCCAAAGGTCAAATTCCCCACCTCTCCAAAAGAATTTAGACCCATTAGCCTATGCAACGTCATCTTTAGAGTTATCTCAAAAGCAATAGCAAATAGGCTTAAAAACATTCTAAACCATGTCATTTCCCAAAACCAAAGTGCTTTTATCCCGAGTAGGCTCATAACAGACAATGCTATGATCGCCTTTGAGAGTTTTCATTACATGAGAAAAAAGAAAAAGGGGAGGAAAGGTTTTCTTGCCCTTAAACTTGATATGAGTAAGGCTTATGATAGAGTTGAGTGGAATTTCCTTCGGAGCATGTGTATAAAATTGGGCTTTTGTCAATTATGGATAGACTTGGTGATGCGTTGTTTGACAATTGTCTCTTATTCCATTCTTGTTAATGGGAAAAAGACAGATTTTTTTGCTCCTAAGCGGGGCCTCTGACAAAGGGATCCCTTGTCACCTTATATGTTTCTTTTATGTGCAGAAGGTTTCTCGGCTCTCATCAATCAGGCGGAGAATAGAGGAGAGATCACAGGCATCAAAGTGGCAAGATCGGTCCCCCCGATCTCGCATCTATTTTTTGCAGACGACAGTGTCCTTTTCTTCTGATCCACCCCTTCCGAGCTGAACACGGTAAAGAGCATCATTGCAACTTACGAAGCATCCTTGGGCCAACGAGTAAACCTGGATAAGTCTGAACTCTTTGCAAGCGGAAACATCTCAGATGAGGCCCGTGAGGAGATCGGGCGCACCCTAGGGGCGCGCACGGTGGGCCTTTTCTCAAAATACCTAGGCCTTCCGAGCAAAACGGAAAGTGTTCCAAGCCATTTTTGATCGGGTTGTTAGCCGCTTGAAAAGCTGGAAGGAACGGACCCTCTCGAAAGCGGGTAGGGAAATTGATGCGGATGAACCTTCGACAACATGGGCCTCTGGGATAAATTGTACAAGTTGTTTACTTTTTTTTTTAATTAATTAGTCAGCTTTGCTTGTTCGCTTATTAGGCCCAACTGCATTGGTTGGTAGTTGGTATATATACGCCTCTATTAGTGGAACTTTGGATCAGTTTTTGAAATTTTATGAAAACAGATGCGAGGGTTATTTTCATTTGAGGGTTGCTGATAATTCTTGTTCAGTTTGCAACTGTCTTGAGTTTCTTTGTAGCAGCTGCTACATCAGAAATCCTCATACAGAGTGTTGCTCAAGCCATTCCTACGTATGCTATGAGTTGTTTTATGTTCCCGAAGTCGTTGGGTGAAGATATTGAGCGTGCCATGACTCGATTCTATTGGGGTACCACATGAGAGAATAGGAAAATTCATTGGAGCAGTTGGGACAAGATCTCTCGCCCAAAGGAGCAGGGGGAACTCGACTTCCGGGAACTCTTCTATTTCAATATGGTTATGGTGGCAAAATAGTATCGGAGGATATCCCGGAATCCACAATCCCTTATTTATCAAACCTTAAAGGCCCGATACTTTCCCCGCTCGGAGATGCACGAGGCCACAATCGGTTTTCAACCGAGTTATTTGTGGAGGAGTCTCATCAAAGCTCGCGCCCTTGTTTTAGAAGGGACTGCCGGACTGCCTGGAGAATAGGGAACGGTCAGATGGTCAACAACTTTCAAGATAGATGGGTGGGCACTGAGGCTATTTCAAGACCCCTCCCTCACGATCACAGGCCTGAAATGTGGTTAAAAGTGGCAGATTTTATTGATCAAGACAGAGGCACTTGGAATGAAGATAGAATTCGTCAATGCTTCTGCGAGCAGGACACCAGGGAAATTCTTTGCATGCCAATCAGTGCTAGACTTCCCCCTGATCGACCATTTTGGAGATGCACAAAAATGGTCAGTTTACAATAAAATCAGCCTATCACCTGCAACCCAAAAGTTCTCAAATTGTGGTGTTGACGTCCCGTCTCCGAGCACCCCAAACAAGTTGTGGAAATTTGTTTGGCTTCTTCGTGTCCCTCCATCGATTCACCACTTCATATGGAGGGCATGCATGAACTCCCTGCCGACAAAAGAAAATATAAAGAAAAGAGGTATGACCATTGAGACAGAATGTACAACTTGCGGCATTGAAATGGAATCAGTTTCTCACATCCTTCTTCGTTGCCCTTTAGCCGTTCACACATGGGGAATGAGTCCAATTAGAGCAGCTCCTAGTGATCACACCCTCTCCTTCAAGGAAACTTGTGCAGTTTTGTTCGACCATCTCCCTAGCGAGGGGTGCTCACTCTTCGCAATTTTAGCTTGGAACTTGTGGAAGGCAAGGAATTCTTTTCTCTTTGAGGATATCCGGTGCGACCCCAGCGATGTTGTGCAGCGCTCCGTCCGTCTCTTCCACGAGGTGTAACAGGCGGGCTGTGTTAAATCTCCGCTGATAACCGAGCCCACCAAAAAAGTTTACTTGGTCCGCCCCACCCCATGGTAGATTCAGATGCTGCAAATTTCGGTAATGGGCTAGCGGGCCTGGGCTTTGTGATCAGAAACGAACAGGTGACGTAATGATGTCGGGCTCCTCCCGGTGTTGGGCGTCAGGTAGCAGTACCATTCTTGAGGCGTTGGCAGTCCGTTTCGCTATTCAACACGCAGTGGACTGTGGTTTTTTTTATTTTATCCTGGAAACCGACTCCGAATCCCTCGCGGAAGCTGAAGTGGAACCGTATGCTATGCTTATCATTGAAGATATCTGGGAACTGGCCCTGAGGGCTGGTAGAATCGAGTTTGGAGCAATTCGTAGAGAAGCAAACTCAATGGCCCATCATCTTGCCCATTACTGTAACGCTGCAAACATTGAATGTTTCTGGTTGGAAGAGGCCCCTTCTTGTTGTAACTCCTTTATCCAAATGATGTACGCTTTTGGCCCCCATCAATTAATGAAATGATTTTTCCCTTTCAAAAAAAAAAATTGAATGTTAGGTAGCCTTTGGATATGGCATGCATACTTCGGTATGCCAGGAACTAATAATGATATAAATGTGTTGGAGAGATCTCATTTTTTCTCTAATCTTACTAGAGGCATTGCTCTTCCTGCACATTATGTTATTCAAGGAAAAGAATACAACACGGGGTATTATTTAGCGGATGGTATATACTTCAAATGGTCAACTCTAATGCAAACAATCTGTGATCCACGTGGTCCAATTTTTTTTTTTTTTTTGCAACGAAGCAAGAATGACGACAAGTGACTTGCAATATATAATGATTGCATGCATAATAATGCATAATATGATAATCGAGATCTCAGCGTTCCGATTGTAAAAACGGGAGAAGTGTCAACTCTAGATGTAGAAATGACAAATAACGAAACTTCAAGATTCCAAAACTTTCTTCGTCGGCATAAACAAATAAGAGATGTAGATGTCCATTTTCAAACTTTGGAATACATTGATTGAACATCTATGGGAAGAATTTTCTATTTTCGAAAGTTAATGATTATGCATATGTAATTTGTATTTAATTAAGTATTGCATTTTGTTGTACTGATATTTAATTTCTTAGTATTAATATGTAATTGTGATGTATTTTGTAATTTAATTGGGTGTTTGTGTGAAATCAATTTGTGTTTTTTATTTTGTATTGAATGAATCATTTTGTTGCTTAATTTATTTAATTTAAATTTAATCGTAATAAAATTCAATATTTGATAAAATGGAATATAAAAAAGATAAAATTAAGGGTTGGGGATGATTTTAATGTTTGACTCAAATTAAGAGTTAAAATTTAAGTTAAATGGTTGGAACTTTGAGATGATTTTATTGTTTGACTCAAATTTTGTGACAAATTGGAAAAAAAAATTTAGTCTAGTAGTAACACCTTTGTTTCAAAAGTTGGCATCTAGGCTAGGCGCTAAGGTGCTAGTCGTTGGTCTACAGTTCGTCTAGTGATTTTCGATTATACATTATTTTTTAGACTTCTCGACATCAAAGTTCGATTCACAGATATCAATCCGCTCGACTACTGATTTTTTCCTTTAGTAAAACAAAATGGGAGACAAAAAATAGCGTGAATTGAGGGCGGGCAAGGACAGCTTGATACCCAGTCGGCGCATTATCTTCATCCTCCACGTGACTTCTTAATTTCATTTCCCCCAAACCTCCTCTTTCTCTCTCACACACACCGACCTCTCATTTCCCAAATCTCACATTTCCATGGCACCAAAACTCCTCTACATTTCCATTTTCTCCCTCCTCATTCTACTCATTTCCTCAAATCCCTCCGCCGCTGCTGAAATCGACGACGGCGACGGCCATCTCATGAACGAAACCGTGAACTGGCGACTCGAAAACCACTCGGATCTCGAATCTGAAATCATCGAAGAAGAAGAAGAAGGCGACCGTAGATCACTGTACTGGTACGCACCGCCGCCGAAACGGTACTACATTTCATACGGGGCGCTCTCTGCGAATCGGATCCCGTGCCCGGCTCGATCCGGTAGATCGTACTATACACATAACTGTTACAGAGCCCATGGGCCCGTCCATCCCTACTCCAGAGGCTGCTCTGCTATTACTCGCTGTAGGAGATGAATGCACTCCTCAGTCCTTTCCAACTCTACCACTTTATTCTCTTTTTCATTTTTTTACTTTTTACTATCAAAAGTTTTTACACAGATCTACCTTTTTGTTTTGGATCATATTGATTTACTTGAAATATTGAATGTTAAATTACTGCTTTCTTTGATTGTGCTGAAATTTTGTAGATCTGAGAGTGGATTTATGTATGTCTTTTACAGTATTTAATTATTTTGTAACGTTAAATGTCTTCTTTTTTTAAATCCTTCCAAGGTTTATACATTGGGTGTTAGGTGATTTTAGAATCATAGGAGTCAACTCCTTTTCATTTAATTCCTATAACTTTGGTGCAACTTTAGTTTACTCAAAATTCTCACACGAATCACTTTTTTCATCAAGTCAGCAGGAGTATAACTTTTAAAATGATGCAATATTAGTTTTGTATTGACCTTTTTACTAAAATTGCATAATTTTTAAAGTTAAAAGACTGAATTGAAAAAATTGATTCATATAGAATAATATTGCCAAAACCAAATAGGAGTAGATACCAGATCAATTTTACAATTGGCTCAATGAAAATGATATTTGCCAAGATTTCAATAGTTACTTTATCATCTAGTAGAAAAAATAAACCAGAGACAACATATTCTACAAAATTAGTTTACACAAGTTTTATAATAAACTCGATAATACGAGTATTTATTATACTAATATCACGATATAGTACCTTTGTAAAATGTGATACGGAGTACTTCTTATATTCCTCCAGAATACGTTTTATAGGTAAATGGGCATACTTATTAAAAAAGTGTAATAATGAGTAAAGTTTTGAAAGGTAATTTTGTAAACTTTATATATAAAGTAAATAAATGAATTGACTTTTGTGTAAGGTATTATAGGACGGGGGAGTACTTAATAGAATTCATGCATACCTTGTTAGACCATCCACACCTCCAATGGAAGGTAGAAATCTGACATGTCAATAAATTTAAGCTGGATACACAAAGAGAAATTTTTTATTTTAGTTCTATAAATTTGAGATATTCCAAAATAAATCAGTTTCAATTTTATAAAGGGTAGGGCTGCTGTATACTCAAGTACACGGTGTACTTGAGTCCAACTATATAGAAAATATATACTCCCTCCGTCCCGTGATTTCTTTCACGTGTGAAGAGCCACACAAAATAAGAAAAGTGAATTTAGTGGGGATTTTGAGGGGTAATTTTGTAAACCTTTATGTATAAAGTAAAGAAATGAGTTGACTTTTGGCTATGTGTGGAGAAAAAGTAATGCCATTTGTGTAAAATTGAGAATATTGTGAGGGTGGAGTTTATAAAGAGCTTTCCATTTTAAGGGTGTGAAAGTTATTGTGGGACGTCCCGAAAAGGAAAGTGTGAAAGTAATTGTGGGACGGAGGGAGTATTATATATAGAATAAATAATAAAATATTTAATGAAACCCATTGTAGGCTAGTGGTTGTCCTTGGATTGCCATAGCATCAAGTTCCAGGTTCGATTCCCACTAATAAATAATAAAATTTGTAAAATTAATAATAATTTAAAAAAAATTAGCAACAGTTTAATATTAATAAAAGTGCAATTAATAAAATAGTAAAGTTTTTTTTATACATAAAATTTGTAAAATTAATAATAACTTTTAAAAAAATAGCAACATTTTTTTATGCATTAAAAGTTCAATTAATAAATAATAAAATTTGTAAAATTAATAATAATTTAAAAAAAAAAATTAGCAACAGATTTTTTATACATTATAAAAAAAGTGCAAGTACTAGTAATATCATTAATTGCACTTACTAATAATATAATTAATAGTAATAAAAGTGCAAGTAAAAAAATAATAAAACGTGTAAAATTAATAATAATTTTTTAAAAAAAATTTAGCAACAGTTTTTCTAGATTATGAAAGTGCAAATACAAATAAACAAAAGGTGTATCATTAGCATACACTTTTCAATTATAATACCATACACTTTTCATTAATATATAACTTACACTTTTCATTAATATAACATACACTTTTTAGTTATAATAACATACACTTTTCATTAAATAGATCATACACTTTGCAGTTATAATAACAATAAAACGTGTAAAATTAATAATAATTTTTTTAAAAAAAATTTAGCACCAGTTTTTCTAGATTACGAAAGTGCAAATACAAATAAACAAAAGGTGTATCATTAGCATACACTTTTCAGTTATAATATCATACACTTTTCAATTATAATACCATACACTTTTTATTAATATATAACTTACACTTTTCATTAATATAACATACACTTTTTAGTTATAATAACATACACTTTTCATTAAATAGATCATACACTTTGCAGTTATAATAACAAACAATTTTCATTAAATAAACATACACTTTTCATTAATAGATCATACACTTTGAAGTTATAATAACATACACTTTTAATTAATATATAACTTACACTTTTCAATTATAATATCATAAACTTTTCATTTATAATAACATACATTTTTCATTAAAAACAACGTTGCACTTTTTAATATAATAACATACATTTTTCATTAAAAAAACAAAGATACACTTTTTAGTCATTATAACATACACTTTTTCAAAAAAAAAAATTCGAAAAAAAAAATGAAAAAAAAATCGAAAAAAAATCAATAAAAAAAAGTTAAAGTTTGACCGTTGACCGGTCAACGATCAACATTTGACTAGTAAAAGTCTACTCAAGTACATGGTGTACTTGAGTACATACAAGACTTTGACTTTTATAAAATACATCTTTTACCTTTCAATTTTAATCATTTTTTTCATCAATTTTAATTGAAGAAATTAGAATTGACAAATTTGGTACCACATATATTAAAATATGTCATATCACTATCTCTCATTTATATATATTTAAAAATATATATATTAAAAAAATAGAGTTAATAACACCAAAAAATACTATATACACACCCCCAAAATTTTAAATACAAAAAATAAATGTATATAAAATGACTAAGTAACTCTTACATAAATAAAGAGTAAAATAATTTTAAAAAATAACTTGAAAAAATATGAAACAAAATAAATTTTACAAACGAAACCAAATGGTGTTGCATTTATGAATGATCGATGTTAATTATGTGAATCATATTTTCTCTATTAATTAAAACATATAACTAAATTTAATGATACTATCATCATTTTATCAAATACTCATAATAAATAAATATATTTCAAATAAATTAATTAATTAGTTTGAAATAAATGCAGATATTTTTTTTTTCATATATATAAAGGAGCGATTAATTAGTTTTGAGTAGATGCAAATTATTTTTTTTGTGTAAAGCTCTAACGTCTAATAAAATGTTATATAAACCTCAAATGTTATACACACCCCATTAAAATTTAAATATCATTTTTTATTACTAAACACACCACAATTCTTTCCTATTTACCGTTTATCCCTCAAAACAAATACAAATTGAATAAAAACTAAAAATATAATTTAAAATTTAACTAAATAATTAAAACTATATATAAATTTTAAAAATTAATTAAAAAATATTCAATAATACGAAAAACTAATAAAATTTAAAAATATTTAAAAAAATCAACTATTAAAAAAACATTTGAATGAAAAAATCAATTAAATCTAAATAAAATCTAAAAATATTAAATAAATTAACTAAAATTTATAAAATAATTAAATTAAAAATATTAATTAATGATTCAATTTTTTTTTTTTAAAATAAGATAAAAAATAAAAGAAAAATCAACTCAATAAAAAATAAATATTAAGAAAATTAAATAAAAAGTAAAATCTTACTTTTTATTGATTTTTTTAATTTACTTTTTTTTTACGTTATATTAAATTTTTTCAATATTTTAAAATTTTTGTTCTGTTTTGATGATTTATTTTTTAATTTCAGATTCTATTTAATTTTCTAAGATTATTTTTTCAAATAAATTAATTAATTTATGTAAATTATTTATTTTTAAAGATTCGGTTAATTTTTTTTAAATAATTTTAAATTTTAATTATTTCTTTTTTTTTTTTTCAGATTTTCAAGTTATTTTTTAAAATTATTTTAATCTCCATTTATAAAATTGTTACTTAGTTATTTTTATACATCTATTTTATATTTAAAATAATGAAGTTTTTATAAAATATTTTGGGGTGTTATTAGTTCTATTTTTTTTTAAATATATATAGAGAGAGAATGATGTGGCATGATATGTGACATTTTATAATGGATTAAAACATAAAGGATTAAAATTGATATAAAAAATGATAAAATTGAAAGGTAAATGACATATTTTGTAAAGTTGAAATTTAAAGGATTTATTTTGGAATGCCACAAACTTATAGGACTAAAAATAAAATTTTCTCGATACACAAATGGAGGAGTGAGTAAAATTGATGAGAGATAAAATTGGGTGATAAAACTTTGTTACTGCAAGAGGAAATTTTATTTTTAGTCCTATAAGTTTGATACATTCCAAAATAAATTCTTTAAGTTTCAACTTTACAAAATACGTCATTTACCTTTCAATTTTTGTCATTTTTTACATCAATTTTTATCCTTTATGTTTTGTACGAATTAAAATTGGTAAAGTTAGTGTCACATATATTTAAAAAAGCCACATCGTCATGCCACATCACATTATATTAAAAAAATAGAGCTAATAACACCCCAAAATATTCTATACACACCCCGTAATTTTAAATACAAAAATAAATGTATAATCCGTATAAAATAACTAAGTAACTCTTACGTAAATAAAGAGTAAAATAATTAAAAAAAATAACATGAAAAATCTGAAAAAAATGTAATTAAAATTTAAAAGTATTTAAAAAAAAAACTAGGGATTTTCTTAGGATAGTTTTTGTATCGCCTGGACTATTAATAATTCGGATGTCAAATTGCATCGCTCTGTGTCGCCCTCCGTGTCGCCCTAACTTGATACCTGTTGCCTTTTTTTAATATTTTAAAATAATTATTTAAATTTTATTTTATTATTTACTATTTTATCCTTTATTAAAATTAATAATATTATTATTTAGATTAAACAATACGAACGTAAAATTAGATTTTTTTAATAGAATTAAATTATTATTTTATTTATATTTTATCAACACCTACTCATTTAATTAGTTCACCCTCAAATTATTTTTTTACTACGGTTATCTGCACCCGCTCATTTTATGAGTTCACCCCAAATCATTTTTTAATCATGGTTGTCTGCAATCGCTCATTTTATAAGTTCACCCAAAATTATTTTTTACCACGGTTATCTGTACTTGCTCATTTTATAAGTTCACCTCAGAAGTTTTTTTTTTTAAATGGAGTAATTACATTTAAAGGACTATATTATCCTTTTATTAATTTACACAAAATATAATAAAATCAACCCTAATTTGTAGGGTGATACTCGAGTACATGCAAGATACCGGTACACACCAATTTTAATTTTTTATTTATATTTTATCTACACCCACTCATTTAATGAGTTCACCCAAAAAACATTTTTTTTACTACGGTTATTTGCACCCGTTCATTTTATGAGTTCACCCCCAAATCATTCTTTTTTATCACGGTTATGTGCACCCGCTCATTTTATGAGTTCACCCCTAAAATATCTACACCCCTCATTTTATGAGTTCACCCCAAATCTTTTTTTACTACGGTTATCTGCACCCGTTCATTTTAGGAGTTCACCCCCAAATCATTTTTTATCGCGGGTATGTGCACCCGCTCATTTTATGAGTTCACCCCTAAATTATTATTTTTTACCACGTTTATCTACACCCCTCATTTTATGAGTTCACCCCAAAAATATTTTTAAAAAAGTAATTACATTTAAAATACTATATTATCCTTTTATTAATTTACACAAAATATAATAAAATCAACCTTAATTTGTATATTTACAATCTGTAGTCAAGTCATTACCGAGTTACCGTCGATTCACCATCAAGTCATCCATATTTTTAGAAAAAAATCGTAAAACATAATTTAAAAAAAAACTATCGAAATTAGGCAAAAATCTTGATTTTTTTTCTTTCTAAGTTTTCTTCCCTTTCCTCTTTTTCTCCCATTTTCAGTTTTTATTCCAAACTTTTAATTTCTTCGTATTTTTTCCTTTTACTTTTTTTTTTATTTTCCATTTTTTCATGTGTATTTTTTTTTTTATTTTAATACAAAATAATATTATATGTATGATTTTATTATAGTCTTTAATACAATAAGTAATAACGAGTAATACCATAAATTGTAATCAGTAATACCATTAACAGTAATTAGTACGAATAAACACTTATCTTATTCAAAGTGAGATAGTCTCATGGCGACACTGTTCATAAATTAGTAGAAATAAACACTTTATTTTTTCCAAAGTGTTAAAACGTCATTCTCAAACTATGTTTTGGAAAGCAGAATTTTGGTGAAATCAGAATAAAAAAACTTTAGAAAATGTGAATGGAACTATAGGAAAACGTCATGATCAGACCATCGATTAGTTCTAAAAATTATGTGTCCATATAATGTTGCTTACGAACATTGACCTAATGTCCGATTTGTATAATGTAACTAGATTGATTGTTACCAGACTTGAAAATTACATTATTGAGGACACATTTTTATTTTGGAAGGAATGTTGGTAGTAAAGTTTTTATTTTGAGAATAATATTGAGTGTTTCGATGACACGGCTCCCATAAAGTTTCGAATAAGATAATTTCTTATTCTATTGTCTTTTGCAATGACGATAAATAAAAGTTAAAGGTCAGTCTCTTTTCATGGTAGGTGTGTAGTGTGTACCTTCTGAAACATGTTCATGCATAGACAATTATATGTTGCAGCCCTCTAGAGTTAAGAGTGTATTGAAAAATATTTACCTAGATTCAAATGAATAACAAATTTACAAATTTATACTATGGAGTACATGTTTCAAATATTTTTTTAATTGACAAATTAAACTTAAAATTTATTATAAATTTATTTGAATTCTTTACGGGCGCTAACAGTCCTACGTTGCCCATTGTGACATTGTCCCTCCTTTACGTCAAAAAAAAAAAAGAAATTGTGATCGAGAGCAAACCGAGTAAGTGGAGACTTTTTGGGCCAACAATGTTAGCCCATTTAATTAAAAGTGGAGAATGTTTTGGGCTAGCATTTAATTAAAAGTGGGCAGCCCAATTGTTTTATCAAAGAAAATAACCAAATTGAACAGCCAATTTCGTGAATTGTGCGTGAGTAATAACAAATGTTCAAATAAAAAATAATAACAGAATGTTCTTTCAACAATTACAACTAAAAAATACATCAATTTTTCAAAATAATCTCATCTTCATGTTGAGCCCCCTAAAATATTATAAAATATTATAAAACATGCTGAAATTTTATAATGAAATTTTATAATGAATGAACAAAAAATTCCTCAAAATTAATCCACACCATTGATGTCTTTTGTCTTTTCTTTTTAATGACAAAATCATTATCTTAGGTATTATTAGATGAAGTTGTGTCATCATGATAATACCTAAGATAATAAATGTGATTGTGCAGAAAGAAAAAACAGAGTAAGAATTTTTATAAATCAATAACCAGAAGACATATCTGCAAAATATACATTAAAAATAAAATTAATAAATGTCAGAATCTTATTATATTCATAAATAAAATTCGTAAATTTCAAATAAATTTCATAAATCAATAACCATATAGAAATCATACAAATTTTATAAGAATAAAAATTGAGATTTGAGAATACTGCGTTAATGTGATTGTGCAGAAAGAAAAAACAGAGTAAGAAAAAAATCAAAAGTTCAATCAGAGGAATGCTCAATATCACATAAAAAAACTAGGAGTAATTATCAACCATTTGAGAATACTTCTTTTTAGGCATACTAATAATAAAAAATATAAATATAAATTACATAATTAACTGATCGAGCAGCGGATGTGCAGAGAGTTTTTTTTGGAACGTGTTTGGGATCGGAATGAAATTTTGTAGGTTTTCTCCTGATTTTAAAAAACTCAAACGAATCTCTTTCTGTTAGATTATATAAAGTATATTTGCTAATTTTCTGATCATAAACATATCAATTACTCCATGATCATAAATTGTAACAACTGGTTTTCTGTGAATTCTGAATAGACGACGACCATAGCACATACAATAGCCGCGCCCAATTTTGTGATCTCGAAACAGAAATTTGTATAAAAAATTCAACTAAATTAATAATTTAACCTAAAATTCAATTCATTCAAATAAAAAAAGATAATTTATTGTTTATTATGAATATTAATGATATGAGAATTAAAATAAAGATTCTATATTATCAATTATTTTTTTTATTAATCATGTGAGGATAAATTTGTAATTTTATAATTATATATTTAAAATTATTAAATTTAATTTAAAAGTGTAATAGGGCGACAAAAAACGATAATAAGTGCAATGCAAGGCGATGGATTCTGCGACGCCAAATGCAACAGGTAGCAGGTCATCAAATATAAGCCATTAGATTTCAGATCTGATGGCTCAGATTACTGGACTGTTGATAGTCCAGGCGACATTGGACTGTCCTTAGAAGGCCCCAAAAAACTAACAAAATCTTTAAAAATAATTAATTTACATAAATTAATTAATTTTTTTGAAAAAAAATCTTAGAAAATTAAATAGAATCTGAAATTAAAAAATAAATCATCAAAAAAATAATTAATTAAAATTATTGAAAAATTCAATAAAACATTAAAAAAAAGTAAATTAAAAAAAATCAATAAAAAAGTAAGATTTTTTTTTTATTTAATTTTCATAATATTTATTTTTGATTGAGTTGATTTTTATTTCATTTTTTATTTTATTTAGTTTTTTTTTTAAAAAATGAATCATTAATTGGTATTTTTAATTTAATTATTTATAAATTTTATTTGATTTATTTAATATTTTTAGATTTTATTTGGATTTAATTAATTTTTTCATTCAAATATTTTTTAATATGTAGTTGATTTTTTAAATTTTTTAAAATTTTTTTATTTAGTTTCTAGTATTATTGAATATTTTTTTAATTAATTTTTAAAATTTATATTTTAATCATTTAATTGAATTTTAAATCTTATTTTTATTTTTTATTCAATTTGTATTTATTTTGAGGGATAAAGGGTAAATTGAAAATAATTAGGGTGTGTTTATTAATAAAAATTGATTTTTAAATTTTAGTGGGGTGTGTATAACATTTGAAATTGTTATAACATTGTATTGGATGTTAGTAGTCTCACCCAAAAAAATTATTTGCATCTAGTTATACGTTTCAATTAATAGAGTAAAATAAGATTCACATAAATAACATATGTAACACCCTGTGGTTTTGCTACTAAAATTTATTTTGTTTCATATTTTCTCAAGTTATTTTTTAAAATTATTTTACTCTTTATTTATGTAAGAGTTACTTAGTTATTTTATACGGAGTATACATTTATTTCTGTATTTAAAATTATGGGGTGTGTATAGAATATTTTGGGGTGTTATTAGCTCTATTTTTTTAATATAATGTGATGTGGCATGATGATGTGGTTTTTTTAAATATATGTGGCACCAATTTTACCAATTTTAATTCCTACAAAACATAAAAGATAAAAATTGATGTAAAAAAGAGCAAAAATTGAACGGTAAAGGACATATTTTATAAAGTTGAAACTTAAAATATTTATTTTGGAATGTATCAAACTTATAGGACTAAAAATAAAATTTTCTCTTAGTGCAACAAATTGAAAAAATGGGACCCACAAGGTGAAAGGGCTTTTTCTTAATTTTTGTAATATATTTTTATTTTATTTTAATATGTTTTAATTTTGTAATATGTTTTTAGTACCTTTGACAATTTAGTTTTGTTAATATGTTTTTTGTTAATGTTCTAAATAATTATCTATATTTATTTCATGTATTATTGTGATTTACTTTAACATTGTTCTCGTTTTTCATTTATCTCAATAAAATTTTCATTTTTATTTATTAAAATTTTGTGCAAAAATTATCATTAGTTAATATTTTAAATAATAAAAAAAAAGTCGATTGACAAAAATTAATCAATTAATAATTTATTTTAATATAAATTCAAAAATAATTTTTTTTTGCAGATTAATTGTTTGTCTAGATATAAATTATCATTAGTTAATATTATAACCTATTATCACATTTTAATGCGATAGTTTTTACTATTTTTATTTCACGTATTAATCAATCAATAATTTACTTTAATATAAATTCAAAAATAATTATTTTATTCATTAATTAAGATTAGTAAAATAAATAAGGTGAGAAATATTGAATGAATTAAATATTATGGATGGTGGAGCCTGAAATAGTAATAGTTGTACCTGGGATGATTGGGAAGTGGAGGTAAAAATTAATAGGTACAATTTACTTTTGATGTGGCAGCTGATGTGGCATAAATTTATACCTACAAATGGGTATACAATTGGAGATGCTCTAAGTTTGCCACATGTATGCCACCTCAAAAGTTTCTTACTTCTATCTTAAAAAACTTCTACCTCCTCCAATGTATTCTACCCCTAAAGTACAATTGATGGGTCGTACTATCAATATTCTCTTCATATTCATTCATTAATTATTTATAATTTATCTTTATAATTTAAATATTATAATTAATATTTAATATAAGAAAATAAATTATTGTTAATATATTTTTTGACAAAATATTATTAAAATTTTATTAGAAATAGAATAATGAGTACAACATAAAAAAATTACAACAATTGAAAATATAAATTAAAATAACAACTAAATGCTTCATAAATTCAAATAATTTTGCTAATTTTCTCCGTATCGTGCCCATACGTGCTCTATCAAGTTCAATTTGAGTTGTTGATGCTTATGTTGATCACGAAGCTCAGATCTTGCTTGGAGGTAGCAGTTGAATGCTTCGACTGATCCTTGGAGATTATAGATGGATTGTTGATGTTGTTGATGTTGTTCGTGTTAGGATCATCCGACCAATCTATTGTCGTATCCCCTTCATGCTCGACTATCATGTTATGCAAAATAATGCAAGCAATCATGATTTCTTTCAAATTATTTTTATACTAGAAACGGCCTGGACCCCTTACCATTGCCCAACGATCTTGAAGAACTCCAAATGCCCATTCGACATCCTTCCTTGCAGCTTCCTGCATTTCCTTGAACTTAATTTTCTTAGGATCGTAAGGGCATTGAAAGCTCTTAACAAAAGTTGCCCATTCCGGATATATCTCATCTGTTAGGTAATATCCTTGCGTATATTTTCGACCATTTATGATAAAATCCATGTTTGGTGCACGCCCTTGCATAACCTCACTGAACAAATGGGATTGATTAAGTGCATTGATATCATTATTTGACCCCGCAATTCCAAAATAAGTGTGCCATATCCACAAGTCTTGAGACGCGACCGCTTCTAGCATAATTGTTGGGACTCTATGATCACCTCGAGTGTATTGACCTTTCCAAGCGTCCGGACAATTTTTCCACTCCCAATGCATACAATCAAGGCTCCCCAACATCCCGGGGAAACCATGTTTTTGCTCATGCATTTGATACAAGCGTTGGACGTCAACAGTGGTAGGCGTCCTCAAGTAGTGCGAACTAAATACATCAATCACGCCACGATAAAATTTAAACAAGCATTCGATGGCCGTTGTTTCTGCAACCCGAAGATATTCATCATAATGGTCGGTCGGACCTCCATAAGCCAATTGACGGATTGCCACCGTACATTTCTATAGTGGTGAGAAACCTTTTCTTCCCACAGCATCGACCCTCCACTGAAAATATGGATCATGTGATTCCAATGCTCCAACAATTTGAAGAAATAAATCTTTACCCATTGGAAAACGTTGTCGAAAGATATTACTTCCATATGTTGAATTTTCAGTGAAGTAATCATTCATAAGACGATTGTGTGCACCTTCACGATCTCGGTTGATGTACCTTCTCCTCTTCGAAGTGTTTGAAGAAGCATTCATCATCTCATTAATAACCAGTCGTTGCTCATGTACCTCTTGCTTCAATTGTATCACTAAAGAATGATTAATCAACTCATTTAACTCATCATCGTCACTTTCACTGGTGCTTGAGTGATTATAAGATGAAGACATGTTTGAGAAGTGAAGAAATGAGAAGTGAATTACCAACCTATAGAGTGATATTTCACTGACTTTATTGCATGTACCTCCCAAAACAAATTAAAAATAATATGCTTTAAAGAAAGAATAATAATATGAGTGGGTAGGTGGCTTTAATGATATTGCAGTGATTTTGTAGATTTAAAGAAAGAATAGTAATATGCGTGGGTTGTAGGTGGATTTGTTGTAGGTGAATTTATTGCGAGGATAAAAAGTGGTGGTGGCTTTAATTAGAAGGACTTTAATTAAACTTTAATTCAGTTTCCAAAATGAATTTGGTTTGGAAGGTGGTAGGTTACTTTATTTACTTAATTACAACAATAGTAATAATGGAGGTGGATAAAAAGTGAATAACACGAAAATAAACACACGAAAAATTGCATAACATTAAAAAATTACACTACATGCATGACATGATTTAATAAAATTACAAAAGTAAAAGACAATATTAAATAAATTACGAGATAAGTAAAGGTAAATATAAGCAGTCACTAAAATCCCCATTTCTTCCTAATTTCATCACAAAAGAAGTTGTGTGCTTGAAGTTGTTCGGGTGTCATGTTGTTGGTATTTTTAGTAAGAATTTTCCACTCGGCTTTTTAAGCTAATCGTTGCAATGCATCTACTTGTTTGCTTGTCAATTCTACTGTCGTTTTTTCGATGTCACTTAATTTCTTGCTAACCTGTTCGATTAATTCTGGATTAGCTTTTCCCTTACCATTTCTCTTTGCCGCTTTTTGCCCAATTGGACGAGTACACTGAGCACTGATATTCTCATTTTCACTCATACCAGGGTTGGAAGAGGTGTACTCGCCAAACTTGTTCGTCTTCATCTTCTTTGATGGACGAATATATTTATCACACTTTTCGAATTTGGGACACCTCTTCAAATGTTCCCAACAACCACGAAGTTTAAAACCGGTTTTAAGGTGCTCCTTCTTGAAAGTGGCTTGTGCCTTTTCGTAAATATCGGCATCACTACATCCGCTCGGCCAATTGTCCAACAAGTCATTGTAGATTGCACAAAATTGTTTTATTTGTTTCTGAATGGTGAAGAATTTTGACTTTAACACCTTCCACGACCTCTATGGTGTATTTGCAGGACGACTTTTGTTATATTCATTAGCTATCCTCCGCCACATTTGCTCCAACTTTTGATCATTTCCAATCACGGAATCCATGCTAATACCAACCCAATATTTTTGCTAGCAATTCACTTTCTCGTCTGATTCCGACCCCCCGCCAATATTAATGTCACCAACATTTGGAGGAGAGAATTGTGCTTGAAATTGAGAAGACGGTGTCCCACATTCTTTGTCGGAGCTCGCTCCCTCGGTGCTAGTTCTTCTTGATGAGTTTGTAGGAGATACTCCGTATGAATAAGGGGGAGCCATAGGATGATAAAACGGAACTCCAATAGAACCCATCAAATTCATTGGAAATTTTTGAAAATTAGAAAAATTTGAAGAGTTAGAAAAAATTGGAGAATTGGGAGTAATGAAAAAATTAGAAGAATTAGGAAAGTTGGGAGAATTGGAAAAATTATGAGGACGAACGTCAAAATTTTGTGGACGAATATTGTAGGTGTATGAAGACACATTTTTATCCATTTTGATTGAATAATTGAACAAAATATAGTGGAAGATAAAAAAATTGATACAAAAAAATGATTCTTATTACTTTATTTATAGATGAACATAAATATAATAATGTTGATAGAATTGTTTTCAAATTTAATGGAGTGATTCATAACATTCTAAATTGAGAATAAAAAGAAAAAAGAAAAATAACATGCAAAAAATAGTTTGATAGTTAACATGATTTGATGTTAAACATGCATTGCAATTAAGAATTAAAAATTTCTAAATTGAGAATAAAAAATTAAATAAAAAAACAATGTAAAAAATAGTTTTAAATTGAATTATAATTTAATATTAAAATGTATAATTAATATGCTGCATCCAAGGCATGCATGTTGTTGAATTAAATTGCATGTCAATCAATTTTTTTATACGTTGCATTGAAGGCATTGTCTATCCATTAATAATTTAAAATTGGCAACTAAAAAATTAGTACATATTGAATCCAGTCAACTTGGGACCACATATGGAATCCAGTCGCACGTGGCCTTCAAACGCCCAAGTCATAGTCTTTTTTCTAATTTTGGTGGTCCACTCTCCAATTACCTCACTCTCCTCTTTTTTTAAATTTTCACTTCTACCAGGGAGAAGTATTCCAACCCCAATCCTTCTCTCTCCTCCACATCAACATCTCAACAATGCTTCCTACCTCCATTTTGAGTGAGGGGTAGAGATCCACCTAGAATTCCTCACCCCCATTAGATATGCTCTTAAGACCAACACTTAACAAGATTTCGATATTGGCGAGCTCAAAGGTGTCTAATATCTGGGCTAAAGTAACAAATATAGAAAGAGACAAGACGAGTATGAGCTCCAGGTATGGGGATACTGATACATACATGGATGATGACGATGGAGATTCAGCGGGGGGTTGGAGGTTGTAAGAGATTTTTGGTGGCACTCTGATGCAGGCAGCGAGAGCGTATAAAAAAAGATGAATATAAAGAACATAAAAATAAGTGAATAACACACACTAGTCCGTTGATTCTACGAATACCCGAAAAGTGGTAAACTTTAGATACGTTGATTCACGAAAAATACGATAAAGGAATCTAATGTAGAGAAATGGTATCTCAAATTTATTAATATTTTTAGTTCTGCATAACAAGATATGCAGTGGGTTTAAATCATATTTTGAATGAAACATCAATCCCTTAACAAGTGGGAGAATCCCCGTAATATATGCGAGAATAATAGGAAATAATCAATAAGGAAAATACTTATTAAAGAGAATAAATTGTTGAAGGAAACAAATCATCAAATTGCAGAGGGTCATCAATCACGTTTGTGGATCAATGCTTCCTTGTAATTAAGTGTCAATCGATCTGCATCACACTCGTTTCAATTTTGAAGCTCTATAACTTATTTAATTATATTGATGATTGAAATGTGTTATATTAAAAATAACCATGTTCTATAACATTGGGTATGACACGTATTAAAAATTACAATAGGGTAGAACACGAAAAGTGGAGAGAAGAAATCAAATCGGAAAACAACTACTCCCTCCGTCCTGTGATGATTTACGCTTACACCCCCACACACCTTGATTAGTTCACTTTAAAAAAATAAAATTAGTGGGGATGTGAGGTCAAATAAATGAGGGATGTTTGAAGTGATTTTAAGTAAAAGTGAGATTTAGTGAGATGTTGAGAAAAATGTGAGCACAAAATAGATAATAAATTTAAAAATAAAATAATATTGTGAAAAATACTCCCTCCATTTTTTAATAAGTGTCATTTTGGCTTTTTTCAACAAATTAAGATTATAAATTATGGTCTATATTACCCTTCATTAATTATACTAATTTTAATATAGAAATTTTGTTTGATAAAGAATGTGGTCAAGAATGTAGCTAGTATTAATAAATCAAATTAATTTTGGTATAAACATTTTTTGTGGAATTTAATTATGAAAAATATTTATGGTAAATGAATAAGGTAAAATAGTCAAAATTAAAGAAAAAACTCTAGAATGACACTTATTTTAAAATTAATTAAAAACTCAAAGTGACACTTAATAAAAAACGGAGGGAGTATTAATTTTGTAGGTTATTTTCATAATCAAATAGTAAGAAAATGTGCAAATAATAATGGGGAAACAATATTTTTTTTTTAAATTGCTCTATTCAAATGGGGTCTATGCGTGATACTGCAAAACATATGGACCTTAATGTAATTAGCATAATATGAAAAATTTGCTGTCTCAATAAAAAAACTTTCCCTTTATATGAAATTCCTCCCCCAAATTATTTCTATTTCATAATTTAGCCACCTTAACTTTTGAGTGTCTAAATTTCGGTGCGGTGATTTTACTAGGAAAAAACCAATGTGCCCGAAACCAAGGATAAATAGGTAATTTTCAGATTTTATTTTTTTATTCCATAATTTGATTCATTTTCCCCTCAAGTTTCCAGAATAGGGAATCCAAAGCCTAAGGGCAACTCCAACGGTAGGGGGAATGGAGTTAAACTCAAAAAAATGAAGTTCCGTTTTTCTTCAATTGTACTCTTAAAATAGAGGTTTAAAGTTAACTTCATATACTCTTTCACTATTCAAAATTCTATATTTTATATCTATTATTTTATTAATATTTACAATTATGCAGTACAATTTTATATTAAATACTCCCTCCGTCCCGGAAGTGTTTGCACAACAAAGTGGACACACTTTTTAAGAAAAAAGTGTAATGAGTGGAGTGTTGAGGGGTAATTTTGTAAAGTTATATGAATAAAGTAAAAAGGTGATTGGAAAGAGAGTAAAAGTAATGGCATTTTGTGTAAATATGTGAATATTGTGAGGGTGGGGTTTATGAAGAAGTTTCCATTTATGGGTGTGCAAACAATTGTGGGACGGACAAATAAGGTAAGTGTGCAAACAGTTGTGGGACGGAGGGAGTAATTAGAGTTCTTTTGTTAAATATAATTACAATTTTATTGTTATACTATATTTTATAATATGATTTTAGTCGTGTAATTTAATTTTTTTGGTGTTTATTATTATTACCAACAAAAAAAATAATGTAAAATACAATAAAACATACATTATATATTAAATATGAAATACATTACATATTAAAACGGACAAACATGCATTACCTAGCTACATATAACATTGACATATTAAAATAAGTGAACACAAAGTGAAAAGAAATACAAGATTGTTCGTGTTATTTGGTCTATTTTAAACGTAATAAGTGTAATTCTGTTATATCTAGATTATACTCACATGTATCGTTTTACGTCATTATGTGTTTCCTAATTTTATATTTAGATAAATGTAATATTTGAAAATTACAAATTTATTTACATTTTATGATTTTGATAAAACCAATAATATTTAATTTATAATTTAATTTACTAATTGAATATTTAATTGTATAAATATAAAAATAAATATATTATTTAATGATTGTAATATATTGAAAATGAATAAAATAATAAATAGAGTAAGATATATAGTTTTATGATTGGAGAAGATTTTTAAAATAGAGTACAAAAAATTGTATTTCGAAATTTAGAGATCTTCATTTAAAATTTGTAGTTCCAAAGGGTGGATAGGACGAAAATTCTAATTTTGAAAAAAAACAGGAAATGATGTTTTTTTTTTCTGCTACACGTTCATGATACATTTATAATTTGTTTGTTCAGTTTTAATGTTTATATACTTGGCCCCCCTCAACATTTTTCCAATTTCCATTAAATATATATTATGCATGTGTCTACGTAATTTCTTAAAAAAAAGTATATAAATATGTATCATGTATAAGTACATACTATAGTATAGCTATAGAAATGAAAAGTTCAAAAGATCTATAATGGATGAACATCCAAATCTGTAACATGGTTTATTATATATGTAATGTAAGAAATATATACATATATATATATGTGTGATATATAATACTCTATGCAAATATATCATATATAATGTTTGATAGTAAAAATGGATTATCTAAGATTAGGATGATAACTAAATTTTATAAATTTTAAAGCATAATCTACCCTTAATCTAAGTTATCAAACAACCAATAAAAATGATATATAGTTAATCTGGGTTTAATCTATGCTATCAAACATGACCTAATTATATATATTTAATAAAAGAAAATTTAAGAGGTCAACAATTCATACAAAGTTTAATTTGTTCTGGCTTTAATCGGGACCTTTGTTAGTGGACGGTAGAATTGGTTTACTCGAATTAGTCGGTCCTTGAGTCGGATATCAAAATATTATATTGTAGACACCTAAATTTTAAATTCCTTTGGACCTCTAAAGTCCAGTAAATCAAGACGGGCCTCTAAAGTCCAGTAAATCAAGACGGGCCTCTAAAGTCCGGTAAATCAAGACGGGCCTCTAAAGTCCCATAAATTCAAGACGGACCTCTAAAGTCCAATAAAGCAAGACGGGCATCTAAAGTCCCATAAATGAAGATGGGCCTCTAAAGTCCAACAAACCAAATTGAGCCCAAATAGGGTATTCTTAGCCTAAGTAATTCAAAATTTGAATTAAACCCTAACCATTTGCACAAATATCTCCCTGGCCCATAAGAAACCCTAGGTTCTACACCTATAAATAGAGGCCTCATTTCATTCATTTTGATCATCAACAAAAACAGAAGCATTCAAGGCTCTAAAATTCTCTGCAGAAATATTAGAGTGTTCTTCAGCAATTGGAGGAGCTTCAAAGGCGTTCTTCGTGCAAAGCAGCAAAAAGCAGTGTTCGAGTGGAGATCAAGGTGCTAAGCCTCTTCGATTCGGCGTTTCTTCAAGGCGTTCTTGGGGAAAAGCAGCAAGAAGCAGTGTTCGAGTGGAGATCAAGGTGCTAAGCCTCTTCGATTCGACGTTTCTTCAAAGTTCTTCGTGGATCTTCAACGAAAAAGTCCCGAAAAGTCTCGAAAATCAACGTTTAATCCAAAATACGGCGTCAAGCCTTTGGATTAACGTTACAAAGTCTCAAATTCAAGAACGATCTTCAACGACGTTCATCCAAAAAGTCCCTAAATTCGGCGGTTAATCCAAAATACGGTGCTAAGCCTTTGGATTAACGTTATAAAAGCCCCAAATACAAGATCGGAAAGGATTCGGCTGCGGATCCAGCTCCAAAAGCTCAAGAAATCCAAGTGAAGTTCAAGAAGAGAGAACCAGAGGAACAAATTAGAGATTGTAACCCACAAATACTCGGTTTTAATCCGAAAATTAAATAAAATCGTTTACCATTTTCGCGTTTTTATATTTAATTCACGAATTTGTGTTTACAAATTGGCACGCCCGGTGGGACAGTCTCTACCTCTCATCTCTACTCTTCAAGCAAATCAAGTCTCGACGATGACACCAATCAAGATTAAGATCAAGAGAGGTGTTGCATCCGGATCAGCTGGTCTTGACTTTGAAGACGTGAACGTAGTCACGAGGAGTATGTCAAGAAGCTCGAAGTCATCGTCTTCTTCAGAGGAGGCTACTGCAGAGGGTCCACCACCCAACACTGTGAATGAGGAGAACGATCCAACATGTTCCCCTACTCGTTCCACAGCAAGCTCATCAGATTCAAGCACAGCCTCAGCAATGGCAACAGACACTACGACTATTGAGGAGCAATTGTCAAGCTTAACTCGAGCCATAGAAGGACTCACGAAACATGTCCACGAACAAGATGCTCGGATTGCTAAATTGATGAGCAATACAGACAAAGGAAAGCAAGTCGAAGGGCATGATGCTGAGACGTCTGGTGAACGTCAGCAGATGGAAATTCACCCAACTCTTAAGGAGTTACAAGTTTCTCCCGATGGTTTGGTGCCCATTGACCGGTTAAAAGAAATCATACTCGGGGCGATCAAAGATAAGTTCGAGGAAAGTCCTAAGTCTTCATTCACCTACAACAAGCCTTACACAAAGAGGATTGACAGTTTGAAGATGCCAGCTGGTTATCAACCTCCAAAGTTGCAGCAGTTCGATGCCAAGGGCAATCCAAAGCAGCATATTGCTCACTTCGTAGAGACTTGCAACAATGCCGACACTTATGGAGATCACTTGGTAAAACAATTTGTACGCTCTTTAAAGGGCAATGCATTCGATTGGTATACCGATTTGGAAGCTAGCTCGATTGACAGTTGGGAGCAGATGGAGCAGGAATTTCTCAATCGGTTTTACAGCACTCGTAGAACGGTGAGCATGATTGAATTGACGAACACTCGTCAATCAAATGAAGAGTCGGTGATCGATTACATAAATCGATGGAGGAATCTAAGTCTAAATTGTAAGGATAGATTGACTGAAACTTCAGCTATCGAGATGTGCATCCAAGGAATGCAGTGGGGTCTTCGATATATCCTTCAAGCAATTCAACCAAAATCATTCGAGGATTTGGCTACTAAAGCTCATGACATGGAGTTGAGCATGTCTACAAGTGGATTTGAAGGGCCACTATCTCAAGAGTGGGGGCAAAGGAAAACGATTTTGAAAGAGTTGCAACAAAAGCAGTATCCATTCCTAGACTCTGACATCCCCGTAATTTTCGATGACTTGATCAAGAATGATCTCATTGAACTACCATAAATGAAACGACTCGATGAGGCTGGGCAAACGGACGACCCCAAATATTGCAAGTACCATCGATTGGTAGGACATCCAACCCAAGACTGTTTTATACTTAAAAATAAAATTATGCGACTAGCCAAAGAAGGTAAGATCTTGCTAGAAGAAACTGAAACAACGACGAATCACGTCACAGTTGAAGACAATCAAATTAAGGAAGTTTATGCAAATAGCGCCTACAAATTGATTTCTGAAGACGGCATATACATTTATCCCATGAACGGAATGTTTTTGAAATGCTACTACGCGTAAAGAAAACAAGTATGCTCCATAAACGCACGAGCTTAAATTGCGTATTGCTCCATAAACGCACGAGCCTAAACTGCTTATTGCTCCATGATGCACGAGCCTAAAACTGCTTATTGCTCCATAAATGCACGAACTTAAACTGTTTGTTGCTCCAGGAACGCATGAGCCTAAACTGCTTGTTGCTCAAAAAATGCACGAGCCTGAACTGTTTGTTACTCCATAAACGCACGAGCCTAAACTGATTTTTGCTCCAAGAACGCACGAGCCTAAACTGCTTGTTGCTCCAAAAACGCATGAGCCTGAACTGCTTATTGCTCCATAAACGCACGAGCCTAAATTGCTTGTTGCTCCATAATTTGAAATAATTTCGCAATTCGTCCACTTCGAAGGCAAACGTTCTTGTGAACGAAATGCGAGGGGGCATTTGTAGACACCTAAATTTTAAATTCCTTTGGACCTCTAAAGTCCAGTAAATCAAGACGGGCCTCTAAAGTCCAGTAAATCAAGACGGGCCTCTAAAGTCCGGTAAATCAAGACGGGCCTCTAAAGTCCCATAAATTCAAGACGGACCTCTAAAGTCCAATAAAGCAAGACGGGCATCTAAAGTCCCATAAATGAAGATGGGCCTCTAAAGTCCAACAAACCAAATTGAGCCCAAATAGGGTATTCTTAGCCTAAGTAATTCAAAATTTGAATTAAACCCTAACCACTTGCACAAATATCTCCCTGGCCCATAAGAAACCCTAGGTTCTACACCTATAAATAGAGGCCTCATTTCATTCATTTTGATCATCAACAAAAACAGAAGCATTCAAGGCTCTAAAATTCTCTGCAGAAATATTAGAGTGTTCTTCAGCAATTGGAGGAGCTTCAAAGACGTTCTTCGTGCAAAGCAGCAAAAAGCAGTGTTCGAGTGGAGATCAAGGTGCTAAGCCAAGCAGTGTTCGAGTGGAGATCAAGGTGCTAAGCCTCTTCGATTCGGCGTTTCTTCAAGGCGTTCTTGGGGAAAAGCAGCAAGAAGCAGTGTTCGAGTGGAGATCAAGGTGCTAAGCCTCTTCGATTCGACGTTTCTTCAAAGTTCTTCGTGGATCTTCAACGAAAAAGTCCCGAAAAGTCTCGAAAATCAACGTTTAATCCAAAATACGGCGTCAAGCCTTTGGATTAACGTTACAAAGTCCCAAATTCAAGAACGATCTTCAACGACGTTCATCCAAAAAGTCCCTAAATTCGGCGGTTAATCCAAAATACGGTGCTAAGCCTTTGGATTAACGTTATAAAAGCCCCAAATACAAGATCGGAAAGGATTCGGCTGCGGATCCAGCTCCAAAAGCTCAAGAAATCCAAGTGAAGTTCAAGAAGAGAGAACCAGAGGAACAAATTAGAGATTGTAACCCACAAATACTCGGTTTTAATCCGAAAATTAAATAAAATCGTTTACCATTTTCGCGTTTTTATATTTAATTCACGAATTTGTGTTTACATATATATATATATATATCATGTATATTTTATTTTTATATTTTGATTCTATCAACTTTTAATTGAACTAATTGATATTATATTCTCTTTAATTTTCTCTTCCTTAATTTTTTTTAATTGGCCCCCCTCAACAATTAATTCTGGGTCCGCCCCTGCACGTAGTCGTGAGATAGTTAAAGTATTTACCAGGTTCTGGTCTGATGCCGTGCATTGACAGTAAAAGTGTGTGTAAATAAGTCGAGTCGAGTAGTGTTAAGCTTTAAAGCTAGACTCGAGGGAAAACTCGGTTCGGCACATGACTTAATAATTTGCATAATATTAATTAGTGATTTTTATTTGATTTATTTTCATGATTTTTTCAGAAAAAAATATACCGTTGTGGAATGACGTTTTATTTAGGATTACATAGGATGATGGATAATCAAATGAGAAAATTCTAGAATTCAAAATTTAGATGAATAGTGATTTGGGGTTTGTTTTGACCTTTTGAATAGAATAATATATATGTAATTTTTATTTTTTTATGTTAAATTAATTATATAAGAGTGTATGATGTAATAGTAGGATGTATATTTATTTTTAAAAATAGGATTAATTCTAAATAAATACACAATTTTTAGTCTCAGTATCAATTTAATCATGACCTTTACGATTATTGTAAAAAATCACAACCTTTCATTGTGTTGCAAATAGATACACATTTTTTTTTTTACTCCGGTCAACAATGGATGATGTGGTTACTCATATTCTTTTTTATTTTTTTATTTTCAAATCAGATTACATTTTATATAAATAAAAATAAAATTTTATAAAAATAAAAATAAAACTTTCTTCTTCCGCTTCTTTCTCAACTTTTCAAACTAATACAATTTTTCTTCTACGTCTTTCTCACTTCTCAAACTCAATCAAGTTCTTGTCTTCTAACCCTAAAAAATCAAAATCATAAAACCTAACACTTGGCAAAAAAAAAATATTGTAAAAAATCCTAAAAAATAATTCTAGGTAGAAGGATATGACATTCAACCATTGAAATGGTAGAGACAACTTGCTCTGTATATAATGTAGTGGCCACAAAAAAAAAAAAAAATTGTCCTAGTGCAAAGGACTTCAAAACACCATAGAAATTGCATGTAAGATTGTGTTTATGGTCATGTGACTTTAAAATGTCATGTTATTCCTTCCAAAAAAAAATGTCAATGTTATATGTTTGTCATGCGACTCATGTTTGAAGAAAAAAGGCAAACCAAGACATGAATGTATTGATAATATGAGGGTAAGTTTCTTATTTTATTAAATATTTTTATATTTCTCATAACTATATTGTTATATTCATTCTTCCAGTCCAAAGACGATTCAGTGAGGGGTAGAATAAGAGGTGGAATGAGTGGTAGTGGGAGTGACTTGGATACTTATAGCTTACAATTGTAAATGTTGTGTACATTAGATGATCTAACTGTGACTTTTAGTATGCTAAATATATTTTTCAGAATATTTTCTAAAATATTTTTGTTGCAGTAATCATTATTCATTAATGTTAAACACATTAATTACTAGAATATTTTTTAAGAATATTTTCCTCTCCGTAAAGCATATAAATTGTAGTCCTCAAACTAGTTGAAAATTATTCAATAATTGAAGAATTCTTGAAAGATGAAGAAGAACTGATTTTGAAAAGGGGAGAAGAAGAACTTGATTTTGAAAAGGGGAGAAGAAGAACTTGATTGAGTTTGAAAATAAAAAAATTTGAGTTTGAGAAGCAGGGAGAAGACGCAGAAGAGGCGGGAGTTTTATTTATTTTTTATAAAATTTTATTTTTATTTCTATAAAGTGTAATCTGGAAAATAAAAAAGAATATGTGTAATCTGATGTGGCAAATTTCGACAAACCACATCATCAATGGTTGATCGGAGAAAAAAATGTGTATCTAATTGCAAAACAATGAAAAGTTGGAGTTTTTTATAATAATCGTAAAGGTCGTGATTAAATTGATATTGAGACTAAAGATGGTGTATTTATTTAGAATTAACCCTTAAAAATATATATAGTTAAATGGTGAATTTTGAATTTTAAATTGCGAAGAAAAAAAAAAAAAGACGTAAGAAGTAAGGAGTAGAATGTCCAGGCAAGTTAATTGTAATCAAACATCCCCTTTAAGTTTTAAACCCTGGTCAATCATCTCATGCGTTTTTAATAATACTTCATTCTTTCAGTTAAAAATAATTCATATTTTAATTATAAAGTTGATACGATAAGGTAATAAGTAAAGGATATTATCCTCAACTTTATTAATAAAATATAAAAATTAAATACTTAAATAGAATAAACATATTATTTATGAAAAAAAAAAGGAGTGCTATACACTTTAATTTGATGTACAGTTTGGAAGTACTATTGATTAACAAATTAGTTTACCTAAAATATATTATTAATATAATTGGGGTATCTGTATTTAAATTCATATAAGCCCACAAACAGTTGAAAATACCAGTTGCAAGCAGCTGGTTTTCAATTCTAAAACCGACAAAACTTTATAGCAGCAATATTCAAATGAAACCCCTGTTTAATTAGGTTTTGGAGAAAAATATACCCTCCATCGAGAAAATTTCATTTTACGTCCGGTAACTTAGGCCTAATCCAGTTTATATCCTTTAAGTTTTCACTTTTTCAATTTACGTCCTAGGGTGTCCAATTTATGTCCTTCTAGATCCAATTTATGTCATTTTCGCCGAAAAATTGGAATTCCGGTCAAATAATCCAATTTACGTCCTTTAAGTTTGAAAATTAAAAATTAATAATTAAAAAATTCTTTAAAAAATTAAAAATCTCATTAAAAACTAAAAATATCATTAAAATTTATAAATTGTGTAAAATAAAAATAAAAAATTCTAAAATTCTAAAAAAAGAATTAAAAATCTACAATTCAAAAAATTTGAAATATTGAAAATTAAAAATAAAAAATTTCTAAAAATCTCATAAAAACATAAAATTATAAATATAAAAAATCTATAAATTAAAATTTTAAAAATGTTTAAAATAAAATTAAAAATTATACAATTCTAAAAACTCATTAAAATGAATTTGACACGATTCTAAACTTTAATGGCGATGAGTCCGAATCAAGTCCGGTTTTTAATGACATATTAATAATTTTTATTATTCTTATGGGTTTTTAAAATTTTTAATATTTAATCTACACATTTAAAAAAAAAATTAAAGAGATTTTTAAAATTTTAATGAGATTTTTGAATTTCTTAATTTTAAGTTAAACATTTTCGATTTTTTGAATTGTAATTTTTTTTTATTTTACACATTTTGTAATATTTAATGAGATTTAAAAAAAATTTAATAAGGTATTTTGAATTTTATTTTACACATTTTATAGTTTTTCATTTTATTGATGTATTCAGATTTTTAATAATATTTTAAAATTTTTAAAGATATTTTTAGAAAATTTAATTTATTTATTAAATTTTAAAATTTCAAACTTAAAGGACGTAAATTGGACTATTTGGTCGGAATCCCAATTTATTCCTCACATTCCGGTGAGTTTGAAAATTTTCCCGCGAAAAGGACGTAAATTGGACCAAAAATGACGTAAATCGAAAAAGTGAAAACTTAAAGGATATAAATTGGATTAGACCTATGTAAAATGATTTTTTCTCCACTCCATCTCTTACAACTATTTTATGCCCACCACAAAACTAAAACCACGGCCACTACCTTTATTTATGTACATCCATCTCTCTATATAAACACACACAAACACTTCATAATAAATAATTAACACAACAATTAATATTTTCATTTTCTTTAATAAGTTTCTGATCAACAATTAATGTCTGGAATTGTGGACTAGTGAGCTAGCCAAGCTGAAGAGCAAGGGCCAATCCGTTTTCTCGGCTCCACCCAGCCAAGAGACGGCTGAAAGGAGTGGAGCCGCCGCCACATGGTGGCCCAACGTACGGCTTGGCTCAAGCGGCCTTCCAAGTTAAGAAGTTTTCGACTTTCCGGTGTGTTCGGAGGCTTCACTCTCCATGCTCTTGGATAACTTAAGTGCTTGAATCAAAGTTAATACTCACTCCGTCCTCTTCTAAGTTTCTTATTTGTCTGTTTTGGATGTAGTGACTTAAGCTTCTTATTTCCCTTTTTTACACTAACTTTTTTTTTCTACATTTTTTTATCTCAACAATTCACAGTAAAAAGTCAAAGTTTTTCTCCCTTTGTTAAATGATCTAAATTTCCGTTTTTCTTTTTAAATTGCTGGTAATAATAATATATCTCGGAGATTATCAAATGATATCTTGATTGATATATCATGAATTGTATATACGGTAGATGATGTTATCGAGATACATCACATGTTGGAAGAATTTCATAGGTGAGTCCTGAGTTTTAGGAATTATCTCAAAATAAGGTCTAAATTAATAATTGTCTCAAATCAAGGTTTTATATTTATTTTTTTCTCATATTTGGATATCTTTTACTATTATGAGTCTAAATTTAGGAACAATTAACGAAAGTAATAACAGCCTCCAATATTCTCTCTTCTCCCTCTCATTTTCTTATTTCCACGTACGTACATAACAAAATCTTAGCGGGAAGACACCTATATTTTCACTTCATTTCTGTCAATTCTCATATTGGTTGCAGTTGCCCTGATTTTTTCCCCTTTGCGCTCAAGAAGAAGATATATAGATCTTTCATCAATAACATTCGGTCTCAAGTTTTGGTGAGGAGGTATTAAAAATTCTTTTTTCTTTTTTCTTTCACAGTGTATCAATATCGTATATTATGAGAATGATCAACATTAATTTGCTGCATATACGGTCATTGTTTACAATCAATTTCAAGTTCTTTTTAGGTCATTGTTTACAATCAATTTCAAGTTCTTTTTAGGTCATTGTTTACAATCAATTTCAAGTTCTTTTTATTCCATTGCTCCTTTGTGTCTGTTGCTTGTAGAAAAAATTACATCAAGTTACGCTGTTAAATATAAATTTATAAACTTGGTATTAGTTGGTGTTGGGATATGGATCCTAATATAAGTTCTAATTGATGAAAGAAGTAGTTTTGATAAGTCAAAAGTGGACTTGAATATATTTCTAAGTGTTAACTGATCTCGTTATGGAAGTCGTCTTGTGAACAAGATCAGTAGAGTACAAAAGTAAGAAAGAAAAGTTTAAGTATGAAAGGAAAGGCAAGTACGTGTTATAAGTACTAAGTGGAGTTTACTGTAGGATTTATGATGAGCAAATAATCATTGTATAGAAGCTCATATGTTTTGTTTTATTGATGTATAGATTTAAGGTGACTAAGCTGGAATTATAAAGCTTAATGTAATGTAATAGTCTTGTTAGAATTAGATTGATAGGACTAGTTTAGTTTTATAGAATAGTTCTTCGTGGAAATCTAATGCTGGAAGAAGTCTACTGAAGACAAGACGAGTCAAGACAGTTTAACAGAATTGAAGGTTCGTATTAAACATATTGAAGTCTGAAGATGAGAAGTTGGTTACAACTTAATTAACAGAATTAACTGTCGTATTAAGAGATACTTATTCAGAAACGGTTGAAGAGTTTGTTGAAGGAAGTTATCAAGAAAGTTTGTTGGATAATTAACTTCGGACCTTCTACATGTAGTCAGGGTGTCGTAAGGTGTCGTAATGACTACCGTAGTCAGTTAATCTAAGCCTTAAAAATTTAATCTAAAGGCTTAAACTTGATGATCGGTTACTTTTTGTATAATTTACGTTATGTATACATTGTATGTGTCGTAATGTGTCATAAATTTGTATTTTCTATTAAATTAAATTAATTAAAATATATTATTGTAAAATTACATTTTTATCCTTACATAATAAAATATTATATTTATTAATTTAATTAAAATATGTAATGTAATTTACACAGTTACACCCCATCCTCCATGCATGTTCGCACTCACATGATGTTTAATGCAACATCTTGCAAGCAGCGCCCATGGCGCATCACGTCGCCGGACAGGGGCACCTCCTGCTCCGCCGCGGCTCCTCGTCACGGCAAGCAGCCCTCCATTCCACTATTGCACGCCCCTTCTGCTTTCTGCAAGAAATTGTAGCTGTTACATGAAGCCGCATCCATGGCGCAGCACACCGCGGGCTAGCAACCTGTCGATCGCGGCCAAGCCCCCTCTGTTCGTGAATTTCCGGCACAGTTCAAATCTACGATACCTCTGCAGATTAATTTTGATTTTGGGTGAGTTATGTGTTTTTTTTAGCTTTATTAATTTTTTATGCCATTCTCCTCCTCACCATTCTTCCTTCATCTAATGTACCCACTTAATTAATCACCTTAATTTTATGTCATCTAAGATCATTTCCATTAATCATAACTTAATTAATGCATTATAAAACAAATTCAGCATAATGTTGGTGTTCTTTCTTCAATTGGAAACAATGTCTACAACGTTAATTCCGCTACTTTGGATTTTAGCGAAAAATGGCAAGTAGGTAAAAGATTTGTTAATTTGCATAATGAAAAAGTACCAGATTGATTCAAACTCAGAAAAATTATTCTTCTTTCGTTATATAGGTATATGCACACTAAAACTGTAAAACCCAGAAGTTCTTTTTTAAGTTAATAAGCTCTTAATTTAGAGTAGTCAAGGAACTATGTAGAAAAATATAAGTATAGATATTACTAAGAAATTTTGATTTCACAATTCGAGTTAAACGCAGATTTCTGCCGACATGCCTGACCGATTATAATATACGGCCCACCAACTCATCGCTTCAATCGACTCTGTCAAGGTTGTTAGAGTATATTCAAAACATGTGCATGGCATGCTTATGCCACGTCACATAACATCAGTTAGATTAGTAAAACTGATTAGTCAGTTAACCAACAATTAGTTAGTTAGATGACGGTTACTATCATAACAAGTATTTATACTCAGTTGTAACATTCAAAACTTCTTAGATCAATAATATGCAAAATTCTAAGTTTGTGATCTCTCAACATGGTATCTTGAGCTTTCTTTTACTTGTTCTTCATTGATCTTGTGTGGATTTTTTTCCCTTCAATCATCATCTAATCAATCTCCTCATTCAATCTCTCTGTTTCCTTTCTCAATTCTGTCCAGTTTTTTTTTTTCCTCGATTCAATCTCTGTTTTACCCTAAATCCTCCTCAATCTCTACTATTCTCACATCATGACTTCAGAGAATTTTCCTCCATCATTCATTAAAATTGGTATCAAACTTGAGCGGAAGAACTATTCGTTCTGGCGATCACAAGTTCTGGCAACAGTGAAAGCACACGGTTATGAAGATGTGTTGCTTTGTGATTCGGACTCTGTTCCGTCGGATGATTCGATTGATGAATCGGATATTATGTGGCACCGACGGGATCAGTATGTGTTGAGCTGGTTATTCAGTTCTATTGGTGAATCCATGCTTGGTTACATTGGCAGATGCGAACACGCATTTCAGGCATGGAAGGTGTTCGATGATTTGTTTCAGTCAAAATCATCAGCTCAGGCCTTGACACTCAGGCTTGAAATTTTGTCTCTGAAGAAAGGAGATCTTAGCATCGATGAATATCTCCTTCAGATGCGGATATTAGCAGATGGCTTGCAAGCAGCTGGCAATGGATTAACAGATGATGATCTAATCCTATATATTCTGGGTGGACTTGGATCTGACTTTGATGCAGTTGTAGTCAACATCACAACTCGTGGAAAGCTTCCTACTCTATCTGAGGTACAAGCTATTCTTCTAACTCATGAAATGCGCATTCGACAGGCGGCATCAACCTCTCGAATCACTTTGGGATCAATCTCAAATCCTGTGGTCAATCTAGCATCAAAGGATACTTCGACTAAGTCAAGTGGAAAGAAACCTTGGGGCAAGTACAACAAGCCTCGTATTGTTTGTCAACTTTGTGGTCGAAATTATCACGTTGCTGCGAAATGCTTCAAAAGGTATGACAACACATTTCATGGCCTTGATCACAACTCCTCCTTTGATCATGGTCAGTCCAGCTCCTCTCCCTCACCATACCAAGTCCACACCTCTCCCTCTCCATCACCATATCAAGCCAACTATGCTCACTTCAATCCTAGACACCAGCCAACCAATTACTCACCCTCCTACAATCCAAATCACTACTCCAGCCGCCCATCAACCTCCTACAATCCAAATCCTGTCCCTACAAACACTAATCCAGAGTGGTATGTTGATAGTGGGGCCACACATCATGTTACGGCACAACTTGGTAACATGAATATCTCTTCACCTTATCAAGGTACATCATCTCTTACTGTTGGTAATGGCTCAACTGCTTCTATACATCATATTGGCTCTATTGTGTTGCCATCGCTTGTTGATCATACACGATTACATCTAAACAATGTGTTACTGATTCGGGTGGAATTTACACTATTTGGATGCATATTTGAAGCTCATTTGATGTTGATTTCATTGAATTATACATTGAATATGATTGTTTAAGCCGAAATGAGAGAAAGGTTGTGTTTTGTCGATTTTGTAGGAAATACGATGGAATTTGGAGCAAAACACCAACCATACTTTACTGGATCAGGAAGAGGAGTGCACGGTTGGATTCGTCTCGAAAAATGGAGTGGAATGAAAAAAAGAATCGAGTCAATCGGAGGTCGGAAGCTCGAGATACGAAGAGACGAAAAAGCATACCCGGGTAGAAACGACCCGGGCGGGTCACTTCGACCCGGGCAAGGGCAGAATGTGAAGAGGTTCGAGTTTCGCCCGGGTGAAACCCACCCGGCCGGGTGGTTTCGACCCGGGCAAGGCTGAAATTGTATTTGCTTCGTCTTTTGGCCGGGTGGGAGCCACCCGGCCGGGTCACATCATTTTCGGGGTTTTTGGCCCATTTTCTCCATATTTCAAGGGCCTAATTGCAAAATTAATTCAAGACTTCTACCCCAACTATAAATAGACCAAATTTGAGTTTTAAAAAGGAGAGTCTTACTCCTTTTACAAGAAATTCCACACACACATTCACATAGTTGTAGGTGTTCTTCATTTTTAGTTTAGATTCTTCATTAGATTAGATAGATTAGTGGTTTTTATTTCGAATCAAGCTACGATTATCATCGGGCATCATCTATTACATCGGTTTGTAGCTAAATTCTCATGATCAAGGTGATATTATTCTATTTTGCAATTCAATTTAGTATTTTCTTAATTTCTTCAATCCTTTGCTATTTTACAATTAGTTTGATGTTATTTGTTGTTGTAGCCATGGGATTCTCTTCTAGAACCATGGGCTAAGCTCTTATTGCCTTGGGTGTGAATGTTTTGATGGGTGTTTAGTGTAATTATAGATTAATTGCATAATTAGCTTAGGAATTGGGTGCATATGTTTCTAGTGTTGTAATTTCCATGATTCAATTGATTAATTCACCCTATTAGCTAGCATTGTTAGTTTTGTCGACTTCAACGACCGTATTGGGTTGCATGATTAAGAGTGTGTGTATGAGCTTGGATTAATCAATTAGAATTAACATAGTAATTAGCTACACCGACCGGGGGTTGATTGCTTAGATCGACGACACTAGACACTAGTCGATTAGAGGTCGTCTATTAGATTAGTGAGAGGGCGTCTCATAAAAATTAGTAACCGTGTTGAACGTGTTTATGAGACACTATCTTAGGAGCTTATGGTATTGATTAGACTATATAATTGCTAATCGATGCACGTGTTCACTTAAGCCTCACAAGGGATTGGTCTACACACACGAGTGATAGCCTTTAGCTTATCCCATATTTATAGGTTCATTCATGCAATTGATTCGTTAACTCATTGAATTACCCACAAAACGGAAGCACCCGAGGCAATACCCTTCTCTTGCACTTTCTCTCGAAAGTTAGATAGCTTATTATTACTTTTGTCTATTTCTTGTTTATCTTAGTTAATTTAGTTTAATACTTGTGTTTTAATTCCCGAAAATCCAACAAACACGTTTAGTTACTACAATAGCATGATAACTTTCAACTTTAGGGATTCATTGACACTCAATTAAGTCCTTGGAACGAAAATATACTTGGGAAAAACTTATCCAAAAATACGAACAAGTCAATGGCGCCGCTGCCGGGGATTTAAGCGAGTGTTATTAGTGAAACTTAGAGTTTGTTAAGTGTTATTGGTAGTAGCATTTCTTTTTGTTTAGTTTGTTTTTGTTCATCTTTGTGGGCTTTGACATTTTCCTTTTGTAGGTGCATGATCACAAGATCACGTGGAGGAAACCTTGAACCATTAGACCTTGAGATCGAAGCACACGCAAGAAGAAGGAATCGAAGTAGAAACCGTCAAAGAGTCATAGAAGAACCACTTGAGATGGAAAACATTGAAGAGATGAATCCTCCACCGAATGGAGAAGATGAGCTTCAAAGGGAGAATCATCAAGTTGGAAATCAAGTTGGAGGGAATCCACTTCAAAACCCAAACCCACCACCAAATCTCCAATTTCCCAATCCACAATATCCACCTCAAAACCTCTTTCCATATCAAGGATACAATCCTTATCCTTATCCACCTCCACAACAAGCCTACTATCCACTACATCAACACCCATATCCTCCTCCTTACCAATATCCTCCACCTCAACAAATTCAAGAGGAATACATCCCTCCTCCTCCACATATGGAAGAACCTTAACGTGTTTACCATGGAAGGCCAATGAGGGAATATTTTGAGCCTCAACCTAGGGAACATTACGATGGGTTGGCAAGACCAAGGGTGGAGGAAAACAACTTCGAGATTAGTGCCTCTTTATTAAGGATGTTGAGGGAGAGACAATTTGAAGGAAGGACGGAGGAAGGATTTGAGGAAGACCCGAATGAACATCTTGCTCAATTCTTGGAGATAGCCGACACTCTCAAGCAAAATGGAGTGTCGGAAGATGCTAAAAAGATGAGGCTATTTCCGTTTACATTGTCGGGGAAAGCAAAAGCTTGGGTACAATCAAGCATTCCCGCCGGAGAAGTGAGGACGTGGGAAGATTTGAAGAAAAGATTCCTATTGAAGTACTACCCTCCTTCAAAGACGATGGAAGCCAAGCAAAAGATCTCTACGTTCAAACAAGGTCCAAATGAGGGAATCAAAGAAGCATGGGAAAGATTTACGAGTCTTCTCATCACATGCCCCCATCATGGTTTCCCAATTGAACAAACAACTTGTTGGTTCGTTGGTGGGTTGCGATTGGAAGATCAACACCACATTGACGCTTGTGCGGGGGGTTCAATTTGGATGAAATCGGTAGAGGAGATCAATGACATCATAGAAGGGATAGCAAGCAATACTTTCAAGACGAGAGTAGACCGTGGAGCACAAAATCGGGTAGCCCAAGTGGATGCTAATGATAGCATATGAGCAATGATGTCTACACTCATTGAAAAGGTAAATGTTTTATCTCAAACAAGAGATAATCATTTATCCTTTGTGCAAGAAGATCCTCAATTGGGACATATGGAAGAAGTGCAATACATGGGTCAACAAGGATATCCACAAAATTTTCAAGGGAATCGACAATATCAAGGCCAACCACCATATCAAAATCGTGGTCAATGATATCAAGCTCCTCCTCAAAACCGATTCCAAGGGCAATCTTCATCATCTCAAGGTCAAGGGGGACCATCCCCTCAATACCAAGCCCCTCAAAACCCGAATTTTCGGAGGAATGAGAATTTGTCATATTCGAATCCTAAAGGTGCTATTCAATATCCTCCCGGATTTGATCCCGGAGCAAAACTACCAAGTGGAGAAGGGAAATCCTCCACGGATGAGCTTCTTGCACACCTCATGAAGAGGATGGATATGAGTGATAAGAGATTTGAAACAATTGAGAAGAAAGTCGAAGCAACCGAGTCCATCCTTGCTCAACTCTTGAGTAATCAAAAAGCGATGGAATTCCAAATGGGACAATTGGCAACTTCCATTGGATCTCAACATACAAAGGGTAAATTGCCCTCAAACACCGAGGTAAACCCACGTGAGCATTGTAATGCTATTACAATTTCAAGTGGTGAACATTATGGAGTTTCTTCAATTGAATTGGAAGATGGTGAAGTGTTGAAGGCAAAAGAAAAGGAGGAAGAGGAAAAGAAGAGGATAGAGAAAGTTGGAAGTGAAGAGGTTGCTCCAAGAATTCCAAAGTGGAGAATTGCAAAAGATTTGAAGAAGAAGAAGCTTGAGGTACCTTGTGATAAATGGGGGGTGCCCATTACATATGAGCCACTTCCATACCCGGGAAGATACATGAAGAAAATGGATGAGAAGTTTGGGAAGTTTTTGGATATCTTCAAGAAAATCCACATTGATCTTCCACTTTCGGATGCTTTAGAGCAAGTACCTCATTACATGAAGTTTCTAAAGGATGCAATAGCAAACAAGAAGAAACTAGTGGATGATGAGAAGATCAAGTTGACCGAAGAGTGTAGTGCCATCCTTCAACGAACTCCTCCCGAAAAGCTCAAGGATCCGGGTAGTTTCACTCTCCCATGTGAGATTGGTGATGGTCCCATGATGAAAGCTCTTTGTGATTTGGGAGCTAGCATCAATTTGATGCCACTTTCAATCTTCAAGCGTTTGGGACTTGGAGAAGTAGTGCCCACATCAATTACTCTCCAATTAGCGGATCGTTCCATCACACATCCTAAAGGGATCATTGAAGATGTATTGGTGAAGATTGACAAGTTCATCATTCCGGCCGACTTCGTGGTGTTAGATATGAAAGAAGATGCAAATATTCCATTGATTCTTGGGAGGCCGTTTCTTGCCACGGGGGAGCAAACATCAATTTGAGAAAAGGGGAGGTAACATTGGAGGTGAATGGAGAGAAAGTGATTTTCTCCAAGTATGGCTCAATTGAGAGGTCCCCAAGAAAGAAGGAACCCCCCTCCATCAAAGAATGTGACATTTATGTGAAAGAGCCATTACCAAAAGTTCCATTGAAAGATCCGGGAGATGATAACAAATTGAAGCAAACTCCCAAACTTGAGCAAAACTCAAGTTTGGGGGAGTTTTATAAGGAGAAAAGTTTTGATAAGTTCCTTGAGGGTAGTGAAGATGAAGAGGGAAGAAGAAAGAGTTCAAAGGAGAGAAAGATTGAGAAGGGATTTGAAATTGGAGATACGGTGGTATGGGGCACCTTGGGAATGATGGAAGTCCTTGGAAAGATGAAGCTCAAAGAACGAAAAATGTTGGTCATGAAGAAATTGGTCTATCGAGGAGGCATTGCGTTGGAAAGTGAGGAGGATGAAGTGTTCATCACCGATGAGCACAATGTCAAGTACTATCATCCTCCATTCAAAGAAAGAGAAGTATGAACTTGTTAAGTTCCGTCCGGCATAGGACGTTAAACCTAGCGCTAAATGGGAGGCAACCCATTTTTACTTGCTTTATTTCAATTTTGTTCATTTTATTTGCTTTGTTAGTTTAGTTTGATGTGTTTGCGAGTTTTGATGTAGTTGGAGAAGCTTGGATCGAATGGACAAGTGGATTGAAAGTGGAACTTTGTGCTAAGAAGAAGGCGTAGCTATAGCAATCGTAAGAGGTACGCCCACCCCAATTCTTAGGAATTGCATAGCAATTACTAAGTTTGGGGGGTAGTGGAATTTATATTCTTGTTCATGACATTGATTGCTTAGCTACTCTTAGTGTTAATTGATGGGATAGTGGCCCATGTGTGTAGATTTGTATGGTTAGCACTTGGTGGCAATATCAATGCAACACTATTTTTCCAAACTTTTAATTGCTTTGCAATGAAAAAGTTTGGGGGGGGGGGGGGGTATGTTCGTTTTTACATTTTCTATTGACACCAATGTGTATTCTTGTGTATGTGTGTAATTTGAACTTAAATGATCATTGAGACACATTTGATGGTGATTTGTTGTGAATTTGATTCCTTGAATGTGTACATGATTGGAATGAATCATCTTGTTTGTGTTGTTGTTATCTCGTTGCCTATGGATGTTTTGCATGCACAATGAGTTATGTGTGATGATGATTGATGAATGATTGAGTATTGAATGAACCGGTGAGAGTTGAGCTTTGAACCGAACATTAATCCGGTTTATTTCATTCTTGAGTGGATCAATTCATTGCTTGTTTTTCTAGAACTTGCCCAAGTCCTTGCTTGAGATCATACTTGTGTGATACTTTGAGATATGATGTAGGCCATCTTTCATACTACAAGTCACTTAGCCATATTTTTCCAATAACCAAAGAAATCTTCCGTAGTTAGCCCGTTTGAGCTTGAGTTCCCATTCTCTTGGCAACCTACCATGTTTAACCATTTAGCTTTGTGAGCCTTTGATGTCCAATTCTAGTGGAGAACAAAAAGAAAGTGGTAAAACATATGCTTAAATGCCTTTAGTTTGAAGAGAAAAATTGGCAAGGGTGTGAAAAGAAAGAAAAAGATGGAAGTGATGAGAAAATGAGAAAATAAAAAATTGAGAAAGAAAAGAGGGACAATGAGCCCCAAGTGCTTGAGAAGAAAATAAATTGAAAGGTGAAGTGATTGGCTAAAAAAGAGGAGGAGATGATTGCATGTGAGAAATTTGAATGAAAAGTGAGAATGAAGGTGTGTAAACCTTATGAGCATAAGCTTGATGTGTTGAAAAACAACTTTCGTTCTCCACTAGACGAGTCACTTCCTCCATATTCATCATACCCCGTCCAAAGAGCCAACGTTACGTCCTTGGTTAAGACCTATTGATCTCATAGTTGAACATGTTTGTGGTGGAAAGATGGTAGAGCTTGGGCAAGCTTATGGTAATTGCAATGCATGATTTGATTGATGAGTGTCTATTGTCCTTAATTTGTTTGAGTGTTTGAGAGAAACACTATATCTTGTGAGTTGAACTTGAAGCATTTGGATATTGTCATCACCATCACTAGTTATTGTATGTTGAACATGTGTGAGGTAATTAGTTTGATTTTCAATATTGAACTTGTGATCATTTTTGAGAATGTATCTTGAGGAAGAAGGATTCATTTCATGTCATTTGATACGTGGGATCTTTCATTGATCATCTAGTTGTAAATTTCACCCTCACGTTGTAATTCTTTCGTTGCTCGAGGACGAGCAACACTTTAAGTTTGGGGGAGTTGATTCGGGTGGAATTTACACTATTTGGATGCATATTTGAAGCTCATTTGATGTTGATTTCATTGAATTATACATTGAATATGATTGTTTAAGCCGAAATGAGAGAAAGGTTGTGTTTTGTCGATTTTGTAGGAAATACGATGGAATTTGGAGCAAAACACCAACCATACTTTACTGGATCAGGAAGAGGAGTGCACCGTTGGATTCGTCTCGAAAAATGGAGTGGAATGAAAAAAAGAATCGAGTCAATCGGAGGTCGGAAGCTCGAGATACGAAGAGACGAAAAAGCATACCCGGGTAGAAACGACCCGGGCGGGTCACTTCGACCCGGGCAAGGGCAGAATGTGAAGAGGTTCGAGTTTCGCCCGGGTGAAACCCACCCGGCCGGGTGGTTTCGACCCGGGCAAGGCTGAAATTGTATTTGCTTCGTCTTTTGGCCGGGTGGGAGCCACCCGGCCGGGTCACATCATTTTCGGGGTTTTTGGCCCATTTTCTCCATATTTCAAGGGCCTAATTGCAAAATTAATTCAAGACTTCTACCCCAACTATAAATAGACCAAATTTGAGTTTTAAAAAGGAGAGTCTTACTCCTTTTACAAGAAATTCCACACACACATTCACATAGTTGTAGGTGTTCTTCATTTTTAGTTTAGATTCTTCATTAGATTAGATAGATTAGTGGTTTTTATTTCGAATCAAGCTACGATTATCATCGGGCATCATCTATTACATCGGTTTGTAGCTAAATTCTCATGATCAAGGTGATATTATTCTATTTTGCAATTCAATTTAGTATTTTCTTAATTTCTTCAATCCTTTGCTATTTTACAATTAGTTTGATGTTATTTGTTGTTGTAGCCATGGGATTCTCTTCTAGAACCATGGGCTAAGCTCTTATTGCCTTGGGTGTGAATGTTTTGATGGGTGTTTAGTGTAATTATAGATTAATTGCATAATTAGCTTAGGAATTGGGTGCATATGTTTCTAGTGTTGTAATTTCCATGATTCAATTGATTAATTCACCCTATTAGCTAGCATTGTTAGTTTTGTCGACTTCAACGACCGTATTGGGTTGCATGATTAAGAGTGTGTGTATGAGCTTGGATTAATCAATTAGAATTAACATAGTAATTAGCTACACCGACCGGGGGTTGATTGCTTAGATCGACGACACTAGACACTAGTCGATTAGAGGTCGTCTATTAGATTAGTGAGAGGGCGTCTCATAAAAATTAGTAACCGTGTTGAACGTGTTTATGAGACACTATCTTAGGAGCTTATGGTATTGATTAGACTATATAATTGCTAATCGATGCACGTGTTCACTTAAGCCTCACAAGGGATTGGTCTACTACACACACGAGTGATAGCCTTTAGCTTATCCCATATTTATAGGTTCATTCATGCAATTGATTCGTTAACTCATTGAATTACCCACAAAACGGAAGCACCCGAGGCAATACCCTTCTCTTGCACTTTCTCTCGAAAGTTAGATAGCTTATTATTACTTTTGTCTATTTCTTGTTTATCTTAGTTAATTTAGTTTAATACTTGTGTTTTAATTCCCGAAAATCCAACAAACACGTTTAGTTACTACAATAGCATGATAACTTTCAACTTTAGGGATTCATTGACACTCAATTAAGTCCTTGGAACGAAAATATACTTGGGAAAAACTTATCCAAAAATACGAACAAGTCAGTTACATGTGCCTGATGTGACCAAGAATTTGTTAAGCATTTCTAAGTTTCTAAAGGATAATGATGCTATCATGGAATTTCATGCTAACAAATGTTTTGTTAAGGATTCAAAGACACTTCGGGTTCTACTGACGGGAACAATCAATGAAGGTCTGTACCAGTTGGATCTTAAAGGATTGAATCGTGATTTGAAGGTTGCTGCTGCTGCAACTAAAGATGCACATCAGTGTAATGTTGCTCTTATCAATAATAATGCTTTGTGGCCCAATAGACTAGGACATCCATGTGATTCTGTGCTTAAGGATGTACTTAAGTCTTTGAACATTTCTGTTTCAAATAAAGCTGTGGAGTTATGTGATGGATGTGTTCGTGGAAAAATGCATCAACAATCGTTTCATTCTGTTACACATTATACCACTTATCCTATTGAGGTTATACATGCTGATGTGTGGGGTCCTGCATCTTCAATTTCTGTTGATGGCTATCGTTATTACTTGGTGTTTGTGGATGATTTTACACGGTTTACTTGGATATATCCACTTCATTTGAAATCTGATGTTGCTGTAATCACAATTCAGTTTATTACACTTGTTGAAAGACAATTTCAGAGGCATGTTAAGAGTTTCCAATGTGATATGGGTGGTGAATTCATTGCTCTCAAGAGGTATTTTACAGATCTTGGTATAGTTGTTCGACATTCATGCCCACACACTCATCAACAAAATGGATTGGTCGAACGAAAGCATCAACATATTGTGGAACTTGGATTGGCCATGCTAGCTACAAGTGGGCTACCTATGAAATTTTGGTGGCATGCATTCACTACTGCAGTGCATCTCATAAACATTCTTCCCACTCCAACACTTAAACACAGGTCACCTTTTCAGCTCCTGCATAATAAAGTACCAAACTATTTTCATCTTCGGGTTTTTGGTTGCTCTTGTTATCCATTCTTGAGGCCTTATAACTCATCGAAACTACAATTTCGTTCCACAAAGTGTATTTTTCTTGGGTATAGTCCTAATCATAAGGGATACATTTGCTTGCATCCTTCTGGAAGGGTGTATGTGGCCATAACAGTGGAATTTATTGAGCATGAGTTTCCTTATACTCAGTTATGTACTTCTGAGGTTTCTTCTCCCACTTCCAACACCTCATTACCTTCTTTTTCACCTCCTAAATTCAACTCTCACACATCTCATCAATCTCCCATACAATCTGCATCTTCCCCACTCATCTCTCATAATCTGCCACCTGCCTCTCCCATCTCTCATGATTCTCACTTACCCCCTCAAAACACTCCATCTCCAGCCTCTATATCTCCATCTGTTGACAACACTGATCCTTCACCTACTTATCTCATTCCAAACACTCACCATATGATCACTCGATCCAAAACTGGGGTTTTTAAACCAAAAATCTACACCTCTACTATTGCTCATCCTGTACCTGAACCAGATTCTGTGTCCCAAGCCTTGTCCACTCCAGAATGGAAATCGACAATGATTGCTGAATATGATGCATTAATGCGCAATAAAACTTAGCACCTTGTGCCCCGTACAGCGGACATGAATGTGGTTACTACTAAATGGTTATTCAGGGTGAAATATACTAAGGATGGTGATGTTGAAAGGTACAAGGCTCGTCTTGTGGCACGAGGTTTTCAACAAACAGCAGGGGTGGACTACTTCCATACTTTTAGTCCAGTGATCAAGCCATCTACACTTCGGATTATGTTCACATTGGCTGTCACTAAGGGGTGGTTGATTCAACTAGTTGATATCAACAATGCGTTTTTGCATGGTACGTTGAATGAAGTGGTATACATAAAGCAACCTGAAGGCTTTGTTAACTCCTCCAATCCTGAACATGTGTGTAGATTGGATAAGGCTCTTTATGGGCTCAAACAGGCATCGAAAGCATGGTATGATACATTGCGATCATTCCTCTCATCTCAGGGTTTCTTGCAGTCTAAGGCTGATCACTGCCTGTTCTTTCGAAAACAAGAGGGTCAGCTACTACTCATTCTTGTCTATGTAGATGATATCCTCATAACTGGTGCCTCCTCCTCTCAAGTTGATCATCTCATCCAAACCCTTGATCAGAAATTCTCACTTAAGCATCTAGGCATTGTCAACTACTTTCTTGGCATTGAAGCCCTGGTAACCCCTTCCACTATCATGCTTACCCAATCTAAATACATCAAAGACTTACTCATCAAAACCAAACTGGATTCTTGCTCTCCATGCCCTACTCCCATATGCCCTGGTGTTAAACTTTTCTCAAAAGACAGTGCTACCTTTGACAACCCCTCCCTCTATCGAAGTGTTGTTGGCACACTTCAATACCTCACTTTAACCCGTCCAGATATCAGCTTTGCCGTTAACAAACTCTCTCAATTCCTCTCACTTCCCACACAAAATCATTGGCGGGCTTGTAAACGCATTCTCAGGTATCTCAAGGGCTCACTAACTACAGGTTTACTCTTCTCTCCTGTTTTCGATTTCAGGGTCCAAGGATTTGCTGATGCCGACTATGCCTCAAGCCTGGATGATCGACGGAGCACGTCGGGTTACTGCTTAAAGATTGGTGACAACATAATTTCCTGGTGCTCGAAGAAACAACATGTTGTGGCTCGTAGCAGTACGGAGGCCGAGTACAGATCACTGGCACTGGCTACTACTGACATTATTTGGGTCACAACGCTGCTTCAAGAGCTTGACATTCCGCTGCACACACCGTCTTACTTATGGTGTGACAACCAAAGTGCAATCACACTTGCGTTTAGTCCGGCGTTTCACTCTCGCACAAAACACATAGAAATTGATGTCCATTTTCTACGAGAGAAAATTCAGTCCAAACAGTTGGACGTTCGATTTGTCCCGACGGAACATCAACCGTCTGACTTGCTTACCAAGCCAGTCTCCCCGTCCAGATTTGCGTCCTTGTGTTGCTCTCTTGGTCTTGGCTCTTTAGGAGCTCCACTTTCTTCGGGAGCATGTTAGAGTATATTCAAAACATGTGCATGGCATACTTATGCCACGTCACATAACATCAGTTAGATTAGTAAAACTGATTAGTCAGTTAACCAACAATTAGTTAGTTAGATGACGGTTACTATCATAACAAGTATTTATACTCAGTTGTAACATTCAAAACTTCTTAGATCAATAATATGCAAAATTCTAAGTTTGTCATCTCTCAACAAAGGTAAGTTACCATCGTTGCGACGTGAGAGATGAAGAACAGGTGGCGGCCGCCGTGAGTTACGCCGTCGGAAAGTACGGCAGCCTCGATATCATGTTCAGCAACGCTGGAATTCACTGCAAATCGAAGCCTCCCTCCGGCGGCTGTTCTCCGCGCCAGCAGTGAGCCCCTGCCCCATGCTGTCAGCGCAGGTCACGTCTTTTCCGGCTACCGGCGGCACAACAACCTCTGAGCGAAGCCTCGACCTGGGCAGTGATGAGCTACAAAAGTGTGGCGGTGTCAATCTGGGAATACGACGGTCGATCTGTGTTGCAGGCAACCGTAGCGGAGGAATGGTGCAGGGCGGCCATGGTGTCCGACAGTTGCACGGTATTGCTGTTGGAGATATCGAAAGTGGGTTGGGGTGGCTCGCTGGAGCACCGGTGGCGCCACCTGAAGGAGGGCGAGACATGGTGGTCAGCCACCGACATTCGCCGACAAAGGAGGCTGTGATGTACTGATGTGTGTGAGTATATATGTTGTAGGGAAGAAAATGTGTAATTTGTACTATTAAAAAGGGTAAGGGTAGGATAGTAATTTAGTTATTTATTTTTTAAAAAAAAATTATTAAAGAAGGGTAATATAATAAATAACAAAATATAAATTAAAAAATGATATAAATAATTTAAATATGTATAACAGGTAGCAGGTCGTTACAACGTTTACGACGCCACGTGGCGCGATTCGATAAAGTGACTATGTAGTCACTTTGTAAAATTTGACTACCGTAAGAATTACCCAACTAACTTATCTTGATAAAGTAAAGACTATAAATACATAAAAACTTTGAAGCGTTGAAGACTACTGAAGCATTGAGATTTACTAAACGATTACTAAGAGATATTTGAAGAAAAAGAAGAAACTCGCAGAGTTCAAGTTCAGAAAGTTCAAGCCACAAGACAAGTCAAATTTGAAGAAGGCTACTACTGAATTAGAGAAGTTTTCTTTTATAGTTTGTTCAAGTCGCTAGTTACTTGTAAAAATAGCTAGTTGTTAGATCGAAGAAACACTTGATAGTGTTATCGAGAATATCAAAGTCTTATTTCTTGGAACTTAAAGCCACAAGACCAGTTAATAAAATTTCACGACTGGAGTTGTGAGAGTGGATGTAGACAAGTTGTCGAACCACTATAAATCTTGTGTTGTTTACTTTACTGTTTTATTTGTTGTTTGATTGATTACTTGTTTAATTGATTAATCTACATATAGAATAGACAAGTTCATTGTTCATCGTAATAGTTGAGTATAAATCTTAAGGGCTCATTGATTAAATCTGATATTCTGCATTGTGTACTTTGATATTTTGAAAGATTTTTAAAAGTCTATTCACCCCTCCCCTCTAGACTTTTGCTAGCTTACTCAATCTTATCAACTTAACTAGAGACCTACAGTTGGCCCAAGTGAAATTATCAGAACGTGAAGTTTAACTTTTGACATACTTTAAAACATAGAATAAAATTTACAGATATAATTAGAAAACTTTGATTATTTTTGTTTAATATTCACTAATATAATTTTCTCTTGTAGATGTTAGATGATGATTTATGGAGAAAATTTCATTTTACGTCCGGTAACTTAGGCCTAATCCAGAATATATCCTTTAAGTTTTCACATTTTCAATTTACATCCTAGGGTGTCCAATTTACATCCTTTTAGGTCCAATTTACGTCATTTCCACCGGAAAATTGGAAATCCGGTCAAATAGTCCAATTTACATCCTTTATGTTTGAAAATTATAAATTAATAATTAAAAAATTCTGAAAATATCATTAAAAAATAAAAAATCTCATTAAAAACTTATAAATGGTGTAAAATAAATATAAAAAATCTAAAAAAATTATAAATTCTACAATTCAAAAAATCTGAAAATGTGTGAATTTAATATTTTTTTCTTCTAAAAACTCATAAAAATAAAAGAATTTATAATTTCTACCATTCAAAAAATCTGAAAATGTGTAAATTTAATTTTTTTTTCTAAAAGCTCATAAAAATAAAAAAAATCTATAAATTAAAATTTTAAAGATGTTTAAAATAAAAAATTCCATAATTTTAAAAATATCGTGAAAATGAATTTGGGACGGTTCCAAAATAGATCAAGGTGTGGAACTTCCACTCAACCTCGACGGTGAGTTGGAAAATCTCGTGGGACCCAAAATTATTAGGAGTTCGAGCAAAACTTTATTTAATGAAATGTTAATAATTTTTATTATTCTTATTAGATTTTTAGAATTAGTAATTTTTTTCATCTACACATTTTTAATAAATTAATGAGATTTTTTTAGTTTTTAGAAATTTTAATGAGATTTTGAATTTCTTAATTTTTAAATTACACATTTTTCATTCTTTGAATTGTAGAATTTTTTATTTTTTGTATTTTAAAAATTTTAGAATTTTTTATTTTTGTTTTACACATTTTATAATTTGTAATGTTATTTTTCGAAATTTTATTGATATATTTTGAATTTTATTTACACATTTTATATTTTTTAATTTTAAGGAGATTTTGGGATTTTTAATGATATTTTAGAATTTTTAAATCTTTAATGGGATTTTTAGAAAATTTTAATTATTAAATTTTAATTTTCAAACTTAAAGGACGTAAATTGGACTATTTGGCCGGAATCCCAATTTATTCCTCACATTCCGGTGAGTTTTAAAATTTTCCGGCGGAAAGGACGTAAATTGGACCAAAAAGGACGGAAATCGAAAAAGTTAAAACATAAAGGATATATTCTGGATTAGGCCTAAGTTACAGGACGTAAAATGAAATTTTCTCTGATTTATGTGAGACTTGCACCGACAATTATAGTAACTTGTCTAATGATCCAATAAAAACACTAGGTGGATTGAGGACCATAGAAGATTCTCATGCTTATTCATCATATGATGGAGAGGAAGCTGACTCAGTGTGTGTTCAAAGTACACACACAAGTATGTTTTAAAGTAGGTCAAAAATTCTTTCCATTGATGAATTTTATGAAATTGTGAAAAGTTACGCTGCATACAATAACTACTCCCTCCGTTCGCCTATAAGTTTCCCATTTTACCATTTTGGTCCGTCCGCCTATAAGCTTCCCATACCTTTTTTGGTAAGTACTTTTTCTTACACTTCACTTTATATCTTACTTTTTCTCTCTATCTCTCTCCTCTCTCAATCACATCACTTGTACTATATCTATTATTTAATCACTTTTCTTAATCTTTGTGCCAAAAAGTAACGTAACACTTATAAGCGGACGGAGGGAGTATAAGTTATCAATTGTGAGGAAAGATAGGAAAAGGTGTAGAGCACAATGTGCGATTGATTGTCTGTGGCTTATTTATTGTTCAAAAGTGGGTCACCTTGAAATTTATGAGGTGAAAACATATTATGAAGAACATAATTGTAAGAAAGGGGACACAAAAGCCAGGTTTATAGATACCAAATGGATAAGCACAAAGGTGGTTGATGACTTGAAAAAATTTCCGAATATGACAGGGTCACAATTGGGAGCTCATATTGGAGAGAAATTTAATATGAAACTTAGTAGGTCAAAAGCATATAGATTACGAAGTCTCGCCCTTCATTCTATGGATGAAAATCATGATAAACAATTTGCAAGATTGTGGGATTATCGTGAAGAATTATTGAGAACTAATCCTGAGACTACATTTGAAATATTGGCTCCAGGAGTACCTTCTCGATTTGATCGACTTTATATATGCATTGACGCATGTAAGAAGAGTTTTTTAGCTGGATGCCGACCCTTAATAGAAATAGATGGATGCTTTTTGAAGGGGTATTATCGAGGTCAGCTTTTATCAGCTATAGCTCAAGATGGGAACAACTGCCTCTTTCTTATAGCATTCGTTGTAGTTTCTTCAGAAACTAAAGAGACGTGGTCATGGTTTTTAAGTAATCTGCTGAAAGATATTGGGCTTATGTCCCCACGTGGTGAAAGATGGACTTTTATTTCCGATCAAGGAAAGGTAATAACTTGTAATAATGTATTATTTTCTTCAATCGGTGTGATATTTTTTTTTTTTAGTATTTTATTTCATATGCTAATTTAAATTAATTTTATCAATAGGGTCTGGTTGCAGCTCTAGATGTCGTGTATCCGTCCAAGTATCACAGACCGTGCGTTTTACATTTGTTCCATAATTTCAAAAAAAGGAGGGATAAACAAGTTGCAAATCAATTTTGGGAGGCAGTAAACGCTACCACTATTGTAGACTACAATGTTCACATGAATGAAATACAACGAACTTGTGGAGAGGCTTGGAAACACCTTACTGATATTGGCATGGAAAGATGGAGCAAAGCTGGTTTTGAGGTCCATGTCAAGTCATCTGCAGTTTCAAGCAACATTGTTGAGTGTTTCAATGGTAAAATTTTAGAATATAGAGGTGGTGGGGTTACTTCTTTAATTGATAATCTACGGGCTCAAGCAATGACAAGAATGTATGAAAATGGAGAAAAGATGAGGAAATTGAATTGTGAGTTATGCCCTAACGTAATTGAGAAGCTAAATACATCAATTGTGGATAGTAAGGTGTGGGATGCAGCTCCATGCGGTGATTGGAAGAGGGCTATCTTTGAGGTGTCACGCAGACCTGAGAAGTTCATTGTGAACCTTGACAAACACACATGCACTTGTAGAAATTGGGATATATTGGGAATTCCTTGCAAGCATGTTGTAGCTGCCATTGAAAAAATTAACAAGAAACATGAACATTATGTAAGTGAGTATTTCACAAGGGAGACTTTCTTGAAAACTTATGACCACTGCATATTTCCTTTGACGGGTCCTCACTTTTGGCCTAAGAGTGATCGCGAACTTATTCTTCCACCACTTTATAAAAGGCCTGCGGGGAGGCCAAAAAAGCGGAGAGCGAAAGATGCCACTGAGTCTAGAGACAGTCGTAAGGCTAAAAGAAAATACGGACCAACAAAATGTAGTAAATGTGGTGGACTTGGTCACAATAAAAGAAGCTGCAAAAATAAGAATGATGACCAAGTTATTTCATTTTCAAATATTAACGCAAATTTCAGATCAATATTAATTTTTAAGTATATTTCTAAAATAATTATTTTGTTTTCTTATTAGGTTGGGATATCATGAGATGCAATGCCTCAACCGGAAATCTACTACTTCATGTATTAAAGAAGATTTGGTTGAACCATGAAGGAGTGTGTCATTATCTTAGTTGATAAAAATATAGTGGGTTTTTTTTCTTGTCTTGATGAGTTTTTGGTTTAGTAGTAATGCATTACTTGCTTTCACTCAGAACAGTTTTTGAGAAATAGTCATTTCTTATATTTGGTTGATTGTTTATTGTATGAATTGATCAGTGTTTTGCTTTATTTACTTCTGGAAAAAATTGTTCTGGGGAATGACATTTTATTTTATGTTGCTTCTTGTTATTCACCTGCTGAAGATCTTATAGTTCTTGTTCTGTTTGAAGGATTTGGTTAATTCCTTCAAGAAAATTACTTCTTAAAATTATCTTTTTTGTTAATCAAGACAAAGTAACTTTAGATAGCAAATTCAAGGCCTAGCCAATTCAAAAGACAATATTAATTAATTGCAATGTGAATCATGTAGTAATTTACAAGCGTCTCTCCTTTGAGACATTTGATCGAGCATAGAGAGGGCACAACAACTGTGTTGTGTGCACTACAACTAGTAATACAAGAAGTATCCGATGAATCACGATATCAATCTCAAGTAAACGGGAGATTCATTGTTTATCTTGAGGTGACCATTTTGTTCTTTGCGGTTTGATTTTCTCAGATACCTCAAAATTTTCTCCATATCTTTATTTTCTACGAAGAATTAGTATTCCTTTCAGAGCTTCCATGTGATTTCACGAGTCAGAATTTATATATTGAAAAAGATTTAAATCACAATTTAATTTCCATTGTTGAGGAAGATGGCATTTCCTTCATCCAGTTACTTCATCACGCCATGAAGCCCAAATTGATTCTTTAGAGATGAATAGCATTGAAGAAGAAAAGAGACTGTGCTGTTAACTGTTCCCGAGATGAGACTATATTTTTAAAGGATGTCTAAATATGAGAAAAAAATAAATATAAAGTCTTGATTTGAGACAATTATTAATTTAGACCTTATTTTAAATAATTATCATACTAGTCAGAATTTAGACCTTATTTTAAATAATTAGTAGTATCATACTAGTCAGAATGTTGATAACCTTAATATTTTTCTGAACGATATTGTATTCTTTTGATACGAATGATGCCAAGGAGAACCTACAATAATTGTTGAACCATGATTGTTTCGATTGAGAGGTAGTGTCAACATGTGTGTATTGCATACAATATGAACACATTATTCTTTTTAATATATTCCATCCAGACAACAACAAATAGGTAGGAGAATCACTAATGGTCCAAATTTAAACCATTAAATAATTTTTTTTTAAAAAAATCTAGCAACATTATACTGTACATTTCCGCTCCAACATCCCACAATAATTTCAAATTTGCTATTTTATTTTTTTTTGAAAATGAAGCAAGGAGATATAATAGATAGTAATATCAGAAGAACAAAGTCAAAACTAAATTCCTTTGACACATTGCGGAATATCTTCTAGCTCCAATGCAATCGCAGAGGCATTGAAGAGTTAGAGAAAAACGTCTTATTTTTTCTTGAGATTTAAAGAAAGTCACCAAAACTGTGAGGATGTCTTCATACATGAGAAACATATATACTTTTATTTTAGAATCCATTCTTAGTTACAAATAATTATAAATTTTTTTACGGTTATAAATACAACCTAATTATGTAAAATTTAAAACATTATTTAACTGTCAAACCCATTCTTTAAAACATCACTCAATCAAAATATATAAAAAAAATACATACATCTCCATATAATGTGTCTCACCAAAATATCATTTATTGTCGATCAACTATGCAATGAGAGAACTTTAGAAAATCCAGCTCCTTAATATTATTAAGAATTATTAATATGCTTAAAAAAAAAAATTATTCGCATATTTGGAAATAAATACATGAATCTTTATCATTAGGCAGCTTGATCATCACGTTCCGTGTCCACAAACCACTTGTTAACTCTCGTTCGAGTTAGGGAAACCTACGGAGACAAACGAGATCGATCAGGATCGATCTCTAAATAAGCTCCTGAGATAAGAGGATTGGATAAAATGAAGGGATGTACCTGTTTTTCCCAATCTGTTCTCTGAGTTATGATCACTAGAATGATGGTCTGAACAAACGTACCGACAATCATTCCAGTCCAGACACCCTGATAACACGAAAAAAGAACAAATGTAAAACAGAACATAAAAGGCTAGAGGCTGAATATGATGATAAAAATAGTAACGCGTGAAAATTGATTGACCTTGACTTGTAAATTGAAGATATAACCAAGAACAACTCCGAATGGGATTCCGATCAAGTAGTAGCATCCTAGATTAACATATACGACAATACTCTGCCATCCAGCCCCAATCGCCACACCTGTTGAGACGAAAACTTTCCATCAAAATTGTTCCCCACAAATATTATAGTAATAGAGATGGCTCACCAGAAAGAACTGGTTGAATACTATTCATAAGAACAGAAAAGGCCAGTAGAGGCGATAAATGAGCAACTTCCATAGCCACATCATTATCCTTTGTGAAGATATAAGCTAGTCGTCCACGAAATAATAGGAAAAAGATAAATAACACAGTTCCTAAGGCGAACGAGGTTAGCACTATATTCACAACAGAGAACTTTGCAGCTTTGGAGTCTCCCTTTCCAAGCTCGTTTGAGACCCGAACACTACCACGTATATAAAGTACGAGTTACACATCAAGTTAATTAAAATGCTGTCGAATGTTGGAAAACGTACTAGAACTGAAATACCTTGCTGCAGCTAAGAAACCAAGTGATATCATCATTTCCCAACCATTGATGTTAAGACTGCAATGGATATATTTTAAGCAAGAGTGTAAAAATAAGGAAATTAACAAGAACAACAATGTGTAGACATTACCAGATTGAGAGAGCATTAAGTGCAACCTCGGCATTTTTTAATTTTCCTGTCAAAAGAATCAGTACGGCAGTGTACCATAGTTCAAGACTGCCACCAAATCGAACGAAAAATGGGTGAAAACGTTGCATATTGAGAGAGGACATACGTACATTCCTTACAAACGTTAAAGCTTACCAAAGCATCGCACCAGACGACAAAGAAAGCTTGACTACACCCCAGAGATCTTGGAAGGCTAAGGTTGAAAAACCTCTCCAAGTCTCGGGGCATCCTCCTGAGATGACAAATATTATTTGACCGATGTTTGGAATCCAGTAGGCGAGGACAGTCGACATCATTGCCCCCGTTATACCATACTTATACTTTACTGTTAAAAGCCACGAGAGGAAAATGTGGATCGACAACGAGAATGCTGCCAAATATGAGATGATCGTGTTCTTGCTCTGTGCTTGCAAGAACATTTGGCAAGTAAATGAAAAAATAAACGAGTATATGACAGGAATGAACCAGAGAGCAATCCTCCCTGCCTCTTCCGCGATAATCTCGTCTTGTCCTAAAGCTTTTAAGATAGGACTTGCAAAAATGAAAATCGGAACCATTAAGGTTGTCGTGACAGTCAAAACAATCCACGATCTTTGAAGATGTACTCCGAGCTCGTGATAGTGCCTTGCACCATATGCTTGCCCACACAGAGTTTCTAATCCACTTGCCATTCCTAACTGCAAATTTGGAATTTTAAGTAAAATAAATCTTTAATTCCTATATCCAATGACAAAACAATAAGTCCATACAAGTGGAATTGTGTTTGATTTGAGGAGGAGAGATTTCAATTTAAAAATAGATGGATTTCAGATGACATGGTTTATGTGAGAATTTGAAATCTCCCACAATTTAAACTAAAAAGTGTGTTACATAAATCTAAGTATTTAATAATCCAAACATGTAGAATGGATTTGGATTGTGGATTTAAAATCCATAAGTCCAAATCCACCCAACCAAACACAACCTAAAATATATCATGGATTCTTCCTAATCTAGTGAAAAAACAATAAATCATAAACGCCACATTATTATATAAACCGTTTTCATACTCAATCCATACAATTAGAATTGCAACTTCCTATATCCAATGACAAAAGACTAAATCATAAACGAAAAAGCATTATATAAACAGTTTTACATACCAGTATTCCCATAGCAAATCTTGTAAGCAGAGTGAGAACTAGAGCAAATGCAGCAAGCTCTGTACGACCAATATGGCCCACAAACGCTTGGTTGATGACAGTTACCCCAAAAGTCGAAAATCGAGTGAAAATGGCGGGAGCAGCCACAACCCACATTTTCTTATTCTCAATCCAAATCTTGCTCTTCAAATCCTCCTCTTTATTTTCATCTTCTACCCTTGTCAATAGTTTTTCTTGAATATCACCTTCCATTTCCTGACTCCCTTTTCTTCTGCACCATACAAATTATGTTACAATGATTATGGCATTCAGGTTGTGTTTGGATTGAAGGATTTGATCTATGGATTTCAAATCCATCATCTAAATCCACTCCACTTGTTTGGATTAAAGAGTAAATGAATGAATTTGTGGTAATAGATTTGGAATGGAATGAGCATTCATGAGTCTATTCCTAATCTCACTATTGATATGTTTTTTTATTGGGTTGGTCTGTTATGGACTCGAGTGCATGTTGTGCACCCTAATCCATGTTGCACTTTTCAGTTTATGACTTACACTTTTTGGTAAATGGTGTAGCATTTTTCAATTATTACTTATACAATTTAATAATTGAAAAGTGCAACACCATTTACCAAAAAGTATAAATCAGTAAACTGAAAAGTGCACATGGACTAGGGTGCACAGCATGCACTCGAGTGCATACTAGACTTTACCTTTTTTATTTGGAATCGCGATTCCTATAGGGAATGGTGATTCCCAAAAATAAAGAATTGTGATTCCTCTCCATCCCCTATGTGAATTAATTATTTTTTAATTTTTTAAAATAAAATCATCACTTATATTTTATTTTTACAAAATTATCCTTCCTAATAATTAAACAAGATATTCATTAATCACGATTTTTAATCAAAACCTTGAACCCTAATTCACGCAATGATTTTCATAAACCTAATTCTCTAATCTCTACTCTAATCTCTACAACCCAATTATGTCAAGGAGTGAAGGACGTTGATTCTCTAAGAAAAAAGAACTAGACAGATGAATTAGAGAAATATCCAGAAGTTCTATTCTATACTATATATCTGGCGTATATATATATATATATGAAACAAATAATTATAAATATAATTGCAGTTTAATTGTGTTCATTCATGATTTGAAAAGATATAATATATATATATATATATATATATATATATACATAACGATATATATGAATTGTTTCTTGATTGCAGAAGGAATTGTAAGATGTTCACTATTTTTTTTAAATTAAAAATTATTTATCTAAAATTTTATTATTATATTAATAATAGCATATTGACTAATTTAATATATTTTTATAAATATATATTGAAGGGTATTTTAGTCATTTAATATAAACCATGTATATTATTTTGCATCTCATTTATTATACCAATCATGAGAATGAAATCAACCCATGAATGATTTTTCCATTCCTAGTTAATACCAATCATGAAAATTTCATTCAAACATTCATTCCATTCATGAGTTCATTTCATTCAGTCACAATCTAAAACCATGTCATTTGAAATCCATCTATTTTTAAAACCTTTCATTTAAAATACCTCCTTAAATCAAATCCCTCAATCCAAACGCAACCTCAAGGTATATGTAAAAATGCCTAAAGAAATCAAGAATAGATTGAAACAAAAACTCACCCTTGTCTTCGTTTTCTTTTCTCCTTTACAGAGATAGAGGTTCGTGCAGTCAGTTTAAAAATATGTGCTTCATTTGTGAATTGTGAGTAGATGTAGAAAACATATTTAATCACTGATCAACTTTCATAATCTGGGGTACTTACTCGAGTGTACTTTTTCATATTTCACTACAATAAATCTTATCATGCCAATATTTTGAAAGTTGATTACTTTTTTAAAACATGAGGTGGTATTAAAAAAAAATAAAAAAGATATAGGTGATTTAATTCACCCTCAAAATCTTAATACATATTCACTTTTTTTTATTTTTTTTATTTTGAGCTTAAATATTACTCCCCCTGTCTCTGAAAAGCTTGTTGTGCTTTTTTGGTACGGAGTTTAAAAAAAAAATGTATTAATTAAAGAATTGACTATTGAGAGATAATTTCATAAATTTTTATATATAAAATAAATAAAATACTTTGGATGGAGGGTATGGTATATCACAAAAGTAATGAAATGAAAAAATAATCAAATAAATATACAAATTTATCTTTAAAGCAATTAAACTTCCAAATGAAAAAATAAATATACTAAAACCTTACTTATATTTTAATATTTTAAAATAAAAGTAATAGACTTTTGATAATTTTAGTATATAGATTTATTTTCTAATTAATTAAGTTTAGTTGATTTTTCTAATGGTTAATTAGGTAAGTTAATTGGATTTTTTTAGTAACTAATCGAGGAGTGAATTTATTTGAGATTTCTTTTTCATATTATAATTTTTCAGAATTTTTGAAATAATTATTTAGTATTTATTTTCAAAATTTAAAAATATTACTTTGTATTTTAATTAATATTCATATTTTTTTATGAATTAATGAATATAAATTGGTCTTTATTATATAGAAATTATATAAAAACAAAAGAACATGTCACATGTTAAAAATAAAATAAAAAATCCACATGTGTGTTCATCTTCTATTATTGATAAAAAGACAATATTCAAAATTGGAAAAGTCTCATGTGCACTTATGTATACGTGTACTTGAGTTGATTTTGACCAATCAACGATAAAAGCTTGAAACTTTTTTTTTGAGTTTTTTTTAATTTTTTTTTTCTGAAAATGTGTATGTTAGTATATTGAAAAGTGCATCTTCATTTTTAATGAAAAATGCATGTTACTATATTGAAAAGTGCAACATTATTTTTAATGAAAAATGTATGTTATTATAACTGAAAAGTTTATGTTATTTTTACTGAAGAATGTATGTTATTATAGCTGAAAAGTGTAAGTTATATTAATGAAAAATGTATGTTACTATATTGAAAAGTGTATATTACTATATTGAAAAGTGTAACATCGTTTTTCCTGAAAAGTGTATGTTACTATATTGAAAAGTGCTACATCGTTTTTAATGAAAAATGTATGTTGCTATATTGAAAAATGCAATATCGTTTTTAGTGAAAAGTGTATGTTACTATATTAAAAAGTGTTAGATATTATAACTTAAAAGTGTAAGTTATTATACCTTGGAAAATATAAGTTATATTAATGAAAAATGTAAGTTATTATAAGTTAAAAGTGTATCATTAATAATAATAATAATAAAAGTGCAAGGTACTTTTATAATCTAGAAAAACTGATACTATTTTTTTTTAAAAAAAAAATTGTTACTAGTTTTACATATTTTATTAGTTATTACTTACACTTTTATTATTATTAAGGGTTAATAGTAAAATAAATCACAATCTTTAGTGTTTTTATCAATTACAACACATTTTTTTTTTCTTTGCAATTCGATACACCACCTTTTTAAGTTTTACAATTTAATACACTGATGGATATTCCGATCAATTTTAATATGATGTGGCGTCGGAAATACAAAATTCGCCAAGATGTCGCCATGTAGACTACCAACCTTTTTTTTTTTAATATTTAAAAAAATTCAAAACTCTAATAAACACAAAATAAAAACTACATTTTAAAACTCATTTTTTATTTCTCCATGACTCTCACGCTCAAATTTCCGGTTAGGAAAATAACTAGTTTAATCCAATGATTTATTATTATATATTTACTAGAAAGGTCTTATTTTATCAAGAACCAGTTATTATCGATTGGTGAAGATACACTAGAGCGCTGTATCTATTTACATAGAACAAATAAACACATTCAAATATATGGAAGTTTGAACAATTCAAAAATATTTATTAAAATGAAAAAATTCAACTCAGATGTGTTGTTATTCATCATGATTATCTATTCATTGACAGAAAACTAATTACCGTACGCGTATGCAAGAGGATGCCACGATTCATGAATAATTATAACAAAATATTTTTGTTGCTTTATTTTTTCCTAATTACGAATAAAGCATATTTATTAAACAAATTGCACATACACATTCTTCTATAATTATACAACAGTAGCGCAAACCCTAGAAGAGTCATTAAACTAAATCATGAACAACACAAAACCCATAATAAGACAAAAATTGTACTCCTATTTGCTAAGTCAGTGGTTTAATATTATGTATAATAAATAATTAATTAGTTGGCAGTCTACGTGGCGACAACGTGACGAATTTTGTATTTTCGGTGCCACTTCATATTAAAATTGGCCGGAATATTTATAGGTGTATTAAATTGTAAAATTTAAAAAGGTGGTGTATCGAATTGCAAAGAAAAAAAAGAATATGTTGTAATTGATAAAAACACTAAAGTTCGTGATTTATTTTGCAATTAACCATATTATTAATGATACACTTTTGATTATTAGTAGTTGTACATTTATAATCTAAAAAAACTAGTGCTAAAATTTTAAAAAATAATTGTTACTAACTTTACACGTTTTATTAGTTACGCACTTTTATTATTATTAATGATACACTTTTGATTATTAGTATTAGCACTTTTATAATCTAGAAAAATTGGTGTTAAAATTTTTGAAGAAAAGTGTTGTTAATTTTAAACATTTTATTATTTACTACTTGCACTTTTATTATTATTAATGATACACCTTTGAGTTATTAATACTTGCACTTTTATAATTTAGAAAAAAAAAGTATGCTAAAATAAAAAAATAAATAAAAAGGATGTTACTAATTTTACACATTTTATTATTTACTACTTGCACTTTTATTATAATTATGGTACACCATTTAGTTATTAGTACTTGCACTTTTATAATTTAGAAAAATTGGTGCTAAATTTTTATCGAACTTGTGACATTGTTGTAAAACAATCAAAGGACAGTTTCACCTGTCGACTGATAAATAAATGCTATAATTTCATACATGGATATGCATACTAATATGCACGGAAAAAGGGTACATGCACTTTACATATGTGCATATGTGAAATGCATTATACGATATGCATGTATACATGCATACGGTAATGTGCATATCTAATGTTCTTCCATCTTCATCGTCATCAACACTTCATCAACACTTAATCTTTCTTCCATCTTCATCGTTCCGAAACCAAAAAATAAAATTGATCTGAACAAAAAGAAAAAATAGATCCTGAATATATTCAAAATCAAACTAATTAAAAAACTCAGTAACAAAATCAAACTAATTAAAAAACTCAAAATAAAAAAACATAGGCAACAACTGAAATCTCGTCTTTGACCTCTGTTCCTTCAAATTCCACAGATTCAGTTTCTTCTTCAATGTCAACTTTCTTCATTGGATCAGATCTACACCTCATTAGTTTCTTCATTGGATCAGATCTACACCTCATTAGCAACAGAGCATTTTTAGGAGGTATACAAATGCTCACTCTAGCTTCTTCTTCATTTACAACGATATCCTTGAAAACGTGCCTTTTAGAACTCCTAAGCAGATCACAAAAGGGATGCTTAAAAGTTACAACAGGAAAATATACAACGAAAGCCTATATAGTGTGATTGAGCCATATATACATCGAAATTAACCAATAACTCCTCCTTCAATTAACAAAATTTATGCAAAAATCAAGGGTAACCGCATAAGCATACTAGAAAGAAATAAAGATTCGACAAAATAGAGCAAAAGTTTATAGGAATCTCAACAAAATAAAGCAATCGCTACACAACTGAAATAAAATCCCAGCTGATCTTCATTGCTTCCGAGAACAGTTAAAATAAGCGTGCGAACTTTCAGAAAAAACTACATCAAGGCCGAAATCATAAATACACATCTACAAACTCAATCAACGATCAAAATTACTAAGGTCAAACACTCGACGGAACAATTGTGCCAAATTACGACAAAAATATGCTTAGTAGAAAATAAAATTCGTCCAAAACTGAGAAAAAACAAGTTAAACTTCAATTCCATGAAAAAGAAAAAAACGCAACATACTCGTAAACTCTTGGCTCATCTGCTCAAGAATCTCCTCTTTGTGCCCAAACCCTATGCGATTGTAGTTGTCGCTCCTCGTCAGGTTGTGGCGAAAAGCCTTAGCGTTAAACCCAGACTCCACGGAGAAGGAGGGGGTGGCAGCTTCTCCACCGAAAGAGCATCGGATGGAAGACGGTTGCCGTTGTCGTTGCCGGAATATTCTAGTCTCCGGCAAGGAGAGCTCGGTGCCTGTGGAAATACGAGAGAATTGCAGAGAAATTGCCATGTGCACAACGGAAACTCAGATCGAAAGGCCAGATCGGCCACCCCGAACCACCAGAAGCATCTCCGCCGGAAACATCTCAGCCATGGTGGTAGAAGACCTCCGGCGAAGGTTTAGAGCGACGCCTCGTGGGAGATAGAGTCGACGGCGAACAGATCAGCCATGGCGAAGGGGGCGACGACCATGGCCATGGAGGGGCGGCGAGGAGGCCGTGGGTAGCGACGCCGCTTGAGAGATGGAATTGCACAAGGCGACGGCAGCGGTAGGATGGTGGGGAGAGGGAGAGAGCTAGGGTTTTGATTTTGATTTTGAACGAATGAGTAGAATGAATTAAATGAATTGGGAGATTTTTATTTATACAAGGGTATTCTTGGTTTTTTTGCTCTAAGTTGACTCTATTAAAAAATTTTAAAAGTTGTAGGTTCTATTAGAGTAAGGTGTTATAGGAATGACTTTATTAGGGAATAATCTCTTAATCAATTTCTTATAAGAAATTGAGTTGACTTGGTCAACTCTAAACCTAAATATTCAAGAATATTGTGAATAAAATTTTTGACTTGGTCAATTTTTTTTTATTGGTAATTTTTTTTTTGAAAACGTGTGTGTTGAAAAGTGTAAGTCAGTATTACTAAAAAGTGTAACACATTTTTTTATTGAAAAGTGTAAGTCACTATAATTGAAAAATGCAACACAACTTTTAATGAAAAGTGTAAGAAAATACGACTAAAAGGTGTAACATAACATTACTAAAAAGTGTAAGTCGTTATAATTGGTAAGTCAATATAACTGAAAATAGACTATGTCCAACAGTTTGAGCTACATCAATTAACATACATTTTTTTTGCGTTTTTATATTTATTGTTGATCCAACCCATTTTTTTAAATGGGAATTGAGTCTATAGAAGACCTACCCATGTTAAATTATATATATAAAAAAAAGGGAAAATATCACTTTTGGTCACTGAACTTTACCACTTTTCACATTTGGTCACTCACATTTAATCACTATCAAAATTTGTCACTCAGTTATTCTTTTCTATCAATTTTGATACTACCGTTAGTTAATCCGTCATTAACTAACAGAGAAAATGTTTTGAGCGCCCACTCTTCATTTTCCTCTTTTAATTCATAAACCCTAAACTCTGACCCTGGAAGAATTTCTCCTAACAAATCTTTTTCATCTAAATCTTTCATTGCTTTGCATTGAAGCTTTGAATTCTAGTTGCTCTAACAACTTTCCACAATGCCTTCTTAACTACAAAAAACCATCTTTTTTTCATGTTACCGCAAAGTTGTTGTACACAAAATCTGTTATCAGCGTCAGGAAATGGACTCTCAAATGCTGGAATCAACCTGCTTGTCACTCATGAAATCCAAGCATTATCCCGCAATGTTAGAAACAACTCCCAAGTATCTCTGGTTTCACTCTTCACTACTGCAAACAAATTGTTGTTGGGATCTATCCCAACTGCAGTTAAAAGCTGACCATACTCTTTTAGAAAACAACCATCAACCCCAATAACCTTCCTACAAGCTTTAAAACCTTGTTTGCAGGCCTCAAAACATATATACCTCTGAAATTGAGATTGAGATGCACTACCTTCACCATCATTGTGATAGACGACAGTAGGGAGGAGAGGAAAGATGGGTTTAAAGAACGCAAGAAATGGTATTCGAATGGTGTTTGGAAGATACAAATCCCTCGAAAGGGCCACATAAAGATTTCTCTTCTGCCACAAGCCAATAGGCTGCAAAACTAACAATTCAATTCTTGATAACCAACTGGTAACTACCCTCCCTCATATATAGAGAGAGGTTACAATGCATGATAAATTCCTAAGTTACCCTTCTATTATTTTAACTCTCCTTTTGTACACTTTGAAGATAGGTGGTTGTCTATCAATTGCCTCCCTGTTCGAAGCAACCTTGTCCTCAAGGTTTCTGGAAATTGTCCCCGAAAATCACTCTCGTCCATCCAAGTACTCAAAGAGTCGTCTTAATTTTTCCACTTGACCAAAAGCTGATCGATTGTCCCATCGTGTGTGGCAGCGGAGCGTCTGCCCAGAACGGCCTCTGGCACATATACGTCGGTATCGGTGCTGTACTCCTCTGGTAAAATAGATGTCGTTGCTGCTCTCCAATAGCCGGTTTGAGAAGTGACACATGAAAAACTGGGTGTATGCGGCAATCGTCAGGTAGGCATAGGCGATAAGCCACTTCTCCAACGCGGTCGATAACTTTAAACGTTCCATAGAACTTGGGGGCAAGTTTGGCATTGGTGCTGCCGAGGAGGGTCTTCTGGCGGTACAGTCGTAGCTTCAAAAACACCATATTGCCTGCTTTGAACTCCACGTGGCGACGATGTTTGTTGGCCTCCCGGGTCATGTGCTGTTGGGCCCGTTCTAAATGCCACCTGAGTGATAGCAATGCTTCGTCACGCTGTTGGAGTGAGTCCGCCAATGCTTTGGTGCGGATTTCACCGATCATGCACGGGTGGAGCACTGGCGGTGGTCGGCCATAAATAGCTTCGAACGGCATCGTCCCTGTGCCGGTGTGGAACCCGGTGTTATAACAGAATTCCGTCCAAGCTAGCCATTTACTCCATTCTTTTGGTCAATCGGACGCAAAACACCGTAGGTAAGTTTCCACACAGTGATTCAAAACCTCTGTTTGGCCGTCGGTTTCCGGATGGTAGGCCGAGCTCATACGTAACGTAGTACCTGTGGATTTAAAGATAGGGTCACGATCACTTACAATGGAGAAGGGAATCCCATGAAGTCGAACAATTTCTTAAGCGAAAGCCTCGACCACTGTTTTTGCTGTGAACGGATGGGAGAGAGCAATGAAATGCCCATATTTTGAGAACCTGTCCACGGCCACGAGGATGCAGTCGACCCTAAACGAACGTGGTAGACCCGTGATGAAATCCATCCCTATATCTTCCCATACTCGTGTTGGAATAGGCAGGGGGTTTAGGAGCCCGGCTGGCGATCGCGTCTCATATTTCTGTCGTTGGCATGTGTCGCATTGAGCCACAAATTTGATTAAGTCCTTCAACATTCCCTGCCAATAAATCGAGGCCGAAATACGTTTGTATGTGCGCAGGCCTCAGGTGTGGCCTCCCATAGGGGAAGTGTGGTACTCGGTTAACAGTTTCTAGACCCAGCGCGACCCTTTTGGCAGCACGAGGCGATGTTTGTAGAGAAGTACCCCCTGGGTGATGGTGTAATGCTTGGGGACGGGTCCCCCATCGCGAATGGCTGCTTTGATCTTTGTCAAGGCTGGGTCTGCGTCCACTTCTTGAAGGAGCATGTCCCAGTCGAGCCATGTTGGAGAAGATACGGCGTGAAGGTCAGTCTCAGGACTATGGTCGTCGATGTCATAAATTTGGGACAAGGCGTCCGCTGCTCTATTCGGTGCCCCCTCTTTGTAGGTAATCGTAAAATCATATCCCAAGAGTTTGGCAGCCCAATTTTGCTGTGCCAGAGTGGTTAAGGGCTGAGACAGGAGGTGTTTAAGACTTTGGTGGTCGGTGCGGACAGTGAATCGTCGGCCAAGAAGATATGGACGCCAATGTTGGATGGCCAACACTAGAGCCATTAGTTCTTTCTCATATGCAGATTTGGCGAGGAGGCGTCCGGACAGATTCTTGCTGAAGTAAGTTTTTGGCTGCATGTCCTGCATTAAGACGGCGCCGATTCCTCGGCCTGCGGCGTCACATTCAATAACAAAGGGCTGCTCGAAGTCGGGAATGCCCAAGACCGGGGCGGTGGTAAGGGCAAGCTTGAGGGCCTCGAAAGCCGATCCCGCCTCCGCTGACCACGACCATTTCTGGAGGCTATCCTTTTTCAGAAGGTGTGTTAAAGGTGCTGCAATCGTTCCATAATTTTTGACGAAGCGCCGATAGTAGCCGGTGAGGCTGAGAAACCCGCGCAATTGGCGAGGGGTGGCTGGGGTGGGCCAATTTGTGACTGCTGCAATTTTCGAAGGATCCATCGTTAGGGGTGTGCACCAGTCCAAAACCGGACCGGACCGGGACCGAAATCTTACCAAAAGGTCGGACCGGAGACCAGACCGAAATCTATCCGGTCCGGGTTTGGACCGGTTGGATCGAAATTGTTTTTTTTTTTAATTTATGGAAGCAAGAACAAGATTGATGAATTTGTGTATGAAAATTAAAGTGTTTGCTCTTCATTACGTCAATGTGAATTTTATTTACATTGTTATTAATGATCTTTTGACCCTAAAAATAAATTAAATATGTTTGTTAAATTATACATTTGTAAAAAATGTAATAAGATCTCAACACATTTTCACCAATTACTTGGTTTTGAAAAATAATTGAGAGTGCATTAGTAAAAAAATATAAAAAAAAATTTTTAAAAAAAATTCCGGTACAAACCGGTCCGGACCGGAAAATTCCAGTCTTGGACCGGACCGGAATCTAACCGGTCGGTCCGGTTCCGGTCTTTTTTCCGGTCCGGTTTATTTTTGAACACTCCTATCCATCGTGATTCGTGACGCCATTGGCTGAGACGAGGTGCCCCAAATATTCCACTGTGGTCGTGCCGAACGAGCGCTTTTTAGTGTTGATGACCAGGCCATTGTCCCGGAGGATAGCTAAGGCCGTACGTAAATGAGTGATGTGATCCTGCCAAGAAGTACTGTAGATTAGTATATCGTCAAAGAAAACAAGTATGAATTTACAAAGGTGGGGACGAAAGATATCGTTCATAAGGGCCTGGAATGTCGCGGGGGCGTTTGTTAGGCCGAAAGGCATGACCAAGAACTCATAATGGCCCGAATGCGTCCGGAAGGCAGTCTTTGGAATATCAAATGCCGCGATCCGAATCTAATGGTAACCCGAATGAAGATTGATTTTACTGAAGTAGGCAGCACCGTGTAGCTCGTCGAGGATTTCTTGGATGATTGGAATGGGGTACTTATCGGGTATTGTTGCCTTGTTGAGTGCCCTATAGTCCACATAAAATCTCCAAGAGCCGTCTTTCTTTCGGACGAGTAGAACGGGGCTTGAATACGGGCTGGAGCTCGACTGGATAATGCCGGCTGCAAACATTTCTGATACGAGAGTTTCCATTATGTCCTTTTGTGTATGGTCGTACCGGTATGGTCGGACTGACACGGGAGCAGCCTTGGGGTCCAAGGTGATCCGATGATCGCACGGTCGGCTGGGGGAAGGCCAATAATTGGGGCCGTGATAGTCGGGTAATCGGCCAGAATTGAGCGGATGTGGGCATCACGATCAGCATCTGTCGGAGGGATATGGGGGGTTCCCTCGACCTACAACAGTCAGGTCTCGTCCTCCGGGTCAAGGCGAACAAGCTCGGCCAGGGAGCACGCTTTCTTTGTTAGTGTGGGGTTTCCACGAAGAGTGATGGTCGCCCCATTTACTTTGAACGACATTGTGAGGTTCGACCAATTAGCTGTGATATCGACTAAGGAAGCGAGCCATGATACGCCCAAAATTAGATCGACACCGCAGAGTGGAAAAACGTAGCAATCTGTCAAGAAAGTATAAGAGTGGAGTATTAGTGGTATGTTATAACAAATGCCACTCATGCAAACCTGAGTTCTGTCCCCCAGAGTGACAGAATATTTTATGGTTGGGTCGATCGGAAGGCCCAGCTTGGCTGCCACTTTGTCGGAGATGAAGCAGTGACTAGCGTCGCTGTCTATCATGGTTAGGAGGCGACGATCGTTGTGTCGAGCAAATAATTTCAACGTCTGGGCAGAATCAAAGCCCGTGGATGATAGCTCGGACAACTGAAGGGTTTGTAGAGTGGGTGGATCGTCCTCTAGATGGCCGTCGGCGTCAGGCTGGAGCGGGGATTGGGGGTCGTCATCCAAGGCACCGATGACGATTGCGAGGGTGCGTTGGGCACATCTGTGAAGGGGGCCGAACGGCTGGGCGCATTGGTAACATTTCCCTTTTGCCATATATCCGCGCGCCTCTTCAGCAGTTAAGTGTTTGGTGTTTCTTGCGGGTATGGGTCCCGGGGGATTTGGGGACGGCTGTGAAGATGGAAGGGCGCCCACTGGAGGCGGAACGGATGCGGAAGAGGTCGGTAATTGAGATGGGGTGGAAGTTGCCGGTCGAACTGACCCGGACTGTCTCCACGGAAGGGGCTTCGCGGGGGTTGTAGGCGGTTTCGCTGGACGGCTAACTCATTGGGCCGCGACAATCGCTGCGAAGACGTCGGTCATCTCAGAGTCTTGAATGCGTTCTCGAATCGAATCTTGTAGGCCGCCCAAGAACATACCCAAGTAATGTTCGGCTGGAAGAGATGGTAGTTGTGCCACACGTTCCGCAAAAGAGAGCAATATAGTCCTCGACGGAACCTGTCTGGCGAGTAGCGTGCATCGCTTCGTATGCATTAATAGCAGAGTGGTCGCCAAACCGGAACAGAAGATCGTGAGTGAGGGTTTGCCAAGAAATGGAAGCGTTCCGTCGGAGGGCCCATTGGGCCCAGAACATAGCCCGGCCGAACATGGCAATTAAGGCCAGTTTGACACGATGTTCCGCGTGTGTTTCGTGGACCAAGAAGAACTGTTCGGCCTGGGCTACCCAGGCAATTGGGTTGGATCCGTCGAAATTGGGAAGTTCCATCTTGGGCCACTTCGCCGTGTAAGCTGGGAAGGACGAAGGTTGTGGGGTGTCGTTGGGGCGTGATACTGGTGCTGGTGGTGAGGGGTTGGACTGGGTGATGGGTCCAGACCGAGTGGGCGGTGGAACCCGGGCCGTAGACTGGGCCAGAACAGCGTCCAGTTTGGCGGCGAAGAGTTGGAACTATTTGTCTATCGTCGCCGTTTGGGTGGCGAACTGGTTGTCGATGGCCGTGAATCGGTGTCCAAAGTCGTTCAGGCGGTTCTCCATCCCTTGGACCGAGGCTGCAGTCTCCGTTAAGGCGCTTTGGAGTTCGGTGATCGATTGCTCCAATGAATCGATACGTTCTTTCTGCGTCATGGCGGCAAAAAGCGGCAGGTCTGGACCACTTGATAGACGACAGTAGGGAGGAGAGGAAATATGGGTTTAAAGAACGTAAGAAATGGTATTCGAATGGTGTTTGGAAGATACAAATCCCTCGAAAGGGCCACATAAAGATTTCTCTTCTGCCACAAGCCAATAGGCTGCAAAACTAACAATTCAATTCTTGATAACCAACTAGTAACTACCCTCCCTCATATATAGAGAGAGGTTACAATGCATGCTAAATTCCTAAGTTACCCTTCTATTATTTTAACTCTCCTTTTGTACACTTTGAAGATAGGCTTGTCAGTCAATTTCAACACCAGATGATCAGGATTAATCATTAACAACTCTTCACAATAATCCTTTATTTTACCAACTTCTTCACATATTGCTTTCCAACCCAATTTGACTTAATACTTTCATTATTGTAATTCCAGATTTCCAGGAGCATTTTGTGTGTTGTGGATTGTAATTTGTAAGCTTTAATCTGCCATGATCTTTTATTATGCATTGGAGATACCCACACATACCACTCACATCCCTCTTTTCTACATATACTTTGATGAAAAGATAAGTCCAACCTTAACTCAGACTTTCTAGATTTAGTTACTTCATTAAATTTGAGAAATTTAGGCAATACTCTCAAACTTATTGTATCTGCACATAAAAAAAAATGTTGGTTAATAAACCATATAACGTTAAAGGTAAAAGTTATAGAAATTTATTGTATTTGGGTGTAGAAGCATTCTTGTTCCTTTTAGACATTTAGTACAAACTCAAAATCACAGTTCTTCGTACAAACTCAAAATCACATTTGGGGTTTAGAGTTTAAGAATTAAAAGAGGGAAAATGAAGAGTGAGCGCTCAAAACATTTTCTACGTTAGTTAATGACGGATTGACTAACGACAGTATCAAAATTGACAGAAAAGAATAACCGAGTGAAGTTCAGTGACCAAAAAATGCAATAGATCTCAACAATTTTACCTCACATCCTCACCAATTACTTAATTTTAAAAAATAAGTGAGGGTGCATTAGTAAAAAAGTATAAAAAATATTTAAAAAAAAATAAATTCTGATCTAGACCGGTCAGAACCGAAACCCCCGAATCCTAATTTTTTATGAACCGGAATCTAACCTGTAGAGCCGCTCCCGAACCGTTTCTTATCTTTTTTCTGGTTCAATTTTATTTTGCACACCCCTAAGTTAAGTAGAAAACTGCTTTGAGGGGAGGATTTTATTTTTTAAATCCAAATGAGAGGGGGTGTTTTTGCTTTTCGGGGGAAGTAAACAAAGAATGAGGAGAAGAGGGGTGCAGTATATATGTACGAAAACGAAGAGTTGTCCCTTTATTTCAGAAGAGCGCCGATAAATTGGCGCTCTAATTTATTTTAGTAAATATTCTACAGACATAAATACTTGATTAAATTTTTTTGAAATATTTGAAAAATAAATAAGATTTATTTTAGTAAATATTCTACAGACATAAATACTTGATTAAATTTTTTTGAAATATTTGAAAAATAAATAAGAATGGACTTTTCCTCAGTCAAAACCAGGAAAATAGAGGGTTGACAATTTGTCTTTAAACTAGAATTTAATTACCAAAAATAAGTTTTGACATATTTCAAGTAATAGTTAAAATTTCAAACACACACTGCATTGCAAAGATACCATACAAGTGTTTGCACCGTCAGTTTCAGACTTTGGTTTTACTAAATAAAAAGAAAATCACAAAAATAAATTAAATTAATAAGCCACACTAGACCAGACGCCGTATACATATATATAAACAAACATATGAAAAAATTATTGTACTTAAAAAATCATCTAAAGCCCACATATAATAATACCAGATAATTCACTAGATCCAACCTGTATCTTTCTTTTTCCACCCTGTGTCCATCCTTGCAACAAAAAGAATTCAAATCGAAACAGATATGTAAACAATGTGATTCTTCACTAGTCATCATAAGTGCATGAATTCTTGAGGGCGATGGGAGCATTCAGTTTCTTAGAATTGTAGACGATTGAACACTCGATCTTCTTGTAGAATTTAGGCTTCACCAGTTTTCCCAGAACATAAGCTCTCGATCGAACTGTAAATGCCAGTTTTAATGGGACGGGCAAGGTGGTCAACCCTGTTGAGGTGCTCAAACTAGCTCCACTTCCGTACAGTGGAATCTTGTCTCCTATCACTGATACCACCATGTTTCTCTGGCTCTTTCTTGATTGATAGAATTTCTTCATCTGTAATTCCCATTTTCACAAACCAGAAAAATAAACTATTAGGGCAAAAAATTACACGCAGCAGTTGCACATTGTACTGTAATATAGGTGCAAGTTTGACTCATTCACAAAAATAAAAAATGTACTAATTAGAAGTATTAGTGTGTATGAAGGAAAGTATTAGTTGATAGGTTGAACAATATCAAGTACGTTTTCAATATACTTATACTAATCCTTTAATAATCATGCAAACTATTAGGCTTACATGTAGGCTGAAACAACATACTGTACTACTTATACTTTTAAAAATTTTAATCATATATATGAATTAATACTTTTCGATTGTTTTTTTTCTATGATTCACAAAAAATTATACAAGAACAGCTTAGCCACACTAATACTTCTAATCACATGAACTAATACTATTCAATATGTTTTTCTATAATTTGCAAAAAATATAAAATAACACCTTGGTTGAAATTTCTTTAATTTTTATACAACAAGTTTAAGCAAGAAAATTGAGGTAGCATCATTTTCAAGAATTTCATGATGTTTAATCTGAAGTTTTCCAACTTACATTTCCAGAGCCAATGGGGAGCTGTGAGTAAGACAGATCCACCGGGGTGGATCCAACGTGAAGCCCGAAAAAGGTAGCTGTGTTATGAAAAGTGAGCTTCAGGGTGGAGTTTATGGAGATCATATCGGTTGAAACTCCGGTAGCATCTGAACCAGCTTGAACCATAAACCTCTCAAACGTAATGCTCTGCCATCAAAAACATCACATTCATATCAATACTTGGAGATTAATTATGATGATTGCAAATCAAAAAGAAGTATGCTGCTTCATTCTTATAAGAGGCATTTGATGACATGAATTCTAAATTCTACTCCTAAAGCTAAGCATTGAATTGAAGACAACAAGAAACCTCATTCCATTAGAAACAAAGGTAAATTATCAGAAATTTCCTAAAAACTGAACAGATAGATCATAATCAAAACCCTGAAGAATTCAATCAAACATATATACCTTCATGATGATCTTGGGCTTCATTGGTTTACTGGCAGCATACAAAATCAAAGCAAAAAGCGAAAAAAGCACAATAAAACCCACAACAAAAGCAAGAAAATAGCATCTGCGGGGCAATCCTTTCTGCGATTCCTCATCTTCCAGCAATCCTTCCTCTTCAATCACATCGCACTCCTTCCAATTCTTCTGCCCACCCTTCCTTCCCGCAGATCCGGCGTCGTTTGGTGAAACCTTCCTCGATCCGGGCTTAAGCGACCCCGAGAAGCGGCTGGTGGAGGATTCCCGGGAGTGGTGGCCCACGGAGGACTGTGAGCGCGGCGGAGACCCCATGGGGCTTCCCATCACTGGGGTCGAGTGGAACGACGTCGTCGTCTTCTCCCCATCGTGCGAGTCACGTGACGGGCTCTGCACGTAGTACACCGGCCGCCGATTGTGATCCGGCGACGACGGAGCTAAGCTGGTTACCTCAGAGTCCGTCTTTGCGTGCATCGTGTTTGTGAAATTGCCGGAGAGAAATTTTGCTGAAATTTAGGGGCACAGAAATGAGTGTGAAATTTCAGTCACTCTAGACAAAGACTCAAAACTGACGCTGGGAATTCCGATTTAGATTTTTCTTTTCTTTTATAATTTAATTATTTTATTACTGTTTCCGAAAATCTTTCTTTTGTGTTTTTTTATTAAATAATGGCTGGCAACTGGCGACAACTATTCCGTTCTGTCTGGATTCTAAATCATGAATAAGAAACTAAATATAAATATTTTATGTCATAATCTTGAATTACAATCGTCAAACCAATTATGAATTGTAGCTCAGTCAACATTTATTTTATGTCATAATCTTGAATTACTATCTTCAAATCATAAAAAAGGAAAGTGAAAAATTTATAGTGAAATTGAGGAAATATTTATTACTTCCTCTATTTCACTATAAGTTTCACACTTTCCTTTTAGGATGTTTCACACTAATTTTTTATTTCATTTTTTTTTGGATATTATTTGTTTTTCTCTCAATCATATCACTTACATTTTATCTACTCTCTCCGTCTGTCTATAAGTTTCACGTTACTTTTTGGCACAGAGATTAAGAAAAGTGATTAAATAATACATATAGTACAAATGATTTAATTGAGAGAGGAGAGAAAAAATAAGATATAAAGTGAAGTGTAAGAAAAAGTACTTACCAAAAAGGGTATGAGAAGCTTATAGACGGACAGACCAAAATGGTAAAATGGGAAGCTTATAGGCGGACAAACCAAAATGGTATAATGGGAAGCTTATAAGCGGACGGAGGGAGTATTATTTTATCATAATTCATCTTACATTCATCAACTATTTTCTCTTTTCCCATCACATTACTTGTACTACATCTATTATTTTATCATATTTTTTAATTAAAACATCCCAAAGAAAGGAGAAACTTATACGGGAACGGAGGAAATACTATATTAGGCTATCTTTGGTAGGATTCACAAATTTATATTTATACATAATTTATTTATTTATTTGATACAAGAGATAATTCATAAAATGATGAATAAAATATTAATATTTTATGTGTATTTAATTGAAAAGACCAAATTACATTTCTATTGACTTTGTAGAAATAAAGATGGAGATAAAGATTGATAGATCTTTTTTACATGATCTTATACTCTTTCGTTCAACAATAATTTTGATTTTTTTTTTTTTAGAATTCTACAATAACTTTCACACTTTTAAAATGAAAAATCCGTTATAAATTAAACTCTAATAATATATACAATTTGACACAAAATGTCATTACTTTTGACCCCACACAAGCACACAAATCAACTAATTTATTTACTTTATACATAAAAGTTTACAAATTACACTTCAAAATTCTACTCATCATTACATTTACTTAATACTAGTGTAAGACCCGCGTTTTACGCGGGGTTAAAATAAATTTATAATATATTTTAATTTATTAATTAAAAATAATCTTTTAACCATGTATAGTAGACTTAGCAGTATGGATTTATAATTTTTTTATTATGCTGTTAAAAAAAGAAAAAAAAAATGTTGTAGATATAAACATTTTCGTGTAAAATTAAAAATATTGTTGTAGTAAAATTTATATAGGACCAAGAGCTGGTGGAAAGTCATTTTGGGACGTTTCGAAAAGAAAATTGTAAAACTTATTATGGAATATTCCGAAAAGTAAATGTGATAACTATTATGAAACTATTGGAGTACAAAATCTAATAAAAATATTGTATTTCTATAAATTTTATAATTATTACTATAAAATAAAATTTTGTCTTTAATATTTTCACACAATAATTGATTTTATATATAAAAAAAATGATTTAACAGCGGCAAATGCTAGTATAATGTCCACCACAAGAGTCGGTGGGTCATTCCATTCATGATGAATTGTAAAGTTCCTAACAACTCTAGGCAAATTGTGTGTCATAGTATTGACCACACTATTGACATACTTCACAGGGAGAAATTTAAGTATGGATTCAGATCGCATGTGTTGAATGAATTTAGAGTCTCACAAAATAGTTCAATTTACGTCATTTAAGTTTAAAAATTAATAACTTCTAAAAATCTCATTACAAAATCTAAATATCTCATTAAAAATATGAGAACTCGTTAAAATTAAAAATTATAAAAAAAATTTAAATAAAAATTCTAAAAATTTAAAAATCCTAAAACTAAAAAATTCAAAAAATCTCATTAATATTTTTAAAAAATAAAAAAAATATCATTAAAATTTCTAAAAATCTCATTAAAACTTTATAAGTGTATATATTAGAAATTACAAATTATAAGAATAATAAAAATTATAAATATTTCATCAAAAATATCACCTTGAGTCCGCCTTGATAAACCATGCGTCCAAAATTCATTCTAATGAGATTTTATTTTACACATTTATTTAAATTTATATATTTTTTAATCTTTTGAGATTTTCAAATTTTTAATGAGAGTTTTAGAAAATTTAATTTACACAATTTCAAATTTTTTGAATTGTAGAATATTTAATATTTTTTTTAGGATTTTAAAATTTTATCTTACACATTTTATAGTTTAAAACTTAAGTTATATGTAAAACAAAATTTTCTCCACAGATATGCAATATTTTTTGAACTAATTTATGTGTGATGTTGATTCAAATGAAAAATACTTATTATTTGAACTAAAAACTTGGATAGTGGAAAAAATGAAAATAGTTAGTGTCAATAATGATAAGATAGAAATTACGGAGAATAATAAGATCCAAGTTGACTATTGCACATTATATAAATTAATTTATCTATATCAAGGATTCTTATAAATAATACTACTCCGTAAGGTATATTTATGGTCGACAAAAATTAATACATTGACTCCGTCAATTATAGAGGAAATTTTGTTTTTAGTCCTATAAGTTTAAGACATTCCAAAATAAATTTTTTAAGTTTTAAATTTTACAAAATACATCCTTTATGTTTCAAACTTTCAATTTCAATCATTTTTTATTTAATTTTAATCATTTATCTTTTAAAAGAATGAAGTGGTGACTTGGCACTTCATGTATTAAAAAAATGTACACATCATCATGCCAAATCATTATTTCTTCTATTAAAAAAAAGAAAATAAGAGTTATTTGAAAAAAGAAAAAAAAGTTATCTATCCAAAAAAATAAATAAATTATCTTGCTCTAAACCAATTATTTCACTAAAAAACTTAAACAATTACAAAAAGAAGGGGATATATTTGTAAAAAAAATTGTCATATGATATAATTGTAAAATAAAATAAAATCTAGTTTTATTTTTACAAAGAAGTAATCTTTTAATGTATTAGCTCAACAGTGCAACTGATAAGTAAGAGTATATTTTAAAGATACACATCTACGCACCCGTTAATGTGATTCTTCTTATATATTTCAAATAGATATGAGGTTATCTTTGTTAAAAAAAAAAAAAAAAAGATGTGAGATTATCTAAAAAAAATAGTCTTTATTATACGATGAAATTTAATTTTAACTTGAAATATTAATTTGTTTAAATTTAAAAGTGAGCAAAATAATTTATACATCCTGTATTAATTAATTAATTTTTGGATGTCTCAAACTTACTAAACCAATTTTTTTTCCTCAGCTTGTGTTATTCTCCAAAAAGCCTGATTCAATATTCTGTCATAATATTTTAATATAAATTTTGATTTGTCCCTATAATTCTTACTATTACTCAATCACTCAAAATTAATTAATTAATTAATACATAATGTATAAATTATTCGCTCACTCTTAAATTTAAACAAATTAATATTTCAAGTTAAGATTAAATTTTATCGTATGCGTAGATGTGTATTTTTAAAATATTGACAAAGATAACCGCATATCTATTTAAATATATAAGAAGAATCACATTAACGGGTGCGTAGATGTGTATTTTTAAAATATACTATTACGTAGTACTTATTTTACTAAAAAGTTATGCATCAGTTGCACTGCTGAACTAATACATTAAAAAATTACTTCTTTGTAAAAAAAAAAAAAAAAAACTATTTTATTTTATTTTACAATTATATCATATTTAAATTATTTTTTACAAATATATCCACTTTCTTTTGTAATTGTTTGAGTTTTTTTTTTTTAAATAACTCTTATTTTCTTTTTTGCAAATAGAAGAAATAATGATGTGGCATGATGATGTGACTTTTTTTAATACATGAAGTGTCAAGTCACCACTTCATTCTTTTCAAAGATAAATGATTAAAATTGAATAAAAAAAAATTGAAATTGAAAGTTTGAAACATAAAGGATGTATTTTGTAAAGTTTGAAACTTAAATGATTTATTTTGAAATGTCTTAAACTTATAGGACTAAAAACAAAATTTCCTCTAAATTGTATAAATTGAATTTTCACACACACCAAAATACACCCATACATCCGCTGACAATATTTTAAAATAACAGTATTTATTTTGGCTGATAATTCATATAAGTGAACTCTAGATTTGTCAATTATGTAATTACTAAAGTAATGTATTTTTTAGAGGTACCATTCAAAAATTGGTACAAATCTCTAATCAAATCAATTAATCAAATCAATTAAGAGATTGTGTGGAAGGTAACCGTAACGTCCGTATCCAACGGAAATAATTAAATGTGCACAAATCACCTGACAAATTAATATTGTAACTGTAACACTTAACTGAGTAAATTATGTACCAATCAATTTAAGTTTTTAGCAAATTTCCATTATATATAAGTGTTTAATTACCATTAAAGCTAATTCTCTACAATTTATTTTAAATATATTGTATACATGAATAATTTTAGAAAAAGTCAATTACCAAATAGTAACATTAAGCACAAATATTTCATACTATGAAAAAAAAACGTGTTTAAACAATAATCAATTAGAATTTTCATGTATGGATTTGTACAACTAATTAATTACTTAATTTTATATGATGTTAATGATAATTTTTTAAATAATGTTGTACGAAATGAATTACTCCAATAAATTAATTGAAGAAATTAGGTACGACGACCATATATAAAATACGAAATTTGATCAAAGTTAAAAATTGATACATATGTGATGATGAAAGGATAAATCCGCAATTTTAGGGTCTTTCTTAAATTTCGCTCATTAATTATTAATTTTCAAGTATTTTAAACGGTCCAAGAGTTTTGTATTATTGGAAATAATTAATGATTAATCATAATAATTTAAAAAATAATGCAATCAATACATTTAATTAAATGTTTCTAAAATTTAATTGAGTAAATTTAGGAACAATTAATTAAATTGCATGTGCTTAAAACAATAATATATTTAATGTGAAGAATTAATATAAATGAACTTAAAGTTTTATTTCCAAAATTCCATAAATTATTACCATAAATTTTGCTAATTGAAATAATTTTTACATTAAATTTATTTTAAAAGTTTTGCAAGTTGTTGACATAAAAAAAATTAGTAACATATCAAAATTATTTCTATATAATTTTGATTTTAAGAATTATTTCAATATTAGTTAACCGATTATAGAAAGTTTGTTGGAATCATATTTGAATAGAAAATAATTAATATCAGAATAAATTTTTAAGAAAATATTATTATTTAGTCAGTTAAATATTATAGAAAGTTGTCTCATGAAAATAATATTATCAAAATAAATCTTTAAATTACTTTAATTAAATAAAAAATAATTTAAATCAATGTCAACTAATATATTAGTTTATTATAAAACAATTTAACGTAAAATAATTCTCTACATAACAATTAATGAATAACATCGAAAACATATTAATTAATATTGATATGAAATTATAGTTGTACACGTTACTTTTGAAAAGGAAAAAAAAGGATAATATATTATTTTTTGTACATAAATATAATTAAATTAAAAAAAAAACTAAGAATATTTGTTTCATTTAAATAAAATATTTTCTTAAATCAGATGTATAATTTCGGTCCAAAATCTATACATAATTTACTACCTTAATTCAATTTTCAAATGTTGGTGAAGGAATATGTTATTTTAATATTAATTCTTGCATAATTAATGAATCTAGATTGCAAATAATTAAGTGTACAAAATAAAAATAAAAAGATTCAATGAACAATCGAGGCATAAAAAAAATCTTATAAACTAAAGAAGAATTTCGTCTTCCACTTCAATAGAATACAATAAGACCTAAAAAAAATTTATATACAACTAAATAGTCTAAATACTAAAAATGTATATAATGTATATCCCTATGTGAAAACTCTATAAAATCATCAAATCATTACAAATCCTATTTCTTCTAGGACTCGTCGCTACAATCATCTCTCCTTTTTTTTTCTACAACAATATAATTTCATTGTATCATTCACTACATACATACTTCTAACAAAAAGAGGAGTGGAAAAAAATTTAGTTGATAATTGTTGAACAATGTAACTGCTTTCAGATCTCATAATCTCGATCTCAGAGGCACCACTGAGAAGATCACACTTGAGAAAAACATGTTTAAAAATAAAATAGGCTTGAAAAATGTTTGGAGAGAAATGGAGTGGACTGAAAAAAATAAAAGGGATAAATGGTATTATATAAGAAATTGGATTAAGATCTAACGGTTAAGATTAATATGTTTAAATGAATGGTGAAGATTAAAACAAAAAAATAGAATGAATGAGGTTAAAAGATTTTTGAAATGAAAGATTATGGAGGAGAGAGGTTGAGGTAGAGTGGGTGTGGTGCTGACATGTGGCATAAGAGGGGTTTGCAAATATATATAGTATAGATGTGTGCCCACTTACCTATGAAAATTATTGCGAAACGGATGGAGTACATATTTATTCTAGGTGTCAAAATGGGTAAGCTTGGTGGGCGCCCCCCTATAAAAAAGTGGATTGAGCTGAATAAATACACACTCATTTAAAGGATGGGCCTAAACGGGCCAAACCATACGGGTTGCGAACTTTGGCAGGTTGATCCACAAGTTTTATTTTTTATTTTAAAGGGTGAATGAAGAAGAAAAACATTTTTTTTTTAGTTGAACTATGAGTAAAGGTGTGATATCTGAAAATTTATAGATTCAATTCAACTTTAAATCACGATAAACAATCACAAAATATTATATTAAACAAAATTGAGATTTGAGAATGAGATACACACTTGTCACTCACATATTCACAAGACTTTAGGAGATATTTAATAATTAATGTAAATTTAAATCTCTTTTTTAACTTTCTCTTTATAAATTTATAATTATTATGAGTAAATTGAGTATGTGTGTGGGGTAAGATGTGTATTTTCAAATTAACACTTTCTACTGTTAATTTGGTTTATTTGTCAATTAAACTTTTATAAAATATTACATATTGATTTTGCCTTTTTTATAATAAGGATTACATAATTTGAAGTTTTAAATTTTAGTTCGGTTAATTTGTCAATGTCAACTGGCTCGATTTAATTAATGATTATCCAAAATTATATATACTCTGTACTTTTTTTTAGTAATTGTTTATATTATGTTTAATTTTTTTATAATAAATTAATAATACGTGTGAAAATGTAAAAAATAAATATATAATAAAAAAAATTGTGTGCTAGTCCATAATCCGTCGTGCACCGTCCCACCAAATTCCGCAAAATAATGGGTTGAGGTGGATTGTGAATCGGTCTGTTAGCCAGTTTTAATAGCTCTAGTGGTATTGTTAGAAGCTAAAAAATGTGTCCTTTTTATTTAGGTAGGAAGAATAGTCTGATTTGAGAAAATAAAACAATATTAATTCCCTACCAAACAACCTACAAAACCATGCACCCCTCGTACCCCTACCAAACACAACCTTAATTTACAAGAGATTTTAAATCTGAAAAAACACGGAGTATATATTATACACATAATATAAGGAAAATGTTTTTTTTTTTTTTTGGATTATCTCATTAATTTAATTACTTGAGATAAAAACTCGTTTTAATACATTCGCATTTTAATGACTCAATATAGTGGTTGTAAGGATCCGTCTTATTCTCTTATGAAATTGGATATATGAGACCGCCTTAATTATATTTTGTGGCAGATCAAAATTCGTCATTTTTTTTAAAAATCTAAACAAATTAGCAGGTTAATGAATAAATCAGTACGTAAATACATCCAATTTAATGAATAAATGAGTAAATACATCAACTTAAATTAATCTCACACTATAATTAAACTCATAATATATTGATACACTCATACACAGTTGAAATGCATTTATATATATTGAAATCAGTGACTAACCCAGAAATTACCAGAAATTATAGATTGGGGACCCAATTTACATTATTACAAAGATAAAATATTTATATATACAAAAAATTTATTATAAAATTTTCAATACATCTCATTTCAGTAATTTAAATTTAACGATTTTTGTTATGTTTTGAAAGAGAGTAATTTTGATTATTCTAGTTTGTGAAAAAGTATACAACTCCGATTGTTGTTGAGACTTTAGCCACTATTAATCAAATGTAGAACTTAAAATATACTACCCCTCCATAGTGATTTTTATATTTTGATTGACTCACTTTTTAAAAAATGTAAATTTAGTAGAGTGTGAGATCAAATAAGTAAGAATCAGTTTGGGTGATTTAATAAAATATAAAATAGATTTTGTGAGGTCTAAAAAAAATTAGTGAGATGTATTAATAAGAGAAAATGTGGATATAAAATTAATAATAATTTTAAAAATAAAATGATATAGTAAATGTATCTATTTTGTGAATTATTTTTATATTTGAAGTAGATAAGTAATCTTAAAATATAAAAACATAATATAAATAATTACTAAATATATATATATATATATATATATATATATATATATAAAATTGGTAGGGGGCTCAGTGACCCTTTGGGCACTTACGGGGTCTGTCCCTAATTGAAATTGAAATGAAATATAATTTCTTACAACTCCTCTTGAGATAGTTATACATGGACAAATACATGTATAAATCAGTTATTTTTAAATAATATTAATTATTTTACCAAAATGTATTAATGAATTAGTAATAATTATTTTTAATTAATATTATTAGCTATTTTTATTAAAAAGTATTAATTATACTATAGTATATTGAGTGCACTCAAATCTTTATTACTATTTTTTATTTATTACATAATACTACTTGTTAATATTTAAAATAATATTCATATTAACAATATAAATTTTACTTTTAAATAAAAAATATTACTCTTAAGTTGTAGGTTTTACTCCAGCCCTCACCAAGCAGGATTTATAACATTTATAAAAGAGTCTGAATATTCAGATCCATAATACTCTGTAATTAGTACTCTCTCGTCCAATTTCATTATTTTCACTTTTCTTTTTTGATTGTCCAATTTTATTATGTCTATATCTTTTTAGAAAACAATACTATTTATACAAATTTATCTCCACCCTCATACCATCACTTATTTACCCACTTTGTCATTCACTTTATTCATAAACAATCATTTATTTATAAATGGACCCCACAATACCTCATCATATCCTTAACTTATGTGCTTTATAAATAAACTAATTAATATTCATTAAAACCTGTACCCAGAGAAGTGGACATAATAAAATTGGACGGAGGGAGTATAATTTTAGCCAGCTGGAAACGAGTTCAAGTTTCAACGAACATATAAAATCAAATAAATTTCTAATAAATATAAGTGTACATAAATTGTGTAAAATTAGTAGTAGAAAAAAAAAAAACACTTTAATTTATGGTATAACTGCTTCAATTTTGATCAAATTTAAATTTATTTCAATTGTAATGAGACTCATTACAAAACCGAATGAAAATATTACTTATATAAATAAAAATACTAATTTATATCTTAAACAATATTACTAACTGCATGGGGAAAAAATAAAAAACAGTGGGAGGTTTTACAATAATGGATTATAAATTATCTTGGTTAAAAAAAATAGAAAATAGAAAAGTTGATAAATTATCACCGACAAGAAAAAAGAGAATAATAAATTATATAGGCAAATGAAGGGTGGTTTGTGACAGCTGCAATGGAGTTGGCAAATGGCCATACACCTTTTTTGTTTGGTAACTTTTAGTCTCGCCTTTCCTATTTTAATTTAATAAATTGAAGTCGGTAGTAGGTTTCTTTTTTCTTTTTTCTTTATTTTTTATATTTCTATTTCTCTTCACAATAATTATTGTGAGATGTTTAGAGAAAAACAACTTTAATAAAACGCATGGTGATTCATCGCTTCAAATTTAGAATCACATAAATTAATACCGTAAAGTAATAGTCTAATAGAATATTGTGAGTAATAAAATTATGTAATCTTGAAATATTTGAAAAATGTAACTTAAATTGAAAAAAATAAATATTATTAAATTAAAAAATGATGAATCTAATTTACAACGTCTAATGATGAATTCAAATGAGGGGTAAGTACTCCCTATTTCACATATTAGTGTGAAAACTAATTTGAAACAAATTAGTCACACTAATATTCTGTAATATTACGTATGAATACAAATATACAATATTCATTTTCAATTTTCTTGGTAATTTGAATTACTCAGAGAATAATGTTATTCTCGTTGACAATTAGTCAATTACATAAGAAAATGCATATTTTATAGTTTTATGTTTTCACATTTATTTTTAAATTCCACTTTTGCCCACTCTCAATAAATATTTAAATGAAGTAGCTGTTCTTTTTCTATTTTGTCCTTGGGTTCCATATCGATTCGGAGGCAATGGGCCCATAATAAGAATTTTACCAGAAAAAAAAATTAAAAACAAAACCACCAAAAAATTATATATATATATATATATAAAGAACACTTCCAAGAAAATAACATAAAGTTAGGGTAAGTGTGAATGAAACCCATGAAAGTATGGGCAAGTTCTCTTGCAAAAGGTGGAGAGAAAAAAAAAAAAGAGGAAAGGCACATTTTTCTCTTTATCTTCGGTCCAAAGGTATTTATTATTTTTAGTGAAAATTTCAGGATATTAATTTTATTCAAGAGTCGTGCTTTGTGCTCTCAATGAAAAAATTACCATTTTAGATCATATGCTTTAATTTTTGAGCAAGTCTAGGGCAAGATTGTCTCACGAATTTCATTTTGTGAGACGGGTCTTTCTAAATACATTAATTAAATGGGATGGGGGTATATATCCCATCCAGCTTTGTTTAATACACTCCCCCTTCCATTTATTAATTCAAAAAGATATATGAAATACCATATTTGCCCCTTTAGTAATGTTATAGATACATACACACCCCTATATAGCCCTAATTTCATCTTTCTTCCCCCAATTTCTTTCACTGCCGCCTCTCTCTTCCCCTCCCCCCTCCTCCCTCTCGCCGTCACTCTCCACCTCCACCCCCCTACCGTCGCACTTCCCCCTCACTCTCCCCTCGCCGTCGCACTCCCCCTCCACCCCCTTGCCTCCGCCGCTGCCCATCTTCTTCCTCATTTTTTTTATTTCTCTTTCGCTCCGCTCGACGCCGCCCTCCAGCTCGCCCTCGCCTGTTGGGATGTAAATTCACCCTAAGCCCCACTTGATGTTAGAATAGTTTTGATGGCCAAAACACTTAGAGTTTATAAATGTAATAGGATCAGCTGACTTTGTATAGATCAGCTTAGACTAGTCTTGTGTGATCAACTGTATAGATATCAGCTGATTAGCACAGTCCCGACTTACATGCGCTCCCTCAAGATGAGAAGAGTAGAAGACATGAAGACTAGAAGATCCTTGAAGGCCAGTTAAGTAAGGTGCTTGTATACCTACTTGACTGATGGAGTCAAAGATTGAAGATGGCCTAAAGCAGCACAAATTATTCACAGATCAGACGAGTGTTACTCGACTGATATCAGAAGACAGAAGACCTAAGGCCAGAAGAGTAGTCAGAAGACTAGTAGTACAGATCAGAAGACTATGTTCTCTTCCAAGACTCGGCTGATTCCCAAAGTCATCTTGCAATTCAAATGAAGACCTACCTTATTTAGAAGATTGACATGATCCCAGGATTGGAGCAATCAAGCAGCTGGAATCAAGGAATCAAGCCACATATGGAAAGATTGTCCCAACGGCTAGTCAACTCCAACGGCTAGTTGCAAGCAATCACCATTATAAATACAAGAGGATGAGAAATCACAAGCAAGAGATCACATTGAGAGAATTCAACAAGCCAAGCAAGCAATCAAGCAAAAGCCATACTGTTCTAAGAATTCTCCAAGAGCCCAGAAAGCATTAGAATACTTTTAGCTCTTAAGTGATTTCTATCCAACCCATAAGAACCTGAAACCTGTTCATATTGTATATCAATTGTTTTAGGCATAGTGGTTAAGCAATTTATAAGCTTGAACCATTAGTTGGATACACTTCAAAAACCCCAAACCCTCTCCGAAAGGTTAAAGTTTTTGAAACCCTCAAAGTGCAAGTGCTTACAATCACTTGTGGAGACCGTAGCTGTTAGGACGGCTCAGATCTCAAAGTCCTATCCTTGGGACTATAAAGGTCAAGACCCTTGTAATTTGTGGTAAATTAAAGGGATTAAACATCACGTTAGGACGTGAGAGTGGACGTAGGATCGTATATCCGAACCACTATAAACCTGGTGTTATTTACTTACTGCACTTTACATTCTGTCATTTCATTAACTATTATATAGTGCATACTGTGATTTCAACATTCTTCAAAACAAGGCCACAACTTTCAAACCAGCATCAGCTGAGTACTTTCATTAAAGAAAACAAGTTAACACTTTCTTAAGAATCTATAAGAACGAGTCTAATCAAGGCCTACCATAATTCTGCATACAACCTCTTCATTATAGTCATCTGGACCAGCAGACTTGTAGTCCAGTTGACATAGCAATCAGAAGAGGTTCCCAACTCGCTTGAAAAAGTTTTAAAGTCTATTCACCCCTCCCCTCTAGACTTTAATCCCATTCACTACTCGTTCAGGGACCAACAAGTGGTATCAGAGCAGTGGTTCTAACGGACTACTGTCTCTAGATTATCAGAAGACTTGAGGGAGTCTCTCTGTAGTCCTCTTGAACAGATCTTTTTCTTTTGAAAAACTTGTTTTCGAAAACTCATACAACATGAGTGCTAATATGCGTAAGTTGCCTAAGTTTTCAGTGGAGGATTATGATTACTGGAAGATCAGGATGAGGAAGAATCTCACATCAGTCCACTACAAGATGTGGCCAGTAATCACCGAAGGCCCAATCACCATCATGGCAGTCAACACTGCAAATGGTGATCCAGAAGTTCCAGTTGGAGAATTAGCCCCCAAGCCGATGAAGGATCTCACACCAGAAGAGATGAAGCAGTCAAATCTTGACAGCATTGCTCAAGATTACATCATGCAAACTCTTCCAAATGAGTACATTGCAAAAGTAATCAGTTGTGAAACAACTAAGGAAATGTGGGATGCTCTAGCACTCCTCTGTGAAGGAACCGAGCTGATTAAGGAGAGCAAGTTGACAACAACAGTCAAGAAGTTTGAACATTTCAAAATGCAACCAAAAGAGTCTATTGATCAATTAGACAATAGATTTACCAAGATCATCAATGAGATAGAATCTCTGGGCAAGAAATATACAAATAGAGAGAAAAATCTAAAGATCTTAGACTCTCTAACCAAGAAATGGAGGCTCAAGAAGACCATCATCAAAGATACCCAAGATATCAAGGAGTGGTCTGCACAGACTCTATTTCAGAATCTAAAAGCTCATGAATATGATCTTGAAAGAGAAGAAAACTCAGGAAATGATGAACCTACTGCAACCCCATCTACTTCCAAGACTGTAGCTTTCAAGGCAGCAAATACAAAAGCTGCAAGCACCTCATCTGGCAAGACCTCTCTGAAAACATAAGACTTTGAAGGATCAGACATGAGTCTGAAAGAGCAAATGGCCCTTATGATCAAAAGATTCGAAAGGATGAACACTCTCAACAGCAAATATAGAAAATTCTATAGAAACTACAAAGATAGAAGAGCCAGTTCACCCTCTAGAGGTTCCAGAGAAAGAACACCAGAAAGGTATCCTAGAAAGGATATGGAGTCATCTGACAGCCGAGGCTCCAGAAAAAGAGATGCCACTCCTCCAAGGAAAGGCAGTTCAAATCAAAAACCTGGAGCATGCTTCAATTGTCGTAAACCAGGACACTATGTCTATGAATGCCCTGAGCTGGATGACAAAGAAGAAAGAAGGCCAAGGAGAGACAGAAGAAATTCAGATAAGCAAGCAATGGTGACTGAAGAATCTGAATATCAAAGTGATGAACTTCCTACATCACCAGACTGTCAAATCTACTCAGATGATTCAGATGATCTAGCTAGGAGTGTTCAAAAAAAGACCGGACCGGAAAAAAGACCGGAACCGGTCCGGACCGGATCGGACCGGAACCGGACCGACCGGTTAGATTCCGGTCCGGTCTCCGGTCCGGGAAATTTTGGATTCCGGTCTTCCGGTCCGGTCCGGTCCAAGACCGGAATTTTCCGGTCCGGACCGGTTTGGACCGGATTTTTTTTTTTTAATTTTTTTTATATTTTTTTACTAATACACTCTCAATTATTTTTCAAAACCAAGTAATGTGTTGAGATCTTATTACATTTTTTACAAATATATAATTTAACAAACATATTTAATTTATTTTTAGGGTCAAAAGATCATTAATAACAATGTAAATAAAATTCACATTGACGTAATGAAGAGCAAACACTTTAATTTTCATACACAAATTCATCAATCTTGTTCTTGCTTCCATAAATTAAAAAAAAAAATTTAAAAAAAAAAAAAAAAACAATTCCGGTCCAAACCCGTTTTCCGGTCCGGTCTGGACCGGATAGATTCCGGTCCGGTCTCCGGTCCGAACTTTTAGTAAGATTCCGGTCCCGGTCCAAACCGGTCCCGGTCCGGTCCGGTCCGGTTTTGGACCGGTGCACACCCCTAGATCTAGCTATGATGGCCATAGGAGAAAATGAGGTAAATTCCTACACTACTACTTTCCATTCACCTATTTTCTCACAAACAGATGACATAAACTCATCTGAAGGCGAATCAGAAGACACATATTATCAATCGTTAAGAAAGGTAAAAGGTGATCTGGATATTGCCACTAGAGCCTTTATAGAAGTGGAAGAGGAGAATAAGGATTTAAGGAAAGAAATTGCTAGGTTGAAAAAGGTTAAGTTTGATAACACCCCTGAGTTAGTCACCATGAATGAAAGGTTGACCAAAGAAGTGGAACTTCTTAAGGAAGAAAATACCACAACAACTCAGTTGTATGAGGGGATGTTAGAAACTCAAGCCTTAGAAACCAAGGAATTTTGTATACTACAATCTAAGTTCGATGACCTCTTCCAAGCACACAAGCTCTTAGAAAAGGAGAAGGAATGCCTAAATCAAAAGATATCAGAGTTCAATAAAGCTTCGACTACTATTGAAAGTATCTCTGAATATTATAGATCAAATGGCAATAAGATGGGTTTTGGCTATGAACTTAATCCATCAACATCCTCTCCAGCTGGGGGTAGTACACCTAACAAGTGCACTACTCAGACACATGAACAGGGTGAGTGTTCTAAACACAATGAACCCAATATGAACCAAAATGCATCTGTACCAACTAAAGCTAACTATTCCAACACCAAAAATGGTAAAAGAAAAGTTAACCCCAAACCTGTACAGAGGAACATCAAACAACCTAGACCATCTCGTCTGAGACAGTCTCAGCTGTATGCTGCTCCAGCCAAGAAGAAGAAATCTTCTTCAAACAAATCTGTTCTCTTTGCACCCCCTATCTCTTATGATATTGTGAGAACAGAGGAGTATGGTCCATATAATCGTGTGCATCGACCAGCTAATGCACCCAGGCCGAATGTAACTAGTCAAAAGATAATGTATGTTCACTCCTATAAAGGAAAACCATTTGACTATTACTTAGCTGACACAAACAACAAATCAGATCAGTCCAAGGTGTTAACTGGTAAGATTTGGTTCTGTGATGCCCGAGGGAAACAACTCAAGTGCTCAAGGTTGTTCAAACGACCAATGTATATGTGGGTTCCCAAGGGTAGTACTAACACCCAAGGACCCAAAACAAAATGGGTACCTAAGACTTAACATTTCTTGCAGGAAAGGAGGGACCTATACAGAAAAGGAGGTCTAGCAGGAGAGATATGGTACATAGATAGTGGATGCTCAACCCATATGACTAGAACCAAAGACCTGCTGACCAACTACACAGAAAAGAAAGGTCCAAAAGTCTTCTTTGGTGATAACGCGCACGGTAACACAAAAGGATATGGCACCCTTCAAAATGGTGACATTGAGGTACATGATGTATCATATGTAGAAGGTTTAAAGTTTAATTTATTATCTGTTTCTCATTTTTGTGACACCGGTTACTCAGTAAAATTCTCTAAAAATGAGTGTCTCATAAGTGATAAAAGAACAAAACAAAACCTTCTAACAGGAACTAGAAAAGGAAGTATGTATCTTGCAAATTGGAACAGCTGTCCTAAGGATACATGCCTGCTTGTGAAAAGCCCTAAAGATGTCAGCTGGCTATGGCACAAACGTCTTAGTCATCTGAACTTTAAGACTATGAACAAGTTAGCAAGGGAATCCTTAGTTGATGGTCTGCCTAATGAACTCTACTGTAAAGATCAGGTCTGTGATGCATGTCAACAAGGAAAGCAAACAAAGGTCTCCTTCAAGACCAAGAAGACAGCATCAACCAGCAGAGTTCTTGAACTGCTCCACATGGATCTTTTTGGACCAATCACTCCAACCACACTAACAGGGAGGAAGTACACTCTTATTGTTGTAGATGACTACTCCAAGTTTACTTGGGTTATCTTCTTATACAAGAAGAGTGAAACTCAGAAGAAGCTTCCTGAACTATTAAAGAGGATCCAAGTAGAGAAAGGAGAACCTATTGTGAAAATTAGAAGTGACAAAGGCACTGAATTTATTAACTCTTATATTATTGCATATTGTACTTCTAATGGTATTCAGCATGAGACAAGTGCAGCAAGAACACCACAACAAAATGGTGTAGCTGAAAGAAGAGTCAGAACACTCAAAGAAGCTGCAAGAACACTCCTTGCTGAATTCTCCACTCCTAAGAAGCTTTGGGCAGAAGCTATCAACACAGCTTGTCACACTCAAAACAGGTCAGGTATTCACAAAATCCATGAGAAAACCCCATATGAACTGTGGAAAGGAAGAAAACCTAGAGTATCTTACTTTCATATATTTGGTTGTAAGTGTTTCATTCACAACAATGGGAAAAGTAAGTTGAATGATTTTGATGCCAAAGCAGATGAGGGGATATTCTTGGGATACTCCTCAACTAGCAAAACATTTAGGGTATTCAACAAACGTACCCTTCTTGTGGAAGAAACACCTCATGTTGTTTTTGATGAATCTTGTGAAAAGAGTGCAGTAGAAACAACCTCAGCTGCAGATCAGATGAAGAAACTAGTGATCAAGACAAGGTCTGATGAGTTTATTGAAGTCAATGAACCATTTCCTGAAGAACCAGAGGAAGATAAACCACACAGACCAGTCACTAGATCTCAAACCCGAGCTGAGCAAGTTATCCACAATCAAGATGCAACAATCCCAAATGCAAGGGGGAATGATCTCTTTGACACACAAGACACAGATGATGATCGACCTAATCAAGTCAACCCTCCTGATGGCACTAGAACAGATGAGAATCCAAGCTCATCTAATATAGATACTCCTGTGAGACATACATGGAGAAACAACCATCCATCAAACCTCATCTTAGGAGGACCAGACTCAGGTGTCAAGACCAGAAGACAACTGAATCAGAACCCCCAAACATCTATGTTCTGCTGGTGCGCTTTCTTGTCCAACATTGAACCAGCTGACATAGAAGAAGCAATGACAGATAGCAATTGGATCACTGCTATGCAAGAAGAATTAAACCAATTCGAAAGAAATGAAGTATGGGAATTGGTAGATCGTCCTGAAAACCACAATGTAATAGGAACAAAGTGGGTATTCAAGAATAAAAAGGACGAAAATGATGTGATAACTAGAAATAAAGCAAGGCTAGTTGCAAAAGGATACTCACAATCTGAAGGAATTGACTATGATGAAACCTTTGCTCCAGTAGCCAGATTAGAAGCCATTCGACTGTTTCTAGCGTATGCATCACATATGGGCTTCAAGGTATACCAAATGGATGTCAAGAGTGCTTTTCTGAATGGTATTCTGGTAGAGGAAGTGTATGTAGAGCAGCCTCCAGGATTTGAAAAAGGAGATCAAGTATATCGTCTGAAGAAGGCTCTCTATGGTCTGAAGCAAGCTCCCAGAGCCTGGTATGACACATTGTCACAATTCCTACTTGAAAATGGCTACACAAAAGGCAAAATTGACAGAACACTTTTCAGAATACAAGAAGGAGAAGACATTCTAATGGTGCAAATATATGTAGATGATATTATATTTGGATCACCCAATCAAGATATGTGCAAGAAGTTCTCTGAACTTATGCAAGGAAAATTCGAAATGAGTATGATGGGTGAGATGAATTATTTCCTAGGACTCCAAGTCAAACAGAGTCCAGAAGGGATCTTCATCAATCAGTCCAAGTACACCAAAAACCTATTAGAAAGATTCAAAGCTCTACAAAGCAAGACTGCAAGGATTCCAATGATGACATCTTTCAAAATGGAACCAGATGAGTCTGGAAAGGCAGTTGATCAAGCTGAATATAGAGCACTGATTGGATCTCTACTATATCTTACAGCTAGCAGACCAGACATAACATTTGCTGTAGGAGTATGTGCTAGGTTTCAAGCAAACCCAAAGCAGAGTCATCTAGAAGCAGCAAGGAAAATCCTCAAGTACCTAAAAGGAACAGTCAATCTAGGACTATGGTACCCTGCTGATGACAATCTAAAGTTGAGTGGTTATTCTGACTCAGACTATGGAGGATGTAGAATTGATAGGAAATCCACCTCTGGAACCTGTCAATTCCTAGGCGACAAGCTGATATCATGGTTCTCAAAGAAGCAAACTTCAGTTGCAACCTCCACCACTGAGGCAGAATATATGGCAGCTGGAAGTTGTTGTAGTCAGCTGCTCTGGCTAGTTCAACAACTCAAGGATTACAATGTAGAGGCAAGAGAAGTCCCTATCTATTGTGATAGCAGCAGTGCCATTGCCATCACTCAAAATCCAGTTCTTCACACAAGATGCAAGCATGTCGACATTCGACACCATTTTATAAGAGACCACCTTGAAAAGAAGGACATCAAGATGGAGAAAATTCACACAGATATCCAAAGAGCAGACATCTTGACTAAGCCCCTAGCTGAAGAAAGATTCAAGACCCTATGCTATAGCTTAGGACTCTTGGATCCAAGCACATGAAGAGCACAAGATCAGCTGAAGACCTCAACTGATACATTTATAGCAGACTAGGAGGATCAGATGAGGTGAATAGACACCCTCATCTTCAGGTAAGTTTTTCCCGATGAAGACAAATAAAGCTGAGGGAAAACATAGAGTCATCTAATCAAGGGGGAATTAAAGATACCTTAAGAATCCTTGATGAAGTACTCTATAATCTGCATTGCATTATATACTTACATTCAGAAGACTTGAATAGAGTTAATTGGTAATCTATACTTAAGCAATGTATATCTATGTATAGTAATAAACTATTCTTCATAAAATACTTTATCACTATTGTTGGGATATGAATCCTTGAAACAATGTTCTAGTTGATGAAAGTATGTTTTGATGGCCAAAAGCAACTTAAAGTTAGTGATATATGTGGTTCCAAGTCATCTTAACTAAGTCATTTGATGAGAAACTTAAATTGAGATTACTGATCTTAATGATAACTGAAATAAGTTTACTGATCTTATATAGTAATATTAAGAATAAGATTACTGATCTGAGTATGGAAACAGAGGATAATTTTAGTGATCTTATGTATTTGAATCTGAGTTACTGATCTTTTATACTTACTGATCTTATATGCTTACTGATTTTATGTGTAAGTTACTGATCTTATATATATTTACTGTTCTTGAATACTTACTGATCTTATATGAAAGTTATTGATCTTATATGGTTACTGATCTTATTGGTTACTGATCTGATATATGAACTGTTAGGAACTAAGCTGATGTTTTGTATTGTATAGACAGCTTATAGTATAGGACTTAGATATACTCATCTGTATATAGTTCAATTGATGTATAGATAGGTTTTATATGTGTAAAGTTGTATTCTATTTGTATTCAGCAATGTAAAGTTCAGAACAGTAGTTTAGAAATAGATTAGAAGAAGATCAGAAGACTAATGAAGACTCAGAGGACTACTTCAGAATAAGAAGACTTCAAGAAGAATTGAAGATAAGCTTAGAAGAAATCTGGAGAAGTTTTGAAAGGTTTTAAGTTACTGTGCTGACTGACTCAGCAGAGTAAAATCCGAAGAGTAAAAATCAGAACAGTAAGTTACTGTGCTGATTTGGTGAAATTGAAGAATAAGTTTGGAAAGCTTATTTAAGGTGTAACTGAAGATTTATTGAAGAAATGCTGACTTGGAAGTTGAAGGAAGTTACAAAGTCGGTTACAAGAAGAAGTTACAAAAACAGTTTTAGAGTTAGTTGAGAGTTAGTTCACAAACTGCTAACTGTCATACTAAGTTCTATAAATACTGTGTGATCTCCTACTGCTAAGACTACTGATCTTAAAGCGTTTACAAGCAATCTAAGTCTACAGAGCACAAGAAGAACTCGCAGAGTTGAAGGAGATTAAAGAAGAGAAGCCACTGAATTGAAGAGAAGAATCAAAGGCTATTCACAGAGAAGTTTTACTTTTCAAGTTTAAGTTTGTATGTTGTAAAACAAGTGTGCTAGTTACTTGGAAAATTACTAGTAGATCGAAGATATACCTGGAGGTATAATCGATAAGATCACAATCTTAATCTTGGGACTTTAAGCCACAAGAAACTCAAGAAGGAAGAGTTAATAAAACTTCACAACTGGAGTTGTGAGAGTGGATGTAGACATTTGTCGAACCACTATAAAATTCTGTGTTCTTTACATTTTCTATTTGATATTTGTTTGAATTGTTTCACTAAGAACATTAAGAATTTATTAAGTAAAGATCTAAAGAAAAGTTGAGTATAAACTAGTAAGGCCCATATTGTTCTGAAAGTACTGATCTGAGCTAAGTAATCACAGTACAGTACATAAGAAGACTAAATTCCGCATTGCATATTCTGATATTTTGAAAGATTTTTAAAAGTCTATTCACCCCTCCCCTCTAGACTTTTACTAGCTTACTCAATCTTAACTCAACTTTGGGACCAACAACTATACAAGAATACATTATATTAGTGAGTCATACTTGGTTGGATTAATACACCATCCTCACCGACTCAACAGTATACATGCACTGTACGGATTCCAAATAATTCTTGTTCAAGAATCTATAAATTCTGCATTCCATAAGATAGAGTCTGAATCTCTTTAAATGTAAACCCTTAGATCAAGAATCTCATTGTTGATCTTAAGAAATTGCTTTTCAGAAATTCAGACCTATCAACTCTATAGTATTTGTCATCTTATGCTCCATTACCTCATTTCTACCTCTATAAAAGGAGGAAGTTATGAGAACACCTAAGAACACAAACCACTAATTATTATTATTGTTTCAGGTATGGAGATAATCGAGAGAAGAGATGGAATGGAGATCATCCCTCAACCAAGATATTGGGTGAAGGAGATGAAGATTTGTCCAGAAGTTGAAGATGATGCAGATCAGCATACTTGGGTTATCCAACATAAGTATGCCTATGAAAACTAAAGAAAGAAGAGATGTTCTTGTTGAAAACTAAAGGAAGAAGAGATGCAGAAGACAAAGTAGCAAGCAAGCGGAGCTTCTTCTCCAGGGGGAAGTTCTACATGGAGAGCTTGCTATCAAAGACCACTTTGTCAAAAGATGTCAAGGAGACCAAGTCCATGGCTCTCTCTTCACACTCCATTGAAGCCTCTTCCAACTTTTCTTCTCTTTCAAAGGAAGCGAAGAAATTCAACAAGGACACATTAGATGCTACATCCCATCTGATGATGAGGAACATCCGATGGTGAGAAGCAGTTAAATCAGTGGGATTTCATCTAGGCTAGTCCCACTTGATTTAAAGAAGGAGCTGAAAGATCCATCAAACCAGGTTGGATCATCACTCACAATAAAGCTGGAAGGATCCATCCAGGTTGAATCATCACAGCAAACCCCTATCCTCTACTCAGCTGATCAGAAGATCAACTCAGCTGACCAGAAGACTTTCAAGGAAAATCAGCAGACATTTCGATGAAATCAGAAGACCTCTCCCTGCTGATAAGAAGACTTTATTTTAAAGCATAATGACTATCTTTGATCATGTAATTCATTCTAGATTCATTCATGAATGTAATTAAAGAAATTGGCCTATATAAGGAATGCAATTCACTTATAGAAAATGGCCTTGATGATCAATTCTTACCACAAAATTAGTCACAACGGCTATTTTTTGTATGATGTCATTAATACTTGATTACCATATTGCCAGCAAATCAACAGTTGCCAAATGGCGAACTAAGCCGGCAAAATTTAAGGGATGGCCCGAAATCAAAGAAGGAAAATCTTGGGCACTACTCCACATTAAAATCTAATTTGACCGTTAGATCAAGCTTTTGCTGGAGTATATATATACAATCCCTTAAACCTCTTCCAAATCCCTTTTGCTCACAAATACTTAATTACTCTCATATCTCTCTCGTCCTGAAATATTCATTCCAAAGCATTCCTACCCCCAATACTCAACATCCAGAATGGGAATCATCAAAATTTACGACGAGAAGACCAAGAGTACCGGCACCTTAGATGCTCAAAAGTGGTCTAAGGAAGGAAAAGTTTTCACTGAGAATGCTCTGTTTTTCAAGGGCAAACATACACCTAAGAACAAGGAAATCCTTCTTCGCTGCATCAATCTCAACCTTCGTGACTTTCTGGAAGCAGCACCAACCAATGTGTATGAACAAGATGTGCTGACCTTCTATGCAAACGCAGTGATGATGGATTCTCATGTTGAAAGTGTCATGGGTGGACACAGAGTCGAGATCTCAAGGGAGATTCTTCAAGAACTGTTCGGATTATCAAGGGGAGAGATCGACATCTCTACCTACATCATGGGAAGAGAAAATGAATATATGGAGATGTTTAATGATGGACGGATCAAGGCTGAGAATGCCTCTGGGCTCAAGAAATCCCAACTTGAACCTAAATTCCAAACCTTGATGCATATTGCAGGCAAGATGTTGCTTGGTAACACTTTTAGCCATGATGTTGTTACCACTCTAAAAGTTAGAGTTATGGCTGCAATATGGGATCAGATTGATGGAGATTGGCAAGGGCTTTTCTTGAACAGAATTGCTCTTGAGGCCAAGAAGGTTACTTTGGATCTTCAATCAAGAGAATGGAAGGTCACATCAACAGTCAGCTTTGTCAACAAGCTGAGCATCATCCTTCCAGATATTCTCCCAAAGAAGTACAAGATGGGTCCTCATAAGACCTTCCACTCCTCCAAGTATGACTTGAAGAAGGAAGCTCCTGCAGAGGCAGCAAGGTTGAAAGAAGAGAAGAGGAAGCTGTTGGCTGAAACATCTTCCAAAGATGTTGTTAAGGAGGCAGAAGAGTCTGTTTATGACTCTGCTGAAGAAGAAGAGGAGCCATCCAAAGAAGAGGCTCAGGAGAAGGCTGCTGAGGATGATGATGATGACAATCAGACCCTAGCACAAAGACGATTTCTAATCAGATCAGGACTCAACTCCCCATCTGATTCAGATGCCACTCCAACTGCCTCTCCCTTGAAGAAGGCAGGTACCTCTAACCCCTCTCTCACTTTTACTCCTTCTAAATTGTCGAAGGGTCAGAAGAGAAAGAAGAATAATTCTTCTTTCACCAAAAAGACAAAGAAATCGAGGCTCCCTACTCCCATGATAATAGCCCCGATTGCATCATTCAACCCTTCTGATGATTCAAACATATCTGAACCCTCAAACACTGATATCCAAATCCCTGCTGATACTCACACAGCAGAGGAACAAGCCCAACATCAAACAACTCCAGAGCCACATTTGCCTACCCCTGCTGATATTCAAAAGGCAGATGTCCAAGAACATCAATCACAACCTGAACATATCACTTCCCAAATCCCTGCTGATACTCACACAGCAGAGGAAACCATTCCAACCACTCAATCCCCTATCCTCACTACCCCATCTGCACCAGAAGACTTGGCACCAGCAGACCTGGATGAAGCAGGCCCCTCTCAACCTCAGTATAGCATGGTGCACTATCCTATGTGCACAAGGGAGAAGATAATGAGGATGAAGATAGCAAACCTGCTCAAGTCTACTATTCCTGGCATTGATGAGGAATCAGTTCAATTTGAAAAGATACTGCGAGTCTGTACTTGGATTGAACTCCGGAGAAATGATGTGGATGACCTCATTGAAGTCATGGAGGGAATGGGAGGGAAGGCTAACTTCCTCGACTGGGAAATGGAGCAAAAAGAAGTTGCTCAGGTCAGTTCATTCACTGAGCTGTTGCCCACAGATTCTCTGACCAGGGTATGCCGAAGGATTCTAGGAGTCCCCTCTGAAGACCCCTGTGTACCATACTCAACTGCAGAATACACAGCTGCATCAGCTGGAGATGAGACAAAAGAAAAAGAAGTGGTGTCTATTCCATCTCACTTCTTTCCTAAACATGAGCTTGATCACTTCATCTATCAACCTCATCAAAGGAATGGCCGATTATTTGCTCGTCTGGTAGATGTTACATCGGACTTTCTACAAGAAGGTTATCTCTCTGCGGAAGAAAAAGGAATGGCCCTAGTTGTCTACAATCAGCCTCCCATTCCTGCACTTCCCAAGGAAGCTCAAAGTATTGCCTCTCCCTCCACTTCATCTGTCGATATTCGAGCAGATGTGTGTGCTCAGATCAAGGAAGCAATTGACACACATTTCGCCAAAGGACTAGGCATGCAGCTGGGCAGATTGGTAGAAAAGGCTATTCGTGAACAGAAGACTCGTCTCACCGAACAAATCCTTGACATAGATGACAAATTCGGTGAAGCACTTCACAATCAGCTAGAGGAGTATCTCAACTTAGAAATGAAGAAATCAGCGGACAGAACCCAGAAGTTTACTGATCTTTATTCCAATGAGATCAACCGCTTAGAGAGCTTCTACAAAAACAGGCTAGATGATGCTGAAGCAAGAACAAATGAAGATCAAACCCTTCTCAAGTCAGCTGCAGCAGAGAATGAGAAATTGCAGACTCAGCTGAAGGAGACAGCAACCAAATTGGAAGCACTTACAGCTAAACTTGAAGCTGCCTCCTCCTCCAACTCTCATGCTCAGATTCTAGACCACAGCATCACTCATCTGACCCATGTTGGCAAAGTCAATGCCATGGCTCTTCAACAGACTCTGAAAGTGGAGATTCTGAATCCCATGAAGCCTTTTGCGGCTGCACTTGCTGAAGCCAAAAAGGGGGAAGATATATTGATAAAAGCTCTAGAGAAGGCTACTGCACAGCAAGCTGTGATGGTAGTATCTCAAGATGAGCTGAATGAAACCTTGGGTGATTTAAAAAGCAAAATCAAGAGCAAGCAAGGCAAAGGCAAATAAATTGCTCAAGAAGACACCCAAGCTCCCACTCAAGCTCCTGCCAAAAGTCTACAGATCACTGCCTCTATAGAACAAGTTCCTGAGAAGAGGATGACAAGGAAAAGGAAGGCAGATGAGCAGGCAGATGACCAAGCTCAGAAGTCAAGCAAGAAGTCAACTCCAGCAGAGCCTACTGCAGAAGAGAAAGAGGCTTTAGAGCTGAAGAAAAGAAAAGAGCTTGAAGCTCAAGAGCTTAAGCAAAAGAAGCTAAAAGATGCGAAAGCAGTCAAAGCCAAATTTGACAGGAAGATAGCCAAACTCAGGAAAGCTCTCAAGGACAAAGCATTGAAAGAAAATGCTATGGCACAGAAAGATAAAGTCCTGGTGTTTGATAGCAACTATGTGGATTATTTAGCCCTTCAAGATGAACTACCAAGGTGGTATCCTCTAAAGAAGAAGTGGCAAATTCAACACCACATTGTACGAAAATTTGGTCCTCTCCCAACCTATGAAGATGAATTCTTCCAGTTCAATCAATTCATGAACATTGAAGATCAAGAGTTCTGGAAAGAAGTAGTCAAGACAGCTAAAGAACTTGACAACTGCAGAATCCTAACTCCTGAAGAACCCAAATGGGATCCTCCCACTCTGGATTCTGGAAGAACAGACTTGATTGAAGTCAAAAGGATTCTAGAGAAGATCTATGAAGAGGAGAATGTTACAGACCTGCAGCACATGGAAGAAGTTCGAACTCGTCTGTACCTTGCCTTCCGCATCTAAAGATCAGAAGACCTGATGAAGACTACTTTCAAAGCTTTAAAGAAACTATTACTTGTAATCTGTAAAAGCTCTAAATATAATCAAGTTTAGTTCTCTTTGATTTCAAGACAAACTCTCATTGTCTTCATCAAATACTTCAGTTTTTATGAAGTTTATAAACTCTTATCTTAATTACTAAGAGCATTTATCAAATATAGTTTTGGCTTCATCAAAAAGGGGGAAATTGTTGGGATGTAAATTCACCCTAAGCCCCACTTGATGTTAGAATAGTTTTGATGGCCAAAACACTTAGAGTTTATAAATGTAATAGGATCAGCTAACTTTGTATAGATCAGCTTAGACTAGTCTTGTGTGATCAACTGTATAGATATCAGCTGATTAGCACAATCCCGGCTTACATGCGCTCCCTCAAGATGAGAAGAGTAGAAGACATGAAGACTAGAAGATCCTTGAAGGCCAGTTAAGTAAGGTGCTTGTATACCTACTTGACTGATGGAGTCAAAGATTGAAGATGGCCTAAAGCAACACAAATTATTCATAGATCAGACGAGTGTTACTCGACTGATATCAGAAGACAGAAGACCTAAGGCCAGAAGAGTAGTCAGAAGACTAGTAGTACAGATCAGAAGACTATGTTCTCTTCCAAGACTCGGCTGATTCCCAAAGTCATCTTGCAATTCAAATGAAGACCTACCTTATTTAGAAGATTGACATGATCCCAGGATTGGAGCAATCAAGCAGCTGGAATCAAGGAATCAAGCCACATATGGAAAGATTGTCCCAACGGCTAGTCAACTCCAACGGCTAGTTGCAAGCAATCACCATTATAAATACAAGAGGATGAGAAATCACAAGCAAGAGATCACATTGAGAGAATTCAACAAGCCAAGCAAGCAATCAAGCAAAAGCCATACTGTTCTAAGAATTCTCCAAGAGCCCAGAAAGCATTAGAATACTTTTAGCTCTTAAGTGATTTCTATCCAACCCATAAGAACCTGAAACCTGTTCATATTGTATATCAATTGTTTTAGGCATAGTGGTTAAGCAATTTATAAGCTTGAACCATTAGTTGGATACACTTCAAAAACCCCAAACCCTCTCCGAAAGGTTAAAGTTTTTGAAACCCTCAAAGTGCAAGTGCTTACAATCACTTGTGGAGACCGTAGCTGTTAGGACGACTCAGATCTCAAAGTCCTATCCTTGGGACTATAAAGGTCAAGACCCTTGTAATTTGTGGTAAATTAAAGGGATTAAACATCACGTTAGGACGTGAGAGTGGACGTAGGATCGTATATCCGAACCACTATAAACCTGGTGTTATTTACTTACTGCACTTTACATTCTGTCATTTCATTAACTATTATATAGTGCATACTGTGATTTCAACATTCTTCAAAACAAGGCCACAACTTTCAAACCAGCATCAGCTGAGTACTTTCATTAAAGAAAACAAGTTAACACTTTCTTAAGAATCTATAAGAACGAGTCTAATCAAGGCCTACCATAATTCCGCATACAACCTCTTCATTATAGTCATCTGGACCAGCAGACTTGTAGTCCAGTTGACATAGCAATCAGAAGAGGTTCCCAACTCGCTTGAAAAAGTTTTAAAGTCTATTCACCCCTCCCCTAGACTTTAATCCCATTCACTACTCGTTCAGGGACCAACAACGCCGCCGCTCCGGCTCTCCCTCGACTGTCGTGGCCCACCCCCAACGCTCGCCGCCGCTCAGGCTTGCCCTCGGCCGTCGCGGCCCTACCAAAAATACTCCAGCGCCCAACCCTTAGCGCTCGGACCGTCGCAGCCCACCCCCAGGTTTGTTTTGTTATTTTTTTTTTCATTTTTTTCAAACCATTATTGATTGCCCAAAAACTCTCTTATCGATAACCTATTGTCGACGAGAATGTTTTTGGGCAATCAATAATGGTCGAAAATTTCATTTTTTTTTTAAATTTTATTTCGAAATTTGGTCGACAAATCAGTGTCGACCGGAGTATTTTTGGTCGACAAACCAGTGTCGACCGGAGTATTTTTGGTCGATAAACCAGTGTCGACCGGAGTATTTTTGGTCGACAAACCAATGCCGATTAGGAGTGTTTATTTAAAAAATTGAGATTTTTTTTCTAAATTTTAGGTGGTGGCGGCGTCGGTGGCGGCGACGGCTGTCTAATTAGAGGGTTAGGGTTTTGTTTTAAATGGTAGGGGAGTGTATGTATCTAATATAATTTAGTAAAAGGGCAAAATTGATATTATATATATATATATTGAATTAATAAAAATGAAGGGGAGTGTATTAAACAAAGTTGGAGGGGTATATACCCCAAACCTAATTAAATTACTTTTAAAAAAATTAGTCCAAACAGAACCTACCCGAGTCCAACCCAAAATCTAATCAGCCCAAAATTTGTCCAAACCAATTAAAAATCTAACATGGTCCCAAATACAATATTGCATAGTGAACATCTCGAGATTCAATTTTCAAACCAGTCCAACCTGCGAATCTACTCCATGGAAGCTTCGCGATCACGTTCGCGACATTAACTCATTCACGATGGCAACGACGATACCACGGAGTGCAAGGTGGCGAAAAAAATATGGAAAAAACTACAGAGGTGCAAGGCGAGGACAACTGTGAGGTAATTTGGAAAGGAAGATAGACAAAGTTCGGTGAGTAATAGGGTTTGATTTTAGTAATAATTAATACTGTTACATACATTAGTCTATGCCTTGTTTATTTTGCATGTTATATTTTATTTTTGACTGACAAAGTGGATATCTATGTGTTCTTTTTTCAATGTTTCAATGTTGCCTTGTTTAAGGTTGTGTAGTAAATTTGATTTATTCATTTATAGACAATTCATGTTGTTTGATGATTATATGTTAATGGGGATGCAGAAATCGGCGCCTAGGCGTAAAAAAACAACCGAATTTTGGTTAGTCAGACACATTTCTGCGGCAGGGCATCTGGGCGGCCCTAGGTGGACTCTATAGAGAAACAATGAATAGGGAAATTATATTTTCATTGAATGAATGTAAAGGATTACATGAGAGAGTATTTATAGATACAAAACATATCTAATATATATCTCAAATCTAGATTAAATAAGGAAAGTTAACATAAATACAATATATAATATATATGAAATATATTATATATCCAATACGTCCCCTCAAGATGTTCTGAACTTAGAGTGCGAGTGTGTATAGCAGATTAAGATTACAAACCTATTGATTGCTTAAATCAACTGGTTAGTTGGAAAGCTATCTCAACAGCTAAGGTGCGGAAATGTGTAGGCCCTAAATGTTTAGACTCGTGGGTATTTTATGAAAACCTTTTTAAAAATAGATGAGTAATATCAACTGATATATGATATCTGCTGATTTATAAAACTTACACTTAGTAGGATTTTGACTCTTTTAAAAATGTATGTTTTACAAAGTATGAATAGTATGTATGTATAAATAATAAGAATGATATATAGAAAGTAAATAAAACAATAAAGAACACAAGTATTTATAGTGGTTCAAATTTCAATATCATACGTCCATTCTCTCTAATCAGATAGAGAAATTCACTATCTTACTAAGTTTATAGTCCCAAGAGAAGACTTGTGATCGAGATTCTCAACTACTTTCTGAGAATACGGATCTACTGTTGGTTAGGAAATAAGTATCCTTTACAATTGGTTCTAAACTGGAAATGTAAAGTATGACTATAACCAGCTCAATGTGTTCGAAACACACTACTAAATCTAAGCACTAAAGATAGGATTCTTTATGTAGACATAGGATTGGAAACTTAAAGCTAATGATAGAAAATCTTTGAAGGCTCTAAAGAACTCGATACTTAAAATGTTTTTAGAAAGCTTGTTCTTGAGATCAGCTGAATTCTGGGAGTTCTTGCGTGGGAGTTTCCGGTACCTTGTTCCAAAGAACAAGTGTTGTATTTATAGAGGATTTGAGCTTCAAACTAGCCGTTGCAAACAAATCTTCTAAGTATGGTCGAGATCTTCATGGAGTTGATGTTTGTTCTTCAAGCTGGTACGATATTACCATAAAAGGTAATGTGCATTTAATGCTTCGTACTTCCACTGACATATATCTGAATGGCCTAGTTCAAGTCAACTTTGTAGCTTCGTTGTTGATGTGCCATTGGTCCATATAAGCTAAGTTGTTGAACAACTGTCTTGTCTTTTGTTTGAGCAATTCAGAGCTAGTCCGACATTCTCTTTATCTTCTGTTATCATTGCCTCTTCTTCCATATCATAGTATCATAAATGAACTAACACTTCTTCAAGGTATGTTCATCATAAATACTAACTGTCATCTGAAATTCAGATGAGCTTGACTTTAATGCACTTTGAGGCTTCTTCACAGGCAAGATCAGGTGAGCTCAAATCTGCTTAATGCTCTTCTGAACTTGATTGCAGATTATCATATAGTTACTTTCAGTCTATAAGGCATATAACAACCTTTATATCTGATTTCACAGCTCTAGTGTCTTCTAGTCTTCAGTCTTCTACTCTTTAAGTCTTGAGTGAGTGTGTGTTTGTTCAGATGAGGTATCAGCTGCTATACATACAGCTGATCCCTCAAACTTAGACTAAGACATATACATTACTGTTGGGAATAAAATGAGATTTTGATTAAGATACCAAAACCCATTAAGACATGTCATGATAGATAAGTCAAAATTGATAAGTATGTTTCAGGAATTTTGGAACATATAGATCAGGCTAGTTGAACAGCTGACATGTTAGGCAGCTCATAGATGTTTAGATGCACAAGTTGAGGGGGAACACTAGGTTAGAAGATTACAAGAATCAAGTTCCTCAAGGCTCAGAATCAGAAGACCTTAACCCTGCTGATAGCTAAATTCAGAAGAGTTCAATAATGCTGATAGCAGAATCATCATAGTAGGATCAGAAGAGTCAACCTCTCTGAATGACCAATGTTAGAAGATCACATCATTTGACCAAGCCTACTGACAAGAACTGTATTGAAGATCAAAAGAGATGTCCAACAGAGTTGATCAGCACAAAAGAGTTCAAATTCAGTCTAAGCCAAGAGACAACTATGCTGATGAGGTTAACTTCACTGATATGGAAGATACACACTTAGAAGAGATTCAAGATTGATTCAGTGAAGATGAGGAGCCAACTCAACTGAAGAAGCTAGCCAACACTGCTGATAGCCAAGTCAGCTGATAAGATTGAGTACATATCAATCCTGATGATAAGGAATGCTGTCCTTAATCATGGATCAATGATCAGGAAGAATGTCTTCATGCTTGACTGTTGAATCTACAAGTAGGGGTGTAAGTGAGTTGCGCCTACTCACGAGCCGACTCGAAAAAAGATCGAAATCGACTCGAAGTTAATTGAGTCGAGTTTCGAGCTACTCGAATAGCTACCGAGTTCGAGCTCATAAATACTCGGCTCGAAAGGCTCGCGAGCTTAATCGAGCTTGAAAAATATTTACTATTTTACCATTAATATATAATTTATATTTATATACGAGTAATCGAGTCGAGTCGAGTTGAGTCGAGCTGAGTTTATTTTAGAAAAAAATATGTTTTAAATTAATTTTGAAAATTATATAGGTAATCGAGTCGAGTCGAGCCAAACTCGAGTTTATCGAGTTTCTTATCGAGTCAAACTCGATCTTTAAAATTTTAGACTCGACCGAGTCGAGTTTCGAGCTTTAAGTATAACAATCGAGTCGAGTTTCGAGCTCAGCATTACTCAACTCGACTCGACTCATTTACACCCCTATCTACAAGTCAGACATTGGGAATAGTCCATACAAGTCAAGACAAGAAGCTCTTAACCGTTTACTTTCCAAGTTGAAGACATGTCACTTTCAAGGAATCTGTCCTCAAGATACAAAGTTCAAGGAAGACAAATATAGACAATTTGAGGTTGTCTCTCCAACGGACGAATCATCATCTTGCTCTATAAATACTGGAGTTTAGAAACCATTCAAGGCATCCAACTAGTCAAGGAAACTACAAGCATACAAACCTTTAAGCTCTCAAAAGAATACATCATTCTTTAGTTTCCAAACACTTCCAGTTCACATCTAAGCTGAAACTCATTGTATATCAATCAAGCTTAGAGAGATATCATATCCTTATACAGTTCTTCATTGTAAAGGATATCTCACTCTAGTTGGAAAAAACCTCAACCCTTAAACCTTTCAAGGAAAGTTAGAAGTGTTGTTGTTGTAGAAGTGTGAGAACTAGAACTGTCAAGAGAAGTACAGTTTAGTTCGAGTTGAGTGAGTACTAGGACTCATAATTCCTAGGGATCAAGACACTAAGGAATAGTGTGGTTGATCAGTGCACCTTGGCACTATAAAACAAGTTAATTCCAAGTGAAGGAATTATTCTATTAAATCAGGGAAGTGGATGTAGGAGCTCGAGTCTCTAAACCACTATAAACTCTTGTGTTATTCATTTCATACAAGTAACACATTCATACACTACACACAAACTGATCTTCAAAAGATATCCAACACAGATTGTGCAAAACAGTTTTGGACAAGTCCCCTGAAAAACTGTTAAGTGTTAAGAAAGTTTTCAAAATTAAAAGGAGTTTAAATATAAAGGGGCAACCATAATTCCGCACTTATAACTTACTAAGTTAGTTATTCAACTGATTACTTCATAGTTCTCAGTGGTTTGATTATCTGAACAAAGTTATACATACTCAGAGAAGTTGACTTGACAACTCTCCTGATAGCCTATTTTGTTTAAAAAGAAAAGAATGTGCATACACAAGTGCATTCCCCCCCCCCCTATACACTTGTGTCATACTCCTTTTAGGACCAACAATTACTTCTAAGCTTTATAAGAACAACTTAGGTAATCTTACTTCTATATTACAAATTATTATTCTAACATGTACTCTACTGATCTGGTTTTGGCAATCGAAACTAAATTTAGAAATTACAATCAGATTAGGGACTAGATGAATATCCCAACAATTTCCCACTTTTTGATGAAGCCAAAACTAACTAAGGTAAGTTATCAGATTAGTTAGCTAATAATTTGAAATTCATCAAAAGTTTAGAAGTAATAAATATCAGAGCTTTTATGCTAAGTATCAGAGCAAATAAACAAAAAAAATATTCACAAGGCAAATAGTTTCTAAAGAAGACAATGAGATGTTGTCTGAAGTTGAAAAAGTAAATTCTTGTATTGATCAGAGCATATGACAATGAGATTACAAATACAAAGAAAAATTTACCTAACAACAGAGTAGATAGTCTTCAGTAGACGCCAAATGCTTGGTAGACTCTCTTCTTAATTTCATGAACAACTTGTTTGTCTCGAATCAGCTTCTCTCATGTCCTTCTTTCCATTGACAGTGGTAGCTGCCTTCTAACTTGAAAATTCAGGTAGAAGAATGTTGATGTTTTTCTCAACTGCTTCTTTGATTATGATGCCTAAGAACACTTCATCCTTCTCAGTGAGAAAACCTTCAAAACATTTGAAGGCCGTTTCTTGATCTTGATCTCCCCAAATATGCGTAAGATGTTGGGATATGAATCCTTGAAACAATGTTCTAGATGATGATTGTATGTTTTGATGGACAAAAGCAACTTAAAGTTAATGATATATGTGGTTCTAAGTCATCCTAACTAAGTCATCATAAGATATATTGGAATCTGAGTTTACTGATCTTATATGAGTTTACTAATCTTATATGGTTACTGATCTTATTGTGTTTACTGATCTGATATATGAACTATTAGGAACTAAGCTGATGTTTTGTATTGTATAGACAGCTTATAGTATAGGACTTTGATATACTCATCTGTATATAGGTTAGTTGATGTATAGATAGGTTTTATATATGTAAAGTTGTATTCTATTGTATTCAGCATTGTAATAGTTTAGAACAGTAAGTTTAGAACACTAGATTAGAAGAAGATCAGAAGACAATGAAGACTCAGAAGACTACTTCAGAATAAGAAGACTTCAAAGAAGAGTTGAAGAGAAGCTTAGAAGAATTCTGGAGAAGTACAGAACAATTTTAAGTTACTGTGCTAACTGACTAAGAACAGTAAAAATCAGAACAGTAAGTTACTGTGCTGATTTGGTGTATTTGAAGAATAAGTTTGGAAAGCTTATTTATAGAGTAACTGAAGATATATTGAAGATATGCTGACTTGGAATAAGAAGGAAGTTACAAAGTCGGTTACAAGAAGAAGTTACAACAAAAACAGTTTTAGAGTTAGTTCACAAACTACTAACTGTCATACTAAGTTCTATAAATACTGTATGATCTCCTACTTGAAGAGACTACTAAAGGACTGCTACTACTGAACAATTACTGATCTTAGAGAAATCAAGAGTAAGTCTACAAGCAAGAACTCACAGAGTTAAGGAAATCAAATTAAGGAGAAGCCACTAAATTGAAGAGAAGAAATCAAAGGCTACTCAAAGAGAAGTTTTACTTTTCAGTTTTAAGTTTGTATTGTTGTAAACAAGTGTGCTAGTTACTTGTAGAATTACTAGTAGATCGAAGATACACTTGGAAGTGTAATCGATAAGATCACAGTCTTAATCTTGGGACTTTAAGCCACAAGAAACTCAAGAAGGAAGAGTAATAAAACATCACAACTGGGATTGTGAGAGTGGATGTAGACTTATTGGTCGAACCACTATAAAATTCTGTGTTCTTTATTTTCTGTTTGATATTTGTTTCATAATTGTTTAACCAAGAACAGTAGAATGTACTAAGTAAAGATCTGATTAAAAGTTGAGTATAAAACTAAAACTGGAAGTACTGATCTGACTCAGTAAGAACAGTACTATTCAGAACACTATTCCGCATTATAAACTCTGATATTTTGAAAGATTTTTGAAAGTATATTCATCCCTCCCCTCTAGACTTTCTTAGCTTACTCAATTTTAACTCAACTTGGGACCAACAAGTGGTATCAGAGCAGTAGTTCTTTGGACTGCTGTTTCTTGATAACCTTGTAGATGTTGAGGGAAATCTCACTGATCTTGCTACTATTTCTTGATATCTGTCACTATCTGAATACTTGAAAACTATCTGCTATACTACTGATCCTATTTGTTTAATCAAACATGGATGACACTAATGCGAACAAACTTCCTGAGTTCAAGATTGTAGATTATGACTACTGGAAGCTTAGGATGGAGGCCATCTTTAGCTCAACACATGATCTGATGGTGTCTGTGGTGACTGAAGGACCAATTGTCACCATGGTGGAAAACACTGCTGTTCTGGATCCTTCTAAACCAGTTGGAGCACTGGTCCCTAAACCAAGGTCATAACTGACTTCTGAAGAAATGAGACAAAACAATTTGGATAGTCTTGCTAAGAATTATATTTTACACACCTTGCCAAATGAGTATCTTGGTAAAGTGTTAAAATGTAAGATTGCAAAGCAAATGTGGGACAAATTGGCTATTCTTTGTGAAGGTACTACACTGATCAAAGAAAGCAAATTATCCACAGCTGTCCAAAGGTTTGAAACATTTAAGATGAGGCCAGGTGAATCAATTGATGAATTGGATACTCGATTTACCAAAATCATGAATGATCTTGATGTGTTAGGAAAGACTTATACTGAAAGAGAAGTTAACTTGAGAATCTTGAAAGCTTTGGATGAAAGGTGGAAAATGGTCAAGATGATCATTAAAACCACACAAGACATTGATTCTTGGCCAGCAGAAACTATGTTCCAAACCCTTAAGGCACATGAGTTTGAGTTAGATGAGGAAGATCCTATTACTGTGATTCATAAGGATAAGGATGCCTCTAAGGACATAGCTTTTAAAGCCTCTACCTCTAAGGGGTCTAGATCATCTAAGTCTAAGGCCTCAAGCATAAAAGATGAACTAGACAGTTCTGATCTTAGTCTGAAAGATCAGATGAGCCTTATGATCAAAAGATTTGATAGACTAAATAAGAGGTATGGTAGATACAAGAGATTCTATAAGGAAACTAAGGGTTCTAGTAACAGGGACTCTTCTGTGAACAGAAGGGATCAAAACTCTTCTGAAATAAGGGATGAGATCTCTAATGAGAACAGGAGAGATAGGAACTCATCTGATAAGAGGGATAGAAAGTATTCTGATAAGAAAGACAGGAACTCAATTGACAAGCATGACAGGAACCGAAATCATTCACCTCCTAAGAGAACTTCTAACAATCCTGTTTGCTATAATTGTGATAAGCCAGGTCATTATGCTTATGAATGTCCTGATCTAAGTTCTGAAGATCGAGAAGAAAGGAAAGCCAGAAGAGATCGAAAATATGCCAAGGGTAAGAAGGCAATGATGGCATACAATGATTTTGATTCGGAATCAGAAGAGTTGCCATCGTCTTCATCTGAATACCCCTCTAGCAATGAAGATGAAGCCTTCATAGCAGATGATGGACTGGTAATGATGGCCAAAATAAATGATGAGGTATCATCTGCTAAATCTTTTCAATCTTGCAAAAATTCTGACACTGATGAAAGTGATGCTGCTGATAGCAGTATAGGAAGTAGTCTTCATCATTCCCAAGGAGTGACTGAAGAAGACCTTCTACAAGCTAACAAAGCATTCATTGAAATCAGTGATGAGAATATATCTTTAAAGCAAGAAATCATTAATCTAAAAGAAGCTCAGTTAAAAGTGGATCCTAATATAGTTGTCATAAATGCAAGACTATCAGAAGAGTTGTCCCAACTCCAAGAAAAGTATGCATCCATTGACAAACTATATCAGGGTATGCTTAAAACTCAAGCCAAAGAGACTAATGAATTCAATGATTTAAAGATTAAATATGAAAAACTTGAAGAGCGCAATAGATTCTTAGAATCTGAAGTAGTGAGCCTAGATCGAAAGCTATCTGGGATGATTAACTCTACTAAGATTAATCAAACAATCTCAGACAGATATAGAGCTCCAAATGATAAAAGTGGGATAGGTACTGATCTGCCTAGTTCCTCTACTTCAGAATTTAAGAACACTAATGGAGCTAGTTCAAGTTCTTTGCAACTAGATAAAGGAAAAGAACCTATGACTTATGATGATGATCCAAAACTCAAAGTACAGTCTAAATACATCCCTCCTACTACCAAGAATGGTAAAATGAAGAATGTATTAAGACCAGTACAGTCTAGACCATACCAGAAGAGTTATACTCCTCTGACCAGATCAGATCAGTCCTGGTATCAGAAGAGACAAACTCAGAACAGTAGGTCAAGACAAGCACAGGCAAGTTGGGAACAGCCTAGACCTCCTTTTATAAGGCAGTCTCAGCTGTATTCAACTAAACCTAGGAGATTTGTACCTCATTATCATAACAAACCTGTTCTTTATCCTCCACCTTTATCTTATGATATCATTGGAGAGGAAAGACCAAAACGCATCTATAAGCCGTATGGTCCACATGCTTTCAGACCTTATTCAAACTATTACAGACATACTGATCTTACTGAAAAAGGGATAGAACCAAGGAAAGGCTATCTCAGAAAAATAGATCCTAAGTCTGCTGATAATTCTGAATTGGTTAACAAAGTACTGTTTTGTGATAAATTTGGAAGGAAACTGAAAAGGTCCCATTTATTCAAATCCTCAATGTTCATTTGGGTACCTCTCACTACTAACCCCCAAGGACCCCAATAAACTAGGGTACCTAAATTATTAAGATCACTACCTTGCAGGATCGACTGGACTTATACAAGAAAGGTGGTTCAGTTGGTGAGACCTGGTACATAGACAGTGTGTGTTCACACCACATGACTGGTACCAAGGCCTTACTTACTGACTATCATGAGAAGGAAGGACCAAAAGTCATCTTTGGAGACAGCTCCATGGCAATTACAAAAGGATTTGGATTCATCAAGAATGGAGATGTTGAAATTCAAGATGTCTCCTATGTTGAAGGTTTGAAATATAATTTGTTATCTGTATCTCAATTCTGTGACAGGGGATACAAAGTTCAGTTCAAGACCAGAAGATGTGAAATAATAGACAAAAGGACTCACAATGTTCTACTTGTTGGCACAAGACAAGGAAGTGTATACATTGTGAATTGGAATAGTTGTCCCAAGAATGCTTGTCTTATTACTAAGAGTCCTAAAGAAAACAGTTGGCTCTGGCATAAACGCCTCTGCCACCTGAACTTTAAGATAATCAACAAGATTGCTAGAGAACATCTTGTTGAGGGCATTCCTAATGAAATCTATTCCAAATCACAAATGTGTGACTCCTGTCAAAAAGGTAAACAGGTAAAGGTTTCATTTAAGTCCATTCCAACTCTTTCAACAAGCAGAGTCTTAGAACTCTTGCATATGGATCTTCATGGTCCTATCAACCCTCCTACATTGAATGGAAGAAGGTATACTCTAGTTGTAGTAGATGATTACTCTAAGTTTACTTGGGTAGTCTTTCTACACAAAAAGAGTGATACACAAACACTACTTCCAGATCTATTGAAGAGGTTGCAGGTTGAAAAAGGTCATCCCATTGTCAAAATTAGGAGTGACAAGGGGACTGAGTTTATTAACTGTTACATCTCTGACTATTGTTCTAAGTCTGGCATACAACATTTGACAAGTGCAGCCAGAACCCCTCAACAAAATGGTGTTGCAGAAAGGAGAAACAGAACACTAAAAGAAGCATGCAGAGCCATGATTGCAGAATTCAACACACCTCAGAAGTTTTGGGCAGAAGCTATTAACACAGCTTGCCACTCCCAAAATCGAAATGCTCTTAATAAGGTGCATGGTAAAACACCTTATGAGGTATGGAAAGGCAGAAAACCTAGAGTTTCTTATTTTCATATCTTTGGATGCAAGTGTTTCATTCATAACAATGGCAAAAGTAAATTAAATGCTTTTGATGCAAAAGCTGATGAAGGGATATTCTTAGGACACTCTTCTGTAAGCAAAGCATTTAGAGTGTTTAATTACTCTACCCTATGTGTGGAAGAAACACCCCATGTAGTCTTTGATGAGAATGTGCAGGACTCTGCTGATCATCAGCTCAGTAAGAAAATTGACAATTTAAAGCTTCAAACCAACAATGAAGATGATGATGCAGAAATATATGAATCTGTACAAGCATATAATCATTTCCTGAAAGTCCTAGATCAAGACTCTGAAAAAGAAAAGGTAAAAGACAAAGGTGAGTCATCTAAAACTTCTGATATACCAGAATTGAATGACTGCTCTCCTATGAACAAATCTGCTGATATGAATGATACTGATATGCATGATGATTTGCATGATATAAATGATGATAGCATTTCTGTTAAGAATAGAAGGACATGGAAGTCTGCTCATTCTACTGATCTGATTCTATGTGATTCTAGCAAAGGTGTTAAAACTAGAAAACAATTGTTTGATTCCAAGGAAGAACCTAGTAAGTCTCTATTTTGCTGGTGTTGTTTTCTATCATCTATTGAGCCTAAAACTGTGAATGAAGCTTTAAGTGATAGTAACTGGATTATAGCCATGCAAGAAGAACTTAATCAGTTCACTAGAAATGAAGTTTGGGAACTTGTTGATAGACCTAGTGATCATAATGTTGTAGGCACTAAGTGGATTTTCAAGAACAAAAGGGATGAAAATGATCTTGTAGTTAGAAATAAAGCTAGATTAGTTGCTCAGGGCTACTCTCAAGGTGAGGGTATTGATTATGATGAAACTTTTGCTCCTGTAGCTAGACTAGAAGCTATAAGATTGTTTCTTGCTTATGCTGCACATATGAAATTCACTGTGCATCAAATGGATGTGAAAAGTGCATTTTTGAATGGTATACTTGCTGAAGAAGTTTATGTGGAACAACCACCTGGTTTTGAAGTGAATAGTCACCAAGTATACAGGTTAAAGAAAGCACTCTATGGATTGAAACAAGCCCCAAGAGCCTGGTATGATACACTTTCTCTATTCTTACTTGAAAATGGTTTTACTAAAGGCAAGGTTGATAGAACTTTGTTTAGAAGACAAGAAGGTAATGATATATTACTTGTTCAAATTTATGTGGATGATATTATTTTTGGATCACCCAACAAAACCTTGAGTGAAAGCTTTTCTACACTCATGCAAAGTAAATTTGAAATGTCTATGATGGGAGAAATGACATATTTTCTTGGTATTCAAGTAAAACAAACTCCAGAAGGTATCTTCATAAATCAAGCAAAATACACTAAGAATTTGCTAGATAAATTTGGTATTAAAACCTGTAAGACAGTTGGTGTGCCCATGCAACCTACATACAGAATGGATCCTGATGAAGGAGGTAAGTCTTCTGACCAACCTTACTATCGTGCTTTAATTGGCTCTCTACTCTATCTAACTGCCAGCAGACCTGATATTGCTTTTTCTGTTGGAGTATGTGCAAGATTTCAAGCAAACCCCAAAGAAAGTCATCTGGAAGCTGCCAAAAGGATATTGAAATATCTAAAGGGAACCATTAATCGAGGATTATGGTATCCTACAGATGATGATATATCTTTAAGTGGTTATTCAGACTCGGACTTTGGAGGTTGCAAAATAGATAGAAAATCTACTTCAGGTTCATGTCAATTCTTAGGAACTAAGCTCATTTCATGGTTTTCAAAGAAACAAACAAGTGTGGCAACTTCTACTACTGAAGCAGAATATATGGCTGCAGGAAGTTGTTGTAGTCAGCTTCTTTGGCTAATACAACAACTCAGAGACTACAATATTGTAGAATCTAATGTACCTATATATTGTGACAGTAATAGTGCCATTGCCATCACACAAAATCCTGTTCTACATACTAGATGCAAGCATGTTGACATTAGGCATCACTTTATTAGGGATCATGTGGAAAAGAAAAATATTAGGATGGAAAAGATTCATACTAATATTCAAAGAGCTGACATTTTTACAAAACCATTGGCTGAAGTGAGATTCAGAGAGTTATGCATTAGCTTAGGATTGATAGATATGGATTCTATATGTATATAGAACTGTACTAACATTTCAGGTACTGATCTTATACCAAGAGGAATATGAAGCAGAAACTAAGAGCAGTACATCAAAACTCAAAATTCAGAAGAGACAACCCTATGTCAGATCACTACTCTTAAAACAGGTAACAAGGTTACTAAAGTGACCTTAATCCCAATGAGGAAGCTGGTAAAGCTGAGGGACACTGAGAACACACATTAAGGGGGAATCTGTGATTTCTTAAAGATCCTTTTGGTGACTCAGAACACTAAGTCACTTTAGCATAAACCTTGATGTGATCATTAATTTAATTATACTGTTACTAATCTGTACTGTTTTACACTTATGTATATTGACAATATTGTACTAACACTTCTACCAAGGTGAAAAAGGCACAGAAGAGGAATTCTCCACTGAAGGGGGAACTGATCTGATTACAGATTTGAAAAATCTACTAATCTGATCTGATTACAGGCTATATTAGTCTACAGATATATTCTGATTAATACATTGACTTGTCTACAGAACTGTACTGATTACAAAGCTTCTTTGTCTACAATACTGATCTGATTACAATTCAGTTATTCTACAGAACTAATCTGATTACTGACTAATCTGTCTACAGAAAGATTTGATTACTACTAATCTGTTTACAGAATTCTACTAATCTGACACAGTACTGATATGAGGATTACTGTGCTGATATAAAAAAGGTGAAATCAGGAAAATTGGGTACTGATCTGAACACTACTGTGCTGAACCATCTACTGATCTGAAAACTACTGTGCTGATTCATCTACTGATCTAATTTCGAAAAAGTTTACTCAGCTGATCACAATACTCAGCTGATCCAGATAAGTGAAATTTTCTTTATATACAAGTAAGAAAATGAAGTGAAATAGTTTTGGAAACTACTGTACTGATTTGCATCAGAACAATCTTTTGGATTAGAATACTCTAAGTCAAAAACTGCTCAAAGTTTAGATTACTAATAGAGAAGATGAGTACACTCCTCTATTTCTAACCTAAAAACTATGGTGTATTTATCAAACACAAATTGGCTCCAAAATTAAGAATGGTACTAGAATATGAACAGTTCTTGTTAAACACGAATTTCGAGACTTAATCTCAACCATTCTTTGTGATAATCAAATTCAATCCTAGCCCTAGATTGGTTTTGAATTTGACACACACGATCACTCTTCATCTTCTTCTTTCTTACGAGTTCATTTCTGGAAAGCTCATAACTCAAAATTACTGCAAAATCTCAATAATCTATCTTCTACAAAAACCTACAATGGCAATTATCAATATTATCAGTGAATCTAACGAAGTTGCAGGAACTTTTGATTCGGATTTCTGGGTTCGTGAAAAGGGCATTTTTGTAGAAAATGCTGTATATTTCAATGGCCGACACAATGCTGAAAATCAAGCAATTCTGACGATGTGCGAAGAGTGCGGGCTGAGGAAGTTTCTTGAATCTTCTCCGATGAATGTATTCGAACCAGAGGCGATGGAATTTTATTTACAGCTTAAAGGTGATAGCAATGGTGTTCACTCCATGCTGTCAGGGCACAAGGTAGCAATTACAAGGGAAATCCTGGAAGTTATGTTGGATTTACCTCAAGGCCCTGTAAATATTTTGACCTACAAAGCAGGGGAAGAGAAAGAATGTGTAGGCAGATGGACTGGCGAAGAACCTGAGTCTCTAAGCCATCTTAAGAAAGATGTTCTTCCTACTGGTCTGCAGTTTCTAATGGACATAGCCGAAAAATGTTTGTTAGGGCAACATCACAGTCAGGATGCTCTATCAAGTTCAAAAATCCGAATTATGGCAGCAATCATTGACAGAGTTCAAGGTGATTGGCAAGGATTTTTCTTAGAAAGACTGTTAAGTGAGAAAGAAAAAGTCTTGTTCGATGAGGATACAATGGAATTTTCGATTAAATCGAAATTAGGGTTCGAAAACAAACTGAGTATCTTGTTGCCTCAGTTGGTTGTCAAAAAGGCGTACTGGAGTAATCCAAAGAAATTCCATCATGGAAAATTCTTGATGAAGAAGGAGTCTGTTCGATTTGAACAAGAACACCCTTTGGAGCAACCGCAAGAACCTTAAGCACAAGAGTCTGGAGCTTCAATGTATCGATCTGATGATAATCAACCAGAGATTAGATCGAAGGCGAGGCATGATCCGAGCAGTATTAGACCAAGGAGAGGGAGGTCTGCTACAGCTACCTCAGAGCCAACAGTCAGGTTTGTTGAGACTGTAGTGCAAGCAAGCTCTGAAGAGCAAGAGGTTAGTAATTCAAGTCATGTTTCTTTACATAAGAGAACCAAGAGGAGAAGTGCTAGGAGGAAACTTGTTGATGTCTCTCCTACCCCTTCAAATTCTGATTCAAGCCCAGCTGAACCCCTTAACCCTCAACCTTCATGTTCTGGAGAATCAGCTCACTACTTTTCAATGTCTCAGAACATTCCCCATTCATCCCCTCAGAACACTACTTTTAATCCTACTCCTATTTCAAGCCCTCAACACCAACCTTCACCATATCATTCCCCCAATACAGGTTCATGATCACTCTACTGAACATAAATTTGAGCCTTCTACTGTACCAATTGACATTTCATCATCCCCTGAACCTGAATATATAGCCCCTAAACCTGCTGGTTTAATGGATTATCCTATCTGTGATAAGGAAGATAGAATCAGGATAGATTTAAGATTGGCTTTGTTGAAGCAGTTTCCTGGATTGGATGAAAGCTCAGTTGAGTTTGAGAAACTCCTTAGAATTGGCACATGGGTATATCTTAAGAGGAGTACTCTTAAAGAAAATTTAGTTGTGATGGAAGGTATGGGTGGTGCTTCAATCTTTGATGATTGGGAAGCAGAGCAGATGCATGCAGCTGGTGTTAACTCATTTCTTGAGCTAGTAACCCCAGAGTCAGTGGTACAACTTGTTGAAAGATTAACATGATTTAAATATTCTGTGGAGAATGTTGCCACTACTGCTGCAGATGAAAATGATGATGTTATTATGGTAAGTGAAGAGAAGGTTGTTGATGAAGCTGAGAATGCTGTTGAAGAGGATTTTATGGAAGTTGAGGAAGCTGTTGACAACACAACAGAGGTGTTTGAGAACACTGTTGTGATTGAAGATACAGAAGTTGTTGGAAATCAAGTTTTGGATGCTGAAGAGATGGAAAGCATTCCATTTCAGTCTGCTGATCCTATCATTCCTGAAGATGTGCAGGAACAGGTCAGAACAATTCCTATTGAGAAGGAATCTGAAAATGCTAGCTTTGAGTTGTTGAAAAAGCAGAATGCAGAGCTTCAAGCTAAGTTGGAAGATGCTGTGAGAATGTTCCAAGAAGCTACTGAGAGAATGAATAAGATGAATTCTGAAAATTCTTATGAAAGAGTTATGGAGCATACGATGTCTAAAATTTATGATCTTCATAAATTGCAAGAGAAGAACCTATCTCAGGTGTTGCATAAGAAGTTGGAGCAACACATATCTTCCTTGAAAGAGTGGCATGATGAAGCCAAAAAGGAGGAAGATAAGACAAGACGAGTGATGGAACAAACTCAGTCACAACAAGCTCAACTAGTTGTAAGTCAAGACGAGTTGAAACAAGAAATTGCAAGTCTGAATGAGAAAATCAAACTCAGGAAGCAACAGAAACAACAAGCTGAAGAAATTGTTGAGAAGAAGAAAACTGATGTTGCTGGAAGTTCTAGTCAGAAAAAGAGGAAATTAATTTTGTCTGATGAAGAAGAACAAGAAGAGGAAACTGGTAGAGTTACCAGATCCAGAAGTAAGTTGAAAATTGGTGTTTCAAGTGAAGAACAAGAAAAACTTGAAGTATTGAAGAAAAAGAAAGCTGAAGAAGCATAATTGAAAAAGAAGAAAGATAAGGATGTTAAGTTTTTGAAAACAAGGTTTGATAATAGAGTTGCAGCTTTGAGAATGAAATTGAATGCTCAGAGAAAACCTGAAGGAAGAGAGTTTGACAAAAAATTTCAAGATGAGAATTTTGTGGATTTTATTGTTCTAACTGAAAATATGGAATATTGAAAAAATCTGAAGAAGAAGTGGCAGATTGCAAACTTCATTGTAAGGAAGTTTGGTGATCATTCAAGCAAAGAAGCTGAATTTGCTGATTTTGAAGAGTTCATGCTGAACATAGATAAATATTTTTGGGAAGATATAGCACAAGTTGCTGCTCGTGCTGGAACAAAGATCTTATGTCCTGAAGAACCAAATTGGGAACCTCTAAGACTAGAGAATGGAGAACCAGATTACAAGGAAATTGGTAACATAATTGCTGTGATTATCAAAGAAGAAGGAATTACTGATCATCAACATATGATGGATATCAAAGCAAGGCTTTATGTTGCATTCAGAATCTGAAGATACAGAATGAAGATGAAGGACAAGCTCACAAGATAACATTTCTAACCTTAATCTTTATTTCTATATTTTCTGTTTGTTTCATATTTTGTTAGTATGTGTAATATGTGCATTATCTGATCTAACTTGAATATGAATCTGGAATTTTGAAATGATGAACTGTTATGATTGACTACATATTTAACTACTGATTTATTAACATTTAAGTAGTTTTGGCTTCATCAAAAAGGGGGAAATTGTTGGGATATGAATCCTTGAAACAATGTTCTAGATGATGATTGTATGTTTTGATGGCCAAAAGCAACTTAAAGTTAATGATATATGTGGTTCTAAGTCATCCTAACTAAGTCATCATAAGAGATATTGGAATCTGAGTTTACTGATCTTATATGAGTTTACTGATCTTATATGAGTTTACTGATCTTATATGGTTACTGATCTTATTGTGTTTACTGATCTGATATATGAACTATTAGGAACTAAGCTGATGTTTTGTATTGTATAGACAGCTTATAGTATAGGACTTTGATATACTCATCTGTATATAGTTCAGTTGATGTATAGATAGGTTTTATATATGTAAAATTGTATTCTATTGTATTCAGCATTGTAATAGTTTAGAACAGTAAGTTTAGAACACTAGATTAGAAGAAGATCAGAAGACAATGAAGACTCAGAAGACTCAGAAGACTACTTCAGAATAAGAAGACTTCAAAGAAGAGTTGAAGAGAAGCTTAGAAGAATTCTGGAGAAGTACAAAACAGTTTTAAGTTACTGTGCTGACAGACTAAGAACAGTAAAAATCAGAACAGTAAGTTACTGTGCTGATTTGGTGTATTTGAAGAATAAGTTTGGAAAGCTTATTTAAAGAGTAACTGAAGATATATTGAAGATATGCTGACTTGGAATAAGAAGGAAGTTACAAAGTCGGTTACAAGAAGAAGTTACAACAAAAACAGTTTTAGAGTTAGTTGAGAGTTAGTTCACAAACTGCTAACTGTCATACTAAGTTCTATAAATACTGTATGATCTCCTACTTGAAGAGACTACTGAAGGACTGCTACTACTGAACAATTACTGATCTTAGAGAAATCAAAAGCAAGTCTACAAGCAAGAACTCACAGAGTTAAGGAATTCAAATTAAGGAGAAGCCACTGAATTGAAGAGAAGAAATCAAAGGCTACTCAAAGAGAAGTTTTACTTTTCAGTTTTAAGTTTGTATTGTTGTAAACAAGTGTGCTAGTTACTTGTAGAATTACTAGTAGATCAAAGATACACTTGGAAGTGTAATCGATAAGATCACAGTCTTAATCTTGGGACTTTAAGCCACAAGAAACTCAAGAAGGAAGATTAATAAAACATCACAACTGGGATTGTGAGAGTGGATGTAGACTTATTGGTCGAACCACTATAAAATTTTGTGTTCTTTATTTTCTGTTTGATATTTGTTTCATAATTGTTTAACCAAGAACAGTAGAATGTACTAAGTAAAGATCTGATTAAAAGTTGAGTATAAAACTAAAACTGGAAGTACTGATCTGACTCAGTAAGAACAGTACTATTCAGAACACTATTCCGCATTATAAACTCTGATATTTTGAAAGATTTTTGAAAGTCTATTCACCCCTCCCCTCTAGACTTTCTTAGCTTACTCAATCTTAACTCAACTTGGGACCAACATAAGATAATAAGTTATATGTCACTGCTTTTTTAGATTCAACCATCTTAGATTGTGAAGTCATCAATCTGCTGATCTGATTTCTCTGGGAATTCAGCTTGACCTTCTTCTTCCTCTACATCATCTTCGATGCCTCCAGGAATTGGCTCTTCAACAAGTTTCTTCTTCTTCTCTAGAGTCTTTCTTCTTTTGTAGTTTGCATCAAACTGTGCAGACTTCTTCCTCTTCAGCTCGAATTGACGTCGTTCCTCATCTGAAATAGGGCGTCGAGTCCCTTTCCTCTGAGCAATAGGAACATTGTCTTCATCATCTTCAGGTTGAGTAGAAGGTAAAGTAAGTGCTGTTGTTTGAGTTGCTGGTTGCTTCTGGTTCCGAATGTCTTCATTTATTGCAATCACAACATTAACTACTAGTGCTAAGGCCGAATCAGATAGATGAGTAGTAGATGAAGAAGGAATTTCAGAAATTCCCCCTTGAGAGTTGAATTTCTTCATCTGTTCCACCTGAGTCTTGAGTTGCTCTTCTACATCTGCTAATCTCCTAGCCAGATCAGATTGAGCTTCAGCTGCCTTCTTCAGTTCTTCAGCTGCTTTCTTCAGTTCTTCTGAAAGATGACTTAGTTAGGATGACTTCTTCCACATATATTATTAACTTTAAGTTGCTTTTTGGTCATCAAAACTTATTCTCATCAACTAGGACTTTGTTTACAGGATTCATATCCCAACAATTTATTTCTATATAATGAATTTATTTTCTTTCATGTGTGGTTTATGAAGATATGCATTGTTGATTTGTTACATTGATTGCTTTCACTATATTTAGTTGATAAAATACAAGTTAATCAGATTTAAATAAGTATATAAAGTCGCATTTATATATAGTGACTGTCATTTTTTTTACTAAAAGTGATAATGTCACATTTTACTTAAACATATCACTTTTTACACAAAACAATATCATTTTTTTTTTTACTAAAAGTGACTATCACTATTTACTTAAATAATTTCATTTTTTACATAAACATTGTCACATTTTAATTTCTAGTTAATGAATGGGATTATATGTTAATGGACATGAATATATTTACTAAATGTATCAATTTTTTGAGTTAAATATCAATATTTAAAAAGTAATAATGTTTAAATAAAAACTGATAATGTTTTTAGCAAAAGTGATTATCATTTTTTTCATAAACATTGTAATTTTTTCATAATCATTGTCACATTTTAATTTTAAGTTAATTAATGAGATTGTCTATTAGCGAGCATGATAATTTTTACTAGTTGCATCAATTTTCTGAGTTAATTGTCATTTTTTCTCTTGCAAGAATATCAATAAAAAAAAGTGATCGTGTTTATGTAAAAAGTGATAATGTTATTAACAAAAATGACTAACATTGTTTATGCAATACATACATTATCAATTTTTAGACAAACATTGTCATTTGTCAACTTCAAATTAATGAATGAGATTATATGTTATTGAACATGATTATCTTTATTAATGTAATAATTTAATCCATCGCTAAAATGGAAAAAAATGATAAAAATCAAAACCGAGGACAAAAAAATTTAAAAAGGATAAAAAGAGCAACACCAAGCCTCGTGTAATCATTTCAACAATATCACAATATCATCAAACATTTCCGCATGGAATAAATTAATCAAATATCACTGAAAGTTTAACAAAATCATGGTATGATCACAATATCAAAAACCATCGAAACTCCAAAACTGGCTTCTACTAAATTCGCCTCTTTTGTTTCTTTCAGGCCATCTTTGCTACCTTTTTCTGTAAAAAACAATTCTTAATTAGTGGCTTGTTCATATTGACAAAGTGGGATAGCTCAAGTGGTTAGAGCACCACTACCTAGGCCTTAGGTCCTGGGTTCGAGTCATGGGGAGGGGAAAGGGATGGGAATTTAACTTCCATCAAAAAAAAAAAGAGTGGCTTGTTCATATTTAATTCACACACTTTTATCATAACAATTGTCAAGCCCCAATTTGTATAAAAGTAGGTTTTACGAAAATAACTTAAAATGTAAAAATTAAAGGGTGTAAACTAAAATTTTCACTTAAAAAAGATAAGACTTAAAAGTTATGTGAAGTTATAATTTAAATAAGAATTAGCGGAAGCTTAGAAAATAAATAATATCTCAGTGAATTTTAGAATAACAATCGAACCGAGTCTCAGTCACTCATTAAAAGCTTAATAAATAAATGAACTAGTCAAAATTCTTTACTAAATGATAAATAATACTATTTCATCATTCACCGCTCCTCCTCGCAATCAGCTCCTCCATCTGAAAATATTAAATTGTATGGTATGAGAAAACCACTAGCTTAGTGAAGTCCCTTTGACAATATTAAATACGACATACAAATAAATGTATAACCACATATAAACATGTAATTCACAGAAGGTCACATAAACAATTTTCATTATACATTTGAGTAATTAATAATTATATTTCACAGTCATCCCAATGATCTCTTTTAAGGGTAGGTCTCCTGTAGTCCATTTTAAAAAATGGGTAGGATCAACAATAAAAATAAAATACGTGAAAAATATGTATGTTAATTGATGTAGCTCAAACGGTTGGGCATAATCTATGTTACGTTGAGGTCTAGTGTACAACTCTCACACATTTTGCAATATTTGCAATATTTGCAATAATAATTTTAGTTATAATGACATACACTTTTTAGTGATGTTATGTTACACATTTTAGATATATTTTGTTGCACTTTTCGGTTGTAATGACTTACAATTTTCAACAATATTTTTCAGTTATATTGACTTACACTTTTTAGTAATGTTATGCTACACATTTTAGTCATATTTTGTTGCACTTTTTAGTTGTAGTGACTTACAATTTCCAACAATATGTACAACTTTAGTAATACTGGTAATTGATGCCTCAATTGGATTATACCCTTTCATAGATGGAGTTTCAGACATTTCATTGAGCTTTATGTATATATAATTCCATTACATATTATTTTTATTTCTAAATTAATCATCGGAAATTAGGTTGGATATACTCTTGGACAACTAAGTCCAAACCCTAATTGGACCACAGTAGTTGGGCCTATAATATTTCTTATTGGACCTTAAGCCTCCCGCTTCCCCATCCAAGTTCTAAATTAGATCAAATTTTGTATTCCACATTTTTCGTGTTTCCTATTGAATCTTTATCATGTGATGCCTCTATTATTATTATTATTATTATTGTTGTTGTTGTTGTTGGTCCTAAAGTTAAGTTTAAAATTGAGTAAGTTAGTAAAAGTCTAGAGTGTAGGGGTGAATAGATAGACTTTTAAAAATATTTCAAAATATCAGAGATTAACTATGCGGAATATCAGAAATATGAGCCCTAAAAGATTATACTCAACTATTCAAAGAACACTTAACTTGTCTAATATGCAGATTATCAATTAATCAATTCAAGTAAACAATTAATCACAATTAATCAAGATAAATTGCAGTAAGTAAATCAACACACGAATTTATAGTAGTTCGACAACTTGTCTACATCCACTCTCACAACTCCAGTCGTGAAATTTTATTAACTTGTCTTGTGGCTTTAAGTCCCAAGATTAAGACTTCGATCTTTTCGAATATATCACTAGATATATCTTCGATCTAACAACTAGCTATTTTACAAGTAACTAGAAACTTGATTAAACCGTAAAAAAATAAAACTTCTCTATATGTTTCGCCTTCTGGATATCAACTCGTCTATTTTGGGCTTCTTCAAACTTTGAACATTCCTTGAACTCTGCGAGTTTCTTCTTGCTTTGATTCTTCAGTATGAACTTCAGTTTTTGCAATTTCAGTATATCAGTAGTCCTAAATTGTTGAATGTCTTCATGTATTTACAGACTTCTAATCTTCAAGATAGTTTGTTACTTAACAACCTTTTCTTGATAACTTCTTTCAACAAACTTCATAACTGATTCTTCTTATCTTTTCACGCGTTTCTTCAGTTAATTAGTTATTCCATAACTAACTCTTCATATCTTCATTCTGTAGATACAATCTTATCTTTATTCTTTTCTTCTGCGCGAACTTGACTTGTCTGGTATTCTCTTCAATACTTAGAATATTTCAGGTTTTTCCAGCACTTGTCTTGTCTGGTACAAGTCTTCTTATCTTTCCATAGTCTTCTTCTCAGTAGAACTAATCTAGTCCTATCAACTAATTTATCTAAGACTATTACATTACTTTAAGCTTTATAAAATAGCTTAGTCAACTTAGAATTATTACATCAAATATGAACATGAACATAAGCTTCTATACAACAATTATAAGCTTATCATAAAATCCTATATAAACTTTTCTTTCAGTACTTAGTTTATTTATACTTATACTTGTACTCATCTGATCTTGTGTTACAAGACGACTTCCATAACTAGATCATTCAACACTTAGAATATATTCAAGTCTTCTTTTTGGCTTATCAAAACTCATCTCATCATCAAATAGAACTTGTTTCAGGATCCATATCCCAACAATTTCCCCCTTTTTGATGAAGCCAAAACTACTTGAATTATTTTAAGTAAGTAGATCAGTTAAGTAGTTATCTTATCAAAATATTTCATCTTTTTCATTCATTTGAAAATCAGATCAGAATGATTACAATTACTTAGCAAAAATAAGTAAAACTAAAACACTTACAATCTTCACATCATACTTCCACCACTTGGTGTGTCAGCTTCTTCATTTGGCACTTGGAATGCATCTAGAATTCTTTTGTGAATTTCAGATATATGATCTTCACTGTCGATCTTCTCATCTTCCAGCAGTTGTTCTTCAAACTTCTTAATCACGTTGAAGTCAACTCTTTTACCAGAACTTAACATTGGTGTTTCCCACTTATGAAATTCTGGAGATAAGATGTTGTAACCAACAACTGTAGCAATTCTAATGATTAAATTCCACAAGTTGTTGTCTTCTGCTTCCATAAACTTCTCAAAGTTTACAAACAACTTGTCTTTGCTTGTTGGATCTCCATACCTTCTAACTATCCAGTGAGCAATTTCCCATTTTTTCTTGACAATCTTCCAAACATCTCTATGTTCAACATCGATGAATTTATCAATGAGAGCATCCTCAATAACTTCTGGATTTTCCTTGCAATCTTGCAATCTTTTGATATGTTTGCCTAACACCTTCTTGTTAGCATACTTATCATCTTCAAACTTTTGCATCGTGCGAATTTCTTCATCATCCAATCCAGCTAGTATTTCTCCTAAGCCTTCTTTTCTTGTTTCAAGCTTTCTTTTCACATGCCTGATCTGAACAACTTGTTCAGAAACCTTGGATTTTCCTTTTGCTAACCTCAATTGTTCTTCAGCACTTAACTGTTTCTCAACAGCCTTTACTAGTCTTCCTCTTCTAGGTCGACTTGTCTGTTGAACTTCAGGAATGACTTCTGGATTTTCTTGCTCTTGCTCTTTTACTTCATGTACTTCTTCCCCCTTTTTGGCTTCATCACTTGCCTTCAAGATGAAAATTGAAGTAAATCTAGTCATCACTTCATGAATAACTTGCTTCATCATATCAGTCGCTTTCTCAAACAGTTCTTTATAACTTTCAACTTGACTGATCTTTTCCAATCTGTCAGCAGTGTATTCTAGCTTCTTAGATGAGAGATTGAACTCGTTCTTGAAGTGAGTAGCCGTCAGCTTCAAAAGTCTGTTCTCTTTCGTCATTGTTGTTAGAAAAGCTCTTGTATCCTCCAATTGTTCATGAGCTTCTCGTCTTTGCTCATCAGCAATTTCAATCTTTACCCTATAAAATCTCTTTCCATCTTCCTGGATTCTTTCGCTAGAACTCTTGCAAAATCAACTGAGCTCTTTTTCGAATATTCAACTTGATTTTGAATGAACAATTCAAGCTGATTGAACATCTTTTATCAAAATTCAGTATCCAGTTGGTTTACCTCATTCAAGATCATTTCTTTCGAACTAGTCACGAGCGAACTGTTCTGATCTTCCAATATCTTCTTCACATCAGATTTCAAGAATTCATCAATTGCGTTCTTCACGACTTATCTCAAATCGTCTTTCAATTTTTCAACAGATGCAGTTGGAATGGCTTGAGTTGTGTGAACAACTTCTTCAGGAATGGCTTCTTCCATCAACTCATCTTCATCAGCAATTGGTACTCCAACCAACTTAGCTTCTGCCTCAGTAGTTAAGACCTCGTCTTCTTCTACTGGTAGAACACTTCCAGCTAAAGCTTTTAAATTTAACATAGGAGAGCAAGGAATAATGGCTAACCTTTCTTCCTTGGCTTTGCGTTCAGCTTCATCACACTCCTTTTTTACCATCTCTACTAGCTTGGCAGTGTAAGCACAAGTTTCCAACGGGAAATACTGCTCGATCTGTCTGGTTATCTGACCAACATTGCACCTTGGTCCATGTGCAAGCTCAACTCGGAATTCGAAGATTATTCCTATAAGTTGATCAGAAACGTTCTCTAGATCAGTCACAGGATCAATAGATTTCAATTCTTCTACTGGTTCAGTTTCAGCGATTAAGTCTTCTTCAGAAACTTGAATAACAACATCAATCTTTGCACTTAACTGGGTAGTTTTAGTAGATTCTTCTGAAGGAATGATGTCATCTGGAACATTAAGCATCTTTTTTACAAGGGCAGTCAAGGCTTCTAGAGAGAGCAGTTCAGTGTAGCTTTTAACTCCACTGTTCTCCTGTTGTTCCATCTCCCAATCTTGAAAATTGGCAATCCCACCCATGCCTAGAATGTATCTTCAGTAGGACCTTTCCTCAATGCGACCCAAGTACAGATTCTGATCAGCTTCTCATATATCTCAGAACTTGTATCGATTTCAACTGATGGCAGAATTTTCTTTAAATTCTTGGTCATCTGGGCTCGCAGCCCCTTTTCTCTCAAACACATGGGGTAATCCACCAAATCTGGGAATTTATTCTTTGAAGGAGTCTGAGTGAGTGGAGTCTTCGCCTCAGTAGCCGAAGTTTCAGCTATTGGGGTTCCCGAAATAAATGGGTTTGGTTCAATGTGTTCAGATGAGGATAAGATAGGAGTTTGAGTGGTTTCTGGGTTTGGAGATGTGATTTGGTTAAGAATATCACGTTGTAGTTAAGTCAGCTGGAGCGAAAATGGTTGAATCTTTAGTTAACAGACTACTCAAGTGTTGAACAAACTTCGGAGGAGCTTGAGGATCTAGTCTGGAACGAGAACGAAGCGTTCTTGCCTTGGTTTTAATCGGAACAGATGGGGGTGTAAGAATAGTAGAGGAACTAACCATCTTATCCTTCTTGATTGGTGAAGAGCTTGTTTCGGCCACCAGACGAGTAGGAGGAGGTGATTGTGGTGGAGGCATGCTTCTCAACATTTTACCAACACTTGCATTGTATTCCTCCTCCGTCTCAACTTTTTCTTCTGAAGACTCGTCTGATTCTGTTTCTTCAGAGTCCTCAACTGGCTCGACCATATCCTCGTCTGATACGTATTCAACTAGTGCTCCACTAGTACCACCTTCTTCCACTTCCATCTCTTCTTCTTTTTCGCTAGACGACTCAACCTCAATCATAGCGTCTCTAGGATTTATCTGGATCTGCTTCGTCTCAGTTATCCTTCCTTGAGTCTGTATATCGATAGCATCCTTCTTGAGATAATATTTGAGAGGGTGAAATGGCTTTCCCTTGCTTCAGTTCTTCTTTGAAGGTAACAAGTAGGGTAATAAGATACTCAACTTATTTCCAAAATTGACAGTGGCACTAATTGTCCACTCTCCTGCATCACTGTCCACCTTGACATAATTCGAGAAAAACATCAATCTATCCATGAACAGCTTTTGCCAGTTGCCTTCCGTGATTCCATCATAAATCGCGGCCATTACTCTCGTCTTTTGTAGAGTAACCGAATCATAGCTTCCTGTAACACCCAGCATCATCTTGCTTGCGATGTCCAGTAGTGTCTTATACTTTGGCAACAATTGCTTCTTTTTTATAGAAGCAGGCCTTCCATCACTTGTGAGCTTTAACTTTCTGCCACAAAAAATACTCAAATATCTCAACTCCTGGCCAGCTGCGTATTGTTCTATGTCAATAGAACCAGGCGATAGTCCAAGCTTCTCATCGAGTAGCTCCCTAGTCAACTTGACTCTCTTTCCGCCAATGAATGATTCTATGTACTCGCCTCTGTGAGTAGAACACGCATAAAACTCTAGCACTTCTTCCTCGAACACAATTTCAGGAACCATTTCTAGATATGGCTTCAAACCACAATGGAAACATTTTATCAAAATTTCCTTGTTATCCTCTGTGTGCCTGCCTTTGAAAAACACCGAACTTTCCACATGCACCTTGCTATCTGTAGCAAACTTGGAAACATTAAATGGCACTTGCATGTTTGATTCAGCGTCGAAAACAGAAATGATAACCATTTTGATAGAAGAAATACGTTTCAAGAATTACGAAGGAGTAGTAAAGTAAGAAATCTTGAAAGCTTTGAATGTTCAGTTAATGGTGAAAACGTGAGGAGTAAATTTCAGAATGGGGGTTTTAACAAATTTGGGGTTTTTGAATGAACAGTCAAGATCGATTTAGATCGATCCAACGATAATAAGAGGACTTTTGGAATTCAGTTGTGGAATTGAGAATATTATGCGTTTTGATATTGTAAATTTTGGAATCCGACTTTGCTATTGGTTAGAAAAGAAGAGTGTACTCATCTAACCTAAGTCAGTAGTTTTAGGCGGGAACTTGGTGCATACACCTCATTAAATGGAGGGTATAAATCCAGTTCTAGGTTTTCCAAAAAATTCCCTATTCAAATTACAATAATACCCTTAATTTCTAAATACCTAATGAATAATCAAACAATGTAAGAACTTTTCTGGTCTGTTCGAGTTCATTAGAACAGACAAGTATACTTGGTTTGCACAAGACGAGTTCCCCCTTCGACTGTGCTTTGTCTGTCTGACGGTCGAACATCTTCATGTACCTGTCTCATCTTGCGCGTCGTATGAGAGTAGATACAAGTAGTAGAGTAGAATAAATAAAATGAATATCAAACAAATGCAGTAATCAAGGTTTTGATCAAGATGACTTTTAACAAACTTAAGAGTCAACATAAGGATATTTAAGAAATCATAGATCCCCCCTTAATTGTATGTTCTCTTAATGTTACCCTCAGCTTTACCAGCTTCCTCATCGGGTTGTTCGGTCATCTCGTCTGACCTTGTTTACCTAGTCGAGTCAAGTCTGAAAGTAGTATGACTTGTCTATGTTGAACTCATCTGTTACTGCATAAACTCCTTGCTATGGTGTACCTGTCTTGTTAGTATAGTACTATGCACAAGTAGGGTCAAGATCAATCAATCCTAAGCTAATGCATAACTCTCGAAATCGTGCTTCAGGTAATGGTTTTGTAAGAATATCAGCTCGTTGAATGTCAGTATGAACCTTTTCCATGCGTATGTTCTTTTTCTCAACATGATCACGTATGAAATGATGTCTCACATCTACATGCTTACATCTAGTATGCAAAACATGATTTTGAGTGATAGCAATATCACTATTATTGTCACATAATATTGGTACATTAGATTCTACAATATTGTAGTCTCTTAGTTGTTGCATTAGCCATAATAGCTGACTACAACAACTACCTGCAGCCATGTACTCTGCTTCAGTAGTAGAGGTTGCTACACTTGTCTGTTTCTTTGAAAACCATGAAATGAGTTTAGAACCTAAGAATTGACATGAGCCAGATGTTGATTTTCTATCTATCTTACAACCACCAAAGTCTGAGTCTGAATATCCACTTAAGAATAGATCATCATCTATAGGGTACCATAAACCTCGATTAATGGTTCCTTTCAGATATTTCAATATCCTTTTAGTAGATTCCAGTGACTTTCTTTGGGGTTGGCCTGAAACCGAGCACATACACCCATTACGAATGTTATATCCGGTCTACTGGCAGTCAAGTAGAGTAATGAACCAATTAAACCACGATAGTATGATTGATCGACGCACTTACCTCGCTCATCAGGATCCATGCGGTAGGCGGGTAGCATAGGTACTCCAACAGTTTTGCACGTTTTAATACCATATTTTTCAAGTAGATTACGAGTATACTTGGCTTGGTTAATGAATATGCCTTCATCAGACTGTTTTACTTGAAGACCAAGAAAGTAATTCATTTCTCCCATAATGGATATTTTAAATTTACTTTGCATGAGTTTTGAAAAGCTCTCACTCATACGTTTGTTGGGTGAACCAAAAATGATATCATCCACATAAATTTGAACAAGTAGGATATCCTTGCCTTCTTGTCTTCTGAATAAGGTTCGATCGACCTTGCCCTTAGTAAAACTATTTTCTAATAGAAAGAGAGAGAGAGAGTGTCGTACCATGCTTTTGGAGCTTGTTTCAATCTATATAATGCTTTCTTCAACCTGTACACTTGATTTCCTTTGACCTCAAAACCAGGAGGTTGTTCTACATAGACTTCTTCAGCAAGTATACCGTTAAGAAATGCACTTTTAACATCAATTTGAACCACAGTAAACTTTATATAGGTAGCATATGAAAGAAATAGTCTAATGGCTTCTAGTCTAGCAACAGGTGTGAAGGTTTCATCATAGTCTATGTCTTTAGCTTGTGAATAGCCTTTAGCTACTAGTCTAGCCTTATTTCTTACAACAATATCGTTCTCATCTTTCTTATTCTTGAAAATCCATCTGGTGCCAACTACATTATGGTGTTCCGGTCTATCGACAAGTTCCCAGACGTCATTTCGAACAAATTGATTCAACTCATCTTGCATGGTGATGATCTAGTTACTATCAGCCGTGGCTTCTTTAACAGTCTTAGGCTCGATAGATGAGAGGAAACAACACCAGCAAAATAAAAATGAACTAGTCTGTTGGGATATGAATCCTAGAACAAGTCCTAAATGATGATAAAAGATAAAGATGAAGTTTTGATTAGCCAAAAGTAGTTTGAATATTTTCCAAGTGTTGACTGATCTAGTCTAGTTAAGAGAAGTCATCTTGAGCAGATCAGTAGAGTTCACAAGACAAGTAATAAGTTCAAAAGACAAGTACTTATAATATGTTGATACTTTGTATAGTTGTTAGGTTTTATACTGAGCTATATTTAAAGATGTATAGAAGCTCATATTTTACGATTTATATTTGATGTATAGATTCTTAAGTTGACTAAGCTATGTTATAAAGCTTAATGTAATGTAATAGTCTTGTTAGGATTAGATGCTAGGACTAGATTAGTTCTATGTTGAAATCTACAGAAGATGTCTACTGCACAAGACAAGTAGAAGACGAAGTCTACTACTTAAAGACAAGATAAGTGCACAAGACAACAAGATAGGTCAACAAGAAGATTGAAGTTAGTTACAAAAAACGCGTGTTGAAGATAAGGATTGAAGAGTTAGTTAAGGAATAACTAATTAACTGCTTAAACGCGTGGAAGAATAAAGTTTGGAAGTTACAAGTTAGATTTCAAGAAAAGGTTGTTACACAACTGAAAGATCTTGAATTGGAAGCTTATAAATACCGCAAGGTATTCATTCATTAGTGACTACTGATACTACTTCATATTGAAGTATTATTGAAGATTCAAATAAGCAAATTACTCTCAGAGTTAAAAGTTCAGAAAGAAGCCAGAAGACAAGTGAAGAACAAGAAGGCTACTACTAAAAACAGAGAAGTTTTATTTTGTTGTTTTTGTTTCAAGTTGCTAGATACTTGTAAATCTCTAGTTAGATCGAAGAGGCACTTGGTAGTGTTTTCGAGAAGATCTAAGTCTTATTTCTTGGGACTTAAAGCTACAAGAACACATTACTCCATTGGACGAGTTAATAAGAATATCACAACTGGGTTTGTGAGAGTGGACGTAGACAAGTTGTCGAACCACTATAAAATCGTTTGTGTTGTTTACTTTACTGTTTTGTTTGTGTTTAATTGATTAACTGTTTAATTGTTTAAATACATATCTGAACAAGACTAGTTGAGTATACATAGAACAGAGTTCTCGAATTAAGAAGTTGAGTATAAACTTGAATTGGGCTCATTGATATATTCTGATTTCCGCATTGTACTTTGATATATCGAAAGAATTTTGAAAAGTCTATTCACCCCCCTCTAGACATTTTCACTAGCTTACTCGATATTAACTCAACTTTGGGACCTACAAGTGGTATCAGAGAAGTAGTTTACGAACTGCTGTTTCTTGATAACCAACTCAAGATTTGGGTGAAAGTCTTGGTCCGTGACTGTATGTGCTCTTACGTGTCCTTTATCGTTGCACTTGGAAATATCTGTTTCTTAATACTATACTGTGTTATACGTATCTTCTTGAATCATTTCGCTCGAAATTAGTGCTAACAAGTTACCTAAGTTCCAGGTTCAGGACTATGACTATTGGAAGTTGAGGATGGAAGCCATCTTCAGTTCCACTCACGACTTAATGATCTTCGTCATCAGTGAAGGTCCAATCGTGACCATGATCCCAAATACTGCTGCCCTCGACAAGGACAAACCCGTGGGTACTCTCGTCAAGAAACCAAGGTCAGAACTAACCTCAGAAGAAATGAGGCAGAATAATTTGGATAGCTTGGCCAAGAATTAAATCTTACACACTCTTCCTAACGAGTATCTAGGAAAAGTGTTGAAATGTAAAACTGCCAAAGAGATGTGGGACAGATTAGCTATTATTTGTGAAGGGACAACCCTAATCAAAGAAAGCAAGCTTTCCACAGCGGTCCAAAGATTTGAATCATTTCATATGAAAGCTGGTGAAACAATCGACCAGCTGGATACTCGTTTTACTAAAATCATGAATGACTTGGAAGTCCTTGGTAAATCATATACTTCACGTGAAATCAATCTTAGGATTCTCAAAAGCCTTGATAGTAGATGGAAAATGGTAAAAATGCTTCTTAAGAATACCCAAGATATAGACGTGTGGATAGCAGAGACCATGTTTCAAACTCTAAAGGCCCATGAGTTTGATTTAGACGAAGATGAACCCATAGCAAGTAGTGACAGAGAACATGCTGTATCCAAGAACGTTGCTTTTAAGTCTAGTTCGTCTAATATAGACAGGTCAAAGTCTAAGACTAGGTCTGCCTCTGTGAAAGACGAGTTAGATACTGATCTTAGTCTGAAGGATCAGGTAAGCCTCATGGTTAGAAAGTTTGATAGGCTGAATAAACGTTTCGGAAGATATAAGAAGTTCTATAGAGATCATAGATGGTCTGCTTCTAAGAACTTGTCTGAGACCAGACGAGACCGAAACTCGTCCGAAAGGATAGACGAAGTCTCGAAAGGTAACAGACAAGATAGAGAGTCTGATGGTAGGAAGATTACTCGTTTAATAGACGTGATAAACGAAGGAATAACTCTCATATTAAAAAGGCTACTAATGATCTCTTGTGCTATAACTGTGAGAAACCAGGTCACTACATATATGAATGTCCAAACCTGAGCACTGATGATGGAGAAGAACGCAAAGCTCGAAGGGAAAGAAGATACAACCGTGGCAAGAAGGCAATGATGGCCAATGATGACTCTGATTTTGATTCAGACGAGTTGCCATCGTCCTCATCCAGCTACCCGTCTGATCCAGATCACGATGAAGCCTTCACAGTAGATGATGGTCTATGCTGCATGGCTAAAATCGACCAAGAGGTATCATCTGCTACTTCCTTTCAATCTTGTGATGAATCGAACTCTGATGAAAGTGATACTGCCAGTAGCAAAGTAGGGAGTAGCCTTCACCACTCTACTAGTGCAGTTGAAGACGACCTCCTACTTGCTAACCAGGCATTCATTGAAGTCAGCGACGAGAACATTGCATTAAAACAGGAAATCATTGATATTAAGTAAGCTCAGTCTAAAGTAGATCCTAATGTAACAGTCCTAAATGAACGCTTGACTGAAGAGTTAAGGCAACTCAAAGAAAAGTGTGCATTGACAGACAGGTTATATCAAGACCTACTTAAGACACATGCAACTAAGAAAAATGAATTAAATGTTTTAAAAAGTAAGTGCAAAAAGCTTGAAGAACGTAATAAGTTCTTAGAAACCGAGGTTGTCACTCTAGACCTTAAACTTACTGACCTGGTTAACTCCTCTAAGGCAAACCTTAAATTGTCAGATAGGTATAGGGCTCCTGCTGACAAGACAGGCATAGGTGCTAAAACACCTAGCTCGTCTACTTAAGTCCCTAACAACCCTACTATTTTCATCTCAAGCTCTTTGACTAATGATAAAGGAAAAGGACCAATGATATACGATATTGGAACTCCATCTGAAGGCACTATACCCAAACAGACTCAAGTTAACACTCCAATTACCAAGGGAGGTAAAAAGAATGTTAACAACAAGGTTGTTCTGTTTAAGACAAGTCAACAAAGGACTAGAAATCGTGGACGACCTAATCAGGTCAGATACGAGGACTGGTATCCTGAGGAGATAAGTACTAGACAAGTAAAAACTAGATGGAAAGAGCCTAGACCTCCTTTCATAAGGCAGTCTCAGCTCTACTCGTCTAGGCCTAGGAATATGGCTCTAAAATATCATATTCAACCCGTCTTATATCCTCCGCCTGAATCGTATGATATCGAAGGAGAAGAAAGACCTAAACATGTCTATAAACCGTATGACCCCAATGCATACAAGCCCTACTCTGACTATCACAGACCGGTGCCTACTCAAGTAGAGATTAAGTCAAAAGGCTACCTCAGACGAGTAGACCCAAGGACTGAGGATAGGCCAGACAAGGACAACAAGGTCTTATTTTGCAACAAATATGGTCGAAAGCTTAGAAGATCAAACTTGTTCACGACTCCAATGTACATTTGGATTCCATTGAACTCGACTAACCCCCCAGGACCCCAATAAACAAGGAGGGTACCTAAATTATGGAATATCATCTAATGCAGGGTCGACTCGATCTATACAAGAAGGGTGGCTCAATAGGAGAAACTTGGTACATAGACAGTGGTTGTTCACACCACATGACTGGTACCAAGGCACTTCTATCAAGCTACTATGAGCAAGAAGGACCAAAGGTTATATTCGGTGACAGCTCTACAACCATCACAAAAGGCTTTGGCTATATCCGAAATGGCGACGTAGAGATACAAGATGTATCATACGTAGAAGGTTTGAAATATAATCTATTATCTGTTTCACAGTTTTGTGATCGAGGTTACAAAGTGTAGTTCAAAAGTCAAAAGTGCGAAATCATAGACAAGAGGACTCATACCGTACTACTCGTCGGCATAAGACAAGGTAGTGTGTATATTGTGAATTGGAATAGTTGTCCGCGGGACACTTGTCTTCCTACTAAGACACTCAAAGAGACCAGTTGGCTTTGGCATAGACGCCTTTGCCACATGAACTTTAAGGTGATTAATAAGATTGCAAAAGACTACCTTGTTGAAGGTATACCCAACAAAATCTATTTCAAATCACATGTATGCAATGCCTGTCAAAAAGGTAAACAAGTAAAGGGTTCCTTTAAATCTATTCCAACCCTCTCAACAAGTAGATTTCTTGAACTTCTACATATGGACTTACATGGCCCAATTACTCCTCCAGCTTTGAACGGTAGAAGGTACACACTTGTTGTGGTAGACGATTATTCTAAGTTCACTTGGGTAGTCTTCTTACACAAGAAGAGTGATACACAAACACTCCTACCTGATCTGTTAAAGAAGATACAAGTTGAGAAGAATCAGTCCATTGTCAAGATCCGTAGTGACAAGGGCACTGAATTCATTAACTGTTATATTAAAGAATTTTGTTCTAAGCGTGGCATCAGCACCTTACTAGTGCAGCAAGGACACCACAACAAAATGGAGTAGCAGAACGAAGGAACAGAACTCTTAAGGAGGCCTGCAGGACCATGCTGACAGAGTATAATACTCCTCAGAAGTTTTGGGCAGAAGCAATCAATACTGCATGCCATTCCCAAAACAGAAGTGCTATCAATAAAGCACTAGGTAAGACGCCCTATGAGGTATGGAAAGGTCGAAAACCCAGAATTTCATATTTTCATATATTTGGTTGTAAGTGTTTTATCCATAACAATGGGAAAAGCAAGTTGAATACATTCGATGCTAAAGTAGACGAGGGGATATTCTTAGGGTACTCCTCGACTAGCAAAGCATTCAGAGTGTTCAACTACTCTACCCTATGTGTGGAAGAAACACCACATGTAGTTTTCGATGAATCCCTACAGGACTCGTCTGCCAACCAGATCAGTAAGAAGGTAACTGATCTATCGATCCAAACTGACCAAGAATCAGAAGTTTATGAATCTGTTCAAGCCTATAACTCGTTCATGAAAGCTCTCGAGTCTGATGATCAGGAGAAGGTAAGTGCTCAAGGTAAATCTACTAGACTAGTTGACATGCCCGTACTAGTCGACTCGTCTACTCCTATTAAATCTTCTGATGTAAATGATATTGAAATGCATGATGCTATAATCGATCCAGATGATGACAATATGCTTACTAAGTCTAGAAAAACATGGAAATCTGCTCATGATACTGAAAATATCATTGGTGACTCTACTGTTGGTGTAAAGACTAGACGACAACTCTTTGAGTCACAAGAACAACCTAGTCCATCTTTGTTTTGCTGGTGTTGTTTCCTCTCATCTATCGAGCCTAAAACCATCAAAGAGGCATTGACTGATAGTAATTGGATCATCGCTATGCAAGACGAGTTGAACCAGTTTGTTCGAAATGACGTCTGGGAACTTGTCGATAGGCCTAAACATCATAATGTAGTTGGCACTCGATGGATTTTCAAGAACAAGAAAGATGAGAATGATGTAGTCGTTCGAAATAAGGCTAGACTAGTTGCTCAAGGCTATTCTCAAGCTGAAGGCATAGATTATGATGAAACATATGCTCCTGTTGCTAGACTAGAAGCCATTCGATTGTTCCTTGCATATGCTGCTTACATGAAGTTTACTGTGTATCAAATGGATGTTAAAAGTGCATTTCTTAATGGTATTCTTGCGGAAGAAGTGTATGTTGAACAACCCCCAGGTTTCGAAGTCAAAGGTGACCAGGTATACAGATTAAAGAAGGCCTTATATGGACTAAAACAAGCTCCAATAGCATGGTATGATACACTCTCTCTCTTTCTATTGGAAAATGGTTTTACTAAGGGCAAGGTCGATAGAACCTTGTTCAGAAGACAAGAAGGGAAAGACATTTTACTCGTCCAAATTTACGTAGATGACATCATCTTTGGATCACCTAACAAAAAGCTGAGTGAAAGTTTCTCAACACTCATGCAAAGTAAATTTGAGATGTCTATGATGGGTGAAATGAATTACTTTCTTGGTCTTCAAGTAAAACAGACCCCATAAGGGATTTTCATAAATCAAGCAAAATATACCAGAAATCTATTAGACAAGTATGGTATTAAGACATGCAAGTCTACTAGCGTACCTATGTTACCTACTTACAGAATGGATCCAGACGAACAAGGTAAATGTGCTGATCAAACATATTATCGTGGTCTTATTGGTTCATTACTATACTTGACTGCTAGCAGACCTGATATTGCATTCTATGTTGGCGTATGTGCTCGTTTTCAAGCTAATCCAAAAGAAAGTCATATGGAAACCACTAAAAGGATATTGAAATATTTGAAAGGAACCATCAATCGTGGTATATGGTATCCTTCAAATAAGGATTTATCTCTAAGTGGCTACTCAGATTCTTATTTTGGTGGATGTAGAATAGATAGAAAATCTACATCTGGTTCTTGTCAATTCTTAGGCACAAAACTCATTTCATGGTTTTCGAAAAAGTAAACTAGTGTGGCTACCTCTACTACCGAAGCCGAGTACATGACTGCTGGTAGCTGCTGTAGTCAAATACTTTGGCTCATGCAACAACTTAGAGATTACAACATATATGAATCAAATGTTCCTATTTTCTGTGATAGTAATAGTGCAATTGCCATTACACAAAATCCTGTTTTGCACACACGTTGTAAGCATGTTGATGTGAAGCATCATTTCATACGTGATCATGTAGAAAAGAAGGATATTCGCATGGAAAAGATTCATACTGATCTTCAAAGAGCTGATATTTTCACAAAACCATTGGCTGAGGCTCGTTTTCGTGAGTTGTGCATTAGTGTAGGACTAATTGATCTAGACCCTACTTGTCTATAGCTATGTACTAACCAGACAGGTACATCTAAGAAATAAGGAGACAAGATCACTGGAACAGAACACTCATCTACTCGCACAACAGACAGGTATACAAGGTCAGACAAGATGACCAAACAACCCGATGAGGAAGTTGGTAAAGCTGAGGGTAACACTAAGGGTATAAACATTTAAGGGGGAATCTTTGATTTCTTAAATATCCTTATGTTGACTCTTATGTTTGTTAACAGTCATCTTGTTCGAAAAACCTTGACCATTGCTTTATATTGATGTTCATTTTAATTATTTCACTCTACCTGTACCTACACTCATGCGTTGCATAAGATAAGATAGGTACATGAAGGCGTTCGACATTCAGAATAGACAAGCACAGTCGAAGGGGGAACTCGTCTTGTGCACCTTAGTCAAGAACTCGTCTTGTGTGCTTGAGTCTACTCGTCTGTTCTGGATAGACTCGAACAGACAAGATAAGTGTTCTTTTGATTTAAATATTCTAAGTGTTTAACCAAAAAAAATCAAGGGTATTATAGTAATTCGATAATATAAAAAATTGAAAATCCTAGAATTGGATTTATACACTCCCATTTTAATGAGGTGTATACACCCAGTTCGAAACCTTCTCCACTATGCTAGGTCAGATGAGTACACTCCCCTGTCCTAACTAATAGAAGAGGCAAATTTCAAATTTTACAAAGTCAAATCACGTAATATTCTCGATTCCGTAACTGAATTCCAAAAGACACACCGTTGGATCATGTCTTTAAATCTTGGCCGTTCATTCTCTAATTCAGTTTTGAATAAAACCCAACACCTACACACGTCTTGCCCCACATTTTCTTAAACTCTACTACTCTCAAGGCATCTGAATTTCTTGTGAATCTAAGATACCTGTTCTTACTCAATCTATCACCATGGCGATTATATCTCTCTTCGATGTTAGCACTAACATGCAAGCTAGGTTCGACCTCGGCAGATTTATTTCAAAAAACAAAGTGCATGTTGAACCTTCTGTGTTCTTTAAGGGCAAGCACACGGATGGAAACTCAGAGATTCTGTCCAAGTGTAGCAGATGTGGCCTGAAACCATATTTGGAGGCGTTTCCTCAAGTCGTCTTGGAGGAGGAAGTATTGGAGTTCTATGCCAACGCCACCAGACAAGGAGATGTGATTGAATCTTTCCTTGGAAGAAATCGAGTGGAAATCACTCGTGAAGCCCTGTTCGAGCATCTGAAGCTGCCCATTGGAACTATTGATGTGGAGAACTACGCAGCTGGGCAAGAAGCCAGATATTTGAGTATATTTTGTGGAAGGAAGTTGAGGCTGAAACCAGATGGCAAGCTTCCTGCCGTCAAGAAGATGGAACTTCTAGAGAAGTATCGAACTCTACTGGACATATCTAGCAAAATGTTGCTATGTGCCACTGGTTCCCATGATTCTGTCACTCTTGTTAAAACAAGGGTAATGGCTGCTATATTTGATGGAATTACCGAAGGAAATTGGTTCAAGCTTATTGCAGATCGATTGATGTACTTTGAAAAGAGTTTTCGAGTTGACACTGACACTTGTAATTGGGTGGTGTCAAATGTGGTTGGTTATGGAAATAAGCTAAGTATTCTACTTCCCTTGTTGATGCCAAACAAGACGGAATGGAGTAAAGGAAAACCATTCCATCCTTTAAAGTTTTATTTGAAGAAGGAGGCCTTGAGAAAGGAGGTTGCTGCGAGACCGTCTGCCCCCAGGCAAGCTCAGATTGACCCAATGGGAGTCTTGCCGTATGCTGTCTCGTCTGGTTCCTCGGAAGATGAGTCTATTGAAGAAGAGTCTAAGGATGTTGCTCAAGTTTTGTCTAGTGCAGATGACTCGGAGGAGACTCAGTCGGAAGAGAATTCCGAACAAGAGAAGGAGCCAAGTGGTCAAGTTCCAGAATTGTATCAACTAGTGTGATTTGGGTCGCCCACTCCACCAAAAGAGTCAAGTCTTCAGGTTTGTACTTCTTCTCAAAATATTTCAATTCCTCTCTCCCTCTTCTATCCGAACCAAGGCAAGATCACATCGATCTAGGCCTAGACCTTTAACCTCAACCTCACAAGTACTGGCAGCACATCCGCTGAGAGCCAGTCATCCCCAAAACACTCCCATAACTGACACAACTGATACTCCGACAGTTGTTACACCAAACCTAGACACATCACAGCCCCCAGAAACCACATACCAAATTCTGTCTCTACCCGCAACAGAATATATTGACCTCATCAACCCATCTACTTCAGATAAGACGCCAGTTGCCACTACAACAGCTGAGTTAGAGACCCCACCTGCTCAGACCCCGTCTGAAGTTAGATTTGAAACCTTGGTATATTATCCTATGTGTTTAAGAGAGAAGAGGATCCGTTCGAAGATGAGTAACAATTTGAAGAAGCAACTCTCATCTATCGAAGTCGACTACGCGTCAAAGCAGTTTGAGAAGCTTCTAAGAATATGCACTTGGGTTGCATTGAAGAAGTCTTCAACAGACGACTTGTTTGAAGTCATCTTAGGAAAAGGTGGAATTTCAAATTTCATGGATTGGGAAATGGAGCAGAAGGAGAACAGTGGTGTTCGAGACCACTCGGAGCTATTCCCGAACCATTCTATTACTACTCTTGCGAAAAAGCTATTGGGAATTTCGGATGATTTGCTGAGTTCAGAATCACAATTTGATGTGGGTGTTCAAGTTTCAGAGACTGATCTTGTTGAAGATGTTGTGATGGTTGAAGTTGATCAAGCTGAGGTGATTCAGTCTACTGATCCTGTAATAGAGCTAGACAATGTCTCAGACCAGTTGAGAGGCATTGTGTTCAAATTCCAAGTAGAACATGCTGACAGACCAAGGTCAGACTTTGCTTTTATAAATCGATATACTGATCTATTACTTCCCACCGAGATTTGTGGATATATGGAGAAACTGCATGCCTTATTGAAAAAGGATTTGGCTAATGCTGAAAGGAAGACTAGGGAAGCTAAGTTGGCTATAATGCCTTATTGTCCATTACCGAGTCTAAAGGCCATTGCTGGAAGTGTTCTTGGAACTGAAGTAGTTGAAGACGAGGTCCTAACTACAATTCCAGAAGGTCAATTGGTTGAAGTTATCTCTTTTCCTACAGATGTGATTATGGAAGAAGCTACTCATGATGAAGTTGGACAATCATCTCAAGCCATTCCAGCTGCTTCGTTAGCCGATTTGAAAGAAGACTTGAAAGCTGTCATTAAGTCATCTATTGATGAATTCCTCAAGTCCGAGTTAAAGAAGACTCTTGTTGAACAAAACAATGTCCTTGTGACAAGTTCAAAAGAGATGATTATGAATGAAGTCAACCAGTTGGATAATGATTTCAGGCAAGCAATGTTCGATCAGATCGAAGAATTCCTCCAGAACCAAGTTGAATATTCGGAGAAGAGTTCAGTTGATTTTTCTCGAGTCTTAGTTACTGAATCTAGGAAGATGGAAAGAGTTTACAGAGCTAGGATTGAGGTTGCTGATGTTCAAAGAAAGGAGGCTTATGATCAGCTTACACAAGCAAGAGAATTTATTACTGCTATGACTGAAGAAAACAGGAAATTGCGTCTGACTGCAACACATTTCAAGAATGAGTTGAACTTATCTACTCAGAAGTTGGAGTTGGTGGCGACCAAGCTAGACAAGTTGAGTCAAGATGGTTCTCACCAGAAGCAGATAGAGAAAGCAACTACTCTGATGAAGCAAGCTATGTTTGAAGAGATAACTCGTTTCACTTATCTTTTCTCTCTCCAAGCGACTGATGAAGCAAAAAAGGGGGAAGAGACGAGTAAAGTTGCTGAAAGGGGAGACACTAAATCTAGTGTTGAACCAGAAGCCAAGGAAGCTGCTGAAGCGATGCAAGATCTTGGAAGGCCTAAGAGAGGCAGAGGCAGGTTGGTTAAAACTGTGGATCTTGAGCTAGCTAAAGCTGAAGAGTTGAAGAAAAAGGAGAAAGGCAAGGGAATTGTTACTCCTGAAACAGAGGCTCAGACTAGACAAGTGTCAAAGAGAAAGTCTATTGTTATTGAAGAGCCGAAAGAAGCTGAGACAACAATAGTGATGAAAAAGCAAAAGGTTGTTGATCCTAATGATGAAGCTGACTATGCAAGTCAGAAGAAAGTTGGAAAGCATATTGAGAGATTGCAGAAGCTGAAGGCAGATGAAGATCAGATGGAAGATCAGTTCATTGACTACTTCATAGACAAAGAGCATCGTCAAGAATGGCTCAAAGTGAAGAGGCAATGGGAACTTGATCATTGGATTATCAGGAAATATGGTGATGCTGAAAGTCCAGATGAGTTATACTTGATGTTTGACAAATTCATGGAAGGTCAGAACAAGCTGCTATGGAACCTAATAATAAGAATATCTGCTGGTGCAAATTTCAACATTCAAGTTCCTATTTTCCAAGATGGAAGTGTCCTATGACCAGCTCAGGAAAAAGAGTTGATCTTAACCAGATCAAGAAATATGAAGAAGAGCTGCTTGACAAGGAGAAGATAGAAGATGAAGATCATATCAGAGTGATACACAAGAGACTCCTAGATGCATTCTGTGTTCCTAATCCAGAAGGAAGTACTCTCTCAGATTAGTTGTTTTAGCTCTGATTGTTATTTTTTATTTTTGATAAGTATGTGTAATCTACTGTTCTTATTTTGAATGAATGAAAAGATAAGTACTATTTGATGTTAAGACAAGATAACTACTTAACTAGTCTACTATTGAGAAAAGATTCAAGTAGTTTTGGCTTCATCAAAAAGGGGGAAATTGTTGGGATATGAATCCTAGAACAAGTCCTAAATGATGATAAAAGATAAAGATGAAGTTTTGATAAGCCAAAAGTAGTTTGAATATTTTCCAAGTGTTGACTGATCTAGTTTAGTTAAGAGAAGTCATCTTGAGCAGATCGGTAGAGTTCACAAGACAAGTAATAAGTTCAAAAGACAAGTACTTATAATATGTTGATACTTTGTATAGTTGTTAGGTTTTATACTGAGCTATATTTAAAGATGTATAGAAGCTCATGTTTTACGATTTATATTTGATGTATAGATTCTTAAGTTGACTAAGCTATGTTATAAAGCTTAATGTAATGTAATAGTCTTGTTAGGATTAGATGCTAGGACTAGATTAGTTCTATGTTGAAATCTACAGAAGATGTCTACTGCACAAGACAAGTAGAAGACGAAGTCTACTACTTAAAGATAAGACAAGTGCACAAGACAACAAGACAGGTCAACAAGAAGATTGAAGTTAGTTACAAAAACGCGTGTTGAAGATAAGGATTGAAGAGTTAGTTAAGGAATAACTAATTAACTGCTTAAACGCGTGGAAGAATAAAGTTTGGAAGTTACAAGTTAGTTTTCAAGAAAAGGTTGTTACACAACTGAAAGATCTTGAATTGGAAGCTTATAAATACCGCAAGGTATTCATTCATTAGTGACTACTGATACTACTGCATATTGAAGTATTATTGAAGATTCAAAGAAGCAAATTACTCTCAGAGTTAAAAGTTCAGAAAGAAGCCAGAAGACAAGTGAAGAACAAGAAGGCTACTACTAAAAACAGAGAAGTTTTATTTTGTTATTTTTGTTTCAAGTTGCTAGATACTTGTAAATCTCTAGTTAGATCGAAGAGGCACTTGGTAGTGTTTTCGAGAAGATCTAAGTCTTATTTCTTGGGACTTAAAGCTACAAGAACACATTACTCCATTGGACGAGTTAATAAGAATATCACAACTGGGTTTGTGAGAGTGGACGTAGACAAGTTGTCGAACCACTATAAAATCGTTTGTGTTGTTTACTTTACTGTTTTGTTTGTGTTTAATTGATTAACTGTTTAATTGTTTAAATACATATCTGAACAAGACTAGTTGAGTATACATAGAACAGAGTTCTCGAATTAAGAAGTTGAGTATAAACTTGAATTGGGCTCATTGATATATTCTGATTTCCGCATTGTACTTTGATATATCGAAAGAATTTTGAAAAGTCTATTCACCCCCCTCTAGACATTTTCACTAGCTTACTCGATATTAACTCAACTTTGGAACCTACATAGTCTGTTCTTGTGACTCAAAGAGTTGTCGTCTAGTCTTTACACCTATAGTAGAGTCACCAATAATGTTTTCACTAGTATGAGCAGATTTCCATATTTTTCTAGTTTTGATAGGCATGCTTTCATCATCTAAGTCATCTATAGCATCATGCATATCTACATCATCCATATCAGCAGATTTACTTGGAGTAGATGAGTCAACTAGAGCAGGCATGTCAATTGGTCTAGTAGACTTACCTTTGTCACTTACCTTCACCTCGTTATCTGACTCGAGGACTTTCAGGAATGGATTGTAGGCTTGTACAGATTCGTACACTTCTGGTTCGTCATTAGATTGAAGTTTTAAATTACTTACTTTCTTACTGATCTGGTCGGTAGACGAGTCCTGTCTAGATTCATTGAAAACAACATGTGGTGTTTCTTCCACACAAAGAGTCGAGTAGTTAAATACTCTAAATGATTTGCTAGTAGAGGAGTATCCTAAGAATATCCCCTCGTCTGCTTTAGCATCGAATGCATTTAACTTACTTTTCCCATTGTTATGGATGAAACATTTGCATCCGAATATATGAAAATAAGATACTCTAGGCTTTCTGCCTTTCCATACCTCGTATGGTGTCTTACCTAGTGCCTTGTTGATAGCACTTTTGTTTTGGGTATGGCAAGCAGTGTTGATCGCTTCTGCCCAAAACTTCTGAGGTGTGTTATACTCGGCTATCATGGTCCTGTATGCTTCTTTAAGAGTTCTATTCCGTCGCTCAGCTACACCGTTTTGTTGTGGAGTCATAGCTGCACTAGTCAGGTGCTGGATACCACTTTTAGAGCAAAATTCTTTGATATAGCTATTAATAAATTCAATCCCCTTATCACCACGAATCTTGATAATGGGCTGACTCTTCTCAACTTGAATCCTCTTCAACAGATCAGGTAGGAGTGTTTGTGTATCACTCTTCTTGTGTAAGAAGACTACCCAAGTAAACTTAGAATAGTCGTCTACCACAACAAGCGTGTACCTTCTACCTTTCAAGGTTGGAGGAGTGATAGGACCATGGAGATCCATATGTAGTAGTTCTAAGACTCTACTTATTGAGAGAGTAGGAATAGATTTAAAAGAACCTTTTACCTGCTTACCTCTCTGGCAAGCATCACATACATGTGACTTGAAATAGATTTCGTTGGGTATACCTTCAATGAGGTAATCTCTTGCAATCTTATTAATCACCTTAAAGTTCATGTGGCATAAGCGTCTATGCCATAGCCAACTGATCTCTTTAGGATTCTTACTAAGAAGACAAGTATCCCTTGGACAGCTATTCCAATTCACAATGTATACGCTGCCTTGTCTGACGCCGACGAGTATAATAGTGTGAGTTCTCTTATCGATGATCTCGCATTTGCGACTCTTGAATTGTACCTTATAACCACGATCACAAAATTGAGAAACAGAAAGTAAATTGTACTTCAAACCTTCAACGTAGGATACGTCTTGTATTTCTACATCTCCATTTCTGATGTATCCGAAACCTTTTGTAACAGCCATTGAGCTATCACCAAAGATCACCTTGGGTCCTTCTTGTTCACATTAGCTCGATAGAAGAGCCGTAGTACCCGTCATGTGGTGCGAAAAACCACTATCGATGTACCAAGTTTCTCCTACAGAACCACCCTTCTTATACAAGTCGAGTCAACCCTGCAATGATGATATTTAATAACTTAGGTAACCTTCTTGTCTATCGGGGTCCTGGGGGGTCAATAGCATTAAGAGGAATCCAAATGTACGTAGGAGTTTTGAACAAATAAGACCTCTTTAATTTTCTACCATGTTTGTTATAAAATAGTACCCGGTTATCCTTATCTGATCTATCGTCAGACTTTGGGTCTACTCGATTGAGGTAGCCTTTGGACTTAACCTCTACTTGAGTAGACATCGACCTTTGATAGTTCGAATAAGGCTTATATTCATTTGGGTCATATGGTTTATAGACATGTTTAGGTATTTCCTCTGCAATAATATCATATGATAAAGGTGGAGGTTATAAGACAAGTTGAGTACGATATTTTGGAGCAACATTTATAGGTCTTGTTGAGTAGAGCTGAGACTGCCTTATGAAAGGAGGTCTAGGCTCATTCCAACGAGTCTGTACTGGTCTAGAATTGGTCTGAGGTGGATACCAATCTTCGTATCTGACCTAATTTGGTCGTCCACGATTTTTAGACCTCTTCTAATTTGGTCTAGACAAGACAGGTCTGTTGTTAACATTCTTTCTACCACCCTTGGTAGTCGGATTGTTAAGAGTAGTATGTATGTGTACAATACCTTGAATAGGTGCTTCAATATCGTAATACATTGGTCTTTTGCCTTTATCATTTGTCAAAGAACTTGAACTAGCAACAGTAGGGTTCTTAATAACTTGAGTAGGCGAGTTGAGTGTATCTGCGCCCAACCCAGTCTTATCATCTGGAGCCCTATACCTATCTGACAGTTGTTGATTAATTATCAAAGAATTAACCAAGTTAGTTAGTTTAAGATCTAGATTTACGACTTCAGTTTCTAAGAACTTATTGCGCTCTTCAAGCTTTTTGCACATAGTTTTTAAAACATTGAATTCATTAGTTTCAGTAGCTTGGGTCTTCAATAAGTCTTGATACAACTTGTCTGTTAACGCACACTTGGCTTTAAGTTGATTCAAATCTTCTGTCAAGCGTTTATTTAAGACAATTATATTAGGATCTGTTTTAGACTGAGCTTCCCGAAGAACAATGATTTCTTGTTTTAAAGCGATGTTCTCATCACTAACTTCCATGAACGCTTTATTAGCGAGTAGGAGGTCTTCTTCAATCACTCTAGTGGAATGATGAAGATTACTCCCTACTCCGCTATCGGCAGTATCACTTTCATTAGTTTCTGAGTCATCATATGAACGAAAAGAAGTTGTCGAAGATACCTCTTGTTCGATTTTGGCCATCATTGCTAAGCCATCGTCTGCAATGAATGCTTCTCTTTCGTCGCTAGAAGGGCAATCAGAAAAAGACGAAGGCAAATCGTTTGATTCCGTTTCAGAGTCATCGTGTTCCAACATTGCCTTCTTACCCTTGGTATATCTTCGATCACGTCTGTCCTTCCTTTCCTTTCTATCTTCTGAGCTAAGATCAGGGCACTCGTAGATGTAGTGACCTGGTTTATCACAATTATAGCACAAATGATCATTAGTAGACTTTTTCTTTGGGGATAGATCCCTATTCTTGTCTCGTCTATCAGATGAACGTCTAACCTTCCTATCCTCAGAATTTCTATCTCGTCTGGTCTCTTTAGAGATTTCATCTCTCCTTTCGTAAAAGTTTCTATCTCTTCTGTTCTCAGACGAGTTCTTATAATTGGAATCTCTATAATCCTTGTAAAAACGTTTGTACCTACCATACCTCTTGTTTAGTATATCAAACCTCTTGACCATTAAACTCATCTGATCCTTAAGACTAAGTTCAGACTTGTCTAACTCGTCTTTTATACTGGGAGTCTTAAACTTAACTATTTTGGAGTTTCTAGAGGAAGAGGCTTTAAAAGCAGCATTCTTAGAGTTGGTTTTCTCCATATCACTACTAGCTATGGGATCTTCTTCGTCTAGATCGAACTCATGAGCCTTAAGCGTTTGAAACATGGTTTCAGCAAACCACGAATCAATATCTTATGTGTTCTTGATGATCATTTTGACCATCTTCCATCTCTGGTCTAACGCCTTAAGAATCCTCAAATTGATCTCTCTATTAGTATAAGTCTTACCCAACACTTCAAGATCATTCATAATGCGAGTAAAATTAGTATCCAACTGGTCGATATTTTCACCAGCTTTCATTTTAAATGATTCAAATCTATGTACAACAGTGGACAACTTACTTTCTTTGATCAGGGTAGTTCCTTCACAAAGAACAGCAAGTCTATCCCACATATCTTTAGCAGTCTTGCATTTTAATACTTTGCCTAGATACTCATTAGGAAACATATATAAAATGTAATTCTTTGCTATGTTGTCCAGATTATTTTGCCTCATTTCTTCTGAAGTGAGTTCTAACCTTGGTTTTGGCACGAGTACGCCTACATCTTTAGAAGGATCGATAGTAGCAGTGTTGACCATCATTGTTGTGATTGGTCCTTCTTTGACAACGGACAACATCAGATCATGCGTGGAACTGAATATGGCTTCCATTCGGAGTTTCCAATAGTCGTAATCTTGCACAGAAAACTTGGGTAATTTGTTAGCATTGATTTCCATAGCCATGATGAACGAAATCGGTAGATATATGACAGATTGATCAAATATATCACAGAAATTGTAAGACAAGTAAGACACAAGATCTATTCAAACAGACAAGACTTTTCCCTCAAAAGTCTTTTCTGGTAATCAAGAAACAGCAGTCCTAATGAACCACTGCTCTGATACCACTTGTTGGTCCCAAAGTTGAGTTTAAGATTGAGTAAAAGTATAGAGGGGAGGGGTGAATAGACTTTTAAAAATCTTTCAAAATATCAGAGATTAACTATTCAAAATATCATAAATATGAGCCCTAACAGATTATACTCAACTATTCAAAGAACACTTAACTTGTCTAATATGCAGATTATCAATTAATCAATTCAAGTAAACAATTAATCACAATTAATCAAGATAAATTGCAGTAAGTAAATCAACACATGAATTTATAGTGGTTCGACAACTTGTCTACATCCACTCTCACAACTCCAGTCGTGAAATTTTATTAACTTGTCTTGTGGCTTTAAGTCCCAAGATTAAGACTTCGATCTTTTCGAATATATCACTAGATATATCGTCGATCTAACAACTAGCTATTTTACAAGTAACTAGAAACTTGATTAAAACGTAAAACAATAAAACTTCTCTATATGTTTCGCCTTCTGGATATCAACTCGTCTATTTTGGGCTTCTTCAAACTTTGAACTTTCCTTGAACTCTGCGAGTTTCTTCTTGCTTTGATTCTTCAGTATGAACTTCAGTTTTCGCAATTTCAGTATATCAGTAGTCCTAAATTGTTTAATGTCTTCAACGTATTTATAGACTTCTAATCTTCAAGATAGTTTGTTACTTAACAACCTTTTCTTGATAACTTCTTTCAACAAACTTCATAATTGATTCTTCTTATCTTTTCACGCGTTTCTTCAGTTAATTAGTTATTCCATAACTAACTCTTCATATCTTCATTCTGTAGATACGATCTTATCTTTATTCTTTTCTTCTGCGCGAACTTGACTTGTCTGGTCTTCTCTTCAATACTTAGAATATTTCAGGTTTTTCCAGCACTTGCCTTGTCTGGTACAAGTCTTCTTGTCTTTCCATAGTCTTCTTCTTAGTAGAACTAATCTAGTCCTATCAACTAATCTATCTAACACTATTACATTACTTTAAGCTTTATAAAACAGCTTAGTCAACTTATAACTATTACATCAAATATGAACATGAACATAAACTTCTATACAACAATTATAAGCTTATCATAAAATCCTATATAAACTTTTCTTTCAGTACTTAGTTTATTTATACTTATATTGTACTCATCTGATCTTGTGTTACAAGACGACTTCCATAACTAGATCAGTCAACACTTAGAATATATTCAAGTCTTCTTTTTGGCTTATCAAAACTCATCTCATCATCAAATAGAACTTGTTTCAGGATCCATATCCCAACAATTTCCCCCTTTTTTATGAAGCCAAAACTACTTGAATTATTTTAAGTAAGTAGATCAGTTAAGTAGTTATCTTATCAAAATATTTCATCTTTTTCATTCATTTGAAGATAAGATCAAAAGGATTACAATTACTTAGCAAAAATAAGTAAAACTAAAACACTTACAATCTTCACATCATACTTCCACCACTTGGTGTGTCAGCTTCTTCATTTGGCACTTGGAATGCATCTAGAATTCTTCTGTGAATTTCAGATATATGATCTTCATTGTCGATCTTCTCATCTTCCAGCAATTGTTTTTCAAACTTCTTAATCACGTTGAAGTCAACTCTTTTACCAGAACTTAACATTGGTGTTTCCCACTTAGGAAATTCTGGAGATAAGTTGTTGTAACCAACAATTATAGCAATCCTCATGATTAAATTCCACAAGTTGTTGTCTTCTGCTTCCATAAACTTCTCAAAGTTTACGAACAACTCGTCTTTGCTTGTTGGATCTCCATACCTTCTAACTATCCAGTGAGCAATTTCCCATTTATTTTTGACAATCTTCCAAACATCTCTGTGTTCAGCATCGATGAATTTATCAATGAGAGCATCCTCAATAACTTCTGGATTTTCCTTGCAATCTTGCAATCTTTTGATATGTTTGCCTAACACCTTCTTGTTAGCATACTTATCATCTTCAAACTTTTGCTTCGTGCGAATTTCTTCATCATCCAATCCAGCTAGTATTTCTCCTAAGGCTTCTTTTCTTGTTTCAAGCTTTCTTTTCACTTGCCTGATCTGAACAACTGGTTCAGAAACCTTGAATTTTCCTTTTGCTAACCTCAATTGTTCTTCAACACTTAACTGTTTCTCAGCAGCCTTTACTCGTCTTCCTCTTCTAGGTCGAGTTGTCTGTTGAACTTCAGGAATGACTTCTGGATTTTCTTGCTCTTGCTCTTTTACTTCATGTACTTCTTCCCCCTTTTTGGCTTCATCACTTGCCTTCAAGGTGAAAAGTGAAGTAAATCTAGTCATTTCAAAATACTTCCAACCACCAAAATTATACACTTTTTAGATCTGAAAATTTATTTTTAGACCTCATTACTTGAACTCATGCTTCCTTAAACGTACGTACTAGAGAAATTAGTTGTAGTAGAATTATCGCCTTTTTGCTGAAAATGAAGGGTTAATCCTAAGAAATAAAAATATAATATAAAACTCCCTCCGTCGCTTAACTTTCACACCTTCTTTTTCGATCCTTTAGAAACTCTATCCATACAATATCTAAAATATTATATTTAATGTTATTATTTTTATGGTACATATATACACACAAGTCAATTCACTTATTTATTTTTTTATAAAATTATATCTCAAAATTCTATTTATTATAATAATTTTTAAAAAGGGAGTGAACAGTAAATGTGAAAGTTAAGTTAGAACGGAAAGAGTAATGTTAAGAACTTGCTATTTTTAGAAACGAGAACTGAAATGTTGGCATATAAATTATATAATGATATAATTATTAAACACATATTTTAAAAAATAAGATATATAATTAATTACACATACTCCTCCTTTCCACTTTAATCCTAAACCTATACATACATATTGCATGCAAATTAAACTGAGTAAGAAAGATACATAGGCTCTGATGCAATAAATTTTGACCAAGTATTAATGAAATTCATCACGCACTACTACATATTTGGCCTTGGAGAGCTTTTAGAAGAGCTCTTCAAGTGGGAGCAGTCCAAGCTAAATTGCACTTGTGTGTATGTATGTCCAAATGCAATTTAGCTTGGACAGCTCCCACTTGGAGAGCTCTTCTAAAAACTCTCCAAGGCCAAATATGTAGTAGTGACGTGGGTATTTTGGAAAAATCCACCGCCGCCATATATATTATTTAGTGGTGGAAGAGGGTCCAAACTTTGAATACTAACTTTTCTCTACATATATAGTTGAGGAGTTCTCTATATATATGGATCTAATTAAATATTAGATTCTGCTCCCATCTTTAACTTTCCACTTAATTCCATCATCGATAATCTATCGACTCCATAATATCTACATGTTTAAATTAAAGTACCTTGTTTTGAAGACTCTAGCTACCAAAGACTCGGGCGCTGTTATAATATTTCTCCACACCTATTTAGCAAACAATTTTTTGTTAAAGTCCACGAATCTCGTCACCTTTGGCTCCAATTGAGAACCATTGTCTGCAATTGCTCCTAAAGTCGAACTTCGATGTGAAAGTGATGGTTCGAGTTGTGATGTGGGATCTTGAGTCAAGATTACTTCTATGCAAGGGTAGCTTAGAGTTTTGAACTAATTAAAATTGCCTCTTTGATTGTTCAAAAAAAAAAAATTCCTCTTTGATGTAGTAGCTTGGAGGTCAATTAAGCTCCTCTTCACACATGTCAGTTCGTGTTTTGACTTTTGAATTTTAACCGTCATGATTTTCTCGGATAATTGTGAATCAGGAATTCTCGCGACTTATTCGAAAACACAAGGTTTGGGACCGATCCACTTCCAAAAATTGCAGAATGACCCCAATTTTTGCCATTATGAATTCTCCATTTCTCATGGCTTCTTCATCGTGGATTTTCTCATTCATGTGCTACCAAATACCTTACCGGAGAGAACTCATTCCCATCCATCGCATTTAACATGTCGGGCCCAATATATAAACTATTGTAGTAGGAAATAGAGCATGAAAAACGAGCACGAAAGGGGAAGTTTCTGCAACACCTATAAAGGTACCTTCTGTTGAGAGGCAAAAATGATTGATCCCATCGACACCCGCAGGTGCTAGCTTTTTCTACTCCAGATGAATCGAATCAAGCTTACTCCCTAGAGTATACACCGTCTCAAGAGAGGGGTAGGAGATTATGGGTTACATGGAGATGGCTATGACCATCCCTTATGAGACATTTTCCTATTGGGGTAAGGAGTTGGCAAAGGTGTCTTCTCCTTCTAACAACATTTTTATGGCTCTTGCCCACATCGAGCATTGTAGTTTATTTGTTTCTTATGCAACGTGGGATGGTTGACTTCATATGCTCACCAACCCTCCAATTGTACGCCCTGTCTTGTGGGATGGGAGCCCAACTGGTCAACTGCTTTGGGCTGAGGATATGCTGACCAACATCCCTATCTCTCTCCCCCCCGCGCCTCCTCGTCCCAACAAACTAGGCGAGAAACGTCCATGTGTAGTTTTTTATTGCCTATTTAGGCGGGAGGTCGATGTCATGGTCTCCAGCTCAGCCCTAGGGCCTTTTAGGCTCAAATGAATACGCCATCAACTTTCTTATGCGTGTTTAGTTAGGACACTATCCCTTGTAGTGATGAGTTTGTGAATATCCTCCATCCTTGGTTAGGTCACCATCTTTAGTTTTGTTTTATCGGAGCCTGGTCTGACGGCCATTATGGAATCTGAAATTCCTTGGGCAGTTCGCTATGAGGATGATGACGACAGATGGTTGTTGCTATCCGTTAGAAAGTCTGTGATCGTCGTCTCTTCAAACTATACGCTCACTTTTGCACCTCTGATCTATGCCCTTTAGTTGTGATTACCTTTATCTATCATGCCCTCACTCCCCTGAAAATCAATCACTATTTATAGAGGCGGAGATGGGTAGATTTCACACCTCGTCCAATGTATGTTTGCTTTATTGCGTTTGTTGCTTCTCCATAGGTAATCGTTGACGGTTGAGTAAACAGGTTAGGACATAGGTTGCATCCCCATTTATGTTTGTTCCCCCAATGATTTGACTAGATGTGATAAAACCATAGTTCATTGAGAACTAACTGTTCTCTTCATTGCTCGCACTTGATTTGACCCATCATGGCACACAGATGCAAAGTGATTTTTTTTTTTTTTTTACCCCTAGCTCATGGGTAGAACTTCCTCAAATTGTTTAAAGTTCAAGGGTATTAGGTTGCAACTTCACTCCTGTCTTCAAACTCGTAAACATCATTGGGGAGTAGTTTTGAGACTCAATATGAGCCCTCCCAGTTGGGGCTAAATACTCATTTATTATGAGTGTGGATGCGTTGCATCACTAAGTGTTCGACTCTGAAATCCCGTAGTTTAATTCAGGAGTTGTAATATCTCTTAGAGCACTGCTTGTATGATTCTTAAGATTGGCTTCCAACCTTAGGTTGCCTACTTATGGATGGTTCTACAAACAGTTGGTTGGTCATCCGCCCAAATTCGTTTTGACTTTTGAAGTCAGCTTTTGAGGGTGTGTTTTATGATCTTGTTCACTACCTCCGCATGCTTGTTGGATTGGGGGTAGTAAGGCATAAAAAAGTGTTTTCTGATGCCCTTCCCCTCACACCGCTCATGTAAGTACAACTTTTCTACTGTGAGACAGTGGACTCGTCATATCTTACAACAAACTTTCAAAGAAAGTTGATACATCATCTAGCTTTGTCATGGATAATTGCACTTCGCCATTAAATAAATATTTATTTTTATGGAAAAAATCTAAAATTACAAAATGTCTTTATTGCATTTTCGTAATTAAAATATGTAATAAAACCCGACCTGATGACCTGACGTACACAATCGGAATAGCTCGACCCAATTGACCCAACCCATCACGACCCGAGAAAATACACAGTCTAATGGACCCAGCCCGACCCAATCTATTTGACAACTCTCTCTCTCTCTCTCTCTCTCTCTATATATATATATATATATATATATATATATATATATATATATATATATATATATATATAATTAAAAGAATATATTCATCATTATTTATTTATTTGATTTATTAGTAGGGTGATGTAGTGCGATTGCATAGAGCAAACACAGTAATGCGAAGTGCAATCATATAAACAAATTATATATTGAATTAACGATCTAATGGTGTTCAAAAGATTGTTTGTTGTAAGACGGTAGACAGGCTTGTGCAAGTATTCATTGTCGAATTGGAAAATGTCCTGCCAAATGATATCAGATATATTTGTAGTTATGATCTTAGTCTGTGACTTGGCCTCAACCCACTTTGTACAGTAATCCACTGCCTTGGTATCTTTGTAAAGTAATCCACTGCCTTGGTATCTTGTCAAAATGAATTTGACCGAGCTTGCTCTTGGTCTTGGTTACGAGGATCTAGTATTTCGATATCTGGTTATCTTTCGTCTTGTACTCCCCTTTGATCAACTTGACGATGAGCTGACATTTGCTAATGTCTCTAAGTTCGCGGATCCCCCATGAAAATTTCCATATAGGGACCTATGATTAAGGTCTCATATTCAAATTTATTTGTTTCTTTGAAATCGAATTTGATTGTTGTGGTGAATGACTCATATAGGTTGTAAAAAATGATTTAGGCTCTTGACCGATGAGCTAATTATATTTGTGGTTTGTATATGATATCAAAATAGTCAAGTTCAATGGACCACTTCAGAAGTAGAGCTTTTGATTCGGGTCATTGTACGACTTGCTTAAGTGAAAACGTTTTTAACCCTTCTATTTGGTGATAGAAGTACAATCGGGTTTTTGGACACTTCTATAGGACTAAGTACGCTAAGGATATTTCGTAGTGTACAAATCTTGAAGATGTTAAACCGGTCTCTACACCTAGAGCCGACAATTTGGGCCCATCCCGGCTAACCCGAAGCTCATTATGGGTTGGGCTAAGAAAATACAAGCCCATTTAAAATCGGGCCAATTTGGCCCAACCCATTTGGTCCGACGGGCCTGATGGGCTAGGTTAATTTAGCCCAACGGGCCGCGGGTAGTTTGTATGGCCCGAGTTTAATTTTTATTCAGCAATTAAAAATAAAATTACTGAATTACAGAAATGGAAATGGAAATTCATTTTAGGATTTTCACTTTTTACTCTTTCTTTCTCACACATACTCGTGTGTCGTTCGCGCCGTCACTAGTCGATGAAATCCATCCAGCCACTCCCAACTGTCCAAGTCCCAAGTCTCAACGAGTGAACTCTCTCATGAAGAACACAGGAAACCAGCAGGTTTTTTCCCTTTCAATATAAAAAAGATTGACTTCAATTCTTTACCTGTCCCGTGTAGTGATTTGTGCGACGGACTTGAGATGTTTTGTTTAGTGTATCTTTGAATGATTGAATCTATTACTTTTAGTGGAGAATTAATTTCGAGTGATTACATATATGTGTGTGTATATATATAGAGGTTGTTGTTTGGATATTGTTGCATATATTAGTTATTGGCAAAATGTGGATATTGTCGCATATAGTGGTATATTGGTTATTGGTTAATGGCAAAATGTTAATTTGTTTAGTAAATGGCAGTTGTTGTTTGGTTGAATAGTAGTTAATGGCAAGGTACTTGGTTACTGTAAAAAATGCTACTATTTATATTTGGTTGTTTACGAAAGTTTGGCATGCTCTTGAAATTAATTTCAGTTTGTTTAAGAATATAAATTACTCCCTCTGTCCACAAAAACTGTACTCACTTATGTGGGCACATGTTTTAATTAAAACTCATTTTTTATTGAATAAAGTAGAAAAGTTCATAAAGATTGAAGGGCATTTTGGGTACACCCTTAGCAAGACAAATTGCAATTAGTGAGTAAGTACTCACTCCAAATATTAATAAGCTACAACTGCATTACTGCATTAATGGTCGAATGACTAGTCCGCAAATTTACTCAAAAAGCAGTCCCTTCACAACATGGGTCTGATGGGATTAAATTTACAATTTCCCTCCCAAAAATTAGATTTCAGTTTCCCACCAAATTCAAACTACTGCCATAAATACACTATAAATACAATCACAACACCACTACCACCTAACACATTACTACTACCATTAATACTCCTACAACAAAAAAAAAAAAAAAAAAACACCAAAAGATGAGCAGGAGTAACTGCATTAACTTGTCAGTAGCATTGAAGACTAAGGTAGCAAACATCTTGATGGAAAGCTGCAAGGATGGCAAACCGTCACGAGGCAAGTTCATGGAGATTGTAAACCTGTTTGGCATTTCCAGAAGGTCAGTGAGCTCCATCTGGGCTGCAGCCAGAAAGAAAAAAATTGAAGGTCAGGCTGTTATATTTAATGCTAGGAAATGGTCAACACACAAAGATAGAGTTATGCTAGATATTGAGAAACTGAAGTCTATTCCTTTAAGAAAAAGAACTACATATAGAAGAATAGCAAGAGAAATGAATGTAAGCAAGAGTCTAGTGGGAAAGTGGGTTAAAAGTGGGTTGATAAGGGCACATACAAATGCCATTAAACCTGAGTTAACAACTGAGAATAAGCTCTTAAGGCTGAAATTTAGTTTATGCCATTTATGTTATGATAGAGCACTCAACATCATTAAGTTCAAACCAATGCAAAACATAGTTCACATAGATGAAAAATGGTTTTACCTCACTGAAAGTGTGGTGTGGGGTGTATAGAAGTGTTTAAGTATAAGTAGATAAATGTTGCACAGAATGTTGAGACAAATAGTGCAACACTGACTCTAACAGAATATCAGAAATTAAGATTCACAGCGGAAGACTTGAAACACTAAAAACAAACGAGACACAATGGAAATACTTTTAACATAGATTTTATAAATAAAAATCTATGTCTGCGTTATGGCGTAAAATCAATACTTATCTTCAAGTACAAATGTTGTGTGAAATGTTACAACAATAACTTTCACAACGAAACTATAAACGAGGCAGGTGCCAAGTCTAGAAAATGAACTAAGTGTATAAATTATACACTGTCGAAATGCCTAGTCTATCTAATGATTACACTCTCAATAGATAAGAAGACACACAGTCATACGGGTGGTATACAACGTATGAACTAAAATGTAGAACTATTGGCCACAATTTCCTAACAGGGATGAACGCTCGGTCTAGGATATTGATCGAATAGAGCACACTGAATGATGAAGCCTTCAATGGGTATTTATAGATGTGGGATACGAATTCTAGAGGCTTCCACATTGAGGTCCTATTTTTTAGGAAACTCAACTTCCACAACTTCCATGATCTTTCTAGATCCTTCTAGCCTGCTCCAGGTCGTTCCAAATGCATCTAGGCTGTTTTAGCATGTTCTCCAATGTTCTGGAATCTTCCAGGTTCCAGATCCTTGTAGAAGCTTCTAGATCCTGCCAGAAATGCGACAACATTTAGATCAACATTTAATGTAGCATTTCAGAAAACACTTAGAAAAAATCTCAGAAGGTCAAATTAAGATGTTGTTGATAATGTTAAGGCATTCAAGAATTAACAACATCTACAATCTCCCCCAATTTGACCTTTCGACTACAACACACCTAATGCACATATATTTCTATACATACTCAGTTTTATGTACTTAGTTGAGGTTGACATCATTGCTAAGCACTAGTCAAGACAATCCCTGTTGTAATCGTTGGATCAAATCAAATGAAGATCAAGGATAATTTCATAATGATCTGTGCCAAAGGATCAAAACTATTTTATCCAAAATAGAATAAGTATAAACTATACACTTACTCACAACATAAGTAACTATACTAAGATAATAAGTTGAACTGGAAGAATTAACTTAGAATCAAAGTAAGACACTAACAAAAAACAAAATAATAAAAAATCAGAGCAAAGAGGAGTAAACAAAACAAAGACTCAGAAACTCAGACTAAACAACCTGCAGTAAACACATGGTAACCTGTAAACAAATTAAGCCAAATGTAACCATAATTAAGCAAGTTGTAAACAATAAACAACCTAACATCTAAGAAATAAAAAACAAGTGTATCAGAATTTCAGAATACTTAAACATTAATTACAGAGATTGAACTGAATAAATGGCATATATTGCTGTGGTAACAGCTGCAGCATCAACTTCCTGCACAGTAGCCATTATGATATATTCAGATTTCCCCCTGTCTAGCTTGTCCCTGTTCATCAGTGTAGATCACCATACAGGGTCTCCATCTCAACATCTTCATCATCAGCTTCATCCACAAAGTAAGTAGCAGCAAGATGTGCAACTACATCAGTCACAGCAGCATCAGGTTCACCACCAGCAGCAGCAGCAGTAGGAACTCCATCATCATTTAATTCTTCAATCACCACATTTGAATTTGATGGTGGTGGTACTCCCTCTGTTGTAGGTGAAAGCATACTGGACCACCTATCCTTCAGGAACTGGAGCTCATCAATAGTTTCCTGCAAGTGCTTGAGCTGTAATTTGATGAATTCCTGTGAAAGATACACATTACCAGAAATGTTAACACGAATGTTCTCAACATTTGGGGGTGCATTTCTCTGATGTGTTCTGGAAGGGCCTGGTTGAGCAGAAGTAGAGGGTCTGGAAGATCTCTGTGGACTATCAGTACCAGGAGCAACTATGGGCAGATCAATGATTCTGTCCCCAATCAATAAGGTAGGAGCAATAGCAAGTAGTGGCACTCTCCCCCTCAAAACATCAGTCTTCTTAGCAGTGAAGCCATGGTGCTTCAGATAATTTGAAATCAAGACTGGATAGGGCAGATTTCCTTTCCCAGTAGTTTTCCCAGAAAATTTCCTCATATGGTGAAAGATGGTATGTCCCAGATTGAACTTCTTAAGTATAGAAATCCTATACATAAGAATGGCTTGGTCTCTTGTAATCTTAGTGGTGTTGGTAGTGGGAATCCAATTGTATATGATCAGCTTATACAAAACAGAATGTAAGGAGGTTAAGTGTCTAGCTAGCATCTTCCTAGTCCACTTAGTCTTTCTACCCCCTGTGATTGCAGTAATCACAACATCCATATCTGGATCATCATCCTCATCAACATTAGGAGTGTGCAAGAACTCATTAATAAGTTCTGGAGTGAATGGCACATCCCTCCCCCTAAAATTAACAGTACCATAAGACCTAGAACTTCTTTTTCCATAACTTTTCTTCATACAGGCATAAAATTCATAAGACCAGTTTGTAAGAAAAGCTTCACCAAATGTAACAACATTCAACAGATTTCTATCCTTTAAAAACTTAATCAACCCCTTACTATCAAAATCAGGCACATTAATTCTTTTCTCAATCAACAGCTTCCTCTTAGAGTAAATTTCTAACGTTTTCTCAACATAATTAGAGTGATCAGATATACCTTCACTTTCTTCCTCAAAAGGCAGTTCCTCATCAGGATCAGTGTCTCTATCATGTGCAGAGGAGCTTTTGGATGAGCTCTTTGCTTCAGCAGATGAGCTCTTTGCCTCAGAAGATGAGTTGTTCCCATTTCCACCATCATCAGGTTCTGGTGTGGACTCTTTTGCAGCAGCAAATGACTCAGCATTCTTCTTAAGAGATTCTTGCATGTCTCTTAGGCAAACATTGAAATCATAATCAGAGTCTGATTCAGCAGGTTCTTCTTCAGGGATCATCTTGGCCTTCCCTTTGCCTTTGGGATCAGCAGCAGCTTTCTTCTCAATTGGTTTCTCAGCAACTTTCTTTGGTTTCTTTGCAGCAACAGTGGCAACTTCGGTTTCTTCATCAGATTTAGTGAACACTTGAATGGGTTCACCAGCATCAGCTCCAGCTTTCTTCTTCTTCCTCATGGATTCAGAGTAATCCACACGAGTGAATACACGGTACGATCTCCTTCTTTGTACAGGGCTTCTCTGTCTTTTCCCTTTCTGCGCATTTTTCTTGAAGGGAATAGGAGCAGACTCTTCAGAAAGTGAGAGAGATGAGTCTGTACCAGAATCAGAAGCTTGGGCGTCCTCCATTTCTTCATCCTCAGAATCGGATGCAGCAGTAGCTTCTCCTTCAACAACGGTTTCGACATGTTCCTCCGTTGAAACTGGAACAGTAGGATTAGGGCTTTTTGTTGCAGCAGTCATTTGAGCAGTTTGATCGGCCAAATAACTTGAGATATCCACAGTGATATCTCCGAATTGCATTACGGGTAGATGCCCGGTAGTTCGAAGAGTTGCAGACACTTCTTTGACAGCTTTTGTAAACTGTTCAACGGTCGAATCTTGTGGGATTTGGGTAGTTGTTGGAACAGGAGTGGTTGTTGATGGGGTTGCAGAGACATTGGAGTCGACATTTGAGGAGTTGGATTGTTGCGAAGCCATTGAAGCAAGAATTTCAAGAGAGTTTTGGGCAGTTTGTTTGGAAGTTTCAGAAACAGAGTGTGAGTGAGAGTGAGGTTGGTTTCCAGCCATTAAAGGGACGGTTTGAATTTCGAGGCACGAGGTGGGAGAGTGTATACAACAATTTTGGGAAATACACGGCCAAACACAATTTCTACAAGAAGTGTACTTAACAGAGCTCGACAAAAATCACAATTAGCAGCATAAATCACAATTTTGAGTTTTATAGGGAGAATGTGTTTAGTTGGAGGTTAACTCGATTAATTCCAGAAATAATGTGATAGTGCTCCACATTTTTAGCCACAACCTTGATCATGGTTTAATTAGTGGGAAAAATCCATTTTATTAATTAATTAAATAATTAAGAAATTTCTAGAATAAAGACTAAGTCCAAGCATAATCTGAAAAATAAAAAACGTGGGTTAGTATATAATTGAATAAATAAAATAAATCTCAATAAATAATTAAATAATTACTACTTATAAAAATAAAATCGAATCAAGCAATGTTGTGCTCAAAACTGTTACAAACACCTCAACACGGTTTTTACATGAATTTGCTTCATTTGTGTTGCACCATAATTTTTTTTTTCTTTTTGTGTTATAGCATCTAATTTGTATTGATCCATTGTTCCTGTAGAGTACATCGTAGTAGCGAACTCCGTGCCCCATACTTACTTAATGGATTACAAATATAATGATGTTTTTACCAAAGGATCACCTTTTGAAAAGAAGGCATCGTAGTAGTGAACTCCGTGCTCCATAGTTACTCAGTGATTTGATACATCTTTTAGTATGCTAATAACATTCTCATTTTTATGCATTTGAGAGGTGTAAGACATGTTTATTTTTGCACTACAAGGTTCTTAGATTCGTAGATATTTTACAAAGGAATTATTTAACTAAGTAAGAAATAAATTCAACTTATAAAATTTTACAACCCATGATGTTGTCCCAAATGCTGACGCATTTGTGACAACATCCATCCGAATTTTTCAGATAGTGCTCATCCCAAGAGATTTCCTCAAGATTGAGAATCTCTCATGGTCTAATGCCTTAGTAAAAATGTCAGCATTTTGTTTTTCAGTAGGTATATACTCCAACTTCACAATGTTCTTCTCTACTAAATCTCTCATAAAGTGATGTCTTATGGTAATGTGCTTTGTGAGTGAGTGTTGTACAGGATTCTTAGAAATGTTAATAGCACTAGTATTATCACAAAAGATTGTAAGTATACCATTCTCAATACCATAGTCATGGAACATCTTGCTCAGCCACAAGAGTTGTGTACAGCAGCTTCCAGCAGCTATATACTCAGATTCTGCAGTAGATTGTGAAACACAATTCTGCTTCTTGCTGTGCCATGAAACAAGATTGTTTCCCATGTAGAAACATCCTCCACTCGTACTCTTTCTATCATTTATATCTCCAGCCCAATCAGCATCACTGTAGCCTATCAGAATGTTGTTGGTGTCCTTAGTATACCAGATTCCAAGGTCACTTGTACCTGCAACATACTTGATAATCCTTTTCACAGCATTCAGGTGAGATTCCTTTGGATTAGCTTGGTACCTAACACAAACACACACACTGTACATAATATCTGGTCTACTAGAGGTTAAATACAGTAAACTACCTATCATGGATCTGTAAAGTGTTGGATCAACATCTGTTCCAGCACTGTCTTTGCAAAGTTTCAAAGAAGATCCCATAGGAGTTTTCATTGGTTTTGAATTCTCAAGACCAAATCTTTTAACCAAGTTCTTAGCATACTTACTCTGGGAGAAGAAAATACCATCACTGCATTGTTTGATTTGAAGACCTAGAAAATAGTTCAAGTCTCCAACCATACTCATTTCAAATGTTGCAGTCATTGCCTCAACAAATTTACTCAACATTTTATCACAAGTAGAACCAAACACAATGTCATCAACATATATTTGAGCAATTAGTATATCATTTTCAGTGTGCTTAATGAACAAAGTTCTATCTGCCTCTCCTCTAATAAATCCATATTCCAAAAGAAAGTCAGTAAGCCTACCATACCATGCTCTAGGAGCTTGTTTAAGGCCATATAATGCTTTCTTAAGTTTATATACATGATCAGGATACTGTGGATCTTCAAATCCTATAGGTTGTTCAACATATGCTTCTTCATTCAATATGCCATTTAGAAATGCAGCCTTTACATCCATTTGATGAAGCTTAATATCAATAAAACATGCAATAGCTAGCAGTAATCTAATAGATTCTATCCTAGCAACAGGTGCAAAAGTTTCATCAAAATCGACTCCTTCAACTTGGGTGTAACCTTGTGCTACTAACCTAGCCTTGTTCCTAACAATATTACCAGATTCATCAGTTTTGTTCTTGAACATCCACTTTGTTCCAATGACATTAGTATGACTAGGTCTAGGAACAAGTGTCCACACTTCATTTCTTTCAAACTGACCAAGTTCTTCATGCATAACATTAATCCAGTTTTCATCAGTTAAGGCTTCTTTAGCACTCTTAGGTTCAATTTCAGATAAATAGCATTCAGCATTTACAACATTACACATAGAAGACATGCATATTGTTCTTACCACATCTACCTTGTTTGATCTTACTCTTCCTCTTGTTTGCACTCCAACTGTAGCATCGCCTATGATCTGGTCAGAAGGATGACTTTTGCCTATTCTTGAAGAAGGATTTGTTTTGGGGATGTACTGATCATTTTGTGAATTTACAGCTGACTGTTCTGTAGATGTTGACCCAGATGTGTTAACATTTGGTGCAACATTTTCAGACTTCAGTGTATTCTCAGAAGTGTCAGTAACCTGTGATACATCTTCTTCATCTTTGTCATCTGTAAGGCCTTTATCATCATCAAACACAACGTTAACAGATTCTTGAACAGTGTTAGTTCTTAGGTTATAAACTCTATAAGCTTTACTATTTCTAGAATAGCCTAAAAAGAAACCTTTATCACTTTTAGAATCGAACTTATGAAGTTGATCCCTATCATTCAAAATATAACACACACAACCAAATACATGAAAATATTGCACATTATGTTTTCTGTTGTTCAAAATCTCATAAGGTGTTTGATTAGTGTTAGAACGAATAAAAACCCTATTAATAATATGGCATGCAGTATTCAATGCTTCTCCCCAAAATTTCTTAGCAAGACATTTGGATGTAAGCATAACTCTAGCCATTTCTTGTAAAGTTCTATTCTTTCTTTCAACAATTCCATTTTGTTGTGGAGTTTTAAGAGATGAATATTCTTGCAAGATACCCTCACTACAACAAAATGCATTTCTAGTAACGAATTTATTTGTAACCAACAAAAAAATGGTTACAAAAAGTTGATTTATTGTAACGAAATTTAATTTTCATTACAAAAAGTCATATTTTAAATAACAATAAATAATTTTCGTTACAAATAACAAAAAATTGGTTATGAATAGTAAATGACTTCTTGTTTTATTTTATTCATTCATTTCTTAGAACATATATAAATTAAAGATAATTTTCCCACATAAATGTCCACAAACACCTATTTTTAGGTTTATAATATATATAAATATTTTTAATTATTTGAGTTTTATAATGGAGTATAAATTTGAGGCTACTGTTTAAAGCTTAAATTAATAATTTATTTTTTAATTATTTGGGACTTATATTAGTGATAAGTCCAGAATAATACGTGCTTAAGAAAATAATTACTTGAGAAAGGCGGCAAGTCTAGAGGGAAATGTAAACCCTAATCTCAAATTTTACGCCCCTACCTAAATCCCTAATCCTTAATCCCATTCCACAACCATTTTTTGCCACTGTTCCGATCAATTTCGCTTATCACAATGTTTTACTATTGAAGCCTGGCCTCTATCGGTCCATCCTCTGCTATCTGCCTCACTCTCTGCCGACGGCGCTCTATTTCAAAGCACTGCTCGAAGAATCGCATCTGCTTTTGATTCGCATCATCACATCTAAGCCTTGTTGAGATCGATTTATGCTGCCACGACCACCCTGTTGCGAACTCCTCCCAGAAAATTCTATTTTCAGATGATTCTCAGCGCGATTACGCTGTCACGAGATGTTGCGATCTTGGGTAACTCGTCTCTTCTCTTTTGTCGACTCTAATTTGCTGATACCCACCCACGTTATTTGAGTTTCTTATTATTTTTTGGGTTTGTATTGTTGTTTGTTTAGTATATAAAGATGATAAGTATTAGGGCTATAAAGTTGCTGAGTTTGTATAATTTTGGAACTGATTTTATGGTTAAATCTAGTTTTAATGAAATTGACTATGTTTTGCATCAAAGGTCCTGCACTTACAGGATTTTATGAACTTAGAGCTCCAATTCTTGTTTTAAATTGCAGAGTGATTAATTTTTTGCAAATTCACTAGATCGAGTTCATTCAATCTGTATATTCAATTTTTTGGTCATGTTTTTGTAGGGTATGCTTAGCTCCTAATTTTCTCTTTGTTATCATAATCAGGATTCGCTCAGAAATGATGAAAAGTTGTCTAAAAAGAGAAAGAATGAAAGAATCTATTGTATTATATATACATGTACATTATCATTTTTTTCTGCAGTATGTTTTGTAGACTGGAGATTAAGAATTTTTTTATGTGTGGTTTTTAGAATGATATAAATCATTATTTTCTACATTCTAATTTTAATGTGCAATATTATCAATATGTATGCTAGTCCTGAAATTTGAAACAATAGTCAGAAATAGAACAGGAAAAATAGAGTGAGTGTATATTTGGGTATAAGAGAAAAGTGACCTTAATTCTTAATTGATCTTTAATTTTTGGTTTTGGTGTACAATTAACTTAATTCTTGATCTTTAATGTTGGGTTTTGGTGTACAATTAAGTTTCAGTATATTTATGAACTATATTTGCTTATGCATTGTAGAGTGAATTGAAACACAAGTGTGGGAAAAAAATATACACATGGTTCGAATTTCAAGTTTCTGTAGGTGGCTCACTGTGGAGTAATTTTATTTCACACAACACTGTAGTAAATGCTAAAAGGGTTAAGATTTGACAATTACTTTAGCACAGTACTATTTGACAAATTTGGAGAGCTATAAATGCAAAAATATTCAACAGATTGGAGGCTGAAGTTGGTGACATTGTTATGAGGATCAAGTCTAATACATGGCTTTAGGTCAAAGCTTCTGGACATAATTCTAAGGGAGATTCTTTTAGTGAATGGGTGAGGGCTCCTAATCTTTGTATTAATTCTAAGGCCAAGTCACCCAATGTTTTTTCTGTTGTTTTTATTCCTGTAAGTTTGTGTAGTGATGCATGTCTTATGCTCATTCTCATTATTATTATGAATTCTTTGGTTTTTTCCAAAAAAAGTCAAGTTGACGAAGATGAGGAAATCCACATGAAAGATAAATTATGATGGAGGTTCTCGGTACACGAAGTGAGGTATGATATATGAACATCCAAGAAAAATAAGAGGGTAAGATGTAGCCCACCACAGCTGCAGAAAACTCAAGAGAAATTATCCATGTTACAAAAAGATCATAAGTTATCTTAGACGCTATCGGGTACATACTTGCCATTATTTTTCATTACTTACATTCTTTTTTCACTTTCCCTTTAGATGTTTTATTAAGACTACCTTTTTATTTAGACTCATCTGCTTTGTTTAGAGACATAATAAGATTGTGTAATGTTGATTAATTTGTTAGTTTTGGTTTGGGGTGGAATTATAATTTTTTGAAAGGCAACTACATTTTCTTGATTTTTATAGGTTTTCTGGGATTTTCAATTTGATTCAACTCTGACCATGTCTATGTTCCAATGTTGATGAGTGATTCATATCGCCATGTTTTGTATGATATGCTGTCATGTTTTTCTCTTGATGAGAGATGGTTTGAGATGCTTGGATTCTTTTAGTTTTGATTGATTATCTTAATTCTTAAGTAATAAGATCGAGGTTGTTGTTTTTTTTCTTTAGAGTTGATTTTTCTTTTTATCTATTTAGTAAACTTATATTTATGTATAATAAATAATCACGATATTTTATTGTTGTGTTTTTTTGTAGGATAATAAAGTATCACTTTGATCGTAGACAAAAAGACTAATCAATATTTCGATCAAGTATATGGTTCTTTGGACAAGTTTCAAGACACGTAGAAATGTTTAAAAATATTTTCCTATAATTTTGTTCCATGTTTTAGGACGTTTTTAGGCATATTTTATTTCGGAATCAACTTTTGATGACATTGATAGCTTTTTCTTCTTGAGTATGTTGACATTGTTGATTTAAATCATTTGGAGAATAATTATTTTCCTTAAATGAAATTATTGTGTTATAACTGTTTTTAATGTTTATGTCTGTATATTATAAGGTGTACAGTAAGGATATGAGTCATTCTATTAATTATTTTATCTTGAAATGAAATGAGGCGGTAAATGTTATAAATATTAGTAACAAATTAATAATTTACTACTAGATATATAATTTAATATAACAATTTATTTGTAACGAAATTGATATTTTGAATAAATTTAATAGCAATTTGTAATCAAATTTTTGTTACCACTAATAAGGTTTTTGTAACAAAAATGGGTGTCGTTACTAATGTATTGGTAACGAAATTGATTTTTTTTCGTTACAAGAACTTTTTGCAACGAGCTTTATAAGACCAACTTTTGTAACCAAATGCTTCGTTACAAAAAGTTTTTGTAACCAAAAAATGACTTTTTGCAACCAATTTTTTTTGTTACGAAAAGTGCATTTTCTTGTAGTGCCTTTTTATCACAAAAATCATTAAACATGCTGTTTTCAAATTCCCTACCATGATCAGTTCTAATACGGCCAACTTTCAAGTTAAACACATTTTTGAACCTCTTATAAAGAATTTTAAATGCAGCAAATGCTTCAGATTTGTCTCTCAAAGACTCTACCCAGGTATATCTAGAAAAATCATCTACCACAACTAAGGAATACCTCTTACCTCCAATGCTTTCAGTTTCCATAGGACCCATCAAATCCATGTGCAATAATTCAAAGCATCGATGTGTAGTACAATGTGACAGCATTTTGTGTGACATTCTTACCTGCTTACCTTTTTGGCATGGTCCACATACAGTGGTGTTGTGAAACCTCAGTTCTGGAATTCCTTTTACTGCATCTGCTTTGATTAGCTTTTTCATTGCTCTGTAATTTGCATGACCCAATCTTTGATGCCATAAAACATTTTCATCATGTTTTGACAAGTTACACATATTTGTTCCAATAAGATAGCAATTATCAGCTGACCTAGTACCAGTCATGACACAAACTTCATCTTTATTAAGAACATAACATGAATCTTTATCAAATTTCACATGCAAATTATCATCACAAAGTTGACTAATGCTAATCAGATTTGCAAGTAAGCCATCAACATGTAATACATTTTTAAGCTTAGGAAAACCTTCAACATTCAAAGTTCCTTTACCAACAATCTTTCCTTTAGAACCTTCACCATATGTAACACTACCACTATTCAAGGTCACATAATCAGATAAGAAATCAATACGACCTGTCATATGTCTAGAACAACCACTATCAAAGTACCATAATTCAGGTAAACATGCTTTTAAGGAGGTATGAACAACATTACATGTAGCTTTTGGTTTCCATGCAGATTTCAAAAACTGTTTACCAGGATGTGACAGTTTCTTATGCAGCATTTTCAAATTTTTCTGTTCTTCAAACAACTTTATACAGTAAGGACGAATGTGACCAATTTTGAAACAGTAATGACAGATATACTTCCTTTTAACCTTGTGAGACTCTGTTTCTGCAGATGTTGCACCAGATGTGTCAACATTTGCCTTAATAAATTTCACAGGTTTTCTAAATTTATCAGCAATAGAAGCAGTAGTACCATCATAACCTAAACCATGATTGTTAGACTTACCAGTAGCTATAACATTATTTACCTCAGAAGCACTCTTGGAATATTTCTTGAAACATAAAGTAGAATTTATCAGTTTCTCCTTTAAGTTACAGATTTCCAGATCTCTTTTGGTAAGAATAACTTCTAACTTGGTGATTGTGTCTGTCAAATCCTCATTCCTTTTATTCAGAGAATCAAGGGTGAGTTTCTGATTCTTCCAATCATCTAACAGCTTTTGGTATTCATTGTCATCATTCCTTTTTCCTGCATCATCAACTAAACCATTAAAACAGTTCAAATCTGGGTGACTCTGTTCTGATGTTGCTGTAGATGTTGAAACATCAGGTACAACATCAGAATCTGTTTCATCCAAATCATCATCTGAGGAATCATTATAATCAATTCTGGTAAAATTAGAATATTCATTCTGATTTAATTCATCAAGATCATCATCATAATCATCACTCAAGGTAGCACTAAAATTCAGTTTTTGCTTAAGTCTAGTATTGGCACATTCATTTGCATAATGACCATAACCAGAACAAGCATTGCATTGAACTGATTTTCGAAATTCAGGATCATACCTTGGTTTACCTTCACTCTTTGATAGTCTTGGTGTGAATTGACCTTTCCTCCTTTCTGGTTGAGGTGTTGATGTGTTGATTTGAATCTTAGGCTGAATGTTGCTAGATTTGTTCACAGATTTCTTAAGAAACTTATTAAAGTGCTTAGTAAGTAAGGCAATGTTGTTAGGATCCTTGAGACATTCATCAAGCAATTCTTCATTCGAATCAACTTCAGTAATGATAGGTTGAATCTCAGAAATGTTTGATGTTTCTCCTTTAAAAACCACAACTTTTTTATCAGCATCATTTTCATCAACTTGATTAGTGTTTATTTCATATGTTCTAAGAATACTCACTAACTCATTTTGACTTAATGTATCTGTATTTTTTGCCTCTTCAATAACACAAATTTTAGCATCAAATCTTTTAGGAACAGATCTTAATATCTTATGAACTACTCTAACATTAGAAATAGGGTCACCAAGAGAATGTGATTCATTAATTATCTCACTTAACCTTTCATTGTATGATGAAATGGTTTCATCTTCCTTCATTCGGAGATTCTCAAATTTTGTCCCCAACATTCGAAGCTTAGTCCTTCGAACACTGTCTGAACCTTCACAATGCTCTTGCAACCTGTCCCATGCATCTTTAGAAGTAGAACAGTTAGATATAATTTTAAACATTGAAACATCAACAGAAGTAAAAATAGCATTTAAAGCTTTAGAATTGTAGCTTGCTGTTGTTATTTCATCAGCCGTCCAATCAACTTCTCTTTTGAGTTGAACTTCACCATCTGCGTCTGCTGGTCTGTTTAGAGCTTCCCAACCTGTAAGTACAGTCCTCCAAGCACGTTCATCAATTGACTTGATGTACATACGCATCTTAGGCTTCCAATAGGAATAATTTGAACCATCTAAAACGGGTGGCCTAAGTGCAGTGGATATGTGATGTGTTTCCATTGCTAAACTAAACTAAAAACACACTTGACCAAAGATCTAACCTAGTGTCGTCAGGTATCTGCTCTGATACCAACTGAAAGTGTGGTGTGGGGTGTATAGAAGTGTTTAAGTATAAGTAGATAAATGTTGCACAGAATGTTGAGACAAATAGTGCAACACTGACTCTAACAGAATATCAGAAATTAAGATTCACAGCGGAAGACTTGAAACACTAAAAACAAACGAGACACAATGGAAATACTTTTAACATAGATTTTATAAATAAAAAACTATGTCTGCCTTATGGCGTAAAATCAATACTTATCTTCAAGTACAAATGTTGTGTGAAATGTTACAACAATAACTTTCACAACGAAACTATAAACGAGGCAGGTGCCAAGTCTAGAAAACGAACTAAGTGTATAAATTATACACTGTCGAAATGCCTAGTCTATCTAATGATTACACTCTCAATAGATAAGAAGACACACAGTCATACGGGTGGTATACAACGTATGAACTAAAATGTAGAACTATTGGCCACAATTTCCTAACAGGGATGAACGCTCGGTCTAGGATATTGATTGAATAGAGCACACTGAATTATGAAGCCTTCAATGGGTATTTATAGATGTGGGATACGAATTCTAGAGGCTTCCACATTGAGGTCCTATTTTTTAGGAAACTCAACTTCCACAACTTCCATGATCTTTCTAGATCCTTCTAGCCTGCTCCAGGTCGTTCCAAATGCATCTAGGTTGTTCTAGCATGTTCTCCAATGTTCTGGAATCTTCCAGGTTCCAGATCCTTGTAGAAGCTTCTAGATCCTGCCAGAAATGCGACAACATTTAGATCAACATTTAATGTAGCATTTCAGAAAAGACTTAGAAAAAATCTCGGAAGGTCAAATTAAGATGTTGTTGATAATGTTAAGGCATTCAAGAATTAACAACATCTACACTCACAAAAGAGAATGAAAGGTACTACTTGGCTCCAGATGAACCAGATCCTTATAGATCGTGCAAGAGCAAGAGATTCATTACCAAGTTAATGTTCATGTGTGCTGTGTCAAGACCACAATATTCAAGTGATGGGGATCTAATATTTGATGGAAAAATAGGGATATTTCCCTTCACCAAACAAGAGCCAGCCAAAAGAAATTCAAAGAACATGCCTAAGGGTACAATGGAGACAAAGCCTATGGAAACTATCAACAAGGAAGTGATTAAAGACTGCTTAATCAACCAGGTACTAAATAAAAACTTCACTATTAGAATAATTTCATCATTAATTTAGGTCAAATTTGTAGGTATTCAAAATTGAATTAAACATGTTGGTTACATTACATTTTTCTTATTCAGATTATTCCAGCAATCATGTCTAAATGGCCATGAAGTGGGGACAGGGACATCTTTATTCAGCAAGACAATGCTAGGCCACATATAAACAACAATGATATTGAGTTTAGATCTGCTGCAAGCTCAGATGGATTCAATATCCACCTGGTTTGTCAACCAGCTAACTCACCAGATACCAACATCAATGATTTAGGATGGTTTAGAGCAATACAAAGTTTGCAAGTGGAGACATCATCATACAATGTGGATGACCTAGTGGGAAATGTTATTCTTTCATATGAACAACTAAATGACATCACATTGAATAATGTTTTTCTTAGTCTACAGGGTAGCATGGTTGAAATGATGAAATGTAAAGGGCACAATTCGTACAAACAACCACATATGGACAAGGAAAGACTCATTAGAGAAGGAAGACTACTCGATTCCCTACAAGTGGATGAGTTCATTGTTAAGGAATGCATTGAGTATTTAAGACAGTCTGAGAATGATATTCAATCTACATATGATGTGGACACTCTACTTTCAGAATTAATGTGGCTAGCATGATGGGCACAGGTTATAGAAAACCTTTTTTGTATACTTTTTGCTATGTTTACAACATAATCTTGAAAAAATTATGCTCTTGTTTAAGTTGTAAACATGTATGAAACGTTATATTTTGCACTTTTTGACATTTTTCATCAATGATTATGTATTGAAAGTTTTTTTTAGAGTTTATTTCATAATTTCATAAACATTTTAGAATTTAAAGTCATCTAGTGGCAAGGATTGAAATGATGAAATGTTTTGCATCAATGGTTATGAAATGATGAAAAGTTTTGCATGAATGATTGAAATGATGAAATATTTTGACATATATAGACCTAGAAACATCATCACAACCACATTTCATAATTTACAGTCACCTAAAACTATGACTTAGCCATATTGGCGACAAATAAATTCAATATCACCAATAAACTGCCATAACTTCACACATATTGGCAACAAATAAATTCAATATCACTAATAAACTACCATAACTTCACACATATTGTCAACAAATAAATTCAATATCACCAATAAACTGCCATAACTTCACAATATTCTCAGAAACATCATCACACCCGCATTTCAAAATATGAAGTCACATAAAACTTGACTTAGGCAACAAATAAATTCAATATCACCAATAATCTGCCATAACTTCACAATATTACACACATATGGACTCAGAAACATCATCACAGCCGCATTTCAAAATTTGAAGTCGCCTAAAACTTGACTTAGGCAACAAATAAATTCAATATCACCAATAAACTGTCATAACTTCACAATATTACACACATATGGACTCAGAAACATCATCAGAGCGCATTTCAAAATTTGAAGTCACCTAAAACTTGACTTAGGCAATAAATAAATTCAATATCACCAATAAACTGTCATAACTTCAAAATATTACACGCATATGGACTCAGAAGCATCATCACAGTCCCATTTCAGAATTTAAAGTCACCTAAAACTATGACTTAGCCATAGTGGCAACAAATAAATTCAATATCACCAATAAACTGTCATAACTTCACAATATTACACACATATGGACTCAGAAACATCATCAGAGCGCATTTCAAAATTTGAAGTCACCTAAAACTTGACTTAGGCAACAAATAAATTCAATATCACCAATAAACTGTCATAACTTCACAATATTACACACATATGGACTCAGAAGCATCATCATAGTCCCATTTCAGAATTTAAAGTCACCTAAATCTGTGACATAACATAGTGGCAACAAATAAATTCAATATCATCAATAAACTGCCATAACTTCACAATATTACACACATATGAACTCATAAACATCATCTCACAGCCACATTTCAGAATTTGAAGTCACCTAAAACTGGACTTAGGCAACAAATAAATTCAATATCACCAATAAATTGTCATAACTTCACAATATTACACGCATATGGACTCAGAAGCATCATCACAGTCTCATTTCAGAATTTAAAGTCACCTAAAACTATGACATAACATAGTGGCAACAAATAAATTCAATATCACCAATAAACTGTCATAACTTCACAATATTACACACATATGGACTCAAAAACATCATCTCACAGCCACATTTCAGAATTTGAAGTCACCTAAAACTTGACTTAGGCAACAAATAAATTCAATATCGCCAATAAACTGTCATAACTTCACAATATTACACGCATATGGACTCAAAAGCATCATCACAGTCCCATTTCAGAATTTAAAGTCACCTAAAACTATGACATAACATAGTGGCAACAAATAAATTCAATATCACCAATAAACTGTCATAACTTCACAATATTACACACATATGGACTCAGAAACATCATCTCACAGCCACATTTCAGAATTTAAAGTCACCTAAAACTATGACATAGTCTCAGTGGTGACATATACACTCAATTTCAGAATATTAGTTGCCACAATTACATAATATTAGGCACATGCAGACTCTGAAACATCTCGTCATAATGGTAACAAATAAATTCAAATTCACTAAAAAAAAATAAAAATAGGGGGAATACCATGGAGGGTCTTCATCATCTTCAGAATCGGGCATAACAGATTTCAAAAACTCGGAATCAGATTCCCAGACTCAATAACTCCAGAATCGGAATCAGATCTGCCACAATATATTCAGATATTAAAATCAAAATCCTCTATAACTAAGAAGAAAACAATATAAATAAAGAGATTTATAAATACCTTTGAATGAGGCACAACGCATGGGGAATCCACATAGCATACGTTTCCACAACGAAACGACGCAACTCAGCGGACCTAGGTCTACGAAAGGGACCCCAGATTTTTGTAAAATCATCATCAATCAGAGCTTCACCCACATAGTTTTCGGAGTTGAACTCAAATCCAAAAGAATTAGACACCATAGTGGAATTGGACCCCAATACCATCGTCGATCTAAGTGGTGGTTCATTCTCAAAAGAATCAGACCCCAATACCATCGCAGATCGAAGAGGTTGTTCTTCCCCAAATGAATCAGACCCCAATACCATATCCGATCCTAGAGGTGGTTCTTCCTCAAATGAATCGGACACCACAGAGTTGTGAATCCAAAAATCATGATCCCCAGAATCGGAAACACCTGAATCGAGCACGGAGTCGCCTTTATCAGACATAATATTTCAATCCAGAGTAATCGAGAGTTAGAGATGAAGAACACTCGAATTGTTGGGCTAGGGTTTTGAACTGAGAGAAGAGAGAAGAGTGAAGAACACGGGTTTTGAATTGTAAAGAATGATCTAGAATGACATGGGTTGGGTGGGTTGAATAAATTTGACGTTATGTTTGGGCTGGGGTTATGCTTGGGCTGGGTTAGATTAGGTGGATTAGTTGTTTTAGATTAGTTTTAATAAGCTAGATTAATTATGTTTTGAGAATAAAATTAATGTGGGCCCATAGTGGCATATTTGTAAATATGTGATGATAAAAAGGGTAAATATTTAGTGTTGTAAATAGTGTTATTTCCATAAATAGAATGAGCACACTTTTGGTGGACAGACAAAAAAGGAAAGTGAGCACACTTTTTGTGGACGGAGGGAGTAATTTTTCTCCTTTTATTTAATTTTTTAGATTATCTCGACGAAATGAATATCGAATCAGATTCAGTGGATGAGTTTGTTGATGAGTTAGATTGTGAAATGTTGAAAACTTATGCTCCGACCTTTAAGAGTTCAACAGGTACTACCTCTTATATATTTCAGCGTACTAGTACCAGCAATAAGAATTTAAGATTGGTGACAAAGATTTCGGTGGAGAAGCCAAGAAACGTAATCGTACTACTACATTTGAGGTGTGGTAAGCTTTATACTTGTAAGAGTTTGTGGTAAACTTTATACTTGTAAGAGTACATTAGGTACAAATCATTTATGGCGTCATGTTAGTGCATGCAATTTAGCTCCTAAGTTCCATAATGTTGAGACCTTGATAGATAATCAGGCTACATTGTTGAAGAAGTGAAAATTCGATAATATGGCTTATAGAGAGGCATTAGTTAAATGTATTATCATGTATGATCTTCCATTTAGTTATGTTGAGTATGAAGGGGTGTGTTGGTGAATAAATTGTTGAATCCTGAATTAAACCTATCACTAGAAATACGACAAAAAGTATGATTGTTGTAAGGTGTTTTTAATTGAAAAGGGAAGGCTAAAGAGTGAGTTAGTTGCATTACCTGGTAGAATTTGCTTGACTTCTGATGTTTGGACTGTTATAAATGTATATGATTACATGTCTCTCACAACTTGTTGGGAATAAAATGAGAATTTTGATTAAGATACCAAAACCCCTTAAGACAAGCCAAATAGATAAGTCAAAATGATATGAACATGTTTCAGGAATGTTGGAACATGTAGCTTAAGGCTAGTTGAGAAGCTGAACTGTTAGGCAGCTCTTAGTGATTTAGATGCACAAGTTGAGGGGGAATACATGCTTAGAAGATTACAAGAATAGAGTCCCCTCAAGGCTTAAAATCAAATTGACCTTAAGTCTGCTGAAGGTACCCTATGGACAACTGTGCTGATCAAGTCAACTTAGTTATGTTGCAACCTATCTGAAGATCAATTGAATAGAATGCATCATCAAGACCAAGTTTACTGAAGCATATGTCAAAGCTCAGAAGGTTTGAACAACAGAAATGTATTAGCACACTTGACCCAGGAAAGTTTCAAGACAAGCCCAACTGTGCTGATAAGGTCAAAGCTACTGATCTAAAGCCATGAATGCTCAAAGACCATCAAGAGACATCCATGGAAAGAGAAAAGAGCCAAGTCATCTGAAGAGCAAAGTCAACATTGCTGATAAGCAAACTCTGTTGAAAGTGATAAGCAGAATTGTCCAAGTGATAAGGAATGTTGTCCTTATCATAGGACCAATCATCAGAAGTGATGTCCATGTTTGATCAAGTGAATCTTGAAGTCAGACATTGGGAAGAGTGCTTCAAGGACATGTCACGGCCGTTTTCTTCCCAAATTAAGGACATGTCACTTTCAAGAAACTGTCTTCCAGTTGCAGAGTTCAAGGAAGACAAATATAGGCAATTTGAGGCTATCTTTCCAACGGGCAAATCCTCAAATTGTTCTATAAATACAGAAGTGTGGAGACCTTTGAAGGCAACTGTTGGTCCCAAGTTGAGTAAATAATATTGAGTAAGCTAGTGAAAATGTCTAGAGGGGAGGGGTGAATAGACTTTTCAAAAATCTTTCAATATATCAGAATACGTAATGCGGAATTAATCAAAGTAACAATGAGCCCAATCAAGTTTATACTCAACTTATATTCGAAATTCGAACTTCTGTATGAACACTCTACTTGTCTTGTTTAGATAAGCAATTAATCAATTAAGCAATTAAACAAACAGTAAAGTAAATCAACACACAACAATTTTATAGTGGTTCGACAACTTGTCTACATCCACTCTCACAACTCCAGTCGTGAAATTTATTAACTCTTCCAATCGAGTGTTCTTGTGGTTTTAAGTCCCAAGATATAAGACTTCGATCTTATCGATAACACTTCCAAAGTGCTTCTTCGATCTAACAACTAGCTAAATACAAGTAACTAGCGACTTGAAACAAAAATGTAAAAGTAAAACTTCTCTAAGTCCAGTAGTAGCCTTCTTCGATTTCTTCACTTGTCTTCTGGCTTGAACTTTCTGAACTTCAACTCTGAGAGTGTATTTGCTTTGAATATCTCTTTGAACGCTTCAATTTTCTTGGTAACAGTAGTCTTCAAATGTAGAATACCATGGGGTATTTATAAGCTTCAACTTTAAGAACTTTCTGTTATGTAACTAATTTTTCTTGAAAACTAACTTCTAACTTCTTCTTCTTTTCCTTTCACGCGTTTCTTCAGTTTAATTAGTTATTCCTTAACTAACTCCTTTAATCCTTATCTTTAATACGCGTTTTTATAACTACCTTCTGTCTTCTTGTCTTGTCTTGTTGTCCACCTGTCTTGTCTCCAACTTGACTTGTCTTGCGCAGATCTTCAACAGTAGACTTCATCATAGAACTAATCTAGTCCTATCATCTAAACTTATAAAGACTATTACATTACTTTAAGCTTTATAATATAGCTTAGTCACCTTAAGAATTATACAATGAATAGAAACGAAATATGAGCTTCTATACAACTTGAATAGCTCAGTATAACACCTAACAATTATACAAAGTATATTCATACTATAAGTACTTATTTTTTAAACACTTATTCTTTCCTTTCAAAACAATACTTGACTTATAAACTAGTACTTGTCTTGTGAACTAGTACTTGTCTTGTGAACTCTACTGATCTGTACAAGATGACTTCTCTTAACTAGACTAGATCAGTCAACACTTAGAAAATATTCAAGTCTACTTTTTGGCTTATCAAAACTAATCTTTTATTTTCATCATTTAGGAATTGTCTTAGGATTCATATCCCAACAATTTCCCCCTTTTTGATGAAGCCAAAACTACTTAAATCTTTTCATAATAGTAGACTAGTTAAGTAGTTATCTTGTCTTTAACATCAAATAGTACTTATCTTTCATTCATTCAAATAAGAACAGTAGATTACACATACTAAATCAAAAATAAAAAACTAAGTACCAGAGCAAAAAAAACTAATCTGAAAGAGTACCTCCTTCTGGATTCTTCAGTTTCTATCTTCTCCTTGTCTAGTAGCTCCTCTTCAAACTTCTTAATCTGATTAAAGTCGATCCTATTTCATGAACTCAGCATCGGAGTAGTCCATTTTGGAAAGATAGGGACTAGAATGTTAAAATTCATAGCAGCAGCTATCCTCATAATCAGATTCCATAGCTTCAGATCTTGCACCTCCATGAACTTGTCAAATACAGCATAAAGTTCTTCAGAGCTATCGGTATCTCCAAATTTCCTAACTATCCAGTGATCTAACTCCCATTGCAACTTGACTTTGAACCAATCTTCACGGTGTTCCTTGTCAATGAAGTTGTCAATGAATGCATCTTCAACTAGATCTGGATTTGGCTTCAACTTCTGCAATCTTCTAATATGTTTTCCAATTTTCTCCTTACTAGCAGAGTGAGTTTCATCATCAGTCTTCTCAACTAGCTTTTGCTTCTTCACGATTGCAGTTGTTTCTTCTTCTGGTTCTTCAATCACCAGCTTTCTTTTAACTTGAATTGACTGAACTTCTTCTTTAGGTAAAGCAATACGTTTACCCTTTGCTTGTCTCTTTTGCTCTTCTGCTTTTAGATCAGCGTTCTTTACTAGCCTTCCTCTCTTTTGGGCCTTCTTAATTCTTCTATAGCAGTAGCAGCAGCTTTCATCTCTGGTTCAGCACTTGATTTTTCTTCTACTCTACTTGTCTCTTCCCCCTTTTTGGCTTCATCAGTCGCCTTGAGAGTGAACAGAGAAGTAAAGCGAGTCATTTCTTCTTTTACAGCTTCTTTCATTGCTTCAGCAGCTAACTCAATTTGCCTTTGATGCGTCTTGTCGCGACTTATCTTGTCTAGACGATCAGCAGTGGATTCCAACTTCTTTGAATTAATGACAAATTCGTCCTTGAAATGAGTAGCTGTCTGTCTGAGCAGCCTATTCTGATCTGTTAACTCATTAAGAATAGCTCGAGAACGCACCAACTGGTCTTATGCTTCTCTTCTTTGTTCATCAGCAATTTCAATCTTTTCTCTGTAGAGTCTCTCCATCTTACTCGACTCTTCAGCTAGAGACCTAGCGAAAGAAATAGATCTCTTCTCCGAGAAATCAACTTGCCTCTTCAAGAACTCTTCTATCTGAGCATACATCTCTTCTCTAAAAGACGAGTCCATCTTGTTGACTTCACCAATTATTAACTCTCTTGATTTGTCAACAAGTGACTGATTTTGTTCAACTAGCACATCCTTCAGCTTCGAGTTTAAGAACTCATCTATGGCAGTTTGAACAACAGTTTTCAAATCCGTCTTTAGTTCATCTAGAAAACCTTTAGGAAAAACTTGAGTAGTAGACTGGGTTCCAAGAGACTCATCATCATCCTTGATATTGATCTCATCTTCATCAAATATGAATGCCTCAACGAACTCATCATCTTCCTGAGCGAATATGATCGAGTTGTCTTCTTCTTCAACACTTTCAGTAGCTTCTTCAAGATGATCAGTCTGAACAGCAACATCAATTAACTCTGCTGTCAACTCTTCTTCCAGTAGATCAGTCTGAATACCAACATCAAACTTGAATTCTGAACACAACACCTCATCCAGAATGTTGAGTATTCTCTTCACTAGAGCAGTTAGGGCATGAGCACGAGACAACTCTAATTGATCTTGAACTCCACTGTTCTCTTTTTGATCCATCTCCCAATCCATGAAATTTGAGATTCCTCACATCCCTAAGATGACTTCAAACAGGTCGTCTGTTGGGGACTTCTTCAATGCAACCCACGTGCAAATCCTAAGAAGTTTTTCATACTGCTCTGTTGAAGTGTCTATCTCAATAGACGAGAGCTTCTTCTTCAGATTTTTTCTCACCTTAGCACGAATTCTTTTCTCCCTTAAGCACATAGGATAATAAACCAGGGATTCGAATCTAGTTTCGGAAGGGGTCTGAGCAAGTGGGGTCCTTGTCTCAGTTGTTGCAGTGGCAACTAGTGGAGTTTCCGAAATAGATGGGTTGATGGGCTCAACATATTCTGTTGTGGTGGAGGGAATTTGGGTTGTGGTTTCTGTGGGCTTTGATGTGGCTAGGTTTGGTGTGACAACTATAGGAGTATCAGTTGTGTCAAATATAGTAGTGTCTTGGGTTATGTTGGCTCTCAGTGGTTGTACTGCCAACACCGAAGAGGATTTGGGTACAGGCTTGGCACGAGATCGGAGTGATCTTGCCTTGGTTTTAACAGGAAGAGATAGAGGAATTGACAAAGATCGAGAAGAACTACCAACCTTTTCTTCAGTCGACTTGTCTGGTGAAGGACTCGACTCGACTTGCACCAGTCGATAAACATGCAATTCTTCCTCTTTTTCCTTAGACTCCTTGTCTGATTGAGTTTCTTCAGAATCCTTTGCAGCTTCAAACATAGCTTCTTTCGGCACATACTGAACTAGCCTTCCACTAGTTCCAGCTTCAGCCACTTCATCAGATTGTTCAGCATCTGACTCATCTTCCTCAGAACTAGTTGAGGCAGCATCATACATAGCATCGTCAGGATTGATCTCGACTTGTCTGGGGGCAGCAGCTCTACCAGCAGCTTGCTTCGCAAGAGCCTCCTTTTTCAGATAATGTTTCAACGGATGAAACGACTTTCCCTTACTCCAGCTCGTCTTGTTTGGAAGTAAGATCGGTAGCAAGATGCTGAGTTTGTTTCCAAAACTTACTGCAACAGATACGACCCAGTTGACTGTACTGGTGTCAACTTGCACGTTCTTCTTGAAATGCATTAATCTATCCAAGAAGAGTTTAGTCCAGTTCCCTTCAGTGATGCCATCATGAATTACGGCCATCACTCTTGCTTTTTGAAGTGTCACAGAGTCAAAACTCCCAGTGACTCCAAGAAGCATCTTTGAGGAAATATCCAACAAAGTCTTGAATTTGTCGAGCAATTAATTCTTCTTGACAGCTGGAATCTTTCCATCTCGATTCAACTTGAGTTTCTTTCCACAAAAGATACTCAGATACTTCAGCTCTTGACCTTCAGCATATCTTTCAATGTCAATTGATCCGGGCGGCAGCTTCAACGCCTCAGTTACGATCTCTCGAGTAATTTCTACTCGCCTTCTTCCAACAAAGGCTTCAATGGAGTCGCCTTATCTAGTAGTTGTGGCGTAAAATTCAAGAACTTCCTCTTCTAGAACCACTTCTGGAAATGTTTCCAAGTATGGTCTTAAACCACATCTCCAACATTTCATGAGGATCTCTTTGTTGTCGTTAGTGTGGTTTCCTTCCACATGCACTTTACCCTCTGTGATATACTTCCCTAAATCAAACCTTGCCTGCATGTTAGTGCGAGCATTGAATATCGAGACGATTGACATAATGAAGGAGTTATGAAAATCGAGCAGATTTGAGAATGTTGAATGCTTGAGAAGTTATGAAAATCGAGAGGTCATGAAATTGTGAGAGATTGAAGAAAGAACAGTTTGGGTTTTGTTAAACCTTGAGTTTTGAATCAATGGTTGAGATCGAAAGATTTGATCCAATGGACAGATATGAAAGTCCTTTGAAATTCAGTTTACGGAATCGAGAATATTACGTGATTTGATATTGTAAAATTATGGAATCCGGCTTTCCTATTGGTTAACGCATAGGAGTGTACACATCTGACCTAGGATAGTAGGATTTGGCGCAAACTGGGTTTATACACCTCATTAAAATGGGGGTGTATAAATCCAATTTTAGGGTTTTCCAACTTTCACATTATCGAATTACTATAATAACCTTAATTCGAATTGATTAAACACTTAGAGTATTTGAATCATAAGAACACTTATCTTGTCTGTTCGAGTCTATCCAGAACAGACGAGTAGACTAATGCGCACCAGACGAGTTCCCCCTTCGACTGTGCTTGTCTATTCTAAACGTCGAACGTCTTTTCGTACCTGTCTTATCTTGTGCGACACATAAGATAAGATACATATAGTAGAGTAATATAATTAATTTGAATATCAGTCTAGTATAGTAATCAAGGTTTCGAACAAGATGACTTTTAACAAACTTAAGAGTCAACATAAGGATATTTAAGAAATCACAGATTCCCCCTTAAATGTTTATTCCCTTAGTATTACCCTCAGCTTTACCAGCTTCCTCATCGGGTTGTTTGATCATCTTGTCTGACCTTGTATACCTGTCTGTTAAGCGACTAGACGAGTGCTCTGCTTTTTGTGGTAACTACTCTGTTGCTCCTTTATTCTTAGAGATGTACCTGTCTGGTTAGTACATTGCTACATACTAGTAGGGTCTAGATCAATTAGTCCTAGACTAATGCATAATTCACGAAATCTAGCCTCAGGTAATGGTTTTGTAAAAATATCAGCTCTTTGAAATTCAGTGTGAATCTTTTCCATGCGAATATCCTTCTTTTCTACATGATCACGTATGAAATGATGTTTCACATCAACATGCTTACATCGTGTGTGCAAAACAGGATTTTGTGTAATGGCAATAGCACTGTTACTGTCACAGAATATGGGAACATTTGATTCACATATATTATAATCTCTAAGCTGTTGAATAAGCCATAATAATTGACTACAACAACTACCAGCAGCCATGTACTCGGCTTCAGTAGTAGAGGTAGCAACACTTGTCTGCTTTTTCGAAAACCATGAAATGAGTTTTGTGCCTAAGAATTGACAAGAACCAGATGTAGATTTCCTATCTATTCTACAACCACCAAAATCAGAATCAGAGTAACCACTCAGGGATAAATCATCATTTGAAGGATACCATATACCACGATTGATGGTTCCTTTCAAATATTTCAGAATCCTTTTAGTGGTTTCCATATGGCTCTCTTTTGGATTAGCTTGAAATCGAGCACATACGCCAACAGAAAATGCAATGTCCGGTCTACTAGCAGTCAAATACAATAATGAACCAATAAGACCACGGTAATGAGTTTGATCAGCACACTTACCATTCTCGTCTGGATCCATCCTGTAAGTAGGTTGCATAGGAACTCCAGAAGATTTACAAGTCTTAATACCATACTTGTCTAGTAGGTTACGAGTATACTTTGCTTGGTTTATGAAAATCTCATCATGGGTTTGTTTTACTTGAAGTCCAAGAAAATAAGTCATCTCTCCCATTATTGACATTTCAAACTTACTTTGCATGAGTGTTGAAAAACTTTCACTCAGCTTTTTGTTGTGTGATCCGAAAATGATATCATCCACGTAAATTTGAACAAGTAGGATGTCCTTACCTTCTTGTCTTCTGAACAAAGTTCTATCGACCTTGCCTTTAGTAAAATCATTCTCTAATAGAAATTGAGAAAGAGTATCGTACCATGCTCTGGGAGCTTGCTTTAATCCGTATAAGGCTTTCTTCAACTTGTACACTCGGTTGCCTTTTACTTCGAAACCTGGAGGTTGTTCAACATACACTTCTTCCACAAGAATACCGTTAAGAAATGCACTTTTAATATCCATTTGATATACAGTAAACTTCATATAAGCAGCATATGCAAGAAACAATCTTATGGCTTCTAGTCTAGCAACATGTGCATAAGTTTCATCATAATCTATGCCTTCAGCTTGAGAATAGGCTTGAGCAACTAATCTAGCTTTATTTCGAACGACTACATCATTCTCATCTTTCTTATTCTTGAAAATCCATCGTGTGCCAACTACATTACGATGTTTAGGTCTATCGACAAGTTCCCAGACGTCGTTTCGAACAAACTGATTCAACTCGTCTTGCATAGCAATGATCCAATTACTATCAGACAATGCGTCATTAATGGTTTTAGGCTCGATAGATGAGAGGAAAAAACACCAGCAAAACAAATATGGACTAGGTTGTTCTTGCGACTCAAAGAGTTGTCGTCTAGTCTTCACACCAACAGTAGAGTCACCAATGATATTTTCAGTATCATGAGCAGATTTCCATGTTTTTCTAGTTTTAGCATGCATACTATCATCATCTAGATCAACTATAGCATCATGCATTTCAATATCATTTACATCAGAAGATTTGATAGGAGTAGACGAGTCGACTAGCTCAGGCATGTCAACTGGTCTAGCAGATTTACCTTGAGCACTTACCTTTTCTTTTTCATCAGACTCGAGAGCTTTCATGAACGGGTTATAGGCTTGCACAGATTCATAAACTTCTGATTCTTGGTCAGTTTGGATCGATAGATCAGTTACCTTCTTACTGATCTCATAGGGCGTCTTACCTAGTGCTTTATTGATAGCACTTCTGTTTTGGGAATGGCATGCAGTATTGATTGCTTCTGCCCAAAACTTCTGAGGAGTGTTATACTCTGTCAGCATGGTCCTGCAAGCCTCCTTAAGGGTTCTGTTCCTCCGTTCTGCTACTCCATTTTGTTGTGGTGTCCTTGCTGCACTAGTAAGGTGCTGGATGCCACGCTTAGAACAAAATTCTTTAATATAGCAGTTAATGAATTCAGTACCCTTGTCACTACGGATCTTGACAATGGACTGATTCTTCTCAACTTGTATCTTCTTCAACAGATCAGGTAGAAGTGTTTGTGTATCACTCTTCTTGTGTAAGAAGACTACCCAAGTGAACTTAGAATAGTCGTCTACCACAACAAGTGTGTACCTTCTACCGTTCAAATTTGGAGGAGTAATTGGGCCCCGAAGTCCATGTGTAGAAGTTCAAGAACTCTACTTGTTGAGAGGGTTGGAATAGATTTAAAGGAGCCCTTTACCTGTTTACCTTTCTGACAAGCATCGCATACATGTGATTTGAAATAGATTTCATTGGGTATACCTTCAACAAGGTAATCTCTTGCGATCTTATTAATCACCTTAAAGTTCATGTGACAAAGGTGTCTATGCCAAAGCCAACTGATCTCTTTGGGTGTCTTAGTAAGAAGACAAGTGTCCCGTGGACAACTATTCCAATTCACAATGTACACACTGCCTTGTCTTATGCCGACAAGTAGTACGGTATGAGTCCTCTTGTCTATGATTTTGCACTTTTGACTTTTGAACTGCACTTTGTAACCTCGATCACAGAACTGTGAAACAGATAGTAGATTATATTTCAAACCTTCTACGTATGATACATCTTGTATCTCTACGTCGCCATTTCGGATATAGCCAAAGCCTTTTGTGATGGCTGTAGAACTATCACCGAATATAACCTTTGGTCCTTCTTACTCATGGTAGCTTGATAGAAGTGCCTTGGTACCAGTCATGTGGTGCGAACAACCACTATCTATGTACCAGGTTTCTCCTACTGAGCCACCCTTCTTGTATAGATCGAGTCGACCCTGCATTAGATGATATTCCATAATTTAGGTACCCTCCTTGTCTATTGGGGTCCTGGGGGGTTAGTCAAGTTCAATGGAATCCAAATATACATTGGAGTCCTGAACAAGTTTGATCTTCTAAGCTTTCGACCATATTTGTTACAAAATAAGACCCTATTGTCCTTGTCTGGCCTATCAGCAGTTCTTGGGTCTACTCGTCTGAGGTAGCCTTTTGACTTAACCTCTACTTGAGTAGGCACAGGCCCGTGATAGTCAGAGTAGGGCTTGTATGCATTGGGGCCATACGGTTTATAGACATGTTTAGGTCTTTCTTCTCCTTCGATATCATACGATTCAAGTGGAGGATATAAGACGGGTTGAATATGATATTTGGGAGCCACATTCCTAGGCCTAGACGAGTAGAGCTGAGACTGCTTTATGAAAGAAGGTCTAGGCTCTTTCCATCTAGTCTGTACTTGTCTAGTACTCGTCTCCTCAGGATACCAATCCTCGTATCTGACCTGGTTTGGTCGTCCACGATTAGAGGTCCTTTTTCGACTTGTCTTAGACTGAACAGGTCTGTTGTTAACATTCTTTTTACCACCTTTGGTAATCGGAGTGTTAGCACCAGTCTGCTTGAGTGCAGTGCCTTGGAATGTTGTTCCAGTATCGTATTCCATTGGTCTTTTGCCTTTATCATGTGTCAACGAGCTTGAACCAACATCAATAGGGTTCTCAATGACTTGAGTAGGTGAGTCAAGTGATTCAGCACCCAACCCTGTCTTGTCATTTGGAGCCCTATACCTATCTGACAATTTTTTATTAGTCATTGAAGATTTAATCAAGTCAGTAAGTTTAAGGTCCAAATTTACGACCTCAGTCTCTAAGAACTTATTGCGTTCTTCAAGCTTATTGCACTTGCTTTTTAAAATATTGAATTCATGTTTCTCAGTAGCATGTGTCTTAAGTAGGTCTTGATACAACTTGTCTGTCAAGGCACACTTGTCTTTGAGTTGTCTCAACTCTTCTTGCAAGCGTTCATTTAGGACTGTTATATTAGGATCTACTTTAGACTGAGCTTCCTTAAGATCAATGATTTCTTGTTTTAAAATGATGTTTTCATCACTGACTTCCATGAATGCCTTATTAGCGAGTAGGAGGTCTTCTTCAGTCACACCAGTAGAGTGATGAAGACTACTCCCTACAGCACTATCGGCTGTATCACTTTCATCAGAGTCTGATTCATCACATGATTGAAATGAGGTTGCAGATGATACCTCTTGCTCAATTTTTGCCATGCAGCAGAGTCCATCATCTATTATGAATGCTTCATCATGATCAGACGGGTAGCTACACGAGACGATGGTAACTCGTCTGAGTCCGTTTCAGAGTCATTATTAGCCATCATTGCCTTCTTATCCCTGTTGTATCTTCTTTCCCTTCTTGCCTTGCGTTCTTCACGATCATCAGTGCTCAGGTCTGGACATTCGTAAATGTAGTGACTTGGTTTCTCACAGTTATAGCATACAGGATCGTTAGTAGACTTTTTAATAGGAGATTTATCCCTACGCTTATCATGTCTATCAGAACACTGAATCTTCCTATCATCGGAATCTCTATCTCGTCTGTTACTTTTCGAGACTTCGTCTCTCCTTTCGGATGAGTTTCGGTCTCGTCTGGTCTCAGACGAGTTCTTAGAAGTAGAGCCTCTATAGTCTTTATAGAACTTCTTATATCTACCATAGCGCTTGTTTAGTCTGTCGAACTTCCTAACCATAAGGTTCATCTGATCTTTCAGACTTAGATCAGACTTGTCTAATTCGTCTTTTATGTTAGCAGGTTTGGACCTGTCTACTCTAGAGCTCTTAGACGTAGTAGACTTAAAAGCAACATTCTTTGACACGACTTTCTCCCTATCACTACTGGCAATTGGTTCTTCCTCATCTAATTCGAACTCATGCGCCTTAAGAGTCTGGAACATGGTTTCTGAGGGCCACGAATCAATATCTTGTGTGGATTTAATGATCATCTTGACCATTTTCCATCTTTCATCCAAAGCCTTCAAGATTCTCAGGTTAATCTATCTTTCAGTATAAGTCTTTCCTAGTACTTCAAGATCATTCATGATTTTAGTAAATCGAGTATCCAATTCATCAATGGATTCACATGGCTTCATATTAAATGTTTCAAACCTTTGGACAGCTTTGGACAGTTTGCTTTCTTTGATCAGCGTAGTGCCTTCACAAAGAACAGCTAGTTTGTCCCACATTTGCTTGGCAGTCTTACATTTTAACACTTTACCAAGATACTTGTTTGGCAAGGTGTGTAAAATATACTCCCTCCGTCCCTCTATAAGTTTCTCACTTTCCTTTTATGGATGTCCCACAATAAGTTTCCCATTTCATTTTTTTCTATTTTTGGCATATGGTTTTCTCTCTCCCAATCACATCACTTACCTTTTATCAATTATTTTATCATACTCCATCTCACACACATCTATTATTTTCTCTCTCACCATCACATCATTTGTACTACAACTATTATTTAATCATATTTCTTAATCAAAACAACCAAAAGAAAGGGGAAACTTATACCGGGACGGAGGGAGTAATTCTTAGCAAGACTATCCAAATTGTTTTGACGCATTTCTTCAGAAGTCAATTCTGACCTTGGTTTAACAATCAGCTCTCCAACTTCTTTAGTTGGGTCCAATGTAGCAGTGTTTTTGATCATGGTAACGACTGGTCCTTCTTTGATCACGTAGACCATTAGATCATGAGTTGAGCTGAAGATGGCTTCCATCCTCAACTTCCAGTAGTCGTAGTCCTGAACAGAGAACTTGGGAATTTTGTTAGCACTTATCTCAAGAGACATGTTTGAGCAGTTTTATCATATAGGATAATAACAAAAAATCAAGATACAGATATATCAAGAAAGTGTAGTATGAATCGGAACAAATACGAACCAAGACTTCACCCTAAGTCTTTAAATGTTATCAAGAAACAGCAGTTCGAAAACTACTGCTCTGATACCACTTGTTGGTCCCTAGTTGAGTAAATAATATTGAGTAAGCTAGTGAAAATGTCTAGAGGGGAGGGGTGAATAGACTTTTCAAAAATCTTTCAATATATCAGAATACGTAATGCGGAATTAATCAAAGTAACAATGAGCCCAATCAAGTTTATACTCAACTTATATTCGAAATTCGAATTTCTGTATGAACACTCTACTTGTCTTGTTTAGATAAGCAATTAATCAATTAAGCAATTAAACAAACAGTAAAGTAAATCAACACACAACAATTTTATAGTGGTTCGACAACTTGTCTACATCCACTCTCACAACTCCAGTCGTGAAATTTATTAACTCTTCCAATCGAGTGTTCTTGTGGTTTTAAGTCCCAAGATATAAGACTTCGATCTTATCGATAACACTTCCAAAGTGCTTCTTCGATCTAACAACTAGCTAAATACAAGTAACTAGCGACTTGAAACAAAAATGTAAAAGTAAAACTTCTCTAAGTCCAGTAGTAGCCTTCTTCGATTTCTTCACTTGTCTTCTGGCTTGAACTTTCTGAACTTCAACTCTGAGAGTGTATTTGCTTTGAATATCTCTTTGAACGCTTCAATTTTCTTGGTAACAGTAGTCTTCAAATGTAGAATACCATGGGGTATTTATAAGCTTCAACTTCAAGAACTTTCTGTTATGTAACTAACTTTTCTTGAAAACTAATTTCTAACTTCTTCGTCTTGTCCTTTCACGCGTTTCTTCAGTTTAATTAGTTATTCCTTAACTAACTCCTTTAATCCTTATCTTTAATACGCGTTTTTATAACTACCTTCTGTCTTCTTGTCTTGTCTTGTTGTCCACCTGTCTTGTCTCCAACTTGACTTGTCTTGCGCAGATCTTCAATAGTAGACTTCATCATAGAACTAATCTAGTCCTATCATCTAAACTTATAAAGACTATTACATTACTTTAAGCTTTATAATATAGCTTAGTCACCTTAAGAATTATACAATGAATAGAAACGAAATATGAGCTTCTATACAACTTGAATAGCTCAGTATAACACCTAACAATTATACAAAGTATATTCATACTATAAGTACTTATTTTTTAAACACTTATTCTTTCCTTTCAAAACAATACTTGACTAATAAACTAGTACTTGTCTTGTGAACTAGTACTTGTCTTGTGAACTCTACTGATCTGTACAAGATGACTTCTCTTAACTAGACTAGATCAGTCAACACTTAGAAAATATTCAAGTGTACTTTTTGGCTTATCAAAACTAATCTTTTCTTTTCATCCTTTAGGACTTGTCTTAGGATTCATATCCCAACAGCAACCAACTAGTGATCAACAATTCTGAAGCTACAAGCTCATAAGCCTTTCATAGCTCTCAAGAGACATTCTTAGTCTTTCAAACACTTCAACCTAAGCTGAAATACATTGTATATCCATACAAGCTTAGAGAGATATACTAACCTTTTACACTGAGCTCATTGTAAAGGATATATCAACCTAGTTGGAACAACCATCAACCCTTATACCTTTCCAAAAGAGAGATAGAAGGTTGTTGTAGTAGAAGTGTAAGGAATTCACTGTTGAGAGAAGAACAATGCAATTCTGAGTTGAGATAGAGTATTAGGACTCTGATATCCTAGGGATCAAGGCACCAAAGAGTGGTGTGGTTGATCAAGTGCACCTTGGCACTATAAAACAAGCAATTCCAAGAGTGAGGGAATTATCCTGTTCAATCAGGGAAAGTGGATGTAGGAGTTTGAGTCTCTGAACCACTATAACTCTTGTGTTGATTTACTTTCAAAGTACTTTCATTCATACAACACATTCATACACAAGCACACAAATTGATCTTAAAGTCATATACTCTAGACTGTGCAAAACAGCATTGGGACAAGTCCCCTAAAAACCAGTTTAAGGGTTAAGAAGATTTCAGAACTAAAAATGAGTTTAAACTAAAAGGCCAACCACAATTATGCACATATAACTCATTTAGATATTTATTCAACTAAGTACTCAATAGTACTTAGTAGTTTGATTATCTTTTACAGAGTTATACATATCAGAAGAGTTGTCCAGGACAACCTTGCCAAAGACAGTTTACTCTAGTTTGAAAAAGATTTGCATACGAGTGTATTCCCCCCCCCCATACACTTGTTATATACTCCTTTCAGGACCAACAAGTGGTATCAGAGCAGGGGTTCAAAGACCACTGCTTCTGAAAATCCATATTGATTTTGAAAAGACACATTTTAGTGTGGTCACTGAACTGATCTTTCTGAAATCTTAACTTGTTATCTAACCCTCTCTTGTTTGAGATATGGCTGATAACAACAACCATGCTGCTGTTCCTCATGATGTTGTTCAAGGCATTAACAACATGGCTCCTGATCTAGTCAATCACATTTCACATCATAAATTGCCAATGTTCTCAATTGAGAACTATGATTTCTGGAAAATCAGGATGATAGCTCATCTTGCATGTCTTCATAATGAGATGTTGAGAGTCATCACATGGGGTCCATTCATATTTACCCAAGTTAATCCCAGAATCACTTAAGCTCGAAGAGATGATGTAAGGGAGGAGATCCCCAAGGATGGAGATGATCTCACCACATAAGAGAAAAGGAGAGATAATCTCAATTATCTAGCTATGAACACTCTCTACCAAACAATTCCAGATGCAATAATGGGGAGAGTCTACCACTGCACAACTGCCAAAGAGATTTGGGACACCCTTGCTGAGATGTGTGAGGGTACATACAAAATCAAGGAGAACAAGCTCTAGGTTGCTGTGCAGAAATTTGAGCAGTTCACAATGGAACCTGAGGAGTCCATTGATAAGTTTGCTGGTAGATTCACTGATATCATGAATGAAATCAACTCTCTGGGCAAGGTGTACTCCAATAGAGAAGTTGCACTAAATATCCTAAGAAGTCTCACTCAAAAGTGGGATGTATACTCTATAATGATGAATAATACCAAAGATCTCTCCACCATGCCCATATGTTGGGAATAAAATGAGATATGTTTTGATTAAATACCAAAACCCCCTGAGACATGCCTAAGTCAAGATGATTGTGTCCTAAGAATGTTAGAACAAATAGCATAAGGCTAGATGAGGAGCTGAAATGTTTAGGCAACTCTTAGAAGATTAGATGCACAATGTGAGGGGGAACCTATGCTTTGAAGATTATCAAGATCAAGTCCCCTCAAGGCTCAAATTCTGGAACAACCACTAAGTCCAAGCATACTCTATAGAAAATCAAGATGCTCTGCTCAGGAGAGTTGTCCAAAGAGGTTGACTCTATGCAAAAACAAAAGCTCTGAAGCTCACAAGCCAAGTATGCTGCTCAGGAGAGTTGTCCAGAAGAGTTGTCTCAGCAAAAGTGAACCAGAACAAATGCTCTAATGCTTGAAGGTCAAATATGCTGAAGAGAAGAAGACAACTACATCCTAAAAAGACTTCATTATATCATGATGAGATCATTTCCAAGTGAAGCAAAGGGAAAGAGCCAAGTCATATGAAGAAGAGCAAGCCAACCATGCTGATAAGCAAAGTCTGCTGATAGTGATAAGCAGAGTTGTCCATTTGATAAGGAATGTTGTCCTATCATTGGATTAACCTTCAAATGACATGTCCAAGTCTTAACAAGAAGTCAAACATTGGGAAAGGTGCTGCAGAAAGAAGACAAAGTCTTAACAGCCATTTATTACCCAAATGAGGACATGTCACTATCAAGAAACTGTCTTTCAGTTTGAAGAACAAAAAGAAGACATTTAAAGAAATTTGGGACTGTCTCTCCAACGGGCAAATCCTCAAAATTGTTTATAAATACAGAAGTGTGAAGGCCACTTTGAAGCATCCATTTTGAACATCCAACTAAACAATAATTCTGAAGCTTCAAAGTCCTCAAAAGACATTCTTAGTCTTGAAACACTTCTTCTAAGCTGAACTTCATTGTATATCCATACAAAGCTTAGAGAGATATCCTATCCTTATACACTGATCTTCATTGTAAAGGATATCTCATTAGTTGGAACCTTACTTCAACCCTTACCCCTTTCAAGTGAGAAAGTGAGAAGGTTGTAGTAGTAGAAGTGGTAGGAGCTGACTGTTGAGAGAAGAACAATTCAGTTCTGAGTTGAGAAGAGGGTACTAGGACTCTAGACATCCTAGGGATCAATTCACGAAGGAGTGGTGTTATTGATCAAGTACACCTTGGCACTATAAAACAAGTTAATTCCAAGAGTGAAGGAAGTATCCTGTTAAATCAGGGAAAGTGGATGTAGGAGCTTGAGTCTCTGAACCACTATAAACTCTTGTGTTGATTTACTTTCAAGCACTATCATACATTCAACACTGCACAAAACTGATTCACAAAAAGAACTTACACTCAAAGACTGTGCAAAACTGTATTGGACAAGATCCCTGAAACTAAACTGGATTGCTTTGAATTGACTAAGTGATTTCAGAAACTAAAGGAGTCTAAACTTAAAGGGCCAACCACTATTCCGCACATATAACTCCCCTAGATAGTTATTCAACTAAGTACTCAATAGTACTTAGTAGTCTGATTATCTTAGAAGAGTTAATCATCTTCAGCAGAGTTGTCCAAGACAACCTTGCTGAGCTCTGGTTTGATCAAAAGTTGAAAAGAATTGCATACAAGTGTATTCCCCCCCCCCCCTCCATACACTTGTTATATACTCCTTTGAGGACCAACAAGTGGTATCAGAGCAGGGGTTCAAAGACCACTGCTTCTGAAAATCCATCTTGATTTTCAAAATTCACATATTTGTGTGGTCACTGAGCTGATCTCTATCTGAAATCTATCACATGTTGACTAACTGTTTATTCTTGAGATACGGCCAACAACAATGCTGTTCCTCCACCTGCTATTCAAGGATTGGACAACATGGCCACAAATCCAGTCAACCACATCTCACATCATAAACTGCCCATGTTTTCAATAGACAATTATGACTTCTGGAAAATTAGAATGAGAGCTCATCTTGTTTCCCTTCACACTGATACTTTGAGAGTAATCACAAGAGGTCCCTTTGTGTTTACTCAAACTAACCCCAGGTTGACAGATGAGCAAAGAGCTGATGTAAGTGAACTGATTCCCAAAGATGAAGATGACTTCACTGCTGATAAAAAGAGGAAAGATAACTTGAATTATCTTGCAATGAACACCCTCTATCAAACAATTCTAGATGCAATCATGGGAAGAGTCTACCACTGCACAACTGCCAAAGAAATTTGGGATACTCTTGCTGAGATGTGTGAGGGTACAGAACGGATCAAGGAGAACAAGCTCCAAGTTGCTGTGCAAAAGTTTGAGCAATTCTCAATGGAAGCTGATGAATCCATTGACAAATTTGCTGGTAGATTCACTGATGTGATGAATGAAATCAACTCATTGGGCAAGGTGTACTCCAGGAGAGAAGTTGGATTAAAGATCTTGAGAAGCCTCACTCAAAAGTGGGATGTCTATGCTGTAATGATGCAAAATACCAAAGATCTCTCCTTCATGCCCATGCAACAAATCTTCTCAGAACTCAAAGCTTATGAGTTCGATCTCAACAGAAGAAAGCCTGTTGAGGAACCTTCAAATCCTACTAAGGGAGTGGCATTCAAGGCCAAAGTTGCTGAACCTGAAATGCAACCCACTCCCAGATCATCAAAGTCAGTCTCAAAGACTGAAATGAAGGAGGAACTAACCTTGATGGCTAGAAGGTTTGACAAGCTCAACACAAGGTTTGGTAGATACAAGAAATTCTACCAAGACAACAAATTCAGGAGAAGGTACAACTCCCCTGAAGATCAGGCCAAGGACAAAAAGCCTGAAGAGAAAAGATCAGAGGACAAGTACTCTGATAGGAGAAGGTCCAGTAGAGCTGACCCTTCATCATCAAAAGGAAGAGATGAATCCAAGAAGGATGATGATGAAGACATATGCTACAATTGCAAGAAGAAAAGGCACTTCCAGTATGACTGCCCTGAACTAAGCTCTAAAGAAATAAGAGAAAGACAAGCTAAAAGAGACAGGAAATTCACCAATAGAAAAGCCATGATGGCTGGTGAAGAATCTGATAGTGCTGAAAGCTTCAACTCTTCTGATGGACTGTTCTCAAACAGTGATGATAATGATGAAGTGTGCAACATGGCTCTTGAGGATGATGAGGTATCCTCCACTTCTAGCTCACCATCATTCTTATCACAGAACACTAGTGAAGTCAACTTGAAACTTTCCTTTGGGAAGTTGATGGAAGATTTCCCTAGATTACAAGATTTCCCTAGATTACAAGACTGGCTATTGAACTTGCAAAAAACTCTGAGGTAGCTGTTGATGTCAAATCTACTGAGTTGTATCAACAAGTCTTGAGAGAGCTTAAGGAAGCAAATCTCAGGATAGTTGACCAACAAAAGGAGATTGATGATCAACTACTTTCTCAGAAAAGAAGAGATTTTGAACTAAAAATTCTAAATGCCAAATTTGAAAACCTCTCACATGAATATGATATTCTTAAATCAAGTGAAGAGAGCCTGAAATTAAAGATGTTTGCTTTGAACAAATCCTCTAGAGCAATAGAGGAAATTCAGAGTTATCAAAGACCTATGGCTCAAAGTAGTGGATTAGGCTTTGATCCATTTGAATCTTCACCTTGTCTTAGTGTTGCTTCAACAAGTAACACTAAGAAAATCTTTGTTAAGTCAGTGGCACAACAAGCTGAAAATGAAATAATTCAGCCACTGAATAAAGGAAAGGGCAAAATGAATGAAATGCCTACTCAAGTGCTTCAGGAGACTAGGCCTAAACCTAAGGAAATGGCCAAAGTCTCTGAACACAAGAGGAATGTTGGTCAGCAGAGTAAACCCAATGGAAGGGCAACTCTCCTGAACAATGTTCAGAGGAGTTATCCAAGGTATAATCAGCCTAGGCCAACTCTACTGAGAAAGCCTCAGCTGAATAGACCTAAGGACAACTATCCTCAAAGGCAGAATAAAATGAGACAACCAAAACCCTTCATGCCAAAGGGTAATGGTCATAAAAATGCCTTTCCTCAAAGATTTCATCAAGCTACTCAAAGAACTCATAAGTTCAGGAGAATTGACAACTCCCCTGAAACTTACAAAGTTAACACATTCACACATACTTTCCCCAAGGCATTTAAGGGAAAGACAGTATATGTTGATGCACAAGGAAAACAACTTAGCTACCTTGAATCAATCAGGGTGATTAGGCAAGTTTGGGTTCCTAAAGGTACTGCTAACCTCTCAGGACCCAGAACTCAAAGGGTACCTAAACCTATCTAATTGCAGGTACCATTGGGCCACAAGAAGAGGAGCATGAGCAAAAAGACAGCATGGTACCTTGACAGTGGATGCTCAAGGCACATGACTGGAAACAAGGAACTCCTCACTGATTTTATTGAAAAAGAAGGCCCAAATGTCACTTTTGGAGACAGCTCACAAGCAACAACTAAAGGTTATGGTACTTTGATGATTGGTAACATCAAAGTAACCAATGTTTCTTATGTAGCTGGTCTCAAATATAATCTCCTAAGTATCAGTCAATTCTGTGATAAAGATTTCAATGTTGAGTTCTCAAGTGGAAAATGTTTAATTAAAGATAAAACTCAACAAATTCTATTGACTGGAACTAGGAAAGGAAATGTGTATTTTGCAGACTGGGACAAGTCTACTGATGCTGCATGTTTCATTGCTAAGAGCACTAGTGAACAAAGCTGGTTATGGCACAAGAGGCTAAACCATCTAAACTTCAAATCAAAGAACAAACTTGCTAGAAATGCATTAGTTAAAGGACTAACTAATGAGGTTTTAATTAAAGAACATGTGTGTAAACCATGTCAAGAAGGAAAACAGATTAAGGCCTCATTCAAAGGAAAACCAGTCATCTCTACTGAAAGGGTACTTGAACTTCTACATATGGATCTTTTTGGACCAATCACCCCTTCAAGCATAAGTGGTAGAAGATACACATTGGTAGTAGTAGATGACTTCTCTAGGTTCACATGGGTAGTATTTCTCCTTAATAAGAAGGAAACACAAGTCAAACTACCTGAACTTCTCAAGAGACTGTCAAATGAGAAAAGCCTTAGCATTATCAAGATAAGATCTGATAAAGGCACTGATTTCATAAATTCATACATCAATGAGTATTGCACATCTAATGGAATAGCTCATGAAACCTCAGCAGCTAGAACTCCTCAGCAAAATGGAGTTGCAGAAAGAAGGAATAGAACCTTAAAAGAAGCTGCTAGAACCTTAATTGCTGATTCAAATTGTTGGTCCTGAAAGGAGTATATAACAAGTGTATGGGGGGAATACACTTGTATGCAATTCTTTTCAACTTTTGATCAAACCAGAGCTCAGCAAGGTTGTCTTGGACAACTCGGCTGAAGATGAATAACTCAACTAAGATAATCAAACTACTAAGTACTATTGAGTACTTAGTTGAACAACTATCTAGGGGAGTTATATGTGCGGAATAGTGGTTGGCCCTTTATGTTTAGACTCCTTTAGTTTCTGAAATCACTTGGTTAATACAATACAGTCCAGTTTTCAGGGAACTTGTCCAAACCAGTTTTTGCACAATCTTTGAGTATGTATCTTTGAAAGATCAGTTTTGTGTGCAGTGTTGAATGAATGTAAGTACTTGTAAAGCAAATCAACACAGGAGGTTATAGTGGTTCAGAGACTCAAGCTCCTATATCCACTTTCCCTGATTTAACAGGATAATTCCTTCACTCTTGGAATTAACTTGTTTTATAGTGCCAAGGTGCACTTGATCAAGAACACCACTCCTTGGTGAATTGATCCCTAGGATGTCTAGAGTCCTAGTACCCTCTTCTCAACTCAGAACTGAACTGTTCTTCTCTCAACAGCAGCTCCTACCACTTCTACTACTACAACCTTCTCACTTTCTCACTTGAAAGAGGTAAGGGTTGAAGTAAGGTTCCAACTAATGAGATATCCTTTACAATGAAGATCAGTGTATAAGGATAGGATATCTCTCTAAGCTTTTTGTATGAATATACAGTGAGTTCAGCTTAGAAGAAGTGTTTCAAGACTAACAATGTCTTTTTAAGACTTTGAAGCTTTCAGAATAGTTGCTCAGTTGGATGTAGAATGGATGCTTCAAATGATCTTCACACTCCTTGTATTTATAGACAAAATGAGTATTTGCCCGTTGGAGAGGCAGTCCCATATTGCTATAAATGTCTTCCTTGAGTTCTTCAATCTGGAAGATAGATTCTTGATAGTGACATGTCCTTAATTGGGTAATAAACGGCTTGTAAGACTTTGTCTTCATTCTGCAGCACTTTTTCCAATGTTTGACTTCTTGTTAGGACTTGGACATGGCTTTTGAAGGTTGATCCAATGATAGGACAACATTCCTTATCAACTGGACAACTCTGCTTACCATTATCAGCAGTTTTGCTTATCAGCAAAGTTGGCTTGCTCTTCTTCAGATGACTTGGCTCTTTCCCTTTCCTTCACTTCAAGGTGATCTTAGCATGTTGTTTTGAGATTCTTTAGGGTATGGTTGTCTCTAACTCTTCAGCATGGTTGACCTTCAAGCATTAGAATCTTTGTTCTGGTTTAAACTTGCTGAGACAACTCTTCTGGGACAACTCTCCTGATCAGCATATTTGGTCTTTTAGTTTCAGAGCTGATGATTTCACAGAGTTAACCTCTCTGGACAACTCTCCTGATCAGAGCATTTGACTAATCTTGTCCTTTTGAGCTTTGAAATCTTGTTCTTGCATAGAAATAACTCTTCTGGACAACTCTCCTGATCAGAGCATATGGTTTTCTATGGAGTATGCTTGTCCTTAGTGTTTGTTCCAGATTTTGAGCCTTTGAGGGGACTTCATCTTGATCATCTTTAAAGCATAGGTTCCCCCTTACATTGTGCATCTAGTCATCTAAGAGCTGCCTAACATATCAGCTTCTCATCTAGCCTTATGCTATGTGTTCTAACAATCTTAGAACACAATCATCTTGACTTAGGCATGTCTCAGGGGGTTTTGGTATTTAATCAAAACATATCTCATTTTATTCCCAACAATTTCCCCCTTTTTGATGATGCCAAAACCTACACATTCTATGCAAAAGTGACTTGTCTACACCTATTACATATATCTTCAGAAGACATGACTAAGGTCAATATTCCTGAAAAGACAATGTGTTAGTGTATTCACTGTTTTTGTTGCAAGTAGGTTTCAAAGATAGGCATAGAGAGATTTCAACAATGTATCTTGATTCAAAAGTGTTCAACTATCATTCATATAAAAGTCATTACCAGCATGTTGATAGTTGAAAGTAACTTATCAGAGCATGAATTCAAGACATCATTACAAATTAATATTTCATTACAACTAAATACTAAACATAAGATCAGAGCAAAAGTAAACTACTTCAAGTATCAGAATAGAATGTTGGATATCAACACCAATTCTTGCTTCAGATCAATCCAAATCATATTAGAGCAAACAACATATCAATGCACATCACATCAGCAAGCTTGTCCAAATTTCAGTAGATTTGACCACATAGCAAAAATATCTTCAGATAAGATAGTTTTCTATCCAGAAAGAGTCAGAAGACTTAGCCATTCTTAGAGATCATCCTCAGGAGGTGGCACCATTCCATATTGTGCCCACACTCTCTTCTTGAGTTCCATGGCTTCCTGGTTGGTTCCTTTGGGTCCAAGAGTCATTTTGTTCAGCTTGAGAATCTCTGTGAACTCCCTCAGGATCCTTGCTTGGTCAATCCATCCTTCAAGCTTTGGAGGCATGTAGATGATTGGCTTGGGAGCATTGAGTTCAATTCTTGCAATGTCAGCAGCTGCAAGTAATTGTTGATATAGCTCTCTGTAGTATTCTATCATGAACTCAGCAAAGGAAGAGTTGGCATCTCCTCCATTCCATCTGTCAATGACATAGTAGTCATAGACAAACTCCCTTTTAGCCTCTTCCCATGTATCATTCAGCTGAATTGGCACCCATTTATCCAAGTGTGGATATTTGGTGTCCATTGGGACTAAAAGCTGAGGCTTCATCTTGCTGTAAGTTGCTCTCCTTCTTCTTGGTTTCTGAAAATTTGCTCTTCTCTTATCTCTTGCTCTTTGTGCTTCATCCATCAAATCCATTTTCTCCTGGGCCCTCATCATGGCCAGTTTCTATTGTGTTTCAGGGTCTTTGCCATACCCTTCATGAAACAACTTTGATGGATCATGAGCTAGGACAGTTGTCTTCTTCTTAGGTTCAGGTCCAAATCCTTCAGCAAACAGTTCTTCAATATCTTCAGTGGACTTGGGACCCTCAGCAACATTGACTGTTTCAGAAGACTTTTCCTTTTCAGCAATTTTGGGCTCTTCAGCAGTTTTGGCTTTCTTTGATGTAGGCTCATCTTCATCAATTCTGAATTTAGGTGGAAGATCAAGACTGTTGGGAAAGTCAGTAAATGTCTCAGCTTGTCTTTTCTTTCCTTTTGCCCTCTTGATCTTTCCTCTAGTTTGGACACCTTCAGCATCTTTGTCCAAACCAGACATCTCACCACCTGGTCTCTGCTGTAGCCTCATTCTCTCTTCTTGTGCTGATGCCATTGAATTTTTCAATGCAAGTGCTAGTTGTTCTTCTTCATCCAATTCTTCTAAGTTTAGCACTTCTGGCTCTTTTCCTTTTGTTTCAGCAGCTTTGTCTTTTCCTTTGACTGGGCTTCCAATCACCAAGGCACCTTTTGCTCTAGCTCTTTCCCTTTCCCCCTTTTTGGCAGCATCAAAGCACTGGGGCTTTAGCTCACTCATTGTTGTGGCCATTAGGGATTGAGCCTGGTTTAGAGACTTCATCTCCTCCAACAAATATACATTTTCATCATGTATATTTTGCATCCTGTCACTGCTCAAGCTAAGAAAAGCTAGAACAGGTTTCATTTTTTGCTGAACAACCTCCTCCAAGGTTGCTTTCAGGGATGCATCCAGTTGGGCTTTAAGGAGCTCAGTGAGGTTGGCCACTACACCTTCAGCAATGTTGGCCAATACCTCTTGGGAAAAAATTTCAGAGGCTGCTTTCACCATTGCTAGTCTTTGCTCTTCTACTCTTCTCTTTTGCAGTGCTGTCTTCTTTCCAAGAGCTTGCTTGACAGTAAGCCTGAGAGCCTTGACATTAGCATTATGATTGTCTCTCAGCAGCTTTTGTTCCTTCTTGACCTCTTCTGATATGGATTCCATGGTGGATTTGGCTTTTTGTACTTCAGTGGAAATGGTTTGGAGACCAGTTTCCACACCACTAATCCTTGCTTCCAGTGTGGGTAGCACCACATCCTCAGAGCCAGTGAGTCTCATTTCTACAGATGCTAGAGTTCTTCCTTGCTCATTCAATGCTCCTGAAGTTTCAGCATGAGCAGATTGGACCTGATGAGCCAAGGAGTCCAATTTCTGTGATTGCATACCAAGTAAGGCTTGAGCTGAGCCTGTGTCTACTTGAATAGGGGCATCTGTTAAGAACTCATCTGCAAAAATTTGGTCAAGGGAAATACCTGCAATATTAGACAGATCAAACAGGTTAGGAAATAAACACTCATCACCCTCAATTTCTTTTGTATAAGACTCTGATATATCAGCAGCCTTCTTCTCATTTTCAACTTGTTCTTTTCTCCCTTCTTCAATAATTTCCTCACTTAAAGAAACAGGCCTCCTCTCATCAAGGGATTCCTGAAGTTCAGATTTGACTTCAAGAATAGCCTGCCCTTCCTCACTTATATCACCCTCATTTGGTGGTACACTCACTATTCTAGTGATCACCACATCTCTCTCATCTACTACTCCCTCTGGTTTTTCCACTAACTTTTCCTTTTCAACTCCTTCTCCTAATCCTGCAACATCTCCACCTTCAACAAGGTTCAAAGATGGCAGTTGTGGGGAGATCACAGTGCTTATTTCAGCAGCCACTAAGTCATCCTGAATGATTAAGGGCTGATCAGTGTCCAACTCTTCTGACACTGAATAGGCCTTAATCAAACTAGCCTCTATTATAGGAACCTCAACATCTTTAGGTTGTGCCTTGGGTTCAGAAGAACCTTCATTGGCAGATGTGTCTTTGGTTGTGTTACCACCCTTGGTCAACACCTCTGATGAAACAGAGCCTTTCCTATGGTAGGTTCTAGGGGGTTGGAGAGTCTATCTGCTACAGAAGACTTGGGTTGAGAGGGTTCAGGGAGGTTGGCTTGAGGGGTTTCAGGAGGGTTGGGATTTGAAGGGTTTGAGGGATCATCAGGGGAATCATCATCATTTGAGCTACTGTCAGGGTGTTTGATGCCCTTAGCTTTTCTTTCTTTCTCCTCAATGATCTTTTCAGCTACCAACTTTGCAAAAACTTCCTCATCAGTGAGGAATCTTGTTTTCATCGCACCAGCAAAGTGTAGCAATCTGCTTTCCTCTACTTGCCACCAGTTAGCACCCTTATCTTGGATTACTTGTGATATTTCCATCAAGGTCTTATCTTTCACATCCACAAGCATCCTCAAATCATGAAACATTTTCTGAATTCTGGGAAATTCAGCAAGCTGTGGGTACAAACTGTCCACAGTGGCCTTAGCTCCACCTCTGAGCATACTTTCATAAGTATACTCCTCCTCATTCTCACTAGATGGAGAACTTTGGGATATAGGGGAGTTGGCTGTGGTTTCCTTAATTGCAGCTTCAGGCAAGTTAAGTTCAGGAGGGTTGGCTTCAGAAAGGTTAGGCTCAAATGAAGGTACTTCAGTTGCTTTAGAGAGCAATGAATCTGAAGGGGCTTTGCTCAGGGGAGTTGGCTCATTGAGTGCATGTTCTAAAAGCTTTGAGTAGTTGAGCATGGATGAGTCAAGGGGAGACAGGAGTCTTGTCTCATCTACTGCTAAATCTGCAAGCACATCAATGCCACTTCTTTGCACACTTCCTTCTGGGGAATATCTCTTAGAGAGATCTACAGGGGTGATGGGTTGGTTGGAAGGGGTAACATGGGTTTCAGGGGAGTTGGGCTCAGGATTCTGGGTTTCAGGGATGTTGGCCTCTTTAGGTTGACCTTCAGGGACTTTGGATTCTGGAGTTCCAGATCCAGATGAGCTAGTCCTTGACTTGGATTTGGTCCTGCTTTCAGCTTTGCTCTCTCTTAGAGCCAATTGAAGAGACCGTTCTTCCTGCAGCTCCAACACTTTCTCAGTAGGCTTGGCCCTTCTCTTGCTGGCCCTACTGCTCCCACTGCCTTCACCTTCCTGTTCAGGGACAACTTTCCTGATCCTCTTATCACCCTTGTACTTTTACCTTGTCTCATTGTATTTCAGCCTCAACTCTTCTGAGTGGTCAGAAGGCACACTTACTCCCTCTTCTGCCACTTCATCAACTTCAGCTGATGCTCCTATGGCTTCTCTTGAAGATAATTGAGACATTTTCCTTGTTTTGACAGCCCTGACCTTAGTTCTTTTCATCATCTTAGGCTTTTCTTCAGCAGGTTTGGCCAGAAGCATTCTCCTTTGCTCAGTTTTCTTGCTGAGCTTCCTGAACAGTATCTTTTGGGCTGGGAGAGGCTTTGCAAATGTTTGCATTTGAGAGTAGTGGGAAAATCTTTCAATCAACAAGCTTGCCCTGGTGCAATACTTGAGTTTCCCTTCTAGCACAACCTTGTTGTGAGATTTCACTTTGAATTTTGCCTTTTCCTTCATCATTTCAGATATGATGAAGGTCCTCCAATCAAACTTGATGCCTTTGTCACTAGCATCAATCACTGCAGCCATAATTCTGATTCTTGGATGGCTGACCTGCTCCAAGCTTCCAGTATTGCTCAAGAGGCTCTTAGCAACTACCTCAAAGAGGTTGAGAAATTCTGGCTTGAGAGTCTTCTTGTTTTGTGTTGAAGAGAGAGGACCTGGTACTAATAGCCATTCTTGAGCTATTTCATCTTCATGTCCAGTACCATAAGCTTCTGGATTTCTTCCCTCAAAAGGTAATCCAAAAGCTCCTTCAAGATCTTCTGAAGAGAATTTCACTCTATGAAATCTCTCTTCTTCCTCTCCCTCTACAATATATGACAATCTGGTGGAAACTTCACCATCTTCAGGCTTACCTCTCCACTTGAGAAAAGCAAAGAACTCAGCCATGTAGCTTTCTAGGCAAGAACTTGGTCTTTCCTCCATAAACCTTTGTAGACCAACTCTCCTCAACCATCTCAGGGTTGGTTTAATCTCAGGATCCTCACTCTCAAAGGATACTATTGGCTCAAAATGAAGATTGTTTTTATTGCTCAAGTAACTAAAATCAAGGTCTAGAGCCTTGTTGGAGAAATCAATGATCATCTCTGGTCTAACTTTGGGGGCCATTTGAAAGATACAGAGAAAAGTTTGAGGAAGATTGAGAGAGTTTGAAGAAAATTTGAGTTAGGGTTTCGAATACTTGGGGGAGAAGTGTTTGTGGGGGTTCTTAAGACTTGTGAATATTCTATAAAGAATGTTTGTCAATGAGTTGGTGAAGTCTTGATGAAATTCAAAGGTGAACAAAAATGGAAATCCAAAATGAACGGCTAGGATTGATTTCAGAGGAGTTGGCCAGTTTTGATCCAATGGTCAAAAACCAATGTAACAGTGAAAAACTGTTTTGTTCAAAAATGTGGGTGGTTTTTAATGTTTGTTTAAGGCTGGGGGAGTTTTCGAGATAGATCATGTCCCAAAAAGTTTAATGCAAACAAGAGTTAAATCTTGGCATTTAATGCATGGAAAGTGACCTTTTGGGTGGGAGACAAATTAAATCCCAGAAAGGTGAAAACTGTATTTTCAATGGGACAGATTTCGAAATAGACAATGATCTCCTAAAATAGGTGTTTATCAGACCAAGATTTGGTTTGATAGCCAAGACAACTTATCTGACCCTACATGGACAAGTGTCCTGAATTTCAAGGGACAAGTGTCCTGAAGAAGTAAGGTCAACTTTTCTGAATTTCAGTAGACTTGACCAAGTCTGCTGAAGTTTGAATTTACTTCCCCCTTAATGAATAAACTCATTTGGACTCATTTGTCCAATTTCCCTGGATCAAGAAGACCCAACTCTGCTGATAATTCCAGAAATCTTGCCTCTGCAAGTGGTTTTGTCAATATATCAGCTTTTTGATGATCTGTGTGGATCTTTACTAACTTGATATCCTTTTTCTCCACATGATCTCTAATGAAGTGATGCTTGATATCCACATGTTTGCATCTTGTGTGCAATACAGGATTCTGTGATATGGCAATTGCACTGTTATTGTCACAGAATATTGGCACTTCAGTAGAGTTGACTTTGTAGTCTCTGAGTTGTTGTTTCAGCCAAAGGATTTGAGCACAACAACTTCCAGCAGCAACATATTCAGCTTCAGTGGTGGAGGTAGCCACTGTGTTTTGCTTCTTGGAAAACCAAGATATGAGTTTGTTGCCTAAGAATTGACAAGTCCCTGAAGTGGACTTTCTGTCAATTCTGCATCCTCCATAATCAGCATCTGAGTAGCCAGTTAACTCAATTTTGTCATCAGCAGGGTACCAAAGGCCTAGATTCTCAGTGCCTTTGAGATACCTCAAGATCCTCTTTGCAGCCTCAAGATGGCTTTTCTTAGGATTTGCTTGAAACCTTGCACAAACACCTACTGCAAAGGTGATGTCAGGTCTGCTGGCAGTGAGATAGAGGAGTGAACCAATGATTCCTCTATATTCAGTGGAGTTGGTTGGGACACCACTTTCATCAGGATCCATCTTCCAATTAGTATTCATTGGGATCCTTACTGGCTTGCTTGTTGTACACCCAAACTTCTTGATCATTTCTCTAGTGTACTTAGCTTGGTTGATGAAGATTCCTTCTTTTGATTGCTTGACTTGTAGACCCAAAAAGAAGTTCATCAACCCCATCATGGACATCTCAAACTTGCTTTGCATGAGCTTGGAGAATTTCTCACACAGCTTCTCATTAGGGGATCCAAAAATTATGTCATCTACATAAATTTGGACAAGCAAGATGTCCTCTCCTTCAGAGATTCTGAAGAGAGTTCTGTCCACAGTTCCCTTGGTGAATCCATGATCCAAGAGGAATTGTGACAGTGTGTCATACCAAGCCCTAGGGGCTTGTTTGAGTCCGTATAGAGCCTTCTTCAGCCTGTATACTTGGTTTCCAATCTCAAAACCTGGTGGTTGCTCCACATAAACTTCTTCTTTCAAGACTCCATTTAGAAAGGCACTCTTGACATCCATTTGGTACACTTTGAACCTCTTGTGGGCTGCATAGGCTAGGAAGAGCCTTTTTGCTTCTAGCCTTGCCACAGGTGCAAAGGTCTCATCATAGTCAATGCCTTCATGCTGGCAGTAACCTTTTGCCACTAGTCTTGCTTTGTTTCTGACAATCACATCATTCTCATTCTTTTTGTTCTTGAATACCCACTTGGTTCTAATAACATTTTGATGTGAAGGTCTATCAACCAGCTCCCATACTTCATTTCTGGTGAATTGGTTGAGCTCTTCCTGCATTGCTGTGATCCAATTGGCATCCTGAAGTGCTTCATCAATGTCTTTTGGTTCCTATTCTGACAAGAAACAACAGAACATAGCACTTTCACCATGAAATCTTCTGGTTTTGACTCCTATACTTGGGTCACCAAGTATCAGATCAGTAGGATGGTCATACAACCAAGTCCTTCTTTTTCTGATCCCTTTAGTAAAGTTGTCCTCTACTCAGGTTGAGTCACCAGTGTTATAGAATTCAGGATAATTGAGTGCAGGATCTAATTCAGGATCATAATCAGGGTGTTGTCCTCAATGTCAGGGACATTGGTATTTTCAACATTTTGAGTTCCCCCTTGATTATTTGACCCATTAACTACCTCAGCAGGAACTGCTTCTTCATTGGTAGTTGTTACCTGGATGTGAACTGGGATTGGCTCATTCAGTTCACCATTTCCATCAGTGGGGTTTGTCTCAGGAAGGTTGCCTTCAGGATTGTTGTCCAATGTGAATTTTTCAGGTAGGTTGGCTTGGACAACATCTATGAATTCAGTGTCTTTGTCTTTTAGGCTCAATCTGGTTGTTCTCTGTGTGATTTCTTCAGGTTCCAAAATATCATTCCTGGTCTCAAGGATAGATTCATCAAACACAACATGAGGTGTTTCTTCCACTATAAGGGTTTTCTTGTTGTAGACTCTGAAGGCTTTACTGATTTGAGAGTATCCCAGAAATACTCCCTCATCAGCTTTGCTATCAAAGGCTTTCAACTGTTCTTTCCCATTATTGTGAATGAAACACTTACAACCAAATATATGAAAGTATGACACTTTAGGCATTCTTCCTTTCCAGAGTTCATAGGGGGTTTTGCCTTGCCCCTTAGTAATCAAACATCTATTTTGAGTATGGCATGCAGTGTTTATAGCTTCAGCCCAAAACCTCTTAGGTAAGTTTGAATCAGCAATTAAGGTTCTAGCAGCTTCTTTTAAAGTTCTATTTCTTCTTTCTGCAACTCCATTTTGCTGAGGAGTTCTAGCTGCTGAGGTTTCATGAGCTATCCCATTAGATGTGCAATACTCTTTGATGTATGAATTTATGAACTCAGTGCCTTTATCAGATTTTATCTTGATAATGCTAAGGCTTTTCTCATTTGACAGTCTCTTAAGGAGTTCAGGTAGTTTGACTTGTGTTTCCTTCTTATTAAGGAGAAATACTACCCATGTGAACCTAGAGAAGTCATCTACTACAACCAATGTGTATTTTCTACCATTTATACTTGAAGGGGTGATTGGTCCAAACAGATCCATGTGTAGAAGTTCAAGTACCCTTTCAGTAGAAATGACTGGTTTTCCTTTGAATGAGGCTTTAATCTGTTTTCCTTCTTGACATGGCTTACACACATGTTCTTTAGTGAAAACCTCATTAGGCAGTCCTTTAACTAATGTATTTCTAGCAAGTTTGTTCATTGATTTGAAGTTCAGATGGTTTAGCCTCTTGTGCCATAACCAACTTTGTTCACTAATACTCTTAGCAATGAAACATGCAGCATCAGTAGACTTGTCCCAGTCTGCAAAATACACATTTCCTTTCCTAGTCCCAGTCAATAGAATTTGTTGAGTTTTATCCTTGATTAAACATTTTCCACTTGAGAACTCAACATTGAAATCTTTATCACAGAATTGACTGATACTTAGGAGATTATATTTGAGATCAGCTACATAAGATACATTGGTTACTTTGATGTTACCAATCATCAAAGTACCATAACCTTTTGTGGTTGCTTGTGAGCTGTCTCCAAAGGTGACATTTGGGCCTTCTTTTTCAATAAAATCAGTGAGGAGTTCTTTGTTTCCAGTCATGTGCCTTGAGCATCCACTGTCAAGGTACCATGCTGTCTTTTTGTTCATGCTCCTCTTTTTGTGGCCCAATGGTACCTGCAATTAGATAGGTTTAGGTACCCTTTGAGTTTTGGGTCCTGAGAGGTTAGTTGTACCTTTAGGAACCCAAACTTGCCTAATCACCCTGATTGATTCAAGGTGGCTAAGTTGTTTTCCTTGTGCATCAACATACACTGTCTTTCCCTTAAATGCCTTGGGGAAAGTATGTGTGAATGTGTTAACTTTGTAAGTTTCAGGGGGGTTGTCAATTCTCCTGAACTTATGAGTTCTTTGTGCAGCTTGATGAAATCTTTGAGGAAAGGCATTTTTATGACCATTACCCTTTGGCATGAAGGGTTTTGGTTGTCTCATTTTATTCTGCCTTTGAGGATAGTTGTCCTTAGGTCTATCCAGCTGAGGTTTTCTCAGATGAGTTGGCCTAGGCTGATTATACCTTGGATAACTCCTCTGAACATTGTTCAGTAGAGTTGCCCTCCTATTGGGTCTACTCTGCTGACCAATATTCCTCTTGTGTTCAGGAGCCTTGACCTTTTCCAAAGGTTTAGGCCTAGTCTTCTGAAACACTTGAGTAGGCATTTCAGTTAATTTGCCCTTTCCTTTATTCAGTGGCTGAATTATTTCATTCTCAGCTTGTTGTGCCACTGATTTAACAAAGATTTTCTTAGTGTTACTTGTAGAGGAAACACTAAGACAAGGTGAAGATTCAAACGGATCAAAACCCAATCCACTTCTTTGAGCCATAGGTCTTTGATAACTCTGAATTTCCTCTATTGCTCTAGAGGATTTGTTCAAAGCAGACATCTTTAATTTCAGGCTCTCTTCACTTGATTTAAGAATATCATATTCATGAGAGAAGTTGATCATCAATCTCCTTTTGTTGGTCAACTATCCTGAGATTTGCTTCCTTAAGCTCTCTCAAGACTTGTTGATACAACTCAGTAGATTTGACATCAACAGCTACCTCAGAGTTTTTGGTAAGTTCAATAGCCAATCTTTCATTTTCTCTCACACAGTTATCATGAAATTCTTGTAATCTAGTGAAATCTTCCATCAACTTCCCAAAGGAAAGTTTCAAGTTGACTTCACTAGTGTTCTGTGATAAAAATGATGGTGGGCTAGAAGTGGAGGATACCTCATCATCCTCAAGAGCCATGTTGCACACATCATCATCATCATCACTGTTTGAGAACAGTCCATCAGAAGAGTTGAAGCTTTCAGCACTATCAGATTCTTCACCAGCCATCATGGCTTTTCTATTTGTGAACTTTATGTCTCTTTTAGCTTGCCTCTCTCTTCTTTCTTTAGAGCTCAATTCAGGGCAATCATACTGGAAGTGCCCTTTCTTCTTGCAATTGTAGCATAGGTCTTCATCATCATCCTTTTTGGATTCATCTCTTCCTTTTGATGATGAAGGGTCAGCTCTACTGGACCTTCTCCTATCAGAGTACTTGTCCTCTGATCTTTTCTCTTCAGGCTTTTTGTCCTTGGCCTGATCTTCAGGGGAGTTGCACCTTCTCCTGAATTTGTTGTCTTGGTAGAATTTCTTGTATCTACCAAACCTTGTGTTCAGATTGTCAAACCTTCTAGCCATCAAGGCTAGTTCTTCCTTCATTTCAGTCTTTGAGACTGACTTTGATGATCTGGGGGTGGATTGCATTTCAGGTTCAGCAACTTTTGCCTTGAATGCCACTCCCTTAGTAGGATTTGAAGGTTCCTCAACAGGCTTTCTTCTGTTGAGATCGAACTCATAGGCTTTGAGTTCTGAGAAGATTTGTTGCATGGGCATGGAGGAGAGATCTTTGGTATTCTGCATCATCACAGCATAGACATCCCACTTTTGAGTGAGACTTCTCAAGATCTTCAATCCAACTTCTCTCCTGGAGTACACCTTGCCCAAGGAGTTGATTTCATTCATCACATCAGTGAATCTACCAGCAAATTTGTCAATGGACTCATTAGCCTCCATTGAGAATTGCTCAAACTTTTGCACAACAACTTGGAGCTTGTTCTCCTTGATCTTTTATGTACCCTCACACATTTCAGCAAGGGTATCCCTAATTTCTTTGGTTGTGGTGCAGTGGTAGACTCTTCCCATGACTGCATCTGGAATTGTTTGATAGAGGGTGTTCATGGCAAGATAATTTAGATTATCTTCATCTTTGGGAATCAGTTCCCTTACATCTGCTCTTTGTTCATCTGTCACCCTGGGGTTAGTTTGAGTAAACACAAAAGGTCCTCTTGTGATTACTCTTAGCATGTCAGTGTGAAGAGATGCAAGATGAGCCCTCATTCTAATTTTCCAGAAATCAGAATTATCTATTGAAAACATAGGCAGTTTATGATGTGAAATGTGGTTGACTGGATTTGTGGCCATGTTGTCCAATCCTTGAACAGCGGGTGGAGGGACAGCATTGTTGTTGGCCATATCTCAAGGACAAACAGTCAGTCAACAGGTAAGAGATTTCAGATAGAGATCAGTTCAGTGACCACACAAATATGTAAGTTTTTGAAAACCAAGATGGATTTTCAGAAGCAGTGGTCTTTGAACCCCTGCTCTGATACCACTTGTTGGTCCTCAAAGGAGTATATAACAAGTGTATGGGGGGGGGGAATACACTTGTATGCAATTCTTTTCAACTTTTGATCAAACCAGAGCTCAGCAAGGTTGTCTTGGACAACTCTGCTGAAGATGAATAACTCAACTAAGATAATCAAACTACTAAGTACTATTGAGTACTTAGTTGAACAACTATCTAGGGGAGTTATATGTGCGGAATAGTGGTTGGCCCTTTATGTTTAGACTCCTTTAGTTTCTGAAATCACTTGGTTAATACAATACAGTCCAGTTTTCAGGGAACTTGTCCAAAACAGTTTTTGCACAATCTTTGAGTATGTATCTTTGAAAGATCAGTTTTGTGTGCAGTGTTGAATGAATGTAAGTACTTGTAAAGCAAATCAACACAGGAGGTTATAGTGGTTCAGAGACTCAAGCTCCTACATCCACTTTCCCTGATTTAACAGGATAATTCCTTCACTCTTGGAATTAACTTGTTTTATAGTGCCAAGGTGCACTTGATCAAGAACACCACTCCTTGGTGAATTGATCCCTAGGATTTCTAGAGTCCTAGTACCCTCTTCTCAACTCAGAACTGAACTGTTCTTCCCTCAACAGTCAGCTCCTACCACTTCTACTACTACAACCTTCTCACTTTCTCACTTGAAAGAGGTAAGGGTTGAAGTAAGGTTCCAACTAATGAGATATCCTTTACAATGAAGATCAGTGTATAAGGATAGGATATCTCTCTAAGCTTTTTGTATGAATATACAATGAGTTCAGCTTAGAAGAAGTGTTTCAAGACTAACAATGTCGTTTTAAGACTTTGAAGCTTTCAGAATAGTTGCTTAGTTGGATGTAGAATGGATGCTTCAAATGATCTTCACACTCCTTGTATTTATAGACAAAATGAGGATTTGCCCGTTGGAGAGGCAGTCCCATATTGCTATAAATGTCTTCCTTGAGTTCTTCAATCTGGAAGACAGATTCTTGATAGTGACATGTCCTTAATTGGGTAATAAACGGCTTGTAAGACTTTGTCTTCATTCTGCAGCACTTTTCCCAATGTTTGACTTCTTGTTAGGACTTGGACATGGCTTCTGAAGGTTTATCCAATGATAGGACAACATTCCTTATCAACTGGACAACTCTGCTTATCACTATCAGCAGTTTTGCTTATCAGCAAAGTTGGCTTGCTCTTCTTCAGATGACTTGGCTCTTTCCCTTTCCTTCACTTCAAGGTGATCTTAGCATGTTGTTTTGAGATTCTTTAGGGTATGGTTGTCTTTAACTCTTCAGCATGGTTGACCTTCAAGCATTAGAATCTTTGTTCTGGTTTAAATTTGCTGAGACAACTCTTCTGGGACAACTCTCCTGATCAGCATATTTGGTCTTTTAGTTTCAGAGCTGATGATTTCACAGAGTTAACCTCTCTGGACAACTCTCCTGATCAGAGCATTTGACTAATCTTGTCCTTTTGAGCTTTGCAATCTTGTTCTTGCATAGAAATAACTCTTCTGGACAACTCTCCTGATCAGAGCATATGGTTTTCTATGGAGTATGCTTGTCCTTAGTGTTTGTTCCAGATTTTGAGCCTTTGAGGGGACTTCATCTTGATCATCTTTAAAGCATAGGTTCCCCCTTACATTGTGCATCTAGTCATCTAAGAGCTGCCTAACATATCAGCTTCTCATCTAGCCTTATGCTATGTGTTCTAACAATCTTAGAACACAATCATCTTGACTTAGGCATGTCTCAGGGGGTTTTGGTATTTAATCAAAACATATCTCATTTTATTCCCAACACAAACTTACCTAAGAGGTTTTGGGCTGAAGCTATAAACACTGCATGCCATACTCAAAATAGATGATTGATTACTAAGGGGCAAGGCAAAACCCATTATGAACTCTGGAAAGGAAGAATGCCTAAAGTGTCATACTTTCACATTTTTGGTTGTAAGTGTTTCATACACAATAATGGGAAAGAACAGTTGAAAGCCTTTGATAGCAAAACTGATGAGGGAGTATTCCTTGGATATTCTCAAGTCAGTAGAGCTTTCAGAGTCTACAACAAGAAAACCCTTATTGTGGAAGAAACACCTCATGTTGTGTTTGATGAATCTATTCATGTGTCCAGGAATGAAAACTTGGAACCTGAAGAAATCACACAGAGGACAACCAGACTAAGCCTAAAAGACAAAGACACTGAATTCATAGATGTTGTCCAAGCCAACCTACCTGAAAATACTATATTGGACAACAATCCTGAAGGCAACATTCCTGAGACAAACCCTACTGATGAAAATGGTGAACTGAATGACCCAATCCCAGTTCACATCCAGGTAACAACTACCAATGAAGAAGCAGTTCATGTTGAGGTAGTTAGTGGGTCAAATAATCAAGGGGGAACTCAAAATGTTGAAAATGGCAATGTCCCTGACATTGAGGACAACACCCCTGATTATGATCCTGAATTAGATCCTGCATTCAATTATCCTGAATTCTATAACACTGGTGACTCAACTTTAGTAGAGGACAACTCTACTGAAGGGATCAGAAAAAGAAGGACTTGGTTGTATGACCATCCTACTGATCTGATACTTGGTGACCCAAGTATAGGAGTCAAAACCAGAAGTTTTCATGGTGAAAGTGCTATGTTCTGTTGTTTCTTGTCAGAACAGGAACCAAAAGACATTGGTGAAGCACTTCAGGATGCAAACTGGATCACAGCAATGCAGGAAAAGCTCAATCAATTCACCAGAAATGAAGTATGGGAGTTGGTGGATAGACCCTCACATCAGGATGTTATTGGAACCAAGTGGGTGTTCAAGAACAAAAAGAATGAGAATGATGTGATTGTCAGAAACAAAGCAAGACTAGTGGCAAAAGGTTACTGCCAGCATGAAGGCATTGACTATGATGAGACATTTGCACCTGTGGCAAGGCTAGAAGCAATAAGGTTTTCCCTAGCCTATGCAGCCCACAAGAGGTTCAAAGTATACCAAATGAATGTCAAGAGTGCCTTTCTCAATGGAGTCTTGAAAGAAGAAGTCTATGTGGAGCAACCACCAGGTTTTGAGGTTGGAAACCAAGTATACAAACTGAAGAAAGCTCTATATGGACTCAAGCAAGCCCCTAGGGCTTGGTATGACACACTGTCACAATTCCTCTTGGATCATGGATTCACCAAGGGAACTGTGGACAGAACTCTCTTCAGAATCTCTGAAGGAGAGGACATCTTGCTTGTCCAAATTTATGTAGATGACATAATTTTTGGATCCCCTAATGAGAAGCTGTGTGAAAAGTTCTCCAAGCTCATGCAAAGCAAGTTTGAGATGTCCATGATGGGGTTGATGAACTTCTTTTTGGGTCTACAAGTCAAACAATCAAAAGAAGGAATCTTCATCAACCAAGCCAAGTACACCAGAGAAATGATCAAGAAGTTTGGGTGTATAACAAGCAAGCCAGTAAGGATCCCAATGAACACAAATTGGAAGATGGATCCTGATGAGAGTGGTGTTCCAACCAACTCCACTGAGTATAGAGGAATAATTGGTTCACTCCTCTATCTCACTGCAAGCAGACCTGACATCACCTTTGCAGTAGGTGTATGTGCAAGGTTTCAAGCAAATCCTAAGAAAAGCCACCTTGAGGCTGCAAAAAGGATCTTGAGGTATCTCAAAGGCACTGAAAATCTAGGCCATTGGTACCCTGCTGATGACAACATTGAGTTAACTGGCTACTCAGATGCTGACTATGGAGGATGCAGAATTGACAGAAAGTCCACTTCAGGAACTTGTCAATTCCTAGGCAACAAACTCATATCTTGGTTTTCCAAGAAGCAAAACACAGTGGCTACCTCCACCACTGAAGCTGAATATGTTGCTGCTGGAAGTTGTTGTGCTCAAATCCTTTGGCTGAGACAACAACTCAGAGACTATAAAGTCAACTCTACTGAAGTGCCAATATTTTGTGATAACAACAGTGCAATTGCAATATCACAAAATCATGTATTGCACACAAGATGCAAACATGTGGACATCAAGCATCACTTCATTAGAGACCATGTGGAGAAGAAGGATATCAAGTTGGTAAAGATCCACATAGATCATCAAAAAGCTGATATATTGACAAAGCCACTTGTAGAGGCAAGATTTCTGGAATTATCAGCAGAGTTGGGTCTACTTGATCCAGGGAAATTGGACAATTGAGTCCAAAGGAGTTCACTCCTTAAGGGGGAACAAATTTCAAAGATCAGCAGAACTGGTCAAGTCTGCTGAAATTCAGAAAGATGACCTAAATGATTCAGGACACTTGTCCATTGAACTTCAGGACAATTGTCCACATCTTTTCAGGACACTTGTCCTAGTGGGGTCAGATAAGTTGTCCTAGCTATCAAACCAAATCTTGGTCTGATAAGCACCTATTTTGGGTAATCATTGCCTACTTCGAAATATGTCCCATTCCAATTACAGATATCATCTTTTTAGGATTTAATTTGTCTCCCACCCAAAAGGTCACTTTCCATGCATTAAATGTCAAGATTTAACTCTTGTTTGCATTAAACTTTTTGGGACATGATCTATCTCAAAAATCCCCCAACCTTAAACAAACATTAAAACTCCACCCACGTTTTGAACAAAATAGTTTTTCACTGTTACATTGATTTATGACCATTGGATCAAAATTGGACAACTCCCCTAAAGACAATCCTAGCCGTCCATTTTGATTTCCATTTTTGTTCACCTTTGAATTGCATCAAGACTTCACCAACTCATTGACAAACATTCTTTTTAGAATATTCACAAGCCTTAAGACCCCCACAAACACTTCTTCCCCAAGTATTCGAAACCCTAGCTCAAATTTTTTTTCAAACACTCTCAATCTCTGTCAAAATTTTCCTTCTGTAAACCTTCAATGGCTCCCAAAGTCAGACCAGAGATGATCATTGATTTCTCCAACAAGGCTCTAGACCTTGATTTTGGATACTTGAGCAACAAAAACAGTCTTCACTTTGAGCCCATAGTATCTTTTGAAAGTGAGGATCCTGAGATTACACCAACCCTAAGATGGTTGAGGAGAGCTGGATTGCAAAAGTTTATGGAGGAAAGACCAAGTTCTTGCTTGGAAAGCTACATGGCTGAGTTCTTTGCCTTTCTCAAGTGGAGAGGTAAGCCTGAAGATGGTGAAATCTCTACAAGGCTTTCTTATCTAGCAGAGGGAGAGGAGGAAGAGAAATTTCATAGAGTGAAATTCTCTTCAGAAGATCTTGAAGGAGCTTTTGGATTGCCTTCTGAGGGAAGGAATCCTGAACTTTATGGAGCTGATCATGAAGATGAGATAGCACAAGAATGGCTCTTGGTTCCAGGCCCCATCTCTTCAACACAAAACAAGAAGAGTCTCAAGCCAAAATGTCTCAATTTATTTGAGGTAATCACTAAGAGTCTTATGAGCAATACTGGAAGTTTGGAGCAGGTCAGCCATCCAAGAATCAGAATTATGGCTGCAGTTATTGATGCTAGTGACAAAGGCATCAAATTTGATTGGAGGACCTTCATCATGTCTGAGATGATGAAGGAAAAGGCCAAGTTTAAAGTGAGAGCCCACAACAAGGTTGTTCTAGAAGGGAAACTCAAGTATTTCACCAGGGCAAGCTTGTTGATTGAAATATTTTCCCACTACTCTCAAATGCAAATATTTGCAAAGCCCCTCCCAGCCCAGAAGATTCTGTTTAGGAAGCTCAGCAAGAAAACTGAGCAAAGAAGGATGCTTATGGCCAAACCTGCTGAAGAAAAGGCTGAAGAAAAGCCAAAATTGAAAAAGAGGACAAAGGCTAGAGTGGTGAAGACAAGGAAAATGTCTCAAATCCCCTCAGAGGAGAATTCTGGAGCTTCAACTGAGATTGAAGAAGTTGCTGAAGAGGGAGTAAGTGTGCCCTCTGATCATTCAGAAGAATTAAGGCAGAAGTACAATGAGACTAGACAAAAGTCTAGAGGAGATAAGAGAATCAGGGAAGTTGTCCCTGAAAAGGATGGTGAAGGCAGTGGGAGCAGTAGGGCCAGCAAGAGAAGGGCCAAACCTACTGATAAAGTGTTGGAGCTTCATGAAGAAAGGTCTCTCCAATTGGCTCTAAGAGAGAGGAGAGCTGAAAGCAGAACCAAATCCAAGTCAAGGACCAACTCATCTGGTTCTGGAACTCCAGAATCCAAGGTCCCTGAAGGTCAACCTATAGAGGCCAACATCCCTGAAATTCAAAATCCTGAACCCAACTCCCAACCAACCCATCACCCCTGTAAATCTCACCAAGAGATATTCTCCAGAACGGAATGTGCAAAGAAGTGGGATAGATGTGCTAGCAGATATAGCAGTAGATGAGACAAGACTGCAATCTCCTCTTGACTCATCCATGCTCAACTACTCAAAGCTATTAGAAGCTGCACTCTTTGAACCAACCCCCTTGAGCAAAGCCCCTTCAGATTCATTGCTCTCTAAAGCAACTGAAGTACCTTCATTTGAGCCTAATCCTTCTGAAGCCAAACCTCCTGAACTTAACTTGCCTGAAGCTGCATTTGTTGAAACCACAACCCACTCCCCTATAGCCCAAAGTTCTCCATCAAATGAGAATGAGGAGGAGTATACTTATGAAAGTATGCTCAGAGGTGGAGCCAAGGCCACTGTGGACAGTTTGTATCCACAATTTGCTGAATTTCCAAGAATTCAGAAGACATTTCATGATTTGAGGATGCTTGTAGATGTAAAAGACAAAACCTTAATGGAGATATCACAAGTCATTCAAGATAAGGGTGCAAACTGGTGGCAAGTAGAGGAGAGCAGATTGCTACACTTTGCTGGTGTGATGAAAACAAGATTCCTCACTGATGGGGAAGTTTTTGCAAAATTGGTAGATGAGAAGATCATTGAGGAGAAAGAGAGAAAAGCTAAGGGCATCAAACATCCTGATAGCAGCTCAAATGATGATGATTCCCCTGATGATCCCTCAAACCCTTCAAACCCCAAAACCCCTCAAGCCAACCTCCCTGAACCTTCTCAACCCAAGTCTTCTGTAGCAGACAGACTTTCAAACCCTCCTAGAACCTATCATAGGAAAGGCTCTGTATCTTCAGAGGTGTTGACCAAGGGTGGTAACACAACCAAAGACACATCTGCCAATGAAGGTTCTTCTGAACCCAAGGCACAGCCTAAAGATGTTGAGGTTCCTATGCTAGAGGCTGGTTTGGTTAAGGCCTATTCAGTGTCAGGAGAGTTGGACACTGATCAGCCCTTAATCATTCAGGATGACTCAGTGGCTGCTGAAATAAGCATTGTGATCTCCTCACAACTGCCATCTTTGAACCTTGTTGAAGGTGAAGATATTGCAGGTTTAGGAGAAGGAGTTGAAAAGGATAATAGAATTGAAAAATCAGAGGGAGTTATGGATGAAAGAGAGGTAGTCATAACTAAGATTGTGAGTGTACCACCATATGAGGGTGGAATAAGTGAGGAAGGACAGGTTATTCTTGAAGTCAAATCTGAACTTCAAGAATCCCTTGATGAAAGGAGGCCTGATTCCTTGGGTGAGAACATCTTAAATGAAGGGAGAAAAGAAAGAGTTGAAAATGAGAAGAAGGCTGCTGATGTATCAGAGCCTTATACAAAAGAAATTGAGGGTGATGAGTGTTTATTCCCTATCCAAGTAGATACAGACTGTTTGATTTGTCTAACATTGCAGGTATTTCTCTTGACCAAATCTTTGTAGATGAGCTCTTAACAGATGCCCCTATCCAAGTAGATACAGACTCAGCACAAGCCTTGCTTGGAATGCAATCAGAGAAATTGGACTCCTTGGCTCATCAAGTCCAATCTGCTAATGCTGAAACTTCAGGAGCACTGAATGAGCAAGGAAGAACTCTAGCATCTGTGGAGATGAAATTAACTGGCTCTGAAGATATAGTACTCCCTATATTGGAAGCAAGGATAAGTGGAGTGGAAACTGGTCTCCAAACCATTTCCATTGAAGTGTAAAAAGCCAAATCCACCATGGAATCTATCTCAGAAGAGGGCAAGAAGGAACAGAAGCTGCTGAGAGACAATCATAATGCCAATGTCAAAGCTCTCAGGCTAACTGTCAAGCAAGCTCTTGGAAAGAAGACTGCAATACAAAAGAAAAGAGCTGAAGAACAAAGGCTAGCAATGGTGAAAGCTGCCTCTGAAAAATTTTCCCAAGAGGTGATGGCCAACATTGCTGAAGGTGCAGTGGCCAACCTCACTGAGCTCCTTAAAGCCCAACTTGATGCATCCCTGAAAGCAACCTTGGAGGAGGTTATCCAACAAAAGATGAAGCATGTTCTAGCTTTTCTTAGCTTGAGCAGTGATAGGATGCAAAATATACATGATGAAAATGTATATCTGTTGGAGGAAATGAAGTCTCTAAACCAGGCCCAATCCCTAATGGCCACAACAATGAGTGAGCTAAAACCCCAGTGTTTTGATGCTTCCAAAAAGGGGGAAAGGGAAAGAGCTAGAGCAAAAGGTGCCTTGGTGATTGGAAGCCCAGACAAGGGAAAAGACAAAGCTGCTGAAGAAAAAGGAAAAGAACCTGCAGTACTGAATTTAGAAGAATTAGATGAAGAAGAGCAATTAGCAATTGCACTGAAGAACTCAATGGCCTCAGCTCAAGAGGAAAGAATGAGGTTACAGTAGAGACCAGGTGGTGAGGTGTCTGGTTTGGACAAAGATGCTGAAGGTGTCCAAACTAGAGGAAAGATCAAGAGGGCAAAAGGAAAGAAAAGACAAGCTGAGACATTTACTGACTTTCCTAACAGTCTTGATCTTCCACCTGAGTTCAGAATTGATGATGATGAGCCTATCTCAAAGAAGGCCAAATCTGCTGAAATGTCCAAAACTGCTGAAAAGGACAAGTCTTCCGAAATGGTCAACATTGCTGAAGGTGCCAAAGTTACTGAAGATGTGGAAGCTTTATATGAAGAAGGCTTTGGACCTGGACCAAAGAAGACAAAGATTGTGGTACTCAATGATCCATCAAAGTTGTTTCATGAAGGGTATGGCAAAGACCCTGAAACACAACAGAAACTGGCCATGATGAGGGCCCAAGAGAAAATGGATTTGATGGATGAAGCACAAAGAGCAAGAGATAAGAGGAGAGCAAATTTCCAGAAACCAAGAAGAAGGAGAGCAACTTACAGCAAAATGAAGCCTCGGCTACTAGTCCCAATGGACACCAAATATCCACACTTGGATAAATGGGTGCCAATTCAGCTGAATGATACATGGGAAGAGGCTAAAAGGGAGTTTGTCTATGACTATTATGTCATTGACAGATGGAATGGAGGAGATGCCAATTCTTCCTTTGCTGAGTTCATGATAGAATACTACAGAGAATTGTATCAACAATTACTTGCAACTGCTGATATTGCAAGAATTGAACTCAAAGCTCCCAAGCCTATCATTTACATGCCTCCAAAGCTTGATGGATGGATTGACCAAGCAAGGATCCTAAGGGAGTTCACTGAGATTCTTAAACTGAACAAAATGACCCTTGGACCCAAAGGAACCAACCAGGAAGCCATGGAACTCAAGAAGAGAGTATGGGCACAATATGGGATGGTGCCACCTAAAGAAGATGATCTCTGAAATGGCTAAGTTTTCTTGACTCTTATATGCTGAAATGGATGAAAACTTAAGTTGGTTACTAACTTGTGCTTTGGTCAACTACTCTGAAGATGCTCAAGCTGCTGATATGATGTGCTCTGATACTTAAGTGTCTAATGTTTTAAGAGTATATCATGCTTTTGTAGTAATTGTGTGCTTATTTATAATGTTTCTCATGCTCTGATATGTTTTTGTTCAAACTATCAACATGTTGTAATGATCCTCATTTTAATGATAGTGGAACATATTTTGAATCAAGAAACACAGACCTCTCTATGCCTATTCTTGAAACCTATTTGCAGCATGAATACACTAACACATTTTCTTTCAGGGAAATTGACCTCAGTCATGTCTTCTGAAGATAAATGTAATAGGTGTAGTCAAGTCACTTTTGCATAAAATGTATAGGTTTTGGCATCATCAAAAAGGGGGAAATTGTTGGGAATAAAATGAGATATGTTTTGATTAAATACCAAAACCCCCTGAGACATGCCTAAGTCAAGATGATTGTGTCCTAAGAATGTTAGAACACATAGCATAAGGTTAGATGAGGAGCTGAAATGTTTAGGCAGCTCTTAGAAGATTAGATGCACAATGTGAGGGGGAACCTATGCTTTGAAGATTATCAAGATCAAGTCCCCTCAAGGCTCAAATTCTGGAACAACCACTAAGGCCAAGCATACTCTATAGAAAATCAAGATGCTCTGATCAGGAGAGTTGTCCAAAGAGGTTGACTCTGTGCAAAAACAAAAGCTCTGAAGCTCACAAGCCAAGTATGCTGCTCAGGAGAGTTGTCCAGAAGAGTTGTCTCAGCAAAAGTGAACCAGAACAAATGCTCTAATGCTTGAAGGTCAACTATGCTGAAGAGAAGAAGACAGCTACATCCTAAAAAGACTTCATTATATCATGATGAGATCATTTCCAAGTGAAGCAAAGGGAAAGAGCCAAGTCATCTGAAGAAGAGCAAGCCAACCATGCTGATAAGCAAAGTCTGCTGATAGTGATAAGCAAAGTTGTCCATTTGATAAGGAATGTTGTCCTATCATTGGATCAACCTTCAGATGACATGTCCAAGTCTTAACAAGAAGTCAAACATTGGGAAAGGTGCTGCAGAAAGAAGACAAAGTCTTAATAGCCGTTTATTACCCAAATGAGGACATGTCACTATCAAGAAACTGTCTTTCAGTTTGAAGAACAAAAAGAAGACATTTAAAACAATTTGGGACTGTCTCTCCAACGGGCAAATCCTCAAAATTGTCTATAAATACAGAAGTGTGAAGGCCACTTTGAAGCATCCATTTTGAACATCCAACTGAACAATAATTCTGAAGCTTCAAAGTCCTCAAAAGACATTCTTAGTCTTGAAACACTTCTTCTAAGCTGAACTTACTGTATATCCATACAAAGCTTAGAGAGATATCCTAATCCTTATACACTGATCTTCATTGTAAAGGTTATCTCATTAGTTGGAACCTTACTTCAACCCTTACCTCTTTCAAGTGAGAAAGTGAGAAGGTTGTAGTAGTAGAAGTGGTAGGAGCTGACTGTTGAGAGAAGAACAGTTCAGTTCTGAGTTGAGAAGAGGGTACTAGGACTCTAGACATCCTAGGGATCAATTCACCAAGGAGTGGTGTTATTGATCAAGTGCACCTTGGCACTATAAAATAAGTTAATTCCAAGAGTGAAGGAATTATCCTGTTAAATCAGGGAAAGTGGATGTAGGAGCTTGAGTCTCTGAACCACTATAAACTCTTGTGTTGATTTACTTTCAAGCACTATCATACATTCAACACTGCACAAAACTGATTCACAAAAAGAACTTACACTCAAAGACTGTGCAAAACTGTATTGGACAAGTTCCCTGAAACTAAACTGGATTGCTTTGAATTGACTAAGTGATTTCAGAAACTAAAGGAGTCTAAACTTAAAGGGCCAACCACTATTCCGCACATATAACTCCCCTAGATAGTTATTCAACTAAGTACTCAATAGTACTTAGTAGTCTGATTATCTTAGAAGAGTTAATCATCTTCAGCAGAGTTGTCCAAGACAACCTTGATGAGCTCTGGTTTGATCAAAAGTTGAAAAGAATTGCATACAAGTGTATTCCCCCCCCCCCCCACACTTGTTATATACTCCTTTGAGGACCAACACCATGCAACAAATCTTCTCTGAACTCAAAGCCTATGAGTTTGACCTCAACAGAAGAAAGCCAGGTGAGGTACCTTCCTTACCAACTAAAGGAGTGGCATTCAAAGCCAAAACTGCTGAACCAGAAATGCAGCCCAATCCAAGATCATCAAAGTCAGTCTCCAAAGCTGAGATGAAGGAAGAAATGGCCCTAATGGCAAGGAGGTTTGACAAACTCAACTCAAGGTTTGGTAGATACAAGAAATTCTACCAAGACAATAAGGTCAGGTGAAGGTACAACTCTCCTGAAGTCGAGGCTGAGAACAAAAGGCCTGAAGAAAGGAGATCACAGGACAAGTTCTCTGATAGGAGAAAGTCCAGCAGAGCTGAACCTTCATCATCCAGAAGAAGAGATGAATCTAAGAAAGATGATGATGAAGACATATGTTATAATTGCAAGAAGAAAGGGCATTTTCAGTATGATTGCCCTGAACTCAGCTCAAAAGAAAGAAAGAAGAGGCAAGCTAAAAGAGACAAAAAGTTCACCAACCGAAAAGCCATGATGGCTGGTGATGAGTCTGAAAGTGCTGAAAGCTTCAACTTCTCTAATGATGGACTGTTCTCTAACAGTGATGATGATGATGTGTGCAACATGGCCATAGAAGATGATGATGTATCTTCTACTTCTAGCTCACCATCATTCCTATCACAAAACACTAGTGAGGTCAACGTGAAACTTTCATTTGGAAAGTTGATGGAAGATTTCACTGGATTACAAGAATTTCATGATAATTGTGTGAGAGAGAAAGAAAGGCTATCCATTGAACTTGCAAAACCTTCTGAATCAGTAGTTGATGTCAAGTCTATTGAGTTGTATCAACAAGTCTTGAGAGAACTTGATGAAGCTTCTCTCAGGATAGTTGACCAACAAAAGCAGATTGATGAGCAACTTCTTATTTAGAAGAGAAAGGACTTTGAGCTAAAAATTCTTCATGCTAAATTTGATAACCTCTCACATGAATATGACATTCTTAAATCTAGTGAAGAGAGCCTGAAAATTAAAATGTCTGCTATGAATAAATCCTCTAGAGCAATAGAGGAAATTCAAAACTTCCAAAGACCTATGGCTCAAAAGAGTGGGTTAGGATATGACCCATTTGAATCTTCACCTTGTCTTAGTGTTGCTTCAACAAGTAACACTAAGAGAGTCTTTGTTAAGTCAGTGGCACATCAAGCTGAAAATGAATTAATTCAGCCACTGAATAAAGGAAAGGGCAAAATGTATGAAGTGCCCACTCAAGTACATCAGGGAACTAGGCCCATACCTAAGGAAAAGGCCAAAGTCCCTGAATACAAGAGAAATGGTGTTCAGCAGAGTAGGCCCAATGGAAGGGTAACTCATCTAAACAATATTCAGAGAAGTTGTCCAAGGCATGTTCAGCCTATGTCAAATCTCTTGAGGAAACCTAGGCCCAATGGAAGGGTAACTCATCTAAACAATATTCAGAGAAGTTGTCCAAGGCATGTTCAGCCTAGGTCAACTCTCTTGAGGAAACCTCAGCTGAACAGACCCAAGGTCAACTCTCCTTATGGGTACAATAAAATGAGACAACCAAAACCCTTCATGCCAAAGGGTAATGGTCATCTATATGCCCATCCTCAAAGATTCCCTCAAGTAGCACAAAGAACTCATAAATTCAGGAGGAATGACAACTCTCCTGAAACTTACAGAGTCAACACTTTCACACATTCTTTCCCAAAGGCATTTAAGGGAAAAATTGTGTATGTAGATGCTAGAGGAAAACAACTTAGCCACCTTGAATCAATCAGGGTAATTAGGCAAGTTTGGGTTCCTAAAGGTACAGCTAACCTCTCAGGACCCAAAATTCAAAGGGTACCTAAAGCTTCATCATTGCAGGTACCAAAGGGCCACAAGAAGCTGAGGAGCATAAGCAAAACGACAGCTTGGTACTTGGACAGTGGATGTTCAAGGCACATGACTGGAAACAAACATCTCCTCACTAAATTTACAGAAAAAGAAGGCCCCAATGTCACATTTGGAGACAGCTCACAAGCAGCTACAAAAGATCACCAAAAGGCTGATATTTTGACAAAGCCACTTGCTGAAGCAAGGTTCTTGGAACTTTCAACAGAATTAGGACTTCTTGATCCATGGAAGTTGGACAAGTAAGGCCAAATGGAGTTTATTAATCAAGGGGGAACTGAAGGTGATCTTCAGTAGACTTGGGCAAAGTCTACTGAAATTCAGAAGAGATGACCCAAATCTCATCAGAGAAGTTGAGCAGAGCTCCCTTCAGAACACTTGTCCACAAAGGTTCAGGACACTTGTCCATGTAGGGTCAGATAAGTTGTCTTGGCTATCAACCAAATCTTGGTCTGATAAGAACCTATTTTGGGTAATCATTGCGTACTTTGATGGCTGTCCAATTCCTCTTTAAGTCATCACCTTTTCAAAGATTTAATTTGTCCCCTACCCAAAAAGTCACTTTCAATGTATTAAATGTCAAGATTTAACTCTTGTTTGCATTAAACATTTCGAGCCACTATCTACCTTGATAACCCCCCACCCTTTAACTAATATTAACTCCTTCCCACGTTTTGAATAAAAACTGTTTTCAAAACTGTTTCATCAATTTCAACCGTTGGATCAATTTTTGGCCAACTCCCCTGAATTAATCCTGGTCATTCAAAATTTGATTTCCTCTTTTGCCAACCTTTGAATTGCCTTAAGACTTACCTACTCAATGACAAACATTCCTTCTGGAATATACTTCAAGTCTTAAGAAGCCCCCAAGTTTCATTTCTTCCCCACGCATTCTATCAACTCTTGAAACCCTAATTTTCTAACTCTCTCAAAACTTCTTACTGTTCTATCAATGGCACCCAAAGTAAGACCAGAGATGGTGGTAGATTTCTCCAACAAGGAATTAGACCTTGATTTCAACTATCTCAGTAAAAAAAACAACCTCATTTTTGAACCCATAGTATCCTTTGACAGTGAAGCGCCTGAAATCACTCCCACCTTGAGATGGTTGAGAAGAGCTGGTCTTCAAAAGTTCATGGAAAGCAAGCCCAGTTCTTGTCTAGAGCAATATATGGCAGATTTCTTTGCCTTTCTCAAATGGAAAGGCAAGGCAACTAGAGGTGATGTGTCAACAAGGTTGACATATGTTGCTGAAGGTGATGAAGAGGAAAAGTCTCACAGAGTCAAATTCACAGAAGAGGACCTTGAAGATGCCTATGGATTGCCCTCAAAAGGAAGGAATCCAGAAGTTTATGGCACAGGGCATGAGCAAGAAATGGCTCAAGAATGGCTTCTCATTCTAGGTCCCATCTCCTCAACCCAACACAAGAAGACACTCAAACCTAAGTTTCTCACACTCTTTGAGGTAGTGACAAAGAGCTTGTTAAGCAACACTGGGAGCATGGAGCAAGTAAGCTATCCCAGAATTAGGATCATGGCTGTTGTGATTGATGCTAGTGACAAGGACATCAAATTCAATTGGAGGGATTTCATCATGGGAGAGATGATGAAAGAAAAGGCCAAGTTCAAGGTGAAAGCTCACTTGAAAGTGGTGTTGGAAGGCAAACTAAAATACTGCACTAGGGCAAGTCTGCTGATAGAAAGGTTCTCTCATTACTCAGAAATGCAGACCTTTGCCAAACCCCTTCCAGCCCAGAAAATTATGTTCAGAAAGTTATCTAAGAAGTCTGAACAAAGGAGACAGCAAATGGCCAAACCTGCTGAAGAAGAGGTTGAGAAGAAGCCCAAGATGAAGCCAAGGACAAAGGATAGGGCTGTAAAGACAAAGAAACTATCCCAAATTCCTTCAGAAGAGAATTCGGGTGCTTCAGCAGAAGTGGATGAAGTTGTTGCTGAAGGAGTGCAAGTGCCCTCAGATTCTGAGGAGATAATGGAAAGATTTCCAATGGTGGTAAAGAAGAAGAAGGGAGAGAAGAGGATCAGAGAATTTGTCCCTGATGAGGAAGGAAGTGGAAGCTCAAGAGCTAGCAAGAGAAGGGCCAAGCCTTCTGAAAAGATGCTAGAGCTTCAGGAGGAGCAGACTTTGCAATTAGCTCTAAGGGAAAGTAGAGCTGAAAGTAGAACAAAGTCTAAGTCTAAAAGTCCAAATCCAACTCCCCTGAATCTGGAACTCCAGAATCCAAGCTTCCTGAAATGCAAACCTTTGAGCCCAACTCTCCTGAAACCCATATAACCCCCCAAGACCAACCCATCATCCCTCTAAACCTAACAAAGAGATATTCTCATGAGGGAGCTGCTCAAAGAGGCCCAATAGATGTATTGGCTGATATTGCAGTAGATGAGTCAAGATTGTTGTCACCCCTTGACTCATCCATGCTGAATTACTCTAAGTTCCTAGAAGTTGTTCTATTTGTGCCAACTCCCCTGAGCAAAACCACTTCAGAGCCATTGCTCTCAAAAGCAACTTAAGAAACCATTGCTGAACCCAATCTCCCTGAAGCCAACCTTGAAACCAACCCTTCTGAACCCAGAGCCAACTCTCCTATAACCCAAAGTCCCCAACCTAGTGGAGATGAGGAGGAGTATACCTATGAAGGTATGCTCAGAGGTGGAGCCAGAGCTATTGTGGATAGTTTGTATCCCAATCTTGCTGAATTCCCAAGATTACAAAGGCAGTTCCATGATTTGAGAGCTCTAGTTGATGTTAAAGACAAGACCATCATGGAGATTGCCCAAGTTATACAAGATAAGGGAGCAAATTGGTGGCAAATTGAGGAGAGTAGGCTGCTACACTTTGCTGGAGTACACAAGACAAGATTCCTGATTGATGAGGAAGTCTTTGCAAAGCTGGTAGCAGACAAAATTGCTGAAGAGAAGGACAAAATTGCCAAAGGGATCAAACACCCTGAAAGTAGCTCAAATGATGATGACAGTAATGATCCCACTGATCCCAACCCCCCTGGTCCCAAACAGCCAATCATTCATTACCTTACCTACCATATGAGGGGCTCTGTATCTTCAGAGGTGTTGACCAAAGATGGTAACACAGCCAAAGATGCATCAGCCAGTGAAGGTTCTTCTGAACCCAAGGCACAGCTTAATGATGTTGAAGCCTCCCCACTAGAAGCTGGTTTGGTTAAGACCTCATCAGTGTCAGTAGAGTTGGACACTGACCAGCTCTGAACCATTCAGGATGACTCAGTGGCTTTTGAACCAAGCACTGTGATCTCCCAACAACTGCCTTCTTTGAACCCTATCAATGGTAGAGAAGCTGCAGGTTTAGGTGTTGGAGTTGAAAAGGATGATTTAGTCAAAAAATCAGAGGAAGTAGAGGATGAGAGAAATGTGATCATCAGTAGGATAGTGAGTGTACCACAAAATGAGGGTGATATAAGTGAGGAGGGGCAGGCTATTCTTGAAGTCAAATATGAACTTCAGGAATCCCTTGATGAAAGGAGGCCTGTCCCTGTATGTGAGGAAATTAATGATGAAGGGAGAAAAGAAAGAGTTGAAAATGAGAAGAAGACTACTGATGTATCAAAGTCTTATGCAAAAAATATTGAGGGAGATGAGAGCCTTTTTTATAACAAATTTGATTTTTCTAACTCTACAGATGTAACCCTTGATCAAATCTTTGTTGATGATGTGTTTACAGTTGCTCCTGTACAGGTTGATACAAGTATGGCTCAAACTATCCTTGGAGAGCAATCAGCAAAGTTGGACACCTTAGTCCATCAAGTGGAAACTGCCCATGCTGAGACTTCAGAAGCCTTGGATGAGCAAGGTAGAACCTTGGCATTAGTAGAGATGAGGCTGACTGGCTCTAAAGAAGTGGTGTTACCCACCATTGAAGCTAGGATCCGTGGAGTAGAATCTGGTTTGCAAACCATCTCCACTGAAGTTCAGAAAGCTAAGGAAAGCATGGAGTCCTTCACCAAGGAGGTCAGAAAAGATCAAAAGCTGCTGATGGACAACCACAATAAGAATGTGAAGGCTCTGAAATTGGTTGTCAAGCAAGCAATAGGCAAGAAGAATGCCCTTCAGAGGAGAAGAGCAGAGGAAATGAGGTTAGCCATGGTCAAAGCAGCCTTAGAAAAATTCACTCAGGAGGTGATGGCCAAGATTGCTAAATCTGCAGTGGCCAACCTTACTGATTTCCTTAAGGCTACCCTCGATGCATCCCTCAAAACAACCATAGAGCAGGTTATGGAGCAGAAAATGAAGCTTGTTCTTGCTTTTCTAAGTTTAAGCAGTGACAGAATGCAGAACATACATGATGAGAATGTATATCTGCTTGAGGAGATGAAATCACTAAATCTGGCACAGTCCCTGATGGCCTCCACAATGAGTGATCTCAAGCCCTAGTGCTTTGATTCTGCCAAAAAGGGGGGAAACAAAAAGAGCAAGGACAAAAGGTGCCTTGACCATTGGAGAAGGAAGCAAGGGAACAGACAATGTGCCTGAAGCCAAAGGAAAATGAAAAGTAGTCCAAAACTTGGAAGATTTAGATGAGGATGAGAAATTAGTTATTGCTCTGAAGAATTCTGTGGCATCTGCTCAGGAAGAAGGAGCAAGACTTCAGCAAAGACCTGGAGGTGAAGTGTCAGGATTGGTCAAAACTACTAAAGGTGTCCAAACTAGAGGACAAATCAAGAAGGCTAAGGGAAAGAAGAGAAAAGTTGAAACATTCACTGACTTTCCCAACAGCTTAGATCTACCTCCTGAATTCAGAGTAGAAGAAGAAGTGCCTACTTCTAAGAAGGTCAAAGCTGCTGAAAAGGTCAAGGTTGCTGAAAAGGACAAGATTGTTGAAACTGAGTCTGCTGAAATCCCCAAGCCTACTAAAACTCAAGAGGATGTTGAAATGCTGTTTGAAGAAGGTTTTGGAGCTGAACCAAAGAAAAAGACTCCAGTGCTAGCAAATGATCCATCTAAGATCTTTATGGAAGGCTATGGCAAAGATGCTGAAACTCAGCAAAAATTGGCCATGATGAGAGCTCAAGAGAAAATGGATCAAATAATGGAAGCCAACAGGGCTAGAGACAAAAGAAGAGCAGATTTCCAGAAGTCAAGGAGGAAGAGGGCTACCTACAACAAACTGAAGCCACAGCTGCTGATTCAGATGAACACCAAATATCCACACATGGATAGATGGGTTCCAATCCAGCTGAATGACAACTGGGAGGAAGCCAAAAGGGAGTTTGTCTATGATTACTATGTCATAGGCAGATGGATGGAAGAAGATCTCAACTCCACTTTCACTCAGTTTATGATTGATTATCACAGGGAACTCTATCAACAACTTATTGTTGTTGCTGATATGGCAAGAATTGAGTTCAAAGCCCCTGCACCAATCATTTACATGCCCCCAAAGAAAGATGGCTTCATTGACCAATCTTAGATATTTCAAGAGTTCATCTAGATTCTGAAGCTGAATAGGATGGTACTTGGGCCCAAGGGAACCAATCAAGAGGCAATGGAACTGAAGAAGAGGGTGTGGGCACAATATGGGATGGTGCCACCTCCTGAAGATAATCTCTGAATTTGCTAAGTCCTCCTGACCCTTATTTGCCTTTAGTGCTGAACTGGATGAATATTTGCTCATGACTGTTGATATTGCTGAATTGGTTATCTCTGCTGAAATCTGATTTAAGTCTGTTGATTCATGTTTTGCTCTGATCACATGTTTCTTTATGCACATGATCATAAGTTTGCTCTGATAATATGATGTATTTCTGTAATTTCTCTGATTCATGCTCTGATAAGTTTGTTTAACTATCATCATGCTTGTAGTGCCAATGATTATATGAATGATAGTTGAATGTTTTGTGAATCAAGAGATAACATCCCATTGTCTCAACTTGCCTGACTTAAACCTATATGCACTTAAACTGTGATTACACTAACATGTTTCTTTCAGGAAATTTGACCTAAGTCTCATCTACTGAAGGTATATGTAATAAGTGTAGTCAAGTCATCTTCGCATAGATTGTATAGGTTTTGGCATCATCAAAAGGGGGGAAATTGTTGGGAATAAAATGGGAATTTTGATTAAGATACCAAAACCCCTTGACCCAGGAAAGTTTCAAGACAAGCCCAACTGTGCTGATAAGGTCAAAGCTACTGATATAAAGCCATGAATGCTCAAAGACCATCAAGAGACATCCATGGAAAGAGAAAAGTGCCAAGTCATCTAAAGAGCAAAGCCAACATTGCTGATAAGCAAACTCTGCTGAAAGTGATAAGCAGAACTGTCCAAGTGATAAGGAATGTTGTCCTTATCATAGGACCAACCATCAGAAGTGATGTCCATGTTTGATCAAGTGAATCTTGAAGTCAGACATTGGGAAGAGTGCTTCAAGGACATGTCACAGTCGTTTACTTCCCAAATTAAGGACATGTCACTTTCAAGAAACTGTCTTCCAGTTGCAGAGTTCAAGTAAGAAAAATATAGGCAATTTAAGGTTGTCTTTCCAACGGGCAAATCCTCAAATTGTTCTATAAATACAGAAGTGTGGAGACCTTTGAAGGCAACCAACTAGTGATCAACAATTCTGAAGCTACAAGCTCATAAGCCTTTCATAGCTCTCAAAAGACATTCTTAGTCTTTCAAACACTTCAACCTAAGCTGAAATACATTGTATATCCATACAAGCTTAAAGAGATATCCTAACCTTTTACACTGAGCTCATTGTAAAGGATATATCAACCTAGTTGGAACCAACATCAACCCTTATACCTTTCTAGAAGAGAGATAGAAGGTTGTTGTAGTAGAAGTGTAAGGAATTCACTGTTGAGAGAAGAACAGTGCAATTCTGAGTTGAGAAAGAGTACTAGGACTCTGATATCCTAGGGATCAAGGCACCAAAGAGTGGTGTGGTTGATCAAGTGCACCTTGGCACTATAAAACAAGTAATTCCAAGAGCGAAGGAATTATCCTGTTCAATCAGGGAAATTGGATGTAGGAGTTTGAGTCTCTGAACCACTATAACTCTTGTGTTGATTTACTTTCAAAGTACTTTCATTCAAACAGCACATTCATACACAAGCACACAAACTGATCTTAAAGTCATATACTCTAGACTGTGCAAAACTGCATTGGGACAAGTCCCCTAAAAACCAGTTTAAGTGTTAAGAAGATTTCAGAACTAAAAAGGAGTTTAAACTAAAAGGCCAACCACAATTCCGCACATATAACTCATTTAGATAGTTATTCAACTAAGTACTCAATAGTACTTAGTAGTTTGATTATCTTTTAAAGAGTTATACATATCAGAAGAGTTGTCCAGGACAACCTTGCTGAAGACAGTTTACTCTAGTTTGAAAAAGATTTGCATACAAGTATATTCCCCCCCCCCCCCATACACTTGTTATATACTCCTTTCAGGACCAACAAAACTCATTATATTTATGCAAATTGGAAGTTGAATGGTAAATTTCTTACATTTTGAGAGTTAGATTGTCAGCATACATGAGTAGAACTGGCGGGGAAGATTTTTGGATTGCTTAAAAATTGGAAAATTGACTCCAAAATATTTTTTATCACCTTAGATAATGCCTCTAACGATGATAAAATGCAAAAAACTTTAAAAGAAAAACTTAAATTGCAAAATGGCTTGCTATGTAAAGGGGAATTTTTCAATATAAGGTGTTGGTCCCAAGTAGTTGAGTGTTAAGATTAGAATGAGCCTAAAAGTCTAGAGGGGGGTGAATATACTTTTCAAACTTTTCTAAAATATCAGAGATTAACAATGCGGAATATCAGATTTATGAGCCCTTAACAAGATTATACTCAACTATCGATTATGAACTTTACTAGTTTATCCTGCAATTAAGTCTTAACTCGTCTATTCAACTAGATTTCACAATCTTGGTGATTATACGAATTCTAATAAGAACAATAAAAAATATAAACTGTAAGTAAATCAAACACAAGATTTATAGTGGTTCGACAACTTTTCTACATCCACTCTCACAAACACCAGTTCGTGATATTTTATTAATCTACTCTTGTGGCTTTAAGTCTCAAGATATAAGACTTCGATCTTTTCGACTACACTTCCAAGTGTATCTTAGATCTTATAACTAGTGATTTTCTCAAGCAACTAGCAAGCTTGTTACAAACTAAAAACAATAAAACTAAACAGTAAAACTTCTCTGCTTTCCGAATAAGCCTTCTTGAATCAACTCGGTTATTCTGGGCTTCTTCTTCTTTTTAACTCTGTGAGTGTTTAGATTTCTTGCTTTGATTGCTTCAATATGCGTAGTTTCAGCAGTCTTCTCACGTTGAATGTCTTCATCTATTTATAAACATCTCCTCATCAAGAACAGTTTGTTATCCAACAACCTTTCTTGATAACTTCTCTTAACAAACTCTTGTAACCGTTTCTTGAATTGTATCTTGCATATGTGACGGTTATTTAGTTACTTCAGTTATAACTAACTTCAAGTTTCCTTTTTAATAACTTCCATAAGACTTCACTTTTACTTTTCTCTTGACTTGACTCGTCTAGTCTTCAGCATATTCTACACTTAGAATATTTCTGACTTCTTCATATCTCGTCTGGTCTTGTTCAAGTCTTCTAGTCTTCATAGTCTTCTTGTCTCTTTGTCCTATCTAAACTAATTAATCTATTACATTACATTAAACTTTATAGATCAGCTTAGTCATCCTAAAGACTATTACAACAGAATGTATATGAGCTTCTATACATCAATTAAAGCTTATCTTATAAACCTATCTTTATCAAGTTGTATTCATTATTTATACTTAACCATATTTCAGTATTACTTATTTAGTCATCTGATCTTGTCTTTATACAAGACGACTTCCATAACAGATCACTCTACACTTAGAATATATTCAAGTCTTCTTTTGACTTATCAAAACTCATCTCATCATCAAATAGAACTTGTCTTAGGATTCATATCCCAACATAAGGTGTTGTGCATACATCTTGAATATTATTGTTCAAGAAGTCATAAAATAGGTGAATGAACCTTTGAGTAAAATAAGAGAAAGTGTGAAGTATGTGAAGGGTTCGGAAGGAAGATTGAGATAGTTTCAAAAATGTGTTAGTGAGTGCACTTAAGTGATTTTTGTGGTTGTTTTTTTAGGTTGGATGTGTCAACTAGATGGAATTCCACGTACGTGATGCTTGCAAATGCTATTAAATATCGTCGTGCTTTCGCTAGTTTAAGATATGAGGATACTAACTACAAAAGTTGTCCATCAAAAAAAGAATGGGAAAGAGCGGTGAAGATGTGTGATTTTTTTTTGGAGCCATTTTATAACATCACCAACTTGATATCGGGATCGTCTTACCCTACCTTTAATTTGTACTGTATGCAAGTTGCATGCATAGAAATGAAGTTGAATGAAAATTTAGCTTGTAAAGATTATAAAATCAAAGATATGGCAGCAAAGATGAAGATAAAATTTGATAAGTATTGGGATGAATATTCTGTTACTCTTGCACTTGGATGTGTTCTTGATCCAAGTGCAAAGTTGGAGTTTTTTAGCTATTGTTATGGGCAGGTTTATCCCAATAATCATCAAGAGAAGGTGGATAAAATTAAGACATCTTAGTATAAGTTTTTTGATGAATATATGGAAAAGTATGGTGGATCTTCAAGCTCATCTCAATTTAACTCATCAATAAATTGTACATCCCAATGTCCTTAAGGACAAACAAGTTTGAGTGGGATAACCTCATTTCCATCAAAACCATCATTGCTTAATGTAAGTTTATATTAATTTTATTGAATCAACTAATTCATTTGTAGAGTTTTAATATTATTAATATGTTTATGTAAATTTGTAATGGCACGAGTTTCATAAAAGAAAAAGACAAAGACTTCAAATGATGTTTACATGCAAGAAGAATGCATTGATGGTGAAGTGAACGCCCTTGATTATTGGAAGGTGAACAAGCATCGATTTCCTCAACTTGCAATCATGGCTTGTGACATTTTAAGCATTCCAATCACCACAGTGGCATCAGAATCTTCATTTAGCATTGGTGGTCGTATCTTGCACAAGGATAGAAGTTGTTTGCTTGGTGAAATTGTGCAAGCCCTCATATGTACCCGTAGTTGGTTGCACGGTTTTAAAGAAATTGGACCCTCTGCTGGTATTTATAACTTAATATTTACAATTTGCATTCAATTTTAGTTATTTTCCTATTTTGATTTTCTTATTTTGTGTCTACAGTTGTTCGAGAGACGGAGGAGATACATTTTTCTAAGCAGGATTCCAACATTATGATTGATGATGTTGATTTTTTTTTAATTAAACTTTGTTATTGTGTTTTTTATTTTATTTTGACATTGAAATTTGAACTTATGCATTATTTATAATTCTATTATGGACTCGTCTTGTATATTAATGTTATAATGGTTATGGTCGTTTATGAATTATGCATAGTTACTAGTTAGTATATAATTTTTGCTAGAAATATTTTTAAAAAAAATTATGTAGGGCTGGGCTGGCCCGCTAGTCCAGGATGGGCTAGACTAGGCTCCCATTTTGTAGGCCCGACCAGTTCGTGGGTCGGCCCAATCTAGCCCATGAACATCACTTGGCCCGTTGGGCTGGGTCGGGCAGCCCGAATTGCCAGCTCTATCTACGCCTTTAGCAAGTGATATTTAGTTATTCTAATGGATCTCTCTTTGGTGATCAGACCCTGTATTTTTTATTGATTTGGACGCTATAATTTGGTCATGAGCATGAAGGTCTTGAAGAGGATGTTATTGAGAAAGAAGAATGAATACAAGCTGAGATTACTTTATGAGATATGTATTCACGTTATGTGTGTAGGAATGAAAAATACTAACTTAGTTAGTGGGCCAAACAATGGTAATGGGCCTTTGCTTATTTTAATGGTAATGGACCTTTACTTATTTTAATCATTATTGGGCTTATTTATTTTATTATTTTTGGTCCATTAGTTATTTCTAGCCCATTAGTTGTTCACTTTTGGAACAAATAGGGTTCGAGCTTCAATAAGAATGGATATCAGAATTATAGTCAATTCCTTCTTCTCGGTTCTACAAGAAAAAAGGTTTAATACTACATTAATTTTAATACACTACAATAGAAATGTATTATAAACTAGTCTATTAGTACACTGAATTCCCATGACATAAAACTACACTAGTATATGACCTATCAATACACTATTAATTAAATGTCATAATAAAGACTCTTAAGACCTTTTTAATAGTGTAGTATTAACTTTATTTTAATTTTGAAGAATTAAAATTTTTTAATTTATAACATAATCTATTTTAATTCTTATTCTAATTCTCGTAAAAAAAAAAAGCGGGAGTGGTTAGAATTAATCCGCGCTAAAAAAAAAAAAAAAAGAATGAAAACTTAAAATCGTGGTCAAATTTATTTGTAATATTTCTTATTTTTATAATATTTATATACATATATTTAGTTTATTTTTAAATTATATAATTTCTATATTAGAGATAAATATACAGAGCATATTTTAAATTCTAATTCTACAGTGTTAAAATTCCCAAACCCTCATTCTCGATCCTTCTTTGCCCAAACCCTATATCTCCAATATATTCTTCTTCTGTAGAAGTTTAATTCTCTTGAGATTTCTATTATGGATTTCTTTAATAAATGTAGAAGACGAGCTAGAAGCAGTTTTAATTCTCTGGATCGGAGATCCCAAGGTAATTGATTATCAATTTTTTCTTTTCTTATTCAAATTTCTCCTTCTAGGCTTACGATCGATTTTCGGTTTGGCAGATGGTGTCCGATACGAGTAAGAAGAAGGCAACTCAGAAGAAGGTTGTTGCCGCCGCCAAGAGAGGAGGCAAGGCTCCGGGTGCCGCCTCAATATCCAAGGCGGATGCATCAAAGAACGGTGGCAAAGTCGATTATTTGGCCAGAGAAGTCGCCGATTTTCATATATCCGATCGAACATGTACTGGAGTTCTTTGTTCGCATCCTATGTCTAGAGATAATCGGGTAAGTTCCTCGATCCATTACGTTTTGTATCGATTATTGAAGGCAAATGTGTGTAATAAACATATTATAGAATTGTGAAACTGGGATGTTTAAGTAATTTATCTTCCTAGAGCCGACATATGATTTACATCCAATGGAAAATTACCCAAATCACTTTGGAGAAGACATAAAAAGTTTGTTCATGTATAAGAGTGGGCTTGATGATGTTACCATTTTAGTTGTAGGCTATATACAACATGATGGAATATGTACCCTATCAGCCCCACCTTTCATGGTCTTAATAGGCCTTACTCCTTTTAAAGTTCTTACCCGTCAAGGTAGACTTTGAAAGCTAATCTTCAGGGTTCGGCTCTGTAATACAACTCTGATTGAGCATTTATATAAAGCTTATAGTGCTGCTAATAGAAATAGTGGATAGGCAATGCAGTCATTTGTAAAATTGGTAGATATCATGTTCTTGGACCTTGAAAATTTAAATGTTCTCTCCATTGATTGAGATGATGCTTACGTTGCTTGATCTTAAACCAAAAAAATGGAATTAATTGCAATAATTGAATTATAAGTTTAAATATGCAGGTATGAATGGATGCCCCTTTGCAAGTTTGTGAGACATGGATTAAAAGGGATTCGCACGAGGCTGAAAAATCAAAGGTGTGTTGATATGTTGGTCATCGAATGTATTATTCATTTTTCTTTCAGCATATAAATTTACTGTATGATGGAAATATGAAAAGGTACATTCTTTCACATATTGTTAACTTCTTACAAGTCTTTGCTAATGTATGAGCCCATTGAACAATTAATAGGGAGCTTAAATTTAAGTCTTCAAGTGTTGTTATTAGAGTTTTCATAGCATGACCATATCGACTATTAATATGCAATAACCTGCATTTAGATTTTGTGCAAAACTGGTTGCATTGATAATTTCAAGGAATATCAATTTGAAGGATTACATTTAAGAGGTTTAATCCATATATCTTGTTATTACAGAATCATAGATGTCAAAGTGTGGTTTCCTTTGGTAAAATTAAGTCATGTTTTCTTTATTTCTATGGAGACATGTGATGCAACTTGTAGCCTGGTTTTCACAACTGAAATTGGATAAACTGCTATAGTAACTCCACTAAAAATCTCAGCCCCCCAAAATTTTATTTTGTCAAGCTAGCCTACGGGTAAAAGAGTAGAGTGAATATACTTAACTATTATTGTTGTCATAATTTTGCTTGAGGCCTGTGATTCATTGATGATTAAATAATTATTTGCCTATATTGTTTGATTGTGAATTGAATGCCTTTTCTCAATTAATTGTGAGGTGTTGAGAGGAAGATAAAAAAGTTTTTTTTAATTTTTATCTGAGGCATTTTTTGTACAATTTACTCATGTAAAATGCTACCTGCTTTTGTAGGGGAGGAGCAGAATATCTGGATTCAGAAGGATGAAAAAATGGATCAATTTATTGCTCCAAATTGGAGGATCATATGGCCTAATAGTTTCTTTTTTGTAAATGACTAGTGCAGAGATTTGTATCATTTAGTTGTTCAGAAATTATGTGATGTTTTTTTTCGAAATGTTATTAAGTACAAAATATCTTCAATATTATTCTCACATAAAATTATTTTCTAATCTATTTTTATTGTGGTTATTATTTTATTATAATATTTAATTATTATTATTATTCCTAATCGAAAATAATACTAATATTTACAAAAGATATTATCATGACACTTAATCATGTAGTATTAGTTAAAATTGAATATTATGGTAATTGAAAATTATTTTAATTAATAATTCAATCATGACATTTAATATTGTATTATTAATTAATATTTAAAAATTAATATGATTGATTAATTAAGTGTAGTTTAAATTATATTTGGATGACATTTAAAAATGTCTTAATAGATTGATATCTAATATTACATTAGTTTAGAAGACACTTTAAGGAATTGTCATAATAAATAAAATGTAATAAAAAGTGGCTTGAAATGACAAATTTAAATGTCAACAAAGGCATTTTTTCTTGTAGTGCTCAAACCTTCTATCTCTCTCAATATATCTTCTATCTATTTCGATTATTATTTCAAAAATTATATAAAAGTATGTGGATTTCAAGAGTAGTGATGGGATCACTACAAATGGTATCCAGAGCCACCGATCTTTGGGCATGCTAGAGGACGCTAGCTTCGCGGATATTGAAGATACCCAGAAAAGATTGGAAGATTTATTCCTTGTTGAATCAACAAAAAGAAAAAAAAAACCTATGGAACAAAAACTCCAGGAGCAGGTTTCTGGAATTAAAGTTAAGATGCAAGGCCAATTCATGAATATTAACAACAAGTTTGATTACATTGCAAATACTTTGGATGTTATTCAACTACATCTACAAATTGGGAACAAAGGCAAAGAACCACAAAATGATGAACTAATCCTTGAGGAAGTTTTTGTGTCTTATTAGTGAAGACTGCAATACCAAATCTCAACAAATTTTAGAGCCGATTCGAAGTGAAATTAAGGGAAATAGATCAGATGTCATAGCGGATTTGAATTTCGATTGAGATCGTAAAACACACTATGATGGCTCGATTCACTCGGTGGTGAATAAATTGGAAGATGCACATGAGTTAGTTGATATGGACGCGATATATGCGGTGTTAGAGGAATGTAAATCAGTTTACACGAGTGTAAGCTATAATTTGTCGGTGATTCTTCATCTGATGTTTACGCTCTAACCGAAATTGAGTAATCAAATAAACCTACCAATTGACAAAGCCATGAATCTAGCAAAGGTGGAAGAGGTAAAATTTGGTGATGTAAAATTTTGCTAAAACCTCACTGGTCGTGTCATTGCAATTATATCATCAACTAGACGTTGGGTAAGAGAGTTGCTTTCCTCTAATGAATTTCTTGGTGATGAATATTGGCCACCCCCTATGATTTTATTGTTATGCTTCTATGATTTTACCTACCTGGTTTAAGATAATTATGTTGCTTTAATGTGTCGTGATCGGGCTAGAAGTTGTGCCTCCTTATCTGCCTAAATATGAGATTTAATTTGCTTATTAAATTGCCTATTTGTTTGAGTTGGGAAGACAATTGAGGATTGTGAAACATATGGTATATGTGGTTTTTTATTTGAGGGCATGTAAGTCATTTGATTTCTTCAGGAGTAGCATGGCATATAATGTAAATGGGGGTGACAAGATTGAATCAACAAAAGTAGAATAATCATATGCAGTTTGGTTCAGGGAATGATTGCAAAAATGGTACATGGGTACAAAGGCATTAGTGATTGAGGTTTCTTCTAATGAATTAGTCAGGGACCTTACCAATAAGACTTCTTAGAAGGCAGTGATACAAATAAGGTGTTTCAGTTCTTACCACGCCGATTGTATGCTTCAATCTATGGATTTACTAGCACTACTTATTGCTATTAACAGTGATCAAGCTTATGTAACACAATTATCTTTTGAAGAGAAGTTATTAGCCCAAGTCGTCTATTTTCAAGTAGCTTTGTTATATATGTAATCTTATGGAGGAAGGCACATTAAAATACACACTGAGGCAGGTTATACCATGGATTTATTTGTTAAAAAGTTTCTTAGGCTTATTTATCCCAAGGTCTCAGATCCATTTTTCCCTATATTTGTCTATATTTTACTTTCTTCCTACTCAAGCATGAACAAGAAATTTTCTTGTTTGGAGATTCTGAATGGTTTTAGTATTACAATGTACGAACTGGGAATTTAGTTGATAAATTGGGGAGCATGTTATTCTTGTGCAGTTTTGAACGTGGCTCTGGACAAGCTCGATTTCCTTGAAGCAAATTTCAGTCTAGCAAACAAGGTGGTAGATGATGAATAAAGCCAGGATACTACTTGGGATTATGGCATGATTGTGGTGAATACCAAATATGAACTTGGAAAAGAATCTTACTGCACAGTGCTTTTGATTGAAGAAGTTCATATTGACAAGGAAATCTTGAGGTTGTGTTTCAAAGAAGTAAAGTTTGATCTTAATTTCAAGAAACAACCTATTGACGATGCTTTCAAAATGGAACAGTCAAGGGTGCTGAAACTAGCAATTTGGAAAGACTTGGAGTTCATATGCAACACATTTCAGAATTTTGATCCTTGGGGACAAGGATCTAAAAAACGAGGGAGTATTGTTATGAGCATGAAGGCCTTGAAGAGGGAGTTATTGAGAAAGAATAATGAATATAAGCTGAGATTACTTTATGAGACATGTATTCATGTTATGTGTGTAGTATGAAAACTACTAACTTTGTTAGTGGGCCAAACAATGGTAATGAACCTTTACTTATTTTAATCATTATTGGGCTTAGGTATTTTATTATTTTTGGCCCATTAGTTATTTCTAGAGTATTAGTTGTTCACTTTTGAAACAAATAGGGTTCGAGCTTCAGTAAGAATGGATATCAGAATTACATTCAATTCATTCTTCTCGGATTCCCTCTCTCAAACCTTCTATCTCTCCCAATATCTTTTCTATGTATTTTGATTATTATTTCAAAAATCATACAAAAATATATGGATTTCAAGAGTAGTACTAGTGATGGGATCTCACTACTAGTTTCTTACTATTACGGGCCTTGATCTTTCCTTTCTTTTGCAGACGACTATTGAAATTTTTTAGAATTCTCGTGAACTTCGTGTTCTGCCTTCGACACGTTTATGTGACAACGTACAACAGTGCGGTCTTTCCTAGTTAGAATCCGATATTTCATAAACTTGCAAAGTATATTTTAATTACTCCCTTCGTCCCAAAGAACTTTTTACTCTTTTCTTTTCGGCCTTTTAGAAACTCCACCCTTACAATATCCATAAAATTATATAAAATGTTACTATTACTTTTAGGGTCCACACATAAACACAAGTCAACTCACTTATTATAATATTTTAAAAAAAGTGGGTGCACTTACTTATGAAAGATTCTTTGGGATGGAGGGAACATTTGGCATTTGCTATCATCTTTCGCTAATCTAATTCATGTTGGTGACTATAAGCCTGATAGGGTATACTGCAATATCGAAGAAGAATATGATAACAAGTCGAGTCAAGGGAATCTCTTTTCCCGCAGAACAGAATACGCCCATGTGGTGCTCGACTGGTAACGGCGTTCTGTCCCCAAAGGTAAAATGACTTCTTCTTCGTACACAGTAACACCACTGTATACGAAGCCTCGGCGAACGTACTAAGTACGAACTGAACACACACACGGAAGAAATATTCCGGCAACACACGGAACTGAATCCGGAAGAGAGAGGAGAGGAGAGAAGAGAGGAGAGCAGAAGGGGGCGAAAATCAGCGTAAGAGATTATGAGGGAGAGCCTGGTATATATAGGCAGGAAACCCTAGGTGGTTGCAGAATTCGTGGGTTGAGGTGCGAAAAAATCGCAAACGTGGAGAAAGTCAAGTCTTGAAGACCAAGTTTGACGAATTCCAGAGAATTCTGTAAGGTTCTTTGAAGCATTTCGAAATGGGTCAACCTGTAACCGAATGGGTCGATCTGATCCAATTCCTGAGTTGGGCTTTCGGAGTTTTTGGGTCTGCAAAAAGATAGGCGGGCCCCAAAGACCAATTGCCAAATCCGAAGCCGAGCCGGCCAGCCAGACGGGCGCGCGCGCGCGTGTGGCCCTTTGGGGAGTGTACCCCTTATACATAGTTGAACTCCATTCCTACTTCAATACCTTTAAAGTCTTTAAATGTTTTGTAGGCTTTCTATGTGGGACATGTGACCCTTCACATTCCCACACCTCAAACTCAAGTTGAACCATTCAACTTCATCAATTAATTTCTCACTCACCTTAACTCAGTTTTGAGATATTAAATATACCACGTTCATCTACTCCGCGAGTAGATCGACTATGTCACGTTTAATTATTTTATAATTAACGTTTAGTCCATTTAATTAATTAATTAGACAAGGGTATCAAAACCCAATTAATCCCACATTAATTCCAACAATCCCCCACATGAGGGAAAATCGTGTCTATACAACATCAGACTTTGTGTTTAGTTCGAATGAGATCTCCGTGCATCTAGAAAAGTAGTTTTTGGCTTTGAACTTTCCGTAGCCAAACACTATCGGGTATACCGGCGGCTTAGTGGACGCGGTGCCTTGAACTAATCCTCCTTAGTGTATACCTAGTCAACAGTGTCAGCACACTTCAATCTCGTCTTCGTAACGTTCTCACGTTTTTGTCCGTTTTGGCCATGGACGTCCTTTGTGTTCATAAATGTTTGGTCGAAGCGGCCCTCACTTCTCATTTATATAGGTAATCTCCTTTCGAGTATCCCGTTATACTCTAGGAATCATTAAGAGTCGAAGACTCACCCTTTACCACATCTTACGGGTCGTTAACACTTGAGATAGTGTTGTCAGGAATAGTCATGTTTTTCAAGTGTTGTATCACTAACCTCCACAATTTCGTTTTCCCATTGAACCAAGTTCTTGGGATCTCCAGTCATCATGGTTGGGTTTCCACTGCTTTGGTTTTTGTTGTGGGTTTTAGACCCATTCCTTCTACCAGCTTGTTCAATTGATCTCGGTTTATACTCTTCGTGAGCGGATCCGCTATATTGTCCTTTGATTTCACATAATCAATGGACATTACTCCAGTTGATATCAATTCTCTAACGGAGTTGTGTCGACGACGTATGTGTCTCGACTTTCCGTTGTACATGACATTCATAGCTCTGCCAATAGCAGCTTGACTGTCACAGTGTACCGTCACAGAAGGTACTGGTTTGTTCCAACACGGAATGTCTTCCAGAAAGTTACGCAGCCATTCAGCCTCTACAACGGCTAGGTCTAAAGCGATAAATTCTGATTCCATTGTGGAACGGGCAACACACGTTTGTTTCTTGGACCTCCACGACACTGCTACTCCTCCAATAGTGAATACATATCCACTAGTGGATAACGAGTCTTTAGTGTCTGAAATCCAATTTGCATCATTGTATCCTTCGACTACAGCTGGATGTCTCGTGTAGTGAAGCCCATAATCAAGGGTATACTTCAAGTATGTTAATACCCTTTTCAGTGCTTTCCAGTGCTCATGACTTGGATTGTTCGTGTATTGACTCAACTTGTTTAATGAACATGCAAGATCAGGGCGTGTACAGTTCGTGATGTACATCACACTTCCAATGATCCTTGCGTATTCCAGTTGAGCCACTGGTTCAACTCTGTTCTTTTTCAGGTGAACATTTAGTTCTAGAGGTGTCTTAGCAGGTGGATCATCAAAGGCATTAAATTGCTTTAGTACCTTCTCCACATAGTGAGACTGTGTCAAAGAAATTCCATCAGACGTTCTTTTTATCTTGATCCCAAGAATCACATCTGCTAATCCCATGTCTTTCATGTCAAAGTTTCTACTTAAGATGTTCTTCGTATTAACTATGATATTGTGATTGTTACTCATGATTAACATGTCATCGACATATAAGCATACGATAACAAATCCATTTGGTGTATCTTTCACATATACACACTTATCACATTCGTTAATTCGAAACCCATTTGACAACATCGTATTGTCAAATTTCAAGTGCCACTGTTTAGGAGCTTGCTTAAGTCCATACAGTGATCGAACGAGTTTGCACACCTTTTTCTCGTTTCCAGGAGCAACATATCCTTCAGGTTGGTCCATGTATATTTCAGCATCCATCTCACCATTAAGAAACGCCGTCTTAACGTCCATTTGGTGTATTTCGAGATTGTGCAAAGCAGCAATAGCGACTAACACACGAATGGAGGTGATTCTTGTCACTGGTGAGTATGTATCGAAGAAGTCATACCTTTCCATTTGTTTAAAGCCTTTTGCAACTAGACGAGCTTTGTACTTATCAACAGATCCATCTGCTTTGTACTTTCTTTTAAGGATCCACTTGCATCCTAAGGGCTTACAACCTTTAGGGAGATCAACCAACTCCCATGTGTGATTTAGAAGAATAGACTCGTATTCACTTTTTATGGCTTCCTTCCAGAGGTGTGCATCTGGTCTTGCCATAACTTCTTTGATAGTTTTAGGTTCCTCTTCCTCCAAAACATAAGTGATGAAGTCTGAACCAAAATCCTTATCAATTCTAGCTCTCTTACTGCGTCTTGGTTCTTCTTCACTCTCTTGAGTGGAAGGACCAACAGTGTCATCTGTTGCTTCATAAGTTCTTTTATTCGAACTTATTTCCTCTTTTTCCTTAAACGGGAAAATATTTTCAAAGAACACTGCATTCCTTGACTCAATCGTAGTACCTTCTGTCATATCAGGTATTTTAGATTTATGAATCAAAAATCGATAGGCACTACTGTTTGAAGCATAACCTATAAAGATACAATCGACTGTTTTAGGGTCGATTTTAACTTGTTTAGGAAGTGGTACTTCAACTTTAGCCAAACACCCCCACACTTTGAGGTAATTGTATGAAGGTTTTCGTTTCCTCCATACTTCATAAGGAGTTTGATCCTTAGTTTTATGTGGTATCTTATTCAGAATGTGGTTAGCCGACAGAATGGCTTCCCCCCCCCCTACCCAAGTTCTGAGGTAAACCAGAGCTGATTAACATAGCGTTCATCATCTCTTTTAGTGTTCGGTTTTTCCTTTCCGCAACACCATTAGACTGAGGTGAGTAAGGGGATGTCGTTTGATGAATTATTCCTATTTCAACACATAATTGTTCAAACGGAGCTACGTACTCTCCACCTCTATCACTGCGAATTGATTTAATTCGAGTGTCCAATTGATTCTCTACTTCATTTTTATAACATTTAAAAGCTTATATAGCTTCCTCTTTACTTCTTAAAAGATAAACGTAGCAGAATCTTGTACAATCGTCTATAAAAGTAATAAAATATTTTTTCCCTCCTCTAGTTTGTACAAACTTCAAATCACATACATCCGTGTGAATTAGTTCTAGAGGGGCAGTGTTCCTTTCAACAGGTTTAAATGGTAGTTTGGTCATTTTTGCTTCCGTGCATATTTCACATCGTTTGGATGTATCAACGTTGTCAATTTTAAGTAAATCGAGATTTACTAAACGCTTTATGGATTTTAAATTCACATGTCCTAATCTAAAATGTCATAAAGAGGAACACTCAACGATATAAGGAGAAGTAGAAGCAATTTCATTTATAACTTGTTTGCCTTTGGGGCTTACAACCATTGTGCTTAATTTAAACAAACCATTCTCAAGATAACCTTTCCCGAGAAAATGACCAAACTTACTTAGAACTATCTTATCAGATTCAAGGTTAGCTTTTTTCCAGATGTCAGCTTCAGCACCACTGACCTAGTTCCAGCCACTTCAGATGAGGCTTGGTTGCCCATAACCAGCTTTCTCTCATCAGTAGGAGAGTAGTTGGAGAATGCAGACCTCTCCGAGCAAACATGGCACGTGGCACCAGTGTCCACAAACCATTCTTTCTTATTGTACACCAAGTTGACCTCCGTCACCACTGCAGACAAGTCCAAATCAGTAAGGTTCACAGAATCTTGTACTTTCTGCTTTCCTTTTCCCTTGTCGTCATGACGGGGTTGACGACACTCACTGGACTTGTGGTTTGGTTTCCCACACCTGTAGCAATTTCCAATGAATTTCTGCCTTGGGGCAGGACCCTTCCCCTTCACAGACTTCGTTGTGTTGGCAGCAGATTCGTTGGGACGTTTCCTTTTCTTTGATGGACCCTCTTGTTCCATCAAGTTAGCATTGGCTTCAATCTGGAGGGCAGGTCCCTTGCCTTCTCTTCTCCTGTTATCCTCCTCGATTCTGAGATGGATAATGAGATCCTCCAAGCTCATAAGCTTCCGTTTGTTCTTGAGATATGACTTGAAATCCTTCCAAGATGAAGGCAATTTCTCAACTACAGTGGCTACCTGAAAGGCATCAGGCAGAACCATATCTTCAGCAGCTATCTTGTGGAAAATAATTTGCAGTTTCTGGACTTGATCCACTACAGATTTGTTATCCTCCATCTTAAAGTCGTACAACTGTGCAACGACGAATTTCTTCAGTCCAGCACCTTCAGTTCTGTACTTCTTCTCCAAGGACTCCCATAGTTCCTTGGCAGATTTTATGTCACAGTACACACTATAGAGGGCATCAGAAAGTCCTCCAATTACGTGATTTCTGCATAGATAATCACCACTTGACCACTGATCATAGAAGATCCTTTCCTGCTGACTGGCATTTGCCTCAGGTTGTGTAGGTTTATCTTCCTTCAGAAACCTATCCATTCCAAGCATGGTCAAATAGAACAACATCTTACTCTGCCATCTTTTGAATTCAGTCCCTGAGAATTTCTCAGGTTTTTCACCTTGCACGACCATCGGCCTCGGCCCGGGTGCAGAGAAAGTAAACATAGGATTCTCGAAAGGAGGAATTGCAGCAAAAGGATTGCTTCTGTTTCTGACCTTTTCAGCATGATCATTCTGTCTTCCTTGAGATTTCACACCAGAGCTGTGTGAAACTGATCGATCAGGAGACGTTTCCTTATTGGCATCATTGCCAATATTCTCAGCACCGTGAACGACCTCTGTATCAGTGGGGTCAACATCCATGTTATCATTCGATTTCGACATTGCAGCGTATTAATTAGGTCTGAAAATAATTTAATTAATTAAGTCCCAAAGTATATTAATACTATTCTGTTCTGCGATTGTTGGTGACTATACGCCTAATAGGGTATACTGCAATATCGAAGAAGAATATGATAACAAGTCGAGTCAAGGGAATCCTTTTTCCCGTAGAACAGAATACGCCCATGTAGTGCTCGACTGGTAACGGTGTTCTGTCCCCAAAGGTAAAACGACTTCTACTTCGTACACAGTAGCACCACTGTATACGAAGCCTCGGCGAACGTACTAAGTACGAACTGAACACACACACGGAAGAAATATTCCGGCAACACACGGAACTGAATTCGACAGCGAGAGGAGAAGAGAGAATAGAGGAGAGCAGGAGGGGGCGAAAATCAGCGTAAAGGATTATGAGGGAGAGCCTGGTATTTATAGGCAGAAAACCCTAGGTGGTTGCAGGATTCGTGGGTTGAGGTGCGAAAAAATCGCAAACGTGGAGAAAGTCAAGTCTTGAAGACCAAGTTTGAGGAATTATGTAAGGTTCTTTGAAGCATTTCGAAATGGGCCAAACCGTAACCGAATGGGTCGATCCGATCCAATTCCTGAGTTGGGCTTTCGGAGTTTTTGGGTTTGCAAAAAGATAGGCGGCCCCAAAGACCAATTGCCAAATTCGAAGCCAAGCCAGCTGGGTGCGCGCGTGTGGCCCTTTGGAAAGTGTACCCCTTATGCATAGTTGAACTCTATTCGTACTTCAATAATTTTAAAGCCTTTAAATGTTTTGTAGGCTTTCTATATGGGACATGTGACCCTTCACATTCCCACACCTCAAACTCAAGTTGAATCATTCAACTTCATCAATTAATTTCTCACTCACCTTAACTCGGTTTTGAGATATTAAATATACCACGTTCATCTACTCCGCGAGTAGATCGACTATGTCACGTTTAATTATTTTATAATTAACGTTTAATCCATCTAATTAATTAATTATACAAAAGTATCAAAACCCAATTAATCCCACATTAATTCCAACAATTCATTCACCGTGAATTTAATTCACTCACTGTGAGTAGAACATTAATATTGCGGATGGGATTCGTTTGTGCTTTCACAATCTGAAATCTGAGCTAATTATACAATTTTGAGTTTTTTTTTTTGATACCAGATATAATTTTGAGTTTTTAAAACATTGAAAAATGGAGAAAGGTGGCCAACTCACTAAACAATAGTGCAAATTATATACAAAAACATTATACAAAGAAAGTTGAAATAGTCCATATATATCCATGTTTTCCGGCGTACCTGATTAATTATGTTGGTAATATATATTATATGGCTTCAGAAAATAGAAAACAAATAAATATTAAACAATATGATCGACTTCATTGACCATAGATATATGGATTACTATTATTTATGATCTTCCATTAATTTATTTTATTTGACTTCCCCTTAGATTTCAAAGAAACTGAGATGAGTAGAAGGGAGCGAGTTCGATCAAGTGACATCTTAGTGGAGAGGCACGAATATATATGTGTGTATAATATTATATACAATTCCTCCGTTCCTTTAAATTATCTATTTACTATTTCTATATATTTTAGAAATATAGCAATGTGTAGTGGAGTATTAAGATATAGACAGATAGAAAAGAAAAAAAAAAGTAGTGAGAAATAGGATAGAAAAAAGGTAGTACATGAAAAATAAAAATATAAAATGTAAGGATGTTGATAAAAATAGAAATAAGTAATTTAACCTGGAACACGCAAAATAGTAAAATAAGTAACTTAGCAAGTAAAAAAAATAAGTATATTATATGACAAAAACTTATATACAATATTTCACAATAGTCTTATGGTGCAATTTGACTAATTCTTATGTTTTTATCTGGTAGCCAGTCTCCATCTTCTTCTTCAGCGAGACTTCTTTCTCTCCTCTTCTGCGCGTCTCCCTCTTCTTCTTCAGGCCTCTGCGCGTCTCCCTCTTCTTTCTTCTTCAGTCTCTTCTTCATTCTCCTCTCTCTCATTCTCTCCCCTGCGTAGCGCTCAACTTCAATTAAAAAAAAAAATCTAAGAAAAATCAATCTTATCATTTCTATTGTTCAGATTTTAGATCTGTTAATCTGGAAACATTAGGAGAAATCATTATTTGTTATTTTGAATGAATTAAATCAACAATAATACCACACAGATTTATTCCATTTAATTATTGATAGTTATGTCTTTGTAATTGTAGGGATTGATAAACTACTCACCATGGTTGCGTTTTTCGTGTTTTCAATTATTGTTCTTCGTCTTTTTAATGTGCATATCTCATTCCCTCTCAATAATAACGTTTTGTTTATACAGTAACACATCTTTTTCTATAAAGTAATACACTTGTGTTTATATAGTAACACAGTTTTCTGTGTTACTTTAAGGTCAAATATGTGTTACTCAAAAGCCAATTGTGTGTTACTTGTCCTTACAGTAACACGTATTTGTTCGTACAGTAACATATAATTGTATTTATAGTAACACGGATTAAGATCAAATTTTTCTATTTTATCCTTCCTTGAATTATTTTATATTAATATTTTCTGTGAAAAGTCAATTTATGTGTTATTTGTACTTACAGTAACACATATTTGGTCTTACAGTAACATATAATTACCTTTATAGTAACACAGATCTGAAACCCGTTATCCTGTTAGCCTCCTGCGCGCGACTTTTGTGCGATTTTTAAGGAAATATTCGTTTGACCGGTCAAACCCGCTACAGATTCGCGAATTTTGACCCTTCCTTAAATATCCTAATATTTCAATATTGCACATAAGTGTGCCCCATATTATATTATCAGCATTCATATAATATAATAAAATTAAATTACGTATTTGGATTGGGACATCATCCATCACTAATTCTCAATGCACTTTCGATCGGTTGTGCATTTCCTATTCTGCTGACTCCAATCAAAAGGAAATGCAATATACACGTAAGAGTGACAATTTATTATTTGATTAATTCAGCTTAGTTTATATTTTAGTTTATTCAATCCCTATCAGTACTCTACATCATTTGTACCGTTAATTTTATTCAATTTTGTATTTTATATTTAGTATATATTCTTGCACTTAAAAGTAGGGAGAGGTTGAAGGGTTTTCACTTTTCAGAGAGATAAAGTAAGGGGCCTTACCTCCCCATACAATTTAATGTAAAATGTCCTATCAGATGTTATATTTGTCCACTAAAACTTAATAATTCGTAAGCACAATGCTAATAAATGAGTTGATTAAAATTGTTGACTTCACTACCTACGTATGTAAGATGATGTGGTGTATGTGGGAATGCAGTCGATCTAGATGAGGTGGCCTTGTTCGTCCTAGGTGGATGTGTACATGCATGCAGACTGCTTGCCAGACCTCCCATATAGACGAGACGAGTCAGGGACAACCTCTGATGTGGCATTAACGAAAACCTATAAGACTCATTGACTCTTGACTGACCTTCGTTGACTCTGAATTGTCACATCCCTATTCATTGGCCGCTTTGTAGCCAGACATACGATACCATTGACTTATACTTTGTGAGATGTTGATTGGATATATCTAAGTAATTTTAATAAGGTTGAGGGCAATTTGAAAGGGAAAAAAAGGTAATTAATTAACATTGAAAAATACAAAATTACATTTAAATTGCAAATGGTATGAATAGGTTGGAGTATATATATATATATATATTTAAATCAATTATATTGGTTGGATATGACTCGTCCTTTGAATAATCTTTTTAGAAACAATTTAAATAATAAATCATTTAACAAACTTTCTTAATTAATCATCTTTCTCAAATCGCAATTCCTTCAATTTAGTTACTAGCTAGTTGAAAATACATGAGACTTAAATATATATAGTCAGGATACAATAATGCTTAATAATAGTGATCATGAAAAATAAAGACTACTCAATACAAATCGATCTCATTACAAATGAATTACAAAATCTTCGGACTTGCACCAAATTACAGTATAAATAAATCAAGAGTATAAAAAATAATTAAAAATATACATTATTCCGACACTTAATTGTCAGCCTCAAATTCAATCAAAGAATTGAATAACAAATCATATAACCTATATTAGCATGAACTGATCATGCATTATTCTGTAATGTTAATAATATATATATTGGGAAAAAAATTAGTTTCCTGATCCAGGGCTTGGACCAGATTTCTTGATTCCACCAAGAGTGAAACCGTGTCCATCTCCACCGTGACTCGGCCCTCCGGTTTTGATTGCTTCGACGTATAAATCGTCCAACACTTTCTCGATCTCCCTCTCGATCATGGGACGAGCCTCATTATTGGGGACGACGAAGATCAAGAGAGAAGACAAAATAAGAAGAAGCAACGATATATGTTTCAAACTTTGGGCCATAATATTACGTAGTAGTACTAATTCAATCAATCGATCAGCTCGTAACGAAATATTAATTCGATCTTGCTAATGTTTCTTGGGGTTTAAATTTTCAGTTGATGAGAGATGAGAGGCATGTAAATCAAGTATTTATAGATCACAAATTTAGTACTATTGCATGCATGCATGTGCAGAAATATAAATTTGACTGTTCAATTTTCAAATATTTGAAAAAGGGATTTTATGATTAATTAGGTACAGCCACTTCTAGAAATTCAAAATTAACCAATTTTAGACTAATCGGGTCGGGTGGGTGGGGGGTTTCGTCGAGTCCAAGTTTGAATTTCAACACAAAGTCAAACTTAGCCTCTTTGTCTCGCCTCCACATTCCACAACATAGAAAGTATTGAGAAAAGGGGATCAAAAAGTCGTGCTTATAATATTTTTTAATCACTTTTGAATTTTATTTTTTTTACTTCTTTATTATGGGGCACCTTTTCCTTCACGCGTAGTTGCCTACGTAATACTCCCTCTATTTAGAGAAATTTGTACCTAAAAAACTGTAATGATTAGAATTTTGAGGAGTATAGTTTTATAACTTTTTTATAAAAAAGTAAATTGAGTGTATAAAAATAATGATATATGTGTATTTTTTTTTAAAGTACATATGTATATATTTTGAGAGTGAAGATTGTAAAGTGTAGAAGTTAATATAAGACATTTCAATATGATAAGTATGTAAATTTATGTGAAACAGGAGGATAATTATTACTCCCCTGTCCCTGAAAAGTTTGCGGTATTTTTTGGGCACCGTGTTTTAAGAAAAAAGTGTAATGATTAGAGTGTTAAAAGGTAATTTTGTTAATTTTTATATATAAAGTAAATAACAAAGGTAATTTTGTTAATTTTTATATATAAAGTAAATAAAGCAGTTGAATTGAGTATATGGTGGACTTCAAAAGTAATGACATAATGGGTAAATATGTGTATATTGTAAGGAATGAAGATTATGATATTTGTTTTTATTTGTGGATATATATGCAAACTTTTGAGGAATAAATTAAAAATAAGAGTATGAAAACTTTTTAGGGACAAAGGGAGTATATTAATTGTAGGAGTATGTGGTTTTTTCATTACCACTAATATTCTTAAAAAAATGAGAAACTTTTTATTTTTTACTTTAAGAATAAAGAAACGATAATACACTACGACAAAATTAACTTATAATAATAAATAAAAAATCTATCATAAAGTCAATTTTATCATTAAAAACATATAATGACATGAAGTTTCTATCATGCATGTGCATATCATTTAATGATAGAAATATCCTCACTGAAATTTCTTAAAGAGTAATTTAGTAATTTACTTGTTTAGAGACACTCCCACCTCTCTTTAAAAACTTTTTCTACACATTTTCATCTCTTTCTTATACAATCACTATGACCACCTCCTCTCCTTTCCCTCCTCCCTCTTCTTTTCGGTGCCTCAAGTTTTCAAAGCCGCTAGAAGCATTTTTTTTTTTAGCGAAAGTGTTTGGATCAACAACTTGATCTTTCCAACGGAACCGCTTATGTGGTGACTGATTGGTAGATTGATCTGTTGACCCCTTAGTTTTTAGTTTTCGTTTTGTTGCTTTTAATGCTTTTCTTGTTTTTAACTTTCTAGCTTTTAGTTTCGGTTCTCTTTGCTATTATTTTTCTCCTTTGCTAGTTTTTCTAGTTGTGAGTTTTCTCACGTCTTGTGCGGTTCTAATGGTTTCTTTACTTTGCTTGTGATGTGGGGTTTGTTGGGATATTCATCCTACCTTTATCAGATTAGAGTTATATATACTTAGTTTTGATAGCCAAAACCAAATCAATACTCAAAGTGTTAGTGTCATAATTTGTAATCTAGTGATAGGTTACCTAGGTTGTTTTATAAAGCTTAGTAGATAATTTATAAGAAGTCTAAATCTTAGTCATGTGGAATCAGTTGTATGTACATCTGGTTAAACACGCGTTCGTCGCTCTAGACGTAAATGACTCGTTTGGTTTGATAGATAGGATAAATATCTTTGGAAATGATTTATTGGGATTGTACTGTTCACAATTTGAAATTTTGAATTAATTTGTATGTTTGGATTGATGGATTGAATTCTTAAACTGTATGTGATACTTCATACCCATCAGTTTGGATTGTGGGATAATATTGAATTTTCATGTCAAATGTTTAAAATAACCTTTTATATTTATTTTTTTTATAATTTTTTTTAGTCACGCATTTCTATCAAATAATATGCCAAAGTTAAAAAAATTCCCTTTCACATGTGATGCCACTTCAAGACTCTTCTCCTTCACTATCTTTCTGTGAAAATATTGCGATTGAAAGCATAATTTTTTTATATAGCTTGAAGCCCTTGTTGACGAATTCGATTGAAGCAATCCACACGCAGCAACCGTGAAGCAGCTCGACCAAATTGAATGTAAACCCTCATCTTTTCAAATATATTCTCATTTCATTTGTGTTGTAAAAAATATGAACTTTGCAATAAATTTCCTTGCAATTGAAGATGAAGGTGAAAATTGAAATCAAATTTGCAATAAAATTGGTAAAGGGTTTCAGGACGGCGAAAATTACACCTTTCTCTTTTGCAAAAGCCACGATGAAAATGGAAGGGTTTTCAGCCTTTTATATGTGCGTGAATTAGGGTTACACAATGATTTGGTATTTTTGTAATTAATGAAATGTCAAGGGGCAGTTTCGGTAATTTACCAATAAGGCCATATTAATGAGTCAAAGTTGATTATTAAACTTACCCTCCAAGCTGGATTAGAAATCACTCCATTAGAGGATTAATTCACGGGCTTGGATTAATTCTCGGGCTTTCCCTATATTTGTATTATGAACAGTGACTGTATATTTTATTGTATTTTGAAGTGAACAACGGAACATTGTTGATGTATTTCTGTATTTTGTATTTTTTCTAAATTTGTATTATGAATAGTGGACGTGTACTAGCCTGTATTTTCTCAATAAATTTTGAACAGTGAAAGTGGATTAACTTTAATGGTAAAGTTAATCTTCAATTAATTGAACACATGAAAAGGCAAAACTACTCTTCATTAGTTGGTCAATAAAGACAATAAAACAAGTTTTCTTAAAAACTGAGCCCTCCCTCCTATGAAAGTTAACCTGGGACGGAGGGAGTATATTTTAGTTAAGTTTGACCCGCATTGACTCGGGTTGATCCGGGTTTGACCCACGAATTTTGACCTCAAATTTACCTTAATTAGCTATATTTCATGTATGAAATATTTTATATAAGTTTTTGTCTTACATCATTGATAATAAAAGTGATACAATGTCGTGGAAATTCTTCAATCCAAATTTTCTCTCATTCTACCCTAGTACCTAAGTAAGCAAAGGAACGTGCCGCTTTGTTTGCCTCTCGACGCGCAAAATGGAATGAGAAATTGTTCAAGTTTCGCGCCAAAACACAGATGTCTTCAACGACTATCATCACGCGTGTTTCCAGTTCCATTTCGGCATTTAGGACCTTAATCAAAGACTGTGAATCTGACTCTACCTCCATTATCCCGTAATCCGCTGCTCGAGTGAGTGCAAGACGCATGGTAATAACTTCCATCAAAGTACTGCTCCCACTGGCCTGTGTTCTCCGACTACCCGAAGCTAAAATATCCATCCATCATTTTTATCACAAACCGCAGACCAACAAATCAACAAAATAAAACTACAAATGTACAAATAAAAAAGAAAAGTATTTTAAGTAACACAAATAAAATTTTGTTAGAAAATGTGATTTGAAGAGAGCTTCGATTAGATATTTTATTCGTTCATTTTAAAGTTGAGATGAATGAAAAATAATTTTTCAAAGTCGTTGAAATTATTACTAAAATTTGGGATGGAAACAAATTAAGTGTTTTGTCTCATATTGAAAAATACTAAAGAAGGAAGTAAATATATAATAAGTATGAACTTATTAGTAGCTTGTGAAGTATTATAATGATTATGTCATGCCTTCCACGCGTGCGCGCAGAGGGAGGCAGTGCAAATTTTTGCTGAAAATGGCCCTTGACCGTGAGCCTCGATTCCTCGCTTTCCTAAAAGCGAAGAGGGGGCGGTGCAAATTTTGGCAAAAAATGGTCTTTGGCTGTCCTATTGATTCATTAGCACCGAAAGTGAATTGAAGTGCGTAATTTGTTTAAGAAGATCGTGAGCCTCGATTTCTCGTTTCCCTAAAAGTTTTGTCACCTGCAGTGTACGTACGTATTTTACAAATTTCACTAATATATAAGATGTCAAATCTAAAGGATCAATATTTTGTTATCTAGTTGAACTCCAAATAATGTTAATTACGCAAATCAATATTGCAAATTTAATTTCCGATCCATCTTATCTATAAGTTCAATACTTCCCTAGGAGGCTTGCAACAATCATGCATCCATGCATCATTTTTCACACAAAACTATTGTAAATTTGTAACTAATTGATACTATTACCGAAAATATTTTGTCAAATTACATGAAGAGCTTTACTAGAGAATTGATATATCCTGCCCTAGCAAAGTGAGGTAAAACAACCACAAACCACTTTTTAATATAATATAGATATACATAATTACGAATCAACGAATAATAATCAAATGAAAAGTAAAATAACATGTGTTACGAATAGTTCATGAACATAAACAAACAAAATATTTTTGTTTACTAAACGAATATAAACAAATGCTAACACAACTTTTTCACGAACAATTCACTAAATGTTTTATTCATTTTAGCCATTATAACTTTATCAGTAATTTATCATAAACATGAAGATCGATCATTTTCTATTTAAACAGTGAAATATATGGTTAAATTAAACTTATTTTAAACATCTTATAAACTAGTATAATATTTTATAAATTATTTTAAAAACTTATAAAATGTAATATGATAATTTTACTCAAAAATTACCTCAAATTATATACTTTCTCTCCGTCTTGGTAAAAGCTGGAGTAATTATGAATTTTGGGTACAAAAGTTAAAAGGGAAAATATAATGTTTGGTCACTGAACTTTACCACTTTTCAGATTTGGTCACCCACATTTAATCACTATCAAAATTGGTGACTCAATTATTGTTTTCTATCAATTTGATATTGCTATTAGTAAATCCGTCATTGACTAACTGAGAAAAGGTTTTGAGGCTAATTCTTTTTTGATACCATTTCCCCTATTTTATTTCCTAAACCTCCAACCCCAATTTTTTTTTCAATTTTTACTGAATTTATCTTTAATTAATATTATTGATGTGTGGCTAAGAAATACAAAATTCACAAATATAGTGATGTTGAGTATGTACGAAGAATCTTGCAATAATGATAACAGAAAAATATCTAGAATATAAAAGAAAGAAGAAAAAGAAGTTTCTGAAATCTGAATTGATAATTTTAGAGAGTTGTTTACAATTAATTTTCACCACAAATTAATGTTAGTAGATGATCATGCGAATAATTATAAATGGGGAAACGAATTCTAATAATTAACTACTTTGAAATAAGTTTTTATTCTCAATCATTATACAAATTTGGGTCTCCTCGTTATCTCCGTTGAACAACTCCGATGAGTATTCCGATAGGGACGGGCTCAGGTCACCTGAGTATCAGATAAATACGGATAGTAGAGAGAATAACCAAAAGACTAAGACTGGTAGCACAATACCCACACAAGTCTCACACACTTCTCTCAATATCGTTTAACGTCACACCGAAGGAAGAGAGACTTGTAGTGTATTTGTATAGCTGCCAAACAGCCCAAGGGCAAACAAATGGAGTGGGCCTAAAGGTTTACCACATGAGCCAAAACTACAATTGGGCTCAAGCCCAACATTCTCCACCTTTTTGCCATCCCCAACTACAATCTGAAATCTGCAGGTGGTCATCATCGCCTAACACACACATAGCACACATGACACAAGCATAAATTAACAATAAATTCAAAGATAAGCTATCATGGGAAACATTCACAGAGACTCACACAAAGGCACACAAAGACAAGCTCCACCTCACTCGTAGCACTCACAAAGACTCACACAAAGACACAAAGACATGATATCATAAAGTATACATAAATCACAAAGACGAAATCACTCCACCTTACTAGGAATAATCTCTAAACACAAAGAAACAAATAAACATGCAACTAGATGTATATGGGGTAGGGGAAAACATGAAACCACAATGTATGAAGTCATGCATAACACATATACATATAAACATGCAACCATTCCCCACCTTCCCACTAGCCCATCATCTACTCATGCATCACAAATAAAATCACAGAGCAACACAAAGATATAAGCACAAATAAAATAACCACAAAGACACAAAAAAAACACACAAAGACTCAGTAGACATCACCAAGTTCATCACCGTCATTAGTAGTGGCAATATTAGCACGATTAGCATGAGAGTTCTTATTATGCTTCTGGTTCCTTCTAGGTTCAGTGCACTCATTAATCTTGTGACTAGGGTCACCACAATTATAGCACTTTATAATCCAAGGCTTACCATGGGGTTTCGACCTACCTCTAGAGTCATCATAGTTTAAGTTCTTACCACCCCTCCCTCTAACATGCATAGCCTCACCAGAAGAACTACTACCCCACCATGTGTTTAATTCATGCTCTTTACTTTTCATGTCATTAACGACAATATCAAGAGTGAAATTATCTCTACCATACCTAATCGTAGATTTAACATCAATATAAGTATCGAGAATAGCATTTAACAAAACAACAGGGGTATATTCATCAATGCCCTTATCACCAGTAAGCTTGATATCTTGAATAAGCTTAGTAAACACATCAAGATTTTCATCCGTATCCTTATTCAAGTCAAGTTTAAAACTAAAGAACTTTTCAAGTAAAAAGGTTCTACTAGGCAAAGATGTTTCAGTGTATAACTTTTCTAACTTATCCCATAACTCTTTAACATTTTTCATCATACCAACCATTCTCAACACACAATCAGACAGATTCAAGACAATGGAAGACAAAGCAAGTTGGTTCATAACCTTTTTCTGTTTCTCAGTTTCATCATCCTCATAACAATGGTCAATGGTTGCGTAAACACGTTGCTGGATTAGAATGCATTGCATTTTCTGTTGCCAAATACTGAAATCACATTTTCCAGTAAAGAGAGCCAACACATACGTAGAATTAGGGTTGGCCATTTGGTTTACACAGCTTTGAGTCCAATGGAAAAACCACACAAATATGCAAGGAAAAAACTGTAAATGGCAAGCGGAAGCAGACACACACAGGTCACCAAAATCAAGACCACAAAACAAAGATAACAAGCATATAAATCAGTCACAAAGACCTAAATCTACAACACCAAAATTCCAAGTATATAATCCCCGGCCAGGGGCTACTCTACAAAAACAGTAAAAAGAAGAGATAAGCTTTTATACCATATCGAGACCCTAGGTAAGGATCTCAAAACGACATACTAGTAGTCTAACCACAGATAACCTGGAATAAATTCTTAAATCACAAGTTAAATATAAATATTTAAATAAATAATAAAAAAACATGTTAACACAAAGGAAAAACAACTAATCTCCCGAGAATATATAACAATATCAAATTATAAATCCAAGTAGCCTACTGCCGCAAAAAATTAATGAAAGCAAAAAAGGAAAAATAAAAAAGTAAACCTTACCTTTCTATTACCTGTAGCAACAGAAGCAGAGAGCGAAAAAATAAACTTTACCTTTCTCTCTAAAACCAATTTTTACCAGTAGCGGTGGGCAGCGACTTCTTCAGGCGAGCAGGGGAGGCGATGGAGGATCCTAGAGTTCCGCCCACAAAGACGGTGGCAGACGACGACCCGAGGCTCTGATACCACTGTTGGGTCTCCTCGTCGTCTCCGTTGAACAACTCCGGTGAGTATTCCGATAGGGACGGGCTCAGGTCACCTGAGTATCGGATCAATACGGATAGTAGAGAGAATAAACCAAAAGACTAAGACTGGTAGCACAACACCCACACAAGTCTCACACACTTCTCTCAATATCGTTTAACGTCACACCGAATGAAGAGAGACTTGTAGTGTATTTGTATAGCTGCTAAACAGCCCTAGGGCAAACAAATGGAGTGGGATATTGAAAACCAGTAATTGAAATATTGTTCAAAAAAGTCTGAAAAACAGAGTACAAAAGCAAGTTTGAATAATTTTCAACCACAGTGAATACAATAATTATAAACCATGCCTATGCTTCCTTAAAATAGAATGTTTGCTCCCGAAGTAAACTTCGGTGACCAAAAATGATATTTTCCCAAAGTTAAATATATAATAGAATAAGGAGATGTATTAAAGATGGTGTGATTAAGAGAGAGAAAAATATATACCCCCTTCATCTCAGAATAACTTGCATAGTGTTGGGGGTTCTCGGGCAGGACACTTCACATTTCCCTCTTAGTATGATATTGTATAACCATAAATTCTTCTATGCCTTTTCGATGTGGGACATTTGTTTGACCCCTTCAACACATAGTTTGACCGAAACATTTTCTAAGAAAATATGATTTAGTGGTTGATGATGTAAGATAAATGAGGAGTATTTTAGGTGATTTGATGAGGTATAAAGTAGATTTGGTGAGGTGTAAAATGAGAATTTTGAAAATAAAATGATGTTGTGAGGTTATTAAATTTTGTGGGATATTTCCATATTAAGAGTGTACAAGTAATTTTGATACGTCTCAATAAAAAATTGTACAAGTAATCACGGGACGGAAGGAGTAATTAAATGTGAGAGAAATAATTTACTAAAAAAAAAAAACTTTAATTTCATTGAAATTGATGAAAAAAAAAATTGAGTAGCATGAAGGGAGGAGAAGGTGTCATATTCATATACGAGAAAATTTTATTTTTATAAAAGAAAAAAGGTTAAAAGATTAATAACAAAAATCATTAAACTATTTATATTTCTCATAATGAGCCTATATCTAGCCCTTTCTAAAATAATTTATTTTATTATCGATGTTCCATCGAAAATTATTATTATTACTCTCTCCATCTGTCCATGAAATGTAATTTCATTTGTCTCATATTCTTTGTTCACCAAATGTAGTATCATACACTTTATGAAAACCATCACTTCTCAACCAATCATAACTTAATTACTCAAATTACCATCAACTTTATTCACAAACAATCATTTTACTTTGAACTTTGAGTGGTTTTAAAAATCGGATTTTTTTAATCCAGATAAATAGTAATATGAGTGTTTCTTTTGGGTTTTGGAATAGTGATTTAACTTTATTTCAAATCAAGTTGTAAGATTGAATGAATTTGTATTATTATATTATTGTTTGGTGGGATTATAATGATTATTTAATTGCGTAATGATTAAATGTATTATATTATTGTATTATTATATTATTATAGTATTACTCCCTCCGTCCCAAGATTTTATGCACACTTTGACCGGCACGAAAATTAAGAAAATGAAATAAAGTGATGTGTAATGTAAAATAAATGAGGGGTATTATTGGTAATTCATTGCTTAAAGTGTGGGAGATTTGACTAAAGGAAATAAAAGGTAGGGTCTTTCAATCGTCAGGAAGGCTTCGCTCTTCCTGATAACAGGAAACTTATTAAATACGTATATAATTATTTATATATGATTGCACTTCGCAATAGTGCGTTTGATTTTTGCAATGTGTAATCGCACTGATTCACCCCACTAATAAATTAAAACAATACGGAGTAATTATAAAATGACAAAAATACCCTTTAAATTAAAGATTATAAAATAAATTAATTAAACATTAACAATATATTCTTATTAAGATTAAAGTTTAAATAAATGTATGAAATTAAGAAAATTAAAATACCAACCCTAAAAAAACAAAAACCACGATGCATCCATCATCTTCAATTCTTCATGTGAGGGGAAAAAGAAAATTAAAAAATGGGGCCGCGCTTCTTCAAAGGACAAATCTCAGATTCGCGGCCAAGGTGGATGTCAATTCGTCCATTTTATTTCCGGGGAAATGCTGAGATCGAGGGGAAGAAGAGATGTTAAAAATGGGGGCTCGCTTCTTCAAAGGAGAAATTTCAAATTCGCATTCAAGTTCTTCAAACGAGACAATCAAGAATCGCAGGTGACTTTTCCCCCTAAATTTAAAGAACCGTCTGATCTTTAGTGGTTGTGAGTGTATATAATATGTGAAAATTGTATTGCTATTTAAATTTTCACAACAGAGATATCTGGTCTGAGTTTGTATAGTACATGCACTGCCTTGAATAATTCGATCATTTCCTCTCTTTAAGCTGATGCAGATGATGACAACGCTGCTTCCACACCCATCCATTTACAACACCCCATCCATACTCTATATGCAAAATGACATTCGACTAGGACATAACGAACCGTTTCCGTCGTATCGTTGTAGAATACACACCTTGTATCAACATCGTCTGGGATGACTTCCTTCTTTATAGATTTGATTTCATAACACTCTCCACGCGTGGGCTTGGACTTTTGGCGGAGCATAACTCTTCCAAATTCTTCTTTTTCACCATCTGTTACGCCACTTTTCTGCTTCCATAACCATTGGCATACTTCTCTGGTTTTGTATTTCCCATCTTCCACCGCCCTTGTGTGTTCTGAGTGGGAGTAAACCTGTTCAGCATAGCCAATAATTCATTAAGTACATTAATTTCTCTATCAAATAAATTAAGTCTCCATCTCCAAATCCACCTCCATCTCCCTAACTGAACTATTCTTATTTAGACTAAGATGAAACAGTCTGTCTAGGGAACCTAGGGTTCACGCCTCTCCCCCAAAAGATATTCCATTCCCCGTGCCCTATACTTTCTCTGAACCACCCATTGGGATTATCCCTCAGCCCTCTAACTATATCCGTCAGGGTCCCCACTGTCCTCCTATTCCCTTCACCTAGATGCCCCCCACACACTCTCCCCCCATCTAGATTTAATTTGCCCAGACAACTCAACTGCCAATATTTGACAACTAAAAAAATAGGGTACCACTACTAACACCCCAAATCATGTTATACACACCCCATCAATTTAAAAATAAAAATAGATAATTGTAAAATGACTAAGTAACCCTTATACAAATTAAAGATAATTTTTAAAAAAAAAACTGAAAAAATCTTTAAAAATGTAATTAAAATCTAAAAAGTATTTTAAAAGATTAATAAAATCTTAAAAAATAATTAATTTAAATAAATCAAATATTTTTTAAAAATAATCTGAAAAAATTAAATATTTTTTAAAAAGAAAATAAATAAACTATTCAAATAAAAAATTCAAAAATCAATTAAAAATAAATAAATTCATAATTGTTTTAATAAATCTGTAAAAAATAATTAATTAAAAAATCAATTAAAATTAAAAATTTGAATAATGATAAATAAAATCGAAGAAATTAAAGATCACCTAAATCTTAGGAATTAATTATAAATATTAAAAATATAATTGATTTAATTATTTTTTTCAATTGAGTTGAATTTTTTTTATTTTATTTAGCTTTATTTTATTTTTAAAGATTTTATTTTTTAATTTAATATTGAGTTGATTTTTCTTTATTATTTTATTTAATTTTAAAAAAAATCGTTAATCGTTAATTTTTTTTATTTGATTTATTTTTCAGATTTTATTTAGATTTAATTACTATTATTTTCGTTTTTTTCATTTTCTTGATATTTTAATTGATTGTTCCATTTTTAAATGATATTTAAATTTTAGCTATTTTTTAAAATATTTTCAACGAATTTTATTGTATTATTGATTTTTTTTCTGTTAATTAAATTTTATATGTTTTTAAAGATTTAGTTAATTTTTATTAGTTATGAGAGTTAAAGGGTAAATAGGAAATAATTGGGGTGTGTATAGTAATATAAAATGAATTTTAAATTTTAATGGGGTGTGTTTAACATTTGGGGTGAGAATAACATTTTATGGGGTGTTATTAGCCCCACCCAAAAAATAAACTTGCCTTCTGCCAATATTTGACAAATACAAGAGAAAAAAACAGACAACAAATGAAATTATAACATATACAATTTTCTCGAAGATGGCTGCAAACAAATCAAATAGTCATTAAACAAATTGATGCAATGAATGCACTGATTACTTAATTTGTCGACAATAATCGCATATTATACAGACAATCACTCACCGCCACTAAAGATCAAATTGTTCGTTAAATTTAGGGAAAAAAAATCACCTGCTAATTCTTGATTGTCTCGTTTCAAGAACTTTTTCAAACTTGAATGCGAATATGAAATTTCTCCTTTGAAGAAGCGCGCCCCAATTTCAACATCTCTTATTCCCCTCGATCTCATTTCCTCTTGCGCTCAGCCTTTCCTAAACGAATGAATTCACCTTCATCTCGATCGGCCTCTTCATCAACAAGATGAATTGAATGACGATGAACATTAAGGATCAGTATTCTTGATTTTTAGGGCATGCATTTGATTTTCTTGATTTGTTTGTTTATTTGGAGATGACCATTCATTTAAACATTAAATATTATTATTAAATAATTTAATTAAAAATATTATAAGGACATTTTAGTATTTTTATATATTTTTAAAAAATATTAATTATTTAATTATTTTGCGAAGCTTGATCGCTCCATAACGAAGATATATGATGTGTTAATTTTTGATTGGTCACATATTGTCCAGATGTGCGAATGTCTTTCCTGACGATAGAAAGACCCTAAAAGGTAAAATAAAGGAGGGGTATTATTGATATAAATTATATGAATTGTTTCATTTTTTGGAATGTGCATAAAATGTTGGGACGCCCGTTAAGGAAAGTGTGCATAAAATCCTGGGACGGAGGGAGTATTATATTATTGTTGAGGAAAAATATAATGATTGAGTAATATTATATAGATATAACTTATGGGGGTAGAAGTCCCATGTGGATTTCTACTCCTACCTCAAATGTAGGGTAGAAGGGGTTGTGGGAGTGCTTATGTGGAGGAAAGAGGAGGAATTGGGTAGAAGTTCTTCTACCAAGTAGAAGTAAAAAATTAGGAAAAAAGAGAGTGGGATAGAGGGAGAGTGAACAACACATGAGAAAAATAAGAGAACAATTTGGAGAGTGTAACTCACTTGCGAGAGTAGGTTTTAATGTGGTCCCAACTATTTTTTATTTGTATTATTTTTTTGAGGTAGAATGCATTGGAGGGGTAGAAGTTTTTTGAGATAGGAGTAGAAAATTTTTGATGTGGCGCACATGTGTCAAACTTAAAACTCAAAATTCCTCACCAGCACTGTGAATGCCTTAAATCAATATGTTTGATAAGGGTGGTTTTGAGTGGATTTTGAAAATCGATTTTGAAAACCGATTTTTAAAACAAAAAATAAACATAGCCTTACTTTATGTACTTTATTTACATTTTTCTTAAAACTTATGCCCCACTCCAACGAGACAGGAGTACATTTTTACAATACCCATATCTTTAACTTTTCTTTTTTTTACATTTCGTCTAATCTACCATACATAATTAATGTGTAAAAAACACTTTTTGAGACAATGGAGTATATAAGGCCCTCCAAAACTTTTGTCATTTAATAAATGAGCTGGGTCACATATAAATTTCTTTTTAGAAAAAAAGTTACTCGGTATCATAATAATTTTAATATGTAAATGAACACATATATATATATTCTAAATTTTAAAGTGTAATAATAAATATAATTTCGAGGGACAATTTTATAAATAAAATAAAAGAATGAATTAACTTATTTGTGTATGTATATCCAACAATAATGTTATTTTGTATAAAATTTTGTATATTGTAAATTTAAAATAAAGTTTTCAATTTTAAGTAAGTAATTTTTTTTAAAAAGTAAAATCACTATACTACTACTGTTTTTGAATTTTGATTCTTCACTCAATTTAAAGAGAGAAATCATCCAGTTGTTCACTGTCATAAAATTGGCCAAAAATAGAAAAGAAAAAAGAATTCAGAAATGAGCAGCTCCAAAGCTACTGAAAGCGACGCTCCAATCTCAGGCGGCGGCGGTGGCGGTGGCGCCACCAGCACAGTCACCAATAATCCAATGAAGGACGAAGCTGTTGATTCAAGCCCCTTTCAAATTGGTGAACTTGTCCTTGCTTTTCATGGCCCCTGCTTGTACGACGCTAAGGTGAGCTTGTTAGTTAATCATTCTCTTATATACCGGAAAACCCTAATAAAATTACATGAATGTCAATTTTAGGTATGACACACAGGATACGCTTCCATGACACTAAATTATTACTCTTGCCCTTTGTTACTTTTTGTGTTCCCATGCGTACTTTGCATTTTCGCAGCATATAAGAATTACGCTTGTTAATTGTGGGGAATTTTGAAATAAATTGGGGACTGTTTATTCTTTAAACAGTGGATGAATTCTAGTTTAAAAAAAAAAATAGGGTTTCGGTTTTTTCTCTTTAGGATTACTTGGATGTTCTGAGGGAACCTTTAGCAATTTGCTAAGTTGTTTATACATTGTTGTTGAGTTAAAATATTATAACTAAGAAAAACTTTTTCCAAAAATTTTTACGAATACGTAGGTTTTTTAGTTCTCATCAAATATTTATTGGCCATTTGTGCTGTCGATTTGTTGATCATTCGAGATGCTGACTTCGTCTGCTTAAACATACCTCTTTTGAGCTTTTATTGGCTCCCACAAAATAGATGGATTGCTGCAATATAATTTTTCTGAATGATTTTACCTATTATATTGGTGTTTAGATTAAGTCTTGAAGTTGTTGGTTTATTCATTTCTTAGCTATAGGTTATTGATATCAAAATTCATTTTGTTTGGTGCTACAAGGTACGAAAGGTTGAATCACGTGATGAGCGATGGACGTATTATGTTCATTATCAAGTAAGTATTGCCTTTTTTTATTTCTAGTGTTAATGTAGCTATTTTTGTTGGATTCCGACATTGAATAAACTATATTAATGTAGTTGTTCAGTATACATTGAAAATAATACACGTGTTCAGGATGAGTTACGAACAATAAAATGCACACTTTAATTGTATATTTCCTGTCTTTTTCCTTTTCAGGGATGGAAGAAAACGTGAGTCCACGTCCTCGACTATATACATTCTGATAACATGAATTTTCTGGTTTCTGACATATATTCAGTGAGGGACATTAAATTTATTTCTTGAAGTTAGGGATCTAGATGTTTATTTTTGAGTAAGAATTTGTTTGATTAATACATAGTCATTCATACTTCTTCATTTTAAGAAGTATGAAATACCTTCGTACTGATAATTTCTGGTAGACTGCTTGATATTATGGAGTAAAATGAATTCGTTATTTTCACAAAAGATTAGTGTTTCAAGACTTTTCTACTCTGTTTTCTTAATCTACTGATAAGAGGTTTTGGGAATTACACAACTTATTTTGGCACTCAAACAGATGGGATGAATGGCTGGATGTTGATTTCCTGTTGAAACATACCGATGAGAATGTTCAAAGGAGGAACGAGCTTTGGGAGATGCACAAGAATACAAAGCATGGACGTCTATCACAAGATAAAACTAAGAATTCCATGGGTTAGATTTGTTGCCTCTCTTTCTAATGGTTAACTGTTTTCTGGTGATTTACGTGTATTCTTTAATGAAAAATCTCTTCAAGATGAAAAATATTTATTCATGTGCTATTGTGATAATGGCACTCATCTACCACTCAGTTGGACATGTTTTTACGATGTAAAATTTAGGGTTAATTACAAAAAAAATAAAAAAATCACGACCGTTTCCCCTTTTTTCAGTTATAACATGAAGTATATTTTTAAAATTTGCAATTCGAAACACAAACTTCTTTTATTTTGCCATTATATCATGTGGCAATTTTCCGCCAACTTATACTGGCGTAGCAACCTACTTTTTTTAAAAAAAATTGCAAATAAATTCACGACCTTTTGTTATTGTTTCAATTTTTTAACAATCTTTTAATTTTTTGCATTTCCATACAATGCCACATCATCAAGACTTGCTGAAAAATAGTCATGTGATAGAGAGTTGCAACAATTTGAAAGGTCGTGTTGAATTTTTTAAAAACATATGTTGTAATTGAAAACACGTGATTTATTTTTCAATTAAGCCTAAAATTTACATTACGTGTGATTAGGATCTTTAGAGGTGTCAAATCCTGAATAGCAAGTTAAGCTTTTGGATGAGGTTGCTATATATAGTATGAGAACTAGGAAAGGGAGGTTCTAAGTTGAAGTGTCATTATTACCTAATTAATAAAGGCATCAACGTGTTTGGCTTTAAAAATTATACAACACATCAGGGACCATGTAATATATATCTCGTTTTCATTATTTTCATCTCTCATTATACCATTCAAACACAGACAAACAGCATGAATTCACCAAGAGGTGCACAAATTTGGTGACAGGCGGAGAGTATAGTACTCGCTATTTTGGCCAAAATATGGTTCATTTTTTAAAATGGGGTGCTTTTCTTTTTCCAATATTATTGTGTCAAATAAATTTAATGAGTCCTTTTTCCAATATTAAAATGGGGTACTACCTTTCAACCACTACTTTACAGGGCAATTGTTCTGGAGTATACATAACTCTTTTTTTTTTTAACTCTATCTAAAGCTTTGTTATGTGGATCAAACATTCTCATTTTGGTTTTCTATTTCTACTACTTAAAGTATATTTCTTTTTTAAGATGGCCTTTCTCGGTTGCCCAAGTTGTGTATTGAATTTCGTAGTCAAATTTGATTCTTTTATTCACTGTTATCGGAGTTGAAATTTGAATTGAATGTTTATCGCAGGGGTGAGAGGCAGGAAGCGCAAACATGAAGAAATAAAAAAGGTACAAACTTGAAGTCAAGATAATTCATATAATTGAGAATATGACCACAAATTTCATTATTTTATACTAAAAAATGATCCTTAATACTGAGTGTTGTATTATTAGACCAGAAAAGGCGATTAGAATCTAAATACAATTTTATCTTATTATTGTACTAGAGTGCGCACTAGAACGTCTATTTGGGATATGTGTCCAAAGCTTAAGTAATAATTGTATGACACACTTTAAGATTACATACTAGAATATATATTGCTACTTAAGCTAGTTCTTACAACATTAGATTCAAAGTAGTGGACCAGTTTCTGAAAAATCTAAAAGATATCAGAAAGTAGAGATTGCTGTGGATGTTTCATTATACTGCTTCACAGAGCAAGTTGATAACTTGTGTTCTTTTTGTGCTATTTGGATCTAAATTTTGTCAGATATGTTTTTACTGGTTGATGATGTCGGTAATGCTATAATTTGGTTATTTAGGAGGAGATTGTTCAATTGGAAAAGTTTGTAAACATCCGAATCCCATCTACCTTGAAGAAACAACTAATTGATGACCATGAGTGTATAACTCATCTTGGCCAGGTAAACCATGCTGCAAGAATTGTGGAAACTTTTGTATAATCCCTCATGCTTTCTTTCTCTTTTGTGGATCACTGAGCACTTAAACCTTTTTCACTGTTGGTTTGTTCAAATAGTTTACTTGGGATAATATCATTTTTTATCCCTAATGTTCACATCTTTCCAGTTTTATTCCCCCTCTTCACTCACAATCAAACTTGGTCCTGGAATTACACCTTTTTTTTATGCCTCGGTATCCGGTCCAAGGACCGAGTAATCCGCCTGAAAGTAGACTTTTACTCCCACATTTGGTCCCACCATTAGTTGACCGTCCATTGATTGATGGAATCAACTATTTTCGGGTGCTAAATGTAATTAATAAATTTCAAATAATTACATTTAGCACCCCCAAAGGACTAAAAAGTTGAATTTTGAAAGTTAATATGACGGAATTAAATCCAAGAAAGTGAAGTGTCCTGAAAGCAAAAATGGGCAAACTTACAGAACTGAAAAAAACCTATTCCCTACGAAGTTACAGTGAGATGGTTTGTCTATATTATAAGAAGCTACAATTTAGTACACTCTTAGTAGCCTTTTTTTTTTTTTTTTTGTGTGTGTGTGTGTGTTTACCTGAACAACAGTTTAGATGATCTTCCTCTAATATTTGAAACCTCAACTCTGGTACAACACATCTTGTTTCTTAATCAACTCCATTATAGATGTTTATATCTATTTGTTGTCTTTTCTCAGTTACACAACTTATACGCATACATTTTGCATGTGTGAGCTGTTCAAATATCTTATGGCTGATTGGATTCATTGGAAAAACCTTTCATGCAGCTAGTTGAACTGCCGCGTTCTCCTAATGTACATGAGATATTGATGAAGTATTTTAATTACCGGGTGAAGAAGGATGGCATGTAAGTCCATATTTTCTAATTAGTTCTTCATGACCTTTATTATAATTCAGTTATTTTGCTTCTTGTATGTACCATGAAAGTCAGATTTATGCCATTTGGATTGAACTTCTTCATAAAACAGTGTTCTTCATATAACTTGAAATGATAGGCATTGGTTTCTAATTGTTGGTTCACTCGAATCATTTCATGACAATTATCTATATTCTTTGTGAATGCAAATACTGCAGGATTGAATATATTATAAAAATGCCAAATAATTCATAAAAAATGATGATTGAACCCAGAAATAAAACTATAAAAAAGACGAATCATTATATATTTAAAGATACATAAGTTAAGTAAAAAGTAATGTGGATGAGCGATGTATTTTTAACGGATACACTATGATTTATTAGATGATAGCTTCGGCTTTCTGTGCTTGCTCTTCTCTGATATAAATTTGATTTAAGTATGGCTACTAATAAAGCATGTCCACAACTAATTTCTTGGGGAGTGGGCAGCAATATTGTCTTTTTTCAAGGATTAAGCTAATCAAAGTAAGCTTATTTACGTGCATAATTTGGTTCATCTTTTAATAAAAATCCCACTATGCCTGTTTTACTCGGGGATTTTACCCCTCAGGACATAATTAGGGACACTGTAGTATTTCTATCTTTAATCTCTCTAAGATTTTTAGTACAATCTATATAGTGCATATTCAGTCCCCCTAAAATTTACAGAAGTAAAAACTTTGTTAATCCTGGCTTTATGTATAGTACAAATTAAAACATGGGAAAAAACTTATATGCACCAGTTGCATCATGCAATCGGTGCAATTTTGACCGAAGTTTGACTCATTCACAAAATAACTAAAATATATAATGATAAGTATTAGTTCATACAAAATAAATTATTTGTTTGTAGGCTGAACAGTATTAGTACTTTTTTCAATATACAACTTATACTTTTCATTATATGAACTTATAGTTTTCATCCCTTTTTTTCTGTGATTCATGAAAAAATATAAAAAAAACTTGGTTGAAATTTTTTAGTCAAAATTGTTCAAACTTGCACCAGTTGGCGAAGTGTTACTCTATAACATGATATAGGTCTACCGTTTCCCTACAAATTTTAAGATATGTAGTTAAAAGAGAAGCCTCTAGTGAGTTAAACATGGACACTTTGGACTGCATATCTTTGATGTGAATCTGAATAAGGTGTTACTGCACTTCTGATGATAAGTTACTCATCATACCACTCAGTTCTTAATAACTGTTTTATGATTTTGGTGGGAAAAGGATTGGCGAGACACTTAAGGAGATTGTAAATGGGTTGCGCAGTTACTTTGATAAAGCATTACCAGCAATGCTCCTCTACAAACAGGAACGCCAACAGTACAGAGAAGTGGTTACCGAAAATGTCTCTCCTTCGACTGTATATGGAGCTGAACATTTATTAAGACTCTTCGGTATGCTGAAATTTATACCGTAAGCTTATCTTATATATATGCATATTAAGGTTACTTCTGCAGACTAGATTGGTTCACCTAATCGCCTCCTCTCTCTTGGTTTTTTACTAAGTCCATAATCGTTATGAGTCTTTGAGTTCTTTTTTTTTTTTTGTGAAAAACAGGAATAATTTTATTGTTCAATAAATCTTAGAAGACAAGTATAAAAATGACTAACTTCTCTAATTAAAATATAAAACAGTCTCATCCCAAACAGACAGGCGAGAAGAGTAAGCCAAGCGAACATGGGCTTAGAGACATATTATGTTTGAATCATAATAAGGGCCGATGAGATTTGCTACATTGTCTAACAAATGGCATAATGGGCCTAGTGATGTATTATTGCTATAATCATTATTCACCAACTGTCCATCTTTAATGACTCGATAATGAGCTTATCAATTTGGTGTATCCATACTCTACCAGCATATTTCCCTTGGCCATCATTTCCTTGCTTTAGTAGAGAATTTGTATAGTTTGTGAGGTGTCTATTACTGATATTAATTGCCTAATTATTTTACTCTGAAATTTTCTGTTATGTTCAGTTAAACTGCCTGAGATGCTTGCCCGTTTGCATATTGAAAAGGAGACACTAACAGAGCTGCAACAAAATTGGCTGGACTTTCTCAGGTGTTGTTATCGTATTCTCTATGCTTGGATATAACTTCTTTATCTCCCCATGTAAATCTGTGGAGACTACATGCCTTGCATTTTTATAATTCATCTTGACATTTTTCCCTTTTCGTTTCTAGAAAATTAATCGTGTAAACAGTCTCTTTATATGGAGTCTTATATCCAGTACATCTAAGTCCTATGAGTTTCAGTGGACTGAACTCTTGGAACCTGGGGTATGGGGATTAAGACAAAAACTTCTATGAACTTCGTTCATGGAAGTTTTATAATAGTGATCTTGGTAATACTGTTTAGCATACGAAGTATCACGATTTAGTGATTTTAAGAAAAATAACATAAAACAAGCATTTTTTTGAAATGTGATATTTCAAATACTCCCTCTGTCCCGGTCTAAGTGCCCAATTTTACCATTTAGGGCATCCCAGGCTCAGTTACTCATTTCCATTTCTTTCAACACTCCACTATCTCTCTCTACTTTTTTTCTTCATCTCTCTCTCTCTCTCTTTCCTACCTTTATCTTCTCTTTCCTATCTTTCTCTACCTTTTTCCTTCATATTTCTCTCTACCTCAATATCCCACTATCTATTTAATACTCCCTCCGTCCTCCTATAAGTTTCCCATTTTACCATTTTAGTCCGTCCGCCTATAAGTTTCCCATTTTACCATTTTAGTCCGTCCGCCTATAAGTTTCCCATACCCTTTTTAGTAAGTATTTTTTCTTACACTTCACTTTATATTTTACTTTTTCTCTCTATCTCTCTCCTTCTTCCAATCACATCACTTGTACTATATCTATTATTTAATCACTTTTCTTAATCTTTGTGCCAAAAAGTAGCGGGAAGCTTATAGTCGGACGGAGGGAGTACAATTATTCCTTAAAAAATGTGTAAACAGTAAATGGGGCACTTAGCCTAGGATGGAAGGAGTATTACTTTAATGATTCTAGAAGTATCGTAAATGCACTGCACTCTTGGTGGCGGGTTAGTTAGGTTGCAGCTAGGATGTTAGTCTCAGTTGTTCATTAATTCATGTAGTGTAGTTGAGCATTATAAATCGTTTTGCTTTCCGTAGGAGTAATACTTAAATTTGCCATTGGCACATTACACATTGTGGTCATTTCTACTAGAAAGTGGATTTCCTTATCTTGGTTACAATGCAGGTTTCTCCAGAGCAACCAGCGCGAATTTTTCGATGCTGGTTATCAGAAGTTGAACGAGGGTTCACCTACTGCTGTTGAGAAAGAAGAGGAGTAGCAATTGTGTTGTTGTATCACCTATTTAGAGTTGTATTACTAGGATATGTTGAGGGTTTAACTTTCCATATATGCTACCTCCTTGTATAGTACTACAGTTGTTTCGTTTTTTAAAAGTTGAACTACAGTGCCATCCCAATGTCCCCACCGTCCGTCCGTGGAAGAGTTGGAGGAGGTAAATCGTGAGATGTGTTTTAACTTTTAAAAGTAGTGGTCTTTATTATCTAGTTATATCTGCGATGATGCTTGACTTTTAGTATAATCAGAAACTGCTGTGTTCCGTAGCTACACCAGTGGTCGAATCGTATATTTGCTTGTTGGATCGGTGCAGTAGTGGTCCAACCCGGTTTTGTTAAAAAAATATTATGATTTTGTACTTCATTTCATGTACGAGGCCGTCACGCAATTAACCATTTACCCACACAGGAATCTCGTCTCCACTCCAATTATGAGGAGAGGACGATTGATAAACCAATGTTGCTAACCTATGGGCCACTCTATTTTTTGAGCTCGCGGAGTGTGGACAACCTCGCACATCTCCAATACTTCCATCTTTATCCATATGCTCTCTAGGATCTCTGTTTCATAGTTTAAGAATGAACATTTCTTCCCAATTGTTGAAACTGCATCCATAGAATCTGTGTGAGTATTTGTATTCGTGTAATTATGACTGTGGGGCAAGTAGATAAACCAGTGTCAATTGTTGCCAGTTTAGCTCCAAGGATAGAGTCCGGTGGGTCGATCCTATGACAGCCCGCCCTGATCGGTTTCTCGTGTTTGCCAAAAATGATAAAATCCACCCCATAAATATTTAACTTCTCGTGAAAAGCACCATTTGTAAAAACATGATGATATGGCTCCTTGTGTACCTGCGAATCTATGGGAATCGTTAGAGTTGGTCTTAGCATTTGTGTATAGTGCTGAAATTCCTCTAAGTAGTTTATACACCACTTTCCGTTCGAACAAAATTCATGTATCAATTTTCGTGTTTCCCTTAATCAGTATGCTTAGCTTAGCTTGGCATCGCTCCCTCCAAATACCCTACGCTTGCATTGTCATTTCTCTCAATTAAGGGAAGAGTCAGTGTACCAAAAAAATCTGACAAAATTCAGAGCGTATTGTTTTCTTTAATATTTCGAAACTGTCCCCACCACTCATGGTGTTTCAAAACCCTTCTCACCGCCGAGCAGAAGAAGATTGCATGTAGAGTAGCTGCGTTATGCCAACCACATACCTCACATTTGCTATCTACCACACATGATGTCTAGTCAAATTTGATTATGTTGCAATAATGTCCCTGCACATTTTCCACAAGAAAATTTTAACTTTAGGGGTACCTTTAACTTCCACGCCTTGTTCCACCATCTACTAGAGGTGTTACTCAATGTAGATGACGCCCTCATATTCCCTTCAGAGCCTTCATAAGTCTACTTATACCCAAACTTAACTGTGTACTCTCCCTTCTTTTCCAATATCCCCTGTTTATCTTTCCTTATCTTATATAGCCAACTGCAAATGGTGAAATACACCTATAAGTAGTTATTAGGCTTTTTTAATAAAATATTAATATTTTAAAAATTATTTAATAAAATAAATCTGTTTGACTCATGTTTAACAAAATAAATAGGAGCGCCGTTTAGGGATGGCAATGGGGCAGAGCAGGGCGGGTATCTCAATATCCAAACTTGCCCCGCGCATATACGCATCTACCCTGTCCTGCCCCATGATCTGTTACGGGGCAGCATTTTATGCCCTGCCCCACGCTTGATATGGGGCAACATTTTTTAGTCTCGCCCCTCCCTGTCCTACCCCACCCCAAGTCTCATTTTATATGTATATAAATTATTTAAAACGATATAAACTAAATATTAAAATTCATCATTAAACTAAACTAAAATAAATATTTGTATAAATTAGGGTTAGTTTACTTAATTAAATTATTATATATATATATATATATATTTAAATTCGGTACAGGGTAGGGCCAATAAATATGTAAACCCATGCCTGCTCTGCGCGCGGGGCGGGGCTGACTTGCCCCATTCTCAGAATGGGGCAGAGCAGGGCAGGTCAAAATCTCTCAGGGCGGGGCAACTCCGGGGCAGGTTATTAAGGGCGCCCTTACCTCGATCAATGTGTACATTGCAGAGTCTGGTAGGTCAGGAGTGAGAAAGAAAGGGGCGCCGATACAAACGGCGACCTTTCTTTAATCAATACACATATGCCAGCTGTTACACTTGCAGAGTGATGGTTTGCACTTGCAGGGTGATGGCCTGATGGGATCATGGGAGAGATAGGAAAAACGTCTTTTCATCCCAAACAATAAATTACAGTAATTTATACTCTTGTATATTTAATTTATCTTTAGTACACCACACAATAAAATATGTCAATTAATTTATACCAAACAAATATTTAGATCATATCTCCATATAAATTAGAATAAAATATACTCCCTCCGTCCCACTATAAGTTTCCCACTTTCTTTGGATGTCCCACTATAAGTTTCCCATTTCATTTTTGGTAAATTATTTTTTCTCTCCCAATCACATCACTTACACTTTATCTATTATTTTATCATACTTCATCTCATACTAATCTATTATTTTCTCTCTCACCATCACATCACTTGTACTACATCTATTATTTTATCATATTCCTTAATCAAAACACCCAAAAGAAATGGGAAACTTATACCGGGACGGAGGAAGTATTAATTAATATTTTTTTTTACTAATGGATTCGACTATAATTTAATTATGTTAAATGTATTTAATTTTAAAATAATAATAATAAAAATTTTAATCCCCGGATCTATTAAAATATTAAGAAAATACGGAGTATAGATAATTAAGAAAATAATACTCACTCCGTTCTATACTTGAAGGCTCAAACCAATTGGACACAGATTTTAATGAATGAATTTTTTATTAATATTGTGTAAGATAAAGTGGGGGTAATAAAAAATTTTCAACTTTATAAATAGTAATAAAATTATTTTTTAGTGTAATAAACTAGTAGTGACATTTGTTGTAATATTGTGATGTTTTAAGGGGAGTGTTTAAAAGTGTTTCTGCTATTTTAGGTAATGTGACTTCAAGTATGGGACACCCAAAATGGTAAAATGTGTCTTCAAGTATGGGACGGAGGGAGTAATAACACAAAAAATTATATGCATACATGCAATATTGACCAATTAAGGTAAATTATGTCAATATTATTTTACTACGTGACCAAAACTATTCTATTACAATATCTAAATTTTGTTAGTATAAAGTGTATTACTGCAAGTTTAAAAATATTTTTGCACTTATTTTTTTGGGCAAAATTACAAAAATAGTTTTAACTTATTCGGCTACTACATTACTAAAATAATGTTACTACAAAATCAACATTTTATCACTACAAGTTCAAAAGTGTATTACTACATGTCCAAAAATATTTTGCACACTTAATTTTTTGGGCGAATTTAACAGAATGTTTTGACATGTAGCATTACACATTAAAATTTCGGTTTTGTAGTGGTAATAATTTAGCCTTGTAGTAACAATATTTTGGTCAAATAGTAAACCACCTGTTTGCGGCCCGCGAATTTTTTGGGCAATTCGGATTCGAACTTATGACCCATAATTTTTTTTTTAAATTGTCTTAATTTGACTTTTGGGCTAAATGAATTTAGAGTTTTAACTATTGGAATGAAATGCATGTATGCAATATTTCATAAATTTCATAGTCTTCAATCTTATATTCCAAGATAACAAGCGGTGCATTCTAAAAGAACACATATTTAAAAAACAGAAAATCTTACACAATATTGTTTTTGGGATGTTTGTTTTGGAATAAGAAATTTGAATTTGAGATTTTGAAATTCAACTAATGTTCTAGTTTAAGATTTAAATTTTAGATTTAAAAATTCTACCCTACAAATATATATAAATCATACAAATTATATATATATATACTTATAAAATTTATATAAATACCTACAATCTCATATTATAAAGTTAAATTTTACCTTACTTATTCAAAACAAACACAAAACATAAAAATCATTAGAAAAATTCTCAAAATTCTAAAACAAACATCCTTTCATGATTGAGATGTACTAATATTTGTAGATTTTTTAATAAAATTCTAGAATAAACACCCTTTGTTCCGCGATTACTTGCATACTTTCTTTATTGAGATGTCTCATGATTATTTGCACACTCTTAATATGAAAATACCCAATAAAATTAATACCCTTTCAACATCATTTTATTTTTAAAATTGTCACTTTTTTTTTTTACATAAATTTCACTTTACATTTCACCAAATTCACTTTACACCTCACTCTGAAACCTGCAATTTCTCACAGCTCACCCTGCAATAGTATCGATTAAAGAAAGTGGCGCCGACGCCGTTTGTAGTTTCGCCCCTTTCTTTCTCACTCCTGGCAAAGACAAACTCTGCAATGTGTACATTAATTGAGGTAAGGGCGCCGTTAATAACGGCTCTCCTATTTATTTTGTTAAACATAAGTCAAACAAATTTATTTTATTAAATAATTTTTAAAATATTAATATTTTATTAAAAAAACCGTAGTTATTATGCAAAGGATTACGTTGTTTAATTAATGCCAGCTATCTATATACTCCCTCTGTCCCACAATTGTTTGCACTCTTTCCTTATTCGTCCGTCCCACAATTGTTTGCACTACCCAAAAAGGAAACTTTTTCATAAACCCCACCCTCACAATATTCACATATTTACACAAAATGTCATTACTTTTACCCTCAATCCAATCATTCACTTTACTTTATTCATAAAAGTTTACAAAATTACCCCTCAACTCTCCACTCATTACACCTTTTTCTTAGTTTGCGTGCCCCATTTTTGGTGCAAACAATCCTGGGACGGAGGGAGTATATATAATAATAGAATAGTCCACTTTTAGCATTTTCCCGCCCATTTTGTTGTTCTATTTATGGAAAAATATTTTTTATTCTATTGAGCCTCTATCATTTTGTTATCTACAGTACCTTTTAAAATAATTATTATGAGTTGTGCATGCTGTCAGTGGCGCAGACCGCCCTAGGCCCCTAGGCAGTAGTTAAAATTCAGTTTTTTCATTTTGATTTTTAATGTATTGCCAGTTTGCCACAAGTAATCACAGCCTTGAACAAATAAAAAAATATTGCTTTTGTTTTTAAATATATGAATCTATATATATATAAAAACAGCCAAGTCTCCTTTCCGCCCATTTTTCACTCTTCATCTGACAATTTATTTTTATTTTTTTAACAAATGAGGTTAATAATTAATTTATTACTCTACATCAGCCTTGAAAAACCCTTCCACATCTATTGAAAATATCAGAAGTTTTAAATATTTTTTTATTCTTTATCGTACCAGCTGTTTACATTTAATACCTACATTTACTCCTCTAAAAAAAAAATAAAAAATACCTACAATTACTTTTTCAGAGTATCGCTTAATTTACTCCTTTCGATTTACGAGGAGGTAGAAAGCCAAACTCTTCATATTCTTCTCCTACCTATTTATTGTATTTATTTTTAACCTGCAACATTCACTTAAATCACTCCTCTCATCTTTTTCAATTTGGGCACAAGCACAGTGTTGGAGTACCTCATTTCCCTGACCCTTTCTTCCGTAAATGCAGTCCTTCGTCACTCTCCTTTGATCTCATTCCCATAGATACAAAAGATGTGCTCTGATTTATTTATTTTACTGAAATGATTTTGGTGGAATATTAAGCTGAAATCAGTTAAAATACCGCAATATCAAGTTAAAAACCGATGATATGAGGAAGGAGCCCATTGTTGCTGGATTCTACTCGATCTGCTTCTCCTTTGCCACCGTTGTAATGCTGCTTGCGCTCTGTATTTCTATAGAAAATTAGAGATCGATGAAGGTAAATTTATCGAAAACCTTAAACCCTGTGAGTTTCAAGCTATTTTTAATAAACAAACAATTTTGTTTCTGATTGTGCAGGATGTAAAATAATATTCAAAATTCAATGGGGTGTCTTGCAAAGTTCTTCAATTCTTGATTGGATTGTTTTAGATCCACTCATTTCCGATGAGCACATTTTGTTTTTTGGGCATCGATTTCTCCATTTTTTGCCCGAATTGACAGCATCTGACGCTGGCTGAGTTATTCACAAATTTTAGGTTCCTACATTCAGGTTGCTTCGCTTCTTTCTTAAAGGTCCAGGTTTCCTGTTTGATAAAGTTGAGCTTGATAGACAAATTTTAGGGTTTTAGTAATATTTTTTGTTACCATTAGGTTTAGTCTCATCTTCATTATAATTGAGTTCATCTTCTATGTCAAATGTGTCTCCTAATAATAAGTATTGTAGTGTTGAATCTGGTGTGCATATTGATATATTAAATTCTTTGGATAAATTGACTATCACACAATTGTTTCTGAGTGGACTAATAAATTAGGTGTGAGGTGTGATGAATTCAACCTGATTAGACTAGGAAGATTTTGTAGTTGTTGAATGAGAAACTTGAAAAGAATAAAAAAACTTCATTCTCTAATTGATGCCAAAAAATGCAGAGGATATGTAAGTTGCTGCATTATCGTAATTATCATCTGTTGTGCAGTGGCGTTTTGATTTTTCAATTTTGCGTTTGTGAGTTTGCAGGTTTTGTGACCCAATTTCAATTTCAAGGTCAGGTTTGTGGCTTCAATTTTAAATTTTGATTATTGTAGAATTTTATGAATTCCCATTAATTCGTATTGTTAATTTGTAGTTAAAGATTTTGATAAACAATAATCATATTTAAATGTATCTCACATAATAGATTTTAACAGGAGTTGAGCCTAGAGAATACGACATATAATGTGGCTTCAGCAGCAGGCCATGATGGTGAAGAGCCAATACAGAAGAGAAGAGGATGTCATGCCGAAAGTTGAATAAAAGTTTGACTATCACAGGAGAACTGATGCATATTGCTTATAAAGAACCGTTTTTTCGAGAGGATGCAAAGTCTTGAGAGTATGCAGGTTTGGTAAGGTAAACAGTAAATTACATATAGTTGAGAGAAGTGGGAAAGCAATTGTGACATTGATATCATCTTTTTATATATAAATACATATTGAATGATTGTTGTATATAGACACATTACAATGTTGTTGTTGCTATAAATTTGATATGTTATTCCATGAAACACAGGTTTATAAAATGGCTCAAAATATTTTATCCGTGAGTAAGTCCTAATTCCTGTTTTCAAATTTATGTTCTTTCTGTATATATTTCAAAACAATCTTTTATTCCTTTCCTAATTTGCAGATATTCACTAGGTTATTGAATGACATCGATTCATCTAAGAGAGAATGGACTATGAAGCTGCATTGATGTATATGAAAGCAAAGTATTTCTTAGAGCTTGGGGGTGTGTTTTCAACCATTCTGAGGTACCCCATTATAATTAATAGTTATAATAAATAATTGACCTGTTTATTTACAATTCAATTCCTCTTTGGGTATGTTTCTGCAATATATATAAAAGTACAACTCTGAGTATTTACCAATCCGAACATAATCTATAATTTAGGGGAAAAAAAGATGTGTATATTTTGAAGTCTACTGATACACGTAGAACGGTTCCCCTCCCGATGTTGGAAGAAATACTTAATGAGGCAGTGGCTGAAGCTGACCAGAAAAACGACTAGAAAAAAAAATCACCCCTCTCAATTTCTCTATATTTGCAAAGGATCCAAACTGATAAAAAAATGTGGAAATTGTATTTTTTTTTTTTTTTGTGGCTGGAATTATATGGTTTTAAAAATATCCGAGGCTTAGGTGATGACAAACTTTCAAATTTATGGTTAAATCAGTAAAATCAGCAAGTTACATTTCTAGATACTTAATTGGATTTGTGGAGCCATTCTTCATAGGAGCACACTCCAGGGATCGAATACTTGACCACGAACCAGCTACATAACCTCGCTTTGAGTTCGTCCATGAATTTTGGTATGGAGAGTGTCTCATTCCTAAATATCACGTCGTTTCTCTTTTTCTAAATGAGCCACACCACTCCGAGCCAAATACAAGTTCCATTCACCTTTCCCTTTTTCCTCTGACTATGCTGCTAAAGCCATGTAGGTTCATAAGTGCGTTTGAGTGTATTGTTGTTCAGGTTTGAAGCCGTACCAGGCTGTTCATCCATATTCCATAGGAGAAGCTGCATTCGAAGAAGGCATTGTTGGCTGTTTCCTCACTGAATTAGCAGAAGGCGCATCTCAAGTCATTGTTATTTCATTTGGACTTTTATATTTATTGCAATTGGTCTATTTTTGTTTGACCTAAAATTAATTGATTACTTGATATATATATTCACTCATATATATACCATCAGGTCCATCACATACAATATATATTAGTCACACACATATAGTGTCTCTTAAAATATCAATAGTGATGGAATAACTGAATTCATAAGTTTTGTGATTTCTATATATAAAACTTTTTTTTTACCATAAATACGATTTTTTTTTCTTATCTATATCCATAAATAGTCCACTAAAAATTATTTGCCCTGTTTTCTAGCCCATTTTTTTTTAATATATATGGAAGATTGTTTTTATAATGTAAAGTTGAGCGTGAGTATTGAATATGATGTAAGTGCGTGATCATTGCATCCTTTGTGTTTTTCTTCCCTCTGTTTTTTAGATCAATTTGCTCTCCTTTGTTTTTTGTTTCCTCTTTGGTTAATTGTATCCGGTTTGTTTGGTAATAGTTTGAAATTTTAACTCATTTTCTCTCTTAAATTTTTATACTATTAACGTACACTTTATCTGTGAATTTTTTTTTTTTTTTTAAAGTGCTCTGTGTACAGATTGTAAAAATTACTTCTTTTTTTTAAAAAAAAAATTTTGTGACAGCGTGTAGAAACTAATTACTCCAATTGCTACTCTGATATAGAAACCAATTAATGTGCTCTCATTGCAACTCAATTATGTTTTAAATTAAAATTAACATTATCTAAGTACTAAATTGGAGACTTATTTTATAGTCTAACATAAGGTTCTTAATTTTTCTAATATACTTATAATGTAAATTACTCTCTCTGTTTTACAATTGTTTTCACACTTTTCTTTTCGAAATGTTCCACAATAATTTTCACACCCTTATTATGAAAAACTATTTATAAATTTTACCCTCACAATATTTTCAATTTTACACAACATTACTTTTTTTTCATACATACACAAAAATCAATTAATTTTTTTACTTTATACATAAAGTTTTACGAAATTATCTTCCAACACTCTACTAATTATTACACTTTCTTAATATGCTTGTCCATCTACCTATGAGGCTATGAAAGTAATCTTGAAAAATATCATAAGCCGTGCATCGCACGGGTGAAATACTAGTAGTAATAATCACAAAAAAGTTGGGTTTATTGGGCCGGATCTATGTTGCCCATGGGCTTATTGAGTGTGTGTCGATTGGCCCTTGGAGTAATGGGCAGCCTGATGGTTCGATGTTTTAATTATTTTTTATATTACGGTTGGGTATATACCCTCCAGCTTTGTTTAATACATGCCCTTTTATTTTTATTAATTAAATATTCATGTAAAATACCAATTTTGCCTTTTTACTAAAATATATTAAGATACATACACTTCCCTCCAATTTAAAAACAACTCTAACCCTAACCCTAGAATTCCACCATTGCCACCACCACAAAACAGTCCAACCACAAAAACAACACAATCAATCGTATGTTGACAGTGAGTGACCAAAACATCAAAACCCACAGAATTATATGAGAAATATTCTTCATTCAAGAAACATGAGCGTACATTTGGATAAAAGAAAATGAATTAGCTACCACAGATGCTATGTCAAATAAAACAGCAAAATCAAGCGTATCAATTCGTCGACCAAACACCTCACTGTCGACACTGGTTCGTCGACCAAACACTTCTCCGTTGACACCGGTTCGTCGACCAAACACTTCTCCGTAGACACTGGTTCGTCGACCAAACACTTCTCCGTCGACACTGGTTCGTCGAAAAAAAATTAAAATTTTCGACAATAAAGGATTGACCATGAATACTCTGATCGACCCTTTATTATGGATGAAAGTATTTTTGATCGACCCTTTTTTTTGTCGAAATTTAAAAAAAAAAAAATCCAAACCTGGATGGAAGCGGAAGCGGCAGCCAGCGGTGGGAGTGTGGCTGGCTGGGGGAGTAAGAGCCGGCGGCGTCGCTCGACAAAGGAGGCGCCTGTTGCAGCAGAGAGGGAAAAAAAGAAGAAAATAGGAGCGGCGTTATCACTGGGGGAGGAGGAGCAGCGACGCCTTGGGAGGGAGGGGGCGAGTCGGGCGACGGAGGGAGGGAGGGGGCGGCGACGGTGGAGGGGGGGGAGGAGGAGGTAGAAAAAAAATTGGGCGACGGGCGGTGGGCAGGTGAAAGCGGCGAGCGACGGTGGGTAGGTGGTTGGGGCGGTGGGCGGCGACCGGCGGTGAATGTTGGAGAAAGAAATAATGAGAGGAGGAAGAAGAAGCTTGGAGAAGATGAAGAAAATTAGATTTTTGGGGTGTGTATCTATCATGTAGAATTTTAATTGAAAAGGGTATATAAGGTAATTAAGGGGGTGCATCTATCTCAAATGTGTTTTTGAGGAGAGTGTGTATCTTGGGCGTGTATTAAACAAAGCTGGAGGGGGTATATACCTAGAGATGTCTATCGGGCTGGTCCTAGCCCTATAGAGCCAGCCCTACAGGGCTACGGGTTAAATGGGTTAGGGCCTTAACCGGTTCATATTTAACGGGCCTACAATTGTTGGGACCTAACCCTAACCCTAGCGGGCCACGGGCTAAACGGGCCAGTAACGAGCTACAATAATTTTTTTTCTTTTAAAATTAAAGGTTTCAATTGGCACGTCCAACAAATAAATAAAATAGAAAAATACATAATTAGTTAATGATCAGTAAATGAGAAAACAAAAGTACAATTTAAACACAATTCTATAACTCATTGGTACTTAATATGACCAAATAAAGCTACACAAATATCATAATCTAATAAAAACAAATGATCCAAAATTTATTTTAGGTTATTTATTTAAAAAAAAAAAAAAAGTAATAACTCGGGCTAGCGGGCTGACCCGGTTTAGCCCACGGGCTAACCGGTCCGGGTCAAAAAAGCCCGATTTTAAACGGGCCTATAATTCATGAAATCTAACCCTACATTTTTCAGGGTTAAATGGGCCAGTCCGGTTAGCCCGGCCCGAATAAACATCTCTATATATACCCAACCAAAGATATTATTGTTATTAGGGTTGGGACTTTATAAATTATTAATATGGTATGTGTTCCACCGTGGGTTTAATCGATTCACTCAGCAGTTTTGTGTGAAAAAATAAATATTCACTTACCCTCAATTTTTCTATTATCTTTTGACTTTGGACGCCTCAATAAATCTTTGTAGTTAATATTTAACTTTGATTTAATTTCATGATTATTAACTTGATATTTAAAAGTAGGAAGGATAGTTTTAGGTTGTGCTTGGAGGAATTTACATATGCATTTTAAAATTATCACGTGAATTAAAAAGTAAATGAATGAATTTTAAACACTTATCTTATTTTAGTTAAAATTGAAAGGATTTTAAATCCTTATTAAAACAATATCATTTAAAATCCACCTATTTTTAAATTATTTCATTTAAAATACCTTTTTAAATTAAATTTCTCATCCAAACATAATCTTATACTCCCTCCGTCCCATACTTGAAGACTCAAACCAATTGGGCACGAGTTTTAATGAATGAATTGTTTATTAATATTGTGTAAGATAAAGTAGGGTAGTAAAGACTTTTCAACTTTATAAATAGTAATAAAGTTACTTTTTAGTGTAATAAAGTGTGTCATTTGTTGTAATATTGTGATGTTTTAAGGGGAGTGTTTAAAAGTGTTTTTGCTATTTTAAGTAATGTGCCTTCAAGTATGAGACGCCCAAAATGGTAAAATGTGTCTTCAAGTATGGAACGGAGGGAGTATCATTTTTTCAACATTTTGGAAGGAATGAAACTGATATATAATGTCTATTACTAAATACTTTTATCTTATAAAACATCATTTATGGTAATGATAGTTATTCTTATGTACCAGCCAAATAATTTAATAATAATGATCATTCATTACCATTTCTTATTACTATCATGCTCATTTCAATTTCAATTCAAATTCTTAGTTGACAAACCAAACATCACTTAAATTTTGTTCATAAATATTTTTCAAAATAAAAATAAAAATGGAGGGTTGGCTTAGGCTGGCCCAATGGCCCGTTAGCTTAAGTAAAATTGAACTGCCAGCCCATCCCAATTCAAAAATATCAATTTGCCCATTGGTTGGACTGGGCTGGATGTCGCTTGAAATGTTGACATTATATATATATATATATATATATGATTTAACAAAAACGTCTTTAGTTTTCGAAAGTGTGCATAATTCTTTTAACAAATTTTTTAAATAATACTACAAAACACTAATATATATATAATTATAATAGGCAAAAACTTGTGTGAGACCACCCATATTTCAAAATTTTGGGTAGGATAATCCATATTTTTCTTTAGATTTTAGTTGGTAAAAAAAGTGATAATATTTAAGTAAAAAGTGACTGTCACTTTTTACTTAAACACTATCACTTTTCCCTCAAACATTATCACTTTTTATATATGAGGCCCGTCTCATGGATCTCTTTCTGTGAGACGGTCTCACCCAAGACTAGCCCATTATAATATTTATGCAATAAAGTGTGCATAATTCTTCATATATATATATATATCCAACCACACTTATTTTATCTCCTCTGTATATCTATTTTAATTTTCATACACACTATACATAGATGAAGGGAGTATTAATAATTAAGTTTCTAAAATATATTTATCAATACCGTGAGATCATCTTTTTATCAATAATAATTTATTAAATTAATCTAACATTAATGGTATTTAATTTAAAAAATACTAAAAATATATATATATATATATATATATATATATATATATATAAAAAGAGGGTGGGATGGGGTGGCCATGCCCCTATGTATATACTTAGTTCCCTGGAGTCACACCCATATCTGTGGAAATAATTAGTTAATTAATCAATTACCTTAAAAAAGTGAAATATGAAAATTAATTATTTTGTATTCCCTACAAATACAAGTAAAGTAGAGTGATATGATGAGTTTGACAATTTCTAATACTATTGCTAAGGAGGGTGGGTACTGTAGAGTAAAATAATTATTCCTTCAATTCACACATAATATTTACTTTTCTCTAAGTACAAATTTTAAAAAAGGAATTAGTAGTAGTTCATTTAAAAAATGTGGTGACAACCATTTTTTTAATTAAAAATATAATTTAGAATTATATGTGGTTTAAGCTTTTTTTTTTTTTTTTTTTTTTTGTTGAATGACACTCACGTGACCGGCACATGTGAATTCATATCATTTTTTTAATTTTTTGTCGAAAAGTTCATATCATTTTTTTAATTTTTTGTCGAAAAGGAACTGTTGCGATAATAAAAGAACTACAAACGATAATTTAAAAAGATAAAGGACCAAACGCGAATTTGACAAAAGTTACTTTGTGATATTTTTCCATTTTCCAAAAAAAAAATAAAAAAATAGTCTTTAACTTCTTAAAAATTAATAAAGAGTAAAACTTGAGATAAAAAAAAAATTGAAGATTTTCTCAATTGCAATTTTTTTCATAGTTGAAACTTACAGCTGAAAATGTTAAAGTGAAATTATTAATACTTTTTATTGTAAGTATTAATACATTTTAGTGAGTAGGTAAATAATAGCTTATAAAATTAAACATTTAAAAAAAAAAAAAAATTGTTTGTCAAAAAGTATTACACTGCAAATGAGAATTCACATGAACCTTGTTCACATGAGATTTACTCGAAAGAATAATTACAAAAATAGAAACGATGGATGAGAAACAAATGAGCCAAATAGAGAGAAAAAAAAAAAAGAAAAAAAAAAGCCCAGCATTAGGGCCCAAATGTTATGTCATGCTACTAACTCACGAGAAAAAAGAGGGCCACGGATAAATGAACCCCACATATTATGTCTTCACCCCACCCCCAATTTATATTATGAACTAATAGGTAAAAATACTATATTACCCTTATGTGTTGAGTTCACTTCACCAATTAAAAAAAAAAACAGTTTTTTGCATTTCTCCCCCACCCAAAATATAATATTCTTTTGTAATTAATTATATTTTATGTTATTATTGTTTTATTTCACTGTATTGTTGCATGATTGTGTAGTTGTAATGAATATATGTATAGTGTATTTCGTTTCCGAGTTTTTGTAACAAAAATCGTGTTTTGCAAAAACTCAGCACTGGTTCGCCGAGTTTTGTGAGATTTTTTGAAAAAAAATTCCACGTTATGAATCAAAACTCGGCCAACTTTTCCACGTTTTGATTCAAAACTCGGTCGCCAGATTTCCGGTCCAAACTTTAGCTCCGGATTTTATAATTCCATCAATCGCACCAAAATTGTGATTGTAGTCGAGTTTGAAATTAGGACCAAAAACACAACCCTCAACGTGGAGGTACATCATAAACGTGATCATTACCTGAATAACTTGTATGAATTTAGGTTTAGGAAAATCATACATGGTTGCCCCTTCGGAATAAGACTTGATCGGCTGACCAAGTGTGGCTACATAATCTCCCAAATAATGACCAAAACTCTCGTAAATGTGTTCAAAACGTTCCTCATCACGGTTGATGAATCTTGTTGAAAGATAGTTTGGATGGGACAGGTAAAGCCCAAGGTCCTCATCAAGGTAAAAAGAATCCATCTTGATTGGGGTTTGATTAGCCACCATCCTTCCACCTACTACATCCACATCCACATCCACATCCACATCCACATAGTATTCCAACGATACCAATTTTTCTATCACTCATACTGTTAAAATAAGAAATAATAAAGGTTTATGAAACTATTATAACCTTAGTAATAAACTGGATAATCACTAATGCAAAAAATCTAAAACAGAATAACTCCGAAAAAAATAGCAAAAATTATTTGACAAAACTGGAAGAAATCCTAATTATCTTCGACCAACTCAAGCAAAAAACATTGGTTTAATGAATGATGGTCATAAACAATTCCCACATTTTACACTTGAGAATTTTCCGCGTAGACAGGAAACAAGTTTTTCTGCATTAATAATATATGGTTTAATCTAAATGTAGTCTTAAAAATTAAGAAAATTGTGGGAATTACATGCTTTTACAGCTACTAGTAATAATTTTAGGAAATAATGCTTATACCCAATGATTTTAAAAACGGAAAGGCCGGTTCGACCGGTTCAACCGTGAACCGGACCTGGATCCGGTCCAAAATTGATGACAAAACCGTTTTAATGGTTCGATCGGATCAAACCGGCTGAGAACCGGAAAACCGGTCCAACAACCGCATCTTCTAGATCTAATTTCTGAGTTCCGTCTACGCTACTTTCTTCTCTAGTTTCCGGCAAATAACCAGCAAACAACAGTACAGTAGTACTTGGTGGTCTCAAATTTCTACAAGGCAATATCAATAGTGATACCGCGCTCACGCTAACGCTCAAACTTACTGGAATGACCTTTTGTTCATCTCAGCAGCCTCCCTCTCGATCTAATTTTCTAATTTATGAGTTCTGTGTCGCATCCATGGCTGAGATGTGAGAATCTGTTAGCATAAGAAAACCCTAAATGAATAAAGGTTTTATAGTACATGTAAATATTAATGGGCCTAGTTATTATATTAATAAAATGATTAATTAATGCTCCAATCAAATAAAAATTAGAATAAAATAAATAATTAATTAAAAATTATTTTAACAGTTGAACCGCTGGTTGAACCGGTAGCTAATCCGGTTTGGTCGCCGGTTCCGGTTCAATTTTGTAAACACTACTTATACCTATCCACGGTTATTTAATTCTTTAGATCTATCATTATGCTAAATGGTGAACATTGCTAACGGATGGCTCGATAATTCAAAACATCCACAAATTCTGTAATTGCTAAAGGGACTTTCCTCATAATTAACATCAGTTGTCTGCTAAAAGGGACTTTCCTCATAATTAACATCAGTTGTCTGCTAAAAAGAATTTAAAACCAAAGGAGGTTGCACATGTTACCAATCTCGAAAATCTCAATTACATGTATTTCTCCATAAAATCCAAATCCAAATTTCACCAAGATTTCAAAAGGCTTCATTTCAGTAATTTGAGAATCAACCAAAGACACCATTTAAATGTAATAAATAATCTGGCATCCAACTAAAAAAATGAAACTAGAGTTCTTCTTTGCACTCCATCACTTAAACATTTGAGAAGCAATAACAACCTCACACCAGTTGCAGAAATTTGCTAATATTTAAATATTATGTTTTTAGTACTTAAAAAAATCAAAATGTACAAATTTTAAGTTTTTTTAATCATAGTATTTTGCGTGGATCTACCATATTGATCATAAATTAAGCTTAATTAAAATATATAACGTTTCTATACTTTTTGAAAAAACTGGAGATTTGATATATGTATTAGAATATGTTTTTGAGATATATTGTTTTTTGTGATCAACTGTTGCAACCATTTTGATAATAAATATTTGTGTGACAATTATTCCCTCCTATTAAAATTAAACGTCATTTTGACTATTTAATCTATTTGCATTTTAATGTTGTTTTATACTTTTTTATATTAATTAATTATATTTCTCCTTAAAGTGAAATACATTTTGACAATTAAATGGTTGAAGATGAAGAAAATAGTTACTGTACAATACAATTATTTTTCAAAATATTTAATTATTTAGCTATCACAAATAAAATCACAACAGAACACAACAGATATTTTTAACAAATGCACATCCTTGGTTCTCTCTTCCAATCATCATAATTAATCCAAGCCAGCAACATATTATTAGCCCTTAGCCACCTATATGCAACCAAAGTAATCCTGTCAAATAAGCTCTCCAGATTGAAGGGAGTTCCATTAAAAATTGTGTCATTCCTTGCTCTCCATAGTATCCAGATCGAACAGTGCCATACTACCATCCAGGCATTCTTCCACTTGCCAGCAGCCACCTCCCCTTGCCTCTCGAAGTGGGCCATGTTACTTAACCCCTCGTATACTCCACCTCAAACCAGCTATAGATCTTCTCCCACACATTTGAAGAGTGCGAACATAGAAAAAATAAGTGAGACGCAGTTTCCTCGAAATTACCACACCATTTGCACTCCACATCGAAGTTCGTGTTATAAGCTCCTCTCTTCCTAAGATTCATGATGGTAGTAATCTTATCTTGAAGCAATCTCCATGAAAATGCATTGGCCTTAAGAGGGACCCCTTTCGTCCAAATAGTCTTGAGAGCGTCCGTCTCCGACTCGTCCGTCGTCTGAGATTCCAGCAGCCAAATTGTACGCTGTTTTCACCGAGTAAATTCCAGAATTGTCCAGCTTCCAAAACCAGCTGTCCTCTTGGGTCGATTGAGAAATATACCTATCAATTAACTCACGAATATCATTAGAGACCCTCCCCTCTCTCTCCAATAAATCCCTTCCCCAATTCCATTGAAAGTGCCAAATACCATCTACCCATTTAATCCTATCAGCTATGACACACCCTCTGTCCCTATCAATTCTATACAATCTGGGAAATAACTCTTTTAAACTCAGACCCCCAACCCAATTGTCCTCCCAAAAACTAAACCTCTTTCCATTGCTCACAACCAAAGAAATATTCCCTCAAAACCACTCCTTAGAGCCAACAGATTTAATCAGATTTGACCACCAAGTAGACCACGTTTTATGACATTTTCCTTTAGCAACAAAATACTTCACACACTCTCTAAACGAACCAAATTTGGACTCAACAATTTCACCCCATAAAAGACTCTGATTATTATGCAAATTCCAACACCATTTTCCCAACAATGCCAAGTTAAACAAATCCAGATTTCTAACACCTAAACCCCCCCTTTGTTTGTCCCTGCAAAGCACATCCCACCTCACCCATGATATACGTCTAACCTTAGGGTCTCCACTGCTCCACAGGAAACGTCTTTGGATTGCATGAAATTTGTTTATGGCACAAGAAGGGGCACGAAAGAGGGATAGGGAATATAAAGGTAAAGAGGCAAGAACGGATTTGATAAGGATCAATTTCCCTCCAAAGGAAAGGGATCTGGCAGCCCAACAACTCAAACGTTTGTCCACCTTCTTTGTGACCTCCTCCCAGGAAGATGCCCTTCTGATGGAAGCTCCTACCTTGAGACCAAGGTAGCTAATTGGGATGGCAGCAGTTCTGCAATTCAAGGCAGAAGCCCATCTTGCCAAATTAGTCTTTTGCACATTAATTCCAGATAAAGTGCTTTTCGAAAAATTAATTTTAAGCCCAGACCAGATTGCAAATTGCAAGTTATCTAATTTTCATTTTTGTTTCAGAGTGCAGATTCTTTATCTTTGACAATAAAATCTGCATTTCAGTGGAAGGAGGAAATAAATGTATGTTTAGAATCAATACAATGAAACGAAATAAAAAAATGAATTCTACTATCAATACAGTTGGCCACAATTGTAAAACACAACTTTTATATATAGAATGTGATCAGGGGATTTTTAGTTTGTATATACACAACTTAATTTTGAGCAGGGATTGGTCATACCTACCTCGAACAATTGCTTCCACACTATCACACTAATATCTACTACATGTCTCTTAAAAATATATCAATATGTTATGGTCCTCTTAATATAGCTTTTGAAAATTTTGATTGATGTTATGAAATGTAAAATATTAGTAGTATTTGCTGATAAACTGACACCTTTTTTTAATGCTCGTGACCTCTATTTTTGTTCAAATTTATATCCATATTATTGTCTGCAAAATACATGAACGATTAGATAAGCAGACGATTAGTTAAGCATTCACTGCCACAAACAATTTATGATACAATGTTAAAACTAAGCTACTCTATTAACAGTAGCATAACATTCAACAATATATACTCCCCACATTGTAAGAAAATTAAACACTCTATCTTGCAAGTGAAATCATATGCTAACTACTACGCATTCCAAACTCTTTAACCAAATCTTCAAATTTCATATAAATGCAGCAGGTTACTTGATATCATATCACCGGACACGTGCATCTACAAAATTCATTCCCCTTTGCAGCAGTCTAATCATTCACTGAATTTTCCAATTTTGAATAAATAAGATTGTATTTTGAGTTATACATAAAAAAAAGGACGAAAATGTAAACATACCTTGATCCGTAAAAGCTTCTGCAAAGTGGATGAAAAATTGTGAGAGGGTGGTGCTATTTATATACTACCTTAAGAAACCAATTTAAGGTTTTGCTTGATATTTAAATTTGAGTTAGACCATTACCCTTGCAAACCAGCTAAACATTCCCGCATAAGTTGCCCTATCCAAGAAAACAACAGCCCCGAGGTGGACCTACCCCCTGCAGGTTCCATCAAAGTAAATTTGGATGTCGCGGTCTTCTCGGCCTGGGTTTTTTTATCAGCGACTGCCACAGGAGTAAACGTCTTGCCGCCTCCGGTGATAGCCCTTTAATTTTTTGAGGCCTTCGCATTGCGCTTTCTCGGTGGATCAGAAATTTGGTCCTAGAGTCGGGCTCCATCAATCTGATTAATGGAACCTGGGAAACTGATATCTACACAATGGGGATGCTTGAGGATATTCAGGACTGGAGCTTGCTAATCATGCCAATAGTTCTGTTTTCTTCTTTACATGGAGGAATGCAAACAGAGTTGCCCACTTTTTGGCTCACCTATGTGGGTTTCGAAAACTCCGGAGTAATGAGGTACCAGCCCAACATAACAATCTTATTGTCGAACATGTAAGGCTTTTTCCTACCAACGAACTGAGTTCTATAAAAAAAATCTGGTTTATTTTAATGTAGAAAAATAAAATTGAGTTAGTCTATGAGGCAAAGCCCTAACTGGACCAGCCCTGTTCACCCCAACAGGATCTTTGCCTTCTTCTATATCTACAATAAATCTCTAATTGCCTTCAAACAATAATTCTCCTAGAATCACAATTCTTAAGTTACATACAAATCTAAAATTATGAAATCAAGTTTCTATCTATCACACTGTGTGTGTTCTTGACTTTTCTTAAGAAACTCTAAACAACATGGAGTAATTAGCTAATTACACCGAATATAAATAAGGATCTTTGAATATCCCAACAGAGAACGATATAGGGTACTCGAAAATTAAGATTTCAGAAGAAAGGAAAAACAAATTCAAGGTGAAATGAAGAGTAACTGTCGACTTCAACGATGGTAATTTTTGGATCATGCACCGAACATGAAGAAATTGAGAAATTAACACTCTCGGCTTGGAAAGAAACTATTTCTATGAAGATTTTCGGAAGAATCGCAACTGGACAGTCCCGAGGACTGGATTTTAAATCTCCCTGCTTTCTTAGATCAGGTCTTCCTCTAACGAATTACATATGCACAAATCTGAACCTCTAACATTTGCAAAATGTACAACGCAAAATCAGAGACACAAATCAAGAAAAAAAAAAACGCCTAATCCTAGAAGATTAAAACTCTTAACAATACTTTTCATTTTTTGTCTACAAATTTCAAAAATCAAAACAAACCTGAGAATACGAAGCCAGATTCGAAGGAACTATTGAACTGATTCTCAGATCCACAACCAACTTCGATTGAAAAACTCTGCAAATATTTTGGAATCTCATAGAGATAAAAGTAGAATAAGTTTCTTCAGAGCCTGACATGTATCAATTTAAGCCCTTTCTTCTTTCGCCATATGTCCACCACGTGTCAATTTATTTTATGCCACTGTGTCACCCTAAGCCATTTCAGCAACCCCTTCATCTTCTAAGCTGAAAATCCTACTCACCAATCCCAATTCATACGCCTCTAAATCAGAAAACCTTCCCACCATCAATCTTAGATCACGGCGTTATGTATCGTCGCAATACCAGGAAGCCTTTTGAGCGTCCCAAGATCCGTCATTCATATATCCCGTAATTGTCATTTCTTCGTCTATTCAGATAATGGTAAGTTTGATCTCATTTTCAGATCATCACAATTGTTTTTTTACGTTCAGCGTATTTTCATTTGTTACATTCCAAGTTTTAATTTTTATTGTGTTAGTTTAATTTTGTTTCTTTCAAGTGTGTACTTGGTTTGGGAATTGAGTTCTGCTCAAATTTAAGTTCTTTTTAGGCATTTAATGACTGCACATCCATGGATATGTATTTGATAGTTGTAGAGAAGTTCATTACATTTCTTGTTTGATGGATAGTTTGTTTACAGAGATGTTTGCGATGCAGGTTCTGTTGGATTTTATTCGGGAAATAAATGATGATCAAAGGTATACACTTGCATCTAATAAATCTTGTAGAAAAAAAATATCATCGAGCCAATTCTTTGTAAGCCATTTCGATTCTGAATTCAAGTTGCCACGGCAAAGACATGTGTATAGTCTTATAAAAATGGTGCACAATATTCAACTGTTTGTCTCTCTGCTTTTGGGGCGTCTTGAGACTATAAAATTGTGAGGCTTGGTACGATCCTTTTTCTTTCAGTTGCTCAGCTTGTAACATGTTAAAAATCTTTTGATGCTTTTCTATAATTCTCTGGCAGAAATACACCATATATCTATTCTGGAAGAAGCAACTGATGTCTACACTTGTGAGCTGGAAAGATTTATTAAATTAATTGGGTATTGTATCCTTATCCTCTTCGTTTTTATGTAGTACCCTGAGAAAATTGCTTTAATCTTCCATTGACCTGTTCCAATTGCGTTCATATTTGAACTGTGAGCAAATAATCAGTCTTATGCTGGGAAAAAATATGCTTTTACTAGAGAGTATTTATATTTAAGATTAAAATTCTTCTGCGTTTGGTTCTCTTTGGTGATGCCTTGATTTCTGTGTTAAAAGGAGGTTTTCTCAAATTTCTCGGTTTTTCATCTCTGTAGAAGATGCTGGTGCATTAGCTGCCAGGTTTGCCATTTACCACACTTTTGTTAAATTTGTGTCATATGAGCATAATGTTTATTGCTTAATGTGTGTGTTTCCTTCTTGACTCTTGTCTTTGGATAGTTAACACTTTGATGTTTGCAGGAATAATGAAGAATTCAAGGAAATAAGTGTTCAAGCTGGACAGACTCATGAGGTTTGTTTTCTAGCACACGAGTCAAATCTTCAGCACAATGCATGCTGATAAAGTGCATCCAATATTACATATTACTATGTACATATGTATAGCTTTCTGGATTCACATATTCTCTTGCTCCAGTACTGCATCAACTGCTAATAGAAATAGTTAACACTTAAAAATCCATCTTTAATTAGTGAAACTAAACAGTGTTCTTTCTGTATATTCCGTGCCTTATGGGCTTTACTGTTTCTTTAGGTGTCTCTGACAGTTGAATCATTAAACTCATACCTTGCTTGGGATTTCTCGCTGGTATAGGGAAAAATGAATCTGGTATTCTTCTCAGAACTTTTGCCAATTTCTTCTTTATGATAGCAATATTGTCAAGAGGAATGATAGACCCATTTAGTCTAAATTACATCAAACTTGTATATTCTACTTGGTGTGTTAGCTATGGTAAACAAAATGTGTTGTATCTTGTTAGGGTTATACTGACAAGTATGCTTTTAGTGCTACTTATGTATACAAACTGATTCTTGCACTTATAAATGAGAATAATTTTTTTTATCACTAGTTGCTTTAAATATAATGAATGTTAATTATTTATTGCATAAACGTTCAGATGTACTTTACATTGTAGACAATGTGTTTTTTGTAGAAGATCACATTGTCAGTTCCTTGTATATAAGTACAATTGATTCACAACTTAGATGGAATTGAACAATCCATTGGTAGAAGTTGAGGTGTAAGACTCAAATTGGTTTATCTTGACCAAGAGATTACACTAGTGCATTATGATGTGCTGAATAGGACCTATAGAGAGGTAATTCTTCTAGACTGACTTAAGGAATGAAGAATTAGACCTCAATGGTTGTTGATTTCTTAATATTTTTTTTGAGGGGATAAGGGGCTAAAGATCTAAATACAAAGACTAATTGAATACAATTCCTATGATCTCGATAAAAACCCCTAAAAATCTGCTCCATTTCACTTTGAAGATACAGTAGAGTGAACCGCACTTTGCGCCAAACAGTGCGCTCGTCGATTAAGGCTTCGTGGAAAGTGATTGAATTTGCACACTACAGATTCTTTCGAAAGCTTGATAATTTGTTCCACGATGCCACATTCCTGTCCTCTTCCTATTGTGCTCTTTTGGCACATTCGTATTGCTTGGGCCGAATCCGAGCGGACTTCCATTGATTTGAATTTTTCTGCCTTAGCCTTGCGTAATCCAATTTCAATTGCTTTTAGTTCAGTCCCAAGTGGTGATTGTTGCGGTAAAATTCTTTCGGCGAAGCATATTTTAATTTGCCCATCTCTTGTACTCACGAAACCCCCAACACCAAACTTTAATTCACCTGGATTATGCGCCCCGTCAACTTCAAGAATATAAGATGTCGCCTCCACACTATTCTCCTCATCAATACTGGGTTTATCAATCCTTTTCTTTTCATGTACCTCTCCTCGGGTAGCTCTTCTAAAAACATCCAGATATGCTATTACTCTTTCTCCCGTGGTTTCCCGTATCTTGTGTGGGCCAGGTTAATCCAAGTGTAATCTTGTATGCATCATTAAACATCTTTCTCTCCACACTCCCCATGCAATCATGATAACTTCTTCAAACAAAGATGTTGTCAAGGAATTTTGAATCCCTTGAAGCAAGTCAAAGATGTTGGAAATTTTTCCACTTTTAATTATCCCCCAAATTCCAAACAATTTCCACACCTTTTAACTCCAGGACATGTAAATATTACATGCGTTGTGCTTGGTGCAAAGGTGCCGCAAAGATCACAATTTGGATTAACTGGGATATGCCTTCGACTCAAGTTTCCTTCTGTAGCTACAAACTCCATGCATAATTTCCAACCAAAAAATTTAATTTTTGGAGGAATTCTTAAATTCCAGATCTTATTCCACCAACTTTGCAAGGCTGCCGAATTTGAAGTTGTGGGTATCTCATCACTTCCTTTATTGCCTTCGCACGCCACTCTATAACCAGATTTTACTGTGTATCGGTCATGGGATTCCATAGACCAAAATCTTGTGTCCTCCTCACCGGCCTCACTAATTGTTGTTCTAAGAATGCCATCCACTTTAGAAGGTAGAAAGCCAATATTCAACATTTATTTATCCCACTCTCTTCTTTCATTAAGAAATCTTGTTACGTTGATGCCTGTTGCAATAGATGATTCAATTTTTCCTTCATTTAGGCCCAAAACCTATGCATCTCTATGCAATCTAATCGTGTTCCCGTTTCCTAGCATCCATCGTAATCCTTTTTGTAAGATTTCCCGACTAGCACATTGCGATCTCCATGTGAACGATGGGTTACTCCCCACTTCAGCTTCCATAATATCTCCATGCTTTAAAATACCTGGCTTAAAAAATTCTTCCCACAAGAGAGGTTGGTTGTTCAATCATACGCCAAACCTGCTTGGCCAGAAGTGCTTGATTGAATTGAGTCATTTTTTGAAAACCCAAGCCTCCTTGTCCTTTTGGTTTGCAAAGGTTCTCCCATTTTGTCCAGTGTATTTTGTTATGCTCAGTATTCTTACCCCACCAAAAATTCGCAATAAGAGCCTCCAACTGGTCACAAATTCCTTTTGGAATTTTGAAGCACATCATAGCATATGTTGGAATTGCCTAGAGTACATCTTTGATTAAAACTTCTTTTCCACCTTCCGAAAATTCATTATTCTTCCAGTTTGTAATCCTTTTCCTCATTCTATCAACCAAATATGCAAATTAAATCTTCTTTCCTCTCAAAGAAAAGGTCGGGAGCCCTAGATAAATCTGATGCCCCTGAGACATCCTAACATGAAAGACCTCTTTAACCATCTCTTTATTAGCTCCCTCCGTGTTTGGGCTGAACAAAATAGATGATTTATCAAAATTCACCTTCTGTCCTGAAGCCTTCTCATATTGTTTAAGGATTTTTTGAGTTCTTTCAGCATTCTCCTTAGCAGCTTTAAAGAACACAACACTATCGTCTACAAAAAGAAGATGTGTGATCATAGGTGCTCCTCTAGGAACTCTGATTCCTTCAAGATTTCCATTGTTCGCTTGTTTTGTAAAGCAAGAAGAAAATCCTTGTGCGCATAGAACAAAAAGAAAAGGTGACTGAGGATCTCCTTGCCTGAGACCTCTCGATGGTCGAACTTTGCCAATAACAGAGCCATTTACTCTAAGAACATAACTAACCGTAGTAACACATCGCATAATAAGGCTGATCACCTTCTCGGAAAAACCCATTTTCACCATTTGAGATTCAAGAAACTTCCATTCAATCTGATCATAAGCCTTACTCATATCAAGTTTCAACGCCGCATACCCCTGCTTGCTCTTATTATGTCTCAACCAATGCATGCATTCAAAACTAATCAGGATATTATCAGCAATTTACCTATCTTGCACAAAAGCACTTTGATTTTCATCAATCACATTTGGGAAAATCTTTTTCAATCTGTTAGCAATGGTTTTTACAATGATTCGGTAACATACATTGCTTAGACTAATGGGACGAAAGTCTTTCAAAGTTTCTGGTTGCTTTACGTTGGGAATGAGTGAAATAATGGTTTCATTCCAGTCACTGATGTCCTCTTTCTCGTTAAGAAATTTTAGGGCCTCCTGTGTGATTTTTTATCCCACAATGTCCCACATCACTTGATAGAATCGTGCGTTGAAACCATCAGGGCCAGGGGCCTTATTTGGATGCATATCAAACAGAGCCACACGTACCTCTTCCTTTGTAAAAGGGATGTCCAATAAGGAATTCATTCGGGAGTTCACTACACCCGTAGTATTTCCTATAATATTTTCAATCTGAGCCTGCGTAGGCTATGATGATGAAAAGAGATCCCCATAATAAGATTCAAGTAAACTAGTAATATCTTCCTTCGTTGATCTCCACCTGCCATTCTCATCTTTGATCCTAGAAATCTTATTTCTCGACCTTCTCTCCGACGCTCTCCTATGAAAATATGTGGTATTACGGTCTCCACATTTCATCCAATTTACTCTTGATCTCTGTTGCCAATATTCCTCTTGTTGAGCAAATAAAGCTTGAAGCTCACTTTCTAATTTTTTGTTCTCCTCCTCCTGAGCTTCACTCATTTCATTACTTTCCAAGAGCTGCATCTCTTTGGTAATAGATTGAATTCTTCTATCAATATTTCCAATGGAAACTGCGGCCCATTTTCGAAGATCATTTCCATACTGCTGTAACCGAACCTTGAGTAATGATTCCCTTTCACTTCTTCCCCAAATCGAATGAAATTCTTTCATAAAATTCTTGTCTAATAGCCATGCATTTTCAAAGAGGAAATGTTTCTCTTTGTCCCGAGGCCATTGGTAAACATGTCTTCGCGCTGCGAGCGAAATTGCTCGGTGATCTGAGCCAAACTAAAAACCATTCTTTACTGAAGCTAAATCAAAGAACTCGATCCAATTTTTTGTGGCAAGAAAACGATCAAGCCTTTCCTGAATCAGCCAATTACCTTTTCTTTTATTTGTCCACGTGAATTTTGGGCCTTTGAAACCATGATCTTGGAGTGCCAAGTTATTAAGAGTATTGTTAAATCTGTTCTTATTTTGCATCATTCTTCCATCCAAATTACCTCCTCTTTTTTCATTAGTGTACATCAAATCGTTGAAATATCCCCCCACAACCTAAGGTGACATTGGGTGGTGAAGAGATCGAATCTTTGAGAGTAAATTAAGAGAGTGTTGTCTTTGTGTTTGATCCGGACTTCCATGAAATTCCGTAAAATGCCAACTGAAATCTTCATGTGAAATCAAAACATCAATATGCACAAAGGAATAAGAGTTCAAGCTTACTTGCACTTCGCCGTTTTTTTCAACGAGAAGCAGACCCCCTCTTGTACGAATCGGTTCAACATCAAAACATACATCAAAATGTAACAAAGTCCTCCATGTTTGAGCTATTCTAGAGGACAATCTAGACTCGATAACAAAAAGCATGGAGGGGTTATTTAACACGACTAAATGTCTAAGTTTATGGAATGCATTTGAGCCCCTCAACCCTCGTTCATTCCAACATACAATATCTATGGAGCTTGGCGGGGCTGAGAGTTCCCAGTCCCCCCTATGCTAGAGTTCTCAGATTCTTCTTCCCTTTTGTATTTTTTCGATTTTCCAGAATTGAATTCCATATCAATGAGTCCCAGTTTCTCAGCTTCAAAAATCAAACATATATAATTAATCTCTTCTCAAGCAAATGCAAATCTGTGTTTGTTCCTTATTTCTCTGAATCCTCAAATGTTCGCAGGACTACTACTTTTCATCATCTTCAGTAAACATACTCTCTAAAATTAAAGAACCAATTCGTTATTCCACCTCCCAAATCAATATAGCAATTCAAGCTCCTTTCTTAGGATCCATTATCCTTTCCATTGTACAAGGAAAATGATTTGACAGAAAACACTAAACAGGTCCGTAACTTTTGCCTTATCATCAATTTTTTCCAAGAACATAGCCTTTAAGTGTCAATCGTCACATCCACATTATCAGTTTTCTAATTTCACGAGCAAATCCTGATGCGCAAAGAGAGAATTCATGACATAATTAACAAATTTAAAATTCGACATTTTCCTTAGGGCAAACTAAATCTAGAAATACCCTATTCCTTAGCTCCAAAAATCATCAAAACAATTAAACCCCTGCACTATCGAAAAATCTAATTGGCATTGAAATACAACAAATCCATGTCACATGTGGAGAATTGTCATTGCCTAAAGCCAGATAAATCTTTCTTCAAGTTAAAGGAGAAGCAAGAAAGTAAACACAATCGGTGATGCTCTTAAGCGCTTCTTCGGCGGAGAGAGGCTAAGACTGAGATTGAGATTGAGGGGCAGAAACCACGATTTTGCGATCCTCAATCAGCTGGAAACGCCTCAAAAATTGCATAAATTAATGCTAATATGTGGATCTAGGGTTTTAATTGTCGGGGCGACTGCTTCGAGTAACAACAGGCACATGTAGATGCATGGCTGCGCAGGTGGACGCACGACGGCAAGGAAACAAACAAATAATCACTCACGGCTGCACTGAAAGCTCTCACGGCAATGAGAAAACTTTCTTACATAATCAGAGAATTAAAGTCACTGCGCCGCATCGTTGGTCTTCAATATCGGTACGCAAAGAAAGCTCTGGACGAGAGGAACAAAACCCCTCACTTATATAATTGATCGACCTCTGATTTAGATGTCAATTTTACCGGGGAAGTCAAGTAATTGCGCATGTATCTCCTTTCGGGGAGGAGAGAGAACCTCAAAAACCAACAAAACTCATACTTATTCAATTGCGAAAATCGCACCTACTCACGGTATAAATCGCACCTACTCACGGTGTAAATCGCACCTACATCACATACACCTTTTATTTCTTTGACCCAAAGTTTGTTGATTTCTTAATCTCTGTAACTTAAATGGGATTGTCTGTAGTTAAGAAGTATTGCTTTGATTTATTATGGGTAAAGAATCAATGTGATTCAATACTTTGTATTTTGGGCAATATTATTAATTATAGGACAGATTGCCAAAATCAATACAGAGAATCGTGTCTTGGAGTGTCAAGTTGATTATGTCCCCTTAGTGGGCTCAGAAGGTTTATCATATCAAATTTGATCAGTGAAATTTATTTTCGGTATGATAATAATGTTGAGCTGTCCTTACTCCTTGGTATAAAAAATATTAATTAATTAAAGCATTCAGTAGCTTAAATTAATTGATGGACATTGAATCTTAAATTAATTAACGCACAATTGGCTCCAAATTGAAAAGCAGTTTTGAATGTGAACCGTTTCTTAAAACCCACAATCAAGATTTCTAATCCACACCACACATCGTGCGAATCTAATTCAATCTAAGCCCTAGATTTTCTTTAAATTTGATAACCACGATCAAATTACTTCGTCTTCTTCACTTTACGAATTCTGAAATTCTTACGAACTCTGAAATTCCCAGAAACTCTCTATTTCAATCTTCTACATTTCTTATACTTTCCTTCAATGACGATTATTGAGTTGCTAAATGACAATGATGAAGTGATAGGTACGTTTGATCCTGTGAAATGGTTTAGAGAGAAGGGAGTGTTTGTCGAAAACGCTGTTTATTTCACCAGCAAACAGAAAGACGAAAATCAAGCCATTCTAACCATGTGTGAAGAATCTGGTCTTCACACATACCTAGAATCATATCCGAAGAAGGTGTATGAACCTGAAGTTGTCGAGTTCTTTCTACAGCTGGATGGAGAGAACGACACACTCAAGACGTTTCTTTCAGGAAACAAAGTCACTTTAGCTCGAGACCATCTTGTCATTGCATTCGATTTACTTGAAGGCAAAGTCCATATTTCTTCATATATGGAAGGCAAAGAGAAGTTGTGCGTAGAAAGATGGACTGGTGGTGAAGCTGGAAATCTAAACAACCTGAAGAAATCTATTCTTCTAAAGCCATTAAGATTTTTTATGGACATTACTGGAAAGATTCTGTTAGGTCAACATCACAGTCAAGATGCCCTCACAAATTTGAAAATTAGGTTTATGGCTGCAATTATTGACAGAGTTGATGGAGATTGTCAAGGTTTTTTCCTTGAGAGGTTGTTAATTGAGAAGGAGAAAATTCAATTTGATGAAGACTCGAAGGAGTATGTAGTCAAAGCTATGATTGGATTTGGAAACAAGTTGAGCATTCTATTTCCAACTATTGCTAGTGAGTAGGTGGAATGGAGTAAGCCCAAGAAATTCCATCAAGGAAATTTTCTGTTCAAGAAAGAGGCTTTGGACAGTGATAAAGGTTCAAGTGGTTCAATGTTCAAATCGGATGATGAAGTAGAGGAGAGAACTAAGGCAAGACATGACCCACACTATGTCAGATCGAAGAAGATCATGACAGGGAAGCTGACTCCACAACAATCTGATGATGAGTCAGAAGAGGAGAAAGAGAAGGAGGAGGAGAAGAAAGAAGTCTCTCCAGAAAAGTCTATAAGTGTTCCTAGTGTGATTGTTTTAAATAAGCGCACTGAGGGTAGAGGTTTGGTTAGACCAAAGAGGAAACCCAAGAAGACTAAGCCTACCCCACCTAATACTGATCCTATTCCTGTTACCCCACTTGACCAAATGCCTTTGGAAGGTTCTTTATCCAGTTCTTCAGTTGCACCTACATCTTCTGAAGAATCTATCCATAACTCACCTATTCATAAATTTAGCCCCATTTCCTCACCCAAGCTCAACACTCCCCAACCAACCCCTCAAGCTAGTCCTCAACCAAAACAACCTACTCCCAAACCATCTCCTGAACCTGTTGTTGAAACCCAACCAGAACATGTTGTTGAAACCCAACCTAGAAATTCATTGATTCAATATCCTATTTGTTTGAAAGAGAATGAGATCAGGATAGGATTGAAGAAAGTTATTCTTAGTGAATTCAGTGGAATAAATGAGAATTCGATTGCTTTTGAGAAAATTCTTAGAATTGGAACTTGGGTACACATAAGAAGGATGGAAGTGAATGACCTTTTAGTGGGAGAAAGAACAAGCTAATTTAGCTGGTGTTAATTCTTTTACTGAATTATTAACTCCAGAATCTGTTGTTCGAATGGTGGAGAGAATTTCAGGTTTTTCATTCTTTGTTGCTAATGATAATGTTGAGACAGATGACAACATTCAGTTGAATGAAGAAGAGGTTTTAATGGATGTTGAAGCTGATCTTACTATTGTGATTGAGAAAACAGATGAAATCGAAGATATTGATGATGTTGCTGATGAAGTGCAGTGCAAACATGTTATGGTTGCTGAAGAGATTTTTGATGAAATTCTGAAAGCAAAGCTGAATGATTCTGATCAACAACCTGCTATTCCTATTCAAGATGAAGTCAGACCTAAAGCTGATGTGTTGACTGGTGAAAGTCCAAGCTATGAACAGTTGAAGCTACAGAATGATGTGTTGAAAGCTCAACTAGAGTCAACTTTGAAGAAGTTACAAGAGGTAACTGACAAACTGACTAAGCTCACTGCATAATCTACTTATGAGCATATCATGGAGCACACTATGTCCATGACATATGATCTACATAAGATACATGCTCACAACCTAACCCATACTTTGGATGGAAAGTTTGTGCAACACATGAAAGGTTTTATGGAGTTGCATGATGAAGCCAAAAAGGGGGAAGGGAAGGTTATTTCTGTAATGGAGAAAACTCAGGCTCAACAAGCTGAACTTGTTGTGAGACAAAATAAGTTGGCACAAGAGATTTAAGAGCTGAACAAGAAGATAAAGCTCAGGAAGTAGCTAGGTGTTGAGAAGTCTGCTGTTGTTGAGAAGTTTCCTGAAAAGATTGTTGCAGAGACTGAAAATGTTGCTGAGAAGTTTACTGTGAAAAGAAAGAGGAAAGTCATCTTAAGTCATGATGAAGAACATGAACAAGTTGAAGAGACTGGTAGGATAACCAGATCAAAGTCTAAGCACATTGTTCAGGGTTCACAGCCAAGTGATGAGAAGATGGTTGAAGCTGCTAAAGTTTGCAAGGAATCAATGGCAAAGAAGAAAGCAGATAATGATCTTAAGAAGCAAAAATTGAAAGATGCTGAGGCAGCAAGAAGGAAATTTGAAAGAAGAGTCACTGCTTTAAAGAAGAAGAAAAAGAATGACGCTTTCATTGAGAACACATTTATGGATTTCATAGTACATCCAGAAAATGAAGCTTATTGGATGGATATCAAGAGGAAATTGCAGATTGCTAATTTCATTGTAAGGAAGTTTGGTGTTCATGCAAGTAAGGAAGATGAATTTGTTGATTTTCAACAATTCATGGAGAATACTGCAAATGATCTTTGGGAAGATACTTTATTGATGGCAAGTGCAGTTGGTTACAATATTATTTGCTCTGAAGAACCAGTGTGGTAATCTCCTATGTTGGAATCTGGAAAGACATATTATGAAGAGATTAACCGAATCATTGAGAAGATAATCAAAGACGAAGGAATTACTGATCTTCAACACATGAAGGACATTCAAACCCGAATGTACTTGGCATTCAAACTTTGAAGACTGAAGAATGAAGATGAAGGACACAATCTGAAGATAACATTTCTTTACTCATCTCATTTCTTATTTTTAATTTTCATATTCTGTAATTATGTGCAATATCTTATCTGATTATGAATATGAGTCTTGACATTTTGACTTGATGAACTGTTATGATTGACTGTTGATTTAACTACTGATTTATTAACATTTAAGTAGTTTTGGCTTCATCAAAAAGGGGGAAATTGTTGGGATATGAATCCTTGAAATAAGTCCTAATTGATGAGAATAAGTTTTGATGGCCAAAAAGCAACTTAAAGTTAATAACATATGTGGAAGAAGTCATCCTAACTAAGTCATCTTAAGAAGCCATGAAAACTGAGTTTACTGATCTTATATGTTATATGTGAAAATATTATAACTGTTAGGAACTAAGCTGATGATGAATTGTATAGACAGCTTATAGAATAGGACTTATATATACTCTTCTGTATGTAGTTCAAATGAAGTATTGATATGTTTTTGTATTTGTAAGTTTGTATTTTGTTGTAATGAGCAGAGTTAGTTAGATATCAGAAGACTACAAGTCAGAAGTCTACTCAGAAGTATTGAATAATTGAAGCTAAGAAAAAGTATTCTGAAGAAGCTCAGAAGAGAAGTCAAAATAATACTTGAAGCAGAGTAAGAACAGTAAAATCGTAGAAGAGTATTTTACTTTGCTGAAGTCGAAGAATAAGTTTGGAAAACTTATTAAGGCGTAACTGAATATATTTTGAAGATATGAAGGCTAACTAAAACAGTTGAAGTTAGTTGGATAAAACAAGTTACAAAAAGCGGTTAAGAGTTAGTTGGAGTTAGTTTCACAAACTACTAACTGTCCTACTAAGTTCTATAAATACTGAGAGATCTTCTACTTGGAAAGACTACTGATCGATTGATATTCTAAAGATTAAAGCATTCAAGTCTTAGAAGTATTCAAGTCTTAGAAGTATTCAAGAAATATTTAAGAAAACTCACAGAGTTTAAAGAAGATCACAAAAGAAGAAGTCAATATTTTGAAGAGAAGATTCAAAGGCTACTAAAGAGAAGTTTTACTTTTTAGTTTGTGTTTTTGTAAACAAGTGTGCTAGTTACTTATGTGAATTACTAGTAGATCGAAGATACACTTGGAAGTGTAATCGATAAGATCACAGTCTTAGTCTTGGAAATTTAAGGCACAAGAAACTCAAGGAGTTAATAAAACATCACGACTGGAGTTGTGAGAGTGGATGTAGACATTTGTCGAACCACTATAAATCTTGTGTTCATATACTTACTGTTTTATATTCTTAAGTTCTTAAAGAATTCGTATAAACAACTAGATTGAGAAATCTTGTTGAGTAGACGAATTACATGATATTAAGAACAATATAGTTCACTTAGTAAAATTCATAATCAAAAGTTGAGTATAAACTGTAAAGGCTCACATTAAAATCTGAAGAGTACTGAACTATTCTGATATAAGCACAGTACTATTCAAGAACACTAAATTTCGCATATAACTCTGATATTTTAGGAAAAGTTTTAAAAGTCTATTCATCCCTCCCCTCTAGACTTTTCAGGCTTATTCTAATCTTAAACTCAACTTGGGACCAACAACTAGCCTTCTACTTCTTCATGCATCGCATGATTTTAATATGATTACCTTAATGTATGCTTCCAAATGACAGGCAGAGAACAAATGAGTTATGTTTGGATTTTCCTATTTCTATTCTTATAATCCTCTAAATTTCAATGATTATCTGAGACTTTTATAAGATCATGAAGCATATGTGTATTATATTTGCTGCTCTGAATTTGCATGGATAATTAAAGCAGAATCAAGGAATACCTTATGATTTATTGATTCCCAAATCCAACAACCATCATATAAGGACCAAAATATAGAGATTTAGAAAGCATCATAAGAACCCATCTAAAAAACAAAAGCATCATAAGAACACCATTAATTACGGAAGTATCAATGCTTCTCTAGCCATAATACAATGACCAAAATACAGTTGAACCTAAAAACATGATACTTTCCATCAGGAAGCGTACGAGATTCATCCTGAGCCTCATTTAACTAATTTTGAATTTTCTTACTGAAAAAATTCAAAGTTACTTCTATGATCTGAATGCTCTTACCCAATACTTCATTGGGTTACTATTGGAGTTTGATGAGTGAGAAAAACTATATATGAGCCTGTTTATGAACTTTGCACTTCATGATATATAGTTTATTTATAAGTTGTCAAATAATTATAGTTGAATTTGAACTAAGACATGAGATTGTGCCCTGATAAAGAATCCGTCATCTTTGTAAACCCTTAAAATGATAGTATCAATTTTAGTATTTAATTTTGGGGCACCTTACTGATCTTATGTTTCGTGTTCTGTGGTACTTCTTTTGTTATTCAAACAAAACTAGTTAAAGAATCTTGAATCTATTGTGCTTGACATTGATCCTTATTTAAAGATTGAAAAATGTTGGGTTCATTGTCAATATTGCCCCTTCCTGTTGGGATATGAATTCTGATACAAGTCCTAAATGATGAAAAGATGAGTTGAGTTTTGATAAGCCAAAAAGAAGACTTGAATAATTTCTAAGTGTTGACTGATCTAGTCTAGTTATGTGAGTCGTCTTGAGCAGATCAGTAGAGTATAAACATTGAGTAAAAATATAAGTTCAAAGTTTAAGTACGAATTATAAGTACTGTATAGGTTATTATACTGAGCTATTTGAATCAATGTATAGAAGCTCATTATTCGTATTGATATGTAATTATTTATTGATGTATAGATGATAAGTTGACTAAGCTGAGTTATAAAGCTTAATGTAATGTAATAGTCTTGTTTAGATTATATGATAGGACTAGTATAGATTAGTTCACTATCGAAGTCTACTATAGAAGTCTACTGAAGAAGAAGCTAGACTGGATGCGCAAGGCAAGACAAGTACTGAAGAAGACTGAGAATTTGTCTAAGTATGGAAACTAGACAAGTGCGCAAGTAAAGATAGAAGAAAACTGCTTAAGTTGGAAACACGTATGAAGATAAGGTTGTTTTATTGAAGAGTTAGTTATGGAATAACTAATTAACTGAAGAAACGTGTGGATAGATAAGAAGAAGCGGTTAGAAGACGGTTGTCAAGAAAGTTTGTTGGATAACTAACTTATCTTGATAGTTGAAAGTCTATAAATATCTTGGTGGATTCTATATTTGAAGACTACTGTTACCTAGAGATTTGAAGCATTCTAAAGAGATATTGAAGCAAATAAACTCACAGAGTTCAAGTTCAGAAAGTTCAAGTTAGAAGACAAGTGAAGATTTCAAGAAGACTGCTACTGAACTAAGAGAAGTTTTACTTTTGTTATTGTTGTTCAAGTTGCTAGTTACTTGTAAAATAGCTAGTTAGATCGAAGATATATCTGGAGATATAATCGAAAAGATCAAAGTCTTATTTCTTGGGACTCTAAGCCACAAGAACACACTACTCGAAGAGAAGAGTAATAAGAATTTCACAACTGGGTTTGTGAGAGTGGATGTAGACAAGTTGTCGAACCACTATAAATCTTGTGTTGTTTACTTTACTGTTTTATTTGTGTTTGATTGATTAACTGTTTAATTGATTAATTGCATACAAGAACAAGACAAGTAGAGTGTTCATACAGAAGTTCGCGAATTAGTTGAGTATAAACTGTTGGGCTCATTGTTATTCTGATAAATTCTGCATTGTGTATTATGATATATTGAAAGATTTTGAAAAGTCTATTCACCCCCTCTAGACATTTTCCTAGCTTACTCAATATTATAAACTCAACTAGGGACCTACACTTCCAGCAACACTTGTTGACAACATCTGTAGCAACCCATACAAGGACTATAGGAATTATATATCCTTCCCCAGACATCAGAGATATTGTACGTAAAGGTGCTCAGTTTATCGCAAAAAATTGACCAGAGTTTGAAATGAACCATTGTAAACAATGAAGGGAATGCAAAATTCAACTTCTTACTTTCCTCAGATCCTTACCATGCTTATTATCAAAACCGCCAGTTGCACAAAATAAATGTTCTGCCCACCCTCCTGAATCAAATGTTGCATCTCCAGCTCATGATACAATTGATGCTTCAGCCAAGCCTGATCTTGCTGCTCAATTCAGACCTGTTTGTAAGGTTCTTGATCCATCGGAAGTGGAACAATATACTTCTCGGCTTCCAGGGGGATTACGTGAGACGAACTAGATATAATTAAGTTCACTGAGTCTTTTTGAACTGGATATAATTAAATTCACTTATCAATTCAGACCTATCTTGCATTTTCTTTAATCTCTTAGATTCTCAAATTCGATTTATTGCATTTGTGAAATATTGGGGTATTTATCGTCTAAGTTGATTTCTAGATTGTTATGTATAATTTTCTGTATTAATGATTTTTCTTTTTTAAATTCATGAAATTGATGGATATTTTGTGCATTTGATTTGGTTTAGGTTCTATGATATGTGAAAAAAGGTTTTGCTAGAGTAAGTTGATAAGCCCAACATTGATCAAGAAATGGAAACCCTTGACTTCATCCATGGATTATCTAAGGTCGCAAAGGGGAAAGCCAAGATCAGAGTTGGGCAGTCATTGAAGCGAACGAAGGTCACCTAAATAAAGGGGTCTGGGTTAGTTTCTTCTAAGGAAAGAGCAAGAAGGCGGACCGACTTTGATGAAACGGTTATTCAATGCTTGACTCCCGTTCCCTGGCTTAAGCACTTGAAGCCCAAAGAAAGAATTAAGGAGTGCATAGAGCGAAGCAGACGCTGTTTGATCATATTCTTCCCCGTGTAAGTTCCAATTCCTTGGAAAAATCTAAGTCTATAACCCTGTTTCAATTTGCTTAAATATATAGAATTATTGATTATGTATGCCTTTTGAGACATGTATTTATGTTATATGTTGTATGGAGGAATTTTTAGCCGTTAATTGGTGTTAGATTTTCATTTTTTGGGAGATATGATTATTACTCTTCTCCTTTGTGTTTATTTAGAAATAAATATCTTTTTTTTTTCTTTAATGATTTTGGTTGAATGAAAGAACGGTTTTTCGTTTCATTAATTGAAAATATTTATTTTTTTTAATATAAGAAGGCTTTTCTTCTAGGCTTCATGCAGGGTTATAATATTTACTGCATTAATTAACATTCTTATATCTGGTAATTTTTGTGAATGTGACTGAAAAAATGATAGGTTATGAATGAACATATGCTACATCAAGATTATTTAGATAATTTGTTAATCCATGCTAACTTGCTGCTACAGATATTTTGTAGGATTTTCTTCATTTTAGGGATTCAATTTATTACGTAAGAAAATAAGATACAAGTTAATTCATATTCAATTTGATTTGAAATATATTTTTTAGGGTATTCGATTTGCTAGCGTAACATAGCTTAATATTCCAGCTTCTCCTCTTTCTTACCTAAGAAAATACTATAAGATACAAGCTAATTCATATTCAATTTGATTTGGTATTCAATTTGCTAGCGTAACAAAGCTTAATATTCCAGCTTCTCCTCTGCTTCAACTATTCAATTTATTATATTTCAGGTAATTCATCTTCTCATTTGCTTTTCTCTATTTTTATTTTTCTCTTCTCGATAATTATGTGGAGTTGAATGATCTGGAAAATCCTCTAAACATGTGATGATTGATACTCTGTATTAACTGTGTAAACTTGAAAATGTACAAGCATTAAATTATTATTTAGATTTTTTATTTGGTAATCTCAACTACTTGAGGACTTTTTATTCAGGATTTTCGGGTTTCTCCTATCATTTGCAATTTGGGTTTGGCAAAATAATCAGACTAAGTTGTAGTATGGTTTTTCCTATCATTTATGATATATTTGAAACATTCCCCGTTGTTCCATTAAAACTTGGCTAATCACTATTTCTGTTGAGATCATCTTTCCCCTACATAAATGTGAAGAGAGATAATATATGGAAACAAAGATACCTCATATAGATAAGAAGTGTTTAGGGGCAGAACAACTTTTGAAAGGGAAAATGGTATTCAGTTTTATATGTGTAGATGATGTACTGTCGTACTGTGTAACAGAAAGTTAAATAATAGTATTGACCAGTCATTCAACATTATGGTTTGCAATTTATAGTTGTATAAGTTATGTATGTCTATGTTTTCATTCAGTTTTTTAGAAAATAAAATCTATAAGTTATTAACATAAGGTGCCTTGATTCTCTTTCTCTAGGGGTTAATATCGATCATGATCTTCTTTTGGCTGTATTTTGCAGTTTACGAAAGCATGAGTTCATATTTTCTTCACGTTAACTGGTCCTAGATTATTGATGTCTTCATCTTTAGTCCTATATACCTACAATTTCAAGCCATCTACATGTTTAGCAGCAGTTGACGTACAGAGGCGATCAAGAAGAACTGTGCAATGGTTATCTGGTTTTGAAATGAATAATTTAAAAGTTAGATAGATTATTTTAATTTTTTTCAAAAGTATGAAGGAGACTACATACACATTTATTGTTCTTATTTGAAAACTTTGGTCCTGGATATGCCCATCTTTAGTTTTATTTTCATCATTATTATAAGATCAATATGCTTAAGCTTCAAAAAGTTTATTGCATGTCAAATTATCATTATCATTATATTCTTCTTTCAAAAGTATGAAGGAGACTACATACACATTTATTGTTCTTATTTGAAAACTTTGGTCCTGGATATGCCCATCTTTAGTTTTATTTTCATCATTATTATAAGATCAAAATGCTTATTGTTTGGACATGCAAATTTATTTTTGTAATTGCTTGGTCTGTCATAGGCAAAACTTGTATATATTTGATTATCATCCTGGCAATTGCATGTCAAATTATCATTATCATTATATTCTTCTTTCCGGAAGTTAACTTGTATAGATTTGATTCAATATGCTTAAGCTTCAAAAAGTTTATTGCATGTCAAATTATCATTATCATTATTTTCATCATTATTATAAGATCAAAATGCTTATTGTTTGGACATGCAAATTTATTTTTGTAATTGCTTGGTCTGTCATAGGCAAAATTTGTATTAGATTACAAGCGTGTGATTTTCGTTCTTACGTCTGTTTCCTTATTATTTTCAACACTTTTATTAGATTTAAATTTTTATACTTTATGTTGATTTTTATGTCCTTACTGTGACCATCTTATCATGTTATAACTTATTGCAAAAAGTTTGTGCAGACTTCAGCAACTCTTTATACATTAAAAAAATAAAACAATAACAGACCCGTGTATCGCACAGGCAAAAAACTAGTATAATATAACCTACAAACTACGATTGGGATGTTCCATTCATATAAATACAATGACATATTAAAGAAAAGATAGAATAATGAAAGAGAAACTAAAAACTCATTGTGGAGAGGCCTGTAACATTTCTAGACCAATAAAACCAATTAATTAATCAAACAAATAGGCTAACAACATTAACGTGGAAAACTTATTTCTCTATTTCGTGTTTACATTTTTAAAATTCTACAATGACTTCTACACTCATACATGATCAATGTAACGACTTTATATGCAACCCAAATGGCAAAGAACTAAATTCAGTATAAATATTTAATAAATAGATTCTCCATTCAATATATATAGACATTCAAAATGTTCATATAATATTATTTATTTATAAAAGAAAGAAAGAAAGAAATCAAATTGTAGAGTAATTTACCTCATCAAAAATTCCTTACAAAATAATTGCATAAGGGATGCATCAATCGCAATATCTTCAATTTGCATAGAATTTGTATCCTTCAGGGAATCTATTAAGTGCGTAGCTAGATTCCTACAAAACCTCAACATTTCAAAGCAAATAAATTTCCGGCCATATATTCTTACACAATCCTTGTATAATAACCGCATGTCGACACAAAATTCATCATCAGTCCAGATCACTGACTTTGTCGAATTCAAGGTTATTGTTGGGTCCTCTTTGTTGAGGTATTGAAATACTAAGTTTACTTTCACACCCTTAAAGGCAATTGTCAACACAAACATCCAATCGTTCTGAATCGACACTTTATCTAATGCATCCGCAAAGTGCCCTTATTTATATCCAATCAGCCCATCATTCTTATACACATATTTTTTTACGAACGCAAGTCTTTGACTATGAGTACTGTGGGAAGAATTCCTCGCAATTAACATCAATATGTCGTCTTTAACACCCGTTCTAAGACCACCTTAGTACTTGATCCGATGATTGTTGATGAAATCATAGAAGAGGACTGGATAGTGGTTCTTTTGCAAACCACCTAGTATGTTATCTTGTATGATACAGGAAATTTGGAACCAATCATTCCCTCGGTATTTCTTACCGGATTTTCGATCCAAATTTAACCTCCAAAATTTCATATTTTCACCAATCATACAAAAATTGTGATTGTAGTCGAGTTTAAAGTTAGGACCAAAAATCAAACCCTCATCGTGGAGGTACGTCACAAACGTGATCATTACCTGAATAACTTGTATGAATTTAGGGTTAGGAAAATCATATTTGGTTGCCCCTTCGAAATAAGACTCGATCGATTGACCAAGTGTGGTTACATAATCTCCCAAAGAATGATCAACACTCTCGTAAATGTGTTCAGGCTGTTCCTCATCACGGTTGATGAATCTTGTAGAAAGATAATATGGATGGGACAGGTAAAGCCCAAGGTCCTCATCAAGGTAAAATGAATACACCTTGATTGGGGTTTTTGATCAACCAATATCCTCCCACCTACTCTATCCACATATCCACATAGTATGCAAATCTTTTTCAAACTTGAGTAAAACTGGCTTCAGTAAGGTTGTCCTGGACAACTCTTCTGATATGATTAACTCTTAAAAGATAATCAAACTACTAAGTACTATTAAGTACTTAGTTGAATAACTATCTAAATGAGTTGTATGTGCGGAATAGTGGTTGGCCCTTTAGTTTAAACTCCTTTTTAGTTCTGAAATCCTCGTATCACTTAGTCTGTTTTTCAGGGAACTTGTCCAAAGCAGTTTAGTACAGTCTTGAGTATATGTCTTTGGAAGATCAGTTTGTGTGCTTGTGTATGAATGTTTGTTTGAATGAAAGTACTTTGAAAGTAAATCAACACAAGAGTTATAGTAGTTCAGAGACTCAAGCTCCTACATCCATTTTCCCTGATTTAACAGGATAATTCTTTATCTCTTGGAATTACTTGTGTTATAGTGCCAATGTGCACTTGATCAACCACACCACTCCTTGGTGCCTTGATCCCTAGGATTCAGAGTCCTACTACTCTCTTTCTTCAACTAAGAACTTACTGTTCTTCTCTCCACAGTAGGTTCCTTACACTTATACTACAACAACCTTCTATCTCTCTTTTAGAAAGGTATAAGGGTTGATGTTTGGTTCCAACTAGTTTGAGATATCCTTTACAATGAGCTCAGTGTAAAAGGATAGGATATCTCTCTAAGCTTTGTATGGATATACAATGAGGTATAGCTTAGGTTGAAGTGTTTCTGGAAACTAAGAATGTTCTATGAAAGCTTGAAGGCTTATGAGCTTATAGTTTCCTCTAGATTGCAGGATAGTTGTATGATTCAATGGTTTCCACACTTCATGTAATTATAGAACAATTTTAGGATATGTCCGTTGGAGAGACAGCCTCAAAATGCCTATATTTGTCTTCCTTGAACTCTGGAACTGGAAGACAATTTCTTGAAAGAGACATGTCCTTAATTTGGGAAGTAAACGGTTGTAAGCACTTTGTCTTGACTTTGAAGCACTCTTCCCAATGTCTGACTTGAAGATTCACTTGATCAAACATGAACATCACTTCTGATCATTGGTCCTATGATAAGGACAACTTCCCTTATCATCTGGACAGTTCTGCTTATCAACATCAGCAGAATTTGCTTATCAGCAATGTTGGCTAGACTCTTTCAGATGACTTGGCTCTTTCTCTTTCAATTCATGTCTCTTGATGGCCTTTGAGCATTCATGACTTCATATCAATAGTTTTGACCTTATCAGCACAATTGGCCTTTCTTTGAACTGTTCTGGAACAAGTGTGCTGAGACATCTCTGCTGGTTAACTCTTCTGAGCTTGACATATACATCAGTAGACTTGATCTTGATGATTTATTCCATTCAAATGATCTTCAGAGAGGTTGTCTTTCTACTGAGCTGAGTTGATCAACACAGTTGTCCATTTTGGTACTTCAGCAGACTTCAGGTTAAATTTATTCTGAGCCTTGAGGGGAATTGATTCTTGTAATCTTCTAGGCATATGTTCCCCCTCAACTTGTGCATCTAATGTACTAAGAGCTGCCTAACATTCCAGCTTCTCAACTAACCTATATTACATGTTCCAAAATTTCCTGAAACATGTTCATATCATTTTGACTTATGTATTTGGCATGTCTTAAGGGGTTTTGGTATCTTAATCAAAATTCTCATTTTATTCCCAAAACTTTCACCCTTTTTTATGATGCTAAAACCTATACATTTTATGCAAAGGTGACTTGACTACACTTATTACATATAACTTCAGTAGATGAGACTTAGTTCAAATTTCCTGAGAGAAACATGTTAGTGTAATCACAATTTAAGTGAATATAGGTTTAAGTCAGGCAAGTTGAGACAATGAGATGTTATCTTTTGATTCACAAAATATTCAACTATTATTCATATAATCATTGAGCATTACAAGCATGATGATAGTCAAATAAACTTATCAGAGCATGAATCAGAGCAATTACAAGGTAACATCATTTTTTCAAAGAAACAAATTGCATAAGAAAACATGTGATCAGAGCAAAACATGGATCAGCAGATTTGACTCAGATTTCAGCAGACATGATTATTTCAGCAGTATCAGCAGCCAAGAGCAAATATTCATCCAATTCAGCACTTAAGGCAAGTAAGGGACAGGAGGACTTAGCAGATTCAGAGATTGTCTTCAGGAGGTGGCACCATTCCATATTGTGCCCAAAGCCTCTTCTTCAACTCCATTGCATCTTGATTAGTTCCCTTAGGCCCTAGCTTCAGTTTTTCCATTTTTAGAATTTGGAAAAATTCTAGAAATATCTGAGACTGATCAATGAAGCCATCTTTCTTTGGGGGAATATATATGATCTGTCTAGAAGCTTTGAACTCAATCCTTGCCATATCTGCAGCAGCAAGAAGTTTCTGATACAGCTCCCTGTGATTGTCAACCATAAACTGAGTGAATATGGAGTTGGGATCTTCTCCTATGACATAGAAGTCATAGACAAACTCCCTTTTTGCCTCTTCACACTCATCATTCAGCTGAATGGGAACCCATTTATCCATGTGAGGATATATGGTATCCATCTGGATCAGCAGATGAGGCTTCAGTTTGTTGTAGGTAGCCCTCTTCCTTCTTGGCTTCTGGAAGTTTTCTCTCCTTTTGTCTCTAGCTCTGTTTGCTTCTATCAACTGCTCCATTTTCTCTTGGGCTCTCATCATGCTCAACTTATGCTGAGTTTCAACATCTTTTCCAAAACCCTCAACAAAGAGTTTGGATGGATCATCAGCTAACACTGAAACTCTCTTCTTGGGTTCAGTTCCAAAACCTTCTTAAAATAATTTATCAACATCTTCTTGAGTTTCAGCAGCTTTGGGGCTTTCAGCAGTTTCAGTTTCAGGAGCTTTGGCCTTCTTTGGAGTGGGCTCTTCAATTACTCTGAATTCAGCAGGAAGCTCTAGACTGTTAGGAAAATCAGTGAAGGTTTCTGCTTTCCTCTTGTTTTTCTTGGCCTTCTTGATTTGACCTCTTGTTTGAACACCTTCAGCAGACTTGTCCACACTAGCTGATTCACCTCCAGGCCTTTGTTGAAGTCTTGCTCCTTCTTCCTGAGCTGAGGCCATGGAATTTTTCAGAGCAATAGCCAATTGCTCATCCTCATCTAAATCTTCTAAGTTTTGGACAGATTTTCCTTTCCCTTTGGCTTCAGGAACTTTTTCTTTTCCCTTGCTTCCTTCTCCAATTGTCAAGGCACCTTTTACCCTTGCTCTTTCTCTTTCCCCCTTTTTGGCAGCATCAAAGCATTGGGGCTTGAGATCATTCATAGTGGAGGCCATCAGGGACTGTGCCAGATTTAGGGACTTCATCTCCTCAAGCAAATATACATTCTCATCATGTATATTTTGCATCATGTCACTGCTCATGCTTAAGAAAGCAAGAACAGGTTTCATTTTCTGCTTCAAAACTTTCTCCATAGTTGTCTTAAGGGATGCATCAAGGTTTGCCTTTAAGAGATCAATGAGGTTGGCCACTGCAGATTCAACAATCTTGGCCATCACCTCCTGAGTAAACTTTTTTGAGGCTGCTTTTACCATAGCTAGCCTCATCTTCTCTGCCATTTTCTTCTGAAGGGCACTCTTCTTGCCTATTGCTTGTTTGGCAACCAGTTTCAGAGCCTTTAAATTTTTATTGTGGTTGTCCATGAGCAGCTTCTGATCTTTCCTGACCTCCTTGGTGAAGGATTCCATGTTGGCTTTAGCTTTCTGAACTTCAGTGGAGATTGTTTGCAATCCAGATTCTACTCCACTGATTCTTGCTTCAATGGTGGGTAGCACCACCTCTTCAGAACCAGTTAGCCTCATCTCTACTGATGCAAGAGTTCGACCTCGCTCATCTAAGGCCTCTGAAGTTTTAGCATGGGCATATTCCACTTGATGGACCAAAGTGTCCAACTTTGCTGATTGCTTTTCAAAAGCAATTTATGCTAAACCTGTTTCAATGTGAACAGGAGCATCTGTGAAAATGTCATCAACAAATATTTGATCAAAAGTGACACCTGCAATGTCAGAAAAATCAAACTTGTTAGCAAAAATACTCTCATCACCCTCAATTTCTTTTGCATAAGACTCTGATACATCAGCAGTCTTCTTCTCATTTTCAACTATTTCTTTTCTCCCTTCTTCATTGATAATCTCACAATCAGGGCCAGGCCTCCTCTCATCAAGGGATTCCTGAAGTTCACACTTGACTTCAAGAATAGCCTGCCCCTCCTCACTTATATCACCCTCATTTTTTGGTACACTCACTATCCTGGTGATGATCACATCTTTCTCCTCCTTAACTCCCTCTGATTTTTTGACTAATTCTTCCTTTTCAACTCCACCACCTAAACTTGCAGCTTCTTCACCCTCACTAGGGTTCAAAGAAGGCAGTTGTTGGGAGATCACAGTGCTTGGTTCCAAAGCCACTGAGTCAACCTGAATGGTTAAGAGCTGGTCAGTGTCCAACTCTGCTGACACTGATGAGGTCTTAACCAAACCAGCTTCTAGTGGGAAGGCCTCAACATCATTAAGCTTTGCCTTGGGTTCAGAAGAACCTTCATTGGCTGATGCATCTTTGGCTGTGTTACCATCTTTGGTCAACACCTCTGAAGAGACAGAGCCCTTCCTATGATAGGTCAAGTAATGGATTGTGGGTTGTTTGGGACCAGGGGGTTGGGATCCGTGGGATCATCTTTGCTGTCATCATCATTAGAACTGCTATCAGGGTGCTTGATCCCTTTAACAATCCTATCTTTCTCTTCAGCAACCTTTTCTGCCACCAGCTTTGCAAAGACTTCCTCATCAGTAAGAAATCTTGTCTTTGTAACTCCAGCAAAGTGTAGCAGTCTACTTTCCTCAATCTGCCACCAGTTTGCTCCCTTATCTTGGATTACTTGATCAATCTCCATGATTGTTTTGTCTTTAACCTCAACTAGAGCCCTCAAATCATGGAAGGTCTTTTACAACCTTGGGTTTTCAGCAAGAATGGGATACAAACTATCCACAGTAGCCTTGGCTCCACCTCTGAGCATACCTTCATAGGTATACTACTCCTCATCTCCACTGGATTGGGGACTTTGGGTTATAGGGGAGTTGGCTCCGGGTTCAGTAGGGTTGGCTTCAAGATTGGTTTCCGGGATATTGGGTTCAGAAGGGTTGGGTTCAGCAATGGTTTGTTCAGGTGCTTTTGAGAGAAATGGTCCTGAAGGGGTTTTGCAAAGGGGAGTTGGCTCAAATAGAGCAGCTTCAAGGAATTTAGAGTAGTTTAGCATGGATGAGTCAATGGGTGAAAGCAATCTTGACTCATCTACTGCAATGTCAACAAGCACATCAATAGGACCCCTTTGAGCAGCTCCCTCATGAGAATATCTCTTGGTTAAGTTCAAGGGGGTGGTGGGTTGGTCTTGGGGGGTTCTATGGGTATCAGGAGAGTTGGGCTCAGGATTTTGGGTTTTAGGAAGCTTGGATTTTGGAGTTCCAGAATCAGGAGAGTTGGACTTAGACTTAGATCTAGATTTTGTCCTACTCTCAGCTCTACTTTCCCTTAGAGCTAGTTGCAAGGTCTTCTCCTCTTGCAATTCCTGCATTTTCTCAGAAGGCTTGGCCCTTCTCTTGCTAGCTTTTGAGCTCCCACTACCCTCCTCTTCTGGGACAACTTCCCTGACCCTCTTTACAGACTTTTTCTTTTTCACCACCATTGGAAAGTTCTCTCTTATTTCCTCAGAGTCTGAGGGCACTTGCACTCCTTCAGCAGCAACTTCATCCACATCTGCTAGCTGAAGCACCAGAATTCTCTTCTGAAGAGATCTGGGACAGTTTCTTTGTCTTTACAGCCCTAGCCTTTGTCCTAGGCTTCAACTTAGGCTTCTTTTCCACTTTTTCTTCAGCAGGTTTGGCCATCTGCTGCTTTCTTTGTTCAGATTTCTTGCTGAGCTTTCTGAACATGATCTTCTGGGCTGGTAGAGGCTTTGCAAAAGTCTGCATCTCTAAGTAATGTAAGAATCTCTCAATCAGTAGACTTGCCCTGGTGCAATACTTTAATTTTCCCTCCAACACCACCTTCATGTGAGATTTCACTTTGATCTTGGCCTTTTCTTTCATCATCTCACCCATGATGAAATCTCTCCAATTAAACTTGATGCCCTTATCACTGGCATCAATTACTGCAACCATGATCCTTATTCTTGGAGAGCTTACTTGCTCCAAGCTTCCAGTACTGCTTAGAATACTCTTTGCAACTACCTCAAATAGTGTTAGAAACTCAGGCTTGAGGGAGTTCTTGTGTTGGGTTGAAGAGATAGGACTTGGAGTGATTAGCCAATCTTGGGCAACTTCTTGCTCATGCCCTATTCCATAAGATTCTGGACTCCTTCCTTCTGAGGGCAGTCCATAAGCATCTTCAAGGTCCTCTTCAGTGAACTTGACCTTGTGAGACTTCTCCTCTTCATCACCTTCAGCAACATAAGTCAATCTTGTTGACACATCACCTCCAGTTGCCTTGTCTTTCCATTTGAGAACGGCAAAGAACTCTGCCATGTATTGTTCTAAACAAGATCTGGGCTTGCTTTCCATGAACTTTTGAAGTCCAGCCCTTCTTAGCCATCTTAGGGTGGGGGTGATTTCTAGGGCTTCACTCTCAAAGGAAATTATGGATTAAAAAAATAAGGTTATTCTTATGGCTGAGATAAGAGAAATCAAGGTCTAGATCCTTGTTGGTGAAATCAACAATCATCTCCTGCCTAACCTTGGGTGCAATTGATGAAACAGTGAAAAGCTTGAGAGAGTGTTTAGAAAATTAGGGTTTCAAGAGTGATAGAAAACGTGGGGAAGAAATGAAAGTTTGTGTGCTTCTTAAGACTTAGAGTATATTCCAAAATGAATGTTTTTCATTGAGTGGGTAAGTATTAAGGCAATTCAAGGGTTGGCAAAAGAGGAAATCAAATTTGAATGGCCAGGATTAATTCAGGGGAGTTGGCCAATATTTGATCCAACGGTTGAAAATAATGAATCAGTTTTGAAAACTGTTTTTATTTAAAACGTGGGAAGGAGTTAAGGTTTGTTAAAGGCTGGGGGTTTTCATGGTAGATAGTGGACTATAATTGTTTAATGCAAACAAGAGTTAAATCTTTGCATTAAATGCATTGAAAGTAACTTTTTGGGTAGGGGACAAATTAAATCTTTGTAAAGGTGATGGCTTTAAGAGGAATGGGACAGCCATCAAAGTAGGCAATGATTACCCAAAATAGGTGCTTATCAGACCAAGATTTGGTTTGATAGGCAAGACAACTTATCTGACCCTACATGGACAAGTGTCCTGAACCTTTATGGACAAGTGTCCTGAAGTGAGCTCTGCTCAACTTCTCTGATGAGCTTTGGGCTATTTCTTCTGAATTTCAGTAGACTTTGCCCAAGTCTGCTGAAGATCACTTTCAGTTCCCCCTTGATTGATAAACTTCATTTGGGCTTACTTGTCCAACTTCCTTGGATCAAGAAGTCCCAATTCTGCTGAAAGTTCCATAAACCTTGCTTCAGCAAGAGGTTTGGTCAAAATGTCAGCCTTTTGGTGATCTGTGTGGACCAATTTGATGTCCTTCTTCTCCACATGATCTCTTATGAAGTCATGCTTGATGTCCACATGCTTGCATCTTGTGTGTAACACTGGATTTTGTGATGTTGCAATAACACTATTGTTATCACAGAAAATTGGCACTTCAGTAGAGTTGACATTGTAGTCTCTAAGTTGTTGTCTCAACCAAAGGATCTGAGCACAACAACTTCCAGCTGCAACATATTCAGCTTCAGTAGTGGAAGTGGCCACAGTGTTTTGCTTCTTTGAGAACCAAGAGATGAGCTTGTTTCCCAGAAATTGGCATGTTCCTGAAGTGGACTTCCTATCAATTCTGCATCCTCCATAATCAGCATCTGAGTAGCCAGTTAACTCAATGTTGTCATCAGCAGGGTACCAAAGGCCTAAGTTTTCAGTGCCTTTGAGATACCTCAGGATCCTCTTAGCAACCTCTAAGTGGCTCTTCTTTGGATTGGCTTGAAACCTTGCACATACACCTACTGCAAAGATGATGTCAGGTCTGCTAGCTGTGAGATATAGAAGAGATCCAATGATTCCTCTATACTCAGTAGAGTTGGTTGGAACACCACTCTCATCAGGATCCATCTTCCAATTAATGTTCATTGGGATCCTTAATGGCTTGCTATTAGCACACCCAAATTTTTTGATCATCTCTCTGGTGTACTTGGCTTGATTGATGAAGATTCCTTCTTTTGATTGCTTAACTTGAAGACCCAAGAAGAAATTCATCATTCCCATAATTGACATCTCAAACTTGCTTTGCATGAGTTTTGAGAACTTTTCACACATCTTCTCATTTGGGGATCCAAATATGATGTCATCAACATATATTTGGACAAGCAAGATGTCATCTCCTTCACAGATTCTGAACAAAGTTCTGTCTACTGTCCCTTTGACAAAACCATGATCCAATAGAAACTATGACAGGGTATCATACCAAGCTCTTGGAGCTTGCTTAAGTCCATAAAGAGCTTTCTTCAATCTGTAAACTTGGTTTCCTATTTCAAAACCAGTGGGTTGCTCAACATAGACTTCTTCCTTCAGCACTCCATTCAAGAAAGCACTCTTGACATTCATTTGATAGACTTTGAACCTCTTGTGGGCAGCATAGGCTAAGAACAGCCTTATTGCTTCAAGCCTTGCCACTGGTGCAAAAGTCTCATCATAGTCAATGCCTTCTGATTGACAGTAGCCTTTGGCCACCAATCTGGCCTTGTTTCTAACTATCACATCATTCTCATTCTTCTTGTTCTTGAACACCCACTTGGTTCCAATAACACCTTGATGTGATGGTCTGTCAACCAGTTCCCAAACATCATTCCTTGTAAACTGGTTCAGCTCTTCTTGCATGGCTGTAATCCAGTTTACATCTTGAAGTGCTTTATCAATGTCATTTGGTTCATGTTCCGATAGAAAACAGCAAAACAAAGCACTTTCACCATGAAACCTTCTAGTTTTGACTCCTACACTTGGATCACCAAGTATCAAGTCAGTAGGATGGTCAGATAACCAAGTCCTTCTTTTCCTGATCCCTTCAGTAGAGTTGTCCTCTACTAAGGTTGAGTCACCAGCATCATAAAATTCAGGAAAATTTAATGCAGGATCTAAATCAGGATTATATTCAGGGGTGTTGTCCTCAATGTCAGGGACATTGGCATTTTCAACATTATTGTTTCCCCCTTGAATATTTAATCCATTAACTACCTCAGCAGAGCCTGCTTCTACATTGGTAGTTGTTACCTGATTATGAACTGGGATTGGGTCATTCAGTTCATCATTTCCTTCAGTGGGGTTTGCCTCAGGGATATTGCCTTCAGGAGTGTTGTCCAGTCTAGTGTTTTCAGGAGGATTCGTTTGGACAACTTCTATGAACATAGTATCTTTGTCTTTTAGGCTCATTCTGGTTGTTCTTTTTGTGATGTCATCAATTTCCAGGGATTTATTCCTGCTCACAAAGATAGCTTCATCAAACACAACATGGGGTGTTTCTTCCACAATAAGGGTTTTACAGTTGTAAACTCTGAAAGCTCTACTGATTTGGGAATATCCAAGAAATATCCCCTCATCAGCTTTGCTATCAAAGGCGTTCAACTGCTCTTTCCCATTGTTGTGAATGAAACGCTTACAACCAAATATGTGAAAGTAAGATACCTTAGGCAATCTTCCTTTCCAGAGTTCATAAGGGGTTTTTCCTTGACCCTTAGTAATCAAACATTTATTCTGAGTATAGCATGCAGTGTTTATAGCTTCAGCCCAAAACCTCTTAGGTAAATTAGAATCAACATTAAGGTTCTAGCATAGACTTGCTCAAACGGTCCGGGACCGCCGGTCCGAACCGCCGGTTTCCGGTTCGGAACCGTCAGAACCGAAACCGGCCACTTGAGTGAACCGAAACCGTGAAATTCACGGTCCGGTTTCAGTTCGTCCTTCCCGAGTTTCAGGACCGCCGGTTTCACGGTTTGAACCGGCGGTTCTGTAATTTAATTTTTTTTTATATACCCCATATATACCCAAATGGCCAAATACCCAATTAATTCTTCAGTCTCTACAGGCCCAATTTTAAAGTTTAAAGGATAAGATTGTAAAGATTACTCATCTTCTTCATGCGTTGCAGAGTATGCTAGACTGCTTCTTCATCTGTCTTTCTAATTTATCATGGTTTCCGACAGCGGCGGCATGATTGATCTTCGGCAGTGGCGGCGGCTCAGAGCCCTCCTATTCCTCTTGGATTTGAGGTGGCCGGGGAGGCATGGTTGTACCTGGAGGTTCGCCGTCGGCCGTTCGTGATGCGGTGGAGGTGCGACGCCGTCGGTCGTTCGTGATGCGACGGAGGTGCGACGCCGTCGGCCATTCGTGATGCGGCGGAGGTGCGACGCCGTCGGCATTTTTAGGAAGAACCGAAGAAGTGAGGAGCCAAGGAGGCTATCTCTTTTTCAATTTTTTGTGGAGGTAGGGTTTCCTAGAGGTTTGAATTTGTTTTCAAATTTGGGTCGGGTTAAATTTGGGCCTTAGAATTTTTTTCTTCAAATCTGAGCCTTAGAATCTCAAACACACGCATTTTTTCTTTATTTTCTATTAAATCTGTAATTATTTTAAAAAAAATTGGTCACGGTTTCGAACCGAGAACCGGCGGTTCTGAACCGAAACTGTCACGAACCAGAATCGACGGTTCCGAACTGTGAACCGTCGAAACCGAAACCGTCTCCCCCATTTAGTTGGTCCAGTTTCGGTTCCAACTTTCTGAAACCGTCGAACCGGCGGTTCGTGAACCGTGGGCAACTCTATTCTAACAGCCTCTTTAAGAGTTCTATTTCTTCTTTCAGCTACCCCATTCTGTTGAGGGGTTCTGGCTGCTGAAGTTTCATGGGCTATTCAATTTTCAGTGCAATACTCATTGATGTATGAGTTGATGAACTCAGTGCCTTTATCATATCTTATATTGATAATGTTAAGGCTTTTCTCATTTGACAGTCTCTTTAATAGTTCACGGAGTTTGACTTGTGTTTCCTTCTTATTAAGGAGAAATACTGCCCATGTGAACCTAGAGAAGTCATCTACTACAACCAATGTGTATTTTCTACCATTTATGCTTGCAGGGGTAATTGGTCCAAATAGGTCCATATGCAATAGTTCAAGTACCCTTTCAGTAGAGATGACTGGTTTGCCTTTAAATGAAGCTTTAATCTGTTTTCCTTCTTGACATGGTTTGCAAACATGTTCTTTAATGAAACTTCATTAGGCAGACCTTTAACTAATGCATTTCTAGCCAGCTTGTTCATGGATTTAAAGTTTAGATGGTTTAGCCTTTTGTGCCATAACCAACTTTGTTCATTTGAGCTTTTGGCAATGAAGCATGCAACATCAGTAGACTTGTCCCAGTCAGGAAAATACACATTTCCTTTTCTAGTTCCAGTCAGTAAGGTTTGTTGAGTTTTATCTTTGATTAAGCACTTGTTACTAGTGAACTCAACATTGTATGCTTTATCACAAAACGGACTTATGCTTAGGAGATTGTATTTGAGACCAGCCACATAAGATACATTGGATACCTTGATATTACCAATTATCAAGGTACCATAACCTTTTGTAGTTGCTTGTGAGCTGTCTCCAAAGGTGATATTAGGGCCTTCCTTTTCAGTAAAATCAGTGAGGAGATCTTTATTTCCAGTCATGTGCCATGAACATCCACTGTCCAAGTACCATGTTGGCTTTTTGTTCATGCTCCTCAACTTCTTGTGGCCATTTGGTACCTGCAATGATCAAGCTTTAGGTACCCTTTGAATTTTGGGTCCTGAGAGGTTAGTTGTACCTTTAGGAACCCAAACTTTCCTAATTACCCTGATTGATTCAAGGTGGCTAAGTTGTTTTCCTCTAGCATCAACATACACAGTTTTCCCTTAAATGCCTTTGGGAAAGAATGTGTGAAAGTGTTGACTCTGTAAGTTTCAGGAGAGTTGTCATTTCTCCTGAACTTATGAGTTCTTTGTGCTACTTGAGGGAATCTTTGAGGATGGGCATATAGATCACCATTACCCTTTGGCATGAAGGGTTTTGGTTGTCTCATTTTATTGTACCTTTGAGGAGAGTGACCTTAGGTCTGTTCAGTTGAGGTTTCCTCAGGGGAGTTGACCTAGGCTGAACATACCTTGGACAACTTCTCTGAATGTTGTTCAGTTGAGTTACCCTTCCATTGGGCCTACTCTGCTGAACACCATTTCTCCTGTATTCAGGGACTTTGGCCTTTTCCTTAGGTATGGGCCTAGTTCCCTGAAATACTTGAGTGGGCACTTCATGCATTTTGCCCTTTCCTTTGTTCAGTGGCTGAATTAATTCATTTTCAGCTTGTTGTGCCACTGACTTGACAAAGACTCTCTTAGTGTTACTTGTTGAAGCAACACTAAGACAAGGTGAAGATTCGAATGGATCATACCCCAATCCACTCTTTTGAGCCATAGGTCTTTGGAAGCTTTGAATTTCCTCTATTGCTCTAGAGGATTTATTCATTGCAGACATCTTAATTTTCAGGCTCTCTTCACTTGATTTGAGAATATCATACTCATGTGAGAGGTTTTCAAATTTGGCTTGAAGAATTTTAATTTCAAAGTCCTTTCTCTTCTGAATAAGCAGTTGTTCATCAATCTGCTTTTGTTGGTCAACTATCCTGAGAGAGGCTTCATCAAGTTCTCTCAAGACTTGTTGACACAACTCAGTAGACTTGACATCAACCACTGATTCAGAAGTTTTTGCAAGTTCAATGGATAGCCTTTCATTTTCTCTCACACAGTTATCATGAAATTCTTGCAACCTAGTGAAATCTTCCATCAACTTCCCAAAAGAAAGTTTCAAGTTGACATCATTAGTGTTTTGTGATTGAATTGATGGTGAGCTAGAAGTGGAAGATACCTCATCATCTTCTATGGCCATGTTGCACACATCATCATCATCATTGTTAGAGAACAGTCCATCATCAGAGGAGTTGAAGCTTTCTGCACTTTGAGAGTCATCACCAGCCATCATGGCTTTCCTGTTGGTGAATTTCCTATCTTTCTTAGCTTGCCTCTCCTTTCTTTCTTTGGAGCTGAGTTCAGGGCAATCATACTGAAAATGCCCTTTCTTCTTGCAGTTGTAGCACAGGTCTTCATCATCATATTTCTTAGATTCATCTCTTCTTCTGGATGATGAAGGTTCAGCTCTGCTGGACTTTCTCCTATCAGAGTACTTGTCCTGTGATCTTCTTTCTTTAGGCTTTTTGTCATCAGCCTTGGCTTGAGGAGAGTTGTGCCTTCTCCTGACCTTGTTGTCTTGGTAGAATTTCTTGTATCTACAAAACATTGAGTTGAGTTTGTCAAACCTCCTTGCCATGAGGGCCATTTCTTCCTTCATTTCAGGCTTGGAGACTGACTTTGATGATCTTGGAGTGGGCTGCACTTCTGGTTCAGCATCTTTGGCTTTGAAAGCCACTCCTTTAGTAGGTAAGGAAGATTCCTCAACAGGCTTTCTTCTGTTGAGGTCAAACTCATAAGCTTTGAGTTCTAGGAAGACTTGTTGCATGGGCATGGTGGAGAGATCCTTGGTATTCTGCATCATTACAGAATATACATCCCACTTTTGAGTGAGACTCCTTAAAATATTTAGTGCAATCTCCCTCTTGGAGTACACCTTGCCCAATGAGTTGATCTCATTCATAATGTCAGTGAATCTACCACCAAACTTGTCAATGGACTCATCAGGTTCCATTGTGAAGTGTTCAAATTTCTGCACAGCAACTTGGAGCTTGTTCTCCTTGATTTTATCAGTACCCTCACACATTTCAGCAAGGGTATCCCAAATTTCTTTGGTTGTTGTGCAGTGTTAGACTCTCCCCATTACTGCATCTAGAATTGTTTGGTAGAGAGTGTTCATTGCAAGATAGTCTAGATTATCTCTCCTTCTTTCTTCAGTGGTGAGATCATCTTCATCTTTGGGGATCTCCTCCCTTACATCATCCCTTTGAGCTTCATTTATTCTGGGATTGACTTGAGTGAATACAAATGGTCCTCTTGTAATCACTCTTAGCATCTCAGTGTGGAGGCATGCAAGATGAGCTCTCATTCTGATTTTCTAGAAGTCATAGTTCTCAATTGAGAACATGGGCAGTTTGTGATGAGATATGTGATTGACTGGATCAGGAGCCATATTGTTGATGCCTTGAACAACATCATGAGGAACAACATTGTTGTTGTTGGCCATATCTCAGATAGAAGGGGTTAGACACAAGTATGATGAGATTTCAAAAAGATCACTTCAGTGACCACACTAAAATATATGTTTATGAAAATCAAGATGGATTTTCAGAAGTAGTGGTCTTTGAACCCCTGCTCTGATACCACTTGTTGGTCCCGAAAGGAGTATATAAAAAGTGTATGGGGGGGAATACGCGTGTATGCAAATCTTTTTCAAACGTGAGTAAAACTGGCTTTAGCAAGGTTGTCCTGGATAACTCTTCTGATATGATTAACTTTTAAAATATAATCAAACTACTAAGTACTATTAAGTACTTAGTTGAATAACTATCTAAATGAGTTGTATGTGCGGAATAGTGGTTGGCCCTTTAGTTTAAACTCTTTTTTAGTTCTAAAATCCTCGTATCACTTAGTCTATTTTTCAGGGAACTTGTCCAAAGCAGTTTAGTACAGTATTGAGTATATGTCTTTGGAAGATCAGTTTGTGTGCTTTTGTATGAATGTCTGTTTGAATGAAAGTAATTTGAAAGTAAATCAACACAAGAGTTATAGTGGTTCAGAGACTCAAGCTCCTACATCCACTTTCCCTGATTTAACAGGATAATTTCTTATCTCTTGGAATTACTTGTTTTATAATGCCAAGGTGCACTTGATCAACCACACCACTCCTTGGTGCCTTGATCCCTAGGATTCAGAGTCCTAGTACTCTCTTTCTTCAACTCAGAACTTACTGTTCTTCTCTCAACAGTAGGTTCCTTACACTTCTACTACAACAACCTTTTATCTCTCTTTTAGAAAGGTATAAGGGTTGATGTTTGGTTCCAACTAGTTTGAGATATCCTTTACAATGAGCTCAGTGTAAAAGGATAGGATATCTCTCTAAGCTTTGTATGGATATACAATGAGGTACATCTTAGGTTGAAGTGTTTCTGGAAACTAAGAATATTCTATTAAAGCTTGAAGGCTTATGCGCTTATAGTTTCCTCTAGATTGCAGGATAGTTGTATGATTCAATGGTTTCCACACTTCATGTATTTATAGAACAATTTGAGGATATGTCCGTTGGAGAGACAGCCTCAAAATGCCTATATTTGTCTTCCTTGAACTCTACAACTGGAAGACAGTTTCTTGAAAGTGGCATGTCCTTAATTTGGGAAGTAAACGGTTGTAAGCACTTTGTCTTGACTTTGAAGCACTCTTCCCAATGTCTGACTTGAAGATTCACTTGATCAAACATGAACATCACTTCTGATCATTGGTCCTATGATAAGGACAACTTCCCTTATCATCTGGACAGTTCTGCTTATCAACATCAGCAGACTTTGCTTATCAACAATGTTGGCTAGACTCTTTCAGATGACTTGGTTCTTTCTCTTTCAATTCATGTCTCTTGATGGTCTTTGAGCATTCATGACTTCATATCAATAGTTTTGACCTTATCAGCACAGTTGGCCTTTCTTTGAACTGTTCTGGTTCAAGTGTGCTGAGACATCTCTGCTGGTTAACTCTTCGGAGCTTGACATATACATCAGTAGACTTGATCTTGATGATATATTCCATTCAAATGATCTTCAGAGAGGTTGTCTTTCTACTGAGCTGACTTGATCAGCACAGTTGTCTATTTTAGTACTTCAACAGACTTAAGGTCAAATTGATTCTGAGCCTTGAGGGGACTTAATTCTTGTAATCTTCTAGGCATGTGTTCCCCCTCAACTTGTGCATCTAATGTACTAAGAGCTGCCTAACATTCCAGCTTCTCAACTAGCCTATATTACATGTTCCAACATTCCTGAAACATGTTCATATCATTTTGACTTATGTATTTTGCATGTCTTAAGGGGTTTTGGTATCTTAATCAAAATTCTCATTTTATTCTCAACAAACTTGATAATCACCAATGACAAAAATTTAAAACATAATAACTCTGGAAAAAAAATAGCAAAAATTATTAGGCAAAATTATAAGACAACCTAATTATCTCTGACCAACTCAAACAACATACAGTGGTTTAATGAATGATGGTCATAAACAATTCCCACATACCATATTAATAAAACTTTCAGAGTTACTCTATTTTATGTTTTTTCAATTTATGATTATCCAATTTATAACTAAGGTTATAATAGACTCTAAAACCTTTATTATTTCTTGTTTTGGCGTACACCCGTGAAACCCTCCTATATCCTCCAAATGCTCCAACTGTGAGGTAGATACCCAAGTGCCAGTTTCATACACAAATATGGAGCACCCAAATGTATATAATGCATATTCTCGGACAGCCCGCAACACCTCAACACAATCTTCAGAAGTAGCCATATCCATGGAGGTCTCTCAAAACCATTTCAACTTCACCGAAGACTTACGTGCACCACTCACTACCTGTCTTGCAATCGTTGCGTCTACACCCAAATTAGCACAAACATCTTTTGTACCAGAGATGTGGTCTACACGAGTAGACTATATTAGTCGTCCTTCAACCGGTTATACAAAATACATCTTCAAGTGTGACGGTAATTTAACTAAATGGAAAATGAAAAGAGTTGGTTTCAGGTGATTGTTGATGAAATCAGAGCAGGGACTGAATATTGGTTCTTTTGCAAACCACCTAGTATGTTATCTTGTACTCCCTTCGTCCCGCAATTACATTCACACTTTCCTTTTTAAGACATCCCATAATTACTTTCACACCCTTAAAATGGAAAACCCGTTATATATTCCACCCTCACAATATCCTCAAATTTACACAAATGCCATTACTTTTTCTCCACACATACATAAAAGTCAACTCATTTCTTTACTTTATACATAATAGTTTACAAAATTACCCCTCAAAATCCCTACTAAATTCACTTTTCTTATTCCATGTGCCATTTCACATGTGAAAGTAAAGATGGGACGGAGGGAGTATGATACGAGAAATATAGAACCAATCATTCCCTCAGTATTTCTTATCGGATTTCTGGTCCAAACTTAACCTCCAAAATTTTATAGTTCCACCAATCACCTCAAAATAGTGATTGTAGTTGAGTTTGAAGTTAGGACCAGCCAAACACCAAACCCTCAGCGCGGAGGTACGTCACAAACGTGATTATTACCTGAATAATTTGTATGAATTTAGGGTTAGGAAAATCATACTTGATTTCCCCTTCGGAATAAGACTCGATCGGCTGACCAAGTGTGGCTACATAATATCCCAAAGAATGACCAAAACTCTCATAAATGTGTTCAGGCCGTTCCTTATCACAGTTCATAAATCTTGTAGAAAGATAATTTGGATTGGAATGGTAAAGCCCAAGATCCTCATCAAGGTAAAAAGAATCCACCTTGATTGGGGTTTGATCAGACACTATCCTCCCACCTACTCCATCCACATCCACATAGTATTCCAACGTTACTGATATTCTATCACTCATACTGCCAAAACAAGAAATAATAAAGGTTTAAGACTCTATTATAACCTTAGTAATAAACTGGATAATCACCAATGAAAAAAACCTAAAACAGAATAAATTTGAATAAAAATAGCAAAAACTATTTGGCAAAATTGGAAGACAACATAATTATCTTCAACCAACTCAAATATTACACATTGGTTTAATAAATGATGGCCATAAACAATTCCCGCATACCATATTAATAATTTTTTCAGAGTTACTCTGTTTTACATTTTTTTCCATTGGTGATTATCCAGTTTATTACTAAGGTTAAAATAAACTCTTAAACCTTTATTATTTATTGTTTTGGTAGTATGAGTGATAGAATATCATTAACGTTTGAATATTATGTGGATGTGGATGAAGTAGGTGGGATGATGGTGGCTGATCAAATCCCAATCAAGATGGATTCTCCTTACCTTAATGAGGACCTTGGGCTTTACCAGTCCCATTCAAATTATCTTTCTACAAGATTCATCAACAGTGATGAGGAACGGCCTGGACACATTTACGAGAGTTTTGATCATTCTTTGGGAGATTATGTAGCCACACTTGGTCAGCCGATCGACTCTTATTTCGAAATGGCAACCAAGTATGATTTTCTAAATCCTAAATTCATACAAGTTATTCAGGTAATGATCACGTTTGTGACGTACCTCCACGCTGAGGGTTTAGTTTTTGGTCCTAACTTCAAGCTCAACTATAATCACATTTTTATTTCAAAAAGAGTCTAAAATCAAATGAGGTTGCACATGTTACCAATCTCGACAATCTCAATTACATGTATTTCTCCATGAAATCCAAATCTAAATTTCACCCAGATTTTCAAGAGGCTTCATTTCAATAATTTGAGAATCAACCAAAGACATCATTTAAATGTAGTAAATAATCTGGCATCCAACTAAAGAAAATGAAACTAGAGTCCTTCTTTGCACTCCATCCCTTAAACATTTGAGAAGCAATAGCAACCTCACACCAGTTGCAGGAGTGGTTATAATGGCAGAGATACTACACACAAAAAAAACATTACAATTTTGTAACACTATAAATAATACTCCATAACCTACAAACTACATGTAGGATGTTCCATTCACATAAATACCATGACATATTAAAAAGAAAAGATAGAATAATAAAATAGAAACTAAGAACTCCTTGTGGAGAGGCCTATAACATATCTAGAGCAATAAGACAAATAAACTAACAACATTAATGTGGAAAAATTCTTTCTCTATTTCGTGTTTACATTTTTATACCTCTCCAATGAGTTCTAAAACCATACATGATCAATGCAACAACTTTATATGCATCCTAAATGGCAAAAAACTAAATTCAGTATAAAATTTTAATAAATAGTTTCCCCATTCTATATATATCCACAAGATTCATATAATATTATTTATTTAAAGAATGAAGAAATGAAATTGCAAAGTAATACCTCGGTCATAACATGAAATAGCAAAGAAACTCTCTATAGAATAGATTTCTTGTAACGACAAAAGTTCCTTACCAAATAATTGCATAAGGGATGCATCAATTGCTATATCTTCAATCTACATATAATTGGAATCCTTCAAGGAATCTATTATGTGTGTAGCTAGATTGCTACACAACCTCAACATTTTGAAACAAACAAACTTTTGGCCATATCTTTCTATATCATCCTTGTATAATGATCGTACGTTGATACAAAATGCATCATCAGTCTAGATCGCTGGCTTTGTCGAATTCACGGCTACTGTTGGGTCCTCTTTGTTAAGGTATTGAAATACTAAGTTTGCTTTCACACTTTAAAAGGTTGTTGTCAACACAAACATCCAATTGTTCTGAATATACACTTTATCTAATGCGTTCACAAAGAGCCCTTATTTATATCTGATCAACCCATCTTTCTTATCAACACATTTTTTTACGAACGTAAGTTTTTACCTATGAGTAAGAAGCCCTATGTAATGTGTGAAGAATTCCTCGCAATTAACATCAATATACCGCCTTTAACACCCGTTTTAAGAACACATTGGTACTTGATCTGGTGATTATTGATGATATCAGAGAAGAGGATTGGATACTGGTTCTTTTAAAAACCACCTAGTATGTTATCTTATATGATACGAGAAATTTGGAACCAATCATTCCCTCGGTATTTCTTATCGGATTTCCGATCCAAACTTAACCTCCAAAATTTTATAATTTCATCAATCACACCAAAATTGTGATTGTAGTCGAGTTTGAAGTCGAGTTTAAAAACGTAAACACGAAAATCATACTTGGCTGACCAAGTGTGGCTACATAATCTCCCAAAGAATGATCAAAACTCTCGTAAATGTGTCCGGACCGTTCCTCTTCACGGTTGATGAATGTTGTAGAAAGATAATTTGGATGGGACTGGTAAAGCCCAAGGTGCTCATTAAGGTAAGGAGAATCCACCTTGATTGAGATTGATCAACCAACATCCTCCCACCTATTTCATCCACATCCACATAATATTCCAACGTTACTGATCTTCTATCACTCATACTGCCAAAATAAGAAATAATAAAGGTTTTAGAGTCTATTATAACCTTAGTAATTAACTGGATAATCACCAATGGAAAAAACCTAAAATATAGTAACTCTGAAAAAAATAACAAAAATTATTTGGCAAAATTGGAAGACAACCTAATTATCTTCGACCAACTCAAACAAAAAACATTAGTTTAATGAATGATGGTTATATACAATTCCCACATTTTACACTTGAGAATTTTCCGTGGAGACAGGAAACGAGTTTTTCTACAATTTTTTTAGGTGGGAAGGGTTTGGCCCTGTTGTTAAGCCCCAACCCAATCCGAGATTTCGTCACCTTTCCAATCATGAGGAGAGGGAGAATTATAAGTAAAAGTTGCTAGCTTATTTGCTCTCATATTTGAATTTCTCGGGATGTAAGATACATCGTACACTTCGATGCCCTCCATCTTTCTCAAAATATCTCTTACATAACTCGCCTCCATGCCTAAGAACGCAAATTTTTGTTGTACAACCGCTATGGCGTCTTTGGAATCCAATCTGACCTTAATCCTCACTATATTTATGGATATTCCCGCATCCAGTCCTGCCGCAACCGCTACCAATTCTGATCCCAGCACAAAGCCCAGTAATGCAATCCTACGGCAGCCTCCCCCTTGGAACCTACCCATGGGGTCAAACAAAATATAGCCCACGCCGAAAATGCTCCTTTCTAAATTGAAGGCCCTGTCCGTAAAAATAGTCCAACACCCCTCACAATTTTCTAATTGCCTTCCGCGTGTACCTCTCCCACCCGTAGGCTCGACCTGTGACGCTTATAATCTTATAGTAGCTGAAGTACCCATGAATTGTCCATAGTGCGTATCGCACTACAGATTTTCTTAATATCGTACCCTTTATGCATAATTTTACATCGTTCCCTACAAACTCCCCATGCTTGTATAATGACTTCTTCCATCCGATGGACATCATGTTGGCATAGAATCACGCTCGAAACCATTAATGTATCTACTCCATCCGAATTCTTGATTCTGCTCCACCAGTCATACTTCTCCCAAATCTTCTTGACTCCCCAGCAGAGGAATAGTGAATGAGTGGTTGAAGCCTTTTGAGCTCCACACACTAAACAATGTTGTGGTATGGGCACGTGATGGTTAGCCAAGTTACCTTTCGTAGCCATAATGTCCTTGCAAACCTTCCACCAAAAGATTATGACCTTAGGTGGTACTTGCATATTCCAGATTCTTTTTCACCATGAAACCCCTATTAATATTGGTCCTAATGGATTTCCACTCCTACCCCATCTTAATCCTATCATGCTTCTGTTTATACCTTGACTTCACAGTACATGTACCTTTGCTTTCAATACTCCAGTACCTGGCATCCGTTGTCACGAATGGAACAATATGAGTCCGGAGAATACATTCCGCTTCGAAAGGTAGAAACGATGCCCTTACCATTTCCCCATCCCAACTCCCATTCGATCTAATGAATCTGTTCACCATCGATCCACTTGTTATTCTGGAAATTAAATGACCCCGGCTTAACCCCTGAATCTAAGCATCTTTGTAAATTGAGATTTTGCTCCCATCTCCAACTTTCCACCGAATTCCATCATCGATAATCTCACGACTCTATAATATCTACATGTTTAAAGTATGTTACCTTGAAGACTCTAGCTACCAAAGACTCGGGCGTTATTATAATTCTCCACACTTGTTTGGCGAGTAGTTCCTTGTTAAAGTCCACGAATCTCCTGAAACCCAAACCCCCGTCATCTTAGGCTCCACAGTTTTTCCCAACACATCCAATGAATCTTTCTATGTTTCTCTGACGTTCCCCACCAAAATTTACCATGTATGCACATAACGAGGTAGGTAGTCTAAAACGCGTCATCGTATACGTCGGTATTGCCTAAAGCACCGCTTTAATAAGAACTTCCTTACCACTGATCAAAAAAAAAAAGAACTTCCTTACCTCCTTCCGAAAAATATTTAACCTTTTCCAAGTTTGAACAGTATTAACCATTTTATCTCTTAATAGCCTAATTGGAGCCTCTTCGCTTTAAGAGAGAAGGTCAGGATACCTGGATATATCTCATTCCCCTGATATCTCCTAACCTCTAGTATGTCACGTACAACCACCTGCCAGGCCTGACTTGTATTTGGGCTAAAGGTGAGCGCTGATATTTCTAAGTTCACCATTTGACCAGTTTTTAATTCTACTCCAGACCTTCCTGAAGATTCACTTCATTATCATGGGAGGCTTTGAAGAAGAGCAGGTTATCATCTACGAAGAATATGTGGGTGGTTTTTGGCACACCCGTTACTATTTTAACTCCCTTGATCAGTTTGTCCAAGGCAAAGTGCTTAAAAAAGTCAAGAGTTCTTGCACACAAAGAACAAAGAGAACCGGGGAAAGAGGATCACGTGGAATTTTAACTGGTGGCGAATCTAATTGGCAAATGATACGGACCTTGATGAAGAAATTCTCTAATCATTCACATTGCCAACACACAAGTAGTGAGCATATCTATATAAGCAAATTAAGGAGCAAGTTTTTGGCACCCTGTCTGCCTTAGCTCACATCTCCATTGATATTTCAAAATTGGCTTTCGATCATATGCTCCCATCTTGGACACGACGAATTCAAGGATGAGAAAGCTTGAAGATGTCAATGCTGCAACTACTATGGCTTAAATTAAGGTGTCCATGGACAAGTATTTCATCACTGGACTCTAAGTTACTCTCAAGTCGAAGATGCAAGATGCCATCCCAGCTGAGAGAATGATACATGTGAAGAAAATGGAGCAAATGGAAAAGAAGACTCTTGAGGAATATGCCAAAATTCACAAATAGTTCCCAACCACTTATTTAGAGTATGAGAAGATGAGGCAAGAAAACTTTAAGATTCTTGTCAGCAACCAACTATCACTGTTTGAGAAGTAACATAATAAGTTTGATGTCACATTGAATGAAGTTTCCAATCTGAAGGATAAACTTGCAACTATTGTTCACCAATTAGAGAATATTATATCTATTCGGTTTGTCTTAGACTCCATTGTCATCGATTTGAAGAATCCGAGTCTTCTTTTGATGGAAGATTTGAAAAGGAAGAGCACCTCTAATCTGAATGACTGCAAGTCTCACATTCAAATAGAGGTGAAGATAATGAACTCCACTCTCACCTCTTGAGTTGTTGATGCTAAAAAGGGTGAAGAAAGTACACAAGTTGATGTCTCATCTGGTTTGATAGCTATTGAATCAGCTCGGGAGAAGATAGATCAATAGATGTCAAGCTCATCATCTACAACTCTTGTTGCAATTGCTACTCAGTTGACACCCCTACCCCGAAACAATCAAGAGAGAAAAGTAGAAGCAGTCGATTGAAGCACCTTAACAATTCAGAACTGAAAAAGTCCAGAAGTGTAAGCCCGCCTACTAAAAAGAGAAAAGACTCTAAGTACCTGCGACGCCAAAATACCAAGAAGAAGAACACAACTAAAGAGCATGCATGCTCCCATCATAGTAGAAGATACTCACATCGACTATTTTTGCCTACATGATCTGAAAGACAAATGGCTATAGTCCAATAAGAAATGGCAAGTTGAGTTTTTCCTCCTTACGATCCAACATTTGATGTAGAAGAAGTCTTCTCTGTATTTATGATTGAATGACTCTCAACCACCCTAAGTTTTGGAAGAAGATATGGGATGAAGCTATCAAAATAGATTATCATATGGTTATTTCAGAAGAGCCCTACTTTATTCCAACTCAATCTGCTTCAGGAAAACCTAACTAATTGGAGATCAATTAGATCTTCAATGATCTAGTAGTTAGATCACAACAATATAGGATAGAAAAGCTCTCAAGATTAGAATTTGCAAAACTTATCATATTGAGCCGAAGACTTACTTGTAATAGCCGATAGGATCAATTATGTAATTTGTAACTTGAAAAATCTTAACGAAAGGATTGTTTCCTATTAAGGCAATTCATTTTTGTCTTTGGTTCAGCCTTTTACTTTTCTGTCATTTACCTTTTACAAATATTATATGTACATAACCGTTTAATCAACTTGTAATAGTATAGTTTTGGCATTATCAAAAAGGAGAAAATTGTATTAGTTTTGATGATTAGGCAAAACATATTGTAATAAGACTTAAACTAGTTTTTTGTATAGGGTAGTTATTTAGTGTAGGACTTAGTCGTAGGCAACAAATGAGGAAGAACTTAATTGTTCAACTAAGCTTGACACTTGACCAATACGCGTATGCTCAAAATATAGATTAAAAATGATCTAACTTCGTTGACAGAAGACTTAACAAGACTTAAGGGTTTGAAGACTAGAAGACAAAAGACGTAGAAGAGAAGATCATTAAGTATCAGGCAACGTACAAGTAACTAAAACTCATCTGACCGACAAGTATAATCTTAGTTGTTTCATTAATAATAACTGGGTTTGGCAATTGTTTTGAATGGTTAAGTTTGAAAAAACTTGTGCTCAATCCAAAAAAGACGAATTAGATGTTTAGTTCAAATGTCACATTCTCATTAGTCCCATCAGATGAGTTATACACTCAAGTTGCCCCGTGACTTCTTGCACGATCACCATCGAGTCTGAAACCATTAATAGATCAAACCATGACAATATAAATACGACGAAAATTCCCTCTCATGTTGAATGAAAATTTGAGAATGGGGGAGAGAGACTGGAGTCATTGAAGGCTATAAATTCGCACTATGACGAAGAAAAACTCATTTAGAGAAATCCTATGGAGAAGAGAATGAAATGTAAGCTTAACAAAAAATAAAGAAGGAATACAAATAACATCATCTATTCTCATCACTTGTTCGCACACCATCATGACCGTTCGCACACCATCATGACCCATTCCCCCTACAACGATGCAGGTGTGAATCCGCTTGCCCGGGACGAAACCAAACTGATATGCAGAGAGACAACTACTAACAAAAGTGCCCAATCTCGAAGACAAAACTCTGGTCATGGCCTTAAAGATGAAGTTACCCATCACAATCGGACGAAACTCCTCAACTTTACGGGCCCCTTCCGTCTTGGGAACAAGCATCATGAAACAGGAGTTCAGCCCAGGAGGTAAAAGTCTGAAAATGAAGTAGTGTCTGACAGCATCGACCACCTCCTTTGGGGGCTGCTTTTACCAGGGATATTGGGACATTGTGGGCCAGGAGGTGGTCAATGCTGTCAGACACTACTTCATTTTCAGACTTTTACCTCCTGGGCTGAACTCCTGTTTTATGACGCTTGTTCCCAAGATGGAAGGGGCCCGTAAAGTTGAGGAGTTTCGTCCGATTGTGATGGGTAACTTCATCTTTTAGGTCATGACCAGAGTTTTGTCTTCGAGATTGGGCACTTTTGTTAGTAGTTGTCTCTCTGCATGATAAGTTTGGTTTCGTCCCGGGCAAACGGATTCACACCTGCATCGCTCTTGCATCTGACGCCATTAATACCCTGGACTACCCGAGAGTTCACGGGTATATGGCCTTGAAGATTGATATGATCAAAGCGTTTGACACCATCTCTTGGCGATTTCTGGAGGCTGTCATGGCTAGGATGGGCTTCTGTACTACTTTCATATCTATGGTGAGAGGAGTCCTGGATTCGGCTAGGATTTCAGTTCTGATCAATGGGGAGCCGAAGGGGTACTTTTCTTGCTCCAGGGGTGTTCGTCAGGGAGATCCTCTATCTCCATTGCTTTTTTGTATTGCGGAGGAGGCGCTCGGAAGATGGATTGATTAGGAGATCGATAGAGGCCGTCTTCGTCCCATCCGTTTTGTCCCTCGTTATCTCTTCTATGCGGATGACATCATGATATTTTTTAGGGCCACAGAGTCTAATATCAGGAACCTACATACTGTTTTACAGGGGTATGGTCATCTTTCAGGTCAGATCTATAGTCCTCCGAAGTCTAGGGCTTTCTTTGGGCGTGCTGTTCCCCAAAGACTTCGTTGTCGGATGCACAGGGTCACAGGCATCGTAGAAGGTTCCCTTCCTTTCACCTACCTAGGAGTTCCGATCTTTCGAGGTTGCCCCAGGAAGGCTCATTTACAGCCTGTGGCAGACGATGTTATTGCTAAGTTTAGTCGTTGGAAGGGTAGCTCCCTTTCCTTGGCAGGGAGACGATGCTTTATTAACTCGGTTATCACAGGTTCTATGGTCCACTCTATGATGGTTTACAAGTGGCCCAGCTCGCTACTTCGCCAGGTGGAATCTGCTATGCGCAACTTTCTTTGGAAGGGTGACATCAATCGTAAGAGTGGTTCTTGTTCGGTCTCGTGGAAGAGGGTTTGTGCGCCCTTCGGAGAAGGAGGGATGGGGGTTCGGACCATTAGATTGGCGAATGCCTCCTTTCTCTGTAAGTTGAGTTGGGACATTCTTCAGCACAGATCTCCAGATACATCTCTGCTTCACAGGAGACATTTTTCCTCGGATGGCAGATTGCGTCCCCATGGGAGGATCTCATCTATTGGGCCAGGTATTCGTCCTCACGTTTCGAGGCTTTCTGATGGGTCAAGGTGGCTGATTGGTAAGGGTTCGACAGTCAGCTTTTAGCATGATAACTGGTTTGGATACACTATTTCTGATAAGATTGGCCTCCCGGATTGGTTTGCGGCTACCCTAAAGAGCACGGTTGGGGACTTCTTCTATGACAATTGTTGGCACTTTGAGGAGTGCTTCGTCACGGACTTCACAGATATCGTCAGAGATATCCTTCAAATTCGGGTTCTTCATGGCCCTGACAAACGTATTTGGGAAGGTACTACCTCAGGGGAGCTAACCTCTTCAGTAGCCTATGACATGCTCAGATCTCCTCTCCCTCGTCTTGGCTGGTCGTCGTGGATTTGGAGTTCCTTCATTCTGATGTGTCGTTCTACGGTTGTTTGGAGGGCGATATGGGACAAGATCCCTACTTCTGATTGGCTGGTCTCATTTGGCATTCACGGTCCTTCGATGTGTATGCTCTGTCGTAGAGACTCTAAGTCTTTAGACCACTTGTTAGCTCACTGTCCATTCACTCTGGAGATTCTTCAGCATCTGACGGAGTTACGATCCACACGGGGATCAGCTTTCTTGATATCTTCCTCCAGGCTACCAGAGTTCGCTTGGGTCCGCAATCCTTGGAGTTATCGAGAGAGGCATTTGTCACTACAGTTTGGGCTATTTGGGCTCTGCGGAACAGGGTGGTCTTTGATGGGGTCTCTCCTTCAGTCAGACAATGCATGGCGTAAATCGTTGCTGGTATTAGGGAAGCCAATAGCATCTCTCGGGGTTACTCTGACGGTTCAGTTCGGGATCTCTTGATTGCCAGGTCTCTTGGTGTATTGGGCAGGCACAAGCCGACTCGTCAGGGTTCGTCTGTTAGATGGATCCCACCGGATCCGGATTGGTACAAGATCAACATAGACGGCAGTGCAACATCCTCTCCAGGTAGTTTGCATGCAGGGGCGGTGTTTAGGAACTTCAGGGGGTTCTTTGTTGCGGCTATTGCCCAAGAGGTTGGTTGGGGTATTCCATTTGAGGCGGAGTTAGCAGCGGCACTCATTGCTATTCAGTATGCACATTCCCAAGGGTGGCGGTTCTTATGGATCGAGTCGGACTCCAGTCTGACAGTTAGCACTTTGATGAGCTCTACTCCTTCTGTTCCTTGGCGTCTGCAGGGTCTCTGGAGTCAGGTTCATCCTCTTACCACAGACATGCACATTCGGTACTCTCACACTTTTAGAGAGGCCAACCAGGCGGCTGACGCAGTGTCCAAGACGAAGATCAACTGCATTTGGAGGGGATACCCTCCAGATTTCTTACTTACTTTCTTGCATAAAGATTTGTATACTGTCTTTTACAGACATTGATTGTTAGAGGAGTTTACCTTTTTCCTTCGCCTGAGTTTTGTCCCTAAGGAGGGTTTTCCCAGGCAAGGTTTTAACGGCACTCCGGCCTCTGGCTCGACTTGTGAGCTTATGATTTTAGGTTTTCTTTTTTCTTTTATATTCCGTACCTTTTTATTGGCCCTACAACGTTGGGCAAGTGGGTAGATCACAATTCTTTTTTTCTCTTAACATAAATCATCAATTAATTAAAAAAAAAAAATTTGACCAATTAATCTTAATAATTTTTTTTATAGAAAATCTTCTTAGGCCCCGTTTGATAGGCCCCATTAATTATGGGGCTGATTCATCAGTTTATTAACATGGATCAGATTTTTGCAAGATTTGTTCTCTCGAATTTTAAAACAAGTGTTTGATTTGATAATTTTACCTCATGATAAACTACCCTTTTCTCCTCGTACAAATTGAAATATACCCATTTTAACCCTTCATCCAAATTAACATCATAACCATTTTAGTAAGCATTCTTGTTCGAGTTAAAGCTTCCACGGTGCTGAGTGATTATATGAACCCCGATCAAAGGCTCCACCAATTCACCGGAAACCACACAAATCCAATAGATCGAGGGAAAATATCGAAAAGCCCTCTATTCCATAAGCCAAACGGAACCCCCAAACCACCGCCTCCACAAACTTTGAAATATGTTGTATAAGAGGCCAAACAGAACCGCCAAAACACCGCCTCCACGAACTCTGAAATCTGCTGTATAGATTTCTGAATTGATGTTCTCGAACAAAACCGTAGCTTCTGTATCGAATACACTCAAATTGCACAATTCAATCGGCGAATTGAAGGAAAAAGAATGCGCAATCAACAGGTACTGCACACATCCATGGTTAATCATCGTTCTCCGTCGTGGGTGTAAATCGGATGAATAAAGCCAAACAGAGAGTAATTGATCAACAGTTGACGGAACTAGCGACATCGGAACTTTATCCGCGTAGGGCGAGAGATATATTTGGTTAATAGGGTCTCGAGAGTGTTAAGAGGGAGAGAAAAAATCGTTGGAGATGGTGGGAGAGAGTCGTCTGAAAATCGCAGAAGAGAGGGGAAATGGTTTCAGCGAAAAAATGAGGCAAAAACTAGGGTTTACCTATAAATATGAGGGGCAAATTAGTAATATACACTCCAATCTCGATCTCTGTATAATGGTCGATTGTAATCTCGCACTTTATTCACGAGAACTCCCGTGAAGATGAACAGTGCTATCAAGTGGGCCTAATTTTTCTCTTGGGCCTGCTCATATGAAATCAAACATCAGTTAAGCTCTGATTAAAACACTATCGGCCCATTATCGCAGTGAAATGGAGACACTCATCAAAAGACAAACACACAACAAAAGAAACATATGATTGACTACGAAAACAAAAGAGAGAGACGGTTGAAAATGACAAGGAGGAATTCAAGATGATTTAAAAAGGTTCAGCTCCTCTTAACGGCACGCATGGAGGAGTCCTATGGGACATTACCTACGATGATAAACCTACAAAGATGAAGGATTTGTCGAATAATTAAAATAATTGAATAATGTAATTTTGATTTAAATATATTCAAAAAGATAATTGCTAGTTTTAGTACTAAAAAGTGTGATGATATTATTTAGAAGTGTTGTATTAATGACTTTTTTAATTCGATTTTCAAAATTTGTAACTAATTTTTTTTTTTTTTTTAAAACTCAAATCCTAATCCAAATTGGGATGGGGTTCAACTGCTTTTTAAAAAAATGTATATATATCTTCATTTTTTTAGTAAATAAGAAAATTGTTTAGGTCACTTATTTTGTAAGGGGGCCAGTTCTAATATTGACCTATACTCTTGATTTTTCATTTTATAAATTAAAAAAAATTAACCAATTGTCGTATCTTTAATAGAATAATGAGATTAAGGTTTTGAAAACATCGTTTATAGTTAATTAACTAACGAATAACCTAACTACAAGACAGCTCATCATCATCAACAACAATTGACCGCAGCCATTGCCGTTCACCTTCATCTGTACAAATTATTTTTCTGCAGAATCAAAACCTCAATTCCACAATTCAAAACAAAAAAACCTATAACGTAAACCCCCAAAATTAAATTAAATTAAATTAATCAATCTTGCTAATCCCCATTCGCTTCACAACAGCATTCATAATCACCTCATGATTCTGATTACACAGTCCATTTTCTTCAATCCCCGTCATGTAATTCCTAACCTCTTTCCTTATCATATCCTGCATCACCGCCAAAAACTCCTTCTCCACCACCCCTTGCGCCGCCGTCGCAATCGGAGGAAAATACCCCGGCAGATTTGCTTCCACTGCAACTTTCGGGCTCGGGTCGGGTTCTGCTACCGGAATCGGATTGGATCCGGGTAAGGAGAGACTGAGAAACGTAACCGGGTCGGATTGGATCCCGCCGGTTCGAGCAAGGGGCCGGTAAATATGGTGACTCGATTCACTCGCGTCCGACCCGGAAGGACTTCCCGGGTTGAAACAAAAGCCCGCCCCGGAACTCGGCCCGACGCTGGCGGATCTTTTGAGCGGTTGCAGAGCTTCTGGATCGAAGCTGTTAAACTCCTCCGACGACATGGACAGGCATTTCCGCTTAAGTGTAGAGTTCCAGTGGTTTTTAATGGCGTTATCGGTCCGGCCCGACAGCCATCGGGCTATGGTGGCCCACTTGTTCCCAAATTTGGCGTGAGCTTTGATAATTGTCTCGTCTTCTTCGGGCGTAAAGGCCCGATGCTCCACCTGAGGGGACAGCTGGTTGCACCACCGCAGGCGGCAGGATTTGCCGGAGCGGCCCGGAATTGATTTGCTTATCAAAGTCCAGTTTCTCGGGCCGTGTTTTTCAACCAGCCTATTTAAGAGCTCATCTTCGCCGGTGGTCCACGGGCCCTTGACCCGATCCGTTCCGTTCATCTGTCCTGTAGCGGCCATTTATGAAATTAAACAAGATCCAGAAGGTAAAAAGTGAATAAAACGTAATGTAAATTGAAGTTTGTGTGTGTGTGTGTGTGTTTTTTTGGGAGGCGGAGGGTCGACTTTGTGATGGGAAAGACCATTGAAGAAGGTGGAATTTATATACAGGGGAAAAGAGAAGATAGAGATGACCGGTTGAAGAAGTGAAGGTGACCGGGTGAAGGGGACACGCGTCATGAAATTAGGGTTCCAAAAATACTAAAAAAAAATGATTTTTTTTTTTTATTATAGTCACTCTGTACTTTTGAAATTTAGCAATTCCGCCTATAAGCTTCACGTTATTTTTTGGCACATAGATTAAGAAATCGTCCGTCTATAAGCTTCACGTTACTTTTTGGCACATAGATTAAGAAAAGTGATTAAATAATAGATATAGTAAAAGTGATGTGATTGAGAGAGAGAGAAATAAAGAGAAAAAGTAAAATATAAAGTGAAGTGTAAGAAAAAAATACTTTCCAAAAGGTATGGAAACGGACGGACCAAAATGGTAAAATGTGAAGCTTATAGGCGGACGGAGGGAGTATTACTCTATATTAATTAAGAAATATAATATTGTATCAAAAAAAATAGAAGGTCCAATTTCATTATTCTCATTTTTCTTTTTTGGTTATTCAATTTTATTAAGCTTATACCTTTTTTAAAACAATACTATTCATACTACTTTATCTCCACCCTTTTACTATCACTTATTTATCCACTTTGTCATTCATTTTATTCATAAACAATCATTTATTTATAAATGGACCCCACAATACCCCATCATACCCTCAATTTATGAATAAATTAATCAATATTCATTAAAATTCGAATCAGAAGAAGTGGGCATTTTAAAATTGAACGGAGGGAGTATTACTTATGTAAATATTATACAGAAAATTAAGAATGTAAATGTATGTAATTTTATTTATTTTATATAGAAAAAAATAAAAAAAATTAAAAAATAATAATAATAAAATTAAGAATGTATACATGGGTGGATAAGAGAGAAGTTAGATGAAATAGAAAATTTAAAAAATATCAAATTATAAATTAAATTTAAGAGATTTCGTAATGGATAATCTTAAAGAGGTCACGTCACCATATAAAGATTTAGAAATAGTAATAAGGAAGATACATAGAAATAGTTATGGAAGATACATACATTGAATTATTGGGTAGAGAGAGAAAAATAAAAAATTTGAAAAAAAAAGTAGAGTAACATACTTTAAATATAAAGTGAATTATTAAAAAAAAATAATAAATATTTGTAAAAAAAATAAAAATGAGAAAATGAAAAGCTTATAAGAACGATTGAGTAATATTTATGAGGATGGAGCTAATGATAATTTAAAAGAGAGCATAATTTAAGTATTTAAATAAAGTTTCATATCATGTATAAAACCATCTCACATAAAATTCAACCTATTATTTTTAGGATTAATATTAACATGCAACTTGTATTATATTCACTCGTATTCAAAATAAGTGTCATTTTAAATCATTACACATATATTAAGAAATTAATTAATTACTTTATATATTTTTAATAAATGTTTATATCTATCTCATTAAAAGAAAGGCATTCATTTGAATTTTTAAAGGATTTTAAAGATGTATTAGGAAGAAATGCAATAAATATTTATGAAAAAGTATGAAGCGTCATCCAATTTTGTATAGTAGTAGATAAAATAAAAATAATTGATATTTATTGATAAGTTTTTAGGATTAGGATGAAGGGAATAATGAAAGCACCGACCGTTTTGGAAGTTAATCGATAATTTGAGGTAGTAGGGGGGTTTGACTGAGCCAGGCTGGATAGCATTTTGGGATAGTATTTTATTGTTGGAAGAAAACGACAAAAATAGGAAGGAGTGAGGGAGGGAGTAGTGTGGCACAAGCCAGGCTGTCGACCTGACACATCCTAACGGCCCTTCCATCTCTCTCCACGTGCCGGTCCTTTTTTTCTTCCCTCTAAACCCTGCCGGTCACCTTTTCTATATATGCAAATCATTATTTCGTGTCTCTTAATGCTATCAAAACAAGACAACGGAAGAAGCATTCACTATGATTTTACTCATTTTTAGGGGGTAATTTTGAACTGCTTTGATGGATATACTTTTTTAAAAAATAGAATTGAGTAGTTTGTGATATAATATAAATGAGGAGTATTTTAAGTGATTTATTAAGGTATACAATAAAATTTATGTTAAAAATAAGTGATATTGAGAGAGTATTAATTTTGTGAGTTAGTTTCATATTAGGAGTGTGCAAGTAATTTTGAAATGTCCTAATAAAAAAATTGTGCAAGTAATCACGGAACGAATGAAGTAAATTTGTGTATAAAATAAAGAAATTAGTTGATTTGTACTCCATATGTATATATGAAACTAAAAGTAATGACATATTGTATAAAGTTGTGAATATTGTGAACGGTAATGATGTGTGTACAGAATCTGTACATACAAATTCTTTTTTTTTTAATTTAATTAATATTTTATTAATTATTTAATTACTGTTCTATCCTTAATTAGAGATAATGACAATATATTAATTAATAGAATAATTAATGCGCGTGCATGTTTATCTCTCCTACTAATCAAAACACGCAATTAATCTCACAACACGCATAATTATAGCACACCATCATTACATCTAATTTGAAACGGTATTTGTGGTGAAACCTTCATTAAAAATTTATCTCACCATTATCACCATTAAGTGTGTTAGCAACAATAACTTAAATTTTCGTTTTTTTTTTCCCTTCTGCAACAAACACCAAATCTAAAATGTTTCATTATCAACAATAACTAATCGTGAATTATTCCGATCACTTTTTTAAGATGATTCCAACGGCGAAGAAAATATTGTTAAGTCTAAGTGAATATAAAAGTGATAATTTAATCAAGGCATTAATTAATTTAATTTTAACACTAAAAAATGAATTTAAATAAAGTAATTTCATTATCATACATAAATTAATTTAATTAACCCTAAGTCTAAGTGTACACTATTGAAAATAAGTTTAATCAACACATTGAAAATTAATTTAATGAACCGTTCAATTTAATTCATTATTGTTTCATGCCTCCGATTAACTAATTTTGTTAATTAATTAAATTTGGTAATTAACTGGAGTAACTCTTTGTTAATTAATTAAATTTGTACACTATTGACAATTAATTGATTAAATTAACACAATTGACAATTAATTTTAATTTTAATCGAAACTTTAAAAAATTAAATTAGTGAGTGAGGCCTAAGTATTTAGAAGTTTACACTTTAAAAAATTTAAATTAGTGAGTGAGACCCTAGTATGTATAAGTGTACACTTTAAAAAATTAAATTAGTGAGTGAGACTTAAGTATGTATAAGTGTACACTTTACCCTAAACCGTGAACCCTGAACACTATATGTTGAGAAACGAGTAATCGGAGATAAGTGTACCATAGTGAACTGAAATTCACAATACACATTTGAAATTTATTTATTAATGAATCTTGAGTGTGCACGTTGAAATGAGTAATCAAACACTTTACCCTAAACACTATATGCTGAGAAACGAGTAATCGAAGATAACTGTACCATATTGAACATAAATTCATAATACACATTTGAAATTTATTTATTAATGAATATTGAGTGTGCACGTTGAAACGAGTAATCAAACACTTTACCCTAAACCTTGAACCCTAAATCCTAAACAATATATGCTGAGAAATGAGTAATTGGAGATAAATGTACCATATTGAACATAAATTCATAATACACATTTGAAATTTATTTACTAATGACAGAAGTGTTTATTAAATATAATATAGTGTTACAGAAATTTATTTACAAAAAATATATTACAATATGCATATCTCAACCTCTACCCACAAAATTAGGAAATAAAATATATTTTTTTCTTTTTTACCGTTAATTTTTAAAACAAATTTTAATAAAGCATATTACATATTAGTACAAAACTATTAAAAGATTAAACGTATAATTTGTTTATTTTAACTTTTCTGTTTACATTTAATTTTTTTAAAACTAATTAATTATTTTTTAGTAGTAGTATATAATTAGTTTTTCACCAATTAATGTAGTAATCTGTTTTATTAAAATCTGTGCAAAAATAATTACCCTAAAAAATTTCATATAACAATTATTCTATATTAAAATGCATATAGCAGTTTTATATATATATATATATATATATATATATATATTCGAAGCTCTTTTCATTTATTTGTAATGTGTATAACAATTATTTTATGTTAAAATGTATATTGATTTTTTTTATATTTAGTTTCATATTTTTGTTATTAAAAAAATTACATAAAAATAAATGAAACTTTTAATAGTTTTGTAATAATATGTATGCTTTATTAAAATTTGTTAAAAAAAAATAGCGGCAAAAAGAAAAGAAATACTTTTATATTTTATTTTATAATTATGTGGGTAGAGGTTGAGATATGCATTTGTAATATATTTTCCACTTCTTTAGTTTGATTCTCATAAATATGTACTATTAATTAAATAAGCTAATATAATGATTTGGATAATGTCAAATTATCATTTGGCTCCATAGTGTTAAATATGAAATTAACATAAATATTAAAAGAATAATAATAATTACATAAGTTATTAAATATGATAAATGAGTAAATCACGAAACCCTCGTAAATTTATAAATATGGTACAATAATAATAATAATTAATAATACATTATATTTATTAAAATTAAAATTGACTCTTAGTAAATTAATTTAAATACGTTAACAAATGTAAGATAAATTTTAATTAAATCAACATTTTTTTACGCTTGTGCTACTAAACTTTATGGTAGAAGATAATAATTATTTTTTTAATGAAGAAGACAAAGTTTTGGTAGAAGAAAGAAGAAGAAAGAGATGAAGAAGAAGAGAGGATGAAAAGGTAAGAGAAATTTTAATTAAATGCACATATTGAAAATTGTTGTGTAATTATTACTTGCCTTGAACAAATCAGAAGAGAGAGAAAAGGGTGTCAAACTTTAATATTTTATTCAAAAATAATAGTTAAGCAATATATTTGAATGAAGGGTATATTAGTCATTTTAATAAAACTTAAACAAGAAAGGGACCAAAATACCCCTGTCTCTGTATGTACAGAATCTGTACATTTAGCACCACCCTATTGTGAAAGTATATTTTATAAATAATTTCTATTTTATGGGGAAATGAAATCAATTTTTTCAATTTTGATGTTTCAAATCTTACTTCACTACATTGATAATTGACATGTGTCATATTAAAAAAAATTAATGTTCTACAATATTAGGAGTGTCACGTGTTAAAAATCAAACATGGGGAAACATTTGTGAAGCATCCCGAAAAAAATGTAAAAATTATTACGGGATGAAGGGGGTAATTAACAATCTCTTCATCCCATCATAAACTTCATTCTTACATATTTTCCCCCTCCCGTCACAAGTTTCTAATTTTCTTAGATTCCGTTTGGTAGATACGTACGTTGAGATATAGATATCTATGGTCAAATTCAAATATCTCAACTGAGTTAAATTAAATTATAAATAGTGTGTCTTTCAATTGGTATGCATACAATTGAGTGTGTTATTTGCGTGTAGGATAATATTTTTTATTTTAGGTCTGATTATACATCTATTATGTGCCTAATTATCATCTATCTTGTGTTAATATACCCTACCAAACTTGATCTTATATGATTAAATTCACTATATCTCACTACATTTTCTTCGTTATACATATCTCTACGTGAACTATGTCACTAGTCACTACACATTTTATACATTTTATAATATATTCTTTTGACAAATTTTTGTATGTAATTAAATTTTAAATAGATTTGAACTGATTTAAATATTTTTACAATTGTCAAACTAAAGTTTTATTTTCTGGTCAATATAAAAATTAAATTAAAATTATGATTCAATGGTATAATTGCACTATATTTTTTAATATCCGAGTAAAAGATAAAGAAATGTTTTATGATGGGACTAGGTGAGTATTATTTTTTTTATCTTTACTTTTATTTATTTTTATCAAATTGGTGTCGATACATTTATCTTTTTTATTGCATATCAAAAGTCGATAACGTGGCATTACATGTCTATAATAAGTTAATTCACTCTTAAGGGGGTTATTATCGTTTGTGCCATGTACTATACTCCTTTTATCAAAATTGATAGAAAGTACAAAATGTGATCAGAAAAAAATAAAATACAAATTTCAATTTAATAAAAGTGGCATTGCAAAGATGACAAAATGATATTATCCTGTTTTTTCTTTTTGAATTAGTAAGGCATATGTTTTCAACTTTTCATGGTAAAATGCAAAAGATACCTTGCTCCTTTTGCAAATTCTGCGTAAAAGTATTCCGTATTTTAGAAAATGCAATTATACTTCTTTATATAATTCTATTTGAGTAACATGGTGTGAAATATGTTAAATTAAGAGAAATTATAAAAATTTAATTGTGTCATAAGTTTAGATTTGGATTGCAAACAAGTGAATGGAATTACTCCTATATAGACAATATATGAGGTATTTGGTTTGTCATGAAAATTGGAATGGTAATAATAGTGGCAGTGCTCCTTATAATTATAGTGTTTGATTGTAACGAAAATGATTATTATGATCATTAGTTTTGTTTGGTTTACTAAACTATTTAACAATGTAATCTGCCTTTTATTTTATTTTTTAATTTCTTTTTTTAAACAAGACCAAGAGCATTTCATTTTTTTTTATTATCTAAAACTAAAAATAATTAACTAAAATTTTAATTAAGTTGAAATAAATATGCAGATTGTTTATTTATTTGGTTATGGAACGAAACATAAGAAATGGGGGATTTCTTACCATGGGCAAATAATGATTTTATTAAAAGAAAAAAATAAAAGTAAATATAGAACTATAAGTTTACAAGACAAAGTTGAGGTGTCCTTAAAATCTTGGTCAATTTTTTTTTTTTTTTATGATAAAATTCAAGTCAAGAAAAAAAGATATAACTCTCTAAAATTACAAATAAATAAATCTAAAATACTCTTTGTTCATCAAAAAAAAACCCAAGAAAATCAAGTAACATAGCAAGAATGATACAATAGTATCTTTTTTTATTGGGAAGGATGATATATATCTCTTAACCAAACATAACTTCTTTTTTAATTATTTACCACCATACTCTCTCACCAAGCTCCCTCTTAATGATTTATTTATAATTTTTCAAAGTTTTACATTAAATTGTAAATAAGTAAAGATAGTAATTTAATTTATAATTAAGTTTAAAAAATGGTAAAATAAAAGGTAAAAATGAGGTAATAATATACTTCATTAGTTTCTAACTCAATTAAATATTTGTCAAAAGAGTTTGTCCCTAATTTAATTAAACATTTTTTAAAATAAAAATAAAACAACTTGTTTCATTTAGTAGTCTGCTTAGGGGAAAGTGATGGAAGGAAATAACATTATGTATGTAGGAATGCATTATATGGACACCGTGGAAAGCGAAAAATGCAAAATTCTTCAAAAACGAAGAAATTTCAAAAAATAAGATTATCGAGCTAGAAGATTAAAGCTAGGCTATGGAGTTGGATAATAACAAAGGAGATAAGATACAACAAGTTCGATTTCAAAGACTGGACTAGTAATCCCATATCAATCTTCAAGTGTTAAATTTTTTTTTTGAATGAAACTGAGTTTCTGCATTATTTTTTATCATTCTGTAACTTGTTCTATTGCTACTATTTGGCGACTCTTGAGAGATAGGTTTGAGTATTTCTTATACCCAAATTTACTTATGTACATTATGTTCTTGTTTATGCTTAATAAAATCCTTACTTCGATCGACCCAAAAAAATAAATAAATTACTATCTCCTCAAATTTCTTATATTACAATTTATAACATTACCTTTCCTCTATATATATATATATATATATATATTTTCTTATACACTTCAATTCAATTGACTATCATAACCTTATAAAAATTAATTTTATTTTCTTTAATACCAATAAACAACATTTACACTAAAACTTGTGTTTAATCGGTACGAATGGTGTACTCCCTCCATATTTTATTAGATTATAAGTTTTCATTTTTTATATGTTTTTCACTAAATTATTCATCTCTTAAAAATAAAAAAAATTCGGATAAGATTTTAATGGCGCTTCGACCTCTAGTTCAAATTGTGAACTTATAACTTTAAGTGTTTTCTCCTTTTCTTTTTAATATAAACCTTTATTTGCCATTCCATAAAAAAGAAAGTATTTGTCACTTCAAATTAATGCTATTAAACACATTATCTATTTCTTACTTCGATTTCATAAAGTTAGTCACATTTGCTATTTTGCATAGAATTAAGAAACTTTTTTATTTTTTTACATATTTACTCAGCTCCTTATTAATATGTAACTTTTTCACTAAGACAAAAATTAATATAGAACAAGAAATGTCAACTTATCTTGTTAAGGGAGAGAAAAGAGGTACACATTAATATATTTTTAATAAAAAAGAGATACTGTTATAAATTAAATAAGGGCAATTTAGGGAGATTTGTGGTAAAAATTAATTAAAAAATTGATAAACTTTTTGAAATAAAATTTAAGATCAAAAGCGGTGAACTTTTTGAAACGGATGTATATCTATTTTATTATTTTATCTACTTTATCACTTTAAATATTACTCCCTCCGTCCAATTTCATTATTCTCACTTTCCTTGTTTTTTTTTTTTTTTTAAGGTAATCTCACTTTTCTTGTTTGATTGTTCAATTTTATTATGTCCATACTCTTTTTAGAAACAATACTATTCATACTACTTTCGGTAATGATGTGTGTATAGAATCTGTACATACAAATTCTTTTTTTTATTTAATTAATGTTTTATTAATTATTTAATTACTGTTGTACCCTTAATTAGAGATAATGACAATATATTAATTAATAGGATAATTAATGGTGTGCATGTTTATCTCTCCTATTTTCTCGTTGATCAAAACACGCAATTAATCTCCCAACACGCATAATTATAGCACACCATCATTACATCTAATTTGAAACGGTATTTGTGGTGCAACCTTCATTAAAAATTTATCTTTGCAACAAACACCAAATCTAAAACGTTCAATTATCAACAATAGCTAATCGTGAATTATTACGATCACTTTTTTAAGACGATTCCAACGGCGAAGAAAATATTGTTAAGTCTAAGTGAATATAAAAGTGATAATTTAATCGAGGCATTAATTAATTTAATTTTAACACTAAAAATGAATTTAAATAAAGTAATTTCATTATCACACACAAATTAATTTAATTAACCCTAAGTCTAATTGTACACTATTGAAAATAAGTTTAATCAACACATTGAAAATTAATTTAATGAACCCTTTAATTTAATTCATTATTGTTCCATGTCTCCAATTGACTAATTTTGTTAATTAATTAAATTTGGTAATTAACTAACTCTTTGTTAATTAATTAAATTTGTACATTATTGACAATTAATTGATTAAATTAACACGGTTGACAATTAATTTTAATTTTAATCGAAACTTTAAAAAATTAAATTAGTGAGTGAGACCTAAGAATTTAGAAGTTTACACTTTGAAAATTTTAAATTAGTGAGTGAGACCTTAATATGTATAAGTGTACACTTTAAAAAATTAAATTAGTGAGTGAGACTTAAGTATGTATAAGTGTACATTTTACCCTAAATCGTGAACCCTGAACACTATATGCTGAGAAACGAGTAATCGGAGATAAGTGTACCATATTGAACTGAAATTCATAATACACATTTGAAATTTATTTATTAATGAATCTTGAGTGTGCACGTTGAAATGAGTAATCAAACACTTTACCCTAAACCCTGAACCCTAAACCTTAAACCCTAAACCCTGAACCCTAAACCCTAAACACTATATGCTGAGAAACGAGTAATCGGAGATAACTGTACCATATTGAACATAAATTCATAATACACATTTGAAATTTATTTATTAATGAATATTGAGTGTGCACGTTGAAACGAGTAATCAAACACTTTACCCTAAACCTTGAACCCTAAATCCTAAACAATATATGCTAAGAAATGAGTAATCGGAGATAAGTGTACCATATTGAACATAAATTCATAATACACATTTAAAATTTATTTACTAATGGCATAATTGTTTATTAAATATAATATAATGTTACATAAATGATATTGAACCCATAATGTGAGCCAAATGATGATTTAACATTATTCAAATCATTATAATATATTTAATTAATTAAACTAAATATATAAAAAATATATTACAATATGCATATCTCAACCTAAACCTACAAAATTAGGAAATAAAATATATTTTTTTCCTTTTTATCGTTAATTTTTTTAAAACAAATTTTAATAAAGCATATTACATATTAGTACAAAACTATTAAAAGATTAAACGTATAATTTGTTTATTTTAACTTTTCTGTTTATGTTTAATTTTTGTAAAACTAATTAATTATTTTTTACTTGTAGTATATAATTAGTTTTTCACCAATTAATGTAGTAATCTGTTTTATTAAAATCTGTGAAAAAATAATTACCCTAAAAAAATGCATATAGCAGTTTTTTTTTATATATATTTTTTTTCCTATTTTCTTTTTTTTTTGTAATGTGTATAACAATTATTTTATGTTAAAATGTATATAGATTTTTTTTATATTTAGTTTCATTTTTTTGTTATTAAAAAAATTACATAAAAATAAATGAAACGTTTAATAGTTTGTAATAATATATATGCTTTATTAAAATTTGTTAAAAAAAAAATAGCGGCAAAAAGAAAAGAAATACTTTTATATTTTATTTTATAATTATGTGGGTAGAGGTTGAGATATGCATTTGTAATATATTTTCCACGTCTTTAGTTTGATTCTCATAAATATGTATTATTAATTAATTAAGCTAATATAATGTCAAATTATCATTTGGCTCCATAGTGTTAAATATGAAATTAACATAAATATTAAAAGAATAATAATAATTACATAAGTTATTAAATATGATAAATGAGTAAATCACGAAACCCTCGTAAATTTATAAACATGGTACAATAATAATAATTATTAATACATTATATTTATTAAAATTAAAATTGACTCTTCAGTAAATTAATTTAAATACGTTAACAAAGGTATGATAAATTTTAATTAAATCAACATATTTTATGCTTTTGCTACTAAATTTTATGGTAGAAGATAATTATTATTTTTTTCAATGAAGAAGATGAAGTTTTGGTAGAAGAAAGAAGAAGAAAGAGACAAAGAAGAAGAGAGAGAGGATGAAACGGTAAGAGAAATTTTAATAAAATACATACATTGAAAATTGTTGTGTAATTATTACTTGCCTTGAACAAATAAGAAGAGAGAGAAAAGGGTGTCAAACTTTAATATTTTATTCAAAAATAATAGTTAAGCAATATATTTAAATGAAGGGTATATTAGTCATTTTAACAAAACTTAAACAAGAAATGGACCAAAATACCCTTGTCTGTATGTACAGAATCTGTACATTTAGCACCACCCTACTACTTTATCTCCACCCTCCTATCATCACTTATTTACCCATTTTGTCACTTACTTTATTCATAAACAATCACTTTATCTATAAATGGAGCCCACAACATCTCATCATACCCCCAATTTATCTACTTTATACATAAACTAATCAATATTCATTAAAACTCGTGTTTGGAGAAGTGGACATAATAAAATTGGATGGAGGGAGTACAATATTATGTCTTGTTTGATATCTAAGAGTGGCCTTAGACTAAAATTATAACAATATCTAAGTTTTATCGATTTAAAAATATACAATATACTCTTAATGTAATTCTTACATTAAAATAGTGTAATATAGAAAATGTATTATTGTAAGATAGAGTATAGAAGAAGCATGGAGAAATGGGGCCAGTTTTTAATGAATACTACAAGAAATTGCGCATGAGCAGCCGTTACTAGTCGGCTACAGCTGTCTCAACGGTCACGTGACACCCTCACCCACTTCTGTCCTATTGCCGTACCTCCACACGTGCGCCTCTTACGATCCAATTTCCAATTCATCGCGCGCTTACTACTACTCCACACGTGTGTTTCAGGGGTCTAAAATTTTTATTTTCTGTTAATATAAACGAGCTACTAACTCTTACTCCGTAATAAAGTATTTTCTCCCTCATATTTTATTCATCTATTTATTAATTTAATAATATTTTTTTTTCATTTTAAATAATTTTCTTCATATATTTTAAAATTACACTGTATGTTACTCCTATTATTTTATTACTAAATGACTTTCATATTATATATTTATCTTTTTTAGTGGGTGTTTGCAAACAAAACTATGTGCTTAAAAGCACTTCTTTTTTAAATAGAATCACTTTCGAAGTGTTTTTAAACACAAGTAAGTGATTAAATTAATTATTTAAAATCATTTTTGGTCAAGCACCCCTTCTAACAACTTCTAAGTGCTTCTAATCATTACACTCACTAATTTTACAATTTTGCCCTCACAATTTAAACAATATTTTATTTTTACCCATTATTTATTCAAATGTAATAAGAGTGTTTTTTGTAAAATTATAAAAAAGTGATTTGTGTGACATACACCACAACATTTAAAAAATTGATTAGAAGTGCTTATTTTTAAAACACTATCTACTTTCAATTTTACTAAAAAAAATCAATTTTAATCACATTGAATCAACTACTATTGTTTGCAAACACACCCTTAATACTAATAAACAATTTCAGCATTAGACTCTACACACAGTAAACAATGTTAAACTAAATTTAGACGATAAAATTATTTTTTTCGAAAGAACTCGTAATAAAGTACTCTTCTGTTCCATAATAGCTTTTATAGGTAGATTGACATACATATTAAGAAAGTATATTAATGAGTAAGATTTTAAAAGATAATTTTATAAATATTTATGTATAAAATAAATAAATTAATTAATCAATTATGTATATGTGTATGTTAAAAGTAATGACATTTGTGTAAAATTATAGATATTGTGAATGTGAAGTTTATAAATGATTTTTTATTTTAATAGTGTAAAAATTATTGTAGAACGTTTGAAAAAAGATAGTGTGAAAATTATTGTTAGAGAATGATGTATAAAACTTAATAATTCGACATTTTATTTATAACTTCTAAATTGTTACAACGTTACTTTCGAAATTAGCAATCTCAAATTAGATTTATTTGTAGTGGATAAAAGTGTAGATCAAATTAAGATTTCAATTTGCGCATTATCCCATGTGATCGAAGCTTATTCTTTTAGCAAGTTGCAACTTCAAATACAAGTAAAACAATACATGTAAAAACATAAAAAATTAAAAGAGGGGTTTAACATCAAAATAGGCGTATTATGACATCTGAATTTATATATACTACAATTATACCGATCTGTTTCAAAATAATTAATCAGTCTCATTCATTTTTTACACAGATAAACAAAAACATCATATATAAATTTATAATACCTAAAATATTAAAAATTTTAAATATATTTTTATTTATTGTACAATAAAAGTATTTTAAACATTTTATAAACTTCTACAAAATTAATTATATTTTGAGAAAAATAAAATAAAAAATAGAGGACCATCTTTTAGAATGGAAGAATACAATTTTCCCTCTACTTTGGTATTTACTTAGATTTGGATCTTGTGCAATAGGATTTTAATGTATACTAATATTGATTTATTAATAATCTATAAGGATTTTTTTTTTTAATTTGATTCGTTAAATATTTTAGGATGATAAAAATAATAAGGTGTAAAATATTTTATACATGAAATATATTTAATTAATATAATTTTTTTTAAAAATTCGCTTATAGCTTGAATTCAGGTCTTCTAAAAAACTTGTGGGTCGCAAGTAGGTGATTTACTATATGGTCTATATATTGTTAGGCCCCGTTTGATACGAGAAATAAATTTAATATAGAAAATGACATATAAGAGGCTCGCATACTAATTTAATGTGAAAAGTGGCATATGAAGGTGTATAAAGTTAAAATCTTGTGTGATAGAAAGTACAAAAAAGTGTACTAAAAACACTATATAATTTTAATTCTTGTGTGATACCATGTATTAACAGATGTATAAAATTATTTTTTGTTTGATAGAATGCATAACCCACCACATAAAAAAGATGAAAATGATGAAAAGACATTTCTACCCTCGTTATTCATCACTTTATACATTGTTTGATGCACCATATTACTTCTGACATTAAAATCGAACATTCTCTATTAACATTGGACATTTGCCACTCTTCGATTTCACGCACACATTTCCCGAGTTCTCCATTTCATCGTCTTCCAAAGCTCCCGACTACACGCAAGGTTTTCCTCATCATTCTCCACTCCTCCGGTCGTCGTCGTTTCATTCTCCACTCCTCCATTTCATCGTCGTTTCTTTCTCACCGCTAACCGTCGGTTGTTTTTTCTCCCTATTGCAGGTGTGCTCTCCGTTGTTGAAGCCGGCAATGTCCCAGGTGTGTGTATCTCCGTTGTTGGAGGGATGGTTGGGAGATTAGAATTTGTCATTTTTTAGTATGTGTAGATGTTTCAAATGAGGTTGTTGAGCATTCTTGGAGTGTTAAGTGAATGCAGCTTATATAGCAGAGTAGTAATAGATGAAGACAACTTCTTGTTTTCTTCTAAAAATTGTAAAGTTATGAATTGTCTTTTCATGAAAATTTATTTCAGAGAATATATTCCACTGTGGAATATAACAATTGACAAGTTGATAGACCTTTGTGTCATGTGTATCTGTTTTTGAGTAGAATCTTGAATATATGGTATTCAATCAAACTTTTAAACACACGTCTCAAAAAGTTTGACGAAGTATTAAAAATGTCTAAAATGCTCGTACAAGTACAACACCCAATAAGACAATGATAGTGAAAAACATAAGTAGGATCACAACCAAAAAAAAAAAGATGATTAGATGACTTGGAACTCCATTTAAGTTAACAACAATATAAGATGATTTTAGTGGTTTGTTTCCATTTGTCGATATGCTATCAATTTCATCTTTATTGGAACGCTGATGCAATTGAGAGCTTGAAGCTCGGACCAAAGGATTTGTACATGAACTTGAACACATCTTTCTTGAATTATAAGTTTGGGTAGCAAGGAATGGCGACACATTACCGAGTTTATCATTCCGATGATATTCATCACACCAATAAAAGTGCTTACTATGATGAAGGTATCTCGTGCACTTGTAGTAGTATCTACCCGCATGCCTCGATCCATCACCCGCGCACTTTGTGATCATAGGTCCATTTCCACAAGAACACATTGGAGGTGCCATGTCTTGAAAGCTTGCCGAAACACAAATACAAGAAAAGCATATAAGAGACTGGATTAGAAATGATGCATGCAAGAACAATTAAAAGCTCAACCAACCAACAATTACACTGCCGATCCAACACAGACACAAATTATGATCCACAGTCACAGTCTAAGATGCCATAACACAAATTGAAATGTCCAAACATGCAAATCACACAAGCTCTAAGGTCTACTCGCAGTAATAAAAAAAAAAAATGTCCCAAATGTCCAAACATGCAATGAAAGACAGAACGCATTAATCTCCGGATCTCCAATAATCCCACATGCCCTGAGCCAAACCCTCGCGCCATTCATTAAACTGTGGCGACGACTCAACGGTGTCCACAACGTCGTCATTCATTTCATCGTCGGCCGGGACATCATCATGTAAATCAAGCATTTCCTCGATTGGGTCAACATGCATTTGAGAGCGGCAATAATTGTGGAGGAGGAAACAAGCCATGATAAGTCTAACTTGAACCTTCAAAGGATAGAACGACGGACTTCTAAGTATCCCAAAACGTTTTTCCAGGACACCAAAAGCCCGTTCTATGACATTACACGCCCTAGTGTGTCTCATGTTGTAGTGTTCATATGGATTGGTTAGCCTGCCAGTATTGGGACCCCACTCACTTAGATGATACCTACAACCACGGTACGGAACAAGAAATCCTTCGTTGTTGGGATAACCGTTGTCTGCCAAGTAGTACTTCCCTACGAAAGACATTTAGGTGATATGCATAACTATATTCAGGAAAGCAACATGTCATATGTACACAAATTTACCTTTAGGAACTTTGAGACCATGAGGCCTGTATACAACATCGCGAAGTATTCTACAATCAGAAGCAGACCCTTCCCACCTCGGAAGAACATAAATGAATCGCATTTGTGTGTTGCAAACTCCGAGCACATTAGTAGAAATACGACCCTTCCGTGTTCTATAACGTGCTCTATCTTCGGAAGGTACATGAAGATCAATAAATGTTCCATCAAGGGCACCAAGACAATCCTATCAAAACGACAAAGACAACATAAGCAGCTTATAATGCAATTCAAGTGGAAATATATACCAAAGATTACCTTGAACCATTTCCATCTTGGGTCGGTGGAGTCATCAGATACTGGAACGGGCTTAACCAAGAACAGATGATGCAATTTCAAAACAACTTTCAATACTAGGTGGACAATAGTGGATATTGTTTGACCCGACCTTTCAAAATCAAATGCCACAACCCTATTCTTTTTATGGTGAGCAAGAACAAATAAGAACACTGAAACTTGCTCTTCAACACCAACATACTTTCGTCTTTTTAACCCTCCTAATTCGTTTAGTAAATAACACAAACGTGCAAACACATTTCGATCCATCCTTAGATTCGCAACACAATCCGAATCTCGAGTTTAGACTAGCCTATTCAAGTGTAAAACTTGCCTAGGGATTCTAGAAATCATACCCCAAGTAAGAGTACGCCTTCTCACATTTTTGTTTCGTCTTGTTATTAGGATTACGAGTATATATGTAAGAATGAATTGTTGATGCAAAATTTCTTCAACCAAGAAAAATATCAAAAGTTTTTTTTTCATCGAAGGGGTCAGCATTGTATAGATAGGAATTACCTATACGAAAAACAAATAACTAATTAGATACTCAAACAAACAGATCACACAACAATGTTCCCATAACAACACACAAACAAATCAACACTTGTATAAAGATCCCCAAATCCTTGCCCTAAAATGCTAATTCCCAATTTACCTGTGTGTAATACAAAAATATGCGACGGAACCTTAAGCACATAGAGATAACCTGCACGCAACCAATCTGGGTTATTCAATAACTCCAACAAAAATTATTAATGTGTTTTAACTAAAGCAAATCGAACATTCAAGTGAACAAACAAATCAAACCTTCAAGCTTCACGAAAGGGAACCCAACGAACACACACCTGAAAAACACAAGAGAATAGTTGTATGAAAGAGTATTCATAAATAGACGACAAGCCCTAAAAAAAAACTAAAATCCCTCGCTGTTGCGAGTTTCACCATTAACGCGGATGCAACAAAGCTTGAACGCGGGAGACAAGGCAACCACGCGAACGGAGGATGAGGATATAAAACGGTCGTGGAGAACGACGGTGAAGACCGGCAGTAAGGGTCGGCGATGGATAATCGCTAGATAACAGTCGAAGAGAAATTGTGTCGAAGAGAAATGAAAATATGCGATTAGGGCAAAGATGTAGAAAAAATGAAAAATCGAAGGGCAAAATAGTAATCATGCTTATATGGAGCAAAGGCCATATAGCTAATAATAGGGGGGGTTAAATTATTTTTTGAGGAAGGAATAGTGATTTGGGCATATAAGGCCTAAATAAGACCAAAAAAAACACTTTTTAGTATGGAGCTTTTGTCCCTATGCAGGGCAAATATATAAGCTTATTTAACCTATCAAACAACCCACATGTCGTTATATAGGGCAAAAAAACTTCTTATTTACCATATCAAACAGGGCCTTACTATAAGACAAAAGTATTACCACTATAAGACCAAAAATATATTACTAAATGTAAAAAAATATATTTTGAAAAATTCGGCCAAAATATTAAGTGTCCAAAATATTTTTGAATTTGTAATAATACACTTTTGGTCTTGTAGTAACAATAATTTGACCTTGTAGTAACAAAATTTTGACCTTAAAGTAGAGCTGTTATTCGAGTCGAGTCGAGCCGAGTATTTGAAGTTCAAGTTCGACTCAAGCTCTTGTTCAGCTCGATAACATTGACGAGCTAAGAAACAAGCTCGACTCGGTTCGTTAAAGAGTCTAATGAGTCTATCGAGGCGAGCCGAACCTATCGAGCCTAATGGAATTAAAAGAAAAAAAAACAGATACCGAGTCTAACAAGTCGAGCTCGAGCCGACTCGTTAGTAAATCGAGTATCTAACGAGCTCGAGCTCAGCTCATTTAATGAACGAGTGGAGTCGAGTTGACGAGCAGATTAGTTCGTTTAACAACTCTACCTTAAAGTAGTCAAATATTTTTGATCTTATAAGAACATATTTTAAATTTGTAGTAACATAAAACATTTTATTACTACAAGATCAAAAATATGTTACTATATAAAGTTTAAAAATATTATGACAAATTCAATAAAAAAAACTAAGTACCAAGAATATTTTGAACTTGTACTAAGTACATATTTGATCTTATAGTGATAATATTTTGATAGTAGTAACATAGTTTTGATTATGTAGTAAAACAATATTTGAAAACGAAAAAATATATTTTATTAAGTTTGAACTGCGAATTTTTACCCAAAATTTACATTAATTAATTATATTTCAAATAAATTTTTGTGAAAATTTATGTAAGACATATCTCATTTATTTATATTATATAATTCATGAATTTATTATGTTTCAACTAAAGTATGTTCTAGAGAGCGAATGACTCAACTACTTGTGAAAAACATCCCATATATAAGATCCTCTGATACAAGGGTGCCTCTTTTAAAAATATATTGTTGAAGTCTTATATAAAATCAATTCCTTATAAGGAATTAAGTTGACTTGGTCAACCTAAACCCCAAATATTCAAGAATATTGTGAATAAAGTTTTTGACTTTTGTCAATTTTTTTGTAATTTTTTTATTGGTAATTTTTTTTTCGAAATTGTGTGTCTTGAAAAGTGTAAGTCAATATTACTAAAAAGTGTAACACAATATTAATAAAAAGTGTAGCACATTTTTTTATTAAAAAGTATAAGTCACTATAATTGAAAAGTGCAACACAACATTTAATAAAAAGTGTAAATCATTATAACTAGAAAGTGCAAGTTAGTACGTATAACTAGAAAATGCAACACACTATTATTCAAAAGTGCATGTCAATATACTTGAAAAGTGCAACACAATATTTTAATGAAAAGTGTAAGTTATTATAACTGAAAAGTGTAACAAAATACGACTAAAAAGTGTAACATAACATTACTAAAAAGTGTAAGTCACTATAACTGAACATATTGTTGGAAATTGTAAGTTACTACAACTGAAAAGTGCAACAAAATATGACTAAAAGGTGTAGCATAACATTACTAAAAAGTGTAAGTCAATATAACTAAAAAATATTGTTGAAAATTGTAAGTCACTACAACTGAAAAGTGCAACAAAATATATCTAAAATGTGTAACATAACATCACTAACGAGTGTATGTCATTATAACTGCATATTGTTGGAAATTGTAAGTCACTACAACTGAAAAGTGCAACAAAATATGACTAAAAGGTGTAGCATAACATTACTGAAAAGTGTAAGTCAATATAACTAAAAAATATTGTTGAAAATTCTAAGTCACTACTGTTGATGTTGAAATAAGTGTTTTGTTTAATGATCAAACACTAACAGCCGAGTGTTGTGTTTAATGTTCCCAACACTCATGACAACATCAGAATTTTTCCTTCCTTTTCTCACTAACTCTTATCTTACTCTTGTTGTCTAATGATGTCCCCAAAGCAGTTAGAAGATGTGGGCAACACCAAGTCATGACATTGCGTAGGAGTGAGAAGTTATTAGACATGGTATAACAAGTCCCTAAATTCTAGGACTGGTGGAGAGAAGTTACTTATCGCATGATCTCACGGCTGTGATGAACATGGGAGTTGATGGCAGTTAGTCCTTGACGCCTATAAATACAGAAGCTGCCTCAACACAAGATAAACAAGAAGGAAAGCTGAATTCGACTACTACACTATTGAACGCTTTATACACTTCTAGTTAGGAAAATTATTGTTTCTTCTTGTAGATCTTCATACTATTGTAAACCCGAATAGTAGTGTGTTAGATCATAGTCTTATTTACTAGGTTGTGTGTATAGATCTATGAGGGAGATAGTTTCATAGAACTTAGTAAATCTTTTACACTTTCGTAGTGTTATTATACACCTCAAAGAGGTTGTACTCGTTTCACATATTTTTAATATAGTGAATAGCATAGATTAATCTATGCAAATTTTGAATACTTCTATCTTTAGTACGTGCATTTTAATTTCCACTGCATAGTGTTGTCTGGACAGTGCGAACACGACATACAACATCTCTGATTTCGCACGCACACACACTTTCAGTTGGTATCAGAGCCAACTACTTGATACACTAAGTAGAGATTCTGCTTAGAGTGTGTAAATCTGAAATGGAGTATCCACTTTCACCCGCACTAAAGCCTCCGATTCTAGATGACACGAATTATGCCTTTTGGAAACCAAAGATGAGAATGTACATCAAATCCATTGATGAACGAGCCTGGAGGAGTGTTTTTGCTGGTTGGACTCAACCAAGAACCACGACGGATGAAGATAATGAAGCTCGGATTAAGAGAGAGCTCGACTGGACTGCTGAAGAAATCACAACCGCAAGTTACAATTTAAAGGCGTTGAATTCAATCTTCACCTCTACTGATGCCTCAATGTTCAAAATCATATCAAACTGCATTTCTTCAAAGGATGCATGGGATCGACTGCAAGAGCATTGTGAAGGATCAGATAGTGTACGAAGAACCAGACTTCGTATGCTTGGAACCAAGTTCGAGAATCTGAGGATGAAAGAAGATGAAACCATTTCATCTTACAATGAAAAGTTGACTGAGATTTCAAATGAAGCTCATTCTCTTGGAGATCCAATATTCAATACAAGGTTAGTACATAAAATTCTTAGATCAGTTCCTAAACGTTTTGAACCTAAGATATGTGATATAGAAGAAGCTAAGGATACAAATGTGTTAAGTCAAAATGAATTGATTGTTATTTTGAAAACTTATGAAATGAACATTTCTGAAAAGACTGATAATGAAAAGAAAGTGCTTGTTTTCAAAGGTGATGCCTCATCATCTGCATCATCAGGTTCTGGAAAGTTACCTTATGTTACTGAAATTGATTCTGGTGAAGATGATATTGAGGAATATCTTAATAATCCTGATTACATGGCATTTATTACTAAACAATTTAAGACACTCATGAAGAATAATAAATTCAAAGATAACATTCAACCTAAGGTGCAAATTAATAATACTCAACAATTGCCTGTTAGGAAAAACACTTTTAATCCTTTTAGACAATTAGAAAGAGGAATCAGGTTTAGATCTGACCAGGATTATAGGAAGAATGTTAAATGTGATGCATGTTCTGGATATGGTCATTATGCTAATGAATGTGCCAACACCATTCTAAAAAAGAAACTTAATTTCAGTGCTATTTTAAGTGATGAGTCTGATGTTGAACATGATCCTAAAAAAGACATTGAAAAAGCTTTCTCTGCTAGAATTGTGTATGATGATACTCTTGATGATGATCTGGATGATTATTACGATGTGAGGACAAATGAGCCATCATTTGGGAAATCACTGAATAATAATATTCCAGAATTTAACTATTTCTCAAGTTCTGTTTCTGAGACAGGTACATCAAGTAAAACAGGTTCATCCAGAAGAGATGCTGACATTCAAGATTTGTCTAATACTGTTTTCAAACTAGAAAGTCTTTTAACAAAGAAGGATAAGGAAATTTCGAAACTTAAAGAAAGACTAGAGGTGTCTGTTCTTGATTTTAAGAAATATTCTTATGAAAAACCTTTAACAAATGAAAAAGTTTTCAAAATATCTTCTGAAACTGAGGAACTTAATCACATAATTAAGTCTCTGAATTTTGAAAATTCTGATTTAAGAGAATCAATTACCAAGCTTGAACGTATTTTAACAAGAAAAGATATTGAGATATCTAAACTTGAGGAGAGATTGAAGGAAGCCTCACTAAGCTTCAAAAGATTTTCTGAAGGAAAGAACAAACTGGAAGACTCTCTTATGACCAACAACTCAAGAAAAACAGGTATTGGCTACCAAGGTAAAAAATCGAAGAATTCTAAACTTAAGAAACCTACTGTATTTGTAAAAGTTGAAGGGAATTACAATCCTAGTGTTTCTACTAAGACTCAGATCAATGTAAAAGATGTGATATGCCATTACTGTTTCAAAAAGGGTCATAAAAGTCCTCAACGTTTAAAGAAGAAAAATCATCTGAAAAATTATGTATTGCCTGGAATGACTCAACATTCAAGATCACATAGTAATAAGTCTGCATGGATTCCAAAATAAAATACATCTTGTAATGTTGTTCATATGTCTCTAAAATTATGTATTCCTGGATTATGGTACTTTGATAGTGGTTGCTCTAAACACATGACAGGTCAAATTGATTATCTTTCTGATTATACTGTTTATAATGGTGGTAATGTCACATATGGTGGTGGATCTAAAGGAAAAATCATTGGTAGAGGGACATTAAATGTTCCTGGTTTTTCTAAGTTATCCAATGTTCTGCATGTTGATGGATTACCGGCCAATCTTATAAGTATTAGTCAATTATGTGATGATGATTTGCATGTTAAATTTGACAAGAATTCATGTTATGTGTTAGACAAAGATTCTGAATGTATCATGATGGGAAACAGGTCTGCTGATAATTGCTATCTCATTGAATCTAAACTTACTTGTAATAAGACTAAAGTTGATGATAGTGTTTTATGGCATCACAAACTTGGGCATGCTAATTATAGACAACTTGATAAACTTGTTAGATTAAAAGCTGTTACAGGTTTACCAGATCTGAAATTTTCAGATAAAAAGGTTTGTGGACCTTGTCAAAAAGGCAAACAGGTCAAGGTGTCTCACAAAATGTTGGGACATTGCTCAACCAAACATTGCTTCAAATTACTGCACATGGATCTTATGGGTCCTATGGAAACAGAAAGTATTGGAGGTAAAAGGTATTCTCTAGTTGTGGTTGATGATTATTCCAGATTCACATGGATTGAATTCTTAAAAGATAAATCTGAAACTTTTACCATTTTCAAAATTCTGTATAAAAAATTCAAGAATGTTTTCAATTCTAAAGTATGCAGAATTAGGTCTGTTCATGGAAGAGAATTTGAAAATAGTTCTTTAACTGAGTTTTGTGAATCAAAAGGTATAATACAAGAATTTTCATCACCTAAAACTCCTCAACAAAATAGCATAGCAGAAAGGAAGAATAGAACACTTCAAGAAATGGCTAGAGTCATGTTATGTTCTAATAATTTATCCAAAAGATTTTGGGCAGAAGCTCTTAATACTGCTTGTCATATTGCCAATAGAGTTTACATTAGAACAGATTCTACTGGAACTCCATATGAAATTCTGAACAATAAAAAGCCTAACCTTAAATATTTCCATGTTTTTGGTTGTATATGCTACATCTTGAATGACAGAGATCAGTTACATAAGTTTGATTCAAAGAGTGATAAAGGGTTCTTTCTTGGCTATTCAAGAAATAGCAAAGCCTATAGAATTTATAACTTTAGGGACTGATACTGTACAAGAGTCTGTAAATGTTGTTTTTGATGATGATACAAGTATTACAGGTAAAAGCATTGAAGATGAAGACATGTCAGATTTGATTGATGTTCCAATCAATACTGAAAATGTTGAACATGTTCAGAATGTTGAGAAGAATGATGACACACCAGAGGAAACATCTGATAATACAGATTCTGAAAATCTGTATAATCTCCAGAAAACTCCCTCTATAAGGATTCAGAAGTATCACCCACATGATCAAATCATTGGTGAACAGTCTACAGGTGTTCAAACCACAAGAAGGATGGGTATGAACTCAAAAGATGTGGTAAGATCTATATGTATGTCATCTATGTGCAATAAGGTAAATCATGAATGCTATCACTTTGAGATTGAACCTAAAACTATTAAAGAAGCATTAGATGATGAGAATTGGATTGAAGCTATGCATGAAGAACTAAATCAGTTTGTTAGGAATGATGTTTGGACACTAGTTCCTAGACCAGACCATGTTAATGTCATAGGGACTAAATGGATTTTCAAAAACAAGACTGATGAGATGGGAAACATTATTAGAAACAAAGCTAGGTTGGTTGCTCAAGGCTATACTCAAGTAGAAGGTGTAGACTTTGATGAAACATTTGCTCCTGTTGCTAGAATTGAATCCATTAGGCTATTACTTGCTATTGCATGCTATATTGATATAAAAATGCACCAAATGGATGTTAAAGCTGCCTTTTTAAATGGTATTCTTATGGAAGAAGCTTATGTTGAACAGCCTAAAGGCTTTGAAAACCCTGATTATCCTGATCATGTCTTTAAACTGAAAAAGGCTCTATATGGCTTGAAACAAGCACCTATAGCATGGTATGAAAGATTAACAGATTTCTTGATTGAGTTTGGTTTTGTAAGAGGAGAAGCTGACAGAACACTGTTCATCAAACATGATAAAAATGCTATTATGATTGCTCAAATCTATGCTGATGATATAGTATTTGGTTCTACTTGTGACAATATGCTTAAACACTTTGTAAATGAAATGACATCTACCTTTGAAATGTCCATGGTTGGTGATTTAAATTACTTCCTAGGATTGCAAATCAAACAGCAAAAAGATGGGATTTTTATTTCACAAAGTAAATATGCTAAAAGTCTTGTAAAAAGATTTGGTTTAGAGAATGCTAAACACATGAAAACTCCTATGGGATCAACTCAGAAACTGAGTAAAGACAATGTTGGCCACAATGTTGACCCAACACTGTACAGGTCAATGATAGGTAGTCTTCTATATTTGAGCTCCAGTAGACCTGATATTATGTTCAGTGTTTGTTTATGTGCTAGATACCAAGCTAACCCCAAAGAATCACATATAAATACTGTTAAAAGAATCATTAAGTATGTTGCAGGAACAAGTGATTTAGGCATCTGGTATAGCAAAGACACAAATTGTACCTTGATAGGGTATAGTGATGCAGATTGGGCAGGTGATTGTGATGATAGGAAAAACACAAGTGGTGGTTGCTTTTATATGGGAAACAACCTGATCTCTTGGCACATAAGAAAATAAAACTGTGTGTCTCAATCAACAGCTGAATTAGAATACATTGCAGCAGGGAGTTGTTGTACTCAATTACTTTGGTTGCAAAAAATGTTTCATGATTATGGCTTACCTAGTGATGTTTTGACTGTGATAATACTAGTGCTATAAATATCTCAAAAAATCCAGTGCAACACTCATTAACAAAGCATATAAGTATTAGACATCACTTTATAAGAGATCTTGTTGAAAAAGAAGTTGTTAAGTTGGAGTACGTATCTACTGAAAAACAATTGGCTGATATATACTAAAGCTCTTGATGACAAGAGGTTTTCATCCCTTCGAAAATCTCTTGGTTTATGTAACATCTGAAAATATTATCAAGGGTGTTGTATCAAATGCGGTAGCATTTGAGACAACACTAAGATAAGTCTCTTATGTGTTTCCTTGCTTTAATTTTCGTAATTATTGAATTAATGAAATTCATTGTGATTGATATTTGAATTCTGAGTAAGTTGTGAATAATACTATAAGTGCCTATACACCTCTCAAATGCTACAAAAGAAAAATCACATATTAGATACTTTATAAATCACTGAGTAACTATGGGACACGGAGCTCACTACTACGATGATCTCGTTTCAAAAAGTGATATAAATTGCATCAATACATTCACCAATCCATTGAGTAACTATGGGGCACGGAGTTCGCTGCTACGATGCACTCTTTTCAAAAGATGGATCAATGTGAAGTGTGATAAAAACAAAAAGAAAATAGAGCAACACATATGATGTAAAATCATGAAAAAAACTGTGTTGAGGTGTATAGAATGCCAACAATAGTCGAAACACTCGTAATCTCAGATTCTTATCCCAATTTTCTTGGAATTAGTTATTTTTGATAATTATTAAATATTATTCTCTGAAATATTTAATTTGACTAAGTCTTGCCTTATTCTATTAATTCATTTATTATATATTCGACATTTTATTATTTTTAGTTTTTCAGAATTCTTATTTTCTCCCAACTTACCACGATCTATTAGTGGGAAAGTTACTTCCACTACTTCACTTCCCTCACTCTCAGAATCGTGTAACTCCTTCTTCTCAATTCTCCATATAAAATGAATCTCCACAACAGTGTTGGTAAATACATTAAAGGCTTTGTTAATACGTTTAAACACGGTAATGACAATTCTTAAATTTATTTACAGCACTCAAGTATATCTATTACCTATGTCACATCACTTTTCGCCTCACACTTTTTGAAATTTGATTTGAATTTATCTGTAGAACTCGAAAGGTCTTCAGAATTAATTTTGTTTTCTTGTTTTGTGTGTACAACTCCTATTATGCCTGACAATTCTCAGGACTCTGCTGCACATTCGAACTCAAACTCAAGCAACAAGAACTCTCCAAATCCTCTCAAACTTCTCGCAGAAATGGCATCTTCAAACTCACCAAACTCTCCATCATTCACTGTAGGAACTATTGTTGTTCCTTATGTTGATGAACAAAATCCCTCAAACTCATCCCCTCTTGAGATAGTACCGTACAATCCGTTCGACATTCGTACAGAAATTGCGAATGGGAACGCAACTGCTGAAATTTCGGCCTCTAAGCCTCTAAATGAGCCCTCATCCGAAATTCGCGCACCTGAAATCACTCCAGTAACCTTACACTTCCCACTAGGCACCTCTTTCAACACCTTGAAAGATGCTTTCGAAACCCTAAGCCTAAAAACAGCACACCCTGTTTTAGTGCTTGAAGGAGAAACACTGGATAATGCCATGTTCAAGGCAGATGTGGACATGCAAGCTCAGCAAGAATCTTCAGATGAAGAAGTTCTGGCTGCCAAGTTCGAAAGACTACATCGACAGAAAAAGGGCAAGAAGAAGGCCGCTGCTGTTCCTACCGCAAGAAAATGGCCGTGTGGAAAGAGAAAGTCCTAAAGGAATCTGGGCAGGATTGTCGATTATACAGGAAAAGGGAAGAAGCCCAGAACTGATGGGAATGCGTCTGAACCAATTGCAGTTTCTGATTTTGATGCAGAACCGGAAACAGAGCCAGAACAGGTAACTGCTGAAGTGAATGAGGATGATGTGAACGAAGTAGCTGAGGAAATGGAAGAGGAGAGTGAACCCACTCCACCGGTCCGACAATCAAAGAGGCTCCGAGAGCCCGAGAGTGTTGCCTATCCGATGGCAACACCAGAACCGTCAAATCCTGAATCCTCATCCAACTCTTCTGAGGAAGATGAAAACGAGGTATTATTCTCCTCTGATGATAGCAATAGTGACACTGATGAGGATTACAATGATAAGTCTAGCATACAGTATAGAACTATTAGGACTAGACAAATCCTTAGTGAAAGACTGATCAAGGTTCCTGATTTTGAAGAGATGAACCTTATAGAGTGGTTTAAGGAAAGGTCATTGTTGCATGCTTTACAATTTGCTTGTCCTTACATTGTGGACTGGATATATGAATTCTATGCTAATATCCCTCAATTTGCTGGTGATCCAAATTCCACAAGATATGGTCATTTTTGGTTTAGAGGAAATAGACATATGATTACCCCTACGAGAATCAATATTCTGCTTAAAACAAAGATCATGGAGGATCCAGTTGTTACTGACCATGATGTTATGATAAGCATCTTAACCGGGGGAGTAATCACCAAATGGAGGAGAAGGATTTTGGCATCTAAACTGACTAGCTTATATTCTGTCTTGCATAAATTGGTTTGTTTCAATTGGCTGCCTACAACAAACAACACTACTCTCACCTTAGAACAGACTGTTTTGACGTACAAGATTGGGCACTTGAAAAGGTTTAACCTAAGACAGGTTATTTTCACCAACATGATGACTTTCAAGTCTGACATGTCTAGTAGAGGCCTTCTGCCTTACCCATGCCTTGTGTACAAGTACCTGCTGGACAAAGCATTTGACAGATTTGATGATAAGGTAGTTAGCAACTACATACCAGGCTTCAGCATTTCAAATCAGTTCTTGGTGAAAGGTGAAAGGGTGGTTGATCTTCCTTTGAGGAGGAATGATGATGAAGCAGGCCCAAGCACAGCAGCCAGTGTTCCAGAAAATGATCCCATCCACAATACCACACTGCCTACAGAAGGAGCTGCCTCCTCTATTTACTTATCTTCCCACTATATAATGAGGCAGATTGATATTTTGCAGGGGTCTATTCTTAATTTACAGCACTCTGTGGAAGATCTTCTAATCCAAAAGAAATTTTGAATAGATCTCCTTTCCACTTCAACAGGTGGAGTAGCTGACAGTTCTCACAACCAGCCTACTAACATTGTTGCTCCACCTGCTGTAGATGAACCGGATCTAGTTCCTGGCCGAACTAATGAACCTGCTGCTGACACTGCAATGATTGAGGAAGATGATCAAGACATCCAGGATCTGTATGGTGATATGTGATCTGGATGCATGATGAGCTTGAAGACAGGGGGAGAGCTTACACTATGGGGGAGTATATGCAGACTATGGAGATGCAGCTGATACACATTCAGCCCAATCCTTTCTCTTGTGTTAATTCAGTTCCTTCTTTGTTGTAAAAACTCTGTACTTATGTTATTTTATTTCTCAAACTCTACTTTTTTACATTCTGTAATTATTTAGGATTTACTTTTGCTTAAGTTGTTTAAATCTAATTAAGTATTTTTGGTTTAGATGTTGTTTATTTCTAATTTGATCTTATACAACTTGTTACTTCATCTTTTTGAAATATCAATTGTGTAAACTTCTTAATCAATATTTTTGTTGTGTGAACTTCAGTTGTGTTGATGCATGATTCACGTATTCTACAACTCTAAAATACACGACCGCAAGTATACGGTGTCTATTGTAGCGAAGTAAGTACGAGGTCGATCCCACAGGGAAGGGTTAGTGTAAAAGGGATATTTGTTGGCACGATTCTATCTAGACACGATTGATTTGCAAGGATGGTTTAAAAACTAAGACTAATTCTAATGCTATCTATAAATGTCACTAAGAAAGCAAATAAAACTAGTCAAATCCAAATCAATAACAAGCTAATGAAATGAAAATAACAAAAATAATCAAGGAAAAATGTGGTTCCAAGGCATTTGCAACACTAAAATGTTCGTTTATGATTTATAACTCATTCGAATGGCAATTAAGGTTGCTCTCTTATAGGGTTGATCACGAAAGAAGGATTAATCAATCTCTCGATACAACTAATCCAAAGGAACATGCAACACAAGTTCGTATTTCTACATCACAAATATCACACTACCTAAAATAGCCCCTAAGATCATTCAATTCCCTCTCCGATAACTAATCCTCTCTCGAGATCATAATAATATCGGGTTGCATGCTTGCATACGATTAATAGAATAAATCTTTCAATATTATCCTAATTAACAATGAATTAAGCAAATCATCATGGCCAATAACAACATGCTTCCAAATGAGAATTAAACATGCAAATAAGAGACAACCACCATTTAAAGTAAGAAATTAATGCATAAACTTAAATCCCAATGTTTACAAAGCCTTAGAACCCTAAAAGTTTTCTACATAGTCTCAAATACAATAAAAGAAGAAATAACTAAAATTAATAAAAGGGAAAGAGAAAGCTTAGATGGAGTGTGAAAATCCCAAGCTAATCACCATTTGAAGCTTCAATGGAGAATACCTTCAAGTAGGTGTGGGTGTGTGCAAAATCGCAGCTGCCTGCTCCCCCTGTTTTCGCCCAATCTCCTACTGCCTCTCAATTCTTGGAATGTTATTCCTGCTCCCGTTTTTCCAAAAACGCTAATGGAAAGATCCAAATAAAATAGCAACTTTCTCTTATTAGAACGTGGGCCCATTTCCATCTTTTAATTGCTGAACACGTGAAGGCTTCAATTTGCCTCATATGCAAGTGTTGGGCCTAACTTTAATTGGGCCGTAGAGAATTAATTAAATGGGCCACACAATTTAATTGTTGACCCAAATAATTACTCGTTTTGCTCTCGATTTCGATTTCTTCCTTCAATTGACTTCACTAAAAATTAGGTGAGTGTTTTTGCCTCCAAAATAATCATTTTTCCTACAAAATACACAAAACACCACCTTTCTCTCTATCAAGTGAAATTAGCCAAAATTAAGCAATAAAAGCATGAAATTTTATGAAAATTGAGCTCAAAATGTGCCATGAAAATATGCAAATTCCACCCGAATCAAACCCCCCCAAACTTAAAATGTTGTTTGTCCCCAAACAACGAGAAAAATAAAACATGAGGGTGGAATGATTGCGAATGAAATGTTCGATGGATACCAACTATAAGACACAATTGTTGAATTCCTCAATGACAACGAAGCTTCAAGGTAAAGAATCCACAAACATTCAAACATGTCATGCTTTGAGAGATGCACGTTCATGTGTCCAATTCATTGTTCCTCTCAAGGAAGTGTTTCTCTCAACACTCAAAGTATTTATGTAGAATGTGTATACACTCAATCATCAATTCACAAAGATACAAAACCATAAGCTTGCCACAAGTCTACATTCTCTACTAATTCTTGTGTGTCAACAATTGAATCAATAAGGACTTTCTTGGGTTATAATGTAGGCTCTTTGGTCAAGGTAGGGTAGATTTGGATGAAGTAACTCATAAACTAGTGGAGAGCGAGAGATAAAGACGCATAGACACATCTCAAAAACTTCTCAAGATAAAGTTACAATTGCGCGGATTGCAACTCAAAAACTGCAACTCCCACAATTTATTTGTTCTCTTTTAAGCACATTCTACACCACCAAAAACCATTGAACACTTTTTCCTTTCAAACTCTACCAAGTAGCTATACAAAAGAGGTAATTTTGCAATGCACCCACTCTTTTGTATGCATCATTCATCAACTCATCTTTCTTTCCTTCTTTTTCTTCTCACTTTTTTTTTCTTTCTTTCTTTCTTTCTTTCTCTTCTCACTTTTTTTTCTTTCTTTCTTTTTTTTTTTTTTTTTTTCTCTTCTCTTTTTTCCCTTCACTTAGGCACAAGTAACCTCCCAAATTTGCATTCAAGCTCAACTCAACCATATTTATCACCAATTACGCTCCACTAGTTCATATAAAGGTAGGCTCGAAAAAAAATAGACAAATAGGCTAAATTTACGTAGGTTGCCAAAAAAATATAAGTCAATAGGCTCAAAATGGCTAGCTACGGATAACATTTCATTTGGTAAGGACAAATTTGGCCAAGTGACTATTCAAACAGAGATGGCCTTATATCATAGTCAAAAATCTTCACACAACTTAGTTTCAAATAAGATCCGTGGCAAGTTCTAGAATGTAAAATTATGAATGATGCTCTCAAGAGTAAAACAAACCGATTTAATATCTCGATTCATAAAGGCTCAAAAGCTCACCGATTTTACATGAACATGAATATGGACACTTTCACAAACATCAATCATCACACAACAAATCATCATGCAAGTGTTCAAACTTCACCAATCAACTCATCACCACATCAAAAACTCAACAATCCATCAATATATGAATCAAGTATCCAAAGAACGATCACCTCAATCATACACACAAATCAATGAACAACTATGACACCCATGCATCCTCAATCAACTAAAGCATAGTCATCAAAGATCAAATCAACCATCACAATAAGCATAAGAGACAAATTGTGCGCCGGTGCAAAATGTAACTCAAGTAGAATGGTGCGCCGGTGCAAGGTGTAACAAACTAGTGAAAAAAAAAAAACTCCCCCAAACTTAGAATTTTACTATGTAAAAATTCTAAGTTTGGGACTAAAATTTGTTACCTTTCTCCTTGCACATCCTAAAGCTCTTCATAGAAATCACCATTGCACAAGTGCTCTCCCACATCATGATTGATCTTGATCCTTCTCCATTTCTTCAAGTGCTCCAAATTTAATCTTCCACACCTACACAAAATCCAAACCATCAAGCAACTACAAAACAAAAGCAAAAACTAATGAAAGCAAATAAAATCTTGGGTTGCCTCCCAAGTAGCGCTATTTTTAACGTCCTATGCCGGACAACTCCCTCATGATGACTCTTTAAGTCACACAACTTTGCCCCTTGACCCGATACTTCTTGAATCCAATCCTATCCATGGGTCTATCGAAACAATGTAGGGCTACTCCATTTGGGCCTTCACTCTTATCACAAAGTCTTTGCTTGCCCGTTACACCACCCAAGTCGGACATTTTGAAGGAATTTTGAAAACTCCCAAACTTGGCTCTTTTGCTCATCTCAAGGCACTTAGCATCAAGTTTGGATAATTCTTCCATGAGCTCAACATTGTAGCACTCCTCAATCATCTTTTCACATTTCTCCAAATTAATGCCACTTCGTATGCCTATGGCCATGCAATGTTCCTTTGGGTTGCACTCAATAGTAGATGGAGACTTGTCATCTTCAATTTGTTCTCCAATGGTAGCTTCTTGACAAACTTGAGTCTCACTCACATTCATTAATGCTTTAATGTCACCCATTTGAGTCTTCATACTTTCTACTCTATGCACTAAATTCTCAAGGGCCGAATCCACCTCGTTCAACCTTTCATCAACCACTCCCATGAATTTTTTTGTTTCTCCCATGACACTAATGAACATTTCCTCCATTCTTGACCTTTTTGACTGTTCATCCATGACATCATTGGGCACACCTATCCAACAATTATTGTATCCCGAGTAACCATCAAGAAAGCAATAATACTCGTATCCCGCCATCCTATCCAACATTTGATCAATAAAAGGCAAAGGGAAGTGATCTTTCCTAGTGGCATTATTCAACACACGATAATCAATGCACACTCTCCACCCCACAATGGTCCTAGTAGGAATATCCTCTAAGGCTTCGGTTTTAACAATGGTCATACCTCCTTTCTTAGGTACCACTTGTGTTGGGCTCACCCACTCACTATCACTTATGGGAAAAATTATGTCATTATCTAACCACTTCAACACCTCTTTTCTTACCACTTCTTGCATTATGGGGTTCAATCTTCTTTGACCTTGGGCTTTAGGCTTAATAGACTCATCTAGTCTAATTTTATGCATGTAAATATGAGCCGGTATACCCTTCAAATCCGAAATATCCCAACCAATAGCCGATTTATACGTTCTAAGCACCCTAAGCAATTTTTCTAACTCAAGCTCATGCAAGTATGAAGAAACAATAACCGGAAAGAGTTCACCTTGTTCAAGATAAGCATATCTCAAGTGCTCCGGAAGTGGTTTCAAGTCGAGCTTCCTTCCCTTCTCTTGAGCTTTTGGTTTCTCCTTAGCTTCCTCTTTTGGTGCTTCCAATGTGTAACATGAGGGCCAAGTGTCAAGATTTTTGTGAGGAAATCTTTGACACTCTTCAAGTAAAACCCCCCCCCCAAACTTGGCTTCTTGTTGTATCTCCATGAATTTCTCCTCCTTTTTGATTGGAAGCTCCTTCAAAACATCAAGAGAAGACATATATTCAAACAATTCTATATCATTAAGCTCATCAAAATTGAAATCAAAAGGAATAGAAGAGAGTGAGTTAAGAGATTCTCTTATGCAAAAATCAAGTGGATCCTTTGAGTTGCTCTTTTCCATGTGCATATCCACACAAGCTTGCACATTATTGATCATGTTGCACTCAAAGACCTCATCCTCATCATCTCTAAACTTGATGGCCTTGTAGATATTGAACAACACTTTCTCGTTGTTCACTTGAAGCTCCAACTCCCCTTTCCTCACATTAATGATAGCTCCACCGGTTGCCAAAAATGGCCTTCCCAAGATGAGTGGAATATACTTATCCTCCTCCATATCTAACACCACAAAGTCCACCGGAAAGATGAACTTATCAATCTTTACCAACACATCTTCTACTATACCCAAGGGGTATGTCATGGATCGATCCGCCAATTGAAGGCTCATTGTGGTTGGTGTAAGCATAAACTTGATTCGCGTGTTATGCAACACTAAATAAACAACCGCAAGTGTACGGTGTCTATTGTAGCGTGATAAGCACGAGGTCGATCCCACGAGAAGGTTAAGCGTAAAAGGGTAGTTTGCTAGTCGAGTTCTAAGTAGACGTGATCGATAATTTGAATATGATGGTTTACTCTAAAATTACCTACCAAGTGTCACAAATAAGTAATAAAGAGCAAAGACGAAATCGATCAAATAGCATACGAATCAAGAAGCGAAAGTAAACATGGATGTAACTCAATTAAGAGAAGATAGGTCCTAGAGCACATGCACTACTAGTGAATCCATCTATGGTTAAATGCCTATTCAAGTGGTGTTCATGCTTTGTCTATAAGATTGATCACAACATAATGAATTAAAAGTCCTTTCGATCCAAGTAATCCAAAGGAGATATCACACAACTTAGTATCTCTACCTAAATTGCACAATAAAACCCAATCAAGCTCCTAAGATCATCACACATCTTCCTAATCATTGATCATCTTTCGATCTCTCAATAAAATTAGGTCAAATGCTTGCAATCAATCAACCAAACTAGATTTCTCAACCTAATTCAATTAACTATGATCAACACATCATCATTGTACACATAATGACATGCTTTGCAACAAAAACCAAGCATCCAAATAGAATTAAGCCACACAAACACCAATTAAACAAAACATTAATTCATAGATATCATCAAAAGTATGTACAAGGCTCTAGAACCAAAAGTGTTCTAGCCAATTAAACACATGTTTGAATTACAATCAAAACAAAGATCAAAGCAATAAAAAGTGAAAATAAAAGAAAGCTTAGGCTATGGTGTGGTGAGGAATTGAATTCCCAAGCTAGTGGTGGCCTCCTTGCATGAATTGGTGGAGAATTGAGAAGTGGATGATGGAAAACCTCCAAGTGTGTGTTAGTATGTGAAGGAATTCTTGAGAGAGGGGTAAGATGGTGTGAAATTCAAGAAGTGGGGTATTTATAGTGTTGGGGTAGGGTTTGGGTGTGATATTTGCAAGTAGGTCCCTCAAAAATGGAGAAAACACGCATTTGGCACCGAAAATGGGGCAGCCCGGCCGGGTGGGGATGTGGCCCGGCCGGGCGGAGTGTTGGCCGAGAAGTATAGAAACAGGGGCTGAGTCGCCCGGCCGGGCCAAAGGTTCGTAAAGTTGGGGCAGATTTGGGATACTCGGCCGCCCGGCCGGGCGAGTGATGCCACCCGGCCGGGCCAAACTTTCGCAGGTTGGCTCCGTCCTCGTTTTCGTCCTCCAACTTCGTCCCTCCGTATCTTGAGCTTCCGACCTCCGATCGACTCGATTCTTTTGGCTATTCCACTCCATTTTTCGAGCCGGATCCAATGGTGCACTCCTCTTTCCGGTCCGATCACTTGTGGTATGTGTTTTGCTCCAAATTCCATCGTTTTACCTATACAATCAACAAAACACTACCTTTCTCTCATTTTGGCTAAAACAATCATATTCAATGCATAAATCAATGAAATCCACATCAAAATATGCTTCACATGTGCTTATAAAGTGTGTAAATTCCACCCGAATCAATGTAGAAAGGTCAAATTGGGGGAGATTGTTGATGTTGAGATAAATGTTTTGTTTAATGATCCAACACTAATAACCGAGTGTTGTGTTTAATGTTCCCAACACTTATGACAACATCAGAATTTGCCCTTCCTTTTCTCACTAACTCTTATCTTATGCTTGTTGTCTAATGATGTCCCCAAAGTAGTTAGAAGACGTGGGCAACACCAAGTCATGCCATTGCGTGGGAATGAGAAGTTATTAGACATGGTATAACAAGTCCCTAAATTCTAGGAGTGGTGGAGAGAAGTTACTTACCGCATGATCTCACGGCTGTGATGAACATGTGAGTTGATGGCAGTTAGTCCTTGACGCCTATAAATACAGAAGCTGCCTCAACACAAGATAAACAAGAAGGAAAGCTGAATTCGACTACTACACTATTGAACGCTTTATACGCTTCTAGTTAGGAAAATTATTGTTTCTTCTTGTAGATCTTCATACTATTGTAAACCCGAATAGTAGTGTGTTAGATCATAGTCGTATTTACTAGGTTGTGTGTATAGATCTATGAGGGAGATAGTTTCATAGAACTTAGTAAATCTTTTACACTTTCGTAGTGTTATTATACACCTCAAAGTGGTTGTACTCGTTTCACATATTTTTAATATAGTGAACAACATAGATTATTTTATAATCTATGCAAATTTTGAATACTTCTATCTTCAGTACGTGCATTTTAATTTCCGCTGCACAGTGTTGTCTGGACAGTGCCAACACGACAGACAACATCTCTGATTTCACACGCACTCACACTTTCAACTACAACTGAAAAGTGCAACAAAATATATCTAAAATGTGTAACATCAAGTGTATGTCACGTAAAATAGACTATTCTCCACCATTTGAGCTACATAAATTATCATACATGTTTTTTCGCGTATTTTATTTTTATTGTTAATTCTACCCACTTTTTAAAATGAACTACTAATAATAAATTTATAAAAAAATTATCTTGATTTATTAAGATTAATACATTTTTTAAATATTTATGTCAATTATGTGCGACACCATTGTCTTTCTTCTTGATAAGGACTGAACACTCCACACTAAAATATTCAAACGAAGTAGCTCACCAATATGTTCAAAGAGTTCTTGTGAGTACGTGATTTCGGAGTCGCACGCCTTAAGCACTTCTATTGAATATGTATAAAGTATTATAATATGTTGGTCTATCAATTTTTTATTTTACTATTTTGGTCCATCCGTTTATAAATTTTTCATGATTTTTTAAAAAATATCTTTTAAATTTTTATCCTTGCACTTCAATTTATATATATTTTTTCTCTTTCTTTTAGATAGATCACTTGTACTACTCTATATTATTTAATATTTTTCTTAATCTTTGTATTAAAAAATAATTACAAACTTGGGGTTTACTACTGGGAAATAGAGGATTCAACCTGTCTTACAATAAGCATTCAATTAAAAGTTGACACATCAGTTGATTTTGTCATGTGCGATCGCACTTCGTCATTAGATAAAATATTTATTTATTTAAAAAAAAATATTACTGAAATATCCTTATATATATTTTTGGGTTAATTCTAAATAAATACACCACATTTAGTCTCAGTATCAATTTAATCACGATCTTTATGATTATTGTAGAAAATTCCAGTCTTTCATCGTGTTGCAATTAGATACACATTTTTTTTCTCCGGTCAACAATTGATGATGTGGCTTCCCGGAGCTTGCCAAGTCAGATTACAAATATTCTTTTTTATTTTCAACATCAGATTACACTTTATAAAAATAAAAATAAAATCTTATAAAAATAAAACTACCGCTTCTTCTGCGTCTTCTCCTCCGCTTCCTTAGTCATGTTTTATCACTCTCAATTCAAACAAATTATTTACTGTATCTCATATTCTCTACTTCATCACTAAATCAAAATAACCAACCCTATCTGCATCTATGCAATGTTGAGGTCAAATGATTCCCTTGTACAATAAATTACCATTCACAAGTGTCAAACTTTCCACCATGTTGCCAATATATAGAAAAATAGTTTTCCATCTATAGAAATTAAAAAAATGTATAAGGACAAAAAGAATGTTTATGTATTTCAAGCGCTCATACGCAAAACACTCAAATACACAAAGTTTAGAAGATTTCACTTACTTGGAGTTTTTGTAGGGTTTAGAGTTTACAAACTTCACTCTACTTTCAAACGATCCAACTTTTTAGGATTCTTGACAAAAAAAATATTATTTTTTTGCTAATTTTATTGTTAGGATTCTATCCCTTATGATTTTGATTTTTAGGGTTATAAGAGAAGAACTTTTAAAAAGTGAGAAAGACGCAGAAGAAGAACTCTATTGAGTTTGAGAAGTTGAGAAGAAGTTTTATTTTTATTTCTATAAAGTGTAATCTGATGTGGATAAAAATAAAAATAAAAAAGAATATGTGTAATCTGACTTGGCAAGCTCCGGTAAGCCTAGGGGTGAGCAAAAACCGAAAAAAACCGAAAAAGCGAACCGAAATATGAATTCGGTTCGGTTTTTCGGTTTCGATTCGGTTAGCATGTTTCTTAGATTTCGGTTTCGGTTTTATTAGCAAAAAAATTGGTTAACCGAAAACCGAACCGAATTGGGTGACATATAAATACCCTAAACCTAATTTCATTTAACCCTAATTCATTTTCTCCCTATTATGCGCCTCACACCCACACACCCACTTACTCCACCCTACCGTTTCACCCAACCTACGCACGCACCAGCTGGTGCACAGAGGCAGACAGAAGTTCCAATTGAAACATCTCGCACAACACAAGAACTTTTCATTTACTTGTTTAGTTACTGTTAATATGTTAAATTTAATAAATTTTGATAAAATTTGCTGAGAATTTATTAAATCACTAATTTTTTTTTTTTGAAGAAAAATCACTAAATGTTTGTTAAATGTTTATTTGTATTATTTGAACATTTATTTAAAATTTCATAAATGTTTTAGGTATTTTCGGTTTTCGGTTTTTACCGAAACCGGTTCGATTATTTTCGATTTTACCTTAGTGTGGTTCGGTTTCAGTTAATTATAATGAAATTCGGTTCAATTTCGGTTTGGTTGTGTTGCACACCCCTAGGTAAGCCACACCATCAATTGTTGACCGAAGAAAAAAAAGTGTATCTAATTGCAACACGATGAAAGGTTGTGATTTTTTACAATAATTGTAAAGGTCGTGATTAAATTGATTTTTTTTTTGAAACAATGATTAAATTGATATTGAGACTAAAGGTGGTGTATTTATTTAGAATTAACTCTATATTTTTTAAATATTAAAAAATCCTAAGAATTTTTTCCTGAGTTAGCTGGGCTGTAGATCTCGAGGCCCGAGAAAAAATCTGGTCCAATTTAAGCCCAGTCTGGACTAGACCAACCCGGGCCCGACCTAAACACTGACCAACTTGGTCTAGACCCGGTCTGACTCAGTGCCGGTCCTGAGATTTTGTAGGCTTGGGGCGAAAAAAAAAATTGGGCCCCTTTTCTTGAACAAAATCAAATAAAATACGTAAATATTTGTGTGTAACTGTTACATGGTAGCATATAATTATATACTTTACATTAATGAGTTGAATATATAAGATGTGAGCTGAGTTTTTGTACACTACAAAATATTGGCCAAAAGGCAACGACAATTGGCAACGGCAGGCTACCGTTGCCAATTGGCAACGACATTTGTAACGGACAGAAAAAAGGCGACGGGGGCGGGTGCCGTTACCTTAAGGCAACGGGAGTGGGCCCCGTTGCAAAAATGCAATGGTTTATAACGCCCGTTGCCAAAAGGCGACGACAGTGGGCCCCGTTGCCATTTTGCAACAAGCCCACACTCGCTAAAAGGCAACGGCAGTGGGACGCCCTGTAAGTATTTGTGGTCAATTATAATTAATTTTAGTTAATTATTTAGTTTATTTATACGTATATGTCTTCAATTCAAAATACAGGAGGAGAAGATGGGACGCCCTGCCCACGACTGGGAGATAGCTGAATATTACCACCGTTACAAAAACGGTACATACAACTATGGTTATATGGGTGATATACTTGTAAGTGTGTACATATATATATATACATTACATTATATAACAAATATATATTAATTGTACTTGAAAATGTATTAACCCACTTTTAAATGTGCACGTATAGGACCAGGTACAGGAGGAGTTGACCAATCAATTAGGAGAACCATCAGATGAACCTACTTCAGAGGATGGTTCCCAGGGCCCACCTATACCCGACATGTCTGATTTGTTCGCGAAGAAGGTCGGTAGGTCTCATGGACGTGTTAGGGGCCTTGGACAAGTAGGCAAGAATAGACGAGTCTCCTCCGGTCCTGGCGAGACGTCACGTGGTACGGCTTATGGACGATTCACCCAGGCCGACATTGACCATGCTCTTGCCGAAGAATGAATAATCAATGAGGAGAGAGAGCAGCGCTTACTCCTACAAATGCAGAAGACGGAGGAGCGCTTAGTCAAGACTTTTCAGGATCAGTTGGCAGCGATGATGGGTCAGATGGCAGGTCAGGTGGGTCAGATAGGTGGGATGGGTGTGATGGGTCAGATGGGTGGGATGGGTCAGCAGATGAGTGGGATGGGTGGGGCGCTGAGGCCGTCGGGGGCGTCGCACAACGTTCATGATCGTAGCCAGGTTGATCAGGATCAGGATGATACTGAGGATGATGGTGGTGATGAGGAGTGATACATTTTTATATTACTTTGTTATGTGTGATGTTATTATATTATATTGACGTTGAGGATTAATTTTGATTTTAATGTTGTGTGTGATGATATTTTAATTAAATGGATAAGTGAATTGATATTTTTAAATGGATAAGTGAATTGAAAATAATTATATTTAATGTTGTGAATTGAAAATTAGAATGAATTTAAATTATGTGATTAGAATAAATTTACATGTATAAGCGAAAATAATTATACTCAATGTTGTATGTAATTATAATGTTGTGAATTAAAAATTAGAATGAATTTAAATGATGTGATTAGAATAAATTTACATGTATAAGCGAAAATAATTATACTCAATGTTGTATGTAATTATAATGTTGTGAATTGAAAATTAGAATGAATTTAAATGATGTGATTAGAATAAATTTAAACGGATAAGTGAAAATAATTATACTCAATGTTGTATGTAATTATAATGTTGTGAATTGAAAATTAGAATGAATTTAAATGTTGTAAATTGAAGATTAGAATAAATTTAAATAGTGTAAATTGATACCGTAATTAAATTATTTAATTTGAAACACATTATAATTTAGTTAATTGTCATTTAGAAATAAATATGATATGCTTTGACAATTTAATAAGCAACAATTAAAGTTAAAATGGATTGAAATAAAGAATTGAAACTAAAATTAAATTGAATATATATTAATTGTGTTCACAACATGACGACTAAAGCTCCTAGCTTAAACGGCACACAGGGGGCTCCCAAAACTCTACAGGACCGAGAGGTCCCGTGCTCGAAACCCAGCTCCACCGAAATTCGAGAAAATTCGCGAATACTGGGTGGCCAAGTGGTGGGGGGTGTGTTGGTTGCCTTACCCAGATTCTCATTTTTTAAAAGTTAATAAAAAGGCGACGGCCAAAATGGCAACGTATATATGGGCAAAGTATATGTGGGCAAAGTATATGTTTTTACTTTAATGTTGGCAAAGTATATGTGGGCAAAGTATATACAGTAAAACCTCTATAAATTAATAACCCTGGGACCGTGGGATTTTATTAATTTAGAGAGGTATTAATTTATCGATAAATTAATATTTTATTAATTAAAAGAGAGATTTTTTAAATTAAATAAATTTAGTACATATATTTTAAAAATAAATGAGTTTATATATGTTTCATTGATTATATTCATGTATCAACCAATTTTTTGTAACTAATTCATGTATAATATCAATTCATTGTATACAATTAACTATTATATTCATAGACGCATGCATCAATTCATTGAAATTACTTACATATACATGTTTACATTAATTTTTTGCACTTAAATTACTATTATAGTCAATTAAGTATATTCATGCATGATGAATGAAACATATACTATATAAATCTCAATATGGAAATAAAATAATTCATAACACACAAGCATGTCTTCTCATCTAAAGACATCGCAAAATCATCCATGAATAATTAAATGCGTAAAGCCTTATGTCAGTATAAGAGATTGAGATCATCCCACATGCACTCAAAAAATTTTACAAGAGTGTGGGTTGATGAAAAAGATTTATAAGAGAGATCATGTCATAATATTTATAATTGTACTAATATTTATGAATTATTAATTTAGAGTTTTAATGGGACCTAATATTTATAAAGGGATTTTTCGAAAAATTATTATTTTATTATCTTATCGAATTTGATGATTTTTTACAAAGGCCCAAGTCGGGACCGAAAGATTTTATTATTTTAGAGAGTTTATTAATTTATAGAGTATTAATTTTTAGTGGTTTAACTGTATGTTTACTTTAATGTTGGCAAAGTATATGTGATTACTTTAATGTTGGCAAAGTATATGTGGGCAAAGTATATGAGTTCAATGACAAAGTATATTGTTTAGTTTAAGGTTGGAAATATGTGCAAATGTTATTTGTTTGTTCTACATTGATGACTTTAACGGTATATTTTCAGTATTTAGTTTGGAATAACTTTGACTCCACTGAGTGTGCTTGCATACTCACCCCAATTAATACTATTTCAGGTTGAGGAGTTGATGGGCGAGAGATGGTGGTGATGGCCAATTATGTTACTAAATTTTTAAGGCTTAAAAAGACTATACTTATTTCTTATTCTCAGTTGTGTTTATTTATGAGACACTTATTATATATTATAGACTTTTTACTTATCAAATGAATTTGGTTATTGGTTTTGATGGAATTTCAGCACCCCTTTATAATATTTATAATATGTTTAGTTTTCACAAAATGTTTTTTTTAGTAAAAAAAAAAAACGGGATGTGACACAACGACAGTGGGCCCATTGCGAAAAGGCAACGGCAGTGGGCCCCGTTGCGAAAAGGCAACGGCTGTCGCCTTCGCCAAAAGGCAATGGTTGTCGCCCTCGCTAAAAGGCAACGGCCTCCACGCCCTTGCCAAAAGGCGACGGCCACCTGCCGTTGCCAAAAGGGAACGATTTTCCCCAAATCCGTTGCCTATAAAATAGAAACGACCATATTGGCAACGACAGAGTGCCGTTGCCTTCTTGATTAGTGAGGGGGAATTCGTTGCCTTCCCCGTCGCCATTTCTGCAATATTTTGTGGTGGTATTTAAATTATAATGAACAAAATATTTGAGCTAATATAAATTACATCGATCGTATGTAACAGTTACACAAGAATTCGACTCAACAAAAAAGTGACATATGTATGCACATATTAAAAACGAATGCATTAAAGTATAAAATGAATCATTTAAAATGACTCCATCTAGTAGTTTGATGAGCAAATTCATCAATAATATATTTATAGTTAATTTATTGTAGCATATCTCTTTCAATACATAGTGTTGTTTGACAATTTAACATTTCTTGTGGCATAATGGCCGGTTGATACGTTTTTTAGCAATTTTAATTTAGAAAAATATTGTTTCTACACATGCACTATCATAGGAATAATCAATAATATTCTATACACAATCAAAGTATTAGGATAACAAGCCAAAACATTTATAAACTCAATAATTTCAAGGGCCGTCTTTTTTTTAGTTGATAAAGTAACTTTCAAATAAAATATTCAATAAGTAAAAACTAAAACAATAGAACAAGGTAAATAAGTATTCAACACCACTATTATATATAATAACTAATGCGATATAGTCTACTGGATGCATTGCAACAATGAAATATATTACATAGTTTTTTGTTTATTGACAAACTAAATATATATATATATATATATATATATATATATATATATCATAAGAAATTACACGAAGAATGGTTATCAGGCGCCTGAAGTGCTACAACTGGACAAGAAGAAAACACAACTCTCAATGCAATTGTACTTGTGAGTTTTAATTAGGAATTTGGATTGGCTGTATTTGGCCCGTGTCCAATGGAAAGAATATTGATTCCAATAAAATTTCATACTTTTCAAGAAATATTACAATTAGTGTCTTTAATGATCTCATTACCCATTTAGCATATTAAAATTTCTACTGCTATATTCTTTTTATCTTTTAATTATTTTTATAATATATATATATATATATATATATATATATATAAAAAGTAAGTATTAGTAGCCCCCAATATTTCGGGGCCCAGGGCGGTCGCCTTTCCGCCCTGCCTCAGGCCACTCCTGGTCTGACTCGCCTCAACTCAAACCATTTTGGACCCGGCCCGACATGATCCATTTTGGGCCCGACCTGACTCACTCCAACCTAGTCCAGTCTGGGCCCAATCCAATTTGAAGGAAACGTACATCTCCAACGAGTCATGGGTCCCAACCCGATTCGACCTATTTGACAATCTAGATATATATATATATATGTGTCATTTTATAATTAAATATTTTTTTATTTATTTAAAATTAATAAGATATATTCGTAATTATTTATTTATTAATTTAATTTATTAGTAGTGCGATGCAGTGCGATTGCATTTTGCATAGAACAAATGCACTAATGCGAAGTGCAATCATATATAATAAAATTTATACGTTGGATCAACGATCTAATGGTATTTGAAGCATTGCTTATTGTAAGACAGATGTATAAGTCGAAGGAGTATACACTACTGTCACCCCCAAGCAAGGATGAAAATATCACTATCGCAACAAATATCACAACCTTAATTTTACGGATATATCGCGGGATATATCGATTTCGCATATCGATATCGCAAAAAAATTAAAAAAATGATGAAAATTTTATTAAAATATTGGAAATTTAACATGAAATTTTAGGGATTATTAAAACATACAATTATACATGTATTCCATTCAAAAGTCATTAAAATTATATGTTTAAAACAAACATATAGATAATAAATTATATAAATACTGGCTGACGAAAACTAATTGACAACATAATACAATATAAAATGGTTAAATATACATGATAAAATACAATTAATATAAAAATGATGACCTATGAGGTTCAAATATAGTAGGTGAAATGACATCTTTGTCCAAACAACATTGATAAAATACAATTAAATACTGGCGGACGAAAACTAATTGACAACATAATACAATAGAAAATGATTAAATTAATATACATGATAAAATACAATTAATATCAAAATGATAAGCTATGTGGTTCACATATAGTAGGTGAAATGACATATTTGTCCAAACAACATTCATACTAACTCATCACATTATGGAGAAGTAATTGAGGATATAGTTATGCACATGTAATTCATATGTTTAAAAAAACTACTAAATATATGAGGTGAATTGAAAATATATTCTCTGGCACTATTAAAAATAAAATAAAATGTACTCCCTCCGTCCCACAATGATAGCCACGTATTCCTTTTTTGGATGTCCCAAATTATAGCCACATTTCCTCTTTTACTTTAGTATTAAATGCTGTATTGTCAATTTTACCCCTAATTAATAAGAGTAATTAATGCTTAGCAGATTTTGGAGTATGAGATTCTAAGGGCAAAATTGACACATTAGCTAAACTTGACTACATTTATTGATTTTTCTTAATCTGTGTGTAAAGTCAAATGTGACTATCTTTGTGGGACGGAGGGAGTATAATTTTGTACATATAAAAATAAAATTTCAAATTAGTTTGCGATTTTTTAAGATTTTGCGATATTGTGCGATATCGTGCGATATATCCACGACATTTCCCGATTCTCGTCCAATTTTACACTACGGTTGAACGATATCGATATCGACATTTAGCGATATTTTGCGATATATCCGCGATACTTGTGAAAAAATACATTAGACCCCAATATCCATATTGCAATATCCAAATTTGCGATATATCTGCGATATTTTCATCCTTGCCCCCAAGTTCAATTTTTTTTTACTGATAATATATACTCTTTTCATTTTAAAAAAATTATCGTTTTTGGTCCTAAATTCTATTTTAAAAAGTTTGTCCTTTTTTTGCTATTTTTACCACAATTTTTATATAAAAATATATTTCTTAATTTTATACAAAAATATGTTAATTTTAGTCATGCATGTATGCAAAATTGTCCACTAATCTATGCTAGAAGGCTGAATGCTTTTCCCTAATTTAAGAATAGTTGATACGGATCTACGGCAATTAGTACCTAACAATGTACTTTTTCCTTCCTATCTTTCATTTTTCTCAAAAGTAACAATGCTTATAATTGCCTAAATAAAGCCTATAAATTTAGGGTGGTAACGAGATCTAATCTAGTGCTTTGAAAACTTTTAAAGTAACCCCGATTCAATGCATACCTAATCCTGTTTACAATTAATTAATTAAGTAATACTATCTTGTTTGGACAAATAAAGTGTTTATTAAAAAGAAAAGAAAAAAAAAATACTAGAGTCATAAGTTCACCGTTCCAATCAGATGGCGAGGAATCATTAAAAATATTTAAAATCAAGGAAAAATATATTCTCCTCTGAAAAACGATCATATATAGTTAAATTGAAAATACTTTGTATTTAAAACGGTGTAAAAAAAGGAAGAATAAAATCAGGGCAAGATTCATATTAGTATTTATTAGTATTTCTGAAACTTTTGGTTTATTTATGAAAGATTCTTCTTGAGTTTTGGGCAAAAACAGTAATCTAATTAACCATCACGTGAACCGGAAACAAATACACTCCTATATCTTTCAACTCACTTTACATGTATAATTAATTGTATTCAAATGGTTTATTTATTAAAAGAGAGAATAAAATAATAAAGTAAAGTAATACTATATAATATAATTTTGAGATATTTAAAGGATATAGTTTAAAATGAAAAAAAAAAAATTATTACTAAATTAAGAAATGATAAATTTAATTTAAAATGTTCATTTTTTTTTTTATAAATGATGAAACTAAAATGGGACACATAAATTATATATGTAACTATATATATTTTTAAATATGCAAAAATCTCTATAAATTCATGTTCACCTATTTTTTTTAATCAAATATTGTTATTGTTGTGCATGTCACGGTCATTTATATGAAGTATCACTGCTTTATAAAATTCTTAATTTTTAAATAGTGACATTTTGTATATATAATGGTGAGACTAGAAAATAAAAGTTCACGACTCCACGCATTACGCAACTTTTTTATTTTATTTTAAAAATATTACCCAAAACATTTTGTACAAAAATTACAAGCCTTTCTTCTCGTAAGAAAAGTTTTGTTAGAAAATTAATATAAATGAATTTAATTTCAAAACTTTCTATAATTTCAAACTTTTAAATGAGTTAAAGTTCTTTCATGGTTGTTGCGTCGAAAAGTAACGAGGTGTGATAACGAATCTCTCCGTCCGAAATAAGACCTTTTTTGTATATAAACCGTCACTTCCGAACAAACCTTCTCGCGAGAAATCCTCTCTTCAGCTCCAAAGAACCTGCAAAAACACGCCGGAAGGGATTCTGGCGAGAAATCTCCGACGCTCAAGTCAGATCGGTTCTTTAGACAATCGAAGAGGAACTTTCCCCAGAATCGAGGGATCGTTCTCGCAAGACTGGTAGTGTTTTCAAGTATATTTCGTGTAAAAGATATGTATGCTTCTTCTCTATATAAAACGTAGTCAAAATAATGAATAAAACCTTCTTATATACTTGGCGGTTTACCTGGGAGAGAGGGAGAATCTTTCTTCCCCCACGTCTCTCAACTGTTCCTCAAGACTCGGTCTCGTAACTGGCCTCCTTCCCCAACCCATTATTATCCTTCCCGTTCCTCCGTTCGTGCTCCTCTTGGGTCTTTTGACCAAGACTTAAAGTCTTCCCTCTATTCATTCCCTTTGTGGGCTGGAAGGGCTTGGGCCCAGGCTATTTGGGCCAAGGATACTTGGGCCAGCGGTATAGGCATTCTTGGTCAGATTGATTAGTCAGGCTTCAGGTCGGGTTTTGGCCCATTTCCCTTAATCCACTTAGGAGTGTATTAATCCCTTCCACAAAAACCATTATTCGCCACACCCAAAGTTAATTCATATTTGTCCACATATCGTTATATCAGGGAACGACATATTTTGGCCGCATCAACTACTCCCCCCTACTCTCGTAAAATATGTCAAATTTATGAGAGTAGGAAAAAAGAAAAGGACAAGATGAATTAACCCTGAGGATCTCCTCACGCAAGCTGCTACCAGCTTTCCCCTTTAATTTCGAAGAATATATTAGACGTCCCTAGGAAAATATATCCTTTTGTTTCTGAATAAAGGAATTTAATTCACCGTTAAATTTATCCATTTGCCGCCAACTGATAACTTTTCCAAATTTTCATTCTCGCACCGCTTCGAATTCTACACCTACCCTTCTCTCACGCGCCCGCAATAGAGGGGACAACCTGCTATCGTTTTCACAGTCACGCGCCCTCTTATTGGATTTCGGTGCCACTTCCCAAATTCAAAAAACTTCTCTCATCTGTGAAAACTTCCTTCTTTTCAGTTTCTCGCTTTTTCTCAGGTCCCTTCTTCAATACGTTCACCGGCGAGTCATTCACGTACGAGTAGTGCCTTCAGTTTCAGGTATCCATCTTCGCTTCCTTTTCTCCTTTTAGTTTATCGTCATGTCCTCTTCTTTTTACTCTTCATCAGAGGGGACTTCCAAGGAGGATTCCGGCTCCTCTTCTAGTTCAATCTCCCTATTCCCCATAACCATACCAACACTAAAAAATAGGATATCCCCTTCCTCTTCCCTAGCAAAGGAGCGAGTAGCTACTTTTGTTCGTTCTGGCATGTTCCCGACGGATTACGTAGTTAGGGCCGCCCATCCGAGAGAACGCCCTAATTTTGCCGGTCCCCGGAGCCTGGCCTTTTGGGAAGCTCAATTAAAGGCTGGACTTCGCTTCCCCATTAACCCTTACCTTGCTGAAATTGCTTCTTACCTCCGCATACCTATTAATCAATTTACCCCAATTGCTATTCGGGCGATGATAGGATTTTATATTTTATTAAAGGGGAATGGGGGAGAGCCCTCTGCCCAACTCTTTCTGACTCAGTACACATGCAAGTTTGCAGAAGGGTTTTTTTATGTTTGTGGTCGCACCTCTAGAACTGAGAAATTCATGGAAAAACTCCATGAAGGGGTTCAGGAATGGAAGGATTATTATTTCTTCGTTACTAGTCCATCTTCCTAGGATTTCCCTCATGAAAAGTGGATCTATGAGAATCCGGGGGTACCCTGTCCTCCCGTCACCGTTTGTTCCCCTCTTAACCTGGATGTAAGGGAAAATCTGAATAAACATGTAACCCTTCACGGATACTTTGATGTGATGAGTATATGTAAAAATCCTAGGGCTTTATCCCATTTTGGTTTCGGTCGCACTGATTATCCCTTAGGCCCAGATGATGGTAATATCATTTCCTTTCCCTGTCACTACCTTTTTCGCTTATGTCTTTGTTATTTCTGATATTTTTGCTTTTCTGCTGTAATTATGAGTTGGTTATCCCAGATCTCTAGAGATGCTACTCCCCTCTCCATGGTGAATAAACCTCCTGCTCCTAAAAGTTCTTCGAAAGCTCCCATTCCCCCTTCTCCGATGAAACCTTCGGTGGGGTCGGTTGCCAAACGGAGAAGATCGTCTACATGGAAGGCTGCTTTTTCTTCCGGACTCCCCACTTCAGGGGCCTCCAAGAAGAAGAAAACCAAGGGTAAATCCTCCGTCGTCCCATCAGAGACCATTGATCTAGAAGCTACAGACGATATCAGTATCAAGCGATTCACCGCCTTTGTGGAGCGCCATGTCCCTGTGCATGCTGTCAAAGCTTTTTGCACCTTACAACAAATGTGTCTTGCTAGAAAGTTAATTACATTGTCCTCCTCTATCTTGGCCAACGGAGCAGCCTCTACCCACTTGCTGAAGTAGTCTACCGCTACGGTCAAGAATTTCCTTCCATCGGGTGCCATAGGGAAAGGTCCTACCAGGTCTATCCCCCATTTTTCGAACGGGCAGGGTGAGTACATGGCCCCCATTTCTTCTGCTGGTACTCGTATCAGCGGTCCGTTCTTCTGGCATTTTTTGCATTTCTTCACAAATTCTCGAGCATCCCTCATCACACTAGGCCAGTAGAAACCTACCCTGAACACCTTTTTCACATTAGTCTTATAACCCTCATGGCTAGCTGCACAACCTTCATGAATATCCTTGATCATGAACTCTGCTTCTTGTTTTGAGAGGCATTTCAGGTACGGTTGGGTAAAGGATCTCTTATATAGTTGGTCCCCCATAATACAGTACTTCAACCTCAAGGCTTTAACTTCTCTGGATATTGGAGTCGCGACGTCCTTGCTCAATTCTTCCCATATCTCCTTTCTCCAGTCGTCTCCTTCTATTATCTCTCCGACCAAGGCCCCAGTAGCCAACCGATCCGCCACAGATAGGGTTATCTTCCCTTGACCCTCAAACTCAGTAGAGCCAGCCAATTTGGACAACCCATCTGCTTTCATATTTTCCTCTCTCGGTATTTGTACTACTTCAAAAGCATGGAATTTATTCTTCAAGTTCCTCACTTGCTCGAAATAAGCAATCATCTTTTCGTTTTTGGCGAGGTATTCTCCTGTTACCTGCTGTACCACCAATTGTGAATCTGAATACAGAGTGATCTTTTGAGCTCCTAGCTCCGCTGCCATGTCTGCTCCTCTGATCAGGGCCTCATACTCTGCTCCATTGTTAGAGGTTGAGAATCGGAACTTAACAGCAACTTGTATCTCCTGGCCTTCTTCAGGGTCTATCAATACTATCCCTGCCCCACACCCGAGTGCTGATGCGGAGCCGTCGACATACACCTTCCAGCCCTCCATCTCCTCCGCTCTAGTAGATTCCTGAATAAAGTCTGTCAAGGCCTGTGCCTTAATAGCCCTTCTAGGCTCATAATCAATGTTATATTCTTGCAACTCTACGACCCATCTGACCATCCTTCCTGACAATTCCGCTCTCCCTAATACCTGCTTCAAATGGTAATTAGTCCGTACAATGATTTTGTATGATAAGAAATAAGGGCGTAATCGCCTAGCCGTCACTACCACCGCTAAGGCAGCCTTTTCCACCTCTGAGTATCTGGTCTCCGCTCCTTGGATTACCTTACTCACATAGTATATGGGCTGCTGGGTAGAACCCTCTTCTTTCATCAAGGTTGTACTTAAGGAATATTCCCCTACTAAGAGATATAAGAGTAGGATATCTCCCTGAGAGGGTTTTGTCAACTTTGGGAGTTGTTCCAGATAGAGCTTAAGTTCCTTGAAGGTTCTTTGGCAGCATTCATCCCATTCAAATTTCGACCCCTTCCTTAATGTCCTGAAGAAATGATGACTTTTCTCCGCCGACCTTGCTATGAATCTGCTCAGGGCTGCTATTCTACCATTCAGGGTCTGTAGCTCTTTCAAGCTTCGAGGGGGTTGCATGTCGAGTACGACCCTCACTTTCACAGGGTTAACTTCTATTCCACGCTGGGTCACCATATATCCTAAGAACTTTCCTGACCTCACTCCAAAGGAGCATTTAGCTGGATTCAGCTTAATGCCATTACTCTTGATTACTTGGAATATCTCCTTCAGGTCCTTTATGTGCTCCTCTGCCTTAATGCTTTTAGCCAACATGTCGTCCACATAGATTTCCATGTTCCTACCAATATGTTCTCGAAATACTGAGTCTACCATTCTTTGGTAGGTGGCTCCTGCATTTACTAGTCCGAAGGGCATACGTACATAACCAAAGGTACCACATGCAGCAATAAAACATACCATCATGCTAAGCAATTCAAATCTTGACGTCGCGTCTACCAGCTGATCGATTCTGTGTAAGGGGTAATGATCCTTAGGACATGCTTTGTTTAAATCCCTGAAATCGATGCACATTCTTCATTTACCAGCTCCCTTCGACACCAACACCGCGTTTGAGAGCCATTCAGGGAACTGTATCCTCTTTATGTGTCTTGCACTTAACAACTTGTCAATCTCCTGTTTTACAATGAGATTCTTTTCCTTACCAAAATTTCTCAATTTCTGCTTTACTGGTTTTGCCCTTGGATCTACATTGAGGTGGTGTACAACTATCTCTGGGGGGATGCCCGTCATATCTGTTGGAGCGAAAGCAAATATGTCTGCATTTTCTCGGAGAGTGGCTATCCTCCTCTCTCTAAGCTCAGGGTCTATATAGGTACCAATCCTGGTTGTGAATCCTTCTTTCCCCGCGTAAAGCTCAATATTCATCAGTTCCTCATCTGATTTGATTTTGGGCTGTTCCCCTGCTAATTCGCCCACTCTTTGCTTTTTAATTCGGGGTCCTCGCCTTTAAACCTTTCCAACCCTCGGAGCATGGCTTTGTCTGCTATTTTCACTGACTCTACGTAGCACTTTCTGGCTTGATATTGATCTCCACATATCTCTCCTACTCCCCCCGAGGCAGGGAACTTCATCTTCATGTGAAAGGTGGAGATTACTGCCTGGAAGATGTTCAGGATCGGTCTTCCCATCACCACATTGTATGAGGATGGGACATCTACTATTAGAAACTCTATCACTTGTACTCGTCTATTAGGGGCAGTCCATAGCCCTACTTGCAATAGTGCTGATCTGAGGGGTTGGATTGCTCCTCCTGAGAATCCATAGAGAGTCGTTTCTACTGGTCTGAGTTTTATGTTCAGCTCCATCCTTTTGAAGCATCCCAGAAACATGATGTCTGCTGAGCTTCCTGTATCCACGAAGATTCGTGCTACGTCATATCCTGCAATGTCCGTAGTAATGACTAGAGTGTCATTGTGAGTTTCCCTGGGTTCTCCAACATCTTCTGGCCCAAAATGAATGTCAGGGACTACTGTCATCTTCCCTATCTCTCGGTACTCTGCATTCCGCTCGATCTTCAATGATCTAACACTTTGTTTCCTCTGCCTGAAGGAATCTCCATCTGTAGGGCCTCCCATGATCATGTGGATTGTTCCCCTTTTTTTAGGGGGAGGAGGTTAACCCTCTGTATCCTTTCTCTGCTCTCTCTTGTTCTCATCTGGCTTCCCCTCCAAGTCCTTTCTTTTTTGCCCCCGAGGGCCCTGCTTGTCCCTGAATGTGAATTCTTTAAGATGGCATGCTTGGATCATCCTTTCTATCTCATCCTTTAAGTTCCAGCACTGATTTGTATCGTGGTCGTAATCATTGTGAAATCGGCACAACTTATCAGATTAGGGTGATCTCCTGCTACCTCTAAGACTTCTGCTGGCTCTATTTTCAGAGGGGTATATTTCTCAAACCTCCCCCTAGGGCCTGAGCGTGCTGCTTCTTCCTCCTTTGTGTTTCCAGTCCTTCTCGAACTTCTATATCTCTCTGGACTGGGCCTCCTGGGTATGATTTCTCTACTTCTCTCTCCATTTCCTCCTACTGGTCTAGTTTCAGATCTTTTGGCTTTCCGTACTTCCTCCAGGGTGAGATATTTTTCGGCTCTCCTTAATAATTCATCAAATGTCTGCACAGGTTTCTTGGCCAGGGAGGTGAAAAGGTCTCTGTCTTTCAATCTGTTGGTAAGGGCGTTAATCTTAACTTCGGAAGAGGCGGTGGGTACTTCCAGGGCAGCTTGATTGAATCTTTTCAAGAAAGCTCGAAGGCTTTCATTACCTCCTTGTCTCATGTTGAACAAGGTGAGGGTGGCTCTGGGCTGCCTCCTAGCGCTCGCGAATTGGTGCAGGAATAATTCGCTAAATTCTGGCCAAGAGTGAATGGTGTCAGGCCCTAATTGCATGAACCATTGTTGCGCAACTTTGGATAAAGTGGTTAAAAAGACCCTGCACTTGACATCTTCTCTGTAGCGATGCAATAGAGCAGCGTTTTCAAATCTTACCAAGTGTTCATAGGGATCCGCCGTACCATCATATTCAAAGTTCAAAGATTTGAAGTTAGAAGGCAATTCGTCTTGCAAGATGTTCGAAGTAAACTGACAACCAGTAACATAAGGAGATTTACTTACATTATCAGCCATTTGTTTTCTTATGTCCTTCATTTCTCTCTGGAGGGCTTGTATCTGATCGCTGACCGCCCCTTGGTAAGTGTCGTCCGTACTTTCTCCCGTCTCCAGATCCAAAGTCCTTTCCTGGGCTACTTCCGTGTTCCTCCTAGGGATTCTGTTAAGGACGCTCCTTTAGGCCTGAGAGGGTATTTTATCTTCTCGATCTCGAGGGACCCCCTCGTTTCTGGAAGGTGTCAGAGAGGAATCAATCATGTGTTCTGGATTCTTCTGCTTTGTATTTTCGTTCGCTGGTGGAACGGCGCCAGAGGTATGGACTCCTCGAGAAGTAATTATCTTCTCCACGGCCTGGGCGATCATAGCATTTAGTTGATCTTGAGAAATAGTAATGGGCTCAGGCTGGGTATTAGAAGGAGGTGTATCCTTATTGATCCCACTTCCAGAGGCTCCAGAGGTACCCGTCGTAATTCCCTCGGGTGCAAGAGGGTTATCGTCCAATACAGTGGTTGAGGGTTGTTTCCCTAGATTTCTGTTTGAGGGAAAACCCCGGGGAGGCGGAGGGAAAGGAGAGGGAGTAATATCTCCCTTTTCCTTAGTCTGCTTCATAAGATCTTGTTCTCCGCCCATCTCTATATGAAACTTTCTCACTTCTTAGCTCGAAAATTTCCCACAGACGGCGCCAGTTGTTGCGTCAGAAAGTAACGAGGTGTGATAACGAATCTCCCCGTCCGGATTAAGACCTTTTTTGTATATAAACCGTCACTTCCGAACAAACCTTCTCGCGAGAAATCCTCTCTTCAGCTCCAAAGAACCTACAAAAACACGCCGGAAGGGATTCCGACGAGGAATCTTCGATGCTCAAGTCAGATCGGTTCTTTAGACAATCAAAGAGGAACTCTCCCCAGAATCGAGAGATCGTTCTCGCATGACTGGTAGTATTTTCAAGTATATTTCGTGTAAAAAATATGTATGCTTCTTCTGTATATAAAACGTAGTCAAAACAATGAATAAAACCTTCTTAAAAACTTGGCGGTTTACCTGGGAGAGAGGGAGAATCTTTCTTCCCCCACGTCTCTCAACTGTTCCTCAAGACTCGGTCTCGTTACTGGCCTCCTTCCCTAAGATCTTCGGTGCCCATTATTATCCTTCCCGTTCCTCCGTTCGTGCTCCTCTTGGGTCTTTTAACCAAGTCTTAAAGACTTCCCTCTATTCATTCCCTTTGTGGGCTGGAAGGGCCTGGGCCCAGGCTATTTGGGCCAAGGATACTTGGGCCAGCAGTATAGGCATTCTTGGTCTGATTCATTCCCTTCTTTGCACGTTCGTCGGCACATCGCCTACTTTTCTGAGGTGTTTTCATTTTCAGGTACCCATCTGCACTTCTTTTTCTTTTTCATTTTGTCGTCATGTCTTCTTCTTCCCATTCCTCATCGGAAAATATTCTCGAGGAAACTTCCAACTCCCCCTCCAGTCCGGTTTCGCGATTTTCGATAACCACACCGGCTTTAAAAAAAAAAATATCCTCTTCTTCCTCCCTCTCGAAGAAACGTTTGCCTTCCTTTATTCGGTCAGGCATGTTTCCAACCGACTACCTAGTTAGGGTCGCCCATCCGAGGGAACGCCCCAATTTCACCGGTCCCCGGAGCCTAGCCTTCTGGGAAGCCCAATTGAAAGTCGGGCTTTGTTTCCCCATTAACCCTTACTTAGCTGAAATTTCTTCCTACACCTGCATCCCTATCAACCAATTCACTCTCAATGCCATTCGAGCGATGCTAGGGTTTTACAGTTTGGTAAAGGGGAATGGGGGAGAACCTTCTACTCAACTTTTCTTGACTCAATATACCTACAAACTCGCGGACGGGTTTTTCTATGTGTGCGGCCGTGCTGCCCGAACCGGGAAATTCATGGAAAAGCTCCATGAGGGGGCCCAAGACTGGCGGTATCACTATTTCTTCATTACTAATCCTTTTCCCTGGGATTTCCCTCACGAAAAATGGGTTTATGAGAAACCAGGGGTACCCTGTCCTCCTCTCACTACTTGCTCTCGTCTTAACCTGGATGTAATGGAAAACATGAACCAACACGTAACTCGCCATGGATATTTTGATGTAATGAGTATTTGTAAAAATCCTAGGGCTTTATCACATTTCGGTTTTGGTCGTACTGATTATCCTCTAGGTCCAGATGATGGTAATATCATTTCTCTTCCCTATTGCTACCTTCAGAGCTTAGATCTTTATGGTTTCTGATATCTTCATTCTTTTGTCATAGCTATGAGTTGGTTGTCCCAGATTTCTCGAGATGCTACTCCCCTCTCTATGGTGAGCAAACCTCTTGTTCCGGAAAGTTCTTGAAAAGCCCCATTCCTTCTTCTCCAATGAAACCCTCAGTGGGGTCAGTCGCTAAACGTACCAGATCCTCTACGGGGAAAACTGCTTTCTCTTCTGGACTCCCCACTTCTAGGGCCTCTAAGAAGAAGAAAACCAAAGGCAAGTTCTCCTTCACCCCCTCGGAGACCATTGATTTAGAGGCTACAGAGGATATCAGCGTCAATCAGTTCACTGCTTTTGTGGAACGCCATATCCCTGCGCCTGTCGTAAAAGCTCTCAGTGCCCTAACCCTAGAGGAAAGGATGGTGCACACGGCTCATAGCTTCTCTCAAGTAAGCCCATAATGTATATTTCTTTATATGATTGATAAGGGGTGGAAAAGATATCTTAACTTCCTTTATTATTTCATAACTGTTGTGAAGTTCGGTCTTCTCTACTCTGATGTGTTCGAGCAAGCCCTTCAGTCTCTTCGACTCCATGACGATCTCCACAGTCAGGTCGAGTAGGGGAAGATGAAAAAGGAGATGATCGAGGCAGAGCTTCAGGAAGCCACCTTAGGGAGGAAGGCAGCCATGGCTGAGAAGGTTCAGATCTCAACACGGAACCAGGTTCTGTCGGAAGAGCTCTCTCTTCTCCGGGGCCAAGTTGCTGAACAGGACAAGAGATCCAGTCTCTGAAGGATGAATTGCCCTCAACTAGGGTGAAGCTTTGTGTTGAGAGTCTCTTTACCTCTACAACATAGCATAATTTTCTGGGTACTTTGCATCGGGAGTGGCTAGAGGCTTTCCTTAAAAGTACCAGCTTTCTAGGGGCTATGGGGGCGTACATTCCGCATTTCATCGATCATGGTTTATCCAACGCTGTAGCAGAGCATTCTGCCGCCGGATTTGATGGCCACTACACCCGTGCCCTGCGTCTGGACGAGTTGGCCACTCCCCCGAAGTTCCCGGGAGATCCCAAGGAAGATATCAACACTCCCTGGTGGTTGCCTGACATGAGAAAGGCTGTCTCCGAGCTGAAAAGTGCAGCCTTAGGGGTGGGGGACTTGGTGCCTACAAGCGATTTGGAATTCCCCATTCACGTGGCTCCAGTGGGCAGGTTGATGAGGCAGTGGAAGGTCTTGGAAAGGCTGAAGTTCCTTCCTCTTGATGAATTTTCTTTACTCTCTCTGATGACAACAATATTTCAGTACTTGTTAAACAATATTTCCCTTTTTGGGGGCCTTTGTGTCCCTTTGGTATTTTCAGGAGACTCCACACTCCTGCGTTTTTCTGTAGAGGGCCAGGGCCTGGTGCCTTTGGTCTTGGATATTTTCTTTTGGATATTTCCTGCCTTTTGATGCTTTATCTTGCTCCTTCTTATCATGTCTGCATGTGTTGTTTTTTCTACATAAATGATCATGTCATATGTTGCGTTTAGCATCTCTTAGCTAGGTTTCCATGCATATCTCTAGTATCCTTTCTAACACATATAGGCTTTGAGGCTGCATTATCACAAAAATAGAGAATTCAGGAATAGAGAATTCAGGCTTTCGTACTTACTTGATAATACTTGTAGAGTTTCCACATAGCTTCTACTCCCCCCAGCCTCAGAGGCTATAGTAGGTGTAGAATTTTCCCCTGAAACAGGTTCGATCTTAGAGCCTTGCATTCTCCCCTTATGATGGAGCTCGTTTCGAATCTGCATTAGTTCTTAGAGTGAGGTTTGTCTAAACCTACGCTTTTTCTCAAAGTGAGGTTCATCGGAACCCACTTATTTTCTCAGGGTGAGGTTTGCATAAGCCTACGCATTTTCTCAAAGTGAGGTTCATCGGAACCCACTTATTTTCTCAAGATGAGGTTTGCATAAACCTACGCATTTTCTCAAAGTGGGGTTCATCGGAACCCACTTATTTTCTCAGGGTGAGGTTTGTATAAACCTACGCATTTTCTCAAAGTGAGGTTCATCGGAACCCACTTATTTTCTCAGGGTGAGGTTTGCATAAACCTACGCATTTTCTCAAAGTGAGGTTCATTGGAACCCACTTATTTTCTCAGGGTGAGGTTTGCATAAACCTACGCATTTTCTCAAAGTGAGGTTCATCGGAACCCACTTATTTTCTCATGGTGAGGTTTGCATAAACCTACGCATTTTCTCAAAGTGGGGTTCATCGGAACCCACTTATTTTCTCAGGGTGAGGTTTGCATAAACCTACGCATTTTCTCAAAGTGAGGTTCATCGGAACCCACTTATTTTCTCAGGGTGAGGTTTGCATAAACCTACGCATTTTCTCAAAGTGAGGTTCATCGGAACCCACTTATTTTCTCAGGATGAGGTTTGTATAAACCTACGCTTTTTCTCAAAGTGAGGTTCATCGGAACCCACTTATTTTCTCAGGGTGAGGTTTGCATAAGCCTACACATTTTCTCAAAGTGAGGTTCATCGGAACCCACTTATTTTCTCAGGATGAGGTTTGCATAAACCTACGCATTTTCTTAAAGTGGGGTTCATCGGAACCCACTTATTTTCTCAAGGTGAGGTTTGTATAAACCTACGCATTTTCTCAAAGTGAGGTTCATCGGAACCCACTTATTTTCTCAGGGTGAGGTGTGCATAAACCTACGCATTTTCTCAAAGTGGGGTTCATCGGAACCCACTTATTTTCTGAGGGTGAGGTTTGCATAAACCTACGCATTTTCTCAAAGTGAGGTTTATCGGAACCCACTTATTTTCTCAGGATGAGGTTTGTATAAACCTACGCATTTTCTCAAAGTGAGGTTCATCGGAACCCACTTATTTTCTTAGGGTGAGATTTGCATAAACCTACGCATTTTCTCAAAGTGAGGTTCATCGGAACCCACTTATTTTCTCAGAGTGAGGTTTGCATAAACCTACGGATTTTCTCAAAGTGAGGTTCATCGGAACCCACTTATTTTCTCAGGTTGAGGTTTGCATAAACCTACGCATTTTCTCAAAGTGGGGTTCATCGGAACCCGCTTATTTTCTCAGGGTGAGGTTTGTATAAACCTACGCATTCATTTTATCCTATGTCTTAATACCAGTATATATCAACCATCTCATCAGATTTTCAAACATCTATCTCACATAGTAATTCTTCAAAGATCAAGAGAAATAACTGCAATTTTCTTCAGAAGTAAGGCTTCATTGATCAAAAGTGTTCATCAACATAGGCAAAAAGAAAACCTATGTCGGCCTCATTAAAAACCTCTCCATGGTAAAACCCGAAGGGAAACCATGCAGAGGGAAAAAGAGTGCCGGTGAAGCGACAGGTACAATTATTCGAATGTAAATGAACGTCAAAATTGCACAAAAGAAAAATAACGGACCGATGCGTTTTCAAACGTAAAACCTCTTGAGGTGGCACACGTTCCATGGGTGCAGCACCTCATTTCCCTCCACATTCTGGAGCTTGTAGGCTCCTCCTTTCAGCACTTGTATCACTTTGTAAGGACCTTCCCAGTTGGGTTCCAACTTTCCAGTATTCTTCAAGGCATCCGCTCTTCGAAGGACTAAGTCTCCGACTCTAAAGGATCTGGGGATTACCCTACGATCGTATGCTGCCTTGATCCGGCTCTTGTATCTCTCTGCTTTCAGCCTTGCTATCTCTCTCTCCTCTTCTACCAGATCCAAGGCTTCTCTCATTAGCTCTTCATTTTTCCTCTCATCAAAATACGTGATTCGATGTGATCCTAACCGGGCCTCTGGCGGTATTACTGTTGTTGTCCCATACACCAATTGAAAGGGGGACTCCTCCGTAGCTGACTTGGGGCTAGTTCTGTAAGACCAGAGGACATTGTCCAGTTCCTTCACCCATCCCCCTCCTATTTCTTGCAGGCGGGTTCGGATGCCATCCATTATGATTCTGTTTGTGACCTCCACCTGCCCATTAGCCTGTGGATGAGCCACTGAAGTGAACCTTTGCAGAATATTCCATCTCCAGCACCATTTTCTTACTTTCGCCCCATTGAACTGCGTACCATTATCTAAAACTAGAATCCTGGGTACTCCAAACCTACAACAGATGTGCCTTGCTAGGAAATTAATCACATTATCTTCCTCTATTTTAGCCAGCGGTGCGGCCTCTACCCACTCGCTGAAGTAGTCCACTGCCACAATTAAGAACTTCCTCCCTCCAGGTGCCATAGGGAAGGGCCCTACCAAGTCTATTCCCCATTTCGCAAATGGGCAGGGCGAATACATGGCCCCCATTTCTTCCGCTGGTACACGTATCAATGGTCCGTTCTTATGACATTTCTTACACTTTTTTACGAACTCTCGAGCATCCCTCATCACGCCGGGCCAATAAAAACCTACTCTGAACACCTTCTTCACAATTGTTTTATAACCCTCATGACTGGTCGCACAACCTCCATGAATATCTTTGATAACAAATTCCGCTTCCTGCTTTGAGAGACACTTCAAGTATGGTTGAGTAAAGGATCTTTTATACAATTGATCTCCAATGATACAATATTTCAACCTCAAAGCTTTGTTTTCTCTGGATGTTGGAGTTTTGGGATCCTTGCTCAATTCTTTCCATATCTCCTTCCTCCAATCATCGCTTTCCGTTATCTCTGCGACTAAGGCTTCGGTCGACAGTCGATCCGCTATTACCAGGGTTATCTTTCCTTGACCCTCGAATTCGGCAGAGCTGGCCAACTTGGACAACCCATCTGCCTTCGTGTTTTTCTCCCTCGGTATCTGTATTACTTCGAAGGCATGGAATTTATTCCTCAAATTCCTCACTTGCTCCAAGTATGCAATCATCTTTTCATCTTTGGCGAGGTATTCCCCCGCTACTTGTTGCACCACTAACTGCGAATCTGAATATAGGGTAATCTTTTGTGCTCCCAGCTCCGCAGCCATGTTAGGCCCTCTGATCAAGGCCTCATATTTTGCTCCGTTATTAGAGGTTGAGAATCGGAATTTAACCGCCACTTGTATATCCTGACCTTCAGGGTCCATCAATATTATTCATGCCCCACATCCAAGTGCTGATGCGGAGCCATCGACATACACTATCCAGCCTTCCATATCCTCTGTTCCAGTGGATTCTTAAATAAAACTCGTTAGGGCTTGGGCTTTAATAGCCTTCCTGGGTTCAAAATCCACGTCATATTCTTGCAATTCAACGACCCACTTGACCATCCTCACTGACAAGTCTGCTCTTCCTAGCACCTGCTTCAAAGGGTAGTTAGTCCGCACAATGATTTTATATGACAAGAAATAAGGGCATAACCGCCTAGCCATCAATACCACCGCCAAGGCTGCCTTTTCTACCTCTGAGTATCTGATCTCTGCTCCTTGAATTACCTTACTCACATAGTATATGGGCTGTTGTGTGGAGCCCTCTTCCTTCATCAAGGTTGTACTTAAGGAATGTTCCCCTACTGAGAGGTATAGGAATAAGATATCTCCCTAAGAGGGTTTTGTCAATTTTGGGAGTTGTTCCAGATGAAGCTTAAGTTCTTCGAAGGCTCTTTGGCACTGCTCATCCCATTCAAATTTCGACCCCTTCCTTAGTTTCCTGAAGAAATGGTGACTTTTCTCCGCCAATCTTGCTATGAATCTGCTCAGGGCTGCTATCCTCCCATTCAGGGTCTGTAGTTCTTTCAGGTTTTGAGGGGGCTCCATGTCGAGTACGGCCTTCACTTTTGCAGGGTTGACCTCTATTCCCCTCTGAGTCACCATGTATCCAAAGAATTTTCTTGACCTTACTCCAAAGGAGCTTTTAGCTGGATTCAGCTTAATGCCATTACTCCTGACTACCTGGAATATATCCTCCAGATCTTTTATGTGTTCCTCTGTCTTAATGCTCTTAGCCAACATGTCATCCACATAGATTTCCATGTTCTTACCAATCTGTTCTCGAAATACTGAGTCTACCATTCTCTGGTAGGTGGCTCCTGCATTTATTATTCTGAAGGGCATACGTATATAACCAAAGGTACCACATGTTGCAATAAAACATACCTTCGGGATATCAGGGGGATTCAACTGAATCTGATGGTATCCCTGATACGCGTCCATCATGCTAAGCAACTCGAATCCTGATGTCGCGTCTACCAATTGATCAATTCTGGGCAGGGGGTAATGGTCTTTGGGGCATGCTTTGTTAAAATCTCTGAAGTCAATGCACATTCTCCCTTTGCCCGCTCTCTTAGACACCAACACTGCGTTTGAGAGCCATTCAAGGAACTGCACCTTCTTTACATGTCCTGCACTCAACAATTTATCAATCTCTTCTTTCACAATAAAATTATGTTCTTTACCAAAATTTCTCAGTTTTTGCTTTACTGGTTTCGCCCTGGGATCTACATTGAGGTGGTGTACTGCTATCTCTGGAGGGATACCCGTCATATCCGCTGGGGCGAAAGCAAATATGTCCGCATTCTTTTGAAGAGTGGCTATCATTCTCTCTTTAAGTTCTGGGTCCATATGGGTACCAATTCTGGTTACGAATCCTTCTTTTCCTACGTAGAGCTCAATATTCATCAATTCCTCACCTGCTTTGATTTTGGGCTGTTCCCCCGCCAATTCACCTACTCTTTGTTTTTTCAACTCAGGGTCTTCACCCTTAAACCTTTCCAATCCTCGGAACATAGCCTTGTCCGCTATTTTCACTGATTCTACATATCACTTCCTTACTTGATATTGATCTCCACATATCACTCCCACTCCCCCGAGGCGGGAAATTTCATCTTCATGTGGAAGGTGGAAATTACTGCCTGAAAGATGTTCAAGCTTGGTCTTCCCATCACCACGTTGTATGAGGAAGGGACGTCTACTATAAAAAATTATATCACTTGTACACGTCGGTTGGGGGTGGTCCCTAGCCCCACTTGCAATAATGACGAATCGAGGGATTGTATTGCACCCCCTGAGAATCCATAAAGAGCATTTTCTACTGGTCTGAGCTTTATGTTCAACTCCATCTTTTTGAAGCACTCCAAGAACATGATGTCCGCAGAGCTTCCCGTATCCACAAAAATTCTCACCACGTCATACCCTGCGATGTTCGTGGTAATGACTAGGGCATCATTTTGAGTTTCCCTCAGTTCTCCTGCGTCTTCCGGTCCGAAATGAATGTCAGGGACCACTGCCATCTTCCCTATCTCTCTGTTCTCCATATTCCTCTCAATCTTCAACGATCTAACACTCTGTTTCCTCTGTCTGAAGGAATCTCCATCGGTGGGGCCTCCCATAATCATGTGGATTATCCCCCTCTTCTGGGGAGGAGGGGGTTGATCTTCTGTATCCTTCCTCTGTTCTCTCCTGTTTTCATCTGGTTTCCCCTCCGGGTCCTTCCTCTTTTGCCCCCGAGGGCCCTGTCTATCCCTGAATGTGAACTCTTTAAGATGACATGCTTGGATCATTCGTTTTATCTCATCCTTCAAGTGCCAACACTGATTTGTATCATGGCCGTAATCATTGTGAAACCGACAGAACTTATCAGATTTAGGATTTTGAGGACCTCTGTTTCTGGAATAGGGGAACTTCATATTGGGGTGATCCCGTGCTACCTCTAGGACTTCTGCTGGCTCTATTCTTAGAGGGGTATATTTCTCGAACCTTCCATTGGTACCCGAGCGTGTTGCTTCCTCTTCCTTCATGCTTCTAGTGCTTCTTGAACTTCTGTATCTTTCGGGACTGGGCCTCCTAGGTATGATTTTTCTTCTTCTCTCTCCATTTCTTCCCATTGGTTTAGTTTCAGAGCGTTTGACCTTTCGTACTTCCTCCAGGGTGAGGTATTTCTCGGCTCTCCTTAATAACTCATCAAAGGTCTGTACTTGTTTCTTAGCCAGGGAGGTGAAAAGGTCTTCGTTCTTCAATCCGTTGGTAAGTGCATTGATCTTTACTTCAGAAGAGGCAGTAGGCACTTCCAGGGCTGCTTGATTGAATCTTTTCAGAAAATTTCGAAGGCTTTCATTATCTCCCTGTCTCATGTTGAACAGGGTAAGGGTAGCCCTAGGCTGTCTCCTAGCACTAGCGAATTGATGCAAGAACAGTTCGCTAAACTCTGACCAAAAGTGAATGGTGTCAGGTCCCAATTGTGTGAACCATTGTTGTGCTGCTTTGGATAGAGTGGTTAAGAAGACCATGCACTTGACACCCTCTCCATAGCGGTGCAACAAAGCGGCATTTTCGAACCTCACCAGGTGTTCATAGGGATCCGCCGTACCATCGTATTCAAAATTCAAAGATTTAAAATTAGAAGGTAGTTCATCTTGCAAGATATTTGAGGTAAACTGGTAATCAGTAATATAAGGAGATTTACTTACACTGTTAGCCATTTGTTTCCTCATGTCCTTCATCTCCCTTCGAAGGGCTTGTATCTGATCGCTGACTGCTCCTTGATAAGTGTCATCCGTACTTTCTCCGATCTCCATATCTAAGGTCCTTTCAGGGATTACTTACGTATTCCTCATGGGGGTTCTATTGGGAACACTTCTCTCCGCTTGAGAGGGTACTTTCTCTTCCTGATCTCGAGGGACCCCCTCGTTCCTGGAAGGGGCCAGAGGAGAGTCAATCATGTGCTCCAGATTTTTTTGTTTCATGTTTTCGTTCCCTGGTGGTGCAGCAGCGGAAGCATGGACTCCTCGAGAGGCAATCATTCTCTCTACAGCCTGGGCGATCATGGCATTTTGCTGATCCTGAGAAACGGTGAGGAGCTCCGGCTGGGTATTGGAAGGAGGTGGATCCTTGGGAATCCCACTTCCGGAGGCTCAAGAGATACCAGTTGTATTTCCCTCAGGTGCAGGAGGGTTATCCTCCAGTACTGTGGTTGAGGGTTGTTTCCCTATGTTCCTGTTTGAGGGAAAACCCGGGGGAGGCGGAGGAAAATGAGGGGGAGTGATATCTTCTCTCTCCTTAGTCTGCTTCATCAAATCCTATTCTCCGCCCATTTCGTATGGAACTTTCTCACTTCTTAGCTCGAAACGTTCCCATAGACGGCGCCAGTTGTTGCGTCAGAAAATAACGATTGGGGATACCAAATCTCCCTATCCGGATTACGGCGGTTGTGGGCTTAGATCGTCACCTTCCTTGCAAGCTTATCCAAGAATAATCCTCCTTCAAGCTCTTTAGAGACCTGCAAAAACACGCCGGAGGGGATTCCGACATGAAATCTCCGACGCTCAAGTCAGAACCTTTCTCGGGAGAATCAAAGAGGAATTTCCCTGTAATTCAAGGGAAATTCTCGCAAGTATCGTGGAGTTGTTTATATTTTCAGTGTGTTTCTTAGTAAAATCGTGTAGAGTGTGTTTGTAATGTAAAAACGTAATCAACAAAAGTGAACAAACCCACTTTTATACCTTTCCTCATTTCGTGGGAGAGAGCTAGAAAGACCCCCTCTCCCCCTTACTTCTCAACTGACCTTAAGACCCGGTCTTCTTGTGGACTTCTTCCATTCATCCTAACTACTTCCTCTTTGGGATTCGGTAATTAAAACTAGGTCCTTTGGGTCCCTCCGTGGACTGGATATATCCAACCTCCAAATTCTTGGGCCAAGGGCATGGACCGACAATATGGGCCAGAGGCCTAATTGTACTCATTTCCCTTTTTGGGCCTAGGGGTGTATTAATCATTCTCACCAAATTATCACTCCTAACAAGACGGACTTAATTCATCTTATATCCACGTGTCGTTATCCCCGAAGACGACATATTTTGTCCGCATCACATCATATCCCTAGTCTGAATAGAATACATATTTAGTTTTGATGGCCAAAATAGATCATGTAATCTAGTGTTAGATAATTATGTAATCGGATAGGTTATCTAAGCTGTTTATATAAAACTTAGTAGTTTAGTCTAAGTCTTTTCATCCAATCATTTTCTTATCTTTTCAATTAAACTCTATGTAGTTGCTCATTCCACCACCGCTTCCAAGTGATTGGAGTTTCTTTCGATTTTCAGAATTCTAATGCAACCTCCTTGGTGTCATGACGTAAGTCCAACATAGATTGTTTGAAGTTTCTCTTATATTTATATGTAAAGAAAGAAAGAAATAGTTGTTTGCATGAGAAGCTTCTTTTACTTGAAGTTGTAAATTTGTACTCCTTAATTAATTTTGTATAAAATTCATTTTGGGTTGGGCTGCTGTGTACTCAAGTACACGGTGTACTTGAATCCAACAATATAGAAAATATCAAGTATATATAGGATAAATAACACAATATTTAACAAAAGTCATTCTAGTCTAGTGATTTGTAAAATTAATAATAATTTCAACAATTTTCGAAATTTTATTTTATTTTAGCACCAATTTTTCCATATTAATAAAAGTGCAACAATTAATAACTAAATGGTGTATCATTAATAGAAATAAAAGTGCAAGTAATAAATAAATTTTTTTTTTAAATTAATAATAATTTAAAAAAAAAATTAGCACCATTTTTTGTATACATTATAAAAAAAGTGCAAGTACTAATAATATCATTAATTGCACTTACTAATAATATCATCAATAGTAATAAAAGTGCAAGTAAAAAAATAATAAAACGTGTAAAATTAATAATAATTTTTTTTAAAAAAAATTAGCACTAGTTTTTCTAGATTATGAAAGTGTGAAAATAACCAAAAGGTGTATCATTATCATACACTTTTCAATTATAAAATCATACACTTTTCAATTATAATAACATACACTTTTCATTAATATATAACTTACACTTTTCATTAATAGAAAATACATTTTTTAGTTATAATAACATACACTTTTCATTAAATAGATATACACTTTATAGTTATAATAACATACACTTTTCATTAATAGTTCATACATTTTGCAATTATAATAACATACACTTTTCATTAATATATAACTTACATTTTTCATTAATAGTTCATACACTTTTTAGTTATAATATAATACACTTTTCAGTTATAATAACATACATTTTTCATTAAAAACAATGTTGCATTTTTCAATATAGTAACTAACATACATTTTTCATTAAAATAACAAAGATACACTTTTTAGTTATAATAACATACACTTTTTCTATATGGTTGGACTCAAGTACTTGAGTACACAACAGTCCAACCCTAAAAGTTAAAATATGACCGTTGGCATTCATTTGACTAGTCAACATTTGATTAGTCAAAATCTACGAAGTACATGGTGTACTTGAGTGACTTTTTCCATTTATTTTTTTATGTTCTCGATCATCTTGCATTTAATTCAATGGTTTCTGTTATGACAAATATATAAGATCAATTAGTATAACTGCAAGTACCTGTGTAACTATTGGTCTAATACTTAAAAAAGTATAAAGAATTGGGGAATGAATAATTTATACTCGGCAAAAACTTATATGCAATATTGCATACATGCAATATGACTAATTAAGGTAAATTAGGTCAAAATTCGTGGGTCAACACGGGTCAACGCGGGTCAACACGGGTTAAAGTGGGTCAACCTAAATTAAAATATTTATTTTCACTCTAATATACTATTATTTTACTACATGACCAAAACTATGTTACTACAAGAACTAAATTTTGTTACTACAAGGTCAAAAGTGTATTATTACTACAAGTTCAAAAATATTCTGGACACTTATTTTTTGGGGGTAAAATTACTAAAATAATTTTGACTTATTCGGCTACAACATGACTAAAACAATGTTACTACAAGACCAAAATTTTATCACTACAAGGTCAAAAGTGTATTACTACATGTTCAAAAATATTCTGGAGACTTTATTTTTTGGTGAATTTTTCAGAATGTTTTGACATGTAGTATTAAATTTTTGGCCTTGTAGTGGTAATATTTTGGTCTTGTAGTAACAATATTTTGGTCATGTAGTAAACCACATGTTTGCAACCAGCGAATTTTCTGGGCAACCCGGATCCAGGATTATGACCCGCGAATTTTTTAAAATTGACTTAATTTTACTTTTGAACTTAGAGTTTTGACTTGCCTAATTGGGATGAAATGCATGTATGCAATATTTCACAAAAGACTAACCCTTTATACTCCGTATCACAATTTCTGTTTTTGATTTCAACTAGTATTTCTCCCGTGCCATGCACGATTTATAAATTAATAAATTTATATAAACAATGTGATGTTAATAAATGATTTTTTTGTATACATACAATAGTATAAGATTTTTTTTAGGACCATTAATTTTAATATTTTATTTGAAAATAAAACTTCACAAAATTAAGATTTGTCAAAAATAATTAATTGAGCATAATTAATAATTATTCATTTTATATAATCTTTGATAAGTAATAGTACTTTGTAATATTTTACAATAGTTATAATTACAGATACATAGAAGCATATCTATAAAATAGACATGAAGATACAATATTATATTCATGAAGAAACTCAAAGAAGAAAAATTGACGGGCATAGAGAAATGAGAGAGAAAATGAAAATAGAGAAAGAGAGAGAAAAATAATTTTAAAAGATGATATTTTAATGATGGGCCCTACAATAAATAATATTAAACTATTGCAACATTTTAGGCGAGAACTTGTTAGGAAAGCCACTATTCTGTTATTATATATATATAGATTTCAATGACAAAGTGGGATAGCTCAAGTGGTTAGAGCACCACTACCTAGGCCTTAGGTCCTGGGTTCGAGTCATGGGGAGGGGAAAAAACTTTCCATCAAAAAAATAAAATAAATATATATATATATATATATATATATATATATATAGATTTCAAGAATTGAGATTAGCGTAGTGATTCTTTCAATGAAGAATTGATTGCCGTGAAAGACATGTAATAAGCGTTATACTAAAATGGATATAAGGAATATACAAGAAAGAATAATATAATTAATTGGGTGAGAAATGGATATAAGGAATATACAAGAAAGAATAATATAATTAATTGGGTGAGAAACCGCTAATAACGGTTTAATAAAATGTAAATACTTACCACTTGATCTAATTTTTTTAATGAGTAAATGTTATCCATAAATTAATTTAAATAAAGTATAGTATTAACTTACATTTTGTATAATATTAATTTAAATATTAAATAGGAACAAGTTATAACTAGTATGTAAAAGTACAAGTAACTATAAAGTTTGAGTATGAGTAGACAATTTCTTATCCAAAATTAATAAAGATGAGTGAAATATTAGGAGTATGCGTTTCTTATCCAAAATTAGGTAAAGTCTAGTATGCACTCGAGTGCATGCTGTGCACCCTAGTCTATGTGTCCTTCACTTTTCAATTATTACTAAAAATATTATTATACAGTTTAATAATTGAAAAGTGCAATACCATTTACCAAAAAGTGCAACATGGACTAGGGTGCACAACATGCACTCGAGTCCATAGCAGACCAACCCCCCAAAATTAAATTAAAGGCGGTAACAAAATAGAGAAGGTTGAGATATGACACGCAGGATATCATTAGATTCAGAAATATATGAGATAAACATATTTTAATTGACCTATTTCAAGAGATTTTGATATATTCTCAATTATTTAATTGAATTTTGACTTATTATATTATAATTAATTTAAAATTGCACCATATAATGTAAAATGAGTTGTTTCAATTTCTTATATTTTATGATTGGAATTAGAAATTATAATTTATTTTTCGTCAGTTAAGTTTCTTTTTCTCGTCTTAACAAATTCACAACACAAGTATCAAAAAACGAATACACAATTTCTTCAAGACTTTAGATTTTTCTTAAAATTTTAATTTTTTTTATTTACCATTAATTATTTTTTTCATTTTCAATTCAAATCGTTATAGATTATAGGTTTTAAGAGATTAATGTATTTTCATATATTTAACCGTGAATAATAATATAAATATGAAATATTTTAATTTTATTAATAAACATATAAAATGTCCCCCTTTAATTTCATATTACACTTTTTTTTATATTTTTTTAAAACTGTGTGCAATGATGTTAAGGTTGTGAATTCTCTTGAGATGATGAAAGTATTTATTTAGGGTTGTTCTGCTATGGACTCGAGTGTATGTTGTGCACCCTAGTCCATGTTGCACTTTTCAGTTTACTGACTTACACTTTTTGATAAATATTGCATTTTTCAGTTTATTGACTTACACTTTTTGATAAATGGTGTTACACTTTTCAATTATTAAACTGTATAATAATATTTTTAGTAATAATTGAAAAGTGCAACACCATTTACCAAAAAGTGTAAGTCAGTAAATTGAAAAGTGCACATGGACTAGGGTGCAAAACATGCACTCGAGTGCATACTAGACTTTACCATTTATTTAAACAAGAATAATAATAATAATAATATATCTTGGTGTACATATATTTCTTTTGAAACGTATCTATTGGCCCCCTACCCAAAATCCAAAATCGGTTGGAATAACAAATGCGATCCTATTATGATAAAGTAAAATATATTTAATAACTTGTGTCGGAATTATGTTAGAGTAATTTATATATTTGTAGATGTTGTTAATTCTTAAATATCTTAACATTATCAACAACATCTAAATTTGACCTTCTTTTCTGAAATGCTACATTAAATGTTAATCTAAATGTTGTCGCATTTCTGGCAGGATCTAGAAGCTTCTACAAGGATCTGGAACCTGGAAGATTCCAGAACATTGGAGAACATGCTAGAACAGCCTAGATGCATTTGGAACGACCTGGAGCAGGCTAGAAGGATCTAGAAAGATCATGGAAGTTGTGCAAGTTGAGTTTCCTAAAAAATAGGACCTCAATGTGGAAGCCTCTAGAATTCGTATCCCACATCTATAAATACCCATTGAAGGCTTCATAATTCAGTGTGCTCTATTCGATCAATATCCTAAACCGAGCGTTCATCCCTGTTAGGAAATTGTGGCCAATAGTTCTACATTATAGTTCATACGTTGTATACCACCCGTATGACTGTGTGTCTTCTTATCTATTGAGAGTGTAATCATTAGATAGACTAGGCATTTCGACAGTGTATAATTTATACACTTAGTTCGTTTTCTAGACTTGGCACCTGCCTCGTTTATAGTTTCGTTGTGAAAGTTATTGTTGTAACATTTCACACAACATTTGTACTTGAAGATAAGTATTGATTTTACGCCATAAGGCAGACATTTTTATTTATAAAATCTATGTTAAAAGTATTTCCATTGTGTCTCGTTTGTTTTTAGTGTTTCAAGTCTTCCGCTGTGTATCTTAATTTCTGACATTCTGTTAGAGTCAGTGTTGCACTATTTATCTCAACATTCTGTGCAACATTTATCTACTTATACTTAAACACTTCATACATACACCACCCACACCACACTTTCAATATCATCCTAATTTTAGAAATATAATAAAATTTAAGTTCATATTTAATAAACAAATTAGAGTTGAAATAAAAATTTATTATTTCTATATGTACGACTTGTGTGTTCCAACAAAAAAAATTTCACCCTAGGCTTTAGTGGGCTTTAATGGATTGGGCCATTTGCGGAAATGTGCAATTGGTAGGATATGGTTTATTCCACATTTCCACAAGCTCGTTATTAATAATTATATCAGTTTATAACAAAATATTTATATTTGAAGAAGAAGGCTTTCAACTTAGAGTTGTCCAACCATTTTCAAACCAGCAATTTTCAATTTCGAACCAGAACCGAAACCATCTTAAAATCGGAGATGTGTATTACACGGTTCGATTTCGGTTCGGCCCTCTTAGAAATCGAAATCTTCGGTTCCCGATTTGAACCGACGGTTTGAACATATTTTAAATTTTTTTCTTATATAGGAAGGGCCCTGAGTTGTCATATTTTACTTGACAAATACTTGTGTGTACGAGTTACATGATACCACTTGATCCAATTTTCTAAATGGGTGAATGTTACACATGAGTTATGACAAATATAGTATAATATTAGTTCAAATAGAGTATAGTATTAGTTCAAATACAGTATAGTATTAGTTCACATATTGTATAGTATTAGTTCAAATATTAAATAGGAACAAGTTACATGTATATAATTGATACACAAGAGTGCAACCCATTTTACTTCAACGTCCACCTGCAAGCTTTCTATTTTGTCATTTTGGTTCGTCCGCCTACAAGCTTTTCATACTCTTTATGACATAATATATTTTTATTTTTTATTCTCACACTTCACTTTATATCTTACTTTTTCTCTTTGTCTCAATCACATCATTTGTACTATATCTATTGTTTAATTAACTTTCTTAATTTATGTGTCCAAAAATTGTGAAAATTTTATAGTCGAACGGAGAAAATATATCATTTTCGCGTGGAACATGGGGTGGGGCCCATGCAAAAAGTTAGTACTACAAGTTACAACTAAACTAAGGGGCTGTATTCAATTGAGATTCTATTGAATTTTTTTGTACTTTAAAAAGTCAGTGGATTTAGAAAATTCATAGAGTCCATGTAGAGTTTGACTGACTTTTTTATTGATTTATATGGATTTTCATAGACTTGACATGATTGTTAAATATATATTTTTTATTGATTTACATAAATTTTCATAAACTCTGGTGCTGGAACTATTGATGCAAATGTATATGAAATACACTTGTATATGCCCTGGACCCGTTCTAATTTATTATGTCCCGGACCAACCCCGCGCCCCGTATAAGTCCTGGATAGTCACTCCGGACCCGCACCGTTTTTTCATATCATGTTGAATTTATTTAAGTTGTTTCTCACAATTGAAAACAATTTTTCCATGCATATATATATATATATAATATAAAAAATATTTTACCATTAAAAAAAATATTGAAACAATTCACAATAATATAAATATTTTATTATATATTATATATATATAAAAAATATTTTACCATTAAAAAAAATATATATAATTTATATAATAATTCGGGTCAGGTCGGATACTCATGGAGACCTGATCCGTTCACATTGGGGCGGGACAGACTCGACCCGTTCTCACTACGAGGCGGATCCGACCTGACCCAAAGCTCGCGGGGCGGGTACCCGTGGGTTGGGTCAATATTGTCATTCATACTTCTAACCTTTTGTCTTTAGAGTTTTTTTGAAAGAATTCATTAAAATTTCTAGTATTTATATTTTTTGAGGAGGATAGGGTATTAAAATTTATAGACGGTTGAATACCCAAAGATTTTTTAAAACTTTTTAAAATTCCGTATTGAATACCTCAAAATTTTTAAAAACTTATAAAAATCCTAATTAAATACCCCAAAACTTTAAAAGCCTAAAAAATTTCTACAGAAACCACGGCCAATACACCCCTGCAATAAAAGAATTACATGACTAGCAATAAAAGAATTACATGACTATTTCCAATGGACTTCACGGAAATATGCAAAATGAGATGCCAATTTTTAATTTAAAAAAGGAGAAGAAAACAGAATCGACAAAATCGGCAGTTTCAAAACAGCAAGATTTGAAACCGTAATCGCAAATTCCAAAACAGGAGCAAGTCTATTTCAACTTACTAGAACTTCATTTGGATTGAACTGAACCAGTTCAACTAAGAATTTCGAACAATTAAATTTATGTTACATCTAAATAGAAATAAATTTCTAATTCATCAAATCATGGCACACCAATTTAAAATAAAAAATGAAATAAATTTCTAATTCAAGAAATTATGGCACATCAATTCAAATAAAAAATGTGAGGGATGCTTTATATTTAAAAAGAAAAAAAAAATCTCTAAAGTTTGACAAGTGTTAAATTTGAGGCAAGGGTTTTCTGCCATTTGTCATTGAAGTTCAAAAGCGAATTAAGAGTGAGAATAAATGAATAAAATGAAAGTATAACAGAAAATTAGCTTGTAAAAGAAAACGAAAGAGAATGAGTGATTGAAAGAAAAACAAGTGGTATGATTATATAAAAATAAGGGCATGTTTGCTTCATGTGTTAGGATAAGATGGGTTAAGATGTGGTGGGAGGCTAGATAAACTTAAGGGGAGGCTAGATAAACCCAAGGGGAGACTAAATTGTCTAAACCCATGAAATCTAGTTTATAAATTATAAACTCGGGTCAAGATATTTAAAGTTATGAGAAATCAAACATGGGAGAAGATGTGTTTACATATCAAACCTATCACTAAACCCCCCTAAACTCATGAAGCAAACATGGCCTAAGTATATATGTGTAAGAGATGAAGAGAGATGGGGAGGGATAGGTGAGGGATGACATATCCTAATCACAATGAGGTCACCCAGAACTAAACACACCCTATAGGGCATGTTTGTTTCATGGGTTTAGGGGAGTTTAGTGATGAGTTTGATATGTAAATTCATCTTCTTCCATGTTTGGTTTCTAATAACTTTAAACATTTTGACTCGAATTTATAATTTGACCCGATTTTTATAAACTAGATTTCATGGGTTTAGACAACCTACCCTTCCCTTTAATTTATAAAGCCAGGGTTTACATATCCCATAAATGCTAGAGAGGGAGAGAGAGACACTTCACCCTCTCTCTAAAATATATCTTCTTCCACACACCATCTCCCTCACATACCACTATCACCACAACACCACCTCCCCCTCCCCTATCTTCCCCCATATTGGTGTCGTTGCTCTTCTAAGTTGTTGTTAACTAGTCTTCAACTGTCAGTCGCCACCACTCCTCTTCTTCTTGCACTATCTTCGATTTCAACTCAAACTTTTTGAAGCTTTATTTTGGTGTAAGTGTTTGGAGCAACGACTTATCTTTCCAACGACACTGCTCATTGGTCGAGGTGGTAGGTGTTTGGACCAACGACTTCTAAACAGCCAATTGGTAGATTGATCCGCTGACTGATGGAGATGAAGCCGCAAGTCTGTTCCTGGACAAGTTTGACCGACTCCTAGTTGATAAAGCTAAATCCAATGAATCCAATTAATTACTTAAGACTCTATTTAATTATCTTCTTAATTAAGTCTCTTGGGATACTGTGTTATTTAAGAATCTAGATTATTATTTAAAGCTAGGAAATAGAATTGTATTCGGCAGATTGAATATTGATATTAAGAATTGGGTTGGAAACCCCTTTGAGTGATTCTTCTGAGTGTACGTAGTACCACAAAGATCATCTCTATATCCAATTTTTGTGTTGTTTACTTCCGTTGCTGCATCAGTTGGTAATCAGAGACCAGGTACGATTTTTTATGATGATACCAATTTTCAATGAATATTTTGATGAAAAATGAAGCTAATTGTGATTCCGAGTCGAGTGCGAATCGTTCCGAAGAGGGAAATAATGATGGAGAATGAAGCTGCAATCGAAGAATCATTTCTAATTTTCTACAAGATATTTATTTAGTCAAATTAATCAATTTGAATCCTTTCAAACCCATTTAATTTACTGTCATTTAATTGTTTTGACTACTAATTTGTAAAATTCTTTAAATAGTATATGTGGCAGTGTGAAATGTCAATTCAGAAATATAGAAAATAAAATCTTAAGGTTTCATCCTTAATCGATATTGTGTTTTCTGGATATTTCATTATTGAAATCAACGGTTCTCACTTCATTTTATTCGTAATTGATATTGTATTTTTTTTTGGATATTTCTTTAAGAAATCAACGGAGTATTTCAATTGTGACGCTTCCTGCATCAGTTGGTATCACGTTGCCGGAATCACAATCCTTGATGCCGCCTCATCGCCAACCTTTGGGGCAGGATAACGCTCGAATGGAACAACAATTGGATCTTCTAACACAACAACTTGCACATCAGGGTGAACTGCTTAGGTAAATTGCAGCCCTCACACTCGGCACTGATGGCGCTCATGCTGCCCCTCGTAATCAACCTGATGGTGGTCGCGACGCCTCAAACCCATAAATCCATGATTCCTATGACGACGAAGCGACAATCGATAACCCTTTTGCCCCCTGGCACGATGACACCATCCTCGTCCAGACCATGGCTCACGATGGGAATCATGTATTAAAGTCGACCAACCTGAATTCACTGGATCGATGGATCCAGATGCCTTCCTTGACTGGTTAGTTGATGTCGAAGAGGTATTGGATTACAAGGACGTACCATCCGATCGTTGGTTCACACCCGTCTACGTGGTCGTGCAGCCGCATGGTGGAATCAATTAAAAGCAGCCCGTCTTCGCCAAGGGAAATCAAAGATTTCTTCGTGGGAAAAATTCGTAAAGCATCTACGCGCTGAATTTTTGCCCTTCCAATATGATCGCACCCTCTACAAAAAACATCAGAGCCTTCGCCAAGGCTCTCGCTCCGTGAATGAGTACACCGAAGAATTTTACAAGTTTCTGGCACACATTGACTTATCTGAAACGCAAGATCAGTTGGTTTCACGATATATTAGGGGCCTGCGGCTGAATTTTCAGGACACCCTCAACTTGCTCTCCCCAAGTTCTGTTTCCGAGGCACATCAACGCACAGTTCTTTTGGAAAACCAATTGGCACGTCGTTCGCTCGCTCCGTTTGCACCTGCACCACCGCGAACCCCTCTATTGTCACCAACTTCGGCCCCTCGCGCGCCTATGGAAAGAGGCTCCAGCTCACAGCCTACACCTAAAACTCCCTCACCACCTACGGGGACCTTTGCTCATCCCGGGCAGTGCTTTGCATGTAGAGAGTCTGGCCATTTACGGGCTAATTGCCCCCGTTGTGGCGCCCGCGGCCTGCTTCTAGAGGATTTTCAAGAAGACAATACTAAGTACCATGGACCCCCCATATTTGATGAAGAGCGGCAACTTGCTCCATAAGAGGAGATACTCACTGGCGATGTGGGTCAGAATTTTGTGATGCGGCGTACATGTTTGGCTCCGAGACGCTTAGTGGATGAATTTCAGCGCCACACCATTTTTGAGTCGACATGCACAATTAATGGAAAAGTATGTCGCTTTATCATCGATTTAGGATCTTGCGAAAATGTGATAGTCGCTACTGCGGTTGATAAATTGTCTATCGCTTCTAAAGCACATCCTAATCCATATAGTCTCGCTTGGCTGCAACGCAATAATAATATCACTGTCAATCGTCGTGCTTTGGTTTCATTCTCTATCGGTGCTAATTACTCGGATTTTGTTTGGTGCGACATTGTACCAATGGACGTTTGTTATCTCTTGCTAGCGCGTCCGTGGCAATATGATCGCGAGGTAATCCATCACGACAAGCAAAATTCTTACGGCTTTTATTTTAAGGGAGTTAAATACACGTTGGTTCCTCTCATTCCTCGGCCTTTGGCATCGGCACCAGACAACCCAGTTGTGCTTCTGTCCCATAAAACTTTCTTGCATGAATTGGAGAATGAACCGTTTGCCATATTGCTCATGGGTCGTGATTGTGTTATTAATGATGCTACACCGCAACCTGTTGTGCCATTATTGGAGGAATTTCTCGATATTTTTCTAGATACTCTTCCGGATTCGTTGCCTCCTCTACGTGATATTCAAAATCACATAGATCTCATCCCGGGGGCACCCCTACCTAATCGACCACACTACAGAATGAGCCCGGCGGAACATGTCGAATTACGTCATCAAGTTGAAGAGTTGTTGAGTAAAGGCCATGTTCGCCAAAGCCTTAGCCCTTCTGCGGTACCTGTATTGCTCTTTCCAAAAAAAGATGGACTGTGGCGAATGTGCGTTGACAATAGGACAATTAATAAAATCACTATTCGTTATCATTTTCCGATACCTCGGTTATACGATTTGTTGGATTAGTTGAGCGGCGTAGTCATTTTTAGTAAGCTGGATTTATGGAGTGGATATCATCAAGACGACTTTCAAGACTCGGGAAGGCCTATTCGAATGGCTCGTTATGCCATTCGGTTTATCCAACGCTCCAAGCACATTCATGAGGGTCATGAATCAGGCCCTTCGCCCCTTGATTGGCTCATGTGTGGTCGTCTATTTTGATGATATATTGGTGTATAACAAATCTAAGGCCGAGCACTTGACATATCTACGAAAGGTTTTTCTGATTTTGCGCACATAAAAATTATATGCATCCCCGACTAAATGCAGCTTCCTTACGGCCTCTGTCTTGTTCCTCGGATTTCGAATTTCTTTCGCTAGAATAAGTGTCGACTCTCAGAAGGTAGCAGCGATCCGTGATTGGCCAACCCCGGTGACTTTGACTGAAGCTCGTAGCTTTCACAGACTGACGTCATTCTACAAGAGGTTTATTCCTCATTTTAGCGCGCTCATGGCCCCCATCACGGACACCATGCATGGCAGGACCTTTTCTTGGACCTCGGATGTAGAGCATGCATTTCAATTGGTAAAACAAAAATTGACGAATGCCCCTTTACTTGTCCTCCCCGATTTCTCAGCTCCATTTGAATTACATTGTGATGCCTCCAAGATTGGGATAGGAGCTGTTTTAAGTCAAGGAGGCTGCCCTATCGCTTATTTCAGTGAGAAGGTGAATGGTGCGCTAGCTCGATATAGCACTTACGATCTCGAGTTCTATGCCGTTGTTCAGGCCATCCGTCATTGGCGCCATTACCCTTTTTAGAAGGAGTTTGTATTATAAACTGATCATAAGTCGCTCAAGCATTTGGCGACACAAGATAATCTCTCCGCTCGTCATGCAAAGTGGTTATCCTTTTTGCAACAATTCACCTTTGTTGTGAAGCATCAATCGGGCGCTTCTAATCAAGTCCCTGATGTGCTCAATCGGCGTCACTGCCTTATCTCCGACATGCGTATCGAGGTACCAGGTTTTTCTGAATTTTGTAGCCTCTACGGGACTTATATTTTTTTTGGCCATATTTATTCCCAGCTTGCCACGGGACAGGTTGAGGGATATGCAATTGTGGAGGGCTACCTTTTTCAAGGTGTTCGTTTGTGTGTGCCAGATTGTAGCTTGAGAGTCTTGATTATTTCAGAAGTTCATGGAGCAGGCCATGTTAACCGGGATCGAACTACGGATATGGTGCTTCGAAGGTATTTCTGGCCTACAACCCGAAAAGAAATTGACTGCTATGTTAAAAGATGTCGCGTATGCCAAGTCTCAAAAGGTTCCTCGTCGAATGCCGGATTGTACCGCCCTTTACCAGTTCCATCGCAGCCTTGGGTGGCATTGAGTATGGATTTTGTGCTCGGTTTGCCCCGCACCGAACGTGGCAACGACTCCATTTCCGTGGTTGTGGATCATTTTTCAAAAATGGTCCACTTCATCCCATGTAAGAAAACAGCGGATGCCGTGAACGTGGCACAACTATTCTTTCGTGATGTGTATCGTCTTCACAGTTTGCCTTTGTCTATTGTTTCTGACCGGGACACCCGCTTTCTCAGTCACTTTTGGAGATCATTATGGCGTATGGTGTGCACCAATTTGCATTTTAGTAGTGCGTATCATCCTCAGATTGATGGTCAAACAGAGGTCGTAAATCGATCTTTGGGCAACCTTCTACGCTGTTTGGTTGGAGAAAAGCCCAAATCTTGGGATATTATTTTACCACAGGCTGAGTTTTCACATAATATGGCAGCCAATCGATCCACTGGCTTGTGCCCTTTTCAGGTGGTATATGGCATCGTCCCCCGAGCTCCGATTGATTTGTTGTACTTTCCGACTATGCAGCTCGTTGACAAGCGTGTAAAGGAGCTTGTCACTGAGTTGCAGTAGCTCCACGCTGATACTGCTGCCCGTCTTACTGCTGCAAATGCCAAGTATAAGTTACATGCGGACGCTTGTCGCCGAGATGTGGAATTTGCCGTCATTGATTATGTTTGGGTTGTTCTCACAAAGGATCACTACCCGTCCCGTGAATACAACAAGTTGTCCTCACGCAAGATAGGCCCTGTTGAAATTGTGGAAAAAATTAACCTGAATGCTTATCGTCTGCACCTTTCGAGCCATATTCGCACATCTAATGTGTTTAACGTTAAACACTTGGTTCCATATGTGGGGGAGAATTCACCCGGAGATGACCGACTCCTAGTTGATAAAGCTAAATCCCATGAATCCAATTAATTACTTAAGACTCTATTTAATTATCTTCTTAATTAAGTCTCTTGGGATACTTAATTAAGTCCTGTTATTTAAGAATCTGTTGCCGCATCACTAACCCTTTTTAGTTTTTAAATTTTTAGTTTGTTGCTTATTAGGTGTTTTTCTTATTCTTAGTTGTTTGGCAATTTTTTTTGTATATAACATTTTTTAAAACGTGTATTGCAAATGTAACAAAAATGGGGGAGTTTTTCAAAATAGTCACAGTCGAGTTTCACAGTCGCGCCTGTCTTAAAGTCGGGTTCCACAGTCGTGCGTCTGACACGTTTCTTAAATTATTTATTAAATTAATGAAAAATAAAATAAAAAAAATATTTAAATAGAGTCAAGTATAGTAGTAGCGCTTCTGTCAGGGATGGGACAACCGTGTCGGGCGTGCTTACGCTCTGTTCGAAAAAAAGTAAAAAAAATAATATTTTAAAAGAGTCCATTCTTGCATTTGCGCCTCTGGTAGTGAGGTCAAAACTCCTCTTTTCCAATGTTTGAGCGATATTCTATCCCACTCCCCATTCAACTACCGTTATTAATTTACCCCACCTCCCCACTCCCCTTCATTACTCCCCCACATATATTCTTCCATTCTCCATCTTCTCCCTTTTGTGTTGAAGACACAATTTTTTTTTTAAATATCTCCTTACATATCAATTATCATGCACTTGTAAACTTGGTAAAAATATTATTCACACCTACAACTTGAGGTATATTATAACTTGAGGTATATATATGCAAATTTATTGTTTATGTATTACGTAGTTTATTATATTTGTTTAATTTTTTTTTTTTTACTCTTCTCAGGTTGTTTAATTTGCTTACGGATTTCGAACGTAGAATCAACAAAAGGACCATTTATTTGAAGAATTGAACATATTCATGTATTTTATTTCATTAAAAAGAAAATTAAATATATAGACATACCCTTATTTTATTTCTTTGATGTTCATATTATTTTTATTGAGTATTGATTTTAAGTGTGCAAACAGTGTGGGATGGAGGTTTTTAATTTTCAAATTACGAGTTTTCAATTTTTCATTTGAACCCCAGGTTTTTTTTTTACACCTCTGACAATATAGAGAGAAAAAAAATGTTTTTGTAAAACGCGATTATGCATGTCATATGCTAGCCAGCTATATGTGCGTTGTATCTGCGCATGTGAATTAATATATAGTAAGTAATACAATATAGACAAAATAGTAATCTTCAAATTTGGCATATGATAATATTATCAGCTTAGATAAGTTGTCTATACACTCTACCTTTAAACGAACTCCTGAAATGGACAGTGAAATTGGTTCACGTAATAGTCGATCTAGGCTTGACCGCCCAAGTTGCAGATTCTTCAATTATTTGGCAAATTTTTTTGTATATAACATTTTTTAAAACGTGTATTGCAAATTTTAAATACTTAAATCTAATTAATAGTTATTATTATAATATTGATTTTTCATCAACTGGTGAAAGATAGAAAAAGAAGGGAAGTTGAAAAACCATTGTCCCTATGTTTATATATTTGAATGGAAATGGTAATGGATATGAAAATGGAAATTGGATTTGGATGATTGAAAGGTAAAAAGAAAAAAACAATTGAAACACTCTAATTTTACATCAATTCCTCTGTTTCACTTCATATTTAACATATATCATCTTTATTATTATGACACATTAATTATTTGTTGTTTGATATGTATCAATAAAATGATATCGATGATCTTGAGTTATACCTTCGTATGCATGCTTGCAGAAAAATAATACCATCCACTAATAAATTACTAATAAAAATATATTATAAAAGAAGAATTTAATAAAAACCTGTTTTCACTCTTAACAAATAATAATAATTAAGAGCAGCACAAAACCCTCTTTCTCGATTTTTTTTTATAATTTGGAACTTGTAGTTATAATTTAGAATAATTCAATAATAAAATTCACTATTTAATTGTTAGAATTTATTTTTATAGGATGAATATTAATTGTATTAATATTATTTGGTGCCTAATGTGATTATGACTATTTTTTACTCAAGTTTATATTTTATCATTAAATACTTATGTACACAATTTTCAGGATGGAAAACGAGAATATTCGTATGGGACCAGAAGATAATTCTGTATTAAACGAACAAGCCTCACATCGTTCTGGCACTATTTACGTCAACGCCAATCAAACTGATAATGTGTTGATGGTCTATCAAGGAGCTGTAAATATCTTCTGGACCAATAGGGAAAATGATGATCCAGAGGACGTACAACTCCACCCTCGAGTGATAGACGTGTTAGAGAAAATGGGCCTTTACGGTCCTTTTAGGTGTGGACCTTTGAAACTGGATCGTCATCTTATTACTGCACTAGTGGAAAGATGGCGCCCAGAGACACACACCTTCCACTTTTCGATCGGGGAGGCCACTATAACATTACAAGATGTGGCTATTTTATGGGGGCTATCGATAGAGGGAGAGCCAATTATATGTCCGGAATTGAGACACTCACCAACATAATGGTAGAGATATATTAACACTTGGCTAGGGTTTCGGCCAATTCAGGGTCTCGGTCTTCTGTTCGATTGTTATATTTATATTTTTTAGAGGATGTAACGAGAGCTGGAACCTATAGTTGGGGAAGTGCAGTATTGGCCTTCCTATATAGAGAGTTATGTAAGGCTGCAAATGCTCGTGTGAATTCCATTTTTGGAGCATTGTCCTTATTACAGGTAATTGTTAATATATAACAACGTACTTTTTATATATTCATTTTATATTGTAAATATTTTTTTAAATATTTCATTCTGATTGCAGATTTGGGCATGGACGAGAATAAACGTTATTAAACCTTTAAATATACGTAACATGCTTGTAACATGGCCAATGTTTGGTGTGAACAATCGCTATTTGGGACTTGCTCCGTATGGGTCTAGGTATGTTTTTTATACATAAAATACATTTATTTATTTATACTTATCGTGTTATTTATTTATACTTATTGTGTTATATATAAATTATAGGTGGAGTAGCTATCATGACCATACTAGAAGTGTGAGAAACTCTATTCGTGTACATAGAGATATATTTGATCGTTTGATAGACTCACAAGTAAGAAATTATCTCATATCACTTAACATATTTGATGGTTTGCTAAACTTAAAAATAAGTAATTTTTTATGCAGTTTGAGTGGCAACCTTACGACATGGATTCGCCGGAGATATCATGTCTTTCACCCCGTTGTCTCAATTGGAATTGGATGTCAGAATGTCCACTAATCAATGTTAGTATAGTGGAGATGCATCACCCGAATCGAGTGTTGAGGCAATTCGGTTTTATCCAAGGCATTCCACGTGTGATAGACTCTCATCATGTGTCATTGCACTCCGTCGATCGGAAAGGGCGGGACGGTTGCAACTGGGCTCATGTACATAATGTTTGGATTGAATAGTGGAATAGTAGAAGCCCTTTTAGACCAACTCGTCCCATCAATGGTAGAACTTCTGTAACCAATGATTATATGCAGTGGTACCGTCGAATTACATGACGTATAATTTCCCCTAATGAGTACACCGTGGAGGTTCAGGGGTTCCAGCCACCAAGGACTTCTTTAAGAGATCAAGTGGTACAAGTTCATTCATTTATTATGTTCATAGCAATATGGAATAAAATAATATATACATACATAAAACTCCACTTATTTTTTTCCTTACAGATTCAAATGTTCTCTCGTTTTAGAATTAGTCAACGTCGGACTAGAACTACTAGTGCAGCCTCATTGTTGGAGTACTATAATGAGACGAGTCATATCCTCGACGAGGTGGAGCCTATTATGGACATACCTCTGTACCTTGCAGATCCACCAGTTGTTGACAACACAGAGGCTGAATGAGAGACCTCAACACATCAGAGACGAAGTAGCGCAAGACGTGGAGATGTTGAACCTTCAACGTCTAGAAGTCGAAGAAGACGTTCATCGGTAGAACCAAACGAGTCTCCTTATTTATACCCATCTTATTCACAAAATGGTACGTAATTTACAATAAAAATTAATTATTTGTTACACTAACAAGTCAAGTGAAAATTACCAATTTATTTTATTATTGCTATAAAGTGACAGATGCTCGACCATCAAGAAGATATGAAGACAATTATAATGTGCCTCAGCCTGATAATTATATGTACACTACTCCTGTTACACAAACGGGTACGTAATTTACCAATTATATGATTAAAGTTTAATTACATACTTTGTATTCTTTATTTTACAAATAATTTTACATTGTGTTTTTTTTTTTTCAGTTAATTTTGCATCATGGCCAGATAAGTCTCATTATCACCAGGGACTAACATCTTTTACTTCATTATTGAATTCGACTGCACCTTTGAATGAGTATGAATGTCGTCTAACTTACAATTCCTCGCCTATTCTATTTACGGGTATTAGTGAATTCGGTGGTCCAAGCACACAAGATCATGATGAAGATTATCATAATGAAGATGATCAACAGGAACATGGGTATCAACCTCGTCATAGTATACGAATTGTACGTCCGCCGCCATGTGGCACATGAGGCCGAATACATCACCCCCACCCCTACCCCTACCCCTAATTGTATAATATAATGCAAATTATTTTATTAATTTTCAAAACATGTTTTGGACATTAAGTCATTTGATAACATTAACTTATATTTCAAAACAAGTATAAGTTATCTAAACATGAAGAGCAAATATAAGTGGAAAATAGAAGTCACATATCCTATTTATATTGTAAGATAAATAAAAGTAGCATAAAAATTAAAACATATCAACATATCATATACTTTGATACAAGATTAATTGAAATCATGAGCACGTCTTCGACGCCAATCGGAGATTGTTGACACGAGAGATGGAGTTGGAAATAAGATAGTTAACATATCCCACAAAGGTTCGTCACTATCATACCTATACGAGTATGCATGGTCATCCAGCTAAATAAGAAAAATTAAAAAACAAAAAAAAAGATTATAAAAGTTCATTGTAAATCTAATACATAAAAGACAAGTTAAGAATCATACCTCCAACCAAAACTCCCAAACCTCAGGCGAGGCACAAATCGTGGTGAAGTCCCTATCCCAGATGCATTGCCCCTTAGTGTTGATCATCATGTACCAACAATCATCTCGTTCCTTTAACAATGAAATTCGCTCTTTAACATGGTCAATGGTATAATTCTGATTTGAAAACTTTCGATTAAGCCAGGTTGTAGCGTTGACTATGGACTGACTATTGTCGGCTCCCCCAACTATCCATCTACTTATAGAATGTTCATAACAGAGACACTGAGCAAGAGACAAATCCGCATCAGGAGTCCAGACACAATCATTCTCACACCTCTCGAAGTGGTTCTTCGCCTTCCATTGAATCGTCATTACAATCTACACAAAATGGAGAATATCATTAATTAATAAAGACTAATTGATGTAGACCACGTGTTTCACATAAACAATGGAATTATAATCAACTAACATTAAAAAATGAATTGAAAATGAAACTAACATTACAACATTATAAGAGTCAACGACGTGACGCAAATCCTTGATTTGAAGGTCCAGCTCAATCTTGTGATTGGTATTGTTGCCTAGCGCGTGTTTGCGCCCAATCCATCTCGTTATGGATCCTAGACGTCACGTCCCGACGCTTTATCCTACGCTCTGGATTATGCTTCAATTCGAACAATGGTTTGTCCCACTCTTCAATATCTGACAATGGCACGAAAAAACCAGAGGGGTACGTCCTAGAATACGCATTTGTACTGTAAACATCAGGCACAAACAATGTTGGATCAACTTTGTACTGTCTACACACTTCAAGTACATGAGAGCATGGAAAACCATTCACCATCCAATTACCACAAGTACATTCACGTTCTCTTAGTGAAACTATACTCGTATAATAACGCGTCGATCCAACCACAGACGTAGTTACCTTGGTTGTTTGTCTTTGAAGATCGTAGCGTTCCACTTGATGCGTCATTCCCAATCTTTGCTCGGCGTCAAATTTTTCCAAAACGTGATTGGGCCACCTCTGATTCCTCTGTCGTAGATTCATTAATTCTTCTTGACGATTAAAAAAGACATTTTTCGCCCGCATAAATGTCACACTCATGATGGCATTGATTGGAAGACGGCGCACACCCTTCAGAACACCATTGATTGTTTCAGACATGTTTGTCGTCATAATACCATTGATTGTTTCGGACACGTTATCAGAACACCATTGATTGTTTCGGACACGTTTCAACGCTTGCCATGCCTTTTGATAAGAAATAGTGTAATTATATTTTTTTTCAGCATGCTCCACAACAAGTTTGACATTGTATCTTGGATCAATGTGCACCAAGCTCTCCATGTCAACTTCAAGCAAGTTTTTAAAAAGATTTCTATGAGCGTTTGAGCTCGTATCCATAAGACAGGAATGCGGTGAGCCCAACTGGCTGTTTTTCCAACAATTATGTTTTTTACTCAAATTTGCACGTAACCACCACTGACAATTTTGCGATGCTGGACGATGGTCAATACCATCGTTAGTGTTTTTCTTACACACAATTTTCCAAATGGTCGGTGTGCTCTGCACAACTCTATACTCACGTCTTGCATGACGAACCGAGTAATCCTTCACGACAGATTGCATTTATTTTTTATTTGTGAAAAACATTCCTTTCCACAAAACTCCATGCTCTTCATTGTACATATTAGTCTCACTTGGAATACCTATTGAATCAATAGGTATTTCCTTTTAAGCTGATGTAAAAAATGGAATATTTGATAAATTTGGATGTGGTGGCACCCTTGGCATTTGATCATCATATGGATGGCAATACCCAAGTGTTGGACCCTCGTCATCGGATGAACCCTCCTCATGACCTGAATCAGTACTATCTTCAAAAAGTATATCGTCATCATTACTCTGATCTGTATCAAATGCCGGGAGATCAACTATCATAGAATTATGCTCGGCGACCTCATTTGTAATATCACGAGGTAGAACATTACGATCATATCCACCGATTGAGTTGTGTTCATCTGCCCACGAATCCCAAGATAGTGGGGCCTCATTTGTAACACCAGATTGATAGTGATGGTTATGATCATAACCACTGACATGCTCATCTACCCATGAATCCCAAGCTCGTGGGGCCTCGTTTGTAACACCAGATTGATAGTGATGGTTATGATCATAACCGCTGATATGTTCACTTGCCCATGCATTAAGGGGTGCTTGTGGAGGCAACTTCATTTCAGACTCAACTAATAACTCAACCAGATTGAGATGTGTATTCAGACTGAAAAAAAATGAAGGTCACGGTTGCTCTTAATAGGGCAGCTTAACGACGCATCTCCATTATTAATTACGGAAGACACATTCAACGAATAAATATTCAGATCTAAATCCCGTGATCTCAGATAACTCACGTAGTAGATCGTCGAAATCAATCCTACGGCCAACTCGTGTCGAGCCAACAATAACTCCGCAAGAGCGTACTAAAATTCCTATATCTTCCGGAGTGGCCATATCTTCAAAAAGTCAACACATATTAATTAATAATTTTAGAATTAAACAAAATTATTATATATGTGTTCCCTAATTGCGATAAGTAAACTACAACAACTATAATTGTGAAAAAATCTCTTAAGCAGTTTGCTAAAAACAATTTACTAAGTGAGAGAACTATATATGTGAGTATTTTATAATTATTAAATTAATTATATAATTTTTTATTATACACTAAAACCCTTTTTAATAGTAAATTAATATGATGATATTAAAATTTAATATATTTTATTCTATAATTATAGACGTATATACATATACGCACATACATAATTCTTCAATTAATGTACTTATAAAAACAGTGTAAAAAATACTAAATTTTATATTTTTTAACTAACATTTTCATATATTTAATCTTAAATTAATTGCAAGAAATTTGTCCCTTTAATTAATAATACTATTTAAAATTGCATAAACTTAAATAAAGTATAATATCTTATTTTAATTTTATTTAATTATAAGGTTCTGTTGGTCCTGAAAGGAGTATATAACAAGTGTATGGGGGGGGGGAATACACTTGTATGCAAATCTTTTCAAACTTTGATCAAACCAGACTTCAGCAAGGTTGTCTTGGACAACTCTGCTGATATGATTAACTCTTTATAGATAATCAAACTACTAAGTACTATTGAGTACTTAGTTGAATAACTATCTAAGAGAGTTATATGTGCGGAATTAGTGGTTGGCCCTTTCGTTTAAACTTCTTTTTAATTCTGAAATCTCCTCAACAGTTTATCCAGTTCAGGGAACTTGTCCAAATCTGTTTTGCACAGTCTTGTGAATATGTCTTTGAAAGTTCAGTTTGTGTGCAGTGTTGAATGAATGTTAATGCTTGAAAGTAAATCAACACAAAGATTTATAGTGGTTCAGAGACTCAAGCTCCTACATCCACTTTTCCTGATTTAACAGGATAATTCCTTCACTCTTGGAATTAACTTGTTTTATAGTGCCAAGGTGCACTTGATCAACCACACCACTCATTGGTGCCTTGATCCCTAGGATGTCAAGAGTCCTAGTACCCTTTCTCAACTCAGAACTGAACTGTTCTTCTCTCCAACTAATGAGATGTCCTTTACAATGAATTTCAGTGTATAAGGATAGGATATCTCTCTAAGATTTGTATGGATATACAATGAAGTTCAGCTTAGGATGAAGTGTTTGAAGACTAAGATAGTCTCTTTGAAAGTTTGAAAGCACTTGTTAGCTTGTAGGATATTTGGATGTGTTGAGGTGCTTAGTGGATGCTTTCAAATGGTCTTCACACTTCTGTATTTATAGACAAATTTGAGGATTTTCCCGTTGGAGAGGCAGTCTCAAATGTCCATAAATGTCTTCCTTGAACTCTTCAAACTGGAAGACAGATTCTTGATAGTGACATGTCCTTAATTTGGGAAATAAACGGCTGTAACCACTTTGTCTTCATTCTGCAGCACTCTTCCCAAAGTCTGACATCAAGATTCACTTGGTCAAACATGGACATCTCTTCTTATCAATGATCCTGAGATAAGGACAACATTCCTTATCAATAGGACACTCCTGCTTATCACTTTCAGCAGATTTTGCTTATCAGCAGTGTTGGCTCTTTAGTTCTTCAGATGACTTGGCTCTTTCCCTTTGCATGGATGACTTTAGATGACTCTTGATGATCAATAGGCATGTATGTCTTGATTCAGTAGCATTGATCATTTTAGCATAGTTGTCCTTGAAACTCTTCTGATTCATGTATGCTGGGACAACTCTGCTTGGTCACTCTTGCTGAATCTAGCTGGACAATCCTTCTGAATTTGTATACTACAATAGATTAGATCTATTGATGTTGCTTTCACTATGTTTGATCTTCAGCAGAGTTGATCTGCATATTTGTCCTTCAGCAGACTTGGGATAAGCTGGATTTTGAGCCTTGATGGGATATGATTCAAGTAGTCTTCTAAGCATATATTCCCTCTCAACTAGTGCATCTAATTCTCTAAGAGCTACCTAGCATATCAGCTTCTCTACTTGTCTTAGGCTACATGTTCCAACAATCCTGAAACATGTTCATGCATATCAGCTTCTCTACTTGTCTTAGGCTCTCTTCTTCAATTCCATGGCCTCTTGATTTGTGCCCTTTGGTCCTAGCACCATTCTGTTCAACTTCAGGACCTCAAAGAACTCCTGAAAGATTTTGGATTAATCAATGAAGCCTTCCTTCTTGGGAGGCATGTAGATGATAGGCTTAGGGGCTGTGAGTTCAAGTCTTGCAATATCAGCAGCTGCAAGCAATTGTTGATACAATTCCCTGTAAAATTCAATCATGAACTCAGTGAAGGTGGAGTTGACATCCCTTCCATTCCACATGTCAATGACATAGTAGTCATAGACAAATTCCCTCTTTGCATCTTCCCAAGCATCATTCAGCTGTTTTGGTACCCATTTATCCAAGTGAGGATATTTGGTGTCCATTGGAATCAGCGGTTGTGGCTTCATCTTGTTGTATGTTGCTCTCCTTCTTCTAGGCTTCTGAAAGTCAGCCCTTCTCTTATCTCTTTCTCTGATAGCTTCTTCCATCAAATCCATCTTTTCTTGGGCTCTCATCATAGCCAATTTCTGCTGTGTTTCAGGATCCTTGCCATAACCTTCCTGAAACAGCTTTGATGGATCATTTAGCAGCACTGTTGTCTTCTTCTTTGGTTGAGGTCCAAAGCCTTCTTCATATAGTCCTTCAATATTCTCAGTAGCTTTGGGACCTTCAGTGGATTTAGTCTCAGTAGACTTGTCAGTCTCAGAAGACTTGGCTTTCTCAGCAGTTTTGGTCACTTCAACAATTTTGACCTTTTCAACATTCTTGGCCTTTTTGGAGGTAGGCTCTTCTTCTTCAATCCTGAATTCAAGTGGTAAATCAAGACTGTTAGGAAAGTCTGTAAAAGTTTCAGCTTTCCTTTTGTTTCCTTTAGCCTTCTTGATTTGGCCTCTTGTCTGAATTCCTTTAGTGGACTTGTCTAGTCCTGAGACTTCTCCTCCTGGCCTCTGCTGAAGCCTTGCTCTTTCTTCTTGTGCTGATGCCATTGAATTCTTCAATGCTATGGCCAATTGTTCTTCTTCATCAAGTTCTTCCAAATTCAGCACTGCTTGCTTCTTTCCCTTGTCTTCAGCAGCCTTGTCCTTGCCTTTGTCTGAACTACCAATTATCAAGACACCTTTGGCCCTTGCTCTTTCTCTTTTCCCCTTTTTGGCAGCATCAAAACATTGAGGTTTGAGCTCACTCATAGTAGTTGCCATTAAGGATTGGGCTTGGTTCAGAGACTTCATCTCTTCTAGCAAATATACATTCTCATCATGTATATTCTGCATCCTGTCACTACTCAAGCTTAGGAAAGCTAGAACAGGCTTCATTTTCTGTTCCACAACCTCTTCCATGGTTGCTTTGAGAGATGCATCAAGACCTGCCTTCAACAGGTCAGTAAGATTGGCTACAACACTTTCAGCAATGTTGGCCATCACTTTTTGAGAAAACTTTTCTGAGGCAGCCTTCACCATTGCTAGCCTCATTTCTTCAGCTCTTTTCTTCTGAATGGCTGTTTTCTTGCCAAATGCCTGTTTGACAGTCAATCTTAGAGCTTTGACATTGGAGTTGTGGTTGTCTCTTAGCAGCTTCTGCCCTTTCTTGACCTCTTTTGAGATAGACTCCATACTGGCCTTTGCTTTTTGAACCTCAGTGGAGATGGTTTGTAAACCAGATTCCACTCCACTTATCCTTGCTTCCAATGTGGGTAGTACCACATCTTCAGAGCCAGTTAATCTCATCTCCACAAATGCCAGTGTTCTACCTTGCTCATCCAAGGTTCCAGAAGTTTCAGCATAAGCAGATTGGACTTGATGAGCCAAGGAGTCCAACTTAGATGATTGCATCCCAAGCAATGCTTGTGCTGATCCATAGTCTACTTGGATGGGAGCATCTGTGAGAATATCATCTGCAAAGATTTGGTCAAGAGAAATACCTGTTATATCAGAAAAATCAAAAGGGTTAGAGAATAAACACTCATCACCCTCATTATTCTTTTCATAAGACTCTGATACAACAGCAGCCTTCTTCTCATTTCAACTTCCTTTTTACTCCCTTCAATATTAGTGTCCTCACATAAAGGAACAGGCCTCCTTTCACCAAGGGATTCTTGAAGTTCAGATTTGACTTCAAGAATAACCTGTCCTTCCTCACTTATTCCACCCTCATATGTTGGTACACTCACAATCTTAGTGATAACTACCTCTCTTTCATCCATAACTCCCTCTGATCTTTTCACTAGATTCTCCTTTTCAACCCATTCTCCTAAACCTGCAGCACCTTCACCTTCAACAAGGTTCAAAGATGGCAGTTGTTGGGAGATCACAGTGCTTACATCAGCAGCCACTAAGTCATCCTGAATGATTAAAGGTTGATCAGTGTCCAACTCTCCTGACACTGAAGAGGCTTTAATCAAACCAGCTTCTAAAGTAGGGGCCTCAACATCTGTAAGCTGTGCCTTGGGATCTTCAGATGAACCTTCATTGGCAGATGCATCTTTGGCTGTGTCACCATCCTTGGTCAACACCTCTGAAGAGACAAAGCCTTTTCTATGATAGGTTACAAGAGGGTTTGAAAACTTGCTGGATTTAGAAGGGTTGGGTTCAGGAAGATTGGTCTGGGAGGGTTCAGGAGGGTTGGTCTGAGAAGGTTTAGAAGGGTTTGAGGGATCCTCTTTGCCATCATCACTAGAGCTGCTATCAGGGTGTTTGATCCCTTTAGCAAGTCTCTCCTTCTCTTATGCAATTTTGTCAGCAACCAACTTGGCAAATACTTCCTCATCAGTGAGAAACCTTGTCTTGTTTACTCCAGCAAAGTGAAGTAATTTGCCCTCTTCTATCTGCCACCAGTTTGCACCTTTGTCAAGAATGACTTGTGCAATTTCCATGATGGATTTATCTTACACATCCACTAACATCCTCAAATCATGGAACATTGTCTGAAGCCTTGGAAATTCTGCAAGCTGTTGGTACAAACTGTCCACAGTAGCCCTTGCTCCACCTCTGAGCATACTTTCATAAGTATACTCCTCCTCATCCTCATTTGATTGAGAACTTTGGGCTATAGGGAAGTTGGCTCTGGGTTCAGGGTTGGCTTGAAGAGTGGCTTCAGGAAGGTTGACCTCAGGGATATTGGCTTTAGAAGGGTTGGCCTCAACACTTGGTACTTCAGTTGCTTTTGAGAGCAATGATTCTAAAGGGGCTTTGCTCAGGGGGGTTGGCTCATGAAGTGCAGCTTCTAGGAATCTTGAGTAATTGAGCATGGATGAGTCAAGGGGAGATTAGAGTCTTATCTCATCCACAACAAGATCAGCTAGCACATCAATTGCACCTCTTTGTGCACTCCCTTCTGGAGAATATCTCTTTGTAAGATTGAGAGGGGTGATGGGTTGGTTTGTGGGGGTTATGTGAGTTTCAGGAGATTTGGGATCTTCAGGGAGTTTAGACTCAGGGGTTCCAGAACCAGAAGAGTTGGTCCTGGACTTAGACTTAGTCCTGAATTCTGCCCTACTTTCCCTAAGAGCCACTTGAAGTGTTCTTTCCTCCTGAAGCTCAAGAATCTTGTCAGTAGGCTTGGCTCTCCTCTTGCTTGTCTCATTGTACTTTTGCCTCAACTCTTCTGAGTGATCAGAAGGAACTTGCACTCCTTCTTCAACACCCTCTTCAATCTCAGTTGAAGCTCCTGATGTCTCTTCTGAGGGCAGTTGAGACAATTTCTTTGTTTTTACAGCCCTGGCCTTTGTCCTCTTTTTCATCTTTGGCTTTTCCTCTTGCTTCTCTTCAGCAGGTTTGGCCAGTTGCAATCTACTTTGTTCAGTCTTCTTACTTAGCTTTCTGAACAATATCTTCTGGGCAGGGAGGGGTTTGGCAAATGTTTGCATCTCAGAATAGTGAGCAAACTTCTCAATTAGTATGCTTGCCCTTGTGCAATACTTAAGTTTGCTTTCCAACACAACCTTTTGGTGTGCCTTCACCTTAAACTTTGTCTTTTCCTTCATCATCTCAGACAAGATGAAGGTCCTCCAATCAAATTTGATGCCCTTATCACTGGCATCAATTACTGCAGCCATTATCCTAATCCTTGGAGCACTCACTTGCTCCAGACTGCCAGTGTTGCTCAAAAGACTCTTTGTAATTACCTCAAACAGGTTGAGGAACTTGAGCTTGAGAGTCCTTTTATGCTGTGTAGATGAGATTGGTCCTGGAACTAGGAGACAATCTTGAGCAATTTCTTGCTCATGGCCATTGCCATAGAACTCTGGATTCCTCCCTTCAGAGGGCAATCCAAAAGCAACATCTACCTCTTCCTCAGAAAATTTCACCCTGTGAAATCTTTCTTCCTCCTCTCCTTCATCTATGTATGATAGCCTTGTTGTAACTTCTCCATCTTCTGGCTTTCCTCTCCATTTCAGAAATGCAAAGAACTCAGCCATGTATGTTTCTAGGCAAGAATTTGGCTTTACTTGCATGAACTTTTGAAGTCCTGCCCTTCTCAACCATTTCAAGGTTGGAGTAATTTATGGATCATCACTTTCAAAAGAGATGATTGGCTCGAATATGAGGTTGTTTTTATGGCTAAGATAACCAAAGTCAAGGTCAAGATCATTGTTGGTGAAATCTACAACCATTTCAGGTTTAGCTTTGGGAGCCATTGAAGAACAGTAAGATTTTTTAGAGAAAGTTTGAGAGAATGAAAGCTAGGGTTTCAATGAGGTTTGAATGGGTGGGGGAGAATAAACTTTTTGGGCTTCTTAAGATTTGTGAGTATTCCAAAAGGAATGTATGTCAATGAGTAGGTGAGTCTTAAGGTAATTCAACGGTTTACAAATGAGGAAATCAATTTTGGACGGCCAAGATCAATTTCAGGGGAGTTGGCCAATTTTGATCCAATGGTCAAAAACCAATTTAACAGTAGAAAACTGTTTTTATCTAAACGTGGGAAGGAGTTAATATTAATTAATAGTTGGGGAGTTATCAAGGTAGATCATGTCTTGAATTGTTTAATGCAAACAAGAGTTAAATCTTGGCATTTAATGCATTGAAAGTGGCTTTTTGGGTAGGGGACAAATTGAATCCTTGAAAAGGTGATGGCTTGAAGAGGAATTGGACAGCCATTGAAATAGGCAATGATTACCCAAAATAGGTGCTTATTAGAACACGATTTGGTTTGATAGCTAAGACAACTTATCTGTCCCCACATAGACAAGTGTCCTGAAATGTTGTGGACAACTGTCCTGAATTTCAATGGACAAGTGTCCTGATCAATTTTCTGAATTTCAGTAGACTTGACCAAGTCTGCTGAACAACACTTTCAGTTCCCCCTTGATTAATCAACTCCTTTGGACTTACTTTTCCAACTTCTGTGGATCAAGAAGTCCCAACTCTGCTGATAATTCCATGAATCTTGCTTCTGCAAGTGGTTTTGTCAATATATCAGCTTTTTGATGATCAATATGGATTTTCACCAACTTGGTGTCCTTTTTCTCCACATGGTCTCTAATGAAGTGATGCTTGATGTCCACATGTTTACACCTTGTGTGTAACACTGGATTCCTGTGATATTGCAATAGCACTGTTGTTATCACAGAATATGGGCACTTCAGTAGAGTTGACATTGTAGTCTCTTAGTTGTTGTCTCAACCAAAGGATCTGAGCACAACAACTTCTAGCTGCAACATACTCAGCTTCAGTGGTGGAGGTAGCCACTGTGTTCTGCTTCTTAGAGAACTAGGATATGCGCTTGTTCCCTAAGAATTGACAAGTCCCTGAAGTGGACTTTCTGTCAATTCTACAGCCTCCATAGTCAGCATCTGAGTAGCCAGTTAGCTCAATGTTGTCATCAGCAGGGTACCAAAGGCCTATATTTTCAGTGCCTTTAAGATACCTCAAGATCCTCTTAGCAGCCTCTAGATGGATTTTCTTAGGATTGGCTTGAAACCTTGCACAAACACCTACTGCAAAGGTGATGTCAGGTCTGTTGGCAGTGAGGTAGAGGAGTGAACCAATGATTCCTCTATACTCAGTAGAGTTGGTTAGAACACCACTCTTTTTGGTCCTGAAAGGAGTATATAACAAGTGTATGGGGGGGAGGAATACACTTGTATGCAAATTCTTTTCAAACTTGATCAAACTAGAGTTCAGCAAGGTTGTCCTGGACAACTCTGCTGATGAGATTAACTCTTCTAAGATAATCAAACTACTAAGTACTTAGTTGAGTAACTATCTAGGGGAGTTATATGTGCGGAATAGTGGTTGGCCCTTTAGTTTAAACTCCTTTAAGTTCTGAAATCACTTAAGCAATATAGTCCAGTTTTCAGGGAACTTGTCCAATACAGTTTTGCACAGTCTTTGAATATATGTTCTTTTGAAGATCAGTTTTGTGTGCAGTGTTGAATGTATGAAAGTGCTTTAAAGTAAATCAACACAAGAGTTTATAGTGGTTCAGAGACTCAAGCTCCTACATCCACTTTCCCTGATTTAACAGGATAATTCCTTCACTCTTGGAATTAACTTGTTTTATAGTGCCAAGGTGCACTTGATCAATAACACCACTCTTTGGTGAATTGATCCCTAGGATGTCTAGAGTCCTAGTACCCTCTTCTCAACTCAGAACTGAACTGTTCTTCTCTCAACAGTCAGCTCCTACCACTTCTACTACTACAACCTTCTCACTTTCTCACTAGAAAGGGGTAAGGGTTGAAGTAAGGTTCCAACTAATGAGATATCCTTTACAATGAAGGTCAGTGTATAAGGATAGGATATCTCTCTAAGCTTTGTATGGATATACAATGATGTACAACTTAGAAGAAGTGTTTGAAGACTATGATAGTCTCTTTGAAAGCTTTGAAAGCACTTTGACTTGTAGGATAGTTGGCTTAGTAGTTGGTGCTTCAAATGGTCTTCACACTTCTGTATTTATAGACAAATTTGAGGATTTTCCCGTTGGAGAGGCAGTCCCAAATTGCTATAAATGTCTTCCTTGAGTTCTTCAAACTGGAAGATAGATTCTTGATAGTGACATGTCCTCATTTGGGTAATAAACGGCTTGTAAGACTTTGTCTTCATTCTGCAGCACTCTTCCCAATGTCTGACTTTAAGATTCACTTGTTAGGACTTGGACATGGCTTCTGAGGTTTGATCCAATGATAGGACAACATTCCTTATCAAATGGACAACTCTGCTTATCACTATCAGTAGACTTTGCTTATCAGCATAGTTGACTTGCTCTTCTTCAGATGACTTGACTCTTTCCCTTTGCTTCATGTAGATATGATCTCAGCATGATATAATGAAGTCTTTTAGGGTGTAGTTGTCTTCATCTCTTCAGCATAGTTGACTTTCAAGCATCAGAACATTTGTTCTGGTTTAATTGTGCTGAGACAACTCTTCTGGACAACTCTCCTGATCAGCATACTTGGCCTTTGAGCTTCAGAACTTTTGTTCTTGTTTTACTTGTGCAGAGACAACTTCTCTAGACAACTCTCCTGATCAAAGCATTTGAGTATACTTGGCCTTTTGAGCTTTAGATCCTTTGTTCTTGCTTTAATTGTGCAGAGACAACTTCTCTGGACAACTCTCTTGATCAGTGAATTTGGTCTTCAATAGACTTAGAGATTGTTCCAGAATTTGAGCCTTGAGGGGACTTGATCTTGATGATCTTCAAAGCATATGTTCCCCCTCACATTGTGCATCTAATCATCTAAGAGCTGCCTAAACATTTCAGCTTCTCATCTAGCCTTATTCTATATGTTCTAACATTCTTAGAACATAATCATCTTGACTTAGGCATGTCTCAGGGGGTTTTGGTATTCAATAAAAACATATGTCATTTTATTCCCAACAATTTCCCCCTTTTTGATGATGCCAAAACCTATACATTTTATGCAAAAGTGACTTGACTACACCTATTACATTTATCTTCAGAAGATATGACTGAGGTTAATGTTCCTGAAAAAGAATGTGTTAGTGTACTCACCATTCATGTTGCAAATAGGTTTCAAGAGTAGGCATAGAGAGATTTGTGTTTCTTGATTCAAAATGTATTCAACTATCATTAAAATGAGAATCATTACAGCATGTTGATAGTTTGAACAAAAACATATCAGAGCATGAGAGACATTACATATAATCATAGATTTACTACAAAAGTAGAACCTAATGATATAATCTTTAGTCATTAAGCATTTAGGTATCAGAGCAAACATATCAACAGCTTGAGCATCTTCAACATAGTTGACCAGAACAACAAATTAGCAACCAATCTTAAGTTTTCATCCATTTCAGCATATAAGAGTCAAGAAAACTTAGCCATTTCAGAGATCATCTTCTTTAGGTGGCACCATCCCATATTGTGCCCACACTCTCTTCTTGAGTTCCATGGCTTCCTGGTTGGTTCCTTTGGGTCCAAGGGTCATCTTGTTCAGTTTAAGAATCTCTAGAAACTCCCTCAGGATCCTTAACTGGTCAATCCATCCATCAAGCTTTGGAGGCATATAAATGATAGGCTTGGGGGCATTGAGTTAAATTCTTGCAATATCAGCAGCTGCAAGCAATTGTTGATACAACTCTCTGTAATACTCTATCATGAACTCAGCAAAGGAAGTGTTGGCATCTCCTCCATTCCATCTGTCAATGACATAATAGTCATAGACAAACTCCCTTTTAGCCTCTTCCCATGTGTCATTCAGCTGAATTGGCACCCATTTATCCAAGTGTGTATATTTGGTGTCCATTGGGATTAGTAGATGAGGCTTCATCTTGCTGTACGTTGCTCTCCTTCTTCTTGGCTTTTGGAAGTCAGCTCTTCTCTTATCTCTTGCTCTGTTGGCCTCTTCCATCAAATCCATTTTCTCTTGGGCCCTCATCATGGCCAGTTTCTGTTGAGTTTCAGGGTCTTTGCCATACCCTTCATGAAACAACTTTGATGGATCATTGAGTACCACAACCTTTGTCTTCTTTGGTCCAGATCCAAAGCCTTCTTCATATAATGCTTCCACATCTTCAGTAACTTTGGCACCTTCAGCAATGTTGACCATTTCAGAAGACTTGTCTTCTTCAGCAATCTTGGACACTTCAGCAATTTTATCCTTTTTAGCACTCTTTGTCTTTTTGGAGATGGGATCATCATCATCAATTCTGAATTCAGGAGGTAGATCAAGGCTGTTGGGAAAATCAGTGAATGTTTCTGCTTTTCTTTTGTTTCCTTTGGCCTTCTTGATTTTTCCTCTAGTTTGGACACCTTCAGCATCCTTGTCCAAACCAGACATCTCTCCTCCTGGTCTCTGCTGTAGCCTAACTCTTTCTTCTTGTGCTGAGGCCATTGAATTCTTCAAGGCAATTGCTAATTGTTCTTCTTCATCCAGTTCTTCTAAATTCAGCACAGCTGGTTCTTTTCCTTTTCCTTCAGCAACTTTGTCCTTTCCCTTTCCTGGGCTTCCAATTACCAAGGCACCTTTTGCTCTTGCTCTTTCCCTTTCCCCCTTTTTGGCAGCATCAAAACACTGGGGTTTGAGCTCACTCATTGTTGTAGCCATTAGGGATTGGGCTAGGTTTAGATATTTCATCTCCTCCAACAAATATACATTCTCATCATGTATATTCTGCATCTTGTCATTGCTCAAGCTAAGGAAAGCTAGAACAGGCTTCATCTTTTGTTGGACAACCTCCTCCAAGGTTGTTTTCAGAGATGCATCAAGTTGGGCCTTAAGAAGCTCAGTGAGGTTGGCCACTGCACTTTCAGCAATGTTGGCCAGCACTTCTTGGGAAAACTTTTCAGAGGCTGCTTTCACCATAGCAAGTCTTTGTTCTTCTGCTCTTTTCTTCTGCAGTGCAGTCTTCTTGCCAAGTGCTTGTTTGACAGTGAGCCTGAGAGCTTTGACATTGGCATTATGCTTATCTCTCACCAGCTTTTGTTCCTTCTTGACCTCCTCTGAGATGGATTCCATAGTGGATTTGGCTTGTTGAACTTCAGTGGAAATGGTTTGGAGACCAGTTTCCACACCACTAATCCTTGCTTCCAATGTGGGTAGCACCACATCCTCAGAGCCTGTTAATCTCATCTCTACAGATGCTAGAGTTCTTCCTTGCTCATTTAATGCTCCTGAAGTTTCAGCATGAGCAGATTGGACCTGATGAGCCAAGGAGTCCAACTTCTCTGATTGCATTCCAAGCAAGGCTTGTGCTGAGCCTGTATCTACTTGGATAGGGGCATCTGTCAAGAACTCATCTGCAAATATTTGGTCAAGGGAAATTCCTGCAATGTTAGACAAATCAAACAAGTTAGGGAATAAACACTCATCACCCTCAATTTTTTTTGCATAAGACTTTGATACATCAGCAGTCTCCTTCTCATTTTCAACTTTTTCTTTTCTTCCTTCATTTAAAATGTTCTTACCCAAGGAATCGGGCCTCCTTTCATCAAGGGATTCTTGAAGTTCAGATTTGACTTCAAGAATAACCTGTCCTTCCTCACTTATACCACCCTCTATTTGTGGTACACTCACTATCTTAGTGATTACAACCTCTCTATCATCCACTACTCCCTCTGATTTTTTGACTAAATTCTCCTTTTCAACACCTTCTCTTAGACCTGCAACATCTCCACCTTCAATAAGGTTCAAAGATGGCAGTTGTGGGGAGATCACAGTGCTTACTTCAGCAGCCACTGAGTCATCCTGAATGATTAAGGGCTGATCAGTGTCCAACTCTTCTGACACTGAATAGGCCTTAACCAAACCAGCCTCTAAGTAAGGAACCTTAACATCTTTAGGCTTTGCCTTGGGTTCAGAAGAACCTTCATTGGCAGATGTATCTTTGGTTGTGTTACCACCCTTGGTCAACACCTCTGAGGATACAAAGCCTTTTCTAACATAGGTAACAAGAGGTTCTGAAAACCTACTTGCTTCAGAAGGTTTGGATAGGGAGGGTTCAGAGAGATTGTCTTGAGGGGGTTCAGAAGGGTTGTCTTGAGGAGAATTGGAAGGGTTTGAGGAATCATCATTCCCATCATCACTTGAACTGTTGTCAAGGTGCCTAATTCCCTTAGCAATTCTCTCCTTTTCTTCTTGAATTTTCTCCTCTACTAACTTTGCAAAAACTTCCTCATCAATGAGAAATCTTGTTTTTAGTACTCCAGCAAAGTGTAGTAGTCTACTCTCCTCCACTTGCCACCAGTTAGCACCCTTATCTTGGATGACTTAAGAGATTTCCATCAATGTTTTGTCCTTGACAACCACTAACATTCTCAAGTGATGGAACATTTTCTGAATTCTGGGAAATTCAGCAAGTTGTGGGTACAAGTTATCCACAGTGGCCTTGGCTCCACCTCTGAGTATACTCTCATAAGTATACTCCTCCTCATTCTCACTAGATGGAGAACTTTGGGCTATAGGGGAGTTGGATGTGGTTTCATTAATTGCAGCTTCAGGCAAGTTGAGTTCAGGAGGGTTGGCTTCAGAAGGGTTGAGCTCAATTGAAGGTACCTCAGTTGCTGTTAAGAGCAATGATTCTGAGGGGGCTTTGCTTAGGGGGCTTTGCTTAGGGGGGTTTAGCATAGATTAATCAAGAGGGGACAGGAGCCTTGTCTCATCTACTGCTAAGTCTGCTAACACATCAATGCCACTTCTCTGCACACTTCCTTCTGGAGAGTATCTCTTAGTGAGATTTACAGGGGTGATAGGCTGGTTGGGAGAGGTAACATGGGTTTCAGGGGAGTTGGGTTCAATATTCTGGGTTTCAGGGATATTGGCTTCTAAGGGTTGGCCTTCAGGGACTTTGGACTCTGGAGTTCCAGAACTAGAAGAGTTGGTCCTGGACTTAGATTTTGTCTTGCTTTCAGCCCTACTCTCCCTTAGAGCAATTTGAAGAGACCTTTCTTCCTGAAATTCCAGCACCTTCTCAGTGGGCTTGGCCCTTCTCTTGCTTGCCCTACTGCTCCCACTTCCTTCCACTTCTTTCTCAGGGACAACTTCCCTGGGCCTCTTATCACCTTTCTTCTTTTGCCTTGTCTCATTATACTTCAGCCTCAACTCTTCTGAGTGGTCAGAAGGCACATTCACTCCCTCTTCTGCCACTTCATCAACTTCAGCTGATGCTCCTGAGGCTTCTCCTGAAGATATTTGAGACACTTTCTTTGTTTTGACAGCCCTGACTTTAGTTCTTTTCATCATTTTGGGCTTATCTTCAACCTTTTCAGCAGTGTTGGCCATTATCATCCTCCTTTGCTCAGTCTTCTTGCTTAGTTTTCTGAACATTATTTTCTGGGCTGGGAGTGGTTTGGCAAAGGTTTGCATCTCAGAGTAGTGAGCAAACTTCTCAATTAGCAAACATGCCCTGGTGCAATATCTCAGTTTTCCTTCCATCACAACCTTGTTGTGAGCTTTTACTTTGAACTTTGCCTTTTCTTTCATCATCTCAGACAAGATGAAAGTTCTCCAATCAAACTTGATGCCTTTATCACTAGCATCAATCACAGCTGCCATAATCCTTATCCTTGGATAACTGACCTGCTCCAAACTGCCAGTGTTGCTTAGCAAGCTTTTAGCAACTATTTCAAACAAGGTTAAGAACTTTGGCTTGAGTGTCCTCTTATGTTGAGTAGAGGATAGTGGCCCTGGAGTAATAAGCCATTCTTGAGCAATTTCTTGCTCAAGTCCATTTCCATAGAATTCTGGATTCCTTCCCTCTGAAGGCAATCCAAAAGCAGCATCAACCTCTTCCTCGGAAAATTTCACGCTGTGAAATCTTTCCTCCTCTTCTCCTTCTGCTACAAAGGACAGTCTTGTGGCAACTTCTCCATCTTCAGGTTTGCCTCTCCATTTGAGAAAAGCAAAGAACTCTGCCATGTAGGATTCAAGACAAGAGTCTGGCCTTTCTTGCATGAACTTCTGGAGACCTGCCCTTCTCAACCATCTCAAGGTTGGAGTAACATTAGGATCCTCACTCTCAAAAGAAAGGATTGGCTCGAATGTGAGGTTGTTTTTGTGGCTTAGATAGCCAAAGTCAAGGTCAAGTTCCTTGTTGGAAAAATCAACAACCATCTCTGGTTTTGCTTTGGGAGCCATTGAAGATTACAGAGAGAAAAATTTTAGAGAGATTGAGAGTGTTTGGAGTAAATTAGAGCTAGGGTTTCAAATACTTGGGGAAGAAGTGTTTGTGGGGGATCTTAAGACTTGTGAATATTCTAAAAAGAATGTTTGTCAATGAGTTTGTGAAGTCTTGATGCAATTCAAAGGTTAACAAAAATGGAAATCCAAAATGGACGACCAGGATTGACTTAAGGGGAGTTGTCCAATTTTGATCCAATGGTCAAAAACCAATGTAACAGTGAGTGGTTGGTTTTATTCAAAACGTGGAGACTATTTAATATTAGTTAATGGTTGGGGAGTTTTCAAGGTAGATCATGGCTTGAAAATGTGTAATGCAAACAAGAGTTAAATCTTGGCATTTAATGCATGGAAAGTGACCTTTTGGGTGGGAGACAAATTAAATCCCAAAAAGATGAAATCTGTATATGGAATGGGATAGATTTCGAAATAGGCAATAATTACCCAAAATAGGTGCTTATCAGACCAAGATTTGGTTTGATAGCTAGGACAACTTATCTGACCCCACTAGGACAAGTGTCCTGAAAAGATGTGGACAAGTGTCCTGAAATATGAGGGTCATCTCTTCTGAGTTTCAGTAGACTTGTCCAAGTCTGCTGATCTTTAATATCAGTTCCCCCTTAATGAATAAAATCCTTTGGACTCATTTGTCTAACTTCCCTGGATCAAGAAGACCCAACTCTGCTGATAATTCCAGAAATCTTGCCTCTACAAGTGGTTTTGTCAATATATCAGCTTTTTGATGATCTGTGTGGATTTTCACCAACTTGATATCCTTCTTCTCCACATGGTCTCTAATGAAGTGATGCTTGATATCCACATGCTTGCATCTTGTGTGCAATACAGGATTCTGTAATATTGCAATAGCACTGTTGTTGTCACAGAAGATTGGCACTTCAGTAGAGTTGACATTGTAGTCTTTTAATTGTTGTCTCAAACAGAGAATTTGAGCACAACAGCTTCCAGCAGCAACATATTCAGCTTCAGTGGTAGAAGTAGCCACTGTGTTTTGCTTCTTCGAGAACCAAGATATGAGTTTGTTGCCCAAGAACTAACAAGTCCCTGAAGTGGACTTTCTGTCAATTCTACATCCTCCATAATCAGCATCTGAGTAGCCAGTTAACTCAATGTTGTCATCAACAGGGTACTAAAGGCCTAGATTTTCAGTGCCTTTGAGATACCTCAAAATCCTTTTTGCATCCTCAAGATGGCTTTTCTTAGGATTTGTTTGAAACCTTGCACAAACACCTACTGCAACGGTGATGTCAGGTCTGCTGGCAGTGAGATAGAGAAGTGAACCAATGATTCCTCTATACTCAGTAGAGTTGGTTGAAATACCACTCTCATCAGGATCCATCTTCCAATTTGTGTTCATTGGGATCCTTACTGGCTTGCTAGTTGTACACCCAAACTTTTTGATCATTTCTCTGGTGTACTTGGCTTGGTTGATGAAGATTCCATCTTTAGATTGTTTGACTTGAAGTCCCAAAAAGAAATTCATCAGACGCATCATGGACATCTCAAACTTGCTTTGCATGAGTTTGGAGAACTTCTCACACAGCTTCTCATTGAGGGATCCAAATATGATGTCATCCACATATATTTGGACAAGCAAGATGTCCTCTCCTTCAGTGATTCTGAAGAGGGTTCTGTCCACAGTTCCTTTGATGAAACCATGATCCAAGAGAAACTGTGACAGTGTGTCATACCAGGCTCTTGGAGCTTGCTTGAGTCCATATAGAGCTTTCTTCAGTCTGTAAACTTGGTTTCCAACTTCAAAACCAGGTGGTTGCTCCACATAGACTTCTTCTTTCAAAACTCCATTCAGAAAGGCACTTTTGACATCCATTTGGTACACTTTGAACCTCTAGTGGGCTGCATAGGCTAAGAACAACCTTATTGCTTCTAGTCTTGCCACAGGTGCAAAGGTTTCATCATAGTCAATGCCTTCTGATTGACAATAACCTTTTGCCACTAATCTGGCCTTGTTTCTGACAATCACATCATTTTCATTCTTCTTATTCTTGAACACCCACTTAGTTCCAATAACATCTTGATGTGAGGGTCTATCCACCAGCTCCCATACATCATTCCTGGTGAATTGGTAGAGCTCTTCCTGCATTGCTGTGATCCAGTTTGCATCCTGAAGTGCTTCATCAATGTCTTTTGGTTCCTGTTCTGACAAGAAACAACAAAACATAACACTTTCACCATGAAAACTTCTGGTTTTGACTCCTATACTTGGATCACCAAGTATCAGATCAGTAGGATGGTCAGACAACCAAGTCCTTCTTTTTCTGATCCCTTCAGTAGAGTTGTCCTCTACTAAGGTTGAGTCACCAGTGTTATAGAATTCAGGATAATTGAATGCAGGATCTAATTTAGGATCATATTCAGGGATGTTGTCCTCAATGTTTGGAACATTGGCATTTTCAACATTTATGGTTCCCCCTTGAATATTAGATCCATTAACTACCTCAGCAGAGCCTGCTTCTTCATTGGTAGTTGTTATCTGAGGATGAACTGGGATTGGATCATTCAGTTCACCATTTCCTTCAGTGGGGTTTGCTTCAGGAATATTGCCTTCAGGATTGTTGTCCAGTGTTGTGTTATCAGGGAGATTGGTTTGGACAACATCTATGAATTCAGTGTCCTTGTCTTTTAGGCTTAATCTGGTTGTTCTTTGTGTGATCTCTTCAGGGTCCAGGTTTTTGTTCCTGATCTCAAGGATAGATTCATCAAACACAACATGAGGTGTTTCTTCCACTATAAGGGTTTTCTTGTTGTAGACTCTGAAAGCTCTACTGATTTGAGAGTATCCAGGAAATACTCCCTCATCAGCTTTGCTATCAAAGGCTTTCAACTGTTCTTTCCCATTATTGTGAATGAAACACTTACAACCAAATATGTGAAAGTGTGACACTTTAGGCAATCTTCCTTTCCAGAGTTCATAGGGGGTTTTGCCTTGCCCCTTAGTAATCAAACATCTATTCTAAGTATAACATGCAGTGTTTATAGCTTCAGCCCAAAACCTCTTAGGTAGATTAGAATCAGCAATTAAGGTTCTAGCAGCTTCTTTTAGGGTTCTATTCCTTCTTTCTGCAACTCCATTCTGTTGAGGAGTTCTAGCTGCTGAGGTTTCATGAGTTATTCCATTTAAGGTGCAATACTCATTGATGTATGAATTTATGAACTCAGTGCCTTTATCAGATCTTATCTTGATAATGCTAAGGCTTTTCTCATTTGACAGTCTCTTTAAAAGTTCAGGCAGTTTGACTTGTGTTTCCTTCTTATTAAGGAGAAATACTACCCATGTGAACTTAGAGAAATCATCTACTACTACTAATGTGTATTTCCTTCCATTTATGCTTGAAGGGGTAATTGGTCCAAATAAGTCTATATGTAATAGTTCAAGTACCCTTTCAGTAGAGATGACTGGTTTTCCTTTGAATGAGGCTTTAATCTGTTTTCCTTCTTGACATGGTTTACACACATGTTCTTTAATGAAAACCTCATTAGGTAGTCCTCTTACTAATGCATTTCTAGCAAGTTTGTTCATTGATTTGAAGTTCGGGTGGTTTAGCCTTTTATGCCATAACCAACTTTGTTCACTAGAGCTCTTAGCAATGAAACATGCAGCATCAGTAGATTTGTCCCAGTCTGTAAAATACACATTTCCTTTCCTAGTTCCAATCAATAGAGTTTGTTGAGTCTTATCTTTAATTCGGCATTTTCCACTTCAGAACTCAACATTGAAATCTTTATCACATAATTGACTGATACTTAGGAGATTATATTTGAGACCAGCTACATAAGATACATTGGTCACTTTGATGTTACCAATCATCAAAGTACCATAACCTTTTGTTGCTGCTTGTGAGCTGTCTCCAAATGTGACATTTGGGCCTTCTTTTTCAATAAAGTCAGTGAGGAGTTCCTTGTTTCCAGTCATGTGCCTTGAGCATCCACTGTCAAGGTACCATGTTGTCCTTTTGCTCATACTCCTCTTCTTGTAGCCCATAGGTACCTGCAATTAGATAGGTTTAGGTACCCTTTGAGTTTTGGGTCCTGAGAGGTTAGCAGTACGTTTTGGAACCCAAACTTGCCTAATTACTCTGATTGATTCAAGGTGGTTAAGTTGTTTTCCTAGTGCATCAACATACAATGTCTTTCCCTTAAATGACTTTGGGAAAGTGTGTGTGAAAGTGTTAACTCTATAAGTTTCAGGAGGGTTGTCAAATCTCCTGAGCTTATGAGTTCTCTGTGCATCTTGATGAAATCTTTTAGGAAAGGTCTTTTTATGACCATTACCCTTTGGCATGAAGGGTTTTGGTTGTCTCATTTTATTCTGCCTTTGCGGATAGTTATTCTTTGGTCTATTCAGCTGAGGCTTTCTCAGAAGAGTTGGCCTTGGCTGATTATACTTTGGATAACTCCTCTGAACATTGTTCAGGAAAGTTGCCCTTCCATTGGGTCTACTCTGCTAATCAACATTCTTCTTGTGTTCAGGGACTTTGGCCATTTCCTTAGGTATGGGCCTAGTCTCCTGAAGCACTTGAGTAGGCATTTCATTCATTTTACCCTTTCCTTTGTTCAGTGGCTGAATCATTTCATTTTCAGCTTGTTGTGCCACTGATTTAACAAAGATTTTCTTAGTGTTACTTGTTGAAGCAACACTAAGACAAGGTGAAGATTCAAATGGATCAAAACCTAATCCACTTCTTTGAGCCATAGGTCTTTGATAACTTTGAATTTCCTCTATTGCTCTAGAGGATTTGTTCAAAGCAGACATCTTTTGTTTCAGGCTCTCTTCACTTGATTTAAGAATGTCATACTCATGTGAGAGGTTTTCAAACTTAGCTTGAAGATTTTTTAGTTCAAAATCTTTTCTCTTCTGAGTAAGTGATTGAGCATCAATCTGTCCTTGTTGGTCAATTATCCTGAGATTTGCTTCCTCAAGCTCTCTCAAGACTTGTTGATACAACTCAGTAGATTTAATGTCAACTACTGTCTCAGCAGGTTTTGAAAGCTCAATTGAAAGTCTTTCGTTTTCTCTCACACAATTATAATGAAATTCTTGCAATCTAGTGAAATCTTCCATTAACTTCCCAAAGGAAAGTTTCAAGTTGACTTCACTAGTGTTCTGTGATAGAAATGATGGTGAGCTAGAAGTAGAGGATACCTCATCATCCTCAATTGCCATGTTGCACACATCATCATCATCATCACTGTTCGAGAACAGTCCATCAGAAGAGTTAAAACTTTCAGCACTATCAGATTCATCACCAGCCATCATAGCTTTTATGTTGGTGAACTTCCTGTCTCTTTTGGCTTGCCTCTCTCTTCTTTCTTTAGAGCTGAGTTCAGGGCAATCATACTGGAAGTGCCCTTTCTTCTTGCAGTTGTAGCACAGATCCTCATCATCTTCTTTCTTGGATTCATCTCTTCTTTTGGATGATGAAGGTTCAGCTCTACTGGACCTTCTCCTATCAGAGTACTTGTCCTCTGATCTTTTTTCTTCAGGCTTTTTGTCTTCAGCCTGTGCTTCAGGAGAGTTGTACCTTCTCCTGAATTTGTTGTCTTGGTAGAATTTCTTGTATCTACCAAACTTTGAGTTGAGCTTGTCAAACCTCCTTGCCATAGGAGCCATTTGTTCCTTCATTTCAGTCTTAGAGACTGACTTTGATGATCTTGGAGTGGGTTGTATTTCAGGTTCAGCAGCTTTGGCTTTAAATGCCACTCCTTTGACTGGTAAGAAAGTCTCTTCTTCTGGCTTTCTTCTATTTAGGTCAAACTCATAGGCTTTGAGTTCTGAGAAGATTTGTTGCATGGGCATGGTAGAGAGATCCTTGGTGTTTTGCATCATAACAGCATAGACATCCCACTTTTGAGTGAGACTTCTCAGGATCTTTAAGCCAACTTCTCTCTTGGAGTACACCTTGCCCAAATAGTTGATTTCATTCATCACATCAGTGAATCTACCAGCAAATTTGTCAATAGATTCTTCAGACTCCATTGTGAATTGTTCAAACTTCTGCACAGCAACTTGGAGCTTGTTCTCCTTGATCTTTTCTGTACCCTCACACATCTCAGCAAGAGTATCCCAAATTTCTTTGGCAGTTGTGCAGTGGTAGACTATACCCATGATTGCATCTAGAATTGTTTGGTAGAGAGTGTTCATAGCTAGATAATTCAGATTATCTTTCCTCTTCTCCTCTGTGGTGAAGTCATCTTCATCTTTAGGAATTACATCCCTTGTGTCTGCTCTTTGCTCATCAGTCAATCTGGGGTTGAGCTGTGTGAACACATAGGGTCCTCTTGTAATCACCCTCAGCATATCAGTGTGTAGAGAAGCAAGATGAGCTCTCATTCTGATTTTCCAGAAATCATAATTATCAATTGAGAACACAGGTAACTTGTGATGTGATATATGGTTGACTGGATTGGTAGTCATGTTGTCCAGCCCTTGAACAACAGGTGGAGGAACAACATCCATGTTTTGTTCCAGATTCTGATTTTGGTTCTGGTTTTGGTTTTGATTCTGTTGCTGATTCCTGTTATGGCCTCTTGCCATACACCTTCAGTATAGGGGTTAGACAATAGATATACAATTTCAGAAGGATCAGTTCAGTGACCACAAAATATGTGATTTTGAAAATCAATATGGATTTTCAGAAGTAGTGGTCTTTGAACCCTTGCTCTGATACCACTAGTTGGTCCTGAAAGGAGTATATAACAAGTGTATGGGGGGGGATACACTTGTATGCAAATTCTTTTCAAACTTGATCAAACTAGAGTTCAGCAAGGTTGTCCTGGACAACTCTGCTGATGAGATTAACTCTTCTAAGATAATCAAACTACTAAGTACTATTGAGTACTTAGTTGAGTAACTATCTAGGGGAGTTATATGTGTGGAATAGTGGTTGGCCCTTTAGTTTAAACTCCTTTAAGTTCTGAAATCACTTAAGCAATATAGTCCAGTTTTCAGGGAACTTGTCCAATAAAGTTTTGCACAGTCTTTGAATATATGTTCTTTTGAAGATCAGTTTTGTGTGCAGTGTTGAATGTATGAAAGTGCTTTAAAGTAAATCAACACAAGAGTTTATAGTGGTTCAGAGACTCAAGCTCCTACATCCACTTTCCCTGATTTAACAGGATAATTCCTTCACTCTTGGAATTAACTTGTTTTATAGTGCCAAGGTGCACTTAATCAATAACACCACTCCTTGGTGAATTGATCCCTAGGATGTATAGAGTCCTAGTACCCTCTTCTCAACTCAGAACTGAACTGTTCTTCTCTCAACAGTCAACTCCTACCACTTCTACTACTACAACCTTCTCACTTTCTCACTAGAAAGGGGTAAGGGTTGAAGTAAGGTTCCAACTAATGAGATATCATTTACGATGAAGGTCAGTGTATAAGGATAGGATATCTCTCTAAGCTTTGTATTGATATACAATGATGTACAGCTTAGAATAAGTGTTTGAAGACTAAGATAGTCTCTTTGAAAGCTTTGAAAGCACTTTGACTTGTAGGATAGTTGGCTTAGTAGTTGGTGCTTCAAATGGTCTTCACACTTCTGTATTTATAGACAAATTTGAGGATTTGCCCGTTGGAGAGGCAGTCCCAAATTGCTATAAATGTCTTCCTTGAGTTCTTCAAACTGGAAGACAGATTCTTGATAGTGACATGTCCTCATTTGGGTAATAAACGGCTTGTAAGACTTTGTCTTCATCCTGCAGCACTCTTCCCAATGTCTGACTTTAAGATTCACTTGTTAGGACTTGGACATGGCTTCTGAGGTTTGATCCAATGATAGTAAAACATTCCTTATCAAATGGACAACTCTGCTTATCACTATCGGTAGACTTTGCTTATCAGCATAGTTGGCTTGCTCTTCTTCAGATGACTTGACTCTTTCCCTTTGCTTCATGTAGATATGATCTCAACATGATATAATGAAGTCTTTTAGGGTGTAGTTGTCTTCATCTCTTCAGCATAGTTGACTTTCAAGTATCAGAACATTTGTTCTGGTTTAATTGTGCTGAGACAACTCTTCTGGACAACTCTCCTGATCAGCATACTTGGCCTTTGAGCTTCAGAACTTTTGTTCTTGTTTTACTTGTGCAGAGACAACTTCTCTGGACAACTCTCCTGATCAATGCATTTGAGTATACTTGGCCTTTTGAGCTTTAGATCCTTTGTTCTTGCTTTAATTGTGCAGAGACAACTTCTCTGGACAACTCTCCTGATCAGTGAATTTGGTCTTCAATAGACTTAGAGATTGTTCCAGAATTTTAGCCTTGAGGGGACTTGATCTTGATGATCTTCAAAGCATATGTTCCCCCTCACATTGTGCATCTAATCATCTAAGAGCTGCCTAAACATTTCAGCTTCTCATCTAGCCTTATTCTATATGTTCTAACATTCTTAGAACATAATCATCTTGACTTAGGCATGTCTCAGGGGGTTTTGGTATTCAATCAAAACATATGTCATTTTATTCCCAACAACTCTCATCTAGATCCATCTTCCAATTTTTGTTCATTGGGATCCTTACTGGCTTGCTGGTTGTACACCCAAATTTCTTGATCATTTCCCTGGTGTACTTTGCTTGGTTGATGAAGATTCCTTCTTTTCATTGCTTGACTTGTAAGCCCAAAAAGAAGTTCATCAACCCCATCATTGATATCTCAAACTTGCTTTGCATAAGCTTTGAGAACTTTTCACAAAGCTTTTCATTGGGGGATCCAAATATTATGTCATCAACATATATTTGGACAAGCAAGATGTCCTCTCCTTCAGTGATTCTAAAGAGAGTTATGTCCACTGTTCCTTTGGTAAAACCATGGTCCAATAGAAACTGTGACAGTGTATCATACCAAGCTCTTGGGGCTTGCTTGAGTCCATAGAGAGCTTTTTTCAGTCTGTAGACTTGGTTTCCTTCCTCAAAACCAGGTGGTTGCTCCACATAGACTTCTTCTTTCAAAACTCCATTCAGAAAGGCACTTTTGACATCCATCTGGTACACTATGAACCTCTTGTGAGCTACATAGGCTAGGAATAACCTTATTGCTTCTAGCCTTGCCACAGGTGCAAAGGTCTCATCATAATCTATGCCTTCTGATTGACAGTAGCCCTTGGCCACCAATCTGGCCTTATTTCTGACTATCACATCATTCTCGTTCTTTTTGTTCTTGAACACCCACTTGGTTCCAATAACATCTTGATGTGTAGGTCTATCCACCAGCTCCCATACATCATTTCTGGTGAATTGTTTTAACTCTTCCTGCATTGTTGTGATCCAATTAGCATCTTGAAGTGCTTCCTCAATTTCACTTGGTTCCTGTTCTGATAGGAAACGGCAAAATAGAGCACTTTCACCATGAAACCTTCTAGTTTTGACTCCTATACTTGGATCACCAAGTATCAGATCAGTAGGATTGTCAGATAACCATGTCCTCCTTTTTCTGATCCCTTCAATAGAGTTGTCCTCTACTAAGGTTGAGTCACCAGTATTATAAAATTCAGGATAATTAAATGCAGGATCTAATTCATGATCATATTCAGGAGTGTTGTCCTCAATGTCAGGGACATTGGCATTTTCAACATTTATGGTTCCCCTTGAATATTTGATCCATTTACTACCTCAGCAGGGCCTGCTTCTCCATTGGTAGTTGTTACCTGAGTGTGAACTGGGATTGGGTCATTCAGTTCACCATTTCCTTCAGTGGGGTTTGCTTCAGGAATATTGCCTTCAGGATTGTTGTCCAGTGTTATGTTTTCAGGAGGATTAGCTTGGACAACATCTATGAATACAGTGTCCTTGTCTTTTAGGCTCAATCTGGTTGTTCTTTGTGTGATTTCTTCAGTGTCCAGGTTCTTATTCCTGATCTCAGAAGTGGATTCATTAAACACAACATGAGGTGTTTCTTCCACATTAAGGGTTTTACAGTTGTACACCCTGAAAGCTCTACTGATTTGGGAATATCCAATGAATATCCCCTCATCAGCTTTGCTGTCAAAAGCTTTCAACTGCTCTTTCCCATTGTTGTGAATGAAACACTTACAACCAAATATGTGGAAATAAGACACTTTAGGCAATCTTCCTTTCCAGAGTTCATAAGGGGTTTTGCCTTGACCCTTAGTGATCAAACATTTGTTCTGAGTATAACATGCAGTGTTTATGGCTTCAGCCCAAAACCTCTTAGGTAGATTTGAATCAGCAATTAAGGTTCTAGCAACTTCTTTTAAAGTTCTATTCCTTCTTTCTGCAACCCCATTATGATGAGGGGTTCTAGTTGCTGAGGTTTCATGAGCTATCCCATTTAGTGTACAATACTCATTGATGTATGAATTTATGAACTCAGTGCCTTTGTCAGATCTTATCTTGATTATATTAAGGCTCTTTTCATTTGACAGTCTCTTTAGCAGTTCAGGGAGTTTGACTTGTGTTTCCTTCTTATTAAGGAGAAATACTACCCATGTGAACCTAGAGAAGTCATCTACTACAACCAATGTGTATTTTCTACCATTTATGCTTGCAGGGGTAATTGGTCCAAATAAGTCGATATGCAATAGTTCAAGTACCCTTTCAGTAGAGATGACTGGTTTTCCCTTAAATGAGGCTTTAATCTGTTTTCCTTCTTGGCATGGTTTGCAAACATGCTCCTTAATGAAAACCTCATTAGGTAGTCCTTTAACTAATGCATTTCTAGCAAGTTTGTTCATTGATTTAAAGTTCAAGTGGTTTAGCCTCTTATGCCACAACCAGTTTTGTTCATTAGAGCTCTTAGCAATGAAACATGTCGCATCAGTAGACTTGTCCCAGTCTGCAAAATACACATTTCATTTTCTAGCATGTCAGTAAGCATTTTCCACTTGAGAACTCAACATTGAAACCTTTATCAAAAACTAACTTATGCTTAGGAGATTATATTTGAGACCAGCCACATAAGATACATTGGATACCTTGATATTACCAATTATCAAGGTACCACAACCTTTTGTTGTTGCTTGTGAGCTGTCTCCAAATGTGACATTTGGGCCTTCTCTTTCAGTGAAATCAGTGAGGAGATTCTTGTTTCCAGTCATGTGCCTTGAACATCCTTTGTCAAGGTACCATGCTGACTTTTTGCTCATACTCCTCATCTTCTTGTGGCCCTTGAGTACCTGCAATTAGTGAGCTTTAGGTACCCTTTGAATTTTGGGTCATGGGAGGCTAGTTGTACCTTTAGGAACCCAAACTTGCCTAATTACCCTGATTGATTCAAGGTGGCTAAGTTGTTTTCCTTTAGCATCAACATACACTGTCTTTCCCTTAAATGCCTTTGGGAAAGTGTGTGTGAAAGTGTTGACTCTATAAGTTTCAGGAGAGTTGTCAAATCTCCTGAACTTATGAGTTTTTTGTGCTACTTGAGGAAATCTTTGAGGAAAGGCATATTTATGACCATTACCCTTTGGCATGAAGGGTTTTGGTTGTCTCATTTTATTCTGCCTTTGAGGATAGTTGTCCTTAAGTCTTTTCAGCTGAGGCTTCCTCAGTAGAGTTGGCCTAGGCTGATCAAACCTTGGATAACTCCTCTGAACATTGTTCAGGAGAGTTGCCCTTCCATTGGGTCTACTCTGCTGACCAACATTCCTCTTATGCCCAGGGACTTTGGTCTTTTCCTTAGGTTTGGGCCTAGTCTCCTGAATCACTTGAGTGGGCATCTCATTCATTTTGCCCTTTCCTTTGTTCAGTGGCTGAATTATTTCATTTTCAGCTTGTTGTGCCACTGATTTAACAAAGATTTTCTTAGTGTTACTTGTGGAAGCAACACTAAGACAAGGTGAAGATTCAAATGGATCAAAACCTAATCCACTTCTTTGAGCCATATGTCTTTGGTAACTTTGAATTTCCTCTATTGCTCTAGAGGATTTCTTCAAAGCAGACATCTTTAATTTCATGCTTTCTTCACTTGATTTGAGAATGTCATACTCATGTGAGAGGTTTTTGTAGATGTTGTTAATTCTTAAATGCCTTAACATTATCAACAACATCTTAATTTGACCTTCCGAGATTTTTTCTAAATCTTTTCTGAAATGCTACATTAAATGTTGACCTAAATGTTGTCGCATTTCTAGCAGGATCTAGAAGCTTCTACAAGGATCTGGAACCTGGAAGATTCCAGAACATTGGAGAACATGCTAGAACAGCCTAGATGCATTTAGAACGACCTGGAGCATACAAGAAGGATCTAGAAAGATCATGGAAGTTGAGCTCCTAAAAAATAGGACCTCAATGTGGAAGCCTCTAGAATTCGCATACCACCTCTATAAATACCGATTGAAGGCTTCATAATTAAGTGTGTTCTATTCGAGTAATATCCTAGACCGAGCGTTCATCCCTGTTAGGAATTGTGGCCAATAGTTCTACATTTTAGATCATACGTTGTATACCACCTGTATGGCTGTGTGTCTTCTTATCTATTGAGAGTGTAATCATTAGATAGACTAGGCATTTCAATAGTGTATAATTTATACACTTAGTTCGTTTTCTAAACTTGGCACCTGCCTCGTTTATAGTTTCAGTTGTGAAGGTTATTGTTGTAACATTTCACACAACATTTGTACTTGAAGATAAGTATTGATTTACGCCATAAGGCAAACATAGATTTTTATTTATAAAATCTGTTGGGAATAAAATGATATATGTTTTGATTAAATACCAAAACCCCCTGAGACATGCCTAAGTCAAGATGATTGTGTTCTAAGATTGTTAGAACACATAGCATAAGGCTAGATGAGAAGCTGATATGTTAGGCAGCTCTTAGATGAATAGAAGCACAATGTGAGGGGGAACCTAGGCTTTAAAGATGATCAAGATAAAGTCCCCTCAAGGCTCAAAATCTGGAACAAACACTAAGGACAAGCATACTCCATTGAAAACCACATGCTCTGATCAGGAGAGTTGTCCAGAAGAGTTATTTATATGCAAGAACAAGATTGCAAAGCTCAAAAGGACAAGATTAGTCAAATGCTCTGATCAGGAGAGTTGTCCAGAGAGGTTAACTCTGTGAAAACATCAGCTCTGAAGCTAAAAGACCAAATATGCTGATCAGGAGAGTTGTCCCAGAAGAGTTGTCTCAGCAAGTTTGAACCAGAACAAAGATTCTAATGGTTGAAGGTCAACCATGCTGAAGAGTTAGAGACAACCATACCCTAAAGAATCTCAAAACAACATCACCTTGAAGTGAAGAAAAGGGAAAGAGCCAAGTCATCTGAAGAGCAAGCCAACTTTGCTGATAAGCAAATCTACTGATAGTGATAAGGAGAGTTGTCCATTTGATAAGGAATGTTGTCCTATCATTGGATCAATCTTCAGAAGCCATGTCCAAGTCCTAACAAGAAGTCAAACATTGGGAAAAGTGCTGCAGAATGAAGACAAAGTCTTACAAGCCGTTTATTACCCAATTAAGGACATGTCACTATCAAGAATCTGTCTTCCAGTTTGAAGAACTCAAGGAAGACATTTATAGAAATTTGGGGCTGCCTCTCCAACGAGCAAATCCTCATTTTGTTTATAAATACAAGGAGTGTGAAGACCATTTGAAGCATCTATCTATTCTACATCCAACTGAACAACTATTCTGAAAGCTTCAAAGTCCTCAAAAGACATTCTTAGTCTTCAAACACTTCTTCTAAGTTGAATTCACTGTATATCCATACACAAAGCTTAGAGAGATATCCTATCCTTATACACTGATCCTCATTGTAAAGGATATCTCATTAGTTGGAACCTTACTTCAATCCTTACCCCTTTCAAGTGTGAAAGAGAGAAGGTTGTAGTAGTAGAAGTGGGAGGAGCTGACTGTTGAGAGAAGAACAGTTCAGTTCTAAGTTGAGAAGAGGGTACTAGGACTCTAGACATCCTAGGGATCAATTCACCAAGGAGTGGTGTTATTGATCAAGTGCACCTTGGCACTATAAAACAAGTTAATTCCAAGAGTGAAGGAATTATCCTATTAAATCAGGGAAAGTGGATGTAGGAGCTTGAGTCTCTGAACCACTATAACCTCTTGTGTTGATTTGCTTTACAAGTACTTACATTCATTCAACACTGCACACAAAACTGATCTTTCAAAAGATACATATTCAAAGACTGTGCAAAACTGTATTGGACAAGTTCCCTGAAACTAAACTGGACTGTATTAGATTGACAAAGTGATTTCAGAAACTTAAGGAGTCTAAACTTAAAGGGCCAACCACTATTCTGCACCTATAACTCCCCTAGATAGTTATTCAACTAAGTTCTCAATAGTACTTAGTAGTTTGATTATCTTAGAAGAGTTAATCATCTTCAGTAGAGTTGTCTAAGACAACCTTGCTGAGCTCTGGTTTGATCATTAGTTGAAAAGATTTGCATACAAGTGTATTCCCCCCCCCCCCCCCTCATACACTTGTTATATACTCCTTTCAGGACCAACAAGTGGTATCAGAGCAGGGGTTCAAAGACCACTGCTTCTGAAAATCCATCTTGATTTTCAAAATTCACATATTTGTGTGGTCACTGAACTGATCTCTTTCTGAAATCTATAATTTGTTGACTGACTGTATATTCTTGAGATATGGCCAAAAACAATGCTGTTCCTCCACCTGCTGTTCAAGGATTGGATAACATGGCCACAAATCCAGTCAATCACATTTCACATCATAAATTGCCCATGTTCTCAATAGACAATTATGATTTCTGGAAAATTAGAATGAGGGCTCATCTTGCATCTCTTCACACTGACATGTTAAGAGTAATCACAAGAGGACCTTTTGTGTTTACCCAAACTAACCCCAGGGTGACAGATGAGCAAAGAGCAGATGTAAGGGAACTGGTTCCCAAAGATGAGGATGACTTCACTACTGATGAAAAGAGGAAAGATAATCTAAATTATCTTGCCATGAACACCCTCTATCAAACAATTCCAGATGCAGTCATGGGAAGAGTCTACCACTGCACCACAGCCAAAGAAATTTGGGATACTCTTGCTGAGATGTGTGAAGGCACAGAAAAGATCAAGGAGAACAAGCTCCAAGTTGCTGTGCAAAAGTTTGAACAATTCTCAATGGAAGCTGAAGAATCTATTGACAAATTTGCTGGTAGATTCACTGATGTGATGAATGAAATCAACTCCTTGGGCAAGGTGTACTCCAGGAGAGAAGTTGGATTGAAGATCTTGAGAAGTCTCACTCAAAAGTGGGATGTCTATGCTGTGATGATGCAGAATACCAAAGATCTCTCCTCCATGCCCATGCAACAAATCTTCTCAGAACTCAAAGCCTATGAGTTTGACCTCAATAGAAGAAAGCCTATTGAGGAACCTTCAAATCCTACTAAGGGAGTGGCATTCAAAGCCAAAGTTGCTGAACCTGAAATGCAACCCACTCCCAGAACATCAAAGTCAGTCTCAAAGACTGAAATGAAGGAAGAACTAGCCTTGATGGCTAGAAGGTTTGACAAGCTGAACACAAGGTTTGGTAGATACAAGAAATTCTACCAAGACAACAAATTCAGGAGAAGATACAACTCCCCTGAAGATCAGGCCAAGGACAAAAAGCCTGAAGAGAAGAGATCAGAGGACAAGCACTCTGATAGGAGAAGGTCCAGTAGAGCTGACCCTTCATCATCAAAAGGAAGAGATGAATCCAAGAAGGATGATGATGAAGACCTATGCTACAACTGCAAGAAGAAAGGGCACTTCCAGTATGATTGCCCTGAATTAAGCTCTAAAGAAAGAAGATAGAGGCAAGCTAAAAGAGACAGAAAGTTCACAAATAGAAAGGCCATGATGGCTGGTGAAGGATCTGATAGTGCCGAAAGCTTCAACTCTTCAGATGGACTGTTCTCAAACAGTGATGATGATGATGATGTGTGCAACATGGCTCTTGAGGATGATGAGGTATCCTCCACCTCTAGCTCACCATCATTTTTATCACAGAACACTAGTGAAGTCAACTTGAAACTTTCCTTTGGGAAGTTGATGGAAGATTTCACTAGATTACAAGAATTTCATGATAACTGTGTGAGAGAAAATGAAAGATTGGCTATTGAACTTACCAAAAACTCTGAGGTAGCTGTTGATGTCAAATCTACTGAGTTGTATCAACAAGTCTTGAGAGAGCTTGAGGAAGCAAATTTCAGGATAGTTGACCAACAAAGAGAGATTGATGATCAACTACTCTCTCGGAAGAGAAAAGACTTTGAACTAAAAATTCTAAATGCCAAGTTTGAAAACCTCTCACATGAATATGATATTCTTAAATCAAGTGAAGAGAGCCTGAAATTAAAGATGTCTGCTTTGAAAAAATCCTCTAGAGCAATAGAGGAAATTCAGAGTTATCAAAGACCTATGGCTCAAAGAAGTGGATTGGGTTTTGATCCATTTGAATCTTCACCTTGTCTTAGTGTTGCCTCTACAAGTAACACTAAGAAAATCTTTGTTAAATCAGTGGCACAACAAGCTGAAAATGAAATAACTCAGCCACTGAATAAAGGAAAGGGCAAATTAACTGAAATTCCTACTCAAGTGTTTCAGGAGACTAGGCCTAAACCTTTGGAAAAGGTCAAGGCTCCTGAACACAAGAGGAATATTGGTCAGCAGAGTAGACCCAATGGGAGGGCAACTCTACTGAACAATGGTCAGAGGAGTTATCCAAGGTATAATCAGCATAGGCCAACTCATCTGAGAAAGCCTCAGCTGGATAGACCTAAGGACAACTATCCTCAAAGGCAGAATAAAATGAGACAACCAAAACCCTTCATGCCAAAGGGTAATGGTCATAAAAATACCTTTCCTCAAAGATTTCATCAAACTGCACAAAGAGCTCATAAGTTCAGGAGAATTAACAACTCCCCTGAAGCTTACAGAGTTAACACATTCACACATACTTTCCCCAAGGCATTTAAGGGAAAGACAGTGTATGTTGATGCACAAGGAAAACAACTTAGCCACCTTGAATCAATCAAGGTAATTAGGCAAGTTTGGGTTCCTAAAGGTACAACTAACCTCTCAGGACCCAAAACTCAAAGGGTACCTAAACCTATCTAATTGCAGGTACCAATGGGCCACAAGAAGAGGAGCATGAACAAAAAGACAGCATGGTACCTTGACAGTGGATGCTCAAGGCACATGACTGGAAACAAGGAACTCCTCACTGATTTTATTGAAAAAGAAGGCCCAAATGTCACTTTTGGAGACAGCTCACAAGCAACCACAAAAGGTTATGGTACTTTGGTGATTGGTAACATCAAAGTAACCAATGTATCTTATGTAGCTGGTCTCAAATATAACCTCCTAAGTATCAGTCAATTCTGTGATAAAGATTTCAATGTTGAGTTCTCACGTGGAAAATGTTTAATCAAGGATAAAACTCAACAAACTCTATTGACTGGGACTAGGAAAGGAAATGTGTATTTTGCAGACTTGGACAAGTCTACTGATGCTGCATGTTTCATTGCTAAGAGTACTAGTGAACAAAGTTGGTTATGGCACAAGAGGCTAAACCACCTGAATTTCAAATCAATGAACAAACTAGCTAGAAATGCATTAGTTAAAGGACTGCCTAATGAGGTTTTCATTAAAGAACATGTGTGTAAACCATGTCAAGAAGGAAAACAGATTAAAGCCTCATTCAAAGGAAAACCAGTCATCTGTACTGAAAGGGTACTTGAACTTCTACACATGGATCTCTTTGGACCAATCACCCCTTCAAGCATAAATGGTAGAAAATACACATTGGTTGTAGTAGATGACTTCTCTAGGTTCACTTGGGTAGTATTTCTCCTTAATAAGAAGGAAACACAAGTCAAACTACCTGAACTCCTGAAGAGACTGTCAAATGAGAAAAGTCTTAGAATTATCAAGATAAGATCTGATAAAGGCACTGAGTTCATAAATTCTTACATCAATGAGTATTGCACATCTAATGGAATAGCTCATGAAACCTCAGCAACTAGAACTCCTCAGCAAAATGGAGTTGCAAAAAGAAGGAACAGAATTTTAAAAGAAGCTACTAGAACCTTAATTGCTGACTCAAACTTACCTAAGAGGTTTTTGGCTGAAGCTATAAACACTGCATGCCATACTCAAAATAGATGTTTGATTACTAAGGGGCAAGGCAAAACCCCCTATGAACTCTGGAAAGGAAGAATGCCTAAAGTGTCATACTTTCATATATTTGGTTGTAAATGTTTCATTCACAATAATGGGAAAGAACAGTTGAAAGCCTTTGATAGCAAAGATGATGAGGGAGTATTTCTTGGATACTCTCAAATCAGTAAAGCTTTCAGAGTCTACAACAAGAAAACCCTTATAGTGGAAGAAACACCTCATGTTGTGTTTGATGAATCCATCTATGAGATCAGGAATGATATTTTGGAACCTGAAGAAATCACACAGAGGATAACCAGATTGAGCCTAAAAGACAAAGACACTGAATTCATAGATGTTGTCCAAGCCAACCTACCTGAAAAATTCACATTGGACAACAATCCTGAAGGCAACCTTCCTGAGACAAACCCCACTGATGGAAATGGTGAACTGAATGAGCCAATCCCAGTTCACATTCAGGTAACAACTACCAATGAAGAAGCAGCTCCTGCTGAGGTAGTTAATGGGTCAAATAATCAAGGGGGAACTCAAAATGTTGAAAATACCAATGTCCCTGACATTGAGGACAACACTGGTGACTCAACCTCAGTAGAGGACAACTCTACTGAAGGGATCAGAAAGAGAAGGATTTGGTTGTATGACCATCCTACTGACCTGATACTTGGTGACCCAAGTATAGGAGTCAAAACCAGAAGGTTTCATGGTGAAAGTGCTATGTTCTGTTGTTTCTTGTCAGAACAGGAACCAAAAGACATTGATGAAGCACTTCAGGATGCCAATTGGATCACAGCAATGCAGGAAGAGCTCAACCAATTCACCAGAAATGAAGTATGGGAGCTGGTTGATAGACCTTCACATCAAGATGTTATTGGAACTAAGTGGGTGTTCAAGAACAAAAAGAATGAGAATGATGTGATTGTCAGAAACAAAGCAAGACTAGTGGCAAAAGGCTATTGCCAGCATGAAGGCATTGACTATGATGAGACCTTTGCACCTGTGGCAAGGCTGGAAGCAATAAGGCTCTTCCTAGCCTATGCAGCCCACAAGAGGTTCAAAGTATACCAAATGGATGTCAAGAGTGCCTTTCTGAATGGAGTCTTGAAAGAAGAAGTCTATGTGAAGCAACCACCAGGTTTTGAGATTAGAGACCAAGTATACAGACTGAAGAAAGCTCTATATGGACTCAAGCAAGCCCCTAGGGCTTGGTATGACACACTGTCACAATTCCTCTTGGATCATGGATTCACCAAGGGAACTGTGGACAGAACACTCTTCAGAATCTCTGAAGGAGAAGACATCTTACTTGTCCAAATTTATGTAGATGACATAATTTTTGGATCCCCTAATGAGAAGCTTTGTGAGAAGTTCTCCAAGCTTATGCAAAGCAAGTTTGAGATGTCCATGATGGGGTTGATGAACTTCTTTTTGGGTCTACAAGTCAAGCAATCAAAAGAAGGAATCTCCATCAACCAAGCCAAGTACACCAGATAAATGATCAAGAAGTTTGGGTGTACATCAAGCAAGCCAGTAAGGATCCCAATGAACACAAATTGGAAGATGGATCCTGATGAAAGTGGTGTTCCAACCAACTCCACTGAGTATAGAGGAATAATTGGATCACTCCTCTATCTCACTGCCAGCAGACCTGACATCACCTTTGCAGTAGGTGTTTGTGCAAGGTTTCAAGCAAATCCTAAGAAAAGCCACCTTGAGGCTGCAAAGAGGATCTTGAGGTATCTCAAAGGCACTGAAAATCTAGGCCTTTGGTACCCTGCTGATGACAACATTGAGCTAACTGGCTATTCAGATGTTGACTATGGAGGATGCAGAATTGACAAAAAATCCACTTCAGGAACTTGTCAATTCTTGGGCAACAAACTCATATCTTGGTTTTCCAAAAAGCAAAACACAGTGACCACCTCCACCACTGAAGCTGAATATGTTGCTGCTGGAAGTTGTTGTGCTCAAATCCTTTGGCTAAGACAACAACTCAAGGACTACAAAGTCAACTCTACTGAAGTGCCAATATTCTGTGACAATAACAGTGCCATTGCCATATCACAGAATCCTGTATTGCACACAAAATGCAAACATGTGGACATTAAGCATCACTTCATTAGAGATCATGTGGAAAAGAAGGATATCAAGTTGGTAAAGATCCACACAGATCATCAAAAAGCTGATATATTAACAAAACCACTTGCAGAAGCAAGGTTTCTGGAATTATCAGCAGAGTTGGGTCTTCTTGATCCAGGGAAGTTGGACAAATGAGTCCAAAGAAGTTTATTCATTAAGGGGGAAGTAAATTCAAACTTCAGCAGACTTGGTCAAGTCTACTGAAATTCAGAAAAGTTGACCTTACTTCTTCAGGACACTTGTCCTCAGCTCTTCAGGACACTTGTCCATGTAGGGTCAGATAAGTTGTCTTGGCTATCAAACCAAATCTTGGTCTGATAAGCACCTATTTTAGGTAATCATTGTCTATTTCGAAATCTGTCCCATTGAAAATACAGTTTTCACCTTTCTGGGATTTAATTTGTCTCCCACCCAAAAGGTCACTTTCCATGCATTAAATGACAAGATTTAACTCTTGTTTGCATTAAACTTTTTGGGACATGATCTATCTCGAAAACTCCCCCACCCTTAAACAAATATTAAAAACCACCCACGTTTTTGAACAAAACAGTTTTTCACTGTTGCATTGGTTTTTGACCATTGGATCAAAACTGGCCAACTCCTCTGAAATCAATCCTAGCCGTTCATTTTGGATTTCCATTTTTGTTCACCTTTGAATTGCATCAAAACTTCACCAACTCATTGACAAACATTCTTTTTAGAATATTCACAAGTCTTAAGATCCCCCACAAACACTTCTTCCCCAAGTATTCGAAACCCTAACTCAAATTTTCTTCAAACTCTCTCAATCTTCCTCAAACTTTTCTCTGTAACTTTCAAATGGCCCCCAAAGTTTGACCAGAGAGGATCATTGATTTCTCCAACAAGGCTCTGGACCTTGATTTTGGATACTTGAGCAACAAGAACAATCTTCACTTTGAGCCCATAGTATCCTTTGAGAGTGAAGACCCTGAGATTACACCAACTCTAAGATGGCTGAGAAGAGCTGGTTTGCAAAAGTTTATGGAGGAAAGACCAAGTTTCTGCCTAGAAAGCTATATGGCTGAGTTCTTTGCCTTTCTCAAATGGAGAGGTAAAACTGAAGATGGTGAAGTTTCCACCAGATTGTCATATGTTGCTGAGGGAGAGGAAGAAGAGAGATTTCATAGAGTAAAATTCTCTTCAGAAGATCTTGAAGGAGCTTTTGGATTGCCTTATGAGGGAAGGAATCCAGAAGCTTATGGTACTGGACATGAAGATGAAATAGCTCAAGAATGGCTATTAGTACCAGGTCCTCTCTCTTCAACACAAAACAAGAAGACTCTCAAGCCATAATTTCTCAATCTCTTTGAGGTAGTTGCTAAAAGTCTCTTGAGCAATACTGGAAGCTTGGAGCAAGTCAGCCATCCAAGAATCAGAATTATGGCTGCAGTGATTGATGCTAGTGACAAGGGCATCAAGTTTGATTGGAGGACCTTCATCATGTCTGAGATGATGAAGGAAAAGGCAAAATTCAAAGTGAAATCTCACAACAAGGTTGTGCTAGAAGGGAAACTCAAGTATTGCACCAGGGCAAGCTTGTTGATTGAAAGATTTTCCCACTACTCTCAAATGCAAACATTTGCAAAGCCTCTCCCAGCCCAAAAGATACTGTTCAGAAAGCTCAGCAAGAAAACTGAGCAAAGGAGAATGCTTCTGGCCAAACCTGTTGAAGAACACGTTGAAGAAAAGCCTAAGATGAAGAAGAGAACCAAGGCCAGGGCTGTCAAAACAAGGAAAATATCTCAATTGCCTTCAAGAGAAGCCTCGGGAGCATCAGCTGAAGTTGATGAAGTGGCAGAAGAGGGAGTAAGTGTGCCTTCTGACCACTCAGAAGAGTTGAGGCTGAAATACAATGAGACAAGGCAAAAGCACAAGGGTGATAAGAGAATCAGGGAAGTTGTCCCTGAGAAGGATGGTGAAAGACTAGGGCCAAGCCTACTGAGAAAGTGTTGGAGCTGCAGGAAGAAAGGTCTCTTCAATTGGCTCTAAGAGAAAGCAGAGCTGAAAGCAGGACCAAATCCAAGTCAAGGACTAGCTCATCTGGATCTGGAACTCCAGAATCCAAAGTCCCTGAAGGTCAACCTAAAGAGGCCAACCTCCCTGAAACTCAGAACCCTGAGCCCAACTCCCCTGAAACCCATGTTACCCCTTCCAACCAACCCATCACCCCTGTAGATCTCTCTAAGAGATATTCTCCTGAAGGAAGTGTGCAAAGAAGTGGCATTGATGTGCTTGCAGATTTAGCAGTAGATGAGACAAGACTCCTGTCTCCCCTTGACTCATCCATGCTCAACTACTCAAAGCTCTTAGAACATGCACTCAATGAGCCAACTCCCCTAAGCAAAGCCCCTTCAGATTCATTGCTCTCTAAAGCAACTGAAGTACCTTCATTTGAGCCTAATCTTTCTGAAGCCAACCCTCCTGAACTTAACTTGCCTGAAGCTGCAATTAGAGAAACCACAGCCCACTCCCATATAGCCCAAAGTTCTCCATCAAATGAGAATGAGGAGGAGTATACTTATGAAAGTATGCTCAGAGGTGGAGCTAAGGCCACTGTGGACAGTTTGTATCCACAACTTGCTGAATTTCCAAGAATACAGAAGATGTTTCATGATTTGAGGATGCTTGTGGATGTGAAAGATAAAACCTTGATGGAGATATCACAAGTTATCCAAGATAAGGGTGCTAACTGGTGGCAAGTAGAGGAAAGCAGATTGCTACACTTTGCTGGTGTGATAAAAACAAGATTCCTCACTGATGAGGAAGTTTTTGCAAAGTTGGTAGCTGAGAAGATCATTGAGGAGAAAGAAAGAAAAGCTAAGGGAATCAAACACCCTGACAGTAGCTCAAATGATGATGATTCCCCTGATGATCCCTCAAACCCTTCTAACCCCAACCCTCCTGAAACCCCTCAAGCCAACCTCCCTGAACCTTCTCAACCCAAGTCTTCTATAGCAGATAGACTTTCAAACCCTCCTAGAACCTATCATAGGAAAGGCTCTGTATCTTCAGAGGTGTTGACCAAGGGTGGTAACACAACCAAAGACACATCTGCCAATGAAGGTTCTTCTGAACCCAAGGCACAGCCTAAAGATGTTGAGGTTCCTATGCTAGAGGCTGGTTTGATTAAGGCATATTCAGTGTCAGAAGAGTTGGACACTGATCAGCCCTTAATCATTCAGGATGACTCAGTGGCTGTTGAAATAAGCACTGTGATCTCCCCACAACTGCCATCTTTGAACCTTGATGAAGGTGGAGATGTTGCAGGTTTAGGAGAAGGAGTTGAAAAGGAGAAGTTAGTGGAAAAATCAGAGGGAGTAGTAGATGAGAGAGATGTGGTGATCACTAGAATAGTGAGTGTACCACCAAATGAGGGTGATATAAGTGAGGAAGGGCAGGATATTCTTGAAGTCAAATCTGAACTTCAGGAATCCCTTGATGAGAGGAGGCCTATTTCTTTAAGTGAGGAAATTATTGAAGAAGGGAGAAAAGAAAGAGTTGAAAATGAGAAGAAGGCTGCTGATGTATCAGAGTCTTATACAAAAGAAATTGAGGGTGATGAGTGTTTATTCCCTAACCTGTTTGACTTGTCTAATATTGCAGGTATTTCCCTTGACCAAATTTTTGCAGATGAGTTCTTAACAGATGCACCTATCCAAGTAGATACAGGCTCAGCTCAAGCCCTGCTTGGAATGCAATCAGAGAAGTTGGACTCCTTGGCTCATCAAGTCCAATCTGCTCATGCTGAAACTTCAGGAGCATTGAATGAGCAAGGAAGGACTCTAGCATCTGTAGAAATGAGGCTCACTGGCTCTGAGGATGTTGTGCTACCCACTCTGGAAGCAAGGATTAGTGGTGTGGAAACTGGTCTCCAAACCATTTCCACTGAAGTACAAAAAGCCAAATCCACCATGGAAGCCATCTCAGAAGAGGTCAAGAAGGAACAAAAGTTGCTGAGAGATAATCATAATGTGAATGTCAAGGCTCTCAGGCTAACTGTCAAGCAAGCTCTTGGAAAGAAGACTGCATTGCAAAAGAGAAGAGCTGAAGAGCAAAGGCTAGCAATGGTGAAAGCAGCCTCTGAAAAATTTTCCCAAGAGGTATTGGCCAACATTGCTGAAGGTGCAGTAGCCAACCTCACTGAGCTCCTTAAAGCCCAACTGGATGCATCCCTGAAAGCAACCTTGGAAGAGGTTGTTCAACAAAAGATGAAGCCTGTTCTAGCTTTTCTTAGCTTGAGCAGTGATAGGATGCAAAATATACATGATGAAAATGTATATTTGTTGGAAGAGATGAAGTCCATGAACCAGGCCCAATCCCTAATGGCCACAACAATGAGTGAGCTAAAACCTCAGTGTTTTGATGCTGCCAAAAAGGGGGAAAGGGAAAGAGCTAGAGCAAAAGGTGCCTTAGTGATTGGAAGCTCAGACAAGGGAAAAGACAAAGCTGCTGAAGGAAAAGGAAAAGAGCCTGCAGTGCTAAACTTGGAAGAATTGGATGAAGAAGAGCAACTAGCACTTGCATTGAAGAATTCAATGGCCTCAGCTCAAGAAGAAAAAATGAGGCTACAGCAGAGACCAGGTGGTGAGGTGTCTGGTTTGGACAAAGATGCTGAAGGTGTCCAAACTAGAGGAAAGATCAAGAGGGCAAAAGGAAAGAAAAGACAAGCTGAAACATTTACTGACTTTCTTCCACCTGAATTCAGAATTGATGATGATGAGCCTACAACAAAGAAAGCCAAAGCTGCTGAAGAACCCAAAATTGCTGAAAAAGAAAAGTCTTCTGAAACAGTCAATGATGAAGGTTCCAAGTCCACTGAAGATATTGAAGAACTGTTTGCTGAAGGATTTGGACCTGAACCTAAGAAGAAGACAAATGTCCTAGCTCATGATCCATCAAAGTTGTTTCATGAAGGGTATGGCAAAGACCCTGAAACACAACAGAAACTGGCCATGATGAAGGCCCAGGAGAAAATGGACTTGATGGATGAAGCACAAAGAGCAAGAGATAAGAGAAGAGCAAATTTTCAGAAACCAAGAAGAAGGAGAGCAACATACAGCAAGATGAAGCCTCAGCTTCTAGTCCCAATGGACACCAAATATCCACATTTGGATAAATGGGTACCAATTCAACTGAATGATACATGGGAAGAGGCAAAAAGGGAGTTTGTCTATGACTATTATGTCATTGACAGATGGAATGGAGGAGATGCAAACTCTGCCTTTGCTGAGTTCATGCTGGAATACTACAGAGAATTGTATCAACAATTACTTGCAGCTGCTGATATTGCAAGAATTGAACTCCATGCTCCCAAGCCCATCATCTACATGCCTCCAAAGCTTGAAGGATGGATTGACCAAGCAAGGATCCTGAGGGAGTTCATAGATATTCTCAAGCTGAACAAAATGACTCTTGGACCCAAAGGAACCAACCAGGAAGCCATGGAACTCAAGAAGAGAGTGTGGGCACAATATGGGATGGTGCCACCTCCTGAGGATGATCTCTAAGAATGGCTAAGTCTTCTGACTTTTTCTGGACAGAAAACTATCTTATCTGAAGATATTTTTGCTATGTGGTCAAATCTGCTGAAATCTGGACAAGTCTGCTGATGTGATGATATGCTGCTTGCTCTAATATGTTTTAGATTGCTCTGATACAAGAATTGGTGTTAATGTCCAACATACTACTCTGATACTTGAAGTAGTTTGTTTTGCTCTGATCTTATGATTAGTATTTAGTTGTAATGAAATGTCAATCTGTAATGATGTCTTGAATTCATGCTCTGATAAGTTACTTTCAACTATCAACATGCTTGTAATGACTTTTATATGAATGATAGTCGAACACTTTTGAATCGAGATACATTGTTGAAATCTCTCTATGCCTATCTTTGAAACCTTCTTACAACAAAAACAGTGAATACACTAACACATTGTCTTTTCAGGAATATTGACCTTAGTCATGTCTTCTGAAGATATATGTAATAGGTGTAGACAAGTCACTTTTGCATAGAATGTGTAGGTTTTGGCATCATCAAAAAGGGGGAAATTGTTGGGAATAAAATGATATATGTTTTGATTAAATACCAAAACCCCCTGAGACATGCCTAAGTCAAGATGATTGTGTTCTAAGATTGTTAGAACACATAGCATAAGGCTAGATGAGAAGCTGATATGTTAGGCAGCTCTTAGATGACTAGAAGCACAATGTGAGGGGGAACCTATGCTTTAAAGATGATCAAGATAAAGTCCCCTCAAGGCTCAAAATCTGGAACAAACACTAAGGACAAGCATACTCCATTGAAAACCATATGCTCTGATCAGGAGAGTTGTCCAGAAGAGTTATTTCTATGCAAGAACAAGATTGCAAAGCTCAAAAGGACAAGATTAGTCAAATGCTCTGATCAGGAGAGTTGTCCAGAGAGGTTAACTCTGTGAAAACATCAGCTCTGAAGCTAAAAGACCAAATATGCTGATCAGGAGAGTTGTCCCAGAAGAGTTGTCTCAGCAAGTTTGAACCAGAACAAAGATTCTAATGGTTTAAGGTCAACCATGCTGAAGAGTTAGAGACAACCATACCCTAAAGAATCTCAAAACAACATCACCTTGAAGTGAAGAAAAGGGAAAGAGCCAAGTCATCTGAAGAGCAAGCCAACTTTGCTGATAAGCAAATCTACTGATAGTGATAAGGAGAGTTGTCCATTTGATAAGGAATGTTGTCCTATCATTGGATCAATCTTCAGAAGCCATGTCCAAGTCCTAACAAGAAGTCAAACATTGGGAAAAGTGCTGCAGAATGAAGACAAAGTCTTACAAGCCGTTTATTACCCAATTAAGGACATGTCACTATCAAGAATCTGTCTTCCAGTTTGAAGAACTCAAGGAAGACATTTATAGCAATTTGGGGCTGCCTCTCCAACGGGCAAGTCCTCATTTTGTCTATAAATACAAGGAGTGTGAAGACCATTTGAAGCATCTATCTATTCTACATCCAACTGAACAACTATTCTGAAAGCTTCAAAGTCCTCAAAAGACATTCTTAGTCTTCAAACACTTCTTCTAAGCTGAATTCACTGTATATCCATACACAAAGCTTAGAGAGATATCCTATCCTTATACACTGATCCTCATTGTAAAGGATATCTCATTAGTTGGAACCTTACTTCAATCCTTACCCCTTTCAAGTGTGAAAGAGAGAAGGTTGTAGTAGTACAAGTGGGAGGAGCTGACTGTTGAGAGAAGAACAGTTCAGTTCTGAGTTGAGAAGAGGGTACTAGGACTCTAGACATCCTAGGGATCAATTCACCAAGGAGTGGTGTTATTGATCAAGTGCACCTTGGCACTATAAAACAAGTTAATTCCAAGAGTGAAGGAATTATCCTGTTAAATCAGGGAAAGTGGATGTAGGAGCTTGAGTCTCTGAACCACTATAACTTCTTGTGTTGATTTGCTTTACAAGTACTTACATTCATTCAACACTGCACACAAAACTGGTCTTTCAAAAGATACATATTCAAAGACTGTGCAAAACTGTATTGGACAAGTTCCCTGAAACTAAACTGGACTGTATTGGATTGACAAAGTGATTTCAGAAACTTAAGGAGTCTAAACTTAAAGGGCCAACCATTATTCCGCACCTATAACTCCCCTAGATAGTTATTCAACTAAGTTCTCAATAGTACTTAGTAGTTTGATTATCTTAGAAGAGTTAATCATCTTCAGCAGAGTTGTCTAAGACAACCTTGCTGAGCTCTGGTTTGATCATTAGTTGAAAAGATTTGCATACAAGTGTATTCCCCCCCATACACTTGTTATATACTCCTTTCAGGACCAACAAAATCTATGTTAAAAGTATTTCCATTGTGTCTCGTTTGTTTTTAGTGTTTCAAGTCTTCCGCTGTGTATCTTAATTTCTGATATTCTGTTAGATTTAGTGTTGCACTATTTGTCTCAACATTCTATGCAACATTTATCTACTTATACTTAAACACTTTTATACACCCCAGCACACTTTCAGTTGGTATCAGAGCTGATACCTGACGACACTAGGTTAGATCTTTGGTCAAGTGTATTTTTAGTTTAGGTTAGCAATGGAAACACATCACATATCCACTTCACTTAGGCCACCCGTTTTAGATGGTTCGAATTATGCTTATTGGAAGCCTAAGATGCGTATGTACATCAAGTCAATTGATGAACGTGCTTGGAGGACTGTACTTACAGGCTGGGAAGCTCCAAAAAGACCAGCAGATGCAGATGGTGAAGTTCAACTCAAAAGAGAAGTTGATTGGACGGCTGATGAATTAACAACAGCAGGCTACAACTCTAAAGCTTTAAATGTTATTTTTACTTCTGTTGATGTTTCAATGTTTAAAATTATATCTAACTGTTCTACTTCTAAAGATGCATGGGACAGGTTGCAAGAGCATTGTGAGGGTTCAGACAGTGTTCGAAGGACTAAGCTTCGACTGTTGGGGACAAAGTTTGAGAATCTCCGAATGAAGGAAGATAAAACCATTTCATCCTACAATGAAAGGTTAAGTGAGATAATCAATGAATCACATTCTCTTGGTGACCCTATTTCTAATGTTAGAGTAGTTCATAAGATATTAAGATTTGTTCCTAAAAGATTTGATGCTAAAATTTGTGTTATTGAAGAGGCAAAAAATACAGATACATTAAGTCAAAATGAGTTAGTGAGTATTCTTAGAACATATGAAATAAACACTAATCAAGTTGATGAAAATGATGCTGATAAGAAAGTTGTGGTTTTTAAAGGGGAAACATCAAACATTTCTGAGATTCAACCTATCATTACTGAAGTTGATTCTGATGAAGAATTGCTTGATAAATGTCTCAAGGATCCTAACAACATTGCCTTACTTACTAAGCACTTTAATAAGTTTCTTAAGAAATCTGTGAACAAATCTAGCAACATTCAGCCTAAGATTCAAATCAACACATCAACACCTCAACCAGAAAGGAGGAAAGGTCAATTCACACCAAGACTACCAAAGAGTGAAGGTAAACTAAGGTATGATCCTGAATTTCGAAAATCAGTTCAATGCAATGCTTGTTCTGGTTATGGCCATTATGCAAATGAATGTGCCAATACTAGACTTAAGCAAAAACTGAATTTTAGTGCTACCTTGAGTGATGATTCTGATGATGATCTTGATGAATTAAATCAGAATGAATATTCTAATTTTACCAGAATTGATTATAATGATGATGATCTGGATGAAACAGATTCTGATGCTGTACCTGATGCTTCAACATCTACAGCAACATCAGAACAGAGTCGCCCAGATTTGAACTGTTTTAATGGTTTAGTTGATGATGCAGGAAAAAGGATTGATGACAATGAATACCAAAAGCTGTTAGATGATCGGAAGAATCAGAAACTCACCCTTAATTCTCTGAATAAAAGGAATGAGGATCTGATAGACACAATCACCAAGCTAGAAGTTATTCTTACCAAAAGAGATCTGGAAATCTGTAACTTAAAGGAGAAACTGATAAATTCTACTTTATGTTTCAAGAAATATTCCAAGAGTGCTTTTGAGGTAAATAATGCTATAGCTACTAGTAAGTCTAACAATCATGGTTTAGGTTATGATGGTACTACTGCTTCTATTTCTGATAAATTTAGAAAACCTGTGAAATTTGTTAAGGCAAATGTTGACACATCTGGTGCAACATCTGCAGAAACAGAGTCTCACAAGGTTAAAAGGAAGTATATCTGTCATTACTGTTTCAAAATTGGTCATATTCGTCCTTACTGTATAAAGTTGTTTGAAGAACAGAAAAACTTGAAAATGCTGCATAAGAAACTGTCACATCCTGGTAAACAGTTTTTGAAATCTGCATGGAAACCAAAAGCTACCTGTAATGTTGTTCATACCTCCTTAAAAGCATGTCTACCTGATTTGTGGTACTTTGATAGTGGTTGTTCTAGACATATGACAGGACGTATTGATTTCTTATCTGATTATGTGACCTTGAATAGTGGTAGTGTTACATATGGTGGAGGTTCTAAAGGAAAAATTGTTGGTAAAGGAACTTTGAATGTTGAAGGTTTTCCTAAGCTTAAAAATGTATTACATGTTGATGGCTTACTTGCAAATCTGATTAGCATTAGTCAACTTTGTGATGATAATTTGCATGTGAAATTTGATAAAGATTCATGTTATATTCTTAATAAAGATGAAGTCTGTGTCATGACTGGTACTAGGTCAGCTGATAATTGTTATCTTATTGGAACAAATATGTGTAACTTGTCAAAACATGATGAAAATGTTATATGGCATCAAAGATTGGGTCATGCAAATTACAGAGCAATGAAAAAGCTAATCAAAGCAGATGCAGTAAAAGGAATTCCAGAACTGAGGTTTCACAACACCACTGTATGTGGACCATGCCAAAAGGGTAAGCAGGTAAGAATGTCACACAAAATGCTGTCACATTGTACTACACATCGATGCTTTGAATTACTGCACATGGATTTGATGGGTCCTATGGAAACTGAAAGCATTGGAGGAAAGAGGTATTCCTTAGTTGTGGTAGATGATTTTTCTAGATATACCTGGGTAGAGTCTTTGAGAGACAAATCTGAAGCATTTTCTGCATTTAAAATTCTTTATAAGAGGTTCATAAATGTGTTTAACTTGAAAGTTGGCCGTATTAGAACTGATCATGGTAGGGAATTTGAAAACAGCGTGTTTAATGATTTTTGTGATAAAAAGGGTATCTTGCAAGAATATTCATCTCCTAAAACTCCACAACAAAATGGAATTGTTGAAAGAAAGAATAGAACTTTACAAGAAATGGCAAGAGTTATGCTTACATCCAAATGTCTTGCTAAGAAATTTTTGGGAGAAGCAATGAATACTGCATGCCATATTATAAATAGGGTTTTTATTCGTTCTGGAACTAGTCAAACACCTTATGAGATTTTGAACAAAAGAAAACCTAATGTGAAATATTTTCATGTATTTGGTTGTGTGTGTTATATTTTGAATGATAGGGATCAACTTCATAAGTTTGATTCTAAAAGTGATAAAGGTTTCTTTTTAGGCTATTCTAGAAATAGTAACGCTTATAGAGTTTATAACCTTAGAACTAACACTGTTCAAGAATCTGTTAATGTTGTGTTTGATGATGATAAAGGTCTTACAGATGACAAAGATGAAGAAGATGAATCACAGGTTACTGACACTTCTGAGAATACACTGAAGTCTGAAAATGTTGCACCAAATGTTAACACATCTGAGTCAACATCTATAGAACAGTCAGCTGTAAATTCACAAAATGATCAGTACATTCCCAAAACGAATCCTTCTTCAAGAATAGGCAAAAGTCATCCTTCTGACCAGATCATAGGCGATGCTATAGTTGGAGTGCAAACAAGAGGAAGAGTAAGATCAAACAAGGTAGATGTGGTAAGAACAATATGCATGTCTTCTATGTGTAATGTTGTAAATGCTGAATGCTATTTATCTGAAATTGAACCTAAGAGTGCTAAAGAAGTCTTAACTGATGAAAACTGGATTAATGTTATGCATGAAGAACTTGGTCAGTTTGAAAGAAATGAAGTGTGGACACTTGTTCCTAGACCTAGTCATACTAATGTCATTGGAACAAAGTGGATATTCAAGAATAAAACTGATGAATCTGGTAATATTGTTAGGAACAAGGCTAGGTTAGTAGCACAAGGTTACACCCAAGTTGAAGGAGTTGATTTTGATGAAACCTTTGCACCTGTTGCTAGGATAGAATCTATTAGATTACTGCTAGCTATTGCATGTTTTATTGATATTAAACTTCATCAAATGGATGTAAAGGCTGCATTTCTAAATGGCATATTAAATGAAGAAGCATATGTTGAACAACCTAAGGGATTTGAAGATCCACAGTATCCTGATCATGTATATAAACTTAAGAAAGCTTTGTATGGTCTTAAACAAGCTCCTAGAGCATGGTATGGTAGGCTTACTGACTTTCTTTTGGAATATGGATTTATTAGAGGAGAGGCAGATAGAACTTTGTTCATTAAGCACACTGAAGGAGATTTACTTATTGCTCAAATATATGTTGATGACATTGTGTTTGGTTCTACTTGTGATAAAATGTTGAGTAAATTTGTTGAGGCAATGACTACAACATTTGAAATGAGTATGGTTGGAGATTTGAACTATTTTCTAGGTCTTCAAATCAAACAATGCAGTGATGGTATTTTCTTCTCCCAGAGTAAGTATGCTAAGAACTTGGTTAAAAGATTTGGTCTTGAGAATTCAAAACCAATGAAAACTCCTATGGGATCTTCTTTGAAACTTTGCAAAGACAGTGCTGGAATAGATGTTGATCCAACACTTTACAGATCCATGATAGGTAGTTTACTGTATTTAACCTCTAGTAGACCAGATATTATGTACAGTGTGTGTGTTTGTGCTAGGTACCAAGCTAATCCAAAGGAATCTCACCTGAATGCTGTGAAAATGATTATCAAGTATGTTTCAGGTTCAAGTGACCTTGGAATCTGGTATACTAAGGACACCAACAACATTTTGATTGGATACAGTGATGCTGATTGGGATGGAGATATAGATGATAGAAAGAGTACGAGTGGAGGATGTTTCTACATGGGAAACAATCTTGTATCATGGCACAGCAAGAAGCAGAATTGTGTTTCACAATCTACTGCAGAATCTGAGTATATAGTTGCTGGAAGCTGTTGTACACAACTCTTGTGGCTGAGCAAGATGTTCCATGACTATGGTATTGAGAATGGTATACTTACAATCTTTTGTGATAATACTAGTGCCATTAACATTTCTAAGAATCCTGTACAACACTCACTCACAAAACACATTAGCATAAGACATCACTTTATGAGAGATTTAGTAGAGAAGAACAATGTGATGTTGGAGTATATACCTACTGAAAAACAAAATGCTGACATTTTCACTAAGGCATTAGACCATGAGAGATTCTCAATCTTGAGGAAATCTCTTGGCATGAGCACTATCTGAAAAATTCGGATGGATGTTGTCACAAATGCGTCAGCATTTGGGACAACATCATGGGTTGTAAAAATTTTATAAGCTGAATCTATCTCTTACTTAGTTAAATAATTCCTATGTAAAATATCTACGAATCTAAGAACCTTGTAGTGCAAAAATAAACATGTCTCACACCTCTCAAATGCATAAAAATGAGAATGTTATTAGCATACTAAAAGATGTACCAAATCACTGAGTAACTATGGAGCACGGAGTTCACTACTACGATGCCTTCTTTTCAAAAAGTGATTCTTTGGTAAAAACATCAACATATTTGTAATCCATTAAGTAAGTATGGGGCACGGAGTTCGCTACTACGATGTACTCTACAGGAACAATGGATCAATACAAATTAGATGCTATAACACAAAAAGAAAAATATGGTGCAACACAAATGAAGAAAATTCATGTAAAAACCGTGTTGAGGTGTTTGTAACAGTTTTGAGCACAACATTGCCTGATTCGAATTTATTTTTATTAGTTGTAATTATTTAATTATTATTTAGGATTTATTTCATTTTAGTTAATTACTGACCCACATTCTTTTTATTCTTCAGATTATGCGATTTTAATTATTCTGGAAGCTTCTTAATTATCTAATTTAATTTAATTAAATTTCCCCACAAATTACCCATGATCTACATTGTGGCTAATTATGTGGAGCATGATCGAAAAACTTCTGGATTATTTTCTTTACTCTCCAACTACATAGTTCTCTCTATAAATATCACTCATAAGATTAAATGCTAATGTTAATCGTGATTTTTGATTTTGTTGAGTACTAAGTTTTGCAGAATTGTTTATTGGCCGTGTATCTCTCAAAGTTTGTGTATACACTCCTCAAACCTACCTTGAAATTCCAACCGTCCCTTAAATGGCTGGAAACCGACCTCAATCCCACTCACAATCTCACTCTGATTCGAAGAACTCATCCCTTTCTCACACAAACCCTCTTAAAATCCTTGCTTCCATGGCTTCTCAGAACTCAACCTCGTCAAATGCTGACTCAAATGTCTCTGCAACACCATCAACAACCGATCCCACTCCTCAAACTGCTCCTCAAACCGTTCCACCAACAACCAACATCCCTCAGGATGCAACTGTCGAACAGTTCAACAAGGCTATCGAAGAAGTGTCTGACTCTCTTCGAACAACTGGTCATCTGCCCGTGATGACATTTGGAGATATCACTGTGGATATCTCAAGCTATTTGGCTGATCAAACCGCCCAAATGGCTGCTACTTCAAAAAGCCCTAAATCACCTACTGTTCACAACTCGCAAGCTGAAAATGTGGAGGTTGCTGCTGAAGAAGAAGCTACTACTGCTTCCGACCCTGAAGACGTTGAAATGGAGGACGCAAACATCTCTGAAGACGGTACAAACTCTTCACTCTCTGTTTCTGATGAATCTGCTCTCATTCCTTTCAAGAAGAATGCGCAGAAAGGGAAAAGACAGAGAAGCCATGTACAAAGAAGGAGATCATACCGCGTGTTCACTCGTGTGGATTATTCTGAATCCATGAGGAAGAAGAAGAAAGCTGGAGCTGATGCTGGTGAACCTATCCAAGTGTTCACAGACTCTGAAGAAGAAGCACTTGTTGCTGTTGAGAAAATTAAGAAGGCTGTTGCTGAGAAACCCAAGAAAGTTGTTGCTGAAAGGAAGAAGAAAGTTGTTGCTGATCCCAAAGGCAAAGTGAAGGCCAAGATGATTGATGAAGATGAACCTGCAAAATCAGATTCCAATTCTGATTCTGATGTATGTTTAAGAGATATCCTGAATTCTCTTAAGAAAAATGCTGAGCATTTTGCTGCTGCAAAGGATGCCACACCAGAACCTGAAGATGATGGCAGTGGTGATAGCTCTTCCAGTGCAGAAAGCAGCTCTAAGGAAAGCTCTGGTAAAGATTCTACATCAAGCTCTAATGACCTTGCTTCTGAAGAGGAAGGTATTTCTGATTCCCTTGAGACTCTAGAGAATAGGTTGGCTATTTATTCTAAGAGGAAACTGCTGATAGAGAAGAGAATTAATATACCTGATTTTGAAAGTAAAGGCATGATTAGCTTCTTAGAGGAAAGGAATTTGATGCATGATGTGAATTTTGGTGAATCATTCTTGACAAATTGGGCTTATGAATTTTATGCTTGCATGAAAAAGAGTACTGGTAGGAGATCATCTAAGTGGCATGGGACTGTTAATTTTAGGGGGAGGGATGTACCTTTTACTCCTGAGTTTATAAATGAGTTTCTACATATTCCCAATGTTGAGGTGGATGAAGAACCTGACATGGATGTTATTGCTGCTATAACTGGTGGTAGGGTAGTTAAGTGGACTAGACAAATGTTAGCCAAAGACCTCACTTCCCTACATTCTGTGTTATACAAACTCATTATTTACAATTGGATTCCCACTACAAATACCACTAAGATCACAAAAGACCGGGATGTTCTTATGTTTATGTATAGGATCTCTGTGCTTAAGAAGTTCAATTTAGGCCTTACAATCTTCCACCATATGATGAGATTTACTGGAAAAGTTTCTAAAAAAGGCAACCTACCCTATCCTGTTCTGATTTCAAATTACTTGAGGCATCATGACTTTGTTGCCAAGAACACTGATGTGTTGAGGGGGAGAGTTCCATTACTGGCCATAGCTCCTGCCTTACTCACTGGGGATAGAGTAATTGATCTTCCTTTGATTGCTCCTGGTACTGATCATCAGCACAGGCCTTCAACTACTGAACATCAGCAAAGACCCTCAACTTCTGATCATCCAGATCACATCAAAGAAATGCACCCCCAAATGTTGAGAACATTCGTGTCAACATTTCTGGTAATGTGTATCTTTCACAGGAATTCATCAAACTACAGCTCCAACACTTGCAGGAAACAATTGATGAGCTCCAGTTCCTGAAGGACGGGTGGACCAATCTGCTTTCACCTACAACAGGGGCAGTACCACCACCATCAAACTCCAATGTGGTGATTGAAGAGTTGAATGATGATGGAGTTCCTGTTGCTGCTGCTGGTGGTGAACCTGATGCTGCTGATGCTGGAGTAACTGATGTAGTTGCACATCTTGCATCTATTTACTTTGTGGATGAAGTTGATGATGATGCTGCTGAGATGGAGACCTTGTATGGTGATCTCCATTGATGAACAGGGACAAGCTACAAGACAGGGGGAGATCTGATTTCATAATGGCTGCTGTTTATGCCATTTATTCAGTTCAATCTCTGTAACTAATGTTTAAGTATTCTGAAATTCTGATACACTTGTTATTTATTTCTTAGATGTTAGGTTGTTTATTTGTTGCAACTTGCTTAAATTATGGTTACATTTGATGATATTTGTTTACTGCCTTTGCTTAATATGTTTACAGATTATCATGTGTTTACTGCAGGTTGTTGAGTCTTTGTTTTGTTTGTTGTTTTTGTTCTGATTTTTGTTATTTTGTTTTGTTAGTGTCTTACTTAGATCTTAAGTTAATTCTTCCAGTTCAACTTATGATTTTAGTAAAGTTACTTATGTTGTGAATAAGTGTATTGTTTATACTTATTCTATTTTGGATAAAATTGTTTTGATCCTTTGGCACGGATCATTATAAGGTTACCCTTGATCTTCATTCGATTTGATCCAACGATTACAACAGGTATTGTCTTGACTAGTGCTTAGCAATGATGTCAACCTCAACTAAGTACATAAAACTGAGTATGTATAGAAATATATGTGCATCAGGTGTGCTGTAGTCGAAAGGTCAAATTTGGGGAGATTGTAGATGTTGTTAATTCTTAAATGCCTTAACATTATCAACAACATCTTAATTTGACCTTCCGAGATTTTTTCTAAATCTTTTCTGAAATGCTACATTAAATGTTGACCTAAATGTTGTCGCATTTCTGGCAGGATCTAAAAGCTTCTACAAGGATCTGGAACCTGGAAGATTCCAGAACATTGGAGAACATGCTAGAACAGCCTAGATGCATTTAGAACGACTTGGAGCATACAAGAAGGATCTAGAAAGATCATGGAAGTTGAGCTCCTAAAAAATAGGACCTCAATGTGGAAGCCTCTAGAATTCGCATACCACCACTATAAATACCGATTGAAGGCTTCATAATTCAGTGTGTTCTATTCGAGCAATATCCTAGACCAAGCGTTCATCCCTGTTAGGAATTGTGGCCAATAGTTCTACATTTTAGATAATACGTTGTATACCACCTGTATGGCTGTGTGTCTTCTTATCTATTGAGAGTGTAATCATTAGATAGACTAGGCATTTCGACAGTGTATAATTTATACACTTAGTTCGTTTTCTAAACTTGGCACCTGCCTCGTTTATAGTTTCAGTTGTGAAGGTTATTGTTGTAACATTTCACACAACATTTGTACTTGAAGATAAGTATTGATTTACACCATAAGGCAGACATAGATTTTTATTTATAAAATCTATGTTAAAAGTATTTCCATTGTGTCTCGTTTGTTTTTAGTGTTTCAAGTCTTCTGTTGTGTATCTTAATTTCTGATATTCTGTTAGAGTCAGTGTTGCACTATTTGTCTCAACATTCTGTGCAACATTTATCTACTTATACTTAAACACTTTTATACACCCCAGCACACTTTCAGTTTTCAAATTTAGCTTAAAGAATTTTGAGTTCAAAATCTTTTCTCTTCTGAGAAAGTAGTTGGTCATCAATCTGCATCTGTTGGTCAACCATCCTGAGATTTGCTTCCTCAAGCTCTCTCAAGACTTGTTGAAAAACTTTAGTAGATTTGATATCAACTTGTTGGGATATGAATCCTAGAACAAGTCCTAAATAATGATAAAAGATAAAGATGAAGTTTTGATAAGCCAAAAGTAGACTTGAATGTTTTCTAAGTGTTGACTGATCTAGTCTAGTTAAGAGAAGTCATCTTGAACAGATCAGTAGAGTTCACAAGATAAGTACTAGTTTTTAAAAGACAAGTATTATTGAAAGATAAGTACGAATTATAAGTACTTCATATTTGTGTATATTAACTGATTAGTTTGTTATTGAGCTATGATTTAATTACTGTATAGAAGCTCATGATTGTTTTATGTAAAAATATATTGATGTATAGTTTTCTAAGATGACTAAGCTTTGTAACAAGAGCTTAATGTAATGCAATAGTCTTGTTAGGATTAGATGATAGGACTAGATTAGTTCTATATTGTAATCTAAAGAAGTCTACTGCACAAGACAAGTAGAAGAAAAAGTCTACTACTACTAGACAAGACAGGTACGACTCAACAAGACAAGACAAGACAAGAAGACTGAAGTTAGTTACAGAAACGCGTATTGAAGATAAAGATTGAAGGAGTTAGTTAAGAAATAACTAATTAACTGAAGAAACGCGTGAAAGGATAAGAAGAATCAGTTGCAAGTTAGTTTTCAAGAAAAGTTGGTTACACAACTGAAAGTTCTTGGAATTAGAGTTCTATAAATACCGCAAGGTATTAAACGATTAGAGACTACTGATACGACTACATACAAAAACGTTATTGAAGATTCAAAGAAGAAATTACTCTCAGAGATTGAAGTTCAGAAAGTGAAGCTACACAAGACAAGTGAAGATCAAAGAAGACTACTACTGAATGAAGAGAAGTTTTATTTTTGTTTACTGTTTCAAGTTGCTAGATACTTGTAAATCGCTAGTAAGATCGAAGAGGCACTTGGTAGTGTTGTCGAGAAGATCTAAGTCTTATTTCTTGGGACTTAAAGCTACAAGAACATATTACTCCATTGGACGAGTTAATAAGAATTTCACAACTGGGTTTGTGAGAGTGGATGTAGACAAGTTGTCGAACCACTATAAAATCTCGTGTTTGATTTACTTTACTGTTTAGTTTGTTGATTAATTGATTAATTGTTTAAATTGCCTAAATACACGTCTAAACTAGACTAGTTGAGTATACATAGACCAGAGTTCTCGAAATAAGTTGAGTATAAACTAGAATTGGGCTCATTGTTATATTCTGATTTCCGCATCGTACTTTGATATTTCGAAAGATTTTTGAAAAGTCTATTCACCCCCCTCTAGACGTTTTCACTAGCTTACTCGTTATTAAACTCAACTTGGGACCTACACAACTACTGTCTCAGTAGTTTTTGTAAGTTCAATTGAAAGCCTTTCATTTTCTCTCACACAATTGTCATGAAATTCTTGTAACCTAGTGAAATCTTCCATCAACTTTCCAAAAGAAAGTTTCAGGTTGACTCTTCACTAGTATTTTGTCATAGAAATGATGGTGAGCTAGGAGTAGAGGATACCTCATCATCCTCTATGGCCATGTTGCACACATCATCATCATCTTCACTGTTTGAGAACAGTCCATCAGAAGAGTTGAAGCTTTCAGCACTATCTGATTCATCACCAGCCATCATTGTTTTCCTATTGGTGAATTTTCCGTCTCTTTTTGCTTGCTTTTCTTTTCTCTCCTTAGAGCTGAGTTCAAGGCAGTCATACTGGAAGTGCCCTTTCTTCTTGCAGTTATAGCACAAATCCTCATCATCATCTTTCTTTGGATCATCTCTCCTTCTAGATGACGAAGGTTCAGCTATGCTGGACTTTCTCCTATCAGAGTACTTGTCCTCTGATCTTTTCTCTTCAGGCTTTTTGTCCTCAGCCTGTGCTTCAGGAGAGTTGTACCTTCTCCTGGATTTGTTGTCTTGGTAGAATTTCTTGTATCTACCAAACCTTGAGTTGAGTTTGTCAAAACTCCTAGCCATGAGGGCCATTTCTTCCTTCATTTCAACCTTAGAGACTGACTTGGATGATCTTGGAGTGGACTGCATTTCTGGTTCAGCAGTCTTGGCTTTGAATGCCACTCCTTTGGTTGGTAAGGAAGATTCCTCAGTTGGCTTTCTTCTATTGAGGTCAAACTCATAAGCTTTGAGCTCTGAGAAGATTTGTTGCATGGGCATGGTTGAGAGGTCATTTGTATTTTGCATCATTACAGAGTATACATCCCACTTTTGAGTGAGACTCCTCAAGATTTTCAGTGCAACCTCTCTCTTAGAGTAGACCTTGCCCAATGAATCTACCAGCAAATTTATCAATTGACTCATCTGACTCCATTTTAAATTGTTCAAACTTCCGCACAGCCACTTGGAGCTTATTCTCTTTTATCTTTTTTGTACCCTCACACATTTCTGCAAGAGTATCCCATATTTCTTTGGCAGTTGTGTAGTGGTAGACTCTTCCCATTACTACATCTAGAATGGTCTGGTAAAGATTATTCATGGCAAGATAATTCAAATTATCTTTTCTTTTCTGCTCAGTGGTGAGGTCATCTTCATCCTTGGGGATCTCTTCCCTTATGTCAGCTCTTTGTTCTTCAGTCATCCTAGGATTGATTTGATTGAACACAAAAGGTCCTCTTGTGATCACTCTCAGCATATCATTGTGTAGGCATGCAAGATGAGCTCTCATTCTGATCTTCCAGAAGTCATAGTTCTCAATTGAGAACATAGGCAGTTTGTGATGAGATATATGGTTGATTGGATCAGTGGCCATGTTGTTGAGTCCTTGAACAGCATCATGTGGAACAACATTGTTGTTGGCCATATCTCAAAATAAGATGGGTTAGTTACAGATATGATAATATTTCAGATGGAGATTAGTTTAGTGACCACACAAAAGTGTGTCTTTGAAAATCAAGATGGATTTTCAGAAGCAGTGGTCTTTGAACCCCTGCTCTGATACCACTTGTTGGTCCTGAAAGGAGTATATAACAAGTGTATGGGGGGGGGGGAATACACTTGTATGCAAATCTTTTCAAACTTTGATCAAACCAGACTTCAGCAAGGTTATCTTGGACAACTCTGCTGATATGATTAACTCTTTATAGATAATCAAACTATTAAGTACTATTGAGTACTTAGTTGAATAACTATCTAAGGGAGTTATATGTGCGGAATTAGTGGTTGGCCCTTTAGTTTAAACTCCTTTTTAATTGTGAAATCTCCTCAACAGTTTATCCAGTTCAGGGAACTTGTCCAAATCTGTTTTGCACAGTCTTGTGAATATATCTTTGAAAGTTCAGTTTGTGTGCGGTTTTGAATGAATGTTAATGCTTGAAAGTAAATCAACACAAAGATTTATAGTGGTTCAGAGACTCAAGCTCCTACATCCACTTTCCCTGATTTAACAGGATAATTAATTCCTTCACTCTTGGAATTAACTTATTTTATAGTGCCAAGGTGCACTTGATCAACCACAGCACTCCTTGGTGTCTTGATCCCTAGGATGTCAAGAGTCCTAGTACCCTTTCTCAACTCAGAACTGAATTGTTATTCTCTCAACAGTCAGTTCCTTCCACTTCTACTACTACAACCTTCTAACTTTCTCACTTGAAAGGTATAAGGGTTGAAGTTTGGTTCCAACTAATGAGATATCCTTTACAATGAAGTTCAGTGTATAAGGATAGGATATCTCTCTAAGCTTTGTATGGATATACAATGAAGTTCAGCTTAGGATGAAGTGTTTGAAGACTAAGATAGTCTCTTTGAAAGCTTGAAAGAACTTGTTAGCTTGTAGGATAGTTGGATGTGTTGAGGTGCTTAGTGGATGCTTTCAAATGGTCTTCACACTTCTGTATTTATAGACAAATTTGAGGATTTGCCCGTTGGAGAGGCAGTCTCAAATGTCCATAAATGTCTTCCTTGAACTCTTCAAACTGGAAGACAGATTCTTGATAGTGACGTGTCCTTAATTTGGGAAATAAACGGCTGTAACCACTTTGTCTTCATTCTGCAGCACTCTTCCCAAAGTCTAACATCAAGATTCACTTGGTCAAACATGGACATCTCTTCTTATCAATGATCCTGAGATAAGGACAACATTCCTTATCAGTAGGACACTTCTGCTTATCACTTTCAGCAGATTTTGCTTATCAGCAGTGTTGGCTCTTTAGTTCTTCAGATGATTTGGCTCTTTCCCTTTGCATGGATGACTTTAGATGACTCTTGATGATCAATAGGCATGTATGTCTTGATTCAGTAGCATTGATCATTTTAGCATAGTTGTCCTTGAAACTCTTCTTATTCATGTATGCTAGGACAACTCTGATTGGTCACTCTTCCTGAATCTAGCTGGACAATCCTTCTGAATTTGTATACTACAATAGATTAGATCTATTGATGTTGCTTTCACTATGTTTGATCTTCAGCAGAATTGATCTGCATATTTGTCCTTCAGCAGACTTGGGATAAGCTGGATTTTGAGCCTTGAGGGGATAAGATTCAAGTAGTCTTCTAAGCATATATTCCCCCTCAACTAGTGCATCTAATTCTCTAAGAGCTACCTAGCATATCAGCTTCTCTACTTGTCTTAGGCTACATGTTCCAACAATCCTGAAACATGTTCATGCATTCTGACTTATCTACTTGGCATGTCTTAAAGGGGTTTTGGTATCATAATCAAAACTCATTTTATTCCCAACAGGTTCTTTAACTATTCCACATATTACACCAAAATTCAATATACTACTCCCGTTATGCTTTAAAATTAACAATAACGTAACCATAAAACATATTAAACATCATAGAAATAAAAAATTCATGCAAGTATTGAAATAGAGTTTTTCGATTACCAACCTTTATGATGATTCTTTTTTATCTCTTACAACCAAATCGCCACGTCCACCAACTGAAATTATCACGTCGAACAAGTCCAACAACTGAAAATATTTTAGCACATTAGTATATATTAGACAAGTAAAATTTATTAACAAATATTTATGTAAATAACAATATATAAAGAAAATTACCAAATAAAATTGTTAGAAGCTTGTGAAAATAAGCAAGAAGAAGAAATATATATTAAAATGAGAAGGATTTACAGTGGACAAATTTTCAGATTTTGAAGAACTAAAAATCAGAGTTACAACTTAGATGAAATGAAATGTCAGAAAGAAGATGGAGATTTTTTTTTAGAGTTTAGTTTGAAAGTTTAGGAAAATATGAAAGTGGAGTAGAATTTATGGGGAAAGAATGGGAAGGTTGGGGTACATTAATAACCGCAGTTGGGGAAGTTGGATAGAAAAAATGGTCAAACATTGAAAAAGTGGAATTGTCCCGACATATGTGTTGGATGTATGTCCCATCCTTGACAGAAGCGCTACTACTAAACTTGACTCTCTTTAAATATATACTCCCTCCGTTCGCCTATAAGTTTTCCATTTTACCATTTTGGTCCGTCCGCCTATAAGCTTCCCATACCCTTTTTGGTAAGTACTTTTTCTTACAATCACTTTATATCTTACGGCTTAATCTCTGTGCCAAAAAGTAACGGGAAACTTATAGGCGGACGGAGGGAGTATATTTTTTTATTTTTCATTAATTTAATAAATAATTTAAAAAACGTGTCAGACGCGCAACTGTGGAACCCGACTTTAAGACAGGCGCGACCCGACTTCAAGACAGGCGCGACTGTGAAACTCGACTGTGACTATTTTGAAAAACTCCCCCGTTTTTGTTACATTTGCAATACACGTTTTAAAAAATGTTATATACAAAAAAAAAATGCCTAGTTGTTTAGTTTATGTTTCTTCTCCTCTAATTTACTAAATAATTTACTAAATGTGAGTTTTTTCATGCTTTGTGCGATGATTTAAACAATGTCCAAACAATCAAATTTGAACTCAATTTAGTATCACAGGCGAATAATGCCATGAACCTCTTTTATGAACACACAATAATCAAAAATATATACAAGCACAAGAAGAGTTCATTACATAACACTTCTAAGTTCTAACACACTACATAAAGGGTCAACATTTTGACCAACCTACCAACTTTTTATTACCATAAACCATTACCCGCCGAAGAAGTAACATCTAAATTCTACTCCCAAATACCAACTTCCATGAAGCCATCTTCGGTAGCACATCCCCTAAACATCGCGTTTGAATTAAACCCATACGCCACTTCCCCTTCGCTCGACACCGCAATCAACCCGGCCTTCCCGTCGTCCAACCGGTTCTTGATCACAAAGTCGACCGCCTCCTGCAGGCCCAACCCCTTATACTCCATCACGGCCGCCACATCACGGGCAAGGGTCCCACGTATGATGGCTTCCCCTTCTCCCGTACATGAGACTCCACAAAGTTTGCCAGCATACGTGCCAGCACCAATCAACGGAGAGTCCCCGATCCGACCCATCCTTTTGTTCATTAGTCCTCCAGTGGAGGTTCCGGCGGCGCACCGCCCTTGGCTGTCCACCACCGCACATCCAACCGTCTCGGGGGCGTATACGCTGATCGGAAGTCCGTTCATCATTAGCGGGGGAGCCTCCACTCCAGTGCCGCACGAGTCCAAACCAACTAAGGGTATCCTATAGTCAAACTGCATATGCATATCAAGTTAGTTATTAGAATCTTTCCAAATAATTAAATATAAATTAGAAAATTTGGTCAGATCAAAATATAAATCATATATGAAATTTCAAGGTCAACACAATCAATCATAAATGCTTTATATATTGCTTTGAATAGTAACACAAAATCATTTAACTATTTTCTTTTTGCTAATAAATGAAATTTAACTTACAATGATTGAGTTAGCTTCTTTGGCTAGTTTGAGCATGCCAAGGTTGTCCTCAGTGATGAAGTAGTCATTCTCAACCATCTCCACACCCTAATCAACAAATTAAATACCACTTTTAAACAAATAAAATCTGACAAAAAAACTTGTCTTAGAAGGACACATCATGATTTATGAAACACAAAAGGGATGTTTGATTTGGAATTTCGCACAATGATGAAAATACGGATTGCGAAATCCTGAATTTTAAAATGAGTAATTTAATACTCCTCCATGTCCCTTGCTTAATGACTCACTTTGTCATCTTTAGTGTCTTTTACTTACAATATTAAGTCACGTTATTCTTAAGAATGAAATTAAATAGTGAATTAAAACAAGACAAAAACGTAAATCTCACATCCCACCTTTGAATTCCAAGTATGAGACCCAAAAATTCTAGTAAAAACAAAATCAATCATTATGAAATTAAACGCGTATTAAAAAGGACAAAGGTGGCTACTGGTTATGAAGCAAAGAGCAGGATGAACTCTTTTTTCGCTCTGAAATTCATGACATGTGCACTAACAACAAAAACAATTTCACGAATAAAATAGACTATCTCACTCTAACTTTTTATTCCATTTTAGTTTATCAGTATTTTATTATATCTATTCATTATCATATTTTATTTTATAAAATCTATATACAGTATTCCTTAATCAAATATTTTGAAGGGTTCAAAGAAGAGAGAGAAACCTGTTGTTTGGCAAATTCTTCAGCGCCTTGAAAAGCGAGATAAGAATGGGGAGACTTGTCCATAACAAGGCGGGCAAGGGAAATCGGATTCTTCACGGTAGTCAGCCCCGAAACGGCGCCGCATCGCCTGCCGAGCCCATCCATGATACTTGCCTCCATCTCCACCGTCCCATTCTCCGTCAGCGCAGATCCACGCCCCGAATTAAAAAACGGATCGCTTTCCAATTCTCTTACCTATACATACACAACAACCATTTAATTTAATTTGCATAACAGAATGTAAAATCGAAGATCTGAATCAGATTTAGGGAAAAAATAAAATCAAACTTGACAGAAGACAAATTAAAATCAAATCAAATCAAAGATCTAAATCAGGATAATCGTACAACGAGTTCAACGACATCAATGGCGGGAAGGGAGGAGCGGAGAGCAGAGATTCCGAGGTCGAGGCAACGAGTAAGGAGTTGCTTGGCTTGTTCCTGACGCTCCGTGGGGAGGTTAGGATCCACGCCGGCGCCGCCGTGCACGACTATTGCCCAACCGCCCATCCACTCCTCTCTCTGTCTCTCTCTCTCTTAGCGCCGCTGCGTTGGGACTTGTATAGGCTGATTTGTATGTACAAGGCCAAGAGCTGATTTGAGGCTGGCGGAAATCATGTGTCCCCAACAACAATTTATAGGCGCCAATGGACTCCAACTAATTATTTTATTCCAATTTTTTCATTTTATTTTATTCTCCTTTTCAGTTCCGATATTTTTTTCTTTTCTTTTTTTTTTTTTTTTTTTTTTTTACAGATTTTGAGTTGATTACTACTCCATATAATAATAATTTCCCTAATAATAATAACTTTCAAACTATAATAGCTACAATTCAATCTCGTCGACAGGTTTAGACTTCTTCAAAAGATTTCAAATTTGCATCGGGAAAAAATATCATAATATATATATATATATGGTGTCAGTTAACTCTATTTTTTTTTTTCTGGTACACCACTTATAAGATAAAATCAAATTAAATATTGATATAAGATAAACGACTATATCATTCCTGATTACATCAAATCATTATTTTATTCAATAAAAAATAATTTTATTATTTATAAAATTATTATTATTTTTACTCTTTTATCTCTAATTACATTACAAGACTATACGCCATTATTTTAATATCAATAGAATAGAATCAAAATCAAATTAATTGATAAGGTGTGAGATTTAATTAAAAATTTCAAATTCATATACAAATCTTTTGCGTAAAAGTTTAAGGTTATGGGTGGAAATTGAATTTTAACTTCAAAATCAACCCATTTTTGTTCTCATTGATTCTTTATTTTTATTGATTATCTTCCTGATGACACAAAACTCAATACTACACACGTGAATACTGAATAGTGATGATACCCATGTTTGTTTTGGGATTAGCCGGATTTGGATTTGACCAATCCCAATTCAATCTCTCTCCATCCATCTCAATTCAAATACAAATCTAAATACTAATTTATTTATTTATTTATTTTTTTGAAAGGTAAAAAAAAAAAAAAAAAAATACTAATTTATTTATATAATACATCTATACACCTATTTTTATAAAATCAAATCACTCATTCTCTCTTCTACTTTGTTATCTCTCTTACTTTTCTTTCACTATTAACAATAATAAAATATTATAACATTACTCTTGATGTGACATAAAGTTAAATTCTTAACCAAACACAACTTACACATAATTACTCCCTCCGTCCGCTTATAAGCTTCCCATTTTACCATTTTGGTCCGTCCGCCTATAAGCTTCCCATACCCTTTTTGGTAAATACTTTTTCTTACACATCACTTTATATCTTACTTTTTCTCTCTATTTCTCTCCTTCTTCCAATCACATCACTTGTACTATATATATTATTTAATCATTTTTCTTAATCTATGTACCAAAAAGTGACGGGAAGCTTATAGACGAACGGAGGGAGTACTATTCATGGATTACCCAAATCTCAATCCAATCCACCACAATCTTACATAATTTCGTGTACCACACATAATTTTAAACAATTGTATTATTATTTTATAATTAAATACATTAAACATTTATTTAGTTCAATTAATTCAGTTAAAATATAGTCATGTTACCTACATGATTTTGAAACCGTTTCTAAATTTATATTAGCTACAAGCCTACAACTTTACATTAAATTTAAGTTTTAAGTTTATTAACAGAACTCGTCAAAAAAAAACACAGAACTGATTCAAAGAAAAAACTATCAAGATTAATTTAAAAAAAAATAATAATTTAATATCATAAAAAGACAAACTCATAAAAATGTACTCCTATATAATTTCAAATAGAAGAGAATGAAAAGGTGTCATGTAAAATTGGGACACAAATATATAAGATATATATGTGCGTGAGGGAATGTATGAGAAAATAAAATATAAAAGTTATTTGATTTATTTGTTATAATTTTTGATTTATCTTATTTTCTTAAACTATTAGTTTTATTTGATAATGATTAAAGGATAGCTTTTTATTATAATGATTAAGATATTTGAAAGAATATGACTTTTATTTATTAAGAATTAAGAGAATATATATATATATATATATATGAGAGAGGGAGAGAGGTACGGAGTATATATTAATCTACAATTATATATAATATTACATATTCAGTATATTTAAAAGTAAAGTGTCTTAAAACTCGTGGGTTCTAAACGGATTGAATCGGTTCAAAAAGAAACTTTAAAAATATTACGCAAAAGAAAAACAAAATTTTATTTCTAGACCTGAATTACAATAAAGATAAATATGAATTACTATAATTACAAACATGTACTACTACCTTCATGGTGTTACATTTTTGTATTAATGCATTAACACCTTTTGTGTTTGCTATTACGAGCAATCATGTGTTACTAAACATAACAAGTACTATTACTGTAACTATATAGTAACATGCACACACTTGTTCATGTAGTAATGCAAATGTAGTAATATGTATTTGTTCATATAATAATATAAATATGTAGTAACATATATTTATTTTTGGATTAACACATATTTGATCTTATGTTATACAAAGCCCGAGAGGACATGTGAGCGAAATTTTGGTTACTTTTGTGCAGTTTTTTTAGAAAAAAATGTTTAACCAGATTCAACCCTCTCAGGATCCACGAGTTTTGAGTCCTCCCTCTATAGGTATTGTATTGGCAATATTTTATGGTAGAATACCTCATATATGAATATTATTGCATTAATTTTATGCAAGATTATGATTTTAATTTGATAAGAACTAAAATATTGTGAATTTTATTGTGGGCAAAAACTTATGTGAAGATGGATCAAGCTTTTGAGCATCAAAATTCTAATTATTTACGCATTTTTATTGATTTTGTCATATAGTATTATACGCGGCCCTCCATAAAATACCATATTTGTGTTCATATGATAATATAATTTTTTCATACTTTGAGCTTGTTTGGTTTGCTAGATACAATAGATATATTAAGATAGAATTTAGTGGGACAATTTAAAATTTAGATTTAAAATTCATATTTGGATTGATGGATTGAATTTTAAAATTTGTATGATAATTTATAATCAAGTTGTTTGAATTGTAGGATAAAATTGAATTTTAGTGTCAAATATCAAAAATACCCTTTAACATTAGTTTTTTATATTATTTATATTTACAATTGAAGGATATAAAAGACAATTCATTTCCTCAATTGAAATGGGATTATTAATCTTAGCCCCTTGCATGACAAATAATCACATGAATGTGGGACAAAAATAAAAATAAACCCGGGCCGACTTTCCAACTCGGGCCATAACCTTGCAAACCAAACAATATACTAAATGGGATAAAACAATATATCCATACTAATCTAACAAACCAAACATACTTATTATTATAATTGAGAACATGTGTAAATGTAAGGAATAAGGACAAGTGTGTATTACTTTTTCTGACATTAACACATATTTTTCCTTATAGTAACACATACCTAAGAACAAGTTTTTTTACATTTGGCTTTGCACAATTTTTGTGAAAAGATTTATTTGACTCTATTTCGGCCCCCAAGTTTTCTGCTCCTTCCTTAAATACTTCATTGGTCTCAATAGAATCTCTACATAACGTTCAAACACAACAAATAAAAAGTACTCCCTCCATTCCAACTTAACTTTCATACTTACTGTTCACCTCATTTTTTAATAATATTATAATAAATAGAATTTTGAGATATAATTTTAAAAAAAATAAATAAGTGAATTAACTTGTATTTATGTATGTACCATAAAAATAATAACATTAAATATAATATTTTAGATATTGTATAGGTAGAGTTTCTAAAGGACCGAAAAAGTAGGCATAAAAGTTAAGCTGTGACGGAGGGAGTATGATATAATAAGTAGATGTATTAAAAGTAATGTGATTGAGAGATAGGATAATGACAAAAACTTGTGTTACACCGTCTCACCATGAGAACATTATCACCTTTCAACATAAATTTATCACTTTTTAATCTAAAGAGTACTTACTTTTCAAACTTTTGTCTTAAAATGATACACTTTACACATATTTTTTGAAAAGTTATTACTCCCTCCGTCCCATACTTGATGATCAAAACCAATTGAACACGAGTTTTAATGAATGAATTGTTTATAATTAGTATTGTGTAAGATACTTTTTAACTTTATAAATAGTAATAAAGTTACTTTTTAGTGTAATAAAATAATGACATTTGTTGTAATATTGTGATATTTTAAGGGTATTGTTTAAAACTGTTTTTGCTATTTTAGGTAACGTGTCATCAAGTATGAGACACCAAAAATAGTAAAATGGGTCATCAAGTACGGGACGGAGAGAGTGCAATTTTTGTATAAAGAGATAACATTCAATTATAAAGTGATATTGATCTCACCGTGAAAGGATCTCACACAAGACTTGCTCGAGGATAATATAATGAAATGTAAGAAAGAGTAGTTTACATAAAAAAGAATGTGAAGCTCGTATTGAGACAAATGAATAAAGAAAAATTAGAAAGCTTTTTTTATAAGTGTTGAATTTTTCTCTTTTGTTATTGTCATTTTTTATATTTCTTTATATCTACTTCTTAGATCTTTATTTAACATGTCTAATTTTCATTTTTATGAATCCTTAATTATTTTAAAAATTATGCATGTGAATAATTTAAGTAGTGAAATATCATCTCAAACACCAAAATTAAAGATGCCCTCCCATTCTGTTTTAAACAGTATTATGCCAGCCAAACCAACCAATTGCATGGAGATTTTGTTGTTTCATCAGTTCGAGGATAACTGAAATGGTCATATGTCCGATAATTGATTTTGTTCGTTGGATCCATAGTCCATACAATGAGCTACGTCCCCGATTTAACACAAAACATCGTTACTTTTAAGTGAATACAACATGCTAATACAATTGATTTATTTATTTATTCTATACATAAAAATTTATAAAATTCATTTTCAAAAATCCAATCATTATTCTTTTGAGCTAGTCTTTTATGAAATATTGCATATATGCATTTCAGTTATTCACACTCACATTCTTTATAAATACACCCCGTGACAGTTCAACTCACATTTTTTATAAATACACCACTGACAGTTCAATTCACGCCCATGTTTTTTTATAAATACACCCACTAGCAGAAATATTTTTTATAAATACACCCACTAGCAGAAATTGTACTTAGTCGTCTTCTCCGAGCAGTTTTCGGCCACCCGAAGCCGCGGCCGAACGCTGCAATTTACGACGGCCTTAATCTTTAAATATTTTTTATTTCTTTAAATATTCTTTAATTATTATTATGGATCGAGATTATTTTATATTACTACATGCAATAATATATGTTACTATATGTTATAATGTGAGTTACTTAATCAATAAAAATTCTAGAAAAAAATACTACATAAAAGAATCGGTATTACTATATAAAAAATTATATGTTACTACATACTTCAGTTTGAATTACTACATTGAATATGCGTTTGTTACTATATGTAACTTTATCAAATGATTTGCATTACAACATGGTTATTGTGTTTACTACATGCGATAATATATGTTACTACGTATTATAATGTGAGTTACTACATTAACAAAAACACTAGAAAAAAACGGGTTACTAAATAAAAGAATTTGTATTATTATATAAAATAATTTGTGTTATTACTAAATAAAATAATGTGTGTTACTACATATTACGATTTGAATTACTACATTTAATATCCCGCGTTCGGCAATAAAATAAAAGATAAAAAAATCACAGAAATTGACAAAATAAACGGGTTAAATTTTTTTGTCAAAATTAGAACACAAGCGAGCCAGTTGACAAATAAATTAAGAATCAAACCTCTATAAATTAATACTCTATAAATTAATAAACTCTCTAAAATAATAAAATCTTCCGGTCCCGACTTGGGCCTTTGTACAAAATCAAAAAATTCGATAAGATAATAAAATAATATTTTTTCGAAAAATCCCTTTATAAATATTAGGTCCCATTAAAACTCTAAATTAATAATTCACAAATATTAGTACAATTATAAATATTATGGCATGGTCTTTCTTATAATTCTTTTCATCAACCCACACTCTTGTAAATCTTTTTGAGTGCATGTGGGATGGTCTCGATCTCTTATACTCACATAATGTTTTACACATTTGATTATTCATTGATGATTTTGTGATGTCTTTTAGATGAGAAAACATGACTGGGTGTTAAGAATTATTTTATTTTCATATTGAGATTTATATAGTACGGAGTATATGTTTCATTCATCATACATGAATATATTTAATTGACTATAATAGTAATTTAAGTACAACGAATTAATGTAAACATGTATATTTAAGTAATTCCAATTCAAGATGCATGCGTTTATGAATATAATAGTTAATTGTACGTATACAATGAATTGATATTATACATGAATTAGTTACAAAGAATTGGTTGATACATGAATATAATCAATAAAACATATATAAACTCATTTATTTTTAATACATATGGACTAAATTTGTTGAATTTAAAAAGTCTCTCTTTTAATTAATAAAATATTAATTTATCCATAAATTAATACCTCCCTAAATTAATAAAACTTCATAGTCCCAAGATTATTAATTTATAGAGGTTTTCTGTAACCCAAATGAATTAACCCAAATGAATTAATGGTGTTCCAATAATATATATTTTCAATCCATCTATATATTATATATATAAAAATAGAATAGTCCCTTGCAAGTTTTTCCGCCCATTTGCACATACTGTTTTTGATTTTTTATTTTTTTTCAGCATGCATGTCCCACATGCGACAACCAATAAACAAAATACTGAACATTGTCAGTTACAGCAGCATGCGCCACAAGCCCACAACCAATAAGTAATTAATTAAACACCTAAAAAAATTAGACTAAATTTATTTTGAAACCTGCAAAATAATACTTCCTCCAATAGAAATTTGCACATTTTTCATATATAGATATTCCACATCAATTTTCACACTTTATAAAATAAAATATTTTATAATCTCACCTTTAAAATATACACATATTTATCTATATGTAATTACTTTTTCACACTTAATCTACATTTTATTTTACTTTATTCATAAAAGTTTACAAAACTATCTATCAAAATATCACTCATTACACATTTATTAAAATGTGTGTCATACCAAGGGTGCAAGCGGAATAGTAATTATTGTATGTTCACCAATATATAAATTGTTTCAAACCCTAAAAATGGATTATAAATTTAAATAAAAAACACATATTAAAAAAGTCATCCATCCTTTCATATTCCAATTGAAAATATAAAATTAGAAGTATTTGTTTTTAGGATCCTTCTTTGTTTTATTCTATCGGTCTCACCTTTTTTTTTGATCGGGCAATAAACATAGTATTATAATTAAAGAAGATGGTTTTTTTAGAGGTCCTGGTGTGAGAAATACCACAACCTCACATTGTACAAAAGCAATTATAAAAGAAAAAGAAAAGAATTGGTAGTGCAGTAGCAATTGTAAATCGTATCTAACTCTCCAAGGCCCTCCCTGTTCCCCTTCAAAATTGAATAGTTGTTCGTGGGTTGCTAAGCCAGTTTCTGAAAGTGAAGTTTGGTCTGATTTTGTAACTTGCCATGGTCCAGCTCCATAGTCTTCCTTTTATTTCATCTACCACACTTTCACTCTTCCAAATTCCAGCCTCAAAGACACATTTATTTCTCCAATTCCACATCGTCCATATTACACAAATACATATCCCTACAACAACTTCATTCCCTTTCTTTCCATGTAAAACATTTGAGAGTTGGAGAAAGTGTTCTGTAATAGTAGAGTGCATGGGCATGGGTGATTTCAGCCAAAATAGGATTTTTTGCCATACCTCATTAGCCTTGCTGCAAGTGATGAAAAGATGATTAGCCGTTTCCACGAATTCCCCACAAACCGAGCATTTAGAATCTTCCTCCGTTTGGATGATATTTCTTTTCCTCAAATTCTCCCTCGTCGGGAGTCTGTCCCGCAGAAGTCGCCAAGCCGTCGTCGCCGCCTTGAATGGGGTGATTTTGTTCCACACTAACTTGAATTCGGTGTCCCCGTTTCTTGCCTCTCCAGGTGGGGTAGATGTAGAGTGAAGGATCATATAGGCTGTCTTTGTTTTGTAGGCCCCATCCGGTGTTGTTTTCCATCGCCATCTGTCCTCCTCGTCTGCCTTGATAGTGTACCTGTTCAACAAGGATTCTAGTGTATTTAGAAGCTCTATTTCTCTATCTAAAAGGTTTATATTCCATTTCAGCTCCCATACCCATCTATCACCCTCCCAATAACCCATTTCACTAATATAATTATTTTGTTCAAGGCTCAATCTAGATAATCTATAAAACTGCTCCCGAAGGGATCACTCCCCTGCCCATATGTTGTCCCAGAATCTAGTTCTAGCCCCATTCCCAATAGTTCTCTCAAGGTTCTCCCACATCCACTTCCCCCTCTCGCCCGCCCCACTAGCGATAATATCTCTCCACCACGAGGAGCTTTTCCTGTTCCGACCCGACTGAAATAGTCCCCTCGCCCCTACTTCTACCTCACCATATAACGATCTAAGCACTCTCACCCACAAGCAGTCTATGTTCTCTAGTAACCCCCAAACCCACTTTCCCATAAGGGCTATTTTAAACAAACCTAAATCTCTAACCCCAAGCCCACCCTTTTGTCTCTCCTTGCATAATGTTTCCCACTTTATCCATGCCAGTTTCCTCACATTTTCCCCACCACCCCACAAGAATTTGCAGCACATAGAAGTAAGCTCTCTCACAGTTTTTTTTGGAAGAAAATGAAAGGAGAATTGGTAGATAGGCAACGATGTCAGCACAAACTTTAAGAGGGTAACTCTTCCCCAGAATGAGATTGTTTTGATATCCCAGGAGCTCAACTTTCTCTTAACTTTTGTGGTCAGATGTTCCCACTCCCTTATACGCTTGTAATTAGCACCCATTCTGATTCCGAGGTAGGAGAATGGTGTAGACCCCACCACACACCCCAAAATTCCAGCCATATCTATGAGTTTTTGTTGATCCACATTGGCTCCCATAAGACTGCATTTGTTGTAGTTCACCTTGAGGCCTGAAAGTATTTCAAAGTTTCTCAATATACCACGAATAGTCCATGCGTTTTCTAAGCTGGCAGGCCCGATGAAGATTGTGTCATCTGCATATTGGAGATGTGAAACTTGGATTTTCTCGTTCCCTATTTCTGCGCCTTTGAATAAATGATTCTGGACAGCTTTCCTAATTAGCGCATTCAGCCCCTCCGCCACAATAAGATAGAGAAAAGGTGAGAGAGTGTCACCTTGTCTTAGGCCTCTCTCCATTTTGAATTCCCCCGAGGGGCTCCCATTGACCAAAACTGACGCCGTGGCTGTGGAAATACATTCCAGGATCCAATGTTTCCATTTGGGATGAAAATTGAATTTTTCTAACATATCCCTCAAGCACTCCCAGTCAACCGAATCATAGGCCTTTGCAAAGTCTACTTTGAAGAATATTCTTTCCTTTTTGTTCCTTCTCGCTTCCTCGATTGCCTCATTGAGGATGAATACTCCGTGTAAGATATGCCTACCCCCGATGAAGGTGCTCTGGATGTCAGCGATGATCTTGTCCATCACTTTCTTTAATCTGTTAGCTAGGACCTTTGCAAGGATCTTGTAGGCGCATCCGATAAGGGAGATCGGTCGGTAATCATTCAACGAGCAGGCCTCGTCTTTCTTTGGTATCAAAACTATGAAGGTTGGGTTGCTGCCTCGTACCAGCTTTCCATGTTGGTGAAAATCTGCCATCATTTTAATCACGTCGTCTTTGATAGTTTCCCAAAAGGTTCTAATGAAAGTGAAATTAAACCCGTCTGGGCCAGGGCTTTTCGACGCATCGCAGTCCCAAACTGCCTCCTTGATCTCTCTATCGTTGAATGGGCTGATCAATATTTCATTGTCTTCACGACTAACCTTTTTCTCGATGAAATCTGGTGTCATGCCTGGTCTATCCCTTCGGCCTCTCCTGTAGTGATTTGCAAAAAAGGATCTGACTCCATTTTTTTACCTCGATCGGCTCTTCAATCCATTGGCTGCCCACCTGTAGCCCCAAGATTACATTTACCGTTCTGCGTTGGTTAATCGACTTGTGAAAGATGCCTGAGTTGACATCACCTTCCCTGATCCATCTAAGACGTGATTTCTGTGCTTGGAGGCTGCTTTTTCGGTTCAGGTTCAATAGGAGTTGCGTTGATGCTTCATTACGTCTGATGTATTCCTCTGTCTCAAGGACGAAGATGTCATAAAAAATGTCCAGATGGTGTATTTCAGTCCTGAGGTCCTCAATTTTTTTGTCTATTGGTCCGAAAACTTCTTCGTTCCATACTTTTAGCTCATTCTTAAGCATTTTCAGTTTCTCCTTCAATACAAAGCTTCCCCACCCGTCATTTGGAAATGTGTTCCACTTGTTTGTAATGAAATCTCTACATCCCGGATGCGAAAGCCAAGCGTTGATAAACCGAAATGGTTTCGGCACCCAGTCTATGCTCTTCGTTTCGAGGAGAAGGGGACAGTGGTCGGAGACAGTCCTATTGAGCCCCCTTTGTGTCGTATGTGGCCATGCATCCATCCATTGATCATTGATAAGAATCCTGTCAATTCTGCTCTTGCATCCTCCATTGGGTTTATACCACGTGAATTTTCTTCCGTGTAGGGGGAGGTCCGTGAGAAGAGTTTCGTTGATGAATTCGTCGAAGTCTCTAAGGTCACACCTGTTGTTGTTTATGTCGCCACTACTGCCCATTCCTTCATTAGCAAATCTGATTGAGTTGAAGTCCCTAAGTAAACAAACACATACATTACCATACTGTTGCACTAATAGCTTCAGTCTATCCCATAGATTGATGTGATCTCTGAGTGGACATGGTGCATATACATTAATGATGCAACAGGGTGTTCTCTCCAGGCCCCAAAATCCATTAACAATCAGTGCACCCTCCATATCCCAAGAAATAGAACAAGCAAACAAATCTGAATTCCAAAGAGTGAGAATGCCACCTGACCTGTTAGTTGCTGCTCGAAATGCCCATTTGAAGTGTCCAGTGCCCCATAATTCTCTGCAATCAGCCTCTGAGACGGAGTCCAACTTTGTTTCTTGAATGCAGACTAATTCGGCCTTTTGTTTTCGTTTGATGTTCTGAATTTCTTTCTTCTTCACCCTGCTCCCCAAGCCTCTGATTTTTATAGAGATGATCTTCATAAATAACTCTTTTTGTTTTCCTCCTTGTCCGTCTTCTTTGCGTTTTCCTCTTCACGGTCTAGTTCCTCGATTCTCGCAATCATCAACGAATCCCCTTTCTTGCAATACAAATCAGTTTTTTTCCCGATTTCCCATATTTTTTGGGCATCTCCCGCCTCTTTACTTAATTCCTGGAATGGCTTTGTTTGATTATTTCGGGCTCTGGTATCGACCGCGTTCTCGCCTGGTTCTTGTGCCGTCTCCATCTCTTTTATAAATGGGACCCAATTTGCTTTCTCCGTCTTCCATGCCTCGGCATTCGTCAACCCTGTCCTTTTGGTTTTCTTTTTGCCCATTTGTTTCTCAGGTTTGTTTAGTGGCGTGTAGGATTGGGGATAGATGGGTTTGGCGGTGGAGGGTTCTAGGTTTTCAGATACAGTAGGAAGGGGGGTGGGGTGAGATGGGTTTGGGGGTGGGACGGTTTGGTTCGACCCGGCTGTCATATGGGGGCTCATAGGAACTGAGTTGGTTAATTGGGCTGGGGGTAAATTCTCGGGTGGGCCAAAGTTTATAAGGGGGTCGATTGGTTTTGTTGGGAGAAGGTTGTTTAATGGGTCAGCAGATTGGATATTCATTGCCTTGCAGGCCTCTTTGGGTTCTAGAGAAGTGGGCCCAATTGTGTTTGTATATTCACTCGCCGTGTCTTGTGGGCCCAAATTTAGGTCCATACTATCTTTTGAATTTTCAAATATTTCCAACATCTTTCTCGGGCTATTCCCCAAATTTAATGCCACGTCAGATACCTCTTTACTATCCTCTTCACTGCTGGGGCCCATTATATCTTTTGGAATATCCAGGCTTGCATGGGGATGGGTTCCCGAGGGAGTGCAATCAATTCCCGCCGTATTCTTTGTTGGGGATAGGGTCGGATTCCCAAGCAGACCGTTCGACTTTCCGGCAAAGTTAATCGATTCATCTTCCTTTTGAGTATCGATCTCGTCGGCCGCCATCGCTTGTCCGCCGGAAAGTGCATTATTCAAGTTTGTTTCTTCAGACCAATGCGACTTCGTGTCCGAATCTGAGGTTTCAGTGTCAAGTTCCGAGCAAAAATCTGTGGAGATCAGTTCCTCCGAGATTCTAATGGAATACGTGATACCGTCGATTCGTGCTTTCATACTTCTATTTGTAAAGTTGAGGCCAGTGGATATTAGAATTCTTGCCGAGTTGAACCGTTTTTTCTGGTTGGTTTGATCATCCATTTTTACGAATGATCCAAATTTGGCACTTGCTAGCGTGAAGAACCTCATGGACCATGCATGAAGGGGGACCCCGTGCCATTTCGTCCATACCAGTCTATAGTTGTTTACATCGGTTTCCTCCCATGGTTTGATCCATTCGAACCAGAACTCAGTCCATTCGTCTAGATCTTTAAGAATGTCTCCCAGAGGGTCTGAATGTGTATTTTGGAGGAGAGTCATATTACCCCCCATCGATTTGATGATGAGCCTCCCACTACATTCACCTTGAATCTCTTCTCCATGGTCTTCCCATGAGAAAGCTCTTTTTAGGAAGCCGGTGTAGCTCCCTTTTAGCCAAGTTCTTTCTGATTCTGTTGTCTGAAAGTGGGTTGTATCTTCTGTGTCGATCATCTCCTCCTTGTCCTTCCTAGTTCCTGTCACCATGTTCGAGTATGATACGTTCTTTTGTCTTCTGCCACAATCTAATGGGAAGACCTGTTGTGGCGTTTTCTTTTCAGTGGGTGGTTCCCTTTGGAATCTAGGGATGTAGGCCCTGATCTTGTAACTCCCAATCCATATATTATTTAACTCAGTAAGTATTTTCTCCTCGTCCGTACCTTTGTGGAATCTCACGAATCCAAAAGGGTTTCCCTTTCTATTTAATTCTAACATTTAGCGCAACTCCGAAAACACATTTCTGTTTAGTTCTAACATTTAAAAAGATTTTTTGAAATATTACAATTTTTTAAATAAAATATTGCAAATGTAGTTAAGATGATTTTTATTATGAAAATTTTGAAAAATTATTTCTCTCTCTTGATTATTTATTGTCACACTCACACTATCGATTTTTTTTCTTCCCCACTCTTTCTTATTTTTTTCCCTCCCCTCTACTTTCTCTCTATTCTGATTCATTTTTTTTTTTGAACCAATACAATTTATCCGTCCATTTCTTTATTATTTTAATTATTTTGGTAATTTTTAGTAAATTTGCTAAATAAATTGCTTTTTAAATTTTATTTGATTTCTATTAATGTTAAAATTTAATTTTTTTTAATTTAATTGACTTATTTGTTTATTTTCATTTTTAAATTATAAATAATTTATTACTCCCCCATTTCATTTTAGATCATCATTGGTAGAAAATGTATGTCTCAAATTAAATCAATCAATTTTTAATTTGATAATAAGTAATATTTTTACATTAAACTACACATTTTAAACATTTTAAAATTATCATTACTTTATTAATCTATTTTATTATTCACAATATTTTATTATTCAAAAGATTTTTATACATCTACAATTTATTTTATGTCATGTAATACTAATAAATAAATATTAAACTCTATGCACACAATAAATATTAAATTTAAAATAGATACGGTTGTGTGCACCCAATCTTATGCTGTAATTTTAATGTGATTCCAATGTGAGGGATTGAAACTTAATTTAATTTAACAATTAAAAATATATTTAAATTATTTAAAATTCAACTTTATAAATTTTTTTGTAGAAGTAGTATATATAAACACTTTAGATTTTATAAATTCAATTAAAAATATATTTAAAATGAATCGGATGCAGTATTTGACTTAAAAAGTATTCAGATTTTTTATAATAAATATATACAGTATAGATTTTATAATTAACTACTACTAATTAAATTTAAGAGAGATAGGACTGGGAAGTGGGGAAATAGGCACCTGATTATTTTTATATTGTAAATAATAAAATAGAGTAATAAATTAGTGATAATTTTAAAATGTCTGATAGATTAAAATTAATTTAAAAATATTATTTATTATTAAATTTAAAAAAATGATAAATTTAATTTGAAACTTCAGTTTTTACTAATGATGATCTAAAATGGGACAGGGAGTAATAAATTATAATACAATTTAAAAATGAAAATAAATAAATAAGCAAATCAAATTTAAAAAAAAAAATCAATTTGAAGATTAATAGAAATCAAATAAAATTTAAAAAGTAATTTACTTAATAAATTTAATAAAGATTACCAAAATACTTGAGTTCAAGTAGTTGAAGGAGTTTATCTATAATACGGAGTGAGAGAGAGGAGAACTCTCCATCTTCTCTCTACAAAACCCACCACCACGCGTATTCCACCGCCTATTCCACCGCACCGCCTGAATTAAAAAAGAGGAGTATCAGTATCGATTATCGCGCCGCCTTAATACCGCCAGCTTGAAACACCGTCGCCTGCAGCCGCGCAGTTTGCAACACCGCTGTCGCGCCGTTCGTAACACCGCCGCTGCGCCGTTCGTAACACCGCCGCTGCGCCGCTTGCAGCACCGCCGCTCAAGAGGTTTTTTTAGGGATTTAGTTGGGATCAATGGGTGAATCTCACCGTCGGAGCCACGGTGACCGATCGGGGTGAGTTATCCGTTTGATCCCATTTTATTTTCGTTTTTTCCTTTCTGCATGTTATTTTAGTCTGTTTCTTAGTTTAGATTTGGTGTTTTTAGGTTCGTTTTTGCTTTTCTTCTTCCTATGTCGTTATTTTCTGCTTTCGGTATTTTCCCTTTACCCGCAGTCGGTATTTTCCTTTCCCTGCTAGTTTGTTTCCGCTAGTTTTTCTTCCCTGTTATGATGGGTTTTCTTCCCGTTTTCGGGTTTTCCCATGGTGGTACTTTGTTGTGTCTGTTGGAGCTGGTAGGCCTTGGGTCCGTACTTATGTGGTTTGGGAGGTTTGTAGCACAGCCGTTGCTATCTTCTTAGATCGCGGAGTTTCAAGGTATCCTGGTTGATCGTTGATCCTTCCACCCTCTCACGATTGAGTCTGGAAATTGTGATCTTTTGGTAGAATTTCTATTTGGATAGGTGAGGGCATGTGATATGTAATTTAACTCCTTAATTCTACTACCTTAAAAAAAAAAAAAAGATTACCAAAATAATTAAGATAATAAAAAAATGAGCAGAGGAAAAATTTTGGTGCAAAAAATCTGAGAAGAAAGAGAAAGTAGTGGAGAGAGAAAAAAAAAATAAGAGGGATAAAGAAAAAGAATCCACTTATCGGACAAAATTATTAAAAAAAGATATATAATTGTTCAGAATTTGTAGAGTCTGGGGTACGGAATATTATAAAATCCATATTGAAAAACACTTAACATGTGTTTTCAAAAAAAAAAAAAAACACTTAACATGTAAATTAAATTATAAATACAACTAAGCTCGTAAAGTCGTCATTTTTTTGATGCGATATGTTGCATCATTATTGAAAATTTGTAGAAACACATCATTTTCAATAAAAGTAATCAAACAATCATTAGATATTGATCATACACATTTTTTTCACAATTAATTTTTAACATAGATCACTCCAAATAATATTTTTTTTACATATTGATTGAACGTTAGTTATTCGGGAAGAAACTAGGTGTACCATTCGTCTCATTTTCTAATTGAAATGATTGTTAGTAATAAGATTACAACTACTATGATTACTATAAACAAATTGACCATTGAAACTACAATTCATTAACAATTTTATCTCAATTAATTCATTTAACACATATATAGCAATAATAATATATTTAAACCCTAATTTTTTAATTAATGTTGGGCTAGAAGAATTGAGTTGGCTCAATTTCTTTTCTTATTATTAATAAAGGCAGAATATTTTTTTACACTATAATAATATACATAATTTTTAAATAAATATTTATTAGTAGCATAATATTAATTGTACATTAATGAAATATCAAACTTTTACTCTGGGGCATCGCACGGGTGAAATACTAGTTGACTTAATAAGTCAATATTTTCAGCCCAATTAACTTAATTAGTCAATATTGCAATGGAATATTGTATATAAGTTTTTGTGTATTCTTTTCTATTTTATATACTCAAATGCAAGTTAACTTTTAATTTGAGGGGAGAGAATGTATATTTTTTTAAACGAAAATATTTATTATTGCTAAACATATGTAGTTTATCAAACAAAATTAAAAGAAAACAAATGTATTAATAATTGCATAAACAAATGTTATCGTGAAAGTCATCCACCAAATATTTATTATTTTACACGTCGTCATAAGATTCCCAACACTCATGCGATTTTCAAACCAGTTTGGATATAAATTTTTGTGTATAAATCAAATTCTTCTAGTGGTACTAGTTATTTATTTGTTTTATTATTTTAAATTAAATATGTGTATACGTATATTAAGCAAAATTTTCACAGCTAGCGTTACGTGAATATGAAGATTATAGGAATTTAAAATCAAAATATATACTCCTATGTATTAACACGTTCGGGCGCTGAAAACTTGGAAATGTTATTGTCAAGTTGAAGCTGTCAGTTTCAATTATTATAACAACATTTGTTAGGAATTTGGCAATTTGCCAAAGTTTGCCAACTCAATATTTATTTCATTTCTAAAAAAATTATTTTATTTATTTGAGCATTCCCTACAATAATTCAATTCTGATTTCCATTATTTTAACACGAAATTCTGCTTTCATATAAGTAATTAAAGATTGCAAAAATATTGTAATTTTAAATTTTGAAACAAATTAAATCTCTAAATATAGAAATATGATTAGAATAATATAACTTGGGCAGTAGAATGATGCATCATATACCCCTCCCTTTTTTAATAAATGATGTTTTAACATTTTTTTCTAGTAAACAATTAAATTTTTTTACACCGTTCATTTCAAGGGTAGGTCTACTGTGAACTCAAGTGTATGTTGTATACTCGAGTCCAGTAATCATTTATTAATTAATAAGAACAATGATATAATGAAACTTGGGCGATAGCCCAATGGTCATTGTATGATCATATTAGCACAAAGTCTTGAGTTTAATTTCCACTTTCAACATTTTTTTCACTTTTTTTAATTTTAGCACCTATTTTTCTAGATACAAAAATGTGTTGCACTTTTCAATTATAATACTCACACTTTTAGTTATATTCTATTGCACTTTCAACATTTTACAGCAAAAAAAAACACCCATTTTTTTATTTACTGAAAAAAATAAAACGCAAAAAAATAAAGGATTTTTTTTTTACAAAATAAAAAGGGGAAAATTAAAGTACTAAAAAAACAAACAAGCATAAAAAAAAAAGATTAAGAAAAAAAAACAGCGAAAAAAAGCAAAAAATAACAGCAAAAAAAAAAAGACTTGGTCAACTATTTCAATTATTTAGAGGAATGTACATTTTTTTTTATTCTCAGATTTTATCTCTATGAAGAATTTTCCCAGAAATGGAAAACATCATTTATTAGAAACAGTGTGAGTATAAAATATACTCCCGATCTCCTTAATTTTTAGTTATTTATAAAAGAGTTAATGAACTCACATTTTAGACTATTTTAACATTAATCAATTTTATTCCCTTCCAAAGGGGAAAAAAAAAAAACCTTAATCAATTTTCTCTCTCTAGCATCTCAAATTTCTTACCTAAAAATTGGCAAATTGTTTAGATGGGGACGTGGCACTTTTCTGAAACTTAGGCACACGATTCGATTCTTGCCTACGTTTCTTTACCACATTTACTTCTACTGTATTTTTTGCACATTTTAATTTGTCTAAAATTGTAGTTCACTTTTTTTTTTTTTTTTTTCAGTTAAACATTTTTATTTAAAAGACTCTTATTGATAATTATTGTAATTAATTATTAATATTAAATAAGAGCATAGAAGAAATGTAAGTAAATTTTATAATATTGGTGTGAAAAAAGTATGCAAAGGTATATTTAAATGTCAAAAATATTTTATTAATTTGTGTGAAAAAAAAAAGGTAAACTACTTTTTATATAGAGTAATATGTTTTTTTTTTACTTTAAAATGTTAATATTATTTACTGAAAAGTCGTACTGAAAAGTGATATTATTTATTAAAAAATGTTAATATCATTTACTATACTTTTTTTTTTGAAAGCGCTAGTATTTTATACCATAAATCCTCATTTTTAATCACAATTCTTACTATATGAAAGATGAGTAGGATCGATAAGGATGATGATTATGATCAAAAAATGATGATTAGGATTCTACTTGGAATTGGTCAACAGTTTACATTATTAATTTGTTAATGTAATTGAAATATGATCCTAATTTTATTTGTTTATCTGTAACGTGTATATGTGTAAGATTAGCTGTATTTAGCATTTAATGTAAGAATTATATAAGGTTATGATAATTGATATACCTCTCATGTAAATGTGTAGGATGAGAATTAAATTAAAGACTGGTCAACATTGTTGAATGATGATGTGTAAATCACACAAAATTGACTAGTTAGGATGAGACGAGTCAGATTTGTTCTTAATTTAATTTGATAATAATATTAAGACCAAAATATGATTTTTTATTAATGTCTTAGCTATGCATGAATGTGTATCATAAACAAATGAACACAAAGTTAGTTTTGTGTCCAGTTTCCCTACAATTTAAAATTAGTTTCCGGGTATTTTTTTAATTGTATGAGTTATTTAGTTTAATACTTCATCAATCCTGAAATAATTTTTAAATGGAGGTGGACACGTAAATTAATAAAATGTAATATTGAGTATACAAAAATTTGTATGCAATATTGCATATATGTATTATTGACCAATTAAGTCAATTTACCTGAAAATATTGACTTATTAATAGGGATTGCAAAATGACCCTGCCCCGAAGCTGTCCCGCCCCGCCCTGAACGATTTGGACTCGCTCTGCTCTGCCCCATTCTGAAAATAGAGCAGGTCAGCCCCGCCCCACACACAGGGCAAACATGGGTTTACATATTTATTTCTCTGTCCTGCCCGGCCCGGCCTGCCCTTCCCTAAATATAAAATATATTATATATATATACATATATATATATATATATAGTAATTCTGAATCTTTTTAAGATGACGTGGCTTCACCAAAATTCCCACTTTGTAAAACTCTTATTTTCTGTAATTTTGATTTTTTCAAATAATTTTCTCTTTCCTCTTATTTCTCTCTCTTTTTCAACTGTTATTTTTTAAATTATTTTTTCTTTCTTATCCATTCTCTCTCATTCTTCCATTTCTCCGGTTTAAATTTTTTAATTATAATTATAATTATAATTTTATTTAATAATTATATTAAAATTTATTAAATAATTTATTTTACCATCCCGCGAATTTGGGTTTGCACCAGTATATATATAATGAAGGAGAAGTGGAGCTTAGGGGGAAAACCGTAGAATTTTAATTTTTATGTAATAGTTATCGTTAATTTTGAACATAAAATTGTCGTTGATTTGATCATTTAGTTGTTCATTTTAGGGTTAATTCTAAATAAATACACCAACTTTAATTTCAGTATCAATTTAATCACGACCTTTACGATTGTAAAAAATCCTAACCTTTCATTGTGTTGCAATTAGATACACATTTTTTTTCTCCGGCCAACAATTGATGATGTGGCTTGCCGGAGCTTGCCACGTCAGATTTTCCATAATTCTTTTTTTTAAATAAAAATAAAACTTTATAAAAATAAAAACAAAACTCCCGCTTGTTCTGCGTCTTCTCAAACTCAATAGCGTCGGCGTCTTTCTCACTTCTCAAACTCAATCAATCAAGTTCTTCTCTTCTAACCCTAAAAATCAAAATCATAAGGAAAGAACCTAACACTAAAAATCCCAAAAAAAAAAGAAAAAAAATAATCAAACAGAGTTCTTATGCGTCTTTTTCCCTTCTCAAACTCAATCAATTAAGTTCTTCTCTTATAACCCTAAAAATTAAAATCAATAAAACTAACCCTAAAAATCCCAAAAAAAAAAGAAAAAAAAATTGTCAAGAGCTTTGTCATTCCTTATATATTTTTTTATTTTTATAGATGGAAGACTATTTTTCTATATTGTTTGAAAAGTTAGCAAATGGAGTAGAAGTTAGTGGGGTGGGTCTATGATGATGACCAACACCTCTACTCAAAAGAAAGAGATTACAAACGCAAGAAAAATGACAAAATAAGGCAGGAGGGTATTGAGAGGGGTGATAGTGGAAGTGATACTCAAGAGAGCCGTGCTAATGAAACATGAAATGATCTGTTATTTTTGTAACATGAAACTTGAATCCTTATAGCCTACAATTGCAAATGTTTGTACATTAAACAGTCTATTTTTTTAGAATATTTTCTAGAATACTTCAAAAAAAAAAAAAAAAAAATTTCTAGAATATTTTTGTTGCAGTAATCATTAGTGTTAAACACATTAATTTTTAGAATATTTTACTCTCTTCATAAATCATATAAATTGATAAAATTATTTAATAATTGAAGAATTTATGAAGAAATAAACCAATAATTAATTGAGGTTCACTATGGAGGTTAGAAGAGAAGAACTTGATTGAGTTTTTTTGAATGATTTTTAGTGAATTTTGAATTTTAGGGTTAGAAGAGAAGAACTTGATTGAGTTTGAAAAATGAAGAAGACGCAGAGAAGAACTTTATTGAGTTTGAGAAGGGAAGGAGAAAATTTGATTGATTTTGAGAACGTAGAAGAAGCGAGAGTTTTATTTTTATAAAATTTTATTTTTTTCTATAAAGTGTAATCTGATGTGGAAAATAAAAAAAATAAAAAAGAATATGTGTAATATGACGTGGCAAGCTCCTACAAGCCACATAATCAATGGTTGATCGGAGAAAGGTTGTGATTTTTTACCATAATCATAAAGTTCGTGATTAAATTGATACTGAGACTAAAGTTCGTGTATTTATTTAGAATTAACCCTTCATTTTAAATATGATTTTTTGAATTTTTAATATTGTGTTTAAAAATTAATTTCAATGTTTAGTTTATTTCATTTTAAATAATTTTATTCACACGCATACACACATATATATAGTGGGGCAGGGCAAAGCTTAAAATGCTGCCCCGTAGCAGATCATGGGACAGGGCATGGCGGATGCCTATATGTTTGTAACTTACATATAATAATAAACATTGTTCAATGTAGTAATTCGAATTGTAGTATGTAGTAACATATCGTTTTTTATGTAGTTAAACACATTATTACATGTTATATAATAATACAAATTCTTTTATGTAGTAATTTTTTTTTTTTTTTTAGTATTTTTGTTAATGTAGTAACTTATATTATAATATGTAGTATTAAATATGCCTGTAGTAATTCAAGTCATATTAAATATTTTGATTATTTAATTTTTTTTTTAAATGAATAAAAAAGATGGATTTTTTTATTATTATTGTGTTAAAAAAACTAAAATAGATTAAAGTATATATAGTGATTAATTTAAAGTAATGAAGCCCACAATATTTATTTTGACTTTTAAACTAAATGGGTTTAGCGTTTTGACTTTGACACAAATGGGCTAAAATGCATACATGCAATATTTCATACAAGATCACCCATAAATATATAAATTTTATATATAAAGTAAAGAAAATTAATAATTGATTTTTGTGTATGTGTGAGTTAAAAGTAAGACATTTTGGAGAGATTAATTCACAGATGATTCTGTAACTTTGTCAGAATCCCCAAAACGTTCTGTAATTTTTTATTTTATCAATTTTAGTCTCTTTTGTTTCAATTTTGGTCATTTTAGTTTCAAATTTGATCCCTTTAATCCAATTTTAGTCTTTTCAGTCTAATTTCAACAATTTCAATTCAATTTCAGTCCTACTAATTGTAATATAACATATGTGTTTCACGTGATAATTTTTTTCAACGTTTTTAACACATCATTCGCCGCATAAGTTGTTTTGAATAGAAGTAAGAGAAATATATTTAATATAAAATTTTACTACGTAATAAATATTTGTTTATAATCAAATATACATAATATTATCGAAATCTTAATTTTATCCCTTTTATGTTCCATATAATGAAATATTTATTTATAATAAAATATTCAATTTCGTATTTTCAATTAAATTAAAAAAAAGGTGATATATTTAATAAAAAATTAATTTCAAAGAAACAAATTAAAACATCAAATTTAATTACATATTAATACTAAAAATATGCATATTTCAATATTTAATTTTTAAAATTTAAAAATTGTTTTTAAACTTATGGGTTTTTAGACTCATTAATTATTTGAGAGTTTGCAGGTGTATTCTTGTGTATTTATAAAAGAGTTTAGACCCAAATATATAAAATATTCACGTACAATATTATATTGATAAATAATTATAATTATTTACTACTCAAGGTTCTAAAATTAATAAAGAACCATAACCATGTATATTAACATAAATGTCACTTTTATTTTTCTTTTCTCTAAAAAATATTTGTGTTGGATGATGCGCTAAAAAAGTTATAAAAAGAATTTGTCATGTAAAATGCACATGTTCTATTCTCGTGAGTAAGACTAAAATTGGGTCCAAATGATCAAAATTGAGACTAACAAGACTAAAATTTATAAAATTAAAAGTTACAAAGACTTTTTGTGGATTCAGTCAAAGTTACAAGACCATTTATAAATTTATCTCGACATTTTGTATAAAATTGAGGATATTGTGAGGGTGGAGTTTATAAAATGTTTTCTATTTTAAGAGTGTGAAAGTTATTGTGGGACGTCCCGAAAAAAAAAAAGGTATGAAAGTTAATGTGAGATGGAGGGAGTACATAGTATTAAATATTTCATTAAAAGATACTCATTTCGTCTTATAATAACTTTCATAGATAGGTGGACACACATATTAAAAAAGTGTAATAATGAATAAAATTTAAATGAATAATTTTGTAAGCCTTTATATATATAAAAAATAAATAAGTTGACTTGTATGTATATTGTGTGTAAAATTATTGATATTGTGAGAGTGGAGTTTATAAAGGATTTTACATTTTAAGGATATTTTAAGGGTGTGAAAGTTATTGTGAGACGTTTCGAAAAGAAAAGTGTGAAAGTTATTATTGAGACGATGAGAGTATTTATTAGTAACTTCCGTCTCATAATAGATTTTATATGTAGGTGGACACACATATTGAAAAAGTGTAATAATGAGAAGGATTTTGAGGGTAGTTTTGAAAACATTTAGGGTATGTTTGTTTTGGAATTTTGAGAGTTTTAGTGGATTTCAAAAGTCTAATGATTTGTATGTTTTGTGTTTGTTTTGAGATTTAAATAGAGTAAAATTTAACTTTATGGTATATACTTTACAAGTGGACAAAAACTCGTGTGAGACTGTTTCACAAATCTTTTACGTGAGATGAATCTCTTTTAACTCATATTTCATATTTTTGGGTTGGACAATCTATATTTTTCTCCGATTTTATTTTTGTAAAAAAAAAAAAATAGATATTATGTGAACCAGGTATATATTAGTGATGTACTCCCTCCATCCTCGAAAAGTTTTCATACTTTCCTTTTTTGTTTGTTTCCCAAAATTTTGCATATTTCAAAATAGAAATAATCACCACAATCTCTATTCTCATAATATACACATATTTATTCTTCATGCCATTACTTTTGAGATCTATCATACACTCATTCTACCTACTTTAAAAGTTTATAAAATTACCCCTCAACACTCTTATCATTACATTTTTTTTTAAAACCATGTGCCCATAATTTTTCGAAAACTTTTTGGAGTCGGAGGGTGTATATAATAAATAAAGTTTTGGAAAAAGGCAATGATACCTAAGTTGAGGGAAAAGTGAAGAGCATGCTTTTGTAAATGGAGAAGGATGCAGAACGCAGGAATAGACATTTGTGCAATCTATTTCATCAACTCCCAATCTCATTACGGCACCTTCTTTTTTTAATTTGTAAATGAAATCTACTTTTTTAGTGTGATTCCGTCATTAATTTAGAATCTGCTAAACATACTTGGCCCCTCATTTAAGATTCGAATCTCACCCACGTTTTTTTGCCTAACATACAAAATACTACCTCCTCCACCTCTTTTAAGAAATATAAATTACGAGTTAAATATAATTGAAGATAGCAAAATTCAATTGCAAATTAAATTACGAGTTAAATATTAATTAAATTTATTATTTATTTATAGAAATTTAAATAAATTTAATTCCTAAAGTAAATATATAAATAATTAATTATTTCCCCCGTCCAATTTTATTATGCCCACTTCTTCGGGCACGGATTTTAATGAATATTGATTAGTTTATTTATAAAGTAGATAAGTTGAAGGTATGATAGGGTATTGTGGGGTCCATTTATAAATAAATGATTGTTTATGAATAAAGTGAATGGCAAAGTGGGTAAATAAGTGATGGTAGAAGGGTGGAGATAAAGTAGTATGAATAGGGGTGGCAATTTTCGACACGACACGATAGCACGATACGAATCCGACACGAAAATTGCGGGTTAGTGTTTGGCCTTATCGGGTTCGTGTCGTTATCGGGTCGACCTGATAACGACACGAAAATTTCGTGTCGGGTTCGTGTCAACCCATTAAGCACGATAAAATTAACAGGTGACCCATTGACCTGTTAACAACCCGTTAACCTGTTATTTACCTGATATGACACGACACGATAATGACACGTATCTGATAATAACACGATAATTTTTTATATTTATATAAATATATATATTTTTTTATATATTTAATACAATTTTAAATTGATTTATTTTCTTATCGTGTCGTTATCGTGTTGTTATCGTGTTACGTGTCGTTAACGTGTCGTGTCATGTCGACACGAAAATTATCGTGTTGTTATCGTGTCGTGTCGACACGAAAATTATCGTGTTGTTATCGTGTCGTGTCGACACGAAAATTATCGTGTTGTTATCGTGTCGTGTCGACACGAAAATTATCGTGTTCGTGTCGTGTCGACACAGATTCTTATCGTGTCGTGTTCGCGTTTGGCCTTATCGTGTCGTGTCACTATCGTGTCGACACGAAACACGACACGATAGCACGAATTGCTAGCCCTAAATATGAATAGTATTGTTTCCAAAAAGGGTATGAGCATAATAAAATTGGATAACCAAAAAAGGAAAGTGAGAATAATGAAATTGGACGGAGGGAGTATTTAATTTGTCTTCCAATTAATTAGGTTCTTCAAAGCTCAATAAACCAAGTTAAGTTCAATTTGGACCTCTAAAGTATAACAAATAAAGACGGGTCTCTAAAGTTCAGTAAATCAAATCAGACCCAAATCTGACATTATGAGTCTATCAAACAATTCAGCCCACTAAATCAAGTTATGGATAAAGATAAAAATAAGTCGTTCTAGATAAGAACAAATATTTTCTCCCCATCAAATTTGGCCCATAAAAACTCTAGGTTCAACACCTATATAAAAAAAAAAAAAGAGTCTCATTCCACTCATTTGGGATACGAAATTATAAAGCATTTAAGACTCTAAAAATTCTTTGTAGAGATTTTAAAGTGTTCTTTAGCATTCAAAAGAGTTTCAAAGGCATTCTTTATACAAGTCTGTCAAAAGCAGTGTACGATCTTCTACGGCGTTTGTCCTGAAAGTCCCTAAAATTGACATCTAGCCCTTGGATTAACGTTATAAAGTCCCAAGTTTAAGATCGGGTAGGATTCGGTTGCGGATCCAACTCCGAAAATCTCACAAGTACAAGTCAAGTCAACGAGAGAGAGTATCAGAGGAGATAAATTAGAGATTTGTAACCCGCAAAATTCTTGGTCTAGTCCGAAGTTAATAAATTGTATTGAATTTTCCTGTTTTTTTTATTTATTTAATTCATGAAATTTGTGTTTACAAATTTGGCACGCCCGGTGGGACTATCTCTACCTCTCATCTATACTCTTCAAACAAATCAAGTTATGACGATGACACTAATCAAGATTAAAATCAAGAGAGGTGCTAAACGTGAACGAAATCACGAGAAGTATGTCAAAGAGCTCCAAGTCATCCGCTTCTTGGTCCAATCCGAAGTTAATAAATTGTGTTGCATTTTTCTATTTTTTTATTTAATTCATGAAATTTGTGTTTACAAATTTGGCACGCCCGATGGGACTATCTTTATCCCCCATCTCTACTCTTCAAACAAATCAAGTCATGACGATGACACCAATCAAGATTAAGAGAGGTGCCAAATCCGGATCAACTGACACCAACTTTGAAAATGTGAACGAAATCACGAGAAACGTGTCAAAGAGCTCCAAGTCATCCGCTACGTTTGTTGATGAGCAATTGACAAATCTGACTAGAGCCATAGAGGAGTTAAGTTGGGCAAAAGGAAAACGAGTTGAAGGGCATAATGTTGATATGTCCGATGAACGTCAACATATAGAAATTGACCTAACTCTGAAGGAGCTACAAGTTTCTCCTGATGGTTTGGTGCCCGTTGATCGGCTGAAAGAAATCATACTCGAATTAAGGATAAATTCGAGGAAAATCCTAATTTTACATTCACCTACACCAAGCCTTACACGAAGAGGATTGACGGTTTGAAGATGCATGTAGGTTATCAACCTCTAAAATTGCAGCAATTCGATGGCAAAGGTAATCCAAATCAACATATTGCTCGCTTAGTGGAAACTTGCAACAATGTTGGCACTTACGGAGATCATTTAACGAAGCAATTCGTGCACTCTCTAAAGGGGAATGCATTCGACTGGTACATCGATTTGGAGGCCAGTTCAATAGAAAGTTGGGAACAAATGGAACAAGAATTTCTCAATCGGTTTTACAGTACTCGTAGAACGGATAACATGATTGAATTGACGAACATTCTTCAATCAAAGGAAGATTCAGTGATAAATTACATAAATCGATGGAGGAATCTAAGTCTAAATTGTAAGGATAGATTGATCGAAGCTTCGACAATAGAGATGTGCATTCATGGAATGCAATAGGATCTTCGATATATCCTCCAAGCAATTCGACCAAGGTCATTCGAGGATTTGACAACTAAAGCTCACGACATGGAGTTGAGTATGTCTACAAGCAGAGCTGGAGGGCCACCAACTCAAGAGTCTTGGAAGTTGAGTTTAAGAAAAGGGGCCAATCCTTTCATTAAAGATCTAAGCAAAGAATCCATTGATGTAACCGTTAGTACTACTCTTAAGTTCCGAAAGAGTAAAATTGACGCACGGGATAAAGGAAAATGTGTCATGCAAGAATGGGGGCAAAGAAAAACAAGCCTGAATGAGTTGCAACAAAAGCAATATCTGCTTCTAGACTCTGACATCCCCGGGATGTTCGACGACCAGATCAATAATGATTTATCAAACTGCCAGAAATGAAACGACCTTAAGAGGTTGGGCAAACGAATGACCCCAAATATTGCAAGTACAATCGACTGGTAGGGCATACAATACAAGATTGCTTTATATTTAAAGAGAAAATTATAAAACTAGCCAAAGAAGGAAATATCTTGTTAGAAGATAGTGAATCAACGACGAACATCGTCACAGTTGAGGAGGACAATAAAAGGTGTAGTGGCCTGCATGAGTATAAATTGTGAACAGTCCTCCCTCCCCCCCTCCCAAAAAAATAAAATAAATCATATTTTACTTGAACTACGTTATGACTTGTTCCTCTTGAAAGAGGTACATATTAAACTTATTATATTTTCGAAGTACAATTATAATTCGAATTGAGTTGTTCAAATAAGGTCGCTTGATGAATATACAAAAACAAGCATTACATAATACTAAAAAATGGTGAACACGTGAGACATAGGTGAAGAAAGAAAGTATTAAAAAATACTATAAAGTAAAAGAATAAATAAATGGATTGTGTAAAGCTAAAATATCCACAAAGTCCAACAAATAAAAGGAAAATCATATAGGTTCTAAAGCAACTAAATAAAGAGACAAAGTACTTCAACTCTTCTAGAGCTGCCTCTAGTTCGGTCTTCAAATTCTTGAAGTCCTCAATTACAATATCTTCTATTGGGGAGGTATTGATGATATTGGAGATTTGATCTTGAACACTTAGGATCTCGATATCAATACTTTGAAGTGATGTTTGTTGCTGCTCCAATGTCTGGGTCAATACTTTCTTCTCCTTCTTCAACCCCTTCAACTTGCGTATCTTATTCTTGACTCGTCGCAAATTTGTTTGGGTATCCTCGACTTGAGAAGAACTTTCAATACGTTTCTCCTCGACCTCGTGAAGGGCACACTTAACTTCAGCCAACTGCTGATCAAGAGCCTCCTTAGAATATCCATCATAAGACTTAGACATCATCATGTCATAAGTGTAAGCTTTCTCGAACAAGGATGCCAAAGATGCCTCTATAGTGGGGAAGTTGGACTTGGCATAACCGTTTATCCCCGCCAACACAACAAACACTTCTTCCTTCATAGAAGATAAGAAGTCAATATGAGTTTCCATTACTCTCCCCTGAAGATCTTTCCACAAAATCGAAGCAAAGTTCCACAAAAAATCATGAACGAACTTCTTGCCTTGGAATACCGAAATTGTTGGAGTACATTGCTTTCCAACGTCGATAGGAGTAGAAGCTTTCAGAACGTTCACCGAAGGCGATACTTATTCCTCATTTGATCCGCAATCATGATCGCTGCCAAAGATGTCTATCATTGCCTAAAAGAGTGGACATGTGAATATGATTAGTAAAGTAATGATAAAAAAGGAAAGTAAGAGAAAAACAAGTAACAAAACATCTTCCTTCATGGAGATTTTAACTAATTCCTTCAAAGGTAACAAAGGTTTGACAACATTTTTGACTCTCTTTCAATAGCGATCATCATTTTTACCTTGACTTTCTTTGAGCATCGAGAAACACTCTTTCTCTTTCTAGTCTCAACCATTAGCAATACTTCAGGAATCAAGGGAGGATTAATCGGCATTTGAGAAGTGTCTTTATCATGCTCTCTACGTGAATAATGACTATCGATAACCAACACCTCTTCTTTTGAAACACCATCATGTTTCGAGTTAATCAAGTCGTCAACATGATTTTCTAAGTAAGTACCATGGGCTTGGCCCCAGTACTTCTTATAATCTGATGAGGAATGTGTCTTAAGACTTGAAGGTGAAATCGGTAAATACACTTTAGCATGAGACCTGCGCAAAGTATAAATGTGTCCCATTATCTAATAAGGTTTTCACGAAGATCAACAATTAAATGGTAAAATGGAATGACATTGCCCTAAGAATTGATGCGTGTTGGTCCTGAAAGGAGTAGATAACAAGTGTATTGGGGGGGATACACTTGTATGCAAATCTTTTTCAAACTTGAGCAATACAGGCTTTCAGCAAGGTTGTCCTGGACAACTCTTCTGATATGTATAACTTTCAGAAGATAATCAAACCACTAAGTACTATGGAGTACTTAGTTGAATAACTATCTAATTAAGTTATAAGTGCGGAATTATGGTTGGCCCTTATGTTTAAACTCATTTTAATTATGAAATCTTATCTTAACACTTAATCTCTTTTCAGGGGACTTGTCCCAAAACAGTTTTGCACAACTTGAATGTATATCTTTTGAAGATCAGTTTGTGTGCAGTGTATGAATGTGTGTTTGAATGAAATAACTTGTAAGTAAACAACACAAGAGTTTATAGTGGTTCAGAGACCTAAGCTCCTACATCCACTTTCCCCGATTTAACAGGATAATTCCTTCACTCTTGGAATTAACTTGTTTTATAGTGCCAAGGTGCACTGATCAACCACACCACTCGTTGGTGCCTTGATCCCTAGGAATTCAGAGTCCTAGTACTCTCTTTCAACTTAGAACTGAACTGTTCTTCTCTTGACAATCAGTTCCTTACACTTCTTCTACAACAATCCTTCTAACTTTCCTTAAAAGGTTTAAGGGTTGATGTTGGTTCCAACTAGGTGAGATATCCTTTACAATTGAGCGCTGTGCATAGGATATGATATCTCTCTAAGCTTTGTATGATTTACAATGAGGTTCAGCTTAGATGAAGTGTTTGGAAACTAAGACTATGTTCTTAAAAAGCTTAAAGGCTTATAGTTTCCTTTGAATTTCAGGATAGTTCAATTGTAGTTGGATGCCTTCAAATGGTTTCCACACTTCTGATATATAGAGCAAATTGAGGTTATGTCCGTTGGAGAGACAACCTCAAAATGTCTATTTATGTCTTCCTTGAACTTTGCAACTAGAAGACAGATTCTTGAAAGTGACATGTCCTTAAATTGGGAAGTAAACGGTTGTAAGCTTCTTGTCTTGACTTTGATGCACTCTTCCCAATGTCTGATTTGAAGATTCACTTGATCAAACATGGACATCACTTCTGATCATTGGTTTTTTGATAAGGACAACTTTCCTTATCATCTGGATAGATCTGCTTATCTCTTTCAGCAGATATGGCTTATCAGCAGTGTTGGCATAACTCTCTCAGATGACTTGGTTCTTCAACTTCACTGATCATCACTTGATGGTTCTTGAGCTTTTATGCTTCCATATCAGTGGTTTTGACCCCATCAGCATAGTTGACCTTTGCCTTAGAATATTTCAGGTTCAAGTGTGCTTGGTCAATCCCGCTGGACATCTCCTCTGAACTTAACACACACATCAACAAACTTGATCTTCTTGATGTATTCTTCTTATTTGATCATCAGGGAGGTTGTCTATCTACTGAGCTGACTTGATCAGTACAATTGGTCATTAAGCACTTTCAACAGTATTGGGATCAAATTGATTCTGAGCCTTGAGGGGACTTGATTCTTACAATCTTCTAAGCATGTGTTCCCCCTCAAATTGTGCATCTGAATAAACTAAGAGCTGCCTAACATACCAGCTTCTCAACTAGCCTAATCTACATGTTCCAACATTCTTGAAACATGTTCATTCAATTTGACTTAAGGGGTTTTGGTATCTTAATCAAAATTCCCATTTTATTCCCAACAATTTCCCTCTTTTTGATGATGCCAAAACCTATACAATCTATGCAAAGGTGACTTGACTATACTTATACATATAACTTCAGTAGATGTGACTAAGGTCAAATTTTCTGAAAGAACATGTTAGTATAATCACAGTTTAAGTGCATGTAGGTTTAAGTCAGGCAAGTTGAGACAATGAGAAATTATCTCTTGATTCAAAAAGTATTCAACTATCATTCATATAATATTTGAGCATTGCAAGCATGTTGATAGTCAAACTTAACTAATCAGAGCATGTGATTAGAGCAATTACATAATGTAAACATAAAAATCATATCAGCAGCCATGAGCAAATAAGCATCCATTTCAGCAGTCATGGGCAAATAAGGGACAAGGAAACTTAGCAGTTTTAAAGGTCTTCTTTAGGAGGTGGCACCATTCCATACTGTGCCCAGACCCTTTTCTTTAAGTCCATTGCCTCCTTGTTTGTTCCCTTAGGTCCAAGCTTTAGTTTCTCCATCTTTAGTATCTGGATGAACTCTTGGAAAATCTGAGACTGATCAATGTAACCTTGCTGTTTTGGAGGCATTTAGATGATGGGAGCAGGGGCTTTGAACTTTATCCTTGCCATTTCTGCAGCAGCAAAGAGTTTTTGATAAAGCTCTCTATGATTCTCATACATGAACTGAGTTAATATGGATTCAATGTCTTCATCCATCCATCTGCCTATGACATAGAAGTCATAAACAAACTCCCTCTTAGCTTCCTCCCATTCATTATTCAGCTGAATTGGGACCCATTTGTCCATATGTGGAAACTTGGTATCCATCTGAATCAGCAACTGTGGCTTCAACTTGTTGTATGATGCTCTCCTTCTTCTTGGCTTCTGAAAATTTTCTCTTCTTTTATCTCTTCCTCTATTAGCTTCTATTGATTGCTCCATCTTTTCTTGAGCTCTCATCATGGACAGTTTCTGCTGAGTTTCAGCATCCTTTCCAAATCCTTCTTCAAATAGTTTGGATGGATCATCAGCAAGAACTGGAGCTCTCTTCTTCTTTTCAGGGCTTTTGGCCACATCTTCTTCAGCAGTCTTGACCTTCTTTGGTGTAGGCTCTTCTTCAATTCTGAATTCAGCAGGCAGATCCATGCTATTGGGGAAATCAATGAAGGTCTCTTCTCTTCTTTTGCTCTTCTTAACTTTCTTGACCTTCCCCCTGACTTGGACATCTTCAGCATCTTTGTCCAAGCCTGCTGACTCTCCACCAGGCCTTTGTAGCCATCTTGCTCCTTCTTCTTGTACTGAAGCCATAAAGTTTTTCAGGGCAATTTCCAATTTCTATTCTTCATCTAAATCCTCTATGTTCAACACTTCTTTCCCTTTAGGTTCAGGCATTTGCTCCTTTCCCTTACTGCCTTCTCCTATCTTCAAGGCACCTTTGGCTCCAGCTCTTTCTCTTTTCCCCTTTTTGGCAGCATCAAAACATTGGGACTTGAGATCACTAATTGTAGTAGCCAATAGGGATTGGGCCTGATTAAGGGACTTGATCTCCTCAAGCAAATAAACATTCTCATCATGGATATTCTGCATCCTATCACTGCTCATGCTAAGGAAGGCAAGAACAGGCTTCATCTTTTGCTCAACAACCTCTTCCAAGGTTGTTCTAAGGGATGCATCAAGGTTGGCCTTGAGGAGTTCAGTAAGATCGGCCACTGCAGATTCAGAAATCTTGGCCATCACCTCTTTAGAGAACTTGGCTGAGGCTGCATTCACCATTTCCAATCTCATCTCTTCTGCTCTTCTCTTCTGAAGAGCACTCCTTTTGCCAATAGCTTGCTTCACAACCAACTTGAGAGCTTTGACATTTTTATTGTGATTGTCAAGAAGCAGCTTCTGATCCTTTTTTACTTCCTTGGTGAAAGAGTCCATGCTATCTTTGGCCTTTTGCACTTCAGTAGAGATGGTTTGCAATCCAGTCTTAACACCACTGATCCTTGCTTCAATAGTGGGTAGGACCACATCCTCTGATCCAGTGAGTCTCATTTCTACTGAGGCAAGTGTTCTGCCTTGTTCATCTAGAGTTTCAGCAGTTTGTGCATGGGCAGATTCCACTTGTTGGACCAAGGTGTCCAACTTTGCTGAATGCTCCTCAAGAGCAATTTGTGATATACGTCCATCAATTTGAACATGAGCATCTGTAAAAATATCATCAGCAAAAATTTGATCTAGAGTGATACCTACAATATCAGTGAAAATAAACTTGTCAGCAAAATCACCCTCTACTCCCTCCATTTCTTTTTCATAAGGCCCTGATTCATCAGCAGCCTTCTCCTCATTTTCAACTCTTTCTTTTCCACCTTTTTCATAGAAAATCTCACTTTTATGAAGAACAGACCTCTTCTCATCAAGGGATTCTTGAAGTTCAGATTTGACTTCAAGAATAATCTGTCCTTCCTCACTAATTTCATCCTCTCCCTCTATATGTGGTACACTCACTATCTTAGTGATAACTACCTCACTTTCCTCCTCAACTCCCTCTTATTTTTCAGGACTAATCTCCTTTTCAACACCATCACCTAAACGTGCAGCTTCTATATCCTCAATAGGATTCATAGAAGGCAGTTGTTAGGAGATCACAATGCTTAGGCATTCCAAGGCCACTGAGTCATCCTGAATGGTTAAGAGCTGGTCAGTGTCCAACTCTGCTGACACTGATGAGGTCTTAACCAAAACAACTTCTAATTGGGAGGCCTCAACATCATTAAACTTTGCCTCAGGCTCCGATGAGCCTTCATGGGCTGATGCATCTTTGGCTGTGTTACCATCTTTGGTTAACACCTCTGAAGAGACAGAGCCCTTCCTATGGTAAGTTAGGTAGTGGATAGTGGGTTCTTTAGGACCAGGAGGGTTGAGATTGGTGGGATCATTGTTGCTGTCATCATCATTTGAACCCCTATCAGGGTGCTTGATCCCCATAACAATTCTTTCTTTCTCTTTAGCAACTTTGTCTGCTACCATCTTTGCAAAGACTTCCTCATCTGTTAGGAACCTTGTCTTTTGCACACCAGCAAAGTGAAGAAGTCACTTTCCTCCATTTGCCACCAATTTGCACCTTTATCTTGAATAACTTGGGCATTTTCCATGATGGTTTTGTCTTGTACTTCAACTAAAGCCCTCAAATCATGGAAATTCCTTTGTAATCTTGGGAATTCAGCAAGAAAAGGGTATAAACTGTCTACAGTTGCCCTTGCTCCACCTCTGAGCATACCTTCAAAGGTATACTCCTCCTCATCTCCATCTGACTGGGGGACTTTAGGTTATATGGGAGTTGCAAATGTTTTAGAAGGGTTGGCTTCAGGGATATTGGGCTCAGCAATGGGTGCTTCAGGTGCTTTAGAGAGCAATGGTCCTGAAGGGGTTTTGCTTAAGGGAGTGGGTTCTAGCAGTGCAGCTTCAAGAAGTTTGGAATAATTGAGCATGGATGAATCAAGGGGAGATAACAATCTTGATTCATCAACTGCAATATCAGCTAACACATCAATGGGTCCTCTGTGAGCAGCTCCCTCTGGAGAATATCTTTTGGTGAGGTTTATAGGGGTGATAGGTTGGTCTTGGGGGGGTTTTGTGGGTATCAGGAGAGTTGGGCTCTGAATGATGGACTTCAGGAAACTTGGATTCTGGAGTTCCAGTTTCAGGGGAGTTGGACTTTGACTTAGATTTGGACTTTTATCTACTTTCAGCTCTACTTTCCCTTAGAGCAATCTTCAAAGTTTGCTCCTCCTGAAGTTCTTGCATCTTTTCCAGAGGCTTAGCCCTTCTCTTGCTTGCCCTTGAGCTCCCATTTCCTTCTTCAGGGACAACTTCCCTGACTCTCTTTTCTCCCTTTTTCTTTTTCACCACTGCCATAGGGAATTTTTCTCTTAGCTCCTCAGAGTCTGATGGCACATCAACACCTTCTTCAGCAACCTTTTCCACCTCTAATGAAGTATCATAATCTTCTTCTGAAAGAATCTGAGCCATCTTCCTTGTTTTCACAGCCCTTGCCTTTGTCCTAGGCTTCATCTTGGGCTTCTTCTCCACCACCTCTTCAGCAGGTTTGGCCACCTGCATCCTTCTCCTTTATGACTTTCTAGACAGCTTCCTAAACATAATCTTGTGAAAACCTTTCTATCAAGAGACTTGCCCTTGTTCAATATCTCAATTTCCCTTCCAACACCACCTTCATGTGGGCTTTCACCTTGAACTTGGCCTTTTCTTTCATCATTTCCCCCATGATGAAATCTCTCCAGTTGAATTTGATGCCCTTATCACTGACATCAATCACAACAGCCATTATTCTGATTCTTGGCAAACTCACTTGCTCAAGACTTCCAGTATTGCTCAAAATACTCTTTCTCACCACCTCAAAGAGTGTAAGAAACTCAGGTTTGAGTGTGTTCTTGTGCTGTGTGGAGGAAATAGGACCTGGAACATTGAGTCAATCTTGAGCCACCTCTTGCTCATGGCTTGCTCCATAGGGTTCTGGATTCCTTCCTTCAGAGGGCAATCCAAAGGCACCTTCAAGGTCCTATTCAGTAAACTTGACCACATGAAGGCTCTTATCCTCATCACCTTCATCTACATAGGTGAGCCTTGTAGAAACTTCACCACCAGTTGCTTTCTCCTTCCATTTTAGAAAGGCAAAGAACTCATCCATTATCTGCTTCAAGCATGAACTACGCTTGTTCTCCATGAACTTCTGCAAGTCAGCCCTTCTAAGCCATCTAAGAGTGGGGGTTACTTTAGGGGCTTCACTATCAAAGGAAATGATGGGTTCAAAAGTAAGGTTGTTCTTATGACTTAGATATTCAAAGTCTATGTCTAACTTCTTGTTAGAGAAGTCAACAATCATGTCTTGCCTGATTTTGGGTGCCATTGATGAGTAGTGAGAAAGCTTAAGAAATATTAGAAAGTTAGGATTTGGGAGTGAAAGTATACGTGGGGAAGAATGAAGAGCTTGGGGGCTTCTTAAGACTTAGAGTATATTCCAAAAGGAATGTATGTTAGTGAGTTGGTGAGTCTTAAGGCAATTCAACGGTTGGCAAAAAGAGGAAATCAATTTTGAATGGCCAGGATTGATTCAGGGGAGTTGGCCAATTGTTGATCCAACAGTTGAAAATTTGATTTCAGTTTTTGAGAACTGTTTTATCAATCGTGGGGAATGAAGTTAAGGTTTATTAATGCTGGGGAGTTATCAAGGTAGATTGTGGGCTAGAAATGTTTAATGCAAACTGAAAGTGTGGTGTGTGTGGTGTATGAATATGAAGTGTTTAAGTTTAAGTAGAATAATGTTGTACTAAATGTTGTGACAATTGGTACAACACTGACTCTAACAGAATATCAGAAATTATGATTAACACAGCGGAAGACTTGAAACACTAAAAACAAAACGTGACACAATGGAAATAATTTTTCACATAGATTTTATAAATAAAAATCTATGCTAGCCTTACGGCGAAAACCAATACTTATCTTCAAGTATAAATGTTGTGTGAAATGTTACAGCATTAACATTCACAACAGAAACTACAAACGAGGCAGGTGCCTTGTTCTAAAAACGAACTAAGTGTATAATGTATACACTGTCGAAATGCCTAGTCTATCTAAAGATTACACTCTCAATAGATAAGAAGACACACAACCATACGGGTGGGATACGAACGTATGATCTAAAAGGTAGTTCTACTGGCCACAATTCCTAACAGGGATATACGCTCGGTCTAGGAAGTTGATCGAATAGAGTACACTGAATTATGAAGCCTTCAATGGGTATTTATAGTAGTGGGGTGCTGATTCTAGAGGCTTCCACATTGAGGTCCTATTTTTTAGGAAACTCAACTTCCACAACTTCCATGATCTTTCTAGATCCTTCTAGGCTGCTCCAGGTCGTTCCAAATGTATCTAGGCTGTTCTAGCATGTTCTCCAATGTTCTGGAATCTTCCAGGTTCCAGATCCTTGTAGAAGCTTCTAGATCCTGCCAGAAATGCGACAACATTTAGATCAACATTTAATGTAGCATTTCAGAAAAGACTTAGAAAAAATCTCGGAAGGTCAAATTAAGATGTTGTTGATAATGTTAAGACATTTAGGAATTAACAACATCTACAATCTCCCCCAATTTGACCTTTCGACTACAACACACCTGATGCACATATATTTCTATACATACTCAGTTTTATGTACTTAGTTGAGGTTGACATCATTGCTAAGCACTAGTCAAGACAATACCTGTTGTAACCGTTCGATCAAATCAATTGAAGATCAGGGATAATTTTACAATGATCCGTGCCATAAGATCAAGATAAATTTTATCCAAAATAGAACAAGTATAAACACTACACTTATTCACAACATAAGTAACTTTACTAAGATCATAAGTTAAACTGGAAGAAATTAACTTAAAATCTAAGTAAGACACTAACAAAAAATAAAACAAACAACAAAAAATAAATCAGAGCAACAAACATAGAAAACAAGAACATAAACAGAAACTACACTATACATAACCTGCAATAGTAGACACATGATAATCTGCAAACAAATTAAGCAAGGCAGTAAACAAATATCAAGTGGAACCATTAAGCAAGTTGCAGAAATAAGTACCCTATCATCTTGGAAAAAAAACAATTGTATCAGAATTTCAGAATTCAAACTTAAACATTAATTACAAAGGTAGAACTGAATAAATGGCTTATATTGCTGTGGAAACAGCTGCAGCATCATCTTCCTGCACCATAGCCATTTGGGATTTCAGATCTCCCCCTGTCTTGTAGCTTGTCCCTGTTCATCAATGTTCCTGTTCATCAACTTCATCCACAAAATAAATAGATGCAAGATGTGCCACTACATCAGTAACAGCAACATCTCCAGCAGCATCAGGTCCATCACCAGCATCAGCAGCAGCTGGAACTCCATCATCATTAATCTCCTCAATGACCACATTGGAGTTGGATGGTGGTGGTACTCCCCCTGTTGTAGGTGAAAGTAGGTTGGTCCACCTGTTCTTCAGGAACTGAAGCTCATCTATTGTGTCCTGCAAGTGTTGGAGTTGGAGTTTGATGAATTCCTGTGAAAGATACACATTACCAGAAATGTTGATACGGATGTTCTCAACATTTGGGGTTGCATTTCTCTGTCTTTGTCTGGATGATTCAGGATGATCAGTAGTAGAGGGTCTGGTTGGTTCTGGTTGAGCAGAAGTAGAGGGTCTTTGCTGATGTTCAGTACCAGGAGCAAGCAAGGGCAGATCAATTACTCTATCCCCAGTGAGTAAGGCAGGAGTTATGGCCAACAGTGGAACTCTCCCCCTCAACACATCAGTGTTCTTGGCAACAAAACCATGATGCCTCAAGTAGTTAGAAATCAGAACAGGATAGGGTAAATTGCCTTTTTCAGAAACTCTCCCAGTAAATCTCATCATATGTTGGAATATTGTGAGACCCAAATTAAACTTCTTAAGCACAGAAATCCTATATATCAAAACAACTTGATCCTTAGTAATCTTGGTAGTATTTGTGGTGGGAATCCAATTGTAAATGATGAGTTTGTATAACACAGAGTGTAGGGAAGTGAGGTCTTTGGCTAGCATGTGTCTAGTCCATTTAACTACCCTACCAACAGTTATAGCAGAAATGACCACATCCATGTCAGGTTCTTCATCAACCTCAACATTGGGAATTTCTAAAAACTCATTTATCAACTCAGGAGTAAAAGGTACATCCCCCCCCTAAAATTAACAGTTCCATACCACTTAGAAGATCTCCTACCAGTGCTCTTTTTCAAACATGCATAGAATTCATATGCCCAATTTGTCAAGAAAGATTCACCAAAATTTACAGCATGCATCAAATTCCTTTCCTCTAAGAAACTAACCATGCCTTTACTATCAAAATCAGGTATATTGATCCTCTTCTCTATGAGCAGTTTTCTTTTAGAATAAATGGCCAATCTATTCTCTAGTGTATCAAGAGAATCAGAAATACCTCCCTCTTCAGAAGCAAGGTCATCTGAGCTTGGTGTAGAGCTTTTAGCAGAGCTCTGTTCAGGGCTGCTTGCTGCACTGGAAGAGCTATCTCCACTGCCACCATCTTCAGGTTCTGGTGCAGCTTCCTTTGCAGCAGCATTGTGCTCAGCATTTTTCCTAAGAGACTTCAGAATGTCTCTCAAGCATCTTTCAGAATCAGAATTGGACTCTGACTCAGCTGGTTCATCTTCAGTGATCATCTTTTCTTTGCCTTTTGGTTCAGCAACAGACTTTCCTTTCCCTTTTTCTGCAGCAACAACCTTCTTTTTGGATTTTTTAGCAACAACAGTCTTAGTTTTCTTTGGTTTCTCAGCAACAATAGGAGCTTCATCTTCAGAATCTGTGAACACTTGAATAGGTTCACCAGCATCAGCTCCAGCTTTCTTCTTCTTCCTCATGGATTCAGAGTAATCCACACGAGTGAATACACGGTACGATCTCCTTCTTTGTACAGGGCTTCTCTGCCTTTTTCCTTTCTGTGCAATTTTCTTGAAAGGAATTGGAGCAGACTCATCTGAAACAGAGAGTGAAGAGTTTGTACCTTCAGAAATGTTTGCATCCTCCATTTCAACGTCTTCAGGGTCAGACGTGGCAGTGGCTTCTTCTTCAACAGAAGCTTCAACATTCTCAGTTTGCAGTTCGTGAACAGAGGGTGATTTGGGGCTTTTTGAAGCGGCAGCCATTTGGGCGGTTTGATCAGCCAAATAGCTTGAGATATCCACTGTGATATCTCCAAATGTCATCACGGGCAGATGACCAGTTGTTCGAAGAGAGTCAGACACTTCTTCGATAGCCTTGTTGAACTGTTCAACAGTTGCATCTTGAGGAATGTTGGTTGTTGGTGGAATGGTTTGAGGAGCAGTTTGAGGAGTGGGAGTGGTTGTTGATGGAGTTGCAGAGACATTCGAGTCAGCATTTGAAGCGGTAGAGTTTTGTGAAGCCATGGAAGCAAGAATTTCGAGAGGATTTGTGCGAGAGTGAGATGAGGTTTTCGAATCAGAGAGAGATTGTGAGGAATTCGAGTTTGTTCCAGCCATTTAAGTTAGGCGGTTGGAATTTCAAGGTAAGGATGGAAATTTGCACACACTTCTTTGAGATATACACAACCAAATAACAATTTTGCAATCTTAGTACTCAACACAATCAGAAATCACAATTTAGCAAATAAATGGCATCTTATGTTCGATATTTATAGAGAGAGTAATGTAGTTGGAGGTTAAGAAAAATAAAACAGAAGAATTAATCTAGAATTTTCGAAAGTGCTCCACATTATTAGCCACAACCTAGATCATGGTTAATTAGTGGGAAAAAATCAATTAATTAAATTAATTAAATTAATTAGATAATTAGGAAGATTCCAGAATTAATTTTGCATAATCTGAAAGAAATAGATAAGGGTCAGTAATTAATTAAATAAATAAACTTAATTTCAATAAATAATTAAATAATTACATAGATAAAAATAAATTCGAATCAGGCAATGTTGTGCTCAAAACTGTTACAAACACCTCAACACGGTTTTTACATGAATTTGCTTCATTAGTGTTGCACCATATTTTTCTTTTTGTGTTATAGCATCTAATTTGTATTGATCCATTGTTCATGTAGAGTACATCGTAGTAGCGAACTCCGTGCCCCATACTTACTTAATGGATTACAAATATATTGATGTTTTTACCAAAGAATCACCTTTTGAAAAGAAGGCATCGTAGTAGTGAACTCCGTGCTCCATAGTTACTCAGTGATTTGGTACATCTTTTAGTATGCTAATAACATTCTCATTTTTATGCATTTGAGAGGTGTAAGTCATGTTTATTTTTGCACTACAAGGTTCTTAGATTCGTAGATATTTTACAAAGGAATTATTTAACTAAGTAAGAAATAAATTCAACTTATAAAAATTTTACAACCCATGATGTTGTCCCAAATGCTGACGCATTTGTGACAACATCCATCCGAATTTTTTAGATAGTGCTCATCCCAAGAGATTTCCTCAAGATTGAGAATCTCTCATGGTCTAATGCTTTAGTAAAAATGTCAGCATTTTGTTTCTCAGTAGGTATATACTCCAACTTAACAATATTCTTCTCTACTAAATCTCTCATAAAGTGGTGTCTAATGCTAATGTGTTTTGTGAGTGAGTGTTGTACAGGATTTTTAGAAATGTTAATAGCACTAGTATTATCACAAAAGATTGTAAGTATACCATTCTCAATACCATAGTCATGGAACATCTTGCTCAGCCACAAGAGTTGTGTACAGCAGCTTCCAGCAGCTATATACTCAGATTCTGCAGTAGATTGTGAAACACAATTCTGCTTCTTGCTGTGCCATGATACAAGATTGTTTCCCATGTAGAAACATCCTCCACTCGTACTCTTTCTATCATCTATGTCTCCAGCCCAATCAGCATCACTATAACCAATCAAAATGTTGTTGGTGTCCTTAGTATACCAGATTCCAAGGTCACTTGTTCCTGAAACATACTTGATGATTCTCTTCACAGCATTCAGGTGTGATTCCTTTGGATTTGCTTGGTACCTAGCACAAACACACACACTGTACATAATATCTGGTCTACTAGAGGTTAAATATAGTAAACTACCTATCATGGATCTGTAAAGTGTTGGATCAACATCTGTTCCAGCACTGTCTTTGCAAAGTTTCAAAGTAGATCCCATAGGAGTTTTCATTGGTTTTGAATTCTCAAGACCAAATCTTTTAACCAAGTTCTTAGCATACTTACTCTGGGAAAAGAAAATACCATCTCTGCACTGTTTGATTTAAAGACCTAGAAAGTAATTCAAGTCTCCAACCATACTCATTTCAAATGTTGCAGTCATTGCCTCAACAAATTTCCTCAACATTTTATCACAAGTAGAACCAAACACAATGTCATCAACATATATTTGAGCAATTAGTATATCATTTTCAGTGTGCTTAATGAACAAAGTTCTATCTGCCTCTCCTCTAATAAATCCATATTCCAAAAGAAAGTCAGTAAGCCTACCATACCATGCTCTAGGAGCTTGTTTAAGGCCATATAATGCTTTCTTAAGTTTATATACATGATCAGGATACTGTGGATCTTCAAATCCTATAGGTTGTTCAACATATGCTTCTTCATTTAATATGCCATTTAGAAATGCAGCCTTTACATCCATTTGATGAAGTTTAATATCAATAAAACATGCAATAGCTAGCAGTAATCTAATAGATTCTATCCTAGCAACAGGTGCAAAAGTTTCATCAAAATCGACTCCTTCAACTTGGGTGTAACCTTGTGCTACTAACCTAGCCTTGTTTCTAACAATATTACCAGATTCATCAGTTTTATTCTTGAATATCCACTTTGTTCCAATGACATTAGTATGACTAGGTCTTGGAACAAGTGTCCATACTTCATTTCTTTCAAACTGACCAAGTTCTTCATGCATAGCACTAATCCAGTTTTCATCAGTTAAGGCTTCTTTAGCACTCTTAGGTTCAATTTCAGATAAATAGCATTCAGCATTTACAACATTACACATAGAAGACATGCATATTGTTCTTACCACATCTACCTTGTTTGATCTTACTCTTCCTCTTGTTTGCACTCCAACTGTAGCATCGCCTATGATCTGGTCAGAAGGATGACTTTTGCCTATTCTTGAAGAAGGATTTGTTTTGGGGATGTACTGATCATTCTGTGAAGTTACAGCTGTCTGTTCTGTAGATGTTGACCCAGATGTGTTAACATTTGGTGCAACATTTTCAGACTTCAGTGTATTCTCAGAAGTGTCAGTAACCTGTGATACATCTTCTTCATCCTTGTCATCTGTAAGACCTTTATCATCATCAAACACAACATTAACAGATTCTTGAATAGTGTTAGTTCTAAGGTTATAAACTCTATAAGCTTTACTATTTCTAGAATAGCCTAAAAAGAACCCTTTATCACTTTTAGAATCAAACTTATGAAGTTGATCCCTATCATTCAAAATATAACACACACAACCAAATACATGAAAATATTTCACACTTGGTTTTCTGTTGTTCAAAATCTCATATGGTGTTTGACTTGTGCCAGAACGAATAAAAACCCTATTAATAACATGACATGCAGTATTCAATGCTTCTCCCCAAAATTTCTTAGCAAGACATTTGGATGTTAGCATAACTCTAGCCATTTCTTGTAAAGTTCTATTCTTTCTTTCAACAATTCCATTTTGTTGTGGAGTTTTAGGAGATGAATACTCTTGCAAGATACCCTTTTTATCACAAAAATCATTAAACATGCTGTTTTCAAATTCCCTACCATGATCAGTTCTAATACGGCCAACTTTCAAGTTAAACACATTTTTGAACCTCTTATAAAGAATTTTAAATGCAGCAAATGCTTCAGATTTGTCTCTTAAAGACTCTACCCAGGTATATCTAGAAAAATCATCTACCACAACTAAGGAATACCTCTTTCCTCCAATGCTTTCAGTTTCCATAGGACCCATCAAGTCCATGTGCAGTAATTCAAAACATCGATGTGTAGTACAATGTGACAACATTTTGTGCGACATTGTTACCTGCTTACCTTTTTGGCATGGTCCACATACAGTGTTGTTGTGAAGATTTAGTTTTGGAATCCCTTTTACTGCGTCTGCTTTGATTAGTCTATTCATTGCTCTGTAATTTGCATGACCCAATCTTTGATGCCATAAGACATTTTCATCATATTTTGACAAGTTACACATATTTGTTCCAATAAGATAGCAATTATCAGCTGACCTAGTACCAGTCATAACACAAACTTCATCTTTATTAAGAACATAACATGAATCTTTATCAAATTTCACATGCAAATTATCATCACAAAGTTGACTAATGCTAATCAGATTTGCAAGTAAGCCATCAACATGTAAGACATTTTTAAGCTTAGGAAAACCTTTAACATTCAAAGTTCCTTTACCAAGAATCTTTCCTTTAGAACCTCCACCATATGTAACATTACCACTATTCAAGGTCACATAATCAGATAAGAAATCAGTACGACCTGTCATATGTCTGGAACAACCACTATCAAAGTACCATGAGTCAGGTAGACATGCTTTTAAGGAGGTATGAGCAACATTACAGGTAGCTTTTGGTTTCCATGCAGATTTCAAAAACTGTTTACCAGAATGTGACAGTTTTTTATGCAGCATTTTCAAAGTTTTCTGTTCTTCAAACAATTTTACACAGTAAGGACGAATATGACCAACTTTAGAACAGTAATGACAGATATACTTCCTTTTAACCTTGTGAGGATTTGATTGTGCAGATGTTGCATCAGATGTGACAACATTTGACTTCACAAATTTCACAGGTTTTCTAAATTTCTCAGAAATAGAAGCAGTAGTACCATCATAACCTAAACCGTGATTATTAGACTTACCAGTAGCTATAGCATTATTTACCTCAGAAGCACTCTTGGAATATTTCTTGAAACATAAGGTGGAATTTATCAATTTCTCCTTTAAGTTACAGATTTCCAGATCTCTTTTGGTAAGAATAACTTCTAGCTTGGTGATTGTGTCTATCAAATCCTCATTCCTTTTATTCAGAGAATCAAGGGTGAGTTTCTGATTTTTCCAATCATCTAACAGCTTTTGGTATTCATTGTCATCATTCCTTTTTCCTGCATCATCAACTAAACCATTAAAACAGTTCAAATCTGGGTGACTCTGTTCTGATGTTGCTGTAGATGTTGAAGCATCAGGTACAGCATCAGAATCTGTATCATCCAGATCATCATCTGAGGAATCATTATAATCAATTCTGGTAAAATTAGAATATTCATTCTGATTTAATTCATCAAGATCATCATCATCAGATTCATCACTCAAGGTAGCACTAAAGTTCAGCTTTTGCTTAAGTCTAGTGTTGGCACATTCATTTGCATAATGGCCATAACCAGAACAAGCATTGCATTGAACTGATTTTCGAAATTCAGGATCATACCTTGGTTTACCTTCACTCTTTGATAGTCTTGGTGTGAATTGAGCTTTCCTCCTTTCTAGTTGAGGTGTTGATGTATTGATTTGAATCTTAGGCTGAATATTTCTAGATTTGTTCACAGATTTCTTAAGAAACTTATTAAAGTGCTTAGTGAGCAAGGCAATGTTGTTAGGATTGTTGAGACATTCATCAAGCAATTCTTCATCAGAATCAACTTCAGTAATGATAGGTTGAGACTCAGAAATGTTTGATGTTTCTCCTTTAAAAACTACAACTTTCTTATCAGCATTAGCTTCATCATCTTGATTAGTGTTTATTTCATATGTTCTAAGAATACTCACTAACTCATTTTGACTTAACTTATCTGTATCTTTTGCCTCTTCAATAGCACAGATTTTAGCATCAAATCTTTTAGGAACAGATCTTAATATCTTATGAACTACTCTAACATTAGAAATAGGGTCACCAAGAGAATGTGATTCATTGATAATCTCACTTAACCTTTCATTGTAGGCTGTAATTGTTTCATCTTCCTTCATTCGGAGATTCTCAAATTTTGTTCCCAACATTCGAAGCTTAGTCCTTCAAACACTTTCTGAACCTTCACAATGCTCTTGCAACCTGTCCCATGCATCTTTAGAAGTAGAACAGTTAGATATAATTTTAAACATTGAAACATCAACAGAAGTAAAAATTGCATTTAAAGCTTTAGAATTGTAGCTTGCTGTTGTTATTTCATCAGCCGTCCAGTCAACTTCTCTCTTGAGTTGTATTTCACCATCTGCGTCTGCTGGTCTTTTTGGAGCTTCCCAACCTGTAAGTACAGTCCTCCAAGCACGTTCATCAACTGACTTGATGTACATACGCATCTTAGGCTTCCAATAAGCGTAATTCGATCCATCTAATACGGGTGGCCTAAGTGCCGTGGATATGTGATGTGTTTCCATTGCTAACCTACACTAAAAACACACTTGACCAAAGATCTAACCTAGTGTCGTCAGGTATCAGCTCTGATACCAACTGAAAGTGTGGTGTGTGTGGTGTATGAATATGAAGTGTTTAAGTTTAAGTAGAATAATGTTGTACTAAATGTTGTGACAATTGGTACAACACTGACTCTAACAGAATATCAGAAATTATGATTAACACAGCGGAAGACTTGAAACACTAAAAACAAAACGTGACACAATGGAAATAATTTTTCACATAGATTTTATAAATAAAAATCTATGCTAGCCTTACGACGAAAACCAATACTTATCTTCAAGTATAAATGTTGTGTGAAATGTTACAGCATTAACATTCACAACAGAAACTACAAACGAGGCAGGTGCCTTGTTCTAAAAATGAACTAAGTGTATAATGTATACACTGTCGAAATGCCTAGTCTATCTAAAGATTACACTCTCAATAGATAAGAAGACACACAACCATACGGGTGGGATACGAACGTATGATCTAAAAGGTAGTTCTACTGGCCACAATTCCTAACAGGGATATACGCTCGGTCTAGGAAGTTGATCGAATAGAGTACACTGAATTATGAAGCCTTCAATGGGTATTTATAGTAGTGGGGTGCTGATTCTAGAGGCTTCCACATTGAGGTCCTATTTTTTAGGAAACTCAACTTCCACAACTTCCATGATCTTTCTAGATCCTTCTAGGCTGCTCCAGGTCGTTCCAAATGTATCTAGGCTGTTCTAGCATGTTCTCCAATGTTCTGGAATCTTCCAGGTTCCAAATCCTTGTAGAAGCTTCTAGATCCTGCCAGAAATGCGACAACATTTAGATCAACATTTAATGTAGCATTTCAGAAAAGACTTAGAAAAAATCTCGGAAGGTCAAATTAAGATGTTGTTGATAATGTTAAGACATTTAGGAATTAACAACATCTACACAAACAAGAATTGAATCTTTGCATTAAATGCTTCGAAAGTGACTTTTTGGGTAGGGGACAAATTAAATCTTTGTAAAGGTGATGGCTTGAAGAGAATTGGGACAACCATCAAACTAGGCAATGATTACCCAAAATAGGTGCTTACCAGACCAAGATTTGGTTTGATATCCATTTCAGCTTATCTGGCCCCACATGGATAAGTGTCCTGACCCAAATCTCCTGAAGTGGGCCCAGATCAATAAATTGATCTGCCCAACTTCCCTGATCAACTTTTTGGGTCATCTCTTCTAAATCTCAGTAGACTTTGCCCAAGTCTGCTGAAGAACAATTTTAGTTGCCCCTTGATTGATGAACTCCATTGGGCTTGTCCATCTTTCCTGGATCAAGAAGTCCCAACTCTGCTGAAAATTCCATGAACCTTGCTTCAGCAAGAGGTTTGGTCAATATATCAGCCTTTTGGTGATCCGTGTGGATTTTCACCAATTTGATGTCCTTCTTCTCCACATGATCTCTTATGAAGTGATGCTTGATGTCTACATGCTTGCATCTTGTATGTAACACTGGATTTTGTGAAATTGCTATGGCACTGTTGTTGTCACAAAATATTGGCACTTCAGTAGAGTTGACATTGTAGTCTCTTAGTTGTTGTCTCAACCAAAGGATTTGAGCACAACAACTTCCAACTGCAACATACTCAGCTTCAGTAGTTGAAGTTACCACAGTGTTTTGCTTCTTTGAGAACCAAGAGATGAGCTTGTTTCCCAAGAATTGACATGTTCCTGAAGTGGACTTCCTATCAATTCTGCATCCTCCATAATCAGCATCTGAGTAACCAGTTAGCTCAATGTTGTCATCAGCTGGATACCAAAGGTCTACATTTTCAGTGCCTTTAAGGTATCTATAAAGATCCTTTTTGCAGCCTCTAGATGAGTCTTTTTAGGATTTGCTTGGAACCTTGAACATACACCTACTGCAAAGGTGATGTCAGGTATGCTGGCTGTGAGATAGAGGAGAGATCCAATGATTCCTTTATACTCAGTAGAGCTGGTTGAAACACCACTCTCATCAGGATCCATTTTCCAGTTTGTGTTCATTGGGATCCTCACTGATTTGCTTGTTGAACATCCAAACTTTTTGATCATTTCCCTTGTGTACTTGGCTTGGTTGATGAAAATTCCTTCTTTAGATTGCTTGACTTGAAGTCCCAAGAAGAAATTCATCAGCCCCATCATTGACATCTCAAACTTTCTTTGCATGAGCTTTGAGAACTTTTCACAAAGCTTCTCATTTGGTGATCCAAATATGATGTCATCAACATATATTTGGACAAGAAAGATGTCTTCTCCTTCACATATTCTGAACAGGGTTCTGTCCACTGTCCCTTTGACAAAACCATGATCTAGCAGGAACTGAGACAAGGTGTCATACCAGGCTCTTGGAGCCTGCTTAAGTCCATAAAGGGCTTTCTTGAGTCTGTACACTTGGTTTCCTTCCTCAAAACCTGGGGGTTGCTCCACATAGACTTCTTCTTTGAGCACTCCATTCAGAAAAGCACTTTTGACATCCATTTGATAGACTTTGAACCTTTTGTGGGCATCATATGCTAGGAATAGCCTTATTGTTTCAAGTCTTGCCACTGGTGCAAATGTCTCATCATAGTCTATGCCTTCTGATTGACAATAACCCTTGGCCACCAATCTGGCCTTATTTCTGACTATCACATCATTCTCATTTTTCTTGTTCTTGAACACCCACTTGGTTCCAATAATATCTTGATGTGATGGTCTGTCAACCAGCTCCCATACATCATTTCCTGTAAACTGGTCCAACTCCTCTTGCATGGTTGTAATCCAGTTTGCATCTTGAAGTGCTTCTTCAATGTCTTGAGGTTCCTGTTCTGATAAGAAACAACAAAACAAGGCACTTTCACCATGAAACCTTCTAGTTTTGACTCCTATACTTGGATCACCAAGTATCAGGTCAGTTGGATGGTCAGATAACCAATTCCTTCTTTTCCTGATCCCTTCAGTAGAGTTGTCCTCTACTGAGGTTGGGTCACTAGGGTCATAGAATTCAGGAAAATTTAATGCAGGATCTAATTCAGGATCATATTCAGGGGTGTTGTCCTCAATGTTAGGAACATTGACATTTTCAACATTTTCATTTCCTCCTTGAATGTTGGATCCATTTACTACCTGAGCAGAGCCTGCTTCTTCATTGGTAGTTGTTACCTAGTTATGAACTGGGATTGGATCATTTAGTTCATCATTTCCTTCAGTGGGGTTTGCCTCAGGTAGATTGCCTTCAGGAGTGTTGTCTAGTGAGATGGTTTCAGGAGGGTTTGCCTGGACAACTTCTATGAATAAAGTATCTTTATCTTTTAAGCTCAGTCTGGTTGTCCTTTGTGTGATGTCATCAGTTTACAGGGTTTTATTCATGTTCTCAAAGATAGCTTCATCAAACACAACATGAAGTGTTTCTTCCACAATAAGGGATTTACAATTGTAGACCCTGAAAGCTCTACTGATTTGGGAATATCCAAGAAATATCCCTTCATCAGTTTTGATGTCAAAGGCTTTCAATTGTTCTTTCCCATTGTTGTGAATGAAACACTTACAACCAAATATGTGAAAATAAGATACTTTAGGTAATCTTCCTTTCCAGAGTTCATAAGGGGTTTTGCCTTGACCCTTAGTTATCAAACATCTATTTTGAGTATAGCATGCAGTGTTAATAGCTTCAGCCCAAAACCTCTTAGGCAAATTAGAGTCAGCAATTAAGGTTCTAACAACCTCTTTAAGAGTTCTATTTCTTCTTTCAACTACCCCATTCTGTTGAGGGGTCCTAGCTGCAAAAGTTTCATGGGCAATTCCATTTTCAGTGCATACTCATTAATGTATGAATTTATGAACTCAATGCCTTTATTAGATCTTATATTGATGATATCAAGGCTCTTTTCATTTGACAGTCTCTTTAGAAGTTCAGGGAGTTTGACTTGAGTTTCCTTCTTATTAAGGAGAAATACTACCCATGTGAACCTAGAGAAGTCATCTACTACAACCAATGTGTATTTTCTTCCATTTATGCTTGCAGGGGTAATTGGTCCAAATAAGTCCATATATAATAGTTCAAGTACCCTTTCAGTAGAGATGACTGGTTTGCCCTTTAACTAATGCATTTCTAGACATCTTGTTCATGGATTTAAAGTTCAGGTGGTTTAGCCTTTTATGCCATAACCAACTTTGTTCATTTGAGGTCTTGGCAATAAAACATGTTGCATCAGTAGTCTTGTCCCAGTCAACAAAATACGCATTTCGTTTTCTAGTTCCAGTCAGTAGAGTTTGTTGAGTTTTATCTTTGATTAGGCATTTATCACTTGTGAACTCAACATTATATCCTTTATCACAGAACTGACTTATGCTTAGGAGGTTATACTTTAGACCAGCCACATATGATACATTGGATACCTTGATATTATCAATTATCAAGGTATCATAACTTTTTTAATAGCTTGTGAGATGTCTCCAAATGTGACATTAGGACGTTCTTGTTCAATGAATTCAGTGAGGAGTGTTTTGTTTCCAGTCATGTGCCTTGAACATCCACTTTCCAAGTACCATGCTGTCTTTTTGTTCAAGCTCCTCATCTTCTTGTGGTCCTTTGGTACCTGCAATGATAAAGCTTTAGGTACCCTTTAAATTTTGGGTCCTGGGAGGTTAGTTGTACCTTTAGGAACCCAAACTTGCCTAATAACCTGATTGATTAAAGGTGGCTAAGTTGTTTTCCTCTAGCATCAACATACACAGTTTTTTCCTTAAATGCCTTTGGGAAAGAATGTGTGAAAGTGTTAACTCTGTAAGTATCAGGAGAGTTGTCATTTCTCCTGAACTTATGAGATCTTTGTGCATCTTGAGGGAATCTTTGAGGATGGGCATATAAATGACCATTACCCTTTGGCATGAAGGGTTTTGGTTGTCTCATTTTATTGTGCCTATAAGGAGAGTTGGCCTTAGGTCTTTTCAGCTAAGGTTACCTCAGTAGAGTTGGCCTAGGCTTAACATACCTTGGACAACCTCTCTGAATGTTGTTCAGATGACTTGCCCTTCCATTGGGTCTACTCTATTGAACACTATTCCTCTTGTATTCAGGAACTTTGGCCATTCCCTTAGGTGTGGGCCTTGTTTCCTGAAATACTTGAGTGGGCACTTCATGCATTTTGCCCTTTCCTTTGTTCAGTGGCTGAATTAATTCATTTTCAGCTTGTTGTGTCACTGATTTAACAAAGAATCTCTTAGTGTTACTTGTTGAAGCAACACTAAGACAAGGTGAAGATTCGAATGTATCATATCCCAATCCACTCTTTTGAGCCATAGGTCTTTGGAAGCTTTGAATTTCCTATATTGCTTTAAAGGATTTATTCATTGCAGACATCTTAATTTTCAGGCTCTCTTCACTTGATTTAAGAATATCATATTCATGTGAGAGGTTTTCAAATTTATCTTGAAGAGTTTTTAGTTCAAAATCCTTTTTCTTCTGAATAAGTTGTTGCTAATCAATCTGCTTTTGTTGGTCAACTATCCTGAGAGAAGCTTCATCAAGTTCTCTCAAGACTTGTTGATACAAATAAGTAGACTTGACATCAACCACATAAGGTTTTGTAAGTTCAAGAGATAACCTTTCATTTTCTCTCACACAATTATCATGAAATTCTTGCAACCTACTGAAGTCTTCCATCAACTTTCCAAAGGAGAGTTTCAAGTTGACATCACTAGAGTTCAGTGATTGTATTGATGGTGAACTATAAGTAGAAGATACCTCATCATCTTCAATAGCCACTTTACAAACATCATCATCATCACTGTTGGAGAACAGTCCATCATCAGAAGAGTTGAAGCTTTCAGCACTTTGGGATTCATCACCAGCCATCATGGCTTTTCTGTTGGTGAATCTCTTGTCTCTTTTGGCTTGCCTCTCCTTTCTATCCTTAGAGCTAAGCTCAGGGCAATCATACTGGAAATGCCCCTTCTTGTTACAGTTGTAACATAGATCTTCATCATCATCTTTCTTAGAATCATCTCTTCTTCTAGATGATGAAGGTTCAACTTTGTTGGTCTTTCTCCTATCAGAGTACTTGTCCTCTGATTTTCTTTCTTCAGGCCTTTTGTCCTCAGCCTTGGCTTCAGGAGAGTTGTACCTTCTCCTGACCATGTTGTCTTGGTAGAATTTCTTGTATCTACTAAACCTTGAGTTGAGTTTATCAAACCTTCTATCCATGAGGGCTAACTCTTCCTTCATATCAACCTTAGAGACTGACTTTGATGATCTTGGAGTGGACTGCATCTCTGGTTCAACAGTTTTGGCTTTAAATACGACTCATTTTGTTGGTAAGGAAAGTTCCTCAATTGGATTTCTTCTTTTGAGGTCAAACTCATAAGCTTTGAGTTCTGAGAAGACTTGTTGCATGGGCATGGTGGAGAGATCTTTAGTATTCTGGATCATTACAGAGTATACATCCCACTTTGGAGCGGGACTTCTTAGAATCTTGAGTGCAATTTCTCTCTTGGAGTACACCTTGCCCAATGAGTTGATCTCATTCATTATGTCAGTGAATCTACCAGTAAATTTGTCAATGGAATCTTCAGACTCCATTGTGAATTGTTCAAACTTCTGCACAGCAACTTGGAGCTTGTTCTCCTTGATTTTGTCAGTGCCCTCACACATTTCAGCAAGGGTGTCCCAAATTTCTTTGGCTGTTGTGCAGTGGTAGACTCTCCCCATTACTGCATGTGGAATTGTTTGGTAGAGAGTGTTCATTGCTTGATAATTGAGATTATGTATCCTTCTCTCTTCAGTGGTGAGGTCATCTTCATCTTTAGGGATCTCCTGTCTTATATCAGCTCTTTGAGCTTCAGTAACCCTTGGATTAGCTTGAGTGAATATGAATGGACCCCTAGTGATGACTCTCAACATCTCATTGTGGAGGCATGAACGATGAGCTCTCATTCTGATTTTCCATAAATCATAGTTCTCAATTGAGAACATGGGCAACTTATGATGAGATATGTGATTGACTGGATCTGAAACCATATTGTTGATGGTGTCCACATCATCACGTGGAACAACAACATTGTTGTTGTTGTTATTGTTGTTGTGGTTGTTCCTTGCCATATCTCAGATAAGAGGGGTTAGATAACCAATGAGTTAAGAATTCAGAAAGACCAGTTCAGTGACCACACTAAAATATGTTTTTGAAAATCAAAATGGATTTTCAGAAGCAGTGGTCTTTGAACCCCTGCTCTGATACCACTTGTTGGTCCTGAAAGGAGTAGATAACAAGTGTATGGGGGGGGGGAGGGATACACTTGTATGCAAATATTTTTCAAACTTGAGCAATACAGGCTTTCATCAAGGTTGAGCCTTGAGGGGACTTGATTCTTACAATCTTCTAAGCATGTTTTCCCCTTCAAATTGTTCAATTGAATAAACTAAGAGCTGCATAACATACCAGCTTCTTAACTAGCCTGATCTACATGTTCCAACATTCCTGAAACATGTTCATTCAATTTGACTTATCTATTTGGCATGTCTTAAGGGGTTTTGGTATTTTAATCAAAATTCTCATTTTATTTCCAACAATGCGTAACAAATATCAGAATAAAAACAGAATTAACACATAGCCATTGCTGAAAGATCACAACCAGAAACCCAGTTACCATGGTCATCCTCGTTTGTCTCGACCACACCACTTCCGCCTCCAAGAAATCCTTCCGCTTCGACACTCCATTTGCTTCGCTGCACACTTGCCGACCACCGACGCCGGGATTTTCCCACTCATCTTCCGCGAACAGACTAAGAACAAAACCGTTGTCACTCCGTTAAATCTCCGGAACAGAATCTTCGTTCTCACTGAATTACCGCATCGCACTCAAAGCCTCAAAATCTTCGTTGTCTCCATTCTGGCACCACACATACTCAACGTGTTTGATGAAAGTCCTAAAAGAAAATCTCCAACTTCCGGCTTTCATTTGAGAAGAAAACGACCATAATTTTCTTCAAGTTTTACAAGTTTTAAAGAGAGTAACAAGATCAATGGGACACCCACAATCTCTCATTTGAAGACACGTAAAATTGATGAGAATATAGCGAAGAACTTGTCAAAGGAGTATGAAGAAGTTGATTGAGGACAGTGCAGGAACAAATTAAATTCTTGGGCAATGGCAAACAGCTGGTATGTATATGTGTATTCAATAAATACAAGAAAAAGAAAAGAAAAATATTTTTGGCAAGGTTGACATGCATATACAGTACAACAAAAGAAAGGGAAAATATTCCTGGGCAAATTGTTACACATATATGCTGAGAAAAAGAAAATCACACGATAGAAGAATAAGAATTACTGAATTGTGATGAGAAAAAGAAAATCACACAATAGCTAGAAAAGATCGTTCCGTAGTTGGAAATTAGAGTTATCATTCTATACACAATTAGATAGATTTATGATTTTTTAGTTTTCAAATTTCAACTCTTAACCAACTACTAATTCATTAATAATTGAATGATTAATTTTAAATATCAATAAATATATTAAATGTATTGGGAATAATTTAAAGAATGACTTAATAAATAATAAAATAAAATAAATAATATATAAACATAAATTATAATAGAAAACATGTGTTGACTCATTATGTATTTTGCACAATTAAAAACAACAATACGACCCCCACAAGCGTATGGATTCGATTGTAGTATGCAAGTACAATCAAACAGTTTTTCGTTCCAAGGATCTAATTCAGTGTATGTGAATCCCTAAAGTTATGAGCTATCATGTTATTATCGTATGGAACGATTGTTTTTGGGAAAACGAATGCAAGACTATAATTGAAACACAAATTGCATGCAAGAGACTCTAAAACTAACACAAGAATTAAAACAAATAGCTAAAAACAAGTTAAGTAACAAGTAAACTAACATTCGATGTGAAAGTGCAAGGTCAGAAGGTTGCTTCAGGTGTTTCCGTTTTGTGGGCTTAGTAATGAATTAACGAATTAATCACAATAATTAAGTCTAATGTCTTGAATTATGCTAAAGGTTATCACATATATGTGTAGATCAATCCCTCGTGAGGGTTAGGTGAACACATGCACTAATTATCAATTATGAAATCTAATTAGTACCATAAGCTTATAGGATAGTGACTCGTAAACACTTTCAACAACACGGTTACTAATGTTTACGATTCGCCCCCTCACTAATATCCTAGACAACCTCTAGTCGACTAGTGTCTAATGTTGTCGATCTAAGCAATCAACCATCTCTTAGTTAAGCTAATTACTATTTAACTCTAATTAATTAATCAAGGCTCACATACACACACACACACCCCAATCATGCAAACCAACACGAGAAACATAATCGAAAATGCTAGCTAATAGGATTGATCAACCAATTAAAGCATACAAATTACAACACTAGAAACATTAAACCAACAAGACATGGACTAAGAATGCAATTACTACATTAATCCACTACTCACCCAACAAAACATCCACACCCAAAACAATACGAGTTTAACTCATATCTAAATCAACAAATAAAATAAAATAAAATTCATGTAAAATAAATAACAAAACATTAAATTAAGAAAAGATATAACCTCTATATCTTCAAATTCTTCAACACTTACAATAAAATAAAATAATTCATTGAAATCTAGCTAAGAAAATAAAATTAAACTAAGTGTATTGAGTGAAGTGTGAAGGGGGATGGGTTTCCCAGTTGTTGCCTCTGTATTCTGCGTCGCTGTGCTCTGCCAGTCACAGTGACAGATCCAGGAATTTAGATTTGAGGGTATGATTTAAAAAAAACACCCTTACTTAATATATAAAGTCTTATCCATTGATGTACATGTACATCAATGACTTCTCTGTTGAAATTGGTGGAACTTTGACTATTAGAAAATGAATGTAATTATCTCGACTAAGGGAATATAGACATAGAAGTAAAATTAAAAAAAATATGGTGACACATTATTTTAAGACACTGGTAGTAGGTCCAAATTCATCAAGTGAAAAGAGCTAGGAAATAAGTAAAAATTGAAAAATAAGTAGACAAATGTGTAAAAAATATACTTAAATTCTTTATGTCTATTTTTCCGATGTGAGATCTACATATAAATAAATTTATTGTTTATAAATAAATATTTTGACGATATTTTGAATAAATAAGCGATGTTTGAAAAGTCGAGATAAAATAATGTGAATAATATTATTTTTAAAAAGAGAATGAAAATAATGAATTTAGCAACAAAAAAGAGAAAAGTGAATATATAAATAAATTACAATCATAACTTATTTTATATTTATAATATGACAAATAAGTATATATAGAAAATGAAAAAAAGAAAGGAAGTCATAGTAAATTGAAGTATTGGACCATAAACGAGAGAATAAGCCCAATTGATAAAAATAGCCCAAAGCTAAGTTAATGGATATGAAAAAAATAAATTACTGTAACTTGACAAGTAAAACAAACCTCATATACTACCTATTATCATATTAGACAAATTATTTTCATTTTGAGGTTACAGTTGTAACCCGTTGTTCTATGCTAGGTCCATCAGTGCTGCTGGATGCTGCTAATCCCCTTTTTCCAAATTTCATTCATGGGCTGAATGCAATGGTGGCCCATGAATGAAATGGTGTGGCCTTGTGTTGTTTTGAAAATGGGCCACCTGTCTAATGGGCTGCATAAATTAATTAAATGGGCCGTCAATTAAATTGTTGGCCCAAATAATTCCCACCTTTCGATTTATTCGTTTCAACTCCATTTTTCGAGACGAATTCAATAGTGCAATCCTCTTTTGACTCAGTGAGATATAAGTACGTGTTTTGCTCCTAAAAGCCTCGTTTTTTCTACATACATCAACAACATTCTACCTTTCTCACAATTAAGATAATTTATTAATAATTGATCACTTCCACACAAATTTACAAGAAATATTGACACTTAAGGTAAATTAAAATCATACAATTTTCATCCAAGTCATGTGCCTATTTCACCTGCCGTGTCAGAATTTGAAAAGAATATTAATTGTGTCAATATATAAAATATACTCCGTATAAAACATTTAGTGGACTGGGCTGAGTAGCCAAATTTTGGTTATTGTTTAAAGGGCGCGGCTAAAGGCACCCGGATTTCCTATGAGTACACCCATCAACAATTTTTTTAATCTTTCAGAACATGTGAAATGTTCAATATACCCTTAAGGTCAAATTTATGAAAAAAATGAAGATGAGTACACCCACCCGTTCTATTTCACACCACCACAAACAAACAAACACTGTTTTCCAACAAAAAAACACCAAAATTGAAACAAAAAAAAATCCAAAACACCAACATGTTCGAATTTTTTTCCAAAACAAACTCAATATGTTCGAAAAAAATTCCAAAACAACTCAAATGTGTTCGAAAAAAAAGATCGAACATCTTGTTCGAAATTTTTTCCAAAACAAACTCAAATTGTTCGAAATTGTTTCCAAAACAAACACAATATGTTCGAAAAAAAATTCAAAACAACTTAAATTTGTCCGAAAAAAAAATCGAACATCTTGTTCGAAATTTTTTCCAAAACAAACTCAAGTTATTCGAAATTTTTTTCAAAACAAACTCACTATGTTCGAAAATAATTCCTAAACTTCAAAAAAAATCCTAATTTTTTTTCAAGAAACCCTAACTTTTCTAATTTCAGACTAAACTTACCTGTGTAGCGACGACGGTGGCGAGGGGAGGAGCACGACGGCCGCGGCGAAGGGGAGGAGAGGGTGGGCGGCGACCGCGTCTGTGGGGAGAAGGGAGCGCCGCCGTGGAAACCCGCCTCAGTCGTCGCCTCTGTGGAAAACTCAACGTCGTCTTCTTCGCGGCGGCCATGTCTTCTCCTTCTTCTAGCGGTGGGCGGTGCGGCGTCGGACGGCGGCGACTTCGTCTCCTTCAAGGGTGTCGCGACGGTGGCCCACACCTTGCAAACGAAGCAGATCGGAGTTAAGGTGTAAAAATGGAGGAGGGGGGGAGAGCTGCGTGCGCGGCGGAGGCGGAAGAAGTGGAGTGGCGGCGGCTGAGAGAAATGAAGGTGTAAAAATGGAGGTGGGTGTCTGAATATAAGAAGAAAAGGGAGTTAAGGTTTTAATTCAAAGAGGGCATTTTTGAGTTTTTCAGGTGGGTGCTCTCATCTGTTTTGTGGGTGTCCTCATCTCCTGGGTGTACTCATAGGAATCCAGGGTGCCTTTAGTCGCGCCCTTGTTTAAAAGGGAAATGCCCATGCATATGCATATTTCATTTGGAGGGGCCCAACTAAAATAAAAAATATAATGCTATTATATACTCTTTATATTCAATTTTAAAATGCCCACTTCTCCGGGCATGAGTTTTAATGAATATTGATTATTTTATTCATAAAGTAGATAAATTGAGGGTATGATGAGGGTATTGTGGGGTCCATTTGTAAATAAATAATTATTTATGAATAAAGTGAATGACAAAGTAGATAAATAAGTGATGGTAGAAGGGTGGAGATAAAGTAACATGAATATATAGTATTATTTCCAAAAAGAGTATGAGCATAATAAAATTGGACAACCAAAAAAGGAAAGTAGGAATAATGAAATTGGACGGAGAGAGTATATAGGTACATGTTGTATAAAATTTAGGGCATGCTCCCCTCTGTTACTACGTGGGTCCACCCCTGATTCGTAACACATCGAAGACAAATGTACTTGTGAATGAAATGCGAGGGAGAAATCTGTAGACGAGTAAAATTCAATTGTAAATTAAATTTCGACGTGTGGAAATTATGAGTTAAATGTTAATTAAATTTATTATTTGTTTGTAGAAATTTAATTTTTAAGGGTAAATATATAATTAATTATTTAATTTGGGCCTTTAAGGTTCAACAAATTAAGACGGATCTCTAAAGTCTAGTAAATCAAATCACACTCAAATCTGACATCCAAAGTTCATAAGTCCATAAGTCCGGGGGTGTATTGGTTGTGGAGTCTGTGGGTATTCAATCCGAATTTTTAAAAGTCTTTAAAAATTATGAGGTATTCAATACAAATTTTAAAAAGTTATAATTTTTTTTTATGTATTCAACCATGGATTTTAATACCCTTTAGATTTTCTTTGATTCTACTCCAAAAATATAATTAAATTTCACTCTCCAAAATCTCTTCTAAAAACATTTCAGCGTATTCTCTCAGATAATTAACTCTGAAAACGAAAGGTCAAAAGAAAAAAAACTTTTGTTGTTCTTCTAACAAAAGTACTACGCAAATTTTTTGTTGCTCTTTATTTCGGCTTGGTTGTTTATTCTGTGATGGAGACTCGACTGCTAACCTACTGCATTTTTCGTCGTTATCAATTTTGATTTACTTTGCTTCTTGTACAAAGATTATTAGGAATATAATGTTAACAAGATTTGTATATATCTTTTAATACTATGTTCATATCTTTTAAATATTTTGTAAATCAATAAATAAAAAAAGTGTATTTCACAATCTGGTCAAATCTACGTACGAAAATCCATATACATCAATAAAAAAAGTTAATCAAACTCCGCATGGAGTTTATGAATTTTCTAAATTCATGTACTTTTTAAAATAAAAAAAATCTAATTGAATACACCACCTTCCACTAAATTAAGTTGTAGATAAGGTCAAGAATAAATATTTCTAGCCTATCAAATCTGGCCATAAAAAGGTCTCGTTCAACCCACTTGAAAAAAAGCGTCAAACGAATTTTTCCTGTCAAACGAGAATCTACCCTCAAATCCATATGGATTTCACCCATGAGAGATAAAATTCAAGTGGCCTTCACAAACACATGGCAGAGTAAAATACTCATTCCATAAAATACACGTCAACTTAGGAGGTTAACAAAAAGGAATTTTCAGAAGACAAGAATTAATACTCTAATTCATAAAAGAATCAACACCACAAAACACATCTGATTCAACATAAGTAAGGGCATAGACCACCACCGGTGAGGAGTGTAGCGCCACTGTGTAAGAAATCTTGGAAGAAAAAAAAAATCCTAATATATAGTTTAGGGGTGAGAAAAACCTGTTATTATTACAATTCAAATGGGAATGAGATTGGGGGTATTTTAGATTTTTAGGGGTCATTTTGCATGTACTTTTTAAAAAAATGGAGCACTAAAATGTAAAAGAAAGGTGTAAAAAAAATCTTGTCATTATAGTAACACATATTTGAAACGTGCGAGTTTTTGCTCATTTTTTAAAGTAAATGTGCTAATATTTTATGTGAAAAATCAATTATATGTTACTCCCTCCGTCCCACAAAGATAGCCACGTATTCCTTTTTTGGATGTCTCAAATTATAGCCACATTTCCTCTTTTACTTTAGTATTAAATGCTTCATTGCCAATTTTACCCTTAATTAATAAGAGTAATTAATGCTTAACAAATTTTGGAGTATTAGATTTTAAGGGCAAAATTGACACATTAGCTAAATTTGACTACATTTATTGATTTTTCTTAATCTGTGTGTAAAGTCAAATGTGGCTATCTTTGTGAGACGGAGGGAGTATTTGTACTTACAATAATATGTAATTATCTTTACATTAATTACCACATATCTGAAATCTTTACATTAACACATATCTGAAACAAGTTAGCCTTTTGTGCTAATTTTTTGCGATTTTTCTTTTTAAAAGATTCTTTTGATTTGGTATTATCCATAAAAGATTCAATATTTTTTTATCCTTCCTTAAATATATTGGCCCTTCTTAAATACTGTGAAATATTTCTCATAGTAAATAATTTTATTTTATTATTATTAATTAGTGAGATAATTATTGGATAATGTTTAATCATTATTTTGTTTAATATAAATATATGTATTTTATATTTCATATTTATTTATATTTATATTAATTTGATACCTCACCGTCCACTATTTATATTTTCATACTTTTGAGTTCAAGTTTTAAGATAAAATGATATAAAGTGGAGAAAGAGTATTGTGAGGTACATTGTGAATAAAGTGATTGTTTGAGAGTAATATTCACTACAAAAAAAATCCAAAATAGCAAAAAAAATAAAAATAGTGAGGGCTTCTAATCCCTTGCTATTTAGTGAGAAATTTAACTAGAGATCGAATTTCTAGTGAGGGATTTAGTGAGGGCATTATTTGCCCTCACTATTTAGCAAGGGATTTTTTATTGCCCTCGCTAATTAGTGAGGGATTTAACTAGGGATCGAAAATCCCTTGCTAATTAGCGAGGGGATAAAATCCCTCGCTAAATAGTGAGGGATTTAGCTAGGGAAATTAATTAAAAAAATCCCTTGCCAATTAAATATATGATGACAAAAAAAAAATGCAAATATTATTAAACCAATTAAACGAGAAAAAAAATTATATTTTGAAAAATTATATTATTGGTAACACATTATTTTATAATATTAGTATTTAAAAAAATTACATATATGTTTAAACAATTATAATATAAATAAAAATATTTAAATTAAATAAATTTAAAAAGAAAACCTTGAAAATATACTGCATATATTAATTGTATTCAAAATATAATAGTTAAGTTCCTAGCCTAAAGGGTTCAATAAAAATGTATGGAATATAAAAGAAGAAAGAAAACCTAAAATCATAAGCTCACAAGTCGAGCTAGAGGCCGGAGTGCCGTTAAAACCTTACCTAGGAAAACCCTCCTTAGGGACAAAACCCAGGCGAAGGGAAAAGTTAAACTCCACTAACAATCAATGTCTGTAAAAGACGGTATACAAATATTTATGCAAGAAAGGAAGTAAGAAATCCGGAGGATAACCCCTCCAAATGCAGTTGATCTTCGTCTTGGCCACTGCGTCAGCCGCCTGGTTGGCCTCTCTAAAAGTGTGAGAATACCGAATGTGCATGTCTGTGGTAAGAGGATGAACTTGACTCCAGAGACCCTGCAGACGCCAAGGAACAGTAGGAGTGGAGCTCATCAAAGTGCTAACTGTCAGACTGGGGTCCGACTCAATCTATAAGAATCGCCACCCTTGGGCATGGGCATACTGAATAGCAATGAGAGCCGCTGCTAACTCCGCCTCAAAAGGAATACCCCAACCAACCTCTTGGGCAATAGCCGCAACAAAGAACCCCCTAAAGTTCCTAAACACCGCCCCTGCATGCAAACTACCTAGAGAAGATGTTGCACTGCCATCTGTGTTGATCTTGTACCAATCCGGATCTGGAGGGATCCATCTAACAAACGAACCCTGTCGAGTCGGCTTGTGCCTGCCCAAAACACCAAGAGACCTAGCAATCAAGAGATCCCGAACTGAATCGTCTGCATAACCCTGAGAGATGTTATTGGCTTCCCTAATACAAGCAATGATCTGCGCCATACAACGTCTAACTGAGGGGGAGTCCCCATCAAAGACCACCCTGTTCCGCAGAGCCCAAACTGTAGTGACAAATGCTGCTCTCCATAACTCCAAAGACTGCGGACCCAACCGAACTCTAGTGGCCTGGAGGAAGATATCAAGAAAGCTGATCCTCGTGTGGATCGTGACTCCAAAAAGCTGAGTCAGATGCTGAAGAACCTCAAGAGTGAATGGACAGTGAGCTAATAAGTGGTCTAGAGACTTAGAGTCTCTACGACAGAGCATACACATCGAAGGACCGTGAATCCCAAATGAGACCAGCCAATCAGATGTAGAGAGCTTGCCCCATATCGCCCTCCAAATAACCGTAGAACGACACATCGAAATGAAGGATCTCCAAATCCACGACAACCAGCCAAGACGAGGGAGAGGAGATTTGAGCATGTCATAGACTACATGAGAGGTTAGCTCCCCTAAGGTAGTGCCTTGCCAAATACGTTTGTCAGGGCCATGAAGAACCTTAATCTGAAGGATGTCTTTGACGATATCAGTGAAGTCCGTAACAAAGCACTCCTCAAAGTGCCAGTAATCGTCATAGAAGAAGTCCCCAACCATACACTTCAGTGTAGCAGCAAACCAATCCGGGAGACCAATCTTATAAAAAATAGTGTATCCCAACCAGTTATCATGCCAGAAGCTGACTGTCGAACCTCTACCAATCAGCCATATCGACCCATCAGAAAGCCTCGAAACATGAGGACGAATACCCGACCCAATAGAAGAGATCCTCCCACGGGGACGCAATCTGCCATCAGAGGCAAAATGTCTCCTATGAAGTAGAGTTGTATCAGGAGATCTGTGCTGAAGAATGTCCTAACTTAACTTACAAAGAAAGGAGGCATTCGCCAGTTTAATGGAGCGAACCCCCATCCCTCCTTCTCCAAAGGGTGCACAAACCCTCTTCCACGAAACCGAACAAGATCCACTCTTACGATTTACGTCTCCCTTCCAAAGAAAGTTATTCATAGCAGATTCGACCTGGCGAAGTAGAGAACTGGTCTACTTGTAGACCATCATAGAGTGGACCATAGATCCCGTGATAACCGAGTTAATCAAGCATTGTCCCCCTGCCAAGGAAAGGGAGCTACCCTTCCAACGACTAAACCTAGCAATAACATCGTCTGCCACAGACTGTAAATGAGCCTTCTTGGGGCAACCACAAAACATTGGAACGCCTAGGTAGGTGAAAGGAAGTTCCTAGCCTAAATGGTATCATGGGCGCATGTAAAGTACACTTGGTGGGTGTATTAATCTTCTATTTTTTATTTTAACCCAGTTTGCGAGGACATAATTCTCTCACTAAATACTAAGGGTTAATTTCCCTCACTAAATACCAATGGTTAATTTGATTTCCTTAGCCAAAAATTTAGCGAGGAGTGTTTTGCCGAGGGTTTAATTCCCTCACTAAATCTCTCGCCATTCACTATAGTGAGGATTTTTCCATCATTAAATTGGATTTTTTTTGTTGTGATTAAATGACATTTTAAATAATTAAGTGATGATTGAAAAATAAAATAAAATAATATGATATTTTTCATAAAATGTATGAGAATATATTTGGTGGACGAACTTATAACACATGTGAGAATAAGATTGGCACAGTATTATTTGTATTTAATATACTAATTATTATTTATTTATGTAACACTCCCTCAATTCCCTTTAAACTTTAGGTTTGGGGATGTCACGAGTTTTAAGGAATATATTATTTTATGTAAGGTTGTTGGTGAAATGTGTAAGAAAAGTTAAAATATGAAAATAAAAAGTGTAAGAGAAGTAAAAAGTTTGAGAGATAAATGAAAATTGAGTAGAAATTGATGTAATTTTGTGTGAAAGTAAGAATATTTGTTAATAAATGTGGGGTCACAACTTTTCAGAAAAAGAGACCTTTAAAACTTCGTGGTTGATTATACACATATATAAATATATAATGTTTTGTTATGCACCTATAAATACAAGATAATACAGTGTGAAATTATAGTGGGCCAAATTTATCTTAATGAAAAGATTGATATAATTTGATCAAGTGATAAAATGTTGAGAGGGGTTTATTGTGAAGAATAATAGGAAATGAGATTAGTTAGAGTAGTTGTTTTAGTTATAATTTCTATGTTAGTAGTTGTAACCTCTTTTGTCGACAAACCTTTCGCTGACTTTGTTCATAACAATCATCTCGGGGATCTACCTATATCTCGTAGGAAATACACTTGGTTCAAGGACAATGGGACCTGCTGCAGCAGAATTGACTGTTTCCTAGTGTCGGGTAATTGGCTGGAGAAGTGGCCAAACTTAATTCAAATAGGGCTGCATAGAACGTTTTCGGATCACACTCCGATTCTACTTAATTCTGGTGATAATCAGGACTGGGGTCCTAAGCCGTTTCGATCATTGAATTGGTGGTTGGAGGAGAAAGAGTTTTTAAGTCTCGTCTCAAGCTCATGGCAGAACTTTAAGGTGTCCGGATGGGGGTCTTTTATTGTCAAAGAGAAACTTAAATTTCTAAAAGGCACAATCAGAGAGTGGAAGGCGCACCGTGGTAGATCCCTTGAGGCTGATATAAAAGAGGCGGAGCAGAATCTTCATGTTTTGGATAGCAGACTGGAAGATGGAAATTAGGATGAGAACTTGTCAATGGAAAGATCGAATAACCTGCTAGTCCTGGAATCCCTTAGAACAAAGCGACTTAGAACGATTTTTCAGAAAGCCAGAATCAAGTGGCTGCAAGAAGGTGATGCTAATTCTAGATACTTCCATTCAATTATGCGCAACAAATAAAAATTCAACGAGGTGAAAGGCTTATATATTAATGGTGATTGGTGTGCGGGAGTTGGTGACCTGAAGGGGGGGATCTTTAATTTTTTTAAGAAAGCTTTTGAGAAGGGCGAAAGAAACAGACCGAAAATTCAGGGTGTTAAATGCCGTGAAGTTGATGATATTAGGAATAGGGTTTATGTGGCGAGTTTTCTAGAGGCGAAGTTAAAAATACGGTATGGAAATGTGGTACCAACAAGAGCCCAGGTCCCGAAGGTTTTAATTTCAAATTCCTCAAAGCAGTCTGGAGTGTGTTGGAGGATGATTTCTTTAAGCCTATCTCTGACTTCTACCATAATGCCAGACTTGTCAAAGGTGTTAACGCGACGTTCATCACTCTTATCCCGAAGATTCGAAACCCGACTTCTATTAAGGAATTCAGGCCCATCTCGCTGGTGGGATGTTTTTACAAAATTCTCTCTAAGTTGCTCGCATGTAGATTAGCGAAGGTTATGGATCAAGTCATCTCCATCAATCAATCGGCGTTCATTGGTGGTCGAAATATTTTGGAAAGTGTGATTGTGGGCAACGAAGTGGTGGAAGAAGCAAAGAGCAGGAAGATAGCGATATTCCTATTTAAATTGGATTTTGAGAAAGCTTATGATTCAGTGGATCATGGATTTCTGTTGGATATGCTCGAGTTAATGGGATTCAATCCGACCTGGTGCAAGTGGGTTAAGGAATGCATTACTACAGCTTCAGTTTCCATCCTTGTAAATGGTAGCCCCAGAAACGAGTTTCCTATGGAGAAGGGTATTAAACAAGGAGGCCCGTTGTCCCCGTTTCTCTTTACTATTGTCGGAGAGTGTCTTAGCCAGATGATTTCTAAGGCGACGGATGATGGAGTTTTTATTCCTGCCATGGTGGGAAAGAGGGGTATTAAGGTTTCACACCTCCAGTTTGCGGACGATACCATTTTCTTTGGGGAGGCGAACGCAAGGAATATTCTGGTGCTCAAGAGTATCTTGAGAATGTTTGAAGTGTGGTCAGGACTCAAAATTAATTTTTCCAAGAGTACCCTCTCCGGCATCAACGTAGGCGAGACTGATTTGGAGGAATGGGCCTCTGTCTTGAACTGTAAAACTGGTGCAATTCCGTTCAACTACCTTGGTCTAAAAGTGGGTGCAAACTGCAGAATCTCGAAACAATGGAATGATGTTGTGGAGGCGCTGGAGAATCGTCTGAGCGGTTGGGCTGAAAATTCAATTTCATTTGGGGGTAAACTGATCCTTATCAAATCTGTCCTATCCTCCCTGCCCACCTACTCCCTGTCCCTATCTCGAGCCCCAAAGAGCATCGATCATTAAAAAAATTCATGCCATCCAACGACGTTTCCTTTGGAGCAGCGGAGACCTGCAGGTTAGACATATATCTTTGGTGAGTTGTAATACATTGTGAAGGGATAGAAAGAGGGGCAGGTTGGGTATCAGAAATATTGATATTTTTAATCAAGCTTTGTTGGGTAAATGGTGTTGGAATCTTTTGAATAATAGGGGCAATCTGTGGGGCGATGTGGTTTATTCTAAATATGATTCTTTTAAGAAATGTGTTGAATACTTCTTATTGAAAGGCAAAAGTCATTCTTCGTAGTCAAGTGGCTGGTTTAGGGATAGTTGCAGTTTGGTTTTTGGAAATGGCAAGTCTACAAGATTCTGGGTAGACGAATGGGTTGGGGGTAAGTGTCTTAAATCTTATATCCTAGGTTATATAGGATAGAACAGGAAAAAGAGTGTATGGTGTCGGATAGAATCATTTGGGTGGATGGGAATTGGAATATAAATTGGAATTGGGGGAGACCTTTAATGGAGAGGGAAAGGTGTGTTGCTAACGAAATTCGTGAGATTATTGGCAAGTACATATCCAACTCAATAGAAGAGGATTCTTGGTCGTGGAAGATTGACAAATCAGGGAACTATTCTGTGAAATCCGCATACGATTGGCTGCTTGACAAGCACACATTGGATTATTTGGGAATTGACGAGCTCAGGACGATTTGGACGAAGGGTGTACCACTTAAAGCGAGTGCATTTTCTTGGAGGATGCTTCAAGATAAAATTCCTACGAGAGTCAACTTGAGAAAAAAAAGGAGCTTACAATGTCAATTTCTCTCTACTTTGCAAATGGTGTGGTCAGGATGATGAAACAACCGATCATCTATTCTTCCGGTGTTCGTGTTCGAAGATTGTTTGGAGTAAAATATATGGGTGGTTTGACATTGTTTTGGAGGTAAACTACAGCAGCTTTGACCATTTCAGGAATCACATGACGTCAACTCAGACTGGTTGGAAAAATGGATGGATGTTGGTATGGCACTGCTCGATTTGGGTCCTCTGGAAAAGAAGGAATAACAACACTTTTAATGAGGCTGCATATGATACAGTGGAGATTGTTGATAATATTAAAATCATGTGTGGCTAAGGGCAAGAGGCTTGATTCATGCTTGGAGCTCATTTGATGATTGGAGAAAGGAACCCACTCTTTGCATCTGTGGTTCTTAACTCTGTTTTTTTGTATCAACTCTATTTTATCGTGTCACTTGATGCATTGTTGATGTTATTGGACTCTTTTGGGTATTCCTGATGTCCTATTAATATATTTGGCCGTTTCTAAAAAAAAAACCTCCTCTTATATAGAGGAGGGATGAGAATCATTTTTACTATTCAATTTGATGTAATTCTCAATTCAATGTAATTCTCTCAAATATGTCTTCTATTAAATTTCTTCTTGTTGTGAAATTTCACATGGTACCAGAGTTGTGTATCGATTAATTTATGATCGATTAAACAAGTTTGTCGATGTCACGCCCCAATTTTCATAAATGTAGGTTTTGCAAAAATGATTAACAAAATCAAAGCAAAGGGCATGAACTATAAATTTTTGCTAAAGAAATAGAACTTTCGAACATATTTAATAATAAAAATACTTGAATAACAACGGAAGACTCGATCAATAAATAGCCACTTAAAAGAAATCTAGAATATTAATTGAATCAAGTTTCACAATCTCATAAAAAGTTTAATACATAAATTGAAATACTCAATTACTTTACTAAATATTACTCCCTCCGTCCACCAAAAGTGTGCTCATTTCTTTTTTTTTGGGTTCACAAAAAATGTGTTTATTCTATATAAATAGTTAACTTTTGAATATTTTTTCCACTCTACTAACAAGATTGAGTATCTACCAAATATATGGTCCCGGACCCGTGAACTAGTCCCTGGCTATCTGATTTCATAACATGGATAACATGGAATATAACACGTAGCAGACACATCCAACATATCACGTAAGACATTTAAAAATGAACAACTTGCTCTACTAACCACTGTAGAGATAAATAATGACAGAAAACCCCACCTTGCAATGTATGTTGTGGATGAATGAATGCAAAAGTCCTTTAGCTTACTTCTCTCGATTACGGTCGCCTAACAATAGATTATATCTATTTAGAAATAAATCTCATCATTAAACTATTAATCCATAAATTATTATTACATATATACTGTAATAACAAAGATTTTAAAAGAATTGTTGGTTATACATAGAAATCTAACAATAGGGTAATTAGCATAATAAAATAATCAAGGATTGAGAATTTAAACTATAATTGATTCAGATGGACGATTTAAACAAATTAAATGTTGGAGGTATACTGTTCACGCATATATATGATTGTAAATTTATCTTTGTCATTTAAATTTAAAAGATTTGATCCAATTTCTTCACAAATCGAAGCTTAATTACGAATAAACATGGCCTAATCTAATTAAATAACTTAAGTAATTGATAAAAGCAGAGGAGAAAGTACCGTATATTTTCTTCTGCGGAAAAACCTACTTTTAAATATGAGATTGTATTGTAAAATTTAGGGTAAAATCTATTATATATATGTATATTAAAATTGGGCTTGGGCTTGAGATGAAAAGTAGGGTTTAAAATCTCAAAAGCCTAAACTTAAATGGGCTTTGAATATTTATTTCAAATTAATAATTAAATATATTCTTGTATATTTATATAAAAAAATTACGGATATTACAATCTAGGCACGTTTCCGCAATTCGGTTTGGATGAATTTTTTGAGTCTTTTGAGTTCTATACTCATTTCTTAATTTTCTTGAGTTTCTATACTTACTTCTTTACGGGTTCTATGCTCGTGAATTTTAGATTCGATTTCATATTGATTCAAATTCTTCTTTGAGTTTCTTGAGTTTTATACTCATTTCTTTACGAACTATATGCTCGTGAGTTTTATATTCGATTTCATGTTGATTCGAAATCGAATTCTTTAGAGTTCTATACTCAAACTAGTCTTTTCACTTTGTGTCTATCACAATTCTATCTTTACATTTTTTTTAGAATATTGATGGAATTCTCACCACTGATTGGATGCATGAGTTGCATCATTTGGCTACTCTCTACCCCATCTTCCCAAGATCAAAAGAAGTTTATGAAGTATAGTTCAATGTGTTGTCAAATCTGGTTTGAAGTATTTTTTTGAAGAACAAGTTCAAGATGAAATTGCTTACCATCCATGTCCATCTTGTGGAAGGGTGTGAAGAATAATAGGAAATTAGATTAGTTAGATTAGTTGTTTTAGTTATAACTTCTATGTTAATATTAGTTCGATAATTTTTATAAGTTTATATAAAAATAAGCTTGTAAAATAAAAGTAAAAGAAAGAATTAGCTTGTAAAATAAAATAAAACAAAATCAGTGATCGAAAGAAAAAAAATAGATGATGTGAATGTGCAATAGGATCCAAATTGCGAGAACAATAATAAATGTTAGAGAGAGACTCTACCTCTTTCGAAAATATATATTCTTCCGCACACCATCTCCTTCACATACCACTATCACCACACCACACCACCACCTCCCCCTTCCCCTCCCCGATCTTCCCCCATATTGGTGCAACTGCTTTTCTAAGATGCTATTAACTAGTCTCCAACCGTCGGTCGTCGCCACTCCTCCTCTTCTTGCACTAGCTTTGTGTACTCCCTCCGTCCCGGAAGTGTTTGCACCACAAAGTGGGCACACTTTTTAAGAAAAAAGTGTAATGAGTGGAGTGTTGAGGGGTAATTTTGTAAAGTTATATGAATAAAGTAAAAAGGTGATTGGAAAGAGAGTAAAAGTAATGGCATTTTGTGTAAATATGTGAATATTGTGAGGGTGGGGTTTATGAAGAAGTTTCCTTTTATGGGTGTGCAAACAATTGTGGGACGGACAAATAAGGTAAGTGTGCAAACAGTTGTGGGACGGAGGGAGTAATACCTAAAAATTTTATAATAATAAGAATAGAAAATAATTCAATAAATAAATAATTTATATATTATATTTAAAAAAATTATATTATATAATATATATAGATATATGCGTATGTGTATATGCATTTTAGTATCAAATAATTTTCATTAACTCCCATTTAATAGTACACGTTAATCTTTTAACTTCCTCACATGTAACTCCCCACTTTAATTTTTGTAACTCCTCCTAAGACACAATAAATTCTATATGACTATATCTATTACTATGTATAAAGAGGGTTGTTGGTCCTGAAAGGAGTATATAACAAGTGTATGGGGGGGAATACACTTGTATGTAATTTCTTTTCAAACTTTGATCAAACCAGTCTTCAGCAAGGTTGTCCTGGACAACTCTGCTGATATGATTAATTCTTTATAGATAATCAAACTACTAAGCACTATTGAGTACTTAGTTGAGTAACTATCTAAGAGAGTTATATGTGCGGAATAAGTGGTTGGCCCTTTAGTTTAAACTCCTTTTAATTCTGAAATCACCTTAACAAAATATTTAATTCAGGGAACTTGTCCAAATCTTGTTTTGCACAGTTTATGATATGTATCTTTGAAAGTTCAGTTTGTGCAGTGTTGAATGAATGCAAATGCTTGAAAGTAAATCAACACAAGAGTTTATAGTGGTTCAAAGACTCAAACTCCTACATCCACTTTCCCTGATTTAACAGGATAATTCCTTCACTCTTGGAATTAACTTGTTTTATAGTGCCAAGGTGCACTTGATCAACCACACCACTCCTTGGTGCATTGATCCCTAGGATGTCTAGAGTCCTAGTACCCTTTCTCAACTCAGAAATGAACTGTTCTTCTCTCAACAGTCAGCTCCTTCCACTTCTACTACTAGAACCTTCTAACTTTCTCTCTTGAAAGGTATAAGGGTTGAAGTAAGGTTCCAACTAATGAGATATCCTTTACAATGAAGTTCAGTGTTTAAGGATAGGATATCTCTCTAAGCTTTGTATGGATATACAATGAGGTTCAGCTTAGATGAAGTGTATGAGGACTAAGATAGTCTCTTTGTAAGCTTGAAAGCACTTGAGCTTTTCAGGATAATTGGATAGATTATGGATGCTCTCAAATGGTCTTCACACTTCTGTATTTATAGACAAATTTGAGGATTTGCCTGTTGGAGAGGCAGCCTCAAATGTCTATAAGTGTCTTCCTTGAAGTCTTCAAACTGGAAGATAAATTCTGATAGTGACATGTCCTTAATTTGGGAAATAAACGGCTGTAACCACTTTATCTTCATTCTGTAGCACTTTTCCCAATGTCTGACTTCAAGATTCACTTGGTCAAACATGGACATCTCTTCTTATCAATGATCCTGAGATAAGGACAACATTCATTATCACTTGGACAACTCTACTTATTAGTTTCAGCAGAGTTTTCTTATCAGCAGTGTTGGCTCTTTAGCTCTTCAGATGACTTGGCTCTTTCTCTTTCCATTTCTTCTTTGTGTTTTTATTTGAGCATATATGTCTTAGAAAAGTGGATTTGACCTCTTCAGCATAGTTGGCCTTGAACTTCAAAGCTTGTTCTATTTTAATTGTGCTGAGACAATATTGCTGGACAACTCTTCTGAACTTGACATTTCTTGTAGTAGACTTGATCTTAAGGATCTATTCTACTTAGTTGATCATCAGATAGGTTGTTCCACTTTGACTTGACTTTGATCAGTATACCTGTCCTTGAGCAGACTTGGGGTCAATCCAAAAACTGAGCCTTGAGGTGACTTGAACAGAATAAACTTATAAGCATGTGTTCCCCCTCACTAGTGCATCTATAGTTCTAAGAGCTGCCTAACATATCAGCTTCTCTACTGTCTTAGTCTACATGTTCCAACAGTCCTGAAACATGTTCATTTGAATTGACTTATCTACTTGGCATGTCTTAGGGGGGGTTTTTGTATCATAATCAAAACTCATTTTATTCCCAACAATTTCCCCCTTTTTGATGATGCCAAAACCTATACAATCTATGCAAATGTGACTTGATTACACTTATTACATTCTACTTTAGTGAAGGTGACTGGAGTCAAGTTCCCTGAAAGAAAATGTGTTAGTGTATTTTCTGTTTTTCAGTGCATAGAGGTTGATATGTCAGACAAGTTAGAATTCAGTAATGTTGATTCAAAATGTGTTCAACTATCATTCAAATAAGAGATCATTACAAGCATGTTGATAGTTGAACAAACATATCAGAGCATGAACATTACATCAGAGCATAGAATAACTAAAGTACATGATTAGAGCAATACTTAACAAGATATTCTATCAGAGCATTAATCTGTAAGTATCAGAGCAAAGAGTCATCAGAGCAATCTTCATATATCAGTAGTCTTGAGCAATTTCAGCATAGATGACCAATTTGAGCAAGTCAGCAACCAAAATATTCATTTCAGCACAGAAAAGGGTCAAGAGGACTTAGCCAATTCAGAGGCTATCTCCAGGAGGTGGCACCATCCCATATTTTGCCCATACTCTCTTCTTTAATTCCATGGCCTCTTGATTTGTGCCTTTTGGTCCTAGCACCATTCTGTTTAGTTTTAGGATCTCAAAGAACTCCTGAAAGATTTTGGATTGATCAATGAAGCCTTCCTTCTTGGGGGGCATGTAGATGATAGGCTTAGGGGCTGTGAGTTCAATTCTTGCAATATCAGCAGCTGCAAGCAATTGTTGATACAATTCCCTGTAAAATTCAATCATGAACTCAGTGAAGGTGGAGTTGACATCTCTTCCATTCCACCTGTCAATGACATAGTAGTCATAGACAAAGTCCCTTTTTGCATCTTCCCAAGCATCATTCAGCTGTTTTGGTACCCATTTATCCAAGTGTGGATATTTGGTGTCCATTGAGATCAGTAGTTGAGGCTTCAGTTTGTTGTAGGTTGCTCTTCTTCTTCTAGGCTTATGAAAGTCAGCTCTTCTCTTATCTCTTGCTCTGTTAGCTTCTTCCATCAGATCCATCTTTTCTTGGGCCCTCATCATGGCAAGCTTCTGTTGTGTTTCAGGATCTTTGCCATACCCTTCTTGAAACAGCTTTGATGGATCATTGATCAGCACTGTTGTCTTCTTTTTTGGTTGGGGTCCAAAGCCTTCTTCATATAGCTCTTCAATATTCTCAGCAGCTTTGGTACCTTCAGTGGACTTAGTCTTAGGAGACTTGTCAGTCTCAGCACACTTTGGTTTCTCAGCAGTCTTGGTCACTTCAGCAGTTTTGCTCTTCTTGGAGGTAGGCTCTTCTTCCTCAATCCTGAATTCAAGTGGTAAATCAAGACTGTTAGGAAAATCTGTAAAAGTTTCAACAACTTTCCTTTTGTTTCCTTTTGCTTTCTTGATTTGGCCTCTTGTTTGGACTCCTTCAGAGGATTTGTCCATTCCAGAAGCTTCTCCTCCTGGCCTCTACTGTAGCCTAGCTCTCTCTTCTTGTGCTGATGCCATTGAATTCTTCATTGTAATGGCTAACTGCTCTTCTTCATCAAGATCTTCTATGTTCAGAACTGCTTGCTTCTTGCCCTTATCTCCAGCAGCCTTTTCCTTGCCCTTGTCTGAACCACCAATTATCAAGGCACCTTTGGCCCTTGCTCTTTCTCTTTCCCCCTTTTTGGCAGCATCAAAACACTGAGGTTTGAGCTCACTCATGGTTGTTGCCATCAAGGATTGGGCTTGGTTCAGGGATTTCATCTCTTCTAGCAAATATACATTCTCATCATGTATATTCTGCATCCTGTCACTGCTCAAGCTAAGAAAAGCCAGAACAGGCTTCATCTTTTGCTCAACAACCTCTTCCATTGTTGCTTTCAGAGATGCATCAAGTTGGGCCTTTAGGAACTCAGTAAGATTTGTCACAACACTTTCAGCAATGTTGGCCATCACTTCTTGGGAAAACTTCTCTGAGGCAGCTTTCACCATTGCCAGCCTCATCTCTTCAGCCCCTTTCTTTTGTAAAGCAGTTTTCTTTCCAATGGCCTGCTTGACAGTCAATCTAAGTGTTTTGACATTGGAGTTGTGATTGTCTCTTAGCAGCTTCTGTTCTTGACTTAGCTTTTTGAACTTCAGTGGAGATGGTTTGCAGACCAGATTCCACTCCACTTATCCTTGCTTCAAATGTAGGTAGCACTACATCTTTAGAGCCAGTCAATCTCATCTCCACAGATGCCAATGTTCTACCTTGCTCATCCAAAGTTCCAGAAGTTTGAGCATGAGCAGATTGAACTTGATGAGCCAAGGAGTCCAACTTAGCTGTTTGCATTCCAAGTAGAGCTTGTGCTGATCCAGAGTCCACTTGGATGGGAGCATCTGTTTAGAAATCATCTGCAAAGATTTGGTCAAGAGAAATACCTGCAAGTTCAGACAAATCAAATGGGTTAGAGAATAAACACTCATTACCCTCAGTATTTTTTGTATAAGACTCTGATACATCAGCAGCCTTCTTCTCATTTTCAACTACTTTTTTTGACTCCTTTCAATATGAATGTCCTCACACAAAGGAACAGGCCTCCTTTCACCAAGGGATTCTTGAAGTTCAGACTTGACTTCAAGAATAACCTGTCATTCCTCACTTATTCCACCCTCATTTGGTGGTACACTCACAATCTTAGTAATCACTACCTCTCTATCATCCATAACTCCCTCTGATTTTGTCACTAATTTCTCCTTTTCAACACCTTCTCCTAAACCTGCAACATATCCACCTTCAACAAGGTTCAGAGATGGCAGTTTTGGGGAGATCACAGTGCTTACATCACTAGCCACTGAGTCATCCTGAATGATTAAGTGCTGATCAGTGTCCAACTCTCTTGACACTGAATATGCCTTAACCAAACCAGCTTCTAGGATAGGAGCCTCCACATCTGTAAGCTGTGCCTTGGGTTCAGAAGAACCTTCATTGGCAGATGTGTCCTTGGTTGTGTCACCAGCTCTGGTCAACACCTCTGAAGATATAGAGCCTTTTCTATGATAGGTGACAAGAGGGTTTGAAAACTTGCTGGATTCAGAAGGGTTGGGTTGAGGAGGTTCAGGGAGGTTGGTCTGGGAGGGTTCAAAAGGGTTGGCTTGAAATGGTTTGGGGGGGTTTGAAGGGTCATCTTTGCCATCATCACTAGAGCTGCTATCAGGGTGCTTGATCCCTTTAGCCAGTCTCTCTTTCTCTTCTGCAATTTTGACAGCAACCAAATTGGCAAATAATTCCTCATTAGTGAGAAACCTTGTCTTGTTTACTCCAGCAAAGTGAAGTAATCTGCCCTCTTCAATCTGCCACCAGTTTGCACCTTTGTCAAGAATGACTTGTGCAATCTCCATGATGGACTTATCTTTCACCTCAACTAACATCCTCAAATCATGGAACATGGTTTGAAGCCTTGGGAATTCTGCAAGCTGTGGATACAAGCTGTCCACAGTGGCCCTTGCTCCACCTCTGAGCATACTTTCATAAGTATACTCCTCCTCATTTGATTGAGAACTTTGGGCTATAGGGGAGTTGGCTCTGGTTTCAGGCATTGCAGTTTGAGGAAGGTTGAGTTCAGGAGGGTTGGCTTCAGAAGGGTTGAGCTCAATGGAAGGTGCTTCAGTTGCTTTTGAGAGCAATGGTTTTGAAGGGGCTTTGCTAAGGGGGGTTGGCTCATGAAGTGCACTTTCTAAGAATTTTGAATAGTGGAGCATAGATGAGTCAAGGGGAGACAGGAGTCTTGTCTCATCTACAGGAAGATCAGCTAGCACATCTATTGGGATATGAATATCCCTAGTTTAGTTTTGATAAACCAAATCAAACATGTAATAGGATAAGTTGTATTGTATAGACAACTTTATTATACATCTTGTAATAGATAGGACTCTGGTTAGAAGAGAAGACATGCAAATGCTCAAGAAGAGAAGAGAAGACCTAGACTAGAAGTCTCCTGATAGGATAAGAAGAGTAAGAGTAAGATGAGTAGAAGTATTCTTACCAGCAGAGTAGAAGTCTTCTTACCAGCAGAGTAGAAGTCTTCTTACAAGCTGAGTAGAAGTCATCTTACAACCAGCTGAGTAAAGACAGCAGAGTAAAGACAGCAGCTGAGAAGAAACTGCAGCTGAGTAAAGACATCAGCTGAGAAGAAACAACAGCTGAGTAAAGACAGCAGCTGAGTAAAGACAGCAGCTGAGTATAGACAGCAGCTGAGTAAAAGACAGCATAAGCCTAAAAGAAAGATCAGATGAGTACCCAATTAAAGGAAGGCCAATCAGAGTTGAAGTCAAGGATTGAAAAGATACGCACAAGAAAGGAAAGTCAAAGATATGATTGAAATTACATGACAATGGTAATATTCAATCATATCATATCAAGAGATTGCCAATTCCTAAATTAGTGGAGATTTGAATTGCTATCATCCAACGGTAACATTCAAACATCAACACTATATAAATGAGTTCAGTTCTTACATCATTTGGAGAGTGAAGAGGTGTGAGATGCAGAGGTCGAGCAAAGTTCTTAAAGTCAAGAAATAAGAAGAGCTCAAGAAGATCGTTCATGAAGATTCAACAAGCATCACCTCATCCCCAGTGAGTGAACTCATAACATCTAAGCCAGTTTAGCCACTCATATATATCCATAGCTTAGAGAGAATTTCCCAATCCTAGCATGAGGCTAAAACAGATTGTAAGGGAAATTCTCATCTAGTTCATATACACAAAACCCACCTTCTACCATCAACCCCTAGAAGTCAAGTTGAGTGTTCGTCACTGTAAATAGTACAAGTGCTCTATAATCACTTGTGGAGTGCAAGTGCTCGCAACTCACTTGTTAAAGTGCAAGTGCTTCCAATCACTTGTGGAGACCGTAGCAGTTAAGGAACTGGCTCAGATCTCAAAGTCCTACCCTTGGGACTATAAATGACAAGACCTTGTAATTTTTGGTAAATTAAAGGGATTAAACATCACGTTAGGACGTGAGAGTGGACGTAGGAACGTATATCCGAACCACTATAAATTACTGTGTTATTTACATTCTGCACTTTATTTTTCAAGTCTTTTCATACATATTTGTGCATAAAATGTTTTACACGTTGTATTTAATAAATAGAAGAGTATAATCTTTATGGGCACACTACAATTCCGCACCTAACTCCGATAGGTAACAGTCGACTAACTAGTCCTAGGCCCCTAGTGAAATCAGCGGACTAATTACTTTGAAGAGTTAGTATATTTTCAACACCATCAGCAGACATCAAATCAGCTGATCTTACACTCGTCTCAGGGACCAAAAACATCAATTCCACTTCTTTGTACACTCCCTTCTAGAGAATATCTCTTAGTAAGATCAACGGGGGTGATGGGTTGGTTAGGAGGGGTAACATGGGTTTCAGGGGAGTTGGGTTCAAGATTTTGGGTTTCAGGAAGGTTGGGTTCTATGGATTGGCCTTCAGGGACTTTGGACTCAGGGGTTCCAGAACCAGAAGAGTTGGTCCTGGACTTGGATTTTGTCCTACTTTCTGCCATGCTCTCCCTAAGAGCTACTTGGAGTGACCTTTCCTCCTAAAGTTCCAGAATCTTGTCAGTAGGCTTGGCTCTCCTCTTACTTGCCCTACTGCTCCCACTTCCTTCTCCTTCTTTCTCAGGGACAACTTCCCTGGACCTTTTATCACCCTTTTTCTTCTGCCTTGTCTCATTGTACTTTTGCCTCAACATTTCTGAGTGATCTGAGGGCACTTGCACTCCCTCTTCTGCCACTTCATCAACTTCAGTTGATGCTCCTGAAGTCTCTTGTGAGGGTAGTTCAGACAATTTCTTGGTTTTGACAGCTCTGGCCTTTGTCCTCTTTTTCAACTTGGGCTTTTCTCTTGCTTTTCTTCAGCAGGTTTGGCCAGCTGCATTCTCCTTTGTTCAGTCTTTTTGCTCAGTTTCCTGAACATCACTTTCTGGGCAGGGAGGGGCTTGGCAAAGGTTTGCATCTCAGAGTAATGAGCAAACTTCTCAATCAACAAGCTTGCCCTTGTGCAATACTTGAGTTTGCTCTCCAACACAACCTTGTGGTGAGCTTTCACCTTAAACTTTGCCTTTTCCTTCATCATCTCAGATAAGATGAAGGTCCTCCAATCAAACTTGATGCCCTTATCACTGGCATCAATAATTACAGCCATAATCCTTATCCTTGGAGCACTCACTTACTCTAAACTGCCAGTGTTTCTCACGAGACTCTTTGTGATTACCTCAAATAGATTGAGGAACTTGGCCTTGAGAGTCCTCTTGTGCTGTGTAGATGAGATTGGTCCTGGAAGAAGGAGTCAATATTGAGCAATTTCTTGTTCATGCCCATTGCCATAAAATTCTGGATTCCTTCCTTCAGAGGGCAATCCAAAGGCAACATCTACATCTTCGTCAGAGAATTTCACTATGTGAAATCTTTCTTCCTCTTCACCTTCAGCCCTGTATGAAAGCCTTGTTGTAACTTCTCCATCTTCTAGCTTTCCTCTCCACTTCAGAAAAGCAAAGAACTCAGCCATGTATGTTTCAAGGCAAGAGTCTGGCTTTTCTTGCATAAACTTTTGAAGGCCTGCCCTTCTTAACCACCTCAAGGTTGGAGTTACTTCTGGATCATCACTCTCAAAAGAGATGATAGACTAAAAAATAAGGTTGTTTTTGTGGCTAAGATATCCAAAATCAAGGTCAAGATCCTTGTTTGAGAAATCTACAACCATTTCAGGTCTAGCTTTGGGAGCCATTGAAGAACAGTAAGATTGAGAGAGGTTTTGAGAGTAAGAAAAATTAGGGTTTCAAGAGATTTTGAATGCGTGGGGAAGAATGAACTGTTGTATGACTTCTTAAGACTTGTGAATATTCCAAAAGGAATGTATGTCAATGAGTAGGTGAGTCTTAAGGCAATTCAACGAGTTTACAATTGAGGAAATCCAATTTGGACGACCATGATCAATTTCAGGGGAGTTGGCCAGTTTTGATCCAACGGTTAATAACCAATGGAACAGTGAAAAACTGTTTTTATTCAAACGTGGGAAGTAGTTTAATATTTGTTTAAATCTGGGGGGGTTATCAAGGTAGATCATGTCTCGAATTGTTTAATGCAAACAAGAGTTAAATCTTGGAATTTAATGCATTGAAAGCGACTTTTTGGGTAAGGGACAAATTGTATTATTGAAAAGGTGATATCTTTAAGAGGAATGGGACCGTTATTGAAATAAGCAATGATTACCCAAAATAGGTGCTTATCAGACCAAGATTTGGTTTGATAACCAAGACAACATATCTGACCCTACATGGACAAGTGTCCTGAGATGATGTGGACAAGTGTCCTGAATTTCAATGGACAAGTGTCCTGAACAATTGAGGTCATCTCTTCTGAGTTTCAGTATACTTGACCAAGTCTGCTGAACTTTGCTTTTAGTTCCCCCTTGAATGTTTAACTCCATTTAGCTTGCTTGTCCAACTTCCCTGGATCAAGTAGTCTCAACTCTGCTGATAATTCAATGAATCTTGCTTTTGCAAGTGGTTTGGTCAATATATTAACTTTTTGATGATCTATGTGGATTTTTTCTAACTTGATGTCCTTCTTCTCCACATGATCTCTGATGAAGTGGTGCTTGATGTCTACATGCTTGCACCTTGTGTGCAAAACTGGATTCTGAGATATAGCAATAGCACTATTGTTGTCACAGAATATTGGCACTTCAGCAGAGTTGACATTGTAGTGTCTAAGTTGTTGTCTCAGCCATAAGATCTAAGCACAGCAACTTCCAGCTGCAACATATTCAGCTTCAGTGGTGGAGGTGGCCACTGTGTTCTGCTTCTTAGAAAACCAAGATATGAGCTTGTTCCTTAAGAATTGACAAGTCCCTGAAGTGGACTTCCAGTCAATTCTACAACCTCCATAGTCAGCATCTGAGTAGCCAGTGAGCTCAATGTTGTCATCAGCAGGGTACCAAAGGCCTAGATTTTCAGTGCCTTTGAGATACCTCAAGATCCTTTTAGCAGCCTCTAGATGGCTTTTCTTAGGATTTGCTTGAAACCTAGCACAAACACCTACTGCAAAGGTGATGTCAGGTCTGCTGGCAGTGAGGTAGAGGAGTGAACCAATGATTCCTCTGTACTCAGTAGAGTTGGTTGGAACACCGCTCTCATCTGGATCCATCTTTCAATTTGTGTTCATTGGGATCCTTACTGGCTTGCTGGTTGTACACCCAAATTTTTTTATCATTTCCCTTGTGTACTTTGCTTGGTTGATGAAGATTCCTTCTTTTGATTGCTTGACTTGTAAGCCCAAGAAGAAGTTCATCATCCCCATCATTGACATCTCAAACTTGCTTTGCATGAGCTTTGAGAACTTCTCACACAGCTTCTCATTGGGAGATCCAAATATGATGTCATCAACATATATTTGGACAAGCAAGATGTCCTCTCCTTCAGTGATCCTGAAGAGAGTTCTGTCCACTGTTCCTTTGATGAAACCATGGTCCAAGAGGAACTGTGACAGTGTGTCATACCAAGCTCTTGGGGCTTGCTTGAGTCCATATAGAGCTTTCTTCAGTCTGTAGACTTGGTTTCCAACCTCAAAACCAGGTGGTTGCTCTACATAGACTTCTTCTTTCAAAACTCCATTCAAGAAGGCACTCTTGACATCCATCTGGTACACTTTGAACCTTTTGTGGGCTGCATAGGCTAGGAATAGCCTTATTACTTCTAGCCTTGCTACAGGTGCAAATGTTTCATCATAGTCAATGCCTTCTGATTGAAAATATCCCTTTGCCACTAATCTGGCTTTGTTTCTGACAATCACATCATTCTCATTCTTATTGTTTTCTAACACCCACTTAGTTCCAATAACATCTTGATGTGAAGGTCTATCCACCAGCTCCCATACATCATTTCTGGTGAATTGATTCAGTTCTTCCTACATTGTTGTGATCCAGTTTGCATCTTGAAGTGCTTGCTCAATGTCACTTGGTTCCTGTTCTGATAGGAAACAACAAAACAAAGCACTTTCACCATGAAATCTTCTAGTTTTGACTCATATACTTGGATCACCAAGTATCAGATCAGTAGGATGGTCAGACAACCATGTCCTTCTTTTTCTGATCCCTTCAGTAGAGTTGTCCTCTACTAAGGTTGAGTCACTAGTATTATAAAATTCAGGATAATTGAATGCAGGATCTAAATCATGATCATATTCAGGGGTGTTGTCCTCAATGTCAGGGACATTGGCATTTTCAACATTTATGGTTCCCCCTTGAATATTAGTGTTGGTCCTTGGTGGAGTATAACACAAGTGTATGGGGGGGGGGGGAATGCACTTGTGTATGCAAATTCTTTTTTTTTTTTTTGACAAACTGGTCTATCAGGCAAGTTGTCTCACAACTGGCCTGAGTGTGAACTTTGATAGATACTTGTCCTACTGATTACTATTGAGTGATCAGTTGGCTAAATATCTAAAAGAGTTGCTAAGTGCGGAATGTGGTTGGCCTTTGACTTAAAGAAATACTCCAAGTTAATTTCTGAAAAGATGCAGGTTATCAGGGACTTTGTCCAAAACAGATTTTCTTACTTACTGAGTTATGCTTCTTTAAAATATGTTTGAATGTAAGTGAAATAAGGAATGTAGTAAGTAAATGGCACACAAATTTATAGTGGTTCAGAGACTCAAGCTCCTACATCCACTTTCCCTGATTGAACAGGATAATTCATTCTCAATGGAATTAGCTTGTTTTATAGTGCCAAGGTGCACTGATAAACAACACTCTCTTAGTGTTTTGATCCCTAGGATAACTTGAGTCCTAGTGCTCAATCTCTCTGAGTTAAGACTGTGTTTCACACTAACAGTCCTTAACTCCTCACTTCTACAACAAACTCTCTCTTCACTTAATGAGATAAGGGTTTGAGGTTTGGTTCCAACTAGTAGAGATATCCTTTACAATAAGAACAGTGTAAAGGCTTAGGATATCTCAATGCTAAGCTTTGGATGTTTACAAAGATTGGCTTAGCTAAAGAGAAGTGATTCAGGAAACTTGGGATTCTTAGAGAACAGCTTGGTTTCCTTTTGAATGCTTGATGATAGTTTGATAGCTTGTAGTTGGATGTTGAATCCCTTTGATCACTTCTGTATTTATAGGCAAATTTGAACAACTAACCGTTGGAGGGATAGCAATTCAAATATGTCTATTTGCAGCACCATTGAAACAGCTAAGAAGCTTGGCATCCTTTTATCCACTGTATAAAAGGGCTCTTCAATGGTTGCTTGAATGAATGTGTTGACTTCTGACAAATGCGGCTGAGAAGACTTGTGTCAGTTTCCAATTTTGCACATTGTCCTAGGTTGATTTGTGGCAAACTCTATACACAACCAACGGTCAGATGGGACAAGCTCCCTGAACATTCCTGCTGCAGTTTAGAATGTTCCAGCATTCATTCAATGCTTCACTCTTTAATGCTCTAAGTCTTCAATGCTTGTTTGGCAATAAATGTTTCATTGAATGTGTCTTTTGCATTCAATGCTTTTGATCATTTGTACTTCAACTGTCTTGATCTTTTGCATTTATGAACACAACTTTATTGTTCTTGATCTCTTCAGCTCAGTTGTCCATTTGATCAGCTTGTCTTGAATGGATCAACAACTTTGTCCTATAGACCTATCAAGCTGCCTAACATTCCAGCTTTGGACAACTATCCTGATCACTAAAATCTCATAACATTTCTGAGATTTTTACTTAAGCATTCTACATTCTAAAGTGCACTGAGACAGCTTGCCTGAACTTGACTTGAGCATATCTCAACTAATCTGATCATCATCAATCAGAGGTTTTGGTATCTAATTCAAAATCATTTTATTCCCAACAATTAGATCCATTAACTACCTCAGCAGAGCATGCTTCTTCATTGGTAGTTGTTACCTGAGTGTGAACTTGGATTGGGTCATTCAGTTCACCATTTCCTTCAGTGGGGTTTGCCTCAAGAAGGTTGCCTTCAGGATTGTTGTCCAGTATTATGTTTTCAGGAAGATTGGCTTGGACAACATTTATGAATACAGTGTCCTTGTCTTTTAGGCTCAATCTGGTTGTTCTTTGTGTGATTTCTTCAGTATCCTGGTCTTTGTTCCTGACCTCAAAAATAGATTCATCAAACACAACATGAGGTGTTTCTTCCACAATTAGGGTTTTACAGTTGTACACCCTGAAAGCTCTACTGATTTGGGAATATCCAAGAAATATCCCCTCATCAGCTTTGCTGTCAAAAGCTTTCAACTGCTCTTTCCCAATGTTGTGAATGAAACACTTACAACCAAATATGTGGAAATATGACACTTTAGGCAGTCTTCCTTCCCAGAGTTCATAGGGGGTTTTGCCTTGACCCTTAGTGATCAAACATCTGTTCTGAGTATAACATGCAGTGTTTATGGCTTTAGCCCAAAACCTCTTAGGTAGATTTGAATCAGCTATTAGGGTTCTAGCAGCCTCTTTTAAAGTTCTATTCCTTCTTTCTCCAACTCCATTCTGCTGAGGAGTTCTAGCTGCTGAAGTTTCATGAGCTATTCCATTTTGTGTACAATACTCATTGATGTATGAATTGATAAACTCAGTGCCTTTATCAAATCTTATCTTTATTATGTTAAGGCTCTTTTCATTTGAAAGTCTCTTTAGCAGTTCAGGGAGTTTGACTTGTGTTTCCTTCTTATTAAGGAGAAATACTACCCATGTGAACCTAGAGAAGTCATCTACTACAACCAGTGTGTATTTTCTACCATTTATGCTTGCAGGGGTAATTGGTCCAAATAAGTCCATGTGTAATAGTTCAAGTACCCTTTCAGTAGAGATGACTGGTTTTCCCTTGAATGGGGCTTTAATCTGTTTCCCTTCTTGGCATGGTTTGCAAACATGTTCCTTAATGAAAACCTCATTAGGTAGTCCTTTAACTAATGCATTTCTAGCAAGCTTGTTCATTGATTTAAAGTTCAGGTGGTTTAGTCTTTTATGCCATAACCAACTTTGTTCATTAGAGCTCTTAGCAATGAAACATGCAACATTAGTAGACTTGTCCCAGTCAGCAAAATACACATTTCCTTTTCTAGTTCCAGTCAGTAGAGTTTGTTGAGTTCTATCTTTGATTAAGCATTTTCCACTTGAAAATTCAACATTAAAACCTTTATCACAAAACTAACTTATGCTTAGCAAATTGTACTTGAGACCAGCCACATAAGATACATTGGATACCTTGATATTACCAATTATCAAGGTACCATAACCTTTTGTTGTTGCTTGTGAGCTATCTCCAAATGTGACATTTGGGCCTTCTTTTTCAGTGAAATCAGTGAGGAGTTCTTTGTTTCCAGTCATGTGCCTTGAGCATCCACTGTCAAGGTACCATGCTGACTTTTTGTTCATGCTCCTCCTCTTTTTGTGGCCCTTAGGTACCTGTAATTAGATAGCTTTAGGTACTCTTTGAATTTTGGGTCCTGAGAGGTTAGCTGTACCTTTAGGAACCCAAACTTGCCTAATTACCCTGATTGATTCAAGGTGGCTAAGTTGTTTTCCTTGAGCATCAACATACACTGTCTTTCCCTTAAATGCCTTTGGGAAAGTGTGTGTGAAAGTGTTAACTCTGTAACTTTCAGGAGAGTTGTCAAATCTCCTGAACTTATGAGTTATTTGTGCTACTTGAGGAAATCTTTGAGGGAAGGCATACTTATGACCATTACCCTTTGGCATGAAGGGTTTTGGTTTTCTCATTTTATTCTGCCTTTGAGGATAGTTGTCCTGAGGTCTGTTCAGCTGAGGCTTCCTCAGAAGAGTTGGCCTAGGCTGACCAAACCTTGGATAACTCCTCTGAACATTGTTCAGGAGAGTTGGCCTTCCATTGGGTCTACTCTGCTGACCAACATTCCTCTTGTGTTTAGGGACTTTGGCCTTTTCCAAAGGTTTGGGCCTAGTCTCCTGAAACTCTTGAGTGGGCATCTCATTCATTTTGCCCTTCCCTTTGTTCAGTGGCTGAATTATTTCATTTTCAGTTGGTTGTGCCACTGATTTAACAAAGATTTTCTTAGTGTTACTTGTGGAAGCAATACTAAGACAAAGTGAAGATTCAAATGGATCAAAGCCTAATCCACTTCTTTGAGCCATAGGTCTTTGGTAACTTTGAATTTCCTCTATTGCTCTAGAGGATTTCTTCAAAGCAGACATCTTTAATTTCAGGCTCTCTTCACTTGATTTAAGAATGTCATACTCATGTGAGAGGTTTTCAAATTTTGCTTGAAGAATTTTTAGTTCGAAATCTTTTCTCTTTTGAGAGATCAGTTGATCATCAATCTGTCTTTATTGGTCAACTATCCTGAGATTTGCTTCCTCAAGCTCTCTCAAGACTTGTTCATACAATTCAGTAGACTTGATATCAACTACTGTCTCAGCAGGTTTTGAAAGCTCAATTGAAAGCCTTTCATTTTCTCTCACACAATTGTCATGAAATTCTTGTAACCTAATGAAATCTTCCATCAACTTTCCAAAAGAAAGTTTCAAGTTGACTTCACTAGTATTTTGTGATAAAAATGATGGTGAGTTAGAAGTAAAGGATACCTCATCATCCTCAATGGCCATGTTGCACACATCATCATCATCTTCACTGTTTGAGAATAGTCCATCAGAAGAGTTGAAGCTTTCAGCACTATCAGATTCATCACCAGCCATCATGGCTTTTCTGTTGGTGAATTTTCTTTCTCTTTTGGCTTGCCTCTCTCTTCTCTCCTTAGAGCTGAGTTCAGGGCAGTCATACTGAAAGTGCCCTTTCTTCTTGCAGTTGTAGCATAGATCCTCATCATCATCTTTCTTTGGATCATCTCTCCTTCTAGATGAGGAGGGTTCAGCTCTGCTGGACTTTCTCCTATCAGAGTACTTGTCCTCTGATCTTTTATCTTCAGGCTTCTTGTCCTCAGCCTGTGCTTCAGGAGAGTTGTACCTTCTCCTGAATTTGTTGTCTTGGTAGAATTTCTTGTATCTACCAAACCTTGAGTTGAGTTTGTCAAACCTCCTAGCCATGAGGGCCATTTCTTCCTTCATTTCAGTCTTAGAGACTGACTTAGATGATCTTGGAGTGGACTGCATCTCAGGTTCAGCAGTTTTAGCTTTGAATGCCACTCCTTTGGTTGGTAAGGAAGATTCCTCAGTCGGCTTCCTTCTGTTGAGGTCAAACTCATAAGCTTTGAGTTCAGAGAAGATTTGTTGCATGGGCATGGTGGAGAGATCCTTGGTATTTTGCATCATCACAGCATATACATCCCACTTTTGAGTGAGACTTCTCAAGATCTTCAGTCCAACTTCTCTCTTGGAGTACACCTTGCCCAAGGAGTTGATTTCATTCATCACAATTGTGAATCTACCAGCAAACTTGTCAATGGACTCATCTGACTCCATTGTGAATTGTTCAAACTTCTGCACAGCCACTTGGAGCTTAATCTCCTTTATCTTTTTAGTACCCTCACACATTTCTGCAAGAGTATCCCATATTTCCTTGGCAGTTGTGCAGTGGTAGACCCTTCCCATGATTGCATCTGGAATTGTTTGGTAGAGGGTATTCATGGCTAGATAATTCAAATTATCTTTCCTTTTCTCCTCAGAGGTGAAGTCATCTTCATCCTTGGGAATCACATCCCTTGTGTCTGCTCTTTGTTCATCAGTCAATCTGGGGTTAAGCTGAGTGAACACATACGGTCCTCTTGTAATTACCCTCAACATGTCAGTGTGGAGAGATGCAAGATGAGCTCTCATTCTGATTTTCCAGAAATCATAATTATCAATTGAGAACATGGGTAACTTGTGATGTGATATATGGTTAACTGGATTGGTGGCCATATTGTCCAGTCCTTGAACAGCAGGAGGAGGAACAACATTCATGTCCTGTTCCTGATTTTGATCTTGGTTCTGGTTCTGATTCTGTTGCTGATTCCTATTGTTGTTGCCACCCCTTGCCATATACCTTCAATATAAGGGTTAAACAATAGATATGCAAGTTTCAGAAAGATCAGTTCAGTGACCACACCAATTATTTGATTTTGAAAATCAAGATGGATTTTCAGAAGCAGTGGTCTTTGAACCCCTGCTCTGATACCACTTGTTGGTCCTGAAGTGAGTATATAACAAGTGTATGGGGGGGGAATACACTTGTATGCAATTTCTTTTCAAACTTTGATCAAACCAGTCTTCAGCAAGGTTGTCCTGGACAACTCTACTGATATGATTAACTCTTTATAGATAATCAAATTACTAAGCACTATTGAGTACTTAGTTGAGTAACTATCTAAGAGAGTTATATGTGCGGAATTAGTGGTTGGCCCTTTAGTTTAAACTCCTTTTAATTCTGAAATCACCTTAACAAAATATTTAGTTCAATGAACTTGTCCAAATCTTGTTTTGCAATGTTTATGATATGTATCTTTGAAAGTTCAGTTTGTGCAGTTTTGAATGAATGCAAATGCTTGAAAGTAAATCAACACAAGAGTTTATAGTGGTTCAGAGACTCAAGCTCCTACATCCACTTTCCCTGATTTAACATGATAATTCCTTCACTCTTGGAATTAACTTATTTTATAGTGCCAAGGTGCACTTGATCAACCACACCACTCCTTGGTGCCTTGATCCCTAGGATGTCTAGAGTCCTAGTACCCTTTCTCAACTTAGAACTGAACTGTTCTTCTCTCAACAGTCAGCTCGTTCCACTTCTACTACTAGAACCTTCTAACTTTCTCTCTTGAAAGGTATAAGGGTTGAAGTAAGGTTCCAACTAATGAGATATCCTTTACAATGAAGTTCAGTGTTTAAGGATAGGATATCTCTCTAAGCTTTGTATGGATATACAATGAGGTTCAGCTTAGATGAAGTGTATGAGGACTAAGATAGTCTATTTGTAAGCTTGAAAGCATTTGAGCTTTTCAGGATAGTTGGATAGATAATGGATGCTCCCAAATGGTCTTCACACTTCTGTATTTATAGACAAATTTGAGGATTTGCCCGTTGGAGAGGCAGCCTCAAATGTCTATAAGTGTCTTCCTTGAAGTCTTCAAACTGGAATACAGATTCTGATAGTGACATGTCCTTAATTTGGGAAATAAACGGCTGTAACCACTTTGTCTTCATTCTGCAGCACTTTTCCCAATGTCTGACTTCAAGATTCACTTGGTCAAACATGTACCCTCCGGCGTGTTCTTTGCAGGTTCTGGAAGATTCTATCAAGGTAGCGGCATATTTGGATTGCTTGTACGTGTTTGGGAAGTCAGATATCATACTCGAAGGATATCCAATCATTTTGTGCAAATTTTGGCACATCACTCCCATTTACCATTACACATGAAAAGAGTATCATCGGCATATTGTAATACAGGTACCTTTATTCTGTGATTCCCTAAGCACGCTGGCTCGATAGCTCCCAACTCGACCGCTTTATCCACCATCAAATGCAGTCCTTCAGCAACGATTAGATACAGAAACGGGGATAAGGGATCCCCTTGGCGAAGCCCCCTCTCAAGCTTGAACATAACCAGAATCTTTTATGATAGTAAGAAAATAAGCAAACATAACCAGAATCTTTCATCGTCCCCTTCCTCATGCAATGTTATTAAGTTGCTCAAATGATATGCATGTTCTCTTTATTTGTACTTCTTTCTTTTCCGTTCTACTTCACTGAGAATCTTACACATGCTCATCGTCCCCTTCCTCATGCAATGTTATTAAGTTGCTCAAATGATATGCATGTTCTCTTTATTTGTACTTCTTTCTTTTCCGTTCTACTTCACTGAGAATCTTACACATGCAGGTCCAGATCTACAATACTTACTTTATGGGAAGAGTTCATGTAGACCGTGGGCCTTCATTTTTTTTTATTTTTTTTATGGAAGTTAAATACCCATCCCTTTTTTCCCCTCCCCATGACTCGAACCCAGGACCTAAGGCCTAGGTAATGGTGCTCTAACCACTTGAGCTATCCCACTTTGTCACCGTGGGCCTTCATCTGAGTGCAAATGTTAACAAGATGCCTATAATTTTAGGGATGCGATTATCTGTGAATGCCTACCATGGTAAGAATAAATATATTTTCTCTACATTTGTGTAAACAAAAAATTAACCACAACAAATAACTAAAGTGATAAAATATATGATTGCATTGTTTTAATGATTAAAAAATCCTTATCACAGGGATATCCGGGACACTACCAAACAACATTATTTTATTTGACCCTTCTATACCCCAGGCTAAACATTTGGAATCATGGTAATGAAAAAATTTCATTCCCAATTTGCAAATATCATCCTTAGCAGGCGCACAAAGGCGCAAGAGGGGTCCCAGCGCCCGAGGCGCAAGGCGCGCGCTTTAGGCGCGCCTCTTGTCCTTTTTTTCTAAACCACATTTTATGATCCTATAACCATATCCTACCACATAAAACAACATAATACTACCAAAAGGTCAATAAATAAACATTAGAACATAATGCAAACATTGAATTAATACTAAAGAGCCTAAAGTAGTGAAGATAGACTTCACTCGCACACAAAAAACTTTAAAAAACAGCAATTAATAACTTAAAATTTCACTAGTCTAGTTGACTAGTTCTCATTCTCTTCGAACTCAAAACCCTCATCATCATCATCATCAATGTACAACATGCTAGTAGCAACACAGCCAACATTGCTGCTGGAATGTAGAAGGGGAGAGTTTTTCTAAACCCTAGTTTTTGTGTTTGACCTAATTTATGTATTCAATTATTTATTTCCCCCTCTTATCCTAAAAAAAATGTGTATTGCAGACCTAAAATCCTAAAACATGTTTTAAAAAATAGCGTAAAGTGTGTTTTTTTGTCCGAGAAATGGCAATGACCAAGAAGCGCGCCTAAGGCGCAGAAAGGCGCCTCATGAAAGGCGCGCGCCTCAGATTCTGCGCCTCAAAAAAGTCCAAAAAGGCGCATTACCCATAACCTCATGCGCCTAGCGCCCGAGGCGCGCCTTTCAAAACTATGATTTATGCTTGCCCTTGCAGAACCCATGCATATTTTATTTACTTACATATTTTTAAGTTAAAAGCCAACACTGAATACGTGTAGAGAATTGTGTCAGAAAAGTTGTATGAGAAGGAGAACCAAGCCAAAGACAAGCCACTAGATTCACAAATTCGAAAAATCAGCCAAATTTAAAGCTTAATTGAAACGGTTCTTTAAAATTGATGCATTTGTTGTTTATCTAAATTTTTATTAAATTAATACTAACACAAAAAATCTCAGTCACATATTAAATCCTTTTGGATCAAATCCACACTTCAAGTTATCAAACCCGGCCTGCGTTTCTACTTCTTAGGTTGTCCAGGCTGTTCCAGAAGTTGCGGAGCAATTTATGGAAGAGAATTCACATGTTTTTACTGCAACAACGACTTCCCAAGCCCAAAACCAATGTAAGTTATTGTTTCATAATGACAATTCATGCTCCTTACACAGACAATGTTTGCTGCTATAATTGAGCATTATAATCAACCTATAATATATTACAGATTACGCTTCGAAGCAGAGTTGTATGATGGAACCGGGTGTCTGGACGTTTTCGTTGAGCAAACTGAAGCTGAAATGTTATTGCAAATGTCAGGCGAAGCCGTCGTTAAAGCAGAAATAGAGGTACGTTTGAACTCAAAACCTTTTAACATTTTTGCCATGTGCGTTACATGTTTTATTTTTCTCCAAATCTTAATAAAATGGGTGGATCATGTTAATTTAGAGCTTTGATCTAGAGATTTGAATTATTAATGTCATTTTTTAATTCTTGAGCATGATTTGAAAACAACCTTTGGGGACTCATCCAACTCTTTCTTTCCTATCCAACGTGTAAAAGCTACACACCTTACACAATAAGAACTTAATGATGAAGTTGCTTTCCTTTATTTTGTGTAATATAGTTGAGACTTTTTATAAGTATGTGCATGTTAAATTCACTGGTTTTTATTTTTTATCAAACGAGCTTTGCACTATTATGTGAGAGTAGTTAACTAACCATTTTTTCTCATCTTTTATTGTTTAGATTACTGCATATTGGTTCTTACATATGTTCATTTATACTAATTTGTATGCATTTTTCAAAGCTTTGGACAAGAAATAGTATTCATTATTTTTTATATTTTCAATTAGAAGTATATTCATTTAGAAAAACATTCTAAAGAGTGAAAGGTTCATGAATACATGACTTTAGTTTCAGAAATCGGTTTTTTGTTAGTCTTTAAATTCTATAACACACTAATATATTTGAACTTTTCATTTATGTTATGAATTACAGGAAACTACGTCAAGCCTTGATGAAATCAATGATTCATTAAGAGATTTGTTGTTTTTCTTCCATATCAGGACATCGAGCACTGAACTAAGAGGGAGAAAATATATACACAACACAATTATGACATGTCTTCCAGCTGCAGAGCACTCCCCCACACAGAAAAGGTTAATATCAGACATATTAATGTCTGAAAGTCAATAAAGCACTTCCACAATTCAAAAGGACCTCCTCCCACCAAGTATTTTGGAACACCGACAAGGCTCGACTGATAGAAAGAGTATGAAACATGCCAAACAAAACTGACTTACCTCCGTGTGTGTATTTTTGTTCTTTTTGAAGATACTTCTCATCGTCCTTACATAAATGTTTTCTTATTCCTTTTGAAAATGCACCTTAGTTGATCTGTAAGTAAATCTCATTTTGGTAGAATATAAATATGTGTAAATATTAGCCTACTATCCACCACCCACTCTACATCATTACATTACTACAAACACAAACCTTGTCTGTTGTGGTTTAACTGACTATTTTTTACAATTGACTTGATGCTTATAATTCAAGCTTTTTAAAAAAGCATATTATGCATTACTACTTATATTGTTAAATTACATAAAATCTGGGTAAATACCTCAAGAATTGAGGTGCACCCATAACTAGTATATATATAACGAGTGAGGTGAAGGGGTAAAGAAAAGAACCCAATCTTTATACTTTTAAATTCTTAGAATGATGTATTTATATAAAATAAAATGTGATCCTTTATTATTCTTTGTAATACGGCAAGACGCGCGATGGTAATTATAAAAACTATTTCACACGATGTTTCCACATATCATTTTCACGTTCATCTATCGAGGTGGGAATTTCTATCTTAATTGTTTGTCATTATTAAATGCAATTTGTGATTTTATTATTACTCATGTGAACTATGTACGAGATGTTGAGAAATATAGGTCTTCTGACCTTTATAAACGAGAAGTTGAGACAAACAGTTCATTTGACCTTTATAAACGAGATGTTGAGAGAAACAGGTCTTTTGACCTTTATAAACGAGAAGTTGAGAAAAACAGGTCTTTTGACCTTTATAAACGAGATGTTGAGACAAATAGGTCTTTTGACCTTTATAAACGAGAAGTTGAGAGAAACAGGTCTTTTGACCTTTATAAACGAGAAGTTGAGAAGTAGGTCTTCTGACCTTTATAAACGAGAAGTTGAGAAGTGGCAATACATTAAATGCATGTTTACGTTTGTGGTAGTTTAATTGCTTATTGTATTTAGTTTTGATAAGCATGTCCCCACTGAGTTGTGGTGTGCTCACCCCTTTATTTTAACATTTTCAGATTTAGGAGTTGGTAGCGAGGATCAGCGGTGGATGACAACCATCTAGTAAACTCAAATCAATTGAGACGTTGTTTCTTCCTAAATGTCTTAAAATTATTTTAAGTTACTATTTATTCGAAGCCTCCGCTAAATAAAATTTAATTATTTTTATTGTAAAAGAAACTTGTAAGCCTTATTTCTTAAGTATAAATTTTGGTTCATGCCCTTTTACTTTTAAATAGTTAATTATTTCGTAAAAATCTATTTTAATGAAAATTGGGGCGTGACACTTCGGTTTCAACTTCGACTTTTAGAAGTTTTATTTTGGTACATGTGTTTGGACCAACGACAGTGCTCATGCATTAGTCGATTGATAGATCAATCCACTAACCCTTTTTAGTTTTTTAATTTTTAGTTTGTTGTTTTTTAGGTGCTTTTCTTATTCTTAGTCGTTTAGTTTATGTTATCATTGTTCTTACTTTTTCTCCTCCTCTAATTTATTAGATGTGAGTTTTTTCATGCTTTGTGCGATGATTTTAGTTTATATATCTTTGGGACCTAAGTGCGCGCTTAGTGGATCTTTGACCTTTCCTTTTTCTTTAATTTTTTTAACACGAAAATACCTTAGTGTAGGGTATTATTTATCTCGTATTGAGAATGAAGATTTGAATTTATTTTTGGGCGAATGTTAAACTCGTCTCTCCACTTCCTCACAATCATGAGGGGGCAGCGTTGTCGGGTAGATCTATTTCGATTTGTGAGGGGATTGCTATTAAACAATGTCCAAACAATCAAATTCGAACTCAATTTACTTTGATTGACGAATAATGCCATGAACCTCGATCTTTTATGAACACACAATAATCAAAGATATATACAAGCACAAGAAGAGTTCATTACATAACACTTTTGACCAACTTATTATTACCACACAAAAGAAGAAACATCTAAATTCTAGCTACTCCCAAATACTAACTCCCATGAAGCCATCTTCGGTAGCACATCCCCTAAACATCCCACTTGAATTAAACCCAAACGCCACTTCCCCGTCGCTTGACACCGCAATCAGCCCGGCCTGCCCATCGTCCAACCGATTCTTGATCACAAAGTCGACCGCCTCCTGCAGGCCCAACCCCTTATACTCCATCACGGCCGCCACATCACGGGCAAGGGTCCCACGTATGATGGCTTCCCCTTCTCCCGTACATGAGACCCCACAAACTTTGTCAGCATACGTGCCAGCACCAATCAACGGAGAGTCTCCGATCCGACCCATCTTTTTGTTCGTTACTCCTCCGGTGGAGGTTCCAGCGGCGCACCGCCCTTGGCTGTCCACCACCGCACATCCAACCGTCTCGGGGGCGTATACGCTAATTGGAAGTCCGTTCATCATTAGCGGAGGAGCCTCCACTCCAGTGTCAAACTGCATATAGTAATTATTAGCATCTTAATTTCCACATAATTAGATACTAGTATAAATTAAATTAGAAAACGCGCGTGGTTAGATCAAAATACAATTATTAAATACAACAACACTACCATTAAGGGAAAAAAATATAATTCAACGTCAACACATTTATTGTTTTAAATATAACACAAAATCATTAACTATTTTAATTTTACTAATAAACGTCGAATTTTAACTTACAATGATTGAGTTAGCAGCTTCTTTGGCGAGTTTGAGCTTGCGAATGCTGTCCTCAGTGATGAAGTGCTCATTCTCAGCCGTCTCCACACCCTAATCAACAAATTATATAAATACCACTTTTAAACAAATAAAATCTGACAAAAACTTGTATTAGAAGAACCCATTACCTCAAATTATCAATTTTATCCTATACTTTTCACTTTTTATTAAATCTAGCACATACTTTTCATTTTTATTAAATTATACCTATACTTTTCATTTTACCTCAAATTTAGCACATACTTTTTTCTTAATCAAATTATACTAATACTTTTCATTTTTAATCAAATTTAGCACATGCTTTTTTACTCTTATCCAATTTATACTCATACTTTTTATAAATATAATTAAATTAATTGATTAATAAATATATCTTACTTTATACAAAATTCTAAAATTATATATCTAGAAAATATAAAAAATTAAAAATTATTTAAAAAATCTCAAAGCATTATTTTAAAAAATTATACTCCTTCCGTGAACATACTTTTGGTGGATGGAGGTAGTATAATTTGTTTCAATTAATGTATTTATATATATATATTGTAAATCTTTTTTTTTTAATTCAATAGTTTTAGATAATTTCAATTCTCAATTATTTTTAAATTTGTAGATTTTAAATTGAATTTTTTTAATTTAAACATGTTTAACATATTCTTTTTTCTTTTTAATTATTAGGTATTTTTTACATTTTTTTTGTATTTTAAATTAATTGATAAAAACATATGCTAAAATTGATAAAACATAAAAAATATGTGCTACATTTGATTAAAAATGAAAAGTATGTGTATGAAAGAAAAAGTTTGTGCTAAATTTAATAACAAAATGAAAAGTATGGATATAATTTAGTTAAAAATAAAAGTATATGCTAGATAAAGTGAAAAGTATGAGCTATAATTGATTATTTGGCCAACCCAATATTTATGAAACACAAAAGGGATGTTTGATTTGGAATTACGTACAGTAAAGTACAATGATGAAAATCAAGATTGCCAAATCTTGAATTTTAAAATCCCAATTAATAGTCATGGTAGTTTGTTTTGCAAAAAAAAAAAAAGTGGTTTCAAATTATATTCAACATTTTTTTATATGACAATAGAACACTTTATCACTTTAAACTACATTTTTCAAACACCTCAAAATTAATCACATGCTATTATATTATTATTTTACTTTATTTCTCACAATATTTTATTATTTACTTTATTACTAGCTCAAAAGACTAGGGATGGCAAAATGACCTACCCCAGAGTCGCCCCGCCCTGCCCCGAGAGATTTTGACCTGACTTGCCGTACCCCATTCTCAGAATGGGGCAAGTCAGCCCCGCCCCGCGCGCAGAGCAGGGCAGGCATGGGTTTACATATTTATTGCTCTGCCCTGCCCCGCCCTGCCCTATACCGAATTTAAATATATATATAAATATATAATAATTTAATTAAGTAAACTAACTCTAATTTATACCAATATTTATTTTAGTTTAGTTTAATGATGAATTTTAATGTTTAATTTATATCATTTTAAATAATTTATATACATATAAAATGAGACTTGGGGCAGGGCGGGGCGAGATAAAAAAATGCTGCCCCATATCAAGCGTGGGGTAGGGCGGGGCAGGGCATAAAATGCTGCCCCGTAGCAGATCATGGGGCAGGGCAGGGCGGATACATATATGCGCGGGGCAGATTTGGATATTGAGATACCCGCCCTGCTCTGCCCCATTGCCATCCCTACAAAAGACTTACATACCCTCTATTTTATCTCTTTTAATACTAATAGAAGACTCACAATATTTTATTACTAGGTCAAAAGACTTGCATACCCTCTACTTCAATCTCTTTTAATACTAATAAAAGACTCTCACATTAAACTATGCATAAACATTAGAAAATGTTGAAACCTGTTGTTTGGCAAATTCTTCAGCGCCTTGAAAAGCGAGATAAGAATGTTGGGACTTGTCCATAACAAGGCGGGCAAGGGAAATCGGGTTCTTCACCGTAGTGAGCCCCGAAACGGCACCGCATCGCCTGCCGAGCCCATCCATGATACTGGCCTCCATCTCCACCGTCCCATTTTCCGTCAGTGCAGATCCACGCCCCGAATTAAAAAATGGATCGTTTTCCAGTTCTTTTACCTACGTACGTACAATTAACATTTAATTTAATTTGCATTTAAATATTTCACACATGAAATATGTCTAATTAATTAAGACATTTTTTTAAAAATCGCGGGTTAAAAGTTTGGATCTGTGTCGCTCAAAAAATTCGCGGGTCGCAAGCAGGTGGTTTAATATATGACAAATATATTGTTATTACAAAATCAATGCAGAGACGGAGCCAGCTTAGAATAAGGGGTACAACTGTACCCCCAAAATGAAAAAATATTTACTAATACTATTCACATATGTATTATGTATGAGAATTAACTTGTTATTGGTCCATTAATTTTTCCAGTGGGCTTTGATTTTCAATTTGTATTTATTTTTTAATTGTCAAATTTTCTACAACTTTCTTCTTTTTTTCTTTCTGTTATATACTATTAGTAATAATTTAGTATTTATTTGTCAGGTAAATATGAAGTAAATTATAATAGTAATTTATTTTATTTAAATATTACTCTTTTCAATTTTATTATTCTCATTCCCACTTTAAAATAACACTATTTTATTTTCATTCTCTAACCATCATTTATTTACTCAAATTGTCATTATTTTTATTCATAAACATTCACTTTATTTATAAGAAGATCACACAATATTCAATCATACACTCAACATATCTATTTTATACATAAATTAATCAATATTTATTAAAAATCGTATCCGAATAAACTGACAAAGTGAATTTGGATTAAAATGTATATTTTTCTTATAAAACTTCTTGTGTTGGGCCTAATATAATTTAAATATATTCTTTTACTCTTTTGTCTATTTATCTACTAATTTTTATTCATACATTTCTCTTGAACTATAACCTTAATGAATTTCAACATTTTATATAATTATTTATCGTACCCCCAAAATTAAATTTCTGGATCCGTCACTGGGTCAATGTATTATCAATACAAGACTAAAAGTGTACTACTACATGTCAAAAAATATTCTGGAGAATTTGCTCAAAAAATTAAGTGTTCAAAATATTTTTGGACTTGTAGTAGTACAATTTTGGTCTTATAGTGATAATATTTTTGTCATGTAGCAACATAGTTTTGATCAGGCGAAAAAATATATTTTAATTAAGTTTGACTCTTGTTAGGCGAAAAATTATTTTTTAATTAAGTTTGACTCTTGTTGACTCGCGTTGACCAGGTTTGATCCACAAAATTTTACCCCAAAATTTACCTTAATTATCTATATTTCATGTATGAAATATTATATATACGTTTTAATGAAAATAAAATCAAATTTGACGTAAGACAAATTAAAATAAAAAATGGATGGGATAATCGTACAACGAGTTCAACGACATCAATGGCGGGAAGGGAGGAACGGAGAGCGGAGATTCCTACGTTGAGGCAATGAGTAAGGATTTGCTTGGCCTGGTCCTGGCGCTCCGTCGGGAGGTCAGGATCCACGCCGGTGCCGCCGTGCACAACTATTGCCCAACCGCCCATCTACTCCTTAGCGTTGGGACTTGATCGACTATGCTGCAGTACAAGGCGAAGAGGTGAAAATAAATATGAAAACACATGTGTCCCCAACCCCAATTTATATATAGGCGCCAATGGACTCCAAGTCTCCAACTACTAATTTAAATATTACAATGTTACATTAAATTTAAGTATAAGGTTTGTTAATTTGAGAAATATATTTTCAACTTGTTTATTGATTAAGCAATGTTTACAATATATAGAAGACTCAAGATTTTAGAGTCATTCTACCTAACAAGTTGTTAAATACAACAAACCTATAAAAGAATCTCATAAGTATTTCTAGTTGTTTCTTAGAAATAATGATACATTGAATTCCATGTTGACTGTTGTTTTATTAAAGATCTAAAGTCTCCCAAGATATTGTAGAATGATGAATCATATATTAAATACACTTCATCCTCTCCTTATTAATTAAGTACCCTTAATTTAGTTATTTATAAAAAAGTTAAACTCACATTTAAACTGATTTAACCTTAATTAATTTTCTCTCTAATATTTCATTTCTGAAAGTTAGACACATAATTCGATTCATGTTCATGCCCACGTTTCTGAAAGTTAAACTTCACTACCTCTCTTTTATTTGTCTCAAATTATAGTCCACCTTCCTTTTATAATTTAACATTTTTTAATAAGGTTTTGATATGGAATCAGATGATGAATTCTTATGGAACCCACCATTGCATAAATCACTTGGACATGCTAAAATGTACAAGTAATTTATGCAGGTTAAATCATTACTTTTGTCTAAATGTGAAAAATGAAATATTATTACTTTTGTTTAAATATTACTTATTAAATGTGGTAGTATTAGGTGCTAAAAAAGTGATAGTAATATTTATTGAAAAATGTTAATGATATGGTGGTGGATTATGATAAAAAAAAAAATTATGATTAGGATCATACTTAGATATATGATCACCTTGAATTGGTCAACAGTTTACATTATCAATTTGTTATTGTAATTGAAATATGATCCTAATTTTATTTGTTTATCTGTACGTAACGTGTATCGTGTGTAGGATTGGCTGTATTTAACATTTAATTCAAAGAAAATTAGGATGAAAGAATTAATAAATTACAGACCGATCAACATTGTTGAAAAATTGACTAAGTGGGATGATTAATTTGTAAATTACCACTCTCATTGCGACACCTTCATTTTTAATTTGTAAATTAAACTACTTTTGGGTGTGTTTCCACGAATATGCTAATGATGCTTGAGATTCGAATCTCACCCACGGGTCTATTTTTTTTTTTTTTGGTGGCTTTTTTCTTTCTTTTTGTATTCCAGTGTTTCGGGAATGTTATAATGCCCACCTGGGCACTATTTTTTGTGCTAAGTGGCATGCCACATCATTAAATTGTGTAATTTTAAATTATTTATTTATTTCGTATATTTTTCATAAAAATAGGAATAAAATATTTCCTTATCTTTTATCATATATTTCCATGTAAATAGGAATAAATTATTTCCATTAACAAATTAAAAAATAAGTTTTATATCCTTCCAGAATTAATATTTCGGTCCCAGAATTTTCTTTTACAAACATGAGTTTTTACAAAGATGATTCATTTAAACACACGTACACTGATAAATTCCTGTTACAAAGATGATTCATTTAAAAAATTCCTGTTACACCATTAATAAATTAAAAAATACGCATATCCTTTCATGTTGTTTTTCATGCGGATCGACCTCAGATTTATGTTTTAGATCCTAAGGGGTCTGCTTATTCATTTTTTACTTTGCTTTCATTGGGATTTCCATACTTTTTTTTGCTTTTTTTTTACGGGTCATACTTTCATTTCTATTGTTATGTAAATTTATTTTTTTTGCGAAAACTTTACTTATGCATATGTTTTACATGCGTAGAATGAATGTGTATGTTATCTTCAATTATTTACAAGCTCTGCTACAATGGATATAATTACAGAGTTGATACTGTGACATGAAAAAATTCTGAATACTTTGATTTATAGAGAAACAAAAAAACTCAATTTAATACGCAACATTAAAAAAAAACATAAATAAGATACAAATTGACAGTAACATGCTTCGTAAAGTTGATACTCATCCATCTGTTGAAACTACTTTGGAGGACCACTTAGAAGGGGAGGAACAAGCTATGGAGGATCAAATGGATCTGAATATGGGGACTAACTACTCAATTTAGTTGGATAACTCTTTTGGGGCGAATGGTTGAGAGGGTTGTATGATCTAAGGGAAAAATAGGTACCCGTTTACCTTCACGACACATTTTGGGTTGGAATGATATCTACGTAGAGAAGTGAGGGGATGCACACTTATTTTGACGAGTTCGTTCACTTGAGGAGCACGCTAAAATAGTTCATGGAATAGTATGAAATGACTATCGCTAATAAGATTCAGAAGGAATTTATGGCGTACTATAAATCAAAGAACACAGTGATTCTATGCGATTCGTCTTTCGGTTGGGAAGAGACATTCCAGAAGGCATACACTTTTTCAATTTTCAGACTCGTTCAAGCTGAAATCTGGCGCATGATATGTTGTCATATTGTTCCTCGAACTAAAGACGAGGCGTTGGAGGACCTAGATGAACCCGATATTGAAAATTATAGTGTTCTTGAAAGAAACCTTGTGAATGATTTCTTGTTCAGGGAGTTCACCTACAATGTTCAGTGGAGGCCGGATGGGGAGTACATACAATGCAACTACAAGAAATTTGAATTCAGGGGGATATTGTGTTGCTACATCATGAAAGTGTTGGCTCAAAAAGATATCCGAACGACAGGTACGTGTTACGAATATGGAGAAAAGACGTGTTTCGCCCACATTCAACCGTGTTTTTTGTAGGAGGATAACCTCACATGACTGAAGAATCCAAAAAATTCAAAAAGTTGAAAAATACTTTCAACGGTGCACTTAGGGTTGTAAACGAATCGAATAATTTAGCTCGATTCGGTATTCGTATTTGAAATTTTATGATTCGAATTTGAATACAATTTTTTTTATTCGATTAATAAACGAATACAAAATTATAATATTTTGTTGGTCCTGAAAGGAGTATATAACAAGTGTATGTGGGGGGGGGGGGGGAATAAACTTGTATGCAAATCTTTTCAACTTATGATCAAACCAGAGCTCAGCAAGGTTGTCTTGGACAACTCTGCTGAAGATGATAAACTTCTTCTAAGATAATCAAACTACTAAGTACTATTGAGTACTTAGTTGAATAACTATCTAGGGGAGTTATAGGTGCGGAATAGTGGTTGGCCCTTTAAGTTTAGACTCCTTAAGTTTCTGAAATCACTTTGTCAATCCAATGCAGTCCAGTTTAGTTTCAGGGAACTTGTCCAAATCAGTTTTGCACAGTCTTTGAATATGTATCTTTTGAAAGATCAGTTTTGTGTGCAGTGTTGAATGAATGTGAGTACTTTGTAAGGTAAATCAACACAAGAGTTTATAGTGGTTCAGAGACTCAAGCTCCTACATCCACTTTCCCTGATTTAACAGGATAATTCCTTCACTCTTGGAATTAACTTGTTTTATAGTGCCAAGGTGCACTTCATCAATAACACCACTCCTTGGTGAATTGATCCCTAGGATGTCTAGAGTCCTAGTACCCTCTTCTCAACTCAGAACTGAACTGTTCTTCTCTCAACAGTCAGCTCCTACCACTTCTACTACTACAACCTTCTCACTTTCTCACTTGAAAGGGGTAAGGATTGAAGTAAGGTTCCAACTAATGAGATATCCTTTACAATGAAGATCAAGGTATAAGGATAGGATATCTCTCTAAGCTTATGTATGGATATACAATTGGGTTCAGCTTAGAAGAAGTGTTTGAAGACTAAGATAGTCTTTGACAGCTTTGAAAGCACTTTGACTTGTAGGATAGTTGGATATTCTTGTCAAGGTTGAGGTGCTTCAATGGTCTTCACACTCCTTGTATTTATAGACAAAATGGAGATTTGCCCGTTGGAGAGGCAGCCCCAAATTGCTATAAATGTCTTCCTTGAGTTCTTCAAACTGGAAGACAGATTCTTGATAGTGACATGTCCTTATTTGGGTAATAAACGGCTTGTAAGACTTTGTCTTCTTTCTGCATCACTTTTCCCAATGTTTGACTTCTTGTTAGGACTTGGACATGGCTTCTGAAGGTTGATCCAATGATAGGACAACATTCCTTATCAAATGGACAACTCTCCTTATCACTATCAGCATTTTTGCCTTTCAGCAAGGTTGGCTTGCTCATTTTCAGATGACTTGGCTCTTTCCCTTTCTTTCACTTTAAGTTGATCTTAGCATGTTTCAATGAGGTTCTTTAAGGTATGGTTGTCTCTAGCTTCTTCAGCATGGTTGACCTTTTGTTCTGGTTCAAGTTTGTAGAGACAACTCTCCTGGGACAACTCTCCTGATCAGAGTTTTTGACTAATTTTGTCCTTTTGAGCTTTGCAATCTTCTTCTTGCATAGAAATAACTCTTCTGGACAACTCTCCTGATCAAGGCCTTTGGTTTCATATGGAGTTTTCTTGTCCTTAGAGTTTGTTCCAGACTTTGAGCCTTGAGGGGACTTGATCTTGATCATTTTGAAGTCATAGGTTCCCCCTCACAGTGTGCATCTAATCATCTAAGAGCTGCCTAACATATCAGCTTCTCATCTAGCCTTATGCTATGTGTTCTATCATATTTTGAACACAATCATCTTGACTTAGACATGTCTTAGGGGGTTTTGGTATTTAATCAAAACATGTATCATTTTATTCCCAACAATTTCCCCCTTTTTGATGATGCCAAAACCTACACATTCTATGCAAAAGTGACTTGTCTACACCTATTACATATATCTTCAGAAGACATGACTAAGGTCAATATTCCTGAAAAGACAATGTGTTAGTGTATTCACTGTTTTTGTTGCAAGTAGGTTTCAAGGATAGGCATAGAGAGATTTTTGCAATAATGTATCTTGATTCAAAGGTGGTTCAACTATCATTCATATAAAAATCATTACAGGCATGTTGATAGTTGAAAATAACTTATCAGAGCATGAATTCAAGATAACATTTCACTACAAATACATACTAAGCATAGGATCAGAGCAAAACAAACTACTTCAAGTATCAGAGCTAATACAAAATATTCCAAATATCAAAGTAGAACACATCAATTCTTGTATCAGAGCAATCCAAAGCATGTTAGAGCAATCAGCATATCAATGCACATCACATCAGTAGGCTTGTCCAAACTTCAGCAGATTTGACCACTTAGCAAAACTATCTTCAGATAAGATAGTTTTCTATCCAGAAAGAGTCAGAAGACTTAGCCATTTAAAGATCATCCTCAGGAGGTGGGTTCATCCCATATTGTGCCCACACTCTCTTCTTGAGTTCCATGGCTTCCTGGTTGGTTCCTTTGGGTCCAAGGGTCATCTTGTTCAGTTTCAGAATTTCTGTGAACTCCCTTAGGATCCTTGCTTGGTCAATCCATCCATCAAGCTTTGGAGGCATGTAGATGATAGGCTTGGGAGCATTGAGTTCAATTGCTTGGTCAATCCATCCCTTAGGATCCTTGCTTGGTGCCAACTCTCTGTAGTATTCTATCATGAACTCAGCAAAGGCAGAGTTGGCATCTCCACCATTCCATCTGTCAATGACATAGTAGTCATAGACAAACTCCCTTTTAGCCTCTTCCCATGTATCATTCAGCTGAATTGGCACCCATTTATCGAAGTGTGGATATTTAGTGTCCATTGGGACCAAAAGCTGAGGCTTCATCTTGCTGTAGGTTGCTCTCCTTCTTCTTGGTTTCTGAAAGTTAGCTCTTCTCTTGTCTCTTGCTCTTTGTGCTTCCTCTAACAGATCCATTTTCTCTTGGGCCTTCATCATGGCCAATTTCTGTTGTGTTTCAGGGTCTTTGCCGTACCCTTCATGAAACAACTTTGATGGATCATTTAGTAATACAATCTTTGTCTTCTTGGGTCTAGGTCCAAAACCTTCTTCATATAAGGCTTCCACATCTTCAGTAGCTTTGGTACCTTCAGCAATGTTGACCATTTCAGAAGATTTGTCTTTTTCAGCAGTTTTGGGCTCTTCAGCAGTTTTGGCTTTCTTTGATGTAGGCTCATCTTCATCAATTCTGAATTCAGGTGGAAGATCAAGGCTGTTAGGAAAGTCAGTGAATGTCTCAACTTGCCTTTTCTTTCCTTTTGCCCTCTTGATCTTTCCTCTAGTTTGGACACCTTCATCACCTTTGTCCAAACCAGACACCTCACCACCTGGTCTTTGTTGTAACCTCATCCTTTCTTCTTGTGCTGATGCCATTGAATTCTTCAATGCAAGTGCTAGTTGCTCTTCTTCATTTAATTCTTCTAAGTTTAGCACTGCAGGTTCTTTTCCTTTTGCTTCAGCAGTTTTGTCTTTTCCTTTGTCTGAACCTCCAATCACCAAGGCACCTTTTGCTCTAGCTCTTTCTCTTTCCCCCTTTTTGGCAGCATCAAAACACTGGGGTTTTAGCTCACTCATAGTTGTGGCCATTAGGGATTGGGCCTGGTTCAGGGACTTCATCTCTTCCAACAAATATACATTTTCATCATGTATATTCTGCATCCTATCACTGCTCAAGCTAAGGAAAGCTAGAACAGGCTTCATCTTTTGTTGAACAACCTCCTCCAAGGTTGCTTTCAGGGATGCATCAAGTTGGGCTTTGAGGAACTCAGTGAGGTTGGCCACTGCACCTTCAGCAATGTTGGCCAATACCTCTTGGGAAAACTTTTCAGAGGCTGCTTTCACCATAGCTAGCCTTTGCTCTTCAGCTTTTCTCTTTTGCAATGCAGTCTTCTTTCCAAGAGCTTGCTTGACAGTGAGCCTGAGAGCCTTGACATTGGCATTATGATTGTCTCTCAGCAGCTTTTGCTCTTTCTTGACCTCCTCTGAGATGGCTTCCATGGTGGATTTGGCATTTTGTACTTCAGTGGAAATGGTTTGGAGGCCAGTTTCCACACCACTAATCCTTGCTTCCAGAGTTGGGAGCATAACATCTTCAGAGCCAGTGAGCCTCATTTCTACAGATGCTAGGGTCCTTCCTTGCTCATTCAATGCTCCTGAAGTTTCAGCATGAGCAGATTGGACTTGATGAGCCAAGGAGTCCAATTTCTCTGATTGCATTCCAAGTAAGGCTTGAGCTGAGCCTGTGTCTACTTGGATAGGTGCATTTGTTAAGAACTCATCTGCAAAAATTTGGTCAAGGGAAATACCTGCAACATTAGACAGATCAAATAGGTTAGGAAATAGACACTCATCACCCTCAATTTCTTTTATATAAGACTCTGATACATCAGCAGCCTTCTTCTCATTTTCAACTCTTTCTTTTCTCCCTTCTTTAATAATTTCCTCACTTAAAGGAACAGGCCTCCTCTCATCAAGGGATTCCTGAAGTTCAGATTTGACTTCAAGAATAGTCTGCCCTTCCTCACTTATATCACCCTCATTTGGTGGTACACTCACTATTCTAGTGATCACCACATCTCTCTCATCTACTACTCCCTCTGATTTTTCCACTAACTTCTCCTTTTAAACTCCTTCTCCTAAACCTGCAACATCTCCACCTTCATTAAGGTTCAAAGATGGCAGTTGTGGGGAGATCACAATGCTTATTTCAACAGCCACTGAGTCATCCTGAATGATTAAGGGCTGATCAGTGTCCAACTCTTCTGACACTGAATAGGCCTTAATCAAACCAGCCTCTAGCATAGGAACCTCAACATCTTTAGGCTGTGCCTTGGGTTCAGGAGAACCTTCATTGGCAGATGTGTCTTTGGTTGTGTTACCACCCTTGGTCAACACCTCTGAGGATACAGAGCCTTTCCTATGATAGGTTCTAGGAGGGTTTGATAGTCTATCTGCTACAGAAGACTTGGGTTGAGAAGGTTCAGGGAGGTTGGCTTGAGGGGTTTCAGGAGGGTTGGGGTTTGAAGGGTTTGAGGGATTATCAGGGGAATCATCATCATTTGAGCTACTGTCAGGGTGTTTGATTCCCTTAGCCTTCCTTTCTTTCTCCTCCTTAATGTTATCAGCTACCAGCTTTGCAAAAATTTCCTCATCAATGAGAAATCTTGTCTTTGAAACTCCAGCAAAGTTCAGCAATTTGTTTTCCTCTATTTGCCACCAGTTTGCACCCTTATCTTGGATGACTTGTGATATCTCCATCATAGACTTGTCTTTTACATCAACAAGCATCCTTAGATCATGAAATATCTTCTGAATTCTTGGAAATTCAGCAAGTTGTGGATACAAACTGTCCACTGTGGCCTTAGTTCCACCTCTGAGCATACTTTCATAAGTATACTCCTCCTCATCTCCACTTGAATGGGGACTTTGGGTTATAGGGGAGTTGGCTGTGGTTTCCTTAATTGCAGCTTCAGGCAAGTTAAGTTCAGAGGGGTTGGCTTCAGAAGGATTAGGCTCAATTGAAGGTACTTCAGTTGCTTTAGAGAGCAATGAATCTGAAGGGGCTTTGCTCAGGGGAGTTGGATCATTGAGTGCATGTTCTAAAAGCTTTGAATAATTGAGCATGGATGAGTCAAGGGGAGACAGGAGTCTTGTGTCATCTACTGCTAAATCTGCAAGCACATCAATGCCACTTCTTTGTACATTCCCTTCTGGAGAATATCTCTTAGTAAGATCTACAGGGGTAATGGGTTGGTTGGGAGGGGTAATGTGGGTTTCAGGGGAGTTGGGCTCAGAGTATTGAATTTCAGGGATTTTGGATTCTGGAGTTCTAGATCCAGATGAGCTAGTCCTTGACTTGGATTTGGTCCTGCTTTCAGCTCTGCTTTCTCTTAGAGCCAATTGTAGTGACCTTTCTTCCTGCATCTCCAACACCTTTTCAGTAGGTTTGGCCCTTCTCTTGCTGGCTCTACTGCTCCCACTTCCTTCACCTTCCTTCTCAGGGACAACTTCCCTGATCCTCTTATATCCTTTCTTCTTCTGCCTTGTCTCATTATACTTCAGCCTCAACTCTTCTGAGTGGTCAGAAGGTACACTTACTCCCTCTTCTGCCACTTCATCAACTTCAGCTGATGCTCCTGAGGCTTCTCTTGAAGACAATTGAGACATTTTCCTTGTTTTGACAGCCCTGGCCTTGGTTCTTTTCTTCATCTTAGGCTTTTCTTCAACCTGTTCTTCAGCAGGTTTGGCCATAAGCATCCTTCTTTGCTCAGTTTTCTTGCTGAGCTTCCTGAACAGGATCTTTTGGGCTGGGAGGGGCTTTGCAAATGTTTGCATCTGAGAGTAATGGGAGAATCTCTCAATTAACAAGCTTGCCCTGGTGCAATACTTGAGTTTCCCTTCTAGCACAACCTTGTTGTGAGCTCTCACTTTAAATTTAGCCTTTTCCTTCATCATCTCAGACATAATGAAGGTCCTCCAATCAAATTTGATGCCTTTGTCACTAGCATCAATCACATCAGCCATGATTCTGATTCTTGGATGGCTGACCTGCTCCAAGCTTCCAGTGTTGCTCAAGAGACTCTTAGCAACTACCTCAAACAGGTTGAGAAATTCTGGCTTGAGAGTCTTCTTGTTTTGTGTTGAAGAAATGGGGCCTGGGACCAATAGCCATTCTTGAGCTATTTCATCTTCATGGCCAGTACCATAAACTTCTGGATTCCTTCCCTCATAAGGCAATCCAAAAGCTCCTTCCAGATCTTCTGAGGAGAATTTCACTCTATGAAATCTCTCTTCTTCCTCTCCTTCTGCAGTATATGACAAACTTGTGGAAACTTCACCATCTGCAGGTTGACCTCTCCACTTGAGAAAGGCAAAGAATTCAGCCATGTAACTTTCCAAGCATGAACTTGGTCTTTCTTCCATGAACTTTTGCAAACCAGCTCTTCTCAGCCATCTTAGAGTTGGTGTAATTTCAGGATCTTCACTCTCAAAAGATACTATGGGCTCAAAATGAAGATTGTTTTTGTTGCTCAAGTATCCAAAATCAAGGTCTAGAGCCTTGTTGGAGAAATCAATGAGCATCGCTGGTCTAACTTTGGGGGCCATGTTAAAGTTACAGAGAAGAGTTTGATAGAGATTGAGAGTGTTTGAAGAAATTTAGAGCTAGGGTTTCGAATACTTGGGGAAGAAGTGTTTGTGGGGGATCTTAAGACTTGTGAATATTCTAAAAAGAATGTTTGTCAATGAGTTGGTGAGGTCTTGATGCAATTCAAAGGTGAACAAAAATGGAAATCCAAAATGAACGGCTAGGATTGATTTCAGGGGAGTTGGCCAGTTTTGATCCAATGGTAAAAAACCGATGTAACAGTGTGATGTGCCAAAATTTGCACGAGAGGATTATGTATCCTCGGGATTAAATGTCCTGTTCTTCGAACACGAATAATTGCTTCGGGTGTGTTGCCTTCGCTCAAAACCTTCAAGAACCTGCAAAGAACACGCCGGAGGGAAGTCCGGCGTGGACACTCCGATGCCTAAGTCAGTATAGGGCTTATTAATCTCTTCCAAGGATCTCAAGATCCTTGATGTATCAAAATAGTTCTCAAAAGATTTCCGAAGGGTATATTGTATTCAGTGTATTAAGTGTGTAGTGTACGAGTGTCTAACCTGGAAATCTCCTCGATTTTACCTATTTATAGAGATGCTTGCTGGAGAGGAAGTCAAGCCTTCCTCCTTTTCCGGAACTACCCGCAAGACTCGGTCCTGCGGAGTGGACGAAGCCTTCTTTCCTCCACTTCCCAAAGACTCGGCCATATCCCTTCTCCTTTGACTTGGTTCCCCAGATAATAGAGGATAAGGTCCACTTTCTATCGAGTCTAAGCCGAAAATAGCGGAACCTCCCTACATTCAAGGCTCACGAACTTTCACCAAAAGTAATTCTTCTGGAAGCTTCTCTTTAGCCGAAGCTCCCTCCAAAGGGATCTCCCGAGAGGATTTCCCCTCAGAGAGTATTACATAATCTGATCCTTTCACTTTTATCTTATCCCCTATACACGTGTCGACTCCTTATTAGGTGACATTTTTAGACCGCATCATCTACTCCCCCCTACTCTCGTAAAAGGGAGACATCTTTTGTGAGAGTAGAAAAATTTTCCTAGAACTTATTACAAAGGTCCTTCTGGAGAAACGTGTATTGTTCCTGCTTCGGAGAGGAAGTTTCAAAAATGTCCTTCTCCAAGGGCTTTCCCGCCTCCAATTCTGGGAGACTTTTCGGCTTCCGCGCGTGGGCTCCACGCGATCACTTTTCTCTCTCTTTTGTTATTCTCTCGAGGAAAACCCTCGATTCTTCCCCCTATCTTTCCTCATTTACTTCACGCAACCACCTCCTTTTTCTCTCTTCGCTTTTCAAATTTCACTTTTCCCAAAAATTTCTCATCGTCTTCATCCTTCTTCTCCGGTGTTCTTCACCTCGAGTTTCTGCCGTCGTCAACCACCTCGTCTGATTCCATAGACCTTCCACTTCAAGGTAACCCAGCTATTCTTTTGTTCTTCTTTTATTAACACTGTAAATCGATGTCAAATCCTCTCTCTCTGCCGGAAGCTGCCAGCCAAAATTCCTCTGAAGCGACTCCCTCTCTGATGGGGAGTCCAGAGAATAGGATTTCCCCCGCTTCCCAAATCGACCATACCCACCTAGTTAACCTCGCTCATGCCTATGGTTTTCCATCGGAGTACGCCTTTCGCGCTCCTCGCTCCGATGAACGCCCAGATATCTTCCAGCCTCGAACTCTTGCTTTTTTGGAAGCACATCTTAGGGCAGGACTACGATTTCCGATTCATCCCTATTTGGCTGCCATATCTACCCGCATGCAGATCCCTCTTAACCAGTTTACTCCGAATGCTATCCGTACCATGATAGGTTTTTTCATCTTGGTGAAGGGGAATGGGGGTGACCCATGTGCCGAACTATTTCTGAGCCAACACTCCTATAAGGTGAATGATGGTTTTTTCTATGTTAGTGGGCGAAGGTCCCGTGTTTGTAAATTTCTGAAAAAACTCCATGAAGAAGACTCATCTTGGCGAGATTATTATTTCTTTGCTACCAGCCCCACTGATTGGCCATTTCCTCACGGGGATTGGTTATTCCACAATCCCGGAGTGATTCCTCCTCCTCTGAAAGCTTACTCTGTTTCCAATCACACTATTATGAACAATCTCAATACTCATACCCGTTTGCACGACTATTTCGATGTTATTGCCATTTGCAACAATCCTCGCATCCTTTCCCACTTCGGCTTTTGCCCTCAAGATTTTCCCTTAGGTTCTCGAGATGGTAAAAAATCTTCTATTGCTATATTTTATTTCTTGCATGCGGCTGTTTTCTGAGTTCTGAAAATTTTCTTGATTATTTGTAGCAATGAGTTGGTTGACTCATATCTCCCGAGATTCCCCTGCTCTCAGCATAGTGAAGACCCCTGTGCTATCCGCTCCAGAAGATCTTCCAAAGGCTCCTCCGTCTCCCGCTCTCGAGAGCTCTGCAAAGACTCCGGCTCCAGAGGGTTCTTCGAAAATTCCTCCTCTCCCTAGTTCCTCTACTCAGGTCCCAGGTTCAGTTGCCAAAAGAACCCGTTCCTCTGCCAATGCCTTCTTTTCCGACTGTGGTACATCTAAGAAGAAGAAGGGGAAAGTTACCCGTGCTGATAAGGGAACTCCTCCTTCTACTGTTTACGAGCCTCTCCATCGCCTCATTGACCGATGTCCTGCTCCTCCGGATGCTGAGTTATCCGACCCGCCTCTTCCTGAGGATCGACTGATCCACGGCGCTCATCTTCTCTCTGAGGTATTTTCTGGCATTTTCCCTTTTTATAATCTTTGCCTTCTTCATATCTTCAGGCGTTAATTCCTTTTCCTTTGTAGTTTGGTCTTACCTATACTAAGATACTCGACCAAGGCATTGATACGGTAGCTGAGCTTGAACTTCTCCGGGCTGAAGCATCCTCTTTCCAGTCAACCCTCAAGGGTATCACCACGGAGAAAGATAAGGCCCATAAGCGAGCTCAAGCTCTTTCTAAGGAGTTGTCCCTCTTACAGACTCAAAGCAAGCAGGATGTAGCCAGGATTAAGCGCCTGGTGCTAGAGGTGGAACGGATGGAGCGCGAGCTGCCAGATGTCGGAGTGCAGGCTTGCATTAAATCCTTATTCACTTCTTCTCCGGGTCAAGAGTTCCTGGAAACTCTTCATACTCAGTGGCTATCCAGCTTCTTAAAGAGCTCGAGCTTCCTCTGTGCCATGGGGCCGCACATCCCTCATTTCATCGACCACGGCTTCAGCAATGCCGTAGCCGAGCACTCAGCCCCGGGGTTTAATGGAACCTACTCTCGTGAGTTCCACTTGGACCGGCTCGCTACTCCTCCAAAATTCTTGGGGGATCCTAAGGAGAGCCCTGATAGTCCTTGGTGGCTACCCGGAATGAGTCAGGCTATCACCAAGCTGCAGGCTGTCAAGGTAGGTATGGCTGATCTAAAGCCTCTGGAGCGTCTGGTTTATCCTTATGACTCCGCTCCAAACCGCAGTAGATGGAGGAACTGGCGTTGCAGACACCATGGGAGGTACTACGGGTCCAGAGGAGGGCGGAGGATCTAGCAATCATGCTGCTGAGGAGGATGGCATTGTTGGAGGAGTTGAGGTCGAGGGGGCTATTGCTGAAGGGGATGCTGTTGAGACAGCAGTTTAAGTTTCACATTTCTATGATCACATCAAACAATTTATTTTTCTGTTGTTTTGCTACACTCTTTACTTTCTGCTCATAATACTTGCTCTCCATACTTTGTAGGGGACCCCACACTCCTGGATATGTGGGGGCTTTTTGCAGTAGTCATATTAGCTTGGTGTTGGATGTTTTTGTTGTCTTTCTCTTTCGTGCATGAGTAACTTACAAGACCAGCAAAGAATGTGTTGGAGGTGTGGCTCTTTTCTTCCCCCCTTTTGTTGGTCTTGTAGGCTACGTTGAAACCACTCCTTGACTGTACAGTTTTTGTTTTTTATTTCGGGTGCCTTGGTTGTGGGAGGTCATCCTCCCTCTTCTCTTAACTCCCGAATCATAAAACATGTTTTCTTCATCATATGGTCTTTGTAATTCTCAAGCATGGTTAGGGCTTTCTGGAAGGCTTCGGTTTTCTGAGCCTCTACGTATTTCTTACTCTCTTATTCCTAAAAGATCTTAATTCACAAAATCTTCTCATTTCAGTAACCCACTTGGGTCTCAAGTAAAGTGAGGGCTCTCTGGAGCACCTCGGCCTCTAGGCCTTTGAGTGTCTCTCACTCTTATTCTTAAAAGATTTTAATTCATAAAATCCTCTCATTTCAGTAACCCACTTGGGTCTCAAGTAAAGTGAGGGCTCTCTGGAGCACCTCGGCCTCTAGGCCTCTTATTCTTAAAAGATTTTAATTCATAAAATCCTCTCATTTCAGTAACCCACTTGGGTCTCAAGTAAAGTGAGGGCTCTCCGGAGCACCTCGGCCTCTAGGCCTTTGAGTGTCTCTCACTCTTATTCTTAAAAGATTTTAATTCATAAAATCCTCTCATTTCAGTAACCCACTTGGGTCTCAAGTAAAGTGAGGGCTCTCTGGAGCACCTCGGCCTCTAGGCCTTTGAGTGTCTCTCACTCTTATTCTTAAAAGATTTTAATTCATAAAATCCTCTAATTTCAGTAACCCACTTGGGTCTCAAGTAAAGTGAGGGTTCTTTGGAGCACCTCGGCCTCTAGGCCTTTGAGTGTCTCTCACTCTCGTTATAGTTATATTCATACATCGCATGTTCAAATATGAGAAAGATAACCAAGACATAATAATTCTGAATAATTCTTTCTTCAAAAAGGGATAAGGCTTCATTGCTTTATTGTCAATTTTCAACATAGGCCATAGATAACCTACGCCGGTCTCATTAAAAACCTCTTTACGGAAAAGCCCCAAAGGGGAAACCCGTAGAGAGGGAAAAAGAGCTCCGGTGAAGCCACAAAATACACCAAGCAAAGTATGAATCAATGCAAAAAATCACAAAACAAAAGTTATAGATGGTCTCAAGACCTTACACTGTCTTCAAATAAAGAATCTCTTCAAATGGCAAACGTTCCAGGGTCTAGCTATGTCAACCCCCTCCATACTCTGCAGTCTGTATGCTCCTCCTTTCAGCACCTGTGTGATTTTATAGGGTCCCTCCCAGTTGGGCTCCAGCTTTCCTGTGTTTTTCAGGGCTTCCGCTCTTCTCAGCACCAGGTCACCTGCTCTGAAGGACCTCGGGATCACCCTTCGATCATATGCAGCTTTAATTCTGCTTTTATATCTTTCAGCACGTACCCTAACCATCTCTCTTTCTTCTTCCATCAAATCTAGAGCCTCTCTCATCAATCTTTCATTCTGATGTTCTTCAAATTGGGCAACTCGGTGCGATCGTAAAACGGCCTCTGGAGGTATCACCGTCGTAGCTCCGTAGACCAGCTGAAATGGGGACTCTCCAGTTGCTGTCTTCGGGCTAGTTCTATATGACCATAATACATTATCTAACTCGTTTACCCATCCTCCTCCTATCTTTGTCAACCTAGTTCGAATCCCATCTACTATTGTTCGATTAGTAACCTCCACCTGTCCGTTAGCTTGAGGATGAGCTACAGAAGTGAATCTCTGTATTATGTTCAATCTTGCACACCATCCTCGCACATTTTCGCCATTAAATTGTGTTCCATTATCGGAGACCAATATTCTGGGTACTCCGAATCTACAGCAGATTTGTTTTTTCAAGAATTTAATCACATTTTCTTCATCTATCGTAGCTAGGGGAGCAGCTTCCACCCATTTGCTAAAATAGTCCACTGCTACTATTAGAAATTTTCTCCCTCCGGAGGCCGGAGGGAAGGGTCCTACCAAGTCGATTCCCCACTTAGCGAAGGGACAGGGAGAGTGCATCGCTCCCATCTCTTCCGCAGGGGTCCTTATCAATGGAGCATTTTTCTGACACTTGACACATTTTCTCACAAATTCTGTAGCATCTTTTGTCATGGAGGGCCAGTATAACCCAGCCCTTAAAACTTTCTTCACCACCGCTTTGTATCCTTCATGACTGGCTGCATCACCTTCGTGGATCTCTCTAAGTGTGTACATAGCTTCTCTAGTTGATATACACCTCAAATATGGGTGTGTGAATGATTTCTTGTATAAGTGCCCTCCGATAATACAATATTTGATCCGAAGGGCTCGGGTCTCTCTGGTGGTAGGGGCATCTGCTCCCTTGGTGAGTTCTATCCATATAGCTCTTCTCCAATCATCTTCCTCTTAAATGGAGCCAATGGGGTTCTCCAGAGTCTCTCTTTCTGCAACTACTAGAGTTACTGTTCCCTGTCCATCAAACTCTGTGGAGCTAGCGAGTTTGGAGAGGCTATCCGCCTGCATGTTCTTCTCTCGGGGTATCTGGACTACCTCGCACTCTTGGAATTTGCCCATCACCGCTTTGGCACGTTCCAAATAAGCAGCCATCCTGCTATCTTTGGCTACATATTCACCATTCACCTGTTGAACAACTAATTGGGAGTCTGAGTATAGAGTTACCTTTGGAGCTCCCAATTCCAATGCCATCTCCATCCCTCTGATCAAAGCTTCGTACTCTGCTCCATTATTTGAGGTCATGAATTGAAACCTCACTGCGAATTGTAGGTCCTCTCCTCGAGGGCCTGTCAACACAATCCCTGCTCCACATCCACTCAGGGTCACTGAGCCATCTACATACACCTTCCATCCCTCAACCTCTTCTGGTTTAGTCGACTCTTGGATGAAATCTGACAAAGCTTGAGCTTTTATAGACTTCTGTGGCTCGAAATCTACGTCATATTCTTGGAGCTTGATCGCCCACTTTACCATCCTTCCAGAGAGGCCTGCTCGCCCTATAACCTGTTTCAACAAGTAATTAGTGCGGACCAGTATTTTGTAAGAAAGGAAATATGGGCGCAGCCTCCGCGCTGTAACTACCACAGCCAGAGCAGCCTTCTCAATTTCTGAGTATCGATTTTCGGCCCCCTGAATGACCTTACTGACATAATAAATAGGGTGCTGCAGAGATCCCTCTTCTTTGACTAAGGCAGTGCTTAGTGAGAATTCCCCTACGGAGAGATACAAAATGAGGGTATCTCCTGGAGAAGGCTTCGTCAGCTTCGGCAACTGAGACAAATGGTGCTTCAGGTCTTCAAAGGCCTTTTGGCATGTTTCGCTCCATTCAAACCTGGTCCCTTTCTTAAGAATTTTAAAGAAGGGATGGCTCTTTTCAGCAGACCTGGCTATGAATCTGCTCAATGCTGTAATCCTCCCATTGAGTGTCTGGAGCTCATTTATGTTTCTTGGTGGCCGCATGTCTAGTACAGCCTTCACCTTGGCTGGATTCACCTCTATACCTCTTTGAGTGACCATATATCCGAGGAACTTCCCTGATTTTACTCCAAAAGAGCATTTGGCTGGGTTCAACTTGATGCCGTTTTCTCGAATTACTTGGAAAATTTCTTCCAGATCCTCTATATGTTGATCTGCTTTCACACTCTTAGCCAACATATCATCTACATATATCTCCGTGTTTCTCCCTAGCTGCTTTCGAAAGACAACATCGACCATCCTCTGATAGGTTGCTCCGGCATTGATTAATCCAAATGGCATCCGAACATATCCGAACGTTCCACAGGCTGCTATGAAGCACACTTTGGGGACATCTGCAGGATTCAGTTGGATTTGGTGGTACCCTTGGTATGCATCCATCATGCTTAGCAACTCAAAGCCTGAAGTTGAATCCACTAGCTGATCTATCCTTGGTAGCAGGTAGTGGTCCTTAGGGCATGCCTTGTTGAGGTCCCTGAAATCGATGCACATTCTCCACTTTCCTCCCCCTTTAGGCACTAGCACGGCATTGGAGAGCCATTCTGGGAATTGGACTTCTAATACATGCCCTGCTTTCAATAGCTTCTCGACTTCTTCTTTCACAATGTTATTCTTCTCAATCCCGAAATTTCGTAGTTTTTGTTTTACGGGCCTTGCCTTTGGATCAACATTAAGGCAATGTATTGCTATCTCCGGAGGGACTCCTGTCATGTCAGCTGGAGAAAATGCAAATATATCGGAATTTCGACGTAATGTAAATATTACCTTCTCTGTGAGTTCAGGCCCAGTTGGGTACCTATTTTGGTAACAAAGCCGAGTTTTCCTGGAAAGAGCTCCACGCTCATCAATTCCTCGTCTGTTTTAACATTCACTTGTTCAGGTGCTGCTCCCTCTACTTTCTTCCTCTTGACCTCAGGGTCATCTCCTCTCGTCCGCTCCAGGCCCCTAGTTAGGGGTCTATCTGCCATCTTTACGAACTCTGCATAGCACTTCCGTGCTTGGTACTGGTCTCCTCTCACTTCTCCCACCCCTGTGGCTGTAGGGAATTTCATTTTCATATGAAATGTGGAAATGATTACCTGAAAAAGATTCAGGCTGGGTCGTCCCATCACAACATTGTACGACGAGGGAATGTCTACAATAAGGAACTCCACCACATGGACCTTCCGAGCTGGAGCGTCTCCCAATCCTACCTGTAACATCACTGACCCCAAAGGTTGGATTGCACCTCTGGAGAAACCATACAGAGAGGTATCTACAGGGCGCAGCTTCACACTCAGCTCCATTCTCTTAAAACATTCAAAGAACATGATGTCAGCCGAACTCCCCGTATCTACGAAGATTCGAGCAACATCGAATCCCGCTATGTCGGTAGTGATCACCAGAGCATCGTTGTGATCTTCCTTAACTCCCTTCACATCCTCTGGGCCAAATTGGATATTGGGCGTCTCCGTCATACGTCCCACTTCTCTTAACTGGCTCCCTTGCTCTGCTCTTAGAGCCCAGACATTTTGCTTCCTCTTCCGAAAATAATCTCCATCAACTGGCCCTCCCACTACCATGTGGATTACTCCTCTCTTTGGTGGGGGAGGGGGCATATCCTCAGCTGACTCTCTGGTTTCCTTCTCTTCTGGTTTTCTTTCATGATCTTTCCGCTTCTGCCCTCGAGGGCCCTGCCTATCTCTGAATATAAATTCTTTTAGATGGCCCGCTTGGATCATCCTCTCAATCTCGTCCTTCAAGTGGTAACATTGATTTGTATCATGCCCATATTCATTGTGGAATCGGCAAAATCGATCAGACTTGGGTTTCTGAGGTCCTCGATTTCTGGAATATGGGAATTTCAAGTCTGGATGGTCTCCGGCTACCTCCAGTACTTCAGCAGGCTCAATCCTCAAGGGCGTGTATTTCTCGAACCTCCCACGAGGGCCAGACCGGGGACCTCCGGAGGGATTGCTATCTCTTGTTGATCCAGAGGTCCGAGGGACCTCTGGGCTGGATCGTCTGGAGGGACCTTCCCTTCTTCTCTCTCGATCTGGTGGCCTAACCTCCAGCCTTTTGGCCTTACGGACCTCCTCTAGAGTGAGGTACTTCTCTGCCCTGTGCAGCAGCTCATCGAAATTCTTAACTGGCTTCTTAGCTAAGGAGGAAAAGAAATCTCCATCTCGTAATCCGTTAGTGAGGGCGTTGATCTTCACCTCCGGAGAGGCTGTAGGGACCTCTAGAGCTGCCGGATTGAACCTCCGGAGAAAAGCTCTTAAGCTTTCGCTCTCCCCCTGCCTCAGATTGAAGAGGGTCAAGGTGGCCCGTGGCTGTCTCCGGGCACTTGCAAATTGATGGAGAAATAACTCACTGAATTCTTCCCAGGATCGGATGGTATTAGGTTCTAGTTGAGTGAACCATTGCTGCGCTGCTTTCGCTAGGGTGGTCAGGAACACCCTGCACTTAATTCCTTCTCCGTAGCGATGTAATAGCGCAGCGTTCTCAAATCTTATTAAGTGTTCGTAAGGGTCTGCCGTACCGTCATACTCAAAATTAAGGGGCTTGAAATTGAATGGTAATTCATCCTGTAATATGTTAGGGGAGAACTGGCATCCGGATGTGTGAGCGGATCTACTGGTTCGGTTGTTCATCTGTCTCCTCATATCCTTCATCTCTTTCTGCAGAGCCTGTAGCTGGTCGCTAACTGGCCCTCCGTAGGTATCATCAGTGCTTTCTTCTGTCTCAAGGGGTTCTGTCCCTCGGGGCGCCGGATCTGCGTTCCTTCTAGTGCTCCGAAGGGGAATGCTTCTTTCCGCACGCGAGGGCACTTTATCATCCTCCTCCACTCGTATCCCCATCTCCTTGGACAAAACTTGGGAGGTTCCAGGTGCTTCATCCTGGGGTCTATGGGCCGGTACCTCTGGATTCCCCGGTGCAGCCTTGGGAATTTGGTCCCTTTGATCTGCAAAGGCTTTATCTACAGCTTGCTTGATGAGGGCGTACAATTGATCGGGAGAGATCAAGAGTGTCCCTGAGTCTGGAATATCCTCTCGCTGAGGATCTGCGGTCTGGAACTCTGGGGTTTCAAGGTTCCCTGTTATTCCCTTCCGGACCGGTAAGGGATGATTTTCGTCACCTAAATCTGGAGTGGGTGCCAATGGCTGATTTGCTCCAGAAGGAGTATGGATTGGGTTTTTCCCCCGGCCTCCCATTGGTGGGGGGTCAGTCGGCAAAGGGGAATTCCCCCCTGGAAGATTCTTCTTTCCAGAAGTAGATGTTTTGTCTCCGCCACCCATTTGCTCGAACAGGTAGAAATTCGTGAGAAAATCTTTCAACTCTTTCCCACAGACGGCGCCAGTTGATGTGCCAAAATTTGCACGAGAGGATTATGTATCCTCGGGATTAAATGTCCTGTTCTTCGAACACGAATAATTGCTTCGAGTGTGTTGCCTTCGCTCAAAACCTTCAAGAACCTGCAAAGAACACGCCGGAGGGGAGTCCGGCGTGGACACTCCGATGCCTAAGTCAGTATAGGGCTTATTAATCTCTTCCAAGGATCTCAAGATCCTTGATGTATCAAAATAGTTCTCAAAAGATTTCCGAAGGGTATATTGTATTCATTGTATTAAGTGTGTAGTGTACGAGTGTCTAACCTGGAAATCTCCTCGATTTTACCTATTTATAGAGATGCTTGCTGGAGAGGAAGTCAAGCCTTCCTCCTTTTCCGGAACTACCCGCAAGACTCGGTCCTGCGGAGTGGACGAAGCCTTCTTTCCTCCACTTCCCAAAGACTCGGCCATATCCCTTCTCCTTTGACTTGGTTCCCCAGATAATAGAGGATAAGGTCCACTTTCTATTGAGTCTAAGCCGAAAATAGCGGAACCTCCCTACATTCAAGGCTCACGAACTTTCACCAAAAGTAATTCTTCTGGAAGCTTCTCTTTAGCCGAAGCTCCCTCCAAAGGGATCTCCCGAGAGGATTTCCCCTCAGAGAGTATTACATAATCTGATCCTTTCACTTTTATCTTATCCCCTATACACGTGTCGACTCCTTATTAGGTGACATTTTTAGGCCGCATCACAGTGAAAGAACTGTTTTATTCAAAACGTGGGTGGTTTTTAATGTTTGTTTAAGGCTGGGGGTTTTTCGAGATAGATCATGTCCCAAAAAGTTTAATGCAAACAAGAGTTAAATCTTAGCATTTAATGCATGGAAAGTGACCTTTTGGGTGGGAGACAAATTAAATCCCAGAAAGGTGAAAACTGTATTTCAATGGGACATATTTCGAAATAGACAATGATCACCTAAAATAGGTGCTTATCAGACCAAGATTTGGTTTGATAGCCAAGACAACTTATCTGACCCTACATGGACAAGTGTCCTGAAGAGCTGTGGACAAGTGTCCTGAATTTCAAGGGACAAGTGTCCTGAAGAAGTAACGTCATCTTTTCTGAGTTTCAGTAGACTTGACTAAGTCTGCTGAAGTTTGAGTTTATTTCCCCCTTAATGAATGAACTTCTTTGGACTCATTTGTCCAACTTCCCTGGATCAAGAAGACCCAACTCTGCTGATAATTCCAGGAACCTTGCCTCTACAAGTGGCTTAGTTAGTATATCAGTTTTTTGATGATTTGTGTGGATCTTCACTAACTTAATATCCTTCTTCTCTACATGATCTCTAATGAAGTGATGCTTGATGTCCACATGTTTGCATCTTGTGTGCAAGACATGATTTTGTGATATAGCAATGGCACTATTGTTATCACAGAATATTGGCACTTCAGTAGAGTTGACTTTGTAGTCTCTGAGTTGTTGTCTCAGCCAAATGATTTGAGCACAACAACTTCCAGCAGCAACATATTCAGCTTCAGTGGTGGAGGTAGCCACTGTGTTTTGCTTCTTGGAAAACCATGATATGAGTTTGTTGCCTAAGAATTGACAGGTTCCTGAAGTGGATTTTCTGTCAATTCTGCATCCTCCATAATCAGCATCTGAGTAGCCAGTTAACTCAATGTTGTCATCAGCAGGGTACCAAAGGCCTAGATTTTCAGTGCCTTTGAGATACCTCAAGATCCTCTTTGCAGCCTCAAGGTGGCTTTTCTTAGGATTTACTTGAAACCTTGCACAAACACCTACTGCAAAGGTGATGTCAGGCCTGCTGGCAGTGAGGTAGAGGAGTGATCCAATGATTCCTCTATACTCAGTGGAGTTGGTTGGAACACCACTTTCATCAGGATCCATCTTCCAATTAGTATTCATGGGGATCCTCACTGGCTTGCTTGATGTACACCCAAACTTCTTGACCATCTCTCTGGTGTACTTAGCTTGGTTGATGAAGATTCCTTCTTTTGATTGCTTGACTTGTAGACCCAAAAAGAAGTTCATCAACCCCATCATGGACATCTCAAACTTGCTTTGCATGAGCTTGGAGAATTTCTCACACAACTTCTCATTAGGGGATCCAAAAATTATGTCATCTACATAAATTTGGACAAGCAAGATGTCCTCTCCTTTAGAGATTCTGAAGAGGGTTCTGTCTACAGTTCCCTTGGTGAATCCATGATCCAAGAGGAAATGTGACAATGTGTCATACCAAGCCCTAGGGGCTTGCTTGAGTCTATATAGAGCCTTCTTCAGCCTGTATACTTGGTTTCCAATCTCAAAACCTGGTGGTTGCTCCACATAGACTTCTTCTTTCAAGACTCCATTCAGAAAGGCACTCTTGACATCCACTTGGTACACTTTGAACCTCTTGTGGGCTGCATAGGCTAGGAAAAGCCTTATTGCTTCTAGCCTTGCCACAGGTGCAAATGTCTCATCATAGTCAATGCCTTCATGCTGGCAGTAACCTTTTGCCACTAGTCTTGGTTTGTTTCTGACAATCACATCATTTTCATTTTTCTTGTTCTTGAATACCCACTTGGTTCCAATAACATCTTGATGTGAAGGTCTATCCACCAGTTCCCATACTTCATTTCTGGTGAATTGATTCAGTTCTTCCTGCATGGCTGTGATCCAGTTGGCATCTTGAAGTGCTTCTTCAATATCACTTGGTTCTTGTTCTGATAAGAAACAACAAAACATAGCACTTTCACCATGAAAACTTCTGGTTTTGACTCCTATCCTTGGGTCACCAAGTATCAGATCAGTAGGATGGTCATACAACCAAGTTCTTCTTTTTCTGATCCCTTCAGTAGAGTTGTCCTCTACTGAGGTTGAGTCATTTTGATCATAAAATTCAGGATAATTTAGTGCAGGATCTAATTCAGGATCATAATCAGGGGTGTTGTCCTCAATGTCAGGGACATTGGCATTTTCAACATTTTGAGTTCCCCCTTGATTATTTGACCCATTAACTACCTCAGCAGGAACTGCTTCTTCATTGGTAGTTGTTACCTGGATGTGAACTGGGATTGGGTCATTCAGTTCACCATTTCCATCAGCAGGATTTGTCTCAGGAAGGTTGCCTTCAGGATTGTTGTCCAATATAGTATATTCAGGTAGATTGGCTTGGACAACATCTATGAATTCAGTGTCTTTGTCTTTTAGGCTCAATCTGGTTGTCCTCTGTGTGATTTCTTCAGGTTCCAAATTATCATACCTGATCTCAAAGATAGATTCATCAAACACAACATGAGGTGTTTCTTCCACTATAAGGGTTTTCTTGTTGTAAACTCTGAAACCTTTACTGATTTGAGAGTATCCAAGAAATACTCCCTCATCAGCTTTGCTATCAAAGGCTTTTAACTATTCTTTCCCATTATTGTGAATGAAACACTTACAACCAAATATATGAAAATATGACACTTTAGGCATTCTTCCTTTCCAGAGTTCATAGGGGGTTTTGCCTTGCCCCTTAGTAATTAAACATCTATTTTGAGTATGACAAGCTGTGTTTATGGCTTCAGCCCAAAACCTCTTAGGTAAATTTGAATCAGCAATTAAAGTTCTAGCAGCTTCCTTTAATGTTCTATTCCTTCTTTCTGCAACTCCATTTTGTTGGGGAGTTCTAGTTGCTGAGGTTTCATGAGCTATTCCATTAGATGTGCAATACTCATTGATGTATGAATTTATGAACTCAGTGCCTTTATCAGATCTTATCTTGATAATGCTAAGGCTTTTCTCATTTGACAGTCTCTTGAGAAGTTCAGATAGTTTAACTTGTGTTTCCTTCTTACTAAGGAGAAATACTACCCATGTGAACCTAGAGAAGTCATCTACTACAACCAATGTGTATTTTATACCATTTATACTTGAAGGGGTGATTGGTCCAAAAAGATCCATATGTAGAAGTTCAAGTACCCTTTCAGTAGAAATGACTGGTTTACCTTTGAATGAGGCTTTAATCTGTTTTCCCTCTTGACATGGTTTACACACATGTTCTTTTATGAAAACCTCATTAGGTAGTCCTTTAACTAATGCATTTCTAGAAAGTTTGTTCATTGATTTGAAGTTCAGATGATTTAGCCTCTTATGCCATAACCAGCTTTGTTCACTAGTACACTTAGCAATGAAACATGCAGCATCAGTAGACTTGTCTCAGTCTGCAAAATACACATTTCCCTTTCTAGTTCCAGTCAATAGAGTTTGTTGAGTTTGATCCTTAATTAAGCATTTTCCACTTGAGAACTCAACTTTAAAATCTTTATCACAGAATTGACTGATACTTAGGAGATTATATTTGAGACCAGCTACATAAGATACATTGGTTACTTTGATGTTACCAATCATCAAAGTACCATAACCTTTAGTTGTTGCTTGTGAGATGTCTCCAAAGGTGACATTTGGGCCTTCTTTTTCAATAAAATCAGTGAGGAGTTCCTTGTTCCCAGTCATGTGCCTTGAGCATCCACTGTCAAGGTACCATGCTGTCTTTTTGTTCATGCTCCTCTTCTTGTGGCCCACTGGTACCTGCAATTAGATAGGTTTAGGTACCCTTTGAGTTTTGGGTCCTGAGAGGTTAGCTGTACCTTTTGGAACCCACACTTGCCTAATTACCCTGATTGATTCAAGGTGGCTAAGTTGTTTTCCTTGTGCATACACTTTCTTTCCTTTGAATGCCTTTGGGAAAGTATGTGTGAATGTGTTAACTCTTTAAGTTTCAGGGGAGTTGTCAACTCTCCTGAACTTATGAGTCCTTTGTGCAGCTTGATAAAATCTTTGAGGAAAGGCATTTTTATGACCATTACCCTTTGGCATGAAGGGTTTTGGTTGTCTCATTTTATTCTGCCTTTGAGGATAGTTTTCCTTAGGTCTATTCAGTTGAGGCTTTCTCAGATGAGTTGGCCTAGGCTGATTATACATTGGATAACTTCTCTGAACATTGTTCAGGAGAGTTGCCCTTCCATTGGGTCTACTCTGCTGACTAACATTCCTCTTGTGTTCAGGAGCCTTGACCTTTTCCAAAGGTTTAGGTCTAGTCTCCTGAAGCACTAAAGTAGGCATTTCATTCATCTTGCCCTTTCCTTTGTTCAGTGGTTGAATTATTTCATTTTCAGCTTGTTGTTCCACTGATTTGACAAAGATTTTCTTAGTGTTACTTGTAGAAGCAACACTAAGACAAGGTGAAGATTCAAATGGATCAAAACCTAATCCACTTCTTTGAGCCATAGGTCTTTGATAACTCTGAATTTCCTCTATTGCTATAGAGGACTTGTTCAAAGCAGACATCTTTAATTTCAGTCTCTCTTCACTTGATTTAAGAATATCATATTCATGTGAGAGATTTTCAAACTTGGCATTTAGAATTTTTAGTTCAAAGTCTTTTCTTTTCTGAGAAAGTAGTTGATTGTCAATCTCCTTTTGTTGGTCAACTATCCTGAGATTTGCTTCCTTAAGCTCTCTCAAGGCTTGTTGATACAACTCAGTAGATTTGACATCAACAGCTATCTCAGAGTTTTTGGTAAGTTCAATAGCCAATCTTTCATTTTCTCTCACACAGTTATCATGAAATTCTTGTAATCTAGTGAAATCTTCCATCAACTTCCCAAAGGAAAGTTTCAAGTTGACTTCACTAGTGTTCTGTGATAAAAATGATGGTGAGCTAGAAGTGGAGGATACCTCATCATCCTCAAGAGCCATGTTGCACACATCATCATCATCATCATCACTGTTTGAGAACAGTCCATCAGAAGAGTTGAAGCTTTCAGCATTATCAGATTCTTCACCAGCCATCATGGCTTTTCTATTGGTGAACTTTCTGTCTCTTTTAGCTTGTCTTTCTCTTCTTTCTTTAGAGCTCAGTTCAGGGCAGTCATACTGGAAGTGCCCTTTCTTTTTGCAATTGTAGCACAGGTCTTCATCATCATCCTTCTTGGATTCATCTCTTCCTTTTGATGATGAGGGGTCAGCTCTACTGGACCTTCTCCTATCAGAGTACTTGTCCTCTGATCTTTTCTCTTTAGGCTTTTTGTCCTTGGCCTGATCTTCAGGGGAGTTGTATCTTCTCCTGATGAATTTGTTGTCTTGGTAGAATTTCTTGTATATACCAAACCTTGTGATCAGCTTGTCAAACCTTCTAGCCATCAAGGCTAGTTCTTCCTTCATTTCAGTCTTTGAGACTGACTTTGATGATCTGGGAGTGGGTTGCATTTCAGGTTCAGCAGCTTTGGCTTTGAATGCCACTCCCTTAGTAGGATTTGAAGGTTCCTCAACAGGTTTTCTTCTATTGAGGTCGAACTCATAGGCTTTGAGTTCTGAGAAGATTTGTTGCATGGGCATGGAGGAGAGATCCTTGGTATTCTGCATCATCACAGTATAGACATCCCACTTTTGAGTGAGACTTCTCAAGATCTTCAATCCAACTTCTCTCCTGGAGTAAACTTTGCCCAATGAGTTGATTTCATTCATCACATCAGTGAATCTACCAGAAAATTTGTCAATGGACTCATCAGCTTCCATTGAGAACTGCTCAAATTTTTGCACAGCAACTTGGAGCTTGTTCTCCTTGATCTTTTCTGTACCCTCACACATCTCAGCAAGAGTATCCCAGATTTCTTTGGCTGTGGTGCAATGGTAGACTCTTCCCATGACTGCATCTGAAATTGTTTGATAGAGGGTATTCATGGCAAGATAATTTAGATTATCTTTCCTCTTTTCATCAGCAGTGAAGTCATCCTCATCCTTGGGAATCAGTTCCCTTACATCTGCTCTTTGCTCATCTGTTACCCTGGGGTTAGTTTGGGTAAACACAAAAGGTCCTCTTGTGATTACTCTTAACATGTCAGTATGAAGAGATGCAAGATGAGCCCTCATTCTAATTTTCCAGAAATCATAGTTGTCTATTGAGAACATGGGCAATTTATGATGTGAAATGTGATTGACTGGATTTGTGGCCATGTTGTCCAATCCTTGAACAGCAGGTGGAGGAACAGCATTGTTGTTGGCCATATCTCAAGAATAATCAGTTAGTCAACAAGTAATAGATTTCAGATAGAGATCAGTTCAGTGACCACACAAATATGTGAATTTTTTGAAAATCAAGATGGATTTTCAGAGGCAGTGGTCTTTGAACCCCTGCTCTGATACCACTTGTTGGTCCTGAAAGGAGTATATAACAAGTGTATGGGGGGGGAAATACACTTGTATGCAAATCTTTTCAACTTATGATCAAACCAGAGCTCAGCAAGGTTGTCTTGGACAACTCTGCTGAAGATGATAAACTTCTTCTAAGATAATCAAACTCTGCTGTATTTAACATTTAATTCAAAGAAAATTAGGATGAAAGAATTATTAAATTACAGACCGATCAACATTGTTGAAAAATTGACTAAGTGGGATGATTAATTTGTAAATTACCACTCTCATTGCGACACCTTCATTTTTAATTTGTAAATTAAACTACTTTTGGGTGTGTTTCCACGAATATGCTAATGATGCTTGAGATTCGAATCTCACCCACGGGTCTATTTTTTTTTTTTTTTTGGTGGCTTTTTTCTTTCTTTTTGTATTCTAGTGTTTCGGGAATGTTATAATGCCCACCGGTGGGCACTATTTTTTGTGCTAGGTGGCATGCCACATCATTAAATTGTGTAATTTTAGATTATTTATTTATTTCGTATATTTTTCATAAAAATAGGAATAAAATATTTCCTTATCTTTTATCATATATTTCCATGTAAATAGGAATAAATTATTTCCATTAACAAATTAAAAAATAAGTTTTATATCCTTCCAGAATTAATATTTCGGTCCCAGAATTTTCTTTTACAAACATGAGTTTTTACAAAGATGATTCATTTAAACACACGTACACTGATAAATTCATGTTACAAAGATGATTCATTTAAAAAATTCCTGTTACACTATTAATAAATTAAAAAATACGCATATCCTTTCATGCTGTTTTTCATGCGGATCGACCTCAGATTTATGTTTTAGATCCTAAGGGGTCTGCTTATTCATTTTTTACTTTGCTTTCATTGGGATTTCCATACTTTTTTTTGCTTTTTTTTACGGGTCATACTTTCATTTCTATTGTTATGTAAATTTATTTTTTTTGCGAAAACTTTACTTATGCATATGTTTTACATGCGTAGAATGAATGTGTATGGTATCTTCAATTATTTACAAGCTCTGCTACAATGGATATAATTACAGAGTTGATACTGTGACATGAGAAAATTCTGAATACTTTGATTTATAGAGAAACAAAAAAACTCAATTTAATACGCAACATTAAAAAAAAACATAAATAAGATACAAATTGACAGTAACATGCTTCGTAAAGTTGATACTCATCCATCTGTTGAAACTACTTTGGAGGACCACTTAGAAGGGGAGGAACAAGCTATGGAGGATCAAATGGATCTGAATATGGGGACTAACTACTCAATTTAGTTGGATAACTCTTTTGGGGCGAATGGTTGAGAGGGTTGTATGATCTAAGGGAAAAATAGGTACCCGTTTACCTTCACGACACATTTTGGGTTGGAATGATATCTACGTAGAGAAGTGAGGGGATGCACACTTATTTTGACGAGTTCGTTCACTTGAGGAGCACGCTAAAATAGTTCATGGAATAGTATGAAATGACTATCGCTAATAAGATTCAGAAGGAATTTATGGCGTACTATAAATCAAAGAACACAGTGATTCTATGCGATTCGTCTTTCGGTTGGGAAGAGACATTCCAGAAGGCATACACTTTTTCAATTTTCAGACTCGTTCAAGCTGAAATCTGGCGCATGATATGTTGTCATATTGTTCCTCGAACTAAAGACGAGGCGTTGGAGGACCTAGATGAACCCGATATTGAAAATTATAGTGTTCTTGAAAGAAACCTTGTGAATGATTTCTTGTTCAGGGAGTTCACCTACAATGTTCAGTGGAGGCCGGATGGGGAGTACATACAATGCAACTACAAGAAATTTGAATTCAGGGGGATATTGTGTTGCTACATCATGAAAGTGTTGGCTCAAAAAGATATCCGAACGACAGGTACGTGTTACGAATATGGAGAAAAGACGTGTTTCGCCCACATTCAACCGTGTTTTTTGTAGGAGGATAACCTCACATGACTGAAGAATCCAAAAAATTCAAAAAGTTGAAAAATACTTTCAACGGTGCACTTAGGGTTGTAAACGAATCGAATAATTTAGCTCGATTCGGTATTCGTATTTGAAATTTTATGATTCGAATTTGAATACAATTTTTTTTATTCGATTAATAAACGAATACAAAATTATAATATTTTGTTGGTCCTGAAAGGAGTATATAACAAGTGTATGGGGGGGGGGAATAAACTTGTATGCAAATCTTTTCAACTTATGATCAAACCAGAGCTCAGCAAGGTTGTCTTGGACAACTCTGCTGAAGATGATAAACTTCTTCTAAGATAATCAAACTACTAAGTACTATTGAGTACTTAGTTGAATAACTATCTAGGGGAGTTATAGGTGCGGAATAGTGGTTGGCCCTTTAAGTTTAGACTCCTTAAGTTTCTGAAATCACTTTGTCAATCCAATGCAGTCCAGTTTAGTTTCAGGGAACTTGTCCAAATCAGTTTTGCACAGTCTTTGAATATGTATCTTTTGAAAGATCAGTTTTGTGTGCAGTGTTGAATGAATGTGAGTACTTTGTAAGGTAAATCAACACAAGAGTTTATAGTGGTTCAGAGACTCAAGCTCCTACATCCACTTTCCCTGATTTAACAGGATAATTCCTTCACTCTTGGAATTAACTTGTTTTATAGTGCCAAGGTGCACTTGATCAATAACACCACTCCTTGGTGAATTGATCCCTAGGATGTCTAGAGTCCTAGTACCCTCTTCTCAACTCAGAACTGAACTGTTCTTCTCTCAACAGTCAGCTCCTACCACTTCTACTACTACAACCTTCTCACTTTCTCACTTGAAAGGGGTAAGGATTGAAGTAAGGTTCCAACTAATGAGATATCCTTTACAATGAAGATCAAGGTATAAGGATAGGATATCTCTCTAAGCTTATGTATGGATATACAACTGGGTTCAGCTTAGAAGAAGTGTTTGAAGACTAAGATAGTCTTTGACAGCTTTGAAAGCACTTTGACTTGTAGGATAGTTGGATATTCTTGTCAAGGTTGAGGTGCTTCAATGGTCTTCACACTCCTTGTATTTATAGACAAAATGGAGATTTGCCCGTTGGAGAGGCAGCCCCAAATTGCTATAAATGTCTTCCTTGAGTTCTTCAAACTGGAAGACAGATTCTTGATAGTGACATGTCCTTATTTGGGTAATAAACGGCTTGTAAGACTTTGTCTTCTTTCTGCAGCACTTTTCCCAATGTTTGACTTCTTGTTAGGACTTGGACATGGCTTCTGAAGGTTGATCCAATGATAGGACAACATTCCTTATCAAATGGACAACTCTCCTTATCACTATCAGCATTTTTGCCTTTCAGCAAGGTTGGCTTGCTCATTTTCAGATGACTTGGCTCTTTCCCTTTCTTTCACTTTAAGTTGATCTTAGCATGTTTCAATGAGGTTCTTTAAGGTATGGTTATCTCTAGCTTCTTCAGCATGGTTGACCTTTTGTTCTGGTTCAAGTTTGCAGAGACAACTCTTCTGGGACAACTCTCCTGATCAGAGTTTTTGACTAATTTTGTCCTTTTGAGCTTTGCAATCTTCTTCTTGCATAGAAATAACTCTTCTGGACAACTCTCCTGATCAAGGCCTTTGGTTTCATATGGAGTTTTCTTATCCTTAGAGTTTGTTCCAGACTTTGAGGCTTGAGGGGACTTGATCTTGATCATTTTGAAGTCATAGGTTCCCCCTCACAGTGTGCATCTAATCATCTAAGAGCTGCCTAACATATCAGCTTCTCATCTAGCCTTATGCTATGTGTTCTATCATATTTTGAACACAATCATCTTGACTTAGGCATGTCTCAGGGGGTTTTGGTATTTAATCAAAACATGTATCATTTTATTCCCAACATATTTGATTCGATATTCATTAGTATTCGATTTTATAATAAATATATATATATATATAATATTCTTAAGGTATTTAGTAAATTAAAATTTATATTTTTATTTAATTACTAATAATAAATTACAAAAAATAATGTTGTATAGAATACAAGTATACAAGTTACAACTGCAACAAGTACACAAAGCCCTAATTCCTTAAATCATTTTCAATTTCACATTTCCCCCTTGTTGGGATATTCATCCTACCCTCTGATTGTAATATACTTAGTTTTGATGGTCAAAACAAACCATGTAATCTAGTGTGAGAAAATATAATTTGTAATCTGTCATAAGTTACCTAATATGTTTATATAAAGTTTAGTAGTCTTAGTCATGTGGAATCAGCTGTATGTATATCAGTTGATATCACATCTGGATTAACACAAGTTTGCTCAAGATGAGAAGAGTAAAAGACTGAAGACTTGAAGACAAGGAAATTCATAAGTGAAATCAGATAACACAGTTCTTGTTTACCTTCATGAGATCAGCCGACTACATATGCCAGCTGATATGGACCTCAAACCTTAGAAGATCTTGTCAAGCCTAACACTTCAAAAAAGAACTGTTCATTTAATTTGATCTGCTAACAATATGCATTAAAGAAAAGGCAACAACCTTAAAGACAAAGAGAATGTCAGACCTCATTTGACAGATAAGACTCACAATCTAATCAACTCAGTTGACATGAACCAATAAGAAGATGTCAACACAGTTATTGAGTTGACTTGGACTAGGGCTGTCATGTTCGTACAATAACATTTAATGAGCATTAAATGCACATTCTTTTTATTTGTACCTGAACAAGTATGAATGATCAAATCGACAAAGATCATGTTCATACTTAAAAGATTTGGTGGCAACGACTAGTTTATCCAACGGCTAGTTCGAGCTCAAATCCTCTATAAATACAAGATTTTATCTCAGTGATAACTTACGAAAACTATACAAGTAAGAACTCACATCAATCGAGTAAAGTCCATACATCAGCTCACTGAATCATTAGAGTTCTTATAAAGTCAGTGTTCGATCCTGAGAATTCTATAGCTCTAAGTTTCCTACATCTAAGCCAGTATCCCAACTCTCATTCGTTTTGAAACTTAATGCAACAACACTTCACTGCATTGAAACTAACAATTAATTACTACTAAACAAGAAACATCAGTACATTTAATTTATTAACTCAACTAAATTTAGGTTGGTCATAGAGTACATGAACATCCGTATCAGGTTTTTTAGTTGGAAATTCTTATAGAACCAGATTAATCCTTTAAATTCTTATGAGTTGGCAATATCCACGTATTTTCTTGGTAATTTGCACTGTAATGTAAGGTAAAATTCACCTTCGAAAGAGTTGGTAAATAATAATGGACTTGAGTGTAGGCCTTCGAACATGAATAGATAATTGAACAGTAGAAATTGTTTCATTAAACCAAGACGAAGATTACAAACTTCACCTATGCAAATAAATAAGAGCAAAAGATTACAAACTCACTTAAACATCATATATATAATGCTAGTAAACACCCAAGAAATAAAACAAAAAACAAACATCATTTCTAGTTTTTCTTGTTCAGTTTTCTCAGGTTGCTCAAAACTTGAAGAAGACATTACTTGCTCTTGCTCATCGATCACAGGTTCCACCAAACTTGAAGAAGCCACATTCATACTACATCGATCTTCACTACGTATTTCTTCAGAGGTCGGGTTCCCACCAGAGCAAGCATTATATTGGGCACTGACCTGATGAATATTCCGTTGAAAGTAAGAATTATAAGCAACAATAGCTTCATTGTCCATCTGAAAAGACTTGTACATGCTGCCTTTACAACCAAGAACATGGGGTGCACATTCAACCCAACTATCATAGATTCCGACCCTTACACCCTTGAAGACAACGTAAAATTTCTTAGTACCCATTGTCTAAGTTTTTTGGATGAATAGAGAAGGGAGTTTATATAGAGAAATTTAGATTTAAGTGATGAAAAGAAGGAGAAGAAGACGGAGGAGGAGGCGTTCTAGGCAGATGAGGAGGAAGACGAATGAGGAGGAGGATGTTGGTCCCCTTTTCAGACGAGTTTTTCAGAGAAAATTTTGAACAACTATGAAAAGGGTCAGCTGATAGCAAGTAAAAGTTGTTATAGGTGCGTGTGTGCTAAGCTAAATAAGATAACTAGTCGACTAACTTACTAGGGGCCTAGGACTAACTTGTTAGCTGATGGTTATTGAACCTAGTTGAGTGCGGAAATGTGATATACCCATAATTATACTCGTTCATTTATGAAAAACCTTTGAAATATATCTTATGTTGGATCAGTTGAGTTGGTGTCAGCTGATAGGCTGAGTGCGTGCTAGATCAGCTTATACAAGATGTGTCTTTAAAACATGCTATGAAGTATGTATGAATATGACAGTTAATATAAAACAGTAAAGAACACATAGATTTTTAGTGGTTCGAATCTAAGTCCTACATTCACTCTCACAACCCAACTGTGAGGTTAATTCCTTAATACTTTAAGGTCCTTGGTACTTTAACGTCCCAAGAGAAGACGTCTTGCTACTTTATATTCTCAATAGAAGACTTTGAGCTTGATACACCACATGAGTGCAATTGACTCTACTTGTTATTGTAAGAACAAGTATTTTTACAGTGATTCACAACAAACTTGGCTTCTACACTACAAATAATAATTGAAATCGCGAGGAAAAATTGTGAGGGCATTTAATCCCTCACAAAATGGCGAGAGATTTTTCAAGGGGAGCAGATGGCGAGGAAAATACCAAGGGTTTTGAAAACCTTCGCCATTTGCGAGGGAATTACAAATCCCTCAGTATTTAACAAGGGATGGTAAGAGGGTTTAGGAAAATGGATATTCACTACAAGAAACAGGGGGAATAGCGACGGAAATTTTGCGACAAATCTAAATTTAATCGCTGAAATCAAATTTTAGCAACGAAATAAAAAAATTTGTCGCTAAATTGTTAGATTTAATATTTGCAACAAAATTTATATATTTCGTCGCTATATTAGCAACAAATTGCTTCATTTTGTTGTTAATAATCAAAACAGCAATGAAAAATATATTTCGTCGCTAATATTTTGCGATGAAATATAAATTTTCGTGGCTAAATTCTTGAAATTAATTTTTGCAACAAAATTTATATATTTCATCGTTATATTAACAACAAATTTCTTCATTTTGTTGGTAATAATCAGAACAACAATGAAAATTATATTTCGTTGCTACTATTTTGCGATGAATTAGAAATTTTCGTGGCTAATTTCTTGAAATTAATTTTTGCAACAAAATTTATATATTTCATCGCTATATTAGCAACAAATTGCTTCATTTTGTTGTTAATAATCAGAACAACAATGAAAATTATATTTCGTTGCTAATATTTTGCGATGATATATAAATTTTTGTGGCTAATTTCTTGAAATTAATTTTTGCAACAAAATCTATATATTTCATCGCTATATTAACAACACATTGCTTCATTTTGTTGTTAATAATCAGAACAGCAATGAAAATTATATTTTGTCACTAACATTTTGCGATGAAATAGAAATTTTCGTGGCTAATTTATTGAAATTAATTTTTGCAATAAAATTAAAATATTTTATCGCTATAATAGCAACAAATTGCTTCATTTTGTTGTTAATAATCAGAACAACAATGAAAATTATATTTCGTCGCTAATATTTTGCGATGAAATATAATTTTTTGTGGCAAATTTATTGAAATTAATTTTTGCGATGAAATAAAAAAAATTCATCACTAAACTAGCAACAAATTCTTTTATTTTGTTGTTAATAATAAGGACAACAATGAAAAATATATTTAGTCGCTATTATTTTACGATGAAATATATTTTTTGTGGCTAATTTCTTGGAATTAATATTTGCAACAAAATTAAAATATTTCATCGCCACACTTTCAACAAATTATTTTATTTTGTTGTTAATAATAAGAACAACAATGAAAATTATATTTCGTCGTTAATATTTTAGTGACAAAATTGAAATTTGAATGATTAATTTTGTGGATTTAATATTCGAGAGAAAATTAAAATATATTTTAATCACTATATTAGCAACACAATATTTTATTTTATTCTTAATAACCAGAACAATAATGAAAATTATATTTCGTCTCTGATATTTTAGTAATGAAATAGATTATTTCATGTTTAATTCTAATGAATTAAAAATGGTTGTCGTTTAAACATAATAAAGGAAAAAAAGTTTGAGTGCATGCACAATGTGAAATAATAGAGACGATTCCAACACTATGATGTTTGAAATAATAGGATCAATATAATTTCATTTACTTTTACACTATTAAGTTTTTTATTTGATTTATTTTGGGGTATAATTTTTTGATTTCATTTTGTATATTTTGTTTTATGTTTTTCTGTTTTCTTGATTTCATTAATTATTTATTGTTATTCCAGTCCGCTAAGAATGAGGGAAGAGTACTACTTCAACTATGCATATTAAATCAAGAAAATCGGTTTATATAATTAAATGTTTAATAATTCTCCATATTTGGTGTCTTATAAATCAGTTTGAATGTTTATAAAAATATTTATAAATATGATGATGCAAGTGAAGATGGACATAAAGATGAGAGGATGAAGATTGGATGTAATATTTATTATTTGTTTGGAATTGTTAAAGTAACATTGATTTTTTATAATTAGAATTGTTTTAAAAATTACAATATATATACAAAAATATATACATATATACAAGTTAAAAATTAATCAATTAATATATGTGAAATAAATTATTGAATAAGTAAATTAACTAAATTAGTAAAAATTGAATACATATATAATTAATATTAAAAACTGAACCAAAGAGTTGTCTACCCTAGTGATGGGCGCCCAGCTATGGGCGCTCACCCACCCAGGATCGATTCCCACCAAGACCAAATAAATAGTCATTTAAATAAAATGGGGGAAGGGGTATGTGGGTGTGGACCGGGTTGGGTTAGGGTCGGGTGTGGGTGCAGTACGGGTTGGGGCGGTTTGGGTGTGGGTTAGGTGCGGGTCGGTTGGGACGGGTCGGGTGTGGGTGCGGTACGGGTTGGGTTGGGGCGGGTAGGGTGTGGGTGCCGTACGGGTTAGGTCAGGGTCGGTTGGGGCGGGTCGGGTGTAGGTGCGGGTTGGTCGATTGCGGAAGTGGGTTTAAAGAATAATTCGTAAATCGGATATCCATAGCCAAATATTAGCCACAAAAATATGGGTTTCATCACTAACTTAGCGATGAAATAATTTCGTCGCAGGATTTGTTGCTATACACCCGTCGCTAACGTGTTTTCCACAAATATTTGATTTTCCTTGCAAACATTTTGCGATGAAACTCATATTTTCATCGCTAATATTTTGCGATGAAACTCAAATTTTTGTTGCTAATATTTTGCGATGAAACTCAATTTTTCATCGCAAACATTTGCGATAAAATTAATTTTTTTGTCGCAAACACGTTAGCGACGGGCGTATAGCAACAAATCCCGCGACAAAATTATTTCATCGCTAATTCACGTTAGCGACGAAAATATTATATATAATTGGCAACAAATATTTTCACGGCTAAATCGCAGTTTTCTTGTAGTGATTGGCGAGGGTTGCATGTCATATTGGCGAGGGAGGGGTATATATATATATATATATATATATATATTATGATTGATATGTACGTTAAATTAATTAATATTATATATATTTATATATTATGTGTTATAAATATTAATTGTTGAAATTATAAATTAATTATAGAATGAAATTATAAATAATTGTATTTAATTATGTTATAATAAATATTGTTGAAATTATACTTTTATTCATAGAATTGATATAATTTTATTTTTAAATAGATCAATTTGATTGTTAGGATGAAATTATAATTTTATTGTTAGAATTGATATAATTTTATTATATAGATGATGATTGAATTTGAGTAGATGTGTTGGTGTTTGTGTGTTGTAGAATGTGTGTTCCGATTTGATTATAATTTTAATCAAGTTGAAAATGGATGCACTAATTTTAATGGTGTATGTATTTTTAAGTTTTGATTGTTGATAATAATTTATTTTAATATTTAATGTTGAAGTTTTAATTTTAATTATCTTGAATGTACGTATATTCGAATGATTTTGACTAACTATGCCAGAAATCGCCCACGACTACGGGGATTCCCTATTATCTTAGTTTTTTTTCACCCGTTGACTACCCACCTAATCTCTTAGGTATGCTTCCTAAAGAAAATTAAATTTTGCCATTAAGAAAAAAAAAAAGTTCCCTATAGGATGATCATAGCTAAGGGCCAAAAATAGGATAAAGCCCAAACAGTGAAAGGAATAAGAAAAAGTAGGACATTTCAAGAAACGTCTGATGCACGCACGTGGGGGTATTAATAATATGTGCCTTGTATAGATAACTATGGGGTCTTAATTATATACTTGTGAAACTACGCAGCAGAGCAGTCTCTATATAGGGAATTTAAACATAGTTGTGCATATAGCAAATGCTTATTTTTTTTAGATTCTAACATACCTCTAGAGCGTTTCTTCATTAATAATGATAGGCAACCGTAAGTTGATCCAATGATTCGAGAATGTGAAACAAATTGCTTGATGATCCATTGCTTTCTTGGTCACTTTCACTTCTTGCATGTAACAGATTGACAAACTACACATCGTATTTGGGGAGTTGAGAGAAAGATTGGCATATATATAATACTCCCTATGTCTCATCTTTATTTTCACATGTGAAATGACACGTGAAATAAGAAAAGTGAATTTAGTGGAAATTTTGAGGGGTAATTTTGTAAACCTTTATGTATAAAGTAAAGAAATGAGTTGACTTGTGTGTATGTGTGGAGAAAAAGTAATGGCATTTGTGTAAATTTGAGGATACTGTGAGGGTGGAGTATATAAAGGATTTTCCATTTTAAGAGTGTAAAAGTAATTGTGGGACGTCTTAAAAAGGAAAGTGTGAAAGTAATTGTGGGACGGAGGGAGTAATAAATATTACTTATTAATCAGTTTTCCATGCCCACAATTCTCAAAGAGTTATGAATTACCAAATTCTACATTTTAATTTGTAATAACTTTCATAGTAGATAATAAAGAAACAAGTTTAATGGATTGTGAACGGTGAGGTAAGACAGATTGTAGCCAGCCACATAAGTGATTTAGTCATTACTGTTGAAAACAAAATAGTAATCAGACTTACCCTATTCATTTAGTCATTTCTGAAGATCACCAGCCACCTGTACCCATGCAATAAAGAGAAAGGCAGACAGGCTATTAGAAATCAACATATTAGGAGGTTCTTAATGAAAGATGGCAAACACTGAAGACTGATTAATCGATGAAATTGTAAGTAATATAATGTGTTTGGTAACAAATTCAAGCAGTTATTTATGCACATAAAGGACCACTATAAAATTGAGCTAACATTTTTCCAATCTTTACCGGTAAGAGTCATAAAAACAGGTTAGTTCTTCCATGGTCCACTGAGGGCCAAGCATGTCAGTAAACTTCATTTTCTGCATTACAAAAATAGAATGGCATGGTCATTGTGTAGAAGCACACGTGCACAATCCCAATTTACAAAGCAATTAAATATAGATATAATATATAATTTTAAGTGGACATTATGTTGGATTCTAGCCGCACAAATCACTTATATGGAGAAAAAAATTATTTACGTCCCGTAACTTTTACCTTTTTTGAAAAACGTCCCAAAAAAGTTAAAATTTTAATTTACGTCCCATAACTTTTTCAATTGCTTAATTTACGTCCAATTTTTGCTAAAAATCCCCAAATTTATGTAAATGGGACGTAAATTGAGCAATTGAAGAAGTTATGGGACGTAAATTAAATTTTTAATTAAAATGGGACGTTATGCGAAAAAGATAATTATATTCAACAAATGTGTACAATTCACTATAAAATTAATGTAGTTTATGTTATACAATCAAATAAAAAAAAAATTCATTTATTCATAAATTAATTATTCATAAATTAACTTATTTTAATATAAAAAATAATTTATTTATTCATAAAGTAATTAATTATTATAAAAATCAATTAACTTACCTAATTTATTATTAGGAAAATTATTAACTTACCTAATTAGAAAAAAATTATAATTACAATATAAGTATTATAAAATTATTTATTTTAAAGTAATCAAATAAATATAAAAAATAATCTAAGTATTACACAAATAGGTCCACATATTTTTGTACGAACTAATATCAAATTAAAATTTATATAATAAAAATGAAAAACAAAAAAAAAAATTAACAAATTGTTAAAAAATATATTGTTTATCATCATCTTTCAATTACCGTGGGTAAGGGGTGAGAATTTTGGATATATTTGAATATTTTTTGATTTATTTGGGAATTTTAAATATTTATGAATTTTTGTATTTATTTAAAATATTAAAATAATTGTTAAGTTTTAATAAGAGTTTTTGACCATTTTAATAAAAAAAATTATTTGGGATTTTTATTATTTTAAAGATAAAAATTATATTTATTTGAGTATGTTAATTGATTTTTTAATTTTTTTTGATAATATATATTTTTTTTGATATTATGAAAAATTATTTACTTATTTAAATATTACTCTAAATTTATTTTCATATATTTTAAAATATTATTTAGTATTTTATTTAATATTCATAATTTATTTTATAATACTTATATTGTAATTATATTTTTTTTCTAATTATGTAAGTTAATAATTTTCCTAATAATGAATTAGGTAAATTAATTGATTTTTATAATAATTAATTAATTTGTGAATTTATAAATTATTTTTTATTTGATTGTATAACATAAACTACATTAATTTTATAGTGAATTGTACACATTTGTTGAATATTTTTATCTTTTTCGCATAACGTCCCATTTTAATTAAAAATTTAATTTACGTCCCATAACTTTTTCAATTGCTCAATTTACGTCCCATTTATATAAATTTGGGGATTTCTAGTGAAAATTGGACGTAAATTAAGCAATTGAAAAAGTTATGGGACGTAAATTAAAATTTTAACTATTTTGGGACGTTTTTCAAAAAAGGTAAAAGTTACGGGACGTAAATAGTTTTTTTCTCCACTTATATGACAACTGATGTCTTATAAAAGTTTCCCAACAGTTATTCACTTGTTGTCATAACATGCACAACCAATAAGATAAACATAATAGCTGACTATGTGCAAATGGACACACTGCAAAAAAATGTGAACATAAAAAGAATACTTCACCAGAAACTCACCCGAGTGTTACTTCTTTTACCACTATCTACATCCTTGCTAGGAGATGCCTCATGGATATTAGAATAGCGCTTATTTACACTTTTAGACTTTCATTATCTGCTAAGCTAAAAACCAACGCAAGGTTAACAAAGAAAAGTAAAAAAGTTAGTCATCACAATACAAAATGTCATTTTTTTTCTTAAATCGTTTTTAAAATTGGGTTTATCATCGATCGTAGCTAGCATAATTAAGAATGGATAGCCTGATATAGATTTCCAAATAATACAACTCAATATCTCACATCTCTTTCATCATCATCAATCTGAGAAGCCACTTCTCCTTCGCCTTGTGTATCTTCAAAACATTCTTCACAATTTTTGCTCTTCCACCAGCCTTTATAATCCTAATAAAATTGGAACAAATTTAAACATTAATTTAAAGCAAAATCATAAAAGATGTGACTATCGTACCTAAATATTTAAATCACAGAACACCATCTCTTTGTACACGTTTACTAGGAAATTCAGGTAGCATTTTGTTAGCACAACCTCGACGAATTGATTGTCAAGGTAGTTTATGTTTTTTGCGTCTCCTAGGTAAAAAGGCGAACAACCCTTGACCCCGTGAAGATGCAGACGAAGATGCCTCATATACCTAAATAATCCGAAACTTGTACTAAAATCAAAGGATTTCTTATTAGCAAAATCGAAAAGAGGTGCGTCATGTGGTATATACGGCTCCCAATTAGTACAATTATTCGAGAGTTGTGCGCCCTATATAACCTTCCTAATACCACCCCTTCGTCTCAATAACAATGTAGTTTGTCTGTTAGGGTCCGAGTCATGTTGAATCCACATCTAGAGGTTAAGAAAGTATTCACACCTCCGTTCCCAAGGTCAAGTTGTCGGGTGATCTTGAATTATCCATTGGTTCTTTTTCGACCTTGTGTATGAAATTTTCATTTCTTGTTTCAAATCTTCCCAAATCCTCGGTAGGGGTTTATCTATCAAGATTTCATTGAAGAAAATATTTGAAAGATCTTGAAAATCTTTTTTCTTACTACACGGAATCGGACCTCGGTCGGAACCAATAAATGTGACAGTTGTAAGAAGACATTCACGTCCACAATCGTATATCTGTCTCGTAGACAAGATGTCGATCGATATTCATTCCATTAAGCAATATTTGGACTAAACGCTTTTAAATTGGACTCTTCGTTAAACCGGTCAGATGTAGCATCCAAATACAGGGATTTGAAGCTAACCAGACCGCTAATGTGCCTTTACGTTGCTCGTGCATAAGCCAATAATTGGAGTTGTTCCTTTCTAGGTGAAATTCTCCAAAAGAAGGCAGCAAGAAACTAAAGTCTTCACATGGCTCATCTTCGTCTGCTGGACAGGGATCCTTAATACGAAATAAGGGGTTGGATCTTGGAATGCGGTTGACAATGTTTCACTTATATCTAGTGGTTGACAAGAAGCTTCCGCTTCATCCTTCTTGTTACTTTTTTTTCTGAAAATTTAGGTGGTTCCTTTACTTTCTTATTTTTGGGCATGTTAACTCTTATTTCTCCAACTGCAATCATGTAAGTAAAACCAGTAAATCTACACATAAACTTACATTAGTATTTGTAATACTATGTTATACACAAGAATTAAAAAAAAAAAAAAATTTCATTTCATGAATGTAGAGAGTGAATAATATAGTAGGGAGGATGTATAACTTATACTCCATTAATAACAACAAAATCAAAGGCATGATTTGATTTGATCTACAACTACCACAAATGAATATATACCCAACTTTAAGTTGATATGTGAATTCCTATGTAAAAACAAAGCATATTACATTGATTTAAAAAAAAAAACTAATAAGATGTGTGAAAAGGGCAATTACGAAGATTTAAAAAACTCAACTAGAACAAAAAACTAACTTGGAAGAGAAGAAATGGGGGAAGAGGGGTGTGCATTTTCAAAGTACCTTGGTGTCGTAGGTCATTTATAACAACGAGAAATCCCCGTTGTCATAACTGTTTTTCACCAATTGTCTATCAAGCTGGTGTCGTAGGTCCAAAATTTTCGACAACGGGGAATCCCCGTTGTCGTAGGTCTTTATTTACAACGTGCGTTAATTTATAACAACAAAAAATATTCGTTATCATACCTCATTGATTAAAACGGGTAAATTATGATAATGGGTATCCACCGTTGTCGTAAAACACTACTACAAAATACCCTCTATAGTGACGCTACTTTAGTGACCTTTGTAAGAAAGCGTCATAATAATTTATATATAAAGACGCTCTCATTTTTTAATAGGATGTTGTGATGCTGCAGTGGTTTGATTACTTAATTTCACTAATTAGAATAAGTTTCTCTTTCTCCTATTTTTTAGCATCCAAAATATGTTTTCTTTTATTCTAATTAGAATAAGTTTCTATTTCTCCTATTTTTTAGCATCCGAAATAAATTTCCCTCTAATTAGAATTTGCGTTTTCTTTTCTTCTAATTAGAATAAGTTTCTCTTTCTCCTATTTTTTTAGCATCCGAAATAAATTTTCATCTAACTAGAATCTGCGTTTTCTTTTCTTCTAATTAGAATAAGTTTCTCTTTCTCCTATTTTTTTAGAATGTGCAATCTTATTATTCTCTCACTCCATAAATTTTTGTTCTTTTTTCCATATTTTTATATCCGAATTAAATTTTCCTCTAATTAAAAATTAGAATGAGTTTCTCTTTCTCCTATTTTCTAAAATGGGCGATATTATTATTCTTTGCCAAGGTCTTGTATAGACTCGATTCCTTATAAGGAATCGAGTTGACCAAAAGTCAATTTTTTTTTAAGTTAATGTTGAAAAGTGTAAGTCATTATAACTAAAAAGTGCAACACAATATTACTGAAAAGTGTAAGTTGCTATAATTGAAAAGTGCAACACAGTTTTTAATGAAAAATGTAAGTTATTATAATTAGAATGGGTTATTTCTTTCTTTGTGCGATTTGCACTACCCTCTCACCCAACCCATTCTAATTAATCTTTCTTGAAATTCATACTAAATCTTTCTTCAAATTCTCACATTATTCTCTCATCCCGCCTATTATGTGATATTATCCCACCCATAATTTCTTTCCTTAATCCTTGGATGGAGTTAGCCCTAAAATTCTGTATATACTCGTTGTCAATTTTTTCCAGTCTGCCAATTCACTGCTATGAATTCCTATTGGAGATAGTGCGTCCCGATTGTTAGTAAGAGATATTGCGTCCCGATTTTTTTTTCATGTTTTGTGCAAAATTCCTCTTTATCTTTGATTTTCAATCTTTTAGTTTCTTGATTTTTCGATTCCAAATGGGTTATTGTTGGTATTTGTCAATGTGCTAGTTTACTAAATATCTATGTTTCTTGAATCTGTTGGTACATATTCTCCAATCAATTAGTTTTAGATTTTAATAAAAATAGAATCTCTTGTGGGTATACCAGAAATTTGCAATCTGCATAATTTGCAAACTATTCTATGTGTATGACTGTTACCAGTGTTTTCCCAACCCAAAACATATTTTTAAGTTCACTCTTTAGTTATTTATATATAATTATATACATATACATACATATATCAGTTTTTTGAAAAATTATATGTTTAGACAAATTATGCAGATTGCTTTGTGCTGGTTGATCCTAAGTTTTTGCTTCTATTTAATCTCATGTTTAGAAATTTTAATAGTCCAGAATGAGTAACAAATATATAATATGCTTAGATTCTATCGATATAAGACTTCTTGTATTACCACATATCAGTTTTTAGTTAGTAAGTAATACATTTTACAATGTAGACCAAATTAAACGATTATTAGATTACTATCAAGTATATGACTTAAAACATATTTTTGTTTTTTTACTGCACGCACCTTGTGTCAAGAGGCTCCCATCCTTTGTGTCTCGGTGCGACTCTAACATTTATGGGTTTGTGGATAGAAGTTTTACAAATTAGTGGAGTAGAGTTGTAAATGTAAAATAAATTATGAACTTAACATTTGAGAGTATCTAGGTAGTTACGGAGGAAATATCTCAGCAACACATGCTTTCAACAATTTTATGATATTTTGTTCGTGTATTATTTTTATAAAGTTATGTGTTCATTGCAAAGTTGCATGCTCAAGCAGTTTATTTATTTATAAATGTGTATAGTTATTATATTACACTAGTAAATGTGTAAACCTTTTTGGTAAATTGGATATTCTCATATTTTTTATTCATTAATCAACTTGAAATTGTTATGCTATATTATTCATCAATTTAATTAAGTATTTAATTAGTTATTTTCTTTACTTGTATGCTTTAAGTGAATTCACTATTTTTATTTTAGTAGCTTGTTTGATTAGTTTTAGATTTGATTGAATTTCTGAATTTTACTTTAGTATAACACTTGAAATTTTACTTTAAGTATTACTCTTGTATTTTTACTTTCCGAATTTCTCTATAACTTGTAAAAGTGGTTTGGGTATGTGATGTTATGAATGCGGATAGAAGTTGGATGGATTTGCCAAGGTTAATGGATGCTTACAAGGATGGAGTGCAATTATTTTTTAATTTTGCAGTTTCTAATTCTAATGATGGGTTGATCTTGTGTCCTTGTAAAGTGTGTAAGAATGGCATATATATGTAGAGAACAAAAAATTGTTGAGGCACACCTAATATATTATTTGTGTTGGTTGTATGAACAATTATTATTTGCGTTGGTTGTATGAACAATTATTCTTGCTTTACATTTTAATTAGCTTGATGTCTTTCCAAAATGAATTATTACTTGTATTTATATTTTAGCATGTTATTGTTGTTCTTTAATATAATTTTGATTGTAGAAAAATGGTAAAGGGGAAAGCTATTACTATAAATGATCTTCAAATAAGGGCTAGAGAACGAAAAAGTGCCCGTGTGAACGGTGGCCAAAGGATGTTGCCACAGTCATTGAATGAGGTTGTTATTGAGAATCATGATCGTCGCCGAGGTACCATAACATCACTTTTTATACTCTACTCATTTGTCCTTTTCTTTGTTACCTTAAGCCTGCTTAACTAGAACTCTTTTTTCAATCTTCACAATATTTTAAAGAAAATATTTTATGAATGACGCGGGGGCAAATAATTACTGCTGATCCTAGAAATCCCCAAAGAAGTATTGATAAGGTTGTCAATGAGCACCATGTTGACCCTACAAGTATATTATTATTGTATACTTTGTGTCTCCATATTTGTTATATTATGGTGTTGATCCTCAAAGTATTAAATAACATATTGACTGCCATTTATCATATTGTATCATTGTAGTAATGTTTAAAGGCCAAAGAAGTGCAAATCTAAGAACTCAAACATTCAACCCTTGGACTAAATAAAAGCAATTTTGTTGAATTCTTGGGATCCATAGTCAGAAATGGAAACTTAGCTCCACTAAATTATAAGGATTGGCATAAGGTGCCTACAAGTTTTAAAAGGGACATGCTGGACAATGTAAAGGTAATAATTTATAAAATTAAAAATTTATATTGTTGCTTGCATATTACACCATTTTACGTGGTCAATTTTTTTTTTAGGGGAGCTTTGTGGTTCCAATTGGATATGACAACTTTATTTTACAAGCTTTGGGTAAAAGTTGGAGGGCTTACAAATGCAAAATTAAAACAAAGTACTTCAATCCAAAGGCAAATATGGAACAAAACTTGCGTCGGAGGCCTGATACACATGATGAGAGGGTAAAACAAGATCAATGGAAGTTCCTTATAGAATATTGGTGCAGTGAAGAGTCAAAGGTGGGCTACTACTATTTTTTTGTTTAATTACACGTTAATTTAATGTTTTACTCTTGAACCTTTGCTATGCTATACTTTACAGAAAACTTCCGACAAAAACAAAGAAAATAGAGCTTATATATATAGTGAGGATTGATATAATAATTATTGGCTCGTGTAGGAAGACGTTTTACGTAACATTGGGATAAGAGAAAATGATATGGACGAATATGAAAATGTTGAGGAGTACTTTGACCTGACCAGAGCAGATGTATTATCAAAGTGTTATTCACGAGAAGGAAATACATCTAATCCTGAAGTAGAAAATGCATTGGTGAAGCTTTTTTTTATTTAACTTCTCTAATTTTTTTCTTATTGCAGTATTAAATCTCGTATACTCTATGTCATAATTTTACTCTATTAAACTTGAATATAGGAAAAAAATGCAACAATTGAAGAGACAACTACCACCCGGTGCACGAGACGAAGGCCCAAATGATATATATTCTCAAGTCCTTGGTGAAGATAAAGGTAGACGAGTGCGCATGTACGGGTTGGTATAACTGCAAAGAAGGTTTATGGTGGTCATTCACCTGACCGGGATGATATCCATCGCATTGCCATGGAAAATGAAAGATTGAAAAAAGAACTTGAAGAGAAGAATAAGCTAATTGAAAGATTGTTGAGAAATGAGGATTTGAGAGGACATTCAAACATCACAAATGCCCCATCAACCTCCCGCAATTCTACAATTGCCCAAACAGTTGGACCCTCAAATGTCAAGTCTCGCTCCTTGCAGGCACATTTAGTTATGTTAATTTATTTGGTTTTCGCATCAACTAACATCATTACATACAATTGTTTTATGAAGAAAGAAGGTTAAGTTGTTCTGGTAGATGTCTTAATGGTTTTAATATTTGAATACTAGGTTGGAGAAAAGGTTTTTTTAAAAGGTATGCTTGCTCCAAACAATGTTGCACAAGGTATTGTTGAAAGCTTAAATCCTGTTAAGTTGTTGGGAAATGGAGAATTATTAGGACGTGAATGGTGTGAAGTGAAAGTTAATGTGGCCATTGAATATGAGGAACCATTAATTCGAAAACTTGGAGGTGTTAAAGTTGTTGGGCAAGCTATAGGACGTAGCATTGCTTGGCCAAAGTATTTGGTAAGTTTCTTTTGATATTATGATATTTGTTTTAGTTAGTTTTTTTCAATTTCAAGTATTAATAATTTTTCGCCTTATTTATTACTGTAGTTTCAAGTGGAAGAGGCAAGATAAAGATAGCAACATGGGTTTTGACACGCATAGTTTAGGTGCAATTTATCTTTGAATTGGAAAACTTGATTTATTTTTTCAATTTTGAAAATTGAATTTGAGATGTTTTAAACTTTGGTTGTTACTAGGGCCGACTTGAGATGTTTTAAACTTTAGTTGTTTCTGTTTTAAAGGTGTGATAACATTTTATTGTTATATCTTTGGATTTTTCTGGTTTAGAAATGTGATGGTATTTTATTGTTATATTTTTAGTTGTTATGATATGAATTAAAATATACAATTATTATATATACTTTTGAGCAATTTAGGAGCATATGTGACGTTAAAAAGCGTCACTAAATTTGGTAGTTAAATTGGTTATAAATTTTTAATGACGCGAGAAAGCGTCAATAACTAGGTGGTTAAGTTAGTTATAATTTTTTTCGTGATACGAAAAAACGTCTCTAAAGCACATCGTCGTGATGCCGATTAGTGTCACCACATAGCGTAATTATGACGCATAAAAGCATCATCATACGAGGTGGTTAAGTTAGTTAAAAAAATTGTGATGCAAGAAAGCATCACTCAAAGTTCATTGTCGTGACGCCTGTAAGTGTCACCAAACACTATTACTATGACGCATAAAGCATCATTAGAGGAGGTCGTTAAGTTAGTTAGAACTTGTCACGCCCCAATTTTAATTTTCGTAAAAGCGGATTTTGTAAAAGTACTTAACAATTTTAAAATAAAAGGGCATGAACTTAAATTTTAACTAAAGAAATAGAGTTTTCGAACTTACTGTTGGTCCTGAAAGGAGTATATGACAAGTGTATGGGGGGGGGGGAATACACTTGTTTGCAATTCTTTTCTAACTTGATCAAACCAGAGTTCAGCAAGGTTGTCTTGGACAACTCTGCTGAAGAAGATTAACTCTTCTAAGATAATCAGACTACTAAGTACTATTGAGTACTTAGTTGATTGACTATCTAGGGGAGTTATATGTGCGGAATAATGGTTGGCCCTTTGAGTTTAGACTCCTTTAATTTCTGAAATCACTTAGTCAATGCAACACAGTCCAGTTTAGCTTCAGGGAACTTGTCCAAATCAGTTTTGCACAGTCTTTGAATATGTATCTTTGAAAGATCAGTTTTGTGTGCAGTGTTGGATGAATGTAAGTACTTGTAAAGCAAATCAACACAAGAGTTTATAGTGGTTCAGAGACTCAAGCTCCTACATCCACTTTCCCTGATTTAACAGGATAATTCCTTCACTCTTGGAATTAACTTGTTTTATAGTGCCAAGGTGCACTTGATCAAGAACACCACTCCTTGGTGAATTGATCCCTAGGATGTCTAGAGTCCTAGTACCCTCTTCTCAACTCAGAACTGAACTGTTCTTCTCTCAACAGTCAGCTCCTACCACTTCTACTACTACAACCTTCTCACTTTCACTCTTGAAAGGTGTAAGGGTTGAAGTAAGGTTCCAACTAATGAGATATCCTTTACAATGAAGATCAGTGTATAAGGATAGGATATCTCTCTAAGCTTGTGTATGAATATACAATGTGTTCAGCTTAGAAGGAGTGTTTGAAGACTAAGATAGTCTTTGCAAGCTTTGAAAGCACTCTAGCTTGTAAGAACTCTGAGCTAGGTTGAATTGTGTTGAGGTTAGTTGGATGCTTTCAAATGGTCTTCACACTTCTGTATTTATAGACAAAATGGAGGATTTGCCCGTTGGAGAGGCAGCCCCAGATTGCTATAAATGTCTTCCTTGAGTTCTTCAAACTGGAAGACAGATTCTTGATAGTGACATGTCCTCATTTGGGTAATAAACGGCTGTAATAGTTTTGTCTTCATTCTGCAGCACTTTTCCCAATGTTTGACTTCTTATTAGGACTTGGACATGGCTTCTGAAAGTTGATCCAATGATAGGACAACATTCCTTATCATCTGGACAACTCTCCTTATCACTATCAGCAGTTTTGCTTTTCAGCATGGTTGGCTTGCTCTTCTTCAGATGACTTGGCTCTTTCCCTTTATTTCTCTTGTGTATGGTCTTAGCTCATTCCTTTGAGGACCTTTAGGGACTGGTTGTCTCAATCTCTTCAGCATAGTTGATCTCAGGCTTTCAGAGCACTTGATCTTGGTCAATTTAGCTGAGACAACTCCTCTGGACAACTCTCCTGATCAGTATATTTAATCTTTTTGCATCAGAGCACTTTATGCCTAGAGTTGACTTCTCTGGACAACTCTCCTGATGAAAACCTTTGAGTAGTCTTGTCCTTTTGAGCTATGTAAACTTGTTCTTGCATATGGTTAGCTTCTTTGGACAACTCTCCTGATCAGAGTTTTATGAGTACTTTCTCTGGACAACTCTCCTGATAAGAGCATCTTCATTGGACTTGTCCTTTTGAGCTTCACAATCTTGTTCTTGTATAAGAGCATCTTCTCTGGACAACTCTCCTGATAAGAGCATCTTAGATTTCATAGAGTGTCCTTACTTTTAAGTGATTGTTCCAGAATTTGAGCCTTGAGGGGACTTGATCTTGATCATCTTCAAAGCATAGGTTCCCCCTCAAATTGTGCATCTAATGGTCTAAGAGCTACCTAACATTTCAGCTTCTCATCTAGCCTGTAATCTATATGTTTTAACATTCTTAGAACATATTTATATTGACTTAGGCATGTCTCAGGGGGTTTTGGTATTAGATCAAAACATATCTCATTTTATTCCCAACAATTTCCCCCTTTTTGATGATGCCAAAACCTATACAATTTAAGCAAAAGTGACTTGTCTATACTTATTACATGTATCTTCAGAAGACATGACTGAGGTCAATATTCCTGAAAAATAATGTGTTAGTGTATTCACTGTTTTTGTTGCAAGTAGGTTTTAAGATAGGCATAGAGAGATTTTGTGTTTCTTGATTCAAAATAAGTTCAACTATCATTCATAAAAAAAAATCATTACAGGCATGTTGATAGTTGAAATTAACATATCAGAGCATGAATCAATAACACTTAAATACATCAGAGCATTTCATTCTAATAATTCAAGACAAAAATAATATTTTCAGCATCAGAGCACAGAGCTTATATCAGAGCAATCTTTAATAGATCAGAGCAACCAGATTAACACATCAGCAAACTTGACCATATTTCAGCATAGTTGATCATTCAAGTAAGGTCAGAAGACTTAGCCATTTCAAAGATCATCCTCAGGAGGTGGCAGCATTCCATACTGTGCCCACACTCTTCTTTTCAGTGCCATGGCTTCTTGGTTGGTTCCCTTAGGTCCAAGAACCATCTTGTTCAGCTTAAGGATCTCAGTGAATTCCCTCAGAATTCTTGCTTGGTCAATCCATCCTTCAAGCTTTGGAGGCATGTATATGATTGGCTTGGGAGCTGTGAGTTCAAACCTTGCAATGTCAGCAGCTGCAAGTAGTTGTTGATACAACTCTCTGTAGTATTCTAGCATGAACTCAGTGAAGGCAGAGTTTGCATCTCCTCCATTCCATCTGTCAATGACATAAAAGTCATAGACAAACTCCCTTTTGGCTTCTTCCCATGTGTCATTCAGTTGAATTGGCACCCATTTATCCAAGTGTGGATATTTGGTGTCCATTGGGATTAGAAGCTGAGGCTTCATCTTGCTGTAAGTTGCTCTTCTCCTTCTTGGTTTCTGAAAATTTGCTCTTCTTTCATCTCTTGCTCTGTTGGCTTCTTCCATCAGATCCATTTTCTCTTGGGCCCTCATCATGGCCAATTTCTGTTGTGTTTCAGGGTCTTTGCCATACCCTTCATGAAACAACTTTGATGGGTCATCAGCTAAAACATTTGTCTTCTTCTTGGGCTCAGGTCCAAATCCTTCAGCAAACAATTCTTCAATGTCTTCAGTTGATTTGGCACCTTCATCACTTTTGTCAGATTCAGAAGTTTTGTCCTTTTCAGCAGCTTTGGGTTCTTCAGCAATTTTGGCTTTCTTTGATGTAGGCTCATCCTCATCAATTCTGAATTCAGGTGGAAGATCAAGGCTGCTAGGAAAGTCAGTGAATTTCTCAATTTGTCTCTTCTTTCCTTGGGCCTTCTTGATCTTTCCTCTGGTTTGGACACCTTCAGCATCTTTGTCCAAACCTGACACTTCACCACCTGGTCTTTGCTGTTTCCTTGCCCTCTCTTCTTGAGCTGAGGCCATTGAGTTTTTCAATGCCAATGCTAACTGCTCCTCTTCATCCAAATCTTCCAAGTTCAGCATTTCTGGCTCTTTTCCCTTTCCTTCAGGGACTTTGTCTTTCCCTTTCACTGGACTTCCAATCACCAAGGCACCTTTTGCTCTAGCTCTTTCCCTTTCCCCCTTTTTGGCAGCATCAAAGCACTGGGGCTTTAGGTCACTCATTGTTGTGGCCATTAGGGATTGGGCTTGGTTCAGGGACTTCATCTCTTCCAACAAATATACATTCTCATCATGTATATTCTGCATCCTATCACTGCTCAAGCTAAGGAAAGCTAGAACAGGCTTCATCTTTTGTTGGACAACCTCCTCCAAGGTTGCTTTGAGAGATGCATCCAATTTGGCTTTCAGAAGTTCAGTGAGGTTGGTCACTGCACCTTCAGCTATGTTGGCCAATACATCTTGGGAAAACTTTTCAGAGGCTGCTTTGACCATAGCTAGCCTTTGCTCTTCAGCTCTTCTCTTTTGTAGTGCTGTCTTCTTTCCAAGAGCTTGCTTGACAGTTAGCCTGAGAGCTTTGACATTATCATTGTGATTGTCTCTCAGCAGCTTTTGTTCTTTCTTGACCTCCTCTGAGATGGCTTCCATGGTTGATTTGGCACTTTGAACTTCAGTGGAGATGGTTTGGAGACCAGATTCCACACCACTGATTCTTGCCTCAAGGGTTGGTAGCACAACATCTTCAGAGCCAGTGAGCCTCATTTCTACAGATGCTAGAGTCCTTCCTTGCTCACTCAATGCTCCTGAAGTTTCAGCATGAGCAGATTGGACTTGATGAGCCAAGGAGTCCAACTTCTCTGATTGCATTCCAAGTAAGGCCTGAGCTGAGCCTGTGTCTACCTGGATAGGTGCATCTGTGAGGAACTCATCTGCAAAAATTTGGTCAAGAGAGATACCTGCAACATCAGATAAATCAAACAAGTTAGGAAATAAGAACTCATCACCCTCAATTTCTTTTGCATAAGACTCTGATACATCAGCAGTCTTCTTCTCATTTTCAACTTGTTCTTTTCTCCCTTCATGAATAATGTTCTCACTCAAGGAATCAGGCCTCGTTTCACCAAGGGATTCCTGAAGTTCAGATTTGACTTCAAGAATAACCTGTCCTTCCTCACTTATTCCACCCTCATATGGTGGTACACTCACTATCTTAGTGATGACTACCTCTCTTTCATCCTCAATTCCCTCTGATTTTTCAACTAATCTTTCCTTTTCAACTCCTTCTCCTAAACCTGCAACATCTCCACCTTCATCAAGGTTCAAAGATGGCAGTTGTGGGGAGATCACAGTGCTTATATCAACAGCCACTGAGTCATCCTGAATGATTAAGGGCTGATCAGTGTCCAACTCTTCTGACACTGAATAGGCCTTAATCAAACTAGCCTCTAGTACAGGAACCTCAACATCTTTAGGCAGTGCCTTGGGTTCAAGAGAACCTTCATTGGCAGATGTGTCTTTGGTTGTGTTACCACCCTTGGTCAACACCTCTGAAGTTACAGAGCCTTTCCTATGATAGGTTTTAGGAGGATTGGAAAGTCTATCTGCTACAGAAGACTTGGGCCGAAGGGGTTCAGGGAGGTTGGCTTGAGGGGTTTCAGGAGGGTTGGGATTTGAAGGGTTTGAGGGATCATCAGGGGAATCATCATCATTAGAGCCACTGTCAGGGTGTTTGATTCCCTCGGCTTTTCTTTCTTTCTCCTCTTTAATCTTATTGGCTACCAGCTTTGCAAAAATCTCCTCATCAATGAGGAATCTTGTCTTTGAAACTCCAGCAAAGTGTAGCAATCTGTTTTCTTCTATTTGCCACCAGTTTGCACCTTTATCTTGGATGACTTGTGATATCTCCATCATAGATTTATCTTTCACATCAACAAGCATCCTCAAATCATGAAAGGCCTTCTGAATTCTTGGAAATTCAGCAAGTTGTGGATACAAACTGTCCACAGTAGCCTTGGCTCCTCCTCTGAGCATACTCTCAAAAGTATACTCCTCCTCATCTCCACTTGAATGGGGACTTTGGGTTATAGGGGAGTTGGCTCTGAATTCTTCTAATGTGGCTTCAGGTAGATTAAGTTCAGGAATCTTGGCTTCAGATGGGTTGGGTACAGTAGAAGGATCTTCAGTTGCTTTAGAGAGCAATGAATCTGAAGGGGCTTTACTCAGGGGTGTTGGCTCATGAAGTGCATGCTCTAAGAGCTTTGAATAGTTGAGCATAGATGAGTCAAGGGGAGACAGGAGTCTTGTCTCATCTACTGCTAAATCAGCAAGCACATCTATGCCACTTCTTTGCACATTTCCTTCAGGAGAGTATCTCTTAGTGAGATCTACAGGGGTAATGGGTTGGTTGGAAGGGGTGACATGGGTTTCAGGGGAGTTGGGCTCAAGGTACTGAATTTCAGGGAGGTTGGCCTCTATGAGTTGACCTTCAGGGACATTGGATTCTGGAGTTCCAGAACCAGATGAATTTGTCCTTGACATGGATTTGGCCCTGCTTTCAGCTCTACTCTCCCTTAGAGCCAATTGAAGAGACCTTTCTTCTTGAAACTCCAACACCTTCTCAGTAGGTTTGGCCCTTCTCTTGCTGGTCCTGCTACTTCCACTTCCTTCCTTCTCAGGGACAACTTCCCTGACTCTTTTATCACCCTTCTTCTTTTGCCTGGTCTCATTGTACTTCCTCCTCAATTCTTCTGAGTGGTCAGAAGGCACACTCACTCCCTCTTCTGCCACTTCATCAACTTCAGCTGATGCTCCTGAGGCTTCTTTTGAAGACAATTGAGACATCTTTCTTGTTTTGACAGCCCTTGCCTTTGTTCTCTTTTTCATTTTGGGCTTCTCTTCCTCCTGTTCTTCAGCAGGCTTGGCCAGTAACATCCTTCTTTTCTCAGTTTTCTTGCTGAGCTTTCTGAATAGGATCTTTTGGGCTGGGAGGGGTTTTGCAAAGGTCTGCATCTGGGAATAGTGGGAAAACCTCTCAATCAACAAGCTTGCCCTGGTGCAATACTTGATTTTCCCTTCTAGTACCACCTTATTGTGGGCTTTCACCTTAAATTTAGCCTTCTCCTTCATCATTTCAGACATGATGAAGGTCCTCCAATCAAACTTGATGCCCTTATCACTGGCATCAATAATGGCAGCCATGATTCTGATCCTTGGCTGGCTGACCTGCTCTAGGCTTCCAGTGTTGCTTAGGAGGCTCTTTGCAACTACCTCAAAAAGATTTAGAAACTCTGGCTTGAGAGTTTTCTTGTTTTGAGTTGAGGAGAGAGGGCCTGGAACTAATAACCACTCTTGGGCTATTTCCTCTTCATGTCCAGTGCCATATACTTCTGGATTCCTTCCCTCATAAGGCAATCCAAAGGCTCCTTCCAGATCCTCTGAGGAGAATTTCACTCTGTGGAATCTCTCCTCCTCCTCTCCTTCTGCAGTGTAAGATAGCCTGGTTGAGACTTCTCCATCTTCAGGTTTGCCTCTCCACTTTAGGAAGGCAAAGAATTCTGCCATGTAACTCTCCAAGCAAGAGCTTGGTCTTTCTTCCAAGAACTTTTGGAGACCAGCCCTTCTCAACCACCTTAGGGTTGGAGTTATCTCAGGATCTTCACTTTCAAATGAAATTATGGGTTCAAAGTGAAGATTGTTTTTGTTGCTAAGATAGGCAAAATCTAGGTCTAGATCCTTGTTGGAGAAATCAACAAGCATCTCAGGTCTAACCTTGGGGGCCATTGAAGGTTGCAGAGAAAGTTTGATGAAGAATGAGAAAGTTTGAAGAACTTTTGAGTTAGGGTTTCGAATACTTGGGGAAGAAGTGTTTGTGGGTATCTTAAGACTTGTGAATATTCTAAAAAGAATGTTTGTCAATGAGTTGGTAAGGTCTTGAGATAATTCAAAGGTGAACAAAAATGGAAATCCAAAATGGACGGCTAGGATTGATTTCAGGGGAGTTGTCCATTTTTGATCCAATGGTCAAAAACCAATGTAACAGTGAAATAACTGTTTTATTCAAAACGTGGGTGGTTTTAAATGTTTGTTTAAGGCTGGGGATTTTTCGAGATAGATCATGTCCCAAAAAGTTTAATGCAAACAAGAGTTAAATCTTGGCATTTAATGCATGGAAAGTGACCTTTTGGGTGGGAGACAAATTAAATCCCAGAAAGGTGAAAACTGTATTTCAAGGGACAGATTTCGAGATAGGTTTTGATCACCAAAAATAGGTGCTTATCATACCAAGATTTGGTTTGATAGCTAGGACAACTTATCTGACCCTACATGGACAAGTGTCCTGAAGAACTGTGGACAAGTGTCCTGAAGAGGTAAGGTCATGTTTCTAGATTTCAGTAGACTTGACCAAGTCTGCTGAAGTTTGAGTTTGTTTCCCCCTTAATTAATGAGATTCTTTGGACTTATTTGTCCAGCTTCCCTGGATCAAGTAATCCCAACTCTGCTGATAGCTCCAGAAATCTTGCCTCAGCAAGTGGCTTGGTTAATATATCAGCTTTTTGATGGTCTGTGTGAATTTTCACTAGCTTGATATCCTTCTTCTCCACATGATCTCTAATGAAGTGGTGCTTGATGTCCACATGCTTGCATCTTGTGTGCAAGACAGGATTTTGTGATATAGCAATGGCACTATTGTTATCACAGAAAATTGGTACTTCAGTAGAGTTGACTTTGTAGTCTCTGAGTTGTTGTCTTAGCCAAAGAATTTGAGCACAACAACTTCCAGCAGCAACATATTCAGCTTCAGTGGTGGAGGTGGCCACTGTGTTCTGCTTCTTGGAGAACCATGAAATAAGTTTGTTGCCCAAGAATTGACAAGTCCCTGAAGTGGACTTTCTGTCAATCCTACATCCTCCATAATCAGCATCTGAGTAGCCAGTTAGCTCAATATTGTCATCAGCAGGGTACCAAAGGCCTAGATTCTCAGTGCCTTTGAGATACCTCAAAATCCTTTTTGCAGCCTCAAGGTGGCTTTTCTTAGGATTTGCTTGAAATCTTGCACAAACACCTACTGCAAAGGTGATATCAGGTCTGCTGGCAGTGAGATAGAGGAGTGAGCCAATTATTCCTCTATACTCAGTAGAGTTGGTTGGAATACCACTCTCATCAGGATCCATCTTCCAATTTGTGTTCATTGGGATCCTTACTGGCTTGCTAGTTGTACACCCAAACTTTTTGATTATTTCTCTGGTGTACTTAGCTTGGTTGATGAAGATTCCTTCTTTAGATTGCTTGACTTGTAGACCCAAAAAGAAGTTCATCAACCCCATCATTGACATCTCAAACTTGCTTTGCATGAGCTTGGAGAATTTCTCACACAGCTTCTCATTAGGGGATCCAAAAATTATGTCATCCACATAAATTTGGACAAGCAAGATGTCCTCTCCTTCAGAGATTCTGAAGAGAGTTCTGTCCACAGTTCCCTTGGTGAATCCATGATCCAAAAGGAATTGTGACAGTGTATCATACCAAGCCCTAGGGGCTTGTTTGAGTCCATATAGAGCTTTCTTGAGTCTGTAAACTTGGTTTCCAATTTCAAACCCTGGTGGTTGCTCCACATAGACTTCTTCTTTCAAGACTCCATTCAGAAAGGCACTCTTGACATCCATTTGGTATACTTTGAACCTCTTGTGAGCTGCATAGGCTAGAAAGAGCCTTATTGCTTCTAGCCTTGCCACAGGTGCAAATGTCTCATCATAGTCAATGCCTTCATGTTGGCAATACCCTTTTGCCACTAGTCTTGCTTTGTTTCTGACAATCACATCATTTTCATTCTTCTTGTTCTTGAACACCCACTTTGTTCCAATAACATCTTGATGTGAAGGTCTATCCACCAGCTCCCATACTTCATTTCTGGTGAATTGGTTCAGTTCTTCCTGCATGGCTGTGATCCAATTGGCATCTTGAAGTGCTTCCTCAACATTACTTGGTTCTTGCTCTGATAAGAAACAACAGAACATAGCACTTTCACCATGAAATTTTCTGGTTCTGACTCCTATACTTGGATCACCAAGTATCAGATCAGTAGGATGGTCAGATAACCAGGTCCTTCTTTTCCTGATCTCTTCAGTAGAGTTGTCCTCTACTGAAGGTGAGTCATTTTGATCATAGAATTCAGGATAATTTAATGCAGGATCTAATTCAGGATCATAATCAGGGATGTTGTCCTCAATGTCAGGGACATTGGCATTTTCAACATTTTGAGTTCCCCCTTGATTATTTGACCCATTAACTACCTCAGCAGGAACTGCTTCTTCATTGGTAGTTGTTACCTGGATGTGAACTGGGATTGGATCATTCAGTTCACCATTTCCATCAGTGGGATTTGTCTCAGGAAGGTTGCCTTCAGGATTGTTGTCCAATGTGGATTTTTCAGGCAGATTGGCTTGAACAACATCTATGAATTCAGTGTCTTTGTCTTTTAGGCTTAATCTGGTTGTCCTTTGTGTGATTTCTTCAGGTTCTAAATGATCATTCCTGATCTCAAAGATAGATTCATCAAACACAACATGAGGTGTTTCTTCCACTATAAGGGTTTTCTTGTTGTAGACTCTGAAAGCTCTACTGATTTGAGAGTATCCAAGAAATACTCCCTCATCAGCTTTGCTGTCAAAGGCTTTCAACTGTTCTTTCCCATTATTGTGAATGAAACATTTACAACCAAATATATGAAAGTATGACACTTTAGGAATTCTTCCTTTCCAGAGTTCATAGGGGGTTTTGCCTTGCCCCTTAGTGATCAAACATCTATTTTGAGTATGGCATGCAGTGTTTATAGCTTCAGCCCAAAACCTCTTAGGTAAATTTGAGTCAGCAATTAGGGTTCTAGCAGCTTCTTTTAAAGTTCTATTCCTTCTTTCTGCAACTCCATTTTGTTGGGGAGTTCTAGCTGCTGAGGTTTCATGAGCTATTCCATTTGATGTGCAGTACTCATTGATGTATGAATTAATGAACTCAGTGCCTTTATCAGATCTTATCTTGATAATGCTAAGGCTTTTCTCATTTGACAATCTCTTGAGAAGTTCAGGTAGTTTGACTTGTGTTTCCTTCTTATTAAGGAGAAATACTACCCATGTGAACCTAGAGAAGTCATCTACTACCACTAATGTGTATTTTCTACCATTTATGCTTGAAGGGGTAATTGGTCCAAACAGATCCATATGTAGAAGTTCAAGTACCCTTTCAGTGGAGATGACTGGTTTTCCCTTAAATGAGGCTTTAATCTGTTTTCCTTCTTGACATGGCTTACACACATGTTCTTTAATGAAAACCTCATTAGGTAGTCCTTTAACTAATGCATTTCTAGCAAGTTTATTCATAGATTTGAAGTTCAGGTGGTTTAGCCTCTTGTGCCATAGCCAACTTTGTTCACTAGAGCTTTTAGCAATAAAACATGCAGCATCAGTAGACTTGTCCCAGTCTGCAAAATACACATTTCCCTTCCTAGTTCCAGTCAATAGGGTTTGTTGAGTTTTATCTTTAATTAGACACTTTCCACTTGAGAACTCAACATTAAAATTTTTATCACAGAATTGACTGATACTCAGGAGGTTATATTTGAGACCAGCTACATAAGATACATTGGTTACTTTGATGTTACCAATCATCAAAGTACCATAACCTTTTGTTGTTGCTTGTGAGCTGTCTCCAAAGGTGACATTTGGGCCTTCTTTTTCAATAAAATCAGAGAGGAGTTCCTTGTTGCCAGTCATGTGCCTTGAGCATCCACTGTCAAGGTACCATGCTGTCTTTTTGTTCATGCTCCTCTTCTTGTGGCCCATTGGTACCTGCAATTAGATAGGTTTAGGTACCCTTTGAGTTTTGGGTCCTGAGAGGTTAGCTGTACCTTTGGGAACCCAAACTTGCCTAATAACCCTGATTGATTCAAGGTGGCTAAGTTGATTTCCTAGTGCATCAACATACACTGTCTTTCCCTTAAATGCCTTTGGGAAAGTATGTGTGAATGTGTTAACTCTGTAAGTTTCAGAGGAGTTGTCCACTCTTCTGAACTTAAGAGTTCTTTGTGCAGCTTGTTGAAATCTTTGAGGAAGGGTTTTCTTATGACCATTACCCTTTGGCATGAAGGGTTTTGGTTGTCTCATTTTATTCTGCCTGTGAGGGTAGTTGTCCTTAGGTCTATTCAGCTGAGGCTTTCTCAGATGAGTTGGCCTAGGCTGGTTATACCTTGGATAATTCCTCTGAACATTGTTCAGGAGAGTTGCCCTGCCACTGGGTCTACTCTGCTGACCAATATTCCTCTTGTGTTCAGGAGCTTTGGCCATTTCCTTAGGTTTTGGCCTATTCTCCTGAATCACTTGAGTAGGCATTTCATTCAATTTGCCCTTTCCTTTGTTCAGTGGCTGAATTACTTCATTCTCAGCTTGTTGTGCCACTGACTTAACAAAGATTCTCTTAGTGTTACTCGTGGATGCAACACTAAGACAAGGTGAAGATTCAAATGGATCAAAACCCAATCCACTTCTTTGAGCCATAGGTCTTTGAAAACTTTGAATTTCCTCTATTGCTCTAGAGGATTTGTTCAAAGCAGACATCTTTAATTTCAGGCTCTCTTTACTTGATTTAAGAATATCATACTCATGTGAGAGATTTTCAAATTTGGCATTTAGAATTTTAAGTTCAAATTCTTTTCTCTTCTGAGAGAGAAATTGATCATCAATCTCCTTTTGTTGGTCAACTATCCTGAGATTTGCTTCCTCAAGCTTTCTCAGGACTTGTTGATACAACTCAGTAGATTTGACATCAACAGCTACCTCAGAGTTTTTAGAAAGTTCAATAGCCAATCTTTCATTTTCTTTCACACAATTATCATGAAATTCTTGTAATCTAGTGAAATCTTCCATCAACTTTCCCAAGGAAAGTTTCAGGTTAACCTCACTAGTGTTTTGTGAGATGAATGATGGTGAACTAGAAGTAGAGGATACCTCATCATCCTCAAGAGCCATGTTGCAAACATCATCATCATCATCACTGTTGGAGAATAGTCCATCAGAAGAGTTGAAACTTTCAGCACTATCAGATTCTTCACCAGCCATCATGGCTTTTCTATTGGTGAATTTTCTGTCTCTTTTAGCTTGTCTCTCTCTTCTTTCTTTAGAGCTCAACTCAGGGCAGTCATATTGGAAGTGCCCTTTCTTTTTACAGTTATAGCACAGATCTTCATCATCATCCTTCTTAGATTCTTCTCTTCTCTTAGATGAAGAAGGATCAGCTCTACTGGATCTTCTCCTATCAGAGGACTTGTCCTCTGAACTTTTCTCTTCAGGCTTTTTGTCCTCAGCCTGATCTTCAGGGGAATTGTATCTTCTCCTGAATTTGTTGTCTTGGTAGAATTTCTTGTATCTACCAAACCTTGTGTTGAGCTTGTCAAACCTTCTAGCCATCAAGGCTAGTTCTTCCTTCATTTCAGTCTTAGAGACTGACTTTGATGATCTGGGAGTGGGTTGCATTTCTGGTTCAGCAATTTTGGCTTTGAATGCCACTCCCTTAGTAGGATTTGAGGGTTCCTCAACAGGCTTTCTTCTATTGAGGTCAAACTCATATGCTTTAAGTTCTGAGAATATTTGTTGCATGGGCATAGTGGAGAGATCTTTGGTATTCTGCATCATCACAGCATAGACATCCCACTTTTGAGTGAGACTCCTCAAAATCTTTAATCCAACCTCTCTCTTGGTGTAGACCTTGCCCAATGAGTTGATTTCATTCATCACATCAGTGAATCTACCAGCAAATTTGTCAATGGACTCTTCAGACTCCATTGAGAATTGTTCAAACTTCTGCACAGCAACTTGGAGCTTGTTCTCCTTGATTTTTTCAGTGCCCTCACACATTTCAGCAAGGGTATCCCAAATTTCTTTGGCTGTTGTGCAGTGGTAGACTCTTCCCATGATTGCATCTGGAATTGTTTGATAAAGAGTATTCATGGCAAGATACTTCAGATTATCTTTCCTCTTTTCATCAGCAGTGAAGTCATCCTCATCCTTGGGAATCAGTTCCCTTACATCTGCTTTTTGTGCATCTGTTACCCTGGGGTTAGTTTGAGTAAACACAAAAGGTCCTCTTGTGATTACTCTTAACATGTCTGTATGAAGAGATGCAAGATGAGCCCTCATTCTAATTTTCCAGAATTCATAATTGTCTATTGAAAACATGGGCAGTTTGTGATGAGAAATGTGGTTGACTGGATTTGTGGCCATGTTGTCCAATCCTTGAACAGCAGGTGGAGGAACAGCATTGTTGTTGGCCATATCTTACAAATAATCAGTTAGTTACCAAATGATGGATTTCAGAAAGAGATCAGTTCAGTGACCACACAAATATGAGAGTTTTGAAAATCAAGATGGATTTTCAGAAGCAGTGATCTTTGAACCCCTGCTCTGATACCACTTGTTGGTCCTGAAAGGAGTATATGACAAGTGTATGGGGGGGGGGAATACACTTGTTTGCAATTCTTTTCTAACTTGATCAAACCAGAGTTCAGCAAGGTTGTCTTGGACAACTCTTCTAAAGAAGATTAACTCTTCTAAGATAATCAGACTACTAAGTACTATTGAGTACTTAGTTGATTGACTATCTAGGGGAGTTATATGTGCGGAATAATGGTTGGCCCTTTGAGTTTAGACTCCTTTAATTTCTGAAATCACTTAGTCAATGCAACACAGTCCAGTTTAGCTTCAGGGAACTTGTCCAAATCAGTTTTGCACAGTCTTTGAATATGTATCTTTGAAAGATCAGTTTTGTGTGCAGTGTTGGATGAATGTAAGTACTTGTAAAGCAAATCAACACAAGAGTTTATAGTGGTTCAGAGACTCAAGCTCCTACATCCACTTTCCCTGATTTAACAGGATAATTCCTTCACTCTTGGAATTAACTTGTTTTATAGTGCCAAGGTGCACTTGATCAAGAACACCACTCCTTGGTGAATTGATCCCTAGGATGTCTAGAGTCCTAGTACCCTCTTCTCAACTCAGAACTGAACTGTTCTTCTCTCAACAGTCAGCTCCTACCACTTCTACTACTACAACCTTCTCACTTTCACTCTTGAAAGGTGTAAGGGTTGAAGTAAGGTTCCAACTAATGAGATATCCTTTACAATGAAGATCAGTGTATAAGGATAGGATATCTCTCTAAGCTTGTGTATGAATATACAATGTGTTCAGCTTAGAAGGAGTGTTTGAAGACTAAGATAGTCTTTGCAAGCTTTGAAAGCACTCTAGCTTGTAAGAACTCTGAGCTAGGTTGAATTGTGTTGAGGTTAGTTGGATGCTTTCAAATGGTCTTCACACTTCTGTATTTATAGACAAAATGGAGGATTTGCCCGTTGGAGAGGCAGCCCCAGATTGCTATAAATGTCTTCCTTGAGTTCTTCAAACTGGAAGACAGATTCTTGATAGTGACATGTCCTCATTTGGGTAATAAACGGCTGTAATAGTTTTGTCTTCATTCTGCAGCACTTTTCCCAATGTTTGACTTCTTATTAGGACTTGGACATGGCTTCTGAAAGTTGATCCAATGATAGGACAACATTCCTTATCATCTGGACAACTCTCCTTATCACTATCAGCAGTTTTGCTTTTCAGCATGGTTGGCTTGCTCTTCTTCAGATGACTTGGCTCTTTCCCTTTATTTCTCTTGTGTATGGTCTTAGCTCATTCCTTTGAGGACCTTTAGGGACTGGTTGTCTCAATCTCTTCAGCATAGTTGATCTCAGGCTTTCAGAGCACTTGATCTTGGTCAATTTAGCTGAGACAACTCCTCTGGACAACTCTCCTGATCAGTATATTTAATCTTTTTGCATCAGAGCACTTTATGCCTAGAGTTGACTTCTCTGGACAACTCTCCTGATGAAAACCTTTGAGTAGTCTTGTCCTTTTGAGCTATGTAAACTTGTTCTTGCATATGGTTAGCTTCTTTGGACAACTCTCCTGATCAGAGTTTTATGAGTACTTTCTCTGGACAACTCTCCTGATAAGAGCATCTTCATTGGACTTGTCCTTTTGAGCTTCACAATCTTGTTCTTGTATAAGAGCATCTTCTCTGGACAACTCTCCTGATAAGAGCATCTTAGATTTCATAGAGTGTCCTTACTTTTAAGTGATTGTTCCAGAATTTGAGCCTTGAGGGGACTTGATCTTGATCATCTTCAAAGCATAGGTTCCCCCTCAAATTGTGCATCTAATGGTCTAAGAGCTACCTAACATTTCAGCTTCTCATCTAGCCTGTAATCTATATGTTCTAACATTCTTAGAACATATTTATATTGACTTAGGCATGTCTCAGGGGGTTTTGGTATTAGATCAAAACATATCTCATTTTATTCCCAACACTTACTTAATAATAATATTAAATGATAAGCAGCGAAAGACTCAAAAGAATCTTTAATTTAAATTACTAATCATAATAAATCTCTACTATCTCATGAAAAAGCTTAATAAATATATAAACTAATCAAAAATTGATTTTACAAAATCATAATTGTTTTGTCATCCACCGCCTCTCCTCGCCATCAACTCGTCAATCTGAAATGTTAAATGTATGGTATGAGCAAAACCACTAGCTCAGTGAAGTCACTTTGACAATATTAAATACGACATAAGAATAAAATGTGTAGCACATAAAATCACGTAATTTACAAAAAGTCACATAAGCACCTTTCATCTCACATAAGCATTTTTCATCGTACTTTTGATTAATTATTAATTACGTCTCACGGTTATCCCAAGGATCACTTTTAAATCCCACTGAGTCCCCCTCAAAGACCTATTTTCAGTCACGAGTTCTCTTCTTGTGCACGGCGGATCCCCCAAAGATCTCTCTTCAATCCTGGGTTCACCGAAGACCTCTCTTCAGTCTCGGGCCTCTTTTAAGCCCCTGGCCTTTCATACTCATTTACATTAAAATATTCACTCACATTTAAGTCATGTCACAACGCACATGAACAATCTATTCATATGAAGCAATTAATAAAGGCAAAAAAACCACACCTCCAATTAATATCTTGGATGCCAAATATCACGTTAGTCTTGGCAAATGAATGGAACACACTGATTTTTCTAATCTAGAGAGAACGTATTTTTATGCTGATAATATTTATGTGATTTGGTATGTGGGAAAATACCGTAAAAATAATGTTATATAAAATAAGAGAAGATGATGGAATTTGTTGAGAATAATATGGGATAAAGACCTTGAATAGTTACAGATTTGAGATAATTTGGCGATAAGGATTTTCGGTGAATAACTAAGTTTTAAATATTCTTTTATATATATATAAGAAAATCTATTTATAATGATAATAATAAAACAATAGTATCTAGCAGATTGCAATATATATACGCATGTTATTATACATCTATATTATTAGACTTCTCATTTAAATACATGTAATATCTCGAAAATGGTACTTATATATATATATATATATCCAAAATAATATCTTACGTATTTTATAGTAATTGAAATTTTGGGGTGTTACATCCTTTCCCCCTTAAAATATTTTCGTCCTCGAAAATCATAATTTACTCAATAAAATATGCATGCACACGGAACATAATCAAAGCATAATCTTGCATCGAAACATAGAATGAAATGTTAAATGTACGTACCTCGTAGAGTTGAAGCGGGAGGCGGTGATGGACGACCTTTACTTTTAAAAATATTCTCCTTAAACAAAATTCTATAAATAATTTTGACTCGAAGTTTTTTTTTTTTTTTTTTTAACAAGTCTACAAGAACGTAGACCTGCTCTGATACCACTCTGTCACGCCCCAATTTTAATTTTCGTAAAAGCGGATTTTGTAAAAGTACTTAACAATTTTAAAATAAAAGGGCATGAACTTAAATTTTAACTAAAGAAATAGAGTTTTCGAACTTGCTTAATAATAATATTAAATGATAAGCAGCGAAAGACTCAAAAGAATCTTTAATTTAAATTACTAATCATAATAAATCTCTACTATCTCATGAAAAAGCTTAATAAATATATAAACTAATCAAAAATTGATTTTACAAAATCATAATTGTTTTGTCATCCACCGCCTCTCCTCGCCATCAACTCGTCAATCTGAAATGTTAAATGTATGGTATGAGCAAAACCACTAGCTCAGTGAAGTCACTTTGACAATATTAAATACGACATAAGAATAAAATGTGTAGCACATAAAATCACGTAATTTACAAAAAATCACATAAGCACCTTTCATCTCACATAAGCATTTTTCATCGTACTTTTGATTAATTATTAATTACGTCTCACGGTTATCCCAAGGATCTCTTTTAAATCCCACTGAGTCCCCCTCAAAGACCTATTTTCAGTCCCGAGTTCTTTTCTTGTGCACGGCGGATCCCCCAAAGATCTCTCTTCAATCCCGGGTTCACCGAAGACCTCTCTTCAGTCTCGGGCCTCTTTTAAGCCCCTGGCCTTTCATACTCATTTACATTAAAATATTCACTCACATTTAAGTCATGTCACAACGCACATAAACAATCTATTCATATGAAGCAATTAATAAAGGCAAAGAAACCACACCTGCATTTAATATCTTGGATGCCAAATATCACGTTAGTCTTGGCAAATGAATGGAACACACTGATTTTTCTAATCTAGAGAGAACGTATTTTTATGCTGATAATATTTATGTGATTTGGTATGTGGGAAAATACCGTAAAAATAATGTTATATAAAATAAGAGAAGATGATGGAATTTGTTGAGAATAATATGGGATAAAGACCTTGAATAGTTATAGATTTGAGATAATTTGATTTTCGGTGAATAACTAAGTTTAAAATATTCTTTTATATTTATATAAGAAAATCTATTTATAATGATAATAATAAAACAATAGTATCTAGCGGATTGCAATATATATACGCATGTTATTATACATCTATATTATTAGACTTCTCATTTAAATACATGTAATATCTCGAAAATTGTACTTTTATATATATATATCCAAAATAATATCTTACGTATTTTATAGTAATTGAAATTTTGGGGTGTTACATCCTTTCCCCCTTAAAATATTTTCGTCCTCGAAAATCATAATTTACTCAATAAAATATGCATGCACACGGAACATAATCAAAGCATAATCTTGCATCGAAACATAGAATGAAATGTTAAATGTACGTACCTCGTAGAGTTGAAGCGGGAGGCGGTGATGGACGACCTTTACTTTTAAAAATATTCTCGTTAAACAAAATTCTATAAATAATTTTGACTCGAAGTTTTTTTTTTTTTTTTTAACAAGTCTACAAGAACGTAGACCTGCTCTGATACCACTCTGTCACGCCCCAATTTTAATTTTCGTAAAAGCGGATTTTGTAAAAGTACTTAACAATTTTAAAATAAAAGGGCATGAACTTAAATTTTAACTAAAGAAATAGAGTTTTCGAACTTGCTTAATAATAATATTAAATGATAAGCAGCGAAAGACTCAAAAGAATCTTTAATTTAAATTACTAATCATAATAAATCTCTACTATCTCATGAAAAAGCTTAATAAATATATAAACTAATCAAAAATTGATTTTACAAAATCATAATTGTTTTGTCATCCACCGCCTCTCCTCGCCATCAACTCGTCAATCTGAAATGTTAAATGTATGGTATGAGCAAAACCACTAGCTCAGTGAAGTCACTTTGACAATATTATATACGATATAAGAATAAAATGTGTAGCACATAAAATCACGTAATTTACAAAAAGTCACATAAGCACCTTTCATCTCACATAAGCATTTTTCATCGTACTTTTGATTAATTATTAATTACGTCTCACGGTTATCCCAAGGATTTCTTTTAAATCCCACTGGGTCCCCCTCAAAGACCTATTTTCAGTCCCAAGTTCTTTTCTTGTGCACGGCGGATCCCCCAAAGATCTCTCTTCAATCCCGGGTTCACCGAAGACCTCTCTTCAGTCTCGGGCCTCTTTTAAGCCCCTGGCCTTTCATACTCATTTACATTAAAATATTCACTCACATTTAAGTCATGTCACAACGCACATAAACAATCTATTCATATGAAGCAATTAATAAAGGCAAAGAAATCACACCTGCATTTAATATCTTGGATGCCAAATATCACGTTAGTCTTGGCAAATGAATGGAACACACTGATTTTTCTAATCTAGAGAGAACGTATTTTTATGCTGATAATATTTCTGTGATTTGGTATGTGGGAAAATACCGTAAAAATAATGTTATATAAAATAAGAGAAGATGATGGAATTTGTTGAGAATAATATGGGATAAAGACCTTGAATAGTTACAGATTTGAGATAATTTGGCGATAAGGATTTTCGGTGAATAACTAAGTTTTAAATATTATTTTATATTTATATAAGAAAATATATTTATAATGATAATAATAAAACAATAGTATCTAGCAGATTGCAATATATATACGCATGTTATTATACATCTATATTATTAGACTTCTCATTTAAATACATGTAATATCTCGAAAATGGTACTTTTATATATATATATATATATATCCAAAATAATATCTTACGTATTTTATAGTAATTGAAATTTTGGGGTGTTACAGAACTTTTACGTGACGTATGAAAGCATCACTAAAGTACATCGTAATGACATAGATTACCGTCAACAAATAGTGTTTTCATGACGCATAAAAGCGTCACTATGACAATCTACAGTGGCATAAAAGCGTCATTTTAACATCTTAAAGAAACGACAAATCAGGTGACGCTTGACCATAGTGTCACTACAGCAAAAGCGGCACTAAACATAACTTTTAGTGACACTTTTGAGCGTCTCCAAAGCTTAATTTTGTAGTAGTGAATGTTTCAAACATTTTTTTTTTTTTTTGCAATATACAATTTTTTGTAATTTAAAATTTCAACATAAAATATAAAAATTCTCAGGTCGATATGCATTCCATTCGGTAATATTTGGCATGGACGCTTTTGAATAGGACTCTTCGTCAAATATCGGGATTTAAAGCTAACCAGACCGCTAGTGTGCCTTGACGTTGCTCGTGCGTCAGCCAATCATTGGAGTTGTTCCTTTCTAGTTGAAATTCTCCAAAAGAAGGCAGCAGGAAACTAAAGCCTCGCATGGCTCATCTCCGTCTGCTGGACAGGGATCCATAATACGAAATAAGGGGCTGGATCTTGGAATGCGGCTGACAAGGTTTCCCTTCTATCTAGGGGTTGACAAGAAGCTTTCGCTTCATCCTTCTTGTTACTTTTTTTCTTGAAATTAAGGTGGTCCCTTTGCTTTCTTATTTTTTTGGCATGTTAACTCTTATTTCTCCAACTGCAATCATCTAAGTAAAATCGGTAAATCTACACATAAACTTACATTAGTATTAGTAATACTATATTATACACAAGAATTAAAAAAAATTAAGTTCCATTTCATGAATGTAGAGAGTGCGTAATATAGTAGGGAGGAGGTATAATTTATACTCTATTAATAACAACAAAATCAAAGCATGATTTGATCTACAACTACACAAATGAATATATACCTAGCTTTAAGTTGATATGTGAATTCCTATGTAAAATCAGAGCATTTTACATTGATTTAAAAAAAAAATTAAGATGGGTGAAAAGTGCAATTACGAAGAATTAAAAAACTCAACTGGAATAGAAAACTGACTTGGAAGAGAAGAAATGGGGGAAGAGGGGTGTGCATTTTCAAACTACATTGGTGCCGTAGGTCATTTATAACAACGAGAAATCCTCATTGTCATAATTGTTTTTCACCCATTGTCTATCAAGGTGGTGTCGTAGGTCTAAAAGTTTTGACAACGGGGAATCCCTGTTGTCGTAGGTCATTATTTACAACATACCTTAATTTATAATAACGAAAAATCTCTGTTATCATATGTCATTTAATAAAACGGGTAAATTATGATAATGGGTATCCACCGTTGTCGTAGAAGTTTAGTACATTTTTTTTTTATTATACAATTTTTTGTAATTTAAAATTTCAACATAACTGTTGGTCCTGAAAGGAGTATATAACAAGTGTATGGGGGGGGGGAATACACTTGTATGCAATTTCTTTTTCAAACTTGATCAAACCAGAGATCAGCAATGTTGTCTTGGACAACTCTACTGAAGATGTAAAACTTCTTAGAGATAACCAACCTACTAAGTACTATTGAGTACTTAGTTGAATGACTATTTAAGTTAGTTATAAGTGTGGAATTAGTGGTTGGCCCTTTAGTTTAAAACTCCTTTGTGTTCTGAAATCACTTTAATCAAACAGTACAGTTTTCAGGGAACTTGCCCAGATTAGTTTTGCACAGTCTTTGAATATTTGTCCTTTTAAAGATCAATTTTGTGTGCAATGTTGAATGCATGAAAGTACTTGTAAGTAAATCAACACAGTGGTTTATAGTGGTTCAGAGACTCAAGCTCCTACATCCACTTTCCCTGATTTAATAGGATAATTCCTTCACACTTGGAATTAACTTGTATTATAGTGCCAAGGTGCACTTGATCAAGAACACCACTCCTTGGTGAATTGATCCCTAGGATGTCTAGAGTCCTAGTACCCTTTTCTCAACTCAGAGCTGAACTGTTCTTCTCTCAACAGTCAGCTCCTACCACTTCTACTACTACAACCTTCTCACTTTCTCACTTGAAAGGGGTAAGGGTTAAAGTATGGTTCCAACTAATCAGATATCCTTTACAATGAAGGTCAGTGTATAAGGATAGGATATCTCTCTAAGCTTTGTATGGATATACAATGGAGTTCAGCTTAGAAAAAGTGTTTCAAGACTTAGAATGTCTTTTTATGACTTTTGAAGCTTCAGAATGATTGTTCTGTTGGATGTAGAATGGATGCTTCAAATGGTTTTCACAATTCTGTATTTATAGACAAATTTGAGGATTTGCCCGTTGGAGAGGCAGTCCCAAATTGCTATAAATGTCTTCTTTGAGTTCTTCAACTTAGAAGACAGATTCTTGATAGTGACATGTCCTCATTTGGGAAATAAACGGTTGTTTGGACTTTGTCTTCATTCTGCAGCACTCTTCCCAAGGTCTGACTTCAAGATTCTCTTGTTTAAGTATGGACATGGCTTCTAAAGGTTGATCCAATGATAGGACAACATTCCTTATCAAATGGACAACTCTGCTTATCACTATCAGCAGACTTTGCTTATCAGTATAGTTGGCTTGCTCTTTTCAGATGACTTGGCTCTTTCCCTTTGCTTCCTTTGTATGAAATCTTAGCATGATCCTTTGAAGGTCTTTAGGGTTTAGTTGTTTTGATTTCTTCAGCATAGTTGATCTTAAGCTTCAGAATACTTGTTCTGGTCTAATTGTGCTGAGGCAACTCATCTGGACAACTCTCCTGATCAGCATGTTTGTCCTTCAGTGATCTTGGCAATCATTCCAGAATTTGAGCCTTGAGGGGACTTGATCTTGATAGACTTAAAAGCATATGTTCCCCCTCAAATTGTACATCTAATAGGCTAAGAGCTGCCTAACATTTCAGCTTCTCATCTAGCCTTATGCTATATGTTCTAACATTCTTAGAACATAATCAATTATGACTAGGCATGTCTCAGGAGGTTTTGGTATTAAATCAAAACACTTCTCATTTTATTCCCAACAATTTCCCCCTTTTTTATGATGCCAAAACCTATACAATCTATTACATTTATCTTCAGAGGGCATGACTAGAGTCAATTTTCCTGAAAAACAATGTGTTAGTGTATTCACCATTCATGTTGCACATAGGTTTCAAGAAAGGCATAGGGAGATTTCTGTAACAGTGTTTCTTGATTCAAAATGTGTTCAACTATCATTCATTTGAAATACATTACAAGCATGCTGATAGTTGAAACTAACATATCAGAGTATGAGTCTAAACACTATTACATCATTCATAATGGATCAGAGCATGTACTTATCACTTGATAATTTCCAGACTTATGATTATTAGAGCAAACAACTTATCAAACTGAATTAGAACAAACACATGACAACATTCTTGAACAGCTTCAGCATAGATGACCAGTTATAAAACAAATCTTCAACCAAGACAAGTTTTCATCCATGTTAGCACAGAAATGTCAGAAAACTTAGCCATTTCAGAGATCATCCTCCTTTGGTGGCACCATCCCATATTGTGCCCACACTCTTCTTTTTAGCTCCATGGCTTCCTAGTTGGTTCCTTTTGGTCCAAGTACCATCTTGTTCAACTTAACAATTTCTAGGAATTCTTGGAGAATCCTAGATTGATCAATCCATCCTTCCAGCTTGGGAGGCATGTAAATGATTGGCTTGGGGGCACTGAGTTCAAATCTTGCAATATCAACAGCTGCAAGCAATTGTTGATATAGTTCTCTATGATACTCTATCATGAACTCAACAAAAGTGGAGTTGGCATCTTTTCCATTCCATCTGTCAATGACATAGTAGTCATAGACAAACTCCCTCTTTTCCTCTTCCCATGAGTCATTCAGCTGAATTGGCACCCATTTATCCAAGTGAGGATATTTGGTGTCCATGGGGATTAGTAGTTGTGGCTTCATCTTGTTGTAAGTTGCTATCCTCCTTCTTGGCTTTTGGAAGTCAGCTCTTCTTTTATCCCTTGCTCTGTTTGCTTCCTCAATTAGATCCATCTTTTCTTTGGCTTTCATCATGGCCAATTTCTGCTGTGTTTCAGGGTCTTTGCCATACCCTTCATGAAACAATTTTGATGGATCATTCAGTGTTACAACTTTAGTCTTCTTAGGTCCAGGTCCAAAGCCTTCTTTATACAGTTCTTCCACATCTTCAGCAGCTTTGGCACCTTTAGAAGATTTAGTCTCAGCAGACTTTTCAGTTTCAGAAGACTTGTCTTTTTCAGCAGTCTTGGACACTTCAGCAGTTTTGTCCTTTTCAGCATTCTTGGGCTTTTCAGCAGTTTTGTTCTTCTTCTTGGGAATGGATTCTTCTACAACTCTGAACTTAAGAGGAAGTTCTAGGCTGTTGGGAAAATCAGTAAATGTTTCAGCTTTTCTTTTGTTTCCCTTGGCCTTCTTGATTTGGCCTCTGGTTTGGACACCTTCAGCTTCTTTGTCCAATCCAGAAACTTCTCCTCCTGGTCTCTGCTGAAACCTTGCCCTTTCTTCCTGTGCTGATGCCATAGAAGCCTTCAAAGCTATGGCTAACTGCTCTTCTTCTCCAAGATCTTCCAAGTTCAGCACTGCTGGTTCTTTACCCTTATCTTCAGTAGCCTTTTCCTTGCTCTTTTCTGATCCTCCAATAATCAAGGCACCTTTGGCCCTTGCTCTTTCCCTTTCTCCCTTTTTGGCAGCATCAAAATACTGAGGTTTGAGCTCACTCATAGTTGTAACCATCAGGGATTGGGCTAGGTTCAGATATTTCATCTCTTCCAGGAGATATACATTCTCATCATGTATATTCTGCATTCTATCACTGCTCAAGCTAAGGAAAGCTAGAACAGGCTTCATCTTTTGCTCAACAACCTCCTCCAAGGTTGCTTTCAGAGATGCATCCAATTGGGCCTTTAAAAGCTCAGTGAGGTTGGCCACTGCTCCTTCAGCAATGTTGGCCATTACTTCTTGTGAAAACTTTTCAGATGCAGCCTTCACCATTGCTAGCCTTTGTTCCTCAGCTCTTTTCTTTTGCAATGCAGTTTTCTTTCCAAGGGCTTGCTTGACAGTCAGTCTGAGAGCTTTGACATTTGCATTGTGATTATCTCTCAGCAGCTTCTGTTCCTTCTTGACCTCTTCTGAGATGGATTGCATGGAGGATTTGGCTTTTTGAACTTCAGTGGAAATGGTTTGGAGACCAGTTTCCACTCCACTAATCCTTGCTTACAATGTAGGGAACACTACATCTTCAGAGCCAGTTAATCTCATCTCCACATATGCTAGAGTTCTTCCTTGCTCATTCAATGCTCCAGATGTTTCAGCATGAGCAGATTGGACTTGATGAGCTAAGGAGTCCAACTTTTCTGATTGCATCCCAAGCAAGGCTTGTGCTGATCCAGAATCTACTTGAATAGGTGCATCTGTTAAGAACTCATCTGCAAATATTTGTTCAAGAGAAATACCTGCAATATTAGACAAATCAAAAATGTTAGGAAATAAGCACTCATCACCCTCAGAATTTTTTGGATAAAACTCTGATACATCAGCAGTCTCTCATTTTCAACTCTTTGTTTTCTCCCTTCAATTAAAATGTCCTCACTCAAAGGATCAGGCCTCCTTTCATCAAGGGATTCTTGAAGTTCAGATTTGACTTGAAGAATAAACTGTCCTTCCTCACTTATACCACTCTCTATTTGTGGTACACTCACAATCTGAGTAATGACTACCTCTCTATCATCCACAACACCCTCTGGTTTTTTAACTAAATTCTCCTTTTCAACTCCTTCATTTAAACCTGCATCAACTCCACCTTCAACAAGGTTCAGAGATGGCAGTTGTGGGGAGATCACAGTGCTTCTATCAGCAGCCACTGAGTCATCCTGAATGATCAAGGGCTGATCAGTGTCCAACTCTCCTGATACTGAATAGGCCTTGACCAAACTAGCCTCTAAAATAGGAACCTCAACATCTTTAGGTTGTGCCTTGGGTTCAGATGAACCTTCATTGGCAGATGTGTCCTTGGCTGTGTCACCAACCTTGGTCAACACCTCTGAAGATACAGAGCCTTTCCTAACATAGGTAACAAGAGGTTCTGAGAACCTGCTAGATTCAGAAGGTTTGGGTTGGGAAGGTTCAGGGAGGTTGGTCTGGGAGGGTTCAGGGGGGTTGTCTTGAGGAGGGTTTGGAGGGTTTGACGGGTCACCATTCCCATCATCACTAGAGCTGCTATCAGGGTGCTTGATCCCTTTAGCCAGTCTCTCTCTTTCTTCATCAATCTTTGATGCTACTAACTTGGCAAAAACATCCTCATCAGTGAGGAATCTTGTCTTGAGTACACCAGCAAAGTGTAGCAGTCTACTCTCTTCCACTTGCCACCAGTTTGCACCCTTATCTTGGATGACTTGAGAGATCTCCATCATCGTTCTGTCCTTGACATCTACTAGCATTCTCAAGTCATGGAACATCTTCTGAATTCTAGGAAATTCAGCAAGTTGTGGGTACAAGCTATCCACAGTGGCTCTAGCTCCACCTCTGAGCATACTTTCATAAGTATACTCCTCCTCATTATCATTGGATTGAGAACTTTGGGCTATAGGGGAGTTGGCTGTGGTTTCATTAAGTGCAGCTTCAGGCAAGTTGAGTCCTGTTGGCTTCAGAAGGGTTGAGCTCAATTGAAGGTACCTCAGTTGCTTTTAAGAGCAATGATTCTGAGGGGGTTTTGCTCAGGGGGGTGGCTCATGAAGTGCATGTTCTAAGAGTTTGGAATAATTTAGCATAGATGAGTCAAGAGGGGACAGGAGCCTTGTCTCATCCACTGCTAAGTCTGCAAGCACATCAATGCCACTTCTTTGCACACTCCCTTCTGGAGAATATCTCTTAGTAAGATTGACTGGGGTGATAGGTTGGTTGGAAGGGGTAACATGGGTTTCAGGGGAGTTGGGGTTTGGATTTTGGGTTTCAGGAGGGTTGGCTTCTAAGGATTGGCCTTCAGGGATTTTGGACTCTGGGGTTCCAGAACCAGAAGAGTTGGTCCTGGACTTAGATTTTGTCCTGCTTTCAGCCCTGCTCTCCCTTAGAGCAATTTGAAGGGACCTTTCTTCATGAAGTTCCAGCACCTTCTCTGTGGGTTTGGCTCTCCTCTTGCTAGCCCTACTGCTTCCACTTCCTTCCTCATCTTTCTCAGGGACAACTTCCCGTGGCCTCTTATCACCTTTCTTCTTCTGCCTTGTCTCATTATACTTCAGCCTCAACTCTTCTGAGTGGTCAGAAGGCACATTCACTCCCTCTTCTGCCACTTCATCAACTTCAATTGAAGCTCCTGAGGCTTCTTCTGATAGTACTTGAGACATTTTCTTGGTCTTGACAACCCTAGCCTTAGTTCTTTTCTTCATTTTGGGTTTCTCTTCAACCTTTTCAACAGGTTTGGCCATCAACAACCTCTTTTGCTTAGTCTTCTTGCTTAGCTTCTTGAACATCACTTTCTGGGCAGGGAGGGGTTTTGCAAAGGTTTACATTTGGGAATAATGGGAAAACTTTTCAATCAACAAGTTTGCCCTGGTGCAATACTTGAGTTTCCCTTCTAGAACCACCTTTTGAGTGTTCACCTTGAACTTAGCTTTCTCCTTCATCATCTCAGAAAGGATGAAGGTCCTCCAATCAAACTTGATGCCCTTGTCACTGGCATCAATTACTGCAGCCATGATTCTGATTCTTGGAGCACTTACTTGCTCTAAGCTGCCAGTGTTGCTCAATAGGCTTTTTGAAACTACCTCAAACAGATTAAGAAACGTAGGCTTGAGGGTTCTCTTGTCTTGAGTAGAAGAAATTGGTCCTGGAACAAGGAGCCAATCTTGTGCTATTTCCTCCTCATGGCCATTGCCATAGAACTCAGGATTCCTCCCTTCAGAAGGCAATCTAAATGCAGCATCTACATCCTCCTCAGAGAATTTCACCTTGTGAAATCTCTCTTCTTCTTCTCCTTCAGCCCTATTGGAGAGCCTGGTGGTGACCTCACCATCTTCTGGCTTTCCTCTCCATTTTAAGAAGGCAAAGAATTATGTCATGTATGTTTCCAAACAAGAGTCAGGCTTCTCTTGCATAAATTTTTTAAGACATGCTCTTCTCGGCCATCTCAGAGTTGGAGTAATTTCTGGATCTTCAATTTCAAAGGATAGGATGGGCTCAAAGATCAGATTGTTTTTGTGGCTAAGGTAGCCAAAATCAAGGTCCAAGTCCTTGTTGGTGAAATCAACAATCATTTCAGTTCTTACTTTGGGAGCCATTGAAGAACAGTGAAAGATTTTAAGAATGTTTGAGAGAGTAAGAAAAACTAGGATTTCAAAGAGTTTGAATGCGTGGGGAAGAATGAATTGAGTATGGCTTCTTAAGATTTGTGAATATTCCAAAAGGAATGTATGTCAATGAGTAGGTGAAGTCTTAAGGTAATTCAACGGTTAACAAAAATGGAAATCCAAAATGGACGGCCAAGATGAAGTTCAGGGGAGTTGGCCAGTTTGATCCAATGGTCAAAAACCAATGAAACAGTGAGAACTGTTTTTATTCAAAACGTGGGCAGAGTTTTAATGTTTGTTTAAAGCTGGGGGGTTTTAAAGGTAGATCATGTCCCAAATGGTTTAATGCAAACAAGAGTTAAATCTTGACATTTAATGCATTGAAAGTGACATTTTGGGTAGGGGACAAATTGAATCCTTGAAAATGTGATATCTTGAAAAGGAATGGGACAGATTTTAAAATAGGCAATGATTACCCAAAATAGGTGCTTATCAATCCTAGATTTGGTTTGATAGCCAAGACAACTTATCTGACCCTACATGGACAAGTGTCCTGAAAAGATGTGGACAAATGTCCTGAATTTCAATGGACAAGTGTCCTGAAGAATTGAGGTCATTTCTTCTGAATTTCAGTAAACTTGACCAAGTCTGCTGAAGTTTGAATATAGTTCCCCCTTGATTAATAAACTCCTTTGGACTTATTTGTCCAACTTCCCTGGATCAAGTAGACCCAACTCTGCTGATAGTTCCAGAAACCTTGCCTCTGCAAGTGGTTTTGTCAATATATCAGCTTTTTGATGATCTGTGTGGATCTTTACCAACTTGATATCCTTCTTCTCCACATGGTCTCTAATGAAGTGATGCTTGATGTCCACATGTTTGCATCTAGATTCTGTGATATTGCAATAGCACTGTTGTTGTCACAGAATATGGGCACTTCAGTAGAGTTGACATTGTACTCTCTTAATTGTTGTCTCAACCAAAGAATCTGAGCACAACAACTTCCAGCAGCAACATATTCAGCTTCAGTGGTGGAGGTGGCCACAGTGTTTTGCTTCTTAGAGAACCAAGAAATGAGCTTGTTCCCTAAGAATTGACAAGTTCCAGAGGTGGACTTTCTGTCAATTCTACATCCTCCATAATCAGCATCTAAGTAGCCAGTGAGCTCAATGTTGTCATCAGCAGGGTACCAAAGGCCTAGATTCTCAGTGCCTTTGAGATACCTCAAGGTCCTCTTAGCAGCCTCTAGATGGCTTTTCTTAGGATTTGCTTGGAATCTTGCACAAACACCTACTGCAAAGGTGATGTCAGGTCTGCTTGCTATGAGGTAGAGGAGTGAGCCAATGATTCCTCTATACTCAGTAGAGTTGGTTGGAACACCACTCTCATCAGGATCTATCTTCCAATTTGTGTTCATTGGAATCCTTACTGGCTTGCTGGTTGTACACCCAAATTTCTTGATCATTTCTCTGGTGTACTTAACTTGGTTGATGAAAATTCCTTCCTTTGATTGCTTGACTTGTAAGCCCAAGAAGAAATTCATCAGACCCATCATGGACATCTCAAACTTGCTTTGCATGAGCTTGGAGAACTTCTCACACAGCTTCTCATTGGGGGATCCAAATATGATGTCATCCACATATATTTGGACAAGCAAGATGTCCTCTCCTTCAGTGATTTGGAAGAGAGTTCTGTCCACAGTTCCTTTGATGAAACCATGATCCAAGAGGAATTGTGACATAGTATCATACCAAACCCTTGGAGCTTGCTTGAGTCCATATAGAGCTTTCTTCAATCTATAAACTTGGTTTCCAACTTCAAAACCAGGTGGTTGCTCCACATAGACTTCTTCTTTTAGAACTCCATTCAAGAAAGCACTCTTGACATCCATTTGGTATACTTTGAACCTCTTGTGGGCTGCATAGGCTAAGAAGAGTCTGATTGCTTCTAGCCTTGCCACAGGTGCAAAGGTCTCATCATAGTCAATGCCTTCTGATTGACAGTAGCCTTTTGCCACTAATCTGGCCTTGTTTCTGACTATCACATCATTCTCATTCTTCTTGTTCTTGAACACCCACTTGGTTCCAATAACATCTTGATGTGAAGGTCTGTCCACCAGCTCCCAAACATCATTTCTGGTGAATTGGTTTAGCTCTTCCTGCATTGCTGTGATCCAGTTTGCATCTTGAAGTGCTTCATCAATGTCTTTTGGTTCCTGTTCTGATAGGAAACAACAAAACAAGACACTTTAACCATGAAATCTTCTAGTTTTGACTCCTATACTTGGATCACCAAGTATCAGATCAGTAGGATGGTCAGACAACCAAGTCCTTCTTTTTATGATCCCTTCAGTATAGTTATCCTCTACTAAAGTTGAGTCACCAGTGTTATAGAATTCAGGATAATTGAGTGTAGGATCTAATTCAGGATCATATTCAGGGATGCACTACAGGAAATCACACATTTCGTGACGAATTTTTTTGCGACGACACAAAATTCGTCACAATTTCTTACTTAAACATGACGAAATTTATTTTTCGTCATTAAAGTACTAGAAATTGTGACAAGATTTAAATTCGTCACCAATCACAAATTTTTTCGTCACAAATTTGTTTATTTCGCGACAATGTTGATAAATATGTCACAATAATACTATGTGACGATTTTAATATTAAATGGTGACGAAATTCGACGTCATGGAAAATAGTTTTTCTTGACAATGCTAAACTATCGCCACAATAATAATTGGTGACGATTTTAATAATAATTGATGATGATATTCGATGTCATAAAAAGTATATTTTCATGACGATACTATTTTTCGTCATTAATTTCTCGTCACAATAATAATTGGTGACGATTTTAATTGTAATAGATGACGATATTTGACGTCATGAAAAATATTATTTTATGACAATATTATTTTTCGTCATTAATTATTCGAGATATTTAGTGACAAAATATTTTCGTTACACAAATAATTGGTGACGATTTTCATAATAATTGATGACAACAGTCAACGTCATGAAAAATATATTTTCATGACGATATTATTTTTCATCATTAATTATTCAAAATATTCAGTGATAAAATTATTTCGTCACAAAAATAATTAGTGACGATTTTGCTAATTATTGTTGACGATATTCAACGTAAAAAATATACATATATTCATGACAATACTATTTTTCGTCATAATTATTTGATATATTTAGTGACAAACTTTTTTCGTCCCGAAAATAATTGTTGACGATTTGAATAATAATTGATGACGATAATCAACGTCATAAAAATATATATTTTCATGACGATGTTATTTTTCGTCATTAATTACTTGAAATATTTAGTGATTTTTTTTATTGTCACTATGATAATTGGTGACAATTTTAATAATAATTGATGACGATATTCAACGTCATAAAATATATATTTTCATGCCGAATTTTACCCGTATCGTCCCGCGTAATTTTTTTAATTTTTTAAAATTAATTTTAATAAATACAATATATTTATTTTGATATTATATAATTCAAATTAAATATATAATTGTTTAAAATAACATTTCCTATTCATTTTATACTAAAAAACTAAATAAACAATATTTTTACAAACATATATATAAATTTAAATTTTAACATTTTCATTTTATATGACATATTATTATAACATTTACTTAATTTAAATTTTAACATTTTCATTTTATATGACATATTATTATAATTATATTATAATTTTTTTTTCGCATATAATTCTAAATACGTTTGCGAAAATTTTATTTAATAGTACTATATTAACTGTGATGATGTAGATGTAAATGTAAAAAATTGAATGTTATTATTTTGTACCATTCATAAAAAAAAAAAAAAAAAAAAAAAAAAAAAAAAAAAACACTCCTTGCTCCAATTTTATAATTACCACTTTTTCTTTTTAACTATCCAATTTTATTATTCTCATTCCTTATTTGGATATTCACACTATTTTATCTCTATAAATCAAATTTTAATCCACCATTCCTGTCAACCTTCATCATCGACAATTGAACATCCAAGTAGAAAATTTAAAGAACTCAACAACAAAAAAATTGCAAAATTTGCAGAACACACATTCTGCATTGTAGAAACCACATTTCAGATCATTAGCAACAAATGATGTGTTGCATATTTATGCAAACCACACAGTAAAATAAAATATTAATTCAAGTTGCATATTTCAGAAAACCAAAATACTACCATAATTACTCGAAAAAAAATATATATATATATACAAACCTAATTTGCCAAATCGAACCATAATTGAATAACTAATCCCCTTCAAAGAAATTAAATTCATGCTGCATATGACATCATAATCCAGAAACTACAAATTCATAAAGAATATTAATTAAACAAATCATCACCATCCAATCCAAAAACCAGCAGCTATGAATAATCCAAACAAAACTCATTCAATTACAAATTAAACATCGAGAAACAGAACAGCAAAACACCACCATATAAGCAAAGAAAGCAAGGGAAACATTCCAAAATTTTAATCTAACCTCAGCTGCTAAAAAAAAGTTTTCTGCTGTCAATAATAATTTTACTGCTGTTAGAAACAGCTCTTTATATATAACATTGGCATTGCATACATTCTGCTGTTAAAAAACAGCACATTGTGCTGTTAATCAGGGTATGCAATGTACACCAAAATTTGTCTCAAGCACAAATCATACATCAAATACCAATCATACATTAAGCGATGAAATAAAATAACACAAAAAGGAAAGATAATACCAATCATGCTTTTAGTCAAGAATTCCAAGAATTTTTTACATCCAAGCACAAATGAGAATATTCCAAGAATTCCAAATTATTGGACCAAACTCGAAGAAAGGGAGGGGTAGTGTTTCAAGATTAGCTAGTGTAATTACGAATCTTTTTTTTTGCAAACACAAAACATTTTTAGATTCTGAACACAATTCGAGTATTACAGCTAGAACAAGATTGCTAGGGGCAATCGATAAATGTTAAATTTGACCTAGACAATTTTCCAACATAACAACAGATACAATGCAAGTCAATCACTCTGAATTGACCTACAAACATAAGAACTCTTTAAAATGTTTAATTACGAATCTTATTTATATGATTTGGTATTTTTCTACCAATGGCTGCCTGTTGTATTTTTTTAACCATTACAAGGTTGAAAATATCATTCTAAGAAATCATGATGATGGTAAAAGATAGTGGCCAAATTATGAAGAATTCAGAGTTTAGCAAGTCCATCCTTCATTATCTAAAAAGAGCACATTATTGCTGGAAAATATATACACTCTGAAGGCCATTACCCATTCTTCATCTTCACTTTTCTAATTATTTCATAAATCATTTCAGGTCAAACTTTCTCTATTTTGGATCATTATTATACTGTTTCTGTTTAGTTTTATTTTCTCTAATATACATGTATGTATTAAAAGACAATTGAAAAATGTGCGATTCATGGAATTTCTCTTTCAAATTTTATTAGAATTTACTATAAATTCCAGCAATTTTTCTTAAAAAATTATGGCATCTAATAAAATGAAAAATCAGTAAGAAGGACAACTAAGTTTTGAAACCACCAGTAATTACTAATTACCATGGGTCCGAACAGTAGAAAATATAATAAAAGCAGCTCACTGTAACAAAACGAAAATGACAAGTTTTCCTGTCACTGTAGCAAAAATAAAACAAATTAATTTGTTATAGATCATAACCTTAATTCGTTGAATGAATGTGCAATATGACTTTCGTGAAAGCACACATAAATCTCAGTATCAAATTCAAGATAAACAGCTCTTTATTTTCAGCCAACCAAAAAATTCAAATCAAATCGTTATGACACATGTTCAGTAAACACCCGGGAAACAACAAAACAGAGCATCACGGCACTAATATTTACCGCCTAAGAAACAACTTGTCTTTAACCAATCACAAAACGCTTTATTCACTGTAATTCATCATGAATTGACCAAAGATTCAGAACAACAAAAAACCAAAAACCAAGTAATTCAATTAGCGTGTGATAGCATAATTAGAGAAAGAATGAGCAAATCCATACACAGATTCGGGGAACACCAGGCGCGTTCAACATGAACTCAAATTCGGGGAACACCAGGTGCGATCCTTCAGCAATACTTATTCAACATGAACTCAAATTGAATAGAAGGGTTTGTTATATTTAACGTAAAGGCGTGATTGTGGTTGGCGAATTGATCCGCGCATAGGAGAGTCGAGGGTTCTAAGATTTAGGTCTTGTGACTGAATTTATAGGATTAGGGATTTGGATTTACCCGCTCCGCTGCTAGCGCCAAATTTTCCTGGCAAAAAAGTTAAAGATAAAATCGTATTATATTTAAATTGTTTTCCTTTATATAATAATTAATTTAAATTATTTATGTCTTTCAAAATTGATTAAGTGATATTTGGTGCAATAATAAGGAAGAATATTGATATGGAAATATATTCTTGGAGTATATATTATTATCCGAGGACTAAGGAGAATATTGATATGGAAATATATTCTTGGAGTATATATTATTATCTGAGGACTAAGGAAGAATACGTATATGGAAATATGTTCTTAAGTATATTATTATGAAATATATTATTAGCATCTAAAAAATCTAAATCTTTTGGCATTTTTCTAATTAAAATTTGAATTATTTATGTTTATTTTGTTGTATTTATACCATTGAAATTAGACTTCAATGAATTGAGTCAAAATGTTTCTTTAAAATTAAATTGAACATTAAAATTCAAGTGTATTTATACACTCGATTACATGAGAGAATTTGTCAAGTACATAAGTATATAAATTTTGTTTGTGAATATTTATAAACATTAGTTACTTATGATAATATGGGATTTATATGCATCTTTATACAAAAATCTTTTTTTAGAACAAGCACCTTTAAAATTAATATTGTGTATTAGTTTTATTTATACTTTTCAAATTTAACAATAATAAATTATTTGTTTCTCATATAATGTAATATTTTAATTAGAGTATTAATCTATGAGATCGGACATTTGAAGAAGTTTGATATATACGAAGAGTAGTGAAGAATTTAAATCTAACTAATTTTTTTATCACAACTCTTGTTTTATTATGGTGTACTGAAATAGTGAAATTTAAAACTACTAATACAAAAGTTTTTATTTGAGAATACGTGTGTATGCAATCACATGGCTTCGGGTTTCCCAAAATCTCAATACAATTCGTCAGCTGATCATAGAAGTTATCATCTGGACATCTTTCTCGTTTCTTTGATTTTGGTCGTGAAAAGCCTTTGCATTGAAATTGTTCATGTGCATTTTGTGGCATCGAGTTCTGATCAATTTAACTAACTTTATTACTCCCTCCGTCCCCTACTTGATGACCCATTTTGCCATTATGGGTGTCCCTTACTTGATGAGACATTACCTAAAATAGCAAAAACACTTTTAAATAATCCCCTTAAAACATCACACTACTTTATTACACTAAAAATTAACTTATTACTATTTATAAAGTAGAAAAATATTTACTACCCTCACTTTATTTTTCATAATACTAATAAACAATTCATTCCTTAAAACTCGTGGCCAATAGGTTTGTGTCATTAAGTAGGGGACGGAGGGAGTAATATTTATAAAGTTGAAAAGTCTTTACTATCACTACTTTATCTTTTGTAATACTAATAAACAATTCGTTCGTTAAAACCTGTGCCAATAGTTTTGTGTCATCAAGTTGGAGACGGAGGGAGTATCACTTATTAACCGACATAATTACATTTATAAACTAATATCATATCACTTATTAACCGAAACTATTATACTTATAAATTTGTACTTTAACTTTTGTGTCCAGTTCAACATGTCAGTGTGTAAATGTTATTGTATTAGTTTATAAACATAATTGTATCATTGAATTTAGGGTACATGAACAAATTTTCCCGAAAGAATTTACATTTTTTTAACACACTAGTAAGTAAATAGTGATGCTACTTAGTAATATAATACAAAAATATTTTAGTCAAAGAAATGTATTTTTTTTTATGTGTTCAAATTAAATAATTAAATAAATTAAGAAATTTGAGCCAAAAGAATTTTGGAATTGGAGCCAAATCAAAAGAATTTAGAGCCAAAAGATTTCAGCGGATATTTCAAAATTCTTTTGAAGATTTTTTTTAAATTTTAATTAGGAAAATCCCAAAATATTGAATTATTTTATCCGGCGAATACCATATACAGCGTATATTATATTAATTAATATTATAAAATTTGAAGATTATTTCAAATTTTACTTAGGAAAATTCCAAAAGATTTAAATTTTTTACGCCGCTATTACCATATATCATAATAATATACTCCAAGAATATATTTTCATATCAATATTCTTCCTTATTCCTCGCATAATCATTCAATTCATATTAATCTTCCGTATTCCTCTCGGCTCTCACCACGCAAGCCGGTATTTTTTTCTCTCTAAATTTCATATACAGCGGAATTCTCAAAATTTTTGTTAGGAATATTTCAAATTTTGATTTTATTCAATCTCCCACAAAAATATATATTTACTTTAAATTCGCATGCCTTCATGAGTTTATTAAGGTTCTCTTACTTTTTTTCACATATCCAAATCACTCTCAACCCCTACACTCCATTGGTGTGTTCTTATTTCGGTTCTTGTGCTGATACTGATTTCTTATCGTGCCCTAGGTGAGTTTTCTATATATATATATATATATATGTGTGCGTGCGCGCTGTGCGTATATATATAGTTATATGTGTATGACTTGTCTGAGTGTGTATATATAATACCTATGTACTGTTTCAATTTGAGTACAATTTATATATTTCTTCAAACCAAATAATAATTTAATGTAAATTCTAAAATTATTCTAAATAATCTATGAATTAAAAATCTACATTAAAACTTAAATTTAAGGTTCTCAAAAAAAGAAAAAAAAAAAGCCAAAATAAAAAAAATATGAAAAGCGGTCTGAGATGATATTAAAAAAATCTGGAGATCGATTAAAATATCAGTAAAAAAAAATCTCTTAACCCATATCCTTCCCAAAATTAAAACACCCACCCACCTAACTTATAAGTTATAACCCATGTACTCTCAACGTGATTCATCTAAATCATAATAACAAAACACGTCTAATTCCGCGGCGGCGCAAACAGAGGCAAGGACGACGACCACCATCGACGAGCAGGGTAGCACCACCGTGGAAGAGGATCGGCGACGAGTAGCGTATTCATATTTTTTCTAATTGAGAGGAATACGGCGGCAGGCATAAGGCGGAGGTAAGGGTGACGACTACCATCGGCGCGGAGGGTTTCTCCATCTTGGTGAACCTTCAATTTTTGGTACCCATCATCCTCCCTCCCTTTGCGATTTTCTATTTTCTCCAGTTAACCCCTTTTTTTTTTTGGCGAAGAACCCTAATTCACAGCCCCTTCTTCTAACGCTTCTATTTAACATTCACGGACCCTTCCCGGATCATGTATTATTGATGTTCTTCATACTACTTTATCCATTGAATTTTGGGTTTGATTTCTTGTGATTTTCGGGTACAATTCTGTGGTGGATTTTGGGTTTCATTTTTTTGTTATTTTGTTGGTGATTTATGTGAAGATTTTGTTAAATATGTTATTAGGCATTTATTTTTCTTTGTATGTTCTAAAGGCTGCGTGTATGACACACACATTAAATCTGTTAAAATTAACAGAAAATAACTATGGGACTACAAGTGTAGAAAAAAAGACCAAAATTGATTTTTACTATATTTTTACGGAACTAAAAGTGCAATTTCCCATTAAAAGGTCATCCACTCCCAGGGGACCATAATAGGGTTTTACCTCTTATATGCCATGTCTCACATGAATATTTTTTTAATGTAACTATTTTCATCGATATCTAGATAATGGCTCTTGGAGGTATGAAAAGAAAACGCAATTTTATTTCAAGGGAAGGTATTAGAGAATATGAAAAGAAATAAATAGAATGGCAACAACAGAAACATATCATCCTTCAAGTGAAGGAAATCAACAGGGTGGTGTTTTTGCGCCAAATTTGGCAACCGAAAGTGTTGAATTATTGAGGCATGGCACCTCTGAAGTTCCATCAACAGAAGATGAAGCTGCAACAATAGGTAAATTTATCATTTTAATTATTGTTATGTTTACTTGACTATCTATATATTATAACAAATGTTTAATGTCCACATGTAGGTGTTGAGTCTAAGAAAAAATGTCGAGGTCAAACACTTGGGAAGGGAATACTGAAGTACTTTACAAATACTGGAAATAAAATGAAGATTAGAGTAGATCCTACGGTTGGAAGACCTTTAAACGGAGACGAGTCTGCAAAGCTTGCATCCCAAATTGGGATAGTGACTCGGGATGTTCTTCCACTTCCGAAAAAGTGGAAAGAAGAGGATACAAAAGATGGGTTGGAGCCGAAAGATGGGTTGGAGCCGAAAGATGGGTTGGAGCCGGGATTCGATCATTTGAAGGTATGTGTATAAATTGATCTCATTTATTTTCACATTTTGTAATTAATCTGAAGTGTTTACATTAAATGTATATCCACATGGATGTCACATGGATGTCAATATTGATGAGCCTGGTGTGAGACAAGCTCTAGTTGATAGGTTGAAAATTAGTAGTCGAAACCAACGTCACAAGTTGCATAAGCATTTTGTTAAATATGCAACTTTGGAAGAAGCAAAAAATAACAAACCCGATTTATGTCGTACCCAAGAACAATGGGAAGAGCTTTGTGATCTTTTTTCATCAGATAACTACAAGGTAATAATTCTTTTTAAAAAATTATGCTTAAATGTTATGATAAATTTATTAGTATAATTTTATATATTAAAGTTGTATTGTTTTTCTAGCGTGAGTGTCAGGTGAATAAAGAAAATAGGAGCAAGTTGAAATGCAAGCTTATAAACTTATTTCGGGAAGAAAGGCTTTTGTAGTTAAGTTCCATGAAATTGTAAGTAATTTCTTACTCATGTTTAGTAATGTTTAATTATTGGTTGATGGTTGGATTTTGTTTAATTAATTAACTTTAAATATATTTGTGTTTTTTTTTTTTTGGATAGTTGTGGTGTTATTGATTTTACGATCAATTCATTTGAGCTAGGTAAATATGTTAATTTTTTATTAATTTTTTACAGTCTAAACATGAGTTAAATGGTGAAGAGTGTGATAGGATTGAATTCTATGTCCGTACACATTCTTCAGAGAAAGATGGTTGGAAATCCAACGAGGCTAAAGAAAATTGGGTAAGTCATGTAGGCATGTACAAATGAGATTTCATTTTATTACTAAAATTGATGCTAATTTTTTTTGTCATAATTAATGACCACATAGGAGAAAATGGTAAAGAAGCGAGAAGAATATGTTGAGCAAGGAATTGATAAAAGTTCTACTGAAATTGTTCTTGAGGTCCTAGGCCATGGGACTGGTTATATAAAAGGGTTTGGTTATGGTCCAAAGCCTCCGAGTAGACGTAGTGTTTCAGATGCTGCTTCTAACCAATTGGAAATGGAGTTACTTGAGACAAAAGAAAAGTTGGAAGCGTCTGAAACTCGCGTAGGTGCACTCCAGGAAGAAGTGAGTGATATAAAAGGCACCATGAACAAACTTATGAATTTCTTGGCCGAGAGAGGAATAAGTCTTTAAGATTTAGGAGAATCTTCCTTATAATTATGTTTATTCATATGTTTGTTGCTTTTAACTTTTGAAACAATTAAGTTCATTGTATTTTTTTTATCTTATCATACAATTTAAATTTATTTATCATCTTTAATTTAGTGGTCAATCTAAATATTTATTTATTATAAATTATTAATTAAATTAGTTCATTAAAAATGCAATTAATGACAAAAAAAATTGTCACCGTACACTAATTAGTATTGACGATAAATATTGTCACTATATATATATGTATATATTTATGACGATTGTTATTTTGTCACTAAAATATTACTATTTAATGACAAATTGTGTTGTCATTATATATATGCACATATGATGACAATAAAAAATTCGTAACAATACAATTATCATATTCGTCACTAAATAATATTTCTTATGACAAAAATGTTTCGTCACTAAATAATATTTCTTATGACAAAAATGTTCTGTCACTAAATAATATTTCTTCTGACAAAAATGTTTCGTCACCATTTCTATGCTATTTAGTGATCAAAAATATTTTGTCGCTGAATATTACCCTTTCGTGCATGACGCATTGTGTCGTCATTATAAATACATATGTATAACAACGATTAAAATTTTGTCACTAAAGTGTTATTCTTTGATGACGAACTATATAAAAGGTGACGAAATTATTCATTTAAATTGTGACGATAATATTGTCACTAAAATTTGACAAATGCGGTGGAAAATGGAAAAAATCGTCACTTAAAATTATTATTTTAGTGACAATAAATCAAATTGTCATGTAAAGTTGAACTATTTGGTGACGAACTCTATAAATTACGATGAAATAATTAATTTATTTGTGACGGAAATTTCGTCATTACAATTTTAAAAGGTTGATATGAAATGGATAATTGTCGCTAAAAATTAATATTTTAGTGACAATAAATAAAAACGCCATTTAAAGTTAAACTTTTAGTGACGAAATATCATATTCAGCGATAAAATTTAGTGTCAAATATGATGATTTATTCGTCACCGTAGATGGAATAATATAGCGACGATGAACTTTAGTGTCGCCAAAAGATGATTGTTGATGACGAATTCAAATAAAGTCACATTTACCTAATGCGACGCACCTACGGCGACCTTCTTTGCGACGGAGAAAAATCGTTGTCAAACACATTTCGTGACGAAAATTGATGTTTTTATGACGAATTGTTGTCGTCGCGATTTCTCAAATTTCCTGTAGTGATGTTGTCCTCAATGCCAAGGACATTGGTATTTTCAACAATTATGGTTCCCCCTGGAACATTGGATCCATTAACTACCTCAGCAGAGCCTGCTTCTTCATTGGTAGTTGTTACCTGAGTGTGAACTAGGATTGGGTCATTCAGTTCACCATTTCCTTCAGTGGGGTTTGCTTCAGGAATATTGCCTTCAGGATTGTTGTCCAGTATTGTGTTTTCAGGAAGATTGGCTTGGACAACATCTATGAATACAGTGTCCTTGTCTTTTAGGCTCAATCTGGTTGTTCTTTGTGTGATCTCTTCAGTATCCAGGTTTGTGTAACTTGATGAAATCTTTGAGGGAAGGCCTTGTTATGACCATTACCCTTTGGCATGAAGGGTTTTGGTTGTCTCATTTTATTCTGCCTTTGAGGATGGTTGTCCTTAGGTCTATTCAGCTGAGGCCTTCTCAGAAGAGTTGGGCTAGGCTGATTATACATTGGATAACTCCTCTGAACATTATTCAGGAGGGTTGTCGTACCATTGGGTCTACCCTGCTGACCAACATTCCTCTTGTGTTCAGAGACTTTGGCCTTTTCCAAAGGTTTGGGCCTAGTCTCCTGAAGCACTTGAGTGGGCATTTCATTCATTTTGCCCTTCCCTTTGTTCAGTGGCTGAATCATTTCATTTTCAGCTTGTTGTGCCACTGATTTGACAAAGATTCTCTTAGTGTTACTTGTAGAAGCAACACTAAGACAAGGTGAAGATTCAAATGGATCAAAACCTAATCCACTTCTTTGAGCCATAGGTCTTTGGTAACTCTGAATTTCCTCTATTGCTCTAGAGGATTTGTTCAAAGCAGACATCTTTAATTTCAGGCTCTCTTCACGTGATTTAAGAATATCATACTTATGTGAGAGGTTTTCAAATTTTGCTTGAAGAATTTTTAGTTCAAAATCTTTTCTCTTTTGGGAAAGTAGTTGAGCATCAATCTGCCTTTGTTGGTCAACTATCCTGAGATTTTCTTCCTCAAGCTCTCTCAAGACTTGTTGGTACAACTCAGTAGATTTAATGTCAACTACTGTCTCAGCAGGTTTTGAAAGCTCAATTGAAAGTCTTTCATTTTCTCTCACACAGTTGTCATGAAATTCTTGCAGCCTGGTGAAGTCTTCCATCAACTTCCCAAAAGAAAGTTTCAAGTTGACTTCACTAGTGTTCTGTGATAGAAATGATGGTGAGCTAGAAGTGGAGGATACCTCATCATCCTCAATGGCCATGTTGCACACATCATCATCACTGTTTGAGAACAATCTAACAGAAGAGTTGAAGCTTTCAGCATTGTCAGATTCATCACCAGCCATCATGGCTTTTCTATTGGTGAATTTTCTATCTCTTTTGGCTTGCCTCTCTCTTCTTTCCTTAGAGCTGAGTTCAGGGCAGTCATACTGGACGTGCCCTTTCTTCTTGCAGTTGTAGCATAGATCCTCATCATCATCTTTCTTTGGATCATCTCTTTTTCTAGATGAGGAGGGTTCAGCTCTGTTGGACTTTCTCCTATCAGAGAACTTGTCCTCTGATCTTTTCTCTTCAGGCTTCTTGTCCTCAGCCTGAGCTTCAGGAGAGTTGTACCTTCTCCTGAATTTGTTGTCTTTGTAGAATTTCTTGTATCTACCAAACCTTGAGTTGAGTTTGTCAAACCTCCTAGCCATGAGAGTCATTTCTTCCTTCATTTCAGCTTTAGATACTGACTTTGATGATCTTGGAGTGGACTGCATTTCTGGTTCAGCAGCTTTGGCTTTAAATGCCACTCCTTTGGTTGGTATGGAAGGCTCTTCTGCTGGCTTCCTTCTATTGAGGTCAAACTCATAAGCTTTGAGTTCTGAGAAGATTTGTTGCATGTAGAGATGTTTATCCGGGCCGGGCTAACCGGGCTGGCCCGTTTAACCCTGAAAAATACAGGGTTAGGGTTCATGAATTATAGGCCCGTTTAAAACCGGGCTTTTTTGACCCGGACCGGTTAGCCCGTGGGCTAAACCGGGCCAGCCCGCTAGCCCGAGTTGTTACCTTTTTTTTCTTTTTTTTAATAAATAACCTAAGAATAACTTTTGGTCATTTGACCAATAACCATAACTATAAGCATTAAGAAGCTGATTACCATTCATTAGTCATTATTACTATTTTTTATTAGATTATGATATTTATTTAGCTTTATTTGGTCATATTAAGGCCCATTGAGTTCTAGAATTGTGTTTAAATTATATTTTTTTTCTCATTTATTGATCATTAACTAATTATGTATTTTTCTATTTAATTTGCTTGTTGAACGTGCCAATTGAGACCTTTAATTTTAAAATAAAAAAAAATTATTGTAGCCCGTTAGTGGCCCGTTTAGCCCGTGGCCCGCTAGGGTTAGGGTTAGGTCCCAACAATTGTAGGCCCATTAAATATGAACCGGTTAAGGCCCTAACCCGTTTAACCCGTAGCCCTGTAGGGCTGGCCCTATAGGGCTACAGCCAACCCGATAGACATCTCTAGTTGCATGGGCATGGTGGAGAGATCCTTGGTGTTCTGCATCATTACAGCATATACATCCCACTTTTGAGTGAGACTTCTAAGGATTTTCAATCCAACTTCTCTCCTGGAGTACACCTTGCCCAAGGAATTGATTTCATTCATCACATCAGTGAATCTACCAGCAAACTTGTCAATGGACTCATCTGGCTCCATTTAGAATTGTTCAAACTTCTGCACAGCCACTTGGAGCTTGTTCTCCTTTATCTTTTCAGTACCCTCACACATTTCAGCAAGAGTATCCCAAATTTCTTTGGCTGTTGTGCAGTGGTAAACTCTTCCCATGATTGCATCTGGAATTGTTTGATAGAGAGTGTTCATTGCAAGGTAATTCAAGTTATCTTTTCTTTTCTCCTCAGAGGTGAAGTCATCTTCATCTTTAGGGATCTCTTCCCTTATATCAGCTCTTTGAGCTTCAGTCATTCTGGGGTTGGTTTGGGTGAACACAAATGGTCCTCTTGTGATTACCCTCAGTATGTCAGTGTGAAGAGATGCAAGATGAGCTCTCATTCTGATCTTCCAGAAGTCATAGTTCTCAATTGAGAACATGGGCAGCTTGTGATGTGATATATGGTTGACTGGATTGGTGGCCATATTGTTGATTCCTTGAACAGCATCATGAGGAACAGCATTGTTGTTGGCCATATCTCAAAGATAAAATGTTAGTCAACAGATAATAGGATTTCAAATAGATCAGTTCAGTGACCACACTAGATATGTGATTTTGAAAATCAAGATGGATTTTCAGAAGCAGTGGTCTATGAACCCCTGCTCTGATACCACTTGTTGGTCCTGAAAGGAGTATATAACAAGTGTATGGGGGGGGGGGGAATACACTTGTATGCAATTTCTTTTTCAAACTTGATCAAACCAGAGATCAGCAATGTTGTCTTGGACAACTCTGCTGAAGATGTATAACTTCTTAGAGATAACCAAACTACTAAGTACTATTGAGTACTTAGTTGAATGACTATCTAAGTTAGTTATAAGTGCGTAATTAGTGGTTGGCACTTTAGTTTAAAACTCCTTTGTGTTCTGAAATCACTTTAATCAAATAGTACAGTTTTTAGGGAACTTGCCCAGATTAGTTTTGCACAGTCTTTGAATATTTGTCCTTTTAAAGATCAATTTTGTGTGCAGTGTTGAATGTATGAGAGAACTTGTAAGTAAATCAACACAGTGGTTTATAGTGGTTCAGAGACTCAAGCTCCTACATCCACTTTCCCTGATTTAACAGGATAATTCCTTCACTCTTGGAATTAACTTGTTTTATAGTGCCAAGGTGCACTTGATCAAGAACACCACTCCTTGGTGAATTGATCCCTAGGATGTCTAGAGTCCTAGTACCCTTTTCTCAACTCAGAGTTGAACTGTTCTTCTCTCAACAGTCAGCTCCTACCACTTCTACTACTACAACCTTCTCACTTTATCACTTGAAAGGGGTAAGGGTTGAAGTAAGGTTCCAACTAATGAGATATCCTTTACAATGAAGGTCAGTGTATAAGGATAGGATATCTCTCTAAGCTTTGTATGGATATACAATGGAGTTCAGCTTAGAAAAAGTGTTTCAAGACTTAGAATGTCTTTTTATGACTTTTGAAGCTTCAGAATGATTGTTCTGTTGGATGTAGAATGGATGCTTCAAATGGTCTTCACACTTCTGTATTTATAGACAAATTTGAGGATTTGCCCGTTGGAGAGGCAGTCCCAAATTGCTATAAATGTCTTCTTTGAGTTCTTCAACTTAGAAGACAGATTCTTGATAGTGACATGTCCTCATTTGGGAAATAAACGGTTGTTTGGACTTTGTCTTCATTCTGCAGCACTCTTCCCAAGGTCTGACTTCAAGATTCTCTTGTTTAAGTATGGACATGGCTTCTGAAGGTTGATCCAATGATAGGACAACATTCCTTATCAAATTGACAACTCTACTTATCACTATCAGCAGACTTTGCTTATCAGTATAGTTGGCTTGCTCTTTTCAGATGACTTGGCTCTTTCCCTTTGCTTCCTTTGTATGAAATCTTAGCATGATCCTTTGAAGGTCTTTAGGGTTTAGTTGTTTTGATTTCTTCAGCATAGTTGATCTTAAGCTTCAGAATACTTGTTCTGGTCTAATTGTGCTGAGACAACTCATCTGGACAACTCTCCTGATCAGCATGTTTGTCCTTCAGTGATCTTGGCAATCATTCCAGAATTTGAGCCTTGAGGGGACTTGATCTTGATAGACTTAAAAGCATATGTTCCCCCTCAAATTGTACATCTAATAGGCTAAGAGCTGCCTAACATTTCAGGTTCTCATCTAGCCTTATGCTATATGTTCTAACATTCTTAGAACATAATCAATTATAACTAGGCATGTCTCAGGAGGTTTTTGTATTAAATCAAAACACTTCTCATTTTATTCCCAACAATAACATATAAAAATTCTCCAGTCGACATGCATTCCATTCGCCAATATTTAGTCTAAACGCTTTTAAATAAGACTTTTTGTTAAACCGGTCATATGTAGCATCCCAAATACAGAGATTTGAAGCTAACCAGACCGCAAATGTGCATTGACGTTGCTCGTGCGTCAGCCAATCATTGGAGTTGTTCCTTTCTAGATGAAATTCTCCAAAAGAAGGCAGCAGGAAACTAAAGACTTCGCATAGCTCATCTCCGTCTGCTGGACAAGGATCCCTAATACTAAATAAGGGGCTGGATCTTGGAATGTGGTTGACAAGGTTTCACTACTATCTAGAGGTGGACAAGAAGTTTCCGCTTCATCCTTCAAGTTACTTTTTTTTCTTGAAATTTAGGTGGTCCCTTTGCTTTCTTAGATTTAGGTAGGTTAACTCTTATTTCTCCAATTGCAATCATGTAAGTAAAATCAGTAAATCTACACATAAACTTACATTAGTATTAGTAATACTATGTTATACACAAGAATTAAAAAAAAATATCCATTTCATAAATAATAACAAAATCAAAGGCATGATTCGATCTACAACTACCACAAATGAATATATACCCAGTTTTAAGTTGATGTGTGAATGCCTACATAAAAACAGAGCATATTACATTGATTTAAAAAAAAAATAAGATGGGTGAAAAGGGAAATTACAAAGAATTAAAAAACTAACTAGAACAGAAAACTAACTTGGAATAGAAGAAATGGGAGAAGAGGAGGAGGAGTGTGCATTTTCAAACTACATTGGTGTCGTAGGTCATTTATAACAACGAAAAATCCCTGTTGTCATAACTGTTTTTCACCCATTGTTTATCAAGCTGGTGTCGTAGGTCCAAAATTTTCGACAACGGGGAATCTCTGTTGTCGCCAGCTGATATGAACGCGATCAGATCTTGTCAAGCCTTAAGAAAGTTTCAAAGATTGTTCATCTTATTGATCAGATAATATAACGCATTAAAGAGAATATCGGACCTCGTCTGACTACCTCTACTGAAGACAAGACTGCAAGTCTAACCAACTCAGTTGACGTGGACCAATTAGAAAATGTCAGCACAGCTATTGAGTTGACTTGGACTAGGGCTTCAGAGATCGTACAACAACATTTAATGTGCATTAAATGTTCATTCTCTTTTATGGAATGTTTTGTACCTGGATCAAAGGAAATATCAAATCAATGAAGATCTCATCCATACATAGAAGATTTGCTTGCAACGACTAGTTTCTACATAAATCCTCTATAAATACAAGGTGTTATCCAAGTAATAACCAACGGAAACTTTACAAGCAAGAACTCTCATCAGTCGACCCTCAAGAACATTCAAGCTTCCTGAATCCATTTGAGTGCTTAAGAGTCTACATTTATTCTAAGTATCCAAAGCTCTAAGTTTCCTACATCTAAGTTAGTATTACATTCGTGTCTTAAGCTTAGAAAGGGTGGCTTTGAACCTCTTTGTTCAACACACAGTTGGTGACTCACACATACAAACCCTACCTTCTAGTTCATAGATAGTTATGTTTACATTTACCAAGTTTATTTGTAAGAGTACTCGTTCTCCTAATAAAAAGTAGATCCAACTGCACTTTAGGTTAAGTGTATCGAGATCACAAGTCTTCTCTTTGGACTATAAAGCAGCAAAAACTCATTTTAAGGAATTAACTTCACATTTGGAATTGTGAGAGTGGATGTAGGACAAGTTTTTTCGAACCACTATAAATCTTGTGTTCTTTATTGTTTTATTGTTTATTCATACCCTACATACTTCATATACATAAGTTTTACAAAAGAGTCAAAACTCACAAGTGTTATTTCCATAAATCAGAAGACATCAATTCTAATGATTAATCATCTATTTACATATCAAAGTCATTCTTTGTTAAAGGTTTTCATTCAACCCACGAGTCTAAATATTTAGGGCCTACACAATTCCGCAATAACAGCTGAGTAAATAGTTGTCCAACTTATTAGCTAACAAGCCATTAGTAGGTTAGTTATATATCCTTGTTGTTCTACACTCACACTCTAGATCAGATCATATTTATCTGCATCAGACAACAAGAGCATATAGCCCACCTATTGTCTTATCTGATCAGCACGCAAAAGTTTTAAAAGATACAAAGTCTATGCACCCCCTCCCTCTAGACTTTGTCCAGCATTTATACTCGTTTATAGGGACCAACACACATCCCTTGATAATTGGCGAGTGGAAAATTCCCTCGCGAATTCCCTTGCCATTTTGTTTTGCAAGGGCATTTTCCTTGCGAATTCCCTCGCCATTTCGAGCATATTTTGGGAAGAAGGTTGGTTTGAAATATGATAAACTAAGTGAGATTTTCCCTTACAATAAATCTAGCCTCATGCTAGGATTGGGAAAATCTCTCTAAGTTTGGAATGTGTATGTGACAATACAGGCTTAAATTGAGTTCTATCACTCTCGGAAGATGACGCGTGTTAAATCTCCATTGAAGTTCTTTTGATCTTTTCTTCATGGATGTTCGTTGAAACTCCATGCTCGACCTTGCATCATATCCTCTCATGTTGAGAAATGAGAAGTGAACTCATATATATAGTGTAGATTTGAAATGTTACCATTAGAGAGTAACTTCAAATCTCCACTATTTTAGGAATGTAATCTTTGATTGATCTCTGAATATTACAATTTCCATATAATATTCAGTGTATCTTTGACTTTAATGCTTTGTGTTATTTCAGTTTTTTGTAAGATATGTACATCCGTTGTTGTGTTTTCATTGGTCCACGTCAGTTGATTGGACCTTAGTTGATTGCATCAATTGATTGCCCTGGCTGATTGTGCTGGCTGATTATGCTGGCTGATTACCTTGGCTGGTTTTCTTCTTATACTCTTTAATCCTTGAGTATATGTGTGTAAGTTCACTACATCAACTGGGTTCCCCCTCGATTGATGCTACCAGAAGCTAACTATTACAAGATGAATAATGAAGTTGACTATACAAACAACTTCTCATATTAAAAGTGATTTGGCTTATCAAAACTAAATACAAAAGATATCATATGTCTGAATATCCCAACAGAGAAGGAGGAGGAGGAGGAGGAGGAGACGAATGAAAATGAGGAAGACAAAGATGAAGGAGGAGGAGAAGGATTTGTAGAGTGTAGATTGAAGGTGAAAAGGTAATGAGGAAAAAAAGAGGAGGAAGAAGGAATAAATACGATGAAGGATAAAAAGAGTGTAATGAAGAAATAAAATTATAATTTTAAATTAATCGGAAAAAAACATAATTAATTAAAGGATTTTTTTTATTTTTTTCACGAATAATTATAGAATAATTAACAAACTAAACACAATGATTAAAGAAAATATTATAATATTCAGTTAGGGGTATAAGCGACATTTTGCGGGGGTGGGGAGTGAACTTCAAGATTCTGGATATCCATAATCTGGATGCCTAATGCCACCCAATAAAAAGTTAGTGACAATTAATGTAAGTTTGTATAAAAGTAAGGATAATTATTAATAAATATAGGATCACAATTTTACAAAAGTAAATGTAAAGTTTTAATTGTACACCCAAAATAATAAAATGTAAAATTTAAAGGGAAAGAGAGTATTTGAGAATCTAGGTTTTTTTAATTAAATATTAATATTTTGATTCTTTTTCTTAATTGAATAGTCATGTTTGATAGGTTTTTATTAAAATAAATTAGAGCATTAGTAAGATCACCATTTGAGATGCAAGAGGATTAAATATGTGTATGTGAATTTGGTAGATTTTTTTAAGAAAAAATAAATAATGAAATATTTTATAACATTAATTAATTATATATGCAGTGAACTTATTGGGGTTTTTTTTTAAATAATATAGTAATGTTTGGAAAAATAATTTAATACTTCTTCTATCCCAATTAAAGCTATCCATGAGCTTTGGGTACGGAGGTTAAAAAATATGATAGAATAAGTAGATGTATTAGAGGTGATGTAATTGAGATAGAGAGTAATATAATGAAATGTGAGAAAGCGGTTTGCCAAAAAAAGAATGAGTATAACTTTTGTTGGGATATTCATCCTACCCCTAAGCTGATTATATAGATGTACGTAGTATAAGTTTTGATGGCCAAAATAGTTCATGTAATCTAGGTGTTTAGTATAATTTTTAATAGGACTTAACCTAGACTACTTTGGACTTGTTTGAAGAACAGAAGACATCACACACAAAGACAAAGAAGACCTATGAAGTCCACAAGTGAAATCAGATGACAAAGTACTTGTATACCTAAGTCATCTAATACTAGCTTCAAGAAGATCAACTCACATGAAGACACCATCTGATATGGATTGAAGAAACTTGTCAAGATAAAGCAACACAAGGGATGCTCATCTGATTGATCAGATGACATCATCATAAGACAAGAGATATCAGATCTCATCTGATATACTCTAACTAATAACAAGAATCAAGATAAATGTACTCGGCTGATACTGACCAATGCGAAGATGTCAAAGTCAGCTTTGGAGTAATTAATGATGAAGAGCATGCATATCCAACATGTGTATTAAATGCACACTGCTTTTCATAAAGATTTTCATCCAACAACCGACTGGAAAAACACGCATGTTTTTTGTTAGGAAATGAAATGATTTTGATTAAGATACTAAAACCCCTGATTGATGATGTTCAGGATAGTTGAGATATACTGTTAGATAGGTTGTTAAGTATTCAGAACATATGAGTAATACACCTTCAAATGATGTAATTTGTAATCAGCCTAGATGTCTCAGGATAGTTGAGACAGTCTTATAAATTGATTAAAGATAGAATATCTCAAGCAAGTTGAGATATTAGCATATCAGACTAGTTGTCAAAGCTGGTATGCATGTTAGGCAGTTTGAGTACATGTCTTAGATAGTTTAAAGGGAACTTAACTTATGAAGGCCAATTATATGAAGAACTCAGCTGATATGAAAAAATCAATTAATATGAAGAACTCAGCTAATATGAACTACTCAACTGATTAAGACAATCAAACTGATATGGATAAGTAAGTTGATCAAGACAACCAAGTTGATATGGACAAGTAAGCTGATCAAGACAACCAAGCTGACATGGACAACCAAGCTGATATGGACAAGTAAGTTGATATAGACAAGCAAGCTGATCTGAATAAACAGAAGAGCTATCAGCCGAAGATAAGTGTTGGGAATAAAATGAGAATTTTGATTAAGATACCAAAACCCCTTAAGACATGCCAAATAGATAAGTCAATTGATATGAACATGTTTCAGGAATGTTGGAACATGTAGATCAGGCTAGTTGAGAAGCTGGTATGTTAGGCATCTCTTAGTTTACTTAGATGCACAAGTTGAGGGGGAACATATGCTTAAAAGAATACAAGAATCAAGTCCCCTCAAGGCTCAGAATCAAATTGATCTCAAGACTGCTGAAAGTGCTTAAATGACCAACTGTGTTGATCAAGCCAGCTCAGTAGATAGACAACCTCCCTGATGATCAAATAAGAAGAATACATCAAGAAGATCAAGTCTGCTGATGTATGATAAAGTTCAGAGGAGATGTCTAGCAGGATTGACCAAGCACACTTGAACCTGAAACATTCTAAGGCAAAGGCCAACTGTGCTGATGGGGTCAAAACCACTAATATGGAAGCATAAAAGCTCAAGAACCATCAAGTGATGATCACTGAAGTTGAAGAGCCAAGTCATCTGAAAGAGCTATGCCAACACTGCTGATAAGTCATAAGCAGACATATCTAGATGATAAGGAATGTTGTCCTTATCATAGGACCAATGATCAGAAGTGATGTCCATGTTTGATCAAGTGAATCTTCAAGTCAGACACTGGGAAGAGTGCATCAAAGTCAAGACAAAGAGCTTACAGTCGTTTACTTTCCAAATTAAGGACATGTCACTTTCAAAAATCTGTCTTCCAGTTGCAAAGTTCAAGGAAGACTTAAATAAACATTTTGAGGCTGTCTCTCCAACGGACATAACCTCAATTTGCTCTATAAATACAGAAGTGTGGAAACCATTTGAAGGCATCCAACTATCCTGCAATTCAAAGGAAACTACAAGCTCATAAGCCTTCAAGCTTTCTAAGAACATACTTAGTTTCCAAACACTTCATCTAAGCTGAACTTCATTGTACATCAAACAAAACTTAGAGAGATATCCTATCCTATACACAGTGCTCAATTGTAAAGGATATATCAACCTAGTTGGAACCAACATCAACCTTTAAACCTTTCAAAGAAAGATTAGAGGATTGTTGTAGTAGAAGTGTAAGGAACTGGTTGTTAAGAGAAGAACATTTTAGTTCTGAGTTGAGAAGAGAGTACTAGGACTCTGAATTTCTAGGGATCAAAACACCAAGGAGTGGTGTGGTTGATCAAGTGCACCTTGGCACTATAAAATAAGTTAATTCCAAGAGTGAAGGAATTATCCTGTTAAATCATGGAAAGTGGATGTAGGAGCTTGAGTCTCTAAACCACTATAAACTCTTGTGTTGTTTACTTACAAGTTATATCATTCAAACACACATTCATACACTGCACACAAACTGAACTTCAAAAGATATACATTCAAGTTGTGCAAAACTGTTTTGGGACAAGTTCCCTGAAAAGGCAGATTAAGTGTTAAGACAAGATTTCAGAATTAAAAGGAGTTTAAACATAAGGGCCAACCACAATTCCGCACTTATAACTTAATTATATAGTTATTCAACTAAGTACTCTATAGTACTTAGTGGTTTGATTATCTTCTGAAAGTTATACATATCAGAAGAGTTGTCCAGGACAACCTTGCTGAAGCCTGTATTGCTTAGATTTTGAAAAGATTTGCATACAAGTGTATTCCTCCCCCCCCCCCCAATACACGTGGTATCTACTCCTTTCAGGACCAACAATAAGTAAAGTCACATATAAACAAACACTGATGAAGTCTCTGCAAACAAGAATCTCAAGACAAAGGCTGAAGCACTCACACTTATAAGCATTAAAGCACAACCAGTCTGAAGTAACACCAGAAGTCAAAGACAACTTGAGAGCAGAAGACACGTCAATGGCCAAGGAACATTATAACTGCAGCTGAGAATGTTCAGAATGTTTGGCCGTACAACTGTTCAGAAAATAGCAGATTGAGACTTATTGTACCTCATAAATTGTGCCCAGGAGCTGACACAAGCTTCCAAGCAAACCGTGCATAGAAGTAATAATTACAGCTACACTAGCTAGCACTCAAGAACCTATATTACAGTTGCAGATGATTTGAATGTTGGCTCCTCCAACGGTCATATGTTCAAACACCTCTATAAATGGAGAAGTGATTCAAAGGAGAAAAAAGTGGAATTGCAAAAAACATTCATTCTGCTGAAGATAAACCCTAAGTTTCCACATCACTTCTAGCTAAGCCAAAACCGTATACATCCTAAGCTTAGCAAGAGATATCCTATCATTTGACATTGATCTTATTGTAAAGGATATCTCACCTAGTTGAACCAAACCTCAACCCTAAACCTTTCAAAGAGAGAAAGTAGAAGAGTTGTTGTAGAAGTGAGGAACTTGAAAGTTGTTAAGAGAAAACACAGTTGATAGTTCAAGAGAAGTTGAGTACTAGGACAACACAGTTGATAATTAAAGTAGATAGTTGTCTATCTGATTACTTCATAATTCACAGAAGATTGATTATCTGACTCAAGTTATTCATACTTAGAGAAGTTGTCAGACAACTCTCCTGATAGACTATTCTGTTTGAGAAAAGAAAAATTGCATACACAAGTGCATTCCCCCCCCCCCCCCAATACACTTGTGTCATACTCTATCAAGGACCAACATTTTTCATAAAGATGTTTATCATTTGCTCATATACATACTTTCATTGATAAGAATTTCTTTAAAATAGTCAAAATCACAATTACAGTTTCCACTATCAGCTGACACCAAGTCCGCTGATAAGCTCATTGTTTGATTTCATTAATAGAGTTTTCATAAAAGAACGAGTATAAATATTAGGGCCTACACATTTCTGCACTATCAGCTGACAAGAGTTTTTTTACTCAGTTGATTGACACTCGCACTCTATCAGATCACTTACTTGCTCTAACAGCTTAGTCGATCACAAAGTCTTTTACTCATCTGATTACTAAAAGAGTTTGTTTTAAAAAGAAAGAAAGTTTATTCACCTCCCCCCATCTAGACTTTCACATTACTCGTTTAGGGACCAACAACACTTTCATTTGGACGGACAAAAAAGAAAAGTTTTGTAGCTTTCACCGGGACTGGGGGAGTACAATATAGATGTTTGAGATGCGTTTAACAAAATAAAGTTTATCCCTTCCTCCACAAGGACAGTTCGATCTAATATAATGTTTCATATATGATTATTTCTTATATATTCTATTAATTGGATAAAATCAATTAATTTTTATGGATAGCCACCCCAAAAAGAAATAATTTTTTTTGAAATAAAATCAATTAATTTTTTAGTATCACTCATGAAATCAATTTTTTTTATAATTGGATAACACTACAAAAAAAGGGCGTTTTAGAGGCGGATTTACCGACGGATTTTCCGTCGGCCGCCGAAGTTACCGACGGAAAGTCGGCCGTCCCCTTTCTCGGCGTCAGCTTTTTTTGCCGACGGATTTTTGAATTCCGACGGAAAATGGCCGTCATCTTTTTCCGACGGAATGTCCGTCGGTATTCCGAACAACCCGTTTAACAAACCGGGTCAACATTCCGTCGGTAATTCCGTCGGAAACAATGAATTAAATAATTATAAAAGAAATTAGAATAAATTAAAATAATTATAAAAGAAATGAATTTTTGAATAATCGAAATTCAAATGCCGACGGAATATCCGTCGGCATTTGACCGACGGAATATCCGTCGGCATATCCGTCGGTAAAACAAAATATGAATAAAAAAAATATAATTTCGAAATTAACATACCGACGGAATATCCGTCAGTAAAACAAAATATTAATAAAAAAAATATGCGTGGCCGGGGAGGCCCCGACCAGAATTTCATTTTCCGACCAGAATTACATTTTCCAAGAGGTTGGGAATGTGAAGAAATTTCGTAAAAAATGTCATTATGTAAAAATTAAAATATTATGTAATGAAACAATAATATTACATGAAATATTATGTTGGGAATGTGAAGAAATTGGCATTGTTTTTAACAAATCAAATTAATTAGTAGCTTACTTGATCATTATCATCATCATCTAATACGTACTTCTAGAAACTGACGGTGGCTTCGTCTTCTTCCAGTCTCCGGCGAAGGGCGGCGACTTCGTCTACTTCAAGGAAACAACCAAAAAATTAAAAAAAATCGATGTTGAAGTTCAAAATTTTTCAATCTAAACTCAAAATCACTTACGTCGGAGTCGGCCAACTTATTAAAACGCCGGAGGAGCACAGATTGGGCGGCGGCCATGCTTCACGGTGGAGAGAAATCGGCGCGGAAGATTGGTGGAGAGAAATCGGCGCGGGAATAGGGCCGGTGAGGTCGCCGAAGAGTTGGTTGGAGAAGAGGAGTAGGGATTGTAAAGAGGAAAGTTTGGAAAGAGTGAAAGAAAAACCTAGGTTGAGTTATATATAAGGGTTTATTTTCCGTCGGCATGTACAAATACCGACGGATATTTCGTCGGTATTTTTCAAAAAGTAAATACCGACGGATAATCCGTCCGTAATTTTCAAAAAGTAAATACCGACGGATAATCCGTCCGTCGGTATTTTTCAAAAAGTTAATTCCGTCCGCATTTTGGCGATTTTTTTTATTTTTTTTTTAAATAATTCAATTTTTTCTATATACTAGACCTAATAAATTACCAAAACCCTAAACCATACTATATACTAGACCTACTAATTCATTTCTTCCACATATATTAATATATATATTGGTTGTGACTTATATTTATAGTAAATTTAATTTTTATAATTTGTACCTAAATGATAAATAATTAATTAACTTTTATAAAATAAGAAATAAATACATTACATTAATTGAATTAATTTTCATCTTCATCGTCTTCATCCTCCTCTTCGTCCTTATCCTCCTCCTCCTCCTCATCATCATCTTCCTCATCCTCCTCCTCATCCTCATCTTCTTCATTCTCCTCTTCATCCTCATCTTCATTCTCCTCTTCATCCCCCTCCTCTTCACCTTCAATTTCGATTAATTGGGGATTTGCAGCCGTCAAGGGTACAGAAAGATTGAAATCTCCCGTAAAGACTTCAGTTGGAGTCTCTATTTGTTCTGCTTGAAATGGAGATTCATCTTCAGTATTTTTGTCCTTTTTAGGGACTTCTACCATTGACCTTGCCTTTACTTTGCAAACAGCGTGCCATTCATAACCACGTGGAGCTCCCGGATATGTGCAGTAGTATACTTGAGATACTTGATGGGCAAATACAAATGGATCATCCCCAACATACGTCCTTTTCGAACTAACATCAACGAGCTTGTACTCCGGGTGAATTCATGTTCCTAGATGGCCTGAATCAAACCAATGACACTTGAACAACACTACAGTCTTTGTTGGATATCCTGGATATTCTACTTCGACGACTTCCCGTAACACCCCAAAGTAATCACTTGCATCTGCATTGTAATTCGCACTGCTAACGCAGACGCCACTGTTGGTAGTTGCATTTGTCGATGCATACCCAGACGTATGAAATCTGTAGCCCTTCACAATATAACCGTTGTAAGTCTTTACACGACGTAGTGGTCCCTTGCTGAGATCTCGTAAGAATCGACTGTCTAGAGCGTTATCCCGTCCCTATACGACTCAATTTAAAATTAATTAAAATAAATATTAATTTATTTACGTAAAACATAATTAATTAAATGGTACTCACATAACGTTCGAACCATCGGGAAAATTCACGTTGAATACGAGCATCTATATATGCATCTAAGATGTTTGGTTCTGCTCGTCGTAGTTCTTGAGTGTACATCCTAATTCACAACATTCAAAAACTTGGTTAATATTAAATGACATAAATGAAGTGGTATTTAAATAGACGATTTATATATGAAATACTTACTCAATGTATGGCTGAACTTCAACACAATTCAATAACACATACGTTTGTGCTATTTCCGCCTCCGAGTTCGTCTCCCAATATCGTTCAGTGGGTTTTCCTATTGGCCGTCCCTTAGCCTTAGACTTGAATATGGAGAGCATTCCATCGACCTCTTCACTGATATCGTCAGCGGATGTACCACCGAAGTTACGTGGAGCACTTCTTAACTTTGTGTTGACGTGGTCTTCAAAGTAATAAGAACAAAACATGCCAACCTCTTCATTCAAATAAGCATTCACAATCGATGCTTCAACGTTTGCCTTTTGTTTAGCATTGCGTTTCAAGTTGTGGAGATACCTGATATACACACACATATATATATATATATATATATATATAACTTATACGAATGCATGTGTAATTGTAATGAAATAAAAAAAGTAAGATTTTACCTTTCAAATCGGTACATCCACCTGTATTGCACCGGACCACAAATTCTCACTTCATACGCTAAGTGAACGGGTAAGTGTTCCATCGAGTTAAAGAAGCTAGGTGGAAAAATTTGTTCCAACTTACACAAAATCACTGGAATGTCTTCATCTAAACGAATCATATCATCGATCGTGATCGTTGTAGCCGTTAAATCTCTAAAAAATAGACTTAATTCAGTGATAGCCCTCCACACATTGAGAGGAAGAAGTTCTCGGAACGCAATCGGTATCAAGCGTTGCATAAATACATGACAATCATGACTCTTCATCCTTGCAACCTTACCCGTTGTTGTGTCTACGCATCGACTCAAGTTCGACACGTAGCCGTCCGGAAAGTTCAACTCCTTTATCCACCTACACAATCTTTGTTTTTGTGGCTTATCCAGTGTGTAGCTAGCCTTTGGAAATTTACCTGTACGCTCATCCTTTTTCAACTCTGGACGGCGACAAAGAGTGTCCAAATCCTCCCGAGACTTTGGAGTGTCTTTCGTCTTGCCTTCCGTGTTCATGATTGTGTGGAACACATTGTCAAACACATTCTTTTCAATGTGCATCACATCCAAATTGTGTCGTATCAATAGTGAACTCCAGTATGGTAAGTCCCAAAAAATACTCCTTTTGTTCCAACCACCCTCAATTCCTCTGTTGTGTTCCGCTGCATTTTCCTCAGTACTTTTTTTCAACCCCGTCCACTGAACCTCATATAACAACCTACGTCCTGTACGGAGAGTAAATTATAAGTGACACTAAAAGCAATAGATAAATATACGTTTAGTACTCGATCATTAAATAAATGTATAAAATACCATCTCGAAGTGGAGGTCGATTGTTTGTGACTGCTCTGTTCTTTACGAAGTTCTTCTTATTTCTTCGAAACGGGTGACCTTGAGGTAAGAACCTACGGTGATTATCGAACCATGAAACTTTTCTACTCACCGGGAGACTGAAAGCTTCAGAATTCTCCATTCACATTTCCTCTAATCATTCTAGGAGTACAATACATCCAACGACGGTCAGGCAAATCCATCTGCTAAACATTTAAGTGGAGCAACACATTACTAACGACTACTCTTATAATAAATTCACACAAAACTTATGATATATATAAAACATGTAATTACATTATATTGAATTTTATATATACAGTAAATTAAAAATGGTAGAAAATGTACCGTAATTTGATGTTTCTGAATACCCGAGCATGAGCATAAAAAATTAGGCAGTAGAAAGTTTTGGTGTAAATTTGCAATACGAAAGTGAAGTGGAAAAAAATTAGGTAGTGGTAAGTTTTAGGGATTTCCCGACGGAAATGCCGACGGACTTATATTTCCATCGGCATTTCAACCGCCCAAATTTCTGTCGGTCAAGATAAATGCCGACGGATAATCCGTCGGCATTTATCAAATGGTGAATTCCGACGGAAAGTTAATTCCGTCGGCATTTCACCCGCCCAAATTGCCGTCAGTAAAGATAAATACTGACGGAATATCCGTCGGCATTTATCAAATTCCGAATTCCGACGGAAAACATATTCCGTCGGCCTTTGGCGGGTTGTTTTTTTTTATTATTATTTATTAATTAATTCAATTTTTTGTATATATAGCAACACAAAGCTCACACACACCATATTCGATTTTTTCTATTTTGCAAAGAAATATCATGTCTTCTTCATCTTCTATTCGATTTCAGCAAGGCCTTGTTTGTTATTGTGGAAAGGCATGTCGTACATATGCTTCTAAACAACCTAGAAGTAAAGGGGGGATATTTCATAATTGTCCTTACTCCCTAAGTGGTGGTGGTGGATGTGGTTTCTTTGTATGGGTTGATACTCTAGAAAACTGTGTTGTTGACAAGAATCAAGGATCTAATCAAAGTGACCAAGAAACTGAAGACATGAAGAAAATGACTCAAGAGATGAAGAAATTGGTTACAGAGATCAAGAATTTGGCTGAAGAAATCAAGGATTTAATCAAAGTGAACAAAATCATTTTGATTGTGCTAGTTGTCATGGTTGCATTTACCACCTTCAAGTGGTTTGGTTAAATATATGTATAATGCACTCTATATGAGGCTATTTTGTACTAAAATTCACTTCCACCTTCAAGTGGTTTAAATCTATCTAGAATGCACTCTAAATGAGATTATTTTGTACTCAATGAAACAAATGAATGCACCCTATTTTCATCTATACACCAATAAACTACACAAATAAACTGCAATATATAGTTCAACATATATTTCAACATAAAAATAAATATATACATAAAGATAAATAAGTTCAACAGAAAAGTAAATAAGTTCAACAGAAAATTAAATAAGTTCAACAGAAAAATAAATTAGTTCAACACAAAATTAAATTGTTCAACCAGGATAGTTGCCAGGATAGTTGCTAAAACATCGGTCCACATCCTCATTCAAGTTGACCTCGTCACCGTCGGTCTGACCTGCAGCTTGATCTGGAGCTGGAGCTGGCGGTGCTTGCCCCATCGTCTGTTGATAGATGGTCTCGATCTGCTCAGCAGACATCCCCAACGTCCGACCCGCATTGGCACTCCAGAGGCGGAAGTAGTTCTCGAACGTTGCCATGACGTTCGGATCCGGGACGGCAGTGGAGGATACGGACGGCTGCGATGCACTCCGGGCCGACCGACCACTTGGTGTCCTCACGGCGTTGCTCATCCCACCAAGGCCAAGGACCCTTCCCTTGGAGGTCGGGGCAACGTCAAGGTAAAGCTGGTCCACGTCAACAACCGGAGGGGTGCCGCTGCTTCCAGATTCAGCAGTAGTCGCGGCTTGCGTCTCGGCCTCTTCAATCCTCTGTCGGACGCTCAACTACATAATTAAAAAATTAAAATTAATTTAATTATCTATATATATATAATGTAATTAATACATAAATTTAATTAAACTTACGTGGAGGTCAGTAGTGCGCCCGTAGGTGGACGTCTGTGTATCGCCATTAAACGGATGAAGAAGACTCATCCGATCCAAGTGAGTGTGTGGACGTCCAGTCTCCCGCTCCTATTACGTATCAAATAAACATATACAAATTAATTTAGATAACTAATATAAAATAATTAACTATAATTATTTAATTTTTAAAAATTAAATAAAACTTACGAGAACAAGTGATTGCTCGAGGACGGACCGAGCTCCCCCCCGATGCACTGCCATCCCGCCTCCAACGTCGGTTCTGCGGTTGGCCCGAGCTTTGTCACACTTCTCTTGGTAAGCCGGGTCCAACCACTTCTCAACCAACGACTCCTACAGGTCAACACCATCCTCTACCCCCAGAACAAGATTTAAGTCTTTATCACTCCAGGCCGTTCTCCAGTCGTACATCATGTTCGTGTACCGAGTAGAACAAACACCGTACCACTTATCGTAAATAGCGTCGTCCGAGTAGATCGTCGTATCCCAACGGGCCTTTTTCTATACAAATATTCAACATATTTATCAAATAATATGAATAATTAGTTATTTAATAAACTTTTATTATTGTAATTATATACCTGGAACTCCTCGAAATATTCATCCTTTTTAGATTGTGGCACCGTCAACCAAGTGATAGCACCCTTAGAAATCTTACACGTCTTAAAGGCTTGTGTGCAGATCCTGGACACCTCATTACCGGGCACCAACCTGTAAAATTATTAACAAATTTATAAACTAATTAACACATTATAAATAAATAAATAAATAAAGTTAATCGTTATTGAATACTGTTAAACATTAGAATTATTGACTTACCTTCCTGAAACGATGTCAACGAGTTGCCTTTGGTCTCGAACAGGATGCTGACGAGAAGAGGATGACGAACCAACCGACATCGTAGTCGGCGGCGGCGGCGACACTGCCACAGGAGGAGGAGCCATCACAGGTACTGATTCATCCCGAGACCTCCTTGAACGACGTGACAAAAATGACGACCTACGTGAACCAGAACCCTGATTCGGTACTTGTTCACTCATCTGTTTCAATCAATAAAAAATACATAATTTTACTAATTATTAATTTAATGAACATATTGCTAATTTAAAAATTTTACTAATATAGCATATTCCTAATTAATTTAATCAATTACTAATTTAATCAACATATTCCTAATTTAAATCAAAACAATATATATATAACCTAATTACAACGTGATACCACCGTCGAACCATCTAATTAACTAATAATTTAAACAATTGATTGAAACATGCATCACCTACATTAAAATATTTCTAAATTAACATATTCCTAAATTAACAAATCTAAACATAATTAAAATAATACTTTTCTAATTGGAGTTTTCTAATTATCAATTTAATGAACATATTCCTAATTTAATTTTTTTACTAATATAGCATATTCCTAATTTAATTAATCAACATATTCCTAATTTAATCAACAATAACCTAATTTAATTATTATTTTTCTAATTATTATTTTTCTACCTAACTTAATCAATAATAAAAAATTGAACATATATATTCCTAAATTAACAAACCTAAAACTAATTAAAATAATAATTTTCTAATTGGGTCAATAATTATCAATTTAATGAACATATTCCTAATTTAAATTTTTTACTAATATAGCGTATTCCGAATTTAATCAACATATTCCTAATTGAAACATGCACTACCTACATTAAAAATATTCTATATCAAAATTACACCATTAAATTAAACTAGTAATTAACTATATAACAATTAATTAATGTATACATATAACAGTTAATTAATTAACCTTAAAAAACTACTCAATCAAAATTATTCTTAATCAACAAATTAAATTAACTAACATACGTACTAACATGATCATAATATTTTAACAACTAACTAAATCAATATAACATGCAAATCAACATTAAATTATTCATATTTACATATATTCATGCATAAACATATATAAGTATTAAAACTAAGTAATAGAACTAATTAAGAAAACGTACCGTATCAATGTAATCGGAGAAATTTGCTTCAATAGCCTCGTCCTCGTCTTCGTCTTCCCCACCGAATCCTCGCTCACGCACTCCCTTTTTTTTTTTTGCCAAACGCATTCTGATCAGGCCCTTATATAAAAAAAAAAAAACAAATACCGACGGATATTCCGTCGGCATTTCCCTCGCTAACCGCCCACTATTAATGGTAACCGTTACCTTTTTGGAAAACGAGGCGGTGCGGATTCAACGGGTCAGATGCCGACGGATTATCCGTCGGCATTTCCGTCGGCATACGTTTTTCAAAATATCCGTCAGCATTTTCCCTCGGTAAATGCTGACGGAACGGAAATCCGTCAGCATTGATGTTGACTTTCCAATCCGTCGGCATTCCGTCAGCATATCCGTCGGAAATGCCGACGGACTATAATCCGTCGGCAGTTGTCCGTCCCTATTATGCGCGTTTTTTGTAGTGTAAACTTTTTTTAATTGGATTATTTTTTTTATTATTAAAATTGTCAAAACTCGTGTGGAAACTTGGCAATTATTTTAATATTTTAAATAAATCCAAAATTTCCACTCGTCAGTCATCCCCCACTCTAATAGGAAAATGATGATAGAACAATATTTTTTTAACTAATTGTTAATTTTATTATGTTTTTTTTATTACATACTCCATAATTATTAATTTGATATTAGAAAAAATATGTAAACCCATTTGTTGTAATACTCACTTTAAATAAATATACTTATATTTATTGAATTAATTTAATGATTTTTTTAGTTTTTTTATTTATTTGAAATTTTTTGAAATTAAAAATAATGTGGCAATTTTTTAATTTATTTAAAATAATTTAAAATATTAATATACAAGTAAGGTTTTGTTGAGAATTTTTTTGGGGGGTTAATTTATTTTCAGAATTTTAAAATATTATTTAGTAATTTAATTAATATTTATTATTTTTCTGAATTAATAAATATAAATAAGTTGATATAGAAAATATAAAAAGAAAAAAATGGCACATACTACAAAAAAGAAAAATTAAAATTAAATGTGTATTGAAATTGACAAAAACGGAAAATTTGATAGATTGAAGTCAATAGTTCATACTTCATTTAATGAAAAATATTTGTTAATATTGTCACATCCCGATTTTAGGGCCTGGATGAAAACATACTTTGAGTGCTAATGAAATTCGAATTTATGAGTTTATAAAAAGATTTGCAGCGGGCTCAAAAATTGGTTTCAAAGAAATCAAATAGTGCATTAGTGAACAACTAAGTCTAACTCGAGATGCAACTAACTAATTAAAAGCAAAAATACTATAAGGAAAAACATTGCATGGCTAGACATCCACTTCCATCGTCCCTCCACCGCAACTCCGTCAATCTGTAAAATATTAAGGGCATGTTTGATAGCAAAGATGGATTATCTAAGATTATGATGATAACTAAACTTTATAAATTTTAAAGCATAATCTATCCTTAATCTAAGTTATCAAACAACCAATAAAAATGATATATAGTTAATCTAGGTTTAATCTATGCTATCAAACATGACCTAAATAGATTAGGGTGAGCAAAACAACTAGCTCAGTGGAAGGTCCTCTTTGTCACAGTTAAATATCAATGCAAATAAAAGCATACACTCACAAACATGCGTACATAAGTCTTCCATAACATAAGTCTTTCATATATTGACCAATTAAATTGACCAATCTGTATACGGTGGAGTTGCCCCCAAGGATCTTACCATCCCGGACCGTTGTCCCCACTAGCTATAACGACCTTTCCGTCGAAATAGCCCATAATAAACATAAGCTAGCTATAACGACCTTTCCGTTGAAATAGCCCATAATATCGTAAACATAGATTCATGTAGCTAAGCAACAATTAAATTCACAAATAACATTTAAAGGTGACAAAGTGAATACGAAAGTAAGAAAATCCCACCTTAGAGTCTTGATTAATCTCGTAATTATATAGCTTGACTTATCATGAGCGTCTCTCGTCACCTAAAACAATAAGTAATAGCATGTCTCAATACTACTACCAATTACCCATATAAGAGTAACTATTTAACATCTTAATTACTATCTTGAATACACTACATCTTAAACAATTAATCTGGACAACTAAACGTATTAAAGTGTAACTAATACATACTATTAATTTAATAATTAATTAATGCACTTACTGGACTAAAATGGAACAGCCACTAACTTTGTGATTACAAAATTATATACCACAACTAAGTAACTATTAGAAAAAATATTAAAATATTATAATTAATATTAATAATACTAGTAAGCAAATTAGAAAAAATATTAAAATATTATAATTAATATTAATAATACTAGTAAGCAAAGAAAAGGAATCCATCTTTCAAACTCAAATAACCCGAGCCAGTAAGAAAAGAATATTGTCCAAGGAATTATAATGAGCCAGTAAGCACGTACAGTCCATAATTTAAAATATAAATATTTTATAATTTAAAATATAAATATTTTACATAGTGATTTCTTATACTGTCATAATTAATAGAAATAACACAGAAGTAAAATAAAACCATAATTTTGACTTCGCTTTGGCAGATTTAATGAAATTAAGATTTTAGAAATACAATGGTCTTGGTCTTTTTCTTTAAAATCAAGAGTTTGGCATTTCTAGTAATTAAATACATATAATTCAAAGTAACTAAATCAATCATTAACCGAATAGTTTAAAACTATTTGAATTGATGTGAAAAACAATTTATAAATAAACAGTAGATTAGTTTTAGTGATTGATTAATAAATTAATGACTTCTTTATTTTGAAAACCAGATGTACGTACCAACCAGTACTATATGGAGGTTTTTGCATTAAAAAGGGTTTCTACTATTAAAACTCAATCATAATCCAAAATAAGAATAGTAGTACATTCGATAATTGAATTAACTAGGGAATAAGAAGGGAACTTTACTGCTTTCGGCAAAACTGTGGAGAGGTGTTGCTACTTTCGATCTAGATGGAGGAAAATATTTATGGTTAAAACTTATTTTGGGAGAGACGTGTGTTGTGGGAGAAGAGTTTTCTTTTCTGTGATTATTTTGAGAGACTTACCGTATCATAAAGTAAGAGTGAAAAAGATAGAATTAATTGAGAATAACTTGGGATTAAAGAAGTATGAGATCACGTTGAAAATAAACTTCCTAATTCCTAAGTTTGAGTTTGAATGTAACAGAATTGAGAGACTTGGGGGATAATTTTAACGTACGTGTTTTTAATAATCAAGGTAAAATTATTTAAAATATTAATAATAATAATGTATAACAATAATAAATTAACACCTATTTATATGTATGCGTATATGTATATAATTAATAAAATCTTTATCACTCATAATTATCTTAACTTTATTTACGAGTACATATGTGTATATCTATATCTATATATATATATATATATATATATATCATTGTTAATTCTCTTGAAAATATATAAAAATAATAATTTAAATAATATATGACTATTTAAGCTCAAAATAATATTTATACTCGCCAAATTTCTTTTAAATAATTATTTTATGCATATTGATCTTATAATCAAAGCTAATTAAAAATCTCGGGTGTTACAAATATGATAGAAAATATTAATTGTATATTAAAATTATTCCGCCTACAAACTACTTTTCTTTTCGTATTAACTACTCCGTAATTAATAATTCTCCTAAAATGTTTTTCTTCATTTTCCATGAAAAAACATACTTGAATTTACATGTACCGAAAACCAAAAATAAAATAAAAATGGAACGACAACCAAACACATAAGCCATTCAATTTTTATTTTATTTTTTTGTTTTGTGAATTGTAATTTGTAAATAATTACAGCATAGATAAATGAGTCATATATTGTAAAATCATATTGTCAAGATTGATGCACATTTTGTTTGTTCAGATCGACCACTTCTACGTACATTGAAAACTGTAATTTCTTTTCTTTATTTAATTTCCACTAAACAACACAATTTTTTTAATAATAAAATTAAATAAAATGCATATAAATAATTAATTAATTGCTCTACACTGACCAGATCAAATGTTCGTATATAACAGATCAAATAATTAATTAATTTTTAAACCCTTTCCTTCTATTCTACCTAATCTTCATCACTTCTATTCCTTCGGGACATTTGATAAAATTGGAATGATACAAAGGAAATTAGTATAGCCCTCTACACAAGGATGACACACATAAATCAAAAAATGGTCCTACTCTTCATCACTCCCTAGTTACTTCTACACATTGTCTCTATATTCATTTAAATTTTATAGGTTGGGGTGCATTTTAGTATTTGTAAAATATATTGTGATAGTACACATATAATTGAAAGTCTTTAATGACATGAGCATAGATCATTAATTAATATAAAATTTTATTTGGTAAATATATTGAGATATTTATGTTCAACTCTAAATATTTCAACCTACTTAAATTAAATAATAAATAATGGGTAGGGCTGATGTGTTGTACTTGAGTCCAGCTATATAGAAAATATAATTTATATATAGGATAAATAATAAAGTATTTAACAAAATTCATTGTAGCCTAGTGGTTGTCCTTTGATTGTGTTAGCATCATGTCCCAGGTTCGAGTTATTTAATTTTAAAAATTGGTAAAATTAATAATAATTTTTAAAAAAAATAGCAACAGTTTTTTTTATACATTAAAAGTACAATTAATAAATAATAAAATTTGTAAAATTAATAATAATTTTTTTAAAAAAAATTAGCAACAGTTTTTTTATACATTATAAAAAAAGTACAAGTACTAGTAATATCATTAATTGCACTTACTAATAATATAATTAATAGTAATAAAAGTGCGAGTAAAAAAATAATAAAACGTGTAAAATTAATAATAATTTTAAAAAAAAAAATTTAGCACCAGTTTTTCTAGATTATGAAAGTGCAAGTACAAATAAACAAAAGGTGTATCATTAGCATACACTTTTCAGTTATAATATCATACACTTTTCAATTATAATACCATACACTTTTCATTAATATATAACTTACATTTTTCATTAATAGAACATACACTTTTTAGTTATAATATCATACACTTTTCATTAAATAGATCATACACTTTGCAATTATAATAACATACAATTTTCATTAAATAGATCATACACTTTGCAGTTATAATAACATACAATTTTCATTAATATATAACTTACACTTTTCAGTAGAGCCGTCAAAACGGGCTGGGCCCGTTGGGTCAGCCCGCCCCACATACAATTTTCATTAATATATAACTTACACTTTTCAGTAGAGCCGTCAAAACGGGCTGGGCCCGTTGGGTCAGCCCGCCCCGCCACTTAAAATAGTGGGTTGGGTTAAGCTTTTCCAAGCCCGCCAGGAAGCGGGCCCAGGCGGGCCGGACCGTTTGGTTCGCGGTCTTTGGCGGGTTGGTGCGGGCTTTGGCGGGCTGGCCCGCCTTTTTTTTAAAATATTATATTTACTTAAAAAATATAAAAAAAAATGTATTTTATGCCTTTTGTAGGGGTTGAACTCAAGACCTAGACGTCTAGGTAATGATGCTCTAACCATTTGAACTATCCAACTTTGTTTTAAAAAAATATACAATAAATCTAACTAAAAGAAAAAACTCTAGTAAATGACAGATTATAGAAGCAGCTCCATTTTTTTTCCTTCTTTCTTCATTTTCTGATATATATAAATAATATTATTGTAATTTATAGTGTATTGTACAATTAATAATGACAATGTTTCTAATTAGTTTTTTTGTTGTTAATTATTAACACTATAATTCTTGATATATACTGTAATTTTTGTGTTTCTTAATAAATTTAATAAATACTTTTGTAAAAAAAAAAAAAAAAGTTGGCCCGCCTAAACCCGCGGCCCGCCCATTTTTGTGTTGGGTTGAGGTTTTTGCAGCCCGCTTAACAAACGGTCTGGCCCGCCCCGCCCCGCCAAATGGCGGGCTTTTGCGGTTTTGGCCCGTCCCGCCCCGCCGGCCCGTCTTGACAGGTCTACTTTTCAGTTATAATATCATACAATGTTCAGTTATAATAACATACATTTTTTAGTTATAATATCATACACTTTTCAGTTATAATAACATATATTTTTCATTAAAAACAATGTTGCACTTTTCAATATAGTAACATACATTTTTCATTAAAAAAACAAAGATACACTTTTTAGTCATAATAACATAAACTTTTTCAAAAAAAAAAAAATCAAAAAAAAAATCGAAAAAAAAAGGAAAAAGTCAAAGTTTGACCGTTGACCGGTCAACGGTGGTCAACAGTCAACATTTGACTAGTAAAAGTCTACTCAAATACATGGTGTACTTGAGTACATACAAGACTTTGGCATAAATAATATGTTTTTTATCATTTATGAACACGACTTCATTAGGTATCCAACGGGAACCTCACCTGATTACACATTTATTTTTAACTAATCTACCCTATCAAACTAGGAAAATTTACAATGATAGAATATCGATCATTACAGACTAATATTTTTGTAGTATTTGTAACTTCTGAACGACTATTCGATGATGTAAACTAAATAACTCCTTTCTCTTACCTTGTAAATCACACCAGATAAAGAATGCTTCCTCCATCTAATTTTATTATTTTCACTTTTCATTTTTTTTTCTATTTTATTATATTCATTCTTTTTTTAGAAATAATAACATGATTTTATCTCCAACCTCCACTTATTACTCATTTACTCAATTGAATACATTTTATTCATAAACTAACATTTTATTTATAAGTGGACTGATTAGTGTGAAAATTGCTTGAAATTCATGTGTTTATTTTACATAATTTTGAGGGTTTTGTTGCATTATTCACACTAAATTGACTAATTGCACTTGAAATGAGAAAGGTATGTGTTTTGCTATTTTTTAGGTAAATTGAACTTATTTGGAAGCAAAATACGTGTCTGAGAATTCATGAAGTCAAGAAGATAATTGTACCATTGGATGCGTCTCGAAAAAATGAGTGGAATGAAAAAAAGAATCAAGTCAATCGGAGGTCGGGAGCTCAAGATATGATCGAAACAAGAAAGTGTGAAACTGTAACAGATTCCACTCGGGCAGCCGAGTCAACCCACTCGGTTGACCGAGTGAAATCTGCTTCCAGGTCAGTTTCTGGACTTCCATCTCACTCGGTCGACCGTTTGAGGTCACTCGGTCGACCGTTTGAGCCCGTTTCTGCGCGAAAATTCGAGAATTTTAAAGGATTTCAAGGGCCTAAGTGCAAATTTCGTCTCCAACACTCTTCCCAACTATAAAAAGCACCCACAATCAGATTTTGGAGCCCTAGAATTCATTCCCCACACAACCAAGAACTCATATTTTCACATTCAACATGGGATAGTTTAGGTTTGAGGAGCTTCTCTCCTCAAACACCATTAGATAGTTTTTATGCTTTTTAGTTTAGAATCATTTGGGTATTTCATTTTCATGTAAGAATTGAAGAATTTCAAGACTCTCAAGGTGCTATTTTTCTTTTATTTAAGTTTTGTTTGGTAAATTTCATTTTCATGTTTTATTTTGTTGTTTTAGCCATGGATGTTTTCTCAAACACCATGGGCTAAGTTTTTTATGCTTTGGGTGTTTGAAACCATGTGAATGTTGAGTATTGGAATTGTTTGTGCTTTGATTATTGTTGATATTTGGATTGTTGCTTCTCTTATTGAGTTTTATTGGTGCTTTGTGTATTAACTTCTATTAATCCATATTTAGATGCATGTTTAGCGTAGACGAGAGTTACATGGACATGTTTACATTTATGGGGTGAGTTGTTGGTATGCAAATGCGTTTATTATACTTTTAATTCGTCGAGAGAGAGTTAATTGTATTAGAACCTCATTAAGAGACATTAATTACTTGAATGGTTATTTGGGTAGTTGGTGAGGATTAGGAAGAGGTCGTATTACCGGGTTTGGGAACACCTTAGACGTAAGGCTATAGTACCCGAAGGGAAAAGATTTTCATCCTAGCATCTTGATGCTCTTAGCAAGTCCAAATTGAAGCATAGACACGGTATAAACAATCCCACTCGATTTCACTAGGTAGAGAACACCCGAAGCATTCCCAACCTTTGCACTTCTCCGAATTTAGATTCGTGGTTGTTCTTTACTTTAATTGTCATTTTCTCATTTTCTAAATTTAGTAGTTAATTTTACTTATTAGGATTGCGTTTAGTTTAATTTATTGTCTTTAGATTATTATTTAGCTTTAGTTTTGCATCCAACTCCCGAAATCGTAGCTACATTAGTTATGACGACATACAACTCTAGGGATCCATTGCACTAGCCCACCTCCCATGGTTCGATACTACTTGGTCGAAATACTTACGTGCATACTACTACGATCCCTTATGCTTGAGGGGAAGTAGTTAGTCAAAATATAGTGACCAAAAAATTCGTTCAAGTCATGGACCTCATAATATCTCATCATACCCCTGACTTATCCATTTTATACATAAACTAATTAATATTCATTTAAACTTGTGATGAAAAAGGGAATATAATGAATTCTAATTTTTATTCGCCGTAGTAGCATTGATATTGATGCCATCACTACAAAAAAAAAAAAAATTGTTTTTAAGGACACATAAAAATGTTATAATAAAATATATATAATCACACTTTATCTATTATCACATTTATTTTATGTGTGGTCTAAAGTCGTGTGAGGATAGACTAATGAGATATAATCACAGAAATAAAGAAGATGTTATCACACTTAAATAAAATTTAAAAAGTAGACCACCAACTCTATTCGAACCCTACACCTTTTGAATCTAATGTAATGACTTTACCACTATGCTACAAATTATTTAGTATTATAATTTCACGAATATAAATATATATATATATATATATAAACATTTTGAAAAATCGTATATTGTGCTTATTAAATTAATTTAACATTATTTTAAAAATAGTGTGTATGTATATATATACCAGATTTTTTTAAGAAAAAAAGTGTATAATTTTTACTGATTAAAATAGTGTGTATGTATATATACCGAAGCATTCCCAACCTTTGCACTTCTCCGAATCATATTCGTAGTTGTTCTTTGTTTTAATTGTTAAATTCTTGCTTAGTAGTAATTTTCTTTGTTAAGTTGTGGTAATTGCTCTTATTGAATATTTGCTTATTTTTAGTAGTTTAATTTACTTGTTAATTTCTAGGTTGGTGTTTGGTTTACTTTCTTGAAATTTAGTAGTAACTTAGCTTTATTTTAGAAATCCATAAACCCGAAACCGTAGTTACATTAGCTATTACAACACAAAACTCTAGGGATCCATTGCACAAACTCACCTCCTAGGTCGAAACTACTTGGTCGAATACTTCCATTACTACTACGATCCCTTATGCTTGAGGGGAAGTAGTTAGTCAAAATATATAGACTAAAATTTGTTCAAGTCAATGGCGCCGCTGCCGGGGAGGTGACGTAGTGCTTTAAGTGGGACTTAGAGTTAGTTGAGTACTAGTGTTAGCTACATTACTTGCTTTATTTTGTTTTCTTATTATTTTGAGAATTTTGATACTTTGATCTTTTGTAGGTGTGAACTTCATCGACTAGATGGATGGATATAATCAATACTCGTGGAATCAATGTTATGATCCACATGGTATGATTTATCCTCCACAACATGAAGATATGGCCTACGATAATTGGAGGAACTTTGATTATAATTATCAAATCCAACAAGTTCCCTCATATTATCAAGATTGGAGTAACAATAATGCACCCACTTTTCAAGAGATGGCCCCGGTCTACATGGATATGCATTATGATCAAGAAAGTGATCCACGAGATAGATTTGAATTCCATGGAGCTTCGAAAGAAAATTGGTGTGATAGTGAGAGGAGCTTTGAGTACGATTATCAAATGCAACAAGCTCCTTCTCATTCTCATTATCAAGAGTGGGAAATCAATGAGTTTTGGCCACAGGGTAGGACTACTACCGAAAAGCTCCTCATTGCACACATGAAGGAGAGAATGGATGCAAAGAGATGTCCACTTGAAGACATGAGCATGAGAAGGAGCTTAATGGTGATTGAAGATGGCAAAGAGGAATGTCCTTTGATGGACATGAGCTACAAGGAACAAGAAAATCAAGAAGCATCACAAGATGAGTTGGAGAGCAAAATGAGCATTTCTAAACCTTTAAACTCTTCAATTTGCACTTTATTTGATATTGATGCTTCTATTGATTTCATTTTGCCTCTTAATCACTTTGACTCAAAGAAGGAAGTTGAGAAGTGGTTGGGTATTGGTATTCTTGAGCAAAGAGGAAAAGCTTTGAAAGAAATGATGGAGAAAGAGACAAGCGGTTGGCCTACTATTCATAAGAGTCTCCTTGACTTTGAGGCCACAAAATTGAAATACAATGGCAAGGAGACTCGATATCCATGGCCTTTTCGATGAGCCCATTAATTTCCGTCCGGCTTGAAGACGTTAAACTTAGCGCTAAATGGGAGGCAACCCATTCTTTATTGCTTTCTTTTATTTTTAGATTTGTAGCTTGTTTGATCTTTTGTTTAGTTTTTGTTTTGTAGGTTGAGTGTTGTGTTGGTGGTCAAGGATGAGAGATATGCATGGTGGAGTTCAAGGGTAGTGGTGCTTTGGTGCTAAAGGTTCAAGGGACAAATTCTAAGGTAACACACCCATTCCCAAACTTTGCATTCAACTAGAGTTTCATTTAAGTTTGGGGGGGGGTTCATGTGTTTCCTTCATTTATATTGCACCGTTGTTCCTAGTTTTGGTGATTGATTATCTTGTGGATTGTTGGTATTTGAGGCGTAATTGATGGTGATTGTTAGTTTTTTAGATTTGGTTGAGCTTGTTGGTGTTGATTGATGCTTGCTTGTTCACTTGATTTTGTGAAAATTTGTGCTTGGTTTAGTGCTTTTGATTCATGATTAGACAAGCCCGTGAGCTTTAGAGCCTTAGACTTTCATATATTATGGTCTATTTTCCTTCATGTGAGTATCATTCATGCTTGTGTGCTCTAGAACTTGCCAATTGTCTTGTTTGAGGCTACTATTTGTGTGAAATCTTTGGAAGTGATATAAGGCCATCTTTGTTTTGAATAGTCACTTGACCAAATTTTCCATACCAAATGAAATGTTTCCGTAGTTAGCCACTTTGAGCCTGACCTATATTCTTCGGCAACCTACAAATTTAGCCTATTTGTCTATTTTTTGTGAGCCTAAATTTTCCTATGAACTAGTGGAGCTTGAATATTGACAAATGTGGTTGAATTGAGGTGAAATGTGAATTTGGTGGATTTGTTTGGTTGAAAAGTGAAAATAAAAAAAAAGAGAAAAAAGATGAATTGTGAGTTGTGCAAAAAAAAAAAAAAAAAAAAAGATTGAGTTGATGAGAAAAGAAAAATCTAAAAAGAAAACTCTCTTGTGCACAAAAATTTGGTAGAGCTTCAATTCAAAAGTGTTGGTTGGTTGGTGGTGAAGAATGTTCTTAAAAAGAAAAGAAGTAAGTAAATTATGTGACATAGAGAACTTTGAGTTGCAACTTGATCAATTGCAACTTTCCTTCTTGCTCCATTAGTTTATGAGTCACTTTATCCAAATCTTCCCTACCTTAACCAAAAAGCCTACATTACAACCAAATGTGAAGTCCTTATTGATTCATTGATTGAACACTTTCATGTGGTGGAGAACTAGTACTTAGACATTTGGCAAGCATATGGTGGTGCATTTGTGTGATTTGATTTTGAGAGCATACATTTCCTTGATATACACTTTGAGTGATGAGAGATACACTTACTTGTGAGGAAATTGTGAATTGAGCACTTAATCTTGCATTGATTTGAGCATAACTTGTGAACTTGTTTGTGGATTTTTGTACTTCTTGGCTTGACTAGATTGAGGAAAGTAGACAATCACTCATTCAATTTTGATTGAATTTCTTCGCAATCCTCCCACTTGTTCTATATTTCTTTCGTTGCTCGGGGACGAGCAACACTTTAAGTTTGGGGGGGTTGATTAGTGTGAAAATTGCTTGAAATTCATGTGTTTATTTTACATAATTTTGAGGGTTTTGTTGCATTATTCACACTAAATTGACTAATTGCACTTGAAATGAGAAAGGTATGTGTTTTGCTATTTTTTAGGTAAATTGAACTTATTTGGAAGCAAAATACGTGTCTGAGAATTCATGAAGTCAAGAAGATAATTGTACCATTGGATGCGTCTCGAAAAAATGAGTGGAATGAAAAAAAGAATCAAGTCAATCGGAGGTCGGGAGCTCAAGATATGATCGAAACAAGAAAGTGTGAAACTGTAACAGATTCCACTCGGGCAGCCGAGTCAACCCACTCGGTTGACCGAGTGAAATCTGCTTCCAGGTCAGTTTCTGGACTTCCATCTCACTCGGTCGACCGTTTGAGGTCACTCGGTCGACCGTTTGAGCCCGTTTCTGCGCGAAAATTCGAGAATTTTAAAGGATTTCAAGGGCCTAAGTGCAAATTTCGTCTCCAACACTCTTCCCAACTATAAAAAGCACCCACAATCAGATTTTGGAGCCCTAGAATTCATTCCCCACACAACCAAGAACTCATATTTTCACATTCAACATGGGATAGTTTAGGTTTGAGGAGCTTCTTTCCTCAAACACCATTAGATAGTTTTTATGCTTTTTAGTTTAGAATCATTTGGGTATTTCATTTTCATGTAAGAATTGAAGAATTTCAAGACTCTCAAGGTGCTATTTTTCTTTTATTTAAGTTTTGTTTGGTAAATTTCATTTTCATGTTTTATTTTGTTGTTTTAGCCATGGATGTTTTCTCAAACACCATGGGCTAAGTTTTTTATGCTTTGGGTGTTTGAAACCATGTGAATGTTGAGTATTGGAATTGTTTGTGCTTTGATTATTGTTGATATTTGGATTGTTGCTTCTCTTATTGAGTTTTATTGGTGCTTTGTGTATTAACTTCTATTAATCCATATTTAGATGCATGTTTAGCGTAGACGAGAGTTACATGGACATGTTTACATTTATGGGGTGAGTTGTTGGTATGCAAATGCGTTTATTATACTTTTAATTCGTCGAGAGAGAGTTAATTGTATTAGAACCTCATTAAGAGACATTAATTACTTGAATGGTTATTTGGGTAGTTGGTGAGGATTAGGAAGAGGTCGTATTACCGGGTTTGGGAACACCTTAGACGTAAGGCTATAGTACCCGAAGGGAAAAGATTTTCATCCTAGCATCTTGATGCTCTTAGCAAGTCCAAATTGAAGCATAGACACGGTATAAACAATCCCACTCGATTTCACTAGGTAGAGAACACCCGAAGCATTCCCAACCTTTGCACTTCTCCGAATTTAGATTCGTGGTTGTTCTTTACTTTAATTGTCATTTTCTCATTTTCTAAATTTAGTAGTTAATTTTACTTATTAGGATTGCGTTTAGTTTAATTTATTGTCTTTAGATTATTATTTAGCTTTAGTTTTGCATCCAACTCCCGAAATCGTAGCTACATTAGTTATGACGACATACAACTCTAGGGATCCATTGCACTAGCCCACCTCCCATGGTTCGATACTACTTGGTCGAAATACTTACGTGCATACTACTACGATCCCTTATGCTTGAGGGGAAGTAGTTAGTCAAAATATAGTGACCAAAAAATTCGTTCAAGTCATGGACCTCATAATATCTCATCATACCCCTGACTTATCCATTTTATACATAAACTAATTAATATTCATTTAAACTTGTGATGAAAAAGGGAATATAATGAATTCTAATTTTTATTCGCCGTAGTAGCATTGATATTGATGCCATCACTACAAAAAAAAAAAAATTGTTTTTAAGGACACATAAAAATGTTATAATAAAATATATATAATCACACTTTATCTATTATCACATTTATTTTATGTGTGGTCTAAAGTCGTGTGAGGATAGACTAATGAGATATAATCACAGAAATAAAGAAGATGTTATCACACTTAAATAAAATTTAAAAAGTAGACCACCAACTCTATTCGAACCCTACACCTTTTGAATCTAATGTAATGACTTTACCACTATGCTACAAATTATTTAGTATTATAATTTCACGAATATAAATATATATATATATATATAAACATTTTGAAAAATCGTATATTGTGCTTATTAAATTAATTTAACATTATTTTAAAAATAGTGTGTATGTATATATATACCAGATTTTTTTAAGAAAAAAAGTGTATAATTTTTACTGATTAAAACTCAAATTAATTTTATTTATTTTTCAAAATTTATAATTTATGAATATAAATTTTTCATCTATGTAAAAAATAAATTTCAATAAATAAAACTGTTATTTTTATTTTTAAAAATATTATTTATCAACCTAATATAAAATGAAATAAAAAATTAATATAATTTGAATTTTTTTTTTATAATTCTAACATAATAATGTGGTATTAGAGTTAATATTAACACAACTTATTTTTCTTAGTGTGGTAATAACATATTGTTAACACATTTAAAATATGATGTATTTAAAAGGTACTTATAAACACATCTATTTTTAGTGTGTTAATAAGGGTGTAACAATAGACAATGTTTATTATTGTGTGTGGTAATTGAATATATATCCCCACACTTATTATTGAATGTCTTTAAAAACACACATATTAACACACTAATTTTTTTAATGTGGCTACATAATACTTTTTACCATATTTATTTTATGGGTTGGTCTGCTATGGACTCGAGTGCATGTTGTGCACCCTAGTCATGTTGCACTTTTTGGTAAATGGTGTTGCACTTTTCAATTATTAAACTGTATAATAATATTTTTAGTAATAATTGAAAAGTGCAACACCATTTACCAAAAAGTGTAAGTCAGTAAACTGAAAAGTGCACATGGACTAGGGTGCATAGCATGCACTCGAGTGCATACTAGACTTTACCTTATTTTATAGTGGGATAAAAGTTATGTGGCAAAAAGCCTTTTTTTTTTTTTTTTTTCTTGTAGTGCATGGACAAGAACAAAAGCAGGATATATTATTTAAATTAATTTTGATCACAAGTAATTTTTATTGGGTTGATTGTGACAAATGTTGAATTTTAATCATAGTAATATTAGAAATTGAGTAGACAATGAAGTCCAAAGTCGGTACCTACTCAAAGTTGAGCATGACTTATGATAAGTGTAGAGCCCTTCAATTAAATTTCTCACTACTTTTTTAAAATTAGAGTAACGATGATAATGGGTATGAAATTTTATGGGCTAGTTTTAGTATTTTCAATTTGTATTTTGATATGTGTTATATTAAAAAATAATCGAAGCGTCTCATAATAATATAGAGTGTTTGCTAAAGACCATGTAGTGTGGAACACGAAAAGTAAAATAAGTGTCATATGTATCATTAGAATTCAAGTCATGATTATAAGTTATAACCAGCTGAGACGAATTACAGGCTACAACCTTCTGTAATGTGGAACATCATCATTTTGGTACCACCACGTATGTGATCTGTCATCAATGGACGTAAGAGGAGAGATGAAAAATTCTCTTTAGAAAAGTAGTCTGTTCACGTCAAGTCATGAAAGTCTCTCCTTCGATCTTATAGATTTTATACTCGACTTTATTTTGGGCGATTATTTTTAGCCTAAAGGACCTCTTGATATTATATCATTTTTAGCGGATGTGATCAAATACGAATTTATAAAGTGAAGCCTCTTCTGATATGTGACACCATTGTGTCATATTAAAGTCAATTTTAAATAAGATGTTATAAGTATTGTGAATTACATATATAGCATTATTAAATTTCTACAAAATACACGAATTTTTATCAAAATACCCCTTAAAAGATGAAAATTTTGAGTTAGATTGATCGAGAAATGCTAAATTATTTCTTGTAATTTTCTTATATTTGTATCGAGGTATGTTTTGTAATTTTACTTTGTTTATTAATAAAAAAAATAAAAGGGAAGGATTTAATTGAAAGATTTTAACATGGACCTTCTATGTGGCTTCCGGCCCATAACAAATTAATTGGGCTATCCGTACAAATTAGTTCAATGGCCCTGAATATTGAGAATAAAAGGACAATGAGAGTAGTATACATATATCCGTTTAAATTTATTATATTCATTTCTTCAATCACATATTTTAATGATTTCTTCAATCACATATTTTAATGATATTGATTAGTTTATATATAAATGACTCATTTGCTTTACAGGTTGGGATTGATAAGGTATGATAGGATTAAATAGGATTGCATTATTTTTTGAATTGAGATTTGTGTTTGAATTGATGGATTAAATTATCTCATCTTCTCTTTGGGACTAATTAACACCCAAATGCATGATTATAAAGGATAACAATCTCGAGTCAATTATAATCACGGGCTAAATTCAAATAAACCAAACTTGAAAATTATAGGGATAAAACAATATATCCTATCTAATAAACCAAACATGCTAAAAGAAGATAGATTGGGATATGTAAAGGTATTATAGAGTCCACTTATAAATAAAATGAATGACAATTTAAATAAATAAGTAACGATTGAAGAATAAAGATAAGATGGTGTGAAAATATTATTTTAAAAAATGAAATGAGAATATTGAAATTAAGAAAAGTGAAAAAAAAATGTAATTGAACCAAGTATTAATATTGTATATCTAGATATGCATAGATTGTTCCCTCTATAATGATTATCTCAAACTGTTTTACTTTTTTTCATTGAAAACAAAAAGTAATTTTATAATATAAAAGATGCAAGAACTAAGGATGAACTATCAAAGTTCAAATTCACTAGTTAAATAACGAATTGTAATTTTATTTATGTTATATTATTCGTAAACAAAATGTAGTCTCATAAGCTTTATTGAAATCATCACTCTTCAATTATTACGTAATTATTTAAATTGTTATTAACGTTATTCACAAACAACACAAAATTTTGTATGCAATATGGGCCCAACGTAAAATTGGGCTGCTAAATTGGGTCAATTTATTTTATTAAATTTTAATTTGCTCTATTAATTTTATCTTTTCCGCCCTAGATTTCGATTTGATTTATTAATTTCACTTCATTGATTTTCAAATTTAGTGACAAGATTTTTTATATGTAGTATTATACACTTTTCGTGTAGTAATATTTTTTATTTAATGAAGTAACGTTTTTTTTTACATGTAGTAATATGTTTCTGTTCATGTATTTTTTTAAATCTGTTGTCATATTATCATTTTTTCTATTCATGTAGTGGTAGACTGGTAGTTAATATTGTTTATACATGTAGTAGTTTAATTATGTTATTTTAGTAAAACATTTTTTCAAATGGAGTGACAAGTTTTTTGATATGTAGTATTATACATTTTTTATGTAATAATATTTTTTATTTAATGAAATAACATTTTTTGTACATGTAGTAATATGTTTATGTTCATGTATTTTTTTAAATTTGTTGTCATATTATCATTTTTTTTATTCATGCAGTAGTCGTTAATATTGTTTATACATATAGTAGTTTAATTATGTTCTTTTAGTAAAATATTTTTTCAAATGTAGTGACAAGTTTTTTGATATGTAGTATTATACATTTTTCATGTAGTAATATTTTTTATTTAATGAAATAATATTTTTTATGCATGTAGTAATATGTTGATGTTCATGTATTTTTTTTTTAAATGTGTTGTCATATTAAGATAAATATTTATGTGATTTAACAAATTATATTTTAATCAAATAAAATTATTTACGTTACTTAATATACTGTACATATTTTATTATATTATTGTGTAAATGTATATTTGTTGAGACGCATGCATGAAATATTTTGTGTAAAATCTGTTTTACAAACAATTATTTTATTCATAATAGATCTCACAATACCCTATATTTTTTTTTAAACATGTGTCCAATGAAAAAGTATTTGGTGGATGAAGTGAATAATTACTATCATAATCCTCATTGTCATATAAATATTACTATGAAAATAGGTCAGTGTCAAATTGTACACTATCATATTATTTAATACAATTAATAACTTAATTTATATATGTAATGTATTATACTATATATATATATATATATATATATTCTCGATTTCATAGAAAGAGTGAGAATTTTTATCTTTACAACTTATCACATGCAAAATTTTCTCTTGCAGCCTCTAATTTTGTTTTTATATAATTATGCAATAATGTTTTTTCTTCTGTTTTTTTCTTCTTCTTTTGGCTATTTTTAATATTAAAAAGGAAAAATATTGTCCTTGCTTAGATCGGGACTAGTTTGTAATATAATGAGCACAAAAATTAAAATTAGGAAAATCCCCTATTAATTATTATAGTAGTAGGGAGTTTTTTTTTTTTTTTTAGAATAATGTCATTTTATTAAATTAATTCATTAATTAATGAGTATTAATTGAAAAGGAAAGTTTGACTAATTTCTTTATTACATTTTCATTTATTAATGAAAATTTAAATTTTATATAATAAAAAGATTAAAGTTGTAAATTAAAGTCTAGGCAGTTCTATTGGACCACAATGCAGATTGGACCACAGTACGGCCCGGCCCAACCAGCCCACACTTATAATACAAATATATTTAATTTTCACGGGTTATTGTCACAAATTGTTGTTTCTGGTTGGCATTACCTGAAGATGGAGACACGTCTCAGATACACAAACATTACAAAACTCTCTCTAAATACCCATTGGATACCCTCAATTGCAACAAAAACATACTCAATAAAGTAAGGGTAATGTGGAATAAAAACTAATAAAATTGAGAGAATTTTAAACATAAAAAGTTGTAAGAAACTTCTATTTTTAGAGTGTGAAAATTAATATGCCACAAACTAAAAAAGAAAGTGAAAATTTTGGAACAGAAGAAGTAATAATATAAAATATAAGCAAAGGTATTTTCCCTCAAAAATCAATGATAAACACGGCTTTTTTGAGATGTGTCTCCATTGCATAAAATTAGTTCAGAGTTTACCTAAGTTAAAACACGAGTTTTAGTAACTTGACGAGTCCAATTTAAGGGCTTACTTTCGCATTCAGTTTAGTTTGATAGTTGTTCAATTGATCAGTTTACGAGTATTCAGTAGGTTAGATATTTGTCCTAGCTGAAACACTCTCGCACTCAATAACTTTATTCGTCAACTAACTTAACTCCTCTCATCTACACTTTTTACCCTTCACTATCTCGTTTCGAGACTTATAAATTGTATTAGAGCAGTGATTCTCTAGATCGCCGACTCGTCAAAGCTCAAATTTGACTTGTTTTTACTAATAAACAAGACGAACTCGAGCTCGTAAAATACTCAACTTATAAATGAGTTGATTCTAGCACGAGTCAAGTTCGAACTTTAAATATTCGTCCCCAATGAAGTCGAATAATAGCCTTATGGCTATTATCATGTACAAATTAAATGGAGGGGGGTTGATAATAAAGCCAATCACGGTAGGAATGTGTATCCCCTGGCAAAACAGATGGTATGGAAATTGGCCTTATCTTTCCTAAAGTCTGGTTCCTATCAAATCATTTTATGGGCCCTTTGCTTTATTTCTCCTGCAAAACCCCTCTGCAACCTTTGGCTCCCTCTCCCTCCATTTCTTAACTTTATTAGAGAGTTTTTTTTGTCAATGTTGGAATGTTACCAAATTTTTAGGGTCACCACGATTTTTTTTATGATAATAATGAAGATATCAAATTTAAAAGTAGATTGGACTTTGAAAATAAATATTTTATGCAACTAATTTACAAATTACAGTACACTACAATTCAGATGAAGTAGAATAGTTCGAACAGTAAGAGCACTATTATCTGTAGATAGTGATCACGTCAAGACTTAATGACTACTGATCAAATTTGTGAGCCGATAAAGATGCTATCCTCAATCCGCGAACGACATTCATATCACGCCACCCTCTGTCACCCTAGCGATAGCAAGCTAGGCAGTGAGCTCAATAATAAACTCACCGACGACACGACATGAGCGAACACCAACCCAGAGTTTTGACCATTAAGCATGGTGAGCTCGCCTATGAGTTAGTAGAAATGAGGCTCATGCCTCGTCACCCCTTGAACATAAAAACGCAAAAGGTTACCTCCAAGAGATATTAAAGTATAACTACCTTTCTGTCGAAGGATATCAAAGTACAACCAACATTAATATGAGCATATCAGAAAGGTATGAAAGTACAACCACACTTAATGTCACCAGAACTGCTTAAGTGAGATAAGAAGGATGCAGTCGCCTAAAGTACAAGTGCATTAAACGAAGGCATTAAGACATTTAATGCCCCATAACCCACGTCCTTAAATCAATTAGAGGGCCAGGATTAAATCTTGCTCATTAAGAACATTATCCTATAAATAGATGTTTTATTCTTATTGTAAAGGGTTGAAATATTCAAAAGAGAACTTTCGAGTTCTCCCCTGCATTCCTTCGATCGTTATTATATTTGTTTGGTAATTGTTAAACTCAAACTCCAGCCACATTCTCATATAAAATTTGGTTCGTCCAAATGACAATTCACAAATTACATCAATACTAAATAAAATAGAGAAATAGAATTAACTATTACAAATCATTATTAAAACAAAACAAAACAAAATCTTGGTGCAAATCAGTCAATTGACAAATGTGATGGGATAAATCTTTTTTTTTTTTTATTGTAACATATATGTCATTATCATTTAATCATTTTTTTTTTTTTTGTGCTCAACTTTTACTCCACGCTCCAAGATCTTTAATGCGAAGTTCTTGTTATGATGAGACGTTCAATTATTTTTTGACACGATATGTGTTAATTAATCAGTTAGTAGAACATTAAAACTGACGCACATAATCTCATACTCATTATCGTCATTTCTCTAATTTAAAAAGCTACTAAGAAATTTAATTGAATGGCTATACACTTCATCATAAGTCATAAAAAGAAAACACATGCCAGCTCAACTTTCAAACCAACTTTCAGTAGGTACAGACTTTGGACTTCATTGTCTACTCAATTTCTAAAATCACTATGATTAAAATACGACATTTGTCACAATCTACCCAATAAAAATTACTAGATCTAGAATTACTTGTGATCAAAATTATTTTAAATAATATATCCTGCTTTTGTTCTTGTCCATGCCATCAATATCAATGTTACTACGGCGAATAAAAATCGAAAAGTTCAAAATTTTATACCTATAATTTTTTGTTTGAGAGTACTACTATTTTAGTCTCCCTTTGTCCAAATTCATCACGTTCCTTTCTTTAGATGTGTGTTTTAATGGGTATTAATTAGTTTATGTATAAAATGGATAAGTAGGTAGTATGATGAAATATTATGGGGTCCACTTATAAGCAAAGTGAATTATAACTTAAATAAATAAGTAATCATTAAATGGTGAAAATAAAATAATGTTAATTGTATTACTATATAAAAATGAGCATTATAAAATTAAACAACATAAACAGAAAAAGTAAAGTGAAAATAATAAAATTAGACTGGAAAGAATATTATTTATTTGGTGTGAATTACAAGGTAAAAAAGAGGATTATTTAGTTTACATAAATTATTGACATGTCATGACCGATATTTTGTTAATCAGGTCCACGTTAGATGCCTAATCAAGTTGTGTTCATACCAAATGATTGAAGGATAAATCATTTACTTTAATCTTGGTCAATTGAGATATTTGAATTTGATCAAAAAAATTCTCAACATATCTATTAAACGGGACCTTAGGTTAATTATATAATCATGTTATTAAAGACATTTAACCAGAAAATTTATAATGAATAATTTTTGTCATTACACGTTAATTTTATGTGAAATTTTCAAGAATTCTTCAATTTATATATGTATATATCCCCATATATTTTATAAATACTAAAATGCACCACAACCTATAAAATACTCTCTTAATTACTTGTACATTTTTATGATACGTGTCAAGATTATTTGAACACTCTATGAAAATAATTTACAAAATTAATACCTTCACCACAGCATAATTTTATTTTTAAAATTATCACTCCTTTTATATATATCTATATTTTTTTACACGTCACTAAATCATTTAAAATACTCATCATTTATTTGATTTCACACCCTATTAAATTTATTTTTCTTAAAATGTAAGTGGGTCAAAGATGTGTAAATTATTACAAGACAATATTATAAATAAATATAGAGACACTGAGACATACATATAATATAATATACTGTATTTTTGTGTAGAGGTAACTAGGAAATGATGAAGATTAGGTAGGAATAGAAGGAGGGGTTTTCAAAAAATGAGGTCCACAAACTCTGACTTGTTATGAACCATCTTTGATCTGGTCAGTGTAGAGCAATTAATTAATTATTTATATGCATTTTATTTATTTTTTATTAAAAAAATTATGTAGTTTAGTGGAAATTAAATAAAGAAAAGAAATTGCAGTTTTCAATGTAGAAGTGGTGTAGAAGCTAAGTTCTAAACAAACAACATGTGCATCAATCTTCACAATATTACTCGTTTATCTATGCTTTACTTCTTTACAAATTACAATTCAAAAAAAAAAAAAAAAACTTTAGAAAATTTGAATTGCTTATGTGTTTGGTTGTCGTTCCATTTTTTTTATTTTTTTTTTTTTTGGTTTTCGGTACATTCAATTCAAGTATGGTTTTTAATGGAAAATGAAGAAAAACATTTCATAAGAATTATTAGTTCATATGCAAAAAATATTAGTTTGTAGTATTTTATAATAATTAATATTTTTCATCATATTAGCGATATTTTTACTAAATGAAGTACTCCTATGAACTACTCCTTGCATCGGAGTGAAAACTATCGATACGTCTGTTTCAATGAGAGTTATTAATTAACTTTCTTTTTGATTAAATATTTTCTCTTATTTTTTATTATATTATTTTATCTCTTAATCACGTCACGTCTAATATATGTACTTATTTTTTATCATAATTTTTAATTTGTGTGCCCAAAATTTATAAGTAATTTGCACTAGACAGAGAGAGAGTAATACTTTTCAATCATTTATACTTTTGTTGAATCACATTTATATGAACTAATATTTTTTCTACATTTATCACTTTAAACACATTTTACTCATCCAAATTTTGCTAATTTTGTTAAATAGTGTGATGCAAACTTGTTATCTTTTCTTTTTTTTTAAATAGTGAATACTAAAGTTACATTCGTTTTTCCTTTATCTTCTTGCATGTTGTTAGTCTTTAACCATTTAATTTAAGAAAGGAAAAAAAAAAAAAACTTTAAAATGACCAAAGTGGTACTGTTGTGGCACGCTAATAATAGGAACACCAACATGTTACCTGGATCCAACTCCTTACTTCTCCATGTATTATACTCCCTCTGTCTCATACTTGAAGGCTCAAACCAATTGGGCACGGATTTTAATGAATGAATTATTTATTAATATTGTATAAGATAAAGTGGAGGTAGTAAAGACTTTTCAACTTTATAAATAGTAATAAAGTTACTTTTTAGTGTAATAAAGTAGTGGCATTTGTTGTAATATTGTGATGTTTTAAGGGGAGTGTTTAAAAGTGTTTTTGCTATTTTAAGTAATGTGCCTTCAAGTATGGGATGTCCAAAATGGTAAAATGTGCTTCGTTCTACAACTATTTGCATCAAATTTGTAGCACACAAACTAAAATATATATATAATGAGTCAGAGTGTTTGAGGAATTGTTTTATACTCCTTCCATCTCAACTTAACTTTCATACTTACTTACTTACTGTTTACCTCTTTTAAAAAAATATTATAATAAATAGAATTTTGAAATATAATTTTATAAAATAATAAATAAGTGAGTTGTGTTGTGTATATGTATATACCATAAAAATAATAATATTAAATATAATATTTTAGATATTGTATGGGTAGAGTTTCTAAAGGACGAAAAAGTAGGTATGAAAGTTAAGCTGAGACGAAGGGAGTAAATTTTATAAATAAAGTAAAGAAAGTGATAGAATTAAGTTTAAGATAACGACATTTTGTATAAATATATGAATATTGTGAGGACATGATTTATAGAGTAGCTTCTTTTTTGAAATGTACAAACAATTGTGGGATGAACGAATAAGAAACTAGTACAAACAATTGTGAAACGGATGACGTATTCTCCTTATAAACAATCTAAACGTTGTTTGTTAAATTGTAAATAATGTGCATTCGCTTATTTGGTATGCACATAACACATTATGTATAAAGTTTACTATAAATCTGATTAGTCATCTATCTTAAGCTAATCTACCCATCATTACCAAAATGAACCTAGTTTTATCATCTACTCCGTATATTATTTTAACATTTCAATTATTTTGTTGATACACATTACATATATAAATTGTGTAAAAATTTTAAATAAATAATGGTGTAAATATAATAAATTATATAGTGTTTGAATTACTAATATGTGTAACACAATTATCCTTTCTCATAAATAAATTGTTGTATTTAATTTTTTTTTTTTCTAAAACTAAAGTCTATGCTCCTAACAACCAAAAGCAGCGCACAAAAAGAAAATGTGTCCCCGACTTTCAAATTTTTCTTGTGCTTTTACATTTTACCTTTTAATTTTTTTAAAAATAATTCTAATACTCATTTAATGGCTTTTATTCATTTATTCCTACAAATATTACTTCACCTTTTGGCTTTGTATGAGATCATTGATGTAAGGTTTAGTGTTTATTTTGTATTTTACTATTATGTAAAAATATGATCAACGCTCATAATAAAGACCTGTCATATATTAAAAATTTCACAAAATGAAACATCAAATAGAATACGAAAAATAAAATAGGTGAATTAATGTAATTACTGTTCATCCCTCTTTAAACGTCTCTTTATTTTTGGAAAATTTACTTCTCATGTTGTTTTTGTCGAGAATGTGAAAATTTTTAGTGTCCTATTATTACTACATTATACTAAGCCGACACAATTATATTAAATGTTAATAAGACATCATAAGTATTTAGATTAGATGTATTTTAGTCAACAAGTACACAAAATTTCCATTTGTATCAAATAGGAATTAATATACAAGAATTATATTTAAATTTTAGATGAGACTAAATTTTTTTAGAAAAACAAATGAACTTTTGAAAAAGCTACTTAACTCTTCTAGTATTATTTACATGATTTATCTTGCAATTTTTAAACTATTTATCTAGTGCACATGAGTATTAGATTACTAATTTTCTGTTTTTTCTTTCTTTCTTTCAAAAGTATATAAATTATACTCTAAGTTATATCCCTCTTTTTCTTTTTTAATAAAGAAAAAAGTGGTTGCAGCTCAATCGATACAACAGATTCCAACATTTGTCAAAGTATTACTTTTGCAAATACTACTATACTATATGTTTTAATTTATGGCTAAGTTTTACACCCTAAAATGATAATTATATCATAGCTAATTCTCATATGTGACTATAAATAAATTAAAGAAGAATACACTAACATATAACGCACCATAATACAACATTTTTATTTTAAAAATATATAAAAACTTGCCTTATTTTAATATTACTAATAATTCATACTGTAATAGTAACATTTGTGTACATGTGTAGTTAATATTGTTCAAATACTGTTTTTATAATCGGATCGGACCAGCCCGTTTAACTGGGGCTGGAATTTGTCTATACCACTTAAAAAAAATCATTTAACGCTTGAACCCATCAAAATTGAAAAAATTAAGCAGAATCGATGTTCCTTTTTAATTTTTTTTTCTTCTACAGTTTTATATTTTGATTTGAATTGTTTTGAGTTTTTTAATTTTACGACCCAATGTGTTTATTTTTAATATGAATATAAATGCATATATATATATAAAATATTGAAGAAAATAAATAGAGTTGATCCAATCGATTCAATCAGTTGAACCGTGCACAGATGTCTAGTTCGATTTGATCGTCATGAAAACACTAGTTCAATAAAAACAACTAACAATATTTAGTGAAATCAACTATTCAATCAAAACACTAATTTTTTTAAGTTGCACCGGTATACAAGAATTTGCAAGAGTACAACATCATAATTGTACAAAATTTGTGAAAAAAAAAAAGAAAATTGTGTAAAGAATAATTGAATTTGAAGACATAGGAAATTGGAATTATGAATTAAAAAAATCATCTTTCAATCATTCTATACCATATAAATACAAGTGCATCATATCATGCAGAATAAAGAAAAAGGTGTTGCTTTAACAATAATGTATTGACTTGCCCAGTTTTCAAGTCGTACAATCCTCTCTGCTGCTACAGTCAACAACTCAACTCACCTTTTTTACCCACTTATTAATTAATTATTATATCAACATACACTATAATATTGCTAATAATTAATAATACTGTAAGTCTGTAACTCTGAAATCTTGCTCCGATATTCACGGTATTTTTAATTATTTCTCTCAGGATTTTTTGTACTTATTAATATAAAGCCAATTTATGGTTAAAAAAGTACACCAATTCTTGTTACCTATTACTCCCTCTGTCCCACAATTGTTTGCACTCTTTCCTTTTTCGTCCGTCCCACAATTGTTTGCACTTCCTAAAAAGGAAACATTTTTTTAAACTTCACCCTCACAATATTCACATATTTACACAAAATGCCATTACTTTTACCCTCAATTCAATCACCTTTTTACTTTATCCATATATCTTTACAAAATTACCCCTCAACACTCCACTCATTACACTTTTTTCTTAGTTTGCGTGCCCATAAAGTGGTGCAAACAATTCCGGGACGGAGGGAGTATGTCTTTTTCTATCATATATAAGTGGACATAAATTGAATGGTAAATTGTGTGTTATATTCACACAATGGAATATAATTTTGAGTATTGGGTATACATTTTATTTCAAGTTTAATTAAGCATCTATCTTAAACCTAGTTATTCATCTATCTTGTTTTAATAGAATCTTATTAACACTTAAACATATAATGCTACATTGAAGGTTAGATTTTGGATTAAGCATCTTATTCGCGCGGTTGATCACATATTTTATAATTACATTTTACTTTTTAAATGTATGGTATTGTGTGTGTAATGATATATAAATGTGTCACTATTAATTAAATCAGGTATGTAAATATAAAAATTGAACTAATTAATACTTTGTATCTATTAAAATTCGTATTTGAGAAAATGCATGAGTGTAATAAATTTGAACCCAAAGAGTAATTTTTTTTTTTTTTATTATGAATTTCCCCCCTACTTTCTTCTTATACGAATACAAGATTGTTTGTGAGCAGCCTACCACAAATTATTATAAGCTGTGGTATAAGATAAAAATTACACAAATAAATATTATACACTGTCAATATGATATTAAAAATGATAAAATACAAATCTGATTCTGTACATACATATCAATAATTATACATGCGTTTGTGTGTGATCCCGATCCCATATCAATTTAAGTACTAGTCCAAATCTTGAATGATACTAGCTATCACATAAATCAATAATCCCTTCGTTACATTTTTCATATTAAATGATACCCTTAAAATATTTTAAAATTACACTACTTTATCTTTTATTAAGATTAATAAATAACTTCAGTATTAAATCTTATGAACACAGCAAATAATGAAGGAATGTTAATGATGCCAATAACATAATTGATATATTATTAAAACATCAAAGACCCGTCAAAATGATCTTTAATTATATAGTAATTCATGTTGTTGGAATGAGGTAGCTAGAATTGTTAAAGTTGATAGCTGTCTTTAGGTGTTGGATTTCTCTAATTTAAATTGTAATATTTCATCAGTAAATGCTAAGTAGGAGTATTTATTAGTACAACATTTATAAATATCCTCTTATACATATATATATAATTTGAAATGAAACTCAATTATAATTTTAAGGGTTATTTATTAATAAGGTCATTTCACTATAAGATTAGTCTAATAAAGTCTACAATATAATTTCTTGTCTAATAGCATCAAATTGAAAACTTTGAGACATTTATACCCTTCAATTAATTTCAAATAAATAGGATATTTTATAGGAATTCAAAAGTCAATTATATACATAATTATCCAATTAAGGGAGAATTTCAAAAACAGAGAAATTTTAGCACCTTCCAAAGATTTAAATTTTTCCTAAAAAGTAGGTATACGCATTAATTGGTTTCACTTTCATAAAAGATAGCTATCTCCATCTAAAATATAAAAAATTTCCTAAAAGATAATCTTGTTAAACTGAGGGTTTTGAGAAATCTGCAATTCAATCTACAGGTTAGGAAAAAGCTTCTGCAAAAACGGCGAAGTGTAGAAGAACAGAAAAATAGAAGCGTATGTATTATCTAGACATATGCATATTGAAGTTCATGTGAATTACGTTCAGTATTATGCAAACTAAAGTGCATTTCGACAATTTTGCATAAAAACATGCAAACTAAAGTGCAGTCTAAACATATGTATATTGAAGTTCATGTGAATTACGTTCAGGAGTATGCAAATTAAAGTGCATTTTAATAATATGCATATTGAAGTACATATGAATGACATAAAAAGTAACGTCATTTCAATGCATATTCCATCACAAAAGAATCAGTACAACCAAAGCTTAAACAAAACTAAAAAAAAAGGAGAGATCAAAGCCTAAACAGAAAATTAAATTACCTTAAACTTCAAATCAAAATCCAACAAAACCTCAATCCTAATCTCCTGCCAAGTTCTTCGCAATGGATCTGGAGCTCATCACCTTCGCGATCTCGATGACGTCATCGAACCAAGAAAATACCCGATTAGCACATTATTCCACTCATTCGATATCAAATCGAGTGGAATGTGTGCTGTATTTGTTGTAGGCTGGATATAATTCAACTTATATTCCTCCTTGAGCACCCTGTTTCCCATCACACTTTCTGGAATACTGTTTTTTGCCCACGCCTTGGACTGCCCCTGTTTTTTCCCTTCATCCCTGTTTTTGTTTTTCCAGCTTCTCCTTTTCATTGAATTAGCTTTGATTGAACTCAGCAAATGTGTTTAATCTAATCGATCTTGGACATACTTGCCATGGCATTATCACAATAAACTCACAGAAACAGGCATAAATCAACTGGATTTCCTTCATTTTATTCCAATTACTAAACAGAACATTAGCAGACTTACACCTGGATTTCCTTCATTTTATTCCAATTACTAAACAGAACATTAGCAGACTTACACCGAACTCAGAAATCGGAGCATCGACCCTTCTGCTCCCAATCGCCGTACCGAGTCGGTTCAGGTCCGCTTCTTCCACAATTTGCATTCTATCATCTTCATTGCTGGAATTTTCGCTCACATTCATCCCAGAATTATGGCCTACCTTCCCAGAATTTCCGGACTGTTTAAGGAACCCACGATTAAGGAATTTAGCATCCCATTCCCCCTTGTTTTTATCAACATCACCATTGCTGTCCGAATTAATTCCAGCAGCACCATTAATGGAAGAAATGACTTGCGTACCTTCTTTAACATGAATTTCCTTCCTCGCGCCAGATTTCAGGCATTCTCCTTCGGAATCATCGTCTTCAGAATCACCGAGTTCTTCAGAATCAACGTCCTTCATTAAATCAGTTATGGCTCTATCCATTCTGCGTTCTTCTTCGGAGTCACACTCCTCACAATCCTCATCGCTGTCAATATCCCCAGAATTAGCAGCGATCCAAGCCATCTCCTCCTCTTCTTGTGTCAGTTCTCCACAGATTGAAGCCACAATCTCCCACATCATCGTTCTTGGGGATTTCTGTTTTTTTTTCCCTTTATTCTTGATCGCGTTTCCCGCTTCCAGGGCCAAAACCTCCTGTCTCAATTCAGTTTTATGCCTTGTTGATTTCGTAGGGTATGGCTCTCCCTCCTCCTCGAGTTTCCTGCTTTTGTTCTTCTTCCCCTCAAATCTTGGAGAGAATTTGGATTTTTTCCCCTCAAATCTGATAATTAATTGAACCCGATAATTAAGGCAGAATAAAAATCGAAAATTTAAATCTGAATTTGAATAATTTAATGGTAATTAGGATTTAAGGGTAATTAGGGGTTTTTATCTCGAAAATGAAGCAAATAGACAAACTATTAATTAGGCGATGCAATTAGATTAATGTAGGGTGATAATGACCCTATTAGTAAAAAATCTCTAATTTTAAAGGTGTTCAATATCAATATAAATTAATATTATAATACAATATGCAAATGTTTTGTATGATGTTGGTTGTTTCTATTAATCCTACTCAACCTTTCTTTTTTGTCCGCTCTAAATGCTATATATGTTTTATTTATTTTTTGGTAAATTACTTTTTTTTAGATTTCATTATATTTTTATTTTTCTCTATCACGTCATCTTTAATACATATTTTTATTCTATCATTTTATAATCTATGTGTTCAAAGTAGCTTTTATTAGAGTGAAATAATGATAAAATCTTGTATGAATAATTGAGTACTGATATTAGTTATATATGATTTGATATGATACTGGAGGATGAATTTCTTATAAAACCAATATTTATATAAACTATTTGTACGTATAATGTTACTGTTTACAAAATAATTTATATATAGAGAAAACACAAGTGTCAACAAGAGTAGGGCTCTTCCAACGAGGTGAAAACACACATTGCAAATGAAACCCAAAAATTGTGCTCAATGTATATATAGTGGCCGACAAATTGTTCCTTCATTCACATGCAAACAAATTCAACATTTTGCCATCATATTTTCCCACATACATCCCTTTCTTTCTTATAATAAAGTATCACTAATTAAAAAAAAAAAGAATTTTCATAAATTCTTTCCTTTTTCAAACATCTTTCAAACAATAACATTTTATATATACAATAATAATACTTCGAATGCACATTATTTACATTCGAAAAAAAAAAGTTCACGTAAACTCGATGTCGTTAGTGTTACTCATTTTTGAATGGATACAAACAACTCTAGTGCATCTATGCTTTTATTAGTCCAGCCAGATTTGCATACCCCACCACACTCGAGAGGCAAAAATATACACAAATAATACATGTGATCATTACCTTGGTCCATAAATCATTATCTTCGTATGAATTAGGTCGGATTTTTATTTTGGACTTAAACACAAAGTTGGATGGAAGCCAAACATTTCAAATTTTCGTACAAAATGTTATTCAACATTTATATCCCAAAATTCAGCTATATATAATAAGATTTAAAACGATAAATTAAATTAAATAAAAGATTATTTGGTCTTGATTTTCTTGGACAAAGGCTGTGGTGAAGAAGAAACTGATGTAGTTGTTGAATCACGGGAGGTCTCATCTGCGCTGAAACACACATCTCCCACCCCTTTCGGACTCGAACTTCCATATTTTCTCTTATAGTAACACGAGTAGAAGTCAATCCCCGTCGCCACCTTCTCTATTAGCCTACAACAATCTTCCACTTTCCCCTGTTTCATTTCACATCATTTTTTTAATTAGAGACGTTTCAAAATTATTATTTGCACATACATAAAATTTGGGCTTAAATAAATAAAATAAAATAATTAATATATATACCTTGTTGTTGATTCCAAGAATGGTTATTAGTTGATGTCGATATTCAACACTAGTAAAGGGGTCAAGAGTGCTGATAACATACAGCATTGTAGCAGTAGCCATTGCAGAAGGCAAATAGCACATGAATTTACAATCTGCAACAAAATTAATTAATTAATTAATTCAGAAAGTACCAAAAACAGAATCTATTTTTAGTTTAATTACCAGAAAGCAGAGAGAAAAGCAGAGACTCCCATCTCCTTATAAATTCTCTACAGTTGTATCCCTGCAATCCCAGCTTGTTAACAATGTGATCAAGAAACGAAAGTGGGGTCACTGGATTCATCTTCCATTTCAATGTCGACAGCACCAAAATCTCCATTCTCTGAATCGTTTTCGACTCAAACACAAACTTCGACTCCTCCACCTCCTGCAAAAATCGAACTTTTAGACTTGACGAAATAAAGAAAATTTGGTTTTTAACATAATTCCTTCAAACCCCATCAAGAAAATGTAGAAAAGATTTGATTTTTAACATAATTCTTTGAAAGCCCATCAAGCCCATGAAGAAAACGAAGATTTGATTTTGAGCATACTTGTAGATCTAAAAGAAGAGGGACTTGAGTTTCTTCAACTTTGGCAGCTAAAGAAAGGCAAGCGACGGCAGCTAATTGAGGCATCCATGGCTTCTCTTCATTAGAATGGAAGGAATTGAGGAATCTGTCGAGGTAGTTGACTGCAAGAACCGCAGTGAGAGCAGAGAAGGAATAGTAGTCAATGACTTTGAGCATCCAGTCAACAGCCTCGGCCCTGGCGTTGGCTAAAGAGGGGTTGTACGGTTCGATTTGGTGCTCTTTGTGCAGTAGGGAGTTCAATTCTTCATCGAGGAAGGGTTTGGGGTTTAGAGTGATGAGTAAAGGGGTGGTGTTGTCCCAATGTTGTTCTTGGCAATAGAGAGCATCCAAGAGTGATTGAGGATCCATGTTCTTGCAACAACAAGAGTGAGCTCATTCTAGGATAATAAAGATGAAGAGAGAGAGAGAGAGGGCTAGATGTGTGATTTCAACCATCTCGATGAGTGATGTGTCTTTAATCTTTATGTGTGAGTTTGGTTTGGTTTGGGGAGTGAGTAGTGTTGTATATAGGTGTAACAAAGAGTGTGTCACTGTGTGTGAGAGAGTGTGAAAGGGAGAGAGGGAGGGAACTAGGATCGGAATTCAAAGCCAAATTATCATTTCTACCTTTCCAGGGAGGAGGTCCATCGAGTTCGAATTTATAGAGAGGTATGAAAATTGAACAAGGATCGAATTATCATCTCAATCCTTATAAGGACGAGGCCCATCCGAATTTGTATAGAGGTATGAAAATCAATTCATTATTATTAATTTCTTAGTACTCTCGCGCATTAGTAGGTCGAATTATCACCACCACCGTCTTTTTGAAAAAAAGGTCTATTGAATGAACAATTTAAATATGTGAAGTTACTTTCAATGAAAATTGGGCGCAAGCCTCTGATACTATAAAAAAAATTTGTCTTATCTGAAAGATTGAAATTATAAAGAGGTGTGGAATTCAATTCATTTTTATTAATTTTCTAATTATCTTCTTTATTTGAGGATCGAATGATCACTTCTACCCATTTGGAAGGAAACCCATTGAATATACAATTTAAATAAGTGAAGTAATTTTCAACAAAAATTAATCTCAAAATGTGTGAACGTGAGCATCCGATATCATGAATGATCCTGTCTCATCTAAAAGTTCCAAGTTGTGAAAGAAGTGTGGAAATCAAATCATTTTTATTAATTTACTAAAGAAAGAGAGTGAGAGGGATTGGGCTTAGGCCTTGAAACGAATGGGTCATGAAACACAATAACTAAACACGTGAGTTTTTGTACGTACGAGTGGGGCCCACAGCCACAGGCATTTGAATTGCAAAATTGGTGTTTATTTTGTCATCATAAAAACAAATATTTTTAGTCCAATGTTTTTTTGGCTAAAATTAAAAAATATGCAAGTTTTTTTTTTCATTATTTTTTTATGTAAGTTGGTACTTAATTTCGGAATTATTTGCATGAAATTTTCTTGTAGTTTAAAAATGTTGCTCAAAATTTATTGTGGTTTAAAAGTTTTATAACTATATGTATTTTTATTAGGTTAAAGAAGTTCTCTTCATGAACGAATTAACAATTTTATCTATTACCTTTATTTCTCATTATATCATTTATAGTGTAGTCTTAATATATAAAATCGTTCATCTTTTTTTATTTAAAGGGAATTAACTTTATTTTGTAAATTATATAAGATTTTCGTGCAATTTTTAAACCATGATAAAATTTTGTCATTTTCAAATCGTGAAATAATTTCATTTAGTTAACTTCCTAATCTTTTGGAGATCTTAACATAATCGTTACGTGGGATGAAAAGTGCAAATTTAGACTAAAGTTACGAATTGATTTAAATGAAATGAAATTCACGTGAACTAAGTTTACACAAATTTTATTCTAATTGATAAGTATTTAAGAACAGAATATAACTTAAATTTTATATTTTCAAAAAAGTTTGTTGATGAGCAACAAAAATCTATTTAATAAATCTCAAAATTGCTAGTAAAAAAATTCAACTATCAAATAAAATTTGAAAACTACTTAATAGAATATATAAAAGATGCACAACTATTTACAACATTCAATTCTAAAAAACTACCAATGTACAATTTTAAAAATTATTAATGAAATTCTTAATTTAATCTATTTTGTACTTAATTGGTATTATTAAAAAAATCCATCTACTTATTACCCTAATCGATGATGTTTGAATCATGTAATTTCAATCATGTTTACCTATATGGAGTATGTTTTACTTATAAGGTAATCACGTGTAATAGAATGTTGCTTAATAATACGTTCAAAGAGTCTTTAAATATTGTTTAATCTATAAAGCAATCAAATTAATATATTTTGTTGATAATTTATGAATTAGCGTTACATCTTATATTGAAAAATGAGAAATGGTACTCCTTCAGTTTTTTTTTGATGGAAAGTTAAATATCCATCCCAGGACCTAAGGTCTAGATAGTGGTGCTCTAACCACTTGAGCTATCCCACTTTGTTAAATGGTACTCCTTCAGTTCAATTTTATAATGTTCATTTTTCTTTTTGAACTGTCAAATTTCATTCATTTTTTTAAAACTTTACTATTCCACTTTACTTTATTTTTACCGGCTAACTATAAGAGATTGACATGAATGCAAGGATGGAACTAGCAAGAGTGACGGGTGGCCCTGGCCCCCTCAATTTTTTTTATTTTTTTACTATTATATACTCCTTCCGTTCCGTGATTTCTTTCACATGTGCAGTGACATACAAAATAAGAAAAACGAATTTAGTGGAGATTTTGAGGGGTAATTTTATAAACTTTTATGTATAAAGTAAAGAAATGAGTTGACTTTTGTGTATGTGTGGAGAAAATTAAAGTAATGACATTTGTGTAAAATTGAGGATATTTTGAGGGTGTAATTTATAAAGGGTTTTCCTTTTTAAAGGTGTGAAAGTTATTGTGAAACATCCGAAAAAATTAAAAATGTGTGAAAGTAATTGCGGAATGGAATGAAAGGAGCATGTATTATATATATGTAAATTCAAATACATAAATTTTCATGCGTTAATTATCATTAATCCAGCCTAATTGCCCAAAAGCCCTATAACGTTTCTTTTTTCCATTTGAGTCGGACTTCTCAAATTCTTTTCACTTTCTATAACAAATTAAACAAAGTACAGTAAAATCTCTATAAATTAATAATCTTGGGACCATAGAATTTTATTAATTTAGAGAGGTATTAATTTATGATAAATTAATATTTTATTAATTAAAAGAGAGCTTTTTTAAATTTAGCAAATTTAGTACATATATATTAAAAATAAATGAGTTTATATATGTATCAACCAATTCTTTGTAACTAATTCATGTATAATATCAATTCATTGTATACAATTAACTATTATATTTATAGACGCATACATCAATTCATTGGAATTACTTACATATACATTTTTACATTAATTCGTTGTATTTAAATTACTATTATAGTCAATTAAATATATTCATACATGATGAATGAAACATATACTATATAAATCTCAGTATGGAAATAAAATAATTCATAACACTCAATCATGTCTTCTCATCTAAAAGACATCGCAAAATCATCCATGAATAATCAAATGCGTAAAGCATTATGTGAGTATAAGAGATCGAGACCATCCCACATGCACTCAAAAAGATTTACAAGAGTGTGGATTGACGAAAAAATTTAGTATAAGAGAGACCATGCCATAATATTTATAATTGTAGTGGAGTAATATTTATGAATTATTAATTTAGAGTTTTAATGGGACCTAATATTTATAAAAGGATTTTTCGAAAAATTATTATCTTATTATCTTATCGAATTTGATGATTTTTTACAAAGGCCCAAGTCGGGATCGGAAGATTTTATTATTTTAGAGAGTTTATTAATTTATAGAGTATTAATTTATAGAGATTTTACTGTAGTCAAAGTAGATTTAATTATTTAAATATATGTTTTTTTAATAGCACAAATAATTAAATTTAATAAAAATAAAGAGTTAGATGATTATTTTTCAATGGATTTAATCTATTCACTCAATCGTAGATGATTTTTGCAGCGTGTGAGCCCCCGAATTTTAAATTTTAATATATTAATGACATATACTAACTTTCATATATGAGTGAATACACATATTAAAAAAGTATTTAAATTGATAGATTTTGAAGGATAATTTTATAATATTGTATTGTATAAAGTTAAAAAAACAAAATAAATTAACTTGTGTGTATGTGTAGGTCAGTAAGTCTAAAAGTGGTGTCATTTTGTGTAAAATTATGAATATTGTGAGGGTGAAGTTTATAAAGGATTTTCAATTTTAAGAGTGTAAAATTTTATTATGAGATGTTGTGAAAAAGAACGTCTGAAAGTTATTATTGGACCAAAAAAATATGTATTTATTTTTGGATATTTAACAATAAATGTTATATATTTAATATAAAAATATATTATCTAAAAATTATTTCATACATATATTAGTATTTAAATCGTTTCTATCGGCCCTCCTCAAGTTAAAATTCTGGGTCCACCACTGTATAAACGGACAACAATACCCTTTATTTTCTACTCATAAATGGACAACAATACCCTTTATTTTCTACTCTCACTCATTCACTTTATACATAGACTATTATTACATCGCTATATGCAAGTAAGGTCGAGTTGGATACGGAAGATTTGTTGGTAGATTTATATTGATCAGTTTAGAGGAGTGCACATATTTATTTGACCTTAGATTTTATTTTCAATGAGGATTTTTCTAGATAAATTTTAATGGCACTTCGACGTCAGCTGACTCGATCCGTGAACTTATATTTTTAAATTTTCTTTTATTTTAGGAGAGGTTTTCACTAATTTAAATGATTTGCATAGATCCAAATTCATACAATTTTGCATAAGATTGTTTGTCTCAATTCAAAAGGGAAAATATATACTCCGTATATAGTAGCGCGCGAAAATGTGACAATTAAAATCAACAACAGTATATACAAACAATTTTTTTTAAATGGTGACAATAACATTATGGTACAACATTTTTATTTATTTATTTAGAGCCACGTACATAAAAACAAATGATAGAATTTGTGATAAGATCCTAACAATGACATATACTTGGATCTGATTTTTTTCAAGAATGTTATCTTATCCAAATATGAAGAAAATGTGGTTTTTTTTTTCTTTTCTTTTTGATTGAAAAATGTAGCATTTTTTTAATTTTTAGACCTTGTTTGGTCTATTTAGATAACTTTTACGTTTTTTTTTTTTAACAATATAAGCTTTATTACAATAATTTTAAGTCTTAAATATATCTTAGATTAATTCATGTCTATTTTAGGGAAAATATCACTTTTGGTCACTGAACTTTACCACTTTTCACATTTGGTCACCCACATTTCATCACTATTAAAATTGGTCACTCACTTATTCCTCACTATCAAAATTGGTCACTCACTTATTCTTTCTCTATCAATTTTAATGATGCTGTTAGAGAATCCGTCATTTATTAACGGAGAAAAGGTTTTGAGCGCCTAACTTTTATTTTCCCTCCTTTAATTCCTTAACCCTAAATCCCAAACCCATTTTTTTTTTTAAATTTTACTGAATTTATCTTCAATTAATATTATTGGTGTGTGGTTAAGAATAAATTATCAAATCCGAATAAGTATAAATGGGGAAATGAATTCTAATACTTTCCTATTTTGAAATAAGTTTCTATTCCCAATCATTATACAAATTCAATATGAAAATCAGTTCGAATTATTAGTAAGAAATTCTCATGTATCTTCTAGAACATTGGGTGATTCATCAACCAACCATTTCCAAAGTAGCTAAGAATTATCAGTAAGTTATTAATAATGATATAACTCAATTATATTTTATTATCATCTCATTATTGTTGTTGGTTTACTTTTCATTTTACAAAATGAAAAACTCATGAGGTGGTAGGAAAAGAAAAAATCACAATGAAGCAAATGTGAGTGTGTCTTGGCTTACAATGTCATTTTATAATTACTGTAATGTTACCGTGACTAATTTTTTATTTTATAGGTTGTGCAATCATCAAGAGTACATAATCCAATTATTATGAAAGGAGGAGTGAATTACATCACTATGTCAAATCTAGCTACTTAAATGAGAGAAAGAGTGATAGTGGTTTATCAAAATGACCAAGGAAAATACCAAAGGAAAAACAAGTGAGAGTGATGGCAAGCCAAATTAGTCAAATTGTGGTGGTCATGTACTAGTCATGTACTAGTTATGTACTCTGTTTTTATAAGTATGGTGTGTAGTTTGATGGTTTATGTATTCACTGATTGAAAATTATTCAAACTTGCTTTTGTACTCTGTTTTTCAGACTTTTTTGAATAATATTTTAATTACTGATTTTCATATTGAATTTGTATAATAATTGGGAATATAAACTTATTTTAAAAGAGTTATTTATTAGAATTCATTTCCCCATTTATACTTGGGTTTGATAATCTATTCTTAACCACACAACAGTAATTTAATCACACACTAATAATATTAATTGAAGATAAATTCAGTAAAATTTAAAAAAAAAAATGGGTTTGGGATTTAGGGTTAAGGAATTAAAGGAGGGAAAATAAAAGTTAGGCGCTCAAAACCTTTTCTCCGTTAATAAATGACGGATTCTCTAACAGCATCATTAAAATTGATAGAGAAAGAATAAGTGAGTGACCAATTTTGATAGTGAGGAATAAGTGAGTGACCAATTTTGATAGTGATGAAATGTGGGTGACCAAATGTGAAAAGTGGTAAAGTTCAGTGACCAAAAGTGATATTTTCCCTCTATTTTATCTTAAATTTCCGTAAATAATTGTATTGCATTTGATCAGAAATGATATGGAGCCCATGATGGGCTCATTATGGAATCAAATAATTATTGGGTTACTCTTATGTGAAATATTGGGTATATGCATTTCATTCCAATTAGGCAAGTCAAAACCCTAAGTCCAAAAGTCAAATTAAGTCAATTTTAAAAAATCCGCGGGTCATAAGCTTGGATCCGGATTGCCCAGAAAATTCGCGGGTTGCAAACAAGTGGTTTACTACATGACCAAAATATTGTTACTATAAGGCCAAAATATTACCACTACAAGGCCAAAAATTTAATACTACATGTCAAAACATTCTGAAAAATTCACCAAAAAATAAAGTCTCCAGAATATTTTTGAACATGTAGTAATACACTTTTGACCTTACACCACAAAAAACAGCCCATTTAAAGAGGGCAAAGGCGAGGGAATTGCCCTCTTTAAGCGTTTTGGCGACAGCATAGGCGAGGGGCAGTCGCCGTCGCCAAAGTGCTCCTCGCTAATTTATTGGCGAGGGCACCCTCGCCATTTAAAGAGGGCAGAATCGCACTCGCGTATTGGCGAGGGCCAAACACACTCGCGTATTGGCGAGGGCGCGTGTCGTCGCCCATTAGCGAGAGTGTGTCCCGTCGCCTTTTCCCGAGAGCGAGGCCCCTCGCCAATTCCCGAGGGCAATGACCGTCGCCTTTTCCCGAGGCCCCTCCCCCCCTCGCCAATACGTTGTATTCGACCTCTCGGATGTGAAGAGTTTATGCGCCCCCCGTGTGCCAATTAGGCTAGGAGCTTTAGTCGTAATATTTTAAATGCATTATATATTTATCCCTTTTAATTTCTGTTTTTATTCTTTAACTCAATTAATTTAATAAATTACCAACTATATGTTATTAACTCAATTAATTATATTAGCTCAATACTTAATTAATTTAACAAAGCCCCTCATTACTAAATTTAATAACTTATATTTATATATGTATTAATTAACTCAATTTATTTAACAAATCCCTTCATTAATACTAAATTTAATAATTTAATTTATACTTATGTATGTAACTCAATTTTATTCTTTTATTATTAATTAAGTCAATTAATTGAATAAATTACTAACTCAATTAATTTATATATTAGCTCAACACTTAATTAATTTAACAAAAGCCCTTCATTACTAAATTTAATAAGGGGGAAAAAACAAAATAGGACAATTCACCCTAAGACTTTAAGATTAAAGACAAAATTTTTTGGTAAAACAATTAAGGACAAAACAGCCTTCAAATTCCCCATTCTACCCTTATTTTCATATAATTCGAAAAGTCATAGTTCTTCAAGGATATCCAAAGATTTCACTTAAGTTTCCATATTTGAATTCAATCTATTTTGAATTCAATTGAATTCAAATCAAATTGTCTCTTCTTTCATGCCGTCAATCCTTTCCAAAATTTAATTTTGATCAATTTTCATGGATGAATTTCTAAAATTACAACAAAAAACTTTCTGCGAATGAAATTTCACGAAATTCTTTGAGTTTCTGCATTTTTTGTTTCAATTGAATCTCCGATTTTTTTTTTGAAACTCTGTTAGTAACTGCATTTTTAGAGTATGCAGTCACAATTTTAGTAAAACAACATTCATCAATTTTGAATTTTTCTCTACATATTGTATTCCGTTCTGCGAATTTCACGAATGAAATTTTGATCAATTTACATGGATGCATATTTTATTATATGCAACCGATAAGTGCATATACCTTCAAATATGCATACGTTTTTTTATATATGCAATCGATAATTACGTATACTTTAATATGTGCATGTGTTATTTTAGCTATGAAAATTGTCAAATATACTCATAAATATGTTGAGTAATATCTTTTCATATAAAAAATTGTTGCATATTCTTAGTGACATGCATATATATAATATTTGCATTGCATAATAATAATATAACACTTTATCATACATGTTATAATAATTATGATTTTTCTAGTTCGTGAAGTAAATAAACTATTGAATCTAAAAATTACAATATACGAAAATACATGAAATATGCATTATACATACAAATACATACAATAAATTGGGTTTATATATGCAACGAAAATTGCAGAAACTGCGTTATCAGCAAAATCCAACTTCAAGTGTATACCCAATTTCAATAGCAAGAATCACCTTCCTCTGTTTAGGTTCCTAGAATCTGCTTCTCATAACATCAGCTTCCTGCAACAAAAATATAATTTTATTTTATGATCTAACAAAAAAAATGCTTCTCATAACATCAGTTTCCTACAACAAAAATATAATTTTAGTTTATGATCTAACAAAAAAAAAAAAAAAAAACAACAACAGATCTAACCCAAAAAAAATGGATGGATGGAAACAAGTCCAGCAATAATTTTCCATTCGCCTAACTTGACAGCACACATTCAGCAAAAACAGGACGAATAAAAGGCGGAGATACTTCACTTTATATTGTTACAACAGAAGTACAAGCAGAAATCAAGAATGAAAATTCTCAAGGAAAAAAATATTAACAAAATTACCAAGAAAAATATATAATTATTTTTCATTTATAGTGAAAATGAGGCAAACCTACAAACTATGAAGAAAGTTGGATGAATGTTTTTAAGTTGAAATACAAAATACCCTAAAATAAACTGGTTACGTTCTTGAATCAAGAACCTGTGCCATGACTTTGCACACAAGATTTCGTACAATTACACATAAAGAGTGAATTTTTCAATTATGCAGCTTTTCAAAAGGTGAATTCCATAGATTCCCCAATTGACATAAATAAAATTAAGGTATTTTATAAGTAAGGATCATACACAATTCACACACATTAACGTATTGGATCGGAATAATAGCAGTCAAAGTATAAACTCTAAAATTGAACAACTCACAAACACAACCCCAAGTCCAATAAAAAATTAGGCGAAATTCCCAAAAATCAAAATTCAAGAAACCCACGTAAAAACAAAATCAAGGGGAAAAAGAATCAGAAACCCCACTTAAACATATATTTCAAGAACACCAAAATTGCTCCGATACAACAAAATTCAAGAACTTTGAACACTAAAATGCAGTAATTAAAAGGAGAAAAGAAAAATCTTAGATGTCAAAGAATACCTTCGAGCAAGGAAATCTGAGTGAAAACACGATATGTAGGGCGAGAGCGTTTTTCTTTCCTTTCGCTTTCTATGGTAGACACACGGATATATAATAAACTTCGCTTATCCATCCAATTTCCTGCTTCACGCGATAAACGATCTAACCCAAAAAAACAACAGATCTAGATGAAAAAATCAGATTACCTATGAAACTGTTTTTCATGACAACAGATCTAGATGATAAACGATCTAACCCAAAAAAACAACAGATCTAGATGAAAAAATCAGATTACCTATGAAACTGTTTTTCATGACATCGGGGGAAACGTTCTTCCTCTCAATCTGAACCATTTGCCCAATCTTTTCATCGAGAGTCTTCCCGGCCTTGAATGCCACATCACATGTCTTCTTCCTCAGCGAACTCATTTTTTCCATTGCAATTTGGTTGATTGATTGATCGGTGGATCAACAAAAAAAAGTAGACGACAATCTGTTAATTTGCAAACCAGTGGGATGTTATTGAGTTTTTTCAGTCCGCTCATTGAATTGATCGAATTTTCGAATGTAGGCGAAAAGATGATCAACGAATTTAATTGAATTGAATGATTCAAATTAGATTTAAATTTGAAAAAAGGAAAGAGAACCTGTAATTTTGGAAAGAGTTGAAAATGAAAGAATTCGAATTATAATATATAGGGCATATTAGGAATTTTACAAGGTGTTTGGGTCTTAATTGTTTTACTAGAAAATTTTGTCTTTCTTTGTTTAAGACACTTAGATATTGTCCTACTATGTTAATAAACTCATTTAATAACTTATTAACTCAATTACCAACTATAATTAACTCAATTAAAAAAACTCTCGCTCTAAAACTCTCCCCCTTCTCTCTACATTGCTTACAAAATAAGCTGCCTCCACCTCTAAAATCCCAACACCACCACCGCCCACCGGCCTGCGTATAACCCCTCCATCTTCAACCCCAAACAAAATCACACAACATTGCCTATCTTCTGCATAGAAGTTAGAAGTTGAGCCGTCGCGCCGTTTGAAACTCCGCCGCCTACCGCCGTGCCGCTTGAAACTCCGTCGCCCGCCGCCGGGCCGCCTGCAACACCGCCGCTCAACGAACCGCCTGCAGAGTCGCCGCTTGTAGCGCCGCTGCACCGCTTTTCTTTTTGGCGAAGGGGTCTTTTTTAGGGATTTAGTTGGGATCAATGGGTGAATCTCCCCGTCGGAGCCACGGTGACCGATCGGGTGAGTCATCCGTCTGATCCCATTTTATTTTCGGTTTTTATTTTAAGTCTGTTTTTTAGTTTAGATCTGGTGTTTTTAGGATCGGATTTTCTTTTCTTCTTCTTATGTCGTTATTTTCTGCTTTCGGTATTTTCCCTGTACCCGTTGTTGGTATTTCCCCTTTTCCCTGGTTTGTTTTTTTCCCTGTTATGATGGGTTTTCTTCCCGTTTTCGGGTTTTCCCATGGTGGTACTTTGTTGTGCCTGTTGGAGCTGGTAGGCCTTGGGTCCGTATTTATGTGGTTTGAGGGGGTTGTAGCACGGCCGTTGCTATCTTCTTAGATCGCGGAGTCTCAAGGTATGCCCGTTGATCGTTGATCCTTCCACCCTCTCACGATTGAGTCTGGAATTTGTGATCTCTTGGTAGAATTTGCAGTTTGGATAGGTTATGGCAAGTGATATGTAATTTAACCCCTATCTGTAATTCTACTGCCTTAAAAAAAAAACTATAATTAACTCAATTTATTTAATAAATTACCAACTATATGCTATTAACTCAATTCATTTATATATTAGATCAATGCTTAATTAATCACACACAAGCAATATGAATTAAAACCATTAAAATAAAACATTGTCTCGTACGTTCACTTCAATATTCAAGTACACAACATAAAAAAAAAATCACAAACAACTTCATCAATTTTTTAAAATCCAACAAGACAACATAACTTAAAATGTATCAATCATCGACCACCAGCAGCGTCATCATCACCATCATCATCATCATCATCATCATCATTCCTAGCACCCTTCCCGTTACCCGACCCCCATCTGAACTGGCTCATCATTGATGCCATCTGTGATGCCATCTCACGCGCAAACTCTTGACGTAAACGCTCCTCCGTCTGAGTGACTGATTGCTGCAGTTCTTCACGTAAGAGACACTCTCTCTCTTCACTAGCCCTCCGCTCTTCCAAAAGAGCATTGTCGATGTCGGCCTGGCTAAATCGTCCAAACGACGTACCGGAAGATGTCTCCCCAAGACCAGAAGTGACACGTCTGTTCTTTCCTAGTTGCCCAAGACCCTTCACGCGACCGTGAGATCTTCCAACTTTCTTCACGAACAACTCAGACATTTCCGGCAAGGGTGGGGTCTGGCTGCTGGAACCATCATCTGAAGGATCATGATCAGATGACGGCTGGGTGAGATGTGACAATTCCTCTTGCACCTGATCCTATATGTGCATATGTAAAATTTGGTTAATATACATGTCAATACAATTAAATATTATATTTAATATAATATATGTATACACTTACCAGAATATCACCCATATGGGAGTATGTGTACGTTCTGTTAGTGTAACAGTGGTAATATTCGATAATCTCCCAGTCGTAAGCTGGTCGTCCCGTCATCTCCTCCTATATTTTGAAGAACATAAAATTAAATTAATTAAAATAAACTCAAATCACTTATAATTGAACATAAATACTTACAATCCGTCTGGCCACCTCGGCTGCCCCACGAGATCCCCCTTTATGTCTAGCAAAATCGGTACCCGGGCCTCCAAGCTCTGAAAGTCGGTTCTTCCGACACTGCTCGCTCTTCTTAATTGTGTCCGGATCATTCCAGTGGCGAACCAAGTGCTCCCAGACATCGTTGTCCCATTGCGGCTTCTTCTTCTCCACCTCCCACTTTCCCTTGTAGTGGTTCAACATGTCACTGTATCGATTTGCTGCTCTCTCAAGAAAGAGCTTGTACACTAATGCAGTGTCAACAGTCTCTGGATCCCACGTAACCTCATTCTGCCAAAAAAAATTGATTAATTATAACAAAATGTGAATGAATAGATATGTTACAAATCATTAAATTATACCTGGAATGTATCCCACCACCGTTGAAGTACACCTGGGGATACCAAGCCGAATGTGTGTGCGCAAACCTCCATATTCCGGTACATGATATGTCTGATGGTGGTCGAGATTAGACCCGAAGGCATCATCCTGTTGTTACACGTAATTAATTTGAAAATGAATAATTATGCAATTCATTATAATGAAAATTATAAGATATGTAATACTTACGCTCCACGATAGATCGTAAGACGAATACGACTCTCGTGTGCGTCTGTCGCCTGGCTGGCCGCTGTCTCGACAGACGCACGTCCGACTGGGTCCGGTATCGGTGGATCCTCCTGCGCTGGATACATGTGGGGCATCTGGGGAACCTGTGTGTAGTACGGATAGGGGTTCGATCCCTGCATCTGGGGCATCTGCATGATCCCAGTCATATCTGGCAAATACAAACCCGGATGATGTGGTATAGGTACAGACGGCGTCTCACCTCTACCTCTACCTCTACCTCTACCTCTACCACCCGAATCCTGCCCAGTACCAGAACCCTGACCACCAGAACCATGACTACCAGAACCATGTCCACCAGAACGCTGTCCATGACCCCCATATCCACTCACCTGTAAAAATAAATATTAAAATATAACAATTAATAAATTAACATTCTTGATATAATAACATATATGAACACTCAAACTGAATCATAAACATGCATTAAGAACACTGAAACCGAGTCATAATCAACATTCTTTATAAAATATAACATATACATGAACACTCTAGTAATATTCTTCTTCGTCATCTTCTTCATCTTCATCCTCATCTTCTTGTTGTTGTTGTTGTTCTTCTTCTTCTTCTGGTTCTTCGTCTCCGGCTACGTCCATCAACGTACCGGTGGTATCAGTTAATATAACAGGATCATCATCTACTTGCACAATCATTTGATGTTCTATGATTTCCTCTTGGAACGCGGGAACATCTGCTTCATCGTTAGTAGTGGATGACTGTTGTGCGTCCAAGAAGGATCTCGGCTTGATTTTGCATACAGTTATCCAATCAGTACGAGGTCCAGGGTACGAACAATAGTAGACTTGGGTGGCTTGACTTGCTAGTACGAATGGATCGTAACGACCGTATCATCGCCTCTGATGAATATCCACAAGCTTGTAGTTAGGATCAATTTTTGATTTAATCAATAAAAACGCATAAATTTACCGTAGAAATGAACCCCTCGAAGTGTAGAACAGAAATATCCAAAAATTAGTTTTGATCGGTAGCTCCGGCAGCGGCGGTGGACGAAAGCAGCGGCGGTGTATATTTTTGGGGGTGAAGAAGGCTGTACGAATTTGGGGAAGAATGAGAGGGTTTTAATTGGGAAATAGGCGAGGGCAATTAAGAGGGCCCCACCCCCTCGCCAATTAGCGAATGGGGGACCGTCGCCAGTTTCCGAGGGCCACAATGCACTCGCCAATGAGCGAGTGCAAAACATGCCGTCGCCAAATCCCTCGCCAATTGGCGAGTGCATCTTTTTCCACTCGCTAATTAGCGAGTGTGATTCCGCCCCTCACCAATTCCCTCTTTATTTGTGCCCCTCTTTAAATCCCTCGCCAAATAGCAAGGGTGAAATACCCCTCGCCAATTCCCCTCGTTATTTGAGCAATTTTTTGTAGTGTTATAGTGATAAAATTTTGGTTTTGTAGTAACATTGTTCTAGTCATGTAGTAGCCGAATAAGTCAAAATTATTTTAGTAATTTTGCCCCAAAAAAATAAGTGTCCAGAATATTTTTGGACCTGTAGTAATACACTTTTGACCTTGTAGTGACAAAATTTAGTTCTTGTAGTAACATAATTTTGGTCATGTAGTAAAATAATAAGATATTAGAGTGAAAATAAATATTTTAATTAAGGTTGACCCGCTTTGACCCGTGTTGACCCACGAATTTTGACCTAATTACCTTAATTAGTCATATTGCATGTATGGAATATTGCATATAAGTTTTTGCGATAATTATTTGACATTATCCAAGTCATTATATTAACTTATTTAATTACTCTAAAATATGAAAAACCTCTTTCCATAAAATTAGGAAATAAAATATTCTAAGATTTTTTTAAAACTATTTTTAACGGGTTTTATTAATAGTATATAATTATTAAATATTTCATGTTTAATTTATTTATTGTACTCTACATAAAAAAAATTATTTATTTATGTAATTTTTTTAATAATAAAAAATTAAAATTATAAAAAATAATGAATTAAAAAATAATGACTACATTAATTTACCCTAAACCTCTAAATCATAAACCATTAATTTTAGGGTTTAAGGTTTTAGGGTTTAGAGTTTTAGGGTTTAGGGTTTTAGGGCTTAGGGGTTTAGGGATTTAGGGTTTTAGGGTTTTAGGGGTTTAGGGCTTAGGGATTTAGGGTTTTAGGGGTTTAGGGTTTCAGAGATTTAGGGTTTAGGGTTTTAGGGGTTTCGGGGTAAGGGTTTGTGGGTTTAGGGGTTTAGAGTTATGTAAATTAATGTAGTCATTATTTTTTAGAAATTTAAATTTTATTTTTTGTTATTAAAAGAATAAAATATATAAATGAATGATTTTTTTTAAGTAAAGTACAATAAATAAATTAAATGTGTAATATTTATTAATTATGTAACACTAAAAACCGTTAAAAATAATCTTTAAAAAATCTTCAAATATTTTATTTCTAATTTTATGGATAGAGGTTGAGATATACGTGCAATTATATATTTTTCATATTTTAGATTAATTAAATAAATTAATATAATGACTTGAATAATGTCAAGTTACCATTTGACTCATAAATAGACTATTAATGGGCTCCATATCATTTCTCTTCATTTGATTGTTTTTATTTATTCAATAGTTAAGAAATTCCATTTCAAAATCACCCTACTACTTAAAATAAGTTCGAGGCATATTGAATATTGCTCCATATATATATATATATTAGTGTTTTTATTCTAATTAATTTTTGAGTTTGTTATGTACGGAGTAATTTTATTTTTATAAGCAATTCTTCTATTAATACACTTGTGGTTCTTTTTTAGATTAAAAAAAAAGTTCATAAATTTGTTAAATAATCATTCACAATTACACTATAAAGTCTATAATTTCATTGTTCACGCACAGTCATTAATTCGTTTGTTGATAGTTATATCGAATTAATTGCGAAAATAATGTTAATAATTTATACGAAATGCATATAACTTTACGTGTATCAATTAAGTAACTTAATAGAAGGTAGTTGATAGTTGATACACTGTTTAATATTACATGTTGTGAAGTAGGGAGATGTCGTAGTTTCATAAAGAGGAGTCGAGGAGACAATAACACACCCTCCGTCCGTCTATAAATTTTCAACTATTTTTGAACATAAAAATGAAGTAAAGTAATTAAATAATATATATAATACAGGTGAGAAATATATATAATACAGGTGAGATTGTGAGAAAGAGAAAAAGTAAAATATAAAGTGAAAAGTGTAAGTACAAAAATTTAAAATATATTTGTCAGAAAATGTATGAGAAACTTATAAGTCCCACTGTCCACTTGCGGGGGGTCCGTACCTTAGAGGTTTCGAATCTGAGAACTAGAGATTGAAGAGCACACTTCTAAGTTTCAAGCCTACACTATTATGTCAACTCCTTGTAGTTTATAAACGGACAAATTAAAATGACAAAATGAAAAATTTATAAATGAACGAATGAAGTGAGTATATAATTTGAAATGTTATTACTAGCTAGTTGAAGGATTTTAATTGTAGAAGCAACATAGGCCCTAGCTATATGATTGCCCAGCTCATGAGCTTATAATATATAGGAGTATTATAAGAGTATTCATAAATCATAACTACCATAGCTTCAAATATTACTAAGTCTATTTATTAGAAGCTGGACCACATGGAGCTAATTCATTATTATACCAAATCTTATTAAAATTTTAATGCAAAATAGAAGTTAAAATATTATTAAAAACTCATAACTCTATGTTGTCAACTTAAGATTAAATAACATCGCATATCGGTAAGATAATTAGTTTAGATGACTATTAAGGATCAGACAGTTTGTTAACTAAGCACGGACTGACTGAGATTCATCTAATTAGCCAAGTTTTTTTAGTTGATAAAACAACTTACTAGATTTCAATTCAGTGTCAAAGTTTGTACTTAAAGAAATTAAGCATGAAAGCTAGCTGAGAAAAAATAAGTTTAGAGCATAAAATTTGATAAAGACAGGAATGGACTTCACCTCGTCTTTATATCTGTTTAACCACACTACCAAATCAGATGGTGTGGACGAATGAGAAGATGACAACTAAGCATACGGCCTGACACAAAAACTAAACTATTTAGTACTGCAATAGTGGATAAATATATGGGACAACCGAAAGTTTATCTAACATGATATAGTAGAAAAGAATGTACATGTCCCAAAAAATAAATGCACTACTTTAGTAATTTTTTAATTTGGTTCTATAATGGCTAGTTTTGAAAACACACTATAAATACAAAGTTAAACCTTAGTGTGGTCTAGTATTGAAAATTGAGGTCTGAACATAATTGAGAGTAAATGGTACATTCATCTCTTCACTTTGAAGATTTTAGAACCTTTTTTTTAATATTCTCCATTTTCCTTACTCAAACTCAAGACATCACTACTTGGGTAGTGGGGCATGTTTGTTTTGGGATTTTGAGGATTTTGAGGATTCAAATTTCAAAATCTAGTGGATTTCAAAATCCTAAGGGGATGTTTACTTTTGGTTTTAAAAACCAGGTTTTGGATTTCAAGATCCAAAACCCGTTTTACTTCGGAATTTAAAAATCGGTTTTCAAAATCCACTCAAAACCACCGTTATCAAACATATTGATTTGACATAAAGTTATATCTATATAATATTACTCCAATCATTATATTATTTTTCAAGAATAATATAATAATACAATAATATAATACATTTAATCAACTAATCATTATAATCTCACCAAACAATAATATAATAATACAAACTCATTCAATCTTACAACTTGATTTGACATAAAGTTAAATCCTCCACTATTTCAAAACCCAAAAGAAACACTCATATTACTATTTATCGGGATTTCAAAAACCAGGATTTCAAAAACCCGATTTTTAAAACCACTCAAAGCCCAAAGTAAACACCCCCTAATACTCTCTCCTTCCGCCTATAAGTTTCCCATTTTACCATTTTGGTCCGTCCGCCTATAAGCTTCTCATACCCTTTTTGGTAAGTACTTTTTCTTACACATCACTTTATATCTTACTTTATCTCTCTATCTCTCTCCTTCTTCCAATCACATCACTTGTACTATATCTATTATTTAATCACTTTTCTTAATTTCTGTGCCAAAAAGTAATGGAAAGCTTATAGGCGGACGGAGGGAGTACTTTTTATGTTTTGTGTTTGTTTTGGAATTTATGTAGGGTAGGATTTAACTTTATAGTATAGGATTATAGGTTTTATAGGTATTTATAGAGTTGACTTTTATAGGGTTATAGGGTGGGAGTTTCGAAATCCCAAATCCGAATTTCCCATCCCAAAACAAACATGCCCTAACTACTTGAATTATCTCATAAGATCTTAAAATTTAGAATGTAGTACGGAGTATTATTTTTTTATATTGATAAACAAAAAAAAAAAAAATGAATATGCTTTGAAATACAAAGTATAAATTATCTCATAGTCAGATAGGGTATTAGATGTCTCATTTATGAGCTAATCACATACATTATATATTCAATTAATTTTAAAACTTAAAATAATCAATTATAAAATGTGTGGTAATTGAAGTAACATAAAATTCTCATAAAAAGAAATAAAGAAAGACTCGCATAAATCAAAACTGGATCTGCAGCTACGGCCTCTTTCCACTTTAACCACTCTTTTCTGCCATATTCTAAAAATGTCACACCATCACTTTTAACTAAATACTCCCTCCAAAATTGGACCCAATACAGATTTTAATGAATATTACTCCCTCCATCCGCCTATAAGCTTCCCGTTACTTTTTGGCACATAGATTAAGAAAAATGATTAAATAATTGATATAGTACAAGTGATGTGATTGAGAGAGGAGAGAGATAGAGAGAAAAAGTAAGATATAAAATGATGGGTAAGAAAAAGTACTTACCAAAAAGGGTATGGAAAGCTTATAGACGGACGGACCAAAATGATAAAATGAGAAATTTATAGGCGGACGGAGGGAGTAGTTTTCATTGAAACAGACAAAAAAATAAAAGTTTGATATCTTTCAAGGGGACAGAAGGAGTATATTATTTTAATATGAATTCAGTTTTATATGGTGAATAAGTTTCACCAGGACATAATTATATTACCCATTTTCCATTACTCCTTATCCCTTATTAGATTCTCCCTTTTTAAAATGGTAAGAAAAATTAATTTTATTCTTTCCATTATTTTCTTCAAATAAAAATTATATCAAATAAAATTCTTTGTTCCACACCAAAATATCTTTTTTAGTTTTATTCTCCTCAATTAATTAATGCACCATCAATAAAAAAAATGTATCTTTTATAATACAAATAAACAACTCTCACATTAAATCATGTAGAGCTATCACATAAAAGGTGTACTCCATCCGTCCAATTTCATTATTTTAAAAAAAAATTATTATTCAATTTTTTTTTTCAATACAAAATAAGTTATCTTAAAAAAAAAAAAACTCTTGTTACGGGAATTAATATACTCCTTCCGTCCAATTGTCCAATTTTATTATGCCCATACTCCTTTTGAAAACAATATTATTCATACTCCTACTACTTTATCTCCACTCTTCTACCATCACTTATTTACCTACTTTGTCATTCACTTTATTTATAAACAATCATTTACGAAGTATTTACAAATGGATCTCATAATACCCCATCATATTTCCAATTTATCTACTTTATGAATAAATTAATTACTCCCTCCGTCCGCCTATAAGCTTCCCATTTTACCATTTTGGTCCGTCCGTCTATAAGCTTCCCATACCTTTTTTGGTAATTATTTTTTCTTACACATCACTTTATATCTTACTTTTTCTCTCTCTCCTCTCTCAATCACATCACTTGTACTATATATATTATTTAATCACTTTTTTTAATCTATGTGCCAAAAAGTAACGGGAAGCTTATAGGCGGACGGAGGGAGTAACATTTATCAATTTGATATCATCACTTTTATAAACTAATACTTATATATTTATTTATGGCATACACTTTGGCGTGTTTGTTTATTTAAAATATTATACTCCGTAACACTTTTTTTTTACGGTAAAATTAATATTATATTACTAAGAGTACAGGGGTACTCAACCCCGTATATATACAAGTATAATATAATTTACATCGATAACAAGATATACTTGTTTCCGAAGCAAGCTTGAGCCTAGGCGTTTAGACAATTTCGTGGATCACAAAACTTTCTAACTTGATGCAATTACACTTATCACAGCATTTATTTCACTAATATTATAACCCTTCAAATTCAGTTTCTCTATATATATGTAATCTATTCATAGAAGAGGTTGCATTTATATATTAGTGTGGTTTATTTCATTTATATTTATTAACAAATAAAGAAAATTACCGTAGTTGTCCAATTGGGCTCTTAAAGAAATTAAATTGGGTGATAATAATGATGTTTATTTAATCGAGCTAGTAGACTAAGTAATAAAATGATTATAAACTGGACTTATGATAAATGCAGGCATCTAACTTTATTTGATAATAAAATCCCATATATAGGATAAGTTCTTAAACGCGTACGTGAAGAAAATTGCCAAGATTAATATTATCACTTCAAAATAATATTCTAGTAAAAAATAGTACACACATTAAGGCCGCGTTTGATAGGCTTAATAACTAATGGGGCCGACAAACCCAGTTAATTAATGTGGTGCGATATTTTACAAGATTTCATCTCTCAAATTTTAAAACAAGTGTTTGATTTGAAAGTTTTAGTCTATGACTTCATATTTAATCTTCATGTTAAATTACCATTTTCTCCTCATCCAAATTGGGATATACCAATTTTAACCCTTCATCCAAATTAACGCACAATAGCCATTTTCTCATTTTCATAAACATTTTCTTCAAGTTTTCTTACGGAGGAAAACCAGTACATTTGGCAATGGAGGGAAACCAGAACATTTGCGCGCCCAAATTTTGGGAATGGAGGGAAATCAGTACATTTACGCGCCCAAATTGAAAAAGAGAGGGAAAGTGTTTTGTTGAGGCCCTTATTAATATCTCACAACCCTAATTTCTACCTCCAGAAGTCGCGTGATACACTACAGGTAATTCTATCTACCACCTTCTTCAAACCAAGAAATCTAATAAACTGGGTAACTCTATTTGAATTTTCGATCTCGTACAACATTCTAAAGTATTGTTTCTTTATTTCAGGTGATTGTTGTTCGTGTTTGAAGTATTGCTTGGTGGTGAGAATTTTCGATCTCGTAAAACAACCTAAACACTCTCGAACTCGTAGAGTGTTCAATTTGCAGGTATTCTTCTCACCCCTGCATATGTGTGTTTAATTAAAATTTTGGAGTGATTAGTTTAAGAAAAATTGTAAAGATTTTATGCAGGTTATATGTTTGGACTTTATGAATAAGGCTTACCTCTCCTTTCATTAGCATGTTATTTTGATAGTTGTTTTTGTCTTTCTTCTGTATACCTTCTTTGTACTTGTAAAAGTTTTTACTAGTTCGTATCAAATTAATTCTTTTGTGGTTTGTATCTTGTATTGATGATAGGAAATAAATGAGGTTCAACTACTGTTGTCTAGTGGTATCAATTGATGATTTCAAATTAGGGACAATAGTCATTTGATTATAAATTATGTGTTCTTCATGATAATTATTAGGTGTGATGGACTCGGTTCAAAAGCGAAAACATTTACTCTACTTGTTGCTGTTGGAAATTATAAACCAAACTGTCATGTTTGTATCCATAATTATTGAAATGATGAACAATGAAAAACGATACAAGACCCGACGTGGTAATAGATGGAGTATGATAGGGCGTATCCCCGAACAGGTTAAGGATATGCACAGACTTGTAGGTCACTTTGACACAAATTATTTTGAAAATCTTCGTATGGATCGAAATACTTTTGGAAGGCTATGTGTGTTGTTGAAAAATATAGGTGGTTTGAGAGATGGAAAGTTTGTTAGTGTTGAGGAGCAAGTTGCTATGTTTTTGTCAATACTAGCGCACCACAAGAAAAATAGAGTAGTAAAGTATAACTTTCGACGTTCGGGTCAAACGGTGTCGTATTACGTACATTGTGTCCTTAGTGCGGTATTGCAACTACATCCTATCCTACTAGCCAAACATGTGCCAGTTGCAAATGACAACACCAATTCGCGTTGGAAGTGGTTCAAGGTATACACAATATTTATATTAGAAAGTTCAGTGTTTACATTTATTGCATAACAAGCTATTTATATTTAGTATGCATGTTTGCAGGGCTGTTTAGGTGCTCTTGATGGAACATATGTTAATGTTCATGTCCCGTCAGCTGACAGAGGACGATATAGGACACGGAAAGGACAAATTTCAACTAATGTTCTTGCCGTTTGTGATCGAGAGATGCGTTTCGTGTATGTATTACCTGGCTGGGAAGGGTCTGCTTCCGATGCGAGGATTTTAAGAGACGCAGTAAACAGACCTAATGGTTTGAAGGTCCCTGCGGGTAATGAATTATGTCATCTATTTATTATTGTTACACATACATTTTTCATTAATGACTAACCATAAAAAATATTTTTCAGGAAATTACTACTTATGTGACAATGGCTACGCGATTAGTCCAGGCTTTTTAACACCCTTTAGGGGTGTAAGGTATCACTTGGATGAGTGGGGTCCAGACTACTCGAGGCCGGTCAATAGTCATGAACACTATAACATGCGACATACATGCGCACGCAGCGTTATAGAACGAGCATTTGGTGTTATGAAAATGCGTTGGGGAATACTCCGAAGTGCAACTTATTACCCCATTAAGACGCAAATTAGATTAATTATGGCTTGTTTCTTACTTCATAACTTCATCCGTAATGAAATGTCTGTTGATCCTCTCGACGAGCGTCTTGATGCAGAAACTGTTACACCACAAGAAAACATTGAGGATTCAAGAGAGTTCATCAATACCGTTGAGGCAACACCGGCATGGACGACATATCGAGAGGAATTGGCCCAAAGCATATGGGCAGAGTACAACCATATGGCTTAGATGTTATTTTATAAGTTTGATCATTAGATGGTTTCCATTGAACTGTGTAACAATTGAAGGGTTGATGATGTAACAATTGGTGTCTATTTATTATAACTTTTGACAATTTGTTTTGAACTTTCTATGGTTATGCACTGATTTATTTTTTATTGTGGTGTACATGTGATCTTTTATAATTTTCTATATTAAACATGAAAGATTAATTAAAGGTGTATGGTTAGTATAAGCTGATATTGTAAATTGTTTTAGGTGATCAATGGAAAATCAGGGGACAAATGTGAAGCGTGGCAGGGGTGCAGCAAAAAAATTGACCGGAAGCACTCGTAGGGTTTGGACTTCAAGAGAGTAACAAGTTCTCATTGGCGCACACTAAAGTATTTAGTGAATAATGGATGGAAGAGTGACAATGGATTCCGCACTGGTTACTTGAACAAGTTAGAGGATGCATTGAAGATTGTATTTCCACAAACAGATCTAGTGGCGAATCCCAACATTAACTCAAAGTTGACTACGTGGAAGAAGACATATGGATCTTTGGTATCTGCCCAACGAGACACTACTGGAGTCGGATTCAACATGACAACAAACACCCTTGAAGTGACCGACGAGCAGTGGGAACTCGTTGTTCAGGTAACTATGAACATTTTACTAGCATATTTTATAATGTTTCTGTGTTCTTTTAGGTTGGAAACATATTTCTGTTTACTGTCTACTAATTGATTGTGAAATGTCAATGTCTTTTTTGCACCATTAGGTTTATAACAAGTATTGAAATATTTTATAATGTTTCTGTGTTCTTTTAAGTTGGAAACTTTTACTACAACTGAGATATTTCAATGATTGAGCTAGAAATTTTGTACTATGATCTATATCTAGTTTGATTATATAATATGCAGATTAATAGTTCATCTCAAAATGTGATGTGTATATGATTATATTTGAATGTTTGTTATAATTATTTGTATAATTAAAATGCACACAGAAAGATCTAAATATGCGTGGGATGCGCTACAAAGAATGGCCCTTCTTTCAAGATTGGATTGAGATATTTGGCAAGGATCGTGCTACCGGCGAGATCGCCGAGGATGTGACAGATGGCGCTCGCATAATGCGTAGTCAATATAATCTGCCCCCAAAGCATGTTCAGTCGGAGTTCAATTATGACAACGTCAACTTTGTCAACTTGGATGATCCAAATGATCCATGCCCTGAAGGTAGCCCCAAAACCCCGGTGAATGAGGGACATGCAGAGAATGACATTCCAGCTCCGACAATGGAAAACACAACAACCCCTGCTACGGGTAAAAAAGGAAGTCAAAGGCGCAATCGCCTGATCCATCAATGGTTCAACTGCTCACTGATTTCATTCGAACCACTGGAGAACGTCTAGATACAATCGCACATAGGATTGGCTATGATTATGACGTGGGTGAAAAAAGAAGCAAAGTATTTGCACTCCTAGATAAGATCGAGGGCTTATCAACTGTTCAAAAACTTGATGCTTCACAGTTGATCATGGCAAAAGTTGAGTGCTTGGATTTGTTCATGGAGTTGTCGGATGATGCATGACATATTTATGCACTTCGTCTTTTGGCAAAGGAAGCGAATGGAATGGGTAATTGATAATATGAAGCTTTGCTAACTATATTTTGCCAACTATATATATTTTGTAAAGTTATTTTGCCCACTTTTGTAAAGTCTAACATGCAACTTGTCTCAATGCTCAATGTGTGGGCTAACATATTTTGCTTTTGGGAATGTAATGAACAACTTTGTTACTGAACATTATTTTGCTTTTGGGAATGTAACCGTTTTTGCTTCATTAAAATATTTTCTTGTTTTATATGAATGTGAATTAGGCCTAGCATGGTTTTTACAGTTGTTCAAAATGAAAGGATTGTGGTTGTCTCTATATTGCAGACAACATTACTGGTCAATTGTCAAAGAGAAATGGTTAATTCGAAAGAGCCAAAGAGAAGGGTAGTTTTTGTGTTAATTGATGGTGTGGGAGATGTATCAATACAAAAAATTTGGTCACAAGACTCTTCTGCAAGTAGTTAATATACCTAACATGAGATTTAATGGTTTCGGATATATATGAGTAACGACTAAACAGTACAGTGTATTCTAGTTTTCCAAGAAACTTCTTTGCTGCAACTTTTTCTGCAAAAAAATTGTTATTTTCTCTTCTCCACAAATCTTCTGTTTGTAATGTGAAAAATCCTTTATTTGCATATATTCTTGTCTGCATTTCCAACGGTCACATTCCTTTATGTCAGTTTCAATCCTCTTATTTCTCTCTGCTTCAATTGGGTCTTTGTCTCAGGTCAGGCACTTGAATTTAAGGAGTAACAAATTCTTCGGAGCATTGCCTCCTCTGTTATTCAACGCTCAGGGATTGTAAAGTTTGGTTCTTTATGGTAATTTCTTTTCTGGGACTTTGCCAATTGAGCTTGGAAATCTCCATTTCCTTCAAACATTAGATTTATCACATAATTTATTTTCTGGGACTTTGCCAATTGAGCTTGGGAATCTGCAAGTAACTTTGTCAGTATTACTAGTTGATCTCAAGATGTAATTTTTTTTTTTTTTATGGGAAGATGTAATTCTGATAATGTTTTTATTTGCCATGTTTAACAAATGTAATAAAAAAAAAATCACGCTTCTGGTATGCAACAGAGCATATCACATGGTGTGTGATTTTTTTTTTGTTTATGTCTAGTACTAATAATGATTTAGGCATATTGGAGAATGCACAAGCTTGTAGTATATATTTGATTAACTTTTATGTTGTTTCTACAATGTAGTATATATGAAAATGGTAGTCTTTATCAAACCCATTGCATACTCTATTTACTTTGCAATATCTTCCATTAAACATAATACTAAGTTATTGGTTCTAAAACTTGTTTTTACAAGATCTTTCATTAAACATAATACATACATCTCAGAATTAAAATTACCAACAACAATACCAACATTGACCACCCTTTCAAAAAAATTAAAATTAAAATTACCAACAACAATATATACAACTTAATTATCAATTCATAGATACAACTTACCAACAACAATACCGATCATAATCGATGATATTACAATGAAAAATAATAAAAGCAAGACTAAACACCATAACAATGCCACATTGTCCACTGGAGTAGATGCATCATTAATTTGTTTGTTAGTGGGGTCGATGGTGGTAGATGTATCTCTTTCACAACTCACACTATCATCCAATCGTAGATGTTTGGTTGTATGCCAATTGAGGAGCCTATCGCAGAGTGGAGCACACGGTTGTAGTCATCATACCATACAAAATCTCGAACATTTTTTGCACCTATAGGACATTTATAATAATATCGTCCGTGATTTGCAGCTCGTTCACCAGCACATAAGAGACGCATCTTCCCTCGACCACACCAGCAATCAGGGGGATATGACGGGAAGTCTGAGTTCGACATAAAACCTGATACAACATGTTGCATATAGCCAAAGTGAAGAAATGAAAAACTAATGTACATTGAAACATTCTAACAATTCATGTACATTTAAACATGTTGAAACATTCTAACAATTCATATAACCAAAGTGGATACAATCATGCAAACTAACTTCTTTATTTTCTAGTTGCAAAACAGTATTTGAGACTCAAGGTCATCAACCATGCATTTTCAGCATTAGTGCCTAAAATATTGTATGTGGATTAAATAAATTTCTTCAAGCATGTAACTTTTTACCAAGGATTATCAAAGCATGTAACTTTTTACCAAGGATTATCAAACAAGGCCACCACGCCTGCATCAAACATTACCAGTAAATTGATTTTTATTTTAACCCAAATTAAACCATATAAAATACCAGCAAGAACAAACAGAAAGATCCAACACAAATTAACAGCAACACATATTACTCTTTACAAGCAAAAAATTACTATTAAAAATTAATCGCAAAAATTATCAGCAACAATAAATTACAAATTAACAAAACAAGCAAAAAAAAAAAAAAAAAAATTAAACCCTAAAAAAAAAAAAAGATCAGAAGATCCATGAGAGCCTCTTACCCGTGAACATAAGTGTTTTGGTTGTTGTGCAATTGAAGCAATAAACAGAGAAAAAAATGAGAGACCCACTAAGCAACGATTCACAACCATAAAAACTTACCCAAATTACAGATCGATCGTTCGAGGCGTGGTTGAACCCTAGATAAATGGAAACAGAAACGACCCTTTGTCAACGAAGGCAGAAGGAGTAAAATAAAATTGTAATAACTAAGCATTGTACACTTACCTGAGACAAGACAGCCGACGACGAAGAGATGGGGAGACGATGAAAAGATTGGGAGATGGTGGAATAGCAAACAGATGGAACGGGTATGAAATCGCCAAAGAGAGAGTGAGAGAGAAGATAGGCGAACGTCTGAAAAAATGTGAAAAAGTGAGGGCAAAAATTAGGGTTTACCTATAAATATGATGGGCAAATTAGTAATTTACTCCTCAAATTTTCACGCGATAAAAACGCTAGATTGTAATCTCCACTTTTTTTCATGAGAACTCCAAAGAAAGCAAACAGTGTTATCCAACGGGCCTTTATTTTCTCTTGGGCCTGAGAATTTGAAATCAAACAAAAGATTGGCCCAGATTAGGGAATTATCTACCCCTAATCTGCCTCATCAAACGCGCCCTAATATTATGGGTGACGGGTCATGATTCAACACTTCAAAAAAAAAAAAAAAATTTGAGTTAATAGATAAATAGTCAACCCACATTTAGTTTAAACCTTAATTTTTTTTTTTTGAAAAGTAAACATGGTGCATATATCACATGGGGGTACTCTAATCCCTTTTGCATCAATTTACAAAACCTGAATCACAGCAGTATACATTTGATTGAGGAAGAACTCTTCATTTTATACTTTATCGGGTATACACATCCACGAAACTCTTTCCCAGTCGTTAAATGATGCCCCAATCACTCTATGAGTCTTTAACCATTTCCACGTGCTAAATTTGATGTCATATGAAATCTCGCTTACTGTCGACGACCTTTCGTTAAATATTGTATCGTCGAAACCTCCACAACTTCCAAATAGTACACTGCCAAATGAGTTCTAGAATTTTCCTAATGATTTTATTTGCCCCTGAATTGCAGAATGATTCCTTATGCTCTTCCAATGAAATAGAGTACAGTAAGGTGCAACCCACCCAATCATATATATCACTCCATACCATCAAAGTCAAGGCGCAAGTGGAGAACAAGTGCCCTATTGATTCTTGATTAGACCTGCACAGGGGGCAGGAGGTGTCTAGACCATCCAGATTGATCCCTCTTTCCATCAGGTTATCCGCCGTAGCTACTCTTCCTTGTAGTACTTTCCAAAATAGAGGCGAGACTTTCGAGGGAATGCATTTCCACCAAAGTTTCGACCACTGGACAGTAGGATCCACGTCAGTTTTTGCTTGATCGATAATTAAAGTGTACATGATTTTCGTGCTGAAGAGTCCAGTTTTTGAGCCTATCCATCTCAGCGAGTCATCTCTAGAGTCGTCCAATCTGAACTTGTGAATACAAGACCAGAGAGAAAACAAAATCCAAAAATTCGTTAGCGTTAAAGAGTCTAATCCACTTGAAAAACCAAGTTTCCCCGTCTTGTCTAAAGAATTCCTTAATACTCCCTCTCTTGTTAGTAGATAAATTGAACAATGATCGATATTTCTCTCTAAGACACACCTTATCGTCTAGCCAAGGGTCTAACAAAAAACTAGTCGAGGACCCCCTACACAATCTGAATTGTAAATTGTTATAAAATACAGATCCTTCAGGGCCTCCTACCAATTTGCACAAGTCCCTCCACCAAAGTGAGCATTTAGATTCATCTAATTTCGGAGAGTTAATAGTCATGTATCTCGATTTGAGAACTCTTACCCACAATGAGTTCTCTTCCCTAGCCCAGCGCCACACCCATTTAAACAATAGAGACCGATTGAAGCTGCATATGTCTCTCACTCCTAATCCTCCAGATTTTTTACTCTTGCAAACTCTCTCTCATTTTACCCAAGCAATTCTCCTGCTGTTTTCATTGCCCCCCCATAAAAAGTTTCGTTGGATTCGCTTGACGGTTTGAATAACACTCGCAAGGGCTTTGAAGAAAGATAGGTAATATAGTGGCATGGCCGTAAGGACCGACTTTTAGAGAGTAATTCTCCCTCCAAGAGAGAGGTGTCTCCTAGCCCACCCAGAGAGTTTTTTCCTGAGTCTTTCGATGATGGGTTTCCACGTATCTCTTCTTCTAATATTAGCACCGATAGGCAGACCGAGATAGGAAAACGGTATGGATCCGAGACTGCAGCCTAAGATGTCTGCAAGGGATGTTACGTCCTCATCGTTTATGCCGATGCCGTGCAAGGAGATTTTTGAGAAGTTCACTTTTAGACCAGATGCTACTTCGAACAATCTCAGGATCCCTTTCATTATTTTTGCATTCTCCATCGATGCTCTACCCACTAAGGTTGTGTCGTCGGCGAATTGTAGATGACTGGCCTGAGTCTTATGGATTCCAATTTTGAGACACTTGAACCTTCCAATATCCACAGTTTTTTACATTAGACAGCTCAGGCCTTCAACTGCAATCAGGAACAGGAACGAGGATAAAGGATTGCCTTGACGCATACCCCTTTCCAACTGGAACTCGCTTGTAGGGCTCCCGTTAACCAGGACTGCCATTGTTGCCAATGAAAGGCACCCACGAATCCACTTCCTCCATCTCCAATTGAAATTCATACCTTCCATTATTTCGTCGATGAACTCCCAAAACACTGAATCGTAAGCCTTTTCGAAGTCGACTTTGAAGATGAATCCGTTTTGTTGTTCCCTCTTGAGGAAATCTATGGATTTGTTGAGCACAAGTATGTTATCCAAGATTTGTTTGTTGCCTACGAACACACTTTGGTTTTCTGAAATTACTACCCCGATCACCTTAGCGAGTCTATTAGCTAGAACTTTGGCCAGAATTTTGTAGAAGCAACCGATTAGGGAGATAGGCCTGAAGTCCCGGATGAGATTTGACCCTTTCTTTTTAGGAATAAGTGTGACAAAACTCGGGTTACCTCCTTTAACTATTTTACCACTCTATTTGAATTCTTCCAAGGCCTTGATGATATCCCCTTTGATTATCGGCCACATCTTCTTAATAAATTTAAAGGTGAACCCGTTAGGGCCAGGGCTTTTGTTCCCTCTGCAGCTCCAAACTGCTTTTTTAATTTTAGCCTCGATGAATGGAGCAGTGAGGCACAAATTTTCGGCATAACCGAGCTTTTTTGTCATGAGATGTTTCATGTGTATCCTGGGGCTTTGGTACATCGAAAATTGTGCCTTGAAGTGCTCGTAGATTTCTCTCTTGACTTGAGGAGCTTCTTCGGACCAAACGTTGTCTATTAGTAGTCCTTCGATTCTGTTCCCTGTCCTCTTAGAGTTGATGCACTTGTGAAAGTACGCTGAATTAACGTCACCTTCTCTAATCCACTAGACTTTAGACCTTTGATAATCGTCCCCATCCTTAGTTTTCCTCATTTTCCAGATGTTGCTTCTTGCTGTTTTAAGTGCTCTTTGTTCCTCGGTTGTAAGGTCTCTCACTTCTTGGATTTTGTCGAGCTCATTCATCTCCCTATTAGCTTCCCTGAGCAAACTTTCTAATTTTTTAGTGTTCATAATACACTATTCCTTTATGTCGTTCTTGAGTCTCTTGATTTTTTCTTTGATTTTGTAGTTTTCAATGTCGTCCACAGTGTATCCCGTCCATCTTTCTTGAACAAAGGCGTACAAATCAGGGTTCTCGAGCCACGAATTGAAAAATCGAAAGGGCTTAGGTCCCCAATTGGAGAAATATTGGGTAGTGATCTGAGCTTCCTTTCTCCAGTCCGTGTAGTTTATAGTCTCCCCAATCACTCACTCATTCTTTGTTCCTCGGTTGTAAGGTCTCTCAACATAGTTTAAACCTTAATATTATGTTGACCGATTTTACCGTGCAAAGCAAATGTACTTTTAAATAGTATTAATTATTTTTGATTAATTGATATTGTTAGGTGAAAGCAATGTAATTATTTAATGTAAATAAATGACATTGCTTAAAAATGCACTTGTCAAAAAAAAAATTAATATAAAATGACTATGAGACGTAATAATTTATTTATAATATATAGTATAAAGTAAGGCGTGCTTTGTTATGTGGAGATTAATTGCTTTATAAAAACCTACTCATTCGCGGATCTTTTTCTTTCTTTAACAAAAGCGTACAAAGACTTGATTATCCTTGTAACCTATTTTAATATTTTCATAGGTTGTACACTAGACTCTATATAGGGTATACCAATGAACATTTTAAATAAATCTCTATCTCAAATCTAAATTTAGATAACAATATAGATCCATGGTTCACTCACGAGATAATTTTTTTTTAAAGTAATTTTAACATTTAAAATACTATTTCCGTTCATACAAAGAGTGTCTTTTTTTTTTTCCATATATATTTTCTTTTGGAAAAATATACATATCACACTTATTTTATCCACTATCTATTTTATCTATTAATTTATTACCTATTTTATCTATTTTATATATAAATAAATAACATTCTTTAAATTTTGTGAAAAAAAAAAATAGACACACTAAAAGAGAGTAATATTTTTACATGATTTACAAAACATGGTTAAAAGTTTAATGATATCATAATACTCAATCCATCCAACAATTGTTTACATTACTTACCTTAATCGTTCATCAAACAATTGTCTGCACATGCACATTCAAAATAAAAAAATATCAATAAACTCTGCTCACACAATATTCACAAAATTATATAAAATGTCACTATTTTTACATTTAATCTAATTAATTTCTTCATTTTATTCATATATTTTAAAATTTTAAAATATATTTATAATTATATAATTTAAAATTTTATACTGGCATATTATTTTATACAATGAATAAATTATTTTAAATATAATACAAATGTATTATATTGTAAAATTAGTTTTTGCGAAAATTCTGCGTAATAATAAATATTGCACACTCTCTATTTTACTCACTCTCTCGTCTTTTATTATCTACCAAATCAAAATTATTAATTTGATTTTGTCGAATAGCTATTTTTATTATTAAATTGCAAACTAAACTATATCACTACTTTAATACACGTTTAGGGAAAGAAAAAAAACATATAACTTCATCATCTGAGGCATGTGGACGTGGACTCAATTTTCTTTTGTGAAAGCAAGAATATATGTAGAAATATTGTAAATTAAATGTAAAATAGCGTGTAGAACATAGAGATGACAATGAAACGGGACGGGTACCTAAATACCCATATACCTTGTGGTTAAGGGTAAGGGCGGAGCCATGAATTTTTTTTACGGCGGGCTAAATACTTTAAATAAAGAAGCTAACGAGCACAAGAAAATTGAAAGTACCTTATTTTTATTTATTTATTTAAGAGGTTTGAATTGATCCACTCAAGTGTATGGTTTGAGATTCATGTAGCATAAGATTTACTGTTTCTACCCAAATGAAAAGACTTGTACACTACTGAATTTCGGGTATCTCTTGTACCCACTATTAATACAATCACTTTTTACCGATAAAAAAAAAAGGTTTGAATTGATAAATTAATCTTAGATTTATTACTCCCTCCGTTCGCCTATAAGTTTTTCATTTTACCATTTTGGTACGTTCGTTTATAAGCTTCTCATACCATTTTTGGTAAATACTTTTAATTTTTTATTTTTACACTTCATTTTACATTTTACTTTTTCTCACTATCTCTCTTCTTTTATCAATCACATCACTTGTACTATATCTATTATTTAATCAATTTGCTTAATATGTGTGATAAAAGTAGCGGAAAATTTATAGAGGTAGAGTGAGTATTTCATTTAAATTTAAATTTAAATTTATGTAAAGACTAAAATTAACATGTTTACAAACAATTTAGCAAAATTGAAAATGGTTTAGTGGAAATAACTTCCATTATTGTTGAACAGATCATAGTTTCAATTTTGGGTTTAAGCTTTTTATTCTTTTTTTATTTTTTTTTAATTTTATGATATATAAAAGTTTTTTTTTTTTTTTACAAAAACGGGGTGGGCTACAACCACCCATAGCCATGCTGTAGCTCCGCCCTTGGTTAAGGGGTTGTGCCGGTCGACCCATTTTAAAAATAAATAAAAATTATATTTATAAAAAAAATATTTCTTCCGTTCAAATTTCATTATGTTGAGTTTTAATGTACATTAATTAATTTATTTATAAAATAGATATATTGAGGGTATGATGGGGTATCGTGAGGTTCATTTGTAAATAAATAAATAAATTATTTATAAATAAATTGAATGTCAAAGTGGGTAAATAAGCTAGTAATGGTTGGAAGATGAAAATATAATAGTACGAATAATATTATTTTAAAAAAATGAATTAACATTATAAAATTGGACCACAACAAAAGAAAAGTGAGAATAAAAGTTTATTTGCTTTTCGGCCCTCCATACACTCCATCTAACTACTTTATTTATTTTATATATAAAAATTTAATAAAAATTACATCTCAAGTCTCAACACTTTAACCATTACACTTTTTTTTAAACTATGTGCTCAAGATTTTTCGCAAACTTTTATCGGATGGATGGAGTATAAAAAATTAAAAGAAAATACTGGGTACGGAACGAGAGTGATACCCAGCCTCGTCTCGCCCTACTACGTAGTACGACAATCCAAACTGCACGAATCAGACCATCTCCAACCACAAACTTCCAAATGAAGATCTCTAAACTTCAAAATACACTTTTTCACACTCTATTTTAAAAACCTTCTCCAATCATAAAACTCTATATCTTACTCTATTTATTATTTTAATCATTTTCAATATATTACAATCATTAAATAATATATTTATCTTCGTATTTAAATTAATTTATACAATTAAATATTCAATTAGTAAATTAAATTATAAATTAAATATTATTAATTTTATAAAATCATAAAATGTAAATAAACTTTTAGTTTTCAAATATTACTTTTATTTAAATATAAAATTACGAAACATATAATGACGTAAAATGATACATGCGAGTATAATCTAATACAAAACGATTACACTTATTACGTTTAAAATAGAATAAATAACACTAACAATCTTGTGAATTAGAGTACTCCTCCCACAAATGATCAATAAGAGCATCACGAACATTCCGCCGTACTAGTGTATTGTTTTTTATTATGTGTATTTGTATTTCTTTTCAGATTGTGTTCACTTATTTTAATATGTCGGTGTTATATGTAGCTAGGTAGTGCATGTATGTCCGTTTTAATATGTAATGTATTTCATATTTAATATATAATGTATGTTTTATTGTATTTTACGTTTTTTTTTTGTAGGTAATAATAATACACAAAAAAAAAAAAAATTAATTACACAATTAAAATTAAATTATAAATTAGTATAAAATAGAATTGTAATTATATTTAACAAATTATTAATATAGAATTGTAAATATTAATAAAATAATAGATATAAAATATAGAGTTTTGAATAGTAAACTTAGTTTACTATTCAAAACTTCAAAATAGAGTACAGTTGGAAGGGAGCAAAACTTCATTTTGAGCCCTCCGTTGGAGATGGTCTCAGAGCGCGGGGGACGGGTTGAAATTGCATAAAAATTAAAAAAATGAATAAGTAGACGAGGGGGGAGTGTAGATATTAAATATAGAGTTTTGAATAGTAAACTTCATATATAGAGTTTACTATTCAAAACTTCAAAATAGAGTACAGTTGGAGGGGGCAAAACTTCATTTTGAGCCCTACGTTGGAGATAAAAATTAAAAAAATGAATAAGTAGACGAGGGGGAGTGTAGATATTAAATGTAGGAAAGAAAAGTGGTGTGATCATGAGTTGCTTTCTTTGTAACATGGCTTGTGTTGTTCTCTTCTTGGGTGGCTCAATCTTCGAGGCACCTTCACACTCAAAACAGAGACAAAAGAGGACTATTGTTTGTTGGTTGAGTGATTAATATGTTTATCTTATAATGTAAACGAGTGGTGAGCATCCAATCTACGTATGCATTCATTATCTTCTTAATCGATTAATTTAGAAAATCAATTACATCGTCTATTAACAAAGGTCCAATTAAAATCAGAGCAAAACTCAAGATAAACTAACGTATCTTAAACATTATTTGCACTTTAAAAATTTTGAATTTAAAACTTAAAGAGTAGTAATCCATGTGATTTTCTATACATTCATCACTAAATAAAATCACTTTAATTAAATTGAATTCTCAAGTTTATACTTGTTTGTAAAATGTTGGTGGGCAAAGTTTTTAAAACCATCTCTGTTATAAAGTGTCAATGTTTAGCGTAAAAAATATTTAATTTTTGTGTGTTGTTAATTTCAAAATTACTAAATAGTAACATGCTTAAAAATGATCCATGAACTTGAATTTGCATAAAAAAAATTCTTTAAACTTTAAACTTTAAATGAGTGTTCTTAAATGAGTCAATAATATCAATTTAATAATCTATGACCTAGTGTTGTGGTTATTAATTTGTGCAACAAACTCGTTGAATGAATAACTTCTATGGGCACTAATCATTTTTCTTCTATCCATGAAATTTGCAGTCATAATTACAAAGTAATCCATTTGGGTTTTCTTTAAATCATTTTGCAGTTAGAATCACGAAAATATAAACGAACGAAACAAGTTCATGTAAATTTTCTTAAAATCAATTTGGGGTTTTTTGAGATGGATGAGAAACGAGAGTAGTAAGAAAATAGAGAAATGAGATGAACCAGAACCTGTGATGAAATTCATTATATTCAAACTTCCTTTTTTGTGATGATTAATTAAGTTTTTTTTTTTTTGGCAATATATTCACCTTTTAATTTTAAGATTATGTTTTTTTAGAATGTTATAATATAAAATTTTCAATCACAATCCTGAACTTATTTTTTTACTTAGCCACTAGTTTATCAGTCTAATTAGTTATAAGATTACATATGATTTTACCATCTGATTTATTAATATATCATGTTAAAATTTTATAAACGTCACATTATGATGGAAATAATACGGATATAGTAAAATGAAATACGAAAAATTGAAGAGAAAGAATAAATAAACTCTAATTAACGAGTGAAACACAATCGAGTTTTACCAAGTTTGCCATAAACTCAAAAGTCAACTAAATCCAGTTTGAAGTTACTCATGAGTCAAACTCATTATCTCAAGGTATAACTCTGCCTTTTATTTTTGTCTCTATAGTTTTCCCTTTTATTCTTTTTTCGATAAAGAAAATAATATTTACCCATTTTGATTCTTGCAGTTTGATCCGATCATATGGTGAGAAAGAGTAAAGTATGAATTGGCAGAAAAAGAAAAAAAGAAAAGCAGTGATACAAAAAATAAAGGTAGGACTATATTTTTTTTTGTTTTGAGGAAATAAAAAATGATTATATTATATGTATATGAATTGTATAATTTGTACTCCCTTCCATTATATATCGTCCCTAATTTTTTTAATAGGAATATGATAAAATAATATATGTAAAATCAGTGATGTGATAGTAAAAAAGAAAATAATAGATATAGTATACAAAAGATAGATAAAGTGTTTATCAAAAGTAAAATGCATAATATATAGTGAGACAACCCGAAATAGAAAAATAGTTTCTCCCTCCGTCCCATTATTATTTGTAGACTTTTCTCTTTTAAATGTCCTACTATTATTTACAAACACAAATAAAATAATCTTAATAAAATCGCTTACTCTCAAAGTATAACATATTTACACTAAATGACATTACTTTTACACTCATAAAAATCAATTTTCATTTATTAACTACTCCCTCAGTCCAATTTCATTATTCTCACTTTTCTTTTTTGGTTGTCCAATTTTATTATGCTCATACCCTTTTTGGAAATACAGTAAAACCTCTCTATAGTCATATCCTTGGGACCACAAAAAAATATTCCTAAATGGGGATTATTCCTAAATAGAGTTATAAGGTTTTTTTTTTTTTTTTAAATGCATGTATATTATATAATGGTATAATTAGTAGATACATGTACATGATGTAATGTGTTACACTTAATTGAACTAATTTACTCACGTAATATGAAAAGACAATACTCAAGAGTCACCCACCAAAGATGCATGTACTTGCTTTTGATTGCTTTAATTTTTTCATCTATAAATACTATGTATAATACATTTTTTTTATCAATTACATCAAATCAACATTTTCTTCACGCATATAATGGCACCAAAAATAGAAAAGAGAACTCAAATGAGTGAAAAAATTCGTGTGGAGATGTGCAAAATGAAAGAACTACATCCAGGTTGGAAGCAAAAAGATTTTGCCAAGTGGTTGGAGGGTACTCATAATCTTAAGCTATCGCAATCAGCGATATCGAAGGCGTTCAAGAGGATACTCATAATCTTAAGTTGAAGGATAAGGTTACAACACAAAAAATTAAATCATTGTCACAATCTACCTTGAACAAGTATTTTAAATGAACTTAAATCTATTGTAAAATTATATATATTATTATGATTTATTTCTAAATGGAGGTGTATTTCTTTATGTTGGGACGACTTGAAAAAATATGAATTATGACAATATGGAGTTTATTCCAAATTATAACTGGTCCCAAGTTGGGACCATGAATTTTTATTCCTAAAGAGAGTTTATTTCTTAATAGAGTATTCTTTTTGAGAGGTTTTACTGTAATACTATTCATACTACTTTATCTCCACCCTCCTACCATCACTTATTTACCCACTTTGCCATTCACTTTATTTATAAACAATCATTTATTTATAAATGGACCCCACAATACCCTATCATACCCTCAACTTATCTACTTTATTAATAAATTAATCAATATTCATTAAAACCCGTGCCCGAAAAAGTGGGCATAATAAAATTGGATGGAGGGAGTATTATATTGTGGAATGAAGTGATTATTGTATGATTAGAAATGTGATGAAAAGTTGGGGCGTGACATTGAGATATAGTAGTGTGTAATTATTTATGTGTTTGTACTTTGTACGAGATGTGGTATGGTCAAACTTGGATTACTGTAATACTTCACTTTTTACATGTCTATACAAACACACAATCTCAGACTGAATCTGCATGCTACCATCCCCTGCCTGCCTCCAACTTTCTCTTTTCAATTATACTCCTCTCTTTCATTAAAAAATATGTTCATACAGTTGAACACAAGTTTTTTTTAAAAAATAGATAAAGTAAAGGTGTTGTGTTCGAAGTTGTTGTGAGGTAAAATAAAGTGATTGTTTCCATAAAAGAAAATTAACATACTTTTGGTGGACATACAAATAAAAAAAGTCTCCCTCTGTCTCATACTTGATGACCCAAACCAATTGGGCACAAATTTTAATGAATGAATTATTTATTAGTATTGGGTAAGATAAAGTGGGGGTAGTAAAAAATTTTCAACTTTATAAATAGTAAAAAAATTTCAACTTTATAAATAGTAGTAATAAAGTACTCACTCCGTCCCGAAATACCTTTCATAGGTAAGTGAACACATTTATTAAGAAAGTGTAAGAATGAGAAGAGTTTTGAGGGGTAGTTTTGTAAAACTTTATGCATAAAGTAAATAAATGAGTTGACTTTTGTGTATTTGTGGAGAAAAAATAATAACATTTGTGTAAAATTGAGAATATTGTGACTTGTGAGGATTGAGTTTATAAAGAGTTTTCAATTTTAAGTGTGTGAAAGGTATTGTGGGACATCCTAAAAAGGAAAACGTGAAAGGTATTATGGGACGGAGAGAGTAGTGACATTTATTGTAATATTGTGATGTTTTAAGGAGATTGTTTAAAATTGTTTTTGTTATTTTAGGTAACATGTCATCAAGTAAGGGACACACAAAATGGTAAAATGGGTCATTATGGGACGGAGGGAGTAATACTTTTGCTGGACGGAGGGAAGTATATATAGTAATGATACCGATGTTGGGTTTCTTATGGAACCAACCACGTGTATAAATCACTTGTACACTTTAGCATGTACAAGTATTTTATGCTTGTGGTTGGTTCCATAAGAAATTCATTTTCTCATTTCATATCAAAAGTGTGTTCAGTTTTATTTTTGGGCCCACAAAAAATATGTTTATTCTATTTAAATAATTAACTTTTAAATATATTTTTTACTTTATTAACAAGAAAAAATAGATAAAGTAAGAGTGTCGTGTTGAGAGTTGTTGTGAGATAAAAAAAGTGATTGTTTCCATAAGGCCTGTTTGATGCGCCAGATTAGGGGCAGATAATTCCCTAATCTGGGCCTATCTAGTGTTTGATTTCAAATGACCAGGCCCAAGACAAAAAAGAGGTCCGCTCGATAGCATTGTTCACCTTTGTGGGAGTTCTCGGGACAAAAAAGCCAGATTACAATCAATCGCTTTTATCGAGTGTAAGATTGAGGGTGAAATTACTAATTTGCCCATCATATTTATATCCAAACCCTAGTTTTGCCTTATTTTTTGCTGAACACATTTGACCTCTCTTCACTGGCGACTTTTCACCGCCTCTCCATCTCTTCAATATTCCACCATCTCCAACGATTCTCTCGTCATCTCCCCATTTCTCTGTCATCGTTTGTTTCAGGTAAGTTTTCCACCATCTCCAACGATTCTTTCGCCGTCTCCAACGATTCTCTCGTCGTCTCCCCATCTCTCTGTCATTTCTTACAATTTTCTTTTACTCCTTCTGCGTTCGCGTTCATTGACAAAAACTTGTTTCCATTTATCTAGGGTTCATCCACGCCTCGCACGAACGAACAATTGGAAATTTCCATCTGGATTTTATTACAAATCTGAGCAAATTCTATGTTTAAACAGAAAAAGATTGGAAATTTTCGTATGGTTTTTGTTCTTTTATTGCTTTCATAAGTTGAGTGCTCCAAATTTCTGCATCTGAGCTTTGTTTCTCTTCTTCATTATCATACTTCTTTTTGTACCAATTTGTGGTAATCTTCTTTAGATTAGTACCATGGATAATATGGATTCTGATTTTTGTAGCATTTCAAGATCTGTGGCCTTACTCACATTTGGATTTTCCTAATAAAAATCTCAACTATTTCCCCTGTTTTTAGTTAATCTTACATAGATACATCCTTTGTATGCAGGGTTTGCTATTGCTGTATTTCAATTCTCATTCTAATTCACTGTTTTCTTCAAATTTCTATCGATTTATCTAGTAATCTACAAATTTTTATTTTCTAAAAACAAAGAACATAGCTGATGAGGGGTTAAAGGTTGACATGGGTTCAAAGTGAATATGTGTTATTTGGTATATTTGTTAATAGAATGAATCAATTGTATATTTGTTGATTGAATGATTGAATGGTATATATGTTTCTAGAATGAAGTATTTACAATTTTATTGATTGTTAAACTGCCCTTTTTTTAAAATGTTGTATTTACAATTTTTTATTCTTTGACACTGGTTTGTAGTGATTATATATGATAAACTTGTCAACCCAGGTGTACAAGTTGGGTTCACAGTTGGGTAAGTTTTTATGGTTGTGAATCCTCTATCGTTGTTTTTTTTGTTTTTGTAGTGGGTCTCTCATTTTTTTCTCTGTTTATTCAGACGTTGGGGTTGCTTCAATTGCACAACGACCCAAACACTTATGTTTACGGGTTAAAGGCTCTCATGGATCTTCTGGTCTTGTTTGATAATCCTTGGTAAAAAGTTACATGCTTTGTTAGATTCCTGTTTTATATATATGGTTGCATTTGCACATGGCTAATTTCATATTTTTACAACAAATTATCAGTAGGCCTTTTTCATAGGAAGTTTTAAATTGCAAAGATAGTAAATCATAGCAGTTTCTGAAACTATGGTTGTGATGCAAATATATATAGTATTTGTTATTGTTTATTGTTGGTCATGTGTTTTTTGTATTAATCTAAATTGTGCTTGATTAATCTAAGTTGTCTCTAATTTCTTTGAATATATCTGACCATAATGTCAAGTGACCACCCGAATGCATGCGTTATAAGTGATGCCTACGTTAGACGCCGATTTAGTGGTTGGGACATTCACTATTTGTGTGTAGGAGACTGAGTACAAGGCTTGGTAAACTCGAGTATGGGTTTCCCATGTACTACCACCTCAGCCATTGGATCTTTGAGGTTGAAGTGGCTTTACAAATATGCCTGACCATATTTGGGAGTTGAACCGTTCATCCCTGCTAGCAAGATCAAGTGTCAAGGCGGTGCCAACTATATTCAGTTATAAACTCTTGCAAGACGTTGGATTTCTCGAACTTAGTTATGAACTCTTGCAAGACGTTGTAATTGAACTACGAATTCTGGAACTATATTAATTAGTTGATTTATTTTGGAACTGCTAATGTGTTGTCGTAATTGAACTAAGAATTCTTGTGGTGATGGTGTGATATCCGGTGATGTACCAGGACTCAATGTGTTTTGGACCAAAGTATGAATTCATTTTGTCCCCTTTATCATTTGCAATTGCTTATTGTTAACTGTCACTATTCTTGTTTTATTTCATGATCATGAAACAGAATTACATGCATCTAGGGCTGTTTGTCATTTTTTTCATGTGTTGTAATGTGATGAATTTACTATGTATTTATATAAGATGTATATTTGCATTACAATACAAATTTTGATGTAAATTAAAAAAAAAATGTATACTTGAAAAATAAAATAAAATTATATCCATGGTAATTTTAAAACAATGTGAGGACACATATATAATATATTGTTCTTAATTAAATAATAAATAATATACTATTCTTACTTAAATACTAGTTACTCTTATAAATAACAGTTATTGTCATCAAATAATAGTTAATACTCCCTCCGTCCCCAAAAAGTTTTCATACTTTCCTTTTTTGTTTGTCCCTCAAAAGTTTACACACCCCAAAATAAAAATAATCATCACAATCTTCACCCTCACAATATACACATATTTACCCTTCATGCCATTACTTTTGGGATACACCATACACTCAACTCACCTACTTTATTTACTTTATATATAAAAGTTTAGAAAATTACCCCTCAACACTCTCATCATTACACTTTTTTCTTAAACTATGTGTCCAAAATTCCCCAAAAACTTTTCGGGGACGGAGGGAGTACTTTTTTGGGCGCACAAATTTTGGGAGTGGTGGGAAAATTTTGGGAATGGAGGGAAACCAGTACATTTACGCGCCCAAATTGGAAAAGAGAGGGAAAGTGTTTTGTTGAGGCCCTTATTAATATCTCACAACCCTAATTTCTACCCCCAGAAGCTGCGTGATACACTACGGGTAATTCTATCTACCTTCTTATTCAAACCAAGAAATCTAATAAACTGGGTAACTCGCTTTGAATTTTTGATCTAGTACAACATTCTAAAGTATTGTCTCTTTATTTCAGGTGATTGTTGTTCGTGTTTGAAGTACTGCTTGGTGATGAGAATTTTCAATCTCGTAAAACAACCTAAACAATCTCGAACTCGTAGAGTGTTCAATCTTCATGTATTCTTCTCACCCCTGCATATGTGTGTTTAATTAAATTTTTGGAGTGAATGGTTTAAGAAAAATTGTAAAGATTTTATGCAGGTTATATGTTTGGACTTTATGAATAAGGCTTACCTCTCCTTTCATTAGCATGTTATTTTGATAGTTGTTTTGTCTTTCTTCTGTATACCTTCTTTGTACTTGTAAAAGTTTTTACTAGTTCGTATCAAATTAATTCTTTTGTGGTTTGTATCCATCATAAGTAGTTTTTACATAATGGTATCTTATGTATTGATGATAGGAAATAAATGAGGTTTAATTACTGTTGTCTAGTGGTATCAATCGATGATTTCAAATTAAAGACAATAGTCATTTGATTATGAATTATGTTTTCTTCATGATAATTATTAGGTGTGATGGACTCGGTTCAAAAGCGAAAACAATTAGTCTTCTTGTTGCTGTTGGAAATTATAAACTAAATTGTCATGTTTGTATCCATAATTATTGAAATGATGAACAATGAAAAACGATACAAGACCCGACGTGGTAATATATGGAGTATGATAGGGTGTATCCCCGAACAGGTTAAGGATATGCACAGACTTGTAGGTCACTTTAACACAAATTGTTTTGAAAATCTTTGTATGCATCGAAATACTTTTGGAAGGCTATGTGTGTTGTTGAAGAATATAGGTGGTTTGAGAGATGAAAAGTTTGTTAGTGTTGAGGAGCAAGTTGTTATGTTTTTGTCAATACTAGCGCACCACAAGAAAAATAGAGTAGTAAAGTATAACTTTCGACGTTAGGGTCAAACAGTGTCGTATTACGTACATTGTGTCCTTAGTGCGGTATTGCAACTACATCCTACTAGCCAAACCTGTGTCGGTTGCAAACGATAACACCAATTCGCGTTGGAAGTGGTTTAAGGTATACACAATATTTATATTAGAAAGTTCTGAGTTTCAATGTAAACTATTGCATAACAAGTTGTTTATATTTAATATGCATATTTGCAGGGATGTTTAGGTGTTCTTGATGGAACGTATGTTAATGTTCATGTCCCGTCAGCTGACAGAGGACGATATAGGACACGAAAAGGAAGAATTTCAACTAATGTTCTTACCGTTTGTGATCGAGAGATGCGTTTCGTGTATGTATTACCTAGCTGGGAAGGGTCTGCTTCTGTTGGTCCTGAAATGAGTATATAACAAGTGTATGAGGGGGGGGGGGGGGGAATACACTTGTATGCAAATCTTTTCAAACTTTAACCAAAACAGACTTCAGCAAGTTTGTCCTGGACAACTCTTCTGAGATGAATAACTCTTAGTTGAATAACTATCTAAGTGAGTTATATGTGTGGAATTAGTGGTTGGCTCTTTGGTTCAAACTCCTTTTAAGTTCTGAAATCTTCTTAACAGTTATATATAGTTTCAGGGAACTTGTCCAAATCAGTTTAATCACAGTCTTAGGTATATGTCTTTGAAAGGTTACTTTGTGTGCTGTGTATGTATGTGTTGTTTGAATGAAAGTACTTGAAAGTAAATCAACACAAGAGTTATAGTGGTTCAGAGACTCAAGCTCTTACATCCACTTTCCCTGATTTAACAGGATAATTCCTTATCTCTTGGAGTTACTTGTTTTATAGTGCCAATGTGCACTTGATCAACCACACCACTCCTTGGTGCCTTGATCCCTAGGATATCAGAGTCCTAGTACCCTCTTCTCAACTCAGAATAGAACTGTTCTTCTCTCAACAATCAATTTCTACCACTTCTACTACAACAACCTTCTATCTCTCTTTTGGAAAGGTATAAGGGTTGAAGTTTGGTTCCAACTAAGTTGAGATATCCTTTACAATGAGCTCAGTGTGTAAGGATAGGATATCTCTCTAAGCTTTGTATGGATATACAATAAGGTTCAGCTTAGAAGAAGTGTTTGAAGACTAAGAAAGTCTCTTGAGAGATTTGAAAGGCTTGTGAGCTTTGAAGCTTCAGAATTGTTGATACTAGTTGGATGCCTTCAAATGGTCTCCACACTTCTGTATTTATAGACAAAATTGAGGATTTGCCAGTTGGAAAGATAACCTCAATTGTCTATAATTGTCTTCCTTGAACTCTGTAACTGGAAGACAGTTTCTTGATAGTGACATGTCCTTAATTTGGGAAGTAAACGGATGTGAGCATTTTGTCTTGACTTTGAAGCACTCTTCCCAATGTCTGACTTCAAGATTCACTTGATCAAACATGGACATCACTTCTGATGATTGATCCTATGATAAGGACAACATTCCTTATCACTTGGACAATTCTGCTTATCAGAATCAGCAGTGTTTGCTTTATCAGCAATGTTGGCTTTAGCTCTTCAGATGACTTAACTCTTGTCTCTTTACATGCGTATCTCTCGTTGATATTTGACCATTCATGGCTTTGGATCAGTAGCCTTGACCTTTCAGCACAGTTGGGCTTGTTCTTTAAACTGTTCTAGTTCAATTGTGCTGAGACAACTCTGTTGTTCACATCTTCTGATCCTTGACATATTCATCAGTAGACTTGGTCTTGATGATGCATTAAGTCCATATGATCTTCAGATAGGTTGCTATACAACTGAGCTGACTTGATCAGCACAGTTGTCCATTGAGTGAATTCAGCAGACTTTAAGGTCATGTTTTGACTTTGAGCCTTGAGGGGACTTGATTCATGTGATCTTCTAGACATGTGTTCCCCCTCAACTTGTGCATCTAACATACTAAGAGCTGTCTAACATTCCAGCTTCTCAACTAGCCTTAAGCTACATGTTCTAACATTCCTAGAACATGTTCATTCAAATCTAACCTATTTATTTGGCATGTCTTAAGGAGGTTTTGGTATCATAATCAAAACTTCTCATTTTATTCCCAACAATTTCCCCCTTTTTGATGATGCCAAAACCTATGCTACCTATGCAAAGGTGACTTGACTACACTTATTACATTTATCTTCAGTAGATGTGACTAAGGTCAGATTTCCTGAAAGAAGTATGTTAGTATAATCACTGTTTAAGTGCATATATGTTTAAATCAGGCAAGTTGAGACATTGAGATGTTATTTCTTTATTCACATAAAGATTCAACTATCATTCATAAAGTCATTTGCATTACAGGCATGATGATAGTTAAATAAACATATCAGAGCATGAATCAGGAAAATTACATAACATCCAATCAGAGCAAAACTAATTTTACAACATATGAACAGAGCAAATAGAACATGTGATCAGAGAAAAATCATGATTCTTGAGCATATTCAGCAGAGATGACCGTATCTTCCAAATCAGCAATCAAAGGCAAGTACTAACCATAATTTTTTTTTCAGGAAATTACTACTTATGTGACAATGGCTACCCGAATAGTCTAGGATTTGTAACTCCCTTTAGCAGTGTAAGGTATCACTTGGATGAGTGGGGTCCAGACTCCTCAAGGCCGGTCAATAGTCATGAACACTATAACATGTAGCATACGTGCACACGCAACGTTATAGAACGAACATTTGGTGTTATGAAAATGCGTTGGGGAATACTCCGAAGAGCAATTTATTACCCCATTAAGACGCAAATTAGATTAATTATGGCTCGTTTCTTACTTCATAACTTCATCCGTAATGAAATGTCTGTTGATCCTCTCGACGAGCGTCTTGCTGTAGAAACTGTTACACCACAAGAAAACATTGAGGATCCGAGGGAGTTAATCAACACGGTTGAGGCAACACCGACATGGACGACATATCGAGAGGAATTGGCCCAATGCATATGGGCAGAATACAACCATATGGCTTAGATGCTATTTTATAAGTTTGATCATTAGATGGTTTCCATTGAACTGTGTAACAATTGAAGGGTTGATGATGTAACAATTGGTGTCTATTTATTATAACTTGTTGACAATTTATTTTTCTATGGTTATGCACTGATTTATTTTTTATTGTGGTGTACATGTGATATTTTATAATTTTCTATATTAAACCTGAAAGATTAATTAAAGGTGTATGGTTAGTATAAACTGATATTGTAAATTTTTTTAGGTGATCAATGGAAAATCAAGGGACAAATGTGAAGCGTGGTAGGGGTGCTGCAAAAAATCAAACGGAAGCACTCGTAGGGTTTGGACTTCAAGAGAGGAACAGGTTCTCATTGGCGCACTAAAGGATTTAGTGAATAATGGATTGAAGAGTGACAATGGATTCTGCACCGGTTACTTGAACAAGTTAGAGTATGCATTGAAGATTGTATTTCCACAAACAGATCTAGTGGCGAATCCTAACATTAACTCAAAGTTGACTACGTGTAAGAAGACATATGGATCTTTGGTATCTGCCCAACGAGACACTACTGGAGTAGGATTCAACATGACAACAAACACCCTTGAAGTGACCGACGAGCAGTGGGAACTCGTTGTTCAGGTAACTATGAACATATTACTAGCATGAGTTATATGATTTGTTTGGATCTGCTTGTGTCTAGAATTTTTTGATTTGATAGTGTGGATTGAGTTTAAAATTTGAAACCAGATTAATAGTTCATCTCAAAATGTGATGTGTATATGATTATATTTGAATGGTTGTTATAATTATTTGTATAATTAAAATGCATGTAGAAAGATCCAAATATGCGTGGGATGCGCCATAAAGAATGGCCCTTCTTTCAAGATTGGATTGAGATATTTGGCGAGGACCGTGCTACCGGCGAGATCGCCGAGGATGTGACGGATGGCGCTCGCATAATGCATAGTCAATATAATCTGCCCCTAAAGCATGTTCAGTGAGAGTTCAATTATGACAACATCAACTTTGTCAACTTGGATGATCCATGCCCTGAAGGTAGCCCCAAAACCCCGGTGAATGAGGGACATGTAGAGAATGACATTCCAGCTCTGACAATGGAAAACACAACAACCCCTGCTACGGGTAAAAAAAAGAAAGTCAAAGGCGCAATCACCTGATCCATCAATGGTTCAATTGCTTACTGATTTCATCCGAACCACTGGAGAACGTCTAGATACAATAGCACATAGGATTGGCTATGATTATGACGTGGGTGAAAAAATAAGAAAGTATTTGCACTCCTAGACAAGATCGCGGGCTTATCAACTGTTCAAAAACTTGATGCTTCACAGTTGATCATGGCAAAAGTTGAGTGCTTGAATTTGTTCATGGAGCTGCCGGATGATGCGCGACATATTTATGCACTTCGTCTTTTGGCAAAGGAAGCGAATGGAATGGGTAATTGATAATATGAAGCTTTGCTAACTATATTTTGCCAGCTACAGTAGAAACTCTATAAATTAATAATTTTGGACCACCAAAATTTATTAATTAAAAGAGTTATTAATTTATATATTAATTAATATTTTATTAATTTATAGAAACACTCTTTCAAACTTTCACTTCTAATTATTTATTCTATATCAAATGAAGGGCCTAATTTAAAAGAATCCTTCAATCATCCATATTATTATACTTCTTGTGTTCATTGTATCACTTTATGAACATTAAAAAATATTTTCAATATAAATATACAAGATCAAAATATGCTAACATAAACAAATCATGCACACAACATGACTTCTCATCTTACGTGTGTGAAAAAAATAACAATGATCGACGAGATTCAAAAAGCATCATGCAAGCACAACAAGGATAATCCAAGTCTCATTCAAAAGCAATTGAAAGAATGGGTTCTTAGTAACTATGGTGAAACTTTTAGGTGAAATTGATAAGAAAAATTAGAGACGAGATTCAAGGTGAAATTGGTTTCAACAAAAAACAAAAGACAAATTAAAGGAGTCATTTTTTAAGAAACATTCATAAATCATTCATGTAATAGGTAGTATATATGGAATTATTAATTTATATTTTATTTGGGGTCTATAGAAATTACAAAAAATGTATTATCTTATAATTTTAGCGAGTTTATTAATTTAACACGCTATCCCCAAGTCGGGACCGGCCAAAAATATTATCTTAGAGAGTTTATTAATTTATCGAGTATTAATTTAAAGAGTTTCTACTGTATATATATTTTGTAAAGTTATTTTGCCCACTTTTGTAAAGTCTAACATGCAACTTGTCTCAATGCTCAATGTGTGGGCTAGCATATTTTGCTTTTGGGAATGTAATGAACAACTTGATTACTGAACAATCATTTTGCTTTTGGGAATGTAATCGTTTTGCTTCATTAAAATATTTTCTTGTTTTATATGAATGTGGATTACGCCTAGCATGATTTTTACAGTTGTTCAAAATGTAAGGATTGCGGTTGTCTCTATATTGCAGACAACATTATTGATCAATTGCCAAAGACAAATGGTTAATTCGAAAGAGCCAAAGAGAAGGGTAGATTTTGTGTTAATTGATGGTCTAGGAGATGTATCAGTACCAAAATTTGGTCACAAGACTCCTCTGCAAATGTATAATATAAATTAATGGGGCATATCATTAATATTACCTCAAACTAAATATATACTATTCGAAGTTGAAAATATCCCGTACATTCCAAAGAAATAACTTACTAGCCGAATATGAAAATTTCCCATACATGGTGGGATGACCCAATTACACAAATAATTTAAATTTAGCCCCAATAATTCAAACCGAGAGTGGATTCAACTATTTTTTTCATGCAGATGGAGGAGCCTTTTCATTACGTTTCCTAGTAGTGCTCGAGACATTCATAGTGGATGAACATGCATCATGCTCATCGTCCGAATCGGATATCACGAGAGGTGCATTTGCACTATTCGGCTGGATGATTGCATTTTCATCAGAGCTAATTTCTATGACATCGTCAATGTGGGTGTCGAACAAATATTTCAAACAATCACACATTTCATCACCCCATTGATAGAAGGCTTTCGCAAAGCCGTCGACCTATTCAAATTTGACGTAAAAAAATAAGGGCCCATGCACGCGAATGAGTAAAAAATACGAATAAATGAACTATGGATGGATCTTACATTGAAAATGTCTTGCCAATTGTGTGCATAAACGTTGTTCAAACTACGATCCCAAGTCACACCTTCAACTTCAAGAACAACTTTGAATGAAGTGTATCGTTGCTTCAATTGCTTTGTTAGGTCGAGAACATCTTCCCAAGTGCAGTCCTTTTCCATCATCACATTCACGAACTCGTGCACATTTTCAAGACAATCAATGTTATCATCGTTGGAAACCCATCGACCTTTCTTCTTGTCATCCATAAGAACCCGTATGAAGACGTTCACGGTTTCCTCATCCCACTTACCATTGTAGAAATAACATTCTTGTGGCTCAATATCATTAAAATCCATTAGTGATTTTTTTGGATATAGTGTAGGTGTACAAGAGTGAATGAGCTCATGCTCTATTATATAGAGCAAATTATGGGAGTAGGTGTAGCCATGTAACACACTTCATCATGACAAAATATGACTAGTGTACTCACTGCATCATGACAAAATGTGACTAATTCCATCAACATAGATTGAACAATGCAACAAAGCACAAAATCTTGCCTATATGATACACTTCAAAATCTATTGCTGCAGCAGCAGATAATATATTCTCTGTCGAATATTACTTTTGCTACCTTTTATTGAGAAAAAAATATTGTTTTCAATAGAACTATTACATCACAAAAGAATATCCATAATAATGTTAAACACTAAGTTATTGGTTCTAAAACTTATTTTTACAAGATCTTCCATTAAACATAATACATACATCTCAAAATTAAAATTACCAACAACAATACAAACATTGACCACCCTTTCAAAAAAAAAAAAAAAAAACACTGGTCACTAGACTACATACAACTTAATTATCAATTCATAGATACTACTTAGCAACAAGAATACCAATCATAATCGATGATATTACAATGAAAAATAATAAAAGTAAGACTAAACACCATAACACTGCCACATTGTCCACTGGAGTAGATGCATCATTAATTTGTTTGTTAGTGGGGTCGATGGTGGTAGTTGTATGCCAATTGAGGAGCCTATCGTAGAGTGGAGCACACAGTTGTAGTCATCATACCATACAAAATCTCGAACATGTATTGCACCTATAGGACATTTATAATAATATCGTCCAGGATTTGAAACTCGTTCACCAACACGTAAGAGATGCATCTTCCCTCGACCACACCAGCAATCAGGGGGATATGACGGGAAGTCTGAGTTCGACATAAAACCTGATACAACCTGTTGCATATAGCCAAAGTGAAGAAATGAAAAACTAATGTACATTGAAACATTCTAACAATTCATGTACATTTAAACAGGTTGAAACATTCTAACAATTCATATAGCCAAAGTGGATACAATCATGCAAACTAACTTCTTTATTTTCTAGTTGCAAAACAGTATTTTCAGCATTAGTGCCTAAAATAATTAACATTCCAATAATTCAAGTAAATTCACATAACACAAACATAATAAAACTAGCAATACATTACAATCAGTTGAATAACTCTCCACCATCATTCTAACAATTCATTCTAATCGAAAATTTCCACATTTTCGTCTACAAAGCATTGCTCACAACCTAAAATTCCTTCACTCAGAAACAACTGCACTGCGTAAGAGAGAAATCATGACCAGGGGAATTCATTCTAACAACAGAAGTATGCAAAAATTCACTTAGCAAAACTTACATGTGTGTGTATTTTGCTTCTTTTTTTTGGACCGATATCTTTTGAAAAAACTGTTACAACTTCCAGAAGTTATAATATTGGAAAAAAAATACCAATCGTTTTCAGAAATACAAAACAAGGAAATTTAATGTTGGAGGATTCAAATTTTTTAGTAAATTCATAGCACACGAACATTGATTAAATCTAACAATACATTACAACCTAGTGAATAACATGTAAAATCGAAATCCTAAACCCTAGTAGAAGAAATTGAAACATGTAAACTCGAAACGGAAAGCCCTAATAGAAGAAATCGAAACAGAAAAAGTAGAATACCGCTATTAACGGACACGATTCGAAGCCCGGCGACGGAGACGACGATGATCTGTACCGCAAATGAGGAGAACCCTGGACTTTCTTTGCTAAACGAAACAACGATTACCCTAAACTCCACGAAAAATTAAAATACAGCATGTTGGTCCTGAAAGAAGTATATAACAAGTGTATGGGGGGGATACACTTGTATGCAAATCTTTTCAAACTTTAACCAAAACAGACTTCAGCAAGGTTGTCCTGGACAACTCTTCTGAGATGAATAACTCTTTAGAGATAATCAAACTACTAAGTACTATTGAGTACTTAGTTGAATAACTATCTAAGGGAGTTATATGTGCGAAATTAGTGGTTGGCCCTTTGGTTTAAACTCCTTTTAAGTTCCGAAATCTTCTTAACAGTTATATACAGTTTCAGGGAACTTGTCCAAATCACTTTAATCACAGTCTTAGGTATATGTCTTTGAAAGGTTACTTTGTGTGCTGTGTATGTATGTGTTGTTTGAATGAAAGTACTTGAAGGTAAATCAACACAAGAGTTATAGTGGTTCAGAGACTCAAGCTCCTACATCCACTTTCCCTGATTTAATAGGATAATTCCTTCACTCTTGGAATTACTTGTTTTATAGTGCCAAGGTGCACTTGATCAACCACACCACTCCTTGGTGCCTTGATCCCTAGGATATCAGAGTCCTAGTACCCTCTTCTCAACTCAGAATTGAATTGTTCTTCTCTCAACAGTCAATTCCTACCACTTCTACTACAACAACCTTCTATCTCTCTTTTGGAAAGGTATAAGGGTTGATGTTGGTTCCAACTAGGTTGAGATATCTTTTACAATGTGCTCAGTGTGTAAGGATAGGATATCTCTCTAAGCTTTGTATGGATATACAATAAGGTTCTTTTGTGTGAATTTTCACCAACTTAATATCCTTCTTCTCCACATGATCTCTAATGAAGTGATGCTTGATGTCCACATGATCGCATCTTGTGTGCAGTACTGGATTTTGAGAAATTGCAATAGCACTGTTGTTGTCACAGAAGATTGGCACTTCAGTAGAGTTGACATTGTAGTCTCTAAGTTGTTGTCTCAACCATAGGATTTGAGCACAGCAACTTCCAGCTGCAACATACTCAGCTTCAGTGGTGGAAGTGGCCACTGTGTTTTGCTTCTTTGAGAACCAAGAAATGAGCTTGTTGCCCAAGAATTGACATGTTCCTAAAGTGGACTTCCTATCAATTCTGCAACCTCCATAATCAGCATCTGAGTATCCAGTTAACTCAATGTTGTCATCAGCAGGGTACCAAAGGCCTAGGTTTTCAGTGCCTTTGAGATACCTCAAAATCCTCTTAGCAACCTCTATGTGGCTCTTCTTAGGATTTGCTTGAAACCTTGCACATACACCTACTGCAAAGGTGATGTCAGGTCTGCTAGCAGTGAGATAGAGGAGGGAACCAATGATTCCTCTATACTCAGTAGAGTTGGTTGGAACACCACTCTCATCAGGATCCATCTTCCAATTACTATTCATTGGGATCCTTACTGGCTTGCTAGTAGCACACCCAAATTTCTTGATCATTTCTCTGGTGTACTTCTTTTGACTGCTTGATTTGAAGACCCAAGAAGAAATTCATCATTCCCATAATTGACATCTCAAACTTGCTTTGCATGAGCTTTGAGAACTTTTCACAAAGCCTTTCATTGGGGGATCCAAATATGATGTCATCAACATATATTTGGACAAGCAAGATGTCATCTCCTTCACAGATTCAGAACAAGGTTCTGTCTACTGTTCCCTTGACAAAACCATTATCCAATAAGAACTGTGACAGTGTATCATACCAAGCTCTTGGAGCTTGCTTGAGTCCATAGAGAGATTTCTTCAATCTGTAGACTTGGTTTCCAATCTCAAAACCAGGTGGTTGCTCTACATAGACTTCTTCCTTCAATACACCATTCAAGAAGACACTCTTGACATCCATATTATAGGCTTTGAATCTTTTGTGAGCAGCATAGGCTAAGAACAGCCTTATAGCTTCATGTCTTGCTACTGGAGCAAAAGCCTCATCATAGTCAATGCCTTCTGATTGACAATAGCCCTTGGCTACCAATTTGGCCTTGTTTCTGATTATCACATCATTCTCATTCTTTTTGTTCTTGAACACCCACTTGGTTCCAATTACATCTTGATGTGAAAGTCTGTCCACCAACTCCCATACATCATTTCTGGTGAACTGGTTCGGCTCCTCTTGCATTGTTGTGATCTAGTTAGCATCTTGAAGAGCTTCATCAATGTCTTTTGGTTCCTGTTCTGATAGGAAACAACAAAACAAAGCACTTTCACCATGAAACCTTCTAGTTTGGACTCCTATACTTGGATCACCAAGTATCAGATCAGTAGGATGGTCAGATAACCCTGTCCTTCTTTTTCTGATCCCTTCAGTAGAGTTGTCCTCTACTAAGGTTGAGTCACTAGCATCATAAAATTCAGGAAAATTTAATGCAGGATCTAATTCAGGATCATATTCAGGGGTGTTGTCCTCAATGTCAGGGACATTGGCATTTTCAACATTGTTGTTTTCCCCTTGAATATTGGTTCCATTAACTGCCTCAGCAGGGCCTGCTTCTTCATTGGTAGTTGTTACCTGATTATGAACTGGGATTTGATCAATCAGTTCATTAATTCCTTCAGTGGGGTTTGCCTCAGGAGTATTGCCTTTAGGAGTGTTGTCTAGTTTAGTGATTTCAGGAGGATTGGCCTGGACAACATCTATGAATGTAGTATCTTTATCTTTTAAGCTCAGTCTAGTTGTCCTTTGTGTGATCTCTTCAGTATCCAGGTTTTTATTCCTGATCTCAAGAATAGATTCATCAAACACAACATGGGGTGTTTCTTCCACAATAAGGGTTTTACAGTTGTAGACCCTGAAAGCTCTACTGATTTGAGAATATCCAAGAAATATTCCTTCATCAGCTTTGCTATCAAAAGCTTTCAACTGCTCTTTCCCATTGTCGTGAATGAAACACTTACAACCAAATATGTGAAAGTAGGATACTTTAGGCAGTCTTCCTTTCCAGAGTTCATAAGGAGTTTTGCCTTGTCCCTTAGTAATCAAACATCTATTCTGAGTATAGCATGCAGTGTTTATAGCTTCAGCCCAAAACCTCTTAGGTAAATTTGAATCAGCAATTAAAGTTCTAGCAGCTTCCTTAAGAGTTCTATTTCTTCTTTCTGCAACCCCATTCTACTGAGGGGTTCTAGCTACTTGATATTACCAATTATCAAGGTACCGTAACCTTTAGTAGTTGTTTGTGAACTGTCTCCAAATGTGACATTTGGGCCTTCTTTCTTAGTGAATTCAGTGAGGAGTTCTTTGTTTCCAGTCAAGTGCCTTGAACATCCACAGTCCAAGTACCATGCTGTTCTTTTGTTCATACTCCTCATCTTCTTGTGGCCCAAAGGTACCTGCAATTATCAACCTTTAGGTACCCTTTCCATTTTGGGTCCTGAGAGGTTAGTTGTACCTTTAGGAACCCAAACTTGCCTAATTACCCTGATTGATTCAAGGTGGCTAAGTTGTTTTCCTCTAGCATCTATATACATTGTCTTTCCCTTAAATGTCTTTGGGAAAGAGTGTGTGAAAGTGTTAACTCTGTAAGTTTCAGGAGAGTTGTCATTTCTCCTGAACTTATAAGTTCTTTGTGCTACTTGAGGGAATCTTTGAGGATAGGCATATTGATGACCATTACCCTTTGGCATGAAGGGTTTTGGTTGTCTCATTTTATTGTGCCTTTGAGTAGGGTTGACCATAGGTCTGTTCAGTTGAGGTTTCCTCGGGGGAGTTGGCCTAGGCTGAACATACCTTGGACAACCTCTCTGAATATTGTTCAGATGAGTTGCCCTTCCACTGGGTCTACTCTGCTGAACAACATTCCTCTTGTATTCAAGGACTTTGGCCTTTTCCTTAGGTATGGGCCGAGTTCCCTGAAGCACTTGAGTGGGCATCTCATGCATTTTGCCCTTTCCTTTATTCAGTGGCTGAATTAATTCATTTTCAGCTTGTTGTGCCACTGATCTTACAAAGACTCTCTTAGTGTTACTTGTTGAAGCAACATTAAGACAAGGTGAAGATTCGAATGGATCAAATCCCAATCCACTCTTTTGAGCCATAGGTCTTTGGAAGCTCTGAATTTCCTCTATTGCTCTAGAGGATTTATTCATAGCAGACATCTTAATTTTCAGGCGCTCTTCACTTGACTTAAGAATATCATATTCATGTGAGAGGTTTTCAAACTTGGCTTGAAGAATATTAAGTTCAAAGTCTTTTCTCTTCTGAGTAAGCAGTTGATCATCAATCTGCTTTTGTTGGTCAACTATCCTAAGAGAAGCTTCCTCAAGTTCTCTCAAGACTTGTTGATACAACTCAGTAGTCTTGACATCAATTGCAGATTCACAAGGTTTTGCAAGTTCAATTGAAAGCCTTTCATTTTCCCTCACATAGTTATCATGAAATTCTTGTAATCTAGTGAAATCTTCCATCAACTTTCCAAAAGAAAGTCTCAGGTCGACCTCACTAGTGTTTTGTGATAGAAATGATGGTGAGCTAGAAGTAGAGGATACTTCATCCTCTTCTATGGCCATGTTGCACACATCATCATCATCACTATTTGAGAATAGTCCATCATTAGAGGAGTTGAAGCTTTCAGTAGATTCAGACTCATCACCAGCCATCATGGCCTTTCTATTGGTGAACTTCTTGTCTCTTTTAACTTGCCCCTCCTTTCTCTCTTTTGAGCTGAGTTCAGGGCAGCCATACTGGAAATGCCCTTTCTTTTTGCAATTATAGCACAGGTCTTCATCATCATCCTTCTTTGGATCATCTTTCCTTCTGGATGATGAAGGTCCAGCTCTGCTGGACTTTCTCCGATCAGAGTATTTGTCCTCTAATCTTCTTTCTTCAGGCCTTTTGTCCTCAGCCTTGGCTTCAGGAGAGTTGTAGCTTTTCATGACTTTGTTGTCTTGGTAGAATTTGTTGTATCTACCAAACCTTGAATTGAGTTGGTCAAACCTCCTTGCCATGAGGGCCATTTCTTCCTACATTTCAGCCTTAGAGACTGACTTGGATGATCTTGGAGTGGACTGCATTTCTGGTTCAACAACTTTGGCCTTGAATGCCACTCCTTTGGTTGGTAAGGAAGGTTCCTCAGCAGGATTTCTTCTGTTGAGGTCAAACTCATAGGCTTTGAGTTCTGAGAAGATTTGTTGCATGGGCATGGTGGAGAGATCTTTGGTGTTCTGCATCATCACAGAATATACATCCCACTTTTGAGTGAGACTTCTTAGAATCTTTAGTGCAACTTCTCTCCCGGAGTACACCTTGCCCAATGAGTTGATTTCATTCATTATATCTATGAATCTACCAGCAAACTTGTCAATGGACTCCTCAGGCTCCATTGTGAATTGTTCAAACTTCTGCACAACAACTTGGAGCTTATTCTCCTTGATTTTGTCTGTACCCTCACACATTTCAGCAAGAGTATCCCAAATTTCTTTGGCTGTTGTGCAATGGCAGACTCTCCCCATTACTACATGTGGAATTGTTTGGTAGAGAGTGTTCATTGCTAGATAATTTAGATTATCTCTCATTTTCTCCTCAGTGGTGAGGTCATCTTCACCCTTGGGGATTTCCTCCCTTATGTCAGCTCTTTGAGCTTCAGTCATTCTGGGATTAATTTGAGTGAATACAAAGGGTCCTCTTGCAAGATGTGTTGTTTGAATGAAAGTACTTGAAGCTAAATCAACACAGAAGTTATAGTGATTCAGAGACTCAAGCTCCTACATCCACTTTCCCTGATTTAACATGATAATTCCTTCACTCTTGGAATTACTTGTTTTATAGTGCCAAGGTGCACTTGATCAACCACACCACTCCTTGGTGCCTTGATCCCTAGGATATCAGAGTCCTAGTACCCTCTTCTCAACTCAGAATTGAATTGTTCTTCTCTCAACAGTCAATTCCTACCACTTCTACTACAACAACCTTCTATCTCTCTTTTGGAAAGGTATAAGGGTTGATGTTGGTTCCAACTAGGTTGAGATATCCTTTACAATGAGCTCAGTGTGTAAGGATATGATATCTCTCTAAGCTTTGTATGGATATATAATAAGGTTCAGCTTAGAAGAAGTGTTTGAAGACTAAGAATGTCTTTTGAGATCTTTTTGAGGCTTATGAGCTTTGTAGCTTCAGAATTGTTGATACTAGTTGGATTCTTAGTTCTTGCTTCAAATGGTCTTTACACTTCTGTATTTATAGACAAAATTGAGGATTTGCCCGTTGGAAAGACAACCTCAATTGTCTATAAATGTCTTCCTTGAACTCTGCAACTGGAAGACAGTTTGTTGATAGTGACATGTCCTTAATTTGGGAAGTAAATGGTTGTGAGCACTTTGTCTTGACTCTGAAGCACTCTTCCCAATGTCTGACTCCAAGATTCACTTGATCAAACATGGACATCACTTCTGATGATTGGTCCTATGATAAGGACAACATTCCTTATCACTTGGACAATTCTGCTTATCAGAATCAGCAGAGTTTGCTTGTCAACAATGTTGGCTTTAGCTCTTCAGATGACTTGGCTCTTGTCTCTTTACATGTGTATCTCTTGTTGATCTTTGATCATTCATGGCTTTAGATCAGTAGCCTTGACATTATCAGCACAGTTGGGCTTGTTCTTCAAACTGTTCTAGTTCAATTGTGCTGAGACAACTCTGTTGTTCACATCTTCTGATCCTTGACATATTCATCAGTAGACTTGGTCTTGATGATGCATTAAGTCCATATGATCTTCAAATAGATTGCTATACAACTGAGCTGACTTGATCAACACAGTTGTCCATTGAGTGCATTCAGTAGACCTTATGGTCATGTTTTGACTTTGAGCCTTGAGGGGACTTGATCCATGTGATCTTCTCGGCATGTGTTCCCCCTCAACTTGTGCATCTAACATACTAAGAGCTGCCTAACATTCCAGCTTCTCAACTAGCCTTAAGCTACATGTTTTAACATTCCTAGAACATGTTCATTCAAATGTGACCTATTGATTTGGCATGTCTTAAGGGGATTTTGGTATCATAATCAAAACTTCTCATTTTGTTCCCAACACAGCCCTATACGAAACGGGTGGTGCAAAAATTGAACCCTATACACAACGATATGTAAGGGTTGGCATGCTTAATTCAACCTAGAAGCAAGATGGGAGGTTCTTCCGCAAGAAAACTTGAAGAAGAATGTTTATGAAAATGAGAAATTGGGTATTGCGTTAATTTGGATATAATTTGAATGAAGGGTTAAAATTGGTATATCCCAATTTGGGTGAGGAGAAAAGGTTAATTTTACATGAAAATTAAATATGAAGTCATGGGGTAAAATTTTCAAATCAAACACTTGTTTTAAAATTTGGGAGATGGAATCTTGCAAAATATCGGCCCACATTAATTAACTGAGTTGTCGGCCCCATTAGTTATGGGGCCTATCAAACGCGGCCTAAAGGAAAATTAACATAATTTTAGTGGACATACAAATAAAAAAAGTGATAATACTTTTGGTGGACGGATGGAGTATATATAGTAACTAGTGTAAGACCCGCGTTATACGCGGGGTTGAAATAAATTTTATAATATATTTAAATGTACTAATTAAAAGAAAATTAAAATTGTATAGATTTGTAATTTAGTTATTCTATTAAAAGATAAAAATGAAATATTGTAGCAATATAAATTACATTTATAAATTTACTTATAAAAAAAATTAATATAATAAATTAAGTATAAATTGCGGAAAACTTCCTTGCAGACAACATTCGTTATACGTACGTTTACCTATTTTTTTTCATTTGAACACTTTTGTTCTTAACTCTAGAGGCTGCAATATATAATTGTTCGTGTGTGTGAACACAGGTTTCAGAGGTTAGACGCCTACCATGTAAAAAGACTGACATAGACAATGAAATATGAAATTGCATTCTTCAAAACTTTGCGGGAGTCGTGTCATCTGAAACACTCAATGTCATTTTTGGGATAAAAAATTTACTATCAACATTCATTCCAAAATAATTTGTCCTTCAACAATGTGATTTAAAGTATTGTAATAATCATCTAGTTTCATTACACAAATCAGAATTCAGATAATTGTTAATAACCAGCGTTATAGGGACAACTATTTTAAGAACCAATCGATGATTTTACAGATCAGAACACTTAAAAAAGTTGAAACATATATAGATTTGTAAATTTGTTAGTCTGTTAAAAAAAGATACCAATATAGATTACATTATATATATATATATATATATATATATATATAATATAACAAATAATTATAACTTATTTATAAAAAAAAAAATCAATATACGAAATTACAAATTGCGGAAATTTCCTTGTAGACAACATTTGTTGTACGCTTACATACTTTTTTCATTTGAATATAGGCAAAAAAAAAAATCAATCTACTCTTAATCTTGACTCTAAAGGCTGCAACATACAGTGGTTTCGGAAGGTAGACACCTACCATCAGAGATTGACCTTAACTTCTATTTATATATTGCAAAAAATAATAAAATTGGAAATTGTCTCCTTCAAAATTTTATGGGAGTCAGTGTCATCCGAAAAATAAATGTCATTTTCGAGATTAAAACTTTACTATCAATATTTATTCCCGAAAGAATTTGTGCTTTGATGATATGATTTTCAATTATTGTAACAATCAATTTAGTTCTATTGCACAAACGAGACTTCATATCAATGTTCAATCGATTAAATAAATGTAAATAAATGTCCTTATTGATAGTCGATTAATTTTCAATCGATTGAATATAAGAAATTTTATTACCATTAATTAATTTTTTGTGTATTAATCAACAATCTTTATTTAAAATTTATTTTCATATAATTTGAAATTTGAATTTAAGAATATTTTAGATGGATAGATGAAATTCGGTATTCGATTTTCTAAATTAAGTGTAATTTGAATTTAAGTAAATATTAATATAAATCTTTATAAATTGAATGTCAATAAATTTATTGATTGGTGAAAAACTTCATTTTAAACAATAAAATACAATTTTCTTATACTATAGGTGCTAACAGACTTATTAATACTTTCAACTTATCTATATGGTTGAGTAAGTTATCTTTTTATGAAATACTATAAATATTTAAAATTACTCACCATATTGAGAATTATGCTTTCAACTTATCTATGTGTTTGAGAAAGTTATCTTTTTATGAAATATTAAGTATGGATGACAATTTTATTAATGTATTGTTTGAGTTGTCATTCTACGTGCCCCGCAATGGAATGATACGGATCTAGGTACCACTCCCACCCTAAGTCTCGAACCCGTGCACCTTTTTTAATATATAATTACATAATTCAAAATAAATAAAGAAAAATGATATTAAAATGATATTTAATATTTCAAAATTTCTGAAAACGTTAATTACATAGTAAATGGTTGACTAAAACAGGATATTGCATAGTAAAGAAAAAATTAAGATAATTTATTTATGTCATGTAATTTGGTCTAACTCAATTGAAAAAAAATTAAGTATTTAATTTTTTTAATTTACATTCTTTTTGTCGAATTTTTTTTAAACTCACCGAAAATGAAGGAATAAATGGGGATTAATTTCGACCAAAATGATCCAATTTACGTCCTTTAAATTTACAAATTAAAAATTCAATTAAAATTCTAAAAATACCCTTAAAATTTCTTTTTAAATAATCCAAATTAAAAAATGGGTAAAAAAAAAGCTAAAATTCTACATTTCTAAAAATCTTAAAAATTTGTAAATTAAAAAACTTTCATTAGAATGAATTTGGAACCGTTTCACGGTCAATCAACTTGGAGCTGCGACTCAACCTCATCGGCTAGTTAGGAAACATCGTGGGATCCAAAGTTTTTTGGAGCTCAAACAAATCTTAATGGTGGACGATTCAGAATCAAATGAGATATTTAATGAGATATAAATAATTTTTTATCATTAATATTTAGAATTTTTTATTTTTATTGAGATTCTTCATATTTTTAATGAGACTTTTAATTATTATTTTTTTTAGAGTTTTTAATGAGATTTTATAGAATTTGTTATTTTTTAATTTACACATTTTTAGATTTTTAATATTGTATACTTTTTACTTTTTAGAATTTTGAATGAGATATTTATATATATATATATTAATTTTCTAACTTAAAAGACATAAATTGGACTATTTAACTGAAATTTCAATTCGTTCCTCAATTTTCAGTGAGTTTAAAAAAAAAAATAGGCAAAAAGAACGTAAATGAAAAAATGAAAACTTAATAAATTGGATTAAGATTAAGTTAAAGGATATATATTAAATAAAATATCTCAATTTTTTTGTCCAAATTATCTAATTGGAAATTTCATAATAAATGATGGGTCAAAATTACCAAACATATAGAATTATATTACTTTCTTCAATCTAAAATAAGTATCGTTTTGGTTCATTGCACGTATATTCAAAAAAAATACTCTATATGTTGATTTCTTACTATACCTTTGATAAATGATTATATATCTTCTTTAAAAAAAAACACATATTTATAAAGTGTAAAATGTCATCTAATTTGTAAAGAAAGCAAAATGTTAAAAAAATATATAAAATGATGATATTCAACAAAATGGGAGGGTGATATATATACGCTAGTTATTATAACATAGTTATATTAATTAAGTAATTAAATTTTTTTTCTATAAATTTTTTTTCTTAATTAGTAAGTAGGAGTATAAAGTATGCTTGTCTTTCAAAAAAAAAAAAAAGATTTTTTTTTAAATAAATATTGAATTTTTTATCAATTGACGTTATATTTAAAAAAAAATACAATATGCCTACACACCTACCACGCAATTAATAATCATGCAAAGTTTGATATTTGTTATGACAATTATTTTAAAGTTTACTGGTTTAATTAAATACGATAGTAATAAATATATAAAACTTTCAAATTTATTCTTACGTTATACAAATATGGTAATGAATTAAAAGACATAGTCAAACTTACCATATTCAATTTACATTTTTTTATTGTAATTAAAATTATAACTGAAAAATTAAAAGAAAATTATAACACAACCCAAATTAATATAGAATATGCCATATGCTATAATATTGTTTCCCTTTTATATGGTGTATATTATTATTAGTTAACATAATTTACGGATATAATTAAATACTCCTACTGAATACATAACTTGAAGGTATTTTAATGCAAATTAATGAGAAATTCTAATCTAATAAAATGTTAATGTGAGTTGAAAATTTTAAATAGATAACTTTCTTCCGTAAACGAACTATTTTATGGACCTAGAATATGCATCCTAATTATAAGCATATTTCTAAATATTGATTTGGAATAATACATTAATTATTTTCATCCTAATATAATTTTATAATTAAAGTGATTTCAATGCGTTTCTTTATTGAATGATTTCACACATTACATTATAATATGCATATTTCCAATTAAGGAGTACATGATAAGTTTGATTGTTAATTTGTACATTACAAATGACTCTATAAAATTTAGGGAAATTCTCAAATGCACCATGTGCACCAAAACAGGTTTGGTGCACATGCTTTTGTCCTTATCCTCTCACCCTAACTTCTTATTCTTTTTCTCTACTTATGGTTATAATTCCATTTTTTTTTTCTATTTATTAATTAATTAATTTATAATCCATTACTTTATTAATTAATTTACAATTCTCATCACTTAATTAATTAATTTACAATTCTCATAAAGCTGTTCAAATCTTTTCAAACTTTTTTTTTTCCGTTTTTTATTTCTTTTTTTTTTCGTTTTTTTTTTCTTTTTTTTTTTCCGTTTTTTTTTTCTTCTTTTTTTTTCCCTTTTTTTTTTTTCGTTACTCACTTCCACTTTTCAATAATTACTCATTTTTCAATAATAATAGTCCCTACTTTTCATTAATAAAATTTCCACTTTTCACTAATAACAGTTACCACTATTCAGTAACAAAATTTCCACTTTTCACTAATAATAATTACCACTTTTCAGTAACAAAATTACCACTTTTCACTATTAATAGCTACCACTTTTCAGTAACAAAATTTCCACTTTTCAGTAATAATAGTTACCACTTTTCAGTACCAAAATTTCCACTTTTCAATAATAAGAATTACACTTTTCAGTTAAAATATCTACCACTTTTCAACAATAAAAATTATATTTTTCAGTTAAAATATCTACCACTTTTCAGTAACAAAATTTCCACTTTTCAGTAATAATAGTTACCACTTTTCAGTAACAAAATTTCCACTTTTCAATAATAAGAATTACACTTTTCAGTTAAAATATCTACCACTTTTCAATAATAAGAATTACACTTTTCAGTTAAAATATCTACCACTTTTCAATAATAAGAATTACACTTTTCACTATTAATAGCTACCACTTTTCAGTAACAAAATTTCCACTTTTCAGTAATAATAGTTATCACTTTTCAGTAACAAAATTTCCACTTTTCAATAATAAGAATTACACTTTTCAGTTAAAATATCTACCACTTTTCAATAATAAGAATTACACTTTTCAGTTAAAATATCTACCACTTTTCAATAATAAGAATTACACTTTTCAGTTAAAATATCTACCCCTTTTCAATAATAAGAATTACACTTCAATAATAAGAATTACACTTTTCAGTTAAAATATCTACCCCTTTTCAATAATAAGAATTACACTTTTCAATAATAAAAATTACATTTTTAAGTTAAAATATCTACCACTTTTCAATAATAAGAATTACACTTTTCAGTTCAAATATCTACCACTTTTCAGTAACAAAATTTCCACTTTTCAATAATAAGAATTACACTTTTCAATTAAAATATTCAGTTAAAATATCTACCACTTTTCAATAATATGAATTACACTTTTCAATTAAAATATCTATCACTTTTCAATAACAAAAATTACATTTTTAAGTTAAAATATCTACCACTCTTCAATAATAAGAATTACACTTTTCAGTTCAAATGTCTACCACTTTTCAATAATAAGAATTACACGTTTTAGTTAAAATATCTACTACTTTCAATAATAAAAACTACATTTTGCAGTTAAAATATCTACCACTTTTCAATAATAATAATTACATTTTTCAATAACAAAATTTACCACTTTTCAATAATAAGAATAACATTTTTTTCAATTTTAACAATAATTTTAACGGTACAATTTATAATTAAATATACTCGTTTTAATTAATTAAGTTAACAATGATAACCATAAGCAAAATAAAAATGAAAATGATAGATTAATTAATAATTGTAAATTAATTAATTAATTAATTTAGTGATGAGAATTGTAAGTTAATTAATAATTGTAAATATTGGTCGATAAAAATGAGAACTGTAATTAATTAATAATGGTAAATTAATTAATTAATTAATTAAGTAATGAAAAGTGGTAGATTTTGTTATTGAAAAATGTAATTATTATTATTGAAAAGTGGAATATATTTTAAATGAAAAATGTAGTTTTTATTATTGAAAGTGGTAGATATTTTAACTCTTATTATTAAAAAGTGGTAGATATTTTAACTTAAAAATGTAATTTTTATTATTGAAAAGTGGTAGATATTTTAACTGAAAAGTGTAATTCTTATTATTGAAAAGTGGAAATTTTATTACTGAAAAGTGGTAGATATTATTATTGAAAAGTGGAAATTTTGTTACTGAAAAGTGGTAGCTATTATTAGTGAAAAGTGGTAATTTTGTTACTGAAAAAGTGGTAATTTTTATTAGTGAAAAGTGGATATTTTATTAATGAAAAGTAGAAACGAAAAAAAAAATTATTAATTAAAAAATAGAAACGAAAAAATAAAAACGTGAAAAAAGAAACGAAAAAAAAAATTGTTAGTGAAAAGTGGAAATTTTATTAATGAAAAGTAGAAACGAAAAAAAAAAGGAAAAAAAAAACGTGAAAAAAAAGGAAAAAAAACAATTAATGAAAAGTAGAAACGAAAAAAAAAAAAGGAAAAAAAAAGGTGAAAAAAAAAGGAAAAAAAAAGAAACGAAAAAAAAAATTGTTAGTGAAAAGTGGAAATTTTATTAATGAAAAGTAGAAACGAAAAAAAAAAGGGAAAAAAAAAACGTGAAAAAAAAGGAAAAAAAAACAATTAATGAAAAGTAGAAACGAAAAAAAAAAAAGGAAAAAAAAAGGTGAAAAAAAAAGGAAAAAAAAACGTGAAAAAAAAAGGAAAAAAAAATTATTAGTGAAAAAAAAAAGAAGTTTAAAAGGATTTGAACCTTTGACCTCAGGCTTATGAAGAGTATCTATAACCACTAGAACATTCATTACTTAGTTATATTTATTTGCCTTTATGAATAGATATAGGATTGACCTGTGCATTAGTGTGCACGTGCACACTGTGCACAGGAGACCAACTCTAAAATTTATATTTTTATAAATTTGTAAATTGATTGTGAATGAAAAATGAAGAGTGAACCGTCGTCTGATTGATATGGTTAGGTTTGAGACGCGCTATTTGAATTGTTTAGATTTCTCGAATGAAGAAACGAAAATGAGAATTAAACGATAGAATTTTTACAAAAATACATACAATATACGACATTGACAAAAGGGCTTAGAAATGATATGGGCAAGAGAATTTCTCACTCGCAAACGTAAGAGTGGTGTATGACATTCAATAGGTCTCATCACATCCCTTCCTTCAAAATCAAATTACATAATCAATCAATAGAGAAAAAAACAGAGAGATTCTTGCGTTGAAGAACTGAGATCGAGGATTAGATTCAATACATACAATATACGAAGATGACAATGAATTCTACATAATTTCTGCAAATAACCGAAACAATTAAAGAAAAGGAAATGAAATGAAATTTATGAAATGAAAGAGAAGAAGATGAGACTTATATAGGCATAAGCTCCTGTTATATAGGAGATTGAATTTAGATCTAATGGTTAAGATTAAATCTTTAAATGAATGGTTAAGATTAAAGGAAAAAAGTGAAATGGATGAGAGTGGAGGAATTTTGAAATGAGAAGATTTAGAGGAGAGAGGTTGAGGTAGGAGTGATGTGAATGTGACATGTGTCCTTAAAGAAGTTTGTAAATATATATATATATATATATATATAGATGATACCGATGGTGGGTTTCTTATGGAACCAACCACGTGTATAAATCACTTGTACATTTTAGCATGTACAAGTATTTTATGCTTGTGGTTGGTTCCATAAGAAATTCATTTTCTAATTTCATATCAAAAGTGTGTTCAGTTTTATTTTATGCCCACAAAAAATATATTTATTATGTTTAAATAGTTAACTTTTAAAATATATTTTCTAATTTATTAACAAGATTGAGTATCTACCAATAATATTATTTACTCCTCGTTACCCACATATTTTTTAAAACATATATAAAAAAAGTAAGCACACTTTTGGTGGATAGAGGGAGAATAAAATCTTGAGGATTATAAATTCAAAATTTTAAAATTTAGTGGTTTTAAAATTCTATTAACCGATATGTTTTGTGTTTATTTTTTAGGTAAGTAGAGTAAAATTTAACTTTATATTATAGAATTAATAGGTATTTATATACTATTTGTAAGTATTTATAATGTTTAATTTTATAAGTATTTATAGGGTATAATTTTAAAATTTTAATTCTAAATTCTAAATTATAATGGGGGGTTGGATTAGAAATTCAAATTTACAATTAAAAAAAAAAAACCCTAAATGAATACATCAAATGTCTACCCATCTGATCTCTGGTGGAGCCAAGCATATTCATGATAAGTCTGTTCAGTTTTTTTTACACAAATAATTAAATTTTATAACTCTGTGTCAATTCAAATAAAAATTATAAAAATGAATGGAGGGAATAAAAAACACTATATTGATTCTTAATTAGATTGTTCATTTGACTTTAAATCTTTTAAAAAAAGTAATGACATTTAATGTAATTTTAAAATATTTGAAACTAATAATTTTTTTTTTGTCATTTTAGAAATGAGCAACCAAATAAGAGGTAGACTGAAATGAAAAAATAAGAGGTAGACTGAAATGAAAAATGAACAATTTAATTAGAGACAGGGGAAGTATCTTCTAATATTATATATCATATAAAAATATTTCTCATTAAATTATTCATTTTATTATTTTGAGCGTAATTTGTTAAATTACTCATTTTTATCAGCAACTATACCTCTTTTTCAAATTAGTTTTCACATTTTTTTTCAATATATTTTACTTTAGTTTTCACACCAATATTTTTATTTCGTCATTTTTACCCAATAGTTTTTAGTTTCATGTCCAGTTTAGTGTGGAAACTAATTTGAGACAATAAAGTGTTTTAATAACACAAAACTGTGGTTAATTACAACGCAGTTCCATATAGGAGTATTTATTTTATTATATAATTAATTGATTTAATTAAGCTCAATTATATTTGAAAGAAGAATATTTGAGACCAATTTCATGTAGCTTGTGGCCTCAGAAAATGACTCATGTGAACTCTAGCACAATTTACATGGGTAAGTTTATTTATGGGCTCTGTAGTATAAAAGGTGAATTAATTAATGGGTCTGACTGACTATATGCACCTCCATTTCAGTTTGATGCACTCCCCCATCACTCCCCCGATTTATACACCCCCCCTAAATTGGCACACACCCACCCTAAATTGTCATAAATACCCTCCCTTCATAAAAACCCTATTACTACACACCCCCCAAGCCCTCATCTTCTTCACCCCTCATCTTCTTCCTCCCCATTTCCTCCAACCCATCCCCTCCTCACCACCACCCACCAGTCGCGACGACGCCCACCCCAATCCACCCCCTCCTCACCACCACCCCCGTCGCCGGCGCCCTACCCCACCCTCCGTCGCCAGCCCCTCCCCTCCACTCCAGTTTTCTGAAAAAAAAATAAAAATAAAGAAGCTTTGCGGCCGCGGGGCCGCCTCGTTCATCGGCCGCCGCGGCCGCCCCCTTCCACAAGCGCACCCTCGCCGCCGCGGCCCCCACTCCCCGCCCCCGCCGTCGCATCCCCGTCCTTCCCTCGCCTCCCTATTTTGGAAACCCCAATTGGGTATTTCCTCCACCTCACACAGCGGCCGCCGCCACCGTCGGTCACCGCCCTCGACGCCGCCCCCATCGCCACGCCACCGCGAGCCCGCTGCCGCCCCCTTCGCCACGCCACCGCGAGCCCGACGCCCCCCTCCCTCTCCCCCAAATTTCTGTAAATTCCCCCCTCCCCGCAACCCCGGCCCGTCCGTAACCCACCCCACCTCACCCCCGCCGTTCACGGCTTCGGTCCACCCCACGCTGCTTCGACCGACCTCGCCGCCGCCCCAGGTATGTAAATCGGCCCACCCAACCCCACGCCGCTTCCTCTCTCTTTTTTTGCCAGCTCGATTTTGATTTTTTAGGGTTTTCTGCATAGATGCAGAACCCCTTTTTTTTCCTTTTTTTTTTTTCAATTTCGACACTGTAATGTCGACCACGTACACTTTCGTTGCCAAAATGTTGTCGACGAGAATGCGTATGGTCGACATTACAGTGTCGATTTAAAAAAAAAAAATTAAAACTTTTTGATCGACCTTTGTTGGTCGACCGTATACATTCTCGTCGATAAATTGTTATCGACGAGAATTTATACGGTCAACCAACAAAGATCGAAATTTTTAAAAAAAGAAATTAATTTTTTTTTCGTTAAACCAGTGTCGATCATATAAACTCTCGTCGATAAATTGTTGTCGACGGGAGTATATATGTTCGTCACTGGTTTGACGAATTTGTTTAAAAAAATTGTTAGTTTTCTAAGTTTTTCTAAGTGTATATGGATGAAATGCGGTCGTTTTGTTGGTCGATTTGTTGTTATTGAATTTTTTTTATTTTTTTTAGTTTTTGGTCACCGGAAAAAATGGTGATGGTTGTCGGAAGTTGTGATTTTGGAATAAGGAGAAAGAAATGACATAGGGGTGCGTTTAGTAGGGAGGGTGCATCTAGTATGCTGTATTTTAATGTATTTTAATGAAGGGTATTTTTGGTTTTTTACCCTATTATTTTATTAATATATTTAAAGGGGGAGTGCATCTCTCCGAAATGGAGGTGCATATAGTCAAACCCTTAATTAATCTTAAGTAGAGTTGGCAAATCGGGCCGCTAAGCCCAGCCCATCTCAGCCTATTGGATCAAGCGATGTTTGTGGATTGGGTCGGACCAGTCCATAAATTAGTCGAGCCTATAAAATGTGAGCCCAGTCTAGTCCATCCTAGTCCGCTGGACTAGCGGGCCGATCCAGCCCATGAAATAATTTTGTTTAAAAAATATTTTTAGTAAAAATTATATATATAAAATTGTTATGTATTGATCACATACTCACGTATCATTTTTATTTATACAAATAATTATAATTAAAAATATGCAATACTAATGTATTAACTTTATATAATTCATTAATGGTCATAACTAGTATAGCATTACACTATATAACAAACTATAAATAATTCATAAGTTCAAATTTTAAAATCAAAACAAAATAAAATAAAAACACAAAAATATTTAAATATAAGATACTTTGCTTATTTTAATTATCTATTTATCTAAAGAAAAAATATTGATCGGACTGAATTCATCCTAGTCCATTAGATCCGTCGGGCTCATCGGATCGGGCAGAATAGACTCAGTTCTATATGAGCCTCTAATTTTAGAGCCCAACTTATACTAGATTTCAGGTTGGACGGGCAGATCAATCGAGTCGGGCCCACCCAAATTGACGGCTCTAATCTTAAGTTAATATCAATCCTCAATCACTTATGACAAAGTGGGATAGCTCAAGTGGTTAGAGCACCACTACCTAGGCCTTAGGTCCTGAGTTCGAGTCATGGAGGGGAAAAATTAAATGGATGGATATTTAACTTTCCATCAAATCCTCAATCACTTATAGTGCATTTTTTGGAACTACTCTTGGAGTTTGTTAGTTTTGAATTTTTCAGTACTTTTCTTTTTTGGGGTGTATTGGTGGTGGATTTGTAGGATTTTTTTGGACTTTCAAAATCTAGGGTATTCAATTTGGATTTTAAAAAGTCTTTAAAAATTTTGAAATATTCAATATGAATTTTAAAAAGTCTTTAAAAATCTTTAGTTATTCAACGGTTTATGAATTTTAATACTCTATGAATTTTGTTGGATTCTACTCCAAAAATATAAATAAATTGCACTATCCAAAATCTCTTCTAAAAACAAGAGAATTCAACGGATTCTCTTGACCCACCCGCGAGCTTTGGGTCAGGTCAAATTCGCCCCATATTGAGTTTGGGTCTTATGCCCCCGGCCCAAATTAATATATAAACTTTATATAGTATATATATATATTTATATATGTATATATATTTTATTTGTAAAATATTTTATATTATATATATATATATATATATATAATACGAAGTATTAATTTTAAAAAAAAATGTTTTCACATTAAAAAAAATTCTTTGCATCAATATCGGAGTTTATAAAAATCTATGTAAATCAATAAAAAAAATATATTTTACAATTCTGTCAAGTCTATGAAAATTCATATAAATCAATAAAAAAAAGTCAGTAAAACTTTGCAGGGAGTTTGTGGATTTTATAAATTCACGTACTTTTTAAATAGAATCTTAATTGAATACACACTCCTTAGTCACTCGCTCTATGATTAAGAGGGTATTTGTTGTATTCAAATTATGAACTTGCGATTTTGAAAGTTGTTAGTTGTGTTTGTAAACACAATGTAAAAGTGTTTATCCCTTGATTGTTTACCAACTAAGTTGTAATTTCCTTTTATCTGTCCTCACCTATTGTACCTATTTTGATACACACATTTACTATAAAAAAAACTTTTCAAACTAAAGATCTAAATTTAAATTAATTATGACTTCAAAAAAAAAAAAATTAATTAATTATTACTGAATGTTATCTACCCTTTGTGACAATATAGTTGTATACATGTGCCTATTACAGTATGTTGTTTGACTTCTTAATTTTAATTTTTTTTATTCATATTAATTGTTGTGCAGTGTTGTCTAATTTTAGAATAGGCGTGGATAAAAATGGATCTATGGTTGATTGAAGAATTGTGGAATAATTGAGAAGAATTTGTTACAGGAGATGGTTAATTAAAATATAGTAATGATTAATTTATTTTAAATCTCACTATTTCTTAGTACAATGTATGGTGAAAATGAACTAATCATTTTTATTCTCATTAATCATCAAAATTATCTTATGTACATCTTCCTACCAATATTTCCATTGAAGATTAATTTTGGATAAAGTCTCTTAAATTTATATTGAATGATACATAAACTAAATTACAATATCACATGCAATTAGAGACGATAATGGGCAAGGCTAATCGACAGAGCCTACGAGTCGGCCTATTAAAGCTCGTCTCGATTTGTTTATTAAACAAATCGATTAAACAAATCGAACTTAAATTTTTTTAAAGTCTATTTAGTTAAATAAGTCGAACTCAAGCTTTTTCGTAGGCCTTTTAAACTCAACTTATTTAACTTTATTTATATATAAATATATAATATATAAAAATATAAAATATATGTGATAATTAAATAAATAAAGTAAGACTCAATCAACCAGTGCTGAGTTTTTACTTTAAGTTTCTAAAAAAAATAAATAAAGTAAGGAAGTTTAGTAATACTAACTACTTAGTAATTATATTACCCTTTGTAACAGTTGAAAAAAACACTTGAATATTTTTTTTGGGAAATTTGATAAATTTTTTATTGCTTTTATTTCTTCATTTGAAATTTAAAGAGTCGATTTTATAATTTGATGACAATAAAATGTTGTATGAATTTTTTTTTAAATATACTAATAGAACTAAAAATGTTTTTAAAAGGCGGTTCAGATCAAATTTATTTATTAAAAAAGTTATAACAGACAATGACCAGGACCAATGACCAGGACCTAAAAATTATGAAATTAGACCTTTTTTTTTTTTTTTTTTTTTTTTAAGTTTACTGATCCATTTTCATCCCTACGTTCAGTTATGATTAACCCGACCAATAAATAATTGACTTTACTAGCTATAAATAACATATTTTGATAGATTTTTTCTTCTTCTAATTATTATTGAAATTTGTTATTTCCCAGTTGAATAATTTATCCAACTAATTCAAAACAACAAAAAAAAAAAAAAAATTAAAATTAATTCACAGTAACAATAGACAAATAGACCAATTAAAAATTAATTAATTAATAATTCTTTTCCTGGAAAATTACATATACAAATAAATGGATATATATATATATATATATTAATATTATATTATCGATTTTAATTGTGTTAAAAACATCTGCCTAACAATAGAATAGGACATGAAATAAAATGGTGGTGTTCGCAATGATAATGTTTGTCCATAGAATATGGAGTACACAATTATGGCATGGTTGTACAATTACTACTCATTAATCTATACTTTGATGTCACTTTTAATTTTTCACAACATTAAGAAAACAATGTACTTCGTCCGTTCCAGGATAAGATTTTCACTTTTCTTTTATGAATGTTTCAAATAAGTTTCTCATTTCATTTTTTTTCCATTTTTAACATATTATTTTCTCTTTTTCAATCACATCACTTATACTTTATTCTATTATTTTATAATACTTTATTTTATACTCATTTATTATTTTCTCTCTCACCATCACATCACTCGTACCACATTTATTATTTTATCATATTTCTTAATCAAAACACCCAAAAGAAAGGAGAAACTTATAAGGTGGAAGTATATATTACTAATAATTATGGGTATAAAAATGCCCAATTCTCCGGGCACGTGTTTTAATGAATATTGATTATTTTATGTATAAAGTAGATAAGTTGAAGACTTGGAGGTATGATGGGATGTTGTGGGTCCATTTATAGATAAAGTGATTGTTTATTAATAAAGTCAATTGTCAATTTAAGTAAATAAGCGAGGTTTGAAGGATAGAAATAAAGTAGTGTGAATAGTAAAATTTTCAAATAAGAAATGAAAATAATAAAATTGAACAACCTCAAAAAAAATAGTGAAAATTATAAAATTAGACGGAAGAAAGTATTTTTTTTTATTTTGAAGTCTCAAATCTGGTAAAGACGAATTAATTCGAAGGACCAATATATTCACCCTCTCCTCCCCAATAGAATTATCTTATATGTACTCCTATGTTATTATCCATTTTATTAATGGAAGAGGATAAAATTAAAAATATTTTGTAACCGTGTAAAACAATTAAAGAGGGCCGGGGAGTAATAAAATAAATAAGTTGAACGTTAATCACGCCCTTTAGTGTGGGACATTTATCATATCTTAAGAAACTTCAATGTGTTAGCACACTTGTCTATTAACTTTTCAAATTCTCACGATTGAACTGGAGCAAATTAATATTTCGAGGTGGATAATAGAAGTTGCTATGATGCATCTATTTAACTATTTTAGTTAGGGATATTTTATCTTTTGTCCTTAAAATAAATAAATAAATCCATACCCTCTTATGGCAGTTGTCACCATAATGAATTTGCAATAATGATTTATTCTCACTATGGAGTTGACTACACCTATATAATTCCATGGACCTGCTCCTTTTTCACATGCATCTTCATGAACTAGGTTTTAATTAACTACTCATTGCTATGAGCTATAATTATATATACTGCACTAGATTTGATAAATGCCAATGTCTCATTACATGTAATAAATAACAATTTAAGACCATTAACAAAATTATATCAACAACTTATAATAGAAAATGAAGAATATCATGCATTAGTCATTCTTAACTCCGGATGTCAATGCCTGATTTGAAAACTTTGAAAGATCAATTAGAAATAACATCGTCTTCAACGAGACAGGCTCATGAGATTCTTGTAAAAATGGTTGAAAACTCAATATTCTAACATTTTTGCTACTCATTTCACGATTGGGAACGTGCACACTGCACCGTACCTCTTGAGTGTTTACCCACTACTTTGTAATCTCTCTTTGTTTTTTTTTTTTTTTTTGTACATTTTATTTACGGACTTTTGAGTACCCTTTGTACTCGAGATTTATACCACACTTTCTTTTCAAAAAGGAAAACTATGAATGATCGATCACCATTAATTTAACCCCCACATATCTAATCCAAGTTTATTAGCTGGCGAAATTTTCAAAACAATCATATTCTATTGACTATTGTATTTGTACATACATTGAGTTATGAAGTTTGCTAGACGATAACATGACCCATGATTATGACTTATATAGATGTTATTGGACTTTTTTTTGATCGAGTTTGATTGACTTTTAGGTTACGATCATATAACCTCATTATTTATTAATCGTATCTTGTATCAAACGAAAAATAGTAGATCTTCTCACTTGGTAGTGCCTCAAATCGATAATTTTTGACAAACTAGATCAATAAATTTGTGTTCTTTATATTTTTTTAATCTTTTTTCTTCCATAATGGCGATTTATTTCCTAACTGTATTTGAGTTGGATCTATTATTTCCATAATCAAATGTGTGTTTTTATAATATTTTTATTTTGTACGGATATATGATATGATATGTTGGCTAATTCCACACAAATTATTGTGATTGGTGGAAAAATTGATGCAGAGGCCAGCTGTAAATATATAATGTAAGTGGTGGTTCAGTATTGAAAATCTTTGCCAATTCTATGGTCGATTCTCGACGTGACACCCCATTTATATATGTTGCATATTGTGAAAATATAAATCCAAGTGTCTGTGAAAATGTAAAAGAACATGACTAGGATTTTTAAATTTTGAGGTTTGAAATTTTTTATGAATTTTAAAATTTTGATAGGGTTATAATTTACTTTATGTTTTATGGTGAATAAATTAAAGTAGATTGTATTGAGAAAAATATGTAATATGTTTATTTATGTGTCGATTATTGTGAGATTTGAAATTCTGAATTTGGAAATTTTAACTTGTATAAGACGAAGATCGTAAAGTCTTAGACCATTTGTGTACGTCTCGAAAAAAATACTTCATGGTATGTTTCTTTTGAGATTAAGGTGTATAAGAGAAGTCCTGATTTTAAAATTTTGAGATCGATTTGAAATCCTTGATAAATAGTAAAAGTGTGCATTTATTTTAAAATTTCAATAGAATGAGATTTTAGTATATATATAAAATCAATTGGTGGATGAATTATTTTAAGATGTGTAAAATAGATTATATTGAGAAAATAATAATATGTTCATAGGCAATTTTATACTTCATCTGTTCCGGTGAAAACTACCCATGAACTTTGGGCACAAAGGTTAAGAAATATGATAGAATAAGTGGATGTATCAGAGGTGATGCTATTAAAAAAAGAGAGAAGAATATAATGAGATGTGAGATTGAGTGTGATTGAGTGTGATTTTAAATCTTTAAAAAAGAGAGAAGAATATAATGAGATGTGAGAAGAATAAGTAAATTTCATTGAGACGGACGGAAAAATAAAGTTGGATAGCGTTCGCTGAGACGGATGGAGCATGTGGATTGAGTGTGATTTTAAATCTTTAACTTGTACGAGACGGAGATCGTAAAGTCCTAAATCTAGCGGTGTGAGTCCCGAAAAAACATACCATCCAGATATATTTCTCTTTAGATTTAGGCGCGCAGGGAAGTTATTACATCCAGATATATTTCTCTTTAGATTTAGACGCGCAGGGAAGTTATTACTTTGAAATCCTTTGATGGAGTAGTAAATATGTGTATTTGTTTTAAAATTTTAATAGAATGAGATTTTACTTTATATCATTGTGAGTTATTTATAGATAATTTTATGTGTCGACTTTGAGTATATAAATGTCTTGCTTGTATGAGACAAATATCATAATGTCCTAAATGTATCCGTGTGAGTCTCGAAAGACGTGTGCTCTTATTAACATGTTCTCTAAGCTCATGTAATATGAACCGTCAGATGATTACTTTTCTTAATTAGGTGCATATTAAAATGTTATTAATTTTTTAAATATGTGTACATATATTTTGGATACGATGGAGTATATATTATAAAGTACTCCATAATATTTAAAAGTCATTTATGGACTTGATTTTTTTTTTTTACAGTAAAACCATCAATTTATTAATAGCATGTGCAAGCGATATGGGAAAGGCCATTCATGCACAGAGACTTGACCCAACATAAAGAACTAAAAAAGAAACTAATAATTCTCGCAAGAGTATGTGCTACTAGGGGTGTCAAATGGGCCGGGCTGGCCCGGTACCAGCCCATCGGGCCACGTGCTTTTGGTGGGCCAGCCTGGCCCGACCCGATTGTTCTCGGGCCTGTAAAACTGAAGCCCAGTCTGGCCTTAGGCGGGCTGCCGGGCTATCGGGCCAAAATGACCTGATTCTTCATAATTTAAAAAAAAAAAATTATATTTAATTTTGTTAAATGATCAAAATGGGCCATGAAAATGATTCAAAATTAATACAATAATGCTATTCACCACAGCAACAATGCCATTGCCAACAGGCCCAACACACAACAAACTAAGTCAAAGTCATCATCTTCCAAATTGATGTTAGAATCCATATATTCTGCCATCAATATCATTAAAGAAATTAGCATACTACATATTTATATAGTAATAGAGCCTACTGTAATAGAAATTATGCACACACATTACCATATACCATATATATTATGCACATTGCACACGCAGCACACCTCACATTTACATTATATATTATATAGGTCTACTGTAATTCTGTAAAAGAAATTAGCAATGTATATATATATATATATATATATTGTAATTTACCATATACATATTAGAATCTAATTTAATTCACTGTAGTAAAATTCAACTACCATAATAATCAAACAAATTAGAATCTAATGTAGTAAATTTAAAACATAAAATTTAATTCACAAAATTCATAGCCAGATACTAAGAAATTCAGAATCTCTTATAGTCATATGACTCATATTACATATACTTAATTTAAACTCAATTCACACTGCACAGAATCTCAAAATCTCAAAAAATTCAAATCACAAAATCAAACATCAATTCAAAAAATCAAACCACTTACCGACTGGAGGAGTGGAGATGGGAGTGGCCGCGCACGAGTAGTCGGCGACTTGGCGTGCGCAGTGGGCGTGAGTAGCGTGAAGGTTTGCGACCGGCGTGAAGGTGTGCGGCCGGCGTGAAGATGTGCGGCCGGCGTGGAGGTGGGAGTGGCCGGTGGTGTGGGCGGCTGATTTGAGATGAATGACAAAGGCGAGGAAGCTAGGATTTTTTATTTTAATTGAATATAGGTTATACAACAAGAAGATCCTTTCTGCCTAGGTTTTCCACTTTTTTAGATTTTATCAATTAAATATAAAAAAAAAAAAAAAAAAAAATATCCGGGCCAGCCCGACCTGGGCCCGACCGGCCCGACAGGCCATTTGGGCTGGGCCAAAACGGCCCGATTTTTTTTAGGCCTATATATACCAGGCCCAGCCTGGCCTGTTTGTCGGGTGGGCCGGGTCGGCCCATTGGGCCGGGCTGATTTTGACACCCCTATGTGCTACATAATTAAGGTTCATGATTTAGTACTCAACCCACCGTCACTTAATGTAAACCTGGTGCCATCCACGTTTTACCAAAGAAATTATGTGTCCGTACACCACTTTCAATCATTTTCTTGTCTACTAATTAATTAAACACGGATTTCCAGCCTACTCGCATTGAAATCCTTTTTTTTTTTTTAATAAATAAAAGCGGCCATTAAATCCTACTCCCTCCGTCCCATAAAGATAGCCACATATTCCTTTTTTGGATGTCTCAAATTATAGCCACATTTCCTCTTTTACTTTAGTATTAAATGTTTTATTGTCAATTTTACCCATAATTTATAAGAGTAATTAATGCTTAACATATTTTAGAGTATTAGATTTCAAGGGTAAAATGGGCACATTAGCTCAATTTGAATGCATTTATTGATTTTTCTTAATTTGTGTGCAAAGTCAAATGTGGCTATCTTTGTGGGACGGAGGGAGTATTAAAATATCATTAATTAATTCTTCCTACTAGCTACGACAAAGTGGGATAGCTCAAGTGGTTAGAGCACCACTACCTAGGCATTAGATCCTGGGTTCGAGTCATGGGGAGGGAAAAAGGGATTGGTATTTAATGTAATTCAAAAAAAAAAAAAAAAAAAAAAAATTCTTCCTACTAGCTACCACATCAAAATAATGTCTTCCGAGAATTAGGTGCCCAAGATTGATATCTATGAAATATTCTGGTACACAGATTTAAATATATTATAAATTGTTTAATTAAAATTTTGATTCGTCATATTAAAATTAAGTTAAAATTATATAATTAAAACAATTGTATCATACAATTAAGTGCAAATAAGTATATAATGTAATATTACTATCTGGATTATGATCAGTGTCTCCAATAATAATTATTGTAAGAAAGAGTCCATTAAAAGACCAGCGGCCGCTGCATCCCAATTATAAGAGATCAGCCCATTAAAATGCATTTAGTCTTGCAGTTTCTACTAGAGCCGTCAAAATGGGTTAGACCCGTTGGGCCAGTCCGCCCCGCCACTAAAAACAGGTGGATTGGACCAAGATTTTCTAGGACTGCTAAGAGGCGGGCCGACCCATTTGGGCCGCGATCTTAGGCGGGTTGGGGTGGGTTGACCTGTCATTTTTTTTATTAAATATTTTATTTAATTAAAAAATATAAAAAAAAAATACTATATAATAAACCTAACTAAAAGCAAAAATCCTGCAACATTTTTTTCCCTTCTTTCTTCGTTTTAAAATTTTCTGTACTCATAATACCCTATTTTATAGTATATATAATATACGTATGTTACTGTTTGTAATAGAGTAAAAAATTATTTACGTCCCGTAACTTTTAACTTTTTTGAAAAACGTCCCAAAAAAGTTAAAATTTTAATTTACGTCCCATAACTTTTTCAATTGCTTAATTTACGTCCAATTTTTGCTAAAAATCCCCAAATTTATTTAAATGGGACGTAAATTGAGCAATTGAAGAAGTTATGGGACGTAAATTAAATTTTTAATTAAAACGGGACGTTATGCGAAAAAGATAAAAATATTCAACAAATGTGTACAATTCATTATAAAATAAATGTAGTTTATGTTATACAATAAAAAAAAAAATTCATTTATTTATAAATTAATTATTCATAAATTAACTTATTTTAATATAAAAAAATTTATTTATTAATAAAGTAATTAATTATTATAAAAATCAATTAACTTACCTAATTTATTATTAGAAAATTTATTAACTTATCTAATTAGAAAAAAATTATAATTACAATATAAGTATTATAAAATTATTTATTTTAAAGTAATCAAATAAATATAAAAATTAATCTAAGTATTACACAAAGTAGGTCCACATATTTTTGTACGAACTAATATCAAATTAAAAATTATAAAATAAAAATGAATTTTTTTTTTTAACAAATTGTTAAAAAATATATTGTTTATCATCATCTTTTAATTACCGTGGGTAAGGGGTGAGAATTTTGGATATATTTGAATATTTTTTGATTTATTTGAGAATTTTAAATATTTGTGGAATTTTGTATTTATTTAAAATATTAAAATAATTGTTAAGTTTTAATAAGAGTTTTTGACCATTTTAATAAAAAAAAATTATTTGGGATTTTTATTATTTTAAAGATAAAATTTATATTTATTTGAGTATGTTAATTGATGTTTTAATTTTTTTTTTGATATTATATTTTTTTTTGATATTATGAAAAATTATTTACTTATTTAAATATTATTCTAAATTTATTTTCATATATTTTAAAATATTATTTATTATTTTAATTAATATTCATAATTTATTTTATAATACTTATATTGTAATTATAATTTTTTTCTAACGTAGGTTAATAATTTTCCTAATAATGAATTAGGTAAGTTAATTGATGTGTACAATAATTAATTCATTTGTGAATTTATGAATTATTTTTTTATTTGATTGTATAACATAAATTACATTAATTTTATAGTGAATTGTACACATTTGTTGAATATTTTTATCTTTTTCGCATAACGTCCCATTTTAATTAAAAATTTAATTTTCGTCCCATAACTTTTTTATTTGCTCAATTTACGTCCCATTAACATAAATTTGGGGATTTCTAGTGAAAATTGGACTTAAATTAAGCAATTGAAAAAGTTATGGGACGTAAATTAAAATTTAAACTATTTTGGGACGTTTTTCAAAAAAGGTAAAAGTTACGGGACGTAAATAGTTTTTTTCTCGTTTGTAATATATTATACAATTAATAATAACAGTATTCCTATTAGTTTTTTGTTCTTAATTAATAATTATAATTCTTCATATTATTCCTATTATCTACAATAGATTAAAAATATACTGAAAATAGACCTCTTTTGCATACCTCTTTTGGGTTTCTTGATGAATATTATTGTTCTTAATTATACACTGAAAAATCTGGGACCAAAATTGTGTACAAAAGAGGTATATTATTGTTCTTAATTATATATTACTGTAATTTTTTATATTTCTTGATGAATTTAATAATTAGCCCGCCCATTTTTGGGTTGGGTTGAGGTTTTCGCAGCCCGCCTGACAAACGGGTTGGCCCGCCCCACCAAATGACGGACTTTTACGGTTTTGGCCCACCATGCCTGGCCGGCCCATCTTGACAGGTCTAGTTTTTACGCATATTCTCCATTTTGTTTCAATAGTTTATACTGAATTCGGCTTATTCAAGGTAAGTAATTATTTTTAAATTTAATTTATATTTTATTAAATGTGTTTATTTATACTAATATTTGTTTTGTTTATCGTGTTTAATTTATGAATGAATTTATTTGGATTTATAACTTATAAGTTATGAGTTAGGGTTTATATAATAATTACTAAATTACTATCTACTTCAATTAGGAATAAGTTATGAATTAGGGTTTGTATTATAATTGTTAATTTGCTACATTATGTTAAATTAATATAGTTTAAAATTTGAAATACATAATTGTTTTGAATTTCTTTTTTTTTTTTATTGTAGATTTATTGTGAAATTATATTTGCTAATTTGTTAAATTATGATTGCTAATTTACTATCTAATTAAATTAGGAGATGACGAAAGATAAATTTTTGTCAAAGAAACTCAAGACAACGAAAAAATAATTCGATCTTCGAGAAAGATGTATGGGTGATCAGTTAGTATTGAGAAAGATGGGCCATTTTGTTTGTTTGTTACTTATGTAAAAGATAAGTTGTGAAATAGTATGGGTGATCCATTATTCAATGATAGTTTGATTACTTTTGTTGACATTGATGTGTTTCTACAAATTTTCGATTATGATATCGTATATCGTTGTTTTTTTCTAAAAATTCATATATCGTTTTCAGAACATGAGGATTCGTCGGTCTCTGATGTAATTGAAATTTAATTTTAACGTTATGTAAAAAAAAATCTTGAATCGTATGATTTTTATTATTAAATCAGTAATATTTTCCGTACCCCCAAGTCATAGTCAAACTTTCATATTATTAACATTATTTTTAAAGTAAAAAAGCTTAGCTTTCATTATTGCAAGTTCAAGAAATATTGATAGCCCAACCACAAAGTTTGGTAGATCTACTCAATAAGAATATATAGTGTCCGAATCAATAAGACTCTTTAGCTAGGGTGTGTGCCACAACGTACACATTTAAGCTTGGAGAACTTTTAGAAGAGCTCTCCAAGTGGGAGCTCTCCAAGCTAAATTGCACTTGGAGAGCCCTTAATTGCACTTGGAGAGCCCTTAAGCTTGGACAGCTCCCACTTGGAGAGATCTTTTCAAAGCTCTCCAAGCTTAAATGTGTAGTAGTTAACGTTAACATTAAAAAATTCACTATGACCGATATGACTATTATACAAATGAAATAACATTATAGTTTATACTAGTTATGGGTGCACCTAAATTCTTGAGGTATTTACCCAGATTTTATGTAATTTAAGCATCAAGTCAATCGTAAAAATAGTATGTTAAACCACAGCATATAAGGTTTGCGTTTGTAGTATTGTAATGGTGTAGAGTGGGTGGTGGATAGTAGGCTAATATTTATACATATTTATATTCTACCAAAATGAGATTTACGTATAGATCGACTAAGGTGCATTTTCAAAAGGAATAAGAAAACATTTACGTAAGGACGATGAGAAGTATCTTCAAAAAGAACAAAAATACACACACACAGAGGTAAGTCAGTTTTGTTTGGCATGTTTCAGACTCTTTCTATCAGTCGAGCCTTGGCAATGTTCCAAAATACTTGGTGAGACGAGGTCCTTTTGAATTGTGGAAGTGCTTTGTTGACTTTCAGACATTGATATGTCTGATATCAACCTTTTCTGTGTGGGTGAGTGCTCTGCATCTGGAAGACATGTCATAATTGTGTTGTGTATATATTTTCTCCCTCTTAGTTCAGTGCTCGATATACTGATATGGAAGAAAAACAACAGATCTCTGAATGAATCATTGATTTCATCAAGGCTTGACATAGTTTCCTGTAATTCATAACATAAATGAAAAGTCTAAATATATTACTGTGTTATAGAATTTAAAGACTAATAAAAAACCGATTTCTGAAACTAAAGTCATGTATTCATGAACCTTTCACTCTTTAGAATGTTTTTCTAAATGAAAATATTTCTAATTGAAAATATAAAAAATAATGAATATTGTTGCTTGTCCAAAGCTTTGAAAAATGCATACAAATTAGTATAAATGAACATATGTAAGAACACTAATATGCAGTAATCTAAACAATAAAAGATGAGAAAAAATGGTTAGTTAACTACTCTCACATAATAGTGCAAAACTCGTTTGATAAAAAATAAAAATCAGTGAATTTAACATGCACATACTTATAAAAAGTCTTTAACTATATTACACAAAATAAAGGAAAGCAACTTCATCATTAAGTTCTTATTGTGCAAGGTGTGTACATGCAGTCTCATTTCTTAAATTACTGGTATGTTTAGAAGACACAAACTTATTTCCCCTTAATTACTACTCACTCAAGAATTAAAAATGACACTAATAATTCAAATCTCCAAATCAAAGCTCTAAATTAACATGATCCACACATTTTATTAAGATTTGGGGAAAAGTAAAACATGTAACGCACATGGCAAAAGTGTTAAAAGGTTTTTGGGTTCAAATGTACCTCTATTTCTACTTTAACTTTGGCTTCGCCTGACATTTGCAATAACATTTCAGCTTCTGTTTCCTCAACGAAAACGTCCAGACACCCAGTTCCATCATACAACTCTGCTTCGAAGCGTAATCTGTAATATATTATAGGTTGATTATAATGCTCAATTATAGCAGCAAACATTGTCTGTGTAAGGGGCATGAATTGTCATTATGAAACAATAACTTACATTGGTTTTGGGCTTGGAAAGTCGTTGTTGCAGTATAAACATGTGAATTCGCTTCCGTAAATTACTCCGCAACTTCTGGAACAGCCTGGACAGCCTAAGAAGTAGAAACGCTGGCCATGTTTGATAACTTGAAGTGTGGATTTGATCCAAAAGGATTTAATATGTGACTAAGATTTTGTTTGTGTTAGTATTAATTCAATAAAAATTTAGATAAGCAACAAATACATCGATTTTAAAGTACTGTTTCAATTAGGCTTAAAATTTGGCTGATTTTCCGAATTTGTGAATCTAGTGGCTTGTCTTTGGCTTGGTTCTCCTTCTCATTCAACTTTTCTGACACAATTCTCTCCACGTATTCAGTGTTGGCTTTTAACCTAAAAATATGTAAGTAAATAAAATATGTGAGTAAATAAAATATGCATAGATTCTGCAAGGGCAAACATAAATGTTAAGGATGATATTTGCAAATTGGGAATGAAATTTTATCATTACCATGATTCCAATTGTTTAGCCTGGGGTATAGGAGGGTCAAATAAAATAATGTTGTTTGACAGTGTCCCAACTGATATCCCTGTGATAAGGATTTTTTAATCATTAAAACAATGCAATCATATATTTTATCACTTTAGTTATTTGTTGTGGTTAATTTTTTGTTTACATAAATGCAGAGAAAATATATTTATTCTTACCATGGTAGGCATTCACAGATAATCACATCCTTAAAATTATAGACATCTTGTGAACATTTGCACTCAGATGAAGGCCCTCGGTCTGCATGAATTCTTCCCATAAAGTAAGTATTGTAGGTCTGGACCTGCATGTGTAAGATTCTCAGTGAAGTAGAACGGAAAAGAAAGAAGTACAAATAAAGAGAACATGCATATCATTTGAGCAACTTAATAACATTGCATGAGGAAGGGGACGATGAAAGATTTTGGTTATGTTTGCTTATTTTCTTACTATCATAAAAGAATAAGAACACTCCATTTTGAAATAAATTTTCAAAATAACATAACATGTATTTCATAACTTACTTACTCACCTAAAAACTACGAATGCAGAAAAACAAAAAATAAAATACTGAGAATCAAAGAATAAACACAAGTGTTTTGAGAATCAAAATTAAGGAAGGGAAATGTTAATAGATCAAAGATGGATGGATACTCAAACTAAGCAACTTACTCTTCGTTGACAACAACAAATTCCTGTACATTTTTCTCAAGTTTTTGGATGAAACGTGGAGGGAAGACATGTATAACACCACATAACAAATCTTTGAGTAAACAATATAATAAGGTTAGACTCATAAGATACACATTTTAAGTGAATAAACAGTTTGGTAGCAGAACTTAGCTAATGTGCCTATCAGTAAAATTTGTAAACGGAGGACAGTCGGCGAAAGGTGTTAGTTGGTAAACGTGGTCCAGAGACAATTCCTCTTGTTTGTCAGTGGGCTTGATGTATGTGCTCCTGCTCAATATGATTTGGTATTTCAAACAACCTAGGGTTGGTGTGCTTGCAGCCATTGCCTTAATTTTACCGTTTCCAATGAAATATGTGTGATACAGCTGAAGCACTTTGTCCAAACTCTCAATGTCTTGCTCGTATATTATGCATTGCATACTGCCATTCTGTTGAAATAAGGCGAGAAGTAAGACAAGATGAAGTAATACTAACACTATTAAATAACTTTAAATAGTTTACTTCTTTGTCAACAAGGACAATTCGTTGTTGTTTCCCCCATTTTGAGCAGCGGGTGGGGATCTTTTCTGCGATGACAACTTTAACAAACTAGTTTTGAACTTCTGGTTTCAAATTTGCAAGTGTTGTGCAACAATCTTCCATTGGCCTAAAAAGTGAAAAACGTGGGTGCGAAGTAATATTTTATTACCAAATTTGAGGGTTTGTCGTTATAAAATGTTGAAAAATAATTAAATAGAGTACTTCATTGAAGAACACATATATGCTAATATGTAACAGATTGAAAATTTATGTTTTCTTATATTCTTATTCATTTACCTAAATATTGAATAATGTTATGCGTATTTATTATGTAATGTCACGCAAATGATGAAATGATGTGTTTTTGCTAAGTGATTAGATTGAAAGATTTGAAATGGTGATTATAACAGTGATGAATGGTCTAAAACATATTCATACAAGTTGGAAAAAAAATCTAAGCTGCCCTCTCTATTTCTTGTCAACACTGTTATTCTAAGAAATTGAGTGTGATTATATTTTTGGTCTATTTTGAACAATGCTTAATTACACTCCAAGTTCTTGTGGTTTTGCATTAAGATTAGACTGTGTATAATTTCTGAATGTATATGTGAACTAAAATATAAACCAACTCTCAGGAAGGGTGAGTATTAAGAATATTTCAGTTGACAACACCACAATTTCAAAGAACAAGTATTTATACCTGTAACTGAAACTCGAGAAACGCGCCAAAAAAACCCGAGAACAAAAAGAAAACAAATAAAATATTAAACAGGGAAAAGATCAATGAGAAAAAAGAAAATGAAAAAACACATACAGCTATGACACAAAGAAGGAATGTAACCATTTTGAAATTTAGATTAATATGATCTAAAACAACAATTTATCAAACACTTGGTGAGCGTATAAATGTACCACACTCTCAAAATTACCACCAACAAAGTAATCACAAAATTACCACCAACAAAGTAGATGCAAAGTCAATGTAGTTGCATACACTCTCAAAATTTGTGTTCAACATCTGAAGCATAAAAGCTTAAGTACATTTTTCTTCCGAATCTCATGTACAGAACATTAGTACGAAAAGAATTGTAGTTCTTTTATTGTTTAACAAAGGTATTGTGTAGTTCTATTAGTTGGAAATTTTATTAAATTTAAATCGCATCAATAGGTTTAATATTATTCAACTTCTCTAACATTGCTTCACTAGTTAGATGATCTCAATTCATACACTGAAACAAAGGCATAAGAGGATACATAAAAGCTCTAAGTTAATTAAACCCCAACTCATCTCCGTTGCTACAACAAAATCCCTAATTGAGAGAGGGGGTGAAAAGGACGGTGACAAGATAAACATGAGTATCCAAATTAAAATGCAAATACGTGAGAATCAGAAGAACAATTAACTTGTTGATACAATTTTATTATAAATACATTTAAGTGAGCAACTTTAATTTCAACAAAAATTTGTCAAACAGTTTGTAAGCGTATAAACGCACAAGGCACAACAGTAATAATCTATTAATATATAGACTAATCAATTAGTTGAAGATAAAATAATTTCAAATACATATAAGATTGCAATTGTTGTTTCAAATTTTGTAAAACCCTATCAACACAATCCAATACCTCAATTTAGTTGCTTATATACATTTTTCTTCTGAGTCTCATGTGAAAAACAAGATACGCAAAAGCCCCAATTAAAAAAATCTCAACCCACCATCGTCGCTGCCAACAAAACCACTAATTGAGAACAAAACAACTAATTGAGATAGGGGGTGAAAAGGATGGCGACAAAACAAACGTGATAATACAAATATGAGAGAATCAAACTAACTGTTGGTCCTGAAAGGAGTATATAACAAGTTTATGAGGGGGGGGGGGGGGAATACACTTGTATGCAATTTCTTTTTCAAACTTGATCAAACCAGAGATCAGCAATGTTGTCTTGGACAACTCTGTTGAAGATGTATAACTTCTTAGAGATAACCAAGCTACTAAGTACTATTAAGTACTTAGTTGAATGACTATTTAAGTTAGTTATAAGTGCGGAATTAGTGGTTGGCCCTTTAGTTTAAACTCCTTTAAGTTCTGAAATCACTTTAATCAAAACAGTCCAGTTTTCAGGGAACTTGTCCAATTCAGTTTTTGCACAGTTTATAGCATATGTCTTTGAAAGGTACAGTTTCGTGTGCAGTGTTGAATGTATGAAAGTACTTAAAAGTAAATCAACACAAGAGTTTATAGTGGTTCAGAGACTCAAGCTCCTACATCCACTTTCCCTGATTGAACAGGATAATTCCTTCACTCTTGGAATTAACTTGTTTTATAGTGCCAAGGTGCACTTGATCAAGAACACCACTCATTGGTGAATTGATCCATAGGATGTCTAGAGTCCTAGTACCCTCTTCTTAACTCAGAACTGAACTGTTCTTCTCTCAACAGTCAGCTCCTACCACTTCTACTACTACAACCTTCTCACTTTCTCACTTGAAAGGGGTAAGGGTTGAAGTAAGGTTTCCAACTAATGAGATATCCTTTACAATGAAGATCAGTGTATAAGGATAGGATATCTCTCTAAGCTTTGTATGGATATACAATGGAGTTCAGCTTAGATGAAGTGTTTGAAGACTAAGATAGTCTCTTTGAAAGCTTGAAAGCACTTTGACTTGTAGGATAGTTGGATATTCTTGTCAAGGTTGAGGTGCTTCAAATGTTCTTCACACTTCTGTATTTATAGACAAAATTGAGGATTTGCCCGTTGGAGAGGCAGTCTCAATTTGCTATAAATGTCTTCCTTGAGTTCTTCAACTTAGAAGACAGTTTCTTGATAGTGACATGTCCTCATTTGGGAAATAAACGGCTGTATAAACTTTGTCTTCATTCTGCAACACTCTTCCCAATGTCTGACTTCAAGATTCATTTAGTTAAGCTTGGACATGGCTTCTGAAGGTTGATCCAATGATAGGACAACATTCCTTATCAAATGGACAACACTGCTTATCACTATCAGCTGACTTTTCTTATCAGCATAGTTGGCTTGCTCTTTTAAGATGACTTGGCTCTATCCCTTTGCTTCTTTTGCATGTATCCTTAGCATGTTTCTTTGAAGACTTTAGGGTATAGTTGTCTTGATCTTTTAGAAGACTTGTTCTGGTTTAATCTTGCTGAGACAACTCTTCTGGACAACTCTTCTGAACAACATATTTGTCCTTCAGTGGACTTGGCAAATATTCCAGAATTTGAGCCTTGAGGGGACTTGTTCTTGACAGACCTTAAAGCATATGTTCCCCCTCACATTGTGCATCTAATCAACTAAAAGCTGCCTAATATTTCAACTTCTCATCTAGTCTTATGCTATATGTTCTAACATTTTTAGAACATAATCAATCTTGACTAGGCATGTCTCAGGGGGTTTTGGTATTCAATCAAAACATATCTCATTTTATTCCCAACACTAACAATTACAAGAATTGCAAACACTCACAAGGAGATAAAGAGGAAAAGGGGAAACGTACAAAGAGATGAACTACTAATTGAAAGAAATATAGATCAGAGAAAAGTGAGTGGAGGAAGACGTACACAAGTCGCTGACAGAAGTTGCTGAATAAAGTTGAACTATGAAAATTGAAAGAAGGCGATAAAGACCTAAAAGGAAAAAAAAAAGAGAGATGACACATGTGTTGAAGACTTACATGTGTGTGGCACCTGTTTGGGCAACCTGCTACGGGAGAAAACTGGGCCATTTTGAGCTTAACCCTGTTTATATATAGTAATCTTAATACTCTATATTTGTGAGAATATAATGGGACATGTGTCACAATTTCAACACTCTATGACAATCTCTCTCTTCACCAAAATCGTCTATTTCAAAATCCCTGCATTCTTAGACATTCTGATTTAAAAAATTCATTTTTTCTATTTTCATCTCAAAATAATAATTTTAATATTATTTACTCATAATTATTATTTTTAAATTTGAAATCATTTTAATCTTATCTTCTAATATTCAAATTTAAATGAAACAAAATTTCATATATTCTTAATCTCATCTTCTATATAATGGTCATCTTCTCCTCGGATCTCATTCTACTTTCTTATTCTTTCGTTTTTATAAGCTGATATCATATATGATTTCTTTTGTAGATTTCTAGTAGATGATATATTTCTCTCTTTCAATTCTTTTACATTTTTTTTTTACAATTTTCTTCAATTTTTTTTTTTTTACAATTTCTTTACATTTTCCTTTCTTTTTTCAATTATTTTCTTTTAATCTTTTCTTTAATTTTTTTTTTGTTCTCTCATTTTTCTCTGTATCCACCATAAATTACGTGTTCTCTCCTCTCTCTCTCTCTTATTTATAGATTAACAGTTTCTTAAATTATTTTTTCCAAAATTGTCTAGTAAATTAATAGATTTACGAAATTCACATCTAATTTTCTTATTGTCTCTCAATAAAGAACGCAGGAGTATTACTGCCTCCGTTCCAAAAAAAACTTTCACACCTACTTTTTCGATCCTTTAAAAACTCCACCCATACAATATCTAAAATATTATATTTAATGTCATTATTTTTATGGTACATACACACAAGTCAACTTACTTATTTATTTTTTTATAAAATTATATCTCAAAATTTTATTTATTATAATATTTTTTAAAAAGGGATGAACAATAAGTATGATTTATTTTTATTGTTTTGATCTAAAATTCTATCCTTTAGATTAAGGGGGGTGTATTGGTTGTGGATTTTGTAGTATTTTTTTGGACTTTCAAAATTTGGGGGTATTCAATTCGAATTTTAAAAAGTCTTAAATTTTTTTGAGGTATTCAATACGGATTTTAAAAAGTCTTTAAAAATCTTTAGGTATTCAACAATCTATGAATTTTAATACTCTATGAATTTTGTTGGATTCTCCTCCAAAAATATAAATAAATTTCACTATCCAAAATCTCTTCTAAAAACCAGAGATTTCAACGGATTCTCTCAAAGAACTCTATAGACGAAAGATCAGAAGTAGGGATGACAATATTGACCCGACCCATCAGAAGTAGGGATGACAATATTGACCCGACCCACGGGTACCCACCCCACCCGCGAGCTTTGGATCAGGTCGGATCTACCCCGTATTGAGTATGGGTCGGGTCTGGATCTTATGCCCGACCCGCGAGTATCTAACCCGCCCCGAATTAATATATGAGTATAAACTTATATATATAGTAGCTCTATACCCGCGTTTTACGCGGGGTCGATTTATTAAAATTAGAGTTAATTTATTAAAATAATAATTTTAAATACTATATTAATTTTTATACCTTTTTCATTTGTTAGAGTTTGTGAGAATAAACTTTTTTTTATTCTAATATTTTTAAAACATATACATATCTATAAATTTGAATCTATATTATTGTATTTATATTTTTATATATTATAACTAGCCCTATACCCGCGTTTTTACGCGGGGTCGATTTATTAAAATTAGATTTAGTTTATTAAAATAATAATTTTAAATAGTATATTAATTTTTATATCTTTTTCATTTGTTAGAGTTTGTGAGAATAATTTTTTTTATTCTAATATATTTACATATCTATAAATTTGAATCTATATTATTGTATTTATATTTTTATATATTATAATATTTTTTTTCATATATTAATAAAATGTGCATTAATAAAATTATAATTTTAATTGTAAAATTAAAAATATTTTTAATAAGAATGGGCATTGTAAAATAATTTTATATAGGTTATTATATCTATCTATATAAAGTTTATAGATATCTATGTGGTTGAATTTTGTAGGATTGACTTTTGTAGGTTAAGATTTTAAAAATTTTAATCTAAATTTTAAAGTAAAAGCGTGTGGAATTTTCATTTCAAAACAAACATTTCCTTAAAGAATTGTGACATTTCTAGTAACCTATTTTTATGGTACAAAACGATCGCTATTCATATTTATCCGACACTTCAATTAATTAATCAAATGGAAGATTTTAGATTTTTTTTATTGACAATTACTAAAACCTTTTCAAATAAAATTTGTTAAATTATTATAGAATACACTTACTCCGATTTTATTTACTTTTATTGATAATTACTAAAAATTCTCTAAAATCCTCAACAATACTCTATATATATCTTAAAAAGTTTTTAAAATTATTTTAGAATACATTCACACTCTACATCTCAAGAAAATTATATATACATTTACATCCAGGCAATGATTCATCTTAAATTCATATAGTTTTTTTGGGACTCATTCTTGATGATGAGTGGAATGTATTTTGTTGTACCTGTTCACTTATAAAAGAAAATAATAAGCCATTAAAAAACTTTAACAAAATAAATACATTTCCGTCATGTATATTATAAAAAATCATTTACATAAAATATATAAATTATATTTAAATTAACATAAAATTTGAAAATTATTATATAAAAAATGAAAGCAACCCATTTTTTTTTATTTTTTTTATAACTATTCTCTCTCACATTTCATTATATTATTTCTCTCTCTCAATCATATTATTTTGAGCTTTCCCTCCGGAGAGAGAGTATAATTATTCTCCAAATTAAACTTTAAATACTAATTTTAAATATAAATTTCTTTTCAACGATTAAGTTTTCTAATTCGGATGAAAATTTATCACCTGCAATTAAAAAAAAAATACTATGAAATATATCAAGACAATAAAAAAATATTGTTAAAATTAATTTGTTAATTTGATCATTCAATAGTCAAATACATATAATTTTTTCACCCTTCATTCTTCATAATATTCAATTAAAAAAACTTTAACAAAATAAATGTCCATGTATATTATAAAAAAATTATTTACATAAAATATATAACTGAGCAATTAGTGGTTACGTCACTTACAGTAAATTTATTTTTCTCAACAACTCTAATTTATAAAAAAAAAAAAATCGATCTTACCATTAATATTGATAAATTTACATTTATTTAAAATGTATATTTATGTCTTTAATAGTAGTTTTCATCCTTCTTCTTGTGCTTCCTTCTTCAGTAGTAGACTTAGCAACAACTAATCTAATCTTAACAAGACCATTACATTACTTTAAACTCTTGTTATAAAGCTTAGTCAACTTATAAATCTATACATTAATATACGATTACATATGAAAACAATAAGCTTCTATACAGCGATTAATATAGCTCAATAACAATTTAAACAATTAATATGAACAGTACTTATACTTCGTACTTGTCTTTTGTTTTATACTTAACAAATCTTGTGTGAACTCTACTGGTCTGTACAAGATGACTTCTCTTAACTAGACTAGATCAGTCAACACTTAGAAAATATTAAAACTACTTTTGGTTTATCAAAACTTTATTATTATCTTTTATCATCATTTAGGACTTGTTCTAGGATTCATATCCCAACAATTTCCCCCTTTTTGATGAAGCCAAAACTACTTGAATTTTTTCTCATAAGAAGACTAGTTAAGTAGTTATCTTGTCTTAATCATCAAAATAGTACTTATCTTTCATTCATTCAAAATAAGAACAGTAGATTACACATACTAAATCAAAATCAAAAACTAAGTATCAGAAAAAAACTTAATCTGAGAGAGTACCTCCTTCTGGATTTGGAACACAGAACGCATCTAGGAGTCTCTTGTGTATTACTCTGATATGGTCTTCATCATCAATCTTCTCCTTGTCTAGCAGCTCTTCTTCATACTTCTTAATTTGATTAAGATCCACTCTTTTTCCTGAGCTGGTCATATGAGTCTTCCACTTAGGAAAGATCGGCACTAGAATGTTAAAGTTTGCAGCAGCCGATATCCTCATGATCAAGTTCCAAAGCAACTTGTTCTGTCCTTCCATGAATTTATCAAACATTGAATAAAGTTCATCAGAACTATCAGGATCACCAAACTTCCTGATAATCCAATGATCAAGTTCCCATTGTCTCTTCACTTTCATCCAGTCAGCTCGATGCTCTTTGTCAATGAAATAATCAATGAACTGATCTTCCATTTCATCTTCATCTGCCTTCAACTTTTGCAGCCTTTCAATATGCTTACCAATCTTCTTCTGGCTTGCATAATGACTTTCATCATTAGGATCAATCACCTTCTGCTTCTTCACAATTGCAGTAGGTTCTTCATCAGCTTCTTCCATAGCTAACTTCCTTTTTGATTTTCTTTTCATCTGAACCTCAGCTTCTGGAGATGCAACACCTTTGCCTTTCTCCAATCTCTTCTGCTCATCCGCTCTAGCTTGGTCTAGATCAGCAGTCTTAACCAACTGGCCTCTCTTAGATCTTCTTAGCTCTTCTATCGCAGTAGCAACATCCTTCATTTCAGGTTCAGCACTGGATTTGTCTTTTTCAAGATCAGCAACTTTCACAACTATACTTGCCTCTTCCCCCTTTTTGGCTTCATCAGATGCCTTGAGAGTGAAAAAACTAGTAAAACGAGTCATTTCTTCCTTAACAGCTTCCTTCATAGCTTCCGCAGCTAGCTCTATCTGCTTCTGATGCGTCTTGTCATGACTCATCTTGTCAAGACGATCCGCAGTGGATTCCAACATCCTTGAATTAATGACCAATTCATCTTTAAAATGAGTAGCTGTCTGACGAAGGAGTCTGTTTTGCTCTGTTAACTCAGTTAAAATAGCTCGAGAACGCACCAACTAGTCATGTGCTTCTCTTCTTTGTTCTTCTGCAATCTCAATCTTCACTCTGTAGAGTCTTTCCATCTTGCTTGACTCTTCAGCTAAAGATCTTGCAAACGAAATGGATCTCTTTTCTGAGAAATCAACTTGTTTCTTCAAGAAATTTTCAATTTCAGCATACATTTCTTCTCGGAAAGATGAGTCCATCTTGTTGACCTCTCCAACAATTAATTCTCTTGAATTGTCAACAAGTAACTGATTCTGTTCAACTAACACATCCTTCAGCTTTGAGTTTAAGAACTCATCTACAGCAGACTTGACAACATCCTTCAAGTCAGTCTTCAGCTCTTCTAGATAGCCTTCAAGAAATGCTTGAGTAGACGACTGAGCTTCAGCAACAACATCCTTTTGAACTTTCTTAATCAACTCATCTTCATCAAACATGATGGCTTCAACAAATTCATCATCTTCTTCACCGAGTTCGATAAAATTGACTTCTTCTTCAGCACTTTCAGCCTCTTCTTCAAGATCTAATTGAGGTTCTAACGTATGAATAACAACATCAACAAGTTCTACTTTTGACTCTTCTTCCAGAAGATCAGTTTGAGTTCCAACATCAATCGAGAACTCTTCACACAAAATACCATCTGGAATACTTAACATTCTTTTTACGAGATCAGTTAAGGCTCGACGAGGGAATAGCTCGGAATGGTCTCGAACACCACTGTTTTCTTTCTGCTCCATCTCCCAATCCATGAGATTGGAGATCCCTCCCATGCCTAAAATGACTTCGAAAAGATCATCTGTTGGGGACTTCTTCAATGCAACCCATGTGCATATCCTAAGAAGCTTCTCAAACTGCTCTGACGAGTAGTCTACTTCAATAGATGAGAACTTTTTCTTGAAATTTTTAATCATCTTTGAACGAATCCTCTTCTCCCTTAAACTCATCGGATAATAAACTAAAGATTCAAATCTAACTTCAGAAGGGGTCTGAGCAGGTGGGGTCCCTGTCTCAGTTGTTGCAGTGGCAACTGGAGTTTTCTCTGAAGTAGATGGGTTAAGAGGTTCAACATATTCTCTTGAGGGTAAGGAGAGAGTTTGGGCTGTGGTTTCTGGGGGCGGTAATGCAGCTTGGTTTGGTGTGACAACTGTAGGAGTATCAATTGTATCAATTATAGTAGTGTCTTTGGTTATGTTGGCTCTCAGCGGTTGTGCTGCCAACACTTGTGAGGTTGAAGGTGTAGGTTTGGCACGAGATCGATGTGATCTTGCCTTGGTTCGAACTGGAGGGAGAGAGAGAGGAATAGAAATAGATTGAGAAGAGATACCAACCTGAGGAGTCGACTCGTCTTGTGTAGGACTAGACACTCTTACAAGACGATAGACTTGAGGAACATCAGGGCCTATCTCTTCATCTTTTGCAGACTCTTCAACGGACTGAGTCTCTTCCGAGTCACCTCCACTCGATCCACTTTGTGCAACCTCTTCGGATTCTTCAGCATCCGACTCGTCTTCTGAAGAACTAGATGAGGCAGCATATGGCATAGCATCCATTGGATTAACCTGAACTTGCCTGGGTGCAGACGACCTAGCAGCCACTTGCTTCTTTAACGCCTCTTTCTTTAAATAAAATTTCAAAGGGTGAAATGGCTTCCCTTTGCTCCATTTCGTCTTTGTAGGCATCAGTAAGGGTAGAAGAATAGACAGCTTATTTCCAAAGCCAACAACATTTGACACCACCCAATTAGCCGTGTCGGTGTCAACGCGAACACTTCTCTCAAAATACATGAGCCGATCTGCGAACAGCTTGAACCAGTTCCCTTCAGTAATTCCATCATATATTGCAGCCATCACTCTTGCCTTCTGCAAGGTGACTGAGTCATAGGAACCAGTAACACATAGTAGCATTTTGCTAGCTATGTCGAGTAGAGTTCTATATTTCTCAAGAAGTTCCTTCTTCTTCACAGTTGGGAGTTTTCCATTCGGATTCAACCTAATCTTCTTGCCACAGAAGATACTTAGATATCTGGCTTCATGACCAAGGGCATAATTTTCCATATCAATCGATCCTACTGGCAGCTTCAAATTTTCAAACACAGCTTCACGAGTGATTTCCACTAGACTGCCTCCAACAAAAGATCTTATGGAATCACCTATTCTGGTGGCGTTGGCAAAGAATTCTAACACCTCTTCCTCCAAGACGACTTGAGGAAACGCCTCCAAGTAAGGCTTTAAACCACATCTCCAACATTTTGTCAGAATCTCTTGGTTGCCTTCAGTGTGTTTTCCCTTGAAATACACAGATGGTTCCACATGCACCTTGTTTTCAGATATGAATTTGCCAAGGTCAAATCTGGCCTGCATGTTGGTCCTTACATCAAAGAGAGAGATAATCGCCATAGTGATAGTTTGAGGAAGAATCAAGGAGTGAAATTCACAAGAAATTGAAAGCTAGAATAGGGGCGAGTAGTGTGTAAGTGTTGAGTTTTGTTAACACAAGATGTTTGAATCAATGGTCAAGATTGAAACAAATGATCCAACAGTTGGGACTTTTGGTATTCGGTTATGGAATCAAGAATATTATGCGTTTTGATATTGTAAAATTTGGAATCCGCCTTTCCTATTGGTTAAGGCAGAGAAGTGTACTCATCTGACCTAGGATAGTAGGAATTGGCGCGAACTGGGTGTATACACCTCATTAAAATGGGAGTGTATAAATCCAATTCTAGGGTTTTCTAATTTTAAAAATATCGAATTACTATAATACCCTTAATTCAAATTGATTAAACACTTAGAGTATTTGAATCATAAGAACACTTATCTTGTCTGTTCGAGTCTATCCAGAACAGACGAGTAGACTTAAGCACACAAGACGAGTTGGCTCAAGTGTACAAGACGAGTTCCCCCTTCGACTGTGCTTGTCTATTCTGAATATCGAACACCTTCATGTACCTGTCTTATCTTATACGACGCATGAGTGTAGGTACAAGTAGAGTTGAATAATTAAGATGAATATCAATATAAAGCAATGGTCAAGGTTTTCGATCAAGATGACTGTTAACAAACATAAGAGTCAACATAAGGATATTTAAGAAATCAAAGATTCCCCCTTAAATGTTTATTCCCTTAGTATTACCCTCAGCTTTACCAGCTTCCTCATCAGGTTGTTTGGTCATCTTGTCTGACCTTGTATACCTGTCTGTTGTGCGAGTAGACGAGTGCTCTGTTCCAGTGATCTTGTCTCCTTATTTCTTTCATGTACCTGTCTGGTTAGTATATAGCTATAGGCAAGTAGGGTCTAGATCAATTAGTCCTAGACTAATGCATAACTCACGAAAACGAGCCTCAGCCAATGGTTTTGTGAAAATATCAGCTCTTTGAAAATCAGTATGAATCTTTTCCATGCGAAATATCCTTCTTTTCTACATGATCACGTATGAAATGATGCTTCACATCAACATGCTTACAACGTGTGTGCAAAACAGGATTTTGTGTAATGGGAACATTCGATTCATATATGTTGTAATCTCTAAGCTGTTGCATGAGCCAAAGTAGTTGACTACAGCAACTACCAGCAGCCATGTACTCGGCTTCGGTAGTAGAGGTAGCCACACTAGTTTGCTTTTTCGAAAACCATGAAATGAGTTTTGTGCCTAAGAATTGACAAGAACCAGATGTAGCTTTCCTATCTATTCTACAGCCACCAAAATCAGAATCTGAGTAGCCACTTAGAGATAGATCATCATTTGAAGGATACCATATACCACGATTGACGGTTCCTTTCAAATATTTCAATATCCTTTTAGTGGTTTCCATATGACTGTCTTTTGGATTAGCTTGAAAACGAGCACATACGCCAACAGAGAATGCAATGTCAGGTCTACTAGCAGTCAAGTATAGTAATGAACCAATAAGACCACGATAATATGTTTGATCAGCACATTTACCTTGTTCGTCTGGATCCATCCTGTATGTAGGTAGCATAGGTACGCCAGTAGACTTGCATGTCTTAATACCATACTTATCTAGTAGATTTCTAGTATATTTTCCTTGATTTATGAAAATCCCTTCTGGGGTCTCCCTACTTTGCTACTGGCAGTATCACTTTCATCAGAATCCGATTCATTACAAGATTGAAAAGAAGCAGCAGATGATACCTCTTGGTCGATTTTAGCCATGCAGCATAGACCGTCATCTACTATGAAAGCTTCATCGTGATCTGGATCGGACGGGTAGCTAGATGAAGACGATGGTAACTCGTCTGAATCTGAATCAGAGTCATCATTGGCCATCATTGCCTTCTTGCCACAGTTGTATCTTCTTTCCCTTCGTGCTTTGCGTTCTTCTCGATCATCAGTGCTCAGGTCTGGACATTCATATATGTAGTGACCTGGTTTCTCACAGTTATAGCACAAGAGATCATTAGTAGCCTTTTTAATAGGAGAGGTATTCCTTCGTTTATCACGTCTATCCGAACGAGTAATCTTCCTACCATCAGACTCTCTATCTTGTCTGTTACCTTTCGAGACTTCGTCTCTCCTTTCGGACGAGTTTCGGTCTCGTCTAGTGTCAGACGAGTTCTTAGAAGTGGACGCTCTATGATCTCTATAGAACTTCTTATATCTTCCGAAACGTTTATTCAGCCTATCAAATTTTCTAACCATGAGGCTTACCTGATCCTTCAGACTAAGATCAGCATCTAACTCGTCTTTTACAAAAGCAGACCTAGTCTTAGATTTCGACCTGTCTACCTTAGAGGACTTAGACGAACTAGACTTAAAGGCAACGTTCTTTGATACAACATGTTCTTTGTCACTACCTGCTATGGGTTCATCTTCGTCTAAATCAAACTCATGAGCCTTTAGAGTTTGAAACATGGTCTCTGCAGTCCACACGTCTATATCTTGGGTATTCTTAACAAGCATTTTTACCATTTTCCATCGACTATCAAGGCTTTTGAGAATCCTAAGATTGATTTCACGCGGAGTATATGATTTACCAATGACTTCCAAGTCATTCATTATCTTAGTAAAACGAGTATCCAGCTGGTCGATAGTTTCACCAGCTTTCATATGAAATGATTCAAATCTTTGGACCGCTGTGGAAAGCTTGCTTTCTTTGATTAAGGATGTCCCTTCACAAATGATAGCTAAGCGATCCCACATTTCTTTGGCAGTTTTACATTTTAACACTTTTCCTAGATACTCGTTAGGAAGAGTGTGTAAGATGTAATTCTTGGCCAGGCTATCCAAATTATTTTACCTCATTTCTTCTGAGGTTAGTTCTGACCTGGGTTTCTTGACATAAGTACCCACGGGTTTGTCCTTGTCGAGGGTAGCAGTATTGGGGATCATGGTCACGATTGGACCTTTAGTGACGACAGAGATCATTAAGTCGTGAGTGGAACTGAAGATGGCTTCCATCCTCAGCTTCCAATAGTCATAGTCCTGAACCTGAAACTTAGGTAACTTGTTAGCACTAATTTTGAGCGACATGATTCAAGAAGATACGTATAGCACAGTATAGTATTAAATATTTTCAAGAACAACGATAAAGAACACGTAAGAGCACGTACAGTCACGGACCAAGTCTTAAGTCGGTTATCAAGAAACAGCAGTTCGTAAACTACTGCTCTGATACCACTTTTAGGTCCCCAAAGTTGAGTTAATATCGAGTAAGCTAGTGAAAATGTCTAGAGGGGGGTGAATAGACTTTTCAAAAATCTTTCGATATATCAAAGTACAATATGCGGAATAACGAAATTAATCAATGAGCCCAAGTAGTTTATACTCAACTTCTTATTCGAGAACTCTGTTCTATGTATACTCAACTAGTCTTGTTCAGATATGTAATTCAATCAATCAAACAGTTAATCAATTAAACAACAAACAAAACAGTAAAGTAAATCAAACACGAGATTTATAGTGGTTCGAAAACTTGTCTACATCCACTCTCACAAACCCAGTTGTGATGTTCTTATTAACTCGTCCAATGGAGTAATGTGTTCTTGTAGCTTTAAGTCCCAAGAAATAAGACTTAGATCTTCTCGATAACACTACCAAGTGTTTCTTCGATCTTACTAGAGATTTACAAGTATCTAGCAACTTGAAACAGTAAACAAAAAATAAAACTTCTCTTTGTTCAGTAGTAGCCTTTTGATCTTCACTTGTCTTGTACAACTTCACTTTCTGAACTTCAAACTCTGAGAGTAATTTGCTTCTTTGAATCTTCAATAATGCTTCAGTATGCAGTAGTATCAGCAGTCTTTAATCAATCAATACCTTATGGTATTTATAGACTTCTGAATTCAAGAACTTGTCAGTTGTAACCAACTTTTCTTGAAAACTAACTTCTAACTTCTTCAGCTTATCCATCCACGCGTTTATTGTTAATTAGTTATTTCTAACTAACTCTTCAATCCTTATCTTCATACGCGCTTTGAATAACTAACTTCATGTTTGTCTTGTCTTGTTGAGTCTTGTGGTCGCACCTGTCTTTAATAGTAGTTTTCATCCTTCTTCTTGTGCTTCCTTCTTCAGTAGTAGACTTAGCAACAACTAATCTAATCTTAACAAGACTATTACATTACTTTAATCTCTTGTTATAAAGCTTAGTCAACTTATAAATCTATACATTAATATACGATTACATATGAAAACAATAAGCTTCTATACAACGATTAATATAGCTCAATAACAATTTAAACAATTAATATGAACAGTACTTATACTTCGTACTTGTCTTTTGTTTTGTAATTAACAAATCTTGTGTGAACTCTACTGGTCTGTACAAGATGACTTCTCTTAACTAGACTAGATCAGTCAACACTTAGAAAATATTCAAACTACTTTTGGCTTATCAAAACTTTATTATTATCTTTTATCATCATTTAGGACTTGTTCTAGGATTCATATCCCAACAAGCAGTAATCAAATATCATTAATGCAAACTAATTTAAGCAAGATAAATATAAACATCCTATCAACTAGAAATAATAAATATTGTATCAGAACAAAACATAATTTAACTTAATCATAACAGAATAACAAAAACAAAAGTAGGACTGAAAATGACATGAATTGCTACAACAATAGCAGCAGCATCAAGGTCCTGCACATGTGCCATATGTACTTCAGCACTCCCCCTGTCTTGCAGCATCTGTTCTAGATATCACCATAGAGGATCTCCTTATCCTCATCATCTTCAGCAGCATCTGCAAACTTGTCTTCATCAGCCTCTGGTTCCTCAATGAAACAAGTTGTAGCAAAGAGTGAAACAACATTGTTAGCAACAGCAACAGTTCCTCCATTCTCTGTAGCATTAGCATCAGGTACACCTCCAACTTCAGGATCCAGCTCTTCAATAACAACTCCAGAAGTTCTAACTGAAGTGGAAGGTGGTACTCCCCCTGTTGTAGTGGGAAGTAGCCTGGTCCACTTGTCTTTGATGAATTGGAGTTCATCAATCTGGTCCTGTAAGTGTTGTAACTACAATAGTATAAAAGATCTGGGAACAGAGAATATGGTATCAAAATTACCACCACCAAAGTTCTCAGCATCTGGTGCAGCATTAGGTGCAGCTGTGTTCTGTTCAGGTCTCTGTGCTGATGTGGGTTGAGGTTGAGGTTGAGCAGGAGCTGGTCTTTGAGAAGAACTTCCAGGATTGTGCAAGGGCAGATCTTTCACTATTTCACCAATGAGCAAAGCAGGTGAAATGGTGTACAAAGGAACCTTTCCTCTAAGAACTTCTGTCTTCTTAGGGGTAAAACCATGCATCTTCAAGTATGAACATATAAGCACAGGGTATGGAAGGTTGCCTTTATCAGAAATGTCACCACTAAACTTCATCATGTGGTGGAAAATAGTCAATCCCAAGTTAAACTTCTTCAAAACTACTATCCTATAAAGCAAGATTGCTTGATCCTTTGTCACTTTGGTTGAGTTGGTAGAGGGTATCCAATTATAAACAATCAACTTATGCAATACAGAATAAAGAGATGTAAGGTCCTTAGCCAACATTCCATTCTTCCACTTAGTCAATAAACCACCAATCATAGAAACAGTAACAACATCCAAATCAGGTTCATCATCATCAAGTACTGGTTCTATGCCTAAGAAATCATAAATCAACTCTGGTGTAAATGGAACTGTACTCCCCCTAAACTTTATATTCCCATACCAACGGGAACTCCTCCTACCATTACTTTTCCTCAAGCAAGCATAGAATTCATACACCCAATCAGAAACAAAAGTATCACACAAAGTCAGAGTTTTCATCAGTTTTCTATCCTCTAAGAATTTAATCAAATTCTTACTCTCAAAATCAGAAACATGAATTCTCCTTTCCATTAACAGTTTCCTCCTAGACAACCTAGTAATTTTATCCACCAAACCATCAATATCAGAATCTACTTCAGTTTCAGAATTACCTTCCTCAGAAGTACTCTCCTTAGAGCTTGGTTCTTTCTCCTCCTCAGAACTGGATTCAGCTTCATTTCCGGAGCTTTTGTCAGAAGCTGCACTGCTTGAATCATCTCCATCATCAGGTTCTGGTGCTGGAGCACTTGATTCAGCATGTGAGGCAACATTCTTCTTCAGGGCTTGCTGCATATCCCTGAGACAAACCTCCATTTCAGAGTCAGAATCAGGTTCTGGTTCTGCAGGCATAGTTCGAACAGCATCAATCTTTGCCTTTCCCTTCCCCTTTGGATCAACCTTCTTCTTGGTTGGCTTCTCAATCACCACTTCTTCATCGGATTCAGAGAATACCTGAATCGGTTCAGCAACATCACCACCTAGCTTCTTCTTCTTCCTCAAGGAGTCTGAGTAATCAACTCGAGTAAAAACTCGACCTGATCGTCTTCTCGGAACTGGGCTCCTCTTTCTTTTCTTTGCTTCAGTATTTCTCTTGAAAGGAATCAGTTCAGAGTCCGACTTTGAGATGTCAGAGTCAGTTTTGTCGGATTCTTCAGCATCCTCCATCTAAGCATCATCACTCTCGGATGCTTCCGCATTTGACGGCTCCTTTGACTCAGAAACAAGGGATTCTTCAATCTCCTTCTCGTTCTCCCCCATAGAGGCAGCAGTCGGGGCCTCTGTTTCAACATTAGGGCTCGAATTTTGGGGCTTTTCAGCTGTGGAAGAAGAGGGTGCAGTTGTGATGACTTCTTGGGTGCGAAGGTAGTGAGAGATGTCAATAGACATGTCTCCAATGGTGAGAGTGGGTGGATTCGAAGACCTCATCGATTGAGAAAAATTCTCAACCGCCTGATTCAGCTCGGTGAGTGAAGCTTAGTTTGGGATGTGGATTGTCGTTGGTGTAGCTGGAATGGGTGTGACGGTTGCGGCAGTTTGGGGTGAATTTTCGTGTGAAGCAGCCATGGAAGCTAGTGTATGAAGATTCGAGAGGGATGGAGATGACGGTTGTGAGTTTGGAGAGTTTGGTTTCTGTGAGTTTAATTTCTTGTTTCCTGCCATTTAAACCAAGAATTCGAAAAGCACTACACAAGAATCGAGATAAGCACAAAATAACTTATAACAAAATCTGCAAAACTAATACTCAACTTACTCAATTAATTACAAAGCTTAGAAAATCATGAAATGGGAGTATTTATATAGAGAGAGAGCTAGTAGTTGGAAGTTATGCGTGAAATCAATAAATTAAATCTTAATTAATAAATTAAATCAATAAATTAATTAAATTAAGAAAGTTCCAGAATTAAAAAAATGCGTATTATCTGAAATAAAATAAAGTGGTTAGTATAATTATAAATAAATAAAATAAATTCCCACAATTAATTAAATAATTAAAGCTTATAAAAATATAATCGAATCATGTAATGTTGTGCTCAAGGATTTGACATACACCTCAACATTGGTTTTTCACAGGTTTTACCTATCCAATGTAGCAAATTTTTCAGCATTTTTCTTTTCATTTCATTTTCTTCTTTTTGTGCTATAGCATCTAATTCGTATTGATCCATTGTTCCTGTAGAGTACATCGTAGTAGCGAACTCCGTGCCCCATACTTACTTAATGGATTACGAACCTCTTGATGTTTTACAAAAATTCACCTTTTGAAAAGAAGGCATCGTAGCAGCGAACTCCGTGCTCCATAGTTACTCAGTGAATTTTGTACATCTTTTAGTATGCTATAACATTCTCAATTTTTCAAGCTTTTGAGAGGTGTAGTAAATGTCTATTTTTGCACAAATAAATTTTAGATTCAAGAATATTTTACAAAGGAATTATTTAACGAAAATAAGAAATAAATCAAATCTATAATAACTATACCACCTTAGGCTGTTGTCCTAAATGCTACCGCATTTGTGACAACATCCTCTCAAGAATTATTCAGATATTACACATACCAAGAGATTTCTTCAGAAATGAGAATCTCTCAAGGTCAAGAGCCTTAGTAAAAATATCAGCATTTTGATTTTCAGTAGGCACATATTCCAACTTAACTATGTTCTTCTCCACTAAATCTCTCATAAAATGATGTCTAATGCTAATGTGCTTAGTGAGTGAGTGTTGTACCGGATTCTTAGATATGTTTATAGCACTTGTGTTATCACAGAAAATTGTGAGGATATTATTTTCAATTCCATAGTCATGAAACATCTTACTCAACCGCAATAGTTGTGTGCACCTGCAGCTATGTATTCAGACTCGGTAGTGGATTGAGAAACACAATTTTGTTTCTTGCTATGCCAAGACACAAGATTGTTTCTCATGTAGAAACATCCTCCACTCGTACTATTTCTGTCATCTATATCTCCAGCCCAATCCGCATCACTGTATCCAATCAATGTGTTGTTGGTGTCCTTAGTGTACCATATCCCTAGTTAACTTGTACCTGAAACATATTTGATAATCCTTTTCACTGCATTCAGGTGAGATTCCTTTGGATTAGCTTGGTACCTAGCACAAACACACACACTATACATAATGTCAGGTCTACTAGAGGTTAGATAAAGTAAACTACCTATCATGGATCTATACAAAGTTTCAAAGTAGAACCCATAGGTGTTTTCATTACTTTTGAGCTTCCAAGACCAAACCGTTTGACCAAGTTTTTAGCATACTTACCTTGAGAGAAGAAAATACCATCCTTACATTGCTTGATTTGAAGACATAAAAAATAATTCAAGTCTCCAACCATACTCATCTCAAATGTTGTTGTCATTGCTTCAACAAATTTGTTCAGCATTGTATCAAAGGTTGAACCAAACACAATATCATCAACATATATTTGAGCAATAAGTAAATCTTCTCCAGTATGTTTAATAAACAAAGTCCTATCAGCTTCTCCTCTAATAAATCCATACTCTAAAAGAAAGTCCGTAAGCCTACCATACCATGCTCTAGGAGCTTGTTTTAGACCATACAATGCTTTCTTTAGTTTGTACACATGATCCGGGTATTGTGGATCTTCAAAACCTTTAGGCTGTTCTACATATGCTTCTTCATTCAATATGCCATTTAGAAATGCAGCTTTTACATCCATTTGATGTAGTTTAATGTCAATAAAACATGCAATTGCTAGCAATAATCTAATAGATTCTATCCTAGCAACAGGTGCAAAAGTTTCATCAAAATCAACTCCTTCAACTTGGGTGTAACCTTGTGCAACTAACCTAGCTTTGTTCCTAACAATGTTTCCAGACTCATCAGTTTTATTCTTATAAATCCACTTAGTTCCAATGACATTAGTATGACTAGGTCTTGGAACAAGTGTCCAAACTTCATTTCTTTCAAACTGATTAAGTTCCTCATGCATATCATTTATCCAATTTTCATCAGTTAATGTTTCATTCACACTTTTAGGTTCAATTTCAGAATAGTAACACTCTACATTCACAAAATTGCAAATAGAAGACATGCATATTGTTCTTACCACATCTACCTTATTCGATCTTATTCTTCCTCTTGTTTGCACTCCAATTGTAGCATCCCCTATGATCTGGTCAGAAGGATGACTTTTTCCTATTCTTGAAGAAGGATTCATTTTGGGAACATACTGATCATTCTGTGAGATTACAACTGACTGGTCTGTAGATGTTGCTCCAGATGTGTTAACATTTGGTGCACCATTTTCAGGTTTCAGTGTATTCTCAGAATTGTCAGTGACTTGTGATACATCTTCTTCATCCTTGTCATCTGTAAGACCTTTATCATCATCAAACACAACATTAACAGATTCTTGAACAGTGTTAGTCCTAAGGTTATAAACTCTATAGGCTTTACTATTTCTAGAATAGCCTAAAAATAAACCTTTATCACTTTTAGAATCACACTTATGAAGTTGATCCCTATCATTCAAAATATAGCACACACAACCAAATACATGAAAATATTTCACACTTGGTTTTCTAACATTCAGAATCTCATAAGGTGTTTGATTAGTGCCAGATCGAATATAAACTCCATTAATAATATGACATGCTGTATTCAATGCTTCAGCCCAAAATCTTTTAGAAAGACTTTTAGATAAAAGCACGACTCTTGCCATTTCTTGTAGAGTTCTATTATTTCTTTCAACAATTCCATTCTGTTGTGGAGTTTTAGGAGATGAATATTCTTGCAAGATACCTTTCTTATCACAGAAATCATTAAACATGCTATTCTCAAATTCCCTACCATGATCAGTTCTAATACGACTAACTTTCAAGTTATACACATTTTTGAACCTTTTATAGAGAACTTTAAAAGCAGCAAATGTTTTAGATTTATCTCTTAAAAACTCAATCCAAGTATATCTAGAGAAATCATCTACCACAACTAAGGAATATCTCTTACCTCCAATGCTTTCAGTTTCCATAGGACCCATCAAATCCATGTGCAACAATTCAAAGCATCGATGTGTAGAACAATGTGACAGCATTTTATGCGGCACTCTTACCTGTTTACCTTACTGGCATGATCCACATACAGCGGTATTCAGGAAGCTCAGTTTAGGTAATCCTTTGATTGCATCTGATATGATTAGTTTCTTCATTGCCCTGTAATTTACATGTCCTAATTTTTGGTGCCATAAGACATTCTCATCATGTTTTGACAAATTGCATACATTAGTTCCAATAAGATAACAGTTATCTGCAGACCCGGTACCAGTCATTAAACAATCATCATCTTCATTTAGAACATAGCAAGACTCTTTGTCAAATTTTACATGCAAATTATCATCACAAAGTTGACTAATACTAATCAAATTAGCAAGTAAACCATCAACATGCAAAACATTTTTAAGCTTAGGAAAACCTTCAACATTCAAAGTTCCTTTTCCTATTATCTTTCCTTTCGATCCACCACCATATGTAACATTACCACCATTCAAGGACACATAATCAGATAAGTAGTATATATGTCCTATCATATGTCTAGAACAACAACTATCAAAATACCATAGACCAGGTAAACATGCTTTCAAGGATGTGTGAACAACATTACAGGTAACTTTTGGTTTCCATGCAGATTTCATAGAATGTTTCCTAGGATGTGAAGACATTCTGGATAGCACAAACTCAGTTTTCATATCTTTAACCATTTGCAAGCAGAAGGGACGAATATGACCATATTTAAGACAATAATGACAAATATACTTCCTTTTAACCTTGTGAGGATCTGTTTGTGCAGATGTTACATCAGATGTGTTAACATTTGCCTTCACAAATTTCACAGGTTTTCTAAAATTTTCAGAAATAGAAGCAGTTTCACCATCATAACCTAAACCATAATTATTAGATTTACCTACATTTATAGCATCATTCACATCAGAAGCACTCTTAGAAAATTTTCTGAAACTTAAAGTAGAGGTGATCAATTTCTCCTTCAGTTTACAAACTTCAAGATCTCTTCTGGTAAGTAAGACTTCTAGCTTAGTGATTGTGTCTTTCAGATCCTCATTCTCTTTATTCAAAGAATTCAGAGTGAGTTTCTGAGAGTTCCAATCATCTAACAATTTCTGATATGTCTCATCATCAATCATTTTTCCTGCATCATCAACAAAACCATTAAAACAGTTCAGATCTGGGTGACTCTGTTTTGATGTTACTGTAGATGTGAAGACATCTGGTGCAACATCAGAATCTGTATCATCCAGATCATCATCTGAGGAATCATTATAATCAATTCTAGTAAAATGAGCACTTTCTTTTTCATTAAACTCATCAAGATCATCATTATCAGATTCATCACTCAAGGTAGCACTAAAATTCAGTTTTTGCTTCAGTCTGGTATTGGCACACTCATTTGCATAGTGTCCATATCCAGAACATGCATTGCATTGAACTGATTTTCTAAATTCAGGATCATACCTTGGTTTCCCTTCACTCTTTGATGGTCTTGGTGTGAATTGACTCTTCCTCCTTTCTGGTTGTGGTGTTGATGTGTTGATTTGGATCTTAGGCTGTATATTTCCTCTAGATTTATGCATAGACTTCTTAAGAAATTTATTAAAATGCTTTGTAAGAAGGGCAATGTTGTCAGGATTGTTAAGGCATTCATCAATCAATTCTTCATCCGAATCAACCTCAGTAATGATAGGCTGAATCTCAGATTTGTTTGATGTCTCTCCTTTAAAAACAACAACTTTCTTATCATCTTTAGTTTCATCAATTTGATTAGTGTTTATTTCATAAGTTCTAAGGATACTCACTAATTCATTTTGACTCATTTTATCAGTATCTTTTGCCTCTTCAATAGCACAAATCTTAGCATCAAATGTTTTAGGAACAGACCTTAATATCTTATGTACTACTCTAACATTAGAAATAGGGTCACCAAGAGAATGTGATTCGTTAATAATCTCACTTAACCTTTCGTTGTAGGATGAAATTGTTTCATCTTTCCTCATTCGGAGATTCTCAAACTTTGTCCCCAACATTCGAAGCTTTGTCCTTCGAACACTATCAGAACCTTCACAATGCTCTTGTAACCTGTCCCATGCATCCTTAGAAGTAGAATAGTTAGATATAATTTTAAACATAGAGGTACCAACATAAGTAAAAATAGCATTTAAGGCTTTAGAATTGTATCCTGCTGTTGTTATCTCATCGGCTGTCCAATCAACCTCTTTCTTGAGTTGAATTTCACCATCGGCATCTGCTGGATTCTTTGGCACGTCCCAACCTGTAAGAATAGTCCTCCAAGCATGTTCATCAATTGACTTGATGTACATTCGCATCTTAGGCTTCCAATAAGCATAATTTGAACCATCTAAAATGGGTGACCTAAGTGCAGTGGATATGTGATGTGTTTCCATTGCTAACATAAACTAAAACACACTTTTAAGCAAGGATCTAAACCTAGTGTCGTCAGGTGTTGGCTCTGATACCAACTGAAAGTGTGTGGATGGTAGTATCTAGTGTTTAAGTAAAAAACAGAACAATGTTACACTGAATGTTGTGACAATTAGTGTAGCATTAACTCTAACAGAATATAGAAAGTAAACACAGTACACAGCGGAAGTCTAAAACACTAAAACACAATAAAGACACAATGGAATAATTTTTAACATAGATTTTATTAATAACAAAACCTATGCTAAGCCTTACGGCAAAAACAATAACTTAGTTCCTAAGTTATACAAAATGTCGTGTGAAATGTCCCAGCAATTACTTCAACATTCCACAAACCGAAACTACAATCGAGGCAGGTGCCTGAATCCGCAAATAGACTGAAGTGTAAGAACACTGTCTAAAGAACTAATCTGATCTATGATTCACTCTCAATCGATACAAGACTAGAACTAAGTACACTGGAAGGTGTGGTATCCCTCGACGTACGTTAAACGATACAACTACTGACCATAACTCCTAACTAGGGTTAAACGCTCAAGAAGGTGTTACTCGAATAGTGCATACTTTGAAATGAAAGGCTTCAGCGGTATTTATAGAGCAATAACCGAATTCTAGATCCTTCTATTATGAGATCCTATTTTTTAGGACCTCAACTTCCATGATCTCTCTAGATCCTTCTTCCATCTTCCAGGTCGTTCTAAACTTCTCCAGACTCTTCTATCACGTTCTCCAACATTCTGGAATCTTCCATGTTCCAGACTCTTGTAGAACCTTCTGGAATCGCACCTGAATGTGAGAGCATTTAGTACAACATTTAATGTAACATTCAGAAAGAACTTAGAATAAATCAAGGAAGGTCAAATTAAGATGTTGTTGATAATGTTAAAGCATTTAAGAGTTAACAACATCTACAAAGAGAAATAACCCTTCTTACTACGACTCTGTTCTTTCTGCACCCCCTATCTCATATGATATTGTAAGAACAGATGAGTACGATCCATATACTCATGCACGATCAACTTATGCACCCAGGCCGAATATAACTCATCAGAATACATTTATAGTTCATTCGAATAAAAACAAGTCATCTGATAGTTATTTAGCTGACACAAGTAACAAATCAAATCATGCCAAGGTATCAGTTGATAAGATTTGGTAATGTGATGCTGAGACAACTCAAATGTTCAAGATTGTTCAAAAGAGCAATGTATATGTGGGTTCTCAAGGTCACTACTAACACTCAAAGACCCAAAACAAAATGGGTACCTAAGATCTAATTTACCTTGCAAGAAAGAAGGGACCTATATAGAAAGGGTGGATCAGAAGGAGAAACTTGGTACATATATAGTTGATGCTCATCACACATGACAAGAACCAAAACTCTGTTGATCAACTATATAGAAAAGAAAGGTCCAAAAGTCTTCTTTTGTGACATCGCGCACGGTAACACAAAAGGATATGGCACCTTAAAGAATGGTGACATTGAGGTACATGATGTATCCTACGTTGAAGGTTTGAAGTTCAATTTACTATCAGTGTCTCATTTCTGTGACACAGGATACTTAGTAAAATTCTCTAAAGATAATTGTCACGTAAGTGATAAACGAAAAAAACAAACTCTTCTAACATGCTCCAGAAAGGAGAGTATGTATCTTGCTAATTGGAACAACTGTCCTAAAGATACCTGTCTACTTGTGAAAAGCCCTAAGGATATTAGTTGGCTATGGCACAAACGCCTTAGTCATCTTAACTTTAAGACTTTAAACAAGCTAATAAGGGAATCTCTAGTTGTGGTCTGCCTAATGAACTCTATTGTAAAGATCAGGTGTGTGATGCATGTCAACAAGGGAAGCAAACAAAGGTTTCTTTCAAGACCAAGAAGACTGCATTAACCAGTAGAGTTCTGAAACTGCTACACATGGATCTATTTGGACCAATCACTCCAACAACAATGACTGGAAGAAAATACACTCTAATAGTAGTAGATGACTTCTCCAAGTACACTTGGGTCATCTTTCTATTAAAAAAGAGTGAAACTCAGCAAAAGCTTTCTAAATTACTCAAAAGAATCCAAATAGAAAAGGGAGAACCTATTGTCAAAATTATAAGTCACAAAGGCATTGAATTTATAAATTCTCATATTATTGCTTATTGTACTTCTAATAGCATTCAACATGAAACAAGTGCAGCTAGAACACCTCAACAAAATGGTGTAGCTGAAAGAATGGTCAGAACACTCAAAGAAGTTTCAAGAACCCTTCTAGCTGAGTTCTCCACTCCCAAGAAGTTATGGGCAGAAGCCATCAATACAGCTTGTCATACTCAAAACAGGTTAGGTATTCATAAAATACATGAGAAAACACCTTATGAACTCTGGAAAGGTAGGAAACATAGAGTATCTTACTTTCATATATTTGGTTGTAAGTGTTTCATTCACAACAATGGGAAAAGTAAATTGAATGCCTTTGATGCTAAAGCAAATGAGGGGATATTCTTAGGATACTCCTCAACTGGCAAAGCATTCAGGGTATTTAACAAACGAACCCTTCTTGTGGAAGAAACACCTCATGTTGTATTTGATGAATCTTGTGAAAAGAGTACAGATGACACAAACTCAGCTGCAGAAAAGATGAGAAGACTAGTGATCAAGTCAAAAGAAAAATCAGAAGAGTTTATTGAAGTAGATGAACCCTTCTCTAAAGATCCAAAAAAAGAAAAACCAAATAGACCTGTCACTAGATCACAAACTCAAGCTGAACAATCAACCCCAAATCAAGAAGCACCAATTCCAAATGCAAGGGGGAATGAGCTGTTCAACACTTAAGATGCAAATGAAGATCGAGCAAATCCAGTCAACTCTTCTGACAACACTAGAACAGACGAGGACCACAACTCATCTGGTATTTAAACACCTGTAAGAAATACATGGAAATCTAATCATCCATCTACCTTTATCTTAGGTGGAGTAGACTCAAGTGTTAGAGCCAGAAGACAATTAACCCAAAATCCTCAAACCTCCATGTTCTACTGGTGTGCCTTCTTATCTAATACAGAACCAGTTGACATAGATGAGGCAATGCAAGATAGCATCTGGATCACTGCCATGTAAGAAGAATTGAACCAGTTCACAAGAAATGAGGTGTGGGAACTTGTAGATCGCGCCAAACACCACAATGTAGTTGGAACAAAGTGGGTGTTCAAGAACAAAAAGGATGAAAATGATGTGATAACTAGAAACAAGGCTAGACTGGTAGCTAAGGGATATTCACAATCTGAAGGGATTGATTATGATGAAACCTTTGCTACAATTGCCAGACTTGAAGCCATTAAACTATTTCTAGCTTATGCATCCTACATGGGATTTAAAGTATATCAAATGGATGTCAAGAGTGCATTTCTAAATGGTATACTTGTGGAAGAAGTATATGTAGAATAGCCCCCAGGATTTGAAAAAGGAGATCAAGTATATCGATTGAAGAAAGCTCTATATGGTCTAAAACAAGCTCCAAGGGCTTGGTATGATACTCTATCTCCGTTCCTTCTTGATAATGGATACACTAAAGGCAAAGTTGATAGAACCATGTTCATAATTCAAGAAGGAGATGACATTTTAATGGTGCAAATCTATGTAGATGACATCATATTTAGATCACCCAATGAAGACATGTGCAATAAGTTCGCTAAACTAAAGCAAGGCAAGTTTGAGATGAGCATGATGGGTGAAATGAACTACTTTCTAGGACTACAAGTAAAGCAAAGTCTAGCAGGGATCTTTGAAAGTTTGTGGGGTATAGTATCTAGTGTTTAAGTGAAAAATAGAATAATGTTGCACTGAATGTTGAGACAAATAGTGCAACACTAACTCTAACAGAATATCATAAATAATGACACACAGCGGAAGACTTGAAACACTAAAAACAAACAAGACACAATGGAAATATTTTTCACATAGATTTTATAAATAAAAATCTATGTGAGCCTTACGGCGAAATATCAATACTTATCTTCAAGTACAAATGTTGTGTGAAATGTTACAGCAATAACCTTCACAACAGAAACTACAAACATGGCAGGTGCCTTGTTTTGAAAACGAACTAAGTGTATAAAGTATACACTGTCGAAATGCTAGTGATGTAGCGCAGCCTTTATCCGAAGAACACAATCAATCTTGAACTCAAGAACAAACGCACAAGACTCATCAATTTATTTACCAACGTATAATCCGAAAACCCTCGATACCGAAAACCCACAATTTCTTATTCTCAAATCAACCCACCCTCTTTGAGGTATGCAAGGAGTATATATAGACCCTCCCATACACCATCTAATAGGTTTATTGCCTAACTTGCAACCAACTAACTGCTGCTAACTAAAAATACAACACCTAACAGCAAAAGGACCAAAACTGAAAAACTAAATTAATGCGCAAATAAACTTGTAGTTTGATCCTCATCATTCTCTCCGGGTAGGGTGCGATTCGCCCTCGAATCGAACTCAGTTTAATCCTCATCATTCTCTCCGAGTAGGGTGCGATTCGCCCTCGAATCGGAACGAGCTTGATCCCCAACCGGCGGCACACGATGTTTGACGGTAAACACCATCGACCAACGCTGTAAATCAGCTGGAAGACGTAGCTGATTGGTAATCGAATTAAAATGCAATAAAACATACCCGACGCTACACAACAAGTAGATGCTTTGTAGGAAGATCCGATGACGACAGACACCCCGACGCACGGCTGAACGGTGACGGATGTACCTTGCTGCAGCCACGCAAGGTAGCATGATGTTGTGTGTAAATCCAGGTCTTGAACAACTGCCTCCGAAACCACGTTCTCCCATGACCCGGAATCAAATATAAAATGACCCAACTCACCACCAAACGTGTAAGAAGACTTGAATTTCCTACTGCGTTGCACCGAAGAATCATCACAGCGTGGGGCTAAGAACTCATGTCGAACGTTGACGGAATGACATTCATCACCACTAATACATTCCTCCACGGGGTAGGCTGTTTGGTCCTCGTCAAAGATGGGAGGTCCGTCATAATCCACATTATCAACAAAAAGATCACGTTGATGGCATGCACTCGCGCACCCGCGACGAAGAATACGGGCAGAACCCACGGCCCTTGTCAACTGAACTTCGAAAGGGGCATCGGAGGGATCCTCATCGAACATTGGTGGGCCCTCGTAATCTTGCTCATCAAGAATAACAGTCCAGGCCGCAGTTGCCTCACTCGACACGGGCTCTAGAATCGGCTCTACACTAGGATCGGGACGATGACCTAAAGCTGGAACAAAATCCCTCAACGCAGCGACCAAATCTTGGTGCTGGGCCACCAACTGCTCATGGCGGGATTTGACAGCAGCCATCTGAATGGCGAGCTGCCCGACCTGCTGTCGGATTTGCACCAGATCATGGCCCATGCCGAAAACATCAACACAGGGGTTATCTTGCCACTTGGGAGGCATTATTCCCGACGTTCCCAACTCTGGATACCACCTGATGTAGCACAGCCTTTATCCGAAGAACACAATCAATCTTGAACTCAAGAACAAACACACAAGACTCATTAATTTATTTTCCAACGTATAATCCGAAAACCCTCGATACCGAAAACCCACAATTTCTTATTCTCAAATCAACCCACCCTCTTTGAGGTATGCAGGGAGTATATATAGACCCTCCCATACACCATCTAATAGGTTTATTGCCTAACTTGCAACCAACTAACTACTGCTAACTAAAAATACAACACTTAACAGCAAAAGGACCAAAACTGAAAAACTGAATTAATGCGCAAATAAACTTGTAGTTTGATCCTCATCAGCTAGTCTATCTATGATTACACTCTCAATAGATAAGAAAAGCACACAGTCATACGGGTGGGATATTTCGTATGAACTAAATGGTATAACTACTGTGGCCACAATTTTCTAACATGATGAACACTAGTCTAGGATATTGATCGAGTAGTACACACTGAATTATGGAGCATTCCTTCTGTATTTATAGAGAGAAAAACGAATTCTAGAGGCTTCCATGTAAGATCCTATTTTTTAGGATCTCAACTTCCATGATCTTTCTAGATCCTTCCACAATGTTCCAGGTCATTCTAAGTTGCTTCCAAGCTCTTCTAGCACTTCTAGCATGTTCTCCTAGGAATCTTCCAGGTTCCAAACTCTTGTAGAACCTTCTAGATCGCCGCCTGAAATGTGATAGAATTTAGCTCAACATTTAATATAACATTTCTGAAAAGACTTAGAAAAAATCAAGGAAGGTCAAATTAAGATTTTGTTGATAATGTTAAAGCATTTAAGAATTAACAACATCTACAATCTCCCCCAATTTGACCTTTCGACTACAACACACCTGATGCAAATATATTTCTATACATACTTAGTTTTATGTATTTAGTTGAGGTTAACATCATTGCTAAATACTAGTCAAGTCAACACCTGTTGTAATCGTTGGATCAAATCGAATGAAGATCAAGGATAATCTTACAATGATCCGTGCCATAAGATCAAGATATTTTTATCCAAAACAGAATAAGTATAAACAGTACACTTATTCACAACATAAGTAATTTACTAAAATCATAAGTTAAGTTGGAAGAAAACTTAAGATTTAAGTAAGACACAAAAAATCAGTAATTAGAGCAAAAAGAACAACGAAAAAAAATAACAATATATATAACTTTACAAAAGTCAAAAGTTAAATCAGAGCATCATATATGGATATATACTAGATCAACCTAAGACTTATGTAAGACTCAAAAGAAATCAGAGCAATAATGAAGAAAAGAAAAACAAACAGAGCAAAGACTAAAGATAAAAAACAGATCAAAAAAAGTGAATAACAATATCTAACAAAGACTTAAACAATAAGCAGTAAGCAAATGAGAATTAAAGAGAAGTGTACTTCTAAAATATATTATCATCAGAGCAAACAATTTAAGCAGGAAGCACATGATAATTAAAGAGAGGTGTACTTCTATATTATTCTCAAAGCAAACAATTTAAGCAAATTGAATAATAAGACAAGTTAGAAAACAGAACAGAACAACAACTAACAAAGACCTAAAATCAGTAAGCAGTAAGCAACTAAGAATAATTTTTAAGGCAAACAAAGCAAACTGAAAATAGAGCAAAGTTAGGGAACAAAACAAATACAATAAACAACTAACATATACAACATGCAGTAAGCAAATAATGATAAGTAAGAAAACAATTTAAGCACAAAAGCAGTAATCTATTATCATGAATGCAAACAAATTAAGCAAGTTGAATAAAAGACAACCTATCAACTAGAAAGTAAAAACAAATTCTGTAAATCAACTTAAACACAGTAACAGAAATGAATAAGATCAAGGAAAGTATAAAAGGCACAAATGTTGGTCCCAAGTTGAGTTTATAATATTGAGTAAGCTAGTAAAAGTCTAGAGGGGAGGGGTGAATAGACTTTTAAAAATCTTTCAATAGATCAGAATACGTAATGCGGAATTAATCAAAGTAACAATGAGCCCAATCAAATTTATACTCAACTTATATTCGAAATTCGAACTTCTGTATGAACACTCTACTTGTCTTGTTTAGATAAGCAATTAACCAATCAAGCAATTAAACAAACATTAAAGTAAATCAACACACAACAATTTTATAGTGGTTCGACAAATTGTCTACATCCACTCTCACAACTCCAGTCGTGAAATTCTTATTACTGTTCCAATCGAGTAGTCTTGTGATTTTAAGTCCCAAGAAATAAGACTTCGATCTTGTCGATAACACTTCCAAGTGCTTCTTCGATCTAAAACTAGCTAAATACAAGTAACTAGCGACTTGAAACAAAAACGTAAAAGTAAACTTCTCTAAGTCCAGTAGCAGCCTTATTTGATTTCTTCACTTGTCTTCTGGCTTGAAATTTCTGAACTTCAACTCTGAGAGTGTGTTTTCCTTCGAATATCTCTTATGAATGCTTCAATTCTCTTGATAACAGTAGTCATCAAATGTAGAATACCATGGGGTATTTATAAGCTTCAACTTCAAGAACTTTATGTTATGTAACTAACTTTTCTTGAAAACTAACTTCTAACTATTTATCTTTATCCATTTACGCGTTTCTTCAGTTAATTAGTTATTCCTTAACTAACTCTTCAATCTTTATCTTCAATACGCGTTTCTGTAACTAACTTCTTCCTTCTTGTCTTGTCTTGTTGCGCACCTGTCTTGTCTCCAACTTGACTTGTCTTGCGCAGGTCTTCTTCCGTAGACTTCAAAACATAGAACTAATCTAGTCCTATCATCTAATCTTAACAAGACTATTACATTACATTAAACTTTATAATTCAGCTTAGTCACCTTAAGAACTATACAATGAATATGAACTTAATACTAATAATGAGCTTCTATACATCTCGAATAGCTCAATATAAAACCCAAAAATTATACAACGTACTTATAATATGTACTTGTCTTTTAAACAATTTAAACTTTTCTTTCAAAACAATACTTGTCTTATGAACTAGTACTTGTCTTGTGAACTAGTACTTGTCTTGTGAACTCTACTGATCTGTTCAAGACGACTTCATAACTAGACTAGATCAGTCAACACTTAGAAAATATTCAAGTCTACTTTTTGGCTTATCAAAACTAATCTTATCATTTCATCATTTAGGACTTGTCTTAGGATTCATATCCCAACAATTTATCCCTTTTTGATGAAGCTAAAACTACTTGAATCTTTTCACAATAGTAGACTAGTTAAGTAGTTATCTTGTCTTTAAACATCAAAATAGTACTTATCTTTTCATTCATTCACATAAGATCAGTAGATTACACATACTAAATCAAAACAAAAGAAATAAGTAAAGAAATTACACTTAGTCAGACTTGTTACCTCCTTCTGGATTTGGAACACAAAAAGCATCAAGCAGTCTTCTGTGAATCACTGAAATATGATCTTCAGTCTCTATTTTCTCTTTGTCCAGCAGTTCTTCTTCAAATTTCTTGATATGATTGAAGTCGATCCTCTTTCCTGAACTCAGCATCGGAGTAGTCCATTTCGGAAAGATAGGCACCAGAATATTAAAGTTCACAGCAGCAGCTATCCACATAATCAAGTTCCAAAGCATCTGGTCTTGCACCTCCATGAACTTGTCAAAAATAGCATATAACTCTTCATTGCTGTCTGCATCACCAAATTTCCGAACAATCCAGTGATCTAACTCCCATTGCAACTTGACTTTGAACCAATCTTCACGATGTTCATTGTCAATGAAGTTGTCAATGTAAGCATCTTCAAATGCATCTGGATTAGCCTTCAATTTCTGCAACCTTCTAATATGCTTTCCAACTTTCTTTCTACTAGCATAGTGAGATTCATCATCAGTCTTCTCAACTATCTTTTGCTTCTTCACGATTGCAGCTTCATCTTCTTTAGAATCTTCAATCATAAGCTTTCTTTTGACTTGTCTGGTCTGAACCTCACGAGAAGCAACACCTTTGCCTTTCACATGTCTCATCTGCTCTTCTGCCTTTGCTTGCACAAGATCAGCTTCCTTGACTTGCCTTCCTCTCTTGGGCCTTCTCAATTATTCTATTGCAGACGCAGCAGCCTTAACTTCAGGTTCAACACTAGACTTTTCTTCAACCATAACTCTACTTGTCTCTTCCCCCTTTTTAGCTTCATCACTTGCCTTAAGAGTGAATAGACTAGTAAAACGAGTCATTTCTTCCTTTAAAGCTTCCTTCATAGCTTCTGCAGCTAACTCAATCTGCATCTAATGCGTCTTGTCGCGACTCATCTTGTCAAGACGATCAGCAGTAGATTCCGATTTCTTTTAATTTATGATCAATTCATCCTTGAAATGAGTAGCAGTCTGTATGAGCAGCCTGTTCTGTTCAGTCAATTCATCAAGAACAGTCCTAGCACGTACCGACTGAGCTTGTGCTTCACGCCTCTGCTCATCAGCTATCTCAATCTTTACGCGATAGAGTCTTTCCATCTTGCTTGACTCTTCAGCTAGCGATCTAGCAAAATTGATCGAACGCTTTTTAGAGTAGCCAATTTGCCTTTTCAAGAATTCTTCGATTTGAACATACATCTCTTGTCGAAAAGTTGAGTCCATCTTGTTGACTTCACCAACTATCAATTCTCTGGAGCTGTCTACAAGAGACTGATTCTGTTCTACAAGAACTTCTTTCAGCTTCAAATTTAAAAACTCATCAATAGATGACTGAACTACTTCCTTCAAGTCCGTCTTCAGCTCATCTAGATAACCATCAGGGAATACTTGAGTAGACTGAGTTCGAACAACAACATCTTGATCTTTCACAACCATCTCATTTTCATAAAAAATGAAGGCTTCAACGAACTCATCATCTTCTTCACCAAGTACGATCAAGTTGTCTTCTGATTCAACACTTTCAACAGCTTCTTCAAGATGATCAGTCTGAATAGCAGCATCAATCAAATCAGCTTTCAACTCTTCTTCCACAAGATCAGTTTGAACTCCAACTTCAAACTTGTCTTGAGAAGACAATATGTCATCAGAAACGTTTAACATCCTCTTCACAAGAGCAGTCAATGCATGGGCTGGGAACAACTCTAAGTGGTCTCTGACTCCACTGTTCTCCTTTTGCTCCATCTCCCAATCTTGAAAATTGGAGATTCCACCCATTCCATTGATAACTTCAAACAGATCTTCTGTCGGGGCCTTCTTCAATGCAACCCATGTGCATATCCTTAGAATTTTCTCATATTGCTCAGAAGATGAGTCGATCTCTACTGACGGTAGCATCTTTCTCAAATTGTTCGACACCTTCGAACGCAATCTCTTCTCTCTAAGACACATCGGATAATAAACGAGGGATTCGAATCTAATTTCAGAAGGGGTCTGAGAAAGTGGGGTCCTTGTCTCAGTTGTTGCAGTGGCAACTAGTGGAGTTTCTGAAATAGATAGGTTGATGGGTTCAACATTTTCTGTTGAGGTTGAGGGAATTTGGATTGTGGTTTCTGAGGGCTTTGATGTGGCTAGGTTTGGTATGACAACTGTAGGAGTATCAATTGTATCGAATATAGTAGTATCTTGGGTTATGTTGGCTCTCAGTGGTTGCACTGCCAACACTGTCGAGGATTTGGGTACAGGCTTGGCACGAGATCGAAGTGATCTTGCCTTGGTTTTGACAGGTAGAGAGAGAGGAATTGAAAGAGTACGAGAAGATGTACCAACCTTTTCCGCAGTCGACTTGTCTGGTGAGGGACTCGACTCGACTCTCACTAGTCGATAGACTTGCAAATCCTTTTCTCCTTCCTTAGACTCCTTATCTGATTGAGTCTCTTCAGAGTCTTCAGCAGCCTCGAACATCGCCTCTTCTGGCACATACTGAACTAGTCTCCCACTAGTTCCAGCTTCAGCCACTTCTTCAGATTTTTCATCCTCATCCGACTCGTCTTCCTCATCACTAGACGATGCAGCTTCAAACATGGCGTCTTGAGGATTGATTTGCACTTGTCTGGGGGCAGCAGATCTTCCAACAGCTTGCTTCGCAAGAGCCTCTTTCTTTAGATAGTGTTTCAAGGCATGGAATGGCTTGCCTTTACTCCAACTAGTCTTGTTTGGTAGTAAGATGGGTAGCAAAATACTAAGCTTATTCCCAAAACTTACAGCCGCAGACACAACCCAGTTGACTGTACTGGTGTCAACTTGCACATTCTTCTTGAAATACATCACTCTATCCAAGAAGAGTTTGGTCCAATTTCCTTCTGTGATGCCGTCATGAATTACGGCCATCACTCTTGCTTTTTGAAGGGTCATAGAGTCATAACTCCCAGTGACTCCGAGCAGCATCTTTGAGGAAATATCCAACAAAGTCTTGAATTTGTCAAGCAACTGATTCTTCTTGACAGCAGGAATCTTTCCATCTCGATTTAACTTTAGTTTCTTTCCACAAAAGATACTCAGGTACTTCAGCTCTTGACCTTCAGCATACCTTTCAATGTCAATCGATCCGGACGGTAGCTTCAATGATTCGGTCAAAAATTCTCAAGAGATTTCAACTCGCCTTCCACCAACAAAGGCTTTAATGACATCTTCTAGTCGAGTAGTTGTAGCATAAAACTCTAACACTTCTTCCTCTAGAACCACCTCTGGGAATGCCTCCAAGTAGGGTCTCAAACCACATCTCCAACACTTTGTTAGGATCTCTTTGTTGTCATCTGTGTGATTTCCTTTGAAAAACACCGATCTTTCCACATGCACTTTGCCTTCCATGGTATACTTCCCTAAGTCGAATCTTGCCTGCATGTTAGTGCGAGCATCGAACATCGAAACGATCGACATAGTAGGAGAGTAATACTCAAGCAGTTTAAGAATTGCAAAGAGTTTGGATTGCTTGAAAGTAGAAAGTTATGAAAACGTGAGAAGAGAAGAGTGAAACTTTTGGGTTTTGATAAAACTTGAGTTTTGAATCAATGGCCAAGATCGAGAGGTTTGATCCAATGGACATATATGAAAGTCTTTTGAAATTCAGTTACGGAATCGAGAATATTACGTGATTTGATATTGTAATGTTTTGAAATCCGTCCTTTCTATTGGTTAAGACAGAGGAGTGTACTCATCTGACCTAGCAAAGTAGAAATGGGAGTGTATAAATCCAATTCTAGGTTTTTCAAAATTTTGCACTATCAAATTACACTTATCCTTAATTCGAACTGTTTAAACACTTAGAGTATTTGAATCATAAGAACACTTATCTTGTCAGTTCGAGTCTATCCAGAACAGACGAGTAGACTAATGTGCACTAGACGAGTTCCCCCTTCGACTGTGCTTGTCTATTCCGAATGTCGAACGACTTTTTGTACCTGTCTTATCTTGTGCGACATATGAGTGTAGGTACAAGTGGGGTAAAATAATTAAGATGAATATCAATCTATTATAGTAATCAAGGTTTCGAACAAGATGACTTTTAACAAACTTAAGAGTCAACATAAGGATATTTAAGAAATCATAGATTCCTCCTTAAATGTTTATTCCCTTAGTATTACCCTCAGCTTTACCAGCTTCCTCATCGGGTTGTTTGGTCAACTTGTCTGACCTTGTTTACTTGTCTATTGGATGAGTAGATGAGTGCTCTGCCTTTTGTGTGGTACCTTGTTTGTTTCTCCTTTCTTCTTAGGGATGTACCTGTCTGGTTAGTACATTGCTACATACTAGTAGGGTCTAGATCAATTAGTCCTAGACTAATGCATAATTCACGAAATCGAGCTTCAGGTAATGGTTTTGTGAAAATATCAGCTCTTTGAAAATTAGTGTGAATCTTTTCCATGCGAATATCCTTCTTTTCTACATGATCATGTATGAAATGATGTTTCACATCAACATGCTTACATCGTGTGTGCAAAACAGGATTTTGTGTAATGGCAATAGCATTGTTACTGTCATAGAAAATAGGAACATTTGATTCACAGATATTATAATCTCTAAGCTGTTGAATAAGCCACAATAATTGACTACAACAACTACCAGCAGCCATGTACTCGGCTTTAGTAGTAGAGGTAGCAACACTTGTCTGCTTTTTCGAAAACCATGAAATGAGTTTTGTGCCTAAGAATTGACAAGAACCAGATGTAGATTTCCTATCTATTCTACAACCACCAAAATCAGAATCAGAGTAACCACTTAGGGATAAATCATCATTTGAAGGGCACCATATACCACGATTGATGGTTCCTTTCAAATATTTCAGAATCCTTTTAGTGGTTTCCATATGACTCTCTTTTGGATTAGCTTGAAATCGAGCATATACACCAACAGAAAATGCAATGTCAGGTCTACTAGCAGTCAAGTACAGTAAAGAACCAATAAGACCACGGTAATGAGTTTGATCAGCACACTTACCATTCTCGTCTGGATCCATCCTGTAGGTGGGTAGCATAGGTACTCCAGAAGATTTACAAGTCTTAATACCATACTTGTCTAGTAGATTACGAGTATACTTTGCTTGATTTATGAAAATCCCATCGGGAGTTTGTTTTACTTGAAGTCCAAGAAAATAAGTCATTTCTCCCATCATTGACATTTCAAACTTACTTTGCATGAGTGTTGAAAAACTTTCACTCAGCTTTTTGTCGGGTGATCCGAAAATGATATCATCCACGTAAATTTGAACAAGTAGGATGTCCTTGCCTTCTTGTCTTCTGAACAAGGTTCTATCGACCTTGCCCTTAGTAAAACCATTCTCTAATAGAAATTGAGAAAGAGTATCGTACCATGCTTTGGGAGATTGCTTTAATTCATATAAGGCTTTCTTCAACTTGTACACTTGGTTGCCTTTCACTTCGAAACCTGGAGGTTGTTCAACATACACTTCTTCCACAAGAATACCATTAAGAAATGCACTTTTAACATCCATTTGATATACAGTAAACTTCATATAAGCAGCATATGCAAGAAACAATCTTATGGCTTCTAGTCTAGCAACAGGTGCATAAGTTTCATCATAATCTATGCCTTCAGCTTGAGAATAGCCTTGGGCAACTAGTCTAGCCTTATTTCTAACGACTACATCATTCTCATCTTTCTTGTTCTTGAAAATCCATCGTGTGCCTACTACATTATGATGTTTAGGTCTATCGACAAGTTCCCAGACGTCGTTTCGAACAAACTGGTTCAACTCGTCTTGCATAGCAATGATCCAATTACTATCAGCCAATGCCTCATTAACGGTCTTAGGCTCGATAGATGAGAGGAAACAAAACCAGCAAAACAAAGATGGACTAGGCTGTTCTTGCGACTCAAAGAGTTGTCGTCTAGTCTTCACACCAACAGTAGAGTCACCAATGATATTTTCAGTATCATGAGCAGATTTCCATGTTTTTCTAGTCTTAGCATGCATACTTATCATCATCTAGATCAATTATAGCATCATGCATTTCAACATCATTTGCATCAGAAGATTTAATAGGAGTAGACGAGTCGACTAGCTCAGGCATGTCAACTGGTCTAGTAGATTTACCTTGAGCACTTTGTTGGGAATAAAATGAGTTTTGATGAATATACCAAAACCCCTTTAGACATGCCAAGTAGACAAGTCATTTTCAATGAACATGTTTCAGGACTGTTGGAACATGTAGACTAGGACAAGTATAAAAGCTGATATGTTAGGCAACTCTTAGTTACTAGATGCAGTAGTTGAGGGGGAACACTTACTTAACAGCTTAGAACAACATCAGTCCCCTCAAGGCTCAATTATGGAATGACCTCAAGACTGCTGAAGGACAAGTATGCTGATCCTTGGAGTTCAGTCAAAAGACAACTTAGTGGATGCCATCATAAAGTTAAGGTGCAACATCAAAGCATCAATGTACTCCATCAGAATGATTCAGAATAGTTGTCCATCAAAATGATTCAGAAGAGTTGTCCATCAGAATAGTTCAGAAGAGTTGTCCCAGTATACTTAAACCAGAATATGCCTATCAAGACAACCATGCTGAAAAGGTCAAGTTCACTTTACAAGACTCAAACATCCAAAGAACTGTTCTAAGAAGTCATGGAAAAGCCAAAACATCTGAAGAGCTTATTAAGCCAACACTGCTGATGAATGAACTCTGCTGAGTCTGATAAGCAGAGTTGTCCTATTGATAAGGAAGGTTGCCCTTATCTCAGGAAGTTTCATAAGAAGAGATGTCCATGTTTGACCAAGAGAATCTTAGAGTCAGACATTGGGAAAAGTGCTCAGAATGAAGACAAAATTGTTACAGCCGTTTATTTCCCAAAACAAGGACATGTCACTATCAGAATCAGTCTTCCAGTTTGAAGAACTCAAGGAAGACATTTATAGCAATTTGGGACTGCCTTTCCAACGGGCAAATCCTCAAATTTATCTATAAATACAAGTGTGAAGGCCTTTTGAAGCATCCATTCTATATCCAACTGAGCAATCATTCTGAAAGCTTCAAAGTCTTCAAAAGACATTCTTAGTCTTGAAACACTTCTTCTAAGCTGAACTCACTGTATATCCATACAAAGCTTAGAGAGATATCCTAATCCTTATACACTGATCTTCATTGTAAAAGATATCTCATTAGTTGGAACCTTACTTCAACCCTTACCCCTTTCAAGTGAGAAAGTGAGAAGGTTGCAGTAGTAGAAGTGGTAGGAGCATACTATTGAGAGAAGAACAGTTCAGTTCTGAGTTGAGAAGAGGGTACTAGGACTCTAGACATCCTAGGGATCAATTCACCAAGGAGTGGTGTTCTTGATCAAGTGCACCTTGGCACTATAAAACAAGTTAATTCCAAGAGTGAAGGAATTATCCTGTTCAATCAGGGAAAGTGGATGTAGGAGCTTGAGTCTCTGAACCACTATAAACTCTTGTGTTGATTTACTTTCAAAGTACTCTCATACATTCAACACTGCACACAAAACTGATCTTTCAAAGAACCTATATTCAAGACTGTGCAAAAACTGTATTGGACAAGTTCCCTAAAAACTGGACTGTATTGAATTGACAAAGTGATTTCAGAAACTAAAGGAGTCTAAACTTAAAGGGCCAACCACTATTCCGCACATATAACTCCCCTAGATAGTTATTCAACTAAGTACTCAATAGTACTTAGTAGTTTGATTATCTTAGAAGAGTTAATCATCTTCAGCAGAGTTGTCCAAGACAACCTTGCTGAGCTCTGGTTTGATCAAAAGTTGAAAAGAATTGCATACAAGTGTATTCCCCCCCATACACTTGTTATATACTCCTTTCAGGACCAACACACTTACCTTCCCCTTGTCATCAGACTCGAGAGCTTTCATGAACGGGTTATAGGCTTGAACAGATTCATAAACTTCTGATTCTTGGTCAGTTTGGATCGATAGATCAGTTACCTTCTTATTGATCTGGTCGGCAAACGAGTCCTGTAGGGATTCATCGAAAACTACATGTGGTGTTTCTTCCACACATAGGGTAGAGTAGTTGAATACTCTGAATGCTTTGCTAGTCGAGGAGTATCCTAAGAATATCCCCTCGTCTGCTTTAGCATCGAATGCATTCAACTTGCTTTTCCCATTGTTATGGATAAAACACTTACAACCAAATATATGGAAATATGAAACTCTGGGTTTTCGACCTTTCCATACCTCATAGGGCGTCTTACCTAGTGCTTTATTGATAGCACTTCTGTTTTGGGAATGGCATGCAGTATTGATCGCTTCTGCCCAAAACATCTGAGGAGTATTATACTCTGTCAGCATGGTCTTGCAGGCCTCCTTAAGAGTTTTGTTCCTTCGTTCTGCTACTCTATTTTATTGTGGTGTCCTTGCTGCACTAGTAAGGTGCTGGATGCCATGCTTAGAACAATTTTTTTTAATATAACAGTTAATGAATTCAGTACCCTTGTCACTACGGATCTTGACAATGGACTGATTCTTCTCAACTTGTATCTTCTTCAACAGATCAGGTAGGAGTGTTTGTGTATCACTCTTCTTGTGTAAGAAGACTACCCAAGTGAACTTAGAATAGTCGTCTACCACAACAAGTGTGTACCTTCTACCGTTCAAAGTTGGAGGAGTGATTGGGCCATATAAGTCCATATGTAGTAGTTCAAGAACTCTACTTGTTGAGAGGGTTGGAATAGATTTAAAGGAACCCTTTACATGTTTACCTTTCTGACAGGCATTGCATACATGTGATTTGAAATAGATTTCGTTGGGTATACCTTCAACGAGGTAATCTCTTGCAATCTTATTGATCACCTTAAAGTTCATGTGGCAAAGGCGTCTATGCCAAAGCCAACTGATCTCTTTGGGTATCTTAGTAAGAAGACAAGTGTCCCGCGGACAACTATTCCAATTCACAATATACACACTGCCTTGTCTTATGCCGACGAGCAGTACGGTATGAGTCCTCTTGTCTATGATTTCGCACTTTTGACTTTTGAACTGCACTTTGTAACCTCGATCACAAAACTGTGAAACTAGTAATAGATTATATTTCAAACCTTCTACATAAGATACGTCTTGTATCTCTACGTCGCCATTTCGGATATAGCCAAAGCCTTTTGTGATGGCTGTAGAGCTATCACCGAATATAACCTTTGGTCCTTCTTGCTCATAGTAGCTTGATAGAAGTGCCTTGGTACCAGTCATGTGGTGTGAACAACCACTGTCTATGTACCAGGTTTCTCCTACTGAGCCACCCTTCTTGTATAGATCGAGTCGACCCTGCAGTAGATGATATTACATAATTTAGGTACCCTCCTTGTCTATTGGGGTCCTGGGGGGTTAGTCGAGTTCAGTGGAATCCAAATATACATTGGAGTCCTGAACAAGTTTGATCTTCTAAGTTTTCGACCATATTTGTTGCAAAATAAGACCCTGTTGTCCTTGTCTGGCCTATCATCAGTCCTTGGGTCTACTCGTCTGAGGTAGCCTTTCGACTTAACCTCTACTTGAGTGGGCATAGGCCTATGATAGTCAGAGTAGGGCTTGTAAGCATTGGGGCCATACGGTTTATAGACATGTTTAGATCTTTCTTCTCCTTCGATATCATACGATTCAGGCGGAGGATATAAGACTGGTTGAGTACGATATTTGGGAGCCGCATTCCTAGGCCTAGACGAGTAGAGCTGAGACTGCCTTATGAATGGAGGTCTAGGCTCTTTCCATCTAGTTTGTACTTGTCTAGTACTCGTCTCCTCAGGATACCAATCCTCATATCTGACCTGGTTTGGTCGTCCACGATTAGTGGTCCTCTTTCGACTTGTCTTAGACTGAGCAGGTCTGTTGTTAGCATTCTTTTTACCTCCATTGGTAATCGGATAGCTAATATCAGTCTGCTTGTGTACAGTGCCTTGGGATGTAGTTCTAGTATCGTATTCCATTGGTCTTTTGCCTTTATCATGTGTCAAAGAGCTTGAACCAACAACAGTAGGGTTCTCAATGACTTGAGTAGGTGAGTTAAGTGTTTCTGCACCCAACCCTGTCTTATCATTTGGAGCCCTATACCTATCTGACAATTTTTGATTAGTCATTGAAGATTTAATCAAGTCAGTAAGTTTAAGGTCCAAATTTACGACCTCAGTCTCTAAGAACTTATTGCGTTCTTCAAGCTTATTGCACTTGCTTTTTAAAACATTAAATTCATGTTTCTCAGTAGCATGTGTCTTAAGTAGGTCTTGATACAACTTGTCTGTCAATGCACACTTGTCTTTGAGTTGTCTCAACTCTTCTTGCAAGCGTTCATTTAGGACTGTTATATTAGGATCTACTTTAGACTGAGCTTCCTTAAGATCAATGATTTCTTGTTTTAATATGATGTTTTTGTCGCTGACTTCCATGAATGCCTTATTAGCGAGTAGGAGGTCTTCTTCAGTCACACCAGTAGAGTGATGAAGACTACTCCCTACACCACTATCGGCTGTATCAGTTTCATCAGAATCAGATTCATCACATGATTGAAATGAAGTTGCAGATGATACCTCTTGCTCAATTTTAGCCATGCAGCAGAGTCCATCATCAGCTATGAATGCTTCATCATGATCAGACGGGTAACTAGATGAAGACGATGGTAACTCGTCTGAGTCCGTTTCAAAGTCATTATTAGCCATCATTGCCTTCTTACCCCTGTTGTATCTTCGTTCCCTTCTTGCCTTGCGTTCTTCACGATCATTAGTGCTCAGGTCCGGACATTCGTAAATGTAGTGACCTGGTTTCTCACAGTTATAGCATAAAGGATAGTTAGTAGACTTTTTATTAGGAGACTTATCCCTTCTCTTATCTCGTCTATCAGAATGCTTAATCTTTCTATCGTCAGACTCTCTATCTCGTCTGTTACTTTTCGAGACTTCGTCTCTCCTTTCGGACAAGATTCGGTCTCGTCTGGTCTCAGACGAGTTCTTAGAAGTAGAACCTCTATAGTCTTTATAGAACTTCTTATATCTACCATAGCGCTTGTTTAGCCTGTCGAACTTTCTAACCATAAGGTTCATCTGATCTTTCAGACTTAGATCAGACTTATCTAACTCGTCTCTTATGCTAGCAGGCTTGGACCTGTCTACTCTAGAGCTCTTAGACGTAGTAGACTTAAAAGCAACATTCTTCGACACGGTTTTCTCCCTATCACTACTGGCAATTGGTTCTTCTTCATCTAATTCGAACTCATGCGTCTTAAGTGTCTGGAACATGGTTTCTGAGGGCCACGAATCAATATCTTGTGTGGATTTAATGATCATCTTGACCATTTTCCATCTTTCATCCAAAGCCTTCAAGATTCTCAGGTTAATCTCTCTTTCAGTATAAGTCTTTCCTAGTACTTCAAGATCATACATGATTTTAGTAAATCGAGTATCCAATTCATCAATGGATTCACCTGACTTCATCTTAAATGTTTCAAACCTTTGGACAGCTGTGGACAATTTGCTTTCTTTGATCAGCGTAGTGCCTTCACAAAGAACAGCTAATTTGTCCCACATTTGCTTGGCAGTCTTACATTTTAATACTTTGCCAAGATACTCGTTTGGCAAGGTGTGTAAAATATAATTCTTAGCAAGACTATCCAAATTGTTTTGACGCATTTCTTCAGAAGTCAATTCTGACCTTGATTTAACAATCAGCTCGCCAACGGCTTTAGTTGGGTCCAGTGTAGCAGTGTTTTTTATCATGGTAACGACTGGTCCTTCTTTGATCACGGAGACCATCAGATCATGAGTTGAACTGAAAATGGCTTCCATCCTCAACTTCCAGTAGTCGTAGTCCTGAACAGAGAACTTGGGAAATTTGTTAGCACTTATCTCAAGAGACATGATTTAGCAGTAGATCAGATAGGATAATAGCAAGAAATCAAGATACAGATATATCAAGAAGGTGTGATAAGAATCAGAACAAATACGAACCAAGACTTCACCCAAAGTTTGTAAATGTTATCAAGAAACAGCAGTTCGAAAACTACTGCTCCGATACCACTTGTTGGTCCCAAGTTGAGTTTATAATATTGAGTAAGCTAGTAAAAGTCTAGAGGGGAGGGGTGAATAGACTTTTAAAAATCTTTTAATATATCAGAATACGTAATGCGGAATTAATCAAAGTAACAATGAGCCCAATCAAATTTATACTCAACTTATATTCGAAATTCGAACTTCTGTATGAACACTCTACTTGTCTTGTTTAGATAAGCAATTAACCAATCAAGCAATTAAACAAACAGTAAAGTAAATCAACACACAACAATTTTATAGTGGTTCGACAACTTGTCTACATCCACTCTCACAACTCCAGTCGTGAAATTCTTATTACTCTTCCAATCGAGTAGTCTTGTGATTTTAAGTCCCAAGAAATAAGACTTCGATCTTGTCGATAACACTTCCAAGTGCTTCTTCGATCTAAAACTAGCTAAATACAAGTAACTAGCGATTTGAAACAAAAACGTAAAAGTAAACTTCTTTAAGTCCAGTAGCAGCCTTCTTTGATTTCTTCACTTGTCTTCTGGCTTGAACTTTCTGAACTTCAACTCTGACAGTGTGTTTTCCTTTGAATATCTCTTATGAATGCTTCAATTCTCTTGATAACAGTAGTCATCAAATGTAGAATACCATGGGGTATTTATAAGCTTCAACTTCAAGAACTTTCTGTTATGTAACTAACTTTTCTTGAAAACTAACTTCTAACTGTTTATCTTTATCCATCCACGCGTTTCTTCAGTTAATTAGTTATTCCTTAACTAACTCTTCAATCTTTATCTTCAATACGCGTTTCTGTAACTAACTTCTTCCTTCTTGTCTTGTCTTGTTGCGCACCTGTCTTGTCTCAAACTTGACTTGTCTTGCGCAGGTCTTCTTCCGTAGACTTCAAAACATTGAACTAATCTAGTCCTATCATCTAATCTTAACAAGAATATTACATTACATTAAGCTTTATAATTCAGCTTAGTCACCTTAAGAACTATACAATGAATATGAACTTAATACTAATAATGAGCTTCTATAAATCTCGAATAGCTCAATATAAAACCTAACAATTATACAACGTACTTATAATATGTACTTGTCTTTTAAACAATTTAAACTTGTCTTTCAAAACAATACTTGTCTTATGAACTAGTACTTGTCTTGTGAACTCTACTGATCTGTTCAAGACGACTTCATAACTAGACTAGATCAGTCAACACTTAGAAAATATTCAAGTCTACTTTTTGGCTTATCAAAACTAATCTTATCTTTTCATCATTTAGGACTTGTCTTAGGATTCATATCCCAACAACAAATACTTAAGAAACTAAATATGTGACATATATTGCTGTATCAACAGCTGCAGCATCATGTTCCTGCACATAATCACTTATAGTGTTCAGCCCTCCCCCTGTCTTATATCAACCTGTTCAGTTGTTACCATAACCTGTTTAGATGTCATAAAGAACATCCATACGTTCATCAGCATCGGCAAATTAATCCTCCTCCTCTTCAACAACAGTGCACGTTGTAGCAAAGTGAACTACAACATCTGGTTCAACAGTCTCTTCATGAATAGCATCAGGTACACAATCAGCTTCTGGTACATCGTCATGGAGCTCTTCACTTCGAACCCCAGAAGTTGATGGTGTTTCTCCCCCTGTGGTAGTAGAAAGCGTCTATAACCACTGGACTTTAAGGAACTGAAGCCCATCAATAGAGTCCTGTAAACTTTTCAGTTGAAGTATAGTAAAAAATCTGGAAACAGAAAAAGTTTGACCAATGTGACCACCAATGTGTTTCACATTTGGTGTAGCATTTCTCTGCTCAGGTCTTGCTGGAGCTGGTCGAGGTGGAATAAGAGCATCTTTGTGATCAGAACCATCTGAATTTTGTAACAAAGCAAATCAAAAGTCCTTTCACCAAGTAATAGATCAGGTGAGATAGTCATTAAGGGTACCTTGCCTCAAATAACCTCAGTTTCCTCAGGTTTAAAAATGCATGCCTCTTGAGGTATGAACATATTAGCAAATGGTAAGGTAAAAACCCTTTATAAAAAATACCACTATAAACTGCATGTGGTGAAAATAGTTAAATTCAGATTGAAATTCTTCAACACAACCATCATATACAACAATATAGCTTAATCCTTAATCATCGTAGTGGAATTTGTATAGGGTAACCAATTCTAGACAATCAATTTATGGAGTACAGAGTATAGAGATGTGTGATCTTTAGCAAGCATAACATTTTGTCACCTAGTTAATCTACACTAGTTATAGAAGTAGCAACCAAGTTCAAATCAAGTTCATCTTCATCAATCACAGGCTCTATCTCTAAGAGATCATTAATCAATTTCGGAGTAAATGAAACCGATCTCCCCTAAATTGTACATTTCCATATCATTTAGAGATACGTCTACCCGTACTCTTCCTAAGTCAAGCATACAATACATATACCCAATAAGACACAAAAGTATCACTCAAAGTTACAGTTTTCAACAATTTCTTTTCAATCAAAAAATTGTATCAATCCTTTACTCTCAAAATCAGCAATGTTAATCCTCTTTTCCTTTAACAATTTTCATCTAGATAGTTTAGTTATTTTAGTAACTATCCTATCAGTCTCAAAATTATTATTAGGATCAGAATTACCTCCTTCAGAATTTGTTTCCTCAGCTGATTTAGAGTCATTACTACTCCTCTTCTCAGAATCATCACTTCTACTGTCATCAGGGTCTGGTGTTGCAGTACTTGCTTCAGCATTTGATGCAACATTCTTCCTCAGAGTCTTCTTAATCTCATACACAATGGGATTGTCTTCTGGATCAGAATTTTCAATTCCTTTGGGCAAGTCTCGTTCAGCAGCAACCTACTTTCCCTTTGGATCATACTTCCATTTGACTTGTTTCTCAGTAACCACATTTTCTTCCTCCGATTAAGAAAAGAACTTTAATCGGTTCATCAGCAACACTACTTCCTTTCTTCTTTCTCCTCAGTGAGTTAGAGTAATCAACTCGTACACACACAGTCGAATTTCCTTCGTTGAACAGGGATCCTCTTTCTCTTTTCTTTCTCAAAATTCCTCCAAAAAGTAATTTATTCAGATTCATCAGTATTAAAAATATAAGAGTTAGTTTCACCTGAGTTAGCATTCGCGTCGGTCTCCTTCATTTAAGTGTCCTCAAAATCGAATGTCTTAGCATTTGCATACTCATTCTGCTCAGCAACGGGAAAATCATCAATTTCCTTCTCAATCTCCCCCAGGGAGGAAGCAATTAGGGCAATTGCCTCTGTTTCAGTGTTAGGACTTGGAAATTGGGGCTTTTAGGAGGTGAATGAATCAAGTGTAGTGGTGACTTTTTCGGTCTTCAGTAGTGAGAAATGTCAATGGACGTATTTCCAACAGTAAGAATAGATAGATTCTCAAAATTCACATTCGATTGAGACATATTCTCAATAGCTTGGTTCAGCTCGTTAAGGGTCGAATCGAGTTGAATGTGAACAGTTGTAGGAATGGGTGTAACTGGAGTTGTTTGGGTAAGTGTTTCAGCTTTTCTTGTAGCAATTGGTGAGTTTTGGTGTGAGCGGCCATGAAAGCGAAACTATTAAGGTTTGAGAGAGATGGAGATGACGGTTTCCTGGGAGTTTGAGTGTGGTGAGGTAGTTTCTTTGTTTCCTGTCATTAAAGCACCAAGAAATCGAAAAGATAATCACAATAACCGAGACAAACAAGGCTTTAGCAAATCATAAAAAGCAATACTCAAATCACTTGAAAAAATGCAATATTAGTATATCATCTTATGAGAAGTATATAGGAGATAATGCGTAGTTGGAAGTAATACGTATAAAAATTTAGAACTAACTAAGGAAAATTCTAGAAGAGAATTCGATAATACTCCATAAGCTTAGCCACAAAAATAGATCATGGGTAAGTAGTGGGTAAAATCATAATTAATTAATTAATTAAATTAAGAACATTCTAGAATATTTAACATTTAAATGTGTATAATCTGAAATAAAACTAGGATGTGGGTTAGTATAATCAGGAATAAATAAAATAAAGTTCCACAAATAATGAAATAGTTACTACTTATAAAAATATAAACGAATCATCTAATGTTATTGTAATACCCAAGAATTTTATTTCTATAATAATTAAATAATTAAAATATTATTTAAACTTTTCAACTATTCCTTTGGCCCTCAATTATTTTTTAAAATTAATGGAGAAGACTATAACGGTTTGTAACCAACCATTATGCATTAACCCATATTTACACACTCTTAAGTGTGGGAGAGTGAATCGGTTTCCAATACTCAAATAAAAGACTCTTCTTTTCTCATTTCTGCCTACCACAATATCTCGATTCTTTTAAAATCTCTCAAGTCATTTTTATTTTCGGATCATCTTCAAACTGTATCTATTTCGTCTTCATTGTGTTCTCACCGTTGTTGCAACCGAGGTAACTTTCCATACTTCTCTAGATTCTAACTTTTATTTGATTATGCAAATTTGGCCACACTTGTTTTGTTGAAGATGATGAATTCCAGTTTTATTCTTCTCGCTTAGCAAATTATCATTAAAACTGACAGATTTTCTCATGCCTTCTGTTTCAATATTATCACTATAATATTATTCTTGGCCTTTGTCTAAGTAATATTATAATATTATTCTTGTTGTTAAAGATTTGGGAATCATCTAAATTGTTCACGGCAAAGATTTGGCCATACTTGATTTGATTATTTTTATTCATTAATCTGATAATACGTATAATTAATTAATATAACTAGCTACTAATATTAGTATGTTGTTCAAGAATATTATTTCATTCGGGTTTTGGGTAGTAAAACATCAAGGGTCACGATGGATGAAAGGTTGAAGTGATTATGTTATTATTATCTATCCTATTAAATTAGATTAATTTTGATTTGGGAATTTAGGGTTTTTGATTTAAGGATTTTGATTCCCCCAAATTGACTTATCACTATTTTATATTTAGACCTTTATTATTATTATTTTAACCCTTGCGATTACGCCCATTGATTTATAAAGTTCATCGCTACGCAAGTATTTAAATTAGTTATTTCTCGAATATTATACTAATTAGTCATACACGATAATTAATGCAAGGCGACGACAATTACGAGGACTAGTTCGTGCAAGGCTTTCACGTATCATTAGTGGCTATTACCGTCTATCGAGGTGGGTTTTAAATTGCTTTAACCTCTACAGTGGTTGGTAGAGCTCTATTGCAATGTTATTCTCTATTTAATGTTTTAGATAAATGATTTGAGTTAATTGTTTGCTATGTGAATTTATTTATATGTCTATTGGCAAAGTTTATTATTCTATTGGCAAAGTTTGTGGCAAAGTATATTATTCTATTGGCAAAGTACATTATATATTGGCAAAGTTTGTGGCAAAGTTATCTAATAGCCAGGGGCTCCAGATGGGGTCCGGGACCGACGGGTCTTCGGGTGTTACCCGCCGTGCTCACGTGTGGAACTATCTTAGTCATTAATTTGGCTTTGGAAAGGTCCACAAAACATGCGATTGAAAAGTCTACGTGTGAGAATACCTTAGTCATTAATTTGGCTTTGGGAAGGTTCACAAAACATGCGATGGAAAAGTATCAATGGCAAAGTATATGTGACAATGTGAATACTATTTGCTATGTTTCAATTACTTGATTATTTATTTTTAGCATTAACTATTGAATGACTTAATCCCACTGAGTGTGCTTGCATGCTCACCCTCAACAATTTACAATTTCAGGTTGAAGAGTTGGATGGCGAGGAGTGGTGATGGGAGACAATGATTTATTTAAGATTAAAGGACTATTTCCAAGCATGTTCATTTAATTTAATTATGGTTATTCTTATGGATAATTGCTTGATGAATTATTTATGAATTTCTTAATTTTATTTAACAGTTTCCGCTGCAATGCTTAACGTGAATTAAATGTAATAGTCGTTGCGTCCCTTACTTTATCATTGTAAGTTTAAAATTCAATTTTTTGCGCGTTTAAAATTAGTTGTTTTAACTACTTTTTGAAAGGTCAATATTTTTAGATTTGGGGCGTGACAGAGTGGTATCAAAGCGGGTATACGTTCTTATAGACTTGCAATATTATACCTTTTGAGTCGAGTATCTTAATAATATATTTATGAATGTGAAATATTTAAGAAAAAAAAAAAGTTATATCGTCCATCACCAACTCACCGATCCAGCTCCTCAAGGTACATGTTATTATATTTTTCTATTTTGATTCACCATGCTAAATTCTCACCATGTAAAATCTTCATGCTATTGTGTTACGTTGAAAGTTATGGTCAATGGTATACAATGTTTATGATTCTCAGTTACATTTATATTTATTATTCAAAGTTTATGTCTTCAAGATCACTTAGTGAAATGATTATTTACCCGATATGTGAAAATATAATATATTCTGGAGCTTTCCTAGGTTATGGATCAGAACCAAGCGGAAAACGTGAACCATGTCAACGAGGCTCCAGCTCACAACCAAGTCAACCATGAGGCTCCAAACTTTCAAAACAATGCCAACATTGTGGAGCAATTCCGTCGTTATAAGCCGCCCACCTTCAATGGACGAGACAGGCCTAGCGTCGTTGAGGAATGGTTTCGAGCTCTTGAGCGTATCTTTCGACTTGTGAGATGTACGAATCAACAACGCGTGTCATGTGCTGAATTTCAACTAGTAGAAGACGCTGATCACTGGTGGGAGGGCTACTGGAGAACAAGGCCGAAAGAGGAGCATTATGCTCTTACGTGGGATACATTCAAGGAGATAGTCATGCAAAAGTATTACCCCGATACTTATCGTGAGCGAATGGAGTCAAGGTTCTTCGAATTTCAACAAGGAAAGCTGACCGTCGAGCATTACAAAAGTAATTTTTCTCGATTGGCCCGCTTTGCCCCTCACATGGTGGACACCGAACGTAAGAAAGCTAAAAAATTCAAGAAGGGGTTGCGACCCGAAATACGTAGCATACTAGCAGGTCACGAAGATATTCCTTTTAGCGATTTAGTTACGAGAGCGGGGGAAATTGCTGCGAGCCAACAAACCGAGAACACCAATCGAAGGCCAACTGAAAAATCGGGAAAAAGAAAATGGGAAGATCAAAATCGAAACGATAATCAAGACAAGCAAGGGAGGTTCGAGAGTAACACCGCACTAGATAATTTTAACGTTGCTACGGGTACGAATGCTCAAGTTATACCGATCAAGCCGCTTTGTGCAAACTGTGGGAGAAATGACAAGGGAGATTGTCTTATGGGACAAGGGAAGTGTTTTAGATGCAAACAATCGGGTCACACCGCTCGTTATTGCCGCAGCGTGAATCAAAGTTCAACGACTAAAGGTTAGTTTCTTAATTTCGAGGACGAAATTTTTTTAAGTGTGGTAGAATGTAATACCCAAGAATTTTTTTTCTATAATAATTAAATAATTAAAATATTATTTAAACTTTTCATTTATTCCCTTGGCCCTCAATTATTTTTTTAAATTAATGGAGAAGACTATAACGGTTTGTAACCAACCATTATGCATTAACCCATATTTACATACTCTTAAGTGTGGGAGAGTGAATCGGTTTCCAATACTCAAATAAAAGACTCTTCTTTTCTCATTTCTGCCTACCACAATATCTCGATTCTTTTAAAATCTCTCAAGTCAATTTTATTTTCGGATCATCTTCAAACTGTATCTATTTCGTCTTCATTGTGTTCTCACCGTTGTTGCAACCGAGGTAACTTTCCATACTTCTCTAGATTCTAACTTTTATTTGATTATGCAAATTTGGCCACACTTGTTTTGTTGAAGATGATGAATTCCAGTTTTATTCTTCTCGCTTAGTAAATTATCATTAAAACTGACAGATTTTCTCATGCCTTCTGTTTCAATATTATCACTATAATATTATTCTTGGCCTTTGTCTAAGTATTATTATAATATTATTCTTGTTGTTAAAGATTTGGGAATCATCTAAATTGTTTACGGCGAGGAGTGGTGATGGGAGACAACGATTTATTTAAGATTAAAGGATTATTTCCAAGCATGTTTATTTAATTTAATTATGGTTATTCTTATGGATAATTGCTTGATGAATTATTTATGAATTTCTTAATTTTATTTAACAGTTTCCGCTGCAATGCTTAACGTGAATTAAATGTAATAGCCGTTGCGTCCCTTACTTTATCATTGTAAGTTTAAAATTCAATTTTTTGGCACGTTTAAAATTAGTTGTTTTAACTACTTTTTGAAAGGTCAATATTTTTAGATTTGGGGCGTGACAGTTATGCTCAAAACTGTTACATACACCTCAACACGGTTTTTACATGAATTTACTTCATTTGTGTTGCACCATATTTTTTCTTTTTGTGTTATACCATCTAATTTGTATTGATTCATTGTTCATGTAGAGTACATCGTAGTAGCGAACTCTGTGCCCCATACTTACTTAATGGATTACAAACCTCTTGATATTTTTACCAAATATCACCTTTTGAAAAGAAGGCATCGTAGTAGCGAACTCCGTGCTCCATAGTTACTCAGTGATTTGGTACATCTTTTAGTATGCTAATAACATTCTATTTTTTATGCATTTGAGAGGTGTAAGACATGTTTATTTTTGCAAAACAAATTTTAGATTCAAGAATATTTTACAAAGGAATTATTCAACGAAAATAGGAAATAAATTAAATATATAACAACTGTACAACCTTACGATGTTGTCCCAAATGCTACGACATTTGTGACACCATCCATCTAGGATTATTCAGATACTACACATACCAAGAGATTTCCTCAAAGATGAGAATGTCTCAAGGTCAAGACCTTAGTAAATATATCATTATTATGATTTTCAGTAGGTACGTATTCCAACTTCACTATGTTCTTCTCCACTAAATCTCTCATAAAATAATGCCTAATGCAAATATGTTTAGTGAGTGAGTGTTGTACTGAACTTTTAGAAATGTTTATGCACTCATATTATCACAGAAAATTGTAAGGATATCAATTTCAATTTCGTAGGCATGAAACATCTTGCTTAAGCACAAGATTGTTTCCCATGTAGAAACATCCTCTACTCTTACTCTTTATGTCATCTATATCTCAAGCTCAATCCGCATCACTGTATCCAATCAAAGTGTTGTTGGTGTCCTTAGTGTACCATATCCCAAGTTCACTTGTACCTGCATCATACTTGATAATTCTTTTCAAAACATTCAGGTGAGATTCCTTTGGATTAGCTTGGTACCTAGAACAAACAAAAACACAAACATTGTACATAATATCTGGTCTATTAGAGGTTAGATAAAGTAAACTTCTTATCATGGATCTATACAATGTTGGATCAAAATCATTTCCAACACTGTCTTTGCAAAGTATCAAAGTAGATCTCATAGAAGTTTTCATTACTTTTTAACTTTCAAGATCAAACCTTTTAACCAAGTTCTTAGCATACTTACCTTGAGAGAATAATATACCATCCTTACATTGCTTGATTTGAAGACCTAATCATCTCAAATGTTGCAGTCATTGCTTTAACAAATTGGTTAACATTTTATCACAAGTTAAACCAAACACAATGTCATCAACAAAAGTTTGAGCAATAAGTAAATCTTCTCCAGTGTGCTTAATGAACAAAGTTATAACGGGTTCTCCTCTAATAAAATGATCAGGGTATTGTGGATCTTCAAATCCTTTAAGTTGTTTAACATATGCTTCTTCATTCAAAATGCAATTTAAAAATGCAGCATATACATCCATTTGATGAAGTTTAACGTCAATAAAACATGCAATTGCTAGCAATAATCTAATAAATTATATCCTAGCAACAAGTGCAAAAGTTTCATCAAAATCAATAACCTCAACTTGGGTGTAATCTTGTGCAACTAATCTAGTCTCAATCCTAAAAAAATGTTATCAAACTCATCAGTTTTATTCTTATAAATCCACTTTGTTCCAATGACATTAGTATGACTTGGTCTTGGAACTAATGTTCATACTTCATTTCTTTCAAAACTGATTAAGTTCCTCATGCATAACATTTATCCAATTTTCATCAGTTAATGCTTCATTCACCTTTTTAGGTTCAATTTCAGAATAGTAACACTCTACATTCACAACATTGCAAATAGAAGACATGCATATTGTTCTTACCACATCTACCTTATTTGATCTTAAACTTTTCCTCTTGTTTGCACTCCAACTTTAACATCACCTATGATCTGGTCAGAAGGATGACTTTTATCAATTTTTGAAGAAGAATTTCTTTTAGGAACACACTGATCATTCTGTGAAGTTACAACTGACTGTTTTGTAGATGTTGCTCCAGATGTGTTAACATTTGGTGCAGCATTTTCAGATTCAGTGTATTCTCAGAATTGTCAGTCACTTGTGATATATCTTCTTAATCTTTCTCATTTGTAAGACTTTAATCATCATCAAACACAACATTAACAGATTCTTGAACATTGTTAGTCCTAAGGTTATAAACTCTATAAGCTTTACTATTTCTAGAATAGCTTAAAAAGAAACCTTACACTGTTAGAATCATACTTATGAAGTTGATCCATATCATTCAGAATATAACACATACAACCAGATACATGAAAATACTTCACATTTGGTTTTCTAGTGTTCAAAATCTTATAAGGTGTTTGAATAGAACCAGATCGAATATAAATTATATCAATAATGTGACATGATGTATTCAATGCTACATCCCAAAATCTCTTAGCAAGACTTTTAGAAGTGAGCATGACTCTTATCATTTCTTGTAGAGTTATATTCTTTATTTAAGCAAAGACATTCCGTTGTGGAGTTTTAGGAGATGAACATTCTTGCAAAATACCATTTTTATCACAAAAATCATTAAACATGTTATTTTCAAATTCCTTACCATGCATGATCAGTTCTAATACGGCCAACTTTCAAGTTAACACATTTTTTAACCTTTTATAGAGAATTTTAAAAGCAACAAATTAATGTTTTAGATATATCTCTTAAAAACAAAATCTAGGTAAATCCAGAAAAATCATCTACCACAACAAGTGAATATATTTGCCTCCAATACTTTCAGTTTTCATAGGACTAATTAAATCCATGTGCAAAATAATTTGAAACATTGATGTGTAGAACAATGTGACAGCATTTTATGCAACACTCTTATATGCTTACCTTTTTGGCATGGTCCACATACAGTAGTACTCTAAAACTTCTATTTTGGTAATCCTCTTCACTGCATCGACTTTGATTAGTCTCTTCACTGATCTATAATGTGCATGTCCCAATTTTTGATGCAATAAGACATTTTCATCATTCTTTAACAAATTACACACATTTGTTCCAATGAGATAACAATTATCTACTGCTCTAGACAATTTTCATATTCATTAAGAACATACACATGATTCTTTGTCAAATTTTACATGCAAATTATCATCACAAAGTTGACTAATACTAATCAAATGAGCAAGCAATCCATCAAAATGTAAAACATTTTTAAGCTTAGGAAAACCTTCAACATTCAAAGTTTCTTTTCCTATAATCTGTCCTTTCGAACAACCACCATATGTAACATTACCATCATTCAAGGTCACATAATCAGATAAGTAGTCAATTTATCATGTCATATGTCTAGAACAACCACTATCAAAATACCATTAACCAAATAAACATGCTTTCAAGGAAGTGTGAACAACATTACAAGTAACATTAGATTTCCATGCAGATATCAGAAAGTGTTTCATAGGATGTGACATCTTTTTAGGTAACATTTTCTCATATCTCAGATCATCAAACATTTCATACAGTAAGGACAAATATAACCAATTTTCGAACAATAATGACATACAAACTTATTTTCAATGTCTTTGACTTTGTGAGAATCTGTTTGTGCAGATGTTACAACAGATGTTTTAACATTTGCCTTCACAAACTTCACAGTATGTTCAAAATTCTTAGAAATAGAAGCAGTTTCACTATCATAACATATACCACAATTATCAGATTTACCAATAGCTATAACATATATCAGAAGCACTCATAGAAAATTTTATGAAACTTAAAGTAGAGGTGGTCAATTTCTTCTTCAGTTTGCAAACTTCAAAATCTCTTCTGGTATGTATGACCTCTAGCTTGGTAATTGTCTCTTTCAGATTCACATTCTCTTTATGAATTAAGAGTGAGTTTCTGAAAGTTACTATCATCTAACAACTTTTGGTATTTAGAATCATCAATCTTTATACCTGCATCATCAACAAACCCATTAAAACAATTCAAATCTGGGTGACTCTGTTTTGATGTTACCATAAATGTTATGACATTAGGTGTAACATCAGAATCTATATCATCCAGATTATAATCTAAAGAATTATCATAATCAATCTTAGTATGAAAAGTGAATTCAATATTTTTTGATTCATCAAATTCATAATTTGATTAATCATTTAAGATAGTACTAAAATTCAGTTTTTGCTTAAGTCTAGTATTGGCACATTAATTTTTATAAAGACCAAATTCATAACATGCATTGAACTGATTTTCTATATTAAAGATCATACCTTGGTTTACCTTCACTTTTTGATAACCTTGGTTGAAATTGATTTTTCCTTCTTTATGGTGGGCTGTTGATGTGTTAATTTGGATCTTTGGTACATCATAACCTGTAAGTACAGTCCTCCAAGCACGTTCATCTATCGACTTGATATACATGCACAACTTAGGCTTTAAAATATGGATAATATGTTCGGATGCCTAAGTGCAGTGGATATGTGATGTGTTTCCATTGCTAATATAAACTAAAAACACACTTTAAGCAAGGATCTAACCTAGTGTCGTCAGTTATTGGCTCTGATACCAACTGAAAGTGTGTAGGGTATAGTATCTAGTGTTTAAGTGAAAAACAGAATAATGTTGCACTGAATGTACGTTGAGACAAATAGTGCAACACTGACTCTAACAGAATATCAGAAATAATGACACGCAGCGGAAGATTTGAAACACTAAACACAAACGAGACACAATGAAAATATTTTTCACATAGATTTTATAAATAAAAATCTATGTGAGCCTTACGGTGAAATATCAATACTTATCTTCAAGTACAAATGTTGTGTGAAATGTTACAACAATAATCTTCACAACAGAAACTACAAACATGGCAGGTGCCTTGTTTTGAAAACGAACTAAGTGTATAAAGTATACATTGTCGAAATGCTAGTCTATCTATGATTACACTCTCAATAGATAAGAAAAGCACACAGTCATACGGGTAGGATACTTCGTATGAACTAAATGGTATAACTACTGGGGCCACAATTTCCTAACAGGATGAACACTAGTCTAGGATATTGATCGAGTAGTACATACTGAATTATGGAGCCTTCCTTCTATATTTATAGAGAGAAAAATGAAATCTAGAGGCTTCCATGTAAGATCCTATTTTTTAGGATCTCAACTTTCATGATCTTTCTAGATCCTTCCACAATGTTCCAGGTCGTTCTAAGCTGCTTCCAGGCTCTTCTAGCACTTCTAGCACGTTCTCATAGGTTCTGGAATCTTCCAGGTTCCAAACTCTTGTAGAACCTTCTAGATCGCCGCTTGAAATGTGATAGCATTTAGCTCAACATTTAATGTAACATTTCTGAAAAGACTTAGAAAAAATCAAGGAAGGTCAAATTAAGATGTTGTTGATAATGTTAAAGCATTTAAGAGTTAACAACATCTACAATCTTCATAAACCAATCCAAGTACACGAAAAGCTTACTATAAAGATTTAATGCACAACAGAGCAAGACTGCAAGGATTCCAATGATGACATCCTTCAAGATGGAACCAGATGAGACTGGAAAAGCAGTTAATCAGTCTGAATATAGAGCACTAATTGGATCTCTACTATACCTTACAGCCAGCAGACCTGACATAACCTTTGTTGTAGGTGTATGTGCTAGGTTCCAAGCCAACCCCAAACAAAGTCATCTGGAAGCAGCAAGGAAGATACTAAAGTACCTAAAAGGGACAGTCAACTTAGGACTTTGGTATCCTGCTGATGACAATATAGAACTAAGTGGATATTCAGATTCTGATTATGGTGGATGCAAGATAGATAGGAAATCCACATCAGGAACATGTCAATTTCTAGGAAACAAATTGATATCATGGTTCTCCAAGAAGCAGACATTTGTTTCAACCTCCACAACTGAAGCTGAGTATATGGCAGCTGGAAGCTGTTGTAGTCAGCTGCTATGGCTAGTACAACAATTAAAGGATTACAATGTAGTAGGAAGAGAAGTTCCTATACATTGTGATAGTAGCAGTGCTATAGCCATTACTCAAAATCCAGTCATGCATACAAAGTGCAATCATGTTGATATCAGGCACCATTTCATAAGAGATCACTTGGAAAAGAAGGACATAAGGATGGAGAAAATTCACACAGATATCCAAAGAGCAAATATTTTGACCAAACCCCTAGCTAAGGAAAGGTTTAAGAATCTATGCTACAGCCTAGGACTACTCGACCCATCCTCCTAAGGAAAAGAAATCAGTTGAGTGATCATCAATTGATCAGATGAGGTGAATAGACACCCTCATCATGAGGTAAGTTTTTCCCAATGAAGACAAATAAAGCTGAGGGAACAACTGTAGAACTATTCAATCAAGGGGGAATCTATGATACCTTAAAAATCCTTGATGATAAACACTATACCTATATAAAACCATACGTATATATACTTCTATACATTAAAGATATATCAAATTCAGGACAAGTTTGCTATGCTAACAAGTCTATCAAGTCTTTATCATTCATGAATAAATTATAAATGCTAGAAGCACGACTTAATCAACTCAAAGACATGAAAGACTCTAGCACAGCTGAAGGGGGAACTCAGCTGCAGCAGACAGAAGATGACAAGAACAGACTTGTCAAACAAGAGACATACATCAGTTGTTCACAAAACACAGCTGATCTGGTTCTAAAACTATATCTATGTTTATTAGTTTAAAATTCATTTCCAATGCTGAAATATATTCAGATAGTGTATTCTTTGCAAAATAAATTATATTGATATATATACCTACATTTTGGTAAATACTAGGTTGGATTTATACACCGCCCTAAAATCAACCAACTGTAGACAATCAACATTGGATACGGACTTCAAACTAATTAGGGTCTGAAAGTGTGTTGTGGGGTGTATAGAAGTGTTTAAGTATAAGTAGATAAATGTTGCACAGAATGTTGAGACAAATAGTGCAACACTGACTCTAACAGAATATCAGAAATTAAGATACACAGCGGAAGACTTGAAACACTAAAAACAAACGAGACACAATGGAAATACTTTTAACATAGATTTTATAAATAAAAATCTATGTCTACCTTATGGCGTAAAATCAATACTTATCTTCAAGTACAAATGTTGTGTGAAATGTTACAACAATAACTTTCACAACGAAACTATAAACGAGGCAGGTGCCAAGTCTAGAAAACGAACTAAGTGTATAAATTATACACTGTCGAAATGCCTAGTCTATCTAATGATTACACTCTCAATAGATAAGAAGACACACAGTCATACGGGTGGTATACAACGTATGAACTAAAATGTAGAACTATTGGCCACAATTTCCTAACAGGGATGAACGCTCGGTCTAGGATATTGATCGAATAGAGCACACTGAATTATGAAGCCTTCAATGGGTATTTATAGAGGTGGGATACGAATTCTAGAGGCTTCCACATTGAGGTCCTATTTTTTAGGAAACTCAACTTCCACAACTTCCATGATCTTTCTAGATCCTTCTAGGCTGCTCCAGGTCGTTCCAAATGTATCTAGGCGGTTCTAGCATGTTCTCCAATGTTCTGAAATCTTCCAGGTTCCAGATCCTTGTAGAAGCTTCTAGATCCTGCCAGAAATGCGACAACATTTAGGTCAACATTTAATGTAGCATTTTAGAAAAGACTTAGAAAAAATCTCGGAAGGTCAAATTAAGATGTTGTTGATAATGCTAAGACATTTAAGAATTAACAACATCTACAATCTCCCCCAATTTGACCTTTCGACTACAACACACCTGATGCACATATATTTCTATACATACTCAGTTTTATGCACTTAGTTGAGGTTCACATCATTGCTAAGCACTAGTCAAGACAATACCTGTTGTAATCGTTGGATCAAATCAACTGAAGATCAAGGATAATTTCATAATGATCCGTGCCAAAGGATCAAAACTATTTTATCCAAAATAGAATAAGTATAAACTATACACTTACTCACAACATAAGTAACTATACTAAGATAATAAGTTGAACTGGAAGAAATTCACTTAGAATCTAAGTATGACACTAACAAAAAAAAAAAAAAAGAGCAAAACATAATGTAAAAAAAATATAAACAAAAACAGACACTAATACTATACACAACCTGCAATATTAGACACATGATAATCTGCAAACAAATTAAGCAAGGCAGTAAACAAATATCAAGTGGAACCATTAAGCAAGTTGCAGTAATAAACATCCTATCATCTAGAAAAAATAAACAACAAGTGTATCAGAAATTCAGAATTCAAACTTAAACATTAATTACAAAGGTAGAACTGAATAAATGGCTTATATTGCTGTGGTAACAGCTGTAGCATCATCTTCCTACACCATAGCCATTGTGGATTTCAGATCTCCCCCTGTCTTGTAGCTTGTCCCTGTTCATCAATGTTCCTGTTCATCAACTTCATCCACAAAGTAAATAAATGCAAGATGTGCAACTACATCAGTAACAGCAGCATCTCCTCCAGCATCAGGTACAGCACCAGCATCAATAGCAGTTGGAACTCCATCTTCATTTATCTCCTCAATGACCACATTGGAGTTGGATGGTGGTGGTACTCCCCCTGTTGTAGGTGAAAGGAGGTTGGTCCACCTGTCCTTCAGGAACTGGAGTTCATCTATTGTTTCCTGCAAGTGTTGGAGTTGGAGTTTGATGAATTCCTGTGAAAGATACACATTACCAGAAATGTTGACACGAATGTTCTCAACATTTGGGGGTGCATTTCTCTGATGTGTTCTGGAAGGGCCTGGTTGAGCAGAAGTAGAGGGTCTGGAAGATCTCTGTGGACTATCAGTACCAGGAGCAACTATGGGCAGATCAATGATTCTGTCCCCAATCAATAAGGCAGGAGCAATAGCAAGTAGTGGCACTCTCCCCCTCAAAACATCAGTCTTCTTAGCAGTGAAGCCATGGTGCTTCAGATAGTTTGAAATCAAGACTGGATAGGGCAGATTTCCTTTCCCAGTAGTTTTCCCAGTAAATTTCCTCATATGGTGAAAGATGGTATGTCCCAGATTGAACTTCTTGAGTATAGAAATCCTATACATAAGAATGGCTTGGTCTCTTGTAATCTTAGTGGTGTTGGTAGTGGGAATCTAATTGTATATGATCAGCTTATACAAAACAGAATGTAAGGAGGTTAAGTGTCTAGCTAGCATCTTCCTAGTCCACTTAGTCTTTCTACCCCCTATGATTGCAGTAATCACAACATCCATATCTGGATCATCATCCTCATCAACATTAGGAGTGTGCAAGAACTCATTAATAAGTTCTGGAGTGAAAGGAACATCCCTCCCCCTAAAATTAACAGTACCATAAGACCTAGAACTTCTTTTTCCATAACTTTTCTTCATACAGGCATAGAATTCATAAGACCAGTTTGTAAGAAAAGCTTCACCAAATGTAACAGCATTCAACAGATTTCTATCCTCTAAAAACTTAATCAACCCCTTACTATCAAAATCAGGCACATTAATTCTTTTCTCAATCAACAACTTCCTCTTAGAGTAAATTTCTAACCTTTTCTCAACATAGTTAGAGTGATCAGAGATACCTTCACTTTCTTCCTCAGAAGGCAGTTCCTCATCAGGATCAGTGTCTCCATCATGTGTAGAGGAGCTTTTGGATGAGCTCTTTGCTTCAGCAGATGAGCTCTTTGCTTCAGCAGATGAGCTCTTTGCCTCAGAAGATGAGCTGTCTCCACTTCCACCATCATCAGGTTCTGGTGTGGACTCTTTTGCAGCAGCAAATGAATCAGCATTCTTCTTAAGAGATTCTTGCATGTCTCTTAGACAAACATTGAAATCAGAATCAGAGTCTGATTCAGCAGGTTCTTCTTCAGGGATCATCTTGGCCTTCCCTTTGCCTTTGGGATCAGTAGCAGCTTTCTTCCTTCGTTCAACAACAGCTTTCTTTGGTTTCTCAGCAACAGTCTTTGGCTTCTTTGCAGCAACAGTGGCAACTTCGGTTTCTTCATCAGAATCAGTGAACACTTGAATGGGTTCACCAGCATCAGCTCCAGCTTTCTTCTTCTTCCTCATGGATTCAGAGTAATCCACACGAGTGAATACACGGTACGATCTCCTTCTTTGTACAGGGCTTCTCTGTCTTTTCCCTTTCTGTGCATTTTTCTTGAAGGGAATAGGAGCAGACTCTTCAGAAAGTGAGAGAGATGAGTTTGTACCAAAATCAGAAGCTTGGGCGTCCTCCATTTCTTCATCCTCAGAATCGGATGCAGCAGTAGCTTCTCCTTCAACAACGGTATCGACATGTTCCTCCGTTGAAACTGGAACAGTAGGATTAGGGCTTTTTGTTGCAGCAGTCATTTGTGCAGTTTGATCGGCCAAATAACTTGAGATATCCACAGTGATATCTCCAAATTGCATTACGGGTAGATGTCCGGTAGTTCGAAGAGTTGCAGACACTTCTTCGACAGCTTTTGTAAACTGTTCAACGGTCGAATCTTGTGGGATTTGGGTAGTTGTTGGAACAGGAGTGGTTGTTGATGGGGTTGCAGAGACATTGGAGTCGGCATTTGAGGAGTTGGATTGTTGCGAAGCCATTGAAGCAAGAATTTCAAGAGAGTTTTGGGCAGTTTGTTTGGAAGTTTCAGAAACAGAGTGTGAGTGAGAGTGAGATTGAGGTTGGTTTCCAGCCATTAAAGGGACGGTTTGAATTTCGAGGCACGAGGTGGGAGAGTGTATACAGCAGTTTTGGGAAATACACGGCCAAACACAATTTCTGCAAGAAGTGTACTTAACAAAGCTCGACAATCAGCAAATTAGCAACATAAATCACAATTAATTGAGTTTTATGGAGAGAATGTATGTGTAGTTGGAGGTTAAAATGAATTATTCCAGAAATAATTTGATAGTGCTCCACATTTTTAGCCACAACCTAGATCATGGTTAATTAGTGGGAAAAATCAATTTTATTAATTAATTAAATAATTAAGAAGTTTCTAGAATTCTTTACTTAGTCCAAGCATAATCTGAAAATTAAAAACGTGGGTTAGTTATATAATTGAATAAATAAAATAAATCTCAATAAATAATTAAATAATTACTACTTATATAAATAAATTCGAATCAGGCAATGTTGTGCTCAAAACTGTTACAAACACCTCAACACGGTTTTTACATGAATTTGCTTCATTTGTGTTGCACCATATTTTTTCTTTTTGTGTTATAGCATCTAATTTGTATTGATCCATTGTTCCTGTAGAGTACATCGTAGTAGCGAACTCCGTGCCCCATACTTACTTAATGGATTACAAATATATTGATGTTTTTACCAAAGAATCACCTTTTGAAAAGAAGGCATCGTAGTAGTGAACTCCGTGCTCCATAGTTACTCAGTGATTTGGTACATCTTTTAGTATGCTAATAACATTCTCATTTTTATGCATTTGAGAGGTGTAAGACATGTTTATTTTTGCACTACAAGGTTCTTAGATTCGTAGATATTTTACAAAGAAATTATTTAACTAAGTAAGAAATAAATTCAACTTATAAAAATTTTTACAACCCATGATGTTGTCCCAAATGCTGACGCATTTGTGACAACATCCATCCGAATTTTTCAGATAGTGCTCATGCCAAGAGATTTCCTCAAGATTGAGAATCTCTCATGGTCTAATGCCTTAGTAAAAATGTCAGCATTTTGTTTTTCAGTAGGTATATACTCCAACTTCACAATGTTCTTCTCTACTAAATCTCTCATAAAGTGATGTCTTATGCTAATGTGCTTTGTGAGTGAGTGTTGTACAGGATTCTTAGAAATGTTAATAGCACTAGTATTATCACAAAAGATTGTAAGTATACCATTCTCAATACCATAGTCATGGAACATCTTGCTTAGCCACAAGAGTTGTGTACAGCTGCTTCCAACAACTATATACTCAGATTCTACAGTAGATTGTGAAACACAATTCTGCTTCTTGCTGTGCCATGAAACAAGATTGTTTCCCATGTAGAAACATCCTCCACTCGTACTCTTTCTATCATCTATATCTCCAGCTCAATCAGCATCACTGTAGCCAATCAAAATGTTGTTGGTGTTCTTAGTATACCAGATTCCAAGGTCACTTGTACCTGCAACATACTTGATAATCCTTTTCACAGCATTCAGGTGAGATTCCTTTGGATTAGCTTGGTACCTAGCACAAACACACACACTGTACATAATATCTGGTCTACTAGAGGTTAAATACAGTAAACTACCTATCATGGATCTGTAAAGTGTTGGATCAACATCTGTTCCAGCACTGTCTTTGCAAAGTTTCAAAGAGGATCCCATAGGAGTTTTCATTGGTTTTGAATTCTCAAGACCAAATCTTTTAACCAAGTTCTTAGCATACTTACTCTGTGAGAAGAAAATACCATTACTGCATTGTTTGATTTGAAGACCTAGAAAATAATTCAAGTCTCCAACCATACTCATTTCAAATGTTGCAGTCATTGCCTCAACAAATTTACTCAACATTTTATAACAAGTAGAACCAAACACAATGTCATCAACATATATTTGAGCAATTAGTATATCATTTTCAGTGTGCTTAATGAACAAAGTTCTATCTGCCTCTCCTCTAATAAATCCATATTCCAAAAGAAAGTCAGTAAGCCTACCATACCATGCTCTAGGAGCTTGTTTAAGACCATACAATGCTTTCTTAAGTTTATATACATGATCAGGATACTGTGGATCTTCAAATCCTATAGGTTGTTCAACATATGCTTCTTCATTTAATATGCCATTTAGAAATGCAGCCTTTACATCCATTTGATGAAGCTTAATATCAATAAAACATGCAATAGCTAGCAGTAATCTAATAGATTCTATCCTAGCAACAGGTGCAAAAGTTTCATCAAAATCAACTCCTTCAACTTGGGTGTAACCTTGTGCTACTAACCTAGCCTTGTTCCTAACAATATTACCAGATTCATCAGTTTTATTCTTGAATATCCACTTTGTTCCAATGACATTAGTATGACTAGGTCTAGGAACAAGTGTCCACACTTCATTTCTTTCAAACTGACCAAGTTCTTCATGCATAGCATTAATCCAGTTTTCATCAGTTAAGGCTTCTTTAGCACTCTTAGGTTCAATTTCAGATAAATAGCATTCAGCATTTGCAACATTACACATAGAAGACATGCATATTGTTCTTACCACATCTACCTTGTTTGATCTTACTCTTCCTCTTGTTTGCACTCCAACTGTAGCATCGCCTATGATCTGGTCAGAAGGATGACTTTTGCCTATTCTTGAAGAAGGATTCGTTTTGGGAATGTACTGATCATTCTGTGAATTTACAGCTGACTGTTCTATAGATGTTGACCCAGATGTGTTAACATTTGGTGCAACATTTTCAGACTTCAGTGTATTCTCAGAAGTGTCAGTAACTTGTGATACATCTTCTTCATCCTTGTCATCTGTAAGACCTTTATCATCATCAAACACAACATTAACAGATTCTTGAACAGTGTTAGTTCTAAGGTTATAAACTCTATAAGCTTTACTATTTCTAGAATAGCCTAAAAAGAAACCTTTATCACTTTTAGAATCAAACTTATGAAGTTGATCCCTATCATTCAGGATATAACACACACAACCAAATACATGAAAATATTTCACATTAGGTTTTCTGTTGTTCAAAATCTCATATGGTGTTTGATTAGTACCAGAACGAATAAAAACCCTATTAATAATATGGCATGCAGTATTCAATGCTTCTCCCCAAAATTTCTTAGCAAGACATTTGGATGTAAGCATAACTCTAGCCATTTCTTGTAAAGTTCTATTCTTTCTTTCAACAATTCCATTTTGTTGTGGAGTTTTAGGAGATGAATATTCTTGCAAGATACCCTTTTTATCACAAAAATCATTAAACATGCTGTTTTCAAATTCCCTACCATGATCAGTTCTAATACGGCCAACTTTCAAGTTAAACACATTTTTGAACCTCTTATAAAGAATTTTAAATGCAGCAAATGCTTCAGATTTGTCTCTCAAAGACTCTACCCAGGTATATCTAGAAAAATCATCTACCACAACTAAGGAATACCTCTTTCCTCCAATGCTTTCAGTTTCCATAGGACCCATCAAATCCATGTGCAGTAATTCAAAGCATCGATGTGTAGTACAATGTGACAGCATTTTGTGTGACATTCTTACCTGCTTACCTTTTTGGCATGGTCCACATACAGTGGTGTTGTGAAACCTAAGTTCTGGAATTCCTTTTACTGCATCTGCTTTGATTAGCTTTTTCATTGCTTTGTAATTTGCATGACCCAATCTTTGATGCCATAGAACATTTTCATCATGTTTTGACAAGTTACACATATTTGTTCCAATAAGATAGCAATTATCAGCTGACCTAGTACCAGTCATGACACAAACTTCATCTTTATTAAGAACATAACATGAATCTTTATCAAATTTCACATGCAAATTATCATCACAAAGTTGACTAATGCTAATCAGATTTGCAAGTAAGCCATCAACATGTAATACATTTTTAAGCTTAGGAAAACCTTCAACATTCAAAGTTCCTTTACCAACAATTTTTCCTTTAGAACCTCCACCATATGTAACACTACCACTATTCAAGGTCACATAATCAGATAAGAAATCAATACGTCCTGTCATATGTCTAGAACAACCACTATCAAAGTACCACCAATCAGGTAGACATGCTTTTAAGGAGGTATGAACAACATTACAGGTAGCTTTTGGTTTCCATGCAGATTTCAAAAACTGTTTACCAGGATGTGACAGTTTCTTATGCAGCATTTTCAAGTTTTTCTGTTCTTCAAACAACTTTATACAATAAGGACGAATATGACCAATTTTGAAACAGTAATGACAGATATACTTCCTTTTAACCTTGTGAGACTCTGTTTCTGCAGATGTTGCACCAGATGTGTCAACATTTGCCTTAACAAATTTCACAGATTTTCTAAATTTATCAGAAATAGAAGCAGTAGTACCATCATAACCTAAACCATGATTGTTAGACTTACCAGTAGCTATAGCATTGTTTACCTCAGAAGCACTCTTGGAATATTTCTTGAAACATAAAGTAGAATTTATCAGTTTCTCCTTTAAGTTACAGATTTCCAGATCTCTTTTGGTAAGAATAACTTCTAGCTTGGTGATTGTGTCTGTCAGATCCTCATTCCTTTTATTCAGAGAATAAAGGGTGAGTTTCTGATTCTTCCAATCATCTAACAGCTTTTGGTATTCATTGTCATCATTCCTTTTTCATGCATCATCAACTAAACCATTAAAACAGTTCAAATCTGGGTGACTCTGTTCTGATGTTGCTGTAGATGTTGAAACATCAGGTACAGCATCAGAATCTGTTTCATCCAGATCATCATCATTATAATCAATTATGGTAAAATTAGAATATTCATTCTGATTTAATTCATCAAGATCATCATCAGAATCATCACTCAAGGTAGCACTAAAATTCAGTTTTTGCTTAAGTCTAGTATTGGCACATTCATTTGCATAATGGCCATAACCAGAACAAGCATTGCATTGAACTGATTTTCGAAATTCAGGATCATACCTTGGTTTACCTTCACTCTTTGGTAGTCTTGGTGTGAATTGACCTTTCCTCCTTTCTGGTTGAGGTGTTGATGTGTTGATTTGAATCTTAGGCTGAATGTTGCTAGATTTGTTCACAGATTTCTTAAGAAACTTATTAAAGTGCTTAGTAAGTAAGGCAATGTTGTTAGGATCCTTGAGACATTCATCAAGCAATTCTTCATCAGAATCAACTTCAGTAATGATAGGTTGAATCTCAGAAATGTTTGATGTTTCTCCTTTAAAAACAACAACTTTCTTATCAGCATCATTTTCATCAACTTGATTAGTGTTTATTTCATATGTTCTAAGAATACTCACTAACTCATTTTGACTTAATGTATCTGTATTTTTTGCCTCTTCAATAGCACAAATTTTAGCATCAAATCTTTTAGGAACAGATCTTAATATCTTATGAACTACTCTAACATTAGAAATAGGGTCACCAAGAGAATGTGATTCATTGATTATCTCACTTAACCTTTCATTGTAGGATGAAATGGTTTCATCTTCCTTCATTCGGAGATTCTCAAACTTTGTCCCCAACATTCGAAGCTTTGTCCTTCGAACACTGTCTGAACCCTCACAATGCTCTTGCAACCTGTCCCATGCATCTTTAGAAGTAGAACAGTTAGATATAATTTTAAACATTGAAACATCAACAGAAGTAAAGATAGCATTTAAAGCTTTAGAATTGTAGCTTGCTGTTGTTATTTCATCAGCCGTCCAATCAACTTCTCTTTTGAGTTGAACTTCACCATCTGCGTCTGCTGGTCTTTTTGGAGCTTCCCAACCTGTAAGTACAGTCCTCCAAGCACGTTCATCAATTGACTTGATGTACATACGTATCTTAGGCTTCCAATAAGAATAATTCGAACCATCTAAAACGGGTGGCCTAAGTGCAGTGGATATGTGATGTGTTTCCATTGCTAACCTACACTAAAAACACACTTGACCAAAGATCTAACCTAGTGTCGTCAGGTATCAGCTCTGATACCAACTGAAAGTGTGTTGTGGGGTGTATAGAAGTGTTTAAGTATAAGTAGATAAATGTTGCACAAAATGTTGAGACAAATAGTGCAACACTGACTCTAACAGAATATCAGAAATTAAGATGCACAGCGGAAGACTTGAAACACTAAAAACAAACGAGACACAATGGAAATACTTTTAACATAGATTTTATAAATAAAAATATATGTCTGCCTTATGGCGTAAAATCAATACTTATCTTCAAGTACAAATGTTGTGTGAAATGTTACAACAATAACTTTCACAACGAAACTATAAACGAGGCAGGTGCCAAGTCTAGAAAACGAACTAAGTGTATAAATTATACACTGTCGAAATGCCTAGTCTATCTAATGATTACACTCTCAATAGATAAGAAGACACACAGTCATACGGGTGGTATACAACGTATGAACTAAAATGTAGAACTATTGGCCACAATTTCCTAACAGGGATGAACGCTCGGTCTAGGATATTGATCGAATAGAGCACACTGAATTATGAAGCCTTCAATGGGTATTTATAGAGGTGGGATACGAATTCTAGAGGCTTCCACATTGAGGTCCTATTTTTTAGGAAACTCAACTTCCACAACTTCCATGATCTTTCTAGATCCTTCTAGGCTGCTCCAGGTCGTTCCAAATGTATCTAGGCTGTTCTAGCATGTTCTCCAATGTTCTGGAATCTTCCAGGTTCCAGATCCTTGTAGAAGCTTCTAGATCCTGCCAGAAATGCGACAACATTTAGGTCAACATTTAATGTAGCATTTTAGAAAAGACTTAGAAAAAATCTCGGAAGGTCAAATTAAGATGTTGTTGATAATGCTAAGACATTTAAGAATTAACAACATCTACAGGGCCAATATATATTCTCTGAAATCCATAGGATAAGGCTGAACATCTTTAAATCTGGACCTTCAGATCAGAATCTCATTTTTTTATCTTGAAAGTTATCTTTTCAGAAGCTTAGACCTATCACTTCATAACTTATTGTCGTTTACTCTCCGCCATCTCATATCTACCTCTATAAAAGACCCCTTATGTAAACATCTAAAACTAAAACTCACAAATATTGGTTTTTCTTTTAGGTATGGAGAAAATTACTAGAGCAGATGGATTGGATGATGTACTTCAACCGAAGTCATGGGTGAAAGCGCGAAAGATCTGTCCAGCAGACAAAATTAAAAGGACCAGCATACTTGGCTCGCCGAACATAAAGTATGCATTAAGGAGAAAAGAAAAAGGATGTGTATCTATTAAAGAGAAAAGAAAGAAGAGGTGTAAGAGACAAGCTGAAAAGCAAAATGATAACATAAAAGAGACAAGAAAGAAGAGGTGTAAGAAGACTCAGCTGATCAGAAAACTCAGCTGATTAGAAGACTCAGCTGATCCAGAAGACCCAGCTGATAACATAAAGTGCTCATTCTAGATTTAATTCAGAATGTACATTTGGAAAATTTATGTATAAGGAACGTATGATGAATATGTACGTTAAAAAACCTTAATTGATTGAAAAATTGCAGTAATTATCAAATTAAGTCTACAACGGCTATTTTTGGTAAAGATTTTGATTGATCTCATTGCAAATTTCTCGGACCAATAAAAAATGGTACACGTAGATGATTGGGCCAAAATTTAAATTTGGTGGGCTGAAGGTGAATGGTCCCGCCTCGAATCCTCCCCTTTCCTAACCCTAAATTGAGCCTTTAGATCAAAGCAGAATCACCTCCGATAAATTCTGAGACTATATATAGGGCACTTCCCACTCCATTATTGCCCTTCGCTCACAAAATTTCTTGATATCTCTACTGAACAAATTTCTACAAAGTTCCTCAAATACTCAAAATTGGGAGTCATCAAAATCTATGATGAAAAGACCAAGATCACTGGTACTCTTGATGTTGTGAAGTGGTCGAAAACTCACAAGATATTTACAGAGAATGCTCTGTATTTCAAAGGACGTCACACAGAAGGTAACAAAGAAATCCTTCTTCGCTGCATCAATTTAAAATTACATAACTTTCTGAGGGCAGCACCCTCTAATGCTCTGTTTTTAGAGGTTCATATGTTGAAAGCTTCGTTAGAGGACATAGGGTAAAAATCACAAGGGAATTGCTTGATGATTTATTTGAACTACAAGGGGGAAAATCAATATATCTACTTATATAATGCATAAGGAAAAGGAGTATATTGAATTATTCACTGGAGGCAGAATTAAGGCTAAAGATGTTGTTGGTGTTCGGAAGCTTGAACTAGATGAAAAGGTTCAGACTCTACTAGACATTGTAGGAAAGATGTTTCTAGGAAATACTTTCAGTCATGATAATATGTCCATACTGAAAGTAAGAGTTATGGCTGCAATATGGGATCAGATTGATGGAGAGACTTGCTCTAGAGGCAAAGAAGGTCACTCTAGATGTCCAAAAGAAAGAGTGGATAGTAACTTCAACTCTTCTAAATGGTTTCACTGTTCTAAATGGTTTTTGAAGTAGGAGGCTGTTCCAGAAGCAGCCAAATACAAGGCGGAGAAAAATAAGGCATTTGCTTCAGCAGAGGCAGGACCAGCTGACCAAGAGAAAGATGATGAAGAGATTATGGAAGAAAAGTCTGAGCCTGCTGGGGAGAAGGAGGAGAAGACTATAGATGAAACTCCTCTGAAGGATGATGATGATGATGACAATCAGACTCTAGCTCAAAGAAGAAGGTTGATCAGATCAGGCCTCATATCACCTTCTGACTCAGATGCAACTCCGACTACATCTCCCCTGAAAAAGGCAAGAATTTCTAAACCCTCTACTTCAATTTCTCCTTCAACTCTCTCTACTCATCTGAAGGCAAAGAAACCCAGATCCAATCTCACCAAAAAGACCAAACTACCCAAACCGAAGGACATTGCACCCATCTCAGCCATGAACCCTTCTGACCCCATAAACCCTACTGTCCAAACCTCTGCTGATACTCACACAGCAGAGGATACATTCCATAAAACTCCGTCTCCTGAACCAAAAGAAACCCCATCTGTTTCAGACGAACCTGCATTATTAGAACCGGCAAAGTCTCACACCAAATGTAAGATGGTCAACTATCCCATCTGTACCAGAGAAAGGCTGATAAGAATGAAGATAGCAAACTTGCTCAAATCCTCACTTCCAGGAATATATGAGAGTTCGACCCCCTTTGAGCAAGTACTGCGAGTGTGTACTTGGATCGAACTCAGAAGAGATGATGTGGATGATCTTGTTGAGGTCATGGAAGGAATGGGAGGCCTTGCAAATTTCCTTGATTGGGAAATGGAGCAAAAGGAAACTGCCCAAGTGAAGACGTTCACAGCATTGTTGTCCAACGACGCACTGGCCAAAGTTTGTGATAGGATACTCGAATACAAGCCTATCTACACCTCACAACAAATTGCCGAGGATTCAACAGTTCAACCTCCAGAGAACACCTTAGTCTCTAAAGCCTTGGACCAAACTCAGAACCAGCTGAAGACAGTTGAGACTGTGCTGGGAGAAGAGTTAGTCTCATCGAACGATCCAACCAGTCAGATACCTGCACAGGTATCAGCTGAGCCATCACAACCCTCGGTCTCAGTGGCTCAGGGACTTCAAAGTTTGGATTGGTCAGCTGATACAACTGAATTATCAGAAGTTGAGAAAGAAGTAGTGAAGATTCCAACCTACTTCAAGACAAGAAATGAATTTGAACATTTCACATCTCGCCCGATCAATAAGGAGAAGAATATATTCACTCACTTGGTGAGGGTAACAAACATCTTCCTTGATGAAAGTCATTTGACATCAGAGGAAAGAGGACTTGCAATTGTGGAATTCAGACCAAGTCATTTTCAGATGACATCAAGACACACTTCAGGTATCACCCTTTCCTCACACACTTCTGTTGATGTTAGATTTGATGTGTGTGCTCAAGTGAACGAAGCTATAGATTCACACTTTAAGAAAGGGCTAGGACTTCAACTGGCCAAATATATTACCCAAACTTCTAAAGAACAAAGGAAACTCCTCTTAACCCAAATACAAGACATTGAAGACACATTTGGAGCCGAGCTGCAAGGGAATATAGATGAGTTCCTGACAGGTGAAATCAGGAAAGCTGGTGAAAGGACCAAACTATTTGCTGAAGCATATGCCAATGAGACTTCTAGAATGGAAAATATCTACAAGTCAAGACTTGATGATGCTGAATCTAGGGTTGAGCAAGCTCAAGCCTTACTCTAGAAAGCAGCAGAAGAGAATGAGAATCTCTCAACTCAGCTGAAGCAAACAGCTGACAAGCTAGCTCTCCTCACTGATCAGCTTCAAAAGATGACAAGCTCGGCCTCTCATGCTCAAGTGTTGGAGCACAGTATTACACAGTTATCCCATATCAGCAGGGTCAATGCCATGGCTCTCAAGCAGACTCTATAAGTTGAAATACTGAATGTTATGAAGCCGTTTGCATCCTCCCTTGCTGAATCCAAAAAGGTGGAAGATATCTTGTTAAAGGCCTTGGAGAAGTCTACAGCTCAATAGGCTGAGCTAGTAGTAGCACATGATGATTTGACTGAAACCTTGAGTGATCTGAAAAGAAAAATCAAGAACAGAAAGGGTAAAGAAGTTGCCCAAGATGAGAACAGGAAGGGTAAAGAAGTTTCCCAAGATGAAACTCAAGTTCAGGCTACTGCTGCAAAAGAGTCCACTCCATTTGGGAGAATCACAAGGAAAAGAAAGGCAGCTGAGGCTACAATAGAGCTTACCTTAGAGGAGAAAGAAGCTCAAGAGCCGAAGAAAAGGAAAGTTCAAGAACTCAAACAAAAGAAGTTAAATGATGCTAAAGCACTCAAAAACAAGTTCGAAATGAAGCTTGCCAAAATCAGTAAGGCACTGAAAGACAAAGAAAGGGAGAATAGCAGTGAAGTCTGTAATAGTACCTACATTGACCTACCAGTACTCCAAGATGAGCTGCCTAGATGGTATGCTGTGATGAAGAAATGGCAGCTAGCTCATCACATTGTCAGAAAGTTTGGCCCCCTTTCGACCTATGAAGAAGAGCTACTTCAGTTCACTCAATTCATGGAAATTGAAGATGAAGAACTCTGGACAGAAGCCTTGAAGACAGCTAAGGCCTTAGGATACAAAATCTTAACTCCAGAAGGCCCTGTATGGGATCCTCCTACAATGGAATCTGGAAGAGTGGACAAAGCTGAAGTCAAGAGAATCTTTGAGAAGATCATAGCTGAAGAAAATGTTACAGACCTAGAGAACATGGAAGGAATTCACACTCGTTTGTACCTTGCCTACCGCATCTGAAGACCTGATGAAGACTGCTCAAGAATGCTAAATGAACAAAAACTTGTAATCTGTAATCTCTAAATCATATATACAAGTGTTATTTCTTTTGGCCTACAAGACAACTGCTCATTGTCTTCATTAGAGCCTTTGTATGATGCTTTATATTTAAAAACTGCTTATCATCTGTGCTACAAGGATACATTACTAAAAGAGGTTTTGGCTTCATCAAAAAGGGGAAAATTGTTAGGATATAGATTCACCCTAAGTCTCTCACTGTAATAGCAATAGTTTTGATGGCCAAAACACTTAGAGTTTATAAATAAATGTAATAGGGTCAGCTGATGTTGTATAGATCAGCTCACTACTTAGTCTAGTCTTGAGTGATCAGCTGTATATATCTCAGCTGATCACACAACCTTAGCTTACACGCGCAAACTCAGAAGATAAAGAGAAGAAGACCAGAAGACTAGAAGACCCTTGAAGAACAGCTAAGTTAGGTGCTTGTATACCTACTTAGCTGATATTGTTCTATAAGGAAGTTGTCCAATCTGAAGTGTACTAACAAGATCAGATGAGGTTTACTCACCTGATAGCTGATGGCAGAAGACACCTGGCCAGACGACTTCAGCAGGCGACTAAGACTTAGATCAGAAGAGTACCTGTCTAGCAAGAGATTTCGCCTAAGGATAGATTCCTAGTCAGCTTCTAAAATTCAAAAGAGACTTACCTTATATAGAAGAGTGACAAAATTCCTGAATTGAAGCAATCAAGGAATCATCATGGACAAGGAAAGATTTGCCAACGGCTAGTCAACTCCAACGGCTAGTTGCCATAATCTTTGCCTATAAATACAAGACGATGAGGAAGACCAAAGCACGGAAAATATTACGCAAGAACTCTAGAAGCTATATCTAAGCAAGCAAGCAAAAAGTGATATCCACCAAGAGTTCTTGAGAGTCATTCATCATTGAATAAACCTTAGCTCTTAAGTTTTTCCTCATCCAACTAGAACCCGAATCTAAATCATCATTGCAAACACTTTGATTTAGGAACAGTGGTTAAGCATACATATCTGCTTGAACCATTAATTGGATCCTATCAAAAAACCCAAACCCTACACCTTACAGTTAAGTTTTTGATTCTTTGTAAGAGTGCAAGTGCTCACCAATCACTTGTGGAGACCGCAGTAGTTTGGAACTGCTCAGATCTCAAAGTCCTTCTTTTGGGACTCTAAAGGATAAGCCCCTGTAAATTTGCAGAATTTAAGAGATTAACATCACGATCGATTCGTGAGAGTGGACGTAGGACCTACAATCCGAACCACTATAAATCTACGGTGTTATTTATCATTACTGCACTTTATTTTTAGTTATTTACATATATATATTTCCATCATTCTTGCATACTGTGTTTAAGAAGAAACTTCAAAAGAAGGCCATTAATCTTTCAAACTAGCTGACAATATATCAGTTGAGCATTTCATACAAGTGTTAATTAAGGTTTTCTAAAAGATAAGTGAACGAGTCTAAATAAAAGGGCCTACACATTTCCGCATACATAAACTCATCAGATCACTCTAAGTGAGCTGGACCAGCAGACTTGTAGTCCAACTGACTTAGTGAGTCAGACGAGTTATAACTCTTTACTCGAAAAAGTTTTAAAGTCTATTCACCCCTCCCCTCTAGACTTTAATCCCACTCACTACTCGTTCAGGGACCAACAGAAATGAATTCCCAACGTAACATATCGAGGACGACCAAGGTTTATATATAATTTTAAAATGCTCGCCCATCAAACAAAGTCATGAAGGGTGACAAGGGGAAAATGTTATATAGGTCAAAGAGTCAACAAGTCATATGTTGACTGGTCAAATAGTCAGCGAAGAATAGTCAAAGTCATCAAAGACGAGGACGAACAACCTATGAGAGACGAGTAAGTAAAGTCTTCAAAGAAGAATCAACAAGTCAATTAAATCCATGTGGTAGCGAGAAGAAATGAAGATATCATATCGGCGAGCAATGCATTTGTGGTCACCTAAATAAGAGTGATTAGAGGTAATATTAAGGAAGTTTACGATACAAAGATAAGATGGTCGACAGAGATGAAGATGACGAGCAATGTCATGTTCGCAAGGAAGAAGCCTTGAAGATCAAAGGTTATGGTTATAATGAGAAGAGCCAGGACAAGTTGTTCGCCCAATAGCCAAGCCAGGACGAGCAACGACCAAAAATCAATATAAACGAGCAGTAGCGAGCAACGAACCATGGGATTTCATCTTTGGAGCATTGACAAGTCAAAGACGGTGTATTTGGGGTGTTCGGCGACGAGCACCGTGTAAGATGGGACATATAATAGATGGTTTCAGAGGCATTTAATGCAAAGTGGCTGCAGTAAATGCGTGTAATGATCAAATAATAGCAGTTGTATTTCATGTATTAAGTTGATTAATGTTGTGCTGCTAGCAATTAAATGCATGCAAATGTAAACCTGGTATATAAAGCCATTGAAGACTATAATAAACACACAATCTCACATTCCAAGAAAACATTATACTCTTGAAAGCAAATCCTCAAGAACACGAAAACCCTAGTTTTATCTTATATCAAAGATCATCAAGATCATCTTATAGATCCGTATAAACCACATATATATAAAGTCAAATACTTGTATGCATGCAAGTGCATGGTGCATACCTCCTCAATTTCATTTTTTTTAATTCAAATTATCTGCACCCATTCATTTAATTAGTTCACCTCCCAAATTATTTTTTACTATAATTATTTGCACTTACACATTTAATGAGTTCACCCCCAAATCTTTTTTTACCACGGTTATATGTACTCGCTCATTTTATGAGTTCACCCCCAAATCATTTTTTTACCACAGTTATCTGCACCCGCTCATTTTATGAGTTCACTCCCAAATTATTATTTTATCACGATTATCTATACCCACTCATTTTATGAGTTCACCCCAAAATAATTTTTAAAAAATAATCACATTTAAAAAAATTATATTATCTTTTTATTAATTTACACAAAATATAATAAAATAAACTCTAATTTATATATTTACAATATACAGACGAGTTATTGTCGAGTTACCGTCGATTCACCACCAAGTAACCCATATTTTTTTTAAAAAAATTGTAAAAATATAATTAATAAAAAACTATCGAAATTAGCCACAAATCTCGATTTTTTTTCTTTTTAATTTTTTCCCCTCCTCTTTTCCTTTTTTCTTCCCATTTTCATTTTTTTTTTCAAATTTTTTATTTCTTCATTTTTTTTCTTTTTCTTTTTTTTCCGACCTTTCTTTTTCATTTTTTTCATGTGTATTTTTTAAATCTTAATACAAAACAATATTATAGGTATGATTTTATTATAGTCGGTCGGCGGTGCACCTGAATTTCAATTTTAATTTGATGAGTAAAGGACCTGTCGAAAATTTATGTTGGTCGGTGGGTGACCCAGCCACCACCATATCCGACCACCCCTTCGACAGCGACGACGGCGCTTCTGTACCAGCCGCTTAAGCCCGAGACCCCTCCTCAAATCGCAATCATGATTTTTCAATTCCATGACAATCGACATCATCTTCCATCTCGGCCACGATCCATGGCGGTCAAAAACCTCTGCTCATTTCGACCACCGACACGACTGCTTCGATCAATCTCCTTTGTGTTCGCGATCCAGGAGCTTCTCCGGCATCAATGGTGCTCGCCTGCAACACTCACTTCGCTCTCGTTGTTCATATTTGTCCAAATCGAAGCTACATTGCTTCGTCTTCTTCACCATGCTCCTGCGTAGCCTCTTCCTCCGGTTGACGACGGTCCGACGGAGGACTGTGAGTATGTTGTCGATGAAATCTCAGGCGGCGACTGCTGACCTAGGGTGCCCTTCTATTTGGCTAGGGTTCTCTTCAATTGGGCTTGGTAATGTGCACCCCCTATTTTCTTCAGTACACCCCAGTCTGCACTCCCTCCACTTTTTTTATGGTATTATTGTTAGTGGTATTGGTATTACTAGTTATTGATTGTGGTATTACTATTAATACACTATTGAATTAATATAAATGATTATTGATTACGGTATTATTGATTATTAATTGTGGTATTACTGGTTATTGTTTGTGGTATTACTGATCGTGTGAAATTATTTATTATTAATTAAGGCATTACTGATTATTATTATTGTTTATGGTATTATACATTATTGTTTATGGTATTACTGATAATTTTTTTTGGTATTACTAAATATAATTTGATTTGTGAAATTATTTGTTATTGTATAAGATATTAATGATCAATGTTTATGGTATTACTAATTAGTGTTTATTCCTTAATGGTATTACTGATAATTATTTTTTGCTATTACTTTATATAATTAGACGTGTGAAATTATTTGTTATTGTATAAAATTTTTACTAATTAATATTAATGGTATTACAGATTACTGTTCGTGGTATTACTAATAATTGTTCTTGGTACTATTGAATATAATTAGATGTGTGCAATTATTTGTTATTATATAAGTTATTACTGATTATTATTAATGGTATTACTGATTATGGTTTATGGTATTTTTGGTTATTACTTATTGTACTAGCGACTATAATAAAATTATACATATAATATTATTTTATATTAAAAATTTTAAAAATACTAAACAAAAAAAAAAGAAAAAAAAAGCAGAAAAAAAAATGAAGAAATAAAAAGTTTGAAATAAAAACTGAAAATTGAAACAAAAAAATTCAAAAGAAAAAAAATTAAGATTTGTGACTAATTTCGATAGTTTTTTTTAATTATGTTTTTACGATTTTATTTTTAAAAATATGGGTGATTTAGTGGTGAATCGACGATAACTCGGCTGCAAATTGTAAATGTATAAATTAACGTTGATTTTATTATATTTTGTGTAAATCAATAAAAAGATAATATAGTTTTTTAAATATAATTATTTTTAAAAAAAATATTTGGGGGTGAACTCATAAAATGAGCGTGTGCAGATAATTTGGGGGTGAACTCATAAAGTGAGTGGGTGCAGATAACTGTAATATAAATATAATTTGGGGGTGAACTCATAAAATGAGCGGGTGTAGATAATTGTGGTAAAAAAATAATTTGGGGGTGAACTCATAAAATGAGCGGATGTAGTTGTAAAAAAATGATTTGGGAGTGAATTCATAAAATGAGTGGGTGCATAATAAAAATATAATTTAAGGGTGCACTCATTAAATTAGTGGGTATAGATAAAATATAAATACAAAATTAAAATTAAAACTAAGGGGTACAGTGCATACGGATACACACAAGTGTTACCCATATATAAATTATTATGTTTATAAACGGTTGTTAGATACACCCCGACGATAACCGTTACAACGCTCCTTACTGCCACTCTATTTTGCCCTCATTCTTTGCCCATTATGAACACAACAGAAATGATGGCTAATCAATACAAAAGGAAACATAGGAGGATCGGAAGATGTAAAATCATATATAAGGAATGTCGTTTTGTGTTGACAGCTTTATTCAAAATGACAAGAATTAAAATATGATAAAAATGCCAGACTTACTTAATTTAGAATTTTACAAAATATATTATATTTCTTTTTCTATATATAAACAATTAAAATTGAGATTCTTCATAATAAATATGGAAAAAGAGAGAGATATTAATGTATGTACGCTAGGGGAGAATCTCTTATAATTACAATTCGAGTATTAAAATTAAGAATAGTGCGATTGTGTCTAAAGCAAGCTAATGGTCGACGCGGAAAGGGCTTATTAATCTCTTTTTTTAAAGGTATGTGCCTCCGATTAATGCGAGTTTTTTTTTTTTTTTTTGTATGTTTAATTAAATAGAGATGTAGCAATCTTAATTTCTTTAATTGTTGGGTGATTAGTGGAGTAATTAACGTTTCGATTTCTTGATTCGAATTGGCATGATGAATATAATATTTCTTCTCAATTTTGATTAAATTTACTCTAAGTGTTTACACAATTAGGATGTACATATATTAATTAATCATAATCTTATTATTGGCATACACATTATTTATGATTGTCATTGCGAAATAATTATTAATTTTCTAGAACTAATGAAAATTATTAAAATATTATTATAAGTGTACTGTGTTTGGATTGTCATGCACTGCTTTGGAGTATTATATATTTGACAAAAACTTATACTCCCTCCATCCATGAAAAGTAGGGACATGGGGATGGGGCACATGTTTTAAGAAGAAGGTAGATAAAGTAGATAAAGTAAGGGTATTGTAGGGTATTGTGGGGTCCATTTTGACCATTTTGAATAAAGTTGATGACAATTTGAATAATTAAGTGATGGTTGAAGGGTGATAGTTTTAAAAAAAGGTATGGGACTACATTTTGTGGACAAAGAATATAGTGGAAATGGGACTACTTTTCGTGGACGGAGGGAGTATACAATATTTCACCATAATTTCACTAATTGTTATGTTTTTATTCGGTAATCAGTTGTTATTCTTCCTCCTTTTCCACTTCTTCTCCCTCCTTTCTCTTCTGCGATTTCTCCCTCCTTCTCTTCTGCGCTTTCTTTTCTTTTCTTTTGCACAAATATGCAGTGCAACTTTCATTAAAAAAAAAAATTCAGATCTGATCTGTTAATCATGAAAGAGAAAAATCAATTCAAATCTGATCTACAAATCACAAAAGAAAAAAATCATTATTTATTTTTTGAATAAAATTCTGAATGAGAAAAAATCAACAATAATACCAGACACAGATTTATTCCAATTAATTGTTGATAATTATGTCTTTTTATTTGTAAGGATCGATAAATTATTCAACATGGTTGTGTTTTTCGTGTTTTCAATTATTGTTCTTCGTCTTTTTTAATGTGGGTATCTCATTCACTCTCAATAATGACGTTTTATTTATACAGTAACACATCTTTCTTAATACAGTAATACACTTGTTTTTATATAGTAACACATTTTTCTGTGTTATTTTAAGGTTAAATATGTGTTACTCAAAAGTCAATTGTGTGTTACTTGTCCTTACAGTAACACGTATTTGTCCGTACATTAACATATAATTGTATTTATAGTAACACGGATTAAGAGCAAATTTTTCTATTTTATCCTTCCTTAAATTAATTTGTATTAATATTTCCTATGAAAAGTCAATTTATGTATTATTCGTACTTACAGTAACACATATTTGGTCTTGCAGTAACATATAATTACTTTTATAGTAACACAGACCTGGAACCCGTTATCCTGTTAGCCTTCTGCGCGCGACTTTTGCGCGATTTTTAAGGAAATATTCGTTTGACTGGTCAAATCCGCTACAGATCCGCGAATTTTGACCCCTCCTTAAATATACTAATATTGCACATAAGTGCGGCCCTTATATATTACTCCCTCCGTTTATGATCACAAAGTAAATTAGAAATTAAAAGATTTATCTTGAGAAGAATTTTTCTAAAATTAAATGGAGGACATAATGGTTAATTTCTAAAGATTTTGTCTAAAGTAAGTTAATTTCTTTTTGTAAAGTTGGTTGTTTTAGTTAAGTTGTAATGTTGATTACCATAATTAATCATGCAGGTAAAAAGTTACGGTTAAATTCTTGTGTGTACTAACATTAAAAAATGAGGTTTTTGTGTGTACTATTCCATTAAAGAATGAGGTAACATACATTTGGGGCTATAAGGAATTGTTTTATAATAATATTTTTCTTCTTTCTATTTTTTTCATATTTCTTTCACATTCATTAAATATATTACACTACATCCATGTACAGGAACTCCTGAACACTATGATACTGAGTTGCAATTTCAAAGTAAAAAAAGTGGAGGATATATACTCTCAATGTTATTAGAAGAGTCAACATTGAATTTTTTATTAGATGTGTTCCGAACATAGACACATCTCATCAAGACACTTGATCAAAAAAATCATTTGGAAATCATATTATTGGCATCATGCTTATGTCAGTTTTCGGTAAAAAGTTGAAACCATTCTACAACTACTTATGTGAGGAACTTTTGATAAAGTTTTTGATACCTTAGGTTATTTAATTAATTTGATCTACATTACTTTTGCTATGTAAATTAATTAAAAAGAAAATAGACATACTCATCATATTCAATAAAACCTAGAAGAAATGAATGATTTTTTTATGTATTGATAATAGAATGATTCTCTATACAAAGTCTCCTATTTATATACAATAGTAGTAAGAATAAATGAATCAAAAGTAGCAAGTAGACTAAATCAACGGCCATGATATTAGCTTGATCATAGAGATTTCTATACATTCCACAAAATATTTTATCCTATTTATATACAATAGTCGTAAGAATAAATGAATCAAAAGGAGCAAGTAGACTAAATCAACGGCCATGATATTAGCTTGATCATAGAGATTTCTATACATTCCACAAAATATTTTAGGAAATATTCTTTGGATGTTTACTTGCACTTTGTATCTTTTAACCCCTTTTTTTTTATCTTCTAATTTCTGAGAATGTTGTTAGGAATGAAGTATTGTAAATGGATCTTCTTCCTAATGTTAATAAGACCTATATTATGTCATGATTCACCCTATGTCATGATGACTTGGGTACAGTGATTGAAAGATGCTCTGATAATATTGCACAAAAAACATTGTTGATGTACTGTTCATTAACGACCTATAATCCATTTTCCATCTGCACTTCATTGATCTTATTAATACTCTTCCGTCGTGTAGCTCGTCTATGGAAAAACCTAGTATTGCGATCACCTTCTTTGAGCCATGAAATTCTTGAACGTTGCTTTCAATACCATTCTTCCTAGGAAAAAAGCTTTTCAAGTTCCCTTTCAAAATTATTAACCTGAGCAAAATCCGGAGCACATGTCTCATTATTTAATGTAGAGGCTATCTTCTCCTGAGCAACTTTAATGCGTGCTTTCAAAGAGCCTCCTTTATTATTTGCCAATCTTCTAAAAGATTTTCCACAAAATGTCAATGTCTCACAAAGATTAGCATCAACTTGTTTGTTATTCCATACTTGTCCCACCACATGCTTAAAGTCCGGTTCTTGCAACCAGTGATTTTTAAAACGAAATCCATGAGCACCTATCCTGCCACGTTGATTAAGAAATCTACCACAGGAAATCATGATAGGTCTATGATCGGATCCCATAAAATCGAGAGAAGTTGTTGCATAATATGGAAATAATGAAACCCAGTCCTCATTTGCTACAAAGTTGTCCAATTTTTCTTTAATGAAACTGTTGGGAAATAAAATGATTTTGATTAAAATACCAAAACCCCTGATTGATGATGATCATATTAGTTGAGATACATCTAAGTATGCATCAGTCTAGTTGTCTCAGGATAGTTGAGACAGTAAAATTGCTTAAGTCTAAATCTCAGAAATGTTGTGAGATTTATAGTTCAGGATAGTTGTCCAAAGCTGGAATGTTAGGCAACTTGTTAGGGATAAGTCTCTTAGGACAAGTCTACTGACTACTTGACAAGCTTGGTGAAGGGGACAACATGGCTGAGTGATCAAAGATAAGAAGACAAACTACATTGTACTAATAAGAGCAACATCAGATCAGTCTTTGAAGTTATGATGATCTAGAGCATTGAATGATGATTACTCAGAAGACAAATTTAATAGAGCATTTATTGCCAACAAGCGTGAACAAAGCATTGAAGACTTAGGAGCATTAAAGACTGAAGAATTGAATGAATGTTGGAACATTCCAACTGCAACAGGAATGTTCAGGGCACTTGTCCCATCTGACCGTTGGTAGAGTACAAAGTCTGCCACAATCAACCTTGGGAAGTGTGCATATTTGGAAACTGACACAAGTCTTTACAGCCGCATTTTTCAGAAGTCAACACATTCATTCAAGCAACCATTGGGGAGCCTTTTACTCACTGGATAATAGAAGGTTGCCCTCCATAGCCGATTCAAGGAAGCTGCAAATAGACAATTTGAAATGTTATCTCTCCAACGGATAGTTGATCAAACTACTCTATAAATTCAGAAGTGATCCAAGTATTCAATCATCCAACTATCTGCTATCAAACTATCATCAAGCAATCAAAGGAAACCAAAGTTATTCTTAAGAATCCCAAGTTTCCTGATCACTTCAAAAGCTAAGCCATTCCTTGTAATATCCCAAGCTTAGCATTGAGATATCATAAGCCTTTACACTGTTCTTATTGTAAAGGATATCTCTATTAGTTGGAACCAAAACCTCAAACCCTTACCTCATTGAGTGAAGTAGTGTTTGTTGTAGAAGTGAGGAGTTAAGGACTGTTATTGAGAAACACAGTCTTAACTCAGAGAGATTGAGCACTAGGACTCAGATTATCCTAGGGATCAAAGCACTAAGGAAGTGTTGTTGATCAGTGCACCTTAGCACTATAAAACAAGTTAATTACATTGTTAAGGAATTATCCTGTTCAATCAGGGAAAGTGGATGTAGGAGCTTGAGTCTCTGAACCACTATAAATTGTTGTGTCATTTACCTACTGCACTCATTTTCATACTTACACTACTTGCAATTAATCATTCTTAAAGAATCAATTCAGTAAGTCAAAGAAAACTGTTTTGGACAAAGTCCCTGATCAACTGTTTACTTTTAGAAATTAACTTGGAGCATTCTTTCAAAAGGCCAACCACATTCCGCACTTAGCAACTCTTTTAGATAGTTATCCAACTGATTACTTCATAAGTTTTCAGTAGGACAAGTATCTATTGAAGTTCACTCAGGATAGTTATCAGACAACCTTCCTGATTAGATCAAACTGTTTTAAAAAGAAAGAATTTGCATACACAAGTGCATTCCCCCCCCATACACTTGTGTCATACTCCATCAAGGACCAACAAGTGGTATCAGAGCAGGGGTTCAAAGACCACTGCCTCTGAAAAATCCATCTGGTTTTTCAAATCACAATTTTCTGTGGTCACTGAACTGATCCAATTTCTGAAAAACTTATGTGTGCTTATCTAACCAAATTATCTAGAAATGGCAAACAATGCAGTTCCAAGAGATGTTGTCAACACCATCAACAACATGGGTCCAAATCAAGTGAACTATATTTCACATCACAAACTGCCAATGTTCTCAATAGAGAACTATGACTTCTGGAAGATCAGGATGAGAGCACATCTTGCCTGCCAGCATGATGAAATGCTCAAAGTCATCACCAGAGGACCATTCACCTTCACCAAGCTAAATCCCAAGGTCACTGATGCTCAGAAAGCAGACCCAAGGGAACTACTGCCAAAGGATGAGGATGAATTGACAGCCGAAGAAAGAAAAAGGCACAACCTGAACTACATTGCCATGAACACTTTGTTCCAGACTATTCCAGATGCAGTGATGGGAAGAGTGTATCACTGCACCACAACAAAAGAGATCTGGGATACCCTAGCACTTATGTGTGAAGGTACCCAAAAGATCAAAGAAAACAAGCTTCAAATGGCCATCCAAAAATATGAACAATTTACTATGGAGCCCAATGAAACTATTGATCATCTTGATGGAAGATTCACTGACATCATGAATGAGATAAACTCTCTTGGCAAGTTCTATGCCAAAAGAGAAGTTGCACTGAAAATCCTAAGAAGTCTCACATCCAAGTGGGACATATATTCAGTTATGATGCAGAACACCAGCAACCTTGACAACATGCCCATGCAGCAAGTGTTCTCTGAACTCAAAGCATATGAGTTTGATCTGAACAGAAAGAAGGTGCATGAAGAGCCATCCTCCTCAAGCAAAGGTGTTGCATTCAAAGCTGCTGAGACAGAAAAGAAGAATGCACAGAGATCATCTCAAACTGTCTCCAAGACTGAGATGAAAGAGGAGGTGGCACTCATGGCTAGGATATTTGAAAAGCTCAACTCCAGATTTGGTAGATACAAAAAGTTTTACCAAGACAACAGGACCAGGAGAAGATTCATCTCTCCTGACAGCAAATCAGAGGACAAACTCTCTGATGAAAAGAAAGAAGATAAATATGCTGATAAAAAGAAGTACAACAAAGGTGAACCATCATCATCTAGGAGGAAGGAGTCCTCAAGCAAGAGAAATGATGATGAAGATGTGTGTTACAACTGCCAGAAAAAGGGTCATTTTTAGTATGACTGTCCTGACCTAAGTTCAAAAGAAAGAAAGGAGAGGCAGAACAAAAGAGACAAGAGGCTGAACAACAGGAAGGCCATGGTAGCAGGAGAGCCAGCTAGTGAGGAAAGTGTGTACTCATCTGATGATGGGCTATTCTCCAACAGTGACAGTGATGAGGACTGTCAAATGGCCTTTGAGAATGAAGAGGTATGTTGTTGGTCCCAAAGTTGAGTTAATAACGAGTAAGCTAGTGAAAATGTCTAGAGGGGGGTGAATAGACTTTTCAAAAATCTTTCGAAATATCAAAGTACAATATGCGGAATACGAAATTATCAATGAGCCCAATTCAAGATTATACTCAACTTATTTTCGAGAACTCTGTTCTATACTCAACTAGTCTAGATCAGTTAAGTAGTTAAACCAATTAAGCAATTTAAACAATCAAAACAGTAAAGTAAATTGAACACGAGATTTATAGTGGTTCGACAACTTGTCTACATCCACTCTCACAAACCCAGTTGTGAAATTCTCATTAACTCGTCCAATGGAGTAATGTGTTCTTGTGGCTTTAAGTCCCAAGAAATAAGACTTAGATCTTCTCGATTATACCTCCAGATATATCTTCGATCTTACTAGCGATTTACAAGTATCTAGCAACTTGAAACAATAAATAAAACTTCTCTGTATCTTCAATAAGCCTTCTTGAGTAGTCTCTTCTTGTCTGGGCTTCTTCTTGAACTTCAAACTTTTGCTTTGAACTCTGCGAGCTTTCTTGCTTTGAATTTCTTCATTATACGCACAGTAGTTTGATTTTCAGTAATCTCTCAGTTGTCTTTAATCGTTGAATGCCTTCAAGTATTTATAGACTTCACTTTATCAAGATAAGTTAGTTATCCAACAAACATTCTTGATAACTTCCTTCAACAAACTCTTCAACCGTTTCTGAATAAGTATCTCTTAATACGACGGTTAATTCTGTTAATTAAGTTGTAACCAACTTCTTATCTTCAGAAATACGAACCTTCAATTATGTTAAACTGTCTTGACTCATCTTGTCTTCAGCACTTAGAATATTTCAGCTTCCTTCAGCACTTGTCTTGTTGCGCACCTGTCTTGTCCAGTAGTAGTAGACTGCGTCTTCTACTTGTCTTGTGCAGTAGACTTCTTCAGTAGACTTCAACTCTTCTTGTCTTGCGCAGGTCTTCTTCAGTAGTAGACTTCATAGAACTAATCTAGTCCTAACATCTAATCTTAACAAGACTATTTCATTACATTAAGCTTTATAAAATAGCTTAGTCATCTTAGAAACTATACAAAGAATATAAACGAAACATGAGCTTCTATACATCTTGAATAGCTCAATATAAAACCTATCAAGTATACAAAGTACTTATAAACTGTACTTGTCTTTTTCTTTCATACTTATCTTTTGAAACTATTACTTGTCTTGTGAATTCTACTGATCTGTACAAGACGACTTCAACTTAACTAGACTAGATCAGTCAATACTTAGAATATTTTCAGGTCTTCTTTTGTCAACTGATCTTGTCTTATACAAGACGACTTCAACTTAACTAGACTAGATCAGTCAATACTTAGAATATATTCAAGTCTTCTTTTTGGCTTTATCAAAACTCATCTCATCATCAAATAGAACTTGTATTAGGATTCATATCCCAACAATTTCCCCCTTTTTGATGAAGCCAAAACTACTTGAATCTTTTCTCATTAGTAGACTAGTTAAGTAGTTATCTTATATAATCATCAAAATATTAACATGAGTCTTTACTAACCTTCTTCAAATGTAGACTTGTTCAACTTGCTCTTCTTCTCTTTCTTCCTTCTCTTCCCCCTTTTTGACTTCATCATTCAACTCCCTTCTTTACTTTGACATAACAATGATCTCTTCTTGCTTTCCTTCCTGTTGTAGAGTAATCATAGACTGCAACATACAACTTAGGTAGTTTTGTAGCATTAGTATCCATCTTAAAGATAGAAATGATAAGATATAGCAAGAGATCAAGAAATAACACGAAATCTTTAAGTAAACTTTCACGGATCAGTTCAAAGAGGATAACAAGACTTTTCCCAAAAGTCTCTTGGTAATCAAGAAACAGTAGTCCTTTAGAACTCCTGCTCTGATACCACTTGTTGGTCCCAAAGTTGAGTTAATAACGAGTAAGCTAGTGAAAATGTCTAGAGGGGGGTGAATAGACTTTTCAAAAATCTTTCGAAATATCAAAGTACAATATGCGGAATACGAAATTATCAATGAGCCCAATTCAAGATTATACTCAACTTATTTTCGAGAACTCTGTTCTATACTCAACTAGTCTAGATCAGTTAAGTAGTTAAACCAATTAAGCAATTTAAACAATCAAAACAGTAAAGTAAATTGAACACGAGATTTATAGTGGTTCGACAACTTGTCTACATCCACTCTCACAAACCCAGTTGTGAAATTCTCATTAACTCGTCCAATGGAGTAATGTGTTCTTGTGGCTTTAAGTCCCAAGAAATAAGACTTAGATCTTCTCGATTATACCTCCAGATATATCTTCGATCTTACTAGCGATTTACAAGTATCTAGCAACTTGAAACAATAAATAAAACTTCTCTGTATCTTCAATAAGCCTTCTTGAGTAGTCTCTTCTTGTCTGGGCTTCTTCTTGAACTTCAAACTTTTGCTTTGAACTCTGCGAGCTTTCTTGCTTTGAATTTCTTCATTATACGCACAGTAGTTTGATTTTCAGTAATCTCTCAGTTGTCTTTAATCGTTGAATGCCTTCAAGTATTTATAGACTTCACTTTATCAAGATAAGTTAGTTATCCAACAAACATTCTTGATAACTTCCTTCAACAAACTCTTCAACCGTTTCTGAATAAGTATCTCTTAATACGACGGTTAATTCTGTTAATTAAGTTGTAACCAACTTCTTATCTTCAGAAATACGAACCTTCAATTATGTTAAACTGTCTTGACTCATCTTGTCTTCAGCACTTAGAATATTTCAGCTTCCTTCAGCACTTGTCTTGTTGCGCACCTGTCTTGTCCAGTAGTAGTAGACTGCGTCTTCTACTTGTCTTGTGCAGTAGACTTCTTCAGTAGACTTCAACTCTTCTTGTCTTGCGCAGGTCTTCTTCAGTAGTAGACTTCATAGAACTAATCTAGTCCTAACATCTAATCTTAACAAGACTATTTCATTACATTAAGCTTTATAAAATAGCTTAGTCATCTTAGAAACTATACAAAGAATATAAACGAAACATGAGCTTCTATACATCTTGAATAGCTCAATATAAAACCTATCAAGTATACAAAGTACTTATAAACTGTACTTGTCTTTTTCTTTCATACTTATCTTTTGAAACTATTACTTGTCTTGTGAATTCTACTGATCTGTACAAGACGACTTCAACTTAACTAGACTAGATCAGTCAATACTTAGAATATTTTCAGGTCTTCTTTTGTCAACTGATCTTGTCTTATACAAGACGACTTCAACTTAACTAGACTAGATCAGTCAATACTTAGAATATATTCAAGTCTTCTTTTTGGCTTTATCAAAACTCATCTCATCATCAAATAGAACTTGTATTAGGATTCATATCCCAACATATGTTCATCTTCCAGCTCTTCAAATAACACACATGAGTCCAGTGAAATCCACTTAAAACTCAACTTTGGAAAGTTACTAAAGGATTTCACCAGACTACAAGAAGTATGCAATATGGCATTGAGAGAAAATGAACAATTGAGATCTAAAGTCAAAACCTTCAACCTTCCTGAACCTGAGGTTGACATTAGATCAACTGAGTTGTGTCAGCAGATTGTGAGAGAACACAATGAAATGTCTCTCAAAGTCTCTAAACAACAAAAGTTGATTGATGAACAAAATCTGGTTCTGAAGAAAAAGGACTTTGACCTTAGAACTCTTCAAGCTAAATTTGATAATCTCTCAAATGAATTTGATACTCTTAAATTAAGTGAGGGGAGCCTAAAACTAAAAATGTCTGCCTTGAACAAATCCTCTAAAGCAATAGAGGAAATTCAAGGGTTTCAAAGACCAATGGCTCAAAGAAGTGGATTAGGCTATAATACATTTGAACCCTCACCTGGTCTTAGCATTGCTTCAACAAGCAATACTAAGATGACCTTTGTAAGGTGAGTGGCTCAACAAAAACAAAATGAAATGGAAGTGAATCAGCCACTGATCAAGGGTAAGGGTAAGGAAACTCTTATACCTGCTCAAGTGAACAATGCTCCCAAACCCAAACCAAAGGAAAAGGTTAAGAACATTGTACACAAGAGAAATGAGTTTCAGAAGGATAGGACCAATGGAAGGTCAACCCATCTGAACACTCATCAGTGGAGTTGTCCAAAATCTACTCAGAAGAGGCCAACTCAAATGAGGCAACCTCAACTGGACAGATTGAGGCCCAATCCCACTGACAGGTATAACAGTTTCAGGAAGCCTAGACCCTTCATGCCAAAGGGAAAAGGCCATCCTAGCTCCTATCCTCAAAGGTCTTACCAAGCTGTACCTAAGTCTAGTAACTTCAGGAGACATGTCCCAAAGAAATTCACTAACTCTCATGAACCTTACAAGACTAACACTTATGCACAGAAACCACCCAAGGCATTTAAGGGTAGGACTGTGTATGTAGATGTAAATGGAAACCAAGTCAGTCACTTTGAGTCAATCAGAGTAATTAGGCAGATTTGGGTTCCAAAAGGTACAGCTATCCCCTAGGACCCAACATTCAAAGGGTACCTAAAGTTTGACTTTGCAGGACTGCAAGGACCACAAGAAGAAGAGAAGCATAAACAGGAGAACAGCATGGTACTTGGATAGTGGATGTTCAAGACATATGACTGGGAACAATGAGCTTCTCTCAGAATTCATTGAAAAAGATGGTCCTTCAGTAACCTTTGGAGATAGTTCTCAAGGGATCACAAAAGGTTATGGTACATTAAATATTGGTAGTGTAAAAATTACTGATGTTTCATATGTCCTAGGCCTAAAATATAATTTGCTATATATAAGTCAAATTTGTGATAGAGGATACAGTGTTGAATTTGCACCTAATGAATGCATCATCAAAGACAAATCAACACAACAGGTGCTACTAACAGGGGTGAGAAAGGGAAATGTTTATTTTGCAGACTGGAACAAAACCCCTAAAGCAGTCTGTCTTGTTGCCAAGAGCACAAGTGAGCAAGGCTAGCTATGGCACAAAAGACTGAACCACTTGAACTTCAAGACCATCAATAAACTGGCAAGGAAATCTCTAGTGAAAGGGCTGCCAAATCAAGTGTTCACTAAGGAACATGTGTGTCAGCCATGTCAGGAAGGAAAGCAAATCAAAGCCTCATTCAAAGGAAAGCCAGTCATTTCCACTGAGAGAGTTCTCCAGCTACTACATATGGATCTATTTGGTCCAATTATACCAGTAAGCATAAATGGAAGAAAATATGCTTTAGTAGTTGTTGATGATTTTTCCAGGTACACTTGGGTAGTATTCCTCCTAAATAAAAAGGAAACTCAAGTCAAGCTACCTGAACTACTGATGAAATTGAGCAATGAAAAGAGCCTAAGTATTGTTAAGATCAAATCAGACAAAGGCACTGAATTCATAAACTCATACATCAATGAGTACTGTAGTAAAAATGGCATCTCTCATGAGATCTTTGCAGCAAGAACCCCTCAGCAAAATGGTGTTGCTGAAAGAAGGAACAGAACCTTGAATGAAGCAGCAAGAACACTAATTGCTAAATCCAAATTGCCTAAAAGGTTCTGGGCTGAAGCCATCAGCACTGCATGCCACACTCAAAACAGGTCCTTAATCACTAAAGGTCAAGGTAAAACCCCATATGAACTATGGAAAGGTAGATTGCCCACTGTTGCCTATTTTCATATATTTGGTTGCAAGTGTTTCATTCACAATAATGGGAAAGAGCAATTGAAAACTTTTGACAGCAAAGCTGATGAGGGAATATTTGTTGGATATTCACAAGTCAGTAAAGCTTACAAAGTCTACAATTGCAAAACCCTTATTGTGGAAGAAACACCTCATGTTGTGTTTGATGAATCTATTAATGAGTTCAGGGACAGAAACCTGAATATTGATGAGATAACACAAAGGACAACCAGGTTAAGGCTTAAAAGCAAAGAAACAGTGTTTGTAGATGTTGCCCAACCTGAACTCCATGAAAATCAGAAACTGGACAACCTACCTGATGGCAATCAACCAGAGGACAACCAACCTGAAGGAGAAATTGAACTGACTGACCCCATCCCAGTTCAAAACCAGGTAACAACTACCAATGAAGAAGCAGGCTCTGCTGAGGTAGTAAATGGATCCAATATTCAAGGGGGAACCAATGAAAATGTCAATATTCCTGACAATGAGGACAATGACCCTGAATATGATCCTGAACTTGATCCTTCAATTAACTTTCCTGAATTTAATGAATCTAGGGATCCAACCTCAGATGAGGACATTCCTCCTGAAGGGATCAGGTCTAGAAGGACTTGGTTGCATGACCACCCAACTAGCCTGATACTTGGTAATCCAAGTGAAGGGATCAAAACTAGAAGATTTCATGGAGAAAGTGATTTGTTTTGTTGTTTCCTTTCAGAACAGGAACCAAAGGATATTGAGGAAGCACTTCAAGACACCAACTGGATTATTGCCATGCAAGAAGAGCTGAACCAATTCACCAAAAATGAAGTGTGGGAATTGGTGGATAGGCCAACTCATCAAGATGTCATTGGAACCAAATGGGTATTCAAAAATAAGAAAAATGAAAATGACATCATTGTGAGAAACAAGGCAAGACTGGTGGCCAAAGGATACTGTCAATCTGAAGGGATTGATTATGATGAGACATTTGCACCAGTGGCCAGACTTGAAGCAATCAGACTCTTCCTAGCATATGCAGCTCACATGAGATTCAAGGTGTACCATATGGATGTGAAGAGTGCATTTCTCAATGGGGTACTTAAAGAAGAAGTGTATGTTGAACAGCCCCCAGGCTTTGAAGAAGGTGACAAGGTGTACAGATTGAAGAAAGCTCTTTATGGCCTGAAGCAAGCTCCAAGAGCTTGGTATGACACCTTATCACAGTTTCTCTTAGATCATGGTTTTGTCAAAGGCACTGTTGACAGAACCTTGTTCAGAATCTGTGAAGGAGATGATATCCTGTTAGTCCATATCTATGTGGATGACATTATATTTGGATCTCCAAATGAGAAATTGTGTGAGAAATTCTCTAAACTCATGCAAAGTAAATTTGAGATGTCCATGATGGGATTGATGAATTTCTTTCTGGGACTTCAAGTCACTCAATCAAAGAAAGGGATATTCATCAATCAGGCCAAATACACCAGGGACATGATCAAGAAGTTTGGATGTGCTTCAAGCAAACCAGTTCGAATTCCAATGAATACCAACTGGAAAATGGATCCTGATGAAAGTGGAGTATCCACCAACTCCACCGAATATAGAGGCATCATTGGATCCTTACTATATCTCACTGCAAGTAGGCCTGACATCACATTTGCAGTTGGAGTTTGTGCCAGATTTCAAGCAAATCCAAAGAAGAGTCATCTTGAAGCTGCCAAAAGAATTCTAAGATATCTCAAGGGAACTGAGAATCTTGGATTATGGTATCCAGCAGATGAAAATATTGAGCTCACTGGATACTCAGATGCAGACTATGGAGGATGTAGAATTGACAGAAAATCCACCTCAGGAACATGTCAATTCTTGGGCAGCAAGTTGATCTCATGGTTTTCAAAGAAACAGAATACAGTTGCAACATCAACAACTGAAGCAGAATATGTAGCAACTGGAAGTTGCTGTGCTCAGATACTTTGGCTCAGACAACAACTCAGAGACTACAAAGTCATCACCAATGAAGTTCCCATATTCTGTGACAACAATAGTGCAATTGCCATTTCACAGAATCCAGTGCTCCACACCAGATGCAAACATGTTGATATCAAGCATCCTTTCATAAGGGATCATGTGGAGAAGAAAGATATCAAGCTTGTCAAAATTCACACTGATAAGCAAAAGGCTGATATCTTGACAAAGCCTTTATCTGAAGCAAGATTTCTGGAACTTTCAGCTGAATTGGGCTTACTTGATCTAGGGAAGATAGAGAAATGAAGAAGGAAGCTCAAATGAAGGGGGAAGTTCATAAAGTTGGACTTCAGCAAAGTTGACCAACCTCACTGAAGTTTTCTGGCAAAAGAGAAACTCAGTAGAATTGTCCATATGGCTTTCAGCAATGTTGATCAGGATGAATGACCATGTGGGACCCAGTCAGCAACATTGGGACCCACTCAGGACTGTTGGTCAGTTATTTTGGTCAAAATAGAGGTCAAAACACTGATCAGGATGTTTGTCCAAGGTGATAAGTTGATAAGTGCTATTTTTAGCATTGATTTGACATTTAAAAGAATTCTTGGGGTAAGAGTAGTCTATTTTTGGGATGGCGTGTACTATTAAGGTTTTAGCCCCCAAATGGCAAATCAGCATTTAATGCAAAATCTCATTTAAGATTGCATTAATTACTGTGCTATTGATCAAAGCCATTGATTATCATTTAACCTACATCCAACCGTTCCCAAACCACTACCCCACTATATCCACTTTGTCTTAGGATTTGTCCACCCACAATTCCTATTATCCAACAGTCAATAAAACTACTAGATATAAAAACCCTCATTTTACCCTCATTTCTCACGCACCCATATTTTCAAATCCTCAAGCATTTCTTTTGAATTCCTTTCAAACCTTCACAACCTTCTTACTCTCAAACCTACATGGCTCCCAAAATCAAAAGAGAGGAACTTGTAAACTTCAATGATCCAACTTTGGATATTGATTTAATTTACCTATCTAAGTAACATAAATTCTTTATGGTTTGAGAAAATCGTGGCCTTTGACAGCCCAGATGAAGAAGTTCATCCTGTTCTACAATGGCTAAAGGATGCAGGGCTCGAACAATTCTTAGGCACCAAGCCTGATTCATGCCTCAATCCATACATGGCTGAATTTTTTGCTTATCTAAGGTGGAAGGGCAAGAAAGGTGATGTCTGCACCAAACTGACTTATGCAGAAGAAGGAGAAGAGGAGGAATCACAACACACCATCATCTTCTCTTCAGAAGATTTGGATGCAAGTTTTGGGCTGCCTTCTGAAGGTCTCAATCCTGAAGTTTATAGAGAATGAGAGGAACATGAGTTTTCAAACCCATGGAGATAGCTCAAGCTATTAAGGATAAAGGTGCAAGCTGGTGGCAGGTAGAAGAGAATAGGTTGTTACACTTTGCCAATGTTAAGAAATCCAGTGTGTTGACCACTAAGGCCTTGTTCTGCACAATTGTTTCTGAGAAGGTGCTTGTTGAAAGAGAAAGGATAGCTAAGGGGATCAAACACCCTGACAGCACCTCAGATGATGTTGATGATGATGATGATGACACCACCAACCCCAATCCTCCTGGGCTAAACTCTGCTCAGGTACATTACTTGACTTACTCTTCAATTAAGGACTCTGATAATCAGAGGAGTTGACCAAGAGTGGTGACTCAGTCCAAGATACATTGGTCAAGGATGGTTCTTCTGAGCCTGAGGCAAAGCTTGACAATGTTGAGACTTCCATAGGAGAATCTGGTTTGACTAAAGCCTCATCAATGTCAAAGAAGTTGGACATTGACCAGCCTTTAGTCATTCAGGATGACTCAGTGGACTTGGGAAGCCCAAGCACTGTGATCTCCCATCAACTGCCCTCTATGCATCATGTTGAGGATATGGAGGTGTCAGGTTTAGGACCTGAAGGAGTTGAAAAGGTGTATAGTCATGAAAAATCAGAGGGAGAAAGTGGTGAGTGTGAGATAGTTGGTAGCATGAGTGCACCACAAAAAGAGGGTGATGAAGTTGAAATGTTGAGTGCAGCTCAACATGAGAGTAAGGTTATTCTTCAAGTCAAATCTGAACTTGAAGAATCCCTTGGTGAAAGGAGGCCTGATTCTCCAGTGTATGTGAGTCCAACAATTGAGAATGAAGAAAAGAATACAGTTGAAAATGAGAGCAAAGGTGCTGATGTATCAGACCTTATGGGAGATGAAAAGAAAGAGGGTGTTGAGGGAGATTTTCCTAACCCTATGAGTTTTGCAGATTCTGTAGCTGTCACAATTGAACAAATTTTTGCAGATGCTTCTCTTACTGACATTCCAGTTGACACTGATGTTGACCTTGAAGCAATCTCAGCTAATGTGTCTACATTGAACAAGATCTACTTTGAACAAGCAAATGCAACTGAGGCTGGTTTGCAAATTGCTACACAGACTGCAACTTCCATTGAGGAGCAGTCAGAGAAGTTGGACATTCTGGTCAAAGAAGTTGGGAAGGCTCATGAAGAAACTACTGACACCCTTGATGGCCAAGGAAAGACATTAACCTCTGTTGAAATGAGGCTCACAGGCTCTGAAGAAGTGGTCTTGCCCACCTTGGATGCCAGAATCAGTGGAGTTGAGACTGGTCTGCAAACAGTCTCCACTGAAGTCACAAAGGCTAAGGATGCAATGGCAACATTTACAAAGACTGTGAAGCAAGAGCAGAAAAGCCTAAGGGACAGCTACAAACACAATGTTATTGCCCTGAAGAGGACAATCAAGGATGCCTTGAGGCAAAGGACAATAGCTCAGAGAAAGAAAGCTGAGGAGCTTAAAGCTGCACTGGTGAAAGAAGCTGCTGAGAAGTTCACTGTGGAACTTATGGCCAAGGTCTCAGATCAAGTGGTGGCCAATCTCAGTGACAAGTTGCAGGCCAAGCTTGATCAATCCTTGAAGGCCACACTAGATGAAATTATTTCCCAGAAGATGAAACCAGTCCATGCCTTTCTCAGTATGGCAGATGATAGGATGCAAAACATCCATGATGAAAATGTTTATCTGCTGCAAGAACTGAAATCTCTCACTTACTCTCGATCCCATCTCTCTGTCACCATGAGTGAGTTAAAGCCCCAATGTTTTGATAATGCCAAAAAGGGGGAAAGAGATAGAGCAAGGGCAAAGGGAACCTTGAAAATTGGAGAGCCTAAGGGAAAAGACAAGCAGCCTGAGATTGAAGTGGAGAAAGACATTGGAAAAGGAAAAGGCCCTATGAATATTGAAGATCTTACTGAAGAGGAACAAATTCAGATTGCAGTAAAGAAGTCAATGGCTTCTGTGGTTGAAGATCAGGCTAGATGGCAACAGAGGCCTGGAGGGGAATCTGCAGGCTTGGACCCCAAGGATAAGGTGATAGAAGTAAGGGGGAAGGTTGCCAAAGCTACTGATAGGAAGAGGAAGGAGCAAGTATTCACTGATTTTCCAACTAGCCTGACATTGCCTTCTGAATTTCAAGCTGAAGAGGAAACCCAAGTAAGAAAGTCAAAAAGGCTGAAGAAAGCAGCCAAGTTGCCTGAGATTCTGGAAGAAGAAGCTGAAGAAATGGAAGAGGTCAAGGAGCCTGAAGTGAGAAAGCCCAAGCTTGCTGATGACCCCTCAAAGCTGTTTGAGGAAGGTTTTGGAAAAGATCCAAAAACACAAGAGAAGCTGGCTCTTCAGAGAGCTAAGGAAAGAATGGATCAGTTGGTTGAGGCCAACAAAGCAAGAGATGAGAGAAGGGCTAATTTCAAAGCTCCAAGAAGAAGAAGAGCTTCTTACACAAGGTTGAAACCTCAAATGCTTCAAAGATGGGACACTCAATACCCTCACCATGACAAATGGGTGCCAATCCAATTGAATGATGCATGGGAGGAGGCCAAGAGGAGTTTTGTTTATGACTTCTATGTCATAGGCAAGTGGCTAGGTGAAAATGTTGAAGAAGTGTTTGTCCAATTCATGTTTGAGAATCACAGGGACTTGTATCAGAAGCTGATTGCAGCAGCTGACATGGCAAGGATAGAATTCAAAGCCCCTGGTCCCATTTTGTACATGTCTCCCAAGTTCAATGGGAACATGATTGATGAAGGGAAGATATTGGAGGAGTTTATCTCCATTATGAAGATGGAGAAGATGAAGCCTGGCCCAAAAGGAACCAATCAGGACATCTGGGAACTAAAGAAGAGAGTCTGGGCTCAGTATGAGATTGCTCCCCAAGATGATGGCTCACTCTGAAGCATAAGTCCTCTTTCCCTTCGATCTTTGTTTTTAATCTGTTGTTATTCTTATGTCTATTTAGCATAGTGAGTCCTTTTAATTTTCCAGCACTGTAATGCATTATGATATATATTAAAGGATCACTATTTTCATCAGAGATAACAACTCATTATCTCAACTAACCTGACATAACCTATATACTTGATTTATTATTGTGCTAATAGTTTGTTTCAGGAAAGTTGACCAGTTCATTCATCCTGAAGACAAAATTTAGTGTAAGTCAAGTTCCCTTTGTAATAGGTTTTGGCATCATCAAAAAGGGGGAAATTGTTGGGAAATAAAATGATTTTGATTAAAATACCAAAACCCCTGATTGATGATGATCAGATTAGTTGAGATACATCTAAGTATGCATCAGTCTAGTTGTCTTAGGATAGTTGAGACAGTAAAATTGCTTAAGTCTAAATCTCATAAATGTTGTGAGATTTATAGTTCAGGATAGTTGTCCAAAGCTGGAATGTTAGGCAGCTTGTTAGGGATAAGTCTCTTAGGACAAGTCTACTGACTACTTGACAAGCTTGCTGAAGGGGACAACATGGTTGAGTGATCAAAGATAAGAAGACAAGCTACATTGTACTAATAAAAGCAACATCAGATCAGTCTTTGAAGTTATGATGATCTAGAGCATTGAATGATGATTACTCAGAAGACAAATTTAATGGAGCATTTATTGCCAACAAGCCTGAACAAAGCATTGAAGACTTAGGAGCATTAAAGACTGAAGAATTGAATGAATGTTGGAACATTCCAACTGCAGCAGGAATGTTCAGGGAACTTGTCCCATCTGACCGTTGGTAGAGTACAAAGTCTGCCACAATCAACCTTGGGAAGTGTGCATATTTGGAAACTGACACAAGTCTTTACAGCCGCATTTTTCAGAAGTCAACACATTCATTCAAGCAACCATTGGGGAGCCTTTTACTCACTGGATAATAGAAGGTTGCCCTTCATAGCCGTTTCAAGGAAGCTGCAAATAGACAATTTGAAATGTTATCTCTCCAACGGATAGTTGATCAAACTGCTCTATAAATTCAGAAGTGATCCAAGGATTCAATCATCCAACTATCTCCTATCAAACTATCATCAAGCAATCAAAGGAAACCAAAGCTATTCTTAAGAATCCCAAGTTTCCTGATCACTTCAAAAGCTAAGCCATTCCTTGTAATATCCCAAGCTTAGTATTGAGATATCCTAAGCCTTTACATTGTTCTTATTGTAAAGGATATCTCTATTAGTTGGAACCAAAACCTCAAACCCTTACCTACTGCACTCTTTTTCATACTTACATTACTTGCAATTAATCATTCTTAAAGAATCAATTCAGTAAGTCAAAGAAAATTGTTTTGGACAAAGTCCCTGATCAACTGTTTACTTTCAGAAATTAACTTGGAGCATTCTTTCAAAAGGCCAACCACATTCCGCACTTAGCAACTCTTTTAGATAGTTATCCAACTGATTACTTCATAAGTTTTCAGTAGGACAAGTATCTATTGAAGTTCACTCAGGATAGTTGTCAGACAACCTTCCTGATTAGATCAAACTGTTTTAAAAAGAAAGAATTTGCATACACAAGTGCATTCCCCCCCCCCAATACACTTGTGTCATACTCCATCAAGGACTAACAGAAACCCTCCCCACTTCTCTTATTAATCCAGGTGAATTTTGGTCCAGAAGTTTTTATTGAGACAAATTCATTATAATCCAAAGCTTCTTGAAAATTAAGAAGTCTTTATATAAAGGTTTTTTATCGCCCCCAACCTTTTAATTGTGGTAAAGAGTTTCATTAAAATTCCCTCCCACGAGCCATGCTTTTTTATTAATATGTGAATAGGATTTAAGACGTTTTAGCAAGTCTCAATAAGATTGCCGCATTGATAAACTAGTGTGTCCATAAAATCTCGTAAATCTCCAACTGCACATATTCAAATCAACCAAACAATCAATATGACCATGAGAGTAAGACAGAATATTAACATCCCATTCATTCCAAAAGACCACTAAAACCATGAGAGTAAGACAGAATATTAAAAAGACCACTAAAACCAAACAATCAATATGACCATGCGAGTAAGACAGAATATTAACATCCCCAGAAACACATGCATTGACATAGAAACAACCACTAAAACCAAGTTTGTCTTTCAAAACATCAACTCTAGCCGAGGTGCATTTCGATTCAGAGATAAATAAAAGTGCAAGATGAAACTTAAAAACTAGCCTATTAAGATAACTGCATGCACGAGTACTACACAAACCTCGTTCGTTCCAATATATAATGCTCATTCATCACGGCGGGGCTGAGTAACCTCAACATCCGCCACACCAGGGATGTCAATTGCCTCTCCATAAACACCGAACATGCTCCCTACTTTTTTTTTAAAAAACCACCCACATCTCTATCTATCTCCCCTTCAGACCATCCTCTCCCAGCTCCCCAAAATTCCATTATCTCCCCAACATAGTCCATCAAAGGCCTTTTTTTGCATAGGAGGGCATTACTTTGTACAGAAGCCAAATCAACTTAAGCTTCCTTTTCATTATTAGGACCCTCTTCTTCCGGTGCCGCAAACCTATTTTGATCGATCCTTTCAAAAGTTGGAACATAGGGAGCCTCCCCCTCATGGATAATTTCAATGTACGCGTTAAAATCAAAAGCCCTGAAATCTCTTCCCACATAGTGAATAATCTAATAACATTTTCTATTTTCGACACCCATAAATGGCTCCTTAATAAAGAGATGCGCATGCTCAAGTGGAACAATAAATGAAAGTGGTTTCAGATACATACATGTACAAGGATCCTTCCTTCCTATTTTTTTTTTATTTTATACCATTTTCAATATAATCAGGAGTTTCCAAAAGAGGCATCAAATCTGCAAATTTATTAACAACCTGACACTCTTTAGGCCCTATACCAAGATAAAACTCATTTTCCCCATTTTCAACAATAATTTCCTTGCCTTTAGCCCTCCTTCTGTCCTTCGCCTGAAGTTGCTTCTGCTCTTGTGCATGTTCCTCTCCCCCATTTCCAGAAGCTTAGAAAACCTTTGCATGTCTTCTTCTGAAGGGTTTTTCCTCTTATCGACTCTAAGCCACTCTGGAAAGAAGCAATGGCCCCACACACTATTCCCCAGACTTACCAGCAGCCAAACCATACTCTTTTTCAGTATGGTCTTGAGCCGGTCCTGAGATTTTGTAGGTTTGGGGCGGACAAGAAAAATGGAATCTTTCTTCTTGCATTTTTTGAATAAATGGATTTTTGCATAATGAGGATGGGTGAAGGAGAAATATTACTTTTGTATAGAGAGTATAAATGAAATTTTACCACCTATTTTCACTACAAGAAAAATGGATATGTTGACATTTATAAATGTCAGTATAATTTATCTAATATTACATTTAGCTTATCATGACATTTAATAAAAATGTCATGTATTCTAATGCAAGGATAGGTCATCATCTATTCTGACATTCTTTTGTGTACTATTATGGTGGTCTTTTTAATACACTTATATAAATACCTCAATCAATTTCAACAATTATATATAGCCATTTTTTGTATTACAATTAATATATTTATATATATAGCCATTTCAGTTATTATTAATTCTCATTAGGTTTATTAATATATTACAATATATATTAATGTATAATTTATTAATTTGTTGGCTATTTTAATTATAACAATTAAATTCAGTTATAAAACCAAACCATGCCAAATTAAATATATAGCTTTAATTCATATAATGATGATGAAAATATTAATTATTATTTTTTGGGTCAAGCAAAGAGATATATATCGATCAAAATATAAGCAATAGTGCAATACACTGAGTCAGAGAGTATAAGTAGGTGCAAGGAGTACCAGAAATAGAGGTTAAGTTTCCTCAGAAAATAACAAATAAAAAGAGAAAATATACAGAGGTGCTCTGGAATTAAAACTAGTGTTCCTCAACATTTTTCCATAACAAGAGAACCAACTCCATAGTCTTCCTTTTATTTCGTCTAGCACTTTCGACTCATCCCTGCTATCTTCTTCAAAGATTCTCTTGTTTCTCCACCGCCACACTACCCATACAAAGCATATACAAATAAAATGTTAAAGTTGATTCATTAGTTATTGAAAAATCACCAACAAAATAGATGCAATAACAAAACTCTCATTAATTGCAGAAGTTCCCAAGCCTGAGTACATTTCAGACCCTCCCTATATATTGTGCCAGCAAGAATTAATACAACTAACTAAACCTAATGAAATCTAAAGTGCAGTAAACCTAATCATAACAATATTACTACAGAAGGACTTACTAAGGGTTATAATTTGCAACTCTCTGCCATGGCAAGTTATATCCACTTCCAACATCATTCATTTTCAGCACCAATGCCATCTCGTAGCTACAACATTCTTTATGGAAGCCTCTATTCACTAAGATATCTGATCAAGACTGCTCATTCAATAAATCATTAAGGAAATTTTGCTAATAAACATCAAACAATATTTACCAAAGTTATTAAAAAAAACATCATTCTTTCCATTGTTGCAACTCTAAATAGAGTGGATGATAGTTCTTTATAGTATATCATTATAACTTATATGTACTTTTTCACCATTATATTTTGTAACTCTAAACAGAGGTCTGGTACTCAAGTCAACATCTCTCAGTGTTTCCATCATATGTTAAGTTTGCTTGTTTGGATCTGAAGCAAAATGGTAGAAGGAATGAGGAAATGAAATAGACAGAATCTTGTGCACAAAAAAAAAAAAAAAAAAAAACAGCGGCCACCTTTAAGAGTAATGATCCAACAGTCATAGGATGAAACATCAGCAGAGCAGTACACCCCTCATATATATCTCTCGTTTTGGAAATTATTAGTACTAAAGAATGTGACACGGGGTAATTATTAAGCAAGCACACCAACACAGTTAAGACATTCCCCAAATGATTGATGAATAATGAAGTTAGATCATTAAAATGCAGAAAAATATAATACTTTACTTTTTTACAAGAGGACTCCAAGCAACACCTAAGAGCAAGCTCTAACGACATGATTGGCATGGCTGAATGAAATTGTGGTTGAATGAACTCATGAATGGAATGAAGGGCTGAATGAAATGACATATGAATAATCATTCTTATGATTGATATGAACCAGGAATGAAATGTGGGTATATTATTGGTATTATTAGTTATTGAAAATATAATTGATGATTGGAATTCTAATTAATATATATATATATTAAAAAATAATAATATTATTAATTTTAATTATTAGGTTTTTAATACTTATATAAATTTTTAATATTTTTAAATTTTTATTTAATAATAATATTATTAATAATATTTATTACTTTTACATATTTATATATTTCTATTTAATAATAATAATATTATTAATAGTATTTATTACTTTTATAAAAAAAAATTTATATTTATTTTTTATAGTTAAATGATAAAATAGTTAAGTGGGGAGCGAATATGGGTTTCGACTCGCTTGTGGTGGAAATGGATGCGAAGAGGATTTTTGATGCTATAGTTGGGAGGAAGGAGTCTCGGACGACATTTGGTGATTTGATTGCATTGACATGATTAGGAGGGAGCTACATTTGAATAATATTTTTTCGATTAATTTAGTAAAATGTAATCCCAACATTGTGCACCTAATAGTAACTTTCAAAAAAGTTAGTACTAGAATGTAAAAAAAAGAGGTGTAAAAAGCACCTAACGGTAAAAAAAACTCTTAAAATAAGTATGAAATGAGTAAATATAGACCATGCATGAAACATGCATATACATATCATGCACAATATTTGCACGAAATGTGCACGTACGGATCGTGCATAAAATTTGCACACGCGACATTTGTATCACTTCACTACAAGGAAAAAAATATTTTGTTACACATCTTTCGTCACACTATAAATTATGTCACACATCTTTCGTCAACCCATTTATATATATATATATATAAGTAAGCCCCTGAAATCTCGAGGCCCAGGGTGATCGCCCCTACCGCAGTGGGGCCCCCATTAATTTTTTTTAATATATATTTTTTGTTTCGTGATTATTTATGTATTTTTTTATTAAGATGTTTTAAGATTATTTTCACACATATGTAATACAAAAATAATTCACAAAATTAATACTTTAATCACTATATTATTTTATTTTCAAAATTGATACTCATTTTTTACCCACATTTCCTTTACACCTCACTAAGAAACAGCTCATCAAAACACAATTATTTGACCTCACACCCCCACTAAATTTATTTTTCTTAAAAAGTGAACCGGTCAAGAAAGATATCACGAGACGGGGGAGTATAATTTAAATTCTACATTTATCTAATAGTAGTAACTAATGTCTCTGTAGATTTGCAAGTTTAATTTTAACACCGTTTCTTTTAGAACGAGGCTGAACAATCAAAATTAATTCCCTTCGAAATATAAAAAAAATCGTTAAATTTAAATTTAATGAAATATATTGAAAATATTATAATGAAATATTATTGTAGGTACAATATTATTTTATCTTTATAGTAATGTAAATCGGGCCCCCCAATCTAAAATTTTTGGGTCCGTCACTGCTCAGGGCCACCCCAGTATGGTCCATCTTACTACAAAGATAGCAAAAGCCCGAGAGTCTTTCATACCTAAAAACAACAGCCATATGTTCATCCTCAACAGTGATATAGAAAAAACGGCACAGGGTTGGGTAATATCAACTTTCACTCGAACCCGTAAACACTCCCCCTACGCCTCCTCCCCTTCTTGTAAATCTACTTCAATAACTTTTCCAATGATACCCCGACTCTAAAACTAATCGCTTTACTCATTGCATGTACCTAAAGACCATGCCACTTCTTAATCAATTAAATTTGAAGAATAATAAGAAAATATCTATATATTATCAACTCCTACACTCTCTAAAGTTCATCAATAAAAAATGACAAAAAAAAAATATAGAAAATAAAGCTGCAACTAAAATGTTGTAAGCTGCATTTCTGGCCACCAAAGCAAAATTACGCGTCAATAAATCTTGACTGCACAATTAGAAGCACTTCCTATGCACGATGGATGGTCCCGACTCATCGTACTCAGCCTTTGCAATCCACATCTGTTGGAAAGTGCTGAGAGAGGCCAAGATAGAGCCTCAAATCCAGACAGTGTATTTCCTTTCAGGAGGTGCAACAACTTTAATCTTCATGCTACTCAGGGCTAAGGCCGTAATTTTCTTGCTCTTTCGGTCAGTAATACCAGTAAACATAGTAGTTGTGGGAATAGGTATGAGATCACCGTTAATGAGGTGATTGGCAAAATTCAATATATATAGTCAAGGTACAAGAGATTTACAAGGAAATAATAACAAACAATTAAAAGAAAATATTTACAAGATATGGTAAACAATAATATAATTATTTATTTCCTATTATCCCCCCTCAAGCGATGTAGTGGGTGAATGGACACGCAAAGCTTGGAATGAAGTAATTCAAAGCTGGAATGAGGAAGACTCTTCGTGAAGATATCGGCAACCTGGAGCTCGGAGGGAACAAACTGAGTAGCGAGGCGACCAAACGAGACAAGTTCCCGAATAAAATAACAATCAATATCAATGTGTTTTGCTCGCTTATGCGCAACAGGATTCTGAGAGAGAAAGATAGCACTCTTGTTGTCACATAGAAGAAGAGGGCGACCGGGGGGCAAGGCATCCAATTCGCGAAGAAGTTGGGTGACCTAAATGATCTCTTGCGCAGTGTTGGCCATGACACGATATTCAGATTAACAGCTGGACCGAGAGACGGTAGACTGCTTTTTTGCACTCCAAGAAACCAAATTACCACCCAAGAAGATGGAATACCCATACGTAGAATGACCTGTCTCAACACACAGAGCCCAATCAGCATCCAAGTAGCTGACAAGAGAGGGATCAGAACCACGTGTGAAGGTGAGACCGAAATTGATAGTACTTTGAACATAGCGAAGAATACGCTTTACGGCGGCGAAGTGATCCACCGTGGGAGAGTGAAAAAACTGGCTAACGTGGTTGACAACATAGGAGAGATCCGGGCGAGGGATAGTGAGATACTATAGGGCGCCGACTATAGATCGATATAAGGTGGGGTCATTAAAGGGCGCGCCTGTGCTGACGAGCGAGGAACCGGCGACCAGAGGAGTAGAGACTGGTTTGGAATCTAGGAGGTCGGCTCGAGCGAGAATGTCATGGGCGTACTTGTCCTGGCCGAGAAACAAAGTGTCCGAGGAACGAGACACCTCAAGGCCAAGGAAGTAATTAAACTCGCCCAAATCTTTGACCAGAAACTCTGCATTAACGCGAGCAATGAAACGCTTAAGGAAGACATGGTCATTGCTCGTCACAATGATGTCATCGACATAGAGAAGAAGATATAGAGTGACCCCCTTGCGAGTGAAGTAGAACAGAGAGGTATCAGCTCGGCTGCAAGGAAAACTAAGAGAGGCGAGAAAGGAACTAAACCGAAGAAACCATGCCCGAAGCGCTTGACGGAGCCCATAGAGAGCCTTCTTGAGTCGACAAACATGATCCAAAAAACGAGGATCAATGAAACCCGGAGGTTGAGACATGAAAACGGGTTTGGTCAGAACACCGTGTAAGAAGGCATTGTTGACATCCAATTGATGTAGGGGCCAGCCATTACGAACAGCGAGAGAGAGCACAATGCGAACTGTGGCGACCTTGACGACCGGGCTGAAAGTGTGTGAGAAATCAAAACCAGGAATTTGAGAGAAACCCTTGGCGACCAAGCGAGCTTTATAACGATCAATCGAACCATCACTGTGAAATTTTGTTCGAAAAACCCATTTGGAACCAACAATGTTCGTGCTCAGCGGCCGAGGAACCAGATCCCAAGTTTGGTTCGCGTGGAGATCATCAAGCTCTGAATGCATGGCCGACGTCCAATGTGGAAGCTTCAAGGCAGATTTGAACCCCTTTGGTTCATCGGAGACAGCGAGAGCAGTTAACAAGCCCATGTTCGCAATGTCAGCCACATAACGAGGCTTGAAGATGCCAGACCGAGCCCGAGTAACCATCGGATGGGTGGATCGGGGAGCAGAGGACTGGTCGGCTGGTGCTCGGTAGGAGGCAGAGCGGGACGAGCAGGAGGTTGCTCGATAGGCGGGGCCTCGAGTGGGTGGGTAGGCATTTGTCAGGAGCCGGATCTGAGATAGCCTCGGAGGGGTGCGGGCAGAGCGAGCAAGGCTCGGTGCGAGCAGGAGTAGAGCGAGCAACGGGTGCATGGCAAGGAACTGGTTCGGGAGTAGGAGATTTCGGAACCAGAAACGAACTGTAATCAAGAGACCGGGAATCTGCCAAGGAGCCCTTGCCAAAAAAGTGGAACGATGACTCATCAAATTGAGCATGTCGAGTAGTGTAGAAGCGAGAAACAACCGAATCGTAACACCGAAACCCTTTATAAGAAGAACTATAACCCAAGAAGATGGAAGGAACATTGTGAGGAGCCAACTTATGAGATGAGTAATCCCGAAGATACGGAAAAACACGGCAACCGAAGGTTCTGAAATTGCCATAAATAGGAGGTGTGTGAAAGATCAATTCATATGGAGACTTATCACCAAGCAAAGGAGAAGGCAGGCGATTAATGATAAAAGATGCAGTGGCAAATGCATCTACCCAAAATTCAGAAGGAACACTAGAATGAAGCATGAGGGACAAACCAATTTTAGTGATATGGCGATGTTTACGCTCCGCACGACCATTTTGCTGAGGAGTGTAGGGACAAGACAGTGGAAAAGAAATCTCGAACTCTATTGTTAACAAATTTTGTACCACCATCACTCTGAAATGCTTTCACGGAGACAGAGAACTGATTAAACACAAAGGTATGAAAGCTGACCAACACACCAAAAAAGTCGGACTTAACACGCAAAGGGTACAACCACGTGAAGCGAGAAAAATCATCAATAAAGATAACATAATAGCGATAACCATCAGTAGAACACATTGGGGAAGGCCCCCATAAGTCACAATGAATAAGATCCAAAACACGGGATGCTCGCTTATTATTCAAAGTAAAAGACAAATGTTTGCTCTTTGCCAACTGACAACGAGTACACAGAGAAGGTTTAGGCAAAATGGAAGTAACATCCAAGTGACCCAAACGTTTCAACAAATTAACAACTGAAATAGAAGTATGTCCTAATCTATGGCGCCAAAGCTCAAACGAAGCTCGTCGAGCAGTAGTGTGCAAAGCGACGACTAGGTCTGGGCGACCATGCTCCAGAATGTAAAGACCGCGACTACGCCTACCGTGAGCCAGAGGTTCCTTGGTTACTCGGTTTTGAACCACAAATGAGCGATCAGAGAAAACAGATAATTGGAAGTCAGTTTGCTTATGGATAATGTTGGTCCCAAGTTGAGTTAAGATTAGAATAAGCCTGAAAAGTCTAGAGGGGAGGGGTGAATAGACTTTTAAAACTTTTCCTAAAATATTAGAGTAATATGCAGAATTGAGTGTTCTTGAATAGTACTGTTCTTATATATCAGATCAGTTCAGTACTCTTCAGATTTTAATATGTGAGCCTTTACAGTTTATACTCAACTTTTGATTATGAATTTTACAATTGTTCTTAGTAAACAATACTGTTCTTAGTATCAAGTAATTCGTTTACTCAACAAGATTTCTCAATCAAGTTGTTTATACGAATTCTTTAAGAACTTATAAAAATATAAAACAGTAAGTAAATGAACACAAGATTTATAGTGGTTCGACAACTGTCTACATCCACTCTCACAACTCCAGTCGTGATGTTTTAATAACTCCTTGAGTTTCTTGTGGCTTTAAGTCCCAAGACTAAGACTGTGATCTTATCGATTACACTTCCAAGTGTATCTTCGATCTACTAGTAATTCTCACAAGCTTACTAGCACACTTGTTTACAAAAACACAAACTAAAATACTGAAACTTCTCTGTGAGTATAGCCTCTGAATATTCTTCTTCAAAATCTGGGCTCTTAATTCGATCTCCTTCAAACTCTGTGAGTTTTCTTGAATGCTTCTTGAATACTTGAATAGCTCTTTGATTGCTCTTGTACTTCAGTTGATCAGTAGTCTTTCCAAGTAGAAGATCTCTCGGTATTTATAGACTTAGTTAGGTGATTCGGGTGGAATTTACGCGTTTTAGGGGCACATGTGAAGTATATTTTGATGTGGATTTCATTGAATTATGCATGGAATATGATTGTTTTAGCCAAAATGAGAGAAAGGTTGTGTTTTGTTGATTTTATAGGAAATACGATGGAATTTGGAGCAAAACACCAACCATACTTTACTTGATCAAGAAGAGGAGTGCACGGTTGGATTCGTCTCGAAACATGGAGTGGAATAGCAAAACGAATCGAGTCAATCGGAGGTCGGAAGCTCAAGATACGAAGGGACGAAGTTGGAGGCCAAAAACCAATACGAAACTTTGGCCCGGCCGGGCCACATTTCCCGCCCGGCCAGGCGGCCGAGCACCAAAAATCTGGCCATTTTCGAAGTTTTGGCCCGGCCGGGCGGCACCACTCGCCCGGCCGGGCGGCCGAACACTCCAAGTCATCGCCTCATTTACGAAAGTTCCGCCCGGCCAGGCGGCACCACTCGCCCGGCCGGGCCAACACGCCCCTGTTTTCATTATGGTCGACCAAGACATCCGCCCGGCCGGGCCACTTCCCCACCCGGCCGGGCCGCCCCATTTTCGGTTCCAAACACGTGTTTTCTCCATTTTTGAGGGACCTACTTGCAAATATCACACCCAAACCCTACCCCAACACTATAAATACCCACTTTCTTGAAATTCAAGACACCCTTCCCCCAATCCACACATAATTACACACATTTGGAGGTGTTTTGGCCATAACTCCTTCATCTCTCCACCAATCCATGCAAGAGAAGAGGCATTAGCTTGGGAATTCCATTCCCTACCACAATCTAGACTAAGCTTCTTTATTCTCTTTCATTTTATTTAGTTATTTCATTTGGAATTTGTAATTTGATTATGTTAGTAGTTAGCTAAACAACTTTGTGGTTCTAAGGCATTGTAAGACTTGGATTGATGTTTATGATTAATTTCTTGCTTTAATTGGTGTTTGTCTATTATTTGTGTGCTTAATTCCTTATTGCAAAGCATGTTGTTATTGGCCATGATGATTTGCTTAATTCATTGTTAATTGGGGTAAGATCGAGAGATTTATTCCATTTAATCGTATGCAAGCATGCAACTCGGTATTATTATGATCTCGAAAGAGGATTAATTATCGAAGAGGGACTTGAATGATCCTAGGAGCTATTTTAGGCGATATAACGTTTGTGAGGTAGAAATACGAGCCTATGTTACATTGCGTCTTTGGTTAATTAGATCGAGAGATTAATTAATTCTTCTTGTGTGATCACCCTATATGAGATAACCTTAATGGCCATTTAAACAAGATCATAAACGGATATCTATGTGTTACAATCGCCTTGGAACCCACCCTTTCTTCTTTGAGTTTCATCCAAATTACCTTTGTTTTCGTGACTCATATGGTATTTGATCGATTTCGTATTTGCTCTTTGTTACTTATTTGTGACACTTGGTAGGTAACTTTAGAGTAAAACATTTTATCCAAAATTTCGATCACGTCTACTTAGAATTCAACTAGCAAACTCCACTTTTACGCTTTAACCTCCCTGTGGGATCGACCTCGTGCTTATCACGCTACGATAGACGTCGTATACTTGCGGTTGTTTATTTAGTGTTGCATAACACGTGAATCAAGTTTATGGCGCCGTTGCCGGGGAGGTTTTCATAAGCTCTAGAGTGTAGGCTAGGAGAGTTTTAGTTTAGACAATTTATTTGCTTTCCTTATTTGCAAAAATCCCAAAAATATTTGTTTGGTTTATTTTGATTTTACTTGTGATTCTTACTTTCTTTTGAACTTTTGTTTAGACATGGCATATGATCACCCGAGCTAAGAGAGATCAACAAGATTTGCTACCCTTAGACCCGGAAATCGAAGCTAGTTGTCGAAGACAAAACGCCGAAAGAAGAAGGAGTGAATTAGGAGCCATGAATCGAAGGGAGAATCCTAATGTGGAAGAGGAAAGGAACCAAGAGGATATTGAAGGCATAGTGGAGCCAAATGGAAATGGTGGTAATCGACCACAAGGAGGCATGAGAGATAACTTCAACCGAAGGAATAGAGGGAATGCAAATGTGGAAGGAGATGAAGAGCAACGGGAGGAAAACGGGAATCAAAGAGTCTTGAGAGACCACTTACGTCCCATCCCTATACCTTATGGAGGAGCGGGTAAGGAACCCATTGACGCTCATAACTTTGAGCTCAAACCGGCACTAATCATGATGGTGCAAAACAACCAATTCGGAGGGTTGTCGAATGAGGATCCCAACCTCTATTTATCTCAATTCTTAGAGATAAGTGGGACGGTGAAGATAAACCGAGTTCCTCAAGATTATATTCGTCTCCAATTGTTCCCATTCTCACTCCGTGATCGTGCTAAGCAATGGTATATGTCTCTTAATCTAAGGACAATCGAAAATTGGGCCGATCTTGTAGATGCTTTTCTTATGAAGTACTTTCCTCCAAGCAAGACCATCAAGATAAGAGGAGAAATTTCTTCCTTCATGCAAGACGATGATGAGTCTTTAGCCGAAGCTTGGGAGCGTTTTAAGGATTTGATAAGGAGTTGCCCTCAACATGGTTTCTCAAGAGACCAATTGATTTGTTACTTCTACAACGGGATGGACCATCGAACGAGAGGGATGGTGGATGCCTCGGCCGGTGGAGGTTCTTTGTTGGGCAAGACAACAGAAGAGGGTTATGTGCTCCTAGAGGAGATGGCAAAGAACGGAAACCAATGGCCATCCGAGAGAAGGCAAATCCGGAAAGTTGCTTATACTAGAGAGTCGGATGATTTTGCCACCCTATCCAACAAGGTGGACAAATTGACTTCGATGATGGCGGCCAAGTCATTAATGGGACCTAGTGACGATCAATATGAAGAGGCCCATTACATGAACAATCAAAGGGATCGTCATTTTCGAGAGAGAGGTTGGGGAGAAAGACAAACCCATGGGAACTATCACCCCTCTAATCCGAATCAATACCATCACGGCTTGAGAAACCATGAAAATTTCTCATATGCTAACCCACACAATGCCATTCAACCACCGTCGAACTTCAATGTACGAGATGGTGTGAGAGAAGAGTCTTCGTCAAAGCTCACTATGGAAGAAATGTTTATAACATTCATGGGAGAAACTAAGAAGTTCATGGGAGAGACGAAGAGTTTTATGACAAAGACTTGGCAAAAGTTTGAGAGTCAAGATGAGAAAATTGGTCAATTGGCAAACGAAGTGATGGGAATCAAGAATGATGTGAAAGCCATTGAGATTCAAGTGGGCCAAATTGCTAATATGGTTGGAAATCAACATATGCCGGGTCGATTCCCCTCAACCACGGAATTGAACCCCAAGGAGCAATGCAACTCAATTAAGTTGAGGAGTGGCACAAGCTATGAAGGCCCCATGATGCCAAAGGAAGATGGTGAAGAGGAACAACAAGGAAGGAAAGTTGAAGAGAGAGATGTTGAGAAGGAGAAAACAAGTGAGAAAGAGAATGATGCACATAAGCCTCCATTCCCACACAAGCCTCCAATCCCATACCCTCAACGACTCAAGAAGACGAGTTTGGATGCAAAGTTCATCAAATTCTTGGAGATGTTCAAAAAGATACACATCAACATCCCATTTGCGGAGGCCCTTGAGCAAATGCCTCATTATGCCAAATTTTTGAAGGAGATTATGTCTAACAAGAGAAGGATGGTAGAATTTGAAACCGTGAACCTCACCGAAGAGTGTAGTGCCATAATCCATGCTAAGCTACCTCCAAAGCTTAGGGATCCCGGTTCATTTACATTGCCTTGTGTGATTGGCAAAGAGGGAACTTATCGTGCTTTGTGTGATCTTGGAGCAAGCATAAACCTCATGCCATTATCACTTTTCAAATCACTTGGCTTGGGAAAATTGACGCCTACTACCATGAATCTTCAATTGGCGGATCGCTCCATAGTTTATCCCTTGGGAACGGTTGAGGATGTACTTGTCAAAGTTGGGAAATTCATATTTCCGGTTGATTTTGTGGTACTTGATATGGAGGAAGATAGGGCAATCCCCTTGATTTTGGGAAGACCGTTTTTAGCAACGGGTGGAGCCATCATCAATGTACGAAACGGAGAGCTTGAACTACATGTTGGTGAGGAGAGAGTGTCATTCAACATCTACAAGGTCGTTAGATTTCGTGACGATGAGGATGAGGAGGAAGAGTATGTGTATTCCAAGAGAGATCCTTATTCAAAGCTCATGGAAGATAAGGTGGAAGAAGAGCCCAAAATAAATGTTATGGAGGAGAACCCCAAAGAGAAAGATAAGGAATTAGAGATGGGCAAGAAGGCCAAGTTTGGGGGAGTTTTTTTTAAAAACTCCCCCAAATCAAGAAAAGCTACTTGTGCAAGCTTGGGGAGGGATGAGGCATCAACCTCATATGACATGATTGAAGAGCCGGATGGAGTGGCTTTTGGATGCTTTAATGGTTTCAAGAAGATTGCATGGGCCAAGAAGGTCAAAAACAAGGAGGATGATGGGGTGACTTGATATTCCCCTTTAGAGAGAACCGTCCGGCATAGGACGTTAAAAATAGCGCTTCTTGGGAGGCAACCCAAGGTTTTATTGCTTTCATGTTTTTATTGCTTTAGTAGTGTTGATAGCTTGGTTTATTTTGTAGGTATGGATGAAGAGTACTATGGATAGCACATCTTGGAGAATGAAGAAGAAGCAAAGTCAACTTTGGAGTGGTGGAAGCAAGTGTTGCAATGGTGATCTTTGAAGAAGCATTGGATGTGCAAGGAGGGAGGTAACAACTTGCAGCCCCAAACTTAGAATTTTTACATAGTAAAATTCTAAGTTTGGAGGAGTTATTTTTCTTTGATTTTTTTTTTTCTACTAGTTGTTACCATTGCACCGGTTCGTCGTTCTACTTGTGTCACACTTTGCACCGGCGCACACTTGGCTTTCACATGTGTATATTGTTTAAGTTGGTTTTGATCATATGTTGGGTAGTGGATATTTGGTGAAATGTGAGCATGAATAGTCATTGGGATCCATTGTTGAGTAGTTGTGGTGATGTCTATTTGCTTTAAATGTTTGCATGATTGATGTTGGATATAGTATCATGATTGTGTTCATATTTTTGATCTTTGATAGCATGGATATATGATGTGTTGTTGTTTGGGGACATTTAATGAATGTGAGAGTCCTATTGAATAAACCGGTGAGAATTGAGCCTTAAATCGAGCATGTAATCCGGTTTAGTTCATTTGAGAGTGGACTAGGTTATTGCTAGTGATCCTAGAACTTGCCCAAGTTCTTGTTTGAAAGCATGATTGTGTGAAACTTTGTGATGTGATATAGGCCATCTTGTTCTAAAAGAGTCACTTAGCCAAAATTTCCCAAAACCAAAGTAATTTTCCGTAGTTAGCCCCTTGAGCTTAATTCCTCATTTTCTTGGCAAACTACAATGTTAACCACTTAGCCTTTTTGAGCTTTTGATACCTACATCTAGTGGTGGATAAAAGACAAAGTGGAAAAACATGTGTTTGAATGAATATCTTTGGTGAAAAGAAAAGTTGGAAAAGTTGAAAGAAGAAAAAGAGAAAGATGAAAAGAAAATCAAGGAAAAGAAAAGAGGGACAAAGCGCCCCAAAAGCTTGAAAATAAAAAAAAGGTTCAAAAGATGAGGTGATGAATGTTTGAAAAAGAATGGAAAAAGAAAAGTGAGGATGAAGTTTGTAAGCTTTGAAAGTGAAAGCACACATTGTAAAACAACAAGCTTTGTCCTCCACTAGAAGAGTCACAATTCCCAAGTTCATCCTACCTTGTCCAAAGAGTCAATGTTACATCCTTGATTAAGTCCTATTGATCACATTGTTGAGCATTTGAGTGTGTGTAGAAAGTAGAAGTTGGGCAAGCATATGGTGATTGCATAGCATGACTTGGTTGATGAGTGCAGTAATATCCTTAATTTGTTTGTGTGTTTGAGAGAAACACTCCATCATGTGAGTAGAGGACTTGAGCATTTGGATTATGTCTCCCTTCACAATGTGTGTGTACTTGTGCATTCTTTGATCTATGAATGTGGATTGCACGAGTGAGCCTATGACCTTCATTGAGAAATGCACTTTGAGAAAGAGACATCATTACATCTTACTTTGCATGTGTGATTTGCATTGAATATTCCATTGTGATCATTCCACCCTCATTGCTTTAAGTGCTTAGTTGTTTGAGGACAAACAACATTTTAAGTTTGGGGGAGTTTGATTCGGGTGGAATTTACGCGTTTTAGGGGCACATGTGAAGTATATTTTGATGTGGATTTCATTGAATTATGCATGGAATATGATTGTTTTAGCCAAAATGAGAGAAAGGTTGTGTTTTGTTGATTTTATAGGAAATACGATGGAATTTGGAGCAAAACACCAACCATACTTTACTGGATCAAGAAGAGGAGTGCACGGTTGGATTCGTCTCGAAAAATGGAGTGGAATAGCAAAAGGAATCGAGTCAATCGGAGGTCGGAAGCTCAAGATACGAAGGGACGAAGTTGGAGGCCAAAAACCAATACGAAACTTTGGCCCGGCCGGGCCACATTTCCCGCCCGGCCGGGCGGCCGAGCACCAAAAATCTGGCCATTTTCGAAGTTTTGGCCCGGCCGGGCGGCACCACTCGCCCGGCCGGGCGGCCGAACACTCCAAGCCATCGCCTCATTTACGAAAGTTCCGCCCGGCCAGGCGGCACCACTCGCCCGGCCGGGCCAACACGCCCCTGTTTTCATTATGGTCGACCAAGACATCCGCCCGGCCGGGCCACTTCCCCACCCGGCCGGGCCGCCCCATTTTCGGTGCCAAACACGTGTTTTCTCCATTTTTGAGGGACCTACTTGCAAATATCACACCCAAACCCTACCCCAACACTATAAATACCCACTTTCTTGAAATTCAAGACACCCTTCCCCCAATCCACACATAATTACACACATTTGGAGGTGTTTTGGCCATAACTCCTTCATCTCTCCACCAATCCATGCAAGAGAAGAGGCATTAGCTTGGGAATTCCATTCCCTACCACAATCTAGACTAAGCTTCTTTATTCTCTTTCATTTTATTTAGTTATTTCATTTGGAATTTGTAATTTGATTATGTTAGTAGTTAGCTAAACAACTTTGTGGTTCTAAGGCATTGTAAGACTTGGATTGATGTTTATGATTAATTTCTTGCTTTAATTGGTGTTTGTCTCTTATTTGTGTGCTTAATTCCTTATTGCAAAGCATGTTGTTATTGGCCATGATGATTTGCTTAATTCATTGTTAATTGGGGTAAGATCGAGAGATTTATTCCATTTAATCGTATGCAAGCATGCAACTCGGTATTATTATGATCTCGAAAGAGGATTAATTATCGAAGAGGGACTTGAATGATCCTAGGAGCTATTTTAGGCGATATAACGTTTGTGAGGTAGAAATACGAGCCTATGTTACATTACGTCTTTGGTTAATTAGATCGAGAGATTAATTAATTCTTCTTGTGTGATCACCCTATATGAGATAACCTTAATGGCCATTTAAACAAGATCATAAACGGATATCTATGTGTTACAATCGCCTTGGAACCCACCCTTTCTTCTTTGAGTTTCATCCAAATTACCTTTGTTTTCGTGATTCATATGGTATTTGATCGATTTCGTATTTGCTCTTTGTTACTTATTTGTGACACTTGGTAGGTAACTTTAGAGTAAAACATTTTATCCAAAATTTCGATCACGTCTACTTAGAATTCAACTAGCAAACTCCACTTTTACGCTTTAACCTCCCTGTGGGATCGACCTCGTGCTTATCACGCTACGATAGACGCCGTATACTTGCGGTTGTTTATTTAGTGTTGCATAACACGTGAATCATTAGGTAGTTAGTACTTTGTGAAACTAACTCTTAACCGCTTTCTTTTGTAACTTCTCCAACTAACTTCATATTTTTTTAAGTCAGCATATCTTCAATTATATTCTGTTACTTCTTCTAATAAGTTTTCCAAACTTATTCTCCCTCAGCACAGTAAAACAACTCTTCTCAGATTTTACTGTTCTTATCCTGATAAGCACACTTCTTATCTTCTGTTCTGAGCTTCATCAGAATACTTCTTTAATACTTCTCGGAGCTTCATCTCTACTCTTCTTGAGATTAGTCTTCTTATTCCAGAGTAGTCTTCTTATTCTTCTGTTCTAAATTCTAGTCTTTTGATCTTTGCTCTAGTCTTCTGTTCTAAACTAACTATGCTGATAACAATACAATACAAACTTACAAATATAAAATCTATCTATACTTCAACTGAACTACATACAAAGAGTACATCTATGTCATATTCTATAAGTTGTCTATACAATCATTACATCAGCTTAGTTCCTAACAGTTAGTATATATCCACCATATAAGATCAGTAACTCAGATTATATGACTTATCAAGATGACTTAGTTAAGATGACTTCTATCCACATATATTATTAACTTTAAGTTGCTTTTTGGCCATCAAAACTTATTCTCATCAACTAGGACTTTGTTTTCAAGGATTCATATCCCAACAGATAATAAATTTTTAGTGACATGGGGAACAACCAGAACATCCAATAAGTGAAATTTATCATGAGCACGATAAGAACCAGTGTGGGTAATGGGGATAGAAGTACCATTCGCGACAATAACGTGATCATTACTATTATAAGGTATGAGATCATCCATAGCCGTGGAATCCGGAGTCATATGGGCAGAAGCATCGGTGTCGAGAAACCAATCAAAACCGGGAGAAGGAGAAACTGAGCACTGTGACTTGAAGGCCTGAGCGAGGTTGACAGATGGTTGAGGTGAGCGAGTATACCTCTCGGGACAACGACTAGCATAGTGGCCCGATTGGCGACAAATCTAGTATGTAGGAACAAAAGATTGTTTGCTCCGATTGCCTTGTTGGGCAAAGGAAGGGCGACCACCGGAGTTAGTAGGGGGGCGACCACCGTGACCAGTCGGGCGAGCATGAGAGAAAGATCGGGACTGCGAGGAGCCAGAGCGCCGATCAGAGGCAAAGTTAGGAACATGAGCGGCTGGGGCGTCCATGGAACGCTGCAGAAGGTTAAAACTGACAGCCTGATGCACTAGATCACAATAAGGAGGCATCAGGGTTATGGACATGCGGGTTTTAGAAAAACTAAGAAACTGAGGACCGAGGCCATTCAAGAACCAATGACTTTTATCAACGACATCAACGGGGTAACCAATAGAAGCCGGTCACAGAGAAGCCGAAACTTCTTGTTGTATTCATCAACCGAGGAGGTGCCACAACGGAGGTTGAACAATTCACCGCGTAACTGGTTGAGGCGAGAGGAATGGCTGAAGGCCTCCTCGATGGCTGTTCAGACGGATCGAGATGAGGTGAGGCTGATGATTTCGGCCATGGTGTCTTCAGAGAGAGATGAGAGAATAAGGCTCAGAATCTTCTGATCCAACGCAAACCAAGCAGTATAGTTCGAGTTTGGGATATCCTTGCCATCGAACTTGACGGTTTTGGGCGGTGTCGGGCAAGAACCGTCAACATGAGAGAATAGATCATGGCTGGTGAGAACATGAACGATCTGATTACGCCAAACAAGATAGTTTGATGCGGATAGTTTCACGGTAAGCATGAGCACGAGAGTGTTAAGGGAAGAGAGGAGGAGGTGGAGTCCGTCATGGCGCCGGGATGAGAGAAACAGGCGACGACGGTGAGAAGAGAGGGAGAGAAAGAATTTAGCGTGAGGTTATGAGTGACTGCTAGGGTTTAGGGGAGTTTGATTAATACCATGTGAGAATAGGTATGAGATCACCATTAATTAGGTGATTGGGAAAATCAAATATATATATAGTCAAGGTATAAGAGATTTACTAGATATGGTAAACAATAATATAATTATTTATTTCCTATTAGTAGTACCACCACTGAGTACGATGTTGCCATAAAGGTCCTTCCTAATATCCACGTCACACTTCATGATGGAGTTGTATGTGGTCTCGTGGACCCCAGAAGCTTCCATTCCGATCATCAAAGGCTAGAAGAGAACCTCAGGGCAACGAAAACGCTCGTTACCAATGGTAATCACCTGCCCATTGGGCAGCTCGTAGCTCTTTTCCACAGCAGAGCTAGTACCTGAAGACCATGCACTTGAACCCAGAAAGGAACAAAACAGAGATTGATGTTAGAGATCTCTTCACACCCATGCAATTTCTTTAGGACAAGTAAGGATTTCAGGAGATTCCATGGCTGTCGGAGAAACACCTTTTTCATCGCAGATTCCTCCAAGAAGTCCAGTAAATAGAGACCCTCACCAACAATGGAAACTTTTTAGAGCAACCTTCAACTTTCAAATTCTTCCAAACACCTCCTTAAGCTCTTGAACACCAAAAAATCTCCTAGCCACAAACCTCATCACCGTAGCATTCTTAGGAATAACGAGTTCGACCTTCTTAACAATGATATTTGTGTTTTCCTGATCTGTGATAGTGAAATTTTCTAGCATATCCTTAATGGTGTCAACCATTTTGAGAGAGAAACGAGAGGGAAATAAGAGGTAAGAGAAGATGAATCGTGTTGATAGCCATTTTATAACCCACGATTCATTATATAGACCTAAAAACCACGTTAGCAAAACAGCGGGAATAGAAAATCATTTTCCAAGGGAAATTAGAAACCAAAATAAAGGGAAAAATTCTCCAAAATAAACTTGTCCAGTCGGTGTAAATCCCCCCATGGAATTGTCTTCTAAAGAAAACAACCAGACGTTAAAAAACCCCAATAGACGAACGAGTGAATGACACGCATCATAAAACCAAATGCAAAGAACAAATTTAATAACTAGAGAGATTTGTCTTATACCAAGACAAGGAAGAGTGTAAATAAAGGGAATTACAGGAATCAAGAAAAAGGCATACACGGGCAGCTGGAATCCCAAAAGAAACCAGTCGAAATAAGAGAGGATTTTTCTAGAAAAAAACTCAAAGGTAAGCAAGACTCTTTCTCGAGGCGTAGAGAGAGAAATCTAGAAGTTTTGGATTTTGTTTACATTGATACTGGGTGTACTTACTATAAACAAGGGTAAATAACCTAGACCTTATTATAGATGATAGATTTGATCCAAACGTATAAATAATTTTATTGGGCCTCGACCCAAAAAGTAGGCTCAGGATCAAGCCTATCAAATCTCCTGTAATTTGTGGCCGTTGGTTTTGTGTTCCAATTTAATCAGTTAAAACTTGCAACAAAAAAATGGCATGCGACAGAAGAGGGGTTTACCGTTTCACCGCGACGCCATTGATTATTTCTCTTTCTGAACTGAAATTCTGAAAAATTGGTATATAATCACCAATAACTAAAATGGATTCCGGTGGCGGAGCAGGCGTTGCCGACGACAATACCACTTCCTCCGCCGTCTTGCAATTCAGCCACGTGTTGTGGCGGCGCTACCAGCATTTGCTCGACAAATCGACGCCGCTCGTACTGTACCGGTGGATCTTCCTAGCGGTGATCGCGTTGATATACGCGCTGCGCGTCTACTTTGTGCAGGGATTCTACATCATCACGTACGGATTGGGAATCTACATCCTACAGCTGCTGATAGCGTTTTTGTCACCGCAAGTGGACCCCGAGATCCAGTCGCTCTCCGATGGCCCTGCCCTCCCCACGCGCGGCTCCGAAGAGTTCCGCCCCTTCGTCCGCCGCCTCCCGGAGTTTAAGTTCTGGTGAGATGAGATCTTTCGCTTAATGATGTTTTTGTTCAATATCTTGTTTAATAATGTTTTGTGTACCACGCGCACCTAGTACTATTATTGAAAACTTAGTTTATTCTTACATTTGCATGTACGGGTGTATAAAAGTCTACACTGGATCGGTTCTAGGTTTTTGATTAAATGGGACTTGATTGATTTTCAGATGCTGCATTTAATTAATTTTAGTTGGGCTACGTTATAGTCGATGAGCTTTGTATCTTTAGATTTAGGGCTAATTGCTTTGTGGTGAATGGTGACTATGGATCCTTATTGAGTGGGGGTCATTGGGACGACGGGACGAGAGATATATATTTGAGACTATCTGCTTATGCGAAAAATTACTGAAACTTGAAATGGAGGTGGAGGAGGCATAGGATTGAAAGGAGAAAATAAGGGAAGGGAGAGTAAGATCTTCATGTTATGGTTGATTTCAATCAGCATCAAGTTTTATGTAGGATTTAATAAATATAGGTCATCAATAAATATGTTGATCATGAAAAATGAAGGCTGGTAATCCTAGTAAATCTAGTTTTAAGTAAGTACACATTTTTTTTATGGGAATAGAGAATTTCGGAAGTAGAACTGTAGGTATAGCCAGCTAGGGAATATGATTAAGTGCCTGAGAAGTTTATGGTGACCTGCTTTATCAAATAGACAGTTATGTAAGATTTTTTCTCCATATGTGAAACTGAAAAACTCCATATTTGATTGGATTTAGCTCAGTTTAGCCATCTTTTCTGAATTATTGAGTATTCTGAATTTTCCAGAATGGGTATAGCTAGGACTACCAGTTCCAAATTTAGACAAAAACTTGATTAGCCATTTTTCACTAGGGATAGTATATAACCTGTATTATTTTAGGCATTGTGCACATCTAGATCCAGTATTGGGTTGATTATATGTACTTAAATTCAGGTGGGTATTGTACCATGGGAAAGGACTCTTCATTAATTATATGCATTCTCACGTGTCTTGAATGCCCTGCAGTTGGATTGACATTGTCTGGCTTTTTACTTTGGGATTTTAGTTTCTTCTGAAATACTTGGTGATTCATGGGTTTCGTTGACAGTTTAATGTCTGGCGATTTGGCCTATTTGTGTCTGAAACTAAAAAAAGGTATGTACAAATGGGTGAATGTAGCTTCTGGATGGGTGTACTAATTTTCTGAAATAAGTTTCATGGGAAGAGTTCATGGGACAAAAAACTTGGTTTTCCATGCTGAGAATTTTAAGTACAGTACATTCTAATCTTGGATCTTGTTCATTTGATGTCTTATTTAGCCAAAATATTTTTTACTTGTAAGAAACCATAAGATATGGATAACTCAAATTCTGATATCAGGACCCTCGTGAAATTAAGTTTTTTCCTCTTCTACTGCTCTGTAGAATTCATAACCAATTTTTTACCTGGCCTTAAAAGCAATCCTGATCTCTCACCTCTGTTATGTTGAGGAAGCTCTTCTAAAGTAGTACACATCATTAATTAAAACTACTGTACCGGAAGCATCAGATATGGTATGTTTTCACGATGATTTGATGTCATCATTGACTACATTAAGCATGCTTATTTATATATACCTTGACCAGAGATAGTCTTAAGGCATACCCTGAAGTCAGCATGATGGTATCTCGACCTAGAAATAATATAGATTGCAAAGAAATGATGTATCTTGAGGGATGCATTTGAAAGAATTCATACAAACAAAATTTATTGTCTAATGTCTGGTGGCAAGTGGTATATTCGATTTTGTTGATTTGGAGAAGTGAACTCAATTTGAATCAAGGAGTCAAGTTGTAAAACCCCAAACTGTAAGCATCTGTAAGTTTCGGTTTCCATGGTTTGGTACTAACTTTTGAGTTTTGATTTGACACTGGAAATTGTGGTGTTATGTATTTTACTAGTTAGCTGATATGATCATATGAATGCAAAAAATTGTTAAACAATTTATACTCATCTTGCTGATATATGTTGACTATGAAAATTATATTCTCTCTCCCCTACAATTTTAGTTTTAAGGAAGTACCGAAGTAAGTGGTTTTGATTGATATTTTTCTCTTAATTTTTACCAACATCAGTTTCTGATCTTGATCGACAGTGAATTAATCATTTTCCACTCTCATTGTAGGCATACACTTACAAAGGCCTTTCTCATTGCTTTCGTGCTGACATTCTTCAGCGCCTTTGATGTGCCTGTATTTTGGCCAATTCTGCTATTCTATTGGATGGTTTTGTTCATTTCTACTATGAAGAGGCAAATAATGCATATGGTAAAATATAAATATGTTCCTTTCACGTTTGGGAAGCAGGTGTGTCATCACTCCATCCAAGATTGCTTTTGTCTACTTTTAACTTTTCAATTACCTGTATCGTTAAATTTTTCGATCTTTTTCTTCAGCGTTATGGAAAGAAGGCAGCTCCCACTGACGAGACAAACACTGGAAGGCCATAATTCTTAAGGTAGATTGGGGCCTTAAAACTTTGAAGATACATATGTTTAGGTTGAAATGTGATTTTTGAGTAGCCTACTCTTTTAGTTTTTCATGTGTAGGCATCAGCTATTAAATTTGTATTTCACTAGTAAGGGATTTATTTCCTGTGTTTAATGCCCGCTATCTTATCCTCCTGCTAGGTAATACAGTTAACTATCACCACATTTTTTGTCATCAGATTGTTATGATGTAAAAGTTGCTTACATAATACATTTATTTGTGCTACTCTGCCCCTAGAATATCTATGATGTTTATTTTTAATGTATCTTATTACGAACTGTGGTCCTGTCTCTAATCTCAAGGGAAAAAGAAAAAAAAAAGAAATTGCCTACTCTGTTCCTGTTACTGTCATATCTGCTGTGCTGCCTGCAGGCTTTCAAACAAGTGCCTTTCAGCTTAAATATAAAATTTTCCCTGATGTAGCAGTGTGTCTTAAATGACATAAATGTTTCAAGATTTAAGGGGTTCTTAATAAAATCTTCATCTAGATCCCTGTGAAAGCATCTTGTGTAGAGCTGGCCAATCAGGTCATCAGCTGGCTGGGTCAGATCGACTTTGGGCTAGAAAATGTTAATTCTTCTCTGACCTATCCCACCACTTTCATGACAAACTTTTGAGCTGGGCCAAATAAACCTGGTTCTTTATCCAGAAGATAGTGAGCCCAATCAATCTGGTCCCTTTATTTGGGGGCTTAGTGGACTGGGCTCAAATTGCTACATCTAGTCTTCTGATTGCCTGAAAATAGTGCTTATTATGTGAGCTGTAGGCAATGACTTAAACTTGGTGAACATATATTATGTGGTTATGATTTTTGAATGCATGTTTCTTAGTGGTAGGATATGGTTTTATGTACATATAAGGGACACATGATGCATATATGCCCATGAACGGATGAGACAATAGGATTCTCTCATTGAAATTGTGTGTAAAGATAAGGGATGGTTGAGGTAGTAGGGCAAGTTATTATTGGAGGTATGAAAGGGCCATGGCATTGATGTCACAGTAGAAAAGAGTGGCACACAATCCTAGTTGTCAAGTAGCCTCCACTCGGGTTGCATTATTTCACCTTGGCTACCATATTGACTATTCATACTATCATAGTATCATAATGGTATACAAACTTTAACAATCAGAAAATCCTTGGTCTTGCTAATTGCTATTCAATCAAGTCTGCTTATGACCTGATTCAGTATGAATGATGTTGCAACCTTCAAAAATAAAGATTATTAGCATTAGGGAAGTGCCCTACCATAATTCGGGACAACCATATTTCATGAAATTGCTAGTGATCGAATTATTTTGTGTTTGAATGTGTTGAGTTGATTCAAAGGCAGGAAGAGGTGGTTCTTCTTTCCATTAACTGGTGTTTGTGCATGCAAAATGATCGAATTAAAGATCGTCTCAATGTGAATGGAGTTTCACCTATAGCTGATGAGTCTTGAGTTTGTTGTAAAATGGTAGGGATAAAGCCATAACAGGTCATATATGTAAATCCAGATTGTAAAGATGAAGCAGCTGGGGAGAGGGAGATGAGGCCCTGCATAATTGAACTTATTATTGTTCTCCTAAAGGTGAAGTGGGGGTCGTTACTACCACTCACTCAAGGATTGGGTGGAGGACCACCATTTATTGGTCTCGTGCGGTAACCCTGGCTTTCTCCCTGTGCATAAATTTGGATTTTTCTTCCTTTTTCAAGTATGAAGTAGTATCAAAATTGTACCGCGTCTTTATGTTCTGATGATCAATTGATGAATCTTTAGTGGTCATTCGAGTTATTTTGTAAAGTTTTTAACGGGAAAATCGGAGGTGCGTTTTCGTTCCTTTTCTTCTTCGGCTTGTGAAATTATGGATTTATTGGCTTTGCATTCTGCTTGATGGAGAGATTAATAACATCTCTTGGGATTATACATTGTTATGACAGAAAAGACCTCTCAGCTCTACATTGGATTTTTAAGGACACAAGTTGTTGCCTCTTTTTCAAGGGATAGAGCCAATCCATTTGAGAGGACCACACCAACTACATACCATATATTTTATTATTGTTACTTTTTTTTTGGGGTGGAAATTGGAGACAATTTGTCAACACAAAGTCTTTTTTTTTTTTTTTTTTTTTTTCAATTATGTAAATTACGGTTAACCCCAATGAGTTGGTCTAGTGGTGTACGTTTGAGACTTAGGAGTGTGTTCCTCTTTAGGTCTCAGTCCATACAGAGCGCAAATCTCTAGCTTTAAACGGGATCCCTGCAAGTGGAATGTGGGATTGGTCCCCCGGATTAGTAGGTCTTCAGATCTGATACCGAGACTTCAAAAAAAAATGTAAATGACAGTTTTACATATAAGTTTCAACATGGGGTAAAGAAATTAGAAAAATCTGAATCTAAGGATGTTGATTGAACCTAAACACCACTTAAAATTTTGCATTCATTGAGAATTCACAAGAATCTGGTCCACAATATATGGTCACTTTTCTGCATTAAAGCTGTCAAGATTTGCCACTGCTTTGGCCCTGTAAGTCAGCTCATCTTTTATAGGTGATGAATAATAATGATGGCCAATAAAAGAGAGACACTCGAGAAAGGACCACCTTCTTCTTTCTTTTTGAATGACCTGTAAACTAAATATATATGTGTGCATTTTTTATTTTTTAAGTCTTGGTATTTGTCCTAAGATCGACTAACGGTAGCTCCAATTAAAGCCAGAGCAAAGCCGCAATTTATTGCATGGGATCCACGTAGGTGTATATGATGAAAAATAAATCTACAGCTCTAGTTTGAGAAGCTAAAAAATTGTCTTGTTTGATCTGGGGTAAGTTGTCAGTGTACTGCTCATCAAGACTGTTGATTATTGTATTTTAAGGGTGGATTTAGCAGATAGATAATGTTGAAAGTATTTATCTTGTACTCTTTCATCTAAACAGCAATTGTTCATCCACCAAATGTAGTCCCATTGGAGTGGGACACATATTTTAAGGAAAAAGTAGATAAAGTAGGAATATTGTATGGTATTGTAGGGTCCATTGTGAATAAAATGATTGTTTGTGAATAAAGTTTGAGTAACTAAGTGATGGTTGAAGGATGATAGTTTTCATAAAGTATATGAGACTACATTTTATGTACAGAGGGAATAGTTCTTACTAAAATCTGTGTCTATATTCTTCTGTTTTTTTATTGTAAGCGACTGGCAGAAACTGTTGTCTAACTACCAGCAAGCAACTGATGCACGGTGGTTAGAACTTAGAAGCATCCTCGTTAAGTTGTTGGTTTAAGGTTTCTATTTAACTTTTTTTGGATTACATAGGGTTCGTGTTGTTTACTTTTCTCATGCAATTAACGGCACAAAAGCAATACTAGGGGTGTAGTGAGTGAGATAAGTTTTGAACTACTTGAGTAGTTATTAAGTTTTGAGTCTCGACTTGAAAGGCTCGCAAGCCTAATCGAACATGTACTATATTTACTATTTTGACATTAATTATATAATTCATATTTATATACAAGTAATCGAGTTGAACTTGAATTTCTCGAGTTTCTTGTCAATCGAGTTGAATTCGACTTTAAATTTTTTAGGCTTGATCGAGTTTGAGTCGAGCTTCGAGTATAGCAATCGAGTTTGAACTTAATTTACACCCTTGAGCGAGACAATGCACATTCTCAAATAACATGCGGTTCTGTAGTCCAAAATAAATGGGTAACCAAAGTCTGTGAAATACAAAAGCAATTTGACAAAAAAATCTACCGTATCTGTTACACTATACAATATATATACGAGAAATATTAATTCATATAAAAAAATTAATTTGTAAGCTAAACAGTAAGAATATTTTTTTAATATATAACTAATATTTTTCAGGACATCAACTCGTACTTTTCGATTGCTTTTTGCCTTGCAGAAAAATATTTAAAAAAATAGCACAGTTCAATTTTTTTTAATTAAAATTAGGTCAAACACCGGTGTGCTTGTGTGATACACTGATACTCAAACAGTTAACTTTTCAAAGACCTGTTGAGTTTGAAAAAAAATGACATTGTTAAAATGTTATACATTTGTGGGTTTCTTTGATAAGCGTAATTAATCAACTAGTAATTATACAGTAATGAAGCTCCCCAATTTTTTTAGCAAGTTTTGCACTTTATAATTGAATGTCATCACTTTTCAAAAAATATATGTAAAGTGTATCTCATCTTAAGACAACAGAGTGACGACAGTTTACAAGAAAAAGTGATAAATTTATGTTGAAAATTGATAATGGTCACTCAAAATATATCTATATATTTTATATGCCATAATGAATTCACTAAATAAAATGCGATAGAAACCACAAGAAAAGAGATGAAAAAACAAGATCATGTGATGTGGGAGTAGAGCATTTGCAAATGTAGAATATTTTAGTACAAGATTACAAAACTGGTACCACACACCTTCTCTCTTTTGCCATTAATTGCAAACAAACACTACTACAACTTTGTGTTTCTTCTTCTTCTTCTTCTTCTTCTTTTCTTACATCAATCTTTCAACAATGGAAGCTGCTGGCCTTCCTATTCCTATGCTCAACTCTTTATTACAACATACACTCAGAAGCCTCTGTGCATGTTCTGATTCTTCAAAGTGGGTGTATGCAGTCTTTTGGAAGATCCTTCCAAGAAATTATCCACCCCCAAAGTAACCTTTTTTCTTCTTGCAAAAAAGAAAAAAATGAACCCTTTTGATACTCTTGTTGATTCTTCTATCATGTTTTGATCTTTTCCAGGTGGGATCATGGAGGAACGCTACTTGATCGAGCCAAGGGCAACAAGAGGAACTGGTAAAGAGTAACACTTGTGTGAACGTGAACTTCATCTCGTTTTTTACTCATTTACAAAATGGGTCTATAAAAACTTTGTGAACCAAGTTCATACAAGTTTTTGTCGTCTTTCAGGATTCTTGTCTGGGAAGACGGCTTCTGTGATTTCTATGGGTGTGAAAGGGCTGGAAATGAGTTTGGTGCTGATATCTTCTTCAAGTTGACTCATCAAGTCTACAATTTTGGAGAAGGGTAAAAAATATCATTAACAAAATACTTACTTTATTGATTCATACAATAGTAAGTGTATAATGGTATCTTACAACCTTGTTTATTTTTAAACCAGATTGGTAGGGAAAGTTGCATCAGATAACAGCCATAAATGGGTGTTTAGAGATAGCCCACAAGAAACTGATCCTAACTTCATTTCATCATGGAATGTATCCATTGATCCTGTAAGAAAATCTTTTTATATATATACTATCTTTTTAGTTTTTACTGCTGAATTTCTTGAATATTTTACCAGCAACCAAGAGCATGGGAGGCTCAATTTAGCTCAGGCATTGAGGTAACAAAATTGTACATTTGAAATTCTCTGTTTTCATCAGATTCTGATGAAGTTTCTATATATGGTAGACAATCGCGCTAATATCAGTTAGAGAAGGTGTTATCCAGCTTGGCTCGTTCGATAAGGTGATATATGGTTGTTAATAATCAATGTGTGTGTTGGTATAATCATCGGAAGATTTGAACAGGACCGTTGTTTCGTGTAGGTTGTCGAAGACCTCAATATGGTGCTAAACATACAGAGAAAGTTCAGCTACATTCCAGGAATATACGCCATCCAGAGGCCATTTCTTCCAAATGGAATGGTGAATGTGGTCGAAGATAAGCAGCAGATGATCGGGTTGAAAAGGCAAATCTACGAGCAACTCGATGATTTGCCTTCAAAGTCCCTTTGTTTAGGGTATACTACCCCACAAGTTAATGCTAGTAGTGGAGGGCTGCCCATGTGGTCTATTCCGCCCCTCTTGCCTTCAAATATCGGGGCATTGTTTTCGAAGATTCCCTCCACCCCGGTCCCATATTATGGTCCCGATGTCTTTGATCATGATAATATCTTTCGAGGCAACTTGAAGGGCAATCAATGTGTGTCCACTTTTGATGGATTTTCAGCCGACCTTGATGTTAAGGTCGTACGAGAGGAGAGCGTTCGTGAAGAAAAGCCGAGGCCCTTAAATCAAGGGCTGAGATTGGAAGATGGATTTCAACCTCATAGAGGAAATGAAAGGTGTTGCAAATCTTGATTGTAGCTTTCATCATGCCAAGAAATTGTTCATATTATAAAGCAATATTAATTTTCTAATGATATTATGTTTTTTTTAAATAGCTTATAAGTTGTTTGATGATTTAAGAGAAATATTTTTATTAATTCTAATTTTAATATAATTTTTTTTTTTTTTTTTTTTATCTACAAGATAACTTAAAAGGTTTTAGAAAAATAAGTTAGTGTACATATAGTAAAATCTCTATAAATTAATAACCTTGGACCACGAAATTTTATTAATTTAGAGAGCTGGTATTAATTTATCGATAAATCAATATTTATTAATTAAAAGAGAGACTTTTTAAATTCAACAAATTTAGCATATTAAAAAAGTTTATATATGTTTCATTGATTATATTCATGTATCAACCAATTCTTTGTAACTAATTCATGTATAATATCAATTTATTGTATACAATTAACTATTAAGTCTATTATATTCATAGACGCATGCATCAATTCATTGAAATTACTTAAATATACATGTTTACATTAATTCGTTGCACTTAAATTACTGTTATAGTCAATTAAATATATTCATGATGAATGAAACATATACTATATAAATCTCAATATGAAAATAAAATAATTCATAACACTCAGTTATGTCTTCTTATCTAAAAGACATTGCAAAAGCATCCATGAATAATCAAATGCGTAAAGCATTGTATGAGTATAAGAGATCGAGACCATCCCACATGCATTAAAAAAGATTTACAAAAGTGTGGTTGATGAAAAAGATTTATAAGAGAGACTATGTCATAATATTTATAATTGTACTGATATTTATGAATTATTAATTTAGAGTTTTGATGGGACCTAATATTTATAAAGGGATTTTTAAAAAAATTATTATCTTATTATTTTATCGAATTTGATGATTTTTTACAAAAATCCAAGCCGGGATCGGAAGATTTTATTATTTTAGAGAGTTTATTAATTTATAGAGTATTAATTTATAGATGTTTTACTGTACTTAACTCATTTTTTGCAGTTTATAAACAGTAAAGTAAAGAGCTGATTTTAAGATCTTATAAACCGTTGAACATCTTAAATTGTCTAATATACTTCCTCTATACAAATTTTGTATGTAGATATTCTTTTTTAGTTTTCAATGCACACTTTTATAAATAAAAATATACAGAGTATATTTTATTAATAAACTAAACAATTACATTTTATTTTCATTTACTTTATAACAATCAATATTCATAAAGAAAATGAGACAGCAGTTAAAATATGTAAAACAAATGGGAAAAAATCAAGATGACCGAATAAAATTCCACAAAGAGAAGACTGCAATTAGCGTGGAGTATTGGAAAAATATTAAGATTTTAAATTTATAAAAATATCATAAATATATCGGAAAAATATCCGAATATTTCGCCCAAGGATAAAAAATAAACACAGTTGATTCCTTGAAGATAGGAGACATTATGATTGGTTCATGACTAAAAATCTGATGAATTTGTCCAAGGGCGCGGTTATACACACACACCAACCTATTGAGGACACCCACCTGAGAAATTTTTCATCTTCAAGAACATGTAAAATGTCCATTATACCCTTTCTACGAAATTTTAAAAAAATACGAAGATGAATACACCCACCATTTCATTTTGCAAGAATCATCACCACAATCACCGTATTCTTAAAAAAAAAAATTAACAAACACAGAATTAGAAATAAAAGAAAAGTTTGAAAAAAACTTTCGAGCAAATCAACATTGTCCGAAAAAAAAAAAAAAAAAGTTGTTCTGAATTTTTTTCGATCAAATCAACAATGTTCGAAAAAAAATAAGTTGTTCGAAAATTTTATCGAAAATGGAGATGTTCGAAACTTTTTCACAAACAAATTCAACGTGCCCGAAAAAAATTCCTCAACAACTATCATTTGTCCAAAAAATAAAATCGAACATCTCAGATTTGAAGAAAATAGCAAAAAAAAAAAATGTTGTTTTTTCTCTAAACCCTAATTAGATAAAAAAATTAAAAGCCTAAACTTACCGGAACCCTAGATCTCGACGCCGGAAATCGCCTCCCACCGAAGATGGTTGTTTTTCGTCAGATCTGGTATGAAAAACTTTTGAAATCGCCTCCTCTCTCTCGTCGAAGCTTAATTTTTGGCGGAGGAAATCAGGGGCAGCGTGTGCGAACGCTCCAAGGCGTCGGTCGGCCGCCCTTCTTCTTCAAGGAGGCGGCGGCGCTGCGATCGAGACAGAGACATGGGGGAGTCGGCGAGAAGGCGGACGGCGACATGGGGACGAAGGCGTCGGCGGCGAACGGCCGCGAAGAGGGGGTGCGCCGTTCGCGGCCGCTCCCAGGCGTCGGTCGGCCGCCCTTCTTCTTCAAGGAGGCGGCGCTGCGATCGAGACAGAGACATGGGGAGGCGGCGAGAAGGCGGACGACGACATAGGAACGAAGGCGGCGGCGACGTGGGGAGAGAGGCCGCGACGGAGAACGGCGAAATGGGAGGAGGCGGCGAACGAACGGTAGTGTGGTGGGTGTGAAATCATGAAATGAAATGAATGAATGGATTTAGGGATTTAATATGGAAAAGGGTATTTTAGGTTTTTCATAGGGGTGTCCTCATCTCACCGTGTGTGTCCTCATCCAGCGGGTGTCCTCAATAGGTTGGTGTGTGTGTATAACCGCGCCCTTTGTCCAATTGCTATCAAGTAGAGTTGGTGACTTGATCTGGCCCATTACTTCAATTGATTGCTGCCTAATCCTATAATTGCACAATTATATTCTATTCCACATTTTTTATTCACAAAAACTTATATATAATATTGCCGTGTCGTTCAGCGGAGCCTATAAGAAGGTGACTCGCGCAGACAGCATACATATAATACTAATACTAAATTGAATTGAAAATATTGACTTAAAAATATGAATTTATTAAATTAATGGACTGAAAATATATGTTATTGGGTCACCATTAATTCATTTGGATCAATTCTTAATCTCTTTATCAACCGTGTTTTAATTTTGATTTGAATACTTGACCCGTTTAATTGACCCGATTCTATGATTTTTTGTATTTTTTACTTTATTTCCGAACACGAGTTTTATTTTTGTCTTTTCGAATTTTTTTTCTTTCAATTCACCTTCTCTTTCCAATCTCTCAAGCGGTTGACGATTTCTTCCTCCGACGGCTTCCTCCAGCAGTTGTAATGTTTTTTTTTTAACATAACACTATTAAATGTAGTAATTCAAATTGTAATATGTAGTAACAGTGTAACACACATTATTTTATGTGGTAATAACACAAACTATTTTATATAATAATACGAATTTTTTATGTATTAACATGTTTTTGTTTTCTAGTGTTTTTATTGATATAATAACCCACATTATAATATGTAGTAACATATATTATTGCATGTAGTAATACACAATAACCATGTTGTATATAGATTATTTTATTGCAAGATGATGCAAAGATATTAGATCATTTGATAAAGTTACATATAGTAACAAATATTGTTCAATGTAGTAATTTAAACTGTAGTATGTAGCATATTGCTTTTTATGTAGTATTTTGTATAATAGTAATAAATATTTTTTATATAGTAATACATTTTTTTTTTCTAGTGTTTTTGTTGATGTAGTAACCCACATTATAATATGTTGTAAAATATAATATTGCATGTAGTAATACATAATAAATATGTTGTAATACAAATTGTTTTATTGCAGGATGATGCAAAAGATATTAGATCATTTTATAAAGTTACATATAGTAACAAATATTATTTAATGTAGTAATTCAAACTGTAATGTGTAGTAACATATAATTTGTTTATGTAGTTATACACGTTGTTACATGTAGTAATAACACAAACTATTTTATATAGTAATACAAATTCTTTTATGTAGTAAAAAAAATTATTTTTTCTAGTGTTCTTGTTCATGTAGTAACTTACATTATAATATGTAGGAGTTGATCTCTGATGCATAGTGTGCACCGTGCACATTATGCTGACTAGTAAACACTTATTAAAAGCGAAATATTTTAACAAAGTAACTGTTGGTGAGGCGGTTACAATAACACTAACTGAGTATAAGGTGTTCGAGACTTGCCTCCATCTTCTAATAGTATAATTTTTTTAAATATGCATGTAGCAATTCAAGTCCTTTTAAATATTTTAATTATTTGATTTACTTTTTAGCATCAAGTTTTTATTGAAAGGAATAAAAAATAGGGATGGCCTGTTATGGATTCGAGTGCATGTTGTGCACCCTAGTCATGTTGCACTTTTCAGTTTACTGACTTACACTTTTTGATAAATGGTGTTGCACTTTTCAATTATTAAACTGTATAATAATATTTTTAGTAATAACTGAAAAGTGCAACACCATTTACCAAAAAGTGTAAGTCAGTAAAACTGAAAAGTGCACATGAACTAGGGTGCACAACATGCACTCGAGTGCATACTAGACTTTACCTAAAAAATATTGTTTATATAAATTTATTACATATATAAATTTATATTTAGAGTAAATAGATATTTATATATATATATATATGTATATATATACTCTCTCCGTTCAATTTCATTATTTTTACTTTTCTTTTTTGGTTGTTCAATTTTATTATGTTCATTCCTTTTTTGGAAATAATATTATTCACACTACTTTATCTCCACCCTCCAACCATCACTTATTTACTCAAACTGTCACTAACTTTATTCATAAACAATCACTTTACCTATAAATGGACCCCACAACATCTCATCATACCCTCAATTTATCTACTTTATACATAAATTAATTAATATTCATTAAAACTCGTGTCCAGAGAAGTGGGCATAATAAAAAATTTGACGGAGGAAGTATTTTTTTTTATTCTATAGTATTAAAATAAATTAGTCTTTTAATTACATAGGAATTTGATAAACTTGTTGTTCTATTTAAAAGATTTAAAAACTAATTTTGATAGCGATAGAGATGAATAATAAATAATTACCAATTAATCAAGAAAATTAAATCAAACAAATTTCGAATAAGTATAGAGATGAGTACTCCCTCCATCCATCAAATGTAGTCCCATTAGAGTGAGACACAAGTTTAAAAAAAAAGGTAGATAAAGTAAGGGTATTATAGAATATTGTTAGGTTCATTGTGAATAAAGTAATTGTTTGTGAATAAAATTGATGGAAAATTGAATAATTAAGTGATGGTTGAAGGATGATAATTTTCATAAAGTGTATGTGCCTACATTTGGTGTGGACAAAGAATATGAGTCAAATGAGACTACATTTCATGGATGGATCATAGATGGAGGGAGTATATACTAACAAATTAATATGGAAAAAATTCGAATTAGTACAGAAGAGAAGCAAGTATAGAATTAGTCAAATCTCTTTTTTTTTTTTTTTTTAAATTACATAAAAATAAATGATGGATTTTTCTCATTAAGACCAAACAATTACCATATTTAAATAAATATAAAGTTAGGGGATGTATTGGTTGTGCATTCTGTAGGATTTTTGTGGGTTTTTAAAGTTTGGGGGTATTCAATTAGAATTTTTAAAAGTCTTTGAAAATTCAGAGGTATTCAATACAAATTTTAAAAAAGTCTTTAAAAATCTTGAGATTATTCCCTAATAGAGTCACTATTACTACCCATTAAGCAAATAGAGACACCAACTTTAATAAGGGTGGGGCTAATAACACCCCATAAAATGTTATACACACCCCAAATGTTAAACACACCCCATTAAAATTTAAAATTCAATTTTTATTACTATACACACCCCAATTATTTCCTATTTACCCTTCAACCCTCATAACTAATAAAAATTAACTAAATCTTTAAAAACATATAAAATTTAAAATTTAATTAACAGAAAAAAATCAATAACACAATAAAATTGCGTGTAAACTTTGAAAATATTTAAAAAAATCAGCTAAATTTTAAAAATCATTTAAAATGAAACAATCAATTAAAAAAAATTAAGAAAATAAAAAAAATTAAAAATAATAACTAAATCTAAATAAAATCTGAAAAATAAATCAAATAAATAAAAAATTAAGGATTAACGATTCTTTTTAAATTAAATAAAATAATAAATAAAAATCAACTCAATATTAAATTAAAAAATAAAATAGAGCTAAATAAAATTTAAAAATTTCAACTAAATTTTAAAAAATAATTAAATCAATTATATTTATAATTAATTCTTTATATTTAGGTGATTTTTTATTTTTTAGATTTTATTTATCATTATTCGAATTCTTAATTTTAATTGATTTTTTAATTAATTAGTTTTTACGATTTATTAAAAATTTTATGAATTTATTTATTTTTAATTGATTTTTAAATATTTTATTTGAATAATTTATTTTTTTATTTTTTAAAAATATTTAACCTTTTCAGATTATTTATAAAAAATATTGATTTATTTAAATTAATTATTTTTTAAGATTTTATTAATCTTTTAAAATACTTTTCAGATTTTAATTACATTTTTAAAGATTTTTTCAATTTTTTTAAAAAAAATTATCTTTAATTTGTATAAGGGTTACTTAGTCATTTTACAATTACCTATTTTTATTTTTAAAATAATGGGGTGTGTATAACATGTTTTGGGGTGTTAGTAGTGGTGCCCCTTTAATAATTATCTAATAGAGTCAAATTAAAGCTAAAAAACCCATAATGCCCTTAATCTCATTATTTAAATTAATTGTTTGATTTAAAACTAAATCGAATTTTTGAAATTCCATAAAATGGGCAACTACTTAATTCCTAGAATTTAGGTTATGATAACAGAAAGTCACTCACTTTCCAAATTCGAAAATTAAATTATCATATTCTTTGTTATTCCCTGAAATCGTTTCTGTAAAATTGCCCAACTTCCATTTTCAAAATCGATTTCCGAGTTTCGTATATGCACTGAAATGTCACAAATTGAATTTTCAATCTCGGAAAACCATTCAGGAATAACGGAGGAGATAGAGTCGGGTAGCGCCGTCGTAGTGTCGTTATTCTGTTCCATATCGACCGAAGTGGTGCCGTTCTGTTCCTACTCCCGTTGTCTCTTCACCGGCAACTCAGTCACGGATTCAGTCACTTCTGCCATTGAAGGATGTGAGTGTGTGTATATTCATGCACTGAGTGTGTGAGAGATGATAGGAGGTATCCAATACTTTTCTATTGCTTTTTATCGTTCGATTATTGTTCATATCCTCAAATCAATCATTGATAGTATACACATGCACTAAATACTGCATTGACACATATCCTACATGCGCATTAACTTCTGCATTTGAAACATGTACAGACATGTCGACTCCTGTGCACAAACATATTCTACCGATATTTTAAGTGTTTAAATGATATGCACCTACTCACGCATATTATTATGTATGCACATGATATATATCATACGGATATGCAATGTCTTAGTTGTTGATAGTTTACGTGGTTCTATAGTTAAAATGTTACAAGTTCATATGAATATGCATTCGACACTGTATATATGTGGGTTGAAATGCAGATTTCCAAAATCCCTTAACTTAACAAAATTAAACGAAATAAATGGAGAGACCTACCTTTTAGGAAAGTTTTTTTAATTTTAGAAGGTGATAGATTTTCAGGAATTCGAGAAATTGCATTTAAGAATTGATTGGATGCTTAGTTGACTAATAATTGTGTATTTTATAAATTCGAAATTTCAAAATATGGTGGAAAGGTATAATTGACAAAAAATTCAAATTTTGACTCTATTAGATTAAAAAAATTATGTTAGGTTCTATTAGAGAAAAGATGGGGTGAAATGACTCTATTAGTTATTTACCCAAAAATCTTTAGGTATTCAACAGTTTATGGATTTTTATACTCTATGGATTTTGTTGGATTCTCCTTCAAAAATATAAATAAATTTGCAAATTTTTTTATGCAAATATCTTATGTGTAATTATGTGTAAAATGCCCATTTTAAATTTTTAGGGTTGGTGTAAAAACCCGTTTACCCGCTCCATTTTATTTTATTAGATCTGAATACATTAGACGCCCAAATTCAATTCCTCATCGGCGTGTGGGTATACACCTACCCTAAACTATCGCTCGGAGGATAGATCGTAGCCGAAGAGAAGAGTTTCTTAGCGAACCACAGACAACGCAACGTCAGACGGAGGCTTCGGCAGCAACCGGTAAGAAGGAGGAGATTTTGATTCACGAATGAGTGTCGGCGGCGACGATCCTCTTCCAACAACAACAACAGAATGACGGCAATGATCATCTTCCAGCCTCACCCCCTGGTTAATCAGGTACTCTCTCTCACACACACATATATGATTTAACTCTTTAGCAAAATTAAGAATGTTGATTAGAAAAGTAATAAAAGCTTATTTTCTTGGAATCTGATTTCCAATTTTCAATTGGTTAGGCTATGATCATGTTAAATATGATACGATGAAGAATCACTGCTGATTTCATTAGAACTTTTTTGTTTACTCCACTACTTAAGTTAAATTGGTTGACTAGTTTGTTGAAATTTATGTGAATCTTTTGATGTTTGAAGGTGGATAAGTGTATGGCTCAATTGCAATAGCTCCAATACATAGTGACAGACGGAACAAATGAGATATTCTGAGTGAGTTGAGTCACTGAAGCAGTTGAAACTATTAACGGACAAGTCTCTGATGTAAACTCAAGTCATTAAGGTTCACTTCCCTACCTCAACTTAGCTGCACATATACATACAAATTTGGTTTAATTAAATTTTATACTTTATAGTATGTTTTATGTTTGTGCATTGTGTGAGTTTGAGCCCCCGTAGTAGTGCATAGTGGTAAAACTATTTATAGACACAAGTATACAATACAATTTTCTTGAATACAGAAATTGTACATGTTAGAACTGTGAATATGCAATGTTCATCTGGTTTTGAGGTTGTAGCTGATGTGGCAGCAGCTATCAAAGCTAGATTTTATGATATTGGTACAACAATTGTGTTATCATTAGAAATTGGTGCTGGGTTGGAGTCAATGACTGTTAATCCTATGGCTTTTGATGGATCAGTCAATCCAAGAGTAAAAATCCTTTCTCTAATAGTGTCAAGCTTCTTTGGGAAATATTTCACTCTCAGTGTTGACACCAGAGAATAATTTTCAAGTGGAAATAATATACATGCACAAAATTACCCTTTGTTAATGGGTATTACTTCAGAAACTGTTGGTAATCGTAAATTAAATATACAATTAGAATTAGAAGTAATTGTATTCTTGTTATATTGCGATTTGGTAGTTTAATTTCATTTTTGTATAGAGTCTAGAATTCAAAATTAGACGTTTGAACGACCTTATGTCCATTTTTTTATGTGTGTTACTGTCTTGTTATTTTATATGATACTGACATACATTAATATGTGTTACTGTCTTAGTATTTTATATCACACCGACATGCATTAATGTATGTGTAATGTTTTTTTATTTTTGGAGTTTTACTATATAATAAGGTAGATTAATGTGTGTTATTGTTGATATTTTGTGTAACATATTCACCTTAGCTAATGAGTTGCTATTGAGTTGTAATTGTGCAATACCGTCAAATGCAATTGTGTAATACTATCCCATAAAAATTGTTATGTTGTTACATTGTGAAGTGTAATTTGCGTAATACGGTTAATGTAATTGTCTAACACTATCAATTGTAGTTGTGTAATACTATCAAGTAATGTTGTTATACTTTATGTCTTTCAGGTGTGATGCTGTTAAGAGAAGGTGCACTCGTGATGAAAAAAAAGATAATAAATGTGTAAGAGGAATGAGAGGATGGTAAAGTAGTGGATAATGTGATTAGAGAAGAAGAAGAAGAAGAAAATGATGATTTGGTGATAAAAATTAGGTTTCTCAATACGTAATATTGTCAAGTGCAACAATGTAGTACTGTCAAGTGTAATGATGCACTACTATTTTACATAAAAATTGTGATAATGTTACATTAATTTATAAAATAGTAACACACATTAAAATTGTGTGTAGTCTTTGTGTATTATATCTACTACTGACCTTGTATGGTTTAATGTGTGTTACTCTATTGATATTTTGTATGTTACTCTCTTTTCTTTTCTTTTTATGTGTGTGTGTGCGCGTGTGTGTTATTTCTCTTGATGTTTGTGTGCCAATAAAAAGGTATGAAATATAAAAGAAAAAAAGAAAACCTAAAACCATAAGCTCACAAGTCGAGCCAGAGGTCGGAGTGCCGTTAAAACCTTGCCCGGGAAAACACTCCTTAGGGACAAAACCCAGGCGAAGGAAAAAGGTAAACTCCTCTAACAATCAATGTCTGTAAAAGACGGTATACAAATCTTTATGCAAGAAAGTAAGTAAGAAATCTGGAGGATAGCCCCTCCAAATGCAGTTGATCTTCGTCTTGGCCACTGCGTCAGCCGCCTGGTTGGCCTCTCTAAAAGTGTGAGAATACCGAATGTGCATGTTTGTGGTAAGAGGATAAACCTGTCTCCAGAGGCCCTGCAGTCGCCAAGGGATAGAAGGAGTAGAGCTCATCAAAGTGCTAACTGTCAGACTGGAGTCCGACTCGATCCATAAGAACCGCCACCCTTGGGCATGGGCATACTGAATAGCAATGAGTGCCGCTGCTAACTCCGCCTCAAAAGGAATACCCCAACCAACCTCTTGGGCAATAGCCGCAACAAAGAACCCCCTGAAGTTCCTAAACACCGCCCCTGCATGCAGACTACCTGGAGAGGATGTTGCACTGCCATCTGTGTTGATCTTGTACCAATCCGGATCCGGGGGGATCCATCTAATAGATGAACCCTGTCGAGTCGGCTTGTGCCTGCCCAAAACACCAAGAGATCTGGCAATCAAAAGATCCCGAACTGAACCGTCAGCATAACCCCGAGAAATGCTATTGGCTTCCCTGATATAAGCAACGATCTGCGCCATACAACGTCTGACAGAGGGGGAGACCCCATCAAAGACCACCCTGTTCCGCAGAGCCCAAATAGCCCAAACTGTAGTGACAAATGCCGCTCTCCATAACTCCAAAGACTGCGGACCCAATCCAACTCTAGTAGCCTGGAGGAAGATATCCAGAAAGCTGATCCCCGTGTGGATCGTGACTCCAAAAAGCCGAGTCAGATGCTGAAGAACCTCCAGAGTGAATGGACAGTGAGCTAATAAGTGGTCTAAAGACTCAGAGTCTCTACGACAGAGCATACACATCGAAGGACCGTGGATCCCAAATGAGACAAGCCAATCAGAAGTAGGGAGCTTGCCCCATATCGCCCTCCAAATAACCGTAGAACGACACGTCGGAATGAAGGAACTCCAAATCCACGAAGACCAGCCAAGACGAGGGAGAGGAGATCTGAGCATGTCGTAGGCTACTCGAGAGGTAAGCTCCCCTGAGGTGGTACCTTCCCAAATACGTTTGTCAGGGTCGTGAAGAACCCTAATCTGAAGGATGTCTCTGACGATATCTGTGAAGTCCGTAACGAAGCACTCCTCAAAGTGCCAACAATCGTCATAGAAGAAGTCCCCAACCGTGCTCTTCAGGGTAGCAGCAAACCAATCCGGGATGCCAATCTTATCAGAAATAGTGTAACCCAACCAGTTATCATGCCAAAAGCTAATTGTCGAACCCCTACCAATCAACCATCTCGACCCATCAGAAGGCCTCGAGGCGTGAGGACGAATACCCGGCCCAATAGATGAGATCCTCCCATAGGGGCGCAATCTGCCATCCGAGGTAAAGTGTCTCCTGTGAAGCAGAGCTGTATCTGGAGATCTATGCTGAAGAATGTCCCAACTCAGCTTACAGAGAAAGGAGGCATTCGACAATCTAATGGAGCGAACCCCCAACCCTCCTTCTCCAAAGGGAGCACAAACCCTCTTCCACGAGACCGAACAAGAACCACTTTTACGATTGACGTCTCCCTTCCAAAGAAAGTTGTATGTTAATGTTTGTAAAATTTTTTTAGTGATAATAGTGAATGATTAAGCATTTTGTTAGAATGGAATGTGTGTTAAGAAAGGGGAAAAAATTTAGAATGTAGGTTAAGAAAGGGAAAAAATTTAGAATTTGTGTTAAGAAAGGGAAAAAAAGTAAATAGTGAAATATTAAGGATGTGGGTTAAGAAAGAAATAAAAATAAAATGAAATGCTGAACCCCAGTGTTATGGACTTATGGGGTAAAACAGAAATAGACTTCTACAGGACCAAACATGTTAATTTAGTATATAGCTGATAATATCCCCTTATATACCAATAGAGAGTTTAAATTGATGATGTGTCATTTTGTGCTTAATTTGGCTTATGTTTCATTTTGTGGTTAATTTAACTTATGTGTCATAATTATAATTTAAGAAGGTTGTTAATTTTAAAAATGGTTAATTGTAAATTAAATCACCACCTTTCGAACACTTGCAATCTAATCTAAACCTTAAAATAATTGCAAATAAATCACCAAGTTTAAATATTATTGCAAATTAGACTTCTTAGAAGTCTACTTTGTCCCTAAATCATATCTTATGATATTTGGTTTGATTAAAAAAATAATATTATTTTATTAAGGTGTTGTTATGTCATTAAAAACTCTAAATTATGTTAGATCCGAACACAATTGAAATTGTCAAAAAGACTAAATTGCAACAATATTTAAAGTTTGTGATTTATTTGCAATTATCATAAAGTTTAGATTAAATTGCAAATGAGGAAAAAGTTATGATTTAATTAGCAATTAATCAAAATATTTATTTATTTAAGGTATTGGGGTTGATATTGTAGGGTGACTTACAATTTATTAAGAGTTGTTTTATTATTACTTAAAAAAAAAATTCAAAATTTTATAATTTTTTTAAAAGTTGTTTTCATATTTATTAAATATTAAAAATTAAACGTCTCATTTCGTCTGTTTCTCACACATTTTATTTAGAATTTACTTTATAAAATTATTTAATTATTTATAATATAAATATTTATTTTATTAACTTTCCGCGTAATACGCGGGTGCTAATCTAGTTGTTTATATATTTGCTTCGAGAGATCCACCTAAACAGGGTTGACCCGCAAATGTAATCTAATTCATGTTTTATAAATGTTTTACACCTTATTTTCTTGATTTGCACATAATTACACATAAACTATTTTCACATAAGTCATTCCCAAATAAATTTCACTATCTAAAATCTCTTCTAAAAACCAGAGATTTCAACGGATTCTCTCAGAGAACTCTGAAGACGAAAGATCAGAAGTAGGGATGTCAATATTGACCCGACCCGCGGTACCCCACCCCGCGAGCTTTGGGTCAGGTCGGATCCGCCCTGTATTGAGTATGGGTCGGGTTTGGATCTTATGTCCGACCTGCGGGTATCCGCCCCACTCCGACTTAATATATAAACTTTATATAGTATATATATATATTTTTTTATTATTATTATTGGTAAAATATTATATATATATATAATATTAATTAAAAAAAACACTTCACATTAAAAAAAAACTTCGCCTCAATATCGGAGTTTATGAAAATCTATGTAAATCAATAAAAAAAAGTATGTAGATGTTGTTAATTCTTAAATGTATCAACATTCTCAACAACATCTTAATTTGACCTTCCGAGATTTTTTCTAAGTCTTTTCTAAAATGCTACATTAAATGTTGATCTAAATGTTGTCGCATTTCTGGCAGGATCTAGAAGCTTCTACAAGGATCTGGAACCTAGAAGATTCCAGAACCTAAGAGAACGTGCTAGAAGTGCTAGAAGAGCCTGGAAGCAGCTTAGAACGACCTGGAACATTGTGAAAAGATCTAGAAGGATCATGGAAGTTGAGATCCTAAAAAATAGGACCTCAATGTGGAAGCCTCTAGAATTCGCACCTCACATCTATAAATACCGATTGAAGGCTTCATAATTTAGTGTATTCTACTCGATCAATCTCCTAGACCGAGCGTTCATCCCTGTTAGGAGTTGTGGCCAGTAGTTTTACCTTTTAGTTCATACGAAGTATCCCACCCGTATGGCTGTGTGTCTTCTTATCTATTGAGAGTGTAATCATTAGATAGACTAGGCATTTCGACAGTGTATAATTTATACACTTAGTTCGTTTTCAAAACATGGCACCTGCCTCTTTTGTAGTTTCGTTGTGAAAGTTATTGTTGTAACATTTCACACAACATTTGTACTTGAAGATAAGTATTGATTTACGCCATAAGGCAGACATAGATTTTTATTTATAAAATCTATGTTAAAAGTATTTCCATTGTGTCTCGTTTGTTTTTAGTGTTTCAAGTCTTCCGTTGTGTATCTTAATTTCTGATATTTTGTTAGAGTCAGTGTTGCACTATTTGTCTCAACATTTTGTGCAACATTTATCTACTTATACTTAAACACTTTTATACACCCCAGCACACTTTCAGTTGGTATCAGAGCCGATACCTGACGACACTAGGTTAGATCCTTGTTTAAGTGTGTTTTTAGTTTACGTTAGCAATGGAAACACATCACATATCCACTACACTTAGGCACCCGAACATATTATCCATATTTTAAGCCTAAGTTGTGCATGTATATCAAGTCGATTGATGAACGTGCTTGGAGGACTGTACTTACAGGTTATGATGTACCAAAAATCCAAATCAACACATCAACTCTCTCACCAGAAAGAAGGAAAAGTCAATTTCAACCAAGGTTATCAAAAAGTGAAGGTAAACCAAGGTATGATCTTTAATATATAAAATCAGTTCAATGCATGTTCTGAATTTGGTCTTTATGAAAATTAATGTGCCAATATTAGACTTAATCAAAAACTGAATTTTAGTACTACCTTAAATGATGAATCAGATGATAAATTTGATGAATCAAAAGATGTTGAATTTGCTTTTCATACCAAGATTGATTATGATAATTCTTTATATGATGATTTGGATGATACAGATTCTGATGTTGCACCTAATGTCATAACATTTATGGTAACATCAAAACAGAGTCACCCAAATTTGAATTGTTTTAATGGGTTTGTTGATGATGCAGGCATAAGGATTGATGATCATAAATACCAAAAGTTGTTGGATGATTGTAACTCTCAGAAACTCACTCTTAATTCTTTGAACAAAGAGAATGAGAATCTGAAAGAGACAATTACCAAGCTAGAAGTCATACATTCCAGAAGAGATTTTTTGAAGATTGTAAACTGAATGAGAAATTGATCACCTCTACTTTAAGTTTCATAAATTTTTCTATGAGTGCTTCTGATATATGTTATAGCTATTTGGTAAATTTGATAATTGTGGTATACATCATGATAGTGAAACTGCTTCTATTTTCTAAGAATTTTGAATATACTGTGAAGTTTGTGAAGGCAAATGTTAAAACATATGTTGCAACATCTGCACAAACAGATTCTCACAAAGTCAAAAACATTGAAAAGAAGTTTGTATGTCACTATTTTTCGAGAATTGATCATATTTGTCTTTACTGCATGTAAATGTTTGATGATCTGAGATATGAGAAAATGTTGCCTAAAAAGATGACACATCCTATGAAACATTTTCTGAAATCTGCATGGAAATCTGATGTTACTTGTAATGTTGTTCACACCTCTTTGTAAGCATGTTTACTTGGTCAATGGTATTTGATAGTTGTTGTTCTAGACATATGACATGACAAATTGACTATTTATCTGATTATGTAACCTTAAATGATGGTAATGTTACATATGGTGGTTGTTCGAAAGGACATGTTATAGGAAAAAGAATTTTGAATGTTGAAGGTTTTCCTGAGCTTAAAAATGTTTTACATTTTGATAGATTGCTTGCTCATTTGATTAGTATTAGTCAACTTTGTGATAATAATTTGCATGTAAAATTTGATAAAGAATCATGTGTATGTTCTTAATAAAGATGAAAATTGTCTAGGGCAGTAGATAATTATTATCTCATTGGAACAAATGTGTGTAATTTGTCAAAGAATGATGAAAATGTCTTATTGCATCAAAAATTGGGACATGCACATTATATATCAGTGAAGAGACTAATCAAAGTCGATGAAGTGAAAAGGATTACCAAAACTGAAGATTCAGAGTACTACTGTATGTGGACTATGCAAGAAAGGTAAGCAGGTAAGAGTGTTGCATAAAATGTTGTCACATTGTTCTACACATCAATGTTTCGAATTGTTTTGCACATGAATTTTATTGGTCCTATGAAAACTGAAAGCATTGTAGGCAAAATGTATTCACTTGTTGTGGTAGATGATTTTTCTAGATTTACCTGAATTGAGTTTTTAAGAGATATATCTGAAACATTAAATTGCTACATTTAAAATTCTCCATAAAAGGTTCAAAAATGTGTTTAACTTGAAAGTTGGCCGTATTAGAACTGATCATGCATGGTAGGGAATTTGGAAATAGCATGTTTAATGATTTTGATAAGAATGGTATTTTGCAAGAATATTCATCCCCTAAAACTCCACAACGGAATGTCTTTGCTGAAAGAAAGAATATAACTCTACAAGAAATGATAAGAGTCATGCTTACTTCTAAAAGTCTTGCTAAAAGATTTTGGGATGTAACATTGAATAAATCATGTCATATTATTGATATAGTTTATATTCGATCTGGTTCTATTGAAACACCTTATGAGATTTTGAACATTAGAAAACCAAATGTGAAATATTTTCATATATTTGGTTATGTGTGTTATATTCTGAATGATATGGATCAACTTCATAAGTTTGATTATAAAAGTGTAAGGTTTCTTTTTAGGCTATTCTAGAAATAGTAAAACTTATAGAGTTTATAACCTTAAGACTAACACTGATCAAGAATCTGTTAATGTTGTGTTTGATGATGATTAAGGTCTTACAGATGACAAAGATGAAGAAGAGGTATCACAAGTCACTGACAATTCTGAGAATTCACTGAAATCTGAAAATGTTGCACCGAATGTTAAGACATTTGGGTCAACATCTACAGAACAGTCAGTTGTACCTTTACAGAATAATCAGTATGTTCCCAAAACAAACCATTCTTCAAGAATTGGGAAAAGTCATCATTCTGACCAGATCATAGGTGATGCTACAGTTGGAGTGCAAACAAGAGGAAAAGTAAGAGCGAATAAGGTAGATGTGGTAAGAACAATATGCATGTCTTCTATTTGCAATGTTGTGAATGCACAGTGTTACTATTCTGAAATTGAACCTAAAAATGTTAATGAAGCATTAACTGATGAAAATTGGAATAATGCTATGCATGAAGAACTTGGTCAATTTAAAAGATTTGAAGTATGTACACTTGTTTCAAGACCTAGTCATACTAATGTCATTGGAATAAAGTGGATTTTAAAGAATAAAACTGATGAGTTTGGTAACACTTTTTAGGATTGAGACTAGATTAGTTGCATAAGGTTACACCCAAGTTGAGGTTATTGATTTTGATGAAACTTTTGCACATGTTGCTAGGATAGAATCTATTAGATTATTGCAAGTAATTGCATGTTTTATTGACATTAAACTTCATCAAATGGATGTATATGCTGCATTTCTAAATTGCATTTTGAATGAAGAAGCATATGTTGAACAACTTAAAGGATTTGAAGATCCATAATACCCTGATCATTTTGTTAGAGGAGAAACTGTTATAACTTTGTTCATTAAGCACACTGGAGAAGATTTACTTATTGCTCAAATATTTGTTGATGACATTGTGTTTGGTTCAACTTGTGTTAAAATGTTAACAAATTTGTTGAGACAATGACTGCAACATTTGAGATGAGTATGGTTGGAGACTTGAATTATTATTTTTCTTGGTCTTCAAATCAAGCAATGTAAGAATTGTATATTCTTCTCTCAAGGTAAGTATGCTAAGAACTTGGTTAAAATGTTTGATTTTGAAATTTAAAAAGTAATGAAAACTTCTATGAGATCTACTTTGAAACTTTGCAAAGACAATGTTGGTAAAGATGTTGATCCAACATTGTATAGGTCCATGATAAGAAGTTTACTTTATTTAACCTCTAATAGACAAGATATTATGCATAGTGTTTTTGTTTGTGCTAGGTACCAAGCTAATCCAAATGACTCTCACGTGAATGCAATGAAAAGAATTATCAAGTATGTTGCAGGTACAAGAGAACTTGGGATATGGTACAGTAAGGACACCAACAACACTTTGATTGGATACAGTGATAAGGATTGAGCATGAGATATGGATGACAAAAAGAGTAAGAGTAGATGATGTTTCTACATGGGAAATAATCTTGTGGTTAAGCAAGATGTTTCATACCAATGAAATTGAAATTGATATCCTTACAATTTTCTATGATAATATGAGTGCATAAACATTTCTAAAAAGTTATGTACAACACTCACTCACTAAACCCATTTGCATTAGAAAATTATTTTATGAGAGATTTAGTGGAGAAGAACACAGTGAAGTTGGAATACGTACCCACTGAAAATCATAATGATGATATATTTATTAAGGTCTTGACCTTGAGACATTCTTATCTTTGAGAAAATCTCTTGGAATGTGTAGTATCTTAATAATCCTAGATGGATGGTGTGTCACAAATGTCGTAGCATTTGAGACAACATCGTAAGGTTGTATAGTTGTTATAGATTTAATCTATTTCCTATTTCGTTGAATAATTCCTTTGTAAAATATTCTTGAATCTAAAATTTGTTGTGCAAAAATAAACATGTCTTACACCTCTCAAATGCATAAAAATGAGAATGTTATTAGCATACTAAAAGATGTACCAAATCACTGAGTAACTATGGAGCACGGAGTTCACTACTACAATGCCTTCTTTTCAAAAAGTGATATTTTGGTAAAAACATCAACATATTTGTAATCCATTAAGTAAGTATGGGGCACGGAGTTCGCTACTACAATGTACTCTATAGGAACAATGGATCAATACAAATTAGATGCTATAACACAAAAAGAAAAAATATGGTGCAACACAAATGAAGTAAATTCATGTAAAAACCGTGTTGAGGTGTATGTAACAGTTTTGAGCACAACATTAGATGATTCGATTATATTTTTATAAGTAGTAATTGTTTGATTATTTGTGGAAATTTATTTTATTTATTCCTGATTATACTAACCCACGTCTGTGTTTTATTTCAGATTATACACATTTAAATGTTAAATATTCTAGATTGTTCTTAATTTAATTAATTAATTATTTATGATTTTACCCACTACTTACCCATGATCTATTTTTGTGGCTAAGTTTATGGAGTATTATTGAATTTCTTCTAGAATCTTCCTTAGTTAGTTCTTATTTTTATACGTATTACTTCCAACTATGCATTCACTCCTATATTCTTCTTATAACATGATATACTAAGCATTACATTTTTTCGAGTGATTTGAGTATTGCATTTTAAGATTTGTTAAAGCCTTGTGTGTCTCGATATTGTGATTATCTTTTCGATTTCTTGGTGCTCTAATGACAGGAAACAAAGAAACTACCTCACCACACTCAAACTCCCACGAAACCGTCATCTCCATCTCTCTCAACCTTAATAGTTTCGCTTGCATGGCCGTTTCACACCAAATCGCACCAACTGCTACCAGAAAAGCTGAAACACTTACCCAAACAACTCCAGTTACACCCATTCCTACAACTGCTCATATTCAACTCGATTCGACCCTTAACGAGCTGAACCAAGCTGTTGAGAATATGTCTCAATCGAATGTGAATTCTGAGAATCTATTTCTTACTATTGGAAATACGTCCATTGATATTTCTCACTACTGAAAACCGAAAAACTCACCACTACACTTGATTCATTCACCTCATAAAAGCCCCAATTTCTATGTCCTAATACTGAAATAGAGGCAATTGTCTCGAATGCTACCTCTCTGGGGGAGATTGAAAAAGAAATTGATGATTTTCCTGTTGCTGAGCAGAATGAGTATGCAAATGCTGAGACATCCGATTCTGAGGACGCTCAAATGAAGGAGATCGACGTGAATGCTAACTCAGGTTAAACTAACTCTTATCTTTCTATACTGATAAATCTGAATAAATTGCATTTAGGAAGAATGTTGAGAAAGAAAAGAGAAGAAGAAGCCTTGTTCAACGAAGGAGATCCGACTATGTGTTCACTAAAGTTGATTACTCTAACTCACTGAGGAGAAGAAAGGAAGTAGTGTTGATGATGAACCGATTCAAGTTCTTTTCTTAATCGGAGGAAGAAAATGTGGTTACTGAGAAATGAGTCAAAAGGAAGTATGATCCAAAGGGAAAGATGGTTGCTGCTGAACGAGACTTGCCCAAAGGAATTGAAAATTCTGATCCAGATGATAATCACACTGTGCGTGAGATTAAGAAGATTCTGAGGAAGAATGCTGCATCAAATGCTGAAGCAAGTGTCGCAACACCAGACCCTGATGACAGTAAAAGTGATGATTCTGAGAAGAGCAGTAGTAAGGACTCTGAATCAGCTGAGTAAATAAATTCTAAAGGAGGTAATTCTGATCCTGATAACAATTCTTAGATTGACAGGTTAGTTGCTAAAATCACTAAGCTATCTTGATGAAAGTTGTTAATAGAAAAGAGAATTAACATTGCTGATTTTCCTGATAATGATTCTGAAACTGATAGGTTAGTTGCTAAAATCACTAAGCTATCTAGATGAAAATTGTTAAAGGAAAAGAGAATTAACACCGCTGATTTTGAGAGTAAAAGATTGATACAATTTTTTATTGAAAGAGAATTGTTGAAAGCTGTAACTTTGAGTGATATTTTTATGTTTGATTGGGTATATGTATTTTTATGCTTGACTTAGGAAGAGTACGGGTAGACGTAGCTATAAATGATATGAGAATGTACAATTTAGGGGGAGATTAGTTTCACTTACTTCGGAATTGATTAATGATCTCTTAGAGATAGAGCTTGTGATTGATGAAGATGAACATGATTTGAACTTGGTTGCTACTTCTATAACTTGGGGTAGATTAACTAGGTGACATATTTTTATGCTTGCTAAAGATCACACATCTATATACTCTGTACTCCATAAATTGATTGACTACAATTGGATACCCTATACATATTCCACTAAGGTGACTAAGGATCAAGCTATATTGTTGTATAAGATTTTTGTGTTGAAGAATTTCAATCTGGATTTAACTATTTTCACCACATGCAGTTTATTGTGATATTTATTATAAAGGGGTTCTACCTTATCATTTGCTGATATGTTCATACCTCAAGAGGCATGAATTTTTAAACCTAAGGAAACTGAGGTTATTAGAGGCAAGGTACCCTTGATGACTATCTCACATGCTCTGTTACTTGGTGAAAGGAATGTTGATTTGCTTTGTTACAAAATTCAGATGGTTCTGATCACAGAGATGCTCTTATTCCAGTTCGACCAGCTCCAGCAAGACCTGAACAGAGAAATGCTACACTGAATGTGAACACATTGGCGGTCACATTGGTCAAAATATATCTGTTTCCAGATCTTTTATTTTACTTCAACTGAAATGTTTACAGGACTCTATTGATGGGCTTCAGTTTCTTAAAGTCCAGTGGTTATAGACGCTTTCTACTACCACAGGGGGAGAAACACCATCAACTTCTGGGGTTCGAAGTGAAGAGCTCCATGGAGATGTATCGGAAGTTGATTGTGTACCTGATGCTATTCATGAAGAGACTGTTGAACCAGATGTTGTAGTTCACTTTGCTACAACGTGCAATGTTGTTGAAGAGAATGAGGATTAATTTGCTGATGCTGATGAACGTATGGATGTTCTTTATGACATCTAAACAGGTTATGGTAACAACTAAACAGGTTGATACAAGACAGGGGGAGGGCTGAACATTATAAGTGATTATGTGTAGGAACATGATGCTGCAGCTGTTGTTACAGCAATATATGTCACATGTTTAGTTTCTTAAGTATTTGTGCCTTTTTATACTTCCCTTGATCTTATGCATTGTTGTTACTGTGTTTAAGTTGATTTACAGACTTTGTTTTTACTTTCTAGTTGATAGGTTGTCTTTTATTCAACTTGCTTAATTGGTTTGCATTTATGATAACAGATTACTGCTTATATGCTTAAATTGTTTTCTTACTTATCATTATTTGCTTACTGCATGTTGTATATGTTAGTTGTTTATTGTATTTGTTTTTTCCCTAACTTTGCTCTATTTTCAGTTTGCTTAAACTGTTTGCCTTAAAGAATTATTCTTAATTGCTTACTACTTGCAGATTTTAGGTCTTTGTTAGTTGTTGTTTGATTTGTCTTTCTAACTTGTCTTACTATTCAATTGGCTTAAATTTGTTTTCTTTTGAAAATATAATTTAGAAGTACACTTCTCTTTAATTCTCATATGCTTACTGCCTATTGATAATATAAGTCTAGTTTTGTTTGTCTTTAGGTCTGTGTAGTTCTTTTGTATTTCATTTTTGTTTTTGCTCTGATTTCTGTTTGTTTGAGTCTTACTTAAATCTTAAGTTTTCTTCCAAATCCAACTTATGATTTTAGTAAATTACTTATGTTGTGAATAAGTGTACTTGTTGGGAATAAAATGAGATATGTTTTGATTAAATACCAAAACCCCTGAGACATGCCTAAGTCAAGTTGACTATGTTCTAGAGATGATAGAACATATAGTATAAGGCTAGATGAGAAGTTGATATGTTAGGCAGCTCTTAATTATTTAGATGCACAATGAGAGGGGGAACATATGCTTTGAAGATCATCAAGAACAAGCCCCCCCAAGGCTCAAATTTTGGAACAACCACTAAAGCTCAAGAATACTGATCAGGAGAGTTGTCCAGAGAAGTTGTCTCTGCACAACTAAAGCAAGAACAAAGGTTCTGAAGCTCAAAAGACCAAGTATATTCAAATGCTCTGATAAGGAGAACTGTCCAGAGAGATTGTCTATGTGCAAGAACAAAAGTTCTAAAGCTCAAAGGCCAAGCATGCTGATCAGGAGAGTTGTCCAGAGAAGTTGTCTCAACATAATCAAGATCAAGTACTCTGAATGTGCTTGAGGCCAACTATGCTGAAGAAATAAGAGACAATCACACCTTAAAGAACTACAATGAATCATGCTAAAATCACCTTCAAGTGAAGCAAAGGATAAGAGTCAAGTCATCTGAAGAAGAGCTAGCCAACCTTGCTGATAAGCAAGACTGCTGATAGTGATAAGGAGAGTTGTCCAGTTGATGAGGAATGTTGTCCTATCATTGGATCAACCTTCAGAAGCCATGTCCATGTCCTAGCAAGAGAATCTGAAAGTCAGATATTGGGAAGAGTGCCGCAGAATGAAGACAAAGCTTATACAACCGTTTATTTCCCAAATAAGGACATGTCATTATCAAGAATCTGTCTTCCAGTTTGAAGAACTCAAGGAAGACATTTATAGCAATTTGGGACTGCCTTTCCAACGGGCAAATCCTCAAATTTGTCTATAAATACAAGAAGTGTGAAGACCATTTGAAGCATCAATTCTACATCCAACTGAGCAATCATTCTGAAAGCTTCAAAGTCCTCAAAAGACATTCTTAGTCTTGAAACACTTCTTCTAAGCTGAACTTACTGTATATCCATACAAAGCTTAGAGAGATATCCTATCCTTATACACTGATCTTCATTGTAAATGATATCTCATTAGTTGGAACCTTACTTCAACCCTTACCCCTTTCAAGTGAGAAAGTGAGAAGGTTGTAGTAGTAGAAGTGGTAGGAGCTGACTGTTGAGAGAAGAACAGTTCAGTTCTGAGTTGAGAAGAGGGTACTAGGACTCTAGACATCCTAGGGATCAATTCACCAAGGAGAGGTGTTATTGATCAAGTGCACCTTGGCACTATAAAACAAGTTAAATCCAAGAGTGAAGGAATTATCCTGTTAAATAAGGGAAAGTGGATGTAGGAGCTTGAGTCTCTGAACCACTATAAACTCTTGTGTTGATTTACTTTACAAGTACTTGCATACATTCAACACTGCACACAAACTGATTCTTCAAAGAACCTATATTCAAAGATTGTGCAAAAACTGTATTGGACAAGTTCCCTGAAAACTGGACTGTATTGAATTGACAAAGTGATTTCAGAAACTAAAGGAGTCTAAACTACAAGGGCCAACCACTATTCCGCACATATAACTCCTCTAGATAGTTACTCAACTAAGTACTCAATAATATTTAGTAGTTTGATTATCTTAGAAGAGTTAATCATCTTCAGCAGAGTTGTCCAAGACAACATTGCTGAGCTCTGGTTTGTTCAAAAGTTGAAAAGAATTGCATACAAGTGTATTCCCCCCCCCATACACTTGTTATATACTCCTTTCAGGACCAACAATACTGTTTATACTTGTTCTATTTTGGATAAAATTATCTTGATCTTATGGCACGGATCATTATAAGATTATCCTTGATCTTCATTCGATTTGATCTAACGGTTACAACAGGTATTGTCTTGACTAGTGCTTAACAATGATGTCAACCTCAACTAAGTACATAATACTCAGTATGTATAGAAATATATGTGCATCAGGTGTGTTGTAGTCGAAAGGTCAAATTGGGGGAGATTGTAGATGTTGTTAATTCTTAAATGTATCAACATTCTCAACAACATCTTAATATGACCTTCCGAGATTTTTTCTAAGTCTTTTCTAAAATGCTACATTAAATGTTGATCTAAATGATGTCGCATTTCTGGCAGGATCTAGAAGCTTCTACAAGGATCTGGAACCTAGAAGATTCCAGAACCTAAGAGAACGTGCTAGAAGTGCTAGAAGAGCCTGGAAGCAGCTTAGAACGACCTGAAACATTGTGAAAAGATCTAGAAGGATCATGGAAGTTGAGATCCTAAAAAATAGGACCTCAATGTGGAAGCCTCTAGAATTCGCACCTCACATCTATAAATACCGATTGAAGGCTTCATAATTCAGTGTATTCTACTCGATCAATCTCCTAGACCGAGCGTTCATCCCTGTTAGGAGTTGTGGCCAGTAGTTTTACCTTTTAGTTCATACGAAGTATCCCACCCGTATGGCTGTGTGTCTTCTTATCTATTGAGAGTGTAATCATTAGATAGACTAGGCATTTCGACAGTGTATAATTTATACACTTAGTTCGTTTTCAAAACTTGGCACCTGCCTCGTTTGTAGTTTCGTTGTGAAAGTTATTGTTGTAACATTTCACACAACATTTGTACTTGAAGATAAGTATTGATTTACGCCATAAGGCAGACATAGATTTTTATTTATAAAATCTATGTTAAAAGTATTTCCATTGTGTCTCGTTTGTTTTTAGTGTTTCAAGTCTTCTGATGTGTATCTTAATTTCTGATATTCTGTTAGAGTTAGTGTTGCACTATTTGTCTCAACATTCTGTGCAACATTTATCTACTTATACTTAAACACTTTTATACACCCCAGCACACTTTCAAAGTATATTCCACAATCATGTCAATTCTATGAAAATTCATATAAATCAATTAAAAAAAATCAGTCAAACTCTCCATGGACTCTATTGATTTTATAAATCCACGTACTTTTTAAATTAAAAAAAATCCAATAAAATTCCAATTTAATACACCTCATCAACAAACAACAATTATATACAAATGATTTTAAGCCCATGATTAATAATTTATATAAATTTTGGCATCATATCCATTTGAATTATACTCCCTCCGTTTTTTTTAAATGATGTTTTAGACATTTTCTCTTGTACATAATTAAATGATATTTTATAATTTTTACACTATTATTTCAATTATACCCTCTTTTAACTTTAGAAAGAATTGAAATTTAATGTGCAGCTAGGATCTCGGTTCTAGTTAATGGAGAGCCGAAAGGCTACTTTTCTTGTACGAGGGGTGTCCGTCAAGGTGATCCTTTATCTCCTTTATTGTTTTGTATCACGAAGGAGGCTCTTGGAAGATGGATCGATTGGGAGACAGACAGAGGTAGACTTCAGCCCATTCGTAATGTCTCCCGCTACCTCTTCTACGCGGATGACATCATGATATTCTTACGGGCCATAGAGGCTAATGCCAGGAACCTGCACTCCATCTTGCAAGGGTATGGGCGACTGTCGGGTCAGATTTACAGTCCTTCGAAGTCTAGGGTGTTCTTTGGGAGAGCTGTACCTCGGAGGCTACGTCGTAGGACACGCATGATTACTGGCATTGCTGAGGGCTCACTCCCCTTCACATACCTGGGGGTTCTAATATTCCGCGGTAGTCCAAGGAAAGCACATTTACAACCAGTTGCAGATTCTGTCATAGCTAACTTTAGCAGGTGGAAGGGTAGCACTTTGTCCCTTGCCGGCCGTCGTTGCCTGATTAACTCAGTCATTACGGCCTCTTTGGTACATTCGATGATGGTCTACAAATGACCCAGTTCTTTGCTACGACAGGTGGAGTCGGCTATGAGAAACTTCCTTTGGAAGAGGGATGTGAACCGCAAGAATGGGGCTTGTTCGGTTTCTTGGCAGCGAGTCTATGCCCCTTTGGGGGAAGGGGGACTTGGGGTTCGTTCTATACGACTGGCGAATGCCTCATTTCTCTGTAAGCTGAGTTGGGATATTCTTCAGAACAAATCGCCAGATACGGAGCTCTTGCATCGAAGACACTTTAATTCAGAGCACATGCTGAGACCTTATGGTAGAGTCTCTTCTATTGGACCTGACCTTCGTCCGCATGATACAAGACTTAGGGATGGGTCGAGGTGGCTGATTGGTAGAGAATCTCGTATCAGCTTTTGGCACGACAATTGGCTCGGTTATACTATCTTTGAGAGGATGGGTCTGCCTGACTGGTTCGCTCCTACCCTCACTTCCACGGTTGGGGATATCTTCTACGATGATTGCTGGCACTTTTCGAGTTGCTTTATCATGAGATTTACAGAGATTGTCAGGGATATCCTGCAGATCACGGTGCTTAGGGGACCTGACAAACGTATTTGGGAGGGCTCCCTTTCAGGAGAACTCTCCTCCAGCATGGCATATGATTTGCTTAGATCACCCTTACCCAGGCTTGGTTGGGCATCATGGATTTGGGGCACCTTCATACCAATGTGTCGATCCACTACGATTTGGAGAGCAGTTTGGGGCAAGTTGCCCACGGCGGATTGGCTCTCGTCTTTTTGGATTCAGGGTCCGTCGATTTGTGTGCCCTGTGCCGCGGGAATTCTGAGTCGCTAGACCATCTGCTTGCCCATTGTCCGTTCACGTTGGAGATTTTACGCAACTTGACTCACATGTTTGGGATCACGATTCACACAGGGGTCAGCTTCCTAGACATCTTCCTTCAGGCCACTAGAGTTCAGTTGGGTCCGCAGTCTTTGGAGGTGTGGAGGGCGGGCTTCGTCACTTCTATTTGGGCCGTTTAGACTCTGTGGAATAGGGTAATATTCAATGGGGTTTCGCCCTCTGTTAAGAGATGTATGGCTCAGATCATTTTAGGCATTAAGGAGGCCAACAACATAGCTAAGGGTTTTTCAGACGACATAGTGCGGGATCTACTGATTGCTAGGGCTCTTGGTATTTCGAGCAGACACAGGCCAACGAGACAAGGTTCATCTGTGATTTGGTTCCCGCCTGATCCGGGTTGGTACAAGGTTAACACGGACGGTAGTGCCTCTTCTTCCCCGGGTAATCTGCATGCGGGGGCGGTATTCAGGACCTTCAGGGGATTTTTCGTGGCTGCGGTCGCTACTAAGGTGGGTTGGGGTATCCCTTTTGAGGCTGAGTTAGCAGCGGTACTTATGGCCATCAAGTATGCACATGATCAGGGATGACACTTCCTTTGGATTGAGTCGGATTCGACACTCACGATTGACACTTTTATGAGCACCAATCCCTCTATTTCTTGGCGTCTGCAAGGCCTTTGGAGCCAGATCCACCCTCTTACACAGGACATGCACATCAGATACTCACACGTCTTTAGAGAGGCCAACCAGGCGGCGGATGTTGTGGCCAAGACTGGCCTTGATTGTGTCTGGAGAGGCTACCCACCAGACTTTTTACTCTCATTTCTGCATAATGATTTATATACTGCTTTCTATAGACATTGATTTTTAGAGGAGTGTACCTTTTTCCTTGACCTGGGTTTTATCCCTAAGGAGGGTTTTCCCAGGCAAGGTTTTAATGGCACTCCGGCCTCTGGCTCGACATGTGAGCTTATGGTCCTAGATTTCTTTTCTTGTTTTATATGATCTACCTTTTATTGTCCTCTATTATCTAACGGTCAATACATACCCTTTCTTAATTCTAACAAATTACTCTAAAACATCATTTAAAAAAAACGGAGGGAGTATTTCTTAATTATAGTTCTTAAATAAGTATATTTTTTTGGAAAAAGCCATAGGATTAATAAGAATATGAGTACAAGGGGTACTCAACCCTTACAAATCCAAGAAAATGAAAGAACACAAAGTAAAGAGATACACTAATTTTCTTAGTAAAGAGATGCAGTAATTTTCTTCCATGCACAGCAGTGGGTTATTCATCCAATCTATAATACTATAGTGGTTCCTGCCTCTACCTTTCACTTTATTCCACTTCTAGATTCTCATACAACATAAGTAAAAACAATCTTTCAAACTTGGTTGAGTTCCATTAAAGATAACAACATTCCTGCAAGCCCATATTCCCCAAACAAAACCCACCCAAATAGCATTCCACACACTTGTCTTTACTTTCTTCGGTTTAGCTTCGGCAAACATGAGGAAATTAACTATGGCAGAGCAATGGCCAGACGAAGAGATGCCCAACTAGCCTCTCTGCTTAGCCCACAGTTCGTAAGCAAAAGAGCATCCCCCGAAGAGGTAGTTTTCATTCTCCTCCTCGTTATGGCATAAATTACATGTGATGTTGCCAAGATTGATGCCTCTTCTCGCTAGATTAGCTTTTGTAGCCGTCCTCCCGAGGAAGACTTTCCACGCCAAGATCTTGAACTTTTCTAGTGTGTTAGCCTTCCATAACTCCTTCCATGTCATCTCCTCGTTCTGATTTTCACTTGATGTTGCGATACGTCGACGCAACAAAATAGGCTCCTTCACCCTCCAGCTTCCACCTCCATTTATCTTCTCTTCCTTCCTCTGGTTTGTACCTGTCCAACATAGTGTAAAAGTTGTTAACAATTTCCTTTTCCCACTCAAACATATTTCTTCTCCACTCAAGATTCCATACCCAAACCCCATCGTCCCTCCAATGTCATAGTTCTCTCACACACCTCCCCTTATCCCTAGACAACATGAATAGCCCAGGGAAAGAAGTACACAAAGACCTCTCACCACACCAAGTATCGCCCATAAAATTGATACTCGCCCCGTCCCCCATGGACTTCACTAAGTTCTCACTAATTCACTCGCCCGTAACCCCACTCTCAATGTTGAGCACATCCCTCATCCACCCCGATAGTTTGTTCCTCCCTTTTCTACCCTCTCTCCACCAACCCCCCCCCCTCCCGTTAATCACGTTATCATCATATCTAGATACCAAAACTTTGTGCCACAAATGATCCATATCCTTAGCTAACCTCCAGTGCCATTTTCCTAGTAGTGCTAAGTTAAACGACTCAATTTTCCTAATCCCCAAACCCCTATTAGACTTGTTCTCACACACCCTATCCCACTTGACCCAACATATTTTGCTCTTCTCATCGCACGATCCCCAAAGGAATCTTTTCTGTAGGTTTGTGAGGGTACGAATCATTTTTTGGGGAGCATGGTAGAGAGAAAGGGTAAAGGTAGGGGTTGCGTTAAGAACCGCGTTGGTAAGAGTGACACGTCCTGCCATTGACAAATTCCTGGTTTTCCATTGGCTTAGCCTCTTATTGAACTTAGCGAAGATTGGTTCCCACACTCTAGGGTCTCTAGCTGAGGTTCCAACAAGGATGTCAAGATATGTAAAAGGCAATTTTCCTCTGGCACAATTAAGTAGGCGGCCTGCACCCATTTCCAAGCTATCGTCTTTGTTAAAAGAATACAAAGTGCTTTTAGAATAGTTTATAACCAGGCCCATGAGAATCTCCACCCATCTCAAAACAGCTTTAAGTGCCACCAGACTGCTCATACTTCCCTCCCCAACAAAGATAGTGTCATCGGCAAATTGGAGAAGACTTACTTCCACGTTGTCGTTGCCTATCTTTACTGGTTTATACAGATTTCGTTCCACTGCCCTTTGCACTAGCGCTCTCACCCCCTCGACAGAAATAAGGAACAGAAAAGGCGAGATTGGATCCCCTTGACGGAGGCCTTTGGATGGGAAGAACTCCTCCGTCGGGCTCCCATTCACAAGTATCGAGGCTGACGCTGATCTGAGGCATTCTCTTATCCAGCCCCCCCACTTACCACAAAAGTTCATCCTCTCCATAATGTGATCGATAAATTCCCAATGAATAGAATCATAGGCTTTAGAAAAATCAACTTTGAATATTGCAGCTTCCTTTTTAAGCTTTCGAACTTCATCTATGACTTCATTTATAATCACGATTCCGTCCAGCAGTTGTCTCTTGGTAACAAAAGCAGTTTGTTTTTGTGAGATGACTTTTTCCATGACTCTACTGATTCTGTTTGCCAGCAGCTTGGAAACTATTTTGTACATGCTTCCCACGAGTGAAATAGGCATATACTCCTCAATCCGAGTCGAGTTTTGGAGCTTAGGGATGAGGATGATGAAGGACGCATTGCACCTTTTGCCCAGCTTGTTGGTAGCTCCGAATTCCTTGACCTAGTTCACAATATCACCCTTAACTATCTCCCATGACTATTTAATGAACTTAAAATTGAAACCATCCGGCCCAGGGCTCTTGTCTGAACCACACTGCCACACTGCCCTCTTTACCTCCTCTTCCGTGAACTCTTTAACCAGCCAGTCTCTTTCATTGTTTCAGAGTCTTCTAAATGGGATAGTGCCAAGAGATGGGCAACTATGCCATTGGTTCCTGGTGAACGCCTCCTGGTAAAAAGCGTGAATTGCTTTTTTAGTTTTTTCCACACCTTGAATCTACTGGCCCTTGATAAAAATACCGTCAATCTCGTTGGCTTTTCTTCTTTGATTGACCATAGCGTGGAAAGACTTAGAGTTCTCGTCCCCCTATTTAATCCAAGTAGCTCTGGTTGTTTGGTGGAGGAGCGTGCTTTTCCTCATTTTGTTGTCTTTGATAGTTTGTCTACACTGTTTTATCTGGAGAATCTCGTTATCCTGGAGCTCACCAATTTCTGCTTTTTTGTCCAAGCCTTTGATCCTTTTGATTGCCTCCTCCGTTTCCTTGTCCTGCTCTTTGTCCACCATCTTTCCCCAAGCTTTCGGGTCATTTTTAGGAATTTCAGTTTCTGTTTAATCTTGAAACCTTCACTACCAGCCACTGCATAATTCTTCCACTTGCCCACCATAAAATTGAGGCAATCTTTATTGAGGAGCCAATAGTTCTTGAATCTGAAGGGCTTAGGTCCCCAATTAATATTCCTCTTCCTGATTACCAGCGCACAATGATCAAACGAGTTCTTGGCAAGGCCCACAGGGATGCATCGATCCAATGAGCAAGGCCCTGGGGGTTGACCAATGCCCTGTCAATTTTCGACATGGTCGTTCCGTCGTCCTTGTACCACGTATATTTCCTCCCAGAAAGCTTGAGTTATTCCAGACCACAATCAGAGATGAACTCCTCAAATTTAAGGCACTCAGACAGGGGTGTGGAGAGGCCTGCCCCCCTGCGTTCTGAGGGGTTTCTGACTGTGTTGAAATCCCCCAAAAAGCAAAGGATACCTTCAAAATTGAGAAAGACAGATTTCCATTCCTCAAAAATTGCATACCTTTCAGTGCGGGTACAAGGCATATACACATTAACCATCGAACATTTAACCTTGTTTGGGCCCCAAAGCCCCTTTACCTCCAGTGCCCCGCCCCTCGTAGCACCCTTCCATCGTGAAAGCAGGCCTTTTCCATGTGCATAACAGTCCGTCTGAGGCACCATTAGACTCCATATTTGTTTCTTGGATGCAAACAAACTCCGCCCGTTCTCTCGCGATGTGCTCCTTAATCTCATTCTTCTTCACTCGACCTCCGAAACCCCTTATATTGTAGGTTAGAACTATCATTACAAACCAACAATTAATTCCTCCTCTGTCCCCCAACCTATACTTTTCAGGTATGCCGATTTATCCCTCAGTTCCATGTTGGTCAGTTTTTGCAGTAGCTCCTCTTTATTGCTTGAGAAATCTAGGCCCATATTTTTTCCTATCTCCACGATTTGCAGGGCCTCCTCTCTTGCCTTCTTGCTTGCCGACTAAAGGTTGCAGTTTGCGATCCCAGAGTCGCTAATTGAGGCTCCAGATCCACCGTCCGATTGCCCACTAGCTGGGGTTGAAGATCGATTCGTAGATGGCGTGGGTAAGCCGTCAAGACTTCCCCTGACATTAATGTCATTTTCTAGATTCTTGACAAAAACGCCCTAATTTTTCATCTCGATTTTTTTCAGACTCCTTTTCGACGGTTTCTTTCCTCTTCTTTTTTGGGGCTTTCCTTGGAGTGCTAGATTAGGGTTCAGAATTGGGGTGGGCTGATAAGGGCCTGGGACCGGGTGTCTCTTGGTGCGAGCTGAAGTTGTAGGGCCACAAATGTCCGTTGCCGATGGTTCGGGCCCATCACTTGGCCTGGTCTGCTCCACCCTTGAGGGGTCATCAGGGTTTGGGAGGCCCATCTACACATTTAATTAATGGCCCACCTTCTCCCTTATTTCTTCTAGGGCCTCCAAAGGTTCGACACAATGGGCTTCTCTTCCTGAAAAAACAACATGCCCACATTCTTTCGAGCTAACAGGCCCATCCTTCTCTCCGCGGGCGGACCCACCCATAGTCTTAAAGTTTATCGGGCATGGGTCGGGTAGGTCAGGTTCTGACCCGTCCGAGTCACTTCTCGGTCCCACTTGACTGTTGGGATTCTTAGGTTCCCGCATGGCATCAAAATCGGGGTTCGAGGTAGTATGATTCGATAAGCAATGTTCTAGAATTCTTGTATCTTGTGTCGCCGCCTTCCTACATTCAATTTCATCGTGTTCTGTGTTTCCGTCGTTAGGAACATTCTTCTCGGGGGTATTCTCAATCTCCGACGACTCCTCTGTCTCCCCAAAATTTCCTTGGTGCAGGTCTCCGGCAACAACGAACGAGGAGTCTGAAAAAAATGATGATTCTGAGTCGTCTTCCGACTTTTCGTCTTCCTCTCCGACAAATACATCTAAGGGGGTTGAGTCCCGAAAGAATCCTGGCACACTTCCACCTATCTCACGAATTCTAATGCGAAACAAATCCCCCTTCTCACCAAGAGTCGTGGACTTTTCAATCCAATCTGGGCTCCTAGTGTCAATCAACACTAACCCTTTATCCATTCTCTCCTTGTTGGCTATGCACTTGGAAACTGAAACGGTAGATCCGCAGGCGTTGCCTAATTGAGTGAACGTCTTGACGTTCCAAAGATGAATAGGTACCCCCCAAATATTTATCCAGGTTTGCCTGCAATCCTCCTCAGGAACTCTCGTCCATTGTCTGATATCCACGAACATTTTTCTTAACCAGGAGGGATCCTCGTCCCTTAGCGTTCCCAGGCTCCCAGACTTGGTTTCAGAAAGAAGAACCTTCCCTTCCAATACCTGGACTCTGACCTCGCAGTGCCCTCTTAGGTATAACTCTCGTTGGGTAAGTTCGTTGCTCCAATTTTCTTTTAGCGTTCCTACACAGCAGGACGTTGCCCACTTGAGATCCTCTACGTCTCCATCAATAATGATGGAGACGTGTCATTATCTCATAGGATGACACATTTTGACCGCAACACCCACAAATAACGCATATACACAAAATATAAAATGAAAAGAAATATCATGACCACAACCATAAAAATCGGTAATTTCAACTTTAAAAAAGAGAAACCAGAAAATCAGAAAATTTATCATGGATTTGGGATAAGTTCATTAGTTTATTTTTTTTTTTTTTTTGAGGATTTTTAGGTTTTAGGCCGATGTTTTTTTTCTTTCTTTTGAATGATTTGTTGATTTTAATATTTTTTTTTTAAAGAGAAGAATTTGATTGAGTTTGAGAAGTAGAGGAAGTAGTGGAGAAGAATCCAAGTTTTATTTTTAAATTTTTTTTTTATTGCTTGTACTTTATTTTTTTTGGCGGTAAAATGTTGGTAAAATGACAACATTTTACGTGGTTTTTTTTAGTTCACTATTTTACAATATTAATTTATCGGTTAATATTTATTTAATTATTTAAAAAAAGTAATTTAGTTTACTCATTTATCCCGTATTTATTTTGAACTGTTTCCTCTCTATATTTAATTATATATATACTGATACATCATATAGTAAAATTATGCATGCATTTACTTGTAGTTAGAAATGGTAAGGAAAAAAAATCTACATTGTTTTAGTGCACGATTGTATTGGTATAATTTATGAATTTATTTTATTTTACATAAAATATGTGCACTAGTATTTTACAATAATCTCTAGAATTCACGTTAAATTTTTAAACTTTAACAAAATTCCAGATATTTTCTAATTTTTATACCCATCAATATTTTTGTAAAATTAAAGTTATTGATAATATTGATATTTTCTTCATTGGTTAATATATTCTCAAAATCTTATTTATGGCTGAAATTTATTACCATGCTAGCTAGATGCACTTATTATTGACAAATATTATTTTATTAGGTCAAATATTGAAACAGTTTTCTCTTTTCTACATAATTTGTTTATTTATATATTATTTTTCATTTTCAAATGTACTACTGCATAATTTTTTAGTTGATGGATAAAATATTCTTCACAAAGAAAAGAACAATTTTTTTTATTTTTTTTGGTAATTAAGGTATGCAATATTTTAATTAAGATAGATATATTAATATATGAAGCCGGATTAATAGAATATATATGTACAAGTTTACAACTTTGCAAAAAGAATAATATAATTTACCGTATGGAAGGTTTTTACTCTAAATAAATCCAAAAATACTACTCTTCCCATTTTTAATTAAGTGTCACATTAACATTTTTCAATAAATTAAGATATTAAATTATGGATCATATTATTTTTTATTAATTACAAATAATTTTGATATTAAATTTTTGTAAGGTAATAAATGTGATCAATAATGTAGTAGATGGTATTCATATATACAATATTTTGGAAAGCAATGAAAACTACGAGAATAGTGAACAATTTAATTTTAAAGTAAGACTCAAGAAAAAAAAAAATCATGGTAAAGATAATTATGAAATTTATTCATAAAAAATATAATGTATAAGGTAAAATGGTCAGAATTAAAGAAAAAAAAATACAGAATAACTTATTTTAAAAATACTAAAAAAGATAAAGTGACATTTAATAAAAAAAATGGAAGGAGTATTAAGTTTGATATCAAAATCAAATAATCCATATATTATGGTCTCAAAATATTTCATGGAAATAAGCTTGAGAATTTAGCCCCCAATCGCATGGGCCTTTCCCTATAACCTAAGCCCACAAATTACTTAAAAATACTCATAAAGCTGCACGGACTCACGGGTTTGTTATTTTTTATTTTTATATATTATTTGTTTTATTTTATTATTTGTTAATTTGTTATTTTAATTATTGAATGGAAGATGAATTTTTTAAGGGTTGTTGTATATTGAAAAAGTGATTTGCCAAGATGTTCAACATAAATTCACTTATAGATGATTTTTTAAACTTGATAGTGTATAATTTAAATTTAATTACTTTAAATTTTACTGTTTCCACCCCCAATAAATAATCCATATGTTATTTTTGTCATAATTTAAAATAGTGAATTATATTGAAGTTTTTTTATTATTTAACTATTATAATAACAATTAATAACGTGTAATATTCTCTATAATTCATCTCTTCATTCGACGATTCAAAACAAAATTTTAATTGATGGAAAGGTATTTCTTGAAGCTGCTAGATCTCAAGTTTTTAAAAATATTTAATCAGGGCAACCCCAAACTTTTGAAGCCAAGACTTTTCACATGCGACTTTTGTAACAATTTTTTTTGACATATCGATCACTAAGAAGCCTTCAATGGAACGTTAAATATGCAACGTTTTGACGGAATCCATGATTCATCAAAAACCTTACTCCTCCTACCAAACTTTGTGGTCGTCATCGTCAACGAATTAAAGGCGATGATGACGATGGCAACCACGAAGTTTGGTAGGAAGTGTAAGGTTTCTGAATCATGAATTCCGTCAGAACGTCATGTGGCATATTTAACGTTTTATTGAAACGTGATGGAGATAATGATGCAGATCAATGGGCGTTGAATTAATTGGGAGCTTTGACCCGAAAAGAATAATTGAGGATTATGCTCCAATTACGTCATTTTCTTATTTTGTTAATTTATTTCCTTATTTATTGTTCAATTATTGTAATAAAGCCCACGGATACTTATGGGCCTTTTTAGGGTTTTCAGATTTTGAACCTTATTTATAGTTCGTATTTTTACATTGTAAGGAGAGTTGATTTGAATATAAAATATTGGGTTTTATTCCTTTTGACGTGTTTTATTTGTGTTCTTCCAGTATTCATTTTGAATCAATGGATTATCACTTTTAATCTCGTTTACGTATCTTCCGGGTATTCGTAGAATCAACGGATTTACGCGTGTATCGTGCTTCCGCCTGCATCAAAAGGCACTTGATGAAAAGTCGAGTAGGGATAGTAGGGGTACCTTGGGTGGTCGTAAGGCGACAAGGCATCATTAACTGCCGTTTGATCCGCCACGATGTGGTGGTGCTTTACCTCTCTTGTTTATGGGCTTTCTGATGGCTTTCCCGTGATTGAGATGTCAAAAAATTCCTTTTACAAAAGTTTGCAAAAGTGTAGTGGCTTCGAGGAAGATCCTTCCATCAATTAAACAATATTGTTCGTTTGAATTGAAATTGGAATCAAGAGATTATTTATTGAGAATATTACCTATTATTATTGTGGTTAAATAATAAGAGAAATCAATGATTATGGAAAAAGATCTAAACATGCTATTAGAGGAAATAGTTGACTAGTTCCATTGATTTTGTATTTAGTCTAGATATTCTTGTGCATTGTTGTATTTATCCTTTTGATTTGGTTTCCATGATTTACGGACCCATCTATTGTAATTCTTCTATATAATAGATAATATACTCTCATCACCGATTTAAGTGTGATTGATTATTCACTCCAATATGGTATCAGCCTTTTTCACCTAAAAACCCTGGAATATTTTCTCTCCCGCTAATCCCAAAATTTTCGGTCTTCTTCTCTCTTTCACGCCGATCTCTCCTTTATCCCTCACAGTACACTTGCTACCAACTCTCTCCGATCAGTAATGGCCGCGCCCACCGCCCCTGATCCGATGCCGATCACCGCTATGATCAGCCTTGTTCCGATCCGCCTCTCTGCCTCTACTTACCTCTTGTGGTACAGTCAATTCCAGCCCTTACTTGACTGTTACGATCTCAGGGGACTCATCGACGGTTCATCTGTTTGTCCCTCATCCACTATTTCTTCCGATGATGGAGTCAAAACTCCAAACCATGCCTTTGCGCCAAGGAAGATCCGCGATCAGAAACTACTCGGCGTAATTTTCGCGACCTTATCTGAGGAAGCGATGGCCGAGGTTGTTGACTTCCGTGATTCCCGTTCGGCGTGGCTCGCTCTTGAGGCCGCGTTCGCCCACTCCTCCGAATCTCGTGCGAATCAGTTACGGGCGGAACTGCTAAGTCTCCGTCGTGAAGCTCTCTCCGTCGTTGATTTTGGCCGTCAGTTTAAGAGTCTTTGCGACCAGCTCTCTTCCATTGGTCGTATGTATTGGAGACAGATAAGTGTCACTGGTTTCTACGGGGTCTCGGGTCTCAATATCTTGGTTTCAGTGATACCCGCATGGCTATGTCGACGATGCCGAGCTTTCGTGATCTTGTTCACCAGGCTGTTCAATATGAACTAATGTTGAAATCTGTTGACGTGACTGCCCCACCTCAAGCTGCTTTCTACTCTTCCAAGACTGATCACTCCTCTGGACGTCAGTTTTCCTCTCATCCAGTCCGCAATAATAATCCTCGACGTGATGGACAACAATCAGGAAACTACTCCGGTGATTACGGGGGTGGTGGTTACAACAATCGTGGTGGAGGTTTCTCTAATCGAGGAGTCCAGCACTCTGGTGGCCGTCGTCTACCTCGGTGTCAAATTTGTCGTGGCGAGCACTATGCCGATAAATGCCCAAAGTACATCAACAGTATCACTCCAGACCACAGTGCTCAACTTGCTCAAGCATTTCAGTCCTCCTGTACCGTCTCCAGCACTCCAGATTGGTATATGGATTCCGGAGCTTCGGCACACATGACCTCTTAGCCGACTGCTCTTGATGAGGTCGAACCTTATGCTGGTAATGGTCAGGTTATTGTTGGTAATGGTAACTCTCTATCCATCTCTCATATTGGCACTCGAAAATTGTCATCGCATGTTCATTTATTGGATGTCCTGGTTGTTCCTCATATTACAAAGAATTTACTGTCCATCAGCAAACTTACATCTGATTATCCGGTTGATGTGGTTTTTTTTGACAAATCATTTACTGTTCAGACTCGAGGAACCAAGGAAATACTGGCCACAGGAAGAAGTGAGAATGGCTTGTACGTTCTTGAGAAGGGGAATTCTGCGTTGGTTGCTGCTATACGGAATAAAGTTTTGAAAGCAAGTTACGATTTATGGCATTTGCGTTTGGGGCATGTCCCGTTTTCAGTTATCTCTATGTTAAATAAATTAGGACACTTGTCGGTCACCTCATTATTACCTAGTCCTGGTCTTTGCTCCTCTTGCCAGCTGGCTAAGAGTAAACGATTGTCTTTTGGTTTGAATGATAAACGTGCCTCTGCTTTACTTGATTTGGTGCATTGTGATTTGTGGGGTCCTGCTCCTATTCCTACTGCTGATGGTTTCCGTTATTATGTGGCATTTGTGGATGATTTTTCTCGATTTACTTGAATATTTCCGTTAAAGGCTAAATCTGACTTCTTTGATACTTTTGTTCGCTTTCACACGTTTGTCTGTATGCAATTTTCGAAGAAAATAAGAGTGTTTCAAAGTGACGGGGGTTCTGAGTTTACAAACGTACGTGTTCGTAATTTTCTGAATTCACATAGGATTTTTCATCGTATGTCTTGTCCTTATACCCCACAGCAGAATGGTCGTGCTGAGCGAAAGCATCGCCATATTTCGGAAACCGGGCTTTCCATGATGTTTCATGCTCACACTCCAGCTTCTCTGTGGTTTCATGCATTTTCTACTGTAGTATATGTGATAAATCGTCTTCCGACTGTTGTTCTTGAGAAGAAGTCTCCCTTTGAATTGGTTTTTGGGCAAGTCCCGAATTATGCTAACATTAAGCCCTTTGGGTGTCGGGTCTTTCCTTACTTACGGGACTACTTGGCACATAAACTTGCTCCCCGCAGCCATCCATGTATTTTTTTGGGATATAGCAGCGCACATAAGGGTTTTCGGTGCTACGATCCTACTTCCACCAGAATTTTTATTACGCGTCATGCTCAATTTGACGAGTATAATTTTCCTTTCTCAGGTACTACTATTTCTACTCAGCAGCCTCGGGATGATATTTCAAGTTTCCTGGACTTGGAATTCGAGCACATTTCTTCGCCACAAACCGTGTCTCACCCTGCCTTGGCTAGACCTATTCTTACCGATGATGATGAGTTCCCATCCCCTCCTCCTGTGCAACCTGCTGCCGAACCACCTACAATGCCGGCTCCTACCGAAACACCCAACATTGAGCAGCCTCTTGCTCTCGACTTGCCTGGACCCCCTGCACCCGAGCCCGCTGATCAGACCGCTCCCTCACATCCCATGATTACACGCGCTAAAGCCGGTATCTTCAAGCCTCGTTATCCCGTTGACTCCGCATGTACAACCCTTCTCTCGACATTACTTGCCACTCCTGAGCCTCGAGGTTTCAAGTCCGCAGCTAAGTATCCGGTCTGGGTGTCTGCCATGCAAGAGGAAATTGATGCTCTCCGAGCCAATAATACTTGGGATTTAGTATCACGTCCACCCAATACGAATATTATTGGGTCGAAATGGGTCTTTCGCACGAAGTTCCGTTCGGATGGATCCATTGAACGGCACAAAGCTCGCCTTGTGGCTCAGGGTTTCACTTAGATTCCGGGTATGGATTTTCATCACACGTTTAGTCCGGTGGTCAAAGCAGCAACTGTACGTGTTATCTTAGCTCTTGCCGTGCAGTTTCAGTGGTCGCTTCACCAGCTCGATGTGAAGAATGCCTTCTTAAATGGTGTTCTTGCGAAGCCGGTTTTCATGTCACAGCCTCCTGGTTTCGTGGATCCTCGCTTTCCGGACCATGTATGTCGTTTGAAGAAGGCTTTGTATGGTCTTCGTCAGGCACCCTTGGCCTGGTTTCAGCGTTTTAGCACTTTCTTGATAAGTCTTAGCTTCAGTGTCAGTCGTTCCGACTCATCTCTGTTTTACTTGCATGATCGGAAGTCCGTTGTTTTTCTGCTGCTCTATGTGGACGACATCATCATCACTGGAAATGATGTTTCTCTGATACGTCGCTTTATTGCTCGAATGCACATAGAGTTTGCTATCAAGGATTTGGGTCAACTAAACTACTTTCTCGGTTTGGAGGTTTCATACACCACTGACGGCTTATTTGTGGGACAAGCTAAGTATGCTCTTGATGTACTTGATCGAGCGAAACTTGTAGATTTGAAGCCTATCGCTACTCCTTTGGCCCCTGGAGAATCGCTCGTGAGCAGTGGTGCTCCCTTTGAGGATCCAACTCTTTATAGATCTCTTGTTGGGGCCCTACAATACTTGACTATCACTCGTCCTGAATTATCCTATGCAGTGAATCAAGTAAGTCAATTTCTTCATTCACCTACGGTTGATCATTTTACTGCTGTTAAGAGGATTTTGCGTTATGTCAAAGGCACTGTTCATTTTGGTTTGTCTTTTACTCGACATCCGGAGCCTGGTATTGTTAGTTATTCTGATGCTGATTGGGCACGTTGTGTGGAGACACGCCGCTCCACTTATGGTTATTCCAATTTTTTGGGGGGAAACCTTGTTTCTTGGAGTGCAAAGAAACAACCCACTGTCTCAAGGTCGAGTTGTGAGTCTGAGTACCGGGCCATGGCCAATACTGCTGCAGAGGTTGTTTGGCTGACGAGTTTGTTACGTGAGCTTCGGGTTCTTCCTTCTCCACGTCCACTTTTGTTATGCGATAACAAAAGTGCTATCTTTCTCAGTCAAAATCCTGTGGCACATAAACGGGCAAAGCACATTGATATTGACTGTCATTTTGTTCGAGAACTTGTCTCTGCTAGACGACTTCACACTCAGTTTGTTCCATCTCATCTTTAGATTGCCGACATTTTTACGAAGAGTCTCTCTCGACCGACATTTGAGTTTCTTCGGTCCAAGCTCTGCGTTTGTTTACATCCCACGCAACGCTTGACGGGGGGTATTAGAGGAAATAGTTGACTAGTTCCATTGAATTTGTATTTAGTCTAGATATTCTTGTGCATTGTTGTATTTATCCTTTTGATTTGATTTCCATGATTTACGGATCCATCTATTGTAATTCTTCTATATAATAGATAATATACTCTCATCACCGATTTAAGTGTGATTGATTATTCACTCCAATACCTGCCTTCAATATATATAATTTGCGGTTAAATTAGGACAAAAATAACATATGGCTTATTTTTGGAAAGTTGTTAATTAAAGGCAATAAGTACAGCTTACTAATTTTGATACCAACCTTAATAGTATTATATTACACTTTTTGCAAAGTTGTAAACTTGTACATATATATTGTATTAATCTGACTTCATATATTAATATCTCTATCTTAATTAAAATATTACATAATTGTTTTACCAAAAAAAATCTTGTTCTTTTTTTGTTTCCTTTTGTAATATTAGTAATATTTTAATATATTATTATTATTATTGTTTTTGGTGAAATGGAGAAAGTGATAACTTGTATGGAGTTCTGCAGATATAGATGAAAAAACCATTCGAAAAGAAAAACCTGAAGATTTAGTCATGCATGGTTCTTGTTGATACTGAGAAAATATATAGGAGTTAAATGTATTGAATCTTTTAGTTTATTATAACGTACTCTGATGGTGGGTTCCGGTTGATCGAAAAAATCAAGAATGATGTGAAACCTAGCTACTGATGTTGTAATAGCAGCTGATACTGTATGTTTTTTCATCAAACCTAGCTTGTTCATATTTGCATTGTAAGTTCCTTTAGTTTTTTGTTGAATATACGAAGTAGTACTGTTATGCCTAGTCAAAGAAGTCAATCTTTGACAAGTCAGTTCTAGTCACCGGCTTACGTGGCGAGGACAAGTCAACAAAGTCTTACGACGACCAGTCAACAAAGTCTTACGACGACTAGTCAACAAGAAGAAAATGTAATATAAATATTGTATTTAATATAATAGAGTGCTCGCCCAGATATGTCGGCGAGCACATGTTAGTTACTGCTCGCCCAAAGATGTTGGCGAGCAGACATATATTTAACTAGAGAAAGATAAGTATTGAAGCTTTGGGAGACGACATGTGACATGGCGACCAGGTTCTCCGGCGACCACCGCGACGTCATCCCAGCGAGCAGATTTTGTCGACGGGCAGGTCTTTCCGGACGAGCAGGTTTTCAAGCTCCTCAGCATCTCGCCGAGGACGACCACCAGAGGCGGTTTAGCATTAAATGCACCATCCCATCACCTTTTCGGGCAGAGAGAAGGGTCCACTATCAGGGCGCCACGTGTAAAGGGCGGGCTGCTCCTAGAAACCACTATATAATGCCCAAATGGGCTCATTTGTAAGATCCAAGTGATCATTCATACCAAAACCCTAAAACCTAAGCAATAAACTCTTCCAAGCTTCTAAAGCTTTAGCTTCTCCAAGAAGCTACTTTCTTGTGTTCTTATTTGTTCTTCATTAAGATCATCAAGATCATATTAATCCATATAAACACGTAATAAACCCCCGTTAAATCATATATGTTTGTATCGTACTAACAAATAGTCCACATCCGAATCACCCCGATCAAAGTGCATACAACATTTGGCGCTAGAAGGAGGGGCCTTTTACGTGTTCATCATCAAGGTTTCAATCGATCATCGAGCGATCGGCTAGCAAACTCTTGTTTTTCAGGTTTTAATCGGTAGATCTACCGTTTAAAGCATCATTTTAAAGCTTTTTAGTGTTCTTCATGTTCTTGAACATTTTCAGTTTTCGTAACATATTTTGGAGTTTGATCTCCTTGTATTTGTGTTTTTAAGCTTCTGTTGTTATTACTTTGCTAAGATCAGTAGTTGTAATAGCACGTTCTTCTGCGTAAGAACTTTAATCTTTCATTTTTAGCATCGAAGGCTTAGTACTTTTGTAATCTTTTAAAAGACACTCTTTAAACGATGTCTCAGCATACGAATCATGACGGAATCCCACCGCCCGGAGGGAACGAACACCCTCCGCCGCCGCCGGCTCCGTCGCTAAACCCTTTTGCAAATCTAAATGTGGGGGACATTTTGAAAGATCCCCAGAACTTAAAAGACTTCTCTGATTTCCTCCTAGAGAAGAGGAGGTTAATCGAGGTGGAAGAAGTTGAAAAGGCCAAAGATCAGGCCTTCGAAAGAGCTCGCAAAGCCAAGGCGAGGATGAATGACAATGATGAGGACAACCGCTCCTATCATTCATACTCTGTTCGTCCCCAGGACGGGGAGAGAAATAAAGCACCTGTCCGCTCCCATAACAGCCATACGGGAGACTCATACGGTCGGAACTCCGTGTTCAACCGAGTGGGCGACAAGGACCCACGAAATGCTCCTCGCCCGGTACACTTTGATATCGGGCGACGACCAGCTAAAAACGACCACAAAGATCGTGGTGGTAAAAAGGGAGACAGGGTCTCCGCCCTAGATCGAGTAGGGCCAGGCGGGCGAGCTCCTTCAAAGAGTTATCGCAGCCACCATTTAGAGAGGCATTCTCCCGGGCGATCATATCAAGGTGATCACCCGGTCGCTTCTCGCGGGAGCCTACGCGACGAGGTCGTCGTCCCCCAACCACAAACCGCCGAGGATGGGCAATTCGCCCAATTCCTCGAAACACAAAGATTAATGAAGTTGGAGATGGAAACTTTGCAAGCAGAGGTGGTCGCAACCAAGCAAGGCACTGCCCCACCTGTCACTTTGCCCACTCCACCTTTAAGTGTTATGATTCTCACTGCCCCCATTCAAAGGAAGATTCAAATGCCTTATATGGCAGCTTACGACGGGGCGTCTGACCCCAGGGTGCATCTATCAAAGTATGCAAGCTATATGGCCTCAATCGGGGCAACGGACGCCACCCAATGCAAAAATTTCTCCTTGACTTTAGGAGATCGAGCTCATCGCTGGTACACCATCTTGGGTGCCGGATCTATCACCTCATTTTTGGAGCTGGGGCAACAATTCTTGACTCATTTTGGGTCTATTGCTGCTCGCCCACCCTCAAAGCAACGTTTGGCAAACGTTCGCCAAACACCAACCGAATCGGGCAAGGACTTTATCGAACGTTTCGATAGGTTGGTGATCGACGGAGAAGCTGTTAATGACGAGACAAAGCTAATCTCGGCTATCTCCGGACTAAGAATAGGTTCTAAGCTGTGGGAATCTATGCACACCTCTTTCCCCGTTTCCTATGCGGATTTCCGCAGTCGGGCGGGAAATTTCATACAAATGGAAGAGATAATGGACGCCGCCAAGGCTAACGAGCAGCCGGACGCGGCCAAAAGGGTATGGCCAAAGAAAAATTCTAACACTGGGGAGTCTTCCCAGCCTAAGAAGGCGACCACTCAGGGCGGTAGTGCTCGCCCATCAAACTTCAGGCCTTTCGAGGAGTCTCCTGAGATTCTCCAATTCAGGGAAGCCCTCACTATTGACCCCAGGGGTATCTACGATGCAATCAGGGGAAAGAATCTTCTCCCCCAAGCTAAGCCAATGCATACAAGTGATGCTAATCTTGATAGTAGTAAATTCTGCAACTACCACAACTCAGTCGACCACCACATCAATGGGTGCCGAGACTTGGTGAGAAATCTTTTCAAATTGTACAATGAGGGCAAGCTCGCCCAGTTCATCAAGTCCGGAGGTGGAAATGGCGACAACAGGAGCAGGAAGCGTCGCGACGACAGCGACGACCTTCGCCAACAGCTCAATCGCCAGAAACTGGCTCCCCCCATGCCGAACAATCCACCGGGCGACATCGACAATGTTGGTGGGGGTTGTATGGTTTTGGAAGGCCCCCTGGGGGGAACTCAGTCCGGAAAAGCTCTGTCTGTTCGCCGACAGCAGAGCGACATGTGAGCACTCAACAACGTGCATCAAGTGTGCATCGCTCCTGCTGCCGAGCAGCCCCCATCCCACTAACTCGTTTTCACAAACGACGATCTGAACGGCGTGGTGCAACCAAACAATGATGCTTTGGTCATCACGGGGAAAATTATGGGAACCAATGTCCATCACATGATGGTCGACACCGGGGCTTACACCAACGTCCTTTTCAAACATACTCTTGATGCCCTCGGTGGATATGCAGAATACGTTGAGCCTTGCGACGATATTATCGTAGGGTTCGGGGACACGCGCAACCTTCCAATAGGAAAAATCAGACTCTCCCTGGAGTTGGCATCGTCAAAAGAGCCAGAAATGCACCATGCTCGGCAGCTCGACTTCCTGATCGTAGACATGCCATCTTCCTACAACGTGTTCCTCGGCCGACCTTTCTTCAACGAATTCAAGGCAGCCGCTTCTACTTTTTTTTATTGTGTAAAATTTCCGACCTTGGCAGGAGTTATAACCGTCAAGGGCGACCAGACACGGGCGAGGGAGTGTCTCGGCCATTTTGCTAAGCGTCATTTTAAAGAAACTCCTATGATTGGCCAGTATATTGAATGTCAAAAATAAAAGCAACAAATGAACTACCTAGAAGGACTTCCTAGCAAGTACCGAAAGATCGAAGTTGGGGAGTGCAGTCGGCATCTCGACGACCACCAATTAGAGGCGAACGAGCACGCCTCCATGGAAGTGGACGACCACACCCAAATGGAGATCGACGAGCAGATAGATTCGGGCGACCAGCTCCCCGACGACCAAGTTCCAGAAAACATACCAGATCTGGAGCCTAGGTTAGGCTTTGAGCCAGGGTTCGGAATCGAGGATCCTCGTTGGAAGGAGCCTAAAGAGTAGGTAACTTCAGCGGAGGACCTTGAAACTATTCACTTAAACGATGCTCGTCTAGAACTCGAGGTATTCATAGGTTCAAATTTACCAGTACATTTGCGGTCCGATATAATTGCATTTTTGAAAGAAAACGTCGGAGCTTTCGCATGGTCGCATGAGGACATGGTAGGGATCAAAACAAGCCATGCCTGCCACAAGTTGAACATTGATCCAGCAAGAAGACCCATCACCCAAAAATGAAGAAAATTTAGGCCAGATAAGTATGCGGCTATGGCAGTAGAAGTCAAGATATTGATCGACAATAAATTAATCGAGAAAACTGGAACTGATCCTAAGTGGTTGGCGAATCCAGTGCTCGTCAAAAAGACGACCGGGTCGTGGAGATTGTGTATAGACTTCACAGATCTAAACGATGCTTGTCCCAAAGATCATTTTCTGATGCCCCACATCGATCATTTGGTAGACAATACAGCGGGGCACGAGATTTTAACTTTCATGGACGCTTTCGCGGGATACCATCAGATTGCTATGTATCCCGACGACCAGCGACACACTACTTTCATGACCGCAACGGACATGTACAGTTGGAAAAGAATGCCTTTCGGTTTGAAAAACGCGGGGGCAACATACCAAAGACTGGTAAATAAGATGTTTGAGCAACACATCGGCGAGATGGTGGAGGTCTACATCGACGACATCATTGTCAAAAGTTTACGAAAAGAAGATCACCTACACCACCTCTCCATGACATTCGATATTCTGAAAGAGTACAATATGAAGTTAAACCCGAAAAAATGCAGTTTTGGAGTTAGCTCCGGGAAATTTCTGGGGCACTTGGTTAGCCAGCGGGGCATCGAGGCGAATCCGAGTAAAATTCAAGCAGTCATCGATATGAAAAGCAAGGAACGTAAAAGAAGTGCAAAGGTTGACAGGATGCCTTGCATCGCTGAACAGATTCATAGCACGAACCGGCGATCGTTGCAAACCTTTTTTCGATGCTTTGAAAAATGGGAGGTTTGAATGGACCGACGAGTGCGAAAAAGCTTTCGAAAAGCTGAAGGAATATTTATCGGATCCGAAGGTCCTATCTAAGCCAGTCCCCGGAGAAATTTTGTATCTCTACTTGGCGGCCACTGACTGTGCGATCAGTTCAGTGCTCGTCCGAGCAGAGGGGAGCACACATCTTCCAATCTACTACGTAAGTCAAACACTGAGAGATGCGGAGTTGAGATACACTCCAATGGAAAAATTGGCGTACGCATTGGTCATGAGCGTCAGAAAACTAAGGCAATACCTGTTCGACCACGAGGTGGTCGTCCTCACGACTTTTCCTCTTCGACGAGCATTGCATCGTCCGGATACCACTGGAAGGCTTTTAAAATGGTCGGTGGAAATCGGGCAATTTGGGCTCACCTACTCGCCCAGAACGGCAATCAAGGGACAAGTGCTGGCGGAATTCATTGTGGAACTCACTTTCCCGGATAAAATGGACAAGGAAATCGAGCTTCCTTTGACACTGTTCGTCGATGGCTCTTCGACGAGCACCAAAGCAGGGGCAGGAGTCATCCTCACCAGCCCAGACGGACAGACGTTTGCTTCAGCGATCGAGTTCGAGTATCGAGCAACCAACAACGAGGCAGAGTACGAGGCTCTGGTCGCGGGAATCAAGATGGCTATGGCCGTGGGCGCCAGAAAGCTGAAATTTTTTTTCGACTCTCAGCTAGTGGTTTGTCAAATAATGGGCGAGTACGAGGCTCGCAGCGATCAAATGTTGAAGTATCAAGACTTGGTGAAAGGATTGCTCGAGCAATTCGATCAGTTTCACATCGAGCAAATCCCTAGGGAGGAGAATACGCAAGCAGCTTCCTTAGCTCGGCTGGCCACTTTAGAGGGGGAGGCAATATTTTCAGAAGCAACCATCACTAAGATTTCTACCCCATCAGTGAGCAGAGGGAAAATTTTGCAGATTGAAGCGACCAGCGACGAGGACTGGAGGACGCCGATCATCAAGTACATCAAGACCGGCAAGCTCCCGGATGACAAGGTGAAGGCGACCAGGTTGCAGCTCAGGTCCGCAAGGTACACTATTATTGGCGACCAGCTGTACAAACGGGGTTTTTCAATGCCTTTATTGAAATGCCTCGGGGAAGACGAAGCGAAGATCTTCATGTATGAAATCCACGACGGAGTGTGTGGAAATCATACAGGGGGGCAAGCGCTCGCTTTAAAAATCATAAGGCAAGGCTACTTTTGGCCAACACTGAAGAAAGATGCAATCCACTATGCGTAGACGTGCAAGAGATGTCAAGCCTTCGCTCCCGCCATTCACTCACCACCAGACGAGCTCATCTCGGTATATATTTCTTGGCCTTTCGCGAAGTGGGGGATCGACATCATCGATCCTTTCCCACCAGCTGCTGGGGGAGTAACTTTCGTAGTCGTAGCAGTCGATTACTTCACCAAATGGACAGAAGCAAAGGCATTGAAGACCATCACAACGGGCCAGATGACAAGCTTCATTTGGAAAAATATAATTTGCAGGTTCGGCCTACCACGAGCGATAGTGACCGACAACGGACGTCAATTCACGAGTCAAGACATGCTGGAATTCTGCTCAAAGTGGAACATCAAGAAAAAAATTTCAACACCCTATCATCCACAATCAAATGGGCAAGTAGGGGCAATCAACAAAATCATCAAGCATACCTTGAAAGCTAAGCTAGATGGATTGAAGGGCAAATGGGAAGACAAGCTGCACATGGTTCTGTGGGCATATCGGACGACCACGAGGAATTCTACAGGTGAGACCCCGTTCGCGCTCGCGTTCGGAACCGAAGCTGTCATACCAGCAGAGGGGCGGGTCGCCACCTTCCGAGTAGCAAACTATGACGAGCAGTTGAATAACGATGCATAGCTCTCCGACTTGGACTTCCTAGAAGAGCGAAGACTAACAGCGGACGAGAAGAATGTGGTCTACAAACAAAGGTCAGAGCGCTACTACAACACCAAAGTACGTGCTCGCCAATTCACCATCGGCTAGCTCGTACTTCGACGGGCGACGGAGCAGTCCATTGGCATACTTGGCCCCACTTGGGAGGGTCCGTATCGAATAACGCGCACACTCCTGAACGGATCGTATGAGCTAGAAGATCTCGAGGGCAAGCCGAGCAAGTACCCATGGAATGCGGTCAAACTGAAGAAGTTTTATCAGTAAGTTTTTAATTTCTTTATATTTGTATAGTTCGTATCTACTCGTCAATTTCAATACATGTCAAAGATCAAATTTCATCAAGTGTTAAGATAAGTTTTACAAATTCTAGATAAGGCTCTGCGTAGCCAATTATGAAACAAAAGAGTTCAATCGACGAATGGTTAACTCTGAAAGACGAGCACTCTTTCTTAAAGATGCTCGCAAAGGAAAGACGAGCACTCTTCTTTCTAGATGCTCGCAGGGTAGTGGCGACGATGATCACTACCTAAGAAACAAGAGTTCAACCGACGAATGGTTAACTCTGAAAGACGAGCACTCTTTCTTAAAGATGCTCGCAAAGGAAAGACGAGCACTCTTTCTTAAAGATGCTCGCAAAGAAAAGACGAGCACTCTTTCTTAAAGATGCTCGCAACGGTAAGACGAGCACTCTTTCTTAAAGATGCTCGCAACGGTAAGACGAGCACTCTTTCTTAAAGATGCTCGCAAAAGTAGCAACAACGAACACAAACCAATTGGAAAGACAAAAATGAAAAAGACAAGTATTTATTTGCAAAAAAATAATAACATAAATTGGAAAGCAGTGACAAGGACGATCACTCAAGGAAAAACGAACACATCATAAGCAAAAAAGTTCCATTCATTAAAAAAACCTTGGAAAGGCTGAAATTACAAAAAGGCCTTAGTGGACGAACAGTCCTAAAAACAAAAAAAGAGAACTAAGTTCCGGGGGCATTCCCCTCGGCAACAACCTCCTCCTCGCCCGAAGCCACCACCTCGGCAGGAGCACCCTGCTCGCCTCCAACCTCCTCTTCTGGTGGGTCATCAAAGTACACCAGAACACCCAAGAGACGAGGGAACTGGAGTCCCATTTTCATCAAGGGGAGTAGGGGGAGTCTTGATTCAGCCTTGGGATTTTCACCTATGATGAGGTCGTCTATGAAGCCGCCGAGCAGTGTAACGTCCACATCTGGGTGAACCTCTCTGAGTTTATGAACAAGCTCGTGGGTAGTTAGCGCCACTGATAGAATGGCTGCGCACTCGGCAACATCATTGCTTTCATCTCTTTCTTCCGACACAGCGACCAGTTGTTGCCGAAGAGAGGCCAAGCTATCCTCAGCAGTTGTAAAATTATTTTGGAGAATGCTTACCTCGGCGGATTTCATTTTCAGCTCGTTCTCGGCAGATACGAGGCGAGCACGGAGGTCTTCGATCACTTGAAGATCCTCCTGATCCTTCTTCCGAACAACCTCAAGCTGGGCCTCAGAATCGGCCAGTTTTGTCTCGAGGTCGGCCACTTTCTCCTCAGAGGCGGCCAGCTGCCTTTCTACGCCCGCTTTAACCCTTGCCAGGTGGGCGAGCTTCACGCTCCTCTCCTCGCTGATTTTTCGGTTTTCATAGATCTGAATGCAGAGTTTCTCGGCAGCAAAAGCTGCGCGACTAGTCTCAATGGCGACCAGCCTCGCATTCTCCAAGGAGTTGTGATTATCAACCTCATCGACAAAGGTCGTAGATAGAGATCGAGGCACGTTCTTCATGGCCCTGACCACGGGCTGAGGGAGCACCTCCTCGTCCTACGGATCCCGCGAGCGGTAAAATCCGAGGAGGTCTTCGTTGAAAGGTTCGATCACCGGGTGGTCAGTAAGCCTAAATAAAGGAGAGAAAATTAGAAAGGATACTTGAAAAATATTCAAAGGCATTTCTTTCAGAAAACATACTTGGCAACTCGGTCGGCGTCCCAGCCGAGAAGTGTTTTATCGCTAGGGGCCCTCTGCCCGGCCGACGAGCTCGCAACGACCTCTTGCGTCCTTTTGCTTCAGCGAGGAGGGGACTGCTGCCTCGTTGGGGATACGGTCTGTGGGGGAGGCGAGTTACCCCTCAGCGGGGATCTCCTCGGCGAGACCCTCTCCTCCACATTCTGCCCAAGCCACTGCTCGGTAGCGTTTGGGCGAGAAGAGCCCCCTTGGGGTTATTTTGCAGCCTTTTTCGGAGGCGCCGCCGCGGTCTCCAGTTTTTTCCTTTTGCCCGAGCCATCGACGATCTGTCGCTCGCGGAGAGCTTTCGCTGCTCGGATCATTCTGCTCGACATGATTCGATCGTAGTCGAGGGTTGGAGGAAGGTAAGTGATAACTTTTTCAGGAACCACTAATAAAAACAAAGAGTTAGTTTGGCGAAGAGGAGAATTTTTTACAAAAAGACTTGGAAATATTTCAAATACCTGGGGGAAACTCTCGAGTGATATGGTGAGGAGGTACTCTAAGACCTGCTCGCTCGCGCATACACTCCCTGTTCAGAAAGCGGTAGGACCTCTCCAAGTAGCGACGGTTAAGCACGCAGCAAATATGATATTGGAAGAGGGACGAGAGACGGTGCTCGGCGGTCTTCGTGCGAGCAGTTTCACCTACAAAAGCGAGGAGTTATTCAGTTTAGACAAGAACGAGCAGAAATAAAAAGACTTACCACGAATTCTCTGGTATTCGGTCGCGATGAGGATGCGATCAGGTGATCCATCCGGCCTCACCGCACTTTTCCAGTCCCCGGCTACCCACCACCAATTGGTCTTCCAATCACGGATTTTGTTGGGGACCCCTTCGACCAGCTTGATGTAGTCGCGACTTTTTACGTAGTAAAAACCGTAGCCCACCTTTTTGCCAGCCTCGGCCGCTTGAAGAAGGTAGTTGATCTCTTTCGGACTAAGCCAAGTGTTCCGACAACCGTTCTCGGCCGCGACCAGGCCGAACAGCGTGAGGAGCCCGATCAGATTCGACCAACCGTTCGACAATATCTGAGAAGGGGCCACCCCCAGAAAGCGTATGAAATTTGTAACTCCGGGGTGCAGGGGGAACCTCAGCCCTGCCTCCATCATGCCTATGTTGACGGCGACCATCCCTTTCGGTGGCTGGTCGGCCCTCTCGTCGGCGCGAGGAACGAAGAAGCAGACGTCGGCCGGCAATTGATACTTCTTCCGAGAGTTCTCCAGTTGGGCCGAGGAGACGCTGCTCGCATACTTACAGGCCTCATACCTCGTTTTGGTCCTTGGTGGAGTATAACACAAGTGTATGGGGGGGGAATGCACTTGTGTATGCAAATTCTTTTTCTTTTTGACAAACTAGTCTTATCAGGCAAGTTGTCTCACAACTAGCCTGAGTGAGAACTTTGATAGATACTTGTCCTACTGATTACTGTTGAGTGATCAGTTGGCTAAATATCTAAAAGAGTTGCTAACTAAGTGCGGAATGTGGTTGGCCTTTGACTCAAGGAAATACTCCTAATTGATTTCTGAAAAATACAGTTATCAGGGACTTTGTCCAAAACAGTTTTTCTTGACTTACTGAGTTTTGCTCTTTAAAATATGTTAGAATGTGAGTAAATAAAGAGTACAGTAAGTAGATGGCACACAAGTTTATAGTGGTTCAGAGACTCAAGCTCCTACATCCACTTTCCCTGATTGAACAGGATAATTCCTTCACAATGGAATTAGCTTGTTTTATAGTGCCAATGTGCACTGATCAACAACACTCTCTTAGTGTTTTGATCCCTAGGATAACCTGAGTCCTAGTGCTCAATCTCTCTGAGTTAAGACTGTGTTTTCACAATAACAGTCCTTAACTCCTCACTTCTACAACAAACTCTCTCTTCACTAAATGAGATAAGGGTTTGAGGTTTGGTTCCAACTTATAGAGATATCCTTTACAATAAAAACAGTGTAAAGGCTTAGGATATCTCAATGCTAAGCTTTGGATGTTTTATAAAGATTGGCTTAGCTTGATGAAGTGATTCAGGAAACTTGGGATTCTAGAGAACAGCTTGGTTTCCTTTGAAAGCTTGATGATAGTTTGATAGCTTGTAGTTGGATTATTGAATCCCTTGATCACTTCTGTATTTATAGGCAAATTTGAGCAGCTAACCGTTGGAGGGATAGCAATTCAAATTTGTCTATTTGCAGCACCATTGAAACGGCTATGAAGCTTGGCATCCTTTTATCCACTGTGTAAAAGGCTTCTTCAATGGTTGCTTGAATGAATGTGTTGACTTCTGAAAAATGCGGCTGAGAAGACTTGTGTCAGATTCCAAATATGCACATTTCCCAAGGTTGATTTGTGGCAGAAGCTACACTCAACCAACGGTCAGATGGGACAAGCTCCCTGAACATTCCTGCTGCAATTTAGAATGTTCCAACATTCATTCAATGCTTCACTCTTTAATACTTCAAATCTTCAATGCTTGGTTCAAGCATGATTGGCAATAAATGCTTCATTGATTTTGTCTTCTGTGAGCTTTGGCATTCAATGCTCTTGATCATTTGCACTTTAATTGTTCTGATCATGAGCATTGCCTTAGCATCCTTGATCTCTTCAGCTTAGTTGTCCACTTTGATAGCTTGTCTTGTAAGTTCAGCAACTTTGGCCTAGAAACTTAATACATATCAAGCTGCCTAACATTCAGCTTTGGACAACTATCCTGAAATCTAAAATCTCACAACATTTCTGAGATTTTTTACTTAAGCATTCTACTTACTCAAGTGTTCTGAGACAACTTGTCTGAACTTAGACTTGAGCATATCTCAACTAATCTGAACAACATCAATCAGGGGTTTTGGTATCTAAATTAAAATCATTTTATTCCCAACACCTCGATTCAGAAGCTTCTCGGTACGGGCGAGGAACCTCTCTAGGCAGGTAATCGTGGTAATACTCGTAAAATGTCTCCCTCGAGAGTTCATCGCCATCCAACTCTTCTCGACCACTCAAAACATCTTTTATGCTCGCCGCATAGCGAACAACCTCCTCATAGTCCTGGCGGAGGCTACTCGACAAAGTCTCCTCGACTCGAGCAGGGTCGATCTGTTCGCCCACCCCTCTATCCAAACTCTGGTCGCGCAGATCAGAGTCGGTCTCATCACCATCCTCCTCGGCATCATTGCTGGCATCTTCTCTATCGGATTCGTCGGTCTCCTCTAGATCGACGACCGCCGCCATTCCAACATTGCGAACTCCCACATTGATGGGTTCAGGAGAATGGATCCTAGAGTCTGAAGAGGTTGTCCTCTCCGTTAAAACTAAGGCCAATCGACCAACCTCGCCGGAATTTACGGCACCACCGTCCAACGGCGGCGGACCACCACCGGAGCCACCACTAGTATCCATTTTTCTTAAGAAATGGGGGAAAGAAAAGTTTTTTAAGAAGAAAATGTACTTTGTTTACCTTTTTGCCGATCGAAAACCACCCAAAGTCGCCAGAAAAGCTTGAAGAAGAAGACTTGGAAGGAGCTCAAGGAACTTCGAAAATTTGCAGAAAGTGAAAAGGGTTTTGTGAAGATTTAAGGCCGTATTTATAGGCAAGTATTTGCAGGGGCCAATGTGCAAGAAAACGGGGTCAAATTTGCAATTTTCCCAAAAATTTGGGCCCTTTTTCCGAAATCGAGGTAGGAAAGTGGGCTCACGCGCGACCGTTGAGGTCGGCACGCGCCCCACGCGCGCAATTCAAATTTCGGGCGCCGATCACGCGTCTGACACAAGTCACATCAGTCATCATTAAAGGCGCTTCGAAAAGCGTGTTCGGCGTAGGAAACGAGGCGACCGCCTCCAATTTACGTCATCAAGATTCCAAAATTGATTTGCTTGTCGAAGACAAGTCTAAGAAGACGACAACACTGCTCGCCTTACCATTCTACGAATGCGAAGAAAGGCGACCAGGGGGCAAATGTTATGCCTAGTCAAAGAAGTCAATCTTTGACAAGTCAGTCATAGTCACCGGCTTACGTGGCGAGGACCAGTCAACAAAGTCTTACGACGACCAGTCAACAAGAAGAAAATGTAATATAAATATTGTATTTAATATAATAAAGTGCTCGCCCAGATATGTCGGCGAGCACATGTTAGTTACTGCTCGCCCAAAGATGTTGGCGAGCAGACATATATTTAACTAGAGAAAGATAAGTATTAAAGCTTTGGGAGACGGCATGTGACATGGCGACCAGGTTCTCCGGCGACCACCGCGACGTCATCCCAGCGAGCAGGTTTTGTCGACGGGCAGGTCTTTCCGGACGAGCAGGTTTTCAAGCTCCTCGGCATCTCGCCGAGGACGACCACCAGAGGCGGTTTAGCATTAAATGCGTCATCCCATCATCTTTTCGGGCAGAGAGAAGGGTCCACTATCAGGGCGCCACGTGTAAAGGGCGGGCTGCCCCTAGAAACCACTATATAATGACCAAATGGGCTCATTTGTAAGATCCAAGTGATCATTCATACCAAAACCCTAAAACCTAAGCAATAAACTCTTCCAAGCTTCTAAAGCTTTAGCTTCTCCAAGAAGCTACTTTCTTGTGTTCTTATTTGTTCTTCATTAAGATCATCAAGATCATATTAATCCATATAAACACGTAATAAACCCCCGTTAAATCATATATGTTTGTATCGTACTAACAAATAGTCCACATCCGAATCACCCCAATTAAAGTGCATACAACAAAGTACCATATCTCTATAGATATATTTCCATGTTCTGTTTCAGATAGTTTTTTCTTAACTGTAACTTCTTTTCATTAGGCAGAAACTGTACCACCAAAGTGGATATATGGAGAACCTACTCTGCTAATTACTTGTGACCATGCAAGTATAATATAGTTAATTTCCTTAATTTAATTATCCTAGTTTTTAGACATGTTTTTAATCTTGATATCATGTTTCTCTTGGATCTTTTAAAGAATTATGAATGTTCACAAAGCGTGAAATTTTCAACTTTTTGCTTGAAGTTAACCATTATTTAGGAATAGGATTGGTCTTATATAAAATCAATTCCTTATAGATCAGTCAATTTTTTTTTTTTATTATTATTTTTTTTTTGTAATTCTTTTTTATTGGTATTTTTTTTTTTTCGAAAATGTGTGTTGAAAAGTGTAAGTTAATATTACTAAAAGGCATGGTTGCAGAAATCGGCGCCTAGGCCCGTCTAGGCGGCGCCTAGGCACTGGTCGACAGCTTCACGCCGTGATTTGGATCATATCGGCCAGGAAAATCGCGAGCAGTCTCGACGGTGCCTAATCGGCCGAGTCGCCGCCTAGGCGGCCGAGTCGTTGGGTGTCGATTTTATTTTTTTACTTATTTTGCATCAAAACGACGTTGTTTTAGGCGTAAATAAAAAAAAGTAGGGTTAATTTTGTAGCAGCCATCGAGTGCAGAACAAAAAAATTAAAAAACATTCGTGCCTTGGAGACTCTTCAATCGCTGCCTTCAGCCTTCGCCGTCGTGACAGCCAACGGTAAGCCCTACTTGAGCTCCTTTTATTGTGTCTCTAAATTACTATCATGACTTCGTGAGTCTTATATCTTCCATTCCATCTTTGCCTTCTTCGTGAGTGTAATATTATGTGTTGAAACTTGAAAATCTGAAAGAGTCGTAATTTTCTGTAAAAAAAACAAAAAAAGAAAGAGAGATGCAACCAGAGTTTGTGTGTGCAGAAGTGTAACGAAGGAGGAAGATGAGTCTGAAAACTGAAAAGATATGTGGCATGCGTTTGAATTGTAATTTTCTGTGTTGATTTTTTTAAAAAGTAACTAATTGAATATTATTTTATTATTTAACCTGCAGGGGTGGGACTTTTGAAGACTGAAAACTTGGGGAAGAGTGTGCCTACTGCCTATGATGTGAACTAAACGTAAAGAAAAAAAAAAAGATTGTCGCCTAGGCGCGACTAGGCGGCCCTCTTCCGCCCGATCAGGAATTTTCGATTTTTGCAACCTTGCTAAAAAGTGTAAAACAATATTACTAAAAAGTGTAACACATTTATTTATTAAAAAATGTAAATCACTATAATTGAAAAGTGCAACACAACTTTTAATGAAAAATGTAAGTCGTTATAACTAGAAAGTGCAAATTAGTATAACTAGAAAGTGCAACACAATATTATTGCATGTCAATATACTTGAAAAGTGCAACACAATATTTTAATGAAAAGTGTAAGTTACTATAACTAAAAAGTGCATGTCTATATAACTAAAATGTGTAATATAACATTACCAAAAAGTGTACGTCAATATAACTGAAAATATTACTCCCTCCGTCCCGTGATTATTTGCACACTTTCCTTAACGGGATGTCCCAACATTATTTGCACACTCCAAAAAAGAAAATAACTCATATAACTTTTACCAATAATACCCCTCATTTATTTTACTTGGGCCCACAACTTTATTCAATTTATAACTTTAAGTCAAATCTCCACCCATTTTAGTCAATGAATTACCAATAATACCCCTCCTTTATTTTACTTTACACATCACTATATTTCATTTTCTTAAACTTCGTGATGGTCAAACTATGTAAAAAATGTTGGGACGGAGGGAGTATTTTTAAAAGTGTAAGTCACAATAATTGAAAAGTGTAACACAAAAAACAAAATCCGGAAAAAAAAAATTCCTGAAAAAAAAAATCCACCTCCTACAACTTTTGGTTGGCTGAAACCATCCTTCTTACTATAACTAAATATGTCGCAAACCTTAATGTGCCACATGTCACCACCATATTCTCTCCTACTTCAGACTTTTTTTAAAATTTCTTCATTTCAAAAATACTCAACGCTCATCAATTTCAAAATTTATCTTTTAATCTCAATCCTCCATTTTAAATTTTAATCTCAACCTTCCATTCTTATTTTTTACTTCTATATAAATCTCTACCCCCTTCTCATTTCAATCACTCAAATCTCAATCTCTTGAGTTTGTCCTCTCTAAATCTCAATCCTCCATTTTAAATTTTAATCTCAACCTCCATTCTTAATTTTTACTTCTATATAAATCTCTACCCCCTTCTCATTTCAATCACTCAAATCTCAATCTCTTGAGTTTGTCCTCTCTGTTCGCATCTCTTGAGTTTGTCCTTTCAAATCTCAATCTCTTGAGTTTGTCCTCTCTGAAATTTGCATCTCTTGAGTTTGTCCTCTCCAAAATTCGTTGATAGGTTCTAGCTACCTATCTACCGATAATCTGTCTCGGTCATCGGTTCAAGTATAGAGAAATGCAAGATCGGTCATCCGTATTAAGCAGTCCTTGATCATCGAATCATTCAAAATATTTTCACTTAAGAATGATGTTTCACATTTTTTCGAATTCAATTTGTATATAGAGTAACCTTTCTAGATCTCATTATATTCCTATAAAGTGTAATTTTTTTTTTTTAATGGATAAACAAATGTAAGATTATATTAATTTAAGAATCAAATAACAAGGCATCCTTACAACTCAAAGGTAACCGATTAGAAAAATAGAGGGTAATTGACTCCATGCCATTGCCTTCTCTTTTGGCGATCGGCAAACCTTCGACTTCCTTTAAGAGTTTTGTTCAGTAGTGCATTGTAGCAAATCAACGAATGCACTGATAATGATATTTGTGTTGGGAAATAAACACACGCACACAATGACCATAAGAAAATAACACGAGATTTATTTACCCAGTTTGTCTTTCGACTACATCTGGGGGTGATGCCAAGCCAGGTATTTCACTATATTTTTCGGATGCACACTGATTACAATGAGAGAATATCTATTTATAATAGAAAACTTGTCCTAACCCTAAGCCCATTAGGAACAAATTTGCTCCCTACTCCAAGCCCATTAGGAACAAACTTGTCATAATTAATCCTAAGTCTATTAGGAACAAACTTGTTCCCTACTCCAAGTCCATTAGAAACAAACTTACCATAATTAAACCTAAGCCTATTAGGAACAAACTTGTTCTCCACTCCAAACCCATTAGATTAATTCAGGCTCCACACTCCAACAATTTGTTGAATCACAAATTGGGCATCCCGCAACAAAGCCAGCGCCTTAGCCCGGTGACACCCTCTCTGCAAAACACCATAATACAGTGCCAAAATTGTCCTGTACAACAACTTTTTTTTTTTTTGACAGGTCCTGTACAACAACTTTGATTCTACATGTTTATATATTTTTTTTTATAATTCACTACTCAACTAATTTTTATATATATAGTGTTTTTTTTTTTTTTACGGATTATATATAGAGTATTATATTAATATATTAGGAAGATTTGTTTAAAATTTAAAATTCTAATTTATATAATACTTAAATGAAAAAATTGACCAACTAATTTATAATGTTTCTTATAATTTACTTAATTAGTGGAGTTAACTTATCAACATTAAATAATATAATTAGTATTTAATATATAGATCTAATTAAGCTCAATTATACACTTTTATATCATGTACTATATTCATTATGCAATGAATTTAATTTATGGCAATGGCCTATATATTATGGGTATATATTTTGTTGTATAATATTTACAAATTATAATATTCTAATAATTATCTTTACGATTGATTGTACATATGAAAACCAAATGGTACTTTTAATCCAATTACTAATAATAATAGAATTCCAATCGACTAATACACATTATATATATAAACCAATTGGTATTTTTAATTCAATTGTAGAATGAAGTTTATACTCGTCAATTCCAATTTTTACATATAAATTCAATATTTGATAGTACAAAAACTTCATTTTTTTTTTTTTTTTACGGGAGGAACTTCATCTCTTGAAATTATCGAGAATGTTTTAAAAAATTTACATATAAATTCAATTTGATTAAAATATTGGCCAAATATTGAATTTGACATTACATTAAATTCTTTAAGGTTGTGTTTGGATGAAGTATTTGATTTCAAGAGACATTTCAAATGAATGTATTTAAAAATACATGGATTTCGAATGACATTTTAACTAAAAATAAAAAATGTGTGTGCACAAATAAGTATTTAAAATTCATTCATAATCCAAACCAGTGAAGGGAATTTAAATTGTGGATTTTAAATCCATACACCAAATGGAGTCAATGTTATTCAATAGTATAAATTTGAAATTTGAGAATTGTATTCCATTTTTATAGGCAGTCTGAAATTAATATATGCGTTGATCATTGTAATATGATATTAGTATGTCAATTATAACATTTTAAAATTTAAACTTTTATTTTATATTTACTACGGGGGGTGTATTCAATTAAGATTTTGTTGGATTTTTAAAATCTGGGGGTATTCAATCCGAATTTTTAAAAGTCCTTTAAAATCTGAGGGTATTCAATACGGATTTTAAAAAGTCTTAAAAAATCTTTAGGTATTCAATAGTCTACGAATTTCAATACTCTATGGATTTTCATGGATTCTCCTCCAAAATTATAAATAAATTTCACTCTCCAAAATCTCTTCTAATAACCAGAGATTTCAACAGATTCTCTCAGAAGACCCTAAAAGAAAAGAAAAAAAAAACTTTGTTGTTCTTCTAACAAAATTTCAACTACTAACCTACTGCATTAGTCTCCTTCCCAAAGCACTTGTTATTTGAAACAAAAAGATATAAAACATCGAAAGGCTGTCCATCTTCCTTGCTCTTCTTCAAACAAAATAAAATCAAGAAACGTAACTATGTTCTTCAATAAGCATCACAGATTCTTCACCACTATTATTATCGTGAAAAAGATTACATCTCTGTATTTTAAAATTATGTTCTTTCTTTAAAAATTATAGTATATCGGACACCTTAGGTTAGCAATAATATCACGTCAATTCCCATTACGTGAATTCCCCATTACGTGGAGTTCGATATCATCTAAAATATTTTGGTGGTTAAGGTCGTCACCCATAAATGCAAGTGAGTTATTCAATCTTCGCCATGCATCATTAAGAAATGTGATTGAGAGAATTTTTGGTATTTTCAAATCGCAATTCACAAGTTCCCATTTCAAATACCAGCAGAGTTAGTATTGGCTGGCTTGTGCTACAAATACAAGCAGATCGAGTCAGTATTGGCTTGTGCTAAGAACTGAAGTTAATGCATGCAGAACTAGTATTGCTAATGCTATGTGAAAAATGAGGTCGAGGTATAACGTAATGGAAATGAACATGAGAATAATAATGATGAATAATAATTTTTTTTTTAACTAATATATTTTTGGAATTTTTTCTAAATAATTTAGATAATTTTTTTTATATACAAGTGTTCGGATATACTTTTGCATCAATAGTTTTAGGGGCGTGGTTTGTGGAAATCCATGTAAATCAATAAAAAAATGTGTATTTCAAAATCCTGTCAAATCTATGAAAATTCATATAAATCAATAAAAAAGTCAGTCAAACTCTGTACAGAGTCTATGCATTTTCTAAATCCACTGACTTTTTAAAATCCAAAAAAATCCAACAGAATCTGAATTGAATACACCCCTTAAGTGTCAAATTTTACTCAAAGCAATCCAATAATTTAGCGAAAATAATGAATAGTTGTCAAATAATTAATTTTACTCAGCTCATACTTTAATATACTGTGATTTCTGCTATTAAATGTATTAGTCAGTCATTCAGTCAACTACAATTCCTTAATTTAGGCTATTAATTGATTTAATAAAATTAAGACTAATATTTTGTATTTACTACACTTATTCTTTTATATGAGAACTTTCATAGAATCATAGTCATGATTATCGGGAATTATATATTTTTTAGTCCATTAAGTTACCATAATTTGAATTTAGTCTACATAATTATCATTTTTTTTTAATTTAGTCTATTATATTTCAACAAGTTTAACCGGTCATTTTTTAAAAACACGCGCCATAAAATGTTATACACATTCCAAAAAATATTTTAAATAAGAGTTTAAACCTATTCTAAAAAATCAAATATATATTACAAAATATTTAAATAAAAAAATTAATTAAAAATATAAAACACTAAGAAAATCAATTAAATTGAAAAAATTAGTTAAATCTAAATTAAACCAGAAAAAAAAATTAACGGGTCATTTTTTAAAACACACCACATACCCCATAAAATGTTATACACAACCCACTAAAATTTAAAATAATAAATTTTCAAAAATAATTAAATTAAAAAGATAAGAATCCAAATTAATAAGAAAAATATGAATAAAAGCTATAAAAATCACTTAAATCTTCAAAAATTAAATAAATCTAAAAAATTAATAAATTAGATTTATTTTGAAGATTTAGTTAACTTTTTAATATATTTTTAAATTTTATTTATATTTAATTTATTTTTAAAGATTTTTTATTTGTTTTTTTAATTTAATATTTTTTTCAGGTTGAGATGATTTTTCTTTCATTTAATTTTTCAAAATTTTGAATTCGGATGTTTTTAATTTAATTATTTTTACATTTGATTTCATGTATTTAATTTTTTTTATGATTTAATTTAGATTTAACTATTTTTTAAAATTTAATTGATTTTCCTAATGTTTTAGATTTTTAATTATTTTTTTTATTTAAATAGTTTGTAATATTTATTTTATTTTTTAAAATATGTTTAAACTCTTATTTTAAGAAAATTGTATTATTGAATTTTTTTTGTTAATTGATTTTTAAAATTTATACTCCCTCCGTCCCGGAGGAACTTGCACCCTTTGACCGGCACACATTTTAAGAAATGTGTAAGAAAAGGTGTAATGATTGATGTTTTGAAGGGTAGTTTTGTAAACTTTTATGAATAAAGTAAAGTAAAAAGTAGATTCAGTGTGGAAAAGTAATGACATATGAGTAAATATGAGTATATTTCAAGGGTGACGGTTGTGAAGATATTTCCTTTTATGGAGTGTGCAAATTGGTATGGGACATCCATATATGGAAAGTGTGCAAATTCATGTGGGACGGAGGGAGTATATTTTCGAAGATTTAGTTTAGGGGGGGAATGGGCCAGGCTACCCGACAGGGGCCTATGGCTCGGCCTATTAAAGCTCGGCTCGGCTTGGCTCGTTTATTAAACAAGTTGGGCTCAAGCTTTTTTGAAAGCCTATTTAGTTAAATAGGCCGGGCTTGAGCTTTTTCGTAGGCCTTTCAAACCCAACAGGCCGGCCTATTTAATTAATTTAATATATAAAAAATATATATATATATAATATAAAAATATAATAAATACCTAATACTTATACTTAAATATAGAAAATATCTTAATTAAATGAGAGTGTCTAATATATATAATTTCTAACTAGTAAGCATTAAACAAATACTTATACTTAAATATAGAAAATATCTTAATTAAATGAGAGTGTCTAATATATATAATTTCTAACTAGTAAGCATTAAACAATACAATTCGTGGTTTTTTTACGATTTGATGAAATACAAGTGTTGAAGGATTTTTTTTAAAAATGCACTAATAGAACTAAAAAGGTATTTAAAAGGCTTTCGGGCCAGGCCTATTTATTAAAAAGGCCAGGCCAAGCCTTAAAAAAAAGCCTATAACAGGCCATGGGCCAGGCTCGGGCCTAAAAAATATTTAACAGGCCAGGCTTTTTTTCGTAAAGCCTACCTAGGCCTAGCCCATTCCCACCCCTAATTTAGTTGATTTTTATAATATTTTATTAACTTTTATTAAATTTGTTTTTTTTTTTTTTAGGGACGAAAGGTAAATAAGAAAGAATTTGGGTGTGTATTGTAATGAAAACTATTTTTAAATTTTAGTGTAGTGTTTTTAACATTTAGGGTGTGTATAACATTATATGGAGCGTGTTTTAAAAAATGACGATACAAAGTATGTTAATGGAATAATTGAGGCAATTTTTTAGGCATAGACTTATTTGAGAAATTTGTTTTAAATTCAACTCCTATCATCAAGTATGAGTTGTTTGGATGAGATTTTTTCAAATATTGTGCTGGTAGAGTGTTCGTTCCAGTGCTGGTGGAGTGCTATTTTTATATGGATATGAAGGTACGAGTAAGACTTTCATTTGGAGAACACTTTATACAATCATTAGATGTCACATCGACATAGTTCTTAATGTAGCATTGAAGTGGGATATACCTTCTTTACTATTGCCTGGAGGACGTACTACACATTCGAGATTTTTTATTTCGATAAATATCACTAAATCATCCACTTGCAACATAATATATGATACTCATCTGTCATAACTTATAATAAATTCAAAGTTGATAATATAGGACAGGGATGATTAACATATTTTGTTTTGAGGCACTTGATTGAAGCCTAAGAGACATAGTTAGAAATCTTGATGGTTCTATGTTTGATTTGCCTTTAAGAGGAAGGACAATCATGTTGGTGGAGATTTCAACCAAAATTTTCATGTTATGTCAAAGGGTTCTAGAGAAGTTATAGTTCACTTTACTATTTATTCATCATATTTGTAAGAACATTTCAAGATACTCCGAATGATGAAGAATAGACTTAAATTTTTTATGGTAGCAACACATCCGACAAGATAGTTAAATTTTAAAGTTGGATTTTAAAAATTGTGGATGGGGAACTTGAAGATAGTGATGAGGTTTTGCAAATATAGATATTTGTGAAGACAATTTGATTTTAGATGTGTGTGATCCAATAGTTTCTATAGTTGACGATAATTATCCCTTTGTCTTTGATAACTTTAATATAGATAAACATTTTGAAGATATATTGATACTTGCTCCAACATATAAAGAAGTTGAAAGTATTAATGAGACCGTGTTAACGATGATATCTGGAGATACAAGAGAATATTTGAGTTCAAATAGTGTTTGTCCATCAGAGTATAGACTTGGTGGTATGGGATAATTGTATTCCTTTGATTTTATGACAGTTATTTGTCTCAATTAAATAATATTTTTATACCTACATTAATCTCTAGTACTATACAATATATTAACTAGTACTATGCCATATGGGTACCAATATATACTATATCGTATTTAAACTAATATTATATTTAACAAAAAATACATAACTTAACACATTCATAATTCTAGGCATACCATGCAAATTAATACATCAATATTAAAAGATTGATGTTAACTAACTAGTAAGAAGAACAAAAGTGAGAATGAATCACACTGAACACACAATTAAATTAATAGATACAATCACACTCAATAAACATATGAATGCATCAACACGACGATGACCACAAAGAAAATAATAAAGCTGATGCAATATTATGCTGGTTTCTTCCCCAATTCTCCACTCATTTAAGTTTCTAAATATAAATTTTATTTTTTAATTAGATTATATTATTAATTAGTCTTAAAAAATAATCTATAACTTTAAAAAACTTGTAACAAACCAGATATCATTGTAGAAATAATGAAGACATAACAAAATAATCTTATTTATTACTCCCTCCACTTTTAATTAAGTGTCATTTTAACAATTTTCAACAAATTAAGATATATAATTATAGACAATTTTACCCTTCATTAATGATAACTAATTTTAATATTAAATTTATGTTTAGAAATTGAATGTGACCAATATTATAGGTGATATTCATATATACAATAATTAAGGTTTATTCATGATTTATGCTATATTACTATATTCAAAAGGAAAAAGGCTTAAATCAAGGTAAAAAAAATGGAGAGAGTATAATGTATAAGGGTAAAATTGTCAAAATTAAAGAAAAAAGTGTAGAATGACACTTATTTTAAAAATATTAAAAAAGGCAAACTGACACTTAATTAAAAACGGAGGGAGTATAAATCAGATTAAAGTTAGAAAGTGAGCATGTCATATTCATACATTTATACCCAAATTAAAAAAAAAAAGTTGAAATTTTTTAGTTTAGTTTTTTTTTTTTCTTTTTTTTTTTTTTGTATTTTTTTCCTAAATTTTGGTCATTTTTTGAAAAAAACGCTCAAATTTTTATTTCATAATTTTATTTTTGAGTTTTATATTTTTTTTCAATATTTTTTTTATATTCGTTATATTTTTATATTTATTTTTTGAAAGTTAAAAAAATAGAATAATATTTAATTTTGTGGTGATTCATTGGTGACTCGATAGTCGGTGTATAATTATAATTTTAATGAGTTGTATTTTAATTTAATTGTTAAAATGGTAATATAGTATTTTACATTTATTTTTCTTTTAAAAAAATTGGGGTGAAATTAATTTAAAAAAAAGGTAAATAACTAATAGCTGTAAAAAATTGGATTTAGTTACATGTATATAACTTGTACACATAAGTGCCTAGTACACAGAAGTGCCTAAAAGAAGGGAGTGTGGACTTATTTAAAAAAGGAGGGTAAATAGTCATGTAACTGATACACATAAGTATTTGTCAAAAATCATTGATTAAAGCTTTGAAAGATAAATTAGAAATTATAAAAAAAAAAAAAAAAAAATACACAACCTAGGGTGCTAGCTGATGAAATTTTAAAATATTTTTGTATATTTTGATAAATGTGACATACCTGTTTTCATACCACAATAATTATTAGCGATTACAACATTAATATTAAATAATACCAATTGATCAAGGAAATCAAATCTATTAAATTTCGAATACGTATGGATATAAGTAAGTATAAAATTAGTATGGAAAATTCTAAAAGTTATCATCTATCTATCTATATTTATATATTTGCAAACTTATGTGACACATGTCACAACCTCCTTCATTCTTTCAATCTCTCTCCTCTCCAAATTCCTCCATTTTGAAATTACTTCATTCTTATCATATTTATAGATTAAGTTATAATCTTAGCTTTTGATTATGAACAAATGATCTCAACCCTCCATTCTTACTTTTTTACTCTTATATAAACTTCAACACCTTCTCATTTCATTCATTCAAATTTTAATCTCTCAACTTTATCCTCTTCGAATTTCGTCAGTCAATTTTATTCCGGCTATTCGCATAAAAAATATTCAGGCCATCCATTTTAAATCTCTCTCATTTCTCTCAATTTTATCTTTTGCTGTATTTTTTTTTCTAGCTATTCATCAAATAGTTATTCAATTTTTTATGTTCAAATAGCGCGTCTGAAACCCAAGAGCAACAATCTGACGTCGTTTGACTTCTTATTCTTCATTGACGATCCATTGACAAGAAGTTTATGATATAAAATCTAAAATCATCTGAAATATACAAGGAATGCACCTTTCTTTCATTTTTAGTCATCGAAAATGCACAAGAAATGTATTTTATATTCGAATTAATGTAATTAATTTCGCATGGGGGTTATTTCATATTTATTTTGGAATTCAATTTGTGTATACCATATATGTTTGTAAGGATTCATTATAATTATTTTTGTCTTATTTTTATTCTTAAAGTTAATCTAATTCTATATACATGTATTTATACGTAGTAGAAGATTGATATAATATTTCATCTAATATTGACTTAATTAAAAGAAATCAGTTTGTTGGAAATAATTTATATTTTATTTATGTCAACAGCCTGTATAAACTAAAATTATATATAATGTAAGCACGTCTAAATCCCCTTATATAATTACAAGACAATTAAAAATAATAGTATTTTATATACAAGAGTTAACAATTCATATAAAAAAATATAGGAATTAACAATTAAGATTGAATTGGAGTTTTTATAAATCTAAATATAACAGAATTATTAAAATAATAAATATTTACTTATATGTTGACATAATTATTTCCACTAATCAAGATTGCATTAAACGTTGTATTTATAAACATTTTATTTGTAATTATGATTTTTATTTATTTATAGAAATTACTAAATTTAAACGTTGTATTTATAAACATTTTATTTGTAATTATGATTTTTATTTATTTATAGAAATTACTAAATTTAAGTGCTAACATTTTAATTTTCAAAAAAAAAAAAGTGCTAACATTTAATGAATCGTTTGATTTCAAAATTATAATAATAACTGTAAAAATTTGTAGAAGATTAGTGTCTTCAATTATTTACAAAATTATGATTACAATAAAATTAATAGTATAAGAATTCAATGTTAAATAGACTTTTTGCGATTTTATATTTATGAACATTTCGTTTGTAATTATAATTTTTTTTTTTTGGAATTACATGTCCACATTTAATTTAGTAAATTATTGTACGTGGTCATGTCTAATAATAATGCATCGTATGTTAATTAGGCACCATAATTGCCTAATAAACTAAATTAAATGTTACATGTCTAATTGATAATCTAGGGATTATATTTTTTTTAGTCCATTAAGTTACCACGATTTTGAATTTAGTCCATCAGATTACCGCTTTTTGAATTTAGTCCACTAAGTTTCGATTTATTTTGATTTTGGTCCAGTTACCTGCTATAGCAGGTTTAACAAGTCATTTTTTAAAACACACCCCATAAAATGTTATACACACCCCAAATGTTAAACACACCGCACTAAAATTTAAAAATGGTTTTTTATTACTATACACACCCCAATTCTTTCCTATTTAATAAATTGACAAAAATAATTAAATTAAAAAAAAGTCAAATTAATATGAAAAATATAAATAAAACCTATAAAAAATTGCCTAAATCTTCAAAAATTAAACAAACTAAAAAAATTAATTAATTTAATTAGTTTTGAAGATTCTGTTGATTTTCTACTATTTTTAAATTTTATTTAGCCTTATTTTCGACGTTTTTTATAAAAGTTAGAACGCAAATAAAACATTAATAAAGTAATGGAGTTTTAAGTTTATTTTATTTTCCTTTTTAATATTTCTTTTATATTATATAAACATAATAACACACCATAAATATTATATACACTCCAAATGTTAAACTCAAAAATTCAAAAATCAAATATAGTTAAATAAAATCATAAACATATTTAATAAATTGTCAAAAATAATTTAATTAAAAAATAATAATTTAAATTAACATGAAAAATATAAATAAAACCTATAAAATTACCTAAATCTTCAAATTTTTAATAAAGATAAAAAATTTATTAATTTAATTAGTTTTAAAATTTTAGTTGATTTTTTAATACTTTTAAAAAAAATTATTTTTATTAAATTTAATAATTTTTTCAAGTTGATTTTTTTAAAATTTATTTAAAATCTTCAAAAATAGTAAAAAATCAACTAAATCTTCAAAATTAATAAAACTTTTAGCTTTTTTTAATTTTTGAAGATTTTGGTTATTTTTTATAGGTTTTATTTAAATTTTTATTTTTTTTAATTAAATTATTTTTAGCAATTTATTAAATATGAAAGAATTGGGGTGTGTATTGTAACAAAAAAAAAGGAAATATTTAAAAATAATTTAATTATTTCTATAAAAAATTAAATTAAAAAAAATAAGAATTCAAATTAATATAAAAAATCACCAAAATCTTCAAAAATTAAACAAAATAAAAATCAACTTGAAAAATTAAACAAAGATTAAATAGGAAAGAATTGAAGATTTAGTTGATTTTTTTACTATTTTTGAATATTTTTAATAAATTTTAAAAAATCAACTTGAAAAAATTATTAAATTAAATAAAAATAAAAATCTTTGAAAGTATTAAAAAAATCAACTAAAATTTTAAAACTAATTAAATTAATTAATTTTTTAGCTGTATTAAAATTTTGAAGATTTAGGTATTTTTTATAGTTTTTATTTATATTTTTCATGTTAATTTGAATTCTTACTTTTTTAATTAAATAATATTTATGGGGTTATTAGGTTCATATAATATAAAAAAAATATTTAAAAGGAAAATAAAATAAAATAAAATAAATTTAAAACTCCATTACTTTATTAATGTTTTATTTGCGTTCTAACTTTTATAAAAAACGTCGAAAATAAGGTTAAATAAAATTTAAAAATAGTAGAAAATCAACTGAATCTTCAAAAATAATTAAATTAATTAATTTTTTTAGCTTTGTTTAATTTTTGAAGATTTAGGCGATTTTTGTAGGTTTTATTTATATTTTTCATATTAATTTGATTTTTTTTATTTAATTATTTTTGAAAATTTATTAAATAGAAAAGAATTGGAGTGTGTATAGTAATAAAAAATAGTTTTTAAATTTTAGTGTGGTGTGTTTAACATTTGGGGTGTGTATAACATTTTATGGGGTGTGTTTTAAAAAATGACCTGTTAAACCTGCTATAGCAGGTAACTGGACCAAAATCAAAATAAATCGAAACTTAGTGGACTAAATTCAAAAAGTGGTAATCTGATGGACTAAATTCAAAATCGTGGTAACTTAATGGACTAAAAAAAATACAATCCCGATAATCTATTATTTTGGAATGTAGTCATTCCGTTACAAATCAATAAATTTGGATGGAAAATTAATTTGATCATAATTTTCTCATATAATGTAAAGATTTCTACAATTATGACTTAAAAATTAAGAGTCTCAATGTGGCAACTAAAATTAAGAGTCACCTTTGAATCAACTAACCTCTCTATAAATTAAAGCAATTGACTAGACAAAAATATTTTCAACTTTATCATAAAAAAATCTATAATTATACAATAATTAACGTTAATAATAAATATTCAATTATAGTCACTAAAAACACGATAATTGATTGTCTAAAATGGTTCTCAAATATTCATACAAAACAATATGACTTTGTATTGACTTTATGAAAAATGAATTAGTAACTATGCATTCATATATAATCCCAAATTTTGGGATAATTGATTAAAGAAATCAATGTAAATGCGTACAGATATACATATGTTAATAATTATCGGTAACGTCAATTCATACTTACGTTAATTACAGATTAATTGACAATTGGAGATATTCCATATTTCATCATTACTTTTAATTGAAATCAATTGGGATTTTTTTTTAATAAAATATATTAACTTAATTTGTATGTCATGTTTTTTTATATTATTATTAATATTAATACAAATAATAATAATCAAGTTTAAGAATAGTACCATTTTCCTGAAAATTATTTTATGTTTCAAATATTATAATTATTTTTTATTATAATAATTAATTATTTTTATTTTATGTATATACGTAAACAATTATTTAATGATTTATTTATTATATAGTTTATAATTATTTAAATCTAATCTAAATATTACTCACTTCGTCCCATAATAATTTTTATAGGTAGATGGACACACATATTAAGAAAGTGCAATAATTAGTGAAATTTTAATTTGATGAGTAATTTTGTAAAATTTTATGTATAAAGTAAATAAATGAGTTGACTTTTGAGTATGTGTGAAAAGAAAAATAGTACGTATATGTGTAAAATTGAGGATATTGTAAGGGTATTTTATAATTAGTTGGGACCTAAATACTAACAGGTCGCGGGCTAGATGAGCCACTAATGATCTTCGATATTTTTTTTTAAAAATAACTAATTAACTAAAATTTCAATTGTGTAATAATAAAAATATAATAGTTGGAACCTAAATCCTAAATGTCGCAGGCTAGACGAGCCACTAATGATCTTCGCTAATTTTTTAAAAAAATAACTAATTAACTAATTTCAATTGTAAAATAATAAAAATAATTAAATAAATAACATTTCTTCAAATATGAATTTTGCAGTGTGTATTTTAATTATTTATGTCATGTTACAGAAGTATTAGATTAAAAAGTTGCTGAATTTTCTTTTATAAAATGATATTTAATTTCCTCAATTTAGGCTTTTTTTTTTTTTAAATTGACTAGCGTGCTGGCTCGGTAGACCAATGAGTTGGCCCATTTAATGCACATGCTAATCGATTTGAGTCAAAAAGATTTAAATTTAAACAGTTTTATCCTACCATTACAAACCTAGTCCTGCATTTATTATGGCTAATTGGATTAACCTGATAGCATAGTCCTGATAAATATTTATAAATTCAATAGAATAAATTATATTCAAAATAATTTAATTCTTGAATAGCTATAATATATATATATATATATATCACATGCTTATCAACTGTTTCAATTGTGTGATGTAATGATTAATGATAATATCAAACAAAATATGCAAATATATATATATACACAACAATGTTGTGTATACGTTTTTTTTTTTTTAAATTATAATTTTATATATTAATTTGTAATTAATAAAACATGCTTATTCATTATGATATAATGTCTTTTCCTATCAAAAATTATTTTTTCAAATAACAATTTATCAAATAATGTCTATAAAATTAAAATATTGTATTTTTTAATTCAATTTTCATAATATAATATATATATATATATATATACTCTAAAATATAAATTAACATTTATAATAAAAAAATTTATATTAATATACAATATTATAAATTTATTTTAATTCCGCGTAAAACGCGGGTCTTACACTAGTTGTCATATAATCCCTTATCCTTAATCATTACTGAAATTTCAGATCATAATCTGCATAACAAAAATAAAATGGTGGGTATCTTGGATCTACAGGGATTGTGGGTCCCTCACTATTTTTTTTTTTATATATTGTTTCTTATTTTGTATGTATTTTATTTATTCAAACGTTTTAAGATTGGATGGGGCTAATAACACCCCATAAAATGTTATACCCACCCAAATGTTAAACACACCCCATTAAAATTTAAAATTCAATTTCTATTACTATACATACCCCAATTATTTTCTATTTACCCTTCAACCTCATAACTAATAAAAATTAACTAAAACTTTAAAAACATATAAAATTTAAAATTTAATTAACAGAAAAAAAATCAATAATACAATAAAATTACGTGTAAACGTTGAAAATATTTTTAAAAATCAACTAAATTTTAAAAATGGAACAATCAATTAAAAAAATAAATAAAATAAAAAAAATGAAAAAAAATAATAATTAAATCTAAATAAAATCTGAAAAATAAATCAAATAAAAAATATTAAGGATTAACGATTTTTTTTCAAATTAAATAAAATAATAAAAAAATCAACTCAATATTAAATTAAAAACTAAAATCTTTAAAAATAAAATAAAGCTAAATAAAATTTAAAAATTTCAACTAAATTTTAAAAAATAATTAAATCAATTATATTTTTAATATTTATAATTAATTTAATTAATTCTTAAGATTTAGGTGATTTTTAATTTTTTAGATTTTATTTATCATTATTTTGAATTCTTAATTTTAATTGATTTTTTAATTAATTACTTTATGTAATTTATTAAAAATTTTACTAATTTATTTATTTTTAATTGATTTTAAAAATTTTCATTTGAATAATTTATTTTTTTCTTTTTAAAAAATATTTAATTTTTTCAGATTATTTTTAAAAAATATTTGATTTATTTAAATTAATTTTTTTAAGATTTTATTAATCTTTTAAAATACTTTTCAGATTTTAATTACATTTTTAAGATTTTTTCAATTTTTAAAAAAAAAATTATCTTTAATTTGTATAAGGATTACTTAGTCATTTTACAATTATCTATTTTTTTTTTTAAATGATGGGGTGTGTATAACATATTTTGGGGTGTTAGTAGCGATACCCTTTAAGATTACTTGTATACTCTTAATACGAAAATAATTCACAAAATAAATACTCAAATCACAAAATTATTTTATTTTTAAAATTGCAACTAATTTTTTACCCACATTTTCCTTTACACCTTATTAAATTCTATTTTACACATCACTAATTAAATCGTCTAAAATACTCCTCCTTTATTTAACCTCACCCCCTCCCCCTTAAATTCATTTTTCTTAAAACTAAGCTGGTGAAGCAAGACATCACGAGACGGGAGAGTATAATGTAAGCTCTACATTTATCTAATACTAGTAACTAATGTATGTGCAGGATTGCAAGTTAAATTTGAACACTATTTCACTTAGTACAAGGCGGAACAATCAAAATTTAGTGGCTTCAAAATATAATAAAAGTCGTTAAATTTAAATTTAATGAAATGAGATATATTAAAAAATTTATACTGTGTAATAAAATAATTTTGTAGGTATACGTAGTATAATATTATTTTGTAAATCGGGCCCCCCAATTTTAAATTTCTAAGTCTGTCACTGCATTCAAGTACACGGTGTACTTGAGTTGACTTTGACTGATCAACTGTTGATCGTTGATCTTGACCGGTCAATTTTTTAATTTTTTTTTAACATAAAATTTACATTTTTTAATAATATTTTCAGTTATATTAACATACATTTTTTAGTTATAATAACATACATTTTTTAGTTACACTTTACATTAATAGAACATACACTTTTCAGTTATAATAACATACATTTTTCATTAATATATAACTTACACTTTTCAGTTATAATAACTTACATTTTTCATTAATATAACTACATTTTTCAGTTATAATAACATTCACTTTTCACTTATAATAACATACACTTTTCATTAAAAACAATGTTGCACTTTTCAATATAGTAATATACAATTTTCATTAAAAAACGAAGATACACTTTTCAATATACTAACACACATTTTTTTTTTAAAAAAATAAAAGAAAAAATTGAAAAAGAAATTCAAAGTTTGACCATTGACCGATCAAGGTCAACTCAAGCCCACTGTGTACTTGTGCACATAATACTTTAGCAAAATAAACTCTAAAAACATTTGATGTGAAAGTATGTGTTTCACTATTTTGCTCGCATCTCGACATCAACGATCTATCAACATTAAGACAATGAAAAGGTGAATAAGAGAGAGATTTCTATCGTGAAAAAAGTAAAAAATAAAACTTGAAACAATAAAAAGAAATTATCAATCGGTGTTCAAAGATTTTTAGTAATTGAGGAGATTTGTGTATCCCTCCTTGTTTCATATGAGGACAGATGAAAGAAAATGTGAAAAAACCTTCAAAAAAAAAAAAGGTTTGTAGATAATCACATTTTTCTATTTTGAATGTCTCAAATTATAATCACATTTCCTGTTTCCTTAAGTATTAAATGTTTTATTGACAATTTTACCCTTAATTAAACACACTTCATAATTACTTTTAGGACACAACTATTTTGAAATTTACACCAAATTTATGGAATATCAAGTGTAAAATACACATATTAGTTAAACTTAATCACATTTATTGATTTTTCTTAATTTGTGTGTAAAGTCAAATGTGCTATCTTTGTGGGACAGAGTGAGTATTATTTTTCAATGAGTTTTCTTAATAGTAGTCGCACAAACAAATCTCTCTAGAACGGGAATAAAATTTTCGACTATGTAAAGAGACGATTTCTTACAATATACATTCCCCATTAACGAAAATGACAAAGAGTCAAAAATGAAAATGAGATTATTAGTATTTGTTTTGTGAACCCTTCTCTTTCTATCAATGAATAGTGAAAAACCCTAGGAGCGACGCAGATCCCATCCACAGTGTACGAATACACCGTTGGAATAAACCCTAGCAGCAGCAGCCACCTGCATTTTCGGCATCTTCTCCAGCCATACGACCTCACGCAGCCTTATCCCTCCCTTCACACAATCATCCCCCACCTGCTCGCGGCCTTGGCCGCTGTCTGTAGCTGGCCATTGACAGCCCGTTTTGTCTCTCCTTCGTCTCGGCCTGGGGATTTTGATGAATCTGTCTTGGTTCAACTTACTTCTGCTCGATTTTCGGGATTCATCGCCTTTATGGATTCTCTCGACCAGACGGTCCCCATTGGTGCCCGCCTCCAATCTTTAGAGAGACAATTTTCAGGGATTACTACCTTTCTCAAACCCTATGTTGACACTCTACCTGCGTCGTCGTCTCCTACTTCGATCGTGTCTGAGTTGGTTGGACGGTACGCTCCAAACCCCCCCCCCCCCATTATTGTCACAAATGACTTGCATGTTGGCCCCTCCTCCATGAGTTCAATGGTTTTTTCAGACTATATGTGCCCGTGTATGAAGGTATACTACCACACGATTTCGATCGATGATGCCACATACTAGGATGGCGTGAATGAATTCAAGGATGCTTCGATTGGTCATTTGCTCACTCCTCGTGGCAAAACCCCAATTCTGTATGCTGATCTATCGAAGCGACTCGTCGAGATCTGGTCCCTCCAAGGGAACTGGACTACTATTCCGATTGGAAAATGATTCTTTGTTCTCAAATTCCACTCTTTGAAAGAGTGCGATCGTATCTTTAGAAGATGTGTTTGGTAGTTGGCCACAAGCTCCTTTCTGCTGCAAAATTGGTCTCTCGGCTTCAATCCGAACCAGGTCCCGATCTCAACGACTCAGATTTGGGTCCGCCTTACCGGCCTTCCAACCGAACTTTGGTAGCCCATGGTTCTCTCAGCTGCGGCTTCAGCGGTTGGCACGTTCGTGAAGATAGACACTCACACATCGACTAAGACTATGACTCAGTATGCTAGAATTTTGATCGAGGTGAACATGAAGTAGTCACTTTTGGAGCGTCTGGTCCTTGAATGTGGAGACATGAAGCAGTCATTGTTGGTGGACGTGCTTTATGAACAGCTTCTAGAATATTGCAGCTACTACATGATTGTTGGACACATGTCGTCACGCTGCAATAAGGGGCAGGTCCCGCCGCCGTCAAACCCACAGACGGTCAAGGCCTTATCCTTCGAATCAATAGCCTTGTGCGCCCCTGAGGGATCCTTCCTCAGCTTTTATGGCAGATTCGCTCCCGACAATCGACTCTTCATCCATCTTGGTCCCGATGAGCAACACATTCTCAGTCCTCGCAAACGTATGCTTGGATGAGTCATCAGACAACACTCAGGAGATGGTGGTTATTTCCTTATTGGAGCCACCTACCGACGACGAATGGGATCTTACTCTTGCGGCTTTTTTCCGCTCCACGAAAAAGCTCAGCTGCCCAGGCCGCTTGGGGTGGGTTTATCCCATCGACAACTTCTAGAAAGAGTTATCGATGAGTTTGAGGCTAATGCCTCTAAGGCCTTCACTGTTGACTCTTCAGCAGGGTTTGACAATGAGATGGACTTGATCGTCAAGTATACGGGAAGATGGGGCGATTCTTTAGAATCCTCATAAATTCCTTTTTCCTGTTTCGATCATTTTGATTTTGGTCAGCTTTTTCGAGCTTTTTATGGCTTTGGTAGGTAGGTGGATTTACAGGAGGTAGCTTTTTTCTTAGCCCGAGTTTTATCCCTTGGAGGGTTTATTCGGGTAGGGTTTTGATGACGCCCCAACACCAACCTCCGATTCAATTTGTGAATTTATGACTTTTGGATCTTTCCCTTTTTTTTTTAATATACAACATTTATTCGCTAAAAATGAAAATATGAAGGGAGAGAAAGTTATTTCTACTATGAAAATGAAGAATAGAAAGAAATATATAATAGAAATTTTAAAATGATTCAATGGCCTAAATTGAATGATTAAAAGATAAATGGTTGAGATTAGATCATGAAAAGTTTTAATGGAAGGCTAGAATTTTGAAATAGGGGTGAATAGAATGTGTTGTCATACCCTTTAACAACAATATATGTATTAAGATTATTTAACAAATAATGTACATATATGCCGTTACCTTTATGTTGCCTAATTGAGTTTTTAATTTAAAATTAAACAAGATTTTTTTTATGATGACCATACACATAAAGAAAACTGAAACACAAATTCATCATCAAACAATAATTCATAAAGATGAGCGTTTTCAAACTGCAATCTGTCAAAGTGCTTATAGTCAAATTAAGGTAGGGAATGGGGATCCTTTTCTAATGAATATCATATACTTAGTACTCGCCCACTTCTACATCAATATTCAAGAAATGTACTGGAGTATTTTTTAGATCAAATTTAGAAAACTACAATAAAAAAATCAACGTGTAACAATTACATTGGCGTACGGCCATTTTCGGCAATGGCTGGACGTCATGCTTAATGTTAGCGCAGGCCAGCTACATACTTCCTCCGTACATGAAATGTAGTCCCATTTACCTCATATAATGTCCACCAAATGTAGTCCCATACACTTTATGAAAAATATCATCCTCCACTCATCAATTAATTACTCAATTTGCCATCAACTTTATTCACAAACAATCACTTTATTCACAATAAAACTCATATACTCTTTATCTACTTTATCTACCTTTTTCTTAAAATTTGTATCCCACCCTTACATTTGGTGGATGGGGAGAGTACTATGTAACAACAATGCTTTTGACCAAAAAAATAATGCACAATGGTAAATAAGACCAATGGAAATCCATATAATAATTCCAAATAAAGAAGTTTCTTCGAATGTATTAAATAACAAGCAAGTACAAGCACAATTCCTGAGAATCATGCGCTGCCTATTGCCAAAGCAGCTTCTTCTTGATCATAAATTAGAATGCAACTGTACAATAATTAGAGAGAAGAAATCATAAAACAAATATTTGTTTTTTGTTCTTCTGATTTGAATCCTGAAAGCATGGATAGAATCATGTACAAATCAACAACTTCCTCAGCAACAGACGAGACGAGCATGCCATACAAGGTACCTTCAGTAAATCAATAAGCACCAAAATTGGCTTCTGCAATCCTGAACCTCACTCCTTCCTCCCCTGCCGCTTTGTATTCAGACAATTTCTCAGGAACTGCTCACCTTCCCTTCTTTACTGAACGTCCCAATTGGTTTTGCACGAACTCGTTTCAATGCCTTCACTCCCATTGGGTTGTCATTGCTCTGCATTACCAGATATAATAATGTTTAGTAGGAGTAAAATATAAGGCAAAAAATTTATGGGAGGACCAATTTGTTAAAACATGAATTTGGGAAACAGAAAAAGGAATATAAGTACTCACAATCGAGCAGGTCCCAGCACGAACGTTGCAGACAGGGTATTCATGGGGGCAGCAACTGTAATGGTCGTCACAGCAAGTGGCACCCTCTAGAGGGCAGCATCCCCAGGCAAAGCAGTACTTTCCGTATTCATAGACACAGCAACAGGTGGTTTTCTCAGGGCATTCATAGTAGTCGTCACAAACAGAGGGGGGTGAGACGGGAGATGGAGGAGATGGACCCGGGTTTGGAGGATTTGCACCCGTTTTGGTTGCGTAAGAGGGCTCTACAGCAATACCGCATAGACCAGATTTAGATTTCACATTGCGCTCCATCCTAATATAACCCTTCTCTCCCCAGCTTGGGCCCCATGAGTTCCTAACAATCCAATAATCCTTGCCCTTTTCAGTGCCGTATCCAACAACAGCAACACCGTGGTCCAAGTCTTCCCCACACTTTCCTGTGAATACACCCTGAATAGGTTCAAGAAAAATGGAATGAGATCATATATTTATAGGATATACGAAAAATGGAATGAGATCATATATTTATAGGATATACAAGGACGTAAGAGACATCAAACATTGATAAAAACTCGTATGAACCTGATTTACAGATATGAGATTCATGTACTCTATCAATTCTACTTAATAAATGATTGATTTGATTTAGTGAATTTTGAAAGAGGATTTCAAAATCTAGTAAATTTCAAAAAATCTTGATAAACAATAATGGTATGTGTTTGTTTTGAGATTTATGTAGGGTAGGATTTAACTTTATGCAAAACTGATGTGTAAAGAGTGTAATGGTGTATTATTGTTATTGCCGATCGTTAAGTGTAAATGATATGATTGTGCAATGACTAGTGCTTTTTATAGGAAGTTGTAAATGTGAGAAAAATGTGTGAAAAGTGACAAATAAAAGAGTGGGAAAAAAATGCATTTTATTAAAGGGTAGTGATTATTATAGGTATTGCAGGGTAAGATGTATTGGGTTTTTAAAAATTGAATTCTAGAATCCCTAAAGTAAAATCAAGTTTAGATTTTGAGATCCCAAATCCAGTCTTGTAATCCCAAAATCAAACATATCCTAAATGGATATTATATGCAAGTTTGTAAGACCAAAAATAGATTAAAAAATGAGATGGAGTTCACGTGAAGCAAGTTCACACAAGTGTAACTCTAAATCATGAGAAGTGCAACTATTAACACCCACCGAATTGGTTTATAAACCCATATGTACAACATTTTTTTAGCAACTTGTACAGTCAAACACGGCTATAAAGAGGGTGCATAAGTAATTCTGTGAGTGTTAATAGCCAGACCCAAAGTGTTATTGTGGTATTATGTTACACAACTTACTGATTCATAGAGTTGGAAGTCCCTTCCACCACCTTCGATGGCAACGGCTATTGGTTGGTGAGCAGCAGCCTTTTGTAGAGCCTTTTCGTTGTTTGCAGGTACATCTTCGTAGCCATCAATGGATACAACTTTAGCATTTTTCTGCATACCAATTATAAAACACAACATTAAATGCAAATTTCAATTTTTTACAAAGCTAGTATGTCAGCATTGCTCAAAGACACATGAAGAAAGAATTAGAACTCACTCTGTTTTGGTCGCATCTGCCATCTCTCCCAGTGTAAGGATAATCTTCCTCAGTATCAATGCCCCCATTCTTGATAATGAACTCAAATGCATAGTCCATAAGGCCCCCATTGCACCCTTGATTATACGATGTATCGCAATCCACCAGCTCTTGCTCAGAAAGTGAGATCAAACTTCCTGTGGCTATCTGATTTATTCCTTCAACAGCTACAATTGTAGAGAATGCCCAACAACTCCCTACAAAAGTTCAATAATACATGAATACATCAATTTCAAGAATGCTGATCATGTCTTTTAAATCATGAGAAAATTACTTAGTTACTTCCACAATTCAGGAAATTTATCTTGGACGAGGAAAGTAATCTTGTTTGTTGTACCTAATACATATGACACATAAATTTAGAGATTCCTAGAGAGAAGAGTATTTTAATTTGGGGGTGGGCAGCTTGTCTGGCCTTTGATAAATAGAGTGCAGACAAATTAGCCGCCTTGCTTGACTTTATGCATGACTTTATGAGTGTGAGTTTTGAGTGTATCTGTTTTGAATAACAACTTAACTAAATAATTTAACAATGAGATGAAAACAAACATTATATTATAAGCATCACAAAAACTTTTGTATAAATTTGCATGAATCTAAGATCCGTTGAAACTTCAAATCAACAAACACCCCGACTCAACTCAATCTATTCGAAACCTATTAGAAATGGATTGCCCCACAAATTTTTATGTACAAATTTGTATGAGAGACTTTCCCTATAACTAAGCATGTTATTATAACCAATTTATGTCCCTGAAGACAAAAGTGAAAAGAAGACAAACGCTATTATAAAAAAGCAATTTTCCTATTTTCTGTAAAGGTACACTGAACTAACGTGTCGAAGAGGTCCACCTAATAAAAATATTATATTCGTTTTTTCATCCAGCCATTAGCCAATGCTTGACAAAGTGCAGGCCAATCATGTTTCAATCCACAATAAACAATTAAATGAGAAATTTTAATCTATTTATTTTCAATTAAATACCTAAAATAATCTGCCAAACCCACTGATTAAGGCAAACCATCTATAATTATTTTTCGAAAATACACATACACACATCTTCCAGCAATTTCGTCCATCAAAAGTCCAAATACCTCCCCCTTTTTCTGCTATGTTTTGAAAAACTTATCAACAATCAAAATAGCAAATAATAAATAAACTTAAATTGCAGCCAATCAGAAGTCCATAAATCCTGGAAATCCTGCGGATCAACCAATTATACTCCAGCAAATTCTTCAAAACTCCAAAAAAAAAAAAAAAAAAAAAAAGTCAACTCAAAAACTAACTTCAAAACGACCAATTTTGAGTGAGTTTAGCCATCGATCACTCACAGTGATCTATTTGTAAACAGATTATAGATCCTAATTAAAACCTAAGAGTTATGATTGAGTAACAATGCCGATTAATAATCCACAAAACTAGGACACACTAACGTTTGAATAAAATTGAATAAAGGACGAAAAAATAGTTACCACAGCTGCCTTGATCTTTGACTGGAGCGACCGCGCCTTTCTCTCTCCAATCAACGGACTCCGGCAGGCTATCGTCGACCTTAGGCTCATACCTGTCGCTCTTCGACCCGGTCAACCGCCGTTTACCGTCAGGCCGGGCTCCGAGAAAAGTCTTCCGGTATTCCTCATTGGTCAAATCGGCGAACCGGTTCAGGCCGAGCTTGTAGGTCCGGTTCGAGAACGCGTTCTGTTCATCTATATACCTCAGATTATCCTTGAAAACCTCGAGGCGCTTTTCCTTCTCACCCAGAGCATTGTAGGACTTGCCGTGCTTCACCAGCCACGCCTCGTACAACGACGAGACCTCGGCGTGGGAGCGGAGGGCCGGGCCGGCGAGGTTGTGCTCCTCGTCGTAGGATATGATGGACATGTCGGAAGCCCATGTTTTGGCGAGGAAAATAGAGAGAGAAAGAGATAATAGAAGAAGGGACATTGTGGAAGACGCCATGGTTAGGTTTTGATCGAGCTTTTAGAATGAATGGTAAAGGGGTAGAGAAGTAGGTTTATAAAGGCGGAATGGAGGGGTAGTATGGGAAATGTGTATTTTTCGAATTCGTGCAGAGTTGTGTGCTTATGAAGGAAAATAATTAATTGCGACTAATTAGGCAGTGTTTTGAAAACTTGCGTATACAACTTAAATTATTTAAGATTTTTTTCGGGAAAATGTCACTTTTGGTCACTTGAACTTTACCACTTTTCACATTTGGTCACCCACATTTCATCACTATCAAAATTGGTCACTCACTTATTCATCACTATCAAAATTGGTCATTCACTTATTCTTTCTCTATCAATTTTGATGCTGCTGTTAGAGAATCCGTCATTTACTAACGGAGAAAAGGTTTTGAGCGTCAACTTTTATTTTCCCTCTTTTAATTCCTTAACCCTAAACCCCCAAACCCATTTTTTTTTTAAATTTTACTGAATTTATTTTCAATGTGGTTAAATTAATGGTGTGTGGTTAAAAATAGATTATCAAACCCGAATAAGTATAAATGGGGAAATGAATTCTAATAATTAACTATTTTGAAATAAGTTTATATTCTCAATCATTATACAAATTCAATATGAAAATCAGTAATTGAAATATTATTCAAAAAAATCTAAAAAAATAGAGTACAAAAAGCAAGCCAAATTAGTCAAATTGTGGTGGGCATGTACTAGTTATGTACTCCGTTTTTATAATTATGGTGTGTAGTTTAATGTTTTATAATTATTGTATTCAGACTTGCTTTTGTACTCTATTTTTTTCAGATTTTTTTGAATAATATTTCAATTACTGATTTTCATATTGAATTTGTATAATGATTGAGAATAGAAACTTATTTCAAAATAGTTAATTATTAGAATTCATTTCCCCATTTATATTCATTCGGGCTTGATAATCTATTCTTAACCACAAATCAGTAATATTAATTGAAGATAAATTCAGTAAAATTTAAAAAAAAAAATGGGTTTAGGGGGTTTAGGATTAAGGAATTAAAAGAGGAAAAATAAAAGTGGGCACTCAAAACCTTTTTTCGTTAGTAAATGACGGATTCTCTAACAGCAACATCAAAATTGATAGAGAAAGAATAAGTGAGTGACCAATTTTGATAGTGACGAATAAGTGAGTGACCAATTTTGATAGTGATGAAATGTGGGTGACCAAATGTGAAAAGTGGTAAAGTTCAGTGACCAAAAGTGATATTTTCCCATTTTTTTCTACAAAAATTGTACTCCGTATAGCTTTTAAAGTCTTATCTGATAACTAATTAATGAAATTATGATATATTACATTTTAAATATATAATTTAATCTTAATTTTAATTATCAAATAACTTATAAAAATTGAAATGAATAATTTTAAGTATGTGTTAGTATATTATTACTAATTAAAAATAGAATTTGATCTAATATTTTAATTTTTACTAAATAATTTAAGGTTCAGAGCCCAATGCTAACGTATAGAAAAAATACTGAATTAAGGATTACAATATTTATTCAGTGATCCTTGATGGCAATATCTAATACGCCAACTTGCTCAAAACTTCTGACTATTATCTTCATTTTTTAGATTTTAAATTCGAATTTAAAATTTTAAAATTCAATCCATGTTCTATTTTAAAGTTTTAAAATTAAAATTTTAAAATACTATCGTATAAATGTGTATAAATTTTATAAAAATCGGTTCTATGCAGATACCTTCCGTTTCTTTAATTCATGGCTTGAGAACCCTGATCTCCTCAAATTTGTCCAAGAAAGATGGTCAGGATACGTGGTGAACGGGATCGAAAGTTTCAAAATTAAAGAGAAAATAAAAAATATTAAGAAGGACGTAAAGGAGTGGAGTCTGACGAACGTGAATAAATCAGAAAAGCTCTTGGAAGAGGCAAGAAAGGAGATGATCAAGCTGGACATAACCCAAGAAGACATGAACCTTATAGAAGAGGAGTGTATGACATTAAAAAAAGTGAGAAGCAATATATGGAAACTGAGGAAAGAAAAGGACAGAGACGATTATCAAAGATCAAGAATACAATGGATCAGAGAGGGCGATTTAAACTCAGCTTATTTCCACAAATGCATTAACTCCAGGAGAAATAGCAACAGAATCGAGGGTCTGCTTATTGACAATGTCTGGACAGAAGAAGTTTCCAAGATCAAGGGTGAGATATTTGAGCACTTTAGATCTCAATTCTCTAAACCACAGTGTGTTAAAGTTCACATGAAACACCTTGTGAGTAAGAAGCTTGACGGTGTGGGAAATGCAATACTCTCGGCTCCCTTCTCAGAGGCAGAGATAAAGTCAGCAATATGGAGTTGTGGAGGGAACAAGAGCCCCGGCCCCGATGGTCTGACTTTCGGTTTTATTAAGAAGGCGTGGCCTATAATCAAAGAGGATATCATTAAAGCGATGGAAGAATTCTATCATCATGGAAAAATCGTCAAAGGAGGTAACCCGAGCTTTGTTACTCTTATCCCTAAAAAGAAAGGGTCGAATCTTGTTGGTCCCAAAGTTGAGTTAAGATTGAGTAAGCTAAGAAAGTCTAGAGGGGAGGGGTGAATAGACTTTCAAAAATCTTTCAAAATATCAGAATATGCAATGCGGAATTTAGTCTTCTTCGAGTTTCTTGTGGCTTAAAGTCCCAAGATTAAGACTGTGATCTTATCGATTATACCTCCAGGTATATCTTCGATCTACTAGTAATTCTCCAAGTAACTAGCACACTTGTTTTACAAAATACAAACTTAAACTTGAAAAGTAAAACTTCTCTTTGAGTAGCCTTTGATTCTTCTCTTCAATTCAGTGGCTCTTCTCTTCTTTAATCTCCTTCAACTCTGCGAGTTCTTCTTGTACTCTGTAGACTTAGATTGCTTGTAAACGCTTTTAAGATCAGTAGTCTTAGCAGTAGGAGATCACACAGTATTTATAGAACTTAGTATGACAGTTAGCAGTTTGTGAACTAACTTTCAACTAACTCTAAAACTGTTTTTGTAACTTCTTCTTGTAACTGACTTTGTAACTTCCTTCCAAGTCAGCATATCTTCAATAAATCTTCAGTCACACCTTAAATAAGCTTTCCAAACTTATTCTTCAATTTCAACAAATCAGCACAGTAACTTACTGCTCTGATTTTTTACTCTTCGGATTTTACTCTGCTGAGTCAGTCAGCACAGTAACTCAAAACCTTTCAAAACTTCTCCAGATTTCTTCTAAGCTTATCTTCAACTCTTCTTGAAGTCTTCTTATTCTGAAGTAGTCTTCTGAGTCTTCATTAGTCTTCTGATCTTCTTCTAATCTAGTTCTAATCTACTGTTCTGAACTTTACATTGCTGAATACAAATAGAATACAACTTTACATATATAAAACCTAACTATACATCAACTGAACTATATACAGATGAGTATATATAAGTCATATACTATAAGTTGTCTATACAATACAAAACATCAGCTTAGTTCCTAACAGTTCATATATCAGATCAGTAACCAATAAGATCAGTAACTCATGTAAGATCAATAACTTTCATATAAGATCAGTAAGTATTCAAGAACAGTAAATATATATAAGATCAGTAACTTACACATAAAATCACTAAGAATATAAGATCAGTAAGTATACAAGATCAGTAACTCAGATCCAAATACATAAGATCACTAAAAATTATCCTCTGTTTCCATACTCAGATCAGTAATCTTATTTCATATGACTCAGTTAAGATCAGTAATTTTACTCTTACTATTACTAAATAAGATCAGTAAACTTATTTCAGTTAGCATTAAGATCAGTAATCTCAATTTAAGTTTCTCATCAAATGACTTAGTTAAGATGACTTGGAACCACATATATTACTAACTTTAAGTTGCTTTTGGCCATCAAAACATACTTTCATCATCTAGAACATTGTTTCAAGGATTCATATCCCAACAATTTCCCCCTTTTTGATGAAGCCAAAACTACTTAAATGTTAATAAATCAGTAGTTAAGTATGTAGTCAATCATAACAGTTCATCAATTCATAAATCACATCATATTCACAATCAGATCAGGTATTTCACATATTACACATACTAACAAAATATGAAATGATCACAAAATATAGAAATAAAGATTAAGGTTAAGAAATGTTATCTTCTGAGCTTGTCCTTCATCTTCATTCTGTATCTTCAGATTCTGAATGCAACATACATCCTTGCTTTGATATCCATCATATGTTGATGATCAGTTATTCCTTCTTCTTTGATAATCTCAGCAATTATGTTGTTGATCTCCTTGTAATCAGGTTCTCCATTTTCCAGTCTTGGAGGTTCCCAATTCGGTTCTTCAGGACATAATATCTTGGTTCCAGCACGAGCAGCAACTTGTGCTATGTCTTCCCAAAACTCTTGATCAATGTTCAGCATGAACTCTTCAAAATCAATAAATTCTGCTTCTTTGCTCGAATGATCACCAAACTTCCTCACAATGAAGTTTGCAATCTGCCACTTCTTCTTCAAATTTTTCCAATGTTCCATATTCTCTGTTAGAACAATAAAATCCACAAAGTTTTCATCTTGAAAATCTTTGTCAAACTCTTTTCCTTCAGCTTTCCTTTGAGCTTTCAATTTCTTCTTCAAAGCAGCAACTTTGTTATCAAATCTTGTTTTTAAGAACTTGATATCCTTTTCTTTCTTCTTTTTCAGTTCTGCTTCTTCAGCTTTCTTTCTCTTCAAAACATCAAGTTTTTCTTCCTCTTCTCTTGAAATTCCAACTTTCAATTTGCTCTTTGATCTGGTAAGTCTACCAGTTTCTTCTTGTTCTTCATCAGACAAGACTAACTTTCTCTTCTTCTGAATAGAAATTTCAGCAATATCAGGTCTCTTCTCAACAATCTCTTGACCTTGCTGTTTCTGTTGCTTCCTTAGTTTCAGCTTTTCATTCAGAATAGCAATTTCTTCTTTTAACTCATCCTGACTCACAACCAACTGAGCTTGTTGTGACTGAGTTTGCTCCATCACTTTCCTTGTCTTATCTTCCCCCTTTTTGGCTTCATCATGCCACTCTTTCAAGGAAGATATGTGTTGCTCCAGCTTCTTATGCAACACTTGAGACAGGTTCTTCTCTTGCAATCTATGAAGATCATAAATTTTGGACATTGTATGCTCCATTACCTTATCATAAGAGTTTTCAGAATTCATCTTATTCATTCTATCAGTAGCTTCATGAAACATCTTCACAGCATCTTCCAATTTTGCTTGAAGCTCTGCATTCTGCTTTTTCAACATTTCAAAGTCAGAATTCTCAGATTCTTTCTCAATAGGAACTGTTCTGATCTGTTCATGTACATCCTCAAGAATAATAGGATCAGCAGAGTGAATTGGAATGCTTTCCATCTCTTCAGCATTTAACTCTTGATTTTCCAAAGCTTCTGTTTCTTCAATCACAACAGTGTTCTCAAACACCTCTGTTGCATTGTCAACATCCTCATCAATTTCCATAAAATCCTTTTCAGCAGCATTCTCAGCCTCATCAACACCTTTCTCTTCACTTTCCACAAACAAATCTTCATCTGAATTAGAAGTTGCAATCTTTTCAACAGAATACTTGATACCTGTTAGCCTTTCAACAAGATGAGCTACAGATTCTGGAGTAACTAACTCAAGAAAAGAGTTAACACCAGCTGCTTGCATCTGCTCTGCTTCCCAATCATCAAAGATTGAAGCACCTCCCATACCTTCCATTATAGCCAAATTCTCCTTCAAAGTACTCCTCTTAAGATACACCCATGTGCCTATCCTAAGGAGTTTCTCAAACTCAACTGAGCTCTCATCCAATCCAGGAAATTGCTTCAATAAAGCTATCCTCAAATCTATCCTGATTCTATCCTCTTTATCACAGATAGTGTACTCCATTAAATCAGCAGGTTTAGGAGCAATAAATTCAGGTTCAGGGGATGATGAAATGTCAATTGGTTCAGTAGAAGGTTCAAATTCATGTTCAGTAGAGTGATCATGAATCTGTGTTGGGGATTGATGTGGTGAAGGTTGATGTGAAGTTTGATGTTGAGGACTAGAAATTGGGGTAGGATAAAAATTAGTGTTCTGAGGGGATGAATGGGGAGTATTCTGAGTCACAGAAAAATAGTGTTCTGATTGCCCAGAACATGAAGGTTGGGGGTTTTGGGTTTCAGCTTGGCTTGGTTCAGAGTTTGAAGGGGTAGGAGAGACAACAATTAACTTCCTCCTAGCACTTCTTGTCTTAGTTCTTTTATGCACAACAATAGGACTAGGAACACTAACCTCTTGCTCTTCTGAGCTTGATTGCACCACAGTCTCAACAAATCTGACTGTTGGCTCTGAGGCAGCTGTAGCAGACCTTCCTCTCCTTGGTCTAATACTGCTCGGATCATGCCTTGTCTTCGATCTAACTTCAGGTTGATTGTCCTTAGATCGGTACATTGAAGCTCCAGACTCTTGTGTTTCAAGTTCTTGACGTTGTTCCAAGGGGTTCTCTTGTTCAAAACGAACAGACTCCTTCTTCATCAAGAATTTCCCATGATGGAATTTCTTGGGATTACTCCAATACGGCTTTTTAACCAGCTGAGGCAACAAGAAACTCAGCTTGCTTCCAAACCCTAATTTCGATTTAATCGAAAATTCCATAGTATCCTCATCGAACAAAACTTTTTCTTTCTCATTCAATAGTCTTTCCAAGAAAAATCCTTGCCAATCACCTTGAACTCTATCAATGATTGCAGCCATAATTCTAATCTTGGAACTTGATAAAGCATCCTGGCTATGATGTTGCCCTAACAAGCATTTTCCTGCTATGTCCATAAAAAATTGAAGACCTGTAGGAAGAACATCCTTCTTCAGATTAGTCAAGGACTCTGTTTCAACTCCTGACCACCTTCCTACACATTCCTTCTCCTCTCCAGCTTTATAATTCATGATGTCTACTGGACCTTGAGGCAAATCCAACATCACTTCTAGGATTTCCCTTGTGATAGTGACCTTATGCCCAGAAAGCATGGAGTGAACACCATTGCTATCTCCTTTGAGCTGTAAATAAAATTCCATTGCCTCCGGTTCATAGACATTGAGTGGAGATGATTCCAGAAATTTCCTCAGCCCAAACTCCTCGCACATTGTCAGAATCGCCTGATTTTCAGCATTGTGTCGGCCATTGAAATAGACAGCTGTTGGGATATGAATCCTAGAAACAAGTCCTAAATGATGATAAAAGATAAAAGATAAAGTTTTGATAAGCCAAAAGAAGACTTGAATATTTTCTAAGTGTTGACTGATCTAGTCTAGTTAAGTTGAAGTCGTCTTGTACAGATCAGTAGAATTCAAAAGACAAAAGATAAGAACAAATTATAAAGTACTTCATATATTCATATTTGTTGTTTATTTGTTAAGATTGTTATTTGAGCTATGAATAATTGTTGTATAGAGCTCATGATTTTAAATGTAATAGATAGATTCTTTTGTATAGTTTTATAAGTTGACTAAGCTTTGTAACAAGAAGCTTAAAGTAATGTAATAGTCTTATTAGGATTAGATGATAGGACTAGATTAGTTTTATGTTGTACTGAAGAAGTCTACTGCACAAGACAAGTAGAAGACGCAGTCTACTACTACTGGACAAGACAGGTGCGACTTAAACAAGACAGGTCAACTTGAAGTTAGTTACAGAAACGCGTGTGGAAGATTAAATTGAAGGAGTTAGTTAAGGAATAACTAATTAACTGGAGAAACGCGTGAAAGGATAAAAAAGAATCAGTTACAAGTTAGTTTTCAAGAAAAGGTTGTTATACAACTGAATGTTCTTGGAATTGGAAGTCTATAAATACCTCATGGTATTGATTCATTAGAGACGACTGAAATACTGATACGACGACTGAAATACTGATACGACTACTGAAATATTGATACTGCAAGCATTATTGAAGATTCAAGTGAAGAAATTACTCTCAGAGGTTGAAGTTCAGAAAGTAAAGCTACGCAAGACAAGTGAAGAAATCCGAAGGCTACTACTGAACGAAGAGAAGTTTTATTTTCGTTTATTGTTTCAAGTTGCTAGTTACTTGTAAATCACTAGTAAGATCGAAGATATATCTGGAGATATAATCAAGAAGATCTAAGTCTTATTTCTTGGGACTTTAAAGACAGGAACATACACTTGTACTCGATTGGAAGAGTTTAGTGGAAACATCACAACTGGGTTTGTGAGAGTGGATGTAGACAAGTTGTCGAACCACTATAAATCTCGTGTTTGATTTACTTTACTGTTTTTGTTGTTTAATTGATTAAGTGTTTAGTTAATTGGATTACATAACTGAACTAGACTAGCTGAGTATACATAAAACAGAGTTCTCGAATTAAGTTGAGTATAAACTTTAATTGGGCTCATTGTTAATTTCGTATTCCGCACATTGTAATTCTGATATATCGAAAGATTTTAGAAAAGTCTATTCACCCCCCTCTAGACATTTTCTTTAGCTTCCCTCGATATTAACTCAACTTAGGGACCTACAACAGCATTTTCTACAAAAATGCCCTTTTCGCGAACCCAGAAATTTGAATCAAATGTTCCTGCAACTTCGTTAGTTTCATTGATAATATTGATAGTTGCCATTTGTAGAATTTTGTAGAAACCAGATTTTTCAGTAGTTATGAAGTTATGAGATTTCCAGAAATGAACTCGTAAGAAAGACGATGAAGAGTGATCGTTTTTGTCAAATTCAAAATCAATCTAGGGCTAGGATTGAATTAGATTATCACAACGAATGGTTGGGATTAAGTCTCGAAATTCGAGTTTAACAAGAACTGTTCATATTCTAGTACAATTCTTAATTTTGGAGCCAATATGTGTTTAATAAATACACCACTGTTTTTAGGTTAGAAATAGAGGAGTGTACAAATCTTCTCTATTAGTAATCTAAAATTTGAACAATTTTTGACTTAGAGAATTCTAAACCAAAAGACTGTTCTGATGCAAATCAGCACAGTAGTTTCCAAAACTATTTCTCTTCATTTTCTTACTAGTATATAAGGAAAATTTCACTTATCTGGATCAGCTGAGTACTGTGATCAGCTGAGTAACCTTTTTAGGAATCAGATCAGTAGATGAATCAGCACAGTAGATTTCAGATTAGTAGATGGGTCAGCACAGTAATCCTCAGATCAGTACTGTGTCAGATCAGTAGATTTCTGTAGACAGATTAGTCAGTAATCAGATTAGTTCTGTAGAATAACTGAATTGTAATCAGATTAGTACTGTAGACAAAGAAACTTTGTAATCAGTACAGTTCTGTAGACAAGTCAATTCATTAATCAGAGTAAATCTGTAGACTGCTATAGCCTGTAATCAGATCAGATTAGTAGACTTTTCAAATCTGTAATCAGATCAGTTCCCCCTTCAATGGAGAATTCCTCTTCTGTGCCTGTTTCACCTTGGTAAAAGTGTTAGTTCATGAGATATAAGTGTAAAACAGTACAGATTAGTAACAATATGTTTAATTTAATGATCACATCAAGGTTTATGCTAAAGTGACTTAGTGTTCTGAGTCAACAAAAGGATCTTTAAGAAATCACAGATTCCCCCTTAATGTATGTTCTCAGTGTCCCTCAGCTTTACCAGCTTCCTCATCGGGATGAAGGTCACTTTAGTAACCTTGTTACCTGTTTTAAGTGTAGTGATCTGACATAGGATTGTCTCTTCTGACTTTTGAGTTTTGGTGTACTGCTCTTAGTTTCTGCTTCATGTCCTTCTTGGTATAAGATCAGTACCTGAAATGTTAGCACAGTTCTATATACAAACAGAATCCATATCTATCAATCCTAAACTAATGCACAATTCTCTGAATCTCACTTCAGCCAATGGTTTTGTAAAAATGTCAGCTCTTTGAATATCAGTATGAATCTTTTCCATCCTAATATTCTTCTTTTCAACATGATCCCTAATAAAATGATGCCTAATGTCAACATGTTTTCATCTAGTATGTAGAACGGGATTTTGTGTGATGGCAATGGCACTATTACTGTCACAATATATAGGTACATTAGATTCTACAACATTGTAGTCTCTGAGTTGTTGTATTAACCAAAGAAGCTGACTACAACAACTACCTGCAGCAATATATTCTGCTTCAGTAGTAGAAGTTGCCACACTTGTTTGTTTCTTTGAAAACCATGAAATGAGCTTAGTTCCTAAGAATTGACATGAACCTGAAGTAGATTTTCTATCTATTTTGCAACCTCCAAAGTCCGAGTCTGAATAACCACTTAAAGATATATCATCATCTGCAGGATACCATAATCCTCGATTAATGGTCCCCTTTAGATATTTCAATATCCTTTTGGCAGCTTCCAGATGACTTTCCTTGGGGTTTGCTTGAAATCTTGCACATACTCCAACAGAAAAAGCAATATCAGGTCTGCTGGCAGTTAGATAGAGTAGAGAGCCAATTAAAGCACGATAGTGAGGTTGGTCAGAAGACTTACCTCCTTCATCAGGATCCATTCTGTATGTAGGTTGCATGGGCACACCAACTGTCTTACAGGTTTTAATACCAAATTTATCTAGCAAATTCTTAGTGTATTTTGCTTGATTTATAAAGATACCTTCTGAAGTTTGTTTTACTTGAAGACCAAGAAAATATGTCATTTCTCCCATCATAGACATTTCAAATTTACTTTGCATGAGTGTAGAAAAACTTTCACTCAAGGTTTTGTTGGGTGATCCAAAAATAATATCATCCACATAAATTTGAACAAGTAATATATCATTACCTTCTTGTCTTCTAAACAAAGTTCTATCAACCTTGCCTTTTGTAAAACCATTTTCAAGTAAGAATAGAGAAAGAGTATCATACCAGGCTCTTGGGGCTTGTTTCAATCCATAGAGTGCTTTCTTTAACCTATATACTTGGTGACTATTCACTTCAAAACCAGGTGGTTGTTCCACATACACTTCTTCAGCAAGTATACCATTCAAAAATGCACTTTTCACATCCATTTGATACACAGTAAATTTCATATGTGCAGCATAAGCAAGGAACAATCTTATAGCTTCTAGTCTAGCTACAGGGGCAAAAGTTTCATCATAATCAATACCCTCAGCTTGAGAGTAGCCCTGAGCAACTAATCTAGCTTTGTTTCTAACTACAAGATCATTTTCATCCATTTTGTTCTTGAAAATCCACTTAGTGCCTACAACATTATGATTACTAGGTCTATCAACAAGTTCCCAAACTTCATTTCTAGTGAACTGATTAAGTTCTTCCTGCATGGCTACAATCCAGTTACTATCACTTAAAGCTTCAATCACAGTTTTAGGCTCAATAGATGATAGAAAACAACACCAGCAAAATAGAGACTTGCTAGGTTCTTCCTTGGAATCAAACAATTGTTTTCTAGTTTTAACACCTATACTAGAATCACCTAGAATCAGATCAGTAGAATGAGCAGACTTCCATGTCCTTCTATTCTTAACAGAAATGCTATCATCATTTTTATCATGCAAATTATCATGCAGATCAGTATCATTTATATCAGCAGATTTGTTCATAGGAGAGCAGTCATTCAATTCTTGTATTTCAGAAGTTTTAGATGACTCACCTTTGTCTATTACCTTTTATTTATCAGACTCTTGATCTAGGACTTTCAGGAAAGGATTATATGCTTGTACAGATTCATATATTCCTGTATCATCATCTTCATTGTTGATTTGAAGCTGTAGTTTGTCAATTTTGTTACTGAGCTGATGATCAGCAGAGTCCTGCACATTCTCATCAAAGACAACATGGGGTGTTTCTTCCACACATAGGGTAGAGTAATTAAACACTCTAAATGCTTTGCTTACAGAAGAGTATCCTAAGAATATTCCTTCATCAGCTTTTGCATCAAAAGCATTTAATTTACTTTTGCCATTGTTATGTATGAAACACTTACATCCAAAGATATGAAAATAAGAAACTCTTGGTTTTCTGCCTTTCCATACGTCATAAGGTGTTTTACCATGCACCTTATTAAGAGCACTTCGATTTTGGGAGTGGCAAGTTGTATTAATAGCTTCTGCCCAAAATTTCTGAGGTGTGTTGAATTCTGCAATCATGGCTCTGCAAGCTTCTTTTAGTGTTCTGTTTCTCCTTTCTGCAACACCATTTTGTTGAGGGGTTCTGGTTGCACTTGTCAGATGCTGTATACCAGACTTAGAACAGTAGTCAGAGATGTAACAATTAATAAATTCAGTCCCCTTGTCACTCCTAATCTTGACAATGGGATGACCTTTTTCAACCTGCAACCTCTTCAATAGATCTGGAAGTAGTGTTTGTGTATAACTTTTTTTGTGTATAAAGACTACCCAAGTAAACTTAGAGTAATCATCTACTACAACTAGAGTATACCTTCTTCCATTCAATGTAGGAGGGTTGATAGGACCATGAAGATCCATATGCAAGAGTTCTAAGACTCTGCTTGTTGAAAGAGTTAGAATGGACTTAAATGAAACCTTTACCTGTTTACCTTTTTGACAGGAATCACATACTTGTGATTTGGAATAGATTTCATTAGGAATACCCTCAACAAGATGTTCTCTAGCAATCTTGTTGATTATCTTAAAGTTCAGGTGGCAGAGGCGTTTATGCCAGAGCCAACTGTTTTCTTTAGGACTCTTAGTAATAAGACAAGCATTCTTAGGACAACTATTCCAATTCACAATGTATACACTTCCTTGTCTTGTGCCAACAAGTAGAACATTGTGAGTCCTTTTATCTATTATTTCACATCTTCTGGTCTTGAACTGAACTTTGTATCCCCTGTCACAGAATTGAGATACAGATAACAATTTATATTTCAAACCTTCAACATATGAGACATCTTGGATTTCAACATCTCCATTTTTTATGAATCCAAATCCTTTTGTGATTGCTATTGAGCTATCACCAAATATGACTTTTGGTCCTTCCTTCTCATGATAGTTAGTAAGTAAGGCCTTGGTACCAGTCATGTGGTGTGAACACCCACTGTCTATGTACCAGGTCTCACCACCTGAACCACCTTTCTTGTATAAGTCCAGTCGATCCTGCAAGGTAGTGATCTTAATAATTTAGGTACCCTAGTTTATTGGGGTCCTTGGGGGTTAGTAGAGAGAGGTACCCAAATGAACATTGAGGATTTGAATAAATGAGACCTCTTCAGTTTTCTTCCAAATTTATCACAGAACAGTACTTTATTAACCAATTCAGAATTATCAGCAGACTTAGGATCTATTTTTCTGAGATAGCCTTTCCTTGGTTCTATCCCTTTTTCAGTAAGATCAGTATGCCTGTAATAGTTTGAATAAGGTCTAAAAGCATGTGGACCATACGGCTTATAGATGCGTTTTGGTCTTTCCTCACCAATGATATTGTAAGATAAAGAAGGAGGATAAAGAACAGGTTTGTTATGATAATGAGGCACAAATCTCCTAGGTTTAGTTGAATACAGCTGAGACTGCCTTATGAAAGGAGGTCTAGGCTGTTCCCAACTTGCCTGTGCTTGTCTTGACCTACTGTTCTGAGTTTGTCTCTTCTGATTCCAGGACTGATCTGATCTGGTCAGAGGAGTATAATTCTTCTGGTATGGTCTTGACTGTACTGGTCTTAATACATTCTTCATTTTACCATTCTTGGTAGTGGGAGGTATGTATTTAGACTGTACTTTAAGTTTCGGATCATCATCATAAGTCATAGGTTCTTTTCCTTTATCTAGTTGCAAAGAACTTGTACTAGCTCCATTAGTGTTCTTAAATTCTGAAGTAGATGAACTAGGCAGATCAGTACCTATTCCACTTTTATCATTTGGAGCTCTATATCTGTCTGAGATAGTTTGATTAATTCTAGTAGAGTTAATCATCCCAGATAGCTTTCGATCTAGGCTCACTACTTCAGATTCTAAGTATCTATTGCGCTCTTCAAGTTTTTCACACTTAATCTTTAAATCATTGAATTCATTAGTCTCTTTGGCTTGAGTTTTAAGCATACCCTGATATAGTTTGTCAATGGATGCATACTTTTCTTGGAGTTGGGACAACTCTTCTGATAGCCTTGCATTTATGACAACTATATTAGGATCTACTTTTGACTGAGCTTCTTTCAGATTAATGATTTCTTGCTTTAAAGATATATTCTCATCACTGATTTCAATGAATGCTTTGTTAGCTTGTAGAAGGTCTTCTTCAGTCACTCCTTGGGAATGATGAAGACTACTTCCTACACTGCTAACAGCAGCATCACTTTCATCAGTGTCAGAATTGTTACAAGATTGAAAAGAGTTAGCAGATGATACCTCATCATTTATTTTGGCCATCATTACCAGTCCATCATCTGCTATGAAGGCTTCATCTTCATTGCTAGAGGGGTAGTCAGATGAAGACGATGGTAATTCTTCTGATTCCGAATCAGAGTCATTGTAAGCCATCATTGCCTTCTTACCCTTGGCATATTTTCGATCTCTTCTGGCTTTCCTTTCTTCTCGATCTTCAGAACTCAGATCAGGACATTCATAAGCATAATGACCTGGCTTATCACAATTATAGCAAACAGGATTGTTAGAAGTTCTTTTAGGAGGAGAATGTTTTCTGTTCCTGTCATGCTTGTCAATTGAGTTCCTGTCTTTCTTATCAGAATACTTTCTATCTCTCTTTTCAGATGAGTTCCTATCTCTCCTGTTCTCATTAGAGATCTCATCCCTTCTTTCAGAAGAGTTTTGATCCCTTCTGTTCACAGAAGAGTCCCTGTTATTAGAACCCTTAGTTTCCTTATAGAATCTCTTGTACCTACCATATCTCTTATTCAGTTTATCAAATCTTTTGATCATAAGGCTCATCTGATCTTTCAGACTAAGATCAGAACTATCTAGTTCATCTTTTATGCTTGAGGCCTTAGACTTAGATGATCTAGACCCCTTAGTGGTAGAGGCTTTAAAAGCTATGTCCTTAGAGGCATCCTTATCCTTATGAATCACAGTAATAGGATCTTCTTCATCTAACTCAAACTCATGTGCCTTAAGTGTTTGGAACATAGTTTCTGCTGGCCAAGAATCAATGTCTTGTGTGGTTTTAATGATCATCTTGACCATTTTCCACCTTTCATCCAAGGCTTTCAAGATTCTCAGGTTAACTTCTCTGTCAGTGTAAGTCTTTCCTAATACATCAAGATCATTCATAATTTTGGTAAATCGAGTATCCAACTCATCAATTGATTCTCCTGGCTTCATCTTAAATGATTCAAACCTTTGGACAGCAGTGGATAACTTGCTTTCTTTGATCAGTGTAGTACCTTCACAAAGAATAGCCAATTTGTCCCACATTTGTTTTGCAGTCTTACATTTTAGTACTTTACCAAGATACTCATTTGGTAAGGTGTGTAAAATGTAGTTCTTGGCAAGACTGTCCAAATTGTTTTGTTTCATTTCTTCCGAAGTCAGTTCTGACCTTGGTTTAGGGACCAGTGCTCCAACTGGTTTAGATGGATCCAGAACAGCAGTGTTTTCCACCATGATGACAATTGGTCCTTCAGTCACCATAGACACCATTAAATCATGGGTTGAGCTAAAGATGGCCTCCATCCTAAGCTTCCAGTAGTCATAATCTGCAATCTTGAACTTAGGCAGTTTGTTCACATTAGTGTCATCCATGTTTGTTTAGACAAATAAGATCAGTAGTATAGCAGATAGATTTCAAGTATTCAGATAGTGACAGATATCAAGAAAGAGTATCAAGATCAGTAAGATTCCCTCAAGATCTGCAAGGTTATCAAGAAACAGCAGTCCAAAGAACTACTGCGCTGATACCACTTGTTGGTCCCAAAGTTGAGTTAAGATTGAGTAAGCTAAGAAAGTCTAGAGGGGAGGGGTGAATAGACTTTCAAAAATCTTTCAAAATATCAGAATATGCAATGCGGAATTTAGTCTTCTTATGTACTGTACTGTGCTTACTCAGCTCAGATCAGTACTTTTCAAAACAATATGGGCCTTACTAGTTTATACTCAACTTTTCTTTAGATCTTTATCTTTGTTAATTCTTAATGTTCTTAGTTAAACAATTCAAACAAATAATAAACAGAAAAGTAAAGAACACAGAATTTTATAGTGGTTCGACAAATGTCTACATCCACTCTCACAACTCCAGTTGTGAAGTTTTATTACTCTTCTTCGAGTTTCTTGTGGCTTAAAGTCCCAAGATTAAGACTGTGATCTTATCGATTATACCTCCAGGTATATCTTCGATCTACTAGTAATTCTCCAAGTAACTAGCACACTTGTTTTACAAAATACAAACTTAAACTTGAAAAGTAAAACTTCTCTTTGAGTAGCCTTTGATTCTTCTCTTCAATTCAGTGGCTCTTCTCTTCTTTAATCTCCTTCAACTCTGCGAGTTCTTCTTGTGCTCTGTAGACTTAGATTGCTTGTAAACGCTTTTAAGATCAGTAGTCTTAGCAGTAGGAGATCACACAGTATTTATAGAACTTAGTATGACAGTTAGCAGTTTGTGAACTAACTTTCAACTAACTCTAAAACTGTTTTTGTAACTTCTTCTTGTAACCGACTTTGTAACTTCCTTCCAAGTCAGCATATCTTCAATAAATCTTCAGTCACACCTTAAATAAGCTTTCCAAACTTATTCTTCAATTTCAACAAATCAGCACAGTAACTTACTGCTCTGATTTTTTACTCTTCGGATTTTACTCTGCTGAGTCAGTCAGCACAGTAACTCAAAACCTTTCAAAACTTCTCCAGATTTCTTCTAAGCTTATCTTCAACTCTTCTTGAAGTCTTCTTATTCTGAAGTAGTCTTCTGAGTCTTCATTAGTCTTCTGATCTTCTTCTAATCTAGTTCTAATCTACTGTTCTGAACTTTACATTGCTGAATACAAATAGAATACAACTTTACATATATAAAACCTAACTATACATCAACTGAACTATATACAGATGAGTATATCTAAGTCATATACTATAAGTTGTCTATACAATACAAAACATCAGCTTAGTTCCTAACAGTTCATATATCAGATCAGTAACCAATAAGATCAGTAACTCATGTAAGATCAATAACTTTCATATAAGATCAGTAAGTATTCAAGAACAGTAAATATATATAAGATCAGTAACTTACACATAAAATCACTAAGAATATAAGATCAGTAAGTATACAAGATCAGTAACTCAGATCCAAATACATAAGATCACTAAAAATTATCCTCTGTTTCCATACTCAGATCAGTAATCTTATTTCATATGACTCAGTTAAGATCAGTAATTTTACTCTTACTATTACTAAATAAGATCAGTAAACTTATTTCAGTTAGCATTAAGATCAGTAATCTCAATTTAAGTTTCTCATCAAATGACTTAGTTAAGATGACTTGGAACCACATATATTACTAACTTTAAGTTGCTTTTGGCCATCAAAACATACTTTCATCATCTAGAACATTGTTTCAAGGATTCATATCCCAACAAATCTCATTCGCGATTACTGCCCAATATCACTGATAGGGTGCTATTACAAGATCTTGTCTAAGGTTTTGGCAATCAGAATTTCTAAGGTGATTGAGAGTGTAATTTCGGACAACCAAAGTGCCTTTGTTGGTAATAAACAGATTTTGGATAGTATTCTGGTGCTAAATGAATCGATTGATTATCTAAAAAAGGAAAAACAGGATGGAATAATCCTTAAAGTGGATTTCGAGAAAGCATACGATTCGGTTTTCTGGGAATTCATCGACGAGATGATGGAAGGTATGAATTTCAACTGGAGGTGGCGAAAATGGATCAGAGGTTGTCTATCCTCAGCCACGATGGCAGTATTAGTCAATGGCAGCCCTACAGACGAGTTCCAACTAAAGAGGGGAATGCGACAAGGTGATCCACTATCCCCTTTTTTATTCCTCATAGCGTCTGAAGGCCTTAGCTGTCTCATGCGAAGAGTTGTGGAAATTGAAAAATTCCAATGCTTCGAAATTGGTCGTCGTAAGGTTCGAGTTAGCCACCTACAATTTGCAGACGATACTGTCATAATGGGCAAAGCATCGAGCGATAATGCTAAGATAATGAAAGGGGTGTTGAGATTATTTGAAGTGGCTTCAGTGCTCAAAGTTAATTACTCAAAAAGCTCCCTACATGGGATTGGCATTAATAAGGATACTACTGTCCAGCTTGTTGGGATTATAGGATGTAGCTCAGGGCCCTTACCTTTCACTTACCTCGGCCTTCCAATTGGCGCGAATTCCAGAAAAAAAGAAATGTGGAAACCACTCGTTGTGAGATTTCGAAAAAAACTTTCAGGTTGGGCGAGGAGACATTTATCTATGGGTGGGAGAATCGCCCTCCTTAACTCAGTACTCACGGCCATGCCACTTTATTACCTATCTTTCTTTAAAGCCCATTCGAGTGTAATTCTAGACATTAAGCGCATCCAAAGGAATTTCCTATGGGGGGAACGATAATTGCAGAAAAATAGCATGGGTAAGCTGGGATAGAGTTTGTAAAAGCAAAGTCTCGGGTGGGTTGGGTGTTAGAGATTTAGACAAGTTTAATAAGGCTTTGCTATGCAAATGGTTATGGAGATGGACTAGGGAAAAAAATCACTGTGGGTGAGTATACTCAAATCTAGGTATGGATCCATTCATTCGATTGAGGTAGATGAGTCTAGATGTTCCCTGTGGTGGAGGGATCTTAGAAAAATAACAGGAGGTGTGGAGGGAGAACTATTCCTTAATAATCTGACGTTCAAATTGGGAAGGGGATATGGAGTTAAGTTTTGGTTAGATCCTTGGATTGATAGCAGGTCATGTTTGAGAGAGAAGTATAGAGAATATAAATGTGTGGAAAATATTATTTCTTGATTGGTTGTAAGAGAGAATTACAGTGAGTATTTATACAGGAGGTGATTAGGTCTAACCTAACCCTAATGGGCTTTATAAGAGAGCCCATAGGAAAGTGAGATGGGCCTATACAATAAATAAGATTGAGAGTGTATTTAATAATATAGGTCCAATATGCCCCCTCAAGATGGAGTACCATAGGATAGTCCAATCTTGGACATAAGGAGCTGAAGGCGAGCACCGGAGAGGGGTTTGGTGAGGGCATCGGCAAGTTGGTCGGCAGTCGAGACGTGCGAGATGCGGAGCCGAGCAGTTTTGACTAGGTCACGAACAAAGTGGAAGTCGATGGCAATGTGTTTCATTCGTGAGTGAAACATAGGGTTTGAGCATAAGTAGGTAGCCCCAATGTTGTCACAGTAGATGACTGGCACCGGAGAAATGGGAAAGTGGAGCTCTTGGAGTAAGGACGTTAGCCATTGTACTTCAGAGGCCGCTGAGGCAATGGCTCTGTATTCGGCCTCAGTTGATGAGCGAGCAACAGACTTCTGCTTCTTGGACGACCATGAGATAGGATTGGCCCCCAAAAAGACGACGTAAGCACTTGTGGAAGTGCGATCATCATGATTGCCTGCCCAGTCAGCATCCGTGAAGCAGTGGAGCGAGGAGGATGAGGATGGGGTAATGTTGATTCCAACATCCCTTGTACCATTGAGGTAGCGTAGTAGACGTTTGACGGCATTCCAGTGAGTGATGGTGGGTGCATGCATGAACTGAGATAGCTTATGGACGGCAAAGGCGATGTCAGGTCTGGTGAGTTGGAGATACTGAAGGCTGCCGAGCACTTGACGATACTGGGTGGAGTCAGTGGGAGAGGTGCCATCCGAGAGTGTAAGGCGAGCAGAGGTGGATAGTGGAGTTTGGACTGGTTTGGAGTCGATCATGTTGTATCGGGCGAGCAGATCGGTGACGTATTTGCGTTGGGAGAGCAGACATGAAGTTTTAGAGTGAAGGACTTCCACTCCCAAGAAATAGGATAGAGGACCAAGGTCCTTGACAGAGAATTTGGCACTGAGGTCGGCAGCCACCCGGGCGAGCATGGGCGAGGAGTTGCCCGTCAGTATGAGGTCGTCGACATAAACAAGGAAGTAGGCGACCACCCCATTGTTGTTGTAGACGAACAGAGATTCATCAGAGTGAGTGGGGTTGAATCCAATTTCTACGAGAAATGAGCGAAGAGCATAGTACCATGTGCGAGGAGCCTGCTTTAAGCCATAGATGGATTTGCGAAGTTTACAGACATAAGTGGGAAAGGTCTTGTCTTTGAAGCCCGGAGGCTGAGCCATGAAGACTGTGTCTGAGAGCTCTCCATGGAGGAAAGCGTTGTTGACATCAAATTGGCGAAGAGGCCAGTTGTTGGTAACCGCAATGCTGAGGACTGTTCGCACAGTGGCGGGCTTGACCACGGGGCTGAATGTTTCAGTGAAGTCAACACCTAGGCGCTGATGAAAGCCTTTGGCGACCAGACGAGCCTTGTATTTATCCAAGGTGCCATCTGGTTTTCGCTTAATACGAAAGACCCACTTGGAGCCGACCACATTCTGAGACGTAGTGGGTGGAACTAAGTCCCAAGTGCCATTCTGAAGAAGGGCATCAAATTCAGCCGACATGGCTGCTCGCCAATTTTCGTTCTTGAGTGCCTGGGAGACACAGCTTGGTTCAATGTCAGAAGCAACAATGGAAGTGAGTCCATACCTTGGATTTGGTTTGAACACTTGATTTTGAGCTCGAGTGACCATGCGAGATGCAGGAGGTCGTGGGGGAGCATTGGTCGGCACAGGGATGTCAGGTGCGACTGTGGTCGGCTGAGGTGTGGTTGGCTGGTCGATCAGTGGGGAACGATGGGAAATGGTAGTGGTCAGCCCTGGGTTGGGGGCGAGGATGTTTGTGGCAGGGTTGAGAAGTGGAGGTGCCATAAGGATGGGCGAGGTGTTGGACTCAGTAGGTGGCGAGGAATGTGAGGTCGCCAGAGGAGATGGGTGATGGGGAGGAGAGATGGAGAAGGGAAACGCATGTTCAACAAATTGAACATGGCGCGAGGTGTAGATTCGGTTTGTGGAGCGATCAAGACAGAGATAAGCGCTTTGCGTGGTTGAGTACCCAAGAAAGACACATGGAGTAGAGCGAGGATCAAGTTTGTGGGTAGTGTAAGGGCGAAGCAGAGGATAGCAGAGGCAACCAAATACACGGAGTTTGGCCAGATTAGGAGGGCGAGCAGTGAGTTTTTCATGGGAGGAAACCATGTCAAGGTTAACTTTGGGAAGGCGGTTTATGGTGTAGGCTGCCGAGCAGACGGCATAGGGCCAATAAGTAAGTGGCATAGAAGCATGATGAAGGAGAGCAAGGGCTGTGTCGACCACATGGCGATGACGACGTTCAGACATGCCATTATGTTCGGGAGTGTGAGGTGGGGTGGTGAGGTGTGCAATGCCATGGGTCTGAAGAAAGGGGCGAAGAGCAATGAACTCTCCCCCATTGTCTGAGTAAAAGGTTTTGATAGTTGTTCTCAACAAGAGTTTTGAATGTGATAAATGTGGGGAGAACATCTGATTTTCGTTTTAGAGGGTAAACCCATATGTACTTGCTGAAGTGGTCAACAAAAAGCACGTAGTATTTGAAATTATCAGGAGATAAGACAGGCGACGACCAGACATCAGAAAAGATAACATCAAGTGGTTTAGTAGACACAATGCTTGAATCATAAAAAGGTAATTTGTGACTTTTGATACATGAGCAAGAGTTACAGTTGAAGTGTTTGGAAGGTGCACTGGATAAGCTGAGCTTGGAGAGGGTGTGAGCAAGGATTTTTGTCGATGGGTGGCCAAGGCGAGCATGCCAGATAGTCGTTGTGAGGTGTTGAGTGGTGAAGGCTTGCGGGGAGGTGTTGGACATGTGTGCCGGCCAGATATACAAGTTATTGATACGACTCCCAACGAGGAGAATGCTCCCCGAGTGACCATCCCGCACCTGAAAGGAAGATCGATCAAAGACAATGTTAACATTATTATCACGACAGAGGCTAGAGACCGAAATCAAGTTTTTCGAGATGTGCGGGACAACCAGGACATTCGAAAAATTAAGAGATTCAAGTTGAGGAAAGCGCATAGAGCCAGTGTGAGATATATGTAAACCTTTACCATCACCAATTTCAACATTGTCAGGCCCATCAAATGGTGAGTGAAGAGAGAGGTTGGCGAGGTCGTTGGTGATGTGATGCGAAGCACCCGATTCAAGAATCCAGTGCTCGGCAGGGTGTGCCGAGGAGGCTGAGTGAGCCGAGTACGCCGGGCGAGCACCTGTTCGATTGTGGCGGGGGGTCGGTGGGTACTGTCCATGTGGGCGGCGAGGACCAATAGATGGAGCAGCAGGCGATGAGGGAATCTCAGGGCAGGTGCGAGAAGTGTGCCCCGGCGTACGACAATATTGGCAGGTGCCAAGATAGGGCCTTTGCGAGGACTGGCGAGGACGAGTGTCAGCAGTTTTTGACCTCGAGTCAGGTCGCGAGGAGCGATGATGAGGTTTACCAGCAGTGAGAGCAGATGCAGGTATGATGGCCGAGGCTGGTCGCAAGGCAAGTTGAACCTCGATACTGAGTAGCTTGTCGCAGAGCTCGGCAAGCGAGATGGGCTGTTCGCGAGCTTGGATGGCATTTGCTATGTCATTGTAAGACTCATCAAGGCCGGTTAGGACCTGGAGGGTAACGTCCTCGGCATCAGAGGTAATGCCGAGGAGAGCAAGTTCGTCGACCACGGAGCGAACTTCCATAAGGAAGTCAGAGATCGGGCGAGCACCTTTGGACAGAGAGCGAAACTTGGTTTTGAGGGCAAGGATGCGACCTCTGGAGGGTTTTCCAACATACTCTCAAGCATCGACCAGGCTTCACAGAAGGATTTGGTTGATGCAACAAAGGGAATAAGTTCAGGAGACATGGATCCAACCATGGCCGAAAAGATAAGGTTGTCCTGACACACCCACAGATCGTGTGCAGGGTTGGGAACGGTGGCGGTGGTGTCGGTGGTGCCGGCGGCAGCTGGGATTGTGGAAGGTGGGCATGGATGCGAGCCCAAGACATAGCCAAAGAGGTTGTGTCCAGTAAGAAGAAGACGAAGCTGAAATGACCAAGCACCATAGTTGGTGGAGGTGAGCTTCAAGGACATGTTTGCAAGGCCTTTAAAGGTGATTGGTGCCGGCAACTGAGAGGAGGCGGCCATTGTATCGAGTAGAGCAGCGGAGAGAGTGGAGGAGCGGTAACGAGCTGGGCGTCGTACGACGGACGGCGGCGGCACCTTAGAGACGAAGGCGACGGCGTGAGAGGGGAGCAGTAGCGGCGGCTGGGATTTGCAGCGGCGGCGGCGGCTGGAGTTTTGGATCAGGCGTGAGCCAGATGACTCGATGATACCATATAGAGAATATAAATGTGTGGAAAATATTATTTCTTGATTGGTTGTAAGAGAGAATTACAGTGAGTATTTATACAGGAGGTGATTAGGTCTAACCTAACCCTAATGGGCTTTATAAGAGAGCCCATAGGAAAGTGAGATGGGCCTATACAATAAATAAGATTGAGAGTGTATTTAACAATATAGGTCCAATAAGAAGTTCCCCTCTCTGTATAATATTTCGTCAAATAAGTTAGGGAGAGTTCGGGATTTCTTTCAACAAGATGGGGAAACATGGGCTTTTATTTGGAACAGAGAGTCCTTAACGCTAATGAAATGTTTGAGTTTGTCTCTCTGTGGCTGCTCATTCATAGATATAAACTGGATAAAGAGAGAGATGATACAGTTTGTTGGAAAGGATTGACAAGCGGGATGTTTAGCACTAAAGGAATGTACGATATTCTGGTTGAGCACACGAACCCTAGTTCAAACAGCGCCAATAACTGGCCAAAAATTTGGTGGAAATGTATCCCTTCTAAGGTCTCAGCGCTGCCCTGGAAAGTACTACACGAAAGAGTGGCTACGGCGGACAATCTTATGAAAAGAGGCATCAACCCGGAAGGCCTTAATGCTATATGTAACCGCTGCAATTCGGCACCAGAAACAGTGAGACACCTCTTCATTTCATGCCCCCTGACTTTGTTGGTATGGGATGACATATGCAAGTGGGTGAGCAGGCCAGCATTTTATTTAAATTCTATAGTGGAGCATTTGAATGAATTCTGCATGAAAGAACCAAATGCTTCTAGACGGAAGGTACTAAACTTTATATGGCAGTGCTCCATCTGGAAAATATGGAACAGCCGCAATGATCTTTGTTTTAATGAGAAGACATACTCAGCGGAGGAAATATCGGATAGCATCAAATACAACTTATAGGCGGACGGAGGGAGTATCATCTTTACTTCTCAAAAAAAAAATTCTTATATAAGTGCATTTATAAATTATAGTATAATATAAGGTTGTGTTTGGATGAGGGATTGATTTGAAGACGTCAAATAAAAGGATTTAAAAATATATGGATTCAAATCACATAATTTTAGTGGAATTTAAATCTTTTCAATTTTAACTTAAAATAAAAGGATTTAAAAATATATGTATTCAAATCACATGATTTTAGTGGAATTTAAATCTTTTCAATTTTAACTTAAAAAAATGATGCTAAGTATTTAAAATTAATTCATTTACTTCATCCAAACTAGTGAGGTGGATTTAAATTATAGATTTAAAATACATATCTAAATCTCTCCATCCAAACACTATCCAAAGTTAAATAACACCCTACCTAAATTTCAAAATAAAAGCATTTTGAAATTCAGTATTTTTTAAATTTTTAAATTCTAAAAATCCAAAAACAAGTACTCCGTATATCCCTAAAGTTGAGTTTTATTATAATAATTATCACATAATTTTATTACTTTTAGTCCTCTAAAAAAATTACTCCCTTCGTCCACAGTCACGTGTTTTTTTTTTTTTTTTTTTTTTTATGGAAGTTAAATATCCATCCCTTTTTTCCCCTCCCCATGACTCCTTCGTCCACAGTGTTTTTCTTTTTTCCCCTCCCCATGACTCCTTCGTCCACAGTGTTTTTCTTTTTTCCCCTCCCCATGACTCCTTCGTCCACAGTCACGTGTTGAAGTTAAATATCCATCCCTTTTTTTCCCTCCCCATGACTCGAACCCAGGACCTAAGACTTAGGTAGTGGTGCTCTAACCACTTGAACTATCCCACTTTGTCCAGTCACGTGTGAAATTATCTTTAAACAACTAAAATTTATAAAATGTCAGACAAAGATTTAAATTTCAAGGACTTTAATGTATAAGTTTTAGCTTTTTTTATTTTTTTGGAAAGTATAAATTTTAGCTTTTAAAAAAAAAAGGTAAAGATAAGTACCTCTAATCTCATTACATATCGACTCAGCTTCTGATTAACCCGTACTGATAATTACAATTTCTACGGATAAGTTTTAGCTTTCGAGTACTTCTTTAATATCTAATTTTTCAAAATTCAAAAGTTAATCAATTATTCATGGCGGCCGAATGAATAAAAGTTGTTTAAATTATGAAAAAGCAAGACATAAAATACTATGATCACTTACCAGTTACCATGTGCATTTTGTAATAATTAATATTCTGGGTAATGATAATATGATTTAATAAAAGGTGTACTAATTTGATTTGGTTTCTTTCAACAACAAAATACACATGTTGTATAAACAGCACATCATGTGACAATATATATGTCAAATAGCAATTTGTAACAAAATGAAAATGTTGAAGATAAAAAAAAATATACAAATCTTTTCAGAATGAGGGGAAATGTAAATGATGGGCGAGGATGGGCATAGGGTGTAAATGTGGTGGTTTGTTGGAGTAGTGCTGAACTTGAAACTTGATTTCATTGATATACTCAAAGCTTAAAATTTGATTCGATTGTCATACTAAAAGCTTGATACTCGACTTGAATTCTGTTGAGCCTAAACTTTTTAAGCTCCACTCAACAAGAAACTTGATTTGGTTAACTCTATTACCTATATAAATTTTTAAAATTAAATGACAAAATAAACTCGAGCTCGACTCGATTACCTGTATATAAATATAAATTATATAATTAATGAAAAAATAGTAAATATTGTCCAAATTCGATTAGGCTAGCTCGCGAGCCTTTCGAGCCGAGTATTTATGAATTCGAACTTAAACTCAATAGCTACTCGAATAGCTAGAAACTCGACTTGATTAAATTTTAGAAAATTTTGATTTTTTCGAGTTGATCACGAATAGCTCGCAAGTTGACTCAACTTACCTACAACCCATATAAAACTTGATTAAGTATCATAGGTCTCCATGGAGAGCTGAGTCAACGAGTAAGAGATGATATGAAATTTAAAATGTAGAGATTTAAAAGGTTCATGATCTGTATAGGACATGCATTTGAAGTTTGATATGATTACAACAGTTAGGGGTGTAAGTTAATCGAGCCTATTCGTGACCTACTCGTGTTCGACTCGAAAAAAGATCGAAATCGACTTGAAGTTAATCGAGCCGAGTCGAGTTTCGAGCTACTCGAGTAGCTACCGAGTTCGAGCTCATAAATACTCGGCTCGAAAGGCTCTTGAGCCTAATCGAACTTGAACAATATTTACTATTTTGCCATTAATATATAATTATAGAATATCAATCTTTTACTATTAAAGAACATTATAGAATAATATAGATATCAATCTTTTATTTATGTTAATTATTAATCTTTGAATATATTCTAAATATATGATTTATATTTATTTCCTTATTTATCTCACTTGTAAAGTTGTAATCCCTACGGTGATCATTCCTATCATGTCATTAATTGTTATTGAATATAATTCTCACATGATAATTTTTATAATATAATTATAATATCCACTATATTACTAATAGCTAGTCTTAAAAAGTGATGTGTCGAATTATTATGAATTTGAATGATGTGTCATTTTTTTAGGGAGTGAGAGTATATGGTAATTATTAGGTGTCAAGTATTTATGGAGTTTTTCTTATTGAAAATGATGATGTGTCACACTATTATATGAAATAGTTTAAGGAGTTATACATAGTATTATAAATTCACACAATTTATAATTGTATATAAGTAATTTTCTAGAATTCATAATCTTGATCTAATTTATTTTTCAAAATTTTATTCTTATTTATTTAAAATTTACATATTTTTCAAAACATTTTTACATATTTATTTTATTTTATGTTTACTACGAATTATATTTTTTACAAATATCATCATTATATATAATACAAATTTAATCATTTGTAATACATCTATTATTATTTTTATAATTAAATATATTATATTTAGAGTTGGCAAATCTGGCCGCCCGGCCTAGCCCAGCCTAGCCCATCGGGCCAAGTGATGTCCGTGGGTCGGGCCGGCCCATGAATTAGTCAGGTATATAAAATGTGAGTGCAACTTAGTTCATCCTAGCCCGCTGGGCTAGCGGATCGATCCGGTCCATGAAATATATTTTTTTAAATATATTTTTAGCAAAAATTATATATACTCACGTATAATTTTTATTTATACAAATAATTATAATAAAAAAATATGCAATACTAATGTATTAACTATACATAATTCATAAATGGTCATAACTAATATAACATTACACTATATAACAATTTCAAATAAAATTATCTATTTGCCTAAAAAAAATATTGATCGGGCCAAATGGGCTGTCCATGGGCCGCGGGACAAATTCAGCCTAGCCCATTAGGCCCATCGGGTCGGGCCAAACAGACCCAATTCTATATGGGCCTATAATTTTAGAGCCTCGCCCATACTAGGTTTCGGGTTGGCCGGGCCGGTCCATCAAGTCGGGCCCAAATTGCCTACTCTAATTGTATTATTCCTTTAAATTTTATCATTTAAAATTTTTTTGCGTAATAAATAGACCACCTGTAATGCCCCGAATCCGGAATGCATGCCATTGCGGCTTAAATACTATAAATTCGGGTTGTCACTTGTGACCGAAGAACTAAACCCTAAATTTTTCTTTTAAAATTATGATAAGTGAAAATATAAGAGTTTACAACACAAAGATTTAAAAACGGATATAAGTTGTGAACTTGTGATAGAAAAATGCATGTGAAAACCTTTTATTTAAACTTAAAGTAGACACGCGCGAACCGAACAACTAAACTGTCAAACTGTCTGAATTGGTCGGTTTTTAATCGCCGATTGTGGTTCAAAAACCGAATCGAAATCGATAAAAAATAGTTCGGTTTCGGTACAATTAAAAAAGTTGTCGATTACGGTTTAACCGACGATTTTCCGATGACTCACTACTTTATATTGTAACTCTACGTACCTAGCTGCAAATATAATTGAATACTACTCTCTTTGTCCAGTAATTACTTGCACATTTTTCTTATTGGAACGTCCCAAAATTACTTGCACACTCCTAATATAGAAATAACTCACAAAATTAATTCTCTCACAATATCATTTTATTTTAAAAATATCCACTTTTTTCCCCACATTTTACTTTAGGGGATTTCACATATTAGGTCTTTCCACCTAGTGTTTTTTTAAATAAGGAACTGGTTTAAAATAGTTTCAAATTAAGGTTAAAATCCAACTTAAATGTACCATTTTACCCTCATGTATTCAAAATTACGTTTTAATATAATATTAAGTCAACTAATTTTAAATTTTGAATGCAAATCACCATTAATTACTAAGTCTTCCCCAATTTTAGGACTTTTTCAAATCTCTGATATTCAAATCTTCCCCAAATCACTGCCTCAATTTTAGGAATTTTCCCAAAACTATGATATTCAAGTCTTTCTCAAATGTTTGATATTCAAATCTTCCTCAAATCTTTGATATTCAAGTCTTCCCCAAATTTCTGATATCCAATTGCATTTTCCCCAAAGCTCTGATATTCAATTTAATTTTCAAACTTGAAGATCTGCAGAAAAATCGTCAAATCAAATTAGATATGTTCTTCAGAAAAATCTTTGACTTGATTATGCAGAAAGATCTTGTGACTGTAATGCAGAAAAAAAAAAACTAAAGTTGCATCATCATATGAATAATGCAGAAGTGTGAAGTAAATTATGTGCATATGTAAATATCATTATGCAGAAAATGACTTTATGCCACAAGTCTTACAAGTACTCGGTTTTGTCTTCCGAAATTCTCCATATGAAGAAGCATTCCTCAACAACATTATGAATGGATGTGCAATACTTCTTTATAACACATGCTACCCACGCCTGTAGATTTTTTCACGAAACTAAACATAATGATGAACAGTTACTAAACAATTAATTATGGATCTTAAAAACATAAAATTTATATGTACTACTATGGTTAATTATTGAAATCTGAAATCATGAGAAATGAAGCAAACAAGAACTGGACCTAGTGTGTACGTATTTTCACAAAACATTTTCATTTATCTGTCCAATATTAAAACTCAAAACAAACCACCCCAAAATACACTCACACGTGCACAATCGCCTCCGCAGCTCCGCCACACCATCACTGCCGCCGCCGGCACTGCCATGGAAGACGATGACCAGAGGGTCGTAGATCTAGTTAAGGAACTAGTGCATCGATTGTCGATTGAGAAATTACGAGAATCTTTGTGAATAGGTATGTGGTTGAATATATGGCGAAAAGGAAGGAAGTTACGACTTCTTCCTTTAATTATTAAATTAATAAAGGCGAAAAGGAAGGAAGTTACGACTTCTTCCTTTAATTATTAAATTAATAAATTAATCTTCAAATTTAAATGTAAGGGCATAAATGGTTTTTAACATATGTTTTTGTCCTTTTTTAAAAAGATCCTATTAGTGGTCCTTTATTAAGAAGGTATGTGTATGAATGGCCTTTTTTATAAAAATTCTCTTTACTTTACACCTCATCAAATCTCCTTTACATCTCACTTTTTTTTTTATCAGTAAAAAGATTTCCATTGAGAAAATAGAGTACAAGGGGTACTCAACCCATTACAATTTGAAACCTTACAATTGAACCCATCAACCCAAACATTGTTTACCAAGAGTGGAGTAAATTACAAATGAACTAAAGACCCATTTTTGTAACAGTAAGTCTGCTATTTCACCTCCCATCTCCTGCATGCTTATTCTTCCTCAAAACACCAGGTGGGATTATTCCGCCACTCACTAATACTGCACTCCCTAACTTTGCTAATCTTATTTCCTATCCATGATTTCACCCTTAATTTAATACTCTCCACAATTTTCCTTCTATCCAGCTTCCCATCATTTACGTTGCAACTTTTTGATCTCATGAATGGATTTTTTCGGTAATTTGAAGAATGATAGACAATAGATTGGCATGGCGGACAGAACCGACTGGATTAGTGTCGCCCTTCCCCCATGAATATATGCTTGGAATTCCATGACTCGAGTCGACGCTTAATTTTTTGGATTAGCCCTTTCCAAGACGCGTGCAACTTGTGATTGCAGCCCACTTTGATCCCTAAATATGTAAAGGGAACAGTTGCTGTCGAGCAGCCCAACTCCCCGGCCCACTGTTGAATTGAGTCTTCAGGAATATGAATTCTAGATAAGGAGCATTTGAGGAAATTAACTTTCAAACCCGACAGGAGCTCAAAATTCCTCAATAGAGCTTTAATCACCCTAACATTCTGCTGGCCCCCTGCGTATAGAAACACTGTGTCATCCGCGTACTGCAAGTGCGATACCATAAGCTGTCCTTTTCCGATTGCAGCCCCTTTAAGTAAATGCAGCTCCTCGGCTTTTTTAATCAGCAAGCTAAGGCCTTCTGCCACCACCAGGAAGAGGAATGGAGATAAGGGGTCACCTTGCCTCAGCCCCCTCTTCAGTTGGAATTTGCCCGAGGGACTGCCATTAACCAATACCGTGGCAGATGCCGTCGAAACACATTCCTGAATCCAACCCCTCCATTTCTCATTGAAATTCATCCCTTCTAACATTTCGTCCAGGAACTTCCACGACACTGAATCGTATGCTTTTGCAAAGTCGACTTTGAAGAATAATCTTGGAATCTTGCATCTCCTCGCCTCCTCTATCGCCTCGTTCAGAATTAGGATGCCGTCCATAATCTGTCTGCCCCCTATGAAAGCTGACTGATTATCCGAAATTACCCTGTCGATCACCTTGCTCATTCTCCTGGCCAACACTTTTGCAATGATTTTGTAGGCGCTCTCGATCAAAGAGATTGGTCTGAACTCCTCCAGATTTGTTGCCTGTTCCTTCTTTGGTATCAACACGATAAATGATGGGTTGAGGCCTTTAACTATCTTTCCGAAAATGTGGAATTCGTCCATCATTCGCATAATATCTGCTTGTACCATTTCCCACGAGTCCTTAAAGAATGCAAACGAGAATCCATCCGGCCCCGGGCGACTGCTGCCTTCACAACTCCAGATTGCCGCTTTGACCTCCTCCACCGTGAAAGAGGCGGACAAGAAGCTGTTATCTGCCTCCTCCAATTTCTAAGAGAACACGTGAGATGGGATCTTTGTTCTCACCCCAATCTTTTCATCGAAATGTCTACTGAAGAAATTAAACACTTCTTTTTTCACCCCCGCTACCGATTCAACCCAGTTTCCATTCACCCACAATCATGTCATTCCATTTTTCTTCAATCTATTTTTTATCATGGCATGAAAGAGGCGCGAGTTTACATCCCCCTCCATCACCCATCTCGAATTTACTTTTTGGAAGAGGAGTGAATCTCGAGCCTTCAAATCTGCCTGAAGCTCCACAAAAGTTTAAGCCCTGTAATCTGCCTCCGTCTGCTCTAGTCCGAAAACTTCGTCTATAACATCAAGTTCTTCAATTTTTAGCTTCTTGGAGGAGATATTTGAATCTATCTGACCGAACACTGAATGGTTCCACTCTTTGATGTCATTCTTGAGCAACTTGAGCTTCTCTTTCATGACAAATCCACCCCACCCTGTAACCTGATACTGCTGCCATTTGTCCCTCACAAAAGGTTTGAAATTGTCGTGATTGAGCCAACAATTCAGGAAACGGAAAGGCCTTGGTCCCTAGTCCAGCCTACCTGCTTCTGCGAACACCGGTCTGTGATCGGAAATCGATCTACATAATCCCCTAAGTTTCGTGTCCGGCCATTTATCCAGCCACACACTATTCACCAACATCCTATCAAGGCGGCTCTTGCATGTTCCGTCAGGCCTATACCAGGTGTATTGGCTCCCAATTAACGGCAAATCAACCAGTTTACTTTGTGCTAAGAAATTGTTGAAGATATCCGTCTCCCTCCTGTCATTTCCAGCCCCTCTACCAATTCGCTCATTGTTAGCTTTAATGGAATTAAAGTCACCAATAACACATAGGCATTCCTCGTCGTTTTGCTCTACCACGGTTGAGATAATGTCCCACAGTTCGAGTTTGGCTTCGACTGTGGAAGGGTCATACACATTTAAAATAGAAACTCGCGTACTGTCCTCTTTCAAAATTCCATTCACCACTAAAACACCTCTAGTATGCCAGGAACTACTTACTTGGAGAGTAGATGCATTCCATATGGACAGTATGCCCCCTGACCTTCCTTCGGATTCTCTGAAAGCCCATCCGAAATTATCACCGCCCCCCATAAGCTCCTACATAAGCCCCAATTCACACTCTCCGTTTTTGCTTCTTGAATACACAGGAAATCAATTTTCAGTCTGCTCCCCGTTTCTCTAACCTCCCTTCTCTTTTCGTTTCCCCCCACCCCTCTTGTGTTAAAACTTAGAATCTTCATTTACTAACCTTGATTGAGCTCCCTTTCCCCTTTGATTGGCTTGCCCTGCTTTTTGCACGGTCGTTTCGAACCAGAATTGCCATTTGTTTTTTAATTCCGTCCTCTGATCCCCCTTCCGCTAGCCCTAGCATCTCTCCCACCTCCCAGGCTTCATTCACTTCTCTAATTATAGCTTCGTCAGTCTCGAGCTCATCCCATCTGGCTTCGTCGAAGCTTTTCAACATCTTTTCTTTCTTTTTCTCTTTTCGGATCGATATGTTCAATTTTCTACAAACATTCGCCTCCTCCCCTGTTCTAGATTCTTCTAATTCATCTTCGCAGGTATCTGGGTTCTCTCATAGGGACTGTGATAAATCTATTGGGTCACTAACCCGTTGTTGGGTTACCGATTCAGATGAGTGAGCTGCTCTCGACAATGGGCTGTTTGGGCCTTTTGGCATCTCACTAACTTGGGCTGATTTATTAAGATCCAGGCTTGTCTTGAGTGGTGGGCTGGGCTTTTTTATTTTTAGCTGGCCCAAATGTGATTTCCCAGCCCTAGAGTCCACCCGCTGTAACCCACGCTCCTGACTGAGATTTTTATATGGCGCCGTTACTTCACGATTTTCAAAAGATGCTTGTTCTAATCCACGTGACATGGGATGTGGCGCCCCCCAATCCTGTGCACGATCTTGTTCCCTTTCTGACGCCTCGGGACGAGGGGATTGCGGCTGAGGAATGTTCCGCGCGTGCACTTTTGCATGCACATCTTCGTCTTCCGCCTGAGTTTCATCCACCTCCGTCTCGTCGCCGTCGATCGATGAGTTGGCTGATAAGTGTTGTCCTTCCGGATCTGATGAGGAGTATAACTCTGAAAACATGTCATCTTCCTCATTAACATCGTCCTCCTCGCCCCATTCCTCCGTTTCCTCCCGAACTCGGATATTATATATTGTACCATCTACCTGCACTTTGAAAACCTCTCGTGGAATATCTGGGAACCCTGTATTAATGAAGAGTCTTGTCGACTGCAATTTCCGACGAGTAATAGTTTCATCGTCGATCCTGATCAACGTCCCAAATTTAACTGCCATTTTTTTGAAAAATCTAGGGCACCACGCTTGAAGTGGGACTCCATACCATTTCGTCCAGATTAATCTACGATTGTGAATTAAGTCCTTATCCCAATCTTCGATGCTGGCATACCACTTTTCCTTCCATGTTTTGACCTCAGTGTTGTTCATGTCCTCTTTGCCCGAATTAGTTGGTCTAATGAGTGTCAAGTTCCCCCCCTATATATGTTATCGACATGTTCGTCGGAGCTTCCTGTGTGATTTCCCCAGCCTTTTCCATCCAGATAACTTCTGATTTGAGGCTCCCAATCAAACACTGTTTTAGCCAGCTTTTCCCCCCATTGATTCACGTATTATGCAACACCAAAATACACAACCGCAAGTATACGGCGTATATTGTAGCGTGATAAGTACGAGGTCGATCCCACGAAGAGGTGTAGTGTAAAAGCGTAGTTTGTCGATGTAAGTTCTAAATAGACGTGATCGATAAGGTTGAAAAATAGCAATTACCCCTAATTATCTACCGAAGTTGTCACAAGTAATCAATTAAACAAGTAATAGAGATTGATCAAATATCATGCAAACCAAAGAAACGAGAAATAAACGTGTGAAACTCAAAGATGAGAAGATAGGATCCAAGGCATTTGCAATACTTAGATATTCATTTATGATTTGTAACTTATTCAAATGGCAATTAAGGTTGTCCTCTTATAAGGTTGACCACTAAAGAAGAATTAATCAATCTCTCGATATAACTAATCCAAAGGAGTATGCAACAAAAGTTCATATCTCTACATTACAAACATCACACCACCTAATTTAGCCCCAAAGGTCATTCAATTCCCTCCCAATAACTAATCCTCTCTCGAGATCATAATAATATTGGGTTGCATGCTTACACACGATTAATGGAATAAATCTCTCGACACTACCCCAATTAACAATAGATTAAACATATTATCATGGCCAATAATAACATGCTTCCATATGAAAATTAAGCACACAAATAAGAGACAAACACCATTTAAAGCAAGAAATTAGTTCATAAACTTCAATCCAAGTATTTACAAAGCCTTAGAACCAAAGGTGTTCTAGCCAATCAACAACATAATCTATTTAACAAAATCAAATGAAATAACTAAATAAAAAGAGAGAGAAATAGAAAGCTTAGTCTAATGTATGGTGTGGAATGAAATTTCAAAGCTATTGATGCCCTCCTTGCTTGAATTGATGAATAATTGAAGAAGTTGTGACCAAATCACCTCCAAATGTGTGTTTGTATGTGTGAAATCTTAGGAATTGGGGGAAGGTACATTTTATTTCAAGAATGAGGGCTTATATAGTGTTGGGGTAGGGTTTGGGTGCAAGAATTGCAAGTTAGTCCCTCGAAAAAGACGAAAATACACAAAATACCCTGAAATAGAGGCCACTCGGCCGAGTGAAATGACTTGGCCGAGTCGGGAGTTGAAAACGAAAGTTGCAGTATGGCCACAGACTTGGCCGTGTCTGAGCACTCGACCGAATTTATTCTCACTCGGCCGAGTGAAATGACTCGGCCGAGTCACCTTTGAAATCCCAAAGTTGCAGTCCAACGGTTTACTCGGTCGTGTCTAAGCACTCGGCCGAGTCACCTCTGAAATCCCAAAGTTGCAGTCCAATGGTTCACTCGGCCGTGTCTGAGCACTCGGCCGAATTTCCATTTTTACTCTCACTCGGTCGAGTGAACTTGCACCTCAAACTTGTTTTGTGTGTAACTTTCGACTCTGGCCTCCGATTGACTCGATTCTTCCTTCCATTTCACTCCATTTTTCGAGTTGGATCCAATGGTGCACTCTTCTCTCTGGTCCAGTGAAGTGTGGTGGTTGTTTTGCTCCCAAATTCCATCATTTTTCCTACAAAATCGATAAAACACAACCTTTCCCCCATTTTGGCTAAAACCATCATATTCAATCCATAAATCAATGAAATCAACATAAACATGAGCTTCACATGTGCATATAAAGTGTGTAAATTCCACCCGAATCAGGCATTGACCTCTCCAAATAGAGGCCTCATGAGACGTCGCCACAACATCAGCTGTCTAGTTCGCCTCCCTAAAGGTATGGGTGAACCGGACTGTCATACCACTCACCAAGTGTCGAACCATACTCTGGAGAGCCTGAAGGCGTTAAGGAACGATCGAGAGAGCTCCCTTCCACTTCCTAACTGCCAACTCCAAATCCGACTCCACCCAAAGATGAGACCAACCCTGTGAATGATCAAAGAGAATAGCGTGAAGACCAACCACTATCTTCGCCTCCAAAGGGAACCCCCAACCTACATCCCGAGTAAAATTCGCAACAAAGAAACTCCAAGAGTTCCGGAGAACATCCCTAGAAAATAGAGAACCATGGGAGGAAGAAAAACTATCATCCACATTAACCTTGTACCAGCCCGGGTCTAAGGGATGCCAATAGACAAAAATCGGGATAAGAGTAGGGCGTGGACGAGATTGAACACTCAAGTAATGGCACACCCCAAGGTCATCTGCCGACCTACCCATATAGCCACAAGCCAAAGGAGCCGCCCCGCAAACTCTGGAAATAACTATAGCGAGACAATGTTGCACCAATGGTGTTAACCCCTCAAAAGTAGCCTTGTTCCGGACATTCCAGATAGCCCAGACCGTAGTAACAAAAACCACTCTCCTAAGCTCTAAGACCAACTTACTAAAAGACTTCCCAAAGGCTTGGAGAAAAACATAAAGAAATCTTAGATCAAATGTAAAGGATATATGAAAGTGATTACCCATAATAGGGAAAACCTGGCGAGTGAAAGCACAATCACAAAGAATGTGGTCAAGCGACTCATCGGCACTCCTACAAAGTGGACACATGGAGGGGCCCAAATCTGTTTAGCCAATCAGCTGTAAGGAGTTTCCCCCCAAATGGCTCTCTAAAAAGCTACCCCAAATCCAAGAAGCCCAACTGACCCGAGGAATAGGCTGACACAAAAAATCAAAGACCATACTCGATGTCAATTCCCCTTAAACCAAAGCTGCTCAAACCATGCGATTCGGCCCCCTAAAGACCATAATGGCCAGGATATCGGCAATAATCTCAGAAAATCTCAACACAAAAGACAAGTCAAAGTGCCAATAGTCGTAAAAAAAGAAGTCCCCAACCGTGCCCCGTAAAGTAGAAGCGATGTGTATAGGTATCCCAATCCTATCAGAAATGACATAGTCCAACCATTTGTCATGTCAGAAGCTAACTCGGGAGTGAAGGCCCACAATCCAACGAGCACCTTCTAAAAGACGGGGAAAATGTCATCTAACCCCTGACCCAATAGAGGAAACCCGACCATAAGTACGAGGATGACCACTCTGGGTGAAGAATCGAGAATGAAGTTAAGTCATATTCTCAGACCGATTCCGAAGAATATCCCAAGCAAGCTTACAAATGAAGGACTTATTGGCCATCCGCAGGGAACAAACTCCTTGACCCCCTCGTCTAGAGGGGAACAACATCGCTCTTAATTGACGTGCAAGAATTATTCCTCCTATTGACATCCTAAGTCCAAAGAAAATTCTTCATGGCCCTCTCAATAGTCTTCAAAAGAGGCCACATGTAGATCATCATCGAGTGGACCAAAGATGCGGTAATAACGAAGTTTATATGACAACGACGATCGACCAGAGATGAAGAATTACCCTTCCACATGACGAACTTACTAATAATTGAATCAGCCAGCTGCTGGAGATGAGCCCGTCTCGAGGTACCCCAAAAGATGGGGGCCTCAAGGTACGTGAAGGACATCAAACCCGCAATAATCTCAGTCTTCCGAGCCATACGCCTCCGAACTACAGGGGAGACAAATACCATAAAATACCCTCGACTTGGGAGGACTATAAATCTGCCCGAACATAGAACTATAAGACTGGAGGACCCGTTTCAAAGCCAAAATGTTCGAGATTGTTGCCTTGACAAAGATCGTAATGTCATCAACATAAAAGAGTTAACGAGGAGACCTCAGAATAGCAACAATCCGACCATGTTGAACCTCCCAATCAATCCAACGGCCTTGAACCTCCTCAGCGATATAGAAGAGAAGTGGAGATAGGGGATCATCTTGACAAACTCCCCTCCAGCAAGAGAAAAAATCGGCTGGCATACCATTAACAAGAACGGATAATCTGGCAGAAGCCAGAATTGAACTGATCACCCGGAAGTCCATCCGACGCAGCATAGTAAATAGGAATCAAAAATCTTTTATTCAGATGGTGAGTTCAATTATGGCTTTTGATTAAACGAATGAACATGCCTAATTTAAAGGTGAAGTCTACAAGTATAGAAGTATTCAAATGGTAACATACATAATACTTTGATAACATTTATTATATAAATAAGTTTTAAGTAGATATATTATCATAACATTTTAATTTTGGGGAAACTCCATGTCATCCATGCTACAATATCTACTCTCTCGATTATAACTATAACGTGAAGAAATTAATTTTGAGGTGTGACATAAAATTCTCGATGAATATTATATACGTTGCTATACAAATTGTCAGTACACCAAATAAATTAATCTTAGTATTTTATCATAAATTATATTTTTTCGTATTTAATTCTTATTCATCGTATATATCCATACATTCTTGTACATAGATCATAGTCATGATAATTTATAGGGGGTTGGGGTGGGGGACTTTAATATTCTAATTTTCGGAGGACTATAAGATTCCAAATTCTTGTCCAATTTAAGATTCCAAATACTATTTTAAATAACTTTTTACCTTTAAAGTATATATTAATTTTAAATTGAAAATCTCTTTTTATGTTCTACTTGTCTTTAGATATTAATGATTAAAATACTAAGACGTAAATCATACAAAATCATTCTTCTGGGTTTAGATCCAAATTAAAATATTTTTGAATATAAAGATATAATTGAAAATCCAAGTTTCATAAGAAAAAAATACGAGTAGTAAGTTAGGCACATGCATGATGCATATCTGTTGGCATTTATTATGGGATTCCCTTATCTACAATATTAATTTTCAGAATCTACACTACACCTTCGGCCCACCTCATTATCATATTATGTCCATGACATGTTATTGGTTTGATTTGGTCTCCTGTGCATGCACGTACACACTAATGCATAATTTAACTCTCTATGTATAAGTAAGAAAGAAAATATTGAACTAAGTTACTGTTGTCCAAATGGTTTCAAACACCTCTCATACTGTCATAGGTTTGATTCTTGTTTCATGTTTTTTTATTTTAATTAATGTTTGGTTTTTCTATTTTAAATACAATTTCTTTTTTGAAAACTTTTAAATACTCCCTCCGGTCCTTTCCCTTTTCTTTGAGGTGTTTTAATTAAGGAATATAATAATAGATGTAGTACAAGTGATAAATAATAAATGTAGTACAAGTGATGTGATGGGGAAAGAGAAAATAATTGATGAGTGTGAGATGAAGTAAGATAAAATAATAGACAAAGTATAAGTGATGTCATTGGGAGAGAGAAAATAATATGCCAAAAATGGAATGAGAAACTTATAATGGGACATCCGAGTGAGAAACTTATAGTGGAAAGGAGGGAGTACAATTTTATATTTGTAATTTTTTTACTATATTTATGTTTGTATTTTTTTAAATACAAAATTTCAATATAATAATAGTTACCACTTTTCAATAACAAAATTATCACTTTTCAATAATAATAGTTACCACCTTTCAGTAATAAAATTTTCACTATTAAAGATTACACTTTTCAGTAACAAAATTTCCGCTCTTCGCTATTAAAGATTAAACTTTTCAGTAATAAAATTACCACTTTTCAATAATAATATATAGTTACTCCATCTGTCGAATTTCATTATTCCCACTTTCCTTTTTTGGTTGTCCAATTTTATTATGCTCATACCTTTTTAGAAACAATACTATTCATACTATTTTATCTCCACTCTCATACCATCACTTATTTACCCACTTTGTCATTCACTTTATTTATAAACAATCATTTATTTATAAATGGATCCCACAATACTCCATCATACCCTCAACTTATCTATTTTATGAATAAACTAATCAATATTCATTAAAACCCGTGCCTAGAGAACTGAGTATAATAAAATTGGAGGGAAGGAGTAATTTTTTTCTATTTTTTTCTTTTCAATAATAATATTTTCTATTTTTTCCCTTTTTTCAATATCACTTTTCAATAATAATAGTTAACACTTTTAAGTAACAAAATTACCACTTTTCAATAATAATAATTACCACTTTTCAGTAATAAAATTACCACTTTTAAATAATAATAATTACCACTTTTCAGTAACAAAATTACTACTTATCAGCAATTTCAACAACACTTTTCATTAACAAAATTACCACTTTTTAATAATAATTTTTTTTTTCTTTTTTCAATAACAAAATTTCTTAAGTTGTTTTAAAACACATCAAACGCCGTTCCTCTTCCCCCGGTCATTTCTCAAGCCTTCTTCACCGACTCAAAAACTCTTCCCCTGATCAATTCTCAAGGAATTCTCAAGGAGTACAGGTACAAGATGTACCAGCAGGAAAATAAATAATTAAGCACCAAAGAATTTCAAAAAAGAACAAAACTGGAAAGACAATATGTTTGCGCTAGAAACAAAAAAGAACAAAATTGGAAAGACAATATGTTTGCGCTAGAAAATTCCAATCATCGGCAGTCTGGGCATTCTCCATGGTCTACTCAACTATTCGACGCCTATATCTCCAAGCAATATTATCAAACTATTTTCCTTAATAGATAAATATAACCACACCGCCACCGATCGGAAGCTACCGCCGACAAAGACTCAGATCTGTAACAGATCAGGCAAACCTCGATGAAGATGGAGGCCGTGAAAGACGCCGCAACCCTTAACGTTTTTCTTCCGTTCATAGGAGGGAGGTCTCCGGAGAGATGGGTGCCGCCGTTGTCAGCCGAGCAAAAACCCTTCAGTCGTCGATCCGCCGCTATCTTCATCTCTCATCTTCCCGTTTTTTAGGCGGCAGAGGCTTCACGCGTCGTTGATCGGAAGCTACCGCCAACAAAGGCTTAGATCTGTAACAGATCGGGAAAACCTCGATGAAGATGGAGGCCGCGATGGGCCGTGAAAGACGCCGCAACCCTAACCGTTCGTCTTCCGTTCATGGGAGGGAGGTCGCCGGAGATATGGGTGCCGCTGTTGCCGACCGAGAAAAACCCTTCAACCACCGTCATCTTCATCTCTCATCTTTTCATTTTTCTCCGGTGCCTTCTTTGAACTCTCATCTCTCCCCTTTTCTCTTAATTTTTCGATTGTTGCTGAATAGATAGGTTGGAGAGATTTTAACTTTTGGTGCGTGGGTCGGGCGGGTCAGAAACGGACCCGTGTAAAAATAGTGTGCACCAAAATATAATTGATGCACACTTTTTTTCAATTTTATTATTTACAAACACTGCAACTTTGTACGTATTGATAATCCATATAAATCAATTCAATATATTTAGTTGGCCTATTTTAATTCGATATCCATGAATTTTTAGGTAACAAACATGACATTTATCATTTATCAACTATGAGGTTGTCTTTTGTCAGTCTGTGAGACGATTTTATGTGTGGGACAGTTTCATCTATAAGATAAAATTTAATTTAAATATTTATATTTTGAGGAACACTTATATGAAATATTTCATGTGAAATATTAGTATGTTTAAGGAAGGGTCAAAAATTTGCGGATCATTGGCGGGTCTGATCGGATATTTTCAAAAAAATCGCGCAAAAGATTAACAGAAAAATGGGTTTCAGGTCTGTGTTACTATTAATGTAATTATATGTTAGAACCATTAATTTGTGTTATTGTAAGTACAAATAACTTGACTTTTCACATGAAATATTAGTACATTAATTTAAGGAATGATAAAAAAACTTGCATATTTTTACCGTGTGTTCGATTTGCAAACCCATAAGTTCTACAATTCTCGCGACGTCACATTTTTTGAAGACATATTTCCATTCCAAGGTACTGGGGAGTTAGATTTTTCTCAAGTTGTTGCTCGCGCAGACACTCACATCCAAGAGAAGCCCGTCCGCTCTAACAATCCAGTCCCTCCGCTACGCCCCTTTGTCCGCCACCCCCTCCTATCATGAGCGAGGTTACGAACACACATATTCCACGGACGGTCGACACTCCTGCTAGCGACGAGCAGAATGGACCTGCTGCCTCCAGCCCAGACCACGTCTCTACTGCCGCCGAGCACAGCGTGATACCTTCCAATGACGTCGGATCACTGCATCAAGATGCCCCTGTCCAACGCAACAGATCCAGAATTAAACGATAACCGAAGCACCTCGCTGAGTTTATCACGACCTTGCCACCGTCAGTGGATCATTCGTGGACTGTTGCGACCACTGTAGCATACCCCATTTTTAATTTTGTCACCTATGACAGATTCTCTCCCGAACACAAGGCCTACTTGGCGGCGATCACCTGTCATGACCAGCCGAAGAACTTCTCACAGGCCATTAAGGACCCACTATGGCGAGAAGCAATGAGAAAAGAGGTTCGAGCCTTAGAAGAAAATGGCACGTGGAAGTTAACCAACCTGCCACCCGGGAAGAAGGCTGTTGGTTCGAAATGGGTTTATAAAATTAAGTACAAACCAAATGGCGAAGTGGAACGATATAAGGCTCGATTGGTCGCAAAGGGGTTCACCCAGATAAAGGGCATTGATTTTCATGAGACGTTTGCACTTGTCACGAAGCTCGTCACCGTCCGCTGTATATTGGCTGTTGCAGCCAAACGAAACTAGGAGGTCCATCAATTGGACGTAAACGATGCCTTCCTTCATGGGGATTTACAAGAGGATGTCTATATGAATGTTTCGCAAGGCTTCGCTAAGGAGAACGACATTCGGGTGTGCAAGCTTGAACGATCACTCTATGGACTCCGCTAAGCGTCCCAAAATTGGCATGAAAAGTTCACTCAGGCACTTATTGCCATCAGATTTCAGCAATCCCGCACTGACCATTCCTTGTTCGTACTACGAGATGGTGGCACTTACATCTCGGCCCTAATATACGTGGACGACGTTTTATTGGCTGGGAACAATTCAGCTAGAATTTCTCTTGTCAAACAAAATTTGGACGATCGTTTCAGCATCAAAGATCTGGGGAAGCTGAATATTTCCTCGGGATTGAAGTTGTCAGATCACCCGAGGCCCGAGGGTTTCGTGTTAAGCCAACGCAAATATGCGTTAGATATTATGGAAGGGAGTGGGCTTCAAGGAGGACGTCCGAGTTCGTTCCCCATGGAATAAAATTTGAAGCTGCAGTTCGATGATGACAACTCGTTTGTGGACGCCACTTAGTACCGGAGGATCGTGGGTCACCTGCTTTACCTTACCGTTACCCGTCCCGATATTGTGTATGCGGTTGGATAGCTCAGCCAATTTCTCCAGCGACCACGACAAACACACCTTAATGTCGTGCATCGTGTACTTTGTTACATCAAGCAAACCCCAAGGCGGGGCATTTTTCTTAGCACAACGGGCGATTTCGACTTGGTCGCTGAGTGCGACGCAGATTGGGCCCGTTGCTCAATCACAAGACGGTCCTCCACGGAGCTACCTTATCACCATCGTCGGCTACCTGTCTCATGGCGCACCAAAAAGCAATCAGTGGTGTCGCGTTCGTCGGCTGAGGTGGAATATTGAGCAATGGTGACGACAGTGTGTGAAGTTGTTTGGCTCCGATGGCTATTAACGGACTTTGACGAGCACATTTCAGGCCCCACTCCCCTTTTTTGCGACAACCAGGCAGCCCGACACATTGTCGTGAACCCCGTCTATCATGAGCGAACAAAGCATGTGGAGATGGATTGCTATTTTGTTCGAGAATTGGTTACCAATGGCGTCATTCGTCCTTGCGCCATTCCACCGAAAATCAAGTCGCCGATATATTCACTAAGGCGCTTGGGACTGATCATTTTTGCTATCTTCGAGGCAAGTTGGGTGTTCGAGACCTTCACATTCCAACTTGAGGATGCGTATTTGGAGCTATGTTTTATATTTTGGGTTTAAGGCCCACATTAGTTAAGTTATAGAGTTATGACCCATATTAGTTGTTTAGGGCTTTAGTCGGTTATAAGATTATGACTACGTATATATACACATCTTTATGCCCTTTTGTAAATTATGTGAGATATATGAAATTCACTCGATTGTTCACCAAAATTAACAATACTCCATCATATTCAAAATAAATGTCAGAGTGTCGTATGACTACCGTAGTCAATTTAATCTGAACCATTAAAAATCAAATCTAAAGGCTTAAATCTGATGACCTGTTACCTTTTGTACTTTGTGTTGAAAATATTCAGTGTATGTGTCGTATGGTGTCGTATGTATAATTAATTTAATTAATTAAAATATACAATTTAAATTTTACATTTTTATCTTTAACTTAATAAAAATATTTATTATATTAATTAATTTAATTAAAGTATATAATGGTAAAACTACCTATTTACCCTTATATTATTATTAAAATTAACAACAAAAAACAAATTAAATTAAATCAAAAAAAGTTATATGAATCTAAACCTAAAACACAATACATAGGTTTTCTTCCCCCTACGAACACGCACTCCACTTCCGCCCCAAGCCGCTACCTTTCCGCCGCCGACGAGCCGCTGCCCTTCCGCCGCCGATGCGCCGCTTCTCTGCTGCCGCCGCCGAGCCTCTCCTCCCCCATAGTTTTCTTAATTTGTAAGTTTAATATTATCGTGGAGTAGGTGAATTACCACCACTGAATTTTTTTTTTTTTTTTTGACAAAACCACCACTGAAAGTTGCTTATGTATATCTTCATATTTTTTCATACTTCCGTCATTTGTTATGAGTATTTGAATTAACATTGTGAAATTGTTAAAATTGTGGTTGAGTTGCTGAGTATTAATTGTTTTTGAAATTGTCTCAAATCAAATAGAAACATAACTGCTCAACAAGTGTTTGAGAAAATGCTTCAAAGAAATTTTGAAACCGAATTTAGCAAAGGAAGTGGCTATTGAATGCACATTCCTAACAATATTCGTTGTTTGAATCCTCTAGCTAGAAGGACATAATATAGAGTTAAATCATCATGTAAAGTTTTGAAATTTATATTTGATATAGTGTTTAAATTGAATTTTATGTTTATAAGCACATGGTATTCCTCGATTTTATGTTAGAAGCACATGTTATTAGTTGTCGTAAATTACATTAAAATAGGTGATTGAAATATATAATATAAAGATGTTGCACAACATTGGAAAATGTAGTAAAATTGAAAAATGTTGCATAACATGTCTTTTAATGAACGTCTTACAATATTCCACTTGATTCATTTTTTCTGTGTTTCTCTTGCAGTTTGTATTTACAACAACGTTCCACAATGTTCTCAGACGTTGGATATGAAGATATCAAAGTGGATGATGAATCACACGAGGAGCACATGAGTTCAGAAGATGGGTCGGATGAGGATTTCGGGTATGCCAATTTCAAAAATGCTCCCATAGACGACAATACAATTTTGGGCATGACTTTCGCTTCGACGGAAGAAGCATTAATGCATTTTAACACTCACTAACTTAATAATATTTCTTTACTAGACATTCAGGACATAAAATTGGGTGATGTCCAAATAAGAAGAGCAACATTGATCGAGAGAATGATGAAGATCTCAACAAAGACGATGATTCTAAAATCGTTAATTAATGTTGATCCTACCAAAACAATTAGTGTTAGATTTTTTTTTATGAATATTAATCATATGTATTTCAGGAATTTTATTGAATTGCTGGTTTTTTATTTAAATATTAATTTAATATTTCTTGTGTTGTTTAATCCACGTCATAAGATACGTTTATGCTAAAATTAAGTGTGAACAATAATCATATTGAATTTAGATGAAATATGCATTTTATACGAATATGAGAAAGATGTTTGTGTGTCGTGCATTACTACTCTATTTGTGGCTCGAGCACGTGAACAAGAAAAGAGCCTTATTTTGGTTTTCAAGGTTTACTGAACCTCAATATCGACCGTGCAACCAGACATGGTTGTTGGACCGTGAAAGTGAGCACCTACAACACATTTTTTGGATTGCACGGCTTACTGAGTATCGACCGTGAAACTGTTCACGGTTGTTGGACCGTGCAACTGAGTACGTCCAGTACATATTTTTATTTACATGGGTGACTGAGTATCGACCGTGCAATTGTGCACGACTCCTGGACCGTGCAATTGTGCACGACTCCTGGACCGTGCAAGTGAATACTTCCAGTACATGTTTCTATTTACACAGGTGACTAGGTATCGACCGTGCAACCGTGCACGGCTGTTGGACCGTGCAATTGAATACTTCCAGTACATGTTTCTATTTACATGGGTGACTGAGTATCGACCGTGCAATTGTGCACGACTCGTGGACCGTGCAAGTGAATACTTCCAGTACATGTTTATATTTACACGCGTGCTTGAGTATCGACCGTGCAACCGTGCACGGTTGTTGGACCGTGCAAGTGAATACTTTCAGTACATATTTCTATTTACATGGGTGACTGAGTATCGACCGTGCAATTGTGCACGGCTCCTGGACCGTGCAAGTGAATACTTCCAATACATGTTTCTATTTACACGGGTGACTGAGTATCGACCGTGCAACCGTGCATGGATGTTGGACCGTGCAAGTGCATACTTCCAGTACATATTTCTATTTACATGGGTGACTGAGTATCGACCGTACAATTGTGCACGACTCCTGGGCCGAGCAGTCGCCGAAAAAGTGATTGGTCGGAGAACGATCTGGAATTGAGCGAGCGTCGGATAAAAGCTACTTCTTGATCGATCTGGGAGTGAGCGAGTCACTGTGGATTGGAGAAGCATAATCAGTGAGAAAAACTTACTTCTTGCTTCGATTCATTTGGACAAGAAACCATCTTGCTTTCGTTTTTCAATTAAGAATAAAAAAGACTTCAATTAACAAAGAACCCTAACTTCTTCGATGGAATTGGGGGAAGAAAAACATAATTTCTAATTTAATTACTTTATTATTTAATTATTTTTGTATTGGTTAATTTAATTTTTATAATAATAATATTTGTATAAAAAAGGGTAGAATAGTAATTTTGCTTAATATATATATATTTAAAATAATTTTAATAAAAGAAGGGTAATATAGTAAATAACAAAATACACTTTAAAAAATGGTTTAATTAATTAAAACTTGTATAACAGGTAGCAGGTTCATACAAAGCATACGACGCCACATGGCGCGATTCGACGCATTGACTAAATAGTCACTTTGTACTATTTGACTACACCAAAAATTACCCTAGTTAAGTTATAGAGTTATGACCCATATTAGTTGTTTAGGGCTTTAGTCGGTTATAAGATTATGACTACGTATATATACACATCTTTATGCCCTTTTGTAAATTACGTGAGATATATGAAATTCACTCGATTATTCACCAAAATTAACAATACTCCATCATATTTAAAATAAATGTCATTATACGTTAGTGCACACATATTAAAAAAATATTTGATTTTTTATAATACCTTTATTAAATATTTATTTATATTTGAGTAATTAAATAATTTGAAGGATAAATTTAAAAAAAATATACAATAAATTAACATAAAAAATGTAAAATAGTGAAACTGCCATTTATTTTACAAATAAAATGAAAGGTCAAGACTCAAACCGTCATTTATAAAAAGGTTGGAGGGTGTATGAATCACGACTGGATTTAATTGACTTTCTTCTTTATTAATACAGGTTCCTTTCTATATAATCTCTTGCACATTTTGAGAACAAAAACGAAATGAATATTCCTTGTGGGTCACATAACCTAATATATATATATATATATATATATATATATATATATATATATATACTAGTTCAAAATCCACGAATTTCGTGGGGATTGTAAAAAAAATATAAAAGAAAATGGTAAAAAGAATCAAGAAAAAAAAAAAAGAGGGAGAGAGAAATTTGTATAAGAAAATTTAGGAGATTGAGAGAAAAGAAAGAGAGCTGGGAGAGAGAAAAATTGAAAAAAACTTTGAAAAAAAAAAGTAAAAGAAAATATTGAGAAAGACCTGTAAAGAGAGAGAGGCAGGAGAAAAGATGAGAGAGAAGAATTGAAAAAAAATATAAAACAAAATAATTGTAAATCGTTAGAAAATTAGAATCGGAGAAAAGTGAGATGTCACGTAGGAGAAAAGAAGATTCTAAAATAGTATATATATATATATATATATATATATTATTTTATTTGATTGGTAGTAGACCAAGATCGAACATCAATTTTATTTTATTGATGTAGCAATACTTCCATTAGAAATGGAGACACTTTTGTAATCATTTTATACCAAACAAAACAAAATTCATAATTATTAATTTAAAAAGTGGTAATCAAGTTAATAAGTACATAAATGAAATAATTCTATAATTCTATAATCCGTCTGAAAACACATTAAATGTTACAATACATTTTTTTTAAAATACACTACTAATTCAAAAAATCAATAATGGTACCTCAATTTTTTTTTTTTGAAGTTAGTAGAATTACAGATAGGGGTGTTAAATTACATATCACATTCTCTCACATATTCTCACCTATCCAAAGTAAATTCTACCAAAAGATCACAAATTCCAGACTCAATTGTGAGAGGGTGGAAGGATCAACGAACAACCGGCATACCTCGAAACTCCGCGATCTAAGAAGATAGCAACGACCGTGCTACAAACCTCCCAAACCATATAAATACGGACCCAAGGCCTACCAGCTCCAACAACAGGCACAACAAAGTGCCACCATGGGAAAACCCGAAAACGGGAAGAAAACCCATCATAACCAGCGGGGAAAGGAAAATACCACAGTGGGTACAGGGAGAATACCGAAATCAGAAAATAACAGTACAGGAAGAAGAAAAGAAAAACTGATCCTAAACAAAAAGTAGACTAAATTAACATACAAAAAGGAAAAAAAACGAAAATAAAATGGGATCAGATGGATGACTCACCCGATCGGTCACCGTGGCTCCGACGGGGAGATCCACCCATTGATCCCAACTAAATTTCTAAAAAAGACCCCTTCGCCCAACAGAAAGGCGGGACAGCGGCACTACAGGCGGCGCGGCAGATGGCGCCTCTGGAGGCGGTGCGTTGAACGGTGGACGAAGCGGCGCGACGGCTTCTACCTTCTATGCGGAATTAAATGCTGGTTTTGGGAAGCAGAATTGGGGAAGAGGCGGTGGAGGGTAACGCAGGCGGTGATAGACAGCTTATTTTGTAAGCAAAGCTGTGGGTGTAGAGAGAAGGGAGAGGATATAATGGTACCTCAATTAAGTTAGAGTTAAAGTTTGGTATGAATTGGTTCATCTTAAAAATTGCTTGAAGCTTGAGGGTTTGGAGGGAGTCACACTTTTAAGTCTCAAATTTACATCGAATTTTAAATCTATACCACTAAATCAACTTATGTGGTTTATTAAATTTATACTTCCTTCAATTTTATTATTCTCACTTTTTTTTTTTTGATTTGTCTAATTTTATTATGTCGATTCTCTTTTTATAAATAGTATTATTCACATTGTTTTATCTGCACCCTTCAATTATTACACATTACTCAATCTGTTATTCATTTTATACATAAACATCATTTTTTAATAAGTGAACCCACAATACTCAATCATACCTCAAAACTATCTACTTTATATATAAATTAATTAATATTCATTAAAATTTGTACCAGGAGAAATGAGCATAATAAATTTGGAAATAAATTTGACGTACATGTAGGAGGACACACTTTTTAAGATAGTTGAGTAATTAGTAAAATATTGAGGTAATTTACTAATCATTTATGTACTCCCTCCGTCCCGTAGGAACTTGCACCCTTTGACCGACACACATTTTAAGAAATGTGTAAGAAAATGTGTAATGATTGATGTTTTGAAAGGTAGTTTTGTAAACTTTTATAAATAAAGTAAAGTAAAAAGTAGATTGAGTGTAGAAAAGTAATGGCATATGGGTAAATATAAGTATATTTCAAGGGTGAGGATTGTTAAGATATTTCATTTTATGGAGTGTGCAAATTGGTATGGGACATCCATATATGGAAAGTGTGCAAATTCCTATGGGACAGAGGGAGTATAAAGTAAATAAATTAATTCAAAAGCTCAAAAGTAATAAATATTATGAAAATAAAATTTTTAAAAGTGTAAAATTTATTTAAGACGAACGGAATAGGAAAATGTGAAATTTATTAGGGGATGAGTTGGATAAATTATAAGATGACAATGACAATAACACCTAACCGAATAAGGTTCATTGACCCGATGATCAATGGCCATTTTTCAATTACTTGTCACATCAACTACATGTTTTTCACTCTTTTAGATATAGTTTTTTATATACTCCGTAATTTTTTTCCGACATTTAATTATAATTAAATGAAATGAAATGGGTTCCTTGTATTAGCTTCTTACTTAAGGTCAAAATACACCGCCTAACGAGGCCAAGTTGGTGGATCTGAGCAACATACGTTGAAATTACTCACTTCTCTTATCCTCACTTCATCCAACCTTAATTTACTATTTATATAAATTTTAAAAAATATATTTCATCCCTCCCTTTTGTGATTATTTACATATTTTCTTTATTGAGACGTGTTAAAATTATTTGTACATTTTTTTTATTAGGAGAATTAATTTATTTAACATAACACCAAAACTCCATTATTTTAATGTCCTCGAAGATTCCTTAGGAATATTAGGACACGTATTGCAGATTTGTTGGGATAATGGTAATTATTACTATTATTATAAATCAATTATTTGTGGCATTGTGGATCAACTTCCTATTTCCGAGATCTTGCGACTTAAAAAGTAATTAAAGTATAATAATTGTGGAAACATTATTTCACAATAAATAAAAGTGGGGAGTTGTTTGGAAGAAAAAAAAAAAGAAACACACTGTCGCTATTGGTTTTATTTTCAATGGGTTTTTCTACCGTAAGACGTAAGATAGGAGTTTCGCCTTGTCTAATATCAAACGCCCAATTAATAATTGACACGTCATCTAACTTTACTAAGTGCGATCGTACTTCGCTTTTAAATAAAATATTTAATTTTTTTATTATAAAATATAAAATTATAAAAATATCCTTATAATATTTTAATCAACCCATAAAAATTAATTATACCATCATCAATAAATTAAAAAAAAAATTAAAAACAAAACAAATTATTGTTCTTAGAAGGTTAAGGATGTTGGGAATAAAATGATACATGTTTTGATTAAATACCAAAACCCCCTGAGACATGCCTAGTCAATTGATAATGTTCTAAGAATGTTAGAACACATAGCACAAGGCTAGATGAGAAGCTGAAATGTTAGGCAGCTCTTAGATAATTAGATGCACAATTGAGGGGGAACCTATGCTTTTAAGATGATCAAGATCAAGTCCCCTCAAGGCTCAAATTCTGGAACAATCACTTAAGGACAAGGACACTCTATAAAAACCAAATGCTCTGATCAGGAGAGTTGTCCAGAGAAGATGTTCATATGCAAGAACAAGTGAGTAGAGCTCAAAAGGACAAATCCAATATGATGCTCTGATCAGGAGAGTTGTCCAGAGAAGTTGTCCACATGTTAGAGTGATAAAATCAAAAGGACAAGCCAAATAAATCTGATCAGGAGAGTTGTCCAGAGAAACCAACTCTATGTAAAAAGTGCTCTGATGCTAAAAGACTAAATATGCTGATCAGAAGAGTTGTCCAGAAGAGTTGTCTCAGCATGATTGAATCAGAACAGATGTTCTAAAGGTTGAAGGTCAACTATGCTGAAGAGAAAGAGACAACCACACCCTAAAGATCACCAAAGAAACAAGCCAAGATCACTTTGAAGTGAGATAAAGGGAAAAGGCCAAGTCATCTGAAGAAGAGCAAGTCAACCTTGCTGAAAGGCAAAACTGCTGATAGTGATAAGAAGAGTTGTCCAGTTGATAAGGAATATTGTCCTATCATTGGATCAACCTTCAGAAGCCATGTCCAAGTCCTAACAAAAAGTCAAACATTGGGAAAAGTGCTGGAGAATAAAGACAAAGTCTTACAAGCCGTTTATTACCCAAATGAGGACATGTCACTATCAAGAATCTGTCTTCCAGTTTGAAGAACTCAAGGAAGACATTTATAGCAATTTGGGGTTGCCTCTCCAACGGGCAAATCCTCCATTTTGTCTATAAATACAGAAGTGTGAAGACCATTTGAAGGCACCTCAACCTTGACAAGAATATCCAACTATCCTACAAGTTGACAAGTGCTCTTAAAGCCTTCAAAGAGACTATCTTAGTCTTTATACACTTCTTCTAAGCTGAACTCATTGTATATTCATACACAAGCTTAGAGAGATATCCTATCCTTATACACTGATCTCCATTGTAAAGGATATCTCATTAGTTGGAACCTTACTTCAATCCTTACCCCTTTCAAGTGAGAAAGTGAGAAGGTTGTAGTAATAGAACTGGTAGGAGCTGACTGTTGAGAGAAGAACAGTCCAGTTCTGAGTTGAGAAGAGGGTACTAGGACTCTAGACATCCTAGGGATCAATTCACCAAGGAGTGGTGTTCTTGATCAAGTGCACCTTGGCACTATAAAACAAGTTAATTCCAAGAGTGAAGGAATTATCCTGTTAAATCAGGGAAAGTGGATGTAGGAGCTTGAGTCTCTGAACCACTATAAACTCTTGTGTTGATTTACTTTACAAATACTTACATTCATTCAACACTGCACACAAAATTGATCTTTCAAAGATACATATTCAAAGACTGTGCAAAACTGATTTGGACAAGTTCCCTGAAGCTTAACTGAACTGTTTTTTGGATTGAGAAAGTGATTTCAGAAATTTAAAGGAGTCTAAACTTAAAGGGCCAACCACTATTCCGCACATATAACTCCCCTAGATAGTTATTCAACTAAGTACTCAATAGTACTTAGTAGTTTGTTTATCTTAGAAGAGTTAATCTTCTTCAGCAGAGTTGTCCAGACAACCTTGCTGAACTCTGGTTTGATCAAAGTTGAGAAGAATTGCATACAAGTGTATCCCCCCCCCCCATACACTTGTCATATACTCCTTTCTGGACCAACAAGTGGTATCAGAGCAGGGGTTCAAAGACCACTGCTTCTGAAAATCCATCTTGATTTTCAAAACTCTCATATTTGTGTGGTCACTGAACTGATCTTTATCTGAAATCTATTACTTGTTGACTAACTAATTATTCTTGAGAAATGGCCAACAACAATGCTGTTCCTCCACCTGCTGTTCAAGGTTTAGACAACATGGCCACAAATCCAGTCAACCATATTTCTCATCACAAACTGCCCATGTTTTCAATAGACAATTATGATTTCTGGAAAATTAGAATGAGGGCTCATCTTGCATCTCTTCACACTGATATGCTCAGAGTAATCACAAGAGGACCTTTTGTGTTTACTCAAACTAACCCCAGATTAACAGATGAGCAAAGAGCAGATATAAGGGAACTGATTCCCAAAGATGAAGATGACTTCACTGCTGATGAAAAGAGGAAAGATAATCTGAATTATCTTGCCATGAACACCCTCTATCAAACAATTCCAGATGCAGTTATGGGAAGAGTCTACCACTGCACCACAGCCAAAGAAATTTGGGATACCCTTGCTGAAATGTGTGAGGGCACAGAAAAGATCAAGGAGAATAAGCTCCAAGTTGCTGTGCAGAAGTTTGAACAATTTTCAATGGAGTCTGATGAGTCCATTGACAAATTTGCTGGTAGATTCACTGATGTGATGAATGAGATTAACTCATTGGGCAAGGTCTACACCAAGAGAGAAGTTGGACTGAAAATCCTGAGAAGTCTTACTCAAAAGTGGGATGTCTATGCTGTAATGATGCAGAACACCAAAGATCTCTCCACCATGCCCATGCAACAAATATTCTCAGAACTCAAAGCCTATGAGTTTGACCTCAATAGAAGAAAGCCTGTTGAGGAACCTTCAAATCCTACTAAGGGAGTGGCATTCAAAGCCAAAGTTGCTGAACCAGAAATGCAACCCACTCCCAGATCATCAAAGACAGTCTCTAAGACTGAAATGAAGGAAGAACTAGCCTTGATGGCCAGAAGGTTTGACAAGCTCAACACAAGGTTTGGTAGATACAAGAAATTCTACCAAGACAACAAATTCAGGAGAAGATACAATTCCCCTGAAGTTCAGGCTGAGGACAAAAAGCCTGAAGAGAAAAGATCAGAGGACAAGTCCTCTGATAGGAGAAGATCCAGTAGAGCTGATCCTTCTTCATCTAAGAGAAGAGAAGAATCCAAGAAGGATGATGATGAAGACCTGTGCTATAATTGCAAAAAGAAAGGGCACTTTCAGTATGACTGCCCTGAATTGAGCTCTAAAGAAAGAAGAGAGAGACAAGCTAAAAGAGACAAAAAGTTCACCAATAGAAAGGCCATGATGGCTGGTGAAGAATCTGATAGTGCTGAGAGCTTCAACTCTTCTGATGGATTATTCTCCAACAGTGAAGATGATGATGATATTTGCAACATGGCCCTTGAGGATGATGAGGTATCCTCTACTTCTAGTTCACCATCATTCATCTCACAAAACACTAGTGAGGTTAACCTGAAACTTTCCTTAGGAAAGTTGATGGAAGATTTCACTAGATTACAAGAATTTCATGACAATTGTGTGAGAGAAAATGAAAGATTGGTTACTGAACTAACCAAGAACTCTGAGGTAGTTGTTGATATCAAGTCTACTGAGTTGTATCAACAAGTCTTGAGAAAGCTTGAGGAAGCAAATCTCAGGATAGTTGACCAACAAAAGGAGATTGATGATCAACTTCTCTCTCAGAAGAGAAAAGAATTTGAACTTAAAATTCTAAATGCCAAATTTGAAAACCTCTCACATGAGTATGATATTCTTAAATCAAGTGAAGAGAGCCTGAAATTAAAGATGTCTGCTTTGAACAAATCTTCTAGAGCAATAGAGGAAATTCAAAGTTATCAAAGACCTATGGCTCAAAGAAGTGGATTGGGTTTTGATCCATTTGAATCTTCACCTTGTCTTAGTGTTGCATCCACAAGTAACACTAAGAGAATCTTTGTTAAGTCAGTGGCACAAACTAAAAATGAAATAATTCAGCCACTGAACAAAGGAAAGGGCAAATTGAATGAAATGCCTACTCAAGTGATTCAGGAGAATAGGCCAAAACCTAAGGAAATGGCCAAAGCTCCTGAGCACAAGAGGAATATTGGTCAGCAGAGTAGACCCAATGGAAGGGCAACTCTCCTGAACAATGTTCAGAGGAATTATCCAAGGTATAATCAGCCTAGACCAACTCATCTGAGAAAGCCTCAGCTGAATAGACCTAAGGAAAACTACCCTCTAAGGCAGAATAAAATGAGACAACCAAAATCCTTCATGCCAAAGGGTAATGGTCATAAAAATGTCTTTCCTCAAAGATTTCATCAAGCTGCACAAAGAACTCATAAGTTCAGGAGAGTGGACAACTCCTCTGAAACTTACAGAGTTAACACATTCACACATATTTTCCCAAAGGCATTTAAGGGAAAGACAGTGTATGTTGATGCACAAGGAAATCAACTTAGCCACCTTGAATCAATCAGGGTTATTAGGCAAGTTTGGGTTCCCAAAGGTACAGCTAACCTATCAGGACCCAAAACTCAAAGGGTACCTAAATATATCTAAATGCAGGTACCATTGGGCCACAAGAAGAGGAGCATGAATAAAAAGACAGCATGGTACCTTGACAGTGGATGCTCAAGGCACATGACTGGAAACAAGGAACTCCTCTCTGATTTTATTGAAAAAGAAGGCCCAAATGTCACCTTTGGAGACAGCTCACAAGCAACTACAAAAGGTTATGGTACTTTGATGATTGGTAACATCAAAGTAACCAATGTATCTTATGTGGCTGGTCTCAAATATAATCTCCTAAGTATCAGTCAATTCTGTGATAAAGATTTTAATGTTGAGTTCTCTAGTGGAAAGTGTCTAGTTAAGGATAAAACTCAACAAACCCTATTGACTGGAACTAGGAAGGGAAATGTGTATTTTGCAGACTGGGACAAGTCTACTGATGCTGCATGTTTTATTGCTAAAAGCTCTAGTGAACAAAGTTGGTTATGGCACAAGAGGCTAAACCACCTGAACTTCAAATCTATGAATAAACTTGCTAGAAATGCATTAGTTAAAGGACTGCCTAATGAAGTTTTCATTAAAGAACATGTGTGTAAGCCATGTCAAGAAGGAAAACAGATTAAAGCTTCATTCAAAGGTAAACCAGTCATCTCCACTGAAAGGGTACTTGAACTTCTACATATGGATCTGTTTGGACCAATTAACCCTACAAGCATAAATGGGAGAAAATACACATTGGTGGTAGTAGATGACTTCTCTAGGTTCACATGGGTAGTATTTCTCCTTAATAAGAAGGAAACACAAGTCAGACTACCTGAACTTCTTAAGAGATTGTCAAATGAGAAAAGCCTTAGCATTATCAAGATAAGATCTGATAAAGGCACTGAGTTCATTAATTCTTACATCAATGAGTATTGCTCATCTAATGGGATAGCTCATGAAACCTCAGCAGCTAGAACACCTCAGCAAAATGGAGTTGCAGAAAGAAGGAATAGAACCCTGAAAGAAGCTGCTAGAACTTTAATTGCTGATTCAAATTTACCTAAGAGGTTTTGGGCTGAAGCTATAAATATTGCATGCCATACTCAAAATAGATGTTTGATCACTAAGGGGCAAGGCAAAACCCCCTATGAACTCTGGAAAGGAAGAATGCCTAAAGTGTCATACTTTCATATATTTGGTTGCAAATGTTTCATTCACAATAATGGGAAAGAACAGTTGAAAACCTTTGACAGCAAAGCTGATGAGGGAGTATTCCTTGGATACTCTCAAATCAGTAGAGCATTCAGAGTCTTCAACAAGAAAACCCTTATAGTGGAAGAAACACCTCATGTTGTGTTTGATGAGTCTATCTCTGAGATCAGGAATGATCATTTGGAACCTGAAGAAATCACACAGAGGACAACCAGACTAAGCCTTAAAGACAAAGACACAAGATTCATAGATGTTGTCCAAGCCAATCTGCCTGAAGAACCCACATTGGACAACAATCCTGAAGGCAACCTTCCTGAGACAAACTCTACAGATGGAAATGGTGAACTGAATGAACCAATCCCAGTTCACATCCAGGTAACAACTACCAATGAAGAAGCAGTTCCTGCTGAGGTAGTTAATGGGTCAAATAATCAAGGGGGAACTCAAAATGTTGAAAATACCAATGTCCCTGACATTGAGGACAACACCCCTGATTATGATCCTGAATTAGATCCTGCATTAAATTATCCTGAATTCTATGATCAAAATGACTCACCTTCAGTAGAGGACAACTCTACTGAAGAGATCAGAAAAAGAAGGACTTGGTTGTCTGACCATCCTACTGATCTGATACTTGGTGATCCAAGTATTGGAGTCAAAACTAGAAGATTTCATGGTGAAAGTGCTCTATTCCGTTGTTTCTTGTCAGAGCAAGAACCAAGTAATATTGAGGAAGCACTTCAAGATGCCAATTGGATCACAGCCATGCAGGAAGAACTCAACCAATTCACCAGAAATGAAGTATGGGAGCTGGTGGATAGGCCTTCACATCAAGATGTTATTGGAACAAAGTGGGTGTTCAAGAACAAGAAAAATGAAAATGATGTGATTGTCAGAAACAAAGCAAGACTTGTGGCAAAAGGGTATTGCCAACATGAAGGCATTGACTATGATGAGACATTTGCACCTGTGGCAAGGCTAGAAGCAATAAGGCTCTTTCTAGCCTATGCAGCCCACAAGAGGTTCAAAGTATACCAAATGGATGTCAAGAGTGTCTTTCTGAATGGAGTCTTAAAAGAAGAAGTCTATGTGGAGCAACCACCAGGTTTTGAAGTTGGAAACCAAGTTTACAGACTCAAGAAAGCTCTATATGGACTCAAACAAGCCCCTAGGGCTTGGTATGATACACTGTCACAATTCCTCTTGGATCATGGATTCACCAAGGGAACTGTGGACAGAACTCTCTTCAGAATCTCTGAAGGAGAGGACATCTTGCTTGTCCAAATTTATGTAGATGACATAATTTTTGGATCCCCTAATGAGAAGCTGTGTGAGAAATTCTCCAAGCTCATGCAAAGCAAGTTTGAGATGTCTATGATGGGGTTGATGAATTTCTTTTTGGGTCTACAAGTCAAGCAAACAAAAGAAGGAATCTTCATCAACCAAGCTAAGTACACCAGAGAGATGATCAAGAAATTTGGGTGTACATCAAGCAAGCCAGTGAGGATCCCAATGAACACAAATTGGAAGATGGATCCTGATGAGAGTGGTATTCCAACCAACTCTACTGAGTATAGAGGAATCATTGGATCACTCCTCTATCTCACTACCAGCAGACCTGACATTACCTTTGCAGTAGGTGTTTGTGCAAGGTTTCAAGGAAATCCTAAGAAAAGCCACCTTGAGGCTGCAAAGAGGATTTTGAGGTACCTCAAAGGCACTGAGAATCTAGGCCTTTGGTACCCTGCTGATGACAACATTGAGTTAACTGGCTACTCAGATGCTGATTATGGAGGATGCAGAATTGACAGAAAATCCACTTCAGGAACTTGTCAATTCTTAGGCAACAAACTCATATCTTGGTTTTCCAAGAAGCAAAACACAGTGGCTACCTCCACCACTGAAGCTGAATATGTTGCAGCTGGAAGTTGCTGTGCTCAAATCCTTTGGCTTAGACAACAACTCAGAGACTACAAAGTCAACTCTACTGAAGTGCCAATTTTCTGTGATAACAATAGTGCCATTGCTATATCACAAAACCCTGTCTTGCACACTAGATGCAAACATGTGGACATCAAGCACCACTTCATTAGAGATCATGTGGAGAAGAAGGATATCAAGTTGGTGAAAATTCACACAGACCATCAAAAAGCTGATATACTAACTAAGCCACTTGCAGAGGCAAGGTTCCTGGAATTATCAGCAGAATTGGGACTTCTTGATCCAGGGAAGTTGGAAAAATGAGTCCAAGGAGGTTCATTGGTTGAGGGGGAAAATAAACTCAAACTTCAGCAGACTTGGTCAAGTCTACTGAAAATCAGAAATATGACCTTACCTCTTCAGGACACTTGTCCATTGACATTCAGAACCTTTGTCCACATCACTTCAGGACACTTGTCCAAGTGGGGTCAGATAAGTTGTCCCAGCTATCAAACCAAATCTTGGTAGGATAAGCACCTATTTTTGGTGATTAATACCTACTTCGAAATCTGTCCCATTGAAATACAGTTTTCACCTTTCTGGGATTTAATTTGTCTCCCACCCAAAAGGTCACTTTCCATGCATTAAATGCCAAGATTTAACTCCTGTTTGCATTAAACTTTTTGGGACATGATCTATCTCGAAAAACCCCCAGCCTTAAACAAACATTAAAAACCACCCACGTTTTGAATAAAACAGTTATTTCACTGTTACATTGATTTTTGACCATTGGATCAAAAATGGACAACTCCCCTGAAATCAATCCTAGCCGTCCATTTTGGATTTCCATTTTTGCTCACCTTTGAATTGTTTCAAGACCTTACCAACTCATTGACAAACATTCTTTTTAGAATATTCACAAGTCTTAAGATCCCCACAAACACTTCTTCCCCAAGTATTCGAAACCCTAACTCAAATTTTCTTCAAACTCTTTCAAAGCTCTCTCTGCAAATTTCAATGGCCCCCAAAGTTAGACCTGAGATGCTTGTTGATTTCTCTAACAAGGATCTAGACCTGGATTTTGCCTACCTAAGCAACAAAAACAATCTTCACTTTGAGCCAATAGTCTCCTTTGAAAGTGAAGATCTTGAGATTACTCCAACCCTGAGGTGGTTGAGAAGAGCTGGTCTTCAAAAGTTCTTGGAAGAAAGGCCAAGTTCCTGCTTGGAAAGCTACATGGCAGAATTTTTTGCCTTCCTCAAATGGAGAGGCAAAACTGAAGATGGTGAAGTATCAACCAGATTATCTTACACTGCAGAAGGAGAGGAAGAAGAGAGATTTCATAGAGTGAAATTCTCTTCAGAAGATCTGGAAGGAGCTTTTGGATTGCCTCATGAGGGAAGGAATCCAGAAGTTTATGGTACTGGCCATGAAGATGAGATAGCCCAAGAATGGCTATTAGTTCCAGGCCCTCTCTCCTCAACTCAAAACAAGAAGACTCTCAAGCCAGAGTTTCTCAACCTTTTTGAGGTAGTTGCTAAGAGCCTCTTAAGCAACACTGGAAGCTTAGAGCAGGTCAGCCATCCAAGGATCAGAATCATGGCTGCCATTATTGATGCCAGTGATAAGGGCATTAAGTTTGATTGGAGGACCTTCATCATGTCTGAGATGATGAAGGAGAAGGCAAAATTCAAGGTGAAAACCCACAATAAGGTGGTGCTAGAAGGGAAAATCAAGTATTGCACCAGGGCAAGCTTGTTGATTGAGAAGTTTTCCCACTATTCTCAAATGCAGACCTTTGCAAAGCCCCTCCCAGCCCAGAAGATCGTGTTCAGAAAGTTGAGCAAGAAAACTGAACAGAGAAGGATGCTCATGGCCAAACCTGCTGAAGAACAGGAGGAAGAGAAGCCTAAGATGAAAAAGAGAACAAAGGCCAGGGTTGTCAAAACAAGAAAGAGGTCTCAATTGCCTTCAAGAGAAGCCTCAGGAGCATCAGCTGAAGTTGATGCAGTGGCAGAAGAAGGAGTGAGTGTGCCTTCTGACCACTCAGAAGAGTTGAGGAGGAAGTACAATGAGACTAGGCAAAAGAAGAAGGGTGATAAGAGAATCAGGGAAGTTGTCCCTGAGAAGGAAGGAAGTGGAAGCAGTAGGGCCAGCAAGAGAAGGGCCAAACCTACTGAGAAGGTGTTGGAGCTTCAGGAAGAAAGGTCCCTACAAATTGCTCTAAGGGAGAGCAGAGCTGAAAGCAGGACCAAATCCATGTCAAGGACTAATTCATCTGGTTCTGGAACTCCAGAATCCAAAGTCCCTGAAGGTCAACCTATAGAGGTCAACCTCCCTGAAACTCAGAACCTTGAGCCCAACTCCCCTTAAACCCATATTACCCCTTCCAACCAACCCATTACCCCCGTAAACCTCACAAAGAGATACTCTCCTGAGGGAAGTGTGCAGAGAAGTATGATAGATGTGCTAGCTGACATAGCTATAGATGAGACAAGGTTACAATCTCCCCTTGACTCATCTATGCTCAATTATTCAAAACTTTTAGAAGCTGCACTCTTTACCCCAACTCCCTTGAGCAAAGCCCCTTCAGATCCATTGCTCTCAAAAGCAACTGAAGATCCTTCTACTATACCCAACTCATCTGAAGCCAACATTCCTGAACTTAACCTGCCTGAAGCCACATTAGGAGAACCCAAAGCCAACTCCCCTATAACCCAAAATCCCCATTCAAGTGGAGATGAGGAGGAGTATACTTATGAAAGTATGCTCAGAGGAGGAGCCAAGGCTACTGTGGACAGTCTGTACCCACAACTTGCTGAATTTCCAAGAATTCAGAAGGCCTTTCATGATTTAAGGATGCTTGTTGATGTGAAAGACAAATCTATGATGGAGATATCACAAGTCATCCAAGATAAGGGTGCAAACTGGTGGCAAATAGAGGAAAACAGATTGCTACACTTTGCTGGAGTTTCAAAGATAAGATTTCTCATTGATGAGGAGATTTTTGCAAAGCTAGTAGCTGACAAGATTGAGGAGGAGAAAGAAAGAAAAGCCAAGGGAATCAAACACCCTGACAGTAGCTCCAATGATGATGATTCCCCTGATGATCCCTCAAATCCTTCAAATCCCAACCCTCCTAAAACCCCTCAAGCCAATCTCCCTGAATCCCTTCAACCCAAGTCTTCTATAGCAGACAGACTTTCAAACCCTCCTAAAACCTATCACAGGAAAGGCTCTGTATCTTCAGAGGTGTTGACCAAGGGTGGTAACACAACCAAAGACACATCTGCCAATGAAGGTTCTTCTGAACCCAAGGCACAGCCTAAAGATGTGGAGGTTCCTTCTCAAGAGGCTAGTTTGATTAAGGCCTATTCAGTGTCAGAAGAGTTGGACACTGATCAGCCCTTAATCATTCAGGATGACTCAGTGGCTGTTGATATAAGCACTGTGATCTCCCCACAACTGCCATCTTTGAACCCTGTTGAGGGTGAAGATGCTGCAGGTTTAGGAGAAGGAGTTGAAAAGGAAAGTAGTTTTGAAAAATCAGAGGGAGTTATGGATGATAGAGAGGTAGTTATCACTAAGATTGTGAGTGTACCAACATATGAGGGTGGTATAAGTGAGGAAGGACAGGTTATTCTTGAAGTCAAATCTGAACTTCAAGAATCCCTTGATGAGAGGAGGCCTGTTCCTTTAAGTGAGGAAATCTTTAGTGAAGAAAGAAAAGAAATAGTTGAAAATGAGGAGAAGACTGCTGATGTATCAGAGTCTTATGAAAAAGAAAATGAGGGAGATAAGTGTGTTTTTACTGATGCGTTTGATTTGTCTGATATTGCAGGGATAAGCTTTGAACAAATCTTTGCAGATGATTTCTTGACAGATGCTCCCATCCAAGTTGACACTGGATCAGCACAAGCCCTGCTTGGGATGCAATCAGAGAAGTTGGATTCCTTGGCTGAACAAGTTCAAACAGCTCATGCAGAAACTTCTGGAGCATTAGATGAGCATGGAAGAACTCTAGCTTCTGTTGAAATGAGATTAACTGGCTCTGAAGATGTGGTTTTACCCACAATGGAAGCAAGAATTGAAGGAGTAGAATCTGGTCTTCAAACCATCTCTACTGCAGTTCACAAAGCCCAAGTCAGTATGGAAAACATCTCAAAGGAGGTCAAGAAGGATCAAAAGATGCTGAGAGATAACCATAATGCAAATGTTCAAGCTATCAGACTGACAATAAAGCAAGCTCTTGGCAAGAAGTCAGCCCTGCAAAAGAAAAGAGTTGAAGAGCAAAGGCTAGCTATGGTCAAAGCAGCCTCAGAAAAGTTTTCCCAAGAAGTGTTGGCCAACATTGCTGAAGGTGCAGTGGCCAACCTCACTGAGCTCCTGAAAACCAACTTGGATGCATCTCTTAAGGCAACCATGGAGGAGGTTGTCCAACAGAAAATGAAGCCTGTTCTTGCTTTTCTCAGCCTGAGCAATGACAAGATGCAAAATATACATGATGAGAATGTATATCTGTTGGAAGAAATGAAGTCTCTAACCCAAGCCCAGTCCTTATTGGCATCTACTATGAGTGAACTGAAGCCAGAATGTTTTGATGCTGCCAAAAAGGGGGAAAGGGAAAGAGCAAGGGCAAAAGGTGCCTTAGTGATTGGGAGTCCAGTGAAAGGGAAGGACAAAGTCCCTGAAGGAAAGGGAAAAGAGCCAGCAGTGCTGAACTTGGAAGAATTGGATGAAGAGGAGCAGTTAGCATTGGCATTGAAGAACTCAATGGCCTCAGCTCAAGAGGAAAGAGTGAGACTACAACAAAGACCAGGTGGTGAAGTTTCAGGTTTGGACAAGGATGCTAAAGGTGTCCAAACTAGAGGAAAGATCAAGAAGGCCCAAGGAAAGAAGAGACAAGTTGAGAAATTCACTGACTTCCCCAATAGCCTTGATCTTCCACCTGAATTCAGAGTTGTTGATAATGAGCCTACATCCAAGAAAGCCAAAACTGCTGAAGAGCCCAAAGCTACTGAACAGGACAAGTCTTCTGAATCTGGCAAATCTACTGAAGGTCCCAAGTCCACTGAAGACATTGAAGAATTATTTGCTGAAGGATTTGGACCTGAACCAAAAAGGAAGACAACAGTCCTAGCCCATGATCCATCAAAGCTGTTTCATGAAGGGTATGGCAAAGACCCTGAAACACAACAGAAACTGGCCATGATAAGGGCACAAGAGAAAATGGACTTGATGGAAGAAGCCAACAGAGCAAGAGATGAGAGAAGAGCAAACTTTCAGAAACCAAGAAGGAGGAGAGCAACTTACAGCAAGATGAAGCCTCAGCTTCTAATCCCAATGGACACCAAATATCCACACTTGGATAAATGGGTGCCAATTCAGCTGAATGACACACGGGAAGAAGCCAAAAGGGAGTTTGTCTATGACTATTATGTCATTGACAGATGGAATGGAGGAGATGCAAACTCTGCCTTCACTGAGTTCATGCTAGAATACTACAGAGAGTTGTATCAACAACTACTTGCAGCTGCTGACATTGCAAGAACTGAACTCAATGCTCCCAAGCCTATCATCTATATGCCTCCAAAGCTTGAAGGATGGATTGACCAAGCAAGGATCCTAAGGGAGTTCACAGAAATTCTGAAGCTGAACAAGATGACCCTTGGACCTAAAGGAACCAACCAGGAAGCCATGGCACTCAAGAGGAGAGTGTGGGCACAATATGGGATGCTGCCACCTCCTGAGGATGATCTTTGAATGGCTAAGTCTTCTGACTTTTTCTGGGTGAAAAATTGTCTTATCTGAAGATATTTTTGCTATGTGGTCAAAACTGCTGAAAGTGGACAAGCCTGCTGATATGTGCACTGACATGCTGTTTGCTCTAAAATGATTTGCTCTGATACAAGAATTGATGCATTCTACTTTGCTATCTGGAATATCTTGTATTAGTTAGCTCTAGGTGTTAGATCTCTGATACCTGAAATAGTCTATTTTGCTCTGATCTTATGTTTAGTATATCTTGATTTGTAATGATTCCATGCTCTGATAAGTTATCTTCAACTATCAACATGCTTGTAATGATTCTCTTTATGAATGATAGTTGAACTACTTTTGAATCGAGATACATGACTACAAGTAATCTCTCTATGCCTATCTTGAAACCTACTTGCAACAGAAACAGTGAATACACTAACACATTATCTTTTCAGGAATATTGACCTTAGTCATGTCTTCTGAAGATACATGTAATAGGTGTAAACAAGTCACTTTTGCTTAGATTGTGTAGGTTTTGGCATCATCAAAAAGGGGGAAATTGTTGGGAATAAAATGATACATGTTTTGATTAAATACCAAAACCCCCTGAGACATGCCTAGTCAATTGATAATGTTCTAAGAATGTTAGAACACATAGCACAAGGCTAGATGAGAAGCTGAAATGTTAGGCAGCTCTTAGACAATTAGATGCACAATTGAGGGGGAACCTATGCTTTGAAGATGATCAAGATCAAGTCCCCTCAAGGCTCAAATTCTGGAACAATCACTTAAGGACAAGGACACTCTATAAAAACCAAATGCTCTGATCAGGAGAGTTGTCCAGAGAAGATGTTCATATGCAAGAACAAGTGAGTAGAGCTCAAAAGGACAAATCCAATATGATGCTCTGATCAGGAGAGTTGTCCAGAGAAGTTGTCCACATGTTAGAGTGATAAAATCAAAAGGACAAGCCAAATAAATCTGATCAGGAGAGTTGTCCAGAGAAACCAACTCTATGTAAAAAGTGCTCTGATGCTAAAAGACTAAATATGATGATCAGAAGAGTTGTCCAGAAGAGTTGTCTCAGCATGATTGAATCAGAACAGATGTTCTAAAGGTTGAAGGTCAACTATGCTGAAGAGAAAGAGACAACCACACCCTAAAGATCACCAAAGAAACAAGCCAAGATCACTTTGAAGTGAGATAAAGGGAAAAGGCCAAGTCATCTGAAGAAGAGCAAGCCAACCTTGATGAAAGGCAAAACTGCTGATAGTGATAAGAAGAGTTGTCCAGTTGATAAGGAATATTGTCCTATCATTGGATCAACCTTCAGAAGCCATGTCCAAGTCCTAACAAAAAGTCAAACATTGGGAAAAGTGCTGGAGAATAAAGACAAAGTCTTACAAGCCGTTTATTACCCAAATGAGGACATGTCACTATCAAGAATCTGTCTTCCAGTTTGAAGAACTCAAGGAAGACATTTATAGCAATTTGGGGTTGCCTCTCCAACGGGCAAATCCTCCATTTTGTCTATAAATACAGAAGTGTGAAGACCATTTGAAGGCACCTCAACCTTGACAAGAATATCCAACTATCCTACAAGTTGACAAATGCTCTTAAAGCCTTCAAAGAGACTATCTTAGTCTTTATACACTTCTTCTAAGCTGAACTCATTGTATATTCATACACAAGCTTAGAGAGATATCCTATCCTTATACACTGATCTCCATTGTAAAGGATATCTCATTAGTTGGAACCTTACTTCAATCCTTACCCCTTTCAAGTGAGAAAGTGAGAAGGTTGTAGTAATAGAAGTGGTAGGAGCTGACTGTTGAGAGAAGAACAGTTCAGTTCTGAGTTGAGAAGAGGGTACTAGGACTCTAGACATCCTAGGGATCAATTCACCAAGGAGTGGTGTTCTTGATCAAGTGCACCTTGGCACTATAAAACAAGTTAATTCCAAGAGTGAAGGAATTATCCTGTTAAATCAGGGAAAGTGGATGTAGGAGCTTGAGTCTCTGAACCACTATAAACTCTTGTGTTGATTTACTTTACAAATACTTACATTCATTCAACACTGCACACAAAACTGATCTTTCAAAGATACATATTCAAAGACTGTGCAAAACTGATTTGGACAAGTTCCCTGAAGCTTAACTGAACTGTTTTTTGGATTGAGAAAGTGATTTCAGAAATTTAAAGGAGTCTAAACTTAAAGGGCCAACCACTATTCCGCACATATAACTCCCCTAGATAGTTATTCAACTAAGTACTCAATAGTACTTAGTAGTTTGTTTATCTTAGAAGAGTTAATCTTCTTCAGCAGAGTTGTCCAGACAACCTTGCTGAACTCTGGTTTGATCAAAGTTGAGAAGAATTGCATACAAGTGTATCCCCCCCCCCCCCATACACTTGTCATATACTCCTTTCTGGACCAACAAAGGAGCCCATCGTTAATGGAGTTTAGCAAAGTATACGGTAAATCGCCGTCATTCGCGACCCTCAACCCCCAACTCGAGTTTGTTCTCATCGTCGTTCGATAATTGGATTTTTTTTTACCACACCCGAAAAAAATGAATCGGAATTACCGTACAGTTTAAATCTATTCTTCAATCTCAATTCTCAAGATTATTTTTATCTAAAAATTGAAGACCTTGACGTCTCCGGTGATGAGGAATCAACCTTCTTTGCTATGAATTGAGAGGGAGTATTATTTAGACCAAATCCACGATCTCTCATATTTTTATGGCAAGAATCTCCCAAATTAACTTCAATCATCAACCTAATCTCAGTTTCAAGAGTTTTGTTGAGCAAACTGAAATTCATCAAGTCGTTTAAGTTGTGCCCTAATTTCAAATTTTAAATAATTTTGTTGAAGCGATCTCATGAAGTCTTTTTCGTTGGGTATTACAAAGGCGATGCGGTAGCTAATGAGTCTTCTTTGTTGGATTTGAGATTCTTAATTAATGTTTAAGATCAATTTATCTTTGAGTTGAGATTCTAAATTAATATTTTATACCAATTTGAGGAAGATATATGAACTGAATATGAAGGAAATGAAATTAGCAGGGAAGGTGAGTCGAGGAAGACGATAATTTTAGAGATGGGGATAGTAGTAATATTTCATTTATAATTTCAATTATGTTAAATTAAGTGTTTTAATTTATAAATGTAATGGTAATAAGGATATACATGTCGATTATTATTCCTTTAATTTTAAATTTAAAGAATATTTTTATCATTTTATATTTATTAATTTAATTTATTAGTAGGGCGATGCAGTGCGATTGCATATTTGCAAAGGGCAAACGCACTAATGCGGAGTGCAATCATAAAAATAGAAATTCATACGTTAGATCAACGATCCAATGGTATTTAAATGATTGCTTGTTGCAAGACAGGGTCTTACCATATAAAGACCAATTTTCAATTCCTTTATTAGTTTGGTAAGAAAATTTAGGTGATGTTTTATGTGTGTGAATTATTGAGATTGAAAAGATAGGGAAAAAAAATAGAAAAGTTATGAAAGAGAAAAAGTAAAGAAAGATTAAAAAGGAAAAAAAAAAAATAGAAAGAGAGTTAGTGAATTTTGTAAAAAAAAAAATCAAAGAACAATTTTTGAAGTGAAATAAAAAATAATAAAATGGGTGTCTTTCGAAGGTGCACATAATACTTTATCTGACATTGTAAGATAAATTCATAGACTCGAATGTCCTTTTGGAGATGTTTGTTTTGGGATCATAAATTTGAATTTGAAATTTTGAAATTCCACACACATTTAGTTTGGGATTTAAATTTAAAATTTTAAAATCTTACCGTATAAATACATATAAATTTTACAACCCTACCTATAAAACTTATATAAATACATATAATTCTATACTACGTACTATAAAGTTAAATTCTACACAACTTAAATCTCAAAATAAACACAAAATATACAAGTTATTAGAATTTCAAAATCCACTAAATTTTAAAATACGAATTTCAAAATTCTCAAAATTTCAAAATTCTCAAAATTTCAAAATAAACCTCCCCTTTAAAATTATTCTTTAAAAATGTAAAGGGCAAATGTTTTAATAAAAAAAATTAAAGGTTTAATTGCAAATTTAATCACAGTCTTGCTAAAAATTGCAATTTACTTTCAACTTTTGAATTTTGGTAAATAAAATTCGACCTTAACCTTTTTAGCAAATCGAGCTCATGGGTAGATTACCTCTTGCCCGAGAATGACATAGCATACGTGAAAAAGCACCACCTTTTATTCAAAGTTGCAATAATACTCTCAACTTTTGAATTCATTTGATAATTTTTTGCATTTTACCAGTTTTTTTTTTTAACACAAAAATGCTCCAAGTGAGATTTTATTTACAAAGAGACATAATTTTATTTACTAAAAAACAAATTGCATTTTATTCACAATTTGGATAATAATGGCATGAAAAGATTCGAGGGACAGTGAGTGTTGAGACGGAATATTATATTGGACATCTTAATTATCCAATGTACATATTCCGAATATGTATATATAGTATTCAGAAATTATAACGCCAAAAAGTGGACTATAAACTTGCTTTTATTAAGAATGTATTGAGATTGGGTTTCTCACGCTACCACATATTTGGAACACTTTTGAATAATGAGGCTTACGTTTCTTTCCAAATGAAATCACATACAAGTATGTTTCATTTTTTTTTTACTCCATATTTTTCATCATCTTGATTATAAAAAATTAAGGTGATAAAACATATAGTGAACCGTGAAAAATGGTACAAAGAAATGAAATAGTTTTATTTATCAACTTCTAACATGCATTCCCTCGCCACAGATGAGATGTCAAGAAAAAAAAAAAAATTCATATAATTTTTTTTTTGACATCAAAGCACAACATAGCAGCTTCAAACAATACATCTAAACTTTAGAAACCAAATTCTGCAATCCACTGAGGAACTTCCTCATCTCTCCATCTTGCCATTCTGGACACATAATTGATCTTGCACACTACAAAATCTTCCACGGCGTTCCATATATATCCTGTCCAGAACGTACCCCTCCATATTTGTTGCTTCTTTTCAATAAGTTGCACTGCATCAAGGGAATCGGACGACACCCTAACTCTCCCCACTCCCTGTTCCTTGCACCATTTGAGTCTGGCCTCTTTCAATAGCTTTTCCCAACCGCCGCCCATACCAATGATCACTCCCACCCCAAACTTTTTATTCTCCGCATTGTACGCTGTATCAACCCCGACCCAGAAGCAGTCCTCCTGTACCCCTCCGGCCACTGTCTCTCTCTTGTCGCGAAATCTGCACCCCCCTCCGTTTCCTGGAAATCCTTCAGAAAGCCAGTAGCCCAAGACAGCCCCCATCTTACGCATCTTTTGGTTCCCGCTGTGGCCGGTCGTGGATTAGATTGCACCGTTCCTTCCACGCGAGAATGACAAATTCCTCAAAGTCAGTGCCGGTCCTGAGATTTTGTAGGTCTGGGGAAAAAAAAATGGGCCACTTTTCTAAAAAAAAATATCAAATAAAATAAGTGAAATACGTATGCACATATTAAAAATAAATGAATGTTATAAAATAAATCATTTAAAATGACTTCTTCTAGCATTTTGAGAAGCAAATTCTTCAATAATATCTTCATAATTAATTTTTTCTAGCATATCTTTTTCAATACATAAAGTTGTTAGTCAATTTAATCTTTCTTGTGACATAGTGGATCGTAGGTATGTTTTTAGCAATTTTAATTTAGAGAAACTTCTTTCGGCAGATGCCACAGTCACAGGAATAGTCAACAATATTCTATACACAATTAAGGCATTAGGATAACAACCCAAAGCATTTACAAACTCAAGAATTTATAGGACATATTTTTTTTCTGTTGATAAAGTTACTTGCAACACTTTTAGTTCGGAAAATAAATCATTTGAATCAATATCTAAAGAGTTGTCATGCTTCAAAGTGTTCTCTAGATTCTGACAACATTCTTTTAATTTATTATCATCCAAATTAAGATTTTAATTTAATTATTTGAATCAAATAAAAATCCAAAAATATTATCATATGTTTGCAATTGTTCAAATCTATTTTTTAAGGCAGAAATAGCAACATCAACAACAACAAAAAAGTAATTAATTCTAAAAGAATCTTCACCGGATTGTGTATCATCTTCATCTTGTATATTTTCATCAAATTGCTTCTTTCTTCTAATTTTTCGTTTTTTTGGAAAAATAGGTTCAATATTCATTTCAAGTGCAAGACTTGTAGCGGAAGTCATAGCTAAAATAAATCAATTATCGTATTCTTGACCCCTCACATCATGAACATTAAGACCAAGAGATTCCAATGCACGTAGTAATTCCCTAAAAAGACCATATCCAGTTGTATCGTGAACATTCAAATATTCCAAAAAAAAACTCTTCAATTTTTATTTTTCTAACCTACGTGTCTACACATCGTATAATCAATGTCATTTGTTCTTGGTGACTTATATCTGGAGTGCAATCAAGAATTACAGAAAAATATTTTGCTTCTTTAATTTTAGAAATAATTTCACTTTTAATTTTAAAAGCCAACTTAGAAATCAACTCATTCTAAATTTTATGACTAAGATAATGATAATGTATTTCATTGTCCTTAATACATCGAATATGTTCTTGCATCACTAAGTCAAACTCTGCAATCATTTCAACTAAACCTAAGAAATTTCCATTGTTTTCTTCATAAACTCTCTCTTTTTTTCCACGAAAAGCCAAATTATTCTTAGCAAGACATTTTACTATAGCAATTATTCTAGAAAGAACTTGTTTCCAATGCATTTTTTCTTTAGAGATTTGTTCTTGTAAATTTTTGTCAATTGTTTCGTTTTTTCTTAATCTAATTTGTAACTCAATCCAAGTATTCATATTAGTGATGTGGTCAACACCGTTTTCATGCATTTTAAGTCTTTCACTAAGATGCTTCCAATCATTATACCCTTCATTTGCTAAAGCACTTTTAGAAGCCGGTGATTTAAATAACTTGCAACAAAAACAATATACTTTATTCACACTCTTTGAATAAACTAACCATATCCTATCTTGATTCTCCCCATTTGGTAATATTCGAGTGTAATGAATTTGTGAAAAATGTCTAAAGTTACTATCTCGGGGTAAGTTATGACAATTTTCTCTTTTTGGACCTTTCTCAACTAATATATCTCTTGTTTTATCATCAAGACTATCCCAAATTGGAGGATCATAAATATCTAATTCAAGCATCGAAGTTGGATATTCTTCATCAACAATATTAGACTCATTTTCATTTATATTCTCATTTAAATTATTTATATCTACATCCACTGGAAGACTAGTTTGTCCATTCAAATTATTTACATCTATGTTGTTTAGTTCTGGTCCACTATTAACATTATCATTCAAGTCTTCTAAACGACTCGATTGTGCTAAATTTTTTGGAAAAAAATTATCTAATGCTTTTGTGATTCAATTAGTTGTTCAGATCTCTTTCTTTTTTTCCTTTTCTCACTACCAGATTCATGTTTTTTAGAAAACATATTTATATTAATAAGTAAAAATTGATAACTAAATGACATTAAATAATAATTCAACAAAAAGTAAATGAAAAAGAAATAAGAAGTCAAATAATCAATATTCAATAAATAAATAAAAATAACAGAAATAATAAAAAAAATGAATAATATAACCGTGATTGTAGACCGTGAAACACTGGAGAAAGTCGAATGTCGAATACTCAAATCCCAAACGTAATCACCAATGCGATCAGATGTCCAAATGAGATAAACAACTTGGATGCAATCATCTTCCTTATATACTAATTCTGAATCTTTTTAGGATTACGTGGCTTCACCAAAATTCTCACTTTTTAAAACTCTTATTTTCTGTAATTTTGATTTTTTAAAATAATTTTCTCTTTCCTCTTCTTTCTCTCTCTTTTTCAACTGTCATTTTTTAAATTATTTTTACTTTCTTATCCATTCTCTCTCTCAACTTCTCCGATTTAAATTTTTTAATTATAATTAAACACTAGTATATTATACAGAGTAAATAAATCAAAAATAGATTGAAATGGAATGGAATACATAAGTGAAATGCACATCCTAATTTATAGGAACACTAACTAACGGTAGTATGCAAGCTTATTAATTAGATATTAATAATTAATTACTAATTAGGAATAAATAATTGTGTTTAGTATTAAACTCATAATCATTTTCAAAAATACAATTAATTAATGCTAGCTTATTAATTTTTGGGTTAATTCTAAATAAATACACCACCTTTCATCTCAATATCAATTTAATCACGACCTTTACGATTTTTTTTAAAACCCCCACCTTTCCTCGTGTTGCAATTAGATACACATTTTTTTTCTCCGATCAACAATTGATGATGTGGCTTGCCGGAGCTCGCCACGTCATATTACACATATTTTTTTTTATTTTCCCTATATAAAGATTACACTTTATAAAAATATAATTTTTTATAAAAATAAAAATAAAATTGCAGCGTCTCCTCTGCTTCTCAACTAAATCAAGTTTTCTTCTACCATTCTCAAACTAAATTAAGTTATTCTCATAACCATAAAAATTAAATAAAAATAAAACTCTCGGCATCTTCAACGTCTTCTTCACTTCTCAAACTCAACAGAGTTTTTGTTATGCGCGTCTCTCTCACTTCTCAAACTCAATCAATCAAGTTCTTCTCTTCAAATCCTAAAAATCAAAATCATAAGGGATAGAACATTTTTGTTGCAATAATCATTAGTGTTTAAACACATTAATTCCTAAAATATTTTCCTCTCTCATAAAGCATATAAATTGTAGTTCTCGAACTAGTTGAACAAAATAATAAAAAACCACCAGGTTATCTTCAACATACACCCAAATACAATAATTAATTGAGGTCCACCTAAAAAAATTATAGTTCTCGAACTAGTTGAACAAAACAACAAAATTATTAAATAATTTAAGAATTCCTGCGTGAGTTTTTTTTTTGTATGATTTTTATGGTTAGAAGATAATAACTTGAAATTTGAGATACAGAAAACTTGATTTAGTTTAAGAAGCAGAGGAGACACATGAAATTTTATTTTTATAAAATTTTATGATTAAGAGAGAATAAGTTTGAGAATGGTAGAAGAAAACTAGTTTCAGAAGCGGAGGAGACGCATACAATTTTATTTTTATTTTTATAAAATTTTATATTTTTATAAAGTGTAATTTTTATCGGAAAAAAAAAAATATGTGTAATATGACGTGGCGAGCTCCGGCAAGCCACATCATGGTTGACCGGAGAAAAAAATGTGTATCTAATTGCAACACGATGAAAGGTTGGGGTTTTAAAAAAAAAATCGTAAAGGTAGTGATTAAATTGATACTGGGACTAAAGGTGGTGTATTTATTTAGAATTAACCCTTAATTTTTTTTACCGTTTATGCACTCAGATCAATTATTATATTTATCTTTTAAAAATTTAATTTCTTTTAACAATATTACTTATAATATTATATATATATATATTATATATAAAAAGTAGGCCCCCAAAAATTTGGGGTCCGGGGCGGTCGCCCCTCCCGCCCTGCCTCAGGGCCACTCCTGCTCAAAGTTCTCCTCTCATACCCTATCCACCAAATCCCTCACGTCCAGTCCTTCTCCTCCCTTCATAGCTTCCCACCAGCCGTATCTTCTCCAAACATGCTTCGAAAACCGACAATAAAATAGATAGAGCATGGGTTGTTGAATCTGCACCAAGTTACGTGTAATTTTGATTGGCTCTCTACGTGTGAACAAGGATGAAAATATCGGTATCGGTGGAAATATCGAGACCTTAAATTTATGGAAATATCGACGGATATATCGATATCGAATATCGATATCGGTAAATTTCAAAAATTGTAAAAATTTAATAACAAACCTTTAGTACATAAAATCAACAAAATAATTTGAATACATTTTATATCAATGATAAATTTATATAAAATATAATATACAATGTTATTTTGTATGACATTTATCGATATTTTTTGAAATTTATCGACATTTTCTCGATATTTTTCAATATCTTCTCGATATTTTACCGATATTAGGCTCGATATTGTTATTGTCTACCGATATTTATCGATATTTCCAATTTTTTTACAAATATCGTGGAAATATCGATTCTTCCCAATATCGATATCGGTGACCCTGAAAAATGGATATATCGAGGATATATCGGGGATATTTTCGGATATTTTCATCCTTGCGTGTGAATGAGACCTCTACTTAATTCTCCACTATTAATATATAAGAATTTCAAAACCCAGAATTCACAATTTAATTTTAAGACTATTAATATATAAGAATTAATTTCTCAACCTATCTACAAATTTATATTTTTAGACGAAATTCTTTCATAGTATAATATAAGTGATAACGTGGTTCACAAGTAAAAAAAAATAGAATGGGCTAGATAAAAAAAAAATTATGACTCATTTTACAAAAAGTTAAAAGTCTTTAATGACTTGTTCTGTTGTTAATTCTTATTTTTTGTTATTAAAAACTTTTACTTAGAAAAACTATAATAATGAAGTACTAGAATTTATGCCATAAAATGTTACTTCCTCCGTCCGTCTATAAATTTCTCATTTTACCATTTTGATTCGTTCGTCTATAAGTTTCTCATACATTTTTTGATAAAGGCACAAACTTGTGTGAGACCGTCTCACGGATCTTTTTCCGTGAGACGGATCCTTTCAACCCATATTTCAAAATTTTGGGTAGGATAACCCATTTTTTTTTTTTTTCCAGATTTTAGTTTGTAAAAAAAGTGATAATGTTTAAGTAAAAAGTGATAATATTTTTAACAAAAATGACTATTACTTTTTACTTAAACACTATCACTTTTTGCTCAAACATTATCACTTTTTATATATAAAAGCCGTCTCACAGATCTCATTTTGTGAGACGATCTCACCCAAGACTAGCCCTTTGATAAATACTTCTAATTTTTTATTCTCACCCTTCACTTGATATCTTATTTTTTTTCACTATCTCTCTCATTTTATCTATTGCATCACTTGTACTATATATATATATATATATCTATTATTTAATTACTTTTTTTAATATTTGTATAAAAAAATAATAGAAAATTTATAGATGAACGGAGGGAGTATAAAAATAAGTATTTTCATGCCACACACAAACTCCCTGAATTATAAGAGCAAATTATATGTTATAAAATTTCTAGAGAAGCAATTGTGATTTTTTAAATTTTTATCTTTTTGAAAATAGAATAAATTAAAATTCAATCGTGTCTCACATGCATATCTATTATCTCTAGCAAAGATACAATTGTCCCCAAGATAGCTTACCCTAAAAAAAAAAAAAAAAAGATAACAACTAGCTTCTTCAACAATCAATTAATTTTTTTTTAAAGTAGTAGAATTACAGATAGGAGTTAAATTACATATCACTTGCCCTCACCTATCCAAAAGATCACAAATTCTACCAAAAGATCACAAATTTCAGACTCAATCGTGAGAGGATGGAAGGATCAACGATCAACGAGCATACCTTGAGACTCCGCGGTCTAAGAAGATAACAACGACCGTGCTACAAACGTCCCAAACCTCATAAATACGGACCCAAGGCCTACCAGCTCCAACAGGCACAACAAAGTGCCACCATGGAAAAACCCGAAAACGAGAAGAAAACCCATCAACATAGGGAAGAAAACAAACTAGCGGGGAAAGGGAAAATACCGAAAGTAGAAAATAACGGCATAGGAAGAAAAAAGGAAAAAACGATCCTAAAAACACCAGAACTTAACTAAGAAGCATACTAAAATAACATGTAGAAAGGAAAAACGAAAATAAAATGGGATCAGACGGATGACTCACCCAATCGGTCACCGTGGCTCCGACGGGGAGATTCACCCATTGATCCCAACTAAATCCCTACAAAAGACCCTTTTGCCCAAATAGAAAAGCGGTGTAGCGGCGCTACAGGCGGCGACTCTGCCGACGGTGTTGCAAGTGGCGCGGCGGCGGGCAGCGGTGTTGCAAGCGGGGCGGCGACAGACGGCGGAGTTTCAAGCGGATATCTTTAATTTATTTTGGAGAAAATAGAGAAGAGGGGTGCTTTGTAGGCGGTGGGCGGCGGATTGTAGGCCATGGTTTTGATGGAATAAGCTTACAATGGAAGCTAAATTAATTAAGAGAGAGAAACTCTCAAATTGTAGAGAGAAGCGAGAGCGAATTGGTCGACACTCTCTTCAACAATCAATTAATGAAACTGAAGTAATTTGCAAACATAAATTATTGTGTTTTATTTACTACTGATACATTAATACTAATGCAGTTTTTGAATGGTTGGGTGGGCCATAAGGTAAGTCCACCCTTGCGGCCTTGCCCACAAGTAAAGAAAAATATTACTAATTTTTTCATCCTTTTAAGGGTCTGACTATATGCACCTCCATTTCAGTTTGATGCACTCCCCCATCAATCCCCCGATTTATACACTCCCCGAATTTTAGGTCACACCTCCCCTCAAATGTCATAAATACCCCTCCTTCATTAAAATCCTTTTACTACCCACACCCCCCCAAATCCTCCATCTTTCTTCCTCCTCCATTTCTTCTTTCTTCTCCCCCACCCCTCACCACCACCGCCGGCGACCTGCCCCTCCACCACCCGTCGCCGGCGACGCCAGCCCCTCCCTCCCTCGCCGAGCCCGTCGCCCCCCCCCCTCCCTCCCTCGCTCGCCAAGCCCGTCGACCCCCCAACCCCCGCCGCCTGTAAAAAAAAAAAAGAAGTGATCTTGGCCGCGCGCGGCCGTCCCCTCCCTCCCTCGCCGAGCCCGTCGCCCCCCCCCCCCCCCCCCTCCCTCGCTCGCTCGCCAAGCCCGTCGCACCCCCCCCCCAACCCCCCACCGCCTGTAAAAAAAACAAAAAAAAAAAATAGATCTTGGCCGCGCGCGGCCGTCCCCTCCTCCTCTCTCCCTCGTCGAGCCCGTCGCGGCCGCCCCCTCCTCCCTCCGACGCCGCCACACCCCACCCCCACCAGGTTTTCCCCCTTTCCCAATGTTAGGGTTTTCTGCATTTTTGCAGAAAACCCTAATTTTTTTCTTTTTTTTTTTTCAATTTTCGACCGTATAAGGTCGATTACATACTCCTTCGTAGACAAATTGTTGTCGACGAGAGTGTATTTGATCGACCTTACATAATCGAATTTAAAAAAAAATTGTTTTTTTTTTTAATTTTCGAGCAACCGTTTCGACCATATACATTCCCGTCGACAACGATTTGTCGACGAGAGTGTATATGGTCGACACTGGTTGGTCGAAAGTTGAAAAAAAATTGTGATTTTTTGGAGTATATGGTCGACCATTTTTTTTTTTTGAGTTGATGGTCGCCGGAAATGGTGTCGCCGGCGACCGGAAGTTGTGTGTTAGGGGAAGGTGAAAGAAATGAGGTGGGGTGCATATCTAGTATGGTGTATATTTAATGAAGGGTATTTTAGGTTTTTTACCTATTATTTTATTAATAAAACTGAAAGGGGGAGTGCATCAAACCGAAATGGAGGTGCATATAGTCAGACCCGGAATCCTTTTAATCAAGTGTACTTTTACATCTACTTTACCAAAAGTGGGCCTAATAATAAATAGAGACAGTGTTAGGGTAAACACACGGTTTTTTTTAGGGGAAAATGCATATATCTACCATTGGCTCCAGTGAATGACATATATCTACAATCTTAAAATTGTAATACAAATATCTTCAAAAGTGTAGTTAAATTGATAATTTTATCCCTTATTTGAAAAATCAACATATTTGACCAAATCAAATCGAATCAATTTTTTGTCTGAAAAGTTACTTCTTATTTACATTGACATCCTTTAATATATTCGTCCTTCTTATTTAATTTTATTATCTTTCCTAACAAATGGCATTTACAGGTAAAAGGAAAGCTTCATTAGACTATAACTACTCTGACTCAAGTAATAAAATCTTAATTTCTTCGCAAATTATAAAAATGTGCATCTTAAACTGGTCTCCTATTCCGTTAACACACATTAATTTCATGTTTAAATTTAGTTGTGCAGGATCTGATGAAGAGTTAGTATTTAAGGTCCGTAGTCGTTCCGAAAAAAATGTACATTCAGATTCTGATGATGTATCTACCAAGCCAAACAATATTTAAATAGACTAACTATGTTATAGTATAATTTTCACACTTGGATAATGATTATGTGATGCGGAAACTTATAAGGTAAATAATCTATTTATAGGGTGTGTTAACTTAGGCGGACTTTTGTAATGTGGATATTACCTACTGTAGTTGATTATGTAATCACTATGAACTAACTCAGGGTTGTATGTAAGAAATCATGATTTATGCATATTTTGGTAAATGCATATTAACTGTTATAGATTGCATATTGATTTTCGATATTGCATTTGGGTTTTTAAAATTGCATATGAATTATTTAATTGCATACCATTAATGTTTCTTCAATTATTTAATATAATATGCAAAATCATATTATTCGAAACACTAATTTTATGTCGTAATCATATTATGCAACTTAACTTTTAATAATTTGCCCATTTAAAATATATTATTCAATTGCATTGTGTCACTTTAATAGACAGTGGTTGCTTCTTTGGCCATTTACAATAATGATATAATATGGCCCGTATCAAGTCCTTTTTTTTTTTTTTAATTTGTCCCTTTTAGATAAGGCCATTATTTTATTAGTATCATACTAGAACACTTTTTTTTATTCGCTTCAATTATATTCACTATTTTTTTCTACTTTTACATATATAATATAAGTTTAAAATTAGTTGTAATATTTTAAGTTTATATAATATAAGTTAAAAATTTTATAATATAATAAAAATTATTCTAGTACATAATGAATATGATTGTAAAAATTTTACTTGATAAAGCATATTAATGTCGATTTTGTTTGAGTATTATATTTATTATGAATTTGGCCCAATGTAATTTATTTTAATAAAGTCCAAACTGATTCGGGTGGAATTTACACGTTTTAGGGGCACATGTGAAGCGTATTTTGATGTGGATTTCATTGATTTATACATTGATTATGATTGTTTGAGACAAAATGAGAGAAATGTTGTGTTTTGTCGATTTCATAGGAAATACGATGGAATTTGGAGCAAAACACCGACCATACTTCACTGGATCAAGAAGAAAAGCTGACCATTGGATTCGTCTCGAAAAACGGAGTGGAATGAAAAAAAATCGAGTCAATCGGAGATCGGAAGCTCGAGATACAACGGAACGAAAAATGACATGGCCGGGTAGAATCCCACCCGGCCGGGTAGAATCCGACCCGACCGAGTAACTTCAACACAGCCTAGCTATTCAAAAATGGATGTTCGTATTTCGCCCGGGTGAAACCCACCCGGCCGGGTGGATTCAACCCGGGCAAGGCCATATTTTCGGGACTTTCGTGTTTTGGCCGGGTGGGATGCCCGGGTGACAATTTTTTCGGGGGTTTTTGGCCATTTTCCCCATTTTTGAGGGACCAACTTGAAATTTTGGCATCCAAACCCTAGCCCAACACTATATAAGCCCTCTTTCTTGAAATCCAATTCATTCACCCCTAATTTCATCAATTCTCACACATAGTTTCACATACTCCAAGGCGATTTGGCCATATCTCTCTCAATTCTCCATCAATTCAAGGAAGAAAGGATGCAATAGCTTGCAAATTTCATTTCCTACCACAATTTAGACTAAGCTTCCTTGTTCTCTTTCTTTTTATTTAGTTAATTTCATTTGGATTTTGTAATTTCATTATGCTAGTTAGTGGCTAAACAATTTGTGGTTCTAAGGCATTGTAAATACTTGGATTGAAGTTTATGATTAATTTCTTGCTTTAATTGGTGTTTGTCTTTTATTTGTATGCTTAATTATTCATTGCAAAGCATGTTGTTATTGGCCATGATGATTTGCTTAATTCCTTGTTAATTGGGGTAAGATCGAGAGATTTATTCCATTAATCGTATGCAAGCATGCAACCCGATATTATTATGAGCTCGAGAGAGGATTAATTATCGGAGAGGGAATTGAATGATCTTTGGGGCTATTTTATGTGATACAATATTTGTGAGGTAGAGATACGAACTTATATTGTGTTTTCCTTTGGGTTAATTAGATCGAGAGATTAATTAATTCTTCTTGTGTGATCACCCTATATGAAGACAACCTTAATGGCCATTTGAACGAGTTGCAATTCATAAACGGACATCTAAGTGTTACAATTGCCTTGGAACCCACCTTCTTTCTTTGAGTTTTCATTCGTTTTACTTTCGTTTTATTGATTCGCATGCTATTTGATCGATTTCTTTACATTACTCTTTATTGCTTATTTGTGACAACTTGGTAGGCACATTTAGGGTAATTCACCACCATTCAATTTATCGATCGCGTCTATTTAGAACTTCGTTAACAAACTACATTTTTACGCTATACCTCCATGTGGGACCGACCTCGTGCTTATCACGCTACGATAGACGCCGTATACTTGCGGTTGTTTATCCTAGTGTTGCATAACACGTGAATCAAGTTTATGGCGCCGCTTCCGGGGATGTTTTATAGCTCTAGAGTGTAGGTTAATAGAGTTTTAGTTTAGACATTTTACTTGCTTTCTTTATTTGCAAAAATCCAAAAATATTTGCGTTTGTTAGCTTGATATTTCTTGCAAATCTCACTCTCGTTTGCTCTTTTGATAGACATGGTTTATGATCACACGATCTAGGAGGAACCAACAAGAAGTGTTACCCTTAGATCCGGAGATTGAAGCCAATTGTCGAAGAAGGAACGCCGAAAGGAGAAGAATAGAGTTGGAAAGAATGAATCGACGGGAAAATCCGGTTGTAGAAGAAGTAGAGGAGGAATTGGAGAATCACGGGATAGAAGGAGTTGAGGAACCTAATGGGAATGGAGGTAACCGACCTCAAGGAGTGGTAAGGGACAACTTTCGTCGGAGAGTTGAAGAGAATTTTGGTATGGAAAGAGATGGTAGACGAAGGGAGGATGAGGAACCACAAAGAGTGTTGAGAGACCACTTCCGTCCTATTCCAAGGCCCTATGGAGGAGCGGGTCGGGAACCCGTTGATGCACACAACTTTGAACTCAAGCCGGCCTTGATCGTGATGGTGCAAAATAACCAATTTGGTGGGCTCTCCAAGGAGGATCCTAACCTCCACTTGTCTCAATTTCTCGAGATAAGTGGAACGGTTAAGATCAACCGTGTTCCCCAAGACTACATCCGCTTGCAACTCTTCCCCTTCTCACTCCGGGACCGAGCAAAGCAATGGTACCTCTCTCTTGACTTGAGGACCATTGAGAATTGGGCCGACCTTGTTGATGCATTCCTAATGAAGTACTTCCCTCCAAGAAAGACTATCAAGATACGAGGGGAGATATCTTCATTTATGCAAGATGATGATGAGTCGTTGGCCGAGGCTTGGGAGCGCTTTAAAGACCTTATTAGAAGTTGCCCACAACACGGGTTCTCAAGAGATCAATTGATATGTTACTTCTACAACGGAATGGATCACTGTACGAGAGGGATGGTAGATGCCTCGGCCGGTGGAGGGTCTTTGTTGGGAAAGACGACGGAAGAAGGATATGTGCTCTTGGAGCAGATGGCTAAGAATGGCAACCAATGGCCATACGAGAGAAGGCAAACCCGAAAGATTGCCTCAACCCAAGATTTGGATGAGAATGCTAAACTATCCAACAAGGTGGATAAATTGATATCTCTTATGACGGCTAAAGCTTTAGTGGGGCCACGTGACGAGCAATATGAAGAAGCCCACTATATGAACAATCAAAGAGATAGGAAATTTAGAGAGAGAGGTTGGAACGAGAGGCAAGCCCGTGAGAGTCCTTCCAATCCAAACCAATATCATCCGAATTTGAGGCAACATGAGAACTTCTCCTATGCTAACCCAATGAATGCCATTCAACCACCACCAAACTTCAATGTGAGGGATGAGATGATCATTGACCCTTCACCAAAGCCATCCTTGGAAGAGATGTTTGGTGCATTCATGGGAGAAACTAAGAATTTCATGAGAGAGACCAAGCACAATGTGGCAAAGATATGGCAAAAACTTGATGAGCATGGTGAGATGATCAAAGATGTGACCACCCACATGAAAGCTATGGAAAAGCAAATAGGCCAACTTGCCACCATCATTGGAAAGCAACACGTTCCGGGGCAATTCCCCTCTAACACGGAGCTAAATCCCAAGGAGCAATGCAAAGCCATAAGGTTAAGAAGTGGGACAAGCTACGAAGGACCCAAGATGCCATTAGAGGAGGAAGTGGTAATGGCACCCGAGGGTGTTGACAAAGAAGATGGCCAAGTGAAAGAGAAGCAAGATGGAAAAAAAGGGGAGAAGAAGAGTGAGAAGGCAATCCCTCCACAAAACAAAGGCAAGAATGTAGTGCCCCTCCCATATCCTCAAAGGATGAAGAAGAAGAACTTGGATAGAAAGTTTGCCAAGTTTGCCAAGATGTTCAAGAAGCTCCATATCAATATCCCATTCGCCAAAGCTCTTGAACAAATACCACATTACTTCAAATTCTTGAAGGAAATAATGTTAAGCAAGAGGTAAATGGAGGCGTATGAGACTGTGCACTTAACCGAACAATGTAGCTCCATAATTCAAGCTAAGCTACCTCCAAAGCTTAGGGATCCCGGATCCTTCACTTTGTCATGCACCATTGGAGATGGAGGTACACTAAGAGCCTTATGTGATTCGGGAGCAAGCATCAACCTCATGCCATTATGACTCTTCAAATCACTTGGTTTAGGAGAGCTCACACTAACCACAATGAACCTCCAATTGGCGGATAGGTCTATGACATACCCTTTGGGTATAGCGGAGGATGTATTGGTCAAAATCGACAAGTTTCTCTTTCCGGTACACTTTGTGGTGTTGGATATGGAGGAAGATAAATACATTCCATTGATTTTGGGAAGGCCATTCTTGGCAACCGGAGGGGCCATTATTGATATGAGGAATGGAGAGTTGGAGCTTCGAATGAACCAAGAGATAGTTACGATTGACATGTTTAGAACCATCAAACTCCGAAATGATGAGAATGGGGAGTATGGGTTTCCCAAGGGAGATTACCCTCCAATGCCCATGAAAGAGGAGGTAGGAGAAGATTTGAAGGTCAATGTTGTGAAAGAGGACCACCAAGTGGAAGAGAATGAGTTGAAGACGGGCAAGAAGGCCAAGTTTGGGGGAGTTTTCTTCAAAAACTCCCCCAAATCAAGAAAAGCTACTTGTGCAAGCTTGGGGGTGAATGAGGCATCAACTTCCTATGACATGATTGAAGAGCCGGATGGGCTAGCTAGTAGGTGTTTCAATGGGTTTAAGAAGGTTGCATGGGCCAAGAAGTTTAAGAGCAAGGAGGACAAGGGGGTGACTTGATATTCCCCTCAAGGAAGAACCGTCCGGCATAGGACGTTAAAAATAGCGCTTCTTGGGAGGCAACCCAAGGTTTTATTGCTTTCATGTTTTTATTGCTTTATTAGTTGTGATAGCTTAGTTTATTTTGTAGGTATGGATGAAGAATACTATGGACATCATATCTTGAAGAATGGAGAAGGAAGCAAAACCAACTTTGGAGAGGGGAAGAAAGTGTTGCAATGGTGATCTTTGAAGAAGCATTGGATGTGCAAGGAAGGAGGTAACAACTTGTAGCCCCAAACTTAGAATTTATACATAGTAAAATTCTAAGTTTGGGGGAGTTTTTTTTCTTTTATTTTTCTACTAGTTGTTACCTTTGCACCGGTTTGTCATTCTACTTGTGTCACATTTTGCACCGGCGCACATTTGGCTTTCACATGATTATATTGTTTAAGTTGGTTTTGATCATATGTTGGGTAGTGGATTTTTGGTGAAATGTGAGCATGAATAGTCATTGGAATCCATTGTTGAGTAGTTGTGGTGATGTCTATTTGCTTTGAATGTATGCATGATTGGTGTTGGAGAATAGTATCATGTTGTGTTCATATTTGTGAGCTTTGATAGCATGGATGCATGATGTGTTGTTGTTTGGGAACATTTGATGAATGTGAGAGTTCTATTGAATAAACCGGTGAGAATTGAGCCTTAAATCGAGCATGTAATCCGGTTTAATTCATTTGAGAGTGGACTAGGTTATTGCTAGTGATTCTAGAACTTGCCTAAGTTCTTGTTTGAAAGCATGATTGTGTGAAACTTTGTGATGTGATATAGGCCATCTTGTTCTAAAAAGAGTCACTTAGCCAAAATTTCCCAAAACCGAAGTAATCTTCCGTAGTTAGCCCCTTGAGCTTAATTCCTCATTTTCTTGGCAAACTACAATGTTAAACACTTAGCCTTTTTGAGCATTTGATACCTATATCTAGTGGGGGATAAAAAACAAAGTGGAAAAATATGTGCTTGAATGAATAGCTTTGGTGAAAGGAGAAAGTGGAAAAGTTGAAAGAAAAAGAGAAAGATGAAAAGAAAATTAAGGGAAAAGAAAAGAGGGACAAAGAGCCCCAAAAGCTTGAAAAGAAAAATGGTTCAAAAAGATGAGGTGATGAATGCTTGAAAAAGAAAGAAAAAGGAAAAGTGAGGATGGAGTTTGTAAGCTTTGAAAGTGAAAGCACAAATTGTAAAAAAACAAGCTTTGTCCTCCACTAGAAGAGTCACAAATTCCCAAATTCATCCCACCTTGTCCAAAGAGCCAATGTTACATCCTTGATTAAGTCCTATTGATCACATTGTTGAGCATTTGAGTGTTGTAGAAAGTAGAAGTTGGGCAAGCATATAGTGATTGCATAGCATAACTTAGTTGATGAGTGCATTAATATCCTCAATTTGTTTGTGTGTTTGAGAGAAACACTATATCATGTGAGTAGAGGACTTGAGCATTTGGATTTTGTTTCCCATTCACAATGTGTTGTGTGTTTGTGCATTCTTTGAGTCTTGAATGTGAATTGCAATAATGAGCCTATGATCTTCATTGAGAAATGCACTTTGAGAAAAAGATATCACTACATTCTTACTTTGCATATGTGAATTACATTGAATATTCCATTGTGATCATTCCACCCTCATTGTTTTTAAGTGCTTAGTTGTTTGAGGACAAACAACATTTTAAGTTTGGGGGGGTTTGATTCGGGTGGAAGTCACACGTTTTAGGGGCACATGTGAAGCGTATTTTGATGTGGATTTCATTGATTTATACATTGATTATGATTGTTTGAGCCAAAATGAGAGAAAGGTTGTGTTTTGTCGATTTCATAGGAAATACGATGGAATTTGGAGCAAAACACCGACCATACTTCACTGGATCAAGAAGAGAAGCCGACCATTGGATTCGTCTCGAAAAACGGAGTGGAATGAAAAAAAGAATCGAGTCAATCGGAGGTCGGAAGCTCGAGATACAACGGAACTAAAAATGACATTGGCCGGGTAGAAACCACATGGCCGGGTAGAATCCGACCCGGCCGAGTAACTTCAACACGGCCTAGCTATTCAAAAATGGATGTTCGTATTTCACCCGGGTGAAACCCACCCGGTCGGGTGGATTCAACCCGGGCAAGGCCATATTTTCGGGACTTTCATGTTTTGGCCGGGTGGGATGCCCGGGTGAAACCCACCCGGCCGGGTGACAATTTTTTCGGGGGTTTTTTGCCATTTTCCCCATTTTTGAGGGACCAACTTGAAATTTTGGCATCCAAACCCTACCCCAACACTATATAAGCCCTCTTTCTTGAAATCCAATTCATTCACCCCCAATTTCATCAATTCTCACACATAGTTTCACATACTCCAAGGTGATTTGACCATCTCTCTCTCTCAATTCTCCATCAATTCAAGGAACAAATGATGCAATAACTTGAAAATTTCATTTCCTACCACAATCTAGACTAAGCTTCCTTGTTCTCTTTCTTTTTATTTAGTTAATTTCATTTGGATTTTGTAATTTCATTATGCTAGTTAGTGGCTAAACAATTTGTGGTTCTAAGGCATTGTAAATACTTGGATTGAAGTTTATGATTAATTTCTTGCTTTAATTGGTGTTTGTCTCTTATTTGTATGTTTAATTATCCATTGCAAAGCATGTTGTTATTGGCCATGATGATTTGCTTAATTCATTATTAATTGGGGTAAGATTGAGAGATTTATTCCATTTAATCGTATGCAAGCATGCAACCCGGTATTATTATGAGCTCGAGAGAGGATTAATTATCGGAGAGGGAATTGAATGATCTTTGGGGCTAGTTTAGGTAATACAATATTTGTGAGGTAGAGATACAAACTTATATTGTATTTTCCTTTGGGTTAATTAGATCGAGAGATTAATTAATCCTTCTTGTGTGATCACCCTATATGAAGATAACCTTAATGGCCATTTAAACGAGTTGACATTCATAAACGGAAATCTAGGTGTTACAATTGCCTTGGAACCCACTTTTTCTCTTTGAGTCTTCATTCGTTTTACTTTCGTTTTATTAATTCGCATGCCAGTAGATCGATTTCCATTACCCTTTATTACTTATTTGTGACACTTTGGTAGGTAATCTTAGAGTAATTCATCACTTTCAATTTATCAATCGCGTCTAAATAGAACTACGTTAACAAACTACACTTTTACGCTAAACCTCCTTGTGGGATCGACCTCGTGCTTATCAGGCTACGATAGACGCCGTACACTTGCGGTTGTTTATTTTAGTGTTGCATAACACGTGAATCACAAACCACTTACGCAATATTTACGAAATCTTATTTCATGTAGGGGAATGGTCCAATTCAATATATTTTGGTTGAGACTGGCCCATTTGATTTGGGCAACTTGGTGCCAAAATAAAAAGAATTCAGAAAATGAAAAAAAATTAAATAATTGAAGATGACCCATGATCCAAAATATTTATAGGAATTGAAGCCCAAGCATACTTAAGGAGGTGAAATCAAATAAACGTATGTCCCATTGGGCCAGTCAGTTTGGGCCTACATTTAACAAACACCCCAAACTAAATTAATTGGCATGTTCAAGGCAAATGTGGCCCAAATTGCATTTAAATAAAATTGCATATAACCCCATATTGCATACGAGTCAGTAGTTTTGCATACTTTTCTGAAAGTTGCATATGTGCATAAATGATTGCATATACTCTTAATAGTAGTTGAATATTGACCATGAACCATATTCTATGCCTGATATGTACAACCCAAGAATATATTCGTTAGAAACATTCTTAAAATAAATTATGACCGTTGAAATCACTATCCTTTGGGTCTATATATATTTGGTCATATCCATACAGTAGTAAAGGAAGAAATACAAGTCCTAGCAACACAAAGTGTGCTAATATGTCTATTGCAAGCAACTACATTCACCATCATATCCATAATACACACAAAGTGTGCTAATATGTCTATTAATTTGTGTTTTTACTATGCATGATATTATAATTCACAAATAATAAAAATATAGAAACTCATCCACAAAATAAAAGCATAGAAATTCATCAACAAAAACATAGAAACTCATCCACAAATCAACCCTATCTGAAACATAATCAACTTCATTAGTTTCCCAATTTTGAAGTTTTAACATACTGATGTTTAACAAAAATGGCTTTTCAAAAATTAGCCTAAATCTGAAACTTAACCAACTTCAGTAAACTACATATCTTAAGTTTCAGAAGACTGATCCTCTACAAAAAATGGTAATGCAGCTAAAAGCAATCCGTTGTTTTCCAACAGCTGGTTTATAAAACCAAAAATATAAACAAACTTCAAGTTTGTTCAGTTAGATACCTTGATTTACCGTGTTTTTCCCACCAAAATCTCCTAGTACGTCCAACATATTATCACTACTGCAAAAGATAAGTTCAGTAAGTATAAGTCAACAATGTTTCAAAATGATTAACTATATTACATAGTGGTAACTATAAATTACCTGTATCGGCCTGACTGAACATGTCAAGGGGTCATGCTTACCAGTCTTACCACAACGTGGTGTTAATTTGTATTTCTTATAGTTCACATGCAAAAAACACAAAACATTTCCCCAAAAATTTATCTACATGATCAATGTAGAACTAGGTAATATCCCAAATCAAAAGTACCATGTTGTTTTCAAATAAAAACAATAATAAACATATAAAATATATAAAACAATATTAAGTTATCCTTCAGAAAAGTATATAGGGATGTACCGTTGTCACCGTCCTTAGCAGTTGCTGCTAACATAACACCTTTAGCCCGCCACTTCATGAATGTGCCGTCGACGAAGAACATTGGACGACAATACTTAAAACCATCTATACATGCTTTGAAAGCTACAAATAATCTCTCGAAAAGATTAGTTTTGGGGTTTTTTTTTGAAGATCTACGACACTACCAGGATTTGTACGAATAATTGCGTCACAATACCATCGGAGTTGATCGTAAGACTCGTGAAAGCTCCCAAATATCTCGTCCCTCGCTGCCTCAATGTTGCGCCATGCCTTCCAATAAGGGATATCCATCCCATAATCTTGTTTTACGTCTATAATTATATTTTTTCCACTGATTGTTGGATTGAATTTCACCTTCTCCAAAACTAAAGTAGATATAATTGAAGCGCCCACCTTGTTCTTTTTCTCCATTACTAACTTTCCAACACAAGTATGTACTAGGCAAGCCTTTGATACCAAAAAATGAGAATTGATGGCTCGACGCTTAGCTTTTATAAACCAATCACATCGGCTTTGATCTGTACAAACAACGTGAATATATCTCGGATCATTACGGAAATACTTAAACTTGTATCCAGTTTGAGTAGTGTACGTTATGAGTTCCACCCTAAACTCAGCTGCACCGCCTACAAATTCAATACCAACGCCTGGTTTCATAATCTCCCCCCACTCATCCGACAATAAAGGCTTCCTCTTCTCAATGGGACATACTTCGAAGTAGGGGATGCTGCCATCCCCTGAGAACTCTGTTTGAGTTGGATTATCCTCTCTTATACATTTTTTTCCAGAGTTTTTACTACTTAGTAAATGAGACTCATGTCCCTTCCCCATTAAACTAGATGTATTAACTGGCTCGAATTCTTATCCTAGAAGAGGATCACAATTTTCCTTACCCATCATATTGCAACCATTGGATTCTGAAACTTTATTGGTAACATTAACAACTACTAAATTCTGGGATAACTGATGACAAAGAAAACACATATTTCTCAAATCACTGTCACAGTCCAAAACACAGTTTTGAACACTTCCAATATAGAAGCTAACTGATAAATTGTCCAAATATAAGTCACCAAACGTACCCGTAAACTGCTTAACAAAACCTTCGAACTTTGAACTTCCATCAATATTGATCAATTTGGACTGCCCATTATAAATGACAGCAACGATTACAGAGTAATCCATCCCCTAAAGGTGGATAAAATATGGAAACAAAGCAACTTTGAGGTAGTTGAAGAATTGACCGTATCCTAAAATTGAAGAAAACACTTCTAAGAACGACTGGAATGCAGTGAAAATTGAAGAAAAAACAACTAAAATATGAACCCTGAGTGGGGATATTCGAATGAAACATAAAATTGAAGCATATTTCACGAATTAGAGAGAATTTCGATGATAAAATTTACGATTCAAAGAAAAAACACAAAAAAAAAAAAAAAATGGGGTTTTGATACAAACCTTAAAAGAGGCGAAAATGAAGAGGAGGAGGATCTGAACAATAGAATACAAACGATAATCGAATTTGAATTTGAATTCTTGAAGCTGGGAGAGTAGGTGAGGGAATGAGAGATTAGCCTTTTGCATTTTGGGAACCTGTCTGCGATGAAATTTCCTGAGAGAAGTTGCACAGTATACTATTGAGAGGAAATGGAAAAAATCAAGTTAACATGAGGGTATGCTTGACTTTTCACGCCGATTTTGCATGTTTTGGTAATACCGAAAATTTGTTGAAGATTTGGGTGATACCCTATTATTTCTCGTAGGTTTGAGTAAAAAATCACTTTTTTTTTTATCATGAAAGAAAATAGGAGGGTTGAGATTAGGGGTGGAAATGAATCAGGACTTTAAAAAAAAAAATAGTCTATTACATAATTCTTAGGCTCAGGTTCATGGTCTATCATAAACTTTTTTTAAAAGCTTGATCTGACTTTTTAATAAATAGATCTCACCTGAAAGTCTTTAAAGGTATTTTTAGTTCTATTAATGCATTTAATAAAAAGAAACCTACAACACTTTATTGTCGTCAAATTATAAAGTCAATTCTTTAAATCTCAAAATGAAGAAACAAATGTTTCAAAAAAAAATATTTAAATATTTTTTCAACTATTACGAAGGAAAATATAATAACAAAGTAGTTAGTATATTACTAAACCTTCCTACTTTAATTATCACATATATTATACATTTATTATATTTTTATATATAAATAAAGTTAAATAGGTCAGTCCGTTAGACTTAAAAGATCTACAAAAAAGTTCGAGTCCTGCCTATTATCTAAATAGGCTTCACAAAAAGTTTAAGCTCAACTTATTTATTAAACGAGTCGAGCCGTATGCCCCTGTCGTGTAGTTTGACCCATTCTCACGTCATGAATGTATACTTGATTTGCTTAAATAGTGTGTCGAGTACGTTCACTTTTACAGTGATTTGATTAGTTGTTTATTAATTAATTGGTTGGTTGATTTATAAATTAAATTATTGTTATTAATAGTACTGTTATTTATACAATCTTGGAGGATGAGGGCACTCCTGCTTTTGACACATGTGCATTTGAGACCCCTCCTCCTTCTGCCATGTGTCTGCAATATCATAGATTAATGCCATGTGTATGCCATGTCATAGTTTTTTATTGCTAATACAGTTGGTTCTTCATTAAAAAAAAAACGGTTCATATTCTCCCTCCTTAAAAGATAAAAAACATGTTTTTAAAACTGTTCATATTCTCCCTCTGTAAAATATAAAAAACGTTTTTTCTCAACAAACTATTAGTTGTACGTGCTTTGATCGGATGATCTGGATGTGGACTTCGTAAGCAACTAAACAAACATGTAATTTATATCGGGGTTATTACGTGTATTTAAGGATTAAACAGATGATTTGTGATGAATTTAATGAAGAACAATGATGAACATATGGTATGGCTTCTTGGAGAAGCTTTGAGAGCTTTGTATGTACTATTGCCTCGGTTTTTGTGCAACAATTTCCTACTTATGTTTACAATGAGCCTTTTAGGCTTTATATAATAGGTTTTTTGGCTGCCCAGCCTTTACACGTGGCGGGCACATATTGGCCCTGAGATCCCATCAGAACAGGTGATGGGACATCGCATTTAATGCTTCTGGGAGGTCGGTTCGATCCTAAACCGCCTTACTGGTGGTCGTCCTCGCCCTTAGCGAGGAGTTGGGCCATGGTGGTCGCCAGAGTATTGATCGTCGTGTCTTCTCCATGGGAATTGCTCGTGCTCGCCCATTCTCGAAGGGCCGTAATTACTTGTCTTTTCTAGATAACTCTGCATGTGCTCGTCAACAACTCTAGGGCGAGCACACACTTACATTTTCTTCATCATTTTGACTAGTCGTCGCATGACTTGGTTGACTAGTCGTCGCCACGCAAGCTGATAACTAGGATTGACTTGTCAAAGATTGACTTCTTTGACCTGGTGTAACACTATTCAATCTTCGTTCGGCGGAAGTGAATAGACGATGATCAAAGATAGAAGACTTCTAAGATCTTTCTCAATGAGCGGGCCTTTCTCCTACTTCCGCCGACACTCCATCGGCTACCCTTCGCAACATCGTCGAAATCGAGGTGCCCTCTCATTCCGCCAAAACCCTAATCCTCAGCTAGATGAAGTGAACAATTGCATTCCTACAATATTATTAATTATTTTATTTGCATAGGCTGTAATAAACTGTATTTTGCCCAAACAATGGAAAGGCTTGCAATATGGATGGCTGAAGCGTGCGGTGATGTTTATTGATATGGATTGTTGTTTTGATGTTTCGAGTTTTTCAAAGGCTCTTGAGCAGCGAATTATTGGGGGTAATAGTGATTTTTACCTCTATAAACAAGATGATGACTTTTTGTAGCTAATGTGAAATTATCCTAATGCTAATTAGGATTAGATACCTTCTCCATTCGCCACGTGTCAATTTAAATTTGAGGTAAGGGTATCAATAATGATTTTGAACTGAAAAGTGTCAGTTTAGAAATCAGGAATTATCTACTACTATGGTTACAAGACCACTAACGCTTAGGAAGATAAGGACTCAGAGCGATGATCTGAAGATTGTAAAATGTTTTATTAGTGCCTTTTCAGTTCCCTTCTTTCATCATCTTCATCTGATGAAATCAATTTATTACTAGGATCGATATCGATTGATTTTCTTCTCGATTTATATTAAGATTCATATCTATATAATGGTATCCCTATTTTATTTTCCTTCTCACCAACAATCTCATAATGGGTTTTACTGCTAGGTTGCTGCTAAGTATCATGACCTGTTATTTGTTCGTCGTGTAAAAGCTGAATATTGAATGACCAAGACAACTACAAGTCGACGGGTTGACTTAGTAATGGGCAGCGGCGGAAGGCTTTAGGAAAGACCTTTGGCGGCAGCGTCTTTTGTGCGAGATTCAACTGGCCACGACCATGGTTGACGAGGCAAGCGACAACGACGATTCCGAGGTTTCAGGTTTGGCGTCGGCGGCGAGTCCTGAGCGAGATTTAAATGACGACAGGTACCAATTCTGGAGGTGAGATTTGTGTTAAAAATGTTTAGTCTGTGAATTCTTATGCATAGGCACGTTAGTGCTTTTAATCTACTATTTTGTTATTTTGTATTATTCACTTATATTGTAATTTAGGGCTAAAGTGGCATACATGTATATTAAACGGGGGAATGTGTATGCATGATGAGGCAACTTCGCATTACATTGACTTAATTGATAAGACAACACTAGGACATCATTTTATCCTTGATGAATTTGGCATGAAACCAAGAGTTAGGCGACAGATTGATCCATTTCGGCATTATTTGCTTGGTGTAGAGGTATCCATTTGAACAAAATATCTTTGATGAATCAGGAGTCTATGGTTTATGCGTTTATTATGTAAGGTTATTTAGTAAGGATAAGCAGTATTTTTTAGTCTTGATTTTGCATGAAAAAATATTTGATTCCATTTTGCTACAATATCATGTTGCAGATGGAGTTTGATTCCCTCCTTTTTCCTCGAATTGATTACAAAGATGGATCTAAGAGAAGAAGTGATAAAACTCTTTGAGGTTATATGGCAAGGCTCAAGGTCGCTGAGTTCATCTTCTCAGGTTATTTAATACAAGAAGTCCTTTCCCAAGTTTGTTGTTTTTCTTATTTGTCCTTTGATTGTTACTTTCACTCTCATATTTGTAAGAATGCATTTTTTTTCTTTCTTCTTTTAAATCTAAATCGTAACTAAATGGCAGGGTGAAGAAGGCCCTGCAAGAAAAATATCAGAAGGGGACCGAAGCATCCCTGGCTACAACATTGGTGTCAGTGATAGACGGTAGTACGAGAGCGAAAGAGAGATATGCTAATCTTGGAATAACATGAACTATATTGAATGATAAATTCCCTCGAGAGGGTCACATAAAGATTTCTCTTCTGCCACAAACCAATAGGCTACAATACTAACAATTATATTCTTGATAACCAACTAGTAACTACCCCCTTAAATTTATAGAGAGGTTACATTGGATACCTAATACCTAGTTTACCCTTTTATTCCATTTGCTCTCCATGTGCGTCATCCTGATTTTTCCATTTAACCAGTAGTTGTTCGATTAGGGGGCCGTCGTTTGTGTTCATGTTGGTCCTGAAAGGAGTAGATAACAAGTGTATGGGGGGGGGGGGAATACACTTGTATGCAAATCTTTTGCAAACTTTAGTCAAACCAGACTTCAGCAAGATTGTCTTGGACAATTCTGCTGATATGATTAACTCTTTATGGATAATCAAACTACTAAGTACTATTGAGTACTTAGTTGGATAACTATCTAAGGGAGTTATATGTGCGGAATTAGTGGTTGACCCTTTGGTTTAAACTCCTTTTATGTTCTGAAATCACCTTAACAGTTTTCACAGTCTATCAGGGAACTTGTCCAAATCTTATTTTTGCACAGTCTTAAGTATGTATCTTTGAAAGGTCAGTTTGTGTGCTGTGTTGTATGAATGTAAGTACTTGAAGGTAAATCAACACAAGAGTTTATAGTGGTTCAGAGACTCAAGCCCCTACATCCACTTTCCCTGATTTAACAGGATAATTCCTTCACTCTTGGAATTACTTGTTTTATAGTGCCAAGGTGCATTTGATCAACAACACCACTCCTTGGTGTCTTGATCCCTAGGATATCAGAGTCCTAGTACTCTCTTCTCAACTCAGAATTAACTGTTCTTCTCTCAACAGTTAATTCCTACCACTTCTACTACAACAACCTTCTATCTCTCTTTTGGAAAGGTATAAGGGTTGATGTTGGTTCCAACTAGTTAAGATATCCTTTATAATGAGCTTAGTGTAAAAGGATAGGATATCTCTCTAAGCTTTGTATGGATATACAATAGGGTTCAGCTTAGAAGAAGTGTTTGGAGACTAAGAATGTCTCTTGAAAGCTTGAAGGTACTTATGAGCTTTTAAGCTTTAGATGCTTGTAGTTGGATACTAGTTGGTACTTTCAAATGGTCTCCACTCTTCTGTATTTATAGACAAAATTGAGGATTTGCCCGTTGGAAAGACAGCCTCAATTGTCTATAAATGTCTTCCTTGTACTCTGCAACTGGAAGACAGTTTCTTGATAGTGACATATCATTTGATTGGGAAATAAACGGCTGTAACCACTTTGTCTTGACTATGCAGCACTCTTCCCAATGTCTGTCTTCAAGATTCACTTGATCAAACATGGACATTACTTCTGATGATTGATCCTAGGATAAGGACAACATTCCTTATCACTTGGACAGTTGTGCTTATCACAATCAGCAGAGTTTGCTTATCAGCAATGTTGGCTTTAGCTCTTCAGATGACTTGTCTCTTTTCCCTTTTGCTTGAACTCTTCATGCATGAATCTTGTTGAACTTTAGGCAAACATAACTTGATTCAGTAGCATTGATCTTATCAGCATAGTTGGGATAGCTTTGACACAGTTCTGGTACGAGTGTGTTGAGACAACCTTGCTAGACAAATCTCCTGAGCTGTATGGTTCAGTAGACTAGGTATTGATGATGCATTCATCTCAATTGAACTTCAGATAGGTTGTTCCATAATTGATCTAACCATTATCAGCACAGTTGTCCATTAGCAGACTTAAGATAAGCTTGATTTTGAGCCTTGAGGGGATATGATTCATGTAGTCTTTTAAGCATATGTTCCCCCTCAACTTGTGCATCTATCATTCTAAGAGCTGCCTAACATTCCAGCTTCTTACTAGCCTTAAGCTACATGTTCTAACATTCTCAGAACGTGATTATCCTAAACTTGACTTAATCATTTGGCATGTCTCAGGGGGTTTTGGTATCTTAATCAAAACTTCTCATTTTATTCCCAACATGGATGATATTCTAATCACTGGAGATGACAATTCCTTTGTTCAAACTCTTATTGACACACTTCACTCTCAGTTTTCTCTTAAACATCTAGGAGAAATCAACTACTTTCTGGGCATTGAGGCTCATACCACTCCTAACTCAATCAAACTCACTCAGTCTAAATATGCTAATGATCTTATTGCCAAAGCTCATCTCAGTTCTTCTAAACCTTGTCCTACCCCTCTCTGCCATTCCACTCAACTCTCCTCATCTGATAGTCCCTCATTTGATAACCTTTCTTTATATCGTAGCATCATTGGTGCCTTACAATATCTAACCCTCACTCGCCCTGACATATCCTTCAGTGTCAACAAGCTCTCCCAGTTTTTTCAAAATCCGACACAAAACCATTGGAAGGCCTGTAAACGGGTCCTTAGATATCTTAAGGGCTTTATTTCTCATGGTATTACTTTTTCTATGGTGTCTGATTTCAGGTTACAGGGCTTTGTTGATGCTGACTATGCTTCAAGCTTGGATGACAGAAGGAGCACGTCAGGTTTTTGTATCACTCTTGGCTAAAAATTGATCTCATGGAGCTCTAGGAAGCAGAATGTGGTAGCACGAAGCAGCACAGAGGCCGAATACAGGGCCCTTGCCCTAACTACCACTGATATTCTTTGGATCTTCAGTCTATGCAAGGAACTTGGCATCCCAATCTCTACCCCGGTTATCTTATGGTGTGACAATCAAGGTGCAATCCCCCTTGCATTTAGTCCAGCGTTTCATTCACGTACCAAACACATCGACGTTGACGTCCACTTCTTACGAGAAAAGGTTCAATCTGATATACTTGACATTCGATATATATCCTCCGAGGATCAGCCGACTGATCTACTCACCAAGCCACTCACCCCTGCCCGCCCGCTTTGCTAGGTTAGGTGCATGGCTCAATCTTGCTTAATCACTGTGGTCCGGTTTCTTCCGGGGCGTGTTAAGTATATTAGCATGCAAACCCTCAATATACATGCAAACCCTCACAAGTTGTTAGATAGAAGAAAGGTAGTTACAAGTCAAGTTGTATTTAACAATAAGTTGTTACATAGAAGGCTCTAGAATGTCAATCCTCTATATATGGTGTGCATATCTCACTATGCAATACAAGCTGAAATTACACTTTTCAACATGTGCACAAGTCTAAAATGAAATAGATTTTAAATAGAAAGGAGTAGATAATTGAGAAAGATAATAATATTGCAAAACTAGATCACTTTGACTCAAGCTAGAACAAGAGAATTGAGAGAGATGAAAAAGAATTGATCAATTTGGATTAAGTTGGTGTAAAATTTTCTTCCACAATTGAGGGGTATTTTATAGGATAAAAAAAAAGTTAGTTTAAGATAAATTCGTATTGTAAGATATACATATATATATATATATATATTTTTTTTTTTTTTTAAAAAAAATTGTCTAGAACCAGTGTTTACGGTTCAAACCATCGGTTCCCCATCCCTACGGCTAGATCCGAATTTAATCTAGACCATCGATTTTGATTTAATTTCTTAGATAAATAAATAAAATTGAAGAACCATCTAAAAAGTACACTAGCATAGAGCGTACCCTATAGAGGTATAAAAGCCTCCTTGGTCAAGAGCGTCTGTTATCCAGTATAATTTATAAGTATTGCTGATAGATTCCATATTGGATTTGAACTATAAAAGGTGGAGCCTTTTGGCTTCTTAATTTTCGTCGGCACCCAAAAATAATTATCTTAAATACCCACTATGCACAGAGAACGGTGTAATTTAACTAAATAGTTCGTGTTATGAAAGCATTTAAAAAATGGGGAGTTGATTGGTTGACTAACAAACTACTAAGAAATAAGAAATAATAAATTGCAAATATAAAATCAACGAGACTCAAATAATGAGAATGATCTAGCCCTCGGATAGCTTCCCCTTGATTAATTATATCAGTTCAATCAACAAATCCTGTTAACTCAATTTAATCTCAAATTTTATCCCTAAGCTAGTAGTACGACCAAACTAACTCGAATTGTTTCTTACGTTTAATTAATCAGTACGACCCCCAATTAATCTATCCCTACGAATAACCCTAAAACATGTATCTAAGGTTCAACTCGAGGAAAACATTCAAGAATTAAAACAATAGGACAAACTAGACCATGAATATGAGACACTCGTTTCATGCAACCTTGATATTACTACTCTCTGAATAGCTAGAATTGAACATGAATGGGTGATCAAGCCTATTAAATTTCTAAATCAAAACATGCATATCGTCTGCTTAAGTAATAACAAAATCGAGATATAAATCGAAATCAACCAGAAGTTGTATACTTAAAAAGGCATAATTGTCACAAGTTTCACATCCTCAAACTAGAATAAAGAAAATTAAGTACGCATAATAAACAGACTAACAAAACTCAAGGGAGAATTCATAGTATTTCAATATTTTAATAATAGATAATGAGAAAATATGGAAAATAGAATTCTTTTAAGCCAAATTCTTATATGTACTCAAGTACACGGGGTACTTGAGTAGACTTTGACTAGTCAAATGTTGATCGTTGACCGGTCAACGGTCAAACTTTGATTTTTTTATTTTTTTTTCGATTTTTTATTTTATTTTTTCGATTTTTTTTTTGAAAAAGTGTATGTTATTATAACTAAAAAGTGTATCTTTTTTTTTTTAATTAAAAGTGTATGTTACTATATTGAAAAGTGAAACATTGTTTTTAATGAAAAGTGTATAAATGAAAAGTGTATGACCTATTAATGAAAAGTATAAGTTATACAGTAGAAACTCTTTAAATTAATACTCGATAAATTAATAAACTCTCTAAGATAATATTTTTGGCCGGTCCCGACTCGGGGATGGCGTGTTAAATTAATAAACTCGCTAAAATTATAAGATAATACATTTTTTGTAATTTCTATAGATCCCAAATAAAATATAAATTAATAATTTCATATATACTACCTATTACATGAATGATTTATGAATGTTTCTTAAAAAATGACTCAATTGTTTTTTTTTTTTTTTTGTTGTTGAAATCAATTTCACCTTAAATCTCGTCTCTAATTTTCCTTATCGATTTCACCTAAAAGTTTCATCATAGTTACTAAGAACCCATTCTTGCAATTTCTTTTGAGTGAGACTTGGATTATCCTTATTGTGCTTGCATAATGCTTTTCGAATCTTGTCGGTCATTGTTATTTTTTTAACAACTTTAAGATGAGAAGTCATGTTGTGTGTATGATTTGTTTGTGTTAGCATATTTTGATTTTGTATATTTATATTGAAAATATTTTTTAATGGTCATAAAGTAATACAATGAACACAAGAAGTATAATAATGTGGAAAATTGAAGGATTCTTTTAAATTAGACCCTTAATTTGATATACAATAAATAATTAGAAGTGGGAGTTTGAAAGAGTGTTTCTATAAATTAATAAAATATTAATTAATATATAAATTAATAATTATTAATTTATAGATAAATTAATAACTCTTTTAATTAATAAATTTTGGTGGTCCCAAGATTATTAATTTATAGAGTTTCTAGTGTATATTAATGAAAAGTGTATGATATTATAACTGCAAAGTGTATGATCTATTAATGAAAAGAGAATTTTTATAAAAAAGGCCATTCATACACTTTCCTTCTTAATAAAGGACAACTAATATAATCTTTTTAAAAATGGACAAAAACATATGTTAATAACCATTTATGCCCTTACATTTAAATATGCAGATTAACTTATTAATTTATTTAATAAAGGAACAAGTCGTACCTTCCTTATTTTTCGCAATATATTCAACAACATACCATTTCCCAAAACTCATTCTGTTTAATATCACTCATATGGAAATAAGAATCTAACATTCCTTATTCGTATGCAATCTGCACGATTGATAGGAATTTTCAATTAAACAAATCTTAATTTCCCAAAAACAATCCTGATTTAGAATTCTTCGTCCCTGTCGTTTGTTGATCGTGTTCTGCTTTTTTTTTTTCTCATTTAAGCTGTAGAATTTGAATTGATGGATTGTGTGGTGATTTTGAAAATCGAATTCAATGGGAAGACTAAGTTGGTTCGTGTTAGTCGATCTTCACTGTATGCAGATGTTGTGAATCAAATAATCGCCGGAAACAAAGCCGTCGACGGCGCCAGAAACTTCTCAGCAAGGCCCGAAGTTCGGGATAACGACTATTTGCGGACTAAGAAAAGATATGGAAGACGAGATTGCGATTCACCCTTCTTTTTCTAATTTTTCTGACTACTTCGGAGTTTTCGACGGCCATGGCTGCTCTCATGTAAGCACCTCACCATTAAATTAGTAGTAGTATTTTGATGTTTTTTTCTTATTGATTTTGGCGATCTATTGCAGGTTGCATCCAGATGCAAAGATCGAATGCACGAAATCGTGAAAAACGAAGTGGGAAACGGCGTCGATTCTTCGTGGGAGCATATAATGCGTAAAAGTTTCTTAAAAATGGATCAGGATAACATAGAGTGGTCAAGTAGCGCCGCCGCCAAATGCCGATGCGAGATGGTATCTCCAGAGTGCAAATTCGTCGGATCCACCGCCGTCGTGGCGGTGGTTTCACCTCATCAGATCGTCGTTTCCAATTGCGGAGGTTCTCGCGCTCTTCTCTGCCGAAAAGGCGTCTTAATCCGGTGAGATGAAGAGTTTTGACCTAAAAATTCTCTAATTATACTAATTCTTTTTTCTGCATTAAATCCATTTTTCTGCATAATGATATTTGTATATGCACATAATGTACTGTACACTTCTGCATTATTTATATGTTGGTGCAACTTTAATTCTGCATTATTTATATGCTCATGCAATTTTAATTTTTTTTTCTGCATTGTACGATTTTCCTGCAGATGTTTCTGCATAATCAAGTCAGAGATTTTTATGGAGAAAATATCTAATTTGATTTAACGATTTTTGTGTAGATCTTCAAGTCTGACAATGAAATTGAATATCAGAGCTTTGGGAAAATGCGATATTTGTAAAAGACTTGAATATCAGAGATTTAGGGAAGAATTGAATACCATATCTTTGGGAAAGTCCTAAAATTGGGGATGTAGAATAATCATACAAAGATTTCTTCCCCAAAATTCTGCAAATCATTTAATTGATTGACCGGAGCTGTTGAGAGGCTTTAATTTTGGAAGGTGTTAATTATGTGCGTAATTAACGAGGAGCTGATAGACACGACTTTAAATTTCAAAAAATGTATTGACTTTCTCCATATTAATTCCGAAATTAGTTAGTAAGGGCATGATGGTACATTTATGTTACATTTTGTCCTTAATTTGAAACTATTTTAAACCAGGTCCTTATTTAAAAAAACACTAGGTGGAAAGACCTAAAACGTGAAACTAATGAAAATTGTATGTTATATTAATGAAAAGTGTATGTTATTATAACTGCAAAGTGTATGAACTATTTAATGAAAAGTGTATGTTATTATAACTAAAAAATGTATATATGTTCTATTAATGAAAAGTGTAAGTTATATATTAATGAAAAATGTATGTTATTATAATTGAAAAGTGTATGATATTATAACTGAAAAGTGTACGCTAATGATACACCTTTTGGTTATTTGTACTTGCACTTTCATAATCTAGAAAAATTGGTGCTAATTTTTTTTTTAAATTATTATTAATTTTACACGTTTTATTATTATTTTTTACTTGCACTTTTGTTACTATTAATGATATTATTAGTACGTGCACTTTTTAAATTGACATTTTGGTTATTAGTACTTGTACTTTTATAATCTAGATAAACGGTTCCTAATTTTTTTAAAAATTTGTTATTAATTTCACACATTTTATTATTTAATCTTGCAATTTTATGAATATTAAGATACACTATTTGGTTATTAAATCTTGCAGCTTGTGGTAAAAAATTCAGGAGCGATCACTAGACTGTAACACTTATCTATACTAATATAATACACCTACATATTGCCATATATAATTTTCCCGCTCTTTTTTCTAGATCGTTGATCATTTTTTGTTGTTCAATCTTAACCTTTCATTTCACTCTTGAAAAGTTTGAACATTTAATCTCATTACACAATTTAAGAATATCATGACATGTTACTTCCCAATAATTGTGCAAAAGTTTTTATTCTCTCCATTAATTATGATTTCACCATCTCCTCAAATTCTTTAGTATATATACCCCGTGGAGATTAGTTGTTTTCATCAAAAAATTTACAGCCCGATTTCTTTTGTTTTGTTTTATTTAAATTATCGTCATTAACTAATTCAATTCCTACACTGTATCCGAGTTATATTTAGTTTTGATTCAGTTTGATGGTGTTATTTAGAGTTATGTTTCGACGGTGTGACGGTTGCCGAAGATAAGATAATTTACGACACTTATTTTGTTATCTGTTCAGCGGAAGAATTTTGCGATTTTATGTTTGGTCGATGCTAATTTGAGAATTCTTAATATTAAGTTTTAAATCCCAAGCAAAATGGGATGTGGCAGTTTTGTGACATTAATTAGATTCGAATTTTTTGTGATGCTTCATATTTGGTTTCTCATCTGACTAATCCATTTAGGCATGTGTTTGTTCTTTAAGATGAAGAAAGGTTACTACAGTGTATGACACATTTGTCTTTTCTCCAAGCTTTTAATCACGTTAATTTTGAAGATTAATTTTATTTTATCAGAATAAATTTCGATTGTAAATTTGAATATTATTAATTATAAATTGACGAACCGTGTAAAATATATCTATATCTATAGAGACAATCCTCTCTCAGGTCATGTAAGTGGACAACTAAGTTCTTTTACATCAACTCAATTCCACCATATTAATTATTGAGGTGCAAAATTCCGGCATTCTCAACTCTCTTTTTAATGATTTCTAGGGCGAGAAACATACAAATTTAGTTAGAAGCATGTAAAAATTATTTTCCTTATTTTTTGAAGGAAAGTTCATAGCCTGTCGAATGGGAAACTATAGTATGATAATTTTGCAGACTTATTGTTTGAAAAAATGTTTAGTTGAGTTGGACATTCTATTAGATTTTATATTATATAACAAATTTAGTTTTGCTTCAGTATACATGCCATGGTGGGTCAAGTATAAGCAATGAATCAATGCTCTAAACGCGTGCCCAAAAAATAAAATACTGCCTCCCCACTTAAAGTGTGCTCATTTTTTTTTATACATGTTTTTAAAAAAATCATATTTTATTTATAAAGAATATATTTGGAATATCGAGTAAAGAATATATTTGGTAGATACTCAATTTTATTAATAAAGTAAAAAAAAATTCAAAAGTGAACTATTTAAATAGAATAAACGTATTTTTTGTGGATCTAAAAAAATAGTGAACACACTTTTGGTGGACGGAGAGAGTAAAAAATTGCATGAATTTAGTTGTTGTCAACAAGAAAAGATTTTTTTTTTTTTTTGAGGACATCAACAAGAAAGGTTAAGTCTACAATGTAGTACTAAATTACCATGATGCCATTAATTCTTTTCTTCGTACATTCTTGTATTTAATTTTATATATTTTCAATCTCATTTACGTATTATTAGTTTGTTTTTCATAACTACCATAAAATTATATTTTCAAAATCTGCATCTATACTAATATAATATAACCTCATGTTTCCTTTTATGGTTTTCACAGTAAACTTTGTGGTTCGTTGATCACTTTTTTTTATCATCATCTTCACCGTTTATTTTTTCCTTTGACTCTATTTATGGTATATTTGACAAATTTTTTTTTTTAATATCTTTTCTTTCTCTTACTTCTTTTTTATCGTTGATATTCTTTGATGAAATATGGTCGTTAGAATTAGATGATTAAAATTAGGAACAATTACATTTTTTTTCTCTGTATATTCATGTTTTTCCTTTGTCCTCTCATCTAACATCTCCATTTTATGTTTGATGTTTTAGAAGTTTGAATTAGAATTTTGTAAATTTCAGATGTATTATTCTAGAAGTAGGTAGATATTCTATTCATAATAGTTGAATGTGTATTTTATGATTTTTATATAGGTTCATTGTATATTTTCATTTGTACATTAAGATTTGAAGATTCTCCAAATGCATTGGTCAATGGTTGAAGATTTGTTCAAAATTTTAAAAATATTCACTAGAGGTTTGAAGATTTATTGAAAATTTTGAATGTTCATAATAGATTTGAAGATTTGTTGAATTTTTTTGAATGTGTTAATTTGAGATATTAAAAGTTGATGTCAATAAAATACATTTTCATCTTCTCATTTCTCTTTTATTGAATGTTTTTCATATAGATGAACAAACATGTTTTTAGTTTAATAGTGTTTATTTAATTTTTTTATTGATTATAAATGTTGATTCTATTATTTAATCTTGATTATTTAATGTATATGCAATCAATATATAAGAAATTAAGTTGACCATTTATAACAAACACAAACAATTATTTTATTTAAAATTTATATAAAATAAAAAATATTTTTTTGATAGGGTTAAATAAAAAATATTGAAGATGAGATAAGATGAAAAATTTTGTTCCAAAAATTTATTTCAATCATTATTATGTAAATATTAATATTTAAAATACTACTATTATAATTTAAAAAATGTATTCACAAATAATATATTTTATTAATTTTTCTGATAATTTTATATTTTTATTACTTATACTGTGAAAAAGAAAAAATATTTAAATACCCATTTTGGATAAATCCTAAACCATACTATCATTTTAATTATTTGTTTTTATTGTAAAATATATTAATTTTAATCCAATATTAAAATTATTGATGTTAATTGTATTATGTAAACGTTACGTTTTCTAAATTGAGGTAATATTATGGAACCGTTATGTTTTTATAATAAAGGATTCAATAAAAAAATTAAATTGAATGTTTATTATATGAAAATAGCTTCTTTAATTTTTTAGATTTTTTTAATGTATTTTACATTGTAACTTTGACCATAAATTTAAGTGTAGTGATTGATATTTTTTATGTAAAGTTTGTTAATTTCATTACATCCTCAAAATTATGACAATTAATTTTTTTTTATTACTGACCGTTTATTATTAACTCCAAATATTTATTTGTTGTATACCCTCAAATATCGATGATTTAATAAACAAAAATTATTTCATTGTTTTATCTTGACCCTAAACATGTCATTTTGCGTATTTCTCTAATATTAATAGTAAAAATAAAAAAATAAAATAATTGTTATATCAGTTGGACTGAGAAATTTTTATTATATCATTATTCATAATTGATACTACAAAATGGATGTGATTGATGTTTTATTTAATATATTTTTTCCAAAAAAATACTCCTGTCACATCGACTCTCACTTTATTGTCCATAGTTTTTTTTACAACTACTTTACATTTAACTAATTTGTCATAACCATTGTGATTTATAATTTCATGAAAAATCTATAAATATATAAAACATCATCGCATTTTTCCGTCTTTTTTTTTTCTGACCGTTGATAATTTTTCATGATCAATCTCAACTATTGTTTCTATTAAGGAATATTTGACCTATTTAATTAAAAATCACATGTTGAACCCTTAATCTATCAATATCACATTGTGGCCATTTATTTTTTCCCGCTAATTATGCAAACATATTACATTTTCTCCATTATCTCATTGAATCTTGAATTTTCCACTTCTCTCAATTTCTTGACTATATATTGTATACTTCGTTTGAGATTAGCTTGAGGTGTCATATAAGTTTTCCTAATTTCACTTTTTTTTTTTAGATTTGATTTAATTTGTATTAGGCTATTTGTATATATCGATGTCACATTCAATTAGCTCGATAATATTGCGGTGATTTCTATTATTCATTTGTTTCAATGTGCAAATGCATATTTTAATTAAATTAATAGATTTTGTTAATTTTATGTTTTGACTGATAGGTCGCACGACAAAATTTTGGACTAAGCTTTCGATATAATTGAATTTACAGTTTAATTATGTTGTGTTAATTCTTCAACGTAAATGAATCTCCTCAAATTTCATGGCACAAATGAGATAAATGGTTGATAACTCGGCATTATATCAACGACATGAAGTTTGAGGAGAAACATGCACCTACGCAAACGATTTTGCTTCTCAACGTACGATAACACCTTTATTTCGAATGGTGACAACAACTTTCAAATTTTGCTGAAAACTACTTTTATAAGTATATATATATTTCTAATTGCTACATTCTAAAATTAATGAATATATAATACACCATCACATTTTTTTAAAATAGTTTTCCCGTCTTTTTTTTAACAATTAATCTGGTATGCTAATGAATTATGGTCGTTGATCTATCTTACATACTATTACATGATATATTTTACTTTTATTTTTATTACATTTTCTTAACATCTATTTTCTTATACATTTTGGACCATTGATCAACTTTTCTCTATTTCATCATAATCATTTTTTTTTTTGCTATTAATGGTAGGTTTTTTTGACATCGTTGTCATTAAATTCATCATTTTATCATACTTCATATTGATTATTTATTTTTTGTTGATGAAATATGAACATTTAGATTAATTGCTTAAATATAGGACCAATTATTTTTTTGTAGACTATTTATATAAATCATTTCATTGTTCATTTTTATTTATTCATCAAAGGTTTGAAGATTTGTAGAATTTTTTAAGATCATTTTATTTTTAATTTTAAGATTGTAGGGTTTTTATCATTTTCTGTTTATCTGTAAAATGAAATGATTTTTCATTTATACAAAAATATGTATTAATGTGAATATAGTCCAATCTACTGTTTACCTTCCTTTTCAATTGCATTAATCTTTCTTTCTCATTTTCATTGTCTTTTAGGTTATTTACTTCATTCATATGAATCTAATGAAATTAAAGTTAATTGACGTTGATGTATTAATGAATCTTTTATATGATTTTTTTATAATTGATATAATTACTTTAACTAATAATAACAAAAGAATATGAGATAATCACGTAATTGGAATTGATCGACTATAAAATCTTATATGGAATGTAGACTATAATTGAAATTTGTATTCATATGAATACAATTCAAATTATATTGACTATAAAATCTAATTTAGAATATAAATTCATCACTTTTATTTATTTTACATTTTGACGACCTAATGACTCTATACTTTTTATTACTTGAATTTAGTTTAATTTCTATTCAATGTTCTTCAAAGTAAAAAAATTTAGTATTTAATTTTATCGTGAATTGATAATTTATGTATATGTTTATCAATTTATGCATTACATTTTTTTATGAGAAGTGAGAATTTTAATATAAAAATAATATTTTTCATATATTTTATTCATACGGTCAATAATAAAAATAATTGTCTCTAACTATAATTTTTGTGTTTATCGGTATTTTGTATGTCCATAAATTAGTTCAACTTTTTATATATAATATGAAATGTGATATATAATATCTTATTTTTATATATTATACTAAAAATTATGATGGCATCATATATAATATAAAATCCACAAATACATAAATATTTAGATATAAAATATTCTATTATTGTAGAAAAATTAATCACCATCCGATCTTTTAATATTTTGAGGCATAATTTCATTTATGTTAATATGTCACAATTTATTATACTCTATTCGTCCGCCTATAAGCTTTTCATTTTGTCATTTTGGTTCGTCCGCCTAGGGGTGGGTAAATATACCAAAATTTCGGTATACCGAGCTTTTTATATCGAAAAAATACCGAAATTATCGAAATTTTCGGTATACCGAAATTTTCGGTACGGTAACGGTATGAAAAATGATCATACCACGGTATTTCGGTATACCGAAAAATTTTCGGTATTCGGTATGAAACGGTATATCAATATACCGAAATACCGAAACCTTAATAAAATAATAATTTTATATTATTTTTAAATTAAAATAACTTTAATTATTAAAACATAAATAAAATAAACCTTAAATAATTAATTTCGGTATAAAACAATTTTTCAATATTTTCGGTATGAATTGGTATACCGGTATTTCGATATGAAATGATGATTCAATATTTTCGATATGAATCAATATACCGAAATTACGGTACGGTATCGGTATGAATTTTTACATACCGAAAATTTCGGTACGATAACGGTATAGATTTTTTCAATATCAAAATTTTCAGTATGATAACGGTATGGTCGGTATACCATACCGAACCACCCCTACGTCCGCCTATAAGCTTCCTATACCATTTTTGACAAATATCTTTTAATCTTGATACTTACACTCCACTTTATATCTTACTTTTTCTCTCTATCACTCTCTTTCAATCACATCACTTGTACTGTATATATTATTTAATCACTTTTCTTAATCCATATGCTCAAAAGTAACGGGAAACTTATATGCGGACAAAGGGAGTAGTTAATAATGGTATAATGAATCATCTACAGTGGAACCAAATTAACTCATATAATGTAACACCTATTATTAATTGCACATATTATTTTATCTCAAAATTATTGATTCAAATAGATAATCTATCAATTTATCTTAAAAGTCATTCTAATACACCATTGCTTTCTCAAAATTATTGATTATAATAGATAATATCTACTTAATTTGTCTTCTAATAAAAGTTCTAATAATCATGATATATAATTTAAAACAATGATCAATGTTAGATGACACTTTGTAGTCTGTGGTTGATTTGACCGGTGATAATACATGTTGAAATACATGCAAGAGATTCACTATTCAGAAAATTGATGAGTTTAAATGAAAACAATGCTGAGATTGTTGAACTAGACCTCAATGATACATGTGATCACGTACAATTATCACTTAGAATGTAAGTGATAACTTTTTTAAATTGATTAAAATATAAAGACAAATATATTTACTAATAATACTCCATCCGTCTCACCATAAGTTTTTCCTTTCTTTTGGGTGTTTTGATTAAGGAATATGATAAAATAATAGATAAAATATAAGTGATGTGATGATGAGAGAGAAAATAGTAGAAGAGTATAAGATAAAGTATGATAAAATAATAGATAAAGTATAAGTGATGCATGTTATTTAAACTAATTACTCTTTCTTATAATTATCTTATATTAGAGAATGAAGCACCACATACTCAGAGAAGTACTATCTCTACTTCAGAAAAAAAAAAAAAGTTATGTTTTTTGTCAGAATTTGACGTTTTAGGTGGTGTTTCAGTTCAACCCCTCACGAACACTTCTAATGGTATTCTTTTTGTTTAATTAGTTCAATATAGTAGAATACAATTTAGTTTATTATATTATTTTTAAATGTCACATTAATTTTATTTATTTTTAATTATTTACAGTATTTGGTTTGAGGTTTTTAATGTCACATAATTTATCTTCTGATAAAAGATTTAAAGACAACGATCAATGTTAGGTGAATCTTCATCGTTTGTGGTTGATTTGACTGGTGATGATACTGATATTGTTGAATTACAAATAAGAGATCCATTATTCAAAAAATTAATAAATTTGAATGAGAAAAGTCCTGAAATTGTTGAACTAGAACCTAATGATACATGTGATCATGATAATCACATAAAATGTAAGTTATAACAGTTTCATATATTAAAATATTAAGACAAATATATATATATATATATATATTAATCATTTTATTTTTTTAATATTATCTATATAAATGTATTTATATTTTAATATTAAGTATCCTTTTATTGAACATGTTTTAACGTTTGTCTTTTTTTTATTTATTGCAAAGTTGTTGACTATTGGGATATTGTGGTGTAATGTTCTGGTATGATGAAAGGTTAAAGTCCGACCAAGTTTCAGAACGACCAAAATTCTCATTGTGTTGCACCAAAGGAAAAATACAGTTACCATATATGTCTCAACCTCCTCCAATTCTTCAAGAACTACTTTGGTGTAATACTGCAAAGAGCAAATATTATTTGGATAATGTTCGTGCTTTTAACAATATGTTCTCCTTTACTTCTTTGGGTGGGAAGATTGATAGAAGTGTTAATACCGGAGGCGCTCCACCGGTGTTGCGCTTACATGGACAAAATTATCATAGAATGGATGGTTTATTGCCATCAAATGGATCTCAACCAAAGTTCGCATAATTGTACATTTACGACACTGAGATTGTATTTCCAACATAATAAAGGTTGTTAGGTATTTTTATTTCAATATTCAATTACATAATTTTTTCTACGTTCTTTTTTATATTAATCTTATTTTTTGTTAATAACAAATCGGATCTAGACATCAATACATTACATGCTAAAATAGTAATGAGTCTTAAAAATATGTTGGATGGTTATAATGTACTTGCAAAGTAGTTTCGAGAGGCTAGACCTTTTTTGAAGGAAATTCTCATGTGAGTATGAGATTGATTGCTAAAAGGGGACATGATCCTATAAGGTATAACTTACCTACTATGTTTGAGGTTGTTGTTGTGCTTGTTAGTGACTTTAATCAAACTCTTAGTAGTTGTAATATTGTTTGCAATGTCCACTTCTCTTCTCATATGGTGAGGATGAATATAGAGAAGATATTTCGTTTGCTATATCTGCAGTGCATATTAATTAGAGCTAGAACGCGTAAGTCTGTTAATTTTATATATTACTTTGCATTTTGACACCTTCTACGATTTTATCTTAAAAAAGACTCACTCAACAATTCATTGTTGATGCCTATACTATGTTTGAGCTACGCTGTTACACTTAAATACATAAGGACACTTCAATCAGAGCTTTGAAATGTAGAGTGTTCAGGATGCAGTTTTAGATGGTGAGACAGATGCACGTGCATTGGAAAAGCGAGTTGTTTTGCCACCTTCATTCACTGGAGGTGTACGCTACATGGTTCAAAATTATCAAGATGGAATGAAAATTTGCAGGTGGGCCGATTATCCTCAATTTTTTATAACTTTCACGTGCAATAAAAAATGACTTGAGATTGTACATTTTTTAAAACAGAAATGACTTAATCCTGAAGACCGTCCAAATATAATATGTTGAATATTTAAAATTAAACTTGAAGGATTATTAAATGATATTCGAAAGAAAAAAATATTTGAGAATGTCAAAGCAGGTATTTAAATTTTTTTTTATTTAAAATAATAATTTTATTGTCATTTAATAACATTTTATCTTTTAATATTTTTTGTCAATTTTATCTGCAGTTCTTTATACTATTGTCATTTAATAACATTTTATCTTTTAATAATTTTATTGTCATTTAATAACATTTTATCCCAATGAAGTTTGTATATATTTGATCTTGCTACATGAGATTTTTATTATAATTATTTATTTTTTTCTTATGATTTTTTTAAAATTGTTACAGTTTCCATCTGGGAATGATATTGATCTCATTATTTCTGCTGAGTTACTTGATAAGAAAAATGATCGAGAGTATTTTAATATTGTTTGTGATTTAATGATTCACGGTCCTTGTGGTGCTGCAAATCCAAGTTTTTCTTACATGACCGATGAAGGTTCATGTACAAAACATTTTTCTAAAAGATTTGTTTTCGAGTCTTCTATTGATAAATATGTTTATCATATTTATAGGTGAAGGGATGATGGAAGGACTTTGAACAAGAAGGGTTATGTTTTGAATAACAAACACGTTGTTCCTCATAATCGTTATCTTCTTTTGAAGTATGGTGCACACATCAATATTGAATGGTGTAATCAATCAAGATCCATAAAATATTTGTTCAAGTATATCAATAAAGGAGATGATCGTGTTATTGTATCATTTTTTGAAAGTAATGAACAGTCTGGTGGAAAAGCAGATTTAGATGAAGTTAAATTGTACTATGACTGTAGGTATATTTCTCCATGTGAAGCTGCTTAGAGAATTTTCGGGTTTGAGATTAATTACAGAAATCCTCCAGTTGAACGTTTGGGATTTCATCTTCCTAATAAGCAAACTATTTTATTTGGTGATGGTGCATGTTTGGAATCTATCTTGGAAAGACCATCGGTAAAGCAGAGCATGTTCTTAGCTTGGTTTGAACTCAACAAGAATTCTTCTAAAGTAAGAAATTTGACTTATGCTGAAATACCACAATTCTTTGTATGGAAGTCGAAAACTAGAGAGTGGATGAAATAAAGAGAGGTTTTTCAATCGGCCGTATTTCTTACGTTCCTCATGGTTCTAGTGAGGCACATTACTTGAGAATACTCTTGAATGTAGTTCGTAGATCTAAATCTTATGATGGTTTGAAGAAATTCAATGGAATGATTCATCCAACATTTCGGGAAGCTTGCTTTGTTAGAGGTTTGTTGGACTATGATAGAGAATATGTTGATGGTTTAGAGGAGGTTAGTCGTTGGGCTTCAACATCTTCGATGAGATCTTTATTTGTTACGCTACTAACATCAGGTACGTTGGGTGGACCTTATGAAGTTTGGGAAAAGTGTTGGAGATATCTCTTTGATGATATTTTTTATATTAGAAGAAGAACTACGCATTTTTTTAGGTATTTTTAATTATTTTTTTTATTTTATAATTTAATTAAATTATAATTATTCAACTTGCAAATTATTTTAAGTCAACTGATCAATTAATTACTTTAAATTATTTTTAATTTATTGAAAATTTTGATTGATTAAATTATTTCACATAATTTAATATTAACCTTAAAAATCAAAATTTTAGGGATACAATAAATTTTTTATAATTGTAAATTTTGATTGACTTTTAAAGTTTTTTTTTTATAATTTTAATTTTAAAAATAGAAAATATTAGATAATCTTTTTACTTATTTTATCAATATTATCTTAGAAAAATATAATTAATAAAAGATAAAAATTTAAATTAAGATTTGATTTGAATACGTAGTTCAGACAAAAATATATATATATATATATATATATTAATATTTATATATTATCTAAATGAATAACACTTAAAATAATTAATTTATATAACTAAATCAATAATAATTATGTGTATTAGTGGAAAATATTCATATATTTATATTAAATTAATTTTTCATAATGTTTTAATATGTGAAATTATTTTTTTTGAAACATATTTAAATGATAAATAATAATATGATTTATTATATACTTATTTATCATATCAAATATAAATGTCGATTTAATTGTATTATTCTTTAGCATTTTATAGTAATTTAATTATTGTATTATTCTTTATCAAATAAAAATTATTGTATTATTCTTTAGCATTTTATAGTAATTTAATTATTTTGTCGTATAAAAAATATACATATATTTAAATATTAGACATTAATTTTATATATTTGTATATTAACTTTAAATTTATATAGTATAATACATTAATTTAATTAGATTTTAAAATTAATAATTTAATCTAAAAAAGATATTAACAACATCTCACCATTTTTTATTTTATCCATTTTTTATTTTATTATTTTTTAAATTCGATATAGTACAATAAATATTAGTTAACAATAATTCATTTTTTACTTATTATAATATATATATATATATATTAATATAAGTTAGTTGTATTATTATAAAATGAATACGACATTATAAATAATATTTTAAATTTAAAATGTCGTCACATTTTTTAACATATCAATCCGTGCGTCAGCACGGGTGCCCTACTAGTTAGATAAATATGCGTGCAATATTCTATTTATGCACAGATGACCGGTTTGCAACAGCCCTACCCTTCTTTTAAAAAAAAGCCTTAATCATGATTGTCCTCTAACCAATGTACCGCGTGCGTATGTGTACATCAATTCCTGTTCCCTTTTTTGAAGTGACTTTCTCTCTCCTAAAAAATACCAGATTTGGCGTACTCCCAGCCAAAAATAAAACCTCTTCATTCTCTTGGCCCATTAATTCATGGGCCCATTTCTATGGGTTTGACTATATGCACCTCCATTTCGGAGAGATGCACTCACCCGATAGATGCACCGCCCAAAATTTGTCAAAATGGAGGCACCCTCCTAACAAATTGTTCTAAATTCCCCTTTCTTCTTTTTTTCTATAAAATACACAATTACTTCACACACCCTCCCAAACTCTAATTCTATCTTCCTCACACTTCATCTTCCTCCCTGTCACGCCCCAATTTTCATAAATGTTAATTTTGCAAAAATACTTACACAATTAAAAATAAAGGGCATGAACTAGAAATTTTAACTAAATAAATGAGTTTTACAAACTTATATACCAATAACATCTTGAATAGCAGCGGAAGACTCGAGAAAATAAACAACATCTCAAAATGATTTTTAATTAAAAAGCCTAAATATTAATACACTTGAATTTTAATTGCTTAAATTCATAAAATAAAATATGACGATTTGACAGACATCCACCGCCTCTCCTCGCCATCAACTCATCAACCTGAATCTGAAATGTTAAATGTATGGTATGAGCAAAACCACTAGCTCAGTCTGAATCTGAAATGTTAAATGTATGGTATGAGCAAAACCACTAGCTCAGTGAAGTCACTTTGACAATATTAAATACAACATACAAATAAAATGTATAATCACATAAAATCACGTAATTTACAAAAAGTCACATAAGCACCTTTCATCTCACATAAACACTTTTCATCATACTTTTGATTAATTCATAATTATGTTTCACGGTTTTCCCAAAGATCTCTTTTAAATCCCACTTGGTCCCCCTCAAAGACCTATTTTCAGCCCCGAGTTCTTTTCTTGTGCACGGCGGATCCCCCAAAGATCTCTTTTCAATCCCGGGTTCACCGAGGACCTCTTTTCAGTCCCGGACCTCTTTTAAGCCCTTGGCCTTTCATAAACTTTTACATTAAATATTCATTCACATTCTAGAATATTCATTCACATTCTAGTCATATCACAATGCACATAAACAGTCTATTCATATGAAGCAATTAATAAAGGCAAAGAAACCACACCTGAAATTAATGTCTTGAACTGAAATTAATGTCTTGGAAAATAATCGCCACCTAAAGTAATCGAATAATATATTTTAGAATTATTATTATTATATTTGAAATTCAGTAATATTGGTATTACTGTGTTAATAGATTAATAACATTTTAATGAAAAATTAATCCGGACATACTGATTGGAAAGATTTGGCTATAAAGATTTAATAATAATTTACTGTTAGTAATTGAAAAATAGTAAACATTAGTGTTTTTGAAATCAATGCAGAAGATGATTTGAGTTATCAAAATAAAATAATTTAAGTATCATCATAAAATAGAAGATTGAATTGACAAAGAAGAAGAGGTGATTTACTGTTTGTTTTCGGCAGAAAGAGGGAGGTGCGACATTGCTGATGAGAGAAAACTCGAATTTATTGTGAGAGTATTTTCTGTAAATTGATTTATGAAAATACCATGTATAAAATAGATCAATAGAATATAATTTTAGTTGAGAAAATTAAGAATTTTAGGATATCTCATATATATCTCCATCAAATAAAACAACTTAGAGAAAATTGGGGAAAAGATCTTAGACGAATAATTATATTTTATATATTCTTATATTTATATATATTGGAAAATCTATTTTATTAACAATAATAATAGTAAGCAGATTTGTACGTGTAAATATATATACTCAAATCTCTTAATTAAATCTATAATATCTCTAACACTATAATATTATATATATATATATTTATTTATTTTATTAAATATTAATATCTTATATTTTTATTAAAGCTTATATTAAATTTTCGGGATGTTACACTCCCCATTCCCCGTCGTCGCCCCGTCGTCGCCGTCGCACACCACCATTCACCGGCAGCCTCCCTCTCCCTCGAGTTTGCCGGTGCGAGGACTCTCCTCCATTTTGCCCGCCCACACCGATCTTAAAAAACAAAAAAAAAAAATTATGTCAGCGACCGCCCCTGTCCATCGGCAGTCCATCCGCCCCCTCCCCGTCCATCCGACGTCGTCAGCCTCCCTCTCCCGTCCATCCGACGTCAGCCTCCCTCTCCCTCGAGTTCGCCAGCGCGAGGACTCCCCTCTATTTTCCCCGCCCACCCCGATTTGTAAAAATAAAAAAAAAATTGCCAGCGGCCGCCCCCGTCCATCCGACGCCATCAATCCCGCCGCAGCCTTTTTTTTTTTTTTAATTCGACCATGTATTGTTTTTTTTTTTTTTAATTCGACCATGTATTGTGTCGATCAATAAGGTTTTTTTTTTTTTTTTTAATTCGACCATGTATTGTTTTTTTTTTTTTTAATTCGACCATGTATTGTGTCGATCGACCTTTGTTGGTCGACCATATATCCTTCCGTCGACAAAATGAGGATATATGGTCGACACTGGCGAAATTAAAAAATTGTTAGTTTTTCTAAGTTTAAAATTGTTAGTTTTTCTAAGTTTTGATAACGGTGTTAGTTATTAGTTATTGGGTTTGATAATGGTGTTTTATGGATGAATATGGTTGATTTGTTGAATTTTTTTTATTTCTTGCTACTAGAAAAAAATGGTGACGGCGTTTGATCGGAAGTTTAATAAATAAACTAAAACTAAAAGGGGAGTGCATCTCTTCTAAATGAAATGAAAGTGCATTCACTAGTATGCTTTATTTATTTTATCTCTTCTAAATGAAAGTGCATTCACTAAAAGGAAATGAAAGTGCATTCACTCAAAGGAGTGCATCTAGTATGCTTTATTTTAAAACACGAGGCAACCCAGCATCTTAACTAAAACCTAATGTTCTTTTATTTTTTTGTTAACCTTTTGAATAATAGAAACTTCAAAAAAGTAAAATTAAAATAGTCTTAAAATAAAACCCATCACCAACTATCTGTGTAAAACCTGTCCTTTATATACAAGTGAATTTTCTAATCTATGATACATCAAATTTTTTTTTAAATATTTTATGAAATAACTACTAGAAAACTATACATATATTTACAAAAAATAATCAAGTTTTTAAAAATATTTTATGAAATAACTAGTAGAAAATTATACTTATATTTACAATTTGGTCTTATGCACTAAAATAGACAACACCTAAAGTGTGAATGAGGAGGAGCATATACACAAAGACGAGATAAACTCCACAACTTTTCACCCCAGAGGTGAAATCTTAAGAGATAAAAGACCTTCCAAATACGACATTCTTGAAGTGTCATCCCTCACCGGACCAAATTGAACACCTCCCAAAGACGAAGCTTCTCATCCTCTCCCGCAGACACCACAGTTACGCCATCCGTGCTCTGCATGTCACTTCGTAATTTTCTAATCTATGATACATCAAAATTTTAAAATAATCAAGTTTTTTAAAATATTTTATGAAATAACTAGTAGAAAATTATATTTATATTTACAAGATATTAAAAAAATATATTTTAATGAATAAGATTTGTTTTATACTCTATATATGAATGAAATACGATCTTATATCATTCCAGTAAAAATATATATATATAATCACACAAAATTTATATTTTTAAAAAAAATATTTATTAAAATAAAGTAATAAATATATATATATATATGTATGCGTTTGAGTGTCTCACATTTTTTTTATTAATTATAAAAATAATTTCACATGAAAACTAAATTTATAAAATGATACTATTTTTGTCCATCAAACATGTGCTCACTTTTATTAAAAATTATGTGGGGATAACGAGTAAAAAATGTTGTTGGTAGATATTGAATCTTATTAATAAAGTAGAAAAATACTCAAAATTAACTATTTAAATAGAATAAGCATATTCTTTGTGGACCCAAAAATAAAACTGAGCAAACTTTTATTGGAAGGAAGGGAGTACTAAAATTCAAGTATAAAGAAATTAACAAACTAATATTTATGGTTGGCTATATGAATCAATTATAGAATCACAATAGGTCATATGCATAAATTAATCTTCTCCACACGCTTATTTCAATAAAATTTATATAATTAAAAAAAATAACTCATATAATATATATATATATATATATATATATGTATATATAAGACTTTTTAAAATAATAAAATAGAAATTCTCAAATGCACCATGTGCACCAAATCAAGTTTGGTGCACACGCTGTTAGGAAATAAACACACGCACACGATGACAAAAAGAAAATAACACGAGATTTGTTTACCTAGTTCGTCTTACGACTACGTCTGGGGACGATGTCAAGCCAGGTATTTCACTATGTTTTTCGGATGCTGATTACAATGAGAGAACATCTATTTATACTAGAAAATTTGCGCTAACCCTAGCCCATTAGGAACAAACTTGCTCCCTACTTTAAGCCCATTAGGAACAAACTTGTCATAATTAACCCTAAACCTATTAGGAACAAACTTGCTCCCCACTCCAAGCGCATAAGGAACAAACTTGCTCCCCACTCCAAGCCCATTAGGTTAATTCAGGCTCCACACTCCAACAATCTCCCACTTGGAGACTGAATCCACCATGTAATCATATTTTCTTGATTCTCCTCCCGTATCCGCCTGGCAACGCCAAACCTTATCTTCAAGTTCCAAGGCCAATTGAAGTTAATTATGCATAGCTTCAACTTCTCTAAGGTCACTACCTTAGTAAACAGGTCTGCTGGATTCTCACTTCCAAAGGATCTTTACAAGCTGCAAGATCTTCTTCTCTAAAAGGTGACGAATGTAGTGATACTTCAACCCAACATGCTTTGTCCTTGAGTGGAACGCCGGATTCTTTGCAAGAAATATAACACTTTGACTATCACTGAAAAGAGTGCTATTCTCATGCTCCTTCCCAAGTTCTCCCAAGAAATTCTGCAACCACACCATCTCCTTACTTGCCTCTGTCACAGCTACATATTCTACCTCACCAGTGGACAATGCAACAACCTTCTGCAACTTAGAAGTCCAAGATATAGCAGTACCACCATAAGTAAAGATATACCCGATTGTACTTCTTCTCCCATCAAAGCCGTTTGATGCCAAATCTGCATCCACATAACCCGCCAGCTCCATACTCTTGCCTTTGAAACACAAGGCCTTGTTTGTGGTACCTCTCAAGTATCGCAGGACCCACTTGACTGCTTCCCAATGTTGCTTGCCCGGATCACTCATAATCCGGCTTACTACTCCCACTGCATTAGCAATGTCTGGCCTCGTACACACTATGGCATACATGATGCTACCAATCGCTGAGGCATACAGAACATTCAACATATGGGCACGTTCCTTCTTGCTCTTAGGGGACTCCCTTCTTGAAAGCTTGAACTGGCTGCCCAACGGAACACTCACGGGCTTCGACTCTGACATGTTGAAACTTTCCAGGACCTTCTGAATGTAACTCGCCTGCGAAAGATACACACTTCCTGTCGCTTTATCACGTTCAATCCTCATACCCAAAATTTGTTTGGCCTCTCTGAGATCCTTCATAGAGAACCGTTCGGACAATTGCCTCTTCAACTTATTCACTTCTCTTGCATCAGCTCCTATAATCAACATGTCATCAACATATAGCAAGAGAATAAGAAAGCTTTTGTCAAACCTCTTGTAGTAGCAACAATGATCTATGTGGCATTTCTGGTAGTCGATCTCCATCATGAAGCTGTCAAACTTCATGTACCACTGCTTTGGAGCTTGTTTCAGGCCATGCAAGATCTTCTTTAACTTGCATACAAATTCCACCTTTCCTTTCTCTACGAACCCCTCAGGTTGTGTCATGTACAACTCCTCCACCAAGTCACCGTGGAGGAATGCTGTCTTCATATCCATCTGATGCAACAACAAGTTTTTTGCAGCTATCATACTCAACGCCATTCTAATAGTGGCCAGTTTCACAACAGGAGTAAAGACATCAGTATAATCAATACCATGTCGCTGCTCAAACCCCTTGATAACCATCTGGGCTTTGTAACGCTTGCTACCATCAACTTCATTCTTGATTCGGTAGACACACTTGCAGTGCAAAACCTTCTTGCCCATTGGGAGCTCAACAAGTTCCCAAGTGTCGTTCAATAGAAGAGATGCTAACTCATCATCCATTGCAACTCTCCACTTCCGTCTATCTGCACCCTGCTCTACCTCTGCATAGCATTCAGGTTCACCACTATAAGTAAGTAACAAGTAGTAGTTAGAGGGCGAATACCTATTAGGTGCACGTCGCTCTCTAACGGGTCTTTGCAGCGGATTCTCCGGTGGTGGTGGGGTCCTTGGTTCTTCAATAAGAACCTCTTCTTCATTCTGACTCTCCTTACTCCCATTCGAGTTTGAGATGTCTAACTCGATCTCTTGGGTATTGGTTTTGTCAGAATCTGATGCCTCCAATCTGTTCTTGTACATAACCTGTTCATTGAAAACTACATCTCTACTGCGAATAATCTTTCAGTTATTCTCATCCCAGAGTCTATAACCGAACTCATCACCACCATAACCAATGAACGTACACTTAACAGATTTAGCATCTAATTTAATTCTATCAACAGAGCTAACATGAGCATAAGCGACACAGCCAAAGACACGCAATTAAGACAAATTTACCTCTTTTCCCGTCCATGCTTCCTTGGGTACTTTGTTCTTCAACGGAACTGATGGACCTCTATTAATTAGGTATGCTGCCTTGTTTACTGCATCTGTCCAAAACGTCTTAGGCAACCCCTCTTCAACCTCATGCATCTGGCTCGCTCATTCAACGTTCTGTTAATTCGTTCTGCCACTCCATTCTGCTGGGGAGTTTCTCTCACAGTCTTCTCCATGCGAATCCCATTCTCAGCACAATATTCCTTGAACTCAGAGAGTTCATATTCACCTCCATTGTCAGAACGAAGACACTTTACTTTCAGCCCTGTTTCACTCTCTACAAGAGCTTTCCACTTTCTGAAGGTATCAAAAGCATATGTTTTATTTTTCAGAAAATAAACACATACCTTTCGAGTGGAGTCATCGATGAAGGTCATGTAATACTCTGAACCACCAAGGGACTTCACGAGCGCTGGTCCCCAATATATCGCTATGCACCAACTCTAGCTTTTCTGCCTTCAATGCTCTTCCACCTCTCGAGAAACTCACCTTTCTTTGTTTCCCGAAAACACAGTCCTCGCATAGGCCAACTTCAACAAATTTCAGCCTTGGAAGTCTCCCTTTCGAACACATCACCTTCATCCCTTTCTCGCTCATGTGACCCAGCCGACAGTGCCACAAATCAACGTTGGTCGTAGCTCCCACAAGGTCAATACAATACTTGGGGTTAGATGTAGTATACAACGTACCTTCCTTCTTCCCCCGAGCTACTATCATGGCTCCTCTACTGATCTTCCAATTGTTGTTGCCAAAAGTCACTGAGTATCCTTCTACATCAAGCTGCCCGATGGAAAGCAAGTTTCTTTTCAATCCTGGAATGTGCCTCACACCATTCAACTTCAACATCGATCAGTTTGGTGTGGTTATCCGGATATGTCCTTATCCTACGATTTTAAAGGGCTCATCATTAGCAAAGTAGACTTGTCCGAATTCGCCAGACACATAGTTTTCCATTATTTCAGCTTCACTACAAGAGTGGAATGATGCTTAAGAATCTAACACCCACGATTCTAGCGGACTACTGACACTCAAGACCAACACGTCTCCAATATCATCTGTGGTTGCATTTATTGTCTTCTTCTCATTTTGTCCCTTCTTGTTTTTCTTGGGTGTTGAACAATGGTTCTTGTAGTGACCAAACTCATCACAATTCCAGCACTGGATCGAGTCTTTATCTTTCTTGGATTGACTATTTCCTCTGGATTTTGATCTGCCACGATTCTGCTTACCCTTCGATCTGCCCCTTTTTTCCTTGTTCAGCACTGACCCTGAAGTGGATCCAGACTCTCTCCTACGAACCTCCTCGCTAATCATCAGATCCCTCACTTGGTCAAGCTTCAGTTTGTCTTTCGCGGATTAAGCGCTAACTGCAGTTATTGTGGCAGCCCAACTATCTGGCAAAGAAGATAACAAAACTAAATCAAGTACCTCGTCACTGAATTCAATCTTGACAGAACACAACTGCCCAATCATCATGTTGAACTTGTTCAGGTGTTGTTGCACGGGTGTGCTCTCCGACATCCTTAGATTGAACAACCGTCTGATCAGGTGAACCTTGTTCGCCGTTGTGGGCTTCTGATACATCTCCTCCAAGATCTACAGCATCTCCCTTGCGGACTTGGCTTTAGTCGTGTGGTAGGCTACGTTCATGGACATCGATAAACGTATCGCACTCTTCGCCTTTCTGTTCAACAGATTCCAATCCTTTTGTTCCATCTTTTTGGGTTTCTCCTTCTCCTCTAGGGGCACATACAGATCTTTACCGTAAAGGTAATCCTCGATCTACATCTTCCAAAATCCAAAATTCGATTCGTTAAACTTCTTGATTGAAATCTTCTCGTCGCTCATCGTGATTGCTCCCTTTGAACCCGAGGCTCTTGATACCAGTTGTTAGGAAATAAACACACGCACACGATGACGAAAAGAAAATAACACGAGATTTGTTTACCCAGTTCGTCTTACGACTACGTTTGGGGGCGATGCTAAGCCAGGTATTTCACTATGTTTTTCGGATGCTGATTACAATGAGGGAACATCTATTTATACTAGAAAATTTGCCCTAACCCTAAGCCCATTAGGAACAAACTTGTTCCCTACTTCAAGCCCATTAGGAATAAACTTGCCATAATTAACCCTCGGCCTATTAGGAACAAACTTGCTCCCCACTCCAAGCCCATAAGGAACAAATTTGCTCTCCACTCCAAGCCCATTAGGTTAATTCAGGCTCCACACTCTAACACACGTTTTTGTTTTAATCGTTACTTCTATTGATCTCCTTTTTTTCTTCTCTCTTTCTTTCTCCTCTATTTCTTCTCTAAAATTATTCGTAGAAAGTTTGTTTCTTTATAGCATACTGAACCGGTTGTTCTACGATGACGAAGCGTACTTTGCACTTGATTTCTCCCGCTTCGATGCCCTATTCTCCATCGCCAAAAGGTTCAATTCCTCTCATAATTTTGTAATTCTTTTTCAGTATTCACCTTCCGAATTTTTACTCTTTGTTTGTTGGTATGTGTAATGTATGTTTCGGTGGGATTAGGTTGTGTCATATGAATTTGTGCCTTGTGCAATATATATGGTTGGTGGGTATGTATTTCTTCATCTTGACCATTAATTTGTCTTAATTAATTTTAGAATTTCAACAATTGGTTAATTCCATTTGTTCCTTTTTTGCCCGTAAGTTGTTTGTTGAATTTCCCCTTTGAGATTTCATTATGAATATGATTTTTGCCCCTTTTCGAATTATGTAGATGTATGATTCATGTATTTTACAACTCTAAAATACACAACTGTAAGTATACAGTGTATATCGTAGTGGAGTAAGTACAAGATCGATCCCACGGGGAAGTGTAGTGTAAAATTGTATTTTGTTGATTAAGTTCTAAATAAACAATGATCGAAAGTTTGAATGTTGTAATTACCCCTAATTATCTACCAATGTGTCACAAGTAAACAATCAAAGAATAATAAGAAAATCGATCAAGTATGCTCTTGCGAATCACGAAAACACAAGAAATATGATTAAAAATCAATAAAGAAAAATGGAGGTTCCAAGGCATATGTCACACTAAAGGGTCAATTTATGATTAAAAGCCCATTTAAGTGGTGATGTGGTTATTACTATAAGGTTGATCACTAAATAATGAAGTAAAAGTTCTTTCGATCCAAATAATTCAAGAGAAATGTCACACAAACTAGTATCTCTACCTAGAATGCATAATAAATCCCAAAAAGGCTTCTAAGATCATCTAATACCCTCTCAATAATTGATCATCTCTCGAGCTCACAATAAATTGGGCCGAATGCTTAAATACGATTAATGAAAAAGATTTCTCAATCCAATTTCAATTAATAATAAATCAAACATATTATCATGGCCATTGACAACATGTCTTGCAATGAAAGTTAAGCATTCAAATATAAATAAACAATACAACCACCAAATAAATAAGAAATCAATTCATAAATATCATCCAAAGTGTAAACATAGCTCTAGAACCAAAAGTTTTCTAGCCAATCAACAACATAATCAAAATACTACAAAGTTTAATGATTAAAGCAAATAAAAGTAAAAGAAAGAGAAAGCTTAGACTAATGGATGGTGGGGAATGGAATTCTCAAGCTCTTGATTGCATCATTGCTCAATTTGATGGAGATTTGAAGAATTTGATGAAGAATCACCCCAAGTGTGTGTTTGTGTGTTAAGAGTTCTTGTGGAAGGGGTAATTCATGAGAAAAATCTGATAGTGGGGTATTTATAGTGTTGGGGTAGGGTTTAAAATCAAGTTTTGCAAGTGTGTCCTTGAAAATAGGAGAAAATACATGAAAACCGCCGAAACAGGGGTTGCTCGGCCGAGTCATAATGAATTTGATGATTGCAGGCCAGCAGTGACTCGGCCGTGGCATGGACTGTAATCTCGGTTGTGGCATGGCAAAAACTCCAACTCGCAGTCCATCACTCCAACTCGGCTGAGACTGCACACTCGGCCGTGGCATGGTCTTTGTTGGTCCTGTAAGGAGTATATAACAAGTGTATGGGGGAGGGGGGAATACACTTGTATGCAAATCTTTTCAAACTTGATCAAGTCAGGATTCAGCAAGGTTGTCCTAGACAACTCTTTTGATATGAATAACTCTTAGAAGATAATCAATATACCAAGTACTATTGAGTACTTTACTTAGTTAAATAGCTATCTAAATGAGTTATATATGCGGAATAGTGGTTGGCCCTTTAGTTTAAACTCCTTTTAATTCTGAAATCTTTCTTAACACTTAATCTGTTTTTCAGGGAACTTGTCCCAAAACAGTTTTGCACAGTATTGAGTATATGTCTTTTAAGATCAGTTTGTGTGCTTGTGAATGAATGTGTTGTTTGTATGAAAGTACGTGAAAGTAAATCAACACAAGAGTTATAGTGGTTCAGAGACTCAAGCTCTTACATCCACTTTCCCTGATTGAACATGATAATTCCTTATCTCTTGGAATTACTTGTTTTATAGTGCCAAGGTGCACTTGATCAACCACACCACTCCTTGGTGCCTTGATCCCTAGGAATTCAGAGTCGTAGTACTCTCCCACAACTCAGAACTAAACTGTTCTTCTCTCAACAGTCAGCTCCTTACACTTCTACTACAACAACCTTCTAACTTTCTCTAGAAAGGCATAAGGGTTGATGTTGGTTCCAACTAGGTTGAGATATCCTTTACAATGAGCTCAGTGTATATGATAGGATATATCTCTAAGTTTTGTATGATATAAAATGAAGTTCAGCTTAGGTTGAAGTGTTTGGGAAACTAAGAATGTTTCTTAGAAAGATTGAAGTTTCCTCAGCAATGTAGGTTATGTTCTTTGTAGATGGATGTTAGACACTTCAAATGGTTTCCACACTTCTGTATTTATAGAACAAATTGAGGTTATGTCCGTTGGAGAGACAGCCTCAAAATGTCTATATTTGTCTTCCTTGAACTTTGCAACTGGAAGACAGTTTCTTGAAAGTTACATGTCCTTAATTTGGGAAGTAAACGACTGTTTGCTCTTTGTATTGACTTTGAAGCACTCTTCCCATTGCCTGACTTGAAGATTCACTTGATCAAACATGGACATCACTTCTGATCATTGGTCCTATGATAAGGACAACTTTCCTTATCATCTGGACAGTTCTGCTTATCAATATCAGCAGACTTTGCTTATCAGCAGTGTTGGCTTGGCTCTTTCAGATGACTTGGCTCATTCTCTTTCATAGCATATCTCTTGATGGTCATTGATCTTTCATGGTTTCAGATCAGTAGCTTTAACCTTATCAGCACAGTTGGCCTTTACTTGAAACTGTTCTGTTTCAAGTGTGCTGAGACATCTCTGCTGGTTAACTCTTCTGGACTTTGACATATACATCAGTATACTTGGTCTTGATGATGTATTCCATTCAATTGATCTTCAGAGAGGTTGTCTACTACTGAGCTGACTTGATCAGCACAGTTGTCCATTTAGGTACTTCAGCAGATTTGAGATCAATTTGATTCTTAGCCTTGAGGGGACTTGATTCTTGTAATCTTCTAAGCATGTGTTCCCCCTCAACTTGTGCATCTAAATACATTAAGAGCTGTCTAACATTCCAGCTTCTCAACTAACCTTTAACTACATGTTCCAACATTCCTGAAACATGTTCATTTATATTTGACTTATCTATTTGGCATGTCTTAAGTGGTTTTGATATCTTAATCAAAATTCTCATTTTATTCCCAACAATTTCCCCCTTTTATATGATGCCAAAACCTATTCAATCTATGCAAAGGTGACTTGACTACACTTATTACATATAACTTCAGTAGATGTGACTATGGTCAGATTTCCTGAAAGAACATGTTAGTGTAATCACAGTTTAAGTGCATATAGGTTTAAGTCAGGCAAGTTGAGACAATGAGATGTTATCTCTTGATTTAGAAAGTATTCAACTATCATTCATATCATTTGAGCATTACAAGCATGTTGATAGTCAAATAACTTATCAGAGCATGATATCAGAGAAATTGCATTAAAAATAAAGATATGATCAGAGCAAATTACATATAAAACATATCAGCAATCAAGAGCAACTTTCAGCATAGTTATCCAATTCAGCAACCATGAGCACATAAGCCTCCAATTTAGCAGGCATGGACAATTTAGTAGTTTCAGAGGTTATCTTCAGGAGGTGACACCATTCCATATTGTGCCCAAACCCTCTTCTTTAGTTCCATAGCCTCTTGATTGGTTCCCTTGGGTCCAAAATTTATTTAGCCTTTTTCAAAATCTGAATGAATTCCCTGAAGATAGCTGATTGATCAATGTAGCCTTGCTGCTTAGGAGGCATGTAGATGATTGGGTCAGGGGCTCTGAATTCAATTCTTGATATATCTGCAGCAGCAAGAAGTCTTTGGTAAAGTTCCATGTGGTTATCAAACATGAACTGAGTAAAGATGGATTCTAAGTCTTCTCCCATCCATCTGCCAATCCATCTGCCTATGACATAGAAGTCATAAACAAACTCTCTCTTGGCTTCTTCCCAATCATTTATCCATGTCTGGATATTTGGTATCCATCTGAATCAACAACTGGGGCTTCAATTTTTTGTAAGTAGCCCTCTTCCTTCTTGGCTTCTGAAAGTTCTCTCTTCTTTTATCTCTTGCTCTATTTGCTTCCATCAACTGCTCCATTTTCTCTTGAGCCCTCATCATTGACAATTTTTGTTGAGTTTCAGCATCTTTTCCAAAGCCTTCCTCAAAGAGCTTGGATGGATCATCAACAAGAACTGGAGCTCTCTTCTTTGGTTCAGCTCCAAAGCCTTCTTCAAATAACTTTTCAACTTCATCTATTGATTCAGCAGCTTTGGTGCCTTCAACAGTTTCAGCTTCAGTAGACTTGGCAGTTTCAGCAGTTTTGTCCTTTTCAGCAGCTTTGGCCTTCTTAGAAGTAGGCACTTCTTCCACTCTGAATTCAGTAGGTAGGTCTAAGCTGTTAGGGAAATCATTGAAAGTTTCAGCTTTCCTCTTGTTGTTATTGGCTTTCTTGATTTTCAGAGCTATTGCCATTGAGTTTTTCAGAGCTATTGTCAACTGTTCTTCCTCATCCAAATCTTCTAAGTTCAGAAGTGTTTTTCCTTTTCCTTTGGATTCTGGCATCTGTTCTTTTCCCTTGCTTGCTTTACCTATTGTCAAGGCACCTTTGACCCTTGCTCTTTCTCTTTCTCCCTTTTTGGCTTCATCAAAGCACTGGGGCTTGAGATCACTCATTGTGGAGGTCATTAGGGACTGTGCCAGATTCAGGGACTTCATCTCCTCAAGCAAATATACATTCTCATCATGTATATTTTGCATCCTGTTGGTCCCTGAACTGTAATATCCGTGAATTTATAATACTTTTAAGATTTTAAATCCTGAATCCTTGTCTCAAGTCCAACCCAATTCGAAGCCCAGCTTTTACTTAAATATAAATATGAAATTTTTCCCTAAACACATTTAACATTCACTAAATCACAATTTCGATAACACAACTCTTGGATCTGCCGCAAGTACTATCGGTAAGTTTTTTTCCTAATTTTCTTTACTCCATTTAATTGTGATTACTGTTCATATTCAGTCCAATGAAGATCAGTTTTTGTTATTCTTTCTTTATAAATTAAACTATGAATTTTTAATTGAGAATCACAGGTATGATGATGAATACGCGGGCTTCAAGAATTTAATCTAAATTTATCAATTTAAATTTATATTATTTGATTCAAGTATTTATTTATTCCCCAAAATCATATTTCCAAATTTTATGTCCTAACCCCAAAGTCTTCACGCCACTCTATACCTTTCTGGTTAATTCTTATATTTATAAATTTGCTTCTATTTTTATGAATATATGGTATTGAGTTATATACACGAATATATTCTAGGTTTAATTTTATTATTCATGTTATGCGAGGATCGCTACGAGAAGGATTAAAGTTACCCTTGCTTCATCAAACATATTCCACTTGACTTTGAGGTGGGGATTTCTATCATTCTATTTGTCATTATTAAATGCGATGTGTGATTATTTTGATATTCATGTGAAATATGATTTTTAATTTATTATGTTTGCCACTACTAAATGTGTAAATGTCATATGTGATTATTTTAATGTTCATTTGACCTTTATAGACGAGGATAGGTCATCTGACCTTTATAAACGAGGATAGGTCATCTGACCTTTATAAACGAGGACAGGTCTTCTGACCTTTATAAACGAGGATAGGTCTTCTGACCTTTATAAACGAGGTGATGACATTGAACTATTACATATTGAGTTAATTATACATGTTATGGAATTGTTATGGAATTGTACATGTTAATATGAATTGATGATTTAATTGCTTATTGTATTTAGTTTTGACAAATATGTCCCCACTGAGTTGTGGTTTGCTCACCCCTTATTTAACATTTTCAGATTTAAGGAGATGATGGCGAGGAAGAGCGGTGGATGACAAAATTATTATTGTTTAATAAAACCAATTGAGCTTGTTCAACTCTTTAATAAACTATTCATGAAATATTGAGACGTTGTGGTTCCCTATATATTTAAAATTATTTTAAGTTTCTATTTTATTCTTTAAACTTCCGGTGATTGTTAATTATTTTTTTATTGTAAAATATTGTAAACTTCATTTCTTAAGTAAAAGTTATTTCACGCCCTTTATTTATTTAAATTGCAAGTTTTTAGTAAAATCTTCTCAAGCAAATATACATTCTCATCATGTATATTTTGCATCATGTTGGTCCCTGAACGAGTAGTGAATGGGATTAAAGTCTAGAGGGGAGGGGTGAATAGACTTTAAAACCTTTTCAATTAAAAAGTTGGAAACCTCTTCTGATTTCTATGTCAGCTGGACTGCAAGTCTGCTGGTCCAGAAGACTATAGTTATCTGATAGAGTGTTTTGTATGCGGAAGTAAGTAGGCCTTTTATTTAGACTCGTTCTAGTAACCTTTTGAAATAACCAATTACTTGTTTTTATGAAATACTCAGCTGAAGCTGGTTTGAAAGATATGGCCTTGTTTGTAAAGGTGTTTCAAATCACAATATGCACTATAATAAAGATAAGTAAACTGAAATGTAAAGTGCAGTAAATAAATAACACCGTATTTTATAGTGGTTTGGATATACGTTCCTACGTCCACTGTCACGTTCCAAACGTGATATTTAATCCCTTTAATTTCCCGAAAATTACAAGGGCTTGTCCTTTATAGTCCCAAGAGTAAGACTTTGAGATCTGGGCAGTTCCAAACTGCTACGTTATCCACAAGTGATTTGTGAGCACTTGCACTCTTACAGGGGTTCAAAAACTTAACCTTATGGTGGGGGTTTTGGGGTTTTTGAATGGATCCAACTAATGGTTCAAGCTTATAATTTGCTTAACCACTATGCCTAAATCAAAGGATATACAGTATGTATTGGATTCAGGTTCTTTGGTTGGATGGGGAAATAACTTAAGAGCTAAAAGAATATTCTAATGTTTTTCTGGGCTCTTGAGAATTCTTAATAGAGTATTGCTTTTGGCTTGCTTGATTAGCTTTTCGAATTCTTGCGTTGTATTTCCGTACATTGTTCTTCCTCATCCTCTTGTATTTATAGGGAGGATTGCTGCAACTAGCCGTTTGATAATCTTTCCTTGTGTGCTTGATTGATTCCTTGATTCCAGCCGCTTTGATATTGATTGCTTCAAATCTGGGATCGTGTCAATCTTCTAAGTAAGGTAAGTCTTCATTTGAATTTCACAAGATGACTTTGGAATCAGCCGAGTCTTTGACGAGCCACTTGTCTACTGATCTTCTCTTCTAGTTGTTTGGTAAACTCGTCTGGCTTAGTGAAGTTTGTCTTCTGATATCAGATGAGTATTTGCTCTCCTGATCTGGAAAAATACTTGTGCTGACTTCGGCCTTCTTCGACTTGGACTTTATCAGCTAAGAAGGTATACAAGCACCTTACTTATCTAATCTTCAAGGATCTTCTAGTCTTCATATCTTCTACTCTTCATCTCTTAAGATTACGCATGTAAGCTTGGATTGTGCTAATCAGCTGAGATTCATACAACTGATCACACAAGACTAGTCTAAGCTGATCTATACCGATATCAGCTGATCCTATTATATATATATTTATAAACTCTAAGTGTTTTGGCCATCAAAACTATTCTATCATCAGATGGGGCTTAGGGTGAATTTATATCCCAACAATTTCCCCCTTTTTGATGAAGCCAAAACTAAACTTGATAAATGCTCTTAATGAATAAGATAAGAGTTTATAATTAAATCTTTGAATGAAGTTTCTGATGAAGACAATGAGAATTTATCTTGTAAGTAAAAAGAACTATTACTTGTATAAAATATAAGGAGTTTTACAGATTACAAGTTTTAGTATCTTTGAACTTCTTGAGTAGTCTTCATCAGGTCTTCAATTGTTCAGATGTGGTAGGCAAGGTACAGACGAGTGCGAATTTCTTCAATGTGCTGCAGGTCTGTAACATTTTCTTCAATGTAGATCTTCTCCAAAATTCTTTTGACTTCTATCATATCGAGTTTTCCAGAATCCAGAGTAGGTGCCTCCTAGACAGGATCTTCAGGGGTTAGAATTTTATAGCCTAGTTCTTTGGCTGACTTGACTGTTTCTGTCCAGAGCACTTGATCTTCAATTTCCATGAACTGAGAGAATTGAAGAAACTCTTCTTCGTAGGTGGGGAGAGGGCCAAATTTTCTCACTATGTGATGTTGAAGCTGCCATTTCTTCTTCAGAGAGTACCATATTGGTAGCTCGTCTGGAAGTACCAGCATATCCACATATGTGCTGTTAGTTACTCGAGCATTTTTTTCATTTTCTTTGTCCTTCAGTGCTTTCCTGAGTTTGGCCAATTTTCTCTCAAATTTTGCTTTAACTGCCTTCGCATCATTGAGCTTCTTCTGCTTAAGCTCTTGAGCTTCAAGCATCTTTCTTTTCTTCAGCTCTTGAGCCTCTTTCTCTTCTGCTGTAGACTCTGCTGGGACTGATACTTTCTCATCTGCCTTTCTCTTCCTTGTTATCCTCTTTTCAGCAGTTTGCTCTTCTGGGGCAGTGAGTTGCAGCTTCTTAGCACCTTGGACTTCTTCTAGAACAGCTTCCTTTCCTTTCCTGTTCTTGATTTTGCTTTTCAGACCTCCCAAGGTTTCAGTCAGGTCATCTTGAGCTACAACCAGTTCAGCCTGCTGGGCAGTAGATTTTTCCAGAGCGTTTATCAACACATCTTCCCTCTTTTTGGCTTCAGCAAGAGCAGCCGCAAAAGGTTTCATGACATTTAGGATTTCAACATGAAGGGTCTGCTTGAGAGCCATGGCATTCACTCTGCTGACATGAGTGAGGTGGTTGATGCTATGCTCCGGAACTTGAACATGAGAAGTGGAGGCAGATTCTTTCTCCAACTGAGCTGTTAGAGATTCCAATTTGTCTGCTGTTTCTTTCAGCTGAACCCTTAGTTTCTCATTCTCTTCAGCTGTCGTTTTGAGTAGAGCTTGTCCTTGTGTAGCTATAGCTTCAGCATCTTCAAGCCTGGTTTTGTAGATGGTTTCCATGCGATTTGTTTCATTGGCATAGAGATCAGCAAACATTTTGGTTCTGTCTGCTGTTTTCTTCATTTCAGTGTGGAGATACTCTTCTATCTGATTATGGAGTGTCTCACCGAATTTGTCATCAATATCATGGATTTGATTGGTGAGACGAGTCCTCTGCTCCTGAACAACTCTTTCAACATATCTGGCAAGTTGTATGCCTAGTCCCTTCTCGAAGTGCATGTCTATTGCTTCCTTGACCTGAGTGCATATGTCTGCTCTATAGTCAATAGACGAAGTAGAGGGTGAGGCAGTACCTTGTGGTTGGTGTTGTGGAATGTGAGTTATGTTTGGATCTACCACCAACGCTTTGCCTTTCTCTTTTGCCGTTAGATAACCTTCATTCAAAAAGTTTGCTGTGGCATCAACCAGATGAGCAAAAATTCTTCTTTCTTTTTTATTTGGTTGATCGATGAAGTGTTCGAGCTCATTTCTAGGCATGAAATGAGTTGGAATTTGCAGGACTTCTTCTTTCTTTTCTCCTGCCTCAGCTGAGTCATCTGTCTGAGCTGTGTCAGCTGTCTTTAGCAGATCTTTAGATTGATCAGGATCTGAAGTGGTCTCTGGTGCAGAAACTGCTTGATCCTCAGCAGTGGACTTTGAAGTGGAGGTAATTCCTAGAATCCTCTCACAGGTTCGGGCCAGTGCTTCTTCAGGTAGCAGTTCAGTGAATGATTTAACTTGAGCAACTTCTTTTTGCTCCATTTCCCAGTCTAGAAAGTGAGCTGCACCACCTATTCCTTCCATGACCTCTATAAGGTCATCTACCTCATCCCTTCTGAGTTCAATCCAAGTACATACCCTGAGTACTTGCTCAGATTGGATTGAATTTTCATCAACTCCAGGCACAGTAGACCTTAGCAGATTGGCTATCCTTAATCTCATTATCTTTTCCCTTGTGCACATTGGATAGTGCACCATTTTAAACTGAGACTGAGGTTGAGGAGGGTCTGCTGATGTCAATTTTTCTGGATCAGAAGAGGTATTGGGGTTAGGGTATTGGTTTGTTGGAACGGTTTCCTCTACTGTGTGAGTATCAACAGGGATTTGGGAAGTGGTATTTGTGGGGTCAGTTGCAGTTATGAGGCTAGGGGAGTTAGGTTTCTGAGTTTTTTCCTCTGTTGTGCAAGAGTCAGCAGAAATTTGAGAAGTAGTATTGGTGGGGGCAGATGGTGTTATGGGACTTGGAGATTGGGGTTTTTGGACTTGTTCCTCTGCTGTGTGAGTATCAGCAGGGATTTGGGAAGTGATGTTTGAGGGTTCAGAAGGGTTGACAGGATCAGCAGGGTCAAAGGAGGATATTGGGGCTATATTCATTGGGGAAGAAAGTCTGGATTTCTTTGACTTCTTGGTGAAAGAGGAGGTATTCTTCTTTCTCTTCTGACTCTTAGATAGTTTGGAAGGAGTAATTGTAATAGAAGGGTTAGAGATACCTGCCTTTTTCAATGGAGATGCAGATGGAGTAGCATCTGAATCAGATGGAGAGATGAGCCCAGATCTGATCAGCAACCTTCTTTGGGCTAAGGTCTGATTGTGATCATCATCATCAACAACAACCTTCTGATGGACTTCCTCATTCGTGTGTGTTCCTCCTCTTCTTCAGCAGACTCAGCAGAGTCTTGCACAAACTCTTCCTCTTCAGCTGCATCTCCTGTGGATGCTTCAGCTAGTTTCAGCTTCTCTTCCTTCAACTTTGCTGCCTCAGCAAGAGCTTCCTTCTTCAAGTACCATTTGGATGAATGGAACTTCTTTGCTGGTCCCATCTTGTAGTTCTTGGGGAGTATATCTGGAAGAATTATACTCAGCTTGTTGACAAAGCTGACAGTGGATGTGACTCTCCATTCCTTCGATTGTAAGTCCAGAGACACCTTATTTGCTTCAAGAGCAATTCTGTCCATGAAGAGTCCTTGCCAGTCACCATCTATCTAATCCCAAATTGCAGCCATAACTCGAACTTTCAGAGTGGTAACTGCATCATGACTGAAAGTATTTCCTAGCAACATCTTTCTTGCTATATCCATCAGTGTTTGGAATTTTAGATCCAGTTGAGTTTTCTTAACTCCAATGGCTTTGGCAGCCTTGATTCTTCCATTTGTGAACATCTCAATGTATTCTTTTTCTTTTCCCATGATGTAGGTCGAGATGTTGATCTTCCCACTGGTTAGATCAAAGAGATCTTTTAGTACCTCCCGAGTGATCTTCACTCTGTGCCTACCCATGTAACTTTCGACATAAGAACCTTTTGACACAACTTTCGAATAGAAAGCCAGCACATCATGTTCGTAGACATTTGCTGGTGCTGCCTGTAGAAATTCACGAAGATTCAGGTTGAGACAGCGAAGGAGTATTTCTTTGTTCTCATCTGTGTGTTTGCCCTTGAAATACAGAGCATTCTCAGTGAAACTCTTTCCTTCTTTCGACCACTTTGCAGCATTAAGTGTGTCGGTGATCTTGATCTTCTCATTGTAAATCTCAATAATGCCCATTCTGAGTTTTGGTAGAGTAGATAAAAGGCTTAGAACGCTTTGATAGGATGATCTTCAGAACGAGAGTGTTTTAAGAGTGATCAAGAATTTTGAGAGCGAAAGGGTTTTGAAGAAAGACTTTAGGGTTGTTTATATATTCCAGTAAATCTCGAAGAGTGTTTTGATCCAACGGTCAAAAAATAGGTTTTAGAGGAGTAACTCTCAAGAATAACCCTTTCACCTTCAGCCCATGTGTCAATTTTTGATTCGTCGGCAGAATAGTAATTGATTGTTAATGACATCATTACCAAAAATAGTCGATGTGACTAAATTACAGTAATTTTGATCAATTAAGGCCTTTTTCTATAAGTAAAACTCATTCCTTATATAGCCTTCTTCCATAATTACATTCAGAATTAAATCTAGAATGAAATATTTAATCAATTTAGGCTTCAAGTTTTGTTGAATAGGCGTGTTCTGATCAGCAGAGTAAGTCTTCTTATTTCCTTGAGAGGTCTGCTAATTTCTCTTGAAGCGTCTGCTGGTCAGCTGAGTAAGGAGTTTTGAGTAGCTGAGTAAATCTTCTAAGTAATATTGTCCACCTGGTTTGATGGATCTTTCTTTAGTTCCCCCTTAACCATGTGGAACCTTCTTAACCATATGAGGCTGGTCAGCCCAGATGACATTCCATTGGTTCAGGTTGTCCTCACCATTAGATGGGATGTAGCATCTAATTTGTTCTTGTTGAATTTCTTCGCCTCACCTTCCTCTCTTGTAGGAGGGAGAAGATTGGAAGATGCTTCAATGGAGCATGTAAGAAAAGATAGAAGACAGGTCTTCTTGATTAGCTTTGACAAGGTATCCTCTGGGAATAAGCTCTCCATGTTGAACTTCCCCCTGGAGAAGAAGCTCTGCTTGCTTGGTACCTTGTCCTTTGCATCTCTTCTTTCTTTTCTTTTCAACATGAACTTCTCTTCTTTCTTTTCTTTCCAGAGCAAACATATGTTGGGTGACTCAAGTATGCTTTGCTGCATCATCTCCATCTGTTGGACAAATCTTCATCACCTTCACCCACGATCTTGGTTGAGGGATGATGTCCATGCCATCTTTCCTTGCAATTTTCTCCATTCCTGAAAGAGAATAAGTGTTAGCAATTTGTGTTGGTTCAGTAATTCTCATGAATGCCTCCTTTTATAGAGGTAGAGATGAGATAGTGGGAAGAAAGATGACAAGAATAATGAGTTGATAGGTCTGAATATCTGAAAAGATTACTTCTTAAGATCAACAATGTGATTCTTGATCTAAGGGTTCATATTTAAAGATGTTCAGACTTTATCCATGGAATGCAGAAATTATAAATTTGAGCATGAGTTATTTGAAGTCCGTACTCAATATGTATATTGTTGAGTCGGTTAGGTTGGTGTATTAATCCAACCAAGTGTTGCTCAATAGTATACTGTATATATGTATAGTAATAGAGTATTTTATGAAGAATAGTTTATTATTATACATATGTCTACATTGCTTGAGTACATTCTCCAACTAATTTTGTTCATCAGATGAGTATTTGCTCTTATGATCTGGAAAAATACTTGTGCTGACTTCGGCCTTCTTCGACTTGGACTTTATCAGCTAAGAAGGTATAAAAGCACCTTACTTATCTGATCTTCAAGGATCTTCTAGTCTTCATATCTTCTACTCTTCATCTCTTGAGATTACGCATCTAAGCTTGGACTGCGCTAATCAGCTGAGATTCATACAGCTGATCACACAAGACTGGTCTAAGTTGATCTATACAGATATCAGCTGATCCTATTATATATATATTTATAAACTCTAAGTGTTTTGGCCATCAAAACTATTCTATCATCAGATGGAGCTTAGGGTGAATTTATATCCCAACACATCCTGTCACTGCTCATGCTTAGGAAGGCAAGAACAGGCTTCATCTTTTGCTCAACAACTTGCTCCATGGTTGTCTTCAGGGATGCATCTAAGCTGGACTTGAGTAGACCAGTGAGGTTGGCCACAACAGATTCAACAATTTTGGCCATCACTTCCTGAGTGAACTTTTCTGAAGCTTCTTTCACCGTGGCAAGCCTCATCTCCTCTGCCCTTTTCTTGCCAATTGATTGCTTGACAACCAATTTGAGAGCCTTGACATTCTCATTGTGGTTGTCTAGAAGCTGCTTCTGATCTTTCTTGACCTCATTGGTGAACTTGTCCATACTCTTCTTGGCCTTTTGCACTTTAGTAGAGATTGTTTGTAATCCAGACTCTACTCCACTGATTCTTACCTCAATAGTGGGTAGCACAACTTCTTCAGATCCAATAAGTCTCATCTCTACTGATGCAAGTTTTCTGCCTTGCTCATCCAATGCTTCTGAAGTTTCAGCATGGGCAGATTCCACTTGTTGGACCAAGGTGTCCAACTTTGCTGATTGCTCTCCAAGGATGGGTTGAGCCAAACTTGTGTTAATTTGTACAGGAGCATTTGTGAAAAGTTCACTAGAAAATATTTGATCAAGAGTGATACCTGCAATATCGGAAAAATCAAACTTGTTAAGTAAATCACCCTCATCACCCTCTAATTCTTTTTCATAAGGCCCTGATACATCAACAACATTCTTCTCATTTTCAACTTGTTCTTTTCTCCCTTCTTGATTAATAATCTCACATTCAAGGTCAGGCCTCCTCTCATCAAGAGATTCTTGAAGTTCAGATATGACTTCAAGAATAGTCTTTTCTTCCACACTTATATCACCCTCATTTTGTGGTACACTCACTATCTTAGTGATGACTACATCTCTCTCCTCCTAAACTCCCTCTGATTTTTTAGTTATACTTTCCTTTTCAACTCCACCACCTAAACCTGTAGTTTCTACACCCTCAATAGGGTTCATAGAAGGCAGTTGTTGGGAGATCACAGTGCTTGGTTCTAAAGCCACTAAGTCATCCTGAATGGTTAAGAGATGGTCAGTGTCCAACTCTGCTGACACTGATGAGGTCTTAACCAAACCAGCTTCTAGTGGGAAGGCCTCAACATCATTAAGCTTTGCCTTGGGTTCAGATGAACCTTCATTGGCTGATGCATCTTTGGCTGTGTTACCATCTTTGGTCAACACCTCTGAAGATACAGAGCCCTTCCTATGATAGGTTAGGTAATGGATGGTTGGTTCTTTGGGACCGGGGGGGGGGGGTCGGATCTGTGGGATCATCATTGTTGTCATCATCATTAGAACTGCTATCAGGGTGCTTGATCCCTTTAGCAATTCTATCTTTTTGTTCAGCAACTTTGTCAGCTACAAGTTTGCAAAGACTTCCTCATCAATCAGGAAGCTTGTCTTTTGCACACCAGCAAAGTGTAGCAAGCTGCTCTCCTCAATCTGCCACCAATTTAATCCCTTATTTTGTATCACATGAGCAATCTCCATGATGGTTCTGTCTTTGATTTCCACTAAAGTTCTTAAATCATGGAAATTCTTCTGAAGTCTTGGAAATTCAGCAAGAATTGGATACAAGCTATCCACAGTAGCCTTGGCTCCACCTCTGAGCATACCTTCATAGGTATACTACTCCTCATCTCCACTGGATTGGGGACTTTGGGTTATAGGGGAGTTGGCTCTGGGTTCAGTAGGATTGGCTTTAGGAATGGCTTCAGGGATATTGGGTTCAGCAATAGGTTGTTTAGGTGCTTTTGAGAGCAATGGTCCTGAAGGGGTTTTGATTAAGGGAGTAGGCTCTAACAAGGCAGCTTCAAGGAACTTTGAATAGTTGAGCATAGAAGAGTCAAGGGGTGATAGCAGTCTTGACTCATCAACTACAATATCAACAAACACATCAATTGGCCCACTTTGTGCAGCTTCTTCAGGAGAATATCTCTTGGTTAAGTTCAAAGGGGTGATTGGTTGATCTTGGGGGATTCTATAGGTATCAGGAGAGTTGGGCTCAGGGTTTTAAATTTTAGGAAACTTAGATTCTGGAGTTACAGAATCAGGAGCGTTGGACTTTGACTTAGATTTTGATTTTATTCTACTCTCAACTCTACTTTCTCTTAGAGCTAGTTGCAAAGTCTGCTCCTCCTGCAACTCTTGCATTTTCTCAGAAGGCTTGACCCTTCTCTTACTTGCTCTTGAGCTTCCACTGCCCTCCTCAGGGACAACTTCCCTGACTCTCTTTTCACCCTTTTTCTTCTTGACCACCATGGGAAACTTTTCCCTTATCTCTTCAGAATCTGATGGCACACTCACACCTTCTTTTGATTGCTTGACTTGTAGACCCAAGAAGAAATTCATCAGCCACATCATTGACATCTCAAACTTGCTTTGCATGAGCTTTGAAAACTTTTCACAAAGCTTTTCATTTGGAGATCCAAATATGATGTCATCAACATATATTTTTACAAGCAAGATGTCATCTCCTTCACGGATTCTGAACAAGGTTCTGTCCACTGTCCCTTTGACAAAACCATGATCCAATAAGAACTGTGATAGGGTATCATACCAAGCTCTTGGAGCTTGCTTGAGTCCATAAAGAGCTTTCTTCAGTCTGTAAACTTGGTTTCCTATTTCAAAACCAGGGGGTTGCTCTACATAGACTTCTTCCTTCAACACTCCATTTAAGAAAGCACTCTTGACATCCATTTGATAGACTTTGAATCTTTTGTGGGCAGCATAGGCTATAAATAACCTTATTGCTTCAAGCCTCGCCACTGGTGCAAAAGTCTCATCATAGTCAATGCCTTTTGATTGATAATAACCCTTGGCCACCAATTTGGCCTTGTTTCTGACTATCACATCATTCTCATTCTTCTTGTTCTTGAACACCCATTTGGTTCCAATAACATCTTGATGTGAAGGTCTATCAACCAGCTCCCAAACATCATTTCTTGTGAACTGGTTCAGCTCCTCTTGCATGGCTGTAATCCAGTTTGCATCTTGAAGAGCTTCATCAATGTCTTGGGGTTCCTGTTCTGATAAGAAACAACAGAACAAGGCACTTTCACCATGAAACCTTATAGTTTTGACTCCTACACTTGGATCACCAAGTATCATATTAGTTGGATGGTCAGATAACCAAGTCCTTCTTTTTCTGATCCCTTCAGTAGAGTTGTCCTCTACTAAGGTTGAGTCACTAGGACCATAAAATTCAGGAAAGTTTAAGGCAGGATCTAATTCAGGATCATATTCAGGGGTGTTGTCCTCAATGTCATGGACATTGGAATTTTCAACATTGTTGTTTCCCCCTTGAATATTGGATCCATTAACTACCTTAGTAGAGTCTGCTTCTTCATTGGTAGTTGTTACCTGATTATGAATAGGGATTGGGTCATTCAGTTCATCATTTCCTCCAGGGAGATTGCCTTCAAGAGTGTTGTCCAGTGTAATGTTTTTAGGAGGATTGGCCTGGACAACTTCTATGAACATAGTATCTTTGTCTTTTAGTCTCATTCTGGTTGTTCTTTGTGTGATGTCATCAATTTCCAGGGATTTATTCCTGCTCTCAAAGATAGCTTCATCAAACACAACATGAGGTGTTTCTTCCACAATAAGGGTTTTACAATTGTAGACTCTGAAAGCTCTACTAATTTGGGAATATCCAAGAAATATCACTTCATCAGCTTTGCTGTCAAAAGCTTTCAATTGTTCTTTCCCATTGTTGTGAATGAAACACTTACAACCAAATATATGACAATAAGATACTTTAGGCAGTCTTCCTTTCCAGAGTTCATATGGGGTTTTGCCTTGAACCTCAGTTATCAAACATCTATTTTGAGTATAACATGCAGTGTTTATAGCTTCAACCCAAAACCTCTTAGGTATGTTTGAATCAGTAATTAAGGTTCTAGCAGCCTCTTTAAGAGTTCTATTTCTTCTTTCAGCTACCCCATTCTGCTGAGGGGTTCTAGCTGCTGAAGTTTCATGGGCAATTCCATTTTAAATGAAATACGCATGGGCAATACTCATGGATGTATGAATTAATGATCTTATCTTGATTATGTTAAGGTTTTTCTCATTTGATAGTCTCTTTAATAGTTCAGGGAGTTTGACTTGAGTTTCCTTCTTATTAAGGAGAAATACTACCCATGTGAACCTAGAGAAGTCATCTACTACAACCAATGTGTATTTTCTACCATTTATACTTGCATGGGTAATTGGTCCAAATAAGTCCATATGTAACAATTCAAGTACCCTTTCAATAGATATGACTGGTTTGCCTTTAAATGAAGCTTTAATCTGTTTTCCTTCTTGACATGGTTTGCAAACATGTTATTTAATGAAAACTTCATTAGGCAGTCCTTTAACTAATGCATTTCTAGCCAGCTTATTCATGGAAAAGTTCAGGTGGTTTAGCCTTTTATGCCATAACCAACTTTGTTCATTTGAGCTCTTGGCAATAAAGCATGCCGCATCAGCAGACTTGTCCCAGTCAGCAAAATACACATTCCCTTTCCTAGTTCCAGTCAGTAGAGTTTGTTGAGTTTTATCTTTGATTAGGCATTTATTACTTGTGAACTCAACATTATATCCTTTATCACATAACTGACTTATGCTTAGGAGATTATACTTGAGACCAGCCACATAAGATACATTGGATACCTTGATATTACCAATTATCAAGGTACCATAACCTTTTGTAGTTGCTTGTGAGCTGTCTCCAAATGTGACATTAGGGCCTTCTTGTTCAGTAAATTCAGTGAGGAGGTCTTTGTTTCCAGTCATGTGCCTTGAACATCCACTGTCCAAGTACTATGCTGTCTTTTTGTTCATGCTCCTCAGCTTCTTGTGGCCCTTTGGTACCTGCAATGATCAGGCTTTAGGTACCCTTTGAATTTTGGGTCCTAAGAGGTTAGTTGTACGTTTAGGAACCCAAACTTGCCTAATTACCCTGATTGATTCAAGGTGGCTAAGTTGTTTTCCTCTAGCATCAACATACACAGTTTTTCCCTTAAATGCCTTTGGGAAAGAGTGTGTGAAAGTGCTGACTCTGTAAGTTTCAGGAGAGTTGTCATCTCTCCTGAACTTATGAGTTCTTTGTGCTACTTGAGGGAATCTTTGAGGATGGGCATATAGATGACCATTACCCTTTGGCATGGAGGGTTTTGGTTGTCTCATTTTATTGTACCCTTGAGGAGAGTTGACCATAGGTCTGTTCAGGTGAGGTTTCCTCAGGAGAATTGGCCTAGGCTGAACATACCTTGGGTAACACCTCTGAATGTTGTTCAGATGAGTTGCCCTTCCATTGGGTCTACTCTGCGGAACACCATTCCTCTTGTATTCAGGGACTTTGGCCATTTCCTTAGGTATGTGCCTTTTTCCCTGAAATACTTGAGTGGGAACTTCTTGCATTTTGCCCTTTCCTTTGTTCAGTGGTTGAATTGATTCATTTTCAGCTTGTTGTGCTACTGACTTAACAAAGACTATCTTAGTGTTACTTGTTGAGGCAACACTAAGACAAGGTGAAGATTCAAATGGATCATATCCCAATCCACTCTTTTGAGCCATAGGTCTTTGGAAGCTTTGAATTTCCTCTATTGCTTTAGAGGATTTATTCATTGCAGACATCTTAATTCTCAGGCTCTCTTCACTTGATTTCAGAATATCATATTCACGTGAGAGGTTATCAAATTTAGCTTGAAGAATTTTAAGTTCAAAGTCCTTTCTCTTCTGAATGAACAATTGCTCATTAAGCTGCTTTTGTTGGTCAACTATCCTGAGAGAAGCTTCATCAAGTTCTCTCAAGACTTGTTGATACAACTCAGTAGACTTGACATCAACTACAGATTCAGAAGGTTTTGCAAGTTCAATAGATAGTATTTCATTTTCTCTCACACAATTATCATGAAATTCTTGTAACATATTGAAGTCTTCCATCAACTTTCCAAATGAGAGTTTGAAGTTGACATCATTAGTGTTCAATGATTTAAATGATGGTGAGCTAGAAGTAGAAGATACCTCATCATCTTCTATAGCCATGTTGCAAACATCATCATCATCACTGTTAGAGAATAGTCCATCATCTGAGGAGTTGAAGCTTTCATCACCAGCCATCATGGCTTTTCTGTTGGTGAACTTCTTGTCTCTTTTAGCTTGCCTCTCCTTTCTTTCTTTTGAGCTGAGTTCAGGGCAATCATATTGAAAATGCCCCTTCTTTTTTCAATTGTAGCACAGGTCTTCATCATCATCTTTCTTTGATTCATTTCTTCTTCTAGATGATGAAGGTTCAAATCTGCTGGACTTTCTCCTATCAGAGTACTTGTCCTCTGATCTTCTTTCTTCAGGCCTTTTGTCCTCAGCCTTGGCTTCAGGAGAGTTGTACCTTCTCCTGACCTTGTTATCTTGGTAGAATTTCTTGTATCTACCAAACCTTGAGTTGAGTTTGTCAAACCTCCTAGCCATGAGAGCTAGGAGTGAGTTTGATGATCTTGGAGTGGACTGCATATCTGGTTCAACAGCTTTGGCTTTGAATGCCACCCCTTTAGTTGGTAAGGAAGATTCCTCAACTGGCTTTCTTCTGTTGAGGTCAAACTCATAAGCTTTGAGTTCTGAGAAGACTTGTTGCATGGGCATGGTGGAGAGATCTTTTGTATTCTGCATCATTACAGAATAAACATCCCACTTTTGAGTGAGACTCCTTAGAATCTTGAGTGCAATTTCTCTCTTGGAGTACACCTTGCCCAATAAGTTGATCTCATTCATAATATCAGTGAATCTACTAGCAAATTTATCAATGTACTCATCAGGCTCCATTGTGAATTGTTCAAACTTCTGCACAGCAACTTGGAGCTTATTCTTCTTGATCTTTTCAGTGCCCTCACACATTTCAGCAAGGGTGTCCCAAATTTCTTTGGCTGTTGTGCAGTGGTAGACTCTCCCCATTACTGCATCTGGAATTGTTTGATAGAGAGTGTTCATTGCAAGATAATTGAGATTATGTCTCCTTCTCTCTTAAGTGGTGAGGTCATCTTCATCTTTGGGGATCTCATCCCTTGTATCATCTCTTTGAGCATCAATGATTCTGGGGTTGATTTGTGTGAACATAAATGTACCCCTAGTGATGACTCTCAGCATCTCATTGTGGAGACATGCAAGATGAGCTTTCATTCTGATTTTCCAGAAGTCATAGTGTTGATGGTCTCCACAGCATGTGCAGCTTGTGATGGGATATGTGGTTGACAGGATCTGGAGCCATAGTGTTGATGGTCTCCACAGCATCATGTGGAACAACATCATGATTGTTGTTATTGTTGTTAATGTTCTGATTCTGATTCTCATTGTTGTTGTTGTGATTGCCCCTTGCCATATCTCAGATAAGAAGGGTTAGACAACAAATGCTAAGATTTCAGAAAGATCAATTCAGTGACCACACTAAAATATGTTTTTGAAAATCAAAAATGGATTTTCAGAGGCAGTGGTCTTTGAACCCCTGCTCTGATACCACTTGTTGGTTGGTCCTGTAAGGAGTATATAACAAGTGTATGGGGGGGGGGAACACACTTGCATGCAAATCTTTTCAAACTCTTCTGATATGAATAACTTCAGCAAGGTTGTCCTGGACAACTCTTCTGATATGAATAACTCTTAGAAGATAATCAATCTACTAAGTGCTATTGACTACTTAGTTGAATAGCTATCTAAATGAGTTATATGTGCGGAATAGTGGTTGGCCCTTTAGTTTAAACTCCTTTTAATTCTGAAATCTTTCTTAACACTTAATCTGTTTTTCAGGGAACTTGTCCCAAAACAGTTTTGCACAGTATTGAGTATATGTCTTTTAAGATCAGTTTGTGTGCTTGTGAATGAATGTGTTGTTTGTATGAAAGTACGTGAAAGTAAATCAACACAAGAGTTATAGTGCTTCAGAGACTCAAACTCTTACATCCACTTTCCCTGATTGAACAGTATAATTCCTTATCTCTTAGAATTACTTATTTTATAGTGCCAATGTGCACTTGATCAACCACACCACTCCTTGGTGCCTTGATCCCTAGGAATTCAGAGTCGTAGTACTCTCCCACAACTCAGAACTGAACTGTTCTTCTCTCAACAGTCAGCTCCTTACACTTCTACTACAACAACCTTCTAACTTTCTCTAGAAAGGTATAAGGGTTGAGGTTGGTTCCAACTAGGTTGAGATATCCTTTACAATGAGCTCAGTGTATAGGATAGGATATCTCTCTAAGTTTTGTATGATATAAAATGAAGTTCAGCTTAGGTTGAAGTGTTTGGGAAACTAAGAATGTTTCTTAGAAAACTTGAAGTTTCCTCAGCAATGTAGGTTCTGTTCTGTGTAGATGGATGTTAGACACTTCAAATGGTTTCCACACTTCTGTATTTATAGAACAAATTGAGGTTATGTCCATTGGAGAGACAACCTCAAAATGTCTATATTTGTCTTCCTTGAACTTTGCAACTGGAAGACAGTTTCTTGAAAGTTACATGTCCTTAATTTGGGAAGTAAACGACTGTTTGCTCTTTGTATTGACTTTGAAGCACTCTTCCCATTGTCTGACTTGAAGATTCACTTGATCAAACATGGACATCACTTCTGATCATTGGTCCTATGATAAGGACAACTTTCCTTATCATCTAGACAGTTCTGCTTATCAATATCAGCAGACTTTGCTTATCAGCAGTGTTGGCTTGGCTCTTTCAGATGACTTGGCACATTCTCTTTCATAGCATATCTCTTGATGGTCATTGATCTTTCATGGTTTTAGATCAGTAGCTTTAACCTTATCAGCACAGTTGGCCTTTACTTGAAACTGTTCTGGTTCAAGTGTGCTGAGACATCTCTATTGGTTAACTCTTTTGAACTTTGACATATACATCAGTAGACTTGGTCTTGATGATGTATTCCATTCAATTGATCATCAGAGAGGTTGTCTACTACTGAGCTGACTTGATCAACACAGTTGTCCATTTAGGTACTTCAGCAGATTTGAGATCAATTTGATTCTTAGCCTTGAGGGGACTTGATTCTTGTAATCTTCTAAGCATGTGTTCCCCCTCAACTTGTGCATCTAAATACATTAAGAGCTGCCTAACATTTCAACTTCTCAGCTAGCCTTTAACTACATGTTCCAACATTTCTGAAACATGTTCATTTATATTTGACTTATCTATTTGGCATGTCTTAAGGGGTTTTGGTATCTTAATCAAAATTCTCATTTTATTCCCAACAGTCTTCCACTCGGCCAGGGCATGCAAAATCCCAAAGTTGCAGGTCGGCCTCCGACTCAGCCGAAACTGCACACTCGGCCGCGTCGCAGCCTCAAACTTGTTTTGCTCGTAACTTATGCTTCTGACCTCCGATTGACTCGATTCCTTTTTCCATTCCACTCCATTTCTAGAGACGGATCCAACGGTGCAATCATCTCTACGGTCCAGTGAAATGTGGTAGGTGTATTTCTCCCAAATCCTTCGTTTTTCCTACAAAATCGACAAACCACCACCTCTCTCTTATTTTGACCAAAACACTCATAATCAACCCATAAATCAATGAAATCACAATCAAAATGAGCTTCACATGTGCATAAAAAACGTGTAAATTTCACTCGAATCAATGTATTCTCCATAGATTTAGAAATAAGCCTTCCTTAATAGTTGGGAGTTCAGTTGATGATGTGGAGGTCCTTTTGATCCGCTCTAAAAAAAGTTCAAGATATCAAATGTTCCCCTAGGTAATTTTTTTATTATGGTGAAAAAGGCTAAAGTTAATTTCGAATGGTAATTTTGTTACTGAAAAGTGTAGTTCTTTCTTATTGAAAAGTGGTAATTTTGTTATTGACAAGTGGTAACCATTATTATTAAAAAGTAGTAGATATTTTAATTGCAACACACCCCCTACCCCACGAGTATAAATACCCTATTTTAAAATTTGTGGTCATTCATTAACCATTCTCCAAGCAAAACCCACACACTTACACACATTTGAAGGTGTTTGACATTATCTTCTTCATTTCTCATCATTTTGGAGCAATACTTGGACCAAAAGTTTAGAAATTCTAGTCTCCATCTCCTACTAGACTAAGGGCGACTCGACCCGGCTAACTAACCACGTCCACGTATTTTGGTCGGGCGGCCCACGTGGCCATGGCCGGTTCAGGCCTAAACTCAACCGACTCACCCAACTCGGCCCAATTGACTCATTTTTGGGGGGGTTTTGTGAAACTTCTCAATGTTGAAGGATTTAAATGCAACAAAGACTCACAAACCCTACCCCAATAGTATAAATACCCTATTTTCAAATTTTTTGTCATTCATTACCCATTCTCTAAGCAAACCCCACACACTTACACACATTTGAAGGTGTTTGGCATTATCTTTTTCATTTCTCTTTATTTTGGAGCAATACTTGGACCAAAAGCTTGGAAATTCTAGTCTCCATCTCCTACTAGATTAAACTCTCTTTACTTTATCTTTTTATTTATTTTTGTCATTTAATTTTGTAACAGTTTAGACTATATTGGTATATGGCTAGAACCATTTTGGTTCTAAGGCTATGTTAACACTTTGAATGATATTTATGAATTAATTTATTATTTATTTGGTGTTTGTGTTGTTTACTCCTATTTGAATGTTTGGTTTTCACTGCAAAGTGTGTCATTAATGTACATGATAATATGCTTATTCTTTGTTAATTGAAATTGGATTGAAAAATCTTTTTCATTAATTGAACCCAAACATTCCACCTAATTTATTGTGAAATTGAAAGATGATCAACTATTAGGAGGGTGTGTGATGATATTAGGAGACTTTTGAGTTATATTGTGCAAGTTAGGTAGAGATACTAATTTGAATAATATTTATCTTGAATTAATTAGATTGAAAAAAACTTTTAATTCATTATTCGGTGATCAGCCCTATAGAAACAAGCACAACACAACTTAAAATGAGTTTTTAATCATAAATTGACCCCTTATCTTAATTGAGTTTAATTCACATTTTCCTTGATTTTTGTGATTTGCATGAATTGTTTGATCGATTTTACTTATGACTCTTTTATTGTCTACTTGTGACAACTTTGATAGAAAATTAGGGGTAATTCAAAACTTAAATTTTCAACCACGTCTATTTAGAGATGGTGATCCGACGTGTTCCAATGTAGAACGAAAGCCTCAATATTCTACCAAAGATCCGATCCAAATGAACAATATTCTACCAAAGATTGAGATATCAAAACCCTATCCAAATGAACAACAAGAAAACCTTGAGCCTTGAGGGCATGTTTGTTTTGGAACTCACACATTCGGACGTGGGACGTAACGTCCCCGGGTCTTGTCCTAATGTGAGGCCAACGAGGCGATCGATTCAGGTCCAGAAATATTTCAATTTTTTAGGGGCCCATTTTTTAAGATATCTTTTATATATATATATATATATTATAATATTAATATAACTTTATAAGACGCATAATTAAAGAGAAGTGCTAAAAAAGTAAAAAGAATTAGTAAAGGAGAAGTAATAGGGAATAATGTAAATATATGAATCATATCTTTTTTATTTTGACCATATCTTTGTATATATCTCTTTGATATGGTTTGTTATATTTACCTTGTTTATCTCCTTGTAAATACTTATAAATAGTCATTTATTCATATCACCTCATTAACGTTGATCACATACCTATTCTCACATGATATCAATTTGACTCACCAAAACCCTAATCTCTCTCTAAAGCCTCACGATATATTCCCTCTTCCCCATGACGCCGCCGAACGTCACTCCCCCCACAATCCCTCTCAACGTCTTGGTCCATCTTTTGACCATCAAGTTGTCTTCTTCCAACTATTTAATTTGGCGCAATCAGGTAGTTCTAGTACTGTCCAGCCATGATCTCATCTCTCACGTTCTTGGCACGACACCCGCTCCGACGAAGTCGATCACCACATCTGGTGAATTGGCTCCAAACCCAGCCTACACCACTTGGTTTGAGAAGGATCAGAAGATCATTAATCTTCTTCTTTCCTCCCTTTCTGAAGAAGCCATGGCCAAGGTCATCGGTTGTGACACCTCGCGCTCCATCTGGGTCGCACTCGAGGCAGCCTATAGTCACACCTCGGTCTCCCGTATTACTCAACTACGAAATCAGCTCCTCTCCCTTCGTCGTGGATCCACCTCCGTCGACGACTTCAGCAAGAAGTTTCGTGCTCTCTGCGCTCAACTCGCATCCATCGGTGAGCATGTTTATGATGACGACAAGTGTCATTGGTTTCTTACCGGTCTCGGCCCCCAGTTCGCTGGTTTCTTTGACACTCGCATGGCTATGTCGCCCATGCCTCCTTTCGAGATCTGATCCATCTAGACTTAAACTATGAACAGTTTACTCGATCAATGGACTCCTCGTCCTCGCCCGTTCCAGCATTCTCTGCTTCTGCTCGCTCGGGTAAGCCTTCTCGCCTTAGCAACAAATCCCATAACTTCTCTCCTCAGAATTCTGGTGGCCAGGCAACCACTGGATCCTCGGTTGGTGGCTCGGCCCCTACTCACCGCCCTCCCACTTGCCAGATCTGCCGACAATAGGGGTATTATGTGAATCGGTGTCTGGACCGTTATGCTCGCCCTGCCCCCTCTGCGGCCAATCTTGCTCATGCCCTTGATTCGCAGTGTCATGTCTCGCAACCTCCTGCTTCGGATTGGTTCCTCGATAGTGGTGCATCCGCTCACATGACTCCTCGCTCGGCCGACCTGGACAATCCTCGCCCGTATTTTGATAACGGTAATGTTATTGTTGCTAATGGTTCAACTATTCTGATCACTCACGTTGGGTCGTGTTCGGTCAATAAGGACGTTCGTTTGTTAAATGTGCTCGTCGTACCACATCTCACTAAGAAATTATTATCCATTAGTAAGCTTATTTCCGATTTTCCTGTTGATGTATTGTTTACTAATGACTCATTTTTCATTCAGAATCGGGCGACCAAGCAACCCTTGGCGAGGGGTCGGCATAGTCGAGGACTCTATGCCCTGGAGCAGGGCACTCCATCCTTGGTCGCTGCTTTACGGAGCTCGTCGCTGAAGGTTTCTTTTGAGTGTTGGCATCGTAGATTAGGTCATGTTCCTGTTTTTATATTTAATTTGTTGAATAAATTGGGCTTGTTGTCCCTTACTTCTATTTTTCCCAAATTGGGCTTATGTACTCCGTGTCAATTGGCTAAGAGTAAACATTTATCTTTTGCATTAAATGAGAAGCGAGCATCTCGTGTTTTGGATTTAGTTCATTGTGATCTTTGGAGACCTGCCCCTGTTGCTTCTAATGATGGTTTTTGGTACTATGTCATTTTTGTGGATGATTTCTCCAGATTCACTTGACTCTACCCGTTGCACACCAAGTCTGTCTTCTATGATGTGTTTGTTCAGTTTCACACCTTTGTTTGTAATCAGTTTTCTACCAATATTAAGGCTTTCTAGAGTGATGGTGGTATAGAATTTGTCAATGGTCGCATTCGTGGTTTCCTCGCCGATCATGGCATTCATCATCGCATTTCTTGTCCTTACACTCCTCAATAGAATGGTCCGGCTGAGCGCAAACATCGTCATGTCACTGAAAATGGGCTCTCGTTGTTATTTCAGGCAAGCATGCCTGCTCATTTCTGGGTCGATGCTTTCTCCACTGTTGTCTACATTATTAACCATTTGCCCACCCCTGTCTTTGGGGATAGGTCGCCCTTTCAGCTTCTGTTCGGCACTGCTCCGAACTTTGCAAACTTCAGAACATTTGGTTGTCGCGTATTTCCATACCTTCGAGATTATGCTCTCCACAAGCTTGCTCCTCACAGTGCTCTGTGTGTTTTTATGGGCTACAATTCCTCTCACAAAGGGTTTCGGTGCTACGATTCGATCGCTTCCCGTTTCTACACTACTCGCCATGCTTAGTTTGATGAGTCTGTGTTCCCGTTCTCGGCCAAGCCTGCCCCTTCCTTGCCTGTTGATTCCCTTGAGATCAACTCGTTTTTGGAACCATCGGCTGCTGCTCGCAAGCTTCCTTGTGTTCTTTGTTCGGATCCTCCAGATCTGGTCTTACCTCCTGCTCGGCCAGCTCAAGTGCCTACTGCTCGTCCAACTGATCAGCCCCCACCTGCTCGCCCAGCTCCCCAACCACCTGCTGCTCGACCAACACTTGCCTCAACTCACCCGATGATCACTTGGGACAAGTTTTGGATTTTCAAAACACGGCACATTGTCGACGACCACAAGACTCCAGTCCGCCCTCTCCGCCTCTGCCAAGCCTAAGGGTTTCAAATCTGCCCTTAAGCATCCACATTAGTTGGCTACTATGCAATCTGTGCTTGATGCTTTGCATGCTAACCAAACTTGGGAATTGGTTCCTCGCCCACCTTTTACAAACATTGTTGGTTCGAAATGGGTTTTTCACACTAAATATCTTGCGAACGGTACTGTTGATCACTACAAAGCTCGTTTGGTCGCCCAGGGCTTCTCTCAGGTACCTGGACTTGACTTCTCACATACCTTCAGTCCGGTCGTCAAACCTGCAACTGTTCGCATCATCTTGTGTCTGGTTGTTCGGAATCAGTGGCACATGCATCAACTTGAAGTGAATAATGCCTTTCTTCATGGAAAGTTGACAAACACCGTTTACATGGCTTATCCCCCTGCTTTGTTGATCCTCGCTTCCCCGACTATGTTTGTCGCCTCAAGAAAGCTCTGTATGGTCTTCGACAAGCTTCACTCGCCTGGTTTGTTCGCTTCAGTAGCTTCCTTCAGACCTTGGGGTTTCTGTGTAGTCGAGCAGATCCCTCTCTCTTCTACTTCCGGCATGGTAAAGTTACTTTGTGCCTCTTACTTTATGTCGATGATATTATTGTGACAGGGAGCGACCATAATGTCATTCGACGTTTCATTCGTCGTGTCGAAAAAGAATTTGCGATCAAGGATCTTGGTCGCCTCAGCTACTTCCTCGGCCTTGAGGTCTCGCACACTCCTGGTGGAATTTTCCTCAGTCAGGCAAAGTACGCTCATAACATCCTCATCCGTGCCGAGCTGCTTGACTCCAAACCTGTTTCCACTCTCCTTGCCGCGGAGGAATCTCTTGTTCGCTTCGGGACACCCTTCGACGACCACACTCTTTATCGTTCACTCGTTGGTGCCCTTCAGTATCTAACTATCACTCGCCCGGATCTGTCTTATTCTGTCAATCATGTTAGTCAGTTCCTTTAGTCGCCTACTGATGAACACTTCCTCGCCGTAAAACGGATTTTATGGTATGTTAAGGGCATGATTAACTTTGGCCTAACTTTTGGTCGGCACAGTGACTACTCGTTGGTCGCCTACTGATTTGCCGTGAGATTGCTCAAATTTGTGGATGAATTGTGCTCTAAATATCAAGTTATTCTTGCAAGAATCGTGTGATTGTTGGTTAATTCTTGAAATTTTGATACACGAACATTCTTGTTTGATTTCTAGGTAATACGAGAAGTTTCGAAGCAAACCACGAAGAATTCAGCCGTTGGATCATTCCAAAGATGCAACCACATGAAAGGCATCAAAGAGAGGATCGTAACAAGATAAGAATCGAGCCGATCGGGCATCGGGATTGAGAGTTATGCATGAAACAAGAAGGAGAGGAGGCCACTCGGCCGAGTGACCCCAACTCGGCTGAGACAGAGACTTTTGGAAAGACTGCGCACTCGGCCGAGTGAGCCAACTCGGCCGAATCTGAGAGTTTGAACATTACTACGCACTCGGCCGAGTGATCCAACTCGGCCGAGTCAAGTCCAATGCCGTAGCTCCTGGAATTTCATGACCACTCGGCCGAGTGACCCTAACTCGGCCGAGTCACTGTTAGAAAAAGCGCAACACGTTTTTACACTAAGTCCACTCGGCCGAGTGGCATGACTCGGCCGAGTCACAGAGAAATTTTACCCCACTTCGATTTTTGAGCTAGGGGCACGTGCCAAGCTCAAGGGGGAGGGTATAAAAGGCCCCAAATTCGTTTTTCTTGAGGAGGCAGCCATTGGAAGAAGACACAAGCTCCCTAACATCCAAACTTCACCATCTTAGCTCATTTTCCTTAGTTTAGCCATAGAATTGAGTGGATTTTCATGGTTGTTAATTTGAGTTGTAATTTCATTTTCAAGCAAGGATTGAAGACTCCATTGAAGCACTTTAAGATTTTGTCTACATTTTCAATCAAAGAGGTGATACCTTTACTTTTATTTAAGAATTTTGTGTTATTAAGCATGGGTTTGTTGATTATCTCTCTTTTCTTCCTTAATTTCATAAATTAGCCATGGGCTAAGCATTTTGGTGTTTGGGTGTTGTAGAATTGTGATGAAATTAATGTTTTAGCTTGATTTCAATTGTGGAATTCATTGGTGGGTTTGTTGGTTAGGTTTATGGGTTTTGATAGATCATTTTACAAGAACTCAATTATTAGGTTGTATTGGAAGCTCGATAAATGCAACGAAAGTTGGTTAATCGGGGTAGATAGTATAATCGAGGGTTGGGAATCGAGTGAATGAATTAATATTGGTTTATCGCAACGAGAGTTGGGTAAATTTCATTAGAACCGCATTTATCTACATTAATTGCTTTAATTAACATTTAAGTGATTAGTGAGAAGGCCATAGGAGTTTGGTTGTTAGTATTCAAGTGGAAAAGCATAACTAAGGATTAGTTTAGTTTAATTAGGTAGAGTCGAACCCCCTAATCGTGTGATTACCCGGGTAAGAAAACTTATATTCATCCTCTCGATCCTAGGTGCTTTGCTCGATATATGTCTTAGCGATTGTTTCTACCAAATTCCATCCAATGAATTACACATAGACTTCGACTTTTAACATCGATCCCACACAAGGACGAACACCCGAACACTACCTCTCTCACTTGATTTTTATCATCATATCTTTAGTTATTGCTTATCATTAGTTGTTATTTGTGAGTTTCATATTCAATTTTCTTGCACAAACCATGGCTTTTTCATTATATTCAAAGAACAACATACACACTAAGGCTACTTGATCAATCTAGTCCCACGGATCGATAATTTAACCGGGCCTTACTTTTATTACATACGAACCTCTTGTACTTGAGGGGAACGTGTTGGTAAAATCACGTGTCACCTACTCTGATGTCGACTGGGCTCATTGCACCGACACTCAGCGTTCAACGTACGGTTATTCTATCTTTCTCGGCGGCAATCTGGTCTCTTGGAGTGCAAAGAAACAACCCGCTATTGCTCGCTCGAGCTGTGAGTCCGAATATCGAGCATTCGCTAACACTGCTCAGGAGGTCGTTTGGGTCACCAATCTTCTTCGGGAGCTTGGCCAACTCCAAGTGTCCGCCCCAACTCTCCTATGCGACAACAAAAGTGCCTTATTTTGGAGTCAAAATCCGGTCGCCTACAAGCGAGCAAAACACATCGACATTGACTGTCATTTTATTCGTGAGTTGGTATCCTCTGGTCGCCTCCTCACCCAGTTCGTTCCATCAAACCTTCAGCTCGCCGATGTCTTTACTAAGAGTCTTCCTCGGCCACACTTCAAATTTTTACGATCCAAGCTCTGCGTTCGTCCTCATCCTCAACATCATTTGACGGGCTGCGTTCGTCCTCATCCTCAACATCGCTTGACGGGGAGTAATAGGGAATAATGTAAATATAGGAATAATATTTTTTTTATTTTGACCATATCTTTGTATATATCTCTTTGTTATATTTACCTTGTTTATCTCTTGCGGGGACAATTGTCATGAAATATCAAATCTAGAGTTTTTTCCTCAAATGTTGTGAATTGAATTATCACAAAGGTAAGGGGGAACAAACAGAGTGTTTTTCACAAGTCAAAATTTCCATATCAGAATTATTGCGTCGAATTCCTTCAATTCCTTATTTCCTTATAATAAGGAATTGAGTTAACTTGGTCAACTTAAATCTTAAATATTGAAGAATATTGTTAATCCTAAATATTTAAGATTATTGTGAATAAAAATTTTGACTTAGTTATTTTTTATTTTATTTTTTTAATTTTTTTTATTAATAATTTTTTTTCAAAATTTTGTGTGTTGAAAAGTGTAAGTTTTTTTTTGATAAGTGTAAGTTAATATTACTAAAAAGTGTAACACAATATTACTAAAAAGTGTAACACATTTTTTTATTAAAAAGCTAAAAAGTGTAACACATTTTTTTATTAAAAAGTGTAAGTCACTATAATTGAAAAGTGCAACACAACTTTTAATGAAAAGTATAAGTCATTATAATTAGAAAATGCAAGTTAGTATAACTAGAAAGTGCAACACAATGTTGGGATGTGGATTCTAGAACAAATCCTATTTGGTGATTAAAAAGATAAAAGATGAATTTTGATAAGCCAAAAGTAGTTTGAATATTTTCTAAGTGTTGACTGATCTAGTCTAATTAAGAAGAAGTCATCTTGAACAGACGAGTAGAGTTCACATAAAAGACAAGTGTTATTAAAAGATAAGTACGAATTATAAGTACTTCATATGTGTTATTCATAATGTTTAGTTTGTTATTGAGCTATGATAAACAGTGTATAGAAGCTCATTATTTTCGTATGTAATCGTATATTGATGTATAGATTTTAAGTTGACTAAGATGTGTTATAAAGCTTAAAGTAATGTAATAGTCTTGTTAGGATTAGAATAGTCTACTACAGAAGTTCACACAAGAAGATCAGACAAGAAGACAAGTCTACACAAGTCAAGTATGATCACAACTCAACAAGACAGGTCGACTTGAAGTTAGTTACAAAAACGCGTGTTGAAGATAAGGATTGAAGAGTTAGTTAAGGAATAACTAATTACCTGCTTAAAAGCGTGGAAGAATAAAGTTTGGAAGTTACAAGTTAGTTTTCAAGAAAAGTTGGTTACACAACTGAAAGTTCTTGAAATTAAAGTCTATAAATACCGCAAGGTATTGATCGATTAGAGACTACTTATACTACTGCATATTGAAGTATTATTGAAGATTCAAAAAAGCAAATTGCTCTCAGAGTTAAAGCTCAGAAAGAAGCTAGAAGACAAGTGAACAACAAGAAGGCTACTACTGAAGACAGAGAAGTTTACTTTTATATTTTTATTATCAAGCTCCTAGTTACTTGTAAAATAGCTAGTTAGATCGAAGAGGAACTTGGTAGTGTTTTTTAGAAGATCCGAGTCTTATTTCTTGGGACTTAAAGCTACAAGAACACATTACTCCATTGGACGAGTTAATAAGAATATCACAACTGGGTTTGTGAGAGTGGATGTAGACAAGTTGTCGAACCACTATAAATCTCGTGTTTGATTTACTTTACTATTTTGTTTTGTCTTGATTGATTAACTGTTTATCTCCATAATTGAACACTAAAACACTAAAACAGAGTTCTCGATGTAAAAAGTTGAGTATAAACTACTTGCGCTCATTGATTAATTTCGTTATTCCGCATATTGTACTTTGATATATCGAAAGATTTTTGAAAAGTCTATTCAGCCCCCTCTAGACATTTTCACTAGCTTACTCGTTATTAAACTCAACTTGGGACCTACACACAATATTATTAAAAAGTGAATGTCAATATAGTTGAAAAGTGCAAAACAATATTCTAATGAAAAGTGTAAGTTATTATAACTGAAAAGTGTAACAAAATACGAGTAAAAAGTGTAACATAACATTACTAAAAAGTGTAAGTCACTATAACTGAACATATTGTTGAAAATTGTAAGTCACTACAACTGAAAAGTGCAACAAAACATGACTAAAAGGTGTAGCATAACATTACTAAAAAGTGTAAGTCAATATAACTAAAAAATATTGTTGAAAATAGTAAGTCACTACAACTGAAAAGTGCAACAAAATATGTGTAACATAACATCTGTTGGTCCCAAAGTTGAGTTAAGATTGAGTAAGCTAATAAAGTCTAGAGGGGAGGGGTGAATAGACTTTCAAAAATCTTTCAAAATATCAGAATATGCAATGCGGAATTTAGTCTTCTTATGTACTGTACTGTGCTTACTCAGCTCAGATCAGTACTTTCAGAACAATATGGGCCTTACTAGTTTATACTCAACTTTTCTTTAGATCTTTATCTTTGTTAATTCTTAATGTTCTTAGTTAAACAATTCAAACAAATATCAAACAGTAAAGTAAAGAACACAGAATTTTATAGTGGTTCGACAAATGTCTACATCCACTCTCACAACTCCAGTTGTGAAGTTTTATTAACTCTTCCTTCTTGAGTTTCTTGTGGCTTAAAGTCCCAAGATTAAGACTGTGATCTTATCGATTATACCTCCAGGTATATCTTCGATCTACTAGTAATTTTCCAAGTAACTAGCACACTTGTTTTACAAAATACAAACTTAAACTTTGAAAAGTAAAACTTCTCTTTGAATCAAGGATGAAAATATCCGGAAATATCCCCGATATATCCTCGATATATCCATTTTTCAGGGTCACCGATATCGATATTGGGAAGAATCGATATTTCCACGATATTTGTAAAAAAATTGGAAATATCGATAAATATCGGTAGACAATAACAATATCGAGCCTAATATCGGTAAAATATCGAGAAGATATTGAAAAATATCGAGAAAATGTCGATAAATTTCGAAAAATATCGATAAATGTCATACAAAATAACATTGTATATTATATTTTATATAAATTTATCATTGATATAAAATGTATTCATATTATTTTGTTGATTTTATGTACTAAAGGTTTGTTATTAAATTTTTACAATTTTTGAAATTTACCGATATCGATATTCGATATCGATATATCCGTCGATATTTCCATAAATTTAAGGTCTCGATATTTCCACCGATACCGATATTTTCATCCTTGCTTTGAATAGCCTTTGATTCTTCTCTTCAATTCAGTGGCTCTTCTCTTCTTTAATCTCCTTCAACTCTGTGAGTTCTTCTTGTGCTCTGTAGACTTTAGCTTGCTTGTGAATGTTTTAAGATCAGTAGTCTTAGTAGTAGGAGATCACACAGTATTTATAGAACTTAGTATGACAGTTAGCAGTTTGTGAACTAACTCTCAACTAACTCTAAACTGTTTTTGTAACTTCTTCTTGTAACCGACTTTGTAACTTCCTTCAACTTCCAAGTCAGCACATCTTCAAATAAATCTTCAGTTACTCTTTAAATAAGCTTTCCAAACTTATTCTTCAATTTCACCAAATCAGCACAGTAACTTACTGTTCTGATTTTTACTCTTCGGATTTTTACTCTACTGAGTCAGTCAGCACAGTAACTTAAAAATTGTTCAAAACTTCTCCAGATTTCTTCTAAGCTTATCTTCAACTCTTCTTTTTGAAGTCTTCTTACTCTGAAGTAGTCCTCTGAGTCTTCATAGTCTTCTGATCTTCTTCTAATCTAGTTCTAATCTACTGTTCTGAACTTTACAATGCTGATTATAATAGAATACAACTTTACATATATAAAACCTATATATACATCAACTGAACTATATACAGAAGAGTACATCTAAGTCCTATACTATAAGTTGTCTATACAATACAAAACATCAGCTTAGTTCCTAACAGTTCATATAACAGATCAATAAACAATAAGATCAGTAACTCATGTAAGATCAATAACTTTCATATAAGATCAGTAAGCACTTAAGATCAGTAAGTATATATTCAAATATCTCATATAAGATCACTAAAATTATTCTCAGTTTTCATACTCAGATCAGTAATCTTATTTCAAATGACTCAGTTAAGATCAGTAATTTTATTCTTAATATTACTAAATAAGATCAGTAAACTTATTTCAGTTAGCATTAAGATCAGTAATCTCAATTTAAGTTTCTCATCAAATGACTTAGTTAAGATGACTTAGAACCACATATATCACTAACTTTAAGTTGCTTTTGGCCATCAAAACATACTTTCATCATCTAGAACATTGTCTATAGGATTCATATCCCAACAATTTCCCCCTTTTTGATGAAGCCAAAACTACTTAAATGTTAATAAATCAGTAGTTAAGTATGTAGTCTATCATAACAGTTCATCAATTCAGAAATTATATCATATTCACAATCAGATCAGATATTTCACATATTACACATACTAACAAAATATGCAAAAAAAAAAAACAAAATATAGAAATAAAGATTAAGGATAGAAATGTTATCTTCTGAGCTTGTCCTTCATCTTCATTCTGTATCTTCAGATTCTGAATGCAACATACATCCTTGCTTTGATATCCATCATATGTTGATGATCAGTGATACCTTCTTCTTTGATAATCTCAGCAATTATGTTGTTGATCTCCTTGTAATCAGGTTCTCCATTTTTCAGTCTTGGAGGTTCCCAATTTGGTTCTTCAGGACACAAGATCTTGGTTCCAGCACGAGCAGCAACTTGTGCTATATCTTCCCAAAACTCTTGATCAATGTTCAGCATGAACTCTTCAAAATCAATAAATTCAGCTTCTTTGCTTGAATGATCACCAAACTTCCTCACAATGAAGTTTGCAATCTGCCACTTCTTTTTCAGATTCTTCCAATGTTCCATATTTTCTGTTAGAACAATAAAATCCACAAAGTTCTCATCCTGAAATTTTTTATCAAATTCTTTTCCTTCAGCTTTCCTTTGAGCATTCAACTTCTTCTTCAAAGCAGCAACTTTGTTATCAAATCTTGTTTTTAAGAACTTGATATCCTTTTCTTTCTTCTTTTTCGGCTCTGCTTCTTCAGCTTTCTTTTTCTTCAAAACTTCAAGTTTTTCTTGCTCTTCACTTGAAATACCAACTTTCAATTTACTCTTTGATCTGGTAAGTCTACCAGTTTCTTCTTCTTCTTGTTCTTCATCAGACAAGACTAACTTTCTCTTCTTCTGAATAGAACTTTCAGCAATATCAGGTCTCTTCTCAACAATTTCTTGACCTTGCTGTTTCTGTTGCTTCCTCAGTTTGATTTTCTCATTCAAACTAGCAATTTCTTCTTTCAACTCATCCTGACTCACAACCAACTGAGGTTGTTGTGACTGAGTTTGCTCCATTACTTTCCTTGTCTTATCTTCCCCCTTTTTGGCTTCATCATGCCACTCTTTTAAGGAAGATATGTGTTGCTCCAGCTTCTTATGCAACACTTGAGACAGGTTCTTCTCTTGCAATCTATGAAGAACATAAATTTTAGACATTGTATGCTCCATAACCTTTTCATAAGAGTTTTCAGAATTCATCTTATTCATTCTGTCAGTAGCTTCATGAAACATCTTCACAGCATCTTCCAATTTTGCTTGAAGCTCTGCATTCTGCTTTTTCAACATCTCAAAGTCAGAATTATCAGATTCCTTCTCAACAGGAACTGTTCTGATCTGTTCCTGTACATCCTCAAGAATAATAGGATCAGTAGAGTGAATTGGAATGCTTTCTATCTCTTCAGCATTTAACTCTTGATTTTCCAAGGCTTCTGTTTCTTCAATAACACCAGTGTTCTCAAACACTTCTGTTGCATTGTCAACATCCTCATCAATTTCCATAACATCCTTTTCAGCAGCATCCTCAACTTCATTAACACCCTTCTCTTCATTTTCTATAAACAAATCTTCATCTGTATTAGGAGTTGCAACCTTTTCAACAGTATACTTAATTCATGTTAATCTTTCAACAAGATGAGCCACAGATTCTGGAGTAACTAACTCAAGAAAAGAGTTAACACCAGCTGCTTGCATCTGTTCTGCTTCCCAATCATCAAAGATTGAAGCACCTCGCATACCTTCCATAATAACCAAATTCTCCTTCAAAGTACTCCTCTTAAGATACACCCATGTACCTATCCTAAGGAGTTTTTCAAATTCAACTTAGCTTTCATTCAATCCAGGAAATTGCTTCAACAAAGCTATCCTCAAATCTATCCTGATTCTATCCTCTTTATCACAGATAGTGTACTCCATTAAATCAGCAGGTTTAGGAGTTATAAATTCAGGTTCAGGGGATGATGAAATGTCAATTGGTTCAGTAGAAGGTTCAAATTCATGTTCAGTAGAGTGATCATGAATCTGTGTTGGGGATTGATGTGGTGAAGGTTGATGTGAAGTTTGATGTTGAGGACTAGAAATAGGGGTAGGATCAAAATTAGTGTTCTGAGGGGATGAATGGGGAGTGTTCTGAGTCACAGAAAAATAGTGAGCTGATTGTTCAGAACATGAAGGTTGAGGGTTTTGGTTTTCAGCTGGGCTTGGTTCTGAGTTTGAAGGGGTAGAAGAAACAACAACTAACTTCCTCCTAGCACTTCTCCTCTTAGTTCTCTTATGAACAGTAATAGGACTAGGAACACTAACCTCTTGCTCTTCTGAGCTTGATTGCACCACAGTCTCAACAAATCTGACTGTTGGCTCTGAGGCAGCTGTAGCAGACCTTCCTCTCCTTGGTCTAATACTGCTCGGATCATGCCTCGCCTTCGACCTAATCTCAGGTTGATTGTCATCAGATCGGTACATTGAAGCTCCAGACTCTTGTGCTTCAAGTTCTTGAGGTTGTTCCAAGGGGTTCTCTTGTTCAAAACGAACAAACTCCTTTTTCATCAAGAATTTCCCATGATGGAATTTCTTGGGATTACTCCAATACGGCTTTTTAACCAGCTGAGGCAACAAGAAACTCAGCTTGCTCCCAAACCCTAATTTCGATTTAATCGAAAATTCCATAGTATCCTCATCGAACAAAACTTTGTCTTTCTCATTCAATAACTTTTCCAAGAAAAATCCTTGCCAATCACCTTGAACTCTGTCGATGATTGCAGCCATAATTCGAATCTTGGAACTTGATAGAGCATCCTGGCTATGATGTTGCCCTAACAAGCACTTTCCGGCTATGTCCATCAAAAATTGAAGACCTGTAGGAAGAACATCCTTCTTCAGATTAGTCAAGGACTCTGTTTCAACACCTGACCATCTTCCTACACATTCCTTCTCTTCTCCAGCTTTGTAATTCATAATGTCCACTGGGCCTTGAGGCAAATCCAACATCACTTCTAGGATTTCCCTTGTAATAGTGACCTTATGCCCAGAAAGCATGGAGTGAACACCATTGCTATCTCCTTTGAGTTGCAAATAAAATTCCATAGCCTCCGGTTCATAGACATTCAGTGGAGATGATTCCAGAAATTTCCTCAGCCCACACTCCTCGCACATTGTCAAAATGGCTTGATTTTCAGCGTTGTGTCGGCCATTGAAATATACAGCATTTTCTACAAAAATGCCCTTTTCTCGAACCCAGAAATTTGAATCAAAAGTTCCTGCAACTTCGTTAGTTTCACTAATAATATTGATAGTTGCCATTTGTAGAATTTTGTAGAAACCAGATTTTTCAGTAGTTATGAAGTTATGAGATTTCCAGAAATGAACTCGTAAGCAAGACGATGATGAGTGATCGTTTTTGTCAAATTCAAAACCAATCTAGGGCTAGGATTAGATTTGATTATCACAAGGAATGGTTGAGATTAAGTCTCGAAGTCCGTGTTTAAAAATAAACTGTTCATATTCTAGTACCATCCTTAATTTTGGAGCCATTTTGTGTTTGATAAATACACCACAATTTTTAGGTTAGAAGTAGAGGAGTGTATTAATCTTCTCTATTAGTAATCTAAAATTTGAACAATTTTTGACTTAGAGTAATCTAAACCAAAAGACTGTTCTGATGCAGATCAGCACAGTAGTTTCCAAAACTATTTCACTTCATTTTCTTACAAGTATATAAAGAAAATTTCACTTATCTGGATCAGCTGAGTACTGTGATCAGCTGAGTAAAATTTTTAGAAATCAGATCAGTAGATGAATCAGCACAGTAGATTTCAGATCAGTAGATGGGTCAGCACAGTAGTTTCAGATCAGTACCCAATTTTCCTGATTTCACCTTTTTGATATCAGCACAGTAATCCTCAGATCAGTACTGTGTCAGATCAGTAGATTTCTGGTAGACAGATTAGTAGTAAACAAGTCTTTCTGTAGACAGATTAGTCAGTAATCAGATTAGTTCTGTAGAATAACTGAATTGTAATCAGACCAGTACTGTAGACAAAGAAGCTTTGTAATCAGTACAGTTCTGTAGACAAGTCAATTTATTAATCAAAATATATATGTAGACTGCTATAGTCTGTAATCAGATCAGATTAGTAGACTTTTCAAATCTGTAATCAGATCAGTTCCCCCTTCAGTGGAGAATTCCTCTTCTGTGCCTGTTTCACCTTGGTAAAAGTGTTAGTTCATGAGATATAAGTGTAAAACAGTACAGATTAGTAACAATATGTTTAACTTAATGATCACATCAAGGTTTATGCTAAAATGACTTTAGTGTTCTGAGTCAACAAAAGGATCTTTAAGAAATCACAGATTCCCCCTTAATGTATGTTCTCAGTGTCCCTCAGCTTTACCAGCTTCCTCATTGGGATTAAGGTCACTTTAGTAACCTTGTTACCTGTTTTAAGTGTAGTGATCTGACATAGGGTTGTCTCTTCTGAATTTTGAGTTTTGATGTACTGCTCTTAGTTTCTGCTTCATGTTCCTCTTGGTATAAGATCAGTACCTGAAATGTTAGCACAGTTCTATATACATACAGAATCCATATCTATCAATCCTAAACTAATGCACAATTATCTGAATCTCACTTCAGCCAATGGTTTTGTAAAAATGTCAGCTCTTTGAATATCAGTATGAATCTTTTCCATCCTAATATTCTTCTTTTCAACATGATCCCTAATAAAATGATGCCTAATGTCAACATGTTTGCATCTAGTATGTAGAACAGGATTTTGTGTGATGGCAATGACACTATTACTGTCACAATATATAGGTACATTAGATTCTACAACATTGTAGTCTCTGAGTTGTTGTATTAGCCAAAGAAGCTGACTACAACAACTACCTGCAGCCATATATTCTGCTTCAGTAGTAGAAGTTGCCACACTAGTTTGTTTCTTTGAAAACCAAGAAATGAGCTTAGTTCCTAAGAATTGCCATGAACCTGAAGTAGATTTTCTATCTATTTTGCAACCTCCAAAGTCCGAGTCTGAATAACCACTTAAAGATATATCATCATCTGCAGGATACCATAATCCTCGATTAATGGTCCCCTTTAGATATTTCAATATCCTTTTAGCAGCTTCCAGATGACTTTCCTTGGGGTTTGCTTGAAATCTTGCACATACTCCAACAGAAAAAGCAATATCAGGTCTGCTGGCAATTAGATAGAGTAGAGAGTCAATTAAAGCACGATAGTGAGGTTGGTCAGAAGACTTACCTCCTTCATCAGGATCCATTCTGTATGTAGGTTGCATGGGCACACCAACTGTCTTACAGGTTTTAATACCAAATTTATCTAGCAAATTCTTAGTGTATTTTGCTTGATTTATAAAAATACCTTCTGAAGTTTGTTTTACTTGAAGACCAATAAAATATATCATTTCTCCCATCATAGACATTTCAAATTTACTTTGCATGAGTGTGGAAAAGCTTTCACTCAAGGTTTTGTTGGGTGATCCAAAAATAATATCATCCACATAAATTTGAACAAGTAATATATCATTACCTTCTTGTCTTCTAAACAAAGTTCTATCAACCTTGCCTTTTGTAAAACCATTTTCAAGTAAGAATAGAGAAAGAGTATCATACCAGGCTCTTGGGGCTTGTTTCAATCCATAGAGTGCTTTCTTTAACCTGTATACTTGGTGACTATTCAATTCAAAACCAGGTGGTTGTTCTACATAAACTTCTTCAGCAAGTATACCATTCAAAAATGCACTTTTCACATCCATTTGATACACAGTAAATTTCATATGTGCAGCATAAGCAAGGAACAATCTTATAGCTTCTAGTCTAGCTACAGGGGCAAAAGTTTCATCATAATCAATACCCTCAGCTTGAGAGTAGCCCTGAGCAACTAATCTAGCTTTATTTCTAACTACAAGATCATTTTCATCCCTTTTGTTCTTGAAAATCCACTTAGTGCCTACAACATTATGATTACTAGGTCTATCAACAAGTTCCCAAACTTCATTTCTAGTGAATTGATTAAGTTCTTCCTGCATGGCTACTATCCAGTTACTATCACTTAAAGCTTCAATCACAGTTTTAGGCTCAATAGATGATAGAAAACAACACCAGCAAAATAGAGACTTGATAGGTTCTTCCTTGGAATCAAACAATTGTTTTCTAGTTTTAACACCTATACTAGAATCACCTAGAATCAGATCAGTAGAATGAGCAGACTTCCATGTCCTTCTATTCTTAACAGAAATGCTATCATCATTTTTATCATGCAAATTATCATGCAGATCAGTATCATTTATATCAGCAGATTTGTTCACAGGAGAGCAGTCATTCAATTCTTGTATTTCAGAAGTTTTAGATGACTCACCTTTGTCTTTTACCTTTTCTTTATCAGAATCTTGATCTAGGACTTTCAGGAAAGGATTATATGCTTGTACAGATTCATATATTCCTGTATCATCATCTTCATTGTTGATTTGAAGCTGTAGTTTGTCAATTTTCTTACTGAGCTGATGATCAGCAGAGTCCTGCACATTCTCATCAAAGACTACATGGGGTGTTTCTTCCACACATAGGGTAGAGTAATTAAATACTCTAAATGCTTTGCTTACAGAAGAGTATCCTAAGAATATTCCTTCATCAGCTTTTGCATCAAAAGCATTTAATTTACTTTTGCCATTGTTATGTATGAAACACTTACATCCAAAAATATGAAAATAAGAAACTCTTGGTTTTCTGCCTTTCCATACCTCATAAGGTGTTTTACCATGCACCTTATTAAGAGCACTTCGATTTTGGGAGTGGCAAGCTGTGTTAATAGCTTCTGCCCAAAATTTCTGAGGTGTGTTGAATTCTGCAATCATAGCTCTGCAAGCTTCTTTTAGTGTTCTGTTTCTCCTTTCTGCAACACCATTTTGTTGAGGGGTTCTGGCTGCACTTGTCAGATGCTGTATGCCAGACTTAGAACAGTAGTCAGAGATGTAACAATTAATAAATTCAGTCCCCTTGTCACTCCTAATCTTGACAATGGGATGACCTTTTTCAACCTGCAACCTCTTCAATAGATCTGGAAGTAGTGTTTGTGTATCACTCTTTTTGTGTAGAAAGACTACCCAAGTAAACTTAGAGTAATCATCTACTATAACTAGAGTATACCTTCTTCCATTCAATGTAGGAGGGTTGATAGGACCATGAAGATCCATATGCAAGAGTTCTAAAACTCTGCTTGTTGAAAGAGTTGGAATGGACTTAAATGAAACCTTTACCTGTTTACCTTTTTGACAGGAATCACATACTTGTGATTTGGAATAGATTTCATTAGGAATGCCCTCAACAAGATGTTCTCTAGCAATCTTGTTGATTATCTTAAAGTTCAGGTGGCAGAGGCGTTTATGCCAGAGCCAGCTGTTTTCTTTAGGACTCTTAGTAATAAGACAAGCATTCTTAGGACAACTATTCCAATTCACAATGTATACACTTCCTTGTCTTGTGCCAACAAGTAGAACATTGTGAGTCCTTTTATCTATTATTTCACATCTTCTGGTTTTGAACTGAACTTTGTATCCCCTGTCACAGAATTGAGATACAGATAACAAATTATATTTCAAACCTTCAACATAGGAGACATCTTGGATTTCAACATCTCCATTCTTGATGAATCCAAATCCTTTTGTGATTGCTATTGAGCTATCACCAAAGATGACTTTTGGTCCTTCCTTCTCATGATAGTTAGTAAGTAAGGCCTTGGTACCAGTCATGTGGTGTGAACACCCACTGTCTATGTACCAGGTCTCACCAACTGAACCACCTTTCTTGTATAAGTCCAGTCGATCCTGCAAGGTAGTGATCTTAATAATTTAGGTACCCTAGTTTATTGGGGTCCTTGGGGGTTAGTAGTGAGAGGTACCCAAATGAACATTGAGGATTTGAATAAATGGGACCTCTTCAGTTTCCTTCCAAATTTATCACAGAATAGTACTTTATTAACCAATTCAGAATTATCAGCAGACTTAGGATCTATTTTTCTGAGATAGCCTTTCCTTGGTTCTATCCCTTTTTCAGTAAGATCAGTATGCCTGTAATAGTTTGAATAAGGTCTAAAAGCATGTGGACCATACGGCTTATAGATGCGTTTTGGTCTTTCCTCACCAATGATATTGTAAGATAAAGGAGGAGGATAAAGAACAGGTTTGTTATGATAATGAGGCACAAATCTCCTAGGTTTAGTTGAATACAGCTGAGACTGCCTTATGAAAAGAGGTCTAGGCTGTTCCCAACTTGCCTGTGCTTGTCTTGACCTACTGTTCCGAGTTTGTCTCTTCTGATTCCAGGACTGATCTGATCTGGTCAGAGGAGTATAACTCTTCTGGTATGGTCTTGACTGTACTGGTCTTAATACATTCTTCATTTTACCATTCTTGGTAGTGGGAGGGATGTATTTAGACTGTACTTTGAGTTTTGGATCATCATCATAAGTCATAGGTTCTTTTCCTTTATCTAATTGCAAAGAACTTGAACTAGCTCCATTAGTGTTCTTAAATTCTGAAGTAGAGGAACTAGGCAGATCAGTACCTATTCCACTTTTATCATTTGGAGCTCTATATCTGTCTGAGATAGTTTGATTAATTCTAGTAGAATTAATCATCCCAGATAGCTTTCGATCTAGGCTCACTACTTCAGATTCTAAGAATCTATTGCGCTCTTCAAGTTTTTCACACTTAATCTTTAAATCATTGAATTCATTAGTCTCTTTGGCTTGAGTTTTAAGCATACCCTAATATAGTTTGTCAATGGATGCATACTTTTCTTGGAGTTGGGACAACTCTTCTGATAGCCTTGCATTTATGACAGCTATATTAGGATCTACTTTTGACTGGGCTTCTTTCAGATTAATGATTTCTTGTTTTAAAGTTATATTCTCATCACTGATTTCAATGAATGCTTTGTTAGCTTGTAGAAGGTCTTCTTCAGTCACTCATTGGGAATGATGAAGACTACTTCCTACACTGCTAACAGCAGCATCACTTTCATCAGTGTCAGAATTGTTACAAGATTGAAAAGAGTTAGCAGATGATACCTCATCATTTATTTTGGCCATCATTACCAGTCCATCATCTGCTATGAAGGCTTCATCTTCATTGCTAGAGGGGTAGTCAGATGAAGACGATGGTAACTCTTCTGATTCCGAATCAGAGTCATTGTAAGCCATCATTGCCTTCTTACCCTTGGCATATTTTCGATCTCTTCTGGCTTTCCATTCTTCTCGATCTTCAGAACTCAGATCAGGACATTCATAAGCATAATGACCTGGCTTATCACAATTATAGCAAACAGGATTGTTAGAAGTTCTTTTAGGAGGAGAATGTTTTCGGTTCCTGTCATGCTTATCAATTGAGTTCTTGTCTTTCTTATCAGAATACTTTCTATCTCTCTTTTCAGATGAGTTCCTATCTCTCCTGTTCTCATTAGAGATCTCATCCCTTCTTTCAGAAGAGTTTTGATCCCTTCTGTTCACAGAAGAGTCCCTGTTATTAGAACCCTTAGTTTCCTTATAGAATCTCTTGTACCTACCATACCTCTTATTCAGTTTATCAAATCTTTTGATCATAAGGCTCATCTGATCTTTCAGACTTAGATCAGAACTATCTAGTTCATCTTTTATGCTTGAGGCCTTAGACTTAGATGATCTAGACCCCTTAGAGGTAGAGGCTTTAAAAGCTATGTCCTTAGAGGCATCCTTATCCTTATGAATCACAGTAATATGATCTTCTTCATCTAACTCAAACTCATGTGCCTTAAGTGTTTGGAACATAGTTTCTGCTGGCCAAGAATCAATGTCTTGTGTGGTTTTAATGATCATCTTGACCATTTTCCACCTTTCATCCAAGGCTTTCAAGATTCTCAGGTTAACTTCTCTGTCAGTATAAGTCTTTCCTAATACATCAAGATCATTCATAATTTTGGTAAATCGAGTATCCAACTCATCAATTGATTCTCCTGGCTTCATCTTAAATGATTCAAACCTTTGGACAACAGTGGATAACTTGCTTTCTTTGATCAGTGTAGTACCTTCACAAAGAATAGCCAATTTGTCCCACATTTGTTTTGCAGTCTTACATTTTAGTACTTTACCAAGATACTCATTTGGTAAGGTATGTAAAATGTAGTTCTTGGCAAGACTGTCCAAATTGTTTTGTTTCATTTCTTCCGAAATCAGTTCTGACCTTGGTTTACGGACCAGTACTCCAACTGGTTTAGATGGATCCAGAACAGCAGTGTTTTCCACCATGATGACAATTGGTCCTTCAGTCACCACAGACACCATTAGATCATGGGTTGAGCTAAAGATGGCCTCCATCCTAAGCTTCCAGTAGTCATAATCTGCAATCTTGAACTTAGGCAGTTTGTTCACATTAGTGTCATCCATGTTTGATTAGACAAATAGGATCAGTAGTATAGCAGATAGATTTCAAGTATTCAGATAGTGACAGATATCAAGAAAGAGTAGCAAGATCAGTAAGTTTTCCCTCAAGATCTGCAAGGTTATCAAGAAACAGCAGTCCAAAGAACTACTGCTCTGATACCACTTGTTGGTCCCAAAGTTGAGTTAAGATTGAGTAAGCTAAGAAAGTCTAGAGGGGAGGGGTGAATAGACTTTCAAAAATCTTTCAAAATATCAGAATATGCAATGCGGAATTTAGTCTTCTTATGTACTGTACTGTGCTTACTCAGCTCAGATCATTACTTTCAGAACAATATGGGCCTTACTAGTTTATACTCAACTTTTCTTTAGATCTTTATCTTTGTTAATTCTTAATGTTCTTAGTTAAACAATTCAAACAAATATCAAACAGTAAAGTAAAGAACACAGAATTTTATAGTGGTTCGACAAATGTCTACATCCACTCTCACAACTCCAGTTGTGAAGTTTTATTAACTCTTCCTTCTTGAGTTTCTTGTGGCTTAAAGTCCCAAGATTAAGACTGTGATCTTATAGATTATACCTCCAGGTATATCTTCGATCTACTAGTAATTTTCCAAGTAACTAGCACACTTGTTTTACAAAATACAAACTTAAACTTTGAAAAGTAAAACTTCTCTTTGAATAGCCTTTGATTCTTCTCTTCAATTCAGTGGCTCTTCTCTTCTTTAATCTCCTTCAACTCTGTGAGTTCTTCTTGTGCTCTGTAGACTTTAGCTTGCTTGTGAATGTTTTGATATCAGTAGTCTTAGCAGTAGGAGATCACACAATATTTATAGAACTTAGTATGACAGTTAGCAGTTTGTGAACTAACTCTCAACTAACTCTAAACTGTTTTTGTAACTTCTTCTTGTAACCGACTTTGTAACTTCCTTCAACTTCCAAGTCAGCACATCTTCAAATAAATCTTCAGTTACTCTTTAAATAAGCTTTTCAAACTTATTCTTCAATTTCACCAAATCAGCACAGTAACTTACTGTTCTGATTTTTACTCTTCGGATTTTTACTCTACTGAGTCAGTCAGCACAGTAACTTAAAAACTGTTCAAAACTTCTCCAGATTTCTTCTAAGCTTATCTTCAACTCTTCTTTTTGAAGTCTTCTTACTCTGAAGTAGTCCTCTGAGTCTTCATAGTCTTCTGATCTTCTTCTAATCTACTGTTCTGAACTTTACAATGCTGATTATAATAGAATACAACTTTACATATATAAAACCTATCTATACATCAACTGAACTATATACAGAAGAGTACATCTAAGTCCTATACTATAAGTTGTCTATACAATACAAAACATCAGCTTAGTTCCTAACAGTTCATATAACAGATCAATAAACAATAAGATCAATAACTTTCATATAAGATCAGTAAGCACTTAAGATCAGTAAGTATATATTCAAATATCTCATATAAGATCACTAAAATTATTCTCAGTTTCCATACTCAGATCAGTAATCTTATTTCAAATGACTCAGTTAAGATCAGTAATTTTATTCTTAATATTACTAAATAAGATCAGTAAACTTATTTCAGTTAGCATTAAGATCAGTAATCTCAATTTAAGTTTCTCATCAAATGACTTAGTTAAGATGACTTAGAACCACATATATCACTAACTTTAAGTTGCTTTTGGCCATCAAAACATACTTTCATCATCTAGAACATTGTCTATAGGATTCATATCCCAACAACATCACTAACAAGTGTATGTCATTATAACTGAAATTATTGTTGCAAATATTGTAAAATAACATGCTAAAAAATTGTAAATTGCATGTTACACTTAAAAATATTGTTGAAAATAGTAAGTCACTACAACTGAAAAGTGCAACAAAATATGTGTAACATAACATCACTAACAAGTGTATGTCATTATAACTGAAATTATTGTTGCAAATATTGTAAAATAACATGCTAAAAAATTGTAAATTGCATGTTACACTTTTCCTTATTTTCAACATGCACTTTTATAATTAAAAAAAATATATGTGAAAATTGTTAGATGTAAGAGTTGAACACTAGACCTCAACACAAATAAAACTATTCTCAACCATTTAAGCTACATAAATTATTATACATGTTTTTCGCGTATTTAATTTTATTATCAATCCTACAATTTTTTTTAAAATTTACTCAATTCCTTAAAAGGAATTGAGTCTACAAGAGACCTACCCAAATATTTAAGATTATTGTGAATAAAAATTTTGACTTAGTTAATTTTTTTTTTTTTTTTTTGTAATTTTTTTTTATTGATAATTTTTTTTCGAAATTGTGTGTTGAAAAGTGTAAGTTAATATTACTAAAAAGTGTAACACAATATTACTAAAAAGTGTAACACATTTTTTTATTAAAAAGTGTAAGTCACTATAATTGAAAAGTGCAACACAGCTTTTAATGAAAAGTATAAGTCATTATAACTAGAAAATGCAAGTTAGTATAACTAGAAAGTGCAACACAATATTATTAAAAGGTGCATGTCAATATACTTGAAAAGTGCAAAACAATATTTTAATGAAAAGTGTAAGTTATTATAACTGAAAAGTGTAACAAAATACGAGTAAAAAGTGTAAAATAACATTACTAAAAAGTGTAAGTCACTATAACTGAACATATTGTTGAAAATTGTAAGTCACTACAACTAAAAAGTGCAACAAAACATGACTAAAAGGTGTAGCATAACATTACTAAAAAGTGTAAGTCAATATAACTAAAAAATATTGTTGAAAATTGTTGGGAATAAAATGAGATATGTTTTGATTCAATACCAAAACCCCCTGAGACATGCCTAAGTCAAGTTTAATAATGTTCTAAGAATGTTAGAACATTTAGCATAAGGCTAGATGAGAAGCTGAAATGTTAGGCAGCTCTTTGTTGAATATATGCACAATTTTAGGGGGAACATATGCTTTGAAGTTTATCAAGATCAAGTCCCCTCAAGGCTCAAATTCTGGAATGATTGCCAAAGTCTACTGAAAGACAAGTATGCTGAAGTGTTGATCAGTAGAGTTGTCTCAGCAAGTTAAACCAGAACAAGTGTTCTGAAGTTTAAGGACCAACTATGCTGAAAGAATTCAAGACAACTACACCCTAAAGACCTTCAAAGATTCATGCTAAGATTCATCCAATTGAAGCAAAGGGAAAGAGCAAAAACATCTGAAAAGAGCAAGCCAACTATGCTGATAAGCAAGTCTGCTGATAGTGATAAGCAGAGTTGTCCATTTGATAAGAAATGTTGTCCTATCATTGGAGCAACCTTCAGAAGCCATGTCCAAGCTTAATCAAGTGAATCTAAAAGTCAGACATTGGGAAGAGTGCTGCAGAATGAAGACAAAGTCTATACAGCCGTTTATTTCCCAACTGAGGACATGTCACTATCAAGAATCTGTCTTCTAAGTTGAAGAACTCAAAGAAGACATTTATGGACATTTGGGGCTACCTCTCCAACGGGAAAATCCTTCATCTGTCTATAAATACAGAAGTGTGAAGACCATTTGAAAGCACCTCAACTAAATCCAACTACATCAACTATCCTACAAGCAAGAGTGCTTTCAAGCTTTCAAAAGACTATCTTAGTCTTCATACACTTCTTCTAAGATGATCTCCATTGTATATCCATACAAAAGCTTAGAGAGATATCCTATCCTTATACACTGATCTTCATTGTAAAGGATATCTCATTAGTTGGAACCTTACTTCAACCCTTACATCTTTCAAGTGAGAAAGTGAGAAGGTTGTAGTAGTAGAAGTGGTAGGAGTTGATTGTTGAGAGAAGAACAGTTCAGTTCTGAGTTGAGAAGAGGGTACTAGGACTCTAGACATCCTAGGGATCAATTCACCAAGGAGTGGTGTTCTTGATCAAGTGCACCTTGGCACTATAAAACAAGTTAATTCCAAGAGTGAAGGAATTATCCTGTTAAATCAGGGAAAGTGGATGTAGGAGCTTGAGTCTCTGAACCACTATAAACTCTTGTGTTGATTTGCTTTCAATTACTTTCATACATTCAACACTGCACACAAAACTGATCTTTCAAAGGACATATACTCAAAGACTGTGCAAAACATATTTGGACAAGTTCCCTGAAAACTGGATTGATTGACTAAGTGATTTCAAAACATAAAAGGAGTTTAAACTAAAGGGCCAACCACTAATTCCGCACTTATAACTCCCTTAGATAGTTATTCAACTAAGTACTCAATAGTACTTAGTATTTTGATTACCTATAAAGAGTTAATCATATCAGCAGAGTTGTCCAAGACAACCTTGTTGAACTCTGGTTTGATCAAAGTTTGAAAAGATTTGCATACAAGTGTATTCCCCCCCCCCCCCCATACACTTGTTATATACTCCTTTCAGGACCAACAAGTGGTATCAGAGCAGGGGTTCAAAGACCACTGCTTCTGAAAATCCATCTTGATTTTCAAAATCACATATTTGGTGTGGTCACTGAACTGATCTATCTGAAATCCAATTAATTGTTGATTAACTGTTTGTTCTTGAGATATGGCCAACAACAATGTTGTTGTCCCACCTCCTGCTGTTCAAGGATTGGACAACATGGCCACAAATCCAGTCAACCACATTTCACATCATAAATTGCCTATGTTCTCAATAGACAATTATGACTTCTGGAAGATAAGAATGAGGGCTCATCTTGCATCTCTACACACTGACATGTTGAGGGTGATCACAAGAGGTCCTTTTGTGTTCACTCAAGTCAATCCCAGAGTCACTGAGGCTCAAAGGGCAGACACAAGAGATGTGCTTCCCAAAGATGAAGATGACTTAAACTCTGAAGAAAAGAGGAAGGATAATTTGAATTATCTTGCCATGAATACCCTCTATCAAACAATTCCAGATGCAATCATGGGAAGAGTCTACCACTGCACAACTGCCAAAGAAATTTGGGATACTCTTGCTGAAATGTGTGAGGGTACTGAGAAAATCAAGGAGAACAAGCTCCAAGTAGCTGTGCAGAAGTTTGAACAATTCACAATGGAGTCTGAGGAATCCATTGACAAATTTGCTGGTAGATTCACTGATGTGATGAATGAAATCAACTCCATGGGCAAGGTGTACTCAAAGAGAGAAGTTGGTTTAAAGATCTTGAGAAGTCTCACTCAAAAGTGGGATGTCTATGCTGTTATGATGTAGAACACCAAAGATCTCTCCACCATGCCCATGCAACAAATCTTCTCTGAACTCAAAGCCTATGAGTTCGATCTCAACAGAAGAAAGCCTGTTGAGGAACCTTCAATTCCTACAAAGGGAGTGGCATTCAAATCCAAAACTGCTGAACCTGACATGCAGTCCACTCCTAGATCATCAAAGTCAGTCTCAAAGACTGAAATGAAGGAGGAACTAGCCTTGATGGCTAGAAGATTTGAAAAGTTAAACTCAAGGTTTGGTAGATACAAGAAATTCTACCAAGACAACAAATTCAGGAGAAGGTACAACTCTCCTGAAGCTCAGGCTGAGGTGAAAAAGTCTGAAGAGAAAAGATCAGAGGACAAGTACTCTGATAGGAGAAGGTCCAGTAGAGCTGAACCTTCATCATCAAAAAGAAAAGATGAATCCAAGAAGGATGATGATGAAGAGCTGTGCTATAATTGCAAGAAGAAAGGGCACTTTCAGTATGACTGCCCTGAATTAAGCTCTAAAGAAAGAAGAGAGAGGCAAGCAAAAAGAGACGGAAAGTTCACCAACAGAAAGGCCATGATGGCTGGTGAAGAATCTGAAAGTGCTGAAAGCTTCAACTCTTCTGATGGACTGTTCTCAAACAGTGATGATGATGATGATATATGCAACATGGCTCTTGAGGATGATGAGGTATCCTCTACTTCTAGCTCACCATCATTTATTTCACAAAACACTAGTGAAGTCAACTTGAAACTTTCCTTTGGGAAGTTGATGGAAGATTTCACTATGTTACAAGAATTTCATGACAATTGTGTGAGAGAAAATGAAAGATTATCAATTGAGCTTGCTAAAAACTCTGAGTTAGGTGTTGATGTCAAGTCTACTGAGTTGTATCAACAAGTCCTGAGAGAGCTTGAGGAAGCAAATCTCAGGATAGTTGACCAACAAAAGGAGATTGATGATCAACTCCTATCCCAGAAAATAAAAGATTTTGAACTAAAAATTCTTCAAGCTAAATTTGAAAATCTCTCACATGAGTATGATATTCTAAAATCAAGTGAAGAGAGCCTGAAATTAAAGATGTCTGCTCTGAGAAGATCCACTAAAGCAATAGAGGAAATTTAGAGTTACCAAAGACCTATGGCTCAAAGAAGTGGATTAGGATTTGATCCATTTGAATCTTCACCTTGTCTTAGTGTTGCTTCCACAAGTAACACTAAGAGAATCTTTGTAAAATCAGTGGCACAACAAGCTGAAAATGAAATGATTCAGCCACTGAACAAAGGAAAAGGCAAAATGGATGATTTGCCAACTCAAGTGTGTTGGTCCTTGATGGAGTATGACACAAGTGTATGGGGGGGGGGGGAATGCACTTGTGTATGCAAATTCTTTTCTTTTCAAACAGTTTTGACTTATCAGGAAGGTTGTCTCACAATAGGCCTGAGTGTGAACTTTGATAGATACTTGTCCAACTGATTACTATTAAGTAATCAGTTGGCTAAATATCTAATAGAGTTACTAAGTGCGGAATGTGGTTGGCCTTTTACTCAAAGAAATACTCCAACTTGATTTCTGAAAAAAATACAGTGATCAGGGACTTTGTCCAAAACAGATTTTCTTAACTTACTGAGATAGATTCTTTGAAATATGATTGAGTGCAAGAGCTATAATGAATGCAGTAAGTAAATGGCACACAATTTATAGTGGTTCAGAGTCTTAATACTCCTACATCCACTTTCCCTGATTGAACAGGATTATTCCTTAACAATGGAATTAACTTGTTTTATAGTGCCAATGTGCACTGATCAACAACACTCTCTTAGTATTTTGATCCCTAGGATAATCTGAGTCATAGTGCTCAATTTCTCTGAGTTAAGACTGTGTTTCACAATAACAGTCCTTAACTCCTCACTTCTACAACAAACACTCCTTCACTTAATGAGGTAAGGGTTTGAGGTTTGGTTCCAACTAGTAGAGATATCCTTTACAATAAGAACAGTGTAAAGGCTTAGGATATCTCAATGCTAAGCTTTGGATGTTTACAAAGATTGGCTTAGCTAATTGAAGTGATCAGGAAACTTGGGATTCTTAAGAACGGCTTTGGTTTCCTTTGATTGCTTGATGATAGTTTGATAGCAGATAGTTGGATACTTGAATCATTTGATCACTTCTGAATTTATAGGCAAATTTGATCAACTACCCGTTGGAGAGATAGCATTTCAAACTTGTCTATTTGCAGCACCATTGAAACGGTTATGAATCTTGGCATCCTTTTATCCACTGTGTAAAAGCTTCTTCAATGGTTGTTTGAATGAATGTGTTGACTTCTGAAAAATGCGGCTGAGATGACTTGTGTCAGGTTCCAAATTTGCACATTTCCCAAGGTTGATTTGTGGCAGACTCTACACTCAACCAACGGTCAGATGGGACAACTCCCCTGAACATTCCTGCTGCAATTTTAGAATGTTCCAACATTCATTCAATGCTTCAATCTTTAATGCTTCTAGGTCTTCAATGCATAGTTCAGGCTTGATGGTAATAAATGCTTCAATAAATGTGTCTTCTGTGATCCTAGCATTCAATGCTCTTGATTATTTGAACTTAAATTGATCTGATCATTTGCATTTATGAGCATTGTCTTAACACTCTTGATCTTTTCAGCCATGTTGTCCACTCAGTCAGCTTGTCTTGGAAACTCAGCAACTTTGGCCTATAACCTTAACACTAATCAAGCTGCCTAACATTCCAGCTTTGGACAACTATCCTGAACTCTAAATCTCACAACACTTCTGAGATTTTAAGCATTTCTACATACTCAAGTATCCTGAGACAACTTGTCTGATCTATACTTGAGCATATCTCAACTAATCTGAACATCATCAATCAGGGGTTTTGGTATCTAAATCAAAATCATTTTATTCCCAACAATTTCCACCTTTTTTATGATGTCAAAACCTATTACAAATGGAACTTGACTTATACTAAGCTATGTCTTCAGGATAGATGAACTGGTCAATTTTCCTGAAACAAACTGTTAGCACAAATAATAAATCAAGTATATAGGTCATGTTAGGTTAGTTGAGATAATGAGTTGTTATCTCTTGATAGAAATATAGTGATCCTTTCGTATATGTCATAAAGCATTACAGTACAGAAAATTCAAAAAGGACTCACTAAGCTGATACAAATAAAACAAGATAACAACAGAAATCATAGAAAGATATGGAAGGAGTGAACTTATGCTTCAGAGAGTTCCATCATCCTGAGGGGCAATCCCATACTGAGCCCAGACCCTTTTCTTCAGTTCCCAGATATCCTTGTTGGTTCCTTTAGGGCCAGGCTTCATCTTCTCCATCCTTATGATTGAGATGAACTCCTCCAGAATCTTTCCCTCATCAATAAGGTTGTTGTTCCTTTCTCTTCCTTTCAGAGGCCCTGGTCACCTTCCCACTTACTTCAACAATCTTCTCCTTGGGGTCAAGGCCTGCAGACTCCCCACCAGGTCTCTGTTGCTTCCATGCCTGACTTTCCATTGCAGACATCATAGATTCCTTGACAGCAATCTGGATTTGTTCTTCCTCAGTCAAATTCTCAATATTCATTGGGCCTTTGCCTTTCCCAATGTCTTCTTCTTCCTCCTCCTCAACTTCACGGACCTTCTCCTTTCCTTTGGATTCACCAATATTCAAGGTTCCCTTTGCTCTAGCTCTCTCTCTTTCCCCCTTTTTGGCATTATCAAAACACTGGGGCTTCAAGTCACTGATAGTGACTGAGAGATGGGAGTGAGCATGAGTGAGGGACTTCAACTCCTGCAGCAGATAAACATTCTCATCATGAATGTTTTGCATCTTGTCATCGGCCATACTCAAGAATGTGTGAACAGGCTTCATTTTCTGAGCAACAATGGCATCCAAAGTGGCTTTCAATGATTGATCAAGTTTGGCCTGCAGTTGGTCAGTGAGGTTGGACACAACTTGATCAGACACTTTGGCCATTAGTTCATCTGTGAACTTTTCTGCAGCTTCTTTCACCATAGCAGCTTTCAACTCCTCAGCTTTCCTCCTTTGAGCTGCTGTCCTCTGTCTCAAGGCATCCTTTATTGTCCTTCTCAAAGCTCCCACATTGTGCTTGTAAATATCCTTGAGGCCTTGCTGCTCATTTTTCACAGATTTTGTGAACTTTACCATCTCATCCTTGGCCCTTGTAACTTCTGTTGAAACTGTTTGCAGTCCAGTTTCAACTCCACAAATTCTTGCATCCAAAGTTGGCAAGATCACTTCCTCTGAGCCAATAAGCCTCATCTCCACAGAGGCTAGAGTTTTGCCTTGGCCATCAAGGGTATCTACTGTTTCAGCATGTGCCTTCCCAACTTCCCTGACCAGATTGTCCAACTTTTCTGACTGTTGCTCAATGGATGTTGCAGTCTTTGATACAATTTGCAAGCTAGCCTCAGTTGCATTAGCTTTCTCAAAGTATATCTTGTTCAATGTGGACACATTTGTTCAATGTCTCTACCCGGACCCGATGAAAAAAATGGGATCACTTCTTATGGACTCGTTGAGAATGATTCGGATCTAGTTCGTGGCCTATTAGAAGTAGAAGGCGCTCTGGTGGGATCTTCACGGACATAAAAAGATTGCAGTCCGTTTGATAATGATCGAGTTACATTGCTTCTTCGGCCCGAACCGAGGAATCCCTTAGATATGATGCAAAATGGATCTTGTTCTATCTTTGATCAGAGATTTCTCTATGAAAAATACGAATCGGAGTTTGAAGAAGGGAAGGGGGAAGGAGCCCTCGACCCGCAATAGATAGAGGAGGATTTATTCAATCACATAGTTTGGGCTCCTAGAATATGGAGCCCTTGGGCCTTTCTATTTGATTGTATCGAAAGGCCCAATGAATTGGGATTTCCCTATTGGTCCAGGTCATTTCGGGGCAAGCGGATCATTTAGAATGAAGAGGATGAGCTTCAAGAGAATGATTCGGAGTTCTTGCAGAGTGGAACCATGCAGTACCAGACACGAGATAGATCTTCCAAAGAACAAGGCCTTTTTCAAATAAGCCAATTCATTTGGGACCCCGCGGATCCGCTCTTTTTCCTATTCAAAGATCAGCCCCCTGGCTCTGTGTTTTCACATCGAGAATTATTTGCAGATGAAGAGATGTCAAAGGGGCTTCTTACTTCCCAAACATTACACTCTCAATAGATAAGAAGACACACAGCCATACGGGTGGGATACGAACGTATGAACTAAAAGGTAAAACTACTGGCCACAATTCATAACAGGGATCAACGCTCGGTCTAGGAAATTGATCGAATAGAATACACTGAATTATGGAGCCTTCAATCGGTATTTATAGAAGTGGGGTGCTGGTTCTAGAGGCTTCCATATAAGATCCTATTTTTTAGGATCTCAACTTCCATGATCTTTTTAGATCCTTCCACAATGTTCCAGGTCGTTCTAAGCTGCTTCCAACCTCTTCTAGCTCTTTTAGCACGTTCTCCTAGGTTCTGGAATCTTCCAGGTTCCAGACTCTTGTAGAACCTTCTAGATCCTGCCAGAAATGCGACAACATTTAGATCAACATTTAATGTAACATTTCAGAAAAGACTTAGAAAAAATCTCGGAAGGTCAAATTAAGATGTTGTTGATAATGTTAAAGCATTTAAGAGTTAACAACATCTACAATCTCTCCCAATTTGACCTTTCGACTACAACACACCTGATGCACATATATTTCTATACATACTCAGTTTTATGTATTTAGTTGAGGTCAACATCATTGCTAAATACTAGTCAAGTCAACACCTGTTGTAATCGTTGGATCAAATCGAATGAAGATCAAGGATAATCTTACAATGATCTGTGCCATAAGATCAAGATAAATTTTATCCAAAATAGAACAAGTATAAACACTACACTTATTCACAACATAAGTAACTTTACTAAGATCATAAGTTGAACTGAAAGAATTAACTTAGAATCTAAGTAAGACACTAACAAAAACAAACATCAGAGCAACAAAAATAAAACAGAAATGGACAGAGCAAGGACTAAACAACCTGCAGTAGACACATGATAACCTGTAAAGAATTTAAGCAAAGGCAGTAAACAAATATCAAGTGGAACCATAATTAAGCAAGTTGCAAACAATAAACATCCTATCATCTAGAAAATAAATAACAAGTGTATCAGAATTTCAGAATTCAAACTTAAACATTAATTACAGAGATTGAACTGAATAAATGGCATATATTGTTGTGGTAACAACTGCAGCATCATCTTCCTGCACCATAGCCATTATGGAATTCAGATCTCCCCCTGTCTAGCAGCTTTCTCTATGAAGATCACCATACAAGGTGTCCATCTCAGCAGCATCATCATCATCTCCTTCATCAACAAAGTAAGTAGATGCAAGGTTTGCAACTACATCAGTCACTGCAGCATCTCCTCCAGCATTAGGTCCATCACCAGCATCAGCAGCAGCTGGAACTCCATCATCATTCAATTCTTCAATCACCACATTGGAGTTTGATGGTGGTGGTACTCCCCCTGTTGTAGGTGAAAGCAGATTGGTCCACCTGGCCTTCAGGAACTGAAGCTCATCAATTGTTTCCTGCAAGTGTTGGAGTTGGAGTTTGATGAATTCCTGTGAAAGATACACATTACCAGAAATGTTGATACACATGTTCTCAACATTTGGGGTTGCATTTCTCTGTCTTGATCTGGATGATTTAGGATGATCAATAGTAGAGGGTCTGGAAGTTCTCTGTGGACTAGCAGTACCAGGAGCAACTAAGGGCAGATCAATCACTCTGTCCCCAATCAATAAGGCAGGAGCAACAGCAAGCAGTGGCACTCTCCCCCTCAAGACATCAGTCTTCTTAGCAGTGAAGCCATGGTGCTTCAAATAGTTTGAAATCAAGACTGGATATGGCAGATTTCCTTTCCCAGTAGTTTTCCCAGTAAACTTCCTCATATGGTGAAAAATGGTGTGGCCTAGATTGAACTTCTTAAGTATGGAAATCCTATACATAAGAATGGCTTGATCTCTGGTAATTTTAGTGGTGTTGGTAGTGGGAATCCAATTGTAAATAATCAGCTTATACAAAACAGAATGTAAGGAGGTTAAGTGTCTAGCCAACATTTTCCTAGCCCACTTAGTCTTTCTACCCCCTGTGATTGCAGTAATCACAACATCCATATCTGGATCCTCATCCTCATCAACATTAGGGGTGTGCAAGAACTCATTAATAAGTTCAGGAGTGAGTGGCACATCCCTCCCCCTAAAATTAACAGTACCATATGATCTAGAACTTCTCCTACCAGTGCTTTTCTTCATACAAGCGTAGAATTCATATGACCAATTAGTTAGAAAAGCTTCACCAAATGTAACAACATTCAACAGATTTCTATCCTCTAAGAACTTAATCATTCCCTTACTATTAAAATCAGGCACATTAATTCTTTTCTCAATCAACAGCTTCCTCTTAGAGTAAATTTCTAACCTTTTCTCAGCATAATTAGAGTGATCAGAGATACCTTCACTTTCTGCCTCAGAAGGTAGTTCCTCATCAGGATCAGAATCTCCATCATGTTCAGAGGAGCTTTTGGATGAGCTCTTTGCCTCAGCAGATGAGCTCTTTGCCTTAGAAGATGAGTCTCCACTTCCACCATCATCAGGTTCTGGTGTGGACTCCTTTGCAGCAGCAAGGGACTCATCTTTTTTCTTAAGAGATTCTTGCATATCTCTTAAGCAAACATTGAAATCAGAATCAGAGTCTGATTCAACAGGTTCTTCTTCAGGGATCATCTTGGCCTTCCCTTTTCCTTTAGGATCAGCAGCAATGTTCTTTTCAATTGATTTCTCAACAGCAACTTTCTTTGGTTTCTTTGCAGCAACAGTGGCAACTTCAGTTTCTTCATCAGAATCAGTGAACACTTGAATGGGTTCACTAGCATCAGCTCCGGCTTTCTTCTTCTTCCTCATAGATGCAGAGTAATCTACTCGGGTAAAGACACGGTTTGACCTCCTCCTTTGAACAGGGCTTCTCTGTCTTTTCCCTTTCTGCACCATTTTCTTAAGAGGAACAGGGGCAGACTCATCAGAGGGTGAGAGAGAGGAGTTTGTACCATCATCAGAAGCTTCGGCATCCTCCATTTCGACATCCTCAGAATTGGATGCATCAGCACTAGCTTCTCCTTCAGCAACGGTCTCCACATTCCGTTCTGGTGCAGCAGGCTCAGTAGGGTTCGATGAATTGGGGGTTTTTGCAGCAGCAGCCATCTGGGCAGTTTGTTCGACCAAATAGCTTGAGATATCCACAGTGATATCTCCGAACGTCATCACAGGTAGATGACCAGTAGCCCTAAGAGTGTTGGATACCTCTTCAACAGCCCTAGTGAATTCTTCAACAATTGAGTCTTGTGGGATGTGGGTAGTTGGTGGAGTAGTTTGTGGAACAGGAGTGGTTGTTGATGGGGTTGCAGAGACATTGGTGTCGGCATTTGAGGAATTTGACTGTTGTGAGGCCATTGAAGCAAGAAGATCGAGAGAATTTTGGGCGTTTTGATCGGAAGATTCAGGAGCAGAGTGTGAGTGAGAGTGTGATTAAGGGTGGTTTCCATCCATTAAGAAGAATCGGTTGGATTTCCAAGGTAGGTTTTTGAGAGTGTATGCAGTAAAATTGGGAAATACACGGCCAAAGAACAATTTCTGCAAATGAAGTACTTAACACAACTCGACAAGGACAATTAGCAATATTAATCACAGTTAATTGAGTTTTATAGAGAGAATGTGTGTAGTTGGAGGTTAACACGATTAATTCCAGAAATAATTTGATAGTGCTCCATATTTTTAGCCACAACCTAGATCATGGTTTAATTAGTGGGAAAAATCAATTTTATTAATTAATTAAGTAATTAAGAAGTTTCTAGAATTTTTACTTAGTCCAAGCATAATCTGAAAAATAAAAAATACGTGGATTAGTATATAATTAAATAAATAAAATAAATCTCAGTAAATAATTAAATAATTACAACAGATAAAAATAAATTTGAATCAGGCAATGTTGTGCTCAAAACTGTTACAAACACCTCAACACGGTTTTTACATGAATTTGCTTCATTTGTGTTGCACCATATTTTTTTCTTTTTGTGTTATAGCATCTAATTTGTATTGATCCATTGTTCCTGTAGAGTACATCGTAGTAGCGAACTCCGTGCCCCATACTTACTTAATGGATTACAAATATGTTGATGTTTTTACCAAATATCACCTTTTTAAAAGAAGGCATCGTAGTAGTGAACTCCGTGCTCCATAGTTACTCAGTGATTTGGTACATCTTTTAGTATGCTAATAACATTCTCATTTTTATGCATTTGAGAGGTGTAAGACGTTTATTTTTGCACTCCAAGGTTCTTAGATTCGTAGATATTTTACAAAGGAATTATTTAACAAAGTAAGAAATAAATTCAACTTATAAAATTTATACAACCCATGATGTTGTCCCAAATGCTGACGCATTTGTGACAACATCCATCCGAATTTTTCAGATAGTGCTCATGCCAAGAGATTTCCTCAAGATTGAGAATCTCTCATGGTCCAATGCCTTAGTAAAGATGTCAGCATTTTGTTTTTCAGTAGGTATGTACTCCAACTTTACAATATTCTTCTCTACTAAATCTCTCATAAAGTGATGTCTTATGCTAATGTGCTTAGTGAGTGAGTGTTGTACAGGATTCTTAGAAATGTTAATGGCACTAGTATTATCACAAAAGATAGTAAGTATACCATTCTCAATACCATAGTCATGGAACATCTTGCTCAGCCACAAGAGTTGTGTGCAGCAGCTTCCAGCAGCAATATACTCAGATTCTGCAGTGGATTGTGAAACACAATTCTGTTTCTTGTTGTGCCAAGATATAAGATTGTTTCCCATATAGAAACACCCTCCACTCGTACTCTTTCTATCATCTATATCTCCAGCCCAATAAGCATCACTATAACCAATCAAAATGTTGTTGGTGTCCTTAGTATACCAGATTCCAAGGTCACTTGTACCTGAAACATACTTGATAATCCTCTTCATAGCATTCAGGTGTGATTCCTTTGGATTAGCTTGGTACCTAGCACAAACACACACACTATACATAATATCTGGTCTACTAGAGGTTAAGTACAGTAAACTACCTATCATGGATCTGTAAAGTGTTGGATCAACATCTGTTCCAGTACTATCTTTGCAAAGTTTCAAAGAAGATCCCATAGGAGTTTTCATTGGTTTTGAATTCTCAAGACCAAATCTTTGAACCAAGTTCTTAGCATACTTACTCTGGGAGAAGAAAATACCATCACTGCACTGTTTGATTTGAAGACCTAGAAAATAGTTCAAGTCTCCAACCATACTCATTTCAAATGTTGCAGTCATTGCCTCAACAAAGTTACTCAACATTTTATCACAAGTAGAACCAAACACAATGTCATCAACATATATTTGTGCAATAAGTAAATCTCCTTCAGTGTGCTTAATGAACAAAGTTCTATCAGCTTCTCCTCTAATAAATTCATATTCCGAAAGAAAGTCAGTAAGCCTACCATACCATGCTCTAGGAGTTTGTTTAAGACCATACAATGCTTTCTTAAGTTTATATACATGATCAGGATATTGTGGATCTTCAAATCCTATAGGTTGTTCAACATATGCTTCTTGATTCAATATGCCATTTAGAAATGCAGCCTTTACATCCATTTGATGAAGTTTAATATCAATAAAACATGCAATAGCTAGCAGTAATCTAATAGATTCTATCCTAGCAACAGGTGCAAAAGTCTCATCAAAATCAACACCTTCAACTTGGGTGTAACCTTGTGCTACTAACCTAGCCTTGTTCCTAACAATATTACCAGATTCATCAGTTTTATTCTTGAATATCCACTCTGTTCCAATGACATTAGTATGACTAGGTCTTGGAACAAGTGTCCATACTTCATTTCTTTCAAACTGACCAAGTTCTTCATGCATAGCATTAATCCAGTTTTCATCAGTTAAGGCTTCTTTAGCACTTTTAGGTTCAATTTCAGATAAATAGCATTCAGCATTTACAATGTTACACATAGAAGACATGCATATTGTTCTTACCACATCTACCTTGTTTGATCTTACTCTTCCTCTTGTTTGCACTCCAACTGTAGCATCGCCTATGATCTGGTCAGAAGGATGACTTTTACCTATTCTTGAAGAAGCATTCGTTTTGGGAACGTACTGGTCATTCTGTGAAGTTACAGCTGTCTGTTCTGTAGATGTTGACCCAGATGTGTTAACATTTGGTGCAACATTTTCAGACTTCAGTGTATTCTCAGAACTATCAGTATCCTGTGATACATCTTCTTCATCTTTGTCATATGTAAGACCTTTATCATCATCAAACACAACATTAACAGATTCTTGAACAGTGTTAGTTCTAAGGTTATATACTCTATAAGCTTTACTATTTCTAGAATAGCCTAAAAAGAAACCTTTATCACTTTTAGAATCAAACTTATGAAGTTGATCCCTATCATTCAGAATATAACACACACAACCAAATACATGAAAATATTTCACACTTGGTTTTCTGTTGTTCAAAATCTCATAAGGTGTTTGACTTGTACCAGAACGAATAAAAACCCTATTAATGATATGACATGCAATATTCAATGCTTCTCCCCAAAATTTCTTAGCAAGACATTTGGATGTAAGCATGACTCTAGCCATTTCTTGTAAAGTTCTATTCTTTCTTTCGACAATTCCATTTTGTGGTGGAGTTTTAGGAGATGAATATTCTTGCAAGATACCCTTTTTATCACAAAAATCATTAAACATGTTGTTTTCAAATTCCCTACCATGATCAGTTCTAATACGGCCAACTTTCAAGTTAAACACATTTTTGAACCTCTTATAAAGAATTTTGAATGCAGCAAATGCTTCAGGTTTGTCTCTCAAAGACTCTATCCAGGTATATCTAGAAAAATCATCTACCACAACTAAGGAATACCTCTTTCCTCCAATGCTTTCAGTTTCCATAGGACCCATCAAGTCCATGTGCAGTAATTCAAAACATCGATGTGTAGTACAATGTGACAGCATTTTGTGCAACATTCTTACCTGCTTAACTTTTTGGCATGGTCCACATACAGTGATATTGTGAAACCTCAGTTTTGGAATTCCTTTTACTTCATCTGCTTTGATTAGTTTTTGCATTGCTCTGTAATTTGCATGACCCAATCTTTGATGCCATAAGACATTTTCATCATATTTTGACAAGTTACACATATTTGTTACAATAAGATAGCAATTATCAGCTGACCTAGTACCAGTCATGACACAAACTTCATCTTTATTAAGAACATAACATGAATCTTTATCAAATTTCACATGCAAATTATCATCACAAAGTTGACTAATGCTAATTAGATTTGCAAGTAAGCCATCAACATGTAAGACATTTTTAAGCTTAGGAAAACCTTCAACATTCAAAGTTCATTTTCCAACAATCTTTCCTTTAGAACCTCCACCATATGTAACACTACCACTATTCAAGGTCACATAACCAGATAAGAAATCAGTACGACCTGTCATATGTCTAGAACAACCACTATCAAAATACCATGAATCAGGTAGACATGTTTTTAAGGAGGTATGAGCAACATTACAGGTAGTTTTTGGTTTCCATACAGATTTCATAAACTGTTTGTCAGGATGTGACAGTTTGTTATGCAACATTTTCAAAGTTTTCTGTTCTTCAAACAATTTTATACAGTAAGGACGAATATGACCAACTTTGAAACAGTAATGACAGATATACTTCCTCTTAACCTTATGAGTATCTGTTTGTGCAGATGTTACACCAGATGTGTCAACATTTGGCTACACAAATTTCACAGGTTTTCTAAATTTATCAGAAATAGAAGCAGTAGTACCAACATAACCTAAACCATGATTATTAGACTTACCAGTAGCTATAGCATTATTTACCTCATAAGCACTCTTGGAATATTTCTTGAAACTTAAGGTGGAATTTATCAATTTCTTCTTTAAGTTACAGATTTCCAGATCTCTTTTGGTAAGTATAACCTCTAGCTTGGTGATTGTGTCCTTCAGATCCTCATTCTCTTTATTCAAGGAATTAAGAGTGAGTTTCTGATTGTTCCAATCATCTAACATCTTTTGGTGTTCATTGTCATCAGTCCTTTTTCCTGCATCATCAACTAAACCATTAAAACAGTTCAAATCTGGGTGACTCTATTCTGATGTTGCTGTAGATGTTAAAGCATCAGGTACAGCATCAGAATCTGTTTCATCCAGATCATCATCTGAGGAATCATTATAATCAATTCTGGTAAAATTAGAATATTCATTCTGATTTAATTCATCAAGATCGTCATCATCAGATTCATCACTCAAGGTAGCACTAAAATTCAGTTTTTGCTTAAGTCTAGTATTGGCACACTCATTTGCATAATGGTCATAACCAGAACAAGCATTGCATTGAACTGATTTTCGAAATTCAGGATCATACCTTGGTTTACCTTCACTCTTTGATGGTCTTGGTGTGAATTGACCTTTCCTCCTTTCTGGTTGAGGTGTTGATGTGTTGATTTGAATCTTAGGCTGAATGTTTCTAGATTTGTTCACAAATTTCTTAAGAAACTTATTAAAGTGCTTAGTGAGCAAGGCAATGTTGTTAGGATTGTTGAGGCATTCATCAAGAAATTCTTCATCAGTATCAACTTCAGCAATGATAGGTTGAACTTCAGAAATGTTTGATGTTTCCCCTTTAAAAACCACAACTTTCTTATCAGCATTAGTTTCATCAACTTGATTAGTGTTTATGTTGGGAATAAAATGATTTTGATTAAGATACCAAAACCCCTGATTGATGATGTTCAGATTGGTTGAGATAAGCTCAAGTCCAGTTCAGGCAAGGTGTCTCAGTTCACTTGAATGTATAGATTGCTTAAGAGAAAAATCTCAGGAATATTGTGAGATTTTAGTGTTCAGGATAGTTGTCCAAAGCTGGAATGTTAGGCAGCTTGATAAGTCTTTAGGACAAAGTTGCTGAGTCTTCAGGACAGACTGACCAAGTGGACAACCTAGCTGAAGAGACCAAGAGCAGTAAAGCAATGCTCATAAATGCAAATGATCAATTCAGTTGAATTACAAATGATCAAGAGCATTGAATGTTAAAGTACAAAAGACACATTCAATGAAGCATTTATTGCCAATCATGCCTGAACCAAGCATTGAAGACTTGATGCATTAAAGAATGAAGCATTGAATGAATGTTGGAATATTCTCAATTGCAGCAGGAATATTCAGGGAGTTTGTCCCATCTGACCGTTGGTTGAGTGTAGCTTCTGCCACAAATCAACCTTGGGAAATGTGCATATTTAGAAACTGACACAAGTCATCTCAGCCGCATTTTTCAGAAGTCAACACATTCATTCAAGCAACCATTGAAGAGGCCTTTTACACAGTGGATAAAAGGATGCCAAGCTTCATAGCCGTTTCAATGGTGCTGCAAATAGACAAGTTTGAAATGCTATCCCTCCAAAGGTTAGCTGCTCAAATTTGCCTATAAATACAGAAGTGATCAAGGGATTCATATATCCAACTACAAGCTATCAAACTATCATCAAGCTTTCAAAGGAAACCAAGTTGTTCTCTAGAATCCCAAGTTTCCTGAATCACTTCTCTTAGCTAAGCCAATCTTTGTAAACATCCAAAGCTTAGCATTGAGATATCCTAAGCCTTTACACTGTTCTTATTGTAAAGGATATCTCTACTAGTTGGAACCAAACCTCAAACCCTTATCTCATTAAGTGAAGAGAGAGTTTGTTGTAGAAGTGAGGAGTTAAGGACTGTTAGTGAAACACAGTCTTAACTCAGAGAGATTGAGCACTAGGACTCAAGTTATCCTAGGGATCAAAACACTAAGAGAGTGTTGTTGATCAGTGCACCTTGGCACTATAAAACAAGCTAATTCCATTGAGAAGGAATTATCCTGTTCAATCAGGGAAAGTGGATGTAGGAGCTTGAGTCTCTGAACCACTATAAATTTGTGTGCCATTTACTTACTGCATTATTTATTTCACTTACATTCAAACATATTTTAAAGAAACATAACTCAGTAAGTAAGAAAATCTGTTTTGGACAAAGTCCCTGATAACCTGTATCTTTTCAGAAATTAACTTGGAGTATTTCTTTAAGTCAAAGGCCAACCACATTCCGCACTTAGCAACTCTTTTAGATATTTAGCCAACTGATCACTCAATAGTAATCAGTAGGACAAGTATCTATCAAAGTTCACACTCAGGCCAGTTGTGAGACAACTTGCCTGATAGACCAGTTTGTCAAAAGGAAAAGGAATTTGCATACACAAGTGCATTCCCCCCCCCCCCCCATACACTTGTGTTATACTCCACCAAGGACCAACAGTTTATCTTATAAGTTCTAAGAATACTCACTAATTCATTTTGAATTAACTTATCTGTATCTTTTGCCTCTTCAATAACACAAATTTTAGCATCAAATCTTTTAGGAACAGATCTTAATATCTTATGAACTACTCTAACATTAGAAATAGGGTCACCAAGATAATGTGATTCATTGATAATCTCATTTAACCTTTCATTGTAGGTTGTAATTGTTTCATCTTCCCTCATTCGGAGATTCTCAAATTTTATCCCCAACATTCGAAGCTTAGTCCTTCGAACACTGTTTGAACCCTCACAATGTTCTTGCAACCTGTCCCATGCATCTTTAGAAGTAGAACAGTTAGATATAATTTTAAACATTGAAACATCAACAGAAGTAAAAATAGCATTTAAAGCTTTAGAATTGTAGCTTGCTGTTGTTATTTCATCAGCCGTCCAGTCAACTTCTTTCTTGAGTTGTATTTCACCATCTGCGTCTGCTGGTTTCTTTGGAGCTTCCCAACCTGTAAGAACAGTCCTCCAAGCACGTTCATCAACTGACTTGATGTACATACGCATCTTAGGCTTCCAATAAGCATAATTCGAACCATCTAAAACGGGTGGCCTAAGTGTCGTGGATATGTGATGTGTTTCCATTGCTAACCTACACTAAAAACACACTTGACCAAAGATCTAACCTAGTGTCGTCAGGTATCAGCTCTAATACCAACTGAAAGTGTGGTGTGTATGAAGTGTTTAAGTTTAAGTAGAATAATGTTGTACTAAATGTTGTGACAAATTGTACAACACTGATTCTAACAGAATATCAGAAATTAAGATACACAGCGGAAGACTTGAAACACTAAAAACAAACGTGACACAATGGAAATAATTTTTCACATAGATTTTATAAATAAAAATCTATGCGAGCCTTACGGCGAAATTCAATACTTATCTTCAAGTACAAATGTTGTGTGAAATGTTACAGCAATAGCATTCACAACTGAAACTACAAACGAGGCAGGTGCCTTATTCTAAAAATGAACTAAGTGTATAAATTATACACTGTCGAAATGCCTAGTCTATCTAATGATTACACTCTCAATAGATAAGAAGACACACAACCATACGGGTGGGATACGAACGTATGAACTAAAAGGTAAAACTACTGGCCACAATTCATAACAGGGATCAACGCTCGGTCTAGGAAATTGATCGAATAGAATACACTGAATTATGGAGCCTTCAATCGGTATTTATAGAAGTGGGGTGCTGATTCTAGAGGCTTCCATATAAGATCCTATTTTTTAGGATCTCAACTTCCATGATCTTTTTAGATCCTTCCACAATGTTCCAGGTCGTTCTAAGCTGCTTCCAACCTCTTCTAGCTCTTCTAGCACGTTCTCCTAGGTTCTGGAATCTTCCAGGTTCCAGACTCTTGTAGAACCTTCTAGATCCTGCCAGAAATGCGACAACATTTAGATCAACATTTAATGTAACATTTCAGAAAAGACTTAGAAAAAATCTCGGAAGGTCAAATTAAGATGTTGTTGATAATGTTAAAGCATTTAAGAGTTAACAACATCTACAGTTGGATCTTTTCAAAAACCCAAAACCCCCACCGTAAGGTTTAGTTTTTGAACCCCTGTATGAGTGCAAGTGCTCACAAATCACTTGTGGGGACCGTAGTAGTTTGGAACTGCTCAGATCTCAAAGTCCTTCTCTTGAGACTATAAAGGACAAGCCCCTGTAATTTTCGGGAAATTAAGGGATTTACTTCACGTTTGGAACGTGAGAGTGGACGTAGGATCGTATATCCGAACCACTATAAATCTACAGTGTTATTTACTTTCTTCACTTTACATTTCAGTTTACTTATCTTTAATTATCTTTATCATAGTGCATATTGTGATTTGAAATATCTTTGCAAACCAGGCCACATTTGTTTCAAACCAGCATCAGCTGAGTATTTCATTTAAACACTTAACTAAGTTTTTCAAAAGGACACTCGAACGAGTCTAAATAAAAGGCCTACTCACTTCCGCATATAAAAGACTTCATCAGATAATTATCGTCTTCTGGACTAGCAGACTTGTAGTCCAGTAGACATAGAAATCAAAAGAGGTCCTAACTCTTTACCCCTCCCCTCTAGACTTTAAATCCATTCACTACTCGTTCAGGGACCAACAACTATAAAGGCTCATATTAAATCTTGGAGTACTGAGATGATTTGAGTAAGCACAGTACTGTACCAGAACACTATTTCCGCATATAAACTCTGATATTTTAGAAAAGTTTTTAAAAGTCTATTCACCCGTCCCTTCTAGACTTTTAGGCTTATTCTAATCTTAACTCAACTTTGGGACCAACAAGTGGTATCAGAGCAGTAGTTCTTCTGGACTGTTGTTTCTAGATTACCTAGAAGACTTTGAGGGAAGTCTTTTGTCCTAAATCGAACTGATCCTTGAACTTTTCTTTCTAATCAGTTTTCTTTACTATCTTGATCTACTTGCTTTATTCTTGATCCTATCTGTCAAACAACTATGGAAACTAATGCAAACAAGTTACCTAAGTTTAATGTTTCAAATTATGACTATTGGAAGCTTCGCATGGAAGCGATCTTCAGTTCAACACACGATCTCATGGTGTCGGTGGTGAAGGATAGCCCAATTGTCACTATGACAACAAACACTGCCACATTGGACCCAACTAAAGTCGTGGGTGTATTAGTACCAAAACCAAGGTCAGAATTAACTGTTGAAGAAATGAAGCAAAACAATTTGGACAGCATAGCTAAGAATTATATTTTACATACACTGCCAAACGAGTGTCTTGGCAAGGTATTAAAATGTAAAACGGCTAAGGAAATGTGGGACAGAATTGTTGTTCTTTGTGAAGGCACAAGCCTGATCAAAGAAAGCAAGTTGTCCACTACGGTTCAAAAGTTTGAATCATTCAAAATAAAGCCTGGTGAAACTATTGACCAGCTTAATACTCGTTTTACTCGAATTATGAATGATCTTGAAGTTTTAGGTAAGAAATATACACCTAGGGAGATTAACTTGAGAATCCTTAAGTCTTTAGATGGAAGGTGGAAAATGGTCAAAATGATCATCAAGAACACTCAAGATATAGACACTTGGTCTGCTGAAACTACCTTCCAAACCCTTAAGGCACATGAATTCGAATTAGATGAAGAAGATCCAGTAGTTGGTAGTGATAAGGAAAAAACTATCTCTAAGAACATTGCTTTCAAATCCTCTTCCTCTAGAAAGTCTAGATCATCTAAGTCTAATTCCTCAAGATAAAAGATGAGTTGGATAGGTATGACCTTAGTCTTAAGGATTAGATGAGCTTAATGATTAAGAGGTTTGACAAGTTGAATAAGAGATATGGTAGATATAAGAGGTTCTATAAGGATTATAAGGGTTCTAGTAACAGGGACTCTTCTGGTACCAGAAGAGACTGCACGTCTTCTGAAAGAAGGGATGAGATTTCTAATGAGAACAGAAGAGATAGGAAATCCATTGATAAGAAGGGTAAGAACTCTTCTGATAGGAAGGACAGGAACCGTGACCGTTCTCCTATTAAAAAGTCTACTAATGATCCTTTGTGCTATAACTGTGAAAAGTCAGGTCACTACATATACGAGTGCCCTGACCTTAGTTCAGAAGACAGAGAGGAAAGTGAGGCGTGATTAAAGATATGTTAAGGGTAAGAAGGCTATGTTGACTCTGAGTCGGAATCAGATGAGTTGCCTCCGTCTTCATCTGACTACCCTTCAAGCAATGAGAAAGAATCTTTCATTGTAGATGATGGACTGGCTATGATGGCCAAGATTGAAATTAAGGTATCTTCTGCTACTTCTTTCCGTTCTTGTGACTGTTCTGATTCTGATTTAAGTGACACTGCTGATAGTGGTGTAGGGAGTAGTCTTCATCATTCCAACAGAGTGACTGAAGAAGACCTCCTACAAGCTAACAAAGCATTCATGGAAATCAGTGATGAGAACATTTCTTTAAAGCAAGAAATCATTAGTCTACGTGAAGCACAGTCTAAAGTAGATCCTAATATAACCATCATGAATGAACGCTTATCAGAAGAGTTGGCACAACTCAAGGATAAGTAAACGTCCATTGACAAGCTATATCAGGGTATGCTTAAAACTCATGCCATAGAGACCAATGAGTTCAATGATTTAAAGATTAAGTGTGAAAACTTGAAGAGCGCAATAGATTCCTAGAAACTGAAGTACTAAGCTTAGATCTAAAACTGGCTGACATGATTAATTCTTCAAAGATTAATCAACAATTGTCAGACAGGTATAGAGCTCCAACTGACAAAAGTGGGTTGGGTGCTGATGTACGTAGCTCATCTACTTCAGTAGATAAATAAAAATATACTATACTCCTATATCATATAGGAAGAGAAAATCTGCTGGAACGCGCCGGCGAAGGCGGTCCATCACCGGGATCGTTGTCGGATGCCAAACGTATAAATAACGAATTAAAACCTAAACATGCTTCTAAAACATAGTTTAGATCTGTTACCCTTGAATATCGAGGCGTTGATTCCAATCTGCAGATCTTCTAGTCTGTCTCCCAACTTCGCTCGAACACCGGGTGGACGGCGTGCTATCAAACGTGGAGAAGGTGCCTCAATTTCGTCTCCTTGAAACCCTAGCCGTTTTTCTCTATTTCGTTTGTGCTAGGGTTTCAAAACTATTTTGAGGCTCCTATTTATAATCTCCATAAGTTCATGGGCCAGACTAGGGATCCATTAGAAGGTATAGGGTTTGGGCTTCTTACAGGCCCAACTACTCTTATGTTCAGCCCAGAACATATAATTTGGCCCGAGAACATTAATTAATTCCACTAGAGAATTAATGTTGCACTCCCGTCCTATCCCGAACTGAATCAGGGCTTCTATTAGACATTATAATTCCCCGTGTTTAAGATATCGCACGTCCATTAATTATTAAAGCTTCTGACTTCTTTAAATAATTAATTTCTATAATTCTTTGAGTAGTACCACTCAACCTTGTTGTCGTACGGATTAAATCCACCTGCAGGGTTTAATACGACAATCCTTTATGAGTTTCCTCAAGGGGACATCATCAGCCTGGATGTACAGGACACGGTGCCCTAATGCCAATAAGTAGACATCATGCGAGCGATGCCACTACCCAAAATACGGAGCGTGAAGAATCTACCAAGATTCTCACCTATGATACATCAAAGTAGTGAACAAGCACCCCACACATCTAAATATCACACTTAGGGTTAAGAATCATAAAAGTCACTAAGACCTCTAGTTCTTCATAACAGTCAGAACAGAAGAACATGTCTTATCTGTGATCCATTAAATACGCCTCAGCGCACTAGTATAAACTAATGGCTAAGACAAACCACTAACAAGTTTATACTACAACTTAAACCAGTAGTTTTGTCCATAACTATCTCAGTTGTGAATATTGTTTATATCTTACAAGGGACTGACAATGTGATCTTCTGTGTGACTACAAACCCACCACATCGTCTACAATGCAAGATAAGCAGACATACAAGTAATCACAAAGAATGCAAAAATGTGAAAAACCATTTATTTCAGATAAAAGGAAATCGAATATACGTCACAAAAGCCCACTAAAAGTTTGCTTTACAGTATACACCAACAAAATCATCATGACATTCCATCTTAATGTTACTATTCTCTAATAACTTAGTTGCTGTTTGGTTAGAGATTGGGGTGGATGGGATGGGGATGGGAATTGGAAAAATATGGATGAGGGTAATCCATAAATAGTACTCCTTCTGTCCCAGAGGAACTTGCACCTCTGGGACTGCACTCATATTAAGAAAAGGCATTTTTGTTGACTTTTCAAAGGGTATTTTTGTCCATTCAGAAAGTGATTACATAGAAAGATTAACAGCTGCAAAAGTCATTACTGTTCCAATGAACAGTAACAATACTGTTTAGATGAACAGTGATAATTAAATCATCTAAAAAAATTTAATAATTTAATTTATACAGTAACAGTAAATTAAAAAAAAAATTGCATTAGAGTAAATTAGTCCAATCAGCCTGAATTACAATCAAAAAAGGGGGGAATCTTTCCCTCCACTATTACATAATGCAAATCAAACCAAAATTACAGCCACAAAAAAAGAGGGAATTTTTCCCTCCACCATATATCAGTCTAATCACCCCTTCAACTTTCAGGCTTTAAGTGTTCAATAAATACACATTTCTACATAACACACACACATTTAGTTCTCCATAAATTTACAAAACATGACAAACCACAAAAGAGCACCTGATATTTCTCCATCAGACAGAAATTTGATATGCCAGTTCCTCATTGCTAACAACACAAACGGAGTTGTGCATAAAGGCAAGGTGAAAGAAGCAGCTGCATCATTTGGAGTAAGTAGGAGGACTATTCAATACACTTGGAAAGCTGCAAGACAACAAGTGTTAGATGGAGTTCCTATTTTATTCACATCAAAGAAAATGGGCATTCAAGGAAAGGTAAAAGTTCAACTAGATGTTTAAAGGATGAAGAGCATACCTTTTGAGAAAAGAGGAACAATTAGAAGACTAGCTAAGGCATTAAATGTTAGCAAGAGTACTGTGGGTAGGTGGATCAAACAAGGACTCATCAAACCACACACTAATGCCATAAAGCCTGATCTTACAGAAGCAAACAAGTTGTTAAGGCTCAAGTACAGCTTGAGTGCATTGCAGTTTGATAGGCAAGCCAACAACATCAAGTTTCAAACTATGCATAATGTGATACACATTGATGAGAAATGGTTTTACATGACAAAGACAAATGGGAGGTACTATCTGCTCCCAGGAGAAATTGAGCCATACAGGTCATGCAAGAGTAAGAGGTACATTCCCAAAATCATGTTTATGTGTGCAGTGGCAAGACCACATTATTCAACTGAGGGTGAGCTCATCTTTGATGGAAAGATTGGTATCTTTCCATTCACAGAAATGGTACCAGCCTAGAGAAACAGCAAAAACAGAATGAAAGGCACATTGGTCACAAAACCTATTGAGTCAATCACTAAGGAAGTCATAAAAAATTGTCTTGTGCAGCAGGTAATAAATTCAAATCTATCAGAACATATTGTCATCATCTAGTTTGCAAGGTAAGTCTCCTAATGGGTTGTGAATGTACATTTAAATATTCACAACACATTGGTGACATTACACTCATCAAGTATTCCTGTTTTTTTCTACTAATTCATTCAAATAATCAGATTTTACCAGCAATTAAAGCAAGATGGCCAGAAAATGCAAGCAAAGACATCATAATTCAACAAGACAACGCAAAACCACACATTCGTGACTCTGATCCAGAATTTAGAGTTGTTGCATCATCAGATGGATTTAATATCCAACTGATTTGCCAACCAGCTAATTCACCAGATATTAATGTCAATGACTTAGGGTGGTTCAGGGCAATACAATCATTGCAGGTGCAAACATCAAGCTATAGTGTGGATGAATTGCTTCAAAATGTGATCCTATCCTTTGAAAGTTTAGAGCACACCACACTTAACAACGTCTTCTTGACTTTACAAGATTGCATGATCGAGATTATGAAGGTGAAGGGGCACAACAACTATAAGGTTCCACATATGGGCAAAGCTACCTTGATAAGGGAAGAAAGACTACCAATAACCTTAGAAGTTGAGGAGGAATTGGTAAGAGAGTGCATAGATCACTTGGTGTCACAGAATCAGAATGAAGATGGACCATATAATATTGAAGCACTTATGGCAGATTTAGGATATGTTTAATTAGGGAGGAATACTACTTTTTGTGAGCCTTTTGTGATGTTTACAACATAAACATAAGATATATGTTGACTTTTTGCTTAGGCTGTAAACATCAATATATGATGAATATATGTGTTCTTTTGCTTAGAATGTACACATCAATATAATATGAATATATATGTGCTTTTTGTATGTTTTTTTTTCTTAAACCCTCAGAAAAATATCATCATTGGGTAGACAATGCCTAAATAAAGTCTCCTAAACTAGGTTTCAGACCCTAATGGTGACATTCATCTAAGCCTAATTATGCTCACAATTGATCCACTCCATTTGCTCATTAACCATTACGAACATTTTACTATCAGAAAAATATCATCATTGAGTAAGTCTCCTAAGCCTAAATCAAGTCTCCTAAACTAGGATTCAAACCCTAGTGGTGACATTAATCTAAGCATACACCATCATCATGAACACAATCTGAAATTTAAATTAACACCATCAGAAAATCAAATTAACACCATCAGAAAATTAAATCAACACAATTTAATTACTTTGAATTGATACATGTGAATGTGTGGGGACCTTTTAAGGATTATTCTCTTATAAATTCATCTTTAGTGTGGTGGATGATTACAGTAAAGAGTATTCATTACAAGACTTTTGTGGAGTATTAGATTGAGAGAGTCAGTACACATGCATTTTTTATTTTTTTTTGAAGCAAAGTGACAATTAATCATTATGCAATGCAAATACAAACATTTTCCACCTTTAGAAGACTTCTTGATAATGAAAACAGAGCAATGAAAACAAGACACTACACTGAAACCCTTTTTTAATTTAGAGCAGGGAGTATATTTCTGGAATGAAAACAGAGCAATGAAAACAGGACTTTTGGCCTCCATCTCTAATTCTTTTTTTAAGCAAAGTAAGCATGCAATTAACAATCAGAAAACCAAATCAACATAATTTAAAATTTCACATGCAATCAACAATAAATTTCCAGCAGAACACCATCAGAAAATTAAATCAACACAATATGAAATTTCACATGCACTAAACCCACATGAAAAATTAAGAAATTACCGCAATCATCAATTATAGAGGCAATTTTTGGAAACCAAATTGTTAGGGCTTCCAAGAACCATGCATATTTCTCGGGACTATCGAAGAAAGACACCATCGGCTCAACAGAAAGTGAATCAACACCCATCTCCGTCTCCTCCACACAAGAATCGAGCGAATCTAGTACCATTGGCTCAAAAGCTTCGGACTCAACAAAATCGAGCGAATCGACACCCATCCCAAAAGCTTCGGACTCAACATAACCTAGCGAATCGACACCGATCTCAAAAGCTTCAAACTCAACAGAATCGACACCGATCTCAAAAGCTTCAAACTCAACAGAATCGACACCCATCTCAAAAACTTCGGACTCAAAAGCCGACTCAGCCTCATAATCGAGGGATGGCGACAGTGAGTCGGGAACATAGCCTGAACCAAACGAAGAATCGAGAGAGGGAGAAAGCGAGTCGGGCACATAACCTGAACCAAACGAAGAATCGAGAGAGGGAGACAACGAGTCGGGCACATAACCTAAACCAAACGAAGAATCGAGAGAGGGAGATAGTGAATCGAGAGAAGACATTAGGGTTCTTCGATTTGATTTTTATTTCGAGGGAGAGAGAGATGAACTTTTGTTGAGAGAGAGAGAGAGGAACCGACTAAAATAATGAATTTAGGGTTTTCAATTGTGTAATGGGTTTAAGGTTAATGGGTTAATGGGTATGGGTTATGATTAGAGTTAATGGACTCAATTAATTTATTAAATGGGTTTTGTGTTTGTTAATTGGTTAGAATTATTGTTAAATTAAAGGAATAGAGGAATGGCATATTTGTAAATAAGTGTATATTAAAAGGGTGAAAGTTATGAAAAATTTGTCATTTATGGAGTGTACAAATTCCTGTGGGACGTCCATATATAGTAAGTGTGCAAATTCCTATGGGACGGAGGGAGTAATTGAATAAAAGTTGTGTTTGAATAGAGATTGAAAAATAAATGTGGATGGAGAACTTTATGTCAAATCAAGTAAGAGAGAGAATAAATGTGTGTAAGAAATTAGGAGAGAGAATAGATGTGTGGAAGAAAAGTAGAAGAAAGAATAGATGTGTGAAAGAAAAGTAAGAGAGAGAATGAGTGATTAAAAGAAAAAAATGGTGATGTGATTGTATAAAAATAGGTTTGTAGGTGTATTATAGGAATGAATGTGTATTTAGATGGGTATTTGGATGGAGAGAGATGGGATAGGGGATGGCTCATCCAAATCCAATGGGACAATCCCAAACAAACATACAGTGATGGCCAATCCAAACCAAACACAGTCTTACTGTATGTATCATCAAGTATTTAATTGAAGGCAACAACAACTGGGACTGACTCATCAAACAATTTCCCAGCTTTATAGCAAATGTACAAAGTGGAGCAAATCTCTTCTTTTTTATTCCAAAAGTTACTCATAATTTTTTAAATATAAAATTATTCTATAAACACTTATGATTACTAGATTATTTTTTTAATATGAAAATAACACACACAAAATTAATATGGAGTATTGTTTTTTCTTTATGTACAAGTCATACGACAGGAGTAATAAAATATGCAACCACCCACAAAATTGAAAGAGTCAGTGCACGAGATTAGCTGATGAACGAACTTAGTTCGCTCTTATAATTAGTCTAAAGTCATAATCCAAATACTTAATTCACGTCTCTACGGGAAATTGTTTGAAATACATTTTGCCCAAATGTTCCTGGTCTCTATATGACAGAATAAACAACCACCCGTGATGGTACTCACAACTAATCATTCTATATTTTGTGCAATGACAAGATGACATGAAATGGGTAACATGATAAAAGATATGCACTTTCGCAAACTTCCCTATATTTTTTTCTGGACTCTCAAATTAGTTAATAAAAGCATTACACTTTACAGCCTTTTCCCAAAAAAAAAAGTTATTGCATTTACTTTAATCCAGTAAGAATGGTAGGTCAACAAAAAACCCTAACGAGCAGCAGAGGTTAACAAAGTAGGATATGATTCAAACAAACGAGTACAGATCAGATGGGATGGGGGTAGAAAATTTGTGAATTCATTAAAACAATGATCACACTTATCATGTGGTCTTGTCTGTTTTTGAAGAGCAGAAATGAAGATTCTTGTTATTTGTGTGACCCAAACAAAAAGCACATAAACTTGTATCTACCAACAAAGTCATCATCAATCAGGTCATAATTGATTTAAAGGGAGAAAAATCATGAGTAAAATATCCATCTGTCACAAAACCACTTCTTCATTCACCCACAAAACATAACCTGCCAACCAAAATATGTTTGTATCAGAAAAGGGTTTAGAAAAGCTCAATTCATATACAACAATCCAGGACAGACAAAGTGAAGAAATCAAGGAAGGACATTTTGTATTAGGATATTTTGAAATCCATATAAAAGAAGGAAGGACATTTTGTATTAGGATATTTTGAAATCCATATAAAAGACGGGAAAAACAAACATTTGGGTCTCAAATTTGTCAGGTCAGAACACAATATGTAGTGGTAGCACAAAATGTTACATGATGCTCATGAACTACAAAGCCCACCCGTTGTTTTCAAGTTTCACTGAGTTTTGTTCCTGTTTTAGCAAACTTTAGAGTTGGGATAACTTCTAGTAAGTTGCATTTAGATTGTTCTGTCCAATTTTATATATTGGTAAAGAGCAAAAAAGAAAAGAAAAAAAAAGCTCTAGCCAGAAACAAGGGCCGTTAACATTTGGAAGTTATTTTAATCAAGAATATTGCTATTCACAATTTTATATAGTCAAACAATATTGAAAACTCAACTATACCAAGACACCTAGTTCCACTCTCACAGACAACAACTGAGTTCTACTGACTTATCCAATCATAATTTCCTTTCAACCAACCTGTCCAATGAAGAGAACTAATGCTCTCAATCCCACATATAATTTTATGTAGGGATGAACCCTGAACGAAAGAGGATAGCATGAACATTATTATAGTTTTTCATATAATAATGCGCTCCCTTTATGTCCACCATACCACAAATTTAAAATAATGAAATATGTGTACCAAAGGAAACGAAAATCAAGAAGAACAAATTTTCGTTGCTTTTGGGTTCATATGTGAGAAGCATCATATACTAGGATTAAGTAATCCAAATCTGAATTTAATTAGTACTTTTACTCATATGTGAGCCATCATACATTAGGATACAAGTAATCAAAATCGGATTTTTACAGATAGCATCCAAAACGGGAAACCAAAAAGATGGCTTGAATTAGGTTGCCTCATAAACATTAAAGTAGAGATCAACAAGCTCCAAATGAACTTATCGGACCACATTGATGACATACTTTTTTCAGGAAATTTAGTTTCCACATTATTTACAAGGTTTAATGAACCTATGTTGGGGATGGGTTATTAAAAGGAAAAAAGGGTGATGGTGTGAGTTCTTATGTACAACCAGCTCTGCTCTACAGTAGTAAGTAAATTGTAGAAAACCTATTTTCTCAGTGAAATTGTGGAAAAGAAAGGACGAAATGATGTTTTAAAAGTCATATTGACAACAACTGAAACTCAGTTAAACAAACTATCATATACCCAGATAGTTTTCAACAAGCAGACAAATCCAGAATTTATTAAATAAACCTTTCAATTGATTACAATTGACTCCGACTCACTACACATTTTGAAAAATCGCACATAGCAAAATAATCAACAAATCTGAATCTACTGCAAATTACAAAAGAAACAACCAGGTTACAGTACTAATTTATAATCCGTATAACCAAATTCTTAAATAGAACCAAATCCTTGGATTCAATAAGCACTTTACCTTATCATGAAAATTACTCATGCAACAGTTTCCAACTCTTCTTTTGAGGAGACACTTTCTTCTATTCTTTTAGGGATAGGGATGTATTTCCAGCAGCGCTTGTGAACCCCACTTATCTTCTTGGGGGCATCTGCTACTGCACCTGCAATAAGTCGAATTTCTTTGATATGTTTGAATTGAGAACAAGAAATGAAATACATTCACTGTGAATGAATGAAATTAATCATAAAAGCAATCATTAAATCCAAATGAATTTTTTTCATAACAAAAACTAATGTAATCCCAATATCAGGCTAATTACCATTTTTATGAGCAAACCATTTTTATGAGCAAACCCCCAAGCCTTTCCATGCCTTCCATCCTGCAAACTCGTAAAAATAAAAAAACTCAATAACGAAAAAGCAATCACAAATCCAAAAATATACATTAAAACCCTCGGGAAACTGACAGTATAACATAACCAAAAAACAGTAAAAATCAATACGCAAAAAATCAACCTAAAATGCATATAAATCAGCACATGAACTGAAAAACATAATCTAAAAGAGATCAAATATTACTTTGTAGAGATTGATTTTAGTAATCTGGTAAGAAAGCCCATTCCAGTGAGATTTAGCCATGTGATAGCCAATACCCCAGTTGGGTAGAAACTGGGCCACCTCGATCAGATTCTTCTTCTTCTTCCGCTTTGGCTTCTTGGCTCCGCCGTCCGCAGCCTCGGTTCCGGCGGAACTGGTAGTAGGTGGGGTGGTGCTAAGATTGCGTAGAAAGCTGAATGAGATTCTGAGGAGGGAAGAAGCTTTTCCGATTGTGGATGAGGCTGCCGTTTTGGCAACGAGAGCAGTCGCCATCTCTGCGCTGCGGCCTGCTTAATTCTTTCTTCCTGCTATGTATGAGTATGAAGTATGTTTTTTTTCTTCTTATTGCTATTGGTAGGGAGTGAAACAAACTTATAGCAACTACACACAAAGAAAAAACAAATTTGCAACTGGACTCAAAAAGGGTATTTAAATGTCAAAACAATCAAAATTAAAAACAATGGTAAAAAGAAAATATTGGCTTCCCAACGCATTGCTTACCTACCCTATTCACTGTAGACAGATTCCTCAATGAAATTGTCCCCAGAAAATACCAGGAGGAGTGAGATTCTTGGCGCTGTTTCGGCGAGGAGCTGAGTTCACCTTGTTGGGGTTTGGGTCGGATTTAGGCGTTCCGGTTGAGAATGGGGGTACTAGTGGTGGTGGAAGATGAGCTCTGTTAAAAACAATCAATTTATGTGAAAAAAATTAGGGTTTTCTCCATCCCTACCAAAGAGCTGCTTTTTGGATCTGTATCTGCTTTTTGGAACCCGGTGAATTCCGGTTTGACCGGTTTTTTAATATTTAAGTATTTTTAATCAATATCACATCGGCGCAACCAAAAACACGGCGGCGACGCAAACACATCACGACGGCGCACCAGCGACGCTACTTCTCAATCTGGTTTTTGAGTTATGTCAACATCTGCTTCTTCTCTGGTTTCGGAGTTCCGTCGATGGCCATTTCTATCGCTCCATCAAAATAAAATTCAATGATGCAGACTGGGTTGAGAATTGCTGAATCAAAGTCACGATTGCAACTAAGACCGGCTGAGAATTGGCAAACTGAATAAAAAATAAAAAAACGGCTGCATATAGAAACCCTAAACGAAGGTTATAACTTATATATATACAAGTAAGGCCCACTTATTATATTAACAAAGGGATGGGGTATATACCCCTCCAGCTTTGTTTAATACACTACCCCTTCCTTTTTATTAATTCAAAATGTATATGAAATATCAATTTTACTCCCTAGCCCTCATTTTTTCTTATCTTCTCCCCATTCTTCCCTTTCTTTCCCATACTTGTCTTTCTTCCCATCCGTCGCCGCCCATCGTCGAGCGTCGGCGGCGTTCGCCGCCGCCCTCCTCCCTCGTTTCTCGTCTAGCGCAGCCCCTCACCGCCGCCATCATCTTCTTCCCCAGTGCCTGCGCCGCCGCCCTCATCTTCTTCCCCAGTGCTGCGCCGCCCAGCCCCTCACCGCCCCGCCGCCGACATGTCCCCGCAACAGATCTGCCCCGCCGCACGCAGTAAGACGCCCCCGCATCATCTTTTTTTTCGTTTCTGCAACAAACCCCCCAAATCCGTCGCCGACGTTGAGTCTGCGCCGCCCACCCGCCGTTAGAGCCGTCAAAACGGGCTGGGCCCGTTGGGCCAGCCCGCCCCGCCACTAAAAATAGTGGGTTGGGCTAGGATTTTTCAAGACCGCCAGGAGGCGGGCCCAGGCGGGCCGGCCCGTTTGGGTTGCGGTCTTTGGCGGGTTGGTGCGGGCTTTGGCGGGCTGGCCCGCCATTTTTTTATTTTTAAAAAAAATATTAAACAATTTTATTTTTTTTTTATTTCCAAGACTCGAACCCAAGACCCTAGGCCTAAGTAATATTGTTATAACCACTTGAACTATCCAACTTTGTCTTTAAATTAATATATAATAAATCTAATTAAAAGAAAAAACTCTAGCGCATTACAGATTATAGAAGCAGCTGCATTTCTTCCTTCTTTCTTCATTTTCTGAATTTCTGTACTTATAATACCATATTTTATACCGTATATATTATACATGTATATTATTTTAATATATATTTATATTATTATTGTAGTTTATAATATATTATATACAATTAATAATGCCAATATTTCTAATTCGTGATGTTTATTTATATTATGTACAATATATATATATATTTATTTGTTTATGATTTTTTTGATGAATTTAATAAATATTTAATTTTTTTTTTAAAAAAAAGTTGGCCCGCCTAAACCCGCGGCCCGCCTATTTTTGGGTTGGGTTGAGGTTTTAGCAGCCCGCCTAGTAAACGGGTTGGCCCACCCCGCCCCGCCCCGCCAAATGGAGGGCTTTTGCGGTTTTGGCCCGCCCCACCGGCCCGTCTTGACAGGTCTACCCGCCGTGCCCCCTCCCCACCCTCTCGTTGGCCGCGCCGCCCATGCGTTTCTCCAGGTTTTTTTTTTCGATAACATTGAATCGATCAAAAACACTCTCATCGACAAATGGTTGTCGACGAGATTATTTTTGGTCGACTCAATATTAACGAAAATTTAATTTTTTTTAAAACAAAATTGGTCGATAAACCAGAGTCGACCGTATTATTTTTGGTCGACAATCCATTGTCGACTGGAGAAATTTCGGTCGACTCTAGTTTGTCGAAAATAAGTTTTTGTTTTGTTTGAATTTTTAAGTTTTTGGTTTAGGGTTTGTTGTTGAGTTTTGTTAACTTTTGTGGATCTGTGGAAGTTTATTTTTAAGTTTTGTTGTTGAATTTTAATTTTTTTCTTAATTTTTTTGTGGATGTAAGAGAAGGTGGTTGACTGCCGGAGGTGATGGTGGTTGCCGGAGGAGCGGCGGGGGCTTGGTTGCAAAATTAGGGTTAATGCATTAGGGTTAGGGTTTTAGAGGGGAGTTTATGTATCTAATATGATTTAGTAAAAGGGGTAAAATTGGTATTTCATATATATATTTTGAATTAATAAAAATTAGGGGGAGTGTATTAAACAAAGCTGGAGGGGTATATACCCCATCCCATTAACAAATTAATGGGCCCATTGTTATATTTACAAATCAATTAAGGCGTTGGCTATATACCCCTCCAGACTTGTTAAATATACTCCCCCGATTGATGCACCCCTCTCAAAATTAACTAGGTTAGATGTACTCCCCCTAAAATATCTAATTTGCCCTTTCCTCTTAAATTTATATCAAACCCTAGTTTTTTCCTTCTTCCTCTCTCCCACCTCTTCCTCTTCTCCTCTCCGCCGCCCATCGCCGACTTCCGCCGCCAATCTCACCCTTCGCCGCCTATCGCAGACCCCCTCCCTCGCGACGCCCAGCCGCCCTCCTCCTCTCTGCAACAACGCGGCGGCGCCGCTCCTCCTCCCTCGCGACGCCGCTGCCATGCCTTCCCTACGCCGTCCCTCTTCTCTACAACAAATCTTGCCCCTACGCCGTTCCACCGCCGGCGACTCCGTCCCCTCCTTCTCACTCTCTCTCTTTTTTTTTTTTTTAATTTCTGCTTCATTATTCGACGGCGACGGCGCCTCTCTCTCCCAGCGCCGCCGCCGCTCCTCGCCCAGCCGTTGCCGCCCCTTTCTTCCATTTTTTTTCTTCTTCTGCAACTCTCCCACCCCAAATGTCTTTCCTCCTCCTTCCGCTGACGGCACCTTACGGCCGTCCCTCCCACGCCCGCGCCGCCGTCTGCAACCACAGCTAGGGTTTATTCGGTTTTTTTTTTTTTTTTTTCGACAGCACTTAATTGAAAAGATATACTATGGCCGACAACTAGTTGTCGACGATAGCATATATTTTTTATTTAGAGTTTTCGATTTTTTTTTAATTCTTTCGATGAAGAGTTGCCGACAAGAATGCTTCTAGTCAACAAACCAGCGTCGAAAAGAATGCTTCTCGTCAACAAACCAGCGTCGACGAGAATGTTTCTCGTCAACAAACCAGCAATGCTTCTCGTCAACAAACCAGCGCCGACAAGAGTGTTTCTCGTCAACAAATCAATGTCGAAAAATGTTTTTTTTTTAAATGTAAGTTTTTTTTTTATTTCTGGTGAACTGGCGGCCTCCGCCGGAGGTGAAGCAGCTTCGGCGCATCCATTAGTTAGGCTAGGGTTATATCAATTAGGATTAAGATTTTAATTTAGAAGGGGTGTATCTATTAATATTTTATGAGAAGGGTAAATTGGGTATTTTATATATGTATTGAATTAATAAAGGTTGAGGGGGAGTATACTTAACAAGTCTGGAGGGGTATATAGTCAGGGCCATTAATTAATCAATAAGCCCAATTATTATATTAATGGACTCAACCAAATAAAAGTCAGAATAATATAAACAATTAATTAGAAATCATTTTAACGGTTCGACCGCCGGTCCAACCGGTTGGACCGTGAACCGGTGGTCAGTCCGGTTTGATCATCGATTCGGTTATGAAAACACTGCTTGTAATCAATATGGAAACCCCAAATAATTGTTTTTAGAGATTTTTTGTTTCCATTCCGTACGCTAATTTGCGAGTTTATGTTGCAATTTTTTTTTAATTCTCTTCTCTTCTTTAAATTTAAGTTTTTATTTTTTATTTTCCTTTAAGATTTTTTTATTTACCATTCCATCTCCATGGGATGTATTTTGCTTGCTAACGAGTAGGTAGGAAATTGTTTGTTCTTAACTACACATATTAAATTTGAACACTAAATGTTGTAAAGTTGAACAATAAGTATTACAAGATTGAACACTGAGACAATTATTGTGATCCAAGAGAAATTTCTTTTGTAATTAATTATGTCAGCTCTAATTAATTCATTCCTTCCTAATATTCAATTTACAATTTAGAGTTTAGTAACTTAAGTAAACTCTAAATTAATTTGAATTTGAATATTGTATTTTCTGAAGTACTAAATCCTACAAACCCTATATTAAATTTGAAATATTACATAAATTACTAAATCTAAATTGAATTTGTGATTCTTAAATATATAAATTAAATATGTTGTGTAATTTCAATTCAAGTCAGATAATATTACAAAATGTAATATAGAATGTAGTACTTTAGAGTTTAGAGTTCAATTTCAGTGGACCAACCCTTTTTGAGCCGGACACGTGTCATCACCTTAGTGGACCAACCCTTTTTGAGTTAGACTTATTAGAAGCTGCCAACTCATTTACATATATACTAGTCAGCTAGATTAATACACCTCCGAACAAATATCATTGTTACAACGACTATATATCATCAAAAGATCCATACAAAATGTACACATCTCAATTTGATACCATTGGCATTTAGCATCTGTTTTATTGTATTGGAGTATTAACTTTTTATAGGATGACAAAAATATGGATTTATGTGTCTGTGTGTTGCTTTACCTAAGGAAGGTTTACTTATAAATAATTTAATATATTCATTCACTTTATTAACATTCTTCTCCGCCCAACCTTCAACTTTATTTGGTCCCTTCAATGGCCAATTTTAATGGTCAGCATCTGATTCTCTCTTTTTTTTTTTTTTTATATAGGATTAATTTTGAATGTTTTTTTTTTAATTAAAAATAATTGTTGAGGAAAGTGATTTGTGATGACTCAGATGAAGCAATTATTAAGGAGCATCTTCTGGAGAATGGGGGCGCAAAAATGGAGGTGAGGGATCTGACAAGGGTGTTGGACTGCAAGGAAGTAAGAGTTCTCAACAAAGTCAACGTTGACATTCAGAAGGGAGTCATCGGGCCCAGCGGCAAGTCAACCTTCTTGCGGGCCCTGAATCGGTTGTGGGAGCCCGATTGTGGCTTGACGGCGTGGATATCACTCAGCTGGATGTTGTGGATTAACTTCGCCGCAAAGTTGGCATGCTTTTCCAGCTTCCTGTTATGTTCCAAGGTAACTAACTATTTGGATTATTGTAATGGAATGTTTAGGTGGTAGGATTATACTAGTTTGCATAAATCAATCATTATTGTAGATTGGATTATGTTTTCTTATTTAAGTGAAGCTATACTACTAACTTTATGCTTGCTAGGTGATGGTATGTGGTGTTCACCTGGAGTTGGACTCTCGTGTAACAGTTACATACGGTGTACCTTATATTCAGCTTATTATAACTCAAATAGAAAAGTTCAAGTATATATATTCAGCTCATCTATGCAAAGTGATTCAAACATGTATACATTAACATATTCTTTGTTTTCTTAATTAATGTGTGAAGGGAGTGTAGCAGATAACATCAGATATGGGCCACAATTAAGAGGGAAGAAGCTTAGTGATGAAGAGGTTCACAAGTTGCTATCTCTGGCAGATCTTGATTCCTCATTTTACACCAAGTCGCAAGAACCCTGGCTAATGATCCCGAGGTACTTTTCTTTTCTTTAAATCTGGAATCACTCGGTTTGATTTTTGTAATAATGATTTGGTTCGTTCGAATGAAGGTTTTGTTGCTGGACGAGCGCATTGGATCCGATATCGAGAAAGATAGAGGGATGACTATTATCATTGTTTCTCACAGCATTAAACAGATCATACAGAGGATAGCTGATGTGTTGTGCCTCCTCGTGGACGGGGAGATTGTCGAAACTCTGCCACCGGACCGTCTCTCCGAGGCTATCCATCCAATGGCTAAAACCTTTCTAAACCTCACCACCTAACAATCTTATTCTTGTTTTGGTGTTTTTATTTGCTCACTCTTTATTTTCACACAATAATTTCATCCATGATTCAGTCAAATCAAATGTTTGTTATCCACAAAAATACTGTATGATGGTTTGGACTGTTGGTTTCCCACCTTTTTTTTTAAAAAAAAATAGCCGACTTATGTACTTACAACAGTGATAATATCAGTAATGTATTGACGAAATTATTTACTATATAAATAAAATTAACATGATATTTTATGGAATCACCCAGGAGTTTAGTTTTGCCATATCATATGGTTAAATGCGTCAGTCAAATGAAGTTGAATTGATATTTCTATAAAACTACTATTATCCAGTTCAAACTTCAAACGTAACTATGATCATGTATTTTAATATTCGGTTTTCAATAAAAATTTTTGCCTAATTCTAAAAAAAATCTGTTAGAATTAGAGTATTAAATGACTGTTTTGGAGCAATGTTTAGAAAAAAGGAGTCCGTTGTTCACAAACAATAAACCCATATCGGAATTCTAATACAAGAAAAACAACTAAAAAAAGAGGCCTAATTTTGATCATAGAAAAGTAAATTAAGATAAGGTAAGGATGAATCACAAGATACTATCACTGAAGTGATGAAAATATTTTTTCTCATGTATAAAAAACCAAGTATCCACATGTATATTTTTCATTCTATTACACAATCATCGAAAATCTGTACAACATATGTAAAGCAGCAACTGAGAAAAGAAGAAAAATTCGCCTATTCCCCGAAATTGAATAATTTTGAGACGATTAAAGAACGAAGGCTTTACGTGAATCAAGATTTAATAAAGGTAGTGTACAACAAGTAGTTTTGGTTAGGAGGATCTGCAGAGAACTAAACCCCGGTGATGTACAAACTGGCAGCAAAGACAATATCCCTCTTTATTGCATTGGAAGCACTTTCCATTTTCTTGTAAAGAGCTGAATTCCCCATAATTGCTGCTGCATTTCTAAATTCGCGGCATGTTTCATCCAACCTCACTATTGTCCTCACTATCATCCCTTCTGGAACGTCTGTAAGTTCACAGATGTCCGCAAATGGAGTACCCTGTCAATGCACACACCCACTACCTTTATTATTAACTGTTTCATGTATTCATTTATACGATAGCAAGTAATTGTAAAAGAAAACTAACAAGAAAAAGTTCATACGAGTACCTTTGCCCATTCATATACAACTTCGACCAGACCAAACTTAAGATTTTCCTGGGCATATTCCTCAGGATCAACCTGAATTTTGAAATCTCTCTGAAGCTTTCCAAGTTTTATTGCTGTATCAAACAATCTGGAGAAAAGGAAGCAAAATTGAGATTCGGTATTCAATTTAACCATATAGATACACTGTTGTACACATAAGATAGAAGGTCAACAAGCCTAAGGATTTTTGAATCAACAGCAGATGAAATCACAATAAAGTAGTATAACATTTTAGAAACTCGGTGAAGGATGCCATCAGAATCCAATTCCAAGAGAACGAAATAAAATTTATCCTGGAAAAAATATGTTTTTACCTAAATCAGGGTTAACAGGTGGCATCTAATAATGCTAGCTTCAGGTTTTAAGGCACTACTCCTTTTACTAGATCAGAGAGCAAATATAAGAAACTGATACATGATATATAAGCAACAGCCAGATATAAAATGCTAGTAAACAGAAAAATAATAAATACCCGAAACATACTGTAGACAAATGCAGATAATTAATAGTTGAAAGAATTGGGGTACCTATTTTTAGCTTGAGAAAGCCTTGGTGTAAAAGATGGTTCAGATGTTTTCCTCTGCTGAAAAACAAAGGCAGACATGATCGCCACAGCTTCTTCAGGCTCCAGGTCATTCAATTGATTCTCAAATAAGCACTCTGTACATATCAATTCCTCTCCAGAATTCATTTCGCATGCAACACGACCTTTAAGTTGTACTACAAGATCAGCATCTATACACCCAATTTCTTTCAAAACATCTATCTGCAAATAAGACTTGTATATTAGATAAATTATTGAGCTTGCTAAAGAGGCTTCTGGTTATAGAGGTAACGCTACGTACCCGGCCCTGAAATTCGGGCATCATCTGAAGTGCATCATCAGACATTTGAAATCTAAGAGCACTCACTTCCTCTTTATGCCGCTTTAATTCCCGAGCTACCTTAATGTGCTCTTCCAGTTTTACACAACCATGACACTTGCTTTCTACCATCTTCTGTAATAAGTTAGTCCATTTATAGTAACCATCAACGACATCGATATCCTTCAACTTCAAATCTGGAGCAGTACACCATCATCAAGTCAGTCATTTACTCAGCCACAAAAGAAAAGATGAAAGTATATGAAAAGAACTATTGTAGTCAACAAAACTGATGAAGCATATGAAAAAGAACAAATTCGAAGATGAGCGAATATTCATTATCTTCAGAATACTAACAGAGATGAACAAATAGGAGAACTCAAGAGCTGAAATTGATGATGCATTGCATTTTTACGAACATACTTATTTATCATTTAAATGTGTTCATGCTAGGAGATATTAATATTCAGCAAAGAATTTAATACCCCATTCTAGTATCTGGCCATTATATCCTTCTTATTATAAATCATAAGCATTTTTTTTTTCCAAAAATTAGTAAATAATACTCCCTTCGTCCCCTCCTAAGCTCCCCCTTTGCTTTTTGCATGGAGATTTAAGGAATATATTATTATATGTGTAGTTAGTTGACGAATTCACCGACGTAAAAAAGAACATGGTCAAATCATACATTCATACAGTAGCTCTTTCCCCTTGTATTATTTTCATGGTAACATATTGTAAAAGAAGAATATATGACTGCTTCTGTAATTGAAGAGCCATTTTTGCAACATATCCTATGACCAAATTTCATTAACCTTATAAATCTGATCTTCATCACAATGTTGTGTCCCCTACCCCCAATTGCATCATGTTTGGATCTTAGGATTGAGCAACAAGAATGCATTCATGACTAATGTTAAGGCACTCTCCAAAAGAATTTACATGGTAATTTTTCTCACTCATCTCTTCTTTCACACAATGTTTTTCCATCTCCCACTTTGTTACTTCGTACCTCTTCTCCAACTGATCTACTCTCAAAAGATATGGTTACTTTCTCACTCATTATGAATTCAATTATAAAGCAAAAATTAAAAAAAGCTCAATATCTATCAAATAAAGAAACAAATAATCCGATGGTAGTTTGAAAATCTAAGCTTAGACATTCCTGGTTACCAATTATGAGAACATTTGTTGAAGATTGTCCAATAGGTCTTAACCACAGTAACCATTAATAAGATAAGTCACAAGGTTGCTTTTGCAAATATATGCAACACCAATTTGTGGGTCAATGAGTTTAAGTTTACTATCTGGCTGAAAAAGGTAAAAACGGGAAGTGTTCAATTCATACCTTTCACTGGATCCAAAGCTAGGGGGTACTTATTTCCATCAGATTTCTGAGCCAATAACTGCTGCACCGTATTTGAAAAAGCAGCAGCACTAACATCTTCAAGAAGCCGAACTTGGTCTACTTTGATTCTCCTATTGCATATGGCTAAGAAATCCTTATTCTCGGCCTCTCTAACCTCGTAATTGACTCCAGCAGCAAAACCACGATGAGGTAGTTTTATATTCACAGCTCCAGATCCTTTACGAGATGTGACTGAAGAGCAATACTCGTCTTCCAAGCCACGTTTTGATTTTGGAACTAATACTTGGAAACCAGCATCTTTTGTATCTCTATTATCAGTTTTCAAGATTGAAGGCAATTCAGGAGTCAGCACTAAGACTATGAATTGCTTATTATTAGCTGAATTTGCTTTAACGATAACACCTAGTAGGTGATCTTGGGCCTGCAAATTATAAAAAAAAAAAAAAAGTAAGCATTTGTTGCTTATATTTTATGTGCAGAAATAGCCTATAATGAAAATACAGAGTGATCTGTTATCAACTCAACTGAACCCAACAAAGTCTTGATTCTTGAATCATATATAGGACTTTTGATATCCCATTAACAAATAGTGTATCTTTATCCTTCTATTTTGATCATTAAATCATTGGCAAATAGAGGAGTATATAATCTTTATTATTAGCATTTTCCTTTTCTTAATAATATTCTCGATCAATAAATAAGCTTAACTGAAGGAGACAGCCTCACACACCACACTGAAAAAAGTGGTTATGTTCTACAATTTCACCAAGTATTTTCACATATGCATTTTTTTAGTCATTATTGCAGACTCACCGATTGTGATTTCACCACTACCACCCTTCCCAGAGTTAAAAATTTCTGGGCTCCCGTGGACAGCATAACTGCCTCTGTGATCAAAGTGCTGTACCTCTCAGCCTCTGAGTACATCTCAAAATAATCCTCTATCGCTGGTTCACACTTTATGCATCTGCATCACATGACAAACACATATATAAACCACATAAACATGTAATATAGTAGGATCATCATACTTTGATACCCGAACAAAATTATCTCAAAGGTGCCCCAGTAGGATTAGAGGTTTGGGGCACTTAAGTTAGTATTTTGGCTGAGGACCAGAACAAGAGAATATTTAAACATAAACTGTATCAAAAACCTAGCAATTGCAATGTTATAATGAAAAACCTAGCAAGCAGGCAGTAGACTTTCAGAATAAATTTAATGGCCACAGAACACATCACAATAAATTTATACATTTTGTTCACAGATGCATGTCTTACACAAAATGTGGATATAGAGATGGCCTAAATGGAGCAGATGCATGAAATTAAAACAGGTAGCATACTTAGAGGTCCAGCAATATTAGTTTAAATTAACAGCTAAAGTGTTTGATAAATCAGAGGACAGGCTAGGCAGATCTTTAACGCGACTTCATTGGACCATAATGCACTCTTAAAATATGCAAGGCTCGTTATGATTTTAGGTTTCCCAAGTTGCTGTAGTTTTTTAATCATGAAGACTATTCAGTTGCAACTGCATGAGTAGCATTTTACATTCTACTTTTGTTATCACTAGCAAGAAGATAACATATACTCCCTCCGTCCCACGCTAAGTGCCCCATTTACCATTTAGGGCGTCCCACGCTAAGTGCCCCATTTACCATTTAGGGCGTCCCAAGCTAAGTTACCCATTTCCATTTTTGTCAACACTCCACTATCTTTCTCTACCTTTTTTACTTCCTATCTCTTTCTACCTTTTCTCTTTCCTATCTCTCTCTACCTCAATAACCCACTATCCATTTAATCTATTATGTAGTATTTCTTATGAAGTGTGCAAACAGTAAATGGGGCACTTAGCCTGGGACAGAGGGAAGTAGTATATTGCAACTAATGAGAAGGTAGAAATAAACTAACAAACCCAGGATGACTCTATCCTCCAATTAAAGGGAAAATGAGATGAGAGTGATCCCCGGAAGTCAAAATTACATAGTACCATAGTATCCTTCTCCAAAAGTATTCACGCAGAAGGAGCAATTTCTTGTCAACATTACAGCACTATGTAAATTCACAAGAAATTTTTGTGCTTCTGAAAAATAAACAACCAAATACAAATGCATTCACTCATACTTACACCTAAGACAAGTTACATGTCAGTAATTCAAATGTGACCTATTTTAGTGGATACTCCATCCCTTCAAAATGGTTGGCATGCTGCTTTTTTTTTCCATGCCTTATCTTTTCTCTTCATTATCAAACACATCACAATCAGTCAGAAGTCAATGCCATCAATCTCACCAGTGTAAAAGTTCTTTTATAGGAAACAATGTGTTTTATTAAGATAAGGAAGGTAAAAGGAATTAGAGATGCCTTTTACAAATTACAATTTGACTGTAACCTAATTAAAAATTTCTTCCTTCTTGTTTATTTTGGCATTTTAATGCAGTTAATGTGGTTGGTTAATTTCCTACCTAAACTTAGTCATCCTGATGCAGCCATACAGATTTTATGTGATAAACTATCTTATTTAGTATTTACCCTTGTATCTATTGTACAAAAAAATGGCATCTAAACAAAATGATACTTCTTCTCTGATGGGCACACACATAACATTCTACCCCTCTCACACAAAACTCCCAATTGTATTTGAAAGCCATATATGATTATTAAGGAAAGAGAAAAGCAAGTGTGCAAGTTTTAGGAGGTCCTATCTTTTTTAGCATGTGAAACAACCACACAGATTGAAGCATCAGAACACCCACAAAGGAAGTAAAAGGCTCACAGTTCTTGAGAAACCACTGAGCACGGCTTAATTATTCAAAACAGAAGGAAATAATTTAGTTTCTACCATTCAAAGTGCATAATGGAAGTATGTTATTTCATGCTTACTCAACAATTTTCCTAGGTTGAGCAAGTTTTCGCATAAGAAGTTGTTGTTGCTCTGGGAGTTTCTTCTGTGCGTGAAATTCTGCAAAACTTCGTTTCAACATATCTTCCACCTGTAAAACATTTTTGAAGAACACCAACAAGATGACCAGTAGATTTAATAAAGCTCAATCAATCATGTGGTTCAAGACAGCTAGAAAGCTTGAACCAAAAGATGTGGTTCAAGAATAATACTGTATAATTTTTTATTTTCGGATTTATGCCTTTCTAGTCCTTAGACATGCTTCAACTATCTGGTCCCAGCTTTAGCACATTACATTATATTATCAATTAGCTAGCATCACCTGAAGTTCAAAGAAACCTATTTCACCCAGTAAGACAAAGCAAAGTATACCTTCAACTCTTCAACACGAAGAAGATGCAAGATCATGATATAAGTGAGCCGAAACTGAGATGCAAGCCTCGTTGCACTACCAACTATAACATGCTTCAAATCCTTCTCGTCAGGAATTTCATCACGGCACAGAACAACAACAGTACCAATTTTATCAAGTCCTCTCCTGCCTGCACGACCAGCCATCTGTGTATATTCTCCAGGAAGTAATTGTCGAAATTCCTTTCCATCAAATTTCCTTAAAGTATCAAACACAACCTACCAAAGGCAAGTGAGTGTCATTTACACAGAAGACAAAAGAGCAGAGTAATGAACAGTAGTAATATCTAGGTGAGTGCAACTAAAAGAAGTCAGAGGACCAAAAGTCAGCACAGAATAGAAGAAGGCAGTGATTTTTTTTAAAATAAAAAAATGGTTGCAGAAAGAAGTTACTAGATATGATAGAAAAATGATACAGTAGTAATGTGAAGGGACAAAATATTTAAGACCTACAAAAGGATTTGGAAAAAAAACATTAAAAAGATATGTTATAGTTAAATATAATAGAGAACGTGTTGTCTTAACGGAACACGATGACAGGATATGATCCATAGTCTATCTTATATAATGGGATAAACACTTAGTATTACGTAACTAAGTTTCACTTAGGGAGCAATTATGACAACGAAACAATCAGCCTGGTGCCATAGAAACTTCAGTAGGTAAGCATTTAACACAACAGATGACCCATATGAGAGACAATTGTTGCATTTCTTAACCATGTTCCTTCTTTCACCTGCTAAAGTGGAACTTATAACAAGTACAAATATTCAAACTTGAACAGTGCTTGCCAGAAAAGGAACTTCTAAGAAAGTTTAATTTTATTCCCTTGTAACCATCTGTGTAACAACTTACCGTCCTCGCAGGGGCATTGACTCCCATTGCAAATGTCTCTGTTGAAAATAGAATCTACAAATAAAACAAGAACTATAAACATTAGAAGGCCCAAAAAGAAAAGCTACTCCATGCATTAATTTTATGTATGTTTTAAGAATAAATACAAAATAGTAGCATATCACAACAATTGGTGTGTCATAAAGTTCAAAGGGAAATAATCCTGAGACAGTAGTAGACAGGTGACTTTTTGTGGATTACGAAATACGTTTCACAAAATTTTGGGTCCAGACAAAATTTAAGATGACTGAAAACAAAATTTTAAAATTCAGAATTAGTGAGGCATTTAGGAATTGCCTTCTCACTCTATCCCTCTTTATCCCACCAAATTTATGAGCTCTTTCACACCTTTTGTATTCTCTAGACACATCAATAAAATTCCTTCTTCATAAACACCTGTCACCTTTAGAACTTAAGTATGATACCAAATTAAGTACACATTGGCTTTCAATAGACATTTTTCCGCCTAAATGTGTATGAATGAACTTGAGAAATTTTGTACCGGGTATACATCCATATCTAGATCACACTGTCTGGAGTTTAAGAATTATATTGTCCAGTATTTTAAAATCATCATATTAGTGCCAACAAGTCTGTTTCAATAATTATTCAGAAACCAAAAGTACAACTGTCCTTTCTTTTGCCTTTTCCTTTTAACTTCTTTTTCACCATGCGAATCCAATGAACCGTAACTTAAATTTTATTTTATTTTTAAAAACAGTACTACGCCAAAGCGGGAAGAAAATAATCCCAAAAACACGTAAGCAAACTGTAAAGAACTTATATTTAAAAAAAATACATTAGTTATGTTACCTTGATTACCCCACGACAGAAAAGCATCTCAACAACTTCCTTGACTATTGGAAGAAGACCAGCATGGTGTACGCCAATTCCTCTCCGAAGAAGGCTTTGAACTCTAACAACCTGATCAGTACATACATATCAAATTCCACCACCTAAACATTTCTGCAACTTAAGTTCAAAGATAAAACCTGTGGCAGAGTCCTGTCTGATCCTTTGAGCCTCGAAAATGCTTTATCACAAAAAACCCTAATATCACTTTTCTCGGAGCTAGTCGTGAGGTCAGTCCCGCTCAAATTGTCAGCTGATTTATCACAGCGGTTCTTCGAAAAGCAAAAGATGACCACCTGTGGACACAAGTCAATCTATCAAGGAAGATTCTTACTTCCCAACTAGAAAGTAAATAAAACCTTGTTATAGCCTCATGTCTAAGGATCTACTTTGATTGATGGATGTCAAGTTAAGGATTTCAAATGTATAATTACCAATCCATTGATCTTGTTTTGTTTAGATGACTTCAGGTTTGGGTTTCAAAATCTTGAATTCCCAATGTGAGAAATCTCGAGTCATTGTGATGTGAAATTGTAATATAAATTCATTTGAAATATTCCCCAAGTTCTCCCATTGAATCCAATCTTTCAAGAAAAAAAAAAAGGTAACAAAAATGAAGTAATCTGGTGCACACTTAACTCCTGATGCATCATTAGAAGTTCTTGTCCACATATGAAGTTTGATTTGTTAAGGGTAAAGCAAGAGAAAACTAGCAAGACATCATATGGAAAATTCAACAGAACGTATAATTCTGTCACATCACTAGAAAAAGAAGGCGCAAAAAGAATTTTTTTAAGAAATACTTATTAAAACATACAGGTAGGAGGGACATCTTTGAAAGCTTGGTAATCAGCGACAGCCATACAGAAGCTTCTGATCTCCTTGAACCCCAGTTGTTACTAGTACCACTGGTTTGCATCCCTCGGTGAGCTCCAGAGAAATTTGCCAAATTCTGGGATGCAGAATGCTTGTTCTGTTTTGCATGAGAACTTTCATGTCTCCCAGCATAAGGCCCTGAGCCACTTACTGTAGGTGAGTTCTTCTTCTTGTAGACATCTTTGGCAGCTTTCAATCCTTGAGGGATAATAATTTCATTTTCACAGATTTTAAATAGCTCTCCAGAATAGAAAAGACAGTGCTCCAGTGGGACTGGTCTTTTGGTGGTTCTGTTTAAGTTAAAGAAAACAGAAATAAAAATAAAAAATGGGTAATAATTTCATCCTCAGAGTAACTTAAAAATGGGTAACTTGCAGCATCCTCCCATAAGGTTTGTCAAATTTACAGGCACCACCATATGGTATGTTTATTAACATATACCTCTTTTAAGGTTTAAGGAGTTCAATGATTTCCTATGTCTAAACAGAATAGAAAAATAGCAGAGAAAGGGGATGTAAAATAAAAAATTTGTCTCAGATAATATTTTGCACGATTGGCCGAATGCCAACTCTACCTGAGATTTAATATCCAACACTGATCATGAAGTTTCGGCATTAACCTGTCTATCGTGCAGGGAACTTCAAGTTCAAGATAATAAAATCTTGCTTTTAATATAAATTTACTAGTCAATCTCATATTTACTTGAGAGCTAAAATTATATATTCATTTCAAATCGCATTGTTTTATACTCCCTCCGTCCCACAGGAATTTGCACACTTTCCATATATGGATGTCCCATACCAATTTGCACACTCCATAAAAGGAAATATCTTCATAACCCCCACCCTTAAAATATACTCATATTTACCCATATGCCATTACTTTTCCACACTCAATATACTTTTTACTTTACTTTATTCATAAAAATTTACAAAACTACCCCTCTAAACATCACTCATTACACCTTTTCTTACACATTTCTTAAAATGTGTGTCATCCCAAGGGTGCAAATTCCTTTGGGACGAGGGGAGTAATAGGTTAAGACACGTGTCTATAGATCATTATTACCTTTTCTAATAGCAACGTCATAACATAGAGAAGATGTTATATTCATGCAAAATAAAAAATGTTATCTATATATATGATTACTTTTTCTCCCAGCTCTCAAATCAATAAGATCTCCATCTTCAATTATCACATGGTATCAGGATCACATTCGCTATGTAAATATGAGAGAAAATCGTAGAAGATAAAGAAGTTGAAAATTTAAAATGTGTTCAGATTCGACTACCCTGTTAAACGCCAAATTTTGATTTAGGTATGCACACTTGCACAGTATTTTATATGAATACTAAAAGTGCCTTTGTACGTTTACGTCAGTGTAACAGGACAAATGTCAGGTGACAAGTGTCTGTGGGAGACCTTATGGCTTAAGCACATTGTAGAGTTTAAATCATAAAAAATATATAATGATAAGTGGAAAAGTTTCATATCAAATACTAACCCAGTAACACGGATTTGTTTTTGCTTTGTCCTTCCAATCCAATCAGCAAACTCAATTGTGTTTGGTACCTAGGAAAAGGAGAATATTCAACACCTGTATCAGAATATCTTCAACCAACAATCACAGAACATGATAGTTTAGCAAGATTGAAATGACCAACTGAAATCAAGCCCTGCCCTAGACAAATATAATTAAGAAACCAGGCATCACTGAACAGTCTGAACCCAGCATAACCAAAATCGACGTCATCATGTTTCCCAGAAATGAAAGTTCCAAGCAGATATTGATGCAAACCTCAGTTCTCAATTTAACATCAGAGGTGAGCATGTCAATTTAGAAAGTTTTATAAGCAACAAAATTTCCAAAAAAAATACCAGAAACTGATTCAAATCAAATTAATGGCCATGGTCCCTGGGCAACTGTTCCAAATGGGAGCATGAAAAGCATAAAATATGAAAAGAAATAGTTGAATGTGCTGCATACAACTTTGCATTTAGATTACACAAAAATTTCATTTTTTTCCCTAAATTACTGGAATTTCCCAAATCCCAAGCATGAGGAGAACAAACTGCTTGGCAATGCATAAAGGTAGCTCAAATACTCAATAATATTCTTTTTCCATACTTATGTGCCTTTAAGCTATACGGATTGGAACATTTTTCCCAAATGTTAGCAATTTTACCCCAGAGGAATTTGTAATGCCCAAACATATCCGAATTCGTCATTTTATCAGAACTATATAATTATCCCAAGCATCTTTTTTATCAAAGGGAATGTTATAGTTTTAAATTCACATGAAAAGCCACACTGATTAAATGAATGTAAGTTAATGAATTCCTAAAAACTCTTAGTGTTTGGTTTGGGATTGGTCAATCCGGATTTGGATTGGCCATTCCCAATCCAATCTCTCTCAATCCCTCTCAATCCAAATACCAATCAACCCCTATAATACACCTACACACTTATTTTTATACAATCACATCACAATTTTTTTTAATCTCATTATATGTGAGAAGGCCTAACTCTACACTTAAAACTCCTACTTTTCTTTCACACTCATTCTCTCTCCTATTATTTTTCTACCCACTAATAAAATATTGCAATATCACAATTTGATTTGACATAAAGTTACATTCACCCCTACTTCTCAATCTCTATCCAAACACAATTTAAACACAATTACTATTCATGGATTACCCCAATCCACTTTTTTCAATCTCAATCCCAATCCAATCCACCACAATCTCTAACCAAACACCACCAGGGTAAAATGGTTCATTAGACCAAATGTTTGGTACCTATGACCTTTTTCCTAAGCTATATTAACTTTGGTTTGGCTGTGGTAGAGGCGTAATAGCCCTCCACTTACCCTGCCTTTCAATTTTATTTGCAGCTAATCATACAACCTGTTATGATCCCATTAGTATGCAGCTATGCTCAATTCAAAATGAATATGGTATGTGTGTATTACAGATGAACAATGAATTTAAGAAAACTCTAGATGCAATAAGAGCAAATTTATAGCATGGTATAAAAAATTTAACCAACAAGAAAGTTTTCCAAAATTATCACCAATTCCAAGTCAATAATGAACAGTATGATTCAGAACTGATGCATACCGTGGCTGAGAGTAGCACAAAGTTGATATGCCTGGGAAGCATGATGATAACTTCTTCCCAAACCACACCTCTTTCAACATCATTAACATAATGCACTTCATCAAATATAACCTATCTTTCCAGGCCAAAGTAAGCAAAAAAAAGAGTATCAGAATCACATCAAGGCAAGAGAGATATAAATAATGTTGACAGTATATGCAAGATTCAATATTCAGAAAGGAACATTCAATGTTATAAGAGAAATCTCACCCACTCTATGTCACGTATGATATCAGCACCCCTATAGAGCATTGATCTTAATATCTCAGTAGTCATGATGAGACAGGAGGCCTCAGGCCTCAAACTAACATCACCAGTTAGGAGACCAACATCAAATTTTCCACAAAAATCTCTGTACTTCTGATTGCTGATGGTCTTGATTGGTGCAGTATACACAGCTCTAGTGCAGTGCTGCATATATTGAAAGCTTTAAGATAAATTATCATTCATAAGCGCTTTACAGGCCATAAAATCAGTATTTTCAAGTTCAAGAAGATTTCAAAAGAGAGCTTTTAACAGTGGTAAAATCAAAGGAATTTCCAAACAATTTTAATAAGAAATGTTGACATTATCCGGTACAATGCTTTTGGCATTGTAGTCCTTTCACAAGTAAAATGATCTGTTAAGTGTTAACAATGCCAAAAATTGATCTAAGTGTGTCAAGGAAGGATACCCTACTGGAAAAATGGAAATCCTTTAATTAAATTTGTATACCAAAAAAAAAAAAAAAAGTCAGGTGATATAGCCCAGTGGAGTCCAAAAGTAAAACATGTGTGAGAACTGCATCTTATAATACATTATCAATGAACCTGGGAAAAACAGCTTGATGATATAGTCTTATCAATCAACCTTAATTCTATCGCCCTTATGTATTCATACCATCTTTCATAAGTAGGAAAAATATAATAGTAGGTCATTTTACTCCTTTATTCATTAAGCTCTGTCCAACAAAAAATTAGACGTGACAAAGGGACTCAATCTTATTATTCACATTTTCCTGATGGGAAAGAAAGATCCCTAACCAAACTTCGCAACAGTCCAAGTCCCTGGAGAGTGTGTTCCCTGAGTGCTTGAAAGAACCCACCCTATCACCTTTTGTAATCTCGCATTCCTTCCTTTCCAACTATAAGTGCTACTTCTATTCCCCTTCATCTAATTTTACGAGAAAAATCTGGCGTTGCAAGCTATGTTAATGGGAGTTAATGGGACGAGATTATGCTTGATCATTCAATCACTAAAATCAGCCCCATGATTAACTTTGGTCAAAGTTGCATTTGTAAATAGTTAGAATTAGGCAATATGTTCGTTAGCTAGAATCATGATATTAGCCTATTGTAATTAATGTTGTACTCCTTAATACCTATAAATTGAGATAAATACAAAGGAGAAAGGCATTCAGTCCAAAATTTGAAAAACTATTTTTTATATCTACAATGCACGAACTTTATCCACAACGTATGTGAAAAGACAACAGAGCTGAGATTGACGATAAAATTACTAAACAGGCACAGAACTGCAGCAAGAGTACTTACTTTTGAAGCCAGAGCAAATGCATATTCTGCAACAACTGTTTTTCCAGCTGAGGTATGAGCAGCCACAAAAACAGAATTCCCCTTCTCAAGATAAAATATGGCCTGTAATTAATATAAAGGTAACTTAATTCAGTGCACAATCAATTACATCCAAAATACATTCCCGTGCAAGTAATGGCATGCCAAACTTACATTAATACCCAAAGGCAATACCAAAGAATTAACATTTTCTTTTTTAACTTATGTAAGACAACAAAACAAAGATTTCACCTAAGTGTACCCAAATTACCAAAAGAAGTAACCATAATTTTATGTGAGTGTAACCATATTAATGATATATATATATAATCACGAATTTTATTTTATTTTGGATTAAGAAGAAAACATCCTTCATTAATGATGAAATATATAGGTGGTGTTTTCAAACACCATATGACAACCAAAGTCACTTTTTTTATTTTAAAAGCTGAGTAACACCAGCTTTGAAAATAATCACTTCTAGACTGTTTACTAGAGACCCAAAACAGGCCCTAACAATCTGTGGATGAAATATCAGCATCTGTTTAGATGCAGGTTTATTGTCACCCCTTTAACCCAGCCCCACAAGAATGTTAATGGACTCTTGTTGTCAGCAGAATAGCATTACCCTGCCATACAAGTTAAGTGGCGATTCTGGATACAACATGATAACATGACGAAAACGAAACAGAAATTGCAGGTTAGGCTTATATTATTGTGTCAACAAGATAAGGGCACCAAAGTTCAGTGTCGTGTTTGTGTCAACCCGTTAAACTCAGGAAAAAAATCGTTTGTATATATGACATAGTACTTTGTATTTTCTATTGTGTTTTATCATATATTAACGTGCAATATCATGCTCCCTCCGTCCCAATTAGATAGGCTTGTTTTCCTTTTATGGATGTCTCATTTATATAGGTTTGTTTCCATGTAGAGTAATATTTTTTCTAATTCATTTACTAATGTAACCCTATACATTAATTACATTAGAAAGTATAACATTCATTAAATAGGGTTATAATAGAAATTTTATTTGTCTAATGTGCCTTCCCAATAAAAAAAATTAATTTTTGTGAAAAGTCAAACCAGCCTATCTAATTGGGACAGAGGGAGTAGTATAAATTCTACTTTTAAATTTAATACCGTGTTGGCACAATTTTTTTTGTGTCCATGTCGTGTTAGCATGGATTTTTATTGTGTCGCATTCAGTCTTATCTTGTCAATCAGAAAACAAGAATTGCCACCCCTAATTCAAGTCACGTTATCATGATTCCTCACACTATCATGATTTCAGTTAAGAGATAATAAATTAATTCTGCATTATTTGCTAGGAAAAAAATCACTTGGTTAACATTAACTAGCAATAAATAATACCTCCTTTTGGAAAGGATCAAGTTCAAAAGGAAAATCAAGTGCCATATCAGGAACAAGTTCATCAAAACGTTTTGCTATCTCTTCGTTGCCACCAGTAAGAGCCCAAGCCTAATAATGAATAAATGACTTAGTTTAATAAGTATGGAAATTAATAGAGTGATTTGTAATTTAAAAACCATTACCTCTTTCTGATGTTGTCCACCACTACTTGTATCTCCATCCCATATTTGTGTTGATTCCACTGATTCATCCGTCAAGATTTCATCCAGAATAGTCGATTCATTCTTGACGGAATCATCAACTGCATGGAACACCTCTTCTTCAGTTTCTATCTGGAGAGATTCATTGATAGAGTCCATCTGAGTTTCTAACTCTGGAATATGACCTGAATAACAGCTGTAATTAGTCCCACAGAATGAAATAAAAAACACAATTTCCTGCCTAAATAAATTGTTTGTTCACAAGTTTTGAAACTTGTTGCATTCAGACTGCAACTGCAAGTTTCAATGTTCAGCCACTGTCACAGATTTCAACAAAGGCAACTATGAGTTCCTTGAACTTAAAACCCTTTAAACTGATAGGTTATGTTTGGTATGGAATAGATACATCCGGCTTGAGGCTTTCACAAGGTAAAGAACGTTTTTTTCCAATACAAGATTCAAGAATCACATCCTACTTATTTTTTCTTCTGCCACTCTATTTTCTCTTTCATCATTTTCCTTCTCCCACGGTCTCACCTGACACCTTGCGCGGCCCCAGTTGACATTTTGATTACCCACTACCCACATTGTGGTGCATTTTACCTTATAAAAATACTGTTTGTTACATTTAAATTATTATTGTTAAATAAATTAGTATTACATTTATATTATTATTTTCTCTTGATATCATTGCAATATATATAGGCTGCAGCTATCAACACACGGATTTTTGCGCGAATGTACAAAACATTATAGCACGTTGTACCATCACACAACTAAGGAGGTGGGTGTATTGAGCAAAAACCCAGGTGTTGATAGCCGAGGCCATATATATAAATAATGCATATAATATACTATTTACCTATATTTTAAAAAAAATAGTATATGTACGCCCAAATATATAAATTGGTATATGCACATATTCAAATTATTTTCACAACTCCCAATACAACACATCAATTGTTACACACTACTTTTTACAATATAAGAATACTATTATCATATACAGATATACTTTTTCACAATCCTACCCTATACGATCTCAAAAAAATATATATATACATTTTCACTATTAATGGATTTTCAAACCCAAAGATTTCACAAGCCAGATTTTCTAAATCCATTTAATCCCGAAACAAACATACCCTTAAAGTTCCTAAATTTATAGTGATTGATGTCAATTTTGTATGAATATGTACAATAGAAGACCTTGATTATTTTGTTTGCAGAAGATGTGAATTTCTTCAGCAAGACTAAGGAAAATCTTCTAGTAGGGACATCAAATAAATCAAAAGCAAGGAGTAGTAGGCTACAAGTGCTACCGAGATTCTCTCTTTTCCTTTCCCTCATTAATTCTCTAAAACCACAATATACATAAGTGCAACATTAGTTGCTAGAATCAAAGTCAACACACTGGAAACTCCAAATGTGATGTAAGAGTGAACCCTCCTAGAAATAGGCGGGTTTCGAACTATATCCTCACGAATCTCAAATTATCTTAACCAAATTAAATGATATTAACAATGCACCAGTAATTCCGATATATAAATCCAAAAAACTATTGGAGTCCAGACTAGTGTAAGAAAAGGAAGTAGCTTGTCAAAACCACATTCAAACTCTTTTTGCAGGATACACTTCTATAGGAGACCGAAATTGGAAATCATCAGGCAATGTAGGTTCCTCTAATATTATAGGACAGTTAGCCAGATTTTATTAAATAAAGCAGATAGACAATATAACTCAGCTCAGGGCAAGTAACTTTCCAATAAAATCACCACTTAATGTACACGGAACTAGAATTATATACACAGAGGACAAACCATCTTCCCCAAAGTTATTGACATCATCCTCCCAGGCTTTCTTGAACAAGTCATCAAATTGCACCAATAGCTCATTCTTCTGCAGTTTATGTGAACAGATAACATCAAAATAAAAGAACAATGATAAATTGAAACCACTTCTAGTAAATCAGAAAAAGCATGAATTGCATATTTGGAATAATAGAGAAATAATGAACAGGCTATTATGGAAGTACTGACATCCGATGTGCTTTTGCTCCCACTTGCTTCCTCATAAACATTCCACTCCAAATGGTGTACCTTCAGTGTTTAAGAAACATTAAAGTAGTGTTCATAATGTTGACAAAAAGAAGTTGGATTGTTTATGGAATGTCACTGAGGTCCTTCATTACTGTTAAATAGCATTACCTTGAGATCACCTAGATCCAATCCATCTTTAAAGCCTGGGGGAAGGACTTGTGCAGGGCCCCCTTGAAGAAGCTCATGTGCCCATTCACCATTGCAGGCACCAACAGGATGAATCTTTCCAATAGATTCAGCATTATCGAGTCCTCCAGGGCGAAAAGGACGGTTGCTTAAACTTCCTCTAACAAAATCCTTTACAGGTCCAACAATACGTGGTAGGGCACCAGATTCTGGGGCTCCAGTTGACAGTTCTGACACATCCACCTGGAAATATCATTTATGGGTACGAAGCAAAAAAATATTGTTGTCAAAGATGCTAGGATTGCATAAAAAAATCTGAATAATTTATTTTTAAAACAACTGAAAATGTGAAGAAGTTCTCTTGATAAAGAGAGTGTCAAAATCTCTCGTCAATTTTTATTTTTTTCATGAAAATCGAGTGCTGCTTAATGAATAACATTTAACTTAACAACTAAAGCATAGTTGTCAACAATGATAACCACACTGATGCTAACAGTTCATAAAAAAATAGGATCACAAGAAGGTGTGGAAAGTTGGAAAGAGAAAATTCATTGCAGGAGAATATATAACGCATTCCTATTTTATTACTCCTTTGACAACAATGCTGCCAAATAGATGGCATGCATAGATAGATAATTACTCCTCCCTCTAAACCCACATGCACAGAGAACAAGAGAATGATAGAAGGTTTCATCACTATAGTACACTGATATTAAAGTTATGTACTTGAAATGTGTTTGACATACATTGGATCATTACATTTTAAAACACAGTCCTCTAACTATGTTTATGTGGATTTCTTGTGTATTTGATTTTGATAGCCAGCAAACCTTTGTGAGCTTTCATATGTATGTAGATATTCAGGTCTCATGCTTTATTGAGTATATATTTGCTTGGTCTAATTTGCAATTTTACAATCTTCATTAATTGAACGCTCTGAGAACCTTACCCAACACAGCCTACATTAAGTAACCAGTAAGTTATTTATTCCAACATGTGCTATTATCCAATAGTAAGTGCCTACCAGGTTCATATTTACATGGTGCAAATAAACAAATAATACACAGGCACACAAAATTGATTCCAACACAAAACAACAAATCCATGATTAAAATGGTGAACCATAAGACAATAAATAGTACAAGAGACAAAAGGTGACGGGAAGAACTCTCAATTCGTACCTCCACCGACTTGGGCTCCCATATATGCAACTCTGATCCATGCTTTTTGCGCCGAAAAGGTATTTCCCAAGAAGGAACAATCACAGACCGTGGCATTGATGACTCAGGTTGGATTTCAGCTCTTTCAAACCAGTCAAAATCCCATTGCCTACCAGCATTTTGCGGTGAAAATACATCTTCATCCAGCCTCGGCTGTAAGTATTTATCCTTTATATATTCCGTTATCGTTTCCGGTGTTTCCTTGGGAAACGCTGGAGGCTGTTACATAAATACGGAAAATCAACACACAAAACTACTACATAAATCAACTTAATTCACAAATTCTGCCTACAAAAGATTCAATAAAAAAGAGAGTGAAGGAATGATAACGAAAAAACACTTTCAACCTATTTATGCACTCAGAACAGCAGAACGAGACTGCTATGCGAAAAAGGTTATACAATGAGTAAAAATACTTCGAAAGAAACCCTAATTCCTTCAAGAAGTGGAGGAAATCGAAAAAAGAAAACAGATGCACCAAAAGTAAGAATAGAATACTAACGAGAATGAAGTCGGGGAGAGAGTGGAGTTGGTTGTGGCGTTCGACGGGAGGCAGAGGTTCAACGGTGAGATGGCCGCTGTGGCCGGTGAACCCGACCCGGAAAGAGAGCTCGTTGGAGGCATGGACCCGGTCCATTTCGCTACTTCACTCTTTCTGAAATTTACAGTACTGTATGTAACTAACACTCTACTCCTGCGACAATGACGCAACTCAGAAATTCAAACACACTGAAACATAAACCCCCTTCTAATACCTCTTTTGCAAAATTGGATTTCGTAATTATGGTTTTTTTTAAATTTTAATTTATAGAGCAAATCTTTAATTTATATTTTTATGAGTTAGTTTTTTTTTTTTAAAAACTTTATTTTCTCTCTTATATTTAAACTGCTCATCTATTTACATAACCGCCTTTTAGTTTTCTTCCTTTCAACATTTTCTTCTATGCCGTCGAATTAACTTTTCAATTAACCAAATTTGACTCCATTGTCCACCGTTGCCGCCTCTTTTTACATTTCTTTCTTAATTTTTAATACTCCCTAGATAACTTTCACAGGTAGATGGGCAAGTATATTAAGAAAGTGTAATAATAAGTGGAGTTTTGAAATGTAATTTAGTAAAACTTTATGCATAAAGTAAAGAAATGAGCTGACTAAGTTTATAAAGAATTTTCCATGGGTGTAGTTATTGTGGATGTTCCGAAAAGGAAAGTGTGAAAGTTATTGTGGGATGGAGGGAGTAAGAATTTGATTAAAACCCCTTCTTTATTATTCTTACTTCCTCCTTGTCGCCTCTATTTTGCATTGTAGCCCGGCGCATGCTATAGAAATTTTAGGTTGGTCGTTGTATGGAATTTTGATAAATTGCTGTAACAATAGCATTTATTTTTTCATTTTATATTTTTTTATAGTAAGTTGTTATGTGTTTTTGCTTATGATTCCTTGGATTTTGTGATAGAGTTCTTCATAAATTCAATATATAAATTGCTGCTGAAAATCTTTATTGAATTTCATATTCTTTGTATTGTGTATAATTTTTGTGTCAAGATTTTTTTTACTTTTTCCCCAATTTCCTCCCTTCTACATCCTGATACTATTTTTCAAAACAGTTTGAAATTTGGATAATTTATACTCTCTCCCATCCACAGGAATTTGCATGCTTTTTATAAATTATGTCACATATTAATTTGCATACTCCATAAAAGAAAATTGAAATTAATCTCTAATAGAACTAAAACCTACAACTTTTAGAATTCTCTAATAGGGTCAAATTAATGTCAAAAAACCTTAAATATCCTTCATATTCATATAATTCCTTAATTAATATATTTTACCCATTAATTCGAATTTTAAATTCAAATCATAAATGCAGCACATCAATTCCCCCCAATTATAGCGCATATTAAAAAAAAACTTGACTTTCCCAAAATTGCTGCAATTGGGAAGAACACATCGATACATTTTGGGAGGAACGAAGGAGAATTCACCATTGTGTTGCTGGGCTACAGAAACGATTCAATCTATGCTGCCATTGATGCGATTTGGGAAAAATCACAAACGGTTAGTCCTAATTTCTGCCATTGTTGATGAGCTTTTTCGAAATCTGTCATTGTTGATGAACTTTGTTCGAAATCTGCCATTGTTGATGCGATTGGTGCGAAATCGGCCACTGTTCATGCTATTAAAACTAGAGTTTCTAGAGTCCATTGGTGAACGTTCACTGCTGGAATTGTTAATCTTCGATTGGAAGAATTCAGATCTGCTGGAATTACCGGTTAGTATTTTTTTGAGCAAGAATCGCCCTAATTATTATGTCTTTAGGGTGCAACTTAGTACTAGGGGATTAGGCGAAAAAAAGAGAAGTTTCATGGATACAACAACTTGACATGGAGGTGAACATTAGATATGCACATTACTGTATGCATGTATACATGCATATTGTATAGTGCATTTCACATATGCACATATGTAAAATGTATGTACCCCGTTTTCCGTGCATATTAATATGTATATCCATGTATGAACCTTTTTCTAAGCTTATAAACTCATAATTTTATTATGACCCATTTCTACATACCAAAATTCATTTCAGTATTCATATTAAACTTCATAATCTATTTTCATATATGTATGCATATTCAAATAACCGGTTCCCGCATCCACTATGGCACACTTATTTAGTCTTTTTGTAATTTAATTGTGTTATGAGTCTTGTGTAATTTAATTCTGGATCATAAAATGCAGAATTATTAAGATCATAAAAGTCAACTAATTAATTCGAATTGCCTTATTTTTAGGAATATTTGAATTAAGGAATGTGTCAATTTGACTCTATTGGATAAAAATTAAAAATCTATTCCTTATTAGATAAAAGTTTTAGTGAAATGACCTTATTAAAAATTTACCTAAGAAAATTTTTACATTTAATTTATTTTTTACTTTACTTTATTCATAAAATTTTACAAAACATCACTCATCAAGTTCCTATGGGACAGGGAGTATTGATTTCTCCTGTGCATTGATTCTTTTTCTATGCGTTATGTTATGCATTTCTGTGCAGAGATAGCTTTTATATTATTACATCATTATTTTTTAAAAAGTGTCTAATTCCTTGATTAATTGGATTTTCTCACTTCATGAAATTCTGCATCTGATACTCCATCATTCCGTGATTACTTTCACATGTGAATTGAGGGAAAAATAATTGAGGGGAGAATATTGTGAGAGTGGAGTTTATTCACATTAAATTTTCTCTGAAAATCGTACTTTGAATTAAAGCATATGTAACTTTCATACTCCCTCCGTCCCGGAGGAACTTGCACCCTTTGACCGGCACACATTTTAAGGAATGTGTAAGAAAAGGTATAATGATTGATGTTTTGAAGGGTAGTTTTGTAAACTTTTATGAATAAAGTAAAGTAAAAAGTAGATTGAGTGTGGAAAAGTAATGACATATGGGTAAATATGAGTATATTTCAAGGTTGAGGGTTGTGAAGATATTTCCTTTTATGGAGTGTGCAAATTGGTATGGGACATCCATATATGGAAAGTGTGCAAATTCATGTGGGACGGAGGGAGTATTATTTTGAATTGACATGAGAATTTTAAGAGAATATCAAAATATATTTTTTAGGTTAAAAATGAATTTATTTTGAATTTTTTTCTATTTTATTCACATTAAATTTTCTCTGAAAATCGTACTTTGAATTAAATTAAAGCATCCGTAACTTTCATATTATTTTGAATTGACATGAGAATTTTAAGAGAATATTAAAATATATTTTTTAGGTTAAAAATGAATTTATTTTGAATTGATATGAGAATTTTAAGAGAATATTAAAATATATTTTTTAGGTTAAAAATGAATCACGAACCAGCATAAATCGACCCTTAAACATGAGGTTTGAAAAGAAAAAAACTTTGTCCATCTTTTGTGGAATTTTTTTTTAGGATGATTGGGATGTGTGACAATAATTTTTTTTTATTAAGATGAAATTTTCTTTTTAAGATGATTGGAGCCGTGTGACAATATTCTTTTATTAAAAATAACATAATTTAGGTGGTATTTAAAAATAAAAAAAAAAGCTTCCACAATTCAGGATACATGGTATAGTCTCTAGGGTGCGGGGGTCCTTAAGCTCTGTATGGACATTGCCCCATATAAATTGTTTGCACCTCGTTTTGTTTACTCATAATATTTGCATGTTTTTGTAAGGGTTCGTTTGATGCGGGAAACAAATTTAGTATGGAAAATGACATATAAGAGGCTCGTATACTAATTTAATGCGAAAAGTGGCATATAAAGGTGTATAAAGTTAAAATCTTGTGTGATAGAAAGTACAAAAAAGTGTACTAAAAACACTATATTATTGTTAATTCTTGTGTGATAACATGTATTAACCAGTGTATAAAATAATTATTTTTTGTTTGATAAAATGCATAACCCACCATATAAAAAAGATGAAAATTATGAAAAGACATTTCTACCCTCATTTTTTCAGCATCCAAAGTACATTGTTTGATAGACATTAAAATATGTACAACTATTCCACTAATATGACTTAAAAAAACTTATGGGCATGTTTGTTTTGGAACTCACCCGTCCAACTACACTCATCCTTAAAAATACCTATACATCCTACTATATCATTCTACTATTACATCTCATCCAACCACTCTTATACAATTTGATTTGACATAAATTACATCTCATCCTACTCAAAATCCCAAAACAAACACACACAATTACTATTCATCAGGATTTCCCCATCCAGGATTTCCCCCATCCTACATAATCCCAAAACAAACATACCCTATACATTTTCAACTACATTAAAAAAAATGCGGAATTAACAGTAGGCATATGTGTGAACAACCTTATAAAATTAAAGGGTTTCAACCTAAAATTAATTAGAGTTTCAATAAAATAGATACAAAGTTTATCTTACAATCAATAAAATTAATTAGTCAAATTCATTCATTACTCACAAGTGAATCAAACAATCCACTAAATTTAATAAGTTACTACCATATATGATTAAGTATTTAAAAAAATCACGTTCTAAATTGATTTTAATATTTCAATAAAATTAATTAGTCACCTAAATGCATATTGTTCTGGTTATATTTGCATCTCCATCTACATGTTTCCCCATTGTTTACTTTCGATTTTATTCTGGCTGGTCTATTATTATGTAACTCACTTTTTAATTTTCTTGAAGAAAAATAAAAAGGCAGGTGTAATGAGAAAAATTAAAATACAAAAAAAAAATTATTTTGGAAAGAAAAAACATAAATAAATAAAGTGAAGCAAAAAAGAAAATGAAAATTTAATACCAAGTCAAAGTAATAGCAAGGATCATACAAATAATCAATTAAATCTTTCATACAAATAAGGAAACTATTTCACATCTCAAATATGACAAAAAGAAACAGAAATTGTCAAAAGAAATTCAGAAATGGCATATCATCAAAAATAATATTGTTGGTCACAGTCAAGCACTCTCCCATTCACAGTCAAAAACACCAAAGCTGCTTCGGAAGCCTCACAACCCCATCAAGCATTCTCCCCCATTCACAGTAAAAAAACACCCTCAACCAACTCGTCGAGGATGACCTTGCAACTTGCAAGCCTCCTAATGATTCTCCAATTAGAAGGTTCACCCAGCAATGGTGAAGGGACTATTCTTCGACAAATTGCCCAAAGGAATGATACTATGCTTTTCTTGGGACAACACTTGCTTCCCTAGAGTAACAAATTTAAAAGCTCAGGGGCTTGAATCATCAAACCACATAGAGAAGAGAAGATGTACTACTACCAAGATTAGCAAGTAATTCAATATAAAGGTAGGTGATCTAAACTCCACTATTTGAAGAACGATGGATAAATTCAATGATTTCTGAATATGCTGAAGTTCAAAAGGCAGAACATATAATACATGTTTATGCTAAACATCAGAAGAAACAGGGGCCCGAAAACCAAGTTAGTCAAAAAATAAACGGAACATATAAGCCCAAACAAAGACATAAATTGATATATGTGTGTCTGTTGCTTCAGTCAAGTTATTGCCCTGGTTTAAGAGTAGCATATATAACTCATCGCAGAAGTTGCAATCAACCTAACAATTTTAGCAAAGACAAATATTAATCAAGTGGTTCAGCAACACATTAATCTTGCAATTTGACTCCATCCATCATTCAATAAACTGTATGAAAACTTCTCTTTTCATGTTCCACATAGATTGGAAAAGAACTAGAGAAAGAGGAAACAACACAGATACCTAAACCAAAAGAGGAAAGCAGAAAAATAAGTCAAATGAAAGTATTTTAACAGCCATCAATATGGTAATCACAAGAAGGTATTAACTGCATATCTCACTGTATCCAGTGTATTGAGCACAATTTCTTTTATGCTACATCATTGAAAAAAAACTAATTTCGACATGTATTCACTGTTGATTGAGAAACTAAAAAATAGCAAGAATGAGGTGGGAAAAACACTTATCAAACACACTTTATTGAAAATTTCTAGATACGAAAACCCTAAAAAAAATCAGTGAAATACATGAGGTTACAAAAGGAGTTTATAGTAAAAAAAAAAAAAAAAAAATCAGTGAAAACGTGAAAATTGTAGCAGCAACAATTGACCAAACATCTCCTAATTGAATACCAAAAGCAAGCCGTAACAATTGACCAAAAAAACCAAGCCGTAGCACATCAACACATAAAAAAGATGCAGATTTACAAGAACATCTCAGAAAATGTTTAAACTTCAATCACACGCTTGTCAATACCACCAAGCTTGTAATAATGTTTAAACTTCAATGCTCTTATGCATCAAAACCCCCCAATCAACACCACACACACCAGACTTAAATTAAAATGTAGAACACACTCAACATTGAATAGATATACTCCCTCCATCCCACAATAACTTTCACACTTTCCTTTTCGAGACGTCCCACAATAACTTTCACACCCTTAAAATATCCTCAATTTTACACAAATGCCATTACTTTTTCTTCACACATACACAAAAAGTCAACTCATTATTTACTTTATACATAAAGTTTTACAAAATTACCCCTCAAAACTCCACTCATTATTACACTTTCTTAATTTACGTGTCCACCTACTATGAAAGTTAATACGGGACGGAGTACATTTAATCCAGAGCATCAAATGAATTACAAAGTAACCAAAAACAATTCATGATTTTGCCTGGTATCTCTAAACTGAGAATTTAAATCAAGCATATTCCTCCAGCAGTGGATTCAGATAATATTGCCCCATCTCATTGGCCCATTCTGATTATTTACACATAATTAAGTAAAGAATATAACTAGAATTGTCAAAGAGAACTCCCGAGATTATTAAACAATTAGGATGGATTGTAGTTGTCCTAACACAAATTAGAAAAGGTCAGGTGAATATTTTGAGAAAATTAAGGCATAACTCAAAGAAATAGCCACTGGAAGGAGCAAAAACGTCAAAATTTGATGGCTTTGCCTCAAAATCTCATCTGGGCCATCACTGCCTCTGCTGCCCATATAAACTACATACAACTGAAGAAGAAAACTACCCAAAATTTACCTCCAACAAGGCTCAGGCGGCGGAGCAAACAGTGGTTGGGCTCAGGGATTAGCTCAAGAGCGCATATATGTGAAAGTGTGTGAGGATGGTATCTAGTGTTTAAGTAAAAACAAAACAATGTTACAATGAATGTTGTGACAATTAGTGTAGCATTAACTCTAACAGAATGTGAATAATTAAACACAGTACATAGCGGAAGTCTAAAACACTAAAACACAATACGAACACAATGGAATAATTTTTAACATAGATTTTATTAATAACAAAACCTATGCTAAGCTTTACGGCGAAACAATAACTTAGTTCCTAAGTTATACAAAAAAATGTCGTGTGAAATATCTCAGCAATTACTTCAACATTCCACAAACAGAAACTATGATCGACAGAAACTATGATCGAGGCAGGTGCCTGAATCTGTAAATAGACTTAAGTGTAAGAACACTGTCTAAAGAACTAATCTGATCTATGATTCACTCTCACTCGATACAAGACTAGAACTAAGTACACTGGAAGGTATAGTACACTGGAAGGTGTGGTATCCCTCGGCGTACGTTAAATGATACAACTACTGACCATAACTCCGAATTACGGTTGAACTCTCAAGAAGGTGTTACTCGAATAGTGCATGCTTTGAAATGAAAGACCCCTGCGGTATTTATAGAGAAATACACAGCTTCTAGATCCTTCCATTATGAGATCCTATTTTTTATGATCTCTCTAGATCTTTCTGCCATCTTCCAGGTCGTTCTACAATGCTCTAAACTCTTCTATCACGTTCTGCAACATTTTGGAATCTTCCATGTTCCAGACTCTTGTAGAACCTTCTGGAATCGTTCCTGAATGTGAGAGCATTTAGTACAACATTTAATGTAACATTTCAGAAAAGACTTAGAATAAATCAAGGAAGGTCAAATTAAGATGTTGTTGATAATGTTAAAACATTTAAGAGTTAACAACATCTACAATATGCACCTGAGAGTAGGCTTCAAGGAGGGTCGCAGGGGCAGTGGCCACCGCCGGCGGCGACGCGCTTTTGGATGGGAACCCCACGAACCGCCGTTAGGAGAAACTAGGGCACGCGGTGGTAGGATTTGGGCGAGAGAAGAAACCCTAAAGTAAAAATCAAATCTGCGATTTTTACCATGGATGTTGCTCGACACAATGTTGAACGCGGAAGGCAGGCGGAAATCTTCAACGGAGGAGAAGGCTGGTGAGAATCCGCAGTGAAGATCGGTAGTGGAAAAAAATGGCGATTTCAACGACGGATTTGTGCCGCGACGGCGGTGGCTCGATCGCAGCGCAAGGAGGGTTCTCTGCAGAAGCTAGGGTTCCGCCTACAGAAGCTGTGGCACTACGGAACGACCGTGACGGCAGTGGTCGGTTTAGGTGGGATTGTGGGAAGATGAAATCGCCAGCAATATAGTAATCGTGCTTATATGGGGAAAATGCCATATAGCTAATACTAGGGGAGTTAAATAATTTTTTGAAGGAGAAACAGTGATTTGGACATATAAGGCCTAAATAAGACCCAAAAAAGGACTTTTTAGTATGGAGCTTTTGGCTCTATTCAGGGTTGAGATATAAGTCTATTTAAACTATCAAACAACTCAAATGTTGTTATACAGGTATAAAAATCTCTTTATTTGCCCTTTCAAACGGTACATTTTTGTATAGTATCTTCTAAACCTCGTGTGTATGTCAATCATCAGGTGCTATTTCCAATTTATGAAATTTGCAATTCTTTCTTACAATCGATTGTACCTATTCGAGTCACATGTGCATATGCATTGTACATAGATGAAGGAAATAATTATTTTCAATTCTCACATAGATGAAGGAAATAATTATTTTCAATTCTCACGTAGTTCACGGGTCTTGTATTAGTATCCCTATATAGTAATAATATATATAAAAGTCCTGAAAAGAATATCAAGAAAATGAAAAATATCAATAAATATCATATGAGATAATATTGTACATTATATTTTATGTAAATTTATTAAAAATATTAAATTTATTTTGTTAAATTATGTATTTTTAACCTTGTTCACATCTTAAAATCCTTTAAATATATATATATATACTAGTGTAAGACCCGCGTACTACGCGGGGTTGAAATAAGTATATTTTATTAATTTTTAATAATTATAATTTTTTTTAACTTAATTTAATTTTATATTATAATGCGAGATTTGTAAATATATGAAAAAGAAAAAAGTAAAAAGATTGAAATATCAAATTTTATATTTATTGTTGGAGTATTTAAATATTATTAAGATAGATAGATAAGATTAAATTTATAAATGGTTGGTTGGAATTATAAAATTCTCAAATATTATTGTTTGTTGGAGTAATTTTAGGGAAAAAAAATCAAATCTTATTGTTGAAGTAATTTTAGGAATAAGATTAAAATTAAATTTATTTAAATATTATTAAGATAGATTAAATAGAAAAAAAAAATCAATTCTTATTGTTGGAGTAATTTTAGGAATAAGATTAAAATTAAATTTATTTAGATATTATTCAGATAGATTTATTTAGATATTATTAAGATAGATTAAATTTATTTAACTTAGATTTATAAAAATTAAAGTCAAAATATACTGTGCATATTGAATTTTTGGATTTATAATTGGATTTATAAAATCAAATCTTATTGTTGAAGTAATTTTAGGAATAAGATTAAAATTAAATTTATTTAGATATTATTAAGATAGATTTATTTAAATATTATTAAGATAGATTTGGTTGGAATTATAAAATATTATTGTTTGTTGGAGTAATTTTAGAATAAAAATTAAATCTTATTGTTGGAGTAATTTTAAGAATAATATTAAAATTAAATTTATTTAAATATTATTAAGATAGATTAAATAGAAAAAAAATCAATTCTTATTGTTGGAGTAATTTTAGGAATAAGATTAAAATTAAATTTATTTAGATATTATTAAGATAGATTAAATTTATTTAAGTTAGATTTATAAAAATTAAAGTCAAAATAAACTGTGCATATTGAATTTTTGGATTTATAAAAAATCAAATCTTATTGTTGGAGTAATTTTAGGAATAAGATTAAAATTTAAATTTATTTAGATATTATTAAGATAGATTTATTTAAATATTATTAAGATAGATTTGGTTGGAATTATAAAATATTATTGTTTGTTGGAATAATTTTAGAAAAAAAAATCAAATCTTATTATTGGAGTAATTTTAAGAATAAGATCAAAATTAAATTTATTTAAATATTATTAAGATAGATTAAATAGAAAAAAAATCAATTCTTATTATTGGAGTAATTTTAGGAATAAGATTAAAATTAAATTTATTTAGATATTATTAAGATAGATTTATTTAGATATTATTAAGATAGATTAAATTTATTTAAGTTAGATTTATAAATAAGATTAAAATTAAATTTATTTAGATATTATTAAGATAGATTTATTTAGATATTATTAAGATAGATTAAATTTATTTAAGTTAGATTTATAAAAATTAAAGTCAAAATAAACTGTGCATATTGAATTTTTGGATTTATAAAAAATCAAATCTTATTGTTGGAGTAATTTTAGGAATAAGATTAAAATTAAATTTATTTAAATATTATTTAGATATTATTAAGATAGATTTATTTAAATATTATTAAGATAGATTTGGTTGGAATTATAAAATATTATTGTTTGTTGGAGTAATTTTAGAAAAAAAAAATCAAATCTTATTGTTGGAGTAATTTTAGGAATAAGATTAAAATTAAATTTATTTAAATATTATTAAGATTGATTAAAATAGAAAAAAAATCAAATTTTATTGGAGTAATTTTAGGAATATAAGATATTATAAATATTATTGTTTGTTGGAGTTAAATATCAAAAAGATATTAAAATAAATAGTGTAGATTTAATTAGAGATTTATAAAAAATCAAATCTTATTGTTGGAGTAATTTTAGGAATAGGATTAAAATTAAATTTATTTAAATACGAATGGTTGAATTATAACAATTAAATGGATTTGTTGGATTTAAAAAAGTAAAAAGATAGAAATATTAAAATTTTGAAATATTAAAATTTTGGATTTATATCAATCTTCAAAATTTCTACAAAATCTTCAAAATCTTCAAAGTCACCATCTTCAAAATCTTAAAAGTCACAATCTTCAAAATCATTGAGTAGACGAATTGTTGAATTTCTATTGATCAATAGACAATCTTCAAATCTTCAAAATCCATCAATAAAATTGATTATCAAAATACAAAATCTTCAATAAATTGATTATAATCAATGGATGACATAAAAAGTAAAATTGAGAATGAATGAAAAATTAGGAATACAAAATTTTTAATAAATTGATTAGCCAAATACTTGTATGCATGCAAGTGGTGCATACCTCCTCAATTTCATTTTTTTTTTAATTCAAATTATCTACATCCATTCATATAATTAGTTCACCTCCCAAATTATTTTTTACTATAATTATGTGCACTTACACATTTAATGAGTTCACCCCCAAATCATTTTTTTACCACGGTTATTTGCACCCGCTCATTTTATGAGTTCACCCCCAAATCTTTTTTTACCACGGTTATATGTACTCGCTCATTTTATGAGTTCACCCCCAAATCATTTTTTTACCACGGTTATCTGCACCCACTCATTTTATGAGTTCACTCCCAAATTATTATTTTATCACGATTATCTGTACCCACTCATTTTATGAGTTCACCCCAAAATAATTTTTAAAAAATAACCACATTTAAAAAAATTATATTATCTTTTTATTAATTTACACAAAATATAATAAAATAAATTCTAATTTATATATTTACAATATACAAACGAGTTATTATCGAGTTACCGTCGATTCACCACCAAGTAACCCATACTTTTTTTAAAAAATTGTAAAAATATAATTAATAAAAAACTATCGAAATTAGCCACAAATCTCGATTTTTTTCTTTTTAATTTTTTTCCCCTCCTCTTTTCCTTTTTTCTTCCCATTTTCAATTTTTTTTTCCAAATTTTTTAATTCTTTGTTTTTTTTTCTTTTACTTTTTTTTCGGCCTTTCTTTTTCATTTTTTAATGTGTATTTTTTTAATCTTAATACAAAATAATATTATAGGTATGATTTTATTATATTCTATCGGCGGTGCACCTGAATTTCAATTTTAATTTGATGAGTAAAGGACCTGTCGAAAATCCATGTCGGTCGGTGGGTGACCCAGCCACCACCATATCCGACCACCCCTTCGACGGCGACGACGGCGCTTCCGTCCCGGCTGCTTAAGCCCCCTCCTCAAATCGCAATCATGATTCTTCAATTCCATGACAATCGACATCATCTTCCATCTCGGCCACGATCCATGGCGGTCAAAAACCTCTGCTCATTTCGACCACCGACGCGACTGCTTCGATCAATCTCCTTTGTGTTCGCGATTCAGGAGCTTCTCCGGCATCAATGGCACTCGCCTGCAACACTCACTTCGCTCTCGTTGTTCGTATTTGTCCAAATCGAAGCTACATTGCTTCGTCTTCTTCACCATGCTCCTGCGCAGCCTCTTCCTCCGGTTGACAACGGTCCGACGGAGGACTGTGAGTATGTTGTCGATGGATCTCTGATCAGTCGGCACTCGGAGCCGGTGAGCTTGTCGATGAAATCTCAGGCGGCGACTGCTGACCTAGGGTGCCCTTCTATTTGGCTAGGGTTCTCTTCAATTGGGCTTGGTAATATGCACCCCCTATTTTCTTCAGTACACCCTGGTCTGCACTCCCTCCATTTTTTTTATGGTATTATTGTTAGTGGTATTGGTATTACTAGTTATTGATTGTGGTATTACTATTAATACACTATTGAATTAATATTAATGATTATTGATTACATTATTATTGATTATTAATTTTGGTATTACTGGTTATTGTTTGTGGTATTACTGATTGTGTGGAATTATTTATTATTAATTAAGGCATTACTGCTTATTATTATTGTTTATGTTATTATATATTATTGTTTATGGTATCACTGATAATTGTTTTTGGTATTACTAAATATAATTTGATTTGTGAAATTATTTGTTATTGTATAAGATATTAATGATCAATGTTTATGGTATTACTAATTACTGTTCATTTCTTCATGGTATTACTGATAATTATTTTTTTGTATTACTTTATATAATTAGATGTGTGAAATTATTTGTTATTGTATAAAATTTTACTAATTAATATTAATGATATTACAGATTACTGTCCGTGGTATTACTAATAATAGTTCTTGGTATTATTAAATATAATCAAATGTGTGCAATTATTTGTTTTTGTATAAGATATTATTGATTATTATTAATGGTATTACTGATTATGATTTATGGTATTACTGGTTATTACTTATTGTACTGGCGACTATAATAAAATTATATATATAATATTATTTTATATTAAAAAATTTAAAAATACTAAACAAAAAGAAAGAAAAAAAAAGCAGGAAAAAAATGAAGAAATAAAAAGTTTGAAATAAAAACTGAAAATTGAAAAAAAAAATTGAGATTTGTGACTAATTTCAATTGTTTTTTTCAATTATGTTTTTACGATTTTATTTTTAAAAATATGGGTGATTTAGTGGTGAATCCACGATAACTCAGCTGCAAATTGTAAATGTATAAATTAAGGTTGATTTTATTATATTTTGTGTAAATCAATAAAAAGATAATATAATTTTTTAAATATAATTATTAAAAAAAAATATTTGGGGTAAACTCATAAAATGAGCGGGTGCAGATAATTTGGGGGTGAACTCATAAAGTGAGTGGGTGCAGATAATTGTAGTATAAATATAATTTGGGGGTGAACTCATAAAATGAGCGGGTGTAGATAATTGTGGTAAACAAATAATTTGGGGGTGAACTCATAAAATGAGCGGGTGTAGTTGTAAAACAATGATTTGGAGGTGAATTCATAAAATGAGTGGGTACAGTTGTAAAAAGAATTGGGTAAAAAAAATTGGGGTGAACTTAAAAAAATAATGGGTGGAGATAATCTCCTGGCCCATATTCTATTTTGGTGATGTATGCATGGTACATGCAAGGGCACGCAAGTGTGACCCAATTGATTATAATCAATAGATGACATAATACAAAATCTTCAATAAATTGATTATAAAAATTGAGAATGAATGAGAAATTAGGTATTTTGAGAAGAGACGAGGGATTTATATAGAAAATAAGATTAAGAATATAGGGTCAAGATTAAATTTTAAAATGAATGGATGAGATTAAAAGAAAAGTGTAGAATGAATGAGAATTCAGAGATTTTGAAATAGAGTGATTTGAGAAGAGAGAGATTGAGATAGACCAATGAATTAGTGCCTGGTTGTAAAAAATGTTTGCAAATATATATTATAAAGATATATATATATATATTTTAAGAAGTACACATGCATAAAATAAGTAACTCTTATATAAATATTAGAAAAAATAATAAAAATTTGAAAGAACTTAATAGGTCTAATTAAAATTTGAAAAATAATTCAATTAAACAAAATTAATTAAATAAAATCGATAACACCTGATAAAATTAAATAAAGTTTAAAAAAATTGTAAAAAACAAATAAATAAACACAAAAGAAATACAAAACATTATTCCGAAAACGTAATATATATAACCTAAACACTAAAATAGAAGTAATGAAATAAAACAACACGTTAATACTTAAAATGTTAAGTAGATTGGAGGGAGAAAAAAACTCAATTGAAATCACCAACAATCCCATGCAAACAAAATCATTAATTCACAAAGATCTACTATAATTTCATAAATTTGCATAATAAACATAAACTTTGTTGCCTAAAACAATGACAGGCAAATGATAATGAATTCAACGGGCTGGAACCTTCGAGCTTGGATTGCAACTCTTGAATGATACTTGTGCGGATAAATTCTTTCAAAGCTTCCCCGTAGACCTACAAAAACACGTCGGAGGAGATTTCAGCGTGGAATTTCCGACGCTCAAATCATATATTGCTCAGGTGGAGCTACCCACGTCAAGGGGAAGCTCTCGCATAAATATTGTAATCTCAAGAGTATTTTGTGTTCTCAATCAGTGTAAAAACTAATATTCTCAAGAGTATTCTGTGTTCTCAATCAAGGTAAAAATTAATATTCTGAAGTGCATTGGTGTGTAGAATTGTAATTGTATGTTAATCTTCCTTATATACTAATTACTAGTGTAAGACCCGCGAATTTCGCGGGATTGAAAAAAATATATATTATTATTTAATAAGATTTTATATAATTTATTATTTTAAAATATATTTAATGATAATTAATGTATTTGATAATTCATATTATATTCAACAATATCCACAACCACAAACTCTTGCAAGTTCAGATTGAATAAGAGCATGTGTTGTCATTTGTGTATAGTTGTAATTGTAAACACAAATTCGTGAATTAAATATAAAAACGCGAAAATGGTAAACGATTTTATTTAATTTCGGATTAAAACCGAGTATTTGTGGGTTACAATCTCTAATTTCTCCTCTGATTCTCTCTTCTTGAACTTCACTTGGATTTCTTGAGCTTTTGGAGCTGGATCCGCAGCCGAATCCTTTTCGATCTTGTATTTGGGGCTTTTATAACGTTAATCCAAAGGCTTAGCACCGTATTTTGGATTAACTGTCGAATTTAGGGACTTTTTGGATGAACGTCGTTGAAGATCGTTCTTGAATTTGGGACTTTGTAACGTTAATCCAAAGGCTTGACGCCGTATTTTGGATTAAACGTTGATTTTCGGGACTTTTCGGGACTTTTTCGGGACTTTTCCGTTGAAGATCCACGAAGAACTTTGAAGAAACGTCGAATCGAAGAGGCTTAGCACCTTGATCTCCACTCGAACACTGTTTCTTGCTGCTTTTCCCCAAGAACGCCTTGAAGAAACGCCGAATCGAAGAGGCTTGGCACCTTGATCTCCACTCGAACACTGTTTCTTGCCGCTTTGCACGAAGAACGCCTTTGAAGATCCTCCCCTTGCTGAAGAACACTCTAAAATCTCTGCAGAGAATTTTAGAGCCTTGAATGCTTCTGATTTCTTGATTCTGAAAATGAATGAAATGAGGCCTCTATTTATAGGTGTAGGCCTGGAGATTTTTGTGCAAGTAGTTAGGATTTCGAATTTTGAATTACTTGGGCTCAATTTGATTTGGGCTAAGAATACCCTATTTGGGCTCAATTTGATTTGGGTTCAATTTGATTTGGGCTCAATTTGATTTGGGCTCAATTTGGTTTGGGCTCAATTTGGTTTGTTGGATTTTAAAGGCTCATCTTCATTTATGGGACTTTAGAGGCCCGTCTTGTTTTATTGGACTTTAGAGGTCCGTCTTTATTTATCGGACTTTTAGAGGCCCGTCTTTATTTATTGGGCTTCGAAGATCCATTTTAACTCATTGATCTTTCAAGGCCCAAATTAATTGGAGGGAACAATTAAATATTAATTAATTATATTTTTATTTTAGGAATTAAATTTATTCCAACAAATAAATAATAAATTTAATTAATGTTTAACCCGTAATTTCCACGCGTCGCAATTTAATTCGTAATTGAATTTTCCTCGTCTACAAATTGCCCCCTCGTATTTCATCCACAAGTACATTTGTCTTTGAAGTGGATGAATTGCGAAATTATTTCAATGTTTTCCCCATACCTAAATTTTGTGTTATTGGACTTTATGAATTGTCACAATTAATAAAATTTATCTTATGGGCTCAAATAGTGTAGTCTTTTGGGCCAAAATGAACAAACAAGTTCATGAGTGTATGGAGTGTTTCAAAGCCCAATTCTTTTCTTCTTACAATTAGTCTAGTCCAAGAAGAAGGCCCAATTGTATTTGAATATCTTTCATCCGTAAATCACAAAATATATGTCACCAAATCTTTGAAATATGATTTTCCAAGAATTGTGGAGATTTAGTTGAGATACCCCAAAATATGTGCTTGTTGATCCTTATCTTTTCACCTTTTCAAGCCTATATAAAGGATGCCCTCCTTCAATCATCACTTCACAATTTCATCTTCAATCATTACTTCACAATTTCAACAAAGAAGCAGTCGTGTCAAGAGGAGTTCAAGAATCAGTTCAAGAATCAGGTAATTTTTCGAGCCTAACATCTTATTTCATTCCATATACACATACCAGCAAATACACTAGCTTTTTTTATTTTCTTCTATTTACTGTATATATGTACAATTCATGCACTTATCAATTTTTTTCACATTGATAAGCAGAAATACAACAACACAACAATATTGAATTTGCAGCACACATTGTGAGACCGTTTCTCTTGCCGCAGTCATCTTCATCGGTAACTTCTTCTTTTTCATTTATTTTTTATGTCTCAATTTTATTTCAATTCAAATACATATATGTATGTTACGAATATCAATTTGCTGAGAAATAAATTGTTCTTAATTGATTTCTATTTCATACTATTTTGTCGGGTTCTTTGCCAAATTTTCCTCGGTTTCACGGGTCTTCAAACGAGAGACTGATGTCGGTGTCCCATGGGTCTCTTTTTTCTCTCTCTTTGAAACTTGTTAAACCTGGAGAAAATTATGGTTGTCTACACCTCAAATATTCTTGCGGCCGCAACAACAATCTTAAATTTCACAGAATTCGAAAGAGAAAGTGGGTGTCCCGTGGGTCTTTTCACTCTTTTGATTCTGTGAAATTTAGATTTGGTCGCCCAAATCAATTTTTTCAATACCCCTTCTTTAATCAAATTGAAAAAAATTCAACAGAGATAGTGGGTTTTCGGTCGTTGGCATATTAATCTCTTTTGATTTTGACAATTTGAAAGAGGATGGGATTTTGAGATTACTTGTTTTGGGCAGCGAGGGAGGCGGCGCAAGGAGGTACTGCTAGACTTCCGTTGGCGGCGGTGTTGCGACTCACGGCGACGGCAGTTGTACTCAGGCGACGGGCTTCCGGCGACGACTGTGGCACTGGCTTCGTGGCGGCGCGGTCATTGCAGGCGGAGCACAGCGGCGACTGATTTCCGGTTGCAGCGGGCGGCGGCAGCCACGGCAAGCGACTTGATCTCCGGGCGGGCGGCTTCAGGTGGAGCGTAGCGGCGGCTTTAGGCGGTGCGTGGCGCCGGCTTTAGGCGGAGCTCGGCGGCGTAGCTTCGGGCGACGGACTTGATCTCCGGGTGGGCGGCTTCAGGTGGAGCGCAGCGGCGGCTTTAGGCGGTGCGCGGCGCCGGCTTTAGGCGGAGCTCGGCGGCGCAGCTTCGGGCAACAGACTTGATCTTCGGGGACGGCAACTGGACTGTGACGGCTAAACTCAGGCGCGGCTTTAGGCGACGTGTGCAGCGGCTTTGGAGGCGCGTGGGGTGACAACCGCTTGGTTTCCGGCAACGGCGGGCGACAGCCTTTGCAGCTGGGTTGCGGCGGAAGAACTCAGGCGAGGCATGGCCATTGCAGCGGCGTCGGGCTACGGTGACGACTGTGGCACTGGCTTCGTGGCGGCGCGGTCATTCTTGTTCTCCCTAAGGAAAAGGGCAATTTCATCTTTTATCTTCAAGCAGCGTGAAAATTGAGAGAGAAATAGGGCAGCTCACAATTTGGGCTTGACTTGGAAATGGGCCCAACAAAGTGTCTCACTTATTTGGAGTTTGGATTGTGGGCTTTATTTGCTAAATTAATTAAAACAGGCCCAACTCTTTATTTGTTAAATTAATTTAGGATAAATGGGTTTTCTAGCTTTAATTAATTGTCGTCTCTTTACGATAAATTTCCTAATAATTTTATTCTTCTCTTCCCAGGTTTTTCAAAAAAAACAAAAAAAATGGTTCACTTCAAAAATACCGCTACTTCTTCCGGAGCTCGTCATTTGGTGATCCTCAATGACAAACGCCAACCTTTAGAGAAAGGGACCCATCTACGTGTAGAAATGCCCCTTATTGGTAACTCTGCACAACCTTGGCCCTTAGTGAATGCTGGACTTCACTTGGATAATTGGTCGCATGAGATATCTTTGAACAAATCAACGAAAGCATGGGTTCTTGACAACACTTCCCATCGCAATGAGATTGAAGAGGATGTAAGTCATCTACCAACCTTGGGGAGGCGTATAGTTATGGGCAAGGACAATTGGAGAGGAGCTATAGAGTTTTCTGGAGAATTCAGTTATCACAAAGGATATTGGGAGTGGACTGAAGACGTTTTGAGCCGATGTGAACATACCCTCAGGGACGCCAGGATTTATTATGCTGTCTTTGCCTCCCTTTTCACTTACGACTTTAATTCTGAAATTATCAAAGCTTTCTGTGAGGCATGGTGTCCATCTACAAATACGTTGCTCACTACCTTTGGAGAGATGTCCATCTCATTATGGGACGTGCATGAGCTAACGAATCTTCCTCTAGATGGTTGTCTATACGACGAGGAGACACCTGACGCACCTGAACTTTTCGACGAGACTGGGGATTTATGCCTTCCAAAGAGTTGCAAGTACTTACTCCATGCTTACCACATACTTCGTGGGGGCGTTTCTAGGGGTGGCGTATCGATTGATCAATGGATTGCATTTTGGTCAAGAAAAACTGGAAAGTATCGTCAACCTCCCACACGGAGTGAGAAAAGGAGAAGTTGTCGTCCTAAGTCGACTCATAATCCTCTTGGGAGTCTTGGAGTCCATAAGCCATGGTCCGATGCAGAAGTTACTTTGTTCAAAACACTCAAGATTGAACCGGCCCAACAAGAAGAGACATATCTTGCTGCTCATTTAGCTTGTTGGCTTTGCATATTTACCCTTCCTAATGGTGAAGTGAATATGATACGTCCTGCTACTTTCAAAATGGCTAGTTTGATGGATGTGGGTAAGACAGTTAATCTTGTTGTACCGGTCTTGGCTAATATTTACAGAGGTTTGAATCGGATTTTGCTGCACCCCGAACCGTCCCGAGCCCGATCTGCCCCGGGCTCGCCTTTCCGGTTCATTTTGTGTACGTTTGGTTAGCCCGATATTTTAGGACTCATTACCCTGCTGTTCATGATCACCGTGCCCCTATAATGGTAAAGTATTCTGGAGAGAATGGTGCTAAGTACCATAACCCTGCGGAGGCTCGTAAACGAATTCATAGAGGAGAGTCTGCCGAATGGACATGCAATATGTTAAATCGGAAGCAACTTATCTCTTATGTTGATACCGGAACTGGTCAACGGGCTAACTGGAGTTACTTTGTCGCTATTCGATCCAATTACCTTACTTGGAGGCAAGGCAATCGTTTTATTGTTGAACCCTACAGTCCGCACCGATTTAGCCGTCAGTTTGGCTTTTACCAAGAAGTTCCGGGAGAGTTGATTTTTGATCTTCGTGAAACCCCATTGGATAATGGGACGCATTATTGGCAGTCTTGTACTTTGCGTGGGTCTCGTGCTAAAGTGTGTTTACCGATTCCCCCCGTAAATGCTAAGTCGTATTCTTCGCCAGATTACAAGAAGTGGTGGGCCCAAGCCCACGGTACTTACTTAGAAAATCATGTCGACGACTTGATCAACTCGAAGCATGACGATATCTTGGAAGAAGATGTGCTAGTTATTGATAGTCATGATCCTTGTGGAGAGCATGATGAAGATACTTCTCAAAAGCCGGCTGATCCTCCCTTGATCCCTGAAGTTGCGCAAGTGGTTGAGACTAACAAGAGAAAGAGTGTTTCTCAGTGCTCGGAAGAGAGTCAAGGTAACAACGATGATCGCCATTGGAAACGGGCCAAGAAGGTTACCAAAGCTTTAGTACCTTTGGAGGAATCGGTTAAAGACTCCTTGAAGAAAGAGGTTTTCGTCACTCACTCTTCTCTTACTTTCCATTTTTATACCACTACTTTACTAATTATGTTCACATGTCTACTTTTTCAGGCGATGGTTGACATCTTTGGTAGTAATTATGGATCAGATGAGGAAGAGGCATCGTCTTCGGTGAAGATTTTGAAAGCTTCTTCCCCTATCAACGTTGGGAAGCAGTGTACTCAAGCAGTTTCAGTATTTCAATGTGATAAGTTCTTTTTTGATCGTGAACGAGACTTTGTTTCTTCTACATGGAAAGCTCTTCAAACAAGAATCATGGAAACCCCTATTAACTTCTTATCTTCTATGAAGGAGGAAGTGTTCATTGCATTCACGAGGTTACAGACTTATGCCCAAACTGAACTCCCGACTATAGAGGCGTCTTTGATATCTTTGTTTGAGAGAGCCGATGCTCATGATACGATGAGGTCTAAATCTTCTGATGGACGTCCTAAGGAGGCTCTTAATCAACGGTTGACTGAAATTAAGCATGCCCTTCACGAGGTTGAGGAGAAACGTGCTGAAAATCTTTCTCAAGCCGAGACTATCCAAACAAAGCTTGAAAAAGTCAAGGATAAGGTGCGACGCTTGAAGGAGTTGAAGAAGGAGAAGAAAGTATTGACCCAGTCTTTGGAGGAAAAAGAAACATTAGTTCAAGGTTTTGATACCGAGATCCTAAATTTTGAAGACGAAATCTCCACTATCAACAATACGCCCCCAATAGAAGATGTTGTAATTGAAGGCTTGAAGAAGACGAAGACCGAGCTAGAGGAGGCTTTAGAAGAGTTTAAGGGTTTAGGCCTCTTTATTTAGTTGCTTTATGACCTTTATGTTTTTCCTCGTTTTATCTGTTGTTTTTTTTTTTCATGGATATTTTGCTTCGCACACTCCATGTATCTATTCCATTTTTGCTTTGGCGCTTTGATTAAAATTTTCTTTTCTTCGTCTATATCTCACATGTTCATATTCTTCAATGCTTGCTTTTGTATATTCATCGAGATAAATGAATTGGCCCTTTTTGGAGAATAAAGATTCTCTATTAAAAGAAAACCCTAAAGCCATAAGTTCACATGTCGAACCAGAGGCCGGAGCGCCGTTAAAACCTTGCCTTGGAAAACCCTCCTTAGGGACAAAACCTGGGTCAAGGGAAAAGGTACACCCCTCTACAAAATTGAAGTACAAAATCATAAATACAAGGCAAAATAAGGTTTGGGCATTGCCCCCTTCACTTTCTTCCTTCTTTGTTTTCTTCATGCTTCATATGTTCGTCACTTTTGTGTTCATCGATCCGATTTTAACTTATGACTGTACTTAGAAATATACTAAGTTGCCTACGTACCTCTTTAAAGAGGATCAAGTCATAACGTAGTTCAAGCAAAATATGATTTATATTTTGGGGGGGGGGGGGGGGGACCGTTCACAGTTTATACTCATGCGGGCCAGGAGTGACTATTCTTTAACTACTGTAGACAAAGTAGGGATTTAAGTATTTAACCACTTAAAATGCCTTTAGTGGAGTAAGTTAACAGTTTAACCACATGTATTTACCTTTGGTGGTTGTCGTACACAGTTTATACTCGTGCGGACCAGGAGTAATAAGTAGTTTAGTCTCGTACATCATGGAGTAACAAGCAGTTTAGGCTCATGCGTTCTTGGAGCGACAAGCAGTTTAGGCTCATGCGTTTATGGAGCATTCTTGTTTTCTTTACGCGTAGTAGCGTTTCAAAAACTTCCCGTTTATAGGACCAACGTTCACGCCATCTTCAGAAATCAGCTTGTAGGCGCCGTTTGTGTAAACTTCTTTAACAACATATGGGCCGTCCCACTTAGGCAAGAATTTATTCCCAACACGGTGAGTTACTACGATAGGCCTTCTTACAGCAAGAACCAAATCAACAACTTGAAAAGAACGTATCCTGACTTTCTTGTTAAACGTTCTGGAAAGGCGGGCTTGATAGCATTCGAGCCTTTGTTGTGCTTCCAATCTTTTCTCATCTAGGGCTTCCAACTCTTCAAGACGCAAACGTGCATTCTCTTCTCCCGTCAGCCCTTCTTGTATCGCCATCCTTAGAGATGGAATCTGCTTCTCAAGGGGAACAACTGCTTCAACACCATACACCAACGAATAGGGAGTAGCTTGTGTAGGCGTTCTGTAAGTAGTTCGATATGCCCATAAAGCTTCATTCATCTTTTCATGCCAATCTCGCTTTGACTTGGAGACTACTTTCTTCAAGAGGTTACACAAAGTCTTGTTGAAAGCTTCAGCGAGTCCATTAGCAGCTGCGTTGTACATAGAAGATTTCCTTTGTTTGAAGTCAAACTTGTCACAAAGCTTGTCGATGTGACTGTTACTGAACGATCTTCCATTATCGGTGATGATGTACCGAGGGACCCCGTATCTAAAAATGATATTGACTCGAATAAAATCAGCAACATTTTCTTTCTTCACTTCTCTCAAAGGTATGGCTTCCGCCCATTTAGAGAAGTAATCGGTTGCAGCTAGTATGTACAGATGACCGCCTGATGACTTCGTTAGGGGTCCCACCACATCTAGACCCCAAGCATCGAATGGCCACGAAGCAACGGTTGGGTGTAACAGTTCTGGGGGTTGATGGATAAGGTTGGCATGAAACTGACAAGCTTGACATTTTCGTGCGTAATCCATACAGTCTTTCACCATTGTTGGCCAGTAATAACCCATCCTCTTCACTCGAAAGTGTAACTTTGGCCCTGACTGATGAGCGCCACAAATTCCGGCATGCGCTTCTTCCATTGCGTGGGCGGCTTCACCATTACTAAGACACCTTAAGAAGACCCCATCAAATGATCGTCTATAAAGCACACTCTTGTAGTATATGAATCGAGGGGCTCGACGTCTGATATCCACTCTTCGCTTCAGATCACTTGGCAACTTATTGTATTTCAAGTAGTCGACAAATGGCTGTCGCCAATCTTCTTCTTCAATTTCGAATACCTCAATAACATGACTTTCACCTTCTTTATCACCGTCATCCTCAAATATAGGGGGCACAACCCAATTTTTACATATTGGGATACGGGCTTTACTTTCGGGCAATGCTATTGCTGAAGCAAGTTTTGCTAAAGCATCAACTTGTTTGTTGTCTTTCCTTGGAACATGCTCAATTTCCACGTCTCCGAGATAATTCATGAGTCGGCGAGCGTACTTATGATAAGGAAGCAACTCCGGTTTCCTAACCTCGTATAATCCAAGCATCTGGTTCACTATCAACTTTGAATCTCCATACACCCTGAGATGTAGTTGCTTAATATCGACTGCCATTTCCAACCCAAGTATGAGTGCTTGGTACTCAGCAACATTGTTTGAGCAATTCTCTATTAAAGTGAAAGAATAGGGCAATACTTCTCCATCAGATGTTACAAACACAACTCCAGCACCAGCTCCTTCTTTATGGGCGGACCCATCAAAATACATCTTCCATGGAGGGGTTATTTCAACATTTAGGACATCTTCGTCTGGAAGGTCGTCACATAACTCCCATTCTGCAGGCATTGGATGATCGGCTAAGAAATCGGCCAGAATTTGTCCCTTGACAGCCTTTTGAGGGACGTAAATGATCTCAAATTGTTGCAACTGGAGATACCATCTTGCGAGTCGATCCGAGAGAACTGGCCTAGACATAACATACTTCAACGGGTTTGCTCTCGATACAAGATGGATGGTATGGGCTTGGAAATAATGCTTTAACTTCTGGATCACGAATATAAGAGCCAGACACAACTTCTCAATTGGAGAGTACTTCAATTCATTTGGAGTCATCATTCTACTCAGGTAGTACAAAGAATTTTCCTTTCCCGACTCGTTTTCTTGCGCCAGCAAGGCTCCAACTGAACGCTCTTGAGCAGCGATGTAAAGAATCAACGGACGTCCGGGCACCGGAGTGATCAATACTGGTGGCTTCATCAAATATGACTTGATGCTTTTGAAAGCATTACTGCAAGATTCATCCCATTCAAATGGTGTATCTTTCTTCATGAGACGACTAAATGGTTGACATCGCCCGGCTAAGTTTGAAATGAATCTTCTGAGGTATGCCAACTTTCCTTGTAGGCTTTTAAGCTCGTGAATGTTTCGAGGTTCCAGAATCTTTAAGATTGCATCAATCTTTGCTTGCTCGATTTCAATCCCTCGCTGGCGAACCACAAATCCAAGAAACTTTCCTGATTTGACCCCGAATGCACACTTTAAAGGATTCATCCTAAGCTGGTATCGCCTCAAGCGTTCAAAAACCACCCTCAGGTCTTGGAGGTGATCATTCCTCCTCTTTGATTTCACGACTAAGTCATCAACATAACATTCAACATTCTTGTGAAGCATGTCGTCGAAAATCCTTTGCATGGCTCTTTGGTATGTTGCGCCTGCATTCTTCAAACCAAATGGCATCACTTTGTAGCAGTATATTCCTTTCGGGGTTCGAAAAGCAGTGAGCTCTTCGTCTTTTGGCAACATACGAATTTGATTGTAACCTGACGACCCATCCATGAAACTTAGAGCTTCATGACCCGTTGTTGCATCGATCATAAGTTCGGGAATAGGTAACGGAAAATCATCTTTGGGACATGCAACATTCAAATCCCGAAAGTCAACACACACACGAATCTGTCCGTTCTTCTTTCTCACCGGAACAATGCTCGAGATCCATGTAGGATACTTTACTTCTCGGATGAAACCTACTTCAATAAGCTTGTTCACCTCAACTTCAATTAACGGAACAAGATCTGGTCGGAATCGGCGTTGAGTCTGCTTGACTGGTCAAACTCCCTTCTTTACTGAGAGATGGTGTACTGCTACTTTCGGGTCCAGTCCCGGCATCTCTTTATACGACCATGCGAATACATCTCTGAACTCACGTAGTAGTTCAATGTAAGTTTCTTCCTCCTCATCGGACAATAAAGCACTCACATAGATTGGTCGCGGGTCGTTAACATCACCCAAGTTAATTTCTTTCAACTCATCAGTAGTCGTCTTGACGCCCTCTTCGAGTTCTGGAGGAGCATCCTCTACATTCGCTTCCTCCACTTGAACATCTTCGCATTCGGTGATGTAATTCACAGTTGTGATGTCTTCATTGTATTCATTTGTGTTCGTAAGGTCCACACGTGATCTTATTCGACCATCTCTTCCTCTAACTTGGATGGTTTGCATAGTGTTGATAACATCAAAGACGTACCCTTCTCTGATCATTCGAGTGATCCTTCTTTGTGCCCTTTCCATATCTTGTGGCACTTGCTGCTGAATGTTGTAGGTACTGACAAAATTGGAAGAAGCTACACTCTCTGTATCATCTTCTTTGTCGCTATACTCGAGAACAATGGTTTGCCTTCTGGCTTTGGATACACCCCCATATGCTATTGTCAACATATGCTGCCTCTTCATGCGGGATTGCTTTGAGCTTCGAACTCTGGAAACACCCAACTTTTGATGATGGGTTTGTGGCCCGAGTCTATCAAAGACTGAGGGGCGTTTCATCTTCTTACTCTTCTTACTAGCAGACTTCCCAAGTCTCTCAAAGACCGAAAGTCGTCTTACCTTCTTACCATCTTCATCGAACGCATCATTTGTCGATGAGTATTCTCCTTCAGAAATGTGGTTGGCATTGGCTCTTTTAATTGCAATGCGAACTGGATTCTTCGTAGTATAACCAAGTCCCATTTTGGTACTCTTGACGGCATAGCCGCTTTTTCTCAACATTTTCTGGGTGTCATTAAGTCCATGTTCTGACTGACTAACAACCTTCCCCAATGCACAATTTTCCCGTGTATCATACCCGGCTTTGACTAAAAGCTTGTAAGCTTTAGGACCGTAAAACTTTGTAACATCCTGTCCCATTACCTCTCCATGTTCTACCTTAGGTCCTTGAGTAGGACGAACAAACCCCTTAATTGGCTGTGAAGATGGCTTCTTTCCATCCAGTTTAGTTAACGGCAATGTTAACTCCTCCAATGCCTCAACAATAGAGGGAACTGATTTGTTCTCTTTGAGGCGAGATGTTGATGCCTCCTTGCAGTCCTTCCGTGTTGGACCTTCCTCGTTCTTTGATTCTTTCGCACCTCGAAAGAAGTATTTGGCATCAGCAAAGTACGACTCTGCCTTTGTGAAAGGTTTATCATCTCCGACCACTGTTTTCACAACCCCTTGACTAAAGTATTTGAAGCATTGATGTAGGGTAGAAGGAACCACATCATTTTCGTGCAGCCACGGGCGCCCTAGAAGCATGTTATATGAAGTCCTGGCATCTATGACGTGGAGAGTTACAGTCGATGGCATCCCACCAATTAGCAAGTCCAACACTATGGTGCCAAGGGCCCTCTGTCCTTCCTGATTAAACCCGTGTATCATCAGTCGACTGCCTGCGAGTTCATCCATATGTATCTCCATCTTTTTCATCACTCGTAAGGGTAAAATGTTTACCCCGGAACCTCCGTCAATCAATATCCGATTCACTTTCTGCTCTCGAGTATGGCCAACTACGAATAGTGGCCTGTTATGGGATTCTGAACCAAACATTAAGTCTTCATCTGTGAAAGCTATCGTTGAAAAACAACCATTAACTTTGTCATCGAGACCATCGTTGGTCTGAGGTCGTTCATCATCTTCCTCGCTGGTCATGTGGCAAGAGAGGTCTCAACATGCGCTGTTGTTCTCAACTGTGACAGCATTTGCCGTTGTCTCACTATCCTCTAGCAAGATCTTTCCTTCCTTGGCTAGCTGCATAACTTTCTCCTTGAATATGAAACAGTCTTTGGATGTCCTACCAACCGATGGTATTTGCAATACTTTGGGTCATCCGTTCGCCCAGCTTCATCCGGTCGTTTCATTTCTGGTAATTCGATGAGGTCATTCTTGATCAGGTCATCGAACATTCCGGGGATGTCAGAGTCTAGGAATGGATACTGTTTTTGTTGTAATTCCCTCAGACTTGTTCACCTTTGCCCCCATTCTTGGGCGACGCCTTTTCCTTTACTCCCCGTATCAGTTTCACCCTTTTTGAATTTGACCGTAGTAGCGGTCACTGCCATGGATTCTTTATTCGAATCTTTAGTGAAAGGTTTGCCCCCTTTCTTAACTTCCTGCTTGTCTTTGAACTTCCAAGGCTCCTGAGTTGGCGGCCCTCCAGCTCTGGTTGTAGACATACTCAGCTCCATATCGTGAGCTTTAGTCGCCAAATCTTCAAACGACCTTGGCCGAATCGCTTGTAGGATATATCGAAGACCCCACTGCATTCCTTGAATACACATCTCGATTGCCGAAGCTTCGGTCAATCTATCCTTACAATTCAAACTTAAGTTCCTCCATCGGTTTATGTAATTTATTACCGATTCCTCTTTTGATTGACGAGTGTTTGTCAATTCAATCATGCTCACCGTTCTACGAGTGCTGTAGAACCGGTTGAGAAATTCCTGCTCCATTTGCTCCCAACTGTCAATCGAGCTAGCTTCCAAATCGGTATACCAGTCGAATGCATTGCCCTTTAGAGAGCGTACAAATTGCTTTACCAAGTGATCTCCGTAAGTGCCGGCATTGTTGCAAGTCTCTACGAAGTGAGCAATATGCTGCTTTGGATTGCCCTTGCCATCGAACTGTTGCAACTTCGGAGGTTGATAACCAGCTGGCATCTTCAAACTGTCAATCCTCTTCGTGTAAGGCTTGCTGTAGGTGAATGAGGACTTAGGATTTCCTCCAACTTATCTTTGATTGTCCCAAGTATGATTTCTTTCAATCGGTCAACGGACACCAAACCATCGGGAGAAACTTGTAAATCTTTAAGAGTTTGGTCAACTTCCATTGGCTGGCGTTCACCAGACGTCTCAGCATCATGCCCTTCGACTTGCTTTCCTTTGTCTGTATTGCTCATCAATTTAGCAATCCGAGCATCTTGTTCGTGGACATGTTTCGTGAGTCCTTCTATGGCTCGAGTCAAGCTTGACAATTGCTCCTCAATAGTCGTAGTGTCTGTTGCCATTGCTGAGGCTGTGCTTGAATCTGATGAGCTTGCTGTGGAACGAGTAGGGGAACATGCAGGATCGTTCTCCTCATTCACAGTGTTGGGTGGTGGATCGTTCTCCTCATTCACAGTGTTGGGTGGTGGACCCTCTGCAGTAGCCTCCTCTGAAGAAGACGATGACTTCGAGCTTCTTGACATACTCCTCGTGACTACGTTCACGTCTTCAAAGTCAAGACCACCTGATCCGAATGCAACACCTCTCTTAATCTTAATCTTGATTGGTGTCATCGTGGAGACTTGATTTGCTTGAAGAGTAGAGATGAGAGGTAGAGATTGTCCCACTGGGCGTGCCAATTTGTAAACACAAATTCGTGAATTAAATATAAAAACGCGAAAATGGTAAACGATTTTATTTAATTTCGGATTAAAACCGAGTATTTGTGGGTTACAATCTCTAATTTCTCCTCTGATTCTCTCTTCTTGAACTTCACTTGGATTTCTTGAGCTTTTGGAGCTGGATCCGCAGCCGAATCCTTTTCGATCTTGTATTTGGGGCTTTTATAACGTTAATCCAAAGGCTTAGCACCGTATTTTGGATTAACCGTCGAATTTAGGGACTTTTTGGATGAACGTCGTTGAAGATCGTTCTTGAATTTGGGACTTTGTAACGTTAATCCAAAGGCTTGACGCCGTATTTTGGATTAAACGTTGATTTTCGGGACTTTTCGGGACTTTTTCGGGACTTTTCCGTTGAAGATCCACGAAGAACTTTGAAGAAACGTCGAATCGAAGAGGCTTAGCACCTTGATCTCCACTCGAACACTGTTTCTTGCTGCTTTTCCCCAAGAACGCCTTGAAGAAACGCCGAATCGAAGAGGCTTGGCACCTTGATCTCCACTCGAACACTGTTTCTTGCCGCTTTGCACGAAGAACGCCTTTGAAGATCCTCCCCTTGCTGAAGAACACTCTAAAATCTCTTTGAAGATCCTCCCCTTGCTGAAGAACACTCTAAAATCTCTGCAGAGAATTTTAGAGCCTTTTGATTCTGAAAATGAATGAAATGAGGCCTCTATTTATAGGTGTAGGCCTGGAGATTTTTGTGCAAGTAGTTAGGATTTCGAATTTTGAATTACTTGGGCTCAATTTGATTTGGGCTAAGAATACCTTATTTGGGCTCAATTTGATTTGGGCTCAATTTGATTTGGGTTCAATTTGATTTGGGCTCAATTTAATTTGGGCTCAATTTGGTTTGGGCTCAATTTGGTTTGTTGGATTTTAAAGGCCCATCTTCATTTATGGGACTTTAGAGGCTCGTCTTGTTTTATTGGACTTTAGAGGTCCGTCTTTATTTATCGGACTTTTAGAGGCCCGTCTTTATTTATTGGGCTTCGAAGATCCATTTTAACTCATTGATCTTTCAAGGCCCAAATTAATTAGAGGGAACAATTAAATATTAATTAATTATATTTTTATTTTAGGAATTAAATTTATTCCAACAAATAAATAATAAATTTAATTAATGTTTAACCCGTAATTTCCACGCGTCGCAATTTAATTCGTAATTGAATTTTCCTCGTCTACAGTAATATGTGAGTCTTTCTCTAATAATGTTTTCGTACGTGCATGAGGTATGCAGGTATAACTTATATTTTAAAATACTTACAAAATTAAAAAAAATAAACATAAGAAATTTGGAGCTGGAGATAAATGTGTAGTACTTTGTAGAATAATATAGAGAATTTGTAGAAGTTTGTAGAATAATATAGAGAACATTTATCAGCAGTTTTGTTATTATATATTGATATAGATTAAATTCTGATTTAATTAAAATGAGTACTACTTGATTGAAAATACACACAACTTTTAATAATTAAAAAATTGTAAATAAAAATAACTTTGGAAACCGAAAAAAAGGAGATGGTAGAAGAGAGAACGAAAAAATGAAAAATTTAAGGAATTTTTAAAGAATTAATTTTTTTTTTTAAAGAATATTGAAGAAAACGGTTGATAAAAGAGAGATAATAAGAAGAGGGAAAACTGTGTAGAAAAAATAAAAATAAAGAGATGAGACTATAACAATTATTTTAAAAAAATATAAAAGAAAATAATTTATGAATACTGTCAACAAGAGAGAGGAGAAAAGAAAATTGAATATAAGATAAAGAAAACAATTATTTAAGAAAATAACTGTAATGAACCATAAAAGAGAGATGGAGGAGAGGGAAAAATTGTCAAGAAATAAAGAGGGACAAATATTTAACAAAATTATTTTAAAAAAAATAAAAAATAAAAGAGTATTGAAGAAAATAAAATAACCCTATAAAAAGAGAGAAAAATTATTTAAGAAAAATATAAAAATAGTAATTAAGGTAGATGGGTTTTTCAACGGTGAGACAGAGGGTTCGCCCTGTCTTACAAAAGGCGTCCAATGAGAAGTTGACATGTCATTTAGCTTCGTTATGGCGATCGCACTTCGCAGTGATATAAAAATATTTATTTTTTATTAAAAAAATTATAAAATTACTGAAATGTCCTCATAACAATTTTTTAAAATATATACAAAAGTACAAAGTTAACCTTCTTTTATCATCTTAGATAATCTCAGTCAAATATCTTATCAATAAACATTCTCATAATTCTTATCAATAAACTTTCGAAAAAATTAAAAAAACTCACCACCCCCAAAATTTAATAATTATAAAAACTCACCACTGCCCCCTTCCTGAACATTCTCATATCTGTATAGCGTTTTGCCGTTTTCAATTCCCAAACTAATAAACCCTAGAAATATCGCTGCCCCCTTCCTCCTTTGAAAACGCAAGACAGCCACCATGAGCGGCGCACCGGCAGCAGGAAAACAACACCTCCACTTCTCCGGGCAGCTACACAGTAGGTTCCGCTCGCGGCCGCGCCGTCCTTATCATCACGGCCCTTAAGCGAGAGTTCTCACAGGTCTTCATCTTCTCTTTACATATATATCTCATAGTTGATTTCTATTGTAGATTTAAGAACTTGAAATCGTTGTTGTAAGTTTCTCCATCTTGAATTTCTTCCTTTTCGATTCTTCTCAATTTTCCCTAAAATCATTCTTGATTTCCAACGTATTGCTCTTTACTCCAAGTGTTGGTTACAATCTCAGGTATGGAGATTCTGCTTAATCGGCCGGTTTTAGGTGTTGTGTTTAATTCTTTTGTTCGAATAACTTTTCATTTTGAATGAGTTCAAATTTATTTTGATTTTGTTTCTTGAAAATTTACAATCTTTGGTATGAATATATTTTTTGATTCTTTAATTACTTGTAATTGGGTTTTCTGCAATGAATTTATGTGTCAATCTAATTTGTATTAGTTTATCATATCAAGTTATAAGGTTTATACCTTCTGATGTTGTAAGGCTGCATAATAGGATGGCATAATTACGGCTAAAATTGCAGTCTAATTTAGACAATTGAATAACAGAAAATCAATCACCAATTTAAATTTTGTTTGCAATTGAGTCTTTGGAGCAGCCCCCTCTTGCCTGAAGCTAATGTGTCAAGTAAAATACACAGTTGTTATCCCAAATTTGTTCACCTGTTCACTAAAATTCCTTTCAAAAGCATGCAAATGATCTACAGTAACTTGCATACTATTCTCCTATACATTTTTTTGGCCCTTCGTTAAAAAGTGCAAGAAAAAATTGTTCTAGGTGTTGACAGAAAAGTCATCCCGAGCGTTAATTGGAGTCTAGAGAAAAGGGGAGTCAAATGATAAAGCCTTGACAGCAGGCAAAAGGAAGTATTCTGAGGAAGACACAGAGGTCAAAGTTGGCAATTGTGATAAGCCATGGTTGGTTTATGCGCGAAGGAATTAAGAAGGCCGCGGGACTGGACATGTTGTAATTAAATGATTAGTCGCAGGCTTTGTTCATGGGAAGTATGAATGAGTAGAATCCAAGTGGAGGTATGCAGTTACTGTTAGTGAGTTGTGGAGTAACAGAGAGCAAAGAATTAAAGAGATGTTGATTCCTCTCATTTAATTTAATGATAGAAGTAACTTCATAGTGAATTGTGGAGTAACAGAGAGCAAAGAATTAAAGAGATGTTGATTCCAAGTAACTTCATAGTGAATAATATTCAGACACCAGTTGTAACTTTATATGTATGTCTTGGTGCATTCGTTATTACTTTTTGATTAAATAGTTAGTTACCTCTCTTGTTTATTTGCACTTATGTATAGTTCATCTTCTTGGTTAAATTACTAGGATTTCTTTCATTCTATAGTAGATATTTTGTACATATTTTCAAAATTATACTAGTAGCATTATTAACGGGTTAATTGCATAAAAGAAAATCAATGATTTTTCTCACATTTTATCAAAAGATCATACTGTAATATATTTCTTTTTCTTCCCTTCCTTGATACACATTTTTTTCAAAGACCACAATTCCACTACAGTGTTTCTCGATTGATCCCCTAATAAGAACAGAGCTAGACAAAATTATTTGGAGGGGTTTAAATAAAATTAAGTTTATCGATTATAATTCATACTCTATACTCTATATTTAATAATACATATTTAAGCTGTATTGTAAATTGTAATCCATGATCTGTAAAATTTTTTTTTCTTTTTGACTGGCATGATCTGTAAATATTTATTACAAGACCTTTATATAATTAAAAATGAAGTAGAAATTATGCACAACACAGAGCCGAAGATGTAAAATAAAAAAAATACAGTAATTTATGTCACAAGCAAACTCGATTTAATCATGTCATATTGCAATCCTTACTAATATCAACATGAACTCATTAGAGTGCTAAAATCACTAAAATCACTAAAATCACTTTCAATCCTCCATTAAATCATGATATGGGCTCATGCACGTTTCGTTTTCTTTAAGATTCCAAGCCACGCTTATACGGATGTTATCTGAATGGAACTGGAGGTGATGTTCAGTGAGCTTCTTTAAATCTTCATCACCTTTTAGTTCAATTTCATCGCCATTGGCATCCGTTCCCCATACTTTATAAACTTCTTTCAGTATTCCACCCATAGTCATTTGTTGATGATAAAATTGTGTTGACACACAATGAGATATATCATTGTTTGGTAAAGGAGTAACCCACACATTAACTAGATCTCTGCAAAAATCATATACTTTTGTGTTATATAATAACGATCACACGACTCGTGCATATTAATGAGAAAAAAATATTTTCAAATTTATCACCTAGGGTAAGCGAAATTCTGATCATGATTAAACAAATGTGATGCTAGTCTCCTCCGAGTACTCACAGACTCTTCCTGTTTTATCATTCAATTGAAAAATTGAGTGCTACTCACAAATATATTTATAAAAAAATTGTATCACCAAATAATTTATTTACCTCTGTCAATGCTCGATTCATGCCTCCTAGAAACATCATGTGCAAGCATACATATAGACCGCAGTCATACCTATGTAACATTATAATTAAGATATATATATATATATACATATATATATATATTCACGAATTTGTTGCAAATAAATAATGAAGATACATATGGCTTACCCGTTTGGTTGTTTTGGAGTTGTAATAGAATATCGATATTCAAACGTATTATGTCAATTAGAATGCTTAAATGGTTCTCCTTGCCATAGTTTGCTTATGCTTTCCAGTCTCATCACCTATTGAAGTTTTATGTCAGCCAAATGTATAGGGTCAATGCAATTGTTGAAAACTGCATGCTTACCAAAATTTGAATCATAGATAATCTATGTTTTTCAGATTCTTTCGTTCTTAGCGTGTCACAAATTTCTATAACTTGTCTTTCAAAGTCCACCTTACACAATAACCAATGGTTATTATCATGAATCGAGATTGAAATTGATGAACATCTTGATGAAAGACCTTTGAATAAACCCTTTCTCCCAAATATATTTCTATTTATACGCTCATCTGAAAAGATGTCATTGAGTTGAGCTTGAATATGCAATTGAAGAAATAAGACAAATTACACGAGATATTGGAATGACTTGTTAAAAAAAATCTAGAATTTGACCATACACTAAACCATGCGGGCAAGCTCCAATGCCGACTTTCGTCAGGACTTGATTTTCTGTCATACCAAATAATGTATGCCACACAATTTATAACCTACATGATATTTAGAAGAAGTTAAAATGACATATAAGTTATAAAATAAATCATGATATTTAGAGATGTCGAGTTGTGAAAACTTTGGTTCCCTCAATCTTTTATCTATGTAATTAAATTCATTGTACAATTATCAGCAACACATGAATTAAAATCTATTATGATGCATTTTTAAAATATAAATTAGATATAATTCATCCCTTACCATTTCGTTGAGCCAATTATTGGGTTTGAGGCAAAAAATCATCTTGCGTGTTAGCTCTTCATTCTTGAATCGAACCAATACTTCACTGCAAGTTTGAAAATGTAAATATTCAAATGATGATGTTTGCGGATTCAATTTATTGAGAAATAAGAAATTCATATTTAGAAAATATACCATAATTTTTCATATTCACAGAATAGGTATGAGGCACCCACATCATCTCCCATCGCTGTACATATTAATTTAAAAATATCTAAATGCTCATTTGAGTTTTGTAAATCATCCTCATCGATTTTGCGAGTTTGAAAATTCAATACGCGTGGACTTAGCTAGGATGTTTTATTTTCTTAACTTAACGCTTGAATTCGGGGAGGATGGATGGCATGCATAAGTCAAAATTATTTTTAGGGTTTTCTTGTTCTTGCCTCAAACTTCCATAATCGCCTTTAGGGTTCACACATGTATTCGCGAGTAAACCGCTTACTGCACTCTCTACACTAGTGAACCTTTGCTCCAAATAGTTGATCCTTCCATTAAGTAGTTGAATCTGATCGGCAACAAACCTTAGAAGTGAAATACCTTCAGAAGTGGAGGTTGCCTCTCCCGACAATGGTTGTTTGTTAAGATTATGCTTATTCATGTCTATCTCAGCATCCCATTTTGTGCCATCTCTATATCTTGCAAACATTTGGATTTGGAGAATGCCATACACTTCTTCTTGGGTCCATTGTTCCACGTATGGTGTAGTGGGCACAATATATTTTCCATGATGTGGGTACATGCTAGCAAGTTCTGTTATGAATATAACCTGTATGCATATATAATTTGTTAGTAAGTAAATATATAAATTAATATGATATTTGCAAAAATTGAGTGCAATATATTACCTGAAGTAGAAGAATACACCCAGTTATTTTCTTCATATTTTTTCTTTTGTGACAGAGGACGGCATATTAGAATTACAGCAAATGCATTTTAGCAAAAAAGCAACATATTTTTCTTTGAAATATTCACAACGTAAGATTTGGGTATATCAGAATTATTGCTAGGTATTTAACTGTTGGTCCCAAAGTTGAGTTAATAATATTGAGTAAGCTAGTGAAAATGTCTAGAGGGGAGGGGTGAATAGACTTTTCAAAAATCTTTCAATATATCAGAATACACAATGCGGAATAATCAGATTACTAATGAGCCCAATCAAATTTATACTCAACTTTTCTATAGATCTTTATCTTTGTTAATTCTTAATGTTCTTGATTAAAACAGCTCAAACAAATATCAAACAGTAAAGTAAAGAACACAGAATTTTATAGTGGTTCGACAAATGTCTACATCCACTCTCACAATCCCAGTTGTGAAGTTTTATATTACTCTTCTTGAGCTTCTTGTGGCTTAAAGTCCCAAGATTAAGACTTTGATCTTATCGATTATACCACCAGGTATATCTTCGATCTACTAGTAATTCTACAAGTAACTAGCACACTTGTTTTACAAAATACAAACTTAAACTTGAAAAGTAGAACTTCTCTATGAATAGCCTTTGATTCTTCTCTTCAATTCAGTGGCTCTTCTCTTCTTTAATCTCCTTCAACTCTGTGAGTTCTTCTTGTGCTCTGTAGACTTTAGCTTGCTTTAAGATCAGTAATTTCTCAGTAGTCTTCAGCAGTAGGAGATCATACAGTATTTATAGAACTTAGTATGACAGTTAGCAGTTTGTGAACTAACTTTCAACTAACTCTAAACTGTTTTTGTAACTTCTTCTTGTAACCGACTTTGTAACTTCCTTCTTATTCCAAGTCAGCATCTCTTCAATATATCTTCAGTTACACTTTAAATAAGCTTTCCAAACTTATTCTTCAATTTTACCAAATCAGCACAGTAACTTACTGTTCTGATTTTTACTCTTCGGATTTTTACTCTGCTGATTTTTACTCTTCTGATTCAATCAGCACAGTAACCAAAAACTGTTCAAAACTTCTCCAGATTTCTTCTAAGCTCTTCTTCAACTCTTCTTTGAAGTCTTCTTAGTCTGAAGTAGTCCTCTGAGTCTTCTTTAGTCTTCTGATCTTCATCTAATCTAGTGTTCTAATCTACTGTTCTGAACTTTTACACTACTGACTACAATATAATACAACTTTACATATATAAAACCTATCTATACATCAACTGAACTATATACAGATGAGTATATCTAAGTCCTATACTATAAGCTGTCTATACAATACAAAACATCAGCTTAGTTCCTAACAGTTCATATATCAGATCAGTAACCAATAAGATCAGTAACTCATGTAAGTTCAATAACTTCCATATAAGATCAGTAAATATTAAGATCAGTAAACACTTAAGATCAGTAATTTACATATAAGATCAGTAAGTATATAAGATCAGTAACTCAGATTTCAAATATCTCATATAAGATCACTTAAAATTATTCTCAGTTTCCACACTAAGATCAGTAATCTTATTTCATATGACTCAGTTAAGATCAGTAATTTTATTCTTAATATTACTTCATAAGATCAGTAAACTTATTTCAGTTAGCATTAAGATCAGTAATCTCAATTTAAGTTTCTCATCAGATTAGTAAGCTTATATTCAGATGACTTAGTTAAGATGACTTAGAACCACATATATCACTAACTTTAAGTTGCTTTTGGCCATCAAAACATACTTTCATCAATTAGAATATTGTTTCAAGGATTCATATCCCAACAATTTCCCCCTTTTTGATGAAGCCAAAACTACTTAAATGTTAATAAATCAGTAGTTAAGTATGTAGTCAATCATAACAGTTCATCAATTCAGAAATTCATATCATATTCACAATCAGATCAGATATTTCACATATTACACATACTAACAAAATATGAAATGATCACAAAATATAGAAATAAAGATTAAGGATAGAAATGTTATCTTCTGAGCTTGTCCTTCATCTTCATTCTGCATCTTCAGATTCTGAATGCCACATACATCCTTTCTTTGATATCCATCATATGTTGATGATCAGTGATTCCTTCTTCCTTGATAATCTCAGCAATAATGTTGTTGATCTCTTTGTAATCAGGTTCTCCACTTTCCAGTCTTGGAGGTTCCCAATTAGGTTCTTCAGGACACAATATCTTTGTTCCAGCACGATTAGCAACTTGTGCTATGTCTTCCCAGAACTCTTGATCAATATTCAGCATAAATTCTTCAAAATCAATAAATTCTGCTTCCTTGCTCGAATGATCACCAAACTTCTTCACAATGAAGTTTGCAATCTGCCACTTCTTCTTTAAATTCTTCCAGTATTCCATATGTTCTGTCAAAACAATGAAATCCACAAAGTTTTCATCTTGAAAATCTTTTTCAAACTGTTTTCCTTCAGCTTTCTTTTGAGCATTCATCTTTTTCTTCAAAGCTGTAACTCGATTATCAAATCTTGTCTTCAAGAACTTGACATCCTTTTCTTTCTTCTTTTTCAAGTTTTCTTCTTCACTTGTCATAACAGCTTTCATTTTGCTTTTTGATCTAGTCATTCTTCCAGCTTCTTCTTCTTGTTGTTCTTCATCAGATAGGACTAACTTCCTCTTCTTCTGACTTGAACTTCCAGCAATCTCAGGTCTTTTCTCAACAATATCTTGACCTTGTTGCTTCTGTTGCTTCCTTAGTTTCAGTTTTTCATTCAACATTGCAATTTCAGCTCTTAATTCATCCTGACTCACAACCAATTGAGCTTGTTGTGACTGTGTTTGTTCCATCACTTGTCTTGTCCTATCTTCCCCCTTTTTGGCTTCATCATGCCACTCTTTCAAGGAAGATATATGTTGCTCCAGCTTTTTATGCAACACTTGAGACAGGTTCTTTTCTTGTACTCTATGAAGGTAAAAAATTTTGGACATTGTATGCTCCATTACCTTCTCATAAGAGTGTTCAGAATGCATCTTATTCATTCTTTCAGTAGCTTCTTGAAACATCTGGACAGCAGCTTCCAACTTTGCTTGAAGCTCTGCATTCTGCTTTTTCAGCATCTCAAAGTCAGATGTATCAGATTCCTTCTCAACAGGACCTGTTCTGATCTGTTCTTGCACATCCTCAAGAACAATAGGATCAGCAGAGTGAATTGGAATGCTTTCCATTTCTTCAGCATCCAAAGCTTGATTTTCAACAACTTCTGTTTCCTCAATCACAACAGTGTTCTCAAACACCTCTGTTGCATTGACAATATCTTCATCAATTTCCATAAAATCTTTTTCAGCAGCAGTTTCAGTTTCATCAAGACCTTTCTCTTCACTAAACAAATCCTCATCAGAATTAGGAGTTGCAATCTTCTCAACAGTGTACTTGATTCCTGTTAATCTCTCAACAAGAAGTACAACAGATTCTGGAGTGACCAACTCAAGAAAAGAGTTAACACCAGCTGCTTGCATCTGCTCTGCTTCCCAATCATCAAAGATTGAAGCACCTCCCATGCCTTCCATTATAGCCAAATTCTCTTTAAGAGTACTCCTCTTAAGATACACCCATGTGCCTATCCTAAGGAGTTTCTCAAACTCAACTGAGCTCTCATCTAATCCAGGAAATTGCTTCAACAAGGCTATCCTTAAATCTATCCTGATTCTATCTTCTTTATCACAGATAGTGTACTCCATCAAATCAGCAGGTTTAGGAGCAATAAATTCAGGTTCAGGGGATGATGAAATGTCAATTGGTTCAGTAGAAGGTTCAAATTCATGATCAGTAGAGTGAGCATGAACCTGTGTTGGGGATTGATGTGGTGAAGATTGATGTGAAGTTTGATGTTGAGGGCTAGGAATTGAAGTAGGCTCAAAGTTAGTGTGCTGAGGTGATGAATGGGGAGTGTTCTGAGTCTCAGAAAAATAGTGTTCTGACTGCCCAGAACAAGAAGGTTGGGGGTTTTGGGTTTCAGTTTGGCTTGGTTCAGAGTTTGAAGGGGTAGGGGAGACAACAACTAATTTTCTCCTAACACTCCTTGTCTTAGTCCTTTTATGAATAGCAATTGGACTAGGAATACTAACCTCTTGCTCATCTGAGCTCGATTGCACCACAGTTTCCACAAATCGAACTGTTGGTTCTGAGGCAGCTGTAGCAGACCTTCCTCTCCTTGGTCTAGTACTGCTCGGATCATGCCTTGATTTTGTTCTAACTTCAGGCTGATTGTCCTCCGATTGGTACATTGAAGCTCCAGACTCTTCTGCTTCAATCTCTTGAGTTTGTTCCAAGGGGTTCTCTTGTTCAAACTGAACAGACTCCTTCTTCATCAAGAATTTCCCATGATGGAATTTCTTGGGATTACTCCAATATGGCTTCTTCACCAGCTGAGGCAGCAAGAAACTCAGTTTGCTTCCAAACCCTAATTTTGATTTAATTGAGAATTCCATTGTATCCTCATCAAACAAAACTTTTTCCTTTTCAGTTAGCAGCCTTTCCAAGAAGAATCCTTGCCAATCACCTTGCACTCTGTCGATGATTGCAGCCATAATTCTAATCTTGAAACTCGATAAGGCATCCTGGCTATGATGTTGCCCTAACAAGCACTTTCCAGCTATATCCATCAAGAACTGCAGACCAGTAGGAAGTACATCCTTCTTCAGATTAGTCAAGGTCTCTGTCTCAACACCTGACCATCTTCCCACACACTCCTTTTCCTCACCAGCTTTGTAAGTCAAAATATCCACTGGACCTTGCGGTAAATCCAACATTACTTCGAGGATGTCCCTAGTAATGGTGACCTTGTGTCCAGCAAGCATGGAGTGAACACCATTTTTATCTCCTTGGAGTTGTAAATAAAATTCCACAGCTTCTGGTTCATAGACATTCATGGGAAATGACTCCAGAAACTTTCGTAGTCCGCACTCTTCACACATAGTTAGAATTGCTTGATTTTCGGCACTGTGTCGGCCATTGAAATAGACAGCGTTCTCCATGAAAATACCCTTCTTGCGAATCCACAAATTCGAATCGAATGTTCCTGCAACCTGGTTAGCTTCATTGATAATATTAATGGTTGCCATTTGAGAATTTTGTAGAAATCAAATTTTTCAGGAGTTATGAGTTTAAGAGATTTTCAGAAATGAGCTCGTAGGAACGAAGAAGATGAAGTGTGATTGTTTTTGTTAAATTTAAAACCAATCTAGGGCTAGGATTGAATTAGATTATTACAAAGAATGGTTGGGATTAAATCTCGAAATACGAGTTAAACAATAACTGTTCACATTCTAGTAACATTCTTAATTTTTGGAGCCAACTAGTGTTTGATAAATACACCACAATTTTTAGGTTTAGAAATAGAAGAGTGTATTAATCTTCTCTATTAGTAATCTAAAAATTTGAACAATTTTTGACTTAGAGTAATTTAAACCAAAAGACTGTTCTGATGCAAATCAGCACAGTAGTTTCCAAAACTATTTCACTTCATTTTCTTACTAGTATATAAAGAAAATTTCACTTATCTGGATCAGCTGAGTACAGTGATCAGCTGAGTAACCTTTTTAGAAATCAGATCAGTAGATGAATCAGCACAGTAGATTTCAGATCAGTAGATGGGTAAGCACAGTAATCCTCAGATCAGTACCCAAATTTCCCAAATTTCCTGATTTCATCTTTTTGATATCAGCACAGTAATCCTCAGATCAGTACTGTGTCAGATCAGTAGATTTCTTGTAGACAGAATAGTTGTAAACAAGTCTTTCTGTAGACAGATTAGTCAGTAATCAGATTAGTTCTGTAGAATAACTGAATTGTAATCAGATCAGTACTGTAGACAAATAGATTTTGTAATCAGCACAGTTCTGTAGACAAGTCAATGTATTAATCAGAATATATCTGTAGACTGCCATAGTCTGTAATCAGATCAGTTTAGTAGACTTTTCAAATCTGTAATCAGATCAGTTCCCCCTTCAATGGAGAATTCCTCTTCTGTGCCTGTTTCACCTTGGTAGAAGTGTTAGTTCATGAGATATAAGTGTAAAACAGTACAGATTAGTAACAATATGTTTTAATTTAATGATCATATCAAGGTTTTTGCTAAAGTGACTTAGTGATCTGAGTCAACAAAAGGATCTTTAAGAAATCACAGATTCCCCCTTAATGTGTGTTCTCAGTGTCCCTCAGCTTTACCAGCTTCCTCATTGGGATTAAGGTCACTTTAGTAACCTTGTTACCTGTTTTAGTGATCTGGCATAGGATTGTCTCTTTTGACTTTTGAGTTTTGTTGTACTGCTCTTAATTTCTGCTTTATCTTCCTCTTGGTATAAGATCAGTACCTGAAATGTTAGCACATTTCTATATACAAACATAATCCATATCTATCAATCCTAAACTAATGCACAATTCTCTGAATCTCACTTCAGCCAATGGTTTTGTATAAATGTCAGCTCTTTGAATATCAGTATGAATCTTTTCCATTCTAATATTCTTCTTTTCAACATGATCCCTAATAAAATGATGCCTAATGTCAACATGTTTGCATCTAGTATGTAGAACAGGATTTTGAGTGATGGCAATGGCACTATTACTGTCACAATATATAGGTACATTAGATTCTACAACATTGTAGTCTCTGAGTTGTTGTATTAGCCAAAGAAGCTGACTACAACAACTACCTGCAGCCATATATTCTGCTTCAGTAGTAGAAGTTGCCACACTTGTTTGTTTCTTTGAAAACCATGAAATGAGCTTAGTTCCTAAGAATTGACATGAACCTGAAGTAGATTTTCTATCTATTTTGCAACCTCCAAAGTCCGAGTCTGAATAACCACTTAAACATATATCATCATCTGCAGGATACCATAATCCTCGATTAATGGTCCCCTTTAGATATTTCAATATCCTTTTAGCAGCTTCCAGATGTCTTTCCTTGGGGTTTGCTTGAAATCTCCTTCATCAGGATCCATTCTGTATGTAGGTTGCATGGGCACACCAACTGTCTTACAGGTTTTAATACCAAATTTATCTAGCAAATTCTTAGTGTACTTTGCTTGATTTATAAAGATACCTTCTGAAGTTTGTTTTACTTGAAGACCAAGAAAATATGTCATTTCTCCCATCATAGACATTTCAAATTTGCTTTGCATGAGTGTAGAAAAGCTTTCACTCAAGTTTTTGTTGGGTGATCCAAAGATAATATCATCCACATAAATTTGAACAAGTAATATATCATTACCTTCTTGTCTTCTAAACAAAGTTCTATCAACTTTGCCTTTTGTAAAACCATTTTCAAGTAAGAATAAAGAAAGAGTATCATACCATGCTCTTGGGGCTTGTTTCAATCCATAGAGTGCTTTCTTTAACCTGTATACTTGGTGACTATTCACTTCAAAACCAGGTGGTTGTTCTACATAAACTTCTTCAGCAAGTATACCATTCAAAAATGCACTTTTCACATCCATTTGATATACAGTAAATTTCATATGTGCAGCATAAGCAAGGAACAATCTAATAGCTTCTAGTCTAGCTACAGGAGCAAAAGTTTCATCATAATCAATACCCTCAGCTTGAGAGTAGCCCTGAGCAACTAATCTAGCTTTGTTTCTAACTACAAGATCATTTTCATCCCTTTTGTTCTTGAAAATCCACTTAGTGCCTACAACATTATGATTACAAGGTCTATCAACAAGTTCCCAGACTTCATTTCTAGTGAACTGATTAAGTTCTTCTTGCATGGCTATAATCCAGTTACTATCACTTAAAGCTTCAATCACAGTTTTAGGCTCAATAGATGATAGAAAACAACACCAGCAAAATAAAGACTTACTAGGTTCTTCCTTTGAATCAAACAATTGTTTTCTAGTTTTAACACCTATACTAGAATCACCTAGAATCAGATTAGTAGAATGAGCAGACTTCCATGTCCTTCTATTCTTAACAGTATCATCATTTTTATCATGCAATTTATCATTTATATCAGCAGATTTGTTCATAGGAGAGCAGTCATTAATTTCTTGTATTTCAGAAGTTTTAGATGACTCACCTTTGTCTTTTACCTTTTCTTTGTCAGAATCTTGATCTAGAACATTCAGGAAAGGATTATAAGCTTGTACAGATTCATATATTCCTGTGTCATCATCTTCATTGTTGATTTGAAGCTGTAGTTTGTCAATTTTCTTACTGAGCTGATGATCAGTAGAGTCCTGCACATTCTCATCAAAGACAACATGGGGTGTTTCTTTCACACATAGGGTAGAGTAATTAAACACTCTAAATGCTTTGCTTACAGAAGAGTATCCTAAGAATATCCCTTCATCAGCTTTTGCATCAAAAGCATTTAATTTACTTTTGCCATTGTTATGTATGAAACACTTACAACCAAAAATATGAAAATAAGAAACTCTTGGTTTTATACCTTTCCATACCTCATAAGGTGTTTTACCATGCACCTTATTAAGAGCACTTCGATTTTGGGAGTGGCAAGCTGTGTTAATAGCTTCTGCCCAAAATTTCTGAGGTGTGTTGAATTCTGCAATCATGGCTCTGCAAGCTTCTTTTAGTGTTCTGTTTCTCCTTTCTGCAACACCATTTTGTTGAGGGGTTCTGGCTGCACTTGTCAAATGATGTATGCCAGACTTAGAACAGTAGTCAGAAATGTAACAATTAATAAATTCAGTCCCCTTGTCACTCCTAATCGTGACAATGGGATGACCTTTTTCAACCTGCAATTTCTTCAATAGATCTGGAAGTAGTGTTTGTGTATCACTCTTTTTGTGTAGAAAGACTACCCAAGTAAACTTAGAATAATCATCTACAACAACTAGAGTATACCTTCTTCCATTCAATGTAGGAGGATTGATAGGACCATGAAGATCCATATGCAAGAGTTCTAAAACTCTGCTTGTTGAAAGAGTTGGAATGGACTTAAATGAAACCTTTACCTGTTTACCTTTTTGACAGGAATCACATACTTGTGATTTGGAATAGATTTCATTAGGAATGCCCTCAACAAGATGTTCTCTAGCAATCTTGTTGATTATCTTAAAGTTCAGATGGCAGAGGCGTTTATGCCAGAGCCAACTATTTTCTTTAGGACTCTTAGTGATAAGACAGGCATTCTTAGGACAACTATTCCAATTCACAATGTATACACTTCCTTGTCTTGTGCCAACAAGTAGAACATTGTGAGTCCTTTTATCACTTATTTCACATCTTCTGGTTTTGAACTGAACCTTGTATCCCCTGTCACAGAATTGAGATATAGATAACAAATTATACTTCAAACCTTCAACATAGGAAACATCTTGGATTTCAACATCTCCATTCTTGATGAATCCAAATCCTTTTGTGATTGTCATTGAGCTATCACCAAAGATGACTTTTGGTCCTTCCTTCTCATGATAGTCAGTAAGTAGGGCCTTGGTACCAGTCATATGGTGTGAACACCCACTGTCTATGTACCAGGTCTCACCAACTGAACCACCTTTCTTGTATAAGTCCAGTCGATCCTGCAAGGTAGTGATCTTAATAACTTAGGTACCCTAGTTTATTGGGGTCCTTGGGGGTTAGTAGTGAGAGGTACCCAAATGAACATTGAGGATTTGAATAAGTGGGACCTCTTCAGTTTCCTTCCAAATTTATCACAGAACAGTACTTTATTAACCAGTTCAGAATTATCAGCAGACTTAGGATCTATTTTTCTGAGATAGCCTTTCCTTGGTTCTATCCCTTTTTCAGTAAGATCAGTATGTCTGTAATAGTTTGAATATGGTCTAAAAGCATGTGGACCATAAGGCTTGTAAATTTGCTTTGGTCTTTTCTCTCCATAGATATCATAGGATAAAGGAGGAGGATAAAGAACAGGTTTGTTATGATAATGAGGCACAAATCTCCTAGGTTTAGTTGAATACAGCTGAGACTGCCTTATGAAAGGAGGTCTAGGCTGTTCACAACTTGCCTGTGCTTGTCTTGACCTACTGTTCTGAGTTTGTCTCTTCTGATTCCAGGACTGATCTGATCTGGTCAGAGGAGTATAACTCTTCTGGTATGGTCTTGACTGTACTGGTCTTAATACATTCTTCATTTTACCAGTCTTGGTAGTAGGAGGGATGTATTTAGACTGTACTTTGAGTTTTGGATCATCATCATAAGTCATAGGTTCTTTTCCTTTATCTAGTTGCAAAGAACTTGTACTAGCTCCATTAGTGTTCTTAAATTCTGAAGTAGATGGACTAGGCAGATCAGTACCTATTCCTCTTTTATCATTTGGAGCTCTATATCTGTCTGAGATTGTTTGATTAATCTTAGTAGAGTTAATCATCCCAGATAGCTTTCGATCTAGGCTCACTACTTCAGATTCTAAGAATCTATTGCGCTCTTCAAGTTTTTCACATTTAATCTTTAAATCATTGAATTCATTAGTCTCTTTGGCTTGAGTTTTGAGCATACCCTGATATAGTTTGTCAATGGATGCATACTTTTCTTGGAGTTGAGACAACTCTTCTGATAGTCTTACATTTATGACAGCTATATTAGGATCTACTTTTGACTGAGCTTCTTTTAGATTAATGATTTCTTGTTTTAAAGATATATTCTCATCACTAATTTCAATGAATGCTTTGTTAGCTTGTAGAAGGTCTTCTTCAGTCACTCCTTGGGAATGATGAAGACTACTTCCTACACTGCTAACAGCAGCATCACTCTCATCAGTGTCAGAATTGTCACAAGATTGAAATGAGTTAACAGATGATACCTCATCATTTATTTTGGCCATCATTACCAGTCCATCATCTGCTATGAAAACTTCATCTTCATTGCTAGAGGGGTAGTCAGATGAAGACGATGGTAACTCTTCTGATTCCAAATCAGAATCATTGTAAGCCATCATTGCCTTCTTACCCTTTGCATATTTTCGATCTCTTCTGGCTTTCCTTTCTTCTCGATCTTCAGAACTCAGATCAGGACATTCATAAGCATAATGACCTGGCTTATCACAATTATAGCAAACAGGATTGTTAGAAGTTCTTTTAGGAGGAGAATGCTTTCTGTTCCTGTCATGCTTGTCAATTGAGTTCCTGTCTTTCTTATCAGAATACTTTCTGTCTCTCTTTTCAGATGAGTTCCTATCTCTCCTGTTCTCATTAGAGATCTCATCCCTTCTTTCAGAAGAGTTTTGATCCCTTCTGTTCACAGAAGAGTCCCTGTTACTAGAACCCTTAGTTTCCTTATAGAATCTTTTGTACCTGCCATACCTCTTGTTCAGTTTATCAAATCTTTTGATCATAAGGCTCATCTGATCTTTCAGACTTAGATCAGAACTATCTAGTTCATCTTTTATGCTTGAAGCCTTAGTCTTAGATGATCTAGACCCCTTTGAGGTAGAGGCTTTAAAGGCTATGTCCTTAGAGGCATCCTTATCCTTATGAATCACAGTAATAGGATCTTCTTCATCTAACTCAAACTCATGTGCCTTAAGTGTTTGGAATATAGTTTCTGCTGGCCAAGAGTCAATGTCTTGTGTAGTTTTAATGATCATCTTGACCATTTTCCACCTTTCATCCAAGGCTTTCAAGATTCTCAGGTTAACTTCTCTGTCAGTATAAGTCTTTCCTAATACATCAAGATCATTCATAATTTTGGTAAATCGAGTATCCAACTCATCAATTGGTTCTCCTGGCTTCATCTTAAATGATTCAAACCTTTGGACAACAGTGGATAACTTGCTTTCTTTGATCAGTGTAGTACCTTCACAAAGAATAGCCAGTTTGTCCCACATCTGTTTTGCAGTCTTACATTTTAGTACTTTACCAAGATACTCATTTGGTAAGGTATGTAAAATGTAGTTCTTGGCAAGACTGTCCAAATTGTTTTGTTTCATTTCTTCCGAAGTCAGTTCTGACCTTGGTTTAGGAACCAGTGCTCCAACTGGTTTTGATGGATCCAGAACAGCAGTGTTTTCCACCATGATGACAATTGGTCCTTCAGTCACCACAGACACCATCAGATCATGTGTTGACCTAAAGATGGCCTCCATCCTAAGCTTCCAGTAGTCATAATCTGCAATCTTGAACTTAGGCAGCTTGTTCACATTAGTGTCATCCATGTTTGATTAGACAAATAGGATCAGTAGTATAGCAGATAGATTTCAAGTATTCAGATAGTAACTAATATCAAGAAATAACAGCAAGATCAGTAAAGAATCCCTCAAGATCTGTAAGGTTATCAAGAAACAGCAGTCCAATGAACTACTGCTCTGATACCACTTGTTGGTCCCAAAGTTGAGTTAATAATATTGAGTAAGCTAGTGAAAATGTCTAGAGGGGAGGGGTGAATAGACTTTTCAAAAATCTTTCAATATATCAGAATACACAATGCGGAATAATCAGATTACTAATGAGCCCAATCAAATTTATACTCAACTTTTCTATAGATCTTTATCTTTGTTAATTCTTAATGTTCTTGATTAAAACAACTCAAACAAATATCAAACAGTAAAGTAAAGAACACAGAATTTTATAGTGGTTCGACAAATGTCTACATCCACTCTCACAATCCCAGTTGTGAAGTTTTATTACTCTTCTTGAGCTTCTTGTGGCTTAAAGTCCCAAGATTAAGACTTTGATCTTATCGATTATACCACCAGGTATATCTTCGATCTACTAGTAATTCTACAAGTAACTAGCACACTTGTTTTACAAAATACAAACTTAAACTTGAAAAGTAAAACTTCTCTATGAATAGCCTTTGATTCTTCTCTTCAATTCAGTGGCTCTTCTCTTCTTTAATCTCCTTCAACTCTGTGAGTTCTTCTTGTGCTCTGTAGACTTTAGCTTGCTTTAAGATCAGTAATTTCTCAGTAGTCTTCAGCAGTAGGAGATCATACAGTATTTATAGAACTTAGTATGACAGTTAGCAGTTTGTGAACTAACTTTCAACTAACTCTAAATTGTTTTTGTAACTTCTTCTTGTAACCGACTTTGTAACTTCCTTCTTATTCCAAGTCAGCATCTCTTCAATATATCTTCAGTTACACTTTAAATAAGCTTTCCAAACTTATTCTTCAATTTTACCAAATCAGCACAGTAACTTACTGTTCTGATTTTTACTCTTCGGATTTTTACTCTGCTGATTTTTACTCTTCTGATTCAATCAGCACAGTAACCAAAAACTGTTCAAAACTTCTCCAGATTTCTTCTAAGCTCTTCTTCAACTCTTCTTTGAAGTCTTCTTAGTCTGAAGTAGTCCTCTGAGTCTTCTTTAGTCTTCTGATCTTCATCTAATCTAGTGTTCTAATCTACTGTTCTGAACTTTTACACTGCTGACTACAATATAATACAACTTTACATATATAAAACCTATCTATACATCAACTGAACTATATACAGATGAGTATATCTAAGTCCTATACTATAAGTTGTCTATACAATACAAAACATCAGCTTAGTTCCTAACAGTTCATATATCAGATCAGTAACCAATAAGATCAGTAACTCATGTAAGTTCAATAACTTCCATATAAGATCAGTAAATATTAAGATCAGTAAACACTTAAGATCAGTAATTTACATATAAGATCAGTAAGTATATAAGACCAGTAACTCAGATTTCAAATATCTCATATAAGATCACTTAAAATTATTCTCAGTTTCCACACTAAGATCAGTAATCTTATTTCATATGACTCAGTTAAGATCAGTAATTTTATTCTTAATATTACTTCATAAGATCAGTAAACTTATTTCAGTTAGCATTAAGATCAGTAATCTCAATTTAAGTTTCTCATCAGATTAGTAAGCTTATATTCAGATGACTTAGTTAAGATGACTTAGAACCACATATATCACTAACTTTAAGTTGCTTTTGGCCATCAAAACATACTTTCATCAATTAGAATATTGTTTCAAGGATTCATATCCCAACATTAACTAACTCAACCACATTAGCTCAGTATTGTTAATAACTAAGTACCACATCAGCAGTTCTAGGCACTAGACAGTCAGGAATGTTGAATAGATGAGTAATTACTATATATGCCATAAGCATTTCCTGATAGTATTAATGAAGTTGGTTTTAGACATATATGTAATAACCAGATTTTACAGGCTTATCTTCAATTTTTCAGCACTTAGTAAAGGTGTTCTCTCAGATCCTATCAATGAATCTACCAAATTCCCAACTTCATTTAATTAATTCCAGGTATTTAGAAGAATGATTATGAGACGAACTGGAAGTTCATTAATTTGTTATAGAAAAGAAAGACCAACAGGTCTAGGATCCAACATCATTAACTTGGGTAAAAGTAATAAAAATCTGGCCTTGCTCATCAGTATTGAGGATACCTTTTGAAATATAAGAACACATATTTTGGATAATATAATTAAGCCATACTAATTTGGAATCAGTCTTGAACCTCAGTAGATATTAAAGATATACCCCAAAAACTTAAATGTGTAAACCATATTCATCTTGACTGATCAATCAACACTTAATGAACCGAGAGGAGTAGGTGCGTTGAACACTTGAGCTTGAAGTATTAAAAATTAAAGATTGATTTTAAAAGAAATGAAATATCTTAGGAGGAACAGCAACCTACAGAAACTATTGATCAGGCTGTATCATAATCTGGATAATGTCCACATAAATTGACAACATTTATCTCCATGCTTAAAACTTAAGCGAATGACAATACTTTCTAAACAATCAAGAATAATTTACAACACCAGGCAGCTATCTATCTGATTTGAATTAGATTCATACAGAAATTCATTGCAGAAAACCCAATTACAAGTAATTAACGAACCAAGAAATACATTCATACCAAAGATCGTAAATTTTCAAGAAACAAAATCAAAATAAATTTGAACTCATTCAAAATGAAAAGCTATTCGAACAAAACACCTAAAACCGGCAGATTAAGCAGAATCTCCATACTTGAGATTGTAACCAACACTAGGAGTAAAGAGCAATACGTTGGAAATCAAGAATGATTTTAGGGAAAATTGAGAAGAATCGAAAAGGAAGAAATTCAAGATGGAGAAACTTACAACAACGATTTCAAGTTCTTAAATCTACCGTAGAAGAAATTCATTGTTCCTGCTTCGTACGCCCGCCAACTAATGCACAATTGCAGTCGACACATCATCGTCTTCTACTGCACGGCCAACCACGGCAGATTCTGATAGTTGCCGGAAAGAAAAATATCGAGACAAATAATTCAAGAATGGTGTTAGATGAATATTGAATTTGTTAGGGTTATGAGATTAATTGATTTAAAATATTGTAATTTGATTAATTTTATAATACTGTAGTAATTGATTTAGATGATGTATTATTTAATGATTGTTTATTTTAATAATAAGGATATTTACGTAATTTTATAATTTAATATTTTTATTTATTTTAAAATAAAAGGATATTTTCATCATTTTATATATGTCAATTTAATTTATTAGTAGGGCGATGTAGTGCGATTGCATAATGCATAGAGCAAACGCACTAATGGAAAGTGCAATTATATAAATTAAATTCCATACGTCAGATCAACGATCTAACCGCCATGTAAAACATCACAATGAATGTAATATGCATGTGTCCACCGCCATGCCTGGCAGGCTGGCAGATTAATTAATAATACGTAACCCATTAATCTTTTCTTAAAACCTCTTCTCCATAAATTATTATTAAGAAAACCATATGTCATAAATCTATTAATTTAATGAACAATTTTTTTTATCAATAAAAAGAAATTCATTACTAAAAAGTAAAAAAGGAGATAGTATATAGAACGAAAAATTTAAGAAACTGTAAATCAATAAAAGGGAGAGATAGAAGAGAACAAAAAATAATGAAAAAAAAGTTAAAAAAATAGAGAAATTTAAAAATTTTGTAAAAGCAAAAAAAAAAAGTAAAATAAAATAATTAAGTAAAATAACGTGGACACGAATCAAAAAATTGAAGAAAAATTTAATAGAAAATAATTGAAAAAACATTTTTATTTTTTTAAAGAAATTGTAAAAAAAATTGAAGAAAAATTGTAAAAAAATAAAAATAAAAGAATTGAAAAAGAGAGAAACATCATCATCAATAATAGAAGACACGAGAAAAAAAATGAGAGAGAACCAAAAAAAATTGAAGAAAAATTTAAAAAGGAATAATTGAAAAAGAATCGAAAGAGAATCAATCATCAATGGTATTGGTAAAAAGAAATTCATTACTCAGGGAGTCACTAGATAGAACGAAAAATTTAAGAAACTGTAAATCAATAAAAGGGAGATAGAGGAGAGAACAAAAAGTAATTAAATTTAAGAAAATTGTAAAAGCAAAAAAAAAAAAAATAACGGTGGACACTTAGAAAAAATGATAGGGAACCAAAAAATTGAAGAAAAATTAAAAAAAAAATAATTGAAAAAAGATTTTTATTTTTTTAAGTAAATTGTAAAAAAAATTAAAGAAAATTGTAAAAAAAAATACCCCTTATAAAAGAATTGAAAGAAAGAGAAATATGAAAATAGAAATCTACAAAAGAAGCACTATGTAAATTTCTTTAGGATTCTTCGTCAAGGCCCTCCATTTCTTATAATCATAGTTTTAAATTTGAAAATATTGATGGATTAATACACATGGAATATTTGTAAAAGGAATGTAAATATTTAAATTGATGACTTTAGCAAAAAAAGTACAATATAGAATTTGGGGTTGGTCTGCTATGGACTCGAGTGCATGTTGTGCACCCTAGTTCATGTTGAACTTTTCAGTTTTACTGACTTACACTTTTTAGTAAATGGTGTTGCACTTTTCAATTATTAAATTGTATAATACTCCCTTCATCCATGAAAAGTAGTCACATGAGAGTGGGGCACATATTTTAAGAAAAAGGTAGATAAAGTAGATAAATTAAGGGTATTATAGGGTATTGTGGGGTCCATTTTGAATAAAGTGATTGTTTGTGAATAAAGTTGATGACAATTTGAGTAATTAAGTGATGGTTGAAGGGTGATAGTTTATATAGAGGGTATGAGACTACATTTTGTGGACAAGAAATATAGGACAAATGAGACTACTTTTCATGGACGGGGGGAGTAATATTTTTAGTCATAGTGACTTACACTTTTTAGTAATATTGTGTTGTACTTTTTCAATTTAATAACATACATTTTTCTTTAGACTATGGTGCACACATGCACTCGAGTGCATACTCGACTTTACCTAGAATTTGTGATATAAAAAAATCGAAAAATTCTGCAAAATAAAAAATAATGATAAAAATATTGTAGCAAAACAAAAACAAATAAATACAAAAATAAAAATAAAAATAGAACAATGAAATGAGAAAAGAAATTAGTTAAAAAAGATAAATAAGAGAGAGGAAACATAAAATAAAATTATTAGAAAATAATGTAAAAATAGAAAAGTTAGAAGGTAGAGATAAGATTTAGAAATAAATGTAAAGGGGATGCGTATTTAAAATTAAGAAATTTTAAAAATATGAAATGAGAAAAGAAAAAACAACTAGACTGAAGTGAAAAATAAGGTAAATGAGAATTTCTGAAAAAAAAAAATTAAAGAATACTCTTATATAGAAGTGAAAAATAAGAAAAATGAGAATTTTTAGAAAAAAAATAAAAAATTGAAGAATTCTGATATAGGGTTTCATTTAAATCCAATCATTTTGTCACATATTACACCTAAAATGTTTGCAAATATATGATATTAATGGGGTGTATTGGTTGTGGATTCTGTAGGATTTTTTTGGACTTTCAAAGTTTTGGGGTATTCAATTTGGATTTTAAAAAGTCTTTTAAAATTTTGAGGTATTCAATACTGATTTTAAAATGTCTTTAAAAATCTTTAGGTATTCAACAGTCTATGGATTTTAATACTCTATGGATTTTGTTGGATTCTGCCCAAAAATATAAATAAATTGCACTATCCAAAACCTCTTCTAAAAACAAGAGATTTCAACGGATTCTCTCAGAGAACTATGAAGACAAAATATCAGAAGTAGGAATGACAATATTGACCCGACCCGTAGATACCCACCCCACCCGCGAGCTTTGGATCAGGTCAGATTCGCCCCCGTTAAGTATAGTATGCCCACCCCACCCGCGAGCTTTGGATCAGGTCAGATTCGCCCCGTTAAGTATAGTATGGGTCGGATTTGGGTCTTATGCCCGACCCGCAAGTATCCGACCCGCCCGAATTAATATATAAATTATATATATATATATATATATTTATTTTTATTTTATTGGTAAAATACTTTATTTATATATATATATATATATTATTGATAAAATATTTTATATAATATTAATTTTTTAAAAAAACACTTCATATTAAAAAAAAACTCTTTGCATCAATATCGGAGTTTATGTAAATCAATAAAAAATTATATTCCACAATCCTGTCAAATCTATAAAAATTCATATAAATCAATAAAAAAAGTCAGACAAACTCTGCATGGACTCTATGGATTTTAAATCCACTACTTTTTAAAGTCCAAAAAAATCAAATAGAATCTCAATTGAATTACACCCTCTTAAGATTAATATTCTCTTTTCTACGTGTCACTCCAAATTTTTTCTATTTGCCTTTTTCTCAATTTATAAGAATTTTACTTTTTTTTTCTTTTTTATATCTCTTTTAAATGCATTACTGTTCCGCCTCTCCGGTCCCAACTTCCCTCAAAATTGGGGCTTACTTCCATTTGATCAAGCCTCCACGTTCCCTAAAAATTGGGGCTTACTTCCATTTGATCAAGCCTCCACGTAGCCTTGGACTTGGGCTGATGATGATAGGAATTGAGTTGACTTGGTCAACTTAAATCTTAAATATTCAAGAATATTGTGAACCCTAAATATTCAAGATTATTGTGAATAAAATTTTTGACTTGGTTAGTTTTTTTGTTTATTATTATTATTTTTATTGATAATTTTTTTTTGAAATTGTGTGTTGAAAAGCTTAAGTTAATATTACTAAAAAGTGTAACACAATATTACTAAAAAGTGTAACACATTTTTTTATTAAAAAGTGTAAGTCACTATAATTGAAAAGTGCAACACAACTTTTAATAAAAAGTACAAGTTATTATAACTAGAAAATGCAAGTTAGTATAACTAGAAAGTGCAACACAATATTATTAAAAAGTACATGTCAATATAGTTGAAAAGTGCAACACAATATTTTAATGAAAAATGTAAGTTATTATAACTGAAAAGTGTAACAAAATACGAGTAAAAAGTGTAACATAACATTACTAAAAAGTGTAAGTCACTATAACTGAACATATTGTTGAAAATTGTAAGTCACTACAACTGAAAAGTGCAACAAAATATGACTAAAAGGTGTAACATAACATTCCTAAAAAGTGTAAGCCAATATAACTAAAAAATATTGTTGAAAATAGTAAGTCACTACAACTGAAAAGTGCAACAAAATATGTTTAACATAACATCACTAACAAGTGTATGTCATTATAACTGAAATTATTATTGTAAATATTGCAAAATAACATGCTAAAAAATTGTAAATTGCATGTTACACTTTTTCTTATTTTCAACATGCACTTTTATAATTAAAAAAATAATATATGTCAAAATTGTCTAAGAGTTGAACACCTCAACATAAAAAAGACTATTCTCAACCATTTAAGCTACGTAAATTATCATTCATGTTTTTCGCGTATTTTATTTTTATTAATTATAAGGAATTGAGTCTACAAGAGACCTACCCATCTTCTCATGGTAGAGGGTCACTCATTGTTTATCACCTAGCGACATATTTTGTCCGCATCAGACTTATTTGATAAATAAATTATAGTCATGATGAATAAGCCAACGTGGTTAATATATATATATCATAATAAACTTGTAACAAAATTATTCATATTAACATTTAAAAATTACAAAGTAATAAAAAAGTTTTACCTTTAAGTTTGTCGTCTCGTAAGTGAGATGTAAATTAGAAGAGGTTGAATTTATATATGAGATAGTAAAATTTTGGGGGTTCTTTTTAAATACATTATATAGATATATTGAAATTTAAATGGGCTTTATCATAATCTCTTTTAAATAAATTTTTAATAACCTGTATTAATGGAATATCTTGGAGGTTCCGACTTACGACGAGACTTTGGCGAGTTGAGTAGCTTTTTGTGGCAATTTGAAGGGAGGAATTCCTTGGGGGTATGGATAAGGCCAAAGATTCCCTCCAGAAATTCGCTGCCGGCGATGAAGCCGATCGCGTTTCGCGGCGCATAAACCTCATGTGGACTCAAGCTTCTACGAGTATTTCGGTCTCAGAGGAATCCAACTCGACCGAGTCGAAACCGGTTCACTCTCTTGCTCTTTCTCAATGTAAGACAACGTTAAACCCAAGCGTTGAATTTCTTCATAAGTGTTGAATTTTGTTGATTAATTTATTAATTCAGGATAGAGATGGGAAATTGGCGACGGGTGCGATTGCTAATTTAGTTGATGTAATTGGGGCAGCAGTTATTCACCAGGAGGGTAATCCAATGGATGTTACAGTAGACATGTCAATCTCCTATACTTCCGATGCATATGTTAATGTAAGTTCTTCTTTTCAATAGTATTTCAGATACCTGATAGTTAATCCTGTTGTTGGATTTGGTTGAACTTTTGAAGTGTTCAATTGCTAGTCTCAGATCATGCTATTTGCCCTAGAATTATAATGATATTCACTCTGAATGGGGACAATTTGTGGTGTTAATGCATTTTGGGTTTGATTAATTAAACTAATCAAATTTGATTATTCATTTATATCTTGAATCCAATTACTCCCATCTTCTGTTGATCAATAGAACATTTGAATATTAGAAGTTTTTTGTGGCAATCTGATGGCATGCTTGCGAGTTCTTTGCAATAGAAGATATTAGGAAAAACTTAAATGATTTTCTCAATCCTTACAATTGTAATGGATTCCCAACAATTTCTGTGTAGTGTGTACAACAAGGTCTGGTAATTTCTGAAATCTCCTAGTGGGAACAATATATTATGGTGTTTCCCAGGCCAGTAAAACAAGGACTATCCTAAGCTTACTAGTAGCTGAACTTTCAGTTACAATGTCTGGTTTGGGAGGGCCACCTTTTGTTTGTCCAGTTGATTAACGAATATCAGAGCTTCATATAACTAGCTTTCGTCATACTGTATCTGCTTCTGTGCGTATTTACTGTGATTTAATGAAGGTCATTCGTTCATACAATGTCATGGATGCATGCAACTAGAATAAAATCTTCCAATTAAGTTCAAGAAGATAGAACTTATGAAACTAATCATCTTAAAGTGCTGATTTATTTCAGTTTGTTCCCAGTTTGGTAAGGTAGATTAACCCAAGATAGATGGATAATCGGACCCAAGATAGATGATCTAAAACAAAAAATTTACCCAACATGCAAAAAACACGCTCGGTTGTGTGCATACCAAATGATTGAAATAACCATTTTCGATTCAATCTGCGCCAGTTGAGATATCTGAGCCTAACCATAGATATTTCAATGTATTAACCAAACAAGGCATTAGTGGTTATTCTAATCGTGAGACCTGTGACTGTGTTTAAGCCCACTTGAAAAGCGTAATTACATTCACACTTAGCTAGTACTGTGTTAGTACAATAGGAGGAGTAATTATTATGGCCTCCAAAATTACTTTGCTATAACTATAAGCAGTCTCTTTTTCTTTTTGTTTTCTCTAATACTATTACATCATGATATGTCCACTTATAATTGATTTGTTGTTTTGGCAGGATGAATTAGAGATCATCTCTAGGTGTTTAGGTCGGAGAGGCAGTTGCTCAGGAAGTCACGTACTCATACGAAACAAAACGACTGGGAACGTGATCGCTGAAGGGAGACTTTCATTATTTAGTATACCCACCAGCAAAATGTGACTCTACAGAATACGGTTGCTGTATTTTTTATTTATTTTTGAAGTCAAGACACTTCTTTATTAATTAATGGTAAGTGCAAACAACACCGGGAAGGCCTTCACAAAATTAGGAAGCCTGGCCCAAGTAGAGAGACTAGGAAACGACCTAGTGACTATAGCCAAGCAATGTGATAAAGTATTAATTAGCTTTACGATTATGTGACACTTTAAATACAATTGTTGTATTAACACTTGTAAAATACACTTTAAATAAAATCGTCATTAACCACATTGCTCATTCTCTATGTATGTGACATAGACGGAGAAAATGGAGCACAAATAAAACACAATATGATATGCAAAGGTGGGTAAAATGTAAGATTGGTTAAGTGTTATTGAGTTTTGGGCCATTTGAAACACTCGAGCTAAACTTGTTTGTGATCAAGTGTTTCGAATCGAATAAGTGGAGGGAAATTGAGGTCTAGAAAACATTTATTTTTTATAGATTGAAAAATATGTATATAATGGGTTAGTTCAGGTATAATTATGGGTTTTATAGGATACATCTTGTCGAAACAATAGGGAAGTTGTGCACGCTACCTCTAAAAAATTAACAACTATTACAACGAAACGACATCATTTCGTACTTATTACACAATTTCATTGCAAATCAATAAGTCATAGTAACACTTAGTGTGCGTTTGATACACAAAATAAAATTATGCGGAAAAGGGGTGTATAAGGGGTCCTCAATATAATTTAATATAGGAAGAGGTGTATAAGTGATGTATTAAATCAAATTCTTGTTTGATAGAAAATACAAAAAGTGGTATTAAAAATCATGAATTATGTTAATTCTTGTGTGATAGAGTGTATTAACCAGTGTATAAAATTATTTTTTGTTTGATAGAATGCATACCCCACCATATAAATTGTGAAAAATGATGAAAAGACAACTTTACCCTCGTTATACAGGCATCAATACATCGTTTGATACGTAATATTATTTCTAAATCAACATTACATAGCCAAATAAATCATTTTTTGGGAAGCTTCTCTCTCACATTTCTCACTTTGTTCTTCAGCGGGAAAAAAAGTTCCACACATTTCCATCGGTGCTCACCCTCCTTCCTTCATACTATTTCCGGCCGTTGTCATTTTTTTTTTCCGCCGCTAATCCATTTTCCCTGTTTTTCCCTGTTCAGGTGCGATCTTCTTTTTCTCCCTTGTCGAGTTGCACATTTCATTCCAGGTAAGTTGGTACGTTCTCTTCGTTTTTTCAAGAAATTTTCAATTTTTTGCAATGTTTTAGTTTATTTCACTTCGTTGGACTATCATTTTATGGATTAGGGCTTAATAACTGTCTTTCATTTCCGATTCTATGCTCACAGGGGTTTAGGGCTTATTATTTGTCTTTCACACCCGATTACATATGGATTTATGATTATATGGGTTTGTTGGAGTTTATGATTGTCGATGATATGGGTTTACATATGCTAGTATTGTTTTGGTTTTTGATTGCTTGTTGTTTAATACGACTGTAGATGGAGGGCGGGGGATCTAGTTTTGATACGGCGCCCGAAAAGGGTAAACGAAGGTACAAAGCCCGAGCAAGGAAGACTACGACTGATTCATTGAAGAGGACTCGACGCAACTGGACTGACCATGAAGAGTCATTGTTGCTCGATAAGCTGAAATAATTAGTGTTGGAAGGCTGGAAGTCTGAGAACGGGTTCAGACCTGGATACCAAACAAAGCTTGAGGAAATGTTGATGCAGGCGCTCCCTGGCACTGACATTCGTGCCAATCCTCACATAAACTCGAAGATTGTCATGTGGAAAAGGTATTATGGTTCTATCAAGACAATGTTGAGTGATAACTCCGGCATTGGTTTCAACACCACGACACATCTTATTGATAGCAACAATGACATGTGGGAGAAGATTGTTAAGGTATCCAAAAAAAAATTGGTGTGTTCTGTAAAATACGGTTTTGTTCATTGTATTTTCTGTCTAACTCGTTAGCTGTATGTTTGTTTAGAAGGATCTAAGCGCCGCGACTATGCGCTTTAAGCCTTGGCCAATGTATGATGACTGGATTGAGGTCTTTGGGAATGACCGGGCGACTGGTGAGGGAGCCGGGGATGTGTATGAAGCATTTACTTCTCTTGTTGATGACATTCCTGAACATAACGATGATGTGCACTTCGAATCCCAGCCAGCACAAGGTGGGAATTCGAACTTTGAGGTTAATGGCAACCCGGATCAGACTCAGATGCATTGTTCGATGGACAAAGACTCAGAAACTCAGGTTCCGACACCCACGAATGGTCGTCGTCCCACTAATTCGAGGAAGCGTAGCTCTTCTGTGGTCAATTCTAAAGATCCCTTGATGGACGTCCTTGGACAGATGGCCACCTCTTCTGACAAGCGACTAGATGTTATTTGTGATGTGTTTAAATACGAGTCAAGTCTGGGTATGCAACGGTGTCACATATACAACATGCTTGTTGGCGAAATTCCAGCATTAACGATTGATGAAAGGATTGACACAACAAGGCTTCTTGTTCAAAATAGTGGCCTTCTGGAGATGTTCATGGGATTTCCAGATGAAGCTCGTGCTCGGTTTGTGCACCGGTTACTTTCCGGAGATTTTAAGATGTGAAGGCAGGTTGTTGACGTCTTATTAAGTTTTTTGATGCTGGTCCGTTGACTGAGATGATACTCTATCAACTCTATTAACTATTAATACTTTTGTTGTTGTTGGATAACCTATTCACTACTCTCGTTTATTTTGGATCGTGTTAATTACTCTTGTTGAGTACCTTTTGGACTCTACGGTTGATCGGTGTAGACATTTGATTATATAGGATGGTTTAATGTGAATGCATTTTGGCTGTTCGTGCAACTGCTCATCAATTATTTTAGTTAAATGGATGCTCTTAACTTGGTATAAACACATCATGAATGGGTTTTGTCTTGGTATAAAGGACTCAGCATATGTTTTGTTGGTTGAAGTTGGAGTTGAGTCATTGATATTTGTGGTTGAAGTCATCAATTCACACTTGTTTTGTTGTGGATTGATTTACTTGTTTTGGTGTCTCATACATGTGTACTACATGTTTGTCGATTGTTTGTCGATATAGTATTGTTTAAACGTTTGAGACAATGGTCAATTACAAACACCACCAGTTTGAGCATTATCACTTGCATTTGACGTATTCTTGGTGGATCCAAAACACATGTTAGACTATGTATTTCCAACTGAACCAACCAATGATTGTTGTTTAAATTTGTACTCTTGTGTGATTATTTGCGTGGGAATAAGAGTGTTTTCAACTAAACCAACCAAACTATGCACAAAGTGGAGCAACACTATTTTACCAAATAACAACAACCATATTACACTTGTTCTGTGCACCACATTTCAAAAACTACGTTCTATTATACATGCCAAAAACAAAAAACTTTTACATTCTTCTACTACATCATTGTAATACATTTCAAAACCAAGCACATTCAACACACATTACTATGGAACCTCAATGGATTCAATGTATGTGTTAAGTGTGCAGTGTCCAAGCACAATTACATCATATTCTACCTCGTAGAACCTGTTTTCTTCGATGTCCCAATAACCATACGTACCTATGGGATCAATCCTCATTAGGATCTTCGAATCATCCGGTTTCATGAACCGAATTGGCTGGATTCTCACCAATCCCCCGATATCCCTCCAACTCTGATCATCCATTGTTATCTGCGTCCACGAATTGTAGTCTCCGTATTCCTGAAGAATCCAGAAATTAACACGGTTTTGAAAAAAGTAGTATCCGGAGTAATGTACTAGGGTGTCGTTATCCAACGCACCAATGTTACAAGGGAACCCCGGGTCTAATGCGTCATCGGGGGTTTGTATGATTGTGAACTGATCCGACCCCAAATCAAATGCAACCACCTGACGACTGTTAGGACCCCATGACACCAGCCAATGAAGAGCACCCTTCACATAAACACCTGGTTCCGATGAACATTCCATATCCCCAAAAAACCCCAAATCATTCCAACGATTGCTTCTACTAGAATAAATCGACAAGTAGGGACCCTGATTTGATCCCGTGAACGTTACTTTTCGTACAACCTTATACTCATCCGTGTCTTCATGATAGCCCAATTCGAACGACAACGTTGCTCTACTAAGTGCATATGTAAAGGGAATGCTATGCGATGGAAGTACCCGATGACGATTTGTTGTTGGATTCCATAAGAAAATGGCATCTTCGAGCCCGAGCGCACAAAGAAGTCCATTGCAACTTCCAACTATCTCGAACGCCTTCTCCACACCGCCGATCAAAACCCTTTCGTTGCCTCCACCCGTCTGATCATCTCGTCTTACCTCTATTATTGACCTTCTGCTTTCTTGATCTAGAATGTATCCAAACTTATTCTGAGTGTTCATCTGGCGTAAATGGTGCCTCACGAACGCCGGTGTTTCAATCAGAGATCTCCAGGCCCTACACACAACCAAGCATTTCACAACATGCAAAGACGGAAGCAGAGAGAGGAACTCCCAAATCAACTCGAATGGTAGGGTTGGCACCATGGATCTTCTTTGACGGCTCATATCTACTGAAAATAGCGATAAAAATACTTTGTCTGAAAGTTATCTTCTTTGTGTGATTGTGAGAAAGTGGTCTGCAACACCATGACCCCTTTTCAAAGAAACGAAAAGTAGGAATAGACAGGTTGCGTCGTTTGGGATTCCAAGGAATTTGAGTTTCAAAATTTGTTTCGAAACTGCGACGTTTTATGTATTTTGTGAACCAATTAATCATGCTTAATGTGCTTGGAGTTAATAAAATCATGTAAAAGGGTGGTTGCAGTCCATAAAATTAAATTGTCCGTAGTTGATAATACATATTTTGCTGTTTGGTTACACCTTGATCATATTCCAGGAAATTAATTAAGTACAACTCAACTTTAAGGCCTACATGTATGTCAACTGTAAGGCCCACATATATTTTCATTTTTTTCATTTCGATATTGAAATAATCCCGTTTTCATTTTCAATTTTTATACTCGAAGCTCGAAACTCGACTCGATCTAGCCTAAAATTTTAAAGATCGAGCTCGACTCGATAAGAAACTCGATAAACTCTAGCTCGGCTCGACTCGATTCGATTACTCGTATATAAATATAAATTATATATTAATGGCAAAATAGTAAATATTGTTCAAACTCGAACTCGATTAACTTCGAGTCGATTTCGATCTTTTTTTGAGTCGAGCACGAGTAGCTCGCGAGTAATCTCGACTCACTGATTCGGGTGGAATTTACACTATTTGGATGCATATTTGAAGCTCATTTGATGTTGATTTCATTGAATTATACATTGAATATGATTGTTTAAGCCGAAATGAGAGAAAGGTTGTGTTTTGTCGATTTTGTAGGAAATACGATGGAATTTGGAGCAAAACACCAACCATACTTTACTGGATCAGGAAGAGGAGTGCACGGTTGGATTCGTCTCGAAAAATGGAGTGGAATGAAAAAAAGAATCGAGTCAATCGGAGGTCGGAAGCTCGAGATACGAAGAGACGAAAAAGCATACCCGGGTAGAAACGACCCGGGCGGGTCACTTCGACCCGGGCAAGGGCAGAATGTGAAGAGGTTCGAGTTTCGCCCGGGTGAAACCCACCCGGCCGGGTGGTTTCGACCCGGGCAAGGCTGAAATTGTATTTGCTTCGTCTTTTGGCCGGGTGGCATGCCCGGGTGGGAGCCACCCGGCCGGGTCACTTCATTTTCGGGGTTTTTGGCCCATTTTCTCCATATTTCAAGGGCCTAATTGCAAAATTAATTCAAGACTTCTACCCCAACTATAAATAGATCAAATTTGAGTTTTAAAAGAGAGTCTTACTCCTTTTCCAAGCATTTTCTCACACACAAACACATAGTTGTATGTGTTCTTCATTTTTAGTTTAATTTCTTCAATAGATTAGATAGAATAGTGGTTTTTACTTCAAATCAAGCTACGATTATCATCGGGCATCGTCTATTACATCGTTTTGTAGCTAAATTCGCATGATCAAGGTGATATTACTCTATTTTGCAATTCAATTTGGTATTTTTTTTAATTTCTTCAATCTCTTGTTATTTTATTATGAGTTTGATGTTATTTGTTGTTGTAGCCATGTGATTCTCTTCTAGAACCATGGGCTAATCCTCAATTGCCTTGGGTGTGGATGTTTTGATGAGAATTTAGTGTAATTGTGTATTAATTGCATGATTAGCTTATAATTTTGGTGTTTATGTTTCTAGAGTTGTACTTTGATTGATTCATTTGGTTGATCAACCCTATTAGCGAGCATGTTCGATTATGTTTATTGCAACGAGAGTTGGGTAGCATGATTGTGAGTGTGAGCTTTGATCAATTGAATAAAAGTTAATTAGTAATTAGCTCACTCGAGAGGGGTGTTAATGGCTAGATCGACAACTTTAGACACTTAACGAATAGAGGTCATCTAGGAGTTTGGTGAGAGGGCGTTTCATAAGCATTAGTAACCGTGTTGAAAGTGCTTATGCAACACTATCTTAGGAGCTTATGGTATTTGGTTAGATCCTATAATTGCTAATCAATGCACGATGTTCACCTATGCCTTTCGAGGGGGTTTGCACACCTACGTGATAGCCTTTAACTTAACCAAAGTTGTAGTAAAATCATGTAATTAGTCCGCTAGTTCACTTAATTGCTCACAAAACGGAAACACCCGAGGCAATACCCTTCCCTTGCACTTTCCAAAAGAAAGTTAGATAGTTCGTTATTTCTTTGATTATATTCTTGTTAGCTTAGTTAATCTAGTTTAATACCTTTGTTCTTATTCCCAAAAATCCAAACAACATCATTTAGTTACTACAATAGCATGCTTACTTGTAACTTTAGGGATTCACTAGCACTCAATTAAGTCCTTGGAACGAAATTTTACTTGGTATACTTATCATACTACTAACGAACCCATACGCTTATGGGGATCGTATAGTTTTAAAAAGTGCAAAAATATGATCCAAGTCACTCACTTACACCCCTAGTCCCACTCCAACAGACATAAACCCTAATCCACTACTCTGTGCGGCAAAAAAAATCCATCACCTAAATTTGCGTTCATCTGATTAACAAGCTTCCCATCGAGAATAACACGTTTTGGTCCATTAAGCATCTCGTGTTTGGTTTCTGAAACAACTCGCATTTCACGCTTGTTTGTCAATCGTTCCTCGCGTTAAGCAAATTCGAGGTTAGATTTCGTGGAAATTCACTATTTTGCTCATATGTCATTGCCATATCTTCAATTGACATTTTTGTGTGGGGATATTATCTAGTTCCCACTCTATTGTGCAATTCCACAATTTGGAATCTCGTATTTATGTTTGTACCTTATGAAACTATCTGTTATTTAACAGGTTTTATTAATGGCTACGAATAGCATTGAACCGACCTTTGCTGTTGGGGTTAGCAATAGGTCAGAATTAAGCATCATAGATACTGTTATAAGTAATCTTAGTGTAAGAAATATAGCTCAATTCCGTGTTAGTTGTTTTGGACAATTCATGGAATTGCAAGAACTCGCATTTCAGGGTCAACTCTATCTTCATTTGTTATATAAACAAGAACTGTGTAGCCAGGGAGAAAAGTTAATTTTCCACATAAACAAAACTAAAGCTGAGTTTGGGCCGAGAGAATTTGCGTTAGTTACGGGATTGCAATTTGGTCCAAAGTCCCCATTACCCACTACATCCGTATTTCACAAAAAGGTTTTCAAATGTGCAACATACATAACAGTAAGTCAAATTGAGGAAGCCTTTTTAGATAAATGTAGGAAGGATCCTGATTCTGAACAGTCTCTGCAATTGACTTTGTTATTGGTGCTTTATGGTATACTACTTGTTAGACATAAGTCATCGAAGAAGGTTGATCTTGAATATGTGGCCCTTATTGATAACTTGGATGATTTCAATAGTTATCCATGGGGTCGCGTTGCATTCAAATTTCTTGTTCAAGACATTAGGTCGAAGTTTATGTCTCTTAAACAACAGGAGAAGGGGAGGGGAAGCAATAAGTCTGATGGAAAAAAAAGAGGGGATTCAAGAATGTTTATTGATGTTTGTGGTTTTACTTATGCACTACAAGTATGGGCATATGAGACAATGCAGAGCATTGCCTCGTTGTGTGCGAAGCCTATAGCCCGGCGAAGGTGTTCTAATCCTCGCATGGTGAGATGGAGTTCTGTTGATGGTGTGGTTCGATTTGGTGATCTCCGCAAGAAATGTTTTCTGAGGTTGAAGGGACAGGATCGCACTGCAGACAATGTAAGTTCAAATGTTTACATATTATGTTGATTTCAATTATTTGTCTACACTATTTTAAAAGCTTGGTGGATTCGTTTGCAGATGCATGTTGTTAGTAAGTTGGAGCATTAAAAAACTGAGGCAAAATTATCATCTTATGTTAGTGCCATCAGTTGGGAAGAGGAACTCTATAAAATGGAGAAGCATGATGAACCAATTCGATTGCCTCGTAAGAGGAAGGCTCCGACTGACCCAAATTGCGAAGCGAGTGTAGATGGTGGGACTCGAGTGCGTGGAAAGGTACCCAGAAAAGAGGGAAGGGGACAGACTAAGGATGAACAAGTGGAACCGACCGAAAAGTTGGATGAAACAGAAGCAGTTGAACCAAACTACTCAAAGGTAAAGGGCTTCCGTAAAACGGTTATCGCACGTTTGAATACGATTGACAAAATGCAAGTTAGGTTGGAGAATTTGTTGAACAAGATTTGTGTGAAGCTTGGCATTGACCCATCTGTTCATACAGAAGACAAAGGTGAGGAAATTCCAAGTGAGAAAAATAAAGTGAATAAGGAGAATGTCAAAGTGGTTGATGACGATGAAGGACGAGCAGACATTGATGGTGGTGGTGATGAAGGACGAGAAGATACCACAGTTGAGTATGCCAAGGATGGTGGTGAAGATGTTGATGTTGAGGGTGGACGAGCAGACGTTGATGTTATTGGAGATGAAGGGCGAGAAGATAACACAGCTGAGTATGCCAAGGATGCTGGTGAAGATGTTGATGTTATTGGAGATGAAGGGCGAGAAGATAACACAACTGAGTATGCTAAGGATGCAATTTTGTCCTACATTAATAAGACTAGTTTTTTGCCCGTGCGATGCACGGGGCTGTTGTTCCTTTTCTTTTAACTGTGTTTGTAAAATGTCGTTCTTTTTCTAATTTGTTGTTAAATTTATATTTTTCAATAAATAGTTACATTTATTTTTGTGTAAGTGAAGTGCACACATGCACGGATCAGTTGTAAAACTCGAATGAATCAAATAAAGAAAAAGAAATTTGTGATCAATTGTGGAGGTCTTCAAAATTTTCAATGTTGAAAGACTCGATGACAATAAATTTTATGTATTTTCTTTTCTGCGTTAAATATGACTGGTTATATAAATATGGCTGGTTATATAAACGCTTATTCTACACCGCAAAATTTTATTTGTGAAAATAAATAAAAAGATTCATTAACACCGATGAACAAACAAATTTACAAAATATGACACAAAATTTATTTAAATATCCGAGCAGAAATATCAAATATCCCTGAATGACAATTTCAATATTAAGAAATTGTTATCCTCCAAACAATGTTGCTTAAGAAATTGCATTTTCACTGCACAACCTATTGAATACCATGTACTTTTCTATAAAGTTGGTTGTCAAGCACCAATAATAAATAAAGAATATTGAAAGCAGAATGAGTTAATAATCTCATAAAGCAACCACATAGTAAATTTAAAGAATGAAGACTTCCATATCCACTCACCATGAGATTCTAAATCATGAATCAATTCAAGACCATAATCATATAATTGCAATGAAAGCTCAAACAATAATTATGTTTAAGAATATTTCAATGTAAATTTACACCACCATTCATGCTGACAGTAGAAAATCATTATACTGCTTGGATGCATTTCGAGATTCATATGATATATTTAGGCATAATGCATCTAAAGCCCCTTAAACTAAAAAATGACTAAATGATACAATATGATACGTTAAAAATGGATTTGAAACAAAAAGATTAAATGTTCAAGATTTTTTTGCAAAAAGTTTGAAATAAACAAAAAAGGCATTATTTTACTTTTTTTTACTACATAATTCTGTGTAGCTTTTGGAAGCTTTTCTGTGTAGCATTTTTCTTCTCAAAAAAAGAAAGCAAGTTCAGGTGGAAAAATCCTAAACTTGCTGTAAGGCATGGTTCTGCTTTTATATATATAACTATAGATATAGATTTCTAGGATATTTAGAAAAAAAATCATCAGCTCAGGAATATTAAATTTGGGAATTTGGATCATCATCTGCCAATGAAAGCAATAATGCTTCTATAAGTCTATAATTATTATGGTTAAAGTTACCTTTGCTCTCAATGTCTCAACATCAGCTTTCAGAACTCTATTGTCAACAGCTGCTTCATTGTACTTCTGGCTTATGTCCGTAAGTCGCTTCAGTAAAGAAGAGTTCTCGACTCTTAATGTCGAAACCTGGAAGGAAGTATAATCGATAAATAATACGACTATTGACAGAAGATAACTGGCTGGAAATGCATACAATCAGAGCTGAGTATAGAGTATATACCTGAGTCTCAAGGTCAGTCAAATGAGCCTGCTTTCTTCGCCTTGATCGTCGAGCTGATTCTCTGTTTGAGAGCATTCTGCAAAAAAGTGAACAAATAAAAAAACTAAAAGCATAGCCAAAAAAATCGACCAAAAAAGCAACCCCAGTCCTTAAGAAACTATTAATCACCATTCTGATTTCAACATCAAATTCACACACGTAAGAGCAGACACACCTTGATTCCCCAATGTATCCGCAAGATCAGCCAACCCGGTCACTCAGATGAGACGCATTCTTCGCAGGTTCATTAGAAGGTAGCAGCACCACGTGAAGGAGCGGGGCGTGTTTGAGTTTCACAAGAATTCAATCTAATGTGAAAATTAATCTTTCTAATAATGTTCTAGCTACCGCTACTTAGCTATATAATTCTAAATGAAAAAAAATATTTTAAATAATGTTCTGTTTGTACCTAAGTTTTCATATGATTTGTTGTCTATTGTGAGTTTCTTTAGCTTCACAATGTGTGTTACATAACAACAAATTAACATGAGGGGGTGAATGGTTTTGCTCATGAACAACATGATAACAAATTAACATGAGGGGGTGAATCTCTTTATCGGCATATTCGGTTTCATAATATTCTCAATAATAACCCTACATATTTTAACAGCGAACTTTGTGATTATCAACTTTAGGATACTGAAAAGCCCAATAATTAACAGGATATACACCAGGAACAGGAAGGAAAAAAAATCTTCCAGGTTTTGTGCAACACGTATGTAAATTCGTTCAAAAATTATGTATGCATAAATATAAGTGTTTGGAACGGACTGCAACACAGAAAATACGCCAGCATTACATGATCATTGATCAATTATAGTAGAACTATAAATCCAATTTCCACCTAGATACAATTGAACAAATACATATGTTGCTGATGGAGTTGATGTACCATTTTGTGCACCTGTGTTGTTTATATGTGTCCAATTCAGAAAACACGCTAACATTACACAGTAACCTATAGTTGAACTATGAATCCAATTCCCATCTAGAGACACCCATTTTGTGCACTTATGTTGCTTATGGATGTGTCGAGTTTAGAAAACAGGCCAACATTACACGATCAACTATAGTTGAAGTCCTTTTCAAAAAAAAAAACTATAGTTCAACTATGAAATATGAATCCAATTTCCATCTTTTTTTAAGAGAATTTACATCTAGATACAATTGAACAGATACATATGTTGCTGATGGAGTTGATGTACCCTTTTGTGCACCTATGTTGCTTATATGTATCGAGTTCAGAAAACATGTTAACATTTACATGATCAACTACATTTGAACTATGAGTCTAATTTCCATCTAAAGGCAATTAAACAAATACATAGAATATCAATTGCATTCATGGTCCACATAACCTTAATTAGATATATTTTATATGCCTAATAGAAACTTCTCAAAAAATGCTCTAATTCTAACCTTGGTGAGCAGCATGAGACCCCAGCTGGGACGAATTAGAAGCCTGCGAACCATTATCAGGCGCCGTTGCTGCGGACAATTGAGCTGCCTAAATACATTGGAGAGATTCAGTTCACTAAAGGAAATATATAAATCAAATTCAGAGAAAAGGCATAAATATGTATAAATCAAAAGGTACAAACGGTAGAGCAATTGGTACAAATTGCTGCTGCAATATCTGAGTCACTGAGCATTCATCATCAAGAATTCAAGTTCAGCTTAAGAACTCGATATTAAGGATGGCCAAATAAAATGATATTACATATCTTTCAGTTGACCATATCTTGCTGTACATAAATTGTATTTAATTCTGTGGAAAGTTTCTCCTCAATTTTAGGGATTGAATTCCTAACTTTAATCCCTTTTGTACATTTAAATATATGTATTCTCTACAGAATCAATAACACAAAACATTCTCTTATATGGTATCAAGAGAGTCATTCTCTCACGAGAAAAACCTAATTGTGCAGCCTTCTCCTCCATCTCATTTCCATGGCCTCTGATAAGTCTTCCACCCCTACACCTACCGATCTCACACCCGCCGATCTCACACCCACCACCCCTACTGATCCCGCATCCACCTCTGTGAACCCATCGATCCCCCAACCCCACTCTCATGTCATCACTATTTCTGCTCATCACCACATTCCGGTGAAACTCACGACGACGAACTACACCTCCTGGCGGGCGAATTTCTTAGCGATTCTGAATGGCTATAACATTGTCAAGCATATTGACGAATCTGAACCACGCCTGGCTAGTAACGACGCAACCTTTCCTCGTTGGTTTCAGCAGGATCAATTGATCCTTGCTGCAATATTTGCATCGACCTCTCCTGACATTCTCCCCGCTGTGTCGACATCCACCACAGCAGCCGATGCTTGGGCCATTCTTGCCCGGATGTTTGCAGGCACCTCTCGCTCACGGGTGAACCAGTTAAAAACTGATTTCTTATACTCGAGTTACTTACGTCACAGGAAAAACAAGAAACGTTTATTTTATTTTTCAAAAATTATATATTATTTTCCATTAATAATTACTCTTTCTAAAAAGTAAAATTACCCGAGTCAACCGGACGGCGGCGCAGGCCAACTCGAGTTGGCTTTTAAGGTAGGCCTGATACTCATTGGAATCTACCGAGATATTAGGAGGCGGCGGCTGTTTACCATTGACCGCAACATCAGTGTAACTATGGTTGGCTTTGATCTCCACAACGTCGTCGTTTTGCGGCGGATTATTGGAGGAGGACGACGGCTGCAGATTCTGATCAGCCGCCTCCTGAAGGAATCGCTGAAACGCCCACATTCGGAGGAGCTGCGATTCATTCCGCTCGTCTTCTTCGATTGGGCAATGGTGGAGGCGGAAGACGAAGACGGCTGCTTCGCCGCGTCCTCGTCCTCGCCGTCGCCCAGGCGAATCGGAGGATGTGGCGACCAGAACTGGTCGGCCATCTCGTCCACTGAAAACACTCTATCCATCTCTCTCTCTTTGTGGCGTTTCTCCTTCTCTGTTCCTTATTGGCCTCCCTCTGAAAAAGCACTGCACAAAATGTTTGTAAATTGATTGTGCATATCTTCACAACGCAAACTTTGAATCTGAAAAGCTAATCAAAGTTGACATTAAATAGAAAACAAATTAAAACCTTATTGACGATGCGGCCATTTACAAACACCGATCCCGAATGAACGCTTTTTTCATTTCGCCTACGCTCGCCTGCCGTTCAGACCCACCGACCGCCTAAGAAAGGCAAGAACTCCTTGGACGATGCGGGATTTTGCCACCATTTGAGTGATGGCCAAACAAAGATATGGCATTGGATTTGGAACTGAAAAGGCAGGGGAGATGAGAATTCTAGCGGAAGAAACTGATGCGTTAATTAAAACATAAATTATGTGGCGAGGGTGACACATGGCATGAGGTGGCATACACATGTCAAGTTCTGGAGAGCCACATGTCAAGCTCAAACTCTTCTCCTTTTATATATATAGATTACTTTGTTACAAGATTTTTGCTCACTAATCTATACTTGCCAAAATGTTATGTAGCAATCAAACTAACATTTCTTAGGTGGAATAAGGAGATCCAAATATATTATTAAGAATCTATACAAATCTTTAAATAATAGTAATAAGTTCTTAAAGAAGTTAAACTTATTTACAGATAACTTAAACAAGAATAATTAAATTAAACAAAATATGAACAACAACAATTTTACATTCATGAGAGGATTAAAACACTTTCTCCTATAATCAAACAAGATTACATTCTCTTTTAATTAAAAAATTACAACAATTCCACTAACTCTCCAAGATAGCTTTCTTGTTCTCTCTATTTTTCATTAAGTAATGATAAAATCAATAAAGATTCAAAAGTTTATTTTTTGTGATATATATAAGACTGAAAATGATGTACTCCCTCCGTCCCACAGGAATTTGCACACTTTCCATATATGGATGTCCCATACCAATTTGCACACTCCATAAAAGGAAATATCTTCACAACCCTCACCCTTGAAATATACTCATATTTACCCATATGCCATTACTTTTCCACACTCAATCTACTTTTTACTTTACTTTATTCATAAAAGTTTACAAAACTACCCCTCAAAACATCAATCATTACATCATTTCTTACACATTTCTTAAAATGTGTGCCGGTCAAAGGGTGCAAGTTCCTCCGGGACGGAGGGAGTATTATAATAGCTTAGAGAATAACAAACTAATTTTTATAACATAAATAATCGTTTGTAAAATATTAAAGTTGATGTGATATTGCGACATAATAAAAGGTAGACACATTTTTTTTAAAACTGAAAAGCATGGAGAAGCAGAGTCCTAATTTAGAATGGAGTTTGCAGGTAGATTGGGTATGGACAGGGCCAAAGATTTTCTCGATCGAGAAATTCACCGCCGGCGCATAAACCCCATCTGGACCCAAGCTTCTACGACGAGTATTTCAACTCGACCGACTCCAACCCGGTTCACTCTCAAAGTGCGGTGCCCCCTCGTCTCACTGTAACACACCCCCTTAAACTCAAAGTGTTGAATTTTGATTAATTAATTAATTCAGGATAGAGATGGGAAATTGGCGATTGCTACTTTGGTTGATGCAATGGATGTTTCAGTAGACATGTCAATCTCCTATATTTCTGATGCATATGTTAATGTAAGTTCTTCTTTTCAGATACCTGATTGTTAATTCTGTTATTGGATTTGGTTGAACGTTTGGAGTGTTCAATTGCTAGTCTCAGATCATGATATTTGCCCTAGCTCTGAATGGGGACAATTTGTGGTGTTAATGCATTTTGTGTTATCTGTTGAAATTTTAGTGATATATAGTTGTCTTTTCTCTTTTGCCATTTGGTTACAACTTAGAACTATTCTGAGGAGTAGAAAATGGTATAATGGTATAAAGACATGCCATTTGGACTTTGGAATATTGAAGATATTCTTCTCTGACCCCTCTTTTCTAGAATCCAAAACATTTGAATATTACAAGTGTTTTTTTGTGATGGTATGCCTGTGCGTTCTTTCTAATGCTTGATATAATAGGTGGTATTAGGAAAAACTTTGCTATAACTTGAATGGTTTTCTCAATCCTTACAATTGTAATGGATTCCCAACAAGGTCTGAAATATTCCAGTGGGACAATTATATTATGGTGTTTCCCGGCCAGACCAGTAAAACAAGGATTATCGTAAGCCTACAATGTCTAGGTTTGGGAGGGCCACCTTTTGTTTATCCAGCTGATTAACGAATTTCAGTGTGTATTTATTTACTATGATGAAATTAAGGTTCATTGTTCATACAAAGTCATGGATCGATGCATGCAACTAGATAGAAATTTATGAAATTAAAAGTTCTGATTTATTTCAGTTTGTGCTCATTACCTGTAGTTGCAAATAATATGTTTAGTGGTTATTCTAATCATAAGCCCAATCGAATATTATTTGCTACACAGTTAGCTAGTAGTAGTAGTTATTATGGCCTCCAAAATTACTTTGCTATAATTAGCAGTCTCTTTTTCTTTTTGTTTCCTCTTATATAATTGATTTGTTGTTTCGGCAGGATGAATTGGAGATCATCTCTAGGTGTTTAGGTCGGAAAGGCAGTTACTCATACGAAACAAAACGACTGGGGACGTGGTGGTAGCTGATCGAAGGGAGGCATTCATTATTTAGTCCACCAAAATGTGACTACAGAATACCGTTGCTGCATAATTGCTTGCAGTATAAACACTTTAAATAAAATCCTCCTTAACCACATCGCATTCGAGAAAAAATAAAACACAGTATTATATGCAGAGGAGGGTAAAATGTAAGATTGGACAAAATAAAATTTACTACTCTCTCCCTCCGTTCATAAAATGTAGTCTCATTTGAATACCTTTTAAAATAGAGTTAATTTCATTTGCAATCTAATCTAAACCTTTCAATAATTGCAAATAAATCACCAACTAACTTTACATATTGTTGTAAATTAGACTCTTAGGCACAAATAATTTCAATCATTAACGAATCTAATTAAGGGTGGCAGATAATTCCAGATCATTCTGTAGAATCCAAGAATTTGTTCATGAAGATAATATCCAAAATTATGGAAGAATCAATTGAATTAAAACTGCTGCAAGAAGAGTATATATACATCTAATGGGCCAAATCAAACAAATATAGGCCTAAGTAATTTAAAAGTCCAAAAGAAATAATATGCATATCAAAAGTAAGTAACAGAAGAATAAAACCAACTCCAATAGAATCACTCCATCCATATCTTACACGGATCATGCATACTCCTTCCTTCCTTAAATGGATCACTCATAATCTTATAAATACCTACTCTACAAACCCAAAAAAATACTGCATATTTTCATCTCTCTCATATCAATTTGATTAAATATTTTCATCCCTAGCTCTCGATCATTATAATATTGTGTAGCTAAGAATAAGATGGAACCCCAGAGAAGTCACTTGTATTGGGAACCTGAAGTCTTTACCTCTGTCAGCGGTCAACAGCCTGCGCCACCGTTGACTTCATCTTCATTGAAACTCGTGTTCAGATTATCATGCGAATTCACTACCTTACGTTCGATAATATCATTACCTGCAGACCAAACAACCGTTGTTTCAGTGTATCAACACCCCACGATTAGCACCACCGTATCCATGTCTCTCAGAGACTTTCACAAGTACACAACAACCTACGACATCATCAATCAAAGCATCCTATTCCGAATCGAGAGCTAGGCCAATTTATCTATGCAACGTGGGACCACGCTCGGGATGCCCTTATATCTATGGACATCACCCATAACTACCTCTATGTTGACATGCAAATGCCGGCCACACAAGAACAAGTCTTTGATGTTTCCAGCCAATGATTCGTCAATAGAATCGTTGGAGACGATGGAGATGGAGTCGGGAAGTTGCTCCGTTTGTTTAGAGGAGTTATCGCAGGGCAGCTCATGTGAAGGTGTTTTCTTACCGTGTGCACATATTTTTCATCAAGATTGTATCAAAAAGTGGCTCAGGGTTAGCCATTTTTGCCCTAACTGCCGTTTTGAGATGCCCTATTAATTAATTAATTACCACTTCATGTATTCATTTTAATAGTCCTTTGATAATTAAATACAATTTCAATTCTTTTGATTTATATACTGTATTTGATATCAATTAATGAATTATAATTAACAGTTGAATGAGTTTAGTTATGATTATTTTTATCATGTTTGACATATTACCTTAATTATATAAATGGATAACATGAGTACTGTGCATGCATGAGGTTATATCCTACCATTGAATTTTTATTTTAGACCGATCGCAAAAGTAATTCATGCGACGATAGGGAGAAATTGTGTTAATCAGATCTAAAGGTTTAATGGGAAACCAAACAAAATATATATAGAGTAACATATATAAAAAAAAGACAATCTGTTTTCATTAAACATTAATTAATTTTGTTAATATAATTAAAACACATGGAGTAATTGCTTTGTATATTATTCTTATTCCTTTCCGCACGGTTTGGACTAGAATTTTAATTATGATGTATTTGCATGGTTTACAACTACTTTCTTGTACTCTTTCTGTAATAATTTATAATATGAGATTATAATTTCAAGATTTAAGAAATGACGATCACATCTCCTATTTGAGTTGGTCTCCTGTGCATAGTGTACACGTGCACACTAATAATAATTACCACTTTTTAGTAACACAATTTTCACTTTTCATTAATAATAGTTACCACTTTTCAGTAATAGAATTTCCACTTTCACTAATAATAATTACCACTTTTCAGTAACAAAATTTTCACTTTTCACTAATACTCAGTTACCACTTTTCAATAACAAATTTTCCACTTTTCAATAATTAGTTACCACTTTTCGTTTCAGTAACAAAAATTTTCAGTTTTCAATAATAAGAATAGCACTTTTAGTTAAAATATCTACCACTTTTCAATAATAAAAATTACACTTTTCAGTTAAAATATCTACCACTTTTCAATAATATGAAACAACACTTTCAGTATTAAAGACTACCATTTTTTCAGTACTATGAAACAACATTTTTCAGTATTAAACATACCACTTTTCAATAACTATAAGTACATTTTTCAGTATTAAACATTACCACTTTTCAATTAAAATATCTTCCACTTTTCAATAATAAGAATTCCACTTTTCAATAATAAAAATTACTAGTAACAAAATCTACCATTTTTTTATCAAGCAATACATATTTTAAACAACCACAGTACCTCACAAAGAACTGAATCATAGCAGTATTATCAATAGTCAAAACTTATTTATGCTTGAGGAATCCCAATCCAAACAACATAAACATTCAGTTTAAATCCATAAAAAAAAAAAAAAAATTGATTTAAACGCCAAATACTATCACAATGAGAAGAATCAACTAAAACAAGCACTTAGTAAAATTCTGCAACAACAAACTTGCAAAGGTAGAACCCTAAGGTTCTCATATTCTTCAAATTCGGTCAAACAAATTGAGCAATCGATAAATCATTCCCCTCGTTTAAAATTAAACTTGTGAATCAAATCGATTGTTAATTGTAGAAGCCCCACGGTGCGAACATACCAGATCGGATGATCATGAAGCTCGTCGACGATGTTCTCTCTCAGTGACGGCGAAGGCGAATTGCGCCGCGCTTGGAATCGGAATTTACAGGCTTCGTGAAGAAATCAATATCGGGTATTAGTTGGGAAATTGAAGAAGATTGGGGTATTGAAGGAATTTGGAGAATTGATCTCTCCAGATTGCAAAATAGAAAAGGAAGGCAGAAAAGGATGAGGAAAAGAAAGAAGGCTCTCCAGAAAAGTCTGTAAGTGTTCCCAGTGTTGTTATTTTACATAAGCGCACTAAGTGTAAAGGTTTAATAAGGCCCAAGAGAAAACCCAGAAAGACTAAACCTACCCCACCCAACACTGATCCTATTCCTGCTACTCCCCTTGACCATTGTCCCTTAGACAAATCTTTGTCTAGTTCTTCAGTTGCATCAACATCCTCTGAAGAATCAATTCATGACTCACCCATTCATAAATCAAGTCCAATTTCCTCACCCAAGCACATTACCCCTCAACCAAAACAACCCATACCCAAACAATCCCCTGAACCAATTTCAGAACCTGTTCTTGAAACCCAACCGGAACCTGATGTTCAAACCCAAACCTCACCTACGTTGATTCAGTATCCTATCTGCATAGAAGAAAATATGATAAGGATGGATTTGAAAAGAGTCATTCTGAGTGAATTCAATGGATTAGATGAGAATTCAGTTGCTTTTGAGCAAATCCTTAGAGTTGGTACATGGGTACACTTGAGAAGGATGGATGTTAATGACCTTTTAGCTCTTATAGAAGGCATGGGTGGACCCAAGGTGTTCCAAGATTGGGAGAAGGAACAAGCTAGAGCTGCTGGTGTTAATTCTTTTACAGAGTTGATAACGCCAGAATCTGTGGTTCAAATGGTGGAGAGAATTTGTGGTTTTTCATTCTTTGTTGATGATGAAAACATGGAAACAGATGATACTATTGAAGTTGAAGTTGATCCTACTGTTGAAATTGAGAAAACAGAGGAATTAGAAGATATTAATGTTGTTGCTGATGAAGTGCAGAGCAAACCTTCAATGGTTGCTGAAGAGATCTTTGAGGAAATTATCAAAGAAATGTTGGATGAGTCAGAACATATTCAGCATGCTGTTCCTATTCAAGAGGAAGCCAGAACTAAAGATGTTGTGCTGATTGGTGAAAGTCCAAGCTATGAGCAGTTGAAGCAACATAATGATGTGTTAAAAGCACAATTGGAATCAACTTTGAAGCAGTTACAGGATGTAACTGATAGGCTGACTAAGCTCACTGCAGAATCTTCATATGAGCACATTATGGAACATACCATGTCCAAGATCTATGATTTGCACAAGTTGCAGGCTCACAACCTTACCCAGGCTTTAGAAGGAAAATTTGTGCAACACATGAAGCCCTTGAAGGAGTTGCATGATGAAGCCAAAAAGGGGGAAGGGAAGGTTATTGATGTGATGGAGAAAACTCAGACTCACAAGCTGAACTTGTTGTGAGTCAAAATGAGTTGGCACAAGAGATTGTAGAGCTTAACAAGAAAATTAAGTTGAGAAAGCAGCAAGGTGTTGAGAAGTCTGCTGAAGTTGTTGCTGAGAAATTTGTTGCAGAGACTGAAAATGTTGCTGAAATGTCTCAAGTGAAAATGAAGAGAAAAGTAATCTTAAGTGATGAACAAGTGGAACAAACTGAAGATACTGGTAGGATGACCAGATCAAAGTCTAAACACATTGTTCAGAGTTCCCAGCCAAGTGATGAGAAGATGGCTGAAGCTGCTAAGATAAGAGAAGAGTTATTGGCTAAGAAGAAAGCTGAAGCAGAGCTTAAGAAGCAGAAATTGAAAGATGCTGAAGCAGCTAGGAAAAAGTTTGAAAGAAGAGTAAATGCTCTTAAGAAGAAAAAGAAAAATAAAGAATTAATGGAAGACTGGATTTTATAGTACATCCAGATAATGAAGCTTATTGGATGGATATAAAAAAGAAATGGCAGATTGCAAATTTCATTGTAAGGAAATTTGGTATCCATGCAAGCAAAGAAGAGGAATTTTCTGATTTTCAACAATTCATGAAGCACACTGCGAATGATCTTTGGGAAGATGCATTATTAACTACAAGTGTTGTTGGTTACAACATTGTTTGTCCTGAAGAACCAGTGTGGGAACCTCCTACTTTAGAGTCTGGAAAGCCGGATTATGAAGAAATCAACAGAATCATTGAGAAGATTAGCAAAGATGAAGGAATTTCTGATCTTCAACATATGAAGGACATTCAAACCAGAATGTACGCCATTCAGGATTTGAAGGAGCTGTAAGACAGAAGAATGAAGATGAAGGACAAACCTGAAGATAACATTTATTTACTCATCTTTATTTCTTAAATTTCATATTCTGTGATTATGTGTAATATTTTATTTGAATATGAATTTGAATCTAACATTGTAACTTGATGAACTGTTATGATTGACTGATTACTTAACTACTGATTTATTAACATTTAAGTAGTTTTGGCTTCATCAAAAAGGGGGAAATTGTTGGGATATGAATCTTAGAAACAAAGTCCTAGTTTATGATAATAAGTTTTGATGGCCAAAAAGCAACTTAAAGTTAATAATATATGTGGAAGAAGTCATCTTAACTAAGTCATCTTGAGAAGTCATATGAACTGAGCTTACTGATCTTATATGTTATATGGATATATTCCGAACTGTTAGGAACTAAGCTGAAATGATTGTATAGACAACTTATAAAATAGGACATATATATACTCTACTATATATAGTTCAGTTGAAGTATTGATAGGTTTTATATTTGTAAGTTTATACTGTATTGTATTGTAAACCAGAACAGTCAGATATGAGAAGACTAGTCCAGATCAGAAGACTAAATTGAAGCTAGGAAGTATTCTGAAGAAGCTCAGAACAGAAGTCAGAAGTGTACTTAAAGCAGAGTACATGAGAACAGTATAAACTAAGAAGAGTATTTTTTTAATGTGCTAAAGTCGAAGTTGAAGAATAAGTTTGGAAAACTTATTTAAAGGCGTAACTGAATATATTTGAAGATATGAAGACTGACTTAAAAGAGATACGAAGTTAGTTGGAGAAAAGAAGTTACAAAAAGCGGTTAAGAGTTAGTTGGAGTTAGTTTCACAAACTGCTAACTGTCAAACCAAGTTCTATAAATACCGTGTGATCTTCTACTGGAAAATACTATTGCTATTACTGCTACTACTGAGAGATCAAACATTAAAAGAGCTATTCAAGTCTTAGAAGCATTCAAGAAACTCACAGAGTTAAGAAGCGAAGTTAAACCAAGAAGCAAAGTTTTGAAGAGAATATTCAAAGGCTACAACACAGAGAAGTTTTACTATTTTAGTTTGTATTTTTTATTTGTAAATAAGTGTGCTAGTAAACTTGTGAAACTTAATAGTGGATCGAAGATACACTTGGTAATAGTGGATCGAAGATACACTTGGAAGTGTAATCGATAAGATCAAAGTCTTAGTATTGGGACTTAAAGCCACAAGAAACTCAAGGAGTTAATAAAACATCACGACTTGAGTTGTGAGAGTGGATGTAGACAGTTGTCGAACCACTATAAAATTTTGTGTTCATTTACTTACTGTTTATATTCTTATAAGTTTTTAAAGAATTCGTATAAACAACTAGATTGAGAAATCTTGTTTAGTAGACGAATTACTTCATACTAAAGAACAATATTATTGTTTACTTAGTAAAAGTTCTAAATCAAGAGTTGAGTATAAACTTTAAAGGCTCATATTAAATCTTGGAGTACTGACCTGATTTGAGTAAGCACAGTACTGTACCAGAACACTATTTCCGCATATAAACTTTGATATTTTAGAAAAGTTTTTAAAAGTCTATTCACCCCTCCCCTCTAGACTTTTAAGCTTATTCTAATCTTAACTCAACGTTGGGACCAACAACATGTAACTCCTAAAAGAAAACAAGCCTTGAGACCAAAATTTCCTTAGAACTTATTCAGGGTTTATTAAGCATGCAAATGTGATGTGATGCATTGAGTGATGGGGTTGTGAGAACCTCGGAAGAGCAAAAACAGGTACGAAGACCTTAATCGACACGAGGCTTCATAAAATCTCAAATATTGAACGAGTTATACAGAACTAGTTGTTATAGACCTTGAGCTGCTCAATGATCTGGAGATATGCGAGCAAATAGCTCTAGCTCGAAGGAAAATACTAAAGGTGGAAAGAATGAAATGAGAAGAGAGAAATCGATTCGAGTCTTGAATTTGCCACAAAGTTACTCTTAGGACCTTGCGTGCAATATAGACTTCGAGGCTTGAGGAGGGTGAAGGTGGACTACATCTAACTTCTAGAATATAATGAGCCATGAGTTCAAGTAAGTGAAAGGTACAACTTTCAACTTTTTATGAGTTTTAAGCTACATTATTGTTTAAAACCTGAAAGCCTATATGTGTTAAGAATGATAAGAGATGAAAGAGTGATATACTACTTGCAGTTTTAAGTTAGACTATGTGATATAGTTGTTATTTTTAAAATCTGATGAAATCATGAAGCATGCTATTTGATATGTTAAGATGACATCATGATGTTTGAGAAACTTGACAATTACTTTGCAAGCAAGAGGTGTATGCAGTTTTGAATGCAGAAAGTTAGAGCAGGAGATGCACGAGATATATAAAGCAAAGAAGCATTCGATTATAAGGCACGAAGACCTCAACTGTTCAAATAGGGGACACGAAGATCCCCAACCATCCTAAAGGCATGAAGGCCTTAGCAAAATAGGAGTATGAAAGCCCTAACCACTATGAGATTATGTAAAACCTCAAATTGTTTAGAAATTACACAAAAATATATGAAATTGTTTGGTATTACATATAGTAGAAACATATAAAGTCTTTAGGCTTGGGGGGAGTGCTCAGTTGCTGCTACGAACAAGATGCAAGGAGAGAACACGACCAGCAGATATTCAGGACAATCTACGGGCTTTAAGTTCTCGAGCTTCATATCTAAGTTTTGCAGGTCCTGGACACCCTTCTGCATCCCGGAGAACCCTAAGGATCTTCGCAAATTTCCTGGGAGCTTTAAAAGAGGAAGTGGTCGAGTGAGGCTACAGATCAGAGATGATATGAGTTAAGGATTCGTTGTAAGGGATCGATGTATTTGCAAATGCCTTACACTTCGATGCTGGAGAGGGGTGATAAAGGGATCGATGTATTTGCAAATGCCTTACTACTTCCACGATGCGACTAACGAAGTGTGCCCGAGGAATCCGCCCACTCCCACCTTTCTCGGAGCTCGGGTGAGCTGACTAAGGCAGATAAGCCTTGGGCTTAAGCCCACTAGCTGGGTGGTTGAGAGAATTGGGGAAGTGGATAACCATTCCCCCAAGGCACTCTTTAAATATGCATTTACTTACTATTTTAAGGAAAAAAAAGATTATTTATCTGAATTAATATAACTTACATTTGACATACACATTGCATATTCATATATCTAAACATTTGCACACACTGTGGAGAACAGTCTTACTCTTGGTTGATTGTTCTCCGACCACACATTATTTCAGAGATCAACGGTAATCTGACTTGAGCGTCGTAGTCCCCGCGCCGAAAATCCCTCCAGCGTGTTTTGAAGGTGCAGGAGCAATGCCAGCTACAAGGCAGCTTCATACGACACCGTATCAATCTATTTCATTGCCGGTTGATCAAGGCTAGTTTTGTCATTTCGTTGTGTGTTCTTTTTTGACACATCAAAAATATTACTTAAAATTATTTCAAAACCTTAATACCCTTAACTCTCGCTATTATTTTGCAACCAATTTGTCACAGCAACCATAATGACTCATCCATGCATGATCGTGGTTGCAACCCTTTTGCTATTATTCTTATTAGAAAATTAATATATAAAAACTAATTTTACACATCTCTATAATCTATAAGATTGAACTTTTAAATGAGATAAAATTCTTTTATGATCTCGGAATTTTAAAGCTCACGCCAACTCATCATGAATTCGCTGAAAGCAATTCCACTCATGTTCCGACCCACCATTGAAGTGAGTATTAGAAAATTAATACAACTCTAAGACTCCAACTACAAACTCCTACATTTCCACAACCCCACAACAATTGTCATAAGCTTCTTGCGACCTCACAACCATTCTCGCGACTTCATGATTGAAAAACCGAGTATATCCACATAATTTTTCATGATATTTTTTAAAAGAAAAAAAAAAGTGGGTAACTTTTTTCTTGAAAATTAAAAGTGACATATACCTTAATTAATCTTTCTAAAATACAATTATTGAAGGAAAAAGAAATATAAGGTCGGCATTTTGAAAAAAAAAAAAAAAAGGAATTTTGAAGAGTTTGTTGAAAATAGGTGTTTGGAGATAATGGGTCAACACAAATGACCTCATTTGTAACAGAAGAAAGCATTAGCATGTACGCATTCTTTTCCTTTTCTGCTCATTCTTCATGCTGAAGAAAGTCAATCAATTCCATTGATGGAGTGAAATAATGGTAACCCTTTCCTACTTCACCTTGTTTTTCTTGTGAATGGATTAACACAATTTTTAATATTAAAATCTATTTTGATATTTTTTTTCTACATTAATAATTTCAACAAATATCAAACCGATTTAAGATTTGTGTACTCGTTTCATATGAACCCTTTACATCCATTTTGTTAAAATTCATATTGTTCATTTTCCCGAACAAGATTTTTAATAAATATTGATTAGTTTGTGCATAAAGTAGATAAATTAGCACAAAAACTTATATACAATATTGCATACATACATTTCAGTCATTCATACACATATTCTTTATAAATACACCTATAAGCTTAATTCACACACATTTTTTATAAATACACCCACAAATTTAATTCACACACACATTTTTTTTATAAATACACCCACCGACAGTTCAATTCACACCCACATTTTTTATAAATGCACTCACTGACAGAAATTGAACATGATCGTCTTCTCCGAGCAGTTTTCGATCACCTCAGGCCGCGGTCGGACACTGCAAATTACGATGACCTTAATCCTTAAATATTTTATATTTTTTTAAATATTGTTTAATACTAATCATTATGGGTAAATGTTATTTTGTATTACGTGCAATAATATATTTTACTACATGCAATAATATATGTTACTATATATTATAATGTGGGCTACTTAATCAATAAAAAAAATATAAAAATATAAAAGAATCAATATTACTATATAAAATTGTGTTATTACTACATAAAAAATTATATGTTACTACATACTACAGTTTGAATTACTACATTGAATAGACGTTTGTTACTATATGTAACTTTATCAAATGATCTAATATTTTTCGCATCATCCTACAATAAAACATTTTGTATTACAACATGATTATTGTGTTTACTACATTCGATAATATATGTTACTACATATTATAATGTGAGTTACTACATCAATAAAAACACTAGAAAAAACGTGTTACTAAATAAAAGAATTTGTATTATTATATAAATAGTTTGTGTTATTACTACATAAAATAATGTGTATTACTACATATTACAATTTGAATTACTACATTTAATATCTCGCGTTCGACAATAAAATAAAAGATAAAAAAATCACAGAAACGAGTAAAATAAACGGATTAAAAATTTCGAATTAAGTTGTCAGTGGGTGTATTTATAAAAAATGTGTGTGTGAATTAAGTTTGTTGGTGTATTTATAAAAAATGTGTGTGAATTAAATTTGTGGGTGTATTTATAAAGAACATGTGTGTGAATGACTGAAATGCATCTATGCAATATTTCATAAAAAAATGTGTGTAAATTAAGTTTGTGGGTGTATTTAAGATTTGTGTACTCGTTTCATATGAACCCTTTACATCCATTTTGTTAAAATTCATATTGTTCATTTCCCCGAACAAGAGTTTTAATAAATATTGATTAGTTTATGCATAAAGTAGAGAAATTAGAGTATAATGAAGTATTATGGGGTCTACTTATGAATAAAATAAATGATACTCCATCCGCTTCATAAAGTTTGTCGCATTTGGTCATTATTTTTGTTTAAAAAAATTTGTCGCTTTTTCTATTTTTACCCCACATTTTCCTAAACTGCCCTTATATAATTCCTACAATATAACTTTTAATTGGAAACATATTAATGATTCATTTTCTCACACTTTATTTCTAAAGGTAAGAATGTCATATAGAGGAAAGGTCAAAAGGAAAAGAGAAAAATTAATGAGGGATAAATGTGTCAAAAAATTATGTTCCTTAATTCTATACAAAATGACAAATGCCACAAATTTTATGAAACAGAGAAAATAACGTTGAAGGGTGAAGATAAAATAGTGTGAAAAATATTATTTTCAAAACAGGAATGAATATAATGAAATTAGATAACAAATAAAGAAAAGTGAGGATAATAAAAACGGACGGAGGGAGTATGTTTCACATGAAACTAATAGTGTATCACGTTGAAATAAAAATAACTACTCCCTCCGTCTTTTATTTAAGGATTCATAACTCTTGGACACGTGTTTTAATGTGTGAATTGTTTATTTGTATTATGAAAGATAAAAGTAAGGGTAGTAAATACTTTTTAATTTTATGAGTAGTAAATATATTTTTTAGTGTGAAGAAAATGATGACATTTGATATAATATTGAGATGTTTTGAGGGGATAGTTATAATGTTCTTTTATTATTTTAACTTTAAGCTATTAAGTAAGGAACAAAAAGTGACAAAATATCACTATTCACGTGAAGAAGACAATAAAACCTATTTTTTAATATATTGTTATGTTACATTAACTTACATATTTTAGCTAGAGCTAGTGTTACGTTTCATCCACGTGATCGATTAGAATGACTCATCCCAACAATTGAGTTGGATTACCTTATTAATGAAATATTTGGTACTATTCCCAACTATTCAACCAAACTTGGCCTAATTTGCAATCACTATTCTTAACATAGAAAAAAAATAAACTTAGCAACAAATTAGGTATAATTAATTAAATGGTCAATGATGTATTATGAAAGAGGCCAAACAAGATCACACACAAACATTATCATGTTGATAAAAAAGTAAGTCAAAAAGAAGCTCAAATTGGGAGAACAAAACAACAATTCATTCTCTTCGAAGAAAAGAATCCCATGTGACCCCTTCTATGTACCTTTCACATATCAACATTTTGAAAATATACTCCCAATAAATAAAAAAAGAAAAAAAGGAAAAAAAAAAGCTTCCGGTTACCGGTAAAGACAAAGCGTCATGGCCCCACCCTAACCCCTCAAATAGACTTTTGTATTTAAAGCTGTTAAAAGGTCAACTATACCTCACTGGCATTTATTTTACTTCCAAATTTACCCTCCTAATCCAACGGCTCATTACTACCCTTTTGACTTTTAAAACCCACTTTTATCAATTACCACCACTGCTTCACCCGTTAACCCGTCCCCACCCATATATTTAAAGCTGGTCAATGCACTGTTCAGTTTTCTCTCCCCTATATGTCGACGTGGAATGATATCATTCGCCCTTGCCTTTGACGGCAAGCAGCCCAGAATCGACAATTCATTGCACTAAAAAAAAAAAAAAATTACTTGTTTGAATTTTATTTTGCTACATTTATAATTTGTATTTGTTTTCACACTTTTTTTACCACTTTTTTTACGAGATTTTATAATAACTTTCATATTTTTAAAATGTATTTTTTTTTATAAATTTCACCTTTATAATATTTTTAAATTTATACAAATATCATTATTTTTTCTTCACAAACATAAATATTTTAAAATTGAGTAAAATAAAATAAAAGTGAAACAATGAAAGAATCAAATAGATAGAAAGAGCATCATGAGTTTGACTCTCTCTCTCTCTCTCTCTCTCTCTCTCTCTCTCTCTCTCTCTCTCTCTCTCTCCTCCCCTCCCCTATTTTATCCCTTTCTCCTCATTTCAACTTCTTTTCTTACCCCCTCTCTCTCTCCCCCCTCTCCCTCTCCCTCTCTCTCTCTCTCTCTCTTCAGATATTTCGTTGTTGAATGAAAAATGGCAGTCGAATTGATGCCTAAATTCAATTTCTCCTCTAAAATGGAAGTTTCCGCCGCCCAAGAAGCGGCGGCGGCCGGTCTGCAGAGCGTCGAAAACCTTATGAGATTACTTTCCAACTCCCACCAACAAAATTTCCCTGAACAACCCTCCGCCGCCGCCGATTACCGGATCGTCGCCGGCGTCGCCGTCGACAAATTCAAGAAATTCATTTCCCTACTCGACCGGACTCCCCGAACCGGGCACGCCCGGTTCCGCCGAGGCCCGGTTTCCAATTCTCCCCCGCCGCAGGAGAAGCCCGAACCGGCTTCGGCTTCTTCATCCCGAACCCCGAAGACCGAAGATAACGCTTCCGGTTCAAGAATTTACTGCCCGACGCCGGTTCAGCGGCTTCCGCCGCTGCCGCTGCCGCTGCCCCACCACCACCAACAACTGGTGAAACACGGCTCAATTGAGCGGAAGGAGACGTCGACCACCATAAACTTCGCTTCTCCGGCGGCCTCTTTTATGTCCTCTTTGACCGGAGACACGGACAGTCTTCAGCCGTCGATGTCGTCGGGATTTCAGATCACGAATCTATCTCAGGTATCCTCCGTCGGACGGCCGCCGCTGTCGGCGCCGTCGTTTAAGAGGAAGTGCAGCTCCGTTGATGATTCTAGCGCCAAGTGCGGCGGCGCGTCGTCTCGCTGCCACTGTCCAAAGAAAAGGTATGTAAAATTTAAATTTTTTAAAAAAAAATCCTTAAATATTGATTTTTAAAAAATAATTTAGTCAATTTGTATGGTTTATTAATTATTTAAAATAAAATGAATTGTAACAGGAAATCAAGGATGAAGAGAGTAGTTAGAGTTCCAGCAATTAGCATGAAGATGGCTGATATTCCACCTGATGATTACTCTTGGAGAAAATATGGTCAAAAGCCAATCAAGGGTTCCCCTCATCCTAGGTAATTTCCCACTTTTTTTTTTTTTTCTTATTTATTAGTTGCAAATTTCACTTTTACAATATCGTTAAATTTACAATATATTTCAGGGGTTATTACAAGTGTAGTAGCGTGCGAGGGTGCCCGTCCCGAAAGCACGTGGAACGGGCTTTGGACGACCCGACAATGTTGATTGTAACATATGAAGGAGAGCACAATCACGCCATTTCGAATACAGAAGCACCTGCACTAGTTCTTGAATCATCTTAATCACAATCAGATCAAAACAAAAAGGAACCCATAATCGGACGGCCAAGATTTCGCTCTACAAAGTTTAATGGAAAAAGATAGTCAACGGCCAAATTGTGGTGGACCCATTTTGTTTAATTTGTGACTTTCTTTTGTTTCTTTATTATTATCACATCCGTTGAAAAACATTGTGATTCTATGTAAAAAAAAGGAAGAAAAAGAGAGCCAATTGTGGATTTGGTGGGAATTGAATCATGGGTTTTCTTCTTTGTTTTTTCTACAAATATTAAATTGTTTGATGATCATGATGATATATTCCCATTCTTCAATTTTTATTAGATTACCACTTTTACTTTGTATGATATAATGTTAAAAAATGACGAGTGGGAAAGGGGAGTTGATCTACTTTTACTTGCTTGAATTAAAATTTAAAGTTTCTAGAAGTACAATAAAATGAATTGGAAGTTAGTCAATGGGGTGAATTATTTATTTAAATAGGTGTCGTGAATAGGACGGTTGACAAAGTAGACCATTATTTTGGAATTTTGAAGAGATAAGTAATTATGGTGGGTGGAGCCGATTTTATTAATTAAATTAAATAAGTTGGACTTTTTCGTGTGATTAATGTTATTAAATGATAGTGAAACAGTTGGTCATGCTACAAATTCCACTCAAGATTGAGTTGTTTTTTTCAAAGTAATAGGTATCTATATGTATGTATGTTGAAATAATTTTCTTATGTATTATTCGTGTATAACGTGCTATTCAGATATTGGTTGGATGTCAATTATTCTTAATAAATTCATATATCAAATTGACGGGATTTTTTTTGTTTTTAATTGACGGAATTAATATATTGTGTATAACGTGCTATGCCGACTAGCCATCCTTTTTTTTTTTTTTTTCCAAAACTTATTGGTACGAAGTTCGGTTTGGATAATTGAACACATTTTTTTAAATGAAATCAACGCTGCGAGCAAAACTTATCACTTTGTCATGATGTATGACTTTTTTAGTAGCCAAATTTCATCGTTTAAAGAGTGAGAGCGGTATTTTATATTTTCCGTTATAAATTTTGCAAAAAAAAAAAAAATCTTTAGACAATTCTAGACGGCTGAAATTCGTCGACTACCGTTTTTTTACTTCTTAATAATAATATGTAGTAAATTAAATTTTGTGTGAAACGTTTGGTTAGCCTAAATTTACTATGATAATGAAATAAAAATCATGATCAATTAATATTTGTAAATGTTGGAGATTGTGTGCGACTAACACACGTACTACATCCACATTCAAAGAATTAAGGCTCAATTACATATTTAGCCTAAAATTTTAAAACAAAGTTTAAATTATACGTGTAGCTATTAAATTTCTAGGTCAACGTGTAGCTATTTCTATTAAATTTTGATGTCAACGTTAATTTTATTTTATTTTTAGGGGGAGTAATAGAAGGATGATAATTAATTAATAAACTTTCAAATTTCATTCCATCACGATTGTAGCGTAATTCCTCGTTTTACGTTTTACATGTAAATTAGTTGATTAGCAAATAAAAATATTCAATTGAAAACGACCAAATTTTGCTGCAATTAAGGTTGGATTGGATTGAAATTTAATACTCCTGTATAAAACAATTGTACTATATATGAATTTGGGTTCATTGACCATATAACTATAATATTTTTTGTGCTAACGATCTTTAACTCTTATTTACAATAAAGAAAAAAAATAGTAAAAATATATTTTTGAAATAAAATACATAAATAAATACACCATCTTTAATTTCAGTATCAATTTAATTTTAATCACGACATTTACTATTGTAAAAAAACCCAACCTTTCAACCATTGATGACGTGGTTTGCCGGAGCTTGTCACGTTAAAACTCCAGCTTCTTCTCAACTTCTCAAAGTTCTTCTCTTCTAACCCTAAAAAAAATTGAAATTTTTTGTTGGAACCTCAATTAATTATTGTATTTGGATGTATGCTAAAGATAATCTTGCTGGTGGTAATATTCTTAAAAAATATTCTAAAAATTAATGTGTTTAACACTAATGATTACGATAACAAAAATATTCTAGAAAATATTCTGAAAAAAATATATGTAGGATACTAAAAGTTATAGTTAGACCGTCTAAAAAAGTCATTTTCATGTTTTATTAGCACGACTCTTCTACCCTCTTCACCACCTCCTCTTCTATCTCTCATAGTACTTGTCCATATAACAATATTGTTATGAGAAATATACAAATATTTAATAAAATAAAAAACTTACCCTCATATAAACCCTCATATAAATAGTGTCATAGGCTTCACAAATCAATACACCATTTTTCTTGAAATATGGACCATAAACACAATCTTATATGATATATAATTTATACTTTTTCATTAATATAGATTATAATTTTTAATATATAACATACATTTTTCATTAATATAACACAATCTTACATTAAATTTCTCGAAAAGAGAATCGGAGTGGTATTCAAAGATGATGACACCGTTTCCGACCTAGCTCGTCCTCCGTTTTTCATACCTTCAATTGTTTCCACCGATTACCTATTTTCATTTCTACTGCCAAATAAATTGTGTTGTTTTGCATTTTCATCTAATTATTATTGAAGAATTGACGGAAGGACTTGCATGTATAAATGATTTTAGGTTGGGTTGCTGTGTACTCAAGTCATATAGAAAATGTAGCGCATATATAGGATAAATAACACAATAATTAATAAAAGTCGCCTAGTAGTTCCATTGGGAATTTTTTAAAAAAATTTAGCACCCGTTTTTCTAAATTATGAGGTAAAGTCTAGTATGCACTCAAGTGCATGGTGTGCACCCTAGTCCATGTTGCACTTTTCAGTTTACTGATTTACAATTTTTTGTAAATGATGTTGCACTTTTCAATTATTACTAAAAATATTATTATACAGTTTAATAATTGAAAAGTGCAACACCATTTACCAAAAAGTGTAAGTCAGTAAATTGAAAAGTGCAACATGGACTAGGGTGTATAACATGCACTCGAGTCCATAGCAGACCAATCCAAATTATGATAGTGTGCAAATAACCAAAAGTGTATCATTAACATACACTTTTCAATTATAATAACATACATTTTTCATTAATATATAACTTACACTTTTCAGTAATAGAACATACACTTTTTATAGTTATAATAACATTCAATTCATACATTTTGCAGTTATAATAACGTACATTTTTCATTAATATAACATACACTTTTCATTAATAGATCATACACTTTGCAGTTATAATAACATACACTTTTCATTAATATATATAACATACACTTTTCATTAATATATATAACATACACTTTTCAGTTATAATATCATACACTTTCAGTTATAATAACATACACTTTTCATTAAAAATAATGTTTCATTTTTCAATATAGTAACATACATTTTTCATTAAAAAAACAAAGATACACTTTTTAGTTATAATAACATACACTTTTTCAAAAAAAAAAAAATCGAAAAAAAAATTGAAAAAAAAATCGAAAAAAAAATCGAAAAAAATATTGAAAAAAAAATCGAAAAAAAAAGTCAAAGTTTGATCGTTGACCTCTACTCAAGTACACGGTATACTTGAGTACATACAAGACTTTGACATGATTTTAAACTAGGAGGAAGTCATGCAAATTTGATACTTTGAAAGTGATGAGTTTTTATTTGTACTAATTTGACTTAAACTAATAAATATATGTAGAATAGTAAGGGGTGTATTCAATTGAGATTTTATTGAATTTTTTTGGACTTTAAAAAAAGTACTTGGATTTATAAAATCCAGTTCATGTGATTGACTTATTGATGAGTTTTTTTTTAATTAATATTATATATATATATATATATAATATTTTACCAATAAAAAAAAATATATATATATATACTATATAATGTTTATATATTAATTCGGGGCGGGTCGGATACCCGCGAATCGGACATAAGACCCAAACCCGACTCATACTCAATACGGGGCGGATTTGACCATTTATTTATATTTTTGAAAGAGAATCCAACAAAATCAATAGAGTATTAAAATACATAGACGGTTGAATACCTAAACATTTTTAAAGACTTTTTAAAATCCGCATTGAATACCTCAGGATTTTTAAAGACTTTTGAAAATTCGAATTGAATACCCCCAAACTTTGAAAATCCAAAATAATCATACAAAATCCACAACCAATACATGCACCCCCCTAAAAGTCATAGTTAGACCGTCTAATGTACAAAAAAAAGCACGACTCTTCTACCCCTCACTGTGTAACCGGCTTCACCACCTCCTCTTCTATCTCTCTCATAGTACTTGCCACACCCTCTAGGACCACTCACATATACAACATTCTTCTTAAAAACAGGCGCTTTAGAAGAATGAATATAATGAATATAACAATATAGTTATGAGAAATATACAAATATTTAATAAAATAAAAAACTTACCCAAATTTCTCTAGGCTTTTGAAGTTTGGGTTCTTTGCACGGGGACAACTTTTTTTTTTGTTGTGGCCCACTACATTATATACATATATACAGAGTCATTTGTATCCCATGTCTTGTCAATCTTCCTCATTTTCTTGGATCGCATTTTCTTATAAGGGGGCGGTTTGATTGGTTCTTCATCAGTTGTGGGTCACATGCATCCTTCTACCATTCAAGGGTTGAATGTCATTCTAATATACTTGAATGTACCTATTGTTACAATGTAGTACCTAGAAAAAAAATGTGAGAATTTGAGAAGCTAAGAAGACGTAGAAGAAACAAAAGTTTTATTTTTATTTTTATAAAGTTTTATTTTTATTTCTATGAAGTGTAATCTGACGTGGAAAATAAAAAAATTAAAAAAGAATATGTGTATTCTGACGTGCCAAGCTCATTAATTGTTGACAGAGAAAAAAATGTGTATCTAATTGCAATAAAATGAAAGATTGAGATTTTTTATCGTAAAGATCGTAATTAAATTGATGCTGAGACTAAAACTAAAGATGGTGTATTTATTTAGAATTAACTCTATTTTTTAAGTAGACCCTTTAAATAGAACTCTCAATTTTAAATAGGATACAAAAATGAAAAGTTGGAGATTTTAGTATCTTAGACTATGTTTATCGAGGGTAATATTTTTCAATTTAAAGGAAAATGAAATCAAATACTACTCAGTCCTTAAAATATACTTCCTCATATTCCAAATATAAGCTATTTTAGATGAATGCATATATATTAAAAAAAATATTCCCTCCGTCCCAACAAAGATAGTTACATTTGACTTTATACAGAGATTAAAAAAATAATTAAATGTAGTCAAATTTAGCTAATATGTCAATTTTGTCCTTAAAATCTCATACTTCAAAACCTGCTAAACATTAATTACTCTTATTAATTAGGGGTAAAATTGACAATAATGCATTTAATACTAAAGTAAAAGAGGAAATGTAGCTGTAATTTGAGATATCCAAAAAAAGAATATGTAGCTATTTTTGTGGGACGGAGGGAGTAATTAACTTTTCATTTTACCCTTAATTAACTCATTAAAAGAAGAACACATTAATGTAAATATTAATTGATCTCAAGGGTAAATTTGGAAAAAATTATAATTAATTTGCATTGAAAAATGTAAAACTTCATATAATTTGTAAAGAAAACGAAAGGTCAAAACGGCTTATATTAAGGGGGGGTGTATTCAATTGATGATTTTGTTGGATTTTTTTGGACTTTTAAAATCTGGGGGTATTCAATCCGGATTTTTAAAAGTCTTTCAAAATTTTGAGGTATTCAATACGGATTTTAAAAAGTCTTTAGAAATCTTTAGGTATTCAACAATCTATGGATTTTAATACTTTATGAATTTCATTGGATTCACCTTAAAAAATATAAATAAATTTCACTATTCAAAATCTCTTCTAAAAACCAGATATTTCAACGGATTCTCTCAGAAGACTCTGAAAGAGAAGAAAAAAAAACTTTGTTGTTCTTCTAACAAAATTTCAACTACTAACCCAACCACAAAATCCTACATAGCTTCACAGTTTACAAAATTGATCGAAAAGGTCGAAAAACTGTCCATCTTCCTGCTCTTTTTCAAACGAAATAAAATCAAGAAACGTAACTATGTTCTTCGATAAGCATCACAAATTCTTCACCACCATTCATTTCAAACACAAGCAAAGTTAGTATTGGCTTGTGCTGGATTACATAACTTTTTTCTTCGAAAAGAATGTCGCTCTGATGAATTTCTAGTCGAATATGAAGAAGATCAGGATTCACCCCATCCCGACATGGAAGATAAAATTTGGAATTGTTTTCTCAAAGTCAACTACAACAAAGAATTAATGCATGGAGAACTAATATTATTCCTAATGCTACGTGGAAAATGAGGCTGAGGTATAACCGTGGAAATGAAGATGAGAATAATAATGATGAATAATATTTTTTTTTTGAACTAATATGTTTTTCTAAATAATTTAGATAATTTTTTTATATACAAGTGTGTTCGATATACGTTTGCATTAATATTTTTGGGGCAAATTTTATGGAAATGCATGTAAATCAATAAAAAAATGTATATTTCAAAATCCTCTCAAATCTATGAAAATCCATATAAATCAATAAAAAAGTCAATCAAACTCGGTATAGAGTCTTTGAATTTTCTAAATCCACTGACTTTTTAAAGTCCAAAAAAATTCAACAGAATCTCAATTGAATACCCCTCCTAAGAATAGGAGAGAGTATGACGTTTTGACCTTTTTTTTTAAAAAAAAAATTATATGACGTTTTGCAATTTTTAATTTAAATTAATTACACTTTTTCCTAAATTACCCTCAAACTAATTAATAATAATTTAGATAGTAAATTTTTTTTTAATGTATAGTGTAAAATTCTATAGCAATTAATTATGGGTATCGTAAAAAGTAATTAATTTTCTTGATATTAAAGTGACATACACTATAAATAGGAGTAAGTATGATTTAGGTTGATTATCTAACTCAAAATCACGGTCGGTTGTACTTAAAAAAGAAAGATAGTACTCTCTCTGTCTTACACAGTTTGATCGACATAGTTTTTTAGTAAATAAAATTTAGTGATGCGCGAGGTAAAATAAATGAGGGATATTTTAGGTAATTTAATGATGCATAAAGGAGATTTGGTGGAGTGTAAAATGAAATGTGGACGAAAAAAGAGTGAAAATTTTAAAAATAAAATAATATTAGAGAGTATTAATTTTGTGCATTAGTTTCATATTATGAGTGTGTAAGTAATTTTGGAACGTTCCAATAAGAAAAATATACAACTACGGGACGGAGAGAGTGATATAAATAATACAAGATCCACTATATTCTCTCTCTATATATTTTTTCATTCTATTTCAATTTACAATCTTTTTCTTATCTCTCTTCCTACTTTTTCTTCTTCCTAACTCACTTGGGTTTTCTTAGTATAGTCAAATTGTACAAAGTGACTATATAGTCAACGCGTCGAATCATGTCATGTAGCGTCGTATGAACCTGATTCTTATTATACAGGTTTAAATTAATTAAATCATTTTTTTAAATTATATTTTATTATTTACTATATTAACCTTCTTTTATTAAAATTATTTAAAAAATATATATATATATATTAAGAAAATTATTATTCTACCCTTTTTTATATAAGCAAAATTACTATTCTACCCTTTTTATTCAAATATTATTATTATAAAAATTAAATAAATCAATAAAAAAAATAATTAAATAATAAATGTACTGGAAGTACTCATATGCACAATCCAACAGTCGTGCACAGTTGCACGATCGATACTCAGTGAACCGTGTAATTCAAACAATGTGTTGTAAGTGCTCACTTTCACGGTCCAACAGTCGTGCACGGTTGCACGGTCGATACTCAGTCACCCGTGTAAATCGAAACATGTACTGGAAGTACTAACTTGCACGGTCCAACAGTCATGCACGGTTGCACGGTCGATACTCAGTAAACCGTGCAATCTAAAAAATGTGTTGTAAGTGCTCACTTTCACGGTCCAACAACTGCATGTGCCTGATTGCACGGTCGATATTCAGTAAATCATGCAAACCAAAAAAATGCTCTTTTCTTGTTCACGTGCTCAAGCCACAAATAGGGCAGCGACTTGTCGGCGTCAGTGGAGTGCGTGTTCGCAGGGGGAAAGAAAACCAACGTATTCATGTTCTAGGTTTAGATTCATATGACTTTTTTTTTGTTTAATTTAATTTATTTTTTTATTGTTAATTTTAATAATAATAATAATATAAGGGTAAATAGGTAGTTTTATCATTATATAATTTAATTAAATTAATAAATATAATAATTTTTTTATTAAATTAAGGATAAAAATGTAAATTTTAAATTATATATTTTAATTAATTAAATTAATTATAAATACGACACCACACGACAAATACGATGAATATTTTCAATACAAAGTACAAAAGATAACATGTCATCAGATTTAAGCCTTTAAATTTAATTTTTAACCGTTCAAATTTAATTGACTACGGTAGTCATACGACACCATACGACACTCTAACTACATGTAGAAGGTCCCAACCCACTTTACATCAACTATCAATTATACATTTAATAGGAATACCGTTTTTCTTAATTTTTGTGTCATAAGTAAGTGTAAACAGTTGAAGGAGACAGAAGGGGTAGTATATTTTAAGATCTCATTTGATAGATGTGATTAGACATCTATTTTGAGCATGATAAATATTTTATTTTGATCTAATCTACCCTACTAAATTGAGCTGTTGGAGAAAAATGTATGGGTTGAATTGTAAATAAAATTGAAATTGAGCTAATTAGAAAAATGTATGGGTTGAATTGTAAATTAATAAAATTGAAATTGAGTTAAATTAATTAGCGTTGTGTATATGAATGAGTGTGAGAATTATATTCAATCACCGTTAATGAGATGATAAGAGTGGTCCACTATATATAGGGATTACAAGAGATATACAAGGAAATAGATAAACAAAGAAATAAATATAAACCATAAATAAAAGATTGCTACATATAATATATTATACTATTCCTATAATACATTATACTATTCCTATAATACATTATAATATTCCTATAATATATTATTCTATTATATTCGCTAATACCTCCGGTCAAGCGAAGCTGGGAATGTAAATGGACACGAGCTTGGTACGCAACAATCTGAAGCGAGTTTGAGATAGAAACTTCGTGAAGCCATCCGTAAAACAATGCACTTTTGTTGTCATAGAGCAGAAGAAATAACGGAAATTCGGAATCACCAAATAGAGCATGCCAAGGCGCATAAAAGTGGAAAGCAAATGGATCGAAACACCGAAATCCTTTGAAGGACGAACGATGACAAAAAAATAGGCAAGAAACACTTGCAAGTTTTGTAGAAACAATTGACCCGAGCACAAACAAAATAGATAGGAAGGACGCGAAGCCAATAAAGTCGGTCATGGGCTCTTTACAGAGAGAGGAAAGTAGAAGAAGAAAGATGTAGCGTGAAGCTATAGATAAAATTAGAGGTGAGTGTGACTAACACCATATGAGTGAAAACAGTCATGGGGATAACTTGATCGGCCATGAGAGGGAACGAGGAGACGTGCTCGCTCGAAGAAAAAAATTAGGGGGGACAAGGAGACTTGCTCGCTCGAGAAGAAGAAGAAGGGGGGACTAGGAGACTTGCTTGCTCTAGAAGAAGAAGGGGGACGAGGAATACAAGCTCGTCGGTGGCGGCTAAAAGCGGCCAAGAGAGGGAACGAGGGAGACCAGCTCGTTCGAGAAGAAGAAGGGGGACGAGGTATACAAGCTCGTCGGTGGCGGCTAAAAGCGACCGGGAGAGGGAATGAGGGAGACCAGCTCGTTCGAGATAAATAATAAAAAAAAACAAGGCGACGACGAGGGATATCTGCTCGTTGAGGACGCCGAAAAAATTAAGAAGAAAGGGGAAGGGGCAAGGCGGCGACGGGGGATACCAACCCGTCGGAGACGCCGAAAAAATAGGGAGGAGGAGGAAAGAAAAATAGGGGGGAGGAGAGAAGGATTTCAGTGTATTAGGCTGATACCATGTGAGAATTATATTCAATCACCGTTAATGAAATCATAAGAGTGGTCCACTATATATAGGGATTACAAGAGATATACAAGGAAATAGATAAACAAGGAAATAAATATAAATCATAAATAAAAGATTGTTACATATAATATATTATACTATTTCTATAATAAATTATAATATTTTTATAATATATTATTCTATTATATTCTCTAATAATGAGAAATCAATTTTTTTTTTTTATTAAAAGATTGAATTGAGTTGGGTGGTTATGTCCTTAGTGATGAGCTTAACAGGTCAGAAATCACACAGTTTGTATAATTGAAGGTGCAACGTGACTAATCATCCTTTATTCTAATTTAGTCTTTGTTGTTTTCTTTTCTTTAAGATTTTGGAAGATTATATTCCTTGTGTGTCGTATTTTTATAAATTAGATATCACCTTGACTTTTCTTTTTTTAATATAAAAGTTTCTAGATGTTAAAATTGCCTCACGAGGGCAAAGATTTCAGGCGATTCTCATCAATTTTATACTCCATCTAGCTATAGCATATGTAAATCGGAAGTAATATTATCGTCATGTAAATGAAATCACATGTTTTAATATTGATGTTTCACATTTTATTTTACTATACATATATTATATTAAATAATAATCAACGTTCTATAATACTAAAAATAATGCGGATTAAATGTTCAATAGAATAAAACATCAAATGTCAATCACATATTTTAATGTTGATGTTTCACATTTTATTTTACTATACACGTGTCATATTAAAAAATAATCAACGTGCTATAATTTTAAAGACAATACGTGTTAAAAATTCAGTTAGCACTAAAAAGAGTTGATTCATATTATAATAAAGAGAAAACAGTTATGAAAAATTCAAATGAAATAAAGGAAAGAAGAGTTATTTTATACAATTATAAATGACATAATTAAAGGATTAGTTGTAGAAAATAGTAAATCAAGTTATCCATTTTATGACAACTTTCCAATTTCCTTCTATTTCTGTGCCTTTAGTAGGCCTAGTATTTCCGACAATTGCAATGGCTTCCTTATTTCTTCATGTTAAAAAAAAAATAGAATGAGATATTACACAAAAAAAAGTGGAATAGGAGTCACTTAATGGAATAGGAGTCACTTAATGATAAATACTTACTTGAGGCAATATATTTTAGGGTATATTACAAAAAGTATTTGAATTCACCAATAGCTACTACTACTACTAGCTAGTCAAAAATATCATTTCGAATCTTAACACTCACCATAAGAAAAGAAAAATAGAAGTAGAAAACAAAATTATTTTGATTAGTTGAATTTACATTAAAGTATCAATTGTTTAAATTAAAATAATTAATTTCATTATTTAAAATAAATTCTTATTGGGTAAAGGTAATTTTAGTTTTATTCAATATTATAAGCGGTTTATGATAAAATAATTACTGCAATACTTTGAATATAAACTGTCAAAATGAGTCAAATCTTGTGAAATCCATAGTATTCCTCATACATATTATGAAATAAAATTGATCGCAAAAAGACCGGGCAAGTACCCTCCAAACAACATATATTCACTCATAAGTTTCAAATCTATCCAAACAACATATATTCACTCATAAGTTTCAAATCTACCCCCACTAGATTAATTCATTGAGATTTTTTAATTAAAAAGTAATAATGGTCTATCTCACACAATTTTAAAGATTGGCAGGCCACCTAATTAATTATATAAAGTCAAAACTACTTTTTATCATGTTAAGATAATAATTAAGTAATTGTTATCCTTTTCAAAACTCAAATTACATGACCTCCACTCCGCACCTATAAAAGTCTCTTCAACTTTTTCTCCAACTTATTTCAAATTAGTGGCATACTATATCATCCACCCAAAAAGATAAATAATAATAATAATAACACTTAGTCAATGGAGCTTATTTTAATTAGTATACAATTTTTTTGGGAATTCACCTAAATTTTTTTATTATGAGGAGTAAAACTATCCAAACGAAGTAGGAGCCAAATTAAAATACTAATATGAATTAATTTCTCATTTCTCTATAATTTTAGACTTTTAGATAAAATAAAATTATTTTCTGGTATAATAACGGAATTATTTTATACGACCAGCTTCATATATTTACCATTCTACTCTTGTATGTATATACAATGTGAACAGCTAAATCAAGATTTCAGTAAATAATTAAACTAATTGTATATTTCTATTCCCATGTAGTACTCCGTATTTGTTTTGCCTCCCTCAGCATTGACTTTATTGTTGTTAATATAACAGTAGGTTGAAGAAATTTAATTCATTTTATTTTACTGAAGACATTACTATATCCATTTCAATGAGGATTATATCCCAAAGTCAACAGCCAGCTAATATGGTTTTTAATATGACATGTCATCTATTTTGATTATTCCTAATATTTCGAAATGTCAACAATTAATTTTTTTTTTACAAAATATATAACACTTCATATTCACAAAGTCAGCAGCCGGCAAATATGTTGTTTTAACTCTAAATTAATGAGTTTTTAAATCATATATGTTAATATGGTATGAAATAAGATTAATATTTTTTTGTTGTTCGCAAAAATAAAAAAGATATGTATACACATATATACACACCATAAAGTCTCATGTACTCGAACGGATATGCACTCGTCCTATTTGACTATCAAATCCATAATTTTGCACGCTGCGCCCGACTTGATTGAAATCTTGTACGTAGGTCATGCCCATTAACGGTGCTAGCATGCTTACTGAAAAATACATATATATAATTTTTACTCTAAAATGCATAATAGTATTATACTAAAAAGTATTACTTACTAAAAAATGCATTTAGTTATTTTTTTTTTTACAAAAAAAATAAAAATTGCTTGTTGAATTTATTGAAAATTGTAGGTACATACTACTTAATGAAAAGTTGAAAAATGTGTGTAGAGGTTTGATTAAACCTAAGAGAAAACCCAAGAACACTTCTAATCCTATCCCAGCCACTCCTCTCGATCAATGTCCCTTAGACAAATCTTTGTCTAAATCTTAAGTTGCTTTCCCATCTTCTGAAGAATCAATCCATAACTCACCCATTCATCAGTCCAGACCCATTTCCTCACCCAAGATCACTACTCCACAACCAACCCCTCAAACAAGTCCACAACCAAATCAGCCCCCTCCCCAATCATCTCCGGAACCTACTTTTGAGCCAATTTCTGAACCTATTCTTGAAACCCAAACAGAACCAGAACCTGTTGAAACACAGCCTGACCATTTCTTAATCCAGTATCTAATCTGCTTCAGAGAGAATGAAATAAGGATGGATTTGAAGAGAGTAATTCTGAGTGAATTCAGTGGAATTGATGAGAATTCACTTGCTTTTGAGAAAATTCTTAGAATTGGCACTTGGGTATATCTAATAAGGATGGATGTGAATGACCTTTTGGAGGTTATAGAAGGCATGGGTGGCCCTAAAGTATTTAAAGATTGGGAGAAAGAACAAATGTTTACAGCTGGTGTTAATTCTTTTACAGAATTATTGACCCCAGAATCTGTTGTTCGAATGGTGGAGAGAGTTTCAGGATTCTCATTCTTTGCTAATGATGATGAGACAGATATCAACATGGATGTTGAAGATGATCCTACTATTGTGATTGAGAAAACGGAGGAGATAGAAAATATTGGGGTTATAAACTAATAAGGTCATTTCACTACTAGTTTTTTCTAATAAAACCTACACCATAAATTCTTGTCTAATAGAGTCAAAATTAAAAATCTTAGACAACTTTACCCTTTTACTAATTTGACACAATTTGAAATATTTAATTCAAATTACAGGGTCAACTAATTACCATAAATATAGATTAAGATATTCTCGAAAAAAGCGAGATTTAAGCACCTTCCAAAATTTTAAAAAATTCCTAAATAATAGGTATTCTAATTAATGCGTTTCACTTGCTTAGCTTCGAGAATTCTGCAGAATATTGATTTTGTTCCAGCGATTGTTCATTGTTATCTGCATTTTCCGGCGACTAGTACTTCGATTCTGCAGAATCTTATGTATGCACAATATATATGCACGGAACTGTGCATAAAACACGTTGTTCATACATTTGATAAGTAGCAAACAAAAGGGTTGAAAAAGTAAATAATCATCCAAGTTTACATAAGAATACTCAATAAAATATAGCATTAATGCACGAAGATTTGCATATGTATCCGGTATGCCTGTGGGTATGCACACTACATATGCACGGATATGTGCATAGAACGTTGTTCGTACATTTGGATGATGAACAGTAATTCATCATCTAAGTTTACATAAGAAAACTCAATAAAATATAACATTACCCTTAATATTATATGAAGTTCTCCATCACCCCAAACTTCTGTAGCCCAATCCACAAAATGCATAGGGAGTTGAATATGTACACGGTATGCATAATCGGTGCCTACTACATATGCATTGTAATAGGCATATATTTACACACTCGATAGATTACCTTGAGAACTTAGAGGACGCATATTTGTGGAACTCTAGAGGCCAACGCATTTCTAAGTTTTGAAATTGCACCAAAGGAGGGGGCCACGGGCGGCCGCTGTCGCACGCAGCGGCGCCTGCAGACGGATAGTTGGGGAAGGCAGACGGAAGGGGTGGTCATTCCGGTGCCATATATGTCGGGCAAGTCCGCCCGAACGCAGACCGTGGATCTGTCGAACACAACCCAACGATTGAGGAGGGAAGCTACCCGATGTCAGAACTAGCGGCGCAGCGTCCGCTGGAATGAACCGTGGCAGCAGGAGCTCCATGGGAGAGGACATGGCAGACTTCCCAGAGCTTGGCGGCGAGATCAAGAGCGATCGGACTCCATTGTCAGCGAGATGCTAACGATGACGCCGGCCGAGGGGAAGACGGGTTTGAGGGCGACGACTAGGGTTTTAGATCTAAGGAGTATTCTTCAATTTCTTATTCTTAGATCGGGATAATTTGAAGATTTGGGAATGATGATATTTTAATTAATTGTTTTAATTTTTCGAATTTGGAAAGTCAAAATTATAGGAATTAATTTCAAATCTCATATAATTTTTAAATCACGAATATATTTAAAATAATTGTTTTAAGGGTAACATGGGTATTTTTGATTTGATTTGACTCTATTAGAAAAGTATACATATTGGTGTCTCTATTAGCTTAATGGGTTGTAATAGTGGACTTATTAGGCAATAATCTCAAAATATTGATGCAGTTGCTGAAGAAGTGCAGAGCAAACCTGCTATAGTGGCTGAACAGATTTTTGAGGAGATCATCAAAGAAAAATTGGATGAATCTCAACCTGCTGCTGATATTCCTATTCAAGAGGAAGTTAGACCTGAAGCTGTTGTGTTGACTGGTGAGAGTCCAAGCTATGAGCAGTTAAAAATGCAAAATGAGGTGTTGCAAGCTCAGTTAGAATATACTTTAAAGCAGTTACAGGAGGTAACTGATAGACTAACTAAGGTTACTGCAGAATCTACATATGAGCATATCATGGAGCACACTATGTCCATGATATATGATTTGCATAAGATGCATGCTCACAACCTAACCCAGACTTTGGATGGAAAGTTTGTGCAACACATGAAAGGATTTATGGAGTTGCATGATGAAGCCAAAAAGGGGGAATGGAAGGTTATGTCAGTCATGGAGAAAACTCAGGCTCAACAAGCTGAACTTGTTGTGAGTCAAAATGAGTTGGCTAAAGAGATTGCAGAGCTGAACAAGAAGATTAAACTCAGGAAGTAGTTAGGTGCAGAGAAGTATGTTGTTGCTGATAAACCTGCTGAAAAGATTGTTGTTGAATCTTCTGGAAAAAGGAAGAGAAAAGTCATCTTAAGTGATGAAGAACAAGAGAACGAACAAACTGAAGAAACTGGTAGGATGACAAGATCAAGATCTAAGCATGTTGAAAGTTCACAACCTAGTGATGAGAAGAAGGCTAAAGCTGCTAGAATAAAGAAAAAGTTATTGGCTAAGAAGAAAGCTGGTGCAGAGATTAAGAAGCAAAAGTTGAAAGATGCTGAGGCAGCAAGAAAGAAATTTGAGAGAAGAGTTACTACCTAAAAGAAGAAAAAGAAGAATGAAACAATGATTAAGAACACATATATGGATTTCATTGTTAATCCAGAAAATGAAGATTATTGGAAGGACATCAAGATGAAATGGCAGATTGCAAACTTTATAGTCAGAAAGTTTGGTGTTCATGCGAACAGAGATGAAGAATCTGTCGATTTTCAACAATTTATGGAGAATAATGCAAGAGATCTTTGAGAAGATGCATTATTGACTGCAAGTGCAGCTGGTTATAATATCTTATGTCTAGAAGAACCAGTGTAGTAACCTCCTATGTTGGAATCTGGAAAGCCAGATTATGAAGAGATAACAAGAATCATTGAGAAGATTATTAAGGATGAAGGCATCACTGATCTTCAACACATGAAGGATATCAAAACCAGGATGTATTTGGCTTTTAGACTCTGAAGGAGTTCAAGACTGAAGAATTGAAGATGAAGGACAAGATTGAAAGATAAATTTTCCTTACTCATCTTATTTCTTATTTTCATATTTTGTTTTTCTGTAATTATCTGATCTGATTATGAATATGAATATGACATTTTGACTTGATGAACTATTATGATTGACTATTGATTAACTACTGATTTATTAACATTTAAGTAGTTTTGGCTTCATAAAAAAAAGGGAAATTGTTGGGATATGAATCCTAGAAACAAAGTCCTAGTTGATGAGATTAAGTTTTGATGGCCAAAAAGCAACTTAAAGTTAATAATATACTCCCCCCGTCCCAAGATTTTATGCACACTTTCCTTATCGGGCGTACCAACATTTTTTGCACACTCCAAAAAAGGAAACAATAATACCAATAATACCCCTCCTTTATTTTACCTTTAATCAAATCTCTTTCACTTTAATCAATGAATTACCAATAATATCCCTCCTTTATTTACCTTACACATCACTTTATTCCATTTTCTTAATCTCCGTGCCGGTCAAAGTGTGCATAAAATCCTGGGACGGAGGGAGTATGTGGTAAAAGTCATCTTAACTAAGTCATCTTGATAAGTCATATAATCTGAGTTACTGATCTTATATGTTATATGTGAATATATTATGAACTGTTAGGAACTAAGCTGATGATGAATTGTATAGACAACTTATAGAATATGACTTAGATATACTCTACTGTATATAATTCAGTTGAAGTATTGATATGTTTTATATTTGTAAGTTTGTATTGTAATCAGAATAGTTAGATGTCAGAAGACTAGTCCAAATCAGAAGACTACAATCTGAGAAGACTACAAGACTCGGAGTAAGAAGACTACAACTTGAGAAGAGTAGAATGAAGACTCAGAAGATATTGAAGATGTATTCTGAAGAAACTCAGAACATAAGTCAGAAGTGTACTTAGAGAAGAGTACATGAAGAACAATAAAAACTGAGTATTTTTACTGTGTGCTGAGGTCGAAGTTGAAGAATAAGTTTGAAAAACTTATTAAGGCGTAACTGAATATCTATTTGAAGATATGAAAGCTGACTTAAAGAGATATGAAGTTAGTTGGAGAAAGAAGTTACAAAAAGCGGTTAAGAGTTAGTTAGAGTTAGTTTCACAAACTACTAACTGTCAAACTAAGGTCTATAAATACCGTGTGATCTTCTACTGGAAAAGACTACTGCTACTACAGATATTCTGAATTCAAGAGAGCAAAGCAAAAATCTTAGAAGCATTCAAGAAACTCACAGAGTTGAAGAAGCGAAGAATCAAGAAGCCACGTTTTGAAGAGAAGAATCAAAGGCTACTAAAGAGAAGTTTTACTTTTTAGTTTGTGATTTGTTTTGTAAACAAGTGTGCTAGTTACTTGTAGAATTACTAGTGGATCGAAGATACACTTGGTAGTGTAATCGATAAGATCAAAGTCTTAGTCTTGGGACTCTAAGCCACAAGAAACTCAAGGATTTAATAAAACATCACAACTGGGTTTGTGAGAGTGGATGTAGACGGTTGTCGAACCCCTATAAATCTTGTGTTCATTTACTTACTGTTTTATACTAGTTTTTTGCCCGTGCGAGCACGGGCTTGTTGTAGTTTTTTTTTTTTTTTTTTTGTAGTTTGTAAAAAAATAAGTGAATATTTTAATATATGTATACTTATAGATATATTAACACATTTAAAAAAAAAAAGAATTTGAAACTTATTTTTCTACCGTTATTTTCATATATAGTTTACTTGTTTTGAATAAAGTATTCATACCCAACTCAAAATTTTTTAATCAAGTAAAGTTTATTAAAACTTAATCCATTTACCCCTACAAATCACACACATATATATATATATATATATATATATATATATATTTTCATTTGCCCCCATATGCAATTTTTGCAACCTGCCAAACACCTCCTCCCCAAAAAAGAAACAAAATAACACTTCTAATTATTAATTTCTTAAGTATCAAACATGGGCTAGCCCCTTTCCACCGAACTGAAATAAATCGTTCTGTAATAATTCACATTTTTAAATAAAGTGAGTTTTAAAACTATATCATCTCCGATATGAAAATGGTATAGAAAGAATTGTTATAATAACCAAATGAAAATTCAAAAGTGAAAAATAAAATGCCACCACTATTATTTCCGACCTTTCATTCTTTCAGGCAATTCATCCCCGTATTTTCATTCATGGTAAATTGGTAATTCACAATAACATTCCTAAAGAAGAAGGCAACCCAGATGAGAAGTTCATGTGATTATTTAACCTACTTGAAAATGGAGTTAGGTCACCATTACATTCTACATAGCTTCCAATACTCCTCACCCCTGAATAGCCTAAAAATATAGCAAATAAAATCCCAAAAACTTTAAAAAAACCTCCATTTCAAATTTTCACATATACTCTAAAAAAAAATAACTTAACAAATTAATTGACCCAACTGATGAACTTTTATTAACTCTATACCCGGCCACCCAAATCGACCTCCCCTTTGCCTTGGATACTGAGGTGGTAGTTGTGAACCCATTGCAGTAAATATGTATATAGAGCCCTTTCAATCATCATTTTTAGACTTGAGCTCTCGATTTGTTTCTCTTTTTAATTTCAGATTTTCCTTTTGTAGAAGCTTGAGGACATAAGCTATAATTCACAGTGTAGTGGAATTTATTAAGTGGTTTTTTTTATTTCTTTTCCTCAGGCTGACAGTGGCAAGATAGATTCCAACTATTTAGAGTCAAATACAGCTAAAACAACTGCAGATGAACACATTTGGATACTAATTGAATGATTTTCAGTGAGTATATGCTGAAATTTTGGAATTGTACTACTAATCAACTCAAAATTTAAGTTATAAACCCTTTGCTAACTGCAACTTCCTTTTTCGTATATTGTTGAGTCTGAACTGTCCAAACTGTAAATTGGCAATATTAAAACATACTTAAGAAAAGAGGGTTTATAAGATTAAAGAGAGAAAGCATTTATTAATTACTCCAATTTTATAAGATTGAAAATCCATATATTCAAATCCATTGATTTTCATGTTTCTAAATTGCAAATTCAGAAATCCAAACAACCTTAAGTATCCAAATCATCAGTAGTAAAATGACACAATAATTTCTAATGCACTTATACACTGAAGCAGATAACTTATTTATGATTTCTCACTACCCTTAGGTTTTGTAAGTGTATAATATAAGTTATTTATTCGTAACTAAACACGGCACCAACCAACACAACAACATTAAACTACTCATGCACTCACTTTTACGCACTCGGGGAAGGACATGCAAATATACCATATCATATCAACAATATTCTTTACAGTATAGGAATTATATTGAGCAAAAAAAAAAAAAAAAAGTACCTTAAAGTTGATGAACAATAATCAGAGTTATTGTTGATAAATATGACATCTCCTTATATTCATCTTCGTGTGAGATTATATTACCTTGTTTCTTTATGAATGCTGAATTTTCAATTACAAACTACATTCTCATAGTTTTCTATTTCGTATATAGGAGGCTACATGATCTTCTCTAAACATGGTATATATGTACTTTATTCATGTTTAGGCTATATTTGATTACCAATATACTGCAGAACAAAGGCACGTTCATATATTAAAAAAATTGATCAGCTCCAAAGTAAGCATAAAACACATATGAGGATGACTAAATGTTCACTCTGCATCAGCATTACTGACAGTCAATGTCTGACATGAAGTCAAATACTCAAATCAATCATCCAGGGAAGATCACAATTTACCTGGTATCAATTTTCAAGTGAATGCGGTGAGCCATTCTTTACTACTCACTTGGAGCCAAGAGTGAGCAGTAGCGCTTTCATCTCTCAAAACCAGTGCTTCATATCTCAAGGCCAAGCCACTCTGTCAAGAATCAATTGTAGAATTAAGAAATTACTCAAAATTAATATTTATATAATGTTAGTGATACCAGAAATTAATTAGGAAACATATTTGTGAACCAAAAGGACGATAAAGATGGCATTTAAGAATAATTCTCTATTTGAATAAAAATAAGCATACCATGAAGCTATGAACTATATCAGACAATAAGCATTGCCAATGCGATGCAGCTATGAACTATATCAGACAAGAATCGTAAGCAATTATACAGCAGGTACCTCGACATCACAAATTATAGCAAACACACAAATGACTTGGTTCGTATTTTGCACACTTTTTAGTACAACAATAACAATCTCCACAAGCGTATGAGTTCGTTATAGTTGAGTAAGTATACAACCTAGTAGTTATCGTCCAAGGACCTAGAGAGAGTGTGGATCCCCAAAACTATACGTCAAAATGGTGTTATAGAAGCTAAATGTGAGGAGTAAGCAAATACCAACTAAGAAAATAGAAAACTAATGCAATCAACTAAACTAACTCTCAATAATGAAAGTGCAAGGTGAGAAAGCATTGCCTCGGGTGTTTCCGTTTTGTGAGCAATTAAGTGAACTAGTGAACCAATTACATGATTTTACTACGAATTCGGGTTAAGCTAAAGGCTATCACAAATGTGTGCAAACCCCCTCGAAAGGCATAGGTAAACAACGTGCATTGATTAGCAATTATAGGATCTAACCAAATACCATAAGCTCCTAAGATAGTGTTGCATAAGCACTTTCAACACGGTTACTAATGCTTATGAAACGCCCTCTCACCAAACTCCTAGACGACCTATATTTGTTTAGTGTCTAAAGTTGTCGGTCTAGCCATTAACACCCCTCTCGGGTGAGCTAATTACTAATTAACTTCCATTCAATTGACCAAAGCTCACACTCACACTCCCAATCATGCTACCCAACTCTCGTTGCAATAAACATAATCGAACATGCTCGCTAATAGGGTTGATCAACCAAATGAATCAATCGAAGTACAACAATAGAAACAATTAACACCCAAATCCTAAGCTAATCATGCAATTACTCACAATTACACTCAATTCTCATAAAAACATCACACCCAAGGCAATTGAGGATTAACCCATGTCTAAATTAACAACTAGAGCAAAACTCATATAAATTAAACTACAAAACATGAATTAAAATCAAATAGCCAACTAATATTGAAATAAGGAAAGAAAGCACCTCTTAGTCTTCAAAATCTTCAATCTCATCAACAATAAAATGAAATACTAAATTGAAATCTATCTACGAAATGAAATAACAAATTAAACTATCTAATGAGTGGAGTGGTTAATGAGTGGAGTGGTGGGGAGGAGAAGAGATTTCTCCCCCAATGGAGAGCTGCCCCTTTTTTCCGCCAATGTCGTGTCTGTGTATGTTCTGCCCCTCAGCTCCTTTGATGTATGCGAACCCCCAACTAATAAAAATTAGTAAAATGGGCGTGGGCCCCTCCCAATTAATTGATGAAATGGGCCAAAGCTGAATTGCCCCCTTGATTGCTGCCGAATTAGCCCTCAATTTAATTAACCAAGTGGCTGCTTCTCTTGGGAGGGATCTAATGAGAGTGGGCCTCTCTCATATTAACACCCATTCTTCAAATCACGTGGGCCAAGTAATAGCCCACAAGCAAATGGTTTCCTTTAAATGGTCTCCTGCTGCTTTGATTTAAATGCAACAGTGTTGGGCTCAATTCACCTTTTCAAGCCCAATAATTATTTATTTCTTCCTTCTCGGATTGTTCCTCAATTGACTTCACAAAATTATCGAAGTGTGATTTTGCTCTAAAAATGCTCATTTTTCCTATAAAAGAAGCAAACAACACCATTTCTCCAAATTAAGTGCAATTAGTCAATTTAGTGTAAATAATGCAAGAAATCCTATCAAATTAAGCAAAACAAATCCATGAATTTCTAGCAATTTTCACACTAATCAACGAATCAGAAATTCAGTACAAAAAAGTCGGTTTGATTGAGAAACAACCAAGAGTTATACCATGAAAAGAAGATGTAGTTCTACAATTGTAAATTAAACGATCCTTCTTCTTCAATCATCATTCTTAGTCGTGAATCAGACGCTTCTTCTTCAATCAGACAGGCCCAATTAGAGTTTTTAGCAATTACCGAATAGATAAAGAGACGGTTGAATGAATGACAATTGTAATGTGCGTGCATTATGGAGTATTTTAAGAACATAAACACCTGGCAGAATTTTGGGTGACACATGTCAAGAATAGAAGAGACTCATCATCCTTATATATATATAGATATATAGATTCTACCAAGCTTATCCTATCAAAAATATAAACCGTAACCCATTTAGAGACTTCAGACTTACAAGTATAGAAATGTAAGATCTTTTTGAATACTCCCTCTGTTCCATACTTGAAGGCTCAAATCAATTGGGCACGGGTTTTAATGAATAAATTGTTTATTAATATTGTGTAAAATAAAGTGGGGGTAGTAAAGACTTTTCAACTTTATAAATAGTAATAAAGTTACTTTTTAGTGTAATAAAGTAGTGGCATTTGTTGTAATATTGTGATGTTTTAAGGGGGTGTTTAAAAGTGTTTTTGCCATTTTAGGTAATGTGCCTTCAAGTATGGGACACCCAAAATGGTAAAATGTGCCTTCAAGTATGGGACACCCAAAATGGTAAAATGTGCCTTCAAGTATGAACATAATTGAAAGCTCGTCCCCATCGAGCTCTTCTCACCCGGACAAAATGTCCTTAATGCTCGCCGCGTAGCGAGAAATCTCCTCATACTCCTCGCGGAGAGTGTTCGTCAAGGTTTCCTCAACTCAGGCCGGGTCAAGCTGCTCGCCCATATCCGCGCATTCAAATCTGGGTCTTCTAGATCTGAGTCAACCTCCTCGATCTCGTCCTCGGCATCGTTGCCGGCATCCTCCCTTACAGATCCGTCGCTCTCATTGGCAACGGCTACGCCGACCGCTTCCAACATTTCGTCCCAATTGTCGGCCGGAAGGTTGGGGTTTCCTACATTAATGGGGTCAGGGGAATAAATCCTAGAATCCGAGGAGACTACCCTCTCCACTAAGTCCAGATGAGCACCCTCGTCGGAAGGACTGACACCACCACCCAAAGGCGGCGAACCACCACCGATCTCTATTTTTTCTATAGAAACGGGGGAGAAGGAAGTTCTAGAGAAGAAAATGTAAGTTATTTACCTTTTTACCGATCGAAAACCACCTAAAGTCGCCGGAAATGCTTGAAGAGGTTGCTTGGAAGGAGGCTCGAGAAGGAATTCGAAATTTACAAAGTGAGAAAAGTGATTTCAAGAGGAGTGAGGTCCTATTTATAGGCAAAAGTTTTCGGGGACCAATGTGCAAAAAACGGGGTCAAATTTGATATTTTCCCAAAAGTTCTGGGGTCATTTCAGAAATCGAGGCATGAAAGTGGCCTCATGCGCGACCTTTGAGGTCGGCACGCGCCCACGGGCAAAATTCAAATTTTCGAGCGCCGACCACGCGCCTGTCACATGTCACATCCGTCATCATTAAAGTGCTTCGAAAAGCGTGCTCGGCGTAAGAAACGAGGCGACCGCCTCCAACTTTCGTCATCAAGATTTCAAATTTGATTTGTTTGTCGAAGACAGGTCCGCCTTCCAAGAAGACGATCACACTGCTCGCCTTACTATTCTACGAACACGGAGAAAGGCGACCAGGGGGCAAATGTTATACCTAGTCAAAGAAGTCAATCTTTGACAAGTCAATCCTAGTCACCATCTTGCGTGGCGAGGACTAGTCAACCAAGTCGTGCGACGACTAGTCAACAATATGAAGAAAATGTAATAAATGTAATGTGATGCGGCCTAAAATTGTCATTCGATAAGAAGTCGACACGTGTATAGAGGATAAGATAAAATAAAGAGATACGAGCTTTGAGAGTACTCTCAGAATGAAGAATCTCACCCCAATGTCCCTCCAGAGGGAGCTCCGTCCAGGGAGAGATATGAGGAAGACCTGGTCCTTGAGAAGAATTGGTAAACCGAGGATTTAGGAATGGTCCCGTACGAAATGTGCTCAGATTGAATGAAGGAAGACTCATTCTTCCTTCTCTCGGCAGTTGAACTCCACTAGGGGAATGGTTGCGATTCTTTAGGGATTAAAAGAGTGGGAGATTTTGTCAACATAGGGAGGCCAAGTCAAAGGTGGAGGGAAAGGTAAGGCCGAGATAAGGGGAATATCCAACTTCTCCTCAGGTATAATTCTTCTATAAATAGATAAACCTAGGTACATTCCTAGGTTACGATTTCTAACTATACTCAATTTACTAAGCAACTCATAATTAATCCGATCTCCTTCAAGAGCCTTATCGATAATCGAGGGACCTTCTTGTCCTTACTACGCCTTAAATCACCTATACTGACTTAGGCATCGGAGTGTCCGCGTCGGACTCCCCTCCGGCGTGTCTTTTGCAGGTTCTGGAAGATCATTTCAAAGGAAGCAACATACCCGGATCATTCATACGCGTTCGAGAATTTGGATATCTGACTCCCAGGATATCTAATCCATCCGTGCAATTTTCGGCACAATAACTGGCGCCGTCTGCGGGAAAGATTTGAGAGATCTTCTCACGAATATCTATCTGTTCGAGTAATGGGCGGATGAAATAACACAATCACACCTACTTTAGGGAAGAAAACTCTTCCTGGGGAGAATCCCCCTTTGCCAACTGATCCCACGCCGAAAGGAGGCCGAGGAAAGGACCCCGTTCATGTCCTTTCCGGATTGAATCCGCCATTGACACCAACTCCGGGCTTGGGCAATGAAAACCCCCCTACCGATCGGAGAGGGGATAGAGGCGACCACGGAAGCCCCAGCAGTCCGAACTTCAGATCCCCAACACGGGGATACTCCAAATTCGGAACCATGCCTGATTTCTCCAGACCAATTGAATGCCCTTATTAAGCAGGCTGTGGAAAGAGCTTTCGCGGCTCAAGGAGGTCAAGTCACAAGAACTACCCTGGCGAATGCGGAGATACCTACTCCGAGACCCCAGGAAGAGGCACCAGGGGCCTCCCAAGTGTTCTCCAAGGATGTAGGAGCGCAGGCAGAAGGAGACGAGAAAGCGCCTTCTCGAGCAGAAAGAAGCATCCCCCATCGGAACACAAAAAGGAATGCAGATTTGGCGTCTCGAGAAATGGAGCTCCCCGAAGTAGAAGAAAGTACAGACAATACATACCCAGGACCGGTCAACGACAAACTACAAGCCCTACAGAAGGAAATGAGGGATATGAGGAAACAAATGACTAATCGGGCAGGTAGATCTGCTTATGTTTCCGGATGTCAGTTTTCTCCTAATATATTGTAGGATGAACTGCCATTCAACTTCAAGCCCCTCAACTTTGAATACGATGGTACGGTAGATCCATACGAACACCTGGTAAGATTTGAGAATGCAGCGTTATTACATCGATATGGAGAGGGAATCAAGCGTAGAGTGTTCCTGACTACCTTGGCAAAAGCAGCACAGCAGTGGTTCACCCAATTGGAACCCAATACCATTCGATCCTAGGAGGAGTTTAGTGAATTATTCCTCCATCAGTTTGCAAGTGCCCGGAGGCAGCCGCGGGCCACTCTGACCCTCTTCAATCTGAGGCAAGGGGAGAATGAGAGTTTGAGAGCCTTTATCCGGAGGTTCAACCAAGCAGCCCTGGAGGTCCCTACAGCCTCTCCGGAGGTGAAGACTAATGCTCTTACTAATGGATTGCGTGATGGAGATTTCTTCTCTTCCTTGGCCAAGAAGCCAGTCAAGAACTTTGATGAGTTACTACACAGAGCAGAGAAATACCTCACCTTGGAGTAGGTTCGTAAAGCCAAAAGACTGGAGGCTAGACCACAGGATCGAGAGAGAAGGAGAGAGGGCCCCTCCAGAGGATCCAGTCCAGAGGTCCCTCGGACCTCCGGTCCAACAGGAAACAACAATCCATCTGGAGGCTCCCGTTCCGGCCCTCGCGGAAGGTTTGAGAAATATACACCCTTGAGAATAGAACCTGCCGAGGTACTGGTGGTAGCAGGAGATCATCCCGACCTGAAATTCCCTTATTCCAGAAATCGGGGCCCTCAGAAGCCCAAGTCCGATCGATTTTGCAGATTCCACAACGAATATGGATATGACACGAACCAATGTTATCACCTGAAAGATGAGATTGACAGGATGATTCAGGCGGGGCATCTGAAGGAGTTTATATTTAGAGACAGGCAGGGCCCTCGAGGGCAGAAGCGAAAGGAACATGAAAGGAAACTGGAAGAAAAGGAATCCAAGGAGGTGGCCGAAGATATGCCTCCTCCACCGCCAAAAATAGGAGTAATCCACATAATTGTGGGGGAGGGGGGCCCGCAGATGGAGATTCCTTCCGAAAGAGAAAACAGAGTGTTCGAGCTCTAAGAGCTGGACAGGGAAGTCAACTAAAAGAAGTAGGACGCATGATAGAGACGCCCAATATCAAATTTGGGCCGGAGGATATAAAGGAAATTAAGGAGGATCACAATGACGCCTTGGTGATCACTACAGACATAGTTGTGTTCGACGTCGCCCGAATCTTTGTAGACACGGGAAGCTCGACTGATATTATGTTTTTTGAGTGCTTCAAAAGGATGGAGCTGAGTGTGAAGCTGCGACCTGTAGATACCTCCATATATGGTTTCTCCGGAGGGGCCATCGAACCCTTAGGGTCTGTGGTGTTACAGGTAGGATTGGGGGACGCTCCAGCTCGAAAGGTCCACCTGGTGGAGTTACTCATTGTGGATATTCCCTCATCATACAATGTAGTAATGAGAAGACCCAGCCTGAATCTCTTTCAAGCGGTCATCTCCACATTTCATATAAAATGAAATTCCCTATGGCTGGAGGAGTGGGGGAAGTGAGAGGAGATCAATATCAAGCACGGAAGTGCTATGCGGAGTCCGTAAAGATGGCAGACAGAGCTTTAACCAGGGGCCTGGAGAGTACGAGAGGAGACGACCCTGAGTTAAAGAAAAAGAAAGTGGAAGGAGTAGTACCTGAACAGGTAAACATTAAAACAGATGAGGAGCTGATGAGTGTGGAGCTCTTCCTAGGGAAAGTCGGCTTTGCCACTAAGATAGGCACCCAGCTGGGACCTGAACTGACAGAGAAGGTAATCTCTACATTACGTCGAAATTCCGATATATTTGCATTTTCTCCAGCTGACATGACAAGTGTTCCTCCGGAGATAGCCATACATTGTCTTAACGTTGACCCAAAGGCAAAGCCGGTGAAACAAAAGTTACGAAACTTTGGAGTTGAGAAGAATAGTATTGCGAAAGAAGAAGTTGAGAAATTATTAAAGGCAGGACACGTTGTGAAAGTAAAATTTCTAGAATGGCTCTCCAATGCGGTGTTAGTACCTAAGGGGGGAGGGAAATGGAGAATGTGTATTGACTTCAGAGACCTCAACAAGGCATGCCCTAAAGACCATTATCCGCTGCCGAGGATAGACCAATTAGTGGACGCGACTTCTGGCTTCGAGCTACTAAGTATGATGGATGCATATCAAGGGTACCACTAGATCCCCCTAAACCCCTCAGATGTCCCCAAAGTGTGCTTCATAGCAGCGTGTGGAACGTTTGGTTATGTCCGAATGCCATTCGGGTTAATCAACGCCGGTGCAACATATCGAAGAATGGTTGACGCCGTCTTTCGAGGACAAATAGGAAGAAATATGGAAATCTATGTGGATGATATGTTGGCCAAGAGTGTGAAAGCAGATCAGCATGTGGAGGACCTAGAGGAGATTTTCCAGGTGATTCGAGAAAATGGTATCAAATTGAACCCAACCAAGTGCTCTTTTGGAGTGAAGTCGGGAAAATTCCTTGGATACATGGTTACTCAAAGAGGGATAGAAGTGAATCCAGCTAAAGTAAAGGCTGTACTGGACATGCAGCCACCGAGGAACGTGAAAGAGCTCCAGACGCTCAATGGGAGAATCACAACGTTGAGTAGATTCATAGCTAGGTCCGCCGAGAAAAGTCACCCCTTCTTCAAAATTCTCAAGAAAGGGGCCAAGTTCGAGTGGAATGAAACATGCCAGAAGGCCTTCGAGGATCTGAAACGTCACTTGTCCCAGCTGCCGAAGCTGATTAAACCTTCTCCGGGAGATACTCTCATTCTGTATCTCTCTGTAGGGGAATTCTCACTGAGCACATCCCTAGTTAAAGAAGAGGGACCTATCCAACATCCTATCTATTACGTCAGTAAGGTCATTCAAGGAGCTGAAGCTCGATACTCGGAAATCGAGAAGGCTGCTCTGGCCGTAGTATTTACGGCGCGGAGATTGTGCCCATATTTCCTCTCTTATAAAATACTGGTCCGCACTAATTACTCATTGAAACAGGTTATTGGCCGAGAAGACCTCTCGGGAAGGATGGTGAGATGGGCAGTAGAGCTCCAAGAATATGATGTGGACTTCGAGCCACGGAGGGCCATAAAAGCCCAAGCTTTGTCTGACTTCATCCAAGAATCCACCAAACCGGAAGAAGTAGAGGGATGGAAGATATATGTGGATGGCTCAGTAACTTTGAATGGGTGTGGAGCAGGAATAGTGCTAGTGAGTCCCCAAGGAGAGGACCTACAATTTGCAGTGAGATTCCAATTCATAACTTCAAATAATGGAGCAGAATACGAGGCTCTGATCAGAGGAATGGAGATGGCGGTTGAGTTGGGAGCTCTAAAGGTAATTCTATATTACGATTCCCAATTGGTTGTTCAACAGGTAAATGGAGAATATGCAGCTAAAGATAACAGAATGGCTGCTTACCTGGAACGGGCTAAAGATGTGATGGGCAAATTCCAAGATTGTAAGGTGATTCAAGTACCTCGAGAGGAGAACGTACAGGCTGATAGCCTCTCCAAACTTGCCAGTTCCACAAAATTTGATGGACATGGAACGGTGACCTTGGTGGTAGCAGAAAGAGAGGCTTTCGGAAGCCCCATTGGTTCCATCGAGGAAGGAGATGATTGGAGGAAAGATATCTGGACGGAACTCACCAGAGGAACAGATGCCCCTACCACCCGAGAAGCTCGAGCTCTTAGGATCAAATATTGTATCATCGGAGGGCGATTATACAAGAAGTCATTTACCCAACCATACTTGAGGTGCATATCAACCCGAGAAGCGGCGTACACACTCAAAGAAATTCATGAAGGAAATGCGGCCAGTCATGAGGGATATAAAACAGTGGTGAAGAAAGCCTTAAGAGTCGGGTTATATTGGCCCTCCATGACGAAGGATACCGAAAAATTCGTAAAGAAATGTGCAAAATGTCAGAAAAATGGTCCCCTGATAAGGACTCCTGCGGAAGAGATGGGAGCTATGCACTCTCTGTGTCCTTTCGCTAAATGGGGAATCGATTTGGTGGGGCCCTTCCCCCCAGCCTCGGGAGGAAGAATTTTTTTGATAGTAGCAGTAGATTATTTTAGCAAATGGGTCGAAGCTGCCCCTCTAGCTAAAATAGACGAGGAGAATGTGATTAAGTTCCTGGGAAGACAGATTTGCTGCAGGTTCGGAGTACCGAGGGTACTGGTTTCTGATAATGGGACACAGTTCAATGGAGAAAATGTACGAGGATGGTGCGCAAGGCTAAACATAGTACAAAGATTCTCTTCCGTAGCTCATCCCCAAGCTAATGGGCAAGTGGAAGTCACTAATCGAACCATAGTGGATGGTATTCAGACAAGGTTGACAAAAATAGGTGGAGGATGGGTGAACGAGTTAGATAATGTGCTATGGTCCTACAGAACTAGCCCAAAGACAGCAACTGGAGAATCCCCTTTCCAGCTGGTCTACGGAGCTGCGGCGGTGATACCTCCAGAGGCCGTGTTGCAATCCCACCGAATTTCCCAATTCGAAGAACATCAAAATGAGAGGCTGATGAGAGAGGCCCTGGATTTAATGGAAGAAGAAAGAGAGATGGTTCGAGTACGTGCGGAGAGATACAAGAGCAGAATTAAAGCTGCATATGACCGAAAGGTGATTCCGAGGTCCTTTAGAGTGGGGGATCTGGTGTTAAGGAGAGTGGATGCTCTAAAGAACACGGGAAAACTGGAGCCCAACTGGGAGGGGCCTTATAGAATCACGCAGGTACTGAAGGGAGGAGCTTATAGACTACAGAGCATGGAGGGAGTCGATATAACCAGACCTTGGAATGTTTGCCATTTGAAAAGGTTCTTTGTTTGAAGAAAATGTAAGGTTTTGAGACCATCTGTGATTTTGAATTAATTTCCGTTCTATTTAATGTATGTAGTAGCTTCACCGGAGCTCCTTTTCCCTCTTTACGGGTTTCCCCTTTGGGGTTTTTCCGTAAAGAGGTTTTTAATGAGACCGGCGTAGGTTATCTATGGTCTATGTTGAAAACTGATATTAATCAATGAAGCCTTTCCCCCTTTTGAAAAAGAATTATACAGAGTTATCGCGTTTTGATTATCTTTCTCTTATTAGAATATATGATGTATGAATATGAAGAATGAAAGTGAGAGACACTTAGAGGCCCAGAGGCCGAGAAGAGCTGGAGAGCTCCTCACCATACTTGAGACCTAAAAGGGTTATTTAATGAAAGAAAGATTTTATGAATCAAAATCTTTTAAGAATGAAAGTGAGAGACACTTAGAGGCCTAGAGGCCGAGGAGAGCTCCTCACCATACTTGAGACCTAAAAGGGTTATTTAATGAAAGAAAGATTTTATGAATCAAAATATTTTAAGAATGAAAGTGAGAGACACTTAGAGGCCCAAAGGCCGAGGAGAGCTGGAGAGCTCCTCACCATACTTGAGACCTAAAAGGGTTATTTAATGAAAGAAAGATTTTATGAATCAAAATCTTTTAAGAATGAAAGTGAGAGACACTTAGAGGCCCAGAGGCCGAGGAGAGCTGGAGAGCTCCTCACCATACTTGAGACCTAAAAGGGTTATGAAATGAAAGAAAGATTTTACGAACCAAAATCTTTTAAGAATGAGAATGAGAGACATTTAGAGGCCCAGAGGCCAAGGAGAGTTGGAGAGCATCTCCCCGTAATCAAGACCTAAGAGGGTTACCTAGAAAACAAAATTTTCATGGAACAAAATCATTCGCCAAGATTCTATCTACAAAATGAAAGAAAAGATAGACAGAAGCCGAAGAAAACCTCCTCGAGCCACCTGAAACTAGAGGTGATCTCTTGAAAGGGTGAAAGATTCCCTGAATTTTTTGAGGAAATTCTTTGAAGGTTATGTAACCCAGAGACAATAATGGTGCAACCTACAAGACCAATAAGGGGGAAGGAAAAGAGCACACCTCCACCATATTCTTTACTGGTCTTATAGGCTGCCCATGCAAGCAAGAAAGAAAAAACATGCCAACAAACAGATAGTACGAAGCTAATACGATCATCACAAAAAGCCCCCACATATCCAGGAGTGTGGGGTCCCCTACAGAGTATAAGGAAAACAAGTATCATGAGCAGAAATTAAAAGAGTGTAGCAAAAGAAAGGTAAACTGTTTGTTATGACCATGGAAAACATGAATTTTAAGCTGCCTTTTCAACAGCAGCTCCTTCAACCACAGCTTCCTCAACAGCAGCATGACTGCTAGACCCTCCACCCTCCTCTGGGCCCTCTTCTCCTCTCGGGGTGGCCTCAACATCCTTTCCATCACCTGCTTTTACCTCATTCTCGGGAGTAGAGGCATAAGGATAGACTAACTGTTCCAAAGGCTCCAGCTCAGCCATACCCACCTTAGCCGCCTGCAAATTGGCAATAGCCTGACCCATTCCAGGTAACCACCAACGACTGTCGGCATTTTCTGCTGGATCCCCTAAGAATTTCGGAGGGGGAGTAAGCTTGTCCAAACGGAAGGCACGAGAGTAGGTCCCATCAAATCCTGGGGCTGAGTGCTCGGCCACGACATTGCTGAAGCCGTGATCGATGAAGTGAGGAATATGTGGCCCCATAGCGCATAGGAAGCTTGAGCTCTTTAAGAAGCTGGACAGCCATTGAGTATGAAGAGTCCCTAGAAATTCTTGACCCAAGGAAGAGGTAAACAGGCCTGCACTCCGACATCCGGCAGTTCACGCTCCATCCGCTTCATCTCTGTCCCCATCCGTTCCATTTCCTCTTCCAAATGCTTAACCTTAGCTGCCTCTTGCTTACTTTGAGCCCGGAGAAGAGGCAACTCTTTAGCCAAAGCCTGAGCCCGCTTTTGAGCTTTGTCCTTTTCCGCGGTGACACCATTGAGAGTCGATTGAGAAGAAGATACCTCAGCCCGAAGAAGTTCGTTCTCAGCAACCAGTTCAACACTTTGGTCAAATATTTTAGTGTAGACAAGGCCAAACTACATGATGAGAAGAAGTAATGTTTAAGAGATGAAAAAGTTAGACATTATAAAGATAAGGGGAAAATACCTCGGAAAAAAGATGAGCGTCGTGGAGCAATTGATCTTCAGGAAGAGGCCTGTCGGAGAGCTCGGTGTTGGAGGGAGCCAGGGACCTGGGCAGAAGAGCTTGGAAGAGGAGGAGCCTTTGTAGAACTCCCTGGAGCCGGGGTCTTTACAGAACTTTCTAAAGCCGGAATAGGAGATTGAGGAGCCTTAGATAGGTCTTCAGGGGCAGCCACCGCAGGTGCCTTCACCATTCCGAGAGCAGGGGCATCCCACGAAATATGAGTCAACCAGCTCATTGCTGCAGGTAACCAAGAGATTTTCAGAATTCAGGAAAATAGCCACATGCAAAAAATGAAATACAAGAACATGGAATTTTTTACCATCTCGAGGTTCTAAGGGAAAATCTTGAGGACAAAATCCAAAATGAGAGAGGATGCGAGGGTTTTTGCAGATGCCAAGGATATCAAAAAAATCGTGTTGGCGGACATGGGCATTGAGGTTAGTCATAACAGTGCAGTTTGAGGCAGAATAAGTTTTCAGAGGAGGAAGAGGTACTCCCGGATTATGATATATCCAACGTTCGTGATGAAATGGCCAATCGGTGGGGTTAGTCACAAAAATATAATAATCTCTCCAGGATGACTCTTCTTCATGAAGTTTTGTCATGAATTTGCAAGCACAGGATCTTCTTCCACAGACATAGAAGAAGCCATCGTTCAGTTTACAGGAATGCTGACTTAGAAACAACTCGGCGAAAGGCTCACCGCCATTCCCCTTTACCAAAATAAAGAATCCGATCATGGTGCGGATAGCATTAGGGGTAAATTGATTGAGAGGGATTTGCATACGAGTAGATATGGAGGCCAAATAAGGGTGAACAGGAAATCGAAGACCCGCCCTAATTTGAGCTTCGAAAAAAGCTAGGGTTCGATGCTTAGGAAAATCGGGGCGTTCATCTGAGCGAGGAATTCGGAGGGTGTACTCCGGCAGAAAGACTTGGGCCTGAATAAGACTGGCTAGATGGGTATCGTTGATTAGAGAGTTGAAATCCTATTTTCAGGACTCCCCATCGGAAATGGGGTTGACTTGGAAGGATTTAGTCCGGAAGATTCAGGTGGGGAAGAGGGGTGAGACATTGACAAAGCAGTGCGAAAAAAAAAAAAGAGAAAAGGAGGTAGAAAATAGCTAGGTTACCTTGTCGAAAGAAGTATGAAGTCGGACTGGGCGACTGCTGACGATGAGACTTGGGTAAGAAGACGCCTGAGAAGAAAAGTGGAAACAGCGAAGGAACTTTCGAGAAGATGAAATTTGAAAGAGGATCGCGTGAAGTGAGTAAGAAAAGGGGGGTTAGAATCGAGGCTTCTACTCGAGAAACTAGCAAGAGAGAGAAAATTGCGACTGTGTGGGACCCAGGCGCGGAAGTCGAAAAATTTTCGGAACTGTGGGCGGGAAAAATTTGTGAAGTAGAATTCTTCCGAAATTCCCCTCCGAAGCGAGAATAAAACACGTCTCTCCAGAGATGCCACTGTACTGAACTCACTTGAATTTCTTACTCTCACAAAAGATATACTCCTTTTATGAGAGTAGGGGGGAGTAGATGATGTGGCCTAAAATTGTCATTCGATAAGAAGTCGACACGTGTATAGAGGATAAGATAAAATAAAGAGATACGAGCTTTGAGAGTACTCTCAGAATGAAGAATCTCACCCCGATGTCCCTCCAGAGGGAGCTCCGTCCAGGGAGAGGTATGAGGAAGACCTGGTCCTTGAGAAGAATTGGTAAACCGAGGATTTAGGAAAGGTCCCGTACGAAATGGGCTCAGATTGAATGAAGGAAGACTAATTCTTCCTTCTCTCGGCAGTTGAACTCCACTAGGGGAATGGTTGCGATTCTTTAGGGATTAAAAGAGTGGGAGATTTTGTCAACATAGGGAGGCCAAGTCAAAGGTGGGGGGAAAGGTAAGGCCGAGATAAGGGGAAGATCCAACTTCCCCTCACGTATAATTCTTCTATAAATAGATAAACCTAGGTACATTCCTAGGTTACGATTTCTAACTCTACTCAATTTACTAAGCTGCTCATAATTATTCTGATCTCCTTCAAGAGCCTTATCGATAATCGAGGGACCTTCTTGTCCTTACTACGCCTTAAATCACCTATACTGACTTAGGCATCGGAGTGTCCGCGCCGGACTCCCCTCCGGCGTGTCTTTTGCAGGTTCTGGAAGATCATTTCAAAGGAAGTAGCATACCCGGATCATTCATACGCGTTCGAGAATTTGGATATCCGACTCCCAGGATATCTAATCCATCCGTGTAATTTTCGGCACATCATAATGTATTTAATATAATTAAGTGCTCGCCCAAAGATGTTGGCGAGCACGTGTTTAGTTAGCTAGAAAGGATAAGTGTTGAAGCCTTGGGAGACAACATAGAGCGTGGCGACCACCTTCCTCGAAGATGTCGGCGACCACCTTCCTCGAAGATGTCGGCGACCACCTTCCCAGACGACCAGGTCCTCCGGTGACCACCGTGGCCCAGCTCCTCGCCTCCGCCGAGGACGATCACATAGGCGGTTTAGCATTAAATGCGCCGTCCCATCACCTTTTCGGGCAGAAAGTTAGGTCCACTGAGGGCATGCCACGTGTAAAGGGCGGGCAGGCCCAGAAACCACTATATAATGCCTAAAAGGCTCATTTGTAACAAAGGGGTAACATTTCACACCCAACCCAAAGCAATACATCTCCCAAGCTCAAAGCTTTAGCTTCTCTAAGAAGCTATTTTCTTGTGTTCTTCAATTGCTCTTCATTAAGATCACAAATCATCATATAAATCCGCATAAACACGTAATAAACCCCGATCATACATATATGTTTGTTTAGTGCTTACGAAAGCCCACATTCAGATCATCCGTTCTAAAGCACGTACAACAGCATGTATTTTGGTGTATCTCAACTAAACTTCAAAATTCTTGGATAATTATATCTTAAAGATTTGGTGACGTATATATGATTATATGTCAAAGATTTGATGATATATATTTGGTGATTTACAGGTGGATTAAAGTTATGCAAATACAGTTTGGCCTTCTTGGGTTAGATTAATTGTAAGAAGTAAGAAAAAAGAATTTGGCTTTTAAATACTCCATACATTCATGAACTTGTTTGTTCATTTTGCCCAAAAGACTAAAGTATGTCTTTATTTGAGCCCATGAGATAAATTTTTATTAGTTGTGACAACTCATGAGGTCAAATAATACAAAATTTAGATATGGGAAAACATTTGAAATAATTTCGCAATTCATCCACTTCAAAGACAAACGTACTCGTGAACAAAATGCGAGGGGGCAATTTGTACACGAGTAAAATTCAATTACAAATTAAATTGCGACGCGTGGAAATTACAGGTTAAATATTAATTAAGTTTATTATTTATTTGTTGGAATTTAAATAAATTTAATTCCTAAAGTAAAATATATAATTAATTATTATTTAATTATTCCCTCCAATTAATTTGGGCCTTTAAAAGATCAATAAATTAAAATGGATCTCCAAAGCCCAATAAAGCAAGTTAAAATTCGAGTCGGGCCTCTAAAATTCGATAAATGAAGACGGGCCTCTAAAGTCCCATAAATGAAGATGGACTTCTAAAGTCCAACACATTCAGACGGACCTCTAAAGTCCAACAAACCAAATCGAGCCCAGATATGATATTCTTAGTCCATCAAGTAATTCAAAATTTGAACTAAGTCCTAACGAGCACAAATATCTCCAACCTTGGCCCATAAAAACCCTAGGTTCTACGCCTATAAATAGAGGCATCATTTCATTCATTTGATCATCAAGAAATCAGAAGTATTCAAGGCTCTAAAATTCTCTCCAGAGATTTCAGAGTGTTCTTCAGCCATCAGAGGAGCTTTAAAGACGTTCTTCGTGCAAAGCGGCGAGAAGCAGTGTTCGAGTGGAGATCAAGGACTCGAGATCAAGGTGCTAAGCCCCTTCGATTTGACGTTTCGTCAAAGTTTTTCGTGGATCTTCAACGAAAAAGTCCCGATAAAATTCTGAAGGTCCCGAAAAGTCCTTAAAATCGACGTTTAATCCAAAATACGACACCAAGCCATTGGATTAACGTTATAAAATCCCAAATCCAAGATCAGAGAGGATTCGCCTACGGATCCGACCCCAAAAGTTTAAGCAAAGTCAAGAAGAGAGAATCAGAGGAGAAATTAGAGATCGTGAACCCACAATATTTATCGATTTAATCCGAAATTAAATACATTGTTTCGCATTTTCGCGTTTTAATTTTTAATCACAAAATTTGTGTTTCCAAGGTATATTCCTGTTTAAAAGTTTTGCTCATTGTTTGCATGATCATGCCCTTGTTCCAAACATTTAATTTGATACTCATTCTCAGCATCTATGTTGAATAATCTTTAAACTGAGCATTTATTTTAAGTTTTTGCTGGATATTAAAATTGATACTAATCCTGCATTAACTTCGGAGCACTGCACTGTACACTGCAGATAGAAATGGGCCTTTGGTTGAATATCAGAATGGCAAGGAATTGAGGACTATGTGATTAATGAGTAAGTCTATGTAGCTTTGTAGAGTAGTTTGCTTGCATTGCTTTTCTGGTTTGATAATACCTTCACAGATAGCATTTACTATACGAATGAAGGGATTTTAGTTCAGATACATCTCTATTTAATTCATAAGAAGCTGACATTTCGATGTTCGGAGGCGAAATTATTCTGGTGAGTTCTACATCCTTGTTGCTAATCTGTTGTCATGTTTTGCAAGAACACTGAGTCTTAATATATCACAAGCATCATCATGGTTTGTAAATCGCTACGAAGTTTTATCAATGATACTTAGTTTCAGAAATATACCTATTTTTTAATTAAAAAACTGTCATCTCTAAAAAAAAAAAAAAAAAAAAAAAGAAGAAGAAAGAGAAAAAAAGAGATGGTGGGCCATGCTCTCGAAGGGTAGATTTTGTGTTTTCTGATTCACCTGCACTATCATCATAAAGAAAAAAAACATAAAATACTAGGTATTGCCTTGTGCAGAATTTTGCTTGCTTTGGCGAGAAACTCTAAATAAGTTATTAAGATGGGAACTTTTATCAATGATACCTAGTTTCAGAAGCTCTGATTCATTTACCAAAATGAGAGAAAAAGCATTTAATGACTTAATATCATGATAAATCGAAAAAGCATTTGGTTTAAATTGGTTGTAGAATCATGGTACTTGTTGTACGTGCTTTGAACGAATGATCTGGATGTGGGCTTTTGTAAGCACTAAACAAACATATATTTATGATCGGGGTTTATTACGTGTTTATGCAGATTAATATGATGATTTATGATGATCTTAATGAAGAACAGTGAAGAACACAAGAAATAGCTTCTTGGAGAAGCTAAAACTTTGAGCTTGGGAAGTGTATTGTTTTGGGTTGGGTGAGAAATGTTACTTGAATCTTACAAATGAGCCTTTTAGGCATTATACAGTAGTTTTTGGGGCTGTCCGCCCTTTACACGTGGCATGCCCTTACTGGACCTGAACTTCTGCCCGAAAAGGTGATGGGACGGCGCATTTAATGCTAAACCGCCTCTGTGGTCGTCCTCGGTGGAGACGAGGAGCTGGGCCACGGTGGTCGCCGGAGGACCTGGTCGTCGAGAGAGGTGGTCGCCAACACCTTCGAGGAAGGTGGTCGCCACGCCCTATGCTGTCTCCCCTGGCTTTAACACTTGTCTTCTCTAGCTAAGTAAACATCTGCTCGCCAATATCTTTGGGCGAGCAGCTAACTAAACATGTGCTCTCCAACATCTTTGGGCGAACACTTAATTACATTAAATACGTTACTTTTATTACATTTTCTTCATCTTGTTGACTAGTCGTCGCACGACTTGGTTGACTGGTCCTCCCCATGCAAGCTGGTGACTAGAATTGGCTTGTCAAAGATTGACTAGGTATAAAATTTGCCCCCTGGTCGCCTTTCTTCGTGTTCGTAGAATAGTAAGGCGAGCAGTGTGATCGTCTTCATGGAAGGTGGACTTGTCATCGACAAACAAATCAATTTTGAAATCTTGATGACGAAAGTTGGAGGCGGTCGCCTCGTTTCTCACGCTGAGCACGCTTTTCGAAGCACTTTAATGATGGCGGATTTGACGTGTGTCAGGCGCGTGGTCGGCGCCTCAAAATTTGAATTATGTGCGTGGGGCGCGTGTCGACCTCAAAGGTCGCGCGTGAGGTTACTCTCTTACCTCGATTTCGGGAATGACCCCTGTATTTTGGGAAAATTGCAGATTTTACCCCGTTTTCTTGCACATTGGTCCTTGAACACATTTGCCTATAAATAGGACCTCACCTCTCTCGAATTCACTTTTCACTTTTTGCACTTACGAATTTCCTTCTCGAGCTCCTTCCAAGCAAAGTTCTTCAAGATTTTCCGACGACTCATGGGTGGTTTCCGATCGACAAAAAGGTAAATAAATCACATTTTCTTCTTTAAAACTTCTTTCTCCCCCATTTCTTAAGAAAAAATGGAGATTGGTGGTGGTCCGCCGCGGTTAGATGGTGGTGCCAGCCCTTCCGGCGAGGGTGCTCGTTTGGCCCTAGTGGAGAGGGCGGTCTCCTCGGATTCTAGGGTTCACTCCCCTGACCCCATTAATGTTGGAGTACCCAATCTTCCGGCTGATAGTTGGGAAGAAATGTTGGAAGTGGTCGGCGTTGTCGTTGCCAATGAGAGCGACGGGTCTGTAAGGGAGGATGCCGGCAACGATGCCGAGGACGAAGTAGAGGAGGTCGACTCAGATCTGGATGACCAAGATTTGAATGCAGAAAAGGGCGAGCAGCTTGACCCGGCCCGAGTCGAGGAGACCCTGACGAACACTCTCTGCGAGGAGTATGAGGAGATTTCTCGCTACGCGGCGAGCATCAAAGACATTTTGTCCGGGCGAGAAGAGCTCGATGGGGATGAGCTGTCTTGAGAGACTTACTACCACTATGCAGCCGAGTACCCACTGAGGTTGTTATCTCGCCCTTACAGAGAGGCATATGAGTCGGTCTATGCTGCTAGCGAATATGCGAGCACAGTCTCGTTGGCCCAAGTGACCAACTCTCAAAGAAAGTATCAATTACCTCAGGACGTTTGCTTCTTCGTTCCGCGAGAAGATGAGAGGGCCGACCAGCCTCCTGAAGGGATGGTCGCCGTGAACGTAGGTATGATGGAGGCCGGACTAAGGTTCCCACTGCACCCCGGAATCAGCCGGTTCTTACATTTTCTTGGGGTGGCACCTTCTCAAGTGTTGCCGAACGGATGGTCGAACCTAATCGGACTCCTCACCGTGTTCGGCCTAGAGGCAGTCGAGAATGGTTGTTGGAACACATGGCTCAGTCCGCGAGAGATCACCTATCTCCTTCAAGCGGCCGAAGCCGGAAAGAAGGTGGGCTACGACTTGTACTATGTGAAAGGTCGCGATCACTCCAAATTGGTCGAAGGGTTCCCTAACAAGATTCGAGATTGGAAGACCAATTGGTGGTGGGTAGCCGGGGACTGGAAAAGTGCCGAGAGGCCAGACGGATCCTCTGCTCGCCTCTCCATTGCGACCGACTACCGGAGAATTCGCTGTAAGTCTTTCTATTTGTGCTCGTTCTTGTCTATACTGAATAACTCCTCGCTTTTGTAGGTGAAACTGTTCGTGCGAAGACCGCCAAGCACCGTCTATCGCCCATATTTCAATACCACATTTGCTGCGTAGCTCGTCGTTGCTACTTGGAAAGGTCTTGCCACTTTCTGAACAGGGAGTGTATGCGAGAGCGAGCAGGCCTTAGAGTACCTCCTCACCACATCACTCGAGAGTTTCCTCCAGGTATCACAATATTTCTAAGTCTTTTAGTAAAATTTTCTTTTCTTCGTAAAACTGACTCTTCGTTTTTACTAGTGGTTCCCGAGAAAGTTGTCACCTATCTTCCTCCGACCATCAAACTTGAAAAAATCATGGTGAGCAAAGTCTTGCGAGCAGCGCAAGCCAATCGCGAGTGCGCGATCATCGAGGGCACCAACAAGAGGAAAGCGCCGGAGACCTCGGAGGCTCCTCCGAAGAAGGTTGCTAAACCGACCCGAGGGGGTCAACGCCCAACTGCTACCGAGCAGAGAGTCTCGCCGAGGAGATCTCCGCTGAGGGGTAACTCGCCACCCCCCAAGAAGGCATCCCCAAAGAAGGCGTCCCCTCCTCGCAGAACCAAACGGTCGAGGGAAGTTGCCACAAGCTCCTTGGCCGAGCAAAGGGCCCCCGAGGACATCACTCTTCTCGGCTGGAATGCCGGATGGGTTGCTAAGTAAGCTCACTAAAAATGCCTTTGAATATTTTTTAGAAGTACCTTCTATGATCGTCTTTGTTCTTTCTCAGGATTGCCGAGCATCCGTGTTTCGAACCTTTCAATGAAGATCTCCTCAACTATTATCGGTCGCGGGACCCGATTGACGATGATGAGTTAAATCAGGTCGAGATCAGGGCAATGAAGAACTTGCCCCGATCGCTAACTACAAAATTCGTCGGCGAGGTTGGCAACCATAACTCCGCCGAGAACGCGAGACTGATCGCCGTCGAAACTAGTCGCCTATCTTATGCGGCCGAGTAACTTTCCCTCCAGATTAACGAACATAGAAGAAACAATGAGGAGAAAAGTGCGATGATCGCCCAACTGACCAAGGCTAAAGCTGGCCTTGAGAAAAAACTGGCCGACTCTGAGGCGAAGCTGGCCGACTCTGAGGCCCAACTTGATGCTGTTCGGAGAAAAGATCAAGAAGATCTCCAAATGATCGAAGATCTCCGTGCTCGCCTCAAAGCTGCCGAGGACGAGCTATTAGTGAAATCCAACGAGCTCGCTTCTGCTCGCGAAGAGGTGACCACTCTGAAAGACAAACTCACATCTGTTGAGGATGATTTGGCCACTCTTCGGCGAGATCTGATCGCCGTGAAGGAAGAGCGAGATAATAATGGTTACCTCGCTGCATCTGCGGCAGTTTATGCGGTAGCGCTCACTGCCCACGAACTTGTCCATCACTTCAAAGAAATTCATCCAGAAGTGGACGTAACCGAGCTCGGCGGTTTCATTGATGATCTTCTTATGGAGGAAGAACCTGTCGAAGGCTCAACTCCCCCCCTGCTCGATCTGATGAAAATGAGACTCATGTTTCCTCGCCTTCTGGCGATTCTGGTCCACTTTGAGAGTCTGCCACAAGACCCCCCAGTTCAACAGGGCGAGCAGAGTGCTCCAGCCGAGGAGGTTGCTGCTGGCGATGGAGAGGCTGCAGAGGTTGGAGATCAACCATAAATCTGTTCGGCAACCTCTCTTTTTATTTTGTTTATCACTGTTAGGCAACTAGGGCCTTTTTGTAATTTCAGCCTTTAAGGCTTTTTAATGAATGGAACTTTCTTGCTTATGATGTGTTCGTTTATTTTGAGCAGTGATGCAAAAATCGGCGCCTAGGCCCGCCTAGGCGGCAAAAAAAATTTAATTTTTCACTAATCTGTCCACATTAGGCGCCAGGCGTATTAGGCGGTCCTAGGCGGGCCTAGGCGGGTAGGCGGAGCCTAGGCGGAGCACCGATTAGGACGGTGAATTTTTTACTTTTTTTTTAAATATAAAAAACGACATCGTTTTGGGGTTAAAATAATAATAAAAAAAAACAAAATTAAATTAAGTAATTAAATTAGGGTTTCTTTCAATTTGAATCAATTGTGCAAAACGCAAAAGTGAAAAACAGCAGCTTGCGCTGGCGCCTCCGTCACGCTTCCCAACGCCTCCGTCGCGTAGCCCACCGCTCCGTCGCGCAGCCCACCGCTCGCGTCGCTCGCATCCCTTAAGTTAGGTTAGCCATTTAGACTACTATTGTTTGAGATCCACGTTTGCTCTGTTTTTATTTATTTACTGTACTATTAGATTCTGATTGTATACTTGTAGTAGTAATGACGGTAATGTAGTATAGATTCTGATTGTATAGTGTATTAGTGACTTAATTAGTTAATTGTGAAATAAAAATGTTGAGAAACAAAATGGGGATATTAATTTGAAATAAAAATGTTGAGGCTTCTGCGCTGTACTGTTTTTTTTTGGCTTCAATTCTGAGCATCATTAGTACAGTCTAATATTTTCATTTGGTTACGAAGTACAAAAAAAAAAAAAAAAAAAAAAAAAAAAAAAAAAATCGGAAATTCTAGGCGGCGCCTAGGCGCCGATTAGGCGGTCGAAAACGCCCGCTTAGTGATTTCCGCCTTTTACAACACTGATTTTGAGTGATCGTTCTCGTTATTGCTTTCCAATTTATGTTTGATTATTTTTTGCAAGCATCTTTCAATGAGTTTGTGTTCGTATGTTTTTTAGATAGTGGTCGTCGTCGTCACTACCTTGCGAGCATCTTTAAGAAAGAGTGCTCGTCTTTTAGAGTTAACCATTCGTCGGTTGAACTCTTTTGTTTTTTAGATAGTGATCGTCATCGTCACTACCTTGCGAGCATCTTTAAGAAAGATTGCTCGTCTTTTTTAGAGTTAACCATTCGTTGGTTGAACTCTTTTCTTAGCTGGCTACGCAGAGCCTTATCTAAAATTTCTAGAATTTTCCTAACACTTGATGAAATTTAAACTTGACATGTATTGAAACGATAACTAGATACATACTATACAAATGTACGGAATTTAAAAACTTACTGATAATACTTCTTCAACTTGACCGCATTCCATGGGTACTTGCTCGGCTTGCCTTCGAGGTCTTCTAGTTCGTACGATCCGTTCAGGAGTGTGCGCATTACTCAGTACGGACACTCCCAAGTTGGGCCAAGTATGCCAATGGACTGTTCCGTCGCCCGTCGAAGTACGAGCTGGTCGATAGTAAAATGGCGAGCATGTACTTTGGTGTTGTAGTAGCGTTCTGACCTTTGCTTGTAGACCACATTCTTCTCGTCCGCCGTTAGTCTTTTCTCTTCTAGGGAGTCCAAGTCGGAGAGTTGTGCATCGTTATTCAACTGCTCGTCATAGTTTGCCACTCGGAAAGTGGCGACCTGTCCTTCTGCTGGTATGACAGCTTCGGTTCCGAATGCGAGCGCGAACAGAGTCTCACCTGTAGAATTCCTCGTGGTCGTCCGATATGCCCACAGAACCATGTGCAGCTCATCCGCCCATTTGCCCTTCAATCCATCTAACTTAGCTTTCAAGGTGTGCTTGATGATTTTGTTGATCGCTTCTACCTGACCATTTGATTGTGGATGATAGGGGGTTGAAAAAGGTTTCTTGATTTTCCACTTTGAGCAGAATTCCAGCATATCTTGACTCGTAAATTGACGTCCGTTGTCGGTCACTATTGCTCGTGGTAGTCCGAACCTGCAAATTATATTTTTCCAGATGAAGCTTATCATCTGGGCTGTTGTGATGGTCTTCAATGCCTTTGCTTCCGTCCACTTGGTGAAATAATCGACTGCTACGACTACGAAAGTTACCCCCCGACGCCAGGCGGGAAAGGTCCAATGATGTCGATGCCCCACTTCGCGAAGGGACAAGAGCTATAGACGGAGATGAGCTCGTTTGGAGGTGAGTGTATAGCGGGAGCAAAAGCTTGGCATCTCTTGCACGTCTGGGCGTAATGAATGACATCCTTCTTCAGTGTTGGCCAAAAGTAGCCTTGCCTCATGATTTTTAAAGCGAGCGCTTGCCCCCTGTATGATTTCCACAGATTCCGTCGTGGATTTCGTGCATGACAATCTTCGCTTCGTCTTCTCTGAGGCATTTCAACAAAGGCATTGAAAAACCCCGTTTGTGCAGCTGGCCGGCAAAAATAGTGTACCTTGCGGATCTGAGTTGTAATCTGGTCGCCTTGACTTTATCTTCCGGGAGCTCACCGGTCTTGATATACTTGGTGATCGGCGACCTCCAGTCCTCGTCGCCGGTCGCTTCAACCTGCAAAATTTGACTTCTGCTCACCGAAGGGGAAGAAATTTTAGTGATCGTTGCTTCTAAAAATATTGCCTCCCCCTCTGAAGTGGTCAGCCGAGCTAAAGCATCTGCTTGCGTATTCTCCTCCCTAGGGATTTGCTCGATGTAGATTTGATCAAATTGCTCGAGTAATCCTTTCACTAGATCTTGATATTTCACCATTTGATCGTCGGGAGCCTCGTACTCGCCCGTAATTTGACATACCACCAGCTGAGAGTCAGAAAAAAAATTCAGTTTTCTTGCGCCCACAGCCATGGCCATCTTGATTCCAGCGACCAGAGCCTCGTACTCTGCCTCGTTGTTGGTCGCCCGATACTAGAACTCGATCGCCGAAGCAAATGTCTGTCTGGTTGGGCTGGTGAGGACGATTCCTGCCCCCGCTTTGGTGCTCGTCGAAGAGCCATCGACGAACAGTATCCAAGGAAGTTCGATTTCCTTGTCAAGTTTATCCGGGAAAGTGAGTTCCACTATGAATTCCGCCAGCACTTGTCCCTTGATTGTCGTTCTAGGTGCGTAGGTGAGCCCAAATTGCCCGATTTCCACCGACCACTTCAAAAGTCTTCCAGTGGTATTCGGACGATGCAGTGCTCGCCGAAGAGGAAAGGTCGTAAGGACGACCACCTCGTGGTCGAACAGGTACTGCCTTAGCTTTCTGACGCTCATGACTAAAGCGTACGCTAATTTTTCCATTTGAGTGTATCTCAACTCCGCGTCTCTCAGTGATTGACTTACGTAGTAGATTGGCAGATGTGTGCTCCCCTCTGCTCGGACGAGCACTGAACTGACCGCACAGTCAGTGGCCGCCAAGTAGAGATACAAATTTTCGCCCGGGACTGGCTTAGATAGGACCTTCGGATCCGATAAATATTCCTTTAGCTTTTCGAAAGCTTTCTCGCACTCGTCGGTCTATTCGAACCTCCCTTTTTTCAAAGCATCGAAAAAAGGTTTGCAACGATCGCCCGTTCGTGCAATGAATCTGTTCAGCGATGCTAGGTATCCTATCAACCTCTGTACTTCTTTTACATTCCTCGGGCTTTGCATGTCGATGACTGCTTGAATTTTACTCGGATTCGCCTCGATGCCCCGCTGGCTAACCAAGTGTCCCAGAAATTTTCCGGAGCTAACTCCAAAACTGCATTTCTTCGGATTTAGCTTCATGTTGTATTCTTTCAAAATATCGAATGTCATGGCAAGGTGGTGTAGGTGATCCTCTTTCCGCAAGCTTTTGACGACGATGTCGTCGATATAGACCTCCACCATCTCGCCGCGTTCTTCACATCTTATTTACCAGTCTTTGGTATGTTTCCCCCGCGTTCTTCAAATCGAAAGGCATTCTCTTCCAGTTGTACATGTCGGTTGCCGTCATGAAAGCCGTATGTCGCTGGTCGTCGGGATGCATCGCGATCTGATGGTATCCCGCGAACGCATCCATAAAAGTTAACATCGCGTGCCCCGCTGTATTATCTACCAGATGATCGATGTGGGGCATCGGAAAGTGATCTTTTGGACAGGCATCGTTTAGATCTGTGAAGTCTATACACAATCTCCACGACCCGGTCATTTTTCTGACAAGCACTGGGTTTGCCAACCACTCAAGACCAGTTCCAGTTTTCTCGATTAATTTATTGTTAATCAATTTCTTGACTTCGACCGCCATAGCCGCATATTTATCAGGCCCAAATTTTCTTCGTTTTTGGGTGATGGGTCTTCTCGTTGGATCAATATTCAACTTGTGGCAGGCATGGTTCGTGTCAATGTCCACCATATCCTCGTGCGACCAGGCGAATGCTCCGATGTTTTCTTTCAAAAATGCGACCATATCTGATGTAAATTTGAACCTATGAATACCTCGAGTTCTGGACGAGCTTCGTTTAGGTGGATGGTTTCAAGGTCCTCCGCTGGAGTTGCCCGCTCTTTAGGCTCCTTCCATCGAGGATCCTCGATTCCGAACTCTGGCTCAAAGCCTAGTCTAGGCTCCAGATCTGGAAAGTTTTCTGGAACCTGGTCGTCGGGGATCTGATCGCCCGAATCTGCCTGCTCGTCAATCTCCATTGGGGTGTGGTCGTCCACTTCTATGGAGGCGTGCTCGTTCGCCTCCACTAGGTGGTCGTCGAAACGTCGACTGGACTCCCCAACTTCGATTTTTTGATACTTGCTAGGAAGACCCTCCAAGTAGTTCATTTGTTCTTTTTGTTCTTGACACTCAATATACTTTCCAATCATAGGAGTTACTTTATAATGACGCTTAGCAAAACGGATGAGACACTCCCTCGCCCGCGTCTGGTCGCCCTTGACGGTTATAACTCCCGCCGGGGTCGAAAACTTTACACAATAATAGAAAGTACAGGCGGCCGCCTTGAACTCGTCGAAGAAAGGTCGGCCGAGGAAAACATTGTAAGAAGATGGCATGTCGACGATTATGAAGTCGAGCTGCCTAGTGTAGTGCATTGCTGGCTCTTTCGACGATGCCAGTTCCAATGATAGCCTAATTTTCCCAAGGGGGAGGTTGCGCGTATCTCCGAAACCTACGATAATACCATCTCAAGGCTCGATATATTCAGAATATCCGCCGAGAGCATCCAGAGTATGCTTGAAAAGGACGTTGGTGTATGCCCCGGTGTCGACCATCATGCGGTGGACATTCGTGCCCATAATCTTCCCGGAGATGACCAAAGCATCGTTGTTTGGTTGGACCACTCTGTTGAGATCATCGTCCGTAAAAAGGACTTGGTGCGAGATGGGCTTTTCGGCAGCCGCTGTGACGCACACTTGATGCACATTATTGAGTGCTCGCATCTCACTCTGCTGTCGGCGAACAGACAGAGCATTACCAGATTCCGTACACCCGACTGGGCCTTCTATCACCAGGTTTAGACCGCCGACGAAGTCGACGTCGCCCGGAGGAGTGTTCGACATGGGGGGAGTCAGTTTCTGGCGATTCAATTGTTGGCGTAGGTCGTCGTTGTCGTCGCGACGTTTCTTGCCCCTGTTGTCGCCATTCCCATCCCTGAGCTTGATGAATTGGGCGAGCTTGCCCTCGTTGTATAACTTGAAGAGATTTCTCACCAAGTCTCGGCACCCATTAGTGTGGTGGTCGATGGAGTTGTGGTAGTTGCAAAATTTACTACCATCCAAGTTATCCTCGTTCGTATGCATTGGCTTGGCTTGGGGGAGCAGATTCTTTCCCCTGATTGCATCGAAAATGCCCCTAGGATCAATAGAGAGGGCTTCCCTGAACTGAATGATCTCCGGGGACTCCTCAAAAGGTCTGGAATTTGTTGGGCGAGCACTGCTGCCCTGAGTGGTCGCCTTTTTTGGCTGGGACGACTCCCCAGTGTTGGTATTTTTCTTTGGCCAGACCCTCTTGGCCGCTTCAGGCTGCTCGTTAGCCTTGGCGGCATCCATTATTTCTTCCATCTGAATAAAGTTCCCAGCCCGAGTGCGGAAATCCGCATACGAAACCGGGAAGACGGTATGCATAGATTCCCAGAGTTTGGAACCTATCCTCAGACCGGAAACAATCGAGATCAGCTTTGTCTCGTCATTTACTGCCTCCTCATCGATCACCAACCTATCGAAGCGCTCGATAAAGTCATCGATTCCCAGAGTTTGGAACCTATCCTCAGGCGAACGTTTGCCAAACGTTGCTTTGAGGCTGGGTGAGCAGCAATTAACCCAAAGTAGGTCAAGAATTGTTGCCCCAACTCGAGGAAAGAAGTGATGGATCCGACACCCAAAGTAGTGTACCAGCGATGAGCACGGTCTCCCAAAGTCAGGGAGAAGTTTCTACATTGTGTGGCGTCCGTTGCTCAGATTGAGGCCATGTAGCTTGAGTACTTGGACAAGTGTACCCTGGGGTCGAACATTCCATCGTACGCCGTCATGGAAGGCATCTGAATTTTTCTTTGAATGGGGGCGGTGAGGACCGTAACACTTAGTGGAGGAGCGGGCAGAGTGACCGGTGGGGCAGTTTCTTCCTTTGATGTGACCACCTCTGCTCGCAAAGTCTCCATTTCCAGCTTCATCAATTTTTGTGTCTCGATGAACTGGGCGATCTGCCCTTCCTCGGCAGTTTGTGGTTGGGGGATGATGACCTCGTCTCGTCGGCTCCCGTGAGATGCGGCCGGGCGATCTTCATGACGTGATCGCCTGGGGGAGTATCTTTCTGAATGGTGGCTGCGATAACTCTTCGATGGAGCTCGCGAGCCCGACCCCACTCGGTCGAGGGCGGAGATCCTGTCTCCCTGGCCTTTCTTCCCACCGCGATCTCGGTGGTCGTCATTTCCTGGTCGGCGCCCAATATTATATGGTACTGGGCGAGGATCCGAGGAGCTTTCGGGTCCTTGTCGCCCACTCGGTTAAAAACAAAATTCCGACTATGAGAATCCCCAGTATGACTATTGTGGGAACGCTCATGAGCTTTATTCTTCTCCTTGTCCTGGGGATGTATAGAGTATGAGTGATAGGAGCGGTCGTCCTCATCATTCAGGTTGGCTCTTGCTTTCTCCTTGCGAGCTCTGTCGAAGGCCTGATCCTTGGCCTTCTCAATCTCCTCTGCTTCGTTCTGCCTCCTTTTCTCAATGAGGAAGTCAGTGAAGTCTTTCAAGTTCTGGGGATCTTTCAAGATATCCCCTACGTTGATGTTTCCGAACGGACTTGGCGTCGGAGCCACCGGCGGCGGAAGGTGTTAGTTCCCTCCGGGCGGTGGGACTCCGCCATGATGTGTATGCTGAGACATCGCAAAAGAGTGTCTACTGGCAAAAGGTTACAAAGATAAAACAGTTCTAAGCTTTCGACACTTGTTGGGATATGAATCCTATAAACAATATTCTAGTTGATGATTATATGTTTTGATGGCCAAAAGCAACTTGTAGTTAATGATATATGTGATTATATGTTGTTATAACTGAGTTATATGAATTAGGATTACTGATCTTAATGTGTTATGAAATCTGAGTTTACTGATCTTAGTGTTTTACTGATCTGATATATGAACTGTTTAAGAACTAAGCTGATGAAGAATTGTATAGACAACTTATAGTATAGGACTTAGATGTACTCATCTGTATATAGTTCAGTTGATGTATAAATAGGTTTTATATATTTGTAAAGTTGTATTCTATTGTATTCAACATTGTAAAGTTTAGAACAGTAGTTTGGAACCTGATTAGAAGATTAAAGAAGACTAAGAGATATCAGAAGACTACTTCAGAGTATGAAGAAATCAAGAGAAGTATTTTTGAAGGAAGCAAGAACAGTTATGGAAGAACTGTGCTGACTGACCAAGAGCAGTAAAACTAAGAAGAGTAGTTTACTGTGCTGAGTTAGTAGAATTGAAGAATAAGTTTGGAAAACTTATTTGAAGCGTAACTGAAGATATATTTGAAGATATGCTGACTTGGAAAGATAAGTTTTAAGTTGGTTACAAGAAGGAAGTTACAACAAGAAGCGGTTATGAGTTAGTTGAGAGTTAGTTTCACAAACTGATAACTGTCATACTAGATCTTATAAATACCGTGTGATCTTTTACTTGAAAAGACTACTGATACAATTACTATTCAAGAGCAATCAAGAAGTATTCAAGTATTCAAGAACTCACAGAGTTGGAGATCAAGAACTGAGAAGAAGCCACAGATCTGAAGAGAAGAATCAAAGGCTACTACAAAGAGAAGTTTTACTTTTCATTTTAAGTTTGTACTGTGTAAACAAGTGTGCTAGTTACTTGTGTAATTACTAGTAGATCGAAGATATACCTGGAGGTATAATCGACAAGATCAAAGTCTTAGTATTGGGACTTTAAGCCACAAGAAACTCAAGAAGGAAGAGTTAATAAAACATCACGACTGGAGTTGTGAGAGTGGATGTAGACAGTTGTCGAACCACTATAAATCTTGTGTTCTTTACTTTTTGTTTTGATTATCTGTTTAATATTTGTTTAACCAAGAACAGTAAAGTTTACTAAGTAAAGATCTAAACATAAGTTGAGTATAAAACTGAGAACTGAAGTACTGATCTGAGATTAAGAACAGTATTGTTCAGAACACTATTCCGCATTAAACTCTGATATTTTGAAAGATTTTAAAAAGTCTATTCACCCCTCCCCTCTAGACTTTTTCTAGCTTACTCAATCTTAACTCAACTTTGGGTCCAAAAAGTGGTATCAGAGCAGTAGTTCTTTTGACTGCTGTTTCTTGATAACCGTGTAGACTTTGGGGAAAGTCTTGCTGTTTCTTGTCACTAATTCTTGATCTATTTCATACTTGTCTATCTGAATCTACTTGATATATTACTGATCTTAACTGTCTGTTCTATCATGGAAGAAACTAACATCAATAAACTTCATAAGTTCAAAGTGGCAGATTATGACTACTGGAAACTGAGGATGGAAGCCATTTTCAGTTCAACTCATGATCTGATGTTATTTGTGATCAAAGAAGGACCAATCACTACCATGGTGCCCAACACTGCAACACTCGATCCTTCAAAAGCTGTTGGTACTCTTGTTCCTAAACCCAGGATAGACTTAACTACTGAAGAAATGAAACAGAACAACTTGGACAGTTTGGCCAAGAATTATATTTTGCACACCCTTCCCAATGAGTATCTTGGGAAAGTGGTAAAATGTAAAACTGCCAAAGAGATGTGGGACAAGTTAGCTATTCTTTGTGAAGGTACATCCCTAATAAAGGAAAGCAAACTATCCACTCCTGTCCAGCGGTTCGAATCATTTAAAATAAAGTCTGGTGAAACAATTGACCAGCTAGATACTCGCTTTACAAAGATTATGAATGACTTGGATGTTTTAGGAAAGATTTACACCAATAGGGAGATCAATCTGCGTATTCTTAAGGCTTTAGATGACAGGTCGAAAATGGTCAAAATGATCATTAAAACCACACAGGATATTGATACCTGGTCTGCTGAAACCACTTTCCAAACCCTTAAGGCGCATGACTTTGAATTGGATGAAGAAGATCCAATAGTGAGCAGTGATAGGGAGAAGGAAATCTCAAAGAGTATTGCACTTAAGGCATCTACCTCTAAGAAGTCTAGATCATCTATGTCTAAGTCCTCAAGCATAAAAGATGAACTAGAGAGTACTGATCTTGCTCTCAAGGATCAGTTGAACTTAATGATAAAGAGGTTTGATAAACTTAACAAGCGTTATGGTAGATATAAGAGATTTTATAAGGATTCTCAGGGCTCTAGTAACAAGGACTCTTCTAGGAACAGAAGGGACCACAAATCTTCTGAAAGGAGAGATGATCTCTCCAATGAGAAAGGAAGAGATAGGAACTCTGCTGATAGGAAGGATAAGAACTCTACTGATAGAAAGGACAGGAACCGATACCATTCTCCTACTAAACGTTCTACTAATGAACCTCTGTGTTATAACTGTGAAAAGCCAGGTCATTACATCTACGAATGTCCTGATCTGAGTGCTGAAGACAGAAGAGAAAGGAAAGCAATGAGAGATCGCAAATATGCTAAGGGTAAGAGGGCAATGGTGGCCTACAATGAATCTGATATGGATTCAGATGAGTTGCCATCGTCTTCATCTGAGTACCCTTCTAGCAGTGAGAAAGAAGTCTTCATTGCAAATGATGGACTGGTTATGATGGCTAAAATCGATCAAGAGGTATCTTCTGTCACATCTTTTCAATATTGTGATGAATCTGATTCTGATTCTGATTTATGTGACACTGCTGATAGTAGTGTAGGGAGTAGTCTTCACCATTCCAATGGAATGTATAAAGAAGACCTCCTACCAACTAATAAAGCATTCATGGAAATCAGTGATGAGAATATATCTTTAAAACAAGAAATCATTAGTCTTAGAGAAGCTCAACTGAATGTGGATCCTAATATAACTGTTCTAAATGCACGGTGACTTGAACGAATTTTGGTCACTATATGTTTTTGACTAACTACTTCCCCTCAAGCATAAGGGATCGTAGTAGTATGCACGTAAGTATTTCGACCAAGTAGTATCGAACCACGGGAGGTGGGCTAGTGCAATGGATCCCTAGCGTTGTACGTCGTCATAAGTAATGTAGCTACGTTTCGGGAGTTGGATGCAAAACTAAAGCTAAACAATAATCTAAAGACAATACATTTAACTAAACACAATCCTAATAATTAAATGAACTACTAATCAATAAAATAAGAAAATGAAAATTAAAAATAAATAACAACTACGAATGAAATTCGAAGAAGTGCAAGGGTGGGAAATGCTTCGGGTGTTCTCTACCTAGTGAAATCGAGTGGGATTGTTTATACCGTGTATATGCTTCAATTTGGACTTGCTAAGAGCATCAAGATGCTAGGATGAAAATCTTTTCCCTTCGGGTACTATAGCCTTACGTCTAAGGTGTTCCCAAACCCGGTACTACGACCTCTTCCTAATCCTCACCAACTACCCAAATAACCATTCAAGTAATTAATGTCTCTTAATGAGGTTCTAATACAATTAACTCTCTCTCGACGAATTAAAAGTATAATAAACGCATTTGTATACCAACAACTCACACCATAAATTTAAACATGTTCATGTAACTCTCGTCTACGCTAAACATGCCTCAAAATACGGATTAATAGAAACTAATACACAAAGCACCAATAAAACTCAATAAAAGAAGCAACAATCAAAATATCAACAATATTCAAAGCATAAACCATTCCAACACTAAATATTCACATGGTTTTAAACACCCAAAGCATAAAAAACTTAGCCCATGGTGTTTGAGGAAACACCCATGGCTAAAACAACAAAATAAAACATGAAAATGAAATTTAACAAACAAAGTTTAAATAAAAGAAAAATAGCACCTTGAGAGTCTTGAAATTCTTCCATTCTTACATGAAAATGAAATACCCAAATGATTCTAAACTAAAAAGCATAAAAACTATCTAATGGTGTTTGAGGAGAGAAGCTCCTCAAACCTAAGCTATCCCATGGTGTGTGTGAATATATGAGTTAGGGTTTGAGTGGGTAAAAGTGAGGCAAAACCTCCCAATAATCTGATTTGGGGAGGTATTTATAGCTTGGAAGAGTGTTGGAGACGAAATTTGCACTTAGGCCCTTGAAATCCTTTAAAATTCTCGAATTTCCGCGCAGAAACGGGCTCAAACGGTCGACCGAGTGACCTCAAACGGTCGACCGAGTGAGATGGAAGTCCAGAAACTGACCTGGAAGCAGATTAATTTCACTTGGTCAACCGAGTGGGTTGACTCGGCTGCCCGAGTGGAATCTGTTACAGTTTCACACTTTCTTGTTTCGATCATATCTTGAGCTCCCGACCTCCGATTGACTTGATTCTTTTTTTCATTCCACTCATTTTTTCGAGACGCATCCAATGGTGCAATTATCGTCTTGGTTCCATAAATTCTCAGATACGTATTTTGCTTCCAAATAAGTTCAATTTACCTAAAAAAATAGCAAAACACATACCTTTCTCATTTCAAGTGCAATTAGTCAATTTAGTGTGAATAATGCAACAAAACCCTCAAAATTATGTAAAATAAACACATGAATTTCAAGCAATTTTCACACTAATCAACCCCCCCAAACTTAAAGTGTTGCTCGTCCCCGAGCAACGAAAGAAATATAGAACAAGTGGGAGGATTGCAAAGAAATTCAATCAAGATTGAATGAGTAATTGTCAACTTTTCTCAATATAGTCAATCCAAGAGGTAAAAATATCAACAAACAAATTCACAAGTTATGCTCAAATTCATGCAAGATTAAGTGCTCAATTCACAATGTCCTCACAAGTAAGTGTATCTCTCAACACTCAAAGTGCAAATCAAGGAAATGTATGCTCTCAAAATTAAATCACACAAGTGCACCACCATATGCTTGCCAAATGTACGTCTAAGTTCTCCACCACATGAAAGTGTTTAATCAATTAATCAATAAGGACTTCACATTTGGTTGTAATGTAGGCTCTTTGGTTAAGGTAGGGAAGATTTGGATAAAGTGACTCATAAACTAATGGAGCAAGTAGGAAAGTTGCAATTGATCAAGTTGCAACTCAAAGTTCTCTATCTCACATAATTTACTTACTTCTTTTCTTTTTAAGAACATTCTTCACCACCAACCAACCAACATTTTTGAATTGAAGCTCTACCAAATTTTTGTGCACAAGAGAGTTTTCTTTTTTGATTTTTCTTTTCTCATCAACTCAATCTTTTTTTTTTTTTTTTTTTTGCACAACTCACAATTCATCTTTTTTTCTCTTTTTTTTTTTCAATCTTTTCAATTTTCAACCAAACAAATCCACCAAATTCACATTTCACCTCAATTCAACCACATTTGTCAACATTCAAGCTCCACTAGTTCATAGGAAAATTAGGCTCATAAAAGATAGACAATGGGCTAAATATGTAGATTGCCAAAGAATATAAGTCAATAAGCTCAAAGTGGCTAGCTACAGAAAAATTGCATTTGGTATGGAAAATTTGGCCAAGTGACTATTCAAAACAAAGATGGCCTTATATCACTTTCAAAAATCTCACACAAAAAGTAGCCTCAAACAAGACAATTGGCAAGTTCTAGAGTATACAAGCATGAATGATACTCACATGAAGGAAAATAGACCATATGAAAGTCTAAAGGCTCTAAAGCTCACAAGCTTGTCTAATCATGAATTAAGAGCACCAACTCTAGCACAAATCTTCACAAAATCAAGTGAACAAGCAAGCATCAATCAATACCAACAAGCTCAACCAAATCTCAAAAACTAACAATCACCATCAATTACGCCTCAAATATCAACAATCCACAAGATAATCAATCACCAAAACTAGGAACAACGGTGCAATATAAATGAAGGAAACACATGAAACCCCCCCAAACTTAAATGAAACTCTAGTTGAATGCAAAGTTTGGGAATGAGTGTGTTACCTTAGAATTTTACCACCAACGAAACTCACCAAAGAAGCAAGCTACTGCCACAAATTGTCCCTTGAACCTTTAGCACCAAAGCACCACTACCCTTGAGCTCCACCATGCATATCTCTCATCCTTGACCACCAACACAACACAACACTCAACCTACAAAACAAAAACTAAACAAAAGTTCAAACAAGCTACAAATCTAAAAATAAAAGAAAGCAATAAAGAATGGGTTGCCTCCCATTTAGCGCTAAGTTTAACGTCTTCAAGCCGGACGAAAATTAATGAGCTCATCGAAAAGGCCATGGATATCGAGCCTCCTTCCCATTGTATTTCGATCTTTTGGCCTCAAAATCAAGGAGGCTCTCATGAATTGTAGACTCATTCTTGCATATTTTTCTCAATGGATGATCCTCTTGCTCTTTCACCATCATTATTGGCCATTCATTTCCTTTTTTCTTATGGATGCTCAAGCTTTTCTCAACTTCTTTTCTTGGGTCAAAGCGATCAAGAGGCAAAATAAAATCAATAGAAGCATCAATATCAATTAAAGAGTAAATTGAAGAGTTCAAAAGTTTAGAAATGTTCATTTCGCTCTTCAACTCGTCTTGTGATGCTTCTTGATTTTCTTGTTCTTTGTTGCTCATGTCCATTAAAGGACATTCCTCATCATCTCGTTTGACAATAAGCTTGACATCTTCAACCTTATACTCACTTTGGTCACCTTCTTCTTCTAGTTCTTTCATGGTGATGACCAATTGTCCAAGTTGAAATTCTATTGCTTCCATCCTCTTATCATTTGTTTCCATCCTCTTTTCACTTGCATCCATCCTTTTCAAGATGAGTGCAAGGAGCTCATCGGTAGAGGACTTCCCTTCTCCATTCCGGGTCTTTTCCTCTTTGATTCCCCACTCTTGATAATGAGAGGGAGCTTGTTGCATTTGATAATCGTACTCAAAACTCCTCTCATTATCATAATGATTTCCTTCGGGAGATCCATGGAATTCAAATCCACCATGTGGATCACTTTCTTGATCATAATGCACATCCATGTAAACCGGAGCCATCTCTTGAAAAGTGGGTGCATCATTGTTACTCCAATCTTGATAATAGGTGGGAACTTGTTGCATTTGATAATGGTGATCAAAGTTCCTCCAATCATCGTAGCTCACATCTCCATGTTGTGGAGGATAAATCATACCATGTTGATCATAACAATGATTTAATAGGTATTGATTATATCTATCAATCTCAATGAAGTGCACACCTACAAAGAACCAAAGTATCAAATTTCTCAAAATAAAAAGAAAATAAAATAAAGCAAGTAATGTAGCTAACACTAGTACTCAACTAACTCTAAGTCCCATTAATAGCACTATGTCACCTCCCCGGCAACGGCGCCATTGACTTGAACGAATTTTGGTCACTATATGTTTTTGACTAACTACTTCCCCTCAAGCATAAGGGATCGTAGTAGTATGCACGTATGTATTTTGACCAAGTAGTATCGAACCACGGGAGGTGGGCTAGTGCAATGGATCCCTAGCGTTGTACGTCGTCATAACTAATATTGCTACGGTTTCGGGAGTTGGATGCAAAACTAAAGCTAAACAATAATCTAAAGACAATACATTTAACTAAACACAATCCTAATAATTAAATGAACTACTAATCAATAAAACAAGAAAATGAAAATTAAAAATAAATAACAACTACGAATGAAATTCGAAGAAGTGCAAGGGTGGGAAATGCTTCGGGTGTTCTCTACCTAGTGAAATCGAGTGGGATTGTTTATACCGTGTATATGCTTCAATTTGGACTTGCTAAGAGCATCAAGATGCTAGGATGAAAATCTTTTCCCTTCGGGTACTATAGCCTTACGTCTAAGGTGTTCCCAAACCTGGTACTACGACCTCTTCCTAATCCTCACCAACTACCCAAATAACCATTCAAGTAATTAATGTCTCTTAATGAGGTTCTAATACAATTAACTCTCTCTCGACGAATTAAAAGTATAATAAACGCATTTGTATACCAACAACTCACACCATAAATTTAAACATGTTCATGTAACTCTCGTCTACGCTAAACATGCCTCAAAATACGGATTAATAGAAGCTAATACACAAAGCACCAATAAAACTCAATAAAAGAAGCAAAAATCCAAATATCAACAATATTCAAAGCATAAACCATTCCAACACTAAATATTCACATGGTTTTAAACACCCAAAGCATAAAAATCTTAGCCCATGGTGTTTGAGGAAACACCCATGGCTAAAACAACAAAATAAAACATGAAAATGAAATTTACCAAACAAAGCTTAAATAAAAGAAAAATAGCACCTTGAGAGTCTTGAAATTCTTCCATTCTTACATGAAAATGAAATACCCAAATGATTCTAAACTAAAAAGCATAAAAACTATCTAATGGTGTTTGAGGAGAGAAGCTCCTCAAACCTAAGCTATCCCATGGTGTGTGTGAATATATGAGTTAGGGTTTGAGTGGGTAAAAGTGAGGCAAAACCTCCCAATAATCTGATTTGGGGAGGTATTTATAGCTCGGAAAAGTGTTGGAGACGAAATTTGCAGTTAGGCCCTTGAAATCCTTTAAAATTCTCGAATTTCCGCGCAGAAACGGGCTCAAACGATCGACCGAGTGACCTCAAACGGTCGACCGAGTGAGATGGAAGTCCAGAAACTGACCTGGAAGCAGATTTCACTCGGTCAACCGAGTGGGTTGACTCGGCTGCCCGAGTGGAATCTGTTACAGTTTCACACTTTCTTGTTTCGATCATATCTTGAGCTCCCGACCTCCGATTGACTTGATTCTTTTTTTCATTCCACTCATTTTTTCGAGACGCATCCAATGGTGCAATTATCGTCTTGGTTCCATAAATTCTCAGATACGTATTTTGCTTCCAAATAAGTTCAATTTACCTAAAAAAATAGCAAAACACATACCTTTCTCATTTCAAGTGCAATTAGTCAATTTAGTGTGAATAATGCAACAAAACCCTCAAAATTATGTAAAATAAACACATGAATTTCAAGCAATTTTCACACTAATCACACGGCTATCAGAAGAGTTGTCTCAACTCCAAGAAAAGTATGCATCTATGGACAAGTTATATCAGGGTATGCTTCATACACAAGCTAAAGAGACCAATGAATTCAATGATTTAAAGATTAAATGTGTAAAACTTGAAGAGCGCAATAGATTCTTAGAATCTGAAGTACTGAGCTTGGATCTGAAGCTATCTGATATGGTTAACTCTTCTAAGATTAATCAAACATTATCAGACAGATACAGAGCTCCTTATGATAAAAGTGGGATAGGTACTGATCTGCCTAGTTCGTCTACTTCAGGCATTAAGAACACCTGCTGGAGCTAATTCAAGTTCTTTACAACTAGATAAAGGAAAAGAACCTATGACTTATGATAATGAACCAAAATCCAAAGTACAGTCTAAATACATTCCTCCTACTACCAAGAACGGTAAACAGAAGAATGGATCTAGACCAGTACAGTCAAGACCATACCAGAAGAGTACTACTCCTCTGACCAGAGCAGAATTGTCCTGGAATCAGAAGAGACAGACTCAGAACAGTAGGTCAAGACAAACACAGGCAAGTTGGAAACAGCCTAGACCTCCTTTCATAAGGCAGTCTCAGTTGTACTCAACTAAACCTAGGAAATTTGTGGCTCATTATCATAACAAACCTGTTCTTTATCCTCCACCTTTATCTTATGATATCATTGGAGAGGAAAGACCAAAACGCATTTATAAGCCGTATGGTCCACAGACTTTTAGGCCATATGCAAACAATTACAGACATACTGATCTTCCTGAAAAAAGGGATAGAACCAAGGAAAGGCTATCTCAGAAAAATAGATCATAAGTCTGCTGATAATTTGGATAAGGTCAACAAAGTACTGTTTTGTGATAAGCATGGTAGAAAATTGTAGAGGTCTCAATTATTCAAAACTTCTATGTTTATTTGGGTACCTCTCACCACTAACCCCCAAGGACCCCAATAAAGAAAGGGTACCTAAATTATTAAGATCACTACTTGCAGGGTCGACTGGATTTATACAAGAAAGGTGGCTCAGTTGGAGAAACTTGGTACATAGACAGTGGGTGTTCTCACCACATGACTGGTACCAGGGCTCTTCTTTATGAGTATCATGAGCAAGAAGGACCAAAGGTGATCTTTGGCGATAGTTCCATGGCAATCACAAAAGGATTTGGATATATCAAGAATGGAGATGTAGAGATTCAAGATGTCTCATATGTTAAAGGTTTGAAATACAATTTTTTATATGTCTCTCAATTTTGTGACAGGAGCTATAAAGTCCACTTCAAAAGCACCAAATGCGAAATCTGGGATAAAAGAACTCACACTATTCTACTGGTTGGAGTAAGACAAGGCAGTGTCTACATTGTGAATTGGAATAGCTTCCCTAGGGGTGCTTGTCTTCTTAGTAAGAGTCCTAAAGAGATCAGTTGGCTATAGCACAGACGCCTATGCCATATGAACTTTAAGATAATTAATAAGATCGCAAGAAACTACCTTGTTGAAGGTATCCCTAATGAAATCTATTTCAAATCACAAGTGTGTGATGCTTGCCAAAAAGGTAAACAGGTAAAGGTTTCCTTTAAGTCAATTCCCACTCTTTCTACTTGTAGAGTCTTAGAACTCTTGCACATGGATATGCATGGTCCTATAAAACCCCCTACACTGAATGGTAGAAGGTACACTCTAGTTGTGGTAGATGATTATTCAAAATTCACTTGGGTAATCTTCTTACACAAAAAGAGTGACACACAAACTCAACTACCAGATCTGTTAAAGAGGTTGCAAGTAGAAAAAGGTCAGCCCATTGTCAAGATCAGAAGTGACAAGGGGACTGAATTTATAAACTGTTATATTAAAGAATTTTGTTCTAAATCTGGAATTCAGCATTTGACTAGTGCAGCTAGGACACCCCAACAAAATGGTGTAGCTGAGAGAAGAAACAGAACACTAAAGGAAGCATGCAGAACAAAGCTTGCAGAGTACAACACACCACAGAAGTTCTGGGCTAAGGCAATCAACACTGCCTGTCACACTCAGAACAGATGTGCACTCAACAAGGTACGTACATGGTAAAACACCATATGAGGTATGGAAAGGTAGAAAACCTAGAGTTTCATATTTTCATATCTTTGGATGTAAGTGCTTTATTCACAACAATGGAAAGAGCAAATTAAATGCTTTTGATGCTAAAGCAGATCAGGGGATATTCTTAGGATACTCCTCTACTAGCAAAACATTTAGAGTGTTTAATTACTCTACTCTATGTGTAGAAGAAACACCCCATGTTGTCTTTGATGAAGTTGTACAGGACTCTGCTGATCATCAGATCAGTAAGAAAATTGATGATCTGACAATTCAAACTGACAAAGACAATGAAGAGACTGAAGTTTATGAATCTATACAAGCATACAATCCATTTCTGAACATCCTAAACAAAGATGATGATGTAGAAATGGTAAAAGACAAAGGTAAGTCTTCTAGACCAATTGACATGCCTGAATTGGTTGACTGTTCTCCTATGAATAAACCTGCTGAAAATGATGATGTTGATATTGATGATAATGATTTGCATGATGTAGATGATGAAAGTATTCCTGTTAAGACTAGAAAAACATGGAAAACTTCTCATTCTACTGATCTGATTATTAGTGAATCCAATAAAGGTGTTAAGACCAGAAGACAATTGTTTGATTCTAAGCCTGAACCTAGTAATTCTCTGTTTTGTTGGTGTTGCTTCTTATCTCCTATTGAACCTACAACAGTGAAAGAAGTTTTATCTGACAGTAACTGGATTATGGCTATGCAAGAAGAATTAAATCAGTTTACTCGAAATGATGTATGGGAACTCGTAGAGAGACCTACTGATCACAATGTGGTAGGTACAAAGTGGATTTTCAAAAACAAGAAAGATGAGAATGATCTTGTTGTGAGAAATAAAGCTAGATTAGTGGCTCAGGGCTACTCTCAAGCTGAGGGTATTGATTATGATGAAACATTTGCCCCTGTAGCTAGACTAGAAGCTATAAGACTATTTCTTGCTTATGGTGCTTATATGAAATTCACTGTGTATCAAATGGATGTGAAAAGTGCATTTTTAAATGGTATACTTGCTGAAGAAGTTTATGTAGAACAACCTCTTGGATTTGAGGTAAATGGTAACCAAGTATACAGGTTGAAGAAAGCACTATATGGTATGAAGCAAGCCCCAAGAGCCTGGTATGACACTCTTTCACTATTCTTAGTTGAAAATGGATTTACTAAGGGCAAAGTTGATCGCACTTTGTTCAGAAGACAAGAAGGTACAGACATTTTATTAGTCCAAATTTATGTTGATCATATAATATTTGGTTCTCCTAACAAAAGCATGAGTGAAAGCTTCTCAAAACTCATGCAAAGTAAGTTTGAAATGTCAATGATGGGAGAAATGACTTACTTTCTTGGTCTTCAAGTGAAACAATCATCTGAAGGTATCTTTATCAATCAAGCAAAATATACAAGAAATTTGTTAGATAAATTTGGTATCAAGACCTGTAAAACAGTTGGAGTACCAATGCTACCAACTTACAGAATGGATCCAGATGATCAAGGTAAGTGTGCTGATCAATCCTATTATCGAGCTTTAATTGGTTCTTTACTCTATTTAACTGCTAGTAGGCCAGATATTGCATTTGCAGTAGGTGTATGTGCTAGATTTCAGGCCAATCCCAAAGAAAGTCATTTGGAAACTGCTAAAAGGATATTGAAATATCTAAAGGGTACCATTAATCGAGGTTTGTGGTATTCTGCAGATGATGATTTATCCCTAAGTGGTTATTCAGATTCTGACTTTGGTGGTTGCAGGATAGATAGAAAATTAACTTCTGGTTCATGCCAATTTTTAGGCTCTAAGCTCATATCACGGTTTTCAAAGAAACAAACAAGTGTGGCAACATCTACCACTGAAGCAGAATATATGGCTGCATGAAGCTGTTGTAGTCAGCTTCTTTGGCTAATGCAACAACTTAGAGACTACAACATTGTGGAATCTAATGTACCTATATTCTGTGACAGCAATAATGCAATTGCCATCACTCAAAATCCCGTTTTACATACTAGATGCAAGCATGTAGATGTTAGGCATCATTTTATTAGGGATCATGTTGAAAAGAAAAACATTAGGATGGAAAAGATCCATACTGATATTCAGAGAGTTAACATATTCACTAAACCTTTGGCTGAAACTAGATTTGGAGAGCTTTGCATAAGTTTAGGATTGATAGACATGGATCTTACATGTATATAGAGCTGTATAATAACATTTCAGGTACTGAGCTGATATCAAGAACACTACTCCAAAAAGGTTAATGCAGAAGGATAGACCATGTCAAGACCACTACAATCATCACAATCAGGTAAAAATGTTACTAAGGTGCCTAAATCCCGATGAGGAAGCTGGTAAAGTTGAGGGAATTGAGAATATACATTTAAGGGGGAATCTGTGATTTCTGAAATATCCTTATGTTGACTCAGAACACTAGTCACCTTAGAACAAACCTTATAAAGACCTATTTTAATTATTCTTTACCAATTTGTACTGTATTTCACCATTTATCCATGAACTAACACTTCTCCACTGATCTGATTACAGATTTGATCTGTCTACAAATCTGATCTAACTACAGGAAAATTCTGTCTACAGACATGTTCTGATTATTGAATTGATTTGTCTACAGGACTGTTCTGACTACAAAGTTAATTTGTCTACAGAACTATTCTGACTACAATATCATTCTCTCTACAGAACTGTTCTGATTACTGATTAAACTATCTACAGAGCTTATTTGACTACAGGAAAATATGTCTACAGAATTGAACTGATCTGAGTTACAACACTGGTCTGAGAAAGTACGGTGCTGATAACAAAAAGGTGAAAATCAGAAGAGTTGGGGAACTGATCTGAGGATTACTGTGCTGACCCAACTACTGATCTGATCTTCGGAGTAAATACTCAGCTGATTACAGTACTCAGCTGAACCCAGATAAGTAAATTTCAATAAAATTTAAGCAATAAAATGAAGTAAATTGGGTGTGGAAACAACTGTGCTGATACACATCAGAACAGTCTTTTGCCTTAGAGTACTTCTAAGTCAAGATCTGTTCAAAATTAGATTATTTATAGAGAAGATTTATACACTCCTCTATTCTTGACCTAATTTTAAAAGGTGTATTTATCAACACAAGTTGGCTCCAAATTGGAAAGAGTTTTATGAATCTGGAACGTTTTTCTTAAATTACACATTTCTATCCTCGATCCAAACCACACAACGTGGGAATCTAAATCAATCCAAGCCCTAGATTTGCTTTGAATTAGATAACTACGATCATATTCACTTCTTCTTCTTCACTTAACATTTCTGCAAATTCTCTACACTCAAAAGCTTTCGCGATACTCCTTTTCTCTACCATCTACACTTCTACATTTACTCTTATATGGCAATTATCGACATTTTAAACGAAGCAAATGAAGTTGTAGGTACATTTGACTCATCCAAATGGAATCGTGAAAAGGTTGTTTTCGTTGAAAACTCTGTCTACTTCACCATGTGTGAACAGTGCGGGCTGAGAAAGTATCTAGAATCATTCCCCAAGATGGTTTTTGAACCTGAGGCAATAGAATTCTATTTACAGCTCCAAGGAGATAACAATGGTGTTCGATCAATGATTTCTGGACACAGGGTTGCTATTTCCAGAGAAACCCTTGGAATTGCATTCAATTTACCCGACGGGCCAATAGATATTCTGAGCTACATGGCAGGGCAAGAAAAGGCTTGCGTGGGTAGATGGATCAATGTTGACTCCGCGACTCTTACCAATTTGAAGAAAGATATTCTTCCAGAGGGTCTTCAATTGTTGATGGACATTGCTGGAAAATGTTTGTTAGGTCAACACTACAGCTAAGACGCTCTCACTCACCTGAAGATTCGAGTTATGGCGGCCATTATTGATCGAGTTGATGGTGACTGGCAAGGATTTATTTTGGGCAGACTTTTGGCTGAAAAAGAGAAATTGTTGTTTGATGATGAAACCAAAGAATTCTCCATAAAATCCATGATGGGTTTTGGAAGCAAGTTGAGCATGTTGTTGCCTCAACTAGCGGATAAGAAGATTGATTGGAGTCCGCCAAAGAAATTTCATCAAGGTAAATTTTTGTTCAAAAAGGAATCTGTGAAGTTTGAACATGATTAGCTTCAACGACAACAACCTCAAGATTCTGGTGGATCAATGTTCCGTTCTGATGACGATGAGCCGGAGTTGAGAACTAAGGCTAGGCATGATCCTCAAAGAGCTGGATTGAGGAGAGGCAGATCAATTAAGGTTGCCTCAGAGAAGTCAGAAGAGTTTGTTGCTGCAGAAGAGAAGGAGCCTTCTGTAGAACAAGAGGTAAGTACTTCATGTCTTATTGTTGTTCATAAGAAAACAAAGGGTGTTAGTGTGCTTAGACCCAGAAGAGTACTAAAGAACACTTCCTCCACTCCCTCAAATTCTGATCCTATCCAAACCAAACCCCTTGATCTTGAGCCTACCCATTCTGAGGAGTCAGTACATTACTCTCCTATTCGCTAGAACACTCCTCCCTCACCCACTCAGAACATTTCATTTCATCCCACTCCCCAATCAAGTCCTCAACATAATCCCACACCACATTTTTCTCCTGAACCAGTTCATGATCACTCTACTGAGAATGAACATATACCTTCTTCTGAACCAATTGAAATCACTTCTTCTCCTGAAACTGAAGTTATTCAACTGAATTCAGTGTTTTTGATGGATTATTCAGTATGTGATAAGGAAGAGAGAATAAGATTTAAATTGAGGAATGCTCTTCTTAGAAGATTTCATAGTTTGGATGATAGCTCTATGATTTTTGAGCAACTTCTGAGGATAGGCACTTGGGTATATCTTAGAAGGATTGGTATGAAAGAGTTTTTAGTTGTAGCAGAAGGCATGGGTGGTTTATCTGTTTTCCATGACTGGGAACAAGAACAGAGAGAGGCTGTTGGTGTTAACTCTTTTACAGAATTGACCACTCTTGAATCAGTTGTGAAGTTGATTGAAAGGCTGACTGGTTGCAAGTATGATTTTGTGAATTCTGCTGATGAGATTGTTGATGTCAATGTCAACATGGAAGTTGATGAGGATATTGCTGTTGGTGATAAAGATTTTGATAATCAAGCTGAAGTTGATATGGAAGCTGATTATGAGGTTGATACCAATGCAACTGAGATGTTTGAGAACATAGTTGTAGTTGAAGAGACTGAAGTCTTAGAGGAACCAGTTTTGGGTGCTGATGAGCTGGAAAGCATACCAATTGATACCGCTGAGACTACTGTGCTTGAAGAGGTTCAAGAGACAGTAAGATCAATTCCTGATGAGACAGCTCATAATAACTCAAGCTTTGAATTGTTGAAAAAGCATAATGAAGAGTTACAAGCCAAAATGGAAGCTACTTTGAAGCAATTTCAAGAAGCTACTGAAAAGTTGGAAAGATTGACTGCTACCAATTCTTATGAGCAAGTGTTGGAACACACAATGTCTAAAATCTATGATCTGCATAGATTGCAAGAGAAGAAACTTTCTGCTGAATTGCAAAAGAAAGTTGAGCTACTTATGACACCCATGAAGGAATGGCAGGATGAAGCCAAAAAGGGGGAAGTTAAAGTCATGAAAGTGATGGAGCAGACTCAAGCTCAACAAGCTCAGTTGGTTGTGAGTCAAGATGATTTGAAGAAAAGTCAGGATGATCTGAAAGAAGAGATCATTAGTTTGAATCTAAAAATCAATCTAAGAAGACAGCAGACTTCTGAACCTCAAGATGTAGCAATAGCTGAGAAAAACATTGCTGAGTCTTCTTCTGGAAAGAAAAAGAGAAAACTATCTTAAATGATGAAGAAGAGGTTGAAGAGACTGGTAAGGTTACCAGATCAAGAAGTAAGCTGAAGCATTCTGTTGCTAGTAGCAAGCCAAGTGATGAAGAGATGGCTGAAGCTGTTAAAAAGAATAATGAGTTGTTAGCAAAGAAGAAAGTTGATGAACAGCTAAGAAAGCAAAAGATGAAAGATTCAGAAGCTGCGAGAAAAAAGTTTGACAATCGAGTTGCTGCTTTGAAAAGGAAAAAGAAGTCAAAATTTGTTGAAAGGGTTACTGATGAGAACTTTATGGAATTTATTGTTGATTCTGATAATTTGGATTATTGGAAAGATCTGAAAATGAAATGGCAGATTGCTAATTTCATTATGAAGAAATTTGGTAACCATTCTAGCAAGGAGGCTGAATATTTTGATTTTGAAGAGTTCATAATGAACATAGCAAGGAACTTCTGGGAAGACATGTTATTGTTGGCTGCTGCTGCAGATATCCAGATCTTATGTCCAGAAGAACCTGTATGGGATCCTCCTAAACAAGAAGATGGAGAACCTGATTTGAAAGAGATTGGAAACATTATTGCAAGGATCATTAAGGATGAAGGAATTACTGATCATAAGCACATGATGGAAATCAAGAACAGGATGTATGTGGCATTCAGAATTCCTAATGAAGATTGAAGATGAAGGAAAAGCTCAAGAGATAACATTTCTTAACCTTATCTTTGTTTTCTTTATTTGATATTTCTGTGATTAAGTGACTTAGTTGTAATATGTGATATATCTGATCTTATTTTGAATATGAATCTGGTTTTTGTATTGATGAACTATTATGAATGACTATATGCTTAACTACTGATTTATTAACATTTAAGTAGTTTTGGCTTCATCAAAAAGGGGGAAATTGTTAGGATATGAATCCTATAAACAATATTCTAGTTGATGATTATATGTTTTGATGGCCAAAAGCAACTTTTAGTTAATGATATATGTGATTATATGTTGTTATAACTGAGTTATATGAATTAGGATTATTGATCTTCATGTGTTATGAAATCTGAGTTTACTGATCTGATATATGAACTGTTTAAGAACTAAGCTGGTGAAGAATTGTATAGACAGCTTATAGTATAGGACTTAGATGTACTCATCTGTATATAGTTCAATTGATGTATAAATAGGTTTTATATATTTGTAAAGTTGTATTCTATTGTATTCAGCATTGTAAAGTTTAGAACAGTAGTTTGGAACCTGATCAGAAGATTAAAGAAGACTAAGAGATATCAGAAGACTACTTCAGAGTATGAAGAAATCAAGAGAAGTATTTTTGAAGGACGCAAGAACAGTTATGGAAGAACTGTGCTGACTGACCAAGAGCGGTAAAACTAAGAAGAGTAGTTTACTGTGCTGAGTTAGTAGAATTGAAGAATAAGTTTGGAAAACTTATTTGAAGCGTAACTGAAGATATATTTGAAGATATGCTGACTTGGAAAGATAAGTTTTAAGTTGGTTACAAGAAGGAAGTTACAACAAAAAGCGGTTATGAGTTAGTTGAGAGTTAGTTTCACAAACTGCTAACTGTCATACTAGATCTTATAAATACCGTGTGATCTTCTACTTGAAAAGAGTACTGATACAATTACTATTCAAGAGCAATCAAGAAGTATTCAAGTATTCAAGAACTCACAGAGTTGGAGATCAAGAACTGAGAAGAAGCCTGTTGGTCCTGAAAGGAGTATATAACAAGTGTATGGGGGGGGGGGGGGAATACACTTGTATGCAAATTCTTCTCAACTCTACTGAAGAGATTAACTCTTCTAAGATAATCAAACTACTAAGTACTATTAAGTACTCAGTTGAATAACTATCTAGGGGAGTTATATGAGCGGAATTAGTGGTTGGCCCTTTGATTTAAACACCTTTAAGTTCTGAAATCACTTAGTCAAATAATCCAGTTTTCAGGGAAGTTGTCCAATACAGTTTTGCACAGTCTTTGAATATAAGTTCTTTTGAAGATCAGTTTTGTGTGCAGTGTTGAATGTATGAAAGTGCTTGAAAGTAAATCAACACAAGAGTTTATAGTGGTTCAGAGACTCAAGCTCCTACATCCACTTTCCCTGATTTAACAGGATAATTCCTTCACTCTTGGAATTAACTTGTTTTATAGTGCTAAGGTGCACTTGATCTAGAACACCACTCCTTGGTGAATTGATCCCTAGGATGTCTAGAGTTCTAGTACCCTTTATCAACTCAGAACTGAACTGTTCTTCTCTCAACAGTCAGTTCCTACCACATCTACTACTACAACCTTCTCTCTTTCTTACTTGAAAGGGGTAAGGGTTGAAGTAAGGTTCCAACTAATGAGATATCCTGTACAATGAAGATCAGTGTATAAGGATAGGATATCTCTCTAAGATTTGTATGGATATACAATGAGGTTCAGCTTAGAAGAAGTGTTTTGAAGACTAAGATAGTCTCTTTGAAAGCTTTGAAAGCACTTTGACTTGTAGGATAGTTGGCTTCGTAGTTGGTGCTTCAAATGGTCTTCACACTTCTGTATTTATAGACAAATTTGAGGATTTTCCCGTTGGAGAGGCAGTCTCAAATTGCTATAAATGTCCTCCTTGAGTTCTTCAAACTGGAAGACAGTTTCTTGATAGTGACATGTCCTCATTTGGGTAATAAACGGCTTGTAAGACTTTGTCTTCATTCTGCAGCACTCTTCCCAATGTCTGACTTCAAGATTCACTTGTTAGGACTTGGACATGGCTTCTGAGGTTTGATCCAATGATAGGACAACATTCCTTATCAAATGGACAACTCTGCTTATCACTATCAGTAGACTTTGCATATCAGCATAGTTGGCTTGCTCTTCTTCAGATGACTTGGCTCTTTCCCTTTGCTTCACTTGGAATTGATCTTAGCGTCATTCTTTGAAGGCTTTAGGGTGTAGTTGTCTTCAGCATGGTTAGTTTTCAAGCTTCAGAACATTTGTTCTGGTTTAATTGTGCTGAGACAACTTTTCTGGACAACTCTTTTGATCAGCATATATGGCCTTTGAGCTTCAGAACCTTTGTTCTTGCACAGAGACAACCTCTCTTGACAACTCTCTTGATCAGAGCATTTGAATAAACTTGGCCTTTTGAGCTTTAGAACCTTTGTTCTTGCTTTAATTGAGCAGAGACAACTTCTCTGGACAACTTTCCTGATCAGAGCATTTGGTCTTCAATATACTTAGAGATTGTTCCAGAATTTGAGCCTTGAGGGGACTTGATCTTGATAATCTTCAAAGCATATGTTCCCCCTCACATTGTGCATCTAATCATCTAAGAGCTGCCTAAACATTTCAGCTTCTCATCTAGCCTTATACTATGTGATCTAACAGCTTTAGAGCACAATCAATTTTGACTTGGCATGTCTTAGGGGGTTTTGGTATTTAATCAAAACATATGTCATTTTATTCCCAACAATTTCCCCCTTTTTGATGATGCCAAAACCTATACATTTTTATGCAAAAGTGACTTGACTACACCTATTACATTTATCTTCAAAAGACATGACTGAGGTCAATTTCCCTGAAAGAAAATGTGTTAATGTATTCACCATTCATGTTGCAAATAGGTTTCAAGAATAGGCATAGAGAGACTTGTGTTTCTTGATTCAAAATGTGTTCAACTATCATTCAAATGAGAATCATTACAGCATGTTGATAGTTTGAACAAAAAAAAAAAAAAACATATCAGAGCATGAGAAAACATTACATATAATCACAAATTTACTACAAAAGCAGAACTTAATGATATACTCATAAGTCATTAAGCATTTAGGTATCAGAGCAAACATATCAGCAGCTTGAGCATCTTCAACATAGTTGACTAGAACAACAAATTAGCAACCAACTTAAGTTTTCATCCATTTAAGCATATAAGAGTCAAGAAAACTTAGCCATTTCAGAGATCATCTTCTTTAGGTGGCACCATCCCATATTGTGCCCACACTCTCTTCTTGAGTTCCATGGCTTCCTGGTTGGTTCCTTTGGGTCCAAGGGTCATTTTGTTCAGTTTGAGAATCTCTAGAAACTCCCTCAAGATCCTTGATTGATCAATCCATCCATCAAGCTTTGGAGGCATGTAAATGATAGGCTTGGGAGCATTGAGTTCAATTCTTGCAATATCAGCAGCTACAAGCAATTGTTGATACAATTCTCTGTAATACTCTATCATGAACTCAGCAAAGGAAGAGTTGGCATCTCCTCCATTCCATCTGTCAATGACATAATAGTCATAGACAAACTCCCTTTTAGCTTCTTCCCATGTATCATTCAGCTGAATTGGCACCCATTTATCCAAGTGTGGATATTTGGTGTCCATTGGGACCAGTAGCTGAGGCTTCATCTTGCTGTAAGTTGCTCTCCTTCTTATTGGCTTTTGGAAGTCAGCTCTTCTCTTATGATAGGTTAAAAGGGGAGTTGAAAGCAAATTGGTTTCAGGAGGGTTGGGTTTTGAGGGGTTTGAGGGATCATCAGGGGAGTCATCATCATTTGAGCTACTGTCAGGGTGTTTGATACCCTTAGCTTTTCTTTCCTTCTCCTCAGTGATCTTCTCATCTACTAACTTTGCAAAAACTTCCTCATCAATGAGAAATCTTGGCTTCAACACACCAGCAAAGTGTAGCAGTCTACTCTCCTCTACTTGCCACCAATTAGCACCCTTATCTTGGATGACCTGAGAGATTTCCATCAATGTTTTGTCCTTGACATCCACTAACATTCTCAAGTCATGGAACATTTTCTGAATTCTGGGAAATTCAGCAAGCTGTGGGTATAAGCTATCCACAGTGGCCTTGGCTCCACCTCTGAGCATACTTTCATAAGTATGCTCCTCCTCATTCTCACTAGATGGAGAACTTTGGGCTATAGGGGAGTTGGCTGTGGTTTCATTAATTGCAGCTTCAGGCAAGTTAAGTTCAGGAGGGTTGGCTTTAGAAGGATTGGGCACACTTGAAGGTACCTCAGTTGCTTTTAAGAGCAATGATTCTGAGGGGGCTTTGCTCAGGGGTGTTGGCTCATGAAGTGCATGTTCTAAGAGTTTGGAATAATTTAGCGTAGATGAATCAAGAGGGGACAGAAGCCTTGTCTCATCTACTGCTAATTCTGCTAGCACATCAATGCCACTTCTATGCACACTTCCTTCTGGAGAGTATCTCTTAGTGAGATTTACAGGGGTGATAGGCTGGTTGGGAGGGGTAACATGGGTTTCAGGGGAGTTGGGTTCAATATTTTGGGTTTCAGGAATGTTGGCTTCTAAGGGTTGGCCTTCAGGGACTTTGAACTCTGGGGTTCCAGAACCAGAAGAGTTGGTTCTGGACTTAGATTTAGTCCTGCTTTCAGCCCTGCTCTCCCTTAGAGCAATTTGGAGAGACCTTTCTTTCTGAAATTCCAGCACCTTCTCAGTGGGCTTGGCCCTTCTCTTACTTGCCCTACTGCTCCCAGTGCCTTCCACTTCCTTCTCAGGGACAACCTCCCTGGGCCTCTTATCACATTTCTTCTTTTGCCTTGTCTCATTGTATTTTAACCTCAACTCTTCTGAGTGGTCAGAAGGAACATTTACTCCCTCTTCTGCCACTTCATCAACTTCAGCTGATGCTCCTGAGGCTTCTTCTGATGATATTTGAGACAATTTCTTTATTTTGACAGCCCTGTCTTTGGTTCTTTTCATCATCTTGGGCTTCTCTTCAACCTTATCAGCAGGGTTGGCCAGAAGCATCCTTCTTTGCTCAGTTTTCTTGCTGGGCTTTCTAAACAATATTTTCTGGGCTGGGAGGGGTTTGGCAAAGGTTTGCATCTCAGAATAGTGAGCAAACTTTTCAATTAAGAGACTTGCCCTGGTGCAATATCTCAGCTTTCCTTCCATCACAACCTTGTTGTGAGCTCTCACTTTGAACTTTGCCTTTTCTTTCATCATCTTAGACAAGATGAAAGTCCTCCAATCAAACTTGATGCCTTTATCACTGGCATCAATCACAGCTGCCATAATCCTTATCCTAGGATGGCCTACTTACTCTAAGCTTCCAGTGTTGCTGAGCAAGCTCTTTGCTACTACCTCAAATAGGGTTAAGAACTTTGGCTTGAGTGTTCTTTTGTGTTGAGTAGAGGATAGTGGCCCTGGAGTAATAAGCCATTCTTGAGCAATTTCTTGCTCAATACCATTTCCATAGAATTTTGGATTCCTTCCTTTGAAAGCAATCCAAAAGCAGCTTCAACTTCTTCCTCAGAAAATTTCACCCTGTGAAATCTTTCCTCCTCTTCTCCTTCTGCTACAAAGGACAGTCTTGTGGCAACTTCTCCATCTTCAGGTTTGCCTTTCCATTTGAGAAAAGCAAAGAACTCTGCCATGTAGGATTCAAGACAAGAATCTGGCTTCTCTTGCATGAATTTCTGGAGACCTTCCCTTCTCAACCATCTCAAGGTTGGAGTAAATTAGGATCCTCACTCTCAAATGAAAGGATTGGCTCGAATGTGAGTTTGTTTTTGTGGCTTAGATAGCCAAAATCAAGGTCAAGTACCTTGTTGGAGAAATCAATAACCATTTCTGGTTTTGCTTTGGGGGCCATTGAAGATTACAGAGAAAAAATTGAGAGAGATTGAAAGAGTTTGAAGTACGTTAGAGCTAGGGTTTCGAATACTTGGGGAAGAAGTGTTTTTGGGGGATCTTAAGACTTGTGAATATTCTAAAAAGAATGTTTGTCAATGAGTTGGTGAAGTCTTGATGCACTTCAAAGGTGAACAAAAATGGAAATCAAAATGGACGGCCAGGATTGACTTCAGGAGGGTTGTCCAATTTAGATCCAATGGTTAAAAACCAATGTAACAGTGAGTGGTTGGTTTTATTCAAAACGTGGAGGCTATTTAATATTAGTTAATGGTTGGGGAGTTATCAATGTAGATCATGGCTTGAAAATGTGTAATGCAAACAAGAGTTAAATCTTGGCATTTAATGCATAGAAAGTGACCTTTTGGGTGGGAGACAAATTAAATCCCAAAAAGATGAAATTTGTATATGGAATGGGACAGATTTCGAAATAGGCAATGATTACCCAAACTAGGTGCTTATCAGACCAAGATTTGGTTTGATAGCTAGGACAACTTATCTAACCCTACTAGGACAAGTGTCCTGAAAAGATGTGGACAAGTGTCCTGAAATTCAATGGACAAGTGTCCTGAATCATTTAGGTCATCTTTTCTGAATTTCAGTAGACTTGACCAAGTCTGTTGATCTTTAATACCAGTTTCCCCTTAATTAATAAACTCCTTTGGACTCACTTGTCCAACTTCCCTTGATCAAGAAGTCCCAACTCTGCTGATAATTCCAGAAACCTTGCCTCTGCAAGTGGTTTTTTCAATATATCAGCTTTTTGATGATCTGTGTGGATTTTCACCAGCTTGATATCCTTCTTCTCCACATGGTCTCTAATGAAGTGGTGCTTGATGTCCACATGCTTGCATCTTGTGTGCAATACAGGGTTCTGTGATATTGCAATAGCACTATTGTTGTCACAAAAGATTAGCACTTCAGTAGAGTTGACATTGTAGTCTCTTAATTGTTGTCTCAACCAAAGAATTTGAGCACAACAGCTTCTAGCAGCAACATATTCAGCTTCAGTGGTTGAAGTAGCCACAGTGTTCTGCTTCTTGGAGAACCAAGATATGAGTTTGTTTCCCAAGAACTGACAAGTCCCTAAAGTGGACTTTCTGTCAATTCTACATCCACCATAATCAGCATCTGAGTAGCCAGTTAACTCAATGTTGTCATCAGCAGGATACCAAAGGCCTAGATTTTCAGTGCCTTTCAGATACCTCAAAATCCTTTTTGCAGCCTCAAGATGGCTTTTCTTAGGATTTGCTTGAAACCTTGCACAAACACGTACTGCAAAGGTGATGTCAGGTCTGCTGACAGTGAGATAGAGAAGTGAACCAATGATTCCTCTATACTCAGTAGAGTTGGTTGAGATATCACTCTCATCAGGATCCATCTTCCAATTTGTGTTCATTGGGATCCTTACTGGCTTGCTAGTTGTACACCCAAACTTTTTGATCATTTCTCTGGTGTACTTGGCTTGATTGATGAAGATTCCTTCTTTAGATTGTTTGACTTGAAGTCCCAAGAAGAAATTCATCAGTCACATCATGGACATTTCAAACTTGCTTTGCATGAGCTTGGAGAACTTTTCACACAGCTTCTCATTTGGAGATCCAAATATGATGTCATCCACATATATTTGGACAAGCAAGATGTCCTCTCCTTCAGTGATTCTGAAGAGGGTTATGTCCACAGTTCCTTTGATAAAACCATGATCCAAAAGAAACTGTGATAGTGTGTCATACCATGCTCTTGGAGCCTGCTTGAGTCCATATAGAGCTTTCTTCAGTCTGTAAACTTGGTTTCCAACTTCAAAACCAGGTGGTTGCTCCACATAGACTTCTTCTTTCAAAACTCCATTCAGAAAGGCACTTTTGACATCCATTTGGTATACTTTGAACCTCTTGTGGGTTGCATAGGCTAAGAACAGCCTTATTGCTTCTAGCCTTGCCACAGGTGCAAAGGTCTCATCATAGTCAATGACTTCTGATTGACAATAGCCTTTTGCCACTAATCTGGCCTTGTTTCTGACAATCACATCATTTTCATTCTTCTTGTTTTTGAACACCCACTTGGTTCCAATAACATCTTGATGTGAAGGTCTATCCACCAGCTCCCATACATCATTTCTGGTGAATTGGTTGAGCTCTTCTTGCATTGCTGTGATCCAGTTTGCATCCTGAAGTGCTTCATCATTGTCTTTTGGTTCCTGTTCTGACAAGAAACAGCAAAACATAGCACTTTCACCATGAAAACTTCTGGTTTTGACTCCTATACTTGGATCACCAAGGATCAGATCAGTAGGATGGTCAGACAACCAGGTCCTTCTTTTTCTGATCCCTTCAGTAGAGTTGTCCTCTACTAAGGTTGAGTCACCAGTGTTATAGAATTCAGGATAATTGAATGCAGGATCTAATTCAGGATCATATTCAGGGATGTTGTCCTCAATGTTTGGAACATTGGTATTTTCAACATTTATGGTTCCCCCTTGAATATTGGATCCATTAACTACCTCAGCAGAGCCTGCTTCTTCATTGGTAGTTGTTACCTGAGGATGAACTGGGATTGGATCATTCAGTTCACCATTTCCTTCAGTGGGGTTTGCTTCAGGAATATTGTTCAGTGTAGTATTTTCAGGGAGATTGGCTTGGACAACATCTATGAATTCAGTGTCCTTGTCTTTTAGGCTCAATCTGGTTGTTCTTTGTGTGATCTCTTCAGGGTCCAGGTTTTTGTTCCTGATCTCAAAGATAGATTCATCAAACACAACATGAGGTGTTTCTTCCACTATAAGGGTTTTCTTGTTGTAGACTCTGAAAGCTCTACTGATTTGAGAGTATCCAAGAAATACTCCCTCATCAGCTTTGCTGTCAAAGGCTTTCAACTGTTCTTTCCCATTATTGTGAATGAAACACTTACAACCAAATATGTGAAAGTATGACACTTTAGGCAATCTTCATTTCCAGAGTTCATAGGGGGTTTTGCCTTGCCCTTAGTAATCAAACATCTATTCTGAGTATAACATGCAGTGTTTATAGCTTCAGCCCAAAACCTTTTAGGTAGATTAGAATCAGCAATTAAGGTTCTAGCAGCTTCTTTTAGGGTTCTATTCCTTCTTTCTGCAACTCCATTTTGTTGGGGAGTTCTAGCTGCTGAGGTTTCATGAGCTATTCTATTTAAAGAGCAATACTCATTGATGTATGAGTTAATGAACTCAGTGCCTTTATCAGATCTTATCTTGATAATGCTAAGGCTTTTCTCATTTGACAATTTCTTTAAAAGTTCAGGCAGTTTGACTTGAGTTTTCTTTTTATTAAGGAGAAATACTACCCATGTGAACTTAGAGAAATCATCTACAACTACCAATGTGTATTTTCTTCCATTTATGCTTGAAGGGGTAATTGGTCCAAATAAGTCCATATGTAATAGTTCAAGTACCCTTTCAGTAGAGATGACTGGTTTTCCTTTGAATGAGGCTTTGATCTGTTTTCCTTCTTGACATGGTTTACACATATGTTCTTTAATAAAGACCTAATTAGGTAGTCCTTTTACTAATGCATTTCTAGCAAGTTTGTTCATTGATTTGAAGTTCAAGTGGTTTAGCCTTTTATGCCATAACCAGCTTTGTTCACTAGAGCTCTTAGCAATGAAACATGCAGCATCAGTAGACTTGTCCCAGTCTGCAAAATACACATTTCCTTTCCTAGTTCCAGTCAATAGAGTTTGTTGAGTCTTATCTTTAATTAGGCATTTTCCACTTGAAAACTCAACATTGAAATCTTTATCACAGAATTGACTGATACTTAGGAGATTATATTTGAGACCAGCTACATAAGATACATTGGTCACTTTGATGTTACCAATCATCAAAGTACCATAACCTTTAGTTGTTGCTTGTGAGCTGTCTCCAAAAGTGACAATTGGGCCTTCTTTTTCAATAAAATTAGTGAGGAGTTCCTTGTTTCCAGTCATGTGCCTTGAGCATCCACTGTCAAGGTACCATGATGTCTTTTTGCTCATACTCCTCTTCTTGTGGCCCATAGGTACCTGCAATTAGATAGGTTTAGGTACCCTTTGAGTTTTGGGTCCTGAGAGGTTAGCAGTACCTTTTGGAACCCAAACTTGCCTAATTACCCTGATTGATTCAAGGTGGCTAAGTTGTTTTCCTTGTGCATCTACATACACAGTCTTTCCCTTAAATGCCTTTGGGAAAGTGTGTGTGAAAGTGTTAACTATGTAAGTTTCAGGAGGATTGTCAAATCTCCTGAGCTTATGAGTTCTCTGTGCAGCTTGATGAAATCTTTGAGGAAAGGTTTGTTTATGACCATTACCCTTTGGCATGAAGGGTTTTGGCTGTTTCATTTTATTCTGCCTTTGAGGATATTTGTCCTTAGGTCTATTCAGCTGAGGCTTTTTCAGAAGAGTTGGCCTTGGCTGATTATACCTTGGATAACTCTTCTGAACATTGTTCAGGAGAGTTGCCCTTCCAATGGGTCTACTCTGCTGATCAACATTCTTCTTGTGTTCAGGGACTTTGGCCATTTCCTTAGGTTTGGGCCTAGTCTCCTGAAGCACTTGAGTAGGCATTTCATTCATTTTGCCCTTTCCTTTGTTCAGTGGCTGAATCATTTCATTTTCAGCTTGTTGTGCCACTGATTTGACAAAGATTTTCTTAGTGTTACTTGTTGAAGCAACACTAAGACAAGGTGAAGATTCAAATGGATCAAAACCTAATCCACTTCTTTGAGCCATAGGTCTTTGATAACTCTAAATTTCCTCTATTGCTCTAGAGGATTTGTTCAAAGCAGACATCTTTTGTTTCAGGCTCTCTTCACTTATTTTGAGAATGTCATACTCATGTGAGAGGTTTTCAAACTTAGCTTGAAGAATTCTTAGTTCAAAATCTTTCCTCTTTTGAGTAAGTAATTGAGCATCAATATGTCCTTGTTGGTCAACTATCCTGAGATTTGCTTCCTCAAGCTTTCTCAAGACTTGTTGATACAACTCAGTAGATTTAATGTCAACTACTGTCTCAGCAGGTTTTGAAAGCTCTATTGAAAGTCTTTCATTTTCTCTCACACAATTATCATGAAATTCTTGTAATCTAGTGAAATCTTCCATCAACTTCCCAAAAGAAAGTTTCAAGTTGACTTCACTAGTGTTTTGTGATAAGAATGATGGTGAACTAGAAGTGGAGGATACCTCATCATCCTCAATAGCCATGTTGCACACATCATCATCATCATCACTGTTAGAGAATAGTCCATCAGAAGAGTTGAGACTTTCATCACTGTCAGATTCATCACCAGCCATCATGGCTTTTCTGTTGGTAAATTTCTTGTCTATTTTGGCTTGCCTCTCTCTTCTTTCTTTAGAGCTGAGTTCAGGGCAATCATACTGGAAGTGCCATTTCTTCTTGCAATTGTAGCATATGTCCTCATCATCATTTTTCTTGGATTCATCTCTTCTTTTGGATGATGAAGGTCCAGCTCTACTGGACCTTCTCCTATCAGAGTACTTGTCCTCTGATCTTTTCTCTTCAGGCTTTTTGTCTTCAGCCTGTTCTTCAGGAGAGTTGTGCCTTCTCCTGAATTTGTTGTCTTGGTAGAATTTCTTGTATCTACCAAACCTCGAGTTGAGCTTGTCAAACCTCCTTGCCATAAGAGCCATTTCTTTCTTCATTTCAGTCTTAGAGACTGACTTTGATGATCTTGGAGTGGGTTGCATTTCAGGTTCAGCAGCTTTGGCTTTAAATGCCACTCGTTTGACTGGTAAGGAAGTCTCTTCTGCTGGCTTTCTTCTATTGAGGTCAAACTCATAGGCTTTGAGTTCTGAGAAGATTTGTTGCATGGGCATGGTAGAGAGATCTTTGGTGTTTTGCATCTTGACAGCATAGACATCCCACATTTGAGTGAGACTTCTCAGGATTTTCAAACCAACTTCTCTCTTGGAGTACACCTTGCCCAATGAGTTGATTTCATTCATCACATCAGTGAATCTACCAGCAAATTTGTTAATGGATTCTTCAGACTCCATTGTGAATTGTTCAAACTTCTGCACAGCAACTTGGAGCTTGTTCTCCTTTATCTTTTCTGTACCCTCACACATCTCAGCAATAGTATCCCAAATTTCTTTGGCAGTTGTGTAGTGGTAGACTCTACCCATGATTGCATCTGGAATTGTTTGGTAGAGGGTGTTCATGGCAAGATAATTCAGATTATCTTTTCTCTTTTCATCAGCAGTGAAGTCATCTTCATCTTTGGGAATCAGTTCCCTTATATCAGCTCTTTGCTCATCTGTTAACCTGGGGTTAGTTTGAGTAAACACAAAAGGACCTCTTGTGATTACTCTCAAAGTGTCAGTATGAAGAGAAGCAAGATGAGCTCTCATTCTGATTTTCCAGAAATCATAATTGTCTATAGAGAACATGGGCAGTTTATGATGTGAAATGTGATTGACTGGATTTGTGGCCATTGTTGGGAATAAAATGAGATATGTTTTGATCTAATACCAAAACCCCCTGAGACATGCCTAAGTCAAGATAAACATGTTCTAGAAATGTTAGAACATATAGAATATAGGCTAGATGAGAAGCTGAAGTGTTAGGCAGCTCTTAGACAAATAGATGCACAATTTGAGGGGGAACCTACTTTTAAGATGATCAAGATCAAGTCCCCTCAAGGCTCAAAATTCTGGAACAATCACTTAAGAACAAGGACACTCTATGGAAAACCAAAAGCTCTGATCAGGAGAGTTGTCCAAAGAAGTTGTCCATATGCAAGAACAAGCTTACCTAGCTCAAAAGGACAAGGCTACTCAAAAGCCTTTGATCAGGAGAGTTGTCCAGAGAAGCCAACTCTATGTGTAAAATACTCTGATGCTAAAAGACCAAATATGCTGATTAGAAGAGTTGTCCAGAAGAGTTGTCTCAGCAAGATTGAATCAGAACAGAAACTCTAAAGGTTGAAGGTCAACTATGCTGAAAAATTAAGGACAACCATACCCTAAAGAAATGCAATATGCCAAGATCATCTTGGAGTGAAATAAAGGGAAAGAGCCAAGTCATCTGAAGAAGAGCAAGCCAACCTTGCTGAAAAGCAAAACTGCTGATAGTGATAAGGAGAGTTGTCCAGATGATAAGGAATGTTGTCCTATCATTGGATCAACCTTCAGAAGCCATGTCCAAGTCCTAACAAGAAGTCAAACATTGGGAAAAGTGCTGCAGAATAAAGACAAAGTCTTACAAGCCGTTTATTACCCAAATGAGGACATGTCACTATCAAGAATCTGTCTTCCAGTTTGAAGAACTCAAGGAAGACATTTATAGCAACTTGGGGCTGCCTCTCCAACGGGCAAATCCTCCATTTTGTCTATAAATACAGAAGTGTGAAGACCATTTGAGAGAACCTCAACCTTGACAAGAATATCCAACTATCCTACAAGTTGACAAGTGCTCTCAAGCTTTCAAAGAGACTATCTTAGTCTTTATACACTTCTTCTAAGCTGAACCCAATTGTATATTCATACACAAGCTTAGAGAGATATCCTATCCTTATACCTTGATCTTCATTGTAAAGGATATCTCATTAGTTGGAACCTTACTTCAACCCTTAACCCTTTCAAGTGAGAAAGTGAGAAGGTTGTAGTAGTAGAAGTGGTAGGAGCTGACTGTTGAGAGAAGAACAGTTCAGTTCTGAGTTGAGAAGAGGGTACTAGGACTCTAGACATCCTAGGGATCAATTCACCAAGGAGTGGTGTTCTTGATCAAGTGCACCTTGGCACTATAAAACAAGTTAATTCCAAGAGTGAAGGAATTATCCTGTTAAATCAGGGAAAATGGATGTAGGAGCTTGAGTCTCTGAACCACTATAAACTCTTGTGTTGATTTACTTTACAAGTACTTACATTCACTCAACACTGCACACAAAACTGATCTTTCAAAGTACATATTCAAAGACTGTGCAAAACTGATTTGGACAACTTCCCTGAAGCTTAACTAGACTGTTTTGGATTGGGAAAGTGATTTCAGAAATTAAAGGAGTCTAAACTTAAAGGGCCAACCACTATTCCGCACATATAACTCCCCTAGATAGTTATTCAACTAAGTACTCAATAGTACTTAGTAGTCTGATTATCTTAGAAGAGTTAATCTTCTTTAGCAGAGTTGTCCAAGACAACCTTGCTGAACTCTGGTTTGATCAAATTAGCAAAAGAATTGCATACAAGTGTATTCCCCCCCCCATACACTTGTTATATACTCCTTTCTGGACCAACAAGTGGTATCAGAGCAGGGGTTCAAAGACAACTGCTTCTGAAAATCCATCTTGATTTTCAAAACTCTCATATTTGTGTGGTCACTGAACTGATCTTTATCTGAAATCTATTACTTGTTGACTAACTGATTATTCTTGAGAAATGGCCAACAACAATGCTGTTCCTCCACCTGCTGTTCAAGGATTAGACAACATGGCCACAAATCCAGTCAACCACATTTCTCATCACAAACTGCCCATGTTTTCAATAGACAATTATGATTTCTGGAAAATTAGAATGAGGGCTCATCTTGCATCTCTTCACACTGATATGCTCAGAGTAATCACAAGAGGACCTTTTGTGTTTACTCAAACTAACCCCAGATTAACAGATGAGCAAAGAGCAGATATAAGGGAACTGATTCCCAAAGATGAAGATGACTTCACTGCTGATGAAAAGAGGAAAGATAATCTGAATTATCTTGCCATGAACACCCTCTATCAAACAATTCCAGATGCAGTTATGGGTAGAGTCTACCACTGCACCACAGCCAAAGAAATTTGGGATACTCTTGCCGAAATGTGTGAGGGCACTGAAAAGATCAAGGAGAACAAGCTCCAAGTTGCTGTGCAGAAGTTTGAACAATTTTCAATGGAAACTGATGAGTCCATTGACAAATTTGCTGGTAGATTCACTGATGTGATGAATGAAATTAACTCATTGGGCAAGGTCTACACCAAGAGAGAAGTGGGATTGAAGATCTTGAGAAGTCTCACTCAAAAGTGGGATGTCTATGCTGTAATGATGCAAAACACCAAAGATCTTTCCACCATGCCCATGCAACAAATCTTCTCTGAACTCAAAGCTTATGAGTTCGACCTCAATAGAAGAAAGCCTATTGAGGAACCTTCAAATCCTACTAAGGGAGTGGCATTCAAAGCCAAAACAGCTGAACCAGAGATGCAGCCCACCCCAAGACCATCAAAGTCAGTCTCAAAGACTGAAATGAAGGAAGAACTAGCCTTGATGGCTAGAAGGTTTGAAAAGTTGAACTCAAGGTTTGGTAGATACAAGAAATTCTACCAGGACAACAAATTCAGGAAATACAACTCTCCTGAAGCACAGGCTGAAGTCAAAAAGCCTGAAGAGAAAAGATCAGAGGACAAGTACTCTGATAGGAGAAGGTCCAGTAGAGCTGAACCTTCATCATCAAAAAGAAGAGAAGAATCAAAGAAAGAAGATGATGAAGATCTGTGCTATAACTGTAAAAAGAAAGGGCACTTCCAGTATGACTGCCCTGAATTGAGCTCTAAAGAAAAAAGAGAGAGACAAGCTAAAAGAGACAGAAAGTTCACCAATAGAAAAGCCATGATGGCTGGTGAAGAATCTGATAGTGCTGAAAGCTTCAACTCCTCTGATGGATTATTCTCCAACAGTGATGATGATGATGATGTTTGCAACATGGCTCTTGAGGATGATGAGGTATCCTCTACTTCTAGTTCACCATCATTCATCTCACAAAACACTAGTGAGGTTAACCTGAAACTTTCCTTGGGAAAGTTGATGGAAGATTTCACTAGATTACAAGAATTTCATGATAACTGTGTGAGAGAAAATGAAAGATTGGCTATCGAACTTTCCAAAAACTCTGAGGTAGCTGTTGATGTCAAAACTACTGAATTGTATCAACAAATCTTGAGAGAGCTTGAGGAAGCAAATCTCAGGATAGTTGACCAACAAAAGGAGATTGATGATCAACTTCTCTCTCAGAAGAGAAAAGATTTTGAACTTAAAATTCTCAATGCCAAATTTGAAAATCTCTCACATGAATATGATATTCTTAAATTAAGTGAAGAAAGCCTGAAATTAAAGATGTCTGCTTTGAACAAATCCTCTAGAGCAATAGAGGAAATTCAAAGTTATCAAAGACCTATGGCTCAAAGAAGTGGATTAGGTTTTGATCCATTTGAATCTTCACCTTGTCTTAGTGTTGCTTCTGTAAGTAACACTAAGAGAATCTTTGTTAAGTCAGTGGCACAAACTGAAAATGAAGTGATTCAACCACTGAACAAAGGAAAGGGCAAAATGAATGATCTGCCTACTCAAGTGATTCAGGAGAATAGGCCAAAACCTAAGGAAATGGCCAAAGCTCCTGAACATAAGAGGAATGTTGGTCAGCAGAGTAGACCCAATGGAAGGGCAACTCTACTAAACAATGTTCAGAGGAGTTATCCAAAGTATTATCAGCCTAGGCTAACTCTTCTAAGAAAGCCTCAGCTGAATAGACCCAAGGATAACTTTCCTCAAAGGCAAAATAAAATGAGACAACCAAAACCCTTCATGCCAAAGGGTAATGGTCAAAAGAAAGCCTTTCCTCAAAGATTCCCTCAAGTAGCACAAAGAACTCAAAAGTTCAGGAGATTTGACAACTCTCCTGAAACTTATAGAGTTAACACTTTCACACACACTTTCCCAAAGGCATTTAAGGGGAAGACAGTGTATGTAGATGCTAGAGGAAGACAACTTAGCCACCTTGAATCAATCAAGGTTATTAGGCAAGTTTGGGTTCCCAAAGGTACAGCTAACCTCTCAGGACCCAAAACTAAAAGGGTACCTAAACCTATCTAATTGCAGGTACCAATGGGCCACAAGAAGAGGAGCATGAACAAAAAGACAGCATGGTACCTTGACAGTGGATGCTCAAGGCACATGACTGGAAACAAGGAACTCCTCTCTGATTTTATTGAAAAAGAAGGCCCAAATGTCACCTTTGGAGACAGCTCACAAGCAACAACAAAAGGTTATGGTACTTTGATGATTGGTAACATCAAAGTAACCAATGTATCTTATGTAGCTGGTCTCAAATATAATCTCCTAAGTATCAGTCAATTCTGTGACAAAGATTTTAATGTTGAGTTCTCAAGTGGAAAATGTCTAATCAAAGATAAGACTCAACAAACTCTATTGACTGGAACTAGGAAGGGAAATGTGTATTTTGCAGACTGGGACAAGTCTACTGATGCTGCATGTTTTATTGCTAAAAGTTCTAGTGTACAAAGTTGGTTATGGCATAAAAGGCTAAACCACCTGAATTTCAAATCTATGAATAAACTTGCTAGAAATGCATTAGTTAAAGGACTGCCTAATGAGGTTTTAATTAAAGAACATGTGTGTAAGCCATGTCAAGAAGGAAAACAGATTAAAGCCTCATTTAAAGGTAAACCAGTCATCTCCACTGAAAGGGTACTTGAACTTCTACATATGGATCTGTTTGGACCAATTACCCCTACAAGCATAAATGGTAGAAAATACACATTGGTGGTAGTAGATGACTTCTCTAGGTTCACATGGGTAGTATTTCTCCTTAATAAGAAGGAAACACAAGTCAAACTACCTGAACTTCTAAAGAGACTGTCAAATGAGAAAAGCCTTAGCATTATCAAGATAAGATCTGATAAAGGCACTGAGTTAATTAACTCATACATCAATGAGTATTGCACATCTAATGGAATAGCTCATGAAACCTCAGCAGCTAGAACTCCCCAACAAAATGGAGTTGCAGAAAGAAGAAATAGAACTTTAAAAGAAGCTGCTAGAACTTTAATTGCTGATTCAAACTTACCTAAGAGGTTTTGGGCTGAAGCTATAAACACTGCATGCCATACTCAAAATAGATGTTTGATCACTAAGGGGCAAGGCAAAACCCCCTATGATCTCTGGAAAGGAAGAATGCCTAAAGTGTCATACTTTCATATATTTGAAAGCCTTTGACAGCAAAGCTGATGAGGGAGTATTTCTTGGATACTCTCAAATCAGTAGAGCTTTCAGAGTCTACAACTAGAAAACCCTTATAGTGGAAGAGACACCTCATGTTGTGTTTGATGAGTCTATCTTTGAGATCAGGAATGATCATTTTGAACTTGAGGAAATCACACAGAGGACAACCAGATTAAGCCTAAAAGACAAAGACACTGAATTCATAGATGTTGTCCAAGCCAATCTGCCTGAAAAACCCACATTGTACAACAATCCTGAAGGCAATCTTCCTGAGACAAATAGAAATGGTGAACTGAATGAACCAATCCCAGTTCACATCCAGGTAACAACTACCAATGAAGAAGCAGTTCCTGCTGAGGTAGTTAATGGGTCAAATAATCAAGGGGGAACTCAAAATGTTGAAAATGCCAATGTCCCTGACATTGAGGACAACACCCCTGATTATGATCCTGAATTAGATCCTGCATTAAATTATCCTGAATTCTATGATCAAAATGACTCACCTTCAGTAGAGGACAACTCTACTGAAGAGATCAGGAAAAGAAGGACTTGGTTGTCTGACCACCCTACTGATCTGATACTTGGTGATCCAAGTATAGGAGTCAGAACCAGAAAGTTTCATGGTGAAAGTGCTATGTTCTGTTGTTTCTTGTCAGAGCAAGAACCAAGTGATATTGAGGAAGCACTTCAAGATGCCAATTGGATCACAGCCATGCAGGAAGAACTGAACCAATTCACCAGAAATGAAGTATGGGAGCTGGTGGATAGGCCTTCACATCAAGATGTTATTGGAACAAAGTGGGTGTTCAAGAACAAGAAAAATGAAAATGATGTGATTGTCAGAAACAAAGCAAGACTAGTGGCAAAAGGGTATTGCCAACATGAAGGCATTGACTATGATGAGACATTTGTACCTGTGGCAAGGCTAGAAGCAATAAGGCTCTTTCTAGCCTATGCAGCCCACAAGAGGTTCAAAGTGTACCAAATGGATGTCAAGAGTGCCTTTCTGAATGGAGTCTTAAAAGAAGAAGTCTATGTGGAGCAACCACCAGGTTTTGAAGTTGGAAACCAAGTATACAGACTCAAGAAAGCTCTATATGGACTCAAGCAAGCTCCTAGGGCTTGGTATGACACACTGTCACAATTCCTCTTGGATCATGGATTCACCAAGGGAACTGTGGACAGAACTCTCTTCAGAATCTCTGAAGGAGAGGACATCTTGCTTGTCCAAATTTATGTAGATGACATAATTTTTGGATCCCCTAATGAGAAGCTATGTGAGAAATTCTCCAAGCTCATGCAAAGCAAGTTTGAGATGTCCATGATGGGGTTGATGAATTTCTTTTTGGGTCTACAAGTCAAGCAATCTAAAGAAGGAATCTTCATCAACCAAGCTAAGTACACCAGAGAAATGATCAAGAAGTTTGGGTGTACAACTAGCAAGCCAGTAAGGATCCCTATGAACACAAATTGGAAGATGGATCCTGATGAGAGTGGTATTCCAACCAACTCTACTGAGTATAGAGGAATAATTGGTTCACTCCTCTATCTCACTGCCAGCAGACCTGATATCACCTTTGCAGTAGGTGTTTGTGCAAGGTTTCAAGCAAATCCTAAGAAAAGCCACCTTGAGGCTGCAAAGAGGATTTTGAGGTATCTCAAAGGCACTGAAAATCTAGGCCTTTGGTACCCTGCTGATGACAATATTGAGCTAACTGGCTACTCAGATGCTGATTATGGAGGATGTAGGATTGACAGAAAGTCCACCTCAGGGACTTGTCAATTCTTGGGCAACAAACTCATATCTTGGTTCTCCAAGAAACAAAATACAGTGGCCACCTCCACCACTGAAGCTGAATATGTTGCTGCTGGAAGTTGTTGTGCTCAAATACTTTGGTTAAGACAACAACTCAGAGACTACAAAGTCAACTCTACTGAAGTGCCAATTTTCTGTGATAACAATAGTGCCATTGCTATTTCACAAAATCCTGTCTTGCACACAAGATGCAAACATGTGGACATCAAGCATCACTTCATTAGAGATCATGTGGAGAAGAAGGATATCAAGTTGGTAAAAATTCACACAGACCATCAAAAAGCTGATATACTAACTAAGCCACTTGCAGAGGCAAGATTCCTGGAATTATCAACAGAGTTGGGACTTCTTGATCCAGGGAAGCTGGAAAAATGAGTCCAAAGAAGTTCATTGATTGAAAGGGAAATAAACTCAAACTTCAGCAGACTTGGTCAAGTCTACTGAAAATCAGAAATATGACCTTACTTCTTCAGGACACTTGTCCATTAACATTCAGGACCCTTGTCCACTTCTCTTCAGGACACTTGTCCAAGTGGGGTCAGATAAGTTGTCCCAGCTATCAAACCAAATCTTGGTATGATAAGCACCTATTTTTGGTGATCAATACCTATTTCGAAATCTGTCCCATTGAGATATAGTTTTCACCTTTCTGGGATTTAATTTGTCTCCCACTCAAAAGGTCACTTTTCATGCATTAAATGCCAAGATTTAACTCTTGTTTGCATTAAACTTTTTGGGACATGATCTATCTCGAAAAACCCCCAGCCTTAAACAAACATTAAAAACCACCCACGTTTTGAATAAAACAGTTATTTCACTATTACATTGGTTTTTGACCATTGGATCGAAAATGGACAACTCCCCTAAAATCAATCCTAGCCGTCCATTTTGGATTTCCATTTTTGCTCATCTTTGAATTGCTTCAAGACCTTACCAACTCATTGACAAACATTCTTTTTAGAATATTCACAAGTCTTAAGATCTCCACAAACACTTCTTCCCCAAGTATTCGAAACCCTAACTCATTTTTTTTTTCAAACTCTCTCAAAGCTCTCTCTGCAAATTTTAATGGCCCCCAAAGTTAGACCTGAGATGCTTGTTGATTTCTCTAACAAGGATCTAGACCTGGATTTTGGCTACTTAAGCAATAAACACAATCTTCATTTTGAGCCAATAGTATCCTTTGAGAATGAGGATCCTGAAATCACACCAACCTTGAGATGGTTGAGGAGAGCTGGACTTCAAAAGTTCATGGAGGAAAGACCAAGCTCTTGCTTGGAAAGCTACATGGCAGAATTCTTTGCCTTCCTCAAGTGGAGAGGCAACCCTGAAGATGGTGAAGTATCAACCAGACTATCTTACACAGCAGAAGGAGAGGAAGAAGAGAGATTCCACAGAGTAAAATTCTCCTCAGAAGATCTGGAAGGAGCTTTTGGACTGCCTTATGAGGGAAGGAATCCAGAAGCTTATGGCACTGGCCATGAAGATGAGATAGCCCAAGAATGGCTATTAGTTCCAGGCCCTCTCTCCTCAACTCAAAACAAGAAAACTCTCAAGCCAGAGTTTCTCAACCTTTTTGAGGTAGTTGCTAAGAGCCTCTTAAGCAACACTGGAAGCTTAGAGCAGGTTAGTCATCCAAGGATCAGAATCATGGCTGCCATCATTGATGCCAGTGATAAGGGCATTAAATTTGATTGGAGGACCTTCATCATGTCTGAGATGATGAAGGAGAAGGCAAAATTCAAGGTGAAAACCCACAATAAGGTGGTGCTAGAAGGGAAAATCAAGTATTGCACCAGGGCAAGCCTGTTGATTGAGAGGTTTTCCCACTATTCCCAGATGCAGACCTTTACAAAGCCCCTCCCAGCCCAGAAGATCCTGTTCAGAAAACTTAGCAAGAAAACTGAACAGAGAAGGATGCTCATGGTCAAACCTGCTGAAGAACAGGAGGAAGAGAAGCCTAAGATGAAAAAGAGAACAAAAGCCAGGGCTGTCAAAACAAGAAAGATGTCTCAATTGTCTTCAAGAGAAGCCTCAGGAGCATCAGCTGAAGTTGATGCAGTGGCAGAAGAGGGAGTGAGTGTGCCTTCTGACCACTCAGAAGAGTTGAGGAGGAAGTACAATGAGACTAGGCAAAAGAAGAAGGGTGATAAGAGAATCAGGGAAGTTGTCCCTGAGAAGGAAGGAAGTGGAAGTGGAAGCAGTAGGGCCAGCAAGAGAAGGGCCAAACCTACTGAGAAGGTGTTGGAGCTTCAAGAAGAAAGGTCTCTTCAATTGGCTCTAAGGGAGAGCAGAGCTGAAAGCAGGACCAAATCCATGTCAAGGACTAATTCTTCTGGTTCTGGAACTCCAGAATCCAAAGTCCCTGAAAGTCAACCTATAGAGGCCAACCCCCCTGAAACTCAGTACCTTGAGCCCAACTCCCCTGAAACCCATGTCACCCCTTCCAACCAACCCATTACCCCTGTAAATCTCACTAAGAGATATTCTCCAGAAGGGAATGTGCAAAGAAGTGGCATTGATGTGCTTGCTGATTTAGCAGTAGATGAGACAAGACTCATGTCTCCCCTTGACTCATCCATGCTCAATTATTCAAAGCTCTTAGAGCATGCACTCAATGAGCCAACCCCCCTGAGTAAAGCCCCTTCAGACCCATTGCTCTCAAAAGCAACTGAAGATCCTTCTACTGCACCCAACCCTTCTGAAGCCAACATCCCTGAACTTAATCTGCCTGAAGCTCTATTAGGAGAACCCAGAGCCAACTCCCCTATAACCCAAAGTCCCCACTCAAGTGGAGATGAGGAGGAGTATACTTATGAAAGTATGCTCAGAGGAGGAGCCAAGGCTACTGTGGACAGTTTGTATCCACAACTTGCTGAATTTCCAAGAATTCAGAAGGCCTTTCAAGATTTAAGGATGCTTGTTGATGTGAAAGACAAATCCTTGATGGAGATATCACAAGTCATCCAAGATAAGGGTGCAAACTGGTGGCAGATAGAGGAAAACAGATTATTACACTTTGCTGGAGTTTCAAAGACAAGATTTCTCATTGATGAGGAGATTTTTGCAAAGTTGGTAGCTGATAAGATTGAGGAGGAGATAGAAAGAAAAGCCAAGGGAATCAAACACCCTGACAGTAGCTCCAATGATGATGATTCCCCTGATGATCCCTCAAACCCTTCAAATCCCAACCCTCCTGAAACCCCTCAAGCCAACCTCCCTGAACTCTTTCAACCTAAGTCTTCTATAGCAGACAGACTTTCAAACCCTCCTAAAACCTATCATAGGAAAGGCTCTGTATCTTCAGAGGTGTTGACCAAGGGTGGTAACACAACCAAAGACACATCTGCCAATGAAGGTTCTTCTGAACCCAAGGCACAGCCTAAAGATGTTGAGGTTCCTGTACTAGAGGCTAGTTTGATTAAGGCCTATTCAGTGTCAGAAGAGTTGGACACTGATCAGCCCTTAATCATTCAGGATGACTCAGTGGCTGCTGAGATAAGCACTGTGATCTCCTCACAACTGCCATCTTTGAACCCTGTTAAGGGTGAAGATGCTGCAGGTTTAGGAGAAGGAGTTGAAAAGGAGAGAATAGTTGAAAAATCAGAGGGAGTTGAGGATGAAAGAGAGGTAGTCATCACTAATATAGTGAGTGTACCACCATATGAGGGTGGAATAAGTGAGGAAGGACAGGTTATTCTTGAAGTCAAATCTGAACTTCAAGAATCCCTTGATGAGAGGAGGCTTGATTCCTTGAGTGAGAACATTATTAAAGAAGGGAGAAAAGAACAAGTTGAAAATGAGAAGAAGACTGCTGATGTATCAGAGTCTTATACAAAAGAAATTGAGGGTGATGAGTGCTTATTTCCTAACTTGTTTGACTTGTCTGATGTTGCAGGTATTTCTCTTGATCAAATTTTTGCAGATGAATTCCTAACAGATGCACCTATCCAAGTAGATTCAGGCTCAGCTCAGGCCTTACTTGGAATGCAATCAGAGAAGTTGGACTCCTTGGCTCATCAAGTCCAATCTGCTCATGCTGAAACTTCAGGAACCTTGAATGAGCAAGGAAGGACTCTAGCGTCTGTAGAAATGAGGCTCACTGGCTCTGAAGATGTTGTGCTACCAACCCTTGAGGCAAGGATCAGTGGTGTGGAATCTGGTCTCCAAACCATCTCCACTGAAGTTCAAAATGCCAAATCAACCATGGAAGCCATCTCAGAGGAGGTCAAGAAAGAGCAAAAGCTGCTGAGAGACAATCACAATGCCAATGTCAAAGCTCTCAGGCTAACTGTCAAACAGGCTATTGGAAAGAAGACTGCACTGCAAAAGAGAAGAGCTGAAGAGCAAAGGCTAGCCATGGTGAAGGCAGCCTCTGAAAAGTTTTCCCAAGAGGTATTGGCCAACATTGCTGAAGGTGCAGTGGCCAACCTCACTGAGCTTCTTCAAGCCCAACTGGATACATCTCTGAGAGCAACCTTGGAGGAGGTTGTCCAACAAAAGATGAAGCCTGTTCTAGCTTTTCTTAGCTTGAGCAATGATAAAATGCAAGATATACATGATGAAAATGTGTATTTGTTGGAAGAGATGAAGTCCCTAAACCAGGCCCAATCCCTGATGGCCTCAACAATGAGTGACCTCAAGCCCCAGTGTTTTGATGCTGCCAAAAAGGGGGAAAGGGAAAGAGCTAGAGCAAAAGGTGCCTTAGTGATTGGGAGCCCAGTCAAAGGGAAAGACAACATTGCTGAAGGAAAAGGCAAAGAGCCTGAAGTACTGAATTTGGAAGAATTAAATGAAGAAGAGCAATTAGCACTTGCTTTGAAGAATTCTATGGCCTCAGCTCAAGAAGAAAGGATGAGGTTACAACAAAGACCAGGTGGTGAAGTATCAGGTTTGGACAAGAGTGCTGAAGATGTCCAAACTAGAGGAAAGATCAAGAAGGCTCAAGGAAAGAAGAGACAAGTTGAGAAATTCACTGACTTTCCTAGCAGCCTTGATCTTCCACCTGAATTCAGAATTGATGAAGATGAGCCTACATCAAAGAAAGCCAAAACTGCTGAAGAGCCCAAAGCTGCTAAAAAGGACAAGTCTTCTGAATCTGGCAAAACTACTGAAAGTCCCAAGTCCACTGAAGACATTGAAGAATTATTTGCTGAAGGATTTGGACCTGAACCCAACAAGAAGACAACAATCCTAGCCCATGATCCATCAAAGCTGTTTCATGAAGGGTATGGCAAAGACCCTGAAACACAACAGAAATTGGCCATGATGAGAGCCCAAGATAAAATGGATCTGATGGAAGAAGCCAACAGAGCAAGAGATGAGAGAAGAGCAAACTTTCAGAGACCAAGAAGGAGGAGAGCAACTTATAGCAAGATGAAGCCTCAGCTTCTAATCCCAATGGACACCAAATATCCACACTTGGATAAATGGGTGCCAATTCAACTGAATGATACATGGGAAGAGGCCAAAAGGGAGTTTGTCTATGACTATTATGTCATTGACAGATGGAATGGAGGAGATGCAAACTCTGCCTTCACTGAGTTCATGCTAGAATACTACAGAGAGTTGTATCAACAACTTCTTGCAGCTGCTGACATTGCAAGAATTGAACTCACAGCTCCCAAGCCAATCATATACATGCCTCCAAAGCTTGAAGGATGGATTGACCAAGCAAGAATTTTGAGAGAATTCACTGAGATCCTTAAGCTAAACAAGATGGTTCTTGGACCTAAGGGAACCAACCAAGAAGTCATGGCATTGAAAAGAAGAGTGTGGGCACAGTATGGAATGCTGCCACCCCCTGAGGATGATCTTTGAAATGGCTAAGTCTTCTGACCTTTCTTGATTGATCAACTATGCTAAAATATGGTCAAGATTGCTGATGTGGTGTGCTAATCTGTCTGCTCTGATCTGTTATGGATTGCTCTGATACAAGCTCTGTGCTCTGATGCTGAAAATCTTATTTATGTCCTGAATTGTTAGAATGAAATGCTCTGATGTATTTAAGTGTTATTGATTCATGCTCTGATATGTTAATTTCAACTATCAACATGCTTGTAATGATCTTTGAATGAATGATAGTTGAACTTATTTTTGAATCAAGAAACACTAATCTCTCTATGTCTATCTTGAAACCTACTTGCAACAAAAACAGTGAATACACTAACACATTATCTTTTCAGGAATATTGACCCTAGTCATGTCTTCTGAAGATACATGTAATAGGTGTAGACAGGTCACTTTTGCTTAGACAGTGTAGGTTTTGGCATCATCAAAAAGGGGGAAATTGTTGGGAATAAAATGAGATATGTTTTGATCTAATACCAAAACCCCCTGAGACATGCCTAAGTCAAGATAAACATGTTCTAGAAATGTTAGAACATATAGAATATAGGCTAGATGAGAAGCTGAAGTGTTAGGCAGCTCTTAGACAAATAGATGCACAATTTGAGGGGGAACCTACTTTTAAGATGATCAAGATCAAGTCCCCTCAAGGCTCAAAATTCTGGAACAATCACTTAAGAACAAGGACACTCTATGGAAAACCAAAAGCTCTGATCAGGAGAGTTGTCCAAAGAAGTTGTCCATATGCAAGAACAAGCTTACCTAGCTCAAAAGGACAAGGCTACTCAAAAGCCTTTGATCAGGAGAGTTGTCCAGAGAAGCCAACTCTATGTGTAAAATACTCTGATGCTAAAAGACCAAATATGCTGATCAGAAGAGTTGTCCAGAAGAGTTGTCTCAGCAAGATTGAATCAGAACAGAAACTCTAAAGGTTGAAGGTCAACTATGCTGAAAAATTAAGGACAACCATACCCTAAAGAAATGCAATATGCCAAGATCATCTTGGAGTGAAATAAAGGGAAAGAGCCAAGTCATCTGAAGAAGAGCAAGCCAACCTTGCTGAAAAGCAAAACTGCTGATAGTGATAAGGAGAGTTGTCCAGATGATAAGGAATGTTGTCCTATCATTGGATCAACCTTCAGAAGCCATGTCCAAGTCCTAACAAGAAGTCAAACATTGGGAAAAGTGCTGCAGAATAAAGACAAAGTCTTACAAGCCGTTTATTACCCAAATGAGGACATGTCACTATCAAGAATCTGTCTTCCAGTTTGAAGAACTCAAGGAAGACATTTATAGCAACTTGGGGCTGCCTCTCCAACGGGCAAATCCTCCATTTTGTCTATAAATACAGAAGTGTGAAGACCATTTGAGAGAACCTCAACCTTGACAAGAATATCCAACTATCCTACAAGTTGACAAGTGCTCTCAAGCTTTCAAAGAGACTATCTTAGTCTTTATACACTTCTTCTAAGCTGAACCCAATTGTATATTCATACACAAGCTTAGAGAGATATCCTATCCTTATACCTTGATCTTCATTGTAAAGGATATCTCATTAGTTGGAACCTTACTTCAACCCTTAACCCTTTCAAGTGAGAAAGTGAGAAGGTTGTAGTAGTAGAAGTGGTAGGAGCTGACTGTTGAGAGAAGAACAGTTCAGTTCTGAGTTGAGAAGAGGGTACTAGGACTCTAGACATCCTAGGGATCAATTCACCAAGGAGTGGTGTTCTTGATCAAGTGCACCTTGGCACTATAAAACAAGTTAATTCCAAGAGTGAAGGAATTATCCTGTTAAATCAGGGAAAATGGATGTAGGAGCTTGAGTCTCTGAACCACTATAAACTCTTGTGTTGATTTACTTTACAAGTACTTACATTCACTCAACACTGCACACAAAACTGATCTTTCAAAGTACATATTCAAAGACTGTGCAAAACTGATTTGGACAACTTCCCTGAAGCTTAACTAGACTGTTTTGGATTGGGAAAGTGATTTCAGAAATTAAAGGAGTCTAAACTTAAAGGGCCAACCACTATTCCGCACATATAACTCCCCTAGATAGTTATTCAACTAAGTACTCAATAGTACTTAGTAGTCTGATTATCTTAGAAGAGTTAATCTTCTTCAGCAGAGTTGTCCAAGACAACCTTGCTGAACTCTGGTTTGATCAAATTAGCAAAAGAATTGCATACAAGTGTATTCCCCCCCCCCCCATACACTTGTTATATACTCCTTTCTGGACCAACAGCCATGTTGTCCAATCCTTGAACAGCAGGTGGGGGAACATCATTGTTGTTGGCCATGGCTTAAGAATAAGATGTCAGTCAGATGATAAGATTTCAGATAGATCAGTTCAGTGACCACACCAAATATGTGATTTTGAAAATCAAGATGGATTTTCAGAAGCAGTGGTCTTTGAACCCCTGCTCTGATACCACTTGTTGGTCCTGAAAGGAGTATATAACAAGTGTATGGGGGGGGGGAATACACTTGTATGCAAATTCTTCTCAACTTTGATCAAACCAGAGTTCAGCAAGTTTGTCTTGGACAACTCTACTGAAGAGATTAACTCTTCTAAGATAATCAAACTACTAAGTACTATTAAGTACTCAGTTGAATAACTATCTAGGGGAGTTATATGTGCGGAATTAGTGGTTGGCCCTTTGATTTAAACTCCTTTAAGTTCTGAAATCACTTAGTCAAATAATCCAGTTTTCAGGGAAGTTGTCCAATACAGTTTTGCACAGTCTTTGAATATAAGTTCTTTTGAAGATCAGTTTTGTGTGCAGTGTTGAATGTATGAAAGTTCTTGAAAGTAAATCAACACAAGAGTTTATAGTGGTTCAGAGACTCAAGCTCCTACATCCACTTTCCCTGATTTAACAGGATAATTCCTTCACTCTTGGAATTAACTTGTTTTATAGTGCCAATGTGCACTTGATCAAGAACACCACTCCTTGGTGAATTGATCCCTAGGATGTCTAGAGTCCTAGTACCCTTTATCAACTCAGAACTGAACTGTTCTTCTCTCAACAGTTAGTTCCTACCACATCTACTACTACAACCTTCTCTCTTTCTCACTTGAAAGGGGTAAGGGTTGAAGTAAGGTTCCAACTAATGAGATATCCTGTACAATGAAGATCAGTGTATAAGGATAGGATATCTCTCTAAGCTTTGTATGGATATACAATGAGGTTCAGCTTAGAAGAAGTGTTTTGAAGACTAAGATAGTCTCTTTGAAAGCTTTGAAAGCACTTTGACTTGTAGGATAGTTGGCTTGGTAGTTGGTGCTTCAAATGGTCTTCACACTTCTGTATTTATAGAAAAATTTGAGGATTTTCCCGTTGGAGAGGCAGTCTCAAATTGCTATAAATTTCTTCCTTGAGTTCTTCAAACTGGAAGACAGTTTCTTGATAGTGACATGTCCTCATTTGGGTAATAAACGGCTTGTAAGACTTTGTCTTCATTCTGCAGCACTCTTCCCAATGTCTGACTTCAAGATTCACTTGTTAGGACTTGGACATGGCTTCTGAGGTTTGATCCAATGATAGGACAACATTCCTTATCAAATGGACAACTCTGCTTATCACTATCAGTAGACTTTGCATATCAGCATAGTTGGCTTGCTCTTCTTTAGATGACTTGGCTCTTTCCCTTTGCTTCACTTGGAATTGATCTTAGCATCATTCTTTGAAGGCTTTAGGGTGTAGTTGTCTTCAGCATGGTTGGTTTTCAAGCTTCAGAACACTTGTTCTGGTTTAATTGTGCTGAGACAACTTTTCTGGACAACTCTTTTGATCAGCATATATGACCTTTGAGCTTCAGAACCTTTGTTCTTGCACAGAGACAACCTCTCTTGACAACTCTCTTGATCAGAGCATTTGAATAAACTTGGCCTTTTGAGCTTTAGTACCTTTGTTCTTGCTTTAATTGAGCAGAGACAGCTTCTCTGGACAACTTTCCTGATCAGAGCATTTGGTCTTCAATAGACTTAGAGATTGTTCTAGAATTTGAGCCTTGAGGGGACTTGATCTTGATAATCTTCAAAGCATATGTTCCCCCTCACATTGTGCATCTAATCATCTAAGAGCTGCCTAAACATTTCAGCTTCTCATCTAGCCTTATACTGTGTGATCTAACAGCTTTAGAGCACAATCAATTTTGACTTGGCATGTCTCAGGGGGTTTTGGTATTTAATCAAAACATATGTCATTTTATTCCCAACAAAGCCACAAATCCGAAAAGAAGAATCAAAGGCTACTACAAAGAGAAGTTTTACTTTTCATTTTAAGTTTGTACTGTGTAAACAAGTGTGCTAGTTACTTGTGTAATTACTAGTAGATCGAAGATATACCTGGAGGTATAATCGACAAGATCAAAGTCTTAGTCTTGGGACTTTAAGCCACAAGAAACTCAAGAAGGAAGAGTTAATAAAACATCACGACTGGAGTTGTGAGAGTGGATGTAGACAGTTGTCGAACCACTATAAATCTTGTGTTCTTTACTTTCTGTTTTGATTATCTGTTTAATATTTGTTTAACCAAGAACAGTAAAGTTTACTAAGTAAAGATCTAAACATAAGTTGAGTATAAAACTGAGAACTGAAGTACTGATCTGAGATTAAGAACAGTATTGTTCAGAACACTATTCCGCATTAAACTCTGATATTTTGAAAGATTTTAAAAAGTCTATTCACCCCTCCCCTCTAGACTTTTTCTAGCTTACTCAATCTTAACTCAACTTTGGGAACAACAACGCTTAAAAACAAAAGATTTGAGTTCTTACGCAGAAGAACGTGTTATTACAACTACTATTTCAGCAAAGTAACAACAACAGAAGCTTAAAAACAGAAATACATGGAGATCAAACTCTAAAATATGTCTCGAATACCGCAAATATTCAAGAACACGAAAATAAATAAAATACGTAAACGATGCTCTAAGCGGTATATCTACTGATTAAAACCTGAAATAAGGAGTTTGCAAGCCGATCGCTCGATGATCGGTCGAAACTGAGATGAAGAACACGTAAAAGGACCCCTCCTTCTAGCGCCAAATGTTGTACGTGCTTTGAACGGATGATCTAGATGTGGGCTTTTGTAAGCACTAAACAAACATATATTTATGATCGGGGTTTATTACGTGCTTATGCGGATTAATATGATGATCTTAATGAAGAACAGTGAAGAACACAAGAAATAGCTTCTTGGAGAAGCTAAAATTTTGAGCTTGGGAAGTGTATTGTTTTGGGTTGGGTGAGAAATGTTACTTGAATCTTACAAATGAGCCTTTTAGGCATTATATAGTAGTTTTTGGGGCTGCCCGCCCTTTACACGTGGCATGCCCTCACTGGACCTGAACTTCTGCCCGAAAAGGTGATGGGACGGCGCATTTAATGCTAAACCGCCTCTGTGGTCATCCTCGGCGGAGACGAGGAGCTGGGCCACGGTGGTCGCCGGAGGACCTGGTCGTCCAGAGAGGTGGTCGCAACACCTTCGAGGAAGGTGGTCGCCACGCCCTATGCTGTCTCCCATGGCTTCAACACTTGTCTTCTCTAGCTAAGTAAATGTAATATCCCTAAATTTTATAATGTATATAATTATTTATTAAATTTATTTTAAGACTATTTAAATTTATTTTAAGACTATTTTAAAAGTTTTAATCTCAAGTCCAATTAAGCCCAACCCTAAAAATCATTATATATATATATATATATATATATATGAGACTTACCCCAATCGTTTTACATAAAGAAAATACTATTATCAAATTAGGGTTTCTCTTCAACCAAAAAAAGGCGCGGTACTCTCTTTATTCTCAATTCTCTTTTCTTTTATCTTTTTCTGTTTTCAGCATGGTAAAACTATTTATCGTCTCTGCTAAATATGATTTAGATTACTCAAATTAATTTATGATTTTAATCGGTAGAGAATATAATGCTAAATCCTTTTATTTTAAAGACCAAAATATTTGTTTGTAATAGTTTTTAATATATATTTCTTGTCCAAATTGTTGTCGGCGATCGATCGTATATAGTTTCTTTATCAGGTTGCTTTTAATAATTTTAAATTACTAGTTTTTGTTAAATATGAAAGATCTGTAAGCTTTTAAACTCTAATAATTCTATTCCATCAAAAGTTAGTTTCACATTCCATTGATTTTGATCATAATTTAAAACGTTAATTTAGCCTTTAATTAGATTAAATTTTATATATAATTATAATGTCAGGTTGTGTAATCGCCGACTAATGGGATAGGAGAAACATATCCCCTATATACTAATAGGGAGTTTAAATTGATGATGTGTCATTTTGTGGTTAATTTGGCTTATTTGTCATTTTGTGGTTGATTTGGCTTATGTGTCATAATTTAATGAAGTTGCAAATTTTAAAACGTATGATGTGTAATTAATTTATTGGTTGAGTAAGATATGATTCATAAACTATTTCCAAATCCCCTTATATACTAATAGGGAGTTTAAATTGATGATGTGTCATTTTGTGGTTAATTTGGCTTATGTGTCATTTTGTGGTTGATTTGGCTTATGTGTCATAATTTAATGAAGTTGCAAATTTTAAAACGTATGATGTGTAATTAATTTATTGGTTGAGTAAGATATGATTCATAAACTCTTTCCAAATATTATATTCTTATTGAGAAAATTTCATTTTACGTCCAGTAACTTAGACCTAATCCAGAATATATCCTTTAAGTTTTCACATTTTCAATTTACGTCCTAGGTTGTCCAATTTACATCCTTTTGGGTCCAATTTACGTCCTTTCCACCGGAAAATTGGAAATCCGGTCAAATTTTTCAATTTACATCCTTTATGTTTGAAAATTATAAATTAATAATTAAAAAATTCTGAAAATATCATTAAAATTAAAAAATCTCATTAAAACCTTATATATTGTGTAAAATAAATATAGAAAATCTAAAAATTTTATAAATTCTACATTCAAAAAATCTGAAAATGTGTAAATTTTTTTTTTCTAAAAACTCATAAAAATAAAAAAATCTATAATTTCCACAATTCAAAAATCTGAAAATGTGTAAATTAATTTTTTTTTTCTAAAAACTCATAAAAATAAAAATATCTATAAATTAAAATTTAAAAAATGTTTAAAATAAAAAATTCCACAACTGTAAAAATATCGTGAAAATGAATTTGGGACGGTTCCAAAATCGATCAAGGTGTGGAACTTCCACTCAACCTCGACGGTGAGTTGGAAAATCTCGTGGGACCCAAATTTTTTTGGAGTTCGAGCAAAACTTTAATGGTAGACGAGTTTGAATCAAGTCTGATTTTTAATGAAATTTTAATAATTTTTATTATTCTTATTAGATTTTTAGAATTAGTATTTTTTTATCTACACATTTTTAATAAATTAATGAGATTTTTAGAGTGTTTAGAAATTTTAATGAGATTTTGAATTTCTTAATTTTTAAAATACACCTTTTCCATTCTTTGAATTGTAGTATTTTTTATTTTTTGTATTTTTAAAATTTTAGAATTTTTTTTATTTTTATTTTACACATTTTATAATTTGTAATGATAATATCGAAATTTTAGTGATATATTTTGAATTTTATTTTACACATTTTATATTTTTTAATTTTAATGAGATTTTTGGATTTTTAATGATACTTTTATAGATTTTTTATATCTTTAATGGAATTTTTAGAAAATTTTAATTATTAAATTTTAATTTTCAAACTTAAAGGACGTAAATTGGACTATTTGGCCGGAATCCCAATTTATTCCTCACATTCCGTTGAGTTTTAAAATTTTCCGGCGGAAAGGATGTAAATTGGACCATAAAGGACGTAAATCGAAAAAGTAAAAATTTAAAGGATATATATTGGATTAGGCCTAAGTTACAGGACGTAAAATGAAATTTTCTCATTCTTATTATTTTAACATTGACTAATTAATTAAATTAATTTTTATTTTATTTACTTAACTTTATTGTAGTATTCATTTTATTCTTTAGTTTAATTTATTTTAGAACTATTTAATGTTCTTCTGAGTAAAATACAATCTAAAATTTATTTTTATTGGGGTGTACAATTCTTTATTTAATTAGTTATTAAATTGTATTTTATAATTACTTTTATCTTATATCTCAAGTAATTTTTTCTGCAATTATTTTAAATTTATTATAAGTTTAATGCATTTAAAAAATAGAGCTCAAAAATATATATGTAAAACTTGTTATATAATTTTATACATAATATTTATTATATAAATAATTACTATATTATTTTACAAGATTAACAAATTTGTTATATAAACACAATACACTACTTCTATAGTATATAATCCCCTTATATACTAATAGGGAGTTTAAATTGATGATGTGTCATTTTGTGGTTAATTTGACTTGTGTGTCATTTTGTACGTGGTTAATTTGGCTTATGTGTCATAATTTAATGAAGTTGTAAATTTTAAAAAGTATGATGTGTAATTAAGTTATTGGTTGAGTAAGATATGATTCATAAACTCTTTCCAAATATTATATTTTTATTATTTTAACATTGATTAATTAAATTAATTTTTATTTTATTTACTTAACTTTATTGTAGTATTCATTTTATTCTTTAGTTTAATTTATTTTAGAACTATTTAATGTTCTTCTGTGTAAAATACTATCTAAAATTTATTTTTATTGGGGTGTACAATTCTTTATTTAATTAGTTATTAAATTGTGTTTTATAATTACTTTTATCTTATATATTAAGTAATTTTTTCTACAATTATTTTAAATTTATTTTAAGTTTAATGCATTTAAAAAATAGAGCTCAAAATATATATGTAAAACTTATTATATAATTTTATACATAATATATTTATTATATAAATAATTACTATATTATTTTACAAGATTAACAAATTTGTTATATATACACAATACACTACTTCTATAGTATATAATCCCCTTATATACTAATAGTGAGTTTAAATTGATGATGTGTTATTTTGTGGTTAATTTGACTTATGTGTCATTTTGTGGTTGATTTGGCTTATGTGTCATAATTTAATGAAGTTGTAAAATTTAAAAAGTATGATGTGTAATTAAGTTATTGGTTGAGTAAGATATGATTCATAAACTCTTTCCAAATATTATATTCTTATTATTTTAACATTGACTAATTAAATTAATTTTTATTTTATTTACTTAACTTTATTGTAGTATTCATTTTATTCTTTAGTTTAATTTATTTTAGAACGATTTAATGTTCTTATGAGTAAAATACAATCTAAAATCTATTGGGGTGTACAATTCTTTATTTAATTAGGTATTAAATTGTATTTTATAATTACTTTTATCTTATATCTCAAGTAATTTTTTCTGCAATTATTTTAAATTTATTATAAATTTAATGTATTTAAAAAATAGAGCTCGAAAATATATATGTAAAACTTATTATATACTCCCTCCGTCCGCCTATAAGCTTCCCGTTACTTTTTGGCACAGAGATTAAGAAAAGTGATTAAATAATAAATATAGTACAAGTGATGTGATTGGAAGAAGGAGAGAGATAGAGAGAAAAAGTAAGATATAAAGTGATGTGTAAGAAAAAGTACTTACCAGAAAAGGTATGAGAAGCTTATAGGCGGACAGACAAAAATGGTAAAATGGGAAACTTATAGGCGGACGGAGGGAGTAATTTTATACATAATATTTATTATATAAATAATTACTATATTATTTTACAAGATTAACAAATTTGTTATATATACATAATACACTACTTCTATAGTATATAATACTAATAGAGAGTTTAAATTGATGATGTGTCATTTTGTGGTTAATTTGCCTTATGTGTCATTTTGTGGTTGATTTGACTTATGTGCAATAATTTAATGAAGTTGTAAATTTTAAAAAGTATGATGTGTAATTAAGTTATTGGTTGAGTAAGATATGATTCATAAACTCTTTCCAAATATTATATTCTTATTATTTTAACATTGACTAATTAAATTAATTTTTATTTTATTTACTTAACTTTATTGTAGTATTCATTTTATTCTTTAGTTTAATTTATTTTAGAACTATTTAATGTTCTTTTGAGTAAAATACAATCTAAAATTTATTTTTATTGGGGTGTACAATTCTTTATTTAATTAGTTATTAAATTGTATTTTATAATTACTTTTATCTTATATCTCAAATAATTTTTTCTGCAATTATTTTAAATTTATTATAAGTTTAATGCATTTAAAAAATAGAGCTCGAAAATATATATGTAAAACTTATTATATAATTTTATACATAATATATTTATTATATAAATAATTACTATATTATTTTACAAGATTAACAAATTTGTTATATATACACAATACACTACTTCTATAGTATATAGATGATGTGTCATTTTGTGGTTAATTTGCTTTATAAAATTAACTAACATAAGTGTAATTATTTTGTATAATTCAAAATATTATGTTAGTTAAATTTTTATATTATAATACAACATTATAATAAATAGGGTTAATTCTAAATAAATACACAACCTTTAGTCTCATATCAATTTAATCACGACCTTTACGATTATTGTAAAAATTCACAACCTTTCATTGTGTTGCAAATAGATACACATTTTTTTACTCCAGTCAACAATTGATGATGTGGTTTGCCGGATCTTGCCACGTCAGACATATTCTTTTTTATTTTCCACATCAGATTACATTTTATATAAATAAAAATAAAATTTTATAAAAATAAAAATAAAACTTTCGCTTCTTCCGCGTCTTTCTCAACTTCTCAAACTCAATACAATTCTTCTTCTACGTCTTTCTCATTCCTAAAAAATCAAAATCATAAAACCTAACACTTGGCAAAAAAAAATATATATATATATTGTTGGGTTTTAGCCCAAGTGTGGTGTTGGCCATTGGGCCTACACACAAGGGCCCAACTTGTTGATGCCCTAGTTCTTGGCAGCCTTCCTATATATTGAGTCACCCTCTCCATTAACGACGATACGCGTAATGTAGACGTGAGATTGGAGAGTGGAGAACAAGGGTGAAGTGCTACCCATCTTAGTGTTAGGTTATCTCCACTACAGTCCCGATACAATCCCACACTAGTCTGAGCCTGTTCGTATAACCCGCGAGTACGAGTGGCGACCGGCGGCACCGAAACCCAACAGTGGTATCAGAGCCTGGTTTCGCCGTTGGCCGCCTTGCCACCGTATCACTCGTCGGAATTTATTTCCGTTCGTCGTCTCCTTTAGATCGCTGCGTGGCCGCTGTCTTCGTGAGCCGCCGTGTGTCGCCGGCGACCAGCGCATTGCCGCCTCAGTGCGCAGCCCCCCGTAGTACAGATTCGCGCTCATTTCAGATCGAGCGCCGTCGCCGTTGAAGCTGTCTCTGTAACGCCGCCCTCCGCCGTCTTCGTGGGCGGAACCCTAGGTGCCTCCGCCGTTGACGCCTACTGCCGATAGCAGCGCCACCGCGTCGAGCTCCCCTTCGTGCCGCCGCCTCCGTGATCGGCGCCGTCCCTGCTCGCGATCAGATGCCGCCGGCGTGCAGCCTCCGTTCCGCCGTGAGTAAGTTTTTTGGGGGAGAGAGAGAGGTGAGTTTGATTTTCTTTCCTCCTTCTTCTGTGTTGTGCCGCTTGCTGCTGCTGTCATCAGGTAAGTTTTTTGTTTTGTTTCTGCTGTACAACTTCTTTAAGGCTAGTTAATTAATTTTAATTTATTTGAGTTGCATAGGTTCATTTGCTTTTTCCTGATGTAGGCATGTAGCTAATCTTAACTAGGTGTTATGGGCTGGAATTATGTTTGCAATGTGCTATGAGTATGTGCAATTTAATTTTGTTTGGTTTTATGCAGCAGGGGTATTTGCATTTAAATATGCTTTGTGTTTTGTTAGTCCCTGTTACTCGATGATTATCAGATCAAATTAATTTAGACTATGGGTTATGTGTTAATTATTTGGCAGTGGTTTAATTTGAGTTGCTTATATTATTTTAACCCTGTAGATTTTAGGATATCTTTGTGAGTCATGTCTCTTTGTGATTTTATTTACGTTTGTGTGCATCGTAAATGTTATTGCTTCCGCTTGTTCTCTGTGATATTTTTCTTTGTGGTCAGTGTCTTTGTGTATTCGTCCTTGTGAGGTTTCTTTGTGCAATTTTTTATTAATTGTCTTGGTGGTTAATTTCTTGATGCATGTAATTTGCTTTCTTGGTGTCTTTGTGGTTATTTTTCTTAGTGATTATGTCCCTTTGTGCTATTTGTTCTTTGTGCTTTGTGTCTTTGTGTTGCTCTGTGATTTCTTTGTGATGCATGAGTAGATGATGGGCCAGTGGGAAGGTGGGGGAATGGTTGCATGATTATACTTGTTGGTTTCGTGGGAATTATGAGTATATGTTTATATGTATGTGTGTTATGCATGACTTCATACATTGTGGTTTCATGTTTTCCCCCTACCCCATTTTCATCTAGTTGCATGTTAGTGTCTTGAGCATGTTTATTGAGCTTTGTGTCTTGATCTTTGTGTGATCATGAATGATTGATTGTTTCTTGGTGTTTGGAGATCATTCCTAGTAAGGTGGAGTGATTTCGTCTTTGTGAGTTATGTATACGTTATGATATCATGCCTTTGTGTCTTTGTGCGAGTCTTTGTGAATGCTCCAAGTGAGGTGGAGCATTGTCTTTGTGTGTTTTCTTTGTGGACTAACTTCTACGTACGTAGACAATTTTTGTGTTTTCTTTGTGTGTTGTCTTTTGCAGGTACATGGAAGTGGGTTGGGCAATGATGACAAAATTGTTTGTGGATTGTGGATTGTAGTCGGGGATGGCCAAAAAGGTGGAGAATTGTTGGGTTTTAGCCCAAGTGTGGTTTTGGCCATTGGGCCTACACACAAGGGCCCAACTTGTTGATGCCCTAGTTCTTGGCAGCCTTCCTATATATTGAGTCACCCTCTCCATTAACGACGATACGCGTAATGTAGACGTGAGATTGGAGAGTGGAGAACAAGGGTGAAGTGCTACCCATCTTAGTGTTAGGTTATCTCCACTACAGTCCCGATACAATCCCACACTAGTCTGAGCCTGTTCGTATAACCAGCGAGTACGAGTGGCGGCCGGTGGCACCGAAACCCAACATATATATATATATATATTGTAAAAAATTCTAGGTAGAAGGATATGATATTCAACCCTTGAAATGGTAGAAGGGTGTGGAAGATGAGTGAGAGAGGTTATGAGGAAAATCCTAGAAATTCTAGATTGAGATACAAATGATTTGCTCTGTATATAATGTAGTGGGCCACACACAAAAAAAAATTGTCCTAGTGCAAAGGACTTCAAAACACCATAGAAATTGCATGTAAGATTGTATTTATGGTCATGTGAAATGTCATGTTATTCCTTTCAAAAAAAATGTCAATGTTATATGTTTGTCATGTGATTCATGTTTGAAGAAAAAAAGGCAAACCAAGACATGAATGTATTAATAATATGAGAGTAAGTTTCTTATTTTATTAAATATTTGTATAACTTTCTCATAACTATATTGTTATATTCATTCTTCCAGACCTACGACGATTCAGTGAGGGGTAGAATAAGAGGTGGGAGCCTCCAACGACGATTCAGTGAGGGGTAGAATAAGAGGTGGAAGGAGTGGTAGTGGGAGTGACTTGGATACTTATAGCTTATAATTGTAAATGTTGTGTACATTACATGATCTAACTATGACTTTTAGTATGCTAAATATATTTTTTCAGAATATTTTCTAAAATATTTTTGTTGCAGTAATCATTAATGTTAAACACATTAATTACTAGAATATTTTCCTCTCCCGTAAACCATATAAATTGTAGTCCTCAAACTAGTTGAACAAAATTATTCAATAATTGAAGAATTCTTGAAAGATGAAGAAGAACTGATTTTGAAAAGGGGAGAAGAAGAACTTGATTGAGTTTGAAAATAAAAAAATTTGAGTTTGAGAAGTAGGGAGAAGGCGCAGAAGAGGCGGGAGTTTTATTTTTATTTTTTATAAAATTTTATTTTTATTTCTATAAAGTGTAATCTTAAAAATAAAAAAATAAAAAAAATATGTGTAATCTGACGTGGCAAGTTCCGGTAAACGACATCATCAATTGTTGACCGGAGAAAAAAAATGTGTATCTAATTGCAACACAATGAAAGGTTGGGGTTTTTACAATAATCGTAAAGGTCGTGATTAAATTGATATTTAAGACTAAAGATGGTGTATTTATTTAGAATTAATCCTAATAAATATAATTGAAATTTTTTTAACAAAATAATTATAATTCTGCGAAATCATTTTTTATAAAATATAATTATAAAAATATGAAAAATTAAATTAAGTAAATAAATAAAAAATTATTATTAAATATTTAAAAATATATTTAAAATTCCGTGTAATACACGATTCTACACTAGTATACAATATAATTTAGTTCTTTTTATATATATATATATATATATATATATATATATATATATTAATTAATTACATTAAATCTGATGGAAGTGGACGAGTTTATTTAATTAATTTGTAATAAAGAAAAGTACGTTTTGAGTAAGAGTATATGAGTGATGGTCTGTACCGTGAGCTTTATGAGTTTTGATTGATATTTTTCATCATTTTAATGTTAAGATTTATAAGAAGGTTTAATTTTATATTTACGGGAATGTTATAATGTCAACCGGTGGGCACTATTTTTTGTGCCCACCGCTTACGTGGCATGCCACATCATTATATATTTATATTATGTAATTTTAGATTATTTATTTATTTAGTATATTTTCCATAAAAATAGGAATAAAATCTTCCCTTATCTTTTATCCTATATTAAATTATATTTCCATGTAAATAGGAATAAAATATTTTCATTAACAAATTAAAAAATACGCATATCCTTCCAATTTTAATATTTTGGTCCCAATTTTTCAATTAAAAAATACGCATATCCTTTATATATATATTAAAAAAAATAGAGTTAATAACACAAAAAAACACTCTATACACACACCATAATTTTTAATACAAAAATAAATGTATATAAAATGACTAAGTAACACATACATTATTTTCTTCTATTATTAAATGAAACGTATAACTAAATTTAATGATAATATCATCATTTTATCAAATACTCATGATAAATAAATATATTTCAAATAAATTAATTAATTAGTTTGGAGTAGATGGAATTTATACTTTTTAGTAAATCAATTTTTAATACTAAACACATCCTAATTCTTTTCTATTTACCATTTATCCCTCAAAACAAATACAAATACAAATTGAATAAAAACTAAAAATATAATTTAAAATTCAACTAAATCATTAAAACTATAAATAAATTTAAAAAATTAATTCAAAAATATTCAATAATACGAAAAATTAAATAAAATTTGAAAATATTTTAATAAATTAACTAAACATTAAAAAATATTTAAATGAAAAAATCAATTAAATCCAAATAAAATCTAAAAATATAAAATAAATTAAATACTATTTATAAAATAATTAAATTTAAAATACCCTGATTCAAATTTTTTTAAAACTAAATAAAATAAAAAAATGAAAGAAAAATCAACTCAATCAAAAATTAATATTAAGAAAATTAAATAAAAAAATAAAATATTTATTTTTAATTGATTTTATTAAGTTACCTTTTTTAACGTTTTATTAAATACTTGTTTTTTTGATGATTTATTTTTTAATTTCAGATTCTATATAATTTCTAAGATTTTTTTCAAAAAAAAAATAATTAATTTATATAAATTAATTATTTTTTAAAGATTTAGTTAGTTTTTTAAAATACTTTAAATTTTAATTATTATTGTTTTCATATTTTTTCAAGTTAATTTTTAAAATTATTTTACATTTATTTTTGTATTTTAAAATTATGGGGTATGTATAAAATATTTTGAGGCTGAGACCGAAATATTAAAACTGGAAGGATATGCGAATTTTTTAATTTGTTAATGAAAATATTTTATTCCTATTTACATGAAAATATAATTTAATATAGGATAAAAGATAAGGAAATATTTTATTCCTATTTTTATGGAAAATATACCAAATAAATAAATAATCTAAAATTACATAATATAATGATGTGGCATGCCACGTAAGCGGTGGACACAAAAAATAGTGCCCACCGGTGAGCATTATAACATTCCCGTTTATATTTAATGCTAGGTGCCAATAATTGTGGCAAGAAGGTAGTGTCGTTTGCATCCATTTGATTCACTGCCTTCATTTTGAGGTGGGGATTTCTAATTAATTGTTTGTCATTATTAAATGTGATTTGTAATTTTATTGTTACTAATGTGAATTGTGTATGAGAAGATGAGAAGTTGAGACAAACAGGTCATTTGACCTTTATAAACGAGAAGTTGAGACAAACAGGTCATTTGACCTTTATAAACAAGAAGTTGAGACAAATCATTTGACCTTTATAAACGAGAAGTTGAAACAAACAGGTCATTTGACCTTTATAAACAAGAAGTTGAGACAAACAGGTCATTTGACCCTTATAAACGAGAAGTTGAGACAAACAGGTCATTTGACCTTTTATAAACGAGAAGTTGAGACAAACAGGTCATTTGACCTTTATAAACGAGAAGTTGAGAAGTAGGTCTTTTGACCTTTATAAACGAGAAGTTGAGAAGTAGGTCTTCTGACCTTTATAAACGAGAAGTTGAGAAGTGGCAATACATTAAATGCATGTTTACATTTGTGATAATTTAATTGCTTAGTATTTAGTTTTGACAAATATGTCCCCACTGAGCTGTGGTTTGCTCACCCCTTCATTTTAATATTTCAGATCAAGGAGCTAATTGCGAGGAGGGGCGGTGGATGACAATCATTTAGTACAATTAATTGAGCCGTTGTGGTTCTACATACATTTTAAAATTATTTTGAGTTGCTATTTAATTTTTTTAAGCTTCCGCTAATTGTTAATTATTTTTTTATTGTAAAATAAAATTGTAAGCCTTATTTCTTAAATATAAGGTTCATGCCATTTTACTTCTAAATTGTCAATTATTTCAAAAAATCTATTTTAATAAAAATTGGGGCGTGACAATAAACATCTGCTCGCCAATATCTTTGGGCGAGCAGCTAACTAAACATGTGCTCGCCAACATCTTTGGGCGAACACTTAATTACATTAAATACGTTACTTTTATTACATTTTCTTCATCTTGTTGACTAGTCGTCGCACGACTTGGTTGACTGGTCCTCGCTACGCAAGCTGGTGACTAGGATTGACTTGTCAAAGATTGACTTCTTTGACTAGATATAACATTACTGTACTACTGTATACTTATATTTTTTAAGCTCTTTGATGTGGTTCACTTTTTAACATTGGTCAACATGTGGTGATTTACATTGTCTGTAATGGTTTTTTTTTTTTTTTTTTGAAAGTTAAAATACCCATCCCTTTTTCCCCTTCCCATGACTCGAACCCAGGACCTAAGGCCTAGGTAGTGGTGCTCTAACCACTTGAGCTATCCCACTTTGTCACATTGTCTGTAATGGTGATTTACATTTTTTTTTTTCATGCTATTGGCATTATGTTTTAATTTTAGGTTGTCATTAATTAGTTCCCTTTGCTAAATGAGTGACATTAGTTCACTTTTCCTAATTTTGTAATTGTAATGAATCAACTATAGATCAAGCGAGCATTATGACAAGCATGAGTATACCAAATGATCGAATCATGGATGGCCTTAGATGCTCTGACTGTTGTGACCCCATCCATACATAATTGGAAAGTAGAAAGTGTTTGGCTACCATGGTGGGATTCAGAAGCTCACAGCTTTAATGAAAGGTATGATTGTGATGCTCTAAAGAGCTGCAATATTGTTTATATTTCATGTAACTGTAGGAATCAATTATTATCATTTGTTAGTATTATTAGCTTGTGTTAGAAATTGAAACTTGCGAGTGTGCCCAATTCTCAATAACTAGTTTCTTCTTTTATGTTTATTTCATAGATCTCACATTATGTGGTACTGATTAGTTGGCACAAATGTATATAACCAGTGCCTTAATGGTGTTGCACACTTTTTTTTTTGGGTGGGGCTATTAACACCCCAAAAAATGTTATACATACCCCAAATGTTAAACACACCCCATTAAAATTTAAAAATAAATTTTTATTACTATACACACCCCAATTCTTTCATATTTACCCTTAATCCCTCAAAACAAATATAAATTAAATAAAAACTAAAAAAATATTATAAAAATTAATTAAGTCTTTAAAAATATATAAATTTTAAAAATCAATTAACAAAAAAAATTCAATAACACGAAAAAATTAAATAAAAATTAAAAATATTTTTAAAAAATCAACTAAATAATAAAAGACGAATGGAAAAATAAATTACAAAATATAAAACATTAAAAATATCAACTAAAATTTTAAAATAATTGGGTCGAAAAATTTTAATTAAAAAAAAATCAATTAAATTTAAATAATAACTGAAAAATATTAAATAAATAAAATTAATAAAAAAATAAAAAAAAAACGAAAAAAAAAATATGTAGAATATAAAAAAAAATCAACTAAATCTTAAATAAATATTAAATCTTCAAAAATAAAATAAAGTTAAATAAAAATTTAAAATATTAAAAAAATCATCTAAATCTTCAAAAATAATTAAATTTTTTAGCTTTAATATATTTTTGAAGATTTAGTTGTTTTAAAAAAAAGATTTTATTTCTCTTTTTCAAAATTCGTTTTCTTACTTTTTTATTTAATTATTTTTTTTGACGATTTATTAAAATTTATAAGAATTTTTATGATTTTATTAAAATTTTTTTTTATTTGATTAATTTTTTTTTAAAGATTCAGTTTTTTTTTTTAAATTAATTATTTTTAAAGATTCAGTTTTTTTTAATTGTTTTCAAATTTTAATTATATTTTTTCCAATTTTTTTATTCCATATTTATATAAGGGTTACTTAGTCATTTTATATATACCTATTTTTTTTTAAAAATTATGGGGTGTGAATAAAACATTTTGGGGTGTTAGTAGCTGTACCCTTTTTTTTTTTTTAAAGAAAACCTTTTTTTTTGTCAAAGTACAAATGTAAATTAGAGAGCATAACTTCAGCCTCTAGCTAAATCCGTTACAAAAAGAGAAAATAGCTAGGGAATTTGTGTATTTTTTTTTTTTGAAGTCTCGGGTATTCGATCAAAGAATCGATTAATTTCTGGGGATCAATCCCACCATCCACTTGCGGGGATCCCGTTTAAAGTCAGAGCTTTGTGCTCTGTATGGACTGACCCCATAGAAGACAAGTGATACCAAAAAATAAAAACATGCACCTACTGTACATAGATAGTAAATTAACTATACTAGAAAATTTACAGTAATCTTCAGTATTGCGCATGATAAGTTATCTGACTCCCGTATTTATAGTGGGAGAATGTTACCTAAGATTAAACCAATACAAGTGATACCAAAAATAAAAACATGCACCTACTGTACATAGATAGTAAATCAACTATACTAGAAAATTTACAATAATCTTCAGTATTGCGCATGATAAGTTATATGATTTATATTTACAATATAAAAATTGAATAACATGATAATGATGCATAGTGGACCTAGTGGTGCTATATTATTTTTGGTGGAAGAGTTGCTATTTTTTTTTTTGGAAACAAGAACAGTAGCATAGATACATCTTCAAATCTTCAAGAAAACATATTAGAGCAATACTATGTCTGCAAATGTGTTGAGGTATATTGTCATCTCTCCAATCTCGAAAAGAGTGCGTTATCGCCGCCCATCTAGCGAGCTTGTCAGCGGCTGCATTCCGTGTTCTTGGCGTATATTCGACTTTGCACACTACAAAGTCATTGAGTCTCGACAACACCCGCTCTAGAACAAAACCTTCCGAACTCCATATTTTTCCTTTTTTCCGCAATATTTTCACTGCCTCCATCGAATCCGATTGTATCTCCACCTTCGTTACCCCCAATTTCTGGCACTAATCCAACCCCTCCTCGATGGCCGTAAGTTCCGCTCCAAGCACCGTCCCTGGGTGCACAATCGGTTTACACCTTGCTCCCCATAATGTTTTATCCGACTTCCCCAATATTGCCCCAACTCCAAATCTCTCTCCCTCTTCCTTTAAAGAGGCTACAACTTTAAGAATATAATTATCTCTGCTCGATTCCACAACCCCTTGTTCAGTATTTGTAGGTGCATGTGACAGCTGCGTTCGTGCCCTCTGAAACTCGCCCAAGAACACTCGTGCCCACTCCATATTAGACATTACCGAACGTGCACCACCATCACATATTCTCGTTTTGGGTCATGTAAAATTCGACACCTCTCCTTCCAAACACCCCACGCCAAAATCACCATGTCTTCCATCTCTTTTTTACTCGTCTCTTCAGTTATTTATCCTCCCCACCAATTCCCATGTTGGTATCTATTCCATTCAGTTGCTATTTATTTTAGTTGAAACTAAAATGCAATTTGATTAGGCTTGAAACAAAACTATTTCTGGGGAATGAAAACAAAAATTCCCTTGGATTCTATACTCCTTGACTTTAGAGTAAATTTGAGGTCTGGAATGGTGGTTGCATCCTATCAACTATAATGAACATTTGCAGGAGAAAATCCATAGATTTTTAGGGTATAGATCCAGAAAAATTCAATAGGAATTCTACTAGGGATTGTATCTTTGATAGTATGAAACACTATTTTTATATTGTATAAAATTTTCAGCTAAATCTTAATGTATTATTACACCAAGAAACTCAACATTCAATATATCGTACTCTTGGATTCTGTTTTTCCAAATGAGCAATCCCAAATAAACTCTTTTCATATTTATTTGATTCATGGTTTCATATTTATTTGATTCATGGGAGGCTTAAATTAAAAATGGGAGTTCGCTGAAATCACCTTTGTTACTCTAAAGGTATTTTAATAGTACCTTCACCATACTAGACACAAATTCTGTTTATGAGGATTTTTTTTAATCATAAAGCATATAAGATGAGTCTAAGTGCTTTAACTTCCAAGATAGCTAAAGCCAAATAAAAATAGTACAGAAATGAGTGATTCACTAATATAGATTTGACTTTGCACAGCACTTAAAAAGGACCTTGGAGAGCTGTTAAAATAGCTCTCCAAGTAACAGTTGTGTAGGTCCCAAGTGAGTTAATAATATTGAGTAAGCTAGTGAAAATGTCTAGAGGGGGTGAATAGACTTTTCAAAAAATCTTTCAATATATCAGAATACGAATGCGGAATGATCAGAATTAAACAATGAGCCCAATTCAAATTTATACTCAACTTATTTCGAGAACTCTGTTATGAACACACTACTAGTCTTGTTCAGATATGTAATTCAACCAATTAAACAGTTAATCAATCAAACACAAATAAAACAGTAAATTAAATCAAACATGAGATTTATAGTGGTTCGACAACTTGTCTACATCCACTCTCACAACTCCAGTCGTGAAATTCTTATTAACTCTTCCAAGAGTAATGTGTTCTTGCAGCTTTAAGTCCCAAGAAATAAGACTTAGATCTTCTCGAATATACCACCAGATATATCTTCGATCTTACTAGCTATTTAACAAGCAACTAGCAACTTGATACAGTAAAAATAAAACTTCTCTGTATTCAGTAGTAACCTTCTTGAATCTTCAATTTGTCTTCTGGCTTCTTTCTGAAGTCGCCATGGTATTTATAGACTTCCAACTTCAAGAACTTTCAGTTGTATAACCAATTTTTCTTGAAAACTGATTTCTAACTTCTCCTTTTTATCCTTCCACGCGGTTATGCAGTTAATTAGTTATTTCTAACCAACTCTTCAAACTTTATCTTCACACGCGTTTTGAATAACTAACTTCTTCATTCTTTCTTGTCTTGTTGACTTGTCTTGTCGTTGCGCACCTGTCTTGTTTCAACTTGACTTGTCTTGCGCAGGTATTCTCCAGTAGTAGACTTCAATAGAACACTAAAGTAGTCTTATAATCTAATCTTAACAAGACTATTACATTACTTTAAGCTTTATAACATAGCTTAGTCAACTTACAATCTATACATCAATAAGAACGAAACATTATGAGCTTCTATACAATTTTGAATAGCTCCGTAAATAACCTAAACAAATATAACAAAGTACTTATAAAACGTACTTGTCTTGTAAACACTTAAACTTTTCTTTTGAACATATACTTGTCTTGTGAACTTCTACTGATCTGCTCAAGACGACTTCCATAACTAGACTAGATCAGTCAACACTTAGAAAATATTCAAGTCTTCTTTTGGCTTATCAAAACTCACCTTATCTTTTCATCATTTAGGACTTGTCTTAGGATTCATATCCCAACAAGTTGTCCAAGCTTAACAAACACTTGGACAACTGTTTTGAAAAGCATTGCAAGTGATTCATTTGGACAGCGGTTTTGAATCGCATTCCAAGTGATTCACTTGGACAGCAGTTCAAAACCGCTGTCTAATATATTTTTTTTTATTCGTTTGACTTGGACAGTGGTTCATAACCGCTAGCTGTCTAAGTAATTTTTTTTTAATTCTTTCACTTGGACAGTAGTTCATAACCGCTGTCTAAGTAATTTTTATTTTTTTTAATAATTATTTTATATTTTAAAAATCCTATTTATACAAAACCAAAACTTATACCACTACAATATATATACGTCAAACACCAAAACATCAAATAAATAAACATATACATATACATACGTCCAATATACACCAAAAGCATGAAATATCATCACAAATATATAAGTTAATTACATTTGACAAATCATCCATTCTCTGAAGTCAGACAAATTGTGCTCTCTACATTTGACAAAAACAAGATATGTAGATAAGATGAACAAAGAGAAACCAATAACCTTTAACCTATATAAACTTTATTTCAGTGGAAAAAACTGCTTAAACTAAGAGTGAATGGCATAGCATATCAGAAGAAGCTTCTGAATATGTGTAAATTTTCCTTTATACTAGAGTTTAGCATTTTGTGAACCTCTTGGAAACACACACCAACCTCTTGACAATATGAATATTACTATACTTTTTTTACATTATGCTTAATCATTTGAAAAAGAAATACAATAGTTCGATTGTGCAATAATAACATTCTTGTTTTATAATGTTTACAATGAATTGAACCCTTCTCTTGAGCTAGGAAACTGTTCGTCTAGTTTATAACATTAAGCTCAAGTAAAGGTCTTTCAGTATTCATAACTTCAAACAAAAAGTCCTAAAAAAATGGAAAACAAAAACCCAATACTCCGTATATTCTACATATTTTCAGGTTGAAAAAAGTAAAGGAGCTAAATCTTTAAATCAAAAGGGCAATTTACCATGTCTATGCTTGTAAACGACAACTTCCCTCTCCTTCAAACCCAACAACAGTTCCGATTTCAGGAACTCAACCTTCCTCTCCTTGTCCCGTTTCTTTTCACGGTTCGGAGCTTTAGTGGGGAGTTTGCGTTTCCCCATTAGAATTAGATCTATGAAGAAATAGTGAGTAACAGAAGACGAGAAAAGTGGATTCTTTAAATTTCACAATCACAGATTCACAGCAACATCACGTTAATATATATATACACTAATTAATATACATCACGTTAACACCATTAATATATATACAGTAAAACTTATTTTCCTGCAACATCAAATATATGCAGTAATATTATTATACATACGTACGTGTTATATATATACAGTAATTAATATATATACGTACTTACAGTGGGAGTGGGAGGGAGCTGGGCGACGGCATGCGACGGCGACGCGCGCGGGTGGGAGAGGGAGGCGACGGCGACGGTGGATTTATGTGAGCCAAAACATTTTTTGAATTTGGGGGAGAAAGCTTCGAGTGAACCGCTCTCTAAGGGACTTTGCACAGCGGTTCTGAACCGCTCTCTAAATTTTTTTTATTTTTTTTTAATAAAATTGTTCTTCAAATTATATCTTGGAGAGCTGTTTGAAGAAAAGGTTGTCCAAGCGCAGCTCTCCAAGCTTAAATGTGTAGTAGTGATTATGTGTCTCAGTTATGTTAATCAACTATCTTTTGATATTGCTTCTTTGATTTACTTGCTAAATTTGAATAGTTAATTATAAATACATTTACTCTGGAATAAAGTTGATGTTGCATCCTCCTGCTCTTTTTCCCCATGTGCACTATATAAGCTTATATTCCCAATAGTCAATAGTGTTGAAATACTTTCACCATTAATGCACAAACTTTCTTTTGCTTGATACGTCTACCTTTGAAGCTTCAAATACATATTAATATCGTATAATTTAAATTGATGTTGAAAACTCATTGCATAAAATGTTTGGGTGTGAAGGTGGATGTTGTTGTTTACTTAGTGGATGTTTATGACAAGGAGAGCTTTGCAGAGTCGAAGAAAGAGTCTATGTTGTCGTAATTACCCCTGTCTTCCTTCCTTTTATACGTGTTTTCTTCGCCTTAGCGTTTGTCATATTCCGCCACCAGGTATTCTCTCTTTCTCTCTCTCTCTTGTGCAGATAATAAATGTATACAACCAAGAATACAAAAGTGCATGGACGTATTATCTAGAATACAATTTATGTTTTATAGAGTTTGTGAAATATTCTTATGCATCATTCGAGTACAATTTATGTTTTATAGAGTTTGTGCCACTTAATCTAGCTAGAAAGCATTAATTCTTATTTTGACACTGTTGTTATTTGCTTAGATTTTGGAGTTCCTGATTGTGTTCAAACTTTGCAGATGATCAGTACTTTCACAATGATCCATCATACAACACCCCATCAACACAACGGAACCGTTCACTGTGATTATTCGAGTTGGTAATATTTCCTGTGAAGACACATAACCCCTTTAAACAAACTTAGGAACAAGATGAATAGTTTCTTCTTTTGTAGATAATTAAATCCTGGTTTTCTTGTTTACAAGATAGAAATTCTTTGCGATGATGTAGTTCATTTTTTAGAATAAAGTTGTTGCATGCTTTCCTTTAGCTTACATTTTTTTTAATCATACATTCTTTGTCTCTATTATTAGGTTTGCTACGTTGATAATAGTTCTCTTGAATATTTATTTTTTTACGAGTAAAAGAATTGTTAGAAATATCAATGGTTGATGACATGGTAAATTTAGTTTTAATGAGAGGGTTAATTTTAGATATAATGAGAGATTTTTCTCTCACTAAGCTATGACGTTTAATCACGGGAGATTGAATTTTAATGAGAGGAATTTTTGTAATTAAATGTACTTTATAATGAGAGTAAAATGATGTTTTAGTGACAGAAATTTTCATCTTTTCATCATTAATAATCTTCTAGTGAGAGTTATTAGTGAGGGGACCTATCCTGTCACTATTGACTTTTAACTAGAGAAACAGTAATTAGAGGCCATGAGAGTCAATTTCCAATCACTAAAAGTTATTAATGACAGTATTTCAACTTTTAGCTACGGTTTTTACTCTCATTAAAAACAGTTTTTTTTGTAGTGAAAATGAAAGGTTAACAACAACATTTACAAACTTAGAAGTGAGAGAGGCAGTTAACGAATGTGAAAGCTCAAAGAGCCCTGGACCAGACGGCTTCAATTTCGGATTCCTAAGGGCATGTTTGTTTTGGGATGGGAAATCCGGATTTGGGATTTCGAAACTCCACCCCCGTTACACTTTAAGATTTTGATTCAGGATTTCAAAATCTCACCCTATAAATACCTATAAACCCTATAAAAGTCAACCCTATAAATACCTACAAATCACCTATAAATACCTACAAACCACCTATAAAACCTATAATCCTATACTATAAAGTTAAATCCTACCCTACATAAATCCCAAAACAAACACAAAACACAAAAAGCATTAGGTTTTTGAAATCCACTAGATTTTGAAATCCCTCAAAATCCCAAAACAAACATGCCCTAAAAGATTTCTGGGAGGTCTACGGAGAGGAATTCATGTGCTTTATGCACGAGTTCCATAGACACAGAAGGTTAGTTAAAGGCCTGAATCCATCTTTTATTGTTTTAATTCCCAAGAAGGATGGTGCAGAGGAACTCAACGATTATAGACCAATCTCATTTATAAGCGGAATCTACAAAATAATAGGAAAAGTGTTATAAAAAAGATTGAGTAGAATGTTGGGGTCGATCATCTCAGATCAACAATATGCATTCATAGGGGGAAGGCAGATAGTGGACAACATAGTGGTATTGAACGAGGCGATCGAGGATTCGAAAAAGAACAATGAAAAGCACATATTATTTAAGATTGACTTTGCAAAAGTGAACGACTCGGTCAACTGGGGGTATATGAGAGAAATCATGGAGCGATTCAAATTTAGTAACAAATGGATTCAATGGATCATGGAATGCGTCACCATAGCCCAGGCCTCGGTCCTCATTAACGGCAGTCCATCGGGTGAATTTAAACTTGAAAGAGGGTCCGTTCCTTTTCTTAATCGCAGCAGAGGGCCTCAGTACTATGTTATCAAATGCAATAGAATCGGGGGCCTTTGAACCAATCGAAATCGGGAAGGAGCTGGTACGGGTCTCACACTAGCAGTTTGCAGATGGTACAATTTTCTTGGGGAAAGCCAATCTAAAGAATGTATGGGGATTAAGAAGATTTCTAATCAATCTGGAAATGGTGTCGGGCTTGAAAAAAAATAGAAGGAAATGTTGCCTTTATGGACTTAACATTACAGATGAAAAACTGGAGGAATATAGAAATATCTTGGGATGTAAAATTGGCAAACCACCATTTGATTACTTGGGTGTTAGAGTCGGGTGGGCGCACAAAAATATATTAGACTGGGACTACATAGTTAGAAAAATCAAGAATAGATGATTAAACAAGTTGAAGGGTTTGAAGATCTCGATCGGGGGGAGGGTGACTTTGGTGAACGTGGTATTTTCGTTTATCCCGATATATCTTATGACCGAAAAATGTTGTGAGTGATATTACAAGCCTATAGAGAAAGTTTTTTTGGGGAGGGAGTGAGCAAGGTGACATGGATAAAATGGAAAACTGTGTGTGCTTCAAAATCTGTTGGGGTAAAAATTTTGGATTTTTTTAATAAAGCATTGGTGGGCAAATGGGCTTGGAGGTTTTTCAATGAGGGAGATAGACTATGGGCTAGAGTTATAACTTGTAGGTGGGAAGGTGGGGTTTCAAAGCAAGGGGCTGGTGGGGTGAGATATGCAAGGCTGTTGAGGGGAGTGAGGCTGAAAGCTGGTTCCGGAGGTATAAAGGGAGCGGGAGTGAGACACGATTCTGGGAGGAGGTGTGGGTGGGGGATATATAGTAGTCTGAAATTGAGATTTCACATATTATACAACCTTAGTCTAGCTAAATAAATGCACAGTGGGGTGGGTAATGTGCGTGTGGGAATGGAGGGATGGGGTCTGGAGGTGGAATTGGAGACGAGAGTTGTTCAAGAGAGAAATTATTATGCTTAACGATTTAACTGATGTGATTAACAGGATTCTCGAGACGAAAGGAGATAGAGCTACTCAGCAGGAGGAAGATACATAACAAAAGAGGTATACGAGGTGTTAGCGAACCGAATCCTGGCGGAGAAAAGGAAGTGTTCAAGGTGTTGTGGACAAAAATATGCATTCATGCGTGGAGGGTGATATGGGAAAGGATACCAACAACGTCAAACCTGAAGAAGAGAAACATTCTACCTGAGCTAGGCATCCAATCTGGAATGCGCTTTCTGCAAAGGAACAGAAGAGACAGTGAAGCATGTGCTATTTGAATGCCCTCTTGCGCACAAAGTATGCATGGATGCAACTATTTAATTGATTTGATTGGGCGTAAGCACAATACTCTCAACTGATCCAACAACAAATCTCCTACAATGCAGCACGACTCTAAAAGGAAAAAAATCGTTGTAAGTATATGGGAGTTTGTTGTGGTCGGGGATATTATGGAAGGATAGAAATAATAGTCTTTAATAAACTAGAGGCACAACCGGGACTGATAATGGAAGAACTGAAAGAAAGGCTGTGGAGCTGGGGAGTAGACAAGGGAGTAATTAATTCAGAGGACTTCAAGATTTGGATAGACTGCCCTACGAAACTGCTTTGTTTCTAGTTTAGAAAAATACTATAAGTTATATGTTGTTATGTGAGCAAACTGATGCTCTGTGAACGCTGTATTTATGGTATATCTTATACCCAAAGTTTTGATTTAATAATATTTGCATTACTGATCAGAAAAAAAAAAAAAAGGCCTACTTGTTAACCCGATAACAAGTAGAGCCTACTACATGCAAAGTGTATAAAGTTCAACATCTTATTCTTAGGACGTAAAATTACTACAGTAGTTCTTTTGGTTTTAGGAAGAAACTTCACAGTTGAGCTGTGAGAGTGGACGTAGGACAAGTAGTGTGAACCACTATAAATCCTTGTGTAGTTTACTTGCTTTTTATTATTGCTTATTCTTGCATATCATTTATTTCATCAAAAGTCATTTATCACATAATCAGGCGTACATCAAGTTAGTTGATAGATTTCGTGCATAGAATTAAATGAGTTTTTGTAAGTACTTAGACGGGTTATAGGCAGCCTAGTCTGTCTTAAGGGCCTACACCTTTCTGCAAAACTCAGTTGTTTTTCTGCAAAACTCAGTTGTTTTTTATAGCTGTCCAATTAACTAGCTTCTTGAAGCAGTCAGTAGGTTGGTTATCAATACCCAACTGTTCTACACTAAGCACCTAATAACAACTATTATCTCACTACAAAAAACAGTCCATTTAAAGAGGGCAAAGGCGAGGGAATTGCCCTCTTTAAGCGATTTGGCGACAGCAGAGGCGAGGGGCAGTCGCCGTCGCCTAAGTGCTCCTCGCTAATTTATTAGCGAGGGCACCCTCGCCATTTCCCGAGGGCAGAATCGCACTCGCGTATTGGCGAGGGCCAAACACACTCGCGTATTAGCGAGGGCATACCCACTCGCGAATTGGCGAGGGCGCGTGCCGTCGCCCATTAACGAGTGTGTGTCCCGTCGCCCAGTAGCGAGAGTCATAACCCTCGCCAATTCCCGAGGGCAAAGACCGTCGCCTTTTCCCGAGGGCGAGGCCCCTCGCCAATACGAGGTATTTAAAAAAAAACAGACCTGGGTTTCGAACCCAGGTCTCTAAGGCCACTTTCCTTACCCCTCACCACCAGGCCACCATTAATGCTTTTTATTTCGAACCCAGGTCTCTAAGGCCACTTTCCTTACCCCTCACCACCAGGCCACCATTAATGCCTTTTAATCTCACCTTGGCGCGCGCATGGGGGGTCGAACTCGCGACCTCCCGGATTGTGAAGAGTTTATGCGCCCCCCGTGTGCCAATTAGGCTATGAGCTTTAGTCGTCATATTTTAAATGCATTATATATTTATCCCTTTTAATTTCTGTTTTTATTTTGTAACTCAATTAATTTAATAAATTACCAACTATATGTTATTAAGTCAATTAATTATATTAGCTCAATACTTAATTAATTTAATAAACCCCTCATTACTAAATTTAATAACTTAATTATACTTATATATATATATATATATATGTATTAATTAACTCAATTTATTTAACAAATCCCTTCATTAATACTAAATTTAATAATTTATACTTATGTATGCATGTATTAACTCAATTTTATTCTTTTATTATTAATTAAGTCAATTAATTGAATAGATTACTAACTCAATTAATTTATATATTAGCACAATACTTAATTAATTTAACAAAAGTCCTTCATTACTAAATTTAATAACTTATTAACTCAATTACCAACTATATGTTATTAACACAATTTATTTAATAAATTACCAACTATATGTTATTAACTCAATTCATTTATATATTAGATCAATACTTAATTAATCACACACAAGCAATATGAATTAAAACCATTAAAATAAAACATTGTCTCGTACGTTCACTTCAATTCAAGTACACAACATAAAAAAAAATATCTCAAACAACTTCATCAATTTTTAAAATCCAACAAGACAACATAACTTAAAATGTATCAATCATCGACCATCCTCAGCAGCGTCATCATTACCATCATCATCCCCGTTCCCGTTACCTGACTCATCATTGATGCCATCTGTGATGCCATCTCACGCGCAAACTCTTGACGTAAGCGCTCCTCCGTCTGATTGACTGATTGCTGCAGCTCTTCACGTAAGAGACGCTCTCTCTCTTGACTAGCCCTCCGCTCTTCCAAAAGAGCATTGTCGATGTCGGCCTGGCTAAATCGTCTAAACGACGTATCGGAAGATGTCTCACCAGGACCAGAAGTGACACGTCTGTTCTTTCCTAGTTGCCCAAGACCCTTCACGCGACCGTGAGATCTTCCAACTTTCTTCACGAACAACTCAGACATTTCCGGCATGGGTGGGGTCTGGCTGCTGGAACCATCATCTGAAGGATCATGATCAGATGACGGCTGGGTGAGATGTGACAATTCCTCTTGCACCTGATCCTATATGTGCATATGTAAAATTTGGTTAATATACATGTCAATACAATTAAATATTATATTTAATATAATATATGTATACATTTACCAGAATATCACCTATATGCCCGTATGTGTACGTTCCGTTAGTTTAACGGTGGTAATATTCGACAATCTCTCAGTCGTAAGCTGGTCGTCCCATCTTCTCCTCCTATATTTTGAAGAACATAAAATTAAATTAATTAAAATGAACTCAAATTACTTATAATTGAATATAAATACTTACAATCCGTTTGGCCACCTCGGCTGCCCCACGAGATCCCCCTTTATGTCTAGCAAAACCGGTACTCGGGCCTCCAGGCTCTGATAGTCGGTTCTTCCGACACTGCTCACTCTTCTTAATTGTGTCCGGATGATTCTAGTGGCGAACCAAGTGCTCCCAGACATCGTTGTCCCAATTCGGCTTCTTCTTCTCATGCTCCCACAATCCCTTGTAGTGATTCAACATGTCACTGTATCGATTTTCTGCTCTCTCAAGAAAGAGCCTGTACACTAATGCAGTGTCAATAGTCTCTAGATCCCACGTAACCTCATTCTGCCAAAAAAAATTGATTAATTATAACAAAATGTGAATGAATAGATATGTTACACATCATTAAATTATACCTGGAATGTATCCCACCACCGTTGAAGTACACCTGGGGATACCAAGCTGAATGTGTGTGCGCCAACCTCCATATTCCGGTACATGATATGTCTGGTAGTGGTCGAGATTAGACCCGAAGGCATCATCCTGTTGTTACACATAATTAATTTGAAAATGAATAATTATGTAATTCATTATAATGAAAATTATAAGATATGTAATACTTACGCTCCACGATAGATCGTAAGACGAATACGACTCTCGTGTGCGTCTGTCGCCTGGCTGGCCGCTGTCTCGACAGACGCACGTCCGACTGGGTCGGGTATCGGTGGATCCTCCTGCGCTGGATACATGTGGGGCATCTGGGGAACCTGTGTGTAGTACGGATAGGGGGTCGATCCCTGCATTTGGGGCATCTGGACGATCCCAGTCATATCTGGCAAATAGAAACCCGGATGATGTGGTATAGGTACAGGCGGCGTCTCACCTCTACCTATACCTCTACCTCTACCTCTACCACCCGAATCCTGCCCAGTACCAGAACCCTGACCACCAGAACCCTGACTACCAGAACCATGTCCACCAGAACGCTTTCCATGACCCCCATATCCACTCATCTGTAAAAATAAATATTAAAATATAACAATTAATAAATTAACATTCTTGATATAATAACATCTATGAACACTCAAACTGAATCATAAACATGCATTAAGAACACTGAAATCGAGTCATAATCAACATTCTTTATATAATATAACATATACATGAACACTCTAGTAATATTCTTCTTCATCATCTTCTTCATCTTCATCCTCATCTTCTTGTTCTTCTTCTTCTTCTTCTGGTTCTTCGTCTCCGGCTACGTCCATCAATGTACCGGTGGTATCAGTTAATATAACAGGATCATCATCTACTTGCACAATCATTTGATGTTCTATGCTTTCCTCTTGGAACGCGGGAACATTTGCTTCATCGTCAGTAGTGGATGACTGTTGTGCGTCTAAGAAGGATATCGGCTTGATTTTGCATACACTTATCCAATTAGTACGGGGTCCAGGGTACGAACAATAGTAGACTTGGGTGGCTTGACTTGCTAGTACGAATGGATCGTACCGACTGTATCGTCGCCTCTGATGAATATCCACAAGCTTGTAGTTAGGATCAATTTTTGTACCACTGGCTGAGTTATCAAACCACTGACACTTGAACAAAACCACTGACACTTGAACAAAACCACTTTCTTCTCGTGGTACCCCTGGTAGTCCAATTCGACTACTTCCTCGAGATTCCCGTAGAAATCCTCTTCATCTGCATCATAGTTTTTTCCCTTGATACAAACCCCACTGTTTGATGTTGCTCTAGATGCACCATAAGCCATAATGTGAAATTTGTACCCGTTCACGTAATACCCTGAGTACGTAAGAACGTGACCAGACGGACCTGCAGAAAGATTGGAAATAAACTTGTTCTCCACGGGATTTATCTTCACCTATATAAGTCGACTCTATGTGAGATTTACGTTATTGCTATTAAATATATATATTTGTATAAAATATGACTTACAATTTCTTCAAACCACGAAGCAAATTCATTTTGTAGCCTATTGTCCGATGCAGCAGCCGAGAGATTTGGTTCAACAACTTGAAGTTGATGCATGAATAGCCTACATACGTATTTTGATTAATAAGACATCTCAAAACTAACCAATATATATTTATACTCTGGCCAGATTCACTTACTGAACATACGGCTGCACCTCATCACAATTCAACAACACGTACGTATGAGCAACTTTTTTCTCCTCATCCAAAATCCATCTCTTCTTTGGTTTCCCAAATCGCTTGCCATGCGCCTTAAATATGGAAAATGTACCATCCACATACTGTTGTACATCTCCACTACCATCGTAATTAAGAGGTAAATTGTGTATCCTCGTCATAACATGATCCTCAAAGTAATGAGAACAAAACATTGACGCCTCTCTAGTTAAATATGCATTTGCAATCGAAGCTTCAACACGTGCTTTGTTACCCACACTCACTTTCAAGGTGCGAAGATACCTATAATTAGAATTCAAGGATCGTGATTAAGATAATAAAAACATTGAATATGATCATTATATCTTAAAATTCCTTAAAATACCTCTCGAATGGATACATCCATCTGTATTGAACTGGACCAGTAACTTTTGCTTCATATGCAAGGTGCACAGGTAGATGTTCCATGGAGTTGAAGAAGCTGGGTGGAAAGATACGTTCCAACTTGCACAATATTACTGGGATATCCGTTTCCAACCGAGTCATGTTGTCAACTGTTATGGTCGTAGAAGTTAAGTCCTTAAAAAAGAGACTAAGCTCAGTGATTGCTTTCCACACATTAGTCTGTAGAATATTACGAAAAGCAATCGGTAGTAGTCTCTGCATAAACACGTGACAATCATGACTCTTCATTCCATACAATTTCAACTTCGTCCAGTCAATACATCGAGACATGTTAGACACATAATCATCAGGAAACTTCAACCCACTTATCCACTTACAAATAACATCTTTTTATTTCTTATCAAGCGCATAACAAGCCTTGGGATACTTATTTGTACGTGGACATTTCTTGAGAGAGGGACGACGACAATATTCATTCAACTCATCTCTTGATTTTGATGTGTCCTTTGTTTTCCCCTCCACATTCATCACTGTGTTGAACACGTTATCGAACACATTTTTCTCAATGTGCATCACGTCCAAATTGTGTCGAACTAACAAAGTACTCCAATAAGGCAAATCCCAAAAAATGCTTTTTTTCTTCCACCCTCCGTCAATTTTTTTGTTGTGTGCCTCAACACCTTCCTCTGTAACCTTTCTAAGTCCCAAATGATCAATTTCGTATAGGAGACTCGCACCTGTTCGGATAGGCGGCGGATCATCTGTGACTGCTACTCCAGCCCTGAATGTCGTCTTGTTCTTTCGCCATGTATGATTAGGTGGTAAGAACTTTCGGTGGTTATCGAACCACGATTGCTTTCGACTGAGCCTCAAAGTGAATGCATCGGTGTACTCCCCACAATACGGACAAGCAAGCTTTCCAGCTGTACTCCAACCAGACAACATTGAGTACGCTGGAAAGTCGCTAATGGTCCAAATCAGTGCAGCTCTCATAAAAAAGTTTTGCTTCCTAGAGACGTCGTACGTTTGCACCCCATTTTCCCATAAAAATTTCAAATCAGCTATCAGAGGTTGTAAAAACACATTAAGCTTGTCATTCGGACTTTTTGGCCCGGGCACAAGAATCGAAAGAAACATGAATTGATCTTTCATGCATAACCACGGGGGTAGATTGTACGGAGTAAGAATAACTGGCCATGACGAATATTGCTTCCCCGTCATTCCAAACGGTGCAAAACCGTCTGTGCTCAAGCCCAACCTAACATTCCTAATTTAAGCTGCAAAATCAGGATACGAACGGTCCAAATGCTTCCAAGCCAACGAGTCTGCAGGGTGACGCATAACACCAGAGTCATCAGAACTGCACGAGGCATGCCATGTCATATCCTTCGCAGTGGCCTTGGACATATACAATCTTTGCAAACGAGGAATTATGGGAAAGTAGAACATCTCCTTAACCGGACGTTTCTTTTTCAACCGACCATCTGCATCAACCCTACTCGGCTTATACCGTGATCCACCACAAATCTTACAGAACTCTAGTTCGCTGTCTGCACCCCAAAATAACATGCAGTTCTGTGCACAACAATGAATCCTTTCTACCGGAAGACCCATCCCACTCATCAAGTGTTTGGTGTCGTTAAATTTCTTGGGAACCTTATTTTCTAAAGGACAAATCTCACGAATCAACTCAACGACTTGATTGTATCCCCTTTCAGACAATTTGTTTTTAGTTTTAATATTCAACAATCTGGAATTGAACGACAACTGCGACTGAGATTCACAACCGGGATACAAGTCTGCGTCCGCTGCACGAAGCATGTCGTAGAACTGTGACGCATTCTCGTTAGGGGGTTCTTCATTATGTGCCTCCTCTTCCGCGTTGATTCCAAAATCAATGTTTGGGTCACCCATTAATTCTTCTACCATAGTGTGGTACGAGCTAGGTCCCATAGGGTCAACTTCATTTGAAGTTGACGCAAATTCACTAGTGTTTTGAAATGGACGTGGACCCCAACTCTCTTCACCGTGATAAATCCAATTATAATAATTTCGTGTAAACCCATTTCGATATAAATGAGACTTCACTTCATTAGGATCTCTATAACTCTCATTTCGACATCTAGCTTTCGAGCAAGGACACCTAATTTTTCCTTCCCAAATCGAATTCGGATTACTAGTGGCAGCTTCAATAAATCCATTTACACCACTAATAAATTCGGGGCTCATAATCTCATTGACCAATATTGGCTTATACATCCAACTACGACTTGAATAATTCATGTTAATCGATCTGTTTCAAATGTATTTTGGAAATTAAACATTGATTACTAGCTATACTGTTCTAATTAATATAAATATATATAGTTTATATATATATTTTTAAAAATTTCGGCAGAGTTTCATCTAAATCTATCGTATCACCAAATATTTAGGTTCCTAGTGCATCCATTTTCGACTCGAGTAAACTTACTCAAGTCGGAATGCACAATCTACAACAAACAAACAACTCATCCCGGCCTCCAACATCGATTTAATTTCACTTATTTCCAACAATACATTATAAAATTAATTCTCCCAATTAACACATTCATTTTTTTTTTATTTTTTTTTTATGGAAGTTAAATACCCATCCCTCTTTTCCCCTCCCCATGACTCGAACCCAGGACCTAAGGCCTAGGTAGTGGTGCTCTAACCACTTGAGCTATCCCACTTTGTCCCCAATTAACACATTCATGCATAACAATTAACACACCAATTAATAATTAATTAACACATATATATACATGCATATATAAAACATAACAATAATTATATTAACACATTCATAACAATTAACAATTTTTATAACTTTCATCAATTAATCCTAATTAACAATATACATATTTTTCTAACATAATTACAATCCTAACATTACACAACAAAACTATATACATGCATATATACATATATACATATATAATATAATATAAACATATATATATATATATATAACTTTTAATTTAATCAATAAAAACGCATAAATTTACCGTAGAAATGAACCCCTCGAAGTGTAGAACAGAAATATCCAAAAAATAGTCTCGATCGGTAGCTCCGGCAGCGGCGGTGGCGCGGTGGACGAAAGCCGCGGCTGTGTCTAATTTTGGGGGTGAAGAGGCTGTACGAATTTGGGGAAGAATGAGAGGGTTTTAATTGGGAAATAGGCGAGGGCAATTACGAGGGCCCCACCCCCCTCGCCAATTAGCGAGTGGGGGACCGTCGCCAGTTTCCGAGGGCCACAATGCACTCGCCAATGAGCGAGTGCAACACACGCCGTCGCCAAATCCCTCGCCAATTGGCGAGTGCATCTTTTTCCACTCGCTAAATAGCGAGTGTGATTCCGCCCCTCGCCAATCCCCTCTTTATTTGTGCCTCTCTTTAAATCCCTCGCCAAATAGCAAGGGTGAAATACCCCTCGCCAATTCCCCTCGTTATTTGAGCAATTTTTTGTGGTGTCTTCTATCAACTGATCTTTGGAGATCAGCTAGCCCTCACTCAACTGTTACACGAAAAATTGATTTGGTTTAAAATTCTATCTACACATCCTCTCTAGATTTTTAACCCTCACTAACTTATTCGGGCTCCAATACATACAATACTATATTTCTTAATTAATTTGTAAGAAATAAATGGACAACTTTAAAAAAAATAAAGGGATTATATAATAACGATTAATTAAGAAATAAAGATTAACCATATTAGACATATATATAATATCATAGATTGATTTGCAAAGATTCCTTATTTTAACTTTTTTTAAATACCTTAAAAAAATTTTAAAGTTCAAATTAGTAAGAAAATTAGTATTTTGAATTGATAAATATGAGATGACACATAGTGTAGATGTTGTGAATTCTTAAATGTATTTTTACGTTCTCAACAATATCTTAATTTGACCTTCCTTGATTTTTTCTAAGTCTTTTCTGAAATGTTGCATTAAATGTTGAGCTAAATGTTATCACATTTCTAGCATGATCTAGAAGCTTCTACAAGGATCTGGAACCTGGAAGATTCCAGAACCTATGAGAACATGCTAGAAGTGCTGAGGTCTTGACCTTGAGACATTCTCATCTTTGAGGAAATCTCTTGGTATGTGTAGTATCTGAATAATCCTAGATGGATGGTGTCACAAATGTCGTAACAGTTGGGACAACATCATAAGATTGTATAGTTGTTATAGATTTAATTTATTTTCTATTTTCGTTGAATAATTCTTTTGTAAAATATTCTTGAACCTAAAATTTGTTGTGCAAAAATAAACATGTCTTACACCTCTCAAATGCATAAAAAATAGAATGTTATTAGCATACTAAAAGATGTATCAAATTACTGAGTAACTATGGAGCACGGAGTTCGCTACTACGATGCCTTCTTTTCAAAAGGTGATATTTGGTAAAAATATCAAGAGGTTTGTAATCCATTAAGTAAGTATGGGGCACGGAGTTCGTTACTACGATGTACTCTACATGAATAATGGATCAATACAAATTAGATGCTATAACACAAAAAGAAAAAATATGGTGCAACACAAATGAAGTAAATTCATGTAAAAATCGTGTTGAGGTGTATGTAACAGTTTTGAGCATAACATTAGATGATTATATTATATTTGTATAAGTAGTAATTATTTGATTATTTGTGGAAAATTATTTTATTTATTCTGATTATACTAACCCACGTCCGTGTTTTATTTTAGATTATACACATTTAAATGTTAAATATTCTAAAATGTTCTTAATTTAATTAATTATTTAATTATGATTTTACCCACTACTTACACATGATCTATTTTTGTGGCTAAGCTTATGGAGTATTATCGAATTCCTTCTAAAATTCTCATTAGTTAGTTCTTATTTTTTTATACGTATTACTTCCAACTATGCATTCTCTGCTATATACTTCTCATAACATAATATACTAAGCATTGCATTTTTTCGAGTTATTTGAGTATTGCGTTTTATGATTTGCTAAAGCCTTGTTTGTCTAGGTTATTGTGATTATATTTTTAATTTCTTGGTGCTTAAATGACAGGAAACTACCTCACCACACTCAAACTCCCACGAAACTGTCATCTCCATCTCTCTCAAATCTTAATAGTTTCGCTTTCATGACCGTTTCACACCAAAATTCACCAACTGCTACCAGAAAGGCTGAAACACTTACCCAAACAACTCCAATTACACCAATTCCTACAATTGTTCATATTCAACTCGATTCGACCCTTAACGAGCTGAACCAAGCTGTTGAGAATATGTCTCAATCGAATGTGAATTTTGAGAATCTTACATTCTTATTGTTGGAAATCGTCCATTGACATTTCTCACCACTGTAAAACCGAAAAACTCACCACTACACTTGGTTCGTTCATCTCATAAAAGCCTAAATTTCCAAGTCGTAATATTGAAATAGAGGCAACTGCCCTGGTTGCTTCCTCTCTGGGGGAGATTGTAAAGGAAATTGATGATTTTCCTATTACTAAGCAGAATGAGTATGCAAATGCTGAGACATCCGATTTTGAGGACGCTCAAATGAAGGAGATCGACGCGAATGCTAAGTCGGGTGAACTAACTCTTATCTTTCTAATACTGGTGAATTTGAATAGATTGCATTTAAGAAGAATATTGAGAAAGAAAAGAGAAAGAGAAGCTTTGTTCAACAAAGGAGATCCGACTATGTGTTCACTAGAGTTGATTACTCTAACTTACTGAGGAGAAAGAAGAAAGGAAGTAGTATTGATGATGAACCGATTCAAGTTCTTTTCTTAATCGGAGGAAGAAAATGTGGTTACTGAGAAATTAGTCAAAAGGAAGTATGATCCAAAGGGAAAGAAGGTTGTTGCTGAATGAGACTTGTCCAAAAGAATTGAATTTGATCCAGAGGATAATCCCACTGTGTATGAGATTAAGAAGACTCTGAGGAAGAATGATGCATCAAATGCTGAAGCAAGTGCCGCAACACCAGACCCTGATGACAGTAGAAGTGATGATTCTGAGAAGAGCAGTATCAAGGACTCTAAATCAGCTGAGGAAACAAATTCTAAATAAGGTAATTTCGATCCTGATAATAATTTTTAGACTGATAGGTTAGTTGCTAAAATCACTAAGGTATTTAGGTGAAAGTTGTTAATGGAAAGAGAATTAACATTGCTGATTTTGAGAGTAAAGGATTGACAATTTTTTGATTGAAAGGAAATTTTTTAAAACTGTAACTTTGAGTGATACTTTTGTGTTTGATTAGGTATATGTATTTTATGCTTGATTTATGAAGAGTACGAGTAGACGTAGCTCTAAATGATATGAGAATGTACAATTTAAGGGGAGATCAGTTCCATTTACTATAGAATTGATTAATGATCTCTTAGAGATAGAGCTTGTGATTGATGAAGATGAACCTGATTTGAACTTGGTTGCTACTTCTATAACTGGGGGTAGATTAACTAGGTGACAAAATGTTATGCTTGCTAAAGATCTCACATCTCTATACTATGTACTCTATAAAATTGATTGTTTACATTGGATACCCTCTACAAATTCCACTAAGGTGACTAAGGATCAAGCTACATTGTTGTATAAGATGATTGTGTTGAAAATTTTCAATCTGAATTTAATTATTTTCACCACATGCAGTTTATAGTGATATTTCTTATAAAGAGATTTTACCTTACCATGTGCTGATTTTTTCTTACCTCAAGAGGCATGAATTTTTAAACCTGAGGAAACTGAGGTTATTTGAGGCATGGTACCCTTGATGACTATCTCACCTGCTTTGTTACTTGGTGAAAGGACTGTTGATTTTCTTTGTTACAAAATTCAGATGGTTCTAATCACAGAGATGCTCTTATTCCAGTTCGACCAGCTCCAGCAATACCTGAACAAGGAAATGCTACACCGAATGTGAAGCACATTGGTGGTCACATTGGTCAAAATATTTCTGTTTCTAGATCTTTTATTTTACTTCAACTGAAACGTTTACACGACTCTATTGATGACCTTCTGTTCCTTAAAGTCCAGTGGTTAGAGACGCTTTCTACTACCACAGGGGGAGAAACACCATCAACTTCTGGGGTTCGAAGTGAAGAGCTCCATGAAGATGTACCAGAAGCTGATTGTGTACCTGGTGCTATTCATGAAGAGACTGTTGAAGCAGATGTTGTAGTTCACTTTTCTATTCTACAACGTGCACTGTTGTTGAAGAGAAGGAGGATCAATATGCTGATGCTGATGAACCTAAGGATGTTCTTTATGACATTCGAACAGGTTATGGTAACAACTGAACAAGTTAATACAAGACAGGGGGAGGGCTGAACATTATAAGTGATTATGTGGAGGAACATGATGTTGCAGATGTTGATACAACAATATATGTCACTTGTTTAGTTTCATAAGTATTTGTGCCTTTTATACTTCCCTTGATCTTATTCATTGTTGTTATTGTGTTTAAGTTGATTTACAGACTTTGTTTTTACTTCCTATTTGATAGGTTTTCTTTTATTCAACTTGCTTAATTTGTTTGCATTTATGATAATATATTACTGCTTTTATGTTTAAATTGTTTTCTTACTTATTATTATTTGCTTACTGCATGTTGTATATGTTAGTTGTTTATTGTATTTGATTTTTCCCTAACTTTGCTCTATTTTCAGTTTGCTTAAGATGTTTGCCTTAAAAATTATTCTTAATTGCTTACTGCATCAAGTTTGCTTAAATTGTTTGCCTTGAAGAATTATTCTTATTTGCTTATTGCTTGCTGATTTTAGGTCTTTGTTAGTTGTTGTTTGTTTTGTCTTTATAACTTGTCTTATTACTCAATTTGCTTAAATTGTTTGCTTTGAGAATAAACAAGGAGCACACTTCCTTTTGGCTTACTGCCTAAGTGCTTAAATGATTTGCCTTAATAGATTTGAAGTATACATCTTTCAAAATTCTCGTATGCTTACTGCCTATTGATAATATAAGTTTGGTTTTATTTGTTTAGATTATTATTATTTCTTTTGTATTTTTTGTTTTGCTCTGATTTCTGATTTTTGTGCCATAATTAAATTTTAAGTTCTCTTCCAATCTAACATATGATTTTAGTAAGTTTATATGTTGTGAATAAGTATACTGTTTATACTTGTTCTGTTTTGGATAAAATTATCTTGATCTTATGGCAGGGATCATTGTAAGATTATCCTTGGTCTTCATTCGATTTGATTCAACGATTACAACAGGTATTGTCTTGACTAATATTTAGCAATGATGTTCACCTCAACTAAATACATAATACTGAGTATGTATAGAAATATATGTGCATCAGGTGTGTTGTAGTCGAAAGGTTAAATTGGGGGAGATTATAGATGTTGTGAATTCTTAAATGTATCAACATTCTCAACAACATCTTAATTTGACTTTCCTTGATTCTTTCTAAGTCTTTTCTGAAATGTCGCATTAAATGTTGAGCTAAATGTTATCACATTTCTGGCAGGATCTAGAAGCTTCTACAAGGATCTGTAACCTAGAAGATTCCAGAACCTAGGAGAACATGCTAGAAGAGGCTAGAAGCAGCTTAGAACGACCTGAAACATTGTGGAAGGATTTAGAGAGATCATGGGAGTTAAGATCCTAAAAAATAGGATCTTACATGGAAGCCTCTAGAATTCGTTTTTCACTCTATAAATACCGAAGGATGGCTCCATAATTTAGTGTGTACTACTTGATCAATCTCCTAGACTGAGCGTTCATCCTGTTAGGAATTGTGGCCAGTAGTTATACCTTTTAGTTCATACTAAGTATCCCACCCGTATGACTGTGCACTTTTCATTATCTATTGAGAGTGTAATCATAGATATGAATAGCATTTCGGCAGTGTATAATTTATACACTTAGTCCGTTTTCAAATCAAGACACCTGCCTCAATTGTAGTTTTAGTTGTCAAAGTTATTGTTGTAACATTTCACACGACATTTGTACTTGAAGATAAGTATTGAATTTTCGTCATAAGGCTAAGCATAGATTTTTATTTATAAAATCTATGTGAAAAATATTTTCATTGTGTCGCATTGTTTTTAGTGTTTCAAATCTTCCGCTGTGTGTCTATATATTTATGATATTATGTTAGGGTCAGTGTTTCACTATTTACCTCAACATTCAGTACAGTATTAATTTATTTTTACTTAAACACTTGATAGCACACTTTCACATGATAGAAGATATTCACAAATAGATATAAGCATAGATTTTCTCTTACATCTATTTATGAATCTCCTAAGCCTACGTGTCAACATTAGAAGACTTTCAATTTTTCAAGCCTACGTGACCCTACTATAAACAGCCAACAGGCAATGACTCTGCCTATATTCCTCCAAAGTTTAATTTGTTTTTCTCTTTGTATTTACTTTTTTTTTATTACATCAATAAATCTCTCCTTAGTTAAGAGACTTTAATTTTTTATTTTTGGTTGAGGGCCTTTGATTTTCTCTCATTTCGTTGAGAGCTTTTTATTTCTCTCTAGAGTTGATTTTTCAGGTTTTTTTTTTTTTTTTTTTTTAGGGTAGAACTACCAGACAGATACAACTGAAAATTTGAAAAACATGAATGTCCTATCATCTGTCTAATAAGAGGAACAAGTCCTACCAAAGAAACAGTCTCCATACTCAATCGTGAGAGTAAAGAGCTAAGACTGCCTCCCTAGCCAAATTGTGGGCTCGTCGATTGTGTAACCTGGGATGATGACTAATGTCGCACACTACGACTTGTGCCCTCCCCTCCCTGATTCTTTCTAACCAAAATCCTTCCGGCGACGCGACCCTTTGTTGATCTCCACACCAATTCACAGCTTCCAAACAATCAGACCTAATCCGAACTTCATCAAGATTAAGTTGAACAACCATATTTATTCCTTCCCAAATGGCTCTCAATTCCGCACCCAAAACCGAACCTGGTTCTGTGATTTTACGACCAAATTGCTCAACAACTCTTCCATCTTTATTTCTCACACAGATACCCACACTGTACTGTCTCGATGCATGAAAGTAGGCAGCATCAACATCTATAATCGAACAATTTCCACTACTATGACTCATATGTTGTGCCCCGATGTGCCTCTGTTTACTGCTTGAGTGTTGGAATTCGTTTAGGTAGTCAAGAACCCATTGGACGTCACTCGTAAAATCTTGAGACTTTCTTCTTCCCACCTGTCCGTGAATCCTTCTGCAATGCTCATTCCAGACTCCCCATAACAATATAATAATTTGATTCGCCTCTTCATTATCACATTTGCTCCACATCTCCTCTAAGAAATCTCTTGAGCTGCTATATTGGTTGAAACCCAAGACTGTTCCTATCCCCAGTTTATTCCACATCTTCTTAACTGGTTTACAAAGGCGAAAAGTATGGATAGTCGAGGCATTAGCAGCATAACAGATATTGCAGTATGTATGTATCTGCATTCCTCTGTTAACCAGGTTGAGGCCAATAGGGATATAATCATTTGCCAATTTCCAGCATAAGACTCTAACCTTCGGAGGGAGATTAAGTTTCCAAATCCTTCGCCAAAACTTTTTCCCCCCTTCACTATTAGAAGAGGATGCCTTGCTTCTCTCATTGGTGTATTCTTTGAAGGCCAACATATATCCTAATTTAACAGTATACTCCCCCTTTGCATTCTGACTCCAATATCTCGAATTAGGCTCCCCTGTCCCCACAATTGGAGTCCTGCAAATAGCATCAGCTTCAAATGGGAGAAACGCATCGTTGATTAGGGGTTCATTCCAGGTTCCATCATCGTGAATAAATCTGTTCACTGTTGATCCCGATGAAATTCTTGATCTCACTCTACCCTCATCCAAATGCTGCACCCAAGCATGTTTGAAAATGTGAATCAAACTTCCATTCCCAACCCTCCATCGAGCTCCTTTTTCAATAATGTCCATACTCCAACACAAAGATCTCCAAATATAAGAGGGATTAGATCCCACACTTGCCTCCAAGATGTCGGTGTGTTTATAATACCTAGCTTTAAAAACTCTTGCCACCAATGTATTTGGGTTCACACACATCCTCCAAATTTGCTTCGCGAGCAAAGCCTTGTTGAAAATTGTCATTTTCCTAAAGCCCATGCCTCCTTCATCTTTTGGTTTGCAAAGTTTATCCCAGGATTTCCAGTGAATCTTCTTACTCTCCTCTTTTGAGCCCCACCAAAATCTGCAAAATAATTTCTCAAGCTCCTCACACAAAGTGGTAGGAAGTCGGAAGCATTGCATTGTATACGTTGGAATAGCCTGTAGGATTGCCTTAATTAAGACTTCCTTACCCCCAATCGAAAAATATTTGTTTTTCCAGCCTTGTAGCCACTTCTGCACTTTATCAATGATAAAACCAAATTGGATTTTCTTCGTACGCATTGATATAGTTGGCAAGCCCAAGTATACCTTATGGTTTTGCACAATTCTAACTCCCAACATATTTTTGATCACCGCCTGCGTACTTTGATTTGTCATCGGGGTAAAGACAATGGCTGATTTCTGAAAGTTGATCTTTTGCCCCGATGCGTTTTCATAATCTCTCAGAACTGCTCTTAGACTGTGGCATTCCTCAACCTTGTTTTGTATTATGGAGTAGATATTTTGTTGTCAAATTCGTGGTCTCCAAAAAAGATACTCCCTCTGTAACTGAAAAGTTTGCGGGGAATTTTAAACACATGGTTTAAAAAAAAGTGTAATGATGAGAGTGTTGAGGGGTAATTTTATAAATTTCTATATATAAAGTAAATAAAGTAGGTGGGTTGAGTGTATGGTGGACCCCAAAAGTAATGGCATGAAGGGTAAATATGAGTATTTTGTGAGGGTGGAGATTGTGGTGGTTATTTCTATTTTGGGGTATGCAAACTTTTGGGGGACAAACTAAAAAGGAAATTATGAAAACTTTTCAAGGACGGAGGGAGTATGTAGTTGGCGAATTCTAGTTTTGCAAATTATTTAGTTGACACAGCTAAGAAGAAAGAGACATTCTACCCTTCCCGATAGGGGTGTGCACCGGTTCAGAACCGGACCGGACTGGGACCGGTTTGGACCGGGACCGGAATTTTAAAATTTTACGGACCGGAGACCGGACCGTAATTTAAAATTTATGGAAGCAAGAACAAAATTGATGAATTTGTGTATGAAAATTAAAGTGTTTGCTCTTCATTACGCCAATGTGAATTTTATTTACATTATTATTAATGATCTTTTGACCCTAAAATATATTAAATATGTTTGTTAAATTATATATTTGCAAAAAATGTAATAGATCTCAACACATTTTCACCAATTACTTGGTTTTGAAAAATAATTGAGAGTGCTTTAGTAAAAAAATAAAACAAATTCTGGTCCAAACCGGTCCGGACCGGAAAATTCCGGTCTTGGACCGGACCGGACCGGAAGACCGGAATCCAAAATTTGCCGAAGACCGGAAGACCGGTTCCGATCATTTTTTCGGTCCGGTTTTTTTTTTAACACTCCTACTTCCCGAAACATGCAAGACAAAGAGGACAAATTTTGTTGTTGGTGTATCCATATTAGATTCCACGTCAAGTTAATTTGGAAGGTATGGACACACTTGCGCGAAATTGGTTAAACGTAGATTATTTTCAATTTTACGACAACATAATGATTATGTGGTTTATATTGTCAAAAGCAAAACCATTGATTTGACTCGTTGTTTTGTTAGGGCGTCTATGTCTTTTTCAAATCCTCATTATTGAATCAAACCTCTTTTAGGAAATTTGTATAAGTTTTGATTATTAGGCCAAAACATGTTGTAATAGGAATTAAGTTGAAACTGTATATATCAACTCACTAGAACATGACATAGTTTTATATAAATAGTTAAATGGAAACTTGGCTGATCAACTGGGATAACCATTCGAGACTGAACTAACACGTATGCTCAAGATGAATATCGATGAAAATCAACTCAACTTACAAAAGACTTAAAGGTTAGAAGATTTGAAGACACGAACCATAAAAAATCAGAAGAGAAGACCATTGAATATGAGGCAGTTGAGAAGTTGATTGAGACTAATCTAACAACCAAGTGGCTTTTCAATAGTTCTGCTAATAAACAAATGAGCTTAATGACTGCTCAAGATGGTTAAGTTTGAAAAAACTTGTACTCAATCCAAAATAGACAATTTAGATAGTCAATTCAAGTGTCAACACCCGCAGAAGATAAATTAAAAAGATTTAAGAAAATGAAACCAACCTTTGTAAGAGAACTATAACTCATAAAATTCTAGTAGGAGAAAACTCGCAAAGAGTGATGAGCTCAAACGTCAAGAATTCCTTGAAAGGAATTGACACTCAGCTAAGTTTGTGGAGGAGATATAGGAGCTGAGTATCTGAATCACTATCAATCCTTATGTTTTTACAATTTTGATGGGGAAAATATCACTTTTAGTCAGTAACCTTTCAAGATTTGGCCATTCACATTTAATCACTATCAATTTTGGCTGAAGTAAAAAAAAATGGAATTGGGGTTACTGAATTTTTACTAAAACCCCAATTCCATTTTTTTTTCAATTTTTACTGAATTTATCTTCTGAAATATTCTTAATATAAATTGATAATTTTAGGGAGTTATTTACGAATGTTAGTAGATGCCTAAACTCCAAACTCTTTTTTTTTTATATCATTTTATCTCTTTTAATTCCTAAACTCTAAGCTAATTTTTTTCAATTTAATTATTATCTTCAATTAATATTATCGTGTGTAACTAACAAATAAAAAATTCACAAATAGAGTTATTTTGAGTTTAAAGAACAAGAATGCTTCTACACTCAAATACAGTAAACATTGAAAAAAAAAATTGGAAATGTTTAAAAGGAACAAAAATGCTTTACACTCCAATACGGATTTAATGACAACATTAAAATTACTTTTTAGAAAAAACCTTATCTTTATCTCTACACTTTAATTGTGTAGTACAGCTAAGTTTGGATCTAATTGCAGTACAGTTCTACACTCTAATTGTGTAGTACAGCTAAGTGTAGTGCAGTCTGATAATTGGACGCAATTTTCAATACATTGTGGTGTCACTGATTTGAAATAAGACTATCTTTATCGGCTGATGGACGCTAGGTCGACAGAAAAAAAATGAAAATTCAATAAACAAAAACGCCCAAGGGTGTTGAACGACCATGAACAACCAACCACAACCAAATATTGTGGGTTAACTTTTTTATCTCAAAAAATTCATGTATGACACGTGTCAAATTTTTACTCTGTTGGTTATATTTTATTTAAATAATTTTCAATTTTCACTTATTTACTTAAAAAAAACTAAAATTCATAAAATTAAATTCTCTATAAATAAATAGATACCAATCTTGATATATTTTGAATCACAATTTCATACACTCCCTTTTCTCTTCTTTTAATTTTTTTCTCTTCTAAATTGTGTTAATTATTTTTTTGCATCTTTTGCTTTTTTTGTTGTAATTAGTCATTTATTTGTAGTTTGGTTTATTTATTTTCAGTTATATTTCAATTTTTTTAATTTTATTATGGAATGTTGTAATTTTTTTTTAAGTGTATGATAATTTTTTATTATAGTTATGAATTTTTTAATATTAAATAACTGTGTATATATCTTTTAAATAATGTGAAAATATTATAAATAATTAATAATAGATATAATTATTATATTATAAAAGAAATAATTTATTAAATGTTGGTTGTGGTTGTGGTGGTTATGGATAAAGTGTGAAAAAAATATGAGTTTGAGTTATGGTGTAAAATGTGTACATAGAGGAGTGTGGGCCGGGCATGGATAAACATGGTCTAAGGGCACAGTCTAAAAGGAGCTCTTATTTTTATTTTATTAAAAATCGATCAAACACCCACATTTAAATAAATAAAAATTGAAACATTAATATTTAGTTAAAAAAAAAAAATTCCAACAAAAAAAATGTAGGCATTTATTCACTTTATTAAAATTTCTATACTCATTTCTTTAAATTTTAATTACTAATTAGAGTACGTTTATGAATAAATACTTTATTAAATACTCATTATACTCATTTCTTTGAATCTTAATAAATATTATAGGATGCATTTGTGAAATAATAACTTGGATAAATAATGTGATAACTAAAAGATGAAAATAAATCTAGTATTATTTTAAAAATGAAAATAAACATAATAAAATTGGAAAAAATGAACAATAAAATTGAAAAAAAAAAAAAGATTGTATGTAAGTAATAAATTATTGACATATACATTTATTAGATAATCAGTCACCATCTTAAAATTACATAAATCACCAAGTAAATTTGGTATTAAATATTAATGGTACGAATATAAAATTAAAATTTGAACATTTTGACTAAAAAAGTATTGTTGTGAGTCGGCCCAATCCCACCGCTCCGGTTCTTCAACATCATGTTGCCTGCAAATTAATTAATTTATGAACAAGCTTTGGAGCCCCTGGATGTGAGAGGAAGAAAAATAAAATTTGACAAAAATAATATTTGAAATTAAAAGTAGAAGATTGCAAGAACAAGCTTGAAGATGATGCTAATTTCAACACTATCTTACGAGGTCTCTATCTAAGAATATAAGTTAGTTGAGGCAGCAAATTATTCAAAATATATTTTGTTGCTTGAGAAACTGTTTGATGAGAGCTTAATGAATCAGATATCAATTTAAAATAAATACTTAGGATGAAGTAAAAAAAAATGCAACAATTCATTAAGTCCTAAAAATAATTTTAGATAATTTTTCAGTCTCAGTTAACTTAAATAAATAGAGATCTAGTAAAAAGGTGATGAAAGTAGATCTTTTACAAGCTCCACCAAGCCGTCCCAAAGCACATTTCTAAATTCCAAAATTGAGATATGTAAAGTCAATTTCATGCTAAATTGGTAAATGACGCCAGCACACAACAAAAAGTAACTTAGTATCGGCTATCGGCAGTAAAATCACGTTCACTAACGTAAAATGCAGTGAGTAGTGATCATGAAAAACGAAATTTGTATAACCAGTTTGTCTTCAATATGTAGAAAAAAAATAGATATTCTTGTAGCAGATTTCACTAAAATTAACACTCGCAACATACTATCTGTAACGTTCAAGCAAGCAAATATAAAGATATTAGAAATATGAGGAAACGCGGTTGAGTTGAGAGAGTGATGCATGGGGAAGTAAACTAGGGCAAAAGTGGCTTTATATATAGAGAGCATATTTAAGGAAATTCTAGGTTGTTTATAGTATTTGGCTAAATTTCTGTTTATTTTTACTTTGATATTTTCGAGAACCATCCTTAGTTCTTTGTACAAATTCAAAATAATTCTATTTGTAATTTTTTTTATTTCTTAGTTACGCACAGTAATATTAATTGAAAATAAATTCAATAAAAATTGAAAAAAATTAGAGTTTGAAATTTAGGGTTTAGGAATTAATTGAAAAACCTTTTCTCTCAGTGACGGAAGAAATTAAAATTGATAGAAAATAATAACTCTCTAAAATTGATAGAAAATTATTATAATTAATTTTTCCATTTATAATTATTTAGACATGATCATCTACTAACATTTGTGGTGAATTAATTGTAAAGAACTCTCTAAAATTATCCATTCATATTAAGAATATTTCAGAAACTTATTTTTCTTCTTTCTTTTATATTCTAGATATTTTTCTATTATGAACATAACATCACTATATTTGTGATTAATTGAAGATAAAAAAAATTGAAGTTGGGGGTTTATGAATTACAATAGGAAATAGTGTTAAAAAAGAATTAGCGTTCAAAATCGTTTGTCCGTACATACTAACATAACATCACTATAATTGTGAATTTTGTATTTTTTAGCCATACATATTAAAGATAAAAAATTGAAGTTGGGGATTTATGAATTAAAATAGGAAAATGGTGTTAAAAAAGAATTAGCGCTCAAAATCGTTTCTCCGTTCGTCAACGGATTTACTAACACATCAAAATTGATAGAAAATAATAATTGAGTGACCAATTTTATAGTAATTAAATGTGGGTAACCATGTGAAAAGTGATAAAGTTCAGTGACCAAAATTAATATTTTCCCACTTTTATATTATCCTGTTCTTCATTCTTATTTTTATCATTTTTTCAATATGCATACTACACAAATTAGTTGAAAATCAATCATGGTAGTATATTGTTTTCTTGCATAAGATTACTAAGGGTCCATTTGGTGGCCAAGATTAGACATGATAAATGTAAGATATGAGCTAATCTTGGCCTTTTTTGTGTTTGGTGGAAGTCACCAAGGCCCACTACAAATCTGGAAGCCCACTACAAATTAAGGAGTAAGCTGCGTTTTTTGTCTTTAGAAAATAGGTGAGATAAGTAATCTTGTGAAAAGGCGGAGTTGGCGTGGAAACCCAAATACCATCCATACCCTTCACAATGTACTTTCATCTGCGCGTCTCTTCCTCTCCCACTCCGAAACGGCGATTTTGAGTTGGCGATTTTTTCAAGCCAGTGACCTCGTGGCGAAGTGATCTGTTGGAGTCGGCGACTTTGGGCTTCGGAGTTAGTGGTCGTCGCTCACGTTTCTTGCTTTTCTTTTTCTTTTTTTGGTTTTATACACATGCAATTTGATTATCTTTTTATTTTTTGCTAGGATTCTGGGACAAGGGTCTCGAAAAACGGCGTTTACGAGTTGTAAAAGTTTGGATATGTCTGTGTTTCGTCGGTACGAACCACTCAAAACCTAATTTGTGGTCTTTTCATTATGTCTACAGTGTGAGGGTTGTGGATTTGCTTTGTTGCACGATCTGGTGTAACTTGGGTGCTCAGTATTGCGTATGACTCTATTTGTTGCACGATATGTTTAAGTTTTTTTTTTATTGGTTATTTCTTGGGTTATTTAGTCATAGAATTATAGTATTCTGGTCTATTTGTACAGTCATATGTTTTCTGATGATGGGTTCATGTTCTTATGCTACATGCTTTATTTGCCCTGCAAGTTTGCTTGTCAAACAGTAGTACTTGTGTGTTAGTTGCTGTCATGGGTGGTATTATATTACTTAGTTGCATACGGCCTTCTACAGTGAGGGAAGTTGGATGATCTTCTTGTTGATGGAATGTAGTTGGGTTTTGTGTGTATGCCCATGTATTTATAAATATTGATTACAAACCTTTTATAATTATTGAGTTTTCTGGTTAACTCTTATTACATATGCATCTCTAAAACTTCTATTGCTGTATTTATTAAAGTGAAATTCACTTTATTTTTTGGAGACCTTGCATCAATATTACTGTCTTTATTAAATTGAAATTCACTTTACTACATATTACTTGTACTTCCGGATGTTTATTTTCTGCACCAAAGGGGTGTCGTATAACTTATATGTCCACACAACACTTATTGATTGGTTATCTAGGAGGGGAAGTAGTGTGTTTGTGGTGTATGGAGTGTTGAATGTTGTGACGGTTGCTGTTATGAGCATTAGTTGTAGTTTATACAGCGTCACATTTGTACATGCATATTAACGAAACCGTATCTTTCTCTTTCCCAATACAGCTGTGCAGAATGGCTAGTTCCAGTGTCCATCCGAATGAGTGCCAGCTCAGCGATGACTTTGAGACGCGTGCATTTCGAGGCTGGACTCTCCATGAGGAAGACATGCTACTTGAGATGGTGGAGGACCTGTTGAAGAAACGAACCATCAACTCAGCTGTGAAGTATGACATTCTTATTGGTGATGTTGCACGGCGTTACAAGTCACATTCTGATCTGCAAGTGTCAGCTGCTGATATCAAGAAGAAGATGGAAGACATCTCCACTCGTTATCTATACTTCTGTGCATTCTTGTTTCGGTCAAAGGGGGTGTTGTACAACTTCTCCACTAACGAGGCGATTATTGATCCAGCTGTGTACTGGAACAATGGAAAGGTAGTAGAAACCTTTTAAACTTTGATTATATATTTTTGAGTCAATTACACTGATGTTGGTGTTGGTGACCAATTCAATATTTGATTGTAGGAGTGGGAGTGGAATGCATGGTTTCGATTGTGTGGGTTTCCTATGTACAATAGCTGTCATCGAGTGTTTGAGCTGAAAGGGCTAGACAAGTACGCTCGGCCATATATTGCAGTGGAACCTCTCATCCCGGCTGGAATTGGATATTCTGAAAATATTAATCGGCCCCGTAACTGCTATCGTCATATTCCATGTCCGTGTGGTCGAGGGACCTACTAGTGCGAAGTATAACAATTCGTAGTGATATAACTTTTGGTAGACGACCAGTACATGAACTGATGTGGTATATTTTTGTACATTTTGAACAATTAATGTGTCGTCTTTTTTGTACATTTTGAACAGCTAATGTGTCGTCTTTTTGGTACTCTTTGAACTAATATTGTGGCTATTTATTTTTTATTTGCTTGCTCATTATTTTTGTTTTAGGCCATTTGTCTTATGCTTTTTGATATGAGCATTGTTCATATATTTTTAAATCGCAACCAGATTGATATGAATACGTAATATTGGGAATGGAAAATACAACACTTTAAACACATGTTTCTACTAATACAACAATGACTGAATGGCAAATTAATAAGCACAATAAAGTAGTACATTAAAGAACAACCTAGACACTAGTGAAAACATTAGGATAAATGCATAACAAACTTAACAGCACCTGACTTCATACCAACTCAATAGTACATTCATAACTTTAAAACCACAAGCGTAACACGGGCGTTCGACACAAGATCAACGGCTCATTGATTCACTTCTTCCATGGAGAGGCGTTAACCCAGCTTAGCGGCGGACCTTTCTTCGGGGTACCGCATGTGTCGTCCGATGCCGAATGTTTTGAGTTAACGGAACTTGGATCGTCATGAAATTTGCTAAGTGATTTCCAGAAACGATTGAATGAGCTTGTGTCGCCATCCGAACTACTCCTTCCAACAACACCCTTTCCCTTCATGGTTGCACAATCAATGGAATGCTCGAGCTGTTCAATATGCTCAACAAAGTGTGTAGGAGACTCATGTAGTTGAGTACGCTCATCCGTGGGTTCTCCAAATATAATTTTTAAAGCCCCCCATTCAGGCTCGCCCTCCTTTTGATATGCTTGGGCGAACGGATTGACCTGTTATTTGCAAACATATTAGTATACACTTTTTATGTTTTTTCGCAACATTCCCCGGAATAATAATTTTTACCCGGATGATGTTCGACCACGTGTCGTCATCCGTGCGAATAAGATTTGTAGATTCGTCGTACTCAACACCCCAAGACGTATCAACCATCAAAAAACACCGTGCCGCATCCGTAGTCGCTCTACTTGTATGTTACATAATTCATTATTGAACGACGTTTTGTTTAGCATGTTCACCGCGAAGCGAGCACCATCTATTCCATAGAAGTTGTCGTATCCGCTACTGTGAGCATAAAAAAGGCCCATTCGAACATTGTCGGACAACGATTCCGAGAACTCTCGGTCCATTTTCGTCGTCCATTCCAATCCGTAGAGAAAATCGTCCTGAGTGAGGGCTATTTCTCAACTCATTTTTTTACACTCTGTCCTTATATTATCCTTAGGTATTTTGTAAAATTTTATGGTAATAGACAAGTGGCATGTAATGTACAGATGGGTTCTTATATATATAGACATGCTTGTGTTTTTTCAAATAGAAGTGTTTAGGGATTAGGCTTGGGAGTGATTGTTATGTTGACCAAAATAGAGGGAATATATTCACCTGCAACATAAAAAGTTGTGGACGCATGCATTTGGCTTGTCCTCATTTGCATCCAAAAAAACAATAATCAATTGGTTCCCCAAGTAATAAGTGGGCATAGACTAAATGAGCCAAAACAAGCAGGGAATATATTCCTCTGCCAACTTCAAAAAACTCACGTGAAATGTTTGCTTTCGTATGTGTATTTTGTTGTCAGTTTTTTTGTTCCTTTTTTTTTTGGGAAAAAACAAACATTTCTTATTATTCAACTGCTGGTAGCAAATAGTACAATAATTGCAACTACAAGCACACACAAGCATACTCTTCCGATTTCAATTGTTTTTTTTAGACTTTCTTCGTCTGCCTCGTACTTCGCGATACACTTCTCGTATTTATCCATCTTGTCGTACCACGCCTGAATTACGACCAAAGTCCGTTCGGGTAGCTCTTCGTCCAACCACTAAAAAAAACCGCATTTTCCATCCTACAAAAAACCAAACGAATACAAGTCTTGTTAGACAGCGACTTTTTTATAAAAGTGCGTACACAATGAGATTGTTCGTACTCTTTTGTTCGGACACGCAATAAATCGTCTTCCAGGGTTTGCCCTCGTTCGCGACGTCTGCACACTGAGATGGTATCCACAATAACAACACATGTTCGTTTGGTACGGTACGCATATGATCGATTGAGCGACGAGCCGACGCTATCGAACTTCGATCTAGAGCCCATAACCTATAAAATAAGCAAAGTTTATCAAGTAAAGTCGATGTAAAATGAGCTAGCCAACCTAAAATTTTTCTTAATATCACTCACTTACTTCCTGGTAGAATGTGGAGTATGATATTAAGTTTTGCTAATTTTTTTATGCATAACAGATGCGTTGGTTTATATAACTACAAATGTGTGACCAATTGTGTTTAATTACAAGTAGTTGATTGATAGGTGGTAGGTGGGGGTAGGTTTGAATTAAAAATTACCTACCCCCAATTGTATTTGTACGGTGCGACTCTGATCGAATGTGGCGGCAAAGTGAAATTGGAGGTAGGGTATTGGCGCCCATTTTTGCCGCCACTCACGCCTCCGTACATCAATGAAATACATACATTACTATCCACACAAATTCACTTTCAACTGGAGTCATTTCGACAAACAGGGGTAGGATGAACCGACGCCAATTTTTTTTTTTTTTTTTTTGTGAAATCATGCCTATTACACGCATTATTTACTTACGATTCTCTTGTATTTACTGGGCACTCTGATCGCAGTTCAAATTAACCATACAAGCTATCGTTCTTCGTATCCACACAAGAAAAAGGTACGACTCCCACGCTGAACCAAGCACATAGTCATGAAATTGTTCCTGTTATTTAGACGTTCTTCATATTTTTTGTGTTTATATGCATAACAACTGGTCAAAGTGTTGGTTCGTGTGTCCAATTTGGTTGAGTGGTTTGTATAAAGTGTGTAAATAAGTGTTCCAATCTTGATTTTTAGTGCGTGAGTCTGATTTTTGGTATAGTTTGTTGTGAATTGTGATGCGTACATTCGTTGTTTGTTGTTTTGTTTTTTTAACTAAGGTATGCCGCTTCCAAGTTGTAGAAACTGGATATGAAAAGAACTGGTTTTTTATGATGAACATGATAAAATTAGAATAAGAAGCACGTACTATGTGCATCTGATCAACAATAATGCGTGTTTTCTGCAACACAATTCACAACAATCTATTGCTTCAAAATATTGTCGGTAAGAGCATAGAGTTTGGTGTTTTGTTTTGTTAATTAAGGTATGTCTCTTACACCCAATAGGATGAGTTCCAGTACCAACCAAAATGACATTGTATGGTTGTTGCTCGAGGATATCCTAATACAGACAATCGTTGTTACCGAACTAGTCATGCAACATTTGAGAATCGAAGGTAGTAGAAAGCGTTTGCGAAATGGTAGGTACAGTATGATAAACAAACTACCCCAACAAGTGCATTTTCGATGTAGATTAGTTGGTCGTAGTGACACTGAATGTGTCGAGAACCTGCGTATGGACCGAAATGCATTTGGGAGGCTTTGTGTAATACTGAAAATTGTTGGTGGTTTGAAAGACCAAAAATTCGTGTCGGTAGAAGAACAAGTTGCCATATTCTTAAGTGTTTTGGCGCACCACAAGAAAAATTCGGTGGTCAAGTTCGATTTCCAACGGTCCGGGCAGACAGTATCATATTATGTGCGGGAGGTTCTATGTGTCGTATTACAGCTGCACTCGGTTCTACTTGCAAAACCATTGCCCGTACCTGACGATTGTGATGACCAACGTTGGAAATGGTTCAAGGTAATTTGTTAGTTATAAAACGGAATTATTACTTTAATAGCATGTGCAAGGGAATACAACTGATAATCATACAACATCTTGTTATGCGTAGGGTTGTCTTGGGGCGTTAGACGGAACTCACATAAATGTTCGCGTACCCGCTGCCGATCGAGGTAGATACAGATCAAGGAAAGGCGATATATGAACCAATGTATTGGCGTTTGTGATCGACGCATGCAATTTGTGTATGTCCTACCAGGATGGGAGGGCTCGGCCAACGATGGTAGGATCTTGCGTGATGCGATTAATCGAACAAATGGGTTAAAGGTCCCGGAAGGTATAATTTCTCGTTGTGTTATTCATTATCTAATGCATACACCTAATAGTTCAAATCTAGATTCCTAATACATTTGCTCTCACAGTTATGAAACTTGAATTGGATCCACTGCCTAATTGTGTTTCTATTTTTTTTTAGGAAACTACTACTTGTGTGACAACGGATACGCAAATAGTAGAGGGTTTCTATCGCCGTATCGTTGTGTTCAATACCATCTAAGTGAATGGGGACCTCAAAACCGTATACCGGAGAACTACCAAGAGCTGTTCAATATGCGTCATTCGCGCGCACGGACGATAATTGAGCGTGCGTTTGGGATTATGAAGATGCGTTGGGTTATTCTACGTAGCACCGCTTATTACCCGATTGATACGCAAATCGACTTGATTATGGCATGCTTCCTACTCCATAACTACATCCGCCGTGAGATGACCAATGATCCCATGGAGACACTGGTTGATGGGCATGGGGATAATTTCAATAACGACGATGATAATGTAGAGTATGTGTCTACATTAGGAGTCACACTAGAATGGTCCGCCCAACGGGAGACGCTTGCACAGGAGATGTGGAATGAATTTAATAGTTGATAGTGTTTATGCATTATGTATTAGTAGATGAACTTTGGATTTGGAATATTGTGCCTTAGTTATGTTTTTAGAGTCAGACTTATTAATTGAGTTCTATGATTAAGTGTGTTGTTATTTTAATCTGCTAGTTTATTGTACTTGTATTTTGCAAGTTTTGCAATGAACATGTTCCAAATAGTATGCTGCTTGTTTGATAGGTCGATTTGTTTAGAAACGGTAGTCTGATTTGTTTAATGTACAATCTTGCAGCTGAAACAATGGAGCATCAGGGCACTGACAATAAGAAAGGTCGAGGTGCATTCAAGGTCCCAACGAGCAGCACACAGAGAGTGTGGACTACTAAGGAAGAGGCGGCATTGATAGCAGCATTGAAAGACTTGGTTGCTCATGGCTGGAAGAGTGAAAACGGATTTCGTACCGGGTATTTAAACAAGCTTGAAGAGGCGCTTTTAATAGCACTTCCAGGTACGGATCTACGCTCGAGCCCAAATATCAATTCCAAGTTAACCATATGGAGGAAAACATACGGATCAATTGTAACTGCTCAACGAGACACGACTGGTGCGGGGTGGAACAACACAACAAACACCTTTGATGTGACGGACGAGCAATGGGAACAAATCGTTAGGGTAAAATATCATTTATATAATACTGCATCGTCCTCTATAATTCTTACAGTTAATTGCCACTTTCAGAATTGGATGCAACCAAACCATATTGACATAATGTGATGGAAAGTTAATTGTCATTTTATTTCATAATTGAATACACTAAAGTTAATACATGCGTTTGTAGGTGAAAATTATTCAACTTACTGCCATTCTTTTTTTGAGAAGCACATGAGTTGAAGTTTACATAACTAACAGTCAACTAATAAAATTGTTGTTTATAATAGTTGTTTATATGATTTCATATGGGCATGGGGAAAATTATGCAACTTACTGCCAAAAAGGCATTTATTTGATGTGAATTATAGGCAGCCCATGATTTTGTTTTTAAGGTCATATAGTTGTGTTGTTGTCCTATTTGTATTTGTATGCAGCTCATTTTTTTTATGTGAGTTATACAATTCCTGCAGAAAGACCCACTCATGCGTGACATGCTCGAAAAGGAATGGCCACTTTACCCCGATTGGAAGGAAATTTTCGGGAAAGACAGGGCAACCGGAGATGGTGCGATAGACGCGGCTGACGCAGCTAAGAGAGCGATAGAAGCACGTGCCAAGCGCGCTCGTGTAGAGGTTAACCAAGACTCGAATAGCGACAACTTCATAGACATTGACAGCATAAGTGGAGATCAGGTCGAGAGCGGACTAAAAGATAATGAAGATAATACGAACATCACAACTGAGATGAAGAAGAATACTGACCCGTCTACAGCAGCTACGTCAAACCGCAAGAAAAACTGTCATATAAGTGAGCCGTCTGTTGGCGGCGAGCTTCGGGAGTTTTATGTATCCACTCGTGAACAGATTTCGCAACTTGCATCTCGAATCGGCCATGATCATGATATGGGATTTGCTCGAAAATCATTGTTCGAATTGTTGGGCAACATTAAGTCGCTGTCTTTGTTGGATAAGATCGGTGTGTCCGAGATTCTAGGCGCAAATCCTAACCAGCTCGAGATATTCATGGGGTACACGGACGATGCTCGTGAAGTATATTGCAACCTTCTACTCGAACGTGCACGTAATGCACCAAAGTAGGCATCAAGTCCCAGCATCACTTGAACATATTGTGAACAACTTTTGCTTATATAAATGTGGGAATGGACGATGCTTATGTATTAGTGGAAGTTGACTCATGTAGCTGAGCAAACGTTATTTATTTGGGTGCATGTTTTGGCCACCAACATTTTGTTTTTTGTAAACTAATATTGTGGCTAATGCTGTGATCAATGTATTCCAACCTTCATTTTGATAGCTTGTGTGTAATTGGATGGATCCATGTACTTGACATATTAAACTGATCCAAGCAGGGTAATTTAGTATATTACTTGCATAGTATGTAAAAGGCTCTTAGTTCATGTATTTTGCTTGTGTGTTATTGCATTGTTCTTAGGTCAGCTTATATAAAAAGGTCTCCACTTTTCTTTTTGTGGGTTGCATGCAGAAATTTATGGTGTTAATTCTTGAATTTAATGCTTAGAAATTTTGGTTAACAATGGCATGAGATTTCACTCTGCTTTATGGGTGTATATGAATAGTAACATGTATGTCTTTTTGTTTTTTAGTGATTAATAGTAATACATGCGTTTGTTTTGGATTTTTTATGGATATGCTTGTCAGGTGTGCTAGTTATTGTGCTCATGGATCTGTTTTAGTTGATTTTTGAAGTATATATTGGTTAATTGCAAGTAGATAATTATGTTGCATGTGGTAAGACTCTAGAAAACAGTAAATTATGCTTCTGCTAGAATAAACAATCTTGAAAACTCAATATACATCTACATGCCAATATCAATGAATTCATTCTTTGGATTAAAGATGTCAAGCAACCAAGTTAAATTTGAATCTATTTCTTCATCTTTTGCAACTCCATCAATCCAAATTTTGAACCAAAACTAACGACAATCAAAACCCACAACAATTAACAACAAACCTCCATTGCAGCTGCATTGCACAGTAGCAGGTTCACAACAGTTAACAACAATCCATCGAAACACTGATAACATAACAACATATACTTGGATTTAAAGCACCTGATAACATGACAACACTGACAAAATATAGATTGCATAATTAGGCATAAATCATCCAAGTAGTACACACCACTGAGTTCTAGACTACCATCTTCAAAAGGTGTGACTAATACCACAAATGTCACATACACCAGATACAAAAGATATGATTCAAAACACAAACACATAAGATCATCACATACATAGAAGCGTAGGTTATAACCCACTAACTACTTAAACACAGTGATACTTTTGGACGAAGTACACAGCCTCTAATCGCGACTGTGTGAGTAGGACAGCTTATGAGGGCTACACGATGCACACGAGCTAGCTTGAGCATCAACAGCTACGCGCTGATCGTTCTCCACGACCAACATGTTGTTAGTTGTGGTCCCAAACGGTTGACGTACCTCGCTTGGCTGCAGATTGTTGGATTCAGCGCTTATCATGAAGTAAGATGGACTATCTGCTGGATTGTGAAACAGTCTTGTACGAGGTGGCTTCCGGAATGCAGTAACTGGTGATTCAACCTCAAGCTCATCATCAGAGTCAACGACCGAAATGGGATTACGAGCACAGTTAGGCACATCACCCGAGCTGATTTGGATAATCTCGGGGCGGCGGGGAGAGTCAGGTTCAAACAGTAAATGAAGTCGGTCGTACAACAAGTCACCCTTGTGGAAGTAAGCATTAGCAAAGTCATCGGCCTACATACGTGAGAGACAACACAAATCAACTATCAAGACGAGGATATTTATGCCTATATGTAGCCAGAATTGTTTGAAAACTACAACTACAAAATAATATACATGTGTGAGATAAGAACAGCGGGTTGCAAAACCGCGCACGAAGATCACTTCCCTGTCCCAATTAACACCAGGGGTATTGAGCACACTCCAAAATGTAGCATACCTCATTTTCAACATGTTAACCTGCATCAAAACATCATCCCAAGTGAAATCATGAGATGTCACGATATTAACGACGCAATGTGCCTCTGCCAGTGATGCGTCGTTTCAGCCGTTGTTCTTCCAGTACCCTTCACGCTTCTCCTTAACTAGAATGTTAACAAAAGTGGTCACCGACCGTTCGTTCCACTTTCCAGTGTACAAGTATGACTCTTGTGGAGGTATTTCCTCAACCTTCACCTGTTTCTCGATGGACTCCATATGCAGGATAACAGAAGTAAGATTAGTGAGCAAGAATGATGTTAATTACTGGATATGAAAGCATGTTAAATAGTTGATGCATTGAATGGGTGTAGTTGGGAGATATAATAGTGATGCAAAGTACAAATAAATTTATCATGATGTGAAACTTAAAAATATGCAAATCAGGTCGTACTTGGATGTAAACACAAAAACATTAACTACGCAAAGAGTATTTTTCAATTGCAAATTTAAAACCCGAAATATTTAATAACACATGGTAATTAATTTGGTAGGCATACAACCTAAACCCCAAATAAATTGAAGCCAAAAATTTGAATAACAAAACATTAATAGGCATTCATCATAAGCAATTGTTTAACAGAGTAGGGCGTATTTTTCAATAGACCTACCACATTAAGTTCTTCTGAAAAATCGTCCATATCAATCTTGAAATCTATCGTCGTAGTTCTACGCGCCGTGAAACCCATTCAATGGAAAAAACCACGAGGATGATGCCGACGACAGTGAGTGTGTCGGACTCACTTCATCGGTACCTCATCCTTCGACGACAAAACGGGAAAATCGGGACCCTATTTTGTGTTCGACGGTAAAACGGGCAATTCGGGACCCTATTTTGTGTTCTCAGCCCTAAACCAGAATGAGGGCTAACAAATTTGAGAGTGGCAATTGTGGAATATTAAAAATTCGATGAGGACAATATGGCCAATTGCATAATTCATTTTACTAATAATCCCACACACTCATGGTGTATACCAAATGTGAAAATACATTGCGAATCTGGGTTTTATCATGTTGGCCCAATCTTGGGCCCAAATCAGAGATTTTTAGTGATTGCCACCAAATGAGCCCTAAGAGTATTAACTAAGTCGAGTTTTTCTAAATAGACAAGTTAGATTTAAGGGCTACTATTTTTCGAACTCAATTTAGTTGGTAGTTGTCCAATGTGACCTATTCTTGACTTGTCAGTAGATTAGCTATTAGTTCTAAGCTCAGGCTAGTAAGAAACGGGGCTGCAAAATTAATTCTATTATTTTCTTCTTTTTTCCCTCATACGTTTCCACCAAAATATATAAGAATTTAATTCCTCCCCAAAATATGCAAATATACCAATAATATCTAATGCATATCTATATTCCAAAAAATAAGGCAACAAAATAAAAGATAATCCCTAATTGGGCACAACAACATTCTTTTGGGCCTCGACTTCACCTTATCCTGCTAAATTCATTGGACTGCTCTTCAACCGGCTCTCGACAGTACGTAATTTTGAGCCCACAACTCTCATTCACATCATAATCATGCAACACGTCGACATAGATGGTCAAATGTTTCAAAATCGATTAGTAGAATAAATTCGGCCTTAGCCCAAACATCAAAATATGATGAGCCCAAACACTTTTTCCAATTTTTTTTTTTATTACAACCTAGTTTCTACTTTCTAGTAATAAAAGAAGGAAAAATCTCAAATGCACAGTGTGCACAGATCCAATTTCTGTGCACACGGTTTTTACCCATATCCCCGTATGACCCGATCCGGCCCATTTGTACTTTTTATTATATTCTTCACGCACCCTTACTGCCATTAACATACATATTTTTCTTCTGGATTTCTTATGATATCGGTAGAGGTCTAGATCGAATTTATACAGTGTTCGCTGGGGTTTGTTCGTGTTGAAGAATTCTAGGTTTAAGAGGGCGAATCTGCAATAGTTTTTTGGTTGAAGAAGCGGTTTTCTTCATCTTCTTCCGCTGTGATTCTGGGCGGTTTTCCCCGATTGCTGAAGAACTCTAGTAGCGCCGCCTTCCTCAACTTCGACCTGCTTCCACCCCAAACTCTCACCTCAGATTTCTCTCTCCTGGCCGCACATGAGAATCAAATTAAAAAAAAAAAAAAAACCTGATCCGTCTGCGACTTTGAGAAATCAATAGGAAAAGAAGATTTATATCAATTGGGAGTAATTTGAACCATTGTTCTGCATCATCTTCACGGCGTCGTTGTTTTCTTGTGGAGCGTACTCTACCGACGAAGACGACGCTCTCTCTCTCTCTCTAATTTTTTTCTCTCTCTACTCAATTTGAAAAGTGTAATTTTTATTATTGAAAAGTGGTAGATATTTTAACTGAAAAGTGTATTTTTTATTATTGAAAAGTGGTAGATATTTTAACTGAAAAGTGTAATTTTTATTATTGAAAAGTGGTAGATATTTTAACTGAAAAGTGTAATTTTTATTATTGAAAAGTGGTAGATATTTGTTACTGAAAAGTGTAATTTTTATTATTCAAAAGTGGTAGATATTTTAACTGAAAAGTGTAATTTTTATTATTGAAAAGTGGTATATATTTTAACTGAAAAGTGTAATTTTTATTATTGAAAAGTGGTAGATATTTTAACTGAAAAGTGTAATTTTTATTATTGAAAAGTGGTAGATATTATTATTATTGAAAAATGTATTATTGAAAAGTGGTAGATATTTTAACTGAAAAGTGTAATTTTTATTATTGAAAAGTGGTAGATATTATTATTATTGAAAAATGTTAATTTTTGGTAATAATTAAAAAAATAAAATAAAAATAATTTAGGACACAGGGTTTGAACCCACGACCTTATACCCCTTTCTAAACATCGTAACCATCAGTTTAGCGGTTACTTTGTTTGTAAAAATTCGCCTATGTATGTTATACTTGTTGACTGGTCGCATAGTGTGCATGTGCATACTATGCACCAGAGACCAACCCATAAAAGAAATGCGTGGGTATACTTATATGCCCCTCTAGATACCCTCCCCTCAATTTTTATTAATTAAACATTCATGTAAAATATCCATTTTAATTACCTTTTTGATAATATAACATTATATCTTAGGATAATACCATTCGCCTAACATTTAAACATAACCTAACTCTAACCCTAACCCTAGGGCAAGCAGCCGCCTGATTCACGTATTCTACAACACTAGAATAAACGACCGCAAGTATACAGTGTCTATCGTAGCGAAGTAAGTACGAGATCGATCCCACGAGAAGATATAGCGTAAAAGTGTATTTTGCTAACGGAATTCTATTTAGACGCGATCGATTAAGTGAAGGAATGGTGTGATTACCCCTAAATTATCTACCAAGTTGTCACAAGTAAACAATTAAGAGAGTAATGTAAAATCGATCAACAATCATGCAAACCAAAGAAACGAGAGAAATATGGTTAAAACTCAAAGAAAGAAAGGGAGGTTCCAAGGCATAAGTCACACTAAGGGGTCAATTTATGATCAAAAGCCTAATTAAGTGGTGTTGTGTTGATTACTATAGGGTTGATCACGAAATAATGAATTAAAAGTTCTCTCGATCCAATTAATCCAAGAGAAGTATCACACAAACTAGTATCTTTACCTAGCATGCATAATAAACCTCAAAAAGGGTCCTAAGATCATCTAATACCCTCCCAATAATTGATCCTCTCTCAAGCTCACAATAATATTGGGTCGAATGCTTAAATGCGATTAATGAAAAAGATTTTTCAATCCAATTTCAATTAATAATGAATCAAACACATTATCATGGCCATTGACAACATGTTTTGCAATGAAAGTTAAGCATTCAAATAGAAATAGCAACACAACCACCAAATAAATAAGAAATTAATTCATAAACATCATCCAAAGTATAAACATAGCCCTAGAACCAAAAGTGTTCTAGCCAATCAACAACATAATCCAACTACAAATAAAACTAAGATAAAAGCAATAAAAAGTGAAGAGAAAAGAAAGCTTAGACTATTGTATGGTGAGGAATCGAATTCCAAAGCTAATGGTGGCCTCCTTGCATGAATTGATGAAGAATTGAAGAAGTAGATGATGAAAACCTCCAAGTGTGTGTGATTGTGTGTGAGACTTCTTGAGGGAGAGGTAAGATGGCTTTGAATTTAAGAATGGAGGTATTTATAGTGTTGGGGTAGGGTTTGGGTGTAAGAATTGCAAGTTGGTCCCTTGAAAATGGAGAAAATATGAGTTTGGCACCAAAAATGGGTTGGCCCGGCCGGGCCAAACTTTCGTATTGGCCACTTTTAAATGACTCGGCCGCCCGCCCGGGCGGGTATAGTGCCCCGGCCGGGCCAAACTTTCGTTTTGGCTCCGTCCTTCGTTTTCGTCCTCCAACTTCGTCCCTCCGTATCTTGAGCTTCCGACCTCCGATCGACTCGATTCGTTTTGCTATTCCACTCCATTTTTCGAGCCTGATCCAATGGTTCACTCCTTTTTCCAATCCAATCACTTGTGGTATGTGTTTTGCTCCCAAATTTCATCGTTTTACCTACAAAATCGACAAAACACTACCTTTCTCTTATTTCGACCAAAACAATAATAATCACCCCATAAATCAATGAAATCAACATCAAAATGAGCTTCACATGTGCATCTAAAGTGTGTAAATTCCACCCGAATCACCGCCGCCGCAGAAGCCAGCCGCCGCCCCACTTCAAACAAATTTAGAATTTTTTAAAAAGACTCATAACTTTTTTTTAATTACATTTTTTCGACAAACCTGTGTCGATCGACACTGGTTTGTTGATCATAGAGTGTATATTCGACGATAGTTTATTGACGAAAAATGATCTAATCGATAACATTTTATCAATTAAAAAAATCAGAATTTTCGATACGAATTTATCGACCGTAAACATTATGGTCGACAAATTGTTGTCAACCATAATGTTTATGGTCGACAAATTATTGTCAACCATAATGTTTACGGTCGACAAATTCTTGTCGAAAAAAATCAGAAAAAAACTTGTTTCTTCGCCGGCGACTTGGGTGGGAACGACGGCTGGCTTGGGTGGGGTTCAGGGCATCGGAAGGCGGGGGAAGAAGCGTTGTTGGGCGAGGAGGGCGCCGCCGCCAGCTTGTTGCAGAAAAAAAAAAAGGAAAGAAGTTGGAGGACGGCGGCGTGACGGCTGTTTGTGTGGGGCAAGACGGTGGCGGCGACTGGGGCAAAGGGAGGTGCTTGGGAGGCGGGCTGGGCGGAGGGAGGAGGAACGGCTAGAGGGGAAGGCGGCGGCGTGTGGCTGGGATGATGGTTGGGGAAGAAGAAAAGGGTTTTAGGGTTTTTAAATGAAGAAGAAGAAGAAAAGGGCGGGAAAGATGAAGGGAAATGAGAATTTTAAGGGGAGTTTATTTATCCTACACAAAATTTTATGTGAAAATGGTATAATAGATAATTTGAGGGAGTGCGTTAATTAAACATACTTGGAGGGGCATATAACCCACGCCTAAAAGAAAACCCTCGCCCTCGCCCTCGCCCTCGCCCCCTCCTTATTTTTTGATGTTTTAGCATTGCAATTTTGCTCAAATTATTTCCTGTAAGAAAAATATTGTTTGAATATTATATGATCTTTTACGTATTTTTTTTTACATTCTACCCCTATTTCAATTTTAAAAATCTCTCACAAATAGATTGTTATTATTATTATTTCAATTTTTAGTATTTTTTAAATTCACCTCATGTGAGGATTTGAATTTGGAAGTACAGTAGCTTTCAATTCATTTTTTTAATCACTAGATTTGATTGAGATTATTTTACAATCCTTTTATACAGTTGAAACTCTATAAATTAATACTCGATAAATTAATAAACTCTCTAAGATAATATTTTTGGCCAATCCCGAATCGGGAATAGCGTGCTAAATTAATAAACTCGCTAAAATTATAAGATAATACATTTTTTATAATTCCTATAGACCCATATAAAATATAAATTAATAATTCTTTATATACTAAGTATTACATGAATGATTTATGAAGGTTTCTTGAAATATGACTCAATTGTCTTTTATTTTTTGTTGAAATTAATTTCACCTTGAATCTTGTCTCTAATCTTCTTTATCATTGTAAGAACTTATGGTGTCGTTTTCTCATAGCTCAACAAAAAATTATTCAACGTGATTACTGATTTAATAGCCTCACAAGTGTATGATTTTGTTTGAATTAGCATATTTTGATCTTGTATATTTACATAAAAATATTTTTTAATGTTCATAATGTGATACAATGAACACAAAAAACATAATAATGTGAAAGATTGAAGGATTCTTTCAAATTAGGCCCTTCTTTTGATATACAATAATTAATTACAGGTAGAATTTTGAAAGAGCATTTATAAATTGAGTATTTTATTACTCCATAAATTAATAAAATATTAATTAATGTATAAATTAATAACTCTTTTAATTAATAAATTTGGGTGGTTCCAACATTATTAATTTATAGAGTTTCTACTATAGATTTTTTACGACCATTAAATTGAATCGAATCAGATTTATTAGTTCAAGAATTGCATTGGAGCTAGGGTGATGCTTGTGATGTTAACTCATATATAACCAATTGTATTGCAGCAATTCGAGTAGAGAAGACATAAACAATTCGAAATTTCGATCACATTATTTTTTTCATTTTCGATCGATCAAATTTGAAAATTACGATGCATTTCAATCATTTCTATTGAAAAAGTAGTGAAATTTTGACCACATCAACTGTTACCAAAAAAAAAAAAACATGGAAGTTTTAAATCATTTCTTGTCAAAATATATTACTTTTGAATATATATATTTTTTTTTTTCTTGAAATTTCTCTGAAAATGTGTATTTTATTTATTTATTTTGCATTGTTTTCGATCTTTTTTCGACTCATTTGTTTTTGTTTTGTTAATTTTTTGTATTTTCCAACTCTTATTTTGTGGTTTTTTGAAATCTTTTTCGAATTTGATTTTTCTGAAAATTCCAGACTCCTGTTTTGTGTTTTCTAAAATTTTCGACGTCCCAGTACTGCGACGACAATCTGTTGAAGATGTGTATTTACATGAGATGGAGGCATACAAATTAGGATTTTAATTTTTAGGGTAATATAATATAATTTTTTTATTAAATGTTTTTATAGGGGTATCTATATATCGGGGTATACAAAAAATAGACATTGTGACAAATTAAGGTTTTGCGTATGAGAAGCTTTAAAACTCTACTCTTGGCAACGAATTCTCAGGGCAACAAAAACTAGATATTGACATATTTTTTTATCGATCAGTACTTTTTCGGGGCCCTTGACTATTTTTTTTTTTTTACTCATTAACGAATTCTTCATGGTGGATTGATGGTTTCTCACTCCCATTGCTCTCTCGATCGATCTTCAGCCTTTCTGCTAAATTCTCGCTCGCCTCGTTGTTTGTTATAGTTGATTCTAAGCTGTAATTTATGTTTGTTAGTTGATCTACCCTAGCCTACATGCATAAATCTCAATCACATTTCGACTAACAACATTTGCCAGTGTCGTCGTGCATCCAACCTATATATATCTTGAATCCTCACAAGGTTAGCTAGAGTTTTCCTTTTCCTGAAATTCTTCAATTCTCGATACACGTATCGTTTGTCCTTTTTTTATTAGTTTATTTGAATTTTTAGTATGATCAATCGATTTATTCAGAGCAAACTACAAGTTCTTATGTTGTAAATACGTACTCCTCTTAATTCATATCATATAATAATATAAATATATCTTAATGTTAAGTAAAGCAATAAGTTTTTTTAAGTTCAAATTAATTATACCTTCCTTGTTTCAGTTTAATTTCTACTTAGTTATAGAACATGATTAAAATAAATTTATTACGTATTTCCTTGTTTATATGTGGGATTAACCATAAATCATGTACTCGAATACTTTCTTACACGAGCTTTACGCTACAATTGGTAAAATTAGTCCCAGCGTCATTAAAATTTAACGGCTTGCCGTTAAACTCTGTTAAATCTAATTATTGTTTTAAAACTTCACAAAAACTTTATGCAATATTGCATACATGCATTTCAGTTATTCACACACATGTTCTTTATAAATACACCCACAAACTTAATTCACACACATTTTTTATAAATACACCCACAAGCTTAATTCACACACACATTTTTTATAAATACACCCACAAGCTTAATTCACACACACATTTTTTATAAATGCACCCACCGACAGAAATTGAACATGGTCGTCTTCTTCGAACAGTTTTCGGTCTCCTCAAGCCTCGGTCGGACGCTGCAATTTACGATGACCTTAATCCTTAAATATTCTTTAATACTAATTATTATGTGTCAATGTTATTTTGTATTACGTGCAATAATATAAGTTACTATATATTATAATGTGGGTTACTTAATCAAAAAAATAAATATATATATATATATATATATATTTTGTTATTACTACATGTAATAATTTGTTTTACTAAATAAAAAATTATATGTTACTACATACTACAGTTTGAATTACTACATTGAATAGACGTTTGTTACTATATGTAACTTTATCAAATGATCTAATATTTTTCGCATCATCCTACAATAAAATATTTTGTATTACAACATGATTATTGTGTTTACTACATTCGATAATATATGTTACTACATATTATAATGTGAGTTACTACATCAATAAAAACACTAGAAAAAACGTGTTACTAAATAAAAGAATTTGTATTATTATATAAATAGTTTGTGTTATTAGTACATAAAATAATGTGTATTACTATATATTACAATTTGAATTACTATATTTAATATCCCACGTTCGACAATAAAATAAAAGATAAAAAAAATCACAGAAACGAGTAAAATAAACGGATTAAAAATTTCGAATTGAGCTGTCAGTGGGTGTATTTATAAAAAATTTGTGTGTGAATTAAGTTTGTTGGTGTATTTATAAAAAATGTATGTGTGAATTAAGCTTGTGGGTGTATTTATAAAGAACATATGTGTGAATAACTGAAATGCATATATGCAATATTTCATACAAGACTAGCACTTAAAACTTAGGGAGGGAGTGTATTCAATTGAGATTCTATTTGATATTTTTTTTTTTTACTTTAAAAAGTAGGGAAAATATCAATTTTGGTCACTGAACTTTACCACTTTTCATATTTGGTCACCCACATTTTATCACTATCAAAATTGGTCACTCACTTATTCTTTCTCTATCAATTTTGATGCTGCTGTTAGAGAATCCGTCATTTACTAACGGGGAAAAGGTTTTGAGTGCAAACATTTATTTTCCCTCTTTAATGGTGTGTGGTTAAGAAGGCATTTCCCTCTTTACTGGTGTGTGGTTAAGAAGGCATTGTGGCCGCTGCTAGAGCAACTAGAATTCAAAGCTTCAATGCTAGAATCTAAACAATGACTTAGATGAAAAAGCATATGACTGGCTTGTAAAGAGAAATCCTTCCCAGGGGTCCAGAGCTTTTCCAAAGTGTGATATCTTGACCAATAACATGCGTGAGAGCTTCAACTCACTGAAACCAATCATGGTGAGACTGCAAGTGAATAGAGATGATGCAGATGGGATGATGCAATATGGCCCTAGAATCAAATCAAGTTGACACTAAAAAAAAAAATATGAAGGAAGCAGTTGAATGCATTCCTATGAAATCAGATGATTGACATTTTCAAATCATGGGATCATTCGACCAACATAGACATATCACAAAAATCATGCAGTTGTAGAAGATGGGATTTAATAGGGATTCCCTGTATTCCCTGTAAACATGTTATTTCAGCTGTAATTGATGGATTTAACCAGATGGCTGAAATAGCATGTTTATAGGGGATCCTTGTTAAATCTCATCTTCTACAGCGGCATGATTTTTGTGATAGGTCTATAGTGTGTTGGTCGAATGGTCCCATGATTTGAAAATGCCAATCATCTGATTTCATAGGAATATGCATTCAGCTGCTTCCTTCATATTTTTTTGTAGTGTCAACTTGATTATAGGGCATATTGCATCATCCCATTTTTCTGCAGCATCTCTATTCACTTGTAGTCTCACCATGATAATGTTTAAGCATGGTGATGATTCGTTTGTCTATTGCAGGAAGAATGAGTGAGTTGGAGCTCTCAGACATGTTATTGGTCAAGATATCACACTTTGAAAAAGCATTGAAGTATGTTCTGTACCACTGGAAATGATTTCTCTTTACAAGCCAGTCATATTGGAAATGATTTCTCTTTACAAGCCAGTCATATGCCTTTTCATCTAAGTCAGTGCTTGAAGCTTTGAATTCTAGTTGCTCTAGCAGCGGCCCACAATGTCTTCTTAACCACACACCAGTAATATTAATTGAAGATAAATTCATTAAAAAAAAAAGGTTTGAGAGTTTAGGGGTAAGGAATTAAAAGAGGGAAAATAAACGCTCAAAATCTTTTCTCCGTTAGTAAATGACCGATTCTCTAACAGCACCATCAAAATTGATAGAGAAAGAATAAGTGAGTGACCAATTTTGATAGTGACGAATAAGTGAGTGACCAATTTTGATAGTGATGAAATGTGGGTGATCAAATGTGAAAAGTGGTAAAGTTCAGTGACCAAAAGTGATATTTTCCCTAAAAAGTATGTAAATTTATGAAATGAGTGCATACAGAGTTTGACTGACTTTTTTTATTGATTTATATGAATTTTCATATATATTTACAGAATATATATATAAGTATATGACTTTTTTCAAAAACTAGTTTTTTTTAAATATATATATATATATATATATATATATATATAAAGTTTATATATTAATTCAGGGCGGGTCGGATACCCGCGGGTTGGACAAAAGATCCAGACTTGACTCATACTCAATACGAGGTGGATCCGACCAGATCCAAAGCTCGTAGGGTCGGGTCAATATTGTCATCCCTACTTCCAATCTTTGGTCTTCAAAGTTCTCTAAGAGAATCTGTTGAAATCTCTAGTTTTTAGAAGAGATTTTGGATAGTGAAATTTATTTATATTTTTTAAGAAGAATCCAACAAAATCCATAGAGAATTAAAATCCATATACGTTAAAGACTTTTAAAAATCTGTATTGAATACCTTATCATTTTTAAAGACTTTTGAAAATCCAAATTCAATACCCCTACTAGACCTGTTAAAACGGGCCGGCGGGGCGGGGCGGGCCAACCCGTTTGTCAGGCGGGCTGCCAAAACCTCAACCCAACCCAAAAATAGGTGGGCCGCGGGTTTTGGCGGGCCAATTTTTTTTTTTTTTACAAAAATAATTATTAAATTCACCAAGAAACATAAAATTAAATTACAGTAATATATAATTAAGAACAGTAATATACCTCTTTTGGTCCCAGATTTTTTAGTCCATAATTAAGAACATGAATATTCATCAAGAAAAATGTATATTTTCAGTCTATTTTCAATCTATTGTATATAAAAGGAATAAATATATGAAGAATTACCATAATTATTAATTAAGAACAAAAAAACTAAATAGGAATACTGTTATTATTAATTGTATAATATATTACAAACAGTAATATACATATATTATATATATTATGAGTACAAAAATTCATAAAATGAAGAAAGAAGGGAAAAAATGCGGCGGCTGTAGAGTTTTTGCTTTTAGTTAGATTTATTATATATTTTTTTTATATTTTTTAATTAAATAAAAAAAATTAAAAAATAGCGGGCCAGCCCGCCTCCTAACGGTCCTAGAAAATCTTGGCCCAACTCACTGTTTTAAGTGGCGGGACGGGCTGGCCCAACGGGCCCAACCCGTTTTGACGGCTTTAACCACTACACTTTGAAAGTCCAAAAAATCCTATAGAATTCATAATCAATACACCCCCTTATTCTTTAAAAGAAAAGAAAAGTAATAATAATTATAAGACATAAGTTTATTTTTAAAAATTGAAATTAATTTCAAATTTCTTAAAATAAAAAATTTAAATAATAGATAAGACATTATTTTGAAAAATTGATAAATGTACCCGATCTAGAAAAAGCACACGTCCAAATATATGTAAACTTAAATTCGAGGTGAGTTTAGAATGTTTGCGTGTCCTCCTTATATTAATTTGATTTATGTGTCGTTTTTATATTAATTTGGTTGATGTGTCGATATTTTAAAAAGTTACCTATATATATTTTATTAAATGTAATTTTATTAATAAATTTTTATATGTGTCATCATTATTATGTACTCCCTCCATCTCATACTTGAAGGCACATTTAACCATTTTGGGCGTCCCATACTTGAAGGCACATTACCTAAAATAGCACAAACACTTTTAAACAATCTCCTTAAAATATCACAATATTACAACAAATGCCACTATTTTATTACACTAAAAAGTAACTTTATTACTATTTATAAAGTTGAAAAGTCTTTACTGCCCCCACTTTATCTTACACAATACTAATAAACAATTCATTCATTAAAACTCGTGCCCAATTCATTTGTGCCTTCAAGTATGGGACGGAGAGAGTAATTTTTTTTCATATATGACTGTAGAAATTTTGGCTCGCCTTCCAGCGAAAGCCGTGGGCCTTGCGAGATTAGTGAGCCCTCAATGAAACTCATTTTTATCAAGCAAACAGTTCGTAAAGCTTCATCTTCAACAAATGAAAAGAGCCAACAAGAACTTCACAATCCTCGACGGCGACATTAATAACATATTCCTTCTGTACGAAGTCATTCAAAGAGGCCCAACGATCTACAGAAGGAAGATAGACAAGAACGAAAGGGAGTTTTCTAATTCGCCTCATGTAACGGCCTGGTATGTGTTGCAAATTTAGAGGATGAAATATTTCTTCTCAACCCCACAACAGGAGAAAGTAGAAAAATCCCCGGTACAAAAAAATCTTTTGAAAATGATTCCACACATGCATCAGTTTTTTTTTTCTTGGTTTGTCATTCAATGCTTGTACCAAAGATCACAAACTAGTTAGAGTCGCCATATTCGACGACATTGATTTCAAAACAGAGGTGAAAGTATTCTCCTTTCGAAGTAATACTTGGAAAAGGGTTTTTCATTTCCCATTTGATTTTCCCTACAAGAAACCCGAAATATTTTGTCGTGGAAATCTTAATTGGCAATTAGGTCACAACTTTTAACCTCCTTCCATAGCCACCTTTAATCCATCCGATGAAACCTATGGTATAATTCACATGCCAAAAAATTTGCCTCATGATGGAATGCATATTTCACTCCTTTATCCTTGCTCTCAAACTAGTACATTCATCTTCAAGTTGCTTGATCAAATCATCTTTCCCTTTACTATTGAAGTATGTTGAGAGACCAACTTAAGGTTACTTTTCAGCTTATCCTCCAATTTACAAAGTAATTCATCTTTCTCCTGCAGTTTCAACGAGAATCTTTCTTCTACCCCCAACACACTTTCCTAACCTGTTTTTCAACAAACCTTACAATCCATCCTTTAGTTCCCCTTTCAGCTGCCCTTCAATTCCCTGAAGCTTAGTAGTCTAATCTGCAATCTCGTTGTCCTTCTCTTGAACCTTTTTTTTTACATTCTTCTAACTCGGACACCAACAAATCCGTTTTATGACCAATTTGCCCGTAAGCAACAACAAACTCCACAACTACATCATTATTTTTACAGTCATTCTTAATAGGAGAAATAGATGCGCAGTACAATCGTCCCCACCCATATCAGGGCCAACCGGACTAAACAGCCTATGCGCAGACAAATCCCCTTCGATTGCATCACCCTCTTTCCCGATCAACCTGCTAATTTTAGATGATCCAACATTGGTAACACTCTTAAACTTAAATAGTGCATCGGATACACGTCCTTTGACACCGCAACCCGATGTGGACGGATCACGAACCGGAGCAGGAATTTCTCCAACGAACTCAGCATCGGTTCTAATGTAGATATCAATTATATGATATTCATCGTCAATACTCTGGTTCGTGCACTGGGTGTCCCCATCATTAGGCCCCTTTGTATTTTTTATTGTAGTATCAACGAAATCCCCGGATTTTCGGCAATGCTTTTCCCAATACCTCAATAGCCCCTCAAATATATCACTCTCTCGCTGCGTTGGTTTCAACTTCATTGCCCGGATCTGTATGACAATTCAAGGAGATCATTATTTATATAAGGTATATGTGTACTAATCTAAGAACAAAAGCATGATAAACTCTTTACATAATCTAGTTTCAAATCTGCGAGTTTAACCTTCCCCAGTTTATCGTTAAACAACATTGTATCCCATTTCAAGAATCTTGGGAAACTAACTTCAGAGACTGGCCTAACTAGCCTTGAGTGCTCCAACAACCAATACTGAAAAAATTCAATTAAATGGACAATTTTTAAATATTGACTAACAGAAACAATTTTGTTAAACAAGAAATTTTCTAAATTGAAAAATAGTCCAGTGTTGGGATATGAATTCTAAGACAAGTTCTATTTGATGATGAGATGAGTTTTGATAAGCCAAAAAGGAAGACTTGAATATATTCTAAGTATTGACTGATCTGTTAATGAAGTCGTCTTGTATGAGACAAGATCAGATGAGATAATATGAAAACTGAATTATGACTAAGTATGAAAAGAAAAGTATATTTTAGATAGGTTTTCAAGATAAACTTTAATTGTTGTATAGAAGCTTATGGTTATGTTTATATTTGTTATTGATGTAATAATATTTTTAGGATGACTAAGTTGATCTATAAAGCTTAAAATAATGTAATAGATTAGATAGCTTAGTTGATAGGACAAGAAGAGTTCTATAGAGAAGAAGACTTGATGAAGACCAGAAGACATATGAAGATATCGAGAAATATTCTAAGTATGGAATATGCTGAAAGACAAGACAAGACAAGTCAGAATTAAAGATTCATATCTAAGAAGAAGATAGAAGATATGAAGTTAGTTATGGATATTAACTGAATAAACCGTCGTATTAGAAGATACATATCAAGAACGATTTGAAGAGTTAGTTGAAGGAAGTTATATATCAAGAAAGTTTGTTGGATAACTAACTTATCTTGAAGAAGTAAAGTCTATAAATAGTTGAAGGCATTCGACATTTGAAGACTACTGAAGATACAACTACTGAAACTACGCATACTGAAGCATTCAAAGAAAGAAGTCTTAAGAAACTCACAGAGTTCGAAAGTTCAAAGAAAGAAGAAGCCCAGAAAAGAAGAGTCTACGCAAGAAGGCTTATTGGAAAACAAAGAAGTTATCTTTATTGTTTTAGTTTGTAAACAAGGTGCTAGTAACTTGTAAAATAGCTAGTTGTTAGATCGAAGATATATCTGGTGATATAATCGAGAAGATCGAAGTCTTATTTCTTGGGACTTAAAGCCACAAGATCGGTTTAATAAAATATCACGAATTGGGTTTGTGAGAGTGGATGTAGACGATTTGTCGAACCACTGTAAATCTTGTGTTTGATTTACTTACAGTTTTATATCTGTTAATTGTTCTTATTTGCTAATTCGTATAATCAACAAGATTCTAAAATCGAAATTGAATAGACGAGTTTGATATTTGCAGAATAGACAAGTAAGGTTTTGAATTGTTTAGTTGAGTATAAATTGTTTAGGGCTCATAATCTGATATTCCACATTGTTAATCTCTGATATTTTGGAAAGATTTTAAAAGTCTATTCACCCCCTCTAGACTTTGGACTAGTTCTAATCTTAAACACTCAACTACTTGGGACCAACAAGTGGTATCAAAGCAGTGGTTCTAACGGACTGCTGTTTCTAGATTACCAAGAAAAGACTTTAGAGGAAAGTCTTGTTGTTCAATTGAATAGATACTTGAACTTTACTTGATTTTCAGTCTCTTTACTATCTTTGACATTCTTGTTATATCTAATCTTTTCTATCTTTAACCATGGAAACTAATGCTACCAAACTGCCTAAGTTTTCAGTTTCAGACTATGATTACTGGAAGCTTCGTATGGAGGCAATCTTTAGCTCCACTCATGATTATTGGATGAAAGAAGGACCGATCGTCACAATGACTACAAACACGGCTACTCTGTACCCGTCTAAAGCTGTAGGTGTATTGGTACCTAAACTCAGGTCAAAACTTACTTCTGAAGAAATGAGACAGAACAACTTGGATAGCATAGCCAAGAACTTCATTTTATATACACTGCCTAATGAGTATCTAGGCAAGGTATTAAAATGCAAGACGACTAAGGAAATGTGGGATATAATTGATGTCCTTTGTGAAGGCACTAGCCTGATCGAGGAGAGTAAGCAGATTATAGGAGTGTTAAAGAAAGTATTAATTTATTAAACAATCTCTAACCTTTATTAAGTTTCTTATCATGTTTCATTGACTTGCCTTTCAAACGAGCAATATCCTTTCCTTTTGCGGATCTCCTCTTCATTCCAACTGGCACAAAAATTGTAGGGCAATAAAGTTGTTGGGATAAGAATCCTTGAAACGATGTTCTAATTGATGAAAGTATGTTTTGATGGCCAAAAGCAACTTAAAGTTAATGATATATGTGGTTCTAAGTCATCTTAACTAAGTCATCTTAAAATGAGATTACTGATCTTAATGATATCTGAAATAAGTTTACTGATCTTATATGAGATATTTGAATCTGAGTTGACTGATCATATATGTAAATTACTGATCTTAGGTGTTTACTGATCTTATTGTATTTACTGATCTGATATATGAACTGTTAGGAACTAAGCTGATGTTTTGTATTGTATAGACAGCTTATAGTATAGGACTTAGATATACTCATCTGTATATAGTTCAGTTGATGTATGGATAGGTTTTATATTTGTAAAGTTGTATTCTATTGTATTCAGCATTGTAAAGTTCAGAACAGTAGATTAGGAATAGATTAGAAGAAGATCAGAAGACTAATGAAGACTCAGAAGACTACTTCAGAGTAAGAAGACTTCAAGAAAAGTTGAAGAAGAGCTTAGAAGAAATCTGGAGAAGTTTTGAACAGTTTTGAATTACTGTGCTGACTGGCTCAGCAGAGTAAAAATCCGAAGAGTAAAAATCAGAACAGTAAGTTACTGTGCTGATTTGGTGAATTTGAAGAATAAGTTTGGAAAGCTTATTTAAGAAGTAACTGAAGATATATTGAAGATATGCTGACTTGGAATAAGAAGGAAGTTACAAAGTCGGTTACAAAAAGAAGTTACAAAAACAGTTTTAGAGTTAGTTGAGAGTTAGTTCACAAACTGCTAACTGTCATACTAAGTTCTATAAATACTGTGTGATATCCTACTGCTAAGACTACTGATCATAAAGCATTCACAAGCAATCTAAGTCTACAGAGCACAAGAAGAACTTACAGAGTTGAAGGAGATTAAAGAAGAGAAGAGCCACTGAATTGAAGAGAAGAATCAAAGGCTATTCAAAGAGAAGTTTTACTTTTCAAGTTTTAAGTTTGTATTTTGTAAAACAAGTGTGCTAGTTACTTGTAGAATTACTAGTCGATCGAAGATACACTTGGGAGTGTAATCGATAAGATCACAGTCTTAATCTTGGGACTTTAAGCCACAAGAAACTCAAGAAGAGTTAATAAAACATCACAACTGGGATTCTGAGAGTGGATGTAGACTTATTGGTCGAACCACTATAAAATTCTGTGTTCTTTACTTTTCTGTTTGATATTTGTTTGAATTGTTTAACTAAGAACATTAAGATTTACAAAGATAAAGATCTAAATAAAAGTTGAGTATAAACTAGTAAGGCCCATATTGTTTTCAAAGTACTGATCTGAGCTAAGTAAGCACAGTACAGTACATAAGAAGACTAAATTCCGCATTGCATATTCTGATATTTTGAAAGAATTTTAAAAGTCTATTCACCCCTCCCCTCTAGACTTTTACTAGCTTAATCAATCTTAACTCAACTTGGGACCAACAAGTGGTATCAGAGCAGTAGTTCTTTGGACTGCTGTTTCTTGATAACCTTGCAGATCTTGAGGGAAAACTTACTGATCTTGCTACTCTTTCTTGATATCTGTCACTATCTGAATACTTGAAATCTATCTGCTATACTACTGATCCTATTTGTCTAAACAAACATGGATGACACAAATGTGAACAAACTGCCTAAGTTCAAGATTGCGGATTATGACTACTGGAAGCTTAGGATGGAGGCCATCTTTAGCTCAACCCATGATCTAATGGTGTCTGTGGTGACTGAAGGACCAATTGTCACCATGGTGGAGAACACTGCTGTTCTGGATCCTTCTTAACCAGTTGGAGCACTGGTCCCTAAACCAAGGTAGAAACTGACTTCTGAAGAAATGAGACAAAATAATTTGGATAGTCTTGCTAAGAATTATATTTTACACACCTTGCCAAATGAGTATCTTGGTAAAGTGTTAAAATGTAAGACTGCAAAGCAAATGTGGGACAAATTGGCTATTCTTTGTGAAAGTACTACTCTGATCAAAGAAAGCAAATTATCCACAGCTGTCCAAAGGTTTGAAACATTTAAGATGAAGCCAGGTGAATCAATTGATGAATTGGATACTCGATTTACCAAAATCATGAATGATCTTGATGTGTTAGGCAAGACTTATACTGACAGAAAAGTTAACTTGAGAATCTTGAAAGCTTTGGATGAAAGGTGGAAAATGGTCAAGATGATCATTAAAACCACACAAGACATTGATTCTTGGCCAGCAGAAACTATGTTCCAAACACTCAAGGCACATGAGTTTGAGTTAGATGAAGAAGATCCTATTACTGTGATTCATAAGGATAAGGATGCCTCTAAGGACATAGCTTTTAAAGCCTCTACCTCTAAGGGGTCTAGATCATCTAAGTCTAAGGCCTCAAGCATAAAAGATGAACTAGATAGTTCTGATCTTAGTCTGAAAGATCAGATGAGCCTTATGATCAAAAGATTTGATAGACTTAATAAGAGGTATGGTAGATACAAGAGATTTTCTATAAGGAAACTAAGGGTTCTAGTAACAGGGACTCTTCTGTGAACAGAAGGGATCAAAACTCTTCTGAAAGAAGGGATAAGATCTCTAATGAGAACAGGAGAGATAGGAACTCATCTGATAAGAGGGATAGAAAGTATTATGATAAGAAAGACAGGAACTCAATTGACAAGCATGACAGGAACCGAAATCATTCTCCTTCTAAAAGAACTTCTAACAATCCTATTTGCTATAATTGTGATAAAAATGATGTAAAAATGTAACTGAAACAACTGTGCTGATAAAAATCAGCAGAGTATTTTTAACCTAACTCGGTGTTGTATCTACTAAACAATATACTAATGACCTTACCCATACCTTGAAGGGTGAAATCATGCAACAACTGAAATCTTATTAGGAAGTTGTATGATGAAGCCAAAAAGGGGGAAGGAAAAGTTATAAATGTTATAGTCAAGAGAATCATTGAGAAGATCATTAAGGATGAAGAAATTACTGATCATCAACATATGATGGATATTAAAGCAAGGATGTATGTTGCATTCAGAATCTGAAGATACAGAATGAAGATGAAGGACAAGCTCACAAGATAACATTTCTTAACCTTAATCTTTATTTCTATATTTTGTGTTCATTTCATATTTTGTTAGTATGTGTAATATGTGCATTATCTGATCTAAATATGATTATGAATATGAATCTGGAATTTTGAATTGATGAACTGTTATGATAGACTACATACTTAACTACTGATTTATTAACATTTAAGTAGTTTTGGCTTTATCAAAAAGGGGGAAATTGTTGGGATAAGAATCCTTGAAACAATGTTCTAATTGATGAAAGTATGTTTTGATGGCCAAAAGCAACTTAAAGTTAATGATATATGTGGTTCTAAGTCATCTTAACTAAGTCATCTTAAAATGAGATTACTGATCTTAATGATATCTGAAATAAGTTTACTGATCTTATATGAGATATTTGAATCTGGGTTGACTGATCATATATGTAAATTACTGATCTTAGGTGTTTACTGATCTTATTGTATTTACTGATCTGATATATGAACTGTTAGGAACTAAGCTGATGTTTTGTATTGTATAGACAGCTTATAGTATAGGACTTAGATATACTCATCTGTATATAGATCAGTTGATGTATGGATAGGTTTTATATTTGTAAAGTTGTATTCTATTGTATTCAGCATTGTAAAGTTCAGAACAGTAGATTATGAATAGATTAGAAGAAGATCAGAAGACTAATGAAGACTCAGAAGACTACTTCAGAGTAAGAAGACTTCAAGAAAAGTTGAAGAAGAGCTTAGAAGAAATCTGGAGAAGTTTTGAACAGTTTTGAATTACTGTGCTGACTGGCTCAGCAGAGTAAAAATCCGAAGAGTAAAAATCAGAACAGTAAGTTACTGTGCTGATTTGGTGAATTTGAAGAATAAGTTTGGAAAGCTTATTTAAGAAGTAACTGAAGATATATTGAAGATATGCTGACTTGGAATAAGAAGGAAGTTACAAAGTCGGTTACAAGAAGAAGTTACAAAAACAGTTTTAGAGTTAGTTGAGAGTTAGTTCACAAACTGCTAACTGTCATACTAAGTTCTATAAATACTGTGTGATATCCTACTGCTAAGACTACTGATCATAAAGCATTCACAAGCAATCTAAGTCTACAGAGCACAAGAAGAACTTACAGAGTTGAAGGAGATTAAAGAAGAGAAGAGCCACTGAATTGAAGAGAAGAATCAAAGGCTATTCAAAGAGAAGTTTTACTTTTCAAGTTTTAAGTTTGTATTTTGTAAAACAAGTGTGCTAGTTACTTGTAGAATTACTAGTCGATCGAAGATACACTTGGAAGTGTAATCGATAAGATCACAGTCTTAATCTTGGGACTTTAAGCCACAAGAAACTCAAGAAGAGTTAATAAAACATCACAACTGGGATTGTGAGAGTGGATGTAGACTTATTGGTCGAACCACTATAAAATTCTGTGTTCTTTACTTTTCTGTTTGATATTTGTTTGAATTTTTTAACTAAGAACATTAAGATTTACAAAGATAAAGATCTAAATAAAAGTTGAGTATAAACTAGTAAGGCCCATATTGTTTTGAAAGTACTGATCTGAGCTAAGTAAGCACAGTACAGTACATAAGAAGACTAAATTCCGCATTGCATATTCTGATATTTTGAAAGAATTTTAAAAGTCTATTCACCCCTCCCCTCTAGACTTTTACTAGCTTAATCAATCTTAACTCAACTTGGGACCAACAAGTGGTATCAGAGCAGTAGTTCTTTGGACTGCTGTTTCTTGATAACCTTGCAGATCTTGAGGGAAAACTTACTGATCTTGCTACTCTTTCTTGATATCTGTCACTATCTGAATACTTGAAATCTATCTGCTATACTACTGATCCTATTTGTCTAAACAAACATGGATGACACTAATGTGAACAAACTGCCTAAGTTCAAGATTGCAGATTATGACTACTGGAAGCTTAGGATGGAGGCCATATTTAGCTCAACCCATGATCTAATGGTGTCTGTGGTGACTGAAGGACCAATTGTCACCATGGTGGAGAACACTGCTGTTCTGGATCCTTCTCAACCAGTTGGAGCACTGGTCCCTAAACCAAGGTCAGAACTGACTTCTGAAGAAATGAGACAAAACAATTTGGATAGTCTTGCTAAGAATTATATTTTACACACCTTGCCAAATGAGTATCTTGGTAAAGTGTTAAAATGTAAGACTGCAAAGCAAATGTGGGATAAATTGGCTATTCTTTGTGAAGGTACTACTCTGATCAAAGAAAGCAAATTATCCACAGCTGTCCAAAGGTTTGAAACATTTAAGATGAAGCCAGGTGAATCAATTGATGAATTGGATACTCGATTTACCAAAATCATGAATGATCTTGATGTGTTAGGCAAGACTTATACTGACAGAGAAGTTAACTTGAGAATCATGAAAGTTTTGGATGAAAGGTGGAAAATGGTCAAGATGATCATTAAAACCACACAAGACATTGATTCTTGGCCAGCAGAAACTATGTTCCAAACACTCAAGGCACATGAGTTTGAGTTAGATGAAGAAGATCTTATTACTGTGATTCATAAGGATAAGGATGCCTCTAAGGACATAGCTTTTAAAGCCTCTACCTCTAAGGGGTCTAGATCATCTAAGTCTAAGGCCTCAAGCATAAAAGATGAACTAGATAGTTCTGATCTTAGTCTGAAAGATCAGATGAGCCTTATGATCAAAAGATTTGATAGACATAATAAGAGGTATGGTAGATACAAGAGATTCTATAAGGAAACTAAGGGTTCTAGTAACAGGGACTCTTCTGTGAACAGAAGGGATCAAAACTCTTCTGAAAGAAGGGATGAGATCTCTAATGAGAACAGGAGAGATAGGAACTCATCTAATAAGAGGGATAGAAAGTATTCTGATAAGAAAGACAGGAACTCAATTGACAAGCATGACAGGAACCGAAAACATTCTCCTTCTAAAAGAACTTCTAACAATCCTGTTTGCTATAATTGTGATAAAAATGATGTAAAAATGTAACTGAAACAACTGTGCTGATAAAAATCAGCAGAGTATTTTTAACCTAACTCGGTGTTGTATCTACTAAACAATATACTAATGACCTTACCCAGACCTTGAAGGGTGAAATCATGCAACAACTGAAATCTTATTAGGAAGTTGTATGATGAAGCCAAAAAGGGGGAAGGAAAAGTTATAAATGTTATAGTCAAGAGAATCATTGAGAAGATCATTAAGGATGAAGAAATTACTGATCATCAACATATGATGGATATTAAAGCAAGGATGTATGTTGCATTCAGAATCTGAAGATACAGAATGAAGATGAAGGACAAGCTCACAAGATAACATTTCTTAACCTTAATCTTTATTTCTATATTTTGTGTTCATTTCATATTTTGTTAGTATGTGTAATATGTGCATTATCTGATCTAAATATGATTATGAATATGAATCTGGAATTTTGAATTGATGAACTGTTATGATAGACTACATACTTAACTACTGATTTATTAACATTTAAGTAGTTTTGGCTTTATCAAAAAGGGGGAAATTGTTGGGATAAGAATCCTTGAAACAATGTTCTAATTGATGAAAGTATGTTTTGATGGCCAAAAGCAACTTAAAGTTAATGATATATGTGGTTCTAAGTCATCTTAACTAAGTCATCTTAAAATGAGATTACTGATCTTAATGATATCTGAAATAAGTTTACTGATCTTATATGAGATATTTGAATCTGAGTTGACTGATCATATATGTAAATTACTAATCTTAGGTGTTTACTGATCTTATTGTATTTACTGATCTGATATATGAACTGTTAGGAACTAAGCTGATGTTTTGTATTGTATAGACAACTTATAGTATAGGACTTAGATATACTCATCTGTATATAGTTCAGTTGATGTATGGATAGGTTTTATATTTGTAAAGTTGTATTCTATTGTATTCAGCATTGTAAAGTTCAGAACAGTAGATTAGGAATAGATTAGAAGAAGATCAGAAGACTAATGAATACTCAGAAGACTACTTCAGAGTAAGAAGACTTCAAGAAAAGTTGAAGAAGAGCTTAGAAGAAATCTGGAGAAGTTTTGAACAGTTTTGAATTACTGTGCTGACTGGCTCAGCAGAGTAAAAATCCGAAGAATAAAAATCAGTACAGTAAGTTACTGTGCTGATTTGGTGAATTTGAAGAATAAGTTTGGAAAGCTTATTTAAGAAGTAACTGAAGATATATTGAAGATATGCTGACTTGGAATAAGAAGGAAGTTACAAAGTCGGTTAAAAGAAAAAGTTACAAAAACAGTTTTAGAGTTAGTTCACAAACTGCTAACTGTCATACTAAGTTCTATAAATACTGTGTGATCTCCTACTGCTAAGACTACTGATCATAAAGCATTCACAAGCAATCTAAGTCTACAGAGCACAAGAAGAACTTACAGAGTTAAAGGAGATTAAAGAAGAGAAGAGCCACTGAATTGAAGAGAAGAATCAAAGGCTATTCAAAGAGAAGTTTTACTTTTCAAGTTTTAAGTTTGTATTTTGTAAAACAAGTGGGCTAGTTACTTGTAGAATTACTAGTCGATCGAAGATACACTTGGGAGTGTAATCGATAAGATCACAGTCTTAATCTTGGGACTTTAAGTCACAAGAAACTCAAGAAGAGTTAATAAAACATCACAACTGGGATTGTGAGAGTGGATGTAGACTTATTGATCGAACCACTATAAAATTCTGTGTTCTTTACTTTTCTGTTTGATATTTGTTTGAATTGTTTAACTAAGAATATTAAGATTTACAAAGATAAAGATCTAAATAAAAGTTGAGTATAAACTAGTAAGGCCCATATTGTTTTGAAAGTACTGATCTGAGCTAAGTAAGCACAGTACAGTACATAAGAAGACTAAATTTCGCATTGCATATTCTGATATTTTGAAAGAATTTTAAAAGTCTATTCACCCCTCCCCTCTAGACTTTTACTAGCTTAATCAATCTTAACTCAACTTGGGACCAACAAAAGCGATATAATTCAATTTCTTTAATGAAACACCACAAAAAACTTGTGAAATGGCGAGGGGGAAGGCAACGGATTCCCCCTCACTAATCATCAAGGCAACGAATTTCCCCCGTTGTCAATATGCTCGTTGCTATTTTATAGGCAACAGATTTGGAGAAACCGTTGCGTTTTTGCAACGGCAGGTGTCCTTTGCCTTTTGGTAAGCGCGTGGAGGCCGTTGCCTTTTCGCAACGGGGCCCACTGTCGTTGCCTCTTTGCTTCAGGCAGGTTTCGAACACGGTACCTCTCGGTCACGAAGAGTTTTTCGCAACGGGCCCACTGTCGTTGCCTCTTTGCTTCAGGCAGGTTTCGAACACGGTACCTCTCGGTCACGAAGAGTTTTGGGCGCCCCCTGTGTGCCGTTTAGGCTAGGAGCTTTTGTCGACATGTTGTGAACGCAATTAATATATATTCAATTTAATTTTAGTTTCAATTCTTTAATTCAATCTATTTTAACTTTAATTGTTGTTTATTAAATTTTCAAAGCATATCATATTTATTTCTAAATGAGAATTTACTAAATTATGTGTTTCAAATTAAATAATTTAATTACGGTGATTAAAAATTAAATATTATCAATTCACACCATTTAAATTTATTCTAATCTTCAATTCACAACAATATCATTACACACAACATCGAGTATAATTATTTTTTGTTCACTTATACATTTAAAAATATCAATTCACACTATTTAAATTTATTCCAATCTTCAATTTACAACATTTAAATTCATTCTAATTTTCAATTCACAACAATATAATTACATACAACATTGAGTATAATTATTTTCACTTATACATTTAAATTTATTCTAATCACATCATTTAAATTCATTCTAATTTTCAATTCATAACAATATAATGACATACAACATTAAATATAATTATTTTCACTTATCCATTTAAAGGAATTTTAATGGAGAAGGGGTGTGCGCCGCTTCTGTAATTCTGGAAGAAAGGGACTGGGTTTTAATTCAATTAGGGCGACGGTAAAGGCGACGGGCCCACTGTCGTTGCCTTTTAGCGAGTGGGGTCCCGTTGCCATTTCGCAACGGACCCACTCCCGTCGCCTTATAGCGAGTGCAGAACACGCCCTCGCCTTTGATGTTGCCAAAAGGCAAGGTTGTTATAATCCGTCGCCTTTTCACAACAGGCCCACTCCCGTTGCCTTATCCGTTGCCAAAAGGCAAGGGCACTCACCCCCGTCGCCTTTTTTTTGTCAGTTGCCAAATTCGCTGTCAATTGACAACGATACACTGCCCTGGCTAAAAGTCGTTGCCTTTTGGCCAATATTTTGTAGGGAAAACAGTTTAATACATAACTCAAAGAAAAAACTCCAGTTTTGGACAAAGCCAAAAAGATTTGAACACACAAGCTACCGATTGAAAAAAAAAATGACACGGAACCAAAACCCTAATGATGTATACAAACAATATAACATGCAAATACATATTCTAACACTGAAAAGGCATACTATCAACTTACGCGAGTATAAAAAACATGAGTAAACCCCAGAAAATAACAAAAAAAAAAAAAAAAAGGGAAAATATCATTTTTGGTCACTGAACTTTACCACTTTTCACATTTGGTCACCCACATTTCATCACTATCAAAATTGGTCACTCACTTATTGTAACACCCCCAAAATTTTCAAGTTAGTTATTTTATATATGCATTAATTTAATTTTTATGTTGGGTGAATATATCCTTTCGTACATGAATTTTTATAATTTTGAATTATATTATTCCCTTTCCTAATTAAAAGGGATAATGATTAATTGCTTAAATTTTTTGAAATCTAGCCCAAGATATAATTTTTACTTGAATATATCAACAGCCATGGGTTTCAAATTCACACTTAAATTCAATTTTATTATTATTATTATCATTATAAATCTTTTATTTAATAATTTTGTGGAATAAGATTTAAAGAGAGATATTTTATGTAATTCAAATTATAAGATTTTATTGATAGATTCAATCCCTAACTTTCCTCTCAAGAAAATATATTTTATTTCTGCCCTATAAATATAGGCCACTCTTTGTAAAATAAAAGTACACATAAAATATTTTACCGCAATAAAACTGTAGATCTATTTATTCTACAATTCATGAAAGTCTATTCCAAGAGAATTAAAGAGGATCAAAGTTATTTTCATTACATTCATTGCATCCACGACATAAAATCGAGGTGGAGTTTTCTTACTATTTGATTGGATACTTTGTCACCTTTAAATGTTCATTTGAGTGATATTGTTACTTGCTACATGATTTTCAAGTTAATCGTTAACGCATGTTTTATTCGCGGGAAACCGTGCATCGTTGGTATAGCCAATGAAAAATAAGTATTTTATTCGCGGGAAACTGTGAATCGTTGGTTCAGCCAGCGCATCATTGGTATAGCCAATGAAAAATAAGTATTTTATTCGCGGGAAACCGTGCATCGTTGGTATAGCCAGCGCATCACTGGTATAGCCAATGAAAAATAAGTATTTTAATATGCATGTTTGTGAGTTGATGATTTTATTCATATGTTATATTTAATTGTGACAAAGTTAATCCCAATGAGCTAGTTGTTTTGCTCACCCCAATCTACTTAACATTTTACAGATTTAAGGAGTTGCAGTGGAGGACCGTTGAATGTGGATGTCTAGAAAGTAATTATTATTTTAAAACTGCGATTTAATATAGTTCGATCATATGTTATTAAAGGTATTTCGTTTAATAAAGAGTCAAATCTTTTAATTGTATTAAAAAATTATATTTGCCTTTAAAGTAAATTTATTTATTTTCGAGTGATTGATGTTAAATTTTCAAAATTGTCCTTATTTAATATTACTTCCGCTGCACATCTTTTTATAATTCATAAATTTAATCTACTTCAGTATTTCAAGGTCTTTTGAAAGTCAAGATAAGACCAATTTATTCAAAAAGTTAAAATATGGTGTTTTCATCTAGGCCCCCTAAAATTGGTATATGACACTTATTCTTTGTGTGAGAGCTTCAACTCACTCATTCTTCCTGCAAGAGACAAACCAATCATCACCAGCTTGAAAGCTTGAAACAATCAGAAACATTATCAAAAAAATATGAAGGAAGCAGCTTAATGCATTCCTATGGAATTCATGCAGTTGTAGAAGATGAGATTTAATGTAGAAGATGAGATTTAACAGGGATTTATTTCAGCTGTAATTGATGGATTTAACCATGGCTGCTGAAATAGCATGTTTATAGGGATCCTATTAAATTCCATCTTCTACAACTGCATGATTTTTGTGATATCACACATGTTATTGGTCAAGATATCACACTTTGAAAAAACATTGAAGTATGCTCTGGACCACTGAAAATGATTTCTCTTTACAAAAAAATGAAAAAACATTGAAGTATGCTCTGGATCACTGAAAATGATTTCTCTTTAAAAAAAATTAGTAAATGATGGATTCTGTAACAGCAGCAACAATAAGTGAGTGACCAATTTTGAAGTGAGTGACCAATTTTGACAGTAATCTGGTTGAAAAACAGTCTACAAAAAATCTGGATGAGTCTTCATTCACATACCTGAGGTCAGTAGGAAAAAAAAAAAAAAAAAGCTAGAAATTTATCGCCTAACAAAATAGGTTGTACGCCCATGATCGCCCAAAAAAAACGGTCAAAATATACACCCGGCTACCAAACAATTACATGGTTTTAGGGTATTTGCAAAAAAAAAATCACATAGGAGACATTCAAGTCAGAAAAGCCATAGAACTCGGTGAAACCAGAGCTAAATAAAGTCCTACCCTCGAAAATTTATTTCAAAAACTAAACATATAGCAAGAAGAAGGGATCACATACCGTCGAAAAATGGCTTCAGAAATGGAGAAACTTGGTTTCCTTTTTTTTTTTTTTTAATCGTCGTACCCGAATTTGTGGAATGAAGAAATTGGGGAAGGAGGGAAATGGGGGACTGAACCCAGAAGTGAAAGGTTGGAGGGAGTAGCTTGCAAAATTTTCTGAATGATTTGACATCTATGAGATTTTTCTGTTTTTTCCACCTTTCCAAGACACGTAGGACACGGGAAGAAATTTTTAAGGGCATAAGTGTCTTTTTAGAGAGCAATTTGTATCTAACAACAATACTTTTAGTTGGGTGTACTATTTTTTTTTAGGGGAGTTGGGTGTACCTAAGAGTTCTAAAAGGGTGCAAATTAATTGTATTAGAGTGTAACTCTCCCTTTTAAAATTGGGGCATGATAACGTTTGTGTATTTTTTTAACTTCACTATTTATTTAATAAAATCAAAAAACATTTATTAAAAAATGGAGGAATATATATATTTAAAAAATCACTTTGAATTCATTTTCTCATCACGACACTTAAGTCATTAATTCTTCCACACAATCAACAAATCAAATTTCCAATTATATTTCTAACTTTGTAAATTAGTAATATTATAATTATTTCTTCGTTATATATCTAAAGTGCACTATTACTTCATGACATGTGAAACTCATGTACGTACCGCTTTCCAGTTTCCACTTACACATAATTACGCTTTATACTAATAAATAACAAAATCGAGCTACCTAGCTCAGTGGCCTTCTTTCATTAATTTGAATAATGGGATTAGGCGTCAACCATGCACTACAAAAAAGCTTGTATTAATCATTCCCAAAAGGGCCCATACATGTTCCAATTTCACTGCTACTATACTATACAAAATTTGTAACAATTAATATACCATTTCTACATTTCTTTGGTGATGATATATATACGTTTTCTTCAAACACCAACCCAAAAACTCATATATAAGTTAAAATTCAATTTTAACGGATTGGGGGTTTTATCACAAAATGCATGTACAAAAAAATTTGGGTGTTTCAATATTAATTAGTCTCATAACTTACCCATTGATCCGATTTTAAGTCCTATTTTTGCCGGAAATAAAAAATGACTAATACAATGACATCATATCTGATTTTTTGACAAAAAAATACAGGACTAAAATTAGATCAATTGGTAAGTTATGAAACTAAATAAAAAAAAAAATCAAAAATTTCTGGGACCAAATTGAATTTTTAACTAATGTATAAGAAATTAAATATCGTATAAATATATGATTAATCCTTACACTTGTGGTCGAATAAGATCACATCAAGAAGCCTAGCTAAATTGATTTAGGTGGGCAGGGGGTCGATCGCCCATATTTTTTACTACACATGTAGAATTTTAACCCTTTTCATTTTATATGCGTTCGTCGACCTCTTGAATTAAAAATATACATGACATTAATATTAATATAAAGACCCTTTATCCCATTTAAAGTAAAATTCTGGATCCGTCCAGTCAGTCAGTCAGGGAGGCGAAGGAGCTAGATCATCCGAAGAACTAAACCAAGGATTATTCCGACAAGGAATTTGCGAATACGTATTCGAATACGGACAATACTTGGGACGCGCCATGAACGCAGCACACTCTTGTACTGATCTCTGATTCGGTTGACCCGGAATACAATTCTTCCTCACATCAACCGCCCCATTATTCATACAAATTTGCCCCATTTGGGTCAAATAATTATCCGACAAGGACAAATTCGTCAATCTACCTAGCCCACACAAAGAATCCGGCACACTCCCGTACAAAAAATTCCCTGCAAAATTCATAACCTCAAGTTTTTCTAAACACCCCAAAGACAAGGGCAACGGCCCGGTTAGGTTATTGTTTCCGGCGTCAAAAACGACGGCGTCTTTAAGTAACCCTAGCTCGTAGGGCAAGCAGCCGCTGAGCATGTTGTTGAGGAGAAGTATTTCGGACAAGCCGGCTAGGGTTTTGGATATGGAACGAGGGATTGGTCCGAAGAACTTGTTGTTAGCTAATGTGAGGTAGCTGAGGCTAGGGTTTAGGTTTACGACGTCGTGTAATCCGGGAGGAGAGTCATGAAGTTGTTGTTGTTGAGGAAGAGGAGGTCGAGGTCTTTGGCGAAGAGCTCTGGTGGGACGGCCCCGGAGAACGAGTTGAATCGGATGTCGAGGAACGAGAGGGTGGGCATGCTCAAGACGGCGGCGGGGAAGGGGCCGGAGAGTTTGTTGTTGCTTAGGTCGATTTCGTAGAGGAAAGGGAGGTTGATGATGTTAGGAGGGATTGTACCGGAGAAGTTGTTGGAGTTTGCGTGGAAGAGGGCGAGGTCGGGGAGGAGGTCGAGGAAGCCGGTTAGGGTTGGGGAGGAGAGGTGGAAGCCGTTGAAGTCGATGGAGGCCACGGTGGTGGCGGAGCGATTGTCGGGCGGGCTTTCGCAGAAGAAGCCTTTGTATTTGCAAATGTTGGGGCCGGTCCATGTGGTGGTTATGTTGAAGGGGTCGTAGGTTATGAGGTTCTTGAAGTTTTGGATAATGGGGTATATTTTTGCTAGTCTTTGATCGGAGAAAATGAGTAGGGGAGAGGGGAGAGTCACATCGGCTTGTACTCCGCCAACGAGGGGGAGAGTGATGTCGGCTTGTACTCCGCCGCCGGAGATTTGGATTTTGGCTAGAGTAGTGTTGAGATGGGAAGATAAGAGTAGGATGGTGGTGAGGAAAAGGGTTTGGGTTTTGATGAAATTAAGTATGAATGTGATCATTTTGGTTTGATTTGTTGGGAATGCGAGAGTGGAATTTAAAAGAAAGATATGTAGGTGTAATCATCATTTCTACAAGTGTGAAATGAAACTAATTCATAGTGCTCAACCCATAAATTAGGCAAAAGTACAATATGAATTTGGTGCAATTTTTACTCATTTTATAGGCTCATAGAATTAAGTAAAAAATCTACTTGGTTGAAAATTTATCGATCAAAATTGCAAATTCAAATTTTACTCCATCCATTATTATGTCACAATACATAGTTACTAGCTGATTTGCAGAAAGCGATGAGATTAAACAAAGGGGTATGAGGCCATATGTGCCACTTATGATATTTCACTTTGTGTTACGCGTATTATTTAATTTATTAACATGAGTCATGTTATAAATTAATTAACTTCATATAATATTATGCACAAGTGTGTTAAAATTTAATAGAAAAGAATATCTTGTAACACAAAAGTGAAATAGTGGAATTGATCAAGAAGAGGGGTGTGAAACACGAAATGTGAATGGGGCCCTATCATTGCAAGCTTTTTCTCTTTGGTAGTGGTGCCTAATCCCATTATTCATAACAGATGGGATGAATTTAAAGGCACTGATCACTCACCTCATTTTAAATATTTAGTAAAGCTTTATGATGTGAGTGGAAATTGGAATTCGAGGTTCTCAATTGTTTATTTTGGAAAGAAATTTTATGTTTAAGAAATGGGATGAATTTTATGTTTAAGGGCGAAATTTTGGGAAGGCATTAGCTGTATATAATTTTGCTCAATACTTAAAATAATACAATAATGATGTTCCAAGTAATTACATAAATATAACTCGTCTAACAGTTTTAGTAATAAGAGTATTAATCAAGTCAGAATAATTAAATTGCTCAATAATTCCTAGCTCAATTGATAACATTGCTAGTCAATTCAATCTTTGAAGTAAATCTTAATGAACTTCAACTTTGAGAAACTTCTTTATGCAGTTGTTACTGTAATTGGTATTGTCAACAAAATCTTATAAGCATTTGAAAAAAACACATATTCATTTTCTTCAAATAATTCACCACATCAATAGCAGAATTTGTTCCTTTCGAATTAGAACTCAACAAGGTTCGTAATTGGAACTTATGGTCCAACCTTCTAAATTCTTAATCAAGACCACAAATTAATGAACATATATAGAACTATATTTCAAATATATTAATATTGATATTTGCTACTGCTCTGCTAGACTGCAACACGCTTACACAATACACAAAGAGAGGGTTGCACCGATGCTTGTCCTTAAAGACGGGGAAATAAAGTAGAAGAATTTTTAAAAATCCACTAAAAATACCTATTTGATTTGATGATAAATTGGTTAGGCATTTGAAGTTGAGATTTTTTTCTCCTAATTTTTTTTCTTCCCTTCTCTTTCTCTAATTCTTTTTAGTTTTTAGTGTCGTCCGTCTTTATAAATTCTGTTTAATGTTTATGTGTCTTATATTATATATTATAGTTCATATATATACATATATATAAGATATTTTAAAAAATGAGTCCCTAAAAAATTGAAATATTTTTGGACCTGAAACGTTGACCTCACATTAGGACCGGGCATGGGAAGAGGATGAAAATGAGGAGGTAGCGGAATTAGTTTTAGGAAATGAGTGGAGCTTAACTCAACCTTCGAACTAGAGCTCAATTGAGGGGTGAACACAATAAAAACGGCATTATATTTAAACTTAAAATAGTTAACCCAACAAAAAATATAAAGCTGGGCATGCTATGTCGTACAAGTTTTGGACTAGGGCGCGGTTATACACACCCACCGACTTATGGACACTACAAAAAAAGGGCGTTTTAGAGACGGATTTACCGACGGAATTTCCGTCGGCCGCCGATGTTACCGACGGATTTGCCGACGGAAAGTCGGTCGTCCCCTTTTTCGTCGTCAGTATTTTTTACCGACGGATTTTTGAATTCCGTCGGGATTTCCGACGGATTTGATGACGGATTTTCCGTCGGAATTGCCGACGGATTTACCGAGGGATATTCCGTCGGTATTTCGGACAACCCGTTTAACAAACCGGGTCAACATTCCGTCGGTAATTCCGTCGGAAAGAATGGATTAAAATAATTATAAAATAAATTAGAATGAATTAAAATAATTATAAAAGAAATTAATTTTTGAATAAATATTGATTTCGAAATTCACATGCCGACGGAATTTCCGTCGGTCATATGCCGACGGAATATCCGTCGGCAATTTACCGAGGGAATATCCGTCAGTAAAACAAAAAAATGAATTAAAAAAATATGATTTCGAAATTCACATATCGACGGAATATCCGTCGGCATTTGACCGACGGAATATCCGTTGGCGTTTTACCGACGAAATATCCGTCAGTAAAACAAAATATTAATAAAAAAAATATGGGTGGCCGGGGAGGCCCCGACCAGAATTTCATTTTCCGACCACAATTAATTGGCATTGGTTTGTCGAAATATAATGCATGGATACAATAGAGGGGACAATTAATTGGCATTGGTTTGTCAAAATTACCACTAACACAAACCAATAAATTACATATACTACACTAGAATCTATAACAAATAGAGGGGGCAATCCAAACAAAGAGTAGTAAAGCATCGGAAGACATTTAACTAATAAGTCGATCAATTAATTAATCGTTGCTGCAGGAAGACATTTTTGAATATGGAGAGCATTCACATTCACATGCATCAACGCTTAATTATTAAGTATTTTTGTAGCGTCTATAATCCAGCAAGAAAACAAGGAAAAGAAAACGCAAAGTAGAAAATCCAAGTGAAAAGAGGACAAATTAAGAATGATGAAACAACATAAAACATGCAGAGCACACACATCCATATACATGTCGCACAATATTAAATCTCAAAACAAAATTACTAAAAGCCTAATTTTCGAGAACACCAACAACCTTATTAAATATATATATTAAATATTTAAGTTAAGAAATGCAGAAAATCATAGTTGAAATTCGAATACAAATAGTAATATAATAAAATAGCCTTCATCATCATCAAATCGTACAATCATTGGAATCAATTTCTTGGTGGTAAGAAGAATTGCGTACCCGGTATGAAACCGGTAAATTGACTTGGATAAACCGGTAAGAAGAATTGTGGGCTTGTTGAGCCCACAATTCGTCGTTTTCATCATCATCCGAAACTGAAATACAAAATCAAATCAGTTTGTTCAAACAACAAAATACAAATTGACAACTCAAAAAAAAAAAAAGGAAAGTGTACCACGGCAGAGAAAAGGGAAGGACGGCGGTTTACGACGCGGAGAGAGGACGGCGGAGGGGAGGAGGAGGAGGCGTCGCCACTGTGCGAGAGAGGCGACGGCCATTTGCCGAAAAAAAAATCCTACTTGTGAAAGGTAAAAGGGGAGGAAGGAGGGAGGAGGAGTGGGGGGAGAAGGTGGATACAGAGGTTTGGGTGGGGGAGGAGGCGGCGGCGGCGGCGTTGCTGGGCGAGGGAGGCGAGGAGGTGGAGGGAGGCGAGGTGGGAGAGAGGAGATTTCTGAAAGAAAACCCTAGGTTTAGGTTTTATATAAGGGTAAATACCGACGGATAATCCGTCGGTAATTTTCAAAAAGTAAATACCGACGGAATGTGAATTCCGTCAGCATTTTGGCGATTTTTTTTATTTTTTTTTTTAAATAATTCAATTTTTTCTATATACTAGACCTACTAAATTACCAAAATATTTTTTAAAAAAATCACAAAATTCATTTCTTCCACATATATTAATATATATATTGGTTGTGACTTATATTTATAGTAAATTTAATTTTTATAATTTGTACCTAAATGATAAATAATTAAATAACTTTTATAAAATAAGAAATAAATACATTACATTAATTGAATTAATTTTCATCTTCATCGTCTTCATCCTCCTCTTCGTCCCTATCCTCCTCCTCCTCCTCATCATCATCTTCCTCATCCTCATCCTCCTCCTCATCCTCATCTTCTTCATTCTCCTCTTCATCCTCATCTTCATCCTCTTCTTCATCCCCCTCCTCTTCACCTTCAATTTCGATTAATTGGGGATTTGCAACTGTCAAGGGTACAGAAAGATTGAAATCTCCCGTAAAGACTTCAGTTGGAGTCTCTATTTGTTCTGCTTGAAATGGAGATTCATCTTCAGTATTTTTGTCCTTTTTAGGGACTTCTACCATTGACCTTGCCTTTACTTTGCAAACAGCGTGCCATTCATAATCACGTGGAGCTCCCAGATATGTGCAGTAGTATACTTGAGATACTTGATGGGCAAATACAAATGGATCATCCCCAACATACGCCCTTTTCGAACTAACATCAACGAGCTTGTACTCCGGGTGAATTCTTGTTCCTAGATGGCCTGAATCAAACCAATGACACTTGAACAACACTACAGTCTTTGTTGGATATCCTGGATATTCTACTTCGACGACTTCCCGTAACACCCCAAAGTAATCACTTGCATCTGCATTGTAATTCGCACTGCTAACGCAGACGCCACTGTTGGTAGTTGCCTTTGTCGATGCATACCCAGACGTATGAAATCTGTAGCCCTTCACAATATAACCGTTGTAAGTCTTTACACGACGTAGTGGTCCCTTGCTGAGATCTCGTAAGAATCGACTGTCTAGAGCGTTATCCCGTCCCTATACGGCTCAATTTAAAATTAATTAAAATAAATATTAATTTATTTACGTAAAACATAATTAATTAAATGGTACTCACATAACGTTCGAACCATCGGGAAAATTCACGTTGAATACGAGCATCTATATATGCATCTGAGATGTTTGGTTCTGCTCGTCGTAGTTCTTGAGTGTACATCATAATTCACAACATTCAAAAACTTGGTTAATATTAAATGACATAAATGAAGTGGTATTTAAATAGACGATGTATATATGAAATACTTACTCAATGTATGGCTGAACTTCATCACAATTCAACAACACATACGTTTGTGCTATTTCCGCCTCCGAGTTCGTCTCCCAATATCGTTCAGTGGGTTTTCCTATTGGCCGTCCCTTAGACTTGAATATGGAGAGCATTCCATTGACCTCTTCACTGATATCGTCAGCGGATGTACCACCGAAGTTACGTGGAGCACTTCTTAACTTTGTGTTAACGTGGTCTTCAAAGTAATAAGAACAAAACATGCCAACCTCTTCATTCAAATAAGCATTCACAATCGATGCTTCAACGTTTGCCTTTTGTTTAGCATTGCGTTTCAAGTTGTGGAGATACCTGATATACACACACACACACACATATATATATGAATGGATGTGTAATTGTAATGAAATAAAAAAAGTAAGATTTTACCTTTCAAATGGGTACATCCACCTGTATTGCACCGGACCACAAATTCTCGCTTCATACGCTAAGTGAACGGGTAAGTGTTCCATCGAGTTAAAGAAGCTAGGTGGAAAAATTTGTTCCAACTTACACAAAATCACTGGAATGTCTTCATCTAAACGAATCATATCATCGATCGTGATCGTTGTAGCCGTTAAATCTCTAAAAAATAGACTTAATTCAGTGATAGTCCTCCACACATTGAGAGGAAGAAGTTCTAGGAACGCAATCGGTATCAAGCGTTGCATAAATACATGACAATCATGACTCTTCATCCTTGCAACCTTACCCGTTGTTGTGTCTACGCATCGACTCAAGTTCGACACGTAGCCGTCCGGAAAGTTCAACTCCTTTATCCACCTACACAATCTTTGTTTTTGTGGCTTATCCAGTGTGTAGCTAGCCTTTGGAAATTTACCTGTACGCTCATCCTTTTTCAACTCTGGACGGCGACAAAGAGTGTCCAAATCCTCCCGAGACTTTGGAGTGTCTTTCGTCTTGCCTTCCGTGTTCATGATTGTGTGGAACACATTGTCAAACACATTCTTTTCAATGTGCATCACATCCAAATTGTGTCGTATCAATAGTGAACTCCAGTATGGTAAGTCCCAAAAAATACTCCTTTTGTTCCAACCACCCTCAATTCCTCTGTTGTGTTCCGCTGCATTTTCCTCAGTACTTTTTTTCAACCCCGTCACTTGAACCTCATATAACAACCTACGTCCTGTACGGAGAGTAAATTATAAGTGACACTAAAAGCAATAGATAAATATACGTTTAGTACTCGATTATTAAATAAATGTATAAAATACCATCTCGTAGTGGAGGTCGATTGTTTGTGACTGCTCTGTTTTTTACGAAGTTCTTCTTATTTCTTCGAAATGAGTGACCTTGAGGTAAGAACCTACGGTGATTATCGAACCATGAAACTTTTCTACTCACCGGGAGACTGAAAGCTTCAGAATTCTCCATACAATACGGACATGCTTTCTTTCCGGCCGTACTCCACCCGGACGACATACCATATGCAGGAAAGTCGCTAATGGTCCATAAAAGAGCAGCACGCATCGTAAAGTTCTGCTTTCTAAAAACATCGTATGTTTGGACTCCATTCTCCCATAAGAAGATCAAGTCTTTTATAAGAGGTTGGAGATAAACATCCAGTTTGTCCTTTGGATTCGTTGGTCCAGGCACCAATACAGTCAGAAACATTGTTTGAGGTTTCATGCACATCCACGGAGGAAGATTATATGGAGTCAGTATCACCGGCCACAAAGAATACTGCTTCCCATGCATCCCAAACGGTGCAAAACCATCAGTACACAAACCTAATCTCACATTCCTCGGTTCACAACCAAAATTTGGAAACACGTTGTCAAGATGTTTCCAGGCCTCTGAGTCTGCCGGATGTCGCATCTCCCTCGACTCAGCCGAAGAGGAATCTGTAGCATGCCACGTCATGTGTTATGCAGTGGCACTTGATTGATATAATCTCATCAAACGGGGAATGATAGGAAGGTAGTACATCTTCTTATATGGCACTTTCTTCTTTGTCTTCTTCGATTGACCACGAGGTCCCTTTCGACGTGCCTCTTTGTACCGGGGATGGCCACACAATCTACACATATTCAGACTGCTATCTTCGTCACCCCAATATAACATGCAACCATTCACACAACAATCAATCTTCTCAACCGGCAAACCAACATTCTTCAACATTTGTTTGCTTTGATGAAACGTCGTAGGCACCTTATTATTTTGAGGACAAATTTCACTGCATAACTGTGTCACTTACTCATATGCCCTGTTAGAAAGCTTGTTCTCGGTCTTAATGTTCATGAGTCGTGCATTAAATGACAACTGTGAGTGAGATTCACAACCCGGATATAAATCTTCTTCGACTAATTTGAGCATCTCATAAAACCGAAATGCCTCATTCGTCGGCTCCTCTTCCATGTTTGAAAAACCAGCTTCCCTGATCATTGTTTGATACATATTCGGTTCTTCGTCCCCAAACTGTTGTTCTTCGTCCCCAAACTGTTGTTCTTCGTCCCCAAACTGTTGTTCTTCGTCCCCAAACCGTTGTTCTACCTCGTTACTAGTGCCAACATGATCGAAATTTGCTTCTTCTTGATAGATTCCAGCAGTGTAATAGTAAAACACTTCATCAAATCTATAAGGCCAACGTGTTTCGCCATGACTAGTCCAATTATAATAATTATCAACGAAACCATTCTTCACAATATGCACTAGGACCTCATCAATCTCTTTATATTGCTTATTCTGACATTTCTTAGCATTACACGGACACCTAATGCAATTTCCACTCATGTAATGTGGCTGGCTTTTTGCAAATTCAACAAATAACACGAGTTCATTATAAAATTCCACATTCACATTTCCTCTAATCATTCTAGGAGTACAATACATCCAACGACGGTCAGGCAAATCCATCTGCTAAACATTTAAGTGGAGCAACACATTACTAAACTAAACTTATAATAAATTCAAACAAAACTTATGATATATATAAAACATGTAATTACATTATATTGAATTTTATATATAGAGTAAATTAAAAATGGTAGAAAATGTACCGTAATTTGATGTTTCTGAATACCCGAGCATGAGCATAAAAAAATTAGGCAGTAGAAAGTTTTGGTGTAAATTTGCAATACGAAAGTGAAGTGGAAAAAAAGAAAGTTTTAGGAATTTCCCGACGGAAATGCCGACGGACTTATCTTTCCGTCGGCATTTCACCGCCCAAAATTTCCGTCAGTCAAGATAATTGCCGACGGATTATCCGTCGGCATTTATCAAATGGTGAATTCCGACGGAAACTTAATTCCGTCGGCATTTCACCGCCCAAAATTTCCGTCAGTCAAGATAAATGCCGACGGATTATCCGTCGGCATTTATCAAATGGTGAATTCCGACGGAAACTTAATTCCGTCGGCATTTCACCGCCCAAAATTTCCGTCAGTCAAGATAAATGCCGACGGATTATCCGTCGGCATTTATCAAATGGTGAATTCCGACGGAAACTTAATTCCGTCGGCATTTGGCGTGTTATTATTATTATTTTTTCATTAATTAATTCAATTTTTTGTATATATAGCAACAACACAAAGCTCACACACACCATATTCGATTTTTTCTATTTTGCAAAGAAATATCATGTCTTCTTCATCTTCTATTCGATTTCAGCAAGGCCTTGTTTGTTATTGTGGAAAGGCATGTCGTACATATGCTTCTAAACAACCTAGAAGTAAAGGGAGGATATTTCATAATTGTCCTGACTCCCAAAGTGATGGTGGTGGATGTGGTTTCTTTGTATGGGCTGACACTCTAGAAAAGTGTGTTGTTGACAAGAATCAAGGATCTAATCAAAGTGACCAAGAAACTGAAGACATGAAGAAAATGACTCAAGAGATGAAGAAATTGGTTACAGAGATCAAGAATTTGGCTGAAGAAATCAAGGATTTAATCAAAGTGAACAAAATCATTTTGATTGTGCTAGTTGTCATGGTTGCATCTACCACCTTCAAGTGGTTTGGTTAAATATATGTATAATGCACTCTATATGAGGCTATTTTAATTTGTACTAAAATGCACTCTTCAAGTGGTTTAAATCTATATCTAGAATGCACTCTAAATGAGATTATTTTGTACTCAATGAAACAAATGAATGCACCCTATTTTCATCTATACACCAATAAACTACACAAATAAACTGCAATATATAGTTCAACATATTTTTCAACATAAACATAAATATATACATAAAGATAAATAAGTTCAACAGAAAATTAAATAAGTTCAACAGAAAATTAAATAAGTTCAACAAAAAAATAAATTAGTTCAACACAAAATTAAATTGTTCAAATTGTTCAACCAGGATAGTTGCCAGTGTCGGGAAAGTTAAAATATTCATCCATATCATCATTCAAGTTGACGTTGCCACCGTCGGCCTGACCTGCATCTTGACCTGCAGCTTGATCTGGAGCTGGAGCTAGCGGTGGTTGCCCCATCGTCTGTTGATAGATGGCCTCGATCTGCTCAGCAGACATCCCCAACGTCCGACCCGCATTGGTACTCCAGAGGCGGAAGTAGTTCTCGAACGTTGCCATGACGTTCGGATCCGGGACGGCAGTGGAGGATACGGACGGCTGCGATGCACTCCGGGCCGTCCGACCACTTGGTGTCCTCACGGCGCTGCTCATCCCACCAAGGCCAAGGACCCTTCCCTTGGAGGTCGGGGCAACGTCAAGGTAACACTGGTCCACGTCAACAACCGGAGGGGTACCGCTGCTTCCGGATTCAGCAGTAGTCGTGGCGGTGGCTTGCGTCTCAGCCTCTTCAATCCTTTGTCGGACGCTCAACTACATAATTAAAAAATTAAAATTAATTTAATTATCTATATATATATATAATGTAATTAATACATAAATTTAATTAAACTTACGTGGAGGTCAGTAGTGCGCCCGTAGGTGGACGTCTGTGTATCGGTATTAAACGGATGAAGAAGACTCATCCGATCCAAGTGGGTGTGTGGACGTCCAGTCTCCCGCTCCTATTACGTATCAAATAAACATATACAAATTAATTTAGATAACTAATATAAAATAATTAACTATAATTATTTAATTTTTAAAAATTAATGAAAACTTACGATAGCAAGTGATTGCTCGAGGACGGACCGAGCTCCCCCCCAATGCACTGCCATCCCGCCTCCAACGTCGGTTCTGCGGTTGGCCCGAGCTTTGTCACACTTGTCTTGGTAATCCTGGTCCATCCACTTCTCAACCAACGACTCCCACAGGTCAACACCATCCTCGTCTTTCCCCAGAACAAGATTTTTGTCTTCATCACGCCAGACCTTTCTCCAGTCGTACATCATGTTCGTGTACCGAGTAGAACAAAGATTGTACCACTTCTCGTAAATAGCGGCGTCCGAGTAGATCGTCGTATCCCAACGGGCCTTTTTCTATACAAATAAATATTCAACATATTTATCAAATAATATGAATAATTAGTTATTTAATAAACTTTAAATATTGTAATTATATACCTGGAACTCCTCGAAATAATCATCCTTTTTAGATTGTGGCACCTTCGACCAAGTGATAGCACCCTTAGAAATCTTGCAATCCTTAAAGGATTTTGTGCACATCCTGGACACCTCATTACCGGGCACCAACCTGTAAAATTATTAACAAATTTATAAACTAACACATTATAAATAAATAAATAAAGTTAATCGTTATTGAATCTCATCAAACATTAGAATTATTGACTTACGCTCCTGAAACGATGTCAATGAGTTTCCTTTTGTCTCGAACAGGATGCTGACGAGAAGAGGATGACGAACCAACCGACATCGTAGTCGGCGGCGGCGGCGGCGACACTGCCACAGGAGGAGGAGGAGGAGCCGTCACAGGAACTGATTCATCCCGAGACCTCCTTGCACGTGACCAAAGTGACGACCTACGACGTGAACCCGAACCCTGATTCGGTACTTGTTCACTCATCTGTTTCAATCAATAAAAAATACATAATTTTACTAATTATCAATTTAATGAAAATATTGCTAATTTAAAATTTTTACTAATATATCATATTCCTAATTTAAATCAAAACAATATATATATAACCTAATTACAACGTGATACCACCGTCGAACCATCTAATTAACTAATAATTTAAACAATTGATTGAAACATGCATCACCTACATTAAAAATATTTCTAAATTAACATATTCTTAAATTAACAAATCTAAACATAATTAAAATAATACTTTTCTAATTGGAGTTTTCTAATTATCAATTTAATGAACATATTCCTAATTTAATTTTTTTACTAATATAGCATATTCCTAATTTAATTAATCAACATATTCCTAATTTAATCAACAATAACCTAATTTAATTATTATTTTTCTACCTAACTTAATCAATAATAAAAAATTGAACATATATATTTCTAAATTAACAAACCTAAAACTAATTAAAATAATAATTTTCTAATTTAAACAATTGATTGAAACATGCACTACCTACATTAAAAATATTCTATATCAAAATTACACCATTAAATTAAACTAGTAATTAACTATATAACAATTAATTAATGTATACATATAACAATTAATTAATTAACCTTAAAAACCTACTCGATCTATCAAAATTATTCTTAATCAACAAATTAAATTAACTAACGTACATACTAACATGATCATAATATTTTAACAACTAACTAAATCAATATAACATGCAAATCAACATTAAATTATTCATATTTACATATATCTATGCATAAACATATATAAGTATTAAAATTAAGTAATAAAACTAATTAAGAAAACGTACCGTATCAATGTAATCGAAGAAATTTGCTTCAATAGCCTCGTCCTCGTCTTCGTCTTCCCCACCGAATCCTCACTCACGCACGCCCCCTTTTTTTTTTCTAAAACGAACTGATTGATTTGAGGCCCTTATATATTTAAAAAAAAAAATTTGTCGACGGATTTTCCGTCGGCATATCCCTCGGTAACCGCCCACTATTAATGGGAACAGTTACCTTTTTGGAAAACGAGGCGGTGCGGATTCAACGGGTCAGATGCCGACGGAATATCCGTCGGCATTTCCGTCGGCATATATATTTCAAATATCCGTCAGCATTTTCCCTCGGTAAATGCTGACGGAACGGAAATCCGTCAGCATTTCCCTCGGTAAATGCTGACGGATCAGAAATCCGTCAGCATTTCCCTCGGTAAATGCTGACGGATCAGAAATCCGTCAGCATTGACGTTGACTTTTCAATCCGTCAGCATTCCGTCAGCATTTCCGTCGGAAATGCCGACGGATTATAATCCGTCGGCATTTGTCCGTCCCTGTAGCGCGCGTATTTTGTAGTGGGAGGACACCCTCTAGCTGAGTACACACTGTGAGATGAGGACACCCACTTGAAAAATACAAAAATACCCTAACTCTTCTCCACCTTCTTTCTTAACCCTAATTTTTCTTTTCTTTTTCTTTTGCGTACACCCACTCAACTTCTTCTCTCCTTCTCTCTTCTTCACCGCCTGCTCCCCCTTCCCTTCATCCACGCCACCTCGTCGTCCAACCGCCGTGCCTCCTCCCTTGAGACTACGCCTTCGTCGCCTCTCTTCCCTCGCGCTGTCGCCGCTGTTTTTTTCAAGAAGGCGTCGACGTCATTCCTCCTCCCTCGCCATGTCGGCGCCACTGTTTCAAGAAGTCGCCACCGCCGTCCGCGGTTTGAAGAATGAGGTGTGAAGAATAACAACAAGTCAAGTCAACAAAATGAACTACTCCTCTAACTACTCTAACTAATAATTTATCTGTGAGTTACAAAAGAGGAGTTACAACTAACAAATGAGTTATAACTAACAAAATGAACTACTCCTCTAACTACTCTAACTAATAATTTATCTGTGAGTTACAAAAGAGGAGTTACAACTAACAAAATGAACTACTCCTCTAACTACTCTAACTAATAATCTTTCATTTGTTGACTTGACTTGTTGTTATTCTTCACAGGAGGCGTCGTCCGTTCGCACCCCTCATCACTCAAGCCTCGCCACCGCCAACGCGGTTTGAAGAAGAGAAACTCGTCGCCGGATCTGTAAGAAGGCCGCCGCGACGGTCGCCTTCGTTTATAGGCCGTCTCCGTCCACTGCCACACCGTTCGAAGGAGGGTCCAAATTTTACAGATCTGGTAGATTTTTATTTTGCTCCTAGTCAAATTTTACAAATTTTGGCAATTTTTGTGACGGGAGGCAAATCAAAATTTTTTGAAACATTTGGACAAATATTTTTTACAGATCTGGGACTGGTAGGTTCCCAAAAAATTTTCGACTTGGAACAAAATTTCTTGCTCTTCGATTTGTCCATTCAATTTTTTTTTCGTTGTTTTTTTTGGACAAATGATGTTCGGGAATTTTTTTTGGCACAAATTGAGTTTGTTTGTGAAATTTTTTCGGACATATTAATTATGTTCACCTAAAATTTTCGAACATTATTGATTTGTCCGAAAAAAAAATCTAGAACAACTTTTTTTTTTCGAACAATGTTGATTTGTTCGAAAAAATAATCTCGAACATCTCTTTTTTTTCGGACAATGTTGAAAAAAATCTCAAAATACATGTCTTAATTTTTTTTATTTTTTAATTGAAGAATGATGGTTGTTGTGATGAAGTTGGTGATGGTGGGGATGATTTTGATATGAAATGAAATAGGTGGGTGTACTCATTTCGTTTTTTTATAAAATATCACACGAAGGGTATATGTGAAATTTCACATGCCCTTGGATAAAAAAAAGTCTAATGGGTGTCCTCAGTAGATTGGTGTGTGTATAACCGCGCCCTTTGGACTTTGACTAAGCCCAGTAGAAAATCTTCAGTCTTGACGCGTCAGGCCCATTGTACTTGTTCATTGTTTCTCTCAATTAAATTGAGCGTGGGGTATATACCCCTCCAGCTTTGTAAAATACACCCTCGATACACGTATCACTTAAGATATATGCACTCCTCCAAATTACCTATTATACCATTTTCTCTTAAAATTTTGTAGGATAAATATTAAGTATACTTGTATATATTTTGTATATTGTATCTTAGGCCCATTAGTGATCTCTGTACAGACCTAAAGCCCACATGTAAATCTTTATATACTCCATCTCAGTATGAATATAACATCTTTCCACTCATTCTCTTTATGGTAACCAGAGCCTTTTTTTTACTAACGTCACAAATTGATCCTCTTTCCATCTTTATCGGTCAAACCTTCCTCTCAAAACAGAATCCCCCCCCCACTCACTGCGGATCATCCAAATCCCGCTCGCATTCATCCATGACTGGCAACACCACCACCACGCCAGCGGTTGCCATCGCTGGCCAAAACACCGCAAATCCCAGCCCGCTCATCGCCTTCAATGTATCGTCCCAATTTCCCCACAAACTGACCTCGACGAACTTCACAGCCTGGCACCTCCAGTTCCGTAGCCTCCTTACTGGTTATGGCCTCCTCGGCTTCCTGGACGGCACCGACGTCTGCCCGCCGAAAACCACCACCGAAGGCACCACCACTACCCCCAATCCACTCTACACCACATGGATTCGCCAAGATCAACTAATCTTCAGCGCTCTTCTCAGCGCGATTTCACAACCCCTCATCTCTCTCATTGCCGGCACCACAACTTCTGCCGAGGCCTGGACCATCCTTGTCAAGACGTACGGCAAACCCTCTCGCGGTCGTATCCTCGCCCTCAAAACCAAACTTCGAAACCCATCAAAAGGTACCCGCTCTATTTCAGAATATATGCTCGAAATTCGTGGTATTGTTGATGAACTCTCTTTGCTCGGCGTTTCTACTGATCCCGAGGATCTGTCCTCACTGTGTTAACCGGCCTTGATGACACCTACAAAGAACTCTCCCATGCCATCCAAGCACGCGACACGGCCATGGACTTTGACGAGCTTCATGATAAGCTCTTAAGCACTGAAGCCCAGATGGCCGACCGGACACCCGCTGCCATGCCGACCTTGCCCGCTACTGCCCTCCTCTCGGCACCCCACGGTGGCCGCCTTTCCCACCAACGCCCACGACCTCGCCAACGGCCCATTCAGCAGCAGCATCGTCCCTTACAGCAGCATGGTCGCACACACCAGCCCCTGTCCGCCTCATCTCCCCGCCCCTACATGGGAAAATGCCAACTCTGTGGAGTACCGGGACACTCGGCTCGTAAATGCTCCGATTATCAGGTCATCTCACACTCTGTCCAGCCCCAGTACTCTGCTCCTCGCCAAGCCTACACCTGTCCATCGGCTCACACGGCCCACTCAACCCCGTCTAACTCTGAATGGATCCTTGATTCGGGTGCCTCTCACCACATCACTTCGGATCTTGCAAACCTGTCTCTCCACTCCCCATATGATGGAAATGACAGTGTTGTAATTGGAAATGGTTACGGTTTGTCCATCTCCAACATTGGGTCCCTTTCATTTACTGCGCGCCCTACTCTATCGTTTAATGATGTTTTACATGTGCCTTGCATCGCTCGTAATCTTGTATCTGTTTCGAAATTATGTGCTGTGAATGACGTTGTGATTCTATTTTCGGATTGTGATTTTCAGGTGAGGGATCGTCGCTCAGGGGTCGTTCGCCTTCGCGGTCCTCGCGTTAACGGTCTCTACTTGTGGCCTGGTGGTGTGTGTGGATCTCCCTATGCTCTCACAGCCTCGAAACTGTCCCTCCCGATCTGGCATGCTCGGCTAGGTCATCCTTCATCCAAAATTCTGAATTCCGTTGTTACTTCTAATAAACTTGTGTTGGACAATAATTTACGTTTTTCATGTGACTCTTGCAAATGTATTAAGAGCCATAAACTGCCTTTTGCTGATTCTACGCTTTCATCTACTGCACCACTTCAGTTGATTTTTTCTGATGTTTGGACTTCACCTATATTATCTACTGATGGTTACAAGTATTATGTGTTTTTTGTTGATCACTTCACTAAATACGTTTGGTTATTTCCTATTAAATGCAAATCTGATGTCTACTCCACCTTTGTTGCCTTTAAAGCACTTGTTGAAAACACACTTGCCACTAAAATTATCACTTTTTACTCTGACAATGGTGGTGAATACATTGCCCTTCGCCCCTTTCTCACAACTCATGGTATCAATCACCTTACAACTCCGCCTCACACCCCAGAACACAATGGTGCCTCTGAACGTCGTCATCGTCACATTGTTGACACTGGCCTCGCTCTCCTTCACCATGCTTCTGTACCCCTCTCCTACTGGCCCTTTGCTCTGTCTGCTGCCACCTACTTAATAAATCGTATTCCCAAAGTCGGTTTTTCCCTCAAATCATCATTTGAACTCCTCTTTCACTCACCTCCTAACATCTCCAAACTCCGTGTCTTTGGATGTAAGTGCTTCCCATGGCTTCGTCTCTACACGTCTCACAAACTTGAGCCTCGCTCCACCCCATGTGTCTTTCTCGGTTACTCCACCACACAAAGTGCCTACCTTTGCCTTGACCCATCCACCTCCCGTCTATACACTTCTCGTCATGTTGAGTTCATTGAAAATGAGTTCCCATTCTCCAAACCGACACTGATGCCTCCTCTGTCCTCACCCCCTTCAGACTCCGGCCCTATTCCAGTACCTCCTCCGGTCCCTCACCCACCACAAACAATGGAGCCTGTTCCTGTCGAGCAGCTTGGGCCACCATCTCCTGTTCGTCCACCCTCACCGGCTCCATCGCATCCGATGATCACTCAGGCCCGCAATAACATCTTCAAACCTAATCCCCGTTATGGTCTTACCTCTTCACTATTATCTGATATTGAGCCTCGTACTGTTACGCAAGCTATGTCTGACTCTCGATGGAGAACTGCTATGTCTGATGAATTTACAGCTCTCCTTAAAAATGGCACATGGGATTTGGTACCTCCAGCACATTCCCAAAATCTCATTGGCTGCAAATGGGTATTTCGTGTGAAACACAATCCGAATGGCTCTGTTGACAAGTATAAAGCTCGCCTTGTCGCGAAAGGCTTCCACCAGCGCCCTGGCATTGATTTCTCAGAAACTTTCAGTCCTGTCGTGAAGCCTGCGACAGTTCGCACCATCCTCAGTCTTGCTGTTACCCACAACTGGCCCCTCCGCCAGTTTGATGTCAACAACGCCTTCCTACATGGCTCCCTTGCTGATGAGGTTTACATGGCTCAACCTCCGGGTTTTCTGGACTCCAACTACCCCTCATATGTCTGCAAACTTCGAAAGTCTATATACGGTCTCAAGCAGGCACCCAGGACGTGGTACTACGCATTACATACCTTCCTCGCCACTCTCGGATTCACTCACACCAAATCTGATGCTTCCCTCTTCGTCTACAACAAAAATGGGACCCTTGCATACTTCTTGGTGTATGTGGATGATCTGATCCTCACTGGTAATTCACCTGCCTTTCTTGCATCTGTTGTATCTGCTTTGGCATCCCAGTTCTCGGTCAAAGATCTTGGTAATCTCTCATACTTTCTTGGGGTGGAAGTTCTTCGGACAAAGGACGCATGTAAACTTGTGCAACGAAAATATACCACTGATCTGCTTGCAAAGTACAACATGCTTGACTCCAAACCTGTTCAGACACCTCTACAACCCGGGGTCAGCCTCTTGCTAAATGATGGGTCCCCACCAGTTGATGCTCCCACTTATCGTCAGGCCCTTGGCAGCCTCCAGTACCTGCTCTTTACTCGTCCTGACATTGCGTTCGCTGTTAACAAACTCTCCCAGTTCATGCATGCTCCCACAGAATGTCATTGGGGTGCCGTTAAAAGGTTTTTCAGGTACCTCAACGGTACTCGCTCTCTGGGCATTCTCCTTCGCAGTCAGTCCTCCCTTGCTCTTCACTGCTTTACAGATGCTGATTGGGCGGGCGATTACAATGATCGAACCTCGACTGGTGCTTATATTGTGTACCTTGGTGCCAATCCGATCTCTTGGTCCTCTCGCAATCAACGCTCGGTTGCTCGCTCTTCCACTGAGGCAGAATATCGCGCCATTGCCTCTGCTGCGGCCGAAATTCAATGGACCAGGTCTCTTCTCTCTGAGCTCTTTGTTCTGGAATCCACACCCCCTGCCATCTATTGTGACAACATTGGTGCCACCTACCTCTGCTCCAATCCTGTCTTCCACTCTCGAATGAAGCACATTGCCATTGACTATCACTTTGTTCGAGATCTGGTTCAGAACTCCTCCATCCGTGTCTCTCATGTCTCGTCATTAGATCAACTTGCAGATGCCCTCACGAAGCCTCTCACACGCTCCCGCCTGCGCCTTCTCATGTCCAAGATTGGAGTTGTTGATACCACTCCATCTTGAGGGGGCATATTAAGTATACTTGTATATATTTTGTATATTGTATCTTAGGCCCATTAGTGATCTCTGTACAGACCTAAAGCCCACATGTAAATCTTTATATACTCCATCTCAGTATGAATATAACATCTTTCCACTCATTCTCTTTAATAAATACACAACTCCTTCTTTCTTCCCCATCTAAACCTTAAGCCCTAAACCCTTTTCTTCCCCACCTCTCAATTAAATTGGATTGTTAAAATCAATAAGTACAATGTTATTTCCTCTCTAGTACATATTGAACATTAATAAATTTCTATTGTGATTTTTATTTTAGAGGCTATTGTGAAATTTTCGGTTCAAATATATACTTCCCACCCTATGAAAGTTAAGCCAGTTTCATTTTTCGTTCGTTCCTCAAAATTAAAATAACTCTCACGTACAATACATATAAGGGTGGACCTAGAACTCGAGATTAGGGGGCATAAAAATATTTAATGATTCAAAACATTAACAAATATATAATTACAATATTTATGTATATTATATTTACATCAAACCTATCGTCAATCGCGGTTGGCATTTTTCTAAAGTGTCGTGCAAAAATTTTTGAACTTCAAAATTTGGGGTTGTGAAGTCGGACCACCGGTTTCGGTTGAAGCATTTTCTTGAGTTGGACCACCTTAACCTTCAACTTGCACATCATCATCATCAAGAACATCACACACAGTGTTGACGATATCGTCACCAAGAACACGTCGAATACGTTGTTCCTCCTCCACTTCATCAAATAGTGGAACTCGATCAACTTGGCGTCGATATTGCGAAGAAGATTCGATATTCTTGCCCCTCCTTGAAGATTCCATATTAGATGAAAATAAAATGAAATTGAAAATTTGAGAGAATAAGAATATTGAGAATTGAGAATTTGAGATTGAAAAATGATACTCCCTCCGTCCCATACTTGAAGGCACATTTTATCATTTTGGGCGTCCCATACTTGAAGGCACATTTTACCATTTTGGGCGTCTCATACTTGAAGGCACATTTTACCGTTTTGGGCGTCCCATACTTGAAGGCACATTACTTAGAATAGTAAAAACACTTTTAAACACTCCCCTTAAAACATCACAATATTACAACAAATGTCACTACTTTATTACACTACTAAAAAGTAACTTTATTACTATTTATAAAGTTGAAAAGTTTTTACTACCCCCACTTTATCTTACACAATATTAATAAACAATTCATTCATTAAAACGCGTACCCAATTGGTTTGAGCCTTCAAGTATGGGACGGAGGGAGTAATTAGTAAGTAAAGTATATAAATTAAATAGAGATTGAATGTTGAGACTTGAGAACTTGAGAATTAAGAGAGAGTGTAAGAGAATAAGAGATTGAGATTAAGATTGAGTTTGGTGTGAAAAATGAGTTGGGAAAGGGGGTATTTATAGTGCAAAATTCGGAATTTAAAAAAAAATGGGCAAACTGTCGATTTAACCGAGCCGCCGGTTAACCAGCGGTTTAACTGCCTGACAGTTCATCCTGGTCGTCGAGATCAAATGGTCGAATAATCTCGACCGTTGATCTCCAATGGTCATAAATGTTTTAAATTCCCCAATCGGCTCGAACCGGCGGTTAACTAAACCGTCAGTTTTGACCGTTAATAATTTTTATTTTATTTTAATACCCGAATAATCTCGACCGATGAGATCAAACGGTCAAATAATCTCGACCGTTGATCTCCAACGGTCAAATTTTTGAATGCCCAACCGACGATTAACCGACCGAAAATTTATTTATTTATTTATTTATTTAAATTCAGAATTTTGAAATTCTCAAATTCTCCACTATAAATACCCCTTTAGCTTTAGGCTTTAACCCATTCATTTTTCACTATCTCTCACATTTTCTTCAAATTTCAACACTTCAAAATTTCAAATGGCATCTCAAGAATCATCAAATTTAACAAATGTCAATTCTACACATGAAGAGGAAGTTCAAAAATCCGATTTTCCTTCCCCCCCCCCCCCATTTTCGTTTCCACAATTCCCTTTGAGATCACTTTCGTGTAATTGGCCAAAGTCTCATTGATGGATCATATCAACTTTGTTGCAACTATTGTGATAAGCAATATAAATTTAAGCGGCGGGGGGAGGGGATACGGAACATACGTGCATCACATGCAAAAGAGGCATCCGAAAAAAATTTATTGGCTACGAAGAAGTGAATGAAGTAATGAAGTCAAATGTTTAGTAATTTTAGTTTTTGACTTTATGTTTATTGTTTAGTAATTTTAGTTTATGTTTAGTAATTAATGTTTGGTAAAAACTTATATGCAATATTGCATACATGCAATATTGATCAATTAAGTCAAAATTTGTGGGTCAACGCGGGTCAACACGGGTCAAAGCGAGTCAACCTTAATTATAATATTTATTTTCGCTCTAAAATATTATCTTACTACATGACCAAAATTATGTTACTACATGACATAAATTTTGGCACTACAAGACCAAAACTGTATTACTACAAGTCCAAAAATATTCTGGACACTTTTTTTTTTTTGAGCAAAATTACTATAATAATTCTGACTTATTCGGCTACTACATGAATAAAACAATGTTACTACAAAACCAAAATTTTATCACTACAAAGTCAAAAGTGTATTACTACATGTCCAAAAATATTCTGGACAGTTAATTTTTTGTATGAATTTGCAGAATGTTTTGACATGTAGTATTAAATTTTTGGCATTGTAGTGGTAATTTTTTGACCTTGTAGTAACAATATTTTGGTGATGTAGTAAACCACCTGTTTGCGATCCGCGAATTTTTTAAAATTATCTTAATTTAACTTTTGGGCTAAATGGAGGGTTTTGACTTGGTCAAACTAGTATGGAATGCATGTATGAAATATTTCACATAAGACTAGCCCGTAATATTTAGTAATTTTAGTTTGTATTTAGTAATGTTTAGTAATTTTAGTTTTTTATTTTATGTTTACTAATTTTAGTTTATGTTTTTATTGGAATGTTTAGTAATGATTACTTGTTTAGTAATTTAAGTCCTTTTTTTGGACAAAAGGAGCCTAAATACAGTGATAACAGGGAAAATGAATTCCAGAAAAAACTCTAGGTTCCTCAGATGGATTCTCCATGACTGTGAAGAGGCAGGGTAGACTTTAGTTTATTTATTTGAAATGTTTATGTTTATTTAAGTCATTTAGGGGGTGTATTCAATTGGGATTTTGTTGGATTTTTTTGGACTTTAAAAAGTTAGTGGATTTGGAAAATCCATAGACTCAATGCAGAGTTTGACTGACTTTTTTATTGATTTATATGGATTTTTATAGATTTGACAAGATTGTGAAATGTATTTTTTTATTGATTTACATAGATTTTCATAAACTCCGGCACTGAAATTATTGATGCAAACGTATATCAAACACACTTGTATATTAAAAAAATTATCTAAATTATTTTAAAAAAAATACCAAAAATATATTAATTAAAAAAAAATATTATTCATCATTATTATTCTCATCTTCATTTCCATCACCATTATACCTTGGTGAGTTATTTCCCACATAGCATTAGCAATACTCGTTCTTCATGCATTAGCTTCAGTTCTTTGTTGTAAATTTTCCTCTTCCATGTCGATTCCGTGTCGAGATACATTCTCCCTGCATTAGTTGGCTCTTCTATGTCGAGATGTGGTGAATCTTGATCTTCTTCATATTCGACTGAAAATTCATAATATATTATAAAGATATATACAAATCTTGTTAATATTATATTTCAAATAATCTTTGTAGAATAATTAATACTATAAATTAGGTGGAGATCGAGAATATATAAATTAGTATATCAAATGGGCAGATACTATAAATTTTTAACGTAAGAAAACATAATTTTGAAATAATGGTGGACTGGTGGTGAAGCTCTCACTCTCCGCAATTTCTCCTGAAAAATGCTTTTATTCGTCTTTTTAAAGTTTTTTTTTAGAGAATCTGTTGAAATCTCTGCTTATTAGAAGAGATTTTGGAGAGTGAAATTTATTTATATTTTTTGAGGAGAATCCATCAAAATCCATAGAGTATTGAAATCCACAGACTATTGAATACCTAAAGATTTTTTAAGACTTTTTAAAATCCGTATTGAATAACTCAAGATTTTGAAAGACTTTTAAAAATTCGGATTGAATACCCCCAGATTTTAAAAGTCCAAAAAAAATCCAACAGAATCTCAATTGAATACACCCCCTTAATTTGTTTATGTTTATTTGTTGGTAACTTTAGTTTATTTATTTGAAATGATTTAGACTTTTAGTAATTGCATAATGCACATTGACATTATTATTTATTAATTAACAATTTAAAACGAAAAATGATGATTAAAAAGTCTAAAATTACAATTCAAAATATAACTTATCAAAATACAAAAAAAAAAAAATCGGCGGTTTGGACGGGGTTTAACTGAAACTGTCGGTTTTCTCCCCATGGCAACCGAAACCGAACTACCAAAATGCAGTTACGGTTCGGTTAAACCGCCAAACCGACGGTTCGGTAGTTTGAAAACTGCCTGTGTCTATACCCTAGATTCGCTCCTAAATATCAAGATTGTAGAAGTAAAAAATTTGAACATTTTAAGCCTCCACATAATTTTATTTATTTATTTATTTACTATTACAAACATTGGGTTAATTCAAATTTAAGAATTGGACCAAATATACAGAATGTTATGTGTTATTGTACTGATTCAATATAAGGGGTCAATAGATTGACTTAATTCATATTTCCAAATTCAGTATTAAACTATTCATTAACATTATTCAACAATGTACACATCCACAGAATCCAGTTTTCCCCTTGACAAGCAGGGCGGCCTCGAGCATGCAGGGCAGCGAGCCGACGGCGCGAACTTGGCTACGGCGGCAGTTGCAGCCTGCAGGCTTGCAGTGCGAGCTTGGTTATCGACGGAAGCGCGAGTGGGCAACCGGTGAGGCGGTGAGAAGGATGAATGAAGATTTATCCTTTGTAATATTCCTAGGCTGATTTTTACAAAAATCTCTTGATATAACTTTTTACAATAAATTTACTATTAAAATTGTTCATTAATTTAAATTTAATCTATCATTAATTGTACTTAGTTTTAAAAAATATTAGCTATAGTATGGACCATACAAAGTGAAGTAAACCTAAGTTAATTGTGCATTAGTTGATTAGAAACTTAGAAATCATTAAGGGGATATTTGTTTTGGGATGAAAAATTCGAATTTGGAATTTTGAAATTTCACTCATATTCTAGTTTGGAATTTAGAATCAAGATTACAAAATTATACCCTACAAATACCTATTTATAGAGTTTGTCTAGGGACTAACTAGCTAACAAAAGTGGTTATACCACTCATGCTAAGTTCCTCTAACTACCCATCTTATAGGGTCTTCTAGCTCCTTAGCTTCTAGCTTCATCTAGTTAATTAATTTCTAACTAACTAATTTGTAATTTAAACATTTAAAATGTTGTGAAGGACAGTGGACCCCCTAAAGAACCGAGCCCAAGAGTAGAACAAAGTAAACGAAAACGCGTCGGTGCCAACGGTTTGGTAAGTATATCAGTAGGTTAACACTCTATTAGCACATATCGGACATCCAAAATCTTGTTTTGAACCTTCTCTTGCAAAAAATGTACATCGACTTCGATATGCTTAGTTCGCGAATGAAAAGCCGGATTGAAAGCTAGGGTGACAACTCCCTGATTGTCACACAATAAGATAGATGGTGCCGCCAGCAGAAGATACAATTCGGAGAAGTTGTGTTGATCCACAAAATGTCAGTTGTGGCTAGTGCAAGTGCGCGATACTCGACTTCGGTGCTGCTACGAGCGACCACTCCTTGCTTGTGTGAGCTCCAACTGATCAAATTAGTTACAATCTTAATGCAATAACCTGATGTGATGCGTCTGTCGTCCATGTTAGCTACATAATCGACATCTGCAAAACCCTCAATTCTAAAATTAAGAATTGTTAGTCTGCCTTTCAAGTACCGCAAGATCCGCTTACAAGCCTTCCAATGATTAATAGTTGGTGCGTGGAGGAATTGAGATAATTTGTTCACTGAAAACTGGAAAGGAGATGTCGGGGCGAGTGTTAGATATTGAAGTGAGTCAATAATGCTTCGAAAAGGAGAGGGTTTATAAAACGCTTCACTATCTTTGAGGGAAAGTTTAGATGTAGGGTAGATGGGGGTAGGACAGGTGGTACACGACTGAAGACCAGCCTTAGATATAACATCTTTGATATATTCACTACAAGAAAACTGACTTTTAGTGACAACTTCCTCTCATTATTGCTTCTCTAGCTAAAAGTCTTTAGTGACAGGAATTTGAGAATTAATGAAAGGACCTCTCACTAAAAGTCAATTACAGTCACTAAAGACTTTTAGCTAGAGAAGCTATAATGACAGGAATTTTGTCACTAAAAGTCATTAATCTTGTAGTGATTTATATTGAGTGAGAATGATTTTTTAGGGAGAGACGAGAACTTCGATACCTAGGATATAATTGACCACTCCAAGATGCTTAAGAGAAAATTGCTCATGTAACTTTTCAATAAGATGAAGCACATCATTAGAGTCATCCTCTATAAGAAATATATCATCAACGTATACCAATGCAACAAGCATTTTGTCGCTAGTGGTGGTGTAAAATAGACAAGAATGTGTGGTGGAGTGTATCAAGCCATATGATAAGAAGAAGGAGGTCAACTTATCATACCATGACTTTAGTGTTTGCTTAAGGCCGTAAAGAGCTTTAACAAGTTGACACACATGATCTGGCTTTTGGGGATTACGAAATCCTTCAGGCTGATGAATGAACACACGCTCTTGAAGATCTTCATTCAAGAATGCATCGTTGATGTCCACCTGTTGGATACTCCATCGTCGTGTAACAGCAAGAGTGAAAACGACACATAATGTGATAGGCTTAACCACTGGACTATAAGTGTGAAATAAATCGACTCGTGCAGTCTGCTGAAAACCATGAGCAACCAACTGTGCCTTATAACGTTCAACTGAACCATTTTTGTTGTACTTAACCCGAAACAACCACTTGGTAGTGATAACTTTTATATTTGGCTCAAACATAACTAACTTCCATGTACCCTTATCAATAAGAGCATTATACTCAACATCCATGGCCTTTTTCCATTCCGGAACACACAAATCTTGGTCCACTGAATCTGGTTCAGTGAGAGGAGAAATCATAGTGGCTGAGAATATTCTGGGTCGAAATATGCCATTTTTTGAGCGAGTGATCATTGAGTGAGTGTTTGGATCAGGAGTAGGTATGATAAGAGTATTTGCACTTGAAATGGGTGTGGATTATGAACTGGAGGAAGACAGAGTGATGTGAGAGTTTGAATGATAGTATGTTCAGAAGGGGTTTGTAGAGAGTGAGAGGATGGATGAGAGAGGATATGTGGATTTTGGAGAGATTGAGATGAGGGAGGAGACTGTTGTGAAGGACTGGGAATTTGAGTGGAGGGAGTGGGATGTTGTATTAATATTGGAGGGTATGCATGAGCGTGTGTTTGGGGTGAAGAATTACCATGAATTTGAGTAAATAGGAAAGCATACGAAAACTCACCTTCATTAAAGTCAACAGTGTTGGAGGTGTATATGCGGCCAGAAGGATGAAGACATAAGTATCCCTTATGAATGGAGTTGTATCCAAAGTGTTGTTATTCGAGCGAGCCCGAGTACCTAAGGTTCGAGTTCGGCTCGAGCATATTTCGAGCTAGCCTGGAGCTCGCTCGTTAACATTATCGAGCGTAAAAGATGGCTCAACTCGACCCGGTTTTTTTTATTAAACTCGAGCTCGACTCGTATTTTTTTTTATAGTTCGACAGAGCTCGAACTCGAGCTCGACTCATGTATTTTTTTTAGCTCGATAGAGCTCCAACTCGTTTAACAAAATAATTTGAGCTCGACAAGGCTCGAACTCGAGCTCAAGCTCGAAATCCTGTAAATACACACATTTAACTAAAATATTGAAATTTCTATACAAAAACATATTTAACCAAAAAGTACTAGAAATATAAAATCAAATGCATACTTCAAAAGTACATACGCAGTACAATTAAAATATGAAAGCAACATCCACTACTTGATCAATAATAACTAGGAATATGAAAGCAACATCCACTACTTGATCAATAATAACTAGGAATATGAAAGCAACATCCACTAACAAGTTAATGTTGATGTTGGAATAAGTGTTTTGTAAATGATCCAATACTTACTGTCAAATGTTGTAACTAATGTTCCCAGCACTTATGACAACATCAGAATTCGCCCTTTCTTTTCTCACTAACTCCGATCTTACACTTGTTGGTTAATGATGTCCCTAATGTAGACAGAAGACGTGGACAACATCCAGGTCAAGCAGTTTCATAGGAGTGAGAAGTTATTAAGCATGATATAACAAGTTTCTACATTCAAGGAGATGAGAAGAGAACTTGTAAACCGCTTGATCTAATGGCTGAAACGATCAAGGAGTTGAAGGCAGTTCGTTCAATTAAGTCTATAAATAGAGAAGCTACCACAACACAAGAGACACAAGAAGAAAAGCTAAACTCGATTACTACTCTTTCGAACGCTTTTATGCTTCTAGTTAGGAATACTCTTGTTTCTTCTTGTAGATTAGCATACCATTGTAAACCCGAACAATTGTATGTTCGTCGTGATCTTATTTACTAGAGTTTATGTATAGATCTATGAGGGAGATAGTTTCATAGGTTCTAGTAAATTTTCCAAACTCTATCGAGTTGTAGTTTTTCAAACCTCTAAGAGGTTGTAGTCAAGTTTCACATATTTAATATAGTGAACCGTATAAATTATTTTATAATCTACGCAAATTTTGAATACTTCCATTTTCCAAAGTGCATTTTAATTTCCGCTGCTTATTGTTGTCAGGACAGTGCCAACACGACAGACAACACCTCTGATTTCGCGCGCACGCACACTTTCAGTTAACAACTAACAAATGTACTCCATTCATCCTAGAAAAAGTTTGCAAATAAAATATTCTCTAGTCAACAAATCATTATTTAGCAACATCCAATGGATTCTTTCTTCAATCTTGATCAGGGAATTCAATTTCTTGATAGGTCGATGTAGATGATTCCTACAAGATAAAAATGAGACAGTCATTATTATTTTTTTGGTCGATCAAAGAACTTTGTATTAAAATTTGGGTACAAGCAGTACCTTTAGATAGTGTGCATAGATGGTATACATTACAGTAGAAACATTGCCTTGGCTTAAGTTAACCAAAACATGCAGCGGGGTTATATTAGAAGGTTCATTTCAGTAACTTATATAAAAGATGCAGTAACTTATATAAGTTAACCAAAACATGCAGTAGTTAACCAAAACATGCAGTAACCAATATAAAAGATAATCAACTAAAAGTAAAAGTATTAGAAGGTTAATTTCACTTACACGAGGTCTAATCTTTACACCGTAAAGATTGCAGATCTAGTCATTGCCACAAATTAGCATTTGCACCGTCTCAACCGACATAGAAGCTCGTCGATCATCAACTATTCGACCACCGGCACTAAAATTAGAATTGGCTCAAATGGTTTTGTTGCTTCTCCTTCATCAACTTATTTTTCCCCTCCTACTTCTTCGGGTTGGTCACTTGTTTTTTGGAGCTCTTCCTCGCTCATCACATCCACATTTTCTGCAATCCCTTACTCTTGACCATTATCTTCATTAATTTGGTCCATACAAACACTTGAGCATGAACATTGGGTTGAATACATCCTGTTTAGCAATAAAATAATGTTTACATCAATAAATATGATCAAAATGGGCAAATATACATCAATGAGGCAAATAAATAATTAGCTAATAAAAACTAAATTGCATAATATAGAACTCGACACAATTATTTAAATAGAGGATCTGGTGTAATAATTGAAGATTTATAGCCCCCAACCGACATATTAATCAGCAATTACATGTTTCTTTCTCTGTTACAGACTTGCAGTATATGTTGATGGAACAGGAATCAAGTTGTTGAAGACTTATTTATTAACATCTTACTGTTATGCTTTCTTATTCTTATTACTGTTAATGTATATGCTTTCATTCTTGCAAGGCACATCTTGTACGTACCATGTAAGACAATTCCTATTTTTATAAAAATTTCCTTTACCGACCAAAAATTAATAAATCAGACTTACAGTATACATAGGAGACTGCATCTTCAAGAATATTTATAAATTATGTGGTGTTAATTTTATAATCCTGCATATATAGGCTCCCCAACCGACATGTAGTGTTAAATTTGTAATCCTGCATATATAGGCTCCCCATTTCTGTGTATTATTTATAAATTCAAGAATATCTTATTCCCCTTCTTCAAGAATATAAACATTGTCTGAATTGAATTTGTTACTCTTTATCCCTTTGCTACTGTAATAGAATAAAATTCAAGAATATTTTATTCTCCATCTTACGTTTCTAATAAAATTTAAATTTAAATCAAAATTAAAGCAGTAGCATAGAATAAAAATCTTACCAGTAAATAAATTAAGAAGTTGGTGTCCCTAAACTTCAAGCAATTGAAGTAGGGATTTTTTTTTTTTGGAAGATCTATGTTGAGATTTGCGGCGCGGCAGTGCAGTTGTTGGAGGAGGTTGGTGTTGCGTTTGTGAATGGTGTTGCGTCTGTGTGGGAGAGGAAGTAGTAGCAGCAGAGTGTTTTCATTTGGATCCCTTAACCCTAAGTACCTAACCCAAATTTGGGTAATTTACAAAAATACCCCTACCCCCTATTCGAGTTTCGAGCTTTAACGAGTACTCGCGGGTGAAGCCGAGCTTGGCTCGTTAAGCAATTGAGCTTTTATGCTACTCGAGCTTGGCTCATTAACCTACATGGGTCGAGCCTTACCGATCATTAACGAGCAGAGCCGAGTCTCGTTAAGGCTCGGTTTGAATAACAGCACTAAATTTCCAATGAAGATACATTTCGAAGATCGACACTGTAACTTGAACAAATTATACGGTCAAAGAAATGGGAAGCACAATCATCCAAACACTCGAAGATGCATTAGAGATGAATTGTTGTTAAACAAAGTGTAATGAGGAGATTTGGCGGGCAACACTGGTATAGGGAGAAAATTAATTAGATAAACAGTAGTGTTCAACGCATTCCACCAAAACCCATCGACAAAGAATTATGAGATAGCATTGCAAGACCAAAATCAATCACATGTTGATGTTTTCTCTCAAAAAGACCATTTTGTTGATGTGTGTGTGGACACGAATGACGTAACAAAATGCCAAGTTCACGCAACCTGCTAGTAATAGCAAAAAATTCACCGCCCATATCACTTTGAAACGCCTTCACCTTCTTACTAACTTGTCTCTCCACCATAGAAATAAACTACATAATAGTTACACATACATCCAATTTCAACTGTAATGGGAATATCCACGTATATCACGTAAAATCATCCACAATCAGCAAATAATATTTAAACAATTTATTTGAAACAGTTGATGTCGACCCCCAAACATCAATATGCATGTAAAAGCTCAAGTGAAGCAGTATTATGTTTAATAAACAAAAATGATTTCTGATGCATTTTACCCAAATGACAATCATCGCAAAAAGTACTTTTATTGCATATATACAACTGGAATATGTAAATTGCGTAGTACTTATGCTAGGGTATCACCACCCGGATGGCCTAATCTGTAATGTCAAAGCTTATACAAATCAACACCACATTTAGAAACATTATTGCAATCAAAAGCATTAGAATTCTGAGAGCTGCTATCAACATGCCCAAAATCCAGTTGATAAAGTCAATTCTTAAGAGCACCCTTCAGAAGAATAATCATGTTTGTTTTCATCTTCTTAATAAAACACGAGTCAGGATGAAACTAAATGATATCATTATTTTCCAGTAAGAATTAAGATATAGTAAGTAATTTTTTGGTAATTTGTGGCACATGAAGTACATTATGCAACACCACAGAATCAGTCTTATGTATGCACGGTAAACTCAAAGTACCAACATTCTGAATATTAATATTTGATCCATCACCAACTGTAAGACAAGAGTGGCCTTGATATGTCGATCTCACTTGCAAATCACTAATTTGAGATGTAACGTGATGAGTGGCCCCACTGTCAACATACTTAGTGGGGAGTGCACTCGAGGTAGATGCCAGAACAACATGTGGTTGATAGAAGGATGACAGATGAGTATAGGTAGGTGAATTTTGGAATCAGTGTTGCACCAGATGTGCTTGAGTAGGAGACGGAGAAGGAGGACGAGAGAAGTGTCTGTGAGCAATATTATGAGGATGAGGAGATGTGATGTGAGTTAGGCGATTTCGTGAAGGATCCAAGTCGTGGAAGTTAGGATCATATCGCTTGAAGCAATTTGCTGCAGTATACACAATTGACATACAATACGAGGCTTAGGAAATTTAGATTTACCTTTACCCTTACCATCATCTTTTTTAACATAATTTACCATCGGATTTCACGGAACACTTGTATTTGTCTTACTTTCACTACTCTACTTTAAAAAAAATTATTTAGAGTGTACCTTTTCCCTTGACCTCGGGTTTTATCCCTAAGGAGGGTTTTCCCAGGCAAGGTTTTAACGGAACTCCGGCCTCTGGCTCGACTTGTGAGCTTATGGTTTTAGATTTTATTCTTCTTTTATATTCCATACCTTTTTATTGTTGGAGGCGCTCGTGTTGAAATACAACAAACACATTTCGCGAGTGTGAAGAATTGATTGAACCTCAACAAGACTTGGAAGAATACCTCTCGTGGTTAAGCTCACCACAACTGCTTCAAATTCAGGCCCCAAACCTCCTAACAAATGAAGCACCAGATCATCATCATCAATTGTTTGATCGGCTACATGCCATCCATCAGCAATCATCCGCATTTTCAGAAGATATTCATCAATCGACAGAGCATCCTTCTTCAATGTCTGAAGTTATAGTCGTAAACTCATCACTTTTACTGCATATTGCGACCTGTTTAATTCGTCAAACACCTGCCAGACCTCAAAAACATGTGTACACCTGCTAACACGTCCTAGCATACCATCAGAGATCGAGCTCACCATCCAGCTTAAGAGAAATTGGTCACGCATGTGCCAAAACCGTGCATCATCGCCTAATTCCGGATATGGTATCTTCGGATAAGGCATGTGCATTCAAGTGATCCAAATGAGAGCAGTTTATTCATCATTAAGGTCTATAATGATCCATATTTATATAATACTTTGTCAAAGGCATATGCATTCACCGTCGCCAAAACTTGTGATCTCCAAAAAGTGTAATTATCATGATCCAATCGAATACTGAACACGATGAATCGAGGTAATGGAGTAGAGGAAGATGTAGACATGATTATCGAATCAGAGGAGAAAAATGACAGAAATGAGATGAACTGAGAGATTGATAGAACATGAATAGAAGAGAGGGATTAGAAGAATAACACCAATACCAATCACAGGAATTTTGTAACCGACTCAGGATACCATGTTGAAGAATCAACACATCTAACAATTATGAAATTGAGAAAAAAAGAAATGCTATTGAAACTGAGATTTACAGCTCATATTGTGAGTATTTATAGAGTTATAACAGTCATGATACCTTTCTCTAACTGCCCATCTTCTAGGGTCTTCCAGCTCCTTCTAATTTCTTCTAGTTAATTAATTCCTAGCTAACTAATTTGTAATTTAAACATTTAACAATAAATACCTACAAACCCTATATAGATACATATAAAACCTATATAAACACGTATAATTCTATACTCTAAAGTTAAATCATATTTTACTTAAATTCCAAAATAAATACAAAACATATAATTCATTAGAATTTCAAAATTTACTAGATTTTGAAATACGAATTTCAATTTCCCAAAACAATTCATCGCATAACTGTCTTGTTAGGATTAATGCAATATTGAGATGCCAATAAGTGCATAGATTGGGTTATTCTGATGGACAAGTTTGTTGATTCTGTTTTCCATAGTTAGTTATTTCGGATATTATGTTATTTAGTTAGTTTGTTAGTACAGTAGTTGTTTCAAGTGGCATTGCACATCTATAAATACACAATTAAGTGCATAGATTGGGGTTGCTATAATTGTGTGAAGATCATTCTAAGTGAGATCGTATTCTTTGTGAGATTGAGCGAGTGAGCAAGTTCTTAATGATTATACTTGTTTGTAAACACTTGTTCGTATTAGTAAACAAAGCCTCTATCCTCCGTGGACATAGATCATTTGATCGAACTCCGTAAATACCATGTTCTTATCTTTGTTTCTTTATTAGTTCAATTCATTGCGTTTCAGGTTGTCTTGTATTATCATTTGTGTTGGAATTCTAAGTGATCAATTCCATAACAATTGGCGTTGTTTGTGGAAAGTCGAAAGATAAAGGCAAGAATCAAGAAATGGGTTATGTGAAGTTGGAGGTAGAGAAATTCAATGGTAAGACAGATTTTGGTTTATGGAAAGCCAAGATGAAGACTCTTTTGTCACACAACGGGCTAAAGGATGCCCTTAGTCCACTTGACCTTGCTGCATTTGAGGTAGACAAGGCCAAGAAAGAGGAGCTTATGGAGAAAGCTTACAACATTGTTGTTCTGAGTATGGGTGATAATGTTTTTAGAGAGGTTATGAAGGAGAAAGATGTAGTTGGAGTATTTGAGACTCTTGATGATCTGTAAGAAGTCTTTTCTACTCTTAGAAGCTTTACCACCTTAATATGACAACTTCAAAGATGTTCTGCTGATTACCAAGGAGGGTAAGGCAAAATTCAAATAAGTCTTGTCTATTCTGAAAACTAAGAGTCTGCATGTGAAAAACCCATCCAAGAAGACCAAGAACCATGGTAAGGGTCTTAACATCAAATTCAAGAATGACAATAAGGGGCAAGGCAAGAAGACTCATGCCAAGCTAACTCGGAAGAAAAATTGATTTGTAGCCAAGAACAAAGTTTGCTACCAATGCCATAAGGAAGGACATTTCATAAAAGATTGTCCTGGTTGGAAGAAGACTACTGAAGCTCCCAAAGTTGATGTAGCCGAGGCAAATGGATATGATAGTGAAAAAGTGATGAGCATAACAAATAGCAAGCTTGTAAATGAATGGGTGTTGGATTCTGGATGTTCATTTCACATGTGTCCCCCTAAATCTTGGTTTCAAAACCATGAGATGATGGAGGGTAGATCAGTACTGCTTGGAAATGATGAGAGTTGTATTGTTAAGAGCATTGGTACTATAAGGGTGAAGATGTTTAATGTAAAACATGTGATCATTACCAACGTTAGATTTGTTCCAGATTTAAAGAGAAACCTTATATCTCTTGACACACTCAACACTTTGGGTTATGAATTCAAGACATAAAGTGGTCGTCTGCTGGTCACCAGAGTTGAGAAGATAGTGATGCAAGGGAAGAAGGAGAATGGGTTATACTTTTTAATTGGTGAGACAATCACAGGGGCAACTGATGTTACCATGAGTTCTGATGATGCAATGCTTTGGCATAAAAGATTGACACATGTGGGGGAGAAATGTCTAATGGAGTCATCCAAGAAGGGATTGTTCCACCAAGACATTCAAGGATCTGGAGTTCTGTGAGTTGTGCATTCAAGGCCAAGAAGAAGTCATTCCAAATGGGTGAGCACACCACGAAGGAGCTGCTAGATTATGTTCATTCAGATGTGTGGGGACCATCAAGGACTGAAACCATTGGTGGAGGTAAGTACTTCATGTCCATAATAGATGACTATTTTAGAAAAGTTTTGGTGTTCATTCTCAAACAGAAGAGTGAGGCCTTTGCAAAATTCAAGGAATGGCTAGTTGAGATAGAGAACAAGAGAGACAAGTCCTTAAAGCATTTAAGGACAAACAATGGCCTTGAGTATCTATGAAATGAGTTTAATGAATTTTGTAAAGAAAAGGGTATTACTAGACATAGAATTGTCCCTCTTAATCCACAGCAGAATAGATTAGCAGAGAGAATTAACAGAACTATTTTAGAACGGGTCAGATGTCACTACAAGAAATGGGGGGAATAACGACGAAAAATTTGCGACAAATCTAAATTTCATCGCTAAAATCAATTTTTAGCAACGAAATATAAATTCTCGCTGTTAAATTGTTATATTTAATATTTGCAACAAAATATATATATTTCATCGCAATATTAGCAACAAATTGTTTCATTTTGTTGTTAAAAATCAAAACAACAATGAAAATTATATTTCGTCGCTAATATTTTGCGATAAAATAGAAATTTTTGTGGCTAATTTCTTGAAATTATTTTTTATAACAAAATTTATATATTTCATCGCTATATTAGCAACAATTTGCTTCATTTTGTTGTTAATAATCAGAAAAATTATGAAAATTATATTTCGTTGCTAATATTTTGCGATGAAATAAAAAATTTCGTGGCTAATTTTTTTAAATAAAATTTTGCAACAAAATTTATATATTTCATCGCTATATTAGCAGCAAATTGCTTCATTTTGTTGTTAATAATCAGAAAAAAAAATGAAAATTATATTTCGTTGCTAATATTTTGCGATGAAATAGAAATTTTTGTGGCTAATTTCTTGAAATTAATTTTTGCAAAAAAATTTATATATTTCATCACTTTATTAGCAACAAACTGCATCATTTTGTTGTTAATAATTAAAGCAACAATGACAATTATATTTTCTTGCTAATATTTTGCGATGAAATTGAAAATTTTGTGGCTAATTTCTTGAAATTAATTTTTGCAGCAAAATTTATATATTTCATTGCTATATTAGCAACAAATTGCTTCATTTTGTTGTTAATAATCAGAACAACAATGAAAATTATATTTCGTCACTAATATTTAACGATGAAATAGAAATTTTTGTGGCTAATTTTGCGATGAAATTAAAATATTTCATCGCTATACTAGCAACGTATTGCTGCATTTTTGTTGTTAATAACCAGAACAACAATGAAAATTATATTTTGTCGCTAATATTTTGCGATAAAATATAATTTTTTGTGGCTAATTTATTGAAATTACTTTTTGCGATGAAATAAAAATATTTCATCGCTAAACTAGCTAGCAAAAAATTCTTTTATTTTGTTGTTAATAATTAGGACAACAATGAAAATTATATTTAGTCGCTATTATTTTGCGATGAAATATTTTTTTTTTGGCTAATTTCTTGGAATTAATATTTGCAACAAAATTAAAATATTTTATCGCTACACTTTTATGAAATTATTTTATTTTGTTGTTAATAATAAGAACAACAATGATAATTATATTTTGTGGCTAATATTAAATCAACTATGCTTATTAAATCAAGAAAATCGATTTATATAATTAAATGTTTAATAATTCTCCAAATTTTATGTCTTATAAATCAGTATGAATGTTTATAAAAATATTTATAAATATGATGGACATAATTAAAGATGGGTGAATGAAGATTGGCTGTAATATTTATTATTTTTTTTTAAATTGTTAAAGTAACATTGATTTTTTACAATTGGAATTGTTTTAAATATTACAATATATATACACATGTATATATACATATATAGTTGTTACAAGTTAAAAATTAATCAATTAATAAATGTGAAATAAATTATTAAATGAGTAAAAATAACTAAATTAGTAACAATTGAATACATATATAATTAATATTAAAAACTGAACCAAAGAGCTGTCTGCCCGAATGGTAGGCGCCCAGCTATGGGCGCTATCCACCCGGGATCAATTCCCACTAAGACCAAATAAAATATTTATTTAAATAAAATGGGGTAGGGGGTATGTGGGTGCGGGTCGGGTTGGGGCGGGGTGGGTGTGGGTTGGGTGTGGGTTGGGGCGGAGCGGGTCGAGCGTTGGTGCGGGTTGGGACGAGTCGAGTGCAGAAGTGGGTTTAGAGAACGATTGAATTGGTTCGGTTGGGGTGGGTCGGGTGTGGGTGCGGGTTGGGTTGGTCGAGTACGGAAGTGGGTTTAGAGAATTATTCGTAAATCGGATATCATAGCCAAATATTAGCAACAAAAATTCTAATATTTTTGTCGCTAATGTGAATTAGCGATGAAATAATTTTGTCGCGGGATTTGTTGCTATACACCCGTCGCTAACGTGTTTGCGACAAATATTTGATTTTCCTCGCAAACATTTTGTGATGACTCATATTTTCGTCGCTAATATTTTGCGATGAAACTCAAATTTTCGTCGCTAATATTTTGCGATGAAACTCAAATTTTCATCGCAAAGATTTGCGACAAAATTAATTTTTTTTGTCGCAAACACGTTAGCGACGGGCATATAGCAACAAATCCTGCGACAAAATTATTTCATCGCTAACTCACGTTAGCGACGAAAATATTAGAATTAGCGACAAATTTTTTCGCGGCTAAATTGCAGTTTTCTTGTAGTGTGTATGTTATCTAATGTTAAGTTACCTAAAAGCTTTTGGGAAGATTTTGTATGCAATTGCATGTTATTTGATAAACAAAACCCCCTCATTTGCTTTAGAAGGTAAAACACCAGATGAGATCTGGTATGGCAAGCTGAGTGATTATTCAAACTTAAAGTGTTTGGATGTCAAGTTTATGCCTATATTAGATAGGATAAGTTTGAGACAAGGGCTCTGAAATGTATATTCATTGGCTATCCTAAAGGTGTCAAGGGCTATAGACAGTGGTGCCTTGAAGCAGGTTATAAGAAACTTATTATCAGCAGAGATGTTGATTTTAATGAGAAGGTAATGGGATATCCTCATAATGGAAATTCTCATGACCTAGATGGAAGAATTGTAAATGAGTCAAAAGAGAGTTCCTCAACTAAGGTGGAGCTTCTAGGATTAGATGAGTTAGCACCAGAGAAGGTGGCTAACCCAGCTAGTTTAGAAGACAACACCCCAGATAAGGTTGTCCCAAAACAGGTACAAGAAGATGATCTAGAAGATGATACCATGGAGGACAACCTTGCTGATTTAAGAAATTATAGTCTTGCAAGAGATAGGCTCAGAAGGCAGATTCATCCCCCATCTAGGTTTGGTTACGCTGATCTTGTATCATATGCTCTGATCACAATAGAAGAGGTTGAGCATTATGAGCCAAGAAACTATAGGGAAGCTATCACCAATCCTAAGAAAGAGCATTAGATAACAACCATGTCAAGAAGTTGCAATCCTTGGAGAACAACCAGACCTGGATCCTTGTAGAGAAGCCAACTAACCAGAAGGTTATTCAGTTGTAGGTGGCTCTTCAAGAAGAAGCTTGAAGTTGGATCTGGTGGTGCAAAAGAGCACATCAGATTCAAAGTTAGGTTAGTAGTAAAGGGATTCACACAAAGGGAACGCATTGACTTCAATGAGGTATTCTCTCTTGTTGTTAAACATTGTTCAATAAGATTACTTTTGTCTAAGGCTGCTCAAGATGATCTTGAGTTACATCAGCTAGATGTCGAAACTGCATTCTTGCATGGTGAACTAGTTGAAACAATATACATGCATCAACCAGAAGGGTATGTCATGCCTGAAAGTGCAAGTAAGGTATGCTTGCTTAAGAAATCATTGTATGGGCTTAAGCAAAGTCCAAGACAACGATATAGAAATTTTCATCATTTCATGCTTTCTATTGGATTCTTAAGAAGCAAATATGATAGATGTGTGTATATTGGTAAACAAGATTATCTATCGAGCACCTATCTACTGATCTGTGTAGATGATATGCTAATACCTAGCAAGAGTATGAAGAGGATTACTCAACTGAAGGAGCAGCTGAGTAACAAGTTCGAGATTAAGGATTTGGATGAAGCCAAGAGGATATTAGGGATGGATATCTTCAGAAATAGTAAAGCAAGGAAGTTGTTCCTATCCCAGAAGAGTTATGTTTAGAAGGTCTTAAGGAGGTTTCTTATGCACCAGTCTAAATCAGTGAGCACTTCATTTGGTCAGCAATACAAGTTATCAGTTAAGCAATCTCCTCAAACAGCTGAAGAGAAGAAGCAGATGCTTACTGTTCCTTATGCTAATGGAGTGTGTTGATGTTGATATAAGTGTTTTGTTTAATGATCCAACACTAATAGCCGAGTGTTGTGTTTAATGTTCCCAACACTTATGACAACATCAGAATTTGCCCTTCCTTTTCTCACTAATTCTTATCTTACGCGTGTTGTCTAATGATGTCCCCAGAGCAGTTAGAAGACGTGGGCGACACCAAGTCATGCCATTGCGTGGGAGTGAGAAGTTATTAGACATGGTATAACAAGTCCCTACATTCTAGGAGTGGTGGAGAGAAGTTACTTAAACCGCATGATCTCACGGTTGTGATGATCATGGGAGTTGATGGCAGTTCGTTTGTGATTCATATAAATACAGAAGCTGCCTCAACACAAGATACACAAGAAGAAAAGCTGAAATCGATCACTACTCTATTGAACGCTATATACGCTTCTAGTTAGGAAAATCTTTGTTTCTTCTTGTAGATCTTCATACTATTGTAAACCCGAATAGTAGTGTGTTAGATCATAGTCTTATTTACTAGGTTGTGTGTATAGATTTATGAGGGAGATAGTTTCATAGAACTTAGTAAATCTTTTACACTTTCGTAGTGTTATTATACACCTTAAAGAGGTTGTACTCGTTTCACATATTTTTAATATAGTGAAAAATATAGTTGAATGCTTCTATTTTCAATACATGCATTTTAATTTCCGCTGCATAGTGTTGTCTGGACAGTGCCAACACAACAGACAATATCTCTGATTTCGCACGCACACACACTTTCAGTTGGTATCAGAGCCAACTACTTGATACACTAAGTAGAGATTCTGCTTAGAGTGTGTAATTCTGAAATGGAGTATCCACTTTTGCCCGCACTAAAGCCTCCGATTCTAGATATCACGAATTATGCCTTCTATAAACCAAAGATGAGAATGTACATCAAATCCATTGATGAACGAGCCTGGAGGAGTGTTCTTGCTGGTTGGACTCAACCAAGAACCACGGCGGATGAAGACAATGAAGCTCGAATCAAGAGAGAGCTCGATTGGGCTGCTGAAGAAATCACAACTGCAAGTTACAATTCAAAGGCGTTGAATGCAATTTTCACCTCAACTGATGCCTCAATGTTCAAAATCATATCGAACTGCATATCTTTGAAGGATGCATGAGATAGACTGCAAGAGCATTGTGAAGGATCAGATAGTGTACGAAGAACCAGACTTTGTATGCTTGGAACCAAGTTTGAGAATCTGAGGATGAAAGAAATTGAATCCATTTCATCTTACAATGAAAAGCTGACTGAGATCTCAAATGAAGCTCATTCTCTTGGAGATCCAATATCTAATACAAGGTTAGTACATAAAATTCTTAGATCAGTTCCTAAACGTTTTGAACCTAAGATATGTGCTATAGAAGAAGCCAAGGATACTGATGTGTTAAGTCAAAATGAATTGATTGGTATTTTGAAAACTTATGAAATGAACATATCTGAAAAGACTGATAATGAAAATAAAATGATTGTTTTCAAATGTGATGCCTCATCATCTGCATCATCAGGTTCTGAAAAGTCTCCTTATGTTACTGAGATTGATTCTGATGAAGATGATATTGAGGAATATCTTAATAATCCTGATTACATGGCATTTATTACTAAACAGTTTAAGACATTGATGAAGAATAAGAAGTTCAAGGATAATATTCAACCTAAGGTTCAGATTAATAATACTCAACAATTGCTTGTTAGGAAGAACACTTTTAACCCTTCTAGACAATTACAAAGAGGTAACAGGTTTAGATCTGACCAAGATTATAGGAAGAATGTTAAATGTGATGCATGTTCTGGATATGGTCATTATGCTAATGAATGTGCCAACACCATTCTCAAAAAGAAACTTAATTCCAATGCTACTTTAAGTGATGAGTCTGATGTTGAACATGATCCTGAAAAAGACATTGAAAAGGCCTTCTCTGCTAGAATTGTGTATGATGATACTCTTGATGATGATCTGGATGATTATTACGATGTGAGGACAAATGAGCCATCATTTGGGAAATCACTGAGTAATAATGCTCCAGAATTTAACGGTTTCACAAGTTTTGTTACAGAGACAGGTACATCAAGTAAAGCAGGTTTATCCAGAAGAGATGCTGACATTCAACACTTGTCTAACACTGTTTTTAAACTTGAAAGTCTTTTAACAAAGAAGGATAAAGAAATTTCTAAACTGAAAGAAAGACTAGAAGTGTCTGTTCTTGATTTTAAGAAATATTCTTATGAAAAACCTTTAACAAATGAAAAGTTTTCAAGATATCCTCTGAAACTGAGAAACTTAATCACCTAATTAAGTCTCTGAACTTTGAAAATTCTTATTTAAGGGAATCTATTACTAAGCTGGAAGGTATTCTAACAAGAAAAGATATTGAGATATCTAAACTTGAAGATAGGTTGAAGGAAGCCTCACTGAGCTTTAAAAGATTTTCTGAAGGAAAGATGAAATTGGAAGACTCTCTTATGACCAACAATTCAAGAAAAACAGGTATTGGCTACCAAGGTAAAAATTCTAAGAAGTCTGATCTTAAGAAACCTACTGTTTTTGTAAAAGCTGAAGTGAATTACAATCCTAGGGGATGTTTCCTTTTGGTTTTAAAAACCAGGTTTTGGATTTCAAGATCCAAAACCCGTTTTACTTCGAGATTTAAAAACCGGTTTTCAAAATCCATTCAAAACCACCCTTATCAAACATATTGATTTGACATAAAGTTATATCTATATAATATTACTCCAATCATTATATTCTTTTTCAACAATAATATAATAATATTATAATAATATAATAATACAATAATATAATACATTTAATCAACTAATCATTATAATCTCACCAAACAATAATATAATAATACAAACTCATTCAATTTTACAACTTGATTTGACATAAAGTTAAATCATTCACTATTCAAAAACCCAAAAGAAACACCCATATTACTATTCATCGGGATTTCAAAATCCAGGATTTCAAAAATCTGGTTTTTAAAACCACCCAAAGCCCAAAAGAAACACCCCCCTAGTGTTTCTGCTAAGTCTCAAGTCAATATAAAAGATGTGATTTGTCATTACTGTTTCAAAAAGGGTCATAAAAGTCCTCAATGTTTAAAGAAGAAAAATCATCTGAAAACTTATGTATTGCCTGAAATGACTCAACATCCAAGATCACATTCTGTGTGGACACCAAAAGGAAATACATCTTGTAATGTTGTCCATATGTCTTTAAAAGCATGTATTCCTGGATTATGGTACTTTGATAGTGGTTGTTCTAAGAACATGACATGTCAAATTGATTATCTTTCTGATTATACTGTTTATAATGGTGGTAATGTCACTTATGGTGGTGGATCTAAAGGAAAAATCATTGGTAGAGGGACATTAAATGTTCCTGGTTTTCCTAAGTTGTCCAATGTTCTGCATGTTGATGGATTACTGGCCAATCTTATAAGTATTAGTCAATTATGTGATGATGATTTGCATGTTAAATTTGACAAGAACTCATGTTATGTGTTAGATAAAGATTCTGAATGTATCATGATGGGTAACAGATCTGCTGATAATTGTTATCTCATTTAATCTAAACTTACTTGTAATAAGACTAAGGCTGATGATAGTACTTTATGGCATCATAAACTTGGACATCTTAATTACAGACAGCTTGATAAACTTGTTAGATTGAAAGTTGTTACAGGATTACCAGATCTTAAATTTTCAGACAAAAAGGTATGTGGACCTTGTCAAAAAGGCAAACAGGTTAAAGTGTCTCACAAAATGTTGGGACATTGCTCAACCAAACACTGCTTCGAATTGCTTCACATGGATCTTATGGGTCCTATGGAAACAAAAAGTATTGGAGGTAAAAGGTATTCTCTAGTTGTGGTTGATGACTATTCCAGATTCACATAGATTGAATTCTTAAAAGATAAATCTGAAACTTTTTCCATTTTCAAAATTCTGTATAAAAGATTCAAGAATGTTTTCAACTCTAAAGTTTGCAGAATTAGGTCTAATCATGGAAGGGAATTTGAAAATAGTTCATTTACTGAGTTTTGTGAATCAAAAGGAATAATACCAGAGTTTTCATCACCTAAAACTCCTCAACAAAATGGCATAGCAGAAAGGAAGAATAGAACACTTCAAGAAATGGCTTGAGTCATGTTATGTTCTAAGAACTTATCCAAAAGATTTTGGGCAGAAGCTCTTAATACTGATTGTCATGTTGCTAATAGAGTTTATATTAGAACAGATTCTACTAGAACTCCATATGAAATTCTGAACAATAGAAAGCCTAACCTTAAATATTTCCATGTTTTTGGTTGTGTGTGCTAAATCTTGAATGACAGGGATCAGCTACATAAGTTTGATTCAAAGAGTGATAAAAGGTTCTTTCTTGGCTATTCAAGAAATAGCAAGACCTATAGAATCTATAACTTTAGGACTGATACTGTACAAGAGTCTGTAAATGTTGTCTTTGATGATGATACAAGTATTACAGGTAAAAGCATTGAGGATGAAGACATATCAAATTTGATCGATGTTCCAATCAATACTGAAAATGTTGAATAGGTTCAGAATGTTGAGAAGAATGATGACACACCAGAGGAACCATCTGATAATACAGATCCTGAAAATCTGTATAATCTCCAGAAAACTCCCTTCATAAGGATTCAGAAGTATCACCCACATGATCAAATCATTGGTGAACAGTCTACAGGTGTTCAAACCAGAAGAAGGATGGGTATGAACTCAAAGGATGTGGTAAGATCTATATGTATGTCATCTATGTGCAATAAGGTAAATCATGAATGTTATCACTCTGAGATTGAACCTAAAAATGTTAAAGAAGTATTAGATAATGAAAATTGAATTGAAGTTATGCATGAAGAACTAAACCAGTTTGTTAGGAATGATGTTTGGACACTAGTTCCTAGACCAGACCATGTTAATGTCATAGGGACAAGATGGATTTTCAAAAACAAGACTGATGAGATGGGAAACATAATTAGAAACAAAGCTAGGTTGGTTGCTCAAGAGTATACACAAGTAGAAGGTGTAGACTTTGATGAAACTTTTGCTCTTGTTGCTAGAATTGAATCCATTAGGCTTTTACTTGCTATTGCATGCTATATTGATATAAAATTGCACCAAATGGATGTTAAAGCTGCCTTTTTAAATGGTATTCTTATGTAAGAAGCTTATGTTGAACAACCAAAAGGCTTTGAAAACCCTGATTATCCTGATCATGTCTTTAAATTGAAAAAGGCTTTATATGGCTTGAAACAAGCACCTAGAGCATGGTATGAAAGACTAACTGATTTCTTGATTGAGTTTGGTTTTGTAAGAGGAGAAGCAGACAGAACACTATTCATTAAACATGAGAAAAATGTTATTATGATTGCTCAAATCTATGTTGATGATATAGTATTTGGTTCTACTTGTGATGATATGCTCAAACACTTTGTAAATGAAACGACATCTACTTTTGAAATGTCCATGGTTGGTGATTTGAATTACTTCCTAGGATTGCAAATTAAACAGCAAAAAGATGGGACTTTTATTTCACAAAGTAAGTATGCTAAGAATCTTGTAAAAAGATTTAGTTTGGAAAATGCTAAACACATGAAAACACCTATGGGATCAACTCAGAAACTGAGTAAAGACAATGTTGGCCAGAATGTTGACCCAACACTATACAGATCAATGATAGGTAGTCTTCTTTATTTGAGCTCTAGTAGACCTGATATCATGTTCAGTGTTTGTTTATGTGCTAGATACCAAGCTAACCCCAAAGAATCACATATGAATGTTGTTAAAAGAATCATTAAGTATGTTGCAGGAACAAATGATTTAGGCATTTGGTATAGCAAAGATACAAATTGTACATTGATAAGGTATAGTGATGCAGATTGGGCAGGTGATTGTGATGATAGGAAAAGCACAAGTGGTGGTTGCTTTTATATGGGAAACAACTTGATCTCTTGGCACAGCAGAAAACAAAATTGTGTGTCTCAATCAATAGCTGAATCGGAATACATTGCAGCAGGGAGTTGTTGTACTCAATTACTTTGGTTGCAAAAAATGTTTCATGATTATGGCTTACCTAGTGATGTTTTGACTGTGTACTGTGATAATACTAGCTAGTGCTATAAATATTTCAAAAAATCCAGTGCAACATTCATTAACAAAGCATATAAGTATAAGACATCACTTCATTAGAGATCTTGTTGAAAAGGAAGTTGTTAAGTTGGAGTACATATCTACTGAAAAATAATTGGCTGATATTTTCACCAAAGCTCTTGATGGCAAGAGGTTTTCATCCCTTCGAAAATCTCTTGGTTTGTGTAATATCTGAAAATATGATCAAGGGTGTTGTATCAAATGCGGCAGCATTTGAGACAACACTAAGATAAGTCTCTTATATGTTTCCTTGCTTTAATTTTCGTAATTATTGAACTAATGTAATTCCTTTGTGATTGATATTTGAATTCTGAGTGACTTGTAAATAATACTAAAAGAGCCTCCTATACACCTCTCAAATGCTACAAAAAGAAAAATCACTTATTAGATGTTTTATCACTGAGTAACTATGGGACACGGAGCTCGCTACTACGATGATCTTTTTTCAAAAGGTGATATAAATTGCATCAATATATTCACAAATCCATTGAGTAATTATGGGGCACGAAGTTCGCTGCTACGATGCACTCTTTTCAATAGATGGATCAATGTGAAGTGTGATAAAAAAGAAAAAGAAAATAAAGCAACACATATGATGTAAAATCATGGAAAAATTGTGTTGAGGTGTATAGAATGCCAACAATAGTCGAATCACACGTAAACTCAGATTTTTATCCCAATTTTCTTGGAATTAGTTATTTTTTATAATTATTAATTATTATTCTCTGAAATATTTAATTGACTAAGTCTTGCCTTGTTTTATTAATTCAGTTATATATATTCCGCTTTTAATTGTTTTTTTTTTTCAGAATTCTTTTTCTCCCAACTTCACACGATCAATTAGTGGGGAAGTTACTTCCACTAATTCACTTCCCTCACTCTCAGAATCGTGTAACTCCCACTTCTCAAATCTCCTTATAAGATGAATCTCCATAGTATTGTTGGTAAATACATTAAAGGCTTTGTTAATTCTTCCAAGCACGGTAATTACAATTCTTAAATTTATTTACATCACTTAAGTATATCTATTACCTATGTCACATCACTTTTCGCCTCACACTTTTTGAATTTTGATTTGCATTTATCTGTAGAACTCGAAAGGTCTCCAGAATTTAATTATTGTCTTGTTTTGTGTGTACAGCCCCTATTATGCCTAACAATTCTCAGGATTCTGCTGCACAATCGAACTCAAACTCAAGCAACAGAAATTCTCCAAATCCTCTCAACCTTCTAGCAGAAATGGCATCCTCAAACTCTCCAAACTCACCAACATTCAATGTAGGAACCATTGTCGTTCCTTACTCCGATGAACAAACACCCACTCAATCATCCCCTCTCGAAATCATCCCATACAATCCTTTCGACATTCGCACAGAAATTGCGAATGCGAACGCAGCTGCTGAAACTTCAGCTCCTAAGCCTCAAAATGAGCCCTCATTCGAAGCTTCCGCACCTGAAGCTGCACCAGTAACTCTACACTTCCCTTTGGGCACCCCTTTCAACACCTTGAAAGATGCCTTTAAAACCCTAAGCCTAAAAACAGCTCACCATGTTCTAGTGCTTGAAGGAGAAACACTGGACAATGTCATGTTCAAAGGCGATGTGACATGCAAGATCAAGTTGAATCTTCAGATGAAGAAGTTATGGCCGCCAAATTCGAAAGACTACACCAGCACAAAAATGGCAAGAAGAAGGTTGTTACTGCTCCCACTGTAAGAAAATGGCCCGGTGGAAAAAGGAAGTCCCAAAGAAACCTGGGTAAAATTGTTGATTATACGGGAAAAGGGAAGAAACCCCGAACTGATGGGAATGTATCTGACCCTATTGTTGTTTCTGACTCTGAACCAGAACCAGAAAAAAGAGCCAAAACAAGCTGCATCTGAAGAAGAGGAAGTTAATGAGGATGATGTGGATGAAGTAGCTGAGTAAATGGAAGAGGAGAGTGAACCCACTCCACCGATCTGACGATCAAAAAGGCTCCGAGAGCCCAAGAGTGTTGCCTCTCTGATGGCAACACCAGAGCCATCTGATCCTGACTACTCATCCAGTTCCTCTGAGGAAGATGAAAACGAGGTATTGTTCTCCTCTGATGATAGGAATAGTGACTCTGATGAGGATTATAATGATAAATCGAGCATACAATATAGAACAATTAGGACTAGACAAATTCTTAGTGAAAGGCTGATAAAAGTTCTTGATTTTGAAGAGATGAATCTTATTGAGTTGTTTAAGGAAAGGTCATTGTTGCATGCTTTACAATTTGCTTGCCCTTACATTGTGGACTGGATATATGAATTCTATGCTAATATCTCTCAATCTGATGGTGACCCAAATTCCACTAGATATGGCCATTTTTGGTTTAGAGGAAATAGGCATATGATTACCCCTAGGAGAATCAATATTTTGCTTAAAACAAAAATCATGGAGGATCCAGTTGTTACTGGCCATGATGTTATGATAAGCATCTTAACTGGGGGAGTAATCACCAAATGGAGGAGAAGTACTTGGCATCTAAACTGACTAGCCTATATTTTGTCTGGCATAAATTGGTTTGTTTCAATTGGCTGCCTACTACAAACAACACCACTCTCACCTTAGAACAGGCTGTTTTGATGTACAAGATTGGACATTTGAAAAGTTTTAACCTAGGACAGGTTATTTTCACCAATATGATGACTTTCAAGCCTGACATGTCTGGAAGAGGCATTTTGCCTTACCCATGCCTTGTGTACAAATACCTATTGGACAAAGCCTTTGACAGATTTGATGATGAAGTAGTTAGCAACTACATACCAGGCTTCAGCATTTCAAATCAGTTCTTAGTGAAAGGTGAAAGGGTGGTTGATCTTCCCTTGAGAAGGAATGAAGATGATGCAGGCCCAAGTACAACAGCCAGTGTTCCAGCAAATGATCCCATCCACAATACCACACTGCCTCCAGAAGGAGTTGCCTTCTCTATTTACTTATCTTCCCACTATATAATGAGGCAGATTGATATTTTGCAGGGGTCTATTCTTAATTTGCAGCACTCTGTGGAAGATCTTATAATTCAAAATAAATTTTGGATGGATCTCCTTTCCACTTCAACAGGGGGAGTAGCTGACAGTTCACACAATCAGCTTATTAACATTGTTGCTCCACCTGCTGTAGATGAACCGGATTCAGTTCCTGGCAGAACTCATGAACCTGCTGCTGACACTGCAATGACTGAAGAAGAGCATCAAGACATCCAGGATCTGTATGGTGATCTGTGATCTGGATGATGAGCTTGAAGGCAGGGGAGAGCTTACACTATGGGGGAGTATATGCAGACTATGGAGATGCAGCTGATACACATTCAGCCCAATCCTTTCTCATGTGTTAATTCAGTTCTTTCTTTGTTGTAAAAGCTCTGTACTTATGTTTATTTAATTTCTCAAACTCTGTTATTTACATTCTGTAATTATTTAGGATTTACTTTTGTTTAAGTTGTTTAAATCTAAACAAGTATTTTTGGTTTAAATGATGTTTATCTTTAATTTGATCTTATACAACTTGTTACTTCATCTTTTTGAAATATCAATTGTGTAAACTTCTTAATCAATATTTATGTTGTGTGAACTTCTGTTGTGTTGATGTAGAAAGGTCAAATTGGGGGAGATTGTTGATGTTGATATAAGTGTTTTGTTTAATGATCCAACACTAACAACCGAGTGTTGTGTTTAATGTTCTCAACACTTATGACAACATCAGAATTTGCCCTTCCTTTTCTCACTAACTCTTATCTTACGCTTGTTGTCTAATGATCTCACGGTTGTGATGATCATGGGAGTTGATGGCAGTTCGTCCGTGATGCCTATAAATACAGAAGCTGCCTCAACACAAGATACACAAGAAGAAAAGCTGAAATCGATCACTACTCTATTGAACGCTATATACGCTTCTAGTTAGGAAAATCTTTGTTTCTTCTTGTAGATCTTCATACTATTGTAAACCCGAATAGTAGTGTGTTAGATCATAGTCTTATTTACTAGATTGTGTGTATAGATCTATGAGGGAGATAGTTTCATAGAACTTAGTAAATCTTTTACACTTTCGTAGTGTTATTATACACCTCAAAGAGGTTGTACTCGTTTCACATATTTTTTATATAGTGAACAACATAGATTATTTTATAATCTATGCAAATTTTGAATGCTTCTATTTTCAGTACGTGCATTTTAATTTTCGCTGCATAGTGTTGTCTGGATAGTGCCAACACAACAGACAACATCTCTGATTTCGCACGCACACACACTTTCAGAGTGGGTAGTCTCATTTATGCCATGGTGTGCAGTAGGCCTGATCTAGCCTATGTTGTGAGTATGGTGAGTAGATTCATGGAAAATCCTGGGAAGCTGCACTGGGAAGCTTTGAAGTGGATTTTAAGATATCTTAATGGATCAGAAGATTTAGGTTTAGTGTTCGAGAAGTCAGCTGATACTAAGAATTTTGAGCTGGGTTTTGTGGATTCTGATTTTGCTGAAAACATATATTCAAGGAAGTCCTTATCTGGTTATGTGTTTACATTGTATAACACTGCTATCACCTGAAGAGCAACTTTACAATCTATGGTGGCCTTATCCACAACAGAAGCTGAATACATTGCTTTAACAAAAGTTGTGAAGGAAGCATTGTGGTTGAAGGGCATTTTGAGAGACTTTGACATATACCAGAAGAGTATTACAGTGATGTGTGATAATCAGAGTACAATCCATCTGGCAAAGCATCAAGTGTTTCATGAGAGGTCAAAACACATTGATGTGAAAGTTACACTTTGTAAGGGATATCTTAGAGAAGAGCTTAGTTGAAGTTTAGAAGGTTGCAACAGAAGATAATGCAGTTGATATATTGACTAAGGCTTTACCAAGAAATAAATTCAAACATTGCATAGAATTTGTAAACCTTATAATCTGGGATGTTCATTAAGGAGAAAATGAACAAACGGCCTTGGGGAGAGCTGGGAAGAGGCAATCTTGCATTAAGGTGGAGAATTGTTAGGATTAATGCAATATCGAGATATCATCTGATTTATCTATCAGAAGAGTAGTTAGTCGTCTAGTTTTGGGTCGGTACAGGCTGAGTATGCTTACTCAACTGATAAGGTTTAGTCGTCTGATCTTAGGAGTCAACTAATCTGAAAGAGTAAGGACAACTCTGCTGAGAGCAAGTCGTCTGATCTGATCAGAAGAGTTGGGGTCCAAGTTTGTTGAAGTCATATCAGCTGATAGGCATATTAGTTGATGGACAAGTCTGCTGATTCTGTTTTCCAGAGTTAGTTATTTAGGTTATTTTGTTAGTTAGTTTGTTTGTTTGTGGCAGTTTCAAGTGACATTGTACATCTATAAATACGCCATTAAGTGCATAGATTGGGGTTGATAGAATTGTGTGAAGATCATTCTAAGTGAGATCGTATTCTTTGTGAGATTGAGGGAAATAGCAAGTTCTTAGTGACTATATACTTGTTTGTAAACATTTGTTCATATTAGTAAAGAGGGTCTATATCCTCCATAGACGTAGATCATTTGATCGAATCATGCACGTAAATCCCGTGTTTTTATCTTTATTTCTTTATTAGTTCAATTCATTGTATTTCTAATTGTCTTATATTATCATTTGTGTTGTAATTCTAAGTCATGAATTTCATAACATGTCTGATTATGACCACGCTCCAACAATTAAATATTTGAGACTATTAAGTAATGTTTACGGTAGTGTAGCAAGATACATACATACTGCTATTTCCTCCAATTTCTTTTACTCAAATATTCTTTGACTAATACAGCAATAAACTTATTTGTTCTCCATTGAGCATGATTTAGTGTTAAAATCGTTATCCACTCCTGAGAAACAATTACCGTATTGTTTCATGACACCTAAAGTGACCTAACATTTTTTTTTAAAGAAAAATGTGTTATATAAATAAGGATCAATTTTAATTCTGTCATATATATTCGTACAATGGGGCCATTCCATAAAATCATTCACTTAATTCACCGACGTTTTGTTTGGCTATATCATCCCTATATGTATGTAAACATAGGCACCATAGACCAAGCGGTGCATGGTAGGAAAAGATTTTATATCGAACATTGTACAAATTTATTTTTGTATTATTACTTTCTTTTAGTTAAAAAAAAAAATCATTGCATTCGAGTTTTCTCACGTGAGAGATCTCAAACGAGAAACCAGGAGATAAATATATGAGAATAATGGAGTATAAGGGATTAAAGATTTTTTAATTAAATAAGTTGAATGGATTTTAAATTTGGTCCACGGATTACACGATTTTATTTCGTTTAAATAAGTATGCTTAAATTTAAAAATAGTCATTTTACATATAATAGCAGTTCATCCAACATATGTGAATTTTAATTTTAATAATTTTTGTAATATATAGCATTAATTTATATATATATATATATATATATATATATATATATATAGATTTATATCAATTAAAGACTTATTTAGAAAAATAATAAATCAAATAAAATCAATCATAAATTAATTCATTATTAGAAAAATCAATTAACTTATCAACTTAATTATTAGAAAAATCATTAACTTACCTGATTAGAAGAAAAAAATACGGAGTATATAATTATAAAATGGGTAGGGTTGGTGTACACTCAAGTACACCATGCACCTAACTTGACCATTGACCGGTCAACGGTCAACGTTTGATTTTTTTTTTTTTTAAAAACTTACACTTTTCAATAATATTTTTAACTATATTAACATGCACTTTTCAGTTATAATAACATACACTTTTTAGTCTGTCAAAAAAAAATATACATTTTTCAGTTATAATAACTTACATTTTTCGTTAATGTAACTTACACTTTTTAGTTATAATAACATAAATTTTTCATTTATAATAATGTACAATTTTCATTAATATAACTTACATTTTTCAGTTATAATAACATACACTTTTCAGTTATAATAACTTACATTTTTCATTAAAAACAATGTTGCACTTTTCAATATAGTAACATATATTTTTCTTTAAAAACGAAAATACACTTTTCAATATAATAACATACATTTTTCAAAAAATAAAAAAAAATAATAAAAACAAAAATTCAAACGTGATGACCGTTGATCGGTCAACAGTTGACCGATCAAGGTCAACTCAAGTACTTGGTGTATTTGAGTGCATACAAGACTTTGTCTTATAAAATAAGTATTAAAAAATTATTTATTAATTTAAAAGTAATTAAAAAAATATACAAATTTATTTTTAAAACATTGAAAATCTCAAATTAAAAATATATATATTAAAGACGTAAAAAAATCTTCATTAAAATCTTACTTATATATTAATATTTTAAACTATTTTAAATAAATTGAAAAACCTTCAAATATTTTAAATTTCGAAAAATTGTAATAGAACCAAAAAGGACTAATAGAAGAAGGAAGAAAAAAAAAATAACACAGAAATCAGTTTAGGGGTATTCAAAATTGAGATTCTATTGAATTTTTTTTAGCTTTAAAAAGTCTATGAATTTAAAAAAATCATAGAGTCCATATAGAGTTTGACTGACTTTTTCTTATTGATTTATATGAATTTTTATAGACTTGATAAGATCGTAGAATACACATTTTTTATTGATTTAAATGGATTTTCATAGACTCCGGCGTTGAAACTATTGATGCAAATGTATATGGAATACACTTGTATATAAAAAATTATCCAAATTGTTTAGAAAAAATACCAAAAATACATTAAATCCATGAGAATATTATGAGCTCTATTTTCAATAGAGCTAGAACGTGCTTCATACTGAGCTCGATCATTTTGAGGTAGTCCTACAAACATCTCATTTTCAACATCATAATTCAAATCTTCTATGCGTACATCTCTATTTTCATCATCTCCTAATGTCCTTGCATCAGTAGCACTACTTTTCCCTACAGCAATACTATTTCCTACAACAATTTCAAAGTTCTCATAATTAGGACATTCTCCATAGCGCAAGTTCGCGTCTTTTGAATGAGCCTACCATAAATAAAGAAAAAAATTACTAATTCACTATATTTTCAAAATAAAATTATTTTATAATATTATTGTAATATGATGCATAAGAAGCTTACCTCTAAGTAAGCATCTCATACTTCATCTGAAGCTATAAACTTTTTAGTAGTTTGGTCATACCCAAAACTAGAGCTAAACCTCATCAGGTTTAAATAAGATAACCAACAATTTTTAAACCATTTGAGGAGGTTTTGGTAATTGTTATAGGTCTTATTACACCCAAATCTTTCATTAAGAACCTGAAGTATTCTTTCTTCGTCATTGCTTTGGTAAAAATATCACTATTATCACGCCATCCCCGAGCCGCAGCATCAACCATGACTTCTAACAATAAGTCGCTTTGTTCCTTAGTCCATTGTTCATATGATGCATTCCTTTTTTTATCTTGTTGTGGATCTCCCCGTGACAATATTACTATACTAATAGACACAAAATAACTTATTATAATATATATGTATATAATATATATTAGTTAATACATTAATAGTTTATGCATATCTCACACCACGAAATGAACAAACTGAAAATTCATAAAATCATATTTATTTTATATCAAAGAATCTGCTTTACTTTGACCATATTAAAAATAATAAAATATTTGTACAAGGAGCAAAGTAAATTAAAATTGATGACGACGAAAAATGCAGTACGTTAGCAGTCGAGACTCCATCACAAAACAAATAAAAATCTACTAAGTCGTGAGTTGTCATTTCCTTATAAGAAAAATCACTCAAAATAATTAACAGAGAATAATACTAAGTAACTTAAACCAACTACAATCTTTCCACGCATCAAAAATATTTCACCTGCAACCTTCCACACACACCTACCCCCAAAATTAGCCAAAACGAGAAACGACAGAGTAATAGTAAATAACTTCAACCAATCCATATTCAAAATCCAAAACAAAGAGCAGCAAAATATTTGTGTAATACCTTTGTTAGATGAACAACAAAGGGTTTTTATCTTTTAACCTTTCGTCTTCAGAGTTCTCTGAGAGAATACGTTGAAATGTCTGATTTTTAAAAAAGAAAATACATAGAGTATTAAAATTTATAAAATATTGAATACCTAAAGATTTTTTAAGACTTTTTAAAATATGTATTGAATATATCAGAAATTTTAAAAACTTTTAAAAATCCTAATTGAATACCTCAAACTTTGAAAGTTTAAAAAAATTATACAAACTCCACCACCAATACACCCATTAATTCAAAATATTAAGGTGCAATCAATAATTGAATTGGGGTTTCCTCCAATATGTAGTGGAGTAGTCTTTCACAAATAAATAACACATCGTTCATGGAAGACCTGTCCAAGAACACTTGTTCGAGTCATCTGTAAAAGCCAATCAACAAGGTCTTATACAACACGCTAAAAACGGTAGCTAATATAATCAGGGTAAAGCTCTATCCTTTTATATTTTTTATTTTATACGAACTCATGAAACATAATGTAAAACAATTTTTAAAGGACTAACAATATATAATTTTTCTCAACATTTAAAATAATACAACAATGGTGTTCCAAGCAATTACATAAATATGACTCGTCTAACTGTTTTAGTAGCAAAAGTATTAATCAAGTCAGAATAATCAAGTTGCTCAATTGATAGCATTGGTAGTCCATTCAATCTTTCCTGCGACATGGTTGATCGGAGGTAAGTTTTAATGAGAAACTTCTTTCTACACTTGCTACATGTTGTATCTGGTATCGTCAGCAAAACCTTAATTATAAGAAATGTACGCATTTGGAAAACACATATCCATTTGGTGAATGTGTGTGCTCCAACCTCCATATTCCTGTACATGATATGTCTGATGGTGCTCGAGATTAGATGCGAAGGCATCAATCTGTTACACATAATTAATAATGCAAATTAATAATTATGTACTTAATTATATATATGTCTAAATAATGAAAATTAATAAATATATTATACTTACGCCCCACGATAGATCCAAAGTACAATACGACTCTCGGGTGCGTCTGTCGCCTGGCTGGCCCCTATCTCGACAGACGAACGTCCGACTGGGTGCAGTATCGGTGGAGGGGGTGGATCCTGCAGCGGTGGATACATATGCGGCATCTGGGGAACCTGTGTGTATTATGGATAATGGGTCGATCCCTACATCTGGAGGATCTGAATGATCTCAGTCATATCAAGCAAATAGAAAGTCGAATGTTGTGGTATAGGTACAGGCGGCGTCTCACCCACTGGTGTACTGGTAGAGGACCGCCTTCCTCTACCTCTACCAGTAGACACCCTTTTCGATATAAATGAGATTTCACTTCATTAGGATCCCTATAAGTTTGATTTCGACATCTAGCTTTCGAGCAAGGACACCTAATTTTCCTTTCCAAACTGAATTAGGATTAGGGGTGGGCAAAAAACCGAGAAAATCGAAAAACTGAACTGAACCGGCGATTTTCGGTTTATTTGGTTCGGTTTATTCGGTTGTTCGGTTGAAATTTTTTAAAATTTCGGTTTATTCGGTTCGATTTAGTTTATATTTTCCAAAAACCGAATAAACCGAACCGACCGAATTATAAATAAAAATAAATATAATTAATTAATAAATATATATATATATATATATATATAAATAAAAATAAAATCTTATATCTACTCTAACAGTAAACAATTAAACATTCAATTTGCCGTTTCTTTCCTATTTCTGTCGAAACTGAATGAAGAAGCCGAAGAAGATAATGGAGGTAAGTTCAACATTCTATTATGGAAAATGAATTCTCGTAGATTTCATGATCTCTCAAAAATTGTTCGGAATATTTTTGTTGTTCCCATCTCAACGGTATTTCCTGTTCTCTTCGGGATATTTTTGTTGTTCCCATCTCAACGGTAGCTTCAGAATCTACCTTTAGCACGGCAGGATGAGTGCTTGATGCATTTAGGAGTTCATTAAGTCCTAAAATAGTGCAATGTCTTATTTTTGCTCAAGATTGGCTTCGCAAAAAAGTCTTTTCCAGTTGAGGTTGAAGAAATTCGGTTCGAACCGAATCGAATCGAACCAATCGAATTGTAATTCGGTTCGGTGTTTATATAATTTCAGTTTGGTTCGATTCATTTTTTTTAAACTTCGGTTATTTCGGTTCGGTTGAAAAAAAGTTATAACCGAACCGACCGAATGCCCACCCCTAATTAGGATTACTAGTGGCAGCTTCAATAAATCCATTTACTCCATTAATAAATTCGGTGTTCATAATCTCGTATACCAATCTTGGACCATACATCCAACTACGACTTGAATAATTATTGTCAATCGAATCCATTTGTTTCAAATTGATTTTGAATATTTAAACATTGATTAATTTTCTAATTAAGTTTAAATAATATACACTACAAAATATTGGCCAAAAGGCAACGGCAATTGGCAACGGTAGGCGGGCCGATGCAATTTGGTAACGGCATTTAATGGTCGATGCAAAAAGGAGACGGCAGTGGGCCCCGATGCCATTTGGTAACGGCATTTAATGGCCGATGCCATTTGACAACGGCATTTAATGGCCGATGCCATTTGGTAACGACATTTAATGGCCGATGCCATTTGGTAACGGCATTTAATGGCCGATACGAAAAGGGGACGGCAGTGGACCCCGATGCCATTTGGTAACGGCAGAGGGAAATTTAAAATAATTTTGAATTTATTTCAAATATTTTTTTATTTGGAGATTTAAAATCATTTTAAACATTAATTAGTAAGTGTTACTACGATTTTTGCATTCATTTCACAAAAATTAATTACCAATATTGGTGATAAAATTCATTTCACGTAAAATTTCATTTATAATTAAAATTTCATTTAAACTCATTCAAAATTAAATTAATTAAAAGGTCGTTTGTTTATAATTTGAGTAGATTTATTAGAATAAAAAATTGTAATTGTTGACATATTTTATTAATGTTGACAAATTAATTAAATAATACATAAATTGATTAGATAAAAAAAATCTGTGAAATTTTAGTTTAATTTTAATTTCATTTAAATTTATTTTTATTTGATTCTAGAAGATTGAAAAATTAGTAAAAAGTTATTTAAGAAACAAATTTCCCCATTTACTCATATATTCGTGTTTTAACTTTTTCTCTAATTAATCATCTATACTTATCAATTGTTTTTTTGAAAGAAATTAATAAGCTTGTGTGCTATACCACAAATCAAGAACCCTAAATTAGAGATAGAAGAACATTTTCCTGCATGCAATGCAAAAAAGGGTTAAATCATATGCATTTTAAGTTAGAAATCTTAATTTAAAATAAAACTAAAACACCATTATAGTCTGGTAAAAAAATTGGGGAAGAAATACAAGTTAAAAAAGGTAACAAAACAATAATTGAACAACCAAATTAACCCCATAATTCGATCACCGGATAATAATAAATATAGAAAAAAAATCAGATTTATAATAAATTGAATCGAACAGAAACAATGTTAAGGTAATTCCATGAAGTGCATGTTTAATTTTAATTAAGAAAATTAAAATTCTTACACCAAATTAAATAGAAATAAAATTTGCAATTTAATAAAAACATACCCATACATAAATATCTCGGAATTGTTTTCAATTCGGTTCTTGCAGTAGTGACAATTTAATAAAAACATACCCTGGCGAGACGTCAACGTTGAGGATTAATTTTTATTTTAATGTTGTGTGTGATGTTATTTTAATTGACGTGAACATGCTAATTATAATTATAATTAATGTTGTTTGTGATGTTATTTTAATTGAAAATGAACTAGAGAATAATTTTATAATAGATGAAAATATTTTTAATTAAATGGATAAGTGAATTCATATTTTTAAATGGATAAGTGAAAATAATTATATATATTTAATGTTGTGAATTGAAAATTAGAATGAATTTAAATGATGTGATTAGAATAAATTTAAATGTATAAGTGAAAATAATTATATTCAATGTTGTATGTAATTATAATGTTGTGAAATTAAAAATTAGAATGAATTTAAATGTTGTAAATTGAGGATTAGAATAAATTTAAATAGTGTGAATTGATACCGTAATTAAATTATTTAATTTGAAAAACATAATTTAGTTAATTTGAAAAACATAATTTAGAAATAATTATGATATGCTTTGATAAATAATTTAATAAGCAACAATTAAAGTTAGAATGGATTGAATTAAAGAATTAAAAACTAAAATTAAATTGAATATATATTAATTGCATTCACAATATGTCGACTAAAGCTCCTAACCTAAACGGCACACAGGGGGCGCTCAAAAGCCTTCGAGACCGGGAGGTCCCGAGTTCGAACCCCGCAATTCGCGAAAAATGCCAGAATTTCCGAAAAATGGGTGGCCCAGCGGTGGGGGTGGGTGTTGGTGGCCTCGATACCTGGGTTCGAAACCCAAATTCGTCTTTTTTAAATGTTAATAAAAAGGCGACCCCAAAAAGGGGACGGCAGTGGGCCCCAATGCCATTTGGTAACGGCAGTGGCCCCGATGCAATTTGGTAACGGCAGTGGGCCCGTTGCCAAAAGGTAACGGCCACCTGCCGTTGCCAAAAGGCAACGGTTTTCCCCAAATCCGATGTCATTTAAATAGCATCGAGCATATTGGCATCGGCACACTGTCGTCCCCTTTGCCGTTGCCTTCATCATTAGTGAGGGCAGATCCGATGCAGGCAACGGTTTTCCCCAAATCCGATGTCATTTAAATAGCATCGAGCATATTGGCATCGGCACACTGTCGTCCCCTTTGCCGTTGCCTTCATCATTAGTGAGAGCAGATCCGATGCCTTCCCCGTCCCCATTTCTCCATTATTTTGTAGTGATATATATATATATATATATATATATATATATTTTAAACATTTCGGCAGAGTTTCGTCTAAATCTATCGTATTCCTAAATATTCAAATTCCTAGTGCATCCATTTCAGACTCGAGTAAAATTACACAAGTCGGAATACACAATCTACAACACACAAACAACTCATCTCGGCCTCCAACATCATTTAATTTCACTTATTCAAACAATTATAACATTAATTCTAACAATTAACACATGCATGCATAACAATTAACAATTAAATTGTAACAATTAACATATTTTTCATAACAATTAATAATTAAATTATAACAATTAACACATACATAACAATTAACATTCTTGCTATAACAACTAACACATTCATAAGAATTAACACTTATTTATAAATTTCATCAATTCTAAAAATAAAATTATAATCTCAACAATTTTAATCCTAACAATATACATATTTTTCTAACAAAATTACAATTATAAGAATCCTAACATTACACATTACAAAACTATATATATACATAATATATACATATATCATATAATATAAACATATATATATATACAACTTTTAATTTAATCAATGAAAACGCATAAATTTACCGTAAAAATGATCCCCTCGAAGCGTAGAACACAATATCCTAAAATCAGCCTCGATTTGTAGCTCCGGCAGCGGCGGTGGCGCGGTGAGGTGGCGGCCGCTGAGTGAGTTTTTTTGGGAGGCTTTCTGCCTACTGAAAAATGAGGGAAGGGGAGCTGCCTTAAATTGGGCCTTAGACGAGGGCATGCACAAGGGCCCCACCCCCTGGCCAATCATCGAGTGCCTTCCCGTCGCCAATTTGTGAGAGCAACTTTGCACTCGCCAATGAGTGAGTGCAATACACGTCGTCGCCAATGTCGTTGCCCATGCGCGAGTGCACATTTTTCCACTCGCCAGTACGCGAGTGTGATTCCAACTCTCGTCAATTCCGTCTTTATTTGTACCCCTAGCTAGATCCCTCGTCAAACAGCAAGGGTTCAATCCCCCTCTTTAACTCCCCTCTTTATTTGAGAAATTTTTTGTAGTGTATTATTAGGACGAAATTCTTTCATATATAGTTATATTAATATTATATATAACTTCCTTGAGATCGCTTGACACAAGAGATTGAGAGCTGCCCTTGACTTCTTTCTTTTTCTTGCCAACAGGAGCTCAAAGGACAAGACTTGACTGGGATCCATCAATAGGACTTCCCTTATTGTCGGTTAGAAGGAATTCCAAACTTCAACTTGCAAGACTAGACCAAAAAGAAGTAGTCAATCCTTGCCTATCTTAGGTGGGCCTCTGACCCCGCAATCCGATTGCGATCTTAGGCCCAGGGCGAGATGGCGAGAGAGGAGAAGGACCAAGTAGTCCTTAATTTAGTTGGGAAAGCGATATGCCGTAATGTTCAGAATGTTCAATGCGCGGCTCAGAATGCCGAAATTTCGCTTTTGCAGATTTGCAGATAAAGAAAGTACGATTTAGTTCTCCTACTCACTGGGATTTGAAATTGAGAATTTATGCCTATTCCTAGGCGAGATTACAGGAAAGTCGGCCTATCAGTGGTAGTTCTTCTATCTCCCTCGGGCACATCTTATCTTGGCTATGGTAGGGTCCCTATGCTAGGCCTTTGAAGGCAAGGAAATGAGTTATATACCCAATTACTATTGTGTAGGGCAAGAACGAACGAGGTTGGATGCGCTTTTGTCTTCCTCTTTCTGGCATCTGGTGGAAATGTTATCTCGATCGATCTGTTCTACTCTATGCCTACTAAAAGCTTAACCATGCCCTACCACCAAGACCTACAAGAGCAGCGGATGAGATAGGAGCAGAGTAGTGAAAAGAGCTAAAAGCATTCTCTACATACGAAAGCATGACATCCAATTCTCCCTTTCGGGAGCCTAAGTTCAGTTACAAAATGAAATCTTTGCAGGACTTCACCATCGAATTCCTGAACATCCGGGAATCTCTGACATTTCATTTAAGATACTTTCCTACTTCAATCTTCTATGAAGAAGTATGACAGCGCAGTAGAGTGATCTCTGCGCCTAGAGTAATAGAAATCTATTTGATTATCCCATGGACTTAATTGGTCATTTAGGTGGATTGATCTCTGTATCCCTTCTCTCTCGGTTAGTATTCGGATAGTGTTCACCCAATCGTCCTTTCTCTTTTGATTTTTGTAAAGTATACTTTTATTATCCTTTTGGTGGAATGAAGTATGTCTCACCTCCAATTCGCTTTTGGCCTCTATTTCTTTGATCCGGATAAGAATTCTTAGTATGCAAGGCTTAGAAGTAGTTGTTCGTTTCCATAGCTGTAAGCTAAGCGATCTAAATCAACCTTACCCTAACCCTATAGGGCTAGGCTAAAAAGAGGGATATAGAACTCTTCGACTAAAGGATTCATTCTAGATTGTGCTGAGGGGTATTCTCATAGTTTACTTGTTAAGGAATCAAAGAAGATAAGATATATATTATCAATAAAGTGTGAGGAGATAGACTATATTATATGAAAGCTAGTAAACTCTTCCTTAGCACTCTTATCTTCCTTTTCAGTTGGTAGGAGAGCTATTTTGAGGTTAGCTACTAGTCTAGTCGGGTATTCCAAACAGAAGGGTATTCGGGTAGCTAAAGGGTTCGCCGATTAGCAAAGAGTAAGGATTTGAGCGAAGTGGTAAGGTTAATGAGGCAGGGACTAAGAACCTTACGACAGCACGCTTTCTTTATAGATCATATATCCCCTTGGAGTAAGAACCGATAGCAAAAAATATTCTAGCGTAGGTAGACTCAGTCCTTATTTATTCTAGATTTAAACCCAGGGAAGCTAGGGTTTGGTTTGCCCGTTCTCATACAACGCTCTTTTAGGGTAGGTTGACTCTGGAATTAGCTTAATAGAAACTGACTTACCTATACACAGGGACTTCAACCATGGAATGAAAATATCTATCACTTTACCTTCCTTCTAGCCAACCAATCCTCCATTATAACCATCTTATAGGGATAGAATAATAAAAGAAAGAAATCTGATAGAATTGCCTCAACAAATGGCTGTGGTGAGAGGGCATCGGCATTAAGGACTGGATGGAGTACATATCTATAGTGGAGGGCGGATTCGTTCTTTTGGCATAGGAGTTCTCCAGTTCAGTAGGTTTTCTCAAGGCATCAAGGTCTTGCACAGATTATAGTTCTATAGTGGAAATAAGATTCGCTTTCAAGGCTAGAGAATGTGGTAAAAGGAAAGACAAGTAGTAATGGTTTTACCCATTAAAGCGAAGGCATCGAGGAGTCTGATTGAATCAGAGAGCGAATGTTTGCTTGAGGTCTCTTGTTGATCGAATACTCGGGAATAGTCGTGCCTAACGAAATAAGGCCTTGTCAGCAGTTGACCAAGTTAAGACATTGTCGCGGTAGAGCGAACGTATGCCACACATAGTATACTGCCAGAGCGAACAGTATGGTCATCATCAAAGGCATCGGAGGAGAGTATCCAAAAGAAAGGTTTCAAGATGAGTAGTACTAAACGAAAGGACTTTCGGGGTGAAATCCATTAAAGATTCAGAATAGCATCCCACTAAAAGAGAAATGTCGTATGAGAAGATCAGAATTCAATAAGGCTATATCCGACTAAAGAAAGGTCAATTCGAGCTCTACCTTTTCTCTTCTCTTTCGTTAGTTAGTCAGTGCTATTGAATCTCCGGTGACCAGCTTCGCGGAACCGCATCAATGGAAAGACCAAGGCCCAATCCCATGGCACTCCTTCTACTAAAAAGATTCCCCGGAGCCGACCAATGCTGCTACTTTCGGTGAACCAATCCCCTGGAAGACGATGCAGATAACTCCTCAGCTCCACACGAAGACGCTTACAAAGCGGACCCAGAGAGCTCATTTGGCCAGATCAAGATGAACGAGATGGCGCCGACACTAGTGACCCCCGCAGCTCAACCAGAGACTTTTGTTAATTGCCAAAACTGCTCGACCAGGAGACAAAGATGACCCTGCGGGCGGAGGAGTGACTCTCTTTGGGTCTTGTGCTCGGGGCTCGTGGCTTCGTCTACACCCCTTGTGCGGTCTATCAACCTGACTATATCCAGTAAGGGCCTTAGTACTTTATTCCTTCATACTTAGATATCACCCCCCCCCCCCCCCCCCTTTCTGCATGCTTGATCTACAGAAAATAAGGATCGAGATAAAGAAGTGAGTTATAAAGATTCCTACATGATCTGCATACAACTGATCCCCTATTGAATATTGAACTTGGAGAATTGCTTGGGCTACGCTAAAGGCTTCCGTGGCATAAGTCCTTTCTGTTTCAAGTTCTTTTATATATATATATATATATATATATATATATATATATATATATATATAAAATATTCTAAAAAATGGCCCCTAAAAAACTGAAATATTCTTGGGCCTGAATCGATCGTCTTGTTGGCCTCACATTAGGACCGGGCATGAATATAATCACACATCCGGGGACACCCCTTGGAGCCGAACTAGTGGCTATACTTCGCAGAATTGATGAAGTGGGAATTGAGCTACGAATGAAAAGAGTTATGATCATGTCGGACTGCAAGGAGCCTATTGATATGATCGAGACTAATCAACGTATCTTTAGTCCGGAGGGTGAATGGGTGGACAAGATCAGGGAAGCGAAGACACTGGTCGTAGTGTGCGACTTCAGTCATCACCCAAGATCGAAAAACTGGGCTGCTGATCATCAACTGGCAAGAGATGTTACTTTCTCTCCCTACTCTCATGATTGAGTTTGAAGGAGGACGCTTCCGGTAGAGACGAAGAAGTTGGGATATGGTCTAAAACTATAGCAGTTTAATTTGGTAATATTGTATCTCGTCTCTATCCTTAAAAAAAAAACCTTATACAACACGATTACAACAAAGTCAAAGCATTGACCAATCAAATATTGCATACTTATATAGCTTATAGAATACCTTTTGTATGCACAAAGACACTTGGCACAGGAGTGCCCCATGTGAGAGAGTGACATGATCACTTGCAATGATGTAAAAATGGAGATAATCCCAAAAGAAAGAGAAAAATATGCCATAAGACTCCCAATAAAATACAACAACAATTCTAATTCTCCAAGAGTGAAAAACAAAATACAAGTAAAAAAACACAGCCTTCCTTCAACACATATTCAATATTAATTATCAATAAAATGGACCGAGCCAATGTAAGCACGGACCACTTCAAGAATCATCATGAAAAGGCCAAAACAAAATGGAGAAACACGTGGATTTTTTGTATGAATATATGGATAAGCAGAAAAAATATTATTTTCAAAGTATGCAGTTCAACGAGAAAAGCTTGGTGGAGAGTATTAATATTTCAGTTTTTAGATGAATGAAAAGTTGAGTCCACTTTGTTCATCGAACTGCTCGTGTATGGGGCGCGAAGTGAAACAATTTCGTCTCATCTAAAAGTTTGAACTTGTAGAGAAGTGAAAAATTAATTATTTTATAGTAATTTCCTAATACGGATACCCAACATTGCACAATGCTATTTCAAGGGGGAATGGAAGAATATTGCAGTTCTCTGCAATTAAATTAGTAGAAGAAGTAATTAAGCCATAATGTGTAGTTGATTTGCTGGTTTGGAGGTGTACGTCTTAAATTTTGTTTAATGATTGATTAGCCATTTCGAGGATGGTTTTAGAATGCTAAAGTTGTAACTTTATTTGGATATATCTTAGAATAAAATTTCTAGTTCACTAATTTAAAAAGAAAAAAATGGCTGAGATTAAATTGAAACTTGGATGACCATAATCATGTGTTGACTGATAAAGTAGCAGCAATTAAAAATGGCCAAAGTAGTTGCCTTCGTCCATCCTATAATTGGTCCACAAACTATTTTAATCCATGGTACAAACGTGACTCACTACTGAAAAAAATAAATACTCCAAGTCTATGGCAGGGGGTGCACCAAGATGGATAACATGCACACAACCACACACACTATGGTGTCGGTTTGATTCCTGTGGGCCGGTTCAACCCAATCTGAACCAACCCGTGTCATTTGGGTTGCCCAGCCATGTGCGGGTCGCCTCGCCCTGTTCATGAAATGGGGGTGGGTTTGGGTATCCGATCTGGCCTGGCCCATTAACATCTCTAGTCATTTTTATGTTCCACAATATTTTTGATTACTTGAATCTTTTGACACATGTCTTCTTAATTGTTATTAGAGGTTTATTATTTTTTCACTTTACACCTGTGAATAATCTAAATAATGAAATATAGAATATAATAAAAAAATTAATTTTGATGTCTAACATCTTATTCAAGTGTTGTAGGGATAATTGACATGTTTTATTCAACTATGAGAAAGAAATGTGTTAAATATTTAAAAGTTTTAAAATTAAAAAAAAAAAGTGACCGGTCAAGAGATTGAGGGAGGAGTTATTCAAAATTCCCCACCTCTGTCTTGTTTTAGTTCACGTGACTCCTGTCTCTCGTATTTCCCATTCCAACGTACACACACACCTGCCTTTTCTTCATCCCTTGTTCCATGCTTTGCTTTTCTCACTCTACTCTACTCTACTCAAAATGTACCCTCCATCCATCTTAACTCCTTATTCCTATTCCTATTTACCATTCCCATTCCCATTCCCATTCCCATTCTTTGCTGACACCTCAACATAATAATAAAGCTGCAGCACTCTGCTCTCATAAGAAACATGGGCCCTTCCCTCTACAATTATTAATCTTCTTCCATTTCTTCATTTCACTTCAAAACATGAACAAGAAGAAGATGAACCCACATTCCCATTTCCTCAACAATCTTCTTCTTTTCATTTCAATTTCAATCTCCTTCACTCTGGTTTCTTCTTCTTCTTCTAACAACTCACTTATTCCACCAGACGCGTCTGCTCTCCTCCATTTCAAATCAAAATCCGATTTACATAACAACCTACATTTCTCCTCCCACAAAACCCCTTTCGCGTTCTGCAAATGGCAAGGAATCCAGTGCTCCAACGCCAGGGCTACTAAAGTCATAATCGAGAACATGAATCTCGGAGGCATTTTCCCTCCCAACTCACTGAGTCAACTCACCCAGCTCCGAGTCCTCTCCCTCCAGAACAACTCCCTCACCGGTCCAATCCCCGACCTCACCGCTTTACCCAACCTCAAAGTCCTCTTCCTCTCACACAACTATTTCTCCGGTTCAATCCCCCCTTCAATTCCCACCCTCCACCGCCTCAAAACCCTCGATCTTTCCTACAACATGCTCTCCGGTCCAATCCCCTCCTCGTTAAACGCTCTAGACCGGTTGTACTACCTCCGCCTCGACTTCAACCGCTTCAACGGTTCAATCCCACCCCTAAACCAATCCTCCCTACAAATCTTCAACGTCTCCCACAACGAACTCGCCGGAACAATCCCAGTCACACCCACTCTTTCACGCTTCAACACGACGTCGTTTTCACTAAACCCCCTCCTCTGCGGCGAAATAATCCACAAAGAATGCAACTCCACTCACCCCTTTTTCGGAACCACCGCGCCGCCGCCGCCGAAGCCCGCGGTGTTGCTCAGTCAAACCGCCGCCGTGAGTTCTAAAAAAGGGGTAATTCAGAAGCACAAGAGGGCGATTGGGTTTACACTAGGGGTGTCCCTTTTCGTCATTTCACTACTATGTTTCATTGTCGCCGTACGGAGGTCGAGGAAGTGTGAAATTACGAAAATGGGTCTGGAGCCTAGTGTCACGGGAAACGCAGAGGCTGTGATGAGAATTGAGGAGGAAAATTACGAGCTGGAAGAGAAGGTGAAAAGGGCACAAGAGGGAATTCAGTTGCAGATGGTGGGGAAGAGCGGGAGTTTAGTATTCTGTGCGGGTGAGGCGCAGGTGTATACGATGGACCAACTGATGAGGGCGTCTGCGGAGCTGCTGGGGAGGGGGACGATGGGGACCACGTACAAAGCGGTGCTTGACAGCCGTTTGATTGTTACGGTGAAGAGATTGGAGGGTGGGAGATTCGGGAGCACGAAGCAGGAGGTGTTCGAGAGGCACATGGAATCAGTAGGGGGGTTGAGGCACCCTAATTTGGTGCCACTTAGGGCGTATCTTCAAGCCAAGGAAGAGAGGCTTTTGGTGTACGATTACCAGCCTAATGGCAGTCTTTCCTCCCTAATTCACGGTTAGTTGTTTCTTATTTCCTCTTATTAATTACTCACCTTTTTAATCACTAAATAAATGTATCTAATTTTATATTTTTAACATCCGAAACGTTCAAATTTCATAAAAAAATGTGTCACGTCAACAACTAACATTAAATTCAGACACAAAAAAATTTACGAGTAAGGTTAATTTACAATAATATATTTAAAGTTGTTGATTCATTTGTAATTATAAGTTTAGATAGATTGCTCATAAGTAAAATTTGGTAATTTAATTTACAATTAACCTTTTTTTCTTCAAGTAATTTACCATTTCTCATATTTTTTAATCGGTAGACTTTCATGATTTAAAAATAGGTAGTTATGAAATTCTCTATTTTGACATTTTGGTCTGATGATGATGATATATCCATTTGACCAATTAAATGTTTTGTCTTCTGGACAAAATAAACTATATTACGTCGTCAATCGGATGTTTAATAATTTTACATGGCTGATTATCGGACTAAAATGTTGAAACGTGATAGTTACGTGTTTATTTTCAATTTATGAAAATCGGCATGATTAAAATTAAAATAAGAATAAGTTATGTGAGTAAAAGAATTAAGTTTCTTTATTAAAGTTACGAAAAAAAGTTGTCATAATTGAAACATGATTATCCTTCATTTGAAATGAGTATTAAGATTAAGTGAGGATGAATGATTGAGGTATGAAATTTAGGTCAAATTTGAAGGAAGGGGGTAATAAAGAGGTTTTAATGAGTTGTACTTGTTGTCTCTCTAGGGACATGTAAAAGCCTGTGTATATGATGTGGCCGAGGGGTATGGTACTATAGATAATACTAAGAATACGACAAAAGATGAGGAAATTGCCTAAATCTAGGTTTTTGTACAGTATCTATACGACCTTAATCAGTAGGATACAGAATCTACCACATGTCTGGGTAATAGAGAGGAGTATATATTTGTTTTTTCTTTTTCAGCCTAGTCGAGGATACAACGCTTTACCTTATTCAAAAAACCATAAAGTTAGTTTAAAATTTAAATTACCTATAATCTTTTCTTTAATTTTGAGCATATAGATTAAGAAAATTAATTAAATTATAGATATAGTACAAGTGATGTGATTGAGAGAGAAAAATAAAATATAAAGTGGAGTGTAAAAATAAAAAATACAGTAATTGTCAATAAGGTATGTGAAGCTTATAGACGACAAATAAAAATGACAAAATGAAAAGTTTATAGATGGACAGAGTGAGTACTTAAAAAAACATTTTACAGTTTGAAAAAGTTCAATTTTTCAATTTGACTCAAAAAAATTGTTATTTTAAAAGGTACTCCCGACTTTGACACGAGTTTTATTGTGATAATTGTTTATTAGTATTATAATAGATAATAAATAACTTTTTGAGATGTTTGTTGGGGATAGTTGAAAAGAATAAATTAACTTTATTTTCATTGTGGAAATGAACAATCTAATAAAAGATGGAGTAAAATTAAAAAAATGACAATCTAATAAAAAACGGGGAAGTATTTTCTTGGACTGATATACTAAACTCAATGTACTATCCCCTCAAAAAAAAAACTCAATGTACTAAAAGCAGGTGACATCCTTGGCTAAATATTTAATTTCTTGGACTGATTTGAAATCATTTAAGCATAAGAATTGCACTCGTGTATTTATTTATAAACTTATGAAATAATTAAATTCCTTTTGTTTAATCATTGTATTTTGTATAGGTTCAAAATCAGCAAAAGCAAAACCACTTCATTGGACATCATGCTTGAAAATAGCAGAGGATGCAGCTCAAGGTCTTTGCTACATCCACCAAGCTTGGAGGCTCGTCCACGGCAATCTCAAGGCGTCCAACGTCCTCCTCGGCTCCGATTTCGAAGCCTGCCTCACCGACTATTGCCTCGAGGCTCTCGCCACCCCATCCTCCGACGACGACCCCAATTCCACCGCCTACAAGGCCCCCGAAACCCTAAAATTCAACCATCGGGACGCAACGTCCAAATCCGACGTCTACTCGTTTGGGGTTCTTTTACTCGAGCTTCTTTCGGGGAAGCATCCGACCCAACACCCGAATCTTATGCCAAACGAGATGATCGGTTGGATGAGGTCGGTTAGGGGGGACGATAGCGGAGAAAGCCAGTTGGAAATGATGCTCGAGGTGGCTCTGGCGTGTAGTGTGGCGTCCCCGGAGCAGAGGCCGACAATGTGGCAAGTTTTGAAAATGATACAAGAGATTAAAGAGGTGATATTGATGGAAGATAGTGAATTCAATCAACCACTAGAGTAGTGAAGCAGTTTGGCATGTGCAATGTACGTATAAATTAAGGGAGCGAGAGTAAAAGAATTTAGCTTGCTTACCAACCACAACCAAGGATAATGAATTATTACACTAGCTAGGGGATATAGGTGAGATTATATCAATGTTTATTTATTATGATAATTAGTTGTGGTGGTTGGATGCAAGTTTGATTTTTTTGGTAGTTGAATTCATGAGTTGGGTACGTTTTTTTTCTATTCATTACTTGAGACTTGGTATGAGGTGTATGTATAATTATAAATGAGAGTTAGCTGCAAAATTGATATCAAACATGATCATGCAAACATAGGATTAATGTGCTCATCACCTCATAGATTTTAGGGAGAATTGGGCAAAACTACATTTGGGGAAAAAATTTAGAAAAAACTACATGCCTAAATTTTTATTGTGTAGAGCAACAAAATGTCACTTAAAATGACATTTTTACCCTTAATCTTTCTTTTGCACACTTTTTCTTACACCCATCAAATCAATTTCACTTTTTCACATTTTTTTTTCCAACACAAAGATCTTAATCTAATCAATTTAAATTTTACTTCACATTACTAGCCTATTATTTTATATTATATTAATCATTTATATTATTATTACCTATTAATTATTATTTTAATTCATAATATTAATTATAGCTTTAAAATTGGACATGTAGTTACAATTTTACCTTTCAATTACTTGTTTCTCATTTCATTATTATTATTATTTTAATTCATAATATATTTAATTGTTTATTTAATATTATTATTCATTCATTAATATTATATATGATTGACATAATATTTTTATTTTCCACATCATTAATTAATATTATTTTATATTTGTATTTAAATTTTAAATAAAAATTATTCATTTTGATTTTTTTTAATGGAATAGATAAAAAAAATTACTTTTCTTTCACGTTATTTCTTTTTTATATTTAAGAAATTAATTTTCTTTTCCTTTTATATTATATTTACTTTTATTCAAAATTTATTTACATTTAAATTTTAAATTATAGAATAATTTTTTATTTCTATTTTATTTAAAAAAAAATTATATAATAATACATTATAATATTTCATTATAATGAGTATGTATTTGCATACTACCAACAAATAATGCATACACACATTGCATACGAGTAATATATAATGCATATCGAGGATGTATTTGCATACTACAAACAAATAATGCATACACACATTGCATACGAGTAATATATAATGCATACACACGTTGCATACTAGCAACAAATAATGCATATACCGAGAAAACGATATATATTTACAACAAAATGAGTTTATTTTACAAATAATAATTATATTTAATGCTTTCTTTACTAAAAATGTTGATACTTGAGTTTATTTTAAATGCTGATACTTGAGTTTATTTTAATAGCAGATAATAATTACTTAAATCTGAGATTATTTACTTAAATCTAAAAAATAATTGAAACTAGGGGTGTATTAACTGAAATTGGGGTACACATCTGGGCTGGCAAACCCTAGCCCATTAGTAAGCCCATTGGAAGGACATTAGTAAGCCAGTCCATTGGAAGGATAGAACCCTAGTCGCTGCCCTAGAAGGTTCTAGGCCGCCCCCACCGCCTTAGGCACCACCACCACAGTCGGCAACGGTGCGACGCGCAAAGCTCCGCCGCCCATCCGTTACAGCAACACCACCAGTCGAAAACCCCAAATCAGGAAAACAAGCAGAGCTCCGACGAAGCCGGAAAAAACGAAACACAAACCAGAAATCGAAACACGAAACACAAAGCCAGAAAAGTACATCAGATTTGAAAACATAAAAAGTAATACCATTCGTCTTCAGTCCACAAATCATCGAGGGCTTCGTCTTCTAGGCAACGGCGGCGACTCTCCAGATCTGTTACATCACGACGGCGGCGACTCTTCTCCCTCGCCCAGCCGCCACCAAAGCTACGAAACACAAACCAGAAATCGAAACACGAAACACAAAGCCAGAAAAGTACATCAGATTTGAAAACATAAAAAGTAATACCATTCGTCTTCAGTCCACAAATCATCGAGGGCTTCGTCTTCTAGGCAACGGCGGCGACTCTTCTCCCTCGCCCAGCCGCCACCAAAGCTACGCCCCAGCGCCGCCCAGCTTCTCCACCAAACGTCGCCATCCCCTCCTCCTTCACTCCCTCATTTTTTCTCTTCAGATCTGTTACATCACGACGGCGGCGCCTCTTCTCCCTCGCCCAGCGCCGCCGCCGCCCTGCCTTCCCCCACCCAAACCCTCATCCCAACACCGCGGCCGGCGTCCCCTTCCTCTCGATGGCTTTCCACTTTTTTTTTCAATATTTGTACCCCAGCGTGCGGCGGCGCCGCCACTCTCACTCCCGTCGCCGCTGCCGCATCCTTCCCCCTCCCCTCACGTCGCCCCGCCTTATCCTTCCCCCTCCACTCACGGTAAGATGAACTAATAAAAACGAGAGAGAAATGAAACCTACCATCGAATCATTTGTATTCAACGAAATTAAACACATCGAATTGAGAAATGGAAAAGCAACATCTTTAATAAAAATGAGAGAGAATTGAAACCTAGTCTTGAGATGAGAGTGAAATGAAATTTAAGAGAGATGAGAGAGAAAAAAGATTTTCCCCAGAAAATAAAAATTAATTTAATAGATGTGGATTTGAAATTTGAAATTTGAAATAGGGGAGTAGAAGGGCATAAAAGGAATTTTACACCTAATTTGAAGTTTTAACTAATGCTCAATTTTTGTTGAGGTTTTACCTACTAGGGGGCTCCAATTTTTCCCTATGAGTAAATATTCACTAGATTTTATTGTATGATTACAAAAAACACGCTGATTTGCGATGGATTTTGCTCGTCTTAAAACGCTTTTTGCAAATTTTTGTGATAAAATTTTGAAATCTGTCGCAAATTTGCTACAGGCTTTTTTGTTGCAAATCAATAACGACTCGTGATCCGTCACAAAAATTTGACGGCTAAATTTTGTCGCTGATCATTTTAATATTATTTTAAAAATTAAGTTTTTAAAAACAATATTGAACTGTGTTCAAACACGCGCCCGCAAACCTTCTGGGTAGATATCTAACTGCGGGGCCACATGCGAACTAGCAACTCATGGGCTGCCTATATAGGAGTATTTATAAGGGGTCCGACTATTTACACCTCCATTTGCGTTGAGAACACTCCCTCTATGAATTTAATAATAAAATAATGAAGTAAAAAACCAAAAATACCCTTTAAGTTATATTAAACTACTAAATGCATCCCCCACCTTTAAACCTAAGTTTTATCCATCCTCCGCCGCCGCCGTCGTCGCCGCCGCTCCCACCACCACCACCATCACCAAACACCAAACACCAAAACAACAAAACACCAAAATTTCTCCCCAAACAAAAAAAATTCAACTTAAAAAATTTCAACTTTTTTTTTAAGATTTCGACAAACCAGTGTCGACCATATTCACTCCCGTCGACACTGGTTTGTCGACAAGATTGTATATGCTCGACATTTGTTGATCGAAAAAAAAAATTTAAAAACTCGTCGACCACTTTAGGTCGACCAAAAATACACTCGTCGACACCCTGTTGTCGACGGAGTGTATTTGGATCGACCTAAAGTGGTCGAAAGGTAAGAAAAAGAAGGAAAAAAAAAAAACAAACCTAGATTTGGCCGATGGACGGGAGTGGGAGCGGGGGCGGCGGCCGTTGGGCGGGGTCGGGGGAGGCGGCAGCCGTTGGGCGGGGTCGGGGGCGGCGGCGGCGGCGGCCGATTACTGTAAATTTTTTTTTTTTACAAATCGAGATGGGAGAAGGAGGGGGGAGGGAGGGGACTGGCTCGGCGAGGGAGGGAGGAGGAGGGGGGAGGGAGGGGACGGCCGCGATCTGTTCTTTTTTTTTTTTTACAGGTGGGGGGGGGGGGGGGCGACGGGTACGACGAGGGAGGTAGGGGGTGGCGTCGCCGGCGACGGGTGGTGGAGGGGCAGGTCGCCGGCGGTGGTGGTGAGGGGTGGGGGAGAAGATGAAAGAAGAACTGGTGGAGGAGGAAGAAATTGAGGAGGAAGAAGATGGAGGATTTGGGGGAGAAAGTAGGGTTTAGGGGGGGTGTGAGTAGTAATTGGAATTATATAAGAGAAGGGCATTTATGACAATTTGAGGGGGTGCATCAGATTTTTGGGGGGTGCGTCCAGAGGGGGAGTGTTCTCAACGCAAATGGAGGTGTAAATAGTCGGACCCTTTATAAGGCCTTGTTAGCCTTTGCAAATAATGGTCGATTTGTCACACATCTTTTTAGGTGGTAATTATCAAATATGGCCGGTTTACCCGGCCAATATTTAATTTTGGCCTTTGACCATATTTGAAATTAAAAAACATTAATTTTAAAAAAAAAAAAATTCACCGCGTAAGTTAAGTAAGTAAATGGACGGGGTTTTCACTTTTCATCTTCTTCTTCCTTAAGCTTCTGGAAAACCCCCTTTCTTTCTTTCTTGCAAAACTTCCCCATCTTCTTCAGTTTTCGGCGGTTTCCTTCCAAACTTCAGCAAAAAAAAAACCCTTTTTCTTTCTCTCAAGCTTCTGCGCAAAAGCTTTTCCATAGACGGCGGCTTTTCTTCCTTTCTAAGCTTCTGCCAAAAAAAACCTTATTTCTTCCTCTCAAGCTTCTACCCAAAAGCTTTTCCATTTTCTTCGCTTCTTCTCAATCTTCTTCTTTGCAAGGACACGAGACTCCCCGGGTTGACTTGGAGTCTATATTTTAACCTAGAGGAGAAAAGGGTAAAATTTGCTATTCTTCAAACAAGACATTCTCAAGAATTGAGGTTAGTCACAAATATTGCAATTACCCTATATTTTCTAACTAAAAACTTCATTTAAAATGAAATATCTGAACAAGGGTGTGTTGAGTTTCTTTATGAAAATTGTGGAGGGTTTCCTTTACTTTTATTTACTGTGTGTGTTTGTTTCTTTATGAAAAAATTGTGGAGTGCTTTTATTTTCTTTTATTTACTGGGGTTTCGTCCCTTAATAAATAAGAATTGTGGAGTGTTTCATTTTTTTTTGTGTCTAATGAAATGGGTACCATACATCAAAAGTTACTAAAAAAATTATACATGATGATCAGAACCTTTACCATATTACCAAAACTATTTCTAGTTTAAAGGTAGATCCTAGGATTCTTGAGACAATCTGTAAACCGTGTAACTTATGAAGTTTGTGGTTAATATTGTCTTTTTGCGTAAGAGTTCTTGATGGAGTATGTTATTTCGGTTAAAGATTGGTTTGATTCAAAAATAGGCTCACGGCAGCAGGCTAACAACCATTAAAGAAGAAATTTATGAAAGGCTCGATGTAGAACATCGAGAGATGTTGAAAAAATCTTGTTTTGGCAAATTATTTGAAATGAGAGAGATAAGTTTTTCGGATAAGTTAATGCACAATCTATTGTTAAGAAGAGTTGAAAAGAATGACCTTGGGTCGAAGAATGATGATGAAGGGTTATGGTTGACAATTAGTGATAAACTCTTGAATTTCTCTTTGTTGGAGTTCACTCTTATTACAGGTTTAAATCCTGGTAATGAAGAAGACTTTGCAAATGAAATACCTAGTGAAAATAGGTTGTTAAATAGGTTGTTAAAGGAGTATTTCAATGATGGTGAATCAGTTGTACCTTCCATATTAAAAAAAGCATTTGAGAGTGCAAAAAATGAAGAAGATAAATACAAGTTAGGATTAGTGTATATCTACAAGCGTGTTGAGAGCCAAAGAGCCTACTACTTCAATTGAGGTGATTAATTTGGCTATTGTTGATAATTTGGAACTCTTTGATAGATATTCATGGGGAAAAAAGTCTTATAATTACACCGTTCATGAATTTTTTTAGAAAGATGTGTAATAAAAAACAATACTCTTTGTGGGGATTTCCATTAGCATTACAGGTACATTTTCTAACTTACCCATTATTTAATATAACTTATTTATGAATAACTTATTTAATTTTTTTATTATTTGCTAACTTACCCATTATTTAATATAACTTATTTATGAATAACTTATTTAATTTTTTTATTATTTGTTAGGTTTGGGCATTTGAGTGTATTCCTCACATTTGTGAATCCTTTAGTGCATCAAAAGCTGTCAATAAAATTCCAAGAATGTGTTCTTGGAAATCCACTCTCACACCTTCCTATGAAGATGTGAAAAAGGTTTTGAGCAATCCAAAGGTTTGTAGTGCATATAATTAATTAAATTTTGATTTATATTAGTAACATTCTTTATTATTGTATCATATTTAGATTGAAGTAATTTCATTGGAAGCCACAAGGAAAGGAAAGAACATTATTTAAAAAATTACTTCGTCTTCGAAAAGTTTAATGATGGTAGAGCATCAAACATGGAAGAAAGATTATCCTTCCAAAAGAATGAGACAGGGGATTCAAAGGATAAAGATGTAAGTATAGGTGTTATATTTTTTGAAAATGTAATCTTCAATACTTATTTAATTAATAGGTATTTAATTGGTAAATTATGATATATTTTCTTCTTGTAGGATATGCATTGCTCTTCTATTATTCCAAATGTAGTGTCTACTACTCGACATCAACCAACTCAATTTAGTGTTTTGAGTCAAATTTTAGAAGCCATAAGTGGTTTCAATAAGAAGATTGATGCTCTCGACAAGAAGGTTGATGCTCTCGACAAGAAGATTGAGATGACAACAAAAATAGATCAAGTGGAGAAAAAACATGTTGATGAAGTAGATGGTGGTGTCCTTCCGGTCTACCATACGGCTGAAGATAATAGTGTTCACACGAGGAATCGTGTTTTGGAGGCAAGCGCTGCTAAGGATCAGTCTTTAGTTTTGGAAACAACCACTCAAGCTTTGGAGACAACCCCTAAGCCCTGAGGATCATGCTTTTTAGAGGCTTTGGAGACCCGCTCTACTAAGGATCGGTCTTTAGTTTTGGAGACAACCACTAATCATAATCATGCGGAGACAACTCCTAAGGATTATGCTTTGGAGACATCCTCTACTAAGGATCAAACTTTAGCTTTGGAGACAACCTCCATCACCAAGGATCAAAACTTGGAGACAACCTCTCTACTAAGGATCATGCTTTGGAGATAACTCCAATTGGACTGAGTGATGATGATCTATCGTCAACAAATAATGATGCAGGTTTGTGTTTTAATTTGTATGAACAAAGTTGAATGGAGTTTGTATATATTGTTGATGGAATTTGTAATCTTATTGCATATTCTTGGTGTGTATATGTTGTTAGCAGGTTTGTTACGTCGTGGCCTCAGAAAGCGTAAACCTGGACCATCTAACCGCACGCCTTACACTGATCCTTCAAAACGAAGAAAATTAACAAACATCACACAATTTGATCAATTTGATCCATATAGAGTTGTTGACATGGAAAAGAAAGGGGTGTTTGATAAATGGCTAGAAAAAGCTACAAACAGGTAATAGTATGTGCAAATAAATTAAAATAAAAGGTGTATGACATTTTATATTTTTAAAAGTTTGTTGTTACGTGCTTAGTGAACAATTGAGTCAAGCATATTGCGATGTGGGGAGAAAGTTCTATGATGACCTCCTAGGTGAAGAAGAGTGGTTTATGACCGACTATATGGGAACGTTAATTTCTTTTCTTATAACTATTATATTTTAATGTTAGGTTCATTTTGTACAGCATATTAACACTGCTTCTTATCACATAAGAGAACGAGCTGACCAATACCCAAAATTATTTAATCAACATGCATGCATTCTGGACACGTAAACGAGGCTAGTAAAATTATTTTTAAGACAAAAATGAAGAAAGGGGAGAAGTTGACAGCCTTGGATTCATTTTTCAATGATAAGCAGCACAAGAAATGTGTAGATTCATTGATTAGATATGTTGATGGGTATCACCTCTGCATGGTAAACCTTGGAAGGGTTGTAAATTCCTATACATTTGTGTAAATGAACATTGGATTGCACTTAGTGGTGAATATGCCATAGAGGAATGTTCTAGTTTATAATAGTTTATAATAGTATGGGACGACACATCAATCGTGAAATTCTTGGACCCATATTAAAGGTTCTTTCCTATGTTGATACGTGCAAAAGTGGATGAGAATTATGAGATGGAGGAACTTACGATTACTGTGAAGTTTATTGAGTTTTTGTTTGCTAAAAAAGATGTTGGCCTTATCCTCCGTCCTGATTACATGAAGGAATGGAGAAAAAAATTAGCAGTAGACATATTTTCCAACATTTTGATCCATAGGTAATTTATTATTCGTCTTTCACTTTATAAATATTCATACAAGGATAATTATTAATATATATATATATATATATATATATATATATATATATATTTTGCATGTGCAGGATACCAGGATTAACAAAGGGAATTGTGAGAAATTTTGAAGAATTGTGTTTGGAATATTTTAGATTGTGAGAAAAATTCAAGAGTTGTGTTTTGAATATTTTAGATTGTTAGAAAACTTAAAAAATTATGTTTGGAATATTTTATAGATCGTAAGAAAACTTGAAGAATTCTACAAGTTTTAATGTTTTTCTAGCATGTTCGTTTTGTTTAGAGAAATTACGTTTGAAATGTTTTGCTACTGTAAGTGACAAATTTTTTTTGTCCCACTGTAAACAATTTTGTACAACTCTAAACAGCCTTACACAATTCTAAACAACTCTTACACAACTAGATATAAAATAAGACTAAACAACTTTAAACAACACTGAACAACTCTAAACAATACTGAACAACTCTACACAACTACATATAAAACAGCTCTAAACAACTCTATACAACTATATACAACTATATATAAAACAACTCTAAACAACCTTACACAACTAGATATAAAATAAGACTACACAACTCTAAACAACTCTGAACAACTTTACACAACATTGAACAACTCTAAACAACATTGAACAACTCTACACAACTACATATAAAACAACTCTAAACAACTTTAAACAACCTTACACAACTAGAAATATAACAAGACTATACAACTCTAAACAACGCTATACAACTTTAAACAACATTAAGCAATTCATATTAAACAACACTATTGATCACACATAAGATGAAACAAAATGTGAATTACTTATTTTTAAGTGAATAAACTCTAAATTTGACACTTTAATCTTCAAAATGGTACACATAACATCTTATTAATGATAAACAGTGAGAATAACACGTTTTGATCATATAACATCTTATTGTTTAACATGAGATTATTTAATAGTATTTGGCATTCAAAACTAAACAACACTATTTGATCACACATAAGATTAATAAACTTCAATTTTGACACTTTAATATTCAAAATGGTACAAATAACACATTTTAAATGATAAATAATAAGTTTGTTTAATATAGGGTTGTTTAAATAACGAACTTGTTTAGAGTTGTTTAGAGTTGTTTAGAGTTGTTCAAGGTTGTTTAGAGTTGTTCAGGGTTGTACAGTGTTGTTTATAGTTGTTCAGGGTTGTTTATAGTTATTTAGAGTTGTTCAGGGTTATTTAGAGTTGTTTAGAGTTGTACAGAGTTGTTTAGAGTTGTACAGAGTTGTTTACCAGAGACAAAAAAAAAATTGTTGCTTACAGTAGCAAAAAATTATGTTCACAAACCAACATATTAATATAAATATGTTGTTTACAGTAGCAAAAAAAAAAAATTCTCATGTGAATTTCATAACAAAAAAAAATATCAAATAACAACAGATACTTAATCGTTCACATACGATAATTAAAGTGGGACACCTAGTACAAATATTTAATCGTTCACATTCAACTAAGATAAAAATTAAAAACTACATATTCACTAACATAGTGATTTTCTTTCAACCAGGCAGTGGAGCTCGACATGTTAATTTGTTGTGTCCTACCTGTCTACACCTGCTACAATGTCTTTTTTTTGAAAATTCACCAGTTGACAACGCTCTTTCTGTTTTACGATGACCAGGTTGTTGTCGTACCTCTGGTGGCAAGACATTCAGTTTCTTCATTTCATCAGTAAGTACCCATTCAGATTCATTCGGTGCAGGTGAAATAACACCTGCATAAGCTGCTCTCCAAAACTCAACCGTATAATAGTCTGAACACAACAAGTACACTGAGTACTTCCTTTGCCTTGCTGCTGCTATTGCATGTTGTTGGTCCCAAGTTGAGTTAAGATTGAGTAAGCTAAGAAAGTCTAGAGGGGAGGGGTGAATAGACTTTCAAAAATCTTTCAAAAATCTTTCAAAATATCAGAGTTTATAATGCGGAATAGTGTTCTGAATAGTACTGTTCTTACTGAGTCAGATCAGTACTTTTCAACTTAGTTTTATACTCAACTTTTAATCAGATCTTTACTTAGTAAATTCTACTGTTCTTGGTTAAACAATTATTAAACAAATATCAAACAGAAAATAAAGAACACAGAATTTTATAGTGGTTCGACAAATGTCTACATCCACTCTCACAATCCCAGTTGTGATGTTTTATTACTCTTCCTTGAGTTTCTTGTGGCTTAAAGTCCCAAGATTAAGACTGTGATCTTTTCGATTACACTCCCAAGTGTATCTTCGATCGACTAGTAATTTCACAAGTAACTAGCACACTTGTTTACAACAACACAAACTTAAAATGAAAAGTAAAACTTCTCTTGATTAGCCTTTGATTCTTCTCTTCAATTCAGTGGCTTCTCCTTAGTTCGATTTCCTTAACTCTGTGAGTTCTTGCTTGTAGACTTGCTCTTGAATTCTCTAAGATCAGTAGTTGTTCAGTAGTCTTCAGCAGTAGGAGACCATACAGTTTTTATAGAACTTAGTATGACAGTTAGCAGTTTGTGAACTAACTCTCAACTAACTCTAAAACTGTTTTTGTAACTTCTTCTTGTAACCGACTTTGTAACTTCTTTCAACTAATTCCAAGTCAGCATATCTTCAATAAATCTTCAGTTACTCCTTAAATAAGTTTTCCAAACTTATTCTTCAATCATACTAACTCAGCACAGTAAACTTACTCTTCTTAGTTTTACTGTTCTTAGTCAGTCAGCACAGTTCTCAAAACTGTTCTACACTTCTTCAAAATCTTCTAAGCTTCACTTCAACTCTTCTTTGAAGTCTTCTTATTCTGAAGTAGTCTTCTGAGTCTTCAATAGTCTTCTGATCTTCTTCCAATCTATTCCTAATCTACTGTTCTTATCTTTACAATGCTGAATACAATAAAATACAACTTTACATATATAAAACCTATATATACATCAACTGAACTATATACAGATGAGTACATCTAAGTTCTATTCTATAAGCTGTCTATACAATACAAAACATCAGCTTAGTTTTTAACAGTTCTTATATCAGATCAGTAACACACTAAGATCAGTAAACATATATATAAGATCAGTAAACTCAGATTTCAATATCTCTTAAGATCAGTAACTTATATCATATAAAACATTTATATCAACATATAATCACATATACCATTAACCTCAAGTTATTTTTGGCCATCAAAACATACAATCATCAATTAGAACATTGTTTATAGGATTCATATCCCAACACATGTGAACATGGAAAACGATCTAATTGGAACTTCCTACATGTGCAAGTGCCTTCTTCAAAGTTAACAATAAAATTTTTGGTTTCATTCATCACCACATACCTCATTTGATCAATTGGTTCAACTTTAAGCCGTTTGCCTCTATCAAGAGACTTACGCAACTTTTCTTCCATTGTTGGGGTTAATCTGGTGGTACAAGTTCGAGCTTCATTGGCTCTCTCGTTGAACCATTTTTGTAACTTTTTCTCAATACGCTTAATCAATTCAAGAACCGGACCCTAACGATCTTTTTTGAATAAGGAGTTCAAAGACTCTGCATTGTTTGAGGTCATGATGTTGTAACGATGCCCCTGAAAGTGTGATCTGGCCCATGTCTAGAAATCCGTATCATTAAGATAACTCCAACCGGCTTCATCAGTACTTTGAATCTGATTCATAAAGTTGTTGAATTCTTCTATGGTATATGCTTCTGCTGCCCTCATGAAAAATGAGTAAGTGTCATTTTTTTTAGTTTTGGTTCTCAAGTTGCCCTTTATATGATAAATGCAATGTCCATGACGTGCATTTTCATATACCTCAGCCACAGCACTTATAAGTCTTTGATGACGATCAAATATAACAACAAGATCTTCTCTATCACCTGTTACTTCTTTCAATTTCATGAAAAACCAATGCCAAGAAGCATTATTTTCGGAATCAACAATACCCCAAGCAAGAGGATATAACTGCTTATTTCCATCTTGACAAGTAGCAACAATCAAAGTACATTTATATTTTCCACTCAAGAATGTGCCATCCACAATAATTACGGGCCTCATCGAAGAATGAAAACCACGAATACAAGCCCCAAATGCTAAGAAAAAGTATTTGAAACGACACTGACTATCAATCTCCAAATGATAAATGGTACCTGGATTATAAATAAATAAGTTATGAGCACATGCAAACAACTTAACATATTTATCCTCGTGTGAATAAACTGTAAATTTGACACTTCAATATTCAAAATAGTGCATATAACATTTAATTAATGATAAACGATGAGATTGTTTAAGATGGTGTTTTTTAATAGTATTGAACGTTCAAATGATAAATGGTACCTGGATTAGAAAGAGACAAGTTATGTGCATACGCAAACAACTTAGCATAATTATCCTCATGTGAACCCCTCAAACTTTCTAGAGCAGATTCTTTGCACCTTCTTGCCTTTTGATAATTCATTTCTACCCCAAATGCTAGACGAACATCTTTTATGATATCTGCAGGTCAATAAATCTTCTTCGGATCCTCAAAATTGCCCTTGATATGATTTCCGATAATCCACGATCTTGCTTGTCTATGATCACTACGAGTCATAGTTATAGAACAAGTATGCTCTGCATCATACTTTCGAATTTGAAAGTAATTACACTCATTGAACTTTGTTGCTCGCAACCTCCACTTGCAATTTTCATCAATGCACACAACAGTGTAAACCTCCTTATTCGATTTTTTTACCTTGAACTCAAAGTTGTACTTCAAAGCAAGAATGTGAACATCACTTTGAAGGTCTTTCTTAGTGGTATAAATCTGACCTTGATGCAAATCAAAATCCATGGGTACAACAACCTGTGACGTACGACTATTTGAAGAAGAAACAAGAAGATCACGTGAGAGGTGATTTTCTTCTCCACTATGTTGTACAAACTCACATCTAGGACTATTGGAAACATCATTTTGGGTTGAGATATCTGTGTTGATATCTGAAACAATCTCTAAAGTATTCCAATCCACACATTGATTCATCCCATTGACTTCATTTTCTTGCACATCCGATGAAACTTTGTTCATCGTCCCATTGACTTCATTTTCTGTCACATGCGATGTAACTTTGCTCACCAACCCATTGACTTCAATTTCTTGCACATTCGATGCAACTTTGTTCACCAACCCATTGACTTCAATTTCTTGCCCATTCGATGCAACTTTGTTCACAAGGGTAACACAAATGGAACAATAGTGACCTTGTTTGTTGAGACCCACCAACCATTGCAAATGTCTATCTAAAGTGATTTGAATTGGAACTTGAAATTCTTTTTTTTTCAGGGAGAAGAAATCGCATTTCCACATCATGCATCGAAGAATCAACATTGCACAAACTTAGTACTTCGGAATGAAGCTCTTTATATGTCATGTTCGAAGATATTGGAAGTCCTTCTACATTATTACCATGATCACCCTCACTTCTTTTCCATTCCCATTGACCATTTTCTTTGATAAACTCGCCAAAATAAATTATGTTTACCCAAAATTGAGGCAACTCCATATCTACAATTCAATAAGAAAATTATAATTGTTAATAGTAGAATATTTAATAAAAAAAATAATCTAAACAACTTAAACAACCATAAACAACATTAAATAGCTTTAAACAACCTTAAACAACTCTAAACAACCACATTACACAACCCTAAACAACCACATTACACAACCTTAAACAACCCTAAACAACCACATTACACAACCCTAAACAACCCTAAACAACCACATTACACAACCCTAAACAACTCTAAACAACCCTAAACAACCACATTACATAACCCTAAACAACTCTAAACAACCCTAAACAACCACATTACACAACCCCACATAACCACATTACACATCCTTAAACAGCCCTAAACAACCACATTACACAACCCTAAACAATCACATTAAACAACTCAAAAGGAAATTTTGGATGTAAATCTAAAAAAACATTCACTTGAATTTTACTATGATAAAAACATCAAACAACAAATTTAAAGAAAATAAACATAATAGAAATATATTTCTTACCTTCAATCAAACTTTCAATTATATCATGAGAAAAAATGGAAGAATGAGAGAAGAGAAAAGAGAGAAGAGGGATTTTTTGAATTTCTTACGATTTAGTCCCAGGCTCCCAGCTCCAAGCTTCTGTCCCTGCTTTTTTACTGTACTTTATTTTCTTTTTTCTTTTTTTTTAATTAATTTAATTAAAAATAGGCCATTTTTTAATGTTTTAGATAAGTTGGGCTATTTTTGATAAAGCCTACTTTGACTATGCCAATTTTGTATTTCCCCCCATCTTTTAGTGTGTTCATATGTGTTGTTAACTTTGTTATAAAGGCATTGAATAATAGTGTGTGAATATATACTCAATTATCACGCACTATAATAAACATTATCTATGTGTTTATAAGTACATTTTAAATACATTATATTTTAAGGTATGTTAATAAGTATATTATTACCCTACTAAGGAAAAAAAAGTTATGTTCAAGGTATTTGACTATTGTCACACCCCTTTTAAGACACTAAAAAAATTTGCTACGACAATTTCTGTCGAAAATTGAGTCGGATTAATTTAATTTTCTTTAATAGCACGAAGATTAGGCATCTTGGAACCGTTTTTGAATCAGGTCAATTTGACTGTTTTTCAATTAATTAGCGACGGCAAATGTCATTGCAAGTTAGTACAAAGTGGGGCCATTTTGTTTTTGTATTGAATTTTGTCGCAATTTGTAACGAACATCAGTTCTACCATTTTCATCGTAAATTCGTGGCAATTTACTATTATTTTTTGGCCGTTGCAAATCTCCATGTTTTTTTTGTAGTGACTATTATTCTAGCCAATCAAATGTGACCAACTGAATATCTAACTCACAAATTTAAGCTAATGCCAATATACTGGAAGTATGTATTGGAAGTATGTATTAATTTAATTCTAGTATACTAATTAAGTAATAGAATGATATTCAATTTACCAATTTAATCTTTAACCTCAACATTTGACTAAATTCATTGAGGTTCAATTTCAATTATATAGGTGCAATCATTTTCACCCAATTTCACCCAAGCATCACTCGTTATACATACATGAATAAATAAAATCCTATACAAAAATCGGGTCTACCAAAAGAAAATTGAATTGGAAGTCAAAATCTGGAATGGAAAATCATAACAAACATAACCTTGAACTACAACACGTACTGTTTAAGAAGCGAAAGCAAATCTGCTGAAGAAACCTGCTGTTACTCCATATATAATTCATTTTTTTCCTCATCCTTTAATGATACAATCCTTCTAACACTTAATTGTACATCTTTGAACAAAATTAATAATATAATTACTCACAATATGCACAAGGCTAATTAGATACACACTAGTCTGCTTTCACACAAGTACCTGCTAAGGTGAATGTTGGGCGTTATGTACAACAAGTTTAACTCTTGGTACCACTAGAGCTCTGATGTAATTCTCGACCCATTCGTCAATGGCATCATTCACAAGCAGAAAGCAACGAGTCACTTATATCCCAAACCTGCATTTTGAAACAGAGTTGTATTCCGGCTCATGCCCTGACGTATATATAGTACATTACAGAGCGATGAAATTTTACCTGCACCTTGTTCCATTGCAAAACCTCTGCCATGTGATGGTGGTAGAACGGGTCATGGAAGAATATACATGCATGATCGAGATATATAACTAACGACCGTTTCTGTAAGTAACATCATGGGGACGAGGCCTAGCTCTCATCATCGTTTCATCGCTGTGTTTAATCAATTCAGAAAGTCTCCATGGTTTCTGCCACTTCCATTTGAATTGTAAAAGCCACTGATGATGACTCCTCTTCCACCTCCATAGTTTCCCACCATGTCCCACCAGGGCTAATTTCTTCATCGACAACTGACCAATAGGTACCCTCTGCACTTCAACAACACTCGTTTTATTACGGATGAGCAGAAAACTGAAAAAATCATCTTCTGAACTGAATCGATGAAATTCAGGTTAATAAGGTTCGGTTAATTTTATTAAAAATTGGTTCAATTTTTTTTTTCGGTTTAGTTAATAGTTGAAGTAACTGAAATATTATTTATTTTTAGTAGTATGATTTTTTATATATTTATAAATTGAACATTACATTATGAAAATTTTACATCCATAAGTGTTTATGTCATTCTTTATCATTGATTTTTTACATGTGATTTGTGCACTTTTTTTTATTTTTTTAATAGATGTCTAATCAAAAACAAGAAAGAAATTTCACAATTCAACCCTAAAATCTTCAAAGTCAAAAAGGAAAACAATGATAATACAATTAAGTGTTTGACCGAAAATAATGTCCAAAACTAGAATGCCCTCCCTCACATTTTATGACGAAAACAGGATTCTATGAGAGAGGAATAGGACTCACCTTTCGTGCTTGATCCATGAATGCTGCTGACTCTCTAACTGATCCATTAGCAATTCCGGCTGTATATTTGAGTTGTTTTTGTGCTGGGACGGGAATTGGAGACAGAGAAGGACTCATTTCATCAGCCATATGTTTGTGAGAGTTTGACTGAATCAGCATAATAGATTAGCGACAAGTAGAAACTAGAATGAGAAGTACGGTTAAGAGAAAGGACGTAATAAAGAGACATGAATGAAAGTGATCATACTGGTGGTGGTGTGGCCAAAGTAATAGAAGCAGCTTGATCTCTACATATTATTAGCTCCTTCTCAACTTCCTTTCGTCTAAGTTCACTTTGTCGCAATAAGCCTACAAGTTCCTTAATCTGTTCTTTCATCTCTTTGATTTCTGTTTCCGTTTCCCACAATTCGCACCTGTTGATGACATAATTTTGATGAAAACGTTGTAATTCTCCAGGGAATGTTCAGATATGTTGTTGCAAGTATTAAGAGAAAATGCAGTGGAAAATGTTAATGTCTCTGGTTGTGATTCGAGAGAACGGGAAGGAAAATACTTTAGAGACATGCAAAATATATAGTCCAAGAATTGCAGATTCGGTTTTGTCTCAACTCTGTAGACCGTGTCTAATTGCAAAATAAATCACAACATTTTCACATTTTTTCAATTACAACATATGTTAGTGAAAATTGCAATTTGATTCACAACCTTCAAAATTGCTGCAATTCTATCACATGACTATTTTCCAACAAGTCTTGCTGATGTGACAATTAAGAAATTGCAAAAAACTAATAACAAAAGGTCATGAATTGCCGGAAAATAGTCAAATGATGCAATTGCAACAATTTGAAAAGTCACTGGGAATTTTAAAAACATGAAAAAGTCCCTGTACTATATATGATTACGCAAACAAGACCAAGTCCCGAGATTTTTGTGTTTCAACATAATACAAATACAATCTTAGCTTGTTCCATGGTTGAACAAGGTACCTAGGTTTGTGATTAAAATAGACGTGCTAAAGGACGAGTTTCCTATTCTTATGTTTCATGTGTAATACATTCTGATATATTGTGGAAGACTAAATAGGATTAGTGTTGTTTAAAGGGTTAATTGCAAACAAAAATCATGACATTTTCAAGTTTTCCAATTACAGTATATGTTTATAAAATTTACAATTCGATACACAAGACTTTTTGTTATTATTTCAATTTCATAAATTGGCACGTCAGCAAGACTTGTCAGAAAATAATCATGTGATAAAATTGCAACAATTTAAAAAGACATGTACCGAATTGCAAATTTTAAAAACATATATTGTAATTAAAAAACGTGAAAAGGTTGTTATTTATTTTACAATTAACCCGTTTAAAAGGTTTGATGGCATGCTGTAAACATTTAAAGATAGAAAAAAGGGGTAGAGGAAGCTAATTGTGTGTACCTTGCATCACCAAGACTATTGAACATGTACTGGAGTAGGCTTTTGGCATCCCCCATAGAACGCAACTGGTTCCAGCGGCCACGACTACTGATGCCACGTTCACGTTCTTCAGCTTCAGAAAGCTGTGAAGCCATTGCAACGAGTGAATTTGATGAAATATTGAGCATGCTTTCAAGAGAAGCAATTCTCGACTTTCGTGCACTTGGTGATAGTGAAGATGCCCTGATAACAAAACATGAAAATCAATTATTTCAGAAAATTTTATGGATATTTAAACTTGAAATATCATGTATCTCTATGCTTTATTATTACACAAGTACATAAAATATTTTAACACTAATATAGAACCTTGCGTGTAACGCGTGATTTTAATACTACCTCCATTTCGCAATAAGAGTATTTTTAGACTATTCCCGCCCCCCTTCTTTCCAATTTACCTCCCCCTAAAGATCTCTAAGAATTTTAATTAAGATTTTTTTATTATTCACCCCTCATATCTTTCCTATGTCATAAATAATGAATAGGATTTTAAGTCATAATTTTGTAAACATTTATGTTTAAAGTAAAGAAATGAGTTGGCTTGTGTGTATATGTGGGTCCAAAAGTAATGACATTTTGTGTAAAATTGTGGATAATGTGGGGGTAGAGTTTATAAAAGGTTTTGGTGTGAAAGTCATTGTGGTATGTCCCCGAAAAAAAAAATGTGAAAGTTATTATGGGACGAAATGAAGTATTAATCTGCAATGAATTAAGGAAAGGAAAGAGAAATAGGAGAGGAGAGAGAAGAAGAGAGATAAAGATTGATTTAAGGGTAAAATTGTCTAAAATTTAAGTTTCTTAATTTTTTTGTACATTGCTATAAACTCTTTGGGAAACAGATGTGGTAAAATTATTGCATGTTACAGATATCAAATACTAATATTACAGTCAAATAATATATGGCAGTTACTCACCATAATTTAATTTAACCTTATTCATTCTATTGAAAAAAGAAGGAATTTACGAACAAAAATAAAAAATCAGAGACACTTCAAAGAGAACACGAAGACATACTCCAGAAAGAAAGGTTCTAAAATCAAAGAAGAGATAAGATTTACTGGAGAGGACAAATTGAAAAAAGATATTAACATCTGATTTTCAACAATTAAAATTAGGATGAAATCAATTAAATTGATTGAGCCAGCTTTTTTTTTTTTTTTTAATGATTTTACATATTAATGCCACATCACATTATAGTGACACATCCATCATTATCAATACACCAAACTCACTATTTACTAGCCACTTAATCACACATATGAGAATGAACCAGAAATCGACACATAAGCAGTAGGAACGGAACTCCCTATCAGTACATAGGGGTAAATATATGTGTTCATCCAAATAGAGTGAGATCCCGTTCAAAATTTACCTGGAAACACCATTTTTTCCTCTAGGAGGACTGACGCCGTTTGAAGCAAATTCATCAACTTGTCTCAAAACAGCTAACTCTTCAGCCAATGCAGCTCGTCTGGACAAGAGTCAACAAAGATTTTACAAAATAATATCACAAGTTGCATGGGTATATCACACATAAAGGTGACAACAGAAAAGTTGAGAACAACATACACTTGGCTTTGCTTTTCATACTCATAACGAACTTCATGAACGTTCACCATAACTTCTAGTTCATGGTCAAGCCAATGTTGCAACGACTTTTCATTGTTCTGGAAATTGAAATCGTGTTTGTCCTCATTGGGGAAAAAATAAAGATATGCTGAGCAAGAGAATCAGTAAGGAAAAATACCTGCCCATTCACACCATTTCCATTGCTACTCACTGTGAAAAGATGCACAGTTAGTATAAATGTAAGTGCTGTTTTTTAGAAACAGTTTTCTTAACAGGGAACAATTGAGTCTCCAATCAAATTTATTCAACATTGTCTAATCTTGGGAATTACTTGTATGAAAACATAACCCATATCCAAGAAAAAACACTTACCAGAGTTTTCTCGAGCTGAAGGTTTACGTGCTTCTAGCAATTCTTTCAACCTCTTGGTAGCCACTGCAGCTTCTTCAGTCTTTCTTTGAAGAACCTAAAATTGAATTGAGTCAGGAGTTATGTTCCATCTTTTGACATGGTTCATCTAAAAAAAGGGTAGTCCCCTTTGTAGAACTATCTTTCAACTTAAACGAAGAGAGAATCTATCATTTTAACCGGAAAAAAAAAGTGTTTTTAATTTCAATATAGGTTGACAGGAACATGTGTGCCTGTATGTTGGATACCAAAATTTTACTAATTTCTCAACGGAGAGGTATAAATCTTAAAAATATCAGAAATCAATATGCGCAGCTTTTTCGGATTATTATTGTAAAAACAAAATGAGGCAACATATTACATATAACAGTGCTCATAAGTATCCAAATAGATTATTCTAAAGAATTGCACAACTCCACAAAGATGATATATTATAGGTACGTTTGCTAGCCATTTACTGGTGATAAATGCCAATAAAGTAACACTTCTCATATACATCATCAGCAAATTATGTTAGGGGTGGGCACAAAACCTAAAAAATCAAATTTCCGAACCAAACCAATGATTTTCGGTTAATTTGGTTGAACAGTTCAGTTGAAATTTTTCAAAAATTTCGGTTGAACGGTTCGATTCAATTTTAAACCAAACCGACCAAACTAATTTATATAAGTTGAAAAAATATAATTATTTATTTTTTACAAGTATTATGTAATTTTAAGGATTTGTAATGACTTATTTTTTTGTGGGATTTGTACTGTTTGTGATTTGAAACTTTAATGAACTTGTTAGTTTGAAATGTTTTTTTTTTTTGAAGTCTCGATATCTGGTCCAATGACCAACTAATCTGAGGAACCAATCCCACCGTCCACTTGCTTGCAAGGGCCCCGTTTAAAGCCAGAGCAAAGCTCTGTATTCGTATTTGGATTGTGAACTTTTGAACTAGTGATTTGAATTCGATTTTTAGTGTAAATATGTTTAATTGCTGAAAATAATATTTTGTGTAGGAATTTCGGTTTTAAAACATTTTGGTTCGGTTTCATTTTTAAAAAATTCAGCTATTTTGGTTTGGTTGAAAAGGTCCAGAATAGAACTGAGGGCAACATAAATACAAGAACAAAGAAATTATGGTCAAATTAAGTTTTTTGTTTATGGAAGATACCATTACCCATATTTTGGAATTTGAACCTAAAAGCATGGGTGACACACAAGTAATAAGCAATGTCCTCACCATTTTTTGGCGCTGATTTAGAGCTTGCAATTTATGTCTCTCATACTCATTTTTTCTTCCCTCCTTTCGTAACTGCAGTGAACATAATGTGCCAAAGTAAATTAAATGGAAACAAATAATTCAGAAGTTAATACCATCGATGGAGTTATCATATACAGTATATCAAGGCAATATACAAGCAGTGAAAATTCCATCCAAAATGGAATTTTCAGTAAAATAGTTTCTACTGTAAACTAGCAAGGACACTCACCTGCAGTAATTCCTTTTCTCGAGTTGCCTTCCATTGTCGAAATTGTTCAGCTTCTTGCTTTATCTTTTGTTGCAATTGAACCTATAACACTAGAAAATATCAGAGACGTACAGGCCGAAATAATATTAGAAAAAGGGTTAATTGCATGAAAATCTCGAGCTTTTCACAGTTTTTCAACACGTGTATTTAAATTTTGCATTCGATACACAAATTTTTTTATTTTTGCAATTATTTTGTATGACTATTTTCTGCAAAATTACGCTGACGTGTCAACCAAATTGTTTTTAAATTGCATATAAATTCACGACCTTTTGTTTTGTTTCAATTTAATCACAACCTCTTTTTTTATTTTTTTTGCAATTTCATAGATGGCAGGACTTGCCAGAAAATAGTAATGTGATAGAATTGCAACAATTTGAAAGGTCGTGTATTGAATTGCAAATTTTAAAACATATGTTGTAATTGGAAAAATGTGAAAAGGTTGCAATTTAGCTTGCAATTAACCCTTAGAAAAGTGAAGTCTAATGTATATCCAACAAAGACAAAAAAAAAATGTGACCTTTTGTGCCTTAATGTATTGTATTTCCCCTTGTAACTTAAAAGCAGCATCCTCACTCTTCTTCTTCTGTTTAACAAGTTGAACCTGATTCTCTTGTTTTTTCTTAAAATCCTGTATCTGTTATGCCAAAAAAGGTCAAATATCTAAGAATAATGAAAAATGCAACAAACTGAAGGTAATTTAACGAGAGATTACATAAAATGCAAGAAAGGAAAATGAAGAAACCTGGGCTTCAAGCACTTTTAGTTTCTGGGCATGCATGTCTTGGAGTTTGTGTGCATGTCCATCGGAATTAGCAGAAAGGTTTTCAACTTCTGCTAACAGTTGATCTCTCTCACACTGCATCCATTACAATCAGAGAAGAGATTATCAAAGATTGAGAATATAGTACACAAATGTCGAAAATATACACAATTTTCTGATAGTGAGACCTTCACAATCCTCTTCTCCTCCTCGAGTTCCAAAATTCTCTTCCCAAAGTGATGTTTCAGCGCTGTGGTATCATAGCCTCCAAAAAGTTTCATTTGTGACTGCAATATATTTTATAGCATAACAGAAGTCAATTCGTCTAAATCAATGTCATGAAATAACATTTCAATAAATATTACGAGGGAAAGAAAATCTAAAGTTACAATCTAAAATGTTAACGATAGTATAATACTGATGCCTCCTCTAAACTCATTTGCAAATTTATTAAACAATTTTTTTTCTTCCTAGTGAAAAAGGAAAGAACATGAAAACTGTTATAGGAGTTAACAATGAGAATATGAGAATTTATAAAACCTCCTTCTGCTCCAACTGCCGATTTAACTCATTCAATTCTTTATCCATACTATTTTGGAAATGGGTATGCTCCAACTCTTTTGCTGTATCTTCATCAATATCTCCAGAATCACCTGCAACTGCAAGAATTAATATTTCAATCCCTCAATCATGCAATTACTCCTAAATGATGTTAGTGTTTTTATTTTCTGTCTAATTAAATTCATGTTTATATCAAAAAGTTTAAAGCTACTGCTTCTAACAGAGAAACATACAGCTTTCACTCATTTCATGATCAGGTGACTCCATACTTTGCAATCCTCTCTTGAGATATTCACTTTTTGTGGCTTCATACACCTGAGAAATTGAAGTCATGAGTTGTTACGGATTTAGTTTCTGTTTTACACCTGCACATACGGTCATCATATTTGAATTGATATGGAGTAGTTTATTAAAGGAATTAACATACTTTAGTTTTAGCTTCATATTGCTCCACGCGATCACCTTTGTTGCGAACTTGACTAAGTTCCCGAGATAAGTCCTCATTAGTAGCCTCAAGCCAAGCAACCCTATCCTTAAGTACCTGCACGTCTTAACCCCAGTTAAAGATCCTACTCTATAATTTTCTGAGAAATCACACAATGTTTGTTATGGGATTTTAAAAAACCAGTTTTAGGATTTGCAAATCTAAATCCGGTTCTACTTCGTGATCTTGAAATCCTGTTTTAAAAATTCACCACTTCAACACATATAAACCAACTATCACACTTTCCAATACAATTAATTATCTCTCATAACTCACACCCAATCATAACTCACTATCATCCAATCATTACAATCACACCCACAACAATATAAAATTACAACATAATTCACTCGTACACATTGATTTGACATAAAGTTAAATCTCATCCTACTTAAACACACACCTAACAAGTTTGGTAATTTTCAGTCATCAGAAGACTCAATACAATGCAACTATGCAAGTATATTAAAAACTAATACTCCCTCCATCCCACTATAAGTTTTCCACTTTCTTTTTATGGATGTCCCACAATAAGTTTCTCATTCCATTTTTGGAAAATTATTTTTTCTCTCCCAATCACATCACTTATACTTTATCTATTATTTTATCATACTTCATCTCATACTCATCTATTATTTTCTCTCTCACCATCACATCACTTGTACTACATCTATTATTTTATCATATTTCTTAATCAAAACACTCAAAAGAAAAAAGAAAGGAGAAACTTATAATGGGACGGAGGGAGTATTAATCTTTTTTAATTCACCAGTCCAAGGATTACAAGAAAATTTTGGAATGGAAATACATAACCCAAGAATAATCTTCTTATGCTGACCTGAATTTCATCAAATGAAACTCCTCCACCACGGGCACAAAGTTCTGCTTGTAGGTGTTCTAACTGTTGACGCATCTTCAGCATTTCATTGGATATTGGATCTCTATTAATCTGGTCATTAATAATCAAAGAATCATTTGGACAGAACTACCCTTCATCTATATATGCTAAAAATTCCACACTGACATATGGGAGAGGGCAAGAGAGTAATTGGATAACTTACAACAGGTTTGTTCTGGATATTACGAGCACGATTAGCATACTTTAGAGTGTTCAGAGTTTCTTCGGCATTTATGTCAGCAGGACTAATGCATGCTGGAAACATGAGTAATATGTCAAGCTTTTGAATACAGTTAAGAAAATAAGTATAAGCAAGCCTTAACATTGCTGAAATATTGATGGACTATATATGATCATAAATAACATCATTCCTGTGATCAAACCTACAAGAAAATAAAGATTACCTATCATCACTGTTCTGCTATTCCCACCAAGAGAATCCTGCAAACAATCAAATATTTAAGAATTTAAAATTTTGAGAAATGAGCTGGAAACATTAGCTACGAATTAAGGAAATATTTGGAAAATACATTATTTAAGAATGAAGGTACGTCGAACCTGCAGTAGCCGAGTAAGTTTACTATCCCGATATGGTACATGAACACCTTCTTTTCTCTTTTTCTCGTCACCAAGTGCACTTATAACATTACCAAGTGCAAGAAGGCCTTTATTAATGTGTACTCCTGTATAAACAGTTTGAATATAATTGTAACATAAAAGAAGCATGAATAGGTCTCTGTGAACCAGGTTCACGTGAACTCTCTTCTTTAAAATAATATTGTTTAGTATACGAAGTAATACAATTTAGCATATGAAGTATCATGTTTTAAAAACTGCTTGATGTTATGTGTCATTCTTCTCAAAATTACTAAACCGTGATACTTCATACGTGCTAATCAATATAACTTCGCATAGTAAACAGTATAGTTGAGTTCACCGTAAAAATTCTGTGAACCATATTGCAAATAACAGTATGTTATCGTAATTACCTTCCTTAAAACGTAGACCATTAGAACCTGTTCTTTTGGCACGCTCTGAACCAGCAAGATCCACTAAATGCAACTTGGCACACAGATATTCTTCAGTCACACAGTCATTTAGATTGGTGTCACTAGAAACACCTGGATGAAGCTTACGCATTTGCTCCATTGTGATGGTGAATATGGCATGAGAGCGACTGCGAGAAAGAGGACGAATTATTGCACTCCACAACAACTTAAAAAGATATACAAAAGTAAACTAAATAGGAAGATGGAATGGCTCAAGTTCACCCATTCAAAGAATATGACAGATTATCATCATCAGATATTGAAAAATCAATTTTTTAGTTATGAGTGGAAACCTGACTTTACTAATAGTAAAAAACATCTTACATGTGTAAGAAATTTAAGCACACTTTTTAACTATATAATCTTCAACCAATTCTTGACTTGCAAGAAGACATCACCTCAAATTTATGATGAGGTTATAAAATGAGGGGTGTAAGTGAGACAGGCCAGCTCATGAGCTACTCATGCTTGACTCCCAAAAAGATCAAAATCAACTCGAATTTAATCGAGTCGAGCTTGAACTCAGTATTACTAGGCTTGTTACGCTCGCAAGCTTAATCAAGTTCACATAATTTTACTATTTTACCCATAATTTTCCATTGAATCAAGCTCGAGTTCAAAAGAATGGAGCTCGATGGAGTTCGACATCGAGACGGGTTTCAAGCTTCGAGTTTTTCAATCGAGTCAAGTTCAAGCTTGACACTGCTCGACTCAGATCATTTACACCCCTAGTTGATATGCTAAAAAGGCTCAATAGTATGAATGCTATTTCTACCTCGACTGATTGTTCATGTTTGTACTCCCAGTAGCCCTGCCAAGCGATCCTTGCTCCAGACAATCAGTCATTTCCTTGAGTGTTTTCACACTGCACTCAGTAGATCCTGCAAGTGTAATTACACCATTTGATGTTTCACGTATTTGAATTGATGGTTTCCCAGGGCTGGTTACTTTTGCAGCATGTCCTATCTCTGCCTTACTAACAGAATTGGATTCGAGCAGGTCTCTTACTTCTTCCTTGTGAATCTTCACATGAAAATTTAAGAAAATTTTAAAATATCAGTCCTGCAATATCATGCAATGCTAAATTCAGAGTCACATTGAAAAAAGGTCTTTATGCTCCAGAAGCATATTAACAACATAAAACACATTGGAGGCTAATGATGTAAAAAGAACTGAATTATCTAAATAAATATACTGTCTTGACCAGAAGAAGAATTGATGACTCAAGTAAGACTCTGGAGTCTGGGGATAAGAATAGATTATTAGTCAGCATTGTTAATTAAATTTGACTACTGTAGTGAATCTCAATTCATAGATATTAGTCAACATTGTTAATTAATTTGACTTGTGTAGTGAATCTCAATTCTAAATTCACACCATTTGGAGGCTAATGCAATGTCTCAAACCGTTGCATTAACGGAAACCTTATTTTGATCATTAACATTTTTTTAGATAGAAAGATGTTAATAGAACTTTGATATATCTATAGGTTATTGAGTGTGGTTAAAATACTGCACCAAAAAAAAAAAAAAAAATAGTCAAGGCTTGTTGGAGATATGCTGCCAAACAGAAGCACAAGCATGTAAATTAACATTGGGGATATTGATGTTACATCGTACACCGTATAAATTATGGAAGACCTATAAGGACGATTAAACGAACCTCAATGAAGGAAACATGCAGTTGAAATTCAATTTCATGCTTGAGGGCTTCAATCTTGCTAAACAATGCATTCATAACTTTGGGAATAAGTCCTGTTTGGCGTCCATCTTTGAGACCGGTACCCATGGTGTACGTTTTTCCCGACCCAGTCTGCAGAACATCAAAGTTCAAAACATTCAGATAACAGACTAATTGCAGAATAGATTATGGAATCGATTCTCATTTCGGCATTATTAGCTGTTTTTTTTTAATTGCTCATTATACCTGTCCATAAGCAAGCACCGTAGCATTATACCCTTGAAACAGACCATCAACAAGAGGAGATACACACTCATCGAATATTGTGGTTGAGGGGGAAGCTGTGCTTCCATAAACGTGATCAAATGTAAACGAATGGGTGCCAATTTGCACCTGCAGCACAATTGTATACAGCACTAAAATAAATGACAACTGATGAGGGAAATAAACACAAATATGGATTGTGCTAACAGAACAGAAATATAAGATACATTGCTACATTAACAAGTAACCACTGTGAACAAGCCATAAAGTAAATACATAAGAAAAAGAAAAAATTAACCAAAAGAATTGGAGAATATTATTCTTTGAGTTACATAAATTGCACCACACAATAAGAAAATAAAACTCATTTTTTTGTTTTCGGGAGTAAATCATATTCCTGCAAGCTAAACTGAGGCATCAGATACTGAAGATAAAGAAACACCATCTCACGACACCTCCTCTGTGTCCCCCACCCAAAAAAGAAGAGAGATAAAGAGAGAAGAAGAACAAAGAGGAATGATAAAGGCCCAAAGGATGCTTCAATTATGCAATAGACAAAGGTTTCCCAAAAATAGACTCCATGAGTTAAATAGATAGCACAGACATTCTTCGTGCTAATCTGAACGGAAATTTAAAAACACAAAAAAATGCTTGGAAATAAAATCACATCACTCTGACTCAGCCAGAATAAAAAAATCCAATTATGCATCTAAAGTTCTTCATCCTCCTATCAAATCCCCAAAGTTACACATATTGCTGATTAAATTCCCAACTCGTCATTTGATGGCAATAATCAAGCTAAAACAGAGCATGCATGGTCTCCAAATTTAAGAAATCAAAGTCAGTGAAAATCTCATAAAACTAAATAGCATCAAATAACTTCCAGATCTTCAATAAGTCATTAGCTCCAAGTGAATAAACTTGACCAGACGAATCTAGCACTAACCAGAGCACCAGAACACTTGTTTTAACGAGTAAAAAAAAGGGGAAAATACGAACTAACATTGAGGAATCAAAGTACCTGAGGTTTCGCAGGTACTATAGATACACAATCCTTACAGCCTTGAAGCCTCTCATCTCCAACCAGAGGCCTTATGTGAACTGCCACTTTGACGCAACAATCCTCCGCTGAAGAAGTAGCTTCCATTGTGACGATTGACGAACACTCGCTATTTCGAACCGAGGAAATTTAGAGGTTATTAATGGTGATTTTACAAACAGTTAACAGAAATTTCACTGGCAGAAAATGATGCAGCTACTAGAGAGAGACGGGAGAGTGCCAGCTACACTCTTATTTTGTTTTCTTGGTGAGAGAGAAAGCGAGGAGAGAGAGAGGGGTAGTTGAGAGAATAGACGTACGGAGCATATTGCATATACCACTGCGACTGCGACTGCGTGTTTAGTACTATTTTCCAATTTTTCTATTTATTTATATTTTTATGCCAAACGGTTAGCAGTGGCAGTGTGACAGTATGTATGAGAGTAGAAGCCCACCTTAACAAACTTCAATTTTACTTTCTACTCTCTCCCATAAATGTTTTCATAAAATTTTGCTCACACCAATTTATGTTTATTCTATTTAAATATTTAACTTTTGAATATTTTTTTACTCTATTAACAAAATTGAGTATTTTTTTTACTCTATTAATAAAATTGAGTATCTATCAAATTTTACTGGACAGAGGAAGTAGCATACAAAATAAGAAAAATGTGTAATAAGAGAAGTGTTAGAGATAATTTTGTAAATTTTTATGAAAAAGGTAAAGTAAATAATTAAATTGATTATAAAAGTAATGTCATTTTATGTAAATATATGAATATTGCAAGTGTGGAATTTATGAAAATGTTTCTTTTTTTTTTAGAAAATGCAAACAATTGTGGAACGGATGAATAATAAAATAGTGCAAATAATTGTAGGACGGATTGAGTATTGCATACTTGTCATATTAAAAGGTTTCATACTAATTTGTATACTAAAAAAAAGTTACTTCATCCGTCTCATAAAGATAGACACGATTTTCTTAATCGAATATTTTAAATTATAGCCACATTCCCTCTTTTACTTAAATATTAAATATTTTATTGATAATTTTACGCATAACTAAACTTACTTCATAATTACGCATTAACATTGAATTATGAGTAATTAAGACTAGATCGTTTTGGAATTTACACCATGTTTATAGAATATCAAAGGTAAAATAGATATATTAGTTAAACTTGACCACACTTATTGATTTTTTCTAATCTGTGTGAAAACTCAAATGTAGACGGATGGAGCATTTATAACTTACATTCTCAAAATATACACATATTTACTTGTATGTCATTACTTTTTCACACGCAATCTACTTTTTTTTTTACATTAATCATAAAAGTTTATGAAATATCACTCATTACACATTTTTTAAAATGTGTACAACCCAAAATTAATTATGATTTTGTATTCTTTTTTGTTTGACCTTCAATTTACTTTAGTATGTATAATGTCAATATTATTTATTATAATGTGTGAGAGATAAAGTAGAGTTTTTCAAATTCAAGATTATTTTTAAAATGACATATTTGAAAGTTTATATGTAAAATTCAGAATTTTATGCACTATACAATATACATAATGTTTTATTGGTTAATTACAAATTAAATCATCATCTTTCGCTTTATTCCAATTTAATCTAAACTTTTGAATATTTGTAAATAAAATCATCACCTTTAAATATTGTTGCAATTTAAGCTTTTTGACAACCTTATTTGTGTCTGAATTTGACGTTTTTAGATTATATCGAAATTAAAAAAATGTTGTTTCAGTAAGGAAATGTAACAGCAGCTAGTCACATTAGATTTTAGCACAAATGAGACTGTTATGAAGTCTAAATTGCAACAATATTTAAAGATGATGATTTTATTTGTAATTATTTAAAAATTTAGATTAAATTGCAATTTTAAAAAATTGTGATTTAATTTACAATTAACCCATGTATGATTGGTTTGTGTCTTATGCGGGAAAAAAATGATACATAATTTTGGAATGGGAGGAGTAATATCTAACATAATTAATGCGTTAATACAAAAGAGAAACGTATTATCGGAGTACTTATTTATAGGCAAATTTCTACTTCATATTTAATGCGAACTATGAATATTTAAGGCATGCAGTAATGATGGAACTTTATCTTGGCACAATCTAAAATTAAAAGATAATAATAATAATAATAATGGCTTTTGTAAAAGGAAAAATGTATTGTGAAAATTTATTGTGTCAATTAATTTCAATGTATACTTCATTAGTTTACAATTAAATGATATTTTATCACCATATATTTGTATACTGTTAAATAATGTTTTAATTTTGTTTTTTACAATTTCTTTCAATTTTATCCTCCTTTTTCACATTAGAAAATACTCATAATTTCTAACTTAACTTTAGAAATTATAGAGAGATTTCTAAAAGTTAGGAGAAAACTAAAATTATGAAATGTGGTAAGATGATTATTCATTAATTAAGGATAAATTTGATAAATACATATCTTTATTAATTCAAAAAATAAAAAAAATGTAAACATCATTTATTTGTGAACGGATTGAGAAATAATTAATTTTTAATTAATGTATAAAGTAGATTGGTTAAAGTTATGATAGGATTTTGTGGAGTCTATTTATAAATAAAATGAATGACAATTTAAGTAAATAAGTGATGGTAGGAGAGATAAAATAAAATAGTGTGAATAGATTCAAAAAGAAAACAAGCAAAATGAAATTAAATGAAAAAGAAAAAAAAAAGTAAAGATACTGAAATCGAACTGAGGAATTTAGGAGATCACGTACAAAAGAAAATGCTTTTGAAAGTGAATTTCAAATATTAATATACCGATTTGAGTGCACACAAGTATGATTTCAGTACTATTATATATAATTAGATGTAATAAGATTTATGTGGTTGTATGGAGATTTGGGATTTCAAAAGAATAAAAATGTTACAAAGACTCATAGTCCTACACAAACCAATATGGAGCAAGTAAGACTCACCAACAATGATTTATATGTAAGGTTGTAGAAGTTAGACTAATCGGTACTTGGGTGGATTGGTGTCGCATAACGCCAAGTAGAGCCGTCAAAATGGGTTGGGCCTATTAGATCAGTCCGCCCCGCCTCTAATGAATTGATAACACGCCTGGGCTGGACTGCGTTCTAATATGAATGCAGAAACTATTGTGTGCCTTTTTTCTAAAAATGATTTTTTCCAAATTTGTAACCTCCATGTAGCTAAGACGTTAATGTATCTAGACACTCCTAGTGTCCAAATTCGTGTAATTTCACAAATTCAATTCAGAATTAAAATGGTTAGGTCAAAGCTCTTTAAACCATTCGACATGGGCTACTCTCTCACACTTTGGGCCACCCACGACATGAATTGGGATGCTCTAAATTTCGTATAAGTGAAGCCCAAAACTTTAAAGCTCTAAAAAGACAGATGAACCCCATACCCAAGTCCAAAGTCCAATTATCAAGATCTAAAGGTTAAGACCCACGAGCTCAGCCGAGCACGACACAGCCGGATGGACACGCGACACGTGTGTGCGTGAGTGTGGCCTTTTGGATTGCTTTATAACCACTATACTAATTTGAATTCTCTTGACTAACTCCTACTAATAGGAAGTTGATTAATTCTCACATTAATCAATGTGTGATAGTTATTAACAATAATCTCAAGACAATACTTTATTTCTAAAGCGTACTTGACATCTCAACTTCGTATATTAATTTATCACCCATCGAAATTAATTTTGAGATTTTAAATATATTACGATCATTTACTTTGAGGGTAGAATGATCCTACGAAAATTAATTTCCCATAAATTAAATTATAATGCTCTAATTTATTTATAAAATTAATTACCTATTAATTATTAATAAATTGATTAAAAACCAACTTCTCCAACAAACCCTCACATGAGTGGAAATTACTACCTATAACCATGTAAACTTGCAATCCAGTCCTTTTGAGACACTATTGCATCTAAAAATGTGTCTTGTGGACTTAAACCCTCTGTAGTCAAACACCGTCGAGTACACCAGCGACTTAGTGGACACAATGCCTCGAACTATTCCCCCTTTGTGTGTATCGAAACAACAATGTAGACAAATATGCCTCTAATGTGTTTCGTTCTCATGTTTTTGTCTGTTTTTTTGCCATACACAACATCCTTTGAGTTCATAAGTGTTATTTTAAAGCGGCCCTCGCTTCTCACTTATATAGGTGGTCCCCCATAACAAATATTTCGTTGTACTCTACCTCTCGAAGGTCTTGAGAACCATAAAATACGTTTTCCGATTCAATTGAATTGTCTAAAAATTGTCGCAGAACGTCGTCCTTTTTGTAGTGATTGTGCGTCGTACGTGCAGGGGTGGAGCTAAAACTAGAGGTTAGGGGGAAAGAAATTCTAATAACAAAACATTAACATATATATAATGTTAATATTTAAGTATATATTGTATTTACAACATTAATTATTAGGTATCTCAAATACATCAATTTATTTTTAATATATTATATATATTGAGCATTTTAGAATTAAACTTTAAAGTTGACTTTTAGTCAGAAAAAAATTTAGTTTGCATAGTGTCATTTAGTATTGAAAATAAGAAAAGTGAAGTAGTGAAAACCCAAATTATTGAAAAATGAAGACATTGTTCATTTATTTTGTTGATTGTGATGCATTTTTTTTTCCCTAATCAGGCATTTTTTTTAACAAATTAACCCCATTTTATTTGTTATTTTGAGACTCATTAATTAAAAAATTACGGAGTACATAATATTCCCCACGTTTAATTTTTCAAGAAATAATAAAATGATGTTTTTTAACTTTGTTCTTCTCTTATTTTTTGTGACATGTTCATATAACAAGATACACAATCAATTTTTTTTATTTAATTAATACTACTTGATGATATAATAGTCGTATTATACAAATAATCATTGTTATTAAATAACTTTTTTAATCTGTGTGAAATTTTAAAAGTGACATATAATTAAGTGGTACGGGGAGGGTCCCTTCGTCCCACTATAAGTTTCTCACTTTTCTTTTATGGATATCTCACTATAAGTTTATCATTTCATTTATTACATATTATTACATCACTTGTACTTTATCTATTATTTTTTCATACTCATCTTTTATTTTCTCTTTCATCATCACATCACTTATATTACATATATTATTTTATTATATTTTTAATCAAAACATTCAAAAGAAAGAGGAAACTTATGGTGAAACGGAGGAGTGAGTAATAATAGTTCAAAAAGTGTAAAATATAAATATCTTGGGATCTATTTTTCAATTAACATAAACAAAAAAAAATTGTTTCATGTTTAAGCATAGATACCAAAAGTGTAATAAAATCTTAGTTTGGGACCACTTGTACAATAAACCCATTACTACATTTGATCATTAAACTTAAACCCATTACTACATTTGATCATTAAACTTATTAATTTAATCTCTAACATATGTACAAATAAAATTTTAAAATATTAATATAGGTGGTGGAGTGGGATGGAGGATGCATGACCCCCTTAGCATAACGTGGCTCTGCGTAGTTTAATATTCCCACCTATTTATAATAGATGGTGTTTTATAATTTTCAATTCAAACTAATTTCATTTTTTCTTAAATTATTGTAAAATAGTTCAATCGGTTATAACATCACTATCTAAACTTAAGATCTTGATTCGAGATGGGGAGAAAAAAGAAAGGGTATACAATATAATTTTAAAAAATTTATAATAACTTAGATAGTAATATTTTTTTAATGTATAGTGCATAATTCTATATCGAGTAATTAATTAGAGATATGGTAAAAGTTATTAATTTTTTTAATATTGGTGCACAAGTTTAAAGTGACACGAATTTTGAATAGGAGAATAAGTAATTCAACTCAATTGAAGTTATTATATATAGGGAGAAGAAAATTGTTTATGCTCGTTTCGTTCTATTGATTATGTTAATCTTTTTAAAATTAATGATTTAAATTCGTGTACACGAATTGATTTTGGAAAGTCGATCTTATTGTTATTATTACGTTATATGCACCGTGACGAATTCAGAAATTTTCGATAAGGGAGCCCGATTAATATTATTATAAAGATAAAATAATACATACTCATTATTTTCATCAAAATTTCACATTATAAAATTGTTAATACGTCACATCTCATTAAATTAAATTGATCGAATAAGTTGACTTTTGCTATGTTTTGATAGAAGTTAATACTCTCTCCGTCCCGTGATAACTTGCACATTTTAACCGATTCACTTTAAAAAAAATTGAATTTAGTGGTGTAGAGTTAAATAAGAAAGCGTATTTTGAGTGATTTGATAAGATATAAGAAGGATTTAGTAGGATGTAAAATAGATTTAGTGAAATGTAAACTCAAAATGAGTGACGATTTAAAAAAAAATGATGTTCGGATATATACATTAATTTTGTGAATTATTTTTATATTAGAAGTGTGCAAATAATTATAAAATAGAGTATTAATTTTAATATGGGTAAAATTATCAAAATACTCTTAACAAATTTACAAAATGAATGGAGGGCTCACTGCCCCCTCTGGCACTATGTAGGTCCGTTACTAATCTGCAGTTGTTACGTAATATTAATCAATTGAATTATATGTATTTTGTTATATTAATATATGGATTTTTATATGATATTGTCGTTAATCGTTTTATGTGTATAAAAGAGAATTCAAAGTAAGCATTTATTTGGAGTCAGATCATTGAATCAAGTGATTAATTATGTCCATATATGTAATTACAAACGAATTAGGTCGAACTAAGCTTTCCTGAGAAGACTAATTCATTAGGCAAAAAAAATTGGTTGTTTTAATAAATGCATGAAACATATATAAAATGTTCATGGATTTGACATGTAAACAAACTTCAATTACCATATTATACCCCTAATCTTTTAATTAACAATCCGACAAATGAACATATAACTCAAAAACTAATTATTATTATTATTAAACATGAACTTGACTCTTGAGCAACTGAAGCTAGAAATAAATAATTAAAAATACATTTTTTAGAAGAAAATAAGACAAGTATTATTGCTGAAACCTAAAAAAAATATGAGATGTTATGTCTTTCGTTTTTATTCTAATTCGAATTTCATCATTCAACTCTATACAACTATTTTTAAAAGTATCTATAAATTCTATTATTACATTATATTAATACAATAATACAATATCACACGTCGTTGATTTGACATAAATTTACATCATATATTAACTCAAAATAAAAACACACAATTACTGTTAATCAGAATATTGTAATCTAACATTTTCACATATATTCCAGATCAATTTCTAGCCTCCTACATAATCCCAACATGAACATGGCTCATGCATCACAATATTAGAGTTTACAATTTCACTTAAAATTTAAGCGGTAATATTTGTTTTTTTTTTTTTAATTTCCACCAAAAAAAAAAAAAAAAAAAGGAATTTTGTGACAGTTTTAATCACTTGATTAAATGAACGATTGTGAAATAAAGGAATTTGAACTCCGAATATGAAAAGTTCAAAGCTTGTTAACTTAGAAATGGCGTACAACCAAAGTTTTATTAGACATCCTGTGGAGACTTGAAAAGAAAATGATGTGTATTTAATTAATTTATATTTTTTGTAGACTGATTTGTTTCGTTGGATTAACTAGATCAAAATTATTTACAAATCAATCATTCTGTGAAACGGTGTAATATTAAATAGATTTGGAGATAAATTTAAATTTAATAATCTAAACCACTGATGAACTTATCCATATAATTATTTCTTAATTTGCTAGCATGATTTGGAGTCCAGTTTTTTTTTTTTTTTTTAAATTACCTTTGACTTCATGTATTTTAATTTAATATTAAAATTAGGCCTTGTACATTAATTTTTATGTAACAATGTCGCATTTTTTTATGCATATAATTATTTTTATTTATAAATTATTGAACCCCGAATTTAATGAACATGGGAAGTATATGGACTTAAAAGATGTTTGCAAATGAAAGTGTAAATTTAGACAGAAAATAAATAAATAAATAGAGGGGCCTAAACTGTTCATTAATTCTAATATACTACAATCAATTGCAAACTATACGTACAAATTAAATTCCAAACTTTACCAATTACCATACTATTTTTTCGACAAATTAAATTCCAAACTTTACCAATTACCATATTATTTTTTCTCACTTTCTAGTTGGCAGCTCAGGTGTTTACAGCTTTCGACCATTTTAATGAGATTGAGAAAGCACATAATGATGTGGCTACTTTTATCGGCCGAATCGACAAAGTTCGATTCCCTCGTTCTACTTTTCGAATTTTACATAATGTTTTATTCTATTCAATTATTAATACATGTCTTATTCTATTCAATTATTAATACATGTCGTCTTTATTATTATATAATTTTTTATTTTTTAAGTGATTCATGTTAATAATTCAAATGATGAAATATAATGTGAAACAATAAAATTGAAACAGTAAACCTGTCACATCCCCGATGATTTTAGGGCTTAGATGAAAACACATATTTTTTCTTTTTGAAGGCCAACTAAATAAATTATTGTCTTATCTTAATTTTTTAAGAGGCATATCTAGATAAATTTATTAATTTACAAAAATATTTATAGCGGAAGTAAATATTAAAATAATAACAATTTTGAAAAAGTTAACATCAATCACTTGAAAATTTACTTTAAAGGTAAACTCAAACAAACCAGATGTGACTTTTGTAACATGTGAAGTAATTAAATTGCAGAACACAGTTTTAAAATCTACCCTTAATTACTATTTATGAATCTTTTTTCTCCTATGTGCCTTTCTCAGATTTCTTCAGTTCCATTTTTCTAATTTTCTTAAAATTTACATTTTTTTTTCTCTCTCCCCTTTTTTTCTCTATTCTTTTACAGTTTTCTCTCTCCCTCTCTCTCTAGACACTTTTTTTAATAATTATTTTATTTATTCTTTATACATTTTTATTTTATATTTTTTAAAATAATTTTTTTGGTTCTCTCCTCTCTCTCATATTTCTCTCTCCTAAAAATACAAAGCTTATAGTGAGTAAGAAGACAGGTGTAAACCATTCTTCTTTTCCGTTCTTTGTCATTCTTATCAAAAATTTCTTCCGGCTATTCTTCTCAAAAACCTTACGATTGTTTAGTTTAATTTACTTTTTAATTGTTTTTCTTTGCATCTCCTCACTTGCTGGATCGTGTTTATGTGTTCTCTAATTTACGTAGATAGTGTATTTGTGTTTATGTGTTCTCTAATTTACTTAAATAGTATTTTTTTTTTATGTTTCTGTGTTCTCTAATGAGATGAGAGAAATTATAGTTGGAGAAAGATGAGAGAAAGAAACGGTTAAACAAAATAAAAATCAGAAATTCTATAAAATTAAGAAAATAGAAAATGAGGAGAATTGAGATGACACGTACGCAATAAAAGATTCAGAATTAAATAGTGTATTTTTTTTTATATTTTTGTGTTCTCTAATTAGATGAGAGAAATTATAGTTGGAGAAAGATGAGAGAAAGAAACAGTTAAACAAAATAAAATTGAAAAATAAAATAAAAATCAGAAATTCTATAAAATTAAGAAAATAGAAAAGGAGGAGAATTGAGATGACACGGATGCAATAAAAGATTCAGAATTAGTGTATAATGGTAGATTTATAAATTTTTAAAACGTAAAATCTCTGTTCAAAAGAAAATGAAAATTTAAATACATTTTTAAAATAACAAACTTGAGAATTTTGGGGTGTTACAAAACCTCCTCTTATTCAAATCCATGTCATGTCTTGCATCACATGCTACTTTCTCACCTGAAATTATTCTTATCATCCTTCTTTTTGATCTTTTTCTCTCCTTTCACTATCTCATCCCCACAATTCCAATTCCTTCAAATTGTTTAACAAAATAATATCATTAGGGGTCATAATTAATTAGGACTAATATGGGGTTATATATCAGTTACATATATAGAAAAATTAAATAAATAAAAAATACGTAGTCTTTTTTTTTTAGATATAATGTTATCCCTGGAGACTCTTTTGTTCTTTAATTTTAAAGCAATAATGACATCTGATAATGGTCTTGTATTTATTTATTTTTTGTTTTACGTCGTCCATTAAGTATTAAAATTAATTATATATGTATATTGTTTTAAGAGAAAAATTCATTTTACCGTAATCCAATTTATATCCTTTAAGTTTCCACTTTTTCAATTGGTCCAATTTACGTTATTTTTATTGAAATTTTTTCAAACTCACCGGAATGTGAGGAATAAATTGGGATCCCGGCCAAATAATCAAATTTACGTCCTTTAAATTTAAAAATTAAAATTTAATACATAAAATTTCTAAAAATATCATTAAATTTTTTAAAATATTATTAAAAATTCGAAAATATCATTAAAATTAAAAACTATAAAATGTGTAAAATAAAATTCAAAATATCTTATTTAATTTTTTTAAAATCTCATTAAAAATTATAAAATGTGTAAAAAAAAAAAAAATTATAATTCAAAAAATTGAAAATGTTTTAACTTAAAATTAAGAAATTCAAAAATCTCATTAAAAATTCCAAAAATCTCATTAAAAATTTTAAAAATCTCTTTAATTTTTTTAAAATGTGTAGATTAAATATTAAAAATTATAAAAACCCAATAAGAATAATAAAAATTATTAATATTTTATTAAAAATCAGACTTGATTCAAACTCATCCCCATTAAAGTTTTTCTCGAACTCCTAAATTGTTTTGTATTCCAGGCCTTGATTGATTGTAGAACCGTGTCAAATTCATTTTAATGAGTTTTTTAGAATTAATGTATAATTTTTTATTTTATTTTAAACATTTTTAAAATTTTAATTTATAGATTTTTTATATTTAGGATTTTATGTTTTTATGAGATTTTTAGAAATTTTATATTTTTAATTTACAAATTTTTCAATTTTTTAGAATTGTAGATTTTTTATTTTTATTTTATACAATTTATAAATTTTAATGATATTTTTAGTTTTTAATGAGATTTGTAATTTTTTTTCATAATTTTTTAATTATTAATTTCTAATTTTCAAACGTAAAGGACGTAAATTGGACTATTTGATTGGAATCTCAAATTTCCTGTGAAAATGATATAAATTAGACTTAAAAGGATATAAATTGGACACCCTAAAATGTAAATTGAAAAGGTGAAAATTTAAAGAATATAAACTAGATTAGGCATAAGTTATAGTGGGGCCTTTTAAGGACAGTCCAGGTGTCGCCTGGACTATCAACAGTCCAGTAATCTGATGGCTTATATTTGATGACCTGCTACCTGTTGCATTTGGCGTCGCAGAATCTATCACCTTGCATTGCACTAATTATCGTTTTTTTCGCTCTATCACACTTTTAAATTAAATTTAATAATTTTAAATATATAGTTATAAAATTACAAATTTATCCTCACATGATTAATAAAAAAAATAATTGATAATATATAATCTTTATTTTAATTCTCATATCATTAATAATCATAATAAACAATATATTATCTTTTTTTTATTTAAATGAATTGAATTCTATGTTAAATTATTAATTTTGTTGAATTTTTTACACAAATTTCTGTTTCAGACTTAGGCGGCACATACGATTCTCTTGTTTTCTTCTTTTATTCAAAAATTTCATTGAAAAAGAGCTCCAGGTATGAACAATTCTATATTTTCTACTCAAATTAGTTTCAGTAAATCTAGGTATTGGAAAATTCGATTGAAGAAGAGTTCCAGGTATGAACAATTCTATATTTTCTACTCAAATTAGTTTTGGTAAATCTAGGGTTTAAGATAAATATTTGAATGAATTGAATTCTACATTAAATTATTAATTTAGTTGAATTTTTTATACAAATTTCTGTTTCGAATTCATTACTTAGGCCGTTAGGCGGCTCATATGATTCTCTTGTTTTCTTCTTTTATTTGAAAATTCCATTGAAGAAGAGTTTCAGATATAAACAATTCTATATTTTCTACTCAAATTAGTTTTGGTAAATATAGGATTTTTAGATAGATATTTGAATGAATTGAATTTTAGGTTAAATTATTAATTTAGTTGAATTTTTTATACAATTTTTTGTAAAATTTTGAATTCAGTATTCAAAATATTAATTTGATATTAAAATTTTTATTAAAATTTTCTAATAGCTTTTACATTTATTTTTAACTGTCCAATCATAGTCTTTTTGGAGGTGTACCGGCGGAGTCCACTAATGCTCAGAGGCTGTTTAATTTTATCTTTTATTTTATGCCTTTTAGGTGAATTTTTTCTTCAGAAGAATCCATTTTGTGCGCAGCTTTTAAAATCAGGAGAAACCCTACAAAAATTCCATTCCGATTCCAAACACACGTTAATAAAATAAAATAAAAAAAATATTAGTACGCCTAAAAAGAAAAAGAAGTATTCTCAAATTGTTGATAATATGTAATCTATTACTAGTTTCTTTATCATCTGTATATGAAATGGAGTTGGTTAACTTGTTATGATATGTGATATTGAGATCTCAATTGTAATGGTTATTGATTTTTGAGATTTATTTGAAATTTATAGATATGTCTTCTCAACATGAGAATGATGACACAACTTCATCTAATAATATTTATGATAAAAATGACAATGATTTTTTCATTAAAAGGAAAATGCATCAATTGTGTCGAATAATTTTGAGGAATTTTTTGTTCATTCATTATAAAATTTAGGCATGTTTTATAATATTTTAGGGGCTCAAAATGAAGATGAGATTATCTTGAAAAATTGATGTATTATTTTGTTGTAATTGTTGAAAGAACATTCTGTTATTATTATTTTTTAACATTTGTTATTGTTTTTTTGAACATCAGTTGTAATTGTTGAAAGAAGTCAAAGAACATTCTGTTATTGTTAAATGGGATTTCCTTATCGCCACTTATTTTGTGGCTTCAAACAAATGGGCCTCACGAAGATCCCTACCCTTTGCATCCGCGAATGTTGGACTACAACATTTGGAAAGAAACTTTGTGTATACTTGACAAATTTATTTTCAGCTACTGACCCCAACGTCAGAGATTCATGTGATTGCATAGGGAGAGTGTTGGTTTGTGTCTGGATGCTTCTCAATCTGAAATAGGCACTGAAGAAATTTTGAAGGTAATATGAAATGCCAAAAACACTCTAACTGATGTGACACAAAGTTACTCGAAGATTCCTGAAATTCTTAAAACAATTGGTGAGCAGAATGAAGTTCTAGACCCCATTAGACAGTCCCAAAATTATGGTGTATGTCACTTTTTTTTAATTATTTTTGTATTTCATTTAGTAATCATATTGTTAAGTCATGTTTTTTTTAATGTGAATTAACTAATATATATATATATATATATATATTTATTTTTTTTTAATCAAAAATCTAGGACATAAAATTGGGAGATGCCCAGATAAGAAGAACAATATTGAGCCTCAGAATAAATCATATCTCAATAAAGGCAATGATACTGTCATGTGACATTTGTTTTTATTTTATTTGTGCACGATTTTTTTTTTTTGTTTTTTTTAAATTTAATATTAACCTGAATATATATGTTTTGGGATATGATTTTTTTCATATTATGTGATGGTGTCATATTAAAAAAAGTATATGAAACAAATCAAATACCGTCCATACATCCAAATATTATATTTATTGAATTTTGTGGATTGATTTTGATTTTTTAAAATAAATTTATATATATTATTAAATAAAAATAAATGTTAATGTTTTTTTTTGTTGGGTCAGTAAATGTGACGTTTATACAAAATTGTTTGGCACAAGTAGTACCCAAACAAGATAATGTTAATTTGATCAATCAATTTTGTGTACAAAATTAATTAATTAAATAAAAACAAAACGTTATATTTGGTTGAAATAATTCAAATACTTATCAACAAGATTTTAATTTCCATATTTTATAATATACTTCCTATTTCCTCATATTTTAATATCCATATTTTATAATATATTTCCTCATATTTTAATATCCATATTTTATAATATATTTCCTCATCAAATCCTAATAAATTTCAAATCTGTTATTCATTTGTAAATTATTTGTAAATTTATTATTCATTTGAATCTAGATAAATATTTTTTAATCCACTCTTAACTCTAGAGGTTGCAACATATAATTATCTATGCATGAACATGTTTCAGAAGATACACACTACACACCTACCATGAAAAAAGACTGACCTTTAACTTTTATTTATCGTTGATGCGGTCTAAAAATGTCATTCAATAAGAAGTCGACACGTGTATGGAGGATAGGATAAAAGTGGAAGTATTGGATTATGGAATACTCTCTGGATAAAGAATCTCTCCTGAAAGTCCCTCCGGAGGGAGCTCCACCCGGAGAGAAACATCAGGAAGACTTAGTCTTGATATGAATTGGTAGACCGAGAATATAGGAGAACTCCGCAAGAATCGGTCCAGGTTTGGTGAAAGAAAGACTTCTTCCCTCCTTATCTTAGTGGAAGAAGTCCACTATTATACATTACGAGATCTTTTGAGAGCTTGATCTGATAAATCAAGGACTTTGAGGTCCTTGTGATATACGAAGATTCATATACTGACTTGAGCGTCGGAGTGTCCACACCGGAGACCCCTCCGGTGTGTCTTTTGCAGGTTCCTGGAGGATCATTCCAGAGGAAGCAGTGTACCTGAATTATTTCTAAACATTCGGGAACTTAGATATCCGACTCCGAGGACATCTAATCCGATCGTGCAATTTTTGGCACATCAATCGTCATTACAAAAGACAATAGAATAAGAAATTATCTTATTCGAAACTTTATGGGAGTCGTGTCATCGAAACACTCAATATTATGCTCAGAATAAAAACTTTACTACCAACATTCCTTCCAAAATAAAAATGTGTTCTCAATAATGTAATTTTCAAGTCTGGTAACAATCAATCTAGTTACATTATACAAATCGGACTTTAGGTCAATGTTCGTAAGCAACATTATATGGACACATATTTTTTAGAACTAATCGATGGTCTGAGCATGACGTTTTCCTATAGTTCCATTCACATTTTATAAAATTTTTTTTATTCTGATTTCACCAAAATCCTGCTTTCCAAAACATAGTTTGAGAATGACGTTTTAACACTTTGAAAAAAATAAGTGTTTATTTCTACTAATTTATGAACAATGTCACCATGAGACCATCTCACTTTGAATAAGATAAGTGTTTATTCATACTAATTACTGTTAATGGTATTACTGATTACTATTTATAACATTACTCGTTATTACTTATTGTATTATCGACTATAATAAAATCATACCTATAATATTATTTTGTACTCCCTCCGTCCGCCTATAAGCTTCCCATTTTACCATTTTGGTCCGTCCGCCTATAAGCTTCCCATACCTTTTTTGGTAAGTACTTTTTCTTACACTTCACTTTATATCTTACTTTTTCTCTCTATCTCTCTCCTCTCTCAATCACATCACTTCTATTATATCTATTATTTAATCACTTTTCTTAATCTTTGTGCCAAAAAGTAACGTAACACTTATAGGCGGACGGAGGGAGTATTAAAATTAAAAAAAAAATACACATGAAAAAATGGAAAATAAAAAAAAAAAAGGAAAAGGAAAAAAAACCAAAAAATTAAAAGTTTGGAATAAAAACTGAAAATGGGAGAAAAAGAGGAAGGGGAAGAAAACTTAAAAAGAAAAAAAATCAAGATTTGTGCCTAATTTCGATAGTTTATTTTTTTTTTAAATTATGTTTTACAATTTTTTTTCTAAAAGTATGGGTGACTTTATGGTAAATCGACGGTAACTCGGTAATGACTCGACTAAAGATTGTAAATATAAAAACTAAGGTTGATTTTATTATATTTTATATAAATTAATAAAATAATAATATAGTCTTTTAAATGTAATTACTTTTTTAAAAATATTTTGGGGTGAACTCATAAAATGAGGGGTGTAGATAAACGTGGTAAAAAATAATTTAGGGGTGAACTCATAAAATGAGCGGGTGCACATAACCGTGATAAAAAAATGATTTGGGGGTGAACTCATAAAATGAACGGGTGCAGATAACCGTAGTAAAAAAATGATTTTTGGATGAACTCATTAAATGAGTGGGTGTAGATAAAATATAAATAAAAAATTAAAATTGGTGTGTATCGGTATCTTGCATGTACCGGAGTACAAATTAGAGTTGATTTTATTATATTTTGTGTAAATTAATAAAAGGATAATATAGTCCTTAAAATTTCTGGGGTGAACTTATAAAATTTGTGGGGTGGTTTTATTATATTTTGTGTAATTATTTAAAAAAAAATTTGGGGTGAACTTATAAAATGAGCAGGTACAGATAACCGTAGTAAAAAATAATTTTGGGGTGAACCTATAAAATGAGCGATTGCAGATAAACATGGTTAAAAAATGATTTGGGGTGAACTCATAAAATGAGCGGGTGCAGATAATCGTAGTAAAAAAATAATTTGAGGGTGAACTAATTAAATGACAGGTGTAGATAAAATATAAATAAAATAATAATTTAATTCTATTAAAAAAATCTAATTTTACGTATGGTTTAATTTAAATAATATTATTATTAATTTTAATAAATGATAAAATAGTAAATAATAAAATAAAATTTAAATAATTATTTTAAAATATTAAAAAAGGGCGACAAGTATCAAGTTAGGGTGACACAGAACACTGCAATTTGACATTGAAACTATTAATAGTTCAAGCAGACATCTGGACTATCCTAAGAAAACCCGAGCACTGCAATTTGACATTGAAACTATTAATAGTTCAAGCAGACATCTGGACTATCCTAAAAACACCCAAGTTATAGTAAGTAAATGAAATTTTCTCATTGTTTTAATAATTACTGCTCTCTCATTCACAAAACAAATTTTCATACGGAGTACTTTTTATTTTATTTATTGTGTCACACAAACCGACAAACGTTTGCATTTGGAATTCTCTAACATGAAAATTATTTTTACAATATATTCTTTTTATACTTACTTTGGTCAATTCTTATCATAGTCACATTTTACGAAGTGACTATATAGTCACTTTGTCGAATCGCGCCATGTGACGTTGTAAACGTCGTAACGACCTGCTACCTGTTATACATGTTTAAGTTATTTATATCATTTTTTAAATTATATTTTATTATTTACTATATTACCCTTCTTTTATTTAAATTATTTTTAAAATATATACATATATATATATTAGGTAAAATTATTGTTCTAACCTTTTGTAATACAATTATTCTTATTTTAAAAATTAATGAAATCAATCCAAATAATAATTAAAAAATAGATTTGTTAAATTAGTAATTAGGTCTTTTGTCTTCCACAATTCAGTCCGCACATTCTTAAGAGTTTTCACAAATTCGTGATCCTTGTCCCTTGATTCGCCATTAACAAGCAGATTTGAAGCATTAGGTTGGAAGCAAGAATGAATTTTTCTCATTGATTCTACTTCTCCACTCTACAATCGAACTCGCTCACTCCAAGAACAAAGGGGCTTTTCTTCGTGGGTCGCTCAATTAAATCTGTCTGATCCTTGATTCAATCAATTATCAGGTTGCCATGTTAATTGGACAGTTCACCACTGATCACTCAATCACTATATTTTAGGTTATATAAATCATGTGTTCTTTATCAATCAGACCATCCATTGTTTTCAAACACGTTAAATTTGGGGTTAACCATGTCGTTCTATTCTTAAAAACATGTTTAGGTTGTAAAATGATGATATCGGGAAACTTAACTTTCATATTTGACACACGAAAACGAGATAACGACCCGTGTGACATTATAACGGAACAAATGTCATTACCGTCACTAACGACACCTTACCGACAATTCTCCTAGATCCATGTGATATTTTATACGAGTACTGTGTAGAACATGAATATCGACGTATAATATGTGTTGAATACTCTGATAAACGAGAGAACGACCCATATCGACTTCTAGACCGTGCACAACTAAAATTTGGAAATAATTGTAATTCTTACAAATAATTATAAATATCAATTATATATAGTAAATGACAAAGTGTGATAGCTCAAGTGGTTAGAGCACCACTACCTAGGCCTTAGGTCCTGGGTTCGACTTCTACACCGTGTACACTCTAATTTTGGGTAAGTTATGGGTAATGCACGAATTCTAGACCGTGCACACTCTAATTTTGGAAATAATTATAATTTTTATAAATAATTATAAATATAAATTATTGATAATTATAAATTGATAAATTATATCCTTATTTACAAAATAAAAACTTCAATGTTTGACACGTTCTCTTTAATAGAAAATACAAATTTATGACACATTACGACAATACATACCGTAAAATTTACAAAAGGTAACAGGTCATCAAATTTAAGCCTTTAGATTAGATTTTTAATTACTTAGATTAACTCACTACGGTAGTCATTACGACACCTTGACTACATGTAGAAGTTCTCTACTTACTTTTGGGTTCAATGTACACTTAATTGTGACAAAGTGAGATAGCTCAAGTGGTTAGAGCACCACTACCTAGGCCTTAGATCCTGGGTACTTACTTTTGGGTCTTAGATCCTGGGTACTTACTTTTGGGTTCAATGTACACTTAATTGTGACAAAGTGAGATAGCTCAAGTGGTTAGAGCACCACTACCTAGGCCTTAGATCCTGGGTTCGAGTCATGGGATGGGGAAAAAAGGGATGGGTATTTAATGTAATTCAAAAAAAAAAATGTACACTTAATTGTTAGAATTATGGCAAACTTTTACAAGAGGGGGGAAGTATATTTTTTTTTGGGTTAATTGCAAAAAAAATCACGACCTTTAGTGTATTTATCAATTACAACATATTCTTTTTTTATTTGCAATTTGATACACCACCTTTTTATGTTTTGCAATTCGATGCACCAATATATTTTTCGGCCAATTTTGATTTAACTTGGCGCCGAAAATAGCGAACTAACCACATTGTTGACACATAGACTATCAACTAATAAATTTTTTTAATGAATGACACATTTTTTAAAATATTTTTACATAAATTGCACACTAATCCATCAATATATATTTTCTTTGATTTTCGATAAAATTCTCCATCATTACGCTTTAATATTATAGGTATTGATTGGATGTTTTCCATCTCAAACTCTTATCCTCCATAGAAATGTGATATCTATATAATTTTATATATAAAAAAAAAATCAATCAAGAAGTTATGCAAAACAATTCATATAATTATATTTATTCCTTTGATGTGCATTAAAGTGTTTTAAAAAAAAAGTTATAACCAAGTCGTGCATTAATCAGAATCATATTTAATTATTCCTCTATTGTCTTAATTTTTTTTCTTTATGTTATTTTATTTTTTTCTTAATCACATAAAATAGTTTTTCGGATGTTTATGTTGTATTTTTTTTTCTAATCGCACACATTATGGCGAATTCGTAATTTTAGACCGCCATATCGAATTAAAAATGACCGAAAAATATATCGGTGCATCAAATTGTAAAGCTTTAAAAAATTGTGCATGAAATTGCAAAAATTTGAAAGATGATGCATCAAATTGCAAAGAAAAAAAGAATATGTTGTAATTGATAAATACTCAAAAGGTGGTGATTTTTTTTGCAATTAACCCTTTTTTTTATAATATCACATGCCTTTCATCGAAAGGTAATTCCGTGGACTGTGGACATAAATATGTGCAATTTGGCAATTTTTTTTTTCTTTTTTATGAAATACTATAAATTATTTAAGAATAAATATAAATGAATTAATTTTTTATATTTTTATAAGTTCGAACTTTTAAATAATTAAGATAAAATGCTTGCATGATATTATTATTGGAGTTTTAAGTAGGAGGTATAAGTGAGTCGAGTCAATTCGCGAGCTACTCGTGCTCGACTCGAAGTTAATCGAATCGAGTTTCAAGTTACTCGAATAGTTGTGGAATTCGAGTTCGAGCTCATAAATACTCGACTTGAAAGGCTCGCGAACCTAAGCGAACTTGAACAATATTTATCATCTTGTCATTAGTGTATAATTCATATTTATATACAGGCAATCAAGTCAAGTCGAGCCAAACTTGAGTTTATTTTAGAAAAAAATATGTTTTATAATTAATTTTAAAAATTATATAGGTAACTGAGTCGAACTTGAGTTTATCGAGTTGAGCTTTGATCTTTAAAATTTTAGGCTAGACCGAATTAAGTTTCGAGTATAGCAATTGTGTCGAGTTTTAAGCTCTACACTACTCGACTCGATCCATTTACATCCCTAGTTTTAAGGTGTATAGATTAGAGTGAAAACATGATGAAGTTGGATTGCCGATTGGTTGCTTTGCAAGTAATCAAAATTAATTAATTAAAGTAAAATGGGTGTTTCATTTAATTTTGTTGAATGTCGGAAATGTGCTTATTGTCATATAAGTCTTTTTTTATCCAACAGTTGGGGGATATAGGTGTAGTGTACCACTCAACCATTGACATTATTTATAAGCTTTTCGAGTTGAGTGGGCCGTTTGCTTTTGCCTTTTTTCTTTTTGTCTTTAACGTCTATCCTAATTTTTTGAATTTTTATATTTTATATATTAAAAAATAAAATTGAGCATGTATCTTCACATAAATAAAATAGTGTTTTTACCATTAATTTATATTATTTTTTGTTATATAAAACATAGTACATATTTAACTTTTTACATAATTTAAAATTTCAATTAAATAACTTCATCTAAAGTTTTCAGAATTTATTAATTATTTTTGAACTATTTTAAAAGTTAGTAGAAACAAATAAGGTGCAAATATATGCTCTGATTACGAAATTGATTCACCTAGTCTTGACACCTCTTATTATCACTGCTAAACAAACATTTTCAACAATAAAACATGTCTAGAGCGTTCTTCGAAACAAAATAAAAAGTATATAAAATTATTTCTGGTTTGATATAATATAATAAAAATTGTAATAAATTTTATATATTAGGTTAATTGTGGGAGTATTTGATATAATGTATTAATAGTTTTAAAACATTACTTTTTTTTTTTATAACATTCATAATATTACATAACTAATAAAAAACATATTACCCCTTATTTTTCATATTGTTATAAATTGACATTAAAATATCTACCTCACACTTGAGTGCTATAAATAAAAGAGTTGCAACACAAAGTAAATAACTAAATTAAGAAGAACAACGTAAATATCTTAAAAGTGAAAATATTAATATTAGGTATATATAACATTATTATAACTATATAATTTAACATTATTTCTAAATGTGCATGCAGGTTTACATAGGCCCCACTAATTTTGTAAATTTATTAGGGGTATTTTGATACTTTTATACATATGTATAATTAATACTTCGTTCCTTGATTATTTTTACTCTTTTTTTTATTGAAACGTTCCAAAATTATTTGAAAACTCCTAATATGGAAATAATCATAAAAATAATATGGGTACCACTACTAACACCCTAAAACATGTTATACATACCCCATCAATTTAAAAATAAAAATAGATAATTGTGAAACGACTAAGTAACTCTTATACAAATTAAAGATAATTTTTTTTAAAAAATTGAAAAAATCTTTAAAAAATATAATTAAAATCTGAAAAGTATTTTAAAAGATTAATAAAATCTTAAAAAATAATTAGTTTAAATAGATCAAATATTTTTTTAATAATAATCTGAAAAAATTAAATATTTTTTAAAAAGAAAATAAATAAACTATTCAAATAAAAAATTCAAAAATAAATTAAAAATAAATAAATTCGTAAATATTTTAATAAATCGTAAAAAATAATTAATTAAAAAATCAATTAAAATTAAGAATTCGAATAATGATAAATAAAATCTAAAAAAAAAATAAAAATCACCTAAATCTTAAGAATTAATTAAATTAATTATAAATATAAAAAATATAATTGATTTAATTATTTTTTAAAAATTTAGTTGAAATTTTTAAATTTTATTTAGCTTTATTTTATTTTAAAAGATTTAATTTTTTAATTTAATATTAAGTTGATTTTTCTTTATTATTTTATTTAATTAAAAAAAATCGTTAATCCTTAATTTTTTTATTTGGTTTATTTTTCATATTTTATTTAGATTTAATTATTATTATTTTCATTTTTTTTATTTTCTTAATTTTTTAATTGATTGTTCCATTTTTAAATGATTTTTAAAATTTAGCTGATTTTTTAAAATATTTTCAACGTTTACACGTAATTTTATTGTATTATTATTTGTTTTTCTGTTAAATAAATTTTAAATTTTATATGTTTTTAAAGATTTGGTTAATTTTTATTAGTTATGAGGGTTGAAGGGTAAATAGGAAATAATTGACGTGTGTATAGTAATAAAAATTGAATTTTAAATTTTAATGGGGTGTGTTTAACATTTGGGGTGGGTATAACATTTTATGGGGTGTTATTAGCCCCCACCCAATTAATATTCTTACTACATCATTTTATTTTTAAAATTGTCGCTCATTTTGGTCCACATTTTATCCACGTCTCACTTAATTTTCTTTACACATCATTAAATCTCTTTACATATCAACAAAAATCACTAAAAATGCCCCTCATTTATTCAACGTCACACTCCATTATGAAAGAGTGAATATACATTCGACATAATGAAAGATCCATCACTCTCCCTCTATAGAGGCAAAAATTCAAAATCGTTGAATTTGACACACTAATCTATACTGCAATTTAATGAAGGGTGTGTTTGTAAATAATTGTAGTTGATTCAAAGTGATTAAAGTTGATTTTTATAGTAAAATTGAAAGTAGATAGTGTTTTAAAAATAAGCACTTCTAATAAATTTTTTAATGTTGTGGTGTATGTCGTACAAATCACTTTTTTATAATTTTACAAAAAATACCCTTATTACATTTGAATAAATAATGAGTAAAAATAAAATATTATTTAAATTGTGAGGGAAAAATTGTAAAATTAGTAAGTGTAATGATTAGAAGCACTTAGAAGTTGTTAGAGCATGAGGAGGCTTGACTAAAACTGCTTTTAAGTAATTAATTTAATCACTTACTTGTGTTTACAAACACTTCAAAAGTGATTCTATTTAAAAAAGAAGTGCTTTTAAGCACATAGTTTTGTTTGCAAACACCCACGAAGTAAATATTAGTGATTATTCCGGAGAAACAAAGCAACTAAAAAATCAAAGATTTTGGTACATATTTAAAATGAGGGCAATCGAGTTCGAGCTTGAAGAGAGAATCACTATCAAATTACAGTAGGGATTTCCGTGCATTTGACTATCACACATATGTGGAGGTCATTCGTGAAGGTGAACTTCCATATGCTCCAGTGTACGAAGATGTAAATCAGAAGGGGGGAGGAACTGTCAATGAAGTTGTTTATGGAGGAGCAGATTCAGATGACGTCGTTTCGGCTCAGAGTGCAACACTTCCCTGTAAAAAAAGAAATCTTGCGGACCGCGAAGTTAGATATGTGGAAGACGGAGTGTGGGATGACATGGAGATGGAGGAAAATGGTGCAGGATTGTTTAAGAAAGCTCGAAACTTGTGTGATGCATTTGGAGAACCGATCAAAATATTTGACATGGCGGAGGCTGGGAGTGCTCAGCTCCGCCGGGATGAATGAGTGTTTTATGCTGGAACGCACGGGGGCTTCGTAGTACTCGTGCGTTCAAGAATCTTAGTGTCTTAGTTGCTAAATCTTGTCCTTCTTTACTTTTCATAGCTGAATATAAGTGCTCTGCTTCTCGTGTGGAGAATATAAGGGTGCAATTAGGATTTCGATTATGTTTCTCTGTTGATGCTTGTGGTCTTTCAGGCGGTTTGGCCTTGTTTTGAAATGAATGGTTAATTAATGTGTTGTCGTATTCGCAAGGTCATATTGATTGCATGGTTGATGATTTACATTATCGTTGGAGATTTACTGGTTTCTATGACAATTCCAGTTTGGCTTATAGATCGTTTTCGTGGGACTTGCTTAAGAAACTTAAATTTTATCAATCGGACAATAATTCTCCTTGGCTGGTAGGGGGATTTCAACGAGACATTGTATCACCATGAAAAATGGGGGGGGGGGGGGAGAACGTAAACCTTTGTCTATATTGATTCGTTTTCAGGAAGCGTTAGATCTTGCAAAGCTTAAGCCATTGGACACTAAAGGTCCTAAGTTCACTTGGATAAACAAAAGGCATGGGCAGAGTCTTATTAAGGAAAAGCTGGACAGATTTGTTGCAAATGAAGATTGGATGAGTACGTTTCCTCATTTTGTGACTAAGGCATTGGATTTTATGGGATCAGATCATCGCCCAATCTTGATCAATTGTACTCCAAGAGTGAGACAGAAGTACATAAGGAAAGAAGCTCATTTTCGGTTTGAGAATTATTGGGTCAAAGAAAAGGACTTTAATACACAAATTGCACAAATCTGGAAGCAAAAGGAGGAGGGAGCTTTGCTTCATGATACCTTGGATTATTGCGGCCGTTCACTTTGTAAATGGGATAAGTTAAAAAAGGGGACCATTCTAGAGCGCATTTCAAAGGCTCAAAGGTTAATTAATGAGGAACTTAATAATGACTATCAACATCCCGATATGCAGAAGATTAGAAAACTGGAAATTGAGCTTAAAAAACTTACCTCACAAGAGGAATGGTATTGGAAGCAACGACCTAGAATCTCGTGGATGAAGGAAGGGGATATGAATACTAAGTTTTTTCATGCCAGAGCTAGTGCACGAAGGAAGCGCAATACTATATTTGGGGTTATGACGGAGGAGGGGCAGTGGTTATCGAGTGAATGTGACATTAGGAAATGCTTCTTGAGGTATTTTGAGAATATATTTTCAACATCCAATCCGGATACGGTAGAAATTCAGAGAGTTGTTACTGTTATGAATCATGCGGTTTCAAACAGTGTTCTATTCGTTCTTGATTCCCCATTCACGAAAGAAGAGGTTACAAGGGCAGTGAGAGATCTTATTCCATGGAAGGCACCAGGACCTGATGGTTTTCCAGCTTCGTTTTATCAAACAAATTGGTTGACAATCGGTGATGATATTTCTAGGCATGTGTTGGCTGTTCTCAATAACAATGACCCTTTGGAGTCTTGGAACCATACAATCATTACTCTCATTTCGAAGGTTAGGTGTCTCCAAAAAATTACCCAATATAGGCCTATTAGCTTATGTAATGTGAGTTACAGAATTGTGGCGCGCACAATTACGAATAGGCTCAAAGGAGTGATGAATGAGATTATCGATCCATTCAAAGCGCTTTTATCCCAGGGCGTCTCATTACAGACAACATACTTGCTGTATTTGAGGGTCTTCACTGGATTAAATCTTCAAAAAGTAAGAAGGGCTATGCTGCACTAAAATTGGATATGAGCAAAGCTTATGATCGCGTGGAATGGTCCTTCCTCAGAGCTGCAATGGAAAGAATTGGCTTCTCCCAGCGATGGATTTGTCTCATTATGAAGTGTATCTCCTCAGTCTCGTACAACATAAACATCAATGGAGGTCTAACTGAGCGATTTATACCCACACGAGGACTTAGGCAAGGTGACCCTATTTCTCCTTATCTTTTTGTTATTTGTGCACAATGCCTTTCATCTTTGATTACGAAAGCTATTTCTGATCGTGTGATGTCGGGGATTAAGATTGCGAGGACAGCCCCGGTATTATCCCATTTATTTTTTGTCGATGATAGCTTGGTGTTTTTAAAGCCGATAGGGAGAATGGTGTTTGTTTGAAGAATTGTTTGACCCTGTATGAAAGGGCTTCTGGCCAGTTGATTAATTTGGATAAGTCGAACATATCTTTTAGCCAATATACGAAATTGGAGAATATTAATTGTCTTAAAAATATATTGGGGGTTCGTTCATCACAAAGCCATGAGTTTTATCTGGGGCTTCCGGCATTTTCTATTAGGGCTAAAAGATTACAGTTTGGTTACTTGGTAGATAGGGTCAGGCAAAAAATTAATGATTGGGGGCATCAGTTTTTCTCGGAAGGAGGGAAGGAAGTTTTAATAAAATCGGTGCTTCAAGTTATTCCTCCGTATGCAATGTCATGTTTTAGAATCCCAACGACTATTTGCGGTGATATGGAGAAATTGATAGCACAGTTTTGGTGGGGGGATAAAGCTGATCAGAAGAAAATACATTGGATGAAATGGAAGGATATGTGCAACACAAAGGAGAATGAGGGATTGGGTTTTAGGAGTTTGGTGGCTTTTAACAAAGCACTTCTTGCTAAGCAGGTTTGGCGCATCATGTGTAATCCGGATGCTATGGTTAGCAAGTTATTTAAAGCAAGGTATTTTAGGCATGTGGATATTCTGGAAGCAGGATTAGGAACTAACCCATCATTTGTTTGGCGCTCTATGGTATGGAGTAGAGAGGTCATTGAGAAAGGGATGAGATGGAGGATTGGAAGAGGGGATAATGTGCATATATTTCGTGACAAGTGGGTTACGGATTTACAGGATGGAGTCCCGTCTTCGAAGTTTGCCAGTGCTTCAAAGGTCAATCGGTTTATAACCTCAGATTACTCCTGGGATATAAATTTGTTGCAACGTGCCTTCTTACCGTATGAGGTGGCAGCCATTGTGAAGGTACCGCTCTATGGGAAAGACAAAGATGATATCCGGTACTGGCCTAAACACGCTTCTGGACAATATACGGTAGCATCCGAATACACTATAACCATAAATCAGGCTGTTTCGCAATATCAGGAGAGTAACGCAGGAACTTCGGATGGGAAGGACGTTGTTAGGATTAGACAAAGAATTTGGAAGTTAAGAGTACCTCCGAAGATTAGTATATTTGGGTGGAAATTTCTCAAAAACATGTTTGCAGCAGAAGGGAATTTGGCCAGACACCATGTCCCGATTGAACCAGTTTGTCCATGTTGTGGCAATTATGGTGCTGATTCGATTCATGTATTATTCAAATGCCCGTTTGCCAAAGCAATCTGGAAAAAACATGGTTTTTGGGATACTCTTAAAAGCTTGTTGATGGGTTCTACTTCGGACCTTCTGTCTGTTTTATTTCGGGAGATTGGACTTGATAAGGTGGAAGAAATTTTGATGATCTCTTGGGCTATCCGGAGACAGAGGTGTAACTTGCTTCATAAAAAAAAGGCAGATGAGGGCTGGATTGAACAGGATCTTAATGCACAATGGGCCATTGATTATTGGAAAAAGTATTCTAGTAGCAGTAATAAGGGAGGTCTTGAAGTCTCTCAATGCAAGAAGATGGGGTATCAGTTAAATAAAATGGAATTGGATCACATTTTATTGACAGATGTGTCTTATAATCTGGATCAAAATTTTTTTGGTGTTGGATACATATTGATTAAGGACAATAATTTTCTTCTTGCTGGGTACCAAAGAATTACTCATCCAGGCACTGTTTTAGCAAGAGAATTAAGGGCTATGGAGACTGGCTTACAAAAAAGCATTGTGTCCAACATGGAGGTAAAGGGAGTGCGTTCGGATTCTGCTATGGCCGTTGATGCCATTAATTCGGTAAAATTTTTGGATGGTTTTGAGAATGATATGGTTCTCCGTATTAAATCACTTCTACGATCAGTCCTAGTGTGGGATTGTCAACATGTGTACAGAGAATCTAATACCATAACGCATAACTTGGCTCTAAAAGCTTTAACCTCTTCAAATCCTCAAGAGTGGGTTGGAGAAGGACTTATTCAAGACTTGAAGGAGAATTTGGTAATCTGATTTTTAATGATGTATCTGTTCTTCTCTCCTTGTACTGGTCTGGTTTTTCAAAAAAAAAAAAAAAATTGTTTTCACAATTAAAAAAAATTCTGAATCTAAAAAATTTAGCAGAAAAAAAATTCTGAAAAATGTCAATTTTCAATTGAAATTTTGATGCAGCTTGCGTGATAAAAATAAAGAACAACAAGAATCGTTGATTCACAAAATATCCGAATCTTGATAAAACGAAGAATAATTCTTCAATAATAATTTCAATCTGCAAAAATTGCTCAACAATGTTTGGAAAACGAGAATAAAACCAAACTCTAGTGTACAGAATTAGGAAATTACAAAAAAACCCCCAAAACAATAAAAAATTGTAAAAATAACACCCAAAACACAATAAAACGCGTTTTTGACCACTCAAACGATGGAATTTGGCATCATTTAGCGGTGGGGTTAGAGAGAGAGAGAGGATTAATTTTCTCTGCCCTCTCTCTACACCAAAACATCCGCCGCCCACATTTTCAATCCAACCGCCCACCTTCTTCAATTTACACCGCCTGAAATTATTCTTACATCCATCCATCCTTAAATTTAGATGTTATCTTGATCAACCACCGCCTAAATAATCTTCGTCCATTTTCTGCGTAGTAAGAAAGCCGCCTTGCCGCCTGTATCACCGTCGGTAGCGTCGTCGCTATGTTCAGATTTTTCAGTGGGTGAAGGAGTCTTTTTCAGGGGTTTTGTTGGGATCAATGGGTGAATCTCCCCGTCGGAGCCACGGTGGCCGACCGGGTGAGTCATCCGTTTGATCCCTTTTTATTTTCGTTTTTATGCTTTTTGAATGTTAGTTTAGTTTGTTTCCTAGTTTAGATCTCGTGTTTTTCTACGTTGTTATTTTCCGGTTACTGTATTTTAGTTTTCCCCTGTTGTTATGGTTTCCTCCCTGATAAGATGGGTTTTCTTCCCATTTACGGGTTTTCCCATGGTGGCGCTATGTTGTGCCTGTTGAAGCTGGTAGCCCTTGGGTCCGTACGTATAAGATTTGGGAGGTATATTGTATGAGTCGTTGTGTGCGACAATTTGTTCCTTCCCTGGAGCCGGTTTACTATCTCCTTAGATCGCGGAATTTCAAGGAATGTTGACTTAATCATGATCCTTCCACTCTCTCACGATTGAGTTTGGAATATGTGGTCTTTTGGTAGAACTTTACTTTAAGGATAGGTGAGAGCGTTGAAATGTAATTTTTTCCTATCTGTAATTCTACCTATTGTCAAAAAAAAAAAAAAAAACGATGGAATTTGGCCAAAAAGGGTCGCACATCACAGCAAAGCTGTTTGTTTGACTCGTAGCATAGATTACACCCGAAAAAGTGTGCTCACACGCCAAAATCGGGTTCCAGCTCCCAAAACTTCAAAAATTCTTCGGATGCTCTCGTTTCTTCAAAAATTGCAACACCACTCGTGCTACATCAAATTTCCAACCTAATATTACTGAAAAAGAAAAAAAAAGCAGATTAAGCTTACTTTCTCGCTGGGTGCGACTCGAAAATTTAGAAAGAAATTGGTCACGGTTAAATGCCCCCTACTTTTGATGGGGTATGTCTCCTATGAAATTGAGTCTATAGTATATGAAACTGAGTTGATCAAGTCAACGGTCAATCATTAACCGTTGACTTGGTCAATATATTTTTTTTTTAGTAAAATTTTTTTTTGGGTAATTTTTTTTTTTTTGGTAATTTTTTTTAATGTTACACTTTTCAAAATAATATTTTCAGTTATATTGATGTACACTTTTTTGTAATGTTATATTGCATCTTTTAGTTATATAAACATGCAATTTTCAATAAAAATGTGTGCACTTTTCAGTTATAATAACTTACATTTTTCATTAAAAATATTGTGTTGTACTTTTCAGTTATACTAACATGCAATTTTTAATAATATTATGTTGCACTTTTCAGTTATACTAACTTGCACTTTTCATTAAAAGTTATGTTAGACTTTTCAATTATAGCGACTTACACTTTTTAGTAATATTAATTTACACTTTTTTAACACACACGTTTTCGGAAAAAAAAAAAAAGTTGACCAAATCAACGGTTAACCATTAACCAAGTCAACTCAATTCCTTGTATAGAATTGATTTTAGCCTAACTCTCATATGGAGTCGAGTCTAAATAAGAACTTGACTCAACGTGGCTTATTTTTTTATTATTATTATTTATTTTGACAATTTCAAACAATATTAAAAAAAAAATCTGTTTTTTTTATTGACATGTTTTGAAAAATTTTCCTTTTTTTTTAATTTTAATCCATCTTAAATAATTTAAAAAAGTGCAACACAATATTACTGAAAAGTGTAACACAATATTATTAAAAAGTGCAAGTTGATATAACTGAAAAATGCAACACAATATTAATAGAAAGTGTAAGCTAGACGTACATATATAACTGAAAAATGCAACTCAATATTACTAAGAAGTGTAAGTCACTATACCCGAAAAGTGTAAGTGTCTATAACTGAAAAGTGCAACATAATTTTTATTAAAAAGTGCAAATGAGTATAACTGAAAAATGTAACACAATATTATTGAAAAGTTTAAGTAATTATAACGGAAAAGTGCAAGTTAGTATAACTGAAAAGTGCAACATAATATTTAATGAAAAATGTAAGTTATTATAACTGAAAAGTGCAACACGATATTTGTTGGTCCTAGGTGGAGTATAACACAAGTGTATGGGGGGGGGGGGAATGCACTTGTGTATGCAAATTCTTTTCTTTTTGATAAACTGGTCCTATCAGGCAAGTTGTCTCACAACTGGCCTGAGTGTGAACTTTGATAGATACTTGTCCTACTGATTACTATTAAGTGATCAGTTGGCTAAATATCTAAAAGAGTTGCTAAGTGCGGAATGTGGTTGGCCTTTACTCAAAGAAATACTCCAAGTTGATTTCTGAAAATACAGGTTATCAGGGACTTTGTCCAAAACAGATTTTCTTACTTACTGAGTTATGAATCTTTGAAATATGATTGAATGGAGTGAAGTTAAGAATGCAGTAAGTAAATGAGACACAAATTTATAGTGGTTCAGAGACTCAAGCTCCTACATCCACTTTCCCTGATTGAACAGGATAATTCCTTCTCAATGGAATTAGCTTGTTTTATAGTGCCAAGGTGCACTGATCAACAACACTCTATTAGTGTTTTGATCCCTAGGATAACTTGAGTCCTAGTGCTCAATCTCTCTGAGTTAAGACTGTGTTTCACACTAACAGTCCTTAACTTCTCACTTCTACAACAAACACTCTCTTCACTAAATGAGATAGGGTTTGAGGTTTGGTTCCAACTAATAGAGATATCCTTTACAATAAGAACAGTGTAAAGGAATAGGATATCTCAATGCTAAGCTAGGATGTTTACAAGAATTGGCTTAGCTGACTTGAAGTGATTCAGGAAACTTGGAATTCTAGTTGAACAGCTTGGTTTCCTTTTGAAAGCTTGATGATAGTTTGATAGCTTGTAGTTGGATACTGAATTCCTTTGATCACTTCTGTATTTATAGGCAATTTGAACAACTAACCGTTGGAGGGATTAGCAATTCAAATATGTCTATTTGCAGCACCATTAAAACGGCTATGAAGCTTGACATCCTTTTATCCACTGTGTAAAAGAGGTCTTCAATGGTTGCTTGAATGAATGTGTTGACTTCTGACAAAGGCGGCTGGGAAGACTTGTGTCAGTTTCCAATTTTGCACATTGTCCTAGGTTGATTTGTGGCAAACTTTACACACAATCAACGGTCAGATGGGACAAGCTCCCTGAACATTCCTGCTGCAGTTTAGAATGTTCCAACACTCATTCAATGCCTCACTCTTTAATGCTCTAAGTCTTTAATGCTTGGTTCAGGCATGATTGGCAATAAATGCTTCATTGAATATGTCTTCTGTAAGCTTTTGACACTTAATCCACTTGATTATTTGTACTTCAACTGTCTTGATCATTTGCATTTATGAGCACAACTTCAGTATTCTTGAACTCTTCAGCCAGGTTGTCCATTTGATCAGTTTGTCTTGAAAAGATCAGCAACTTTGTCCTATAGACCTATCAAGCTGCCTAACATTTCAGCTTTGGACAACTATCCTGATTACTAATATCTCATAACATTTCTGAGATTTTAACTTAAGCATACTACACATTAAGTGTTCTGGGACAACTTGCCTGAACAATGACTTGAGCATATCTCAACTAACTTGTACATCATCAATCAGGGGTTTTGGTATCTTAGATCAAAATCATTTTATTCCCAACAATTTCCCCCTTTTTGATGATGCCAAAACCTATTACAAAGGGACCTTGACTTAAACTAAATATTACCTTCAGGGAGAGTGAACTGGTCAACTTGCCTGAAAGAAACTGTTAGCACAATAAATCAAGTAATATATGTCAGGATAGGTTAGTTGAGATAATGAGTTGTTATCTCTTTGATAGAAACACTGTGATCCTTTTATAGATGTGATAAACCATTACAGGGCTGAAAATCAAAAGGATTCACTAATCTAGAATAGCAAAAAAAAAGATAACAGCAGAATTCATAACAGCAAATTAGGGAAAGGAATGAACTTATCCTTCATAGAGTTCCATCATCTTGAGGAGCAATGCCATACTGAGCCCAAACTCTCTTCTTTAGATCCCAGATCTCCTTGTTGGTTCCTCTAGGGCCAGGCTTTAGCTTCTCCATCTTCATGATGTTGATAAACTCTTCCAGAATCTTTCCCTCATCAATCAAGTTCCCATTGAACTTAGGAGGCATGTACATAATTGGACCAGGGGCCTTGAACTCCACTCTTGCCATCTCAGCTGCTGCAAACAGCTTTTGGTAGAGGTCCCTGTGGTTCTCAAACATGAACTGAACAAAGATTTCCTCCACACTCTCACCAAGCCACTTTACAATGACATAGAAGTCATAAACAAAACTTCTCTTGGCCTCCTCCCATGCATCATTTAGTGAGATTGGAACCCACTTATCATGGTGAGGGTACTGAGTGTCCCATCTTTGCAGCATTTGAGGTTTGAGCCTTCTGTATGAAGCCCTCCTTCTTGGAGCTTTGAAGTTTGCCCTTCTCCCATCTCTTGCTTTGTTGGCCTCAACCAACTGATCCATTTTTTCTTTAGCTCTCAAGAGAGCTAGTTTTTCCTGAGTTTCTGGATCTTTCCCAAATCCTTCTTCAAACAATTTGGAAGGATCATCAGCAAGCTTGGGCACTACTTCTTCAGGCTCTCTGTCCTGTACTTCCTCTTCAACTTCTTCAATAGCAGGCATCAGGACTGCTTTCTTCATTCTCTTTGATTTCCTTGCTGGAGTAGATTCTTCAGATTGAAATTCTGATGGCAAAGTCAGGCTGGTTGGGAATTCATTGAAGGCTTGCAGTTCCTTCCTCTTTCTTTCAAATGACCTTGTCACCTTCCCCCTCACTTCAGTAACCTTTTCTTGAGATTCAAGTCCTGTAGACTCACCACCTGGCCTTTGAAGCTTTCTTGCCTGACTTTCCATAGCTGATACCATGGATTCCTTGACAGCTATTTGAATCTGCTCTTCCTCAGTTAAATCTTCAACATTCATTGGGCCTTTGCCTTTCCCAATGTCTTCTACTGCTTCCTCCTCAACTTCAGGGACTTTCTCCTTGCCCTTGGGTTCACCAATCACCAAGGTTCCCTTTGCCCTTGCTCTCTGTCTTTCCCCCTTTTTGGCATTATCAAAACACTGGGGCTTCAATTCACTCATAGTGACAGAGAGATGTGAGTGGGAATGGGTGAGGGACTTCAATTCCTGCAGTAGATAAACATTCTCATCATGAATGTTTTGCATTTTATCATCTGCCATGCTCAAAAAAGTGTGAACAGGCTTCATCTTCTGGGAAACTATGGCATCCAATGTGGCTTTCAGTGATTGATCAAGTTTGGCCTGAAGTTGTTCAGTGAGATTGGCCACAACTTGATCAGATACTTTGGCCATGAGTTCAACAGTGAACTTTTCAGCAGCTTCCTTCACCATAGCAGCTTTCAACTCTTCTGCCCTCTTTCTCTGGGCTGCTGTCCTCTGCCTTAAAGCATCCTTGATTGTCTTTCTCAATGCCTTTACATTGTGCTTGTACAAAGTTTTGAGACCCTGCTGCTCTTTCTTCACAGATCTAGTGAATATACCCATAGCATCTTTGGCTTTTGTCACTTCAGTTGAAACTGTTTGCAGTCCAGTTTCAACTCCACAAAGTCTTGCATCAATAGTAGGTAAGATCACTTCTTCAGACCCTGTGAGCCTCATCTCCACAGAGGCTAGAGTCTTCCCTTGGCCATCTAGGGTATCAGCAGTGGTTGTATGAGCCTTCTCAACTTCCCTGACCAGTGTGTCCAACTTCCCTGACTGCTCTTCAATGATGGATGCAGTCTGAGTAGCCATCTGAAAGTGAGCCTCAGAGGTGTTGGCTTGTTCAAAGTAGATCTGGTTAAGTGTGGACACATTTGCTGATACTGCTTGAAGATCAGTGTCAGCTTCAACTGGTATATCTGTCAGGGAGGCATCTGCAAAAATCTGTTCAAGAGTAACAGCAACTGAATCTGCAAAACTAACAGTGTTAGTAAAAACTCCCTCAGCACCCTCTATTTCTTTTTCTCCCATAAGGTCTGATACATCAACACCTTCTCTCTCATTTTCAACTTTATTCTTTTCTTCTTCATTTTCAAAAGATAGACTCACATTCACTGGAGAATCAGGCCTCCTTTCACCAAGGGATTCATCAAGTTCAGATTTGACTTGAAGAATAGCCTGACTCTCATATTGGGCTGCACCCAATATTTCTACTTCCTCACCCTCTATTTGTGGTGCACTCAAGGAACCAGTGATCACACATTCCTCACCATCACCTCCCTCTGATTTTTCAGCACTCACAGCCTTTTCAACTCCTTCAATGTTTAAACCTGACACCTCTATATCCTCAACAGGATCCACAGAGGGCAGTTGTTGGGAGATCACAGTGCTTGGGCATCCCAAGTCCACTGAGTCATCCTGAATGACTAAAGGCTGGTCAATGTCCAACTTGCCTGACATTGATGAGGCTTTAGTCAAACCAGCTTCTCCTATGGAAGTCTCAGCATTGTCAAGCTGTGCCTCAGGTTCAAAGGAACCATCCTTGGCCAATGCATCTTGGACCGAGTCACCATCTTTGGTCAACTCCTCTGAATGATCAGAGTCCTGTACAGAATGAAAAGTCAAGTAATGTACCTGAGCTGAGTTGATACCAGGGGGATTGGGATTGGTGCGATCATCATCATCATCATCATCATCAGATGGACTGTCAGGATGCTTGATTCCTTGTGCTACCCTCTCTCTTTCAGCAAGCACTTTTTCATGGACAATGGTGCAAAATAGGGCCTCAGTGGTTAAAACACTGGTCTTCTTTACTTTTGCAAAGTGCAACAGCCTATTTTCCTCAACCTGCCACCAATTGGCACCCTTATCCTGAATAGCCTGAGCTATTTCCACAATAGTTCTATCTTTGATCTCAACAAGAGCTCTGAGATCATAGAACTGTTGTTGCAGCCTGGGATAATCCTTCAAACCTGGATATAATTCATCCACATTGGCTCTTGCAATCTGTCTCAACATCCCCTCATAAGTATAGTCTTCACCACTATCATCTCCAGAAGAGTTGGATTCAGGAGGGTTGGAATGGGATTCAAGTAAGCTTGGCTGGGATTCAGGTAGGTTGGATTCAGAAGGGTTGGGGTCAGGAGAGGTCAAAGCAAGTTGGGATTCAGGTGCTTTTGAGAGCATTGTGCCTGAAGAGGTAATTGGAATTGCTGGAATGGGTGGGAGAATAACTTGATCACCTTCTTGAAGAGCAGTTTCAAGAAGTTTGGTATATGAGAGAAGTCTTGGATCAAGTGGGGAAAAGGGTCTATCTTCAAGGTTGACCAGATCTGCCAGCACATCAATACCTGATCTATTAGGTGCACCTTCAGGGGAGTACACCTTTTTGGCAATGATTGGTGCATCTTCAGGAGTCTTGCACTCCTCTTCTTCTTGCCTTGGAGATATTCTTTGAGATTGAATATCAGGAGATTTGGCTTCAGGGCTGTTGGGTTTGGACTTGGATTTAGACTTGCTTGCCTGTCTAATCTCCTTGAAGAATTCTTTCTTCTGCTTTTCTTCCTCCATCAACCTCTGCTTCTCAGAAGTCTTGATGATTCTTCTTTTTCTTTCATACCTTGTTGGCTGGTCAAGGTCTCTGAATTCAGTTATACTCTCAGGCTGTAAGGGGACAACCTCTCTGACTTCTTCACCTTCTTCAGGAGGGTTGACTCCTTCCTCAGCAACCTTCTCTATTTCCTCAGAAGTGGCTCCTCCACTTCTTGACTGATTCTCTGGTGAAGATTCATGCAAAATCTTCTTCATCTTCTTCATTTTTGGTTGAGCTTTTGGTGGCTGGGCTTTCCTCTTCCTTGGAGAGGCTCTTGTTTCTGGTACAATTGTGATGGCCTTCTTTGAAGCTGCATCCTGCTTCCTCTTCTCTGTCTTAGAAGACAGCTTCCTAAACATCACCTTTTGTGCAGGAAAGGGTTTTGGCTTTGCTTGGAGGTGTGTGTAATGTGCGAATCTTTCCAAGAGTAGGCTTGCTCTTGTGCAGAACTGGAGTTTTCCTTCAACCACCACCTTGTGGTGTTTCACCTCCTTGAACTTGAATTTTTCATTCATCATTTTGTCAAGAATGAATTTCTTCCAGTTGAACTTGACTCTCTTCTCAGCAGAGTCAATCACAGCAGCCATCACCCTTAATTTAGGCATACTGATTTGTTCTACACTCCCTGAGTGGCTCAACAGGCTCTTTACAACACAGTCAAACAAATGCCTAAACACTGGCTTTAAAGTGTTTTTGTTTTGAGCACTTACAAGTTTCTTAGGTTCTATCATCCAAGAGAAATAGAATTCCTGATCATCCTCTTCCTTGTATACTTCTGGATTTATGCCTTCAGAAGGTAGCCCAAAACTGGCTTCTAAATCCTCTGTAGTGAAGATGACTGTGTGTTGGCTTTCTTCTTCTTCATCTTCTTCTGCATATGTGAGCTTTGTGCACACATCCCCCTTCTTGCCCTTCCACCTTAGATAAGCAAAGAATTCTGCCATAAATGGATTTAGGCAGGAATCAGGCTTGGTGCCTAGGAATATTTCTAGCCCTGCCTCCCTCAGCCAATGGAGGACTTGTTGAACATCTGAATCTGGGCTATCAAAGGCTACCAGCTTTTCAAACCAAAGCGAATTTGGGTTGCTAAGATAAGAGAAGTCAATGTCCAGAGAGGAATCATTGAAATCTACGAGTTCTTCTCTCTTGAGTTTTGGAGCCATGGATAGATTTTGAGAGTAAGAGAGTTTTGAAGAAAAGTTGCAGGTATAGAGGTTTTGAGACTTCAAAGAATTTGGGAATTATGAGTGTGAAAGGATGGTGGTGAAAATTGAGAGGTTTATATATGGAAGAGATTTATTAACCGTTGGTTAATGGAATGTAACAGAGGGTAATTGGAAAAACCGTTTGAATATAGTGGGGTAGTGGACTTTCAATGGTTCGATGGAGTTTTGAATGCAATTCAATGGTTTGGATGAAGGCTCAAGAATTCATGCAATCTTATTAAGATTTCTGCATTAAATGCTGATTTGCCTTTTTTTTTTTTTGGTTTTAAAAATCTTTATAACACACTCCATCCTAAAATGGCCTACTCTTAGACCAAGAAACCTCTTAAATGTCTAATCAATGCTAAAAATAGCAATGATTATCTAATTAATTCGGACAAACATCCTGAGATGTGCTTTGGTTTCTGTGAAGGTCAAACTGTCTGATCACCTTGCCTGAGTGGATCCCAAGGTTGCTGACTGGGTCCCACTTGGACAAATTCCCTGACCAACATTGCTGAGAACTACAGGGACAACCTTGCTGAGTTTCCCTCTTTGGCTGACAGCTTCAGTGAGGTTGGTCAACTTTGCCGAAGTTCAACTATGATGAACTTCCCCCTTCATATGAGCTTTACTTTCCTCATTTTTCCATTTTGCCTGGATCAAGTAACCCTAATTCAGCTGACGGTTCCAAGAACCTTGCTTCAGCTAGAGGCTTGGTCAGAATATCAGCTTTTTGCTTATCAGTGTGAATTTTGACAAGCTTGATATCTTTCTTCTCCACATGATCCCTTATGAAATGATGCTTGATGTCCACATGCTTGCATCTGGTGTGGAGCACTGGATTCTGTGAGATGGCAATTGCACTATTGTTGTCACAGAATATGGGCACTTCATTTGTGATTACTTTGTAATCTCTTAATTGTTGCCTGAGCCATAGAATCTGAGCACAGCAACTTCCAGCAGCTACATACTCAGCTTCAGTTGTTGAAGTTGCAACTGTATTTTGCTTCTTGGAGAACCATGAGATAAGCTTGCTGCCCAAGAATTGACAAGTTCCTGAGGTGGATTTTCTGTCAATTCTACATCCTCCATAGTCTGCATCTGAATATCCAGTAAGCTCAATGTTATCATCAGCTGGATACCATAATCCAAGATTCTCAGATCCCTTGAGATATCTTAGAATCCTCTTGGCAGCATCAAGATGGCTCTTCTTTGGATTGGCTTGAAATCTTGCACACACTCCAACTGCAAATGTGATATCAGGCCTGCTTGCAGTGAGATATAGCAGTGATCCTATGATTCCTCTGTAGTTAGTGGAGTTTGTTGACTCTCCACCTTCATCAGGATCCATCTTCCAGTTAGTATTCATAGGAATTCTGACTGGCTTGCTTGATGCACATCCAAATTTTTTGATCATGTCCCTTGTGTACTTGGCCTGATTGATGAATATTCCCTTCTTTGATTGAGTGACCTGAAGTCCTAAGAAGAAATTCATCAATCCCATCATGGACATCTCAAACTTGCTTTGCATGAGTTTAGAGAACTTCTCACATAATTTTTCATTTGGAGATCCAAATATAATGTCATCCACATAGATTTGGACTAACAAAATATCATCTCCTTCACAGATTCTGAACAAGGTTCTGTCAACAGTGCCTTTGACAAAACCATGATCTAGAAGAAACTGTGATAAGGTGTCATACCAAGCTCTTGGAGCTTGCTTTAAGCCATAGAGGGCTTTCTTTAATCTGTACACCTTGTCTCCTTCTTCAAAGCCTGGGGGCTGTTCCACATATACTTCTTCTTTGAGCACCCCATTGAGAAATGCACTCTTCACATCCATTTGATACACCTTGAATCTCATGTGAGCTGCATATGCTAGGAAGAGTCTGATTGCCTCAAGTCTGGCCACTGGAGCAAAGGTCTCATCATAATCAATCCCTTCAGATTGACAATATCCTTTGGCCACCAGTCTTGCTTTGTTTCTCACAATGATGTCATTTTCATTTTTCTTGTTTTTGAACACCCGTTTAGTTCCAATGACATCTTGATGGGTTGGCCTGTCTACTAGCTCCCAAACTTCATTTCTGGTAAATTGATTCAGCTCTTCTTGCATGGCTATGATCCAGTTGGTGTCTTGTAGTGCTTCCTCAATGTCTTTAGGTTCCTGTTCTGAAAGAAAACAACAAAACAGAGCACTTTCTCCATGAAATCTTCTAGTTTTGATCCCTTCACTTGAATTACCAAGTATCAGGCTAGATGGGTGGTCATGCAACCAAGTCCTTCTAGACCTGATCCTTTCAGGAGGATTGTCCTCATCTGAAGTTGGATCACTAGATTCATTAAATTCAGGAAAGTTAATTGAAGGATCAAGTTCAGGATCATATTCAGGGGTGTTGTCCTCATTGTCAGATAAGTTGACATTTTCATTGGTTCCCCCTTGAATAGTGGATCCATTAACTACCTCAGCATTGCCTGCTTCTTCATTGGTAGTTGTTACCTGGTTTTGAACTGGGATGGGGTCAGTCAGTTCAATTTCTCCTTCAGGTTGGTTGACTACTGGTTGATTGCTATCAGGTAGGTTGTCCAGTTTTTGATTTTCATGAAGTTCAGGCTGGGCAACCTCCACAAACACTGTTTCCTTGCTTTGAAGCCTTAATCTGGTTGTTCTTTGTGTTATCTCATCAATATTCAGGTTTCTATCCCTGAACTCATTAATAGATTCATCAAACACAACATGAGGTGTTTCTTCCACAATAAGAGTTTTGCAATTGTAAACTCTGTAAGCCTTGCTTATTTGTGAATATCCAACAAATATTCCTTCATCAGCTTTGCTATCAAAAGCTTTCAATTGCTCTTTCCCATTATTATGGATGAAACACTTACAGCCAAATATGTGAAAATAAGCAACAGTGGGCAATCTACCTTTCCATATTTGATATGGGGTTTTACCTTGTCCTTTGGTGATTAAGGACCTGTTTTGAGTGTGACATGCAGTGCTAATGGCTTCAGCCCAGAACCTTTTAGGCAATTTAGATTCAGCAATCAAGGTTCTTGCTGCCTCCTTCAAGGTCCTGTTCCTTCTTTCAGCAACCCCATTTTGTTGAGGTGTTCTTGCTGCTGAAGTTTCATGAGTGATGCCATTTTTGCTGCAATACTCATTGATGTATGAGTTAATGAACTCAGTGCCTTTGTCAGATCTGATTTTGACAATGCTTAGGCCCTTTTCATTACTTAATCTCATCATCAATTCAGGTAGTTTGACTTGGGTCTCCTTTTTGTTCAGCAAGAATACTATCCAAGTGTACCTGGAAAAATCATCAACAACAACTAAAGCATATTTTCTTCCATTTAAACTTACTGGGATTATTGGCCCAAATAAATCCATATGCAATAGTTGAAGGACTCTCTCAGTTGAGATGACAGGTTTTCCTTTGAATGAGGCTTTGATCTGCTTTCCTTCCTGACATGGCTGGCATATATGTTCTTTGGTGAACACTTGATTTGGCAGCCCTTTAACTAGAGAGTTTCTTGCAATCTTGTTGATGGTTTTGAAGTTCAGGTGATTCAGTCTCTTGTGCCATAGCCAGCTTTGCTCATTTGTGCTTTTGGCAACAAGACAGACTGCTTCAGGGGTTTTGCTCCAATCTGCAAAATAAACATTTCCCTTTCTCACCCCTGTTAGTAGCACCTGTTGTGTTGATTTGTTTTTGATAGTACATTCATTTGGTGCAAATTCAACACAATATCCTTTGTCACAAATTTGACTTATAGACAACAAGTTATATTTTAGGCCTAGAACATATGAGACATCAGTAATTTTAACACTACCAATGTTTAATGTACCATAGCCTCTTGTGATGCCTTGAGAGCTGTCTCCAAAGGTTACTGAAGGACCATCTTTCTCTATGAAGTCTGAGAGAAGCTCCTTGTTTCCAGTCATGTGCCTTGAACATCCACTGTCCAGGTACCATGTTGTTTTCTTGTTGATGCTTCTCTTCCTTTTGGGGTCCTTGCAGTCCTGCAAAGTCAAAATTTAGGTACCCTTTGAGTGTTGGGTCCTAGAGGGTTAGCTGTACCTTTTGGAACCCAAATCTGCCTGATAACTCTGATTGATTCAAAGTGACTGACTTGGTTTCCATTTACATCTACATACACAGTTTGACCCTTAAATGCCTTGGGTGATTTTTGTGTATAAGTGTTAGCTTTGTAGAGTTCAGGAGAGTTGGTAAATTTCTTTGGGACATTTCTCCTGAAGTTACTAAGCTTAGGTGCAGCTGGGTAAGACTTTTGAGGATAGGCTTTTGGATGGCCTTTTCCATTTGGCAAGTAAGGTCCAGGCCAATAAAAAGGTATGGAATATAAAAGAAAAAAGAAAACCTAAAACCATAAGCTCACAAGTCGAGCCAGAGGCCGGAGTGCCGTTAAAACCTTGCCTGGGAAAACCCTCCTTAGGGACAAAACCCAAGCGAAGGAAAAAGGTAAACTCCTCTAACAATCAATGTCTGTAAAAGACTGTGTACAAATCTTTATGCAAGAAATGAAGTAAGAAATCTGGAGGGTATCCCCTCCAAATGCAGTTGACCTTCGTCTTGGACACTGCGTCAGCCGCCTGGTTGGCCTCTCTAAAAGTGTGAGAGTACCGAATGTGCATGTCTGTGGTGAGAGGGTGAACCTGACTCCAGAGACCCTGCAGACGCCAAGGAACAGAAGGAGTAGAGCTCATCAAAGTGCTAACTGCCAGACTGGAGTCCGACTCGATCCATAAGAACCGCCACCCTTGGGAGTGTGCATACTGAATAGCAATGAGTGCCGCTGCTAACTCCGCCTCAAAAGGAGTACCCCAACCAACGTCTTGGGCAATAGCCGCAACAAAGAACCCCCTGAAGTTCCTAAACACCGCCCCTGCATGCAAACTACCTGGAGAGGATGCTGCACTGCCGTCTGTGTTGATCTTGTACCAATCCGGATCCGGTGGGATCCATCTGACAGACGAACCCTGACGGGTCGGCTTGTGCCTGCCCAATACACCAAGAGACCTGGCAATCAAGAGGTCCCGAACTGAACCGTCAGAGTAACCACGAGAGATGCTATTGGCTTCCCTAATACCAGCAACGATTTGCGCCATGCATCGTCTGACTGAAGGAGAGACCCCATCAAAGACCACCTTGTTCCGCAGAGCCCAAATAGCCCAAAATGTAGTGACAAATGCCGCTCTCCATAACTCTAAAGACTGCGGACCCAAGCGAACTCTAGTAGCCTGGAGAAAGATATCAAGAAAGCTGATTCCCGTGTGGATCGTAACTCCAAAAAGCTGAGTCAGATGCTGAAGAATCTCCAGAGTAAATGGACAGTGAGCTAACAAGTGGTCTAAAGACTCAGAGTCTCTACGACAGAGCATACACATCGAAGGACCGTGAATTCCAAATGAGACCAGCCAATCAGAAGTAGGGAGCTTGCCCCATATCGCCCTCCAAATAACCGTAGAGCGACACATCGGAATGAAGGAACTCCAAATCCACGACGACCAGCCAAGACGAGGGAGAGGAGATCTGAGCATGTCATAGGCTACTGAAGAGGTTAGCTCCCCTGAGGTAGTACCTTCCCAAATACGTTTGTCAGGGCCATGAAGAACCCGAATCTGAAGGATATCTCTGACGATATCTGTGAAGTCCGTGACGAAGCACTCCTCAAAGTGCCAACAATCGTCATAGAAGAAGTCCCCAACCGTGCTCTTCAGGGTAGCCGCAAACCAATCCGGGAGGCCAATCTTATCAGAGATAGTGTATCCCAACCAGTTATCATGCCAAAAGCTGACTGTCGAACCCCTACCAATCAGCCACCTTGACCCATCAGAAAGCCTCGAGACGTGAGGACGAATACCTGGCCCAATAGATGAGATTCTCCCATGGGGACGCAATCTGCCATCCGAGGAAAAGTGTCTCCTGTGAAGCAGAGCTGTATCTGGAGTTCTGTGCTGAAGAATGTCCCAACTCAACTTACAGAGAAAGGAGGCATTCGCCAATCTAATGGAACGAACCCCCATCCCTCCTTCTCCGAAGGGCGCACAAACCCTCTTCCACGAGACCGAACAGGAACCACTCTTACGATTGATGTCACCCTTCCAAAGAAAGTTGCGCATAGCAGATTCCACCTGGCGAAGAAGCGAACTGGGCCACTTGTAAACCATCATAGAGTGGACCATAGAGCCTGTGATAACCGAGTTAATCAAGCATCGTCGCCCTGCCAAGGAAAGGGAACTACCCTTCCAACGACTAAACTTAGCAATAACCTCGTCTGCCACAGGCTGTAAATGAGCCTTCCTGGGGCAACCTCGAAAGATCGGAACTCCTAGGTAGGTGAAAGGAAGGGAACCTTCTATGATGCCTGTGTCCCTGTGCATCCGACGACGAAGTCTTTGGGGAACATCACGCCCAAAGAAAGCCCTAGACTTCGGAGGACTATAGATCTGACCTGAAAGATGACCATACCCCTGTAAAACAGCATGTAGGTTCCTGATATTAGACTCGGTGGCCCTCAAAAATATCATGATGTCGTCCGCATAGAAGAGGTAACGAGGGACAAAACGGATGGGACGAAGACGGCCTCTATCGATCTCCCAATCAATCCATCTCCCGAGCGCCTCCTCCGCAATACAAAAAAGTAATGGTGATAGAGGATCTCCCTGACGAACACCCCTGGAGCAAGAAAAGTAAGGTCCAGGCTTCCTGAATGTTTTATACCTATCAGAGGGTATTGGCCTTAATCCATTCAGTTGAGGTTGCCTCATTTGAGTTGGCCTCTTCTGAACATGTTTTGGACAACTCCTCTGATGATGATTCAGATAGGTTGGCCTTCCATTGGTTCTACCTTTCTGAACCTCATTCCTCCTGTAAGCAATGCCTTTAACCTTTTCCAAAGGTGTGGGTTTAGGTACATTGTTTACCTGAGTTGGTATAAAAATTCCTTTTCCCTTATCCTTGATCAGTGGTTGATTTACTTCAATTTCATTTTGTTGTGCCACTGATCTTACAAAAGTCATCTTAGAATTGCTTGAAGAAGCAATACTAAGACCAGGTGAGGGTTCAAATGGATTATAGCCTAATCCATCCCTTTGAGCAAATGGTCTTTGAAACCCTTGAATTTCCTCTATTGCCTTAGCAGATTTGTTCAAGGCAGACATTTTCATTTTCAAGCTCCCCTCACTTAATTTTAGAGTATCAAATTCTCTTGAGAGATTGTCAAATTTAGCTTGTAGAGTTCTAGAGTCAAAATCCTTTTTCTTTAGAGCCTGATTTTGTTCATCAATCAGCTTTTGTTGTTCAGAGACTTTGAGAGACATTTCTTCATGTTCTCTCACAATCTGTTGATACAACTCAGTTGATTTATTGTCAACTTCAGATTCAGGAGGATTGGACATTTTGACTTTAGACCTCAACTGTTCATTTTCTCTCAGAGCCATATTGCATACTTCTTGCATTCTGGTGAAATCTTCCAACAACTTTTCAAAGTCAAGATGGATTTCACTAGATTCATGTGTGTTAATTGACAAGTTGGAAGTTGAACATACCTCTTCATCTTCAAGTGCCATTTGACAGTCCTCATCACTGTCACTGTTGGAGAACAGCCCATCATCAGAAGAGTAGACACTCTCCTCACTTGCTGAATCTCCAGCTACCATAGCCTTCCTTTTGTTCAGCCGTTTATCTCTTTTGTTTTGCCTTTCCTTCCTTTCTTTTGCACTGAGGTCAGGACAGTCATACTGAAAATGACCCTTCTTCTGGCAGTTGTAACACACATCTTCATCATCATCCTTCTTGCTTGAGGACTCCTTCCTCCTTGATGATGATGGCTCACCTTTGCTGAATTTCTTCCTATCAGCATATCTGTCTTCTTTCTTTTCATCAGAGACTTTGTCCTCTGATTTATGTTCAGGAGAACTGAATCTCCTTCTGGTTCTGTTATCTTGGTAGAACTTCTTGTATCTACCAAATCTGGAGTTGAGCTTCTCAAATCTTCTAGCCATGAGTGCCAGCTCCTCCTTTATTTCAGATTTTGAAACAGACTGAGAGGATCTTTGAGTAATCTTCTTTTCTGTTTCAGCAGCTTTGAAGGCAACACCTTTGTTTGAAGAGGATGGCTCTTCATGCACCTTCTTTCTATTGAGATCAAACTCATATGCTTTGAGTTCAGAGAATACTTGCTGCATTGGCATGTTGTCGAGATTGCTGGTATTTTGCATCATGACAGAGTATATGTCCCACTTGGATGTGAGACTTCTCAAGATCTTCAGAGCAACCTCTCTTTTGGCATAGAACTTGCCAAGAGAGTTTATTTCATTCATGATGTCAGTGAACCTGCCATCAAGATGATCAATAGTTTCATTGGCCTCCATAGAGAATTGTTCATATTTTTGGATAGCCACTTGAAGCTTGTTCTCCTTGATCTTTTGGGTACCTTCACACATAAGTGCTAAGGTATCTCAAATCTCTTTAGCTGATGTGCAGTGGTACACTCTCCCCATCACTGCATCTGGAATTGTCTGGTACAATGTGTTCATTGCAATGTAGTTCAGGTTGTGCCTTTTTCTTTCTTCAGCTGTAAGGTCATCTTCATCTTTTGGCAGCAACTCCCTTGGATCAGCTTTTTGAGCATCAGTGAGCTTGGGATTTGCTTTAGTGAATGTGAATGGCCCTCTAGTGATGACTTTAAGCATCTCATCATGCTGGCAAGCAAGATGTGCTCTCATCCTGATCTTCCAGAAATCATAGTTCTCAATTGAGAACATTGGCAGTTTGTGATGAGAAATATGATTGACTTGGTTTGGACCCATATTGTTGATGGTGTTGACAGCATCTCCTGGAACTGCATTGTTAGCCATTTCAACAAATGTAATAGAAGATGAACACAGATAAGTTTTTCAGAAATTTGGATCAGTTCAGTGACCACAGAAAATGTGATTTTGAAAATCAGTTGGATTTTCAGAGGCAGTGGTCTTTGAACCCCTGCTCTGATACCACTTGTTGGTCCTAGGTGGAGTATAACACAAGTGTATGGGGGGGGGGAATGCACTTGTGTATGCAAATTCTTTTCTTTTTGATAAACTGGTCCTATCAGGCAAGTTGTCTCACAACTGGCCTGAGTGTGAACTTTGATAGATACTTGTCCTACTGATTACTATTAAGTGATCAGTTGGCTAAATATCTAAAAGAGTTGCTAAGTGCGGAATGTGGTTGGCCTTTACTCAAAGAAATACTCCAAGTTGATTTCTGAAAATACAGGTTATCAGGGACTTTGTCCAAAACAGATTTTCTTACTTACTGAGTTATGAATCTTTGAAATATGATTGAATGGAGTGAAGTTAAGAATGCAGTAAGTAAATGAGACACAAATTTATAGTGGTTCAGAGACTCAAGCTCCTACATCCACTTTCCCTGATTGAACAGGATAATTCCTTCTCAATGGAATTAGCTTGTTTTATAGTGCCAAGGTGCACTGATCAACAACACTCTCTTAGTGTTTTGATCCCTAGGATAACTTGAGTCCTAGTGCTCAATCTCTCTGAGTTAAGACTGTGTTTCACACTAACAGTCCTTAACTTCTCACTTCTACAACAAACACTCTCTTCACTAAATGAGATAGGGTTTGAGGTTTGGTTCCAACTAATAGAGATATCCTTTACAATAAGAACAGTGTAAAGGAATAGGATATCTCAATGCTAAGCTAGGATGTTTACAAGAATTGGCTTAGCTGACTTGAAGTGATTCAGGAAACTTGGAATTCTAGTTGAACAGCTTGGTTTCCTTTTGAAAGCTTGATGATAGTTTGATAGCTTGTAGTTGGATACTGAATTCCTTTGATCACTTCTGTATTTATAGGCAATTTGAACAACTAACCGTTGGAGGGATTAGCAATTCAAATATGTCTATTTGCAGCACCATTAAAACGGCTATGAAGCTTGACATCCTTTTATCCACTGTGTAAAAGAGGTCTTCAATGGTTGCTTGAATGAATGTGTTGACTTCTGACAAAGGCGGCTGGGAAGACTTGTGTCAGTTTCCAATTTTGCACATTGTCCTAGGTTGATTTGTGGCAAACTTTACACACAATCAACGGTCAGATGGGACAAGCTCCCTGAACATTCCTGCTGCAGTTTAGAATGTTCCAACACTCATTCAATGCCTCACTCTTTAATGCTCTAAGTCTTTAATGCTTGGTTCAGGCATGATTGGCAATAAATGCTTCATTGAATATGTCTTCTGCAAGCTTTTGACACTTAATCCACTTGATTATTTGTACTTCAACTGTCTTGATCATTTGCATTTATGAGCACAACTTCAGTATTCTTGAACTCTTCAGCCAGGTTGTCCATTTGATCAGTTTGTCTTGAAAAGATCAGCAACTTTGTCCTATAGACCTATCAAGCTGCCTAACATTTCAGCTTTGGACAACTATCCTGATTACTAATATCTCATAACATTTCTGAGATTTTAACTTAAGCATACTACACATTAAGTGTTCTGGGACAACTTGCCTGAACAATGACTTGAGCATATCTCAACTAACTTGTACATCATCAATCAGGGGTTTTGGTATCTTAGATCAAAATCATTTTATTCCCAACAATATTATTGAAAAGTGTAACTCAATTTTTAATGAAAAGTGTATGTCGTTATAATTGAAAAGTGCAACACATTTTTAATGAAAAGTGTAAGACACTTCAACTGAAAAGTGCAACACCGAATCTACCACTACAAAATATTGCCCAAAAGGCATCGGCATTTTGCAACGGCAGGCGGACCGATGCGAAAAGGGGACGGCATTTAATGGCCGATGCAAAATGGCATCGGCAGTGGGCCCCGATGCGAAATGGCATCGGCATTTAATGGCCGATGCAAAATGGCATCGGCAGTGGGCCCCGATGCCATTTGGTAACGGCCCCCAGATGCAAAATGGCATCGGCAGTGGGCCTCGATGCCATTTAGTAACGGCATTTAATGGCCGATGCAAAATGGCATCGGCAGTGGGCCCCGATGCTATTTGGTAAATTTATTTCCCTTTCTTTTATTTTATGGTATTTATCAAATCTAGTCACATAAAATATTTTTACATAGATATTAGTTTTCTATCTACAAACACACGATATTTTTCTTCCCTCTTCCATTCTCATTATTTTTGGGTTAATTCTATTATATATATATATATTATTAATTCAAGATTTTAAACGTAATTTAAGTGAATATACGTAATTTAAGTGAGTATACATAATTAAGAGCGACAGATGTATAAATTTATAAACTATTTACCAATTTATCATATTTAATAACTAATGTAATGATTTATATTAATTTATCGATTTTACTTAAAATTATGTTACTTAAAATGAATTTTACTTATTTTTAATTAATATACTAAAAAACATTTGTTTCTCAACCTATAGTGTTTAGGGTTTAGGGTTCAGGGTTTAGAGTTTAGAGTTTAGAGTTTAGGGTAAAGGGTTTAGGGTAAAGGGTTCAGAGTTTAGGGTAAAGGGTTTAGGGTAAAGGGTCCGACTACTCCTTTCAACGTGTACACTTAGACTTCATTAATAAACAAACTTCAAATGTGTATTATGAATTTATATTCAATATGGTAACTTATCCCCGAATATTCGTTTCTCAACATATATTGTTTACGATTTAGGGAAAAGGGTTCGGAGTTTAGGGTAAAGGGTTTGGGGTTTAGGGTTGTTAAAATGAAATATTTTACACTTAGGGATTAAAAAATTCATAGTTTTACACCAAGATTGTTAAAATGAAATATTTTACCTTTAGGAATTAAAAAATTTATAATTTTACACCAAAATTGTTAAAATGAAATATTTTACACTTAGGAATTAAAAAATTCATAATTTTACACAAGGTTGTTAAAATGAAATATTTTACACTTAGGAATTAAAAAATTCATAATTTTACACCAAGGTTGTTAAAATGAAATATTTTACACTTAGGGATTAAAAATATTCTAATTTTACATCAAGGTTGTTAAAATGAAATATTTTATAATTAGGGATTGAAAAATTCATAATTTTACACAAAGTTGTTAAAATGAAATATTTTACACTTAGGAATTAAAAAAATCATAATTTTACACCTTGTTAAAATGAAATATTTTATACTTAGAGATTAAAAAATTCATAATTTTACACCAAGTTTGTTAAAATGAAATATTTTACACCTAGGAATAAAAAATTCCTAATTTTACACCAAGGTTGTGAAAATGAAATATTTTACACTTAGGGATTAAAAAAAATTCTAATTTTACATCAAGGTTGTTAAAATGAAATATTTATAATTAGGGATTGAAAAATTCATAATTTTATACAAAGTTGTTAAAATGAAATATTTTACACTTAGGAATTAAAAAAATCATAATTTTACACCAAAATTGTTAAAATGAAATATTTTACACTTAAAAATTTAAAAAAATCATAATTTTACACAAAGTTTGTTAAAATGAAATATTTTACACTTAGGGATTAAAAATTACAAATTTTGTGAAAATGAAATATTTTACACTTATGGATTAAGAAAATCCTAATTTTACACCAAGTTTGTTAAATTAAATATTTTACACTTGGGGATTAAAAAATTCCTAATTTTACATCAAGGTTGTTAAAATGAAATATTTTACACTTAAAAAAATCATAATTTTACACCAAGTTGTTAAAATGAAATATTTTACACTTAGGGATTAAAAAAATCATAATTTTGTTTAAAATGAAATATTTTACACTTATGAATTAAAAAATTCCCAATTTTACACGTTAAAATGAAATATTTGTTAGATTAAGGTTTATTAAAATTAAATTAGTGTTTGTTAGATTAAAATTAAAATTAAAACAACTCATCTCTATCAAATCAATTTCAATATTCAATATCTCTCCCTTTTTAATTAAATGGATAAGTGAATTCATATTTTTAAATGGATAAGTGAAAATAATTATATATATTTAATGTTGTGAATTGAAAATTAGAATGAATTTAAATGATGTGATTAGAATAAATTTAAATGTATAAGTGAAAATAATTATATTCAATGTTGTATGTAATTATAATGTTGTGAAATTAAAAATTAGAATGAATTTAAATGTTGTAAATTGAGGATTAGAATAAATTTAAATAGTGTGAATTGATACCGTAAATAAATTATTTAATTTGAAAAACATAATTTAGTTAATTTGAAAAACATAATTTAGAAATAATTATGATATGCTTTGATAAATAATTTAATAAGCAACAATTAAAGTTAGAATGGATTGAATTAATTAAAGAATTAAAAACTCAAATTAAATTGAATATATATTAAGTGCATTCACAACATGTCGACTAAAAGCTCCTAGCCTAAACGGCACACAGGGGGCGCTCAAAAGCCTTCGAGACCGCGAGGTCCCGAGTTCGAACCCCAGAATTCGCGAAAATGTGCAGATTTCCGAAAAATGGGGTGGCCCAGCGGTAGGGGTGGGTGTTGGTGGCCTATCGACCTGGGTTCGAAACCCAGATTCGTCTTTTTTAAATTTTAATAAAAAGGCATCGGCAAAAAGGCAAGGTTTTCCCCAAATCCGATGCCATTTAAATGGCATCGAGCATATTGGCATCGGCACACTGCCGTCCCCTTTGCCGTTGCCTTCATCTTTGGGGACGGCAGATCCGATGCCTTCCTCGGTGCCATTTTCAAATTATTTTGTAGTGTACACAATACCTGGTCAACTCAAATTTTGAAAAGTCAACACTGAAAATATTATTAAAAAGTGTAAGTCAGTATAATTGAAAAGTGCACAATCAAAAAAATAAAATAAAAAGTTGACTTGGTTAACTCAAGTTCTTATATAGACTTGAGTCTACACAAGACCTACTCTTGATTTTATACAAGACTAACCCCTTTTGATGTGTTCACCCCCTTGAATGTATTTACCATTTACTGTTAGTTCACCCCCCACCTATTTTCGAAAACTACCTTTTTTTCTTATGAACTCTAATCCTAATTTTATTCTTGCGTAACCCTCATTCCCCTGCGTCGATTTTTTCTTCCCCAACTCTAGCCGCCGCGCCTAACCATCCTCTGCAACGCCTCCCTCCGCTTCAATTTTGCGCCCGACCAATTTTCTTTTACCTCATTGTTTTTCTAGAATCGACCCAGTTTGATTGCTTGCGATTTCTTGGTATGTTTCTGGGTTTATGTTTAGTATAAGCATTAAAAAAGATAGTTATGTCTTCTGACTTTACTCTTGTTTGCTCAACACAGAAGAATTCACTCATTTTATCGAATTTTGGGTTTTTTTTTTTTCGATTTGTTTCCGGAAGTTATTTCCAAATTGTTTCAACGTTTTCGGAAAACCTTTTCCGAAGTTTTCTACTTGTTCGAATTGTTTTTCACGAAATCATGTTTTCTATTTTTTTTCCGACATTTGTGCTTGATTTTGTTACTAGTTTTATTCCAAAATTTATATATTTGGTTTTTTTTTTTTTCTGAAAATGTGAATGACTAGATAATGATTCAATTTCATAAATTAAGGTTGATTGTGATATATTTTGTGTAAATTAACAAAAGGGTATTTTAGTCTCTTTAGTTGTATTTTTTTAATAAAAAAATTGGGGTGAACTCATAAAATAAGGAGGGGCAAATAACCGTGGTCAAAGAAATTTGGCATTTTTATGGGGCCTGACTATTTACACCTCCATTTCGGTTTAGAACACTCCCCCGATTGATGCACACCCTCAAATTTGTTAGAATAGATGCACCCCCTAAAATTGTCTTAATTACCCTTTTCTCATTTTTATCTATATAATACAACTTTACTTACCACACCCTTCCTCAAACCCCAATTTTCTCTTCATTTTTCCTTGCCGCCCCCTTCCTCCCTGTCTCTTCACGGCCGCGGCCGCCTCCTTCTCCATCAGCCACGGCCGCGACGGCCTTCCCCTCCCTCCCCTCGGCCGCGGTTGCCTCCTTCTCCCTCAGCCGCGACGGCCTTTTCCTCCCTCCCCTCGGCCGTAGTCACCTCCTTCTCCCTCAGCCGCGACGACCTTTCCCTCCCTCCCCTAGGCCGCGGCCGCGACGACCTTCCCCTACCCCAGGTAAGAGTATCGCCGCCGCCGTCTGGTAAATTTTAGTCGGCTGCAATTTTGAAGTTTTAGGTTTTAGGGTTTTCTGCAATTTGTAGTAGAAACTTTTAAAAAAAAATTTTTTAAAAATTTTCGACAACGTAATGTCGACCATGTAACCTCTCGTCGACAACATGTCGTCGACGAGAGGTTACATGGTCGACATTATGTTGGCGAAAATTTTAAGTTTTTTTTTTTTTTTTTTTTTTTAAAGTTCGACCTTCTTAGGTCAACCATATAAACTCTCGTCGACATGGTTGACCTAAGAAGATCGAAGTTTTAAAGTTTTTTTTTATTATTTTTTTTTCGACAAACCAGTGTCGACCATAGTGAATATGGTCAACACTGGTTTGTTGAAATTTTTTAAAAAAAAATTGAAATTTTTTAAGTTCTTGATTTTTTATTTTTTTTGGGGAGAAATTTTGTTGTTTGTTGTTTGGTGGTGGCGGCGGCGGCGCGGTGGTGATTGGATAAAACTTAGGTTTAGGGTTTAAAGGTGAAGGAGGGGTGCAGTTAGTAATAGGGGTGCATTTAGTAGTGTAATATAACTTAAAAGGGTATTTTTGATTTTTTACATCATTATTTTATTATTAAACTCATAGGGAGAGTGTTCTAAACGGAAATGGAGGTTGAAATAGTCCCACCCATTTTTATTGCACAAGGGAGATAAACACCTGGGCACAGTCCAACAACTAATGGGCCCAACATATATGGGCTAGTAAAGCAAATAACTTATTTGTCCTTTTTTGTTGATGTGTTCACCGCTAATTTCTTTTAAAAAAATTACCGTCGTTTTAACATCAGAAAAAAAACATAAAAATATGATTTTTAATATTTTAAACAGGGGAGATAGGGCGGCGCCAACTGAAGTTCGTCTGTACCGCCAAAGACGAAATTTTAATATTTTAAGCACGGGAGATAGGGCGGCGAACTGATGGTTAGTAGTCTTTCCGACCAAAAAACTTTGAAGATTGAATTTTTATTTTATGGGTGCCCTTTTGTCCCCAAGAAATTCCTTATTATGTCAAAAAAAATTAGGGACATCGGGAATTCTTAGAAGGTGTAAAGCTTTACAAGTTAGCTTCTTTTTCTGCAATGTGTACAGTCGTGTTTCTGCAGTAGAAGACTCTGATTATCCTGCTTCAAATAGTGAAAGCAGTTCAGAAAGTGAAATAAATGTAGTACGAGAAGAGTGTAGGGAATTTAAAAGCATTCATTTGTGTTCTGCTCTTGTTAGATTGCTCAAGACTTTGAATTGGAAGGTTGCAAGAGCATTTTGTTTCCCAAGTAATGTGGAAAGATATGGTTTTGATCAATCATTTGCGGCCTTTAAAATGATTTTGCATGTTTATGTGTGTGCCGAAATGCAAATGGAAGTATATGCCTTGCTTAGAGAGATTGTTTGTTATTATCATACGGTTGGCCTCGATTTATTTGGTTTGTCGTATGCTTTATTGGATTTGGGTAGTGGTGTCGAGAGATCAAATTTTGTGTTAAGTGTGCTCGTTAAGGTTTTTGCTTCAAACAAGTTCCTTGAGAATGCAATTGAAGTATTTGCACAGGCTAGGAGATTAGGCTTTCAACCCAGCATTCGTTCATGTAATTTCTTGCTTAAATGTTTATCAGAAGCCAATGGGAGGGAGCTCTTAGTGACTGTATTTGAAGAAATGAAGAACAATGGCCCGTTTCCTAACGTATACACCTACACGGTTATGTTGAAATTTTACTGCAGTGGACAAAATCCAGTAGATATCGAAGAAGCAATTAACATAATGGAGGAAATGGAGACAGTTGGAATTAGTCCATCTGTTGTAACATACAGTACATTCATTCTTGGGCTGTGCAGAGTTGGAAATGTTGAGGTTGCTTGGAAATTTATTCAAGATTTGAAACGAAATGGTCAGCCACTTAACTTTTACTGCTACAACATAGTTATTCATGGATTTGTTAATAGCGATGAACTGGATAAGGCTATGTTAGTCTTTAACGAAATGGAGAGTTCTGGAGTTGCAGCAGATTTATATAGCTATAGTATTCTGATTGAGGGTTTTTGTAGATGTGGAAACGTTGAGAAAGGTCTTAGCTTTCTTGAGGAGATGGAGAATAGTAATATCAGACCATCAATTGTCACTTATACCTCGATTTTAAAAGGTCTCTCCAAGAGTGGCTTGATGAAGACTTCATTAGATATGTTTCAGAAGATCGGGACTTCTGGATATGAATACGACGAGCGTATTTACAACACTTTGATTACCGGTTTATGTGTTCAGGGTGAGATGGGCATTGCCAATAAGCTTGTAGAAGAAATGATCAACAATAATTTAGCTCCAAATTACGTTACTTATAAGAGCTTGATCCTAGGATTCTGTAAAGTTGGTTCATTTGAGAATGCCTCACAGTTGTTCGATAGCTTGAGAGAAGCTGGTGTCAAACCCGAGCCTTATTTGTGGAATCGTGTGATATATGAGTGTTGCAACGAAGGAAGGCTAGAGGAAGCCGTGCAATATATTGATGAAATGAGGGATTTGGGTATTTCTCCAAATGTATATTCTTACTCTGCAATCATCGACAGGCTTTGCAAAGAGCACAAATCAGAGAAAGCATTAGAGCTTATTCCACCAATGCTTAAAGCCAATCAGTTTCCTAATGTTGTGATTTATAGCACCCTTGTTGACGGTTATGCTAAACAGGCGAATCCTAGGAAGGCTTTAATGTTGTACACAAAAATGTTGAAAATCGGGGTTCGCCCTGATGTGATAGTATACACGATTCTTGTTAATGTGTTGTGCAGTGCAGGAAGGGTGGATGAGGCATATAAGTTGTTCATGGAAATGGAATCTAGTGGGCTAGATCCCGATAAAATCTGTTATAACTCGGTGATAGCTGAATTTTGTAGGAACAAAGATATGAAAAATGCATGGAGATTGTTTCAGGAGATGGTGAGTAGAGACATTTTACCATCTGTTGTTAATTATACGTGTTTGATCGATGGATTCTGCAAGATTAGTCGCATGGATATGGCTGACATGCTGATAGATGAAATGAATCGAAAGAATATTTGTCCTGATCGTGTAACCTACTTTGTTCTCATTCGTGGGTGCCAAAAACTTGGATACGTGGACAGAGTTTTGCAGCTAATGAATGAAATGAAAAATAGGGGAATGCACACAGAATATGAATCATTAGGGCTTTGATCTCATATCTTGTTCTAATATCGAACCGCTTTCATCTGTGGTTTCGAGGCAAGTTTTGCTTGGATTGGTTGCCTGGTGCTTTATGCCTTCTTCAGGAGGTAAGCTCAGTTGTGCACTTTTGACTACTTTCCTATCTGCATTTACATACAATACTGGGCCAGCGTCAACCTTGCTTCAGTTTGGAGTATATTACTTTTGCATCATCTCAGTGTTATGTTTTGTTGCCATACTGATATGCCATTCTACTGGATTCGTATAGGCTGGGAATTGGACAAAGAGCACTGCAACACCCAGAATCAAAGCCATTTGTTCATGATGTGCGCCTGTCTATGGCCCTTGCTGTGGTCAGAAAAAAGGGAAGAGGTTAGAAACTTAATCACTTGTTCCAGTCAGTTTTGTTATGCTTCATTTTCTCATTATAGGTGTTTTCTTGAAGTGTGCAATTGCCAAAGTGGGCTTTGAGAAGAATAAAATGTCTCAAGATATCTCTCGGGAAGATGACGCTGTTGTCCTCAGGTAATCATGTTTTTGTGTTCTTCTACTTTTAATAGGCTATCATTATGTTCCCATTTTCTGGTCCTATGAACTTTGAGTGCACCTTTTGATAGCCATGGTTTTGAATTGTGAGAGTTCAGATGGTGAAGTTTTGGTTAAATTAATAATGGTATGTCATTGATAAATCAATGGTGTTAATGATGCTATTGCATAGTTTTGAAATATATCTAAAGAGATTGGACACATGACATGTATGTTTTGAAATCAATGGTTCTTCATCTCTTTCTTCCTTGTGCAGATTAACAAGGCCAAATTAATATGTGAGTTCTTAAGAGATTCAGAAGGCATCGATTGAAATTTGAGGAGGCCTTCTGCTCTTTCCCTCTTGGACAGGTACAGTTTTCTATTACTTCTCTCCTGTTTGTGGCATTGTTCAATTTTTTTTTTTCTTTCTCTATTTTAGTAGTGAGGAAATATGAGGTCTCATTGTCCAGGTTGATGAAGAAACAGCTTTTGAAAGATTAAATCCAATTCTGGTCCTAGTTTACAAAAAAACATTGCAGATGAGAAAGACAAAGGAAGTTTCAAGTTCAAGAAAATCACCGGTAGACATCTTTACTATTAAAATTTCTAGTGTACATCTCTGTTTTTTCTTTTTCTTTTTACAAGGAACTGGCCAATTTTTTATTTATCTGAGCTACATTTTCTATAGTACCATTTTCTCAAATATCTTTTTTGATAGTTTTGGTACCTGAACTCGGGAATTCTTATGGTGTCTGTCTTGTCGTCGTTGTGATATCAACTGCATTGAATAAAGTCGATATTCTTGTCCTCTTTTCTATTTCCATTTTAGTTTGTTTGAGTTGAATCTGGTATTAAGAAGCAGATTTCACTTTTTCATGCAAAAAGTAAGTGACAGTTTCTTCTAATCTAGCTAGCGCTTTAACGTATTTCTCGCGACTGGTAGCCGCACCGTTGCTGTCCGATGTCTGTAGCAGCACCACCACTGTCTGTTGCGCAGCCCTTGTCCGAGCCAGCCGCGTCGCTACCTCGCCGCCGCCTGTAGCCCAACCGCGTCGCCACTGTCCGCGCCGCGGCCTGAGCCCTGTCGCCTAAGAGAGGTATGTTTTGGGTAGTTTTCTCGCGACCAGTAGCTGTCTGACCGCCATCTATTTCACTTCTCTTTGAGAATGTCAGTGTTGTCTGTGTGCTGAGCATAAATTGAAAGATCCTTTGTTGGTCTGTGTGGTTTGGATATGATTTTGTTTTAAATTCGCGTTGTTTGTTTGGATCTGTATTTGTATTGTATGTAAGTTGAACTGGGTGGTAAAATTAGGGTTTGGGTTTGCATGAGCTTTCTTCTAATTTTATCTTGCCATATAATTAACATTAAATCTTCTGGGTTTTTTCTACACTGATCCATGGTGATTAAATGCCTTTTTATGACCTTATGAGTCTCAGAATTTTAATGATTTAATTTGATGTGTTAAACGTATGCCTGAGAAATTGTTGTGAAGAGACGATGAATATATATGTGTGGGAATTAATTGTATCATGTTTTTGTAAGAAATGGAAATGATTTTTACTGCTAAAAAATTGAAGCCCATATGATGAAGAAAGAGGCAGCATATTAGTCGTGTTACAGTGCGATTTTATTGGGGAGGAAATGTCTGTGATGCAGGCTTATTGTTGATGTGTTTAGGCCTGTTACAGGTTTTTCTCAGTGAGATGGCGGCAGCAGAGGCAGAGGCTCAGCAACCAGTTATTCATTTAGCAGACTTTCTTACAGTACAGTGTCTGTGTTTGGAAGGACTTAAACGGTCATTTATTTCACAAGCGTAGGTTGCTCATTTGTAGCTTGTGCGCTTGGAAGGAAGAAAGGTGCGTCATATCTTCCATAATTGATTGATCATAGCGGTTTTTATTCTGTTTTTTATTAGTATGCATAATTTAGTTCTACAAGTTTCTAGTTTCTGCTACTCTTTTGAAATGAGGTTTACACATATTGATAGCGTGGACGTAGTGCTGTTCTTCAGGAATTTTTCTCCAACTCTGGTTCGCTAATTTGTGTGAATAGGCAAAATTGAGGTGAAAGTTGCTTAATTTTAATGTTGACGACTTGCTTCAGTGAAGAAACATAAAATCCATGGGTTGCATGAAGTTACTTTAAGTTTCTTATTTTGAATGTGAATTGAAAAGAAGTATTATCTTGATAGGCGAGAGAAGATGCAGGAGAAAGTAACAAATCTAAATAACTTGTTCCAGGCGGCATCTTATAGTAAAATGGGAACCTTGTAAACAAATTGAGGGCAATTAATCTTGAAATGGATGCTGTTGCATCTGCTGTGGAGAAGCTAGACAACTCCAACAGAGATGGGGACCAATTTTCCGACGGAAACAGAGCAAGAGAATGCAGAGTAGGAAAGACGACGATGCACACACTGCTAATAGCTTCTTCCTGACGCCTTTTATTAGGAAGGATGGACAATAGATTTTTTGTTTTTTTTTTGGATTCTGGAAAAAATTGTTTCTAAAGCCCTTGGAGAGACTTATTACTAGTCATTTTGATTTTCTTGAACTTCTCTCCTGTTGGTTTCTGATTTTTTTTGCTTGTGGAAAAGATGTTTCTAATCTCTAAAAATGTATTCATGGTAAGTCTTTCATATTTTCTTGGTGTTTGATTGATTTAAGTGAAACAATTGTGTTTTCAGTAAGGGAAGTTCTCATCAAATTTAATTATTGAAATAAATGTAGAATGTAAATGAATGATTTTTTAAAATATTTAGGGCATGTTTGATAGTAAAGATTAATTATCTAAGATTATGATGATATCTAAACTTTATTAATTTTAAAGCATAATCTACCCTTAATCTAAGTTAGGTAAAAATTTGTGTGAAACCGTCTCACGGATCCTTTTCTGTGAGACGGATCCTTTTAACCCATATTTCAAAATTTTGGATAGAATAACCCATATTTTTTTTCCAGATTTTGGTTTGTAAAAAAAGTGATAATGTTTAAGTAAAAAATGATAGTATTTTTAACAAAAGTGACTATCACTTTTTGCTCAAACATTATCACTTTTTATATATAATATATATAGAAGCCGTTTCACGGATCTCATTCTGTGAAATGGTCTCACCCAAAACTAGTTAATTTAGATTTAATATAAGCTATCAAACATGGCCTTAATCATATATGATAGTACTTGAGCTGTTATTATAATATTCACAAATTATTTATTCTCTTGCTTTTCTTTCCTTTTCTTTTAAAGAGATAAAAAGTTGGGTCTTTCTATGATGAGGAAGGCTTTGCATTAAATACCTTTGAATCATTGATCCAACGTATGAAATTGTTTTAACATGATTGCATTTCGCAATAATGCGTTTGCTCTATGCATGTGCAATCACACTATTTCGCACTACTAATAAATTAAATTAATAAATATAAAATGACAAAAATATCCTTTAAAAATATTTAATTATAAAATAAAATATAATCATATATTCTTATTAAGATTTCATTTTTAAATTAAGGGTGTGTTTGCAAACTATAATAGTTGATTTTTGTAGTAAAATTGAAAGTAGATAGTGTTTTAAAAATAGGGTAAATTACACTATAGGACATTTCACCCTAAGTCTTTGTAATTCAAGGAAAATTTTATTACGGTTACAAATCAAGCCAAATTAACAAATTAAAGTACAGTTCTACCCCTACTGTTTTGATTAGAATTTCAATTTTGAAATAAGTAGATTTAATTAATTTAAGGAATGGAAAGTCAACTAAATCCAAAACCTTTAATAAAAATGGAAAGATCTATTTGCACAATAATCGCGCCCGATTCTTAATTCAAATAACTTTTCTAACAACTCATACAACATTAATTCCTAAAACATTTCTTATTCTCTCTCCATTGAAGCTGGAAGAAGAAATCGAAAAGCAAGAACAACCATTGTGCAAAGAATCGTTCAAGGTATTGAGTGGAAAAATCATTTTCTGCATGTTATTGTTGTTCATTTGAATCATTTCTTGGGTTTATGGAAAAATTCTGATTTTTAGGACTTTGCATATATTAGGTTTTTCGTTGATTTTAGGGATGATTAAAAAAAATTCGACTACATGCATTTTATAAGATGTTTCCTTCGTTGATTTTACTGGCTTTGCATAAGATGTTTCCTTATTTATTTTCTTAGTTCTAACGATCTCTGTTTTTTGCATTTTAGAGAAACATAATCAATCGATTACACTGATAAAGCATATATTGTTATTCTTTTCAAGTAATACATGTTGATATGTGATCTGGAAAAACTGTTAAATGTATTAATTATATTACACTGATAAAACATGATGTACATTGTATTAAATCGATTTCAATATATGATACAATAATGATTGCATAAAATTCGTATATTCATGTACATTCTCTATGGGTTATGCTTTAGAATAAACATTTTATTTCTTTGTCCATTGTAATATGTAAGTGTTTGGTATAGAAGTAAATAAATTATGTTTCTGATATTACATTGGTTTTTAATTTCTGAAGGATCAAAGGATAAAATGACACGTTCGAAGGCTAGACATCAGAAGCGTAAAAGTTTAAGTATAATATGTGCCCGTTGTGAGGATCACTGAGAAAATTCATATATCATGAATTTAGAACAAATGATTCCTGCTAGTTTTTTTGTTTTGTAAAACTCGGAATGCTTGGTTTTTTTTATCATGAATTTTTGCTTGTGATTGAATTAGAGGTGTCTGGTAATATTGCATATGCGTCAGATAAAGCATATACTAACGCACATACACAAATAAAATACATATAATATATTATATGCATATAATATATTTTGTGCATACATCAATAAATATAACTTATAACTTATATATTATATATATATATATATATATATATATATAAACACAAAGTGTGAAATGTCACTTAGTATAATTCTCCCTACATAATTCGTACAGAATATATTATGCATAAAAAACTTAATATATTATCCATAATGAAATAAGTTTGGATTAATTTGTACATATATGTAATTTAATTAAAATAGAATATAATTATAAAAACTAAACTAATAAGATACCTTCAAAACATTTAACTACTGTAGGTACTGTAGGTTGTAATTGTATGAAACATAATATAATTATTTTATACCAATTAACAAAGTGACATAAAAAGATCCATACAATGGAAATATGCACATACAAAGTGCATAATAATACCGATATGCACGCAATTAATTAATATATCATATAGTATGCTTAAAGTTAATACTACAAAACAAGAAAACTTATTTCATTAATTAATACATAAATTATTCATATGAATATTCGGTATACATAATCATATGGATAAATACAAAAATTATTATCCACATTGAATATATATTTATTTTAATTAAAATTAATTAGAAACATAAAAAGGTACCAACAATAGCAAGTTAAACATAGCATAACATATGCACAACGTAGTACATATATACTACAGTATGCGATAATGTAATAAATATAATAAAATATATGCATAGAAATATACATATAATATATAATACGCATGACTATTATAAAAGATCGAATATATATACTTTAATTTAATACTTTCGTTATTGTTATTTGAAAATATAAACAATAATAATATAGATGTTATAATAAAAGATATTTGACTATTTAAAAAATTGATATATTAAATTATATCACAAAAAATTATAAGAGTTTATTTATAAAATGATACGAAAATTATTATAGTTATATGTCAAAATTATTATAAATAATACATATTAAAAATTATTTGTTTAATATTTTATAAATACTGAGGTTATTTTAAAATGCTTGTAATTGTTGTTAGAAGCTTTGAAAAATTAATTAATTAAATAAGAATAAATAAAATATCCATTTACAAATTTATAACTGAAAACATACGAATCTATAATTAATTTATTCGAACAACATTAAAGAGCTTTTATATATAATAAATGTTATTTAATTATATAATTAATGTCGAATAATTTAAAGAGTATTTATAGTTTATAAATTAAATAAAAACATTGAATATTTTAAAAATCAACTAATAGATAATCAAATTAATATATATAATATATATTTGTATAGTTTTTTTATGGAAAAAGAATGGAGATCGTGCCATAAATACTAATCCATAACATTAGGGGGTTACAATTACTTAATAGTGTAACTGCTATAATTATAATTAAGGGAGACTTATTCAAATTAAGGGAGACTTATTCAAATTTAAAATTAATTCTCTAGCTAAATAATAATAATTCGAATCATATATTGAATTGAGGGCATATCAGGAATATAAAATATTGATTTGTCTTAAGTTGTAATCTCCATAATTTTTGTCTTGAATTATAAGATCGGCTTGGATCTTGGTCTATATTATAAATAAACTCTTAAAAATAAACACTTCTAATCAATTTTTTAAATGTTGTGGTGTATGTCATACAATCACTTTTTTATAATTTTACAAAAAACACCATTATTACATTTGAATAAATAATGGGTAAAAATAAAATATTATTTAAATTGTGAGAACAAAATTGTAAAACTAGTGAGTGTAATGATTAGAAGCACTTAGAAGTTGTTAGAAGTATGGGGAGGGGTGCTTGACCAAAATTGCTTTTAAGTAATTAATTTAATCACTTACTTTTGTTTACAAACACTTCAAAAGTGATTCTATTTAAAAAAGAAGTGCTTTTAAGCACATAGTTTTGTTTGCAAACATCCACTAAAACACTTCTAATAAAATTTAAACATTAATTTATACTCTCTCCGTCCCATATTAATTTTCATAGGTAGATTAAAGTAAAAAATTAGTTGACTTTTGTGTATGTGTGTAGAAAAAGTAATGACATTTGTGTAAAATTAAGGATATTGTGAGGGTGGAATTGTAAATGGTTTTCCATTTTAAGGGTGTGAAAGTTATTGTGGGAAGTGTCAAAGTTATTGTGGAATGGAGGGAGTAGAATAATTCATCAATTTTAAGATAATTAGATGAAACCCTAAATCTAATCACAAAAACAACTTCAATTTCTTGCAAAATTCAACACCATTCCCTTTGAATTTCCTGTATTATCCAATATTCGTCACACTTTTCAGGTTGGGTTATCGGATTTGTTCTTGAATCGTGTGAAATTTGGTCGAACTTGAAAAAATTGTGGCTAGTGAGGTATAAATATGTCTGATATTCTCTTTTTAATTACTTAGTAAATGAAAAGTAGAAAGTCCTCGAGCCCCCCGCGGCGGGGAAGGAGAATGTTAGCCGCCACTGCAAATTTGAGTTCGAAGTGCAACAATTTGGCCTCAGATTTTGGAATTGGTTGTGATTCGATCAATTATGACAATAAACGAATAGGGTGGTCGAGGAAACGTGGATGCAGCACAGAGATTTTTCGACTATATGCCTAAACGAGACAAGGTATTTTATAATTCCATTATCAGCATTTATCTCATACACAATGATTTTTCCAAAGCTGAAATACTTTATTATGAAATTCCTCAAGATATGAGGAACATTGTGGCGGATTCTGCTATGGTGCATGCATATGCCGAAACTGGTAGAATTGGTAGAGCGCAGAAGGTATTTGATAAAATGCCTGAGAGAAATGGGTTCGCCTTTTTAATTTCAGGATATTTTAAACTAGGGAGTGTTGATTATGCTGTCGAGGATGCCTGATAGTGAGAAATATGTGATTACATTGAAATATGTTTTAGGGTTTTGCACGGAATGGGTTGCTTGATGAAGTTCGGGGTGCTTTTCATCGAATGTCTTTGAAGAATGATGTAGCATGGACATCAATGATAAAGTCATATATTGTGATGCCACAACATGAGTGGGTTTATGGATCATGATATAGAGTAAATGAAGCAAAGGAGATCACCGTTTTTGTTTCACCAATAAATCCCTATCGTGAAACTATAGACTTTGATGTTCATGCTGGTCATTTCTTATACCATGATGAGCATGCTAAAGATGGTCCTTATATTTCTCATCTTTCCCCTTAGTTTTATCAAGATGGAATGCGTATAAATTGGGTGTAATGTCATGTGCAGAACATTTCAAATCGCATTTTGAGCACATTGGGAAGCTAAAGGAAGCTGTATATAACATTCAGTTTGAGCAACAGCGGCTGAAAGCTCAAATCAATAGTTAGACAATAGGTAATTGGGCAGCTTGATTTATTTGCATTAAGACTAACTTGTGGCTCTGCACATATAAACTTATTTCGATTTGCTACTTCACTTTTGACTTTTCCTTTAATATTTAATCTGCCAATGTCAAGAAAAATTTAACAGCTATTTCATTTTTTTGATTGAATTTCAGTGAATGAGAAAACGAGCAGAAGAGCCATTCATAAAGCATTATTTGAATCAGCTGCTCTGATTTTTGCCAGGATCTACGTTTTATGTCGTTTGTTTGAGATAAATCTTGGGGCGACTAGAGTTTAATGTAATCCTGGAATTTTCACAGTCCCAGTTCTTGCTAGTCTTATCTGGAAAGTCAATCCAATGTAGACATTATAAGTATACATAGGTGTCATGTCCTGTTATTGTGAATTGATTTGCTTTATTTTCTTGTGCAAAAGTTGCTGCTGGGATTTATGTCAAGTATTCATTTTATTTTAAATTTAGAGAAATCAAATTCAAGTTTTTATAATAAGAAAGAGACTACGAGCTCATTATAATTAAGAACTACAAAATGTGAGTGGCCAAAATTTAAAGTTCTTATGCACTACAGTTTTACTCCTCAAGTATGGCATGTGAGGAGTTGGGAATTCTTAATTACGTGATGGATTTAGATAACATACACATACAATTGGAGTGAAGTTGTTTTGAAAAGCACTATGGATAGCGTGGAGTGTCCCAAAACAAAAAATAAAATAAAATTGAGTGTATTTTTCTACTTCAGGTAATATATATATTTTTTTCACATATTACATCAATTTAATGATTTACTTACTACAACTAGTTACACATACAAGTTATATTTGTAACCGAACTTGCTAGCATACCCCATCATGGAAAATATATTGTGCCCTACACAATACATGGAACTATGAACCCATGAATAAGTGTATGTCATTCTCCGAATGTTTGCAAAATATAGAGATAACATGAAAATAAGCTTAACAAATAACCATTGTCAGGGGAGGCAACCTCCACTTCTTAAGGTATCTCACTTCTAAGGTTCATTGCTGATTAGATTCAACAATTCAATAGACGAATCATCAATTTGAAGCAAATGTTCACTAGTGTGGAGCAATTTGAAAACAATATACCATAATTTTAAACTATTTCGAATTAACTCAGAGAGCTAAGTTGTTGACCTTATAACCAGCATACGGTTTTTTATATATGGTTAATTGCAAAAAAAATCACAACCTTTAGTAGATTTATCAATTACAATATATCCTTTATTTCTTTGCAATTCGATACACCAACTTTTTTAGTTTTACAATTTAATGCACCAATAAGTTTTCTGATCAATTTTAAAATGTTGTGGTGCCGGAAAGATCAAAATCGTCACATTGGCGCCAAGTAAGACTGCCACCTAATTAATTATTATTTAATTTTTTAATGAATTTTTTTTTTTTAAAACCCTTAAAAATACAAAATTAAATCAGCCCTTATTTGCACATAAATCTTAATCGCGTTCTTCAATTCGTCAATCCTTCAATCGATTTGTTTGTTTAAGATGGGCTCAGATTCGTGGTGCTCTTAAAATCCTCCATCACCCTTCCCGGTAAACCAAAATTTTCTATACAAGAAGATGCAGAAGTTGTTTGCAGCGAGGTCCCTGACTTTTTCAATATTCGGAAGAAAAACCCACCAATTAAGCTGCTGCTTTCTCTACTTCTTTCCTCTTCAATGATACCCAGAAACAGGTATTTGTACATGAATGTTTTCCTTTCCTGATTATCTTTTCAATGCTTTTGATTCTCTCTAATTTTCTTAGTAACTGTTTTTCTTACTGCAAGTATGATGCATCAACTTATAGATTAATAAGTAATTCGAATTTCCGGGTTAACACAGGTATCGAATTAAAGTTTTATATTCAATTTGCTGACTATTATTGAATTGGAGGATTTTTTTTATAATTCTCTTTTATTGCATTTTACTGCAAATGGCCCTGTAGATACCTTACCAATCAGTGGACAATGCTTGCGAATTCGGAAGGAATATAATTGATGTGTTCTTGTGCGTGTGCTTTTAGGATAATTAATAAGGGCTGATTTAATTTTGTATTTTTAAATGTTTTTAATTTTTTTTTTCATTAAAAAATAATAATTAATTAGGTGGCAGTCTTACTTGGCGCCAATGTGGCGATTTTGATTTTTTCGACGCCACATCATTTTAAAATTGATTGGAAAATTTATCCGTGCATTAAATTGTAAAATTAAAAAAGTTGGTGTATCGAATTGCAAAGAAATAAAGGATATATTGTAATTGATAAATCTACAAAATGTCGTGATTTTTTTGGCAATTAACCCTTTTATATATTGTCTATAATACGAGGATTCTATGTGTTTAGTTCCACTGAAGTTGTAATTTGATTATCATAGCTAGCAAATAGATAATATAATTTGATCATTACATTCATTTAATTGCCTCATTTTAGCACTAAAAAGGTTATGGAATGTACATTATCATTATGCGTATTTAAATACCCATATCAATTAAAAAACAAAAGATCAGACATAGTTAAATAGACACGTCTCACTGTGGCTGCTCAGTAAATATATGTTAAATAAAATTGTGTACAAATATCACACTAAAAATTTCAAGACTGCCATTTGACCATTACAATTACAACTCGTTACAATCACATATCGCACAATTCACGAAGTGAATTTTCATAAAGTCGCAGTTTTCGTCTGCAGGTTCATTGGCAGGAATGACAAGCCTCTCAATGCTTCCATCTTGACAACGTACTTCTCGAGATCTTTCAACTTGAACACAAATAAAAATAAAAATCTGAATTGAAGATCAAGTTACAGAACCGAACAAGCTCAAAGACAGGCCATAGAACCTCACTCCCCAAACTTGTAAATTTAAATAACAATTTATCTGAAGATTAGAAAAAGGCCGTGAAATTAATGGGATTTGGTTCAATGTTACAGCTCAAGATTAAAGCTATAGATAATACACTCATGGATTCTTTAATACGAAATTTTGACTGGTTTACCTGCGTACTTAATGTGTGTGGTAAAAGTATTCACATAAAATTGTACAAGGTGAAATCAGCACTTTGTATACCTTGTACTTGCAAAAGCTATGCTCCTAAAAAAACAAATAGTTTACTTCTACATTATGAAGATCCGTGTGCAAGAGAGCTTGAATCACAGTCTGAAACAAAAGTTGTAGATGCTATATACCAACATTATTCACCAACAAAGAATTATACGTAAAGGGACAATGGAGGGAAAAAAAGGAATGAAGAATTATGCAGAATGCCCCTGCTTAAATATACACTGGTATAAGTTAAATCAAAATAGACATGATTACAAATTCAAAGCTCTAGATTAATCCGGATTGAAATAGAAGGAATATGAATCACAGTTTGCAATTAAAGAACACACTCAGAATATAATTTTTCGGTTGTATATATGACTCATAAACGGACAATGAGAATATGTAACACAAACCCATAAAAGGAAAAAAAAAACTCAGTAGTTTTTTTCCTAAAAGAAGAAAAAATGACCTGAGTGGTCAATAATGAAAGAGATCAATATTCGTGGCGGCGCGCGACACAACAATGAGCAACGTTGAAGTCTTGGCGAGGAGAACACTAACTACAGAGATATGATTTGGAGTTTTGATACTGTTGAATCTAGAAGTAAAATGATAACAGTAATTTGGAAGCACAAATCATGTGAGCTGAATATCTGTATAGAGTTATGTTTATAGATACCACATTTACATTTATTTATACTATATTCTTCTAGTAACCGCAACATAAACGACACCGTAAAGATAAAGCAAAACTAAGTACAAAAGCATAGAAAAGAGAAACACGACTTAGTTGTCAACAGCCCCCCCTCAAGGTGGAGCATGGTAAGCATCTGCCATGCCCAACTTGGAAAGCAAAGTGGCAAAAGATGCCCCAGCAAGAACTTTGGTGAAAAAATCTGTAAGATTGCCTTTTGAGGGAACAAACATGGGAAGGATAAAACCATCTTTGTAAAGATCCCGAACAAGATGACAATCGATTTCCAAATGCTTTGTGCGTTCGTGAAATACCGGATTAGCTGTTATATGAAGAGCTGCTCGATTATCACAATGGAGTGTGATAGGTAGCGGAACAGGAAATCTGAATTCCAGCAGAATATTTGTCACCCAACGCAATTCACAAGCTGTAGAAGCTAACGCACGATATTCCTCTTCAGCAGATGAACGTGAAACTGTTGTTTGCTTCTTACTCTTCCAAGCAACAAGAGAATGTCCGAGAAAGACACAATAACCAGTGACAGAACGACGAGTATCTTTGCACGTTGCCCAATCAACATCTGAGAATGCGTTCAATACCAATGAATCAGTAGCCGAATAGAAAAGGCCCAAACTGGGAGTACCTTTTAAGTAACGGAGGACGTGCAAAACAGCCTCCCAATGTGAAGATCGTGGAGAGTGCACGAATTGACTAAGCTGCTGAACAGCGTAGGTGACATCAGGACGGGTCATATTCAAATAGAGAAGACGACCAACAAGTCTACGAAACTGATCTGGTTCGTCGAGAAGCACGCCATCATCCATAGATAATGACAGTCCATGTGGGAGAGGAGTGGGAGCAGGTTTACAACCTTGCATTCCCGTATCAGCCAGAATGTCAAGAATGTATTTTTGTTGGCAAAGTGAAGTGCCCATTGAGGTACGGGTGATCTCCACGCCAAGGAAAAATCTTGCTAGATGTAAGTCCTTGATGGTGAATTTGTCATCAAGGAAAGTCTTTAATTTCTGGATCAAAGTTGTGGAAGATCCAGTAATGAGTACATCATCTACGTAAACGACCATTGCCACAAAACCTCCACTTTAATTCATAGTATATAAACAATGATCAAACTTGGACTGCACAAGCCCAAACTCATGCAAAGTTAAACACAACTCATTGTTCTATTCACGAGAAGCCTGTTTAAGACCATATAAGCTTCGCTTAAGCAAGCAAACCTGACCCTCAGCGGCTTTAAAATAACCCTGTGGCACCTTCATATACACTTCTTCATTTAAATACCCGTGTAAAAAAGCGTTATTCACATCGAGTTGATGCAACTCCCACCCCTGCACCGTGGCAATAGAGATTAGCATTCGAACTGTGACTAATTTAGCCACGGGGGAAAAAGAATCAAAGTAGTCCACTCCTTCAACTTGATTAAATCCCATCGCTACTAACCTCGCCTTGTATCGCTCCACACTACCATCCGAATTGTGTTTTATTTTATAAACCCACTTGCAACCAATTGCTCGCTTGCCGTGGGGCAGGGGGACTAAATCCCATGTATGGTTATCTTCAAGGGCCTTCAACTCAGTATTCATTGCCTCTACCCAATCTTGTGATTGATATGCTTGTGTATAATGTGTTGGCTCTTTTTCACCATTAATCTGAGTCATAAAAGCTGCATGTGAGGCTGAAATTAAAGGTGCAGGAATATGTGGAAAAACTTGCAGTGGATAAATCTGTCTCTTCGTATCAGCAACAAAATTACATACATAATCCTTCTGCCACAAATGCGGTGCACTGACCCTGGTACTGCGACGTAGCTCTGGTTCAGGAGGTGGACGGACCTCCAGAAATACGGGTGGCGAATCCGTAGCCCGTTGAATGTCAGAATCACTCGGATTCGTAAGCACCGGATCTGAAAATTCTTGTGAGGCATGAAATGGAAACTTATTATAAAAAAATTGAACATCTCTCGAAACCAAGAATTCTTTTGTTTCAAGATCAAATAGATGGAACCCTTTCTTGCGTGGTATATAACCCAGAAATACACACTTATGAGCCCGTGAATCAAACTTTCGTCTTAAACTCTGAACATTGGCAGCAAAAGCTAGACACCCAAATGGTTTCAAATAACTATAATCGAGAGGTCTCCCATATAATACCTCATAAGGTGTTTTCCAACCCAACAAGGCCGTCGGCAAGCGATTAATCAGAAATGCAGCCAAAAGAACCGAGAACGGCAAAAAATGCAATGGCATGTTGGCTTGAAACATGACCGCTCGAGCAATCTCCAAGAGGCGTCTATGCTTCCTTTCGACTACACCATTTTGCTGGGGTGTGTATACACAAGTTGTTTCATGCTTAATACCTTGATGAGACAAGAAATCTTGAAACTCTTTTGATAAAAACTCTAAGCCATTGTCACTTCGAATCACTTTCACCTTCTTTTCATATTGCCTCTCCACCATAATAATGAAATTTTGCAGAATTCGTGCAGCATCAGATTTGTGTTGCATAAGAAACACCCATATACAACGACTAAAATCATTAACCACAGTTAAGAAAAATGGTGAATGCGTAATGGTATCCTCCTTGAAAGGTCCCCAAATATCTATATGTATCAATTGAAAAATACCTTGAGTATGAATAGTGCTATGAGGAAAAGACAATCTATGCTGCTTAGCCTTGAAACAAATCTCACATTCAGATATTTCCTTAAAGTTGCTATTCGAATACAATTTTTGAACAAAGGATAAATGCTTCATAGTGCTAGAAGATGCATGACCCAAACATCTATGCCAATTATTTAAAGAAATAGAACACACATTCTCTACATGTGAGTTATTGCGCAAAATGTAAAGATTTCCTTTAAGCTCTCCCACACCAACCACCTTCTCAGTCCGAAGGTCCTTAAATTCACAAGACGACGTCTGAAAAACACACCTCATACCAGAATCTTTACATAATTGAGCGACTGAAAGCAGATTATACTTGAAAGATGGAATATACAGAACATCCGTCAATATAATATCAGTCAAATGAACATCACCACAATGCCCAACCTTTATTGTTTGTCCCTCGGGTAAACAAACTATCACTTTATCGGTCAATATCCTTAGATTTCTAAGCAAATGTGAATTATTGCACATATGTTTGCTAGCACCACGTCAATAATCCAAGAATGTTTAAGCTCGCCTCCAAAAGAACTCAACGCATAATGTATAGGAAGGATATAATTGTTACCTGCAAAGCTCGCGAACTGAGCAAAATCCATATGAGAATCTGCCTCTTCCCTCTCACGCATATACTTTGTCACTTCCTGCAATTGTTGCCATATTGTAGTCAAATCTATAGCAGTAGTATCCCCTTTCTTTTGCCCTGCATCACCACCGGATTCTACGACGTTGGCATATCCACGAGGTTTCTCTCTTAAATCCTTATACCAGTCAGGCGTACCATGTAATTTGAAACAAGTAGACATCTCGTGTCCAGTAGCATCGCAATGATTGCAGTGCAATCGTGCCTTCTCTTCTCTAGTCAAACGAACACCTCTGCCTTTGTTATTATTCCAACTAGAATTTCCACCAGTTCTCCCATTCCCTTTATCATAGGCTTTCGTAACCATAGCTGCCATATCAGATCGATCATTGTAGGATATACTAACTGATCTCTGCCTCTCTGCCGTCAATAACATCGAAAATACCTAATCCACAGAAGGACAATGATCCATGAGCATTATTTGATTCGCAATATTGTCGTAGCTTTCATGAAGTCCCATAAGAAATTGTGTGACCTTGTCATCCATCCGATCCTTAGCCACGATTTTTCCAATTTCACAGTCGCATGAGAGCATTGGAGCAACACAAGCTAATTCGTCCCAAAGCTTGGTGAGTTTATTAAAATATTCCACTATTGAACTGTTTCCTTGCTTCAAGTTGCAGATTTCTCGCTTAATCTTATGTTTCATCGGACCACTACTTTCACCATAACGACAACATATTGCATCCCATAGTTTCTTCGCCGAATCGAAATGAACAAAAGTTTCATTTAATTCCTTGCATAGAGAATTCAGAATCTATGAAGTTACAGTAGAATTGACCTTCTTCCACAAAATAAACGAATCATCAAGTAGCTCTGGTTTTTCAATGGTACCATCAATGAACTGAACTTTATTCTTAGCACTCAAAGCCAATAACATTGAAGATTTCCACGGTAAAAAATTACCTCCACCGACGAGAGGATTCGGTACCAAAATCAGCCCTGGATGATCCGCTCCATGTAAGTAGTATGGATCTCGCTCATTTCCGTTCGATCCGGAATCGCTTCCAGATCCACCGCCGGATCCGGAACTAGGACCAGAGTTTGCCATTAAAACTGGCCATTGAGTATTTCGGCGTTTCGGCATGATCAATTCCCACAATCAGATCGATTATGCTCTTGATACCATGTTGAATCTAGAAGTAAAATGATAACAGTAATTTGGAAGCACAAATCATGTGAGCTGAATATCTGTATAGAGTTATGTTTACAGATACCACATTTACATTTATTTATACTATATTCTTCTAGTAACCGCAACATAAACGACACCGTAAAGATAAAGCAAAACTAAAGCGTAGAAAATAGAAACACGACTTAGTTGTCAACAGATACGTGAGAAGAAATTTTTAAAATTTGCAGAATTAATAAAAGAGAAAAATAACACACTTGGAGTTGGTGACATCGACAAAGAGAGGGAGAGAGATCGTGGATTTTTGATCGGTAAGATACTTAAAAACAAGATAACTCCAATGAAAATCGTGGGATCAGTAAAATACCTGAAAGCATCTCTGTAAATCATGGCAACCGTGGTCGGCTTAGGTTGGAGACTGAGATTTAGGGTTAAGATCGAGACTTCAATTGAGAAGCGGGGGTGTATTGGTTGTGGATTCTGTAGATTTTTTGAACTTTTAAAGTTTGGGGTATTCAATTTGGATTTTAAAAAGTTTTTTAAAATTTTGAGGTATTCAATACGAATTTTAAAAAGTCTTTAAAAATATTTAGGTATTCAACTTCTAAAAACAAGAGATTTCAACGGATTCTCTCAAAGAACTCTGAATACGAAAGATCAGAAGTAGGAATGACAATATTGACTCGACCCGCGAATACCCACCCCACCCGCAAGCTTTGGATCAGGTCAAATTCGCCCCGTATTAAGTATGGGTCGGGTTTGGGTCTTATGCCCGACCCGCCCAAATTAATATATAAACTTTATATATATACTAGGTTGGGTGGCACCTCAAAAAATTTGAGGTGTTTACCCAGACTTTTAAGTTTTAATATTAATTTTTTTAATTATTAATGGTGCTAATCAAAAGAGTAATAAGTTATAGTCTTTCTTTTTAATGAGAATGATCGGTCTGCAGGTTTAGTCTTTTATACATGTGAAATTAAAACTATGAAATCACGGAGATTAATAGAAATAGAACATTGAATACCATAACCTATGCGAAATCTGCACAATTAAAATATCAAATTAGATCCTAAAAAAAAAGCATTCACACAAACGCTTTTAATGTTAAAGCATTCATACAAACGGCTGTCAAAGATAGGGGATGGAATACTATTTAAGAGATTATAAAATTTACAAATGCTTGTATACCATACTACAATATGTATGTCTCTCAAGTGTTTATTGAACACTTGCAATTGTTTTCTTGTTTAACAAATTCATGCCGAAATGCAGATGTGGATGTTAGATTGAAATAAAGACATATTATAAAATCTAATTCTAATGCACAAAATCCATAAATTAGTTGAATATGCCTGAATTGCAACATCATTGGGTGCAGGGGAGTTTGAGTTTTGAGCCCAAACCAAAGTGACATATCATCAAACAACCTATAGCAACCCGTAAACAAGAGGAAAATCTCAAACTTAAAAAAGCACACAGAAGGGATAGGAAGGTTTGGCCTATTATGAAAGTAAAGAAGAGGTTTACTACCACTGCCCCGCCGATCTTGTTTCCAACGTGAATATCTCACTCGGCACCGTCTACTCTAACGGCCCCCCACGACCACCCGAATGCCACCACGAACAAGCAAATGTCGAAAATGTCTTGAAAAGTTCCTTTTCACTGCTGAATTTCACCCCCAGTATGATTGCAACTATCACCTGTTTCACCATCATACATGTTACTATAAAGTATAAACCAACTAGTACCATTTAATTTAAAGATCATTTTACAATTCTTAAGTTATTTAATTACCTGACAAATGATCATATGTATTCCTCCGGCAATCAGCAGGGCTCTGTGGCCCAATTTATTGATTGTTGCAATCGAAATGAAGGTCGGCGAAGTAAGAACAACCCCTGTTACAGTCGAGGAGTAGAGCGTCCAAATCCCATGGTCTGAAACAGCATTGGTACATAGAAAAGAATGGAGTTTATGCCAATCAGAATTTAACCTATTCCTCCTCTCAAGAATGTTTCTGAAAGGATGCTCGATTGAGTTTGCAGGCTCGCTAGCGTAATTATGTCTTGCAACTCGGCATGTACATCACTCGTCCCTCTAATTCTCTCCAATATCTTTTTCCCCTTCACTATAAAGAAATGTTGAGATATAAAAAGCAGCCACATACAAAGCCAAAACACGAGAGTTGTGGAGAACTGACCTAGCAAAGTCCTTGACGACAGTTCGGTGGGGGAGGAGAAATTCGGGAGGGCGATGTGTGAAATGATTTTTTTTTATGGAGGACGATATGCAAAATTTTATACTAACAAGTTGCGATTGTGTTGATTTCATAAGAAAAAAGAAATGAAAAACAGAGAATTAAAATTTTCAAAAAAATACACAGTAACATGCATATAACTCAAAAACCACCCAAAAATGAAAGATAGCAAATTTTTTTTTTCCAAAGAATACTAATTAGAAAGGCAGGTGATCCCAAGCCTATTCATATCTATTGTCTAGAAGTGTTTGAAATCCTGAAAATTAAGTTAGCAAAATAGTTAGTAGAACAATTCAAATATGTAAGAGCAAACCCAAAAAAAACATGGATGACACTGTACACAGCTCCTTAAGTAATAAAATTAGCATTTTATCAAACAGTTGGTGTGCATGTAAAAATCCAAACTACAATAGTCTAGCCCCTTCCCCTTCATCGACAGCTTCACAGACGTGAAAATAAGAAAATTATTTATCTTTTTTCCTGTTTCAATGAAGTTCAAAAAATCTAAATCAAACTATAAGAACATAGTATTGTCGAGAATATTCGTTAAATAATAACCAACAAGATCAAACCAAACAATCTTACGGAGTAGAAACGGGAATGGAGGTATTGGGCAATGAAAAATTGCACCAACTTTTTTAATCAAACTTCAACAAATGACGAACTGAAAAAAATCATCAGAAGAAACAAATTAAAACTTCGTGTTTGCTTACCAATCATCAAACTTCAAGAACCAAAATTGAAATTCTAGAAAACAAATTAAAACCTCGCGTTTCCTTACCAATAATCAAACTTGAAGAACCAAAATTGAAATTCTAGAAAGAAACAAAAAATACCTGATTTTGATTTTGTTAGTGTTGTAAGAGGAAAAAAAACACGGAAAGATGGAAGTCGAATTCGGTGAGGCAGGAAGAATTCGGGGGCGATGGAGATGAGACAGAGGAGTGACAAGAAAATTTTCAATGAAGAGAGAGAGAGAGAGAGAGAGAGAGAGAGAGAGAAGAGGAGGAGCGACAGAAAGGGCACATGTCAAGAAAATGGATATACACGTATTCTTTCTTTTGACTTGAAACCGGACATTTTTACATTATTCACGCAATCACGCTTTATTTATATATATATATTATTGGTAAAATATTTTATATAATATTAATTTTTAAAAAAAACATTTCACATTACATAATCTTGTCAAATCTATGAAAATCCATATAAATCAATAAAAAAAAGGTCAATCAAACTCTTCATGAACTCTATGAATTTTATAAATACATATACTTTTTAAAGTAAAAAAAATCCAATAGACTCTCAATTCAATACACCCTCCTTAATTTTGATTTGGATTGAAACCATAAATAACACCCCCAAATGTTTTATTAGATTTTGAAATGGGTACAGCTACTAACACCCCCAAATGTTTTATTCACACCCCATAATTTTAAAAAGAAAAATAGATATATATAAAATGACTAAGTAATCCTTATATAAATATGAAATAAAAAAATTGGAAAAAATATAATTAAAATTAAAAAATTATTAAAAAAAACTGAATCTTTAAAAATAATTAATTTAAATAAATTTTTTTTTTTAATTCTGAAAAAATTAAATAAAATCGGAAAATTTAATAAAAAATAAATTAATCAAATAAAAAATAAATTAAATTAAATTTAAATAAAATCATAAAAATTCTTATAAATTTTAATAAATCGTCAAAAAATAATTAAATAAAAAAGTAAGAAAACGAATTTTTAAAAAGATAAATAAAATCTTTTTTTTTTAAAACAACTAAATCTTCAAAAATATATTAAAGCTAAAAATTTAATTATTTTTGAAGATTTAGATGATTTTTTTAATATTTTAAATATTTATTTAACTTTATTTTATTTTTTAAGATTTAGTTGATTTTTTTTATATTTTACATATTTTTTTTCGTTTTTTTTTTTAATTTTTTTTATTTATTTAACATTTTTCAGTTTTTATTTAAATTTAATTGATTTTATTTTTTTAATTAAAAAATTTCGACCTAGTTATTTTAAAATTTTAGTTGATTTTCTTAATGTTTTATATTTTGTAATTGATTTTTCCATTCAAATTGTATTTTTTAATATTCAGTTGATTTTTTAAAAATATTTTTAATTTTTATTTAATTTTTTCGTGTTATTGAATTTTTTTTTGTTAATTGATTTTTATAATTTATATATTTTTAAAGACTTAATTAATTTTTATAATGTTTTTTAGTTTTTATTTAATTTATATTTGTTTTGAGGGATTAAGGGTAAATAGGAAAGAATTGAGGTATGTATAGTAATAAAAATTGATTTTTAAATTTTAATGGGGTGTGTCTAACATCTGGGTACGTATAACATTTTGTGGGGTGTTAATAGTCCCACCCTTTTGAAATTCGAGTTTTGTTTTTAATATATTACTGTAAGTATATTTTGGTAATTTTACATATATTATTTAGATAACTAATCATTTCATTTTATGGCGAAGGTATATTGCACAATGACGAAGAAAAATGAGGTGTCAACTTCTAATTGGTTTCCTGTTATCAAGAAGGACGAACCCTCTTCTTGATCATAGAAAACCCCATAAAAGTTTATTTATTTTTTGAAGTAATACAATGTTGTATCTAGGAATGTAAATGAGTCGAGACACTTCAAGACCCGATTAGAAAACTAGAGGCTTGAAACTCGACTTTTTATTTATTTTTGAATTCGAGTTTGACTCAACTAGATATTAATTGATCTAGATTTAGGGAGGGGGTAACTTTCTTTAAAAAAAAAAAAAACAAAAGAGTGGGAGTTAAAATGTACCGGATGAGTATTTTACCACGAAAGAAGTGTGACTTATATTTTTTTTTTACAATTTATACATATTATTCACACTTCAAAATAAATTTCATTTTTTGGTTATTGGTTAAGGTCTTACAACATTAGTCAATTAAAATAACAAATAAAAAGATAAGCTTATCTGAATTACTCAGATACCAACGGACCCAACCGCCGGGAATCGAACCCGGGTCTGTACCGTGGCAGGGTACTATTCTACCACTGGTGCTCAATGTTCTAATTTTCACCTTGCTACTATTTTTATACATTTTCATTTGTTAAATGCCTAATTTTCTTTTATCATCCACATAAGTCTTAAGAAATTACTGAACTTTATCATCTGAGATATAATAGTTCAAAGGAAGGTTTCTGTATGATGATTTTACTCTACTTTAAAATATAATTAGAATATATTTATAAGTTCACACATCATTCTTAATTACACTATAACAACGATATATTCATTAAGTGCAGATACCTAAAAAAGAAGTAACAAATTTTAAATATCAAAATGATGAAATTGCATAACGTCATTCCACTATTGGTTCAAAACTCAGTATTCAAAACAAACAGAGTATTAAGCTACCCAAATATATTGACAGTGCTTAAAACAATTGAGCGAAACTGAATTAAGAACACGAACAAATCTAAATTGATTGTTCAGAATTCAGAAATGCTAGCATCATATGAGTCTTAAATGGATCAAATTGATGTTGGTTGCCGGTGGAGCTTGTAATCGCACTGAGAAATTCTGGTCAAATTTGTCTTTAGGAGATGTGGTCCTTAGGATCAAAAGCTTAAGATTATGAACCGTTTTTTTCTTTTTCTATATAATCATCTTTTCTCTTGGTCATTCTCATCTTATCACTTTTTTCTCTTCTTTTGTAAGTTATGATTATTTTATTATGTTTTTCGTTGTATTGTTCTAAAATATAATTATCTAGCTTTTAATTATAATCAATTCTGTATTTTTGTATTTTCATGTAGATAAGTAGTTTAGTTATTGATCTTTATTTTTGTTCGTCTTACTTGAAGATTTGTTGAAGACTTTAAATACATTGATCAGATTTTTGAAGATCGAATTTTTGAATATTTATGATGATATTCGAACATTTCATCATAAGCTTGAAGAGTTTTGTTGAACATATATTGAAGGTTTGAAGATTTTCGAAATAATATTTGATTTTCATATATTTTGTAGATCTATTAATGATATGAAGATGTATTGATTTTTTTTTTTTTTTTGTACTTTCATCTTGGTTGTTTCTATTAATTTTATTTATTTTCGATAGACATGATGTTCAATTTGTATTTAAATTCTCTTTTTTTACCGATTGCATATTTAAAATAAATAAATAAAGTTTAGTTGGTTTATTTAATGCTAATCAATCAATTTTGATTAGCCTTTTTTCCATCTATTGAATTGACAATTTTGGTAACATGTAAATAATTTTATACATATGATTTAAATTTATAATATACCGTGAATGGAAATTGATGCAATTTCATTGCTATATTGCTTTTAATTACCCATAGTCAATGTTAATTGCGGTACAATTAATTAATTTATATAGTACTCCATATTAATTATGGTACAATTAATTTACATATTACTCCATTTTTATATTTATGGTCATTGTTATTTGATCAATACTAAAACTTTATATTAGTAAATAATTTTATACATGTTTCTAATTAGTATTACATGTATTTTTTAATTGCATTTGTGTCATTTTCGTATAGCGTAAGTATATTTTTTAATTTATAATTACAATTAAGAAAATAAATATATTATCGACAGGATTAGACTAAATATTAATTATAAATATTAAATCAATTAATAAATAGCATCATTTAAGCAATTTATTAACAACATTAGCAAGACATGACAAGTTCCGAAAATTGTAATTTACTTTAATTTTAGGCTTAAATTTCTTTGTTTAATTATAACAATATTATTAGTAACTAATTTTAAATATAACATTTAAAAATAATTTTAAATATAACATTTTAAAAAACCTATTGTAATTGAAATTTAGCTAATTTAGGAGTAAAGTGGATTATGGATAACATTAAATTAAGTATGTACCGGAATTTAATTTGATTAAATCTTGACTTTTGAAATTTAAATATTTTTTAGACTAATTTAACAAAGTTTAACAATACAATTATATTTTATTTTATAATTTTTTAATAGCCATTGTACAATAGTCGGTGTGTACTTTTTTAATAAAATTTCGATGATAATATATTATAATTTATTGTTATCAATAAATAATAAATAAAAAATTTACTTTATATTCTTTATTGAATTACTTTATTAGTTCTTATACTCCTTCCAATTCTTTATAAATGTCATTTTATAACTTCTCATATTATGAGAAATAATTGACGTTTTGAGTTGTATTTTACTTTTTTTTTTCATTTTACCCTTTTACTTCAAATTAATTTATTGTGTGAATTAATGACTCATACTCCGTTGAAGTCAATTTATAATTACAATACTATGAGAGCCGTGATATTATTGGTTAATGAAAATGGATTTGCATAAAATGTGGTCAATATAGTTGAGTGGGCATTAAATAATCATTGTTTTATGTGTAACAATAATAGCTAATAAAGTGGGAGTGACACAAAACGTTCCAGGTACAATGATAATTAGTTAAGGTCAACTTATTTAATTAAGGACACATTAGGAAAATAATTTACTTCTTAATATGTGTGTAAATGTTTAAATGCGGATGGGCCTCTGGGCCAAAAATTCAGGAAAAGCCCACTAGAAGAAATGCTGATAGATAGCACCATTGTAACATCTCCGTGCGGGCTTGGGCCTGAAAATCTTAACTTAGACCTTAACTCTCTCTTTGAGGAGACTGGAAAGGAACTATCTAGAGAGGGCGAACATTACGATTTTGAAGAACAGGGTAAAAAAAATTCTGTAACCGAACATACAGAAGGTGTTCTGATGGACGAAGAAGAATCCGAGGAGTCATACTGTGATGACGTAGAGAGTGATGATTCCGTATGCCATGGTGGTGATAGAGAAACACAGTCTGAAGCGGGCAAGCCAACAATGAGAAACAAGAGAAATCGCAATAGAAAGGGGTTGAGGGGAATCGAAAATTTGGAGTCCGAGAGATGGGAACATGCAAAAGAAGAAAAGAGGATCCGTGAGGAAGCAGAAGAGACCTGGACAGTAGGGAAAAGGATTGGAGTCACGGGGGGGGAATCAGACGAAGTCATGGTGAAAAGGCTGGAAAATCTAGAAAGGAAAGCGAAGAAGAAAGCTCAGAAAGTTGCAGACATTCTGAAGGGCGGCAAAAGAGGAGGTAATTAAATGAGGATCTTAAGCTTTAACGTGAGAGGGTTGGGAGGTAAGGAGAAGAGAAAAGAAATAAGGGACATTATTAGAAAAAACAATACCGAGATATGCTTGATTCAAGAAACGAAAATCGAAAATATGGATAGTTTTATCTGTAAATCAGTGTGGGGGAAACCAGGTTTCGGGTGGGAGAGCAGGCCAGCGGAAGGTAGGTCCGGGGGGATCTTAACAATGTGGGAGGAGGAGGTGTTTGCCAAACAAAGTTCGTGGCACAGGAAAGGAGTGCTCATAATACAAGGAATCTGGAAGGAAGATGGCCGGAGATGCATATTGGGGAATGTATACGCCCCCTGCAACACGAGAGAAAAAATGGAAATTTGGGAAATTCTAGTGGGGGTAGTTGAACAGAATTTGGACGCCTATATTTGCATTGGAGGCGATTTTAACGCTATCAGATGTTCGGAAGAGAGGGTTGGACGAGGCGAAAGAGAGGACAGGCGAGACATGGATGCATTTCAAGAATTCATTAGTCAAGCGAACTTGGTAGACTTACCACTATTCGGGAGAAAATATACTTGGTACAGGCCTGACGGGACGTGCAAGAGTCGATTATATAGAATCCTGGCAAACTCCACATGGAATGAAAAATGGCCAGGCATAATACTCAAAGGCTGGGGTCGCTCAATTTCAGATCATTGCCCAATTTATGTAGTAAACCAACGCATAGACTGGGGTCCGAAGCCTTTCAGATTTTACAACGCCTGGATGAAGCATCCAAACTTCAAAGAGTTTGTCTCAGTCAAATGGAGAGAATACAACCTGCAAGGCTGGAGCAGATATATACTTAAGGAGAAACTGAAATTACTAAAAGGATATTTGAGGGAATGGAATAAATCGGTGTTCGGGAATCTCGAAAATAGAATTGAAGGCAAAAGAAAAGAAATTGAGAGAATGGATACACTGGATGATATTTTTGGGCTGGAAGATAGGGAAATAGAACAAAGAAGGGAGCTTATTGCGGGTCTCCAAAATGATATGAGAGTTAAGGAGGAGCAGCTGTATCAGGTTGCAAAAATAAGATGGCTGAAGGAAGGGGACATGAATACAAACTCTTTTCATAGATTTATTAATGGCCGAAAGACAGGCAATGCGATACATGGCTTATTAATCAATGGACAGTGGACTGAATCCCCCCAAGCTGTCAAACAGGAAATTTTTAGGCATTTTCGATCACACTTTAAATCTGATGGGTTTTGCAGGCCATGCTTACCAGCCGACCTGTTCAGTCGTAAGCTAGAGCTTTGTGACAATCTCATGCTCACTGCGGATTTTGCTGAATCAGAAGTGAAGGAAGCCGTTTGGGACTGCGATATAAATAAAAGCCCAGGCCCCGATGGTTTCTCCATGGGGTTCTTCAAGGAAAATTGGGAGTTGATCAAAGATGAAATTCTTAAAATGATGCAGGAGTTTCATCAACATGGCAGGCTGGTGAGAGGATTTAATCCCTCTTTTATTGTTCTTTTACCAAAAAAAGAAGGGGCGCAAAGTTTAGATGAATTTCGGCCGATATCGTTAATTGGAAGTCTGTACAAGATAATTGCAAAAACATTGGCTCGAAGGTTAGCCAAAGTCCTGGATTTGGTTATCTCTGACAGTCAATCTGCTTTCATCGGTGGGCGGCAAATTATGGATGGAATATTAATTGCCCACGAAGCAATCGACGAAGCTAAGAAAAAACGAAAGAAGAGAGTTCTACTCAAAGTGGATTTTGCGAAGGCTTTTGACTCTGTCGATTGGTCCTATCTTGACAACATGATGGGAAATCTGAATTTCGCACCAAAATGGAGGCACTGGATGAAAGAATGCGTATCCACAGCAAGTGCCGCTGTCCTTGTGAACGGGAGCTCCTCAGGGGAATTTAATCTTGAGAAGGGGCTGAGACAAGGAGACCCTCTGTCGCCGTTTTTATTTTTGATCGCTGCTGAAGGCCTAAAAGCAATGGTAAATAAGGCAGTGAAGTTAGGTGAATTAGAGCCAATCAGTATGGGGAGGAATGCAGTCCACGTCCCATTGTTGCAATATGCGGACGACACTTTGTTTTTGTGTAATGGAAGGATGGAAGATATAAAAGCGATAAAAGCCGTTCTGAAACTATTCGAAGTGATTTCAGGTCTTGGGGTCAATTTCAATAAATGCTGTTTGGTAGGCATTCATTCGAATGAAGAGGAGATAAATGATATGGCTAATCTGCTCGGCTGTTCTATTGGTAAACTGCCAACAAGCTTTCTGGGTATGAATATTGGCATTAATCATCAGAGGACAGCAGCATGGCAGGGGCTTACAAAAAGAATAAAAAGGAAACTTGATTCCTGGAAAGACAAACAAGTTTCTTTAGGTGGAAGAGCCACGTTAACTCAAGCCGTGTTATCCGCGATTCCAACTTACTATCTTTCGCTATTTAAAATTCCGAAATCGGCTCTCAACGAGATCACAAAGCTACAAAGAAACTTTTTATGGGGAGGGGGGACAGGGGAGGCCAGGAAAATAGCATGGGTAAGCTGGGACGAGATTTGCAAAGAGAAGAATAAAGGGGGTCTCGGAATCCGAGATCTGAGTCTTTTCAATAAAGCTCTTCTAGGAAAATGGGTATGGAGATTTACGACGGAGAAAGAAAATTTATGGGTTAAAGTATTAACATCAAGATATGGCGGCTTCAGAGACGAGGAGGCTGCAAGTCAGGGTAGACGAGGGCGTCGAGCTGGTGGAAAGACATGAATAAAATCTACAACAATATGGGCGGACAAGAAGCGAGAAATAAAATACGGAAAGTGGTTGGAAACGGAGAAAAAACAAGTTTTTGGAGAGATTGCTGGATCGAAGAAACAGAGCCGCTGTATATAAAATTCTCAAGCTTGTTCAAAATCAGTGGACAAAAAATGGATACAATCAATAATATGGGGCTTTGGGAACAGGACGGCTGGCGTTGGGTGTGGGTCTGGGAGAAACAATTGAATTTAAATGAACAAAATAAACTGAATGAACTTATTGTTTGTGTGAACAGGTGCAAGCTGTCGCGGAATCTGGAGGATATCGACGAGTGGGAACTGGCGCCGCACGGGAGATACTCTACAAGCACTGCATATGCAAAGATGATCGAGGAAAGGGTGAGCGAAAGAGCAGCTGCAACAGAAGATATAGAATTTAAAATCCTTTGGAAAAGTTACGCGCCGCGGAGGGTGAAACTAATGGGTTGGAAGGTCCTAAAAGGCAGACTTGCAACAACAGACAATCTTAGGAGAAGAGGGATCCGGTTCGCGGACGAAGAACTGCGATGTGCACTATGCGAAGGAGGAACAGAGAGCAACAGTCATCTGCTTATTGAATGTGCCTACGCTACAGCGGTGTGGAATGAGTGCTACAAGTGGCTAAAGATTCAGATGGCAACACACAACGACATAGGTGCTCATTCTTTGCAACATTACGGCGCGCTTGGTTCTGGCAAGGTGAGGAGGAGGTTCATCTCCACTGTATGGGTGTGTGTTGTCTGCGAACTCTGGACAAACAGAAATGCAAAGAGGTTTAAAAACGAACAACAAACTCTAAAGAAGACCATGGAAAGCATTAAACTCAAATTATGGGCTTGGATGGGAGGAGAAAAGTTGTTGTATCCAGTTTCTTCAATCTCTGCATGGTGCAACAATCCTTTGGTATGTATAATTGAGTAAAAATCTTATCAGAAGGGGAGGTGACTAAGAAATCTACGGAGGTCATGTAATATTGTTCCATTCTGTACATTCACGGGCTGAGTATCCCTTATACTCGAGTGGAAATATACTTTCTTTTACCGTTCAAAAAAAAAAAAAAGTTTAAAACGACACTTATATATGATTGGAATTTTATATGGAATCTACAACATCAATTTCAAATCTCGATTTATATATTCTACCCATATTTTTCTCAAAATAAATTAAATTGGATATGATTGTGCTTAAAATTAGACATATTTTTTCTCAAAATCTACATTTATAACGGAAATTGACTTTTTGTTTTACAATTTTGATGCATTTGTTTTAACATCCAACGTAAAATTAGACATAAATAAGGGATGTTTGTCGAATGATTAGTATAGGTGTCTTTCATTTGTTTTAGCATCCAACGTAAAATTAGACATAATTTAGGAATGTTTGTCGAATGATTAGTATAGTTGTATTTTTTTAAATTTAGCACTAACATAACGGTTCCACTATTCATGTATGTTCATGCATTAATATATTATTTAATTTATTTCTGTAATTTAACACTAAGATTATCCACTAAAATTATGTTTTACAAACATTAATTGAATTTCACTATTCATGCAACTTTCTTTTAGCGTAATAATTTATTTAACAATAAATATCACGATTCTTTCAATTTATTGAATTCCACTATTTAATTTATTTAAAAAAAAATCAGTTATTCAATTCTACGATTCATACAACTTTTTTTTTTAGGTATAATAATTTATTTTAAAAAAATATTATTCAATTCCACATATTATGTTAAAATTATTATTTAATGCCATATTTTAGTCATATAAATTTATATACTCCTACATAATTCGTGTCATACATATATTGATGATGATGATAACAAAAAAAAAATATTTAACTTCTCATATTATGCTAAATAATTGACCTTTTGAGTTGTATTTTAATTTTCTTCCCATTTTTTCCTTTTACTTCAAATTAATTTATTGTGTGAATTAATGACCCATACTCCGTTGAAGTCAATTTATAATTACAATACTATGAGAGCCTTGATATTATTGGTTAATAAAAATGGATTTGCATAAAATATGGTCAATATAGTTGAATGGGCATTAAATTTTTTTTTTTTTTTGAACAGTAAAGAAGAGTTTATAAACTCATTTGAGTAAAAGGGTACTCAACCCATAAGAATATACAAGTAAAAATCTAAAGACTGAATAACCGTGATATCCGCCTAGCTAACACATGTTTTACTCAATTATACAACTCATCGGATCAAGACACCATGCTACGACTGAGGAGTTTGGTGTAATTAGATTATAACCTCCTAGCCAAGTCCAAATCCCTATTTTGATATTTTCAACGGCTTTCTTTGTTGACTGTTGTTCATCGTTGAATCTTTTAGCATTACGACACTTCCAAATTTCCCACATGATACAGTTCCATAGGCTATTCATGAATTTTTTCTTCACTTTCCCCCTTCCGAGCGACCCGCTAAATTGCACGGCGAGCTCCCTAATATTTCCGTGAAGTGCAGCTGAAATTTTTATCCAATTAATACACTGTTGCCATATTCTAGAATGGGCATTAAATAATTATTGTTTTATGTGTAACAATAATAGCTAATAAAGTGGGAGTGATACAAAACGTTCCACGTACAATGATAATTAGTGAAGGTCAACTTATTTAATTAAGGGCACATTATGTGTGTAAATGTGTAAAAAGACAATTATATAGGATTGGAGGGAGTGAAAAATAATGTTATTAATGTCCTCATTCATTATTTTATTAAATGCGTTGCTTATTTATTGAAAATGTTAATGGGATTTTGCTGTGTTTACTTAAATGATTAGTTATATTGTATTATAAATAGTGTTATTTAGGTCACATGTTTAATTCATTATAGATTCATACTAATTCCCTCTTTCGAATGGATCATTGTATTGATAGTTCTTCTCTTTTCAAGAATTTTTCAACGATAGAAAACTTTTATCAAGTACAATTTATATGTTTTATTTTTCTTTATCAATATTTATTTATTCTATAGGCATATAAAATTTTATTTTTTATATGTAGATGGAGAATTATTAATGGAGAGTGGTGGTTTAACGAATTACCAATATCAATATTATTCACCTCATTCGTACGACTTTTGTATTCATTATGTACCCTCAAATTACAATGAACTAATGGATAAAATGGTCAGTAAGTTTCAATTTTTATTTTTCTTCTTAATAAATTACTTTAATTCTATTTATATAACATGTATTTTTTTTCTTTTTTTTGTAGGAGATACCTTTTTGTTATGTGAATGGGAAGAATGGTTTATTAAATTCTTCTTACACTCTCATTAATCAATCTGGTATGACGTGGGTTATCAAGACAAATTTCTATGAAAATAAATGGTATTTTTCAGATGGTTGGGCAGAGATTAAGCAATTTAATAATTTGCATTTTGGTGACTGTATTACCTTCTCTGAGCATGATTCATCTATGATGTACTTTAAAGTATATCATAGAAATGGTATTCTTAAGGAAATTTGTTGTCCCCGCCATTTATATGATATACTTTAAAGTACATGACTGATGAATCATGCTCAGAGAAGGTAATAAAGTCACCAAAATGCAAATTATTAAATTGCTTAGTCTCTGCCCAACCATTTGAAAAATACCATTTATTTTCATAGAAACTTGTCTTGACAACCCACGTCATACCGGATTGATTAATGAGAGTGTAAGAAGAATTTAATAAACCATTCTTCCAATTCACATAACAAAAAGATATCTCCTACAAAAAAAAGAAAAAAATACATGTTATATAAATAGAATTAAAGTAATTTATTAAGAAGAAAAATAAAAATTGAAACTTACTAACCATTTTATCCATTAGTTCATTGTAATTTGAGGGTACATAATGAATACAAAAGTCGTACGAATGAGGTGAATAATATTGATATTGGTAATTCGTTAAACCACCACTCTCCATTAATAATTCTCCAACTACATATAAAAAATAAAATTTTAGATTATAGGTCTATAGAATAAATAAATATTGATAAAGAAAAATAAAACATACGGAGTATAAATTTTACTTGATAAAAGTTTTCTATCGTTGAAGAAATTCTTGAAAAGAGAAGAACTATCAATACAATGATCTATTCGAAAGAGAGAATTAGTATGAATCTATAATGAATGAAACATGTGACCTAAACAACACTATTTATAATACCATATAACTAATCATTTAAGGAAATAAAGCAAAATCCCATTAACATTGTCAATAAATAAGCAATACATTTAATAAAATAATGAATGAGGACATTAATAACATTATTTTTTACTCCCTCCAATCCTATATAATTGTCGTTTTACACATTTACACACATAATATGGCATTAAATAACAATTTTAACATAATATGTGGAATTGAATAATATTTTTTTAAATAAATTATTATACCTAAAAAAAAGTTGCATGAATCGTAGAATTGAATAACTGATTTTATTAAATAAATTAAATAGTGGAATTTAATAAATTGAAAGAATCGTGATATTTATTGTTAAATAAATTATTACGCTAAAAAAAGGTTGCATGAATAGTGAAATTCAATAAACATCTGTAAAGCATAATTTTAGTGGATAATCTTAGTGTTAAATTACAGAAATAAATTATATAATATATTAATGAACATGCATGAATAGTGGAACCGTTATGTTAGTGCTAAATTAAAAAAAATACAACTATACTAATCATTCGACAAACATTCCTAAATTATGTCTAATTTTACGCTGGATGCTAAAACAAATGAAATACACCTATACTAATCATTCAACAAAAAATATCCCTTATTTATGTCTAATTTTACGTTGGATGCTAAAACAAATGCATCAAAATTGTAAAACAAAAACTCAATTTCCGTTATAAATGTAGATTTTGAGAAAAATATGTCTAATTTTAAGCACATTCAGATCCAATTTAATTTAATTTGAGAAAAATATGGGTAGAATAAATCGAGATTTGAAATTGATGTTGTAGATTCCATATAAAATTCCAATCCTATATAAGTGTCGTTTTTAAACATTTACACACATATTAAGAAGTAAATTATTTTCCTAATGTGCCCTAAATTAAATAAGCTGACCTTCACTAATTATCATTGTACGTGGAACGTTTTGTGTCACTCCCACTTTATTAGCTATTATTGTTACACATAAAACAATGATTATTTAATGCCCACTCAACTATATTGACCACATTTTATGCAAATCCATTTTCATTAACCAATAATATCACGACTCTCATAGTATTGTAATTATAAATTGGTAAGACTCTGTATTTACTCACGCATGTACATTAAGACTACACCTTATAGCCAATTATAATAAAAGTTCTTTTACTGATAAAAAAAAAAAAAATTGACTTTAACGGAGTATGGGTCATTAATTTACACAATAAATTAATTTGAAGTAAAAGGGTAAAATTGGGAAGAAAATTAAAATACAACTCAAAACGTCAATTATTTCTCATAATATGAGAAGTCGTAAAATGAAATTTATAAAGAATTGGAGGGATTATAAGAACTAATAAAGTAATTCAATAAAGAAAATAAAGTAAATTTTTTATTTATTATTTATTGTTAACAATAAATTATAAAATACTATCATCGAAATTTTATTAAAAAGAGTGCACACCGACTATTGCACAAAGTTTAAACATACAATTATATAAAAAATTCATTAATGTTTTAATAAAAATGAGATTTTCTCTCCTCGTTGAGAGCCTTGCTTTTTTCGGTGTTCGCGTGTATTGGTTTAGATCCTTGATCAATTTGGAGATAGTAATGGATAACCGCCATCTATCTGGCGAGGAAGATGATGAGCTGGTGTTTGGAGAGCTAGATGATGTTACCAGTTCGGCGGTATCAGATTTGTGCTTGGTCGGCCGATTCTTGTCCGAACCTAACATGAATTTCAACTTGAAACGCAGCCGCCTAGCTCAACTGTGGAGACCAGTTCGTGGAGTTTCGATCTTGGATATCGGGGATGGTCGGATCCTCTTTCAGCTTTTTCATAACTTAGATGTTAAAAGGGTGGTTGACGGAGGGCCATGGTCTATTGGGTGCATCTACTTATCATTCACAAGATAGGGATCGGGGAGGTTCCTCTCAATGTTCCTCTTACTTCTATTAATTTTTGGGTCCAAATTTTTTACTTGCCAATGGGACTGTTTACGGAGAGTGTTGGTAGGTCGTTGGATAATTTTATTGGCACTTTCTTAGGGGGTGTTTACTTTGGGCTTTGGGTGGTTTTAAAAATTGGGTTTTTGAAATTCTGGTTTTTGAAATCCCGATAAATAGTAATATGAGTGTTTCTTTTGGGTTTTGGAATAGTGGAGGATTTAACTTTATGTCAAATCAGGTTGTAAGATTGAATGAGTTTGTATTATTATATTATTGTTTGGTGAGATTATAATGATTAGTTGATTGTGTAATGATTAAATTTATTATATTATTGTATTATTATATTATTGTTGAGAAATAATATAATGATTGGAGTAAAATTATATATATATAACTTATGTCAAATCAATATGTTTGATAGGGGTGGTTTTGAGTGGATTTTGAAAACCGATTTTTAAATCCCGAAGTAAAACGGGTTTTGGATCTTGAAATCCAAAACCTGGTTTTTAAAACCAAAAGTAAACACCCCCTTAGAGTATGACGCTTCGAATAAGAGTGCGGCATGACGTAAGTTCATGAGGATTCAGGTTGCTCGTGATGTCTCTCGACCGCTCAAACGGTGGAAGAAGATTAGGCTGGAAAACGGGGCGGCAACGGTAGTCAAGTTTAAGTTTGAGCGGCTCCATATTTTTTGCTTCATTTTTGGAAAATTGGGGCACTCGGAGAGCTTTTGTGAGAAACTTTTCCAGACAATGGAGGAGAGGTGGAGAAAGGCTGGGGCGTGTTCTTGAAAGCGGCTGATCATCATCGTTCGCAGCTGGCTGGGGACTATTGGCTGAAACGGGAATCTCTAGTGGGGGAGCCAACAGCCGGTGGGGGTGGCGTTACGAATGAGGGGGAGGATTTCTCTCCGGGTCTCGAAGTTAATGTTAACATACAACGCAATCAATCGGGATGTTATCGCACGGTCGTTTCTAAACGCGGCAAAGGGAATCAACTTAATACTAATAAGATAAGTTCCACGGCCGTTACGACTGCTGCTAATTTGTTTCAAATCCCATGTTTTGAATTAAATGCCTCTAATGAAGGAGATGATGAAGAGCAATCAACGTTAGAAATTCGGAAATGGAAACGTCTGTTGAGGGATAACATCATGTTGGTTGGCCATGCAGAAGGGCCCTACGAACTAGAAATTGAACCCTCACATGAATTTAATCAACATTTTTTAACGGCGGTTCCCGGTGGTGGGAACTGCCGGGAGCAATGAAAATCCTTAGTTGGAATTGTAAAGGGTTGGGTCAACCCGCTACAATTCCGGCGTTGTGCGAGCTGGCTCGAGCTCGCAATCCTGATGTAATTTTTTTATTTGGAACTTTTTCGTACGGAGTTAGACTGGAGGCCCTTCGTGTTAGATTGGGCTTCCCGAATTGTTTTACCGTTGATTGTGTTGGACACAGTGGTGGCATTTATATTATTTGGAATAATAAAATCACATGTGATCTTTTGAGTTACTCGGCTAATCATATTGATATGTGTGTAAATGACTCTGATGGGGCTTGGCGTCTTACAGGGTATTATGGTATCCCGGATCGGAGTCGGAGGAATATATCGTGGAATTTACTTAGCCACTTGGCTAATGCGCATGATATGCCTTGGGTGTGTATATGTGACTTTAATGATTTACTCTCACTAGAGGATAAAAGAGGGAGGGTGTCGCATCCTAGTTGGCTTTATAGGGGTTTCAGAGAAGCTATTACAGATTGCGATTTGTCTGACATTCCATTGTCAGGTTATAAATTTACGTGGTTCCGAGGGATAAATAATATTTCGGCGGTGGAGGAGAGACTTGATCGAGCAATGGCAAATACATCGTGGAACCATCGATTTACGACTGCCACACTTTCTAATTTGGTAGCTCCTGTATCTGATCATAACCCGATCCTTTTGGACACTTGTCCAACGGTGGCCCGTTTCAAGAGAAGAGGTTTTCGATTTGAAAATAGGTGGCGAAGTGAACCCGAGCTTAAGGTGGTAGTTCATAAATGTTGGAGGGGTTTTCAGGATCTTGATTTGATGGGCAAGCTACAGGCAACAGGGGAGACTCTCCAACAATGGGGAGATAAAGCTGATTCTCTTTTTCGCAAAGAAAAGACGGATCTCGAATGACAGATTGAGAGATTACAGGCAGTTACTAGTAATAGAGGTCGCTTGAAATATGAACAGGCTAGAGGGGAATTGGGGAGATTACTCGTTCAGGAGGAAGTTTTTTGGAAACAACGTGCTAAGATCTTTTGGCTTCGAGTCGGTGATCTAAATACCAGTTTCTTCCATCAATCAGCATCAGTTAGAAAGAGGAGGAATCGAGTAGTTAAGCTCAAAACGGGTAATAGTGTATGGGTGGAAGGGCAGCAAGGGTTATGCGGGGTGGTGCGTGATTACTTCACAGGGTTATTCGCCCCAAGTGGAGCTCGAGGTGGGGATGATGCTTTCTTAGAGCCGGTGGTACCGTCTATTTCGGAGGATCAGAATTTAATGTTATGTAGGGAATTCACTCGGGAGGAGTTCAATCAGGCTGTTAAGCAGATGCATCACGACAAGTCTCCGGGTCCGGACGACTTCAATCCCGAATTTTTTCAACATTGTTGGGCTGATGTGGGCGAAGATGTTTTTAACAATGGGGTCGAGTGGTTGAATCGGGGCTCATTTCCCCCTGAGTTGAATAAGACTAATGTGGTGCTTATTCCAAAGGTGGACAATCCGCAGACCATCAAAGATTTGCGGCCTATCTCGTTATGTAATGTTTTGTACAAAATCATTTCTAAGGTTTTAAGTAACAGATTGAAGGAGGTACTCCCGGAACTTATTAATGATGCTCAGTCAGCGTTTGTTTTTGGAAGGCATATAAAAGACAATGTTCTAATAGCCTTTGAAATACTCCATGCCATGAAGAACCGTCGGGTTGGTCGTAGAGGTGATGTGGCAATTAAAAACGATATTAGTAAAGCATACGATAAAGTGGATTGGTTCTATTTTAAGAATATAATGGAACGAATGGGTTTCTCAGAGAGATGGATAGGGTGGATGATGATGTGTGTACGCTCAGTTCAGTATACGTTTCAAGTTAACGAGGATGGAGTCGGGCCAATAATTCCAGGAAGTGGTTTGAAGCAGGGGGATCTGTTGTCCCCATATCTTTTTATATTATGTGCAGAAGGGCTATCAGCAGCCATGAATAAAGCCTGTGGTGATGGGAGATTGCACGGCCATCAGGTGTGTCGAAGGGCTCCTAGTGTCTCTCATTTATTATTTGCTGATGACTGTTTTCTTTTCTGCCGAGCTACCGTGGAAGAATGTGCCCACCTTCGCAATCTACTGGATTCTTATGAGGCCGTTTCTGGTCAGGCCGTAAATTATGGTAAATCGAGCATATTTTTTTAGTAAGAACGTTAGCAATGTGGTGAAGTTAGAGTTATGCAATGTCCTTAACATTCAGAATTTGCTAAACACTGGAAGGTATCTTGGCTTACCATCGTTAGTGGGGAGAAATAAAAGAGATATTTTTAATTACATTAAGGAGAGGCTGCAAGGCTGGAGAGGCAAGCGCTTGTCGAAAGCTGGGAAAGAAGTGCTCATTAAGGCGGCGGCACAAGCGATTCCGTCATATTGTATAATGACATTCCTATTACCGTCTTCACTTTTAAATGAACTTCAGGTGATGCTGAATAAATTCTGGTGGGGTAATTCTGGTGGATCCTCTAACGGTATCAATTGGTTGAGGTAGGAAAAGGTGTGTGTTAGGAAGGAGACAAGGGGTTTAGGGTTTCGTGATCTTCACCATTTTAACTTGGCTCTTCTTGCCAAGATGGGGTGGAGGCTGGTCTCAGACCACACGACACTGGTATGTAGAATCCTGAAGGCTAAATATTTTCCTGAAACTGATTTCCTCTCGGCTCCTTCGGGGGGAAATCCTAGTTTAACGTGGCAGAGTATTTTGGCTAGTAGAGAGATCATCGCCAGAGGGGTTAGATGGAAGGTGGGCAGTGGCAATAGTATTAATATTTGGCATTCCCCATGGGTGGACGACGATAATAATTTTCATGTCGTAGCGACTACGGTGAGCGGCACAGAGGATTGGACGGTGGCCAGATTGCTCATGAATTCTGGCAGGGGTTGGAATGTGCCTTTGCTGAATGATTTGTTCCTTATTGCTGAGAATCGAAGGATTATTCGCACACCACAGTCTCCTCCCGGGGTGCCAGATTGCCCCATATGTCATTATGAGAGGAGTGGGGTTTATTCAGTGAAGTCGGGGTATAGATTAATTTCATCTGAGTGGGCAGACCACACATTAGAAGTGGAGGAAGATTGGAATACTTTGTGGCGACTCAAGGCACCCTCTCGCGTCAAGGATTTTCTCTGGTGGGCATGCTGTAACTGTCTCCCGAACAAAAGCAATCTTTTTTAGAAACGGGCAGTGCAGGATAAATGGTGTGTCCAGTGTGCAGATGCATTGGAGAGTAATTGACACTTGTTTGTGGCATGTGACTTCGCACAGGCATGTTGGGTCGCAGTTGGGCTTGCGCATATTATAGACGCTGAGTGGGAGAGAGTTGATGGATTTTTTGACTTGGTGTTTCAGATGTTAAGTAATTATACGCAGGAAGTGGCATTCAGGTTTGCAGTAATGTTGTGGCAAATCTGGTAGGAGAGAAATTCGAAGTTAACCCTGTGGAGACATGTTTTGCCTCGGCTTCGATGTTAACAGAGTGGACTATGGTGAACTGGGTCTTTGCTGGTCTTGGGCACAGCCTGGTGCCAATTTGTGCGGCATGGCATCCACCAGTTGAGGGGAGTTGGAAGATAAACTTTGATGCGGCTTTCTTCGAAGATTTGGGACAGACGGGTTTTGGTATGGTAATACGGAATGAGCGGGGGGAGTTTGTGGTTGGCCGATCCCACGTCATAAATGGAGTCGTGAGAGTGGAGGTGGGAGAGGGCATGGCGCTGCTGGAAGCTCTTGAATGGTTGCAAAGTCTTCACCATGCAAACACTGTGGTGGAAGAGGACTGCAAATTGATAATTGATGCAGTAAACTCTAATAATTCATCTATCTCAGTGGTTGGGGATATTATTAATTCTTGTCAAGCTATTCTTAAAAATATGCCACTAGTTTCTGTTAAATTTGTTAAACGGGGGGCCAATATTTGGGCACACGAATTTGTGCGGGCTTCTCGATCTTTTGAGAGTCCGTGTTGTTGGGTTGATCCACCAGATTTTGTGGTTGGACTGCCTATCACTTCATGCATTTGCAATAATGAAAGCTAATCTTCATGGTTTTCAAAAATAAAAACCATACAATTATATCGTATTTCATTTATAAGCCTAATTTAATTTTAATTATTAATAATTAATTATATATAAATTTAATTAATCCTCCATTTCATGTCAATAATATTAAATTTTGTAACGCGATTCAATTTTAGTTATTTTCAGTCATTTCATGTAATCAACCAACCAATCATGATCAAAATGCATGTGCATCAAATTTTACTTAATTATTCATGAAAATAAATTTAAGATTAAGATATTATTTTTTCTTTTAATAAATTGACTGGACTCAACTTTTTTCTCAAATTTTAATATTTAATTTTTTTAGAAAAAAAATCTCAAATAAACGGCTATAAATTATATGACATTGATGAAATGTATATAAAAAAATAATTTTCCATACTCTTACCGTTGGAATATATATACAAAAATGTTTATATTCCGACTTAAGCATTTTTTTTCATTTGTTAAAATTTACTATTAATTGAAGATATACCGTTGATGGAATGTTCATATTTATCCTTATTAAAGATTTTTTTTATGAATTTAACATCTATTAGCAAAATATGAAAAGTTCAAGTTTAGACATGAAAATTGCATCTTAAAAAATAATATATATACTTTTCTATGTTTCAGATTATATATACACAATAGTTTTTTTTTTTTTTTTTTAATATTATTGATTCAAGTTTATTTTGTTCATTTTTATTCTCAATGATACAATCTCTATATGTATGTTGTTATTTTTCAATATTTCATTAAATCTAAGTATTATATATTTCAGTTACGAGTTTTATTTAGTTTATATTATTTTGTACTTGTGGTTATGATTTTAATGTATTTTCTATTATATTGTTTGTTTATGTACATTATTCATTTAAAATTATTCAATTAAAACATTTCACTACTCATAAAAAATTGTTTGTTTATGTTTTTTATTTTTCTTATTTTGAGTTCATAATACATAATATCGAGAATGATATAGTGTTCGTCGGTGGACAATATATATATAAAAGTAGGCCCCCAAAAAATTCGGCGCCCGGGACGGTTGCCTTTCTCGCCCTGGGCCACCCCTGGGGTGGAGATAAAGTAGTATGAATAATATTGTTTCCAAAAGGGTATGGACATAATAAAATTGGACAACCAAAAAAGGAAAGTGAGAATAATGAAATTGGACAGAGGGAGTAAATTTTAACGTGATTTGCATTTCTTAATTTAATATATACCCAATGCACATCAAACACACAAGTTTCACAAATTTCAATCTTACGTCAAAATCACATACAATAAATCTCTTCTTAATGACGACATGGATGGTGGCATAAGTGGTGGACACAGAAAATAGTGTTCACTGGTGGACACTATATCATTTTTGTGCATAATGTTGATTATTTAATGCATAATACATATATATATATATATATATATTTTTGCAATAATACGATTTTCATTATATGATATATTGTTATCATATTTAATTTGTGATTTACAATATTTTCTGTATCGTACATTTTAGAATGGTCACGGCGCAAGAGACTAATGCATAATGTGAGAAATGATTAAATTAGATTCTAATAAATATATTAACTTTAAAAAAAAGACTTTCAAGTCTTAGTTCAATGCTTAATTATTGTTAATATTGATATTTCAAAATAAATATATATGTTGTTTTAATTTTTTTATAATATAATTCTAATAAAATTTTATGCATATATTTTAAAATGACTTTGTACATCTATTAATATTTTATTATACAATATATTCACATCCTCAACTCCTAGAAATTCTTTTGATGCTTTGAAATTTATTATCGTAATTGTTCGATGTTTGATATTTAATAATTTGTCATTGTTTTTATAGAAAATTATTATTAATAAATTTATATTTAATAATTTATCTTTTGTTTTGTCAAAAAATAATAATTTATCTTTGTCATAAGCCCAAACTTAGCCTCTACATTGCACACAACTCCTAATTATATACTAACATACTCTCTTCAGATTATGATACATCATCTGTGTTGGAGACTAGAAATTTACATATATTTTTGGGGCATTTTCAATGTCGGAGTATAACAATATTTCTAACTTTTGTATTGCATAGTTTTTATATTTGATGCTACCTTAAGTTTTATATATATATATATATATATATATATTTTGTAGTATCTACTTTTTATGAGCATGTAAACATATTTATTTGTAACAATTTTCTTTATTTATTTAGGTATAACATATATCAGGTTTTTTTCTTTATTATTAACACCCGTTTTTTTTTTTTTAATTTGAGTTGTTGTCAATTTGAAATGAATTTCATGTCTTATTTACTTATGTTCGAGCCGTGTGTTTTAAATAAAATTGATGGACAATTTCTTGAAATTTATTATGAAGTACAGATATATATATGGACATTATTTATTAGTATTTGATGTTGATGATTAATATTATATGTTGCTTGATCATGCTGAGTATTTAGATGAATGGTGATGTCGTGTTGGTGATTACATGTGGCTTGATCATGTGTATATACTTTGATACTTTGTGTTTGTGATTATTTCATTTGTAGACCCGATTAGACTTTGCTATGTTCTATGTTCAAATTAGATTATTTTAATACATAATTGGTGTTGGTGTTTACTTCATTTGTAGCTAGCGTTGATCATATTTTTGCTGTGTTCAAATTAGATTATTTTAATACTTAAGTGATGTTGTTAAGAATTGTTTAATGATGGAGTACTATGCTATCAGTGCTTAACTTAAGCACTTCATTTTTTTTTATATAAAATTATAAAATTGAAATGATCAAACATAGTAAAATAATCAAATATCTTATTTCTTTCCATTAAAAGTTGTTATTTTGTATATATGCTAATGATTGAAAGTAAATAGATGATCTATTTAACATAAATACAAATAGATTACAATGTGTAACTTGATAATTATATATTTATTTATATGTAGGGAGCTCACAACTATTAAATGAGTCATCTCTTTCTTTTCCGGACACACAACTTTAACTTTAAAATAATTTTTTAACGAATTCAACGAAGGCTTCAAAGGCAATTAAGAAAATTAAAGGTGTAATTATTTGTGCACAAAATGTCAGATTATTTATGGATGGAAATGGGACGGGCTGTGGGATGGGTCTGCCTTGCCTTGACTTAGGACCCATCCCGCCAAATATTCATGGATTTGGGAACCGCCCCACCCCGCATGAGGACCCATCAGGTTCTACCTGTCCCGCTTAATTTATGTTATTTTTAATATATACAATATATTTATTGTGACATTATATAATTCAAATTAAAATATATAATTGTTTACAATAACTTTTCATGTTCATCTTATACTAAAAAACTACATACTCCCTCCGTTCAATTTCATTATTCACACTTTCCTTTTTTGGTTGTCCAATTTTATTATGTCTATTCCTTTTTTAGAAATAATATTATTCACACTACTTTATCTCCACCCTCCAACCATCACTTATTTACTCAAATTGTCACTAACTTTATTCATAAACAATCACTTTACCTATAAATGGACCCCACAACATCCTATCATACCCCCAACTTATCTACTTTATACATAAACTAATCAATATTCATTAAAAGTCGTGCCCGAAGAAATTGGCATAATAAAATTGGACGGAGGGAGTATAAAATATTTTTATACAAACTATACACACACATAAATATATATAATATTATATTTATGTGTAGTAGGTCTGAAGACGGTTGACGGAGCAGATTCAACAAAAATTACGACCCATCCCATACCTGTTTGATCGAGTGTGCGAGGGCGTGTTCAATGCAGACTCGTACCTTTCTCTTTCCTATTTATCAAGGATATACAAGCACTTTGAGAATAAATAGTTAAATTATATTTATATTAAACTATTTTTTCGTAATGTTTTAATTTGTGGAACTATTTTTGTTGAAATCAAGGTAAACTTTTAAATGATAATATGATAAATAATACCCACTTCGTCCAAATTCATTATGCCCATTTTTTTAATGCACACATTTTATTGAATATTAATTAGTTTATGTATAAAGTTGATATGTTGAAGGCATGATGAAATATTGTGGGGTCCATTTGTAAATAAAATATTTGTTTATTAATAATTATGTAATGTCAGTTTGAGTAAATAAGTGATGATTGGATGGTGAAGATAAAATAATGTGAATAATATTATTTTTAAAAAAATAAGTAAATGTGAAAAATCATATTGGACAATAAGAAAAAGGAAAATGAGAATAATGAAATTGATCGGAGAGAGTTTATGATACAATTTATTATATGCTTAATTATCATATTAAGTATATATGTTGGTTTAATTATGAATTTCAATTGTTTCACATAAATTTATCACTATGACAAAATCATATATTTGTATATTAATTTATTTTAGCATAATTAACTAATATCATTTTAATTTTAAATTTATATAGAATTAAGGAAGACCGATGGTGAAATTAAGAGTTGATTGATAGAAAAAATTGATAGTATGTTGCAAGCTCTTGGTAAGTCTTCACAAAATTTTGAATGCATGTTGATGGCAAGTCACGATTTAAACGTTTCATCTAAAAATAGATTAATTATGAATGTGTTTGCATACAACATATCAGAGTTGTAGTTAGAGTATACACATTTAATTAATAAACTTAGTGACGAACAATGTGATGTGTATGATACAATAATTAGGCTCATTTAGTACGATAATAGTGGTGTGTTTTTTGTTTATGGATATGGTGGAACAGATAAAACTTTTATATGAAAGACTTCGTGAGTAGATTTGAGGTCTAAAGTTAAGATTGTATTTAATGTAGCAAAGAGTGGGATAACTTCACTCCTTCTTCTTGATAGATGTATTGTTCATCCCAAATTTGTCATTCTTATTAATGCTACTGAAGATTCTACGCGTACTATTCATTAGAGAAGTCATCTTGATAAGCTTTTGATTAAATGTGATCTTATAATATGATTAGATGAAGCACCAATGATGAACATGTATTGTATTGAGGCTTTCGATACCCCTTTGAAGAATATTTTGCAGGTCACAAATTTATTGATATCTTGATTGTCTTTAGGTGGTAAGATTGTTGTGTTTGGAAGTGATTTTCGTTAGATATTACCCGTTATTCCAAAAGGAAAGAGACAAGATATCATCCACTCTACAATCATTTCATCTAATTTGTGGAATGATTGTACTCTTATGATAAACTTGGTTGGAACATGAAGTTACAGAATATGACATTTGATGGAATTGTACATGAACTAAATAATTTTTCTGAATTGATAGTGTCTATTGGAGATTGTAGAATAAAATCAGAAACTGAGTATGCGTGTGATGTACAAATTCCTAAGGATATCTTTTCTGAAGGGTGGTGATGATTGGATTGCTACTATTGTTAATATCATTTATCTCGATTTTAAGAATATGATGAATGATCATGATTATTTGTAAAATAAATTAGCTATTATTGCACACATTTGCACTAATGTTGGATGTTGTTAGTTTAATAAATGAGCATATGATTCAATTTAATGCAAATGAATCACGTACTTATTTGAACCTGACATTTTTTTATTTTTTTTGCAATTCAATACAAATCTTTTTATGTTTTTCAATTCAACACATTTATCTATTTTCTTGTAACAATTAAATGATATGGTTGTTAAAGTTGTAGTGAGGTGCCAAATAGATGTCATAAATAAAATATTTTTTAAACTTTCAAAATGCTTTTAACTAAAAATAATATTCCATCCGTCCAAATTCATTATGGTAATTTATCCGGACACGAGTTTTAATAAATATTGATTAATTTATGTATAAAATATATATATATATATATATATATAGGGGTATGATGAGATATTGTGGGATCCATTTGTAGATAAAGTGGTGACAATTTGAGTAAATAAATGATGATTGAAGGAGGTAGATAAAGTAATGTGAATAGTATTATTTCTAAAAAAAAAAAAAAAAAAAAAAAAAAAAAAAAAAAAAAAGAATAATATAATTGGACAACTAAAAAATAAAACCCTACTAGTTTAGTTAAAATGGAATAAAAGTAAAATTATGTGTCATTTTGAATCTAATTGTAACTCTAAAATTTCTTTGAACTAAAATGTAAAACCAACGTGCGTTCCACTGTAACTTACATATAACATTAATTTTAAAAAATTCTATGAGCTAGATTTACAGAGGGAATTACTTTAAAAAAAAAAAAACTCAAAAGTGAGTTAAAATGTACTGGAATGAACGAAGAAGTGGTACTTTAATTTGGTTTTAGAAATTGAGTTAAAATGTACTGGAATGAACGAAGAAGTGGTACTTTAAATTGGTTTTAGAAGATTAACAATTTACATATATATTATTTGCATTTAAATATTAAATTTCATGGTTAAAATCTATAAAACATTACTTAACTAAAATAACAAAAAAAAAAAAGATAAGCTCAGAAGCGCAGGTATATTTTAATCTGAGATATTCAGTTGCCAACGGACCCAACCGTCGGAGCTGCGCAGTATCATCATAGCCAAGCGAAATGCACCAGCCGGGAATCGAACCCGGGTCTGTACCGTGGCAGGGTACTATTCTACCACTAGACCACTGGTGCTTCTTGATGTTCAAACTTTCACATATCTATATAATATTCTGCTATAATTTCTATACATTTTTATTTGTGGAATGCCTAATTTTCTTTTACTGTCCATAAATCTTAAAAAATTACGGGTTCATTTAACTTCATTACCTGAGATAAATTCTTATGTGAGATGCTTTCATGTATGAAACATAGTTCCAATTTAGTATTACACTTCACTTTGCTTTAAAATATGATTCAAATATATATATATAAGTCCATATGGTTTTAAAAAAAAATTAATGGAATCTGTCCCATATATGAAACTGTTTCATATAAATTTTTTTCTATATTTTAAACAACACTTTTTTTTTGTTTGTGCGGAGAATCTTTAATTTTAGAGGACTTTAACTGACTCGTTTATTATTGAATCAAATTTGACCTTAATTTATCAATATATTATTAGTTCCCCGGCTTAATTGAGCTTACTAAATATTAATCATAATTAAGTTATTCATTACTATCATGATGTATATTGTTGTAGGATATGGAGAAAAGAGAGAGAACACAAATGAGGCATGTAGATATACAACATAGGATCCATAAATTACCCTTGCATCAGATTATTTGTTGATGAAGGCACACTAATGTGTTTTTCTTTCAACACTTTCCTTTGTATCAAGTCAAATAGTGTGTTGGTTCCTATAAACGAGTATGATCGGAGATAAGTTTAGAGAGGAGGGAGAAATAGACTTTGTAATTTTAAAACTTTTTCTTGTGAGATCAGATGAGGTGGCAGACTTAGTGAAGTGTTAAGTCGTCTGATGCAAATAATTTGATTTGATCGAGTGCGAGTGTGAAACAACAAGGATTGATAATCAACTTACTGACTATTATTAGCTGATCTACTTAGCTGTTGGTGTGGAATAGTGTAGGCCATAAATGTTTAGATTCGTGGGTTGAATGAAAACTTTTTCAAAGTATGATTTATAAAGCAATGAACTATTAACTGACATGATACCAACTGATGATGGATAAAATAATTTGTGTGATGATTTTGACTCTTTTAAAACTTATGTTATGAATGAAATATTATGTCAATTAACGGATGATAAGCAATTAATAATATAAATCAAGTAAATACACAAGATTTATATTGGTCCGGATCTCAGTCATACGTCCATTCTCACAACCCAGCTATGATATTAATTCCTTAACTTTAAGGTTCTTGCTAATTATAGTCCCAAGAGAAGACTTTGAACTCGATACACTTCCAAAGTGCAATTGGCTCTACTTGTTATTGTAAGAACAAGTACTTGTACAATCAGTTGTTAGGGTTTCGAAAGTAGGGTTTGAGTTTATGAATATACCAACTAGTGTGATGAACAACAAGTTCAATCCACACTTTTATAAACTTAAGATAGTATATGGAATACATGCTTAAATCGTAGGAAACTTAGGGCTAATGAATAAACAGATCGAACACTGGCTCTATAAGAACTCTAAAGGTTTCAGTGAGCTGATGTATGAACTTTGCTTCGGTTGATGTGAGTTCTTGTTTGTATAGTTACCATAAGTTATTACTAAGATAACATCTTGTATTTATAAATAATTTGAACTCAAAACTAGCCGTTGGATGAACTAGTTGTTGCAACTAATCTTCTAAAAGTGGGCTTGACATCTTTGTCGATTAGATGTGCCATCCAATTCTTGTACTTTCATACCTAATAAAGGAATGCGCATTTAATGCAGAAGTACGATCTCTGAAACCTTAGTCAAGGTCAACTCAATAGTTGTGTTTACATCTTCACATTAGTCTACGTCAACTGAGTTGGTTAGAATACCAGTCTTGTCTCCAGTCGAGGTCCGACATTCTCTTTATATGTTTAAGCTTGTTGCCTTCTCTTTAATGCATGATATTAGTTGATTCCATCAGCTGAACAGCTCTTCTGAAGCTTTTAAGGCTTTGACAAGATATGGCTAAGTCTTTATCAGCTATCATCTTCTACTCGACTGATCTTATGTAGCTAGTATCAGCTGACTAAGGTATACAAGAACTTTGTCGTCTGATTTCACTAATAGACTTCATCTTTAAGGTCTCTAGTTTTCAGTCTTCTACTCTTTAACTCTTGAGCAAACATGTGTTGTTAAAAATGTGCCATCAGCTGATATACATACAACTAATTCCACACGACTAAGACTCAAACTTAAATAAGTTTTATACAATCAACTTATAACCTATCAAATTACAAATTATTCTAATACTAGATTACATAATCTGTTTTGACCATCAAAACTAAATACATTTTAATCAGCTTAGGGGTAGGATAAATATCCCAACATGGTGAATGGTGCATGAATGTTGCTTCGTTAAAAAAAAGAAGCAACAAATTTCAATGGAAAAATATAAACCTTGGTCAAAGGAGAAAAAGAGAACAATGCACCTATGTTGAGACTATTGGACCTATATTAGTAAATACACTCTCATTCTTATTTATTGTATAGGCCCACCTTAGTTTCCTATGGGCTCTCTTATAAAGCCCATTAGGGTTAGGTTAGACCTAATTCTCTCTTGTATAAATACTCATTGTAAATCTCCTTTACAACCAATCAAGAAATCATATTTTCCATATCACCTATATTATCTATATGGTATCATCGAGTCTCTTGGCTCACGCTTGATCCACACCAGCCGCCGCCGCCGCCGCCGCCGCTGCCGCCACAAACCCCAGCCGTTGCTGCATCTTCTTCACTGCTGCACCGCCGCCGCCGCATCTCTCTGAGAGTCTGTCGCCGCCACCAGTCGACGACACCACGCTTCTCCGCTGCTATACCCATCACCATGGCCACTCCACCTCAGTCGCCTGCACCCATCACCTTCAAAGGTCTTGCAAACATGTCCCTGAAGCTTACTTCCACCAACTATGGTGCGTGGTCCTTTCAGCTTCGCCTCCTCCTCACTGGGCACAATCTCTTCGGCTTTGTCTTGGGCACGCATCCGTGCCCACCTTCCACAATCCCAGCTGCCGAAGGCACCAACACCACCACCATCATCTCCAACCCTGAGCATGACCTGTGGGTGTGTCAGGATAACCTCATTTTCTCAGCCATGGTTGGATCAATGTCTCCAGAACTCATTCCTTTTGTTGCATCGACTAAAACCTCCTTTGAAGCCTGGTCGATGCTTGAGAGCATGTATGGAAAACCCTCCAGAGGCCGAATTCTTGCCCTCAAAACCAAGTTTCGCTCTCTGTCTAAAGGTGCTCGCCCAATCTCCGATTTTCTCATGGAAGTTCGCTCTGTGGTCGACGAACTTGCACTCCTCGGCATTAAGTCTGATGCCGAGGACATAACCCTCCAAGTCCTCACTGGCCTTGATGAGTCCTATAATGACATCGCAAATGCCATCCAAGCTCGCGAGCAGCCCATCTCCTTTGCCGAGCTCTGTGACAAACTCCTCAGTGCCGAGGTCCAAATTGCCTCGCGACCTTCCTCGGCCTCAATACCTGCTTCTGCACTCACTGCGGGAAAATCGCATCATCGCTCCTCGCGACCCGACTCCTCGCGATCTGACTCGAGGTCCAGGCCTTCTGCCATTCGTCCTCGCCAGTCCTCGCAAAGGCCCTACCTTGGCACCTGCCAATACTGCCGAGCACCCGGTCACACTGCTCGCACCTGCCCTGAGATTAACTCAGTCCCCCCACTCACCGCTCCTTCTATGGGTTCTCGCCGACCGCCTGGACGGTACTCACCACCTCCTCGCCCCAATCGACCAGATGCTCGCCCGGCCTATTCGGCCCACTCGGCCTCCTCGGCACATCCTGCCGAGCACTGGATCCTTGACTCAGGTGCCTCGCATCACATCACCAACGATCTCGCCAACCTCTCTCTTCACTCGCCCTTTGATGGAGCTGACAATGTTGAAATTGGTGACGGTAAAGGTTTACGCATATCTCACACTAGCTCTATGTGCTTTCCTCACCTTACATCTCTCAAGTTTTCAAATGTCTTGGTCGTCCCACACATCTCGAAAAACTTGATTTCAGTCTCTAGTCTCTGTCGTGACAATAATGTTAACATTGTCTTTGATCGTTCTTCCTTTCAGGTGCAGGATGGTCACTCGGGGAGCATTCTCCTCACTGGGAGTCGTATAAATAATCTATATGTCTGGCCGGCTCACATGTCCATCACCTCCCCGCAAGCCTTCACATCTCAACACCTCACAACGACCACCTGGCATGCTCGCCTTGGCCACCCATCAACAAAAATCCTCGCTCATACCCTCTCTAAGCTTAGTTTATCCAGTGCTCCATCAAAACACTTCAATTGTAACTCATGCTCATGTATCAAGAGTCACAAACTACCTTTTTATGATTCAAGCATTACATCTACTAAACCACTTGATGTTATTTTTTCTGATGTCTGGTCGTCACCTGTCTTGTCCCCTGATAATTTCAAGTACTATGTGCTATTTGTTGATCATTTCAGCAAGTACATATGGGTTTACCCTCTAAAAAGAAAATCAGATGTTCTCCCCACCTTTACCACATTCAAAGTCCTTGTTGAAAACACCTATCAAAACACAATCAAAACCTTTTACTCTGACAATGGGGGTGAATTCATTGCTCTTCGCCCCTTTCTTCAAACCCATGGCATCGCACACCTCACCACCCCACCTCACACACCCGAACACAATGGCATGTCTGAACGTCGCCATCGTCATGTGGTTGACACAGCCCTAGCTCTTCTTCACCATGCCTCCATGCCTCTCACCTACTGGCCCTATGCTGTTTGCACAGCAGCCTATATCATAAATCGCATTCCCAAAGTCAACCTCGACATGGCTTCCTCCTTTGAAAAACTCACTACTCGCCCCCCTAACCTAACCAAACTCCGAGTCTTTGGCTGCCTCTGCTATCCTCTACTACGCCCCTACACAACTCACAAACTTGATCCTCGCTCTACTCCGTGTATCTTTGTTGGGTACTCGCCCACACAAAGTGCTTATCTCTGCTTTGATCGCTCCACTAACCAACTCTACACCTCGCGTCATGTTCAGTTTGTAGAGCATACGTTTCCTTTTTCAAAACCTTCTCCCACTAATCATTCATCCACCTCCTCGCCACCCAGCTCCTCGCCCACACTTATAGCACCTGTGCTCCCTCACCTCGCCACAACTGTCCTCGACCACAATCCCGTGCCTACCAATCCCCAACAACCAACACTGGTCGATCAACAGCCTATACCCCCACCAGCCTCCTCGCCAGTTGCAATCATACCTGACATCCCTGTGCCGACCAATGCTCCCTTACGACCTCCTGCATCTCGCATGGTAACTCGAGCTCAAAACAATGTGTTCAAGCCAAACCCGAGGTATGGACTTACTTCTGTCATCGCCTCTGACATTGAGCCGAGTTGTGTATCGCAGGCATTCAAAGATAAAAACTGGCGGGCAGCCATGTCGGCTGAATTTGATGCTCTTCTTCAAAACGGCACCTGGGACTTAGTTCCTCCCAATACATCTCAAAACGTGGTCGGCTCCAAGTGGGTGTTTCGTATTAAACGAAAACCTGATGGCACCTTGGATAAATACAAGGCTCGTCTGGTCGCCAAAGGCTTTCATCAGCGACCAGGTGTTGACTTCACTGAAACATTCAGCCCCGTCGTCAAGCCCGCCACTGTGCGAACTGTCCTTAGCATTGCGGTTACCAACGACTGGCCTCTTCGCCAATTCGACGTCAACAACGCCTTCCTCCATGGAAAGCTCTCCGACACAGTCTTCATGGCTCAACCTCCGGGCTTCAAAGACAAGACTTTTCCCACTTATGTCTGTCAACTTCGCAAATCCATCTATGGCCTGAAGCAGGCTCCTCGCACATGGTACTATGCTCTTCGCTCTTTCCTTGTAGACATTGGATTCATCCCCACTCACTCTGATGAATCACTGTTCGTCTACAACAACAATGGGGTGGTCGCCTACTTCCTTGTTTATGTCGACGACCTCATTCTGACGGGCAACTCCTCGCCCATGCTCGCCCGGGTTGCTGCCGACCTCAGTGCCAAATTCTCGGTCAAGGACCTTGGTCCTCTATCCTATTTCTTGGGAGTGGAAGTTCTTCGCTCTAAAACTTCATGCCTGCTCTCCCAACGCAAATACATCACTGATCTGCTCGCCCGATACAACATGATCGACTCCAAACCAGTCCAAACTCCACTATCAACCTCTGCTCGCCTCACTCTATCAGATGGCACCCCTCCCGCTGACTCCACTCAGTATCGTCAGGTGCTCGCCAGCCTTCAGTATCTCCAGCTCACCAGACCTGACATCGCCTTTGCCGTCCATAAGCTATCTCAGTTCATGCATGCACCCACCATCACTCACTGGACTGCTGTCAAGCGTCTACTCCGCTACCTCAATGGTACAAGGGATGTCGGAATCAACATTACCCCATCCTCATCCTCCTCGCTCCACTGCTTCACTGATGCTGACTGGGCAGGCGACCACGATGATCGCACTTCCACGAGTGCTTATGTCGTCTTTTTGGGGGCCAATCCCATCTCATGGTCGTCCAAAAAGCAGAAGTCTGTTGCTCGCTCGTCAACTGAGGCCGAATATAGAGCCATTGCCGCAGCAGCCTCTGAAGTGCAATGGCTAACATCCTTACTTCAAGAACTACACTTTCCGATTTCTCCGGTGCCAGTCATCTACTGTGACAACATTGGGGCCACCTACTTGTGCTCAAATCCTGTGTTTCACTCATGAATGAAGCACATTGCCATCGACTTCCACTTTGTTCGTGACCTAGTCAAAACTGCTCGCCTCCGCATCTCGCATGTCTCGACTGCCGACCAACTTGCTGATGCCCTCACCAAACCTCTCTCCAGTGCTCGCCTTCAGCTCCTTATGATCAAGATTGGCCTATCCTATGGTACTCCATCTTGAGGGGGCATATTGGACCTATATTAGTAAATACACTCTCATTCTTATTTATTGTATAGGCCCACCTTAGTTTCCTATGGGCTCTCTTATAAAGCCCATTAGGGTTAGGTTAGACCTAATTCTCTCTTGTATAAATACTCATTGTAAATCTCCTTTACAACCAATCAAGAAATCATATTTTCCATATCACCTATATTATCTATAGAGACTCCCTCTGAAATATACACCTCTCACTTGATTAGTACATCTATCGGTGATACATGTTTCGTATTGTCACCTCTAGTGCAATACAATTTCATATGTTCATTGCATGCATCATTATCTTCATAAATACATGTAAGCTCTTCGATGGTAGAACTCAAGCTACTACATCTTCAGTGATAATATTCAAACCACTACTTCAATAGTCAGATTCTAGCCACTACGTTTTTTGTGGTAAATTCAAGTCACTACACTTTCTTAATGAAACATAATGTTAACAAGGTTCGATTAGCTCTTAATGCATTCAAAATTTCAAAGCTTATTTGATTTTAATAATTGTGCCGTTAAGCATCAATAATTCCTTTATTCCGAATATTTCGAGTTACTAATCAATCCCAATTATTAAAATTAAGGGGGTGTATTCAATTGAGACTCTATTGAATTTTTTTGGACTTTAAAAAGTCTATGGATTTAGAAAATCCATAGAGTTCATGTAGAATTTGACTGATTTTTTTATTGATTTATATGGATTTTTATAGACTTGACAGAATTGTGGAATATACTTTTTTTTTTATTGATTTACATAGATTTTCATAAACTCCGGCGCTGAAACTATGCAAATGTATATGGAACACACGCCCTAGACCCGTTCTAATGTATTAAGCCTCAGACCCGTTCTAATGTATTATGCCCCAGTCCCGCCCCGCGCCCCGTACAATTCCTAGATAGTCGCCCTGTGCTCCGCCCCATTTTTTCATATCATGTTGAATTTATTTCAGTTGATTCTCACAATTGAAAACAATATTTTTCATGCATATATACATTGAAACAATTCACAATAATATAAATATGTACACAATGATAATTAGTAACCTCACACTATGCAATCAAGGCATTTGAACATCATTGGTGGTAGAGAAAAAGATTGAATTGATGTGTAATATTTTTTTATTTCTTGAAAGAAATTGATTGACTAATTTTAATTTAAAAATAAAATAAAATTCAGAACTATTATTATGTTTAGGAATTATAATGATAGTTTATTTTAATTTTAAATTTTTTTTTACTTTGATATGAGTATCTATTAATGATATGACCGATTTCTTAATAATTTACGGTTTCATAATTTCTATATTTTGAAAAGTGAAAAATTGTAGAAAGTTCGATTTTTTTTTTAATGTGAAGAGTTTTTTTTTTTTAAATAAAAAAAAAATATATATATATTTCAAGGTTGAGTGAAAAAGTAATACAATAGAATCACTTTTAAATCAAGATATAAAATCACAAACGAATTTATACCCCTACTATTCAAAATTGAGATTTGATAATGAGAATACATCGACATCGCCCACGTATTTACATGACTTCAAGTGAGACATGATAATTTACGCAGATTTAAATCATTTTTTTAACTTTCTCTTTATAAATGCATAATTATCATGAATAAATCGAAAGAGTGTGTGGTGAGATGTGTATTCACAAATTTACATTTGCTACTGATAGTTATGTTGATTTGTCAATTAAACTTCGTTGTATATTATATATGATTCTCCCCTTTAATTGACAATAAAAAATTTAAAGATTTAAATTTTAGTTTGATTGATTCGTCAACTAACAAAAAAAATTATATTGAGGTCTACTTTTTTATTATAAGAAATTAAAGTTATTCGCGTCAACTGAGTGAATTGAATTGACAATTATCCAAAATTATTTCTATTTTATTTTTATTTTTAGTAATTTTTTAATATGTTGTTTAAAAATTAGTATAATAATCCATGTAAAATAATAATGAAAAAATTCGTGAACTAGCCGGGTTGAACATTTTTCAACCCGTCTTGGTCATGTACCAGCCTGCCGAAATCCAAAAAATGATGGGTTGAGGTGAGTTATGGACCACCCCATCTCGTTAGCACATTTTGACAGCTCAAACAAAAATGGAGGTGCAAATAGCAACATGCTTAGCAACATGCTTTGAATTTAGATGGTGAAAGGGGCGAGAGTATTTGTGATGGGCCAGGCCTTACTTAGCCCATTAGTAAATTTGCCCTAAATAAATCCTCTTTTCCCTTATTTATTCCGCAACGCAAACCTCATTTCTATTCATCCGCGCTTTCTCTTCTTCCACCCTCTCTATATTTTTGTTTCTTTGCGTACTTTGTTCCTTCTTAATTTGGTGGTTTTTTGTTTTCTGTGAAGAAAATCTCGTAGCAACTTCAGCTTCTTGACTTGATCCGCATAAATCGGTCCAGCCAATTATACAAATTAAAGCTTGCGATATGAATTCGTCGGTAACACTCGCCTGAATTTGATGTTTTTCTGATTTTTCAGGCCCTTATTCTACCGGCAAATCTCTTTCACCTCTGATTTTTTTTTTTTTTAATGGCAAATGCGTTCTGTTCCAAGCCTTCACATGTTAATGTGTGAGGCGATTTCGTGGATTTTTGTATTTCTGTTAGGGAAATGTCATGATTTCGTTCTAGCAAGTTCAGCTTCTTGACTGGATCCGGATAAATCGGTGCAGCCAATTATACAATTTAAAGCTTGCGATATGAATTCGTCGGTAACACTCGCCTGAATTTGATGTTTTTCTGATTTTTCAGGCCCTTATTCTACCGGCAAATCTCTTTCACCTCTGATTTTTTTTTAATGGCAAATGCATTCTGTTCCAAACCTTTACATGTTTTGTGGCAATTTTTTTTTTATTCTTTTAAGGAAATGTCATGAATCGTCATTTCGTTCTAGCAAGTTCAGCTTCTTGACTGGATCCGGATAAATCGGTGCAGCCAATTATACAATTTAAAGCTTGCGATATTAATTCGTTGGTAACACTCGCCTGAATCTGATGTTTTGTGATTTTTGAGGCCCTTATTCTACCTGCAAATCCCTTTCACCTATAATTTTTTTTATTAATGGCAAACGCACTCTGTCCCAAAACCTTTACATGTTTTGAGGCAATTTCTACGTTTTCCAAATTAATTTACTTCTCAAATTAATTTACTTCTCCAACTTAGTCGTCTGCGTGATCTTTGTAGTATGTGATTATTTGGACACAAGGTTGTAATACATTCATTCTATACTTGGATTATTTTTGTCATTTCAAAATATAAAATATTGTACGCATTAACGTTTATCATAAATGCATTCAAATCTGGAAACATAATTCCAGTATGGCAGATTCTTCACTAACCCACACTGCAGGCCGTAGAAATAATATTAATGAGCCCAACCAATCCTTCAGATTCGACCTTTTCAACTATGAAACTTTGCCTTATTTGATAGTTAAGATTAAGGTGACAAAACTTTTTGGTTGCACAAATGGACGCATCTGAGAACATTACGTATTTGAAGACAGGATAATTCCGATCCAACTGACTTCGGCATTAAAGGCAATTGAACCAGACCATCATATACCCCTCTTTTCTATTCATCCGTGCGCCTCTCCCTCACATTTCCAGCAGAAGTGATCATCCCAGTTAAAATTTAAGCCACAATTGCAACAATAGGTTACAATAGGAATGAAATGCGGCCTTTGGAGAATTAATGGAACAAATTTATGACCTGAAATATTGGAAGTTCATTTGATTAATGGTTGCTTCATATTTAAACAAAAAATCATGCAATTGTTTAAATAAAATCTCCGACTAAACTATCTGAGGTTCCTAAATTGAGTCATTCAAATTAAGTCCTCAAATTCATTGACAAGAGCATAATTTTTCTACACGACACCTTGATGCGAGTGAAAATGATCTAAAAATTTTCAAATTAAATCTTGTCATGACTCTCAAATGGAATCCTTCAAATCAAGATTCTTTGATACAAGTGAAAACTATCTTAAGTCTTTTATATATAAGAGACTAAACTATTTATGACTTTGAAATTTTTTTTGGTGAGTAAAGAATAAATTTATTCATCAAAGGAGAGATGCCCGAAGAGTTACAAATTGCAAAACTTAGAATCAGTTCTCCCTTTATAAGAGAGTAATTTTTTTTTCCCTGACTCTCAAATTGACCCTTCAAATCTAGGTTCCTTCATACATGCAGATTCTATCTAGAGTTCATACATTCATGCTTCATTCATTCTTTTTTTTTTTTATTGAACGTTAAATATGCTTCATTCATTCTAAAACAAAGTGTTTGTGAACAAATCACGAGGGAAGTACATACAAATTGTGTCAAAACGTATCAGATTGATATCCTTTCAAAATGAAAGAAAATTAAATTAAATTGGTATCAACTAATAAGAAATAAGAAGATGCCTCATTCATTTTTTTCCACATATTAGGAAAATTAAGCGAATCAAATCGGTATTAGCCAATAGGACTCTCTCCTCATTTATTTAAAAAAAAAACACACACAACACATTCAAGACTCTTAAATTTTCTATAGAAATTTAGAGTGCAGCATCCAAAGAAGTTCAATGTGTTATTTGTACAAATCGATAAAAAAATAATGTTTGATCTAAAATTAAGGTGCTAAGCCCTTCTTTTCAACGTTTCTCAATTCAAATTTAAAAGTTTTATTTGCGATATTAAATCTCAATTCCAAGCTCAATCAAGACGAAACAATGATTTTGTACGAATCATTCAGGTCAAAGGTCAAGATTCGAAAAGATGAATCTAAGGATAAAAATAGAGATTTGCAATCCACAAAATTCCCGATTTGATCTGAAATAAATAAATTTCTATTGCATTTTCGTGTTTTTACATTAAACGATTTGAGTTGTCCAATTTACAGGTTAATCCTAGGCTCCTAGAAAATCGTTATCAATTTGAGTTGAAACACATTGCACTTAACAGGAGTATTATTTACCAGCAAAACTTAACATTACAAAAACAGCTACCCAACAGTTTAAAAAAAAAACGATTTAATGAATGTTTCATTTCGGATTCAATTGTTATATCCAGCTAAACTGCAATGTTTTCACGAAAATCAACAGATCAAAGTCGAGTCAAGATAAAAACTTTTTTCGCAAGATAAATTCGTCCTGGCTAGTGCTCACCGAATTCACGTAATGTTCCCAAAGGTAAAACAACTTAAGAATTTTTGATTCTCCTAAAAAATAGCTGCACCCCAAAGACCACAAAAGATCAATTGTCAAATTTAAATTCAAATTCGGGTCGGTACATGCAGTGTCGGTCCTGAGATTTTGTAGGCCTGGGGTGAAAAAAAAAATGGCCCCCTTTTCTAAAAAAACATCAACTAAAATAAGTGAAATATCGTATGCACAATATTAAAAATGAATGAATTTTATAAAAACTTTTAAAAAAAAACATCAAATAAAATAAGTGAAATACGTATGCATATATTAAAAATGAATGAATGTTACAAAAACTTTAAAAAAAAAAAAAAATAAAATAAGTGAAATACGTATGCACATATTAAAAATGAATGAATGTTATAAAAATAAATCATTTAAAATGACTTTTCTAGCATTTTGAGAAGCAAATTCTTCAATAATATCTTCATAATTAATTTGTTCTAGCATATCTTTTTCAATACATGTTAATCCATTTAATCTTTCTTGTGACATAGTGGGTACGTTTTAGCAATTTTAATTTAGAGAAACTTCTTCATTAACAATATTAGATTCATTTTCATTTATATCCTCATTTGAATTATTTATATCTACATCCACTATATGACTAGTTTGTCCATTCAAATTATTTACATTTATGTTGTTTAGCTCTGATCCACTATTAACATTATCATTCAAGTCTTTTAAACGACTCGATTGTCCTAATTTTTTTTAAAAGAGTTTATCCAATGCTCATTTTTGTGATAAAATTAGTTGTTCAAATCTCTTTCTTTTTTGCCTTTTCTCACTACAAAATTCATGTTTTTTAGAAAACATATTTATATTAAAAAGTAAAAATTGATAACTAAATGACAATAAATAGTAATTCAACTAAAAGTAAATGAAAAAAACAACAACAAGTCAAATAATCAATATTCAATAAGTAAAAAAAAAAAAAAACAATAAACAAGTGAATAATATAACCGTGGTTGAGGACTTTGAAACACTGAAAGAGTTGAATCTCCAAATGAGATAAACCATTTTGGATGCAATAATATATTATATAAAATAAATAAATAAAAAATAGATTGAAATTGAATGGAATATAGAAGAGAAATGCATATCCTAATTTATAGGAATCGGTACTTTAATTAGATATTAATTATTAATTAGGAATAAATAATTGTGTTTAGTATTAAAGAGGTACTATGCTAGCTTATTAATTAGATATTAATAATTAATTACTAATTAAAGTCATGATCATTTTCAAGAATACAATTAATGCTAGATTATTAATATTTTTTTTTTAACTAAAAAAGTAGGTCCCTAAAAATTCGGGGCCCGGGGCGGTCGCCCTTCTCGCCCTGCCTCAGGGCCACCCCTGGGTACATGTCGAGTCGGGCGGGCAGCGGCGATGGCACGCGCATGTGGTGTTTGAGAGTGTGTACCTATTTACCATAGTTGGATTTTAAGAGCACTTCAATGTTTAAAAAGCTTTCAAAACTTTCCATGTGGGACAATGTGAAATCTTCCACCTTCCCACTCAAACTCATCATTATTATTTTCAAAAGATATGTAATCACACATCTTTAATAATTAATTTCCCACTTATCGAAATTCGATTTTGAGACTCTAAATATACCACATTTATGTACTCCATGAGTAGATCGACTATATCGCGTTTAATTTTCCAAAAATTAACGTTTAGCCCATCTAATAATTTTTGTTAAACATGTGTGTCAAAATCCATAATTTCCAACAATTCCCCACATGAATGATAATTGTATATATAGTACATTAGACTAATTGTTCAGTTCATTTGAGACTTTAGTGCATCCGAAAAAGTAGTTTTTGACTTTAAACTTTTCGTAGTCGAACACCATCGGGTACACCAACGGCTTAGTGATCGCAGTGGCTTGAACTAATCCTCCATCGTGTATACCAAATCAATTAGTGTAGGCACACTTCAAACTCAACTTCGGTTCGTTCTTACATTTTTTTTTCGTTTTGGCCTTGGACATCCTTTGCATTCATAAATGTTTGTTCGAATCGGCTCTCACTTCTCATTTACTTAGGTGATCTCCTTTTGAGTGTCTCGTCATACCCAATCCTTAGGAATCATTAAGAGTTTAAGATTCAACCTATACCACATCTTACGAGCCCTTATGACTTGATATAGTGTTGTTAGGATTGGTCATGATTTTCAAGTGTTGTATCACTAACATCCACAATTTAGTTTTCCCATTGAACCAAGTTTTTTGAATCTTCAGTCATCATGGTTGGGTTTCCACTGTTTCATTTTTTCTTTGTGGGTTTTATACTCATTCCTTCTATCAGGTTGTTCATTTGATCTCGACTTATGCCCTTAGTGAGCGGATCCGCTATATTGTCTTTTGACCTCACATAGTCAATAGACATTACTCTAGTTGAGACAAAAAGGTGAAAGTTACGGGTCATACAAAAAGGTGAAAGTTACGGGTCATAAATAAAAAAAATTCTCCTAAAATTGATACTTGTAGGACTAAAATTGAGAAAGTGCAAGTTATAGGTTCAGGACTACAATTGAGAAAGTGTAAAGTTACAGGATCAAAGTTGGACTAAGCTTAAATTATAGGACTAAAATTGATATTTTTTCTATGTTTAAGGATATAGATGTAGTTGGATGGTGAAATTCGAATTTTAAATCTCGAACTAGAACAAGACGAGAGATGTAACATACTATGTCCAGTCGGAGTGAACCTCAAATCAAACAATATCCCCAAGAGAATGCAAGAAATTAATTAAGATTAATTAACAACAACAAAAAAAGAAATTAGTGTTTTATTACTCTCATTAATCCTTTGTAATGGTAATCTCAAAATAAGTACTACCTCCCTCCCTGAAAAGTTTGCGCAGTCACTCTCACGATATACACGTATTTATCCTTTATACAATATATTTTGGGGTCCACAATACACTCCATCAAACTACTTTATTTACTTTTATATATAAAAGTTTACAAAATTGTCTTCAAGACTTTAATTATTACAATTTTTTTTAAACTTCGTTCCATCAAATGTAAATTTTACCGGGACATGCAAACTTTTCAGGGACGGAAGGGTAGTTTGTTTTGGCAAAAATTAATCCCAAAACGCGGCCCTGACAAAGGCCTTTATTAGTCTTACTTTCTGCATATAAATATTTGATGATGAACATTCTTGGAAACAAAATCTGGGCCATCCATTTTCCACAACAAGACAAGGATGATCAGCCCAACTGAAGAAATATCAAGATTATTATTACACATGACTTTGGTCTGCAAATTAAGGGTTTGTAGGCGTGTTTGGGGTACTGCATGTAAGAATAGCTGCAAAATTACAAGGAATAAAAGCACGAGGTTTATACGGAGAAAGCAACTATTATTTGCTCTCGTTTTAATTCCTTCAACAATACAGTATAATGGGAGGAAAAAGGTGTAAGAAGAAGGTAATAAATAAAATAAGAGGTGGAAATGAATATGAATGGTAATAATTTATGGATCACCGGAGACAGACATACTGCCCCGCTCCATCTTGAAGAAGCTCAGAGACACCCGTTCGTCTGGGCAAATAACGGAAGATGCACTACAAAAAAAGCTGTTGGTCCCTTTTTATGGGGTATACATCAGACGAGTTTCTGGAAAATCAGATGATTTGTTGACATATGATATATAAGTCCAGGTGTATAAAAAAAAACTAGCTCTTTATACAGATGACTTGGTCAACTGACTAACTAGGAGTCTAGAACTAGATTATCTACTGATTACATTAGGTGATAGAGAGGCATGTGCGGAATTTGTAGTGTGCCAATTTTAAAGATTATACTCGTCTATACTGTCTATATGTAAATTAAAAACTTTTATTTCATGCATAAACACATTTTAGAGTATCAGCAGACTTGGTGTCTACTGAATATGAACTTTCGAATAGCAAAACAGATCAGCATATCAACAGACTTGGTGTCTGCTGGCTGATATAAGACATTTTTCTTTTAAACACTTATGCTAATGTAAATATGCATGCTAAAGCTGTAAATAACACATATGTTTATAGTGGTTCGGATCTCAATATCCTACATCCACTCTCACATCTCATTATGTGAAGTTAGCCTTCTTGAACACTTTAACGTCCCAAGAGGAGGACGGTTGATCAAGATCCTCAACTACTCTCTGAGGGTACGGATCTACTTGCATGTTGGTTAGGTAACAAGTAACCTTTACAGTGGTCTTCTTCTTGATTGTACCTAGTATGTATACCTCGGTCTATCTCCTAATTCCTAAATGGGTGTATAGAAGGGAGGACTCGAGAATGACTAAGTATGAGAATTTCCCTTACAATTTGAGTTAGCCTAAAGTTAGGATTGAGAATTTCTCTTCTAGGCTTAGGATGTATATATGACACTGAGATTAAGAGTGTACGGATACTTTGCTGGATATCTTCTATGAAGGTGTTCTTGAGCTCTTCTGATTTTCTGGACTTAGAATATTTTCTTGTCCTTTGCATCCTTTCTTACACACACTCTTGCCCACACATGAGTTATGATTTGAACTCATATTTATAGATGAAATTCCTAGATGTTACCGTTGGAAGATAACTTCAAATCCCTCTATTTCAGGAAAGCAATCTTTAGGTAGGAGTCTATTAATTATTACCGTTGCCTAGTAATAATTAATGCTCCATTGACTTTTTAGTCCTTTGAGTACTGTGTCTTGTCAGGATCTAGATGTCTGTTGCCGTTCCATAGGTCCACGTCAGCTCTGATGTGACTTCTCAATTCGTAGAACAAAAGACTTCATCTCAACTGATTTACTCATCTGATCTTGTGTCTTCTCTTCTGATCTTGACAATTAACAGCTTTTGATTGTTTCCTCGTTGTATAGACTTGTCTGGTTAGTCAAACAGACTTTGTCTCAGCTGTGTTTGGCTTTACTCAGCTGATCATACTCAGCTGACCGGTGAGTTCCACTCATCTGATTTACTCTTCTGATCATCAGGTGAGTTTTACTCTTCTGATCATCAGGTGAGTTTCACTAGCTCATCTGAAAACTCACCTGATCATCAGGTGAGTTTCACTCATCTGATTCTCTCTTCTGGTCTTTTGATCTTCTCTTCTTATCTTGAGCTTATGCGCGTTTCTCCTCTATATCAGCTAGCTTCCAATACTGCTGATATGGCCATATCATAATCTATTAGGACCCGTTTGGTGGCTATGTTAAAGCCATGTTAGTGTATTTAACATCCTTTATCATGTGTTTGGTGGTAACATAAAAGCCCTAGGTTATTGCTTTGGCCCGTGTGAAAAACATTCGAATTTTAGGTTTACAAATCTGACCGAATTGGGGTGTTATGTAAACTGAACTCTACAGTACCCACGCAAATGACCAAACTACCCCTTCAATATACATATTGTTATTTGCACATTCTTTCCCAAAATTCATTCGTGTTTTGAGAGAGAGAGAGAGGGGCGATTCTTATCGATTTCTAGGGTTCAAGCGTGTTTGGTCTTCATCTAAAATCACGACGGACGTTTGAAATACTGATATTTACTCATTTCTCCCCCAGAATTCAACTGTGCTTGAGAATGTTTTGAGAGAGAGGCGATTCACCGCGATTTCTAGGGTTCAAGCGACTGCTAAAATCGCGGACGTTTGATACGTTTGAGGTATGCTTCCCATGCTCATAAGCTATTTGGGAGCATGCTCTTCTATTTCCTCTTGCTCAACATTTGATTTCTTTCTCTATTGTGTCGTCAAAATGTGGCATTTTTCAGAACGCGTCTACTGTGTTTGTTTTCCTCGTCTATTGCCATTGAGAGAATCTTTTGGTACTTTGTCAAATTCACGATCCCTTCGTGAAAGCATATTACCACGAGGGAGATGGTCTATTTAACAAGATCAAACTACTATTTGAAGATGACGGTCATTATGTGCAATAATTGGAACCTTCCATGAAGCTATCTATTGTACTCTATTGCTCTAGAATCTCAACTTTTGTAATGATATTCAACTTTTGTAATGACTTGAAATTTGTTTCCTGATCTGTTTTTTGAATTAAGCAATTATTGTGTGATTTGAGAACAATGGTGTGTACTGATCCTTATTTGGGTTTGATATGTAAGCAACTTTTGTATGATTAGGCCCAACAATTTTTTGTTATGTTATGCAGGCAATTTTGGTACCGATAAAAAAAAAATGCAGGAAATTTTGGTGTTAGTATTGTTCTGCTGTTTTGTAAGCAGCAAATTATCTCATGAGTCAGATTATCTCATGCTGTTTTGTTTTGTTTTGTAAAAACCCAAGAAAAATCCAAGAAACCTTAATTCAGCAGCCGTATAAAATGTGAATACTGGTTTCATAATTTGTTATTGTGGATTTCTTATTCAATAAACCTCAATTCAGCAGCAATAGATCGAAAATGCCAATAAAAATATGTTTTACAATTAATAAAAAAAATTATATAGGTAATCGAATCGAGTTGATTATGAGTTTATCGAATTTCTTATTGAGTTGAGCTTCGAGTATATAACAATTGAGTCAAGTTTCGAGTTTTATACTCGCCACGTTTACACCCATATATGCATTGAATACAATTGTAATATTTTTATTTTATTTTAGTAATTCTTTTAATTTAAAAACAAAATTGATTATTAATTTTAAGTAATTTCAAAATAATTTTATTGATATTTTTTAAATTTTAAATATTTGTATTTGTAATTAAAAAAATATATTATGAATTAATTATATAAAATAATGCATAAAAAACATAAGTATTTAAACTAAACTCTAACCCTCATCTCACTCATTTTTCAGCGTTTCATTTGGGGACACAAAAGCGGCGCCGCTTGTCTCTTCCGAACACAAGAACTTCTCTAAGGTAAGTCCATATTTACCCACTCCACTTTTGCGATTATGTTTCATCCGTAGTGTTCATGAATAATTATTTTAGTACATTTTATCTAAATTTCACAATTCATTGTAGAAAGTAATTATCCGCGATGACTCGTTTGAGTTCGAAAACTGTTGCTGTTTATGTAATGATTGAGGAAATAATACACGAAGTTATGGTATTTCTCATTGTGTTTAGGGAACTCATGAATCGTAAAAAAAAAAAAAAAAAACGTCTTCATGTAGACCCTAACTATAGTATGATTGACAAAATCCCTTGTCAAGTTAAGTACTTGCAACGACTTGTTGGTCTCACTGATTCGGATTACATTGTCAACCTTAGAATGGATAGGAATGCACACTACAAGAAAACTGCGATTTAGCCGTGAAAATATTTGTCGCTAATTATAATATTTTCGTCGCTAACGTGAGTTAGCGATGAAATAATTTTGTCGCAGGATTTGTTGCTATACGCCCGTCGCTAACATGTTTGCGACAAAACAATTAATTTTATCGCAAATGTTTGCGACAAAAAAATTATTTTTGTCGCAAATGTTTGCGATGAAAATTTGAGTTTCATCGTAATATATTAGCAACGAAAATTTGAGTTTCATCGCAAAATATTAACAACGAAAATTTGAGTTTCATCGCAAAATATTAGCGACGAAAATATGAATTTCATCGCAAAATGTTTGCGAGGAAAATCAAATATTTGTCTCAAACACGTTAGCGACGGGTGTATAGCAACAAATCCCGCGACGAAATTATTTCATCGCTAACTCACATTAGCGACGAAAATATTAGAATTAGTGATAAATTTTTTTCGTGTCTAAAATAGTAGTTCCTTACTTTGTGGCTAATTTTTTGCGATAAGTATTTTAATTTCGTTGCAAATGTTAGTGATGAAACCCATATTTTTGTTGCTAATATTTGGCTATGGATATCCGATTTACGAATTATTCTCAAAACCCACTTCCGCAATCGACCAACCCGCACCCACACCCGCCCCAACCCGCACCCGACCCACACCCGACCCGCCCCAACCGACCCTAACCCAATCGTTCTCTAAACCCACACCCTACCCGCCCCAACCCAACCTGCACCGCACCCACACCCGACCCTAACCCAACCCGATCCGCACCCACATACCCCCGTCTAGACATGGGCAACGGTTACAAACCGCCGGTTTCGGTTAGAAACCGGCGGTTACGGTTTGGGGTTTCAGCGAACCGTAACCGAACCGCGAACCGCCGGTTACGGTTACGGTTTTCAAACCGGCGGTTCGGTTTGAAAACCACCGGTTTGGCGGTTTAGGTTTTTTTTTTTTTTTTAAATATTATCTCCGTTTTCGCTCGTTTTCACTCCATTTTCGTTAATTTTTTATTCGTTTTAACTCATTTTTTAAAAAATACATTACTAGAATTGAATAAAAATTATATAACTTAAATTTATACATTAAAAATAGAAGAATTGTGTATTAAACAAATTATTATTATTTTTTTTAATAAAAAACCGCCGGTTAACCGCCAAACCGGCGGTTAACCGCCAAAACCGGCCAAACCGCCGGTTTGCGGTTTGTCAAAATGCCGAACCGTAACCGAACCGCCATTTTTCGATTACGGTTCAGTTTGTAAACCGTAACCGGCGGTTTGTCAAACCGGCGGTTTGGCCGGTTTGGCGGTTCGGTTTTGCACGTGTCTACCCCCGTCCCCCATTTTATTTAAATGACTATTTATTTGGTCTTGGTGGGAATCGATCCCGGGTGGGTGAGCGCCCATAGCTGGGCGCCCACCACTCGGGCAGACAACTCTTTGGTTCAGTTTTTAATATTAATTATATATGTATTCAATTTTTACTAATTTAGTTAATTTACTTATTTAATAATTTATTTCACATATATTAATTGATTAATTTTTAACTTCTATATATGTATATATTTTTGTATATATATTGTAATTTTTAAAACAATTCCAATTGTATAAAATCAATGTTACTTTAAAAATTTCAAAAAAATAATAAATATTACCTCCAATCTTCATCCTCTCATCTTTATGTCCATCTTCATTTGTATCGTCATATTTATAAATATTTTTATAAACATTCAAACTAATTTATAAGACACAAATGTGGAGAATTATTAAACATTTAATTATATAAACCGATTTTCTTGATTTAATATGCATAGTTGAAGTAGTACTCTTCCCTCATTCTTAGCGGGAATAACAATAAATAATTAATGAAATCAAGAAAACAGAAAAACATAAAACAAATTATACAGAATGATCAAATCAAAAAATTATACCCCAAAATAAATCAAATAAAAAACTTAATATGTCAAATTAAGGAGTAAAAGTAAATGAAATTATATTGATCCTATTATTTCAAACACCATAGTGTTGGAATCGTCTCTATTATTTCACATTGTGCATGCACTCATACTTTTTTCCTTTATTATATTTAAACGACAACCTTTTTTAATTCATTAGAATTAAACATGAAAAAATCTATTTCATCACTAAAATATTAGAGACGATATATAATTTTCATTATTTTTCTGGTTATTAAGAATAAAATAAAATATTGTGTTGCTAATATAGTGATGAAATATTTTAATTTTCTCTCTAATATTAAATCCAAAAAATTAATCAAGCAAATTTCAATTTTGTCGCTAAAATATTAGCGACGAAATATAATTTTCATTGTTGTTCTTATTATTAACAACAAAATAAAATAATTTGTTGAAAGTGTGGCGATGAAATATTTTAATTTTGTTGCAAATATTAATTCCAAGAAATTAGCCACAAAAAATATATCTCATCGTAAAATAATAGCGACTAAATATAATTTTCATTGTTGTCATTATTATTAACAACAAAATAAAAGAATTAGTTGCTAGTTTAGCGATGAAATTTTTTTATTTCATCGCAAAAATTAATTTCAATAAATTAGCCACAAAAAATTATATTTCATCGCAAAATATTAGCGACGAAATATACTTTTCATTGTTGTTCTGATTATTAACAACAAAATGAAGCAATTCGTTGCTATTATAGCGATATAACATTTTATTTTCATTGCAAAAATTAGTTTCAATAAATTAGCCACGAAAATTTCTATTTCATCGCAAAATATTAGCAACGAAATATAATTTTCATTGTTGTTCTGATTATTAACAACAAAATGAAGCAATTTGTTGCTAATATAGCGATGAAATATATAAATTTTGATGCAAAAATTAATTTCAAGAAATTAGCCACGAAAATTTCTAATTCGTCGCAAAATATTAGCAACGAAATATAATTTTCATTGTTGTTCTGATTATTAACAATAAAATGAAGCAATTTGTTGTTAATATAGCGATGAAATATATAAATTTTGTTGCAAAAATTAATTTTAAGAATTTAGCCACGAAAATTTATATTTCATCGCAAAATATTAGCGACGAAATATAATTTTCATTGTTGTTTTGATTATTAACAACAAAATGAAGCAATTTGTTGCTAATATAGCGACGAAATATATAAATTTTGTTGCAAATATTAAATCTAACAAGTTAGCGACGAAAATTTCTATTTTGTTGCTAAAAATTGATTTTAGCGATGAAATTTAGATTTGGCGCAAAATTTTCGTCGCTATTCCCCCTGTTTCTTGTAGTGGCATTTGGTAGATTATGTATTTTACTCGAAACTGTTGGTGGGTTGTCTGACCAAAAATTTGTTAGTGTTGAGGAACAAGTAGCTATCTTCTTGTCTATACTAGCTCATCATAGGAAGAATAAGGTTGTTGGGTTTAATTTTCGACGCTCCGGTCAAACAATATCCCACTACGTGCATTTGGTGTTGAGGTCTATACTACGACTCCATTCCACTTTGTTGAGCAAGCCTACTCTAGTCCCCAATGACGAAACAAATCCAAGGTGGAAGTGGTTTAAGGTACATATTTTCATACTTATTTTTCAAGAATTGTATTTTAAGGTACATATGTTTCATACTGCGTTTTTTTTTTTTTTTTTTGTCTTGTAGGGATGTTTAGGGGCTTTAGATGGGACATTTATAAATGTTCATGTTCTAGTAGCTGACAAAGGTAGATATAGGACTAGAAAGCAGAAAATTTCAACTAATGTGTTGGGGGTCTGTGATCGAGATTTAAAGTTTGTATATGCTCTTCCTGGTTGGGAAGGTTCAGCATCAGATGCTCGTGTTTTAAGAGACTCGATCAATAGAGTTAATGGCTTGAAAGTCCCCGTTGGTACGTTAGAATTGAGATTATTTTTCAATGCTTTCAATATTTATACTTTATTTTCTAGTTTTATAACTTCATTCATCTAAATGTAACAGGTAATTACTATTTGGGTGACTGTGCATATGGAAATACTCTTGGATTCTTGACTCCTTATCGTAATGTACGCTACCACTTAAACGAGTGGGGACCCACATCAGCTAGGCCCAACAATGCACACGAGCACTTTAATATGCGGCACACACGTGCCCGAAACATCAATTAACGAACGTTTGGTATTGTGAAAATGCGATGGGCCATATTAAGAAGTGCTTCTTTCTATCCGTTTAAGACTCAAGTTAGGCTGATTATGGCATGTTTCTTGTTACATAATTTCATAAGGAATGAAATGACAGTTGATCCCGATAAGCAGAGATTCGACCAACAAATTAATATTGAAGCCAATGAGGATCATGGAGAGTTTGTGTCAACTATTGAATCATCAGCCGAATGGAATGACTGGAGAGAAGCACTTGCCCAACAAATGTGGACCGATTTTAACAACGGCCTCTAGAATATTTTTAATGGAATTATGTCTTGTAGTGTTGAGTGTTAAGGACCTGTTATTTGGAAATGTTTCTTTACTTTATTGTCTAATTTGTACCAGACAAATGAAATTCTTATTATTAAGCTTGTATTTGTGGCTATTTAGATTTTTTGTTTCGTTGCATTCCATATGTTAATATTATTGTGTTTAATTGGACATTTGATGTGTGGCTTATAAAATTACATGATTAGGTATGGAAGGTGTGAATGCTTCAAGGGGACGTGGACGATGTGCTGGAAAAAAAACTGACAAAACTCGTCGAACTTGGACAACTAAAGAAGAACAGGTTCTTATAACGGCTTTGAAGGAGTTGGTGACTAATGGATGGAAGAGTGAAAACGGCTTTCGGACCGGGTACCTAAACAGGTTGGAGGACTCAATGAAGCAAGCTTTTCCTGGAACTGACTTGGTTGTGAACCCCAACATTTGTTCGAAGATCACTTCTTGGAGAAAGAGTTATGCATCATTGGTGACTGCACTTACTACTTCTGGCGTTGGTTTTAATGCCACTACAAATCAATTCGAGTATACAGATGAACAGTGGGATACTGTGGTGAAGGTTAGCAATATATGTTTTGAGTTGTTTCTTAAATTATTACATAGAATAAGTGAGGAATTTGGCTAATGCATAATTGTGTTTGTCTAACTACAATTAAACAGAAAGATCCAACTATGCGTCCAATGCGCTACAAGGAGTGGCCTTTATTCCCAGAATGGATTGAAGTATTCGGAAAAGATCGTGCAACTGGGGATGGGGCAGAAGATATGCAAGATGCAAGTGATGCCATGTGGAATAATGTTAACCCTTTTGAAGGTCAAGAGGCATTTGCAGAAAATGTGTTCGCCAACATGGAAGGTCAGTCAAACACCAATAATGATGATAGCCATTTTGGAGAGTCACAGGCAGGTGACAATACCACAGACAACGAAAAACAAAGTCAGCCCGCAAGCTCCTCTGGAAAGAAAAGAAAGAGTCGATCTAAGGCAAATGAAGGTTCACTCGAAACTGTGCTTGGAGAGTTCTGTCACCACACTCGTGAAAGCATTCAAAACTTTTCTACACGTATTGGATATGAGTACGATGTGGGAGAGCGAAGACAGGAACTCTACTCTCTTCTTGGAAAAGTCCAAGGATTATCAATAGATGACAAACTGGATGCGGCAGAAATAATCGGTGCGAAAGTGGAGCGTATGGATTTATTCAAGGGTCTGCCCGAGGACGCGAGAACCCGCTATGTGGTACGTTTGTTGGAGCGTGAAAGGGGATATTAGTGGTTCATTTTATTAAATGTATCCGATTTCTAAGTAGGAGGTCAATCTTTTTGCTATTAATCTCAAATACTTGAATTTTGAGATTGGTTGACCAGTTTATATGTATTGCTAGTTACCTTAGGTTGTTGTTTACATGGTCGAACTTGTTCCACGTATTTTGCTTTTGGCTAAGAAACTCTGATGATTGTGGTGTAATGTCAATATGAATGACTCTATTTTCTTCAGTAATATGGTTTTAATTGATGTATTTGGTGATTGCACTTAATTGGTGACTCCGCTTTGGTGATTGCACTTAATTGATTTATTTGGTGATTGCACTTAATTGATGTATTTGGTGATTGCATAAATAAACAGTAAAATTCAGGGGTGTTGTCCAATGGGATATGCTTTATTAGATAAAAACAGCAAAATTCCAATACAAAAATGTTATGTAAATTTGTTATGTAAATTTTGCAGGTTTGTTTTCAACCAATGATAAATCTGCTATGTAGATTTTAGCAAAACAGAAATAAAAGGACATCATAAATTTGTTATGTAAATTTTACAGGTTTATTTTCAACCTCTGAATCTGAGAACGTCAAAACAACTTTCAAATTTGTGGTTCTAGAAATAATTCATCGTAACATCCATTATAATAGGATCATATCCATAGATGACGTACCATATAATTAATTTAAAAAAACCATACAACTTGTTACATACGATGTGAACAACTTACTAGAGACGAAGGCTTTCATAGCATTTCGAATCAATGAAAATGTCGGTTTCATAAACCGATACGGTCATATGAAAATACAAAAGACGTAACACATAGTTAAATAACATAATATTTTTAAAACATAGGACCCATGCACGACCCAACCGATGAAAAGTGAGTCGTGTCACCATCATTTTCAAATTCATCGAAACGCTCCATTTTCTTTCCCATAGCTGATGTACCAACAAACCCCTTGTATATACCGAACGAAGGATCATAGATAGACGGAGTAGACAATGGAAGAACATGTTGGTTACCCCCTCCAACAACAGAGCGTTCATCTTGCAGTGAAGAAGTATCGTATGGAGATGCGACATATGGAGATGCGATCCTACGCTTTAGTGCCTGGTACAACTCTAAGTTTCGGAAGTATTCCTCATCACGCTTCAAGTATTCATCAGTTTGCAGTATCCCAAAGAACATGTTCAACTCAAAATACAAAGGTTCTGGTTCATGCTTGAATTTTAAGCCGGATGGATTGTCCTGCAAGTGAGAGGTTTTGAAACTTGAATTAGTTAACAAATGCAATGCAGCATAATATACTTCATTCAACGTTAAAAACTCATAATACCTTTGCTATTTTTGCCCATGTTGCCTCGTCAGCTTCAAGTAGTGTACCGTTGATCGTAACGCCTGGCACAATGAATACTTTATACCAACGAGCAAACCTATCGCTCAAGGATTTGAATTTCTTTTCAACTTTCTTAGTCGATATCTTTTTTTCGAGTGCGTCGGAGAGTTCAGACGTAACAGCAAGCAGAGTGTCACCACGAAGTTCAATCCTAGTGATTTTCTCTTCCCGTCTAAACTTCCTCAATATATCGATGAACACCTTCTCTTCATGTGGTGTCCAGTATATCATATCGAACATGGAGTCAATGCGATGAAAAGACATTGAATTATTTTCGAACCTATTGTGTCAACAAGAGAATTTTTTTAGAATTTGAGTCTTAAAATAACATGTAGAAAAGTCAATTTAAAATAAAAATGAAAAAGATACGAAAGCTAACCTTAGATGAAACTTGCCTTTGGTACTGAGTACATCCCCAGTTGATGCAGTATATAAAAAGGAATAAGGGTTGTGTAGTAGTAAATGAACAATAAATTTTTCAACCACTTCTTTCACCGAAAGAAGTTATTGCAAATTGTCAACTTTATATCATATCCTATAGATATGTATCAATACTGATTGACAGGCTAAGCCTTTTCATATTCCTTTACCTCAAATAAATTATATTGTGAACTATTTGTTTAATTCCCACTAAAAGAGGTAGGTAGGTTCATTTATTTAGAAATTGCCAATTCCCACTAAAACAAAAATACCAAATAAACCAGAATGAAAGAATACAAACTGAGTACGATCTGCAAAATTGTAGTACTCCTAATTACCTGAATATGTAAGTAAATGAAAAATTGTAGCCATCCATTTCCTAATTCCTGTGTTTCACTTCTATTCAAATATGTAGTAACTTGGATTACCTGAATATGCTTGCATGAATGTCCTCTTTTGATAGGAGTTTTAATACGCCTGAAGCTGCCAAGTTTAAGAATAATGATGGAAAAAATTAGGACATCAAGGTGCAACTAGATCTTAGGTGCATAAAATGAAATGATCAAGGTGCAACTAGATCTTAGGATAAAACAACTCAGCTAAAATGACCAGAATCTAATTTAATCCAAAAGAAAACAAAAACAAAATCAGTACAACATTATGCTGAATTTCAAATTAATAATTTCAAAATCATCCCTACATTAGTTCTATATTAACTAAGGAAGATCTCAACTCATTGCGTCATTCTTTAAGTGCGCCACTGATCTGACCAAGCTTCGCATAAGCATCCAAATTCATCACAACAAAAAAAAGCATATTTTCTCAGAAGTATTATCAGATAAAACAAGGTAATTACACAAGTCAGATATGCAATCACAAAAATCACCAAAAATCCAACAATTATACATAAATATGCAAATAAAAACACATACGCACATACTTGTGGTTAGCTCGAATGTGAGCGGCGATTAGGGCTTTGGTTGATCGACAAATCCCACAATACTTATAGTAATATCTTCTGATGTCTTTGAATATCGGATTTCGTCCTTCTTCTCCTTCGCGACTTATTTCGTATACGTATACACTACAAAAAAGAGGTGTTTTACCGACGGTTATACCGACGGATATTCAGTCGGTATTGGCTCTTACCGACGGAATTACCGACGGATTTTATCCGTCGTCAATGAATTGGTCGGTAGTGGTTACCGACGGAAATATGCGTCCGTCGGTATATGCCGACGGAATCCCGACGGATTCGAACCAACCCGTTTTCAAACCGGGTCGCCTATACCGACGGATTTAATTCCGTCGGCAGTCAAGCCAACCCGTTTTCAAACCAAGTTTTCAAACCGGGTCGCCTTTACCGACGGATCCCAAATCAATTTTTCGTCGGTAGATCCGTCGGTATATTTTAGACTTAAATTTTATTATTTTAATTTACCGACGGTATTTTCCGTCGGTAAGTAAGTATTAATGTTTTTAAAAAAATGGAATTCCGTCGGCTCGCCCGTCGGTATTACCGACGCTACACCGACGGAATAGTCCGTCGGTAAGTACCAAAAATTTTAAAAAAAAATTTATTTGCGATCGGGATCCGACCCGATCCCGATTGCTTACATAATTGATTAAAATTCAATACATGATCAAAATTCAATACACGATCAAAATTGCTTAAATAGTTCAATACACAAATCTACATTACATCTACATTACATCCAATAGAATAAACAAAATCGTGCTAAGGCATCGAATGGTGTTCCGGAATTGGCAGAGGATCGATCAAGTAAGAAGCAAATAGAATTTTGCTACTTATTATGACAACTATACCCCTCACTAGAATGCTTGAAAAAGCTCTGTGAAATATTAAAACAACATAGTAAAAATTAACAAAAACTTATATGAGAAATAATTTAACAAGAATGTGAGTATATTAATACGTACCGTGGAGTATATTAAATTGTCCTTCGCTGACTCGACTCCATCCCTGCCATTTCAAAATCAATTCCAAAGAATCAAGATTCAATTGTCATTTTATAGATTTAAACATAAATTAAATTATCATAAAAATTGAACATACCTCAACAGAAATCAAGTAACTTCATTAGACTCGCATAGTTTCGGTCATGCTGGTAGTTCAAAGATAAGAGATTTAGAGTACAATAAATAAATCAATAATTCAAGGAATAATTATTAATAAAATCTGATGAACTGATTTTTTTATCAAGTGATTAGGCCTTCAACAATGCATCATCGATCCAAATCGAAAGGAAAACATAAACATAAGAAAATCAAATTCGGTGAAATGATTTTTAAGATACAAAGCACAAAGCATATATAGATCTTTCAACTAAAATTCGATTGGCAACGTCCGGTGAAAAACATGTCATAATCTTAATTTACATGAAAAGAGAAAATATTAAAATCAAACAAAAAAAAACAAGTAACGTTCGTCCAGTAGAAGACGTTGACGTCGGTGGGCAAAAAAAACGTACCTTTTATATGAAGACGGCGATGGCAGAGCAGGCGGTGGGCGACGACAGAGGAGGCGGTGGGCGACGGCATTCTTGGAGAGAGGATGGGCGACGACTGCAGGTAGGGAGGATGGGCGGCGGCCGCGACCTTGGTAAGGAGGCTTTACATTCGGAAAGGAGGTGGAGTGGGGGAGGGGGAGGGGGAGAGGGAGAGACATAGAGAGTTTGAGGGAAAATACGCGTGAAATGAGAGAAAGTTGCATTTATAATCGGAAATGCCGACGGAAATGGCGACGGATATGTCGGTCGGCTTTGGCTCGTTGCTGTTAGCGACGGAAATGGCGACGGATATTTCGGTCGGCTTTGGCTCATTGCCATTAGCGACGGAAATGGTGACGGATATTTCGGTCGGCTTTGACTCGTTGCCGTTAGCGACGGAAATGGCGACGGATATTTCGGTCGGCTTTGGTTCGTTGCCATTAGCGACGGAAATGGCGACGGATATTTCGGTCGGCTTTGACTTGTTGCCGTTAGCGACGGAAATGGCGACGGATATGTTCCGTCGCCATTGGATTTTTATAACCAAATGATAAATAATTAAATTATAAGTTAATTAATAAAATAACCAAATGATAAATAATTAAATTATAAGTTATAACCAAATGATAAATAATGAAATCTTATAAATTGTACAAAATAAAATAGCTAGGTTACATTAATTTAATATTCATCTTCATCTTCGTCTTCATTTTCATTATTTGCCACATCTTCCTCTTCCTCCTCATCTTCTTCATCCTCATCTTCTTCATCCTCCCCCTCGTCATGTTCATCCTCCTCCTCATGTCCACTATCGTTTTCAATAACAATCAATTGTGGATTTGCAGCCGTCAAGTCTACCGAAAGATTAAAATCTCCCGCAAACACTTCAGTTTGATTCTCTATTTGTTCCATTTGAAACGGAGGTTCATCTTTGTTGGTCCCAAAGTTGAGTTAATAATATTGAGTAAGCTAGTGAAAATGTCTAGAGGGGAGGGGTGAATAGACTTTTCAAAAATCTTTCAATATATCAGAATACACAATGCGGAATAATCAGATTACTAATGAGCCCAATCAAGTTTATACTCAACTTTTCTATAGATCTTTATCTTTGTTAATTCTTAATGTTCTTGATTAAACAATTCAAACAAATATCAAACAGTAAAGTAAAGAACACAGAATTTTATAGTGGTTCGACAAATGTCTACATCCACTCTCACAACTCCAGTTGTGAAGTTTTATTACTCTTCTTGAGCTTCTTGTGGCTTAGAGTCCCAAGATTAAGACTTTGATCTTATCGATTATACCTCCAGGTATATCTTCGATCTACTAGTAATTCTACAAGTAACTAGCACACTTGTTTTACAAAATACAAACTTAAACTTGAAAAGTAAAACTTCTCTTTGAATAGCCTTTGATTCTTCTCTTCAATTCAGTGGCTTCTTCTTCTTCAACCTCCTTCAACTCTGTAAGTTCTTGCTTGTAGACTTGCTCTTGATTTCTCTAAGATCAGTAATTGCTTCAGTAGTCTTTAGCAGTAGGAGATCATACAGCATTTATAGAACTTAGTATGACAGTTAGCAGTTTGTGAACTAACTCTCAACTAACTCTAAACTGTTTTTGTAACTTCTTCTTGTAACCGACTTTGTAACTTCCTTCTAAGTCAGCATCTCTTCAATATATCTTCAGTTACACTTTAAATAAGCTTTCCAAACTTATTCTTTAATTTCAACACATCAGCACAGTAACTTACTGTTCTGATTTTTACTCTTCGGATTTTACTCTGCTGATTTTTACTCTTCTGATTCAATCAGCACAGTAACCAAAAACTGTTCAAAACTTCTCCAGATTTCTTCTCAGCTTATCTTCAACTCTTCTTGAAGTCTTCTTATTCTGAAGTAGTCCTCTGAGTCTTCATTAGTCTTCTTTAGTCTTCTGATCTTCTTCTAATCTAGTTCTAATCTAGTGTTCTGATTTTACTGTTCTGAGCTTTACAATGCTGAATACAACAAAATACAACTTTACATATATAAAACCTATCTATACATCAACTGAACTATATACAGATGAGTATTTCTAAGTCCTATACTATAAGCTGTCTATACAATACAAAACATCAGCTTAGTTCCTAACAGTTCATATATCAGATCAGTAACCAATAAGATCAGTAACTCATAAGATCAGTAACTCATGTAAATTCAATAACTTTCATATAAGATCAGTAAATATCTAAGATCAGTAAACATTTAAGATCAGTAACTTACACATAAGATCAGTAAGCATATCAGATCAGTAAGTACATCAGATCAGTAACTCAGATTTCAAATATATCATATAAGATCACTAAAAATATTCTCAGTTTCCACACTAAGATCAGTAATCTTATTTCACATGACTCAGTTAAGATCAGTAATATTATTCTTAATTTTACTCAATAAGATCAGTAAACTTACTTCAGTTAGCATTAAGATCAGTAATCTCAATTTTAAGTTTCCCATCAGATTAGTAAGCTTTAGATTCAGATGACTTAGTTAAGATGACTTAGAACCACATATATCACTAACTTTAAGTTGCTTTTGGCCATCAAAACATACTTTCATCATCTAGAACATTGTTTATAGGATTCATATCCCAACAATTTCCCCCTTTTTGATGAAGCCAAAACTACTTAAATGTTAATAAATCAGTAGTTAAGTATGTAGTCAATCATAACAGTTCATCAAGTCAAAATTCATATTCATATTCATAATCAGATCATATAAATCACATATTACACATAATCATGAAATATGAAATAAACAAAAATTATAGAAATAAAGATTAAGGATAGAAATGTTATCTTCTGAGCTTGTCCTTCATCTTCATTCTGCATCTTCAAATTCTGAATGCCACATACATTCTTGCCTTGATATCCATCATGTGTTGATGGTCAATGATTCCTTCTTCTTTAATAATCTCAGCAATAATGTTGTTGATCTCTTTGTAATCAGGTTCTCCACTTTCCAGTCTTGGAGGTTCCCAATTAGGTTCTTCAGGGCACAAAATCTTTGTTCCTGCACGATTAGCCACTTGTGCTATGTCTTCCCAGAATTCTTGATCAATATTCAGCATAAATTCTTCAAAATCAATAAATTCTGCTTCCTTGCTCGAATGATCACCAAACTTCTTCACAATGAAGTTAGCAATCTGCCACTTCTTCTTCAAATTTTTCCAGTATTCCATATGTTCAGTCAACACAATGAAATCCACAAAGTTTTCATCTTGAAAATCTTTGTCAAACTATTTTCCTTCAGCTTTCTTTTGAGCATTTATCTTTCTTTTCAAAGCTGTAACTCGATTATCAATTATCAAATCTTGTTTTCAAGAACTTGACATCCTTTTCTTTCTTCTTTTTCAAGCTTTCTTCTTCTTCACTTGTCATAACAGCTTTCATTTTGCTCTTTGATCTAGTCATTCTTCCAGCTTCTTCCTCTTGTTGTTCTTCATCAGATAAAACTAGCTTCCTCTTCCTCTGACTTGAACTTCCAGCAATTTCAGGTCTTTTCTCAACAATCTCTTGACCTTGTTGCTTTTGTTGCTTTCTTTGCTTCAGCTTTTCATTCAACATATGAATTTCAGCTCTTAATTCATCTTGACTTACAACCAGCTGAGCTTGTTGTGACTGTGTTTGTTCCATCACTTGTCTTGTCCTATCTTCCCCCTTTTTGGCTTCATCATGCCACTCTTTCAAGGAAGATATGTGTTGCTCCAGTTTCTTATGCAACACTTGAGACAAATTCTTCTCTTGTACTCTATGAAGGTCAAATATTTTGGACATTGTATACTCCATTACCTTCTCATAAGAGTGTTCAGACTGCATCTTGTTCATCCTTTCAGTAGCTTCCTGAAACATTTGAACAGCAGCTTCCAACTTTGCTTGAAGCTCTGCATTCTGCTTTTTCAGCATCTCAAAGTCAGATTGCTCAGAATCCTTCTCAACAGGACCTGTTCTGATCTGTTCTTGCACATCCTCAAGAACAATAGGATCAGTAGAGTGAATTGGAATGCTTTCCATCTCTTCAGCATTTACATCCTGATTCTCAACAACTTCAGTTTCTTCAAGTACAACAGTGTTCTCAAACACTTCTGTTGCATTGACAATATCTTCATCAATTTCCATAAGATCTGTTTCAGCAGCAGTTTCAGTCTCATCAACACCTTTCTCTTCACTAAACAAATCCTCATCAGAGTTAGGAGTTGCAATCTTCTCAACAGTGTACCTGATTCCTGTTAATCTCTCAACAAGAAGTACAACAGATTCTGGAGTGACCAACTCAAGAAAAGAGTTAACACCAGCTGCTTGCATCTGTTCTGCTTCCCAATCATCAAAGATTGAAGCACCTCCCATGCCTTCCATTATAGCTAAACTCTCCTTCAAAGTACTCCTCTTAAGATACACCCAAGTGCCAATCCTAAGGAGTTTGTCAAACTCAACTGAGCTCTCATCTAATCCAGGAAATTGTTTCAACAATGCTATCCTCAGATCTATCCTGATTCTATCCTCTTTGTCACAGATAGTGTACTCCATCAAATCAGCAGGTTTAGGAGTAATGAATTCAGGTTCAGGAGATGATGAAATATCAATTGGTTCAGTAGAAGGTTCAAATTCATGTTCAGTAGAGTGAGCATGAACCTGTATTGGGGATTGATATGGTGAAGGTTGATGTGAAGGTTGATGTTGAGGGGTAGGAATTGAAGTAGGCTCAAAGGTAGTGAGCTGAGGTGATGAATGGGGAGTGTTCTGAGTCTCAGAAAAGTAGTGATCTGATCCTCCAGAACATGAAGGTTGAGGGTTTTGGGGTTCAGGTTGGCTTGGTTCAGAATCAGAAGGGGTAGGGGAGACAACAACTAACTTCCTCCTAACACTCCTTGACTTAGTCCTCTTATGAATAACAATTGGACTAGGAACACTAACCTCTTGCTCATCTGAGCTAGACTGCACCACAGTTTCCACAAAACGAACTGTTGGCTCTGAGGCAGCTGTAGCAGACCTTCCTCTTCTTAAAGTAGTACTGCTCGGGTCATGCCTTGATTTTGATCTAACCTCAGTTTGATCGTCCTCCGATTGGTACATTGAAGCTCCAGACTCTTCTGCTTCAATTTCTTGAGAGTGTTCCAAGGGGTTCTCTTGTTCAAATTGAACAGACTCCTTCTTCATCAAGAATTTCCCATGATGGAATTTCTTGGGATTACTCCAATAAGGGTTTTTCACCAGCTGAGGCAGCAAGAAACTCAGCTTGCTTCCAAACCCTAATTTTGATTTAAGTGAGAATTCCATTGTATCCTCATCAAACAAAACTTTTTCCTTCTCAGTCAGCAGCCTTTCCAAAAAGAATCCTTGCCAATCACCTTGCACTCTGTCGATGATTGCAGCCATAATTCTAATCTTGAAACTCGATAAGGCATCTTGGCTATGATGTTGCCCTAACAAGCACTTTCCAGCTATATCCATCAAGAACTGCAGACCAGTAGGAAGTACATCCTTCTTCAGATTAGTCAAGGTCTCTGTTTCAATACCTGACCATCTTCCCACACACTCCTTTTCCTCTCCAGCTTTGTAGGTCATAATATCCACTGGACCTTGCGGTAAATCCAACATTACTTCGAGAATGTCCCTAGTAATGGTGACCTTGTGTCCAACAAGCATGGAGTGAACACCATTTTTATCTCCTTGAAGTTGCAAATAAAATTCCACAGCTTCTGGTTCATAGACATTCATGGGAAACGATTCCAGAAACTTTCGTAGTCCGCACTCTTCACACATAGTTAAAATTGCTTGATTTTCTGCACTGTGTCTGCCATTGAAAAAGACATCGTTCTCCACGAAAATTCCCTTCTTGCGCATCCATAAATTCGAATCAAAAGTTCCTGCTACTTGGTTAGCTTCATTGATAATATTGATAGTTGCCATTTGAGATTTTTGTAGCAATCAGATTTTCAGAAGTTAAGAAATTTTCAGAAAAGAACTCGTAAGAACGAAGAAGATGAAGTGTGATAGTTTTTGTTAAATTCAAAACCAATCTAGGGCTAGGATTGAATTAGATTATTACAAAGAATGGTTGGGATTAAATCTCGAAATTCGAGTTAAACAATAACTGTTCACATTCTAGTAACATTCTTAATTTTTGGAGCCAACTAGTGTTTGATAAATACACCACAATTTTTAGGTTAGAAATAGAAGAGTGTATTAATCTTCTCTATTAGTAATCTAAAATTTGAACAATATTTGACTTAGAGTAATCTTAAATCAAAAGACTGTTCTGATGCAAATCAGCACAGTAATTTCCAAAGCTATTTCACTTCATTTTCTTACTTATATTTAAAGAAACTTTCACTTATCTGGATCAGCTGAGTACGGTGATCAGCTGAGTAAACTTTTTAGAAATCAGATCAGTAGATGAATCAGCACAGTAGATTTCAGATCAGTAGATGGGTCAGCACAGTAATCCTCAGATCAGTACCCAAATTCCCTGATTTCATCTTTTTGATATCAGCACAGTAATCCTCAGATCAGTACTGTGTCAGATCAGTAGATTTCTTGTAGACAGATTAGTAGTAAACAAATCTTTCTGTAGACAGGTTAGTCAGTAATCAGATTAGTTCTGTAGAATAACTGAATTGTAATCAGATCAGTACTGTAGACAAAGAAACTTTGTACTCAGCACAGTTCTGTAGACAAGTCAATGTATTAATCAGAATATATCTGTAGACTGTTATAGCCTGTAATCAGATCAGATTAGTAGACTTCTTCAAATCTGTAATCAGATCAGTTCCCCCTTCAATGGAGAATTCCTCTTCTGTGCCTGTTTCACCTTGGTAAAAGTATTAGTTCATGAGATATAAGTGTAAAATAGTACAGATTAGTAACAATATGTTTTAATTTAATGATCACATCAAGGTTTATGCTAAAGTGACTTAGTGATCTGAGTCAACAAAAGGATCTTTAAGAAATCACAGATTCCCCCTTAATGTGTGTTCTCAGTGTCCCTCAGCTTTACCAGCTTCCTCATTGGGATTAAGGTCACTTTAGTAACCTTGTTACCTGTTTTAGTGATCTGACATTGGATTGTCTCTTCTGAGTTTTAGGCATTTGATGTACTGCTCTTAGTTTCTGCTTTGTCTTCCTCTTGGTATAAGATCAGTACCTGAAATGTTAGTACATATCTCTATACACATGTAATTTAGGTACCCGCTATTTATTGGGGTCCTTGAGTGTTAGTAGCAGTAAGAGGCACCCAAATAAACATTGAAGTTTTGAATAAATGAGACCTCTTCAGTTTTCTTCCATATTTATCACAAAACAGTACTTTATTAACAAATTCAGAATTATCAGCAGACTTAGAATCTATTTTTCTGAGATAGCCTTTCCTTGGTTCTATCCCTTTTTCAGTAAGATCAGTATGTCTGTAATAGTTTGAATAAGGTCTAAAAGCATGTGGACCATAAGGCTTATAAATTTGCTTTGGTCTATTCTCTCCATAGATATCATAAGATAAAGGAGGAGGATAAAGAACAGGTTTGTTATGATAATGAGGCACAAATCTCCTAGGTTTAGTTGAATACAGCTGAGACTGCCTTATGAAAGGAGGTCTAGGCTGTTCCCAACTTGCCTGTGCTTGTCTTGACCTACTGTTCTGAGTTTGTCTCTTCTGATTCCAGGACTGATCTGATCTGGTCAGAGGAGTATAACTCTTCTGGTATGGTCTTGACTGTACTGGTCTTAATACATTCTTCATTTTACCATTCTTGGTAGTAGGAGGGATGTATTTAGACTGTACTTTGAGTTTTGGATCGTCATAAGTCATAGGTTCTTTTCCTTTATCTAGTTGCAAAGAACTTGTACTAGCTCCATTAGTGTTCTTAAATTCTGAAGTGGATGGACTAGGCAGATCAGTACCTATTCCTCTTTTATCATTTGGAGCTCTATATCTGTCTGAGATTGTTTGATTAATCTTAGTAGAGTTAATCATCCCAGATAGCTTTCGATCTAGGCTCACTACTTCAGATTCTAAGAATCTATTGCGCTCTTCAAGTTTTTCACATTTAATCTTTAAATCATTGAATTCATTAGTTTCTTTGGCTTGAGTTTTGAGCATACCCTGATATAGTTTGTCAATGGATGCATACTTTTCTTGGAGTTGAGACAACTCTTCTGATAGTCTTGCATTTATGACAGCTATATTAGGATCCACTTTTGACTGAGCTTCTTTTAGCCTAATGATTTCTTGCTTTAAAGATATATTCTCATCACTAATTTCAATGAATGCTTTGTTAGCTTGTAGAAGGTCTTCTTCAGTCACTCCTTGGGAATGATGAAGACTACTTCCTACACTGCTAACAGCAGCATCACTTTCATCAGTGTCAGAATTGTCACAAGATTGAAATGAGTTAACAGATGATACCTCATCATTTATTTTGGCCATCATTGCCAGTCCATCATCTGCTATGAAGGCTTCATCTTCATTGCTAGAGGGGTAGTCAGATGAAGACGATGGTAACTCTTCTGATTCCGAATCAGAGTCATTGTAAGCCATCATTGCCTTCTTACCCTTAGCATATTTTCGATCTCTTCTGGCTTTCCTTTCTTCTCGATCTTCAGAACTCAGATCAGGACATTCATATGCATAATGACCTGGCTTATCACAATTATAGCAAACAGAATTGTTAGAAGTTCTTTTAGGAGGAGAATGCTTTCTGTTCCTGTCATGCTTGTCAATTGAGTTCCTGTCTTTCTTATCAGAATACTTTCTGTCTCTCTTTTCAGATGAGTTCCTGTCTCTCCTGTTTTCATTAGAGATCTCATCCCTTCTTTCAGAAGAGTTTTGATCCCTTCTGTTCACAGAAGAGTCCCTGTTATTAGAACCCTTAGATTCCTTATAGAATCTCTTGTACCTGCCATACCTCTTGTTCAGTTTATCAAATCTTTTGATCATAAGGCTCATCTGATCTTTCAGACTTAGATCAGAACCATCTAGTTCATCTTTTATGCTTGAAGCCTTAGTCTTAGATGATCTAGACCCCTTTGAAGTAGAGGCTTTGAAAGCTATGTCCTTAGAGACATCCTTATCCTTATGGATCACAGAAATAGGATCTTCTTCATCTAACTCAAACTCATGTGCCTTAAGTGTTTGGAACATAGTTTCTGCTGGCCAAGAATCAATGTCTTGTGTGGTTTTAATGATCATCTTGACCATTTTCCACCTTTCATCCAAGGCTTTCAAGATTCTCAAGTTAACTTCTCTGTCAGTATAAGTCTTTCCTAATACATCAAGATCATTCATAATTTTGGTAAATCGAGTATCTAACTCATCAATTGATTCTCCTGGCTTCATTTTAAATGATTCAAACCTTTGGACAGCAGTGGATAACTTGCTTTCTTTGATCAGTGTAGTACCTTCACAAAGAATAGCCAGTTTGTCCCACATCTGTTTTGCAGTCTTACATTTTAATACTTTACCAAGATACTCATTTGGTAAGGTATGTAAAATGTAATTCTTGGCAAGACTATCCAAATTGTTTTGTTTCATTTCTTCCGAAGTCAGTTCTGGCCTTGGTTTAGGGACCAGTGCTCCAACTGGTTTAGATGGATCCAGAACAGCAGTGTTTTCCACCATGATGACAATTGGTCCTTCAGTCACCACAGACACCATTAGATCATGGGTTGAGCTAAAGATGGCCTCCATCCTAAGCTTCCAGTAGTCATAATCTGCAATCTTGAACTTAGGCAGCTTGTTCACATTAGTGTCATCCATGTTTGATTAGACAAATAGGATCAGTAGTATAGCAGATAGATTTCAGGTATTCAGATAGTAACAAGTATCAAGAAATAACAGTAAGATCAGTAAAGAATCCCTCAAGATCTGTAAGGTTATCAAGAAACAGCAGTCCAATGAACTACTGCTCTGATACCACTTGTTGGTCCCAAAGTTGAGTTAATAATATTGAGTAAGCTAGTGAAAATGTCTAGAGGGGAGGGGTGAATAGACTTTTCAAAAATCTTTCAATATATCAGAATACACAATGCGGAATAATCAGATTACTAATGAGCCCAATCAAGTTTATACTCAACTTTTCTATAGATCTTTATCTTTGTTAATTCTTAATGTTCTTGATTAAACAATTCAAACAAATATCAAACAGTAAAGTAAAGAACACAGAATTTTATAGTGGTTCGACAAATGTCTACATCCACTCTCACAACTCCAGTTGTGAAGTTTTATTACTCTTCTTGAGCTTCTTGTGGCTTAGAGTCCCAAGATTAAGACTTTGATCTTATCGATTATACCTCCAGGTATATCTTCGATCTACTAGTAATTCTACAAGTAACTAGCACACTTGTTTTACAAAATACAAACTTAAACTTGAAAAGTAAAACTTCTCTTTGAATAGCCTTTGATTCTTCTCTTCAATTCAGTGGCTTCTTCTTCTTCAACCTCCTTCAACTCTGTAAGTTCTTGCTTGTAGACTTGCTCTTGATTTCTCTAAGATCAGTAATTGCTTCAGTAGTCTTTAGCAGTAGGAGATCATACAGCATTTATAGAACTTAGTATGACAGTTAGCAGTTTGTGAACTAACTCTCAACTAACTCTAAACTGTTTTTGTAACTTCTTCTTGTAACCGACTTTGTAACTTCCTTCTAAGTCAGCATCTCTTCAATATATCTTCAGTTACACTTTAAATAAGCTTTCCAAACTTATTCTTTAATTTCAACACATCAGCACAGTAACTTACTGTTCTGATTTTTACTCTTCGGATTTTACTCTGCTGATTTTTACTCTTCTGATTCAATCAGCACAGTAACCAAAAACTGTTCAAAACTTCTCCAGATTTCTTCTCAGCTTATCTTCAACTCTTCTTGAAGTCTTCTTATTCTGAAGTAGTCCTCTGAGTCTTCATTAGTCTTCTTTAGTCTTCTGATCTTCTTCTAATCTAGTTCTAATCTAGTGTTCTGATTTTACTGTTCTGAGCTTTACAATGCTGAATACAACAAAATACAACTTTACATATATAAAACCTATCTATACATCAACTGAACTATATACAAATGAGTATTTCTAAGTCCTATACTATAAGTTGTCTATACAATACAAAACATCAGCTTAGTTCCTAACAGTTCATATATCAGATCAGTAACCAATAAGATCAGTAACTCATAAGATCAGTAACTCATGTAAGTTCAATAACTTTCATATAAGATCAGTAAATATCTAAGATCAGTAAACATTTAAGATCAGTAACTTACACATAAGATCAGTAAGCATATCAGATCAGTAAGTACATCAGATCAGTAACTCAGATTTCAAATATATCATATAAGATCACTAAAAATATTCCCAGTTTCCACACTAAGATCAGTAATCTTATTTCACATGACTCAGTTAAGATCAGTAATATTATTCTTAATTTTACTCAATAAGATCAGTAAACTTACTTCAGTTAGCATTAAGATCAGTAATCTCAATTTTAAGTTTCCCATCAGATTAGTAAGCTTAGATTCAGATGACTTAGTTAAGATGACTTAGAACCACATATATCACTAACTTTAAGTTGCTTTTGGCCATCAAAACATACTTTCATCATCTAGAACATTGTTTATAGGATTCATATCCCAACAATCTTCATCGTTGTTTTCCTTTTGGGGGACCTCCACCATTGACCTTGCCTTCACTTTGCAAACAGCGTGCCATTCTGATCTATTACGTTTTCCAGCTCCTGGATACGTGCAGTAGTAGACTTGAGATACCTGAGAGGCAAATACAAACGGATCATCCCCGCTATACTTCCTTTTCGAATTAACATATTTTATTCAACAATAACTAATTTCCTATTTTATTCAACAATAACTAATTTATTCAATAATTTTCAACTTTAATTAACAATTTTCTATTTTAATTAACAATCTATAACCTAATAAATTTAGTAACAATTTTTTCTAACTTTAAAATAACAATTTCCTAATATAATTAACAAAGCCCCTAATTTAATCAATAATTTCATAATTAGTAAATCAACAATATTAATCTAGCTAATTATAACGTACAATATCATAATTTAATTATGTAATTAACTCCACTCCAACGTATATGCAAATTCAACAATAATATCAATTATATATATAACATCAATTATGCAAAACATGCAATATCGATCTTAACAAATCACATCAATTTATTATAAATAACTATATACATCAACTAGCTATACATATAGGCAATTATCCACTTACAATATCAACTAATTAATTAGATATATCAACTACATACATTCAAAATAATTAACTATATACATCAACTACAAACAATTAATTTTATATTAATCTATATAACAATTTAAATTAACACATGCAATTTAATTCATAATTATAGGCAATACATATATAACTTAAAAATTAATTACTAACAAATTAAGAAAGCGTACCGTATAAATTTTCTAATCGAGTCGAGGGATCACCTCGGCCGAGCCTCTTCTTCGCGCGATGAAGATGAAGAAGGAAAGAGTGAGGAGGGAGGAGGGAGGGTTTCTGTAATCTGTTCTTCAGTTTATATACAAAAAAAAAAATTGCCTTTACCGACGGATATTTCCGTCGGTAATGACCAGATTAATTATGGTAGTTATTGCGGGTCGGTTACCGACGGATATTTCCGTCGGTAATGACCACATTTAATTTTGGGAGTCGATCAAGAAGGCGGTTAGTTAATGCGGGTCGGTTACCGACAGAATATTTACAATACCGACGGAACGATCCGTCGGCCGGTGACCCAAAAACGACACCGTGTAGAGAGTTCTGAGTGTCCGTCGGCATATCCGTCGGTATCCCGTCGGGAAAGCCGACGGAAATTGAATTCCGTCGGCAGAGTCTTCTGACTTTGAATTCCGTCGGTAATCCGTCGGTACAGCCGTCGGAAAGGAAATCCGTCGGTATACATCCGTCGGCAAAAACAAGCGTTTTTGTAGTGATACGAAGATAAGGAGAGATTCGAAAAAATAGTGTTCGAGAAGAAACGTAGTCAGAGTGCGAAGAAACGAAAAGTGAATTAATGGCCTCAGAGTGCGAAGAAACGAAAAATGGCAAAAACCCTAGATGAGGAGTGGCCGACGAAGAAGATGAGGAAATTTCTGTGTGTGATACGATAGGATGATTGAGGGGTAAAATTGGATTTAAGAAAAAATAGTGAGGATAGTATGGTAATTTTATTAAATTTTACACATTTTCCAAGACTAATTTGACTGCTCCTAAAAATACTACCGAACATGTGGTTATTTAACTTTGGGTCTTTTTAACTTGACATGTCTAATTAACTTAAGTTAATTTCACTAACCTACCAAACTGCTCCTTATAAGATGAATGATGAAGTTGTCTATACAATACAACTTATCCTATTACAAGTATATTTGGTTTATCAATACAAACATAAGAATATAAAATATCCCAACAAAAGCCTGATTTTGATACCGAAATTTTGAGACGGACACCTAATCCGTCTCTAATAGATACGGATTTGTTAAAAAATCGAGATTCGAAACCGAAAATAAAATTGTCTCTCATTATAAACAGATTAGATACGACTTTTAGTTTCGAAAGATTTAGATACAGATTAGATACGCGACTTTCAGTTTCGAGAGTTTTAGATACGTATTAGATACATATACTACTGTCTCTAAACAATCAATTTTTTCTCCCCGATATAAAACGAGATAAGGTGGTACACGAAATTTGCGATACGGAATCTAACCATCTCTAATCTGTATCTAATTAGTTAAATGATAAAATTAAATAAAAAAAATAAATCAAAACCTTATATATATATATATATATATAGAATTGAGAATGAGAGAATATGGACGGATCAATTGAGTTATATTAATTTATTTACTCTTTTATTTAATTAATAAATAGTAAATATAAAAAAAACAATTAATATATGTTGTATGTATCGCATAAATATAAATGTTAGAATAGATATAGATATTATAATAATAATAATATTATATTATATCTTCAATTCAATATATATCAATTGATTCTGTAATGAAAATATTTCAAGAATTATTCTCTAATCAACATACACGAATATATATATCAATTGATTCTCTAATGAAAATATTTCAAGAATTATTCTCTAATCAACATACACGTATATCAATTTTTTAGTGTATAGTATTTTTTAAAAAATTTAGATTAAAAAATAATTCTATCATCAATTTAGAAAAAGTATAAACTAATGAAAATATTCCAAGAATTGATTCTTTAATCAACGTATATCAATTTTGTATGAACGTTAGATTAAAAAAAAAGTCATTCAATAATTTTTATAAGTTTCTAAAATCTTTATAAAACTACTATTAAGACTTATAAAGAAACTTGTAGAGTATTTTTTAAAATGTTTTAGATTAAAAAATAATTATATCATCCATTTAGAAAAAGTATAAATATTAATTGTAAAATAGTCTCGCATAGCAAGAGGGATAGGGTCAAGATAAAAAAAAAATTGAAAATTAATGAAGGGAGATAGAGATACAAAAGTTAAATCTAATTTATAGAAATTAATTTTATTTAATTTTATTTGTGAAAAATATATTTTAAAGCAAATTAAACCTAATTCCTATCTAATAATATGTCAATTTTTTTCCATTCTTGAAAATATGACCGTACCTAATCCCTATTATGTCGATTTTTGTCCATTCTTGAAAATAAGTTTATATAATAAATATAGATATTATAATAACATTAGGTTATATATTATAATAATATTATGTTATATATTTCATATCTTTTAAATGGAAATATATTTTATAGGACAATATATATAATACATGTAGTAATGACAATAATTTATGAATTTCTTTCGATCTCGGTTACTCAAAGAACGTATCGAGAGAGTGAGTCACAATAATAATATTGTCTCTATCATCAAGATTGACCATTGACGAGGTAAATTGTACATCTCAAACCTTTATTATAATATATCAATTTACTTATCAATTCACCTACTATAAATTACGGGTTAGTCTTATGTGAAATATTCCATACATGCATTTCATACTAATTTGATCAAGTCAAAATCCGCGCAAAAGTCAAATTAAGATAATTTAAAAAAAAATTGCGGGTCATAAGCCCAGATTCGGGTTGCCCAGAAAATTCGCGGGTTGTAAACCGGTGGTTTACTAAATGACCAAAATATTGTTACTACAAGGTCAAACAATTACCACTACAAGGCCAAAAATTTAATACTACATGTCAAAACATTCTACAAATTCACCCAAAAAATTAACTGTCCAGAATATTTTTGGACATGTAGTAATACACTTTTGACCTTTAGTGATAAAATTTTGATCTTGTAGTAACATTGTTTTAGTCATGTAGTAGTTGAATAAATCAGAATTATTTTAGTAATTTTGCTAAAAAAAAAAAAGTGTTAAGAATATTTTTAGACTTGCAGTAATACATTTTTGGTCTTGTAGTGACAAAATTTATGTCATGTGGTAACATAGTTTTAGTTATGTAGTAAGATAATATTTTAGAGCGAAAATAAATATTATAATTAAGGTTGATCCGCGTTGACCCGCATTTGACCCACAAATTTTGACTTAATTTGTCAATATTGCATATAAGTTTTTGCCATAAATTACCATTATCATTTAATTTAGTAAATTATTATATAAAAAAGAGATTTATCATGCTCATACACACATTCACGTACACATAACTAAATAACTAAATTCACATGCATCTAGAACACACATACACGTACACATAACTAAATTCAAGTAGACAAACACCTTGAATCAATGTCACATTGAGTAAATTTTAAGATAATATTGACTCAATTCAGGACTCGTTGAGTACAAATTTTATACATCCGAGTTTGTATCAAGAAGATCGACTACCAACAGTGGTGTTCGTGATTGGTTTGATCACACTAAGGAACAAAAATCCATTCGAATTACAAGTATGCTAATGCACCTATCAGGGGTTGTGTCAAGTATGCACCTATCCAAGGGTTGTGTCCAGACCTATCCAGGGTAGGGCTGCTACGTACACGGTGTACTTTTAGGATAATCGCATAATTTAATAAAATCGTTACATTAATAGTAATAAAATTAACATACACTTTTCATTAATATATAACTTACACTTTTCATTAATAAAAAATACTCCTACAATTTTCAATTATACAGAGTAATAACTTACACTTTTTATTAATATAACATACACGGTTACTTGAGTGCTGAGACTTTGGCTTATCTAGGAGGATCACGTAACAATGAATGGAACTCATTGTAGATTTAACGGCTTCAAATCGTGATTTGATCGAAATTGAAAACGATGATGATGAGTAATTACAACTTTTAGAAATTAATTAAAAAAAATTACATTTACAAATTTAAAAGTTACAATTTGAATACATGTAAAAGAAATAAATTAACATACATATACAATTAATATTAAAATATAAAACAAAAGAGTTATATGTCTCAGTGGATAATAGACATTTGCCCACCTGGGTTCAATTCTCATATAAAAAAAAAAGGTCAATTAAATAGTTGGAGAGGGGGTGGTTGCAGGGTGGGGTGGGACGGTGTAGGGTCGGGTTGGGTTCGGGCTGGGATTGCTGGCAGTGGCGGATTCAGGATTCTGAATTCGAGGGTACGAAAAATATGTTTTGAAAACGGTCTATGATATCATCATTAGAAATTTTTTACATAAGTCATTCCGGAAAATACTCTTTCCACACTTGCTCATCATCAAATTTTTTTTACATAAGTCATTCCGGAAAATACTCTTTCAACACTTGCAGTAGCTACTAGGAGAATCAACATCAACTTGATGAGCAAATAAATTGTTGGATAATTCATATGCTTCTTTGTCTCGACAAGCTTCATCGAGAGAGCACCAAGATCATGCAAACCCTGAAACCTAACATCTCTTCGCATGTCTTCAATGAATATGTCAAGTTGACATTCAAGAGCCATCACATCAATACTTGTAAACTTGGAGGGATAAAATGTGGCAAGCTTGAGTATTTTCTTCTTATCAAAAGAAGAGAAATCATCTTTGGGACTTAAGCATGACATGCATATAAGTAACTATGTATTCATCTCATCAAACCGATCATTGAGTTCTCTAAGATGTAAATCAATCAATTCAATGAAAATTTCAACTCGAAAATGTTGAAGGTTCGTACCTTGTTTAACAAAACGCCTTGATCTTCCTCGTGGAATGTAAGGAGCATCCATATTGGGAACAACAATGTCATACTTAGTGCAGAATGAAGTAACCTTATCCAAGAGAGGTTCCCATCCACTATCTCTTGTTTTTGCAACATAACCTTTGTTAACGAAACAAGAGACATAGCATTGACAATATCTTGATCTTTTCTTTGTAAAGCATTACACAAATTATTAGAGTAACCAAAGACAAGTTATGTCAAGTATGCCATAAAAATAAAGTCAAATGACTCAAATGAGTACAAAATTGATTGAGCTTTTATCCTATCCTCTGAACTTAAAGCAGTCTTCCAATTTCTCAAGCACCTCAACAATTGTAGAAAACAAGTCAATAGTATTCAATAGAGTCTTATAGTGAGATCCCCAACGAGTTTCACCGGGCCTTCTCAAACCAAGTTCTTGATTCAAACCCGATCCACTCTCAATTTCTCCCATTTTCAAGGTTTCAACAACTTTTTTAGCTTGACTTTCCAGAATCATTTCTCTTCGCTTACAAGAAACTCCAATCACATTTAACAAGTTTGCAAGTGTCTAAAAAAGCCAATAACAATCATTGTTATTTTTAGCGACGACAACAAGAGTTAATTGAAGTTGATGAGCAAAACAATGAACATAGTAGGACAAAGGAGTATCATTCATAATCAAAGTCTTAAGACCATTTATTTCACCTTTCATATTGCTAAACCCATCATACCCTTACCCTCGAATTGTAGATGGACTCAATGAATGTTCCACAAGTAAAGACATAATTGCACATTTAAGTGACAAAGCAGTGGTATCACCAACATGTACAAGTCCAAGAAATCGCTCCACTACCATTCCCCTTTTACCATCAACAAAACGCAAACAAAGGACTAATTGTTCCTTTTGAGATACATCACTTGACTCATCGGCCAATATATCAAAATAATCATCACCAAGCTCTTCATTAATAATGTGCTTAGTTATTTCTTTAGAACAACAATTAATGATATCTTTTTTAATCATGGGAGATGTCATTTGGCTATTTCCTGGAGCATTTTCAAAAACAACCTTTTTAACATCCTTCTTATGTCCTTATGTTCTGCAAGTCATTTCAAAAGTTCAAGAAAATTTCCCCTATTAATTGATTCTCCACTCTCATCATGTCCACGACATGCCAACCTTTGACGTAAAAGAAGTCTCAAATAAGAAAGTGAAGCTTTAAAACGAGATGCATATTCACTTCGAATCACTTCACTTGCACTATCAAAAACATACACAATATAATTTTTTTTTTTGAATCTCTTAAATTTCCATATTTCTCATAAGCAAGATTCTGAGAACTTTTAACACCACCAACATGCTTGTCAAATCTAATTGGTTTATTCCATGACTTAAACCCTTCATTAACAAAAGCATCTCCCCCAACACTAATTTCAACTTCATTCTTAAATAAGTAACAAACAAAACAAAACAAAATGTCGCATCTTTCTCGATACTATATTCAAGCCAATCATATTTTTTGAACCAAACGACACTAAATCGACGCATACCTCTAAGATCTCTTTGAGGGAACTCATGAGTTTTGGGTTGACATGGTCCTTTAAGAATATATGCTCTTCTCACTGCATTTCGTTGATTTGGAGGATAATCCTTTATGCTTATTCTTTTTCCGGGATCATTGGGAAGAAGTTCAACATCATATAACAATTCTTCCTCCTCCAATTGTGCACTCGAACCACTTATACTCCTTTTATTTTCTTGAATTTGAGGTGAATTAAATGATGAAGTTGAAGAAGACTCCATATCAATTGGAGAAGACTCATCTATTTGGGAAGTGCAAGGAGCTTCTTGAGATTTAATTCTCTTGAACATAAATTCGCGAAGATCAGGTTGTTTTTTCGTTGTTTTGAGTTTCTTTGAGATAAATTTATCTTTCGTTATTTCCTAATTGAAGTAAATAGTAAATTAGCAAATATAATTTCACAATAAAAAAACAACTCAAATCATTGTCTATTTCAAGTTTTAAACTAAATTAATTTAGCATAATATAACAAATTAGCAATTATAATACAAACCCTAAATCCCTAATTCATATTTCATATACCCAAATAAATCCATTCATAAATTAAACACAAAACAAATAATAAGTATAATAAATATATTTAACAAAATATTAATTAAAAAATTACTTACCTTGATGGTAACAGGGAAAATGAAAAAAAATTGAGTTTGTGCGCCCAACAACAGAATGGTTGTCGTCTGTCGGTTTATGAGGAAGGAGAAGTTATAATATTCAATATTAACTAAAGCCTAAGGGCCAAAGCTTATTAAATATTAGCTAAACTAAATGGGCTTTTAAATGAATGTGTTGTTTTCTTTTTAATGTATGAGCTGCTTTTTTTTTTTTTTTAATGTATGGGCTTGACAGATATTTTTCAATACTCACCTCTCAAGTGTAAGAGGATCCTCGTAGTAAAAGTAAGTGTCCGGTTAAATTATCGAACCACGGGACTAGTTAGCTTGCGTAGCCTTAGTGTTGTGTGCGTCGTCACGTAAATATAGTGATAAAACATGGGGGTGAGCTAAAGGCTAAATGTAAAAATCAACAAGATAAAAACTAACTAGAAAAAACAAGTAAACGATGATCAAATATCAAATAAAGAGGAATAGTGTTCGGGTGTTTTTCATTATGTGGAAATCGATTAAAGCTTAACTTAGACGTTTAATTAGTTGGTTGGTGTATGATAAGAGCAATCACTAAAAATGTTATCTAATAAAGCACCTAAGATCGGGAGGAAGGATAGAGTCGTTCTTACCCGGGTAATCACACAATTAGAGGATTCTACCTAAGCTATACTAATTTAATCTCTAATCATGCTTTTCCACTTGAATACTAGAAACTAAACTCCTATGATCTCCTCACTAATCACTCAAACTCTCATTCAAATAATTAGTGTAAATTAATGGGGTTCTAATGAAAATTACCCAACTCTCGTTGCGATAATCCAATATAAACTCAATTCACTCGACTGCCAACCCTCGATTATACTATCGTCAAGACTAACCAACTCTCGTTGCACTAATCATGAGTCAAAATATAATCTAATAATTGAATTCAAACAAATGATCTATCAAAACCCATTAATCTAATCAATACACCACCAATATAATTAAACAATCTAAATCAAACTAAAAATCTAATTCTATCATAAATCCAAACACCCAAACACCAACAAACTAGCTAATAATTAAATTATCAAATGAAAGCACATTCATAAAACATAAATAACAAAGCATTCAATTAAGAAAAAGTATCACCTCAATGGTTTTCAAATTCTTCAACACTTACAATAAAATAAAATACTACATTGAAAATTAGCTAAGAGAGTGAAATCAAACTAATTAGTGGAGTGGAGTGGAGTGTGATGCGCCGACCCCTGTTTCTCGCGGCTGTGTATTGGCGTGTGTATGTTAATTCCTTTCACGCGTGCGCCTCCCCCCAATTTCCAACTGCTTCTGTGTATGTTAATCCCCCAAAATAATTGCATGGGCCGAAGCCATTAATTTTGGGCTCAAAAACTTGAAATGTTGACCAAATTGGAATGGGCCCATGGACTTTTAAATGGCAGCATCACCATTCACGTGAACAACTTAAATGAATAATTGCAAATGGGCTTAATAAATAGCATGGCCCAAATGCAATCATTTTCTTCATTTTTCTTTCTTGGCCCAATTCACCTATTCTCATATTCTCGATTTATTCCTTCGATTGACTCTACAATATAATTGAGACGTGTTTTGCTCTAAACATGCTCATTTTCCTACAAAATAGCAAACAACACACCTTTCTCATAATCAAGTGGAATTAGTCAATTTAGTGTAAATAATGCACAAAATCCTATAAAAATTATGTAAATTAAACACAAGAATTTCAAGCAATTTTCACACTAATCAGGGCTGCACTTAATTAGGGGTTTAGTTAGGTATGGGAATGCAGCCGCATAAAAAAAATAGTTGGCCTCCTTTATAATTTTTTTTAAATAATAAAAAAAAATCAATTTGGGGGTACAACTGTACCCCATGTTCTATTCTCCCTCCGCCTCTGATTGCTGGGATCAAAGGCTTGGAACGAGTTCGGGTTGGGATTGCTGGGATCAAAGGCTTGGAATGGTGATTGGGTTGTTAACTCTTGGAGACGAATTTTGACCCGGATGTAAAATGGGTCGTTTATCGTTTAGATATTGATTTAGAGACGACAAAACGTTGTTTCTAAATAGGAACTAAATTATAGACGGATTTTTAACCCGGATGTAAAACAGGTCGTTTATCGTTTAGACACGGATTTAGAGACGATAAAATGTCGTTGTTAAATAGAAACGACATTTGAAACAAAATTTTGACCCGGATATAAAACGGGTCGTTCATCGTTTAGATACGGGAATCTACGATGTCAAATTTCGTCTCTCATTATAAACTGAAAAAAAAGGGTCTCAAATTCGTCTCTTATTAGAAACGGAATTTAAAAAACCGTTCCTAACATTAGATATCATGCGATTAGGAACAGATAGAAAATGGTTCCAAAATCCGTTTCTAACCTGCTTAGAGACAGAGTTTATGGTATCTAATTCATCTCTAAATCTCAGTTTTTTTGTAGTGATGTCATCAACGAATTTCATGCTATCTCTTTGGAGGCCTTCACGGTTGATTTTTCATCACCCTTTGCCAATGAAATGTGTCTTGTCGCCTCGTATACGAGACGATGGGGTGATGTCTTTAATCTACCAGGATTTTTTTGTGCGGTTCAATCTCTTATTTTGTTTTTGGTTTGTTTACGTTTGGTTTGTTATCACTCTTTTTAATTTAGTCTAGAGGGGTGTTCCTTTTTCTCTCCCTAGTTCAACTTGTAAACTTATGACTCTAAATAAGTCTTTTTTTTTTCATTTTCTTCTTAATATAAAACCTTTATTTGTCATTTTTCATTTGACTACTAATTAAATAATTTTGAGCAGTGATCTTATTAGAGAATGTTTTGTTCAGTGAGATGACCACATTATTTTTCATAATTTTCATTGGGTCGATGGATTCGGCCCGTCCTCTTCCATTTTAATTTCTTCACTATATGTTACCACCATTTTTGTATTGAATATGATGTATGATAATTACTCCCTCAGTACCAATTACATATATTTATATTTTTATATTAAAAAAATTAACATTACTATTAGGTGCAAAATGAGTGTTAAAATTAACATTTCAAACCCTAGTCTTTTTTCTGTATTTCTCTCACGACCGAACATCTATACTCACTTTCTTCCACGGTAAAAATCACAGTCCTGATGGAATCAAATTCATTCCAAAATCGAACCCCCTTCTAGCGCACACAAACGAAGACTCGTAGACGGGGTTGAATCACAACCATCTTCTCACGCAACAAAGCGCCGTTGCGGCCTTTGACCAGGTTCGATTTTGATTCAATTCGTTGGAGTAGTCGATGAAGAGATCAGGGTGAGGGTGTGCGTCGATCGTCGAGTTTTGGATGTGGGCGTCGAAAAAGGAATGCCTTTGCTGCTGCATCGACCTCCATTGACGTTATAGGTTTTGTTGATGATCAAACCATGGATCATCTTGAAGAAGAAAATCAACAAAAGAAATTTATTCTTATAAAAAATGAATTGAATTACAAAGTGGTGAATTTAGAAGTATACAAAATCCCTCTTATAGCTAATGATCTCTTGAACTAACTAACTAACCACTTAACTCCCTAATAATTGATTAACTACCCTAATACAAAACAAGAGTGTATAAGGGTGTGAAAGTTGGGAGTGTATCTACTAATCTTTTAAGCCTTTATACCCCCTTCAAAATGGGAGTGTTTATCAATTAACCCCATTTTGGACTTGTGCAAACTGAACATAGATGGAGGCAATGGTTTGGTGAGCGTGTCTGCTAGGTTCTCCTTTGTTGGAATATGAATGAGTGTGAGTAGACCTTCTTGAATCTTAATTCTCCCTTGTGAAGTGATAGTCCAAAGAGATGTGCTTAGTTCTTTGGTGGAGGCAAGGGTTGTGAGCAATAGAGAAGGCACTTTTGTTGTCAGTGTACATTGTGGAAGGTGTGAAATGTTGAATCTTCAAGTCAGCAAGAATGTAGTGAATCCATTGCAGCTCACAAGTGGTTGATGCAAGAGCCCTATACTCAGCTTCAGCTGATGACCTGCTTACAGTAGATTGTTTCTTAGATTTCCAAGAGATTAGTGAGTCACCAAAGTAAATACTATAGTCTGTAATGCTTTTCCTTGTTTGCACACATCTTGCCCAATCAGAGTCAAAGAAAGCATGCAATTTAAATGAAGTGTGCTTGGGGTAAAATACCCCAGTACCGGGATTACCTTTGATGTACCTCAAAACTCTATGCACAACAGTTAAATGAGCATCAGTAGGAGACTGCATGAACTGGCTCAAGGTCTGAACTACATAAGAAATGTCAGGTCTAGTGACAGTTAAGTAAAGAAGCTTACCAATTAATTTCCTGTAATGTTCAGGATGTGTAAGAGGATGAGAATGAGTGTCAAATGTCAATTTTGGATCCATTGGTGTGGAACAGGGCTTATAACCCAAATAACCAGATTCTTGAAGTAAGTCAAGAGCATATTTTCTTTGACACAGAGTCATTCCTTTGTTATTTCTGGCAACCTCAATGCCCAAAATATATCTCAAAGAACCAAGGTCTTTGATAGTGAATTTGTTATGTAGGTACAATTTAATGGTGTTGATGATATCAAGGCTGGTCTCTGTAACTATGAGATCATCAACATAACAAAGGGCAACAGTGAAATCGAGATTATTTTGTCTAGTGAAAAGAGAACTGTCGGCTTTGGATTGAGTGAAACCTAAGGACAAAAGACAAGCAATTAATTTAGTAAACCACTGTTTGGTAGACTTTTGTTTAACTTGCAAACTCTTTTCTCATTTTGAGAACAATAACCAGGAGGAGGTAACATATATATTTCTTCATCCAAATCACCATATAAGAAAGCATTATTAACATCTAATTGATGAACATGCTAATTTTTAGAAATAGCAACAGCAAGTAAGATTCTAACAGTAGTGATTTTGGCCACAGGGGAGAAAGTATCAAAGTGGTTTATGCCCTCTTGTTGGGTATAGCCTTTAGCAACCAATCTAGCTTTATACCTTTCAATTGAACCATCAGAATTGTATTTAATCTTATAAATCCATCTACATCCTATACAATGTTTTCCCAATGGCAGATCAACAAGAGTCCAAGTGTGATTCTTTTCTAAAGCATCAATTTCATTATTCATAGCAATGACCGAATTATGGTCTAATGCAGCTTGTTTATAGGCCTTGGGCTCTTGTTGTTGAGAGATAGAGGCTGTAAAGGTTTTATAAGTGTGAGACAACCTATCAGTAGACAATAATTGCTGAATAGGGTAATGTTTTTCAAAAAGAAAAAGATTGATTTTAGCATGATCAACAGAGGTAGGTAAATTGGTTTCATAGATTTGTAAATAAGCAGGCTATGTTTTGGTTCTAGAGGGTCTAGTGTGTGTTTCAACCCTTATATTACCAAGATGTGTGTTATGATTAGAAGAATCCTCGTGGTGGTGAGTAACATTATTAGTAGGAAGAGTGTTATCATCAACAGTGTTGGAAAAATCTGTGTGAGTGGCAAATTCATTGACTAAATCAGTGTGAATACAAGTATCAGTGTCATCCTCATCATCAGATATGGGGAAAGTGGTCTCATTAAAAGTGCTTATGTTAGCAAAAGGGAACTCATTTTCAAAGAACTTAACGTTTCTGGAGACAATAAATTTGCCAGTTTTAAGTTCTAAAAGTTTGTAGCCTTTAGTGCCAAAAGGATAGCCAATAAAGACACACTGAGTGGCCCTAGGATCAAATTTTTTTCTGTTAGAAACCAGAGTGTTAGCAAAACATAAGCAGCCAAAGGTTTTGAGGAAAGAGTAATCAGGTTTCATCCCATACAGTAATTCAAAAGAAGACCTATGATTAAGAATGTAAGAAGGGATTATATTGATTATAAAAGCAGCAGTTTTAATACTCTCACTCCAGAATTTTAAGGGGAGAGAAGACTGAAACATAAGAGCCCTAGCTACTTGAAGGAGATGCTGATGCTTTCTCTCAACAATCCCATTCTGTTGAGGAGTTTCAACACAAGAAGTCTGATGGATTATACCCAATTTATGATAGAAGTCAGAAAGGATAAATTTTGTCCCATTATCACTTCTTAGTGTTTGAATTTTAGTGTTAAATTGAGTAAGGACCATACTGTAGAAATTTTCTAAAGAATGTTTAACATCACTTTTAACTTTCAGAAGGTAAATCCAAGTGCATCTACTAAAATCATCCACTATAGTTAGAAAGTATTTATGGCCAGTGCCAGAACATAAAGAAAAGGGACCCCAAACATCACAATGAATTAATTGAAAGGCATAAGAAGAAACAGAAGTGCTTAAAGAAAATGATCTTTTCTTTTGCTTAGCCAATGGACAAATCAAACAATTATTATGCAAATCAGTAACTTTTACATTCAAATCAGGAATGTGCAATGTGCAACATGCATTTTCTAGATGTGTGGCCTAGTCTTTTATGCCACAGATCAAACATACAAGAATCAAGCCTAGAACTATCAGAAAAGACAGAGTTATCTAAAGCACAATATTTAGATGGATGAGGGGTTTGTAAGAGGTACATGCCTCACACTTGCTCAGCAGTACTAATCACCTTCTTGCTCAAATTGTCCTGTAAAATGCAATGTGAGGACAAGAAACTAACAATGCAATTAGAGTATCTAGTCAAATGGTAATGGATAAAAGATTGAAAGTGAAATCTAGAACATATAAAACATTATACAAAGTGAGATGTTCATTTATAGTGATGTTTCCCATGTGTGCGGCAGTAGAAACAACATTATTTGGGAGAGAGATTTTGATGTTGGCAACACATGGAGGTGTAGAGAACATGGAAATGTAAAAAACCATGTGATTTGTAGCTCCAGTGTCCAAGATCCAAGTGGAAAAAGAGGTAGAATTAAAACTAGTACTGAAAGACATACCAGAAGTAGTAGGGTGTTGAGGATCCTTAGGTTGGGCAGTAGAAGCACCTGCTACAGAGTGTGAGGATTCCTTGTTGTCACTAGGGTGCTGCACCTTAGAAGAACTCACAAACTTGTTAAAGAGGTCAGGTTGGATAAGAGGATTGGAGAGGTCCTTCCCAGGGATAGATCTAAGGGAGTTGCTGACAGATTTGTTGGAATCCTTATTTGGAGGCCCTCTAGGCCCTTTCCAACCAGGGGGGAATCCAATAATGTGAAAGCATTTATTAATTGTGTGGCCCAAACCATCACAATGGCTACACTTGAGGAGTTTCCTCTTATCTCTATAAAATCTGGCATTCTTTGCATTCATGGCAATGATATCAAGATGAATGGGTCCAGGGGTAAGGTTTAAAGTTCTTTGGGACTCTTCTTGGAGTAGCAGGCCATAGACTTTTGACAAAGGGGGGAATGGAGATGGTAACAAGAATTGACTCCTAATAGTGGTGTAAGAATCATGCAAGCCAACTAAAAACTTCATGACAACATCTTGTTGTTGAGTTTGGGTCATTAGTTTAGGCAAATCACATTTACAAGAATCCATGACACCGCATGTACATTTAAGAACAGGCTTAAAACTAAGATATTCATCCCACAAAGCCTTAAATTGATTGTAGTAACAGACTAGGGATTGAGAACCCTGAGTAATAGAGCTTAAGGATTTTTCTAGGTGATAAACTCTAGTGCCGTCAGATAGGGCATACCTAATTTTCAGTTCATCCCACACATCTTTAGCGACAGAAAAATACTCTATGGTTCTTTTAATGTCAGGCACAATCGAATTTAAAATCCACATAAGAACAAGGTCATTAGCCCTTACCCAGGCGGCGTATATGGCAGGTTCTTCATCCTCGTCGGGAATGGTCAGGGATTCGTCAATAAGGCGGACTTTGTTCTTCACGTTGAGTCCTCGCTTGATGGCGTGGCTCCAAGAAACATAGTTTGTGCCGTCAAGGGGCTCAAGAACAATGGATACGGCCGGATTGTGTTTTGATGTAGCGCCAATGGTGAGAAAGAGTTTAATGCCGGATCTAAAGAGTCGGGATCGGTGACTGTGGTCGTCATGGATGATACAGAAAGGCAAAGAACAAAGTGGGCAAATCGAAGCCCTAAAATGCAGGAAAAGAGGGGATCGAAAAAGAAGAAACTGCGATGGAATTGCGATTTCAATTGGAAACTGATACCATGTTGATGATCAAACCATGGATCATCTTGAAGAAGAAAATCAACCGAAGAAATTTATTCTTATAAAAAACGAATTGAATTACAAAGTGGTGAATTTAGAAGTATACAAAAGCCCTCTTATAGCTAATGATCTCTTGAACTAACTAACTAATCACTTAACTCCCTAATAACTGATTAACTACCCTAATACAAAACAAGAGTGTATAAGGGTGTGAAAGCTGGGAGTGTATCTACTAATCTTTTAAGCCTTTATAGGTTTCATGAAACAGGACGAGCACAATGAGTATTATGTTTACACCTGTGAGTGTAAGGCCTAATCCCAAAGTTAATTAGTTTAATCTCCGGTATTTTCTCCATTGTGCTATTTTCAGATCATCAATCAATGTACTGGGCTTGGTTTTCAGGGTTGCTTTCCCCTTTTTTTACCATTACAGATGTTGAATAAATGGTTAATAAACACGGTGCTCTTTCCTTGACTTTCTTGACATGCCATTTTATTGTGTTAGTTCCTCTCATTTTTGGGAATTTTTTTAGATTTTGTTTTCATGTATGAGCATGTTACGAGGTTCTTGAAATTTGTTAGTTGTGTTATTTGAATTTTGTTATGAGTTGCTCGTTTATGCAACTATACTTAAGTGTAATGCAACTTTTGTTTTGCTTTATGCAATTAAAACACACCATTTAATTTGCAAATTTTTTATTGTTTTTTGCAACAAAAAAAAAATGTTCGTTTATGCAAAATTGTGTAGGGCTCGGAAGTTGTTTGTTTGTGCAACCATATTTGAATGTTATGCATTTTTTTTTTTTGTTTTTGTTTTATACAATTAAAAAATTTTAATTTATGAGGTTTGATAGTCAAAAGTGTATATAAAAGTAAAATTATGTGTCGAACTTAATTGTAACTCTAATTTTTTTTTAAGTAAAATGTAAAACTAAGGTGCTAAATGAATCTTACAGTAACTCTCCAATTCAATTACTAATATAAACCATAAATATTAATTACATTAGAACGTATAACATTAATTAAATAGGGGTATAACAAAATTTTTAGTTGTCTAATGCGGCTTTCCAATAAAATTTCTTAACTTTTGTAAAAAGTTAAACTAATCTATGTAATTGAGATGGTAGGAGTATATACGAGATGGTTGGAATATATACCAACTCCGTTTCACTATACCTTACATAATATTAATTAAAAAAAAATTATATGAGCTAGATTTATAGAGGTAGTAACTTTCTAAAAAAAAAAATCAAGAGTGAGTTTAACAAAAAATATAGCTCAGGGTACTATTCTACCACTAGACCACTGGTGCTTTTTTATGTTCTAACCTTTCACATATCTGTATTATTATCCTGTCATAATTTCTATACATTTTCATTTCTGGGAATGTCTAATTTTCTTTTGTTGTCCATAAATTTTAAAAAATTACGGAGCTTCATCATCTGATATATAATAGTTCAAAGGGAGGTTTGTTAGGTTGATTTCATATATGAGATGTAGCTCCACTCTACTTCAAAATATAATTCAAATATATTTATAAGTTCACATATCATTAATAATAAAAAAAAGCCATATATCATACTCTATATTTTATATGTGATGGAATCTATCTCATATATGAGACTGTTTAATACAAGTGGTTATCTATAGTTTAAACTTAACATTTTTTCAATTATAATTATGTTATTCATTAATTAAAATAACATATTGTTGTAGGATATGGAGAAATAGAGAAGAAAAGAAAGAACACATGTAATGTAGTGTGTTTATTATTTGACCAGAGATCCCTTTATTTAAATATAAAATATAGGATCCCTAAATTATTCCTGTTCTTGAACCTACGACATCAGGTTTTGGAGACCCGCGTTCTACCGAACTGAACTAAGAGCGCTTTTTTATAATTAAGAATATAAAATAATAATGTAAACATAAAAAAAGGATTCTTTTTTTAAAACTAATCCATTTTATATACATATATTCTACTAGTGGTTTTTACTATAACTTCAGTTCTCTTTATTTGGTCTGAGCAAGATAGACTTATTTAAAATTTATATTTAAAAGAAACAATTTAGAAAGTAAATTCTTCTGTGAAATTCGGTCTATTTTCGAGTTAGTTACCACGTTAATTGTCCATTTTTGGTCATTGAGATATATATTAATATTACTTGGTGAATGGTGCATGGATGTTGTCTTGTTAAAAAAATGTCAAATAAAAAAATTCAATTGGAAAATAAAAACTTGGGGGATCACTATTACTATTAGGTCCTTGCTGGACCCAACATTTGTAACTAGGTCTAAATTATTTTTTGTTGTTGCAAGTAGATACAAAATGGCATACAAAAATTTTCAAAAAAGCACTGATTTTCATCTAAAATTTTAAGCTAATACAATGGACCCAACATCATCATATCTATTTTTTTTTAATCAAATAAATAGAGAGCATTACAAATAGAAGGGGAAGGTACGTACCAACAGTACCTTTTCAAAAACAGAAGCTTTGCTAAGGATAAATCATAGAGCTATAGAATTAAGGAGAGCTCAAGAGTCCAGTGTTGAGAAGTTATGTTAACTGAGGAATTGCTCACGTGGTTTCAACTCCCAATCTCTGAATGTTGTACTCCTAGGCAGTTGTCCATAGCATGAAAACTAGTTCCATGATCTTCCTTTTATTTCGTCCATCACTTTCGATTCGTCCCAACTGCCGTTTTCGAAGATAATCTTGTTCCTCCAACGCCATACGATCCATACTAAGCAAATCCAAATTCCAGTTGCCGCCTTGCCCACCTTTGCTGCCCAAAACATCATCATATCTACTAATTAAAACGAGAAAACTTATCGTAAAATTTAACTGATTAAAACGAAAAAACTTACTGTAGAATTATTTGTAGAACAAATCAGTTGGTTGTGGACTCGATCGGCGGCGGCCATGGGGAGGGGTGGGTTTTTTTTTATTCTCAGACCATCTTCAATTATGGGACTCAAATTGCCACTAAGTTTGAGTCAAACAGTAAAATCATTTTCAATCATCAAATTCAAATTTTAACTCAATAGAAATATTCTAAAAGAATATTCTTAATGTTATATTTTATTAAATATTTATTTATCATCGGATATATAATTTTATATTTATATTTAAATTAAATTAATTAAAAAAGTGATATATTTAATATTTAAAAAAAAAAAAACCAATGAAACAAAATCCCAAATTCAATTGCATAAAATATAAATTACATCACAATTACAATAAAATGAACTCCCTCCGTCCCAAAGAAAGCTACCCAACCTTCCTTTTTTCGTTCGTCCCAATGAAAGTTACTCATTCCTTTTTTGGTAACTATTCCCTCTCACATTTCATTATATTCTTCTCTCTCTCAATCACATCACCTCTAATACATCTACTTATTATATTAATATTTCTTAACCTCCGTGCCCGGAGCTCATGGGGAGCTTTCCCGGGACGGAGGGAGTAATACTTAAAAATATAAATTACATATTTCTAGCCATTAAATTTCAATATTAGAAAATTCTTCAAAGAGATGTTCAATCAATGCATTTTGAAGTTCGAAATGAGCATCTGCATCTGTGATTTTTTTATGTCGACGAAGAAAATTTTAAAATTTTGAAGTTTCATATTTGCCATTTTTACAATTAAATTATATGCTTTCAATTTTTAAATATTCTGTTAATCATAATTCAAATTTGTTTCATTATTTAATTTAAACAATAAATTAATAAAGGAAATGAAAAAAATATAAACAGTGGAAAAAGTCTTAGGGGAGGGCAAATAGATAAAAAGTAGTTTTGTGTACAAATTTAAATTGGTGACAAATTTACCATAAAAAAGTGAATTGTGTCAAATTGCCACCAACATTGCTGCAATATTAGAGAGCATTTCAGGGGCATTTAGAATATTTGTGTCTCTATAGGAGATGACCTCATAAAATGTGTGGCAAAAAAAGGTGTACATATGCTTAAAACCCAAGATTAACTAGGGATTTGGTGAGGGCTAGTCAAGTATATTGAGGGTTCTCGCTCTCGCAAAATCGAGAATTTGCTAAATAAAGAGGGTTTTTTCCGATATCCCTTCCTATCTAGTGAGGGATATTAATTCTCTTAATTAGCGAGGGTTTTCAGAATCCCTCGACAAATTAGCGAGGATTTTTAAATCTCTCGTCATTTTCTTCCCTCATTAAATCATTCGTTATTTAGCGCATAATTTAAGGCCCTCGATAAATGTCCTCGTGATTTCGTGTTTTTTTGTAGTGTATCTAAAGTGTTTAAAGAAAAAAAAAATGTAATTTGAATAATTTAGACGGAGTGTATCTAGTAATCTCAATATATCATGAGAGTGAATTAGTCGGTCAAACAAAGACGGAGGTGCAAATAACCACCTCCTTTCAATTTACATGATTGTGATGGGCCAAACCTTAGCCCATTATTAAATGTGCCCTAAATAATCCTCTTTTTCCTTTATTTATTCCTCAAACCTCCCCTCGTTTCTATTCATCCGCGCCTTTTCTCCTCTCCTCCCCACTCCACCCACTGTATCATTGTCTGGTTGCATATACTTTTCGTTCTTATATTAACAATTTCATAGATTTTGTTTTTGTGTAAAGGAAATCTGATAGCAACTTCAGCTTCTTGACTTGATCCGCATAAATCGGTCCAGCCAATTATTCAAATTAAAGCTTGCGATATGAATTCGTCGGTAACACTCGCCTGAATTTGATGTTTTTCTGATTTTTCAGGCCCTTATTCTACCGGCAAATCTCTTTCACCTCTGATTTTTTTTTTTTAATGGCAAATGCGTTCTGTTCCAAGCCTTCACATGTTAATGTGTGAGGCGATTTCGTGGATTTTTGTATTTCTGTTAGGGAAATGTCATGATTTCGTTCTAGCAAGTTCAGCTTCTTGACTGGATCCGGATAAATCGGTGCAGCCAATTATACAATTTAAAGCTTGCGATATGAATTCGTCGGTAACACTCGCCTGAATTTGATGTTTTTCTGATTTTTTAGGCCCTTATTCTACCGGCAAATCTCCTTCACCTGTGATTTTTATTATATCAAAATGCGCTTTGTATGTTTTGAGGCGATTTCGTGGATTTATGTTCTTATGTGAAGGAAATGTCATGATATGGTGCTAGCAAGTTCAGCTTCTTGATTGGATCCGGATAAATCGGTCCAGCCAATTATACAAATTAAAACTTGCGATATGAATTCGTGGGTAACACTCGCCTGAATCTGATGTTTTTGTGATTTTTGAGGCCCTTATTCTACCTGCATATCCCTTTCACCTATAATTTTATTAATGACAAACGCACTCTGTCCCAAAACCTTTACATGTTTTGAGGCAATTTCTACGTTTGTCAAATTAAATTACTTGTCCAATTTAGTCGTCTGTATTATGTGATAATCCGGACACATGGATGTAAAACATTCATTCTAATGCTTCTCTTTGCACAGCCTCTGTACATGAGGGAAGCCCCTCCCCTTGAATTTTTAGTGATCGACTGTCATTAAATTCGAGTACGAAGCATGTGGGCAAATGTTTAGGTATTAACAGATTGTGAAAAGACTTCCTTCAACAGTTTGCCCAAGCTATTAAATATTTGAATTGACTTCCCCTATGATAATCTCAAGCCAACTGACTTGGGCTCCGAGCAGTAAGGTATACATTGTTACATACAGTATAGGGTATACACAAGAAGGATTTCTTGTTGAAATGTATAATGCCCGAGCAAGGACTATTCAAGGCGTGCTTTGGCATTATAGATAATTAAACTAGACTATGATATGAAATAGTCAAGTTTGCTGTCGTTGCAGTAGACAATATGAAGTAGGCCGAGGTCATTTCTATTCACATTTGGAGCAGGACTGATCAATCCTAGTTGAAATGGGAACCAAAAGTTACAAGATGACAAGCATTGACAGTATAGCATTTCTGCAATAGAAGTGGAATGTGCGTTCAAGGAGTGCAATGATTAATACAAGTGAAGTTGCACCACTACTGATTAAAGAGCAGTTTATATTAAGGGTGAGGCTATTAACACCCCTTAAAATGTTAACATACCCTAAGGGCATGTTTGCTTCATGGGTTTAGTGATGGGTTTGATAGGTAAACCCAGCCTCTTTGGGTTTATCTAGCCAACCCACCACATCTAAACCCATCTCATTCAAACATGCTCTAAATGTTAAACACATCCCATTAAAATTTAAAAATAATTTTTTATTACTATAAATACCCCAATTCTTTTCTATTTACCTTTAATCCTTCAAAACAAATATCAATTAAATAAAAACTAAAACTATTATAAAAATGAATTAAGTCTTTAAAAATATATAAATTTTAAAAATCAATTAACAAAAAAAATTCAATAACACGAAAAAATTAAATTAAAATATTTAAAAAAAATCAACTAAATACTGTTTGAATGGAAAAATCAATTACAAAATTAAAACTTTAAGAAAATCAACTAAAATTTTAAAATAATTGGGTCGATAATTTTTAATTAAATAAAAACTGAAATATATTAAATAAAAAAAACGAAAAAAAAAATCAACTAAATCTTAAATTAAAAATATTAAATCTTCAAATAAAATTATTTTTTTAGCTTTGATATATTTTTGAAGATCGATTTATAATTAATTTTGAAGATTTAATTTTTAAAAAAAAAATTTATTTATCTTTTTCAAAATTAGTTTTCTTACTTTTTTATTTAATTATTTTTTGACGATTTATTAAAATTTATAAGAATTTTTATGATTTTATTTAAATTTAATTTAATTTTTATTAAATTTTCCGATTTTATTTAATTTTTTCAGAAATAAAAAAATTTATTTATTTAAATTAATTATTTTTACAGATTCATTTTTTTTAATAATTTTCAAATTTTAATTATATTTTTTCCAATTTTTTTATTTCATATTTATATAAGAATTACTTAGTCATTTTATATATATCTATTTTTATTTTCAAAATTATGGGGGTGTGAATAAAATATTTTGGGGTGTTAGTAGCGGTACCCTTATATTAAACTTTCAAATATGAATTACATGTTTTGAGGAAGGGGGCAAAGTGGTTTGACTTTGAAAGATATGCTACATAAACCTACTCCATTCGTTTCATAAAATTTGTCGCATTTCTCATTTTATATAAAATAAGGAACATCTTTTTTGATAAATTTACCCCTCGTTATTTTCTCCCCCTTTCTTCTCTTTTTCCTTTTATTTTTCTACCTTCCTTTTCCACCATTTCTTTGACCTTTCAAAAAAAAATCGTAATTAATATATTTCCAAAAGAATAGGAGCAATTTAGGAAGATCATTGTTAAAATTAGGAAAAACGACAAACTTTTTGAAACAAATTTAAAGTCCAAATACGAACTTTTTGGATCGGAGGGAGTATTTTTTCGACTATGATGTCTCCATATATATTTGAGGACTTGGTTGAAGCAAAGCTCATTGAGTTGTTGCGGATGACACGACCTCAAGAAGCTGGACAAATTGATTATTCGATTGCAAATATTATCGGCTTGTCATACAATTGCCCAACAAGGCAAAATTGTGCTTTAGAACTATCTAAAGCTCTTCAAATAAAATCTTCTTGATAAGAGATTAAATTGTTCGAGACTGTCAAATTGACTCATTTAAATTAAGGCTCTTTAATACAAGAGAAAACTTTGTAAAGTCCTCAAATTAAATTGTCTCAAATTTTCATATTCAACGCTCCTTGATCGAGCGAAAGTATCTTAAGTCCTCAAATCAAAGCTCATTGAATAATTTCTCTGCACGAATCCTTGATACGAGCAAGGCGGCATTTGTAAGTATATTAAAATTGTGTCAAAAAAATGTATCAAATTGATATCCTTTATAAATGAAAGAAATCAAAACGAGCCAATCAAACAGTATTAGCTAATAACAAGATGCCGAAACCAATCAAATCTGTATTAGCTAATAAGGCTCTCTCCCCATTTATTTATTCACATACAATAAAAAGAAACACAACACATTCAAAACTCTAAAAATCTCTACAAAGATTTTGAGTGTAATTTAGCATTCGATAAAAAGTTCAATATGTTATTTGTACAAAAACAACGTTTTACCTAAAATGAAGGTGCTAAGCTCTTTATTTTGACGTTCTTCAATTCAAATTTAAAAGCATTCTTCGCGAGTTTGACTGTATTTTTCGCAAATTAACTGCAAATGTAACGTGCAAAACAAGACATCCAACCGTGGGATTAAACAATATTAAATCTCCAGTCCAAACTCGATCAAGTTCGAAGCAATGATATTGTTCGAAAAAATCATTCGAGCCAAAGTCAAGATTCGAAGAAAAGAATTCGAAGATAAAAAATAGAGATTTGGAATCCACTAAATTTTCGATTTAATCTGAAAGAAATAAAATTTTATTTAATTTTTGTGTTTTTATTATTTACATGAAATTTATTATTATAAGCGCACACATTTCTGCACAAGCTTCCACCTAATAAATGTAAGTTGTCCAACTACCAAGGCTTCAAGAGTTGACAATGACATGTGATAAAATACTAATAATAATTGTTGGGAATAAAATGGGATTTTGATTAAGATACTAAAACCCCTTAAGACATGTCATATAAGATAAGTCAAATTTCAATGAGTATGTTTCAGAAATGTTTGAACATATAGATCAGGCTAATTGAACAGCTGACATGTTAGGCAGCTTATAGATGTTAGATGCATAAGTTGAGGGGGAACACAAGCTAAGAAGATTATAAGAATCAAGTTCTCTCAAGGCTCAAAACCAACAAGTCTCAACCCTACTGATGGTCATATGTGTGCTGATAGCAAAATCAACTTAGTAAAAGAGACAACCTCTCTGATGGTCATACTAGAAGATTACATCAGTTGGACCAAGTCTACTGACATGAATACAATCAAGATCAGAAGAGATGTCCAGCAGAGTTGATCAGCACCCTAAACCTGAAGTGTTCACATCAAGTCTGAAGCAAGAGACAACTGTGTTGATAGGGTCAAATCCACAGATATAGAAGAATGCATACTTAGAAGCTATCAAAATAATCAGTGAAGATGAAGAGCCAACTCAACTGAAAAGGCTAGCCAACATTGCTGATAGGCCAAGTCAGCTAAAAGTGATAAGATTGAACACAAATCAGTCATGATGATAAGGAAAGTTGTCCCTTATCATTGATCAATGATCAGAAGGAATGTCTATTGTTTGACTGCTGACTAAGTCAGACATTGGGAAATGTGCATACAAGTCAAGACAAGATGCTTGAAGCCGTTTACTTCCCAAACCAAAGACATGTCACTTTCAAGAATCTATCTTCAAGTTGCTAAGTTCTAGGAAGACAGATATAGACAATTTGAGGCTGCCTCTCCAACGGACAAATCCTCATTTTGCTCTATAAATACTGGAGTTTGGAAATCATTCAAGGTGTGGAAACTATAAGCATTCAAGCATATAAGTCTTTAAGCTCATTCAAAGAATACATCATTCTTAGTGTTTCCATACACTTCCAGTTACCTACTAAGCTGAACACATTGTAAATCATACAAAACTTAGAGAGATATCCTATCCTTAGTAAAGGATATCTCACCATAGTTGGAACCAACCTCAACCCTTTTAACCTTTTGATTCACGTGTTATGCAACACTAAATAAACAACCGCAAGTGTACGTCGTCTATTGTAGCGTGATAAGCACGAGGTCGATCCCACAAGGAGGCTAAGCGTAAAAGTGGTAGTTTGCTAGTCGAGTTCTAAGTAGACGTGATCGATAATTTGAGTGGTGTGAATTACTCTAAGATTACCTAACAAGTGTCACAAATAAGTAATAAAGAGTAAATACGAAATCGATCAAATACCATATAAATCAAGAAAATGAAAGTGAAATGGATGTAACTCAAAGAAAGAAAAGGTGGGTTCCAAGGCAATTGTAATATTTAGACGTCCGTTTATGAGAGTTATCTCGTTTAAATGACCATTAAGGTTATCTCATATAGGGTGATCACACAAGAAGAATTAATTAATCTCTCGATCTAATTAATCAAAGGCGCAATGCAACATAGGCTCGTATCTCTACCTCACAAATGTTACACCACCTAAAATAGCTCCTAAGATCATTCAAATCCCTCTCCGATAATTAATCCTCTCTTGAGCTCATAATAATACCGGGTTGCATGCTTGCATACGATTAAATGGAATAAATCTCTCGATCTTACCCCAATTAACAATGGATCAAGCAAATCATCATGGCCACTAACAACATGCTTTACAATGGATAATTAAACATGCAAATAAGAGATAAACACCAATTAAAGCAAGAAATTACTCATAAACATCAATCCAAATCTCTACAATGCCTTAGAACCACAAAGTGTTTAGCTAACAACTATCATAATGAAATTAACAAAATCCAAATGAAATAACTAAATAAAAAGGAAAAGAAAGAGAAAGCTTAGTCTAGAATGTGGTAGGGAATGGAATTCCCAAGCTATTGCATCCTTCCATGAGTGATTTGATGAAGAATTGATGAAGATATGACCAAAACACCTCCAAGTATGTATAACTATGTGTTGGAATTGAGGAATTGGGGAAGAATGGCTTGTAATTCAAGAAATTGGGCTTATATAGTGTTGGGGTAGGGTTTGGATGCCAAAATTGCAAGTTGGTCCCTAAAAAATGGCCAAAATGTGGAAAAAGCACCAAAAATTGGGGTAGCACGGTCGTGCAAAATGGCATTGGGGGCGAGCAGGTGCTCGGCCGAGCTCCCGAGTGCATGCGATGGGGAGGCTCGGCCGTGGCTGCTTCTCGGCCGTGGCGCGCAGGTGCAGGGGCGAAGGCGAGCTCGGCCGTGGCCTTGTCTCGGCCGAGGCGCGGTCGACCAAAACTTCTCGGTCTCGAGATGCAGGTGCTCGAGCGCGCAACTCGACCGTGGCTTTCAAATCTTGTCTAGGCAGCAGCTTGGCCGAGCAAGGTGCTCGGTCGTGCCCTCTCTTCAGCCAAAATGCTTCGGTTTCGAGCACCTCTTGCTCGAGCACTCGTCTCGGGCGTGCTCTCGCTCGGTCGACTTCGGCCCTTTCTCGTTTCGTGCATATCTTTCGCCTCGGGTGTCGGATTGACTCGATTCCTTCGGCTAATCCACTCCGTTTTTCGAGGCGAGTCCAACCGTGCACTCTTATTGTTGATCCAGTAAAGTATGGTTGGTGTTTTGCTCCAAATTCCATCGTATTTCCTACAAAATCGACAAAACACAACCTTTCTCTCATTTCGGCTTAAACAATCATATTCAATGCATAAATCAATGAAATCCACATCAAAATACGCTTCACATGTGCCTCTAAAACGTGTAAATTCCACCCGAATCAAACTCCCCCAAACTTAAAATGTTGTTTGTCCTCAAACAACTAAGCACTTAAAGCAATGAGAGTGGAATGATCACAATGGAATATTCAATGCAAATCACACATGCAAAGTAAGAATGTAGTGATATCTCTTTCTCAAAGTGCATTTCTCAATGAAGATCATAGGCTCATTATTGCAAATCACATTCATGAATCAAAGAATGCACAAGTACACAACACATTGTGATGGGAAACATAATCCAAATGCTCAAGTCCTCTACTCACATGACAAAGTGTTTCTCTCAAACACACAAACAAATTGAGGATATTAATGCACTCATCAACCAAGTCATGCTATGCAATCACCATATGCTTGCCCAACTTCTACTTTCTACACACACTCAAATGCTCAACAATGTGATCAATAGGACTTTATCAAGGATGTAACATTGGCTCTTTGGTCAAGGTGGGGTAAATTTGGATGAAGTAACTCATAAACTAGTGGAGAGCGAGATATAAAGACGTACATCTCAAAAACTTCTCAAGATAAAGTTACAATTCCGCGGATTGCAACTCAAAAACTCTAACTTTCACAATTTATTTGTTCTCTTTTAAGCACATTCTACACCACAAAACCATTGAACACTTTTTTTTTTCTTTTCAAGCTTTTGGGGCTCTTTGTCCCTCTTTTCTTTTCCTTGATTTTCTTTTCATCTTTCTCTTTTTCTTTCAACTTTTCCAACTTTTCTTTTCACCAAAGATATTCATTCAATGCACATGTTTTCCACTTTGTCTTTTATCCTCCACTAGATGTAGGAATCAAAAGGCTCAAAAAGGCTAAGTGGTTAACATTGTAGTTTGCCAAGAAAATGAGGAATTAAGCTCAAGGGGCTAACTACGGAAAATTACTTCGGTTTTGGGAAATTTTGGCTAAGTGACTCTTTTAGAACAAGATGGCCTATATCACATCACAAAGTTTCACATAATCATGCTTTCAAACAAGAACTTGGGCAAGTTCTAGAATCACTAGCAATAACCTAGTCCACTCTCAAATGAACTAAACCGGATTACATGCTCGATTTATGGCTCAATTCTCACCGGTTTATTCAATATGACTCTCACAATCATCAAATGTTCCCAAACAACAATACATCATGCATCCATGCTATCAAATATCACAAATATGAACACAACATGATACTATTCTCCAACACCAATCATGCATACATTCAAAGCAAATAGACATCACCACAACTACTCAACCATGGATTCCAATGATTATTCATGCTCACATTTCACCAAAGATCCACTACCCAACATATGATCAAAACCAACTTAAACAACAATAAGCATATGAAAGCAAAGTGTGCGCCGGTGCAAAATGTAACACAAGTAGAATGACGAACCGGTGCAAGGGTAACAACTAGTAGAAAACTAAAAGAAAAAATAACTCCCCCAAACTTAGAATTTTACTATGTATAAATTCTAAGTTTGGGGCTACAAGTTGTTACCTCCCTCCTTGCACATCCAATGCTTCTTCAAAGATCACCATTGCAACACTTGCTTCCTCCACTCCAAAGTTGGCTTTGCTTCTTCTTCATTCTCCAAGACTTGATATCCATAGTACTCTTCATCCATACCTACAAAATAAACCAAGCTATCAACACTATCAAAGCAATAAAAACAAGAAAGCAATAAAACCTTGGGTTGCCTCCCAAGAAGCGCTATTTTTAACGTCCTATGCCGGACGGTTCTTCCTTGAGGGGGATATCAAGTCACCCCATCATCCTCCTTGTTCTTGACCTTCCTTGCCCATACGACTTTCTTAAGCCCATTGAAGCATCCACTAGCTACTCCATCCGGCTCTTCAATCATGTCATAAGAGGTTGATGCCTCATTCATCCCCAAGCTTGCACAAGTAGCTTTTCTTGATTTGGGGGAGTTTTTGAAGAAAACTCCCCCAAACTTGGCCTTCTTGCCCATCTCTAACTCCTTGTCTTCCACCTTGGGGTTCTCCTCCACAATATTTATCTTGGGCTCTTCTTCCACCTCATTTCTCATGGGTATTGGGGGTACTCTCCCTTGGGAAACCCATACTCTCCACTCTCATCATTTCGGAGTTTGATAGTTCTAAACATGTCAATCGTAACTATCTCTTGGTTCATTCGAAGCTCCAACTCTCCATTCCTCATATCAAGAATAGCCCCTCCGGTTGCCAAAAATGGCCTTCCCAATATCAATGGAATGTTTTTGTATTCCTCCATATCCGACACCACAAAGTCTACCGGAAAGAGAAGCTTGTCGATTTTGACCAATACATCTTCCGCTATACCCAAAGGGTATGTCATAGACCTATCCGCCAATTGGAGACTCATTGTGGTTGGTGTGAGCTCTCCTAAACCAAGTGACTTGAAGAGTGACAATGGCATGAGGTTGATGCTTGCTCCCGAATCACATAGAGCTCTTAATGTACCTCCATCTCCAATGGTGCATGATAAAGTGAAGGATCCGGGATCCCTAAGCTTTGGAGGTAGCTTAGCTTGAATTATGGAGCTACATTGTTCGGTTAAGTGCACCGTCTCATACGCCTCAATTTCCCTCTTGTGTGACATTATCTCCTTCAAGAATTTGAAGTAATGTGGTATTTGTTCAAGAGCTTCGGCGAAAGGGATGTTGATATGGAGTTTTTTGAACATCTCCGCAAACTTGACAAACTTTCTATCCAAGTTCTTCTTCTTCATCCTTTGCGGATATGGGAGGGGCATTACATTTTTACTAAACAAAGGAGGGATTGCCTCCCCACTCTTCTTCTCCCCTTCTTTCTCTTTCACTAAGCCATCATATTTGTCAACACCTTCGGGTGCCATTACCACTTCCTCCTCTAACGGCATCTTGGGCACTTCGTAGCTTGTCCCACTCCTCAACTTAATTGACTTGCATTGCTCTTTGGGGTTCAATTCCGTGGTTAAGGGGAATCGACCCGGCTTGTGTTGGTTTCCAACCATGTTAGCAATTTGGCCCACTTGAATCTCAATGGCTTTCACATCATTCTTGATTCCCATCACTTCATTTGCCAATTGACCAATTTTCTCATCTTGACTCTCAAACTTTTGCCAAGTCTTTGTCATGAAACTCTTCGTCTCTCCCATGAACTTCTTAGTTTCTCCCATGAATGTTATGAACATTTCTTCCATAGTGAGTTTTGACGAAGATTCTTCTCTCACACCATCTCGTACATTGAAGTTCGACGGTGGTTGAATGGCATTGTGTGGGTTAGCATATGAGAAATTTTCATGGTTTCTCAAGCCGGGATGGTATTGGTTCGGATTAGAGGGGTGATAGTTCCCATGAGCTTGTCTTTCTCCCCAACCTTTTTCTCTAAAATTTCGATCTCTTTGGTTGTCCATATAGTGGGCCTCCTCGTATTGTGCATCACTTGGCTCCACTAGTGCTTTGGCCGTCATAAAAAAGATTAGCTTATCCACTTTGTTGGATAAGTTGGCACTTTCTTCCGAATTTTGAGTGGACGCTACCCTTCGATTTTGTCTTCGTTCGGATGGCCATTGATTGCCATTCTTAGCCATCTCCTCTAATAGCACATAGCCCTCTTCCGTTGTCTTTCCCAACAAAGAACCTCCACCCGCCGAAGCATCCACCATTCCTCTTGTTCGGTGGTCCATTCCATTGTAGAAGTAGCAAATGAGTTGGTCTCGTGAGAAACCATGTTGTGGGCAACTTCTAATCAAATCTTTGAAGCGCTCCCATGCTTCGGCTAGGGACTCATCCTCATCTTGCATAAATGATGAAATCTCTCCTCGTATCTTGATGGTCTTTCTTGGAGGAAAGTATTTCATAAGAAAGGCATCTACAAGGTCGGCCCAATTTTCAATCGTCCTTAGATCAAGAGACATGTACCATTGTTTTGCAGGATCACGGAGGGAAAATGGGAACAATTGGAGACGGATGTAATCTTGAGGGACACGGTTGATCTTAACCGTTCCACTTATCTCTAAGAATTGAGATAAATGGAGGTTAGGATCCTCCTTCGACAACCCTCCAAATTGGTTGTTTTGGACCATCATGATTAGCGCCGGTTTGAGCTCAAAGTTATGAGCATCAATGGGTTCCCTACCCGCTCCTCCATATGGTCTAGGGATAGGGCGGAAGTGGTCTCTCAAGACTCGTTGATTCCCGTTTTCCTCCCTTTGCTCTCCATTTCTCTCCATACCAATATTCTCTTCACCTCTCCGACGAAAATTGTCCCTTAGTACTCCTTGAGGTCGGTTACCTCCATTCCCGTTTGGTTCCTCAACTCCTTCTACCCCGTGATTCTCAAATTCCTCCTCTTCTTCAACCGGATTTTCCCTTCGATTCATTCTTTCCAACTCAATTCTTCTCCTTTCGGCGTTCCTTCTTCGACAATTGGCTTCGATTTCCGGGTCTAGAGGTAGCACTTCTTGTTGGTTCCTCCTAGCTCGGGTGATCATATGCCATGTCTAGACAAGAGTTCAAAAGAAAGTAAGAATCACAAGTGGAATCAAAGTAAAACAAACACAAATTTTTTTTGGGATTTTTGCAAATAAGGAAAGCAAGTAAAATGTCTAAACTAAAACTCTTTTAACCTACACTCTAGAGCTATAAAACCTCCCCGGCAACGGCGCCATAAACTTGATTCACGTGTTATGCAACACTAAATAAACAACCGCAAGTGTACGGCGTCTATTGTAGCGTGATAAGCACGAGGTCGATCCCACAAGGAGGCTAAGCGTAAAAGTGGTAGTTTGCTAGTCGAGTTCTAAGTAGACGTGATCGATAATTTGAGTGGTGTGAATTACTCTAAGATTACCTAACAAGTGTCACAAATAAGTAATAAAGAGTAAATACGAAATCGATCAAATACCATATAAATCAAGAAAACGAAAGTGAAATGGATGTAACTCAAAGAAAGAAAAGGTGGGTTCCAAGGAAATTGTAATATTTAGACGTCCGTTTATGAGAGTTATCTCGTTTAAATGGCCATTAAGGTTATCTCATATAGGGTGATCACACAAGAAGAATTAATTAATCTCTCGATCTAATTAACCAAAGGCGCAATGCAACATAGGCTCGTATCTCTACCTCACAAATGTTACACCACCTAAAATAGCTCCTAAGATCATTCAAATCCCTCTCCGATAATTAATCCTCTCTCGAGCTCATAATAATACCGGGTTGCATGCTTGCATACGATTAAATGGAATAAATCTCTCGATCTTACCCCAATTAACAATGGATCAAGCAAATCATCATGGCCACTAACAACATGCTTTACAATGGATAATTAAACATGCAAATAAGAGATAAACACCAATTAAAGCAAGAAATTACTCATAAACATCAATCCAAATCTCTACAATGCCTTAGAACCACAAAGTGTTTAGCTAACAACTATCATAATGAAATTAACAAAATACAAATGAAATAACTAAATAAAAAGGAAAAGAAAGAGAAAGCTTAGTCTAGAATGTGGTAGGGAATGGAATTCCCAAGCTATTGCATCCTTCCTTGAGTGATTTGATGAAGAATTGATGAAGATATGGCCAAAACACCTCCAAGTATGTGTAACTATGTGTTGGAATTGAGGAATTGGGGAAGAATGGCTTGTAATTCAAGAAATGGGGCTTATATAGTGTTGGGGTAGGGTTTGGATGCCAAAATTGCAAGTTGGTCCCTAAAAAATGGCCAAAATGTGGAAAAAGCACCGAAAATTGGGGTAGCACGGCCGAGCTGGGAGCTCGGTCGTGCTGTCGAGTGCATGCGATGGGGAGGCTCGGCCGTGGCGCGCAGGTGTAGGGGCGAAGGCGAGCTCGGCCGTGGCCTTGTCTCGGCCGAGGCGTGGTCGACCAAAACTTCTCGGTCTCGAGATGTAGGTGCTCGAGCGCGCAACTCGACCGTGGCTTTCAAATCTTGTCTAGGCAGCAGCTCGGCCGAGCAAGGTGCTCGGCCGTGCCCTCTCTTCAGCCAAAATGCTTCGGTTTTGAGCACCTCTTGCTCGAGCACTCGTCTCGGGCGTGCTCTCGCTCGGTCGACTTCGGCCCTTTCTCGTTTCGTGCATATCTTTCACCTCGGGTGTCGGATCGACTCGATTCCTTCGGCTAATCCACTCCGTTTTTCGAGGCGAGTCCAACCGTGCACTCTTCTTGTTGATCCAGTAAAGTATGGTTGGTGTTCTGCTCCAAATTCCATCGTATTTCCTACAAAATCGACAAAACACAACCTTTCTCTCATTTCAGCTTAAACAATCATATTCAATGCATAAATCAATGAAATCCACATCAAAATACGCTTCACATGTGCCTCTAAAACGTGTAAATTCCACCCGAATCACCTTTCTAGGAAAGTAAGAAGAGTTGTTGTAGAAGTGTGAGAACTAGAATTGTCAAGTGAAGAACAGTTTAGTTTAGAGTTGAGAGTGAGCACTAGGACTCAGAATTCCGAAGGATCAAGGTACTAAGGAGTAGTACCTTGATCTCGGAGAGCAAAGATAACTGGCACCAAAGATCTCGGAGAGAGGGGCCAGTTATGGGACCGAGTCTGGAGGAAGCAGTTGAGAAATAAGGGGAAGAAAGATTCTCCTTTCCTCCCAAGTAAACCGCCAGGTATATAAGAAGGTTTTTCATACTATTTTGACTACGTTTTTTATACACAAGAAGCACATATATTTTTTACACGAAATATACAAAGAACATTTTGAAACCATACGATTGTTGTGAGAACTATCCCTCAATTCTTGGGGAAGTTCCTCTTTGATTGTCCAGAGAACCTATCTGACTTGAGCGTCGAAAATTCCCCGTCGGAATCCCTTCCGGCGTGTTTTTGCAGGTTCTTTGGAGTTGTGGAGAGGATTTCTCGTGAGAAGGCTTGCTCCGGAGTGACAGTTCATATACGAAAAGGTCCCAATACAGACGGGAAGATTCGTTATCACACCTTGTTACTTTTCGACGCAATATATATATAAGATTTGAAAGAATTGATTTAAAAGTCCGAAATTAAAGAGAAAGTAGAGAATTGATTTATTTATAATAAGATTAAACCATTGAATATATATAGGTGGGAGTCGTGGGACGCACGTTTGGGTGGAGTACCAGTTAAGATATTAATCAAGGAATTGAAGCTGGATTGAAGCTGGATGGAGATTTGATTAATCCATTTTCTTTAAATGCAATTAAGAGTGGCATGCATGTGCATGGTTCAGAATAGTAATTAAAAAATATTAACATTGAATTAGTACTGCTTAAACCGTGCATCAAGTTGCGCTAGTGACGAAGTTGGATAGCTCAAGCGGTTAGAGCACCACTACCTAGGCTTTAGATCCTGGGTTCGAGTCATTGGGAGAGGAAAAGGGATGAGTATTTAATGTAATTCAAAAAAAAAATCAAGTTGCGCTAGCCTAGCTGTATGTATAATTAATCTACCTATGCCTACTTCACAATATATAACCTACATCCACAAGGCGAGAAAATGTCGTTTTTAGTCTTGTAATTTTGGCCGATTTCTCAATTATAGTTTTGAAGGTCAATTTTAGTCATGTAACTTGCACTTTTTCAATTTTAGTTCTACAACTATCAATTTTAGGAGAAAAACAAAATTATTTACTGTCCGTAATTTTCACTTTTTTGAAAAACGTCCCAAAACATATACAAATTTAATTTACGTCCCATAATTTGTAACTTGATTAATTCATATCCAATCTTTGTTGGATACACTAAAAAGAGATCATTGCACCCACACATTTGTCATGTACGCATAAAAATTATGGATAACCAACGAAAAATAGAACGTGATCGAGTTTGACTTGGATAACCAACGAAAAATAGAACGTGATCGAGTTTGACTTGTATACCGTGAAAAAAATGACCATGTGAATTAAAAAAAAATACTCCTACAAGTCACTATTTTTAATGTACAGAATAAAGAAAAATGACGTAAATTAACCAAGTTACGAAATTATGAGCGTAATTTAAAAAATATTTTTAGGACATTTTAAAAAAAAAAATTTAATATTTTTTTAAATAATTTAAAAAATTATGAGCGTAAATTAACCAAGTTACGGAATATTTTTTTTCTTGGTATTGAACGTAAAAAGGCGAAAATTGTACGTACATTAACCAATTTAAGAAATTATGGGACATAAATAAAAAAAATATCTTTTTTGGAACGTTTTATAAAAGGTGAAAGGTACGAGACGAGACCTAAATAATTTTTTTTTCCAATTTTAGTGCAAAATTACAGGACTAAAATTGAAAAAATTGCAAAGTTGCAGGACTAAAATTGAGCTCTGCCTAAGTTACAACCAACACATAATTATCTAACAAATACTCTATTCGTCCGTCTATAAATTTCCAATTTTATCATTTGAGGATTAATTCAGTGGCGGATCCAGGATTTGAATTTAGGGGTACAAAAATTCTTGAAGATCGGGTTATTTTTTCGTTGTTTTGAATTTCTTTGATATACGTTTATCTTTCGTCATAAGTTTATCTTTCATTATTTTCTAATTAAATTAGATAGTAAATTAGCAATTATAAGATAGCAAATTAGAAAATATAATTCTACAATTAAAAAAAAAATCAAACTTCAAAGTTTCAAATCACTATCTATCTATTTCAATTAGATTAATTTAAGATAATGTAGTAAATTAACCATTATAATATAAACTCTAATTCATAACTTATAAGTTATAAATCTAAATAAATTAAAAACAATAACCAAATAAATTATAAGTATGAATAAATGTATTAATTAAATAATTAATTTGAGTACTTTTTTTTTTAGTATTAGCAGAGAATGGGAAATGACAAAAAGAAACAAAGCGTAATTGAGATAGAGGAGAATTGAACTATTGAATTCGATTAGAAAGTTGAATGTAACATATATTTTTGCCTTTTTGCTGGGCCTTTAATTTTGAGTTGGTGACACAAGTTTGCCAAAAAAAATATATTTGACGATTTTTATTTTATGCCTAAAATTAAAAAAAAAAAAAAATGGGATTTGGGGTACAACTGTACCCCATGTCCCTAGCTGCCTCCGCCTCTGGTTAATTCGACACTCGTCACGACTCTTACTCAAGGTGAGTTTTCTCAAGTGTTTATTGATAATTACAAAATCAACTAACCAAGATTTATTGGAGTTTTGATTCAATTACATTAATATAATTATGGGAAATTCTCAAATGCACCATGTGCACCAAAATAGGTTTGGTGCACATGCTTTTGTCTTTATTCTCCTACTAACTTATTATCCATTTTTCTCTACTTATAATTATAATTCCATTTTTTTTCTATTAATTAATTTATAATCCATTAGTTTATTAATTAATTTACCATTATTAATTAATTACAGTACTTTCAAACTTTTTTTTTTTAGTTTTTTTTTTTTTCGTTTTTTTTTTCGTTTTTTTTTGTTTTTGTTTTTTTTTGTTACTCACTTCCACTTTTCAATAATAATAGTTGCTACTTTTCATTAATAAAATTTCCACTTTTCACTAATAACAATTACCACTATTTAGTAACAAATCTTCCACTTTTCACTAATAATAATTACCACTTTTCAGTAACAAAATTTTCACTTTTCAATAATAATAGTTACCACTTTTCAGTAACAAAATTCCCACTTTTCAATAATAAGAATTACACTTTTCAGTTGAAATATCTACCACTTTTCAATAATAAAAATTACATTTTTCAGTTAAAATATCTACCACTTTTCAGTAACAAAATTTCAATTTTTCAATAATAAGAATTACACTTTGCAGTTAAAATATCTATCACTTTTCACTAATAAAAATTACATTTTTAAGTTAAAATATCTACCACTTTTCAATAATAAAAATTAAACTTTTCAGTTGAAATATCTACCACTTTTCAATAATAAGAATTACACTTTTCAGTTAAAATGTCTACCACTTTCAATAATAAAAACTACATTTTTCAGTTAAAATATCTACCACTTTTCAATAATAAGAATAACATTTTTTTCAATTTTAATAATAATTTTAACGTACAATTTATAATTAAATATACCCGTTTTAATTAATTAAATTAACAATGATAGCAATAAGTAAAATAAAAATGAAAATTATAGATTAATTAATAATTGTAAATTAATTAAGTGATGAGAATTGTAAGTTAATTAATAATTGTAAATATTGGTTGATAAAAATGAGAACTGTAATTAATTAATAATGGTAAATTAATTAATTAATTAATAAAGTAATGAAAAATAGTAGATATTTTACTGAAAAATGTAGTTTTTATTATTGAAAGTGGTAGATATTTCAACTGAAAAGTGTAATTCTTATTATGAAAAGTGGTAGATATTTGAACTAAAAAGTGTAATTCTTATTATTGAAAAGTGGTAGATATTTGAACTGAAAAGTGTAATTCTTATTATTGAAAAGTGGTAGATATTTTAACTTAAAAATGTAATTTTTATTATTGAAAAGTGATAAATATTTTAACTGAAAAGTGTAATTCTTATTATTGAAAAGTGGAAATTTTGTTACTGAAAAGTGGTAGATATTTTAACTGAAAAATGTAATTTTTATTATTGAAAAGTGGTAGATATTTTAACTGAAAAGTGTAATTCTTTTTATTGAAAAGTGGTAACTATTATTATTGAAAAGTGGAAATTTTGTTACTGAAAAGTGGTAGCTATTATTAGTGAAAAGTGGCAATTTTGTTATGAAAAATAATAATTTTTTTTTTTGACGGGATTATGAAAAATAATAATTATTATTAGTAAAAAGTGGAAATTTTGTTACTGAATAGTGATAACTGTTATTAGTGAAAAGTGGAAATTTTATTAATGAAAAGTAGGGACTATTATTATTGAAAAGTGAGTAATTATTGAAAAGTGGAAGTGAGTAACGAAAAAAAACGAAAAAAAAAACAGAAAAAAAAAACAAGTTTGAAAAAAAAACGAAAAAAAAAAAAGAAAAAAAATCGAAAAAAAAAACAGAAAAAAAAACGAAAAAAAAAAAAACAGAAGTAATTATTGAAAAGTGGAAGTGAGTAACTAACGAAAAAAAAAATCAGAAAAAAAAAAACAAGTTTGAAAAAAAAAACGAAAAAAAAAAACAAGTTTAAAAAAAACAAACAAACAAAAAACGAAAAAAAATAAATAAAAAAAACGAAAAAAAAAAAACAAATTTAAAAGGATTTGAACCTGTGACCTCATCCTTAAAAAAAAGTATCTATAACCACTAGAACATTTATTACTTAATTATTTATATTTATCTATATAAATAGATATAGGATTGTCCTGTGCATTAGTGTGCACATGCACGCTGTGTACAGGAGACCAACTCTATAATTATTGATTAATGATCACTAAACTTCCTTATTGGTAATGGCAAAGTCAACTGTCCAAGATTGATGGGTGATTTGATCCAATTTACATTTTCTCCAGTATTTCGACGTCCTTGTCCATGAACTTAATCTTAAAGTTGAAATTTCAATAATTTTATCGAGAATATATAGATTATTATATATATAAGGTTTGTAACAATAAAGAAAGTGTACAAATAATTATAGACGGAGGGAGTAGAATATTATTGCTCCTTTTGACCCTAGACTACCATTCAAGTTTCAATGCAATCATTTTTAATTGATCCGTCAATAAATAAAAATTAGTGTAAGTAGTTCTCCCGCGGAGGAGTATTTATACGAAATCTTACTTTCAAACATGGTTAAATATTGCACATTGCAATTTATAGGAGAACAAATGCGGGGATTTGAAGATCGATGCTAATGTAGCAAGATTATAATCCTAATTTTGACATCAAATTTAAAATGTAATGTTAATTTTATAGATGTAAATAAATTTTAAAAAATACTCCCTCCGTCCCGAGATTATTTGCACGGTTTGATCGACACAATTTTTAAGAAAATGAGATTTAGTAGTTGGTGATGTAAGATAAATGAGAGATATTTTAGGTGATTTGATGAAGTGTAAAGTGGATTTGATGAGGTGTAAAGTAAAATGTATTTAAAAAATGAGTGACAATTTTAAAAATAAAATGATGTTGGGAGGATATTAATTTTATGGGGTATTTCCATATTAAGAGTGTGCAAATAATTTTGAAACGTCCCAATAAAAAAAGTGTACAAATAATCATGGGATGAGGGTCGAGGGAGTAGAATATTATTGTGAATATAAAATTTATATTAAAACATATATATAGTCGATTGAAAGATATTCTATAAGATTAACACACAAAACTACTCTTTTTTTATTATTAAACTATTCAAAATTAGAATATAAGTGCCCGTTTTAGGTAGAGTACTAGTTAAAATAATCTAAGTTTTTGGTTTGATTCCATTTTCTTTAAATGCAATTGAGGGTGGCATGTGCATGGTTGTCGTTGCAAAAAGGCGCAGCACTTTTATCGGTGCAAGATTGAGGGGTAAATTACTAATTTACTCATCATATTTATAAGTAAAATCCTATTTTTCCTCATTTCATTACTCCCGTTCACTAAATTTTGTTTCTAATAAGTAACGGGAATTTGACACCCGTATCTAAATGATGAACAGGGCACCCGCCACTTGAACATAATTTTTTGTTTTCTCTTTTAAAATTAATTGTATGTATATTCTTTTGATATTTTTTTAATTCATTTAATTTGTTTCTTTAACATATATTTAAAGGTAACTTTTAAATTTTAAACGTAATTTTTTGTTATTAATTTCTAAATTGTATATGCATTCAATTTTAACTCATTTAATAAATTAATTTCACATATATAATTTTGACCCTAAAGATGTCGTTACTCTCTTCATTTTGATTTCAATTTGTATTTGTATTTTTATTTCAATTGATAAATTTGGTTTTCCTTTCCTAGATCACATATTTTATTTTCTTTTTATTGTTATTGTATTATATTTTGTTGTACTCCATCATTTCTATTTCAATGGATACATTATCATACTATTTTCTTGAATATATTTTTCATAATTCCGAATTTGATCTCTATAAATTAGATTCAACTTAATTTATCACTCTCCCAAATTCAACATAACTTTTAAATCATTTTACAATTAGCAACACACTTTTAAATCATTTTACAATTAGCAACGCTTAACTCATTTTCTAAATAGATGATAGAAATTACTCCCTCCGTCCACCAAAAGTGTGCTCACTTATTTTTTTAGGTCCACAAAAAATATGTTTATTCTATTTAAATAGTTAACTTTTGATTTATTTTTTTTACTTTAATAACAAGATTGAGTATCTAACAAATATATTCTTTACTCGTTATCCCAAATATATTCTTTATAAATATAATATGATTTTTTTAAAAGTATGTATAAAAAAAAGTGAGCACACTTTTGGTGGACAGAGGGAGTATATTTATACTAACTCATTTTCTAAATGAATGATAGAATTTTTTTAATCTAAAAACTATGAAAACTTTTAAAAAACCTTATGCAAAATAAACTATGGGAGCTTTTTAAAAAGGGTGAGTCTCTTGTGCACTCAAGTACACGGTGTACTTGAGTTAATCTTGACTGGTCAACAGATTATTTTGACCGGTCAACAGTCTTTTTTTTTTACGTAAAATTTACACTTTTCAATAATATTTTCAGCTATATTAACAAAATATTTTCAATTATAATATCATACACTTTTCACTTATAATAACATACACTTTTCATTAATATACTCACTCTGTCCCGAGGGAAAGCTCCCCATGAGCTCCAGGCACTAAGATTAAAAAATACTAATATAATAAGTAGATGTATTATAGGTGATGTGATTAAGAGAGAAAAAAATATAATGAAATGTGAGAGGGAATAGTTACCAAAAAAAAAGAATGGGTAGCTTTCATTGGGACGGACGAAAAAGGAAAGTTGAGTAGCTTTCACTGGGATGGAGGGAGTATAACTTACACTTTTCATTAATAGAACATACACTTTTCAGTTATAATAACATACACTTTTCAGTTATAATAACATACACTTTTCAGTTATAATAACTTACGCTTTTCCTTAGGGCATGTTTGTTTTGGGATTTTGAGGATTTTGAAATCCGGATTTCAAAATCTAGTGGATTTTAAAATCCTAATACTTTTTATGTTTTGTGTTTGTTTTGGAATTTATGTAGGGTAAGATTTAACTTTATAGAATAGGGTTATAGGTTTTATAGGTATTTATATAGGGTTTGTAGGTATTTATATGGTTGACTTTTATAGGGTTTATAGGGTAGGATTTTGAAATCCTGAATCAAAATCCCAAACTGTAACGGGGGTGGAGTTTCGAAATCCCAAATCCGGATTTCCCATCCCAAAACAAACATGCCCTTAGAGTTTATTAACAATATAGACCAAGATCCAAGCCCATCTTTTAAATCAAGGAAAAAATTCTGGATATTATAACTTAAGACAAATCTATATTTTACATTCCTAATATGCCCCCAACCCAATATATTACACGAATTAATATTATTTAGCTAGACAATTAATATTAAAATTGAATAAGTCTCCCTTAATTATAGCTGACATTTCCTTATACCGTTTATTTCCAATTGAATCACTCATTTCCATTTTTTCATTACTAATGTAATCAATTCATCTCGTTCTTCGTTTCCAAAAATCTGCAATCAATTTTAACGTTTATCTCCATGAATCGATGATAACCTCTATCATCCTCATGCATTTCTGTTAAAATTTGGGGATAATCAATTCCCACGATTACGTTATCATATAACATCAATTGTCTTATCAATTTCAAGCCCATCTGCCATGGATTATAATGTGTTCCTGAAGGTTGATTTCGAAAAAAAGTGTAAAATGATTATTGTCACCGCCGGATCCTCTTTCCAGGAGATTGTTGATCAAATTACTGCATTGTGGCCTCATATATCTTTAGGTAATCCGACAATCTTATACTCGGTTGATGACATTAATAAATGTTGTTTAGAATTTGATTCAGATTTATTGGGGATGATAGAGTTATGCATATATTTCAGCTATATGCACTACATTATCGCATACTATATTACATATGCACTACTTTGTCTATAATAGTTATGCATATTATATATTATAAGTATTGTTTGTATTTCCAAATAACAATACCGAAACTATTAAATTAAAGTATATATATTCAACCTTTTTATGTATAATAGTATTGCATATTATATAATACTCCCCCCGTCCCATACTTGAAGCTACAAACCAAATTGGCACGGGTTTTAATAAATGAATTGTTTATTAGTATTGTGTAAGATAAAGTGGGGGTAGTAAAGACTTTTCAACTTTATAAATAGTAATAAAGTTACTTTTTAGTGTAATAAAGTAGTGGCATTTGTTGTAATATTGTGATGTTTTAAGGAGAGTGTTTAAAAATGTTTTTGCTATTTTAGGTAATGTAGCTTCAAGTATGGGACGCCCAAAATGGTAAAATGTAGCTTCAAGTATGGGACGGAGGGAGTATATGTATATTTCTATGCATATATTTCAGCTATATGCACAACATTATCGTATGCTATATTTTATATGCACTACGTTGTGCATATGTTATGTACCCCTACGTTTCTTTTCCTGTGCATATTTAATTATACTAAAACAATAATAATGTATATACATTTTGTTTGTACCTTTTTATGTTTCTAAATAGTTTTAATTAAAAAAAATATATATTCATTGTGGATAATAATTTTCGTATTTATCCATATGATTGTGTATATCGAATATTTAATTTGAAAAAATTATGTATTAATTAATGAAATAGTTTTTCTTGTTTTGCAGGAGATGATTTTTACACTAAATACCTTGAAGGATTCTCGGCACAAGGGTTCTTCTTGCTTTCCGTTTTCTTCTTTCAGCTTCAATGGAGAGAGAATGGTCAATGTTTTAGGAATTAATGTTGACTGAGGTATTAAGAAAGTTTTTTGAATTAAAAATCATGCGCGATTATGGAGCAAAAAAATCTTCCAGATTTTTATTAATGTGTATGTTTTTAGTTGACTTTCCATTAACTTAATTATTTAAATCTAATTATTTCGAAATTGAAATTCTTATCAACACAGTAGGGGTATAATTGTACTTCAATTGGTTAATTTGCCTTGATTTGTAACTGCATATGAGACTTTGGATATATATATATATATATATATATATATATATATATATATATATATATTGTCATATAAAAGATACGAAAGATATAACATAATATTATTATCATGATAAATAGAAGAGTAAATAAATTAATATAACTCAATTCACCCGTACATTCTACAACCTTATTCTCGATTTTTAATGTATCTATATAAATATATTATCTCCCCCAACCATTTCACCTCTCAAGAAAATGTTTTAATTAGACATGTCAAGACGGGCCGACGGGGCGAGGCGGGCCTGCCCGTTTGTCAGGCGGGCTGCCAAAACCTCAACCCAACCTAAAAATGGGCGGACCACTAATTTAGGTGGGTTAACTTTTTTTTTTTACAAAAATATTTATTAAATTCATTAAGAAACATAAAAAAAATACAGTAATATATATATATATATACTCCCTCCGTCCGCCTATAAGTTTCCTATTTTACCATTTTCGTCTGTCCGCCTATAAGTTTCCCATACCCTTTTTGGTAAGTACTTTTTCTTACACTTCACTTTATATTTTACTTTTTATCTCTATCTCTCTCCTTCTTCCAATCACATCACTTGTACTATATCTATTATTTAATCACTTTTCTTAATCTTTGTGCCAAAAAGTAGCGGGAAGCTTATAGGCGGACGGAGGGAGTATATATATATTGTACATAATAGAAATAAATATCAAGAATTACCGTAATTATTAATTAAGAACAAAAAAACTAAGGGGTGTATTCAATTGGAATTCTATTGGATTTTTTTGGACTTTAAAAAGTAGGTGGATTTATAAAATCCATAGAGTCCATACAAAGTTTGACTGACTTTTTTTTATTGATTTATATGGATTTTCATAGACTTGACAGGATTGTGGAATATTTTTTTTTATGGATTTACATAGATTAACATAAACTCCGATATTGATGGGAAGAGTTTTTTTTAATGTGAAGTGTTTTTTTTAAATTAATACTCCCTCCGTCCTGTAAAATTTTGTTCACTTGCCTTATTTGTCTGTCCACCAAAACTTTGCTCATTCCATTTAAGGAAATAACACTATTACATAACTTTACATTTTTACCCTTTCTTCAAGTCTTATTTACTGAAAATGCCACTCCATGGGCCCACATTATATTTACACTTTCAAGTCAATTAACAATTTAAAAATACTAATTAAACATTTAAACCTATTTCTAAAATTAACACAACTTTCACTTTCACTCTCTCTCACTGTCTCGAATCTTCTTCTTGGTTTATTAACCAAGAAAGTAAGAAACCCTTTTGCTATTCAACTGTTCTTCGTCTTTCCATCTTCTATCATCGATTTGTTCTTCATCTTTCCATCTACTGCCTTTGAGATGGTCGATGATTCATCCACAGTCGGATTTTCCGATTCTCCTACCCCCAAAACTATTTTGCCCCTTTCGTTTGATGACACGATTGTGTCGGAATCGTTGATGTGTTCCGATTCATCCACCATCGAAACCCTATTTTCTGATTCTCCTACCATCAAAACTATTCTGCCCCTTCCGTTTGACACTATTGTGCCAGAATCGTTGATGGGTTCCGATTCATCTACCATCGGGTCCCATTTGTTCGATTCTCCTACAATCGAACCCTCTTTGTCTGATTCATCTACTGTGGTGTCGGATTCATTGAAGTGCAAATGTGGTGCTCCAATTTCTGAGTCGATCGTGGTATTTTCCTTGATGTGTGGATGTGGTGTCCCTATTTCTCAGCAAATGGTGTTCGATTCTCACAAAGTAGAGCCATATCCGACGGTTCTCGAAAATGATGATTTTTCGAAGATTTTTGGACCCTCTCGTGAACCAAGGTGCCCTGAAATGCGTCAATATATTGTGGATAGCTACCTGATATGGATTCCAGCAGCTAAATGTCTTTTAAATAGGTTATCTATATCCAACTCATGCTCACTCATTTAATTTTTGATTATATTTCTGAAATGTTGCAAGAGTGCTATGAGAATATTGATGGTTTTTCTGATTTAATGCTGAAATGATGTTTGCATGTGTAGTGAGACATGTTTTAGGTTAAAAGCCACCCCTAGGATGTGAACTCTTAGGTGTGGAGGATTTAACTTGAGTACAATAGACCCTGTGATGTTTGTTAATTGAATCTGAGGATTTATTGTTGATGGTTAAAAGCCACCACTAGGATGTGAACTCTTAGGTGTGGAGGCTTTAACTTAATAAAAACCCTGTGATGGATGTTAATTGAATCTGAGGGTTAAAATATGGTGAAATTTATGTCTTATGTGCACTGAAATTGAATGTGAGAGTTTGAAATATGGTGAATTAAAGCCTAATTTCTAGAAGGTGGAGGCTTTAACTTAATAACAACCCTGTGATGGATGTTAATTGAATCTGAGGGTTGAAATATGGTGAAATTTATGTCGTATGTGTACTTAAATTTATTTTATAGTGTTGTGTTGCTCACTTATTTGGATCTTCAATTTTGTTTTGAGCTGTTAAATCTGGCTTGATAGCATTTGTATGTGCCCTGATCAACCCCATTTTAAACCAAATTCCCACAGTACTCTTACTTACACCCATTTCCCTAGCTATCCTTCTATATGTAGATCTTTTGCGAAAAGGTAGACTTTTGAATTTCTGAATATCCAACTTTGTTGCATCACGATGTGTTGACCATTTGGGTGCCTTAAAAATAACACTCTGACCTTTTTGTATGTTTGATTTTGTTGCAGCCCAAATGGTGGAGAGAGTTCTTCTGGACATTCCACACTTTAAAGATATCTCTTGAATCTTGCCTTTTGCTAGCTGGCCATCTTTTGAATTTTCAAGCAATAACTGTGATGCCATGTTCTTCATTTCAGCTGAAATATTTGGCTTTTTAGTTCTCATTTTGTGCTTAGAATTTAATTTACTGTTGTTATGTGTGTATTTATTGTGTTGAATTAGGAGGGAACTTTTAAATCTTCTTTGGAGGGAATTTGAATATTTTGATCAAATCTGGTTTTGTATTAGATGATGAATTAAAAATTCCAGATGTATTGCAGGCTTTCAATCAGTCATGGTTATTATGAAATTGCATTTGAATCTCCCTCCATTTTACAATTGGAGGGAGTTGTTAACTCTTTAATTGCTTTTTTTGTTAGCTTTGAAAAGTCAAAGTTTTACCAATATTACCCCTTACTACTTTATCACATTCTTTACCTTTTGAATTAAATAGTCAGGTTTCCTTAAAACCTGTGCCCAACTACATGAGCAAAATTTTGTAGGACAGAGGGAGTATTATATATATAAAAAATATTTTACCAATAAAAAAAATATATATATATACTATATAAAGTTTATATATTAATTTGGGGCGGGTCGGATACCGGCCCGCAGGTGGGACATGACCTAAACCCAACCCATACTCAATACGGGGCGGATCCGACCTGACCCAAAGCTCGCGGGGTGGGGTGGGTACCCGCAGGTCGGGTCAATATTGCCATCCCTACTTCTGATCTTTCGTCTTCAGAGTTTTCTGAGAGAATCCGTTGAAATCTCTGATTTTTAGAAGAGATTTTGGATAGTGAAATTTATTTATATTTTTTAAGGATAATCCAACAAACTCCATGGAGTATTAAAATTCATAGACTATTGAATATCTAAAGATTTTTAAAGACTTTTTAAAATCCGTATTGAATACCTCAGAATTTTTAAAGACATTTGAAAATCCGAATTGAATACCCCCAAACTTTAAAAGTCCAAAAAAATCCTATAGAATCCACAACCAATACACCCCCCCTAAATAGAAATATTATCATTATTAATTGTATAATATATTATAAACTACAATAATAATATACATATATATATTAAAATTATATACATATATTATATATATGGTATAATTAAAATAATATACATATATTATATACATCATATAAAAATAGGGTATTATGAGTACATAAATTCAAAAAATGAAGAAATAAGAAAAAAAATGTGGCTGCTTCTATAATCTGTCATGCGCTAGAGTTTTTGCTTTAGTTAAGTTTATTATATATAATTTTAAGATAAATTTGGATAGCTTAAGTGGTTAGAGTTGGAGGAGATGGTGGGTGCGTGAAAATGAAGAGTGAGAGGGAGGATAATATGGAAAATTGGGATTTAAAAGATGAGGGGTGTGTTAGATCTTTCATAGGATGTGTACTCATCATACGAGGGGGTGTAGTAAGAGAATAGGTCGGGTGTTCTCCTCAAAGCCGTGTGTATAACTCTGGCCTTTTTTTTTTTCCCTTATATGTAGAGATTTGGGATATGGCCCATGGCTATTAAATGATTAATACAATTTAAAAAGGGGTGCAGTTATACACACGTACCTATTGAGGACACCTACTGGAGGAGTACACATAATGAGATGAGGACACCCACGTAAAAATGTCTACATTACCCTTATTATTTCTCTTAAAATCTAATTTGAGGTACACCCACCCTCACTCTTCTCTGCATTCCAAAAATTTCTTCACCCTCTAGAAATCGCCTCCCCATCGTCGCCCAATCGCCGTCGCCTCCCTCTAGACTGTTGTAGTCGTGCGCACCCCTCCCCGTCGAGCGTGTCCGCCCCCGCCTCCCTCAACACTCGACGCCGCTGTGCGCACCCCTTTCCGCCGCCGCCCGCGTTCGCTTCTCCCCCACCCACGCCGCCCACGTCCGCCCCTCCCCTCCCTCGCCGCCCGCATCCGCCACTTCCCTCCCCTTCTCCGCGGCCATTCCTGCCCCTTCCCTCTGCCGCGGCCGTTCGCACCCCTCCTCCCTTCCAACAACCGCTGCCTCCCACCTCCTCTCCATGAAAGTCGTCGCCCACCCCTACTATGCCGTCGCCGCCGCGATGTTTGAAGGTAAGTATTTTACAGATCTGATTTTGATTTTAAAATTAGGGTTTTGAAATTTGTAAAAATAAAATTGATTTTTTTGTATTAGGGTTTTTAGTTTTTATAGATGTATAAGGGTTTTATAATCTTTTTCAAAAAAAAAAATCATTTGTTCGAAATTTTTTTACGAATTCCATTCCTTTTTCCGAAAATTTTCTCCAGTTCGATTTTTTTTCGGACATTTATTTTGTGTTCATTTATTTTTTTCGAACATTTTTTTTTTGAACATTTATTATGTGTTCATTTATTTTTTTCGAACACAGATTCTGTGTTCATTTATTGTTTTCGAATATTAGTTATTAAAATTATGTCAGAATATTTTTATTTTGAGAAATGATGTGGTCATTTAGTGTTTTTATGTTGATGATTGTTTTGATGTTGAAGGTGGGTATGATTCTATTGTGAAAAAGAAATAGTGGGTGTACTCATCTTTTTTTTTAAAATTTCACACAAGGGTATATAAGACATTTTACATGCACTGCAGGATGAAAAATATCTCATGTGGGTGTACTCAAAATGTCGGTGTGTGTATAACCGCGCCCTTTAAAAAGTGGCTCATAGACCATTAAGCCCAACTAATATCAGAAGCCACCCATTAGTCATAGACTCATAGTCAGCAGAAGTACGTATTTTTTTTAATTTTCTTATATTATGAATTATGAAATTTTGTTTTGTATTTTTAATAATTACTACCAAAATATATATATATATATACCAACAAAAGCATTGAAGCATGATGGGTTGAAAGATGATGCTTCGTCTTTGTCTAAGAAAGAGTCGAATGATAAAGAAAATGAAATTTTTTATTAAATTATGATATTTATTTAGTTTTATTTGGACATATAAGAATCAATTAGTTTTAAAATTGTGTTAAAATCATATTTTTGTTTCCTCATTTATCGATCTTTAACTAATTATTTATTTTGCTATTTTATTTGTTTGGATATGTCATATGACCTTTAGTTTTAATATATTTTTTATAAATTATTGTAGCTAATTAGTGGTCCAGTACTTAATTAACTTATTGACCATCGATCAGCTAGAGTTAAATTTCAACTATTGTAGAACAGTAAAAAATGAACCGATTAAGGTCCTTGTCCGTTTAACCCGTGTGGTCCTATAGAGCTAGCCCGATAAACATCACTAGCTATCTCCAAATATGGTTGAAGCCAGAATTACACTACTGCAAGACCCCAATTCCAAAGAATGTTCCAGAGATGAGGATTGTGAAGAGGATGTATTAAGGTATCCCACATCGGATAGAGAGATGGTCTTGGGTGGGCTTATAAGCCTGGGCAATCCTCTCACTTAACACCTTGGTTTTAAGTGTAGAGTTAGGCCTTGTCACATGGTATCAGAGCCAACTCTCTACTTCGATGTCTGGATCCACCTGTTGAACCACGTGTCGACCTTGTCCCCGTCTCACGTGAGGGAGGGTATTAAGGTATGAGAGGATATTAAGGTATCCCACATCGGATAGAGAGATGGTCTTGGGTGGGCTTATAAGCCTGGGCAATCCTCTCACTTAACACCTTGGCCTTGTCACATGGTATCAGAGCCAACTCTCTACTTCGATGTCTGGATCCACCTGTTGAACCACATGTCGACCTTGTCCCCGTCTCACGTGAGGGAGGATGGTCTTGGGTGGGCTTTAAGTGTAGAGTTAGGCCTTGTCACATGGTATCAGAGCCAACTCTCTACTTCGATGTCTGGATCCACATGTTGAACCACGTGTCGACCTTATCCCCGTCTCACGTGAGGGAGGATGGTCTTGGGTGGACTTATAAGTGTGGGCAATCCTCTCACTTAACACCCGTCTCACGTGAGGGAGGATGGTCTTGGGTGGGCTTTAAGTGTACGTGAGGGAGGATGGTCTTGGGTGGGCTTTAAGTGTAGAGTTAGGCCTTGTCACATGGTATCAGAGCCAACTCTCTACTTCGATGTCTGGATCCACCTGTTGAACCACGTGTCGACCTTGTCCCCGTCTCACGTGAGGGTCGATGTCTGGATCCACCTGTTGAACCACGTGTCGACCTTGTCCCCGTCTCACGTGAGGGAGGATGGTCTTGGGTGGGCTTATAAGCCTGGGCAATCCTCTCACTTAACACCCGTCTCACGTGAGGGAGGATGGTCTTGGGTGGGCTTATAAGCCTGGACAATCCTCTCACTTAACACCTTAATTTTAAGTGTAGAGTTAGGCCTTGTCACAGGATGGTACCACTTTCAGATGCTTACGTTTTGAAACCGGATGCGTTTGCCAAATTCTGAGGTTGCTAATCTCAATTAATTAATTTTTTTTTAGAAAATTAATTTTCCAACTATATATTTAATGATTCTTATTTTTTTTATAATGCTAAATATTTAACACAGAATATCTTTAATGGTATATTTGGCTCTGATTATAATTATTTTAAGTGATTAAAACAGCTTTGACAACGGCTCTGATTACTTATTACTTACGAAATAATTCAAGTATGACGGTGCATTTATGTTTATATTGATGGTTTTTTACAATCGAGCATGCATGATCCAAAGCGTGATGACATATTCATCCTTTATTTTAACATCTTATACATTAACAATAATATTTTGAATTAAGTTATCTTCCAAAATTTTCTATTGAAGTTTCCGCAAGATTATGTATAATTGGTCCTTTACTTTAATTTTTATTTGAGATACTTATTTATGTTAAACTTGTTTTTTAACCTTTTAATTTGAAGTCAGAGTCTTAATTAGTTCATTTATGTCAAAATAAAATAAAATTCATCAGGTCTTTCAATATTTTATTAATGACAATTATTTCGAAAATTTCTTAAGTGTTGTTTGGTTTGAGATTGTGGTGGATTGAATTGGATTGCATTGAAATTGAAATTGGGGTAATCCATGAATAGTAATTATGTTTAAATTGTGTTTGGATAGAGATTGAGAAGTAGGGTATTACTTGATTCAATTGTAGTTGAAAGTGTGGTGTGGGGTGTATAGAAGTGTTTAAGTATAAGTAGATAAATGTTGCACAGAATGTTGAGACAAATAGTGCAACACTGACTCTAACAGAATATCAGAAATTAAGATTCACAGCGGAAGACTTGAAACACTAAAAACAAACGAGACACAATGGAAATACTTTTAACATAGATTTTATAAATAAAAATCTATGTCTGCCTTATGGCGTAAAATCAATACTTATCTCCAAGTACAAATGTTGTGTGAAATGTTACAACAATAACTTTCACAACGAAACTATAAACGAGGCAGGTGCCAAGTCTAGAAAACGAACTAAGTGTATAAATTATACACTGTCGAAATGCCTAGTCTATCTAATGATTACACTCTCAATAGATAAGAAGACACACAGTCATACGGGTGGTATACAACGTATGAACTAAAATGTAGAACTATTGGCCACAATTTCCTAACATGGATGAACGCTCGGTCTAGGATATTGATCGAATAGAGCACACTGAATTATGAAGCCTTCAATGGGTATTTATAGATGTGGGATACGAATTCTAGAGGCTTCCACATTGAGGTCTTATTTTTTAGGAAACTCAACTTCCACAACTTCCATGATCTTTCTAGATCCTTCTAGCATGCTCCAGGTCGTTCCAAATGCATCTAGGCTGTTCTAGCATGTTCTCCAATGTTCTGGAATCTTCCAGGTTCCAGATCCTTGTAGAAGCTTCTAGATCCTGCCAGAAATGCGACAACATTTAAATCAACATTTAATGTAGCATTTTAGAAAAGACTTAGAAAAAATCTCGGAAGCTCAAATTCAGATGTTGTTGATAATGTTAAGACATTTAAGAATTAACAACATCTACAATCTCCCCCAATTTGACCTTTCGACTACAACACACCTGATGCACATATATTTCTATACATACTCAGTTTTATGTACTTAGTTGAGGTTGACATCATTGCTAAGCACTAGTCAAGACAATACCTGTTGTAATCGTTGGATCAAATCAAATGAAGATCAAGGATAATTTCATAATGATCCGTGCCAAAGGATCAAAACTATTTCATCCAAAATAGAATAAGTATAAACTATACACTTACTCACAACATAAGTAACTATACTAAGATAATAAGTTGAACTGGAAGAATTAACTTAGAATCTAAGTAAGACACTAACAAAAATAAAATAATAAAAAATCAGAACAAAGAGGAGTAAACAAAACAAATACTCCAGCAACCTGCAGTAAACACATGATAATCTGTAAACATATTAAGCAAAGGCAGTAAACAGATATCATCAAATGTAACCATAATTTAAGCAAGTTGCAACAAAATAAACAAACTAACATCTAAGAAAATAAATAACAAGTGTATCAGAATTTCCGAATACTTAAACATTAATTACAGAGATTGAACTGAATAAATGGCATAAACAGCAGCCATTATGAAATCAGATCTCCCCCTGTCTTGTAGCTTGTCCCTGTTCATTAATGTTCCTGTTCATCAACTTCATCCACAAAGTAAATAGATGCAAGATGTGCAACTACATCAGTTACTCCAACATCAGCAGCATCAGGTTCACCACCAGCAGCAGTAGGAACTCCATCATCATTCAATTCTTCAATCGCCACATTTGAATTTGATGGTGGTGGTGGTACTCCCCCTGTTGTAGGTGAAAGCATACTGGACCACCTATCCTTCAGGAACTGAAGCTCATCAATGGTTTCCTGCAAGTGCTTGAGCTGCAATTTGATGAATTCCTGTGAAAGATACACATTACCAGAAATGTTGACACGAATGTTCTCAACATTTGGGGGTGCATTTCTCTGATGTGTTCTGGAAGGGCCTGGTTGAGCAGAAGTAGAGGGTCTGGAAGATCTCTGTGGACTATCAGTACCAGGAGCAACTATGGACAGATCAATGATTCTGTCCCCAATCAATAAGGCAGGAGCAATAGCAAGTAGTGACACTCTCCCCCTCAAAACATCAGTCTTCTTAGCAGTGAAGCCATGGTGCTTCAGATAGTTTGAAATCAAGACTGGATAGGGCAGATTTCCTTTCCCAGTAGTTTTCCCAGTAAATTTCCTCATATGGTGAAAGATAGTATGTCCCAGATTGAACTTCTTAAGTATAGAAATCCTATACATAAGAATGGCTTGGTCTCTTGTAATCTTAGTGGTGTTGGTAGTGGGAATCCAATTGTATATGATCAGCTTATACAAAACAGAATGTAAGGAGGTTAAGTGTCTAGCTAGCATCTTCCTAGTCCACTTAGTCTTTCTACCCCCCGTGATTGCAGTAATCACAACATCCATATCTGGATCATCATCCTCATCAACATTAGGAGTGTGCAAGAACTCATTAATAAGTTCTGGAGTGAATGGCACATCCCTCCCCCTAAAATTAACAGTACCATAAGACCTAGAACTTCTTTTTCCATAACTTTTCTTCATACATGCATAGAATTCATAAGACCAGTTTGTAAGAAAAGCTTCACCAAATGTAACAGCATTCAACAAATTTCTATCCTCTAAAAACTTAATCATCCCCTTACTATCAAAATCAGGCACATTAATTCTTTTCTCAATCAACAACTTCCTCTTAGAGTAAATTTCTAACCTTTTCTCAACATAATTAGAGTGATCAGATATACCTTCACTTTCTTCCTCAGAAGGTAGTTCCTCATCAGGATCAGTGTCTCTATCATGTGCAGAGGAGCTTTTGGATGAGCTCTTTGCTTCAGCAGATGAGCTCTTTGCCTCAGAAGATGAGCTCTCCCCATTTCCACCATCATCAGGTTCTGGTGTGGACTCTTTTGCAGCAGCAAATGACTCAGCATTCTTCTTAAGAGATTCTTGCATGTCTCTTAGGCAAACATTGAAATCAGAATCAGAGTCTGATTCAGCAGGTTCTTCTTCAGGGATCATCTTGGCCTTCCCTTTGCCTTTGGGATCAGTAGCAGCTTTCTTCTCAATTGGTTTCTCAACAACTTTCTTTGGCTTCTTTGCAGCAACAGTGACAACTTCAGTTTCTTCATCAGAATCAGTGAACACTTGAATGGGTTCACCAACATCAGCTCCAGCTTTCTTCTTCTTCCTCATGGATTCAGAGTAATCCACACGAGTGAATACACGGTACGATCTCCTTCTTTGTACAGGGCTTCTCTGTCTTTTTCCTTTCTGTGCATTTTTCTTGAAAGGAATAGGAGCAGACTCTTCAGAAAGTGAGAGAGATGAGTTTGTACCAGAATCAGAAGCTTGGGCGTCCTCCATTTCTTCATCCTCAGAATCGGATGCAGCAGCAGCTTCTCCTTTAACAACGGTTTCGACATGTTCCTCCGTTGAAACTGGAACAGTAGGATTAGGGCTTTTTGTTGCAGCAGTCATTTGAGCAGTTTGATCGGCCAAATAACTTGAGATATCCACAGTGATATCTCTGAATTGCATCACGGGTAGATGCCCGGTAGTTCGAAGAGTTGCAGACACTTCTTCGACAGCTTTTGTAAACCGTTCAACGGTCGAATCTTGTGGGATTTGGGTAGTTGTTGGAACAGGAGCGGTTGTTGATGGGGTTGCAGAGACATTGGAGTCGGCATTTGAGGAGTTGGATTGTTGTGAAGCCATTGAAGCAAGAATTTCAAGGGAGTTTTGGGCAGTTTGTTTGGAAGTTTCAAAAACAGAGTGTGAGTGAGAGTGAGATTGAGGTTGGTTTCCAGCCATTAAAGGGACGGTTTGAATTTCGAGGCACGAGGTGGGAGAGTGTATACAACAATTTTGGGAAATACACGGCCAAACACAATTTCTGCAAGAAGTGTACTTAACAGAGCTTGACAAAAAAACAATTAGCAGCATAAATCACAATTTTGAGTTTTATAGGGAGAATGTGTTTAGTTGGAGGTTAACTCGATTAATTCCAGAAATAATGTGATAGTGCTCCACATTTTTAGCCACAACCTTGATCATGGTTTAATTAGTGGGGAAAAATCCATTTTATTAATTAATTAAATAATTAAGAAATTTCTAGAATAAAGACTAAGTCCAAGCATAATCTGAAAAATAAAAAAACGTGGGTTAGTTATATAATTGAATAAATAAAATAAATCTCATTAAATAATTAAATAATTACTACTTATAAAAATAAATTCGAATCAGGCAATGTTGTGCTCAAAACTGTTACAAACACCTCAACACGGTTTTTACATGAATTTGCTTCATTTGTGTTGCACCATAATTTTTTCTTTTTGTGTTATAACATCTAATTTATATTGATCCATTGTTCCTGTAGAGTACATCGTAGTAGCGAACTCCGTGCCCCATACTTACTTAATGGATTACAAATATATTGATTTTTTTACCAAAGAATCACCTTTTGAAAAGAAGGCATCGTAGTAGTGAACTCCGTGCTCCATAGTTACTCAGTGATTTGGTACATCTTTTAGTATGCTAATAACATTCTCATTTTTATGCATTTGAGAGGTGTAAGACATGTTTATTTTTGCACTACAAGGTTCTTAGATTCGTAGATATTTTACAAAGGAATTATTTAACTAAGTAAGAAATAAATTCAACTTATAAAATTTTACAACCCATGATATGATGACGATTTTGTGACAACATCCATCCGAATTTTTCAGATAGTGCTCATCCCAAGAGATTTCCTCAAGATTGAGAATCTCTCATGGTCTAATGCCTTAGTAAAAATGTCAGCATTTTGTTTTTCAGTAGGTATATACTCCAACTTCACAATGTTCTTCTCTACTAAATCTCTCATAAAGTGATGTCTTATACTAATGTGCTTTGTGAGTGAGTGTTGTACAGGATTCTTAGAAATGTTAATGGCACTAGTATTATCACAAAAGATTGTAAGTATACTGTTGGGATATGAATCCTAGAACAAGTCCTAAATGATGAATAAAAGATAAAAGATAAAGTTTTGATAAGCCAAAAGAAGACTTGAATATTTTCTAAGTATTGACTGATCTAGTGTAGTTAAGTTGAAGTTATCTTGTACAGATCAGTAGAATTCAAAAGACAGGTACTAGTTTTTTTTAAGAAGCAAGTATTATTAAAAGATAAGTACGATTTATAAGTACTTCATATCTGTTCATATATGTTTACGTTGATTAGGTTGTTACTGAGCTATTTGAGTGTTGTATAGAGCTCATGTTTTTATATGTAATAGATAGATTCATTGTATAGTTATAAGTTGACTAAGCTTGTATTATAAAAGCTTAATGTAATGTAATAGTCTTGTTAGGATTAGATGATAGGACTAGATTAGTTCTATTGGAAGCCTACTGCACAAGTCAAGTAGAAGACGCAGACTACTACTACTGGACAAGACAGGTGCGCAACTACACAAGACAGGTCAACTTAAAGTTAGTTAAAGAAACGCGTATTGAAGATGAAGTTGAAGAATTAGTTATGGAATAACAAATTAACTGAGGAAACGCGTGGAAGAATAAAAGAATCAGTTAGAAGGTAGTTTTCAAGAAAGGTTGTTACACAACTGAAAGTTCTTGGATTTGAAGTCTATAAATACCCCAAGGTATTCATTGGTTAAAGACTACTGAAATATTGAAAATTACTACTTACGAAAGTTTATTGAAGTTTACTCTCAGAGTTGATTAAAGTTCAGAAAGTGAAGCCAGAAGACAAGTGAAGAATCAAGAAGGCTACTACTGAAGATCAGAGAAGTTTTTAGTTTTGTTTTGTTATTTTCAAGGTGCTAGATACTTGTAAAATTTCTAGTAAGATCGTGGACATATCTGGAGGTATAGTCTGTTGAAGATCTAAGTCTTCTTCTTGGGACTTTAAAGACAGGAACATACACTTGTACTCGATTGGAAGAGTTTAGTGGAAACATCACAACTGGGTTTGTGAGAGTGGATGTAGACAAGTTGTCGAACCACTATAAATCTTGTGTTTGATTTACTTTACAGTTTTGATTGGTTAAATTGCTTAATTGTTTTAATTACTTAACTGAACTTGACAAGTTGAGTATAGAACAGAGTTCTCGAAAATAAGTTGAGTATAATCTTGAATTGGGCTCATTGATAATTTCGTATTCCGCATATTGTAATTCTGATATATCGAAAGATTTTAGAAAAGTCTATTCACCCCCCTCTAGACATTTTCTTTAGCTTCCCTCGATATTAACTCAACTTAGGGACCTACAAGTGGTATCAGAGCAGTAGTTTACGAACTGCTGTTTCTTGATAACCGACTCAAGACTTAGGGTGAAGTCTTGATCCTTGACTGTTCTTGTATACGTGTTCTTGATCATATTCTTGTATCATCTGTTTTTCGTGCTCCCTGTTCTTGACTTATCTGTTGTTCTTGATCATAACTCTACTTAGCACTTATTTCTTGAAATCATGTCTCTTGAGATCAGCGCCAACAAACTACCTAAGTTCCAGGTACAGGATTACGACTATTGGAAGCTAAGGATGGAAGCCATCTTCAGCTCCACTCACGACTTAATGATCTCCGTCGTCACTGAAGGTCCAATTGTGACCATGATCCCCAATACTGCTGCTCTTGATCCTAATCAACCAGTGGGTACTCTCGTCAAGAAACCAAGGTCAGAACTTACCTCTGAAGAAATGAGACAGAATAATTTGGATAGCTTGGCCAAGAATTACATCTTACACACTCTTCCTAACGAGTATCTGGGAAAAGTGTTAAAATGTAAAACTGCCAAAGAAATGTGGGATCGCTTAGCTATCATTTGTGAAGGGACATCCCTAATCAAAGAAAGCAAGCTCTCCACTGCAGTCCAAAGATTCGAATCATTTCACATGAAAGCTGGTGAAACAATAGACCAGTTGGATACTCGTTTTACCAAAATCATGAATGACTTGGAAGTCCTTGGTAAATCTTATACTCCTCGAGAAATCAATCTTAGGATTCTCAAAAGCCTTGATAGTCGATGGAAAATGGTAAAAATGCTTGTTAAGAATACCCAAGATATAGACGTATGGACAGCAGAGACTATGTTTCAAACTCTAAAGGCTCATGAGTTTGATCTAGACGAAGATGAACCCATAGTAAGTAGTGACAGAGAACATGCTGTATCTAAGAACGTTGCTTTTAAGGCTAGTTCGTCTAAGATAGACAGGTCTAAGACTAAGACTAGGTCTGCTTCTGTTAAAGACGAGATAGATACTGATCTTAGTCTGAAGGATCAGGTAAGCCTCATGGTTAGAAAGTTTGATAGGCTGAATAAACGCTTCGGAAGATATAAGAAGTTCTATAGAGAGCATAGAGGGTCTGCTTCTAAGAACTCGTCTGAAACCAGACGAGACCGAAACTCGTCCGAAAGGAGAGACGAAGTCTCGAAAGGTAACAGACAAGATAAAGAGTCTGATGGTAGGAAGATTACTCGTTTTGATAGACGTGATAAACGAAGGAACAACTCTCCTATTAAAAAGGCTACTAATGATCTTGTGTGCTATAACTGTGAGAAACCAGGTCACTACATATATGAATGTCCAGACCTGAGTACTGATGATCGAGAAGAACGCAAAGCACGAAGGGAAAGAAGATACAACCGTGGTAAGAAGGCAATGATGGCCAATGATGACTCTGACTCTGACTCAGACGAGTTGCCATCATCATCATCTAGCTACCCGTCTGAACCAGATCAAGATAAAGCATTTATAGTAGATGATGGTCTATGCTTCATGGCTAAAATCGATCAAGAGGTATCATCTGCTACTTCCTTTCAATCATGTGATGAATCAGACTCTGATGAAAGTGACACTGCCAGTAGCAAAGTAGGGAGTAGTCTTCAGCACTCTACTAGTGCAGTTGAAGACGACCTCCTACTTGCCAACAAGGCATTCATTGAAGTCAGTGATGAAAACATCATTTTAAGACAAGAAATCATTGATCTTAAGGAAGCTCGGTCTAAAGTAGACCCTAATACAACAGTCCTAAATGAACGCTTGCAAGAAGAGTTGAAACAACTCAAAGACAAGTGTGCATTGACAGACAAGTTGTATCAAGACCTACTTAAGACACATGCTACTGAGAAACATGAATTCAATATCTTACAAAGCAAGTTCAAAAAGCTTGAAGAACGTAATAAGTTCTTAGAAACCGAGGTTGTCACTCTAGACCTTAAACTTACTGACCTGGTTAACTCTTCTAAGGTTAATCTTGAATTGTCAGATAGGTATAGGGCTCCTGCTGACAAGACAGGTATAGGTGCTGAGACACCCAGCTCGTCTACTCAAGTTCCTAAGAACCCTACTATTTTCATCTCAAGTTCTTTGACTAATGATAAAGGAAAAGAACCAATGATATACGATATTGACACTCCGTCTAAAGGCACTGTACCAAAACAAGCTCGAGTCAACATTCCAATTACCAAGGGAGGTAAAAAGAATGGTAACAACAAACCTGCTCAACCTAGAACTAATCTTCAAAGGACTAGGAATCGTGGACGACCAAATCAGGTCAGATACGAGGATTGGTATCCCGAGGAGACTAGTACTAGACAAGTACAGACTAGACGACAAGAGTCTAGACCTCCTTTCATAAGGCAGTCTCAACTCTACTCGTCTAGACCTAGACAGGAAGGTCCAAAATATCGTATACAACCTGTTCTATATCCTCCACCTTTGTCATATGATATCGAAGGAGAAGAAAGACCTAAACATGTCTATAAACCGTATGGACCTAATGCATTCAAACCTTACTCTGACTATCATAGACAAGTGCCTGCTCAAGTAGAGATTAAGTCAAAAGGCTATCTCCAAAGAGTAGACCCGAACTCAACTGATAGGCCAGATAAGGACAACAAGGTCTTATTTTGCAACAAATATGGTCGAAAGCTTAGAAGGTCAAACTTGTTCAGGACTCCAATGTACATTTGGATTCCATTGGACTCCACTAACCCCCAAGGACCCCAATAAACAAGGAGGGTACCTAAATTATGTATTACCATCTATTGCAGGGTCGACTCGATCTATACAAGAAAGGTGGCTCAACTGGAGAAACTTGGTACATAGACAGTGGCTGTTCGCACCACATGACTGGTACCAAGACTCTCTTATCAAGCTACCATGAGCAAGAAGGACCAAAAGTGATTTTTGGTGATAGCTCCATTGCTGTTACTAAAGGATTTGGTTACATTCGAAATGGAGACATAGAGATTCAAGATGTTTCTTATGTTGAAGGCTTGAAATACAATTTACTCTCTGTTTCACAATTTTGTGATCGTGGATACAAGGTGCAGTTCAAGAGTCAGAAATGTGAAATCATTGACAAAAGAACACACACAGTGTTACTGGTCGGCATCAGACAAGGAAGTGTGTACATAGTGAACTGGAACAGTTGTCCGAGGGACACCTGTCTACTTACTAAAAATCCTAAAGAACTTGGCTGGCTCTGGCATAGACGCCTTTGTCATCTAAACTTTAAGGTTCTTAATAAGATAGCCAGAGACTACCTTGTGGAAGGTATTCCCAATGAAGTCTACTATAAGTCACATGTATGCACGTCCTGTCAAAAAGGTAAACAGGTAAAGGGTTCTTTTAAATCTATTCCATCCCTCTCAACCAGTAGAGTTCTTGAACTCCTACATATGGACTTACATGGCCCAATAACTCCTCCAACTTTGAACGGTAGAAGGTACACACTTGTTGTGGTAGACGACTATTCTAAGTTCACTTGGGTAGTCTTCTTACACAAGAAGAGTGATACACAAACACTTTTGCCTGATCTATTGAAGAAGTTACAGGTTGAGAAGAATCAGTCAATTGTCAAGATCCGTAGTGACAAGGGCACTGAATTCATTAACTGCTATATTAAAGAATTTTGTTCTAAGCGTGGCATCCAGCACCTTACTAGTGCAGCAAGGACACCACAACAAAATGGAGTAGCAGAACGAAGGAACAGAACTCTTAAGGAGGCCTGCAGGACCATGCTGACAGAGTATAATACGCCTCAGAAATTTTGGGCAGAAGCTATCAACACTGCATGCCACTCACAAAACAGAAGTGCTATCAATAAAGCACTAGGTAAGACACCCTATGAGGTATGGAAAGGTAGAAAACCCAGAGTTTCATATTTTCATATATTTGGATGCAAGTGTTTCATCCATAACAATGGGAAAAGCAAGTTGAATGCATTCGATGCTAAAGCAGACGAGGGGATATTCTTAGGATACTCCTCGACTAGCAAAGCATTTAGAGTATTCAACTACTCAACCCTTTGTGTGGAAGAAACACCACATGTGGTTTTCGAAGAATCTCAACAGGACCCGTCTACCAACAAGATCAGTGAGAAAGCTACTGAGCTAACTGTCGAAACTGACAAAGACTCAGAGGTATATGAATCCGTTCAAGCTTACAATCCATTTATAAAAGCTCTCGAGTCAGATGACCAGAAGAAGGTGAGTGCTCAAGGTAACTCTACTAGACCAGTTGACATACCTAAACTAGTCGACTCGTCTACTCCCATTAAATCTTCTGATGATAATGATGTTGACATGCATGATGCTGTATATGATATAGATGACAGTACTATTGTTAAGAATAGAAATACATGGAAATCAGCGCATAATACTGAAAATATTATTGGTGACTCTACTGTTGGTGTGAAGACTAGACGACAACTCTTTGAGTCGCAAGAACAATCTAGTCCATCTCTGTTTTGCTGGTGTTGTTTCCTCTCATCTATCGAGCCAAAAACCATCAATGAGGCATTGGCTGATAGTAATTGGATCATTGCTATGCAAGACGAGTTGAATCAGTTTGTTCGAAATAACGTCTGGGAACTTGTCGATAGACCAAAACATCATAATGTAGTTGGCACTCGATGGATTTTCAAGAATAAGAAAGATGAGAATGATGTAGTTGTTCGTAATAAGGCTAGACTAGTCGCCCAAGGCTATTCACAAGCTGAAGGCATAGACTATGATGAAACATATGCACCTGTTGCTAGACTAGAAGCCATTCGATTGTTCCTTGCATATGCTGCTTACATGAAATTTACTGTATATCAAATGGATGTTAAAAGTGCATTCCTTAACGGTATTCTTGCGGAAGAAGTGTATGTTGAACAACCCCCAGGTTTCGAAGTCAAAGGTAACCAGGTATACAGATTAAAGAAGGCCTTATATGGACTAAAGCAAGCTCCAAGAGCCTGGTACGATACTCTTTCTCAATTTCTATTAGAAAATGGTTTTACCAAGGGCAAGGTAGATAGAACCTTGTTCAGAAGACAAGAAGGGAAGGACATTTTACTCGTCCAAATTTACGTAGATGACATCATTTTTGGTTCACCTAACAAAAAGCTGAGTGAAAGTTTCTCAACACTCATGCAAAGTAAATTTGAGATGTCTATGATGGGTGAAATGAATTACTTTCTTGGACTTCAAGTAAAACAGACCCCAGAAGGGATTTTCATAAATCAAGCAAAATATACTCGTAATCTACTAGACAAGTATGGTATTAAGACATGTAAATCTTCTGGAGTACCTATGCAATCTACTTACAGGATGGATCCAGACGAGAATGGTAAGTGTGCTGATCAAACTCATTACCGTGGTCTTATTGGTTCATTACTCTACTTAACTGCTAGTAGACCTGATATTGCATTTTCTGTTGATGTATGTGCTCGTTTTCAAGCTAACCCAAAAGAGAGTCATATGGAAACCACTAAAAGGATATTGAAATATTTGAAAGGAACCATCAATCGTGGTATATGGTATCCTTCGAATGATGATTTATCTCTAAGTGGCTACTCTGATTCTGATTTTGGTGGTTGTAGAATAGATAGGAAATCTACATCTGGTTCTTGTCAATTCTTAGGCACAAAACTCATTTCATGGTTTTCGAAAAAGCAGACAAGTGTTGCTACCTCTACTACTGAAGCCGAGTATATGGCTGCTGGTAGTTGCTGTAGTCAATTATTATGGCTTATTCAACAGCTTAGAGATTATAATATTTGTGAATCAAATGTTCCTATTTTCTGTGATAGTAATAGTGCAATTGCCATTACACAAAATCCTGTTCTGCACACACGTTGTAAGCATGTTGATGTGAAACACCATTTCATACGTGATCATGTAGAAAAGAAGGATATTCGCATGGAAAAGATTCATACTGATTTTCAAAGAGCTGATATTTTCACAAAACCATTAGCTGAGGCCCGATTTCATGAATTATGCATCAGTCTAGGACTTATTGATCTTGATCCTACTAGTATATAGCAATGTACTAACCAGACAGGTACAAGCCTAAGAAGAAAGGAGAAATAGACAAGTTACCACAAAAGGCTCAGAGCACTCGTCTACTCACTCAACAGACAGGTAAACAAGGTCAGACAAGTTGACCATCCAACCCGATGAGGAAGCTGGTAAAGCTGAGGGTAATACTAAGGGAATAAACATTTAAGGGGGAATCTATGATTTCTTAAAGAACCTTATGTTGACTCTTAAGTGTGTTAATAGTCATCTTGTTTGATCCTTGACCATTGATTTAGATTGATATTCATTCTAATTATTCTACCCTACTACCTGTATTACATTTAATCTGTCGCACAAGAAAGGACAGGTTTTGTAGAAGTGTTCAATGTTCAAAGAATACAAGCATAGTTGAAGGGGGAACTCATCTTGTGTGCTTTAGTTTACTCGTCTGTTCTGAATAGACTCGAACAGACAAGATAAGTGCTCACTTAAAACCTGAAATACTCTAAGTATTTAACAAAATGAGAATTAAGAATATTATAGTATTTTGATATTTTTTTTGGAAAACCCTAGAACTCGATTTATACACTCCCATTTTAATAAGGTGTATACACCCAGTTCGCGCCAAATTCTATTATTCTAGGACAGATAAGTTCACTCTTCTGTTTTAACCAATAGGAAAGGTGGATTCCAAATTATACAATATCAAAACACATTATTGTCTCGATTCCGTAACTGAATACCAAGAGTCCCAACCGTTGGATCATTTGGTTTCAATCCTCACCATTGATTCAAATATTCAAGTGTTAACAAAACTCAACACTTACACACTACTCATCTAACGATCTCTTACTTCTGTAACTCAACTTTATCGATTACTTGTGATTCTCAATATTTGATTATTACTCAAACTATCACTATGACAATCATCTCAATTTTTGATATAAGGACTAACATGGAAGCTAGGTTCGACCTCGGCAGATTCATATCTGAAAACAAAGTGCATGTTGAACCTTCGGTGTTCTTCAAAGGCAAGCATACTGATGAAAATTTGGAGATCTTAACCAAATGCAGTAGATGTGGCTTGAAACCCTACTTGGAGGCTTTTCCTCGAGTCGTCTTGGAGGAAGAGGTCCTAGAGTTCTATGCCAACGCCACCAGACAAGGAGATATGATTGAATCGTTCCTTGGACGAAATCGGGTGGAAATAACTCGAGAAGCGTTATTTGAACATCTGAGGTTGCCTATTGGAACTATTGATGTGGAAAATTCTGCTATGTGCCACTGGTTCTCATGATTCTGTAACTCTTGTTAAAGCAAGGGTAATGGCTGCCATTTTTGATGGAATTACGGAAGGAAACTGGTTTAAGCTGATTGCAGACCGAATTATGTACTTTGAGAAAAGTGTTCGAGTTGATACTGACACTAGAAATTGGGTGGTGACAAATGTTGTTGGATTTGGAAACAAGTTAAGCATTCTTCTTCCCTTGTTGATGCCAAACAAGACGGAATGGAGTAAAGGAAAACCATTTCATCCGTTGAAATTTTATTTGAAGAAGGAGGCCATGAGGAAGCAAGTTGCTGCTAGGCCATCTGCTCCTAGACAAGTTGAATTGAATCCGATGGATGTGATGCCGTATGCTGGTTCATCTAGTTCTTCAGAAGACAAGTCTAATGATGAAGAATCGGAAGAGGTTGAAAAAGGAGAGTCCAGTGCAGATGACTCAGAAAAGACTCAGTCAGATGGAGAGTCGCAACAAGAGAAGGAGTCGAGTGAACAAATTCCTGAAATGTACACTCTAGTACGAGTTGAATCGCCTACTCATCCAGTCGAGTCGAGTACACAGGTTGGTACTTCTACTCAATCTGTTTCATTTCCTCTCTCTCTCCCGTCTACTTCTGTTCGAACCAAGGCTAGATCACACCGATCTCGGCCTAGACCTATTTCCTCAACCTCACAAGTGCTGACAGCATATCCGCTGAGAGCCAGCCTACCCGAAAACACTCCCAAATTAGATACAACTGATACTCCTACAGTTGTCATACCAAACCAAGCCACATCAACGCCCATTGAAACCATTGCTTTCACTCCCTCTCCCTCACCAGAATATGGTGAACCCCTCAACCCATCTACTGCAGACAAGACGCCAGTTGCCACTGCAACAACTGAGTTGGAGACCCCATCTACTCAGGACCCGTCTGTTGTTAGATTTGATTCCCTGGTTTACTATCCCATGTGTTTGAGAGAGAAGCGTATTCGATCTCGAATGACCAAGAATCTGAAGAGGACGCTCTCAACTATCGAAGTCGACTATGCGTCAGAGCAGTTTGAAATTCTTGTAAGGATATGCACCTGGTTTGCTCTTAAGAAGTCTTCAACAGATGACCTGTTCGAAGTTATTCAAGGAATGGGAGGAATCTCCAATTTTATGGATTGGGAGATGGAACAGAAAGAAAACAGTGGTGTAAAGGATCATTCCGAATTATTTCCGCCAAGAGCCTTGGTTGATCTTGTAAAAAGGCTATTGAAAATTCCTGATGGAATTCTGGTTGAAGAGTTCTCATCTGATATTGGAACTCAGGCTGAGCTACTGGAAGAGGAGTTGAGAGCTGTAACTATTGAAGCTGGAGTTCAAACTTCAGATCAGTCAGAAGATGAGTCTGAAAACTCTGATGATGATGCTTTCAATTTTGGAGTGGAGGATGATGAGTTCATGGATGCCGAAATATTTACAGAAGATGAACTTGTTGAGAAAGTTCAAGAAAAGGGTGTTACTGAAGCTCAGTCATCTACTCACGGTTTTTCTGAAGGATATCTTACAGAATTAAAGTCTGATTTACGAGATGCTGTTCACTCTGCTATTGATGAGTTCTTAAGTTCAAAGGTGAAAGATGTGCTAGTTGAGCAAAATCAGTTGCTTGTTGATTCCTCTAGAGAATTAATTGTTGGAGAGGTCAACAAGATGGACTCAACTTTCCGGGCGGAGTTGTCTGCAGAAGTTGAAAGATTTTTGCAAAAGCAAGTTGAAGTTTCTGAGAAGAGATCTATTTCCTTTGCAAGATCGCTGGCTGAAGAAGCAAGTAAAATGGAAAGACTATACAGAGTAAAGATTGAGATAGCTGATGAGCAAAGGAGAGAAGCACAAGCTCAGTTGGTGAAGTCTCAAGCTATTCTCTCCGAGCTAACAAATCAGAACACTCTTCTACGTCAGTCAGCTACTCATTTCAAAGATGAGTTGGTCATTAACTCACAGAAGTTAGAATCTACTGCTGATCGCCTGGACAAGATGAGTCGGGATCAAACGCATCAAAGGCAGATAGAGCTAGCTGCTGAAGCAATGAAGGAAGCCGTAAAGGAAGAAATGACTCGCTTTACAAGTTTTTTCACTCTTAAGGCTCATGATGAAGCCAAAAAGGGGGAAGAAGCAAGTAGAGAAGGGCAAGTCAGCTTATCTAAGCTGAGTGCTGAACCAGAAGAAAAGGATGCTGCTACTGCTATACAAGAGCTAAGGAGGCCTAAAAGGAGGCTAGTTAAAACGGCAGAGCTAGAGCAAGCTGAAGCTGATGAACTCAAAAGATTGGAGAAGGGCAAGAATGTTGCATCTCCAGAAACTGAAATTCAGACTAGACGGTCTAAAAGGAAGATAATGTTTGAAGAAACAGAAGGAGTTGCTGCAGTTGAGAAGAAGCAGAAGATTGTTGATCCTAATGATGAAAGTCGTTATGCAAGCAAGAAGAAAATAGAAAAACATATTGAAAGACTGCAAAAGCTAAAGGTGAATGAAGAAGAGATGGAAGATCAGTTCATTGACTACTTCATTGACAAAGAGCATCGACAAGAATGGCTCAAAGTGAAGAGGCAATGGGAACTTGATCATTGGATTATTCGAAAATATGGTGAGTCTGAAAGTCCAGATGAGTTGTATGCCATGTTTGACAAATTCATGGAAGGACAGAATAAATTGCTTTGGAATTTGGTCATGAGGATATCAGCCGCTGCAAATTTCAACATTCTGATACCGACCTTTCCAAGATGGAAGACTCCTATGACAAGTTCAGGAAAAAGAGTTGATATTAATCAAATCAAGAAGTTTGAAGAAGAACTGCTAGATAAAGAGAAGATTGAAGATGAAGATTAGGTCAGTCTAATTCACAAGAGACTCCTAGATGCATTCTGTGTTCCAAACCCAGAAGGAGGTACTCTTTCAGATTAGTTCTTGTTTGTTTGATTAGTTTTTTTTGTTATTGAAGTATGTGTAATCTGCTGATCTATTTTGAATGAATGAAAGATAAGTACTATTTGATGTTAGAAGACAAGGTAACTACTTAACTAGTCTACTAATAAGAAAAGATTCAAGTAGTTTTGGCTTCATCAAAAAGGGGGAAATTGTTGGGATATGAATCCTAGAACAAGTCCTAAATGATGAATAAAAGATAAAAGATAAAGTTTTGATAAGCCAAAAGAAGACTTGAATATTTTCTAAGTATTGACTGATCTAGTGTAGTTAAGTTGAAGTTATCTTGTACAGATCAGTAGAATTCAAAAGACAGGTACTAGTTTTTTTTAAGAAGCAAGTATTATTAAAAGATAAGTACGATTTATAAGTACTTCATATCTGTTCATATATGTTTACGTTGATTAGGTTGTTACTGAGCTATTTGAGTGTTGTATAGAGCTCATGTTTTTATATGTAATAGATAGATTCATTGTATAGTTATAAGTTGACTAAGCTTGTATTATAAAAGCTTAATGTAATGTAATAGTCTTGTTAGGATTAGATGATAGGACTAGATTAGTTCTATTGGAAGCCTACTGCACAAGTCAAGTAGAAGACGCAGACTACTACTACTGGACAAGACAGGTGCGCAACTACACAAGACAGGTCAACTTAAAGTTAGTTAAAGAAACGCGTATTGAAGATGAAGTTGAAGAATTAGTTATGGAATAACAAATTAACTGAGGAAACGCGTGGAAGAATAAAAGAATCAGTTAGAAGGTAGTTTTCAAGAAAGGTTGTTACACAACTGAAAGTTCTTGGATTTGAAGTCTATAAATACCCCAAGGTATTCATTGGTTAAAGACTACTGAAATATTGAAAATTACTACTTACGAAAGTTTATTGAAGTTTACTCTCAGAGTTGATTAAAGTTCAGAAAGTGAAGCCAGAAGACAAGTGAAGAATCAAGAAGGCTACTACTGAAGATCAGAGAAGTTTTTAGTTTTGTTTTGTTATTTTCAAGGTGCTAGATACTTGTAAAATTTCTAGTAAGATCGTGGACATATCTGGAGGTATAGTCTGTTGAAGATCTAAGTCTTCTTCTTGGGACTTTAAAGACAGGAACATACACTTGTACTCGATTGGAAGAGTTTAGTGGAAACATCACAACTGGGTTTGTGAGAGTGGATGTAGACAAGTTGTCGAACCACTATAAATCTTGTGTTTGATTAAGTTTACAGTTTTGATTGGTTAAATTGCTTAATTGTTTTAATTACTTAACTGAACTTGACAAGTTGAGTATAGAACAGAGTTCTCGAAAATAAGTTGAGTATAATCTTGAATTGGGCTCATTGATAATTTCGTATTCCGCATATTGTAATTCTGATATATCGAAAGATTTTAGAAAAGTCTATTCACCCCCCTCTAGACATTTTCTTTAGCTTCCCTCGATATTAACTCAACTTAGGGACCTACATATACCATTCTCAATACCATAGTCATGGAACATCTTGCTCAGCCACAAGAGTTGTGTACAGCAGCTTCCAGCAGCTATATACTCAGATTCTGCAGTAGATTGTGAAACACAATTCTGCTTCTTGTTGTGCCATGAAACAAGATTGTTTCCCATGTAGAAACATCCTCCACTCGTACTCTTTATATCATCTATATCTCCAGCCCAATCAGCATCACTGTAGCCTATCAGAATGTTGTTGGTGTCCTTAGTATACCAGATTCCAAGGTCACTTGTACCTGCAACATACTTGATAATCCTTTTCACAGCATTCAGGTGAGATTCCTTTGGATTAGCTTGGTACCTAGCACAAACACACACACTGTACATAATATCTGGTCTACTAGAGGTTAAATACAGTAAACTACCTATCATGGATCTGTAAAGTGTTGGATCAACATCTGTTCCAGCACTGTCTTTGCAAAGTTTCAAAGAAGATCCCATATGAGTTTTCATTGGTTTTGAATTCTCAAGACCAAATCTTTTAACCAAGTTCTTAGCATACTTACTCTGGGAGAAGAAAATACCATCACTGCATTGTTTGATTTGAAGACCTAGAAAATAGTTCAAGTCTCCAACCATACTCATTTCAAATGTTGCAGTCATTGCCTCAACAAATTTACTCAACATTTTATCACAAGTAGAACCAAATACAATGTCATCAACATATATTTGAGCAATTAGTATATCATTTTCAGTGTGCTTAATGAACAAAGTTCTATCTGCCTCTCCTCTAATAAATCCATATTCCAAAAGAAAGTCAGTAAGCCTACCATACCATGCTCTAGGAGCTTGTTTAAGGCCATACAATGCTTTCTTAAGTTTATATACATGATCAGGATACTGTGGATCTTCAAATCCTATAGGTTGTTCAACATATGCTTCTTCATTAAATATGCCATTTAGAAATGCAGCCTTTACATCCATTTGATGAAGTTTAATATCAATAAAACATGCAATAGCTAGCAGTAATCTAATAGATTCTATCCTAGCAACAGGTGCAAAAGTTTCATCAAAATCGACTCCTTCAACTTGGGTGTAACCTTGTGCTACTAACCTAGCCTTGTTCCTAACAGTATTACCAGATTCATCAGTTTTATTCTTGAATATCCACTTTGTTCCAATGACATTAGTATGACTAGGTCTAGGAACAAGTGTCCACACTTCATTTCTTTCAAACTGACCAAGTTCTTCATGCATATCATTAATCCAGTTTTCATCAGTTAAGGCTTCTTTAGCACTCTTAGGTTCAATTTCAGATAAATAGCATTCAGCATTTACAACATTACACATAGAAGACATGCATATTGTTCTTACCACATCTACCTTGTTTGATCTTACTCTTCCTCTTGTTTGCACTCCAACTGTAGCATCGCCTATGATCTGGTCAGAAGGATGACTTTTGCCTATTCTTGAAGAAGGATTCGTTTTGGGAATGTACTGATCATTCTGTGAATTTACAGCTGACTGTTCTGTAGATGTTGACCCAGATGTGTTAACATTTGGTGCAACATTTTCAGACTTCAGTGTATTCTCAGAAGTGTCAGTAACCTGTGATACATCTTCTTCATCCTTGTCATCTGTAAGACCTTTATCATCATCAAACACAACATTAACAGATTCTTGAACAGTGTTAGTTCTAAGGTTATAAACTCTATAAGCTTTACTATTTCTAGAATAGCCTAAAAAGAAACCTTTATCACTTTTAGAATCAAACTTATGAAGTTGATCCCTATCATTCAGAATATAACACACACAACCAAATACATGAAAATATTTCACATTAGGTTTTCTGTTGTTCAAAATCTCATAAGGTGTTTGATTAGTACCAGAACGAATAAAAACCCTATTAATAATATGGCATGCAGTATTCAATGCTTCTCCCCAGAATTTCTTAGCAAGACATTTGGATGTAAGCATAACTCTAGCCATTTCTTGTAAAGTTCTATTCTTTCTTTCAACAATTCCATTTTGTTGTGGAGTTTTAGGAGATGAATATTCTTGCAAGATACCCTTTTTATCACAAAAATCATTAAACATGTTGTTTTCAAATTCCCTACCATGATCAGTTCTAATACGGCCAACTTTCAAGTTAAACACATTTTTGAACCTCTTATAAAGAATTTTAAATGCAGCAAATGCTTCAGATTTGTCTCTCAAAGACTCTACCCAGGTATATCTAGAAAAATCATCTACCACAACTAAGGAATACCTCTTTCCTCCAATGCTTTCAGTTTCCATAGGACCCATCAAATCCATGTGCAGTAATTCAAGGCATCGATGTGTAGTACAATGTGACATCATTTTGTGTGACATTCTTATCTGCTTACCTTTTTGGCATGGTCCACATACAGTGGTGTTGTGAAACCTCAGTTCTGGAATTCCTTTTACTGCATCTGCTTTGATTAGCTTTTTCATTGCTCTGTAATTTGCATGACCCAATCTTTGATGCCATAGAACATTTTCATCATGTTTTGACAAGTTACACATATTTGTTCCAATAAGATAGCAATTATCAGCTGACCTAGTACCAGTCATGACACAAACTTCATCTTTATTAAGAACATAACATGAATTTTTATCAAATTTCACATGCAAATTATCATCACAAAGTTGACTAATGCTAATCAGATTTGCAAGTAAGCCATCAACATGTAATACATTTTTAAGCTTAGGAAAACCTTCAACATTCAAAGTTCCTTTACCAACAATCTTTCCTTTAGAACCTCCACCATATGTAACACTACCACTATTCAAGGTCACATAATCAGATAAGAAATCAATTCGTCCTGTCATATGTCTAGAACAACCACTATCAAAGTACCACAAATCAGGTAGACATGCTTTTAAGGAGGTATGAACAACATTACAGGTAGCTTTTGGTTTCCATGCAGATTTCAAAAACTGTTTACCAGGATGTGACAGTTTCTTATGCAGCATTTTCAAATTTTTCTGTTCTTCAAACAACTTTATACAGTAAGGACGAATGTGACCAATTTTGAAACAGAAATGACAGATATACTTTCTCTTAACCTTGTGAGACTCTGTTTCTGCAGATGTTGCACCAGATGTGTCAACATTTGCCTTAACAAATTTCACAGGTTTTCTAAATTTATCAAAAATAGAAGCAGTAGTACCATCATAACCTAAACCATGATTATTAGACTTACCAGTAGCTATAGCATTATTTACCTCAGAAGCACTCTTGGAATATTTCTTGAAACATAAAGTAGAATTTATCAAATTCTCCTTTAAGTTACAGATTTCCAGATCTCTTTTGGTAAGAATAACTTCTAGCTTGGTGATTATGTCTGTCAAATCCTCATTCCTTTTATTCAGAGAATCAAGGGTGAGTTTCTGATTCTTCCAATCATCTAACAGCTTTTGGTATTCATTGTCATCATTCCTTTTTCCTGCATCATCAACTAAACCATTAAAACAGTTCAAATTTGGGTGACTCTGTTCTGATGTTGCTGTAGATGTTGAAGCATCAGGTACAACATCAGAATCTGTTTCATCCAGATCATCATCTGAGGAATCATTATAATCAATTCTGGTAAAATTAGAATATTCATTCTGATTTAATTCATCAAGATCATCATTAGAATCATCACTCAAGGTAGCAGTAAAATTCAATTTTTGCTTAAGTCTAGTATTGACACATTCATTTGCATAATGGCCATAACCAGAACAAGCATTGCATTGAACTGATTTTCGAAATTCAGGATCATACCTTGGTTTACCTTCACTCTTTGATAGTCTTGGTGTGAATTGACCTTTCCTCCTTTCTGGTTGAGGTGTTGATGTGTTGATTTGAATCTTAGGCTGAATGTTGCTAGATTTGTTCACAGATTTCTTAAGAAACTTATTAAAGTGCTTAGTAAGTAAGGCAATGTTGTTAGGATCCTTGAGACATTCATCAAGCAATTCTTCATCCGAATCAACTTCAGTAATGATAGGTTGAATCTCAGAAATGTTTGATGTTTCTCCTTTAAAAACCACAACTTTCTTATCAGCATCATTTTCATCAACTTGATTAGTGTTTATTTCATATGTTCTAAGAATACTCACTAACTCATTTTGACTTAATGTATCTGTATTTTTTGCCTCTTCAATAGCACAAATTTTAGCATCAAATCTTTTAGGAACAGATCTTAATATCTTATGAACTACTCTAACATTAAAAATAGGGTCACCAAGAGAATGTGATTCATTGATTATCTCACTTAACCTTTCATCTTCCTTCATTCGGAGATTCTCAAATTTTGTCCCCAACATTCGAAGTTTAGTCCTTCGAACACTGTCTGAACCTTCACAATGCTCTTGCAACCTGTCCCATGCATCTTTAGAAGTAGAACAATTAGATATAATTTTAAACATTGAAACATCAACAGAAGTAAAAATAGCATTTAAAGCTTTAGAATTGTAGCTTGCTGTTGTTATTTCATCAGCCGTCCAATCAACTTCTCTTTTGAGTTGAACTTCACCATCTACGTCTGCTGGTCTTTTTGGAGCTTCCCAACCTGTAAGTACAGTCCTCCAAGCACGTTCATCAATTGACTTGATGTACATACGCATCTTAGGCTTCCAATAAGAATAATTCGAACCATCTAAAACGGGTGGCCTAAGTGCAGTGGATATGTGATGTGTTTCCATTGCTAAACTAAACTAAAAACACACTTGACCAAAGATCTAACCTAGTGTTGTCAGGTATCAGCTCTGATACCAACTGAAAGTGTGGTGTGGGGTGTATAGAAGTGTTTAAGTATAAGTAGATAAATGTTGCACAGAATGTTGAGACAAATAGTGCAACACTGACTCTAACAGAATATCAGAAATTAAGATTCACAGCGGAAGACTTGAAACACTAAAAACAAAAGAAACACAATGGAAATACTTTTAACATAGATTTTATAAATAAAAATCTATGTCTGCCTTATGGCGTAAAATCAATACTTATCTTCAAGTACAAATGTTGTGTGAAATGTTACAACAATAACTTTCACAACGAAACTATAAACGAGGCAGGTGCCAAGTCTAGAAAACGAACTAAGTGTATAAATTATACACTGTCGAAATGCCTAGTCTATGTAATGATTACACTCTCAATAGATAAGAAGACACACAGTCATACAGGTGGTATACAACGTATGAACTAAAATGTAGAACTATTGGCCACAATTTCCTAACAGGGATGAACGCTCGGTCTAGGATATTGATCGAATAGAGCACACTGAATTATGAAGCCTTCAATGGGTATTTATAGATGTGGGATACGAATTCTAAAGGCTTCCACATTGAGGTCCTATTTTTTAGGAAACTCAACTTCCACAACTTCCATGATCTTTCTAGATCCTTCTAGCATGCTCCAGGTCGTTCCAAATGCATCTAGGCTGTTCTAGCATGTTCTCCAATATTCTGGAATCTTCCAGGTTCCAGATCCTTGTAGAAGCTTCTAGATCCTGCCAGAAATGCGACAACATTTAGATCAACATTTAATGTAGCATTTCAGAAAAGACTTAGAAAAAATCTCGGAAGGTCAAATTCAGATGTTGTTGATAATGTTAAGACATTTAAGAATTAACAACATCTACAGTAGTGCATTTTGTCATATCGGGTATTTCTGACATATGAAGTATGGAAAAAATGCAAATCACTTATGAATCAGAAACCAATAAGCACTACTGTTGAGAGTATATCCAATAAAGATACAATTGAATGTCTTAGGGCCAATTTTCACTTGTTTAGGAAGTGGTACTTCTACCTTAGCCAAACACTCCCACACTTTGAGGTATTTGTACAGTGATTTGCGTTTTTTCCATACTTCATAAGGAGTCTGTGTTAGAATTATTGTAGAAATCCCTTATAATTAGCTTTTGTGATTAGCAAATTAATTACATAATATGTATGGAAAAGAGTATAATTAGGGAGTGATATTGCGTGTATTTTGGTTCCTTTCTGTATAAATTATTACCTCCATGGTGAGAAGAATACACAGAAATGATCAAATCAATTTCCTAGAATTCTACATGGTACCAGAGCGACAGAGCCTAACACAAAATTTCTTCCTCCATAATTTTTTTTTTCCTGATCATTCCTGAAACAAAGGTCTGATCATTGCAGAAGAAAAATCCAAAGTTATCCCAACAAACCAAACCGTGAGTTCAATGGAATCACCCAATCACAATAACTTACCTTTTGAGTTTCGATTGATAGACGACGCCCAATCAAGATGAACTATTCCAAAGATCTCAAGACACGGCAAGATAAAATTACCAAGGATCGACTGTATGATTTTCTTGCTGGATTAGACCTGGAGTTTGATTCTGTTTGGAGCGATCTACTTCGAACCAAGTCGATCCTAGGGATTGAAGAGTGCTTCAATATTATTAGGCAAGAGGCTCAACGTCAACTGACGATGCTTGAGAAAAAGGACATTGTTGATGTAACATCAATGGCAATGGTATCCAAAACCACCCAATCCAATTTCCTCAATCATCGAGCAACTGAGGAAGCAGAAAAAGACAAGTTACGATGCAGCCATTGCAACGGAACTCGTCACACCAAAGATACCTGTTTTGAAATCCACGGCTATCCAGATTGGTTTATGGAGAGAAGGAAGCAAAATAAAGAAAAAACCAACAAACAACCGGCCCAAGCAAGAGTAGCCAATGCAATTGATGCAGTCCCAGGTGTAGCTGTTGTGGGGACACATCAAACTGGTGATACGGAGTCTAAGGAATTGCTCTCCCTCATCAATCGTGTGTCATTTGATGATTCTACTACCCTATGTAAAAATGACATGATTCACGATAAACATTGGATCATTGATTCGGGGGCCACTAACCATATGACATACAACAAGGATCTCTTTCGACATATGAGTTCACCTGTCAAGGATAGTGTTATAACAGCGAACGGGGAGTCTACAATAGTTACTGGAGCGGGATCCATATCTCTTACCCCTACACTCCCACTACATAATTGCTTACTTGTTCCTTCATTATCAAATAATTTGTTGTCAGTCAACAGATCAATTAGATTGTGTCGTACTAATGTTCCCTAACTTTTGTTTACTTCAGGATATCCGAACTTGGACGATCATTGGGCGTGGTACTAAAAGGAAGGGGTTGTACTATGTTGACGACATTGCAGCAGGACATGCTCATCAAGTTGACAGCCACAATAGCAATAAGATGAAGAATATTTGGTTGTGGCATCGTCGGCTAGGTCATGCTTCTTTTGGTTATTTAAAGAAATTATTACCATCATTATTTTAGAATCCTCCCTTAAGTGTGATGTTTGTGTAATGGCTAAGAGTCATCGTACCTCATATTCTCTAAGCAGTAATAAAAGAACAAATTTATTTGAATTAGTTCATTCTGATGTATAGGGGCCTGCACCGATTACTACTCAATCAGGGGTTCGTTGGTTCATTATTTTCATTGATGATTGCACCCGAATGACTTGGTTATATACAATGCATCACAGGAGTGATGTATGTGGCATTTTTAAAACCTTTTTCCACATGGTTCATACTCAATATTCTCTACCTATTAAAATTGTGTGTTCCGATAATGGTGGAGAGTATCTTAGTTCTGAACTCTCAATTTTTTTCCGTGACAATGGTATCTTTCATGAGACTACTTGCCCACAAACTCCCCAACATAATGGTGTGGCGGAGCGAAAAAATAGGCACATACTTGAAATCACTAGAGCCCTTCTTATTGGTGGTCGTGTTCCTCAGAATTATTGGGTAGATGTTGTTACATATGCAGTTTATCTCATGAATCGAATGCCATCACATATTATTTCCTTTCAAACTCCTCCAGAGGCATTAACTAAACATGTCCAGATTCCTTCTTACTTACAATTGGATCCACGAATTTTTGGGTGTGTAGCATATGTACATATTAAAAAAGACAAACGTACTAAGCTAGATACATGTGTTGTGTGTTGTGTGTTTCTTAGTTTCCATCCTCACCAAAAAGGTTATAGATGTTACCACCCTTCAACTCACCACATGTATGTTAGTATGGATGTAACTTTATCAGAAACTGAATACTTCTTTAGCCCGAATCAATCCGTCAGGGGGAGCTCTAATCCATCCACCTCTAGCCTTCAAGGGGAGCCAAACTTTTATTCGTATAGGTGGATTGATCTTCCACAACCACCTGATATTTATACAGAAATAAAAGTTGGAGAATCTGAGCAAATTGGAGGCGAAACTCCTTCCTCTCCTCAAGTACACTCTCAAGGTCCAACGGATATTCTTGAGGTAAGTGGTTCTTCAACCCCTTTACTAAATGTACCTTCTTATTCATTGCCTCCTAGACAAAATCGTGGAAAGCCTCCTGACAGGTACTCTCCAGATGGAAAAGCAAGATATGCCATCTCACGATATATTTCTACACATAGGCTTTCACCACGACATCAAGCATTCGTGAACCAGATGGAAGGTATAAAAATTCCTACTACGGTTGAGGAGGCTCAGAAGAGTCCAAAATGGGTAGAGGCAATGCTAGTTGAAATGGATGCACTAAACAAAAATGGTACATAGAGTGTTGTCCCACTTCCACATGGAAAAACTCAAGTGGGTTGCAAATAGATTTACACAATCAAGAACAAGGCTGATGGGACAATAGACCGGTACAAGGCAAGGCTAGTAGCAAAAGGGTACACACAATCGTATGGTGTTGACTACCAGGAAACTTTTACTCCAGTTGCAATGATGAAAACTGTTAGGGTGTTGTTGTCATTGGCGGCCAATTTTGATTGGCCTTTGAAGCAATTTGATGTAAAGAATGCATTTCTGCATGGAAATTTGAAAGATGAAGTGTATATGCAGCTTCAACCAGGTTTTGATACTGCGCAATCGAGTGAAAAAGTGTGTAGATTGCATAAAGCATTGTATGGCTTAAAACAATTACCAAGTGCGTGGTTTGGGAGATTCACTAATGCAATGAAAAAAATGGGTTATCATCAAGTAAACTCAGATCACACCTTGTTCATCAAACGAAATGTTGGTAAAGTTTCATTGCTTATTATTTATGTTGATGATATGATTGTAACAGGTGATGATGTAGATGAAATAAAAAGACTGCAAGGACATTTGGCATCTGAGTTTGAAATAAAAGATTTGGGAGGATTAAAATATTTTTTGGGTATTGAAGTTGCAAGATCGAAAGACGGTATATATTTGTCTCAACGAAAGTATGTATTAGATCTTTTAACTGAAACTGGTATGTTGGATTGCAAACTAGTGGAGACTCCTATTATTCAAAATCATCATCTTACCATTTACCCAAATCAAGTTCCAACTGATAAAGGGAGATACCAACGGTTGGTGGGAAGATTAATCTATTTACCTCACACATGACCGGACATTGCCTATGCAGTCAGTGTGGTAAGACAATTTATGCATGCTCCAAGTGAAGACCACATGGCTGCTGTAATGAGAATTTTGTGTTATCTAAAGAGGGCTCCATGGAAAGGGCTGATTTTCAGAAGGTATGGACAAATGGACGTGAAAGCATACACCGATGCAGATTGGGCAGGAAATATCACTAATCGGCGTTCCACTTCTGGCTACATACTTTACATTTGTGGTTGGAAATCTTGTCACTTGGCGAAGCAAGAAACAAAATGTGACAGCCAGATCTTCTGTAGAAGCAGAATACAGAGGCATGATTAATGGAATATGTGAACTGATATGGCTTAGGGTCTTACTCAGAGATATAGGCTTCAAGCCTAATGAGCCTATGTTGTTGTATTGTGATAATCAAGTTGCTCGAGAAATAGAAAAAAATTTCGTTCAACATGATCGAACAAAACATATTGAAGTGGACATGCATTTTATCAGGGAGAAGTTTGATCAAAAATTTGTGGACATCCCATTTGAACGATCAAATGAACAGTTGGCTGATATCTTAACACATGTTGTTACTGCTGAAGTTTTTCAAAAATCATTGGACAAGTTAGGCTTGAACGATATATTCAAGCCAACTTGAGGGGGAGTGTTAGAATTATTGTAGAAATCCCTTATAATTAGTTTCTGTGATTAGCAAATTAATTCCATAATATGTATAGAAAGGAGTATAATTAATTAGGATTGATATTGCGTGTATTTTGGTTCTTTTCTGTATAAATTATTACCTCCATGGCGAGAAGAATACACATAAATGATCAAATCAATTTCCTAGAATTCTATAGTCTGGTCCTTAGTTTTGTGTGAAATTTTATTTAAAATGTGGTTAGCCGACATAATGGCTTCCCCCCACAAGTTCCGAGATAAACCCGAGCTGATCAACAAAACGTTCATCATCTATTTTAGTGTTCAATTTTTCCTTTCCGCAACACCATTCGACTGAGGTGAGTGAGGGACTGTCGTTTGATGTATTGTGCTTGATTCAACACATAATTGTTCAAGCAGAACTACGTACTCTCCACTTCTATCACTTCAAATTGATTCTCTATTTCATTTTTATAAAGTTTAAAAGCCTTTATAGCTTCATCCTTACTTCATAAAAGATAAACATAGCATAATCTAGTACAATCATCTATAAAAGTAATAAAATAATTTTTCTCACCTCTAGTTTGTACAAATTTTAAACCACATATATTCGTGTGAATTAAGAGTAGGGGGTTTTGTTCCTTTAAACTGATTTAAATGGTAATTTAGCCATTTTTGCTTCAGCACAAATTTCACATCTTTTGGATGTATCAACTTTATCAATTTTAAGTAAATCAAGATTTACTAAACGTTTTATAGCTTTTAAATTAACATGTCCTAATCTAAATGTCATAAAGAGGAACAATCAACGATATAAGCAGAAGAAGATGCAATTTTATTAATAGCGTTTGTGCCTTTACGGCTTACAACCATGATACTCACTTTGAACAACCCATTCTCGAGATAACCTTTCCCAAGAAATTGTCAAAACTTACTCAGTACAATCTTGTTAGACTCAAACACTAATTTAAACTGATGGTTAACTAAAAGTGACCTGGAAATCAAGTTCTTTCGAATGTATGAGACATGCATCACATCCTTTAGTGTCAGCTCCTTCCCCGACGTCAACTTCAGCACAATAGTTCCAACTCCAGCCACTTCAAACGAGGCTTGGTTTCTCATAAACAACTTTCTCCCCTCAGTAGGAGCATAAGTGGAGAATGCAGTTTTCTTCGAGCAAACGTGGTAGGTGGTACCAGTGTCCACCATGTTGACTTCAGTCATTACTGCAGATATATCCAGATCCGCGAGGTTCACAGAATCCTACACTGTTTGCTTCCCCTTCTCTTTGTCATCACGGCGAGGTTGACGACAGTTGCTAGAACGATGGTTAGGCTTACCACAGTTGTATCAGTTTTCCATAAATTTTTTCTTAGCAAGAGCAGGACTTTTCCTCTTAACGACAAATTCGTTGGGGCGTTTTCCCTTCTTTGATGGACCAGTATTCTCCATCAAATTGTCCTTGGCCTCAACTGAGGAGGTAGGGAGTTTTCCCTCTCTCTTCGTGGACAGTCAACAAACTTGAAGTCGAAGTACGTTGAGGTTCAAAGAACCTGGCAGACGAGTTTGAAATTCAAAATTCAGATAAGAATTCTATAACGTTTTGGATCCTTAAAAATTCACATATACAAAATAATAATTAAGTGTTCAGGCTTGACCCATATCCGAATGGGCCTCATTCTGGGTTTGTTGGTCTACCACCATTTCTGGCAATAAGATAATTGAACTTTGACTTAGCTTCAACAGTTGCCTCGCAGTTCTCAATAGATTCATGCTTTAAAGAGCTTTTATCTTTATCATTTACATAGGTGTTTGAACTGAAGTACCTTCAGCTTGAGAAGAATTTGAAGATGAACAGTTGACTTGCTTACTAGCTTGCTTTTCAGTTTAATTGTTAGCTTCCATACTTATTCCCTTCTTTTCCTTAGAAGTCCTAAAGTAGCTGGCCATATGTACCATAGCAATATCAGCTCGATTAATGCCTACTACTTTTAGATCAACAAGGTTCTTCTCTTCTATTAGCTCATTGTGAGCTTTAAAGGGTTCATTGAACTTTTCTTCAAGAGCACGAAATTCATTAGTTTCCAGAGCATGAGTTTCAAGCATTCCCTTGTGCACATGTTTCAAGAATTCATACTTTCATTTGAGATGTTCAAGCGTCCATTCATAGAAACTAGCTCAGAGTCTACTTTCGACTTTTGCTCTTTCAGTTGACAAATTTTAGCTCTCAAAGCCATAGTCTCCTCTTCTACTTCACTGTAGGCTTCTGTTGCCAGTCTTACATCAATCTTCAGTTGTTCACAAGTGAACTGAAGATGATTCTTAGAGTCGATATCAAATGAGTTACACTCGTCTATGTGTGAGGAACTAGAAAAGCATAATGAAGGTGGTTTAGAGTTTACCTCTTCTTCGATGGCCATGAAGCCGACATCTGGAACATCAGGCTCTTCGTCTTCAGATAAGAACCTTGATACACCTAAACAAGGTAGATCATCAACATAATCACTATCTTCATCAACTACCATGGCTCTTCTCTAAGACATCCTCCGGTCTCTTCTAGCTTTCATTTCCTCTCTTTCTTTGGGAGTCAAATCTGGACAATCAACACTAAAATGTCCAGGTTTGTTACATGTATAACATAAATCTTCACCTTCCCTAGAGCTTTTGTTGGGTGTAGTATCTCGTTTGCTACTGCTCCTTCGATTAGACGATTCTTCTTTCCTATAAGAGTTAGGCTCATATCTTTTTCGCTCTAGAGTCCTTTCTGATCGGTCCCTGGACTTATATGACGTGCTCTCACCTGCTTGGTTAACCTTCTTATTCTTATAATCTTTATAGAAGCGCTTATACTTACCATGTTGAGTATTTAGCTTATCAAATCTCTTCATCATCAATGTTATATGTTCCTCCTTCAGATTAAGATCAGATTCGTCCTTCTCTTCTCTCACACTAGAAGCTTTGCCTGATTAGCTAGCTTCTCTTGCAGCCACTAAAGATTTAAAAGCAACAACTTTAGAACAAGATGAGGATGGTATATGTTCTTCTCCGTCTATCAGCTTAATTGTTAGGTTTGTCTACTGATCCGAGTTTAGGGTAAGTGTCAAGTCTTATGACATTCCCTTTGTCTTCCGGTGTAAGTACTTCCTCTTATCATGAATATTTTCTAAGTGTTAAGGGTGATCAGTCGACTTAGTCCATATCAGCTGGCATCTTCAATCGGCTTATTTCGTTATGTGACTCTCAACTGATAAGGTATACAAACACCTTATCATCTAATATCACTTATGGACTTCTCTTCAATTTTCAAGGTCTTCTAGTCTTCTACTCTTGAGCAAACGCGTGTTAATCCAAATATGGTCTTAGTTGATATACATACAGTTGATACCATACAATTAGTTGCATATACAACTCAACTTTATCCTATCACATTACAAATAACTTACTACAACTAATTACATATTTTGGCCATCAAAACTATTACATATATCATTACAATACTAGGGTCGGGTAGATGAATATCCCAACAAATATAAATAGTTGATAGATATTTTATACTACTCTCTTCTATACAAAATATATGTTATTTTTATAGATCAACGCAATGCATGTATATTAAGAAAATATTTAGTTTCTCATTTTTTCCCTAATAAATGATTGCATTTCTCATCAAAACAACAAGAAATTTATCTAAGTAATTATTGATTAAGAGAAAATTTGGAAAAAATACAATTAATTTACATTAAAAAGGGCAAAATGTCATATAATTTGCAAAGAAAATGAAAACATGAAGACAAAATTATATAAAAAACTATCCAAAATTAGAATTTAGGTGGGAAGAAAGTTGGGTGGAGTACAAGTTAAGGTAATCAAGAATTTGATCATTTGATTCCATTTCTTTAAATGCAACTATGAGGGTGAGTCTTGTGTAGACTCAAGTTCATATAAGAACTTGAGTTGACATTGACATTTTTTTTTTGTTAATTAATTTTTTTTATATGGTGTTGTACTTTTTAATTGTAGCGATCGACTTACACTTTCAAATAATATTTTCAGTTATATTGACTTACACTTTTTAGTAATGTTATATTGCACATTTTAGTTATATGGTGTTTCACTTTTCAATTGTAGTGTCTTACACTTTACAATAATATTTTCATTTATAGTGACTTACAATTTTTATCAATATCGTGTTACACTTTTCAGTTATAATAACTTATATTTTTCATTAAAAATTGTAAAATTGGCTTGCACTTTTCAGTAATATTGTGTTGCATTTTTCAGTTATAATAACTTACGTTTTTCATTAATATTGTGTTGCCCTTTTTAGTTATACTGACTTGCACATTTTAATAATATTGTGTTGCATTTTTCAGTAATATTGTGTTGCACTTTTTAGTTATAATGACTTACACTTTTCATTAATACTGTGTTGCACTTTTCAATTATAGTGACTTGCATTTTTTAATAAAATATAGTGTTGTACTTTTTAATTATAATGACTTACATTTTTTATTAATATTATGTTACTTTTCAATTATAATAACTTCCGAGAAAAAAAAGTCAAACTCGAGTTTTGAGACCCACCCAACTAAGAGTGGCATGTGCATGGTTGACAACTAATATTTTATTAACATTGAATTAGTAAAAAATGTAAAAAAAAAAAAGTCAAACTCGAGTTTTGAGAACAATCCAACTAAGAGTGGCATGTGCATGGTTGACAATTAATATTTTATTAACATTGAATTAGAACTGCTTAAACCGTGCATCAAGTTGGACGTGCTAGCCTAGCTAGCTGTATTAATATGCCTGCATGGCTGCATCCCTTCACAATATATATATAACCTACACCAAAAAGAACGAGGCTCTATCTCAATTGATCTACCTACTAAATCAACTTTTGATATATAGCATGGCAAATGTTAAAGTTGTACTTGTTGCGTTTTTCTTGATTTCAACAGGTATGTTTAGTTCTTGGTTACATGAAAACTTTAACAACTTTTTTTTTTTTTTTTTACGTCTCGCAATAACTTCCACACATTTAAAATGACAAACATTTTATATACTCTATCCTCACAATATTTTCAATTTTACACAAATGTTTGTCCAAAAACATACACACAAGTTAACTCATTATTTTACTTTATACATAAAAGTTTACAAAATTACCCTTTAAAACTTTACTTATCAATTATCATTACACTTTCTTAATATTTTGTACTTGCAGTTATGCTATCTCCAAAGATAGTTGGTGCGAGAAAAGAACTACTACAATTTGATTGCCCAATATCATGTAACACTGATAGAGAGTGCATAGTGGCTGGTTGTAAAACCAACAAATGCATACTTTCTAATATTGACATGGAAGGAATTTGCGGCAGAGGTTAATTGAGGTTGCGGATTCTCAATTATTTTATTGCAGAATTTGCCAACTATATATCTAATCATTTTATTCTTCTATAATGCTGAATATTTAACACAGAATATATATATATATATGTTATGGTAGTACTAGTGTTGATTGTGGTAATTATTTCTCTCATTCCCGGCCATACTTGTTTACCCATTTAATCCGAACACAAATTTTAATGTAAAATTTATGCGAAGTAGTATTTAAATTGATAAAGTAGCTACTAAAAAAATTCATTTCACCGTTTGTTGTACATAATTTTCAGATTCAACGATTTCAATTTAAAAAATAAAAAATTCATATTTATATATTTTACAGTTTCCTAAAATTTTATACTGTATTATTTTATATTTTTGTATCCAGGCCCAGACCTCTTAACCAAAGTGTGGTCATGGGTTCTTTCTATGTTTTTTTCACTTTTTAATAATAATGCATTTACATGTAGTACTACTCCCCCCGTCCATGAAATGTAGTTCCATTGGAGTGGGGCACATGTTTTAAAAAAAATGTAGATAAAGTAAGAATATTGTAGGATATTGTGGCCATTTGTGGGGTCCATTGTGAATAAAGTGATTGTTTGTGAATAAAGTTGATGGCAATTTGAGTAATTAAGTGATGGTTGAAGGGTGATAGTTTATGAGACTATATTTTGTTTGTGAATAAAGAATATAAGACAAGTGAGACTATTTTTCATGGATGGAGGGAGTATAATTTTGAGTATATCTATAATACATTTAAAATCCCACATTTTTAATCATTTCTATGAGATAACCCACTATTGACGTTTTATAACCCACTACGAGGATTAAAATTATTTAGTTCCACTATGACTTTCATTTAAGGATAATCTTTTTTTATTCCAACAATAGTTTGTAAAACAGAGTTGTTTATTAATTATATATTTTATATGATATGTTGATTATATTTGGTTTGGTATGTGTGATATTCTTTGATATTCTATAACATGAAATTAGATAGTCAGGGACTATTTACAAGCCGCCTGAGACCATAAAATAAAAGTTGTCCTCAGATGTCACTAGAGTCATTAAAACAACCTTGACAAGGTCTGCAATACTAAAAAAAATAAAAAAAATGCATATGAGATAGTTCAAGTATGGTATACATTTATGTTTTTTACTATTTACTTGATATTTTTTACTTTAAACAACGTGATCCGTCTGAGAGTGTGATAGCATACTCACCATTTTTTTAACATTTTACAGGTTAAGGAGTGACGAGGATATGGAATGGATGCATGTCACCTAGTTATACTATATCAATAAGAACATGAACTAAATTATTTTCCTTCCAAGTTTTTCGATTCCGTGTAGTAATTCTTCTATTTCTGTATTAATTGGTCTGTTAAGTTTGATTTTCATTTGAGATGTTTGATTTATGTTAAATTTATTTATTACTACATTTTTTTAAGCAAAAGTTTTAATTAATTTATTTATATATGTCAACATAAAATTAAATTAAATTCATGCCTTTTCATGTTTTATTATTGTCAACCATTTAGAAATATGTATGAAGGCGTGATTGATATAACTGAATGGAATGAAGTAATGAATATGATGAAAACTTGAATGAAGAAACATAAGAATGATCATTTGATATTGGCAATTAAATATAAGTGTTGTATGAACTTATATTAGTGTTATAATTGATTTTAAAATTTTATTATATCTTAATAATAATGTATACTTAGTAATATATATTTAGTACTCCCTCTATCCCAGTGTTACTTTCATATATAGGTAGATGAACACACATATTAAGAAAGTCTAAAAATGAGTGAAGTTTTGAGGGGTGATTTTATAAAACTTTATGTATAAATTAAGTAAATAAATGAGTTGACTTTTGTGTATATGTGAAGAAAAAGTAATGGCATTTGTGTAAAATTAAGAATATTGTGAGAGTGGTATTTATAAAGAGTTTTTCATTTTAAAAGTGTGAAAGTTATTGTGAAACGTTCCAGAAAAAGTGTGAAAGTAACTGAGACGGATGGAGTATTATTTAGATTTTCCGATGAGCATAGGGACCCCAAAGCTCTTCTTTCCTCTCAACTGAAACATTTCTGCCAATTCCGACTTGTCGAAATTTACTCTTTAACTAGCTAGAAGCTTTTTCATAGATTGTGATGATGCTTTTTTACTTTGTCCACTTCACATTGGGATAAATTAAGTCGAAATCGTTAGGGAAGTTTGCGACAATTAGTACATACTCACTCGTATTCAAAATATATGTCATGTTAAACTCATACATACATATTAAGAAAGGGTGGGGCTAATAACACCCCATAAAATGTTATACACACCCCAAATGTTAAACACACCCCATTAAAATTTAAAATTCAATTTTTATTACTATACACACCCCAATTATTTCCTATTTACCCTTCAACCCTCTTAACTAATAAAAATTAACTAAATCTTTAAAAACATATAAAATTTAAAATTTAATTAACCGAAAAAATCAATAACACAATAAAATTACGTGTAAACGTTGAAAATATTTTAAAAAATCAGCTAAATTTTAAAAATCATTTAAAAATGAAACAATCAATTAAAAAAATTAAGAAAATGAAAAAATAATAATTAAATCTAAATAAAATCTGAAAAATAAATCAAATAAAATAAAAAACCGATTTTTTTTAATTAAATAAATTAATAAAGAAAATCAACTCAATATTAAATTAAAAAATAAAATCTTTAAAAATAAATAAAGCTAAATAAAATTAAAAAATTTCAACCAAATTTTAAAAAATAATTAAATCAATTATATTTTTAATATTTATAATTAATTTAATTAATTTTTAAGATTTAGTTGATTTTTAAATTTTTTAGATTTTATTTATCATTATTTGAATTCTTAATTTTAATTGATTTTTAAATTTTTTATTTGAATAATTTATTTTTTTATTTTTTAAAAATATTTATTTTTTTTAGATTATTTTTAAAAAATATTTGATTTATTTAAATTAATTATTTTTTAAGATTCTATTAATCTTTTAAAATACTTTTCAGATTTTAATTACATTTTTTAAGATTTTTTCAATTTTTAAAAAAATATTATCTTTAATTTGTATAAGGGTTACTTAGTCATTTTACAATTACCTATTTTTATTTTTAAAATGATGGGGTGTGTATAACATGTTTTGGGGTGTTAGTAGCGATACCCAATTTGACTTCTCATTTTACCCCTAATTAATGCTTATAATTTTCATTAAAAAAATATATGTATGTAAATATTTATTAATCTTAAGGATAAATTTGTAATAAATGCAATTAATTTGCATTGAAAAGTGCAAAACGACTTATATTTTGCACAAAATAATAGTATGCAATAATAAGTAATAATCAAAAGCAAGTAAAGGCACACAAGGAAGTATAGTGGTTCAGACAACTCATCCTACGTCCACTCTCACAACTCACCTATGAAGTTTCTTCCTTAAACCAAAGGACTTGTAGTTTTACGTCCCAGAAATAAGACGTTGAGCTCGATACATTATGCGTGCAGTTGGTTCTACACTTCTACTTATTATCGTGAGAACAAATACTTTTACAACAGGTTCGTTTACAAAAAAAACTTTAACTTTTAAGGGTTGTGAATAGAAGGTGGGTTTGGTGTATATTTCCAACTAAGTTGTTCAAACACGAGTTTGAATTGCAATTATGGTTCTAAGCTAAATATATGGATTCCAGTGTGTAGCTTGAGAACGAAACAAAGCTGGAGCTGGAGCGTACACTTAAATAAAATAGGAAAGAGGCGGTGGAGGAGGCCGCGGTGCGGTGGATAGGGGCGGTGGCGGAGGAGGGGGCCGCCATGATTGGAGAGAAAAAAAAAACACAGAAAATTAAAAAAAAAAAGGGGCTGCGATGGGCTAGGGCGGGGGAGGGGTCACGGCGGCGGCCGGACGGGGGAGGGGGTGGCCGCGACGGGGAGAGGGAGAGGGGGGAAAATTACAGAAAATAAGAAAAAGAAAAGTGGGAAAGAGGGAGGGTCGCGCGGTGGTCACTGGGCCAGCGGCGACTGGAGCGGCGGCAACTAGTGTGAGGTTGGGGAGGAAATGAGAGTAATGAAGTTGAAAGGAGGAATTAGGGTTTTGATGTGTAAATTAGGTTTACGGGGGTGAGTAGTAATAGAAATTTGTAGAGGAAAGGGCATTTATGACAATTAAGGGAGGGTGTCCAATTTTTGGGGGAGTGTATAAATCGGGGGAGTGCATCTCTCTGAAATGGATGTGCATATAGTCAAACCCTTAGAAGAATAACATCAATTTAAAAGCTATGGCTCATTCCAATTTTTTGGGCCCATTCATCGATGCGGGCTAATTTAATTAAGGGATGGGGTATATACCCCTCCACCTTTGTTTAATACACTCCCCCTCCACTTTTATTAATTAAATATTCATGTAAAATGTTTGTTTTGCCCTTTTAATAAAATACAATTAAACTAAGTCTAACCCTAATTATAACCCTAATTTATTTGAGAGGTATTAGCCGCCCAACCTCCGGCATCCGTCGTCGTCGCCGCCTCCTCCGCAGCCCACCCTCCGGCATCCACCGCCGCCGCAAATAAAAATTCAGAAGTTAAAAAATACGATTAAAATTTCTCCCGTCGACACTGATTTGTCGACCAAATACACTCCGGTCGACTCTGATTTGTCGACCAAAAACACTTTGGTCAATAAGATTTTTTTGATCGACAATATTGAGTCGATCAAAAACACTCCCGTTGACAATATTTTGTCATTGGGAGTGGTCTTGGTCGACTCCATATTGTCGAAAAATAAAAAAAAAAAAAAAAAGTAGAGGAGACAGGACGGGAAAAACTCAACAGAAAAGAAAAAAAGAGACTTACCTGGGGCGGACGAGCGGCGGAGGCTGGACGAAGGGGAGGACGAGCGGCGCATCTTGGGGGGCGGGGCGAAGGGCGGCGGCATCTTGGGCAATAGAGAAAAAAGAAAAAAAAAAGCTTACCTGATGCGTCTTCGTGCGGCGGCGACGGTGGACGAATGGCGGCAGCGACTGTGAGCGGATGTGCGGCAGCGACGGTGGCGGATGAAGAAGGGAGGAGAAGAATAAGTGTGGGGGAGAAATTAAAGGAAAAAAATTAGGGTTTAGAAAAAATTAGGGCTTTAGTGGGGGAGTGTATTTATCTTAAGAAAATTAAACTGTATGGAAAGTAAATACTGATAATTAATAAACACATACTTGAGGTAAAAGGCTATGGTGGATGCACTCAACCACTGGTCGTTCAATACTTCAATCACATTGTCCAGAACGACGTATTCTTCATAATAATGCTGATGAAAGTGAACACTCATCGGAATTGTGATGACATTGTATTCGATCCATATAGAACTATAGATGCCTATAGGAAAGACAATATGAAGTGTTTCTCAAGACAACGTATCCTAATGTATTAAATCTAAAATATTAAACTTAAAAGTATTACAATCCTAATGTATAAATTAATTAATATAATAAGTAACTAAATTAATCGATTTGAATCTCAAATACTATTTATATATATTGCTCATGACTGAGTCAACGAGTCAAGATCCATATGCCACAAGTCTTCAAAATTCTGTTTTACTCTTTTATCAAATTCTGATAGTAGATACATACATGATTAGTGAGTGTACTACTCCATCTAAAAAAAAATTATTTGTATTTATTATAGCTTAATTTCGGCATACATAATTATTTTTTATTAAAAATAGTGAGTGTACACAATTTATTTGTATTTCGGCATACACAATTTATTTGTATTTATTAGTGAGTGTACTACTCCATCTAAAAATATTGCACAGCTCCTTAATCTTAATTCACACAACTAACATTTAATTCTATCTTAATTCAAAACAGATATTTTTATTTAAATAATTAAATAGGTACAAACATAGGGAATCAATCAGAGAATCCCCAAGGAGCAAAAATCCAGAAAAAAAATTAGTATAATATTAATTCGCATGAAAAGAAGTTAAAAAATATATTGCCATCCATCATTCAGAGGCAGAAATGGCCAAATTATCCCAAGAGATGTTATGCATCAATAATTGCAATTAACAAAAAAACACATAAAAAGATTATGTTATCACCTTAAACTGTTGCCCCAATCTTGAGAAAATTTCAAGAAAGCTGCACCAACTGAACAAAACACCTTCTTTTTAATTTCTCTCTAAATAAGTTTGTCTATCCAGCCTCTTTCAACACAGTTCTTTCGTCCATACTACTATTACCTTTTGAAATTTGGAAAACTCACCACAACTTTTTACCAGTGATTGTTACCTACTGCAAATTCATTCTCACTTGGTGTTGGGAGTTAAAAACAATAGGTAGCCTAAAAGCCCAGAGACATTAACACATACCCCAAATTTGGTTGTCCATCACTGCTGAATTTCTTTTAACTTTTACGGTGAATTCAATTCAATGGATCTTTGCACATTTCCCTCACATCCACTAAGCTACGGTCTCGCTGCTAACGAAATACATTAGTTAGGCGTAGTATTTAATGACTCTCGTCTTAATAAATACTAGTAGTAAAATTACATCCTATACAGTTGGTATAAACTCTTTTAATTTTCTCAAGTTTGTATGCCTTATAAGTGGAAATGAGACTAGTGCACGGATCAATAAATGAACAGTTAAAAGCCTAAAATCCCATACAACTTTGCTCCCCCATTCCCAGTTCCCTTAATCTTAATAAAATCTTAACAAAATAAAGCACAACTTTGCAGGGGAGACAAACACAAACACAAAATAAAGCACGTACAGCTCCCTCTCATTAGCAATCAAATTTGAGTAAAATGAAAACCCCATTTGCAGAATCCACATTAATTCCTTGTAAGACTAACCCTATATATGCCACGCCCCAATTTCGGGTAAATCGATTTTAATTCAAGTATGGTGGAAAACAGACATATACCAACGGGCACTAAAATCAGATCATAATAACGGTTCTCAATTCCAACAAGATCCTTATTTTGCGTATAAAACAACAAAAACTCCTCCACAAAAGCGAACATGTATATCACATTGAGCAATTTTGGAGAAAATCGAAAGGCCTCCTTAGTGTTCGTCAAAATGCCTAAAACAGAATAGAGGAGAAAAAGAAACGCGATAGTGATTTCCCTTAATCTTAATCTTATACTACTAGATATATATATTGTTACATTTAATAAAATTACTTTGTGTGGAGGGGAGCACGTCGGAGGAGAGTGGTGGGGACGCGGCGGCAGCAGTGGCAGTGGAGGAAGACGATTTTACCTTGTGTTCTAAAGGGTGTAAATAGTTGATTTATACACCCTTATAAGGATTAGTTTGTACACCCTTCCAAGGGTAGATTTGTACACTCTTCTAAGAGTAGTTAATTAGTTTGTTGTTAATTAGTTAGTTAGTTACTAATCTCAGCACTATATATTCTTAGTTTGAGATTAGTAAAGATAACACAATTTCTCATTCTTGTAAAATCGAAACAGTTTTCTTCTTCAATCCAAGAATCTTCCTTTTGATTGTGTTCATTCTTATCTTCACAATGAAGAAAGATGATCTGTGATTAGATCATTAACATGGTAACTTCTAAGTGTTTTGATTTTAGTATTAAATTGGGTAAGCACCATATTATAGAAGTTCTCTAAAGAATGCTTAACATCACTCTTAGCCTTTAAAAGGTAGACCCAAGTACATCTACTGAAATCATCCACAATTGTCAAGAAAAATTTATGACCAGTGACAGAACTAAGAGAAAAGGGGCCCCAAACATCACAATGAATCAATTGAAATGCATAAGAGGAAGTAGAAGAACTTAAAGGAAATAGTTTCTTCTTTTGTTTAGCCAAAGGACAAATGTAGCAATTATCATGCATAGCAGTACTTTTTACATTCAGTTCAGGAATGTGTTGCAAACACTTTTTAGAAGTATGTCCTAGTCTATTATGCCATAGAACAAACTTACAGGTGTCAAGATTACAACTGTTAGAATTCTTCTTGCTGTTGCTACTTCTAAAAATTGGCATGTTCATCAATTAGATGTTAATAATGCTTTCATTCATGGTGATTTGGTGGAAGAGATATATATGACCCCTCCCCCTGGTTATTTTGCTACACATGATAAAAGAGTTTGTAGGTTAAACAAGAGTTTATATGGTTTGAAACAAGCATCTAAACAATGGTTTACCAAACTTACTTCTTGTTTATTGGCCTTAGGCTTTACACAATCTAAAGCTGATACTTCTCTCTTTACTAGTCAAGATAAGCATGATTTCACTGCTGTCCTTTGCTATGTTGATGACCTTATTGTCACTGGCACTAGTCTACATATTATTCAATCTGTCAAGAAATGTTTACATGACAAATTCACTATTAAGGACCTGGGTCCTTTGAGATATATTCTAGGCATTGAAATTGCCAGAAATGACAGAGGCCTGTCCTTATGCCAAAGGAAGTATGCTCTTGATCTTCTTCATGACACTGGTTATCTAGGGTGTAAACCCTGCTCTACACCCATGGATTCCTCTATATCCTTTGATCCTCAATCTCAGCTCCTCCAACATCCAGACCAGTACAGAAGATTAGTTGGTAAACTTCTTTACTTGACTATTACTAGACCTGACATCTCTTATGCAGTCCAAACATTAAGTCAATTCATGCAAACACCCACTGAGGCTCACTTAACTGCTGTGCACAGAGTCCTAAGGTACATCAAAGGTAGTCCAGGTACTGGTATCTTCTATCCTAAACATAATTCTTTCAAACTACATGCCTTTTCTGATTCAGATTGGGCTAGATGCATACAAACTAGAAGAAGCATAACAGGTTATAGCATTTATTTGGGGAACTCACTTATTTCTTGGAAATCCAAGAAGCAAACCGCTGTCAGTAGGTCCTCTGCTGAAGCTGAGTACAGAGCTTTGGCTTCAACATCCTGTGAACTCCAATGGATTCACTACATCCTTGCAGACTTGAAGATCCAGCATTTCACTCCTTCTTCCATGTATACAGACAGCAAAAGTGGTTTCTCAATAGCTCACAACCCTTGTCTTCACCAAAGAACAAAGCACATCTCCTTAGACTACCACTTCACAAGAGAGAAGATCCAAGAAGGACTTCTCCAGCTTGTTCACATTCCCACTGAGCAAAACTTGGCTGATATGCTCACCAAACCAATGGCACCTGCTCTCTTTGGCACACATCTTTCCAAAATGGGCTTGATCAACATCCATTCCCATTTTGAGGGGGGGTCTAAAGGGTGTAAATAGTTGATTTATACACCCTTATAAGGATTAGTTTGTACACCCTTCCAAGGGTAGATTTGTACACTCTTCTAAGAGTAGTTAATTAGTTTGTTGTTAATTAGTTAGTTAGTTAGTTACTAATCTCAGCACTATATATTCTTAGTTTGAGATTAGTAAAGATAACACAATTTCTCATTCTTGTAAAATCGAAACAGTTTTCTTCTTCAATCCAAGAATCTTCCTTTTGATTGTGTTCATTCTTATCTTCACAATGAAGAAAGATGATCTGTGATTAGATCATTAACATGTGTGGCGGAAGGAGATGACGGCGGCGGCTTGGATGTGGTGAGGCACTGACGACGACGGCGAAGGCGCTAGGGCGGGAGAGGGAGGCGACGGCGCTAGGAGGGAGGGGGAGGCAACGGCCTAGTCGAGGGAGCGATGGGGAGAACGTGTTTTCAATTAATTTGGGGGAGAAAGCAATTGCTTCGATCTAGCTGTACTTTTTTTTTTTTTTTTTTTATGGAAGTGAAATACTCATCCCATTTTTTCCCCTCCCCATGACCCATGACTCGAACCCAGGACCTAAGGCCTAGGTAGTGGTGCTCTAACCATTTGAGCTATCCCACTTTGTCTCGATCTAGCTGTACTGTATACGCGTAATATTAATTGGCAGGCTAATATCTTCACTTGGACAGCGGTTTTGAACTGCTCTCTATGTTTTTTTTTTATAATAAAACCCCTGTTTGAAAAAAGGATTCTCCAAGTGCAGCTCTCCAATCTTAAATGTGTAGTAGTGAGTTAATTGTAAATTAAATCATGATTTTTTGCTCAATTGCAATCTAATGTAAACCTTAAAATAATTGCAAATAAATCACAAACTTTAAATATTATTGCAAATTAGACTTCTTAAAAATCTACTTTGCTGGTCCCAAGTTGAGTCTAAGATTAGAATAAGCCTGAAAAGTCTAGAGGGGAGGGGTGAATAGACTTTTAAAACTTTTCCTAAAATATCAGAGTTATATGCGGAATTTAGTGTTCTTGAATAGTACTGTGCTTATCTGAGATCTGCTTACTACTCTTCAGATTTTAATATGAGCCTTTACAGTTTATACTCAACTTTTGATTATGAATCTTACTACTGTTCTTAGTAATCAATTAAACAAATATAAAAAACAGTAAGTAAATGAACACAAGATTTATAGTGGTTCGATAACTGTCTATATCCACTCTCACAAACCCAGTTGTGATGTTTTATTAACTCTTCTTGAGTTTCTTGTGGCTTAAAGTTCTCAGACTAAGACTGTGATCTTATCGATTACACTTCCAAGTGTATCTTCGATCTACTAGTAATCTCACAAGTAACTAGCACACTTGTTTACAAAAACACAAACTAAAATATTAAAACTTCTCTGATTGTAGCCTTTGAATATTCTTCTTCAAATCTGAGCTCTTGATTCGATCTCCTTCAAACTCTACTTGAATACCTCTTTGACTGCTCTTGCACTTCAGTTTTTCAATAGTCTTTCCAAGTAGAAGATCATACGGTATTTATAGAACTTAGTTAGGTAGTTAGCAGTTTGTAAAACTAACTTCAAAACTAACTCTTAACCACTTTCTTTTGTAACTTATCATTTGTAACCGACTTCCAGCAACTAACTTCACTTGCCAAGTCAGCATATCTTCAATTAACATATTCAGTTACGCTCTTCAATAAGTTTTCCAAACTTATTATTCAACTTCAACTCAGCACAGTAATATACTGTTCTTAGTATTACTGTTCTTAGTCAGATTAAGCACACTTCTCATCTTCTGTTCTGAGCTTCATTAGAATACTTCAATCTACTCTTCTTGATAGTCTTCTTATTCTGGAGTAGTTTTCTGAGTCTTCTGTTCTGACTTCTAGTCTTCTGATCTTTGCTTCAATCTTCTGTTCTGAACTAACTATGCTGATTACAATACAATACAAACTTACAAATATAAAACCTATTTATACTACAACCGAACTACATACAAAATAGTATATCTAAATTCTATACTACAAGTTGTCTATACAATCATTACATCAACTTAGTTCCTAACAGTTAGCATATATTTTCACATTTAACACATATTAGATCAGTAACTCAGATTATATGACTTAGTTAAGATGGCTTATATCCACATATATTATTAACTTTAAGTTGTTTTTTGACGAGTTTAACTAAGATAAAGGACAATCCTATAGACACAACTAGAAATAGAGACAAAAAATTAATGTATTAGAATTAAGGTCAAATTCATAACCAAATAACCTATTATGCCCTTATTATTATAAGAAACTAATAATGTAAATTAAAATTAGATTTTAAATTTTAAATCAATATAATATAAAATTAGAATTTAAATTCAATTATCCAATCTTCAAGTTCAAATACCCAAATCCCACGATACGCGATCATCACCCAACTTCCAAAAATATAGAAATTCTGGCGATCATCACCGCACCGCCCAAAATACATAAATTCTTGCCTCATCACCGCACTTCCTAAAATTCAGAAATTCCGGCGATCATCACCGCACTGGCCAAAATACAGAAATTCCGGCGATCATCACCGCACTGCCCAAAATACATAAAGTCTGATCTGCAATATCTTGTCCGATAATCATTCCATTATCAAGGTATGCAATTTTAATCGGTGTTGTATTAATTCAATTTTAAGTCTGATCTGCAATTTCTGCATCGTCACTAGTTTATATTATGCGATGTAGGGCTTTATTGAAGGAGTTAATTGGAGAAGGTAATTTACAGAATTAGAGATGGAATATGCTGTTATTTTAAAGTTCGAATTCGAGGATAAAACCAAGTTGATCCGTGTTCAACAATCTTCAAAGTTTGAAGACATTGTTAATGAAATAATCGGTATGTGGCCCATATTATCTTCTTCTAAGATAGACATGTGTTATTCTGTTGGTTGCATAAAGAATTGTTCTTTGTCATCTGATTCTGATTTGGTTAGTTTAGTTGAATTTTGCAAGATTTCATCGGAAAAATTAGTTGAAGTTTATGTTTGTTCTACACAGTCTAAGAATTTAGTACTCCCTCCGTCCCATACTTGAAGCTACATTTTACCATTTTGGGCGTCCCATACTTGAAGCAACATTACCTAAAATAGTAAAAGTACTTTTAAACACTCCCCTTAAAACATCGCAATATTACAACAAATGCCACTACTTTATTACACTAAAAAGTAACTTTATTACTATTTATAAAGTTGAAAAGTCTTTATTACCCCCACTTTATCTTACACAATACTAATAAAAAAACTCATTTATTAAAACCCGTGCCAATTTGGTTTGTAGCTTCAAGTATGGGACGGAGGGAGTACTTGATATGCCTAATTCACAAAGTTTGGGCGTTAGTTTGCCAATCAGTGATTATCGTGCGAATGCTTCTGCATCCCAGGCTCAATTGTCAAATATACCTGATAATCCATTTGACATTGCTTTCAATCATAGCCCTCAAAATTCTTCTTCAACAGAATTTACTGGATTGGGTAGTTTGCCAAATTTTGATATATGCCCTAAGGAGAAGACTAAAGCTTATTTGTCTGATAATTGGGGTAATATAATGAAAGTGGGTGCAGTTTTTGGTGGTGGTGCACCTGAGTTTAGAATCGACTTGATTAAGTACTCCACCAAGCTCAATTTCAAGTTTAGATATGTTAAGAACTGCCCTAAGTACATATATGCTGAGTGCAACCAGAAGGTGTCATCTGGTTGTGAGTGGTTTATAAAAGGAAAACATTTACCTATGAATTCAGGGTTTATTGTTTCCAAAGCCAGTCTAGTACATAATTGTGTTGGCAACCTTCTAAACGAGAAAAAAAATAGGTTCGACACAAAAATCATCAAAGATATTCTTTTGCAAAATGTGAAGTCCAATCCTACAATTACTGGAAAAAAGGTACTCGAACATATTAATGATGATTATGGATTTGAAGTTCCTTATTGGAAGGCGTGGCATGGAGTTGAGGCCGCAAGAAATGACATATTTGGAAGCTACGACGAGTCGTACGATCAATTACGATGGTATGGTGATGCAATTAAACGTACCCATCCTGGAAGTATAGTGGACATAGAGACTAACAATATCACCAACCACTTTGAAAGAATATTCATATCATTCAATGCTTGCAAGGAAGGCTTTAAAAGTTGTAGGCCAATGCTTTTCATAGACGGTACATTTATGAAGGGAAGGTCAAAAGGGGCATTGCTTGCTGCAACCGCAAAGGACGGGAACAACAGTAATAATTAAATAAATATTTTATTGATTATCTGTTCCAGATATGTTATTTTTATATTTATATATACTTTGAATGCATGTTATTATTGAATTTGTATGGTTTAATATTTTGCATCCACTGAATGTGTTCTTATTATAGTTTTTATATGTTTTCTAGGATTGTTTCCTGTTGCATTTGCTATTGTATCTTCCGAGAGTCGTAACAATTGGGGTTGGTTCTTAACTAAACTTCGTGATCTTATCACTCACCCAAAAAGGGTAATTTACATTTCTGATAGAAATGTAGGATTGATGTCCGCCTTTTACGATGTATGGAATGATCCTGCCCACTTTTATTGTCTGTATCATTTGCTATCAAACCTTAAGGGTAGGTACGGTGGTGGATGGAATACTCAACATCGTGAAAATATGGCTGGTTTGTTCAAAGAATGTGCATATGCACCTACGATCACCATATTCAAGGAGAAACTTGAGCTGTTTACGAAAGTGGGGGGTCGAATTGCTGAAAAATGGCTTGAAGATTTACCTTATGCAAGATGGGCAATCTCACACTCACCGCATCTTAAAAGGTACGGGGAAATGACATCGAATGCAGGTGAGTCATTTAACTCTTGGATACGTGAAGCTAGATCTCTTCCTATAACTCATATGATTGACTCTATAAGGAAAAAGATTTCTGGGATGTTCGTAGAGAGGCGGGAATCCAGCAATAAGTGGACAGGTGTACTGGTTCCTAGTAAAGAGGCTCTTTGGCATGAATTGGGAAATATCAGTGCCTCATGGACTGTCTCGTTGTATTCGAACGATCAGTTTGAGGTATCTTCAAATACATCTGTCACTGTTGATCTTCAATATAAGATATGTACATGTTTTGAATGGCAAATCAAAGGGTTTACATGTGCCCATGCAGTGGCTGTGATTAAGAAGCACTGCACATCCCTTCATAATGTTGTTGAGGATTGTTTTTTCACATCTAAATACAAACAATGTTATGAGGTGGACTTGTACCCTGTTCCCCAAACAGAAAGATTTGAGACTGAATCTGCTGTAGACTCTGAAAAAATACTACCTCCAATCCTTCCGAAGCCCCCAGGTAGACCTAAGCAGAAGAGGATCACGTCCTACGGTGAATTTCCTAAAGTAAAATCTACAATTTGTAAGAGGTGCGGTAAAAAGGGCAGGCACGATTCTTTGACATGTGCTGGAGTTTTTGGAACTGATAAAACTAATATTGCAGAGTAGTTTAGTTGATGTATCTTGTTTATAATTTTTAGTTATTTTTTGCAGTATCTGGTGTAATTGTGTTTTACCACTTTTCTGGTTTTATGACATTCAAATTTCTTAATTTCTTAATAAATATCAATTTAATATACTGAGGTATACATTTTCTCATTGTCCTTCTACAATTAAATTTTGTAATGTGTTATTTGGTTAATCATATTGATTAAGGAGGACTGATCATTTATATTTGTATTCATTAATCACATTATTATATATCCAGTAGTCTTTATATGAATCGAAATTGTATCTGAATTAAATATCCATATTTATATTATCTTTTGTTCATATATAATCGCCACAAAATTGGGTCCAAAACGCGAGGAAGTAGGCGAGGGAAAAACCCTCGTAAACTGGGGCAACGACGGAGTAGGCGAGGGATCCCTTCCCTCGCTAAGATGTTCCTCGGTAACGAGTACGCGAGGGATTTTGAGAAACGCTCGCTGATTTGCGAGGGAACACGCGCTCGCCTATTCCCGAGGGAATATTCCCTCGCCCACTCCCGAGCAAATTTCCGTCGCCCACTAGCGAGGGAAATATTCCCTCGGCAATTACCGAGGGTCGATCCCTCGCAAATCCCATTTTTTAATTAAAACAATATTCAGCTGATCCCTCGCCAAACCCTCGCGAATTAGCGAGGGATTTCCCCTCGCCAATATTATTCAAATAAAAACTGAATTACCTGGGATTCGAACCCAGGCTTATTCGCTTGTATGGGGCCGACTCCACCGCTGGGCCACATATATCCATTTAATGGCTGCTATTTTTCTACGCATGATGGGTGTCGAACTCGGGACCTAACGGTCCTGAAGAATTTATGGGTGCCCCTGTTGCCAATTATGCTAGAAGCTATTTGCGTTATATTCTGAATGCAACTAATATATATATGATATATGAAAAAAAAAATTCCTCCCTAATTTAAATTTGATTATTTATTTTAACATACATGTTATATTTTTTTCAATACAAAAATTATAAAATGTGTTATCAATAATTATGTTTAATTTTGTACACATGCTTTGTTATATATTAATTAACAAAAATAAAAATTATAAATATGTGTTATCAATAATTATGTTTAATTGTTATATATCAATAATCATGTTTAATGTATTAAAATTGTTACATTAATTGTACGTAATATTTGTAAATTTTTATATAAATAATATACGATCAAGAAAATTTAAATTTCAAGTCTTCAACATAATTAAAATCAATTATCATCTTGTCCACCTAAACAAACAAAACAACATTAAAAAACATAAGTGTATCAATTCAATCTTGAATTCAAATTAAACAACATAAAAAAACATAAGTCTACTAATCATCATCACCACTCTCCTACTCCTCATCATCATCATCATCCTCATCACCATCCTCATCATTCCCACGTCCACCCTCAACGTTACCCGATCCCGACCCCGACCTACCACCACTTAGGCCCTGAACCAAAAGCTGAAGTTGAGTTATTTTGTTAGTGAAGTCATCTCTCAAGGTGCTCTCCCTGTCCAACATCTCTTGGCGCAACTGGTTTCAGATCTCTTCACGCTCGTGGGCAACACGTTGATCCAACTCTTCCTGAGTGTATCGCCCAAATGTTGTACCACCTGAAGTCGAGCCAGGTCCGGAGATGCATCTACTCTTGCCCAATTGACCAAGTCCTTTGATGCGTCCATGTGATTTTTTAACCTTTTTGAGGTACAACTCGGACATATCGGGAGCCGCTGTCTCGCCTGAAGCATCCCCTTGAGCTTGTTGGGTCAACTGGGTGGCCTCTCCTTCCACCTGATTCTGTTTAAGTTTGAAAATAAAAAATTAGTAAATACAAAAAATACAATTAATCAAATATATGTAAATTGTAATCTATACTTACAATTATATCAGCGATATGGTTATAGATGAACAACCCATTCCCGTAACGATGATAGTACTCTACAATCTCCCACAGTTGGGCGGGTCTTCCTGTTTTCAATTCCTACATTTGAAGAAATATAATATATATACTTAAAAAAAAACATTTTGCTTAATATATAAAAATGTAACCTAATGAAAATGTTGAATACTTACAATTTGTCGTGCAACCTCAGCGGCTCCACGGGAACCACCTTTGTGGCAAGAATAACCCGTACCCGGACCCCCTGGCTCTGACAGTCTATTCTTCTTGCACTGCTCACTTTTTTTTATCGTGTTTGGATCGTTCCAGTGAGCAACTAACGAGTTCCACACATCGTCATCCCAAGTCGGCCGCTCATGTTTGATGAACCATTTTTTCTTAATCCCGTTCAACATATCCGTGTATCGAGTGGCTACTCTTTGACGAAATAGCATGTACACATGTTGGGAGTTCGTGACAGTCGGATCCCACCTTGTCTCATTCTGCAAAAAAATACATCATACGTCAAAACAATTAAATTATACGTACAAAAACAATTAAATCATACGTCAAAAACAATTAAATCATACCTGGAACGTCTCCCAATAACGTCGAAGTGTCTTTCATGGATATCGGCGAACGTGTGTGCTCCAGGCTGCATGCTGTTATACATGATACGTCGTATTTTCTTGGAAACTTTAGTAGAAGGCATCAATCTGTTACACAGAATTAATAATATAATTATTTTTATATGTGTGTGTGATAATTGATAATGAAAAATTAATAAAGATACTATACTTACGTTCCTTGATAGATGAAGATTAACAAGCGGGAGTCAAATCCATCCGCGCTAGACGACGTATCAGTAGATGATGTGCCAGTCGATGTCTGCCTCAGGGAGGGAGACGGTCCATGTCTCAGTGGGGGAGACTGTGTCTGCATCAATGGGGGAGACAGTCCATGTCTCAGTGGGGGAGAGTGTGTCTGCATCAATGGGGGAGACAGTCCATGTCTCAATGGGGGAGACTGTGTCTGCATCAATGGGGGAGACGGTGCATGCATCGATGAGGGGAATCCCTGCAACATCGACGAGGGGACTCCCTGCATCGACGATAGGTATCCCTGCATCGAACCTGGGAATCCCTGCATCGGTGGGGGAAATCCCTGCGTGGATGGGGGAAATCTCTGACTCGATGGAGTGTACCCCTCCATAGGTGAGATCATGGACATATCAGGTAAGTATACGCCTTGAAGCTGCGGTACAGGTACTGGTATATCTGGTGCTGCACTAGAAGTGGGTCGACTACTTCCTCCAGCACGACCCTTAGCTCGACCCTTATCTCGGCCCTTATCTCGGCTACCGGACCCACTCATCTGTAACAACATCACAATGCAATAAATTAATTAACGTACAAACAAGATAAATATGTTTAACACTGAATAAATCAACGTGAGCAACTTAATTATAATAACACTTAATTTAATAAACATTAAACATTAACACGTGAACATCATTGTCAACATTGTAACAATTAGCAATAGTTTTAATAATAACATCAATCAATCTAATCATCTTCATCTTCATCTTCTTCGTCTTCCCCATCTTCATCTTCCTCTTCTTCGTCATCTTCCTCGCCTTCTTCATCTTCCTCGTCTTCTTCTTCTTCTTCTTCCACATCCATTAGTGCACCGGTGACATCAGTTAACATGACAACATCCCACTCATTAGTTGTTTGGTATCGTTAAATTTCTTAGGAATCCTATTTTCTGGAGGACAAATCTCACGAATCAAGTCAACGACCTGACTGTAACCCCTTTCAGACAATCTGTTTTCGGTTTTGATGTTAAGTAATCGAGCATTGAATGACAACTGAGAATGAGATTCACAACCAGGATACAGATCTTCGTCCGCTGCACGAAGCATGTCATAAAACTGCGCAACATTCTCATTAGGGGATTCTTCGATTTGTTGTTGATCTTCCACATTTCCAAAAGTTGGACCTCCACCGGTTAGGTCTTCTATCATATCATGGTACGAAGTAGGGCCCGTTGTTTCAAATTCGTGTGAAGTTGATGCAAATCCATCAGGGTTTTGAAAGAATGGACGTGGACCCCAAATCTCCTCACCGTGCAAAATCCAATTATAATAGTTGGGGTGAAATCCATTGTTGTATAAATGTGCTTTCACCTCATTAGGATATCTAAACGTCTGATTTCGACATCTAGCTTTCGTGCAAGGACACCTAATTTTTCCTTCTCTCATCGAATTCAAATTACTAGTGGCTTTTTCAATAAACTCATCTAGTCCACTAAGAAATTCAGGGTTAATAATTTCATACAACGATCTTGGACCATACATCCAACTACGTCTTGAATAATCCATTTGTTTAATATTAATAAATACTTTAGAATTAATTAATCATTTTTTAATTAATATTTAATATAATATTTTCTAAAAATTCGGCAGAGTTTCGTCTAATGTTATTGTACATATATTCCCAAATAATCAAAATCCTAGTGCATCCATTTCCAACTTGATTAAAATATAATCAAGTCAGAACGCACATTCTACAACACACAATTAACCACACCTCATCCCCTCAACTCCGGCCATTAATTAATCTTCCTAACAATAAATTTATAAATATTTATAAGAAAAAAATTATATGTAATTTCATCCTAACAACAAAAATATATCAAGTAATTTCTAACAGTAATTTAAATTATATCAACAATTAAATCTAAAATTAAAAAATTAGAAAAAATAACATACCTATACTATATATATATGCTACGGTACATGCATAACAATTATTTAAAAAAAAATATATCAATTTGCAGAACAATACATGCACTAAATTCATAATATATATATGCTTCAACACCTATATATATATATATATATACATACTTACATAACAATGTATATACATAAATTAAAATTTATTTAATCGATTAAAACGAGAAAACTTACCGTAGAAATGATCACGTTGAAGCGTAGAACAAGAAACACGTGAAAAGGGGCTCGATCTGTTGCGCAGCGACGGCAACCACCCGGACGGCGGTTGAAAACCTTGTTTTTTTTGTTTACAGAACCTTCTGCGATTTGGGGGAGAAGAAGACATATTTATATTAATGTTAACAAGGGATTTTACCGAGGGCCACCAATCCCTCGGTAACAATTAATGACGTGGCCACTTACCGGGGGAAATTCCCTCGCTAACTTTAAATTAATGGGCCCCTCGCTAAGGCCCTCGTTAGTTGCCGAGGGATATTAATTCCCCTCGCCTATTTGCGAGTGTTTTGCACGCCCTCGCCAATTTACTCGCCAACTGCCCCCCTCGCCTAGTCCCTCGGTAATTGTCGAGGGATTAAATGCCCTCGGTAAGTTCCCTCGTGAATTCGATTAAATTTTGTAGTGAATCTTTGTTAATATATGAACAAAAAGATTTTATTATGTAATATGGACTACTAAACATAATTTCATACATATTTAAGAGTGGTTAACTAATATTGTGAACAATTTGTAATTACAAATACTAGTTAAACAGTATATACTATTTGAGCAAGATATATTCCAAATATATTATGTTTTATTTTCCATAATATCTTTTTTTTAGAATATTTTATTTGCATATGCTTTACAATCTTAACATATATGCAATGTATATTTACACATATGCACTAAATGTTTAGCATATATCCATTGGTATATGCAGCAATTAGATATGTGTTCATTAATTAGTTATTTTAGGGATGGATATAGTTGACTCCAGTCATAATATAATGTTCTCTTCTCCAGTCGAATAAAATACTGGCATATCATAAAAATGAATCTTATATTAAAATACTGCATACAAATATAAAAATAATATATAAAGATTGACTCTTATCAATCATAATTATTGACAGTTATTACCAGTTACATTTTATGGAAGGTTACAATCCACAAGTTTTAATTCAACCATCATTAATATAATATCAGAATAACGAGTTCCTTATTAAAATAATGCATACAAATATAAAATTAATATTAAAAGATTATAATTTATTAATCATAATTATGAGCAGTTATTACCAGTTACAATCCATCAGTTTTAATTCAATCATCATTAATATAATATTATTAATTTTAAATATATCCACTACTTCCCACAATTATTTCACGTAGTCCAAACCAACAAAATATATTTGACCTTTTCAAACATAATGATGTATAATTTTAATCTTTTTATCGTAATAATAATAAATATGGATAAAACTAATGTATATTTCATTTATATAGCACATATTACAATGTGCATATTTTTTGGCATATACATGCGCATATATTCCATGACGATCCGTTCAACGTTACTGAAGTAATTACATCGTATTTATTTTATTTTTTTGTCTACGGTTTTCCATCCAAATTATTTAATATTGTCTATTCGGGTGCATAAACCGTTTTTTTTAGTTCCCCTAAAGATAACATTAAGTCATTTTAATTTAATGGGGAAGTTACAATTATAATTAATATGACAATCATTAATATTTATTCTATATAATTATAAATTATTATATGTAATATTTGAACGCATTATTGTATATTTTTCTATAAAGTATTGCTTATAATTATTATTGAGTAATAATTTTTAAATATATATAGAGTTGAAAAAGTTTTAGTTAATATTTGTTTAACACGTTCTGCACCTCTCCATAAACACTTTATTTATATCATACGTGGTGGCGAATGCTAAGGGTTTTATATATAATTAAAAGAAATTTAATCTATTCATGTTGCTCTATATATATTGCATATCTATCCTTGCATTCAAATGTATACTATAAGAAGCATTCCATATATGCTAACTGATGTTACCAAATTAATTAATACTTTCGTATAAGATTAAAAAAAAACAACAACACAACCTTTACGCTTTGCATCCTTAGCTGTTTTTGCATCGGTTAATGCTTCACACATAATAAACAAGAACAATTGTTAATTGTGGAAAATACAGGAGTGAAAATATTATGTTATAACAATTGTGTAATGCTTATAGACTAGCTAATACTATAATGTGTTGAATATAGTGCATTTAGATTACTTTCACATTATTAAAATGCACAACTAGAACATCAAATATGTCTACCTATTTTTTTCTTTCTGCCCCTTTTTTTTTTCAACTGTTTTCACCCTTTTTCTGCTACCTCCACTCTCATCAACGTCATCGATGTGAATTCCACTTCTCTTCACCCTTGGCATCTACATTACATTAAAGCTCAATTAATCTCTATTATCAATCAATACACTTCTACTACAAACACAAATATATCTTCCTAAAGCAGAATATATACTATTTCTGTAAAATATAAGTATATTAATTATTAATTTAAATCTACTTTGTCGATGTTATTAATAACTAGAAACTTCCTAGGGCTCAGAATTAATCATCAATCACACATGCAAAAAAACTTCAAATTTTCCCAAGCCAATAACAGAGTGCAAAAATTGCATGTTTTAATTTTCAAATTAGCAATTTTTAAACTTTATACAGAAAAATCCATAAAAACCATCATCAAATAACTGCAAAAATACACCCTAGAGTTATGCACACTTTAAAACCATCATCAAAGAACTACAAAAATTGACTCAAAGAACTGCAAAAATATACTTACAAGTTATACACAAAAGTTTTGCAGAAAACCCAAAACTATTTCAAATCGAAAAACAGAGTGCAAAACTTCAAATTGCATGTTTTAAAATTTATACCGAAAAATACAAAAAAACCATCATCAAAGATGCAAAAATAGACCCAAGAGTTATGCACACTTTAAAACCATCATCAAAGAATTACAAAAATTAACTCAAAGAACTGTAAAATTTTACGTACAAGTTATCCACAAAAGTTTTGCAGAAAACCCAAAACTTTTTCAAATCGAAAAACAGATTGCATGTCGAAGTTTCAAAAATCTATTATCCAAAAACACAAAAAACCATCATCACCGAACTGCAACCTCTACTACGAATGTGCAAAATATCACAAATTTCTCTTGATAATATACATACCTTGCCCGAGCCGTCAAAATCAAACGATTATTCAAGAAACCGAGACGAAATCAAACGCTTAATGTGCAGAAAACTCAAGCTCATCTCTTACGAAATTAATGTAAATTAGCAAAAACTCACAATTTTCTCTTGAGAATATACATACCTTGCTCTTGTCGAAGAAATCAAACCCTGATTCGCCGAAATCGAGACAGAATAAAACGCGTAATGTGCAGAAAACCCCAGCTACTCTCTTCCGAAATTAATGTAAATTAGCTTCTCCAACAATCTAGCTCTGTTTTAGGAATGTTTTAAATTTTGAGAGTATTAATTGACCCCGATTTTCGTTAATTGCTGTTTTTAAAAAATACTAATTTGAATATAATATTTTGAAGTAATTGAATATTCAACTTTCAAACTTAATTAGAAAGTAAGGTTAAAATTGTACATTTATATACCCAATTGTCCTTCTTTTTAACTTTTAAAAATTTTGTTCTTATTTTAAAACTCTATAGGTGAAATGTCCTATATACTAACTACCCCTTTTTTGACTATCAAAACTTAATCTCATCAACTAGGATGGGCTAGTCTTTTGTGAAATATTGCATATCACTACAAGAAATTTGAGAAATCACGACGAAAAAATTTGTCATAAAAACACCATTTTTCGTCACGAAAGTTGTTTGGTGACGAAATTTTTCGTCGCAAAGAATGTCACCTTATGTGCGTGGCGGTAGGTAAAATGCGACATTATTTTGATTCGTCACTAAAAGTCATCATGTCATGACGATAAAAGTCAACGTCACTATATCATTCATCTATGGTGACATATAAATCGTCACGTCTGATGTTAAAATTTCGTCACTTAATACGATATTTCGTCACGTACTAAAGGTTAGAATTTTCACGACAATTTGATTTATTGTCACTAAAAAATTACCTTTTTGTGACGATTGTCCATCTATTTCTAAACTTATCAAATTTTAGTGACATCATTTTTTGTCACAATTAGATTAACTATGTTGTCATATTTGTATATTTCGTCACAATAAAGTTGTTCTTTCATGACAAAATCATGTTCGTTGTTATATGTGTGTATATATAATGACGACAAAATTTGTCATTAAAGAGTATGATTTAGTGACAAAATTTTTACCGTCACTAAATGATGTGGAAATGGTGACAAATTATTTTTGTCATCATAATATATTATTTAGTGACGGTAACGATGATCGTCACTAAAAATTTAGTAACGGTGACAACATATTTCTTGTCATATTTTAAATCTTTCGTCATGAAATAATTACACTATAGTGACTAAAATTTGGTTGTCATTATATATATAGATATAACGACAAATACATTTCGTCACCTAAAATAAGAATTTAGGACAAAATGAGCAATGTCATCAAAAGATGTGAGAATGGTGAAAAAATATTTTTTGTCAAAATAAAATATTTTTCAATGACAAAAATTATAATTGTCCCGAATTTTTAACTATAGTAACAACATATATCGTCATTATTAGTTAACATACAATGACAATATTATTATATAGTAAAAATAATACATATTGCGACACAAAATTCGTCATGAAATGATTACAATTGTCGTGATTAATTATTTTTATAATAAATGAAAAAATATTTACAACAATAATAAATTAAAGATAAAAAATAATTTTGCATTAACAAAAAATCCTCCAATCATTTAGAAAGCTTAACAACTAACAAGAAATATTGAAACCATAAAATATATATATATATATATATATATATATATATAAAAGTTTATAAATCTATCCCTTTATCATTAAAAAAAACCATCAGTTTCTCGATATTTGCACTTTGAGTAGCCATCTTTGCTAAGCCTACATAAATTTGTAGCCAACACATATAATTTGGGAAGAGAAGTAGCTAAGGGACAGGAGTTTTATAAACAGCTTTCCAAGACTGTATAATTTAAGTGCAAATAAATTAATATACTGGGGTGGGGGAGATGGGTGGATGGCAAGGTGGGATGTGGGTGTGGAAGTGGAATTGGAGACGAGAACTCTTTGATAGAGAGATTAATATGCTAAATGAACTAAATTCTTTGATCAACAGGAGCAGCCTCAGACAGGGTATCAAAGATACATAGAGGTGGTAACGATCGGCGGAAGGAAGATACACCACGAAAAAAGTATATAATTGGATGGGAGAGCAACAAAACGTGGGAAGCGAAACGGAATGGGAGAAATTCAGTCTCCTATGGAAAAGCTATGCACCGTCCAAACTGCACATACACTCGTGGCGACTCATATGGGGGCGGCTCCCTACAATGGAGAACGTGAATAAGAGGAGAATCCTTGCAGAAGAAGCCAGCTTGACCTGTGTCCTCTGTAATAGGCCGAAAGAGACAGTTCATCACATATTTTTTGAGTGCAAGTTTGCCTATCAATTGTGGATGAGCTGCCTTAAATGGATGGGCATCTCTATGGTCCTTTCGGTGAATCCAAGCTCGAACTTAATGCAGTTTAGCAGGCTTCTTTATGGCAAGAAAAACAGAAGAATTGCAGTGAGAATATGGGAGTTTGTCGTATGGCTTGTGTGGAAGACTAGGAATAAGATTATGTTCAATAATGGAGTAGCAAACGTGTAAATATTGACAGAAGAATTAAAACCACACCTATGGAGCTGGGGCATGAGCAAGGCTTCTCAAAAAACAGGGGAGTACAAAGATTGGGCTGCATGTCCTAAGATGATGATGATTGTTTAATCTTCAACCAACGATTCTATTTCCTTTTACTAATATGTACTGTATCGAACATTGAAGGGTATATATTGTACCCTGTTTTCAGTGTGCAATAAAAATTCCTTAAAAAAAAAAAGGTTATCCCAATTCTCCCAAAATTCTCTCAATTAGATTTCAAAAACTAAGGGAATTTTTTATATTTCAACAAATCAATAATCTCAAAAACATCCAGAAATACCAATATTAGACGCTTTTTTGTCCAATCTACACGTAGGGTCTATATTTGAAGATCAATTTTTATCCCAATATTTCGAATCAGAAATTCATGAGGCACTAAGTAACACAGGAATTCATGATTGCGTATACTAAAGACTTCTAAATATTATGTGTACCGTACGAGGCGATATAGTTCTTGAGTTAATTGATCGACAACCGCCGAGAAGGCAGAGCAGAAGCAGCGTCTTGACCGGTATCAAACGACAACGCAAAGATGAACTTTTTGAAGAATGATAACAACGATCTTTTTTTCTTCAAAAATCAAATTAATTGAATCATGTGAGAAGAAATGGAGATATGCTTTATCTATTTAATGAAAGTGGAACAGTTTACCTTAAATCGGACGCCTGTGACAATTTCTCACCGCCAAAAGAGCAAATCGGAGGGCAAAAATTACACTAGGTCCAACTCAAAAAAATTAATCGGCAACCTGCGGTAATATGTCGACGGGAAGTAATTAAGATATTTTGGTAATCCAATATTTCACCTTAATTTGGGAATTAGAGCAGCGGGATTTAGAATTGGGGGTGGATGGGTGGGAGGGAAAGAAGCAATTTTCATTTTGGCGCCTATTAATTTAATTTGGCGCTAATAATCCTAATTTAATTGTGACGGAGAAGGACATTCCAAATTTAATGAAGATATTGCTTTCTATCTCCCAGTCCCAGAAAAGGTGTGTTAAGATGCAGCAGAGGGTTAAGAAGGTACAACAACATTTTATTTGGCATTGGAGGTTGCACTCTATATGGTACGATAAAGTCCTCCAAACAAGAAATTATCAAAATTCTAATGATTATGCTCCAATTTACTTTATCAAAATTTAAAATCTTAAAAATATAGTGATATTATGCTCCAATTTATTTTTATGAAATACGTTAATAGTATATATCATTTTTTATTATTAATTGTGACAAAAAAAAATTGTCACATAGATAAATATTTTTGTGACAATTCAAATTCGTCACATTTGTACAACAAGTGATGACGAAATTCATGCGTTGCAAAAAAATTCATTATATAGTTTATAACTCATCTTTGTGAAAAATGACAAATGATTAACAATCGTCACTATATATATGTATTGGTGACGAAAGAAAATGTCACTAATTAGTCTGATTAAATAGTGATGAAACACAAAATCGTCATGAAAATAAAATATTATATGACGAATATGATTGTCACTGATTATAATGAATATCGTCCCCAAATAATATTTTGACGAAATAATTATGTCACTAACTATTTTGATTAATTAATGACAAAATATAGCATCGTCATGAAAAAATTATTTTTCATGACCTTGAATATCGTCACCACTTATTATAAATGTCGTCACCAAAGTTTTTTGTGACGAATTTCTTATTGTGGTCATGATATTTTCAAATTAGTGACGACAAAAGTTATTTTTAGTGACAAAATAAAAATTTGTCATGAATAAAATTAGTATTGGTGACAAAATTTTATTTTGTCACAAATTCTACCTGTCAAGTGACGAAAATTAATTTTGTCACCTTTAAATGACAAATTGTGACGAATTTTGTATCGTCACGAAAAAAATCGTCATGTAAAGTATGATTTCCTGTAGTGTATATATATGCATTTCAGTCATTCACACTCACATTCTTTATAAATACACCCAGTGATAGTTCAACCCACATTTTTTATAAATATACCCACTGACAGTTCAATTCACACCCATGTTTTTTTATAAATACACCCACTAGCAGAAATTCTTTTTATAAATACACCCACTAGCAGAAATTGTACTTAGTCGTCTTCTCCGAGCAGTTTTCGGCCACCCGAGGCCGCGGCCGAACACTGCAATTTACGACGGCCTTAATCTTTAAATATTTTCTATTTCTTTAAATATTCTTTAATTATTATTATGGATCGAGGTTAATTTATATTACTACATGCAATAATATATGTTACTACTCCCTCCGTCCAATTTCATTATTCCCACTTTCCTTTTTTGGTTATCCAATTTTATTATGCCCATACCCTTTTTGGAAACAATACTATTCATACTACTTTATCTCCACCCTTCTACCATCACTTATTTACCCACTTTGTCATTCATTTTATTCATAAACAATCATTTATTTACAAATGGACCCCACAATACCCTATCATACCTTCAACTTATCTACTTTATGAATAAACTAATCAATATTCATTAAAAACCGTGCCCGGAGAAGTGGGCATAATAAAATTGGACGGAGGGAGTATATGTTATAATGTGAGTTACTTAATCAATAAAAATTCTAGAAAAAAATACTACATAAAAGAATCGGTATTACTATATAAAAAATTATATGTTACTACATACTTCAGTTTGAATTACTACATTGAATATGCGTTTGTTACTATATGTAACTTTATCAAATGATTTGCATTACAACATGGTTATTGTGTTTACTACATGCGATAGTATATGTTACTACGTATTTTAATGTGAGTTACTATATTAACAAAAACACTAGAAAAAACGGGTTACTAAATAAAAGAATTTGTATTATTATATAAAATAGTTTGTGTTATTACTACATAAAATAATGTGTGTTACTACATATTACGATTTGAATTAGAGATTATTGCCTAATAAGTCCACTATTATAACCCATTAAGCTAATAGAAACACCAATATGTATAATTTTCTAATAAAGTCAAATCAAAGCCAAAATACCCATGATACCCTTGATTTTGGTCTCGGGAACCCCCCAATTACTAGCGGAAACAATTATTTAAAATAAATTTGTGATTTAAAACATATATGAATTTTGAAATTAATTCCTAGAATTTAGTTTTGATTACCAGAAAGTTTTTGACTTTCCAAATTCGAAAATTAAAACCGAAGTTTCTTGTTATGCGCTTAAACCAAATTAAGGAAATTTCTCAAATTTCATCTTCAATTTCAATTTACGAGATTCATCTTCTTAAAGTGACGAAGGGGAAACTCTTCTTCCAGCGACGGCCATGACGAAGGAGCGGCGGCACGTGCACGGTGTTCGTTACAGACGGCGGCGGGAAGTGACCTGCTTCATCTTCTCCGTGGTGGTGGACGATTCGACATAGACGGTGTTCGCAGTGGTGGCCGGTTCGACGAAAACGAAGCCCCGAGTGTTTCCATTAATTTTTTAACATTTGAAGCAATTGACGCCATTGTAACATACGAGCTCGAATTTGGGTAAGATTCTTCCAGATTTTTGTAGATTTGATTTTTAAATACATGATTTTTTAGGTCAGCTTTCAATTTTTTTGCAAAATAGTCATTCTATTTCAATCGAGTATGATATGCAACGTAATCATCATATTTTGAATTATGCATAAAGTTATATGCAAAATAATCATCATACTTTGAATTATGTATGCATATTTGTCGTCATGTTTATATGCAAATAATTATCATATTTTGTAATATTACATTTTGTCATTCATACATTCCTTTATATACGTATGCATATTTGTCATGTTTATATGCATTTTGTCCTTCATATATTACCTAGTGTATGTGCATCTTGTCCTTCATATATTACCTGGTGTATATGCATTTTTTGTCTTTATATATTACCTTGTGTATATGCATCTTGTCCTTCATAAATTTCTTCGTCACCGGAAAATGCACAGTGTGTCTTCAGAATCGGTGTAATTAAGTGCACAACGCTAGAATATCAAAGCTGCACAAAATGAAACGAAATAATTGTGATTATCTACGTTTTAGGAAAAAATAAAATTGGAAGGCGCATAAATTCTGGAATGCTTGATTACAGGATTTAGTTGACTGAATTATTTAAATTAATAATTTTAAAATTAATACAAGAGTTTGATTTTCAATATCTCAGAACCATTATTGACCAGAAAACCATTCAAATCAAACATGCAGATGATCGCATACCTGATGCGGTGAATCGTCTTCCTCGGCGCCGGAAAACGCAGATAAGGATGAAACAATCGCTGGAAGTAAATACAGAGTGCAGAAATCTCGAAGATCAAGCAAGTGAAACGAATTAATGATGATACCTACTTTTTAGGAAAATTTTAATTTTTGGAAGCTGCTTAAATTTAGCGTTTTTCGAGATCCTCTCTTAATCTATAATTATGGTATTTAGTTGACCTATTAATTTGAATTAAGAAATTCGAATTGTTTCAAATTAGTAAAAGGGTATAATTGTCTTAGTTTTTCAATTTGACTCTATTAGACAAGAAAATATGTTGTAGGTTTTATTAGATAAAACTAGTAGTGAAATGACCTTATTAATAATTTATCATTTGAATTACTACATTTAATATTCCGCGTTCGACAATAAAATAAAAGATAAAAAAATCACAGAAATTGACAAAATAAACGGGTTAAATTTTTTTATCAAAATTAGAACACAAGCGGGCCAGTTGACAAATAAATTAAGAATTAACCCAAATTAATATATATTTTCAGCCCATTGACTTAATAAGTCAATATTTTCAACGCAGTTGACTTAATTAGTCAATATTGCATACATGCAATATTGCATATAAGTTTTTGTGTTCAAGGATTCATATCCCAACATATTTTATCCCTAAATCATACCTTTTGATATTTGGTTTGATTGAAAAACAATATTGTTTTATGAAGGTGTTGTTATGTCATTAAGAAGTCTAAATTATGTTAGATTCGAACACAATTAAAATTGTCAAAAAGACTAAGTTGCAACAATATTTAAAGTTTGTGATTTATTTGCAATTATCTTAAAGTTTAGATTAAATTACAAATGAGGGAAATATTGTGATTTAATTAGCAATTAACTAAAATATTTATTTATTTAAGGCTTTGTGGTTGATATTGAAGGCTGGTTAACTTGCAATTTATTAAGAGTTATTTTAATATTTATTTAAATTATTTATTTTTGTAATTTTATAAAAAAATTTAAAAGTTGTTTTCATATTTATTAAATGTTAAAAATTCAACGTCTCATTTCGTCTGATTCTCACAAATTTTATTTAGGATTTACTTTATAAAATTATTTAATTATATATAATATAAGTATTTATTTTTATTGACTTTCCACGTAATACGCGGGGTGCTAATATAGTCTTTAGGTATTCAACAGTCTATGAATTTTAATACTTTATGGATTTTGTTGGATTCTCCTCCAAAAATATAAATAAATTTCACTATCCAAAATCTCTTCAAAAAACCAGAGATTTCAACGGATTCTCTCAGAGAACTATAAAGACAAAAGACCAGAAGTAGAGATGGAAATATTGACCCGACCCGCGGGTACCCACCCCACCCGCGAGCTTTGGATGGTCGGGTCTGGATCATATGCCTGACCCGCGGATATCTGACCCGCTCCGAATTAATATATGAGTATAAACGTTATATATATATATATATATATATATATATATATATTGGTCCTTAGTGGAGTATGACACAAGTGTATGGGGGGGGAATGCACTTGTGTATGCAAATTCTTTTCTTTTTCAAACAGTTTGAGCCTATCAGGGAAGTTGTCTCACAACTGGTCTGAGTGTGATCTTCAAAGATACCTGTCCTACTGAAAATAGAAAGTGATCAGTTGGATAAATATCTAAATGAATTACTAAGTGTGGAATGTGGTTGGCCTTTTCTTTGACAGAATACTCCAAGTTAATTTCTGAAAGCACAGTTGATCAGGGACTTTGTCCAAAACAGTGTTTCTTACTTACTGAAATAAACTCTTAGGAAATGATTGATTGTAAGTAATACAATAATGAATGCAGAAAGTAAATGACACACAATTTATAGTGGTTCAGAGTCTCAATACTCCTACATCCACTTTCCCTGATTGAACAGGATAATTCCTTAACAATGGAATTAGCTTATTTTATAGTGCCAAGGTGCACTGATCAACAACACTCTCTTAGTGCTTTGATCCCTAGGATAATCTGAGTCCTAGTGCTTAATCTCTCTGAGTTAAGACTGTGTTTCTCAATAACAGTCCTTAACTTCTCACTTCTACAACAAACACTCCTTCACTAAATGAGGTAAGGGTTTGAGGTTTGGTTCCAACTAATAGAGATATCCTTTACAGTAAGAACAATGTAAAGGCTTAGGATATCTTAATGCTAAGCTTGGGATATTACAAGAAATGGCTTAGCTATTTGAAGTGATCAGGAAACTTGGGATTCTTGAGAATAGCTTGGTTTCCTTTGATTGCTTGATGATAGTTTGATAGCATATAGTTGGATGGTTGAATCCTTGGATCACTTCTGAATTTATAGACCAATTTGATCAACTATCCGTTGGAGAGATAGCATTTCAAATTGTCTATTTGCAGCTTCCTTGAAACGGCTATGGAGGGCAACCTTCTATTATCCAGTGAGTAAAAAGCTCTTTGTTGGTTGCTTGAATGAATGTGTTGACTTCTGAAAAATGCGGCTATAAAGACTTGTGTCAGCTTCCATATTTGCACATTTCCCAAGGTTGATTTGTGACAGACTTGTACTCCACCAACGGTCAGATGGGACAAGTTTCCTGAACATTCCTGCTGCAATTTGGAATGTTCCAAAATTCATTCACTCCTTCAGTCTTTAATGCTTCTAAGTCTTCAATGCTTGTTCATGCTTGATGGCAATAAATGCTTCAATAAATATGTCTTCTGTGAGTAGCATTCAATGTTGTGATCTTTAATCATTTATAAGCTGATCTGATGTAGCTTTTATCAGTTTAGTGCAGCTTTACTTCATATCTTTGATCACTCAGCCATGTTGTCCTCTTCAGCCTATTTGACAATGTTGTATCCTTCAGCAGACTTGTCCTAAATTGCTAATGCTCAACAAGCTGCCTAACATTCCAGCTTTGGACAATTATCCTGAACTATAAATCTCATAACACTACTGAGATTTAGACTTAAGCATTCTTATTGTCTCAACTATGCTGAGACAACTAGACTGATGTTTTTCATGACTGTATCTCAACTAATCTGATCACCATCAATCAGGGGTTTTGGTATCTTAATCAAAATCATTTTATTTCCCAACAATATATATATATATATATATATATATATATATATATATATATATAATATTAATTTTTAAAAAAACACTTCACATTAAAAATAAAAATAAAACTAATCGCATCAATACCAGAATTTATAAAAATCTATGTGAATTAATAAAAAAAGTATATTCCACAATCATGTACTTTTAAAATCCTAAAAATTTCTTTAAAAAAAATCTAAAAAATCCAATAGAATCTCAATCGAATACACTCCCTTTAAATTATAATTTAAATTTCAATAGAAAAATTTTAAATGAACAAAAATATTGTAAATTAAAAAATAAAATTAAACATATTAAAAATAAAATATAATTATATTAACACAAATATATTCAATTTCATCATACAAACTAGTATTCCATAATTTTTTTATTAAACACATCACATCAAAAAAAAAAAAAATTAGTCATTTGATGGATTTCTATTCTGGTTCCACAATTTCGAAATCGCCAAAATTAAAATTAAAATTGTGATAAACTGTAATAGAAAATACGCATTATAAGGTTCGGTTCCGATTCCCTAAGGGGGGTTTGTTTTGAAATTATGTAAGACGGTGAAAATTCGGATGGAGAAATCCTGAATGGAGAAATCCTGAATGGAGAAATTATGATAAATATTGATTATGTCTATTTGTTTAGGGATTTTGAGTAGGATGGAATGTAACTTTATGTCAAATCAATTGTGTAAGAGTGAATGATGTTGTACTATATAATATTATATAATGTAACTTTATATCAAATCAATTGTGTAAGAATGTATGATGTTGTATTATTATAAGGGCATGTTTGCTTAATGGGTTGAGATAAGATGGGTTAAGATGTGGTGGGAGGCTAGATAAACTCAAGGGTAGACTAGGTTGTCTAAACACATGAAATATAGTTTATAAAAACCGAGTCAAATTATAAACTCGGGTCAAGGTGTTTAAAGTTATGAGAAATCAAACATGGGAGAAGATGGGTCTACATATCAAACTCATCACTAAACCCACCTAAACCCATAAAGCAAACATGCCCTAATAGTATAATATATACTCCCTCCGTCCCACAAGTGTTTGAACCACAAGATGGGCACACTTTTTAAGAAAAAAGTGTAATGAGTGGAGTGTTGAGGGGTAATTTTATAAAGTTATATGGATAAAGTAAAAAGGTGATTGAAAAGAGAGTAAAAGTAATGACATTTTATGTAAATATGTGAATATTTGTGAGGGTGGAGAGAGAGTTTCATTTTATGGATATGCAAACAATTATGGGACGGACAAATAAGGTAAGTGTGCAAACAGTTGTGGGACGGATGGAGTATGTATTATTAGGGATGAATGGAGTTGGATGGTGAAATTTGAATATGAAATCCCAATCTAGAACAGGATGCCGGACGTGTGAGTCCCAAAACAAACACCCTCTAACAATTTGAGAAAGGCTAAATATAATTGAAAAAAAAAATACTCTACTTTTTCATGATAATTAGAAAATGAAAATGTTGGTCCCAAAGTTGAGTTAATAATATTGAGTAAGCTAGTGAAAATGTCTAGAGGGGAGGGGTGAATAGACTTTTCAAAAATCTTTCAATATATCAGAATACACAATGCGGAATAATCAGATTACTAATGAGCCCAATCAAGTTTATACTCAACTTTTATCTAGATCTTTATCTTTGTAAATTCTACTATTCTTGATTAAACAATTCAAACAAATATCAAACAGTAAAGTAAAGAACACAGAATTTTATAGTGGTTCGACAAATGTCTACATCCACTCTCACAACTCCAGTTGTGAAGTTTTATTACTCTTCTTGAGCTTCTTGTGGCTTAAAGTCCCAAGATTAAGACTTTGATCTTTTCGATTATACCACCAGGTATATCTTCGATCTACTAGTAATTCTACAAGTAACTAGCACACTTGTTTTACAACATACAAACTTAAACTTGAAAAGTAAAACTTCTCTTTGAATAGCCTTTGATTCTTCTCTTCAATTCAGTGGCTCTTCTCTTCTTTAATCTCCTTCAACTCTGTGAGTAATTGCTTGTAGACTTGCTCTTGAATTCTCTAAGATCAGTAATTTCTCAGTAGTCTTCAGTAGTAGGAGATCATACAGTATTTATAGAACTTAGTATGACAATTAGCAGTTTGTGAACTAACTTTCAACTAACTCTAAAACTGTTTTTGTAACTTCTTCTTGTAACCGACTTTGTAACTTCCTTCCAAGTCAGCATCTCTTCAATAAATCTCCAGTTACACCTTAAATAAGCTTTCCAAACTTATTCTTCAATTTCACTAAATCAGCACAGTAACTTACTGTTCTGATTTTTACTCTTCGGATTTTACTCTGCTGATTTTTACTCTTCTGATTCAATCAGCACAGTAACCAAAAACTTTTCAAAACTTCTCCAGATTGCTTCTAAGCTCTTCTTCAACTCTTCTTGAAGTCTTCTTAGTCTGAAGTAGTCCTCTGAGTCTTCTTAGTCTTCTGATCTTCTTCTAATCTATTCCTAATCTAGTGTTCTGATTTTACTGTTCTGAGCTTTACAATGCTGAATACAATAGAATACAACTTTACATATATAAAACCTATCTATACATCAACTGAACTATATACAGATGAGTATTTCTAAGTCCTACACTATAAGCTGTCTATACAATACAAAACATCAGCTTAGTTCCTAACAGTTCATATATCAGATCAGTAAATAATAAGATCAGTAACTCATAAGATCAGTAACTCATGTAAGTTCAATAACTTCTATATAAGATCAGTAAATATTTAAGATCAGTAACTTACACATAAGATCAGTAAGCATATCAGATCAGTAAGTACATCAGATCAGTAACTCAGATTAGTAACTCAGATCAGTAACTCAGTTTCAAATATTTCATATAAGATCACTAAAAATATTCTCAGTTTCCATACTCAGATCAGTAATCTTATTTCACATAACTCAGTTAAGATCAATAGTTTTACTCTAAATATTACTCAATAAGATCAGTAAACTTATTTCAGTTAGCATTAAGATCAGTAATCTCAATTTAAGTTTCTCATCAGATTAGTAAGCTTATATTCAGATGACTTAGTTAAGATGACTTAGAACCACATATATTACTAACTTTAAGTTGCTTTTGGCCATCAAAACATACTTTCATCAACTAGAACATTGTTTATAGGATTCATATCCCAACAATTTCCCCCTTTTTGATGAAGCCAAAACTACTTAAATGTTAATAAATCAGTAGTTAAGTATGTAGTCTATCATAACAGTTCATCAATTCAAAATTCCAGATTCATATTCAAATAATATCAGATATTACAAATAATCACAGAATATGAAAATCACAAAAATATAGAAATAAAGATTAAGGATAGAAATGTTATCTTCTGAGCTTGTCCTTCATCTTCATTCTGCATTTTCAAATTCTGAATGCCACATACATTCTTGCCTTGATATCCATCATATGTTGATGATCAGTGATTCCTTCTTCCTTGATAATCTCAGCAATAATGTTGTTAATTTCCTTATAATCAGGTTCTCCACTTTCCAGTCTTGGAGGTTCCCAATTAGGTTCTTCAGGGCATAAAATCTTTGTTCCAGCACGATTAGCCACTTGTGCTATGTCTTCCCAGAATTCTTGATCAATGTTCAACATGAATTCTTCAAAATCAACAAATTCTGCTTCCTTGCTAGAATGATCACCAAACTTCTTCACAATGAAGTTAGCAATCTGCCACTTCTTCTTCAAATTCTTCCAGTATTCCATATGTTCAGTCAACACAATGAAATCCACAAAGTTTTCATCTTGAAAATCTTTGTCAAACAGTCCTTCAGCTTTCTTTTTAGCATTCATCTTTTTCTTCAAAGCTGTGACTCTATTATCAAATCTTGTCTTCAAGAACTTGACATCCTTTTCTTTCTTCTTTTTCAAGTTTTCCTCTTCACTTGTCATAACAGCTTTCATCTTGCTCTTTGATCTAGTCATTCTTTCAGCTTCTTCCTCTTGTTGTTCTTCATCAGATAGGACTAACTTCCTTTTCCTCTGACTTGAACTTCCAGGAATTTCAGGTCTTTTCTCAACAATCTCTTGACCTAGCTGTTTTTGTTGCTTTCTTTGCTTCAGCTTTTCATTTAACATATGAATTTCTGCTCTTAATTCATCTTGACTTACAACCAGCTGAGCTTGTTGTGACTGTGTTTGTTCCATTACTTGTCTTGTCCTATCTTCCCCCTTTTTGGCTTCATCATGCCACTCCTTCAGGGAAGATATGTGTTGTTCCAGCTTCGTATGCAACACCTGAGACAAATTCTTCTCTTGGACTCTATGAAGGTCAAATATCTTGGACATTGTATACTCCATTACCTTCTCATAAGAGTGTTCAGACTGCATCTTGTTCATCCTATCAGTAGCTTCCTGAAACATTTGAACAGCAGCTTCCATCTTTGCTTGAAGTTCAGCATTCTGCTTTTTCAATTGCTCAAATTCAGAAACATCAGAATCCTTCTCAACATGATCTGTTCTGATCTCTTCTTGCACATCCTCAATAGGATCAGTAGATTGAATAGGAATGCTTTCCAATTCTTCAGCATTTACATCCTGAATTTCAACAGCATCAGTTTCCTCAATCACAACAGTTTCTTCAAGTTCAACAGTGTTCTCAAACACTTCTGTTGCATTGATAATGTCTTCATCTATTTCCATAAAATCTTCTTCAGCAGCAGTTTCTTCAACATCCTTTTCTTCACTAAATAAATCTTCATCAGAGACAGGAGTTGCAATCTTCTCAACAGTGTACTTGATCCCTGTTAATCTTTCAACAAGAAGTACAACAGATTCTGGAGTGACTAACTCAAGAAAAGAGTTAACACCAGCTGCTTGCATTTGTTCTGCTTCCCAATCATCAAAGATTGAAGCACCTCCCATTCCTTCCATGATAGCTAAACATTCCTTCAAAGTACTCCTCTTAAGATACACCCAAGTGCCTATCCTAAGGAGCTTCTCAAATTCAACAGAACTTTCATCTAAACCAGGAAATTGTTTCAACAATGCTATTCTCAGATCAATCCTGATTCTATCCTCTTTGTCACAAATAGTGTACTCCATCAAATCAGCAGGTTTGGGAGTAATAAATTCAGGTTCAGGAGATGAGGAAATGTCAATGGGTTCAGAAGAAGGTTCAAATTCATGTTCAGTAGAGTGAGCATGAACCTGTAATGGGGATTGATGTGGTGAAGATTGATGTGAAGTTTGTTGTTGAGGGGTAGAAATAGAAGTAGGCTCAAAGGTAGTGAGCTGAGGTGATGAATGGGGAGTGTTCTGAGTCCCAGAAAAGTAGTGATCTGATCCTCCAGAACATGAAGGTTGAGGATTTTGGGGTTCAGGTTGGCTTGGTTCAGAATCAGAAGGGGTAGGGGAGACAACAACTAACTTCCTCCTAACACTCCTTGATTTAGTCCTCTTATGAATAGCAATTGGACTAGGAACACTAACCTCTTGCTCATCTGAGCTTGACTGCACCACAGTTTCCACAAACCGAACTGTTGGTTCCGAGGCAGCAGTAGCAGACCTTCCTCTTCTTAAAGTAGTCCTGCTCGAATCATGCTTTGATTTTGATCGAACCTTAGTTTGATCATCCTCCGATTGGTACATTGAAGCTCCAGACTCCTCTGCTTCAATTTCTTGAGTGTGTTCCAAGGGGTTATCTTGTTCAAATTGAACAGACTCCTTCTTCATCAAGAACTTCCCATGATGGAATTTCTTGGGATTGCTCCAATATGGTTTCTTCACCAGCTGAGGCAGCAAGAAACTCAGCTTGTTTCCAAACCCTAACTTTGATTTCAGGGAGAATTCCAAAGTGTCCTCATCAAATAACACCTTTTCCTTTTCAGTCAATAACCTCTCCAGGAAGAATCCTTGCCAATCACCTTCCACTCTGTCGATGATCGCAGCCATAATTCTAATTTTAAAACTCGATAAGGCATCCTGGCTATGATGTTGCCCTAACAAGCATTTTCCAGCAATATCCATTAAGAACTGCAACCCAGTAGGAAGTACATCCTTCTTCAAATTCGTCAAGGTCTCTGTCTCCACACCTGTCCATCTTCCTACGCACTCCTTTTCTTCTCCAGCTTTGTAGGTCATGATATCTACTGGACCTTGTGGTAAGTCCAACATTACTTCGAGAATATCTCTCGTAATGGTGACTTTGTGTCCAGCTAGCATGGAGTGAACACCATTTTTGTCTCCTTGGAGTTGTAGATAGAATTCCACCGCTTCCGGTTCGTAAACATTCGCGGGAAATGACTCCAGAAACTTCCGTAGGCCGCATTCTTCACACATGTTTAAGATAGCTTGATTTTCTGCACTGTGTCTGCCATTGAAGTAGACAGCGTTCTCCACGAAAATTCCCTTCTTTCGCATCCATAAATTCGAATCAAAAGTTCCTGCTACTTGATTAGCTTCATTAATAATATTGATAGTTGCCATTTGAGAATTTTGTAGAAATCAAATTTTGCAGAAGTTAAGAAGTTAAGATATTTCCAGAAATAAGCTCGTAAGAACGAAGAAGATGAAGTGTGATTGTTTTTGTTATAATTCAAAACCAATCTAGGGCTAGGATTGAATTAGATTATTATAAAGAATGGTTGGGATTAAATCTCGAAATTCGAGTTAAACAATAACTGTTCACATTCTAGAAACATTCTTAATTTTTGGAGCCAACTAGTGTTTGATAAATACACCACAATTTTTAGGTTAGAAATAGAGGAGTGTATTAATCTTCTCTATCAATAATCTGAAAATATGAACAATTTTTGACTTAGAATAATCTAAACCAAAAGACTGTTCTGATGCAAATCAGCACAGTAGTTTCCAAAACAATTTCACTTCATTTTCTTACTTATTTTTAAAGAAAATTTCACTTATCTGGATCAGCTGAGTACTGTGATCAGCTGAGTAACCTTTTTAGAAATCAGATCAGTAGATGAATCAGCACAGTAGATTTCAGATCAGTAGATGGGTCAGCACAGTAATCCTCAGATCAGTACCCAAATTCTCTGATTTCATCTTTTTGATATCAGCACAGTAATCCTCAGATCAGTACTGTGTCCGATCAGTAGATTTCTTGTCGACAGATTAGTAGTAAACATGTCTTTCTGTAGACAGATTAGTCAGTAATCAGATTAGTTCTGTAGAATAACTGAATTGTAATCAGATCAGTACTGTAGACAAAGAAACTTTGTAATCAGCACAGTTCTGTAGACAAGTCAATGTATTAATCAGAATATATCTGTAGACTGCTATAGTCTGTAATCAGACCAGATTAGTAGACTTCTTCAATTTAGTAATCAGATCAGTTCCCCCTTCAATGGAGAATTCCTCTTCTGTGCCTGTTTCACCTTGGTAGAAGTGTTAGTTCATGAGATATGAGTGTAAAACAGTACAGATTAGTAACAATATGCATAATTTAATGATCACATCAAGATTTATGCTAAAGTGACTTAGTGATCTGAGTCAACAAAAGGATCTTTAAGAAATCACAGATTCCCCCTTAATGTGTATTCTCAGTGTCCCTCAGCTTTACCAGCTTCCTCATTGGGATTAAGGTCACTTTAGTAACCTTGTTACCTGTTTTAGTGATCTGACATAGGATTGTCCTAGATACCACTTGAGTTTTGATGTACTGCTCTTACTTTCTGCTTTATCTTTCTCTTGGTATAAGATCCCTGAAATGTTAGCACAGTTCTATATACAAACAGAATCCATATCTATCAATCCTAAACTAATGCACAATTCTCTGAATCTCACTTCAGCCAATGGTTTTGTAAAAATGTCAGCTCTTTGAATATCAGTATGAATCTTTTCCATTCTAATATTCTTCTTTTCAACATGATCCCTAATAAAATGATGCCTAATATCAACATGTTTGCATCTAGTATGGAGAACAGGATTTTGAGTGATGGCAATGGCACTATTACTGTCACAATATATAGGTACATTAGATTCTACAACATTGTAGTCTCTGAGTTGTTGTATTAGCCAAAGAAGCTGACTACAACAACTACCTGCAGCCATATATTCTGCTTCAGTAGTAGAAGTTGCCACACTTGTTTGTTTCTTTGAAAACCATGAAATGAGCTTAGTTCCTAAGAATTGACATGAACCTGAAGTAGATTTTCTATCTATTTTGCAACCTCCAAAGTCCGAGTCTGAATAACCACTTAAAGATATATCATCATCTGCAGGATACCATAATCCTCGATTAATGGTCCCCTTTAGATATTTCAATATCCTTTTAGCAGCTTCCAGATGACTTTCCTTGGGGTTTGCTTGAAATCTTGCACATACTCCAACAGAAAAAGCAATATCAGGTCTGCTGGCAGTTAGATAGAGTAGAGAGCCAATTAAAGCACGATAGTGAGGTTGGTCAGAAGACTTACCTCCTTCATCAGGATCCATTTTGTATGTAGGTTGCATGGGCACACCAACTGTTTTACAGGTTTTAATACCAAATTTATCTAGCAAATTCTTAGTGTACTTTGCTTGATTTATAAAGATACCTTCTGAGGTTTGTTTTACTTGAAGACCAAGAAAATATGTCATTTCTCCCATCATAGACATTTCAAATTTACTTTGCATGAGTGTAGAAAAGCTTTCACTCAGGTTTTTGTTGGGTGATCCAAAGATAATATCATCCACATAAATTTGAACAAGTAATATATCATTACCTTCTTGTCTTCTAAACAAAGTTCTATCAACTTTGCCTTTTGTAAAACCATTTTCAAGTAAGAATAAAGAAAGAGTATCATACCATGCTCTTGGGGCTTGTTTCAATCCATAGAGTGCTTTCTTTAACCTGTATACTTGGTGACTATTCACTTCAAAACCAGGTGGTTGTTCTACATAAACTTCTTCAGCAAGTATACCATTCAAAAATGCACTTTTCACATCCATTTGATATACAGTAAATTTCATATGTGCAGCATAAGCAAGGAACAATCTTATAGCTTCTAGTCTAGCTACAGGAGCAAAAGTTTCATCATAATCAATACCCTCAGCTTGAGAGTAGCCCTGAGCAACTAATCTAGCTTTGTTTCTAACTACAAGATCATTTTCATCCCTTTTGTTCTTGAAAATCCACTTAGTACCTACAACATTATGATTACTAGGTCTATCAACAAGTTCCCAGACTTCATTTCTAGTGAACTGATTAAGTTCTTCTTGCATGGCTACAATCCAGTTACTATCACTTAAAGCTTCAATCACAGTTTTAGGCTCAATAGATGATAGAAAACAACACCAGCAAAATAAAGACTTACTATGTTCTTCCTTTGAATCAAACAATTGTTTTCTAGTTTTAACACCTATACTAGAATCACCTAGAATCAGATCAGTAGAATGAGCAGACTTCCATGTCCTTCTATTCTTAACAGTACCATCATTTACATCATGCAAATTATCATGCAGATCAGTATCATTTATATCAGCAGTTTTGTTCATAGGAGAGCAGTCATTCAATTCTTTTATTTCAGAAGTATTAGATGACTCACCTTTGTCTTTTACCTTTTCTTTATCAGAATCTTGATCTAGAACTTTCAGGAAAGGATTATATGCTTGTACAGATTCATAAATTCCTATATCATCATCTTCATTGTTGTTTTGAAGCTGTAGTTTGTCAACTTTCTTACTGAGCTGATGATCAGCAGAGTCCTGTACATTCTCATCAAAGACAACATGGGGTGTTTCTTCCACACATAGAGTAGAGTAATTAAACACTCTAAATGCTTTGCTTACAGAAGAGTATCCTAAGAATATCCCTTCATCAGCTTTTGCATCAAAAGCATTCAATTTACTTTTGCCATTGTTATGTATGAAACACTTACAGCCAAAAATATGAAAATAAGAAACTCTTGGTTTTCTACCTTTCCATACCTCATAAGGTGTTTTACCATGTACCTTATTAAGAGCACTTCGATTTTGAGAGTGGCAAGCTGTGTTAATAGCTTCTGCCCAAAATTTCTGAGGTGTGTTGAATTCTGCAATCATGGCTCTGCAAGCTTCTTTTAGTGTTCTGTTTCTCCTTTCTGCAACACCATTTTGTTGAGGGGTTCTGGCTGCACTTGTCAAATGCTGTATGCCAGACTTAGAACAATAGTCAGAAATGTAACAATTAATAAATTCAGTCCCCTTGTCACTCCTAATCTTGACAATGGGATGACCTTTTTCAACCTGCAATTTCTTCAATAGATCTGGAAGTAGTGTTTGTGTATCACTCTTTTTGTGTAGAAAGACTACCCAAGTGAACTTAGAATAATCATCTACAACAACTAGAGTATACCTTCTTCCATTTAATGTAGGAGGAGTGATAGGACCATGAAGATCCATATGCAAGAGTTCTAAAACTCTGCTTGTTGAAAGAGTAGGAATGGACTTAAATGAAACCCTTACCTGTTTACCTTTTTGACAGGAATCACATACTTGTGACTTGGAATAGATTTCATTAGGAATGCCCTCAACAAGATGTTCTCTAGCAATCTTGTTGATTATCTTAAAGTTTAGATGGCAGAGGCGTTTATGCCAGAGCCAACTGTTTTCTTTAGGACTCTTAGTAATAAGACAGGCATTCTTAGGACAACTATTCCAGTTCACAATGTATATACTTCCTTGTCTTGTGCCAACAAGTAGAACATTGTGAGTCCTTTTATCAATTATTTCACATTTTCTGGTCTTGAACTGAACCTTGTATCCCCTGTCACAAAATTGAGATACAGATAACAGATTATACTTCAAACCTTCAACATAGGATACATCTTGGATTTCAACATCTCCATTCTTGATGAATCCAAATCCTTTTGTGATTGCCACTGAGCTATCACCAAAGATGACTTTTGGTCCTTCCTTCTCATGATAGTCAGTAAGTAAGGCCTTGGTACCAGTCATGTGGTGTGAGCACCCACTGTCTATGTACCAGGTCTCACCAACTGAACCACCTTTCTTGTATAAGTCCAGTCGATCCTGCAAAGTAGTGATCTTAATAATTTAGGTACCCTAGTTTATTGGGGTCCTTGGGGGTTAGTAGCAAGAGGTACCCAAATGAACATTGAGGATTTGAATAGGTGGGACCTCTTCAGTTTCCTTCCAAATTTGTCACAGAACAATACTTTATTAACCAGTTCAGAATTATCAGCAGACTTAGGATCTATTTTTCTGAGATAGCCTTTCCTTGGTTCTATCCCTTTTTCAGTAAGATCAGTATGTCTGTAATAGTTTGAATATGGTCTAAAAGCATGTGGACCATAAGGCTTATAAGTTTGCTTTGGTCTTTTCTCTCCATAGATATCATAAGATAAAGGAGGAGGATAAAGAACAGGTTTGTTATGATAATGAGGCACAAATCTCCTAGGTTTAGTTGAATACAGCTGAGACTGCCTTATGAAAGGAGGTCTAGGCTGTTCCCAACTAGCCTGTGCTTGTCTTGACCTACTGTTCTGAGTCTGTCTCTTCTGATTCCAGTACTGATCTGATCTGGTCAGAGGAGTATGACTCTTCTGGTATGGTCTAGACTGTACTGGTCTTAATACATTCTTCATTTTACCATTCTTGGTAGTGGGAGGGATGTATTTAGACTGTACTTTGAGTTTTGGTTCATCATCATAATTCATAGGTTCTTTTCCTTTATCCAGTTGCAAAGAACTTGTACTAGCTCCATTAGTGTTCTTAAATTCTGAAGTAGATGGACTAGGCAGATCAGTACCTATTCCTCTTTTATCATTTGGAGCTCTATATCTGTCTGAGATTGTTTGATTAATCTTAGTAGAGTTAATCATCCCAGATAGCTTTCGATCTAGGCTCACTACTTCAGATTCTAAGAATCTATTGCGCTCTTCAAGTTTTTCACATTTGATCTTTAAATCATTGAATTCATTAGTCTCTTTGGCTTGAGTTTTAAGCATATCCTGATATAGTTTGTCAATGGATGCATACTTTTCTTGGAGTTGAGACAACTCTTCTGATAGTCTTGCATTTATGACAACTATATTAGGATCCACTTGTAACTGAGCTTCTTTTAGCCTAATGATTTCTTGCTTTAAAGATATATTCTCATCACTAATTTCCATGAATGCTTTGTTAGCTTGTAGAAGGTCTTCTTCAGTCACTCCTTGGGAATGATGAAGACTACTTCCTACACTGCTAACAGCAGCATCACTTTCATCAGTGTCAGAATTGTCACAAGATTGAAATGAGTTAACAGATGATACCTCATCATTTATTTTGGCCATCATTGCCAGTCCATCATCTGCTATGAAGGCTTCATCTTCATTGCTAGAGGGGTAGTCAGATGAAGTCGATGGTAACTCTTCTGATTCCGAATCAGAGTCATTGTAAGCCACCATTGCCTTCTTACCCTTTGCATATTTTCGATCTCTTCTGGCTTTCATTTCTTCTCGATCTTCAGAACTTAGATCAGGACATTCATATATATAATGACCTGGCTTATCACAATTATAGCAAACAGGATTGTTAGAAGTTCTTTTAGGAGGAGAATGCTTTCTGTTCCTGTCATGCTTGTCAATTGAGTTCCTGTCTTTCTTATCAGAATACTTTCTGTCTCTCTTTTCAGATGAGTTCCTGTCTCTCCTGTTTTCATTAGAGATCTCATCCCTTCTTTCAGAAGAGTTTTGATCCCTTCTGTTCACAGAAGAGTCCCTGTTATTAGAACCCTTAGATTCCTTATAGAATCTTTTGTACCTGCCATATCTCTTGTTCAGTTTATCAAATCTTTTGATCATAAGGCTCATCTGATCTTTCAGACTTAGATCAGAACCATCTAGTTCATCTTTTATGCTTGAAGCCTTTGTTTTAGATGATCTAGACCCCTTTGAAGTAGAGGCTTTGAAAGCTATGTCCTTAGAGACATCCTTATCCTTATGGATCACAGAAATGGGATCTTCTTCATCTAACTCAAACTCATGTGCCTTAAGTGTTTGGAACATAGTTTCTGCTGGCCAAGAATCAATGTCTTGTGTGGTTTTAATGATCATCTTGACCATTTTCCACCTTTCATCCAAGGCTTTCAAGATTCTCAAGTTAACTTCTCTGTCAGTATAGGTCTTTCCTAATACATCAAGATCATTCATAATTTTGGTAAATCGAGTATCTAGCTCATCAATTGATTCTCCTGGCTTCATTTTAAATGATTCAAACTTTTGGACAGCAGTGGATAACTTGCTTTCTTTGATCAGTGTAGTACCTTCACAAAGAATAGCCAGTTTGTCCCACATCTGTTTTGCAGTCTTACATTTTAATACTTTACCAAGATACTCATTTGGTAAGGTATGTAAAATGTAGTTCTTGGCAAGACTATCCAAATTGTTTTGTTTCATTTCTTCTGAAGTCAGTTCTGACCTGGGTTTGGGGACCAGTGCACCAACTGGTTTAGATGGATCCAGAACAGCAGTGTTTTCCACCATGATGACAATTGGTCCTTCAGTCACCACAGACACCATCAGATCATGGGTTGAGCTAAAGATGGCCTCCATCCTAAGCTTCCAGTAGTCATAATCTGCAATCTTGAACTTAGGCAGCTTGTTCACATTAGTGTCATCCATGTTTGATTAGACAAATAGGATCAGTAGTATAGCAGATAGATTTCAAGTATTCAGATAGTCACAAGTATCAAGAATTATCAGTAAGATCAGTAAAGATGACCTTCAAGATTTACAAGGTTTATCAAGAAACAGCAGTCCTATGAACTACTGCTCTGATACCACTTGTTGGTCCCAAAGTTGAGTTAATAATATTGAGTAAGCTAGTGAAAATGTCTAGAGGGGAGGGGTGAATAGACTTTTCAAAAATCTTTCAATATATCAGAATACACAATGCGGAATAATCAGATTACTAATGAGCCCAATCAAGTTTATACTCAACTTTTATCTAGATCTTTATCTTTGTAAATTCTACTATTCTTGATTAAACAATTCAAACAAATATCAAACAGTAAAGTAAAGAACACAGAATTTTATAGTGGTTCGACAAATGTCTACATCCACTCTCACAACTCCAGTTGTGAAGTTTTATTACTCTTCTTGAGCTTCTTGTGGCTTACAGTCCCAAGATTAAGACTTTGATCTTTTCGATTATACCACCAGGTATATCTTCGATCTACTAGTAATTCTACAAGTAACTAGCACACTTGTTTTACAACATACAAACTTAAACTTGAAAAGTAAAACTTCTCTTTGAATAGCCTTTGATTCTTCTCTTCAATTCAGTGGCTCTTCTCTTCTTTAAAAAACTGAGAAAATTTCATTTTACGTCCTGTAACTTAAGCATAATCCAATTTATATCCTTTAAGTTTTCACTTTTTTAATTTACGTCCTAGGATGTCCAATTTATGTCCTTTTAGGTCTAATTTATGTCCTTTTCGTCGGAAAATTAGAATTCTGGTCAAATAGTCCAATTTACGTCCTTTAAGTTTGAAAATTAGAAATTAATAATTAAAAAATTCTGAAAAAAATTAAAAATCTCATTAAAAATTAAAAATATCATTAAAATTTATAATTTGTGTAAAATAAAAATTCTAAGAAAAATTAAAAATTTGTAAATTAAAAATAAAAAAATTCTAAAAATCTCATAAAAACATAAAATTCTAAATATAAAAAATCTATAAATTAAAATTTAAAAAATGTTTAAAATAAAATAAAAAATTATATAATTCTAAAAACCTCATTAAAATGAATTTGACACTTTTATACAATCAATTAAAAAATTCAGAAGTTCGAGAAAAACTTTAATGGCGGATGAGTCCGAATCTTGTCTGATTTTTAATGAAATATTAATAATTTTAATTATTCTTATTAGATTTTTAGAATTTTTAATATTTAATCTAAACATTTTTTAAAAATTAAAGAGATTTTTGGAATTTTTAATGAGATTTTTGGAATTTTTAATGAGATTTTTGAATTTTAAGTTAAACATTTTTCGATTTTTTTAATTGTAAAATTTTTTATTTTTATTTTACACATTTTATAATTTTTAATGAGATTTTTAAAAAATTAAATAAGATATTTTGAATTTTATTTTACATGTCACATCCCGATTTTAGGGGCCTAGATGAAAATGCATATTTTTATAAAAATTCGCAGCGGAATTAATTTGTTTTATAAATACTCAAACACTTTTAAAAAATTCATATTAAAATGTAACTTCAAGTAATGAGTACCAAAACTTGTTCCAAAAAAAAAAAGATGTGAACATTCCTAAAATGAAAATAGTTTAAATTTTAAATGCAAATAATTAAATAAAATAGCATGAAGGTGTACGCATCCACCGTCCCTCCACTTCAACTCCTTCAATCTGTAAAATGTTTAGATTGGGGTGAGCAAAACAACTAGCTTAGTGGGATTAACTTTGTCACAGTTAAATATAACATATGAATAAAATCATAACTCACAAACATGCATACAATTTCATAAGCTTGTTGGCAGAGCCAACCATAATAATATAGGCTTGTTAGATAAACCAACCATAATAACATAGGCTTGTTGGATAAACCAACCATAAGATGTAAGATGCAGCAAGAAATAAAAATCACTCATACGAAATACTTAAAAATGACAAAGTATAGCCAATCAAAAAAAAAATCCCACCTTAAACCTCGAATAATCTCGTAAGTATGTAACTTGAATTACTGCAAGAGTTCCTTGTCACCTATAATAATGAATATTATCTTAGAATTATTATTAACACATTAGTGAGTCCTAGTGTTATTTACTAATAAAGGTAACGATAGAAATAATAATTAAATTTGTGTCTTATAATTTAATCAATTACTAATTGAATGGATAACTAATATATATATATATATATATATATATATATTATTAAATTAATAATTAATATACACTACGGGTTAACCGAAACAGTGATCATAAAATCACATACTCAATAATTAATAGATTAATAGGAACATCATTGAAAAAAAAGTTAATAACAATAATATAAAAAAATTCATCTACTGCTTCATAAATTGATGAATACGTACTGCTCAAGATTTTGACATAAACTAATGGATTATAATTTAAAATATTGATTAATTATATTCCCACTAATTATATATCTAAATATACATATTCACTTAATAATAAATCAAAATTATATTTAAATATTTTGAAAACAATATCAATAGTAGATTGGATTATAATACTGGTTGGAAGGAAGTAACTATATAACTATGCAATCCAATTTCTGAAAACGTTGGCAGATAATTGTTTGTCGAAAACATTGAAAGAAACCACAAGAAATGAATAATAGGAAGGAAGAAATAGATATCAATAAAGAGAGGAAAGATCAGATGTAAGCGTCTTTCAATTCAGAGTGATTCACGATTGTAGTAGCTTAAAATCTTAGACTCAATTGAGAAAATTATGGAAATAGTAAATATAAGAATTTTGGATAATGAGTCCGTTGAGAAAATTATGGAAATAGTAAATATAAGAATTTTGGATAATGGCCCTTGGGAAAATTATGGGAATAGTGAGTTATTTGCCGTCACTTTTGAAGAAGAAACTAAATAATTATGAGATAAATATTTAAAATAAATATAATAGTTTAAACGTATTTTTATAATATAAATATATTAATTTATTATAATTTATCTTAAATTATTATCTTATGTCAATAGTGATAAAAATTTGGGGTGTTACATCCTACTCCCCTTAAAGAAAATTTCGTCCTCGAAATTTAGTTACATACCATTAACTTGAACGAGGACATTCACGTGCCCTATACATTGGTTTCTTACACCAAAAGCATTTTCCTAAGGGAATTCAATTGTCTTAGGTCCAAGGATTGTAAATGTCATCTAATCTTAACATCTAGTCCATACTGTCAATCAATCACCATACTTCCTAGAAAATATGAATAATCGTCCTATCTACCAATATATCATACTTATGTGTCGTAACTATCAATAATCATATCAATCTCAAAACTAACAATAATCGTGTGTCATGCGATTATCTTTCCATAATCGATAAGTAACATAGCATATAATATGTCATACCTTGGAGTTGAAGCGGCGGGCGATGGTGGATGTCATAACTTATACTAGATAATGAATGATCTTTTGTAAAATTCCTTTTTTTTTTACAAGTCTACAAGAACGTACCATTTGTCACATCCCGATTTTAGGGGCCTAGATGAAAATGCATATTTTTATAAAAATTGGCAGCGGAATTAATTTGTTTTATAAATACTCAAACACTTTTAAGAAATTCATATTAAAATGTAACTTCAACTAATGAGTACCAAAACTTGTTCCAAAAAAAAAAAAGATGTGAACATTCCTAAAATGAAAATAGTTTAAATTTTAAATGCAAATAATTAAATAAAATAGCATGAAGGTGTACGCATCCACCGTCCCTCCACTTCAACTCCTTCAATCTGTAAAATGTTTAGATTGGGGTGAGCAAAACAACTAGCTTAGTGGGATTAACTTTGTCACAGTTAAATATAACATATGAATAAAATCATAACTCACAAACATGTATACAATTTCATAAGCTTGTTGGCAGAGCCAACCATAATAACATAGGCTTGCTGGATAAACCAACCATAGGCTTGTTGGATAAACCAACCATAATAACATAAGTTGTTGGATAAATCAACCATAAGTTTGTTGGAAAAACCAACCATAATAACATAGGCTTGTTGGATAAACCAACCATAATAACATAGGCTTGTTGGATAAACCAACCATAAGATGTAAGATGCAGCAAGAAATAAAATCACTCATACGAAATACTTAAAAATGACAAAGTATAGCCAATCAAAAAAAAAATTCCACCTTAAACCTTGAATAGTCTCGTAAGTATGTAACTTGAATTACTGCAAGAGTTCCTTGTCACCTATAATAATGAATATTATCTTAGAATTATTATTAACACATTAGTGAGTCCTAGTGTTATTTACTAATAAAGGTAACGATAGAAATAATAATTAAATCTGTGTCTTATAATTTAATCAATTACTAACTGAATGGATAACTAATATATATATATATATATATATATATATATATATATATATATATATATATATATATATATTATTAAATTAATAATTAATATACACTACGGGTTAACCGAAACAGTGATCACAAAATCACATACTCAATAATTAATAGATTAATAGGAACATCATTGAAAAAATAGTTAATAACAATAATATAAAAAAATTCATCTACTGCTTCATACAGTTAAACCTCTTTAAATTAATAACCTTGGGACCATGGAATTTTATTAATTTAAAGAGGTATTAATTTATCGATAAATTAATATTTATTAATTAAAAGAGAGATTTTTTGAATTCATCAAATTTAGTACATATGTATTGAAAATAAATGAATTCATAAATGTTTCATTGATTATATTCATGCATATCAACCAATTCTTTGTAACTAATTAAATATATTCATTGTATACATGTTTCAATTAATTAGTTGCACTTAAACATATTCATGCATGATGAAGGAAATATATACTATATAAATCTCAATATAGAAATAAAATAATTCATAACACCCAACATGTCTTCTCATCTAAAAGGCATCGCAAAATCATCCATGAATGATCAAATGCGTAAAACATTATGTGAGTATAAGAGAGATCATCCCACATGCACTCAAAAAGATTTACAAGAGTGGATTGATGAAAAATATGCAAAGTCATGTTGCTTCAAATTTGATGCTTTGTGCGCGACAACAACTCTTCATAATTTTTTGTTGCTGCTAGAGAACTCGACACCAGAACTCTTGGCTGCAATTAAAAAAGTTAGGGATGAAATTCAATTAGATTTAAATTTTCAGAAAAATCAAGTAACAATAGATTCATATTTTAGAAAATTACCATAATATTTATAATTGTAATATTTATGAATTATTAATTTAGAGTTTTAATGGGACCTAATATTTATAAAAGGATTTTCCGAAAAATTATTATCTTATTATCTTATCGAATTTGATGATTTTTTACAAAGGCCCAAGTCGGGACCGAAAGATTTTATTATTTTAGAGAGGTTATTAATTTATAGAGTATTAATTTATAGAGGTTTTACTGTAAATTGATGAATACGTACTGCCCAAGATTTTGACATAAACTAATGGATTATAATTTAAAATATTGATTAATTATATTCCCACTAATTATATATCTAAATATACATATTCACTTAATAATAAATCAAAATTATATATAAATATTTTGAAAAAAATATCAATAGTAGATTGGATTATAATACTGGCTGGAAGGAAGTAACTATATAACTATGCAATCCAATTTCAGAAAACGTTGGCAGATAATTGTTTGTCGAAAACATTGAAAGAAACCACAAGAAATGAATAATAGGAAGGAAGAAATAGATACCGGTAAAGAGAGTAAAGATCAGACGTAAGCGTCTTTCAATTCAGAGTGATTCACGATGGTAGTAGCTTAAAATCTTAGACTCAGTTGAGAAAATTATGAAAATAGTAAATATAAGAATTTTGGATAATGAGTCAGTTGAGAAAATTATGGGAATAGTAAATATAAGAATTTTGGATAATGGCCCTTGGGAAAATTATGGGAATAGTGAGTTATTTGCCGTCACTTTTGAAGAAGAAACTAAATAATTATGAGATAAATATTTAAAATAAATATAATAGTTTAAACGTATTTTTATAATATAAATATATTAATTTATTATAATTTATCTTAAATTATTATCTTATGTCAATAGTGATAAAAATTTGGGGTGTTACATCCTACTCCCCTTAAAGAAAATTTCGTCCTCGAAATTTAGTTACATACCATTAACTTGAACGAGGACATTCACGTGCCCTATACATTGGTTTCTTACACCAAAAGCATTTTCCTAAGGGAATTCAATTGTCTTAGGTCCAAGGATTGTAAATGTCATCTAATCTTAACATCTAGTCCATACTGTCAATCAATCACCATACTTCCTAGAAAATATGAATAATCGTCCTATCTACCAATATATCATACTTATGTGTCGTAACTATCAATAATCATATCAATCTCAAAACTAACAATAATCGTGTGTCATGCGATTATCTTTCCATAATCGATAAGTAACATAGCATATAATATGTCATACCTTGGAGTTGAAGCGGCGGGCGATGGTGGATGTCATAACTTATACTAGATAATGAATGATCTTTTGTAAAATTCCTTTTTTTTTTACAAGTCTACAAGAACGTACCATTTGTCACATCCCGATTTTAGGGGCCTAGATGAAAATGCATATTTTTATAAAAATTGGCAGCGGAATTAATTTGTTTTATAAATACTCAAACACTTTTAAGAAATTCATATTAAAATGTAACTTCAACTAATGAGTACCAAAACTTGTTCCAAAAAAAAAAAAGATGTGAACATTCCTAAAATGAAAATAGTTTAAATTTTAAATGCAAATAATTAAATAAAATAGCATGAAGGTGTACGCATCCACCGTCCCTCCACTTCAACTCCTTCAATCTGTAAAATGTTTAGATTGGGGTGAGCAAAACAACTAGCTTAGTGGGATTAACTTTGTCACAGTTAAATATAACATATGAATAAAATCATAACTCACAAACATGTATACAATTTCATAAGCTTGTTGGCAGAGCCAACCATAATAACATAGGCTTGCTGGATAAACCAACCATAGGCTTGTTGGATAAACCAACCATAATAACATAAGTTGTTGGATAAATCAACCATAAGTTTGTTGGAAAAACCAACCATAATAACATAGGCTTGTTGGATAAACCAACCATAATAACATAGGCTTGTTGGATAAACCAACCATAAGATGTAAGATGCAGCAAGAAATAAAATCACTCATACGAAATACTTAAAAATGACAAAGTATAGCCAATCAAAAAAAAAATTCCACCTTAAACCTTGAATAGTCTCGTAAGTATGTAACTTGAATTACTGCAAGAGTTCCTTGTCACCTATAATAATGAATATTATCTTAGAATTATTATTAACACATTAGTGAGTCCTAGTGTTATTTACTAATAAAGGTAACGATAGAAATAATAATTAAATCTGTGTCTTATAATTTAATCAATTACTAACTGAATGGATAACTAATATATATATATATATATATATATATATATATTATTAAATTAATAATTAATATACACTACGGGTTAACCGAAACAGTGATCACAAAATCACATACTCAATAATTAATAGATTAATAGGAACATCATTGAAAAAATAGTTAATAACAATAATATAAAAAAATTCATCTACTGCTTCATACAGTTAAACCTCTTTAAATTAATAACCTTGGGACCATGGAATTTTATTAATTTAAAGAGGTATTAATTTATCGATAAATTAATATTTATTAATTAAAAGAGAGATTTTTTGAATTCATCAAATTTAGTACATATGTATTGAAAATAAATGAATTCATAAATGTTTCATTGATTATATTCATGCATATCAACCAATTCTTTGTAACTAATTAAATATATTCATTGTATACATGTTTCAATTAATTAGTTGCACTTAAACATATTCATGCATGATGAAGGAAATATATACTATATAAATCTCAATATAGAAATAAAATAATTCATAACACCCAACATGTCTTCTCATCTAAAAGGCATCGCAAAATCATCCATGAATGATCAAATGCGTAAAACATTATGTGAGTATAAGAGAGATCATCCCACATGCACTCAAAAAGATTTACAAGAGTGGATTGATGAAAAATATGCAAAGTCATGTTGCTTCAAATTTGATGCTTTGTGCGCGACAACAACTCTTCATAATTTTTTGTTGCTGCTAGAGAACTCGACACCAGAACTCTTGGCTGCAATTAAAAAAGTTAGGGATGAAATTCAATTAGATTTAAATTTTCAGAAAAATCAAGTAACAATAGATTCATATTTTAGAAAATTACCATAATATTTATAATTGTAATATTTATGAATTATTAATTTAGAGTTTTAATGGGACCTAATATTTATAAAAGGATTTTCCGAAAAATTATTATCTTATTATCTTATCGAATTTGATGATTTTTTACAAAGGCCCAAGTCGGGACCGAAAGATTTTATTATTTTAGAGAGGTTATTAATTTATAGAGTATTAATTTATAGAGGTTTTACTGTAAATTGATGAATACGTACTGCCCAAGATTTTGACATAAACTAATGGATTATAATTTAAAATATTGATTAATTATATTCCCACTAATTATATATCTAAATATACATATTCACTTAATAATAAATCAAAATTATATATAAATATTTTGAAAAAAATATCAATAGTAGATTGGATTATAATACTGGCTGGAAGGAAGTAACTATATAACTATGCAATCCAATTTCAGAAAACGTTGGCAGATAATTGTTTGTCGAAAACATTGAAAGAAACCACAAGAAATGAATAATAGGAAGGAAGAAATAGATATCAATAAAGAGAGGAAAGATCAGATGTAAGCGTCTTTCAATTCAGAGTGATTCACGATTGTAGTAGCTTAAAATCTTAGACTCAATTGAGAAAATTATGGAAATAGTAAATATAAGAATTTTGGATAATGAGTCCGTTGAGAAAATTATGGAAATAGTAAATATAAGAATTTTGGATAATGGACCCAGTTGGGAAAATTATGGGAATAGTGAGTTATCTGTCGTCTTCCTAACGTGACTTTTGAAGAAGAAACTAAATAATTATGAGATAAATATTTAAAATAAATATAATATTTAAACGTATTTTTATAATATATGCATATCTTATCTAAATATATTAATTTATTATAATTTATCTTAAATTATTATCTTATGTCAATAGTGATAAAAATTCGGGGTGTTACATTACACATTTTATAGTTTTTAATTTTAATGATATTTTCAGATTTTTAATGATATTTTTAGAAAATTTATTTATTAAATTTTAATTTTTAAACTTAAAGGACGCAAATTGAACTATTTGGCCGAAATCCCAATTTATTTCTCACATTTCGGTGAGTTTGAAAATTTTTCGGCAAAAAGGACGTAAATTAGACCAAAAAGGACGTAAATCAAAAAAGTTAAAACTTAAAAGATATAAATTGGATTAGGCCTAAGTTACAAGATATAAAATGATTTTTTCTCTAAAAAAACTTGTAACAAATCAAATATCATTTTAGAAATAAGGAAGACATAACAAAATAATCTTAGTTATTATAAATCAGATTAAAGCTAGAAAGTGAGCATGTCATATTCATACATTTATATCCAAATTAGAAAAAAATTAATTTTTTTTTTGTTTTTTTTTTCGATTTTTTTTCTAAATTCTGGTCATTTTTTGAAAGAAAAAAATACTGAAATTTTTATTTCATAATTTTATTTTTGAGTTTCATATTTTTTTCTATTTTTTTTATATTCGTTATTTTTTTTATATTTATCTTTTGAAAGTTAAAAAAATAGAATAATATTTAACTTCGTGTGATTAATTGGTGACTGTGTATAATTATAATTTTAATGGGTTGTATTTTAATTTAATTGATAAAATGGTAATATAGTTTTTTACATGTATTTTTCTTTTAAAAAAATTGGAGGTGAAATTAATAAAAAATAGGGTAAATAACTAATAATCCATGTAAAAAAATTGAATTTAGTCACATAAGTGTCTGTAAAAGAAGGGAGTGTGGACTTATTAAAAAATTGAGGGTAAATAGAAAATTGGATTTCCCTTTTTTTTTTTTTTTTTTTGGGCTAGTCTTGTATGAAATATTGCATATATGCATTTCAGTTATTCACACACATGTTCTTTATAAATACACCCACAAGCTTAATTCACACACATATTTTTTATAAATACACCCACAAACTTAATTCACAAACACATTTTTTATAAATACACCCACTGACAGCTTAATTCGAAATTTTTAATTCGTTTATTTTACTCATTTCTGTGATTTTTTTATCTTTTATTTTATTATCGACCGCGGGATATTAAATGTAGTAATTCACATTATTTTTTGTAGTAATAACACAAACTATTTATATAATAATACAAATTATTTTATTTAGTAACACGTTTTTTCTAGAGTTTTTATTGATGTAGTAACTCACATTATAATATGTAGTAACATATATTATCAAATGTAGTAAACGCAATAATCATGTTGTAATACAAAATGTTTTATTGCAGGATTATGCGAAAAATATTAGATCATTTGATAAAGTTACATATAGTAACAAACGTCTATTCAATGTAGTAATTCAAACTGTAGTATGTAGTAACATATAATTTTTTATGTAGTAAAACAAATTATTACATGTAGTAATAACACAATTTTATATAGTAATACTGATTCTTTTTTTTATTGATTAAGTAACCCACGTTATAATATATAGTAACATATATTATTGCATGTAGTAAGATATATTATTGCACGTAATACAAAATAATATTGACCCATAATAATTAGTATTAAAGAATATTTAAAAAATATAAAATATTTAAGGATTAAGGTCATCGTAAATTGCAGCATCCGACCGCGGCCTGAGGTGACCGAAAACTGCTCGGAGAAGACGACCATGTTCAATTTATGTCAGTTGGTGCATTTATAATTTTATTCTTATTTATTAATAATAAAAAAAACATTGAAATTAACGTTAGTAATTAAAAAAAAAATGACAAGAGGAGATAACAAAAATAGCAGAGTAGGGTTTGAAGCAGCAGCCTCTCTGAAATTCAGGATTTTGGCACTATGATTATACAGGAGGTACGTGCTTTCAATCTTGAGATTTAGCAATGGCGAACTTACTAGGGACAATCAAATTTGACAAAGTATGGTTCTCTTGTGTTTGCACTTGTTCATTCGCCCCCCTTCAATTCAACCGATTTTCGTCGTCCACTGCAATCCCTAAACCCAGTTCTGGAAACTCAAATCAAGATTCATTTCCTGCAACTTATCTGAAAACTACATATGGGTTTTTGCCAGAAAAGGCCCTGCTGTATTCTAAGTATCTGAATTTTGATTCGCCTGAAAGGCCCGACTCCATTACTGCATTCTTCAAGAATCACCATTTTACAGATACCCAGATTTCAAATGTTGTAAGGAAATGGCCTCTGGTGTTTAGGCAAGTTCCCGAGTCTAGTTTTTCTCCCAAGATTCTCTATTTGGAGTCATTAGGGTTCTCAAGCTTAGATATAGCCAAGATTTTGACATCTGAACCAAGTTTGTTAGGAAGAAGCTTAGAATCTCAAATTATCCCATGTGTTGATTTCCTTAGGAGTTTTCTCAAATCTGATAGAGATGTGATGTTTTCGATTTTGCGGTATCCTCGAATTTTTAGGGAGAAATTGCAGGAATTTTTTGTGCCTAATGTTGAAATCTTGAGGGAGGCTGGTGTGCCTGATTCACATATTGCATATTTGCTGAAAGTAAGCCCTAGGAGGCTAGCAATTGATCCTGAAAGTTTTCGATTAACTGTGGAGGAAGCTAAGAAACTGGGGCTTAAGCCTTGGAAGAAGATTTTCATTATAGGAATAACTGTGATGAGGGAACTAAGCAGTGCGTCGTGGAGGGAGAAGATTGATCATTTTAAGGGATGGGGTTTGTCTGAGGATCAAATTTTTGATGCTTTTAGGAAGTACCCCCGATTTATGGCTACATCGAAAGATAAAATTGATAGAATAATGATGTTTTTCGTCAGTGAGATGGGGGGTGATTTCTCAGCCCTGATCAAGAGGCCTTTGATATTGTCATTGAGCTTTGAGAAAAACATTATGCCTAGATTCGCAGTTTATCAATTTTTGGTGTCGAAAGGCTTGGTGAAGCAGGATATTAGCTTCAGTCAGGTGCTTGGTTGTTCACAAGCGTTGTTTCTTGATAGATATGTGCTTCGTTATGCTGAGGAAGCTCCTGAGCTTCTGAAGGTGTACCGAGATTCTTTGAAATGAGTTGGTTTCGTGTTCCAATCCTTATTTTGATTCTACCCTGTTGCTGCTTTTTGATCTTCTGCTAACATATGATACTTAGGTTCTACCTTTTGAATGCCTTGGTTAGATGTTATACTGTATTAGAAACTATGAATAGGCTGCATTATAGTTTTCTTGTTTCAGGAAGAAGCTATTTCATTGAGCTCGTGTTTATATGAACACACATGATGTTTAAAAGTTTCATTTTCTTCATGTGCAACTCCTCTCACTCTCGAAACATACTTGACCATGTGATTGTTTTTCTCTACTTTGTGTCGAACTGTACTCACTCATTCTCTAATTGATTTAGGACAACTAACAAGATTAATGTGTTTAAATTCTTGTATGAATAATGCCCTGAAATTTTGAATATTAGGGGAATTCAAGTTTCCGCGTTTAAGCTTTTATCCGTCTAATATAACGAGACTCAGAAACACATTGGCATAAGGCATCTTGTTCTAATATCATTTTCCTATTACCAGTTTTCTAACATTTCAACATTAGGGCTCTCTTTTAATCTATTTTATTAATAATTTATAGTTCTTAGAAAGTTAATTTGGTACATCATTGAGGGTATATTACGAGATATCTATGGTCAGACCTGAATATCTCAACTTGCTCATATTGAATTGCAAATGATGTGTCTTTCGTTCATTTGATATGCACAAAATTGAGCTTGTTTTGTCGTGTTGGGTAAAAGTTTTATTTTAGACCTGATTAGGCATTTATTTTGAGCATGATTATCCATATATTTTGGACTAATTTACACCACCAAATTGGGCCAAGGAGTTTATGGTTTCCTATTGCTGTTTGTATCATCTAAATTTGTCTTTGTTATTGCTAAAATGCTCATTTGCTTACCTTGTTTCTTTTTAAATGAAAAGGCAAGTTTTGGATTGAATCAATTGCTTTATGTTTATAAAAGAGGAACAAAATTACTCCTGGAATTTCTCTTTATCAAGATATTGGCATTCTGGGTATAAACCGCACTGTTTGGGGCTTGTTTTAACTTTTAATGTTGCACCTAATTTGAAAGAAACTCTTTACTGTTACAATAGCCCAATTTATGAATTTCAATCATATTTTCAAAATAATGTTTTGAATTTATTTCATCTTTCTAAGAATCTTGTGCTCTTTCAACATCTTCTGCATTTCAATCAGGCAAAAGTGGTTTAAATTAGAGACAAATACAATTCATGAGACAAATCTTCAATAGAAAAATGGAATTTGGAGAGTCGAGGTGGTGTTGACAAACAATCTTTAAGTTTTTGACAGTTAACCGGTCTTTAATGACTCTGAGATCTTGTTGCTCTATTCGCTTGTCATCCTCAAGGGATTTTGTGAGAGCATAACACTTTATTTTTTTATGGAGTATATAGTTTGTAGCAGTAGTTTTCTATCAATACTTTCACAACAATGCTATCGAATACAATAAATAACTCATCTTTAATGCTATGAATTCATTTAAACTCTGTCTATGTGTTGTGTTTTACAATCGAATTCAATCAAATCAAATTGAATTGGTTTATTCTCTTGTTTAATTCTCATCGAACTATCATATTAAACACGAATCCTCTCTGCAAATTTCAGAAATTAAGAACCCATGAAAGCAAAGCTGAGACTATTCGAATAAACTAATTTTGTGTTTTATACTCCCTCCATCCCGATAAAATCTACCCATGAGTTTTGGACACGTAGATTAAAAAACATGATAGAATAAGTAGATAGTATATAAGATGTGACATGATTGGAAAAGAGAATAATATAATGAGATGTGAGGAGAGGAGTTTGAAAAAAATGGAATGAGTAACTTTTATTGTGACGGACGAAAAATGAAAGTTTGGTAACTTTCACTGGGTCGGAGGGCATAATTTATTGTAAAGTGGAGTAGTACTTATCGGAAGAAAACAAGTTAGACCATAGTATTTTTTTTCAACGTAGAGAGTACTCTCTCTGAACAATTCCATTACTTTCATATTTCTCTTTTTTCCGATCAAAAAAACTTTCATATTTCTTTTTTAGTTATCTAATTTTATTATCTTCATTTTTTAAAAAAAATATTGTACTCCATATTCACTATATTTTATCTCTACTTGCAAGTTTTTCAAGGATCTTTTTTGCAAGTCTCATTCTTTTGTTGAATTAGGCTTTCATATTTATTGAATCAAAAAGTCTACCAAGTTTTGGTAGACGGAGTTTTGGCAGATTTGTCACATGTCTTATTTGGGTATTATATTATTTATGTGTGTGGGTTATTTGTTTAATTTAAGACATTGACTTGATTTAGGAATATGAGCGGAAGACTTGATTTAAGAATACAAAATAAAAAAAGAAACTGTTGAAAAATTATTAAATTGCAAGGAAAAAGTTACAAAAGCAAAAATTAAAGACATGAATAAACGCTAGACGGATGAAATTCGTTCGAATATCGATTTTCCACTTAACATATAATATTTGCACACCAAATATATCCAGTTGGGCCCCGACATGATTTCCAAAGCCCTAGTTTACTACTCCATCCATTCCACAAAAATAGCCACATATTCCTTTTTTGAATGTTACAAATTATAGCCATATTTCCTTTTTTACTTTAGTATTAAATGTTTTATTGTCAATTTTACCCCTAATTAATAAGAGTAATTAATGCTTAGCAGATTTTGGAGTATGAAATTTTAAGGGCAAGATTGACATATTAGCTAAATTTAACTAAATTTATTGAATTTTTTTAATTCGTGTGTAAAGTCAAATGTGACTATTTTTATGGGATGGAGGGAGTAATTTAATAGGCTTTGTTGAGTGGGCTTTTACAAAACATCTTTTGCATTTCTCTTTTATAAAAAAGAAGTTAAAATAGCCAACCATCAATTTTCCTTTGCATTCCCTAAAGTGGCAAAGTCGGCAATCGCTAAGGGCATGTTTGTTTCGTGATGGGAAATTCGAATTTGGGATTTCGAAACTCCACCCCCGTTACATTTTGGGATTTTAATTCATGATTTCAAGATTCCATCATATAATCCTATAAAAGTCAACTCTATAAATACCTACAAACCCTATATAAATACCTATAATCTTATACTATAAAGTTAAATCCTACCCTACATAAATTCCAAAACAAACACAAAACATAAAAAACATTAGAATTTTGAAATCCACTAGACTTTGAAATTCGAATTTCAAAATCCTCAAAATCCCAAAACAAACAAGCCCTAAAGGTAATGGCCACGTCCCTTTCATTTTTTCGTCGTTTATGTTTATTCTTTCGCAAATAATATCAATATTGTTATACTCCATCCGTCCGCCTATAAATTTTTCATTCCTTTTAGACATATAGATTAAGAAAAGTGATTAAAGTATTGATAGAGAGAAAAAATAAGATATAATTAAAGTGGGTGTACGAACAAAAAATTAAAATATATTTACCAAAAAAAGTATGAAAAACTTATAGACGGACGAATCAAAATGACAAAATGAAAGCTTATAGGCAGACAGAAATAGTACATAATCACCCAACTTATGGTTAAACCGCGATAGAGTAATAAACTTGAGATTGAGAAAAATATTCATTTGACTGAGTTTATTCATTTATCGATAAATAAATATTTATTATTTTAAAGAGAGTCTTACGTACAGAAACAACACATAAATTTTACAGTTTGTCACTAACTTAGTACATGGTCGCTAATTATAAAATAGGCTTGATAATGTTTTGAAACGAACAATCATGATTAATTAGTAAATTGGTACGATCAGACTAGATTCACTACATTAGATTGAAGTCATTAGAATATTGAAAGAAGAATACAATTACAAGCATTGATATTCTTGACCAACTAAGTGCAAAGTAATTAGTTTTCACATAAAAAAAAATAAAAGTTTCTCAAAATTGGTACCATTGAAATTATTACTTATTTACTTTCTTACATAGTAATCTTACTTTATCACTTTAATAAAATTAGAAAAAAGATATCAATACATTTTTTTTAGTTTTATATTCAAATTAGTGTGAAAACTGATTCGGGAGGGAGGGTGTACATTAGATAGTGAAAAACAATTATATAAAAATTGAATATTGTAAACATTATTAATCTTTGTTAATTTATTTGCATCATATTTCTTGACTTATTAGTTATTACGTGTATAAATTATTAATAAGTTATAAGTTATATGCCATGATTTTAAATTGTGAAGCAAAAATGTTATGATATAAGTATTTTTTTTTTGATCGGTAAAAATATATTATTATTATTGGGTACAAGGGATACCCGAGAATTCATTGTACAGGGTACAACATAGAAATAATAAAGGTCCTACGCTACACTGGTTTCATTTCATACACTGCATTGGGTCTAACACCCATGTCCTGAAAGAAAGGTTGTTCCGGTTAGGGTATTTGATCGTAAACCAGCTCCATATTCTTGCTCTTATTTCCTCCTTGACTTTTGTAATCGATAAGGTTTCGTTCTTGAAGAGTATTGCATTTCTCCATTTTCATATCAGCCAAACCACACAGAGCCATATACATGTAGCAATCTTTCTCCCGTTTCTACATCTCAATATACCCCCAAATCCTAGAAAGTTGTCCAGGATATTTGATGGAAGTGCTGACGGGTATTTGAGCCACGACAGACATTCCATCCATACTTGGTATGTTTGGGGGCATTCCAAGAAAATGTGTCTTTCGGTTTCCTCGCTGTTTCCACAGAGTACGCACCTTAGGTCATCGTTCTGTTTGAGGATGTTTCTTTTTCTGAGGTTTGACCTAGTCGGTAATCTACCCCATAGTAGCCTCCATGCATGGGCCTTGACTTTCGATGGTGCAAAATTCTTCCAGATGGTCTTGAACCCTTGCATCAACTTGTCTTCTGGTTGGTTGTCTTGGTTTTGGTTGAACAGTGTTGAGTACGTTTCTTTTGTGGAGAACTCCCCTGTCTTTGATGCTTTCCATTTCCATGAGTCTTCTATTCCTGCTTTTAGTGTGAACCTGTCCATCACAGATAAGAGATTATTAAGGTATATTTGTTCCCTGTCGAAAAGTGATCTTCTCCATCTCCAAGTCCACCTCCACACATCCCCTTCCCAAACCCCCATTTCCCCTACAGTTTTCCCCTTGTCTAAACTGACTAAGTATAATCTCTTGAATCTATCCTTAAGAGCACCCTCCCCAGTCCAGTTTTCCTCCCAAAAGAATGATCTATTCCCATCCCCTAATACCTTAGTCAAATTTCCATGGAACTAACCCCCATTGCTCTCACCTATCACTTTTAGAACATCCCTCCACCATAGAGACACCCTCCCCTCCCTTCCTGTTGGGAAGAGGCCAAAGCCATCTCCCCATGCTACCCCATATCTAGACCGTAAGACCCTCACCCAAAGACTATTCCTCTCATTTAAAAATTTCCAGCCCCATTTCCCCAATAATGTTTCGTTGAAAACCCTTAAATCTCTTACCCCTAGCCCTCCTAAATGTTTCATGTTACATACTCTTTTCCAGTCGATCCATGCCACTCTCTTCCCATTGCTCCCACCCCCCCAGAGAAAATTTCGTTGTAGACTCACAATCTCACTCAAGGTTTTATTGGGTATGCGATAAAAAGACAGGTAGTACGTCGGAAGAGAAGAGATAACCGAGTTCAATAACGTGATTCTGCCCCCTATCGAGATCTTCTTGTCGTCCCATCTTGCTAACCTGGTTCTTACCTTCTCTACGATTGACACCCATTCTAGTGCTTTTCTGTGGTTAGCCCCTACTTTCATTCCCAGATATGTGAAGGGGATGGTTTCCACCTTGCATCCCAGTATCTCCGCCATTTCTCTAAGAGTGTTATCTTCCATATTCACTCCCAAGATCGAGCATTTGTTGAAATTGATTTTCAACCCGGACAGTAGTTCCATGTTTCTCAGCAGTCGTCTCATTACCCTGGCGTTCTCCAGACTGGCTTCCCCCATTAGGATTGTGTCGTCTGCAAACTGTAGATGTGAGACTTTAATATTATCCATGCCAATTTCTGCTGCTTTAAACATGCCTTATTCAGTTGCTCTCTCCATGAGGATGCTCAATCCTTCTGCAGCTATCAAGAAGAGGAACGGGGATAGGGGGTCCCCTTGCCTTAACCCCCTTTCCAATTTGAATTCACCAGATGGGCTTCCATTGACCAGGACCGTAGCTGACGCTGTCGTTATCCACTTCCTCCATTTGGGATTGAAGTTGAATCTCTCCATCATAATATCCAAGTAACCCCAGTCCACTAAGTCATAGGCTTTTTCAAAGTCAATCTTCAGGAAGGCTCGTGCTAGTCTCTCTCGTTTTGCTTCATCAATCGCTTCGTTTAACACGACCACGCTATCCAGGATGTTCCTCTCCCCAACGAAAGCCGATTGAGCATCCGATATGATGGATGGTAACACTTTGCCAAGTCTTTTTGCCAGGATTTTTGATATTATCTTGTAAATTCCCCCGACAAGGGAGATTGGCCTGAAATCATTCAAATCCGTACTAACCTTTTTTTTGGGGATGAGTACCATGAATGTTGGGTTGAGGCCTTTCACCAGTCTTCCATGGGTATGGAATTCCTCCATAAGTCGTAAGAATTCGGGTTCCAGGAGATGCCAAAACTTCTTGAGGAATCCAAAGTTGAACCCATCTGGTCCAGGGCTTTTTGAGTTGTCACACGCATCTAGGGCCTCACGAATTTCCTCTTTTGAGAATGGTGCTAAAAACATTTCATTTTTTGTGGCCGCAATCCGTCTTCTTGCGAAATCTGTTGTGGGGATTGGTCTTGTGGTCTCTTGTCTCTTGAAGTGGTTTTGGAAGTGTTCAAAACCCCCTTTTTTCACTGTTGAGACTTCTTCACTCCATTCGCCTTCCACCATTAACCCGAGGATTTCGTTTCTTTTCCTTCTCCTGTTGATGTAGTTATGGAAGAAGCGCGTGTTACAGTCTCCCTCTTTCACCCATCTGCACCTTGATTTTTGGTAATTGATCATGCTTTTCTTCTTCAGTTCTCGAATCAACAGGGCGGCTGCCTTATTTCTGTTTATGATCTCATCATCGTTCAGCCCAAAGACTTCGTCCACTATGTCCAACTTCTGGATTTCCGCCCTTTGTGTTTCTATATTGTTTTCGATGATTCCGAACTTGTTGGTGTTCCACTCCTTCAGGTCTGCTTTGAGTCTCTTCAGCTTTTCCTTGATGACATAGCCACTCCAGCCTTGTACTTGATAACTTTCCCATTTTTCCTTGACGAAGCTCTTGAATTCCGGGTGGGTTGACCATGCGTTGAGACTTCGGAATGGTTTTGGCCCCCAGTCTATTACCTTAATCCCCAGGAGGATAGGGCAATGGTCTGATACTGATCGCCTCAGCCCCCTTAGATGCGTGTTAGGCCACTGATTTAGCCAGTGGTGGTTGATCAGGGCTCTGTCCAGCTTGCTCTTGCATGATCCGTCAGCTTTATACCAAGTATATTTCCTTCCGTGGAGTGGGAGGTCCACCAGGTTTGCAGCTTTGATGAAGTTATCAAAAATCAGTGTATCTCCGTGGTTGTGTTGTTGTACTCCTCTTCCATCCCTCTCCGCTCCACACCGTATTGCGTTGAAATCTCCGATGATACAAATACATGTTGCGGGGTTTTGGCTCACGATCGTGCTTACACGGTCACATAAATCTATTTTTTCGGATAGATTGCATGGGGCGTAGATGTTGACGATGCAACATTGTACATTGGCTTGTCCCCAGTAGCCTTTTAGTATTACGTCTCCCACCATGTGCCAAGAGCTGGAGCATCTGAAGACCTCTGAGTTCCATATGGATATGATTCCACCGGATCTCCCTACGGCTTCCCTTGAGTACCATTCCATTTTTCCTTCACCCCATATTGCGCGGCACGTTGCTTCATCTACACTTTCCAATTTCGATTCTTGAATGCAGCACATTTCCACTCCCTGAGTTTTGATTAAACTCCGTAGCTCTTCTTTTTTTACTCTATTCCCCAAGCCGCAGATGTTCATGGATAGAATCTTCATGGACAACCCTCTTTTGCCACACCTTCTGTCTTAGTTTTCTTTGATCGGGCCTTTTTCTCTATCTCAACAAGTTTACTTATTTCCTGGGCATCCGAAGTTTTGGACTGTAGGCCTAGGCTTTTCCCTAGCTTCCAAGTTTCCGAGGCTTCCTGTTCCACTTCGGGTGGCAGTTGGGTGGGCGGTCGTCGTTTCCCTTTCCCCTTGTTTGGCTGTTTATTTACCTCAGCCGTCTTATCATTTTCAGTTTCGAAACCTTTTGAGAATTCCGTCCACCTCTTGGTCTCCATTTGCCACATTTCCATTTTGGCTATTTTCTTCTTTGGGGGGTTTTTGCGGGGTTTATAAGTGGGTTTGGTGGAGTTAGAGGAAGGAGCGGGACTGTGGTTGGGTTGGGTAAGATTGCAGATTTTGGGCTCGACAGGTTGGGTGGGGGGATGGTTAGGGTGGGGGGAGGGTGTAATTGTTTGATTGTTGGGTAGGGATTGGTTCAGTGAGGATCTGTTTGGGGGTGTATCAGGTTTGGTATGGGGTGTATCAGTTTTGGTGGGGTGTGTATCAGGTTTGGTGGGGGGTGCAATCGGTGTTTGGTTTGTGGGGGGGGGGGGTGTCTTGGTTTTATAAGGAGGGGTGTATCAAGAATAAGGGGGGGTGGTGGGATGGTTTGGTTTATATGTGGGGAGGGGGGTACAGGGTTGGACTTGGGCCCAACAGCAGTACTTGTGGGCTCAAAAGAAATATTGGTCAAAGATTTTGATGGAGGGGAGAGATGATTACAACGTACCTCACAGCCGTATTCTGAGGTGGTCTCCATTGATTTGGTAAGATCAATTTGAACGGTTTCTTGTACATCAGATTTGTGGGGCCCCTCCTCGATTTTAGATGACGGCGCCATGATTGAGTCCGGCTCACACTTTCTCCATGCCTCTTCATGCTTTTCTTGTTTCGAGGGTGCATTAATTGTATTTACTCTTCTGTCTCCTCGGGCCCCATCCTTGCATTGTACAATGCGTTTATTTGAATTCTGATCGGGAGTTGTTTTTTCCGGCGTTACGCCGGAGCCATCGCCGCCGCCGCCGCTTACACACACCTGTTTCGTCGCCGCCGCCGTGGCGTTTGTACCCTGTTTTCGGCGTCGTCGATCTTCGGGCTCCGACGCGTTTCTTCGGTCTGGAGTTCAAAGCCGCGTACTTCGATCCGCGAATTCCGGCCATTTTCTTCGGACTGGGTGTCGTGGCCGGTGTCGCCTATCTGCCTTCTCTGATCGGCGTCGATTCTCTACACGATTTGACCGGCTAAAACAGCCTGTTCTGGGCTGCACCGGAACTCTGCAATTTCTGCAGATTCTTTACCGGCGTCGCCGATCTGCGGGTCTTCTCGCTCAGCGATTTCTGCGTAGTCCACGCCGGCGTCGTCAATCTGCGCATCTTTTCCCCCCACGTCAGGTTCTTTGCAGGCACCTTCTCGATCGCGGTCGGCAACTTCTCCCCCCACCTCATTTTTATTCTTCATTTCTTGGCAAACTGAGATTGACTCCGATTTCTCATCATGAAAGCCTGCGCCTCCTCGATCGCAAATTATCGCTGCCGCCTGATCACACGAGACAATTTGACCATCTTCCTCCCACGACCACTCAGAGTCATCCTCGTCGAAATCAGAGTCCGATTCGACCCCAGTCTGTGTCATCTGCCTCAGAAATTCGACTTCCTCCATAGCCCGGCTTTTGAAGGTTTCTCCGTCAATAACCAGAAGGACAGTTTGATTGATATAGTTCAGATATGAAGCCGAGACCAGAACCCTGGCATAGTCGAGTCGTGTTTTTTTTAATGTCTGGGTATCAATCTTCACTAATTTTCCAAAAGGGAAGCATGCCGTTTCGAAGAATCGAGCGTTCCAAGCATGTGCAGGTATCCCGGTCCACCTTATCCACACCAATTTTTTATGGCTCACGTCGACGGGTCGCCACTCCCTATACCATTCGAACCAATGCTGGAGCCATTCTTCCATGGACCCAGTGATTTCGACTAGGCTTTTCTCGGAGACATTTTCGATTAGTACAGCATCGTCCCCGAGCGTTCGTAGGTGGAAGATGTTCACACATTCCTGTTGTAATTCTTCTCCGTGATCCTCCCATGAAAAGCCTTTTTTCAGGATTCCCGTGATGCACGATCCCAACCATTCGGTTTCCTCCCTCTGTGTTTTGAATTTGATCGTTAACACCTCCTTTGGGGCAAGGTCAGGACACTCCCTTTCAATCATCGGCTCCTGGTTCTTCTCTCTCAGATTATTTCCCATTGTGGTTACAACTTTCGAGAAGGACATCTCTTTTGTCCTCATATTTCTGTTGGCTTCAAACTTGAAGGTTTTTTGTTCTACCTTCTTGGGCTCTTCTGGTATCCTGTTGTAGCGCGGCACGTAGGCCCTGATTTTGTAGCTCCCCATCCATAACTCGTTGAGTGCTTGTAGCGTTTGTGCCTCGTCCGTCCCGTTTTCAAACCTGACAAACCCAAACGGTTTATGATATAAGTATTAAGTTATTTGATTGCGCATGAATTGGCAAAGAATACTAGTAACACTTCATTTCCTCAGGATTGGATTGAAGATGATTGTCCTCAATATTACAAGGATTTACTTGTTCTTGACTCTCACTTTTGAGAGTATGTTTCTTTATTTCTTGTAAGGTTGTAAAAAAAAAAAAAAAGTATTAAGTTATTTATTTTTTATGATATATATATATAGCTTTAGTTGATTAGAGCTCTATTTTTATGTATAAAATAAATAAATTAGTTGAATTTTATGTATATAAATTCAAAAGTAACGACGATTTTGTTTAAAAATTATGAATATGATGATAGCTAGTAGAGTGAAAGATTTACAATTTAGAATTGTGCAAATTATTTCATAATATTCGTAAAAAAAAAAAAATATATAAAAGTAATTGTGGGACAGATTAATTTAGAAGAACTATCTAAAATTCTAAATCAACAAATTATTGCAAGCTATTGTTATATACTCCATAACATTGAAAACTATTGTTACATACTTTCTCAATTCCACCATAAGTTTTTTTTTTTACTTTCTACACAAAAATTAAAAAAAAAATGGTATAAAATGTGTAGTGAGTAATTGTGGTAGAAAAAATAAATATAGAGATAGATGAAATAGAATATGTAGAGAAATGTTGTAAATTTTATAATTTAAAAAAATGAAACTTATATCAAAACATTTTAAATAGGTAAATTGAGGGTTTACTGTAGGACAATAGTAGATTTTTTTTAATTACTCCATTATTTTAGTTTTTTCGGTTTTTTCTTTTTACATCTACATTTTTTTAGTAGTCATTCAACTCTTGCATTGAAGGAATTACATCATACGGTCATCTCAGCTAGCTTAACATGTGTATCCATAGAGTAGGGCTTATCACTCTTGTCAGAAAGAATTGACCAATCTTTTCCAGGGAATCAACATAGCTTTAAAGTCAATTTATAATTTATATTTAAATTTATTAGAATATTATGAAAAAAACATTAGTTCATGCTTCAATTAAAACTATGTCCACTTTCTTTTAGTGCGGAACTATTAAAGGTGGTTCATTTTTTTATAGAAATAATTATTTTATTTTCACCTTATAATATTTTTAATTTCTTATCTGGTCACAATATTCTTATTTTATCTTCTTTTATTTAAAATTTATACAAAAAAACATGAGTACATTTTTTATGGATATAGAAAGTACTACCTACTTTCCAAATTAAGTGTTACATTTAAAAATTACACAAAATTTAAAAAATACAACCGTAGTTCCTCTTTTAACTTTAAATTTTGTTATTTTGAATGTCTCACTTGAAGTTTAACATTTTCTTTTATGATAAATTGGATACCACATTTATTAACAATTATCCATACTTTACACAAAATTACATCAATGGTCACTTACTTTTCTTACACTTTTTCTCACTACATTTTTTTGTTTTTCTTTTCTTACATTTTATCTCCCTTCACGCTGTTACTTTTTTTTAAAAGTTTCCACCTACAACTTTTTATATATATATATAAAAAAAATCTTAAAATTCATGTCATTCTACAAATATAAAATTTAAATGTGAGTCATGTGACATGTGGAGTATAATATTAAATGTACAGTTGATGGTTGAAATCTGTTAAAAATGTCAAAGGAATTGAGCGGTTCGGATCTCTTGTTACACAATGGTGTAATATCTCCAGTTACGTCATTTAGATTTGTGTCATATATACATGTATCAAAATTTACAAATATGAGAATAACACTCCTAGCTAACATAACTTGTGTCCCAGCTTGACTCGAAAAAGAACTCTTTGAATATTTTTTAATATATTTTTAAAAATTACTATAATGACATTTCAGTAATTTTAAATATTTTATCTAATGACAAAGTGCGGTCTCTCATGAAAAATCCAACTTATAATCTTTTCGTCTAAATTAAGTATGTTCATTTCTTTGAGCACGCATTTTAATAAATATTGATTAGTTTATATATAAAAATATATATGTTGGGGGTATGGTGAGATATTGTGGGATTCATTTATAAATAAAGTAATGATAATTTGAGTAAATAAGTGATGATAAGGGTAAAGATAAAGTAGTGTGAATAATATTATTTTCAAAAAATGAAATGAGAAAAATGAAATCGGACAACCAAAAAAGAAAAGTGATAATAATGAAATTGGACGTGAGTGTATATAATATTGCACATGCAATATTCACACAAATTAGGAAAGAGACATAAAATCTTGTGGATCAAAACTGGATCAAAAGTTAGTCAAACGAGTAAGACAAACAAAAACCCTCGTTCCCAGACTGGTGTTACAACAAACTCAAATATGTGTTACATTAAAAACAAGTAACACGTGTTTGTCCTTACAATAACACATTTTTTCCCTATGATAAGTTAACACACCTAGGAGCGAGTCTTTTTACCAGATTCATTTCATCCGATTTCAACTTGATTTCAATGCGCGAATTTCTCTAACATTTTCTTATCTAGAAGAATTTACATGTGCAATATTGTACATAAGTTCTTCTTGATATGTTATAGCTAGGGGTGAGCATTGGTCAGTTTGATTACATAATTTTTCAGTATCGATAATTGAAACCGAATCGAAATTATATGAAATCGAATTGTAACGGTTATTAACTGAAAAAATGAAATTTTGTTGGACCCATTTTTTAGCTTTTTTTTGGAGAAATTTACCTTTGTGAAGAAGTGCGAATTGTGGGTTGTGGAATGGTACTACGGTGTGGGTTGTGGGTGGTGTGGCTTCGGCTGCTCGACATCGCGTGTGGGTTGCGGGTGGCGCTATGGGGGCGTCGCCGTCACCAAATCGGCGACCGAAGGAAAGTCGCTTTGAGGTAGTGAACTGAAATCGAATTTTGGTTTTTATTCAATTTTCTTCATAAAAAAATGAAATCGAACCAAAAACTAAATTCGTTGAAAAAGAAAACCATAATCGAATCAAAAACCGAAGAACTAAAATTTCGATTATGTTCAATTTTGATCGATTATTTCGATTTTTTCCAAATATTGCACCACACCTAGTTGTAGCTATCACATCCTTTGAAATTATTTTTATATTACCATTAAACACTAAGGGCATGTTTGCTTCATGGGTTTATGGGGGTTTAGTGATGGGTTTGATATGTAAACCCATCTTCTTCCATGTTTGGTTTCTCATAACTTTAAACACATTGACTCGGGTTTATAATTTGACCCGATTTTATAAACTAGATTACATGGGTTTATACAACCTAGCCTCCCCCTTGGGTTTATCTAGCCAACCCACCACCTCTAAACCCATCTTATCCCAACCCATGAAGCAAACATGCCATAAATATATTTGTTGTCCCGCTCTTGGTCGAAGCCTCCTCTGCATGGCTTCAAAGTTTACTTTGATGGGTCAGCTTTTGGTAGAGACGACAATTTGGGCCTGGCCCGATGGATCGGTCCGGCCGACTCAAAATCTAGTATGGGCTGGATTCTAAAATTAGAGGCCCATATAGAACTGGGCCTATATGGCCCGACACGATGGGCCTGACAGGCCAAATGGGCTAGGTTGAATTTGGCCCGCCGGCCCATGGGCAGCCCGATTAATTTTTTTTTTAGGCAAATAAAAATAAGTAAAGTACATTATTTTTAAATATTATTGTGTTTTTTATTTTATTTTGACTTTAAAATTTGTACTTATGAATTATTTATACAGTGTAATGTATAATTAACACATTAGTAATGTATATTTTTAATTATAATTATTTGTATAAATAAAAAGTATACGTGAGTATGTGACCAATACATAATAAAGTTTATATAAATATATTATTTTTGCTAAAAATATATTTTTTAAAAATTATTTCATGGGTTGGGCCGGCCCGCTAGCCCAGCGGGTTGGAGTGGGCTAGACTGGGCTCAAATTTTATAGGCCCGACTAATTCATGGGCCGATCCGATCCAGCCCACGAACAACACTTGGCCCGATGGGCTGGGCCGGACGGCTCGATTTGCCAGCTCTAGCTTTTGCCTTTTGGGGAACACTCATTTTTTTAAAAATATTTTAAAATTACACTACATATTACTCACTCCGTCCCGTAATTACTTTAACACTTTCTTTTTTAAGACGTCTCACAATTACTTTCACACCCTTAAAATGAAAAACATTTTATATACTTCACTCTCACAATATCCTCAAATTCACACAAATACCATTATTTATTCTCCACACATACCCAAAAGTCAATTTATTCTTTTACTTTATACATAAAGATTTACAAAATTACCCCTTAAAATTCACACTAAATTCGCTTTTTTATTTCGCGTGTCACTTCACATTTGAAGATAATCGTGGAACAGATGGAGTATTACTTCATTACTTACAATATTTTATTACTCTACTATATTATTAAAAAGATTGTCATTAATTTTATGTATTTTATCTCTTTTAATATTAATAAATGTTATGAAGTAATGGAAATTAGTTGTCTTAACTAATTCTAATGCATGATAGAAGAAGAGTTGTATTGTTTGAAAGTCGTCTGGTTTTGGATCAGATCAGCTAAGGAAGTTGGTCATCTCATAAGTTTATGCCATGTGATTTGGAGTCTTCTCATCTAATAGTTTCTGAAAACAACTCATCTGAGTCTAGGTCCTCTGATTCTATCAGCAGAGTTGAGTTTTAAGTCTCCCGAGGCCATATCAGCGGATATCCAAATCAGCTGAGCCAAGCCGTCTGATTCAGTTCGTTTTTAAATTTAGTTTATATTCAGTTATTCTGGTTCATGACAGTTGTGGAATTAGTTATTAGCAGTTCAGTAGAGCACATTATTCATCTATAAATACACCATATCTTGTACTAGTTGGGTTGGTTGAATAGTTGAGCGAGTCAGCAAGTTCTTGAGAGATTCATACTTGTAATCTGCAACATTTACTCAGACTAGTGAAAAGAGAGACTCTATCCTTCGTGGACATAAATCACATTGATCGAACCACGTAAATCTGGGTTTTGTTCTTTTCTCGATTCATTTGTTTTTTTTTTTTTTTTGAAGGTAGTAGAATTACAGATAGGAGTTAAATTACATATCACTTGCCCTCACCTATCCAAACAACAAATTCTACCAAAAGATCACAAATTCTAGACTCAATCGTGAGAGGGTGGAAGGATCAACGAACAACCAGCATACCTTGAAACTCCGCGATCTAAGAAGATAGCAACGGCTGTGCTACAAACCTCCCAAACCACATAAGTACGGACCCAAGGCCTACCAGCTCCAACAGGCACAACAGAGTGCCACCATGGGAAAACCCGAAAACGGGAAGAAAACCCATCATAACAGGGAAGAAGACAAACCAGCGGGGAAAAGAAAAATACCGACAGCGGGTAAAGGGAAAATACCGAAAGCAGAAAATAACGGCATAGGAAAAAGAAAAGAAAAACGATCCTAAAAACACCAGATCTAAACTAAAAAGCAGACTAAAGTAACATGTAGAAAGGAAAAAACGAAAATAAAATGGAATCAGACGGATGACTCACCCGATCGGTCACCGTGGCTCCGACGGGGAGATTCACCCATAGATCCCAACTAAATCCCTAAAAAAGACCCCTTCGCCCAATAGAAAAGCGGTGCAGCGGCGCGGCAGGCGGCGACTCTGCAGGCGGTGCGTTGAACGGTGGTTTTGCAAGCCGCATGGCGCGGGCGGCGGTGTTGCAAGCGGCGCGGCGGCAGGCGGTGGTGTTTCAAGCGGCGCGGCAGCAGGCGGCGGAGTTTCAAGCGGCGCGGCGGCACAACTTCTATCTTCTGTGCAGAAAATAGGCGATTTTGTGTGATTTTGATTGGGGTTGAAGATGGTGGAATTATATGTTGATTTTGGGAAGCAGAATTGGGGGAGAAAGTTTAGAGAGAAGCGAGAGGAAATTTAGAGAGAGAAACCTTTGATTGACCCGAACTGATTCATTTGTTTTTTGTTAGTTGCTTGAGTTTATCATTTGTGTTGAGACAAATCATAACAATAAATAACTCATGCATTAAATTCCGTGCACACCGTAAATAGTGAATACTTCATCCGTTTATATATAAGTTCCTCATTTTATCATTTTGATTAGTTTGTTTATAAGCTTTTTATATTATTTATGGTAAAATATTTTTTAATTTTTAATTTTTGCTCTTTCAATTACATAATTTGTTATTTAACTGTTTTTATATGCTTAAAAGTTATGAAAAACTTATAAACGGATGATGGAGTATTTGGATATAAAATGAGACGGTAGAATTCAGTTTGACCAATGTCCTAGATTGGACATAATTATTAATTGGTGGGAGAAGGTGTAGAGAGAATAGTATACTAAAATATTATCCAAAAATGGATGCGAAATGAAATAAAAATACTAAAAAGAATGTATTCGAAAGTGGAATGATGTGAAGTCACATTTGAGGCTGTGGTGTGTTGTTGTATGTCGGCCAAACTTCTAACGTGGCACCCGTGCTTATACGACACCCACACTCCACGTGCGGCCGACCTTACTCCTCCTAAATCTTTTTCTTCTTTCTATCCTCTCTATACGGTTGTCTATAAAAAAAAAATTTGTTACTTTTGAATACATAAATTAATAAAGTAATTAAATAATAAATATAAGTAACGTGATTGAGAAAAATAGAGAAATAAAAAAAAATGTAAAAAAAAAAATTAAATGATATTTACTAAAAAAATTATAAATGAACGAATCAAAATGACAAAATTAAAAATTTATAAACAGATGGAGAAAGTAATATTTTAAATTTTTATACCTCCGTCCACCTAAATTCATTGTTTCTTTTTTGTATAGATTAAAAAAAAAATATTTATGTATAAAATAAATAGAGTAAAGAACAAAGTAAAAGATAAAACGAAGTAAATGTGTGAGGTATATTCTTTTTAAAAAAGAAGTATGCACATTTATGCAGACAACCTAGAAACAACAGAGACTTTCTATAATATTGACCTAGAGAGAGTATCCAATATATTAAACTTTGTTTTGAGTTTTAACGTACTTTTAAGTGATTTTTAAAAATATGTTTTTGAATTTTATGAGATTATGAAATTATGATAAATAGTAAGGTGAGTATTTTTTTTAAAATTATTGAAAAAGAAGAAATATAATAAACAGTTTTTTCTATATAATTGAGTGTATAGTCAATATATATAAATACTTTAAATTTTAATATTCAATGTATTCAATTTAAATTTTTACCTCAATATATATTTACTCAATTTATTAAAGTTAAATTCTAATGGTATAGCTCACCCTATCGAGGATGACCAATTTTATAGTTCACGGCTCACCATTACACCTTTTTTTTTCTATTTCTCTAGGGTATGTTTGTTTCACGATTTTTTCAACTAGACTTTGATTTTTGCAATTTCAAATTTTACTTTTATTTAAAATTTAAATTGTGAATTTTTAAATTTTATATCCCTTCATCCCCATTTAATATACACTTTTATTTTATTTATTTTTGCATATTTTAAGAAATATTAAAAGATGTGCAAAGTAATGTATTATATATTGATTGGCTAAATATTTTCATTTGTAAAATTGTGGACAGCAAAAAAAAAAAAAATACATATAAATTTTACTGTACTCTATCATCTATCATCATTGTTCTTTTCATTTTACTATAACAATCAACTTTTCTGCCCTTGTATTCTATAAAATTTTAAAACAGGCATATATTATAGCGGAAAAATTACAGAGGTAGAAAATTAATAAATTAATATTAATTCTTTAATATTTTTTTTTTACTCGTGAATCAAATTATTATGTCTTGCATCTAATAAAAAGACTCATCGAGCAAACAATTTAATATGAGTGTAGTTATTTTTAATGAAAATTGAATCCAAAACATATGTATAATGTTTAAAACGTTAAACTTATGAAGAGATGAATAATTAATTCATTTATATTAGATTCAGAATTTTAAAATTGAAATTCTCCTCCCACCGTGATCAAACATGGTGACCGGTATTATCACGTCTCTGTAGTATAAATAATAATAATAATAATAATAATAATAATAATAATAATAATAAAAAAAAAAAGTATATTGCCTTATATGAATGAGGGGAATTTGTACAAGTCACACATATGAATAATGGCGCTAAGCCGATAATGAAAATGAGACAATTTTTTATTTTATTTGTGAGGGGAATGAGACAATTCTTGATATGCATGCTACTCTACTGTGCTTGTTGTATGTTGACATCGCACAAATAGATAAGACTGAAAACGACTATGTTATTATCCTAAATCTTTGCCCAATAATAAAATAATCAAACATCACATTATAAAATTAAAATAAAATATACATGACATGATAAAAAGAGTTGTCTCTCGTGTATATGTTACATATTTCCTGTCTCATACGAATTTGCAAACTTTACATATATGGATGTTTCATACTAATTTGTACACTCCATAAAAGGAAATATTGTCATAATTCAAACCCTCAAAATATACAGATATTTACACATATGTCATTATTTTTTCACACTCAATCTACCTTTTACTTTACTTTATGCATAAAAATTTACAAAACTACCCATCAAAACATCTCTCATTATACTTTTTTTTACACATTTATTAAAATGTGTGTCATCTCAAGGGTGCAAATTACTCTGGAATGGAGGGAGTACTATATATTTAACTTATAAAATGATTCAGATCCAGATCTATAGATAGGTAACATTACACAAGAGTTTTTGTCTTATAAAAAAAACGTACAGTATATATTATGATTGAATAAAAAAAATAATCAATTGATCGTGAATATGTTTTGTAGAGTTAATTGGGGGTTAAAAGTTTGAAGTAGAGAGGTGAATAAATTTTTAAATCAAATAATTAAATTTTCGTGAACAATTGTAAAGTGCTGACTTAAGAGATAATCAATTGGCAAGTAAGCTAGTTGTTGAGTGCGAGTGTATAACAACTACGACTAATAACTAACCTACTAACTGGTTGAGAGTTGATCAGTTGGACAACTATCAAAGTAAGTTGTATTTTACGGAAGTTGTGTAGCCTCTTAAGACAAACTCGATTTTCTAAAACTCGTTTTTGCACTTAGAAAAACTCTTGTTTAATTTTATGCAGGAAATTAGTCAACTGACTTAGTGTACAACTGAGTAGCGAATTGTGTAGTTTGATAAATATGACAAGTATAGAATAAATAAACAAATATCAAAGCTGATAATTAAAAACACAAAGATTTAGAGTGGTTCGAAATCCTACGTCCATTCTTACAACCCAATTGTTAAATTAATTCTTTATATGAAGAGCTTGTAATTGTAAGTGCTAGAAATAACATTGTGGACTTGATATTTCTCGAAAGTACATGGTCCTACTTGTTATGGCAAGAACAACTACTCGTACAAAGTGTTTACAAAAAACTCGGTCTAAAGGAAGAAAGAAGGTTTGAAGTATTTCCAACTAATGAATTATTCATCAAACAAGTTTGAATGAATTCAATCTAAGCTTAAGATGAGAATTTATATGCTTAGACTAAAGTTGTAAGAACACTTTAGAGCTTAAGATGTGATTCTAATATTTGGACTCTTGGAAAATTTTGAATTCTTTAAAATATGCGTGTAGATTGTTTTAGAGGTTCGACTTGTAGAATTTTTGTGTACTTCACCATGGAGGTGGCCTTGTATTTATAGTGCAGTTAGAAAATATAGTCGTTGGAAAACTATCGTGAACTATACTATTTGCAGCTATGTGAATCATCCTTGAGACATGTACCTCATATTTGTTCTAGCTTTTAAGGTAAAGTCTTTTTTACATTTGCAATACTTTATAGTCGTTTGCTCCATTAAACTGCAGACTTTCTATCAAGTCAGTGACATGTGTCATCATCCTATTGATCCCACATTAGATGTGTATCAACGGATATAAGGGTGAATTTTGGAGTTTAGTTGTTTATCTTAAAAGTATTATACTCTGTTGGGATATAAATCCTAATATAAGTCCTAATTGATGAAAGAAGCAATTTTGATAAGCCAAAAGTAGACTTGAATATATTTCTAATTGTTGACTGATCTAGTTATGGAAGTCGTCTTATGAAAGATCAGTAGAGTGCAAATGAAAAGAAAGAAAAGACAAGTACGATTTATAAGTACTGTGAAATAAACTAAGTATAGGTTTTATAAATGAGCATATAATCGTTGTATAGAAGCTCATAGTTTATGTTTTATGGATGTATAGTTTTAAGATGACTAAGTTGGATTTATAAAGCTTAAAGTAATGTAATAGTCTTGTTAGGATTAGATTGATAGGACTAGATTAGTTCTACATGAAGAAGTCTGCTGGAAGACAAGAAGACTTGAAGAGACAAGACAAGTGAAGACTGGAGAATTGTCTAAGTGTTGAAGACTAGACAAGTCAAGTATGCAAAGAAAGAAGTATACTTAAGTCAAAAAACGCATGAAGATACAGAATGAAGATAAGATCGTATATTAAAGAGTTACTTATGGAATAACTAATTAACTGAAAAAACGCGTGAAAGGATAAGAAGAAACAGTTACAGAAGTTAGTTATCAAGAAAGGTTGTTGGATAACAAACTGTTCTTGATATTCAAAAGTCTATAAATACTTGAAGACTTACACGGTTGAAGACTACTGTTACTACGAGATTAAAAGCATATTCATTGAGAGATATTCAAAGCAAGAAGAAAACTCGCAGAGTTGAAGATTCAGAAAGTTCAAGCCAGAAGACAAGTCAAATTCAAGAAGGCTACTACTGAATTAGAGAAGTTTTTATTTACTGTTTGTTTGATTCAAGTTGCTAGTTACTTGTAAAATAGCTAGTTGTTAGATCGAAGATATACTTGGTAGTATATTCAATAAGATCGAAGTCTTATTTCTTAGGACTTTAAGCCACAAGAACACACTTGTAGGTCCCAAGTTGAGTTAATAACGAGTAAGCTAGTGAAAATGTCTAGAGGGGGGTGAATAGACTTTTCAAAAATCTTTCGAAATATCAAAGTACAATGTGCGGAATACGAAATTATCAATGAGCCCAATTCAAGATTATACTCAACTTATTTTTGAGAACTCTGTTCTATACTCAACTAGTCTAGATCAGTTAAGTAGTTAACCAATTAAGCAAACTGTAAAGTAAATCAAACACAAGATTTATAGTGGTTCGACAACTTGTCTACATCCACTCTCACAAACCCAGTTGTGATGTTTCCACTAAACTCTTCCAATCGAGTACAAGTGTGTGTTCCTGTCTTTAAAGTCCCAAGAAGAAGACTTAGATCTTCAACAGACTATACCTCCAGATATGTCTACGATCTTACTAGAAATTTTACAAGTATCTAGCACCTTGAAAAATAACAAAACAAAAACTAAAAACTTCTCTGTTCTTCAGTAGTAGCCTTCTTGATTCTTCACTTGTCTTCTGGCTATCTTTCTGAACTTCAATCAACTCTGAGAGTAAACTTCAATTATATCTCTGAAAATGCTTCACTTGAGTATGAACGTCAGTGTTTCAGTAGTTCTCAATTGATCACCATCATGAAGTATTTATAGACTTCAATCTTCAAGAACTTAGTAAGTTGTAACCAACTTTTCTTGATAACTACCTTCAACTGAATCTTATTTATCAATCCACGCGTTTCTGTTATGAATTAGTTATTCCATAACTAACTTCTATATCTTTATCACTTCACGCGTATTTGTAACTAACTTCAAGTTGATTTGTCTTGAGTAGACTTGTATATGTACTTGTCTTGTAGTCCACCTGTCTTGAGTAGTAGACTGGTCTTCTCTTCTTGTGTAGTAGACTTCTAATAGAACTAATCTAGTCCTATCATCTAACCTAACAAGACTATTACATTACTTTAAGCTTTTATAATACAAGCTTAGTCAACTTATAAACTATACAAAGAATCTAATCTATTACATATAGAAACATCATGAGCTCTATACAACATTTAAATAGCTCAGTAACAATCTAACATATATGAACAGATATGAAGTACTTATAAATCATACTTATCTTTTAATAATACTTAAACTGTACTTGTCTTTTGAATTCTACTGATCTGTACAAGATGACTTCAACTCAACTAGACTAGATTAGTCAACACTTAGAAAATATTCAAGTCTTCTTTTTGGCTTATCAAAACTTTATCTTTTATCTTTTATTCATCATTTAGGACTTGTTCTAGAATTCATATCCCAACAATTTCCCCCTTTTTGATGAAGCCAAAACTACTTGAATCTTTTCTTATTACGTAGACTAGTTAAGTAGTTATCTTGTCTTTAAACATCAAATAGTACTTTATCTTTTTCATTCATTCAGAAATAGATCAGTAGATATTACAAATACTTCAAATGAAATCAAAACAAACTAAACTATACTTGAAAATTACCTCTTTCTGAATCTGGAACACAGAAAGCATTGAGTAGTCTAGTATGGATTCCTTGGATATGTTCTTCGTCTTCAATCTTCTCATTGTCTAGCAACTCATCTTCATACTTCTTGATCTGGTTCACATCTGCTCTTTTACCTGAACTCGTCATAGGACACTTCCATTTCGGAAAACCAGGAACAAGAATATTAAAATTAGCAGCAGCAGATATCCTTATGATTAAGTTCCATAGCATCTTATGCTGTCCTTCCATGAACTTATCAAACATAGCATAAAGATCGTCAGAGTTATCAGAATCTCCAAACTTCCTGATAATCCAGTGATCAAGTTCCCATTGCCTTTTCACTTTCATCCAATCTTGACGATGTTCTTTGTCAATAAAGTGATCAATGAGCTTGTCTTCTATTTGATCTTCATCAGGCTTCTGCTTCAACAAACTTTCAATGTGTTTTTCTATCTTCTTCTTCTTAGCATAATGAGCTTCATCACTTGGCTCATCAATCTTTTGCTTCTTCAAAATACCAGCTTCAGGAGTAGGCTCTTCAATGGTAATAGACTTCCTTTTCGATACCATCCTTGTCTGAACTTCAGCTTCTGGAGATGCAATAGACTTGCCCTTCTCCTTCTTCTTTAACTCATCAGCTTCAACTTTAGCTTGCTCAGCTTCTGCAGTTTTAACCAATCTGCCCCTGCCTCTCTTAGGCCTCTTAAGATCTTGCATAGCTTCAGCAGCATCTTTAGCTTCTGGTTCAGCACTTGCCTCTTTTACTCCTTCAGCAGCAAATTCAACTCGACTTGCCTCTTCCCCCTTTTTGGCTTCATCAGATGCCTTGAGAGAGAAAAGAGAAGTAAACCGAGTCATTTCTTCCATCATCGCCTGCTTCATAAGATCTGTAGCTTTCTCAATTTGCTTCTCATGCGACTTGTTTTGACTTAACTTGTCCAGCTTAGTCGCAACCAACTCTAGCTTCTGAGTAGACAAATTCAACTCATTCTTAAAATGTGTAGCAGTTAAACGTAACTTCTTGTTTTCATCAGTCATAGCAGAAATAATTTGTTGTGCTTGAGTTAGCTGATCATATGCTTCCTTCCTCTGAACATCAGCAACTTCGATTCTCGCTCTATAGACTCGTTCCAACTTCCTGGATTCAGTAGCTAGTACGCGAGCAAAATCGACTGAGCTTTTCTCTGAGTATTCAACTTGATCTTGAAGAAATCCCTCAAGTTGCTCAAACATATGCTGTCTGTATTCTTCATCTACCTGACTGACTGCATCAACTATCAAATCTTTTGAACTTGTCACAAGGACATTGTTTTGTTCAGTAAGAATCTTCTTGATATCAGATTTAAGAAACTTATCAATCGATGCTTTGACAACAGCTTTCAATTCGTCCTTTAACACATCTATGGAGGCGGCTGAGATAGCATGAGATGACTGTCCAATCTCAACATGAGGAGCATCAAGCATGACTTCATCTGCCGGAATTAAAACTTTCACCAACTGATCTGCTGGAACAGTAGCCAAGACCTCGTCTTCAACTGGATCAACCTCTGGAAGCACACTTCCAGCAATAGCTCTTAGATTAAGTTGAGGAGAGTAAGAGATAATAGCAAACTTCGCTTCATGAGCCTTCTTTTCAGCAATAGCTATGTCCTTCTTCAATAAGGCATGCAACTTCTTCATGTATCCACAAAGTTCAAAAGGCAGTAAATCATCAGAATAACGATTTATAAAAGTAAAATCTGATCTTGGACTATCAGCATGTTCTATCTGAAATTTGAACACAATGCCTCTTAGCTGATCTGAGACATTGTCCAAATCTAAGACTGGATCAGTAGACTGAATCAACGCAGCTTGATCACCTTCAATCACCACAATGTCTTGCACATCATCAAGATCTGGAACCTGAACACCAACATCAATCTTGAATTCGGAACTCATCAAGTCATCAGAAATACCAAGTAGTCTTTTCGCAAGAGCAGTGATAGCATGATCTGGGAAAAGCTCTGAGTGATCACTAACACCACTGTTCTCCTTCTGCTCCAGTTCCCAATCCATGAAGTTTGAAATACCACCCTTTCCTAAGATGACTTCGAAGAGATCATCTGTACCAGACTTTTTCAAGGCCACCCAAGTACAAATTCGAACCAGTTTCTCAAACTGTTCTGAGGAGTAGTCGACTTCAACAGATGAAAGCTGCTTCTTCAAATTCTTGCTCATCTTTGAACGGACTCGCTTCTCTCTTAGACACATGGGATAATAGACCAAGGATTCGAATCTAGCTTCAGTCGGGGTCTGAGTAGATGGGGTCTCTAACTCAGTTGTTGCAGTGGCAACTATCGTCTGATCTGAAGTAGATGGGATCAAGGGTTCAACATATTCTGTTGAGGGAGAGGGTGTGAAAGGACTGGTTTCAAAAAGCTTTGATGTGTCTTGGTTTGGTATGACAACTGTCGGAGTATCAGTTGTATCTATTATGGGAGTGTTTTCAGGTAGGCTGACCCTCAGCGGATATGCTGGCAGCACTTGTGAAGTTGTGGGAAAAGGTCTAGGCCTAGATCGATGTGATCTTGCCTTGGTTTGAACAGAAGAAGATAGGAGAGAGAGAGGAATTGAACCAGATTGAGTAGTAGAACCAACCTGTACACTCGACTCGGCTGGACGTGTAGGCGAATCGACTCTCACCAAAGTGTACATCTCAGGTATTTGTCCACTCGACTCCTGCTCTTGAGTCGACTCTTCTTCTGACTGAGTCTGCTCTGAGTCTTCTGCACTAGATGCGTCTTGTGCAGCTTCCATTGGCTTGTCTTCAACGGACTCATCTTCTGAAGATCCAGATTCACCAGCATATGGCAAAGCCTCCATGGGGTCAATTCTGGCTTGTCTAGGTGCAGATGGCCTAGCAGCAGCCTGTTTCCTTACTGCCCCTTTCTTCAAGTAAAACTTCAAAGGATGAAATGGCTTTCCTTTGCTCCATTTCGTCTTGTTTGGCATTAGAAGAGGAAGTAAGATACTTAGCTTATTACCATAACCAACAGCAGTAGACACCACCCAATTTCGAGTATTGTCATCTACTCGAACACTGCGCTCAAAATACATAATGCGGTCTGCAATCAGCTTGAACCAATTGCATTCAGTGATACCGTCAAAAATTACAGCCATAACCCTTGCCTTCACAAAGGTCACAGAGTCATGAGAACCAGTCGAACTTAACAGAATTTTGCTGGCAATATCCAACAATGTGCGATATTTTTTAAGAAGATCACCCTTCTTGACTGGAGCATACTTGCCATCCGGTTTCTGTTTCAGCTTCTTGCCACAGAAGATGCTCAAATATCGAATTTCTTGTCCAAGTGCATAATTATCAATGTCAATTGACCCGATGGGCAGCTGTAGATGGTTGAACATCGTTTCTGGAGTGATTTGCACACGATCTTCACCAATAAACGACTCAATAATATCACCCTGTCTGATGACGTTGGCATAGAATTCTAGCACCTCCTCCTCCAAGACCACTTGAGGAAATGATTCTAGATACGGTTTGAGCCCACATCGAGTGCATTTAGCCAGAATCTCAGCATCGTCGTCTGAGTGATTGCCCTTGAAGAACACAGATGGTTCTACATTTACTTTGTTATCGGAGATGTACCGGCCTAGGTCGAATGTGACCTGCATGTTAGTTCTAAGATCGAAGATAGATCGAATAGACATCTTCAAAAATATCAGTAACTGGTTTGCTTGAAAATAGAGAGAGGCAAAAACTTCTTGAGAAAAACAAGGAATTAACCCAAATGTGACTAAGTCATGTGATAATTTGGGTTTTGATCAAGACGGTTAAGACCTTTGGCATTCGGTTACGGAACCGAGAGTAGTATGTAATTTGATACTGTAAAATTTGAAATCCGCCCTTTCTAAGTTAGAACAGAGGAGTGAACTCATCTGTCCTAGTGTAGATGAGTGAGAACTGGATGTATACACCACATCAAATGAGAGTGTATAAATCTAATTCAAGGGTTTTTCAAATTCTATCAATACCTAAATACTATAATATTCTTAATCCGTTTTGATTTAAACACTTAGCATTAAAAAAAACTTAGCTTGTCTTGTTCGAGTCCATCCAGAACAGACGAGTAAACATAAGCTCCACCAGACGAGTTGGCTTACGTACACCAGACGAGTTGCCCCTTCGTCTGTGCATGTCTATTCTGAACATCGAACGTCTTCATGTACCTATCTTATCACATTCAATGTGTAATCGATGGTACAAGTAGCATAACAATAAATAGGATGAATATCAATCTAAAGTAATGATCAAGGTTTCGAACAAGATGACTATTGACCCACATAAGAGTCAACATAAGGATATTTAAGAAATCATAAATTCCCCCTTAAATGTTTATTCCCTTAGTTTTACCCTCAGCTTTACCAGCTTCCTCATCGGGTTGTCTGATCATCTTGTCTAGCCTTGTATACCTGTCTGTTGCGTGAGTAGACGAGTGCCCTAGTCTAGTGATCTTGTCTCCATACTTCGTTTGATGTACCTGTCTGGTTAGTACACAGCTATAGGCAAGTAGGATCTAAATCAATTAGCCCTAAACTAATGCATAATTCACGAAATCGTGCCTCGGCTAATGGTTTTGTAAAAATATCAGCTCTTTGAAACTCAGTATGAATCTTTTCCATGCGAATATCCTTCTTTTCTACATGATCACGTATGAAATGGTGTTTCACATCAACATGCTTACAACGTGTGTGCAGAACAGGATTTTGTGTAATGGCAATTGCACTATTACTATCACAGAATATAGGAACATTTGATTCACAAATATTATAATCTCTAAGCTGTTGAATAAGCCATAATAATTGACTACAACAACTACCAGCAGCCATATACTCGGCTTCAGTAGTAGAGGTAGCAACACTTGTCTGCTTTTTCGAAAACCATGAAATGAGTTTTGTGCCTAAGAATTGACAAGAACCAGATGTAGATTTCATATCTATTCTACAGCCACCAAAATCAGAATCAGAGTAGCCACTTAGAGATAAATCATCATTTGAAGGATACCATATACCACGATTTATGGTTCCTTTCAAATATTTCAATATCCTTTTAGTGGTTTCCATATGACTCTCTTTTGGGTTAGCTTGAAAACGAGCACATACACCAACAGAAAATGCAATATCAGGTCTACTAGCAGTCAAGTACAGTAATGAACCAATTAGACCACGATAATGAGTTTGAATAGTACACTTACCTTGTTCGTCTGGGTCCATTCTGTATGTAGGTAGCATAGGTACGCCAGCAGACTTGCATGTCTTAAAACCATACTTGTCTAGAAGATTTCTAGTATACTTTGCTTGATTTATGAAAATCCCTTCAGGGGTCTGTTTTACTTGAAGTCCAAGAAAGTAATTCATTTCACCCATCATAGACATCTCAAATTTACTTTGCATGAGTGTTGAAAAACTTTCACTCAGCTCTTTGTTAGGTGAACCAAAAATGATGTCATCTACGTAAATTTGGACGAGTAAAATGTCTTTCCCTTCTTGTCTTCTAAACAAGGTTCTGTCTACCTTGCCTTTAGTAAAACCATTTTCTAATAGAAATTGAGAAAGAGTATCGTACCAGGCTCTTGGAGCTTGCTTTAGTCCATATAAGGCCTTCTTTAATTTGTATACCTGATTACCTTTGACTTCGAAACCTGGGGGTTGTTCAACATATACTTCTTCCACAAGAATACCGTTAAGAAATGCACTTTTAACATCCATTTGATATACAGTGAATTTCATGTAAGCAGCATATGCAAGAAACAATCGAATGGCTTCTAGTCTAGCAACAGGAGCATAAGTTTCATCATAATCTATGCCTTCAGCTTGTGAGTAGCCTTGGGCGACTAGTCTAGCCTTATTACGAACAACTACATCATTCTCATCTTTCTTATTCTTGAAAATCCATCTGGTGCCAACTACATTATGATGTTTTGGTCTATCAATAAGTTCCCAGACGTCGTTTCGAACAAACTGATTTAACTCGTCTTGCATAGCAATGATCCAATTACTATCAGCCAATGCCTCATTAATGGTTTTTGGCTCGATAGATGAGAGGAAACAACACCAGCAAAACAGAGATGGACTAGATTGTTCTTGCGACTCAAAGAGTTGTCTTCTAGTCTTAACACCAACAGTAGAGTCACCAATAATATTTTCAGTATTATGCGCTGATTTCCATGTATTTCTATTCTTAACAAAAATACTATCATCTATATCATGTACAGCATCATGCATGTCAACATCATTATCATCAGAAGATTTAATAGGAGTAGACGAGTCGACTAGTTTAGGCATGTCAACTGGTCTAGTAGAGTTACCTTGAGCACTCACCTTCTTCTGGTCGTCTGACTCGAGAGCTTTTATAAACGGATTGTAAGTTTGAACGGATTCATATACCTCTGAGTCTTTGTCAGTTTCGACAGTTAGCTCAGTAGCTTTCTCACTGATCTTGTTGGTAGACGGGTCCTGTTGAGATTCTTCGAAAACCACATGTGGTGTTTCTTCCACACAAAGGGTTGAGTAGTTGAATACTCTAAATGCTTTGCTAGTCGAGGAGTATCCTAAGAATATCCCCTCGTCTGCTTTAGCATCGAATGCATTCAACTTGCTTTTCCCATTGTTATGGATGAAACACTTGCATCCAAATATATGAAAATATGAAACTCTGGGTTTTCTACCTTTCCATACCTCATAGGGCGTCTTACCTAGTGCTTTATTGATAGCACTTCTATTCTGTGAGTGGCATGCAGTGTTGATAGCTTCTGCCCAAAATTTCTGAGGCGTATTATACTCTGTCAGCATGGTCCTGCAGGCCTCCTTAAGAGTTCTGTTCCTTCGTTCTGCTACTCCATTTTGTTGTGGTGTCCTAGCTGCACTAGTAAGGTGCTGGATGCCACGCTTAGAACAAAATTCTTGAATATAGCAGTTAATGAATTCAGTACCCTTGTCACTACGTATCTTGACAATTGACTGATTCTTCTCAACCTGTAACTTCTTCAACAGATCAGGCAAAAGTGTTTGTGTATCACTCTTCTTGTGTAAGAAGACTACCCAAGTGAACTTAGAATAGTCGTCTACCACAACAAGTGTGTACCTTCTACCGTTCAAAGTTGGAGGAGTTATTGGGCCATGTAAGTCCATATGTAGAAGTTCAAGAACTCTACTGGTTGAGAGGGATGGAATAGATTTGAAAGAACCCTTCACCTGTTTACCTTTTTGACAGGAGGTGCATACATGTGACTTATAGTAGACTTCATTGGGAATACCTTCCACAAGGTAGTCTCTGGCTATCTTATTAAGAACCTTAAAGTTTAGATGACAAAGGCGTCTATGCCAGAGCCAGCCAAGTTCTTTAGGATTCTTAGTAAGTAGACAGGTGTCCCTCGGACAACTGTTCCAGTTCACTATGTACACACTTCCTTGTCTAATGCCGACTAGTAGGACTGTGTGTGTTTTCTTGTCGATGATTTCACATTTCTGACTCTTGAACTGCACCTTGTATCCACGATCACAAAATTGTGAAACAGAGAGTAAATTATATTTCAAGCCTTCAACATAAGAAACATCTTGAATCTCTATGTCTCCATTTCGAACATAACCAAATCCTTTAGTAACAGCAATGGAGCTATCACCAAATATCACTTTTGGTCCTTCTTGCTCACGATAGCTTGATAAGAGAGTCTTAGTACCAGTCATGTGGTGCGAACAACCACTATCTATGTACCAAGTTTCTCCTGTTGAGCCACCTTTCTTGTATAGATCGAGTCGACCCTGCAATAGATGATAATACATAATTTAGGTACCCTCCTTGTTTATTGGGGTCCTTGGGGGTTAGTCGAGTTCAATGGAATCCAAATGTACATTGGAGTCCTGAACAAGTTTGACCTTCTAAGCTTTCGACCATATTTGTTGCAAAATAAGACCTTGTTGTCCTTATCCGGCCTATCAGTCGAGTTCGGGTCTACTCTTTGGAGATAGCCTTTTGACTTAATCTCTACTTGAGCAGGCACTTGTCTATGATAGTCAGAGTAAGGTTTGTATGCATTAGGTCCATACGGTTTATAGACATGTTTAAGTCTTTCTTCTCCTTGGGTATCATATGATAAAGGTGGAGGATATAGAACAGGTTGTGTACGATATTTTGGACCTTCCTGTCTAGGTCTAGACGAGTAGAGTTGAGACTGCCTTATGAAAGGAGGTCTAGACTCTTGTCGTCTAGTCTGTACTTGTCTAGTACTAGTCTCCTCAGGATACCAGTCCTCGTATCTGACCTGATTTGGTCGTCCACGATTCCTAGTCCTTTGAAGATTAGTTCTAGGTTGAACAGGCTTGTTGTTACCATTCTTTTTACCTCCCTTGGTAATTGGAATGTTAACTCGAGCTTGTCTTGGTACAGTACCTTTTGATGGAGTGTCAATATCGTATATCAATGGTTCTTTTCCTTTATCATTAGTCAAAGAGCTTGAGATGAAAATAGTAGGGTTCTTAGGAACTAGAGTAGACGAGCTTGATGTCTCAGCACCTATGCCTGTCTTGTCAGCTGGAGCCCTATACCTATCTGACAATTCAAGGTTAACCTTAGACGAGTTAACCAGGTCAGTAAGTTTAAGGTCTAGAGTGACAATCTCGGTTTCTAAGAACTTATTACGTTCTTCAAGTTTTTTGAGCTTACTTTGTAAGACATTGAATTCATGTTTCTCAGTCGCATGTGTCTTAAGTAGGTCTTGATACAACTTGTCAGTCAATGTACACTTGTCTTTGAGTTGTCTCAACTCTTCTTGCAAGCGTTCATTTAGGACTGTTATATTAGGATCTACTTTAGACTGAGCTTCCTTAAGATCAATGATTTCTTGTCTTAAGGTGATGTTTTCGTCACTGACTTCAATGAATGCCTTGTTGGCAAGTAGGAGGTCGTCTTCAACTGCACTAGTAGAGTGCTGAAGACTACTCCCTACTTGGCTACTGGCAGTGTCACTTTCATCAGAATCTGATTCATCACATGATTGAAAGGAAGTAACAGATGATACCTCTTGGTTGATTTTAGCCATGAAGCATAAACCATCATCAACTATGAATGCTTCATCGTGATCTGGTTCAGACGGGTAGCTAGATGAGGATGATGGCAACTCGTCTGAGTCAGAGTCAGAGTCATTATTGGCCATCATTGCCTTTTTACCACGGTTGTATCTTCTTTCCCTTCGTGCTTTGCGTTCTTCTCGATCATCAGTACTCAGGTCTGGACATTCATATATGTAGTGACCTGGTTTCTCACAGTTATAGCACACGAGATCATTAGTAGCCTTTTTAATAGGAGAGTTGTTCCTTCGTTTATCACGTCTATCAGAACGAGTAATTTTCCTACCATCAGACTCTCTATCTTGTCTGTTACCTTTCGAGACTTCGTCTCTCCTTTCGGACGAGTTTCGGTCTCGTCTGGTTTCAGACGAGTTCTTAGAAGCAGACCCTCTATGCTCTCTATAGAACTTCTTATATCTTCCAAATCGTTTATTCAGCCTATCAAACTTTCTAACCATGAGGCTTACCTGATCCTTCAGGCTAAGATCAGTATCTAACTCGTCTTTCACAGAAGCAGACCTAGTCTTAGTCTTAGACCTGTCTACCTTAGACGAACTAGCCTTAAAAGCAACGTTCTTAGATACAGCATGTTCTCTGTCACTACTTACTATGGGTTCATCTTCGTCTAGATCAAACTCATGAGCCTTTAGTGTTTGAAACATAGTCTCTGCTGTCCATACGTCTATATCTTGGGTATTCTTAACAAGCATTTTTACCATCTTCCAACGACTATCAAGGCTTTTGAGAATCCTAAGATTGATTTCACGTGGAGTATAAGATTTACCAAGGACTTCCAAGTCATTCATGATTTTGGTAAAACGAGTATCCAACTGGTCTATTGTTTCACCAGCTTTCATATGAAATGATTCGAATCTTTGGACAGCAGTGGAAAGCTTGCTTTCTTTGATTAGGGATGTCCCTTCACAAATGATAGCTAAGCGGTCCCACATTTCTTTGGCAGTTTTACATTTTAACACTTTTCCCAGATACTCATTAGGAAGAGTGTGTAAGATGTAATTCTTGGCCAAGCTATCCAAATTATTCTGTCTCATTTCTTCAGATGTAAGTTCTGACCTTGGTTTCTTGACGAGAGTACCTACGGGTTGATTTGCGTCGAGGGCAGCAGTGTTTGGGATCATGGTCACAATTGGACCTTCAGTGATGACTGAGATCATTAAGTCATGAGTGGAGCTGAAGATGGCTTCCATCCTTAGCTTCCAATAGTCGTAATCCTGTACCTGGAACTTAGGTAGTTTGTTAGCGCTGATCTCAAGAGACATGATTTCAAGAAATAAGTGCTAAGTAGAGTTATGATCAAGAACAGCAGATAAGTCAAGAACAGGGAGCACGAAACACAGATGATACAAGTATATGATCAAGAACACGTATACAAGAACAGTCAAGGACCAAGACTTCACCCTAAGTCTTGAGTCGGTTATCAAGAAACAGCAGTTCGTAAACTACTGCTCTGATACCACTTGTAGGTCCCAAGTTGAGTTAATAACGAGTAAGCTAGTGAAAATGTCTAGAGGGGGGTGAATAGACTTTTCAAAAATCTTTCGAAATATCAAAGTACAATGTGCGGAATACGAAATTATCAATGAGCCCAATTCAAGATTATACTCAACTTATTTTTGAGAACTCTGTTCTATACTCAACTAGTCTAGATCAGTTAAGTAGTTAACCAATTAAGCAAACTGTAAAGTAAATCAAACACAAGATTTATAGTGGTTCGACAACTTGTCTACATCCACTCTCACAAACCCAGTTGTGATGTTTCCACTAAACTCTTCCAATCGAGTACAAGTGTGTGTTCCTGTCTTTAAAGTCCCAAGAAGAAGACTTAGATCTTCAACAGACTATACCTCCAGATATGTCTACGATCTTACTAGAAATTTTACAAGTATCTAGCACCTTGAAAAATAACAAAACAAAAACTAAAAACTTCTCTGTTCTTCAGTAGTAGCCTTCTTGATTCTTCACTTGTCTTCTGGCTATCTTTCTGAACTTCAATCAACTCTGAGAGTAAACTTCAATTATATCTCTGAAAATGCTTCACTTGAGTATGAACGTCAGTGTTTCAGTAGTTCTCAATTGATCACCATCATGAAGTATTTATAGACTTCAATCTTCAAGAACTTAGTAAGTTGTAACCAACTTTTCTTGATAACTACCTTCAACTGAATCTTATTTATCAATCCACGCGTTTCTGTTATGAATTAGTTATTCCATAACTAACTTCTATATCTTTATCACTTCACGCGTATTTGTAACTAACTTCAAGTTGATTTGTCTTGAGTAGACTTGTATATGTACTTGTCTTGTAGTCCACCTGTCTTGAGTAGTAGACTGGTCTTCTCTTCTTGTGTAGTAGACTTCTAATAGAACTAATCTAGTCCTATCATCTAACCTAACAAGACTATTACATTACTTTAAGCTTTTATAATACAAGCTTAGTCAACTTATAAACTATACAAAGAATCTAATCTATTACATATAGAAACATCATGAGCTCTATACAACATTTAAATAGCTCAGTAACAATCTAACATATATGAACAGATATGAAGTACTTATAAATCATACTTATCTTTTAATAATACTTAAACTGTACTTGTCTTTTGAATTCTACTGATCTGTACAAGATGACTTCAACTCAACTAGACTAGATTAGTCAACACTTAGAAAATATTCAAGTCTTCTTTTTGGCTTATCAAAACTTTATCTTTTATCTTTTATTCATCATTTAGGACTTGTTCTAGAATTCATATCCCAACAACACTACTCGAAAGAGAATAGTTAAAATATTTCACGACTGGAGTTGTTAGAGTGGATGTAGACAAGTTGTCGAACCACTATAAATTCTCGTGTTGTTTACTTTATTATTTTATTTGTGTTTGATTGATTACTTGTTTAATATATTGAATCTGCATATAGAATAGACAAGATCAGTGTTCATATTCGATATTAGTTGAGTATAAATTTTAGGGCTCATTATTAATCTGATAATTACGCATTGTGTACTTTGATATTTTGAAAGATTTTTAAAAGTCTATTCACCCCTCCCCTCTAGACTTTTACTAGCTTAATCAATCTTATCAACTCAACTAGGGACCTACATACTCTAACTCCATTTGGCATATGTGAGTTGACATTAGAGCTAAATATTCCTTTTGTCTTACTAAAGATCGAGCATAATTTTTTCAAACTTTATCCACTTGACTTTTACTAGTAACTCAATTGTTTTTAACAAAGACAACTGAGTACTTCACATCTGTAAGTTGAGTACGTATTATCTAGCTGAAAAATGCAACAAAATAATGTTGAGATTTGTTTAGAAAATTTTCCCAACAATCAAATACTACAGTCAAGATAATTAGCTATCCACCTAACTTTTTTTATAAGAAATCGGAGAGCTTATATATATTCATATGAAAATATCAAAATGTACAACACTTTTGAATAAAGGTAGGAACTCCATAACCACCAAAACATACGGGTGCTCGGAGAAAAGAAAAGACGAGTTAGATATGCGTAACATCATAATAATTACGTGGGATATGCATTAAGCTTAAAAAATAATCTTGTAAATCCTTCATAAGACTACTTGAGCCATTCAGATATGTTTGTTACTTCTTGACTGCATACACCGAGCACAACGAATCTAAGAAAACTCAAAATCGATTCACAACCATTTGGTCATCAAGAAAAAACTCTGTGTCCAAAAAACATGTTTCCCCATTACTGTTTACACGGGCCACCATGAATATAATTGGACTCCAAAATCTATCAAATTTGAAAACAATGCCAAAAAAACTCTCCAAACAAGAGTAGAGAGGAAACGAAGAAACAAACAAAACTCACAAAAGGGAGGGAAAACTCACATCTAAAATCTATACAAGATGGGAAATTAAAAGCTAAAACCTAAAAATAAAAATACAACAAAATGAAGGGAATCAAAATATTCATCCACCAATCAGCTACCATAGTGATTAGTGTGAAAATTGCTTGAAATTCATGTGTTTATTTTACATAATTTTGAGGTTTTTGTTGCATTATTCACACTAAATTGACTAATTGCACTTGAAATGAGAAAGGTATGTATGTGTTTTGCTATTTTTTAGGTAAATTGAACTTATTTGGAAGCAAAATACGTATCTGAGAATTTATGGAAACAAGAAGATAATTGCATCATTAGATGAGTCTCGAAAAAATGAGTGGAATGAAAAAAAGAATCAAGTCAATCGGAGGTCGGGAGCTCAAGATATAATCGAAACAAGAAAGTGTAAACTGTAACAGATTCCACTCGGGCAGCCGAGTCAACCCACTCGGTTTACCGAGTGAAATCTGCTTCCAGGTCAGTTTCTGGACTTCCATCTCACTCGGTCGACCGTTTGAGGTCACTCGGTCGACCGTTTGAGCCCGTTTCTGCGCGGAAATTCGAGAATTTTAAAGGATTTCAAGGGCCTAAGTGCAAATTTCGTCTCCAACACTCTTCCTAGCTATAAATACCTCCCCAAATCAGATTATTGGGAGGTTTTGCCTCACTTTTACCCACTCAAACCCTAACTCATATATTCACACACACCATGGGATAGCTTAGGTTTGAGGAGCTTCTCTCCTCAAACACCATTAGATAGTTTTTATGCTTTTTAGTTTAGAATCATTTGGGTATTTCATTTTCATGTAAGAATTGAAGAATTTCAAGACTCTCAAGGTGCTATTTTTCTTTTATTTAAGTTTTGTTTGGTAAATTTCATTTTCATGTTTTATTTTGTTGTTTTAGCCATGGATGTTTTCTCAAACACCATGGGCTAAGTTTTTTATGCTTTGGGTGTTTGAAACCATGTGAATATTGAGTGTTTAAATTGTTTATGCTTCGATTATTGTTGATATTTGGATTATTACTTCTCTTATTGGATTTTATTGGTGCTTTGTGAATTAGCTTTTATTAATCCATATTTTGAGGCATGTTTAGCGTAGACGAGAGTTACATGAACATGTTTAAATTTATGGTGTGAGTTGTCGGTATACAAATGTGTTTATTATACTTTTAATTCGTCGAGAGAGAGTTAATTGTATTAGAACCACATTAGGAGACATTAATTACTTGAATGGTTATTTGGGTAGTTGGTGAAGATTAGGAAGATGTCTTATTACCGGGTTTGGGAACACCTTAGACGTAAGGCTATAGTACCCGAAGGGAAATGATTTTCATCCTAGCATCTTGATGCTCTTAGCAAGTCTAAATTGAAGCATAAAAATAGTATAAACAATCCCACTCGATTTCACTAGGTAGAGAACACCCGAAGCATTCTCACACTTGCACTTCTTCGAATTAAATTTGTAGTTGTTCTTTGTTTAAATTGTCAATTTCTTGCTTTGATAATAATTTTCCTTCTCAAGTTGTGTCAATTTCTCTTAGTAGTCATTTGCTTACTTGTTAGTAGTTTAAATCACTTATTAGTTTCTAGGTTGGTGTTTGATTTAATTTCTTGAAGTTTGGTAGTAACTTAGTTTTATTTTAGAAATCTAAAAACCCGAAACCGTAGTTACATTAGCTATTACAACATAAAACTCTAGGGATCCATTGCACAAACCCACCTCCTAGGTCGATACTACTTGGTCGAATACTTCCATTACTACTACGAACCCTTATGCTTGAGGGGAAATAGTTAGTCAACATATATTGTCTAAAAATTCGTTCAAGTCACATAGCAACAACGTTGTTGGTGAAGATTGACTCGTTGATCTCAAAATAACAACAACAAAAACTCATGTAAGTAGTTGAAGGGAGGTTGTTGCTCTAGTTATAGAACGAGGAGAAACAACGAAGGAAGGAGTATTATTAGAGAGGAACCACCGACAAATAGAGAGGAAGAGGTCGACGATGGGAAATAGGCAACAAGCGAGAGCAGCGGTAGCAACGTGATGGTGGCATAATGCGCACAATTTTCTTAACCCACAAACGATACACTATTTTGGAGCCCTAACCACAAAGGATACGTTATTTCTGCAAGCAAAAAAAAAAAAAAAACTTGTTATTGAATATGTCAAACAATATCGTTTTGGGCGTATCATTTAAAAACAAAAATGTAAATCAACGCCCAACTCAATTTACAAGAAATCGTGGCCTCATATGTCTATTTATTCTAGATTGTCAACTATCACTTATACTTAATAATCAATAGATAATGTAATCTTTTGTGTGACACAACACACCATATCATCTACAATGTAAAATATTAAATATTTACATTCACATATAATAAATATAATATGCAATCATTTAACCATGTGATACTCATTCAAAACATTAAAAAAATAAAGCAATATAAAATCAAAAGAAAAGTAATGCTTTAATTATATACTCCAACAAATTTCACCATAATAGACCCTAAAGCATTATAAATTCACCACACTAGACTCTAGAATAAATAAATTTCACCATAATTAACAAGCCTCAATAGGCATAATTTCAACATAACATAGACCAATCATCACAAATATGCATCATTAACCTAAAAAAGAAATCATACACAACCCTAGTTTCTAAGAATTAAAATACCACCTCCATATGTTCTGACATAAACAAGAGTTCAGGACATTAAATACGAAGAAACATCACTGAAATGCTTTGTTTGTCCGATTTCTTCAATTGATTGATAATATTCATGCCTATATTTGTTTCACGAGTATCATTAAATGGTAACTTGGGGATAATTTCGTCTACAGGAAAATCAGACATTGTTTAAGACACACACAAATCGCCCATTGTTTCGGGTGCACACAAATCAACCATCGTTTCATGCCATAATGAATCTTGATTAACCTCTTCAAAAAATTTAAGAGACTGTGAATGTTGGGTTTTCAAGGAAAAGTGAATCAAACATATAATCCAAAGTCGATGCATGAACCAACAAATCTGACTCGTTTTTAACAAATTCTATTCAGATCTTTACTAGAGAAGATGTATAGTAAATCCACATAGAGAAATAGAATGTAAATAGAGAGGGCATTAATTAATATGGTAAGATTTGGTTAATTTTAATTGTATTGAAAATGGTTTAATTAGGATTAAAATTTACAGGGCTCTAATGCTTCTTCTAAGCTTTCTCTCATTACAAAGAGAAAAACTTAGTAAGTCCCCCTCCGGCATGGTGGTGGTCGGAACTCCTCCGTAAGGTGGTGTTGTTTCCTCTTCCCATTGTTTTGGGTTTCGTTCCTTATCATTGAGCTTTGCTTCCAACGTGATACTTGCATTTAATGCAATAGCTCTATTGTCTTTTTTGGTTTATGTTGCCTACTTAGGAGCGTGATTACCACTTGACCACCTATTGGGTTTGTTCATTTCGAAGCAATACGTGCAGCCTCCATATTTAATTTACTTCTTTGCTGTCCATTAGAGGATTGGTAGTGTTCTGTACGCGTCCTCCTTCTTCCTTTTGTTATGCCTTCACACAAAATCTTCCCCAAATCCGCCCATGGGGAGTTGGGACAAGCCGCTGTAATTGATTGTTCCTTATTGTCCTCCTTTATATCCAATCATTTGCATGCTTCCTTTCCCCTACACCTTTTTCACTTCTGCCTTTTTACCTTCTCTCCACATTTGCTCTCCCTAAAAATGGCTGACTCTATTACTGATATGCTTAAGAACTTTTCACTTTCCTCCAGAGAAACTAAGAATATAGTGGTTAAGAACAGTGCCTTGCAAAAGCCACAGGCAGCTCTTGTCATGAAACTGGTAGCTAAAAGGCCGGTGAGTCTACTGGAACTTCAAGAGGCCCTGAGAAGAATCTGGAAACTGAATGGCTCTCTGCGTGTTTCCATAGTTAGAAATGGAATATTTATGCTCGACTTCTCTGAAGAAACTAAGGAGGAAATGGTGATTCATAAGCAACCTTGGAATTTCAGGAGATCGGTGATGGTGATGGGGAGACTTTATGGATATGAGAGGCCTACTAAAATTCAACTAAGGTATGTCCCATTTTGGGTGCAAGTTCATGGACTCTTGAGGTCTGATCATTGACCAATTTGGTTAAATTGAAATGTTAAGTCCCATTGTGTAAGTTCTGCAAATAAATCATACTTTAAATATGAAACACATTGGACTAAAGAGTCAAATTTCCACAATCTTATCTAAAAAATCTGGGATCACAGAGATAAGGAAGAGAGCCTGAATAAGATGTTTTTACATTGCAGTGAATCAATTAAACGATGGGAACTGAACAAGGGTGGCTCCTTAAATAATCGAATTAGAAAATCTCAAGAATTACTCTCAAAGACTCTTGACCAGGATGAAATTGGGGTGCATTCTGATGACATCGAAAAATTGGAAAGGGAACTCGAGCAACTTCAAATGCAGGAAGAGTGGTTTTGGAAGCAGCGGACTCGAGTTGATTGGCTTCAGGCTGGGGATCGTAATACTAAACTATTCCATTCGAGAGCAAATTTGAGAAGGAGGATTAATCGAATTCATGGAATAACATCGTCAATAGGGAATTGGGTTTCTGGAAAAGCAGCCATTCAGAAGGAGTTCTTGGAATATTATGAAAAATTATTTATGACAGTGGGGGCTAATGATCAAGACATCAATACGGCAGTTGAGTGCGTCCCTCAAAGGATCACACCAGATATGAGCGGCTTCCTCAACTCTCCATTCACTGCCCAGGAAGTACAAAAAGCAATGCAAGAGGTAAGCACATGGAAAGCTCCGGGGCTGGATGGTTTCCTGGCCTCCTTCTACCAATCACATTGGGACATCATTGGAGATGGAGTTTCTCAAAAAATTCTTCAAGTATTAAACCAACGGGCTAGTGTGGAGTCATAGAATGAAACAATCATCACTCTTATACCAAAGGTCAAAAATCCCCAATTAATCTCTCAATTTAGGCCGATTAGCCTATGTAATGTGGGATATCGAATTCTGGCAAGGACGATCACTAACCGGCTCAAGATTGTGATGAATGACATTATAGACCAATATCAGAGTGCCTTTGTCCCAGGAAGGCTTATTTCAGATAATATTTTGGTTGCATTCAAATGCATGCACTGGATTCGGGCCTCGAAAAATAAGGAGGGATTTTCTGCGCTTAAACTCGACATGAGCAAGGCCTATGACCGTGTTGAGTGGACGTTCCTTCAGGCCATGATGAGGAAATTGGGGTTTTCTAATTATTGGGTGGAGCTTGTTTTAAAGTGTGTCACCTCTGTATCCTACAAGCTTAAGATTAATGAAGGCATTCAACCTCTTTTCGGCCTTCAAGAGGCTTAAGGCAAGGGGATCCTTTATCACCATACCTTTTTGCAATTTTTGCTCAAAGTCTTTCCAGCCTAATTTCCAAGGCTGTTGAGGAAAAAAAGGTATCAGGTGTAAGGATAGCTAGATCAGCCCCCATTGTTTCCCATTTGTTTTTGCAGATGATAGCCTCCTTTTTTTCAAGGCCTCAACTATAGAGTGTAACAATGTCTTCGATTGTTTGCATACTTATGCAAAGGCATCAGGGCAACTGATAAATTTTGACAAGTCGACAATTACTTCAGCCCTTCAACTAAAGAGGGTAATGTGGAGCAGGTTAAGCATATACTTGGAGTCAGATCAATGCAAGGTCATTCAGTATTATTTAGGCCTTCCTGCATTAACAACGAGATCAAAGAGGCATCAATTCGGGTACTTATTGGATCGAGTGAGAAAAAAGATTGGAGCCTGGGACGACAAGTTTTTTTTCAGAAGGGGGTCGAGAGGTCCTAATTAAAGCAGTCCTTCAAGCAGTTCCTTCCTATGCAATGATGTGTTTCCGCATCCTAGTCTCGATTTGCTCGGCTATTGAGAAATGTATAACTGATTTTTGGTGGGGAAAGAATGGAAGAACTCAAAAATGCATTGGACGAGATGGAATATGCTATGTAAACGTAAGGAGGAAGGAGGATTGGGATTCAGGAGACTGGTACAATTTAACAAATCCCTCCTGGCAAAGCAAGTCTGGCGAATTATCCAATATCCTAATCTACTGGTAAGCTCCATCTTTAAGGCCAGATATTTTAAGAATTCACACATTTTGCATGTTGAGTTAGGTTTGAATCCCTCTTTTATCTGGCGATCATTACTCTGGAGTAGGGAGGTAATTGAACAAGGGGCCCGTTGGAGAATTGACAATGGTAATAGCGTTGAGATTTTTAAACATAAATGGGTAGCAGGATTGAATGAAGGATTAATTACATCAAGAATTGCAAGTGGTTCAAAAGCTAGTCGATTTATTGCTCATGACTACTCTTGGAATAAGGAGCTCATATCTCAAGCATTCCTGCCATTTGAACGAGACGCGATCATTAATATACCATTTAATGGGGCTGAAAGTGAGGATACTATGTACTGGAAGCAGGCAGGAAGTAGCAACTTCTTAGTAGCATCTGCATATAAATTCATTTAGTCAAGAGGGGAGGAGTCAAGCTATAAAAACGTTGTGAGTTCCAGTAAGGGTACAGAGTTTTTAGTGTTTAAATGGTTGTGAAAATTAAAACTCCCTCCGAAAGTCAAAATTTTTGGTTGGAAGTTGCTAAAAAATTTGATCGTTGCTGAGGAAAACTTGTTTAATCACCATATCCCAATCAATCCATCCTGCCACTGCTGTGGGCATTTCCCATCAACCACGTTTCATGCTATTTTTGTGTGCCCATTCGTTAAAAAATATGTAAGAAACAAGGTTTTTGGGAGATTATTCGACGAACACCTTTTGGGGATATTTTTGATTTGTTATTAGACAGCGCGCAACACATGCCCGGGGAGTTAGAGAGACTGGTGATGATAGCATGGGCAATATGGAAGGAGAGGTGTAATTTTTTGCATTCGCAGGACTATATGAAGAAGAAGGTTTGCCATTTTTTTTCGGTTGATTGGGCCCTGCGTTATCTTGAGGCATTTCAACTTGATAAAAGAGATGCGGTCTTGTTGGGCAATCACAATAAGCATATGGTAGGACTAGAAGCAATATCCCAAACAGGTAATTGCTTGTTCTATGATGCGGCTTTCAATCCTGATAAGAAAACTTTTGCTGTGGGATATGGAATACTTGATCATAATCATTGTGTGCTCCTAGCCGGTTTTAAATGCATCCCCGAGCCTATATCAGTATTAGAGGAGATGATGGGTGATCGGGTTGAGAGTATTTGGGTTGAAAAAATCAGACGCCTCTTGAGAGAACTCCTAGTGTGGGATTGTCAGTTCATATCAAGAACACTCAATGTTATAGCTCATAAAATAGCAAGTATATCGTCCGTCTCTTCCTTATCTCAAGATTGGCTTGGAAAGGACATTCCTCTACAGATCAAGGATTGTTGCTGTTAAGTTCCCAGTTTGTTTACATCCTTTTAATGCTTAAGCCTTGTGCTTTAAAAAAAAAAGGTTTAATTTAGAACTAAGTGTGCATGTTTTATTTTTAAATAAGTGAGTAATAATTAATACTCTCTTCTTTCAATTTTATAATTTTCAATTTCTTTTTTGGGCAGTCAAATTTTATTATTCATATTCCTTATTTGAAAATCTTACTATTTACACTACTTTATCTCCACTATTCAACCATTACTTATTCACTCAAATTGTCATTGTTCTTTATTCATAAACAATCAATTTATCTATAAATGAACTCCATAACATCTCATCATACCCCCAACTTATTTACTTTATACATAAACTAATCAATATTTATTAAAACTCGTGTCCGAAGAAGTGGACATAATAAAATTGGACAGATGGAGTATAATTTTATATAGAAGTAGAAATAATTGTTAAGAAATGTGAAACCACAACTTAAAAAAAAATCGTAAAGCTTTCGAGTAGCACAAAAACTTAATATGAAATGAGTTGGTCTCATGTAGACTCGAGTTCATATAAGAACTCGAGTTGACCAAGTTCACTCCTTTTATTTTTATTTTTTATGGTGTTAAACTTATCAGTTGTAGTGTCTTACACTTTTCATTAAAAAATGTGTTGCACTTTTCAATAAAAATTGTGTTACACTTTTTAGTAATATTGACTTGCACTTTTTTAATAATATTGTGTTGCACTGTTTAGTTATGATGACTTACAATTTTCATATGTTGCACTTTTTAGTTATAATGACTTACACTTTTCATTAAAAAATGTGTTGCACTTTTCAATAATATTGTGTTACACTTTTTAGGTATAAAGACTTACATTTTTCATTAAATATTGTTGCATTTTTCAATTATAGTGACTTACACTTTTCATTAAAAAATGTATTGTACTTTTTAATAATATTGTGTTACACTTTTTAGTTATAATGACTTACACTTTTCAACATACACTTTTCAGAAAAAAAATTATAAAAAAAAAAATTGACCAGGTCAACTCGAGTACTTATATGTACTCGAGTCTATTTGAGACCTTACCATATAAAATATTTCATACATGATATATAGCTAATTAAAATAAATTTTGGGCAAAATTTAGCGCGTCAAACCCGAGTGAGTCAAACTTAATTAAAATAAATTTTCGTCTTCATGCGTCGTTTACTACATGACTAAAACTATGTTACTAGACCAAAAATGTACTACCTCAAGTTCAAAAATATTTTGGACACTTAATTTTTTGAACCAATTTATCATAATATTTTTAAATTTGTAGTAGTATATAGTACTCCCTCCGTCCATAAAAAATAGTCTCATTTGCCTTATATTCTTTGTCCACAAAATATAGTTTCATACTCCCTCCGTCCCATACTTGAAGGCACATTTTACCATTTTGGGCGTCCCATACTTGAAGGCACATTGCCTAAAATAGCAAAAACACTTTTAAACACTACCCTTAAAACATCACAATATTACAACAAATGTCACTACTTTATTACACTAACAAAAAATTTTATTACTATTTATAAAGTTGAAAAGTCTTTACTACCCCCACTTTATCTTACACAATATTAATAAACAATTCATTCATTAAAATCCGTGCCCAATTGGTTTGAGCCTTCAAGTATGAGACGGAGGGAGTATCATTTTTGGAAACTATCACCCTTCATTCCATCACTTAATTACTCAAATTGTCATGAACTTTATTCACAAACAATCACTTTATTCACAATGGACCCCATAATACCTTTACTTTACCTACATTTTTCTTAAAATATGTGTCCCACTCCAATGGGACTACATTTTATGGACGAAGTGAGTAACAAATTTATGACACATTACGACAATACATACTGTAAAATTTACAAAAGGTAACAGGTCATCAAATTTAAACCTTTAGATTAGATTTTTAATGGATTAGATTAACTGACTACGGTAGTCATTACGACACCCTGACTACATGTAGAAAATCCCTACTAAATTATTGTAACTGCAAGACCAAAACTAAGTGTCCATATAGTAAACCACTTGTAACTTGTTTGCTACTCGAAAAAAAAATTCGACGATCTGAATTCAAATTTATAACTCGTGAATTTTTTTAAAAAAATACTTATGGTTTAGGGTTTAAAAATTTCTACCAATTAATCATGAGATTAGAATCACATAAGAAATATATTTTTAATTCCTTTTCAATACAAATCACAAAATTACTATTCTTATTTTATTCCTTTCCCATCATCATTTCATTCTTAAGTTCATTCCATTCAACCATAATATAATTCCATCATATCAATCATTCCATTTTTTAAAATCACTTAATTAGGGTTGAATGTAATGAACTTAAGAATGGAATGATGATGAGAAATGAATAAAATAAGAATAGTAATTCTTATGATTTGTATTGAAAAGAAATGAAAAATATATTTCTTATGTGATTCTAATCTCATGATTGGTATGCTACAATAAAATGTAAGAAATTTTTAAAATTTATCTTAAATAACTAAATTATCCTTGAACATGTATTATTTTTAAAATATATAAATTAATTAAAAATTATGTAAATTTTTAATAATTTCGCAAAACTTAAAATTCCTACGGAGTATTATATTTTACATATTCTTCTATGTAAATTATTTAATATTTTATTATAAAGATTTTTTATAGCTTCAAATTATAATTAGTCGTTGTTAAATAATTTCAATTAGCACTTGGGCGAAATATTTCACATATGAAATATGTTTAATTTAGATAGTTTTTTAAAATTACTATTTACATATTTCAAAAAACAAATTGCTATTTACATATGAATTTTTTTGCCTCATTTTACTTTAATTAACTATATTTCATCTATAAAATATTGCATATAAATTTTTTATTTTAATTAATAAGTAAATCAACTATAATTTTTTTTATAACAAGTAAAGTAAATTATTAAAATAATTAGAGTTGAGGATAATTATGTAAATTTAAAAATTAATGAATATAAATTAATCAAAATAATTAAATATATCTTTAAATAATCTTTCATCAAAGAATGTAATAGATAGTGGGAATGAATCACAATTCTTAGTCAAAATTAATGAATATAAATTAGTCCTTAATTTTTGGTAATGATTGATTCATTTCTAATAAATAAATATACCAATCATGATATTTGGAATGAATAAAGGAATGATCATTCCATTCCTAATTCATTCCTACGTACCAATCATGCCCTTAAATTTTTGGGAATAATCATTCCATATGGAATGAGTATTCAATACAATAAAACTTACCAATCAGATTAGAAATATAATTAAGAATGCACATTCCATTCACCACTACAAAATAATGTGAAAATGGCATCGGGGAAGGTATCGGATCTGCCGTCCCCAAAGATGAAGGCAACGGCAAAGGGGACGGCAGTGTGCCGATGCCAATATGGTCGATGCCATTTAAATGGCATCGAATTTGGGGAAAACCGTTGCCTTTTGACATCGGCAGGTCGCCGTTACCAAATGGCATCGGGGCCCACTGCCGATGCCATTTTGCATCGGGGACAGTCGATGCCATTTCGCATCGGGGAAAGCGCCGTTACCAAATGGCATCGGGGCCACTGCCGATGCCATTTTGCCGATGCCTTTTTATTAAAATTTAAAAAAGACGAACCTAGGTTTCGAACCCAGGTCGATAGGCCACCAACACCCACCCCCACCGCTGGGCCACCCCATTTTTCGGAAATCTGGCCATTTTCGCGAATTGTGGGGTTCGAACTCGGGACCTCGCAGTCTCGAAGGCTTTTGAGCGCCCCATGTGTGCCGTTTAGGCTAGGAGCTTTTAGTCGACATGTTGTGAATGCAATTAATATATATTCAATTTAATTTGAGTTTTTAATTCTTTAATTAATTCAATCCATTCTAACTTTAATTGTTGCTTATTAAATTATTTATCAAAACATATCATAATTATTTCTAAATTATGTTTTTCAAATTAACTAAATTATGTTTTTCAAATTAAATAATTTATTTACGGTATCAATTCACACTATTTAAATTTATTCTAATCCTCAATTTACAACATTTAAATTCAATCCATTCTAACTTTAATTGTTGCTTATTAAATTATTTATCAAAGCATATCATAATTATTTCTAAATTATGTTTTTCAAATTAACTAAATTATGTTTTTCAAATTAAATAATTTATTTACGGTATCAATTCACACTATTTAAATTTATTCTAATCCTCAATTTACAACATTTAAATTCATTCTAATTTTTTATTTCACAACATTATAATTACATACAACATTGAATATAATTATTTTCACTTATACATTTAAATTTATTCTAATCACATCATTTAAATTCATTCTAGTTTTCAATTCACAACATTAAATATATATAATTATTTTCACTTATCCCTTTAAATATATGAATTCACTTATCCATATAATTAAAAATATTTTCATCTATTATAAAATTATTCTCTAGTTCATTTTCAATTAAAATAACATCATATCACAAACAACATTAATTATAATCATAATTAGCATGTTCACGTCAATTAAAATAAAAATTAATCATCAACGTCAATGTAATATAATAACATCGCACGTAACAAAGTAATATAAAAATGTATCACTCCTCATCACCACCACCATCATCCTCAGTATCATCCCGATCCTGAACGTTGTGCGACGCCCCCGACGGCCTCGGCGGCCTCGGCACCCCACCCATCCCACCCATCCCACCCATCTGTCCCATCATCAATGCAAGTTGGTCCTGAAACTCCTTGCGTAAGCGTTCCTCCTGCTGCCGCATTTGTTCCACTAAGCGCTGCTCTCTATCTTCATTGACTCTCCGTTCTTCAGCAATAGCATTGTTCATGTCTTCCTGGGTGAATCGTCCATAAGTCGTACCACTTGACGTCTTGTCAGGACCGGAGGAGACCCGTCTGTTCTTGCCTACTTGTCCAAGGCCCCTAACACGTCCATGAGACCTGCCGACCTTCTTCACGTACAGTTCAGACATATCGGGTATAGGTGGGGTCTGGGAACCATCCTCTGAACTAGGTTCATCTGACGGATCTCTTGTAGTATTATTGGTGAACTCGTCATGTATCTAGTCCTATACGTGCACATTTAAAAGTGGGTTAATACATTTTCAAGTACAATTAAATATATATTTGTTATACAATGTAATATATATATATATATATATGTACACACTTACAAATATATCACCCATATAGCCACAAGTGTATGTCCCGTTTTCGTAACGGTGGAAATATTCAACTATCTCCCAGTCGTATGCAGGGCGTCCCATCCTCTCCTCCTGTATTTTGAATCGAAGACATATACGAATAAATAAACTAAATAATTAACTAAAATTAATTATATATAATTGACCACAATATGGACAAGCAAGCTTTCCGGCTGTACTCCAACCAGACAACATTGAGTATGCTGGGAAGTCACTAATGGTCCAGATAAGTGCAGCTCGCATAAAAAAGTTTTGCTTTCTAGCAACATCGTAAGTTTGCACCCCATTTTCCCATAAAAATCTCAAATCTGCTATCAGTGGTTGCAAAAACGCATCAAGTTTGTCCTTCGGACTTTTAGGCCCGGGCACGAGAATCGAAAGAAACATGAATTGATCCTTCATGCATAACCACGGGGGTAGATTGTACGGAGTAAGTATAACTGGCCATGACGAATATTGTTTTCCCGTCATTCCAAACGGTGCAAAACCGTCAGTGCTCAAGCCCAACCTCACATTCCTAATTTCAGATGCAAAAGCAGGATACGAACGGTCCAAATGCTTTCAAGCCAGCGAGTCTGCCGGGTGACGCATAACACCAGAGTCATCAGAAGCGCACGAGGCATGCCATGTCATATCCTTCGCAGTGGCCTTGGACATGTACAATCTTTGCAAACGAGGAATTATCGGAAAGTAGAACATCTCCTTAACCGGGCGTTTCTTTTTCAACCGACCATCTACATCAACCCTATTCGGCTTATACCGTGATCGACCACAAATCTTACAAAAATCTAGTTCGCTGTCTGCACCCCAAAATAACATGCAATTCTGTGCACAACGATCAATCCTTTCTACCGGAAGACCCATCTCACTCATCAAATGTTTGGTGTCGTTAAATTTCTTGGGAACCTTATTTTCGGGAGGACAAATCTCACGAATCAACTCAACAACCTGATTGTATCCCCTTTCAGACAATCTGTTTTCCGTTTTAATGTTCAACAATCTGGAATTGAATGACAACTGCGAATGAGATTCACAACCAGGATACAAGTCTTGGTCCGCTGCATGAAGCATGCCGTAAAATTGTGCCGCATTCTCGTTAGGGGGTTCTTCATTAAGTGCCTCCTCTTCCACGTCGATTCCAAAATCAATGTTTGGGCCACCCATTAACTCTTCTACCACAGTGTGGTACGAACTAGGTCCCGCTGGGTCAACGTCATTTGAAGTTGACGCATATTCATTAGTGTTTTGATACGGACGTGGACCCCAACTCTCTTCCCCGTGATAAATCCAATTATAATAATTCAATGTAAAACCATTTCGATATAAATGAGATTTCACTTCATTAGAATCTCTATAAGTTTGATTTCGACATCTAGCTTTCGAACAAGGACACCTAATTTTTCCTTCCCAAATCGAATTCGGATTACTAGTAGCAAATTCAATAAATCCATTTATTCCACTAACAAATCCGGGGTTCATAATCCCATTCACTAATTTTGGACTATACATCCAACTACGAATTGAATAATCCATGTCAATCGACGTCTACAAACACACAAACAACCAACGTCTCATTTCCCAACTCTATTAAAATCAATTATTTAATATAATTCTAATTATATTCTAATAATTATTCTAACACCCTAATTAACAAATAAATTCATATATAGACATATAACACAAATATAATTCTAATTAACACCCTAATTAAAAAATAAATTCATATAACTTAATTATTAAAACATACATATAAATACATGCCTAACACAACATAATTAATTAACAATTTATAAATTCTAACAATTAACACATGCATAAATAAAAATTAACAATTCTTCTAACAATTTTATATATACATACAACATATATGCATATATATACTAAAACTATATATACACATATAACTTCAAATTTAACCAATGAAAACGAAAAAAATTACCGTAGAAATGCTCCCGTCGAAGTGTAGAACACAAATGGCCAAAAACCGAGTTCGATCCGCAAACGAAGGTGATTTTTGAGGTAAAACGCGAAGCTTCAATAATGGAGGTGGGGGGGTGCGTGCGGCTGTTACATTCTGGAAGAGAGGGGTTTGGCCGATTAATACTCATTTAGGGCGACGGGGAAGGCATCGAGCCCACTGCCGATGTCATTTTGCATCGGGGGGGCCGTTACCAAATGGCATCGGGGCCCACTGCCGATGCCATTTTGTATCGGCCATTAAATGCCGATGCCATTTTGCATCGGTCATTAAATGCCGATGTCAATTGGCATCGGCCCGCCTGCCGTTGCCAATTGCCGATGCCTTTTGGGCAATATTTTGTAGTGCACAAACAGATCTACTATTATAGAGTTGTTATTCAAGTCGAGTCGAGCTCGATTCAATAATATTGCTGAGTTAAAAATTGAGCTTGGCTCGACTCGTTAACGAGTCTATTGAGTCGAACTGAGTCTAATAATTTTTTTTTACAAAAAAATAGTTATCAAGCCTAGCAAGTCGAGCTCGAACCAACTCGTTAGTAAATTGAGTATCTAACGAACTCAACTCATTAAGCTAACCGAGTCGAGTCGAGTCTAGTTCAAATAACATCACTGCTACTATATCATTAATTTTATTTTATTTTTTTCCTTTAAATTTCGATACGTGATGAACGACTAATTAGAGGAGATCAATCTCACACCTACTTATAGAGGCCCACTTAAAACTAGAGCCAAGGATGGGGCCCAAGTATAACATTATGTGGTTGCTTTATTCCGTAGATAAGTAATTACATGGATGCCATTGCTATTCCCCATCCACCTCCATATATATAAATTCATCCGCACCGCATCAAAATAATCGTTTTCCTATCATGAATTCCTCTTCAGATTCTTCATTCCTCCATATAATAACCAAACCCTAGACAAAATTAATTTCAATCAATCAATGGACGGCGGTTGCTGCACGACTTGTTCATCATCAATATCGAAATCAAAGCAAAGGCAGCACCAGCCAAACAAGCCCTACAGAGGAATTCGGATGCGAAAGTGGGGCAAGTGGGTCGCCGAAATAAGGGAGCCCAACAAGCGCTCCCGCATCTGGCTCGGCTCCTACTCCACGCCCGTCGCGGCGGCGCGTGCCTACGACACCGCCTTGTTTTACCTCCGCGGCCCTTCCGCCCGCCTCAACTTCCCCGACTGCATAGTCGAGGACGCCGCCGCTGATTTGTCCGCCGCCGCCATCAGGAAGAAGGCCACCGAGGTCGGGGCTAGGGTTGACGCGCTGCAAGCCGCCGGTCATGCGCGGGTCGGGTCGGATCGGGTTTCCGAGAAACCCGACTTGAATGAGTACCCGAGCCCGGAGACTGAGGAGGAGGAGGAGGATAATTGAAAAGGTCTTGCTTGTATGATGATGATGGAGTATTTTTTTAGTATGTTTTATTTTATTATTATTATTATTATTATAACTTTTAGAACGCTTTTCTTGTAATTGCCGCCGGAAAAAGATCCGGATGGATAGGTTTGTAGCGTGATTTTTGGGTTTTACAAGAATTAGTGAGATTAATTTCTTATTATAGTAATTGCTATGTTGGTTAATTATTTACAGAAATGATTAATATGTCCAAATAACTGTTCGATTGAGCTTCATGTTTTAGTAATTTTCAGTTCTATTGCATTTTTTATTATTTTTTAAATAATACAATTCACACTCTTTTACCAAATGACACTTGATCAAAATATTTATATAAAAAATATAAATTCTAACAACAGACTGAGTCTCAAAAGTAGATCCAACTTTATTTTATAAGTGAATTCATAGTATATATTATATAATCAATGGATGGAAGTTCAAATTCGGCAAATTATGAGGGGGAGTATTAGTTTTTGTTAATTATTTCCTAGAAAGATTGATATGGAAATCAAAGTATTGGAGTGATGTCAATAATTCTGAAAAAAGTAGAAGTGATTTTATTACAGTGAAAAGGGGTACATCAGCTTGATATTTAGGAATTTGGTTTGTCTCTGTTTCATTGAGTGGTGTGGCCTACAATTTTTAGTTGCCTTCTCTCTAAATATAAAACTGTGTGTTAAAAAAGAAGATAAGATCGAAAGGAAGTTGGTATCTCCAACAGTTGCATTTTGTTTTTTCTATGCGACACGTGTGTGGAGTGTGGACACTAGCGACTGGTGAGTCGGCTACAAAATTACTCCCTTGATTAGAGATTGTAGTAAATTAGATTGAGATTAAGATTTAAAAAAAAATGTATTGAGGTAACTCATTAATATTAATTATGTTTAAATTGTGTTTGAATAAAAATTGAGAAGTATGGATTAAAAGTGATGTTGTAATATTTAATTAGTGAGAAGAAAAGTATGAAAAAAAAATGATATTAAAAAAATACTGATTTAATTGTATAAAAATAGACGTATAAGTGTATTTTAGAGGTGAATTGATGTATTAGGAGGGATTGAAAGAGATTTGATTTAGAATAACCAATTCAAATCTGGATTGACCAATCCCAAACTAAACATGGCCCTAGCGACTAGTGAGTCGGCTACAAAATATTACTTCTTCCGTTCCACAATATTTTTTACACTTTTTTTTTTAATGTTCCACAATAGCTTTCACATTTTTAAAATTGAAAACTCTTTATAAACTTTATTCCTACAATATTCAAAATTTTACATAAAATGTCAATTACTTTTGGGTCACACGTACACATAAGTCACCTCATTTATTTAATTTATAAATAAAAATTTACAAAATTATCTCTCAAAACTCTACTTATCATTACACTTTCTTAAAAAAGTGTGTCCACTCACCTGTGAAAGGTATTTCGCGATGGAGTGTCCACTCACCTGTGAAAGGTATTTCGCGATGGAGGAAGGGAGGAAGTACTCTCTCCGTCCTGTAAAATTTTGGTCAGACATATTTTTGGGTCTACAAAATATATGTTTATTCTATTTAAATAGTTAACTTTTGAGTATTTTTTTAAATTTATTAACAAAACTTAGTATCTAGCAACAATATTTTTTACTCGTTATTTCACATATATTTTTATAATTAAAATATGATTTTTTTTAAAAAAACATATATAAAAAAAAGTGAGTAAAAATTTATTGAACAGAGGGAGTATTAGATATGCTCCTTCCACCTGCCTATAACTTTTTTACTACTCTTGGATATAAAAAGATAAAACAAATAATTAAATAACAAATATAATACAAATGATTTGATTGAGATAGAAAAAAAAGTAAGATATGAAAATAAAATTTAATATTATTACTTAAATAAAAGTGAAGTATAAGGATAAATATTTATCAAAATGGTATAAAATTATCAAAATGGTATAAAATTTTTATAAACGGACATATTAAAATAACAAAACAAAAAATTTTATAGACGAACAACTAAAGTATAAATGGACGAAGTTGGATAGCTCAAGTGGTTAGAGCACCACTACCTAGGTTTTAGATCGGTTCGAATCATGGAGAGGGAAAAATGGATGGGTATTTAATGTAATTCAAAAAAAAAAAAAAACTAAAGTATAAATGAACACAATTGAAAATAGAAGTGAAACGTAACACTAATATTTTACTGAAACATTACATTAATTTTAGATGAAACGTGTAAATTAATGTAACATAGTAGTATATCACATAGTAGAGTTCATTGTCTTCTTTGAATGATATTAGTTGTCTATTCTAAAATGTGATATTAATTTTATTTTAAACGTCTAAGTTAATATAATAAAAAATGTATACTGTAAAATATTATTTTGGGGTGATAGCACGGATTTAAGATTGATGCATCAAGGGTATCAGTGTATGAGCCTTGAATGATGATAAATGAAATCTCTCTAAGAATAATTTTCATAACTGTCAACGGTATACTTATACTTTTGATTTTGAACACAATTTTAAAAAATAGATAATAAAACATTGTGGGATTCATTTTAACAACCGTTCTACAAAATACAATTCGTGGGATTTAATATTTTTTTCTAAATTTCATTTAAAAATATTTTACAAATTTGTATTATGCTATTATTTAAAAATAGTAATATTATTGCTCAATCAAGGTGCACGCAAAAGTTGTACATAAACCTAATGAATACAAATTTGGTGGAATTGTTTTACTCATCATTTTTTGTGAGACAAATTTTTTTTATCTATATTCCAAATTTTTGGTTGAATTACCAATTTTTTTTCAGATTTTATATTTTTTAAAAAATAATATCCTCTCAGTCTCAATTCTCAATTAGATAGACTTGTTTTCCTTTTATAAATGTCCCATTTAAATAGACGTGTTTCTATATAAAGTAACATAAAGTCTAGTTTGCACTCGAGTGCATGTTGTGCACCCTAGTCCATGTTGCACTTTTCAGTTTTACTGACTTACACTTTTTGGTAAATGGTGTTGCACTTTTCAATTATTATACTAAAAATATTACTCCCTCCGTCCCATACTTGAAGCTACATTTTACCATTTTGGGCGTCCCATACTTGAAGCTACATTACCTAAAATGGCAAAAACACTTTTAAACACTCTCCTTAAAACATCACAATATTACAACAAATGCCACTACTTTATTACACTAAAAAGTAACTTTATTACTATTTATAAAGTTGAAAAGTCTTTACTACCCCCACTTTATCTTACACAATACTAATAAACAACTCATTTATTAAAACCCGTGCCAATTTGGTTTGTAGCTTCAAGTATGGGACGGAGGGAGTATTATACAGTTTAATAATTGAAAATTGCAACACCATTTACCAAAAAGTGTAAGTCAGTAAAACTGAAAAGTGCAACATGGACTAGGGTGCACAACATGCACTCGAGTGCATACTAGACCAACCCATAAAGTAATATTTTCTAATTCATTTACTAATATAACCCTATCTACAATTTCTTCCTAATACAATTTTCTAATTAATTTACTAATATAAAATAGACTTGTCTTTCCAATACAATTTCTTAATATTTATGAAAAGTCAAACAAGCCTATTTAAATGGGATGTAGGGAGTAATATTTAAGTAAAAGGTGACAATGTTTTTAAGAAATGTGACTATCACTTTTTACTTAAATATTACTCCTTCCATCCCATAAGTGTGCACTACAAAATGGGCATACTTTTTTAAAAATAAAGTGTAATGAGTGAAATGTTGAGAGCTAATTTTGTAAGCTTATATGAATAAAGTGAATAGATTGGTTGGAATGAGTATAAAAAAGTAATGACATTTTATGTACTCCCTCCGTCACAACACTACAAGAAAACTGTTTTTTAGTGACAAAATCCCCTAATTATTGCTTCTCTTGCTAAAAGTTTTTAGTGACAGTAAATTGAGAATTAATGACAGGACCTGTCACTAAAAGTCAATTTCTGTCACTAAAAGTAAATTTTCTTGTAGTGCAATTAGATAGACTTGTTTTCCTTTTATGGATGTCCCATTTAAATAGACTTGTTTCTATATAAAATAATACTCCCTCCGTTTCATAAAGTTTGTTGCATTTCTCATTTTGTATAGAATTAAGGAACATATTTTTTTGACAAATTTACCCCTCATTATTTTCTCCCCCTTTCTTCTTTTTTTTCTTTTATTTTTCCACCTTCCTTTTCCACCATTTCTTTGACCTTTCAAAAAAAAATCGTAATTAATATATTTCCAAAAGAATAGTGACAATTTAGGAAGATCATTGATAAAATTAGGAAAAGCGACAAACTTTTTGAAACAAATTTAAAGTCCAAATGCGACAAACTTTTTGGATCGGAGGGAGTATTTTCTAATTCATTTACTAATATAACCATATGCATTAATTACAGTATAAAGTATAACATTCATTAAATATGGCTATAATATAAATTTTACTTGTCTAATGTGCATTTTCAATACAATTTCTTAATCTTTGTGAAAAGTCAAACAAGCCTATCTAAATGGGACGGGGGGAGTAAATATTATGAGAGTGAAGTTTATAGAGAAGTTTCTTTTTTAGGGGTGTGTAAACAATAGTGAGACGGACGAATAAAGTAAGTATGCAAACAATTGTGGAACAAAAGGATTACTCCCTCCGTCCCATATTAATTTTCACAGGTAGATGGGCACGCATATTAAAAAAGTGTAATAATGAGTGTAGTTTTGAGGGGTAATTTTGTAAAACTTTATGTATAAAGCAAAATAATGAGTTGACTTTTGTGTATGTGTAGGTAAAAAGTAATGACATTTGTGTAAAATTGAGGATATTGTGAGGGTGAGGTTTATAAAAGGTTTTCCATTTTAAGGGTGTGAAAGTTATTGTGGGACGTCCCGAAATGGAAAGTGTGAAAGTTATTGTGGGACGGAGGGAGTATTACTTATACTTTAAACATTATTATTACTTTTTACATCGGATTGATCCGTCTCAAACTATATATATTTTTTTTCTAAAATGGTAATTTTAATGTTTTTCAATTATCTCTTTTAAATATTTTAAATTACATAAAATAAAATCTTTTTTTTTTGTTTTATTTTTCTTAATTGACTAATATACTATTAATAAGTTTTTTTTTTATTATTTATAATAACAACAAATAACTATTGCATTAAATCTCGTATCAAAACTCAAGGGATAATCCAATGTAGGAAGGAGTAAGCATGTGAATTCAATGGTGGAAGTTGTTGGTCAGGTCAGGGTTATTGGGCGGTGAACTGACAATTGTTGTTGTTTGATATGAATAGGAACATATTTTCTAACAAAATTGGTGCACTAGTCATCATACATCGTTTGGGATCAAAGTAAAGAAAAGAAAAGAGTTTCAAGGCAGCCGAGTCTTCTTGTGGGGTCTTGGTGTTGGCGAGCCTTGTTTTTAGTGTTTGGCCGTCGTGCTCCTCTATAAAAATGCAAATTTACACGATTCTAAGATTCGTGCAATTAATCAAAACTTAATTTATCTATTACAGTGTGATTTTTTTTTTTTTTTTTTTTTTTGCGAAACATATAAAAATGTATTTACACCTCTTAAATGATGAAATTTGGTCAAAAAACTCAGACAACATGGGCACGAGTTTTAATCAGAGCGTCGATTCTACTTGAAAAAGTGTGTGTCGATCGCTCGAATCGAACTGCGACACCATGACTTTCAAAAAAAAAAAAAAAAGGCATCTAGTCGGAAATCGTTAGGTGAGTGGTAAACTGATGAGCGCCTAGGTGCCGACTTTTGCAACAGAGCAAAAAAGTTGCCCACATAATAGTTGAACTTCCGTGTAGCAGTTACACCGGATGTAACTTATATTTAACTCAAACATTAAGTTTATAACTCAAATACAAAAAAATTAATTAGTCTACATTTTATACATTCAGCTCATTTATACAAAGTGATTCAATTATATGATTTATAACCCTTAGACAAAAATATTTGTGATACATCAATATCCACAGATTTGTGAGGTCCAGACTTTGTGAGTCCCACATTTGGATAGTATCAAGATCAATAAATTAAGATATCAATATCATCATGAATGGGTAAACTACTCAAATGTTGAATCGTAACCAACACTTGACAAAACTGAAATTCGTTTAAATAAAGATAATTGAACGAGATTGTACCCGTAATTAAGTAAGATTCATCTAAATTAATATAATGCAACAACAATAAACTAATATAACTAAAAAAAACTAAGTTTGTATTTGGATGAAGGAATTTAATTTGTAGAGGCATTTTAAATAAAATGGGTTAAAAATACATGAATTTTAAATGACATGATTTTACTAAGAATTTGAAATCATCTGATCAATTTTAACTAAAAAAAGAATGAGTTAAAATCTTAAGTATTTAAAATTCATTAATTTATTTTTAATATAATCCAACAATTAATGAAGTGAATTTTAATTGTGAATTTAAAATTTATAGCCTAAATCCCTTCATCCAAATGGAGTCTAAGACAACTTGAAGTCACAACGGTCTTTAGTGACGTTGGGTTCCAAAAGAACCTTAGTTTTTATTTGCATTAGTATGATATTGTTCAATTTGGATCAAACTCTCACAAATTTATTTTGAAGCTTTTCCAAAAGGCTTCGTATAAATGAAGATACTAATTCATCCTTATATACCCCATGATTCTTCAATATTTATTCGATGTGGGATATTGTTTGTGTTGGGGTGTCAAACAATATTTCACATCGGATAAACATTGAATGATCAATCATGGAGTATATAATGATGAACTAGTATCTTCATTGGTATGAGACCTTTTGGGGGAAGCCCAAAAATAAATTCGTGAGAGCTTGGCCCAAAGCGCACTACTACATATTTGGCCTTGGAGAGCTTTTAAAAGAGCTCTCCAAGTGGGAGCTGTCCAAGCTTAATTGCACTTGGAGAGCCCTTAAAAAGGGCTCTCCAATTGCAAGGGCTCTCCAAGTGCAATTAAGGGCTCTCCAAGTGCAATTTAGGTTGGACAGCTCCCACTTGGAGAGCTCTTTTAAAAGCTCTCCAAGGCCAAATATGTAGTAGTGGCGGATAATATCATATAAATGCCGATATTGAGGTCCATTTGAAACATAACAAGTGGTGTCGTTTGTGAAAAAATAAACTCATGACCATGGTCCCAGACAAAATGATGTGGAGGAGTTCCAATTTCAAACTGTAAAAAGACGGTGAACGAGTAACCCTTGGAAACACGACGGGGCCTCTATGGACTAGGCGGTATGACCTAGATAGAACGGGTCATTTGAGGGGAGACTCGATGGTCTTTGTTTGAAGAGGAAGATTGTTGGGGCGTCAAACAATATCCCACATCGAATAAAAGCATTGAAGGATCATGGTTTATTTAATGATGAATTAGTATCTTCATTGGTATGAGCCTTTTGGGGAAAGCTAAAAAACAAATCCACAGAGGCCTCCTCGTTTCACCAAGGGTCATTCGTTCACCGTCTTTTTACTATTAGACATGTGGGACCATGACACTAATTCCCGTAGACGGCATCACTTGTTCGATTCCAGAAGGACATTAGTCTTCACATTGGTATGATATTGTCTGTTTTGGGTCAAGCCCTCACAAATTTGTTTTTGAACTTCTCTAAAAGGTCTACAATTCATACCAATGGAGATACTAGTCTATTATGATATACCTCATCGTCCTTCAATGTTTATCCGATGCAAGATATTGTTTGATACCCCCAATTGGTGATCTCGTCTCCATATTTCCAAAGTATGAGACAATTTAGATTCGAATCAATTGTGATCTTGTTTCTGGTGAAAGCATTACTAACAACATGATTAAGAATTTGGAATCAATAATATTGTATTTATGAATCACGTAAAAATGATAGTTTGTATTTTTTAAATTTAAACAATACTCCGTAATATTGTGAGATCAGAATTATGATCACCTTTAACCTAGGTGATTAGGTCAATGTATTATATATAGCGGAATGATTTACAAGTATACAAGGAAAGACTAAATCAAAGGAATAAATACAAATATATACAAATCCCTATACATATGGTAGTAGTTGATTTATTTCTTAATATCCCATGTCAAACATTGTGTGGGATGAGGGACAACGCAAAGCTTGGAACAAAGAAACTCAAAAGCTGGTCGCGGAAGGCTCTTGGTGAAGATGTCGGCAAGCTGGAGATGGGAAGGCACAAAGTCTGTGGCGAGCTTGCCAGAAGTGACCATTTCTCGGATGAAGTGACAATCGATGTCAATATGTTTGGCCCGCTTATGGGAGACCGGGTTCTGGTTGAGAAACATAGCACTTCTGTTGTCAGTGAGTAGGATCGGGCGAGTAAGAGGGAGCTGTTGAAGTTCTCGCAGAAGGTTGGATAACCAAATCACTTCGGCAACTGAGTTCGTCAGGGCTCGATATTTAAAATCACAGCTCGAGCGAGAAACTGTGGGTTGCTTCTTGGAGCTCCAAGAAACAAGATTTCAACCTAAGAAGATGGAGTAGTCATAGGTGGAACGACGAGTCTCAAGACAACGAGCCCAATCTGCATTGAAGTAAGCAATAATGGAGCGATCAGGGCGGCGAGTAAAGGAAAGGTTGTAGTTGAGTGTCCCTTTGACATAGCGAATGATGCGCTTGACTGCAGCGAAGTGATCAACTGAGGGAGCCTGAAGAAACTGACTGACATGGTTGACAGCAAATTATAAGTTAGGCCGTGTGATCGTTAGATATTGAAGTGCACCACCAACAAGCGATAGAGAGTTGGGTCCGAGAAAGGATCGCTAGTGCTCGTCAGGGATTCCCCAGCGACCAGAGGAGTGGCAATAGGGCGAGAATCAGTTAAGGATGCTCGTTCCAGGATGTCGGGAGCATACTTTAACTGACCAACGAAGATACCGTTCAAAGTGTACGAGATCTCGAGCCCCAGAAAATAGTTCAGGCGACCTAAGTCTTTCAAGGTAAATTCCTTGTGCGCCTGGGAGATGAAGCGAGCAAGGAGAGAAGAGTCATTACCCGTGACAATAATGTCATCCATATATAGGAGGAGGAAAATTACAGAGGTGCCCTTGTGGAGATAAAACAGCGAGGAGTCGGACTTGCATGCAGAGAAGCCAAGGCTAAACAAAAAGGTACTGAACCTGTGGAACCATGCCAGAGGTGCTTGTCGTAGGCCATATAAAGCCTTCTTCAGGCGACAAACATGTTTCGAAAAGTGAGCATCGACGAACCCGTGTGGTTGAGCCATGAAGAATGGCTTATCTAAAATACCATTGAGGAAGGCGTTTTTAACATCCAGTTGATGAAAGGGCTAATTGAACTGAACAGCAATGTCGAGAATAACTCGAACAATCGCAGCCTTGACAACCGGACTAAAAGTGTGAAAAAAATCATCACCTGGGATCTGAGTGAAGCCCTGAGCAACCAGGCAGGCCTTGTGATGCTCAACAGAACCATCAGAGTGAAACTTGGTCCGAAAAACCCATTTGGATCCAACCAGATTAACACCAGAAGGACGAGGAACCAAATCCCAAGTATGGTTATTGCGGAATGCATCAATTTCCTCTTGTATAAAAGCTATCTAGAGAGGAGACTTGGGCGCCAATTTGAATCCTCGCGGTTCAGAAGAGAGGGCCAGAGCTGATAGTAATGTCGATGAGGTTGTGGCGACTGGATACTTAGGCTTGAATATGCCCGCTTTGCCGCGAGTGACCATGGGATGGGATGGGATGAGGGCAGAGGTCGATGAGATATAGGGCAAGCAGGTGGTTTTGGGTCAAGTACCGGAGCAACAAGGGTCGATTCAGGTTCAGTGGCCGGGAAACAACGAGCAAGGTGACTCCGGGACCAGAGGAAGATGGGCGAGCAACCGGGCTCCAAAAAGACAGAAACATCCAACATATGAGGCAGAGAAGAGCGAGCAGATTCCGAAAAGGGCAAGCATTGCTCGTCGAATTTGGCATGACGAGTGATAAACACTCTGTTCGATTCTTGGTCAAGACATTGAAATCCTTTGTAAGTACTGCTATAGCCAAAGAAGATACATGGGCGACTACGAGGAGCCAGTTTTTGTGGAGCATAGTCTCGGAGAAAAGGATAGACACGTCAACTTAGAGGCTTGAAGTTCCCATAATTCGGCGAGGATGAAAAGAGAGCCTCAAAGGGTGAAGTACCATTTAAGATTGTAGACGACAGACGATTAATGACGTAGGTGGCCGCAGCGAAGGCATCAAACCAAAAGCGAGAAGGAAAGTTCGCTTGAAACATCATAGATAGATCTGTATTTTTAATGTTTCGATGTTTGCGCTCGGCCCTGCCATTTTACTGGGGCGTGTACGGACAAGACTGCCGATGAAGAATACCGTGTGCTCGCATAAAACTAGAAACTCGATTATTGACAAATTCCGTCCCACCATCACTTTGAATAACTTTCACGGAGGAAGAGAACTGGTTGCCGAAAAACTTGTGAAAGCATTCCAAAACACCAAAAGAGTCACTCTTAGCACGTAGAAGATATATCCAGGAGAAGCGAGAAAAGTCATAGACAAAAACAGCATAATAACAGTACCCTTCCGAGGTAGGGACCGGAGCAGGGCCCCATAAATCACAATGTACCAAATCAAGAACACAAGAAGCACGATTTCGATTGATAGTAAATGATAAGTGTTTGCTCTTAGCTAACTGAAAAGAAGAGAAAACAACAGGGTTTGGCAACAAAGATGTAACAGAAAATAACTCCTATCTTATGGAAATATTTTAAAGTAGCAAATGGGACATGCCCCAAACGTAAATGCCATAAATGAAAGGAAGTTTTTGACACAGTGGATTGAACAGCAGCAACAAAAGCTGGGAGAAACGAATCCAAGACATACAGACCATGCTCACATCTGCCCCGAGCTACCACTTCCTTGGTGTTCCGCTTCTGAATAACAAGCAATTTATTAGATAAAACAGCATCAACATGCAGATCAGAGGTTAATTTGCTAATGGACATGAGGTTTTTTGTAATATCAGGGACAACCAGAACATTACGAAGCTGAACACTATGAGAAATCGAACGAGAGCCAATATGCGAAATATATAGGGCAGAGCCATTACCAACAATAACTTTGCCATTACCAGAGTAGGGCGAATAGGAGTCCAGATCGATCGGGTAATAAGTCATGTGGGCCGAGGCCCCGTGTCGACATACCAATCCGAGGCAGATGAGGGATTGAGCGAGCAGGCCGAGTGAAAAGCCTGGGCCAGATGAGCGGCAGGTTGTTGGGTCTGACGAGCATAAGGTTGGCCGGTGGAGTGCTCGGGTGGGCGAGCATAACGATTGGGACATTTATCAACATAGTGTTCGCCCCGACATATCTGGCAACGAGGAACATAAGGTCTGCGATCACACAGGCCCGAACCGCGACGACCACCCAGAAATGACAAGGACCTACCACCTCGATGGGTGGCCTGGCTGCGAGAGTGCGATGAGGAGTCAGGGCGAGGACAAACATGAGCAACAAAGGCGGCTTGCGGCATAACTAGATCAGGGGGCTTATTCATAATTTCGAAGGTTGTCGCCTGATGCAAGAGATCCCGGAAGGTTGGGATAGGGGTGAGAGCCATTCGAGTGTCAGAGAAGCCCCCAAAGTGGGGTCCTAAACCTCATAAGAACTAGTGAGATTTGTCAGAATTGTCGACGGGCTTGCCTATGGTGGCGAGTTGATTGCAGATGAGCTTGAACTTGCGACCATAATCTGCAACGGGAAGATCGCCGCGCTTGAGAAGGAGAAGTTCCTCACGCAGTTGGGTGGTACGAGAGGTGGAGGAGTGACTGAAGGCAGCCTCAAGGGCGACCCAAGCATCCCGAGAGGTGTCACTGTTAATAACTTCATAAAGAGATTCCTCAGTGAGAGAAGAGAGAAGGAGGCCGAGAACCTTCTGGTCTTTGGTACGCTACACACTGTAGGTCGAATGAATCCGAAGAGATCGACACAGAGAAGCATTGGAAGGACTTGTTTCTTCCACAACAAATAATTTCGGGAGGTCAACTTCACCGTGACCATTTGAATCAAGACATTCATGGGGATTGATGAATCGGCCATTTGAATGAAGATCGAGGGGGACAAGCTCGATGGGAGAATGGAGAGACGAGGGGGTCCGGCTCGTCAGAGGGAGAAGAGAGGTGTCGTGAGGGCGGTGAGAACGGGTTTCTTAGGATCGTAGGAAGACTGATACCATGTGAGATCAAAATTATGATCACCGTTAACCTAGGTGATTAGGTCAATGTATTATATATAGAGGAATGATTTAGATGTATACAAGGAAAGACTAAATCAAAGGAATAAATAAAGATAAATACAAATCCCTATAAATATAGTAATAGTTAATTTATTTCCTAATAAATATAAATTATACGGAGTACTAATATTTACTTAAGAGCAAAACAACTATTCCAATTGTACGTGGTCCTTGACCTAAATTTCAACGTTTGATAACCCATTTGGTCTTTTATTCTGTTTCAGAAAATTTCATAGGTCGTCTGTATATACAAAATTCTGCCTTGATTTTATTATTGGTGCAAATAAATTTCTCTACGTTAAGTTTGTCTTCACATGTATTCCGCAATTAACCTTCGATCTTCACCAGTAGTGTACTCTTAATTACAAATGATATACATTTATACTCCATCAAACAACAAACTCTTAATTATCTCCACCACCAGAATTCTCATTCACATTAAAGGCAGGCATTAAAATGTTGGGAAAGTAATAAACTCTACATTTGTGGCTGCAGGGTAATAAATTTAAGGCTCCATACTTCAACAAGTCAAACTTCATTTATATTCATACCTTTTCAAACCTCTATTATCTTTATTACTGCAAGTACAACCAGTTCTTGATTTTGCATTCAATGAAGGGACATATGTATGGAGGGTGGCTGGCTATTTTAATTTAGACTTTCTTGATATGTATTTTCTCCATTGAAAGCTACTCATGAACTTTGGACATGAAGATTAAAAAATATGATATAATAAGTAGATGCATTAAAGGTGATGTGAAACGTAAAAATATATTAAAATGTGAAAATGAGTAGTTGGATAAATGAAATGAATTTTGAAAAAAGAAAGTTGAATAGTTTTTAGTAAAAACTAATACTATATATTAATAATCTCTGAACATGCATATATGCCAGTCCATTTTGCACAGCTCATTATTTAAACATGTGAGCAGGAATTGAAATAAATTCCCAGTGAATAAAAAGTCTTGCATCCTTAACTCATCATGTCTATTTTTATGAGTATGTTTAATGTAGTTGGCAGAAGACCATGACCTAGAGAACTGATTGTTACTAGTTACTACAAGACAAATCTATAATTATATGCCTCTTAAGTTGGTGAGGAGGTCAAAATTCACTACATCAAATTACTCTATTGCACAATTGTTAGGTTTTGCGTACTTTAATTCCACAAGACCAAAATTTATTCAGTGCACATTTTCTAATAGAACTAAAAATAATAATAGTTGATTCGAAGTAATTTCATTAAGGGTATGTTTACTTTGCTTTTAAAAATCAGGTTTTGGATTTTAAGATCCAAAACTCGTTTTATTTCGGAATTTAAAAATCGATTTACAAAATTCACTCAAAATCACCCCTATCAAACATATTGATTTGACATAAAGTTATATTTATATAATATTACTCCAATCATTATATTTTTTCACAACAATAATATAATAGTAATACTATAATAATATAGGGCTAGTCTTGTATGAAATATTGCATATATGTATTTCAGTTATTCACACACATGTTTTTTATAAATACACCCGCAAACTTAATTCACACACATTTTATATAAATACACCAACAAACTTAATTCACACACACATTTTTTATAAATACACCCACTGACAGCTTAATTCGAAATTTTTAATCCGTTTATTTTACTCGTTTCTGTGATTTTTTTATCTTTTATTTTATTGTCGAACGCGGGATATTAAATGTAGTAATTCAAATTGTAATATGTAGTAATACACATTATTTTATATAGTAATAACACAAACTATTTATATAATAATACAAATTCTTTTATTTAGTAACACGTTTTTTCTAGTGTTTTTATTGATGTAGTAACTCACATTATAATACGTAGTAACATATATTATCGAATGTAGTAAACACAATAATCATGTTGTAATACAAAATATTTTATTATAGGATGATGCAAAAAATATTAGATCATTTGATAAAGTTACATATAGTAACAAACGTCTATTCAATGTAGTAATTCAAACTGTAGTATGTAGTAACATATAATTTTTTATGTAGTAAAACAAATTATTACATGTAGTAATAACACAGTTTTACATAGTAATACTGATTCTTTTATATTTTTATATTTTTTTTATTGATTAAGTAACCCACATTATAATATATAGTAACATATATTATTGCATGTAGTAAGATATATTATTGCACGTAATACAAAATAACATTGACCCATAATAATTAGTATTAAAAAATATTTAAAGAAATATAAAATATTTAAGGATTAAGGTCATCGTAAATTGCAGCGTCCGACCGCGGCCTGAGGTGACCGAAAATTGCTCGGAGAAGACGATCATGTTCAATTTCTGTCAGTGGGTGCATTTATAAAAAATGTGTGTATGAATTAAGCTTGTGGGTGTATTTATAAAAAATATGTGTGTGAATTAAGCTTGTGGGTGTATTTATAAAAAATGTGTGTGAATTAAGCTTGTGGGTGTATTTATAAAGAACATGTGTGTGAATGACTGAAATGCATGTATACAATATTGCATATAAGTTTTTGTGAATAATATAATACATTTAATCATTACACACTTAACTAATCATTATAATCTTATCAAACAATAATATAATATTACAAACTCATTCAATCTTAGAGGAAATATTTGTTTTAGTCCTTTAAGTTTGAGTGATTCCAAAATAAATCCTTTAAGTTTTTAACTTTACAAAATACATCCTATATCTATTTTAATTTTAGTCATTTTTAAAATCTATTTTAATTCTTTAAGTTTAAACTCCAATTTTAATAAAATTTAAGGTATAATTTATTCCTTCTAAACAGAAAATATTTTATTTAAATCTATTTTCTATTTTTCTGTTTTATTGAATACTGATTTTATTTAAATCTGTATTCCAATTTTAATAAAATTTTATTTACAGAAAATTTTATTCCAATTTAAATCCGTAGTTAAACTCCAATATAAACAGAAAATATTTTATTCAAAATTTAAAAAAAAAACATCATTAAAATATTTTTAAAAAATACTGATTTTAATGTATATTTTTTTTAAAACATCATTAAATTTTTTTTTTAAAATTAAATAAAAACATTATTAATATCTGAATTATGCTAAAATTCTACCTAGCCATTTTCTCCTAATTAATTAAAAATATAAAAATTCAAAAATAAAAATATATAATAAAATTTAGAAATTTAAAAGAAAATTATAAATATATATTAAAAAAAAGGGACAACTCCAACTACCCCGGTCATATTCTCCAAATGTAAATTATATGATTTATATAATAATTTATAATTTACATTTGGGGAATATGACAGGGGTTTAGGGTTTAAAGTAATCTCGACTCGATTAAAGCTCATTTTAGTTCGACTCATATAATTATCAAACAAGCTTAAATAAGAATTTCTAAAACTTAATAAATGTGCATTAATTAAATTAATTGGAATGCATTTTTATATGATTTAATATTATGTTTATCACAGTAATTACTTATAGAGTTTAGATTTAATTATACTTGTGTTCAATTTAGTTCGGGAAATAATTTCTTGGATGGGAGGTCTACGGATACATAAAATCTCGTTCAATTTATTATATAAATTATACTATAATTTACATTTGGGGAATATGACAGGGGTAGTTAGAGCTGTCCCTTTTTTTTAAACATATTTATAATTTTTTTTCAATTTTATAGATTTTAGTATATATTTTTTTTTCGAATTTTTATATTTTTAATTAATTAGAGAAAATGGCTAGGTAGAATTTGAGCATAATTCAGATTTTAATGATATTTTTATTTTATTTAAAAAAATATTTTAAATGATGTTTTAAAAAAAATACATTAAAATCAGTATTTTTTAAAAATATTTTAATGATGTATTTTTTTTAAATTTTAAATAAAATATTTTCTGTTTATATTGGAGTTTAACTACGGATTTAAATTGGAATAAAATTTTCTGTAAATAAAATTTTATTAAAATTGGAATACAGATTTAAATAAAATCAGTATTCAATAAAACAGGAAAACAGAAAATAGATTTAAATAAAATATTTTCTGTTTAGAAGGAATAAATTATACCTTAAATTTTATTAAAATTGGAGTTTAAACTTAAAGGACTAAAATAGATTTTAAAAAGGACTAAAATTAATAGCTTGTAAGATATAGGATGTATTTTGTAAAGTTAAAAACTTAAAGGATTTATTTTGGAATCACTCAAACTTAAAAGACTAAAACAAATATTTCCTCTTCAATCTTACAACTTGATTTGACATAAAGTTAAATCCTTCACTATTCTAAAACCCAAAAAGAAACACTCATATAACTATTTATCGGGATTTCAAAAACCCATTTTTTAAACCACCCAAAGCTCAAAGTAAACACCCCTAATAGTAATGTAAAGACACATGTATACCCAAAGCGGATGCAGGTAGATACAGGGAGCTGTACCCTAAATTAAAATTTTCTCCTCAAACAAAAAATTGTATCCCTAAATCAAATATAAGTTGATATTTGATAAAGTTGCAATGCTGACCATAAGATAAAAGATTCAATTGCCCACAACTCAATTGACCAATCTTAAAAAAGGCCTTGCAAACAACTTCTTCTCCTTTGTCTTTATTACGCAACTGCACGCATGTCTGTTTCTCTTACTCACAAATTCATTAAATATTCTTTTCGTCCGTCTATAAATTTTTTATTTTATCATTTTAATCCATTCGTCTATAAACTTTTCATACCATTTATGGCAAAATATCTTTTAATTTTTTATTCTTACACTTTATTTTATATCTTACTTTTTATCTCAATAACATCACTTGTAATATATTTATTATTTAATCACGTTTTTTAATTTATGTGCCCAAAAAATATGAAAAACTTATGTGCGTACGGCTGGAGTGTTCAACATTTTATAAAATGACGAGGGCATATCACCAAACTGTGCTTTACTTTTTCTAAATGTGAGGACATAGTATACCCTCGCCAGTAGCTAGTGTTAAACCTTAGCCAAACGTACAATCATGGTTCAATTCGATGAGTTTGAGCTTTTTCGTAGACTTTTTAAACTTAACTTTATATAAAAATACAATAAATAATATAATACACAATACTCCCTCCGTTTTTTTATTAAATGTCACTTTACCTTTTTCAATATTTTTTAAATAAGTGTCATTCTACACTTTTTTCTTCAAGTTTGACAATTTTACCATGGTACATTGTACTCCCTCCATTTTCTTTACCTTAATTTAAGTTTTTTCCCTTTTGAATATAGTACTATAACATAAATCATGCATAAACTTTAATTATTGTATATATGAATATCATCTACAATATTGACCACATTCATTACTAAAAATAAATTTAATATTAAAATTAGTTATCATTAATGAAGGGTAAAATGGTCCATGATTATATATCTTAATATGTTGAAAATTGTTAAAATGACACTTATTTAAAAGTGGAGGGAGTATATGATAGGTAATAAAATATACTATTCATAATAAAATTATCTTGAAGAAATGAAACTTTTTTTAATTATATTTATTTTTATAATATTTGAAAATTATTAATAGAAACATTTGATTGAATATAATTTAATGGATTATTTGATTAATTTTTTATAGCTCTTATTTCTTTATTTTGAGATTTTAAAAAATTAAGTAGTAATTTTTAAATTGGATCTAGCCATATTTTAATTTTTAATATTACTTCATCCATTTCAAAACAACTTTCATACATAGGTACTAGACATATAAAAAAAAGTGTAATGATGAGTAAATTTTTGAGAGATAATTTCGTAAACTTTTGTATATAAAGTAATAAAATGAGTTGACTTGTATGTGTATCTGAGGTCAAAAGTAGTGTTGTACTCCATCCGTCCCACAAAGATAGCTACATTTCACTTTACACACAAATTAAGAAAAATCAATAAATGTAGTCAAATTTAGCTAATGTGCCAATTTTGTCCTTGGAATCACATTCTTCAAAATCTGCTAAGTCTTAATTACTCTTATTAATTAAGGGTAAAATTGACAATAAAACATTTAATACTAAAGTAAAAGAGGAAATTGAGCTATAATTTGGGACATCCAAAAAAAGAATATGGAGCTATTTTTGTGAAACGGAGGGAGTATAAAATCGTGGATATTGTGAGAATGTAGTTTACAAAAGATTTTTCATTTTAAGAGTGCGAAAGTTATTGTGGAACAGCACGAAAAGTAAAGTGTGAAAGTTTTTAAAGAACAAAGGGAGTATTATTTTTCAATATTTAAGAATAATATATATAATATATATAATTATTTAGTATATATTTGGTGTTCAATCTGGCATATGTGCAGACTATCAAACAAAAAAAACATTGTAAATAATCAATAGAAACAAACAATCACACAAAATTGACAAACTGCAAGATAAAAAAGAAAAAAAGATTTTAGTTTCTTTGTTAAAAAGAAAATAATAATAAGGAAAACCTATGGTCGATTATAAATTCATATACAAGTGGAGAAGTAATAAATAAATAAGAAAAAATAGACTGTCTTTTTTATATTCGGCTCTTTTAAGGAAAAAATTAGCAGGCTAAAAGGCCCAATGCTCCTGAGCCCAATTAATCGGCTGGATTATGGGTCTGACTATATGCACCTCCATTTCGGTTTGATGCACTCCCCTTTTCAGGAAATTATTAAAATAATATGGCGAAAAACCCAAAATACCCTTTACACCAATTAAATGCATATTACTACACACACCTCATGTTAAATGCACCCCACATTCTTATTACCTTCCCTCCTTCTTCCTCTTCCTCTTCAAAAACTCCCGTCCCGTCCAGTGCCTCCCTTCGCCGTGCCCTGCCGCCGCTTCCAACCACCACAAACCAACGCGCTCCCTCACACCGCGAAGTCATGGACTCACGTAAAGGTATGTAGTTTAAAGCTTTATGTTATGGTGTGTTGTTAATGGTGGTTTTGTTGTTTTATGTTTTTTTGAAAAATTAATTGTAATGTACTGTATGTTGTTAATGGTTGTTTCTTATGTATAGAATGGTGATTTTGTAATGCTATTATAACATAATTTGAAGATGGTTTTAGTTATGGTTTGGGTTTTAGAGTTTAGGGCTTTTTTATGGATTTGTTGTTTATTTGTTTGATTGTTTGGTTTTTTTTGGTTGTTGTTGTATGATTAATGGGGGAAAAAGTAGTGTGAAATCAACCAAAACCTATTGCATCGGGGTAGGAGGCGTCGACACTGGTTCATCGACGAGGCCTTATTTGGTCGATGTCGCGACGTCGACTAGTAATAATTATATCGGTGCGTCAGTGTCGACCACAATTAACTCTTGTCGACATCGTGACGTCGACCAAACAAGACTTCGTCGATGCATCAGTGTCGACGAGAATAAAATAGGTCAACCACTTGTTGTCGACCACTTTGAAAATTATCTATGTATATGTATAAATGTCTACCATATGGTTTATTGATTTTATTTTTCATTTTATCAGTGTACAACAAGAGAGTAAGGCCAACTGCGTCCAATAGGAAGAAAAATAAGGATGAAACTGTTGAGCCCCCTCAAGAAGTCGCACCTCAACCTCAAGAAGTTGCACCTCAAGATGAAAGTGCACCAACAGAAGAAGTCGCTCCTCCGCAAGCACAACCTGTTGTTTCTTCACAAGTTCAACCTCTCGCTCCTCCACAAGTTCAACCTCTCGCTCCTCCGCAAGCACAACCTTCCGTTCATCCGCAAGCACAACCCGCCTCTCCTCAACAACAAATCACATTTACATCTCAAGAATCTGAAGATGAGGAAGTATCTGAAGACATTTTCGACGATGATGATGATGATTACGATGATAGAGATGATGATATACCAGAGGATGTGGAAGCAAACGAAGGTGTTGAGGCGAATCCTCCACTGTTGACCTCTTTCCAAACTCATGTGGCCAAATTTATTTGGAAGGGTAAAGAGCGTCCTGTGCTCAAGTGCCATAGCCACATTAGTAAACTTTTGGCATAGGAATTTCCCGAGGATGTGGACACCCAACAATTTCGACGATGGATGAAGTATTTGAAAAAGTCTGGCCTAGTTCAAATTAGGGATATTTCATACAGGTCCACTAATAAGAACCTCATCGCCGCTTTTGTTGAGAGATGGCATCCCGAGACCAACTCATTTCACTTTCCATTCGGTGAAATTACCATTACACTAGATGATGTCTTCTGCATTACCGGGTTACCAGTTGAAGGCCGGCCAGTACGGTCTTCTCGTGTTCATTTCGTCTCTTCTTCTTCTGATCTTAGTAGATTGTTGGGTGTAGATGCTGTTGTTGCGAAAGGTTTAGTAAGTGGTTCACGGGGGTCTTCGGTCAAGCTAGAATGGTTGCGAGAGAACTTCATGAACAAGTTTAATTCTGAAGACCGTGTTCAGGTGTTGCGTTCTGCCAGGGCCTACGCTTGGTATACATTTGGGTGCTCTTTGTTTGCGGATAAAACTGGCACTCGTGTGTCAACGACGTGGCTTCACTATTTGGATGATATGCAAGGATTGCATGAGTATGCATGGGGAGCGGCCACATTAGCTTATTTATATAGACAGCTTGGTTTGGCGTCGAGAAATAAGACTGCACAAATATCAGGCTATTTGACTCTACTAGAGGTAAAACTCATACTTAACACTCTTCCATTTTATATTATATTTTGCATTTCAACATTTTGAATGGTTGTTATTTTGTAGGCTTGGATTTACGAACACTTTCCTATCTTGGTCAAACCTCCCCATCACATGGACTTCGAGACTGGTCAGCCGCTATCAGCGAGGTGGGCCCCACAAGGATATGTCGGGCCGTCGATGCCCCGTGTACAAGCATTCCGAGAGCGTATGGATGCCCTAGAACCACATGAGGTTTGGAGTTGACTTATCCCATTTCTCTTGTGTCAATTAATAGTGGGTGCTCAATAATTTACATGTAATGTAGGTTATGTGGAATCCATACGCAAAAATGAGAAAAGATTATCCTTTGTATGAAGTCACGTACTTTCATGGTTGTTTGGTCTGTGGGGATATTGTGGAGCCGTACATGCCAGATAGAGTCCTTCGATAATTCGGGTTTGTCCAGACGATACCAGAGAGGCCTCTTGTTGCACGTGCTGAACGAAGTGCTAAACCTTAAAAAAAGTCCAAGCTTGTGTGGGGGCATTTGGGTGATTATTTTGAGACATGGGACATGCACTTGTTATCACCTGAAAGACGCGGAGACAAGGCCAGACTTCCTTGGGAGAGTGCTCCGGACTACAGAACATGGTTCACGGCTAACTCCCACGTGTTTTTATCTAACCCAGCCACACGTACGACAACATCATCCGATCGAGTACCCATTGCAGACGATGCGTGGCTTATGATAAGCCTCGCTCAAAATATGATGGCTCCGCTGGTTCAGAGATGGAAGGACGGAGATACACCGCCAGCGGAAGAGCTTGCACGGGTTATGGAAGCGGCATGTAGAACACTACAGCCGCCACTTATTGCGTCGGCATCATCGTCAAGGCCACCAAGAGGAAGGGGTAGGGGAGAAAGCCGAAGGAAAAGAGGCAAGGCATAATTTGGATGTTCTGATGTTAATTTGTATTTATTTGATGTTTATGTTAATTTGGATGAAGGAAAAGGGGCAAGACGAACTAATTTGATGTTTATGTTTATTTTAGATGTTAAGGTTTATTTTAGATGTTTAGGGTTATTTTAGATGTTTATGTTTGGTACATTGTTTATGTTTAATTGAATGTCGACGATGTTTAATTGATGTTCGAGTACATTGTTTATGTTTAATTGAATGTTTTGATTTAAGATGTTGTATTGTTTATGACGTATTGTGACAAAACACTCGGTCGACCACAATATGTCGACGGTAAATGTTTTGGTCGACTTTGAGACGCCGGTCGACAACTAGAGGCCGACCAAAATGCCTCTGTTCAGAATTAAGTAGTCGACCTCATTACATTCGGTCGACAACAAGACGGAGACGGATAATGTTTTGATCGACTATGAGACGCCGATCGACAACTCGAGGTCGACCATGATGCCTCTGTTCAGAATTAATTTGTCGACCACATTACATTCGGTCGACTACATGAGGTCGACCATAATACCCCTGTTCAGAATTAACTAGTCGAAATTTGTCAATAATTAATTTGTCGTGTGGGGTGCATCTGGTAAATTAGTCGATGTCTTGTTGTCGTCGTGTGTTAGTTATGTCGATTGTGGTATGTCGATCGATAACCACATGTCGAACAAACTGTGTCTGTTCCTAATTAATGTGTCGACCACATTACGTTTGGCCGTCCACGAGATGTCGACAACTTGTGTGTTGGTCGACTACTGGCTTTCGATCGACTACACGATGTCGACCTAAATGCATCTGTTCCTAATTAATGAGTCGAAAAATGTCCATTCAACATAAAATGTAACATTGTTGTCGACAAATAGTAACATAAAATGTAACATTGTTCCTCAACATCATAAAACACATAATCTAAGACAATCCAAGTCATTTCCAACACGATTTCAATTGTACAATCGTTGACCAATAGTAATGTAAGTCATTTACAAAACATACAAACGTATGACTAATCTAAGGCATTTCCAAAAAGTTTCCAAAAGTATGACTAATCTAATGCCCAAAACGTGCAAAAAGATGATTAATGTACGACATTACAAAAGTATGACTAATCTAAGTCATCATTCTCGGTCAGCAAAAGTACAAAAGTTACCAAAAGTATGACAACATAAACCCTATTTAATAAGGTTATTGTTATATGCGTCCAACCATCTAGCTGCAACTGGTAATCTATAGGTCGGCCAACAAGCCGCAATGGGCGGAAGTGGACAATCGGCAGACAAGTTGACGTAGATGAAATGATTACCGTTGACTTGGCCCATACAAATTTTCTTGGGATTTTTCGGTGGCGACGTTCTCAAGGGAAGGACTGTGAGAGATAAATCATTGGCCAAGGTGACCAAACAAACATTGTACATCGATGCGATGAGGTACCCCATGTACGACAACTGAAACCAATTTTTCCACGGTGCAGTAACTTCAAAACAATTGAGGGCCTTCAAAATAACACCAAACATCTTATCTTCTTTAAACACTTTCGAGTACAAAGTTACGTGCTGCCCTAACTCCGTCATTGCATTTTATCGTACTCGGGCCCAATTGTCTTCACCAAATCCCATAGCAGAAGCAATCGATCGAAAACCACAGTGTCCGTCAGCAAGAACATCAATACAATCCACCACAAATGGTTGAAATCTAATGGGTAATCGTTCTCTCAACCCTGCGTTTGTAGATGAAGAGCGAGTACGCTTACGAGCGACCACCTACAAACCAAGTAAACCAAATAAACCAAACAACATATAAACAACCAAGCCAAATAACCAAATAACCATAAAACAATTCAAAATAAATCAAACAACATATAAAGAACCAAGCCAAATAACCATAAAACCAAACAACCATAAAACAATTCAAAATAAATCAAATTACCGGCGGACGCTTAGTTGATTTTTTCTTCGTCTTCGACGACGAAGGCTCATCTATCTCAACAACACCGGGGAAACACATGGACTCCTTGCACTCGAAGAAGCTCAGATCCCGTTTTGTCAAAGAAGGATCATTTTTCTTTTTATTTTCCTTTTCATTTCGGTCGACCACGTATTTTTACCTTCGGCTCAGGTTCAATAAGCGAAGTGGTCCTAGGATTCTGAAGCTCTATGGCTTGCCTCAACATCATCCTCTTCGACGTTGTGGCCTCTTGCTCTTTATATGCAATCATTAAGCTCTTAATGACTTCCTTATATCGAGTGTCGAGATCTTCAGCCACATCGTCCTTCGCTTCGTTCTCGCCTCTCACAACTGGCTCCATGTCAAGCTTTCTCCAAAACCTATCAATAGCTTCTATAGGTATCGGTTTGCCAAGCCGGTGATATTGGTCAAGTTCATGAGTGCATTGCAATCCACATACCTTTCGTAGATAGTGAATGCATATATCAGGACTGGATTCACCGTGTTCGATACGTGTCATCTCTTTGTATATCTTTTCCAATGCATAGATTGACACCACTCCCAATAACTCCTGATATAACACGGACTTGAACTTGTGTAGGGCAACATTCACACTCTTCTCAAACGAAGCTTTAATGGCATTGTGACTTGCTTGATATAAGGTGTCTGTCCTTGTCCAGCAGATCTCAAAATTACCTAAGCTGTTACCAAGAGATCTCTTCAACGCTGTATGGTGACTCTCAGCCCTGAAATGATAATATTTTGATAGATTAATTACGCACATAAAAACTACAAAATAACTAATAACACATAGACACATACTTATGAAATATTAAAACGTACCTGTTCGTAGTTGTATTTTCATAGTGCATGTACTCATCCGTCCATGCCGCTACAAACCTCTCCTTGAATGGATTTATCCACTGGTTCATGCAGTAGGAGTATGCCTCACTTTCAGTGTGCACATTTGCATACTCAGATTGAAAAAGCTGAACAAAGGTATTGAATTCTTTTTCAGACGATGCATCCATCACATTCTTCCAAGAATAGAAGAATCTTTCCCAATCTTCCTTGGTCTCAAACTTCTCCTTGCATTTGGCCAAAACATTCCTATCTATGTGCCATCTACATAGGAAATGTTTAGCCTCTGGAAATACGGTGCCGACAGCATTCATGACGGCCAACTCTCAATCATTAAGAACCACCCTCGGTAGACAACCATCCTCCAATAACTCACGGAGGAAACTTAATGCCCAAGTATAGTTTTCCTCCCTCTCATGCTCGAGGAACACTGAAGCTACCGAGAAGGTCATGCTAGTCGACGTAAATCCAAAAATCTCTAAGTACGGCAGCTTATACCTATTAGTCTTGTACGTGCAATCCATTATCAACACACTCGGGAATGCACGGTACAATTGAAGGCCAGTTGGGTGTGCAAAGAATACATCTAGTATAGTATTTGATACTGGACAAAATCTGTGGCTTTGAAAATAATTATTGTCAATCAACAAAGTCATGAACTGTTGTAGTTGACTCTTTCCAGCAAAACCTGCCATCTTAAACTTGGATCGGACATTGTACACGGTGCAGATCGTAGAATGGTTGTTCAGATTTCTCAACTTAAGTAGTTTCAACACATCCTTTGGTGGAGCGTTACACTTAGACATATCAACAACCAAATTTTCTTCAGCAGGAGTTAGCCTCCCAACGTATGAGTGACCCTCGAGGTAGATTGCTACGGGATGATTGTGAGTCCCACATTTGACCTCCAACATCCATTCATTTGAAGACACTTTAATGCCCCTTAAGAGAAAAGGACATCCACACTTTTTTGACCCCGTTGTCCTTCTTCGTCCCTTATCATCTTCAAAATCATCATCATTTCCAACAACAACAAGTTGGGTTCCGATCTTTGGTTTATTTTTTTGATAAGTTCCACCACGTTCGCATGCCAATAACACTTGTGCCTTCTTCTTCCCACTACCATTATCTGAGCGCTTTACAACAATGACGATGTTGTGTTGTATGGCTACGTCTCGAACCCACTGTTCTAAGGCTTCCCGAGTCTCAAAGTAATTGAAATTTGAGAACACATCGGTGTAGTCCATCATAAGCTCATTGCCCGGAGCATCCTCATTAGCCGAAGCATTCTCATTAGTTGGGGCATTCTCCTCATTATCTGGGGCATTCTCCTCATTAGCCGAAGCATCACACGGCCCCGATTGCCCCGATTCATCCTCCGAATAAAAAAAGAAATACAGATCAAATTCTTCGTCATCAGCCAAATTCTGAAAAGAAACCAATACATAAGTTTTTTGGCCAAATTCTGAAAAGAAACAAAATTCAACACCAAAAAATAAAAATCATGTTTCGGTCTGTTGGGAATAAAATGATTTTGATTTAGATACCAAAACCCCTGATTGATGATGTTCAAATTAGTTGAGATATGCTCAAGTCTAGATCAGCCAAGTTGTCTCAGGACACTTGAGTAAGTAATGCTTAAGTTAAAATCTCAGAAATGTTGTGAGATTTTAGAGTTCAGGATAGTTGTCCAAAGCTGGAATGTTAGGTAGCTTGATTAGTGTTAAGGCTATAAGCCAATGTTGCTGAGTTTCCAAGACAAGTTGACTGAGTGGACAACATGGCTGAAAAGATCAAGAGTGTTAAGACAATGCTCATAAATGCAAATGATCAGAGCAATTGAAGTACAAATGATCAAAAGCATTGAATGCTAGGCTCACAGAAGACACATTTATTGAAGCATTTATAACCATCAAGCCTGATCTGAGCATTGAAGACTTTGAAGCATTAAAGATTGAAAGCATTGAATGAATGTTGGAACATTCTAAATTGCAGCAGGAATGTTCAGGGGAGTTGTCCCATCTGACCGTTGGTTGAGTGTAGAGTCTGCCACAAATCAACCTTGGGAAATGTGCATATTTGGAACCTGACACAAGTCATCTCAGCCGCATTTTTCAGAGTTCAACACATTCATTCAAACAACCATTGAAGAAGCTATTACACAGTGGATAAAAGGATGGCAAGCTTCATAACCGTTTCAATGGTGCTGCAAATAGACAAGTTTGAAATGCTATCTCTCCAACGGGTAGTTGATCAAATTTGCCTATAAATTCAGAAGTGATCAAAGGATTCAATCATCCAACTACAAGCTATCAAACTATTATCAAGCATTCAAAGGAAACCAAAGTTGTTCTTAAGAATCCCAAGTTTCCCGATCACTTCAATTAGCTAAGCCAATCTTTGTAAACATCCAAAGCTTAGCATTGAGATATCCTAAGCCTTTACACTGTTCTTATTGTAAAGGATATCTCTATTAGTTGGAACCAAACCTCAAACCCTTACCGCATTAAGTGAAGTAGTGTTTGTTGTGAGAAGTGAGGAGTTAAGGACTGTTATTGTGAAACACAGTCTTAACTCAGAGAGATTGAGCACTAGGACTCAGATTATCCTAGGGATCAAAACACTAAGAGAGTGTTGTTGATCAGTGCACCTTGGCACTATAAAACAAGCTAATTCCATTGTTAAGGAATTATCCTGTTCAATCAGGGAAAGTGGATGTAGGAGTATTTAGACTCTGAACCACTATAAATTGTGTGCCATTTACTTACTGCATTCATTATAGCTCTTGCACTAAATCATATTTCAAAGAATCTAATTCAGTAAGTTAAGAAAATCTGTTTTTGGACAAAGTCCCTGATCACTGTATTTTTCAGAAATCAACTTGGAGTATTTCTTTGAGTAAAAGGCCAACCACATTCCGCACTTAGTAACTCTATTAGATATTTAGCCAACTGATTACTTAATCCCAAGGTTGATGATCAGAAAGCAGACCCAAGGGAGCTATTGCCAAAAGATGAGGATGAGCTGACAGCAGAAGAGAGAAAAAGGCACAATCTGAACTACATTGCCATGAACACTTTGTACCAGACTATTCCAGATGCAGTGATAGGAAGAGTATATCACTGCACCACAACAAAGGAGATCTGGGATACCCTAGCACTTATGTGTGAAGGTACCCAAAAGATCAAAGAAAACAAACTTCAAGTGGCCATCCAAAAGTATGAGCAGTTCACTATGGAGCCCAATGAAACTATTGATCATCTTGATGGCAGATTCACTGACATCATGAATGAGATGAATTCTCTGGGCAAGTTCTATGCCAAAAGAGAAGTTGCACTAAAAATTCTAAGAAGTCTCACATCCAAGTGGGACATATATTCAGTCATGATGCAGAACACCAGCAATCTTGACAACATGCCTATGCAGCAGGTGTTCTCTGAACTCAAAGCATATGAGTTTGATCTAACCAGGAAGAAAGTACATGAAGAGCCATCCTCCTCAAGCAAAGGTGTTGCATTCAAGGCTGCTGAATCAGAAAAGAAGAATGCACAGAAAACATCTCAAACTGTCTCCAAGATTGAGATGAAGGAGGAGTTGGCACTCATGGCAAGGAGATTTGAAAAGCTCAACTCCAGATTTGGTAGATACAAAAAGTTCTACCAAAATAACAGGACCAGAAGAAGATACAGTTCTCCTGACAACAAATCAGAGGACAAACTCTCTGATGAAAAGAAGGCTGACAAATATGCTGACAAAAAGAAGTACAGCAAAGGTGAACCATCATCATCCAGGAGGAAGGAGTACTCAAGCAAGAAAAATGATGATGAAGATGTGTGCTACAACTGCCAGAAAAAGGGTCACTTTCAGTATGATTGTCCTGACCTGAGCTCAAAAGAAAGAAAAGAAAGGCAGATCAAAAGAGACAAGAGGCTGAACAACAGAAAGGCTATGGTAGCTGGGGAATCATCAAGTGAAGAGTGTGTCTACTCTTCTGATGATGGATTATTCTCCAACAGTGACAGTGAAGAAGACTGTAAAATGGCCTTTGAAAATGAAGAGGTATGTTCATCCTCCAACTCTTCTAATGACACACAAGAATCTAGTGAAATCCAATTTAATTTTGAAAAATTATTGGAAGATTTCACAAGAATGCAAGAAGTATGCAATATGGCATTGAGAGAAAATGAACAGTTGAGATCTAAAGTCAAAATCACCAACCTTCCTGAATCAGAGGTTGACATCAAATCAACTGAGTTGTATCAACAGATTGTGAGAGAACACAGTGAGTTGTCTCTCAAAGTCTCTGAACAATAAAAGTTGATTGATGAACAAAATCTGGTTCTGAAGAAAAAGGACTTTGACCTTAGGACTCTTCAGGCTAAATTTGAAAATCTCTCTAATGAATTTGATACTCTTAAAATAAGTGAGGGGAGCCTGAAACTGAAAATGTCTGCCTTGAACAAATCTGCTAAGGCAATAGAGGAAATTCAAGGGTTTCAAAGACCAATGGCTCAAAGAAGTGGATTAGGATATAATCCACTTGAACCCTCACCTGGTCTTAGCATTGCCTCAACAAGCAATACTAAGATGATATTTGTAAGGTCAGTGGCTCAGCAAAAAGAAAATGAAATGGAAGTGAATCATCCACTGATCAAGGAAAAGGGTAAAGGAATTTTTATACCTACTCAAGTAAACAATGCTTCTAAACCCATACCTAAGGAAAAGGTTAAGAACATTGCTCACAAGAGGAATGAGGTTCAGAAGGGTAGAACCAATGGAAGGTCAACCTATCTGAATTCTCATCAGTGGAGTTGTCCAAAATCTGCTCAGAAAAGGCCAACTCAAATGAGGCAACCTCAACTGAATGGATTAAGGCCCAACCCTTCTGATAGGTATAAAAACTTCAGGAAGCCTGGACCCTTCATGCCAAAGGGAAAAGGCCATCCAAGCCCCTATCCACAAAGGTCTTACCAAGCTGCACCTAAGTCTAGTAACTTCAGGAGACATGTCCCAAAGAAACTCATCAACACTCCTGAACCTTACAAGACTAACACCCATGCACAGAAACTACCTAAGGAATTTCAGGGTAGGACTGTGTATGTAGATGTAAATGGGAACCAAGTCAGTCACTTTGAATCAATCAGAGTAATTAGGCAGATTTGGGTTCCAAAAGGTACAGCTAACCCCCTAGGACCCAACATTCAAAGGGTACCTAAAGTCTGACTTTGCAGGACTGCAAGGACCACAAGAAGAGGAGAAGCATCAACAAAAGGTCAACATGATACTTGGACAATGGATGTTCAAGGCATATGACTGGAAACAAGGAGCTTCTCTCAGAATTCATTGAAAAAGATGGTCCTTCAGTAACCTTTGGAGACAGCTCTCAAGGAATTACAAGAGGTTATGGTACATTAAACATTGGTAATGTCAAAATTACTGATGTCTCATATGTCCTAGGCCTAAAATACAACTTGCTGTCTATAAGTCAAATTTGTGATAGAGGATATAGTGTTGAATTTGTACCAAATGAATGTATTATAAAAAACAAATCAACACAACAGGTGCTACTAACAGGGGTGAGAAAGGGAAATGTCTATTTTGCAGATTGGAGCAAAACCCCTGAAGCAGTCTGTCTTGTTGCCAAAAGCACAAGTGAGCAAAACTGGCTATGGCACAGAAGACTAAACCATCTGAATTTCAAAACCATCAACAAGATTGCAAGAAAATCTCTAGTGAAAGGGCTGCCAAATCAAGTGTTCACCAAAGAACACATATGCCAACCATGTCAGGAAGGAAAGCAGATCAAAGCTTCATTTAAAGGAAAGCCTGTCATCTCAACTGAGAGAGTTCTTCAACTACTGCATATGGATTTATTTGGTCCAATAATCCCAGTAAGTATAAATGGAAGAAAATATGCTTTAGTTGTTGTTGATGATTTTTCCAGGTACACTTGGGTAGTATTCTTGCTGAACAAAAAGGAGACCCAAGTCAAGTTACCTGAATTGATGATGAGACTGAGAAATGAAAAGGGCCTAAGTATTATGAAAATCAGATCTGACAAAGGCACTGAATTCATAAACTCATACATCAATGAGTACTGCAGCAAGAATGGCATCACTCATGAGACTTCAGCAGCAAGAACACCTCAACAAAATGGGGTTGCTGAAAGAAGGAACAGAACCTTGAAAGAGGCAGCAAGAACACTGATTGCTGAATCTAAATTGCCTAAAAGGTTCTGGGCTGAAGCCATCAATACTGCATGCCACACTCAAAACAGGTCCTTAATCACTAAAGGACAAGGTAAAACTCCTTATGAAATATGGAAAGGTAGATTGCCCACTGTTGCCTATTTTCATATTTTTGTTTGCAAGTGTTTCATTCACAATAATGGGAAAGAGCAATTGAAAGCTTTTGACAGCAAAGCTGATGAAGGAATATTTGTTGGATATTCACAAATCAGCAAAGCTTATAGAGTCTACAATTGTAAAACCCTTGTTGTGGAAGAAACACCTCATGTTGTGTTTGATGAATCTATTAATGAGTTCAGGGATAGAAACCTGAATATTGATGAGATAACACAAAGAACAACCAGATTGAGGCTTCAAAGCAAGGAAACAATATTTGTGGATGTTGCCCAGCCTGAACTTCATGAAAATAAAAAACTGGACAACCTACCTGATGGCAATCAACCAGAGGACAACCAACCTGAAGGAGAAATTGAACTGGCTGACCCCATCCCAGTTCAAAACCAGGTAACAACTACCAATGAAGAAGCAGGCAATGCTGAGGTAGTTAATGGATCCAATATTCAAGGGGGAACCAATGAAAATGTCAACCTGTCTGACAATGAGGACAATACCCCTGAATATGATCCTGAACTTGATCCTTCAATAAACTTTCCTGAATTTAATGAATCTAGTGATCCAACCTCAGAAGAAAACAATCCTTCTGAAGGGATCAGGTCTAGAAGGACCTAGTTGCAAGACCACCCAACTAGCCTGATACTTGGCAATCTAAGTGATGGGATCAAAACCAGAAGATTTCATGGAGAAAGTGCTTTGTTTTGTTGTTTTCTTTCAGAACAGGAACCAAAGAACATTGAGGAAGCACTACAAGACACCAACTGGATAATTGCCATGCAAGAAGAGCTGAACCAGTTCACTAGAAATGAGGTGTGGGAACTGGTGGAAAGGCCAACTCATCAAGATGTCATTGGAACCAAATGGGTGTTCAAAAATAAGAAAAATGAAAATGACATCAGTGTGAGGAACAAAGCAAGACTGGTGGCCAAGGGATACTGTCAATCTGAAGGGATTGATTATGATGAGACCTTTGCTCCAGTAGCCAGACTTGAGGCAATCAGACTCTTCTTAGCATATGCAGCTCACATGAGATTCAAGGTGTATCAAATGGATGTGAAGAGTGCATTTCTCAATGGGGTACTCAAGGAAGAAGTATATGTTGAACAGCCCCCAGTCTTTGAAGAAGGAGACAAGGTGTACAGATTGAAGAAAGCCCTCTATGGCTTAAAGCAAGCTCCAAGAGCTTGGTATGACACCTTATCACAGTTTCTTCTAGATCATGGTTTTGTCAAAGGCACTGTTGACAGAACCTTGTTCAGAATCTGTGAAGGAGATGATATTCTGTTAGTCCAAATCTATGTGGATGACATTATATTTGGATCTGCAAATGAGAAAATGTGTGAGAAATTCTCCAAACTCATGCAAAGCAAATTTGAGATGTCCATGATGGGATTGATGAATTTCTTTCTAGGACTCCAAGTCTCTCAATCAAAGAATGGAATATTCATCAATCAGGCCAAATATACAAGAGACATGATCAAGAAATTTGGATGTGCTTCAAGCAAAACTGTTAGAATTCCCATGAATACTAACTGGAAGATGGATCCTGATGAAAATGGAGTATCTACCAACTCCACTGAATACAGAGGAATCATTGGATCTCTACTCTATCTCACTGCAAGTAGGCCTGATATCACATTTGCAGTTGGAGTATGTGCCAGATTTCAAGCAAATCCAAAGAAGAGTCACCTTGAAGCTGCCAAGAGAATTCTAAGATATCTCAAGGGAATTGAGAATCTTAGGCTATGGTATCCAGCAGATGATAACATTGAGCTCACTGGATATTCAGATGCGGATTATGGAGGATGTAGAATTGACAGAAAATCCACCTCTGGAACATGTCAATTCTTGGGCAACAAGCTTATCTCATAGTTCTCCAAGAAGCAAAATACAGTTGCCACATCAACAACTGAAGCAGAATATGTAGCAGCTGGAAGTTGCTGTGCTCAGATACTTTGGCTCAGACAACAACTTAGAGATTACAAAGTCATCTCCAATGAAGTTCCAATATTCTGTGACAACAATAGTGCAATTGCCATCTCACAGAATCCAGTGCTACACACCAGATGCAAGCATGTTGATATCAAGCATCACTTCATAAGGGATCATGTGGAGAAGAAAGACATCAAGCTTGTCAAAATTCACACTGATAAGCAAAAAGCTGATATCTTAATCAAGTCATTAACTGAAGCAAGGTTCTTGGAACTTTCAGTTGAATTGGGCTTACTTGATCCAGGAAAGATAGAAAAATGAAGAAAGGAAGCTCATATGAAGGGGGAAGTTCATGAAGTTGAATTTCAGCAAGGTTGACCAACCTCACTGAAGCAGTCTGCTAAGAAGAAAAACTCAGCAAAGTTATCCTTGGAATGTTCAGCAATGTTGGTCAGGAGATTTGTCCTAGTGGGACCCAGTCAGTAACTTTGGGACCTACTCAGGCATGTTGGTCAGACATATTGACCTTACAGAAGTCAAAACACATCTCAGGATGTTTGTCCGAATTAATATGGTGATAATTGCTATTTTTAGCATTGATTGGACATTTAAAAGATTTCTTGGTCTAAGAGTAGGCCATTTTAGGATGGCGTGTGCTATTAAGACTTTTGCCCCCAAAATGGCAAATCAGCATTTAATGCAAAAATCTCTTTTAAGATTACATTAATTACTGTGTCATCATCAAAGCCATTGATTAACAAGTAACCTTCATCAAACCGCCCCAAACCCACTACCCCACAATATCCAATTGTTTTTTAACTTTATCCACCTTCACAAATCATTAACCAACGGTTAATAATTTTACCTCATATATAAACTCTTAGGTTTTTACTCCCTTCCTTACGCACTCATTTTTCCAAAACACTTAAACCTTTTGAAAACCTCTCAACCTGAAAATTTCTCATCTTCTCACAATCCATCCATGGCTCCCAAAATCAAGAGAGAAGAACTTGTAGACTTCAATGATCCATCTTTGGACATTGATTTTGCCTATCTCAGTAACATAAATTCCTTGTGGTTTGAGAAGCTAGTAGCCTTTGATAGCCCAGATAAAGAAGTTGAACCAGTACTCCAATGGCTAAGGGAGGCAGGGCTTGAAAAGTTCTTAGGTACCAAGCCTGATTCTTGTTTGAATCCTTTTATGGCTGAATTCTTTGCCCATCTCAAATGGAAGGGCAAAAAGGGTGATGTGTGCACCAAGTTGACCTATGCTGAGGAAGATGAAGATGAAGAAAGCCAACACACCATCATCTTCACTACTGAGGACCTTGATGCCAGTTTTGGGCTACCATCTGAAGGCCAAAATCCAGAAGTTTACAGAGAAGGAGAGGAGCAGGAATTCTCCAATCCATGGATGCTGGTACCCAAAAAGCTTGTAAGTGCTCAGAACAAGAACACTTTGAAACCAGTTTATAGGCACTTATTTGATTGTGTTGTGAAAAGCCTATTAAGCCATTCTGGAAGTGTTGAACAAATCAGTATGCCTAAATTGAGAGTAATGGCTGCTGTAATTGACTCTGCTGAGAAGAGAGTCAAGTTTGATTGGAAAAGCTTCATCCTGGACAAGATGATGAATGAGAAGTTCAAGTTCAAGGAGGTAAAGCACCACAAGGTTGTGGTGGAAGGAAAACTTCAGTTTTGCACAAGAGCTAGCTTGCTCTTAGAAAGATTTGCTCACTACACTCACCTCCAAGACAAACCAAAGCCTTTTCCAGCCCAGAAGGTGATGTTTAGAAAGTTGTCCTCAAAGACTGAGAAGAGAAAACAAGAAGCAGCTTCCAAGAAAGCAGTAGCTGTTGTACCAGCCACCAGACCCTCTCCAAGAAAAAAGAAAGCTCAACCTGTGAAAGCTCAGCCAAAGATGAAAAGAGTGAAGAAGATCCTCAATGGATCCTCTCCAGAAAGCCAATCTAGAAGTGGAGGTGCCACTTCTAAGGAGATTGAGAAAGTGGCTGAAGAAGGTGTCAACCCCCCTGAAGAGGGAGAAAAAGTCAGAGAGGTTGTCCCCTTTCAACCTGAATCTGTAACAGAGTTCAGAGACCTTGAGAAGCCAACAAGGTCAGAAAGAAGGAGAAGGATTATCAAAACTTCTGAGAAGCAGAAGTTGATAGAGGAAGAGAAGCAGAAAAAGGAATTCTTCAAGGAGATTAGACAAGCAAGTAGGTCTAACTCCAAGTCAAAATCAAAGCCCAACAGCCCTGAGGCCAATTCTCTTGATATTCAATCTCAAAGAATATCACCAAGGCATGAAGAAGAGGAGTGCAAGACTCCTGAAGATGCCCCAATTTTGGCCAAGAAAGTTTACTCTCCTGAAGGTGCACCTGATAGGACAGGTATTGATGTCCTGGCTGATTTGGTTGAAATTGAAGACATGCCATTCTCCCCACTTGATCCCAGACTTCTTTCCTATACCAAACTTCTTGAAATTGTTCTTCAAGAAGGTAATCAAGTTGTTAATCCACCCATTCCAGCCATTCCAATTACCTCCTCAGGAACATTGCTCTCTAAAGCACCTGAACCCAATCCCTCTGAACCCAACCTATCTGAGCCCCAGCCCAACTTACCTGAATCCCAATCCAACCCCCTTGAATCCCAAGCCAACTCTTCTGATGGAGATGGAAGTGAAGAAGAGTACACTTATGAGGGGATGTTGAGGCAGATTGCCAAAGCTAATGTGGACCAGCTGTATCCAGGATTGAAGGATTATCCAAGGTTGCAACAACAGTTCTATGATCTCAATGCACTTGTTGAGATCAAGGATAGAACAATAGTGGAGATAGCTCAAGTTATCAAGGATAAGGGAGCTAGATGGTGGCAGGTTGAGGAAAACAGGCTTTTACACTTTGCAAATGTGAAGAAATCCAGTGTATTGACCAATGAGGCCTTGTTTTGCACAATAGTCCATGAGAAGGTGCTTGCTGAAAGAGAAAGAATTGCACAAGAATTGCTCAGGTACATTACTTGACCTATCATTCTGTTAAGGACTCTGATCATTAAGAGGAGTTGACCAAGGGTGGTGACTCAGTCCAAGATGCATTGGCCAAGGATGGTTCTTCTGAGCCTGAGGCACAGCTTGACAATGCTGAGACTTCCATGGGAGAAGCTAGTTTGATTAAAGCCTCATCAATGTCAGGAAAGTTGGACATTGACCAGCCTTTAGTCATTCAGGATGACTCAGTGGACTTGGGATGCCCAAGCACTGTGATCTCCCAACAACTGCCCTCTATGGATCCTGTTGAGGATATGGAGGTGTCAGGATTAGGAATGGAAGGAGTTGAAAAGGATGTTAACATTAAAAAATCAGAGGGAGATGATGAGGAGTGTGTGATTACTGGTACTTTGAGTGCACCAACATTAGAGGGAGATGAAGTAGAAATATTGGGTGCAGCCCAATATGAGTGTCAGGCTATTCTTCAAGTCAAATCTGAACTTGATGAATCCCTTGGTGAAAGGAGGCCTGATTCTCCAGTAAATGTGAGTCCATCATGTGTGAATGAAGAAAAGAATAAAGTTGAAAATGAGAGTATAGGTGCTGATGTATCAGACCTAATGGGAGAAAGAAAAAATGAGGGTGTTGAGGGTGTTTTAACTAACCCTTTGAGTTTTGCAGATACAGTGGCTGTTACTATTGAACAGATTTTTGCAGATGCTTCACTCACTGACATTCCAATTGATGTTGATACTGATCTTGAGGCAATTTCAGCAAATGTGTCCACATTGAACAAGATATACTTTGAGCAAGCTAATGCAACTGAGGCTGGCCTGCAAATTGCAACAAAGACTGCAACTTCCATTGAGCAACAATCAGAGAAGTTGGACACTCTGGTCAGGGAAGTTGGGAAGGCACATGCTGAAACAGTAGATACCCTTGATGGCCAAGGCAAAACTCTAGCCTCTGTGGAGATGAGGCTTATTGGCTCAAAGGAAGTGATCTTGCCAACTTTGGATGCAAGAATTTGTGGAGTTGAAACTGGACTGCAAACAGTTTCAGCAGAAGTTACAAGGGCCAAGGATGAGATGGTAAAGTTCACAAAATCTGTGAAAAAGGAGCAGCAAGGCCTCAAGGATCTTTACAAGCACAATGTGAGAGCTTTGAGAAGGACAATAAAGGATGCCTTGAGACAGAGGACAGCAGCTCAAAGGAGGAAGGCTGAGGAGTTGAAAACTGCTATGGTGAAAGAAGCTGCAGAAAAGTTCACAGTTGAACTAATGGCCAATGTATCTGATCAAGTTGTGTCCAACCTCACTGACCAACTGCAAGCCAAACTTGATCAATCATTGAAAGCCACTTTGGATGCCATTGTTGCTCAGAAAATGAAGCCTGTTCACACATTTCTGAGTATGGCTGATGACAAGATACAAAACATTCATGATGAGAATGTTTATCTGCTGCAAGAATTGAAGTCCCTCACTCATGCTCACTCACATCTCTCAGTCACTATCAGTGACTTGAAGCCCCAGTGTTTTGATAATGCCAAAAAGGGGGAAAGAGAGAGAGAGCTAGAGCAAAGGGAACCTTGAAGATTGGTGAATCCAAAGGAAAGAAGAAGGTCCCTGAAGTTGAGGAGGAGGAAGAAGAAGACATTGGGAAAGGAAAATGCCCAATGAATATTGAGAATTTGACTGAGGAAGAACAAATCCAGATTGCTGTCAAGGAATCTATGATGTCTGCAATGGAAAGTCAGGCAAGGAAGCAACAGAGACCTGGTGGTGAGTCTGCAGACCTTGACCCCAAGGAGAAGATTGTTGAAATAAGGGGGAAGGTGACCAGGGCCTCTGAAAGGAAGAGAAAGGAACAACAAGCTTTTAATGAGTTCCCAACCAGCTTGACTCTTCCATCTGAATTTCAATTTGAAGAGTCAACTCCACTGAGGCAGTCCAAGAGGTTGAAGAAAACTGCCAAGTTGCCTGATATTCAAGAGAAAGCAGAAGAAGAAGAACAGGACAAAGAGCCTGAAGTTAGAGTGCCCAAGCTTGCTGATGATCCTTCAAAGCTGTTTGAAGAAGGATTTGGAAAGGATCCTGAGACACAGGAGAAGCTAGCTCTTCAAAGAGCTAAGGAAAGAATGGATCAGTTGGTTGAGGCTAACAAAGCAAGGAATGAGAGAAGGGCAAACTTCAAAGCTCCAAGAAGGAGGGCTTCTTACAGAAGACTCAAACCACAGATGCTGCAAAGATGGGACACTCAGTACCCTCACCATGATAAGTGGGTGCCAATCTCACTGAATGATGCATGGGAGGAGGCCAAGAGAAGCTTTGTGTATGACTTTTATGTCATAGGGAAATGGCTTGAAGAAAGTGTTGATGAAGTCTTTGTGCAGTTCATGTTTGAGAACCATAGGGACCTATACCAGAAGCTGTTTGCATCAGCTGAGATGGCTAGAGTTGAGTTCAAGGCCCCTGGTCCAATTCTGTACATGCCACCAAAGTTCAATGGGAACCTTATTGATGAGGGAAAGATTCTGGAGGAGTTAATCTCAATCATGAGGATGGAGAAGATGAAGCCTGGCCCTAAAGGAACCAACAAGGATATCTGGGAACTGAAGAAAAGGGCCTGGGCTCAGTATGGGATTGCCCCTCAGGATGATGGAACTCTCTGAAGCATAAGTTCACTCCTTCCCTATCTTTCTATGATTTCTGTTGTTATCTATCTTATTTGTATCAGCTTAGTGAGTCCTTTTTGAATTTTCTGCACTGTAATGCTTTATGACATATATAAAAGGACCACTATGTTTCTATCAAGAGATAACAACTCATTATCTCAACTAACCTGAAATGACATATTTACTTGATTTATTGTGCTAACAGTTTCTTTCAGGAAAGTTGACCAGATCACTCATCCTGAAGGTAAAGTCTAGTATAAGTCAAGTTCCCTTTGTAATAGGTTTTGGCATCATCAAAAAGGGGGAAATTGTTGGGAATAAAATGATTTTGATTTAGATACCAAAACCCCTGATTGATGATGTTCAAATTAGTTGAGATATGCTCAAGTTTAGATCTGCCAAGTTGTCTCAGGACACTTGAGTAAGTAATGCTTAAGTTAAAATCTCAGAAATGTTGTGAGATTTTAGAGTTCAGGATAGTTGTCCAAAGCTGGAATGTTAGGCAGCTTGATTAGTGTTAAGGCTATAGGCCAATGTTGCTGAGTTTCTAAGACAAGTTGACTGAGTGGACAACATGGCTGAAAAGATCAAGAGTGTTAAGACAATGCTCATAAATGCAAATGATCAGAGCAATTGAAGTACAAATGATCAAAAGCATTGAATGCTAGGCTCACAGAAGACACATTTATTGAAGCATTTATAACCATCAAGCCTGATCTGAGCATTGAAGACTTAGAAGCATTAAAGATTGAAAGCATTGAATGAATGTTGGAACATTCTAAATTGCAGCAGGAATGTTCAGGGGAGTTGTCCCATCTGACTGTTGGTTGAGTGTAGAGTCTGCCACAAATCAACCTTGGGAAATGTGCATATTTGGAACCTGACACAAGTCATCTCAGCCGCATTTTTCAGAGTTCAACACATTCATTCAAACAACCATTGAAGAAGCTATTACACAGTGGATAAAAGGATGGCAAGCTTCATAACCGTTTCAATGGTGCTGCAAATAGACAAGTTTGAAATGCTATCTCTCCAACGGGTAGTTGATCAAATTTGCCTATAAATTCAGAAGTGATCAAAGGATTCAATCATCCAACTACAAGCTATCAAACTATTATCAAGCATTCAAAGGAAACCAAAGCTGTTCTTAAGAATCCCAAGTTTCCCGATCACTTCAATTAGCTAAGCCAATCTTTGTAAATATTTTAATAATTATAATTTTAATAATATTAAACTAGTTCTATTCAAAGATTTGATTTGATGGTTACTGGATGCAGTTTTGATTCCATTTTCATTAAGTGCAATTAAGAGTGGCATGTGCATGGTTGACATAGCTAGCTATTTTAATAATTTTGAATTAATTAGTGCTTGAACCATGCATCAACTTCTGCTATATATAAATCTTCCCTTTACAATAACCAACGCCCAAAGATCGAGCTAGGCTGCAAATTAATCTAGCTACTAAACTAACTTTTGATATATAGCATGGTAGATGTTAAAGGCATGATTGATATGATTTAATGGAATGAATCTGATCATAAATGAAATGAAGACGTGAATGAAATAGCATACGAATGATCATTCTTCCTTATTTTAGAAAAGGAAGACGCAATGTCTCAAAAAATAAAAAAAGGAAAGGCTCAAACCACTTCCACCAAACATGCACCATTGATTTTTATAAAAGCGGTCACACCTCGGTTAAGACCATGGCTCAATATGTCAGAATCTTGGTTGAGGTGGACATGAAGTAGTCACTTTTGGAGCGTTTGGTCCTTGAATGTGGGGACCGGTCTGTGTTGGTTGACATGTATTATGAATAACTTTCAAAATATTGCAGCCATTGTATGGTTGTTGGACACATGTTTGCACGTTGCAATAAGAGGAAGGTCCCGCCGCCGTCGGACCCACGACCTCCTCCTCGTGACGACCTCAGGCCGAGGCGTCATAAAAGATGGACGAGGCCTTCCCATTTGGACCACCATCCTCGTGCGCCCTTGAGGGATCCTTCCTCGACTTTTGTGGTTGATTCGGTCCCAACAAACGACTCTTCATCCGGCCTCGTCCCAATGAGCAACACATTCTCAGTCCTCGCAAACGACTGCTAAGATGAGTCCTCTGATAACACTCAGGAGATAGTGGCTACTGCATTATTGGAGACGCCTGCCGACGACGCTCTAGATCTTGCTCTTGCAGTTTCTTCCCGCTCCATGGAGAATCCTAGTTTCCCTAGGCCACTTGGGGTGAGAATCCTAGTTTTATGGAAAAAAAAACAATTATGAACAAGTAATGAACAAGCAAATATTGAGCAAGTAAGTAAGTGCAATAAGTAAAGAACACAAGATGTATAGTGGTTCAGAGGCTGAACTGCTCTTACGTCCACTTTCCTTAATTGAATAAGATAATTCCTTAATCTCTCGGAATTAACTTGTTTTTACAGTGCCAAGGTGCACTCTTCTCTTCTCTTGATTTCTTACAACCAACACTTCTCTGCCCACAAATTTTGGCCGGGCGGCCCCACCCGGCGGCCAGGGCGAGCCGACCACAACCATTTTGTAACCTGACCACATATTTCATGGTCGTTTGTGACTGATTTTGCCCTAAATCGGCAGAGTTGACTTATATTCGCGGAGGAGGGGGGGAGGTGTTTTGCATTTTCTCCATTTTTGATGGATTTAATTGCAAAACACACTTCTAAACCCTACCTCATGAGTAATAAATACCCTTATTTTCATATTTTTTTCTCATTCATACCCATCAAAAGCTCTTTCTACACATAGTTCCACATAGTTTTAGGTGTTCTTAGTTTAGTATTTCCACATGAACGTTTGAAACACTATCATCTCCGTGTCTTTCAGCTTCTTTCCACATCTCTTTCACCCATTCATCTAGTGGGATTGCCTTACCTTTCACTTTTCTTCTTTCCTCCTCAACATCTCACCCCTCCTTTCCAGTGATATGGTCATAAGAAACTCCCAACAAGCTTAAAAGGTCTTGCATGTCTTTTTCTGATGGGCTTTTCTGCTTATCGGCCGTTAACCATTCTGGAAAGTATTGATGATTTTCCAGCCACTCTTCTTCCTTATCCTAGGCTTGACTGCATCCATTAACTGTGTGATTCAGGCGACCATAGTAATAGCAAAAATCTGACAATCGTTCATACCTAAAAAAGACAATGCATGTCTCTTCCTCAATAGTCATATGTGTAAATCGACACAATGGGGCTTCAAAATCAAGGCACACCCTAACTCTTAGGGATTCACCCCACGCTTTCTCACCATCCTTAGAATTAACCTGCAAGACTTCTCCATTGACACTACCGACTCGACGCCCCGTCATTTTTGTCATTGCATGTACAACTAAGCCATGGATCTGGACCCAAAATGGAATCATATTGGGCTTGATGTTAACAAACCTCTTAGATCCGGCCAGTGGTTTCAAGATCATCAATGATCTCCTCAGGTTCCATAGTTGCATGTTAAGAACTTCCTCCATTTCAGTTACCTCGTGAAAGTCTATAACATATAGACCATCTCCCACCATAGTTACTTTCAACGAAGGTACAACTTTCCATGTCGAAATGAGTAGCTTCATAACATGTGATTTGGTTGGGACAACCAACTCATTCCTTAGAACAACAGTATTTGTGCCCTTCTTTTCAGATATTGAGCACGCCTGAAACTTCTCTTGAATCGACATCGCCATTTTTTTGAGAGAGGAATGTGAATCGTGCCACAAAGGAGTAAACCAGAAGGCTTGTGTCTAACTGTTTATTTAACGACGAACGAGATATTATATAGTGCACATATCTCAAACAAAAAACCACGGGTAGTGTTGATCGTTATTGGTTGATGGTCTGTGGGTGAATGATAGCACATTTTAAAACCAGATTTACGGTAAATCATTGCTCATCCCAATACAAATTCGTAGCAAGCAAGAAAATGGGCTAGAGAAAGAGAACCACCGTCGGCCACATGCCTAGTAAATGACCAAGTGGAACTCACGACTGAAGTCAAAAGAAAGATAAAAATCCTATCTAATGATGAGTATAATATTTCAGAGTCCAAGGTAATTAATTGCGGCAAAAAAGGAATTTTGGAATACGAAATGAGCATTAACAACTATGTATAGGATCAAAGAAACCAAAAGACACCTTTTGGAAGAAATTTTCAATGAGGATTTTAAAAGGTGAAAAATTCACTATTTTTTACTCTAAGAGAGAGAGAGAGAGAGATTTGGGTTATGGATGAAAATATACAAATTGATTGTGTGTGAATAAAATCATCAATTCTCGTTAGAAAGAAAGAAAAAAGAAAGGGTTTTTGTACATTTAGGCGCATTTTAGGACTACCCATTACAATTAGGTCTACATTCTTAAAATCTTATATATAATAAAATGAGGAAAGTTCTCTCTAGCTTTTGACATGTGGCTCCCGAGCTCTCGACATGTGTATTTTTGTTTTTGCCACGTAGGTAAGATTCTCCTATTATCGACACATGTCTTCTCTGCTTTTTGACATGTGTTAATTTGAGACACGTGGCATTTTGAGGCAATTCAAGAGTTGGAATTGCATAATGTAAAGAATATTAAAGAAAAGAAAGGGAGACGGAGAGACGCTGGGAAGTTGAAACATTCTAGAGGTGAAAGGTTTTGGAATACCAACAATGTTTGATAACTTCAGTGCAAATGTGGCTGTTGAAGTGAACCACAACTCTGTGAATTTAAGACTTGGGGACACATCAAGTAGCGGTTAAAATTATTCACATTTTGCTTTCCGCTTAAAAAAAGAGAATAATTTCATAAATTTGAGAAAGAAGTAAAATTCATTTTCTAAACTATGATCTTATTAACAGGTCAAGAAGATTACAATAGATTAAGACCCTTGAGCTACAGAGGAGGAGATGTGTGCCTTAGCATTTTCATTAGTCAGTCGTGCAAGTTACGAAAACATTCTTAAAAAGGTAAAATATTTGACGGAATACAATTTAATCGTATGAATTCTTTGTTGGTTCTTAATTATGTGTTTTAATAAAATTTCACATGATTTTTTTTTTGCAGTGGATCCCTGAAAACGTTGAAACATTCTAGAGGCGAAAGGTTTTGAACAATTTTCAGCAGATATGCATTAATGAATCTTAAAAAAGAGATATTACAAGACTCTCTTTTTTATATATTGGTCTTATTTTATGGTTAGAATTGTATCTATATGTGTATTCAATTGTTTCAAAATTTCTTTCTAAACAGACTAAGTTATTGGATTGTATTAATTTTTTATGTTTTGAGTTTAAGTATAATCTTTAATTTTCTTGATTTCGTTCTAATCTGATAATGGGTTTTGGCATTTTTTGTTTTGTTATTTTTCATGTTTGCACATGTGTGAGACGTATAAAGCTTTCCTTTGCATGAGTTTTCTGTTGAGTGGATAGAGGTATGAAATAGATGAGCTTTTTTTTTTTTCTTGTCCCTCTTTGATCTTTATCATGTTTTCGAAAAAAGAAATTCAAAATTTTTAAAATCTTAAAGTGAAGTAGTTTGAATTAGAAATAGACTTTTCTCTGAAGATTAAGATGTATTTGTGTATGATGAGCGAGTAATGATTGTAATTGCATTGAAAAATTTGATGGACTTAATGGAGGAAAAGCTTGATAATCGTCAATTGTTGATATTGTATGCTTCGCAAACAGGCAATGCAATGTGTCGATCGCGAAGCCGAGCTGGTGGCTGCCCTTTCGTGTTTGTTCTCTCCATGGTTGAAGTCCAATATGTATGTATTCACTTATCATTTGAAAATAGATCAAGATTTATTCCTTGATACTTTATTTGGTTTGGTAAATTTTAATATATATTGTGCATATGGCATTTGTCATGCACTTGCAAGATCGTATTTTCCCTTCTTTAGTAGACTAGAGGGAAGTTTAGTAACCCACTTACACTTGCTTTTCTTTTAGAAATTATAATTTGTTATATTTTTTATTTTAGAGAGATTTGCTAACTAAGAAAGCAACGATATTTGTGTCAACTACATGCCATGGGGACAATCCAAATCCCATGAAGGTTCCGTTTATGATATAAAATGTTTCATGGTGTTATTGAACTTATTTACTATGCTAGCCCTGTGTTGTATCTTGGTTCAATTTTTGCAGGGTTTATGGAGGTTCTTATTGCAAAAGAACTTGACAAGAGAAAGCCGGAGTTAACTATGTTGTGTTTGGATTGAGTGATTCGAGCTACTAAAAATATAATGTAATGAATTTTAGGATTGGACAGTCGTACTAACTAATTACTTGAGATTGCAAGTACTTTCTACTAAAACTTTGGTGCATTATCTTACATTATTTGATGATTTTAAAATAAATAATGATGTTATACCACTATCCCGTGGATATAATAGTCAGAGTCTTCATGTATAATATGGGTCATTGATAATTAATTATACAAGAAGTTGTGAGGGTAACACTACATTGCCATTGCAATTAATTTATCAATGTCTAAAATAACATTGAGTTGCATATATACTTATCCATTGTAGTTATGTGAGTGATGGAAAGGTATATTCAGAAAGGGACACTAATTTCTTGAAAGATAGAGTGAATCACATTTATAAAGGTAAAAAAAGGATGATGGCTCTCCTATGCCGCCATGTGTCACTCCTCTCTTACCGTTATAATTTTCATTCAACTTTCTGCCTCTTCATCTGCTTTTCTCACTCTCCCCAAAAATCTATAATTCTCCAAAGCAGTTACTATTCTCATTCAACCCATAATTAATTCTGTTCAAGGTGTCTCTGAAAGCACAGACAAAAATTGTTAATCAGACGAATTGCTACTAGATATATTCAGGCATTTAGAAACAAAGTCATGCCGTGATGTCTGCTCACGGGTCTGCAAGCGGTGACTCAGGTTCTCAGGGTGCAGTTGTTAAAGAGGCTGCTGCCGGTGCGTACTCAAAGCAGAGGAAGAAATCCAGGAATTAATTTGATTCCCTCATTTAATTTGTGTTCGTCTAACTGCATAAGCTCTTAATACTTGGAATGTTATCTTTGGAAGTTGGCATATCCAGGGAAATTTTGTTGTGGCAGGACCTGTTTTAGTCTTACAAGAATTGTGATTAACAAATGGCCCAAGTTTCTTTGACTCTGTTGCATTTAAATTAGCTCAGTGTTTCGAATATCTAGAACTAGTTTGTTTTCTTGGGTGCCTATTTAATTAAGCAGTATTTGATTCTCTCGGATCGAAGTCTTCGGCTTGGGTTTTTTCCCCAATAAATTCAACCCATTTCAATTATACTCTGTATGACTAAACTTATGATCACATAAGTCTACCGTGGTACTTTTACTATTTGAGTTATTTGACTACGTCTCGATCTTCTGATTGGTAGAAACGAGACATGATGCATGGATAAGTAATGATATGAGATTGCATTGTATGTTCACAATCACAATGTTACCAATTGAATTAGATTGTATATTTTAAGGAGCCCATCGACTCATTTTAAAGACCATTGATGGATAATAAAACGTTTAAAAAAATATTCTACTATTTATGTTCCGTCCGTTTAAAAAAAATCATTTTGGCTTCTAGACTATGTAGAATAAATTATGATCGTAAGTTTAATGGCTCTTTTATGAGTCTATTGATGGATAATAAAACGTATTGTTGGCACTACTATTATGATTAATTTGTTATTTAAATTTTGCTTATGAACATAGTCTTTTGACAATACATTATATTGACAAAAAAGATGTATAATCAATACCTTCTTCATTGGCAATTTGAGTAATTTCTACCATTTTTTTATTGTAAAACTGAAAGTCATTAATTCTGAAACCGAAATTCACTTAATGAACTTATAATGACCTTATAAAAGAACAATTTCTACCAATATTGTGAAATTAAAAGTCCATTAATTCTAAAATCGAAATCCAGTTAAAGAGATTATAATGACCTTATAATTGCCGAAATGAGAGTCTTGGATCTTGATTCACGTATTATGCAACACTAAAATACACGACTGCAAGTATACAACGTCTATCGTAGCGTGATAAGTACGAGGTCGATCCCACGAGGAGGTGTAGTATAAAAGTGGAGTTTGTCGATTGAATTCTAAATAGACGCGATCGATTAAGTGGAAATGTAGCAATTACCCCTAATTATCTACCCAAAGTTATCACAAGTAAACATTTAAACGAGTAATATAGAAATCGATCAATAAACGCTCATGCAAATCACAAAATGAAAGAAATACGGTTGACACTCAAAGATGAGAAAGTAGGTTTTAAAACACATGCAATACTAATGAATCCATCTATGATTAATTATCTACTCAAGTGGTGTTTATTCTTTGTGTATAAGATTGATCACATAATAATGAATTAAAAGTTTCTTCAATCCAAATAATCCAAAGGAAATATCACACAACTTAGTATCTCTACCTAAATTGCACAATAGAACTCAATCAAGCTCCTAGGATCATCACACATCTTCCTAATCATTGATCATCTTTCAATCTCACAATAAAATTAGGTCAAATGCTTGCAATCAATCAATCAAAATAGATTTCTCAACCTAATTCAATTAACTAAGATTAACATATCACCATTGTACACTAATGACATGCTTTGCAATGAAAATCAAGCATCCAAATAGAATTAAGTCACACAAACACCAAATAAGCAAAACATTAATTCATAAACTTCAACAAGAGTATTTACAAGGCTCTAGGACCAAAAGTGTTCTAGCCAAATACCAACATTGTCTAAACTATTACAAAATATATATCAAAAGCTAAATAAAGGAAAGGGAAAGGGAAAGAAAAGCTTAGTCTAAATGGATGGTGGAGGATGAAATCCCAAAGCTAATGCTCCAACTCTTCTCCAAAGTGTGAAGAAAATGGAGGTAGAACACCTTCAAGTGTGTGTTTGTATGTGAGGGTTTTTGGTGGCTTGAGGTGGAATCCCTTTTAAAATCTGATAAGAATACTACTTAAAGTGTAGGGAGAAAGTTTGGTTTGAATTTGAAAATTAGTCCCTCGAAAATGTGAAATTTCTGAATTTTTTCGCGCAAAGGGTGGTTTTGACTCGGTCAACCGAGTGATTTTACTCAGTCAACCTAGTGAGTGGGACTTACAGAAAGTTTTCTGGAATAGGTAGGCACTCGATTTTCCGATTGGAAGCCATCGACTGACCGTTTGAATATGTTTAAATTGAATCCCAATTGAAAGTCAAAAATCAATGTGATTGACGCGCACACGACTCGAGGCAAAATGCTGCAGCTTATTCTCTCTCCTTCCAATTTGTTTTTTTTTTTTTTGAAACAGGAAAATTATATTATATACGAGTACAAAGGTACTCAAACCGTAATGTTACACTATAGTTTCTACAAATTTGAGTAGCTTTACTCAATCATACATATAAATGGATCACAACACCAAACTGAAATCGATGAGTTCGGTGATATTAGTTTCTCTCCTCCCAGCCATGTCCATAAGCTGATTTTTATGTTCTCTATCGCCTTCGTCACACTCGGTCTCTCCCCTGAGAAATGCACATTATTTCTGCATCTCCATATTTCTGCAGCTGCTGCTACCCACATGCTAGCTGCTGTTTTTTTTAATTTTTTGCTGTTTCCTAAGAGCTCCCCATGTTGTAAAAAGGGGGCAACAATGGAGTTAAGAGGCACAGTTTGTACCTTAAACCATCTATAACACTCCCACCAGATTTCACACGAGAACTTACAATTGAGGATCAAATGTGTATTACTTTCTTCCACTTCGTTGCACAGTTTGCACTTCACTTCGTCCTCGGATAATGGAATGCCCCGCTTCTTCAAATTGTCGGTTGTCGCTAGCCTACCTCTCAATGCCTTCCACACAATAGTCTTTGTCCTTTTCGGCGCCAAGCAGCCCCATAGTGCTGCGAATTCAGCTCCCACCTCCTCTGTCCTCGGCTCGATCGATGACTCCAGTTTAATTTTGTTGTAAGCCTTCTTTGCCGAATAAATCCCGCACGGTGCCAGGTCCCAATTCCAAATATCCTCCTGTCCATTCTTCATCTTGTGCCTGCTAAGAAGCAATCTCAAAAGGTTAAGAGAGTTTAAATCCCTATTATCTAATTCTTTTGTCCACAGCAAACTCCATTCCCACTCATTCACCTCCCACCTCCCCATCTCACATATCTTTGCATCCTTTTGTGAGCTGCAATTATACAGATTTGGAAACCTATCACTCAGACATTCCTCTCCCTCACCTAACCATCTGTCTTTCCAAAACTTTGTCTTCCCCCCATCCCCCACCACTACCCTAATCTCTTTTTTGAAACCATCCCCGTTCTCACCCTCATATAGTTTCTTAATTTCACTCCACCAACTAGACCCTTTCTTTCTTCTCCCTCTCCTTCGCCCCCCTCCCCTGTCCTCCTCAAACCCCCCATATTTCGATTTTAGAACCTTTACCCATAAACTTTCCTCCTCATCGAAGAACCTCCACACCCATTTACCCAACAAAGCTTTATTAAAAATACTAATATCTCGAATGCCTAACCCTCCTCTCATTTTGTCCTCACATATATCATCCCATGCCACCCATGCTATTTTTTTCGAATTTGCACAATCCCTCCAAAGGAATTCTCTTTGAATTTTGATAATCTCACTCACCACACACTTGGGTATTTTGAAAAGAGACAGGTAATAGATAGGCACTGCAGACAAGACCGATTGAACTAAGGTTGCTCTTCCACCCATGGATATTTGTCGATTCTGCCATCTCTCCAATCGGCTACAGATTTTTTGAATTAATTCCTTCCATGGAGCCGCGCGTTGATGATTAATTCCAATATTTATACCCAGAAAAGGCATAGGTAATTTCCGCACTCCACACCCCAGTGATTCTGCCATTTCTTCCAAGGTTTCTTCCCTCATATAAACCCCTGAGAGGCTACATTTGTTAAAATTAACACGTAGCCCGGAGATTACTTCGAACAATCTGAGAGTATGCTTAATTGTTCTTATATCCTCCCACCTTCCATTGCACATAAAGAGAGTATCATCGGCATATTGCAGAATAGGTACCTTAATTTTCAAGCCTCCGATACTAGCAGCTTCCAGTGCCCCAATTTCTGTTACTCTTCTGGTCAGTACATTCAATCCTTCTGCGGCAATCAAGAATAGGAACGGAGATAGAGGATCCCCTTGTCTCAGTCCTCTTTCTAATTTAAATTCTCCGGATGGGCTCCCGTTGACTAGAACTGACGTGCTTGCCGATGTGACACATTCCATAATCCACCCCCTCCATCTTGGGTCGAAATTCATGGCTGCCATCATACTATGTAGGAATCCCCAGTCGACTGAATCATAGGCTTTAGCGAAATCCACTTTAAATAACACTCTTGGTTTTCTCTTCTGTCTTGCCTCTTCAACAGCTTCGTGAGCTATTAGCACCCCATCCAGAATCTGCCGCCCTCCAATGAACGCCGATTGGTTGATTGAGATAACTCTATCTAAAACCTTTGCCAATCTTTTAGCTGAAATTTTAGAAATAATTTTGTACAGGCTAGCTACAAGCGATATGGGGCGAAATTCGTCTAATTTCTGAAATCCTTCCAATTTGTTTTGGCTGGCCTGTCAACCTCATTTCTCTCTCCTGCAAACATTGCAGGCTTCTCTCTCTCCATATCAATTCACCAGCTCCTCTCTCCTCTACATGCATTAATTAATGTGAATGGCATCTTGTATTTATCTAACTTGCATTAATGGTCAACCTCTCTCTCTCTTCCTAAAGAGCACGTCAATTGCTAAGCCTTTTGTCTTCAATTAATTTGTGATCACATGATAAAGGAATGGGGCCCACAATTAAAATGCATTACTTGGCCAGCTTGCGTCTCTCTCTCCTGCCTCTACACCAACTTTAATTATTGAGCTTCCAATAAAATTGCAAATGGACTCTTAATTGGGCCTCGAAAATTGGAAAGGTAGTGGTCCGATTTGTGGATTTTGGCCCGTTTCATTCTCCAACTCGATTTCTTCCCTCGTTGGATTCACAAAATTTAGGTGAGTGTTTTTGCCTCCAAAATAACTATTTTTTCCTACAAAAATACACAAAACACCACCTTTCTCTCTATCAAGTGCAATTAGCCAAAATTGACCAATAAAAGCATGAAATCTTAGAAAAATTGAGCTCAAAATGTGTCATAAAAATATGCAAATTCCACCCGAATCAGATCTCTTCGATTTCTAATGTAAAGTGGCCCCTGGTTTGCTCTTTTTCAGGTTGTGGTATAGAACTATTGTTCATTAGTTTTAAGCGAGAGGAAATAATAGAAATGTATCTTGCTCTATGATGTATTATAAAAAAAAGGGTATTAGTATTTTATTCTGGTGCGAATAAAATACAAACACAACTTATCTAGCTAGAATTTAAAAAATGATTAGTCGGAAAATGAAAAATTGAAAAAAAAAAACATTTACACAGCTTAATTCATGGTCTTTTTATAGATTGCAATAAATAGAAGAGGAGAAAGATAGACCTTTGGTAGCAAATAATACTAAAGATGTTTAAAAAATAACAATAAGAATAGTAAATGCACGAGTAGCAAGACATACTTTGAACTCTTTCTGTCTATGTGAAAGTTTTAACATATCCATATATGTGTACTTATTGTTTTACTGACTATAAGAAAATTAAAATAGACGACGAGACACGTGCATTGCACAAGTGTTTTTTATAGATGACATAAATGAAAGAGGAGAAAGATAAACATTTTGTTCAAATCAGTTAATATTAAAGATTTTTTAATTTTATTTTGTAAACAAGTAAATTATGAAGACATCAATAGCAACACAAACTATAATAAAAAAAAAAATTAAAACAAGCCCGTGCATCGCACGGGTGAAAATCTAGTATTACCAATAATGATATGACAATTGCAAGCAAAAATAATCTCTTCCGTCCGGGATATATATATTTTATTTTTGCAGCGGGTAAAAATTCATTTGAATTTTGTTTTTCTTTTTGCAAAAGTTGAAGTTGAATTTTTATTGAGAAATCCGAGAACTATATTGAAGGAATGCATTGTTGGAGATCTATTATATTTTAGTATTGGGTTAATTGCAAATTAAATCACCACATTTCGTTTAATTGCAGTTTAATCTAAACTTTTGAATCGTTGCATAAAAAAATCACCACCTTTAAATATTGTTGCAATTTAGACTTTAGACAATTTCATTTGTATTCGAATTGAACGTTTCGAAATTAGATCAAAATAAAAAAAATATTGTTTCATTAAAGAGGTGTCACATCAACTAGCGACATTAGGTTTAGACACAAATAAGGTCCACATATAAAAGTTAAAGCACCATATCACCTTTAAATGAAGTTTTATCTGTTTTCCTTCTTGACATGATTTGCAAACATGCTCTTTAATGAATACTTCATTTGGAAGCCCTTTTACTAAAGCATTCCTTGCTAGCTTGTTCATGGATTTAAAGTTCAGGTGGTTTAGCCTCTTATGCTATAACCAACTTTGGTTATTTGAGCTCTTAAAAATAAAATAGGTAGCATCAGTAGACTTGTTCCAATCTGCAAAATACACATTTCCTTTCCGATACATTGGATACCTTGATATTACCAATTATCAAGGTACCATAACCTTTTGTTACTGCTTGTGAGCTGTGTTGGCCCTGAAAGGAGTATATACCAAGTGTATGTGGGGGGAGAATACACTTGTATGCAAATTCTTTTAAATTTTGATCAAACCAGAGTTCAACAAGTTTATCTTGGACAACTCTACTAAAGATGTATAACCTTTTCTAAGATAACCAAGCTACTAAGTACTACAGAGTACTTAGTTGAATGACTATCTAGGTTGGTTATAAGTGCGGAATTAGTGGTTGGCCCTTTAGTTTAAACTCCTTTAAGTTCTGAAATCACTTAAGCAATATAGTCCAGTTTTCAGGGAACTTGTCCAATACAGTTTTGCACAGTCTTTGAATATATGTTCTTTTGAAGATCAGTTTTGTGTGCAGTGTTGAATGTATGAAAGTGTTTGAAAGTAAATCAACACAAGAGTTTATAGTGGTTCAGAGACTCAAGCTCCTACATCCACTTTCCCTGATTTAACAGGATAATTCCTTCACTCTTGGAATTAACTTGTTTTATAGTGCCAAGGTGCACTTGATCAAAAACACCACTCCTTGGTGAATTGATCCCTAGGATGTCTAGAGTCCTAGTACCCTCTATCAACTCAGAACTGAACTGTTCTTCTCCCAACAGTCATCTCCTACCACTTCTACTACTACAACCTTCTCACTTTCTCACTTGAAAGGGGTAAGGGTTGAAGTAAGGTTCCAACTAATGAGATATCCTTTACAATGAAGATCAGTGTATAAGGATAGGATATCTCTCTAAGCTTTTTATGGATATACAATGATGTTCAGCTTAGAAGAAGTGTATGAAGACTAAGATAGTCTCTTTGAAAGCTTGAGAGCACTTGATAACTTGTAGGATAGTTGGCTTGGTAGTTGGTTAGTGCTTCAAATGGTCTTCACACTTCTGTATTTATAGACAAATTTGAGGATTTGCCCGTTGGAGAGGCAGTCCCAAATTGCTATAAATGTCTTCCTTGAGTTCTTCAAACTGGAAAACAGTTTCTTGATAGTGACATGTCCTCATTTGGGTAATAAATGGCTTGTAAGACTTTGTCTTCATTCTGCAGCACTCTTCCCAATGTCCGACTTTAAGATTCACTTGTTAGGACTTGGACATGGCTTCTGAGGTTTGATCCAATGATAGGACAACATTCCTTATCAAATGGACAACTCTGCTTATCACTATCAGCAGACTTTGCTTATCAGCATAGTTGGCTTGCTCTTATCAGATGACTTGACTCTTTCCCTTTTGCTTCATGTAGATGTGATCTCAGCATGATTCAATGAAGTGTTTTAGGGTGTAGTTGTCTTTATCTCTTCAGCATAGTTGACTTTCAAGCTTCAGAACACTTATTCTGGTTTAATTGTACTGAGACAACTCTTCTGGACAACTCTCCTGATCAGCATACTTGGCCTTTGAGCTTCAGAACCTTTGTTGTTGTTTTAATTGCACAGAGACAACTTCTCTGGACAACTTTCCTGATCAGAGCATTTGAATATACTTGGCCTTTTGAGCTTTAGAACCTTTGTTCTTACTTTAATTGTGCAGAGACAACTTCTCTGGATAACTCTCCTGATCAGTGCATTAGAGTATACTTGGCCTTTCATAGGCTTAGTGATTGTTCCAGAATTTGAGCCTTGAGGAGACTTGATCTAGATGGTCTTCAAAGCATATGTTCCCCCTCAAATTGTGCATCTAATTATCTAAGAGCTGCCTAACATATCAACTTCTCATCTAGCCTTATTCTATATGTTCTAACATTCTTAGAACATAATCATCTTGACTTAGGCATGTCTCAGGGGGTTTTGGTATTCAATCAAAACATATGCCATTTTATTCCCAACAATTTCCCCCTTTTTGATGATGCCAAAACCTATACATTTTATGCAAAAGTGACTTGACTACACCTATTACATTTATCTTCAGAAGACATGACTGGGGTCAATTTTCCTGAAAAGAATGTGTTAGTGTACTCACCATTCATGTTGCAAATAGGTTTCAAGGATAGGTATAGAGAGATTTTTGTAACTGTGTTTCTTGATTCAAAATGTGTTCAACTATCATTAAAATGAGAATCATTACAACATGTTGATAGTTTGAACAAAAACATATAAGAGCATGAGAAACATTACATATAAGCACAAATTTACTACAAAACAGAACTTTATGATATACTATCAGGTCATTAAGCATTCAGGTATCAGAGCAAAGTATTTCAGCAACTTGAGCATCTTCAGCATAGTTGAACAAATCAACAAATTAGCAACCAACTTAAGTTTTCACCCATTTCAGCATATAAGGGTCAGGAAAACTTAGCCATTTCAGAGGTCATCTTCTTTAGGTGGCACCATTCCATATTGTGCCCACACTCTCTTCTTGAGTTCCATGGCTTCCTGGTTGGTTCCTTTGGGTCCAAGGGTCATCTTGTTCAGTTTAAGGATCTCTAGAAACTCCCTCAGGATACTTGACTGGTCAATCAATCCTTCAAGTTTTGGAGGCATGTAAATGATAGGCTTGGGGGCATTGAGTTCAATTCTTGCAATATCAGCAGCTGCAAGCAATTGTTGATACAACTCTCTGTAATACTCTATCATGAACTCAGCAAAGGAAGAGTTGGCATCTCCTCCATTCCATCTGTCAATGACATAATAATCATAGACAAACTCCCTTTTAGCCTCTTCCGATCATTCAGCTGAATTGGCACCCATTTATCCAAGTGTGGATATTTGGTGTCCATTTGGACTAGTAGCTGAGGCTTCATCTTGCTGTAAGTTGCTCTCCTTCTTCTTGGCTTTTGGAAGTCAGCTCTTCTCTTATCTCTTGCTCTGTTGGCCTCTTCCATCAGATCCATTTTCTCTTGGGCCCTCATCATGGCCAGTTTCTGTTGAGTTTCAGGGTCTTTACCATACCCTTCATGAAACAGCTTTGATGGATCATTGAGTACCACAATCTTTGTCTTCTTTGGTCCAGGTCCAAAGCCTTCTTCATATAATGCTTCCAAATCTTCAGTAACTTTGGCACCTTCAGCAATGTTGACCATTTCAGAAGACTTATCTTCTTCAGCAATTTTGGATACTTCAGCAGTTTTGTCCTTTTTATCACTCTTTGTCTTTTTGGAGATAGGCTTGTCATCATCAATTCTGAATTCAGGAGGTAAATCAAGGTTGTTGGGAAAGTCAGTGAATGTTTTTGCTTTTCTTTTGTTTCCTTTGGTCTTCTTGATTTTTCCTCTAGTTTGGACACCTTCAGCATCCTTGTCCAAACCAGACACTTCTCCTCCTGGTCTTTGCTGTAGCCTAACTCTTTCCTCTTGAGCTGAGGCCATTGAGTTCTTCAAGGTAATTGCTAACTGCTCTTCTTCATCCAATTCTTCTATGTTCAGCACTGCTGGCTCTTTTCCTTTTCCTTCAGCAGCTTTGTCCTTTCCCTTTCCTGGGCTTCCAATGACTAAGGCACCTTTTGCTCTAGCTCTTTCCCTTTCCCCCTTTTTGGCAGCACCAAAACACTGGGGTTTGAGCTCACTCATTGTTGTAGCCATCAGGGATTGGGCTAGGTTTAAAGATTTCATCTCTTCCAACAAGTATACATTTTCATCATGTATATTTTGCATCCTATCACTGCTCAAGCTAAGGAAAGCTAGAACATGCTTCATCTTTTGTTGGACAACCTCCTCCAAGGTTGCTTTCAGAGATGCATCAAGTTGGGCTTTAAGAAGCTCAGTGAGGTTGGCCACTGCACTTTCAGCAATGTTGGCCAACACTTCTTGGGAAAACTTTTCTGAGGCTGCTTTCACCATAGCAAGCCTTTGTTCTTCTGCTCTTTTCTTCTGTAGTGCAGTCTTCTTGCCAAGTGCTTGTTTGACAGTTAACCTGAGAGCTTTGACATTGGCATTATGATTATCTCTCAGCATCTTTTGTTCCTTCTTGACCTCCTCTGAGATGGATTCCATAGTGGATTTAGCTTTTTGAACTTCAGTGGAAATGGTTTGGAGACCAGTTTCCACACCACTTATCCTTGCTTCCAAGGTGGGTAGCACCACATCCTCAGAGCCTGTTAATCTCATCTCTATAGATGCTAGAGTTCTTCCTTGCTCATTTAATGCTCCTGATGTTTCAGCATGTGCAGATTGGACCTGATAAGCCAAGGAGTCCAACTTCTCTGATTGCATTCCAAGCAAGGCTTGTGCTCAGCCTGTATCTACTTGGATAGGGGCATCTGTCAAGAACTCATCTGCAAATATTTGGTCAAGGGAAATACCTGCAATGTTAGACAAATCAAACATGTTAGGGAATAAACACTCATCACCCTCAATTTCTTTTGCATAAGACTCTGATACATCAACAGCCTTCTTCTCATTTTCAACTTTTTCTTTTCTTCCTTCATTTACAATGTTCTCACCCAAGGAATCAGGCCTCCTTTCATCAGGGGATTCTTGAAGTTCAGATTTGACTTCAAGAATAACCTGTCCTTCCTCACTTATACCACCCTCTATTTGTGGTACACTCACTATCTTAGTGATTACAACCTCTCTTTCATCCTCTACTCCCTCTGATTTTTTGACTAAACTCTCCTTTTCAACACCTTCATCTAGACCTGCAACATCTCCACCTTCAATAAGGTTCAAAGATGGCAGTTGTGGGGAGATCACAGTGCTTATTTCAGCAGCCACTGAGTCATCCTGAATGATTAAGGGCTGATCAGTGTCCAACTCTTCTGACACTGAATAGGCCTTAACCAAACTAGCCTCTAGGATAGGAACCTCAACATCTTTAGAAGAACCTTCATTGGCAGATGTATCTTTGGTTGTGTTACCACCCTTGGTCAACACCTCTGAGGATACAGAGCCTTTTCTAACATAGGTAACAAGAGGTTCTGAAAACCTACTTGCTTCAGAAGGTTTGGATTGGGAAGGTTCAGGGAGATTGGCTTGAGGGGGTTCAGAAGGGTTGTCTTGAGGAGGGTTGGAAGGGTTTGAGGGATCATCATTCCCATCATCACTTGAACTGCTATCAGGGTGCCTAATTCCCTTAGCAATTCTCTCCTTTTCTTCTTTAATCTTTACTGCTACTAAGTTGGCAAAAGTATCCTCATTAGTGAGGAATCTTGTCTTGAGTACACCAGCAAAGTGTAGCAGTCTACTCTCCTCCACTTGCCACCAATTAGCACCCTTATCTTGGATGACTTGAGAGATCTCCATCAATATTTTGTCCTTGACATCTACCATCATTCTCAAGTCATGGAACATTTTCTGAATTCTAGGAAATTCAGCAAGCTGTGGGTACAAACTATCCACAGTGGCCCTGGCTCCACCCCTGAGCATACTCTCATAAGTATACTCCTCCCCATTCTCATTAGATGGAGAACTTTGGGCTATAGGGGAGTTGACTGTGGTTTCATTAAGTGCAGCTTCATGCAAGTTGAGTTCAGGAGGGTTGGCTTCAGAAGGGTTAGGCTCAATTGAAGGTTCCTCAGTTGCTTTTAAGAGCAATGATTCTGAGGGGGCTTTGCTCAGGGGAGTTGGCTCATGAAGTGCATGTTCTAAAAGTTTGGAGTAATTTAGCATAGATGAATCAAGAGGGGACATGAGCCTTGTCTCATCTACTGCTAAGTCTGCTAGCACATCAATGCCACTTCTCTGCACACTTCTGTCTGGAGAGTATCTCTTAGTAAGATTGACAGGGGTGATAGGCTGGTTGGAAGGGGTAACATGGGTTTCAGGGGAGTTGGGTTCAATATTTTGGGTTTCAGGAATGTTGGCTTCTAAGGGTTGGCCTTCAGGGATTTTGGACTCTGGGGTTCCAGAACCAGAAGAGTTAGTCCTGGACTTAGATTTTGTCCTACTTTTAGCCCTGCTCTCCCTTAGAGAAATTTGAAGAGATCTTTCTTCCTGAAATTCCAGCACCTTCTCAGTGGGCTTGGCCCTTCTCTTGCTTGCCCTACTGCTTCCACTTCCTTCCACTTCTTTCTCAGGGACAACTTCCCTAGGCCTCTTATCACCTTTCTTCTTTTGTCTTGTCTTATTATACTTCAGCCTCAACTCTTTTGAGTGGTCAGAAGGCACAGTCACTCCCTCTTCTACCACTTCATCAACTTCAGCTGATGCTCCTGAGGCTTCTCCTGAAGATATTTGAGACACTTTCTTGGTTTTGATAGCCCTGGCCTTAGTTCTCTTCTTTAATTTGGGCTTTTCTTCAATCCTTTCAGCAGGATTGGCCATTATCATCCTCCTTTGCTCAGTCTTTTTGCTGAGTTTTCTGAACATGATTTTCTGGGCTGGGAGGGGTATGGCAAAGGTTTGCATCTCAGAGTAGTCAGCAAACTTGCCCTAGTGCAATATCTCAGTTTTCGTTCCATCACAACCTTGTTGTGAGCTCTTACTTTGAACTTTGCCTTTTCTTTCATCATTTCAGACAAGATGAAAGTCCTCCAATCAAACTTGATGCCTTTATCACTGGCATCAATAACAGCTGCCATAATCCTTATCCTTGGATGACTGACCTGCTCCAAACTGCCAGTGTTGCTTAGCAAGCTTTTGACAACTATTTCAAACAAGATTAAGAAATTTGGCTTGAGGGTCCTCTTATGTTGAGTAGAGGATAGTGGCCCTGGAGTAATAAGCCAATCTTGAGCAATTTCTTGCTCAAGTCCATTTCCATAAAATTCTGGATTCCTTCCATCTGAAGGTAATCCAAAAGAAGCATCAACCTCTTCCTCAGAAAATTTCACCCTGTGAAATCTTTCCTCTTCTTCTCCTTCTACAACATAGGACAGTCTTGTGATAACCTCACCATCTTCAGGTTTCCCTCTCCATTTAAGAAATGCAAATAACTCAGCCATGTATGATTTAAGACAAGAGTCTGGCCTTTCTTGCATGAACTTTTGGAGACCTGCCCTTCTCAACCATCTCAAGGTTGGAATAACATTAGGATCCTCATTCTCAAAGGAAAGGATTGGATCGAATGTGAGGTTGTTTTTGTGGCTTAGATAGCCAAAATCAAGGTCAAGTTCCTTGTTGGAGAAATCAACAACCATCTCTGGTTTTGCTTTGGGAGCCATTGAAGGTTACAAAGAGAAAAATTTGAGAGAGATTGAGAGTGTTTGAGGTAGATTAGAGCTAGGGTTTCGAATACTTGGGGAAGAAGTGTTTGTGGGGGATCTTAAGACTTGTGAATATTCTAAAAAGAATGTTTGTCAATGAGTTGGTGAAGTCTTGATGCAATTTAAAGGTTAACAAAAATGGAAATCCAAAATGGACGGCCAGGATTGACTTCAGGGGAGTTGTCCAATTTTGATCCAATGGTCAAAAACCAATGTAACAGAGAGTGATTGGTTTTATTCAAAACGTGGAGGTTATTTAATATTAGTTAATGGTTGGGGAGTTTTCAAGGTAGATCATGGCTTGAAAATGTGTAATGCAAACAAGAGTTAAATCTTGGCATTTAATGCATGGAAAGTGACCTTTTGGGTGGGAGACAAATTAAATCCCAAAAAGATGATATCTGTATATGGAATGGGACAGATTTCGAAATAGGCAATGATTACCCAAAATAGGTGCTTATCAGACCAAGATTTTGTTTGATAGCTAGGACAACTTATCTGACCCCACTAGGACAAGTGTCCTGAAAAGATGTGGACAAGTGTCCTGAATTTCAATGGACAAGTGTCCTGAATCATTTAGGTCACCTCTTCTAAATTTCAGTAGACTTGACCAAGTCTGCTGATCTTTAATATTAGTTCCCCCTTAATTAATAAACTCCTTTGGACTCATTTGTCCAACTTTCCTGGATCAAGAAGACCCAACTCTGCTGATAGTTCTAGGAACCTTGCCTCTGCAAGTGGCTTTGTCAATATATCAGCTTTTTGATGATCTGTGTGGATCTTTACCAACTTGATATCCTTCTTCTCCACATGGTCTCTAATGAAGTGGTGTTTGATGTCCACATGCTTGCATCTTGTGTGCAATACAGGATTCTGTGATATTGCAATAGCACTGTTGTTGTCACAGAAGATTGGCACTTCAGTAGAGTTGACATTGTAGTCTCTTAATTGTTGTCTCAGCCAAAGAATTTGAGCACAACAGCTTCCAGCAGCAACATATTCAGGTTTAGTGGTAGAGGTGGCCACAGTGTTCTGCTTCTTAGAGAACCAAGAAATGAGCTTGTTCCCTAGGAATTGACATGTCCCTGAGGTGGACTTTTTGTCAATTCTACATCCTCCATAATCAGCATCTGAGTAGCCAGTTAACTCAATGTTGTCATCAGCAGGGTACCAAAGGCCTAGATTTTCAGTGCCTTTGAGATACCTCAAGATCCTTTTTGCAGCCTCAAGATGGCTTTTCTTAGGATTTGCTTGAAACCTTGCACAAACACCCACTGCAAAGGTGATGTCAGGTCTGCTGGCAGTGAGATAGAGGAGTGAGCCAATGATTCCTCTATACTCAGTAGAGTTGGTTGAAATACCACTCTCATCAGGATCCATCTTCCAATTTGTGTTCATTGGGATCCTTACTGGCTTGCTAGTTGTACACCCAAACTTTTCGATAATTTCTCTGGTGTACTTGGCTTGATTGATGAAGATTCCTTCTTTAGATTGTTTGACTTGAAGTCCCAAAAAGAAGTTCATCAGACCCATCATGGACATCTCAAACTTGCTTTGCATGAGCTTGGAGAACTTCTCACACAGCTTCTCATTGGGGGATCCAAATATGATGTCATCCACATATATCTGGACAAGCAAGATGTCCTCTCCTTCAGTGATTCTGAAGAGGGTTCAGTCCACAGTTCCTTTGATGAAACCATGATCCAAGAGGAACTGTGACAGTGTGTCATACCAGGCTCTTGGAGCTTGCTTGAGTCCATATAGAGCTTTCTTCAGTCTGTAAACTTGGTTTCCAACTTCAAAACTAGGTGGTTGCTCCACATAGACTTCTTCTTTCAAGACTCCATTCAGAAAGGCACTTTTGACATCCATTTGGTACACTTTGAACCTCTTGTGGGATGCATAGGCTAAGAACAGCCTTATTGCTTCTAGCCTTGCCACAGGTGCAAAGGTTTCATCATAGTCAATGCCTTCTGATTGACAATGGCCTTTTGCCACTAATCTGGCCTTGTTTCTGACAATCACATCATTTTCATTCTTCTTGTTCTTGAACACCCACTTGGTTCCAATAACATCTTGATGTGAAGGTCTATTCACCAGCTCCCAAACATCATTCCTGGTGAATTGTTTGAGTTCTTCCTGCATTGTTGTGATCCAGTTTGCATCCTGAAGTGCTTCATCAATGTCTTTTGGTTCCTGTTCTGATAAGAAACAACAATACATAGCACTTTCACCATGAAAACTTCTGGTTTTGACTCCTATACTTGGATCACCAAGTATCAGATCAGTAGGATGGTCAGACAACCAAGTCCTTCTTTTTCTGATCCCTTCAGTAGAGTTGTCCTCTACTAAGGTTGAGTCACTAGTGTTATAGAATTCAGGATAATTGAATGCAGGATCTAATTCAGGATCATATTCAGGGATGTTGTCCTCAATGTTTGGAACATTGGTATTTTCAACATTTATAGTTCCCCCTTGAATATTGGATCCATTAACTACCTCAACAGAGCCTGCTTCTTCATTGGTAGTTGTTACCTGAGGATGAACTGGGATTGGATCATTCAGTTCACCATTTCCTTCAGTGGGGTTTGCTTCAGGAATATTGCCTTCAGGATTGTTGTCCAGTGTTGTGTTTTCAGAGAGATTGGTTTGGACAACATCTATGAATTCAGTGTCCTTGTCTTTTAGGCTCAATCTGGTTGTTCTTTGTGTGATCTCTTCAGGGTCCAGGTTTTTGTTCCTGATCTCAAAGATAGATTCATCAAACACAACATGAGGTGTTTCTTCCACAACAAGGGTTTTCTTGTTGTAGACTCTGAAAGCTCTACTGATTTGAGAGTATCCAAGAAATACTCCCTCATCAACTTTGCTATCAAAGGCTTTCAACTGTTCTTTCCCATTATTGTGAATGAAACATTTACAACCAAATATGTGAAAATATGACACTTTAGGCAATCTTCCTTTCCAGAGTTCATAGGGGGTTTTGCCTTGCCCCTTAGTAATCAAACATCTATTCTGAGTATAGCATGCAGTGTTTATAACTTCAGCCCAAAACCTTTTAGGTAGATTAGAATCAGCAATTAAATTTCTAGCAGCTTCTTTTAGAGTTCTATTCCTTCTTTCTGCAACTCCATTTTGTTGAGGAGTTCTAGCTTCTGAGGTTTCATGAGCTATTCCATTTGAAGTGCAAAACTCATTAATGTATGAATTTATGAACTCAGTGCCTTTATCAGATCTTATCTTGATAATGTTAAGGCTTTTCTCATTTGATAGTCTCTTTAAAAGTTCAGGCAGTTTGACTTGTGTTTCCTTCTTATTAAGTAGAAATACTACCCATGTGAACTTAGAGAAATCATCTACTACTACCAATGTGTATTTCCTTCCATTTATGCTTGAAGGGGTAATTGGTCAAAATAAGTCCATATGTAAAAGTTCAAGTACCCTTTCAGTAGAGATGACTGGTTTTCCTTTGAATGAGGCTTTAATCTGTTTTCCTTCTTGACATGGTTTACACACATGTTCTTTAATGAAAACCTCATTAGGTAGTCCTTTTACTAATTCATTTCTAGCAAGTTTGTTCATTGATTTGAAGTTCAGGTGGTTTAGCCTTTTATGCCATAACCAGCTTTGTTCACTAGAGCTCTTAGCAATGAAACATGCAGCATCAGTAGACTTGTCCCAGTCTGCAAAATACACATTTCCTTTCCTAGTTCCAGTCAATAGAGTTTGTTGAGTTTTATCTTTAATTAAGCATTTTCCACTTGAGAACTCAACATTGAAATCTTTATCACAAAAATTACTGATACTTAGGAGATTATATTTGAGACCAGCTACATAAGATACATTGGTCACTTTGATGTTACCAATCATCAAAGTACCATAACCTTTTGTTGTTGTTTGTGAGCTGTCTCCAAATGTGACATTTGGGCCTTCTTTCTCAATAAAATCAGTGAGGAGTTCCTTGTTTCCAGTCATGTGCCTTGAGCATCCACTGTCAAGGTACCATGCTGTCTTTTTGCTTATACTCCCCCTCTTGTGGCCCATAGGTACCTGCAATTAGATAGGTTTAGGTACCCTTTGTGTTTTGGGTCCTGAGAGGTTAGCTGTACCTTTTGGAACCCAAACTTGCCTAATTACCCTGATTGATTCAAGGTGGCTAAGTTGTTTTCCTTGTGCATCAACATACACTGCCTTTCCCTTAAATGCCTTTGGGAAGGTGTGTGTGAAAGTGTTAACTCTGTAGGTTTCAGGAGGATTATCAAATCTCCTGAACTTATGAGTTCTTTGTGCAGCTTGATGAAATCTTTGAGGAAAGATCTTTTTATGACCATTACCCTTTGGCATGAAGGGTTTTGGTTGTCTCATTTTATTCTGCCTTTGAGGATAGTTGTCCTTTGGTCTATTCAGCTGAGGCTTTCTCAGAAGAGTTGGCCTTGGCTGATTATACCTTGGATAACTCCTCTGAACATTGTTCAGGAGAGTTGCCCTTCCAATGGGTCTACTCTGCTGATCAACAGTCCTCTTGTGTTCAGGGACTTTGGCCATTTCCTTAGGTTTGGGCCTAGTCTCTTGAAGCACTTGAGTAGGCATTTCATTCATTTTGCCCTTTCCTTTGTTCAGTGGCTGAATTATTTCATTTTCATCTTGTTGAGCCACTGATTTGACAAAGATTTTCTTAGTGTTACTTGTTGAAGCAACACTAAGACAAGGTGAAGATTCAAATGGATCAAAACCTAATCCACTTCTTTGAGCCATAGGTCTTTGATAACTCTGAATTTCCTCTATTGCTCTCGAGGATTTGTTCAAGGCAGACATCTTTAATTTCAGGCTCTCTTCACTTGATTTGAGAATGTCATACTCATGTGAGAGATTTTCAAACTTAGCTTGAAGAATTCTTAGTTCAAAATCTTTTCTCTTTTGAGTAAGTAGTTGAGCATCAATCTGTCCTTTTTGGTCAACTATCCTGAGATTTGCTTCCTCAAGCTCTCTCAAGGCTTGTTGATACAACTCAGTAGATTTGATATCAACTACTATCTCAGCAGGTTTTGAAAGCTCAGTTGAAAGTCTTTCATTTTCTCTCACACAATTATCATGAAATTCTTGTAATCTAGTGAAATCTTCCATCAACTTCCCAAAGGAAAGTTTCAAGTTGACTTCACTAGTGTTCTGTGATAAGAATGATGGTGAACTAGAAGTGGAGGATACCTCATCATCCTCAATAGTCATGTTGCACACATCATCATCATCATCACTGTTAGAGAATAGTCCATCAGAAGAGTTGGGGCTTTCAACACTATCAGATTCATCACCAGCCATCATAGCTTTTCTGTTGGTGAACTTCTTGTCTCTTTTGGCTTGCCTCTCTCTTTTTTCTTTAGAGCTGAGTTCAGGGCAATCATACTGGAAGTGCCCTTTCTTCTTGCAGTTGTAGCACAAATCCTCATCATCATCTTTCTTGGATTCATCTCTTCTTTTGGATGATGAAGGTTCAGCTCTACTAGACCTTCTCCTATCAGAGTACTTGTCCTCTGATCTTTTCTCTTCAGGCTTTTTGTCTTCAGCCTGTTCTTCAGGAGAGTTGTACCTTCTCCTGAATTTGTTGTCTTGGTAGAATTTCTTGTATCCACCAAACCTCGAGTTGAGCTTGTCAAACCTCCTTGCCATAAGAGCCATTTCTTCCTTCATTTCAGTCTTAAAGACTGACTTTGATGATCTTGGAGTGGGTTGCATTTCAGGTTCAGCAGCTTTGGCTTTAAATGCCACTCCTTTGACTGGTAAGAAAGTCTCTTCTGCTGGCTTTCTTCTATTGAGGTCAAACTCATAGGCTTTGAGTTCTGAGAAGATTTGTTGCATGGGCATGGTAGAGAGATCCTTGGTGTTTTGCATCATAACAGCATAGACATCCCACTTTTGAGTGAGATTTCTCAGGATTTTCAAACCAACTTCTCTCTTGGAGTACACCTTGCCCAATGAGTTGATTTCATTCATCACATCAGTGAATCTACCAGCAAACTTGTCAATGGATTCTTCAGACTCCATTGTGAATTGTTCAAACTTCTGCACAGCAACTTGGAGCTTGTTCTCCTCGATCTTTTCTATACCCTCACACATCTCAGCAAGAGTATCCCAAATCTCTTTAGCAGTTGTACAGTGGTAGACTCTACCCATGATTACATCTAGAATTGTTTGGTAGAGGGTGTTCATGGCAAGATAATTCAGATTATCTTTTCTCTTTTCATCAGCAGTGAAGTCATCTTCATCTTTCGGAATCAGTTCCCTTATATCAGCTCTTTGCTCATCTGTCAACCTGGGGTTAGTTTGAGTAAACACAAAAGGACCTCTTTTGATTACTCTAAGTGTGTCAGTATGAAGGGATGCAAGATGAGCTCTCATTCTGATTTTCCAGAAATCATAATTGTCTATAAAGAACATGGGCAGTTTGTGATGTGAGATGTGGTTGACTGGATTTGTGGCCATGTTGTCCAATCCTTGAACAGCATCACGAGGAACAGCATTGTTGTTGGCCATGGCTTAAGAATAAGATGTCAGTCAAATGATAAGATTTCAGATAGATCAATTCGGTGACCACACCAAATATGTGATTTTGAAAATTAAGATGGATTTTCAGAAGCAGTGGTCTTTGAACCCCTGCTCTGATACCACTTGTTGGTCCTGAAAGGAGTATATAACAAGTGTATGGGGGGGGGTGGGGGGAATACACTTGTATGCAAATTCTTTTAAATTTTGATCAAACCAGAGTTCAGCAAGTTTGTCTTGGACAACTCTACTGAAGATGTATAACCTTTTCTAAGATAACCAAGCTACTAAGTACTACAGAGTACTTAGTTGAATGACTATCTAGGTTGGTTATAAGTGCGGAATTAGTGGTTGGCCCTTTAGTTTAAACTCTTTTAAGTTCTGAAATCACTTAAGCAATATAGTCCAGTTTTTAGGGAACTTGTCCAATACAGTTTTGCACAGTCTTTGAATATATGTTCTTTTGAAGATCAATTTTGTGTGCAGTGTTGAATGTATGAAAGTGCTTGAAAGTAAATCAACACAAGAGTTTATAGTGGTTCAGAGACTCAAGCTCCTACATCCACTTTCCATGATTTAACAGGATAATTCCTTCACTCTTGGAATTAACTTGTTTTATAGTGCCAAGGTGCACTTGATCAAAAACACCACTCCTTGGTGAATTGATCCCTAGGATGTCTAGAGTCTTAGTACCCTCTATCAACTCAGAACTGAACTGTTCTTCTCTCAACAGTCAGCTCCTACCACTTCTACTACTACAACCTTCTCACTTTCTCACTTGAAAGGGGTAAGGGTTGAAGTAAGGTTCCAACTAATGAGATATCCTTTACAATGAAGATCAGTGTATAAGGATAGGATATCTCTCTAAGCTTTTTATGGATATACAATGATGTTCAACTTAGAAGAAGTGTATGAAGACTAAGATAGTCTCTTTGAAAGCTTGAGAGCACTTGATAACTTGTAGGATATTTGGCTTGGTATTTGGTTAGTGCTTCAAATGGTCTTCACTCTTCTGTATTTATAGACAAATTTGAGGATTTGCCCGTTGGAGAGGCAGTCCCAAATTGCTATAAATGTCTTCCTTGAGTTCTTCAAACTGGAAAACAGTTTCTTGATAGTGACATGTCCTAATTTGGGTAATAAACGGCTTGTAAGACTTTGTCTTCATTCTGCAGCACTCTTCCCAATGTCTGACTTTAAGATTCACTTGTTAGGACTTGGACATGGCTTCTGAGGTTTGATCCAATGATAGGACAACATTCCTTATCAAATGGACAACTCTGCTTATCACTATCAGCAGACTTTGCTTATCAGCATAGTTGGCTTGCTCTTATCAGATGACTTGACTCTTTCCCTTTTGCTTCATGTAGATGTGATCTCAGCATGATTCAATGAAGTGTTTTAGGGTGTAGTTGTCTTTATCTCTTCAGCATAGTTGACTTTCAAGCTTCAGAACACTTATTCTGGTTTAATTGTACTGAGACAACTCTTCTGGACAACTCTCCTGATCAACATACTTGGCCTTTGAGCTTCAGAACCTTTGTTCTTGTTTTAATTGCACAGAGACAACTTCTCTGGACAACTTTCCTGATCAGAGCATTTGAATATACTTGGCCTTTTGAGCTTTAGAACCTTTGTTCTTGCTTTAATTGTGCAGAGACAACTTCTCTGGACAACTCTCCTGATCAGTGCATTAGAGTATACTTGGCCTTTCATAGGCTTAGTGATTGTTCCAGAATTTGAGCCTTGAGGAGACTTGATCTAGATGGTCTTCAAAGCATATGTTCCCCCTCAAATTGTGCATCTAATTATCTAAGAGCTGCCTAACATATAGCTTCTCATCTAGCCTTATTCTATATGTTCTAACATTCTTAGAACATAATCATCTTGACTTAGGCATGTCTCAGGGGGTTTTGGTATTCAATCAAAACATATGTCATTTTATTCCCAACAAGCTATCTCCAAATGTGACATTTGGGCCTTCTTTTTCAGTGAAATCAGTGAGGAGTTCTTTGTTTCCAGTCATGTGCCTTGAGCATCCACTATCAAGGTACCATGCTGACTTTTTGTTCATGCTCCTCATCTTCTTATGGCCCTTAGGTACCTGCAATTAACAAGCTTTAGGTACCCTTTGAATTTTGGGTCCTGAGAGGTTAGTTGTACCTTTAGGAACCCAAACTTGCCTAATTACCCTGATTGATTCAAGGTGGCTAAGTTTTTTTCCTTTAGCATCAACATACATTGTCTTTCCCTTAAATGCCTTTGGGAAAGTGTGTGTGAAAGTGTTGACTCTGTAAGTTTCAGGAGAGTTGTCAAATCTCCTGAACTTATGAGTTCTTTGTGCTACTTGAGGAAATCTTTGAAGGAAGGCATATTTATGACCATTACCCTTTGGCATGAAGGGTTTTGGTTGTCTCATTTTATTTTGCCTTTGAGGATAGTTGTCCTTATGTCTATTCAGCTGAGGCTTTCTCAGTAGAGTTGGCCTAGGCTGATTAAACCTTGGATAACTCCTCTGAACATTGTTCAGGAGAGTTGCCCTTCCATTGGGTCTACTCTGCTGACCAGCATTCCTCTTGTGTTCAGGGGCTTTGGCCTTTTCCAAAGGTTTGGGCATAGTTTCCTGAACCACTAGAGTTGACATTTCATTCATTTTGCCCTTCCCTTTGTTCAGTGGCTGAATTAATTCATTTTCAGCTTGTTGTGCCACTGATTTAACAAAGATTTTCTTAGTGTTACTTGTGGAAGCAACACTAAGACAAGGTGAAGATTCAAATGGATCAAAACCTAATCCACTTCTTTGAGCCATAGGTCTTTGATAACTTTGAATTTCCTCTATTGCTCTAGAGGATTTGTTCAGAGCACACATCTTTAATTTCAGGCTCTCTTCACTTGATTTAAGAATGTCATACTCATGTGAGAGGTTTTCAAATTTTTCTTGAAGGATTTTTAGTTCAAAATCTTTTCTCTTCTGAGAGAGCAGTTGATCATTAATCTGTCTTTGTTGGTCAACTATCCTGAGATTTGCTTCCTCAAGCTCTCTCAAGATTTGTTGATACAACTCAGTAGACTTGATATCAACTACTGTCTGAGCAGGTTTTGAAAGTTCAATTGAAAGCCTTTCATTTTCTCTCACACAATTGTCATGAAATTCTTATAATCTAGTGAAATCTTCCATCAACTTTCCAAAAGAGAGTTTCAAGTTGACTTCACTAGTATTTTGTGATAAAAATGATGGTGAGCTAGAAGTAGAGGATACCTCATCATCCTCAATGGCCATGTTGCACACATCATCGTCATCATCATTGTTTGAGAACAGTCCATCAGAAGAGTTGAAGGTTTCAGCACTATCAGATTCATCACCAGCCATCATGGCTTTTATGTTGGTGAATTTTCTATCTGTTTTGGCTTGCCTCTCTCTTCTTTCCTTGGAGCTGAGTTCAGGGCAATCATACTGGAAGTGCCCTTTCTTCTTGCAGTTGTAGCACAGATCCTCATCATCATCTTTCTTTGAATCATCTCTTCTTCTAGATGAGGAGGGTTCAACTCTGTTGGACTTTCTCCTATCAGAGTACTTGTCCTCTGATCTTTTCTCTTCAGGCTTCTTGTCCTCAGCCTGTGCTTCAGGAGAGTTGTACCTTCTCCTGAATTTGTTGTCTTGGTAGAATTTCTTGTATCTACCAAACCTTGAGTTGAGTTTGTCAAACCTCCTAGCCATGAGGGCCATCTCTTCCTTCATTTCAGCCTTAGAGACTGACTTTGATGATCTTGGAGTGGACTGCATTTCTGGTTCAGCAGTTTTGGCTTTGAATGCCACTCCTTTGGTTGGTAAGGAAGGTTCCTCAGCTGGCTTCCTTCTGTTGAGGTCAAACTCATAAGCTTTAAGTTCAGAGAAGATTTGTTGCATGGGCATGGTGGAGAGATCCTTGGTATTCTGCATCATCACATCATATACATCCCACTTTTGAGTGAGACTTCTTAAGATCTTCAATCCAACTTCTCTCTTGGAGTACACCTTGCCCAAGGAGTTGATTTCATTCATCACATCTGTGAATCTACCAGCAAATTTGTCAATGGACTCATCTGGCTCCATTGAGAATTGTTCAAACTTCTGCATAGCCACTTGGAGCTTGTTCTCCTTTATCTTTTCAGTACCCTCACACATTTCTGCAAGAGTATCCCATATTTCCTTGGCAGTTGTGCAGTGGTAGACCCTTCCCATGATTGCATCTGGAATTGTTTGGTAGAGGGTATTCATGGCTAGATAATTCAAATTATCTTTCCACTTTTCTTCAGAGGTGAAGTCATCTTCATCTTTGGAAATCACATCCCTTGTATCTGCTCTTTGTTCATCAGTCAACCTGGGGTTAGGCTGAGTGAACACATAGGGTCCTCTTGTAATTACCCTTAACATATCAGTGTGTAAAGATGCAAGATGAGCTCTCATTCTAATTTTTCAGAAATCATAATTATCAATTGAGAACATGGGTAACTTGTGATGTGATATATGGTTAACTGGATTGGTAGCCATATTGTCCAGCCCTTGAACAGCAGGAGGAGGAACAACATTCATGTTTTGTTCATGATTTTGATTTTGGTTCAGGTTCTGGTTCTGATTCTGTTGTTGATTCCTGTTGTTGCCTCTTGCCATACACCTTCAATATAATGGTTAGACAATATGCACGATTTCAGATAGATCATTTCAGTGACCACACCAAATATGTGATTTTGAAAATCAAGATGGATTTTCAGAAGCAGTGGTCTTTGAACCCCTGCTCTGATACCCCTTGTTGGTCCTGAAAGGAGTATATAACAAGTGTATGGGGGGGGGGGGGAATACACTTGTATGCAATTTCTTTTGAAAACTTGATCAAACCAGTCTTCAGCAAGGTTGTCCTGGACAACTCTGCTGATATGATTAATTGTTCTAAGATAATCAATCTACTAAGTACTATTGAGTACTTAGTTGAATAACTATCTAAGTGAGTTATGTGTGCGGAATTAGTGGTTGGCCCTTTAGTTTAAACTCCTTTTAATTCTGAAATCACCCTAACAGTCTTTCCAGTTCAGGGAACTTGTCCAATACAGTTTTGCACACTTTGTGATATGTATCTTTGAAAGTCCAGTTTGTTTGCAGTGTTGAATGTATGTAAAGTACTTTGAATGTAAATCAACACAAGAGTTTATAGTGGTTCAGAGACTCAAGCTCCTACATCCACTTTCCCTGATTTAACAGGATAATTCCTTCACTCTTGGAATTAACTTGTTTTATAGTGCCAAGGTGCACTTGATCAACCACACCACTCCTTGGTGCCTTGATCCCAAGGATGTTTAGAGTCCTAGTACCCTTTCTAACTCAGAACTGAACTGTTCTTCTCTCAACAGTTAGTTCCTTCCACTTCTACTACTACAACCTTCTCACTTTCTCACTTGAGAGGAATAGGGGTTGAAGTAAGGTTCCAACTAATGAGATATCCTTTACAATGAAGGTCAGTGTATAAGGATAGGATATCTCTCTAAGCTTTGTATGAATTATACAATGGAGTTCAGCTTAGATGAAGTGTTTTAAGACTAAGAATGTCTTTTAAGGACTTTGAAGCTTCAGAGTAGTTGTTCAGTTGGATGTATATTGGATGCTTCAAATGGTCTTCACACTTCTGTATTTATAGACAAATTTGAGGATTTGCCCATTGGAGAGGCAGCCTCAAATGTCTATAAATGTCTTCCTTGAAATCTTCAAACTGGAAGACAGATTCTGATAGTGACATGTCCTTAACTTGGGAAATAAACGGATGTAACCACTTTGTCTTCATTCTGCAACACTTTTCCCAATGTTTGACTTCAAGATTCACTTGGTCAATCATGGACATGGCTTCTGATGATTAGTCATATGATAAGGACAACATTCCTTATCTCTTGGACAACTCTGCTTATCAATTTCAGCAGGGTTCACTTATCAGCAGTGTTGGCTTTTTAGCTCTTCAGATGGCTTGACTTTTTCTCTTTCCACTTCTTCTTTGTGTTGTCATTTGAGCATATATGTCTTGGAAAAGTGGACTTGACCTCTTTCAGCATAGTTGGCCTTGAGACAGATTTTGGTTCAAGTGTGCTGAGACAACTCTTCTGAAACACTCTAGTTGGACAATCCATCTGAGCTTTGTGTGATGTAGTAGATTAATCCTTTGATGATGCATCTTAACTCATGTTGACATTTACTAGGTTATCTTTAAACTGATTCTCCTTGATCAGCATACTTGTCCTTCAGCAGACTTGGGGTCAATGCAGAAACTGAGCCTTGAGGGGATTAGAACATAATAAGCTTGTAAGCATGTTTTCCCCCTCAACTAGTGCATCTATTATTCTAAGAGCTGCCTAACACATCAGCTTCTCTACTTGTCTTAGTCTACATGTTCCAACAGTCCTGAAACATGTTCATTCAAATTGACTTATCTACTTGGCATGTCTCAGGGGATTTTGGTATCATAATCAAAACTCATTTTATTCCCAACACTCGAGCATTTTGGTTTTATTAATTATGGGTATATTGATTATCTTACTTTTCTTCCTTAATTTCCTTAAATTAGCCATGTGCTAAGAATTTTGGTGTTTGGATGTTGTAGAATTGTGATGGAATTAGTGTTCTTAGCTTGATTATGATTGTGTAATTCATTGGAGGGTATATTGGTTAGGTTTATGGGTTTTGATTGATCATTTGCTAGAATTCAATTAGCAGATTGTATTAGAAGCTCGATAAATGCAACGAGAGCTGGTTAATCGTGGTATATAGTATAATCGAGGGTTGGGAATCAAGTGAATTGAGTAAATATTTGGTTATCGCAACGAGAGTTGGGTAATTTTCATTATATATAACCCCATTTATCTACATTAATTGCTTGAATGTTAGTTTAAGTGATTAGTGAGAAGACCATATGAGCTTGGTTGCTAGTATTCAAGTGGAAAAGCATGATTAGGGATTGGTTTAATTTAGATAGAGTATAACCCCCTAGTTGTGTGATTACCCGACTAAGAACGTCTCTGTTTTTCCTCCCGATCCTAGGTGCCTTATTAGAGATATGCGTTAGTGAGTGCTTCTACCAAGCCCCAACCAATGAATTGCACATAGAAATCGACTATTAACATCGATTCCATACAAGGACGAACACGTGAACACTCCCTCTCATCACTTAATTTTAATTTTCTTCACTATAGTTCTTGTTTATCATTAGTTGTGTATTGAAAGTTTAATTTACATTTCTTTGCACAAAATCATGATTTTCCACTATTTTCAAGTATCAACGCATTGCACTAAGGCTACTCTAGCATTCTAGTCTCGTGGATCGATATTTAACCGGACACTAATTTTATTAATACAACCCTCTTATAGTACTTGAGAGGAGCGTGTTGGTAAAAATACGTGGCACATGTCAGCTGAGTACTTTAAGTTGGTTAAAGAAAGGTTTTTCATAATAAGAACGAGTCTAAACTAAGGGCCTACACTATTCCGCAAACTATATTTTGTAGAGTACTTAGTAAGTTGAATTAGCAGACTAGCCAATTCAGCAGACTAAGTATATCAGCTGAGTAACACTCAAACTCTGTTTAGAAAAAGTTTTAAAGCTTATTCACCCCTACCCTCTAAACTTTAAAACATCACTACTCGTTCAGGGACCAACATTTGTGTTGATGTTGGAATAAGTGTTTTGTATTATGATCCAACACTTATGACAACGTCAAAATTTGCCCTTCCTTTTCTCACAAACACCGATCTTACACTTGTTGCTTAGTAATGTCACTAATGCAGTTAGAAGACGTGGACAACACCAGGCCATGCAGTTGAATAGGAGTGAGAAGTTACTAAGAATAATATAACAAGTTCCTACATTCAAGGAGATGTGAAGAGAAGGTCCAAACCGCTTGATCTAATGGTTGTAATGATCCAGGAGTTGAAGGCAGTTTGTCACATGAAGCCTATAAATCCCGAAGGCTGCCTCAACACAAGATACACAAGAAGAAAAGCTAAATCTTGATTACTAGTCTATTAAATGCGTATACGCTTCTAGTTAGGAATATATTTGTTTCTTCTTGTAGATTATCATACCTTTGTAAACCCGAACAATTGTATGTTCATCGTGATCTTATTTACTAGAGTTTTATGCATAGATCTATGAGGGAGATAGTTTCATAGGTTCTAGTAAATTTTATACACTCAATAGAGTTGTTATTGTACACCTCTAAGAGGTTGTAATCAGATTCATATATTTTATATAGTGAACCGTGTAGATTGTTTTATAATCTACACAAATTTTGAATAGTTCCATTTTGCAAAATGCATTTTAATTTCCACTGCTTAATGTTGTCAGGATAGTGCCAACACAATTGACGATACCTCTGATTTCGCACGCACACACACTTTCAATTGGTATCAGAGCCAACTACTTGATACACTAAGTGGAGATTCTGCTTAGAGTGTGTGATTTAAAATGGAGTATCCACTTTCACCCGCACTAAAGCCTCTTATTCTAGATGACACGAATTATGCCTTCAAGAAATCGAAGATGAGAATGTACATCAAATTCATTGATGAACGAGCCTGAAGGAGTGTTCTTGCTGGTTGGACTCAACCAAGAACTACGGCGGATGAAGACAATGGAGCTCGAGTTAAGAGAGAACTCAACTGGACAAATGATGAAATCACAGCTGCAAGTTATAATTCAAAGGCGTTGAATGCAATCTTCACCTCAACTTTTTCAAATACGTGTGCATGAATTTAGGACGACATATATTTTGAATGGGAGGAAGTACCTTTCAAATAAAAAGTCTAAGTTTTAATTAGTTCATTAATTTATTTCAAAATAAAATTCAATTCACGCCGTGAGACATTTTATTATTGTCAATGATCATTTCAAAAAAATCTCTTAAGACGTGATTGATATGATATAATGAAATAAATTTATGAATGAAATAAATAAAGACATGACTTGAATGGAATGATAGTTCTTAATAGTTTAGCAATACTGCCACCAATTAATCTTCCAGTCAAACTAGAAATATCATTCGGTCTATAGGCTTATGCCATAACAACCCAAAGAAGAAGCATCGTTTTCTTCACCAAAAAAACAACCGCATTCTGTAACACCCCGTTTTAAAATTTAAATTTGTATTTCATAATTTTTAAAAATTAAAATATTTATTTAAGTATTAAATGACATATTAATTGAAATCTTAAAGATATATGATTTTATGTAATTTTGAACTAATGTTTTCAATGATTTTTAAAGAGTTTTGCAGGATAGCTTTACTGAGGAGACCATGCTCGATTGTGACTCACTCCACACAATTTAATAAGATGAAGAGATAAGTTAAAAATGTGATAAATTATAATAGAATTGAATTATAAATAATAAGATACATATTATATCAAATAAATTAGAAATACGAGGAATATAGTTTATTTTAGGGATAGAGTACAAGAGTTTTATTAAATAAGTAATAATAATAATAAATAAAAATGTTATATTAAATTCAGAATCGAAGTATTTTTTTAATGATGACTTCTTATTTAAAACCCGAGAGGGATGCGAGAAGCCACTTCTCATTTAATTCACACATCATTTTCCTCTGAAGTCTCTCAAACTCTTTCTCTCAGCCCCTTTTCTTCTCAAACTCAGTTTTCCAGAATTCATCTTCTCTCACCTTGTTAGGTTCTTGGGATTTTGGAAGTATTGTGAAGTATTTTTTTGTACTTTTCTGGAATAAGTATGGAGAACACTACAAGAAAAATTACCTTTAGTGATATGTCATTATAGATTCTCTAACTAAAAACCTTTAATGACAGGAATTGATTTTTAGTGACAGATCCTGTCATTAATTCTCAATTTCCTGTCACTATAGACCTTTAACTAGAGAAGCAATAATAAGAGGATTTTGTTATAAAAAATCAGTTTTCTTGTAGTGGAATGTATGAATGTTTGATGATTGATAACAGAAGGGAGAGAGATAATTTAGAGAGAGATGAGAATTTGTTAGTTTTCTGATAATATTCAGAAATGGCCAAAATTGGCATAATTAATAGTACTTAGGACCACAAGTCTACTATTGCAATTAAATGAAAAACTCTTACGTAAATGCTAAATAGGTAAATTACAAATCCAAAACCAATTAATTAATTCAGCCCATACTTCTCGGCCCAGTAGATATTCTTCATGACCCAACTTACATTCCTTATCCAATCATCCTTCACTTTGGCCAATTGCATCTGCACAACTCAATTGTCCCTTCTACTTCTTCAGAACAGAAGATTCCGACAACAATTTAGTACTTTCTACCTCCTAAAGCTTATCCTCCGGCACTGAGCCCATAACAATACTCGACGGAACGAAAGATCCTTGTCCCCAAGGATATTCCAAGGTGTATTGCTTCTTCAAGAAGGTAATATCTTCCCACGACTCACAATTCCAAGTTGCATCTATCCAATTCACACACACCTGATGTACACTCTTCTTACACCTTTTAGGATTCTTGTGGACGTCGGTCAGATCAATCACCAGAACTTCTTGATGAATTGCAGTGGCCTGATCTTGAAGCAACTCGTCAGATGGCCTCATCAAAATCTTGGAAAGTTTAGGTAATCCTGAATCTATGAGCCCTTTGACTCTAGCTTTCGTTTCATCGAAAGCATTCAACATTTCCATTATGTCAAGTTGTTGATCATCAGCATTAGTACCTCCCACCATCTCTATTACAAACTTGATTAATGTGATGTGATGATGAATCTATTTTTGGATTATATGGAAAATGAGGTAGTTATGTTTGATATTTAGGTTATTAAGGTACCTATAATCAACACATAACCTCTATGTACCAACTGTCTTTTTTACAAGTATAACAAGAGAAGTAAAATGGCTTTTGCTATCTTTGATCACCCCTGATTTGAGTAGATCGATCCTCCACAATCTCCTCAACTTCACCCTTGTGAGCATGAGAGGTTTTGCATGAATATTGTTGCCTTGGAATACTACCAGATTTAAGTAGAATTTGGCATTGATCCATTGACATTCATCTTTAGAAGTAGGAGCTTGTAGCTTAATCTTTTTCCCCACGAATGTAACATTGAAGGTCATGACATTGTAGTGTAATTCTATAGGTGTACCATCCCTAAGACAATCCCCACCCAAGATCATATCACAACATTTATTTTCTAGAAGCCTTAGAGGATCATTGAATGTGTAGCCATGTATCTGCCATTCAAATGCTTCCACTTGTTAGGAGCTTATAAGTTTCTACCCATTGGCCACCTTCACCAAGAGTGGTTTTGCTGGAGAGATGTGGCAACCCAATTCCCTTGAAGTTGCAGATTGAATAAAACTGAGTGTGCTTCCAGTGTCAATAAGAACATGTAACTAATGTTGTCCAACTTCACCAAACAATCTCATGGTTGTTACTCCAACTTCTGTAACAACATTTAAAGCCATTTGAACCTCTTCAAAGGGTATTTCTTGATAGGCTAGTTGAGCATCAAAATGGTTCTCATTCAGCTCATTATTGTTCTCAAGTAGTTCTTCATCAACAATCATGTAAGAACTCTTTTGCTTACACTTATGTCCTTGGGTGAATAGGTCATCACAATTGTAACACAAACCCTTCTCCCTCTTTTCAGCCATCTCACGGGGTGTAAGGACCTTGAAATTAGGTTTGAGGGTGGTGAGTGGTGTTTTTTCCTAGGTTGAATCAGGTTTCCCCCATTGTTGATTGTTAGGGGTAGGATTGTAAGCCTTTCAAAAGGGTTTAATCCTCTTTGACATAGCTGATAATGTTTGTTCTTAGTTCTTTCCCGTCTTAATAGCATGTTGTAGAGTTTTAGGCTCAAACATAGACATAAATGACTGTAATTCTTCACTTAATCCACTTATGAAGCTAGAAACAAAGTATGACTAAGAAAAATTATATGTTCTAAACATCAAAAAGCATGCCTTCAACTCCTCAAATTTTTCAACGTAATCGTCATATGAACCAGTCTGTTTTAATTTGTTAAAATTAGCCACGAATACATATTCTTTCATTTCCTCAAATCTAACACATATTACTTCAATGAATTGAGCCCAAGTAAGTTCAATATTCCTTTTATTGTAATTTTGAAACCATAAGGCAACTTTGCCCTCAAAATGAATAGAGGCTAGGGTTACCTTTTGTGCATCTGTCATATTACGCATTAGGGAGAAATAGATTTGACACTTCAGAATCCAGGATCTAGGCTTAGATCCATCAAACTTTGGGAATTCCACCTTATGAACTGGGTTGCTGGTTGATAGGAACTGCATTTGATGATTCAACCCTAGGACTGCCGAGTAGAGAATCCCTTTCATGTTGCCCCATGTTTTTATCCAAGTTGAGTAGTTGTAGTTGAAGAGCAGCTAGGGTGTTTGTAACATGTTCTAGCTTGCCATTCAATCCACCAAGTTGATCATCCTTCCTTGATGTGCTTCCATGCACAATTTCCTTGATTTTGGCTTCAGTGGCCTCCCATTTCATAGCTTCAGTTTGCATTAACTGCTCTAATTTTTTTATGTGATTCTTGTAGGTCTTTGAAACGAGTGGATTCAGCCATGCCCACGAATAGGGGTGGGAATGGGCCAGGCCTTGGTAGGCTTTTTAAGAAAAAAAGCCTGGCCTGTTATATATTTCTTAGGCCCGAGCCTGGCCCATAGCCTATTATAGGCTTTTTTTAAAGGCTCAAGCTTGACCTTTTTAATAAATAGGCCTGGCCCGAAAGCCTTTTAAAGGCCTCTTAATCTTATTAACATATTTTAAAAAAAAAATCTACAACAGTATTATCATAAAATTATAAAAATTAACTCTTTAAATCTCAAAATGAAGAAATGGAAGTAATAGAATGTTCCAAAAAAAATATTCAACTATTTTTTCAACTATTACAAAGAAAAATATAACTAGTGTTACTAAATTTTCTTTATTTATTTATTTGAAAACACATATTATATAAGTATATACTTATAATTATATACAATATATATATATGTGTGTGTGTGTGAAGTTATATAGGCCGGCCTGTTGGGCTTAAAAGGCTTACGAAAAAGTTTGAGCCCGACCCATTTAGCTAAATAGACTTCTAAAAAAGCTTGAGCCCGACTTGTTTATTAAACGAGTCGAGCCGAGCTTTAATAGGCCGAGCCGTAGGCCCCTGTCGGGTAGCCTGGCCCATTCCCACCCCTACCCACGAACTAGGCTCTGTATACCAAATGTTAGGTTCTTGGGATTTTAGATATATTGTGAAGTATTTTTTGTATTTTTATGGAATAGGTATGATCAAGAATGTATGAATGTTTGAAGATTGATAACAGAAAGGAAAGAGAGAGAGAGAGGGAGAAAGGAAAGAGAGAGAGAGGGGGAGAGAGATAATTTAGAGTGAGATGAGAATTTGTTAGTTTTTGATAATACTCCGAAATGGCCAAAATTGGCATAAGTAATAGTACTTGGGATCACAAGTCCACTTTTGCAATTAAATGAAAAACTCTTACGTAAATGCTAAATAGGTAAATTGCAAGGCCACTGATAAATGCCCCCCTCCCCCCCGTTTATTATGTGTTAACCCTCCACTCAAATTTAGGTTTTGAACAAATGGGTAAAATGACTATCCTACCCCATAGATGTTGAGTTCACCCCCACTTTAAACAAAAAGACTTTGCAATCCTCACTCCCTCGTAAAAAAAGTTTTTGAAACCTTTTATATAATCTGAATCTATGAAGCCAAGTTGAAGAAACTTGATAATAATGGTTGAAAAACAAAGTGTTCGTTATGTACATGTAAGTTTTCGTTGTATTTTTTAAAGCATAGTTTTAAATTTTTTGTATTGTATAGTGTTTATTTGTATTTGATTATCTTGATGTTATTATTGTTTCATTTGGGCATATTGTAGTATTATTGTGTAGTTGTAATGAATATATGTGTATTGTATTTCGTTTTCATTTTTTTTCTTTCAAAAAATCGCTTTTTTCAAAACTCAATAATGATTCACCGGGAATTGCACTATAACTCGGCCGACCCTACCGAGTTTTAAGCTCTTTAGGCAACGAAAAATTTCACGAGTTTTCTCAATTTTCGAAAAAACTTTCCACATAATGTCTCAACTTTCGATAAACACTTCCACACAATGTACCAAATGGCGGAAAATATTTCCACATAATGTCTCAACTTTCGCTAAACACTTCCACATAATGTCTAAATTGACGAAAAAAACATTCACATTATGTGTCAATTTTCGAACAATAGTTCCACAATTTTCGAACAATAGTTCCACATTATGTCTCAATTTTCGGAAAATAGTTCCACATTATATCTCAATTTTCGGAAATTAGTTCTGCATTATGTTTCACTTTTCTGAATTTTTTTCAAACAGTAGCAAATTAAGATTTTATTTTTGTTTTTGTTTAACAGAGGTTGGTTGATGGTAAGGAAGATTACATAGAGGAAGGATATGATGAAGATGAGCATGGAAAATCTGCGAATGAGGGGAACGAGGCAAATGAGGGGAATGAAGGTAACGAGGCAAATGAAGAAGTTTTATCGAGTGGTGAGATTGTCATGGACTATACAAGTGTTTTTATGAACATGGATTATTTCTTCTCTCGTGATGCACTTAAAGATTGGGTACGACAAGTTGGTATGCAACACAATATGGTTATAACGGTCAAACGCTCAAATAGCGAAGATGGAAAGAAGAAAGCATGTGTATATATGGCTTGTGAGCGTGCGGGTTTATATCGAAAGATGAAGCGGAAGCCGAAAGTTGAGCCTAAGAAGGAGACAGAAAAAGATGTTGATGACTCCAACATTGAAGAGAAAGTAGTAACAAATGCAAAGACCACTGGCACAAAAAAATGTGAATGTCCATTTTTATTGAAGGGAACCCAAAATACACCCTTCGAATGGAGTTTACAGGTGAAATGTGGTTCTCACAATCATCCCATAGCCAAGTATAAAAAGGGTCATTCCTATGCGGGACGTCTAACTACCGAGGAAGAAATATTTGTGGTGGATATGTCAAAATGTCATGCCCCTCCGAAGGCCGTATTGAAGGAGTTGAAAAGGAAGAAAGCGGACAATGTTGCTAAACTTATAACAATATACAATGCACGGAATAAATACAGGATCAACCAATACTGTGGTCGTTCGCAGTTGCAGTACTTGATGAGTCAATTTGTTGAGAATAAATATTTTCATTCTAGTAGAAGATGTGAGAAGACGAACAGTTTGATTGAGTTGTTATTTTCACACCCCGTATCCATCAAGTTGGTACGTGCTTCTCCGAATGTGTTGTTGATTGATTGCACATACAAGACAAATAGATACAGATAGTCGTATTTAGAGATTGTGGGAGTCACATCTACTGGGATAACATTTTCTGTTGCATCTGTATACTTGATGGGCGAGAAAGAAGAGAATTATATTTGGGCATTAGGCGTTTTGAGGGACATGTTGGGTGAAGCTTCTTTACCAAGAGTTATTGACAAATCGGGAGTTGGCCTTAATGAATGCGGTCGCATATAAGTTTCCGGAATCGAAGCATTTTTTGTGTACATGGCACATTGAGCGAAATGTGCTAGCTAAGTGCAAAGGGGACTTCAAGGACAAGGACAAGTGGAAGGCGTTCATGAGGCAATTCAACTATATTATGTTTGTTGAAAATGAGATAGAGTTTCAAGAAGCTATTGATGTCCTTTAATAAAAGTTCGTCAAGAAGTCGGTGAACTATGTAATGAAGTAATGGATCAATCCATATAAAGAGAGGTTCATGAAGGCATGGACCAACAAGGTGATGCATTATGGAAATACCACAACCAATAGGTATTTAAATGTTTATTATATTTTATTATTTTTTATGGTTGAAAGTCTATCATTCTTTTATTAAGGTTTCTTTTCAAATATTGTCCTTTAGGGTTGAGAGTCATCATTCTACTTTGAAGAGAATGCTCGGAAATTCGTTAGGCAATTTTGAGACTTGTTGGGTGAAGTGTGATGCTCTTTACGAAGCTTGCCATACTCATAATAAATTATCATTTGAGAAGAGTATGAATGTAGCTATGCACAAGTTCTCGTCGAGTATCTATAACTGTTTATGGGGAGTAGTCTCATCATATGCATTGGAGAGGTTGTTTGACGAAGTTAAGAGGGTGAAAACACCATTATTTAATCCGAGTGATTGCACCCATGTTTTGAGAACGGTGTACGGTTTGTCGTGTGCCCACGAGATTTAGGAGTACATGTACGCAAAACACAATATCGTTACATGTAGTTGATCATTTCTGGAGAAAGTTGGACGTGGAGCCACACGTGAAAAATGATGTCATGGAGGATACCGATCATCGCTTTGAAGATGGTGTTGGTGATATGGTTAAGGTGTATGAAAATTTTGATGAAACTCAAATGTTAATATTTTTAAGGAATATGAGGGAGATGGCGAATTCGGGGACCACTAATTTGGTTGAACCAAAGCCACTAGCCGGTACACGTGGTCGACCGAAAAAGGGCAAGAAAAAAACCTCTTACAAATCTACTAAACGAAATCCAAGTCTTTTCGAGCATGTGCAGTCACAGGTTGGAAGTTGCTCGACGGTATCGGAGGTCATTGTAGTGGATGACAACGCCCCATCGCCTATGTTTCACGAGAAAGGACTCCTAAAAAAGTAACCGATAATTCCAAACCACTACTCTGTACTTCATTACTATTGTATAATTCCAAACACCTAATTATGTATCATATTGTCTTATACTTGTACAGATATACCGCAAGTGTACCCGATGTAGTACATCACAAGAGTTGGTATCATCTCTTCCTATGGAATACCAACCGTATGTGGTCGATGTGAAGAATGTACTTGGTGATGGCCATTGTGGATTCTGGGCAGTAGCATCTATGATTGGATTTGATGAGCATGCATGGGCTCGTGTTAGGCAGGACTTGATGAGTGAGTTGGCCCGAAACGTGCACTTGTACGAGCTGGCTTTCCGGGATTCGAAGCGTGTTCAAGCAATTATGGACGCCCTTAACTTCTTTACTCATGTTGCACAGAAAAAACATTGGTTTACTTTGCCGGAAATGGGGGACTTGGTTGCAACGACGTATAACGTCGTCTTCGTTTCGTTAAACCCACTAATGTCAGTCTCTTACCTTTCTCTTAAAACTGAAGTGCCCACACGACCGAGGTCTATTTTCATAGGATTGATTAACGAGAATCACTTCGTTCAGGTATTCAAAATCATTATATGTGTTGGCCTTAATGTTGTTTTTTTTTAATGATGTTTGAGTAATGGTATTTGATTTAATAGTATTTGAGTAATGGTATTGAAATCATTAATGTTATTTGATTTATTATATTCTAGGGGTTTTTTGGTGTTGGTGTCCCTTTGCCGCCGGTGGTAACCTCTTGGATAGACTTCCATCAACCGAATTCTAATGGATGGGAGAAGGCTTTCACTTTCAAAAAGATTGGACAGACTGCTCGTAGAGTTATTCATAACATTTGATAGTTTATGCCATATTTTGTAACTTTTTGGTTGGTTAAACCACATATTTTGAAACTTTTGGTTGGTTAAACCACATATTTTAGGTGTTTTTGAAGAAACATTGTGTAGGAACATAGTTAAACCACTTATTTTGGTTGCTTTTGAAGCAACATTGTTTAGGTGTTTTCAAATTTTATCTTATTTATTTGTATTTTTTGGAACAAACATCTTGACAAGAAAATTTGACCAATCTGACAACATTTTAACACAAAACTCGGTGACGAACTTCCACGTTTTCACACAAAAGTCGGCTATCTTTTCCACGTTTTGTGCTAAAATGTGGAAGTTCGTCACCGAGTTTTGTGCAAAAATGTGGAAGTTTGTCACCGAGTTTTGTGCAAAAATGTGGAAGTTCGTCACTGAGTTTTGTGAAAAAATGTGAAAGTTTGTCATCGAGTTTTGTGCAAAAATGTGGAAGTTCGTCACCGAGTTTTGTGCAAAAGTGTGGAAGTTCGTCACCAAGTTTTAGCTATTAATTATTACAAAACGAAAAAAAGATGCAATACTCCGGATTGAGTCCAAATTATTTAATTTCACAGTGTCATATCTTATTTTGAAAAGATCGAGTTTCAGATTGATCGACTACTTTCAAAAAAATTGAAAAATTGGACACAACTTCTTCTGTACAATCATTATCCTGTGCAATCCTTATAAATAATGACAAAGATCAACATGATACAATTCAAAAGGTCAATAGTATCAAATCCAAACATGATACAATCCAAAAGGTCAACAAAACACTAAATAAAATAAGTCTTCAATCCCTATGAATGCACACAGAAATGACGTCTACCATTGCCTCTCAGTTTGGCAGTAGCTCTGGTGTGGGTGACCTTGATTCGCCCGATGCTTGCACGTGAGGAAGTAGTATCGATCGGGCCGGTCAGAATGTTAATCATCTGAATAACCTTTTGCATAACTTCCTCCATTGTCAATTCTTCATCATAACAATATTTCTGCACCAACATTTCCAACTCCTTTTTCCCCTCATCATTCCTCAACCAAGGTTCCGCTGAACGTGCATGTGTAGGAGTTGAGAGCTTCGTAAGGGCAACATTTGAAACTACAGGGTAAACCTGACCAAGCCACCAATCAACGTAATCGGGACTGCTATCCCAAGGATGACGACACCTATCACTAAGTCTCTATAGAGAGTGTACATGTGTATCCCAAGTGGTGTAATAATCAGCAGTTGCACTCCAAGCCTCTTTATTTTTGTTCGAACGACTTCTCTTAACTCGAGCTTTAAGAGGCTTCTCAGGTATCGTCTGCACATATCCATATTGCCTAAGCACTCGATCCGGCATGTACGACTCGATTATGTGATCATAGACAAGGCAACCGTGGAAGAAAGATACTTGCTGAAATGGATAGAAATGTTTGAGTGCATCATATGGAGTCCACCTAATCTATTAAATTAAGTTACAAATGCATCAATATCAAACACACAAGTAAAAAAAAATCAAATGAAGTAATATTATTAGATTCTTACCTCGGAGGGGTCAAACACATCCAAACGCTCTCTGAAGGCTCGAATGCGACTAATAGTTGGACATGTATGTCCTTCAGGTGCATACTGAAGAATTAGGGGTTCAACATGTGCAAAGTCAACATTTTGAGGAGGCAATATCAACGTTGGAAAGTGAAGATAAATCCACACCTGAAAAAAAAATTAATCATATATAAATAAATAAATAAAAAATTAAACAAGTTAAACAATTACCTCCAATAAAGTGACAAAACCACCAATCTGTCGCACTTTGAATTGAGAAGCCTGGCCTAACTGTCTATACATATAGGCTACTGCAGCTGTTACCCAAGCGTAATTGGAGAATGTAGGCATATCGACCATGTACGCCAACCACGATGTGCTTACACGAGTACCCGTCTTATCTGCCAATAACGTGGTTCCAAATGTGTACAACATGTAGACTCTAGCTGCAAACAAAACCTCGTTCTCATCCTCAGACTTCATCAATGACATAAAAGTCTCCCTCAACCACTCAAGTTTTACGGAAGAGCCACGTGCACCACCTACATCTTTAATTTCTTGCTCCTGCGTTCGACGCAATAACTCCATGACATCAGTTATTCCTAGCCGCTTCTCATCACGCGTACAAAACACAGGCATGCCATCAACCCGTAAATCGGTAAGGCAGTAGACATCATCTAGAGTGATGGTCAGTTCACCGAAAGAGAAGTGAAAACTGTTGGTCTCCGGATGCCATTGTTCCACAAAGGCTGAGATCAAGTTTCTGTTTGGATTCTTGTAAGATATTTGCCTAGGAGAAATCAACTTAGATCTTTTAAACATCGCACTCCAAAGACCAAGATCGTCTTCGTCATCCACCTTCCAAGCCAAAAGCTTGCTAACATGACTATGACATTTAAGAACATCCCGCTCCGTCCCCTCATATATGATTCTTGCAACATGATCTTGGAAGTTAGGTAGAAGGGGAGGACATTGTCTTTTGAATTCTTGAGCAGTTTCGTCTCCAACATTAGCGTCATCTCCAACATTAGCATTCTCTTCGTCATTCGCATTCTCTTCAGGATGGACTCCATCTTCAACATCAACGTCATCCTCAACTGACAAATATGTGTCGGCCCCCCAATGATTATCAAGATCGAATGGATCTTCTCCAGGTGGGAGTTCAACAAATTCTGCTTCCGGATTCGTATCAGGATCACTTACTCCTTGGCCTTTTCTTTTTCTATATGATGTCGTAGGAATAATTTTCTGTTTTCCTTTCCCTATTAAAGTAAAAAGATGTGGTTAAACATACAAGAAAGCAAACTACAATATATTAGAAAAAAAAAATTAGAAAATCTCCAAGTCACAAGTATATCCAAGAAGCATCAAATCAAACAAAAATAATCAAGAAAATAATTTCTCATATACTCATTGATCAACAATCAGAATATTTCTTCCTCACCAACAGTGGCAAGAAATTTATGACATTTTTTCAAATACCAGCAATTCAAATACCACAAATGAAGATGTTCCTACTGGAAATAGGTTCAACATTCCTAGAATCTTAGCAACACAGAATCATATGAATTAAGCTCACTCACTCATGAATCAATCAATCACCCAAAACTTAATATATAAGATTGGCAGTGAAACACAGGCATTGAAAATGAAATAGCAATGAGTGGAGGAGCGCATTTTAATAATTGGTTGTGTAATTAAGGGATAATATCACTTTTGGTCACTCAACTTTACCACTTTTCAGTTTTGGTCACCCACATTTAATCACTATCAAAATTGGTCACCCACTTATTCTTTTCTTTCAATTTTGATGCTGCGTTAGTCCATCCGTTATCAATTAACGGAGAAAATGTTTTGAGCGCCAACTCTTCATTTTCCCTCTTTTAATTCCTAAACCCTAAACCCCAAATTCATATTTTTTTTACTGAATTTATATTCAACCTCCGAACACAATTTTTTTTTAATTTTTACTGAATTTATCTTCAACTAATATTACTGTGTGATTAAAAAAATACAAAATCCACAAATATAATAATTTTAGACTGTTATTTACAATTAATCTTTCACCACACAAATGTTAATAGATGATCATATCCCAATAAACCATAATGGATCCCCACCATAGTTATAAAAACAGAGTACATAACCACCCCCCACTATGGTTTGCAACCCTTATCACACTTTTCCTTGGTATTTTCCTTATTGGTGATCACTCTCATTTGCTTTTCCTTGGTATTTTCCTTATTGATGCTTTTGATGAACCACTGCCATTTTTTCCCATGTAAGTGGCTAGATTTGACATAGTGATGTAATTCACTCCTCCTAATTATAAAATGACATTGTAAACCAAGACACACTCACATTTGCTCCATTGTGATTTTTTCTTTTCCTACTACCTTTTGAATTTCCCATTTCCCGATTACCTGTAAATTAAAATTGAAAAGTAAATCAACAACAACAATAAGATGATAATAAATCAAATCATAATTGAGTTGAACAACTTACTGATAATTCTTGGCTATTCCGAAAAGAGTTGGTTGATGAATCACCAAATGTTATAGGAGATGCATGAGAATTTCGTCTGGCCTATTAAAAAATGATAAAAATGTAAACAAAATTTAGGGTTTAGAAATTAAAGGAGAAAAAAATGAAGAGTTGACGCTCAAAACCTTTTCTCCCCGTTAGTTGATGACTGATTGACTAACGGTAGCATTAAAATTGGTAGAAAATAATAAGTGGGTGACCAAAATTGATAGAAAATAATAAGTGGGTGACCAATTTTGATAGTGGTTAAATGTGGGTGACCAAATCTGAAAAATTGTAAAGTTGAGTGACCAAATGTGATATTATCCCTGTAATTAATTACTACTAATTAATGTGAAGAAACTCCACTATAAAAGCTGCAGTTTTTACATCAATCTTGAAAACAATATATACTACTACTAAATATTATAATTCTGGTAAATGAATAATAGCATAGGAGAAGGAGGAGGAGAAGCCAGCAATGGGGGAATGTTGTACCATGATGCATGTACAAGAGTCGAAGTTGTGTGTTGTTCATCAGAGAATTAATTACTTTTTTTTTTTTTTTTGGGAAATGAGTTGTTACTATTACTCACTTCTTTTCTTGAATATAAAGACACCAAATTTATTTACCAGGCAAAACCCAAAATACTGGCATTTCTTGCAGACCCAACAAAATTTATTACCGAAAATAAAACACCGCTAGCTTATTTTTGAAAGAAAACTCAGCAATTATAAAGATGAATATCTTCAAACTGGACTTCAAACTAAGCTGTTGTCCTTTTCTTCATATTTATATAATCAAGGAAATTAACTAAAAGTGAAATTAGAAATTAAAAAACTAGCAAGATCGAGGAAACCCCTTGGAAGCCTTGGCCAAGTTTTTTCACATAACTCGACGAACCAGACTCCAGAAGGAAGAAAAATCCAATTTTGTGCAAAAACCAAGTTTCATCAACTAAAACTCTAAATCATTCTCAATAACAACTACTCCCTCTGTCCACCAAAAGTGTGCTCACTTTTTTTTATACACGTTTTTAAAAAAATCATATTTTATTTATAAAGGATATATTTGGGATAACGAGTAAAGAATATATTTGGTAGATACTCAATCTTGTTATTAAAGTAAAAAAAATATTTAAAAGTGAACTATTTAAATAGAATAAACGTATTTTTTGTAGAGCTAAAAAAACAAGTGAGCACACTTTTGGTGGACGGAGGGAGTATTAAACAACAAAAACTAATCTATATATGAAAATCAAATTTTAGAATGTAGAAATTAAAAAAAAAAAACTATCGTAAACCCTATCTTACCTTTGTCTATGGAAGAGCAAGGAGTTGGGGCTGTAGGCGGCGGACGACACAGTGGTGGAGCCGTAAGCGGCGGCGGCCGGTGGCAGGCGGCGGTGGTGGCAAGTTTTCGCTCCAAGAGAGTTTTTTGAATTGTGGGTGAAGTTAAAACATTTGGTATTGTATATTAAAGTGATGAAATGGGAAAAAGTTATATGTGGTATTTCATTGGGGTGAACTCATATTTTGGGGGTGAAGTCATCTGGAGGGTGATCACATAATAAATGGGGGCACTTATCCGTGGCCAAATTGCAAACCCAAAACTAATTAATTAATTCAACCCATACTTCTTGGCCCAATAGATATTCTTCATGGCCCAACTTACATTCCTTCCAATCATCCTTCACTTTGGCCCATTGCATGCCCCTTCTCCTTCTTCAGAACAATTTAGTACTTTCTACCTCCTCAAGCTTATCCTCCGGCACTAAGCCCATAACACACCCATCTCATCCCCTACCATTTCTCTCTCTCTCTCTCTATATATATATATCATCAATTGCATTTCCAGAAAAGTTTAGAGTCTTCTATTTCACTGTATTTCCTAAACACTTGATAGTCTTCTAGGTATGATAAGATATTTCTTTCATAAGCTAACTTTTATTTTCTACTATATTTTCTTATGATATGTGGTTAAAATACAAGATTATTTGGAGGTGTTTTTGATTTTATGTGATTTTTTCTTTGAGGTAAAAATGCCCTATTTTTTGGTCAAGATTGTAAAAATTCCCTCACACACACCGCTTGCTTCGTTTTTGTAGCTAATTTTCGACTTACTGTGTCTTATCTTTCATAAGAATTTTACATATATTTGAATTTATAGTCTATTTTTAATAATTTTTCTAACAAACAAGTGTTTTTCTTAAATAGAAGTGTACTCTTATTTTTTTTACTTTTCAAATAAAAATAGAAGTGTTTTTCCATCGAGCTACTCCTTTCCCGGGGAAGACGGAGCGTGCACCAATCTGTGTTGTGGGGTCGACCGACGTCGTTGGCGTTCTGCAACTCCATTGTGAGAGATGAAGAGGGCGGCGACTGAAGACGAAGGGGTTTCATATTTTTTTTTTCGATTTCTGGTATTATTTTTTACGATTTTTTGAATCTGATTGCATTTTCTAGATTTTTGTTTCGCTTTTTCCGGCCAGATTATGGTTTCTGACGATTATGTTTTTGATTAGAGCTTTTTTATTTATTTATGCTAGAGACCAGTTGGAAAAAAATATTTTATAATTGGTGCAACTTATTTCGTAATTGATGTAAATATTTTCTTCCTTGATGCAAATAAATTCGTACTTGATGCATACAGTTTTGTTCGTTGATGCAAATCTTTCCTTAGTTGATCCAAATTATTTTTCCTAATTGAATCAAATTTTATTTTCGTAATTTTTTGTGATTTTGTGAGTTTTATATTAATTTCTGTATTTTTTGTGCATTTTTTTTTTGTTTTTGTTAATTAAAATTGTTTGTTAGAAAAAAATGAAAATTGGAGGAAGGTTGAAAAATAAATTGTGATTTTGTATTAATTTCTATATTTTTTGTAAATTTATTTTCGTATTATTGTGAATTTGTTGATTTTGTTAATTTATATTTATTTTTGTATTTTTCATGAATTTATTTTCGTATTTTTTGTTATTTTTATATTTTTTTGTTAATTAAAATTGGTCGACTAGAAAAAAAAAACGAAAATTATGTGATAATGAAAATTAAAATAATTGTGAATTTGTTGATTTTTTTTTTTGTTATTTTTTGATAATTTATGAAAGAAGGAAAAATTATAATTATAATGAATTTTATTGATTTTGTGAATTTTAAAATTATTTGCTAAAAAGAAATGAAAATTGAAGTTTTTATTAGGAGAGAGATGTGGGAAAAGTTGATAAAATAAGAAAAAGTTACCTTCTACACTATAAGAGAAAGAATGTAATCTTACAAGATATTTTGCACCTAAATGAAACTATTGAAAAAGGTAGCACCTAATGGTAATGACCCACTTCAAATGGCACTAAAATACAACTCCCCCATTATTATACTACTCCTATTATTTTATATTATGAAAAATAATATATTGAATATATTATTTATATTTTTGAGAAATTTTAATTATTTTTTATGTTATTTTATTTATAATTTAATATTATTATTAAAATTTTATTATATCTGTATATTTTTATTCTTGAGAATATATTATATTAATATTTTTATTAAATATAATTTTTTATTATTAATTAAGAGTATATTAATTTATTAATTATTTATTAAAAAGTTGATTCATTTGCTAAATACATGGATGTTGGAAGGAATGAAAATTTCATACTTTTGAGAATCACATTTTCATAAGGAATGATGATTCCATTTCATAAATCATATCAAGGGACAGTTTCTCATAAGGACATTTCACACATATATTTCATATAAAAAGACAACTTTTTTTTTAATTAAAATAAGGATAATGATGCGGCCAAAATATGTCGTCCTCGGAGATAACGACACGTGGATATGGGATGAATTAAATCCATCTTGTTATGAATACTGGTTTGGTGAAGGGGATTAATATACCCCTAAGCCCGGAGAGGGAAATCAGCATAATTGGGCTTTTGGCCCATATCTGTGGCCCAATTATTCTTGGGCCAAGTATTTCCAGCCCATGAGGGAAACTTAAGATCTGTTCTTGATGGATTAGGCCTAGCGAAAGAGTAAAAGCGAAAATATAGGGCTTGCATACTAGAGGGCGAGTCTTTGGGAAGACTGGAGAAAAAGTAGGGAGAAGAGGTCTCCCTCTCTCCCATGAAAAGGGCCAGGTATATAAGAGGTTAGTTGGATCATTTTATTTATGTTTTTATCTAGAATACACACTGAATTCACGAGAAATATCCGAATATTTGCTAGAATTTCCCTCGAATTGCAGGGAAATTCCTCTTTAATTCCCTTGAGAGTGATTCTGACTTGAGCGTCGGAGATTCCATGCCGGAATCCCCTCCGGCGTGTTTTTGCAGGTCATTCGCGGATTTTTTAAGAGGACTGTTCGTGGAGATTGTTGAGGATAAAGAACGATTTCAGCCTGTGATTCGTATTATCCATACAGGAACGTTCGATATCCACAAGCGTTATTTTTTGACGCAACAACTGGCGCCGTCTGTGGGAATCCGGGCTAGGACGTGAGGATTCCTGGAATTTTGAGATTCTCGTGATGCACACGAGATTTATTCCCAAAGAATCTTTAAGAAATTGTGGGAATTGATTCTATCTGCATCGATACTGCAAATTGCCACAAAAAGCTATCCAGAAATTCGCTGCCGGCGATGAAGCCGATCGCGTTTCGCGGCTCACCTTCCCGGCGCATAAACCTCATGTGGACTCAGGCTTCTACGAGTATTTCGGTCTCAGAGGAATCCAACTCGACCGAGTCGAAACCGGTTCACTCTCTTGCTCTTTCAAAGTGCCTTCTCGTCTCACTGATAGAGATGGGAAATTGGCGACGGGTGCGATTGCTAATTTAGTTGACGTAATTGGGGGCAGCAGTTATTCAAAAGGAGGGTAATCCAATGGATGTTACAGTAGACATGTCAATCTCCTATACTTCCGATGCCTATGTTAATGTAAGTTCTTCTTTTCAATAGTATTTCAGATAGCTGATAGTTAATCCTGTTGTTGGATTTGGTTGAACTTATGAAGTGTTCAATTGCTAGTCTCAGATCATGCTATTTGCCCTAGAATTATAATGATTCACTCTGAATGGGGACAATTTGTGGTGTTAATGCATTTTGTGTTTGATTAATTAAACTAATCAAATTTGATTATTCATTTATGCCGGGGAAATCCAATGTTATGCATACAACCAAAACCAATATACTTACGCTGAATTAAAGAAATTGAGGTAATGTGAATGCTGTGTTCACATCTTTATGTAATAATGTGTATTATAAAAATGCTTATGAGATCACTTCTGAGTTCAAGAATTTAAGCAGGAGAGTGTAATAAGAAAAGATGAATTATGCCTATTAATTGTTTGAGCTAATGCCTAAAAGAGAAGTAACCATTACTTGTTGACTAACTGATATTTTCATCTCTTATCGCCGTGTGTTTGTTATTTTGCTTCATGTTAGCAACTATTCTTCTTGTTGATTGGTTGACATTTTAATCTATTTAAAATAATGTGGGAAGCCCCAAGATCTTTTGTTCTGCATTGATCAGTCGTACTGATTTTATTTTGGTGACATTCACTTGATAAAATGTTACATTTTAACGAAGAACAATTACTACCGAATTATGAACGTGGGAGTTGTACACGTACGCTTGAAAGGTGTTTGGTATCATGTTGATTAGACTTACTGTCTCTTTGCTGAAATTTTCTGAAAAAACATGATTACGGAGTTTCGATGGAGATGAGCATTGTGTTTTGGATGAAAAATTATGTGCGAGGAACATAAGATGTTTTGAGAAAAATATTATTGAGCACTATGGACAACAGGAATGAATGATCACACATAATATATTTATACATGTGTATATAATAAAAGTTCAGTAATGAAATTTGAATGTTAATGGTGATTCATGTTGCTCACCATTTATATCTACTTGTTGGAACTTTTGCGAATGAAAATTGGGTATTTGACTTTTGAATTGAAAATTATCTTATCTCTAATAGTTGATTGTGTAATAATTATTCCTCGGTGGTCTATCTAACTGCTGCTAGAAACTACTTTTCGTTATTTAAGAAAACTATTTAAATCTGTTATGAGGTACAATAAGTAGTAATTTGATCATCTATACAGGGTGGAGAGTTAATCTAAACCTCGGTAAAAAATTGGCTGCTTTTGTTATGATCTATCACTAAGTGATGCGTTTTGTTGAGTGATTTTGGTGGACTTATCCTTTCATTTCATACTTTCATGGATGGTCGTTAATAAACCAATGTTATTACTTGAATATATCTATTGAATTTTTGTACAATTGAATACTCGTAATTAAAGAGGAATGCACAGAAAGATGAATTTCACTCTACAGAGGATGAAAGGACCGAAAGTTCATGCTTGAAAGCTCGAGGGAGGTATCTCTACTTTTCTTATGCACATAAATATTGCTTGAAAATGCACTAATGATTGATGAGCTAGTCATAATTACTTCCGAAAAACTAGTTCGTGTAAGAAATGTAAATCTAGCATGAGAACATGTCTTAAATATGATAAGATATGATTGGTGAGTTCAACTATCATATTACGCCCTCGATTTGATTCTCACTTTTGGGCAGGAGATAACAAAGATACGAAATGATAAGTTATTATGAAAAATTGCGCATTTGCTGAATTAAGAATGTTTATTGATTGCAAATGCATGTTTCTGAATATGATGTTAATTCTGTTTTTAACAAGCCCAAGAATCTAAGACATCCCATTACTTTGACTTGCTTTTGAGAATTAATTATATAAGCTTGCGGAAGAGCAACAATGTTTTAGGCGAAAGGAGAAGAATTTCGCTTCACAAAAAAGAGGGGGGAATGGATGCACTCAACCGATGCATACTTGGCAACTTAAGGGAGAACATTTGAGGAGGTCCAGCCCAAAAACCCTTAAGAACTCTGGGAGTGCTGAAAACGCAAGAGGTTCTGGAGGGATATTCCAGTCCCCGAGGGATGGCAGAGATATGAAGTATTCCAGTCCATGAGGGCTACCAGAGATATGAACATGAATTGACTAGGACCTAAGAGCCCAGGTCCGTGAGGGCTAGCAGAGATATGCTGAGTACATTAGTACCACTGGTTAGTACAAGTGTTAATTCTTGTAGATATTATTATGAGCATGTCTTTAAGAGATTGACATATATGATACGAGGCTACTCCTTTCCGTCGAATTAAGAATGGTCCCCTTAAGCTTACACGATTGATTTATGTAGATATTTTATAAATGGTATTGGAATTGAGAATTACTTGAAATCTTAGAAGCATGAGTAGGTGATTCATATATTGTGTATGATTGACATGTTTCTATACTTTAGATATGATTTCAAATTATAGATTGAGCTTATTCAGGTCCTTGAGATCAAAAAATGAAAAGAGTTACTTCTTACCTTTTTGACCTTTAAACAATGATATGTCTTGAGTTATGTCCTCGTTTAGGACCTTGAAGCTTGCATGTACTAGAAATACTCATCTATGATGAAACGTGGAGAATTGAATATTCATTTGAAGAGATTATTTGAGAGAGCATGATCCACTTTATTTATGATTTTTAGAGTGGAAGTTGATTTGATTTGTTTGTTCGATGCTATGAAGTTTTATTTTTGAGAAGATAATGAATTTTTAATATTGCATGAGATGATTCTTTTTTAGTGATGAAACATGATTTGAGCATTTTGAGGTACTTAAGGACCAGTAGCCCTAAGTAACTGAAATGACATGATTTGAGCGTTTTGAGGTATTTTAGGGCCAGCACCTCTAAATGAGTGAAATAATAAGCCTGAAAATTAGAGTTGATAAACAATGATCCCATGAGGAGGAGTTGGAGATTCTAGAGGTGCTTGAGTAGCCCGAGGGAGCAGGATTACAAAAGAGAATAAAGATTGAGTTCAGGGGAACCTTGGAGAACCCCCAGATTATTATAAGATTTGAGATCCTAAAGAGCGAAACCAAACAACGTTGAGAGGCTGGAGGTTCAGGAAAAGACCATGTGCAATGAAGCTAAACCTCGACCTGCTCGAGGAGCTGTAGACGTACGAGAGATATGCGCAACTGCGGAGACGAATATTGAGGTAACAAGGTAGTTCATATTACTTGTGATTTTTATGTTCCGATAGCCAAGAAATTGGTGGCTTAAGATGCTAAGACAAAGATGGAGAACACTTGACTGGTTATGAGGTCAACTTAGTATATCTGTGGGGCAATACCCCTGAACGACCAAGGGCAAAGACCATATCCCTGGAGGACTGAGAGTAATATCCCTGAAAAGGGGACAAAATAAACAACTTTTGGGAGAGTATAATCCCTAAGAACTCTTAGGAGTATAAACAACTTTTGGGAGAGTATAATCCCTAAGAACTCTTAGGAGTATAAACAACTTTTGGGAGAGTATAATCCCTAAGAACTCTTAGGAGTATAAACAACTTTTGGGAGAGTATAATCCCTAAGAACTCTTAGGAGTATAAACAACTTTTAGGAGAGTATAATCCCTAAGAACTCTTAGGAGTATAAACAACTTTTGGGAGAGTATAATCCCTAAGAACTCTTAGAAGTATAAACAACTTTTGGGAGAGTATAATCCCTACGAACTCTCAGGAGCGAAAAACACTCTAAGACCACGAGGCCAAGAGAAGTTAGAGAAAATTGCGAGGTTTACCTCACCCTGCGAGATTTATCTCACCCTGCGAGATTTACCTCACCCTGCGAGGTTTACCTCACCCTGCGAGATTTATCTCACCCTACCCTGCGAGGTTTACCTCACGCTGCGAGATTTATCTCACCCTGATTCGGGTGGAATTTACGCATTTTAGAGCCACATGTGAAGCATGTTTTTGGTGAGATTTCATTGATTTATGGTGTGAATATGATGATTTGAGCCAAAATGAGGGAAATGTTGTGTTTTGTCGATTTTGTAGGAAATACGATAGAATTTGGAGCAAAACACCAACCATACTTCATTGGATCAAAAAGAGGAGTGCACCATTGGATCCGGCTCGAAAAATGGAGTGGAATAGCAAAAATAATCGAGTCAATCGGAGGTCGGAAGCTCAAGATACGGAGGGACGAAGTTGGAGGACGAAAATGAAGACGGAGCCAAGACGAAACATTGGCCCGGCCGGGCCACATCACCCGCCCGGCCGGGTGGCCGAGCACAAGTTTTTGGCCATTTACGAAGTTTTGGCCCGGCCGGGCGGCATCACTCGCCCGGCCGGGCGGCCGAGAAGCCCAATATGCCCCCAAGTTTACGAAGTTTCCGCCGGGCCGGGCGGCACCACTCGCCCGGCCGGGCCACTCAGCCCCTGTTTCTATTTCTTCTCGGCCAACACTCCATTTTTAAGGGACCAACTTGCAAATATCACACCCAAACCCTACCCCAACACTATAAATACACCACTTCTTGAATTTCATACGATCTTACCTATCCTTCAAGCAACACACAATCACACACACTTGGAGGTTTTCCATCATCTACTTCTGAATTCTCCACCAATTCATGCAAGGAGGCCACCACTAGCTTGGGAATTCAATTCCTCACCACACCATAGTCTAAGCTTTCTTTTATTTTCATTTTTTATCGCTTTGATCTTTGTTTTGATTGTAATTCAAACATGTGGTTGATTGGCTAGAACACTTTTGGTTCTAGGGCCTTGTATATACTTTTGATGATATCTATGGATTAATATTTGTTTAATTGGTATTTGTGTGGCTTAATTATATTTGAATGCTTGGTTTTTGTTGCAAAGCATGTCATTATGTGTACAATGGTGATGTGTTGATCATAGTTAATTGAATTAGGTTGAGAAATCTAGTTTGGTTGATTGATTGCAAGCATTTGACCTAATTTTATTATGAGATTGAAAGATGATCAATGATTAGGAAGATGTGTGATGATCTTAGGAGCTTGATTGGGTCTTATTGTGTAATTTAGGTAGAGATACTAAGTTGTGTAGTATTTCCTTTGAATTACTTGGATCGAAATGACTTTTAATTCATTATGTTGTGATCAATCTTATAGACAAGGCATGAACACCATTTGAATAAGCATTTAACCATAGATGGATTCACTAGTAGTGCATGTGCTCTAGGACCTACCTTCTCTTAATTGAGTTACATCCATTTTTACTTTCGTTTCTTGATTCGTATGCTATTTGATCGATTTCGTCTTTGCTCTTTATTACTTATTTGTGACACTTGGTAGGTAATTTTAGAGTAAACCATCATATTAAAATTATCGATCACGTCTACTTAGAACTCGACTAGCAAACTACCCTTTTACGCTTAGCCTCCTTGTGGGATCGACCTCGTGCTTATCACGCTACAATAGACACCGTACACTTGAGGTTGTTTATTTAGTGTTTCATAACACGTGAATCACACCCTGCGAGATTTATCTCACCCTGCGAGGTTTACCTCACCCTGAGAAATTGCGAGGGTTATACAAACCTCACCCAGAGAAATTGCGAGGGTTATACAAACCTCACCCAGAGAAATTGCGAGGGTTATGCAAACCTCACCCTGAGAAAACGAGTGGGTTCCGATGAACCTCACTCTGAGAAAATGCGTAGGTTTAGACAAACCTCACCCTGAAAGATTGCGAGGTTTATACAACCTCACCCTGAAAAATTACGAGATTTATACAAACCTCACCGAGAGAGATAGCGAGGTTTATACCAACACACGAAGATTCGAAACAAACCTCAACCGAAAAGGAAAAACTTAAAGTTATGTGATTAAAGATCTTCATCCCTGATAATCTCTAAAGCTAGGGGGAGTAGGAGCTATGTGGAAATTCTAAAAGTATCATAAAGTATGCATGTACCCCAGAAGAAGGTAAAATAAAGCGAGACAACTAAAACCATTCAAAACTAGGGATATATGACCCTAACTCTCCATAGAAAAACTCAGAGGTATAAAAACAGGATCAAAGTTTCTTACAATCGGAGAATGACCACAAGGCCGAGGGGAATTTGAGAAAGGCATATGAAGAGAAAAGAAACAAGAAAAGTTATGGAGAAGACTAACAAAAGCCTTAATTGAATGCGCTTAAAGACATACTTTCCAGGGTTATACAACATGCTTCCTGAAATTGGAAAATGATGGTGATCAGGTCGAGGAAACATTTCGCTTAATTCATCTTATCTTCTCTTCATACTCTCATAAAATTACGAACACTTTTACGAGAGTAGGGGGGAGTAGTTGATGCGGCCAAAATATGTCGTCCTCGGAGATAACGACACGTGGATATGGGATGAATTAAATCCGTCTTGTTATGAATACTGGTTTGGTGAAGGGGATTAATACACCCCTAAGCCCGGAGAGGGAAATCAGCATAATTGGGCTTTTGGCCCATATCTGTGGCCCAATTATTCTTGGGCCAAGTATTTCCAGCCCATGAGGGAAACTTAAGATCTGTTCTTGATGGATTAGGCCTAGCGAAAGAGTAAAAGCGAGAATATAGGGCTTGCATACCAGAGGGCCGAGTCTTTGGGAAGACTAGAGAAAAAGTAGGGAGAAGAGGTCTCCCTCTCTCCCATGAAAAGGGCCAGGTATATAAGAGGTTAGTTGGATCATTTTATTTATGTTTTTATCTGGAATACACACTGAATTCACGAGAAATATCCGAATATTTGCTAGAATTTCCCTCGAATTGCAGGGAAATTCCTCTTTAATTCCCTTGAGAGTGATTCTGACTTGAGCGTCGGAGATTCCACGCCGGAATCCCCTCCGGCGTGTTTTTGCAGGTCATTCGCGGATTTTTGAAGAGGACTGTTCGTGGAGATTGTTGAGGATAAAGAACGATTTCACCCTGTGATTCGTATTATCCATACAAGAACGTTCGATATCCACAAGCGTTATTTTTTGACGCAACAGATAATATTGATGATAAATATACTAATGTACCCCTCTAGTTAATTAATTAACGAAATGCAATTTTAGTTAATTAGTCAAATATTAATAAAATTAATTATGTACACAAAATCGTTAATTAGGTAAGGGATTATCTTTCCAAATTTGAAAATTTAATTAAATCACAAAATTACATATAATTAATAATTCAACCTTAAAAAAGGAATTCTGGAAAATAATCTCAAAAATATCGGTAATTTATTATCCTATCAAATTCAAAAAAAATTTAACTTTCAAATCTTTCATATTCAAATAGATTTTTTTAATATCTTATCTTCACAATCAAATAAATTTTTCTAATTTCTTCTCTACCAATATAAAAGAAACATAAATTTCAAACTTAAAATCCATCTACATTATTAAATTTTATGACATATCATGGAAGATTACAAATATCAACTGATTCATTTGATTTACAAGATTCATAATTTTATTAATAAATATATTTTAAACATTTTATTTTCTCAAAAAACATTTAAGAAGAAAATAAAATATAGCATTAAGAAGAAGATTTTGAAAAGATAAAATCAACTTTTGCATATACATTATACAAGCTAATCTTTCTCCCCTCTAGTTCACTTATTTCATTCTCTTTCACATATTTTATTAGAATGAATCGAAAGACAATAATCACACTCTTCACATCATCATCGAATAGGAAAAATAACTTCATCTAATTTTACATGAAAATAGAGATAAGATATTAGAAAAATATATTCGAATTTGAAAGATTTGTATTTATTTTTAAAATATATTAATAAATTTTAATTATTTATTTTAAATTATAATTGATTATGTGTATAATGATTTAGTGACAACTTACTAATCTGGTTATGTAAAAAACCAGATGTTGGTTCTATAAAATTACCCTATATAGATATGAAAACATATATGCAAAAAATTCTTACGTATTCTTACTGACATATGCAAAAATATGTTGCATATAATTTTAAATACGTAATAATATGCAATAGAACAATATATTTGTAATAAAATGTTTTAAAATATTAATTTTATTTTAAAAAATTCATATAGAATATATAATTCTATAATTACATATCATTAGTGATATGGATGATTCTTTGAGTTTGAACGGGTAAATTTAAATCTAGTGTTGGTGTGATGTGATACAAGTTATTATTTGGGTTTGAACTGGTCAATATAATATTATATTATAAATGAAATTAATAATATAATATTACTTCTCAGTTTAGTTATATCTGCATGACAAAACATAAATAATTTATAGTTTTGGCTTCATAAAAAAGGGGAAAATTGTTGGGATATTCATCCAGCCCCTAATCTGATTGCATTTAATGTTTTAGTTTTGATGGCCAAAACCAGATCAGTAGAGTACATGTTAGATAGATAATTTGTAATCTTTTTTTTTTTTTTGAATTACATTAAATACCCATCCCTTTTTTTCCCCTCCCCATGACTCGAACCCAGAATCTAAGGCCTAGGTAGTGGTGCTCTAACCACTTGAGCTATCCCACTTTGTCAGATAATTTGTAATCTAGAACTAAGTTTCCTAAGTTGAGTTATAAAGCTTAGAAGTATTGTACGTGTATAAATCTACTCTACTCATTAGTAAATTCAGATCTAAAGGATGTTGTATGCCTTGTGGACTAAATGATCTATATGATAGTCTGCATTCAAGGTTCAGAAGACAACCCAGCAGATATGAACTCGTCTGTATCTTGTTTAAGTAAGCCTTAATGAGCATTCAAGTCGAAGCACACCTACATAATGTTTATGACATTTAGCATTTATGAATAAAGCACCTACACAAGTGTTTGCTCATTTATGACTAACTAAGTCAGATGATAAAGGCATGTAAAATAGAAGACAAAGAGAATGTCAGATTAAGTTCTGAATTGCTCTAACAGAAGTAGACAACTACCAAGCTGATGTGGACAAATAAGATATCAACACGAAGCTATGAAGTTGACAGCTTAGTAGGTCGTACAAGAAATCTGCAGAAGAAGTACGGAGCATTTAATGTACATTACCTGTTGAGGTAATATCGTACCAGAAAACCTGCAAACACTATTCCTATGAAGATGACGACCCTACTTAGAAAGATTTGTTGCCATAGCTAGTTCTCACCAACGACTAGTTTTTTAAGCACAATTCTCTCTATAAATACAACACTTGTTCTTTGGAACAAGGTACCGGAAACCCTTCAAGCAAGAACTCTCTCTCTGCGTTTATAGTTGATATCAAGAACAACAAAGTCTGAGAAATACTTAAGTGTCGAGTTCTTTAGAGCCAGCAAATTTTTTTATCCTTAGTGCTGTAAGTTTCCGATCCTAAGCCTGCATAAAGATTCCTATCTTTAGTGCTTAGATTTTAGTTGGTTATAGACACATTCTATTATTTGTTCTTAAACATTGTAAAGGTTGTTTGTTACCTCATCAACAAACAGATCCGAACCTCGGAAAGTACTTGAGGTTCTTGATCGAAAGTCTTCTCTTGGGACTATAAAGAAGCAAGATATTGAATTTCTCTTTCTGATTAGAGAGAGTGGGCGTAGGATATTGAGATCCGAACCAATATAAACTTCTGTGTTCTTATTGCTTATTTTACTATTCAACACTCATATTCTTTATTGTCCACACTTGTACAAAAACATTGTTTTAGAAGTCATTGTTTCAAAAGGTTTTCATAAAAGACCCACGAGTCTAAACACGTAGGGCCTACACATTTCCGCACTCATAGCTTTTAAGATAGCTTTCAAACTGATCAACTCAATTCAGCAATCAGGAAGGCTGTTATCTTAATCTGCTATAACACCTTAGCACTCTACAGATCAGAACACCTTATCTACATACATACGACTGAGTATATAACTCATCTGATCCGTCTCATCTAATCTTAAGTCTCAAAAAAGTTTTAAACACCTGACAGTCTATTCACCCACCCCTCTAGATTGTCACCATACTCGTTTTGGGACCAACAAAGGGATCAAAACTAGAAGATTTCATGGAGAAAGTGCTTTGTTTTGTTATTTTCTCTCAAAACAGGAACCAAGAGACATTGAGGAAGCACTTCAAGACACAAACTGGATCATTGCTATGCAAGAAGAACTTAACCAGTTCACCAGAAATGAAGTATGGGAGCTGGTGGATAGGCCAACTCATTAAGATGTCATTGGAACCAAATGGGTGTTCAAAAACAAGAAGAATGAGAATGACATCATTGTGAGAAACAAAGCAAGATTGGTGGCCAAAGGATACTGTTAATCTGAAGGGATTGATTATGATGAGACCTTTGCACAAGTGGCAAGACTTGAAGCAATCAGACTATTCCTAGCCTATGCAGCTCACATGAGATTCAAGGTGTATCAAATCCCCCAGGCTTTGAAGAAGGAAACAAGGTGTACATGCTAAATAAGGCTCTATATGGATTGAAAGAAGCACCAAGAGCCTGGTATGATACCTTATCACAGTTTCTATTAGATCATGGTTTTGTCAAAGGCACTGTTGACAGAACCATGTTCAGAATCTATGAAGGGGATGATATTTTGTTAGTCCAAATCTATGTGGATGACATTATATATATTTGGATCTCCAAATGAGAAAATGTGTGAAAAATTCTCAAAACCCATGCAAAGAAAATTTGAGATGTCCATGATGGGATTGATGAATTTCTTTTTGGGACTTCAAGTCACTCAATCAAAGAAAGGAATTTTCATCAATCAAGCCTAGTACACAAAAGGACATGATCAAGAAATTTGGATGTTCAACAAGCAAGCCTGTCAGAATTCCAATGAACACCAATTGGAAGATGGATTTTGATGAAAGTGGAGTACCTACAAACACCACTGAATATAGAGGAATCATTGGATCCCTAATATATCTCACTGCAAGCAGGCCTAATATCACATTTGCAGTTGGTGTGTGTGCAAGATTTCAAGCAAATCCAAAGAAAGGTCATCTAGAGGCTGCAAAGAGGATTCTAAGATATCTCAAAGGGACTGAGAATCTTAGATTATGATATCAAGCTGATGATAACATTGAGCTCACTGGGTACTTAGATGCTGACTATGGAGGATGTAGAATTGAGAGAAAATCCACTTCTGGAACATGTCAATTCTTGGGAAGCAAGCTGATCTCATGGTTCTCTAAGAAGCAGAACACAGTTGCAACATCAATAACTGAAGCAGAGTATGTAGCAGCTGGAAGTTGTTGTGCTCAGATACTTTGGCTCAGACAACAACTAAGAGACTATAAAATCATCACCAATGAAGTTCCTATTTTCTGTGACAATAATAGTGCAACTGCTATTTCACAAAATCCAGTTCTTCACACAAGATGCAAACATGTTGATATAAAAAATCACTTCATAAGGGATCATGTGGAAAAGAAGGATATCAAGCTTGTCAAAATTCACACTAATAAGCAAAAAGCTGATATCTTAACTAAGCCATTAGCTGAAGCAAGATTTCTGGATCTTTCAGCAGAGTTGGGCTTACTTGATCCAGGAATGATGGAAAAATGAAGAAGGAGGCACAAATGAAGGGGGAAGTTCATGCAAATGAACTTCAGTGAAGTTTTCCAACCTCACTGAACCAACTCAACTGAAAGAAGAATTCAGACAAGTTATTCAACAAACTAGTCCCCTTGCCTTTCAGGACATTTGGTCAGGATGGTTGACCTTGTGGGACCCATTCAGCAACCTTGAGACCCACTCAGGTATTTTGGTCAGACCATTTGACTAAAATAAAGGCAGATCACTTATCAGGACATTTGTCCGATTTGATAAGGTGATAAATGCTATTTTTAGCATTGATTAGACATTTAAATGAATTTTTGGGAAAAGAGTAACCTATTTTTAGGATGTCGTGTGATTTTCAAATTATAGCCCCCAAATGGTCATTCCAGCATTAAATGCAAAAATCCTTTAAGATTGCATTTATTACTGAGCCTCTCATCAAAGCCATTGATTATCATCAAACCTACATCTAACGACTCAAACCCACTACCCCACTTTATCCACCGTGCACAAAGAATTCCTTCCTTCTTAATTCTTTTGTCCAACGGTTAACAAAATCACAGTGATATATATAAACCTTTCAGTTTTTAACCTCATTTTTCACGCACAAAATTCCCAAACCCTTAAGAAAATTTCTGAAACTCTTTCGAACCTTCAAGTTCTTTCAAACCTTCTTACCAACTCACATACTTTCACCTTCACCTTACTCCCAGATACATCCATAGCACCAAAACTGAAAAGAGAGGAGCTAGTTAACTTCAATGATCCCTCATTGGACATTGATTTTAATTATCTCACCAACTCCATATCATTATGGTTTGAGAAACTGGTAGCTTTCAATAGTGCAGATGAGGAAGTACATCCAGTTCTCAAGTGGCTTAGAGATGCAGGCCTGGAGCAGTTTCTTGGGACCAAGCCTGATTCTTGCTTGGATCCATGCATGGCAGAATTCTTTGCCTACTTTCAGTGGAAGGGCAAGAATGGTGATGTTTGCACCAAACTCACCTATGCTAAAGAGGGAGAAGATGTAGAATCTCAACACACCATAATCTTCACTTCAGAAGATTTGGACTCATGTTTTGGATTGCCTTCAGAGGGAAGGAATCCTGAGTTATACAGAGAAGGTGAGGAGCAAGAATTCTCAAATGATTGGATGATAGTTCCTCAAAAGCTAACAAGTGCCCAGAATAAGAAAACTTTAAAGAAGAGGTATGAGCATCTATTTGACATTGTTGTTAAAAGACAGCTTAGTCACTCAGGAAGTGTAGAATAGATGAGTATGCCAAAACTTAGGGTAATGGCTGATATCATTGACTCAGCTGAAAAAGGAGTCAAGTTTGATTGGAAATCATTCATCTTGGGGAAAATGATGAATGAGAAATACAAGTTCAAGGAGAGAGCACACAATAAGGTTGTAGTGGATGGCAAAATCCAGTACTGCAAAAGAGCAAGCTTGCTCTTGGAAAAGTTTGCCCACTACACTCATCTCCAAATCAAAGCTAAGCCACTTCCTACCTAGAAAGTGATGTTCAGAAAACTCTCAAATAAAACTGAGAAAAGAAAACAAAGTGTTGCAGCAAAACAAACAATGGTGATTGCATGTGTTCCAAGATCTTCTCCAAGAAAGAGGAAAGCTCAGCCCACAAAAGCCCCATAAAAGATGAAGAGGATGAAGCAAATCCTAAGTGATTCCTCACCTGAAAGTGCTTCTCAGAGTGGTGGAGACACTTCAGCTGAGATGGACAAAATTGAAAGAGAGGGGGTCAACCCTCCTGAAGCTGGTGAAGAGAGATTGTCCCTATACAACCTAAAGTTGTTACTGAGCTCAGAGACATTGAGAAACCAACCAGAGCTGAAAGAAGAAAGAGTATTGTTAAGACTTCTGAAAAGAAAAATTGATGGAAGAGGATAAATAGAAGAAAGAGTTCTTCAAGGAGATTAGACAAGCAAGTAGGTCTAACTCCAAGTCAAAGTCAAAATCCAAAAGTCCTGAAGCCAACTCCCCTGATATTCAATCTTAGAGAATATCACCAACTTTTGGATCCCCCAAACCTGAAGAGGAAGAGTGCAAAACTACTGAAGATGCCCCAATTCTTCCTAAAAATACTTACTCTCCTGAAGGTGCTCATGATAGAGGAGCAATTGATGTATTGGCTGACCTTGCTGATGAGCAGGAAAAGCAGTTTTCCCCACTTGACCCAAGATTGATTTCCTACGCCAATCTGCTTGAGAATGCAATTCTTGAAGGTGATCAATCTACCCTGCCCCATATCCAGCCCATTCCAATCAACCTTTCATCTACCCCCTCAGGAACATTGCTCTCTACAACAACTGAGTCTCAATTTATCCCAATTTCTCCCTAACCGAACTTATCTGAATCCCAGCCCAACCTTTCTGAATCCAAGGCCAACTCTTCTGATGACAACAATGCTGATGATGATGATGATGATGATGCAGAGGAGTATACATATTAAGGGATGTTAAGGCAGATTGCAAGGGCAAATGTTGATCAACTTTATCTAGGGTTAAAGGATTATCCCAGATTGCAGCAGCAGTTCTATGATCTCAAAGCACTTGTTGAGATCAAAGATAGAACAATAGTGGAAATAACTCAGGCTATTAAGGACAAGAGAGCAAACTGGTGGCAGATTGAAAAGAATAGGCTCCTGCACTTTGCAAATGTCAAAAAGACAAGTGTACTGACCACTGAAGCCTTGTTCTGCACAATTGTGCATGAGAAAGTGATTGCTGAAAGAGAGAGAATTGCTAAGGGGATCAAGCACCCTGACAATACCTCAAATGATGCTAATGATGATGACAATGATGATGAAAACACCAACCCCAAACCTCCTGGACCCAATCCTGCAAAGGTACATTACTTGACTTACCCTTCAATTAAGGACTCTGAGCAATCGGAAGTGTTGACCAAAGATAGTGACACAGTCAAAGAGACATTGGCTAAGGATGGTTCTTCTGAGCCTGAGGCACATCTGAACAATGCTGAGACTTCCATATGAGAGGCTAGTTTGATTAAATCCTCATCAGTGTCAGGAGAGTTGGACACTGACCGGCCTTTAATCATTTAGGATGACTTAGTGGACTTGGGTAGCCAAGTATTGTGATCTCCCAACAACTGCACTCTGTGCATCCTATTGAGGATATGGAGGTGTCAGGATTAGGTCAAGAAGGAGTTGAAAAGGATGATAGTTTTGAAAAATCAGAGGGAGTTGATGGTGAGTGTGAGATCATAGGTAGTGTGAGTGCACCACCTACAGAGGGAGATGTAGTTAAAATGTTGGATGAAGCCCAACATGAGAGTCAGGTTATTCTTCAAGTCAAATCTGAACTTGATGAATCCCTTGGTGAAAGGAGGTCTGACTTTGCTGTGTGTGAGAATTTATTATCTGAAAAAGAAGAAAAGAAACAATTTGAGGGTGGTTTACCTAACCCTTTCTGTTTTGCAGATACTGAAGCTGTCACACTTGATCAATTTTTTGCATCCGATACCTTGACTTATATTCCAGTCAACACTGATGTTGACCTTGAAGCCATTTCAGCAAATATGACCACCTTGTCTAAAATATATTTTGAACAAGCCAATGCCACTGAAGCAGGACTGCAACTTGATTCACAGACTGCCACATCCATTGAGGCCCAGTAAGGCAAATTGGACAATCGGGTCAGGGAAGTTGGGAAGGCCCATGCTGAAACTTCAGACATTTTGGATGGTCAAGGAAGGACTCTTGCCTCAGTGGAGATGAGGCTAACAGGTTTTAAAGAGGTCATTTTGCCAACTCTTGATGCCAGGATCAGTGGAGTTGAGACTGGACTGCAAACAGTCTCCACTGAAGTTACAAAAGCCGAAGAAGCTATATCCAAGTTCACAAAAGTTATGGAGAAAGAGCAGAAGGGCTTGGCCAATAGCTACAAACATAATGTGCTGGCATTGAAGAGGACAATCAAAGATGCATTAAGGCAAAGACTGAAGCACAGAGAAAGAAGGCAGAAGAGTTGAGATCTGCCATGGTCAAGGAAGCTGCTGAAAAGTTCACCCTTGAACTTATGACCAAGGTCTCTGATCAGGTTGTGAGTAACCTCACTGATTTGCTGCAAGCTAAGCTTGATCAATCCTTGAAGGCCACCATGGATGAGATTGTTGCCCAAAAGATAAAGCCAGTTCATGCTTTCTTAAGCATGAGTGATGACAAAATGCAGAATATACATGATGAAAATGTATATCTCCTTCAAAAGATCAAGTCCCTCAACCTAGCTCAGACTCAGCTCTCCATCACTATCATTGATTTGAAGCCCCAGTGTTTTGATTATGCCAAAAACCGGGAAAGAGCAAGGGCCAGAGGTGACTTAAAGATTGGTGAGCCCAAGGGGAAGGAAAAGATGCCTGAAGTTGAAGAAGAAGAAGAACAGGGAAAAGGCAAAGAGCCTATGAGCATTGAAAATCTGACTGAAGAAGAGCAAATTCAGATTGCAGTAAAGAAGTCCATGGCTTCTGTGTTGAAAGATCAGGCCAGATATGAGCAAAGTCTTGGAGGAGAGTCAGCTGGATTGGATCCTAAGGAGAAGGACATTCCAGTGAGGGGGAAGGTTTCTAAAGTTACTGGAAGAAAAAGAAAGGAGCAAACCTTCACCTCTTTCCAAACAAGCCTGACTTTACCTGCAGAATTTCAATCTAAAGAAGAGCCTCAAGTCAAAAATTCAAAGAGATCCAAAAAGGCAGTCAAGTTGCCTGAAATTCAAGAAGAAGAAAAAGAAGAAGATGCTTAAGAAGAAGTGCAAGACAAAGATCCTGAAACAAGGATACCCAAACTTGCTGATGATCTATCCAAGTTATTTGAAGAGGGTTTTGGTAAAGACCCTGAAACTCAAGAGAAGCTAGCTCTTCAAAGAGCTAAGGAGAGGATGGAACAGTTGGTGGAAGCCAACAAAGCAAGAGATGTTAGGAGGGCAAACTTCAAAGCTCCAAGGAGAAGATCTTCATACAGAAGGCTAAAACCCCAACTATTGCAGAGATGGGATACTCAGTATCCACACCATGATAAGTGGGTGCCAATTCAGCTAAATGATGAGTGGGAAGAGTCCAAAAGGAGATTTGTCTATGATTTCTATGTCATAGGCAAATGGCTTGGTGAAAATGTGGAAGAAATTTTTTCCCAATTTATGTTTGACAACTACAGGGAGTTGTATCAGAAGTTGTTTGCAGCAGCTGACATATCAAGGGTAGATTTCAAGGCACCAGGTCCCATTGTGTACATTCCTCCCAAGTTCAGTGGGAACTTAATTGATGAGCAGAAGATTCTGGAGGAGTTAATCTCCATTATGATGATGGAGAAGCTAAAGTTTGGACCTAAGGGGACAAATCAGGAGATTTGGGAGTTAACGAAGAGAGTGTGGGCTCAGTATGGCATTGCCCCACAAGATGTTGGCTCCTTCTGAATGGATAAGTCTATTCCCCCTTACCCCCCCTTTATCATGTTGTTATTTGTTTCTGTTTTTCACTATCAGCATAGTTAGGCCTTTGAAAATTTTCTGAATTGTAATGCTTGATCATATATGAAAAGGTTAACTATTTTATATTAAGAGATAACAACTCATTATCTCATCGAACTTGACCTAACCTATGTTACTTGATTTATTATTGTGCTAACAGTTTATTTCAGGGAGTTTGATTGAATCATCATCTCTGAAGACTAGATTAGTATAAGTTAAGTCACATCTGTAAATAGGTTTTGGCATCATCAAAAAGGGGGAAATTGTTGGGAAATGAATTGATTTTGATTAAGATACCAAAACCCCTGAATGATGATAGTCAGTTTAATTGAGAAAGAATAGTCAGTCTAGTTATCTCAGGATAGTTGAGACAATTTTAAAATTATGCCTATGTCTAGAATCTCAATAATGTTGGGATCTTAGTTATTCAGGATAGTTGTCCAAGTTGGAATGTTAGGCAGCTTAATAGAAATGCCTAAGTCTAGAATCTCAGTAATGTTGAGATCTTAGTTATTTAGGATAGTTGTCCAAGCTGGAATATTAGGCAACTTAATAGTTTTGTCTTTAACTCAATTTACTGAACACATGAAGACAAAGTTACTGAAGTGGACAACATGATTGAATGCACAAGGCACAATCAAGAAACCTGATCTGCTATTAAACCAGCAATGATAAGAGTTGCATCAGATCAAGATGATATGTTGAAGATCAAGTGCATTAAAGGCTTCTACCACAAGAGACAACATTAATGAAGTATTAAAGCCATCAAGACTTCGAAGCATTAAAGACTGAAAAAAACTTGAATGAATTGAAGAACATACTACCTACAATAAAAGGTGTTCAGAAAACTTGTCTAATCTAACCGTTGGTGAAGTACAAGCTCTGACACAATCATTCTTTGAAAATGTGCAAGCTTAGAAATTGACACAAGTCTGCACAGCCGCATATTTCAGAAGTCAACACCATTCATTCAAGAAACCATTAAAGAACCTTCTATACACAGTGGATAATATAAGGATATTCAAGTAGCCGTTTCAATGAAGCTGCAAATAGACAATTTGAATATCTATCTCTCCAACGGATAGATGATCAAATTGATCTATAAATACAGAAGTGGTCCAATAATTCAAGTATCCAACTATCTGCTATAAAACTATTATCAAGCATTCAAGGAACAAAACCTTACAACTTAGAATCCCAAGTTTCCTGATCAGTTCTAGCTAAGCCATCTTGTAAAATCCAAGCTTAGCAAAGAGATATCATATCCCTTTACACTGTTCCTATTGTAAATGATATCTCACTTAGTTGGAACCAAACCTCAAACCCTTACCTCTTAAGTGAAGTAGTGTTTGTTGTAAAAGTGAGGAGTTAAGAGATGTTAAGAGAAAATACAACTTTAACTCAAAGAAGTTGAGCACTAGGACTCAGATTTCCTAGGGATCAAAACACTACGGATAATGTTGTTGATCAGTGCACCTTGGCACTATAAAACAAGCTAATTCCAGGTGTTAAGGAATTATAATTTATGTGGTCACTGAACTGATCCATTTCTGAAAAGCATACTTGTGTTTATATAAAAGTTTATTGTGAGAATGACTAACAATGCAGTTCCAGGAGATGCAGTTGAGACCATCAACAACATGGGTCCCAACCAAGTAAATCACATTTCTAATCACAAGGTGCCAATATTCTCGATTGAGAACTATGTGTTGGGATATGAATATCCTTAGTTTAGTTTTGATAAACCAAATCAAACATGTAATAGGATAAGTTGTATTGTATAGACAACTTTATTATACATCTTGTAATAGATAGGACTCTGGTTAGAAGAGAAGACATGCCAATGCTCAAGAAGAGAAGAGAAGACCAAGACCAGAAGTCTCCTGATAAGATGAGTTAAACTCATCTTATAGGATAAGAAGAGTAAGAGTAAGATGAGTAGAAGTCTTCTTACCAGCAGAGTAGAAGTCTTCTTACAACCAGCTGAGTAAAGACAGCAGAGTAAAGACAGCAGCTGAGAAGAAACAACAGCTGAGTAAAGGCAGCAGAGTAAAGACAGCAGCTGAGAAGAAACAGCAGCTGAGAAGAAACAACAGCTGAGTAAAGACAGCAGAGTAAAGACAGCAGCTGAGAAGAAAAAACAGCTGAGTAAAAGGCAGCTAAGTATAGACAGCAGCGGGGTAAAGACAGCAGCTGAATAAAAGACAGCAGAAGCTTAAAAGAAAGATCAGATGAGTACCCAATTAAAGGAAGGCCAATCAGAGTTGAAGTCAAGGATTGACAAGATACGCACAAGAAAGGAAAGTCAAAGATATGATTGAAATTACATGACTATGGTAATATTCAATCATATCATATCATATCAAGAGATTGCCAATTCCTCAATTAGTGGAGTTTTGAATGCCATCATCCAACGGTAACATTCAAACTCAACACTATATAAATGAGTTCAGTTCTTACATCATTTGGAGAGAAGAGGTGTGAGATGCAGAGGTCGAGCAAAGGTCATAAAGTCAAGAAATAAGAAGAGCTCAAGAAGATCGTTCATGAAGATTCAACAAGCATCACCTCATCCCCAGTGAGTGAACTCATACCATCTAAGCCAGTGCATCCACTCATATATATCCATAGCTTAGAGAGAATTTCTCAATCCTAGCATGAGGCTAAAACAGATTGTAAGGGAAATTCTCACCTAGTTCATATACACAAAACCCACCTTCTACCATAAACCCCTAGAAGCCAAGTTGAGTGTTCATCACTGTAAAGAGTCCAAGTGCTCTATATCACTTGTGGAGTGCAAGTGCAAGTGCTTACAATCACTTGTGGGGAAGTGCAAGTGCTTACAATCACTTGTGGAGACCGTAGCTGTTAGGACGGCTCAGATCTCAAAGTCCTACCCTTGGGACTATAAAGGTCAAGGCCCTTGTAATTTTGGGTAAATTAAAGGGATTAAACATCAGGTTAGGACGTGAGAGTGGACGTAGGAACGTATATCCGAACCACTATAAATCAATGTGTTATTTACATTCTGCACTTTACATTTCAAGTCTTTACATACATATTTGTGCATAAAATGTTTTACACACTGTATTTATTAAATAGACGAGTATAATATTTATGGGCACCCTACAATTCCGCACTTAACTCCGATAAGTAATTAATCAGTCGACTAACTAGTCCTAGGCCCCTAGTAAAATCAGCGGACTAGTTACTTTGAAGAGTTAGTTTATTTTCCACACAATCAGCAGACATCAAGTCAGCTGATCTTACACTCGTCTCAGGGACCAACACTATGATTTCTGAAAGATTAGAATGAGAGCTCATCTTGCCTGCCAACATGATGAGATGCTAAGGGTCATCACATTTGCAGGTTGAGTGTGTGTTAGATTTCAAGAAAATCCAAAGGAGGGTCATCTAGAGGCTGCAAAAAGAATTCTAAGATATCTAAAAGGGATTGAGAATCTTGGATTATGGTATCCAGCTGATGATAATATTGAGCTTACTGGATACTCAGATGCTGACTATGGAGGATGTAGAATTGACAGAAAATCCACTTCTGGAACATGTCAATTCTTGGGAAGCAAGCTAATCTCATGGTTCTTTAAGAAGCAGAACACAGTAGCAACATCAACAATTGAAGGAGAGTATGTAGCACCTGGAAGTTTTTGTGCTCAGATACTTTGGCTTAGACAACAACTAAGGGACTACAAAGTCATCACAAATGAAGTTTCTATCTTTTGTGACAATAATAGTGCAATTGCTATTTCACAAAATCTAGTGCTTCACACAAGATGCAAACATGTTGATATCAAGCATCATTTCATAAGGGATCATGTGGAGAAGAAGGATATCAAGCTTGTCAAAATTCACACTGATAAGCAAAAAGTTGATATCTTAACAAAGCCATTAGCTGAAGCAAGATTTCTGGAGCTTTTAGCAGAGTTGGGCTTACTTGATCCAGGAAAGATGGAAAAATGAAGACGGAAGCACAAATGAAGGGGGAAGTTCAGTCAAATGAACTTCAGTGAAGTTGTCCAACCTCACTAAACCAAATCAACCGAAAGAAGAATTCAGATAAGTTATTCAACAAACTTGTCCCCATGCCTTTCAGGATACTTGGTGAGGATGGTTGTTCTTGTGGGACCCAGTGAGCAACTTTGTGACCCACTCAGGTATTTGGTCAGACCATTTAACTAAAATAAGGGTAGATCACTTATCATGACATTTGTCCGATTTGATAAGGTGATAAGTGCTATTTTTAGCATTGATTAGACATTTAAAGGAATTTTTGGGAAAATAGTAGTCTATTTTTAGGATGTCGTGTGATTTTCAAATTATAACCCCCAAATGGTCATTCCATCATTAAATGCAAAAATCTTTTAAGATTGCATTTATTATTGAGCCACTTATCAAAGCTATTGATTATCATCAAACCTACATCTAACCGTTCAAGCCCACTACCCCACTTTATCCATCGTGCTTGAAGAATTACTTCCTTCTTAATTATGTTATCCAACGGTTAACAAAAAACACCTTGATATATAAACCATTCGATTTTAACCTTCAATTTTTACGCACAAAAAATTCCCAAAACACTTTAAAAAATTTCTGAAACTCTTCCAAACCTTCAAATCTTCACATACCTTCGCCTTCATCCTACTCCCAAAACATCCATGCAACCAAAATTGAAAAGAGAGGAGCTAGTTAACTTCAATGATCCCTCATTGGACCTTGATTTTAATTATCTCAACAACTCCAGTTCATTATAGTTTGAGAAACTGGTAGCTTTCAACAGCCCAGATGAGGAAGTGCATCCCATCCTCAAATGGCTCAGAGATGCAGCCCTTGAACAATTTCTTGGGACCAAGCCTGACTCTTGCTTGGACCCTTACATGGCAGAATTCTTTGCATACTTAAGATGGAAAGGCAAGAAGGGTGATGTTTGCACAAACTCACTTATGTTGAGGAAGATGGGGAAGCAGAATCTCAACATACCATAATCTTCACATCAGAAGATTTGGATTCATATTTTGGATTGCCTTAAGAAGGAAGGAATCCTGGGTTTTATAGAGAAGGAGAAGAGCAGGAGTTTTCCAATGAATGGATGCTGATTCCTCAAAAGCTCACAAGTGCCCAGAATAAGAAAACCTTAAAGAAAAGGTATGAGAATCTGTTTGACATTGTTGTTAAAAGTTTTCTTAGTCATTTAGGAAGTGTAGAACAGATGAGTATGCCAAAGTTGAGGGTAATGGCTGCTGTCATTGATTCTGCTGAAAAAGGAATCCAGTTTGTCTGGAAAACATTTATCTTGGGAAAGATGATGAATGAGAAGTACAAATTCAAAGTGAGGGCACACCACAAGGTGGTGGTGGATGGGAAACTACAATATTGCACAAGAGCAAGCTTGCTCTTGGAGAAGTTTGCCCATTACACTCACTTGCAGATAAAGCCCAAGCCACTTCCTGCCCAGAAAATCATGTTTAGAAAGCTCTCAGACAAAACTGAGAAAAGAAGGCAAAGTGTTGCAACAAAGCAAGCAATGGTGATTGCACGTGCTCCAAGATCTTCTCCAAGGAAAAGGAAAGCACAACCCACAAAAGCCCCATAAAAGATGAAGAGGATGAAGCAGATTCTAAGTGAATATTCACCTGAAAGTGCTTCTCAGAGTGGTGGAGACACTTCAGCTGAGATGGATCGAATTGAGAGAGAAAGGGTCAACCCTCCTGAAGCTGGTGAAGAGTTCAGGGAGATTGTCCCTCTGCAACCTGAACTGTTACAGAGATCAGAGACATTGAGAAATCAACCAGGACTGAAAGAAGAAAGAGGATAGTCAAAGCCTCTGAAAAGAAAAAAGTTGATGGAAGGGGAGAAACAAAAGAAAGAGTTCTTCAAGGAAATTAGACAAGCAAGTAGGTCTAACTCCAAGTCAAAGTCTAAATCAAAATCCAAAACTCCTGAAGCCAACACCCCTGATATTCAATCTCAGAGAATATCACCAACTCATGGATCCCCAAGCCTGAAGAAGAAGAATGCAAAACTCTTGAAGATGCACCAATTCTTTCCAAAAAGACTTACTCTCCTAGAGGTGCTCGTGATAGAGAAGCAATTGATGTATTGGCTGACCTTGGTGATGAAGAGGAAAGGCAGTTTTCCCCTCTTGACCCAAGATTGATCTCTTACACCAAATTTCTTGAGAATGCAATTCTTGAAGGAGATCAATCTGATTTGCCCCCTATCCAACCCATTCCCATCAATCTTTCATCTACCCCCTCAGGAACATTGCTCTCTACCTCACCTGAGTCCCAATTGATCCCACTTTCTCCCCAACCCAACTTATCTGAATCCCAACCCAACCTTTCTGAAACTCAAGCCAACTCTTCTGATGATAACAATGATGACGATGATACAGAAGAGTACACATATGAAGAGATGTTGAGGCAGCAAGAGCAAATGTTGATCAACTTTATCCAGGGTTGAAGGACTATCCCAGATTACAACAACAATTCTATGGTCTCAGAGAACTTGTTGAGATTAAAGATAAAACAATAGTGGAAATAGCCCAGGCTATTAAGAACAAGGGAGCTAGCTGGTGGGAGATAGAAGAGAATAGACTCCTGCACTTTGCAAATGTCAAGAAGACAAGTGTCCTGACCACTGAAGCATTATTTTGTACAATTGTGCATTAGAAAGTCATTGAAGAAAGGGAGAGAATTGCTAAGGGTATCAAACACCCTGATAGCACCTCAGATGATGCTGATGAAGATGATGACAACACCAACCCCAAACTTCCTGGACCCAATCCTGCAAAGGTACATTACTTGACTTACCCTTCAATTAAGGACTATGTGCAATCAGAGGTGTTGACCAAAAATGGTGACACAGTCAAAGAGGCATCGGTGAAGGACGGTTCTTCTGAGCCTGAGGCAAAGCTGAACAATGCTGAGAATTCCCTAGGAGAGGCTAGTTTGATTAAAGCCTCATCAGTGTCAGGAGAGTTGGACACTGACCAGCCTTTAATCTTTCAGGATGACTCAATGGACTTGGGTAGCTCAAGCACTGTGATCTCCCAATAATTGCCCTCTGTGAATCCTATTAAGGATATGGAGTTGTCAAGTTTAGGTCAAGAAGGAGTTGAAAAGGATCTTAGCCTTGAAAAATCAGAGGGAGGTGATGGTGAGTGTGAGATCATAGATAATATGAGTGCACCACCTAAAGAGGGAGATGAAGTTGAAATGTTGGGTGAAGCCCAACATGAGAGTCAGGTTATTCTTCAAGTCAAATATGAACTTGATGAATCCCTTGGTGAAAGGAGGCCTGACTTTCCTGTGTGTGTGAGTTCATTACATGAAACAGAAGAAAAGAAAGAAGTTGAAAATGAGAGTAAGGATGTTGATGTATCAGATCCTAAGGGAGATGAAAAGAAAGAGTGTGATGAGGGTGTTTTACCTAACCCTTTTTGTTTTGCAGATACTGAAGTTGTTACACTTGATCAAATTTTTGCATCTGACACTTTGACTGATATTCCAGTCAACACTGATGTTGATCTTGAAGCCATTTCAGAAAATATGACCACCTTGTCCAATATATACTTTGAACAAGCCAATGCCACTAAAGCAGGACTACAACTTGCTTCACAGACTGCAACATCCATTGAGGTCCAGTCAGGCAAGTTGGACAATCTGGTCAGGGAAGTCGGGAAAGCCCATGCTAAAACTCCAGACACTTTGGATGGTCAAGGAAGGACTCTTGCCTCAGTAGAGATGAGGCTAACTGGTTCTGAAGAGGTGATTTTGCCAACTCTTGATGCCAGGATCAGTGGAGTTGAGACTAGACTGCAAAGAGTCTCCAATGAAGTCACCGAACCATCAGGATCAAAGGAAGAAGACAGAATAGTTGCGGGCTGCCATGATCAAAGAACATGCTGAGAAGTTCACTACTGAACTCATGACCAAGGTCTCTGATCAAGTTGTAAGCAACCTCACTGATTTGCTGCAAGCCAAACTTGATCAATCCTTGAAGGCCACCATGGATGAGATTGTTGCCCAAAAGATTAAGCTAGTTCATGTTTTCTTAAGCATGAGTGATGAAAAGATGCGGAATATACATGATGAAAATGTATATCTTCTTCAAGAGATCAAGTTCCTCACCCTAGCGCAGACCCAACTCTCCATCACTATCAGTGATTTGAAGCCCCAATGTTTTGATTATGCCAAAAAGGGGGAAAGAGCAAGAGCAAGGGCCAGAGGTGACTTAAAGATTGGTGAGCCCATGGGAAAGGACAAAATGCCTGAAGCAGAAGAAGAAGAAGAAGAAGAAGAAGAAGAAGATCAAGGAAAAGGCAAGGAGCCTATGAGCATTGAAGATCTGACTGAAGAAGAGCAAATTCAGATTGCTGTAAAGAAGTCCATGGCTTCTGTGTTGGAAGATCAGGCCAGATGGGAGAAAAGGCCTCGAGGAGAGTCAGTTGGTTTGGATCCTAAGAAGAAGGACATTCCAGTGAGGGGGAAGGTTTCTAAAGTAGCTGAAAGGAAAAGAAAAGAGAAAACCTTCACCCCTTTCCCAACAAGCCTGACTTTACTTGCTGAATTTCAATCTGAAGAAGAGCCTCAAGTAAAAAAGCCAAGAAAATCTAAGAAGGTAGTCAAGTTTCCTGAAATTCAAGAAGAGAAAGAAGAAGAACAAGACAAAGAGCCTGAAGCAAGGATGCCTAACCTTGCTGATAATCCATCCAAACTGTTTGAAGAGGGTTTTGGCAAAGACCCTGAAACTCAAGAGAAGCTAGCTCTCCAAAGAGCTAAGGAGAAGATGGAACAGTTGGTGGAAGCCAACAAAGCAAGGGATGTAAGAAGAGAAAATTTCAAAGCACTTAGAAGAATGGCTTCATACTGAAGGCTCAAACCCCAATTGTTGCAGAGATGGGATACCCAATATCCACACCATGATAAGTGGGTGCCAATTCAGCTGAATGATGAGTGGGGAGAAGCCAAAAGAAGATTTGTCTATGATTTCTATGTCATAGGCAAATGGTTTGGTGAACATGTGGAAAAAATCTTTGCTCAGTTCATGTTTGACAACTACAGAGAGTTGTATCAGAAGCTGTTTGCAGCTGCTGACATTGCAAGAGTAGATTTCAAGGTACCAGGTCCCATTCTATACATACCTCCCAAGTTCAGTAGGAACTTGATTGATGAGCAGAAGTTACTAGAGGAGTTCATCTCCATAATGAAGATGGAGAAGCTGAAATTTGGACCAAAGGGGACAAATCAGGAGATTTGAGAGCTAAAGAAGAGAGTGTGGGCTCAGTATGACATTGCCCCACAAGATGATGGTACCTTCTGAATGGATAAGTCTATTTCCCCTTACCCCCTTTATCATGTTGTTATTTGTTTCTGTCTTTCACATTCAACATAGTTAGACCTTTTCAAATTTTCTGGAACTGTAATGTTTGATCATATATGAAAAGGTTGACTATTTTCCACCAAAGATAACAACTCATTATCTCAACTAACCTGACCTAACCTATGATACTTGATTTATTATTGTGTTAACAGTTTATTTTAGGGGGTTTGAGTAAATCATCATCTCTGAAGACAAGTTTAGTATAAGTCAAGTCACCTATGTAAATAGGTTTTGGCATCATCAAGAAGGGGGAAATTATTGGGAAATGAATTGATTTTAATTAAGATACCAAAACCCCTGAATGATGATAATCAGATTAGTTGAGAAAGATAGTCAGTCTACTTGTCTCAGGATAGTTGAGACAATTTAAAAATATGTCTAAGTCTAGAATCTCAGGAATGTTGAGATCTTAAGTTTTCAGGTAGTTGTCAAAGTTGGAATGTTAGGCAGCTTGATAGTTTTGTTTTTGGATCAAGTTTGCTAAACTCATGAAGACAAAGCTACTGAAGTGGACAACATGGTTGAATGCACAAGGCTCAAGTAAGTAGCCTTATTTGTTAAAACCAACAATGATAAAAGTTGTATCAGATCAAGATGATGTGTTGAAGATCAAGAGCATTGAATGCTTCTGCCTCAAGAGACAACATTAATGAAGCATTAAAGCCATCAAGCCTGAATGTGCATTAAAGACTTAGAAACATTAAAGACTGAAGACTTGAATGAACTGAAGAACATTCTACCTGCAGCAAAAGATGTTCAGAGAACTTGTCCCATTTGACCGTTGGTGAAGTACAAGTTCTGACACAATCATTCTTGGAAAATGTGCACTCTTAGAAACTGACACAAGTCTACTTAGCCGCATTTTTCAGAAGTCAACGCCATTCAGTCAAGCAACCATTGAAGATCCTTCAATACACAGTGGATAATAGAAGGAATCTCACAACAACCGTTTCAATGGAGCTGCAAATAGACAATTTGAATATCTATCTCTCCAACGGATAGATGATCATTGATCAAGTTGCTCTATAAATACAGAAGTGATCCAAGGATTTAAGCATCCAACCATCTACTATGAAACTACAATCTAGCATTCAAGGAAACAAAAACTTACAACTTAGAATCTCAAGTTTCTTGATCACTTCTAGCTAACCCATCTTGTAAAATCCAAGCTTAGCAAAGAGATATCTTATCCCTTTACACTGTTCTTATTGTAAAGGATATCTCACTTAGTTGGAACCAAACCTCAAACCCTTACCTCTTAAGTGAAGTAATGTTTGTTGTAGAAGTGAGAAGTTAAGAGCTGTTAAGAGAAAATACATCTTTAACTCAGCTTTAAATACAGATTTCCTAGGGATCAAAATACTAAGGATAGTGTTGTTGATCAGTGCACCTTGGCACTATAAAACAAGCTAATTCCAGGTGTTAAGGAATTTTTCTGTTCAATCAGGGAAAGTGGATGTAGGAGCTTGAGTCTCTGAACCACTATAACTTGTTGTGATATTTACTTATTGCATTATTTCTTTATCACTATAGCACACAAAGATTTTCTGGAAATATTTGATATCATAAAATTAAGTAAAACAGTATTGGACAAAATCCCTGATAACTACAGTTTTTTAGAAATTAATCAAGGAGTATTTTCAAAGAAAAGGCCAACCACATTTCGCACTTAATAACTATTTTAAATAGTTGTCCAACTGATTACTTCATAGTTTTTAGTAGGTTGATTATCTATCAAATTTTACTCCCTCAGAGAAGTTGTTATACAACTCTCTTGATAGGTCAAACTGTTTTGAAAAAGTAAAATTTGCATACACAAGTGCAACCCTCCCCCCCCCGACACTTGTGTCATACTCCATGAAGGACCAACATACTCCTTAAGTAATATGCACTTAGATACTCAACAACAAGTAATCAATGGATAATAGAAACTAATTAACAAATGAAGTAAGTGCAGTAAATAAGAACACAAGTTGTATAGTAGTTTGGAGGCTAAACTGCTCCTACGTCCACTCTCCTGACTTAATAGGATAATTCCTTAATCACTTGGAATTAACTTGCTTTTATAGTGCCAAGGTGCACTCTCTTCTTCTTCTTCTTCTTCTCTTCTCTTGATTTTTTACAACCTTCTCTCGTTGCAATACTCTCAAACTTCTACGAACTCAACAATGCTCTCAAACTTCTACGAACTCAACAATGCTCTCAAACTATCTCTTAAGGTGAGAGGGTTTTGTTCTTGTACCAAATTCGTGTGATATGCTTTACAATTTAAGAGCAAATGTAAAGGCTAGGATATCACTTTCTAGGCTTAGGATAATAATCTATAAGCTTTGCCTAGTGGGGATTAAAGATAACACTCACAAAAAAAAAATGCTTAACAACTTTAATCTCTCGAGTGTTTTGAATGCTAAAATATTGCTAGAATGTGTATGGCTTGTATGTCCCGTAATCTTGAAATGATTCAAGATATGACCTATTTATAGATGAAGCAAACTATCCGTTGGTGGAGATAGCAAGCTTATCCACAAATTTGAACATTTAAATTGTTCAAGGGCCTGCATGCAAATAGTACATGCATTCACGTCCAATTCTGAAATCTTCATTTCATTCTCAGAATTTGTTATGTGCAGTGACAGGTGGCAATTTATCATAGGCCTTCTTGGAATAATTTTGTCCTTCAAGAATAACGGTCTCGTACTGGGTAAATGTCTTGTCATCCATCATTTTTGTCCATTAGTAAGCCAAGTCCAAAGTATATGAATATCCATTTCATGATACTTGACATCTCATCATTCAGTATACTTGTCTTCATTAATTTTGAGCTCGATCCTTCTTTCATATGACTTGTGCTTCCTTTGACTTCATGTCTTTTGAACTAGGATTTTCTTTTGGCATGTTAGCTTCAAGGAAATCCTTTGTACTTGTCACATGTTCATAACACTTTAGCTTATTGTCTTCATGCTACTTGTTTTCATGCTGTTTGTGCTTTTAGGTCATTTGTCATAGATTTAAAAAATCTATCTAACTAATAATTAAAGCTCCCTAACATATATGAGTTCTTCTAACATGAAAATCTTGACTCGACAAATCATCATACTTGGAGTTTTACATAGGATTTTGGTATCTAATCAAAATCAAATTTTAATATATTAAGTGTAATTTAAGAAAAAAAAAAACATTGATTAAGGTTTGAACCTTACACCTCTTACTTAATAAGTATGTTGTTTAAAATAATTATTCAATATATTCTAAGCAAAATATGTGCACATTCTCCATTCCCTATGTCAAAATAATACTCTTATAAACTATTGAATTTTATTTCTAATTATTTATTTATATATTTAAGGTGTTGTGGTTGATATGAAATATCATCATTTTTATGATATTAATATTAATTAATTACATTATAATATAAATTTGACGTTATATATAAAAGTAAGTCTATTAGTGTGAATTCTCACATAATATGTCATATTTTAAAGAGTTGAAATATTGAAAATAAAGTGACATATGATAATTTTATTGGTTAAAGAATATCATGTGACATAAATATCACGACTATGGGGTTGGAATTTAGTTTAAAGAATATGTGTGACATAAATTTTTCTTTAAAATTGTTTTCATATTTACTAAAGGTTGTATCAAGAAAAATCTTTGTCCCATTAATATATTATTTAAATATATAACATATTATGAATATTTATTTTATTAACCCTCTGCGTAATATGCAGGAGCTCATCTAGTAATTAAATATTTAAAAAAAAACTTTGTTTTAGTCACACATCTTAAAAATTAAATAATAAAAAAATTATGTTCTTTTCTTTGCAAAAGAGACGAGTGTTTTTACAATTCTGTTGCAAATCAATCCATTTGCAAAAGAGACCAGCGTTTTTACAATTTTTGTTGCAAATCAACTCATTTTTTATTTCATACATAAAAAATTATAAAATTACTCATCAAGACTCTACTAAACATTACACTTTTTTTTTTCGTCAAAAAAAAAAAAAAATCATTACACTTTTCTAATACGTGTGCCCACCCACCTATGAAGATTATTATGGGACGAAGGGAAGGGAGTAGCAATTTGCAATTGAGCTCTCCCGGCCCGATGGTTAAAACATTACAATTTACACTTGAGATCTTAAATTACTCAAAAAACAGAAAAAAAAAATTGAGTGATGAAATGGTGGTGTCTTCATGGGATCTAAAATCCAAGAGTTAAACCTGACGAATTGTTGTTTCCAGCCTCTCGGTATGATCTCCATTTCTTATGAACCATCTCATATTATGCATTCACACAAGTCAATTTTTTCATAAATAAAGAATTTAAAAGACTCGTACACACTTATCTATTTATATAGACAACAAATTACAAGTAATTTATTAGCAGTATATTTTAGGAGTATTGTTGGAAGAAAATTACTAAATTTGACAAATAAACAAAAACACCATTTTAAATAAAATGAGAATGAAGATAGTATATTTATATCCACTTTTTTTTTTTTTTCAAATGAGTAGTAGTGAAAGGGGACACTAGGGAGTATTTTTTTTTTTTTTTTTGAGGGTGACACTAGGGAGTATTAGTTCTTGTAATAGTGAGAACCTGGAGAGTGCACTCCTAGCGTACGTGTAACATCCATTCAGCCCGTTGGAGTACGCACATGCACCATCCAAAAAATACATACATACATGCACCATCAAAAAAATACATACATACATGCACCATAAGTGTCTAGCTCATTCAATTCAAAGTGGACACATGTTTTAATGAAAACTAATATTTTATGTGAAATGTAGAAATGATGTAATTATGTAAAGTCAACAAATGGTTTAATGGGACTATGTACTTTATTCTAATAAATCATGTGAGTCATTTAATTGCATTTGGTGTAATACTATGTTGTGTTTTAAAGGGTATAAATTAAGTGTGGTGTAGACTGTATTTTAAAAAATGATATGTGATCAAAAATTTTGTGGACAGAAAATATAAGATAAGTGAGACTGTATTTTATGGACGTACGGAGTATAAAATTTTCAGAACCAAACTCTCCTTAAATTATACTCCCTTTGTCCCGCCATAAGATCCCCTTTCCTTTTCTCATAGAGATTAAGGAACATAGTATATAATGTGTAATGGGTAGTAAAGGTAGATAAATGTAAAAAGAAGAAAATGTAGAAAGAGGTAGGAAAGAGAAAAGATAGAGAGAGGCCGAGAGAGGCAGGGGGAGAGGTTGAGAGATAATTTTGTCATTTAAGAAAATGAAAAGATTATAATGGGGCGTCAAAAATTACAAGTGAGAAGATTATGGTGGAACGAAGGAATTGTAGTACATGTCTAAGGTTGAGGGGATATTCGATCATAATTGTCCAAATCAATTCAGGCAGTCTTATTTAGAGAAAAAGTAGTGTTGTTAAATGAATCGAGTTGCTCGTGAGCTCGGCTCGACTCGACTCCTTAAACGAGTCGAGCTCAAGCTCGTTAAATATTCGATTTAGTAACGAGTCGGTTCGAACTCGTCTCGTTACGCTCGATAGCTTCTTTTTTCTTCTTTTATTTCCATTAGGCTTGTTAGGCTCGATAGACTCATTAACGAGTCGAGCTCATTTTTTAGCTCATCAATGTTATCGAATCGAGCTCGAACTTCAAGTACTCGGCTCGGCTTGAATAACAGCTCAATAGAAAACAAGGTATTATGTGAATCCTAGACAGACACCCACTACCATTAGGTCTTAAATTTTCTAAGGATCAAATTTCTTTAGATAGGTTGTTTTGATCAGCACGTTTTGATATTATAAAAAAAGTAATTTAAATTGATTAAAAAATTATCTTGTACAATTAGAAAATTAGATGTAAGAGACTAGTCTCTGAACGACAATACATTGTTGTGTTCTTTACTACTTTGATTTCTTACTTGACATAACATAAATTTAAGTAAAACCACACCATAACTTGTTTTGAGTTAATCAGAATCAATCCACTAACTGCGCACAATCTTATTGTGCACATGTTTGTTGTCCACTATTACTATACCCTGCTATAAGTTTCAAAGGATTTTAGTGAACTAAAACGAGGCTTTGAATTAATGTAATAATTTTCCTCCATGAATAATCTCATAATCACATGTAAAGTAATATTGAAACAATAAATTGACCAAACACATATATTTTAACATGTATCAATTGGTGTGTTTAACAATAAAGGGTATAGACGAGATAGTATATAATGGGGAACTACGGCTAGTCCCAAATAATGTATAGACGAGATATCACTGTTATAGCGTATGCCATATTGGATAACTAGCGTACAAGTCATCTACACTGAGAATTCAAGTCTCATCCCCCCCTTAAATTAAATATTTCGGGTACGTATGAAGAGGAGTTCGAGCAGCGAAAGGAGTGATACGAGTTTCCCTATTTATGTGTCTACTTCGCCAATGATTGTTATTTCTTATCATTACGATGCATGATGAACACAATTGGTTACTGTTTTATGTTACTGATGAACTTGGTTGCTTCACTGTTTACATTTATGATTAAATTTTTTAAATTTGATGTCGAGTAGCAAACATTTTCTATGGCTACTTGAATGCGTGTAACATGCATGAAAAGTTTTGTCAAACTTTTAACTTAAAGATTCTATTGTCTGTCTTTTATGCATATTTAAAAAGGGTCGCACGCTACGCTCAAATTTAAATGTTAATTGCTTGAAATTTCGGTTGTGCTATGTGAAATAAATGCCTCACTTTAAATTTTAAAATTTTTAGTCCGTAATTTTAGTCACTAAGTAACGACCGATATTCGGGAAGTGGCGGAATTGAACTTTTGAAAACCGGGGAGTTACTTGTAATTCTTTGGAGTAAATATGTTATCTCAAGTGAATGTCAATCCTTGTTGGTTATTTTAACTGAGTGAGAAGTGTATCCTCTCCAGTAGCCGAACGCCTCGAGGTATGTCTATTTTAAAAATGTTTTGAAATTCTTTTGGGGTTTATGAGATTAAAGTGTATTTAGAAATGTTTACGAAAGAGCGATAAGATCATGATGTACGAACAAAATGTTATGTTATCTATGTTACCTATGATTATGACTACAATGATTATGATTATGATGATTACGATTATGGCATTTATGATTATAATGGTTATGATTTTTGATATGATGATTATGGTGACTGTCGTGACGTGCGATTTCGTGAATTACGTGTCTTGTGATGATATCTTGCGTGCGCTACCCCACCTAATATATATAGTAATGTATTTTTCATTTTACCCCTTACGTGGTAAACGGTATGAAAGTTGAAAGTTCTATACATCACTATTCATCAAAGGTAACTCAAGGACATGCTCGTCTACGTCTCACGATTTGGGATTTTGCAAAACCGTGCGGTCTATGGTTTGTTCGGTCATTTCGATTAAGGCGGTGCTTAACTACTTATCAACGGGATAGGAGCTCGGTGGAAAACTTTTTCCATGGAAGTTTTGTACAAATGGGCGACATATGATTCTATAATGTGAGCATTGGTAAATTTCAGGCAATTTACGGTTATTGGATAGGTCAAAGACGATAGACGAGTCTCAACACCGAGCCGAGAAGAAAATAGGTCATTGTCAAGGGCAGTGATGAAATGTTGACAGCTAGAGCACAATGACTAAGTGATTGTGAACTATCGAAAGGACATTACTTGGTTGGAGCATTCAAATCGAGGAACTGAAAGTCTGTACCAATTTCAAAGAGAGTTGTTTACTGGTTGGCCACCCTTTCAAATCTATCTAAAAGTTAAAGATGGTACTCGAAGACGTGGATGAGTGGATCCCCACACCTGATGGATACATCGATCCCTTTGTTCAGCACTCATGGAGTCGGTCCAAGCACTACCTTAGTTTTTCGACGCCTTTGACCCGAACCTAGAACCGTACCTTTTTCGTGGAAATAATTGTTTCTTGATATGTACTAATAAGATGATTGGCCAACCTGTTCGACCCCTTTTAGATCAGTTATATCGTACTTATGCCTTTCTTATCTTGATACTTATGATTTTGCAAGTGGGTTCCTTCCATACATTACCTTAGATATTGCAGGATATTTCATCTTTCCTCGCAGTACCTAGAAAGATGTTGCAGGATAATTCCTCGCACTTTTTAAGCTATATGTACATATCATTCTTTCCCTACTACACTTGTCTACTTTTATCTAACTTATGCATGACGACTTTAGAGGCGAAAGTCGTTTTACCTTTTAAAACGTTACGTCAAACCGTGAGCACTAGCCGGGACGTATTCGTTTTGCGGGAAAAGGGTTTCCTTGACTCGACTTTAACTTTGCTCCTATTGTTCGTGAGATGGGGTCGTTGTTGCTGATTTCAAGAACCTGCTCGTTTTGGAAAGATGCTAAAGGAGGAAAGCTGCTAAAAGACGAAAATCGAAGACTTTATGTAAATATTAATTTAATTGTATTTACAATTTTGTTATTTATTTCTGTCAATTTTGTAAGGCCATTGTTGGGTGCTTACTAATTCCAACAATCGGAAAACGAGTAGTTTCCAACTTCTTTTATGCTTTCGTCATCGACCGCTGAATCACGACAGTGGGGCCCATTTCTTGAAACTAATTAAATGTGTTGGCAATAAAATGAGATTTTGATTAAGATACCAAAACCCCTGATGATATGCCAAGATAGATAAGTCAAATTGATTAAGTATGTTTCAGGACTGTTGGAACATATAGATCAGGCTAGTTGAACAGCTAACATGTTAGGCATCTTATAGAAGATAAGATACATAAGTTGAGGGATAACCCAAGCTTAGAAGATTACTTAGATCAAGTTCCCTTAGGCTAAACTCAGAAGACTACAACCTTACTGATAAGACAAGATCAGATGAGTTCAACACTGCTGATAGCAAAATCAGAAGAGTTAACCTCTCTGATAGTCCAATGCTTAGTAGATCACATATGTTCGATTAAGTCTACTAAAAAGAACTCCATTAAGATCAGAAGAGAAGATCAGCAGAGTACATCAGCACACTAAACCTGAAGAGTTCAAAAAACAGTATAAGTCAAGAGACAACCATGTTGATAGAGTCAACTTCACTAATATAAGAGATGTGCATCAAAGCTTAAGTCAAGATTGATTCAGTGAAGATGAGAAGTCAACTCAACTGAAGAAGTTAAGCCAACACTGCTGATAAGCCAAGTCAGCTGAAGTGATAAGTATGAGCACAAATATGTCCCGATGATAAGGAATGCTGTCCTTAATCAAGATTCGAAGTTTAGGATGAATGTCTTCCATGTTGACTGATGAAGATACAACTCATACATTGGGAAGAATGCAAACAAGTCAAGACAAAGAGCCTTGGCCGTTTATTTTCCAAAATGAAGACATGTCACTTTTAAAGAATCTGTCCTCAAGATGCAAAGTCCAAAGAATATGGAAATAGACAAATTGAGGTTGTCTCTCCAACGGATACATCCTCACTTTGCTCTATAAATACTGGAGTTAGGAAACCATTAAAGGTGTGTAAACTACAAGCATTTTAAGCACACAAGCCTCCAAGCCTTCAAAGAATATTTCATTCTTAAGTTTCCTACCACTTCAAGTTCCCAACTAAGCTGAACTTCATTGTATATTTATCAAGCTTAGAGAGATATCTTATCCTTCGACAGTACTTCATTGTAAATGATATCTCACCCTAGTTGGAACTAACATCAACCCTTAAACCTTTCAAGGAAAGTTAGAAGTGTTGTTGTAGAAGTGTGAGAACTAGAACTGTGAAGAGAAGAACAGTTTAGTTCGAGTTGAGTGAGTACTAGGACTCAGAATTCCTAGGGATCAAGGCACTAAGGAGTAGTGTGGTTGATCAGTGCACCTTAGCACTATAAAACAAGTTAATTCCAAGTGAAGGAATTATCTTGTTAAATCAGGGAAGTGGATGTAGGAGCTTGAGTCTCTGAACCACTATAAACCATTGTGTTATTTACTTACTGCCATTTCATTCAAGTAACACATACATACACTGCACAAAAACTGATCTTCAAAAGATACATAACATAAATTGTGCAAAACGGATTTGGGACAAGTCCCCTGAAAGTTGTTAAGTGTTAAGAAAGTTTTTCAGAATTAAAAGGAGTTTAAATATAAAGGGCCAACCATAATTCCGCACATATAACTTACTTAGATAGTTATTCAACTGATTACTTCATAGTTCTCATTAGTTTGATTATCTAATCAAAGTTATACATAATCAGAGAAGTTGACTAGATAACTCCCCTGATAGCATATTTGTTTAAAAAGAAAAGAATTTGCATACACAAGTGCATCCCCCCCCATACACTTGTGTCATACTCCTTTCAGGACCAACAAGTGGTATCAGAGCAGGGGTTCAAAGACCACTGCTTCTGAAAATCCATCTTGATTTTTAAAACCAGATTTAGTGTGTTCAATGAACTGGTCTTTCTGAAAAACTCATTCATTCATACTTTGAGCTGTAAAATACAATCTTGCAAGTATGGCTCCTAACAATGCAGTGCCTGGAAATGTTGTGGAGACCATCAACAACATAAGTCCCAATCCAGCCAGCCATATATCTCATCAAAAGCTACCAATGTTCTCAATTGAGAATTATGACTTTTGGAAGATTAGGATGAGAGCTCATCTTGCCTGTCTTCATGATGAGATGTTGAGGGTCATCACTAAGGGACCATTCATTTTCACAAAGCCAAATCCTAAGGTCACAGCTGCTCAAAAGGCTGATCCAAGAGAGGTGCTCCCTAAGGATTAAGATGACTTCACTACTGAAGAGAGAAGGAGGCACAATCTCAACTATTTGGCCATGAACACTCTCCATCATTGCACAATAGCCAAAGAAGTTTGGGATACTCTTGCGAAAATGTGTAAGGGTACCGACAAAATCATGGAGAACAAGCTCCAAGTTGTTGTGCAAAAATATGAACAATTCACAATGGAATCCAAGGAGACCATTGATACATTTGCTGGTAGATTCACAAACATAATGAATGAAATAAACTCATTGGGCAAGGTTTACTCCAAGAGAGAGGTGGCACTCAAAATTCTAAGAAGTCTCATTCCAAAGTGGGATGTATACTCTGTAATGATGCAAAATACCAAAGATCTCTCTACCATGCCCATACAACAAGTCTTCTCAGAACTCAAAGCTTATGAGTTTGATCTCAACAGAAGAAAGCCATGTGAGGAACCTTCAATGCCAACTAAAGGAATGGCCTTCAAAGCCAAATATGCTGAACCAGAAGTGCAGACCACTCCAAGATCATCAAAGCCAGTTTCTAAAACTGAAATGAAGGAAGAACTAGCCCTCATGGCTAGAAGATTTGAAAAACTCAACTCAAGATTTGGTAGATACAAAAAGTTCTACCAAGACAACAAGGTCAGGAGAAGGTACAACTCTCATGAAGCTAAGACTGAGGATAAAAATCCTGAAGAAAAGAGGTCAGAGGACAAGTACTCTAACAGGAGAAAGTCTAACAGAACTGAACCTTCATCATCCAGATCATTTTTACAAACTGCAGATTTTGCACCAGTTTAAAAAACGAGCATTAAACTCCCATTTTCGACCACCAAAACTCTTGGAACAAATTTTATAAACATTTCAGAAGCACCTACATTTTAAATTCCATAAATTTTCAATGATTTTAGATATTTTTAATAAATTCTAGAAGTTGAGGTACAAACCATCTTACAAACTGCATACATGGGTTTGAATATTAAACTTATTTGATTTCATTTGTTTATATGTGTAATAATATCAGTATGTAGGTTATATAAAATATGTTTTTAGTTATAAGTATTATTTATTTTGTAATGTGTTAATATGTGTGTATACGTATGATCGAGTAAAAATGCAAGTGTAGTGACATGCTTAGTATTAATTTAGAAATTGTTCAAGCATGACTAGAGGAGTATGTGTTCTATTATTTGACATTTTAATACTATGTGTATTATTTGAAATTGATAGTTTGTTAATATGTTTATAAGCATGACTAAATGTTATATATATGTGATTGTGACTTATTTGTGATACTATCAATTAATATTAAATCTTGCTAAGAATGTTTGTGATTTATTTGACATTAGATTTAGGTATGTTTGTCGGTATTTGAGTAGGACTAAATAGCATACTAGATAAACATATTTTATAATTGAAAGATTTAATGACAAAAATCCATTGATCGGAAATCGATGAAACATCTTGCATGTATATGCATTATTAAGACTTAAAAGATTCAAGATTTAAATAGATATATAAGATTCACTAAGAATTAAAAGAAATGTGTTAGGCGAAGTGCGGGACCTGTTTGGAAACTTTGGATCGGACCTTGGTTAAGCGCAACCTTTTGAACTCAAACTTCTTAAGCAAACCAGGTGGGTGACATTTACTATATTGCCTTGATATTATTTATCGGTTGGTATATTATATGGTATATATGCAAATGATTAATGGAGACATTAGTCTCACAAAGACGACTGAGGACATATGAGCCTGCTAACTGATGAATGGGACACTAGTCCACTAACAAATGAATGCACAGAGATCTATATTGAATCTCACCCAATGATGTAATGAAAGATGATGGAGGCATTAGCCTCAAGAAAATGGCATATGATGGGGAACTACGGCTAGTCCCAAATAATGTAAAGACGAGATATCATTGTTATAGCATATATCATATTGGGTAACTAGCATACAGGTCATCCACACTCAGAATTCAAGTCTCATCCCCTCTTAAATTAAATATTTCAGGTACGTATGAATAGGAATTCGAGCAGCGGGAGGAGTGATACGAGTTTCCCAATTTATGTGTCTACTTCGCCAATGATTGTTATTTCTTATCATTACGATGCATGATAAACCCAATTGGTTACTGTTTTATGTTACTGACGAACTTGGATGCTTTACTATTTACATTTATGATTAGGTTGTTTAAATTTGATGTTGAGTAGCAAACATTTTCCCATGGCTACTTGAGGACGTGTAACATGTATGAAAAGTTTTGTCAAACTTTTAACTTAAAGATCATGTTGCCTGTTTTTTTATGCATATTTCAAAAGGGCCGCACGCTATATATGCTCAAATTTAAATGTTAATTGCTTGAAATTTTCGTTGTGATATGTGGAATAAATGCCTCAATTTAAATTTTAAAATTTTTAGTCCATAATTTTAGTCATTAAGTAATGATTGATTTTTCAGAACTGGCGGAATTGCACTTTTAAAAAACTGGGACATTACAATAAAGTTTATGGACCTGAAATTGCTTTTGATAATTTGAACAATAAATTAAAATATCAATAGAGCGTGCGCGTGGATAGCTGCGTTAAGAATCACAAGATAGGAACTGTGGTAGACGAAATTAAAACCGATTAAAAATATATTGTTTGGGTCGTAGTAGGCGAAATCAATGTAACTACGCTGGGAATTGAATCGTGGAATTAGGAATTAGGTATTGTGGATTTAGGGTTTTTGAATTTATTTTATTTTTTTGTGTGGCGCGAGGTTAATTACTTAGGAATTTAGCATTCCCTCTAGAGTACAGAATCCCCGCGAGTATCCTCTCCCTCCTAGCACCGTCGCCTCCCTCTCCTATCCTCTCACCGTCGCCGTCGCTGCCTCCCTCTCCCGTCCTCTCGTCGTCGACGTCGCTGTCTCCCTCTCCCGCTTTCGCCGTCGCTGCCTCTGTCTTCCGCCCTTCGCGCCTTCTCGTAATGAAATACGAGCCTTGAGAATGGTTGCTGAGATTTGGATTTCTATTAATATCACAGTGTTGCTGAGATCTTTCTTTTCTGGTAATGATTTTAAGAATTAATTTAAGTCAATCTCCAAATCAAGGAAATATGAAACTTTGGGCTGAGTTAAAACTGCAACTGATTTTTGTTTATATATGATTTTAGTTGAAATTGGGTGAATTTGGGCAAACAACGATCAAAACGAAATCACCAGATCGGATTTTTCACCTGGCTTTCTCTTTGGAGCTGCCACTTCTACATACCAAGTTTCACCCTAATTTCTCTGTTTTTTCCATTTTAATTTTCTCTGAATTTTAACTTTATCCCAATATCTTTGTTTGTTACTTTAGGTGGAAGGAGCGGTCCGTGAAGAGGGTAGGAGTAAAAGCAATTGGGACGTTTTTTGCCACAATCGAGGTACTCACTCACTTGTTTTCTAGTAAAATACTATTTACATTCATGGAGTATTTTATTGCGGTTTTGAATGAAATCATCAGGAATGTTATTGATGGGAGCAATACTGATATAGTTGATGATCATTACCATCTCTTCATGGTAGTGTACCAATTTCTTCTACCTTTTCCCGAATTTTAAAATGCATATCATCATTTCAGAGGGTATAACTTGCTTGGATTTTCAATTAATCAATTGCAGAAAGATATTGAGATAATGCATTCACTTGGATTAACATCTTACCGCTTTTCTATTTCATGGAGTAGAATTCTTCCCAGTATGACGAAACTTTCCTATTTGAACTTTGAATTTTATTTTACTTTTTTTTTTTATGGTTTTGGGTTGCGATTTCGTGATATTTTCTTCCTTACTATGAATATAGGTGGGAGACTTGGTGGAGTTAACCAACTTGTTGTCCTCTTTTATAACAAACTTATAGATAATCTCCTACTGAGAGGTCATTTTCATATTACTCCATTGAAATTAGTAGTTCATTTCAGTTGATACCCGGTACGAACAAATGCAGGAATTCAGCCATTTCTGACGATTTTCCACCACGAATATCCTCAAGAACTTGAAGACAGATTCAGGGGTTGTCTTAGTCCTCTGATGCAGTAAGTATATAACCACTTTCTATTAGCCATGGTTATCTGTGAATACTGTTTATTGAATGGTTTCTATTTATTTTTCATTCAACTACTCAATTATGTAGTGTACTTAAATGCAGCTATCTATATGGTTTAACAGGGATGAGTATCTCCATTTTGCTAAAGTATGTTTCAAATATTTTGGTGATCGAGTAAAGTACTGGATAACTATCAATGAACCCAGATTATACGCAAAACTGTCCTACGAAACAACACAATATCCACCTGCTCGATGTTCACCTCCTTTCGGAAACTGTGTATCCGGAAATTCTGATGTCGAGCCTCTAATTGTGGTGCACAACATGCTTTTGGCCCATGCTAAAGCTGCTAAGTTGCATCGCGAGAGGTTTAAGGCAAGTATTATTAATCGTTAACCCTGTAAGATGCAAAAAAGAAAGCCTTCGATTGATATACATTTGTTAATCCTCCTTATGTACAAAGTTTCTTGGTGCAGTCCAAATTGGATGGTATATTAAGCATTGTTGTTGCTGCAATGATGTACATACCAATGACAGATGACAAGAATGATAAGGAGGCTGCAGATAGGGCCTTAACTTTTGATGTTGCTTGGTAAGTGCAATTACCATAACTGAAAAAAAATGTTAAGTTTTTTCTATCAAGATATATGATGTTTGTTACGTTGTTAAAAGGACATTGGATCCACTCATATTCGGTGATTACCCTCCAGAAATGAAGTATTATCATGGAAAGAGACTTTCAGACGGGAATGTCTCGATTCTTTGTGGTTCCAAGAGGTATGGAAGGCATTGTCCACTATGTCAAGGAGAGATACCATAACAAAGCAATGATTATCACTGAAAATGGTAAAAATAGGTGCATTAAGTTGTCTTTCTTGTATAAATATGTGTTCGTCTTGTTTATGTATACATGTTCACCTACCAGTCGGCTTGCACTTGTTACAAACCCTTTATGCTCGATTAGTGATAGTTTTTTGCTAGGCTTTTGAAATGACTAATTTTATTATTTACTGAAGAATAAATTCCATTATGATTCAATCTCAAAAGATGAGTGTATCTTTCATTGTGGTATTGAAGCTAATCTGATGGCGATTGCAGGTTATTCATTTCTGGCCAACAAAGATGACAACCTCCAGCATGACGTCAAGAAAATTCAATATCATCAATCGTATCTTGCTTACCTTGCTCAAGCTATAAGGTATTCAACTTCCATTTTCTAAATTATTGACAAGTTGCTACTCTAAGCTGCATTTTCCCCCATAAAGTTGGAAATTACAAAGGGCATTTCGTGCTGAGAGCTCTTCTAGTGGCTTGATATGTGAATATGTGATACTGATGCATCACAAATTTGTAATCTGTGTTAATTTCTCTGAATTCTCTAAGTTAAACGTGTTGATCGATGGGGGTCTAGGGGTGAAGGATGTGGAGTGCTTCAATAAAGCACTCTTGGGGAAGTGGGCATGGAGATTTCTCTCAGAGAAAAATAGACTATGGGCGAGGGTAGTAAAATCGAGATGGTGGGAGGGTTTAAAGGGTTTATCAGTTGAGAGAAGCAGGAGGAGGGGGGGTGGGAAATCCCACTGGATGGTGGGGGGAGATAATTAAAAGTTTAGGGGAGGGTAATAGTGAGTGGTTTGAGGAAGGCATGGAGAGGGTTCTAGGTGAGGGTTCGGGCATTCTGTTCTGGGAAGAAACATGGGTGGGGAGAGAGACTCTTAGAGAGAGGTTCCCTAGACTATACCAATTAAGCACAAAAAAGAATAGTACAGTGAGTAGCATAGGTGAATGGATTGATGGGAAATGGGAGTGGCAATGGGGATGGAGACGTAATTTATTTGATAGAGAAACTAATGCATTTAATGAGCTGCTAAATTTGCTTAACAGGTACACTCCAAAGCATAATACAGAGGACAAGTGGAGATGGAGAGGAACTACTACCGGCATATATAACACGAAAGAAGTATACAATCGGTTGTGGGACCAAAGTAACGGCCTGGAGGAAGAAAACAAGGAAGAGTTCAAATTAATCTGGAAATGTTGTGCGCCGCCAAAAGCTCGAGCACACGCCTGGAGAGTTCTATGAGAAAGAATCCCTACGAAAGAGCAGCTGCTAAAACGAAAAATCATTCCTAAAGATTCAGACGGAAGGTGTGTTTTTTTGCAAAATCGAGCAAGAAACGGTAAGGCATGTTCTTATCGAATGCCCATTTGCATATAAAGTTTGGATGGAATGTTGCAAGTGGATGGGCATAGTGGTAGCACTAACGTCAAACCCGGTGACAAACCTACTCCATTGGAACAGTTTATTGAGAGAAAAAGGCAAAAGAGGAACAGCAGTTAGGATATGGATATGCACAATGTGGATTCTTTGGAAAACCCGATCGTTTTCAAGCAAGAACAGCGAACGGTGGAGGAGGTCATCAACGAGGTGAAAAGGCATACTTGGAATTGGGGATGGGTACAATTTCAAACAGAAAGGGAGGATAGCTATGAAAAATGGGAGCAGAATCCTTGTAATAATCTGTTAAACCTGTAATGCTTTATTTCTTGTGAGAAAAGGAGGAACAAATGTAAAACTCTTCAACTTGGGTACTACTCATACCCAACCAATTATTATGGAATGAATTACCTTTACTGACCAAAAAAAAAAAAACGTGTTGATCGAATTTGCAGGGAGAGGGCTGATGTGCGTGGTTATATTATATGGAGCTTGATGGATAATTTTGAGTGGTCGAGTGGATATGGCCCCAAATTCGATTTTTTTATCAAGTTGATCGTCATACAATGAAGAGGATTCCCAAACTCTCTGCAAGTTGGTATGCACATTTCTTGGCCAATTTTAGCCTATTTGATGCTAACTTCTCTGCTACTATTTCATATAGAAACAAAGATGCATCAAGGATTCAATCCGAATGACAAAATGTATGTATAGGCACTATTATGTTGTAATAATTATCCTTGTTTTATGTATCATGGTTTTGAGCCCTGCTTTTCCAGAAATCCTTCTCAAATAATGAAATAGAGTTATATCATCTCGTGTATAAGATTGTCTCACGTCATAATTTGTATATACTATATATCTAACTATATTGATTGATCGTTGTTTGCAGTTTGTCTATGGCCGTCCGCTCAAGACTTACAACGACAAAAGAATGGACAAATGGAAAAAAGATTGGATAGGGTACATTTACAATCGATTTTTGTATAGATATAATTAAAGTAGCTAGTATAACTTTTGGTAGCATGTAATATATTAACTTATACATTTGTGATGATATTTAATTTTTTGGTGTATATTGGACGTATGTTAGTGTACGTTTATTTATTTGATTTTTTGGTATTTGACGTGTATATATATATATATATATATATATATATTGGTATATAAATAAATTTTGGTTTTGTACAAAATGAATTTTTAAAATATAAAATAATTATTAAAAAAAAAGTGACTTAGACAGCGGGTCATAACCGCTGTCCAAGTTCAAGCGTTTTAAAAAAATAATCACTTAGACAGCGGTTATGAACCGCTGTCCAAGTAAAAAAAAAATATACATAGACAGCGGTTATGAACTGCTGTCCAAGTGCCTTTACTTGGACAGCGGTTCGTAACCGCTGTCTAAGACCCTACTTGCAGTGCTGTTAAAAAACCGCTCCCACTTGGAGACCTCACTATAATTGAAAAGTGCAACACAATATTACTAAACAGTGTAAGTCACTATAACTGAAAAGTGTAAGTCATTATAACTGAAAAGTGCAACATAATATTACTAAACAGTGTAAGTCACTATAACTGAAAGAGAATATTACCTAATAAGGTCACTTTTATAGACTATTAAACAACTAAAACATACAACTTTTAAAATTTCCTAATAAGGTCATTTTTATGTCAAAAAACCGTATTTGCCCTTTATATTAATATAACCTCTTAATTAATAGATTTTACCTCTTAATTCGAAATTTAAATTCAAACATTAATTGCATGACATCATTTCCCCAAATTTTCGCCCATATTCATAAGAAGTCTATATCAAAACCCTAGCCCTCTTCCTCTCCCCACCATCCCACGGCTGCCGCCGCCCCCTTTTCCCACCGGTGCCGCCGCCGTCTTCTGCAATTTCATCTCCCACGCGGCGTCGCTACACACGGCCTCCCCGCCGTCCCCTCCATGGCCATGGTCGTCGCCCCCTTCGCCATGGCTGATCTGTTCTCCGTCGACTCCATCTCCAACGCGGCGTCGCTGTAAACCTTCGTCGGAGGTCTTCCACCACCATGACTGAGATGTTTCCGGCGGAGATGCTTCTAGTGGTTCGTGGTGGCCGATCTGGCCTTTCGATCTGAGTTTCTGTTGTGCACATAGGGTTCTTGATTTTTTCTTCTGTTTAAGGTAATTATTTTGCCAACGTAAAACCCAAATACAAAACAGGATTCGCCAACGTATTTTCTCGGGAAACGGAAACACAATTCTGGGATTCGCTTCTTGATTTTGATCAGGATCGAGGGTTCTTGATTTTTTTCTTCTGTTTAAGGTAATTATTTTTGGTATTTTAACTTGTGTGCTGATATCCCCTTTCTTTGAAATGTAAATTGATTCTTGGTTCATGTGATAGTTTTAGTTCAATGATGAAAGTGTGCTTCTTTGTTTCAGTGTGTGAAACTGAAACCCTTTTGGTTGGACTGTTTGTTTCTTTTAAATTTTCTTGAATTTGAAAAAGGGTATGGATCCCTAATGGAATTTTGTATAATTTTGAAGGGGTTGCTATGCTATTATTGTTTTGTGGTTCTTGTTTTTAGATTTAGGGTTCTCTTTGTTGTGGTGTTGTTTAAAATTTAGTGGTTAAGTGAAATATTGAAGTAATGGGTGTTGATTGGTAGGTACACACTGACTAGAAATATCGGATATGGGTTCGAAAACTAGGAGAATCGTAACTGAAAATGGAGATACTGGTGAGGATTCTGTTCTTGCAACCATGGTCAGTAATGGAGAGGATTTAGGACCAATGGTTTCGTTAGCATTCGAGACAGGGAAGCCCGAAGCTCTCTTACAGCAGCTTATAACACTTGGTTAAAAAGAAAGAAGTTGAAATCGAGGATCTTTGCAAGCTTCATTATGAGGAATTCATTGTTGCGGTGGATGAGTTACGTGGTGTCCTGGTCGATGCTGAAGAGCTGAAAAGCGAGCTGTCAAGTGATAACTATAGGTTGCAGCAGGTTGGGAGCGCGTTACTTATGAAGCTTGAGGAGCTTCTAGAATCTTATTCGGTTAAAAAGAATGTAACTGAAGCTATTAAGATGTCGAAGAACTGTGTACATGTGTTGGAGCTTTGTGTGAAGTGTAATAGTCACATCTCTGAAGGCCAGTTCTACGAGTATGTTGCTTTTTTTCTTTTTCATGGAATTGAAGTTTAATTGGGAGGATGTATCACACTTAATTTGTTTTTTGTCAGTTTCGGACGAATTTTATTTTCTACTAAGTAAATTTTTGTTGTAATTTAGCGCAATTGTTTTGTCGAGTGTTTGACCTTAGCAATTTTGATCGTTGATTGAGTTGTAGATGTGTTTTAATGATTATGGCCTTGATGCAGTTTTTTCTGAAAGTTCGCACGCTTATTTTAACTATTCTCGGAAGAAATGAAGATCAGCTGGGATTTGATTTCAATTGTGTAGCGATTGCTTTATTTTGTTGAGCTTCCTATAAACTTTTGCTCTATTTTGTTGAATCTTTATTTCTTTCTAGTATGCCTATGCGGTTACCCTTGATTTACAAATGTGCACATCTATTTTGCATATTGATATGCATGTCACTTTGTGCACATTGTTTCATGTTATTTTATGCATACCAAAAAATTCAGTCCTGTTTGAATATGCCATTTACAAATGTGCACATCTATTTTGCATATTGATATGCATGTCACTCTGTGCACATTGGTTCATGTTATTTTATGCATACCAAAAAATTCAATCATGTATGCCGTTTTAAACTTCATATTGAAATGAACATCGGTCTTCATAACCCATTTCTACATACCAAAATTCATTTCACTGTTCATATTAAAATTCATAATCTATTTCATATATATATGCATATTCAAAATATGGGGAATTGTATACTCTATGACACGCTTATTTCTGAATCATAAAATGCCGATTTTTTAATTTTTTTTGTTTGGATAATTAACAATTAATTCGAATTGCTTAATTTTAGGAATATTTGAATAATTGGAAGGATCATAAAATGCAGATTTTTTAATTTGATTGGTTTGAATAATTAACAATTAATTCGAATTGCTTAATTTTAGGAATTTTTTAATAATTGGAAGGTGCGTATAACTAGGAACTGCATTAATTCAAAATTATTAATTTCAAATTATTAATATTTATTAATTTCAAATTATTTAAATTGGTAAAGGGCAACAATGTCTTATTAGGTGCCATTTTCACCTTAATAGATTTAAAAAAAAAACATATGCCCTATTAGATAAAACTCTTAGTGAAATGACCTTAACAATAATTTCCCCTAACTGAAAAGTGCAACACAATATTATTTAAAAATGTAGCACAATATTACTGAAAAGTATAAAACACTATAACTGAAAAGTGCAATACGATATTATTGATTATTACATATACTAAATAAGATCATTTATTAATTATGACAACAACCTAAATGGTAAGTGAGCATGTATCTAAGGTTGATTTACATGATTTGAAATTCATTCCTCTCTCACTAATGTTTTTTCTTTTATTTTTTTCAATTAATATGATATATACAAAATAAATTTATTTAATTAGTATGGTAGCAACTTATATGGAAAATGGGCATCTTTATAAGATCAAATTATACTGTTTAATTTGATTTTATTGAGTATGGTAGCAACTTAGATGACAAAATTTGAATATGAGATTTGATTTTTCTAAATCAATGCATCATTATTGTTGTACAAAAATTATGCAATAGTTCCTTATAAATAGACAAGAGTATGACTCTTATTTATTCAATCGGAGAATATGGAGACCAAAATCATTGCTTTCACTGGTTTAATTTTCGTAGCTTTGCTCCTAACATCAGGTGGCTTTTATTTTTGCATCAATGAAAAAAAGTGTTTTTTTTTTTTTAATTATATACTCCCTTCGTCTTAAAATAATAGTTCCCTTTTAATTTTTACACAGATTAATAAATATCATTTATTATGTTTAAAATTTTATCTATAAACTTTAAAATATATCCATTAAAACAATAGTCAATATTCATTGAATAGGTCTAGTCTTGTGTGAAATATTGCATATATGCATTTCAATTATTCACACACATGTTTTTTATAAATACACCCACAAGCTTAATTCACACACATATGTTTTATAAATACACCAACAAACTTAATTCACACACACATTTTTTATAAATACACCCACTGACAGCTTAATTCGAAATTTTTAATCCCGTTTATTTTACTCATTTCTGTGATTTTTTTATCTTTTATTTTATTGTCGAACGTGGGATATTAAATGTAGTAATTCAAATTGTAATATGTAGTAATACACATTATTTTATGTAGTAATAACACAAACTATTTATATAATAATACAAATTCTTTTATTTAGTAACACGTTTTTTCTAGTATTTTTATTGATGTAGTAACTCACATTATAATATGTAGTAACATATATTATCGAATGTAGTAAACACAATAATCATGTTGTAATACAAAATGATTTATTGTAGGATGATGCGAAAAATATTAGATCATTTGATAAAGTTACATATAGTAACAAACGTCTATTCAATGTTGTAATTCAAACTGTAGTATGTAGTAAAACAAATTATTACATGTAGTAATAACACAATTTTATATAGTAATACTGATTCTTTATATTTTTATATTTTTTTTATTGATTAAGTAACTCACATTATAATATATAGTAACATATATTATTGCATGTAGTAAGATATATTATTGCACGTAATACAAAATAACATTGACCCATAATAATTAGTATTAAAGAATATTTAAAGAAATATAAAATATTTAAGGATTAAGGTCATCGTAAATTGCAGCGTCCGACCGCGGCCTGAGGTGACCGAAAACTGCTTGGAGAAGACGACCATGTTCAATTTCTGTCAGTGGGTGCATTTATAAAAAATGTGTGTGTGAATTAAGCTTGTGGGTGTATTTATAAAAAATGTGTGTGTGAATTAAGCTTGTGGGTGTATTTATAAAAAATGTGTGTGAATTAAGCTTGTGGGTGTATTTATAAAAAACATGTGTGTGAATGACTGAAATGCATGTATGCAATATTGCATATAAGTTTTTGTGCATTGAATATAAGTATTTTGAACATTTTACACATTTCTTAAAAGAAAAAAAAAACTATAATTTAGAAAAAACAAAAAAACAATAAATGATTTTCTGTTGCCGGGAAAGTAGAAAAACACTAATATTTGTAGCAACGTCATTTTTTTTGTTTCAGTGAATGGTGAAGGAGAAGGAGGTGAGACACAATGGTATATATCACAAGGACCCTGCTCTAAATTCAGTGATTGCAATAAATATTGCATAGCACATAAATATCCAAAAGGTGGAATGTGTACCAATATATCACTTAATAATGAACCCGAATACTATAAATGTGTTTGCATTATTCAGTGATTGTATACACCGTAACACCTAAATATATGATCTTGGAGATCAATGAAGAAAAATCTCTTTAATAATATTTAATATTATTTCTCTCCCAGGTTAATTTTTTTTCTTACTTTTTGTACCCGTAGCATCTCATTATGTTGTCATTTTACTCTAATCACTGTGCACAATTATAATATTAAAATATTAGCCTTCTACTTAATATAGTGATAGTATACATTACTTGAACAATTTACTCTATGAACATTATATATATATATATATATATTTATTAACATTTAATTAAGAACTTTCTTAATTATATCTTTAAACAATTTTTACATATTTTAAATGAAAAATCCTTTATAAACTACACATTCAGAATATTCACAATTTTATACAAAATGTCATTACTTTTGGTCCCAAACATACACACAAATCAACTCATTTTGTTATTTTATACATAAAAAATTATAAAATTACTCATCAAAATTCTACTATTCATTACACTTTTTTAATATGTGTGCCCACCCACCTATGAAGATTATTGTGGGATGAAGTGAGTAGCAATTTGCAATTGAGCTCTCCCTAGGGTTAAAACATTTCAATTTACACTTGAGATCTTAAATTACTCAAAGAACAGAAAAAAAAAAAAAAAAAAACGAGTGATGTAGTGGTGTCTTCCTGGGATCTAAATCCAAGAGTTAAACCCGACGAATTGTTGTTTCCAGCTTCTCGGTATGATCTCCATTTCTTATTAACCGTCTCATTTTATTCATTCACAAAAGTCAATTTTTTCATAAATAAAGAAATTAAAAGACTCGTATACACTTATTTATTTACTAGTTTGGGTGGCACCTCAATTCTTAATGTGTTTACCCAGACTTTTAGCATTAATATTTTTATTATTAGTGGTGCTAATCAAAACAAATAGTAATGAAACACAGTAAGCTATGGGTTTTTCTTTTACTGAAAATGGTTGATTTGCAGATTTAATCACATTGTGTAAAGTGACATTAAAACTATAATCACGGAGATTAATAGGAATAGAAAGGTTAAAGTGATTCTTCACTTGGTACATAATTCAATAAATTGAGTTCTTTTCATAGCATTTTCATTGAACAATACACTATTATCCCAATAATTCCAACAAGTTGTCGAAATACTCTTGGAAAGCTCGTTACAAGCGGTTGTTCATAAGGAAAACAAAAGGTTAAATTACAAGATATCGATTAAGGCCAGAAGATATCCACACAAGCATACATAAATATTGAAAGCACAAAACAGTTAGTGTTCCCATAGAGTTTCTTGAACCCATCAAATTTACTATTGTCAGCAATACATGAAATTATTGATCGGATGCCAAATAACTGCTTAAGATCCATCAGTGCAATAAGCTTGTTGAAGCTCGCTGAAATCAGATAAAATTTGATTGTGTCTGTTCATGTTGCCAGCCATATGCAGAATTTTAACTATATTTATTCCTATAGCAAGTGAATGCAATTCATCCACAAGATAAACATGGGTTGCATAATGTCTCATTAATTCAACCAAGGTGATCGGCATACATCAGTATGCTTAAAAATGAAGTGTATCAATATAAAACAAACTTGAGTTCACATGGTTTTAAGATGACTAATAAGATGAAAATAAAGTGCAAAGCCTTGACCAAAATAGTCTCAAACATCTAACTTCCAACAGTAACAGATGCACCCCTCAAGTCTTCTGCGGAAACGTTCTTTCCTCAATAGCAGCGTACTAAAAGTTATTAATTTAAAAATGGGTGGGCGTAAGGAGAAATTCCACAAATGTCAAAAATCACAAAAGCCAGCTGAACAATTTTGCTGAGTATAAAATATTTTTTTGTGCAGGTGAGATTGTGAATTCGAGAATTGAATTACAAAATTCGTAGAAAATAATATTAGTGAAGCATTTGAGTGGTTGAATCATTCGTCATTTTTTGTCTCTATTTTTATCCTACACACAAAGTACTCAACAACTTAATTTACGAATTACAACAGATAAGTATGTTTTGTAGAATGTTGTGTGACATCTGATGATCAGAATCATGTTTGTCATATGAAGCATTTCGATTGCTTAGATTTTATATATAATGTGCTATTGTGGATGAAATTGTTCTATTACTCCTAGAAATAATTTGATGGATAGTGTACAACACAGAAATATTGACTTACTTTTCATTTATGATAGCTCACCAAGAATGTAGTAGTGGAATGGATTTGCAATTGAGATTCCAGAAGCACATATGTCGATGACGTAGAAAGTCCATGCAGAAGATGGAATAAACAAGAGTGTTAACAGTTAAAAAAAAAGGGAATAATTATCACATTGACAAAGGACAATTATCTTAATTTTCAACCTCATACAATACAACTTCTTTCAGATTAACTTTTTTTTTTTTGAAAGTCGGATGACACTTTCATTTATTCGCAGCTTAAACAAACAGATTCAAGAAGGCCATCCACAAACGACGCAGGCTTGATCCAAGCATGAGGGCTCGAAAAATCTCTTGAGACCCTAGCAATACTATGTGCTACCAAATTAGCATCATGGCGGACAGAACAAAAGTCACAATAATCCAAGGTACTACCTAATACCTTGCATGCCTACACTATACTCCCCAACACATTTGTATAATGAGAACTGCCATAAATCAAATCAATAACAACATAAGCATGCTCTTGGCCCATTGTAAAGCCTCAAACACAACCATGGATTCCACCTCCCCCGCTCTCATCACTCCCTCACAACAATACCCAACCCTGACAAAGTCTCTGAAAAAGTGGCCACATCAACATTTTTTCAAATTAACTTTAATCAATCGAATTCCCAACTATAACAAAATATAGCAATTTTTTTTTAAAAAAAGAAAGAAAGACAATTCAACCATTCATTGGAAAAAACTAAGAAGAACCCCTACTATGCATATAGTACTTGGAAGCCAACAAACCCGAGATACCAATGGTTTAACATATATTCTCATCTACCATTGTAATAAGATTCTGGAAGTCGTACAACACTCCATGAGAACCGTTAGATGAAACTTAATTTCTACATGGCTTGTGGCTGAATCTACTTGTGAATTAATTTTAACATGTTAAACATTAATTAGATTAAAAAATAAGTAGCTGCTTTTTTATTTACTAATTCTCCATAGGTTTGTTCATTGAAAGGGGAAAAGAGCAACACGTAGAGAAGGGGAATATATGCCATCTTATAAATTGTAAAGTAAAACAACATTTTATCAAAATACGAAGGAAAACAGGAAACTAGTAACCAAAAAATGATAGGTACAATAATTTTATTAAGTGTGGTTTTCTTTTATACCTGAAACTCGACGCTAAGTTGATTGCAGACGTTGATGGCGATCAATGGCTAGTAGAAATCCTGTATTTCAGTGTGGCGTGCGTTTTTCATAGCAGAGAAAATAAGAAATTAAAGAAAGGGAGAGAAGGTAATTTTAAATTCAAAGAAAAATTGTAATTTCCTACTGTACCTGAAACTAAAAATTGAGAAACATCCGTGGAAAACTCCGGCGTAGACGAAGATGACAAAATGAAATGAAATAAACTAGCAATCTGCTCATGAGCCTGGTCCTCTGTTATAATATTTGCTGGTGTTGCTTCATTTTATGGTTTTGTAATAGCTTTGGCAGTTGTACCTAGCTTAATTCTCATGAATACCACTGGTACTCTAATCTAATAAAATACAACATTTTTTCCTCTCAAAAAAAAAAAAAAAAACAGAATTGTTGATCCTTAAAAGAGTATATAACAAGTGTACGGGGGGAGAATACACTTGTATGCAAATCTTTTTCAAACTTAACCAAATATGACTTCAGCAAGGTTGTCCTGAACAACTCTGCTGAGATGTATAACTTCTTAAAGATAACCAATCTACTAAGTATTATTGAGTACTTAGTTGAATGACTATCTAAGTGAGTTATATGTGCGGAATTAGTGGTTGGCCCTTTAGTTTAAACTCCTTTTTTTTTAGTTCTGAAATCACCTTAACAATCAATCCAGTTTCAGGGAACTTGTCCAAATCAGTTTTGCACTGTCTTATGTATATATATCTTTGAAAATCCAATTTGAGTGTTGTGTTGAATGAATGTAAGTACTTTAAAGTAAATCAACACAAAGGTTTATAGTGGTTCAGAGACTCAATCTCCTACATCCACTTTCCCTGATTTAACAGGATAATTCCTTCACTCTTGGAATTAACTTGTTTTATAGTGTCAAGGTGCACTTGATCAACCACACCACTCCTTGGTGCCTTGATCCCTAGGATGTCAAGAGTCCTAGTACCCTTTCTCAACTCAGAACTGAACTGTTCTTCTCTCAACAGTCAGTTCCTTCCACTTCTACTACTACAACCTTCTAACTTTCTTTCTTGAAAGGTATAAGGGTTGAAGTTTGGTTCCAACTATGAGATATCCTTTACAATGAGGTTCAGTGTATAAGGATAGGATATCTCTCTAATATTTGTATGGATATACAATAAGGTTCAGCTTAAAATGAAGTGTTTGAAGACTAAGACAGTCTCTTTGAAAGACTTGTGAGCTTTCTAGCTTCAGAATTGTTGATACTAGTTGGATGCTTAGTGGATTTTGGATTGATTGATGCTTTCAAATGGTCTTCACACTTCTATATTTATAGACAATTTTGAGGATTTGCCCGTTGGAGAGGCAGCCTCAAATGTCTATAATTGTCTTCCTTGAACTCTGCAATTGGAAGACAGATTCTTGATAGTGTCATGTCCTTAGTTTGGGAAATAAACGACTGTAACTGTTTTGTCTTCACTTTGTAGCACACTTCCCAATGTCTGACTTCAAGATTCACTTGATCAAACATGGACATCACTTCTGATCAGTTGTCTCTTGATAAGGACAACCTTCCTTATCACTTGGACAACTCTTCTTATCAATTTAAGCAGATTCTGCTTATCAGCAGAGTTGGCTCTAGCTGTTCAAATGACACGGTTCTTTCCTTTTTCATGACTTCTTGGAATAGATCTTTGAGCATTCATGGTATTGGATAAGTGGTCTTGACTTCATCAGCACAGTTGGACTTATTTTTCAAAACTTGTTCTGGTTCAAGTGTGCTGAGACAATCTTGCTGGACAACTCTTCTGAACTTGTATGCTTCAGTAGACTAGGTCTTGATGATGTATTCACCTTAGTTGTCCTTCAGATAGGTTGTTCCATAATCAATTTAATCATGGTCAGCATAGTTGTCTTTCAGTAGACTTGGGGTCAGTCAGAACTTGAGCCTTGAGGGAACTTGATCTTTGTAGACTCTAGAGCATGTGTTCCCCCTTACTTTGTGCATCTTATCATCTAAGAGCTGCCTAACATTTCAGCTCCTTACTAGCTTTAAATCTTCATGTTCTAACATTCCTAGAACATGATCACTTAGGTCATGTCTTAGCTATTTGGCATGTCTCAAAGGGGTTTTGGTATTTTAATCAAAACTTCAAATTTTATTCCCAACAATTTCCCCATTTTTGATGATGCCAAAACCTATACAATCTATGCAAAAGTATCTTGACTATACTAATTACACTTGTCTTCAGTAGATGTGACTTAGGTCAAATTTCCTGAAAAGAAATGTGTTAGTGTAATCACTGTTCTGATTGCATATAGGTTTTAAAAGCAGTCAAGCTAGTATTATGAGATGCTGTTACTTGATTCAAAATATGTTGAATTATCATTGATAATATCATGGATCATTACAAGCATGTTGATAGTTGAACAAACATATCAGAGCATGAAATAGTATTACATATTGAACATTAGAGCATATTCTAACTAAACAGCATGATTAGAGCAAATGAGTGGTCATCAGAGCAAAAAAAATATTTCAGCAGACTTGAGCAACTTTCAGCAGACAAGATCATATTGGCAATCAAGATCAAGTTTCATCCAATTCAGCATATAAGGGTCAAGAGGACTTAGCCATTCAGATGTTATCTTCAGGAGGTGGCACCATCCCATATTGTGCCCACACTCTCTTCTTCAACTCCATGGCCTCCTTATTGGTTCCCTTTGGGCCTAACACCATTCTGTTTAGCTTCAGAATTTCAAAGAACTCTTGATAGATTCTTGACTGATCAATGAAGCCTTCCTTCTTGGGGGGCATATAGATGATTGACTTAGGGGCTGTGAGTTCAAATCTTGCAATGTCAGCAGCTGCAAGTAATTTATGGTACAGTTCCCCGTGATAGTCAATCATGAACTTTGTAAAAGTGGAGTTCACATCTTCATCATTCCATCTTCCAATGACATAATAGTCATAGACAAACTCCCCTTTTGCCTCTTCTCAAGTATCATTGAGCTGAATTGGGACCCATTTATCCAAGTGAGGATATTTGGTGTCCATTTGAATCAACAATTGTGGCTTCATCTTGTTGTAGGTTGCTCTCCTTCTTCTGGGTTTCTGAAAGTCAGCCATTCTCTTATCCCTTGCTCTGTTTGCTTATTCAATCAGATCCATCTTCTCTTGGGCTCTCATCATAGCCAGCTTTTGTTGTGTTTCTAGATCTTTGCCATATCCTTTAACAAACAGTTTGGATGGATCTAGCACAGTTGTCTTCTTCTTTGGTCCAGGTCCAAAGCCTTCTTCATACAATCCTTCAATATTCTCAATAGCTTTGGAGCCTTCAGCAGATTTGGTTTTAGAAGATTTGTCAATTTCAGCACTCTTGGTTTCTTCAGCAGGATTGACCTGTTCAGCAGGCTTGTCCTTTTCAGCAGTTTTAGCCTTTTTGGAGGAAGGCTCTTCTTCTTCAATCCTGAACTCAAGAGGTAAGGCAAGACTGTTAGGAAAACCTGTGAAAGTTTCAGTTTTCCTTTTGCTTCCTTTAGCCTTTCTAAGTTGGCCTCTTGTCTGGATTCCTTCAGTGGACTTGTCCAGTCCTGATACTTCTCCTCCTGGCCTTTGCTGAAGCCTTACTCTCTCTTCTTGAGCTGATGCCATAGAGTTTTTCAAGGCTATGGCCAGTTTTTCTTCTTCATCAAGCTCTTCCAGATTCAACACTGCTTCTTCCTTTCCTTTTGCTTCTGACACTTTCCCTTTGCCCTTGCCCTTTCCAATAGTCAAGGCACCTTTTGCCCTTGCTCTTTCCCTTTCCCCCTTTTTGGCAGCATCAAAGCATTGGGGTTTTAGCTCACTCATTGTAGTGGCCATAAGAGATTGGGCTTGGTTGAGGGACTTCATCTCCTCTAGCAGATATACATTTTCATCATGTATATTTTGCATTCTATCACTACTCAAGCTTAGGAAAGCTAGAACAGGCTTCATTTTCTGCTCAACAACCTCTTACATGGTTGTTTTGAGGGATGTATCAAGATTGGCCTTCAAAAAGTCAGTAAGATTGGCCACTGCACTCTCAGCATTTTTCGCCATAACTTCTTGGAAGAACTTTTCTGAAGCAGCCTTCACCATTGCTAGCCTCATCTCTTCAGCTCTTTTCTTCTGGATAACTGTTTTCTTGCCAAGTGCTTGTTTGATAGTTAATCTTAGAGCTTTGACATTGTTGTTGTGATTATCTCTAAGCAACTTCTGCTCTTTCTTGACTTCTTTGGAGATGGATTCCATGCTTATCTTGGCTTTCTGGACTTCAGTGGAGATGGTTTGCAACCCAGATTCCACTCCACTGATTCTTGCTTCTATTGTGGGAAGCACCACATCTTCAGAACCAATAAGCCTCATCTCAACAGATGCCAAAGTTCTGCGTTGCTCATCCAAGACTCCTGAAGTTTCAGCATGAGCAGTTTGGACTTGATGAGCCAAGGAGTCCAACTTTGCTGATTGTTCACCAAGAATGGCTTGGGCTGAGCTGGAATCCACTTGAATGTGTGTGTCAGTGAGAAGTTCATCTGCAAATATTTGATCAAATGAAATACCTGCAATATCAGAGAAATCAAAGGGTTTAGAAAATAAACACTCATCACCCTCAGTATTTTTTGCATAAGACTCTGATACATCATCAGTCTTCTTCTCATTTTCAACTAATTTTTGACTCCCTTCATTGATAATGTCCTCACACAATGGAACAGGCCTCCTCTCCTCAAGGGATTCTTGAAGTTCAGATCTGACTTCAAGAATAATTTGTCCTTCCTCACTTATTCCACCCTCATTTGGTGGTATACTCACTATCCTAGTGATCACAACCTCTCTATCATCAACAACTCCCTCTGATTTTTCCATTAGATTTTCCTTTTCAACTCCTTCTCCTAGACCTGCAACATCTCCACGCTCAATAGGGTTCAAAGATGGCAGTTGATGGGAGATCACAGTGCTTATATCAGCAGCCACTGAGTCATCCTGAATGATTAAGGGCTGATCAGTGTCTAACTCTCCTGACACTGAATAGGCCTTAATCAAACCAGCTTCTAAACTAGGAGCCTCAACATCTGTTAGCTGTGCCTTGGGTTCAGAAGAACCTTCATTGGCAGATGTGTCTTTGGCTGTGTCACCAGCTCTGGCCAACACCTCTGAAGATACAGAGCCTTTCCTATGGTAAGTCAATAGAGGGGTTGAAGGCTGTTTGGTTTCAGGAGGGTTGGGATGAGAGGGTTTGAAGGGTCATCTTTGCCATCATCATCATATGAGCTGCTATCAGGGTGTTTGATCCCTTTAGCCAGTCTCTCTTTCTCTTCAACAATCTTGTCAGCTACTAACTTTGCAAACACTTCCTCATCAGTGAGGAATCTTATTTTGTTCACTCCAGCAAAGTGAAGTAGTCTGCCTTCCTCTATCTGCCACCAGTTTTCACCCTTATCATGAATAACTTGTGCAATTTCCATGATTGTCTTGTCTTTTACATCTACCAATGTTCTCAAATCATGGAACATCCTTTGAATTCTGGGAAATTCAGCAAGTTGTGGGTACAAACTGTCCACAGTAGCCCTTGCTCCACCTTTGAGCATACTTTCATAAGTATACTTCTCCTCATCCTCACTTGATTGAGGACTTTGGGCTATAGGGGAGTTGGCTCTGGGTTCAGGTTGAATGGTGGCTTCAGGAAGTTTGAATTCAGGAAGGTTGGGTTCAGAAATATTGGCTTTAGAAGGGTTGGGCTCAACAATTGGTACTTCAGTTGCTTTTCAGAGCAATGAGTCTGAAGGGGCTTTGCTCAGGGGGGTTGGCTCTAGAAGTTCATGTTCTAAGGCTTGTGAATACTTGATCATTGATGAATCAAGTGGAGACAAAAGTCTTGATTCATCCACAGCAATATCAGCCAACACATCCATTGGTCCTCTTTGTGCACTCCCTTCTGGAGAATATCTCTTGGTAAGATCAATAGGGATAATGGGTTGGTCTTGGGAGGTTACATGGGTTTCAGGGGAGTTGGGGTTTTCAGGGAGTTTGGACTCAGGGGTTCCAGAACCAGAAGAGTTGGTTCTGGACTTTGATTTAGTCCTACTTTCTGCCCTACTCTCCCTTAGAGCCACTTGGAGAGTTCTTTCCTCCTGCAGTTCCAATATCTTGTCAGTAGGCTTGGCCATTCTCTTGCTAGCCCTACTGCTTCCACTGCCTTCCATCTCAGGAACAACTTCCCTAGGCCTCTTATCACCCTTCTTCTTTTGCCTTTTTTCATTGTATTTCTGTCTCAACTCTTCTGAATGATCAGAAGGAACTTGGACTCCCTCTTCAGCAACTTCTTCAATCTCAGTTGAAGCTCCTGAAGTTTCTTCTGAGGGAAGTTGAGACAACTTCTTTGTCTTAACAACTCTGGCCTTTGTCCTCTTCTTCATCTTTGGCTTCTTTTCAACCTCGTCTTGAGCAGGTTTGGCCAATTGCATCCTCCTTTGTTCAGTTTTCTTGCTCAACTTTCTGAACATTACTTTCTGGGCTGGGAGAGGTTTTGCAAAAGTTTGCATCTCTATGTAGTGTGAAAACTTCTCAATTAGTATGCTTGCCCTTGTGCAGTACCTCAATTTTCCTTCCAACACAACCTTGTTGTGAGCTTTCACCTTGAACTTTGCCTTCTCCTTCATCATTTCAGTCAAGATGAACTCCCTCCAATTAAATTTGATGCCCTTATCACTTGCATCAATCACTGTAGCCATAATCCTTATCCTTGGAGCACTCACTTGCTCCAAACTCCCAGTATTACTCAACAGGCTCTTGGTAATTACCACAAACAGATTGAGGAACTTTGGCTTTAGGGTCCTCTTATGTTGAGTAGAGGAGATTGGCCCTGGAACAAGGAGCCAGTCTTGAGCAATTTCTTGCTCATGGCCATTTCCATAGAACTCTGGATTCCTTCCTTCAGAAGGCAATCCAAAAGCTGCTTCTACATCCTCCTCAGAGAATTTCACTCTGTGAAATCTCTTCTCTTCTTCTCCTTCAGCTATATATGACAACCTTGTTGTCACCTCACCATCTTCAGGTTTGCCTCTCCATTTGAGAAAGGCAAATAACTCAGCCATGTAGTTTTCAAGGCAAGAACCTGGCTTTTCTTGCATGAACTTTTGTAATCCAGCCCTTCTCAACCATATCAAGGTTGGGATGATTTTAGGATCCTCACTCTCAAAAGAGATGATGGGCTGGAATGTGAGGTTGTTTTTATGGTTGAGGTATCCAAAATCAAGGTCTAGAGCTTTGTTGGAGAAATCAATAACCATTTCTGGTCTAGCTTTAGGAGCCATTGAAGAACAAGTAAGGTTTTTGAGAGAGTTTGAGAAGATGAAAGCTAGGGTTTCAAGAAAGTTTTGAGTTCGTGGGGAAGAAATGAGCTTTGTGGGCTTCTTAAGACTTGTGAATATTCCAAAAGGAATGTATGTCAATGAGTAGGTGAGTCTTAGGGCAATTCAACGGTTTACAAATGAGGAAATCAAGTTTGGACGACCAAGATTGATTTCAGGGGAGTTGGCCAGACTTGATCCAACGGTTATTAACCAATGGAATAGTAGAAAATTGTTTTTATTCAAACGTGGGAAGGAGTTTAATGTTTGTTTAAAAATGGGGGGTTATCAAGGTAGATCATGTCTCGAATTGTTTAATGCAAACAATAGTTAAATCTTGGCATTTAATGCATTGAAAGTGACTTCTTGGGTAGGGGAAAAATTAAATCCTTGTAAAGGTGATGGCTTGAAAAGGAATGAGACAGACATCGAAATAGGCAATGATTACCCAAAATAGGTGCTTATCAGACCAAGATTTGGTTTGATAGCCAAGACAACTTATCTGACCCCACATGGACAAGTGTCCTGAAATCTTGTGGACAAGTGTCCTAAATTTCAATGGAGAAGTGTCCTGAATAATTGAGGTCATCTCTTCTGAATTTCAGTAGACTTGATCAAGTCTGCTGAACATCACTTTCAGTTCCCCCTTGATTAGTTAACTCCTTTGGACTTACTTGTCCAACTTCCCTGGATCAAGAAGTCCCAATTCTGCTGATAATTCCAAGAGTCTTGCTTCAGCAAGTGGTTTGGTCAAAATATCAGCTTTTTGGTGATCTGTATGGATTTTCACCAATTTGATATCCTTCTTCTCCACATGGTCTCTGATGAAGTACTGCTTGATATCCACATGCTTGCATCTTGTGTGCAAGACTGGATTCTATGATATTGCTATGGCACTATTGTTGTCACAGAATATTGGCACTTCAGCAGAGTTGACTTTGTAGTCTCTTAGTTGTTGTCTCAACCAAAGGATCTGAGCACAACAACTTCCAGCTGCAACATACTCAGCTTCAGTGGTGGAGGTTGCCACTGTGTTTTGTTTCTTAGAGAACCAAGATATGAGTTTGTTCCCCAAGAATTGACATGTCCCTGAAGTGGACTTTCTGTCAATTCTACAGCCTCCATAGTCAGCATCTGAGTAGCCAGTTAATTCAATGTTGTTATCAGCAGGGTACCAAAGGCCAAGATTTTCAGTGCCTTTGAGATACCTCAAGATCCTTTTGGCAGCCTCTAGATGGCTCTTCTTAGGATTGGCTTGAAACCTTGCACAAACACCTACTACAAAGGTGATGTCAGGTCTGCTGGCAGTGAGGTAGAGAAGTGAACCAATGATCCCTCTATATTCAGTAGAGTTGGTTGGAACACCACTCTCATCAGGATCCATCTTCCAATTTGTATTCGTAGGGATCCTTACTGGCTTGCTGGTTGCACACCCAAATTTCTTGATCATTTCCCTGGTGTACTTTGCTTGGTTGATGAAGATTCCTTCTTTTCATTGCTTGACTTGTAAGCCCAAGAAGCAGTTCATCATCCCCATCATTGCCATCTCAAACTTGCTTTGCATGAGCTTAGAGAACTTGTCACAAAGCTTCTCATTTGGGGATCCAAATATGATGTCATCAACATATATTTGGACAAGCAAGATGCCATCTCCTTCAGTGATTCTAAAGAGAGTTTTGTCTACAGTTCCTTTGATAAATCCATGATCCAAGAGGAACTGTGACAGTGTGTCATACCAAGCTCTTGGATCTTGTTTGAGTCCATACCTTCTTCAGTTTGTAAACTTGGTTTCCAATTTCAAAACCAGGTGGTTGCTCTACATAAACTTCTTCCTTCAAAACTCCATTCAAGAAGGCACTTTTGACATCCATTTGGTACACTTTGAACCTTTTGTGGGTTGCATAGGCTAAGAAAAGCCTTATTGCTTCTAGCCTTGCCACATGTGCAAATGTTTCATCATAGTCAATGCATTCTGATTGACAATAGCCCTTGGCCACCAATCTGGCCTTGTTTCTGACTATCACATCATTTTCATTCTTTTTGTTCTTGAACACCCACTTGGTTCCAATAACATCTTGATGTGTAGGTCTATCCACCAGCTCCCATACATCATTTCTGGTGAATTTGTTCAACTCTTCCTGCATTGCTGTGATCCAGTTTGCATCTTGAAGTGTTTCTTCAATGTCACTTGGTTCCTGTTCTGATAGGAAACAACAAAACAAAGCACTTTCACCATGAAACCTTCTAGTTTTGACTCCCACACTTGGATCACCAAGTATTAGATTAGTAGGATGGTCAGATAACCATGTCCTTCTTTTTCTGATCCCTTCAGGGACATTGGCATTTTCAAAATTTATGTACCTCAGGATCCATTAACTACCTCAGGATTGTTGTCCAGTGTGATGTTTTAAGGAGGGTTGGCTTGGACAACATCAATGAATACAGTGTCCTTGTCTTTTAGGCTCAATCTGGTTGTTCTTTGTGTGATTTCTTCAGTATCCAGGTTGTTATTCCTGATATCAGAAGTAGATTCATCAAACACAACATGAGGTGTCTCTTCCACAATAAGGGTTTTACAATTGTAAACTCTGAAAGCTCTACTGATTTGGGAATATCCAAGAAATATCCCCTCATCAGCTTTGCTATCAAAAGCTTTCAACTGTTCTTTCCCATTGTTGTGAATGAAACACTTACAACCAAATATGTGAAAATAAGACACTTTAGGCAATCTTCCTTTCCAGAGTTCATAAGGGGTTTTGCCTTGTCCCTTAGTGATCAAACATCTATTTTGAGTATAGCATGTAGTGTTAATAGCTTCAGCCCAAAACCTCTTAGGTAAACTTGAGTCAGAAATTAAGGTTCTAGCAGCTTCTTTTAAAGTTCTATTTCTTCTTTCTGCAACCTCATTCTGCTGAGGGGTCCTAGCTGCTGAGGTTTTATGAGCTATTCCATTTTGTGTGCAATACTCATTGATGTATGAGTTTATGAACTCAGTGCCTTTGTTAGATCTTATCTTAATTATATTAAGGCTTTTCTCATTAGACAATCTCTTCAACAGTTCAGGGAGTTTGACTTGTGTTTCCTTCTTATTAAGGAGAAATACTACCCATGTGAACCTAGAGAAGTCATCTACTACAACCAATGTGTATTTTCTACCGTTTATCCTTGCAGGGGTAATTGGTCCAAATAGGTCCATATGCAAAAGTTCAAGTACCCTTTCAGTAGAGATGACTGGTTTTCCCTTAAATGAGGTTTTAATCTGTTTTCATTCTTGACATGGTTTACAAACATGCTCCTTAATGAAAACCTCATTAGGTAGTCCTTTAACTAATGCATTTCTAGCAAGTTTGTTCATTGATTTAAAGTTCAGGTGGTTTAGCCTTTTATGCCATAACCAGCTTTGTTCATGAGAGTTCTTGGCAATGAAACATGCAGCATCAGTAGACTTGTCCCAGTCTGCAAAATACACACTTCCTTTTTTTTGTTCCAGTCAGCAGAGTTTGTTGAGTTTTATCCTTGCATAAGCATTTTCCATTTGAAAACTCAACATTAAAACCTTTATCACAAAACAGACTTATGCTAAGGAGATTATATTTGAGACCAGCCACATAAGATACATTGTATACCTTGATATTACCAATTATCAAGGTGCCATAACCTTTTGTTGTTGCTTGTGAACTGTCTCCAAATGTGACATTATGGCCTTCTTTTTCAGTGAAGTCAGTGAGGAGATCTTTGTTTCCAGTCATGTGCCTTGAGCATCCACTGTCAAGGTACCCTGCTTATCTTTTGTTCATACTCCTCATCTTCTTATGGACCTTAGGTACCTGCAAATAGCAAGCTTTATGTGCCCTTTGAATTTTAGGTCCTGAGAGGTTAGCTGTACCTTTAGGAACCCAAACTTGCCTAATTACCCTGACTGATTCAAGGTGGCTAAGTTGTTTTCCTTTAGCATCAACATACACTGTTTTTCCCTTAAATGCCTTTGGGAAAGTGTGTGTGAAAGTGTTGACTCTGTAAGTTTCAGGAGAGTTGTCAAATCTCCTGAACTTATGAGTTCTTTGTGCTTTTTGAGGAAATCTTTGAGGGAAGGCATATTTGTGACCATTACCCTTTGGCAAGAAGGGTTTTGGTTGTCTCATTTTATTCTGCCTTTGAGGATAGTTGTCCACAGGTCTGTTCAGCTGAGGCTTTCTCAGGGGAGTTGGCCTAGGCTGAACATACCTTGGGCAACCTCTCTGAATGTTGTTCAGATGAGTTACCCTTCCATTGGGCCTGCTATGCTGAACACCATTCCTCTTGTGTCAGGGACTTTGGCCTTTTCCTTAGGTTTGGGCCTAGTCTCCTGAATCACTTGAGTGGGCATCTCATGCATTTTCCCCTTCCCTTTGTTCAGTGGCTGAATTATTTCATTTTCAGCTTGTTGTGCCACTGATTTAACAAAGATTTTCTTAGTGTTACTGGTAGAAGCAACACTAAGACAAGGTGAAGATTCAAATGGATCAAATCCTAATCCACTTCTTTGAGCCATAGGTCTTTGATAACTATGAATTTCCTCTATTGCTCTACATGATTTCTTTTCAAAGTAGACATCTTTAATTTCAGACTCTCTTCACTTGATTTAAGAATGTCATACTCATGTGAGAGGTTTTCAAATTTAGCTTGAAGAATTTTAAGTTCAATATCTTTTCTCTTTGAGAGAGCAGTTGTTCATCAATCTGCTTTTGTTGGTCAACTATTGTGAGAGAGGCTTCATCAAGTTCTCTCAAGATTTGTTGGTAAAACTCAGTAGACTTGACATCAACTACTGAATCGAAAGGTTTTATAAGTTCAATTGACAACCTTTCATTTTCTCTCACAAAATTGTCATGAAATTCTTGTAGCCTAGTGAAATCTTCCATTAACTTTCCAAAAGAAAGTTTCAGGTTGACTTCACTAGTGTTTTGTGATAGGAATGATGGTGAGCTAGAAGTAGAGGATACCTCATCATATTCTATGGCCATGTTGCACACATCATCATCATCACTGTTTGAGAACAGTCCATCATCAGAGGAGTTGAAGCTTTCAGCAGTGTCAGACTCATCACCATCCATCATGGCTTTCCTATTGGTGAATTTTCTGTCTCTCTTTGCTTGTCTTTCCTTTCTCTCCTTTGAGCTGAGTTCAGGGCAGTCATACTGGAAATGCACTTTCTTTTTGCAGTTATAGCACAGATCTTCTCAGAACTCAAAGCCTATGAGTTTGATCTCAACAGAAGAAAGCTTGTTGAGGAACCTTCCTTACCAATCAAGGGAGTGGCATTCAAAGCCAAAGTTGCTGAACCAGAAATGCAGCCCACCCCAAGAACATCAAAGTCAGTCTCTAAGGCTGAAATGAAGGAAGAAATGGCTCTGATGGCCAGGAGGTTTGATAAACTCAACTCAAGGTTTGGTAGATACAAGAAATTCTACCAGGACAACAAATTCAGGAGAAGGTACAACTCTCCTGAAGCACAGGCTGAGGACAAGAAGCCTGAAGAGAAAAGATCAGAGGCTAAGTACTCTGATAGGAGAAAGTCCAATAGAGCTGAACCCTCCTCATCTATAAGGAGAGATGATCCAAAGAAAGATGATGATGAGTATCTGTGCTACAACTGCAAGAAGAAAGGGCACTTCCAGTATGATTGCCCTGAACTCAGCTCCAAGGAAAGAAGAGAGAGGCAAGCCAAAAGAGATAAAAAATTCACCAACAGAAAAGCCATGATGGCTGGTGAAGAATCTGATAGTGCTGAAAGCTTCAACTCTTCTGATGGACTGTTCTCAAACAGTGAAGAAGATGATGATGTGTGCAACATGGCCATTGAGGATGATGAGGTATCCTCTACTTCTAGCTCACCATCATTCTTATCACAAAATACTAGTGAAGTCAACTTGAAACTTTCTTTTGGGAAGTTGATGGAAGATTTCACTAGATTATAAGAATTTCATGACAATTGTGTGAGAGAAAATGAAAGGCTTTCAATTGAGCTTTCAAAACCTGCTAAGACAATAGTTGATATCAAATCTACTGAATTGTATCTATAAATCTTGAGAGAGCTTGAGGAAGCAAATCACAGAATAGTTGACCAACAAAGACAGATTGATGATCAACTGCTCTCTCAGAAGAGAAAAGATTTTGAATTAAAAATTCTTCAAGCAAAATTTGAAAATTTCTCACATGAGTATGACATTCTTAAATCAAGTGAAGAGAGCCTGAAATTAAAGATGTCTGATTTGAACAAATCCTCTAGGGCAATAGAGGAAATTCAAAGTTACCAAAGACCTATGGCTCAAAGAAGTGGATTAGGTTTTGATCCATTTGAATCTTCACCTTGTATTAGTGTTGCTTCTACAAGTAACACTAAGAAAATCTTTGTCAGATCAGTGGCACAACAAGCTGAGAATGAAATGATTCAGCCACTGAACAAAGGGAAGGGCAAAAGGAATCAGATGCCCACTCAAGTGTTTCAGGAGACTAGGCCCGAACCTTCGGAAAAGGCCAAAGTCCCTGAACACAAGAGGATTGTTGGTCAGCAGAGTCGACCTAATGGAAGGGCAACTCTCCTGAACAATGTTCAGAGGAGTTATCCAAGGTTTAGTCAGCCTAGGCCAACTCTACTGAGGAAGCCTCAGATGAACAGACTTCAGGACAACTATCCTCAAAGGAAAAATAAAATGAGACAACCAAAACCCTTCATGCCAAAGGGTAATGGTCATAAATATACCTTCCCTCAAAGATTTTCTCAAGTAGCAAAAAGAACTCATAAGTTCAGGAGATTTGACAACTCTCCTGAAACTTACAGAGTTAACACTTTCACACATACTTTCCCAAAGGCATTCAAGGGAAAGACAGTGTATGTTGATGCACAAGGAAAACAACTTAGCCACCTTGAATCAATCAGGGTAATTAGGCAAGTTTGGGTTCCTAAAGGTACAACTAACCTCTCAGGACCCAAAATTCAAAGGGTACCTAAAGCTTGCTAATTGCAGGTACCTAAGGGCCACAAGAAGATGAGGAGTATGAACAAAAAGTCAGCATGGTACCTTGACAGTGGATGCTCAAGGCACATGACTGGAAACAGAGAACTCCTCACTGATTTCACTAAAACAGAAGGCCCAAATGTCACATTTGGAGACAGCTCACAAGAAACAACAAAAGGTTATGGTACCTTGATAATTGGTAATATCAAGGTATCCAATGTATCTTATGTGGCTGGTCTCAAGTACAATTTGCTAAGCATAAGTCAGGTTTGTGATAAAGGTTTTAATGTTGAGTTTTCAAGTGGAAAATGCTTAATCAAAGATAGAACTCATCAAACTCTACTGACTGGAACTAGAAAAGGAAATGTGTATTTTGCTGACTGGGACAAGTCTACTGATGCTGCATGTTTCATTGCTAAGAGCTCTAATGAACAAAGTTGGTTGTGGCATAAAAGGCTAAACCACCTGAACTTTAAATCAATGAACAAGCTTGCTAGAAATGCATTAGTTAAAGGACTACCTAATGTGGTTTTCATTAAGGAGCATGTTTGCAAACCGTGCCAAGAAGGAAAACAGATTAAAGACTCATTCAAGGGAAAACCAGTCATCTCTACTGAAAGGGTACTTGAACTTTTACACATGGACCTATTTGGACCAATCACCCCTGCAAGCATAAATGGTAGAAAATACACACTGGTTGTAGTAGATGACTTCTCTAGGTTCACATGGGTAGTATTTCTCCTTAATAAGAAGGAAACACAAGTCAAACTCCCTCTACTGCTAAAGAGATTGTCAAATGAAAAGAGCCTTAACACAATCAAGATAAGATCTGATAAAGGCACTGAGTTCATAAATTCGTACATTAATGAGTATTGTACACAATATGGTATAGCCCATGAAACTTCAGCAGCTAGAACTCCTCAGCAGAATGGAGTTGCAGAAAGAAGGAATAGAACTCTAAAAGAAGCTGCTAGAACCGTAATTGCTGATTCAAACCTACCTAAGAGGTTTTGGGCTGAAGCTATAAACACTGCCTGTTATACTCAGAACAGATGTATGATCACTAAGGGTCAGGGCAAAACCCCCTATGAACTTTGGAAAGGAAGACTGCCTAAAGTGTCATATTTCCACATATTTAGTTGTAAGTGTTTCATTCACAACAATGGGAAAGTGCAGTTCAAAGCTTTTGACAACAAAGCTGATGAGGGGATATTCCTTGGATATTCTCAAATCAGTAGAGCTTTCAGGGTGTACAACTGTAAAACCCTAATTGTGGAGGAAACACCTCATGTTGTGTTTGATGAATCTATTTTTGAGATCAGGAACAAAGACCAAGATACTGAAGAAATCACACAAAGAACAATCAGATTGAGCCTAAAAGACAAGGACACTGTATTCATAGATGTTGTCCAAGCCAATCTTCCTGAAAATATAATACTGGACAACAATCCTGAAGGCAACTTTCCTGAAGCAAACCCCACTGAAGGAAATGGTGAACTGAATGACCCAATCCCAGTTCACACTCAAGTAACAACTACCAATGAAGAAGCAGGCCTTACTGAGGTAGTTAATGGATCTAATATTAAAAGGGGGAACAAAAATGTTGAAAATGCCAATGTCCTTGACATTGAGGACAACATCCCTGAATATGATCCTGAATTAGATCCTGCATTCAATTATGCTGAATTTTATGATAATGGTGACTCAACCTTAGTAGAGGACAACTCTACTGAAGGGATCAGAAAAAGAAGGACATGGTTGTCTGACCATCCTACTGATCTGATACTTGGTGATCCAAGTATAGGAGTCAAAACTAGAAGGTTTCATGGTGAAAGTGTTGTTGGGAATAAAATGACATATGTTTTGACTGAATACCAAAACCCCCTGAGACATGCCTAAGTCTAGATGATTATGTTCTAAGAATGTTAGAACACATAACATAAGGCTAGATGAGAAACTGAAATGTTTAGGCAGCTCTTAGATGATTAGATGCACAATGTGATGGGGAACCTATGCTTAGAAGTTTATTAAGAACAAGTCCCCTCAAGGCTCAAATTCTGGAACAATCACTAAGTCTATGAAAGACCAAATACTCTGATCAGGAGAGTTGTCCAGAGAAGTTGTCTCTGCAAGAACAAAGATTCTAAAGCTCAAAAGGCCAAGCATATTCAAATACTCTGATCAGGAGAGTTGTCCATAGAGATTGTCTCTGTGCAAGAACAAAGGTTCTGAAGCTCAAAGGCCAAGTATGCTGATCAGGAGAGTTATCCAGAAGAGTTGTCTCAGCACAAGTGAATCAAGACAAGTGGTCTAAAGCTTGAAAGCCAACTATGCTGAAGAGATAAAGACAAATATACCCTAAAGCCTTCAAAGAATGACGCTAAGATCAATTCCAAGTACAGCAAAGGATAAAAGTCAAGTCATCTGAAGAAGAGCTAGCCAACCTTGCTGATAAGCAAGACTGCTGATAGTGATAAGGAGAGTTGTCCAGTTGATAAGGAATGTTGTCCTATCATTGGAACAACCTTCAGAAGCCATGTCCATGCCCTAGCAAGAGAATCTGAAAGTCAGATATTGGGAAGAGTGCTGCAGAATGAAGACAAAGTCTTACAAGCCGTTTATTACCCAAATAAGGACATGTCACTATCAAGATTCTGTCTTCCAGCTTGAAGAACTCAAGGAAGACATTTATAGCAATTTGGGGCTGCCTCTCCAACGGGCAAATCCTCAAATTTGTCTATAAATACAGAAGTATGAAGACCATTTGAAGCACCCAACTTTAACCTCAACCTTGACAAGAATATCCAACTATCCTTCAAGTCAAAGTGCTTTCAAAGACTATCTTAGTCTTCATACACTTCTTCTAAGCTGAACTCAATTATATATTCATACACAAGCTTAGAGAGATATCCTATTCTTATACACTGATCCTCATTGTAAAGGATATCTCATTAGTTGGAACCTTACTTTAACCCTTACCCCTTTCAAGTGAGAAAGTGAGAAGGTTGTTGTAGTAGTAGAAGTGGTAGGAGCTGACTGTTGAGAGAAGAACAGTTCAGTTCTGAGTTGAGAAGAGGGTACTAGGACTCTAGACATCCTAGGGATCAATTCACCAAGGAGTGGTGTTCTTGATCAAGTGCACCTTGGCACTATAAAACAAGTTAATTCCAAGAGTGAAGGAATTATCCTGTTAAATCAGGGAAAGTGGATGTAGGAGCATGAGTCTCTGAACCACTATTAACTCTTGTGTTGATTTGCTTTACAAATACTTTCATACTTTCAACATTGCACACAAAACCGATCTTTCAAAAGAACATATACTCAAGATTGTGCAAAACTGTATTGGACAAGTTCCCTGAAAACTAGACTGTATTGAATTGACAAAGTGATTTCAGAAACTAAAAGGAGTTTAAACTAAAGGGACAACCACTAATTCCGCACATATAACTCCCCTAGATAGTTATTCAACTAAGTACTCAATAGTACTTAGTAGTTTGATTATCTTAGAAGAGTTAATCATCTTCAGCAGAGTTGTCCAAGACAACCTTGCTGAGCTCTGGTTTGATCAATAGTTGAAAAGAATTGCATACAAGTGTATTCCCCCCCCCCCCCATACACTTGTCATATACTCCTTTCAGGACCAACAAGTGGTATCAGAGCAGGGGTTCAAAGACCACTGCTTCTGAAAATCCATCTTGATTTTCAAAAATTACATATTTGTGTGGTCACTGAACTGATCTCTATCTGAAATCTATTACCTGTTGACTAACTGTTTATTCTTGAGATATGACCAACAACAATGTTGTTCCTCCACCTGCTGTTCAAGGTTTGGACAACATGGCCACAAATCCAGTCAACCACATCTCACATCATAAACTGCCCATGTTCTCTATAGACAATTATGATTTCCGGAAAATCAGAATGAGAGCTCATCTTGCTTCTCTTCATACTGACACTTTGAGAGTAATCACAAGAGGTCCTTTTGTGTTTACTCAAACTAACCCCAGGTTAACAGATGAGCAAAGAGCTGATATAAGGGAACTGATTCCCAAAGATGAAGATGACTTCACTGCTGATGAAAAGAGGAAAGATAATCTGAATTATCTTGCCATGAACACCCTCTACCAGACAATCCCAGATGCAATCATGGGAAGAGTCTACCACTGCACAACTGCCAAAGAAATTTGGGATACTCTTGCTGAAATGTGTGAGGGTACAGACAAGATCAAGGAAAATAAGCTCCAAGTTGTTGTGCAGAAGTTTGAGCAGTTCTCAATGGAAGCAGATGAATCCATTGACAAATTTGCTGGTAGATTCACAGATGTGATGAATGAAATCAACTCATTGGGCAAGGTTTACACCAGGAGAGAAGTTGGATTGAAGATCTTGAGAAGTCTCACTCAAAAGTGGGATGTCTATGCTGTGATGATGCAAAACACCAAGGATCTCTCCACCATGCCCATGCAATAAATCTTCTCTGAACTCAAAGCCTATGAGTTCGATCTCAACAGAAGAAAGCCTGTTGAGGAACCTTCAAATCCTACTAAGGGAGTGGCATTCAAAGCCAAAGTTGCTGAACCTGAAATGCAACCCACTCCCAGATCATCAAAGTCAGTCTCAAAGACTGAAATGAAGGAAGAACTAGCCTTGATGGCTAGAAGGTTTGACAAGCTCAACTCAAGGTTTGGTAGATACAAGAAATTCTACCAAGATAACAAATTCAGGAGAAAGTACAACTCTCCCGAAGCTCAATCTGAGGACAAAAAGCCTGAAGAGAAAAGATCAGAGGACAAGTCCTCTGATAGGAGAAGGTCCAGTAGAGCTGACCCCTCATCATCCAAAAGAAGAGATGAATCCAAGAAGGATGATGATGAAGACTTGTGCTACAATTGCAAAAAGAAAGGGCACTTCCAGTATGACTGCCCTGAATTGAGCTCTAAAGAAAGAAGAGAGAGGCAAGCCAAAAGAGACAGGAAATTCACCAACAGAAAGGCCATGATGGCTGGTGATGAATCTGATAGTGCTGAAAGCTTCAACTTTTCTGATGGACTATTCTCTAACAGTGATGATGATGATGATGTGTGCAACATGGCTATTAAGGATGATGAGGTATCCTCCACTTCTAGCTCACCATCATTCTTATCACAGAACACTAGTGAAGTCAACTTGAAACTTTCTTTTGGGAAGTTGATGGAAGATTTCACTAGATTACAATAATTTCATGATAATTGTGTGAGAGAAAATGAAAGACTTTCAATTGAGCTTTCAAAACCTGCTGAGACAGTAGTTGACATTAAATCTACTGAGTTGTATCAACAAGTCTTGAGAGAGCTTGAGGAAGCAAATCTCAGGATAGTTGACCAACAAAGACAGATTGATGACCAACTGCTCTCTCAGAAGAGAAGAGATTTTGAACTGAAAATTCTAAATGCCAAGTTTGAAAACCTCTCACATGAATATGATATTCTTAAATTAAGTGAAGAGAGCCTGAAATTAAAGATGTCTGCTTTGAACAAATCCTCTAGAGCAATAGAGGAAATTCAGAGTTATCAAAGACCTATGGCTCAAAGAAATGGATTAGGTTTTGATCCATTTGAATCTTCACCTTGTCTTAGTGTTGCTTCAATAAGTAACACTAAGAAAATCTTTGTTAAGTCAGTGGCACAACAAGCTGAAAATGAAATAATTCAGCCACTGAATAAAGGAAAGGGCAAAATGAATGAAATGCCTAGTCAAGTGCTTCAGGAGACTAGGCCTAAACCTAAGGAAATGGCCAAAGTCCCTGAACACAAGGGGAATGTTGGTCAGCAGAATAGACCCAATGGAAGGGCAACTCTCCTGAACAATGTTCAGAGGAGTTATCCAAGGTATAATCAGCCAAGGCCAACTCTTCTGAGAAAGGCTCAGCTGAATAGACCTAAGGACAACTATCCTCAAAGGCAGAATAAAATGAAACAACCAAAACCCCTCATGCCTAAGGGTAATGCTCATAAAAATGCCTTTCCTCAAAGATTTCATCAAGCTGCACAAAGAACTCATAAGTTCAGGAGATTTGACAACTCTCCTGCAACTTACAGAGTTAACACTTTCACACACACTTTCCCAAAGGCATATAAGGGAGAGTCAGTGTATGTTGATGCACAAGGAAAACAACTTAGCCATCTTGAATCAATCAGGGTAATTAGGCAAGTTTGGGTTCCTAAAGGTACAGCTAACCTCTCAGGACCCAAAACTCAAAGGGTACCTAAACCTATCTAATTGCAGGTACCTATGGGCCACAAGAAGAGGAGCATGAGCAAAAAGACAGCATGGTACCTTGACAGTGGATGCTCAAGGCACATGACTGGAAACAAGGAACTCCTCACAGATTTTATTGAAAAAGAAGGCCCAAATGTCACTTTTGGAGATAGCTCACAAGCAACAACTAAAGGTTATGGTACTTTGATGATTGGTAACATCAAAGTAACCAATGTATCTTATGTAGCTGGTCTCAAATATAATCTTCTAAGTATCAGTCAATTCTGTGATAAAGATTTCAATGTTGAGTTCTCAAGTGGAAAATGTTTAATTAAAGATAAAACTCAACAAATTCTATTGACTGGAACTAGGAAGGGAAATGTGTATTTTGCAGACTGGGACAAGTCTACTGATGCTGCATGTTTCATTGCTAAGAGCTCTAGTGAACAAAGTTGGTTATGGCATAAGAGGCTAAACCACTTGAACTTTAAAACAATGAACAAACTTGCTAGAAATGCATTAGTTAAAGGACTGCCTAATGAGGTTTTCATTAAAGAACATGTGTGTAAACCATGTCAAGAAGGAAAACAGATTAAAGCCTCATTCAAAGGAAAACCAGTCATCTCTACTGAAAGGGTACTTGAGCTTTTACATATGGACTTATTTGGACCAATTACCCCTTCAAGCATAAATGGAAGAAAATACACATTGGTAGTAGTAGATGACTTCTCTAGGTTCACATGGGTAGTATTTCTCCTTAATAAGAAGGAAACACAAGTCAAACTACCTGAACTTTTTAAGAGACTGTCAAATGAGAAAAGCCTTAGCATTATCAAGATAAGATCTGATAAAGGCACTGAGTTCATAAATTCATACATCAATGAGTATTGCACATCTAATGGAATAGCTCATGAAACCTCAGCAGCTAGAACTCCCCAACAAAATGGAGTTGCAGTAAGGAGGAATAGAACCCTAAAAGAAGCTGCTAGAACCCTAATTGCTGATTCTAATCTACCTAAGAGGTGTTGGGCTGAAGCTATAAACACTGCATGCCATACTCAAAATAGATGCTTGATTACTGAGGGGCAAGGCAAAACCCCCTATGAACTCTGGAAAGGAAAAATGCCTAAAGTGTCATACTTTCACATATTTTGTTGTAAGTGTTTCATACACAATAATGGGAAAGAACAGTTAAAAGCCTTTGATAGCAAAGCTGATGAGGGAGTATTCCTTGGATATTCTCAAATCAGTAGAGCTTTCAGAGTCTACAACAAGAAAACCCTTATTGTGGAAGAAACACCTCATGTTGTGTTTGATGAATCTATTCATGAGTTCAGGAATGAAAACCTGGAATCTGAAGAAATCACACAGAGGACAACCAGACTGAGCCTAAAGGACAAGGGCACTAAATTTATAGATGTTGTCCAAGCAAATCTCCCTGAAAACACTACACTGGACAACACCCCTGAAGGCAATATTCCTGAAGCAAATCCCACTGAAGGAAATGGTGAACTAAATGAGCAAATCCCAGTTCACACCCGGGTAACAACTACCAATGAAGAAGCAGTTCCTGCTGAGGTAGTTAATGGGTCAAATAATCAAGGGGGAACTCAAAATGTTGAAAATGTCAATGTCCCTGACATTGAGGACAACACCCCTGATTATGATCCTGAATTAGATCCTGCATTCAATTATCCTGAATTCTATAACACTGGTGACTCAACCTTAGTAGAGGACAACTCTACTGAAGGGATCAGAAAAAGAAGGACTTGGTTGTCTGACCATCCTACTGATCTGATACTTGGTGATCCAAGTATAGGAGTCAAAACCAGAAGTTTTCATGGTGAAAGTGCTCTTTTCTGTTGTTTCTTGTCAGAACAAGAACCAAGTAATATTGAAGAAGCACTTCAAGATGCCAATTGGATCACAACCATGCAGGAAGAACTGAATCAATTCACCAGAAATGAAGTATGGGAACTGGTGGATAGACCTTCACATCAAGATGTTATTGGAACCAAGTGGGTGTTCAAGAACAAAAAGAATGATAATGATGTGATTGTCAGAAACAAAGCAAGACTAGTGGCAAAAGGTTATTGCCATCATGAAGGCATTGACTATGATGAGACCTTTGCACCTGTGGCAAGGCTAGAATCAATCAGACTCTTCCTAGCCTATGCAGCCCACAAGAGGTTCAAAGTGTACCAGATGGATGTCAAGAGTGCCTTTCTGAATTGAGTCTTGAAAGAAGAAGTCTATGTGGAGCAACCACCAGCTTTTGAAGTTGGAAACCAAGTTTACAGACTGAAGAAGGCTCTATATGGACTCAAGCAAGCCACTAGGGCTTGGTATGATACACTGTCACAATTCCTTTTGGATCATGGTTTTATCAAAGGAACTGTGGACAGAACCCTCTTCAGAATCACTGAAGGAGAGGACATCTTGCTTGTCCAAATATATGTGGATGACATAATATTTGGATCCCCCAATGAGAAGCTGTGTGAGAAGTTCTCCAAGCTTATGCAGAGCAAGTTTGAGATGTCCATGATGGGTCTGATGAATTTCTTCTTGGGTCTACAAGTCAAGCAATCAAAGGAAGGAATCCCAATGAACACAAATTGGAAAATGGATCCTGATGAGAGTGGTATCTCAACCAACTCTACTGAGTATAGAGGAATCATTGGTTCACTTCTCTATCTCACTGCCAGCAGACCTGACATCACCTTTGCAGTAGGTGTTTGTGCAAGGTTTCAAGCAAATCCTAAGAAAAGCCATCTTGAGGCTGCAAAAAGGATTTTGAGGTATCTCAAAGGCACTGAAAATCTAGGCCTTTGGTACCCTGCTGATGACAGCATTGAATTAACTGGCTACTCAGATGCTGACTATGGAGGTTGCAGAATTGATAGAAAGTCCACTTCAGGGACTTGTCAATTCTTAGGCAACAAACTCATCTCTTGGTTTTCCAAGAAACAGAACACAGTGGCTACTTCCACCACTGAAGCTGAATATGTTGCTGCTGGAAGCTGTTGTGCTCAAATTCTTTGGTTGAGACAACAATTAAGAGACTATAATGTCAACTCTACTGAAGTGCCTATCTTCTGTGACAACAACAGTGCTATTGCAATATCACAGAATCCTGTATTGCACACTAGATGCAAGCATGTGGATATCAAGCATCACTTCATTAGAGATCATGTGGAGAAGAAGGATATCAAGCTGGTAAAGATCCACACAGATCATCAAAAAGCTGATATACTAACAAAACCACTTGCAGAGGCAAGATTTCTGGAATTATCAGCAGAGTTGGGTCTACTTGATCCAGGGAAGTTGGACAAATGAGTCCAAATGAGTTCATTCATTAAGGGGGAACAAATTTCAAACTTCAGCAGACTTGGTCAAGTGTACTGAAACTCAGAAGAGATGACTCTCATTTATCAGGACACTTGTCCATTGAATCTCAGGACAGTTGTCCACATCTTTTCAGGACACTTGTCCTAGTGGGGTCAGATAAGTTGTCCTAGCTATCAAACCAAATCTTGGTCTGATAAGCACCTATTTTGGGTAATCATTGTCTATTTTGAAATCTGTCCCATTCCATATACAGATTTCACCTTTTTGGGATTTAATTTGTCTCCCACCCAAAAGGTCACTTTCCATGCATTAAATGCCAAGATTTAACTCTTGTTTGCATTAAACTCTTTGGGACATGATCTATCTTGAAAACCCCCCAGCCTTAAACAAACATTAAAACTCCACCCACGTTTTGAATAAAACAGTTTTCCACTGTTACATTGGTTTTTGACCATTGGATCAAAACTGGCCAACTCCCCTGAAATCAATCTTGGTCGTCCACTTTGGATTTCCATTTTTGTAAACAGTTGAATAAAGCTTAAGACCCACCAACTCATTGACAAACATTCTTTTTAGAATATTCACAAGCCTTAAGATTCCTCACAAACACTTCTTTCCCAAGTATTCGAAACCCTAGCTTTAACTAATTTCAAACTCTCTCAATCTCTCTCAAATTCATTTCTGAAAACCCTCAATGGCTCCCAAAGTTAGACCAGAAATGATCATTGATTTCTCCAACAAGGCTCTAGACCTTGATTTTGGATACTTGAGCAACAAAAACAGTCTTCACTTTGAGCCCATAGTATCATTTGAAAGTGAGGATCCTGAGATTACACCAACCCTGAGATGGTTAAGGAGAGCTGGATTGCAGAAGTTTTTGGAGGAAAGACCAAGCTCTTACTTAGAAAGCTACATGGCTGGGTTCTTTGCCTTTCTCAAGTGGAGAGGTAAACCTGAAGATGGTGAAGTCACTACAAAGCTCTCATATGTGGCAGAGGGAGAGGAGGAAGAGAAATTTCATAGAGTGAAATGAAATTTCTCTTCAGAAGATCTTGAAGGACCTTTTGGATTGCCTTCTGAGGGAAGGAATCCAGAACTTTATGGTGCTGATCATGAAGAGGAGATAGCACAAGAATGGCTTTTGGTTCCAGGTCCCATCTCTTCAACACAAAACAAGAAGACTCTCAAGCAAAAATTTCTCAATCTATTTGAGGTAATCACTAAGAGTCTTATGAGCAATACTGGAAGCTTGGAGCAAGTCAGCCATCCAAGAATCAGAATTATGGCTGCAGTTATTGATGCTAGTGACAAAGGCATCAGATTTGATTGGAGGACCTTCATCTTGTCTGAGATGATGAAAGAAAAGGCCAAGTTTAAGGTGAGAGCTCACAACAAGGTTGTGCTAGAAGGGAAACTCAAGTATTGCACCAGGGCAAGCTTGTTGATTGAAAGGTTTTCCCATTACTCTCAAATGCAAACATTTGCAAAACCCCTCCCAGCCCAAAAGATTTTGTTTAGAAAGCTCAGCAAGAAAACTGAGCAAAGGAGGATGCTGATGGCCAAACCTGCTGAAGAGAAGGAGGAGGAAAAGCCAAAATTGAATAAGAGGACAAAGGCCAGAATGGTGAAGACAAGGAAAATGTCTCAAATCCCCTCAGAGGAGAACTCAGGAGCTTCAACTGAGATTGAAGAAGTTGCTGAAGAGGGAGTCAGTGTGCCTTCTGATCATTAAGAAGAATTGAGACAAAAGTATAATGAGACTAGACAAAAGTCTAGAGGTGATAAGAGGATCAGGGAAGTTGTCCCTGAAAAGGATGGTGAAGGAAGTGGGAGTAGTAGGGCCAGCAAGAGAAGGGCCAAGCCTACTGATAAAGTGCTGGAACTTCAGGAAGAGAGGTCTCTCCAACTTGCTCTAAGAGAAAGCAGAGCTGAAAGCAGGACCAAATCCAAGTCAAGGACCAACTCATCTGAATCTGGAACTCTAGAATCCAAGGTCCCTGAAGGTCACCAATAGAGGCCAACATCCCTGAAACCCAGAATCTTGAACCCAACTCCCTTGAAACCCATGTTACCCCTCTCAACCAACCCATCACCCCTGTAAATCTCACTAAGAGATATTCTCCAGAAGGGAGTGTACAAAGAAGTGGGATAGATGTGCTAGCAGATATAGCAGTAGATGAGACAAGATTGCAATCTCCCCTTGACTCATCTATGCTCAATTATTCAAAGCTCTTAGAGGCTGCACTCTTTGAACCAACCCCCTTGAGCAAAGCCCCTTCAGACCCATTGCTCTCTAAAGCAACTGAGGTACCTTCAATTGAGCCTAATCCTTCTGAAGCCAACCCTCCTGAACTTAACTTGCCTGAAGCTGCTCTTAATGAAACCACTGCCAACTCCCCTATAGCCCAAAGTTCTCAATCCAATGAGAATGAGGAGGAGTATACTTATGAGAGTATGCTCAGAGGTGCAGCCAAGGCCACTGTGGATAACTTGTACCCACAGCTTGCTGAATTTCCTAGAATTCAGAAAATGTTCCATGACTTGAGAATGTTAGTGGATGTCAAGGACAAAACATTGATGGAGATCTCTCAAGTCATCCAAGATAAGGGTGCAAATTGGTGGCAAGTGGAGGAGAGTAGACTGCTACACTTTGCTGGTGTGATGAAAACAAGATTCCTCACTAATGAGGAAGTTTTTGCAAAGTTGGTAGATGATAAAATCATTGAGGAGAAAGAGAGAAAAGCTAAGGGCATCAAACACCCTGATAGCAGCTCAGATGATGATGATCCCCCTGATGACCCCTCAAACCCTTCAAACCCTAACCCTCCTGAAACCCCTCAAGCCAACCCCCCTGAATCCTCCCAATCCAAGTCTTCTGTAGCAAACAGACTTTCAAATCCTCCTAGAACCTATCATAGGAAAGGCTCTGTATCTTCAGAGGTGTTGACCAAGGGTGGTAACACAACCAAAGACACATCTGCCAATGAAGGTTCTTCTGAACCCAAGGCACAGCCTAAAGATGTTGAGGTTCCTACAATAGAGGCTGGTTTGGTTAAGGCCTATTCAGTGTCAGGAGAGTTGGACACTGATCAGCCCTTAATCATTCAGGATGACTCAGTGGCTGTTGAAATAAGCACTGTGATCTCCCCACAACTGCCATCTCTGAACCTTGTTGAAGGTAGAGATGATGCAGGTTTAGGTGATGGAGTTGAAAAGGAGAAATTAGTGGAAAAACCAGAGGGAGTAGTAGATGAAAGAGATGTGGTAATCACTAGAATAGTGAGTGTAGCACCAAATGAGGGTGATATAAGTGAGGAAGGGCAGGCTATTCTTGAAGTCAAATCTGAACTTCAGGAATCCCTTGATGAGAGGAGGCCTGTTTCTTTAAGTGAGAAAATTACTAATGAAGGAAGAATAGAAGTAGTTGAAAATGAGAAGAAGACTGCTGATGTATCAGAGTCTTATGCAAAAGAAATTGAGGGTGATAAGTGTTCATTCCCTAACTTGTTTGATTTGACTAATATTGCAGGTATTTCTCTTGACCAAATATTTGCAGATGAGTTCCTAACAGATGCTCCCATCCAAGTGGACACAGGCTCAGCACAAGCCTTGCTTGGGATGCAATCAGAGAAGTTGGACTCCTTGGCTCATCAGGTCCAGTCTGCTCATGCTGAAACTTCAGGAGCATTGAGTGAGCAAGGAAGAACTCTAGCATCTGTAGAGATGATATTAACAGGTTCTGAGGATGTGATGCTACCCACATTGGAGGCAAGGATAAGTGGTGTGGAAACTGGTCTCCAAACCATTTCCACTGAAGTTCAAAGAGCCAAATCCACCATGGAATCCATCTCAGAAGAAGTCAAGAAGGAACAAAAGCTGTTGAGAGACAACCACAATGCAAATGTCAAGGCTCTCAGACTCACTGTCAAGCAAGCACTTGGAAAGAAGACTGCATTGCAGAAGAAAAGAGCTGAAGAACAAAGACTTGCTATGGTGAAAGCAGCTTCAGAGAAATTTTCCCAAGAGGTGATGGCCAACATTGCTGAAGGTGCAGTGGCCAACCTCACTAAGCTTCTTAAGGCCCAACTTGATGCAACTCTAAAATCAACCATGGAGGAGGTTGTCCAACAAAAGATGAAGCCTGTTCTAGCTTTTCTTAGCTTGAGCAATGACAAGACGCAAAATATACATGATGAGAATGTATATTTGTTGGAAGAGATGAAATCTCTACACCTAGCCCAATCCCTAATGGCCACAACAATGAGTGAAATCAAACCCCAGTGTTTTGATGCTGCCAAAAATGGGGAAAGGGAAAGAGCTAGAGCAAAAGGTGCCTTGGTCATTGGAAGCCGAACTAAGGGAAAGGACAAAATTGCTGAAGGAAAAGGAAAAGAACGAGCAGTGCTGAACTTGGAAGATTTGAATGAAGAAGAGCAGTTAGCACTTGCTTTGAAAAACTCAATGGCCTCAGCTCAAGAGGAAAGAGTGAGGTTACAGCAGAGACCAGGTGGTGAGGTGTCTGGTTTGGACAAAGATGTTGAAGGAGTCCAAACTAGAGGAAAGATGAAGAAGGCAAAAGGAAAGAAAAGACAAGCTGAGACATTCACTGATTTTCCCAACAGCCTTGATCTACCTCCTGAGTTCAGAATTGATGATGATGAGCCTATCTACAAAAAGTCAAAGAATGATAAAAAGGACAAAACAACTGAAGTGTCCGAAACTGCTAAAGAAGACAAGTCTTCTGAAATAGTCAAAATTGCTGAAGGTGCCAAAGATACTGAAGATGTGGAAGCACTATATGAAGAAGGCTATGGACCAGGACCAAAGAAGACAAAGGTTATGGTACTCAATGATCCATCAAAACTGTTTCTTGAAGGGTATGGCAAAGACCCTGAAACTCAACAGAAACTGGCCATGATGAGGGCCCAAGAAAAGATGGACTTGATGGATGAAGCCAATAGAGCAAGAGATAAGAGAAGAGCTGACTTCCAAAATCCTAGAAGAAGGAGAGCTACCTACAGCAAGATGAAGCCTCAGCTATTAGTCCCAATGGACACCAAATATCCACACTTGGATAAATGGGTGCCAATTCAGCTGAATGACACTTGGGAAGAGGCAAAAAGGGAGTTTGTCTATGATTATTATGTCATTGACAGATGGAATGGAGGAGATGCCAACTCTTCCTTTGCTGAGTTCATGATAGAATACTACAGAGAGCTCTATCAACAACTACTTGCAGCTGCTGATATTGCAAGATTTGAACTCACAGCTCCCAAGCCAATCATCTACATGCCTCCAAAGCTGGATGGATGGATTGACTAATCAAGGATCCTGAGAGAATTTCTGGAGATCCTCAGGTTGAACAAGATGACCCTTGGACCCAAAGGAACCAACCATGAAGCCATGGAACTAAAGAAGAGAGTGTGGGCACAATATGGGATGGTGCCACCTAAAGAAGATGATCTCTGAAATGGCTTAGTTTTCCATGCTGAAATGGATGAAAAATTAAGTTGGTTGCTAACCTGTTGATTGAGTCAACTATGCTGAAGATGCTCAAGTTTCTGATATGTGTTTGCTCTGATACCTGAATGCTTAATGATCTAATAGTGTATCTTTTTGTTGCTTTTGTAGTCAACTTATGCTTATATGTAATGTTTCTCATGCTCTGATATGTTATGTTCAAACTATCAACATGCTGTAATGATCTTCATTTTTAATGATAGTTGAACACATTGTGAATCAAGAAACATAGTTACAAAAATCTCTCTATGCCTATCTTTGAAACCTATTTGCAACATGAATGGTGAATACACTAATACATTCTTTTTCAGGAAAATTGACCTCAGTCAACCTTACTGAAGAAACATGTATTTAGTATAGACAAGTCACTTTTGCATAAAATGTATAGGTTTTGGCATCATCAAAAAGGGGGAAATTGTTGGGAATAAAATGACATAAGTTTTGACTGAATACCAAAACCCCCTGAGACATGCCTAAGTCTAGATGATTATGTTCTAAGAATGTTAGAACACATAGAATAAGGCTAGATGAGAAACTGAAATGTTTAGGCAGCTCTTAGATGATTAGATGCACAATGTGAGGGGGAACCTATGCTTAGAAGTTTATCAAGAACAAGTCCCCTCAAGGCTCAAATTCTGGAACAATCACTAAGTCTATGAAAGACCAAATACTCTGATCAGGAGAGTTGTCCAGAGAAGTTGTCTCTGCAAGAACAAAGATTCTAAAGCTCAAAAGGTCAAGCATATTCAAATACTCTGATCAGGAGAGTTGTCCATAGAGATTGTCTCTGTGCAAGAACAAAGGTTCTGAAGCTCAAAGGCCAAGTATGCTGATCAGGAGAGTTGTCCAGAAGAGTTGTCTCAGCACAAGTGAATCAAGATAAGTGGTCTAAAGCTTGAAAGCCAACTATGCTGAAGAGATAAAGACAACTATACCCTAAAGCCTTCAAAGAATGATGCTAAGATCAATTCCAAGTAAAGCAAAGGATAAAAGTCAAGTCATCTGAAGAAGAGCTAGCCAACCTTGCTGATAAGCAAGACTGCTGATAGTGATAGGGAGAGTTGTCCAGTTGATAAGGAATGTTGTCCTATCATTGGAACAACCTTCAGAAGCCATGTCCATGCCCTAGCAAGAGAATCTGAAAGTCAGATATTGGGAAGAGTGCTGCAGAATGAAGACAAAGTCTTACAAGCCGTTTATTACCCAAATAAGGACATGTCACTATCAAGATTCTGTCTTCCAGCTTGAAGAACTCAAGGAAGACATTTATAGCAATTTGGGGCTGCCTCTCCAACGGGCAAATCCTCAAATTTGTCTATAAATACAGAAGTATGAAGACCATTTGAAGCACCCAACTTTAACCTCAACCTTGACAAGAATATCCAACTATCCTTCAAGTCAAAGTACTTTCAAAGCTTTCAAAGACTATCTTAGTCTTCATACACTTCTTCTAAGCTGAACTCAATTATATATTCATACACAAGCTTAGAGAGATATCCTATTCTTATACACTAATCCTCATTGTAAAGGATATCTCATTAGTTGGAACCTTACTTCAACCCTTACCCCTTTCAAGTGAGAAAGTGAGAAGGTTGTTGTAGTAGTAGAAGTGGTAGGAGCTGACTGTTGAGAGAAGAACAAGTCAGTTCTGAGTTGAGAAGAGGGTACTAGGACTCTAGACATCCTAGGGATCAATTCACCAAGGAGTGGTGTTCTTGATCAAGTGCACCTTGGCACTATAAAACAAGTTAATTCCAAGAGTGAAGGAATTATCCTGTTAAATCAGGGAAAGTGGATGTAGGAGCTTGAGTCTCTGAACCACTATAAACTCTTGTGTTGATTTGCTTTACAAGTACTTTCATACATTCAACATTGCACACAAAACCGATCTTTCAAAAGAACATATACTCAAGATTGTGCAAAATTGTATTGGACAAGTTCCCTGAAAACTGGACTGTATTGAATTGACAAAGTGATTTCAGAAACTAAAAGGAGTTTAAACTAAAGGGCCAACCACTAATTCCGCACATATAACTCCCCTAGATAGTTATTCAACTAAGTACTCAATAGTACTTAGTAGTTTGATTATCTTAGAAGAGTTAATCATCTTCAGTAGAGTTGTCCAAGACAACCTTGCTGAGCTCTGGTTTGATCAATAGTTGAAAAGAATTGCATACAAGTGTATTCCCCCTCCATACACTTGTCATATACTCCTTTCAGGACCAATAAGTGCTTTGTTTTGCTGTTTCCTATCATGAACAGGAACCAAGTGACATTGAAGAAGCACTTCAAGATGCAAATTGGATCACAGCAATGCAGGAAGAGCTGAACCAATTCACCAGAAATGATGTTTGAGAGCTGGTGGATAGACCTTCACATCAAGATGTCATTGGAACCAAGTGGGTGTTCAAGAACAAGAAGAATGAGAATGATGTGATTGTCAGAAACAAGACCAGATTAGTGGCAAAAGGCTATTGTCAATCAAAAGGCATTGACTATGATGAAACATTTGCACCTGTGGCAAGGCTAGAAGCAATAAGGCTATTCCTAGCATATGCAGCTCACAAGAGGTCCAAAGTGTACCAGATGGATGTCAAGAGTGCCTTCTTGAATGGAGTTTTGAAGGAAGAAGTCTATGTGGAGCAACCACCTGGTTTTGAGGTTGGAAACCAAGTCTATAGACTGAAGAAAGCTCTATATGGACTCAAGCAAGCTCCAAGAGCTTGGTATGACACACTGTCACAGTTCCTCTTGGATCATGGCTTTATTAAAGGAACTGTGGACAGAACTCTTTTCAGAATCACTGAAGGAGAGGACATCTTGCTTGTCCAAATATATGTTGATGACATCACATTTGGATCCCCAAATGAGAAGCTATGTGAAAATTTCTCAAAGCTCATGCAAAGCAAGTTTGAGATGCCAATGATGGGAATGATGAACTTCTTTTTGGGCTTACAAGTCAAGCAATCAAAAGAAGGAATCTTCATCAACCAAGCAAAGTACACCAGGGAAATGATCAAGAAATTTGGGTGTACAACTAGCAAGCCAGTAAGGATCCCCATGAATACAAATTGGAAGATGGATCCAGATGAGAGTGGTGTTCCAAACAACTCTACTGAATATAGAGGAATCATTGGCTCACTCCTCTACGTTACTGCCAGTAGACCTGACATCACCTTTGCAGTAGGTGTTTGTGCTAGGTTTCAAGAAAATCCTAAGAAAAACCATCTAGAGGCTGCTAAGAGGATCTTGAGGTATCTCAAAGGCACTGAAAATCTAGGCCTTTGGTACCCTGCTGATGACAACATTGAGCTAACTAGCTACTCAGATGCTGATTATGGAGGTTGTAGAATTGACAGAAAGTCCACTTCAGGGACATGTCAATTCTTAGGGAACAAGCTCATTTCTTGGTTCTCTAAGAAGCAGAACACAGTGGCTACCTCCACCACTGAAGCTGAATATGTAGCAGCTGGAAGTTGTTGTGCTCAGATCCTTTGGTTGAGACAGCAACTAAGAGACTACAATGTCAACTCTACTGAAGTGCCAATCTTCTGTGACAACAACAGTGCTATTGCAATATCTCAAAATCCAGTCTTACACACTAGATGCAAGCATGTGGATATCAAGCACCACTTCATTAGAGACCATGTGGAGAAGAAGGATATCAAGCTAGTAAAAATCCATACAGATCATCAAAAAGCTGATATTTTGACAAAACCACTTGCAGAGGCAAGATTCTTGGAATTATCAGTAGAGTTGGGACTTCTTGATCCAGGGAAGTTGGACAAGTGAGTCTAAAGGAGTTAATTAATCAAGGGGGAACTGAAAGCAAAGTTCAGCAGACTTGGTCAAGTCTACTGAAATTCAGAAGAGATGACCTCAATTCTTCAGGACACTTGTCCATTAAAATTCAGGACAGTTGTCCACATCACTTCAGGACACTTGTCCATGTAGGGTCAGATAAGTTGTCTTGGCTATCAAACCAAATCTTGGTTTGATAAGCACCTATTTTGGGTAATCATTGCCTATTTCAATAACTGTCCCATTCCTTTTAAAGATATCACCTTTTCAAAGATTCAATTTGTGCCTTACCCAAAAAGTCGCTTTCAATGCATTAAATGCCAAGATTTAACTCTTGTTTGCATTAAACAATTTGAGACATGATCTACCTTGATAACCCCCCAGCTTTAAACAAACATTAAAACTCCTCCCACATTTGAATAAAAACAGTTTTTCACTATTTCATTGGTTATTGACCGTTGGATCAAAACTGGCCAACTCCCCTGAAATTGATCTTGGCCGTTCAATCTTGATTTCCTCTTTTGTAAACCGTTGAATTGCCTTAAGACTCACCTACTCATTGACATACATTCCTTTTGGAATATTAACAAGTCTTAAGAAGCCATACAATAGTTCATTCTTCCCCACGTATTCAAACTCTCTTTAAACCCTAGTTCTTCTTTCTCTCAAAATCCCTCTCAAACCTTACTGTTCTTCAATGGCTCCCAAAGCTAGACCTGAAATGGTTGTTGATTTCTCAAACAAGGACCTAGACCTTGATTTTGGCTATCTTAGCCACAGAAACAACCTAATCTTTGAGCCTATCATCTCTTTTGAGTGTGATGATCCAGAGGTTACTCCAACCTTGAGATGGTTAAGAAGGGCTGGCCTTCAAAAGTTTATGCAAGAAAAGCCAGACTCTTGCCTTGAATCTTACATGGCTGAGTTCTTTGCTTTTCTGAAATGGAGAGGAAAGCCAGAAGATGGAGAGGTCACCACAAGACTTTCTTACAGGGCTGAAGGAGAAGAAGAAGAAGAAGAAAGATTTCACAGGGTGAAATTTTCTGAAGAAGATGTAGATGCTGCCTTTGGTTTGCCCTCTGAAGGGAGGAATCCAGAATTTTATGGCAATGGCCATGAGGAAGAGATTACTCAAGATTGGCTCCTTGTTCAAGGACCAATCTCATCTACACAACACAAGAGGACTCTCAAGCTAAAGTTCCTCAATCTATTTGAGGTAATCACAAAGAGTCTCATGAGCAACACTGGCAGTTTGGAGCAAGTAAGTGCTCCAAGGATAAGGATTATGGCTGCAGTGATTGATGCCAGTGATAAGGGCATTAAATTTGATTGGAGGACCTTCATCTTATCTGAGATGATGAAGGAAAAGGCAAAGTTCAAGGTGAAAGCTCACCAAAAGGTTGTATTGGAAAGCAAGCTCAAGTACTGCACAAGGGCAAGCTTGTTGATTGAGAAGTTTGCTCATTATTCTGAGATGCAAACCTTTGCCAAACCCCTTCCTGCCCAGAAAATTTTGTTCAGGAAGCTGAGCAAAAAGACTGAACAAAGAAGACTGCAACTTGCCAAATCTGTTGAAGAGAAGCAAGAGGAAAAGCCCAAAATGAAGAAAAGAACAAAGGCCAGGGCTGTCAAAACCAATAAATTATCTCAAATTCCATCAGAAAAAGCCTCAGGAGCATCAACTGAAGTTGATGAAGTGGCAGAAGAGGGAGTGCAAGTGCCTTCTAACCACTCAGAAGAGTTGAGGCAGAAATACAATGAGACAAGGCAAAAGAAAAAGGGTGATAAAAGGCCCAAGGAAGTTGTCCCTGAAAAGGAAGAGGAAGGAAGTGGGAGCAGTAGGGCAAGTAAGAGAAGAGCCAAACCCACTGACAAGATTCTGGAACTTTTCAGGAGGAAAAATCTCTTCAAGTAGCTCTAAGGGGGAGTAGGGCAGAAAGCAGGACTAAGTCTAAGTCCAGGACCAACTCTTCTGGTTCTGGAACCCCAGAGTCCAAAGTCCCTAAAGGCCAACCCTTAGAAGCCAACCTCCCTGAAATTCAAAATCCTGAACCCAACTCCCCTGAAACCCATGTTACCCCTCCTAACCAACCCATCACCCCTATTAATCTTACTAAGAGATATTCTCCAGAAGGGAGTGCACAGAGAAGTGCAATAGATGTGCTAGCTGATCTAGCAGTAGATGAGACAAGGCTACAATCTTCTCTTGATTCCTCTATGCTCAACTACTCAAAACTCTTAGAAGCTGCACTTCATGAGCCAACCCCCATTAGCATAGCCCCTTCAGATCCATTTCTATCAAAAGCAACTGAAGTACATTTTATTGAGCTCAACCCTTCTGATGCCAACCCCCCTGAACTAAACCTTCCTGAAGCTGCAATTCCTGAAACCAGAGCTAACTCCCCTATAGCCCAAAGTTCTCAATCAAATGAGAATGAGGAGAAGTATACTTATGAAAGTATGCTCAGAGGTGGAGCAAGGGCTACTGTGGACAGGTTGTATCCACAACTTGCAAAATTCCCAAGGCTTCAAACCATGTTCCATGAATTGAGGATGTTAGTGGAAGTGAAACATATGTTCATCATGGAGATTGCACAAGTCATTCTTGACAAAGGTGCAAATTGGTGGCAAATAGAAGAGGGCAGGTTACTCCACTTTGCTGGAGTAAACAAAACAAGGTTCCTCACTAATAAGGAAGTATTTGCCAAGTTGGTTGCTGTCAAGATTACTGAGGAGAAAGAGAGACTGTCTAAAGGGATCAAGCACCCTGATAGCAGCTCAAGTGATGATGGAAAAGATGATCCTTCAAACCCCTCCAAACCTCCTCAAGACTACCCTTCTGAACGCTTCCAGACCAACCTCCCTGAACCTCCCCAACCCAACCCTTCTGAATCCAGCAAGTTTTCAACTCCCCTTGTTACTTATCATAGAAAAGGCTCTGTATCTTCAGAGGTGTTGACCAGAGCTAGTGACATAGCCAAAGACACATCTGCCAATGAAGGTTCTTCTGAACCCAAGGCACAACTTACAGATGTGGAGGCTCCTATCCTAGAAGCTGGTTTGGTTAAGGCCTATTTAGTGTCAGGAGAGTTGGACACTGATCAGCCCTTAATCATTCAGGATGACTCAGTGGCTGCTGAGAAAAGCACTGTGATCTCCCAACAACTGCCTCATTTGAACCTTGTTGAGGGTGAAGGTGCTGCAGGTTTAGGTAAAGGAGTTGAAAAGGAGAGTATAGTTGAAAAACCAGAGGGAGTTTTGGATGATAGAGAGGTAGTAATCACTAAGATTGTGAGTGTACCACCATATGAGGGTGGAATAAGTGAGGAAGAACATGTTATTCTTGAAGTCAAATCTGAACTTTAGGAATCCCTTGATGAAAGAAGAATTGATCCTTTGTGTGAGAGCATTATTTATGAAGGGAGTAAAAAATTAGTTGAAAATGAGAAGAAGACTGCTGATGTATCAGAGTCTTATGCAAAAAGACTGCAGGAATTTCTTTTGATCAAATTTTTGTAGATGAATTACTCACTGATGCACCTATCCAAGTGGATTCCAGTTCAGCCCAAGCAATCCTTGGTGAACATTCAGCAAAACTGGACTCCTTGGCTCATCAAGTCCAAACTGCCTATGCTGAAACTTGAGGCACCTTGGATGAGCAAGGAAGAACATTGGCTTCAGTAGAAATGAGACTGACAGGCTTAGAGGATGTGGTGTTGCCCACAATTGAAGCCAGGATCAGTGGAGTAGAGTCAGGATTGCAAACTATCTCTGCAGAAGTTCAGAAAGCAAAGACAAGCATGGAATCAATTTCCAAAGAAGTCAAGAAAGAATAGAAGCTGCTAAGAGACAACCACAACTCTAATGTCAAAGCACTCAGGCTGACTGTCAAGCAGGCCCTTGGAAAGAAAACAACTTTACAAAAGAAAAGGGTTGTAGAGTTAAGGCTGGCAATGGTGAAAGCTGCCTCATAAAAGTTTTCTCAAGAAGTTATGGCCAACATTGCTGAAAGTGTTGTAGAAAATCTTACTGAGTTCCTAAATTCCAACTTGATGCATCTCTGAAAGCAACCACGGAAGAGGTTGTTGAGCAAAAGATGAAGCCTGTTCTAGCTTTCCTTAGCTTGAGCAGTGACAGGATGCAGAATATACATGATGAAAATGTATATCTACTAGAAGAGATGAAATCCCTGAACCTAGCCCAATCCCTGATGGCAACAACCATGAGTGAGCTCAAACCTCAGTGTTTTGATGCTGCCAAAAAGGGGGAAAGAGAAAGAGCAAGGGCCAAAGGTGCCTTGGTAATTGGTGGTTCAGATAAGGGCAAAAAGCAAGCAGTTCTAAACTTAGAAGATCTTGATGAAGAAGAGCAGTTAGCCATAGCATTGAAGAATTCAATGGCTTCAGCACAAGAAGAAAAGGCAAGGCTTCAGTAGAGGCCAGGAGGATAAGCTTCTGGAATGGACAAGTCCACTGAAGGAGTCCAAACAAGAGGCCAAATCAAGAAAGCAAAAGGAAACAAAAGGAAAGCTGTTGAAAAATTTACAGATTTTCCTAACAGTCTTGACTTGCCACTTGAATTCAGGATTGAGGAAGAAGAGCCTACCTCCAAGAAGAGCAAAACTGCTGAAATGGTCAAAACTACTGAAGTGACCAAAACTGCTGAAAAGGCAAAGTCTTCTGAAACAGATAAGTCTGCTGAAACCAAGTCCACTGAAGGTGCCAAAGCTGCTGAAAACATTGAAGAGCTGTATGATGAAGGCTTTGGACCTGGACCAAAGAAGAAGACAACTGTGTTGATAAATGATCCATCAAAACTGTTTCAAGAAGGGTATGGCAAAGACCCTGAAACACAACAGAAGCTAGCCATGATGAGGGTCCAAGAAAATATGGATCTGATGGAAGAAGCCAACAGAGCAAGAGACAAGAGAAGAGCTGATTTTCAAAAACCAAGAAGAAGAAGAGCTACATACAACAAGTTAAAGCCACAACTACTGATCCCCATGGACACCAAATATCCACACTTAGATAAATGGGTGCCAATACAGCTGAATGATACATGGGAAGAGGCAAAAAGGGAGTTTGTCTATGACTACTATGTCATTGACAGATGGAATGGAAAAGATGTCAACTCCACTTTTACTGAGTTCATGATAGAATATCACAGGGAATTATATCAACAATTGCTTCCAGCTGCTGACATTGCAAGAATTGAACTCATTGCTCCTAAGCCAATCATATACATGCCTCCAAAGCTGAATGGATGGATTGATCAGTCAAGAATCTTCCAAGAATTCTTTGAGATCCTGAAGTTGAACAGGATGGAACTTGGACCTAAGGGCACTAATCAAGAGGCCATGGAATTAAAGAAGAGAGTGTGGGCACAATATGGGATGGTGCCACCTCCTGAAGATAATCTCTGAAATTGGCTAAGTCCTCTTGACCCTTTTTCTGCTGATCTGAATGTCTTGACTACTGACATGTTGAAATTGGCCATCTATGCTGAAATTGCTCAAGACTGCTGATATGTTTTGCTCTGATGACTTGTTGCTATGATAGTTAAAGATTAATGCTCTGATAGAATATCTGGTTAAGTATTGCTCTGATCATGTAATTTAGTTAATTTATGCTCTGATGTAATGTCCATGCTCTGATATGTTTGTTCAACTATCAACATGCCTGTAATGATCTCTTATTTAAATGATAGTTGAACACATTTTGAATCAACATTAATGAATCCTAACTTGTCTGACTTATCAACCTATATGCAAATGAAAACAGAAAATACACTAACACATTTTCTTTCAGGGAACTTGACCTCAGTCACCTTCACTGAAGTAGAATGTAATAAGTGTAATCAAGTCACCTTTGCATAGATTGTATAGGTTTTGGCATCATCAAAAAGGGGGAAATTGTTGGGATTAAAATGAGTTTTGATTATGATACCAAAACCCCCCTAAGACATGCCAAGTAGATAAGTCAATTTTAATGAACATGTTTCAAGACTGTTGGAACATGTAGACTAAGACAAGCAGAGGAGTTGATGTGTTATGCAACTCTTAGATAAATAGATGCACTAGTTGAGGGGGAACACATGCTTACAAGTTTATTCTGTTCAAGTCCCATCAAGGCTCAGTTTCTGCGTTGACCCCAAGTCTATTGAAGGACAAGTATGATGATCAAGAAGAATCAGTTAAAAGACAACTTAGTGGATGTCAACATGAGTTAAGATGCATCATCAAAGTACTAATCTACTGCATCACACATGAGTTAAGATGCTCAAAGAACTATTCTAAGAAGTCATGGAAAGAGAAAGAGTCAAGTCATCTGAAGAGCTCAAAGAGCCAACACTGATGATAAGAAAACTCTGCTGAATCTGATAAGTAGAGTTGTCCAAGAGATAAGGAATGTTGTCCTTATTGATAAGAAGAGATGTCCATGTTTGACCAAGTGAATCTTAAAGTCAGACATTGGGAAAAGTGCTGCAGAATGAAGACAAAGTGGTTACAGCCGTTTATTTCTCAAAACAAGGACATGTCACTATCAGAATCTGTCTTCCAGTATAAAGATTTCAAGGAAGACATTTATAGACATTTGAGGCTGCCTCTCCAACGGGCAAATCCTCAAATTTGTCTATAAATACAGAAGTGTGAAGACCATTTGAAGATCCAATCTACTGAATCCAACTACAACTACTCTGAAGCTTCAAAGTCATCAAAAGACATTCTTAGTCTTCAAACACTACATCTAAGCTGAACCCCATTATATAATTCATACAAAGCTTAGAGAGATATCCTATCCTTATACACTGACCTTCATTGTAAAGGATATCTCGCTAGTTGGAACCTTATTTCAACCCTTATACCTTTCAAGTAAGAAAGTTAGAAGGTTGTAGTAGTAGAAGTGGAAAGAGCTGACTGTTGAGAGAAGAACAGTTCAGTTCTGAGTTGAGAAAGGGTACTAGGACTCTAGACATCCTAGGGATCAAGGCACCAAGAAGTGGTGTGGTTGATCAAGTGCACCTTGGCACTATAAAACAAGTTAATTCCAAGAGTGAAGGAATTATCCTGTTAAATCAGGGAAAGTCGGTGTAGGAGCTTGAGTCTCTAAACTACTATAAACTCTTGTGTTGATTTACATTCAAAGTACCTCACATACATTCAACACTGCACACAAACTGGACTTTCAAAGATACATATCACAAACTGTGCAAAACTTGATTTGGACAAGTTCCCTGAACTGGATATTCTGTTAAAGTGATTTCAGAACTAAAAGGAGTTTTAAACTAAAGGGCCAACCACTAATTCCGCACATATAACTCACTTAGATAGTTATTCAACTAAGTACTCAATAGTACTTAGTAGTTTGATTATCTTAGAAGAGTTAATCATATCAGCAGAGTTGTGCAGGACAACCTTGCTGAACTCTGGTTTGATCAAAGTTTGAAAAGAAACTGCATATAAGTGTATTCCCCCCCCCCCCCCCGCATACACTTGTTATATACTCCTTTCAGGACCAACATTGTCTTTCAGCAGACTTGGGGTCAGTCAGAACTTGAGCCTTGTGGGAACTTGATCTTTGTAGACTCTAGAGCATGTGTTCCCCCTTACTTTGTGCATCTTATCATCTAAGATTTGCCTAACATTTCAGCTCCTTACTAGCTTTAAATCTACATGTTCTAACATTCCTATAACATGATCACTTAGTTCATGTCTTAGCTATTTGGCATGTCTCAAAGGGGTTTTGGTATTTTAATCAAAACTTCTCATTTTATTCCCAACAAGAATGATATACCGATTTCCAACATGCCCGCCACGCATATTAATTAGTTCATAATAAAATAATTTCAGATTTTTCTAAAACCTTATCAATTGAGTAAAGTAAAACAATAAAAACAAAATATGATTAAACAACAATGTTGGTGTGGGGAAGATAATGCAAAGAGTACAAAATTTGCTAAGTTTGAGAGAGAACAGCTGTCAAAACAAGTGGGACACGTGGAATGAATTTAACTTTACAAAACAGTTGCTTTGCTTTGGACAACCGACAACCGGCAATAAACTGGCCCATTTTCAAGTTACCGCTCTTTATAGATAGTAATAGATATAGACAAGAATTACAAGAAATGTATTAGTAGCATGATTAGTGCAACGAGAGTTAGTTAATTATGTTAGATCGTATAATCAAAGGTTGGGATAGTGTGATTTGAGTATACTATATATTGGTTTATTGCAACGAAAGTTGGGTAAATTTCATTAGAACCTCATTAATTTACATTAATTACTTGCATGAGAATTTAGGAAATTGGTGAGGAGATCATAGGAGTTTGGTTTCTAGTATTCAAGTGGAAAAGCATAATTAAGGATTAAATTAGTATATATTAGGTAGAATCCTCTAGCAATGCTATGTTGAACATGTGTGTGTAGGTCTCGAAAACCCCATCCTCCCACATCCTTCCGAGCACACAACTTCTCCCACTCCATCCATCTAATACCTTTAGAAGCTGCTCCATTGCTACCCTACCAAAACCTGTTGAGCATAACCTGTAGTTCGACCAACAGCGTTTACGGAAGGAAAAAGGTTGTCATGCAATTCATAGGTATAGATTGCGCGGCAGATTTTATTAAAATTTCCTTCACCGCCTTGGATAATATAAGAACGACTCTATCCTTCCTCCCGATCTTAGGTGCTTTATTAGATACTTTTTTAGTGATTGCTCTTATCATACACCCACCAATGAATTAAACGTCAAAGTTAAGCTTTAATCGATTTCCACATAATGAAGAACACCTAAACACTACTTCTCAAATTTGTTATTTGATCATAGTTTTACTTGATTTTCCTAATTAGTTTTTATCTTGTTGATTTTTGCATTTAGTTTTAATCGCTCACCCCCATGTTCGTTCACTATAATTACGTGGCACCACATAGCATTAAAGCTACGCAAGCTAACTAGTCCCGTGGTTCGATAATTTAACCGGACACTTACTTTTATTACTACGACCCTCTTACATTTAAGAGGTGAGTATTGAAATATGCATGTCAAGTTTTTGGCGCCGTTGCCGGGGACTAGTTTTGCTTTAGTGTAACTTACTGTTAGTTGAGCGTAATTACTAAGTATTTTTATTTGTTCTACATTATGTTGTGCTTTCGATACTTGATCATTTGTGTAGGTGAACTTAATTGCAAGATGGAAGGATACAACCAATATTCATGGAATCAATCTTATGATCAATATGATATGGTTTATCCTCCTCGTTAAGAAGAAATTTACTACGATAGTTGGGGGAACTACGATTATGCTTATCAAATTCAACAAGTTCCTATCAATTATCAAGATTATGGTAAAAGGGAGGCCTCGCCCTATCTTTGTGAGTTGCTAGATGTCTTCATTGAGAGTAGTGGAAGGATGGATAGGTCAAATATGATGAATGAAGTTGAGAAAGCTAGCAAACTACTTGGGAAGGCAACCTTACCCACATGGAGTTGATCCGTGTGCACGTGCACCAAATGATGAGAGGAATGCTTACTTGGAAAATTTGCTAGCCACCTTAATAACTCACGACAAGGAAAAATTTGAAAAGATTGATGAGCAATTTGTCTCTCTTTCGAATCAAATGAAGAATATGGAGTTCCAATTGAGTCAAATGGCTTCTTCAAGTGATACTAGTTATGAAGGGTTAAAGACAAAGTGGGATAGCTCAAGTGTTTAGAGCACCACTACCTAGACCTTAGATCCTGGGTTCGAGTCATGGGGAGGGGAAAAAAGGGATGGGTATTTAATGTAATTCAAAAAAAAAAAAAAGTTATGAAGGGTTAAACATGTCGATTGATGAAGAAGATGACTCAAGTGATGAGGAGGATGAAGGCGACAATCTTGTTGAGGATGGGCATGAAGATGAAGATGGACATCCATTTGAGGACATGGACATGGACACGAGAAAGTTATCTCTCAAGCTTGAAAAAAAAGTTCTCTTGTCCACAAGAATTTGGTAGAGCTTGAAGTTCAAAAGTGTTCAAAAAGTTGTGGTTGTGAAGAATATGCTTAAAAAGAAAAGGAACAAGTAAATTGTGTGAGATGGGGGAACTTTGGTTGCAATTGGCCAATTGCAATTTTCTCTTGAGTTTTAGAGATATTCGACTTGGTGTCTTTACTTCTCGCTCCAATAGTTTACGAGTCACTTTATCCAAATCTTTCTTACCCTTACCAATGAGCCTACATTACAACCAAATGATAAGTCCTTGTTGATTCACGAATTGAGCACATAACATGTGGTGGAGGATTGAGACTTCTAGCAAGCATATGGTAGTGCACTTGTATGATTTGATTTTGAGAGCATACATTTTCTTGATATACACTTTGTGTGATGAGAGATACACTCACTTGTAAGAAAATTGTGAATTGAGCACCTAATCTTGCATTGATTTGAACATATATAGCTTGTGAACTTGTGTGTCAATGTCTCTATCTCAAAGCTATATTAGATTGACAAAGTTGACAATCACTATTATATCTTGTCTTGAATGAATTCCTTCGCAATCTTCCCACTTGTTCTATTTTTCTTTCGTTGCTCGGGGACGAGCAACACTTTAAGTTTGGAGGGTTGATTAGTGTGAAAATTGGTCGAAATTCTTTTGTTTAATTTGCATAATTTTATAGGATTTCGTGCATTATTTACACTAAATTGACTAATTGCACTTGATTTGGAGAAAGGGTGTTGTTTACTATTTTTATAGGAAAAAGAGAACCTTTGAAGTAAAACGCGCCTCGATTATTTTGTGACGTCAATTGTAGAAGTGAGACGGGAATGAATTCAAAACGAGTAAAGAATGGAAGGAAGAAGTTATTTGGGCCAACAATTAAATTGTTTGGCCCATCTAATTAAAAGCAGCGGCCCATTTGCAAAATCAAATTGCGAGCAGCCCATTTTTAATTGTTCTATCATATGAAATTGGGAAATGGTCAAGCATCTACGTACCTGAAATATGGGCCAACGCCTCCTTCTGCAATCAAGGGCCCAAATTGGGCCTAATCAATTTATTTTCCAAGTCCAAGCCCATCATATTTAATCAATTTGGAGCATTGTCGTGAGCTGGGAGGGAATTAACATACACACGCAGAAGAGAACAGAGGCGCGTCCATTGGGGAGAAACCTTTCTCCACACTCTACAGTCTCTACTCCACTCCATTCATTAGTTTAGCTTTTATTTAATGTTTTAGGTAGATTTCAATTGAGTATTTTATTTTATTGCAAGCATTTGGGTTGTGTTTGGATGAGAGAATTTGATTTGAGAAGGTATTTCAAATGATATGGTTTTAACGAGGATTTAAAATTCTCTCATGTTTAACTAAAAAGTGTGGGAGCAAAAATGTAAGTATTTGAAATCCATTTATAATCCAAAATTCCAAATTGGTGAAGTGGATTTGGATGGTGGATTTAAAATTTATAGATTAAATATCTCCATCGAAATGGAGCCGTGAAGAATTTGAAGACATCTTGAGGTGATACCTTTCTTTAATTCCATATTTTGCTATTTATGTTTTATTAGTTTGGTTTCATTTATTAATTTAATTATTGACTAGGTTTGTTGGTGCTTGGATTTATGATGAAATTCGGGTTTTAGGATTATTTGATTCTTTTGGACGGTGTATTGATTAAATTAGTGGGTACTTATTGATCAATTGCATGATTTTAATTATTGGGTTTTATGTTGAAGCATCATTAGTGCAATGAGAGTTGGTTAATTGTGTTAGATCGTATACACTACAAAAAACGCGGAGTTTGCCGACGGAAGGCTACCGACGGAATCCATTCTGTCGGTCGGACCGACGGATCGCCGACAGAATTCTCGAATCGACTGACTCCCGACGGAATACAAGATCCGTCGGGACCGGCCGACGGACTTCCCGACGGAATTTAGTTCCGCAGCCAAACGGTGTCGTTTCGCCTTGCTTGCCGACAGATTTTTTCCGTCGGTCGTTCAAATTTCGACTGCCGACGGAAATATCCGTCGGTAGCCGACCCGCTTTGACTGACACATTAATATTCGCGTGCTACCGACGGAAATATCCGTCGGTAGCCGCACCGCTTTGACTGACTAATAAATATTCGTGTGCTACCGACGGAAATATCCGTCGGTAGCCAAAAAAATTTTTTTTTATAAGAACTGCCGAAGAGAGGCAGTTCTTCCCCCATAAGGGAAAAAAAAATTTTGCTTTCGTCCCCCTCTCCCTGTTCGTCTCCTGTTCGTGGATTTTCTTGTGCGTGGTGCGTGGATTGATCGACAAAGGGCATTACGATTATCTACTCCAATTTTCTTCAATTTAAACGGTACGTTTTTTCTTAATTAATTTTAATTAAGTTGTTGTATTATAAATTGCATGTTAATTATTATAAAACTGTTATTGAATTATTATAAATTGCATGTTAGTTCGTATAAAATTTCATGTACGTAGTTGATGAATATATATGTATAATTAATTCAAATATATGTTAGTACGTGGATTATATGTTTTTTATTGGTTAATTGTAATTAAAAATTGCATGTTAGTTCAAATATATAATGTAGTTCTTGTTAGTTCGTTTTGATAATTAAACTAGGTTATTATTGTTGATTAAATTAGTAATTATTCTTATAATTAAACTAGGTTATTATTGTTGATTAAATTAGTAATTATTCTTATAAGTAGGGGTGTTGTACGGTATGATTAATATAATAATTATTGTTATTGTTTAAATTAAGTCATTATTAATTAGTTTGGTAAATTATTTATTTCATTAGTAACGTGATTTTGTTATTGATTAAATTAGGAAATTATTGACTTAAATTACTAAAATGTTATTAATTAAACTAGGAAATTATTGATTTCATTACTATATTAATTATTGATTAATTTATTATACTTTTAAATTTTATTTATTAAAATAGATGAGTCAAGATGCTAGTGGGGCCTCAGGATCTCGACGTAGGAGAACCTCACTTAGGCCTGTTGAGCCTGCTACGTTGACGTCGTCGGCATCCGTTCCACAGCATTCGCCGCCGTCATCTCAGTCGTCGGCAGCTCGTCGACATCCCACGCGTGCCCGAGAAACCAGACTGAGAATATGGATTGAAGATAATGTACAGTAAGTAATTAATTAAATAATTTTAAGGTTTAACAATATTTAATAGCATCAATTTTTGTACGTTTTTTAATTTATAATGTGTTTATTTCTTAATATATATATAATGTCACAGCTTACTTCCTGGTAATGAGATATCGAAGATTTGCACTGAGGTGATTACTAAGTGCAAGATTGCTGCGAATGCCTACTCTTGGCTGAAGGTGCCGCAGACGAAAAAGGATGAATACTGGGAGGAATTTCAGGTATTTGAGTGCATTCAATTAAATATTAATAAACAATTTATTATATATATTATTTGATAAATATGCTGATCGAATATGTGCAGAAACATGCTTATTGGCATAGGGAGTTTTTTTCGGACAACGATATCCACAGGCTCTGGGTATCTTCATGTCAGTCTAGGTATAATGAGATTATGTACACCTGGAGGACTGCTTGGCGTAGTCGTGGCGTGGAGCAGACGACGTTGGGGGAGGACGATGGAGTCGACGTGTGGAACACGTTGACCACGTATTGGAGTAGCCCGGAGTACGTGCGGAAGTGTGCAACTGCTCGAGCCAACCGTAGAAGTGATGTGGGAGGTGGGATGTCAAGGCATCGGGGGGGGGGGGGGGGGCCCGATCCGCGTATGAGCACTCAATTGCTCTAGTAAGTGTTCACTAAATTTATTTCAATTATTTATATTATAATATTATATAAAATAATTTTTTATGCTCATTTGGTACAAAATAGGAGCGGGATCTTGGGCGTGAACCCACTCACGTGGATCGGTTGAACGTTCTTCATCCGTTTGATCGAGATTCGCAGACGTCCACATATGGACGCACTACTGAGCTTCACGTAAGTTTAATTAAACTGTGATGTGTTTTTTAATATTTAATTAATTAAATGTATTGAACTATGTATTAATTTAATATTTTTGTAATTATGTAGTTGAATGTGAACCGGAGGATTGCACAGGCGACGACACAGGCTTCTGCTGATGAAGCCGGGCCCAGCGCCGCCCCTCCGCCTGATCTTAACCGGATTTACCTGGAGGAGGCCCCGGCTGATCGAGGACGGGTCCTTGGCCTTGGCCGGATGAGCCGCTCAGTGAGAGCTGCGTCGTCCAGTTCGTCCCAGCGTGCATCGCAGGCCTCTGTATCCTCCACTGCTGCTCCTCCGGACCCGAACATTGTCAACTGGATGAACCACTACTTCCGACAGATGGCTGACACTATGGGTCGATCGTTGGGGATGCCTCAGGATCAAATAGATACATGCTTTGAACAGGCGATGAGCGTCCCCCCTCCTCCGCCTTTCGCTGCTCCGGTTGGTCCATTTCCCCCTCCGCCTTTCGATGCTCCGGTTGGTGGTTCAGTTCCCCCTTTCAATGCTCCAGATCAAAATCCAGATGCAGCCGCAGACGACGGCTTGGATGATTTCATTGGTGGTGATGACTTTTTTGTACCGTATAATGGTTGATGTTTGAACTATTTATTTTTCTGTCGAACTATTTATTTTTCTGTCGAACTATTTATTTTTCTGTCGAACTATTTATTATTCTGTTGGACATATTTATTTCGGTTGATGCTTGTTTGTCAATGAATTGTTTATTTATGTTATTGTTTTTAATTTATACATAATACATAATTTTTCGTTAGATTTTGGTATAAAGTAAAGTATTTTTTAATTTTTTTTTTCGATTTTTTTTTATTCCGCCAATGTTACCGACGGAAATAAAAACTCCGTCGGTAGTGTCTGCCGACGGATATTCCGTCGGCCAAGTACTCGACCGACGGAATTTTGGGCGGCAACATACCGACGGAATTTCAGAATCCGTCGGTAGATTCAAAATGTACGCACCGACGGAATTTCAAAATCCGTCGGTAGCGCGTAATATTTACAGAAGCTTTTTTCCCCTTTCTCACTCAGTCGAAAAAAATCGTGGAAATTGTAAAAATTGTATGAGAGCAAGCAAATTTCGGTACGTTTTCCTTTTTTACTTGGTTAAATTTTGTAGTTTAGTTGTGCATTTTATATTGTTATAGTTTAATTAGTTGTGCATTTTATATATTTGTAGTTTAGTTGTGTATTTTAATTGTGCATTTTATATATGTGTAGTTTAGTTTAGTTGTGCATTTTTCTGGATGTTTGTAAGAATTTTATGTTAAATGTTTAACAGATGGATTTGCCGGATCGTCGATGGATGTATGAAACTCTTAGGTTCATTTTAGGAAATGTGAATAGTGAATTTTACAATGAACTTGTGTCATTTGTTGAATTTGCAAAGCTCCACCCACATTACATGCATGGGGATTGTATCAAGTGTCCGTGTAATGCCAAAAAATGTCAGAATAAAATATTTAAGTCGATTGATGAGGTTTTGGTACATGTTCTGAAGAATGGTTTCACTGTTAATTATTATAATTGGACATTTCACGGCGAAGTACGTTGGCCTTATAACTTTGATCAAGTTTTATACTATTACACTGCTGGTATCTATGAAAGACAAATATATGGTAATCATGCCGGCACGAGTACTGAACAACAATTTGGTGGGGAACAACAGTTCGGTGGGGAACAACAGTTTGGTGGGGAAGAACAACTTGGGGAGGGAGAACCCAATATGTATCAAACAATGATAATGGAAGCCGGTTTTTCAAATGTAGAAGAGGAGCCGACGGATGAAGCATTTCGGTTTTATGAAATGCTCAAATTTCTCGATCAAGATTTGTATCCGGGTTGTGATTCACACTCTCAACTGTCATTTAATGCCCGACTTATGGCTATCAAGACCGAGAACAAGCTTTCTAACAGGGCATATGAGCAAATGACACAATTATGCAGTGAGATCTGCCCTCCTGAGAATAAGGTGCCTACAACGTATCATCAAAGCAAGCAAATGCTGAAAAATATGGGATTGCCGGTCGAGAAGATTGATTGTTGTATAAACGGTTGCATGTTATATTGGGGTGATGAAGATAGCAATCTGAACATGTGTAGGATGTGTGGTCATCCTCGTTACAAAGAGCCACGTCGGAAGGGGCCCGCTGGTCAATCGAAGCCGTCGAAGAAGAAAGTGGCACACAAGAAGATGTATTATCTTCCAATCATTCCTCGTTTAATGAGATTGTATCAATCTACTGCCACAGCACAACACATGACGTGGCATGCAACAGATTCGTCTTCGACCGAGTCTAGGGAGATGCGACATCCGGCGGACTCGGAGGCCTGGAAACACCTTGACAACGTGTATCCCAATTTTTCCTCTGAACCGAGGAATGTGAGGCTAGGTTTGTGTACTGATGGTTTTGCACCGTTTGGGAGCTTTGGAAAGCAGTATTCGTTGTGGCCGGTGATTCTGACTCCGTATAATCTTCCTCCGTGGATGTGCTTGAAACCTCAAACAATGTTTCTAACTGTATTGGTGCCAGGTCCGTCGAATCCAAAAGATAAGCTTGACGTTTATCTCCAGCCTCTTATAAAAGACCTGATCTTTTTATGGGAAAGTGGTGTCCAAACGTATGATGTGTTCAGAAAACAGAATTTCACGATGCGTGTTGCTTTATTGTGGATCATTAGCGATTTTCCTGCATATTCTATGTTGTCTGGATGGAAAACGGCTGGTTTTCAAGCATGTCCGTATTGTATGGATTTTTCTGAAGCTTTCAGTCTTGAGAAGAGTAGGAAAGTTACATGGTTCGATAATCACCGAAAGTTCTTACCTCGAGATCATCCATTTAGAAGGAATAAGAACAACTTCTTGAAGAACAGAACAGTTACAATCAATCGACCGCCCATTCGAAACGGTACGTATTTTAATTAATTATACAATTATTTGATCTAGTATAATGTTATACGTATATGTTTTATTAATTTCTTCTAGTATAATGTTACCGTACAGGACATACGTTGTTACATGAGATTCAGTGGACGGGTTTGAAAAAATCTACTGAGGAAAATGCAGCTGAACACAACGGTCGAATCCCAGGTGGATGGAATAAAATGAGTATTTTTTGGGATTTGCCATACTGGAGTTCACTATTGATCCGACACAATTTGGACGTGATGCACATTGAGAAGAATGTGTTTGATAATGTGTTCCACACAATGATGAACACAGAAGGCAAGACGAAAGATACTCCAAAGTCCCGGGAAGAGCTGAACATTTATTGTCGTCGTCAAGAGTTGGAAAAGGATCCCAGTACAGGTAAATATCCGAAGGCTTGCTACACACTGGACAAGCCACAGAAACAACAACTGTGTCGTTGGATTCACGAGTTGAATTTTCCAGACAACTACGTGTCAAACTTGAGTCGATGCGCAGACATAAACAGGGGTAAGGTTTCAGGGATGAAGAGTCACGATTGTCATGTTTTTATGCAGCGCTTGATACCGATTGCGTTCCGAGACGTTGTTCCTCTCAATGTGTGGAGGGCTATCACTGAATTAAGTCTTTTTTTTAGAGATTTAACATCTTCAACGATCAAGATCGATGATATGATTCGTTTGGAGCAAGATATTCCAGTGATTTTGTGTAAGTTGGAACAAATTTTTCCACCTAGCTTCTTCAACTCCATGGAACACTTACCCGTTCATTTAGCGTATGAAGCCAGAATTTGTGGTCCAGTGCAGTACAGGTGGATGTACCCATTTGAAAGGTAAACTCTTACATTTTTCATTTTTTATATATACTACATGCATGCATGTTCACTGAATTAAAATATATGTTTTTTTATTATAAATCAGATATCTCCACAACTTGAAACGCAATGCTAAACAAAAGGCAAATGTGGAAGCATCGATTGTTAATGCATATTTGAATGAAGAGGTTGGCATGTTTTGTTCTTATTATTTTGAAGACCATGTCAACACTCGGTTGAGAAGTGAACCACGTAACTACGGTGGTAGAGATACAGACAATATCGGTGAAGAGGTTGATGGAATGCTGTCTATATTCAAGTCTAAGGGACGATCAATAGGAAAATTCACTGAACGAGAGTGGGAGTCGAACAGAGAGGCAGAAATAGCACAAACGTATGTGTTATTGAATTGTGATGAAGTTCAGCCTTACATTGAGTAAGTATTTCATATTTTTATCATTACTTCATTTATGTAATTTAATATTAATTGTGATTGGATGTTGTGAATTAGGATGTATACTCAAGAACTAAGACGAACAGAACAAAACATCTCAGATACAGATATAGATGCTCGTCTTCAACGTGATTTTGCCCGATGGTTCCAACGTTGTGTGAGTACCATTTCCTTAAATTTTACGTAAATAAATATGATTCATAATTAATGTTAATTATTTGAACTGTATAGGGACGGTCAAACGATTTTGGGAATCGATTCTTAAAGGATCTCAGCAAAGGACCACTACGTCGTGTAAAGACTTACAACGGCTATATTGTGAAGGGCTACAGATTTCATACATCTGAGTATGCATCGAGAAAAGCGACTACCAACAGTGGTGTTTGCGTTAGCAGTGCAAACTACAATGCAGATGCAAGTGACTACTATGGGGTGTTGCACGAAGTCGTTGAAGTAGAATATCCGGGATATCCAACAAAGACTGTAGTGTTGTTCAAGTGTCATTGGTTTGATTCAGGCCCTTCAGGAACAAGGATTCATCCGGAGTACAAACTCGTCGATGTTAATCCGAAAAGGAGCTATATCGGGAATGATCCATTTGTATTTGCCCATCAAGTATCTCAAGTATACTACTGCAAGTATCCAGTACGATCATCACGTAGTAAAATTGAATGGCACGCTGTTTGCAAAGTAAAGGCAAGATCAATGGTAGAAGTCCCTACAAAGGACAAGAGTGATGAAGATGATTCTCCGTTTCAAACGGAACAAATAGAGGCTAGAACTGAAGTCTTTACGGGAGATTTGAATATCCACGTAGACTTGACGGCTGGAAATTCACAATTGATCGAAATTGAAAACGATAATGGAAATGAGGAAGATGATGAAAATGAAGAGGAAGAGGAGGAGGAGGAGGAGGAGGAGGAGGAGGAGGAGGAGGATGATGATGAAGAGGAAGATGAGACAAATAATGAAAATGTAGATGAAGAAGATGAAGAGGAAGAAGATGAAGAATAAATTATATAATGTAAGCTAATTATTTTATTAGATGTACAATTTAAAAATATTTATTTATCATTAAGTTACAACTAAAAATTGTGAAAAGAAATTATTTTTTTGATTTTTTTAAAAATATAATTCGCAAAAAAATGAATATTTTAGTAAAAAAAATGAATATTTTAGTATTTAAAAATATATAAATTATATTACAAATTTAATTATTTAATTTATGTGAATGAAATTAATTTTATGAAATTTTTTTAAAAATAATTAGCAAAAAAATGAATTTTTTACTAAAAAAATATTAGTATTTTAGTTAAAATATGAATATTTTAGTATTTTAAAATATATAAATTATAAAAATATAAATTATAGATTTCAAATTTAATTATTTGATATATTTGAAAGAAATTAATTTTGTGAATTTTAAAAAAAAAATGGGTCGAAAATGAGTACATATACAATTAATACTACAATTACGAACAAGTAACACATCTGTCCGAGTGGTAGGCGCCCTTCACTAGGCGCCCACACACCCGGGTTCGATTCCTAGCAAGGCCAGAATAATATATGGTGGCCTTAATAACAGTTCGGGGGTCGGGTCGGGGGTCGGGTCGGGTCGGGGGTCGGGTCGGTGACCCGGGTCAATTAATTTTTTTTTTTGGGTTGACTTGCCGACGGATAATTCCGTCGGCACTACCGACGGAACCCCCGACGGACACCGACTGAATATAATCCCGAATTTAAAAAATATAAAATCTAGATCCGTCGGCAGTTCCGTCGGCACGTACCGACGGAATTACCGACAGAAGCCGACGGATATATTTTTCTTAAAAAAATGCTAAAATTAAATATCCGTCGGTAAGTCCGTCGGTACTACCGACGGACGGACCGACGGAATTATCGACAGATATCAGACCCGGTTTCGAAACGGGTCATTCGGACTACCGACGGAATGAGATCCGTCGGCAGACTCGACAGATTTATTCCGTCGGGAATCCGTCGGGACTACCGACGGAAAAAAAAATTTCGTCGGTAACCCGTACCGACGAGTCTAGAGCCGACTGAATTATTCCGTCGGTAATTCCGTCGGGAAACCACGCCTACCGACGACAATTCCGTCGGTAGGTCCGTCGGTAAATCGCTCGTTTTTTGTAGTGATAATCGAAGGTTGGGATAGTGTGATTTGAGTATATATTTATATTGGTTTATCGCAACGAGAGTTGGGTAAATTTCATTAGAACCCTATTAATTTACATTAGTTACTTGAATGAGAATTTAGGTAATTGGTGAGGAGATCATAGGAGATGGGTTTCTTATATTCAAGTGGAAAAACATAATTTGAGATTAAATTAATATAGCTTAGGTAGAATCCTCTAATTGTGTGATTATCCTGGTAAGAACGACTCTATCATTCCTCCCGATCTTAGGTGCTTTATTAGATACATTTTTAGTGATTGCTCTTATCATACACCAACCAATGAATTAAACGCCCCACTTAAGCTTTAATCTATTTCAACATAATGAAGAACACTCGAACACTACTTCTCACCTTTGTTATTTGATCATCGTTTTACTTGCTTTTTCTAGTTAGTTTTTATCTTGTTGATTTTTGCATTTATCTATAATCGCTCACCCCCATGTTCGTTCACTATAATTATGTGGTAACATATAGCACTAAGGCTACGCAAGCTAACTAGTCCCATGGTTCAATAATTTAACCGGGCAATTACTTTTATTACTACGACCCTCTTACACTTGAGAGGTGAGTATTGAAAAATATGTGTCAAGTTTTTGGCGCCGTTGTCGGGGACTATTTTTGCTTTAGTGTAACTTAGTGTTAGTTGAGCGTAATTACTAGTGATTTTTATTTATTTTTATTTGTTCTACATTATCTTGTGCTTTTGATAATTGATCATTTGTGTAGGTGAACTTAATTGCAAGATGGACTAATATAATCAATATTCATGGAATCAATCATATGATCAATATGATATGGTTTATCCTTCTCGTTAAGAAGAAATTTACTATGATAGTTGGGGGAACTACGATTATGGTTATCAAATTCAACAAGTTCCTATCGATTATCAAGATTATGATAAAAGGGAGGCCTCGCCCTATCTTTGTGAGTTGCTAGATGTCTTCATTGAGAGTAGTGGAGGGATGGATAGGTCATATATCATGAATGAAGTTGAGGAAGCAAGCTACTTGAGAAGGCAACCTTACCCACCGGGAGTTGATATGGGTGCACGTGCACCAAATGATGAGAGGAATGCTTACTTGAAAATTTTGCTAGCCACTTTAATAACTCACGACAAGGAAAAATTTGATGAGTAATTTGTCTCACTTTCGAATCAAATGAAGAATATGGAGTTCCAATTGAGTCAAATGGCTTCTTCAAGTGATACTAGTTATGAAGGGTCAAACATGCCGATTGATGAAGAAGATGACTCAAGTGATGAGGAGGATTAAGGCGACAATCTTGTTGAGGATGGGCATTGTAGGTCCCTATTTGAGTGTAAGATTGAGTAAGCTAGTAAAAATCTAGAGGGGATGGGTGAATAGACTTTTAAAAATCTTTCAAAATATCAGAGTAATGCAGAATATCAGAATTTAAAATGAGCCCTTAGATTTATACTCAACTATTCTTAGAACACTTTACTTGTCTATCACATATGCAGGTTTAATCAATTAAGCAATTCAATCAATCAAACACAAATAAAACAGTAAGTAAATCAACACGAGATTTATAGTGGTTCGACAACTTGTCTACATCCACTCACAACTCTAGTCGTGAAATTTTACTAAACTGTTATTGTGGCTTTAAGTCCCAAGATATAAGTCTTCAATCTTTTTGACTACACTACCAAGTGTATCTTCGATCTAACAACTAGCTATTGAACAAGTAACTAGCAACTTGATGAACAAACAAAAACTATAAAGAAAAACTTCTCTATATTCGAATTTGCCTTTCTGAATATGAACTTGTCTTCTCTGGCTTCAAATTTCGAACTTCAAGTCTGTGAGTTTCCTTGCTTTCGAATTCTTCAATGTACGCTTAAATCTCTTAGTAACAGTAGTCTTCAATGTTGCAAGTCTTCATGTATTTATAGACTTCAGTTCCACAAGATTAGTTTGTTATCCAACAACCTTTTCTTGATAACTTCCTTCAACAAAATTTCTAACTGTTTCTTCTTATCTCTTCACGCGTTCTTCAGTTAATTAGTTATTCCATAACTAACTCTTCATATCTTCACTTTGATACGATCTTTATCTTTAACTTCACTTCACTTCACGCGAACTTGACTTGTCTTGCTTCGACACTTAGAATATTTCTCAGCTTCTCAGCACTTGTCTTGTCTTGCACAAGTCTTCTCTTCTCTTGTAGTCTTCTTCATGTAGAACTAATCTAGTCCTATCAACTAATCTATCAAGACTATTACATTACTTTAAGCTTTACAAAACAGCTTAGTCAACTTAAAACTATACATAAATATGAACATGAATATAAACTTCTATACAACATTTATAAGCTTATCATAAATTCCTATAGTAAACTGTCTTTCCAGTACTTAGTTTATTTTTCAGTATACTTATACTTGTCTGATCTTGTCATAAGACGACTCCCATAACTAGATCAGTCAACACTTAGAAATATATTCAAGTTCTGTTTTTGGCTTATCAAAACTACTTCAACATCAATTAGGACTTGTTTCAGGATTCATATCCCAACAGGCATGAAGATGAAGATGGACATCCATTTGAGGACATGGACACGAGAAAGTTGTCTCTCAAGCTTGATAAAGAAAACTCTCTTGTGCACAAGAATTTGGTAGAGTTTGAAGTTCAAAAGTGTTCAAAAAGTTGTGGTTGTGAAGAATGTGCTCAAAAAGAAAAGGAACAAGTAAATTGTGTGAGATGTGGGAATTTTAGTTGTAAATATGATGAATCAAGTTGAGGAAGCAAGCTATTTGGGAAGGCAACCTTACCCACCGGGAGTTGATCCGGGTGCACGTGCACCAAATGATGAGAGGAATGGAGATCAGCCGGAGTGAGGGATATATATATAGGGAGAAGACGACCGACTATGAATAGTAATTGGTAAGGTGACCTAAAAGTGACCACATGAAATTTGTAGTTAAAAATTAAAGTAATATATATTTTATTTACCGACCACGTTATTTACTACAAAGTCATTCCTTATTTTTGTGTCAGTTTTTTGCTGAAAATTACACAAGAGGTATAAATATTTATCCAGAATTTATGGTGAAAAAATCGTCGCGCTTCGAGACAAAAAATATTTAATTATAACATCCGACTTAAAACTTTTTATATTATTTCTTATTTTAATTCTAATATTAATTTAATAGTGAATTATCAGAATGAGTCATAACATAAAATAAAATCAGATAAGGCAAACATGATATCTCATAGACACGAAAAATAAGATAATCAAAGAAATATAATTTCCACGAATATGAACTTTTTCACATATGAGATGGTGTATCTATGATCAAGCAAGTAAATATTTTGTACTAAAACTAAGATAACAGGACATTATTATTTATTAAAACATATTTTGCTTTGTTTAGTTTTTTTATCATGAGCTTTCATAAAATAAGTTGTAAAGTTATTAATTAAACTTCTTTCATTTTAAATATTCATCAAACCATATATTTTATTTATTTCTTTATTATGTGCTATGAGTGCTCTCGGGTCAAAATGCTCGTCTGTCTTCCTGAAAATCAAATCTTTTGATAACAAATAACGATGTTAATATAGTTGAAAACTCTTAAATCACTTATTCCTTTAATTCATACTAAATTTTGGGACAGGGTGTTACATCGGGTGCTTCTGTATTTTAGGCGATTTAATGATTTAGTGAACCAATTACACAAATTAAACCTATGTTTCGGATTAAGCTAAAGGTTATCACGTATATGTGTACGGTTCATTAATTAGCAATTATTGGATCCAATCAATACCATAAACTCCTAGGATAGTGACTTGTAAACACGTCCAACATGGTTAATTCACTACAAAATACTTTAAAAATGGCATCGGGGAAGGCATCGGATCTGCCGTCCCCACAGATGAAGGCAACGGCAAAGGGGACGGCAGTGTGCCGATGCCAATATGGTCGATGCCATTTAAATGGCATCGGATTTTGGGAAAACCGATGCCTTTTGGCATCGGCAGGTCGCCGTTACCAAATGGCATCGGGGCCCACTGCCGATGCCATTTTGCATCGGGGACAGCCGATGCCATTTCGCATCGGGGAAAGCGCCGTTACCAAATGGCATCGGGGCACTGCCGTTACCAAATGGCATCGGGCCCACTGCCGATGCCATTTTGCCGATGCCTTTTTATTAAAATTTAAAAAAGACGAATCTGGGTTTCGAACCCAGGTCGATAGGCCACCAACACCCACCCCCCACCGCTGGGCCACCCCATTTTCGCAAATTCTGGCCATTTTCGCGATTTCTGGGGTTCGAACTCGTGACCTCGCGGTCTCGAAGGCTTTTGAGCGCCCCCTGTGTGCCGTTTAGGTTAGGAGCTTTTAGTCGACATGTTGTGAATGCAATTAATATATATTCAATTTAATTTGAGTTTTTAATTCTTTAATTAATTCAATTCATTCTAACTTTAATTGTTGCTTATTAAATTATTTATCAAAGCATATCATAATTATTTCTAAATTATGTTTTTCAAATTAACTAAATTATGTTTTTCAAATTAAATAATTTATTTACGGTATCAATTATTCACACTATTTAAATTTATAATAATCTTCAATTTACAACATTTAAATTCATTCTAACTTTAATTGTTGCTTATTAAATTATTTATCAAAGCATATCATAATTATTTCTAAATTATGTTTTTCAAATTAACTAAATTATGTTTTTCAAATTAAATAATTTATTTACGGTATCAATTATTCACACTATTTAAATTTATTCTAATCTTCAATTTACAACATTTAAATTCATTCTAACTTTAATTGTTGCTTATTAAATTATTTATCAAAGCATATCATAATTATTTCTAAATTATGTTTTTCAAATTAACTAAATTATGTTTTTCAAATTAACTAAATTATGTTTTTCAAATTAAATAATTTATTTACGGTATCAATTATTCACACTATTTAAATTTATTCTAATCTTCAATTTACAACATTTAAATTCATTCTAGTTTTTTATTTCACAACATTATAATTACATACAACATTGAATATAATTATTTTCACTTATACATTTAAATTTATTCTAATCACATCATTTAAATTCATTCTAGTTTTCAATTCACAACATTAAATATATATAATTATTTTCACTTATCCATTTAAAAATATGAATTCACTTATCCTTCAATGGACCCTAAACCCTAAACCCTTAACTAAATTATGTTTTTCAAATTAAATAATTTATTTACGGTATCAATTATTCACACTATTTAAATTTATTCTAATCTTCAATTTACAACATTTAAATTCATTCTAACTTTAATTGTTGCTTATTAAATTATTTATCAAAGCATATCATAATTATTTCTAAATTATGTTTTTCAAATTAACTAAATTATGTTTTTCAAATTAAATAATTTATTTACGGTATCAATTATTCACACTATTTAAATTTATTCTAATCTTCAATTTACAACATTTAAATTCATTCTAATTTTTTATTTCACAACATTATAATTACATACAACATTGAATATAATTATTTTCACTTATACATTTAAATTTATTCTAATCACATCATTTAAATTCATTCTAGTTTTCAATTCACAACATTAAATATATATAATTATTTTCACTTATCCATTTAAAAATATGATTTCACTTATCCTTCAATGGACCCTAAACCCTAAACCCTAAACCCTTAACTAAATTATGTTTTTCAAATTAAATAATTTATTTACGGTATCAATTATTCACACTATTTAAATTTATTCTAATCTTCAATTTACAACATTTAAATTCATTCTAACTTTAATTGTTGCTTATTAAATTATTTATCAAAGCATATCATAATTATTTCTAAATTATGTTTTTCAAATTAACTAAATTATGTTTTTCAAATTAAATAATTTATTTACGGTATCAATTATTCACACTATTTAAATTTATATAATTATTTTCACTTATCCATTTAAAAATATGAATTCACTTATCCATATAATTAAAAAAAATTTCATCTATTATAAAATTATTCTCTAGTTCATTTTCAATTAAAATAACATCATATCACAAACAACATTAATTATAATCATAATTAGCATGTTCACGTCAATTAAAATAAAAATTAATCCTCAACGTCAATGTAATATAATAACATCACACGTAACAAAGTAATATAAAAATGTATCACTCCTCATCACCACCACCATCATCCTCAGTATCATCCCGATCCTGAACCTGGCTACTATCATGAACGTTGTGCGACGGCCTCGGCTCCCCACCTATCCCACCCATCTGTCCCATCATCAATGCAAGCTGGTCCTGAAACTCCTTGCGTAAGCGCTCCTCCTGCCGCCGCATTTGTTCCAGTAAGCGCTGCTCTCTATCTTCATTGACTCTCCGTTCTTCAGCAATAGCATTGTTTATGTCTTCCTGGGTGAATCGTCCATAAGTCGTACCACTTGACGTCTCGCCAGGACCGGAGGAGACCCGTCTGTTCTTGCCTACTTGTCCAAGGCCCCTAACACGTCCATGAGACCTGCCGACCTTCTTCACGTACAGTTCAGACATATCGGGTAAAGGTGGGGCCTGGGAACCATCCTCTGAACTAGGTTCATCTGACGGATCTCTTGTAGTATTATTGGTGAACTCGTCATGTATCTCATCCTATACGTGCACATTTAAAAGTGGGTTAATACATTTTCAAGTACAATTAAATATATATTTGTTATATAATGTAATGTATATATATATAACTTACAAGTATATCACCCATATAGCCACAAGTGTATGTCCCGTTTTCGTAATGGTGGTAATATTCAACTATCTCCCAGTCGTATGCAGGGCGTCCCGTCCTCTCCTCCTGTATTTTGAATCGAAGACATATACGAATAAATAAACTAAATAATTAACTAAAATTAATTATATATAATTGACCACAAATACTTACAATGCGTCGTGCGACCTCTGCTGCTCCACGAGCTCCGCCTTTATGAGTACCATGGCCAGTACCCGGACCTCCAGGCTCGGATAAGCGGTTCTTACGAGCCTGCTCGCTCTTCTTAATTGTTTCGGGTATCTATGATACGAGTGATTAAGAGTGTAATAAAATGGCTATCTCTAACAGATGACTTAGTCAACTGATTCTCTAGGAGTCTAGAACTAGACAGTCTGCTTAATGTATCAGCTGATAGAGAAGTGTGCGAAAAGTAGTGTGCCCATTTTAAAGATTATACTCGTCTACTGCTTATGGAAAAACTTGATGTCAGCTGATACATATAACTTCTTAAAACAGACCGAAATTGTTTATGTTTGTTGGGAAATGAATTGATTTTGATTAAAATACCAATACCCCTGAATGATGATGGTCAGTTTAGTTGAGAAAGAAAGTCAGTCTAGTTGTCTCAAGATAGTTCAGGATAGTTGTCCAAAGCTGGTATGTTAGGCAGCTTATTAGTTTTTGTCTTAAGCTCAAGTTGGCTGTACACATGAAGACAAAGTTGCTGAAGAGGACAACATGGCTGAATGCTCAAAGCTCAAGCAAGTAGCCTGAACTGATAATAAAGCAGCTGTGATAAGGGCTATATCAGATCAAGTTGATGTTTTGAAGATCAAGAGCATTGAATGCATTTATCTTAGAAGACAACATTAATGAACCATTAAAGCCACCAAGCCTGAACAAAGAATTGAATACTTAGAAGCATTAAAGATTGAAGACTTGAATGAATTCAAGAACATTCCACCTGCAACAAGAATGTTCAGAGAACTTGTCCCATCTGACCGTTGAAAAAGTACAATAAGCCCTAGGACTCAGAGAAAATACACTCTTAACTTAGAGAAGTTGAGCACTAGGACTCAGAGTGTCCTATGGATCAAAGCACTAAGATAATGTTGTTGATCAGTGCACCCTGGCACTATAAAACAAGCTAATTCTAGGTGTTAAGGAATTATCCTATTTAATCAAGGAAAGTGGATGTAGGAGCTTGAGCCTCTGAACCACTATAACTTGTTGTGTTCTTTACTTACTGCATCTTTCATTAAAACACATTGCACATAAAGATTTTCTTGAAAGAGTTAATTTCAGCAAAACTAAGACAAAAAGATTTTGGACAAAGTCCCTGATAACTAGTGTTTTTCAGAAACTAATCAAGGAGTATTTTTCAAAGAAAAGGTCAACCACATTCCGCACATAATAACTCTTTTAGATATATTGTCCAACTGATTACTTCATAGTTTTCAATAGGTTAATTATCTATCAAAGTTAACTCACTCAGAGTAGTTGTCAGACAACTCTCCTGATAGGTGAATCTATTTAAAAAGTTAAAATTTCCATAAACAAGTGCATTGCCCCCCTCCCCCCATACACTTGTGTCATACTCCATAAAGGACCAACAAGGGGTATCTGAGCAGGGGTTCAAAGACCACTGCTTTAGAAAATCCAACTGATTTTCAGAACTCACAATTTATGTGGTCACTGAACTGATCCATTTTCTGAAAAACATATATGTGTCTATCTAACCCTATCTTTTAAAGATGGTGAACAATGCAATTCCAAGAGATAGCACGATATATATGAGACCATCAACAACATGGGTCCCAACAAATAGGGGTGGCAATTTTCGACACGACACGATAGCATGATACGAATCTGACACAAAAATTGTGGGTTAGTGTATGGCCTTATAGGGTTCGTGTCGTTATCGGGTCGACCTGATAACGACACGAAAATTTCGTGTCGGGTTCGTGTCGGGTTCGTGTCAACCCGTTAAGCACGATAAAATTAGCAGGTAACCCATTAACCTGTTAACAACCCGTTAACCTGTTAACAACCCGTTAACCTGTTAACAACCCGTTAACCTGTTATTTACCTGATATGACACGACACGATAATGACACGTATCTGATAATAACACGATAATGACACGATAATTTATTATATTTATATAAATATATTATTTTTTATATATTTAATACAATTTTAAATTGATTTATTTTCTTATCGTGTCGTTATCGTGTTGTTATCGTGTTACGTGTCGTTATCGTGTCGTGTCATATCGACACGAAAATTATCGTGTCGTTATCGTGTCGTGTCGGGTCGACACGAAAATTATCGTGTTCGTGTCGTGTCGACACAGATCCTTATCGTGTCGTGTTCGTGTTTGGCCTTATCGTATCATGTCACTATCGTGTCGACACGAAACACGACACGATAACACGAATTGCCAGCCCTACCAACAAAGTAAACCACATTTCTAATCACAAGCTGCCAATGTTCTCAATTGAGAACTATGATTTTTGGAAGATTAGAATGAGAGCTCATCTTGCATGTCAACATGATGAGATGCTGAAGGTCATCACAAGAGGACCTTTCACCTTTACAAAAGCAAATCCCAAACTCACTGATGCACATAAAGCTGATCCAAGGGAATTGCTGCCAAAGGATGAAGATGACCTAACATCAGAAGAAAGAAAACGGCACAACTTGAACTACATTTCCATGAATACATTGTACCAGACAATTTCAGATGCAGTGATGGGGAGAGTGTACCACTACACCACAGCAAAGGAAATTTGGGATACTCTAGCACTTATGTGTGAAGGTACCCAAAAGATCAAGGAGAACAAGCTCCAAGTGGCAATTCAGAAATATGAGCAATTCACCATGGAGCCCAATAAGATAATTGATCATCTTGATGGAAGATTCACTGACATCATGAATGAAATCAATTCTCTAGGAAAGTTCTATGCCAAAAGAGAAGTGGCATTGAAAATTTTGAGAAGTCTCACATCCAAAAGGGACATCTATTCAGTTATGATGCAAAACAGAACACAAGCAACCTTGACAACATACCCATGCAGCAAGTGTTCTCTGAACTCAAAACATATGGGTTTAATCTAAATAGAAAGAAGGTGCATGAGGAGCCATCTACCTCCAGCAAAGGTGTGGCATTCAAAGCCACTGAGACAGAAAAGAAGAGTGCTCAGAGATCATCACAGTCAGTCTCTAAGACTGAAATGAAGGAGGAGCTGGCACTCATGGCCAGAAGATTTGAGAAGTTGAACTCAAGATTTGGTAGATACAAGAAATTCTACCAAGACAACAGGAACAGAAGAAGGTACAACTCTCCTGATAAATCAGAGGACAAACACTCTGATGAAAAGAAAGAAGACAAATATGCTGACAAGAGGAAGTCGAGCAAGGCTGATCCATCATCTTTCAATATGATGTTGAAGATGTGTGTTACAACTGTCAGAAAAAGGGACACTTTCAATATGATTGTCCTGACCTCAGCTCAAAAGAAAGAAAAGAAAGATAAGCCAAGAGGGACAAAAGACTAAGCAACAGGAAGTCCATGATTGTTGGTGAATCTGCAAGTGAAGAAAGTGTCTACTCATCTAATGATGGACTATTCTCCAACAGTGGCAGTGATGATGAGTGTCAAATGGCTTTTGAGAATGAAGAGGTATGTTCATCTTCTAGTTCTTCAATTAACACACATGAATCTAGTGAAGCCCACCTAAAACTCTCCTTTGGAAAGTTAATGGAGGACTTCACCAGAATACAAGAGTTACACAACATAGCATTGAGAGAAAATGAATTTCTGAGTTCTAAAATAAAAAATCCCAACCTGTCTGAACCTGAGGTTGACATTAAATCAACTAAGTTGTATCAGCAGATTGTGAGAGAGTATGATGAAATGTCTCTCAAAGTCTCTGAACTACAAAAGATTATTGATGAGCAAAATCTGGCTCTGAAGAAAAAGGATTTTGAATTTAGAACTCTACAAGCTAAATTTGATAATCTCTCACATGAATTTGATGCTCTTAAATTAAGTGAGGAGAGCCTAAAATTAAAGACGTCTATCTTGAACAAATTCTCTAGGGCAATAGAGGAAATTCAAGGGTTTCAAAGACCAAAGGCTCAAAGAAGTGGATTAGGTTATGATCCATGTGAATCCTCACCTGGTCTTAGTGTTGCTTCAACCAGTAACACTAAGAGGACCTTTGTAAGGTCAGTGGCTCAACTAAAAGAAAATGAAATGGAAGTGAACGAGCCACTGATCAAGGATAAGGGCAAAGAAACTCTTATACCTACTCAAGTAAACAACATTCCTAAACTCAAACATAAGGAAAAGGTTAAGAATGTTGTATACAAGAGGTATAAGGTTCAGAAAGGTAGATCCAATGGAAGGACAACCTATCTGAATACTCATCAGTGGAGTTGTCCAAGATCTGTCCAGAAAATGCCAACTCAAATGAGGCAACCTCAACTGAATAGATCAAGGCCCAACCCCCCTGATAGGTATCATGGTTTCAGGAAGCCTAGACCCTCTATGCCAAAGGGAAAAAGGCCATCCAAGCACTTACCCACAAAGGCCCTACCAAGATGCACCTAAGCCCAATAAGTTCAGGAGATTTGTCCCAAAGAACTTTTCACATTCTCCTGAAGCTTATAGGACTAACACTTATGCACAGAAACCGCCTAAGGCATTTAAGGGTAGGACTGTGTATGTAGATGTCAATGGAAACCAAGTCAGTCACTTTGAGTCAATAAGAGTAATTAGGCAGATTTGGGTTCCAAAAGGTACAACTAACCCTCTAGGACCCAACATTCAAAGTGTACCTAAAGTTTGAATTTGCAGGTATGCAAGGACGATAATAAGAAGAGAAGTATAAACAGAAGAAAAGCATGGTACTTGGATAGTGGATGCTCAAGACACATGACTGGAAACAAAGAACTTCTCTCTGACTTCATTGAAAAGGATGGTCCTTTAGTAACCTTTGCAGATAGCTCACAATGAATTACAAGAGGCTATGGTACATTAAATATTGGTTCTGTAAAAATCACTAATGTTTCATATGTTTTAGGCCTAAAATACAACTTGTTATCTATAAGTCAAATCTGTGACAAAGGATATAGTGTTGAATTTGCACCAAATGAATGCATTATTAAGAATAAATCAACACAACAGGTGCTACTAACAGGGTTGATAAAGGGAAATGTCTATTTTGCAGATTGGAGCAAAAACCCTGAAGCAGTGTGTCTTGTTGCCAAAAGCTCTAGTGAGCAAAGTTGGTTGTGGCACAAAAGACTGAACCACCTGAACTTCAAAACCATCACCAAGCTTGCAAGAAACTCTCTAGTGAAGGGGCTGCCAAAACAAGTGTTTATCAAGGAACATGTATGCCAACCATGTCAGGAAGGAAAGCAAATTAAAGCATCATTCAAAGGAAAACCTATCATATCCACTAAGAGAGTTCTCCAGCTACTGCACATGGATTTATTCGGCCCAATAATCCATGTAAGCATAAATGGGAGAAAATATGCTTTAGTAGTTGTTGATGATTTTTCCAGGTACACTTGGGTGGTGTTTCTACTGAACAAAAAGGAAACTCAAGTCACACTTCCTGAGTTGATGATGAAGTTGAGTAATGAAAAAGGCCTGAGTATTGTCAAGATCAGATTAGACAAAGGCACTGAATTCATTAACACATACATCAATGAGTATTGCAGCAAGAATGGTATCACACATGAGACTTAAAAGAAGAAACAGAACCTTAAAAGAAGCAACAAGGACATTGATTGCTGAATCCAAATTGCCAGAGAGGTTCTGGGCAGAAGCCATCAATTAAGCATGCCATACTCAAAACATATCTTTAATTACTAAAGGCCAAGGTAAAACTCCATATGAATTTTGGAAAGGTAGATTGCCCACTGTTGCATATTTCTATATATTTGGTTGAAAGTGTTTCATTCATAATAATGGGAAAGAGCAATTAAAAGCTTTTGACAACAAAGTTGATGAAGGAATATTCATTGGATATTCCCAAGTTAGCAAAGCTTACAGAGTCTATAATTGCATAACCCTTATTGTGGAAAAAACACCTCATGTTGTGTTTGATGAATCTATTAATAAGTTCAGGGATAGAAACCTGAACATTGATGAGATAACATAAAGAACAACCAGATTAAGGCTTCAAAGCAAATAAACAGTGTTCATAGATGTTGCCCAGCCAGAGCTCAATGGAGATCAGAATCTGGACAACTTACTTGATGGGAATCAACCAGGAGACAACCAACCTGAAGGAGAAATTGAATTGAATGACCCAATCCCAATTCAAAACCAGGTAACAACTACCAATGAAGAAGAAGGCTCTGCTGAGGTAGTAAATGGATCCATTATTCAAGGGGGAACTGATGAAAATGCAAATGTCCCTGACATTGAGGACAACAACCTTGAATATGATCATGAACTTGATCCTTCAATTAACTTTCCTGAATTTAATGAATCTAGTGATCCAACTTCAGAAGAGGACAATCCTCCTAAAGGAATCAGGTCTAGAAGGACTTGGTTGCATGACCACCCAACTAGCCTGATACTTGGAAATCCAAGTGAAGTGATCAAAACTAGAAGATTTCATGGAGAAAGTGCTTTGTTTTGTTGTTTTCTTTCAGAACAGGAACTAAGTGACATTGAAGAAGCACTTCAAAACACCAACTGGATCATTGCCATGCAAGAAGAACTTAACTAGTTCACCAAAAATGAAGTATGAGAGCTGGTGGATAGGCCAACTCATCAAGATATCATTGGAACCAAATGTGTGTTCAAAAATAAGAAGAATGAAAATGACATTATTGTGAGAAACAAAGCAAGATTGGTGGCCAAAGGATACTGTCAATCTGAAGGGATTGATTATGATGAGACCTTTGCACCAGTGGCCAGACTTGAAGCAATAAGGTTGTTCCTAGCCTATGCAGCTCACATGATGTTCAAGGTGTATCAAATGGATGTAAAGAGTGCATTTCTCAATGGGGTACTGAAAGAAGAAGTATATGTTGAACAACCCCCAGGCTTTGAAGAAGGAGACAAGGTGTACAAACTAAAGAAGGTTCTAATGTATATGGATTGAAGCAAGAACCAAGAGCTTGGTATGACACTTTATCACAATTTCTACTAGATCATGGTTTTGTCAAAGACATTGTTGACTGAACTTTGTTCAGAATCTGAGAAGGAGATGATATTTTGTTAGTCCAAATCTATGTGGATGACATTATATTTGGATCTCCAAATAAGAAAATGTGGGAGAAATTCTCAAAACTCTTGCAAAGCAAGTTTGAGATGTCCATGATGGGATTGATGAATTTCTTTTTGTGACTTCAAGTCACCCAATCAAAGAAAGGAATTTTCATCAACCAAGCTAAGTACACAAGGGACGTGATCAAGAAATTTGGATGTTCAACAAGCAAGTCAGTCAGAATTCCAATGAACACCAATTGGAAGATGGATCCTGATGAAAGTGGAGTATCTACCAACTCCACTGAATATAGAGGAATCATTGGATCCTTACTATATCTCACTGCAAGTAGGCCTGATATCACATTTGCAGTTGGAGTATGTGCTAGATTTCAAGCAAATCCAAAGAAGAGTCATCTAAAGGCTGCAAAGAGAATCCTAAGATATCTCAAAGGAACTGAGAATATTGGATTATGGTACCCAGTTGATGATAATATTGAGCTCACTGGATACTCAGATGCTGATTATGGAGGACGTAGAATTGACAAAAAATCCACCCCTGGAACATGTCAATTCTTGGGAAGCAAGTTGATCTCATGGTTCTAAAAGAAGCAGAACACAGTTGCAACATCAACAACTGAAGCAAAGTATGTAGCAGCTGGAAGTTGTTGTGCTCAGATACTTTGGCTCAGACAACAACTAAGAGACTACAAAGTCATCACAAATGAAGTTCCTATCTTTTGTGACAACAATAGTGCAATTAATATTTCTCAAAATCCAGTGCTTCACACAAGATGCAAACATGTTGATATCAAGCATCACTTCATAAGGGATCATGTGGAGAAGAATGATATCAAGCTTGTCCAAATTCACACTGATAAGCAAAAAGTTTGATAACACCCCTGAGTTGGTCACAATGAATGAAAGATTGACCAAAGAAGTGGAACTTCTTAAGGAAGAAAATACCACAACAACTCAGTTGTATGAGGGGATGTTAGAAACTCAAGCCTTAGAAACCAAGGAATTTCGTATACTACAATCTAAGTTCGATGACCTCTTCCAAGCACACAAGCTCTTAGAAAAGGAGAAGGAATGCCTAAATCAAAAGATATCAGAGTTCAATAAAGCATCTACTACTATTGAAAGCATCTCTGAATATTATAGATCAAATGGCAATAAATGGGTCTTGGTTATGAACTTAATCCATCAACATCCTCTCCAGCTGGGGGTAGTACACCAAATCAGTGCACTACTCAGACACATGATAAGGGTGAGTGTTCTAAACACAATGAACCTAATATGAACCAAAAGGCATCTGTACAAGGTAAGGTTAACTATCCAAACACCAAAAAGGGAAAAAGGCAAGTTAACCCCAAGCATACACAGAGGAACAACAAACAACCTAGACCATCTCGTCTGAGACAGTCTCAGCTGTATGCTGCTCCAGCCAAGAAGAAGAAATCTTCTTCACACAAATCTATTCTCTTTGCACCCCCTATCTCTTATGATATTGTGAGAACAGAGGAGTATGGTCCATATAATCGTGTGCATCGACCAGCTAATGCACCCAGGCCTAATGTAACTAGTCAAAAGATAATGTATGTACACTCCTATAAGAGGAAACCATTTGACTACTACTTAGCTGACACAAATAACAAATCAGACCAGTCCAAGGTGTTAACTGGTAAGATTTGGTTCTGTGATGCCCGAGGGAAACAACTCAGGTGCTCAAGGTTGTTCAAACGACCAATGTATATGTGGGTTCCCAAGGGTAGTACTAACACCCAAGGACCCAAGACAAAATGGGTACCTAAGACTTAACCTTTCTTGCAGGAAAGGAGGGACCTATACAGAAGAGGAGGTCTAGCAGGAGATATATAATACATAGATAGTGGATGCTCAACCCATATGACTGGAACCAAAGACCTGCTGACCAACTACACAGAAAAGAAAGGTCCAAAAGTCTTCTTTGGTGATAACGCGCACGGTAACACAAAAGGATATGGCACCCTTAAAAATGGTGACATTGAGGTACATGATGTATCATATGTAGTAGGTTTAAAGTTTAATTTATTATCTGTTTCTCATTTTTGTGACACGGGTTACTCAATAAAATTCTCTAAAGATGAGTGTCTCATAAGTGATAAAAGAACAAAACAAAACCTTCTAACAGGATCTAGAAAAGGAAGTATGTATCTTGCAAATTGGAACAGCTGTCCTAAGGATACATGTCTACTTGTGAAGAGCCCTAAAGATGTCAGCTGGCTATGGCACAAACGTCTTAGTCATCTGAACTTTAAGACTATGAACAAGTTAGCAAGGGAATCCTTAGTTGATGGTCTGCCTAATGAACTCTACTGTAAAGATCAGGTTTGTGATGCATGTCAACAAGGAAAGCAAACAAAGGTCTCTTTCAAGACCAAGAAAACAGCATCAACCAGCAGAGTTCTTGAATTGCTTCACATGGATCTCTTTGGACCAGTCACTCCAACTACACTTACAGGGAGAAAGTATAATCTCATTGTTGTAGATGACTACTCCAAGTTTACTTGGGTTGTCTTCTTATACAAGAAAAGTGAAACTCAGCAGAAACTCCCTGAACTATTAAAGAGGATCCAAGTAGAGAAAGGAGAACCTATTGTGAAAATTAGAAGTGACAAAGGCACTGAATTTATTAACTCTTATATTATTGCCTATTGTACTTCTAATGGTATTCAGCATGAGACAAGTGCAGCAAGAACACCACAACAGAATGGTATAGCTGAAAGAAGAGTCAGAACACTTAAAGAAGCTGCAAGAACACTCCTTGCTGAATTCTCAACTCCTAAGAAGCTATGGGCAGAAGCCATCAACACAGCTTGTCACACTCAAAATAGGTCAGGTATTCACAAAATTCATGAGAAAACCCCATATGAACTGTGGAAAGGAAGGAAACCTAGAGTATCTTACTTTCATATATTTGGTTGTAAGTGTTTCATTCACAACAATGGGAAAAGTAAGTTGAATGCTTTTGATGCCAAAGCAGATGAGGGGATATTCTTGGGATACTCCTCAACTAGCAAAGCATTTAGAGTACTCAACAAACGAACCCTTCTTGTGGAAGAAACACCTCATGTTGTTTTTTATGAATCTTGTGAAAAGAGTGCAGTACAAACAGACTCAGCTGTAGATCAGATGAAGAAACTAGTGATCAAGTCCAGGTCTGATGAGTTTATTGAAGTCAATGAACCATTTCCTGAAGAACCAGAGGAGGATAAACCACACGGACCAGTCACTAGATCACAAACTCAAGCTGAGCAAGCTGTCCAAAATCAAGATGCAACAATCCCAAATGCAAGGGGGAATGATCTCTTTGACACTCAAAATACAGATTATGATCGACCTAATCAAGTCAACCCTCCTGATAGCACTAGAACAAATGAGAATCCAAGCTCATCTAATACAGGTACACCTGTGAGACATACATGGAGAAACAACCATCCATCAAACGTCATCTTAGGAGGAGCAGACTCAGGTGTCAAGACCAGAAGACAACTGAATCAGAACCCCCAATCATCTATGTTCTGATGGTGTGCCTTCCTGTCCAACATTGAACCAGCTGACATAGAAGAAGCAATGACAGATAGCAATTGGATCACTGCTATGTAAGAAGAATTAAACCAATTCGAAAGAAATGAAGTATGGGAATTGGTAGATCGTCCTGAAAACCACAATGTAGTAGGAACAAAGTGGGTATTCAAGAATAAAAAGGACGAAAATGATGTGATAACTAGAAATAAAGCAAGGCTAGTTGCAAAAGGATACTCACAATCTGAAGGAATTGACTATGATGAAACCTTTGCTCCAGTAGCCAGATTAGAAGCCATTCGACTGTTTCTAGCTTATGCATCATATATGGGCTTCAAGGTATATCAAATGGACGCCAAGAGTGCTTTTCTGAATGGTATTCTGGTAGAAGAAGTGTATGTAGAACAGCCTCCAGGATTCGAAAAAGGAGATCAAGTATATCGTCTGAAGAAGGCCCTCTATGGTCTGAAGCAAGCTCCCAGAGCCTGGTATGACACATTGTCACAATTCCTACTTGACAATGGTTACACAAAAGGCAAAGTTGACATAACACTTTTCAGAATACAAGAAGGAGAAGACATTCTAATGGTGCAAATATATGTAGATGACATTATATTTGGATCACCCAATCAAGATATGTGCAAGAAGTTCTCTGAACTTATGCAAGGAAAATTCGAAATGAGTATGATGGGTGAGATGAATTACTTCCTAGGACTCCAAGTCAAACAGAGTTCAGAAGGGATCTTCATTAATCAGTCCAAGTACACCAAAAGCCTATTAGAAAGATTCAAAGCTCTACAAAGAAAGACTGCAAGAATTCCAATGATGACATCTTTTAAAATGGAACCAGATGAGTCTGGACAGGCAGTTGATCAAGCTGAATACAAAGCACTTATTGGATCTCTACTATATCTTACAGCTAGCAGACCAGACATAACATTTGCTGTAGGAGTATGTGCTAGGTTTCAAGCAAACCCAAAGCAAAGTCATCTAGAAGCAGCAAGAAAGATTCTCAAGTACCTAAAAGGAACAGTCAACCTAGGACTATGGTACCCTGCTGATGACAACCTAGATTTGAGTGGTTACTCTGACTCAGATTATGGTGGATGCAGAATAGATAGGAAATCCACATCTGGAACCTGTGAATTCCTAGGCAACAAGTTGATATCATGGTTCTCAAAGAAGCAAACGTCAGTTGCAACCTCCACCACTGAGGCAGAATATATGGCAGCTGGAAGTTGTTGTAGTCAGCTGCTCTGGCTAGTTCAACAACTCAAGGATTACAATGTAGAGGCAAGAGAAGTCCCTATCTACTGTGACAGCAGCAGTGCCATTGCCATCACTCAAAATCCAGTCCTACACACAAGGTGCAAGCATGTCGACATTCGACACCATTTTATAAGAGATCACCTTGAAAAGAAGGACATCAAGATGGAGAAAATTCACACAGATATCCAAAGAGCAGACATCTTGACTAAGCCCCTAGCTGAAGAAAGATTCAAGACCCTATGTTATAGCTTAGGACTCTTGGATCCAAGCACATGAAGAGCATAAGATCAGCTGAAGGCCTCAGCTGATACAATTGCAGCAGACTAGGAGGATCAGATGAGGTGAATAGACACCCTCATCTTCAGGTAAGTTTTTCCCGATGAAGACAAATAAATCTGAGGGAAAACATAGAGTTATTTAATCAAGGTGGAATCAATGATACCTTAAGAATCCTTGATAAAATACTCAATCTTCTGAATTGCATAATATATATATATACATACAGAAGACATGAACAAAGTTAATTGGTATCTATACTTAAGCAATGTATGCATATGTATAATAATAAACTATTCTTCATAAAATACTTTATCATTATACATACATACAGTATACTATTGAGTTACACTTGGTTGGATTAATACACCATTGGCTGGATTAATCCTCACCGACTCAACAGTATGCATGCACTGTACGGATTCCAAATAACTCTTGCTCAAAATTTATAATTTCTGCATTCCATAAGATAGAGTCTGAATCTCTTTAAATGTGAACCCTTAGATCAAGAATCTCATTTTTGATCCTAAGAAATAACTTTTCAGAAACTCAGACCTATCAACTCTATTGTTTTTGTCATCTTTTACTCCACCACCTCATTTCTACCTCTATAAAAAGGGAAAGTTATGGGAATACCTAAGAACACAAATTACTAACTATTATTCTTGTTTCAGGTATGGAGAGAATCGAAAGAAGAAATGGCATGGACATCATCCCTCAACCAAAGACTTGGGTAAAGGAGATGAAGATTTGTCCTAAAGATGGAGATGATGCAGATCAGCATACTTAGCTTATCCAACATAAGTATGCCTATGAAATCTAAAGAAAGAAGAGACGTTCTTGTTGAAAACTAAAGAAAGAAGAGATGCAGAGGACAAGTAGCAAACAAGCAAAGCTTCTTCTCCAGGGGAAGTTCTACATGGAGAGCTTGTTACCAAAGGCCACTTTGTCAAACCATGTCAGGAAAACCCAGTTCCTGTCTCTCTTTTCAAACTCCATTGAAGCACCTTTCAATCTTCTCCTTCCTACAAGAGAAGCGAAGAAATTCAACAAGGACACATTAGATGCTACATCCCATCTGATGATGAGGAACATCCGATGGTGAGGAGCATTTGAGCCAGTGGGATTTCATCTAGACTAGACCCACTTGGTTAAAAGAAGGAGCTGAAAGATCCATCAAACCAGGTTGGATCATCACAGCAAAAGGATCCATCCAACCAGGTTGGATCATTACTCACAGAAGATTTACTCAGCACACTTCAATCCTCTACTCAGCTGATCAGAAGGCCAACTCAGCTGACTAGAAGACTTTCAAGAAAATCAGCAGGCTTCTCAAAGAAATCAGAAGACTTCACTCTGCTGATCAGATCACTTTATTTTAGAGCATAATGACTATCTTTGATCATGTAATTCATTCTAGATTTATTCCTGAATGTAATTAAGGAAATTAGCCTATATAAGGAATGAAATTCACTTATAGAAAACGGCCTTGATGATCAATTCTTGCTAAAATTCAGTCACAACGGCTAGTTTTGGTAACGATGTCATTAACACTCAATTACTATTTTGCCAACAAATCATCGATTGACACATGGCAAATTCAGCCGGCAAAATTAAAGGAACGAGGCGAAATCAAAGAAGGAAATCTTGGGCTCTACTCCAATCTTGAACCGAATCTGACCGTTGGATCATTCATCTCTCAAGTTCTTGCTGGAGTATATATACAAACCCTTAAACCTCTTCCAAATTCCTTTCGCTCACAATACTCAATTACTCTAAAATCACTCTCGTCCTGAATACTTTTTCCAAGCATTCCTACCCTCAAAACTCAACATCCAGAATGGGAATCATCAAAATTTACGACGAGAAGACCAAGAATACCGGCACCTTAGATACTAAAAAATGGTCTAAGGAAGGAAAAGTTTTCACTGAGAATGCTCTGTTTTTCAAGGGCAAACATACACCTACGAACAAGGAGATCCTTCTTCGCTGCATCAATCTCAACCTTCGTGATTTCCTGGAAGCAGCACCAATAAATGTTTATGAACAAGATGTGCTGACGTTCTACGCAAACGCAGTGATGACGGGTTCTCATGTTGAAAGTGTCATGGGTGGACACAGAGTTGAGATCTCAAGAGAGATCCTTCAAGAATTGTTCGGCTTATCAAGGGGAGAGATAGACATCTCTACCTACATTATGGGAAGAGAAAAGGAGTATATGGAGATGTTTACTGGTGGAAGGGTCAAGGCTGAGGATGCCTCTGGGCTTAAGAAATCACAACTCGACCCCAAATTCTAAACCCTGATGGATATTGCAGGCAAGATGTTGCTTGGTAACACTTTTAGACATGATGCTGTTACCAATCTAAAGGTTAGAGTTATGGCTGCAATCTGGGATCAGATTGATGGAGATTGGCAAGGGCTATTTTTGAATAGGATTGCTCTTGAGGCCAAGAAGGTTACATTGGACCTCCAATCAAGAGAATGGAAAGTAACATCGACTGTCAGCTTTGTCAACAAGCTGAGTGTTATCCTTCCAGAAGTACTCCCAAAGAAGTACAAGATGGGTCCTCATAAGACATTCCACACCTCCAAGTATTACTTGAGAAAGGAGGCCCTTGCTTAGGCAGCAAGGTTGAAGGAAGAAAAGAAGAAGAGGTTGGCAGAAGCATCCTCTAAGGATGTTGTTAAGGAGACAGAAGAGTCTGTTCATGAATCTGCTGAAGAAAAAGAGAAACCTTCCAAAGAAGAGGCTCAAAAGAAGGCTGCTGAGGACGTTGATGATGATAACCAGACCTTGGCACAACGAAGAATCCTGATCAGATCTGGGCTCATCTCCCCATCTGATTCAGATATCACTCCCACTGTCTCTCCTTTGAAGAAGACAGGTACTCCTAACCCTCCCTTACTATCACACCTTCTAAATTGTCAAAGGGTCAGAAGAGAAAGAAGAATAATTCCTCTTTCACCAAAAAGTCAAAGAAATCGAGGCTCCCTACTCCCATGATCATAGCCCCGATTGCATCATTCAACCCTTTTGACGATTCCAACATATCTGAACCTCCACACACTGATACCCAAATACCTAATGATACTCATACAGCAGAGGAACAAGCCCAGCATCAACCAACTCTTGAACCACAACTGACTACCCCTGCTGATACTCAACCTGAACATATCACTTCCCAAATCCATGCTGATACTCACACAGCAGAGGAAAATGTCCTTGCCACTCAATCTCCTATCCTCACTACCCCATCTGCACCAGAAGACTTGGCACCAGCAGACTTGGATCAAGCAGGCCCTTCTCAACCTCAATATAGCATGGTGCACTATCCTATGTGCACAAGGGAGAAGATAATGAGGATGAAGATAGCCAACCTGCTCAAGTCTACTATTCCTGGTATTGATGAAGAATCAGCTCAGTTTGAACAAGTACTGAGAGTCTGTACTTGGATTGAGCTCCGAAGAGATGATGTGGATGACCTCATTGAAGTCATGGAGGGAATGGGAGGAAAGGCTAACTTCCTCGACTGGGAAATGGAGCAAAAAGAGGTTGCTCAAGTCAGTTCATTTACTGAGCTATTACCCACAGAATCTCTGACCAGGGTATGCCAAAGGATTCTAGGAATCCCCTCTGAGGCCTCCTGTGCACCAGACTCAATTGCAGACGATACAGCTGAATCAGCTGAAGTTGAAGCAAAGGAGAAAGAAGTGGTGTCTGTTCCATCTCACTTCTTTCCTAAGCATGAGCTTGATCACTTCATCTATCAACCTCATCAAAGAAATGGTCGATTATTTGCTCGTCTGGTTGATGTTACAACAGACTTTCTTCAAGAAGGTTATCTCACTGCTGAAGAAAAAGGAATGGCTCTAGTTGCCTACAATCAGTCTACCATCCCTGTATTTCCCCAGGAAACTCAGGGTATTGCCTCACCCTCTACTTCATCTATAGATATTCGAGCAGATGTGTGTGCTCAGGTCAAGGAAGCAATCGACACACACTTCGCCAAAGGGCTAGGCATGCAGCTGGCCAGACTTGTAGAGAAGGCCATTCATACGCAGAAGACTCGTCTCACCGAACAAATCCTTGACATAGATGACAAGTTCGGTGAGGCACTCCATAATCAGCTAGAGGAGTATCTCAACTTAGAAATGAAGAAATCAGCGGACAGAACAAAGAAGTTTACTGATCTCTATACAAATGAAATCAACCGCTTGGAGAGTTCCTACAAAAACAGACTTGATGATGCTGAAGCAAGAGCCACTGAAGGTAAAACACTTCTTACGTTAGCTGCAGAGGAGAATGCTAAACTGCAGACTCAGCTAAAGGAGACAGCAGCCAAATTGGAAGCACTTACAGCTAAACTTGAAGCTGCCTCCTCCTCCAACTCTCATGCTCAGATCCTAGAGCACAGCATCACTCATCTAACTCATATTGGCAAAGTCAATGCCATGGCCCTGCAACAGACTCTGAAGGTGGAAATTCGGAATGCTATGAAGCCTTTTGCGGCTGCACTTGCTGAAGCCAAAAATGGGGAAGATGTATTGATAAAAGCTCTAGAGAAGACTACTGCACAGCAAGCTGTAATGGTAGTATCTCAAGATGAGCTGAATGAAACCTTGGGTGGTTTAAAAAGCAAAATAAGGAGCAGGCAAGGCAAAGGCAAAGAAATTGCTCAAGAAGACACCCAAGCTCCCACTCAAGCTCCTGCCAAGAGTCTACAGATCACTGCCTCTTTAGAACAAGTTCCTGAGAAGAGGATGACAAGGAAAAGAAAGGCAGATGAGCAAGCTCAGTCAAGCAAGAAGTTAGCTCCAGCAGAGCCAACTGCAGAAGAGAAAGAGGCTTTAGAGCTGAAGAAAAGAAAAGAGCTTGAAGCTCAAGAGCTTAAGCAGAAGAAGCTAAAAGATGCGAAGGCAGTCAAAGCCAAATTTGAAAGAAAAATAGCCAAACTCAAGAAAGCAATCAAGGACAAAGCAAAAGAAGACAATGTCAAAGACAATACCCTGGTGTTTGATAGCAACTATGTGGATTATTTAGCGCTTCAAGATGAGCTACCAAGGTGGTATCCTCTGAAAAAGAAGTGGCAAATTCAACACCACATTGTAAGAAAATTTGGCCCTCTCCCAACCTATGAAGATGAATTCTTCCAGTTCAATTAGTTCATGAATATTGAAGATCAAGAATTCTGGAAAGAAGTAGTCAAGACAGCCAAAGAACTTGATAACTGCAAAATCCTAACTCTAGAAGAACCTAAATGGGATCCTCCCACTCTGGATTCTGGAAGAACAAACTGGATTGAAGTCAAAAGGATTCTGGAGAAGATCTACGAAGAGGAAAATGTTACAGACCTGCAGCACATGGAAGAAGTTCGAGCTCGTCTGTATCTTGCTTTCCGCATCTGAAGATCAGAAGACCTGATGAAGACCACTTTCAAAGCTTTAAAGAAACTATCACTTGTAATCTGTAAAAGCTCTATATATAATCAAGTTTAGTTCTCTTTGCTTTCAAGACAAACTCTCATTGTCTTCATCAGATACTTCAGTTTTTATGAAGTTTATAAACTCTTATCTTATTTATTAAGAGCATTTATCAAGTATAGTTTTGGCTTCATCAAAAAGGGGGAAATTGTTGGGATGTAAATTCACCCTAAGCCCTACTTGATGTTAGAATAGTTTTGATGGCCAAAACACTTAGAGTTTATAAATGTAATAGGATCAGCTGACTTTGTATAGAACAACTTAGACTAGTCTTGTGAGATCAACTGTATAGACATCAGTTGATTAGCACAGTCCCGGCTTACATGCGCTCCCTCAAGATGAGAAGAGTAGAAGACATGAAGACTAGAAGATCCTTGAAGGCCAGATAAGTTAAGGTGCTTGTATACCTACTTATCTGATGGAGTCCAAGTTGAAGATGGCCCTAATGCAGCACAAGTATTTACCAGATCAGAAGAGTTCTACTCGACTGATATCAGAAGACAGAAGTACAAGGCCAGACGAGTAGTCAGAAGACTAGCAGTGCAGATCAGAAGACTAAGTACTCGTCCAGGACTCGCCTGATTCCCAAAGTCATTTTGCAATTCAAATGAAGACCTACCTTATTTAGAAGATTGACATGATCCCAGGATTGGAGCAATCAAGCAGCTGGAATCAAGGAATCAAGTCAATATGGAAAGATTGCCCCAACGGCTAGTCAACTCCAACGGCTAGTTGCAAGCAATCACCATTATAAATACAAGAGGATGAGAAATCACAAGTACGAGATCACAACGAGAGAATTCAACAAGTTAAGCAAGCAATCAAGCAAAAAGCCATACTGTTCTAAAAGTTCTCCAAGAGCCAGAAAACCATCAGAATATTTGTAGCTCTTAAGTGATTTATATCCAACCCATAAGAACCTGAAACCTGTTCATATTGTATATTCATTGTTTTAGGCACCGTGGTTAAGCAATTTATAAGCTTGAACCATTAGTTGGATACCCTTCAAAAACCCCAACCCTCACCGAAAGGTTAAAGTTTTTGAACCCCTCAAAGTGCAAGTGCTTACAATCACTTGTGGAGACCGTAGCTGTTAGGACGGCTCAGATCTCAAAGTCCTATCTTTGGGACTATAAAGGACAAGACCCTTGTAATTTTTGGTAAATTAAAGGGATTAAATATCACGTGTGGACGTGAGAGTGGACGTAGGATCGTATATCCGAACCACTATAAACCCGGTGTTATTTACTTACTACACTTAATATTTCTGTCATTTCATTTATCTGTATATAGTGCATACTGTATTTGCAATTGTCTTCAAAACAAGGCCATAACTTTCAAACCAGCATCAGCTGAGCATTTTCATTAAGCAAAACAAGTTAACACTTTCTTAAGAAACAAAAGGAACGAGTCTAAACAAGGCCTACCATAATTCCGCATATAATCTCTGCCATCAGATTACTATAGTCATCTGGACCAGCAGACTTGTAGTCCAGCTGACATAGAGATCAGAAGAGGTTCCCAACTCTCTTGAAAAAGTTTTAAAGTCTATTCACCCCTCCCCTCTAGAATTTAATCCCATTCACTACTCGTTCATGGACCAACAGGAGTTCATTCAAATGAACTTCAATGAAGTTGACCAAACTCACTGAACCAACTCAATTGAAAGGAGAATTCAGACAAGTTTTTCAGCAAACTTGTCCTCATGCCTTTCAAGACAAATGGTCAGGATGATTGACCTTGTGGGACCCAGACAACAACTTTGGGACCCACTCAGGTATTTTAGTCAGATAATTTGACTAAAATAAGGGCAGATCACTTATCAGGACAATTGTCCGATTTGATAAGGTGATAAATGCTATTTTTAACATTGATTAGACATTTAAAAGAATTTTTGGGAAAAGAGTAGTCTATTTTTAGGTGGCGTGAGATATTCAAACATCAGCCCCCAAATGGTCATCCATTCATTAAATGCAAAAATCCTAAAAGATTGCATTAATTGCTGAGCCTCTCATCAAAGCCATTGATTATCATCAAACCTACATCTAATCGTTCCTAAGCCCACTACCCCACTTTATCCTTCATGTCTAAAGAATTATCATCTTCTTAATTCTTTTGTCCAATGGTTAATAAAACCCCTATGATATATAAACCCTCGGGCTTTGACTTCACCTTTCACGCACAAATTTCCCAAACCCTTAAGAAAAATTTCTGAAATCCTTCAAACCTTCGAACCAATTCAAAGTTCTTTGTCAACTCTTATCCCTTCCCTTAACCTTACCTTCAAACACATCCATGGCTCCAAAACTATAAAGAGGGGAACTTGGCAACTTCAATGATCCATCTCTAGAAGTTGATTTTACTTATCTCAGCAACTCAAACTCTCTATGGTTTGAGAAGATATTAGTCTTCAACAACCCAGATGAAGAAGTTCATCTAGTACTGAAATGGCTCAAAGATGCAGGGCTTGAGCAATTTCTTGGCACCAAACCTGATTCATACCTAAATCCCTACATGGCAAAATTCTTTGCCTATCTCAGATGGAAAGGCAAGAAAGGTGATGTTTGCACCAAACTCACTTATGAAAGGAGGGAGAGGAAGAAGAATCCCAGCACACCATAATCTTCGCATCAGAAGATTTGGATTCTTGCTTTGTATTGCCTTCAGATGGAAGGAATCCAGAAATGTACAAAGAAGGAGAAGATCAAGAATTTACAAATGATTGGATGATTGTTCCTCAAAAGATTTCAAGGGCCAAACATAAGAAAACCTTGAAAACAAAGTATGAACACTTGTTTGACATCGTAGTCAAAAGTTTATTGAGTCATTCCGGAAGTGTGGAACAAATAAGCATGCCAAATATAAGAGTAATGGTAGCTATCATTGATTCTGCTGAGAGAGGAATCAAATTTGACTGGAAGACATTCGTCTTGGGAAAAATGATGAATGAAAAGTTCAAATTTAAAGAGAGGGCACACCACAAGGTGGTGGTGGATGGAAAGCTGCAATATTGCACAAGAGCAAGCTTGCTCTTGGAAAATTTTGCTCATTACACTCATTTTCAAATCAAGCCCAAGCCACTTCCAGCCCAGAAGATTATGTTCAGAAAACTCTCAGTCAAAACTGAGAAAATGAAGCAAGGTGTTGCAGCCAAGCAAGCAATGGTGATTGCACGTGTCCCCAGGTCTTCTCCAAGAAAGAGGAAAGCAAAACCCACAAAAGCCCCTCAAAAGATGAAGAAAATGAAGCAAATCTTAAGTGATTCTTCACCTGGAAGTGCCTCTCAAACTGGTGGAGACACTTCAGCAGAGATGGACAAGATTGAGAGAGAAGGGGTCAACCCTCCTAAAGTTGGTGAAGAGCTCAGAGAGATTGTCCCCATGAAACCTAAAGCTTTTACTGAATTCAAGGACATTGAGAAGCCAACCAGAGCTGAGAGAAGAAAGAGGATTGTCAAAACCTCTGAAAGGAAAAGGATGATGGAGGAGGAGAAACAAAAAAAGGAATTTTTCAAGGAGATTAGACAAGCAAGTAGGTCTAACTCCAAGTCAATATCAAAGTCCAAGAGTCCTGGAGCCAACTCCCCTGAGATTCAATCCCATAGAATATCACCAGCTCATGATTCTCCCAAGCCTGAGGAAGAGAAGTGCAAAACTCCTGAAGATGCTCATGATAGAGGGGCAATTGATGTTTTGGCTAATCTTGCTGATGAAGAGGAGAGGCAGTTTTCCCCACTTGACCCAAGATTGATTTCCTACACCAAATTCCTTGAGAATGAAATTTTTGAAGGTGATCAATATACCATGCCCCCTATCCAGCCTATTCCCATCAATCTTCCATCTACCCCTTCAAGAACATTGCTCTCTACAACAAATGAGTCCCAATGGATCCCTATTTCTTCTCAACCCAACCCATCTGAATCTCAGCCCAACTTACCTGAATCCCAGCCCAACCTTTCTGAATCCAAGGCCAACTCTTCTGATGAAAACGATGATGATGATGATGTAGAGGAGTATACATATGAAGGGATGTTGAGGCAGATTGCAAGGGCAAATGTTGATCAACTTTATCCAGGTTTGAAAGAATATCCCAGATTGTAGCAGCAGTTATATGATCTCAGAGCACTTGTTGAGATCAAAGATAGAACAATAGTGGAAATAACACAGGCTATTAAGGACAAGGGAGCAAATTGGTGGCAGATTGAAGAGAACAGATTCTTGCACTTTGCCAATGTCAAGAAGACAAGTGTCCTGACCACTGAAGCCTTATTCTGCACAATTGTGCATATGAAAGTGATAGCTGAAAGGGAAAGGATTGCTAAAGGGATCAGGCACCCAGATAGCACATCAAATGATTATGATGATGACACCACCAACCCCAAACCTCCTGGACCTAATCCTGCAAAGGTACATTATTTAACTTATTCTTCAATTAAAGACTCTGAGCAATCAGAAGTGTTGACCAAAGATGGTGACACAGTCAAAGAGGCATTGGCCAAAGATGGTTCATCTAAGCCTGAGGCACAGCTAAACAATGTTGAGACTTCTATAGGAGAGGCTAGTTTGATTAAGGCCTCATCAGTGTTAGGACAGTTAGACACTGACCAGCACTTAATCATTGAGGATGACTCAGTGGACTTGGGAAGCCCAAGCACTGTGATCTCCTAACAACTGCCCTCTGTGGATCCTATTGATGATATGGAGGTGTCAGATTTAGGCCATGAAGGAGTTGAAAAGGATAATAGTCCTGAAAAATCAGAGGGAGGAGAGGGCGAGTGTGAGATAATAGGTAGTATAAGTGCACCGCCAAAAGAGGGAGAAGAGATTGAAATGTTAGGTGAAGCCCAACATGAGAGTCAGGTTACCCTTCAAGTCAAATCTGAACTTGATGAGTCCCTTGGTGAAAGAAGGCCTGACTTTCCTGAGTATGAGAGTTTATATTTTGAAAATGAAGAAAAGAAAGAAGTTGAAAATGAGAGAAAGGATGCTGATGTATCAACACCTAAGGGAGCAGAAAATAAAAAGGGTGATTAGGGTGTTTTACCTAACCCTTTCAGTTTTGCAGATAATGAAGTTGTTACACTTGATCAGATGTTTGCATCTGATACCTTGACTCATATTCCAGTCAACACTGATGTTGACCTTGAAGCTATTTCAGCAAACATGACCACCTTGTCCAAAATTTATTTTGAACAACCCAATGCCACTTAAGCAGGACTGCAACTTGCTTCACAGACTGCTACTTCCATTGAAGCACATTTAGGCAAGTTGGACAATTTGGTTAGGGAAGTTGAGAAGGCCCATGCTGAAACTTCAGATGTCTTGGATGGTCAAGGAAGAAGTCTTGCCTTAGTGGAGATGAGGCTCACAGGATCTGAAGAGGTTGTCTTGCCTACTCTTGATGCCAGGATCAGTGGAGTTGAGACTGGACTGCAAACAGTCTCCACTGAAGTTACAAAAGCCAAAGAAGTTATGTCCAAGTTCACCAAATTTGTGAAGAAAGATCAGAAGAGCATGGCCAATAACTACAAACACAATGTGTTGACATTAAAGAGGACAATTAAAGATGCTTTGAGGCAAAGAACATCAGCACAAAGGAAGAAGGCAGAAGAGTTGAAAGCTGTCATGGTTAAAGAAGCTGCTGAGAAGTTCACTCTTGAGCTAATGACCAAAGTCGCTGATCAGGTTGTGAGCAACCTCACTGACTTGCTACAAGCCAAACATGATCAATCCTTGAAGGCCACCTTGGATGAGATTGTTGCCCAGAAGATGAAGCCAGTTCATGCCTTCTTAAGCATGAGTGATGACAAGATGCAGAACATACATGATGAGAATGTATATCTTCTCCAAGAGATCAAGTCCCTCAACCTAGCTCAGACCCAACTCTCCATCACCATCAATGACTTAAAGCCCTAATGTTTTGATAATGCCAAAAAGGGGGAAAGAGAAAGAGCAAGGGCCAAAGGAACTTTGAAGATTGGTGAGCCCAAGGGAAAGGATAAGATGCCTGAAGCTGAAGAAGAAGAAGAAGAAGAAGAAGAGAAAGAGATTGGAAAAGGCAAGGAGCCAATGAACATTGAAGACTTGACTGAAGAGGAGCAGATTCAAATTGTAGTAAAAAAGTCCATGGCTTCTGTGTTGGAGTATCAGGCCAGATGGGAGCAAAGGCCAGGAGGAGAATCTGCTGGATTAGATCCTAAGGAGAAGGATATTCCAATGAGGGGGAAGGTTTCTAAGGCAACTGGAAAGAAAACGAAAGAGCAAACCTTCACCTCATTCCCAACAATCCTGACTTTACCTGTTGATTTCCAATCTGAAGAAGAACATCAAGTCAGAAAGTCAAAGCGATCTGAGAAGGCAGCCAAATTGCCTGAAATTCAAGAAGAAGAAGATGTTGAAGAGGAAGTGGAAGACAAAGAGCCTGAAACAAGATTGCCCAAACTTGTTGATGATCTATCTAAGCTGTTTGAAGAGGGTTTTGGCAAAGACCCTAAAACACAAGAGAATCTAGATCTTCAAAGAGCTAAGGAGAAGATGGAGCAGTTGGTAGAAGCCAACAAGGCAAGGGATCTCAGAAGGGTAAATTTCAAAGCTCCAAGGAGAAGAGCTTCTTACAGAAGGCTAAAGCCCCAATTGTTGCAAAGATGGGATACTCAGTATCCACACCATGATAAATGGGTGCCAATTCAGCTAAATGATGAGTGGGAAGAAGCCAAAAAGAGATTTGTCTATAATTTCGATGTCATAGGCAAATGGCTTGGTGAAAATGTGGAGGAAATATTTGCCCAGTTTATGTTTGACATCTACAGGGAGTTGTATCAGAAGCTGTTTGCAGCAGCTGACATAGCAATGGTAGATTTCAAGGAACCATGTCCCATTCTATACATGCCTCCTAAGTTCAGTAGGAACTTAATTGATGAGCAAAAGATTCTGGAGGAATTCATCTCCATCATGATGATGGAAAAGCTGAAGGTTGGTCCTAAGGGGACAAATCAGGAGATTTGGGAGTTGAAGAAAAGAGTGTGGGCCCAGTATGACATTGCCCCACAAGATGATGGCTCTCTTTGAAGGGATAAGTCTACTCCCCTCCCCTTTACTTTCTTTATCATGATGTTTATCTGTTAGTTGTTTCTGTCTTTCATTTTAGCATAGTTAGTCATTTTTCCAAATTTTTCTGATTTGTAATGTTTAATCATACATGAATGGAAAGGATGACTATTTTATTCAGAGATAACAACTCATTATCTCAACTAACCTGACCTAACCTATGGTACATGATATATTATTGTGCTAACATTTCATTTCAGGGATTTTGATTGCTTCATCATCTCTGAAGACAAGTTTAGTATAAGTCAAGTCACCTCTGTAAATAGGTTTTGGCATCATCGAAAAGGGGGAAATTATTGGGAAATTAATTGATTTTGATTAAATTACCAAAACCCCTGAATGATGATGGTCAGTTTAGTTGAGAAAGAAAGTCAGTCTAGTTGTCTCAAGATAGTTCAGACAGTTCAAATTATGCCTAAGTCTAGAATCTCAGGAATGTTGAGATCTCAGTTTTCAGGATAGTGTTGTTGATCAGTGCACCTTGGCACTATAAAACAAGCTAATTCCAGGTGTTAAGGAATTATCCTGTTCAATCAAGGAAAGTGGATGTAGGAGCTTGTTGGGAATAAAATGAGTTTTGATGAATATACCAGAACCCCTTTTGACATGCCAAATAGATAAGTCTTTTATAATGAACATGTTTTCAAGAATGTTGGAACATGTAGTCTAAGACAAGTAGAGAAGTTGGAGTGTTAGGCAGCTATTAGAAGAATAGATGCATTAGTTGAGGGGGAACACTTGCTTAATAGTTTAAACATATATTCAGTCCCCTCAAGGCTCAGTTATGAAATGATCTCAAGTCTGCTAAAGGACAAGTATGCTAATCAAGTGGAATCAGTCAAAAGGCAACCTAGTGAATGCCAACATGAGTTAAGATGCATCATCAAAGCATCAATCTACTGCATCTTACAAAGTTCAGAAGAGTTGTCCATAAAATATTTCAAAAGAGTTGTCTCAGAACACTTGAACTGGAATCTGTCAACAAGATAACTATGCTGAAGAGGTCAAGTCCATCTCTCCAAGTCATGTATGCTTAAATGACAACTCAAAGAAGAAGTGGAAAGAGAAAGACCCAAATCAACTAAAGAACTAAAGAGCCAACACTGCTGATGAATGAACTCTGCTGAATCTGATAAGCAGAGTTGTCCAAGTGATAAGGAAGATTGTCCTTATCTCAGGAATGTTGATAAGAAGAGATGTCCATGTTTGATCAAGTGAATCTTGAAGTCAGACCTTGGGAAAAGTGTTCAGAATGAAGACAAAGTTGTTACAGCCGTTTATTTCCCAAAACAAGGACATGTCACTATCAGAATCTGTCTTCCAGTTTGAAGAACTCAAGGAAGACATTTATAGCAATTTGGGACTGCCTTTCCAACGGGCAAATCCTCAAATTTGTCTATAAATACAAAAGTGTGAAGACCATTTGAATGCATCCACTAGACCTCAACCTTGACAAGAATATCCAACCATCCTACAAGTCAAAGTGCTTTCAAGCTTTCAAAGAGACTATCTTAGTCTTCATACACTTCATTCTAAGTTGTAACCCATTGTGTAAATCATACACAGCTTAGAAGAGATATCCTATCCTTATACACTGATCTCCATTGTAAAGGATATCTCATTAGTTGGAACCTTACTTCATCCCTTACCCCTTTCAAGTGAGAAAGTGAGAAGGTTGTAGTAGTAGAAGTGGAAGAAACTAACTGTTGAGAGAAGAACAGTTCACTTCTGAGTTGAGAAGAGGGTACTAGGACTCTAGAATCCTAGGGAACAATTCACCAATGAGTGGTGTTCTTGATCAAGTGCACCTTGGCACTATAAAACAAGTTAATTCCAAGAGTGAAGGAATTATCCTGTTAAATCAGGGAAAGTGGATGTAAGAGCTTGAAGTCTCTGAACCACTATAAACCACTGTGTTGATTTACTTTAAAAGCACTTTACATACATTCAACACTGCATACAAATTGAACTTTCAAAGATACATATCACAAACTGTGCAAATCCTTATTTGGACAAGTTCCCTGATAGACTGTGATAAACTGCTTAAGTGATTTCAGAATATAAAAGGAATTTAAACTAAGGGGTCAACCACTAATTCCGCACATATAACTCCCTTAGATAGTTATTCAACTAAGTACTCAATAGTACTTAGTAGTTTGATTATCTTAGAAGAGTTAATCATATCAGCAGAGTTGTCCAGGACAACCTTGCTGAACTCTGTTTTGATCAAAGTTTGAAAAGAAAATGCATACAAGTGTATTCCCCCCCCCCCATACACTTGTTATATACTCCTTTCAGGACCAACAAGTGGGATCAGAGCAGGGGTTCAAAGACCACTACTTCTGAAAAATTCATCTTGTTTTTCAAAATCACATATTTAGTGTGGTCACTGAACTTATCTATCTGAAATCCTATTACCTGTTGACTAACACTTTATCTTTGAGTCATGGCCAACAACAATGCTGTTCCTCATGATGCTGTTCAAGGAATCAACAATATGGCCACCAATCCAGTCAACCATATATCACATCACAAGTTGCCCATGTTCTCAATTGAGAACTATGACTTTTGGAATATCAGAATGAGAGCTCATCTTGCATCTCTTCACACTGACATGCTGAGGGTAATCACAAGAGGATCATTTGTGTTCCCCAAATCAACCCCAGAATGACTGAAGCTCAAAGAGCTGATATAAGGGAAGAGATCCCTAAAGATGAAGATGATTTCACTACTGAGGAGAAAAGAAAAGATAATTTGAATTATCTTGCAATGAACACTCTCTACCAAACAATTCCAGATGCAATCATGGGAAGAGTTTACCACTGCACAACATCCAAAGAAATTTGGGATACTCTTGCTGAAATGTGTGAGGGTACAGAAAAGATAAAGGAGAACAAGCTCCAAGTGGCTGTGCAGAAGTTTGAACAATTCTCAATGGAGCCAGATGAGTCCATTGACAAGTTTGCTGGTAGATTCACTGATGTGATGAATGAAATCAACTCCTTGGGCAAGGTGTACTCCAAGAGAGAAGTTGGACTGAAGATCTTGAGAAGTGTCACTCAAAAGTGGGATGTATATGCTGTAATGATGCAAAACACCAAGGATCTCTCCACCATGCCCATGCAACAAATCTTCTCAGAACTCAAAGCATATGAGTTTGACCTCAACAAAAGAAAGTCAGCAGAGGAGTCTTCTCTACCAACCAAAGGAGTGGCATTTAAAGCCAAAACTGCTGAACCAGAAATGCAGCCCACTCCAAGATCATCAAAGTCAGTCTCTAAGGCTGAAATGAAGGAAGAGATGGCCCTCATGGCTAGGAGGTTTGACAAACTCAACTCAAGGTTTGGTAGATACAAGAAATTCTACCAAGATAACAAATTCAGGAGAAGGTACAACTCTCCTGAAGCATAGGCTGAGGACAAGAAGCCTGAAGAGAAAAGATCAGAGGACAAGTTCTCTGATAGGAAAAAGTCCAGTAGAGCTGAACCCTCCTCATCTAGAAGAAGAGATGATCCAAAGAAAGATAATGATGAGGATCTGTGCTACAACTGCAAGAAGAAAGGGCACTTCCAGTATGACTGCCCTGAACTTAGCTCTAAGGAAAGAAGAGAGAGGCAAGCCAAAAGAGATAAGAAGTTCACCAACAGAAAAGCCATGATGGCTAGTGATGAATCTGATAGTGCTGAAAGCTTCAACTCTTCTGATGGACTGTTCTCAAACAGTGATGATGATGATGATGTGTGCAACATGGCCATTGAAGATGATGAGGTATCCTCCACTTCTAGCTCACCCTCATTTCTATCACAGAACACTAGTGAAGTCAACTTGAAACTTTCCTTTGGAAAGTTGATGGAAGATTTCACTAGGTTGCAAGAATTTCATGACAATTGTGTGAGAGAAAATGCAAGACTTTCAATTGAGCTTTCAAAACCTGCTGAGAGAGTAGTTGACATAAAATCTACTGAGTTGTATCAACAAGTCTTGAGAGAGCTTGAGGAAGCAAATCCCAGGATAGTTGACCAACAAAGACAGATTGATGATCAACTGCTTTCTCAGAAGAGAACAGATTTTGAACTAAAAATTCTTCAAGCGAAATTTGAAAACCTCTCACATGAGTATGACATTCTTAAATCAAGTGAAGAGAGCCTGAAATGAAAGATGTCTGCTTTGAACAAATCCTCTAGAACAATAGAGGAAATTCAAAGTTATCAAAGACCTATGGCTCAAAGAAGTGGATTAGGTTTTGATCCATTTGAATCTTCACCTTGTCTTAGTGTTGCTTCCACAAGTAACACTAAGAAAATCTTTGTTAAATCAGTGGCACAACAAGCTGAAAATGAAATAATTCAGCCACTGAACAAAGGGAAGGGCAAAATGAATGAATGCCCACTCAAGTACTTCAGGAGACTGGGCCCAAACCTTTGGAAAAGATCAAGGCTCCTGAATATAAGAGGAATGTTGGTCAGTAGAGTAGACCCAATGGAAGGGAAACTCTCCTGAACAATGTTCAGAGGAGTTATCCAAGGTATGATAAGCCTAGGCCAACTCTACTGAGGAAGCCTCAACTGAACAAACCTAAGGACAACTATCCTCAGAGGCAGAATAAAATGAGACAACCAAAGAACTCATAAGTACACAAAAATGCCTTTCCTCAAATATTTCCTCAAGCTATACAAAGAACTCATAAGTTCAGGAGATTTGACAACTCTCCTGAAACTCACAGAGTCAACTCTTTCACACACACTTTCCCAAAGGCATTTAAGGGAAAGACAGTATATGTTGATGCACAAGGAAAACAACTTTGCCACCTTGAATCAATCAGGGTAATTAGGCAAGTTTGGGTTCCTAAAGGTACAGCTAACCTCTCAGGACCCAAAATTCAAAGGGTACCTAAAGCTTGCTAATTGCAGGTACCTGAGGGCCACAAGAAGGTGAGGAGTATGAGAAAAAAGTCAGCATGGTACCTTGACAGTGGATGCTCAAGGCACATGACTGGAAACAAAGAACTCCTCACTGATTTCACTGAAAAAGAAGGCCCAAATGTCACATTTGGAGACAGCTCACAAGCAACAACAAAAGGTTATGGTACCTTCATAATTGGTAATATCAAGGTATCCAATGTATCTTATGTGGCTGGTCTCAAATATAACTTGCTAAGCATAAGTCAGTTTTGTGATAAAGGTTTTAATGTTGAGTTCTCAAGTGGAAAATGCTTAATTAAAGATAAAACTCAACAAACTCTACTGACTGGAACAAGAAAGGGAAATGTGTATTTTGCTGACTGGGACAAGTCTACTGATGCTGCATGTTTCATTGCTAAGAGCTCAATTGAACAAAGCTGGTTATGGCATAAAAGGCCAAACCACCTGAATTTCAAATCAATAAACAAGTTTGCTAGAAATGCATTAGTAAAAGGTCTACCTAATGAGGTCTACATTAAAGAACATGTATGTAAACCATGTCAAGAAGGAAAACAGATCAAAGCCTCATTCAAAGGAAAACCAGTCATCTCTACTGAAAGGGTACTTGAACTTCTACATATGGACCTATTTGGACCAATTATCCCAGCAAGCATAAATGGTAGAAAATACACATTGGTTGTAGTGGATGACTTCTCTAGGTTCACATGTGTAGTATTTCTCCTTAATAAGAAGGAAACACAAGTCAAACTCCCTGAACTGTTAAAGAGATTGTCAAATGAAAAGAGCCTTAATAAAATCAAGATAAGATCTGATAAAGGCATTGAGTTCATTAATTCATACATCAATGAGTATTGCACACTAAATGGAATAGCTCATGAAACCTCAGCAGAATGGAGTTGCAGAAAGAAGGAATAGAACTCTAAAGGAAGCTGCTAGAACCTTAATTGCTGATTCTAATCTACCTAAGAGGTTTTGGGCTGAAGCTATAAACACTGCATGTTATACTCAGAACAGATGTTTGATCACTAAGGGTCAAGGCAAAACCCCCTATGAACTCTGGAAAGGAAGATTACCTAAAGTGTCATATTTCCACATACAGTAAAACCTCTCTATAGTCATATCCTTGGGACCACAAAAAAATATTCATAAATGGGGGTTATTCCTAAATAGAGTTATAAGGTTTTTTTTTTTTTTTTTTAAATGCATGTATATTATATAATGATATAATTAGTAGATACATGTACATGATGTAATGTGTTGAACTTAATTGAACTAATTTACTCACGTAATATGAAAAGACAATACTCAAGAGTCACCCACCATAGATGCATGTACTTGCTTTTGATTGCTTTAATTTTTTCATCTATAAATACTATGTATAATAATAAAAAAAATTATCAATTACATCAAGTCAACATTTTCTTCACGCATATAATGGCACCAAAAATAGAAAAGAGAACTCAAATGAGTGAAAAAATTCATGTGGAGATGTGCAAAATGAAAGAACTACATCCAGGTTGGAAGCAAAAAGATTTTGCCAAGTGGTTGGAGGATACTCATAATCTTAAGCTATCGCAATCAGCGATATCGAAGGCGTTCAAGAGGTCAATCAACAATGACGACCAACAGGCTCTTTCTAATCCAAATGCAAAATGTTTGAGACCGTTGAAGTACCCATTAATGGAGTCGGCTCTTTATGAATGGTTTGTATGCAACCAAGAGCATGTCAATATTAGTGGTGAATTACTCAAGGAGAAGGGCCGCATATTCTTAAAGAGTCTCTATCCAGAAGCAATTTCATTTGAATTTTCTAATGGGTGGTTAGAGAAGTTCAAGCATCGACATGCAATTCAGTCATTTCGGCGTTTCGGGGAGAGTGGCTCAGTTGATATGGAGAAAATTGAAGCAAGTTTGCCATCAATAAGAGAAGAATTGGATAAATGGGATTGGAAGGATATTTACAACATGGATGAAACAGGTTTATTTTATCGAATGCAAGCTGATAATTCTCTTGCAACGAAGCAACTCGAGGGACGAAAGCAAAACAAAGAGAGAATTACAATTGTCATTTGCACCAATGGTAATGGATATGACAAAGTTCCTCTTTGGATCATTGGTAAGTTTCTTAATCCTAGATGCTTGAAGAATGTTAACCGTTCTACTCTCAATTGCACTTATCGAGCAAATTCAAATGCATGGATGACATCTTTATTCTTTGTTGAATGGCTAAAGTGGTTTGATAGCCGTTTAGACATAAATGTCTTGCTTCTTTTGGATAATTGTACAGCTCATGGGAAGAAAGAACATCTCCCGCCACTTCACCACACAAATGTTATGTTCTTACCACCAAATAGCACTTCCAAGATTCAACCATGTGATGCAGGTATCATTAGAAATTTTAAAGGTTATTATCGTCACCGATTTAATCGTCTACTTTTGAAACGAATCGAGGATCGTGTTTTGGAACCGTCAAAGATCTCTCTCCTCGATGGAATGATAAATGCAGTTGCTGCATGGTCGATAGATGTGAAACCAAGGACGATCGAGAATTGCTTTAAGCAATGCAAAATTCAGACCGTTGAAGTTGACGAGTTGCAAGTTGCAAAAGAAATGGATGAGGAGAATAAAAAACTACTTAAAGAGTTGAAAAGTCAGGTAAAAGATCTTCACTACACCAACGAGATGGAGATGGATATTTTCCTTAATCATCCAAATGAGCAACAAATTGTTTATGCTTTAACGGATGAAGATATTATTGAAGGAATTATGCAAGAAAATGAGGAAAATAATCCAGAGGATGATAGCATAGAAGTACAAAAAGTTTCATGTGAATAAGCTTTAAGCTTACTCGACAAGTTGGAAATGTTTTGGGTTCAACAAGAAGGTGGTCATGTGGATGAGCTAATGCGCACACGCAAGTTGAAGGATAAGGTTACAACACAAAAGATTAAATCATTGTCACAATCAACCTTGAACAAGTATTTTAAATCAGCTTAAATCTATTGTAAAATTATATATATTATTATGATTTATTCCTAAATGGAGGTGTATTTCTTTATGTTGGGACTTAAAAAAATATGAATTATGACAATATGGAGTTTATTCCAAATTATAACTGGTCCCAAGTTGGGACCATGAATTTTTATTCCTAAAGAGAGTTTATTCCTTAATAGAGTATTCTTTTTGAGAGGTTTTACTGTATTTGGGTGTAAGTGTTTCATTCACAACAATGGGAAAGAGCAGTTAAAAGCTTTTGACAGCAAAGCTGATGAGGGAATATTCCTTGGATATTCCCAAATTAGTAGAGCTTTCAGGGTTTACAACTGCAAAACCCTAATTGTGGAGGAAACACCTCATGTTGTGTTTGATGAATCTACTCTTGAAGTCAGGAACAAAAACCTGGACACAGAAGAGATCACACAAAGAACAACCAGATTGAGCCTAAAAGACAAGGACACTGAATTCATAGATGTTGTCCAAGTCAATCTCCCTGAAGTTGTTTCACTGGACAACAATCCTAAAGGCAATATTCCTGAAGCAAACCCCACTGAAGGAAATGGTGAACTGAATGACCCAATCCCAGTTCACACTTAGGTAACAACTACCAATGAAGAAGCAGGCTCTGCTGAGGTAGTTAATGGATCCAATATTCAAGGGGGAACCATAAATGTTGAAAATGTCAATATCCCTGACATTGAGGACAACATCCCTGAATATGATCCTGAATTAGATCCTGCATTCAATTATCCTTAATTTTATAACACTGGTGACTCAACTTTAGTAGAGGACAACTCTACTGAAGGGATCAGAAAAAGAAGGACATGGTTGTCTAACCATCCTACTGATCTGATACTTGGTGATCCAAGTATAGGAGTCAAAACAAGAAGGTTTCATGGTGAAAGTGCTCTGTTTTGTTGCTTCATATCAGAACAGGAACCTAAAGACATTGATGAAGCACTTCAAGATGCAAACTAGATCACAGCAATGCAGGAAGAGCTGAACCAATTCACCAGAAATAATGTATGGGAGCTGGTGGACAAACCTTCACATCAAGATGTTATTGGAACCAAGTGGGTGTTCAAGAACAAGAAGAATAAGAATGATGTGATTGTCAGAAACAAGGCCAGACTAGTGGCAAAAGGCTACTATCAATCAGAAGGCATTGATTATGATGAGACCTTTGCACCTGTGGCAAGGCTAGAAGCAATAAGGCTTTTCTTAGCCTATGCAGCCCACAAGAGGTTCAAAGTGTACCAAATGGATGTCAAGAGTGCCTTCTTGAATGGATTTTTGAAAGAAGAAGTCTATGTGGAGCAACCACCTGGTTTTCAAGTTGGAAACCAAGTTTATAGATTGAAGAAAGCTCTATATGGACTCAAGCAAGATCCAAGAGCCTGGTATGACACACTGTCTCAGTTCCTCTTGGATCATGGCTTCATCAAAGGAACTGTGGATAGAACTCTCTTCAGAATCACTGAAGGAGAGGACATCTTGCTTGTCCAAATATATGTGGATGACATCATATTTGGATCTCCAAATGAGAAGCTGTGTGCAAAATTCTCAAAGCTCATGCAAAGCAAGTTTGAGATGTCCATGATGGGTATGACGAACTTCTTTTTGGGCTTACAAGTCAAGCAGTCAAAAGAAGGAATTTTCATCAACCAAGCCAAGTACACCAGAGAAATGATCAAGAAATTTGGGTGTACAACCAGCAAGCCAGTAAGGACCCCAATGAACACAAACTAGAAAATGGATCCAGATGAGAGTGGTGTTCCAACCAACTCTACTGAGTATAGAGGAATCATTGGCTCTCTCCTCTACCTCACTGCCAACAGACCTGACATCACCTTTGCAGTAGGTGTTTGTGCAAGATTCCAAGCAAATCCTAAGAAAAGCCATCTAGAGGCTGCCAAGAGGATCTTGAGGTATCTCAAAGGCACTGAGAACCTAGGCCTTTGGTAACCTGGTGATGACAACATTGAGCTCACTGGCTACTCAGATGCTGATTATGGAGGCTGTAGAATTGATAGAAAGTCCACTTCTGGGACTTGTCAATTCTTAGGGAACAAGCTCATATCTTGGTTCTCTAAGAAACAGAACACAGTGGCAACCTCCACCACTGAAGCTGAATATGTTGCTACTAAAAGTTGTTGTGCTCAGATTCTTTGGTTGAGACAACAATTAAGAGACTACAATGTCAACTCTACTGAAGTGCCAATCTTCTGTGACAACAACAATGTTATTGCAATATCACAGAATCCTGTATTGCACACCAGATGCAAGCATGTGGACATCAAGCATCACTTCATTAGAGACCATGTGGAGAAGAAGGATATCAAATTGGTGAAAATCCACACAGATCATCAAAAAGCTGATATATTGACAAAACCACTTGCAGAGGCATGGTTTCTAGAACTATCAGCAGAGTTGGGTCTACTTGATCCAGGGAAGTTGGACAAATGAGTCCAAAGGATTTTATTCATAAAGGGGGAACTAAAATCAAAGTTCAGCAGACTTGGTCAAGTCTACTGAAACTCAGAAGAGATGACCTCAAATCTTCAGGACACTTGTCCAATAAAATTCAGGACAGTTGTCCACATCTCTACAGGACACTTGTCCATGTAGGGTCAGATAAGTTGTCCTGACTATCAAACCAAATCTAGGGTTGATAAGCACCTATTTTGGGTAATCATTGCCTATTTCAATATCTGTCTCATTCCTTTTCAAGATATCACCTTTTCAAGGATTCAATTTGTCCCCTACCCAAAAAGTCACTTTCAATGCATTAAATGCCAAGATTTAACTCTTGTTTGCATTAAACAATTTGAGACATGATCTATCTTGAAAACCCCCCAGCTTTAAACAAACATTAAAACTCCTCCCACGTTTTGAATAAAAACAGTTTTTCACTGTTCCATTGGTTTTTGACCATTGGATCAAAACTGGCCAACTCCCCTGAAACTGATCTTGGCCGTTCAATTCAGATTTCCACATTTGTAAACCGTTGAATTGCCTTAAGACTCACCAACTCATTGACATACATTCCTTTTGGAATATTCACAAGTCTTAAGAAGCCATACTCACCTCACTTCTCCCCCACGCATTCAAACTCTTTGAAACCCTAGTTTTCTTACTCTCTCAAACACTCTCTTAGAAACCTTCACTGTTCTTCCATGGCTCCTAAAGTTAGAACATAAATGATTGTTGATTTCTCTAACAAGGACTTGGACCTTGATTTTGGCTATCTTAGCCATAAGAACAGTCTTATTTTTGAGCCCATCCTCTCTTTTGAGAATGAAGATCCTGAAATCACTCCAACCCTGAGATGGTTGAGAAGAGCTGGTCTCCAAAAATTTATGCAAGAAAAGCCAGACTCTTGTCTTGAATCATACATGGCAGAATTCTTTGCCTTCTTAAAGTGGAAAGGAAAGCCAGAAGATGGTGAGGTCACCACAAGGCTATCCTACAGGGCAGAAGGAGAAGAAGAAGAGAGATTTCACAGAGTGAAATTCTCTGAGGAAGATGTAGGTGCTGCTTTTGGATTGCCCTTTGAAGGGAGGAATCCAGAATTCTATGGCAATGGCCATGAGGCAGAAATTGCTCAAGATTAGCTCCTTGTTCCAGGACCAATCTCATCTACACAACACAAGAGGACTCTCAAGGCCAAATTTCTCAACTTGTTTGAGGTAATCACCAAGAGCCTCATGAGCAACACTGGCAGCTTAGAGCAAGTAAGTGCTCCAAGAATCAGAATCATGGCTGCAGTGATTGATGCCAGTGACAAAGGCATCAAGTTTGATTGGAGGACCTTCATCTTGTCTGAGGCAGTATCTCACCAAAAGGCAAAGTTTAAGGTGAAATCTCACCAAAAAGTGGTTTTAGAGGGAAAGCTCAAATATTGCACCAGGGCAAGCTTACTGATTGAGAAGTTTGCTCACTACTCAGAGATGCAAACCTTTGCCAAACCCCTCCCTGCCCAAAAAATCTTGTTCAAGAAGCTGAGCAAGAAAACTGAACAAAGGAAGATGCTTCTGGCCAAACCTGCTGAGGCTAAGCAGGAAGAAAAGCCCAAGTTGAAGAAAAGAACTAAGGCCAGAGCTGTAAAAACCAAGAAGATGTCTCAAATCTCATCCGAAGAAGCCTCGGGAGCATCAGTTGAAGTTGATGAAGTGGCAGAAGAAGGAGTGAATGTGCCTTCTGACCACTTAGAAGAGTTGAGGCTGAAATACAATGAGACAAGGCAGAAAAAGAAGGGTGATAAAAAGCCCAGGGAAGCTGTCCCTGAAAAGGAAGTAGAGGGAAGTGGAAGCAGTAGGGCAAGCAAGAGGAGAGCCAAGTCCACTGAGAAGGTGCTGGAACTTCAGGAAGAAAGATCTCTGCAAGTTGCTCTAAGGGAGAGCAGGGCTGAGAGCAGGACCAAATCCAAGTCTAGAACCAACTCTTCTGGTTGTGGAACCCCAGAGTCCAAAGTCCCTGAAGGTCAACCCTTAGAAGCCAACCTTCCTGAAACCCAAAACCCTGATCCCAACTCCCCTGAAACCCATGTTACCCCTTCCAACCAACCCATCACCCATGTTAATCTTGCAAAGAGATATTCTCCAGAAGGGAGTGTGCAAAGAAGTGGCATTGATGTGCTAGCAGCCCCAGTTGTAGATGAGACAAGGCTCCTATCTCCACTTGACTCATCTATGCTCAATTACTCCAAACTCTTAGAAACTGCACTTCATGAGCCAACCCCCCTGAGCAAAGCCCCCTCAGAATCATTGCTCTTAAAAGCAACTGAGGTACCTTCAATTGAGCTCAACCCTTCTAAAGCCAACCCTCCTGAACTCAACCTGCCTGAAGCTGCACTTAATAAGACCACAACCAACTCCCCTATAGCCCAAAGTTCTCAATCTAATGAGAATGAGGAGGAGTATAATTATGAGAGTATGCTCAGAGGAGGAGCAAAGGCTACTGTGGACAGTCTATATCCTCAGCTTGCAGAATTTCCAAGACTTCAAGCTACATTTCATAATCTGAGGATGCTTGTGGAAGTAAAAGATAAATCCATAATGGAGATTGCACAAGTCATTCATGACAAAGGTGCTAACTGGTGGCACATTGAAGAAGGCAGATTACTCCATTTTGCTGGAGTAAACAAAACAAGATTTCTCACTGATGAGGAAGTATTTGCCAAGCTTGTTGCTGTCAAAATTGCTGAAGAAAGAGAGAGGCTTGCTAAAAGGATCAAGCATCCTGATAGCAGCTCAAGTGATGATGGCAATGATGACCTTTCAAACCCTTGAAACCCTCCTCAAGACAACCCTCCTGAACCCTCCCAGACCAACCTCCCTGAACCTTCCCAACCCAAACCTTCTGAATCCAGTAGGTTCTCAGAACCTCTTGTTATTTATCATAGGAAAGGCTATGTCTCTTCAGAGGTGTTGACCAAAGTTGGTGACACAACCAAGGACACATCTGCCAATGAAGGTTCTTCTGAACCCAAGGCACAGCTTACAGATGTGGAGGCTCCTATTTTAGAAGCTGGTTTGGTTAAGGCCTATTCAGTGTCAGAAGAGTTGGACACTGATCAGCCCTTAATCATTCAGGATGACACAGTGGCTGCTGAGAAAAGAACTGTGATCTCCCAACAACTGCCACTTTTGAACCCTGTTGAGGGTGGAAGTGCTGCAAGTTTAGGACAAGGGGTTGAAAAGGAGAGTAGTATTGAAAAACCAGAGGGAGTTACTGATGAAAGAGAGGTAGTCATCACTAAGATAGTGAGTGTACTACCATATGAGGGTGTTATAAGTGAGGAAGGACAGGTTATTCATGAAGTCAAATATGAACTTCAAGAATCCCTTGATGAAAGGAGACCTGATTCCTTAAGTGAGCACATTATCTATGAAGGGAGAAAAGAATTAGTTGAAAATGAGGATAAGACTGTTGATGTATCAGAGTCTTATGCAAAAAATATTGAGGGTGATGAGTGCTTATTTCCTAACATTTTTTATTTGTCTAATATTGCTGGTATTTCTCTTGACCAAATCTTTGCAGATGAGTTCTTAACAGATACACCCATCCAAGTAGATTCTGGATCAGCACAAGCATTGCTTGGGATGCAATCAGCAAAGTTGGACTCCTTGGCTCATCAGGTCTAATCTGCTCATGCTGAAACTTTTGGTGCATTGGATGAGCAAGGAAGAACTCTAGCATCTTTGGAAATGAGATTAACTGGCTCTGAAGATGTAGTGCTCCCTACATTGGAGGCAAGGATAAGTGGAGTGAAAACTGGTCTCCAAACTATTTCCACTGAGGTTCAAAAGGCTAAAACCTCCGTGGAATCCATCTCAGAAGAAGTCAAGAAGGAACAGAAGCTGCTTAAAGACAATCACAATGCCAATGTCAAAGCTCTAAGACTAACTGTCAAACAAGCCCTTGGGAAGAAAACAGCACTGCAAAAGAAAAGAGCAGAAGAGTTAAGGTTGGCTATGGTGAAAGCTGCCTCAGAAAAGTTTTCCCAAGAGGTGATGGCCAACATTGCTGAAAGTGCAGTGGCCAATCTTACTGAGTTCCTTAAAGCCCAGCTGGATGCATCTCTAAACGCAACCCTGGAAGAGGTTGTTGAGCAAAAGATGAAGCTTGTTCTTGCTTTCCTTAGCTTGAGCAGTGATAGAATGCAGAATATACATGATGAAAATGTATACCTGCTTGAAGAGATGAAATCTCTGAACCTAGCCCAATCCCTGATGGCAACAACCATGAGTGAGCTCAAGCCTCAGTGCTTTGATGCTGCCAAAAAGGGGGAAAGGGAAAGAGCAAGGGCCAAAGGTGCCTTGATAATTGGTGGTTCAGAGAAGGGCAAGGAAAAGACTGCTGAAGATAAGGGCAAAGAGCAAGCAGTACTAAACTTGGAAGATCTTGATGAAGAAGAGCAGCTAGCCATAGCAATGAAGGCTTCTATGGCATCAGCACAAGAAGAGAGAGCTAGCCTTCAGCAGAGGCCAAGAGGAGAAGGATCTGGTTTGGACAAAGCTGCTGAAGGTGTCCAAACTAGAGGCCAAATCAAGAAGGCCAAGGGGAACAAAAGAAAGGCTGAAACATTCACTGACTTCCCCAACAGCCTAGAACTTCCTCTTGAATTCAGAATTGAGGAAGAAGAGCCTATCTCCAAGAAGAGCAAGACTGCTGAGAAGGTCAAATCTGCAGAAATGACCAAGACTGCTGAAACTGCCAAGCCTGCTGAAGGTGCCAAAGCTGCTGAAAATATTGAGGAGCTATATGAAGAAGGCTTTGGACCTCAACCCAAAAAGAAGACAACAGTCCTTCTGAATGATCCATCAAAGCTGTTTCAAGAAGGGTATGGCAAGGACCCTGAAACTCAATAGAAGCTGGCCATGATGAGGGCCCAAGAAAGAATGGATCTAATGGAGGAAGCCAACAGAGCAAGGGACAAAAGAAGAACTGATTTTCAAAAACCAAGGAGAAGGAGAGCAACATATAGCAAACTAAAGCCTCAGCTACTGATCCCAATGGACACCAAATATCCTCACTTGGATAAATGGGTGCCCATTTAGCTGAATGACTCATGGGAAGAAGCCAAAAGGGAGTTTGTCTATGACTACTATGTCATTGATAGATGGAATGGAAAAGATGCCAACTCCACTTTTGCTGAGTTCATGATAGAATATCACAGAGAGCTATATCAGAAATTGCTTGCAGCTGCTGAAATTGCAAGATTTGAACTCACTGCCCCAAAGCAATCATATATATGCCTCCAAAGCTGGAAGGATGGATTGATCAGAACAAGATTCTTCAGGAATTCTTTGAGATCTTGAAACTAAACAGAATGGTGCTTGGACCAAAGGGCACAAATCAAGAGGCCATGGAGTTAAAGAAAAGAGTGTGGGCACAATATGGGATGGTGCCACCTCCTGAGGATAATCTCTAAATTTGCTAAGTCCTCTTGACCCTTCTTTTGCTGATCTGATTATCTTGATTATTGATGTGCGGAATCTGATCAAGACTGCTGATATGCTTTGCTGATGATTGTTTGCTCTAATGATTTAGAATCAATGCTCTGATAGTCTATCTTACTCAATATTGCTCTAATAGATAATGTATTGCTCTGATTATGTAATCTAGATATTTTAAGCTCTGATGTAATGCTCATGCTCTAATATGTTTGTTCAACTATCAACATGCTTGTAATGATCCATTATTTGAATGATAGTTGAACACTTTAAGAATCAAACATTACCTAATTTCAACTTGTCTGACTTATCAATCTCTATGCCTTGAAAAACAGAAAATACACTAACACATTTTCTTTCAGGGAACTTGACTCCTATCACCTTCACTAAAGTAAAATGTAATAAGTGTAATCAAGTCACCTATGCATAGATTGTATAGGTTTTGGCATCATAAAAAAGGGGGAAATTGTTGGGAATAAAATGAGTTTTGATGAATATACTAAAACCCCTTTTAACATGCCAAATAGATAAGTCTTTTATAATGAACATGTTTCCAAGAATGTTGGAACATGTAGTCTAAGACAAGTAGAGAAGCTGGAGTGTTAGGCAGCTATTAGAAGAATAGATGCATTAGTTGAGGGGGAACACTTGCTTAATAGTTTAAACATATATTCAGTACCCTCAAGGCTCAGTTATGAAATGATCTCAAGTCTGCTAAAGGACAAGTATGCTGATCAAGTGGAATCAGTCAAAAGGCAACCTAGTGAATGCCAACATGAGTTAAGATGCATCATCAAAGCATCAATCTACTGCATCTTACAAAGCTCAGAAGAGTTGTCCACAAAATATTTCAGAAGAGTTGTCTCAGAACACTTGAACTGAAATTTGTCAACAAGACAACTATGCTGAAGAGGTCAAGTCCATCTCTCCAAGTAATGTATGCTTAAATGACAACTCAAAGAAGAAATGGAAAGAGAAAGAGCCAAATCAACTAAAGAACTAAAGAGCCAACACTGCTGATGAATGAACTCTGCTGAATCTGATAAGCAGAGTTGTCCAAGTGATAAGGAAGATTGTCCTTATCTCAGGAATGTTGATAAGAAGAGATGTCCATGTTTGATCAAGTGAATCTTGAAGTCAGGCCTTGGGAAAAGTGCTCAGAATGAAGACAAAGTTGTTACAACCGTTTATTTCCCAAAACAAGGACATGTCACTATCAAAATCTGTCTTCCAGTTTAAAGAACTCAAGGAAGACATTTATAACAATTTGGGACTGCCTTTCCAACGGGCAAATCCTCAAATTTGTCTATAAATACAGAAGTGTGAAGACCATTTGAAAGCATCCACTAGACCTCAACCTTGACAAGAATATCCAACCATCCTACAGGTCAAAGTGCTTTCAAGCTTTCAAAGAGACTATCTTAGTCTTCATACACTTCATTCTAAGTTGTAACCCATTGTGTAAATCATACACAGCTTAGAAGAGATATCCTGTCCATATACACTGATCTCCATTGTAAAGGATATCTCATTAGTTGGAACCTTACTTCAACCCTTACCCCTTTCAAGTGAGAAAGTGAGAAGGTTGTAGTAGTAGAAGTGGAAGGAACTAACTATTGAGAGAAGAACAGTTCAGTTCTGAGTTGAGAAGAGGGTACTAGGACTCTAGACATCCTAGGGATCAATTCACCAAGGAGTGGTGTTCTTGATCAAGTGCACCTTGGCACTATAAAACAAGTTAATTCCAAGAGTGAAGGAATTATCCTGTTAAATCAGGGAAAGTGGATGTAGGAGCCTGAAGTCTCTGAACCACTATAAACCACTGTGTTGATTTACTTTAAAAGCACTTTACATACATTCAACACTGTACACAAACTGTGCAAAACCTGATTTGGACAAGTTCCCTGATAGACTGTGATAAACTGCTTAAGTGATTTCAGAATATAAAAGGAGTTTAAACTAAGGGGCCAACCACTAATTCCGCACATATAACTCCCTTAGATAGTTATTCAACTAAGTACTCAATAGTACTTAGTAGTTTGATTATCTTAGAAGAGTTAATCATATCAGTAGAGTTGTCCAGGACAACCTTGCTGAACTCTGGTTTGATCAAAGTTTGAAAAGAAATTGCATACAAGTGTATTCCCCCCCCCCCATACACTTGTTATATACTCCTTTCAGGACCAACAGAGCTTGAGGCTCTGAACCACTATAACTTATTGTGTTCTTTACTTACTGCATTCTTTCATAAACACACATTGCACACAAAGATTTTCTTGAAAGAGTTAATTTCAGCAAAATTAAGAAAAACAGATTTTGGACAAAGTCCCTGATAACTAGTGTTTTTCATAAACTAATCAAGGAGAATTTTTCAAAGACATGGCCAACCACATTCCGCACATAATAACTCTTTTAGATAGATTGTCCAACTGATTACTTCATAGTTTTCAGTAGGTTAATTATCTATCAAAGTTAACTCACTCAGAGTAGTTGTCAGACAACTCTCCTGATAGGTGAATTTGTTTAAAAAGTTAAAATTTCCATACACAAGTTGATTCCCCCCCCCCCCATACACTTGTGTCACACTCCATAAAGGACCAACAATGTTGATATAAGTGTTTTGTAAAAGGATCCAACACTAGCCGAGTGTTGTAACTAATGATCAGAATTTGCCCTTCCTTTTCTCAATAACTCCGATTTTACACTTGTTGTTTAGTAATGTCCCCAGTACATTTAGAAGACGTGGGCAACACCAGGTCACGCAGTTGTATGGGAGTGAGAAGTTACTATGCATGAGATAACAAGTCCTACATTCAAGGATATGTGAAGAGAAGTTATCATAACTGTTTGATCTCACGGCAGTGATGATAATAGGAGTTGAAGGCAGTTTGTCCATGAAGCCTATAAATACCGTAGTTGCCTCAACACAAGAGAGACAAGAAGAAAAGCTAAATTTTGATTACTAGTCTATCGAACGCTCTTACGCTTCTAGTTAGGAAAATCTTTGTTTCTTATTGTAGATCTACACATTATTGTAAACCCGAATAATAGTGTGTTGATCATGGTCTTATTTACTAGGGTATATGCATAGATCTATGAGGGAGATAGTTTTGTATGATCTAGTAAATTCTATACACTCATTCGAAGTGTTATTGTACACCTCTAAGAGGTTGTAATTCGTTTCAAATATTTTTATATAGTGAACAACGTAGATTATTTTATAATCTTCATATATATTGAATAGTTCCATTTTGCAAAGTGCATTTTAATTTTCGCTGCTTAATGTTGTCAGGACAGTGCCAACACGACTGACAACAACTCTGATTTCACACGCACACAAACTTTCAGTTGGTATCAGAGCCAACTACTTGATACACTAAGTAGAGATTCTTGCTTATAGTGTGTATATTGCAATGGAATATTCGCTTTCTCCTGCACTTAGACCTTATATTGTCTACATCAAATATCTTGATGAACGAACATGGAGGAGTTTACTGGCTGACTGGATTCAACTACGGACTTAAGCTGATGATGATCCAGAATCTTATGCTTCTGATGTTGCATCAGATGTGTCAACATATGTTACAACATTTGCCAAGTATCCATTCTTTTCGATTACCAGTCTGAACCGTTTTAATGGATTTAATTATGATGAGATGGGTACTTCGAGAGAAAGTCACAACTGTGATTTGTCAAAGCTGGATAATGCCTTAATGGCTGGTAATACAAATGATCAGAGTCAAGTAAGTTGTTTAGATGCCAAGTCCAATAGAAATATTTGTGAGATATTCTAACAGGTCTTAACAAGTATGTAACCTATATGCGGAATAAATGATAGGCCCTATTATTCTCTTTAAGTAATATGCACTTAGATACTCAACAATAAGTAAGCAATGAATAATAGAAACTACTTAACAAATGAAGTAAGTGCAGTAAATAAGAACACAAGATGTATACTGGTTCGGAGGCTAAACTGCTCCTACGTCCACTCTCCTAACTTAATAGGATAATTCCTTAATCACTTGGAATTAACTTGCTTTTACTGTGCCAAGGTGTACTCTCTTCTTCTTCTTCTCTTCTCTTGATTTCTTACAATCTTTTCTCGTTGCAATACTCTCAAACTTCTACGAACTCAACAATTCTCTCAAACTATCTCTCAAGGTGAAGGTAGACTTTTGTTCTTGTACCAACTTAGTGTGATATCCTTTGAAATTTAAGAGTGAATGTAATGGCTGGTATATCACTTTTTAGGCTTAGGATAATAATCTATAAGCTTTTCCTAGTGGGGACTAAAGAAAAAACTGACAAACAAAATGCTTTGAATGTGTATGGCTTGTATGTTCCGTAATCTTGAAATGTTTCAAGATATGGCCTATTTATAGATGAAGCAAACTATCCATTTGTGGAGTTAGCAAGCTTATCCACAAATTTGAACATTTAAATTGTTCAAGGGCCTGCATTCATTAAGTATATGCATTCACGTCCAATTCTGAAATCTTCATTCCATTCTCAGAATTTGTTATGTGCAGTGACGGGTGGCAATTTATCATAGGCCTTCTTGGAATAATTATGTCCTTCAAGAATAATGGTCTCATACTGGGTAAATGCCTTGTCAGACATCATCTTTGTCCATTAGTAAGCCAAGTCCAAAGTATATGAATATTCCTTTCATGATACTTGACATCTCATAATTCAGTATACTTGTCTTCATGAATCTTGAGCTCGATCCTTCTTTCATATGACTTGTGCTTCCTTTTACTTCATGTTTTTTGAACTAGGATTTTCTTTTGGCATGTTAGCTTCAATAGGTAATCCTTTATACTTGTCACATGTTTATAATCTACGCAAATTTTGAATACTTTCATTTTTCAAAGTGCAACTTAATTTCCGCTGCATATTGTTGTTTGGACTGTGCCAACACGACAGACAACATCTCTGATTTCGCACGAACACACACTTTCAGTTGGTATCAGAGCCAACTACTTGATACACTAAGTAGAGATTCTACTTAGAGTGTGTGATTTTAAAATGGAGTATCCACTTTCACCCGCACTAAAACCTCATATTCAAGATGGTACAAATTATGCCTTCTGGAAACCAAAGATGAGAATGTATTCTGGTCAGCTTGTCCTACTTGAGTTTGAGATCTAGTGACAGGTCTATGAGGCTTATCTTCCTCTGGTTCTTCAGGGAAAGGTTCATTGACTTCAATGAACTCATCTGGTTTGGACTTGATCACTAGATGTCTCATCTGATCTGCAGCTGAGTTTGTTTCTACTGCATTCTTTTCACACGATTCATCAAAAACAACATGAGGTGTTTCTTCCACAAGAAGGGTTCGTTTGTTGAGTACTCTAAATGCTTTGCTAGTTGAGGAGTATCCTAAGAATATCCCCTCATCTGCTTTGGCATCAAAAGCATTCAACTTACTCTTCCCATTGTTGTGAATGAAACACTTACAACCAAATATATGAAAGTAAGATACTCTAGGTTTTCTTCCTTTCCACAGTTCATATGGAGTTTTCTCATGTATTTTATGAATACCTGACCTGTTCTGAGTGTGACAAGCTGTGTTGATGGCTTCTGCCCATAGCTTCTTGGGAGTAGAAAATTCAGCAAGGAGTGTTCTGGCTGCTTCTTTGAGTGTTCTGACTCTTCTTTCAGCTACACCATTCTGTTGTGGTGTTCTTGCTGCACTTGTCTCATGCTGAATACCATTAGAAGTACAATAGGCAATTATATAAGAGTTAATAAATTCAGTGCCTTTGTCACTTCTAATTTTCACGATTGGTTCTCCTTTCTCTACTTGGATCCTCTTCAATAGTTCAGGGAGCTTCTGCTGTGTTTCACTCTTCTTGTATAGGAAGGTAACCCAAGTAAACTTGGAATAATCATCTACAACAATAAGAGTGTACTTCCTCCCTGTTAAAGTGGTTGGAGTGATTGGTCCAAAGAGATCCATGTGAAGCAATTCAAGAACTCTGCTGGTTGATGCTGTCTTCTTGGTCTTGAAGGAGACCTTTGTTTGCTTTCCTTGTTGACATGCATCACAAACCTGATCTTTACAGTAGAGTTCATTAGGCAGACCATCAACTAAGGGTTCCCTTGCTAACTTGTTCATAGTCTTAAAGTTCAGATGGCTAAGACGTTTGTGCCATAGCCAGCTGACATTTTTAGGGCTCTTCACAAGCAGGCATGTATCCTTAGGACAGCTGTTCCAATTTGCAAGATACATACTTCCCTTTCTAGATCCTGTTAGAAGGTTTTGTTTTGTTCTTTTATCACTTATGAGACATTCATCTTTAGAGAATTTAACTGAATAACCAGTGTCACAAAAATGAGAAACAGATAATAAATTAAACTTAAGACCTTCTACATATGATACATCATGTACCTCAATGTCACCATTTTTAAGGGTGCCATATCCTTTTGTGCTACCGTGCGCGTTATCACCAAAGAAAACTTTTGGACCTTTCTTCTCTATGTAGTTGGTCAGCAGGGTTTTGGTTCCTGTCATGTGAGTTGAGCATCCACTATCTATGTACCAAGTTTCTCCTGCTAGACCTCCTCTTCTGTATAGGTCCTTCCTTTCCTGCAAGAAAAGTTAAGTTTTAGGTACCCATTTTGTTTTGGGTCCTTGGGTGTTAGTACTACCCTTGGGAACCCACATATACATTGGTCGTTTAAACAACCTTGAACATTTGAGTTGTTTCCCTCGGGCATCACAGAACCAAATCTTACCAGTCAGCACCTTGGACTGATCTGATTTGTTCTTGGTGTCAGCTAAGTAGTAGTCAAATGGTTTCCCTTTATAGGAGTGTACATACATGATCTTTTGACTAGTTACATTCGGCCTGGGTGCATTAGCTGGTCGATGCACACGATTATATGGACCATACTCTTCTGTTCTCACAATATCATAAGAGATAGGGGGTGCAAAGAGAACAGATTTGTTTGAAGAAGATTTCTTCTTCTTGGCTGGAGCAGCATACAGCTGAGACTGTCTCACCCGAGATGGTCTAGGTTATTTGCTGTTCCTCTGTACAGGCTTGGGGTTAGCTTGTCCTTTACCATTTTTGGTTTTGGGATAGTTAGCCTTAGCTGGTACAGATGCCTTTTGGTTCATATTGAGTTCATTGTGTTTAGAACACTCACCCTGTTCATGTGTCTGAGTAGTGCACTTGTTAGGTGTACTACCCCCAGCTGGAGAGGATGTTGATGGATTAAGTTCATAGCCTAAACCCATCTTATTGCCATTTGATCTATAATATTCAGAGATACTTTCAATAGTAGTCGAAGCTTTATTGAATTCTGATATCTTTTGATCTAGGCATTCCTTCTCCTTTTCTAAGAGCTTATGTGTTTGGAAGAGATCATCGAACTTAGATTGAAGTATACGAAATTCTTTGGTTTCTAAGGCTTGAGTTTCTAACATCCCCTCATACAACTGAGTTGTTGTGGTATTTTCTTCCTTAAGAAGTTCCACTTCTTTGGTCAACCTTTCATTCATGGTGACTAACTCAGGGGTGTTATCAAACTTTACCTTTTTCAACCTAGCAATTTCTTTCCTTAAATCCTTATTCTCCTCTTCCACTTCTATAAAGGCTCTAGTGGCAATATCCAGATCACCTTTTACCTTTCTTAAAGATTGATAATAGGTGTCTTCTGATTCGCCTTCAGATGAGTTTATGTCATCTGTTTGTGAGAAAATAGGTGAATGGAAAGTAGTAGTATAAGAGTTTACCTCATTTTCTCCTATGGCCATCATAGCTAGGTCGTCTGAATCATCTGAAAAGATTTGATCGTCTGGTGACGTAGGGAGTTCATCACTTTGGTATTCAGATTCTTCAGTCACCATTGCCTTTTTGTCTGAGGTTCTTCTTGGCCTTCTTTCTTTCTTGTCATCCAAATCCAGCTCAGGACATTCATAGACATAGTGTCCTGGTTTGCCACAGTTGAAGCAAGATCCAGGTTTCTGATTTGAGTTGCCTCTCCTTGGAGGAGTGGCATCTGTTCTTCTAGATCCTCGGCTGTCAGATGACTCCACATCCTTTCTAGGATGTCTTTCTGGTGTTCTTTCTCTGGAACCTCTGGAAGGTGAACTTGCTCTTCTATCTTTGTAGTTTCTATAGAATTTTCTATATTTACTGTTGAGGGTGTTCATCCTTTCAAATCTCTTGATCATAAGTGCCATTTGCTCTTTCAGGCTCATGTCTGATCCTTCACAGTCTTCTGTTTTCAGAGAGGTCTTGCCAGATGAGGTGCTTGCAGCTTTTGTATTGGCTGCCTTGAAGGCTACAGTCTTGGAGGTAGATGGGGTTGCAGTTGGCTCATCACTTCCTGAGTTCTCTTCTCTTTCAAGATCATATTCATGGGCTTTCAGGTTCTGAAATAGAGTTTGTGCAGACCACTTCTTGATATCTTGAGTATCTTTGATGATGGTCTTCTTGAGTCTCCATTTCTTGGTTAGAGAATCTAAGATCTTTAGATTTTTCTCTCTATTTGTGTATTTCTTGCCCAGAGATTCTATCTCATTGATGATCTTGGTAAATCTGTTGTCTAACTGATCAATAGACTCTTCTGGTTGCATCTTGAAGTGTTCGAACTTCTTGACTGCTGTAGACAACTTGGATTCTTTGATCAGCTCAGTTCCTTCACAAAGAAGTGCCAATGCCTCCCACATCTCTCTGGCTGACTCACAATCGATTACCTTTGCAATGTACTCATTTGGAAGAGTTTGCATTATGTAATCTTGAGCAATGCTATCAAGATTTGATTGCTTCATCTCTTCTGGTGTGAGGTCCTTCATGGGCTTGGGAACCAGTTCTCCAACTGGGACTTCTGGATCACCATTTGCAGTGTTGACTGTCATGATGGTGATCGGGCCTTCGGTGATTACAGACCACATCTTGTAGTGGACTGATGTGAGATTCTTCCTCATCCTGATCTTCCAGTAATCATAATCCTCCACTGAAAACTTAGGCAACTTACGCATATTAGCACTCATGCTGTATGAGTTTTCGAAAACAAGTTTTTCAAAAAAAAGATCTGTTCAAGAGGACTACAGAGAGACTCCCTCAAGTCTTCTGATAATCTAGAGACAGTAGTCCGTTAGAACCACTGCTCTGATACCACTTGTTGGTCCCTGAACGAGTAGTGAATGGGATTAAAGTCTAGAGGGGAGGGGTGAATAGACTTTAAAACTTTTTCAAACAGAGTTGGGAACCTCTTCTGATTGCTATGTCAACTGGACTGCAAGTCTGCTGGTCCAGATGACTATAGTGATCTGACTGAAGAGGTTATATGCGGAAATATGGTGGCCCTGGTTTAGACTCGTTCTTGTAACTTGTTTTACTTTGTGAAACTACTCAGCTGATGCTGGTTTGAAAGTTATGGCCTTGTTTTGAAGAGTGTTGAAATCACAGTATGCACTATATAATAATGAATGTAAAAGCACAAATGTAAAGTGCAGAAAGTAAATAACACCGGATTTATAGTGGTTCGGATATACGATCCTACGTCCACTCTCACGTCCTAACGTGATGTTTAATCCCTTTAATTTCCACAAATTACAAGGGTCTTGTCCTTTATAGTCCCAAGGTTAGGACTTTGAGATCTGAGCCGTCCTAACAGCTGCGGTCTCCACAAGTGATTGTAAGCACTTGCACTTTGAGGGGTTTCAAAAACTTAAACCTTTCGGTGAGGGTTTGGGGTTTTTGAGATGTATCCAACTAATGGTTCAAGCTTATAATTTGCTTAACCACTATGCCTAAAACAACTGATATACAATATGAATAAGTTTCTGGTTCTTAAGGGTTGGATAGGAAGCACTTAAGAGCTATGGATAATCTAATGGATTTTTGGCTCTTGGAGAATTCTTAGAACAATGTGGCTTTTTGCTTGATTGCTTGCTTAGCTTGTGAATTCTCTCTTATTGCTTCTGTGTTTTGTGATTCCTCATCCTCTTGTATTTATAATGGAGATTGGGTGCAACTAGCCGTTGGAGTTGACTAGCCGTTTGAGCAATCTTCCCATAATAGCTTGATTCCTTGATTCCAGCCGCTTGATTGCTTCAATCCTGGGATCATGCCAATCTTCTAAATAAGGTAGGTCTTCGTTTAAATTGCAAGATGACTTGGGAATCAGCCGAGTCCTGGAAGAGCACATAGTCTTCTGATCTGTACTTCTAGTCTTCTGACTACTCTTCTGGCCTTAGGTCTTCTGTCTTCTGATATCAGACGAGTACTACTCTTCTGATCTGGAAATTCTTTGTACTGCTTTAGGCCATCTTCAATCTGGGACTCCATCAGATAAGTAGGTATACAAGCACCTTAACATATCTGGTCTTCAAGGATCTTCTAGTCTTCATGTCTTCTACTCTTCTTATCTTGAGGATAGGCATGTAAGCTATGACTGTGCTGATCAGCTGCTATCAATACAGTTGATCACACGAGACTAGTCTAAGCTGTTCTCTACAAGTCAGCTGATCCTATTACATTTATAAACTCTAAGTGTTTTGGCCATCAAAACTATTCTAACATCAAGTGGGGCTTAGGGTGAATTTATATCCCAACAATTTCCCCCTTTTTGATGAAGCCAAAACTATATATATGATAAATGCTCTTAATAAGATAAGATAGGAGTTTATAAACTTCATAAAAACTGAAGTATCTGATGAAGACAATGAGAGTTTGTCTTGAAAGCAAAGAGAACTAAACTTGAATATATAGAACTTTTACAGATTACAAGTAATAGTTTCTTAAGGCTTTGAAAGTGGTCTTCATCAGGTCTTCTGATCTTCAGATGCGGAAGGCAAGGTACAGACGAGATCGAACTTCTTCCATGTGCTGCAGGTCTGTAACATTCTCCTCTTCATAGATCTTCTCTAGGATCCTTTTGACTTCAATGAAGTCTGTTCTTCCAGAATCCAGAGTGGGAGGATCCCATTTGGGTTCTTCAGGAGTTAGGATTCTGCAGTTGTCAAGTTCTTTGGCTGTCTTGACTACTTCTTTCCAGAACTCTGGATCTTCAATGTTCATGAATTGATTGAACTGGAAGAATTCATCTTCATAGGTTGGGAGAGGGCCAAATTTTCTTACAATGTGGTGTTGAATTTGCCATTTCTTCTTCAGAGGGTGCCACCTTGGTAGCTCGTCTTGAAGGGCTAGATAGTCCACATAGTTGCTATCAAACACCAGAACTTTATCTTTCTGTGCCAGAGCATTTTCTTTCAGTGCTTTTTCCTTGAGAACTTTCCTGAGTTTGGCTATCTTCCTGTCAAATTTGGCTTTGACTGCTTTCGCATCTTTTAGCTTCTTTTGTTTAAGCTCTTGAGCTTCAAGATCTTTTCTTTTCTTCAACTCTAAAGCCTCTTTCTCTTCTGCAGTAGGCTCTGCTGGAGTTGACTTCTGAGCTTGCTCATCTGCTTGCTCATCTGCCTTCCTTTTCCTAGTCATTCTTTTCTCGGAAACTTGTTCTGTAGAGGCAGTGATCTGCAGACTTTTGGCAGTTGCTTGAGTGGGAGCTTGGATGTCTTCTTGAGCAATTTCTTTGCCTTTGCCTTTCTTGCTCTTGATTTTGCTTGATAAATCACCCAAGGTTTCATTCAACTCATCTTGAGATACTACCATTACAGCTTGCTGTGTAGTAGTCTTCTCTAGAGCTTTTATCAATACATCTTCCCCCTTTTTGGCTTCAGCAAGTGCAGCCGCAAAAGGCTTCATGGCATTCAGAATCTCCACTCTAAGAGTTTGTTGAAGAGCCATGGCGTTGACTCTGCCAACATGAGTCAGATGTGTGATGCTATGGTCTAGAATCTGAGCATGAGAGTTGGAGGAGGAGGCAGCTTCTAGTTTAGCTGTAATTGCTTCCAGTCTGGTTGCTGTCTCCTTCAGCTGAATCTGAAGGTTTTCATTCTCTGCTGTAGCTGATTGGAGAAGAGCTCGACCTTCAGTAGCTCTTGCTTCAGCATCTTCAATTCTTGTCTTGTAGGTGTTTTCCATGCGGTTGACCTCATTGGTGTAGAGATCAGCAAACCTGGTGGAATGGTCACCTGCCATCTTCAGAATGCTGGTCAGATACTCACTTATCTGATCGTGAAGAGATTCTCCAAACTTGTCTTCAATGTCAATGATCTGGTTATGAAGACGAGTTCTCTGCTCCTTGACTGCCTTTTCAACATATCTTCCAAGCTGTAGGCCTAAACCCTTTTCAAAGTGTAGGTCTATAGCAGTCTTGACCTGTGAGCATATGTCTGCTGTATAGTCAGCTGTTGGAGTAGAATTTGAGGCTGTACCTTGAGGCTTTCGATGGACTATTAGGGCTTTGCCTCTTTCTTCAGCTGAAAGGTACTCTTCATTGAGAAATGAGGTAGTGGCCTTAACCAGGTGGGACATGATGGTGTCTCCTTTGTCAATGAAGTGAGGTAGAGTATCCTTAGGCATGAAGTGATCAGGAATAGTGATTACTTCTCTTTCAATCTCGGTTCTGTCAGCTGGTTCAGCTGAGTCTTCCGCAGGAACGGACGCAGCTGAGTCATTCACTGTTGCTGTGCCAGCTGTCTGATGATCTGATATGCCTTCTGGGATAGAGGCATCATTAGGTGGAATTCCTAGAATTCTGTGGCATACTGCTGTAAAGGCGTCTTCGGGCAACAGTTGAGCAAAAGATGTAACTTGAGCAACTTCTTTTTGCTCCATTTCCCAGTCGAGGAAATTAGCTTTTCCTCCCATTCCTTCCATGACCTCAATAAGGTCATCAACATCATCTCTCCTGAGTTCAATCCAGGTGCAGATTCTGAGAACTTGTTCGAACTGAACTGATTCCTCATCAATACCAGGAATAGTAGACTTGAGCAGGTTTGCTATCTTTATCCTCATTATCTTCTCCCTTGTGCACATAGGATAGTGTACCATTCTGTAGTGAGGTTGAGAGGGACCAGCTTGAGCAAGGTCTTCTGGTGCCATGGTAGGAGTTTGAGTATTTGGGGTAGTGTCCTCTGCTGTGTGAGTATCAGCAGGGATTTGGGAAGTGATATGTTCTTGATCTTCAGTGATCTGTTCATCAGCAGGGTTTTGATTCTGCTGGTCTGGTATAGTATCTTCATGAAGATCAGTAGAAGGTTGAACCTGTAGATCTTGGACATCAGCAGGGGTAGACAATAGAGATTCAGGGGTTGAAGTAGGTTGAGCTTGTTCCTCTGCTGTGTGAGTATCAGCAGGGATTTGGATATCAGTGTTTGAGTGGTCAGATGGGTTGGAGTCATCAGAAGGGTTGAAGGATGCAATCGGGGCTATTAACATGGGAGTAGGAAGCCTCGATTTCTTGGACTTTTTGTTGGAAGAAGAATTATTCTTCTTTCTCTTCTGACCCTTTGACAATTTAGAAGGAGTAAAAGAGGGAGAGGGTTTAGAGGTACCTGCCTTCTTCAAGGGAGAGGCAGTGGGAGTGGCATCTGAATCAGATGGGGAGATGAGCCCAGATCTGATTAGATATCGTCTTTGTGCTAAGGTCTGATTGTCATCATCATCATCCTCAGCAACCTTCTTCTGAGCCTCTTCTTTGGTTGGCTCCTCTTCTTCTTCAGCAGAGTCATGATCAGACTCTTGTGCTGCCTTCTCAGCCAACAGCTTCCTCTTTTCTTCTTTTAACCTTTCTGCCTCAGCAAGAGCTTCCTTTCTCAAATAATATTTGGAGATGTGAAAGGTCTTATGAGGTCCCATCTTGTACTTCTTTGGGAGAATATCTGGAAGGATGATGCTCAGCTTGTTGACAAAGCTGACTGTAGCTGCTACCTTCCATACCTTCGATTGTAAGTCCAAAGTGACTTTCTTTGCCTCAAGAGCAATTCTTTCTAAGAATAGTCCTTGCCAGTCTCCATCGATCTGATCCCAGATTGCAGCCATTACTCGAACCTTTAAAGTAGTAACAGCATCATGACTGAATGTGTTACCAAGTAACATCTTTCCTGCAATATCCAACAAGGTTTGGAATTTTGGTTCAAGTTGGGATTTCTTTAGCCCAGTTGCATCAGTAGCCTTGATTCTTCCACCAGTAAACATCTCCATATACTCCTTTTCTCTATTCATGATGTAGTTGGAAATATTTATTTTCCCCCTTGACAGGCCAAACAATTCCTGAAGAATTTCCCTTGTAACCTTGACTTTGTGTCCATTCATGACACTTTCGACATGAGAACCCTTCATCACGGCGTTTGCATAGAATGTCAGAACGTCTTGTTCATAGACATTAGTTGGAGCTGCTTCCAGAAAGTCTCTGAGTTTAAGATTGACGCACCGAAGCAATATCTCCTTGTTCTCATCTGAGTGTTTGCCTTTGAAAAACAGAGCATTCTCCGTAAAAATCTTCCCTTCCTTGGACCACTTTGCAGCATCCAAGGTGCCAGTATTCTTGGTTTTCTCGTCGTAAATTTCAATGATTGCCATAGTAGAGTCTGAGTGTTAGAGTTTGAAGGCTTGAAAGAAATTTGCAGAACGAGAGAGAGTAATGTGATTAATTGAGTAATATGAGCGACAGGGTTTGGGAGAGGTTTTAGGGGTGTGAATATATACTCCAGAAAATTTGATCTAACGGTCAGATTTGTGTTTGAATTTGGAGTAGAGCCCAAGATTTCCTTCTTTGATTTCTTAAATTTGCCGGCTGGTTATGCCATTTGGCAATTGTTGATTTGTTGGCAATATGGTACTTGAGTATTAATGACATCATTACCAAAAATAGCCGTTGAGACTAATTTATGGTAAGAATTGATCATCAAGGCCGTTTTCTATAAGAAAATTGCATTCCTTATATAAGCCAATTTGTTTAATTACATTCAGGAATAAATCTAGAATGAATTACATGATCAAGACTAGTCATTATACTCTAAATTTGTGTGATTTGAACAGCAGAGTGAGGTCTTCTGAGTTCTTCAAGATGTCTGCTGATTGTCTTTGAAAAGTCTTCTGGTCAGCTGAGTTGGTCTTCTGATCAGCTGAGTAGAGGAAACGGTGTTTGCTGTGATGATCCAACCTGGATGGATCCTTCCAGCTTTATTGTGAGTGATGATCCAACCTGGTTTGATGGATCTTTCAACTCCTTCTTTAAATCAAGTGGAGCTAGTCTAGACATAGTCCCACTGATTTAAATGTTTCTCACCATCGGATGTTCCTCATCATCAGATGGGATGTGGCATCTAATGTGCTCTTGTTGAATTTCTTCGCTTCTCTTGAAGGGGAAGGAAGGTTGAGGGGTGCTTCAATGGAGTTGAAGAGAGGGCCATGGACTCAGCCTTCATGTTCTGTTTAGACACAGTAGCTTTGCATAACAAGCTTTCCATGTAGAACTTCCTTCTGGAGAAGAAGCTCTGCTTGCTTGCTACTTTGTCCTCTGCATCTCTTCCTCCTTTAGCTTTCAACAAGAACGTCTCTTCTTCCTTTAGCTTTCATGAACATACTTATGTTGAGTAAGCCATGTATATGGATCTGCATCATCTTCATTTTCTGGACAAATCTTCATCTCCTTCACCCAAGATTTTGGTTGAAGAATGATCTCCATTCCATCTCTTCTTTCAATTGTCTCCATACCTGAAATAAGAAAAGTGTTAGATGTTTTGTGTTCTTAGGTGTTCTCATAACTTCTCCTTTTATAGGGGTAGAAATGAGGTAGTGGAGAGAAAAATGACAAAACTATAGAGGTGATAGGTCTGAATTTCTGAAAAGTGATTTCTTAAGATTAGCAGTGAGTTTCTTGATCCAAGGATGCACATTTAAAGATATTCAGACTTTATCTAATGGAATGCAGAAATTATAAATTTTGACCATGAGTTATTTGAAATCCGTACTGTGCATGCATACTGTTGAGTCGGTGAGGATGGTGTATTAATCCAGCCAAGTATGACTCAGTAGTATACTGTATTTATGTATATGAATAAAGTATTTTATGAAGAATAGTTTATTAACATACATAGTTATACATTACTTAGAGTAAAGAGATCAAATAACTTTGTTCAAGTCTGCTATATATATATATGTATATGTATACTATGCAATGCAGATTTTAGAGTATTTCATCAAGGATTCTTAAGGTATCATTGATTCCCCCTTGATTAGATAACTCTATGTTTTCCCTCAGCTCTATCTGTCTTCATTGGGAAAGAACTTACCTGAAGATGAGGGTGTCTATTCACCTCATCTGATTCTCCTAGTCTGCTGCACTTGGGTCAGCTGAGGTTTTCAGCTGATCTTTCCTTCTTCATGTGCTTGGGTCCAGGAGTCCTAAGCTGTAACATAAGGTCTTGAACCTTTCTTCAGCTAGGGGCTTAGTCAAGATGTCTGCTCTTTGGATATCTGTGTGAATTTTCTCCATCTTGATGTCCTTCTTTTCAAGGTGATCTCTTATGAAGTGGTGTCGAATGTCGACATGCTTGCACCTTGTGTGGAGGACTGGATTTTGAGTGATGGCAATGGCGCTGCTGCTATCACAATAAATAGGGACTTCTCTTGCCTCTACATTGTAATCCTTGAGTTGTTGAACTAGCCAGAGCAGCTGACTACAACAACTACCAGCTGCCAAGTATTCTGCTTCAGTGGTGGAGGTTGCAACTGAGGTTTGCTTCTTAGAGAACCATGATATCAGCTTGTTTCCTAGAAATTGACAGGTTCCTGATGTGGACTTCCTATCAATTCTGCATCCTCCATAGTCTGAGTCAGAATAGCCACTCAATTCTAGATTGTCATCAGCAGGGTACCATAGTCCTAGGTTGACTGTTCCTTTTAGGTACTTGAGAATCTTCCTTGCTGCTTCTAGATGACTTTGCTTTGGGTTTGCTTGAAACCTAGCACATACTCCTACAGCAAATGTTATGTCTGGTCTGCTAGCTGTAAGATATAGTAGAGATCCAATCAGTGCTCTATATTCAGCTTGATCAACTGCCTGTCCAGACTCATCTGGTTCCATTTTGAAAGATGTCATCATTGGAATCCTTGCAGTCTTGCTTTGTAGAGCTTTGAATCTTTCTAATAGACTTTTGGTATACTTGGACTGGTTGATGAAGATCCCTTCTGAACTCTGCTTGACTTGAAGTCTTAGGAAATAATTCATCTCACCCATCATGCTCATTTCGAATTTTCCTTGCATAAGTTCAGAGAACTTCTTGCACATTTCTTGATTTGGTGATCCAAATATAATGTCATCTACATATATTTGTACCATTAAAATGTCTTCTCCTTCTTGTATTCTGAAGAGAGTTCTATCAATTTTGCCTTTTGTATATCCATTGTCAAGTAGGAATTGTGACAATGTGTCATACCAAGCTCTAGGGGCTTGTTTTAGACCATAGAGAGCCTTCTTCAGTCGATATACTTGATCACCTTTTTCAAATCCTGGAGGCTGCTCTACATATACTTCTTCTATCAGAATACCATTTAGAAAAGCACTCTTGACATCCATTTGATATACCTTGAAGCCCATATATGATGCATAAGCTAGAAATAGTCGAATGGCTTCTAATCTGGCTACTGGTGCAAAAGTTTCATCATAGTCAATCCCTTCAGATTGTGAATATCCTTTTGCAACTAGCCTTGCCTTATTTCTAGTTATCACATCATTTTCGTCCTTCTTGTTCTTGAATACCCACTTTGTTCCTACTACATTGTGGTTTTCAGGACGATCTACCAATTCCCAGACTTCATTTCTTTCGAATTGGTTTAGTTCTTCTTGCATAGCAGTGATCCAATTGCTATCTGTCATTGCTTCTTCTATGTCAGCTGGTTCAATGTTGGAGAGGAAAGCACACCAGCAGAACATAGATGATTGAGAATTCTGATTCAGTTGTCTTCTTGTCTTGACACCTGATTCTGCTCCTCCTAAGATGAGGTTTGATGGATGGTTGTTCCTCCATGTACGCCTCACTGGAGTATCTGCATTGGATGAGTTTGGATCCTCATCTGATCTAGTGCCATCAGGAGGGTTGACTTGATTAGGTCGATCTCGTCTGTACCTTGAGTGTCAAAGAGATCATTCCCCCTGGCATTTGGGATTGATGCATCTTGATTCTGGTCAGCTTGTCCTACTTGAGTTTGAGATCTAGTGACAGGTCTATGAGGCTTATCTTCCTCTGGTTCTTCAGGGAAAGGTTCATTGACTTCAATGAACTCATCTGGTTTGGACTTGATCACTAGATGTCTCATCTGATCTGCAGCTGAGTTTGTTTCTACTGCATTCTTTTCACACGATTCATCAAAAACAACATGAGGTGTTTCTTCCACAAGAAGGGTTCGTTTGTTGAGTACTCTAAATGCTTTGCTAGTTGAGGAGTATCCTAAGAATATCCCCTCATCTGCTTTGGCATCAAAAGCATTCAACTTACTCTTCCCATTGTTGTGAATGAAACACTTACAACCAAATATATGAAAGTAAGATACTCTAGGTTTTCTTCCTTTCCACAGTTCATATGGAGTTTTCTCATGTATTTTATGAATACCTGACCTGTTCTGAGTGTGACAAGCTGTGTTGATGGCTTCTGCCCATAGCTTCTTGGGAGTAGAAAATTCAGCAAGGAGTGTTCTGGCTGCTTCTTTGAGTGTTCTGACTCTTCTTTCAGCTACACCATTCTGTTGTGGTGTTCTTGCTGCACTTGTCTCATGCTGAATACCATTAGAAGTACAATAGGCAATTATATAAGAGTTAATAAATTCAGTGCCTTTGTCACTTCTAATTTTCACGATTGGTTCTCCTTTCTCTACTTGGATCCTCTTCAATAGTTCAGGGAGCTTCTGCTGTGTTTCACTCTTCTTGTATAGGAAGGTAACCCAAGTAAACTTGGAATAATCATCTACAACAATAAGAGTGTACTTCCTCCCTGTTAAAGTGGTTGGAGTGATTGGTCCAAAGAGATCCATGTGAAGCAATTCAAGAACTCTGCTGGTTGATGCTGTCTTCTTGGTCTTGAAGGAGACCTTTGTTTGCTTTCCTTGTTGACATGCATCACAAACCTGATCTTTACAGTAGAGTTCATTAGGCAGACCATCAACTAAGGGTTCCCTTGCTAACTTGTTCATAGTCTTAAAGTTCAGATGGCTAAGACGTTTGTGCCATAGCCAGCTGACATTTTTAGGGCTCTTCACAAGCAGGCATGTATCCTTAGGACAGCTGTTCCAATTTGCAAGATACATACTTCCCTTTCTAGATCCTGTTAGAAGGTTTTGTTTTGTTCTTTTATCACTTATGAGACATTCATCTTTAGAGAATTTAACTGAATAACCAGTGTCACAAAAATGAGAAACAGATAATAAATTAAACTTAAGACCTTCTACATATGATACATCATGTACCTCAATGTCACCATTTTTAAGGGTGCCATATCCTTTTGTGCTACCGTGCGCGTTATCACCAAAGAAAACTTTTGGACCTTTCTTCTCTATGTAGTTGGTCAGCAGGGTTTTGGTTCCTGTCATGTGAGTTGAGCATCCACTATCTATGTACCAAGTTTCTCCTGCTAGACCTCCTCTTCTGTATAGGTCCTTCCTTTCCTGCAAGAAAAGTTAAGTTTTAGGTACCCATTTTGTTTTGGGTCCTTGGGTGTTAGTACTACCCTTGGGAACCCACATATACATTGGTCGTTTAAACAACCTTGAACATTTGAGTTGTTTCCCTCGGGCATCACAGAACCAAATCTTACCAGTCAGCACCTTGGACTGATCTGATTTGTTCTTGGTGTCAGCTAAGTAGTAGTCAAATGGTTTCCCTTTATAGGAGTGTACATACATGATCTTTTGACTAGTTACATTCGGCCTGGGTGCATTAGCTGGTCGATGCACACGATTATATGGACCATACTCTTCTGTTCTCACAATATCATAAGAGATAGGGGGTGCAAAGAGAACAGATTTGTTTGAAGAAGATTTCTTCTTCTTGGCTGGAGCAGCATACAGCTGAGACTGTCTCACCCGAGATGGTCTAGGCTGTTTGCTGTTCCTCTGTACAGGCTTGGGGTTAGCTTGTCCTTTACCATTTTTGGTTTTGGGATAGTTAGCCTTAGCTGGTACAGATGCCTTTTGGTTCATATTGAGTTCATTGTGTTTAGAACACTCACCCTGTTCATGTGTCTGAGTAGTGCACTTGTTAGGTGTACTACCCCCAGCTGGAGAGGATGTTGATGGATTAAGTTCATAGCCTAAACCCATCTTATTGCCATTTGATCTATAATATTCAGAGATACTTTCAATAGTAGTCGAAGCTTTATTGAATTCTGATATCTTTTGATCTAGGCATTCCTTCTCCTTTTCTAAGAGCTTATGTGTTTGGAAGAGATCATCGAACTTAGATTGAAGTATACGAAATTCTTTGGTTTCTAAGGCTTGAGTTTCTAACATCCCCTCATACAACTGAGTTGTTGTGGTATTTTCTTCCTTAAGAAGTTCCACTTCTTTGGTCAACCTTTCATTCATGGTGACTAACTCAGGGGTGTTATCAAACTTTACCTTTTTCAACCTAGCAATTTCTTTCCTTAAATCCTTATTCTCCTCTTCCACTTCTATAAAGGCTCTAGTGGCAATATCCAGATCACCTTTTACCTTTCTTAAAGATTGATAATAGGTGTCTTCTGATTCGCCTTCAGATGAGTTTATGTCATCTGTTTGTGAGAAAATAGGTGAATGGAAAGTAGTAGTATAAGAGTTTACCTCATTTTCTCCTATGGCCATCATAGCTAGGTCGTCTGAATCATCTGAAAAGATTTGATCGTCTGGTGACGTAGGGAGTTCATCACTTTGGTATTCAGATTCTTCAGTCACCATTGCCTTTTTGTCTGAGGTTCTTCTTGGCCTTCTTTCTTTCTTGTCATCCAAATCCAGCTCAGGACATTCATAGACATAGTGTCCTGGTTTGCCACAGTTGAAGCAAGATCCAGGTTTCTGATTTGAGTTGCCTCTCCTTGGAGGAGTGGCATCTGTTCTTCTAGATCCTCGGCTGTCAGATGACTCCACATCCTTTCTAGGATGTCTTTCTGGTGTTCTTTCTCTGGAACCTCTGGAAGGTGAACTTGCTCTTCTATCTTTGTAGTTTCTATAGAATTTTCTATATTTACTGTTGAGGGTGTTCATCCTTTCAAATCTCTTGATCATAAGTGCCATTTGCTCTTTCAGGCTCATGTCTGATCCTTCACAGTCTTCTGTTTTCAGAGAGGTCTTGCCAGATGAGGTGCTTGCAGCTTTTGTATTGGCTGCCTTGAAGGCTACAGTCTTGGAGGTAGATGGGGTTGCAGTTGGCTCATCACTTCCTGAGTTCTCTTCTCTTTCAAGATCATATTCATGGGCTTTCAGGTTCTGAAATAGAGTTTGTGCAGACCACTTCTTGATATCTTGAGTATCTTTGATGATGGTCTTCTTGAGTCTCCATTTCTTGGTTAGAGAATCTAAGATCTTTAGATTTTTCTCTCTATTTGTGTATTTCTTGCCCAGAGATTCTATCTCATTGATGATCTTGGTAAATCTGTTGTCTAACTGATCAATAGACTCTTCTGGTTGCATCTTGAAGTGTTCGAACTTCTTGACTGCTGTAGACAACTTGGATTCTTTGATCAGCTCAGTTCCTTCACAAAGAAGTGCCAATGCCTCCCACATCTCTCTGGCTGACTCACAATGGATTACCTTTGCAATGTACTCATTTGGAAGAGTTTGCATTATGTAATCTTGAGCAATGCTATCAAGATTTGATTGCTTCATCTCTTCTGGTGTGAGGTCCTTCATGGGCTTGGGAACCAGTTCTCCAACTGGGACTTCTGGATCACCATTTGCAGTGTTGACTGTCATGATGGTGATCGGGCCTTCGGTGATTACAGACCACATCTTGTAGTGGACTGATGTGAGATTCTTCCTCATCCTGATCTTCCAGTAATCATAATCCTCCACTGAAAACTTAGGCAACTTACGCATATTAGCACTCATGCTGTATGAGTTTTCGAAAACAAGTTTTTCAAAAAAAAGATCTGTTCAAGAGGACTACAGAGAGACTCCCTCAAGTCTTCTGATAATCTAGAGACAGTAGTCCGTTAGAACCACTGCTCTGATACCACTTGTTGATACCGTTAGAAAGTCTTTTAACAAAGAGGGATAAAGAAATTTCTAAACTCAAAGAAAGACTATAAGTGTCTGTTCTTGATTTTAAGAAATAGTCTTATGAAAACCCTCTAACAAATGAAAAGTTTTTTAAGATATCTTCTGAAACTGAGAAACTTAATCACATAATTAATTCTCCGAATTTTGAAAACTCTGACTTAAGAGAATCCATTACCAAGCTCGAAGGTATTCTGACAAGAAAAGATGGTGAAATGTCTAAACTTGAAGACAGGTTAAAAGAAGAAAAGATGGTTAAAAGAAGCCTCATTGAGCTTTAAAAAATTCTATGAAGGAAAGATGAAACTAGAAAAGTCTCTAATGACAAACAACTCAAGGAAAACAGGTATTGGCTATTAAGGTAAAAACACCAAATTTTCTGAAAATAAGAAACCTACTGTATTTGTGAAAGCTGAAGTGAATAACAATCCTAATGTTTTGCTAAGACTCAGATCAGTGTAAAAGATGTGGTTTGCCATTACTGTTTTAAAAAGGGTCATAAAAGTCCTCAATGTTTGAAGAAGAAAAATCATCTGAAAACTTTTGTATTGCCTGAAATGACACAACAATCAAAATAACATGGACTTAAATACGTGTGGATTACAAAAGAAAATGCTTCTTGCAATGTTGTTCATATGTCTCTAAAAGCATGTATTCCTGGATTATGGTACTTTGACAGTGACTGTTCTAAACATATGACATGTCAAATTGATTGTTTAACTGATTATACAGCTTATGATGGTGGTAAATGTTAATTGAATCTAAACTTACATGTAATAATGCTAAACTTGATGAGAGCACTTTGTGGCATCACAAACTTGGACATACTAATTACAGACAGACTAAAAAACTGATAAGATTGTAAGTTTTTAAAGGTTTACCAAATCTGAGATTTTCAGATAAAAAAGTATGTGGACCTTGTCAAAAAGACAAACAAGTAAAAGTGTCTCACAAAATGTTGGGACATTGTTCAACTAAACATTGTTTCGAATTGCTTCACATGGATCTTATGGGTCCTATGGAAACATAAAGTATTGGAGGTAAAATATATTCTTTAGTTGTGGCTGATGACTACTCTAGATTCACATGGATTGAATTCTTAAAAGATAAATCTGAAACTTTCTCCATTTTTAAAGTTTTGTACAAAAGATTCAAAAATGTTTTTAACTCTAAAGTGTGCAGAATCAGGTCTGATCATGGAAGAGAATTTGAAAATAGTTTTTTTACTGAGTTTTATGAATCAAAATGGATAATATAAGAGTTTTCATCACCTAAAACTTCTCAACAAAATAGCATAGCTGAAAGGAAAAATAGAACTCTTCTAGAAATGGTTAGAGTCATGTTATGTTCTAAGAATCTTTCTAAAAAGTTTTGGGTTGAAGCTCTAAACATTGTTTGTCATATTTCTAATAGAGTCTATATTAGAACAGATTCTACTAGAACTCCTTATGAAATTCTGAAAAATAGGAAGCCTAATCTCAAATATTTTCATGTCTTTGGTTGTGTTTGTTACATCTTAGATGACAGGAACCAGTTACACAAGTTTGATTCAAAGAGTGACAAAGGGTTCTTTCTTGGTTACTCTAGGAATAGCAAAGCCTACAGAATCTACAACTTTAGGACTGACACTGTACAAGAATCAGTAAATGTTGTTTTTCATGATGATACAAGCATTACAGGAAAAAACATTGAAGATGAAGACATTTCAGATTTGATTGATGTTCCAATCAACACTGAAAAAGTTGAACAGGTTCAGAATGTTGAGAAGAATGATGACACACCAGAGGAATCATCTGATAATATAAATCCCGAGAATCTGTACAATCAATAGAAAACACCTTCCATAAGGATTCACAAGTATCACCCACATGATCAAATCATTGGTGAACAATCCACAGGTGTTCAAACCAGAAGAAGGATGGGTATGAACTCAAAGGATGTGGTAAGGTATATTTGTATGTCATATGTGCAGTAAGGTAAATCATAAATGTTATCACTCTATGATTGAACCTAAAACTGTTAAAGAAGCATTAGATGATGAAAATTGGGTTGAAGCCATGCATGAAGAATTAAATCAGTTTGTTATGAATGATGTTTGGACTCTAGTTCCTAGGCTAGATCATATAAATGTTATAGGAATTAAATGGATCTTTAAAAACAAAACTGATGAGATGGGAAACATTATTAGAAACAAAGCTAGATTGGTTGTTTAAGGTTATACACATGTAGAAGGTGTAGACTTTGATGAAACATTTGCTCATGTTGCTTGAATAGAATCCATTAGACTCTTACTAGCCATTGCATGCTATATTGATATAAAACTGCACCAAATGGATGTTAAAACTGCTTTCATAAATGGCATTCTCATGGAAGAAGCTTATGTTGAACAACCAAAAGGTTTTGAAAACCCTGAGTTTCCTGATCATGTCTTTAAACTGAAAAAGGCTCCATATGGCTTGAAACAAGCACCTAGAGCATGGTATGAAAGACCAACTGATTTTTTATTGAATTTGGATTTGTAAGAGGAGATGCAGACAGAACACTGTTTATTAAACATGAGAAAAATGCTATTATGATTGCTCAAATCTATGTTGATGATTTAGTATTTGGTTCTACATGTGACAATATGCTCAAACTGTTTGTGAATGAAATGACATCTACATTTGAAATGTCCATGGTTGGTGACTTAAATTACTTCTTAAGACTTCAAATTAAACAGCAGAAATATGGTATTTTCATCTCACAAAGCAAGTATGCTAGAAATCTAGTGAAAAGGTTTGGTTTAGAGAATGTTAAACATATAAAGACACCTATGTGATCAACTCAAAAACTGAGTAAAGATAATGTTGGCCAGAATGTTGACCCAATATTATACAGATCAATGATAGGCAAACTTCTTTATTTATGCTCTAGTAGGCCTGATATTATGTTCAGTGTATGTATATTTGCTAGATACCAATCTAACCCTAAAGAATCACACATGAATGATGTCAAAAAAATCATTAAGTATGTTGCAGGAACATGTGATCTAGGTATTTGGTATAAAAAAGATACAAATTGTACCATGATTAGGTATAGTGATGAAGATTGGGCAGGTGATTGTGATGACAGAAAAAGCACAAGTGGTGGTTGCTTTTATATTGGAAATAACTTGATCTCTTGGCACAACAGAAAATAAAACTATGTGTCTCAATCCACAACTGAATCAGAATACATTGCAACAGGGAGTTATTGTACTCAATTATTATGGTTGTAAAAAATGTTTCATGATTATGGCTTAACTAGTGATGTATTGACTATGTACTGTGATAATACAAGTGCTATAAATATTTCTAAAATCCAGTGCAACATTCATTAACAAAGCATATAAGTATTAGACATCATTTTATTAGAGATCTTGTTGAAAAGGAAGTTGTTAAGTTGGAGTATATTTCTACTGAAAAACAATTGGCTGATATATTCACTAAAGCTCTTGATGACAAAAGGTTTTCATCCCTTCGAAAATCTCTTTGTTTGTGTAATATCTGAAAATATGATCAACGGTGTTGTATCAAATGCGGTAGCATTTGAGACAACACTAAGATATGTCTCTTATTTGTTACCTTGGTATAACTTTCGTAATTATTGAATTAATGTAATTCCTTATGATTTGTTTTGGATTTTGAGTGACTTGTGAAAAATACTAAAAGAGTCTATACACCTCAAAATACTGAAAAAGAAAATCACATATTAGATGCTTTATAAATCACTAAGTAACTATGGGACATGGAGCTCACTACTATAATGATCTCTTTTCAAAAGGTAATATAAATTGCATCAATATATTCACAAATCTATTGAGTAACTATGAAGCACGGAGTTCGCTACTACGATGCACTCTTTTCAAAAGATGGATCAATGTGAAGTGTGATACAAAGAAAAGAAAATAGTGCAAAATATATGATGCAAAATCATGAAAAAACTGTGTTGAGGTGTTTAGAATGCCAACAATAGTCACAACACTTGTATACTCAGATTCAAATCTCGATTATTTAGGAATTTTTTATTTTTTATAATTATTAACGTTATTCTCTGAAATAAATAATTTGACTAAGTCTTATTTTAATTTATGTTCAGTTATTATATATATTTCGTGATTATTTGTTTTTTTCGGAGTATTTTTATTCCATCTTCACACGATCTATTAGTGGGGAAGTTAATCCCACTACTTCACTCTCAAAGTCCTAGATTCGTAAACTTCCTCTCTTCCTTCAATTTTCCATATAAATGAGTCTCCATGGAAGTTTTGCAAAATACATTACAAGCTTTATTAATTCTATTAAGCACGGTAATTTTTCTGAATTAATTATAGCACTTGTTATTTTTTGCAGGGAATGTCACACCACTTAAGGGCTCAATTTAAATTATTTTAGCTTGCAGAATTTGAAAGACTTTCTTGTTGCTTAATGCTTGTCTTGATTTGTGTGTACAACTTCTAATATGTCAAAGAATACTCAAGACTCAGCTGCACAATCGACCTCGAGCCCAAGCAAAACCTCTCTAACTTCAAACCCTCTCAATTTTCTCGTTGAAATGGCATCATCCAACACCTCAAACAAGTATCACTCTCCAAATTCACCCTCTTTCACTGTTGGAACCATAGATTTTCCATACCAAGATGCTCAACCTTCCACCGATTTGATACCTCTTCAAATCGTGCCATACAAGTCCATTGGACATTCACTCTGAAATCGCGAATGCCAATGCCGAAGCCTCTACTTCAAATCCCTCTTCTAACCCTCAAAATGAGCAATAATCTAAAGCCCCCACTCCTTAAACTGCTCCGTAAATCTCCACTTTCAATTAGGCACCCCATTCGAAACCTTGAAGGATGCCTACGAAGCCCTAAGTCACAAAATAGCGCACCCTGTTATTGTGCTTGAAGGAGAAACCTTAGATAATGCTATGTTCAAGGGTGATGCTCCACCAACTCAAGATGTGGACATGCAAGATAGGTTGGACTCTTCAGTTGAGGAAGTGCTTGCTGCAAAATTCGAAAGACACAAGCAGAAAAAGGGCAAAAAGAAAGTTATTGTACCTGCTGCAAGGAAATGGCCCGGTGGGAAGAGAAAGTCCCAAAGAAATCTTGGCAAAATTGTGGACTACTCTGGAAAAGGAAAGAAGCCAAGAACTAATGGCAATGCTTCTAAATCGACTGTAGTTTCTGATTCTGAACCAGAAGCAGAAACATAGCAAGAACAAGTACCAATCCAAGAGGAGGTGAATGAGGCTAATGTGGATGAAGTGGCAGAAGATCTTGAAGAACAGCAAGAGGAAAGTGATTATACACCAAGGGTTCGGACCAAGAGATCAAAAAGGCGCCGAGAGACCGCTAGTGTTGCCTCTCCGATGGCAACACCCGAGCCTTCTGACCCTGATTCATCATCAAGTTCCACTGAAGATGAAAATGAGGTATTGTTCTCTTCTGATGATATAAACGGTGATTCTGATGAACATTATCGTGACAATACTAGCATCCACTGACCAAAAAAAAAATGACAATACTAGCATCCAGTATAGAACCATAAGAAATAGGCAAATCATGAGTGAAAGACTGATTAAAGTGCCTGATTTTGAGGAAATGAACTTGTTAGATTAGTTTAGAGAAAGGTCTTTTGTTGAATGCTCTGCAATTTGCCTGCCCTTACATTGTTGATTGGATTTATGAGTTATATGCTAATGTGACTGAACATTTTGGTGATCCTAACTCTACTAGGTATGGTCAAATTTGGTTTAGAGGAAATATAGGATCATGATTACTCCTAGAATGATAAATATCATGCTTAAAACAAAGATAATGGAGGATCCAGTAGTCAATGATCATGATGTCATGATAAGTATACTGACATGGGGAGTAATCACCAAATGGAGACAAAGAATCCTTGCCTCTAAGTTAACAAGTTTGTACTATGTATTGCATAAATTGGTCTGCTTTAATTGGTTGCCTACAACAAACAACACTACCCTCACACTATAACAGGCTGTACTTATGTACAAAATAGGTCATTTGAAGAGATTTAACCTAGGACAGTTTATCTTCAATAACATTATGACATTCAAGTGTGATATGTCTGGTAGGGGTATACTTCCATACCCTTGTTTGTCGTAAAAATTTCTAGTAGACAAAGCTTTTGAAAGGTCAGACAAGGAGGTGATCAGTAATTACATCCATGGGTACAGCATATCCAATCAGTTCAGAGTTGCAAGAGATAGGGTTGTGGACCTTCCTCTCAGAAGGAATGATGAAGATGTAGGCCCTAGTTCAGTTCTGTTGGTCCTTGGTGGAGTATAACACAAGTGTATGGGGGGGGGGAATGCACTTGTGTATGCAAATTCTTTTCTTTTTGACAAACTGGTCTTATCAGGCAAGTTGTCTCACAACTAGCCTGAGTGAGAACTTTGATAAATATCTAGCCTGTCCTACTGATTACTATTGAGTGATCAGTTGGCTAAAAGAGATACTCCAATTTAATTTCTGAAAAATACAGTTATCAGGGACTTTGTCCAAAACAGTTTTTCTTAACTTACTAAATTTTGCTCTTTAAAATATGTTGGAATGTAAGTAAATAAAGAGTGCAGTAAGTAAATGGCACACAAGTTTATAGTGGTTCAGAGACTCAAGCTCCTACATCCACTTTCCCTGATTGAACAGGATAATTCCTTCACAATGGAATTAGCTTGTTTTATAGTGCCAAGGTGCACTGATCAACAACACTCTCTTAGTGTTTTGATCCCTAGGATAAACTTGAGTCCTAGTGCTCAATCTCTCTGAGTTAAGGCTGTGATTCACAATAACAGTCCTTAACTCCTCACTTCTACAACAAACTCTTTCTTCACTAAATGAGATAGGGTTTGAGGTTTGGTTCCAACTAATAGAGATATCCTTTACAATAAGAACAGTGTAAAGGCTTAGGATATCTCAATGCTAAGCTTTGGATATTCTACAAAGATTGGCTTAGCTTGATGAAGTGATTCAGGAAACTTGGGATTCTAGAGAACAGCTTGGTTTCCTTTGAAAGCTTGATGATAGTTTGATAGCTTGTAGTTGGATCTTTGAATCCCTTGATCACTTCTGTATTTATAGACAAATTTGAGCAGCTAACCGTTGGAGGGATAGCAATTCAAATATGTCTATTTGCAGCACCATTGAAACGGCTATGAAGCTTGGCATCCTTTTATCCACTGTGTAAAAGGGGTCTTCAATGGTTGCTTGAATGAATGTGTTGACTTCTGAAAAATGCGGCTGAGAAGACTTGTGTCAGATTCCAAATATGCACATTTTCCAAGGTTGATTTGTGGCAAACTCTACACTCAATCAACGGTCAGATGGGACAAGCTCCCTGAACATTCCTGCTGCAGTTTAGAATGTTCCAACATTCATTCAATGCTTCATTCTTTAATGCTCTAAGTCTTTAATGCTTGGTTCAGGCATGATTGACAATAAATGCTTCATTGAATGTGTCTTTTGTGGGTTTTGACATTCAATGTTCTTGATCATTTGTACCTCAACTGTCTTGATCATTTGCATTTATTAGCATTGCTTTACTGCTCTTGATCTCTTCAGCTAAGTTGTCCACTTGGTTAGTCTTTCTTGAAAGTTCAGCAACTTTGTCCTATAGACTTATCAAGCTGCCTAACATTCCAGCTTTGGACAACTATCCTGAATACTAAAATCTCACAACATTCCTGAGATTTTTCACTTAGGCAATCTACATATTCAAGTGTACTGAGACAACTTGCCTGAACTAGACTTGAACTTATCTCAACTAATCTGAACATCATCAATCAGGGGTTTTGGTATCTAAATCAAAATCATTTTATTCCCAACAATTTCCCCTTTTTTGAAGATGCCAAGACCTATTACAAAGGGAACTTGACTTATACTATACTTTACCTTCAGGGAGAGTGAACTGGTCAACTTGCCTGAAAGAAACTGTTAGCACAATAAATCAAGTAAGATATGTCATGATAGGTTAGTTGAGATAATGAGTTGTTATCTCTTGATAGAAACATAGTGATCCTTTTATATAAGTGATAGAGCATTACAGAGCTGAAAATTAAAAAGGACTCACTAGTCTAGAACTGCAAAATAACATAAAAAAAAATCATAACAGCAAATAGGAAAGAAGTGGACTTATCCATCAAAGAGTTCCATCATTTTGAGGAGCAATGCCATACTGAGCCCATACTCTTTTCTTCAGTTCCCAGATCTCTTTGTTGGTTCCTTTAGGGCCAGGCTTCAACTTCAAGTTCCCATTGAACTTAGGAGGCATGTACAGAATGGGACCAGGGGCCTTGAATTCAACTCTGGCCATCTCAGCTGCTGCAAACAGCTTTTGGTAGAGGTCCCTATGGTTCTCAAACATAAAATGCACAAAGACTTCATCTACACTCTCTTTAAGCCACTTTCCAATGACATAAAAGTCATATACAAAACTTCTCTTGGCCTCCTCCCATGCATCATTCAGTGAGATTGGAACCCACTTATCATGGTGAGGGTACTGAGTGTCCCATCTTTGCAGCATTTGAGGTTTAAGTCTTCTGTAAGAGGCCCTCCTTCTTGGAGCTTTGAAGTTTGCCCTCCTTCCATCTCTTGCCTTGTTGGCCTCAACCAACTGATCCATTCTCTCTTTAGCTCTTAGAAGAGCTAGCTTCTCCTGTGTCTCTGGATCCTTTCCAAATCCTTCTTCAAACAGCTTGGAAGGATCATCAGCAAGCTTGGGCAAAACAACTTCAGGCTCTCTGTCCTGTACCTCCTCTTCAACTTCTTCTTCAATGGCAGGAAGCTTGGCTGCTTACTTCAATCTCTTTGATTGCCTTACTGGAGTAGATTCTTCAGACTGAAATTCTGAAGGCAAAGTCAGGCTGGTTGGGAATTCATTGAAGGCTTGCAATTCCTTCCTTTTTCTTTCAGATGACCTTGTCACCTTCCCCCTTACTTCAGCAACCTTCTCTTTGGGTTCAAGTCCTGCTGACTCACCACCAGGCCTTTATTGCTTCCTTGTCTGACTCTCCATTGCAGACATCATGGACTCTTTAACAGCAATTTGAATCTGCTCTTCCTCAGTCAAGTTCTCAATGTTCATTGGTCCTTTGCCTTTCCCAATGTCTTCTACTGCCTCTTCCTCAATCTCAGGGACCTTCTCCTTTCCCTTAGGTTCACCAATCATCAAGGTTCCCTTTGCCCTTGCTCTCTCTCTTTCCCCCTTTTTGGCATTATCAAAACACTGGGGCTTTAATTCACTCATAGTGACAGAGAGATGTGAGTGAGCATGAGTGAGGGACTTCAACTCCTGCAGTAGATAAACATTTTCATCGTGGATGCTTTGCATCTTGTCATCTGCCATGCTCAAGAATGTGTGAACAAGTTTCATCTTTTGAGTAACAATTGCATCCAATGTGGCTTTCAGTGATTGATCAAGTTTGGCCTGAAGTTGTTCAGTGAGGTTGGCCACAACTTGATCAGACACTTTGGCCATAAGTTCAACAGTGAACTTCTCTGCAGCCTCTTTCACCATTGCAGCTTTCAATTCTTCAGCTTTCTTTCTTTGTACAGCAGTCCTTTGCCTTAATGCATCTTTGATTGTCCTTCTCAAGGCTCTCACATTATGCTTGTACAGATCTTTGAGGCCTTGCTGCTCTTTCTGCACAGATTTTGTGAACTTGACCATCTCCTCCTTTGCCTTTGTTACCTCTGTTGAAACTGTTTGCAGTCCAGTTTCAACACCACAAATCCTTGCATCCAGTGTTGGCAAGATTACTTCCTCTGAGCTAGTTAGCCTCATCTCCACAGAGGCTAGAGTCTTTCCTTGGCCATTTAGGGTATTAATTGTTGCTGCATGTGCCTTACCAACTTCCCTTACCAAAGTATCCAACTTCTCTGATTGTTCTTCAATAATAGTTGCAGTTTGAGTAGCAATCTGAAAGCCTGCTTCAGTGGTGTTGGCTTGCTCAAAGTACATCTTGTTCAATGTGGATACATTGGCTGAAACTGCTTCAAGATCAATATCAGCATTAACTGGTATATCTGTAAGGGAGGCATCTGCAAAAATTTGCTCAATTGTAACAGCAACAAAATCTGCAAAACTAAGAGTGTTAGTGAAATCTCCCTCAACACCCTCATTCTTTTTATCTCCCAATAGGCCTGATTCATCAACACCTATACTCTCATTTTCAACTTCTTTCTTTTCTTCATTTTCAATAGATAAGCTCACATTCACTGGAGAATCAGGCCTCCTTTCACCAAGGGATTCATCAAGTTCAGATTTGACTTGAAGAATAGCCTGACTCTCATATTGGGCTGCACCCAATATTTCTACTTCATCTCCCTCTTTTTGTGGTGCACTCAGGGATCCTGTAATCACACAATCCTCACCATCATCTCCCTCTGAGTTTTCACCACTATTTGCCTTTTCAACTCCTTTTTTTCCTAAACCCGACACCTCCATATCCTCAACAGGATCCACAGAGGGCAGTTGTTGGGAGATCACAGTGCTTGGGCATCCCAAGGCCACTGAGTCATCCTGAATGACTAAAGGCTGGTCAATGTCCAACTTTCCTGACATTGATGAGGCTTTAGCCAAACTAGCTTCTCCCATGGAAGTCTCAACATTGTCAAGCTGTGCCTCAGGTTCAAGAGAACCATCCTTGGCCAATGCATCTTGGACTGAGTCACCACCTTTGGTCAACTCCTCTGAATGATCAGAGTCCTTTTCAGAATGATAGGTCAAGTAATGTACCTGAGCAGAGTTCAGGCCTGGAGGGTTGGGATTGGTGTTATCATCATCATCATCATTATCATTATTATCATCAGATGGACTATCAGGGTGCCTGAGTCCCTGTGCAATTCTTTCTCTCTCAGCAAGCACCTTCTCATGAACAATGGTGCAGAACAAGGCCTCAGTGGTCAACACACTGGATTTCTTCACATTTGCAAAATGCAGGAGCCTGTTCTCTTCAACCTGCCACCAGCTTGCTCCTTTATCCTGAATAGCCCTAGCTATTTCTACCATAGTTCTATCCTTGATCTCAACAAGAGCTCTGAGATCATAGAATTGTTGTTGCAGCCTAGGATAATCCTTTAACCCTGGATATAGTTCATCCACATTAGCCTTGGCAATCTGCCTTAGCATCCCCTCATAAGTGTATTCTTCACCACTTTCATCTCCAGAGGAGTTGGCTTGGGATTCAGGAGGGTTGGATTGGGATTCAGGTAGGCTTGACTGGATTTCAGGTAGGTTGGGTTCAGAAGGGTCAGAGCTTAAAACAAGTTGGGATTCAGGTGCTTTTGAGAGCAGTGTGCCTGAAGAGGTAAGTGGAATGGCTGGAATGGATGGGAGAGCAACTTGATCCCCTTCTTGAAGAACAGTTTCAAGAAGTTTGGTATATGAGAGAAGTCTTGGATCAAGTGGGGAAAAAGGTCTATCCTCAAGATTGACCAAGTCTGCCAGTACATCAATACCTGCTCTATCTGGGGCACCTTCAGGGGAGTAAACCTTCTTGGCAATGATTGGGGCATCTTCAGGAGTCTTGCACTCCTCTTCTTCATGCCTTGATGGGGACATTCTTTCTGATTGAATATCAGGAGAGTTGGCTTCAGGGCTGTTGGGCTTTGATTTGGACTTGGAGTTAGACCTACTAGCTTGCCTAATCTCCTTGAAAAACTCTTTCTTCTTCTTCTTCTCCTCTTCCATCAACCTCTGCTTCTCAGAAGTTTTGATTATTCTTTTCCTCCTTTCAGATCTTGTTGGCTGGTCAAGATCCCTGAATTCTGCTACACTTTCAGGCTGTAAGGGGACAACCTCTCTGAATTCTTCATCCTCTTCAGGGGGGTTGACTCCTTCATCAGCAACCTTCTCAATCTTCTCAGAAGTGGCTCCTCCACTTCTTGACTGGCTTTCTGGGGAAGATTCACTCAGAATCTTCTTCACCTTCTTCACCTTTGGCTGAACTTTTGGTGGTTGGGCTTTCCTCTTTCTTGGAGAGGTTCTGGTTGCTGGAACAGCTGCAACAGCTTTCTCGGAGGCAGCCTCCTGCTTCCTCTTTTCTGTTTTAGAAGACAGCTTTCTGAACATCACCTTTTGAGCAGGAAAAGGCTTTGGTTTTGCTTGTAGATGGGTGTAATGAGCAAATCTTTCCAAGAGCAGGCTGGCTCTTGTGCAGAACTGGAGTCTTCCATCAACCACCACCTTGTGGTGTTTCACCTCCTTAAATTTGAATTTCTCATTCATCATCTTGTCCAAGATAAAGCTTTTCCAGTCAAACTTGACTCTCTTCTCAGCAGAGTCAATCACAGCAGCCATTACTCTTAACTTAGGCATACTGATTTGTTCAACACTCCCAGAGTGACTTAACAAACTCTTCACCACACAATCAAACAAGTGTCTAAAAACTGGCTTTAGAGTGTTCTTGTTTTGAGCACTTACTAGCTTTTTGGGTGTAAGCAGCCATGGAAGGTAGAACTCCTGATCCTCTCCTTCCTTGTAAGTTTCTGGATTTAGGCCTTCTGATGGTAGCCCAAAGCTAGCATCCAAATCCTATGCAGTGAAGATGATGGTGTGTTGGCTTTCTTCTTCTTCATCTTCCTCTGCATATGTGAGCTTAGTGCACACATCTCCCTTCTTGCCCTTCCATCTGAGATGGGCAAAGAATTCAGCCATGAAGGAGTTCAGGCAGGAATCTGGCTTAGTGCCTAAGAACTTTTCTAGCCCAGCCTCCCTTAGCCATTGGAGGACTTGATGAACTTCAGTGTCTGGACTATCAAAGGCAACTAGTTTCTCAAACCAAAGAGAACTTGTGTTGCTGAGATATGCAAAATCAATGTCCAAAGATGAATCATTGAAGTCTACAAGTTCTTCCCTCTTGATTTTGGGTGCCATGGATAAAATGAGAAATGGATAGGTTTTTGGAGAGTAGTTGCAGGTTTGAGAGGTTTTGAAAATCTTAAGAGTTTGAAAAATATGAGTGCGTAAGGAAGAAGGTAAAAATCGAGGAGTTTATATATGAATGGAATTTATTAACCGTTGGTTAATGGATAATAACAGAGGGTAATCATGAAAAACCAATTGGATGTAGTGTGGTAGTGGGTTTTCGGCGGTTTGATGGAGTTTTAATGCAAATCAATGGCTTTGATTGTGGCTCAAGAATTCATGAAATCTCAATTAAGATTTTGCATTTAATGATGATTTGCCATTTTGGTGGAAAAAAATCTTTATAGCACACTCCATCCAAAAATGGCCTACTCTTAGACCAAGAAATCTTTTAAATGTCTAATCAATGCTAAAAATAGCAATGATTATCTAATTAACTCGGACAGACATCCTGAGATGTGCTTTGATTTCTGTGAAGGTCAAACTGCCTGATTAGCTTGCCTGAGTGGGTCCCAAAGTTGCTGACTGGGTCCCACTTGGACAAAGCTCCTGACCAACATTGCTGAACACCATAGGGACAACTTTGCTGAGTTTTCCCTCTTTGGCTGACTGCTTCAGTGAGGTTGGTCAACTTTGCTGAAGTTCATCTTAATGAACTTCCCCCTTTTTATGAGCTTCCTTCCTTCATTCCTCCATCTTCCCTGGATCAAGTAAGCCTAATTCAGCTGATAGTTCCAAGAACCTTGCTTCAGCTAGTGGTTTGGTCAAGATATCAGCTTTTTGCTTATCAGTGTGGATCTTGACAAGCTTGATATCTTTCTTTTCCACATGACCCCTTATGAAGTGATGCTTTATATCCACATGCTTGCATCTGGTGTGGAGCACTGGATTCTGTGAGATAGCAATTGCACTATTGTTGTCACAGAATATTGGCACTTCATTTGAGATTACTTTGTAATCTCTCAATTGTTGCCTGAGCCAGAGTATCTGAGCACAACAACTTCCAGCTGCTACATACTCTGCTTCAGTTGTTGAAGTTGAAACTGTATTTTGCTTCTTGGAGAACCATGAGATAAGCTTGCTGCCCAAGAATTGACAAGTTCCAGAGGTGGATTTTCTGTCAATTCTACATCCTCCATAGTCTGCATCTGAATATCCAGTGAGCTCAATGTTGTCATCAGTTGGATACCATAATCCAAGATTCTCAGATCCCTTGAGATATCTTAGGATTCTCTTGGCAGCATCAAGATGGCTCTTCTTTGGATTAGCTTGAAATCTTGCACATACTCCAACTGCAAATGTGATATCAGGCCTGCTTGCAGTGAGATATAGCAAGGATCCTATGATTCCCCTGTAGTTAGTGGAGTTTGTTGGCTCTCCACTTTCATCAGGATCCATTTTCCAGTTAGTATTCATAGGAATTCTGACTGGCTTGCTTGTAGCACATCCAAATTTCTTGATCATGTCCCTTGTATATTTGGCCTGATTGATGAATATTACCTTCTTTGATTGAGTGACTTGAAGTCCTAAGAAGAAATTAATCAATCCCATCATGGACATCTCAAATTTGCTTTGCATGAGTTTGGAGAACTTCTCACACAACTTCTCATATGGAGATCCAAATATAATGTCATCCACATAGATTTGGACTAACAAAATATCATCTCCTTCAGAGATTCTGAACAAGGTTCTGTCAACAGTGCCTTTGACAAAACCATGATCTAGAAGAAACTGTGATAAGGTGTCATACCAAGCTCTTGGAGCTTGCTTTAAGCCATAGAGAGCTTTCTTCAATCTGTACACCTTGTCTCCTTCTTCAAATCCTGGGGGCTGTTCCACATATACTTCTTCTTTGAGCACCCCATTGAGAAATGCACTCTTCACATCCATTTGATATACCTTGAACCTCATGTGAGCTGCATATGCTAAGAAGAGTCTGATTGCCTCAAGTCTGGCCACTGGAGCAAAAGTCTCATCATAATCAATCCTTTCAGATTGACAGTATCCTTTGGCCACCAGTCTTGCTTTGTTTCTCACAATGATGTCATTTTCATTTTTCTTATTCTTGAACACCCATTTAGTTCCAATGACATCTTGATGAGTTGGCCTATCTACCAGCTCCCATACTTCATTTCTGGTAAACTGGTTCAGCTCTTCTTGCATGGCTATGATCCAGTTGGTGTCTTGTAGTGCTTCCCCAACGTCTTTTGGTTCCTGTTCTGAAAGAAAACAACAAAACAGTGCACTTTCTCCATGAAATCTTCTAGTTTTGATCCCTTCACTTGGATTACCAAGTATCAGGCTAGTTGGGTGGTCATGCAACCAAGTCCTTCTAGACCTGATCCTTTCAGGAGGATTGTCCTCATCTGAAGTTGGATCACTAGATTCATTAAATTCAGGAAAGTTAATCGAAGGATCAAGTTCAGGATCATATTCAGGGGTATTGTCCTCATTGTCAGATAAGTTGACATTTTCATTGGTTCCCCCTTAAATATTGGATCCATTAACTACCTCAGCATTGCCTGCTTCTTCATTGGTAGTTATTACCTGGTTTTGAACTGGGATTGGGTCAGTCAGTTCAATATCTCCTTCAGGTAGGTTGTCTTCTGGTTGATTGCCATCAGGTAGGTTGTCCAGTTTTTTATTTTCATGAAGTTCAGGCTGAGCAACATCTACAAACACTGTTTCCTTGCTTTGAAGCCTTAATCTGGTTGTTCTTTGTGTTATCTCATCAATATTCAGGTTTCTATCCCTGAACTCATTAACAGATTCATCAAACACAACATGAGGTGTTTCTTCCACAATAAGAGTTTTGCAATTGTAAACTCTGTAGGCCTTGCTGATTTATGAATATCCAACAAATATTCCTTCATCATCTTTGCTATCAAAAGCTTTCAATTGCTCTTTCCCATTATTATGGATGAAACACTTACAACCAAATATGTGAAAATAAGCAACAGTGGGCAATCTACCTTTCCATATTTGATATGGGGTTATACCTTGTCCTTTGGTGATTAAGGACCTGTTTTGAGTGTGACATGCAGTGCTAATGGCTTCAGCCCAGAACCTTCTAGGCAATTTGGATTCAGCAATCAATGTTCTTGCTGCCTCTTTCAAGGTTCTGTTTCTTCTTTCAGCAACCCCATTTTGTTGAGGTGTTCTTGCTGCTGAAGTTTCATGAGTGATACCATTCTTGCTGCAGTACTCATTGATGTATGAGTTTATGAATTCTGTGCCTTTGTCAGATCTGATCTTGACAATACTTAGGCCCTTTTCATTGCTCAATCTCATCATCAGTTCAGGTAGCTTGACTTGGTTCTCCTTTTTGTTCAACAAGAATACTACCCAAGTGTACCTGGAAAAATCATCAACAACAACTAATGCATATTTTCTTCCATTTAAACTTACTGGGATAATTGGACCAAATAAATCCATATGCAGTAGTTGAAGAACTCTCTCAATTGAGATGACAGGTTTTCCTTTGAATGAAGCTTTGATCTGCTTTCCTTCCTGACATGGCTGGCATATGTGTTCTTTGGTGAACACCTGATTAGGCAGCCCTTTGACTAGAGAGTTTCTTGCAATCTTGTTGATGGTTTTGAAATTCAGATGATTCAATCTCTTGTGCCAGAGACAGCTTTGCTCATTTGTGCTTTTGGCAACAAGACAAACTGCTTCAGGGGTTTTGCTCCAATCTGCAAAATAAACATTTCCCTTTCTCACCCCTGTTAGTAGCACCTGTTGTGTTGAATTATTTTTTATAATACATTCATTTAGTGCAAATTCAACACTATATCCTTTATCACAAATTTGACTTATAGACATCAAGTTGTATTTTAGGCCTAGGACATATGAGACATTAGTAATTTTGACACTACCAATGTTTAATGTACCATAGCCTCTTGTGATTCCTTGAGAGCTGTCTCCAAAGGTTACTGAAGGACCATCCTTTTCTATAAATTCTGAGAGAAGCTCTTTGTTCCCAGTCATGTGTCTTGAACATCCACTGTCCAAGTACCATGCTGTTTTCTTGTTGATGCTTCTCTTCTTCTTGTGGTCCTTGCAGCCCTGCAATGTCAAAATTTAGGTACCCTTTGAGTGTTGGGTCCTAGAGGGTTAGCTGTACCTTTTGGAACCCAAATCTGCCTGATTATTCTGATTGACTCAAAGTGACTGACTTGGTTTCCATTTACATCTACATACACAGTTTGACCCTTAAATGCCTTGGGTGCCTTCTGTGTATAAGTGTTGGTCTTGTAAGGTTCAGGAGAGTTGGTGAATTTTCTTGGGGCATTTCTCCTGAAGTTACTAGACTTAGGTGCATCTTGGAAAGACCTTTGTGGATAGGAGTTTGGATGGCCTTTTCCTCTTGGCATGTGAGGTTCAGGCTTCCTGAAGGTTTTATACCTGTCAGAGGGGTTGGGCCTCAATCCATTCAGTTGAGGTTGCCTCATTTGAGTTGGCCTTTTCTGAATAGATTTTGGACAACTCTTCTGATGAGAATTCAGATAGGTTGACCTTCCATTGGTTCTACCTTTCTGAACCTCATTTCTCCTGTAAGCAATGCCTTTAACCTTTTCCTTAGGTATGGGTTTAGGGACATTGTTCACTTGAGTTGGTATAAAGATTTCTTTACCCTTATCCTTGATCAGTGGTTGATTTACTTCCATTTCATTTTGTTGTGCCACTGATCTTACAAAAGTCATCTTAGAATTGCTTGAGGAGGCAATACTAAGACCAGGTGAGGATTCAAATGGATTATAGCCTAATCCACCCTTTTGAGAAAATGGTCTTTGAAACCTTTGAATTTCCTCTATTGCCTTAGCAGATTTGTTCAAGGCAGACATTTTCATTTTTAAGCTCCCCTCACTTAATTTTAGAGTATCAAATTCACTTGAGAGATTGTCAAATTTAGCTTGAAGAGTTCTAAAGTCAAAATCCTTTTTCTTTAGAATCAGATTTTGTTCATCAATCAACTTTTGTTGTTCAGAGACTTTGAGAGACATTTCTCCATGTTCTCTCACAATCTGCTGATACAACTCAGATGATTTAATGTCAACCTCAGATTCAGGAAGATTGGACATTTTAATTTTAGACCTCAACTGTTCATTTTCTCTCAGTGCCATATTGCATACTTCTTGCATTCTGGTGAATTCTTCTAACAACTTTTCAAAGTCAATGTGGATTTCACTAGATTCATGTGTGTTAATTGAAAGATTGGAAGATGAACATACCTCTTCATTTTCAAATGCCATTTGGCAGTCATCATCACTGCCACTGTTGGAGAACAGTCCATCATCAGAAGAGTAGACACTCTCTTCACTTGCTGATTCTCCAGCTACCATGGCCTTCCTGTTGTTCATCCTCTTGTCTCTTTTGTTTTGCCTTTCTTTTCTTTCTTTGGCACTTAGGTCAGGACAATCATACTGAAAGTGACCTTTTTTCTAGCAGTTGTAACACACATCTTCATCATCATTTTTCTTGCTTGAGGACTCCTTCCTCCTTGATGATGATGGTTCACCTTTGCTGTATTTCTTTTTATCAGCATATCTGTCTTCTTTCTTCTCATCAGAGACTTTGTCCTCTGATTTGTTATCAGGAGAGCTGAATCTCCTTCTAGTTTTGTTGTCTTGGTAGAACTTCTTGTATCTACCAAATCTGGAGTTGAGCTTCTCAAATCTCCTTGCCATGAGTGCCAGCTCCTCCTTCATTTCTGATTTTGAAACAGATTGAGAAGATCTTTGAGTATTTTTCTTCTCTGTTTCAGTGGCTTTGAAGGCAACACCTTTGCCTGAGGAGGATGGCTCATCATGCACATTCTTTCTGTTGAGATCAAACTCATATGCTTTGAGTTCAGAGAATACTTGCTGCATTGGCATGTTGTCAAGATTGCTGGTATTTTGCATCATGACAGAATATATGTCCCACTTTGATGTGAGACTTCTCAGAATCTTCAAAGCAACTTCTCTTTTGGCATAGAACTTGCCCAAAGAATTCATCTCATTCATGATGTCAGTGAATCTGCCATCAAGATGATCAATAGTTTCATTTGGCTCCATAGTGAATTGCTCATACTTTTGGATAGCCACTTGAAGCTTGTTTTCCTTTATCTTTTGGGTACCTTCACACATAAGTGCTAGGGTATCCCAGATCTCCTTTGCTGTGGTGCAGTGATACACTCTTCCCATTACTACATCTGGAATTGTCTGGTACAAGGTGTTCATGGCAATGTAGTTCAGATTGTGCCTTTTTCTCTCTTCTGCTGTCAGCTCATCCTCATCTTTTGGCAACAGCTCCCTTGGGTCTGCTTTTTGAGCATCAGTGACCTTGGGATTGAGCTTGGCGAAGGTGAATGGTCCTCTGGTGATGACTGTTGGGATATGAATTCTATAAACAATGTTCTAGATGATGAAAGTATGTTTTGATGGCCAAAAGCAACTTAAAGTTAGTAATATATGTGATTCTAAGTCATCTTAACTTAGTCATCTGATGAGAAACTGAAAATAAGATTACTGATCTTAATGATATCTGAAAGTAAGATTACTGATCTTAGTGTGGAAACTGAGAATAAGTTTACTAATCTTATATGAGATATTTGAATCTGAGTTACTGGTCTTATGTATATACTTACTGATCTTATATGTAAGTTTATTGATCTTATGTGTTTACTGATCTTATTAATTTTACTGATCTGATATATGAACTGTTAAGTACTAAGCTGATGTTTTGTATTGTATAGACAACTTATAGTATAGGACTTTGATATACTCATCTGTATATAGTTCAGTTGATGTATAGATAGGTTTTATATATGTAAAGTTGTATTCTATTGTATTCAGCATTGTAAAAGTTCAGAACAGTAAGTTTAGAACTAGATTAGAAGAAGATCAGAAGACTAATGAAGACTCAGAGGACTACTTCAGAATAAGAAGACTTCAAGAAGAGTTGAAGAAGAGCTTAGAAGAAATCTGGAGAAGTTTTGAACAATTTTGAGTTACTGTGCTGACTGGCTCAGCAGAGTAAAAATCCGAAGAGTAAAAATCAGAACAGTAAGTTACTGTGCTGATTTGTTGAAATTGAAGAATAAGTTTGGAAAGCTTATTTAAAGAGTAACTGAAGATATATTTGAAGATATGCTGACTTGGAATAAGAAGGACGTTACAAAGTCGGTTACAAGAAGAAGTTACAAAAACAGTTTTAGAGTTAGTTGAGAGTTAGTTCACAAACTGCTAACTGTCATACTAAGTTCTATAAATACTGTGTGATCTCCTACTGCTAAGACTACTGATCATAAAGCATTCACAAGCAATCTAAGTCTACAGAGCACAAGAAGAACTCACAGAGTTGAAGGAGATTAAAGAAGAGAAGAGCCACTGAATTGAAGAGAAGAATCAAAGGCTATTCAAAGAGAAGTTTTACTTTTCAAGTTTAAGTTTGTGTTGTTGTAAACAAGTGTGCTAGTTACTTGTAGAATTACTAGTCGATCGAAGATACACTTGGGAGTGTAATCGAAAAGATCACAGTCTAGTCTTGGGACTTTAAGCCACAAGAAACTCAAGAAGGAGTTAATAAAACATCACAACTGGGATTGTGAGAGTGGATGTAGACTTATTGGTCGAACCACTATAAAATTCTGTGTTCTTTACTTTTATGTTTGATATTTGTTTGATATTGGTTAACTAAGAACGGTAGAATTTACAAAGTTAAAGATCTGATTAAAAGTTGAGTATAAACTAGTAAGGCCCATATTGTTTTGAAAGTACTGATCTGAGCTAAGTAAGCACAGCACAGTACATAAGAAGACTAAATTTCGCATTGCATATTCTGATATTTTGAAAGAATTTTAAAAGTCTATTCACCCCTCCCCTCTAGACTTTTACTAGCTTAATCAATCTTAACTCAACTTGGGGCCAACAATGACTTTGAGCATTTCATCATGCTGGCAAGCAAGATGTGCTCTCATCCTGATCTTCCAGAAGACATAATTCTCAATTGAGAACATTGGCAATTTGTGATGAGAAATATGATTGACTTGGTTTGGACCCATGTTGTTGATGGTGTTGACAGCATCTCCTGGAACTGCATTGTTAGCCATTTTTGAACAAATAGACAAAGAAAAATTCAAGTATATTTTTCAGAAATTTGGATCAGTTCAGTGACCACAGAAGTAATGTGAGTATTTGAAGAACAGTTGGCTCTTCAGAGACAGTGGTCTTTGAACCCCTGCTCTGATACCACTTGTTGGTCCTTGGTGGAGTATAACACAAGTGTATGGGGGGGGGAATGCACTTGTGTATGCAAATTCTTTTCTTTTTGACAAACTGGTCTTATCAGGCAAGTTGTCTCACAACTAGCCTGAGTGAGAACTTTGATAGATACTTGTCCTACTGATTACTATTGAGTGATCAGTTGGCTAAATATCTAAAAGAGTTGCTAAGTGCGGAATGTGGTTGGCCTTTGACTTAAAGAGATACTCCAATTTAATTTCTGAAAAATACAGTTATCAGGGACTTTGTCCAAAACAGTTTTTCTTAACTTACTGAATTTTGCTCTTTAAAATATGTTGGAATGTAAGTAAATAGAGAGTGCAATAAGTAAATGGCACACAAGTTTATAGTGGTTCAGAGACTCAAGCTCCTACATCCACTTTCCCTGATTGAACAGGATAATTCATTCACAATGGAATTAGCTTGTTTTATAGTGCCAAGGTGCACTGATCAACAACACTCTCTTAGTGTTTTAATCCCTAGGATAAACTTGAGTCCTAGTGCTCAATCTCTCTGAGTTAAGGCTGTGATTCACAATAACAGTCCTTAACTCCTCACTTCTACAACAAACTCTTTCTTCACTAAATGAGATAGGGTTTGAGGTTTGGTTCCAACTAATGGAGATATCCTTTACAATAAGAACAGTGTAAAGGCTTAGGATATCTCAATGCTAAGCTTTGGATATTCTACAAAGATTGGCTTAGCTTGATGAAGTGATTCAGGAAACTTGGGATTCTAGAGAACAACTTGGTTTCCTTTGAAAGCTTGATGATAGTTTGATAGCTTGTAGTTGGATCTTTGAATCCCTTGATCACTTCTGTATTTATAGACAAATTTGAGCAGCTAACCGTTGGAGGGATAGCAATTCAAATATGTCTATTTGCAGCACCATTGAAACGGCTATGAATCTTGGCATCCTTTTATCCACTGTGTAAAAGGGGTCTTCAATGGTTGCTTGAATGAATGTGTTGACTTCTGAAAAATGCGGCTGAGAAGACTTGTGTCAGATTCCAAATATGCACATTTTCCAAGGTTGATTTGTGGCAAACTCTACACTCAATCAACGGTCAGATGGGACAAGCTCCCTGAACATTCCTGCTGCAGTTTAGAATGTTCCAACATTCATTCAATGCTTCATTCTTTAATGCTCTAAGTCTTTAATGATTGGTTCAGGCATGATTGGCAATAAATGCTTCATTGAATGTGTCTTTTGTGGGTTTTGACATTCAATGCTCTTGATCATTTGTACCTCAACTGTCTTGATCATTTGCATTTATGAGCATTGCTTTACTGCTCTTGATCTCTTCAGCTAAGTTGTCCACTTGGTTAGTATGTCTTGAAAGTTCAGCAACTTTGTCCTATAGACTTATCAAGCTGCCTAACATTCCAGCTTTGGACAACTATCCTGAATACTAAAATCTCACAACATTCCTGAGATTTTTCACTTAGGCAATCTACATATTCAAGTGTACTGAGACAACTTGCCTGAACTAGACTTGAGATTATCTCGACTAATCTGAACATCATCAATCAGGGGTTTTGGTATCTAAATCAAAATCATTTTATTCCCAACAAGTTCCCAGTGATACTCAGAATGATCCCATCCACTCCACAACACTACCTCTAGAAGGAGTTGCCTCCTCTGTATTTTTATCTTCTCATTATATTTTGAGGCAGATTGACATCTTGCAGGGGCCTATCATAAAATTTCAAAGTTCAGTGGAGGATCTTCTCATCCAAAAGAGATTTTGGATGGATCTTCTTTCCACCTCAACAGGGGCAGTAGTTGATGGTTCCCACAACCAACAACCTACTAACATTGTTCCTCCAACTGTAAATGAACAACCTGTTGTTCCTGACAGAGTTGATGGAGCTGCTCCTGACATTGGGATGAGGGAGAATGATGCTGATGAAGGAGAAGACCAAGACATCCAGGATCTTTATGGGGATCTGGATGTATGAAGAGCTTGAAGATAGGGGGAGAACTTACATTATTGGGGAGTCTATGCAGATTATGAAGATGCATCTGAATTACATTCAAGCGCCCAATCCTTTCCCAAATGTTATTTTAGTTCTTCTTTGGTTGTAAAGCTCTATACTTATGTTATTTTATTTATTTCCTAAACTTTGTTATTTACTTTTCCTAATTATTTAGGATTTCCCTTTATGTACAAGTTATTTAAATCTAAACAAGTTATTTGGTTTAGATGTTGTTTTATCAATTTGATCTAATACAACTGTTAATTCAATTTCTGTTGAAATATCAATTGTGTTAAATTCTTAGTCAATATTTCTATTGTGTGAACATCAGTAGTTTTGATGTAGAAATGTCAAATTGGGGGAGATTGTTGATGTTGATATAAGTGTTTTGTAAAATGATCCAACACTAACAGTCGAGTGTTGTAACTAATTTTTTCAACACTTATGACAACATCAGAATTTGCCCTTCCTTTTCTCACTAACTCCGATCTTACACTTGTTGTCTAGTGTTGGTCCCAAGTTGAGTATTAAGATTGATTAAGCTAAGAAAAGTCTAGAGGGGAGGGGTGAATAGACTTTTCAAAATCTTTCAAAATATCAGAGTTTATAATGCGGAAATGTGTTCTGAATAGTACTGTTCTTACTGAGTTAGATCAGTACTTCTAGTTTCAGTTTTATACTCAACTTTTATTTAGTTCTTTTACTGTGTAAACCTTTAATGTTCTTAGTTAAATAATATAAACAGATATCAAACAGAAAGTAAAGAACACAAGATTTATAGTGGTTCGACAAATGTCTACATCCACTCTCACAACTCCAGTTGTGAAGTTTTATTAACTCTTCCTTGAGTTTCTTGTGGCTTAAAGTCCCAAGATTAAGACTTTGATCTTGTTGGTCCCAAGTTGAGTTAAGATTGATTAAGCTAGTAAAAGTCTAGAGGGGAGGGGTGAATAGACTTTTAAAATTCTTTCAAAATATCAGAATATGCAATGCGGAATTTAGTCTTCTTATGTACTGTGTTGTGCTTACTTAGCTCAGATCAGTACTTTCAAAACAATATGGGCCTTACTAGTTTATACTCAACTTTTAATCAGATCTTTAACTTTGTAAATTCTACTGTTCTTAGTTAAACAATATCAAACAAATATCAAACATAAAAGTAAAGAATACAGAATTTTATAGTGGTTCGACTAATAAGTCTACATCCACTCTCACAATCCCAGTTGTGATGTTTTATTAACTCCTTCTTGAGTTTCTTGTGGCTTAAAGTCCCAAGACTAAGACTGTGATCTTTTCGATTACACTCCCAAGTGTATCTTCGATCGACTAGTAATTCTACAAGTAACTAGCACACTTGTTTACAACAACACAAACTTAAACTTGAAAAGTAAAACTTCTCTTTGAATAGCCTTTGATTCTTCTCTTCAATTCAGTGGCTCTTCTCTTCTTTAATCTCCTTCAACTCTGTGAGTTCTTCTTGTGCTCTATAGACTTAGATTGCTTGTGAATGCTTTATGATCAGTAGTCTTAGCAGTAGGAGATCACACAGTATTTATAGTACTTAGTATGACAGTTAGCAGTTTGTGAACTAACTCTCAACTAACTCTAAAACTGTTTTTGTAACTTCTTCTTGTAACCGACTTTGTAACTTCCTTCTTATTCCAAGTCAGCATATCTTCAAATATATCTTCAGTTACTCTTTAAATAAGCTTTCCAAACTTATTCTTCAATTTCAACAAATCTGCACAGTAACTTACTGTTCTGATTTTTACTCTTCGGATTTTTACTCTGCTGAGCTAGTCAGCACAGTAACTCAAAACTGTTCAAAACTTCTCCAGATTTCTTCTAAGCTCTTCTTCAACTCTTCTTGAAGTCTTCTTATTCTGAAGTAGTCCTCTGAGTCGTCATTAGTCTTCTGATCTTCTTCTAATCTAGTTCTAAACTTACTGTTCTGAACTTTTACAATGCTGAATACAATAGAATACAACTTTACATATATAAAACCTATCTATACATCAACTGAACTATATACAGATGAGTATATCAAAGTCCTATACTATAAGTTGTCTATACAATACAAAACATCAGCTTAGTACTTAACAGTTCATATATCAGATCAGTAAAATTAATAAGATCAGTAAACACATAAGATCAATAAACTTACATATAAGATCAGTAAGTATATACATAAGATCAGTAACTCAGATTCAAATATCTCATATAAGATTAGTAAACTTATTCTCAGTTTCCACACTAAGATCAGTAATCTTACTTTCAGATATCATTAAGATCAGTAATCTTATTTTCAGTTTCTCATCAGATGACTAAGTTAAGATGACTTAGAATCACATATATTACTAACTTTAAGTTGCTTTTGGCCATCAAAACATACTTTCATCATCTAGAACATTGTTTATAGAATTCATATCCCAACAGATCTTATCGATTATGTCACCAGGTATATCTTCGATCTACTAGTAATTTCACAAGTAACTAGCACACTTGTTTACAACAAATCACAAACTAAAATAGTAAAGTAAAACTTCTCTTGAATAGCCTTTGATTCTTCTCTTCAATTCCGTGGCTCTTCTCAATTTTGATCTCCTTCAACTCTGTGAGTTCTTGAATGCTTCGAATACTTTGATTGCTCTTAAATGCTCTTAAATCAGTAGTCTTTCAGTAGTCTTAGCAGTAGAAGATCACACAGTATTTATAGACATTAGTATTTGTAAAACTAACTCTCAACTAACTCTAAAATTGTTTTTGTTGTAACTTCCTTTTATAACCGACTTTGTAACTTCCTTCAACTTATCCAAGTCAGCATATCTTCAAATATCTTTAGTTACACCTTAAATAAGTTTTCCAAACTTATTCTTCAATCACACTAACTCAGCACAGTAAACTACTCTTCTTAGTTTTACTGCTCTTAGTCAGTAAGCACAGTTCTCCAAAGCTGTTCTAACTTCTCCAGAATTCTTCTCTCATACTTCTAAGCTTCTCTTCAACTCTTCAAAGCCTTCTTATTCTGAAATAGTCTTCTGACCAAGTTCTAATCTACTGTTCTAAACTATTACAATGTTGATTACAATAAAATACAACTTTACAAATATAAAACCTATCTATACATCAACTGAACTACATACAGATGAGTACATCCAAGTCCTATACTATAAGCTGTCTATACTATACATTTATCAGCTTAGTTTCTAACAGTTCATATATCAGATCAGTAAACTCAAATTCCAATATCTCTTATGATGACTTAGTTAAGATGACTTCCAACCATATATATCATTAACTTTAAGTTACTTTTGGCCATCAAAACATACAATCACCAACTAGAACATTGTTTCAAGGATTCATATCCCAACATCTAGTAATGTCTCCCCAGTGCAGTTAGAAGATGTGGGCAACACCAGGTCACGCAACTGTATGGGAGTGAGAAGTTATTAGGCATAAAAAAACAAGTCCTACATTCAAGGAGATGTGATGAGAAGTTATGAGAACCGCATGATCTCACAGCTGTGATGATCATAGGAGTTGCATGAGTGCAGTTTATACTTGATGCCTATAAATACCGTAGCTACCTCAACACAAGATACACAAGAAGAAAAGATATCTTTGATTACTAGTCTATAGAATGCTCTATACGCTTCTAGTTAGGAAAAATCTTGTTTCTTCTTGTAGATCTACACATTATTGTAAACCCGAATAATAGTGTGTTTATCATGGTCTTATTTACTAGGTTATATGCATAGATCTATGAGGGAGATAGTTTTGTAGGATCTAATAAATTGTATACACTCATTTGATCGAAGTGTTTTTGTACACCTCTAAGAGGTTGTAATCCGTTCCAAATATTTTTTTTATAGTGAACAACGTATATTATTTTATAATCTACGAAAATTTTGAATACTTTCATTTTTCAAAGTGCAATTTAATTTCCGCTGCATAGTGTTGTCTGGACTGTGCCAACACGACAGACAACATCTCTGATTTCGCACGAACACACACTTTCAATTATATCTCGCATTATTAAAAATTATTAATTTAATAAATTATTGACAATAATTAATTGTATGAATTACGATAAATAAAAGAAAGTATAATTTTTTTTTAAAATAATTTCACTACAAAATGTGAATTTTACTATTTAAACATATTATATAAAACATCAATGACATTTGCTAACATTTTGCGGAATACGCGGGTGCTCATCTAAGTACTAAAAGAGGGTTTGAACCATGTATCTCATCATGATTAGAAAGGTCTTACACTTACAATCTACGCTGCTATCATATTCAATAAAATATTGACTTTCTTTTATATGTATATTATAATAAAATGAGAAAAAAATGTGTGAGAAAAAAATGAGGTTTGAACCATTTATCTCGTACTTACAAACATACACATTTCTTATTTATGCTACTTCTATACTCATTAAGTAAATATTTTTTTAATTATATATAATAAAATAATAAATAATTAAGTTCCACTATTCAATTTTTTAAGAGAAAATATTTTACACTTTTTGTAACGCCCCGATTTTTTAAAAGTGCAATTCCGCCACTTCCGAAAAATCGATCGTTAAAAATTTAAAATTTAAAGTGATGCATTTATTTCACCTATCACAACAGAAATTTCAAGCAATTAACATTTACATTTGACCATAGCGTGCGGCCCTTTTTGAAATATGCATAAAAGACAAACAACAGGATCCTTAAGTTAAAAGTTTGACAAAACTTTTCATGCATGTTACACGCCCTCAAGTAGCCATGAGAAAATATTTGTTACTCGACATCAAATTTAAACAACTTAATCATAAACGTAAACAGTAAAGTAACCAAGTTCATCAGTAACATATATGTAACCAGCTGCGTTCACCATGCATCGTAATGATAAGAAATAACAATCGTTGGCGAAGTAGACACATAAATAGGGAAACTCGTATCACTTCTCCCGCTGCTCGAACTCCTCGCCATATGTACCTGGAGTATTTAATTTAAGGGGGATGAGATTTGAATTCTCAGTGTGGATGTCATGTACGCTAGTTGCCCAATATGGCATACGATATAACATTGATATCTTGTCTTTACATTATTTGGGACTAGCCGTAGTTCCCCATCATATACCATTTTCTTGAGGCTAATGCCCCCATCATCTTTCATTGCATCATTGAATGAGATTCAATATAGATCTCCGTTCATTCATTTGTTTGTGGACTAGTGTCCCATTCATCAGTTAACAGGCTCATATGTCCCGAGTCTTCTTTGTGAGACTTATGTCTCCATTAATCATTTGGATATATACTATAGAATATATCAGCCGGTAAATAACATCAAGGCAATACAGTAAATGTCACCCACCTGATTTGCTTAAGAAGTTTGAGTTCGAAAAATTTGACTTCGCCTAACACACTTCTTTTATTTCTTAGTGACTCTTATACATCTATTTAAATCTAGAATCTTTTTATGTTTTAATAACGTATATACATGTGTTCATGTAAGGTGTTTCAGCGATTTCCCGATTAAGGGATTTTTGTCATTAAGTCATTCAATCATAAAAATATGTTTATGCATCATGCTTCTCATCCTATTCAAATACCAACATATATTCCTAAATCTAATTCAAATAAATCACCAACATGCTTTGCAAGATTTAATTGATAGTATCACACATAAGTCACAATCACATTAACATTTAATCATGCTTATAAACATGCTAAACAAAATGGCCAATAATAAAACTTATACTCATCTAATCATGCTTGAACAATTTTCGAGTATCAATACTAAACATATAACCATTTCAAGACATAGGCCAGGAGTGCGGACAGGTGGGGCATTAGTTAGAGGAGGATTACAATAATTGAGTACTTGGGGAGGGGTGAAGTGACCAAATGAGAGGGAGTAGAATAGGGCATGGGAAGTATGGTGATGAGATGGAATCAAATTGATTGGTTTTTTTTATCTATAATTAAAGTGAAACTTCATTGTCCTAAAAAAAAAAAAAAATACACGACAATAAAAATAAACCATAAGATTAAGAATATATTCTCCTTCAACTTCTCTTAAAAGCTTAAGTAAACCTGCAAGCAAAGCTATATTCTCTTTCACCTATTGAGATGAAATCTGAACATAAATTCGACTAAAAGTATTGTACTGCCAAAATAAAATAATCTCTCGTGAATTCCTAACAGAAGAATTGTGTCCGTAAATGAAAGCTTGGTAGATTAATCATGTTCTCATCTGAAGCATCCACCAAAGACCAGAAAAGAAAATAGCAATGAAATGTCAATTAAAATAATAGCAACAATTTTTTACTCTGTTTGTTGAATTACTATTATTAGCTTGTCCATAACCATGATTCCAACTGAATCTTTTTTTTCTGGTATACCAAAAAGTTGGGAGGATAGATTAATAAAATATTTTCACCCTCTCAACTCTTATATCTTTAACTAAAACAACACTTAGAAAAAAATATGTAGTAATAAATCTAATAGGAAAAATGATATTCATAATCAACTCTCTGAAATACCTTTATCTCTTATTCATATTCATATTCCAGAATTTAAATATAATATAAAAAATGATATTCTTGTGGTAGACGAAATCAAAATCGATTAAAAATATAATGTGTAGGTCGTAGTAGGCGAAATCAACGTAACTACGCTGGGAACTGAATCGTGGAATTTGGAATTAGGTGTTATTGATTTAGGGTTTATGAATTTTTTTATATTTTTTTTAGTGGCGCTAGGTTAATTAATTACGAATTTAGCATTCCCTCCAAAGTAAAGACTCCCCCACGAGTATATAAAATCTTTTATTTTCTAGTGTATTTTAAATCTAATTTACATATATATTTTAAATATATATATATATATATCTCGTAGGATAAGAAAAATTAACTTTAAATGAATGAAAAAAATAAAATAATAAGCAATTTATTATTTGTAACCAACATTTTTATTACTTGTAATGACAATTATTTATTTCTAAATCAATGCATCATTATTGTTGGACAAAAATTATGCAATAGTTCCTTATAAATAGACAAGAGTATGACTTTTATTTATTCAATCGGAGAATATGGAGACCAAAATCATTGCTTTCACTGGTTTAATTTTCGTAGCTTTGCTCCTAACATCAGGTGACTTTTATTTTTGCGTCAATGAAAAAAAAGTGTTTTTTTTAATTATATACTCCATTCGTCTTAAAATAATAGTCCCCTTTTTACACAGATTAATAAACATCATTTATATTGTGTTTAAAATTTTATCTATTAACTTTAAAATATATCCATTAAAACAATAGTCAATATTCATTAAATATGAGTATTTTGAACATTTATTTCTTAAAAGAAAAAAACAAAAAAGCAATAAATGATTTTCTGGTGCAGGGAAACTAGAAAAACACTAATATTTCTAGGAACATCAAATTTGAATACCTCATATTGAATTTTATTTTATTTTTTTAGTGAAAGGGTGAAGGAGATAAGAGACACTGGTTTATATCACAAGGACGATGCTCTAAATTCAGGAATTGCAATAAATATTGCATTGCACATAAATATCCAAAAGGTGGAAAGTGTACCTATATATCACTTGATCATAAACCCAAATACTATAAATGTGTTTGCATTATTCAGTGATTGTATACACCTTATATGATCTTGGAGATCAATGAAGAAAAATATTTTTAATAATATATAACATTATTTCTCTCCCCGGTTAATTTTTTTTTTCTTACTTTTTTTAACCGTAGCATCTCATTATCTTATCATTTTACTCTAATCACTGTGAGATACTCCCTCCGTCCGCCTATAAGTTTTCCATTTTACCATTTTGGTCCGTCCGCCTATAAGTTTCTCATACCCTTTTTGGTAAGTACTTTTTCTTACACATCACTTTATATCTTATTTTTTCTCTCTATTTCTCTCCTTCTTCCAATCACATCACTTGTTCATCTATTATTTAATCATTTTTCTTAATCTCTGTGCCAAAAAGTAACGGGAAGCTTATAGGTGGACGGAGAGAGTATATAATTATAAGTTGAGGGTATGATAGGGTATTGTGGGGTCCATTTGTAAATAAATGATTGTTTATGAATAAAGTGGATGACAAAGTGGGTAAATAAGTGATAGTAGGAGGATGGAGATAAAGTAGTATGAATAGTATTGTTTCCAAAAAGGGTATGGGCATAATAAAACTGGACAACCAAAAAAGAAAAGTGTGAATAATGAAATTGGACGGAGGGAGTATTATTTATGATATACTGAGTATATCGCTCATAAAAGTCAACTTTATCATTATTAATACTAATAAACAACTTTTACATTAAAATCCGTGCAAACAATAAATGATCAATTGATACCGGGACGGAGGGAGTATTATTTATGAGATTATTCTCTAATAGAGTCACTATTACCCCCTCTTAAACAAATAGAAACACCAACTTTAATAATTTTCTGATAGAGTCAAATGAAAGCCAAAAAATCCATACTACCCTTAAATCTAATTATTTAAATTAATTTCGTGATTTAAAACTAACTCGAATTTTTAAAATTTCATAAAATGTGCAGCTAGTCAATTCCAAATTCGAAAATTAAAATCTCAGATTCTTTGTTGTGAACTGAAATCAAAATAATAAAATTTTTCAAATTCCATCTCCAGTTTCAATTCTGAGTATCGAATATGCAATGAAATCAGAATAAGAGGTTCATCTCGGATCCTCTTCACTGTGTGGATTCAGTTTTGGTAACCGCTCCACTGTTCGTGAATTTGTGATTCGCTTTCCCTTCACCTTCGAATGCAATGGATTGCTTGTTTCGTCGATCGATTCTCTGCTTTAGCGATTTGATTTTCGCTGTTCCAGGTCGTTGAGGCGGGTTTGTGGATTTGTTAGGCGATGTTCTGTTTTGGTGATCTACCATAGTAGCTGCTCGCGATGAGAGTTGATGGAGTCGAAGACAGGGAAAGAGATTAGGTGGCGGGTGGCGGAAATGAAATACGCCGCCACTGCTGCCGTTGGAAAAGATGGAACGTCATTGCTTGTTTTGGAAAAGTTAAGAGAATTTTCTCCATTCATATGCACTTCAATATACATATTAATAGATTGCACTTCAATATGCATATACATATTCATACACAAATGCATGAAACATTGTCCATATGCACTATAATACCACAGATTTTGTAATATGCACTATAATACGCATTATCATATTCACTTATTGTTGCATAACCGTATGCTTTTTTCATTTATGTTGTGTTAATCTTTCATATGCTAAAAATCTCAAAGCTGAACGAAGTGAAACAAAATAATGTGGATATATACTGTTTAGGAAATTTTTTTAATTTTGGAAGCTGCTTAAATCTTGTTGTTTTCAAGATTCTCTGTTAATAGCTGATTAGAAGATTTAGTTGACTTAATTATTTGAATTAATTATTTCGAATTTATTCAAATTAATAAAAGGGTATAAGTTTCTTTAAAATTTCAATTTGAATCAATTAGACAAAAAAAAAAAAAAAAACTCTAGGTTCTATTAGATAAAACTAGAAGTGAAATGACTCTATTAGAAATTTACCTGTTGGGAAATAAAATGATTTTGATTAAGATACCAAAATCCCTGATCGATGATGATCAGATTAGTTGAGATACAGTCATGAAAAGCATTAGTCTAGTTGTCTCAGGATAGTTGAGACAATAAGAATGCTTAAGTCTAAATCTCAGTAGTGTTATGAGATTTATAGTTCAGGATAGTTGTCCAAAGCTGGAATGTTAGGCAGCTTGTTGAGCATTAGCACTTTAGGACAAGTCTGCTGAAGGATACAACATTGACAAATAGGCTGAAGAGGACAACATGGCTGAGTGATCAAAGATATGAAGTAAAGCTGCACTATACTGATAAGAGCTACATCAGATCAGCTTATAAATGATTGAAGATCACAACATTGAATGCTGCTTACTCAGAAGACATATTAATTGAAGCATTTATTATCAACAAGCCTGAACAAGCATTAAAGACTGAAGGAGTCCTGATAAAAAAAAAAAAATTAAAGACTGAAGGAGTGAATGAATTTTGGAACATTCCAAATTGCAGCATGAATGTTCAGGAAACTTGTCCCATCTGACCGTTGGTGGAGTACAAGTCTGCCACAATCAACCTTGGGAAATGTGCAAATATGGAAACTCACACAAGTCTTTATAGCCGCATTTTTCAGAAGTCAACACATTCATTCAAGCAACCAACAAAGAGTCTTTTACTCACTGGATAATAGAAGGTTGCCCTCCATAGCCGTTTCAAGGAAGCTGCAAATAGACAATTTGAAATGCTATCTCTCCAACGGATAGTTGCTCAAATTGCTCTATAAATTCAGAAGTGATCCAAGGATTCAAGCATCCAACTATCTGCTATCAAACTATTATCAAGCAATCAAAGGAAACCTAAGATATTCTCTAGAATCCCAAGTTTCCTGATCACTTCAAAAGCTAAGCTATTTCTTGTAAAATCTCAAGCTTAGCATTGAGATATCCTAAACCTTTACACTGTTCTTACTGTAAAGGATATCTCTATTAGTTGGAACCAAACCTCAAACCCTTTCCTCATTTAGTGAAGGAGTGTTTGTTGTAGAAGTGAGAAGTTAAGGACTGTTATTGTGAAACACAGTCTTAACTCAGAGAGATTGAGCACTAGGACTCAAATTATCCAAGGGATCAAAGCACTAAGGAAGTGTTGTTGATCAGTGCACCTTGGCACTATAAAACAAGCTAATTCCATTGTTAAGGAATTATCCTGTTCAATCAGGGAAAGTGGATGTAGGAGTATTGAGACTCTGAACCACTATAAATTGTTGTGTCATTTACTTACTGCACTCATCCTATTGCTTATATTACTTGCAATCATCCATTTCAAAAAGGGTTAAATTCAGTAAGTTAAGAAAAAATGTTTTGGACAAAGTCCCTAATCAACTATATACTTTCAGAAATTAACTTGGAGTATTCTTTCAAAGAAAAGGCCAACCACATTCCGCACTTAGTAATTCATTTAGATATTTATCCAACTGATCACTTTCTAGTTTTCAGTAGGACAGGTATCTATAGAAGTTCACTCAGGCTAGTTGTCAGACAACCATCCTGCTCAAATCAAACTGTTGTTTTTTAAAAGAAAGAAAGAATTTGCATACACAAGTGCATTCCCCCCCCCCCCCCCCCATACACTTGTGTCATACTCCACTAAGGACCAACAAGTGGTATCAGAGCAGGGGTTCAAAGACCACTGCCTCTGAAAATCCATCTGGTTTTTCAAATCACATTTTTCTGTGGTCACTGAACTGATCCAAATTTCTGAAAAATTTATCTGTGTTTATCTAACCTATTTTTCTAGACATGGCAAACAATGCAGTTCCAGGAGATGCTGTCAACACCATTAACAACATGGGTCCAAATCAAGTGAATCACATTTCTCACCATAAATTACCAATGTTCTCAATAGAGAACTATGATTTCTGGAAGATCGGGATGAGAGCACATCTTGCCTGCCAGCATGATGAGATGCTCAAAGTCATCACCAGAGGACCTTTCACCTTCACCAAGCTAAATCCCAAGGTCACTGATGCTCAGAAAGCAGACCCAAGGGAACTACTGCCAAAGGATGAGGATGAACTGACATCTGAAGAAAGAAAAAGGCACAATCTGAACTACATTGCCATGAACACCTTGTACCAGACTATTCCAGATGCAGTGATGGGAAGAGTGTATCACTGCACCACAGCAAAAGAGATCTGGGACACCCTTGCACTTATGTGTGAAGGTACCCAAAAAATCAAAGAAAACAAGCTTCAAGTGGCCATCCAAAAGTATGAACAATTCACTATGGAGCCCAATGAAACTATTGATCATCTTGATGGCAGATTTACTTACATCATGAATGAGATAAACTCTCTTGGCAAGTTCTATGCCAAAAGAGAAGTTGGATGAAAATTCTAAGAAGTCTCACATCCAAATGGGACATATATTCAGTCATGATGCAGAACACCAGCAATCTTGACAACATGCCCATGCAGCAAGTGTTCTCTGAACTCAAAGCATATGAGTTTGATCTAAACAGGAAGAAGGTACATGAAGAGCCATCTACCTCAAGCAAGGGTGTTGCATTCAAGGCTGCTGAGTCAGAAAAGAAGAATGCACAGAAATCATCTCAAACTGTCTCCAAAACTGAGATGAAGGAGGAGTTGGCACTCATGGCCAGAAGATTTGAAAAGCTCAACTCCAGATTTGGTAGATACAAAAAGTTCTACCAAGACAACAAGACTAGGAGAAGATTCAGCTCTCCTGATAACCAATCAGAGGACAAACTCTCTGATGAAAAGAAGATAGACAAATATGCTGACAAAAAGAAGTGCAGCAAAGAACCATCATCATCCAGAAGGAAGGAGTCCTCAAGCAAGAGAAATGATGATGAAGATGTGTGTTACAACTGCCAGAAAAAGGGTCACTTTCAGTATGATTGTCCTGACCTAAGCTCAAAAGAAATGAAAGAGAGGCAGAACAAAAGAGACAAGAGGTTGAACAACAAGAAGGCTATGGTAGCTGGAGAATCAGCAAGTGAAGAAAGTGTGTACTCATCTGATGATGGGTTGTTCTCCAACAGTGACAGTGAAGAAGACTGTCAAATGGCCTTTGAAAATGAAGAGGTATGTTCATCTTCCAACTCTTCTAATAACACACATGAATCTAGTGAAATCCACTTTAACTTTGGAAAATTATTAGAAGATTTCACCAGAATGCAAGAAGTATGCAATATGGCATTGAGAGAAAATGAACAGTTGAGATCTAAAGTCAAAATCTCCAACCTTCCTGAATCTGAGGTTGACATTAGATCAACTGAGTTGTATCAGCAGATTGTGAGAGAACATAGTGAAATGTCTCTCAAAGTCTCTGAACAACAAAAGTTGATTGATGAACAAAATCTGGTTCTGAAGAAAAAGGATTTTGACCTTAGAACTCTTCAGGCTAAATTTGATAATCTCTCAAATGAATTTGATACTCTTAAATTAAGTGAGGGGAGCCTAAAACTGAAAATGTCTGCCTTGAACAAATCTTCTAAGGCAATAGAGGAAATTCAAGGGTTTCAAAGACCAATGGCTCAAAGAAATGGATTAGGCTACAATCCATTTGAATCCTCACCTGGTCTTAGCATTGCTTCAACAAGCAATACTAAGATGACCTTTGTAAGGTCAGTGGCTCAGCAAAAAGAAAATGAAATGGAAGTGAACCAACCACTGATCAAAGGTAAGGGTAAAGAATCTCTTATACCTACTCAAGTAAACAATGCTTCTAAACCCAAACCTAAGGAAAAGGTTAAGAACATTGTATACAAGAGGAATGAGGTTCAGAAGGGGAGAACCAATGGAAGGCCAACCCAACTGAACACTCATCAGTGGAATTGTCCAAGAACTGTTCAGAAGAGGCCAACTCAAATGAGGCAACCTCAACTGGACAGATTGAGGTCCAATCCTACTGACATGTATAACAGCTTCAGGAAGCCTAGACCCTTCATGCCAAAGGGAAAAGGCCATCCTAGCTCCTATTCTCAAAGGTCTTATCAAGCTGCACCTAAGTCTAGTAATTTCAGGAGACATGTCCCAAAGAAGTTCACTAACACTCCTGAACCTTACAAGACTACCACTGATGCACAAAAATTACCCAAGGCATTTAAGGGTAGGACTGTGTATGTAGATCTAAATGGAAACCAAGTCAGTCACTTTGAGTCAATCAAAGTAATTAGGCAGATTTGGGTTCCTAAAGGTACAGCTAACCCCCTAGGACCTAACATTCAAAGTGTACCTAAAGCTTGACTTTGCAGGGCTGCAAGGACCACGAGAAGAAGAGAAGCATAAACAAGAGAACCGCATGGTACTTGGACAGTGGATGTTCAAGACATATGACTGGAAACAAAGAGCTTCTCTCATAATTCATTGAAAAAGATGGTCCCTTAATAACCTTTGGAGATAGCTCTCAAGGAATCACAAGAGGTTATGGTACATTAAATATTGGGAGTGTAAAAATTACTGATGTTTCATATGTCCTAGGCCTAAAATATAACTTTCTATCAATAAGTCAAATATGTGATAGAGGATACAGTGTTGAATTTGCACCTAATGAATGCATTATCAAAGATAAATCAACACAACAGGTGCTACTAACATGGGTGAGAAAGGGAAATGTCTATTTTGTAGATTGGAGCAAAACCCCTGAAGCAGTCTGTCTTGTTGCCAAAACCACAAATGAGCAGAGCTGGCTGTGGCACAAAAGTCTAAATCACCTGAACTTCAAAACCATCAACAAACTGGCAAGAAACTCTCTAGTGAAAGGGCTTCCAAATCAAGTGTTCACTAAGGAACATGTATGTCAACCATGTCAGGAAGGAAAGCAAATCAAAGCTTCATTCAAAGGAAAGCCTGTCATTTCTACTGAGAGAGTTCTCCAACTACTGCATATGGACTTGTTTGGTCCAATCATCCCAGTAAGCTTAAATGGAAGGAAATATGCTTTAGTTGTTGTTGATGATTTTTCCAGGTACACTTGAGTGGTATTTCTTCTGAATAAAAAGGAAACCCAAGTCAAGTTACCTGAACTGCTAATGAAACTGAGCAATGAAAAGGGCCTAAGTATTGTCAAGAACAGATCAGACAAAGGCACTGAATTCATAAACTCATACATCAATGAGTATTGCAGTAAGAATGGCATCTCTCATGAGACTTCTGCAGCAAGAACCCCTCAGCAAAATGGTGTTGCAGAAAGAAGGAACAGAACCTTGAAAGAAGCAGCAAGAACACTAATTGCTGAATCCAAATTGCCTAAAAGGTTTTGGGCTGAAGCCATTAACACTGCATGCCACACTCAAAACAGGTCCTTAATCACTAAAGGACAAGGTAAAACTCCATATGAGCTATGGAAAGGTAGAATGCCCACTATTGCTTATTTTCATATATTTGGTTGTAAGTGTTTCATTCACAATAATGGGAAAGAGCAATTGAAAGCTTTTGACAGCAAAGTTGATGAGGGAATATTTGTTGGATATTCACAAGTCAGTAAAGCTTACAAAGTCTACAATTGCAAAACTCTTATTGTGGAAGAAACACCTCATGTTGTGTTTGATGAATCTATTAATGAGTTCAGGGATAGAAACCTGAATATTGATGAGATAACACAAAGAACAACCGGATTAAGGCTTCAAAGCAAGGAAACAGTGTTTGTAGATGTTGCCCAGCCTGAACTCCATGAAAATCAGAAACTGGACAACCTACCTGATGGCAATCAACCAGAGGACAACCAACCTGAAGGAGAAATTGAACTGACTGATCCCATCCCAGTTCAAAACCAGGTAACAACTACCAATGAAGAAGCATGCTCTGCTGAGGTAGTCAATGGATCCAATATTCAAGGGGGAACCAATGAAAATGTCAATCTATCTGACAATGAGGACAACACCCCTGAATATGATCATGAACTTGATCCTTTAATTAACTTTCCTGAATTTAATGAATCTAGTGATCCAATCTCAGAAGATGACCATCCTTCTGAAGGGATCAGGTCTAGAAGGACTTGGTTGCATGACCACCCAACTAGCCTGATACTTGGTAATCCAAGTCAAGGGATCAAAACTAGAAGATTTCATGGAGAAAGTGCTTTGTTTTGTTGTTTTCTTTCAGAAAAGGAACCAAAGGACATTGAGGAAGCACTTCAAGACACCAACTGGATTATTGCCATGCAAGAAGAGCTGAACCAGTTCACCAGGAATGAAGTGTGGGAACTGGTGGATAGGCCAACTTATCAAGATGTCATTGGAACCAAATGGGTATTCAAAAATAAGGAGAATGAAAATGACATCATTGTGAGAAACAAAGCAAGACTGGTGGCCAAAGGATACTGTCAATCTGAAGTGATTGATTATGATGAGACATTTGCACCAGTGGCCAGGCTTGAGGCAATCAGACTCTTCCTAGCATATGCAGCTCACATGAGATTCCAAGTGTATCAAATGGATGTGAAGAGTGCATTTCTCAATGGGGTACTGAAAGAAGAAGTGTATGTTGAATAGCCCCCAGGCTTTGAAGAAGGAGATAAGGTGTACAGATTGAAGAAAGCCCTCTATGGCTTAAAGCAAGCTCCAAGAGCTTGGTATGACACCTTATCACAGTTTCTTCTAGATCATGGTTTTGTCAAAGGCACTGTTTACAGAACCCTGCTCAGAATCTGTGAAGGAGATGATATCTTGTTAGTCCAAATTTATGTGGATGACATTATATTCGGATCTCCAAATGAGAAATTGTGTGAGAAGTTCTCTAAACTTATGCAAAGTAAATTTGAGATGTCCATGATGGGATTGATGAATTTCTTCTTAGGACTTCAAGTTACTCAATCAAAGAAAGGGATATTCATCAATCAGGCCAAATACACCAGGGACATGATCAAAAAGTTTGGATGTGCTTCAAGCAAACCAGTTAGAATTCCCATGAATACAAACTGGAAGATGGACCCTGATGAGAGTGGAGTTTCCACCAATTCCACTGAATATAGAGGCATCATTGGATCCCTACTTTATCTCACTGCAAGCAGGCCTGACATCACATTTGCAGTTGAAGTATGTGCCAGATTTCAAGCAAATCCAAAGAAGAGTCACCTTGAAGCTGCCAAGAGGATTCTAAGATATCTCAAGGGAACTGAGAATCTTGGGCTATGGTATCCAGCTGATGATAACATTGAGCTTACTGGATACTCAGATGCAGATTATGGAGGATGTAGAATTGACAGAAAATCCACCTCAGGAACATGTCAATTTTTGGGCAGCAAGCTGATCTCATGGTTTTCAAAGAAGCAAAATACTGTTGCAACATCAACAACTGAAGCAGAATATGTAGCAGCTGGAAGTTGTTGTGCTCAGATACTTTGGCTCAGACAGCAACTCAGAGATTACAAAGTCATCACAAATGAAGTTCCCATATTCTGTGACAACAACAGTGCAATTGCTATTTCACAGAATCCAGTGCTCCACACCAGATGCAAACATGTTGATATCAAACATCATTTCATAAGGGATCATGTGGAGAAGAAAGATATCAAGCTTGTCAAAATTCACACTGATAAGAAAAAGGCTGATATCTTGACAAAGCCTTTAGCTGAAGCAAGATTTCTGGAACTTTCAGTTGAATTGGGCTTACTTGATCCAGGGAAGGTGGAGAAATGAAGAAGGATGCTCAAATGAAGGGGGAAGTTCATTAAGTTGAACTTCAGCAAAGTTGACCAATCTCACTAAAGTTTTCTGGTTATAGGAAAAACTCAGTAGAATTGTCCATATCACCCTCAGCAAGGTTGATCAGGATGATTGACCATGTGGGACCCAGTCAGCATCATTGGGACCCACTCAGGAATATTGGTCAGATGTTCTGGTCAAAATAGAGGTCAAAACACTTATCAGGACGTTTGTCCAAGTTGATAAAGTGATCATTGCTATTTTTAGCATTGATTGGACATTTAAAAGAATTCTTGGGCTAAGAGTAGTCTATTTTTAGGATGGCGTGTGTTTTTAAAGTTTTAGCCCCCAAATGTCAAATCTGCATTTAATGCAAAATCTCTTTTAAGATTGCATTAATTACTGTGGTATCATCAAAGCCATTGATTAACCTTAAACCTCCATCCAACCGTTTCATAGCCCACTACCCCACTTTATCCATTTGGTTTTATGATTTGTCCACCCTCAATACCTTTTGTCCAACGGTTAACAAAAGTCTTGCATATAAAAACATTCAGTTTTTGCCCTCATTCCTCATGCACAAATATTTTCAAACCCTTAAGCAAAATTCTGAAAAACCTTCCAAATCACCATTCTTTTCCATCTCAGAAAACATCCATGGCTCCTAAAATTAAAAGGGAAGAATTAGTAAACTTCAATGATCCATCTATGGACATTGATTTTAATTATCTGAGTAACATAAACTCCCTATGGTTCGAAAAGCTAGTTGCTTTTGACAGCCCAGATGAGGAAGTCCATCCTGTTCTTCAATGGCTGAAGGATGCAGGGCTCGAACAATTCCTAGGCACCAAGCCTGACTCATGCCTCAATTCATTCATGGCTGAATTCTTTGCCTATCTAAGGTGGAAGGGTAAGAAAGGTGATGTATGCACCAAGCTTACATATGCAGAGGAGAATGAAGAGGAAGAAACGCAACACACCATCATCTTCACTTCAGAAGACCTTGATGCTAGCTTTGGGCTACCCTCTGAAGGCCTGAATCCTGAATTGTACAGAGAGGGAGAGGAGCAGGAGTTTTCAAATCCATGGATGAAAGCTCCCAAGAAGCTGATAGGTGCTCAAAACAAGAAAACCTTGAAACCCTTATATGAGCACTTATAATTTGATGTTGTGGTAAAAAGTTTGCTAAGCCATTCTGGAAGTGTTGAGCAAATTAGTTTGCCCAAATTGAGAGTGATGGCTGCTGTGATTGACTCTGCTGAGAGAGGAGTCAAATTTGACTGGAGGACTTTCATTCTAGGAAAGATGATGAATGAAAAATACAAATTCAAGGAGGTGAAGCACCATAAGGTTGTGGTGGAAGGAAAGCTTCAATACTGCACAAGAGCAAGCTTGCTCTTGGAAAGATTTGCTCATTATACCCACCTTCAAGCCAAACCCAAGCCATTTCCAGCTCTGAAAATTAAACAAGCCCTCACAGTTGCACGTGTTACCAGATCTTCTCCAAAGAAAAGAAAGGCTCAGACAGTAAAATCTCAGCCCAAAGTGAAGAAAATGAAGGAGATTCTCAGTGAATCCTCACCAGAAAGCCAGTCTAGAAGTGGAGGTGCCACTTCTGAGGAGATTGATAGAGTTGAGGAAGAAGGAGTAAACCCTCCTGAAGAGGGAGAAGAAGTCAGGGAGGTTGTCCCTCTTCAACCTGAGACTGTAATTGAGTACAGGGATCTTGAGAAGCCAACAAGGTCGAAAGAAGAAGAAGGATAATCAAAACTTCTGAGAAGCAGAAGTTGATGGAGGAGGAGAAACAAAGAAAGGAGTTCTTCAAAGAGATTAGACAAGCCAGTAGGTCTAACTCCAAAACAAGGTCCAAATCCAAAAGCCCTTGAGCCAATTCCCCTGATATTCAATCTCAAAGAATATCACCAACTCATGATGAGTCAAAGCCTGAAGAAGAGGAGTGCAAGACTCCTGAAGATGCTCTCATTGTGGCCAAAAAGACCTATTCTCCTGAAGGTGCCCCTGACAGGACAGGTATTGATGTATTGGCTGATTTGGCTGATATAGAAGATAGGTCATTATCCCCCCTAGATCCCAGACTTCTTTCATATACCAAACTTCTTGAAACTGCTCTTCAAGAAGGTGATCAACTTACTCTAACACCCATTCAAGCCATTCCAATAACCTCCTCAAGAACATTGTTCTCTACAGCACCTGAGACCCAAATCACTCTAAGTCCATCTGTACCCAACCCATCTGAACCCCAGTCCAACTTTCCTGAATCCCAACCCAACCCTTCTGAATCACAAGACAACTCTTCTGATGGAGATGAAAGTGGAGAGGAGTACACTTATGAGGGGATGCTAAGGTAGATTGCCAAAGCTAATGTTGATCAGCTATACCCAGGATTGAAGGATTATCCAAGGCTACAACAACAGTTCTATGATCTCAGAGCTCTTGTTGAGATCAAAGATAGAACAATAGTGGAGATAGCTCAAGCTATCAAGGATAAGGGTGCAAGCTGGTGGCAGGTGGAGGAGAACAGGCTATTACATTTTGCAAATGTAAAGAAAACCAGTGTACTGACTACTGAGGCACTGTTCTGCACAATTGTGTCTGAGAAAGTGCTTGTTGAAAGAGAAAGAATAGCAAAGGGGATCAAACACCCTGACAGCACCTCAGAAGATGCTGATGATGATGATGATGATGACAACACTAACCCCAATCCTCCTGGATTAAACTCTGCTCAGGTACATTACTTGACTTACTCTTCAATTAAGGATTCTGATAAATCAGAGGAGTTGACCAAGAGTGGTGACTCAGTCCAAGATGCATTGGCCAAGGATGGTTCTTCTGAACCTGAGGCAAAGCTTGACAATGTTGAGACTTCCATAGGAGAAGCTGGTTTGACCAAAGCCTCATCAATGTCAAATATGTTGGACATTGACCAGCCTTTAGTCATTCAGGATGACTCAGTGGACTTGGGATGCCCAAGCACTGTGATCTCCCATCAACTGCCCTCTGTGGATCCTATTGAGGATATGGAGGTGTCAGGTTTAGGACCTGAAGGAGTTGAAAAGGACAGTAGTCTTGAAAAATCAGAGGGAGATGGTGGTGAGTGTGAGATTGTTGGTAGTATGAGTGCACCACAAAAAGTGGGTGATGAAGTTGAAATATTGGGTGAAGCTCAATATGAGAGTCAGGCTATTCTTCAAGTCAAATCTGAACTTGATGAATCCCTTGGAGAAAGGAGGCCTGATTCTCCAGTATATGTGAGTCCATCAAATTTGAATGAAGAAAAGAATTTAGTTGAAAATGAGAGAGAAGGTGTTGATGTATCAGACCTTTTGGGAGATGAAAAGAAAGAGGGTGTTGAGGGAGATTTACCTAACCCTTTGAGTTTTGCAGATTCTGTAGCTGTCACAATTGAACAGATTTTTGCAGATGCTTCCCTAACTGACATTCCAGTTGACACTGATGTTGATCTAGAAGCAATCTCAGCAAATGTGTCCACTTTAAACAAGATCTACTTTGAACAAGCAAATGCAACTGAGGCTGGTTTTCAAATTGCTACACAGACTGCAACTTCCATTGAAGAACAGTCAGAGAAGTTGGACATATTGGTCAGGAAAGTTGGGAAAGCCCATGCAGAAACTACTGACACCCTTGATGGCCAAGGAAAGACATTAGCCTCTGTTGAAATGAGGCTCACAGGATCTGAAGAAGTAATCTTGCCCACCTTGGAGGCCAGAATCAGTGGAGTTGAGACTGGTCTGCAAACAGTCTCAACTGAGGTCACAAAAGCTAAGGATGCTATGGCAACATTCACAAAGACTGTGAAGCAAGAACAGAAAAGCCTAAGGGACAGTTACAAGCACAATGTCTTAGCCCTGAAAAGGACAATCAAGGATGCCTCGAGGCAAAGAACAGCAGCTCAGAGGAAGAAAGCTGAAGAGCTTAAAGCTGCAATGGTGAAAGAAGCTGCTGAAAAGTTCACTGTGGAACTAATGGCTAAGGTGTCTGATCAAGTTGTGGCCAACCTCACTGACCAGTTGCAGGCCAAGCTTGACCAATCCTTGAAAGCTACACTTGATGAAATTGTTGCTCAGAAGATGAAACCAGTTCATGTCTTTCTCAGCATGGCAGATGATAGGATGCAAAACATCCATGATGAGAATGTCTATCTACTGTAAGAGCTGAAGTCCCTCACCCATTCTCATTCCCATCTCTCTGTCACAATGAGTGAGTTAAAGCCCCAGTGTTTTGATAATGCCAAAAAGGGGGAAAGAGAGAGAGCTAGGGCAAAGGGAACCTTGAAGATTGGAGAATCCAAGGGAAAGGACAAGCAGACTGAGATTAAAGTGGAGGAAGAAGAAGACATTTGAAAAGGCAAAGGGCCTATGAATATTGAAGATCTCACTGAAGAAGAGCAAATTCAGATAGCAGTGAAGGAATCCATGGCTTCTGTGGTTGAAGATCAGGCTAGATGGCAACAAAGGCCTGGAGGTGAATCTGCAGGCTTGGACCCTAAGGATAAGGTGATTGAAGTGAGGGGGAAAGTTGCCAAAGCCACTGATAGAAAGAGAAATGAGCAAGCATTCACTGATTTCCCAACCAACCTGACTCTACCATCTGAATTTCAAGCTGTTGAGACAACCCCACTAAGAAAGTCAAAGAGGCTGAGGAGAACAGCCAACTTGCCTGAAATCCAGGAAGAAGAAGAAACTGAAGAAGCTGAACAGGCCAAGGAACCTGGAGTTAGAATGCCCAAGCTTGCTGATGATCCCTCAAAGCTGTTTGAGGAGGGATTTGGAAAGGATCCTGAAACTCAGGAAAGGCTGGCTCTTCAAAGAGCTAAAGAAAAGATGGATCAGATGGTTGAGGCCAACAAAGCAAGATATGAAAGGAGGTCCAACTTCAAAGCTCCAAGGAGAAGAAGAGCTTCTTACACAAGGTTGAAGCCTCAAATGCTTCAAAGATGGGACACCCAATATCCTCACCATGACAAGTGGGTGCCAATTCAACTGAATGATGCATGGGAGGAGGCAAAGAGGAGTTTTGTGTATGACTTTTATGTCATAGGCAAGTGGCTGGGTGAAGATGTTGAAGAAGTTTTTGTTCAGTTCATGTTTGAAAATCACAGGAACTTGTATCAGAAGCTGTTTGCAGCAGCTGACATGGCAAGGATAGAGTTCAAAGCCCCTGGTCCCATTCTGTATATGCCTCCCAAGTTCAATGGGAATTTGATTGATGAAGGGAAGATCTTGGAGGAGTTTATATCCATCATGAAGATGGAGAAGATGAAGCCTGGACCCAAAGGAACCAATCAGGACATCTGGGAGTTGAAGAAGAGAGTTTGGGCCCAGTATAGAATTGCTCCCCAAGATGATGGCACTCTCTGAAGCATAAGTTCCCTCTTTCCCTTCTATCTATCTTTTCTCAAGTTGTTATTCTGCCTTGTATCAGTTTAGTGAGTCCTTTTGATTTTCTGCATTGTAATGTCTTATGATATATATTAAAGGACCACTTATTTTTCATCAAAGATAACAACTCATTATCTCAACTAACCTAACATAACCTATACTTGATTTATTATTGTGCTAACAGTTTGTTTCAGGAAAGCTGACCAGATCATACATCCTGAAGACAAAGTTTAGTATAAGTCAAGTTCCCTTTGTAATAGGTTTTGGCATCATCAAAAAGGGGGAAATTATAGGGAAATAAAATGATTTTGATTAAGATACCAAAACCCCTAATTGATGATGATCAGATTAGTTGAGATACAGTCATGAAAAGCATCAGTCTAGTTGTCTCAAGATAGTTGAGACAATAAGAATCCTTAAGTCTAAATCTCAGTAGTGTTATGAGATTTATAGTTCAGGATAGTTGTCCAAAGCTGGAATGTTAGGCAGCTTGTTGAACATTAGCACTTTAGGACAAGTCTGCTGAAGGATACAACATTGACAAATAGGCTGAAGAGGACAACATGGCTGAGTGATCAAAGATATGAAGTAAAGCTGCATTGTACTGATAAGAGCTACATCAGATCAGCTTATAAATGATTGAAGATCACAACAACATGGAATGCTGCTTACTCAGAAGACATATTAATTGAAGCATTTATTATCAACAAGCCTGAACAAGCATTAAAGACATAGAAGCATTAAAGACTGAAGGAGTCCTAATCAAAAAAAAAAATTAAAGACTGAAGGAGTGAATGAATGTTGGAACATTCCAAATTGCAGCAGGAATGTTCAGGAAACTTGTCCCATCTGACCGTTGGTGGAGTACAAGTCTGCCACAATCAACCTTGGGAAATGTGCAAATATGGAAACTCACACAAGTCTTTATAGCCGCATTTTTCAGAAGTCAACACATTCATTCAAGCAACCAACAAAGAGCCTTTTACTCACTGGATAATAGAAGGTTACCCTCCATAGCCGTTTCAAGGAAGCTGCAAATAGACAATTTGAAATGCTATCTCTCCAACGGATAGTTGCTCAAATTGCTCTATAAATTCAGAAGTGATCCAAGGATTCAAGCATCCAACTATCTGCTATCAAACTATTATCAAGCAATCAAAGGGAACCTAAGCTATTCTCTAGAATCCCAAGTTTCCTGATCACTTCAAAAGCTAAGCTATTTCTTGTAAAATCCCAAGCTTAGCATTGAGATATCCTAAACCTTTACACTGTTCTTATTGTAAAGGATATCTCTATTAGTTGGAATCAAACCTCAAACCCTTTCCTCATTTAGTGAAGGAGTGTTTGTTGTAGAAGTGAGAAGTTAAGGACTGTTATTGTGAAACACAGTCTTAACTCAGAGAGATTGAGCACTAGGACTCAGATTATCCTAGGGATCAAAGCACTAAGGAAGTGTTGTTTATCAGTGCACCTTGGCACTATAAAACAAGCTAATTCCATTGTTAAGGAATTATCCTGTTCAATCAAGGAAAGTGGATGTAGGAGTATTGAGACTCTGAACCACTATAAATTGTTGTGCCATTTACTTACTGCACTCATCCTATTGCTTATATTACTTGCAATCATCCATTTCAAAAAGGGTTAAATTCAGTAAGTTAAGAAAAACTGTTTTGGACAAAGTCCCTGATCAACTATATACTTTCAGAAATTAACTTGGAGTATTCTTTCAAAGAAAAGGCCAACCACATTCCGCACTTAGCAATTCATTTAGATATTTATCCAACTGATCACTTTCTAGTTTTCAGTAGGACAGGTATCTATAGAAGTTCACTCAGGCTAGTTGTCAGACAACCTTACTGATCAAATCAAACTGTTGATTTTTAAAAGAAAGAAAGAATTTGCATACACAAGTGCATCCCCCCCCCCCCATACACTTGTGTCATACTCCACTAAGGACCAACATTACCCATTATTTATTTAATAATCAAAATATTAATTCGTAATTAAACAAAATTATTATTGTGAAAAACAGTAATGACATTTTGTATAATAATAATAATAATAAAAGTTCATTCCTAATAGCATGAAATACTTAAAACCATGGGATATGGAAGGAATGATTATTCTTTTAATTTTGTGAATTACCATTCTATTTGGAATGATCATTCCTAATATAATAATATACAAATCATAGTATTTGGAATGAAGTAAGAAATGATCATTCCATTTTTTATTGATTTCTGCATACTAATCATGTCGTTATTACGAGTACTATGGGTAACACTTGGGTACCCCCAAGTGCACCGTTAGGGGTGGAAATAAGTCAGGCCAGGCCAGGTCAGACTTTACATGAAAAGGCCTGGGCCTATTTAAAAAGAAATAAGCATAAGTCTGCCTATTATCTGTGATAGGCTTTTTTTTATGGATTTGGTCCGGCCATTTTAGTAAATAGGACAGGCCTACGAGCCGAAGCCTATTTAAAATTTATTTAATACGAAAATTTTAAAACGCAGTTTAATATTTAAAATTACAAATAAATTTACGATCAAAATAAGTGCTAATAAATTCAAATAAAAACTAAAAAATGATTTCTCAAGTAATAAAATAAATTTAATTTACTTTAATTATTATTAATGTTAGTATTATATTTTAAGAATTATTTTATTATAAAATATATATATAATATTTATCTACAATCTTAATCTTATATATTTGCAAACTTATTTAGTGCCACATGTCACAAATCTATACATCTATCTCAACCTCTTTTTGCTCCAAATCTCACCATTTCAAATTTCTTGCAATATCCTTAAATCTTGCTTCAACTTCTAATCTCAACCCTACAATTTAACTTTTAATCTCAACCCTTCATCTTTATTTTTAGCCCTATATAAATCTCGACTTCATTAGTCATTATTTCATTCTCCAACACTCACTACTCATTCTCTTCTCATTTCTAGCATTTTTTTCAACATTTTCATTTTGAAATTGCACTCATTTCTCTTGAGTTTATCCTCTTCGATAATTTGTTTATGATCATCGTATATTGTGCATGTTATCTTCTCCAGCTTCTCCATTGATCTACATTGTTAAGAAGGAATTCATTAGACCGGATTAAAAATATTGAATCTTTTTCAGCCACCCGTCTACATTCACCGGTAAATCTTTTCCGGTCATCCGTCTAGCATATTATGTTTTGTTTTCAATGATTTAACAAGTTCTTATTTTAATCATTTTTAGTAGTTTCTTATCAGATGAATTGAAGAATTGAAGATCGACATAAGCGTTTGATTAAAACGGATGAAGAATGACAAATCTAATTTCTCAAATTTGGATGAAGTCGGATGAAGAATGACAAATCCAATTTCTTAAATTTGGATGAAGAATGTATTTTGTGATTGTAATTATAATTGTAATTTACATTTATTTTCTATTGTAAGTTTTATGGTGTAATATATAGAATTTTCGATGTAATATAAGAATATCTTCATTCATTCGGAAGAAAGAGCTCGAACTGCTCTGATATTCGTGAGAGAAAAAAAATTATTTTCAATAATTTTAATAGAAAAACCTGGAAAGTTACATTTGACTTTATGCCTTATTGGATATGTTAGTTTGAATCCATAACTATTAGTAGTTCGAGAGGGGGCAAGTTCCTAATTTTATGGGAGCAAGTTATATATGTACTATTACTATTTCAATAATTTTTTTCAATAATTAATGTTAATGAATACTTATCGTCTTGAATTAATATATAAATAATTAAATAGTAAATATTCAATAAAAACAATGTATTATTAAATAAATATAATAAAAATATGAATATTTTGATTCTTTTATATTGTAAGGGTTAGTTTAATTAGTAGAAATTATCTCAATCAATAAATATTCTTATAGAAGATGTAAATGAATTGAAGATTAAGTGCAATGAATCTTTTTTAATGAGGATTAATTAATACGAGTAATATTTATATGGGTTAAATTTGTTTTATTTGAATATCAATTTTTTTCCTAAAATATACTTCAGTTATTCTTTGAAATTACATCGACAATTTACGAGCAATTTATTCCCTCAAGATATGGTACTTCCCTAAAATCTATGTTTATGAGAAATTTATTTTTATCATCAAGAATAAATTGCATATGTGAGTTTTTCAAAGACATGATATACTATCAATATTGGTATGGTTGCTAGATCGATTATAATTAGTGTGAAGAATGAGTTACAATATTATAATTTTAAATTATATGAAAATAAATGACACAGTGGTTATAAAAAGTAAGAAAGGAAAAAATATACCATTTAATACTTACCAATTACCATATGTTTAATTCAAATTAAGTGAGCCTAAGTAATTCAAATTTTAAATGTAAGCTCAATCCACTCAATTATATTAAATGCGGTTTAATTAAATTAAATACTAACTATTGATAGGTATATATATATATGGACTAATAACATTTATTCAATTTTTTTTTTATTTTTTTTTTTTGACAATATTCAATTTTTCCCTTTTATTACTAGAAATAGTTAAGTATAAATGCTAAATACAAGTATAAATAGTTAAGTATAAATGTTAATTAACATTAATATAGTATAATTGTATTAAATCATTTATTAACACATTAATTAGTATAATGTGTTAATAAATGATTTAATACAATTATACTATATTAATGTTAATTAACTTAAACGTGCTATGTTTACATTTTAGGAGAAAATCTCTAAGGTGCAAATAATTTTTAGGAGATCAGTCCATACAGAGCACAATGCTCTGGCTTTAAACGGGACTCTACAAGGGAACGGTGAAATTGATCCCCAAATTAGTCGGTTCTTGAACCGGTTACCGAGACTTAAAAAAAAAAATGTATATACAAAAAATTAAATGTGTTCTATATGGAGTATATTGTATTTTTATTTTTATATAAGTTTCTTAAATGTTGAATTAAGAAATTAAATATAATTTGTACTTTGAATATATATTGAATTAATAACATGATGTATTGTATTATTGTAAACTATTCCTAAACTAAACGTGTTTTATAGAATTTAAGGAATAACATATATGTGTATATATTGAATTAAATGTGCTCCGTTTACTATTTTATTATTGAAAAATATTGAACTAAATATTACATGAATATTATATATTTTTATGTTAGTTTTTTTAAATATTGTAACTTGCCTATCAGCATATTTTCAAATTTGTTTTTATGATGTCTAAAAATAAACTTTTTTTCGTGTGTATAAGGACATGTCTAAAGAATTTAAAGCAAAAATATTTAGGTTCTTCTTATATTATGGGTCAAACTGATCACATCATGGAATTGAGGATATTATGGTGAATATTAACGTAAATTAACGATATTATTTTGTGCTAAAATCCCAATAGACGCACCTCAATTTCCTCCATTGGTTGGTGCTCTTGCTCCTAAAACTTTCGGTGTTAAGTATTTTTTGATGGTTTCATATATATTTGCTTATAAATAAGTCTATTATAATCTATCATGAAACTATGATGACAAGACTGCATAAAAAATAATTTTGGATAAGTAAATGAGATTAAAGTAGTACTCCTATTTGATAAATTTAAATGTTTTAAATCTCATGACATGGATTTATTCTAATTTGTTATTTACTTTATTTTATATCGGTGATTCTAAGTACTTCACTTCTTTTCATTTTATATTTCGTTATATTATACACATCCGCATTTTATGTCGTGAGACTCAGACTATAGAATTTATTCACTGGAATCATAATAAATAGATAGAGAGAGAATAAAGATTGTTTTAAAGTGGACTCAACAATCAACAATCGTGAGAGTCCAGCAAGTACATAAATACATGTTGGGTAAGGTTGTGTATTTGAGTAATAATTTTTTTTTAATTTGTCAATATGGAATTTTTATTTTAATATTTCATCACTACGATTGATATTTTTACTCTTTTTAGAAATAAATGATAGTATTAAATTGTATCTTCTTTAAACTCTTAATCATTTTTTTCTTGATGTAGTTAGTTAGTTAGTCTCCTACTGTACGTTTAATTATCATTTATTTATATATATTTTTTTAAAATATTTCATTCATTTACCAAATTTGTTATCATTTGTCTTATTTGTACGTTTATCTTATACAATATTTTTAGAAATCATCATTTTATCTTACCGTTCACCTGTCACTTAATTACGTATTCAAATTATTATTCAATTTTGCTCACAAACAATTTTAGTTAGTTAGTTAATATATATATATATATATATATATATATGTATATATATATGTATGTGTGCGTGCACGTACTCCCTATATTAAGTAATAAATTTTTCTTTGTTTTTGGTGTTTTAATATATTAAAAAATATAAGGTGAGATATCTCAAATTGTTAGAGCACAACTATCTAGGCCGAAGGTCCTGGATTCGAGTCATGGGAGGAATGGGGAGGGTATATAATGTAATTAAAAAAATGATAAAATATTAAATGGTGTACAAATGATGTAATTGTGAGAGACAAAATAATAGATTGATATGAGATAAAATATGATAAAATAATATATACTCATAATAAAAGTATGACTATTTTTTTTTTCTGGGATGGAGGGAGTACGTACTTTTTAATTTCAATTTATCTCTTTAATTACCCTAAATATATTTTTAAATTAAAGGGACGCAAAATGAAATTTTAGGAGTAAAAAATGTTTAATATATATACCAAAATTATACATTTGGCTTGAAGCCCCAATTTGATTCACATATGTAAGTCGCGCATGCATGCAATTTCACCGTGAATTTTTTATTTATCGAATGAAAAACACCAAAATTTGACCTAAAATGGACCAAAATTGGACACCATATTACTAAAATTGATACAGAAGAAATATAATTTTTTTTTCTTGAATAATCATGTAGGTTCCGAAATGAATGAGGCAGGGTAAAACCTTTAGAGGGGAAGAGTGAATTGACTTTTTAACAAAATTATTTTCCGTGACAACTGAGTAAGATAATTGGTGAAATCAGTCGACTTCAATTAAAAGTTGTGCAATGGAACCAAATCAATCGCTATGAAACTTGAAAACCACATTATCGAAAGACAAATATTTTTTGGAAGGAATGTTGGTAGTAATGTATGTATCCCTAGAAATCAGTGAGTGTTTCAGTCTAGAAGACACTAAAAGTTCGAATGAGACAATTTCATACTCTATATTTGTTTTGCAATGATGATAAATAAAAGTTAAAGTCAGCCCCTTTAAACAACATGTGTGTACCTTCCAATACATGTGTCCACACATGAACAATTATACGTTGCAGCCTCTAAAGTCCTGTGCAAGAACAAATTGAAAAATATTTACCGCGATTCAAATTAAAAAAAAATGTAAACGTACAACAAATGTTGTGTATAAGGAATTTTTCGAAAAATTGTAAATTTGTATATTGATTTATCCTTGAGGGGTCTAAGATCAGAAGATAGGCCGAACATTCTTTGTTGTGTCTTCAAGTTAAAGTTTGATCGACTTATGAAGGATTTTAAGGACGGTCAAATATTTGGTAAAGTAGATGCATATATGTAATTTTTTTATGTTGCATTATTTAATACTATATTTATATTTTTTTTTAATGAAGAGGATAGTTCCACGTCCACATACTATTGTTCTTGCAATGACGATAAATAAAAACTAATACCAGTCACATTTCAAGGTAGGTGTCTACCTTCTGAAATATATGTTCACACGGATATTTGTATGTTGCAGCCTCTAGGGTCAAGAACAATAGTGGATTATAAATTTTTTGTCTAGATTCAAATGGAAGCTACAATATTTTATTTTTTATACTAATAGAATATCAAATTTACAAATGTACAAAGAATACTTTTTAATTAATAAATTAAAATATATTATATTTATTTCAATCCCGCGTAAAACGCGGGTCTTACACTAGTTATATATATATATATAAAAAGCCTTAGCCTGACTCATGTTATAAATAGGCTAGGTCGGGCTAGGCCCTTAATACGCCAGGCCGTAGGCCCCTGTCTAGTGGCCCGGCCTATTGCCACCCCTATGCACCGTACCCCCTAGTTTTAATTTTAATTTTTTATTTATATTTTATTTGTACCCGTTAATTTAATGAGTTCACCCTCAAATCATCATTTTACTACAGTTATCTGCACCCGCTCATTTTATGAATTCACCCCCAAATCATTTCTTTTTTACCACAATTATCTGCACCTGTTCATTTTATTAGTTCACCCCCAATTTTTTAAAAAATAATTACATTCAAAAATTATATTATCCTTTTATTAATTTACAAAACAGTTGAGTCATTGTCAAGTTACCATCAATTCACCACCAAATCATCCATATTTTTAGAAAAAAAATCGTAAAAACATAATTTAAAATTATTTTTTATTGAAATTAGGCACAAATCTCGATTTTTTTTTCTTTTTCATTTTTCTTCGCATTTTCAATTTTTATTTCTTCATTTTTTTGTTTCCTGATTTTTTTCATTTTTTTTTTAAATTTTAATACAAAATAATATTATATGTATAATTTTATTATAGTCGGTAATACACTAAGTAATAACTAGTAATACCATAAACAATAACCAATAATACCACAATTAATAATCAACAATACCATAATCAATAATCATTAATATTTATATTAATTCAATAGTGTTTTAATAGTAATACCACAAACAATAACTAATAATACCACAATTAATAATCAATAAAATTGGTAATCAATGATCATTAATAATAATTCAATAGTATATTAATAGTAATACCACAATCAATAATGAATAATATCATTACTAATAACTAATAATACCACTAACAAAAATACCATAAAAAAAGTGCGAGGGAGGGCAGATCGGGGTGTTTTTTGATCGGTGAAAAATAAAACTTTTATAAAAGTAATCCAAAGTGGAGTACAGGAACAAGATGTCTTGCAAAAAACTATTTTTACACCCCATCTCTCCTAAATCTCTAGACACCGTATTGGGTCCACCATCCAGTCCCTAAAATTGGTACCCCTTTTAATCGCCTCCTTCGTCGAGCACAACTCCATAAGTGTCCCTTAATCTCATCAATCATCTTCTCCTCTTCCCAAGTTCCATTTTCAAATATGACTGAGTTTCTTCGAAGCCAAATAATTCACACAACACATATCCACAAACCTGCCATCACTTGGTTTCCTTTCTTCAATGCCAAAAGATTAGAAAATTGCACTAAGTGATCTTTGACTCTCAACAATATAACAGAGGAATATTCAGCCAATTTTGAGTGTCAATCCAGGCCTACTGAATTTTCTACATTCTAAAAATAAATTATGTTGTTTCGGTTGCCTCCCCCACATGCCGTGCTGATCGGGGTGTACTAAATAAAATAAGGGGTGCACATTACCAAGCCCAGTTGAAGGAACCCTAGTTAAATGGGAGAGCACCCTAGGCCAGTCGTCGCTGCTTGGGATTTCATCGGCAAGGTCACCAACGCATGCGCCGGCGCGGAGAGGAGTGAAGGCCTATGATGAAGCATCAAGGCCTTAGCGGCGTCGTTGCTGATCCGATGTTACCGCAGCTTCGACGCGAGCGCCATCGCTGACTGCTCCTCCATGTGCGGCGACGAGTGGTCTTCCGACCAGGGGAAGGAGGCGACTACGGAGAAGAACATATGTTGGACATGGAAGAAGAAGTTGAAGGCGGAGAGGCAGTCATGAGAGAGAGAAGTGGAGAAATTGATAAAATTGATTTTGAAATGGTAGGGGGCACCGTACACTCGCGTGTACATAAGAATTTGGCGAGTACTATATATTTTGGATGTACACTTGTATATTCATATGCGAAAAAATATTAACACAATGAACATTTATTGTAGAGATGCCTAAAATTCAATTACATATATAGATTTGTGAAGGCCGCTAAACCTTCACAACTTTACGAAGAGTAGTAAATCTTGAAAACATGACTACAAAAAAATACGAAGATTTGTGAAGGCCGCTAAACCTTCACAACTTTACGATGTTTTTTTTTCAATTCGTCTTAAATTTTTTATGTATTTGCGAAGAAAATTTAAATTGTCTCTCAAATTTGCGACGATTTTGCGATTTTTTTTTTTTTGCCACAAAATTTTTGCGACGATTTTTATTTTTGTGTTCCGAAAATATTTTTTATCTCAAATTTGCGATGAGTTTCTTAATATATATGTTGGAAATAAAATGAGATTTTGATTAAGATACTAAAATCCCTTAAGACATGCCAAATAGATAAGTCAAATTGAATGAATATGTTTCAGGAATATTGGAACATATAGATCAGGCTAGTTGAGAAGCTGACATGTTAGGCAGCTCATAGATGCCTTAGATGCATAAGTTGAGGGGGAACACAAGCTTAGAAGATTACAAGAATCAAGTTCCTCAAGGCTCAGAACCAAGAAGATCCCAACACTGTTGATGGTCTAAATGCTCAACTGTGCTGATAGTCAAATCAGCTTAGTAAAGAGACAACCTCCCTGATGATCAATTCGGAAGAATACATCAGTTAGACCAAGTCTACCCACATGCACACAATGAAGATCAGAAGAGATGTCCAGCAGAGTTGATCAGCACACTAAACTTGGAAGTGTTCTAATACAGTCTAAGGCAAGAGACAATTGTGTTGATTGGGTCAATTCCACTGATATGGAAGAATGGATGCTTAGAAGTTATCGATTATGATCAGTGAATATGAGGAGTCAACTCAACTGAAGAAGCTAGCCAACATTGCTGAAATGACAAGTCAACTGAAAGTGATAAGCAGATCAGTCCTGATGATAAGGAAAGTTGTCCCTTATCATGGATCAATGATCAGAAGGAATGTCCATTGTTTGTCTACTGAATCTTTAAACCAGACATTGGGAAGAGTTCATCAAAGTCAAGACAAAGAGCTTCAAGTCGTTTACTTCCCAAATCAAGGACATATAACTTTCAAGAATCTGTCTTCAAGTTTCTAAGTTCAAGGAAGACAAATATAAACATTTTGAGGTTGTCTCTCCAACGGACATAACCTCACTTTGCTCTATAAATACTAGAGTATGGAAACCATTCAAGGTATGGAAACTACAAGCATTCAAGCCTACAAACCTTAAGTTCTCTCAAAGAATATTTCATTCTTAGAGTTTCCATACACTTCCAGTTACCAACTAAGCTGAATATATTGTAAATCATACAAAGCTTAGAGAGATATCCTATCCTTACACAGAGCTTAATTGTAAAGGATATCTCACCCTAGTTGGAACAACCCTCAACCCTTAAACCTTTCAAGGAAAGTTATAAGAGTTGTTGTAGATGTGTGAGAACTAGAACTGTCAAGTGAAGAACAGTTTAGTTCATAGTTGAGAGAGTATTGGGACTCTGAATTCCTAGGGATCAAGGCACTAAGGAGTAGTGTGGTTGATCAGTGCACCTTGGCACTAAAAAATAAGTTAATTCCAAGTGAAGGAATTATCCTGTTAAATCAGGGAAAGTGGATGTAGGAGCTTGAGTCTCTGAACCACTATAAACTCTTGTGTTATTTACTTACAAGTCATTTCATACAAGTAACACAATCATACACTGCACACAAACTGGCCTTTAAAAGAAAACCATCACAAGTTGTGCAAAACAGTTTTGGGACAAGTCTCCTGAAAAGTTGTTAAGTGTTAAGAAAGAATTTCAGAATTAAAAGAAGTTTAAATATAAAGGGCCAACCATAATTCCGCACATATAACTTACTTAAATAGTTATTCAATTGAGTACTTCATAGTATTTAGTGGTTTGATTATCTAAACAAAGTTGTACATACTCAGAGAAGTTGTCTAGGATAACTCTGCTGATAGCCTGATTTGTTTAAAATTGAAAAGATTTGCATACACAAGTGCATTCCCCCCACCCCCATACACTTGTGTCATACTCCTTTCAGGACCAACAAGTGGTATCGGAGCAGGGGTTCAAAGACCACTGCCTCTGAAAATCCATTTTGATTTTCAAAACCTATTTTAGTGTGGTCACTGAACTGGTCTTTCTGAAATTCTAACACTTTGTGCTTGATATTCTTATATTTGGAAACATGGTAAGAAACAACAATAACAACAATGTAGTACCTGGTGATGCTGTGGAGACCATCAACAACATGGCTCCAGATCCAGTCAATCACATATCTCACCACAAGCTACCTATGTTCTCAATTGAGAACTATGACTTCTGAATCAGGATGAGAGCTCATCTTGCATGCTTTCATAATGAAATGCTGAGAGTCATCACAAGGGGACCATTCATCTTTATGCAAGCAAATCCCAAGGTTACAGCTGCTCAGAAAGCTGATCCAAGGCAAGAAATCCCCAAAGATGAAGATGATCTCACTACAGAAGAGAGAAGGAGACACAACCTCAACTATCTAGCTATGAACACTCTCTATCAAACAATTCCAAATGTTATAATGGGGAGAGACTACCACTACACAACAGCCAAAGAAATATGGGATACTCTTGCAGGAATGTGTGAGGGCACTGACAAAATCAAGGAGAATAAGCTTCAAATTGCTGTGCAGAAATATGAACAATTCTCAATGGATTCAGATGAGGCCATTGAAGAGTTTGCTGGTAGATTCACTGATATAATGAATGAAATAAATTCATTGGGCAATGTTTACTCCAAGATAGAGGTGGCTCTCAAAATCTTAAGAAATCTCACTTCAAAGTGGGATGTATATTCTGTAATGATGTAGAACACCAAAGATCTCTCTATCATGCCCATGCAACAAGTCTTCTCAAAACTTAAAACCTATGAATTTGATCTCAATAGAAGAAAGCCAATTGAGAAACCTTTCTTAACAACCAAAGGAGTGGCCTTTAAAGCCAAAGTTGCTGAACCAGAAATGCAGCCCACTCCAAGATCATCAAAGTCAGTCTCTAAGACTAAAATGAAGGAAGAACTAGCCCTCATGGCTAGAAGATTTGAAAAACTCAAATCAAGGTTTGGTAGATATAAGAAGTTATACCAAGACAATAAGGTCAGGAGAAGGTACAACTCTCCTAAAGCCAAGGCTGAGGACAAAAGGCCTGAAGAAAGAAAGTCAGAGGACAAGTACTCTGATAGGAGAAATTCCAACAGGGCTGAACCTTCATCATCTAGAAGAAGAGATGAATCCAAGAAAGATGATGATGAAGATCTGTGCTACAATTGCCAAAAAAAGGGGCACTTTCAGTATGATTGCCCTGAGCTCAGCTCTAAGGAGAGGAAAGAGAGGCAAGCAAAAAGAGATAGAAGACTCAACAACAAATAAGCCATGATGGCTGGTGATTAGTCTCAAAGTGATGAAAGTTTCAACTCTTCTGATGATGGATTGTTCTCTAACAGTGATGATGATGATGTGTGCAACATGGTCATTGAAGATGATGATGTATCTTCTACATCTAGTTCACCATCAATTCACTCACTGGAAACTAGTGATGTCAACCTGAAACTCTCCCTTGGAAAGTTGATGGAAGATTTCACTAGATTACAAGAACTTCATGATAATTGTGTGAGAGAAAATGAGAGACTATGTTCTGAACTTACAAAACTCCCTCAAGTTGAATCTGTAGTTTATGTCAAGTCTACTGAGTCGTATCAACAACTCTTGAGAGAACTTGATGAAGTATCTCTTAGGACAGTTGACCAACAAAAGTAGATTGATGAGCAACTGCTTGTTCAGAAGAGAAAAGACTTTGAACTTAAAATTCTTCAAGCTAAATTGGAAAACCTATCACATGAATATGATGTTCTTAAATCAAGTGAAGAGAGCCTGAAAAATAAGATGTCTGCAATGAATAAATCCTCTAAAGCAATAGAGGAAATTCAAAGCTTCCAAAGACCTATGGCTCAAAAGAGTGGACTAAATTATGATCCATTCAAATCTTCACCTTGTCTTAGTGCTGCTTCAACAAGTAACACTAAGAGAATCTTTGTTAAATCACTGGCACAACAAGTTGAAAATGAATTAACTCAGCCACTGAACAAAGGAAAGGGCAAAATAAATGAAGTGCCCACTCAAGTATTCCAGAGAACAAGGCCCATACCTAAGGAAATGGCCAGAGTCTCTAAGTACAAGAGAAATGGTGTTCAGCGGAGTAGACCCAATGGAAGGGCAACTCCCCTGAACAAAATTCAGAGAGATTGTCCCAAGTATGTTCAGCCTAGGTGAACTCCTCTAAGGCAACCTCAGCTCAACAGACTAAAGGCCAACTCTCCTATGGGGCACAATAAAATGAGACAACCAAAACCCTATGGTGTTCATCTATATGCCCATCCTCAAAGATTTCATCAAGCTGCACAAAAGTCTTATAAGTTCAGGAGAAATGTCAACTCTCCTGATACTTACAAAGTAAACACTTTCACACATTTTTTCCCAAAGGCATTTAAGGGAAAAACTGTGTATGTTGATGAAAGAGGAAAATAACTTAGCCACCTTGAATCAATCAGGATTATTAGGCAAGTTTGGGTTCCTAAAGGTACAGTTAACCTCTCAGGACCCAAAATTCAAAGGGTACCTAAAGCTTGATCATTGTAGGTACCAAAGGACCATAAGAAGATGAGGAGCTTGAACAAAAAGACAGCATGGTACTTGGACAATGGATGTTCAATGCACATGACTGGAAATAAAACACTCCTCACTGAATTCATTGAACAAGAAGGTCCTAATGTCACATTCGGAGACAGCTCACAAGCAACTACAAAAGGTTATGGTACCTTGAACATTGGTAATGTCAAGGTAACTAATGTATCATATGTGGCTGGTCTCAAGTATAATCTCCTAAGCATAAGTCAGTTTTGTGATAAAGGATATAATGTTGAGTTCTCAAGTGATAAGTGCCTAATCAAAGAGAAGATAACTCAACAAACTCTACTGACTGGCATAACAAAATGAAATGTATATTTTGCTGGCTGGAATTTGTCTACTGATGCTACCTGTTTCATTGCTAAGTGCTCAAATGAAAAAGTTGGTTGTGGCATAAGAGGCTAAACCACCTGAACTTTAAATCCATGAACAAACTAGCAAGAAATGCATTAGTAAAAGGAATGCCAAATGAAGTTTTCATTAAAGAACATGTATGTAAATCATGTCAAGAAGGAAAACAGATTAAAGCTTCATTTAAAGGCAAGCCAGTCATCTCTACTGACAGGGTACTTGAACTCTTACATATGCACTTATTTGTACCAATTACCCCTACTAGTATTAATGGAAGAAAATATACATTGGTTGTAGTAGATGACTTCTCTAGATTTACTTGGGTAGTATTTCTCCTTAACAAGAAGGAAACACAAGTCAAACTCCCTAAGCTAATGAAGAGATTGTCAAATGAGAAGAGCCTTAATATCATCAAGATCAGATCTGATAAAGGCACTGAGTTCATAAATTCATAAATTAATGAGTATTGCATTGAAAATGGAATAGCCCATGAAACTTCAGCTGCTAGAACACCTCAACAGAATGGGGTAGCTGAAAGAAGTAATAAAACTCTTAAAGAGGCTGCTAGAACCTTAATTGTTGATTCTAATCTGCCTAAGAGATTTTAGGCTGAAGCTATAAACATTGCATGCTATACTCAAAATAGATGTTTGATTACTAAGGGACAATGAAAAACCCCTTATGAACTCTGGAAATGAAGATTGCCTAAAGTATCATATTTTCACATATTTAGTTGTAAGTGTTTCATTCACAACAATGGGAAAGAACAATTGAAAGCTTTTGATAGTAAAGCTGATGAGGGGATATATTACATAGTAAAGCTTTTGTTTGGGTAGTATATGTCCCTCACTTTGCCCACTGCCTTAAACGTATTACATAGTGTCTCCCATCTACATCTCCTTGGGAAGTTGGTGAAGAAGAAGGTTGTGGTGTCTTCCTCCCAACCCATTGCGTCGCTTCCATTCTGAGTAGGAACCCTATCTCTAGCAATAACCACGTTATCTCTCTTTATTTCATATATCCTTATATGTGGTTTTGGGTTAATTATAGTGGTTTGTATAGTGTAGTGCCTCACTGATCTGCACTCGGGACATGGGTTGCCAAAACTGGACTATACCCGCCTCCGGGTCTCACCACTCTCCGCTCTCCCTCTCTCTCTCCACGAGTACTTCATTTTAATTATATGATGTAATATACATTAAAAGAAAATTATCATAATGTAAACGGTCTCATAAATCAATTAATTTGAGAAATATGAGAAAACATTAATTTAAACGAAGAGGGAATGAAAAACCTTACGTTGAATTCGAAACGAGATCTTCAAACTGATATTGGAGAGGAAAATCAAGGAATGACCTATTTAGAAGCTGGTTTGTGGGTTAAAATTGAGAGAATGACATGTGATATATATAGGTTATTTATTCGCAAGAATGGGGCGTAGGCTGGGCTTTCTTTCGGAGTGTTCAGAGATCGGCAGACTGCTAAAATCGGTCTCTGAAAACAAACAGCTTGATTTGATACCGATTTGAGACCGCAAAAATCGTTTATAAAGGCAACCGCCTGATTTGAGACCGAAAAGTCGGTCTCTACTTTTTAAAATTATCTATATATACAATATTATGGATAATATTTTAAAGATTTGTATCTTTAAATATTATTCATATCTCTTAAAATATATGTATAATCGTCAATCTGATTTCTCTCTCCCAACGATGGACAAATATTCCTCTTCTCCTAAATTCGATTCCTCCATCTCGAACAAAGTTATAGAGCCAGATTCGTTGGAAATGGAGACGGTAGTGCCCGATTTAATAGATTTAGAGGAGGGAGTAAAAGATTCCACGGATTTAGATAGCTTAGTAAAAATTCTTTTTCGGATGTGGATACTTTGTCCGAGTTTAAAGGATTCTCGCCCGATCCCGATGGTAAGTGATCGATTCACATACGTCCTGTCAAAATTTTTTATACCAATTAAAGACTGAATTTTTAGTCCTCCAATTAAAATTCAAAATCAGAATTTTAATTTCAATTTAGAGACTGATATTCGGTGGCTAAGCAGTCTGAAAAACATAATATTAAAGACCGAACTGAAAACAGTCTCTAAATGAGCGGTCAAAATTGGTAGTCAAAAAAAAATTGGGCTTCAGAATTTTTGATACCAATTAAAGATTGAAATATCGGTCTCTAAACAAATTCAAAATCAAAATTTTAATTTTAATATCGGTTTAGAGACCGAAATTCGGTCTCTAAACGGTCAGAAACATAATATTAAATACCGAACTGAAAACATCTCAAAATTTGAATTTTTTTCTGATCAGTCTCAAAACTTTGGTCGCTAATCGAGGCATTTTTTGTACTGGTAATTACATTTCTGACTTGGAGGATCACAGTTTGGTACGTGGAATTTACAAAAATGGGTTCGATATCTTCCGATACATTGAGAATTACAGGTTGGTAATTCTTATTTCCTATTTAATTAATTCCAACATGTACCAATTCGATGTAATATAGAATATGTTTGTAATTATACGGGTTGAGTACCCATCCATTTGTGCTCATGTTATATAAGGTACTCCCTCCATCCACGAAAAGTAGTCTCATTTGCCTTATATTTTTTGTCCACAAAATGTAGTCTCGTTCCCTTTATGGAACCTATCACCCTTCAATTATCACTTAATTACTCAAATTGTCATCAACATTATTCACAGACAATCATTTTATTCATAATGGACCCCACAATACCCTAGAATACCTTTATTTTATTTACTTTATCTATATTTTTTTTAAAACATGTACCCCACTCCAATGGGACTATATTTAATGGACGAAATTGAGTATTTTTTATCGTTAAAAAAAAAATCAGTCTCATCTTATTTAATTCGCAATTAAGATAAGAGGATAAAAAGTGAGTTGGGGGTGGATTTGCACTAGTTGGGAAATTGGAGCAACGGTTCCCAATAATAAAAGAGACCTAAGAGTATGTATACGCATACATGGGTTTCATTCACATAGATTTTGTAGTTTGTGCAAATATAGTATTGCGATTGTATTTTTTATTGTACATAATTTAAAAGTAAAAAAAGCTGAATTTGAATTGAATTTTATTACTCCTTCTGTTTCATAAAAGTTAGCATTTTTTTTTCATCACTAGTTCTACAAAAGTTCGCATATTTAAAAATAGAAATGCCCCTCACAATCATAACCCTCTAAATACAAACATAATTACTCTTCATTTGATTGTTTTTGGGGTCCATTACATATTTAATTCAACAAATATTTTTTTTATTTTATATATAAAAGTTTATAAAATTATCCTTCAACATTCTAATCCTTACTCCCTCGGTTTCAAAATTATAGTCACGTATTCATTTTGTGTTTATCCCTTTTGAGAGTGTGTATAACGTTAAAATTACTTGTATTTAATAAATATTTAAATTAATGTAATGTGTGAAATAAAATAGAGCTTTATTACTAGCTCCTAATGTTTAATAAATAAGTGTATATTTAGAAATTTATAAATAAAATTCAGAATCTTATATACAATAAATGATGTTTTATTGGTTTGTGTGAAAAAAAAACTATAATTTAAGAACAAATGAAGTACTCCCTCTGCATTTTTTTCGTTACTTTTTGGCATAGAGATTAAGAAAAATGATTAAATAATAGATATTGATGTGATTGATAAAGAAGAGAGATAGAGAAAAAAAGATAGGTATAAAGTGAAGTGTAAAAATAAAAAATTAAAAGTATTTATCAAAAAAAGTATGAAAAATTTATAGACGGACGAACCAAAACAGTAAAATGAAAAACTTATAGACGAACGGGGAGAGTACATATTTTTCTTGAACTATGTATCCAATATTTTCGCATACTTTTGTGAGGGAAGGGAAGGGAAGGGAAGGGAGTATTATAAAGTAATTTCAAAAGACTGCATTCAGTAATGCGACACACGATATCCGTATGATGTTGAAAAGGAATAAAGCGTGTTTGCATTTTATAGTTTTGGGATTGGAGGAATATGTCTTAATCTTTCTACTTTTACATTCATAAAGTTAATAGAAGGGGAGGGGAGAGGGGGAGGCCACCGAAAAGCATATATACGACAATAGTTATCATGAAAGTGAAGAAAATTTTAGCAACTTTGATTAGACTGCCCAACCATACGCATATATTAATTTCTCCATCTATTATTATCAAAAGATGCTCCAATTATAGATCTTTTTAGTCAGACCTCTATACAAGGTTCATATATCACATTACATGAGAAAATCGAATTTAACTGAACCGAATTAAGATTTTCGCTTCGTTTTTAATACTCTCTTCGTCCATTAAAGTATGTTCACTTTTTTTATTTATCTGTTCATAAAAAATATGTTTATTTTATTTTATAAAATATTCACTTCTTATGTACAATTTCACTTTCATGTTCTCTCCAACTACGTATCATCACCGTAAAATTATGGCTTGATTTTAATACTTCTTAGGTACAATTCCACTTTCATAACAAAAATATATATATAATTGAGATCAAATATGTAATGTTAATGTATTTATGACTCTCGACCATTTCAACTTCAAGATCTTGACGTAATTCATTTTTTCTCTTTAGTTCCCAACGCATTGACATGTATGTCATTCCTGCTGGTTTTTTCTCTATTCACTCTCTCTCATTCTTGTTGACACTTGATTGTTTCTTCTCTTTTCTATCTACCATCACCGTAATATTATGATACGATTTTAATTTTATTTTCTAAGATTTTTGTTTCCTTAGGTACAATTCAATTTTTCATAGTAAAAATATTAATATAATTAAGACCGAATATGTACATTCGTACATTTTTTTTCATAGATATGTAATTATGAGTTTTCACTTAACCGTTTCAACTAAGATCAATATACAAAAAGAAAAATCATTTTGACGTGATTAAATCTTTATCTTTCATATTTCAATCCCACATTACTTACGTTTTTTCCATTTCTTTTTTCTCTACTCCCTCACTCGTCTTTCTTGACGATTGTTTGCTTCTTTTGTATCCCTACTATCACCGTAAGATTCAAGTTTCTTTAGAAACGGTTCAATTTTCATAATAAAAATATCAATATAATTGAGATCAAATATATACATACGTACAATTTTTCTTATGGATATGTATTTATGAGTTTCCCTTCGCCGTTTCAACCTCAATCAATATACGAAAAGAAAAGTAATTTTGACGTAATTTAATTTTTATCTCCATATCCCAATCAAGTGTTACTTACGCTTTTCCTGATTTCTTTTTCTTTACTCCCTCCCTCATCGCTATTGACGTTTGTTTGCTTCTTCTATTTTTTCCTCTATCGTCACTGTTAGATTCTGATTTCTTTAGGTACGGTTCCATTTTCATAATAAAAATAAAATATCAATATAATTGAGACGTATACCAAATGTATGCGTACAATTTTTTGTATTGATGTATTTACGAGTTCACTTCGGCCGTTTCAACTTCGATCAATATATGAAAAGGAAAGCCATTTTTGACGTAATTTCATCTTTATCTTCATATCCCAGTCTAGCGTTACTTATGTCTTTTCCATTTGTTTTTTTTTTTCTACTTCCTCTCTCATCGTTGTTGACGTTTGTTTGCTTCTTTTCTTTTCTTTCTATCATCACCGTATAATATTATGGTTCGATTTAATTAAAAAAAAATCAATTTAATTGAGACTAGATATATACATACATGCTATGTAAGAATAATGTATTTATAAGTTTCACTTAGCACGTTTCAACTTTTGATAAATTCACTGAAAGAAAATTAAATTTATTTGACTTAATTTACTTTCTCTCTTCATATTGTTGTAGATGTTTGTTTGCTTCTTCAATTTTAATGTATTCCTCTTCCTTCTCTCTCACATTGTTGCATTTCAGTTCGATTTTAATTCTCTAGTCGAGGATCATTAAAAAATAATTTCAGTATTAATTCCGCTCTAATTAAGGGTAAGTGAGATTTGGGATTCGAGATTTATTTATCTTTGTTTCACATTTGTAGCTTGTAATTGTTGAATTACCCGTTGATAAATTAAAGATAAACTTAGGATTTTCAATTTGTGACTTTCTTTGGTTTGCATGTTGTTTATATATGGTCATTTCATTTAAAAAGAAAAAAAGAGAGAATTAATCCATTAAAGACTTACAAATCAAGATTATATTTGTCATCTTTTAATCCATAACTTTATTATTATAAATATAATCTTATCTCAAAAAAAAAAAAACCGTACATATATGTACATAAACATCATCTTATTTTTTTAAAAGTCCGTACATAAATATAATCTTATTTCAAAAAAATCCGTACATGTAACATAAATATGATTTACATCTATTATTTTTATATATGTACAATTAATATGATTATACTAATTTATTCTGTTATTGATAGATTTTTTTTTTAAGCTCATATTAGCATTTAATATTATCTTTTAGTTTGAATTATATTAATAATTACAGTTGGTTATTAATTACAATTATCATGTTTATCCAATATGGATCTGAAGGCAGTGGTTAATTAGCATTAAAATACTTGTGTGTACCGTACCACTTAATTCAATTTTTTAAATGGGTTAATGTTACCCATGAATTATGATGGTAAATATAGTACTAATATTAGTTCAAAATTAGTATATTATTAGTTTAAAAACAGTATAATATTAGTTCACATTGTATTAGTTCAAATATTAAATATGAACAAATTATATGTATGTAATTGATACACAAGTGAAACAGTAAGTGATTTGTTAACAGATTAATTAGCATATCTGTAATTACAATGTAATGAGTCACTACAGGCTGTTTATCCACAGGTAAATTAATATTTCTAGTAATAAAAGAATAAATGCTATTAATCATGATTAAAGTAAAATCACTACGTGTTGCTTTTATTCATTAGACTTTCACTTTCATTTCTCTTTTTAACATGGAAAATCTCAAGTCAACCTCACCTCATCATTTGGTCTTGGTTTAATCTACTACCCTTTTTTTTTTTCTCTCTCCTAATTCAATTTTCTCCCTATATAAATATAACACATTTTATTACTATTTTTTACAATCAATGGGAATGCCAGCCATGAAGGCACACCAATTCTCACGTGGGACATGGGAGCACGAACCCACCTCCCTCACTCTCGGCTGCAAACGCCTGCGCCCGCTAGCTCCGAAGCTCGGAACCGCCGCTAACGCCACCGCCGTCGCAGCACCGTATGATCTCAAGAGTTTCATTAGACCGGAAAGTGGCTCAAGAAGAACCGGATCCTCCGATCATCATAAGCAAGAATCCAATCAGGTGAAATAGTTAATTTGCTCTTTGATTAATGCTTTCACGTTTTGCATGCCTATTTTCGGGGTTTATTCTATGTTACCGTACATGTGTTCTTTAATGTATTGTACTGTATAACACGTTAAAGTATAATTGGACGGTACCTTCATTTGTAGGGATTTATTCTATACTTTTCTGCGGTGTAAGGTCGAGTTGTGTTTTAATGTGTTATACTGTATAACACATTAAAACAGTGCAGACCAAGTTATGCTTTTATGTGTTGTACTATACAACATATTAGTACAACCGAATAGTACCCCATAAAAATTTGTAGGAGTGTATGATACAACACATTAAAGCACTGCAGAGTTGTGCTTTTATGTGTTATACTATACAACACATACAGTATAACACATTAAAGTACAACTAGCTAGATAGTACCTTTGTAAAAATTTATTATTAAAGCAGAGTTGTGTTTTAATGTATTGTACTCCATTATACAGCAAATAATTAGCGTATGGTACAACGCATTAAAGGTAGCGTAGAAAAATTGACATGCAACACACGAACCACTTTTAGACGGTAGATATACAGCACACAAAGGGGTGTTTTTTTTTTCAACAATTTGGCTGTATGTTTTGTGCTTATCTGTTAATTTCAAACACATTCTATTTCTGGCCACTTAATTTGAAAACAGGTGGAAGAATTTGTCTGGATTTGAAAAAGTTGGTGAATAATTAAGTACATTTATTTAATTAATTAATTAATTAAAATAGGTAGGGGCAACGAGATGGAATCCTACTCAAGAACAGATAGGAATACTGGAAATGCTGTTTCGCGATGGTATGCGTACACCAAATGCCAACCAAATCGAGCAGATTACTGCAGAGCTCGCAAAGTATGGCAAAATTGAAGGCAAAAACGTGTTTTACTGGTTCCAAAACCATAAGGCGCGCGAGAGGCAGAAGCAAAAGCGCAATACTAGTCTTGTTCTTGGCACAACACTCAGCTCTACTTCTTCTTCTTCCCAACTCTTATCCCAGGTAATTAATCTTCCATAATTTTATTTAGTCATTTTGGTCATGCATGTTACTTAGTAATTAATTATCTTAATTCCGATTTAGTTTTTTGAAATCTCATGTGACGACTGCTGCAGGGAGAAGGAGCGGAGGAGGAGTTGTCTTGCATCTCTCAGAAAAGAAAGTACTACTGTACGGAAGAGGACAGGCAAGAAGTGGATAGGACTCTCAAGCTCTTCCCTTTGCACCCAGATGGATTAATTAAGGATAATTAATTAATTAATTAATGGGATATATCTACTGCAATTAATTCTATCTACTATTTCAATATTAATTATTAAATGGATAATAATAATTAATAATGAATTAATTAGCTTTTGTTTGTAGTCCTAGTCTATCGGATTTGATTAATTTCGTTATCTTTGAAAAATAAAGACAAGACAGCAGGTTGCATGTATGAAAGGTACTTAATTCTTCTCTAGTTGTTGTGTAAGAATTCAGTTGCTGCTATTATTATTCCAAACACACTGAAAAGGCCTGCCTGGTCTGAATACAAAGTCCTTTGAAAGTGTTACTTTTGACTAGAAGAGGAAATTTGGAATTCATGACTTTTAGGTTGAAAATGGATATATATATATATGGTTGGAGCTGAAGTTCATGCACATACTAAATTTTCTATTAAAATAATATTAAATTTTCTATTAAAATAATATTGTGCTTGCAACCTTTTTTTCTAAAGTATTAGTACTTCATCCCTTCTTAATTATATATCTGATTTTATTTATTCACATTGATCATTTTGTCATTAATTTGAATATTAAAAGACTATTATAATCTTGTTTATTACTACTTAATGACTTATAATTACAAGATGATTAGTATCGATCCACATTCGTTTTTTTATTAGATTGTCCACAAAGTTTATTGTGAGAGTTGTTTATTATAATAGGTCAAATATATAATTTTTTTGTTGAGGATGTATAACCATATAAATTAATTGAGGAGATTAATTAAGATTAAAAAAAATTGTATAAAAAAAAAGTAACGACATTTAATATAATTTTGAGATATTTATATCGATTAAAACAAAAAAAACAATCAAATAAAAGTATAGATTAAAATAGAAAATTGAGAATCTAGCTAATAAAAGAGGTAGATAATTAGAACAAAGGGACTACTATATTTTTGTAAAGATAATTGGAGAAATGCAAAATTATGTTAGTGGTTTGTGAGGTCAGGCAGGACAAGACATTTAGGAGGGGAGGTATTTCAAAAATAATCTCTGTGCTCGACACACATTCCCACCTCGACATTTGATTCCATTTTTTATTCTGTTTTCAAGCCAATTGGGAAAATATATTAATGCTCCCGGTCCATATATATATCTTCCTATATTCATGTATTTTAAAGTATTAAAACATCATATTCAAATTATACATTATTTTACCGTACGGCGGACTCACATAATACTCGCTATTTATTTATTTTTTAATTATCACTATCTCTAGTTTATTAATTTGATATATTATTCTGAGTTTCAAGATTGGATATATGTAGAGTTTGTTGATAAAATTGAAGTTTTAGTTTCATTCATCACATCCTTCAAAATGTTGGTTTTACAACTATCACTTTTAATCTCGTGAAGATTTTTTTCAAGCAAGTTTAGTATCATCGTTACATTTTTCGTCAATTATGTAATTTTACACCCTCATTGTGTTAGTATATATGTTCTATAGACAATCGTTATAAGCACACTATACTTGATCATATTCAGTTATTAAGTATTATTAATTTATTCAATAATATTCATTACACTTATAGAATGTTATGTTTGATTCTTTGAATTTATTCTTTTATGTGTTCATGTGAACTAATATTGTCATTTAGGATGTGAGATCTCAAATGATTATAAAATGATTTTTAAACTAGCCCCAATCAATGATCATCGAGATTGGGATATATATCGATGATGCTATTGAGATTGGTGTGCGATCTGCATCATTTCCTTAGAAGATGTAGTGATTCTCATAAACTACAATATACTACGTATCTCATGATGGATGCACAAATACTGTGAAGAGTATTGGCATGCCCGATCGAGATCCCATTTGATATATTCTATTTACATGTCTACGAAACATCGATTTGTGGAGTAATATAATAGTCCTTTGACTTGAGGTTAATATACACAACATGTGCGGAGTGATGGGCTTTGATCATGACTGACGCTTGCATTCCTAACAGAGTAGACATGTTCAACCGGAAGAAACCGCCGGTTACGGTTAAAAACCGGCGGTTTCGGTTTTGTGTTTTTTGTAACCGAAACCGAACCGGCAAACCGCCGGTTCGGTTAAAAACCGGCGGTTAGACGGTTTTTTTTTTCTCTCTTCGTTTTTTGCTCGTTTTCACTCCGTTTTCGCTCGTTTTTTGTTCGTTTCAACTCTTTTTTTAGAAACTATATTACTAGAATTTAATAAAAATTATATAACTTAAATTTATACATAAAAAATAGAAGAATTGTGTATTAAAAAAAATTAAAAAAAAATAAAAAACCGGAAAACCGGCGGTTAACCGGAAAACCGACGGTTTCGGTTTGCAAAAACTAGCAACCGAAACCGAACCGCCATTTTCCGGTTACGGTTCGGTTTTTGAACCGTAACCGGCGGTTTTGCCGGTTCGGCGGTTAAAAACCGCCCATGTCTATAACAGAGTAGATTAGACATGTGTTCGTGAATTAGTAGAACACGATTGGAATGGAATGGTTAATATAATACTCCCTTTGTCCATCAAAAGTGTGCTCACTTCTTTTTATACATATTTTTAAAACACAATTAAAATCTGGATTTTGTTAATAATTTGTAGAATTTTGTGGCACTGCTCCTCTTATTATGAAATAATGTTCCTCTTCTTCAATCACAACCCCATTACGAGGAGTAGTATTCACTCCTCTGGTCTTCTCCAAATAACAACTCATTCCACGCCTCAATTCGCTTTGAGTATGCTTGTTTTTTGGGGTTTTGAGAATTTTGAAATTCGGATTTCAAAATCCTAATGAATTGTATGTTTTGTGTTTGTTTTGAGTTTTTTTAAAGGGTTTCGGACTGACCGAACATCCTTACTGGTCAACCCAAACTGGCACTTCATCTCCACTCCAATCGTGAGAAGCGGGTGAACGGTACGTGTTACGTAGCAAGTTTATGCGCACTCATATTTCTCTCTCATGGGATGTAAGATTTTTTGCACACTTTGAAACTCTTTTTCAGCAAGTTTATGCGCACTCATATTTCTCTCTCATGGGATGTAAGATTTTTTGCACACTTTGAAACTCTTTTTCATCCTCCAAATATCCTCCAAAAAGCATGCCTCCCCCTTGAAGTTGATCCTCTTGACAATAGCGCTGACTACATCCTTGGAGTCTGTCTTCACTGTAACTTCTCATAGGTTCCTCTAAAGGCAGGCGTAGAGTCATGCTCCTATTACTGCCAACTTCGCGCTTAGCACTGACCCCGACGCCTCAATACCTTGACTCCCGGCTCCCAGTATCTTACCTCCTTCCTCTCTAATAACGTACCCAATCCCAAACGTATTTGTCTCCATGTTGAATGCGCCGTCCGTAAACACTGTCACTCATCTTCGGCTACTCTCCTCTCCCAAAGTCTCCTGCTGCGCTGATGTACTTCGTACTTCATTGTTGTGCCTAAAGTCATCTAGTATAGAAATTTCCCATCTTCCATCCGGGAATCTCCCTCGCTTTAGCGTTTTTGGGTCCTGATGTTTCAGAGAGCATCTTTCTTTCCATATTCCCCAGGTTTTCATAACATTCTGTTCCAATTGGTCTATTTGCATTTCGTCAAAGATTTATGTCAAAATCCACATTGTGTGATCCTCATTTATCCTCTTAATCTTCTCCCACCACTCGTAGCTCTTCCAAACTTTTCAGACGTATCTACACAGAAAGACTGCATGGATTGTCGATGCTCTTTCTTGCCCACTCACGTAGCATATCTACTCTGCTAGTACATGGTGTCAAGCTAAATTACCTTTCGTGGCTAAGATATCTCTACATCCTCTCCACCAAAAGATCTTAACCTTTGGTGAAATCTTCATTCGCCATACCTTACTCCACCAACGCTTCCTGGTATCCTCCGATGTTGACGACTCCATTGATCTCTTGTGTTTATGTATCTCCCTTATGAGCCTATAACTATATTTGACTTAATATCCTCCTTTATTTTCCCGGCCCCAGAACCGCTTATCTTGTTCCCCTCGTCTTCCAATATATGTGCTTAAAATGTGGTCCGCTTCGAAGGGTAAGAACTCCTCTTTCACAAGTTGAGTATTCCATGTTTTCTCTGTTGTGATAAATCTACTCACCTTTGACCCGCTTGCTATTCATAGTATTATACGTCCTCTGTTGAGCCCCCAAACCCATGCTTCTTTGAAATTCCAATATCCATGCCATCTCCAATCTTCCACCTAACTCCCTCCTCTATAATCTCCCGACTCCAACACAAAGATCAGTATATGAATGACGGAATTGAGTTGGGGTGAGAAATTTTGGGAGAAGAGATTATAATAATAGGGAAAAAAAAAAGGAAAGTAGGAAAACAACGCAAGTTTTTTTTTTTTTTTTTTTTGAAAAATGGGTTTACAAGATCATAACAAAATAAAATACAACTTCACGTTACAGATCTTAATCTTCAAATCAATATGGACGGTATCGTTGTCCCCTTCAATCGTGAGAAGAGGAAAAACGAGTGTTCCCTTTGCCTTAATAAACATCATAGTCTCCAACCTTTAACCAAGACAACCCCACACTAAAGTGTTCTCATGTCAAGAATAGGAAACAAAAAATAGGCAAAGTTTTTGTTGGGAATAAAATGAGATTTTGATTAAGATACCAAAACCCCTTATGATATGACAAGATAGATAAGTCAAATTTACTAAGTATGTTTCAAGAATGTTGGAACATCTAGTTCAGCCTAGTTGAACAGCTGACATGCTAGGCAGCTTATAGATGTTAAGATACATAAGTCCAGGGGGAACACAAGCTTAGATGATCACATAGATCAAGTTCCCTTAGGCTCAGAATCAGAAGATTACAACCCTGTTGATAAGACAAGATTTGAAGAGTTCAACCATGCTGATAGCAAAATTAGAAGAGTATATCAGAACAGTCAACCCCTCTGATAGTCCAATGTTAGAAGATCAAATTTATTGGACCAAGTCTATTGACAAGAACTCCATCAAGATCAGAAGAGAAGATCAGCAGAGTACATCAGCACACTAAAACCAGAAGAGTTCAAAAACAGTCTAAGTCAAGAGACAACTATGCTAATAGAGTCAACTTTACTGATATGGAAGATATGCATCAAAGCTTAAGCCAAGTTTGATCCAGTGAAGATGAGAAGCCAACTCAAATGAAGAAGTTAACCAACACTGTTGGTAGCCAAGTCAACTGATGAGATAAGTTTGAGCACAAATCTGTTCTGATGATCAGGAATGTTGTCCTTAATCATAGTTCAATGATTAGGAAGAATGTCTTCTAAGTTGATTGTTGAATACACAACTCAGACATTAGGAAGAGTGCAAACAAATCAAGATAGAGAAGCTCTAGCCGTTTACTTCCCAAGATGAAGACATGTCACTTTCACATAATTTGTTCTCAAGATGCAAATGGACAATTTGAGGTTGTCTCTCCAACGGACATATCCTCACTTTGCTCTTTAAATACTGGAGTTTGGAAACCATTCAAGTAGTGGAAACTACAAGCATTCAAAGCCTACAAGCCTTCAAGCTCTAACAAGAATATATCATTCTTAAGTTTCCAAACACTTCTAGTTACCAACTAAGCTGAACCCATTGTATATCACTCAAAGCTTAGAAGAGATATCATATCATTATACAGTACTTCATTGTAAAGGATATCTCACCCTAGTTGGAACCAACCTCAACCCTTAAAGGCTTCGTCGTCGGATGCGCGTCAGGGAGATCCTCTATCACCATTGCTTTTTTGTATTGCGGAGGAGGCGCTTGGGAGATGGATTGATTGGGAGATCGATAGAGGCCGTCTTCGTCCCATTCGATATGTCCCTCGATATCTCTTTTATGCGGACGACATCATGATATTTTTGAGGGCCACTGAGTCTAATATCAGGAACCTGCATGCTGTTTTACAGGGGTATGGTCATCTTTCAGGTCAGATCTATAGTCCTCTGAAGTCTAGGGCTTTCTTTGGGCGTGCTGTTCCCCAAAGGCTTCGTCGTCGGATGCTCAGAGTCACAGGCATCGTAGAAGGTTCCCTTCCTTTTACCTACCTAGGAGTTCCGATCTTTCGTGGTTGCCCCAGGAAGGCCCATCTGCAGCCTGTGGCAAACGATGTTATTGCTAAGTTTAGTCGTTGGAAGGGCAGCTCCCTTTCCTTGGCAGGGAGACGGTGCTTGATTAACTCGGTTATCACGGGTTCTATGGTCTACTCTATGATGGTCTACAAGTGGCCTATTTCACTACTTCGCCAGGTGGAATCTGCTATGCGCAACTTTCTTTGGAAGGGAGACGTCAATCGTAAAAGTGGTTCTTGTTCGGTCTCGTGGAAGAGGGTTTGTGCTCCCTTTGGAGAAGGAGGGATGGGGGTTCGCTCCATTAGATTGGCGAATGCCTCCTTTCTCTGTAAGTTGAGTTGGGACATTCTTCAGCATAGATCTCCAGATACAGCTCTGCTTCACAGGAAACATTTTACCTCGGATGGCAGATTGCGCCCCCATGGGAGGACCTCATCTATTGGGCCGGGTATTCGTCCTCACGTCTCGAGGCTTTCTGATGGGTCGAGATGGTTGATTGGTAGGGGTTCGACAGTTAGCTTCTGGCATGATAACTGGTTGGGTTACACTATTTCTGATAAGATTGGCCTCCCGGATTGGTTTGCTGCTACCCTGAAGAGCACGGTTGGGGACTTCTTCTATGACGATTGTTGGCACTTTGAGGAGTGCTTCGTTACAGACTTCACTGATATCGTCAGAGACATCCTTGAGATTAGGGTTCTTCATGGCCCCGACAAACGTATTTGGGAAGGTACCACCTTAGGGGAGCTAACCTCTCGAGTGGCCTATGACATGCTCAGATCTCCTCTCCCTCGTCTTGGCTGGTCGTCGTGGATTTGGAGTTCCTTCATTCCGATGTGTCGTTCTACGGTTATTTGGAGGGCGATATGGGGCAAGCTCCCTACTTTTGATTGGCTGGTCTCATTTGGGATTCACGGTCCTTCGATGTGTATGCTCTATCGTAGAGACTCTGAGTCTTTAGACCACTTATTAGCTCACTGTCCATTCACTCTGGAGGTTCTTCAGCATCTGACTCGGCTTTTTGGAGTCACGATCCACACAGGGATCAGCTTTCTTGATATCTTCCTCCAGGCTACTAGAGTTCGATTGGGTCCGCAGTCTTTGGAGTTATGGAGAGCGGCTTTTGTCACTACAATTTGGGCTATTTGGGCTCTGCGGAACAGGGTGGTCTTTGATGGGGTTTCCCCCTCAGTCAGACGTTGTATGGCGCAGATCGTTGCTTGTATTAGGGAAGCCAATTGCATCTCTAGGGGTTATGCTGACGGTTCAGTTCGGGATCTCTTGATTGCCAGATCTCTTGGTGTTTTGGGCAGGCACAAGCCGACTCGACAGGGTTCGTATATTAGATGGATACCCCCGGATCCGGATTGGTACAAGATCAACACAGACGGCAGTGCAACATCCTCTCCAGGTAGTCTGCATGCAGGGGCGGTGTTTAGGAACTTCAGGGGGTTCTTTGTTGCGGCTATTGCCCAAGAGGTTGGTTGGGGTATTCCTTTTGAGGCGGAGTTAGCGGCGGCACTCATTGCTATTCAGTATGCCCATGCCCAAGGATGGCGGTTTTTATGGATCGAGTCGGACTCCAGTCTGACAGTTAGCACTTTGATGAGCTCTACTCCTTCTATCCCTTGGCGTCTGCAGGGCCTCTAGAGTCAGGTTCATCCTCTTACCACAGACATGCGCATTCGGTATTCTCACACTTTTAGAGAGGCCAACCAGGCGGCTGACGCAGTGGCCAAGACGAAGATCAACTGCATTTGGAGGGGCTATCCTCCATATTTCTTACTTACTTTCTTGCATAAAGATTTGTATAATGTCTTTTACAGACATTGATTGTTAGAGGAGTTTACCTTTTTCCTTCGCCTGGGTTTTGTCCCTAAGGAGGGTTTTCCCGGGCAAGGTTTTAACGGCACTCCGGCCTCTGGCTCGACTTGTGAGCTTATGGTTTTAGGTTTTCTTTTTTCTTTTATATTCCATACCTTTTTATTGGTCAACCCTTAAACCTTTCAAGTAAAGTTAGAAGTGTTGTTGTAGAAGTGTGAGAACTAGAACTGTCAAGTGAAGAACAGTTTAGTTCGAGTTGAGTGAGTACTAGGACTCAGAATTCCTAGGGATCAAGGTACTAAGGAGTAGTGTGGTTGATCAGTGCACATGTGCACTATAAAACAAGTTAATTCCAAGTGAAGGAATTATTCTGTTAAATCAGGGAAGTGGATGTAGGAGATTGAGTCTCTGAACTACTATAAACCATTGTATTATTTACTTACTTTCAATTCATACAAGTAACATATTCAATCACTGCACACAAATTGATCTTCAAAAGATATATATCACAAATTGTGCAAAAACAGATTTGGGACAAGTCCCCTCAAAACTGTTAAGTGCTAAGAAAGTTTTTCAGAACTTAAAGGAGTTTAAATATTGTTGGTCCCAAGTTGAGTTAATAACGAGTAAGCTAGTGAAAATGTCTAGAGGGGGGTGAATAGACTTTTCAAAAATCTTTCGAAATATCAAAGTACAATATGCGGAATACGAAATTAACAATGAGCCCAATTCAAGATTATACTCAACTTATATTCGAGAACTCTGTTCTATACTCAACTAGTCAAGTTCAGTTAAGTAGTTAAAACAATTAAGCAATTTAAACAATCAAAACAGTAAAGTAAATCAAACACGAGATTTATAGTGGTTCGACAACTTGTCTACATCCACTCTCACAAACCCAGTTGTGAAATTCTTATTAACTCGTCCAATGGAGTAATATGTTCTTGTGGCTTTAAGTCCCAAGAAATAAGACTTAGATCTTCTCGATAACACTACCAAGTGCCTCTTCGATCTTACTAGCGATTTACAAGTATCTAGCAACTTGAAACAACAAAAGAAAATAAAACTTCTCTTCGTTCAGTAGTAGCCTTCTTTGATCTTCACTTGACTTGTGTAGCTTCACTTTCTGAACTTCAATCTCTGAGAGACATTTCTTCACTTGAATCTTCAATAATGCTTGCAGTATCAATATTTCAGTAGTCGTATCAGTATCTCAGTAATCAGTAGTCTTCAAATGATAAACTCCTTCAAGTATTTATAGACTTCGAACTTCAAGAACTCAGGTAGTTGTAACCAACCTTTCTTGATAACTGATTTCAACTGAATCTTCTTATCCATACACGCGTTTCTTGTTACGAATTAGTTATTCCATAACTAACTTCTCCATCCTTATCTTTCACGCGTATTTGTAACTAACTTCATGTTAACTTGTCTTGTGTAGTCTAGTAGATGCACTTGTCTTGTAGTCCACCTGTCTTGAGTAGTAGACTGGTCTTCTCTTCTTGTGCAGTAGACTTCTAATAGAACTAATCTAGTCCTATCATCTAACCTAACAAGACTATTACATTACTTTAAGCTTTTATAATACAAGCTTAGTCAACTTATAAATCTATACAACAAATCTATCTATTACATAGAAATATCATGAGCTCTATACAACACTTATAGCTCAAAAACAAACTAATCAATGTAAACATATACGAACAGATATGAAGTACTTATACATCGTACTTATCTTTTAAATATAAACAATACTTTTCTTTTCATGTGAACTCTACTGATCTGTTCAAGATGACTTCAACTCAACTAGACTAGATTAGTCAACACTTAGAAAATATTCAAACTATTTTTGGCTTATCAAAACTTCATCTCATCTTTTCATCATTTAGAACTTGTCTAGGATTCATATCCCAACAATTTCCCCCTTTTTGATGAAGCCAAAACTACTTGAATCTTTTCTCATTAGTAGACTAGTTAAGTAGTTATCTTGTTTTAACACCAAATAGTACTTAATTTTTCATTCATTCAAATATGAATCAGTAGATATTACACATTTTTCAAAAATAACAAAATCAGAACAAAACTAAACTATACTGAAAAGTTACCTCTTTCTGAATCTGGAACACAGAAAGCATTTAGTAGTCTAGTATGAATATCCTTGATATGTTCTTCGTCTTCAATCTTCTCGTTGTCCAGTAGCTCATCTTCATACTTCTTAATCTGGTTAACATCAGCCCTTTTACCAGAACTAGTCATGGGACACTTCCATTTCGGAAAACCAGGAACAAGAATATTAAAATTCGCACTAGCAGAGATCCTTATGATCAAATTCCAGAGCATCTTATGCTGTCCTTCCATGAATTTATCAAACATAGCATAGAGATCGTCAGAGTTATCAGAATCTCCAAACTTCCTGATAATCCAGTGATCTAGTTCCCACTGCCTTTTCACTTTCATCCATTCTTGACGATGTTCTTTGTCAATGAAGTGGTCAATGAGCTTGTCTTCTATTTGATCTTCATCAGACTTCTGCTTCAACAAACTTTCAATGTGCTTCTCAATTTTCTTCTTCTTAGCATAATGAGCTTCATCACTTGGCTCATCAATCTTTTGCTTCTTCATAATAGTTGACTCAGGAGTAGGTTCTTCAATATGAATAGACTTCCTTTTCGATACTATTCTTGTCTGTACTTCAGCTTCTGGAGATGCAATAGCCTTGCCCTTCTCCTTCTTCTTCAACTCATCTGCTTCAGCCCTGGCTTGGTCAAGTTCAGCAGTCTTAACCAACCTGCCTTTGCCTCTCTTAGGCCTCTTAAGATCTTGCATGGCTTCAGCAGCATCTTTAGCCTCTGGTTCAGCACTAGATGTATCTTTCTTATCTTTCTCACTTTCAGCAACAAATTCAACTCGACTTGCCTCTTCCCCCTTTTTGGCTTCATCAGATGCCTTGAGAGAGAAAAGAGAAGTGAAACGAGTCATTTCTTCCATCATAGCTTGCTTCATAAGGTTTGTAGCTTTTTCAATCTGCCTTTGATGAGAACCTTCCTGACTCATCTTATCAAGTCTGGTCGCCACCAACTCCAGCTTCTGAGTAGATAAATTCAACTCATTCTTAAAATGAGTTGCAGTCAGACGTAACTTCTTATTTTCATCAGTCATAGCAGAGATAAGTTGTTGAGCCTGAGCTAACTGATCATAAGCTTCCTTCCTCTGAACATCAGCAACTTCGATTCTCGCTCTATAGACTCTTTCCAACTTCCTGGATTCAGTAGCTAGTACACGAGCAAAATCGACTGAACTCTTTTCTGAGTATTCAACCTGATCTTGGAGAAATCCTTCAAGTTGTTCAAACATATGTTGTCTGTATTCATCATCAATCTGATTGACTGCATTCACGATCATATCTTTTGAACTTGTCACAAGGACACTGTTTTGTTTAATAAGAGTTTTCTGTACATCAGATTTGAGACACTCATCAATTGACGATTTGATGACAGCCTTCAATTCTTCCTTCAACTCATCTATTGAGGCGGCTGGGATAGCTTGAGACGACTGTCCAACCTCAACATGAGTAACATCAAGCATGACTTCATCTACTGGAGTTGTCAAAACTTTCACCAACTGATCTTCTGAAGCAGTAGTCAAGACCTCGTCTTCGACTAGGTCAACCTCTGGAAGCACACTTCCAGCAATAGCTCTTAAATTAAGTTGGGGAGAGTAAGGGATAATAGCTAACCTTGCTTCACGAGCCTTCCTTTCAGCAGTAGCCACGTCCTTCTTCAATAAGGCATGCAATCTCTCCATGTATCCACATAACTCAATTGGAAGTAAAATATCAGAATATCGATTAATAAACTTGAAATCTGACCGTGGACTATCAGCATGGTCCATCTGGAATTTGAACACAATGCCTCTCAACTGATCTGAGACATTGTCTAAATCTATGACTGGATCAGTAGACTGGATCAACTCAGCTTGATCAGCTTCAAACATCACAATATCTTGCACAATATCAAGGTCTGGAACCTGAACACCCACATCAAACTGGAATTCTGAACTCATCAAGTCGTCAGAAATACCAAGTAATCTTTTGGCAAGAGCAGTGATAGCATGATTTGGGAAAAGCTCTGAGTGGTCACAAACACCACTATTCTCCTTCTGCTCCATTTCCCAATCCATGAAATTAGAAATGCCACCTTTCCCTAAGATGACTTCGAAGAGATCGTCTGTACCAGACTTCTTCAAGGCCACCCAAGTGCATATTCTAACCAGTTTCTCAAACTGTTCTGAAGAGTAGTCGACTTCGACAGATGAGAGCTGCTTCTTCAAATTTTTGCTCATCTTCGAACGGATTCGCTTCTCTCTCACACACATGGGATAGTAGACTAAGGATTCGAATCTAGCTTCAGTCGGGGTCTGAGTAGATGGGGTCTCTAACTCAGTTGTTGCAGTGGCAACTATCGTCTGATCTGAAGTAGATGAGATAAAGGGTTCAACATATTCTGTTGAGGGTAATGATAAACTTTGGTCTGTGGTTTCTTGGGGCTTCGACGTGTCTTGGTTTGGTGTGACAACTATCGGAGTATCAGTTGTATCTAATTTGGGAGTGTTTTCGGGTAGGCTGACCCTCAGCGGATATGCTGGCAGCACTTGTGAGGTTGAGGGAATAGGTCTAGGCCTAGATCGATGTGATCTTGCCTTGGTTCGAACAGAAGAGGGAATGACGGGAATAGAAACATCTTGAGAGGAAGTACTAACCTTCGAACTTGACTCTTCTGGAGAAGGATGAGTTCCAACTCTCACTAGCGTATATAACTCGGGAATTTGAGAACTTGGCTCTTTCTCTTCTTCCGACTGAGTCTTCTCAGAGTCTTCTGCACTAGATGAGTCTTGAGCAGCTTCCATTGACTTATCTTCAGCGGACTCATCTTCTGAAGAACCAGACGCACCAGCATAAGGCAAAGCTTCCATGGGGTCAATTCTGGCTTGCCTAGGTGCAGCTGGCCTAGCAGCAACTTGTTTCCTCACTGCCCCCTTTTTCAAGTAAAATTTCAAAGGATGGAATGGCTTTCCTTTACTCCATTCCGTCTTGTTTGGCATTAGGAGAGGGAGTAGGATACTTAACTTATTACCATATCCAACGGCAGTAGACACCACCCAATTCCGAGTATTGTCATCTACTCGAACACTGCGCTCAAAATACATGATTCGATCTGCAATTAGCTTGAATCAATTACATTCAGTAATACCATCAAAAATTACAGCCATAACCCTTGCCTTCATAAAGGTCACAGAGTCATGAGAACCCGTCGAACTTAACAGAATTTTGCTGGCAATATCCAATAATGTGCGATATTTTTTAAGAAGGTCCGCCTTCTTGACTGGAGCATACTTACCATCTGGTTTCTGCTTCAGCTTCTTGCCATAGAAAATGCTCAAGTATCGAATTTCTTGCCCAAGAGCATAATTATGAACGTCAATTGTTCCGGTGGGCAGCTTCAGATGTTTGAACATCGCTTCTCGAGTGATTTGCACACGATCTTCACCAATGAAAGACTCAAGTATATCGCCTTGTCTGATGACGTTGGCATAGAACTCTAGCACCTCCTCCTCCAAGACCACTTGGGGAAATGCTTCTAGATAAGGTTTGAGCCCACATCGAGTGCATTTAGTCAGAATCTCGGCATTGTCATCTGAGTGATCGCCTTTGAAGAACACAGATGGTTCAACATTCACTTTGTTATCGGAGATGTACCGGCCTAGGTCGAATGTGACCTGCATGTTGGTTCTTAGATCGAAAATAGATCGAATAGACATCTCAAAAAGATCAGTAAATAGATTTCTTGAGAATAGGGAGAAGAAAATCTTCTTGCGAGAAAGGGAGTTAGAAAAATTGTGACCAAGTCGTGTGAGAATTTGGGTTTTGATCAAAACGGTTAAGACCTTTGGCATTCGGTTACGGAACCGAGAGTATTATGTATTTTGATATTGTAAACTTTGAAATCCGCCCCTTCTTAGTTAGAATAGAGGAGTGAACTCATCTGTCCTAGTGTAGATGAGTGAGAACTGGATGTATACACCACATCAAATGAGAGTGTATAAATCTAATTCAAGGGTTTTCAAATTTTATCAATACCTAATTACTATAATATCCTTAATCCGTTTTGAATAAACACTTAGCATTGTAGAATTAAAAGAACACTTAGCTTGTCTGTTCGAGTCCATCCAGAACAGACGAGTAGACTCAAGCTTCACCAGACGAGTTGGCTTAAGTACACAAGACGAGTTCCCCCTTCGTCTGTGCATGTCTATTCTGAACATCGAACGACTTCATGTACCTATCTTATCATATTCAACGTGTAATCGATGGTACAAGTAGAGTAACAATAAATAAGATGAATATCAATCTAAAGCAATGATCAAGGTTTCGAACAAGATGACTATTGACTAACATAAGAGTCAACATAAGGATATTTAAGAAATCATAGATTCCCCCTTAATTGTTTATTCCCTTAGTATTACCCTCAGCTTTACCAGCTTCCTCATCGGGTTGTCTGGTCATCTATTCTAGCCTTGTATACCTGTCTATTGCGTGAGTAGTCGAGTGCTCTAGTCTAGTGGTCTTGTCTCCATATTTCGTTTGATGTACCTGTCTGGTTAGTACACAGCTATAGGCAAGTAGGGTCTAAATCAATTAGCCCTAAACTAATGCATAACTCACGAAATCGTGCCTCAGCTAATGGTTTTGTGAAAATATCAGCTCTTTGAAAATCAGTATGAATCTTTTCCATGCGAATATCCTTCTTTTCTACATGATCTCGTATGAAATGATGTTTCACATCAACATGCTTACAACGTGTGTGTAATACAGGATTTTGTGTAATGGCAATTGCACTATTACTATCACAGAAAATAGGAACATTTGATTCACAAATATTATAATCTCTAAGAAAGCCATAATAATTGACTACAACAACTACCAGCAGCCATGTACTCGGCTTCAGTAGTAGAGGTAGCAACACTTGTCTGCTTTTTTGAAAACCATGAAATGAGTTTTGTGCCTAAGAATTGACAAGAACCAGATGTAGATTTCCTATCTATTCTACAGCCACCAAAATCAGAATCTGAGTAGCCACTTAGAGATAAATCATCATTTGAAGGATACCATATACCACGATTGATAGTTCCTTTCAAATATTTCAATATCCTTTTAGTGGTTTCCATATGACTCTCTTTTGGATTAGCTTGAAAACGAGCACATACACCAACAGAAAATGCAATATCAGGTCTACTAGCAGTCAAGTACAGTAATGAACCAATTAGACCACGATAATATGTTTGATCAGCACACTTACCTTGTTCGTCTGGGTCCATTCTGTATGTAGGTAGCATAGGTACGCCAGCAGACTTGCATGTCTTAATACCATACTTGTCTAGAAGATTTCTAGTATACTTTGCTTGATTTATGAAAATCCCTTCAGGGGTCTGTTTTACTTGAAGTCCAAGAAAGTAATTCATTTCACCCATCATAGACATCTCAAATTTACTTTGCATGAGTGTTGAGAAACTTTCACTCAGCTTTTTGTTAGGTGAACCAAAAATGATATCATCTACGTAAATTTGGACGAGTAAAATGTCTTTCCCTTCTTGTCTTCTAAACAAGGTTCTATCTACCTTGCCCTTAGTAAAACCATTTTCTAATAGAAATTGAGAAAGAGTATCGTACCAGGCTCTTGGAGCTTGCTTTAGTCCATATAAGGCCTTCTTTAATCTGTATACCTGATTACCTTTGACTTCGAAACCTGGAGGTTGTTCAACATATACTTCTTCCGCAAGAATACCGTTAAGAAATGCACTTTTAACATCCATTTGATATACAGTAAATTTCATGTAAGCAGCATATGCAAGGAACAGTCGAATGGCTTCTAGTCTAGCAACAGGAGCATATGTTTCATCATAATCTATGCCTTCAGCTTGTGAGTAGCCTTGGGCAACTAGTCTAGCCTTATTCCTAACGACTACATCATTCTCATCTTTCTTGTTTTTGAAAATCCATCGAGTGCCAACTACATTATGATGTTTAGGCCTATCGACAAGTTCCCAGACGTCGTTTCGAACAAACTGATTCAACTCGTCTTGCATAGCGATGATCCAATTACTATCAGCCAATGCCTCACTAATGGTTTTAGGCTCGATAGAAGAGAGGAAACAACACCAGCAAAACAGAGATGGACTAGGTTGTTCTTGCGACTCAAAGAGTTGTCGTCTAGTCTTCACACCAACAGTAGAGTCACCAATAATATTTTCAATATTATGTGCAGATTTCCATGTATTTCTATTCTTAGCAATAGTACTATCATCTATATCATGTACAGCATCATGCATGTCAACATCATTATCATCAGAAGATTTAATAGGAGTAGACGAGTCGACTAGTTTAGGCATGTCAACTGGTCTAGTAGACTTATCTTGAGCACTTACCCTTTCCTTGTCATCGGTTTCGAGGGCTTTCATGAATGGATTGTATGCTTGAACGGATTCATATACCTCTGAGTCTTTGTCAGATTCGATAGTTAGCTCAGTAACTTTCTCACTGATCTTGTTGGTAGACGAGTCCTGTTGAGATTCTTCGAAAACCACATGTGGTGTTTCTTCCACACAAAGGGTTGAGTAGTTGAATACTCTAAATGCTTTGCTAGTCGAGGAGTATCCTAAAAATATCCCCTCGTCTGCTTTAGCATCGAATGCATTCAACTTGCTTTTCCCATTGTTATGGATGAAACACTTACATCCAAATATATGAAAATATGAAACTCTGGGTTTTCTACCACTCCATACCTCATAGGGCGTCTTACCTAGTGCTTTATTGATAGCACTTCTATTTTGTGAGTGGCATGCAGTATTGATGGCTTCTGCCCAAAACTTCTGAGGCGTATTATACTCTGTCAGCATGGTCCTGCAGGCCTCCTTAAGAGTTCTGTTCCTTCGCTCTGCTACTCCATTTTGTTGTGGTGTCCTAGCTGCACTAGTAAGGTGCTGGATGCCACGCTTAGAACAAAATTCTTTAATATAGCAGTTAATGAATTCAGTACCCTTGTCACTACGGATCTTGACAATTGACTGATTCTTCTCAACCTGTAACTTCTTCAACAGATCAGGCAAAAGTGTTTGTGTATCACTCTTCTTGTGTAAGAAGACTACCCAAGTGAACTTAGAATAGTCATCTACCACAACAAGTGTGTACCTTCTTTTTGACAGGACGTGCATACATGTGACTTATAGTAGACTTCATTGGGAATACCTTCCACAAGGTAGTCTCTGGCTATCTTATTAAGAACCTTAAAGTTTAGATGACAGAGGCGTCTATGCCAGAGCCAGCCAAGTTCTTTAGGATTCTTAGTAAGTAGACAGGTGTCCCTTGGACAACTGTTCCAGTTTACTATGTACACACTTCCTTGTCTAATGCCGACCAGTAAGACTGTGTGTGTTTTCTTGTCAATGATTTCGCATTTGCGACTCTTGAACTGCACCTTGTATCCACGATCACAAAATTGTGAAACATAGAGTAAATTGTATTTCAAGCCTTCAACATAAGAAACATCTTGAATCTCTATGTCTCCATTCCGAATGTAACCAAATCCTTTGGTAACAGCAGTGGAGCTATCACCAAATATCACTTTTGGTCCTTCTTGCTCATGGTAGCTTGATAAGAGAGTCTTGGTACCAGTCATGTGGTGCGAACAGCCACTGTCTATGTACCAAGTTTCTCCTGTTGAGCCACCCTTCTTGTATAGATCGAGTCGACCCTGCAATAGATGATATTACATAATTTAGGTACCCTCCTTGTTTATTGGGGTCCTTGGGGGTTAGTCGAGTTCAATGGAATCCAAATGTACATTGGAGTCCTGAACAAGTTTGACCTTCTGAGCTTTCGACCATATTTGTTGCAAAATAAGACCTTGTTGTCCTTATCTGGCCTATCAGTTGAGTTCGGGTCTACTCTTTGGAGATAGCCTTTTGACTTAATCTCTACTTGAGCAGGCACTTGTCTATGATAGTCAGAGTAAGGTTTGTATGCATTAGGTCCATACGGTTTATAGACATGTTTAGGTCTTTCTTCTCCTTTGATATCATATGACAAAGGTGGAGGATATAGAACAGCTTATGTACGATATTTTGGACCTTCCTGTCTAGGTCTAGACGAGTAGAGTTGAGACTATCTTATGAAAGGAGGTCTAGACTCTTGTCGTCTAGTCTGTACTTGTCTAGTACTAGTCTCCTCGGGATACCAATCCTCGTATCTGACCTGATTTGGTCGTCCACGATTCCTAGTCCTTTGTTGACTAGTTTTAAACGAAACAGGCTTGTTGTTAACTTTCTTTTTACCTCCTTTGGTAATTGGAATGTTAACTCGAGCTTGTTTTGGTACAGTACCTTTTGATGGAGTGTCAATATCGTATATCATTGGTTCTTTTCCTTTATCATTAGTCAAAGAACTTGAGATGAAAATAGTAGGGTTCTTAGGAACTTGAGTAGACGAGCTGGGTGTCTCAGCACCTATGCCTGTCTTGTCAGCAGGAGCCCTATACCTATCTGACAATTCAAGGTTAACCTTAGATAAGTTAACCAGGTCAGTAAGTTTAAGGTCTAAAGTGACAACCTCGGTTTCTAAGAACTTATTACGTTCTTCAAACTTTTTGAACTTACTTTGTAAAACATTGAATTCATGTTTCTCAGTAGCATGTGTCTTAAGTAGGTCTTGATACAACTTGTCTGTTAATGCACACTTGTCTTTGAGTTGACTCAACTCTTCTTGCAAGCGTTCATTTAGGACTGTTATATTAGGATCTACTTTAGACTGGGCTTCCTTAAGATCAATGATTTCTTGTCTTAAGATGATGTTTTCGTCACTGACTTCAATGAATGCCTTGTTGGCAAGTAGGAGGTCGTCTTCAACTGCACTAGTAGAGTGCTGAAGACTGCTCCCTACTTGGCTACTGGCAGTATCACTTTCATCAGTTTCTGATTCATCACAAGATTGAAAGGATGTAGCAGATGATACCTCTTGGTCGATTTTAGCCATGAAGCATAGACCATCATCTACTATGAAAGCTTCATCGTGATCTGGTTCAGTCGGGTAGCTAGATGAGGATGATGGCAACTCGTCTGAGTCAGAGTCAGAGTCATCATTGGCCATCATTGCCTTCTTACCACGGTTGTATCTTCTTTCCCTTCGTGCTTTGCGTTCTTCTCGATCATCGGTACTCAGGTCTGGACATTCATATATGTAGTGACCTGGCTTCTCACAGTTATAGCACAAGATATCATTAGTAGCCTTTTTAATAGGAGAGTTGTTCCTTCGTTTATCACGTCTATCAGAACGAGTAATCTTCCTACCATCAGACTCTCTATCTTGTTTGTTACCTTTCGAGACTTCGTCTCTCCTTTCGGACGAGTTTCGGTCTCGTCTGGTCTCAGACGAGTTCTTAGAAGCAGACCCTCTATGCTCTCTATAGAACTTCTTATATCTTCCGAAACGTTTATTCAGCCTATCAAACTTTCTAACCATGAGGCTTACCTGATCCTTCAGACTAAGATCAGTATCTAACTCGTCTTTCACAGAGGCAGACCTAGTCTTAGTCTTAGACCTGTCTATCTTAGACGAACTAGCCTTAAAAGCAACGTTCTTAGATACAGCATGTTCTCTGTCACTACTTACTATGGGTTCATCTTCGTCTAGATCAAACTCATGGGCCTTTAGAGTTTGAAACATGGTTTCTGCTGTCCATACGTCTATATCTTGGGTATTCTTAACAAGCATTTTTACCATTTTCCATCGACTATCAAGGCTTTTGAGAATCCTAAGATTGATTTCACGTGGAGTATAAGATTTACCAAGGACTTCCAAGTCATTCATGATTTTAGTAAAACGAGTATCCAACTGGTCTATTGTTTCACCAGCTTTCATATGAAATGATTCGAATCTTTGGACTGCAGTGGAAAGCTTGCTTTCTTTGATTAGGGATGTCCCTTCACAAATGATAGCTAAGCGATCCCACATTTCTTTGACAGTTTTACATTTTAACACTTTTCCCAGATACTCATTAGGAAGAGTGTGTAAGATGTAATTCTTGGCCAAGCTATCCAAATTATTCTGTCTCATTTCTTCTGAGGTTAGTTCTGACCTTGGTTTCTTGACGAGTGTACCCACGGGTTGATTTGTGTCCAGGGCAGCAGTATTGGGGATCATGGTCACAATTGGACCTTCAGTGACGACGGAGATCATTAAGTCGTGAGTGGAACTGAAGATGGCTTCCATCCTTAGCTTCCAATAGTCATAGTCTTGAACCTGGAACTTAGGTAAATTGTTAGCGCTGATCTCAAGAGACATGATTTCAAGAAATAAGTGCTAAGTAGAGTTATGATCAAGAACACGTATGCAAGAACAATTAAGGACCAAGACTTCACCCTAAGTCTTAAGTCGGTTATCAAGAAACAGCAGTTCGTAAACTACTGCTCTAATACCACTTGTTGGTCCCAAGTTGAGTTAATAACGAGTAAGCTAGTGAAAATGTCTAGAGGGGGGTGAATAGACTTTTCAAAAATCTTTCGAAATATCAAAGTACAATATGCGGAATACGAAATTAACAATGAGCCCAATTCAAGATTATACTCAACTTATATTCGAGAACTCTGTTCTATACTCAACTAGTCAAGTTCAGTTAAGTAGTTAAAACAATTAAGCAATTTAAACAATCAAAACAGTAAAGTAAATCAAACACGAGATTTATAGTGGTTCGACAACTTGTCTACATCCACTCTCACAAACCCAGTTGTGAAATTCTTATTAACTCGTCCAATGGAGTAATATGTTCTTGTGGCTTTAAGTCCCAAGAAATAAGACTTAGATCTTCTCGATAACACTACCAAGTGCCTCTTCGATCTTACTAGCGATTTACAAGTATCTAGCAACTTGAAACAACAAAAGAAAATAAAACTTCTCTTCGTTCAGTAGTAGCCTTCTTTGATCTTCACTTGACTTGTGTAGCTTCACTTTCTGAACTTCAATCTCTGAGAGACATTTCTTCACTTGAATCTTCAATAATGCTTGCAGTATCAATATTTCAGTAGTCGTATCAGTATCTCAGTAATCAGTAGTCTTCAAATGATAAACTCCTTCAAGTATTTATAGACTTCGAACTTCAAGAACTCAGGTAGTTGTAACCAACCTTTCTTGATAACTGATTTCAACTGAATCTTCTTATCCATACACGCGTTTCTTGTTACGAATTAGTTATTCCATAACTAACTTCTCCATCCTTATCTTTCACGTGTATTTGTAACTAACTTCATGTTAACTTGTCATGTGTAGTCTAGTAGATGCACTTGTCTTGTAGTCCACCTGTCTTGAGTAGTAGACTGGTCTTCTCTTCTTGTGCAGTAGACTTCTAATAGAACTAATATAGTCCTATCATCTAACCTAACAAGACTATTACATTACTTTAAGCTTTTATAATACAAGCTTAGTCAACTTATAAATCTATACAACAAATCTATCTATTACATAGAAATATCATGAGCTCTATACAACACTTATAGCTCAAAAACAAACTAATCAATGTAAACATATACGAACAGATATGAAGTACTTATACATCGTACTTATCTTTTAAATATAAACAATACTTTTCTTTTCATGTGAACTCTACTGATCTGTTCAAGATGACTTCAACTCAACTAGACTAGATTAGTCAACACTTAGAAAATATTCAAACTATTTTTGGCTTATCAAAACTTCATCTCATCTTTTCATCATTTAGAACTTGTCTAGGATTCATATCCCAACAAATATAAAGGGCCAACCATAATTCCGCACATATAACTTACTTAGATAGTTATTCAACTGATTACTTCATAGTTCTCAGTAGTTTGATTATCTAATCAAAGTTATACATACTCAGAGAAGTTGAATAGACAACTCTCCTGATAGCCTGATTGTTTAAAAAGAAAAGAATTTGCATACACAAATGCATTCCCCCCCCCCCATACACTTGTGTCATACTCCTTTCAGGACCAACAGTTTCACCAAGTACCAGATCCAAGGACTCGCGAGACGATCTCAATAGATCCCCACCTCCAAGCAAGATTTCCACAAACACAACAGAGTCCCATAAAGGAGAAAAGTCACACAAGGCGCAACGGAAACAGCAGCAAAGATAAAGACTAAACTAGGAAAGCATAAAAACTACTAAAAACAGTAGAAATAACGAAGAAATACCCGAATGGTCACCGTGGCTCCCTTAGGAATAAATCAAATGTTGCTCCCTAACAACAAACGAAGAGATCTACATAAAACCAGAAAAGAAACTGAGTCGATCGGTCGGCGGCGGTAAGAGCTTCCGAGATAAAACTCTGAAGATCTACTGACTAATTCTTGCAAAAAATATGAAAAAAGATGAAAGCAGAAAAGAGCAGGTGGTGGCGTCGGAACGGTAGTGGAGCGGCGGAAGAATGGTGATGAAACAAAGACGACAATAATAGAACAGAGATTAAAGCAGCTGATCGACGACGAGAGCGCCGAATTGACGACGATAGACGGTGGACACCGGTGGAGTGGGGGAGAAGCAACTCTATAGAGAGAGAAGCTCTCCCCTCCCTCGACAAAGTGGGATATCTCAAGTGGTTAGAGCACCACTACCTAGGCCTTAGGTCCTGGGTTCGAGTCATGGGTAGGGGAAAAAAGGGATGGGTATTTAACTTCCATCAAAAAAAGCTCTTCCCTCCCTCTAAAACTATGACTTTTTAATTTCAATTACAATTTATGTATGGAAACATAGTTACAAATTAATGGTAAGGTAACCTAGAGTAGCAGGTCACATGACAAAAAAAAAATTGAAAAATTCTAAATTATAGTACGAAAATTAAATTTAAAAAGTTAAAATATGACTAAATTAAAATGTAGTAAAAATGAAGGGTAAAAAAAACATTTTTCACATAATTAATTATATAAATGAAAAATTATACTCCCTTTTATTCATTTTTTTTTTTGATCGGTAAAAGCGTTTATTTATTTATTTAAGAAGGGTAAAAGTGATACCCAAAACTGTTTACATAGTAACACAATCTAAGATAGTTAATAAATTAGAAAATTGTTCTTCTAAGTGTTTCTTCCTCCAATGCATCTGAGGGGATCCACAACCCAGTCCTTGAACGAAAATGTACTCCGGGTAGGATACTTGATGGTGAACCAGCTCCATAGTCTCGCCTTGAGTTCTTCATTAAATTTCGGGCTTGATAGTGTCTCATTCCTGAATATAACTGCGTTTCTCCATTTCCAGATCTGCCACACCACACAAAGCCATATGCATGTTGCATTCTTCTCGCTGTTTTTTCCTCTCATGATGCCGCCAAAACCTAGACAATTACCCAGGGACTCGGAAGGTAGTGCAGTCGATATCTTGAGCCAGGCCAGGCAATCCATCCACAGTTTGTAGGTATGGGTGCATTCAAAGAAAATATGTCGCTCTGTTTCTTCATGTGCTCCGCAAAAAACACACCTTAGGTCGTCACTTTGGTTGAGGATATTTCGTCTTATAAGATTTGTCCTTGTGGGCAGTCGTCCCCAAAGAAGTCTCCATGCGTGTACCTTCACTTTTGGTGGGGCGAAATTCTTCCATATGCATTTGAATCCTTGTAGCAAACTGTCGTCTAGCTGAGTGTCCCGATTCTGGTTGTGCAGGACCATGTAAGTTTCCTTCGTGACATACCTCCCCGTCGTCGATAAGTTCCATCTCCATGAGTCCTCCATTCCATTTTTCAGTTAAGACCTGTCCAGCACAGAAATAAGATCATTGAAAGATGTCAGCTCTCTATCAAGTAGTGGCCTCCTCCACGTCCAAACCCATTTCCAAGTACCCTCTACCCAACTGCCCATCTCCCAAACTGTTTTTTCTTTATCTAAACTTAACTGGAACAATCTAGAGAATCTGTTTCTATGAACCCCTTCTCCCGTCCAATCTTCCTCCCAAAAAGATGAATTTTTCCCATCCCCAAGTACCTTACTTAAGTTTTCCTTAAACCACTCACTATTTCCCTCCCCTATTGCCTTTAAGATATCCTTCCACCACAATGAAACCCTCCCTCCCCTCCCAGTTGGTAATAAGCTAAAGACGTTTAACCCATTGTTTCCATACCTAGACCTAATGACTCGACTCCATAAGCTACTTTTTTTCTGCAGAAATCTCCAAACCCATTTCCCTAGTAGAGTTCTATTAAAGGTTTCTATATCCCTAACCCCTAAGCCTCCCAGTTGTTTAGAATTGCACACTTTTTTCCAGTCAATCCATGCCACTTTCCTGTTGTTACTTCCTCCCCCCCAAAGAAAATTTCGTTGAAGGCTCACAATATCACTCAAGGTTTTTTTCGGTATGTGATAGAAGGACAGATAGTAGGTTGGAAGTGAAGAAATAACCGAGTTTAACAAAGTGATTCTGCCGCCCATTGAGATCTTCTTGTCATCCCATCTTTCTAGTCGATTCCTTATTCTTTCCACCACTGTCGTCCACTCCGATACTTTCCTGTGGTTGGATCCGACTCTCATTCCCAGATATGTGAAGGGGATTTTGTCGGTTTTGCATCCCAGGATTTCAACCATTCCATTCAGGGTGTACTCTTCCACATTTACTCCAATCACCGAGCATTTGTCGAAATTGATGTTTAGCCCCGACATCAACTCCATATTTCTTAGCACCCGTCTCATTACCTATGTGTTGGGCATAAAATGAGTTTTGATTATGATACCAAAACCCCTTTAAGACATGCAAATTAGATAAGTCAGAATACATGAACATGTTTCAGTAATGTTGGAACATGTAGATTAAGACTAGTTGAGAAGCTGATATGTTAGGCAGCTCTTAGAAATATAGATGCACTAGTTGAGGGGGAACATATGCTTAGAAGACTACATGAATCATATCCCCTCAAGGCTCAAAAATCAAGCTTATCCCAAGCCTGCTGATGGACAGATATGCTGATCAAGACAAATCAATTGAAGAACAACCTTTTGATTGATCATATGAGTTAAATGCATCATCTAGACCTAGTCTACTGAAGCATACAAGATCAGAAGGATTGTCCAAGCAGAGTTGTCTCAGCATACATGAACCAGAACAGTTTCAAGGACAACTATGCTGAAATGATCAATGCTACTGAATTAAATCACAAATGCTTAAAGATCATCAAGAGTCATGTATGAAGACACCCATGTAAAGGGATGGAGCCAAGTCATCTGAAGAGCCAAGAGCTAACACTGCTGATAAGCAGAATTGTCTCAGTGATAAGGAATGTTGTCCTTATCTCAAGATCATTGATAAGAAGAGATGTCCATGTTTGACCAAGGGAATCTTGAAGTCAGACATTGGGAAAAGTGCTGCAGAGTAAAGACAAAACAGTTACAGCCGTTTATTTCCCAAACTAAGGACATGTCACTATCAGAATCTGTCTTCCAGTTGCAGAGTTCAAGGAAGACATTTATAGACAATTGAGGTTGTCTTTCCAACGGGCAAATCCTCAATTTTGTCTATAAATACAGAAGTGTGAAGACCATTTGAAGCATCCATTATCTATCCAACTATCAAACTACTCTAAAGCTTCAAAGTTCTCAAAGAGACTATCTTAGTCTTCAAACACTTCATCCTAAGCTGAATTTCATTGTATATCCATACAAAGCTTAGAGAGATATCCTATCCTTATACACTGAACCTCATTGTACAGGATATCTCATTAGTTGGAACCAAAACTCAACCCTTATATCTTTCAAGAAAGAAAGTTAGAAGGTTGTAGTAGTAGAAGTGGAAGGAGCTGACTGTTGAGAGAAGAACATTTTAGTTCTGAGTTGAGAAAGGGTACTAGGACTCTTGACATCCTAGGGATCAAGGCACTAAGGAGTGGTGTGGTTGATCAAGTGCACCTTGGCACTATAAAACAAGTTAATTCCAAGAGTGAAGGAATTATCCTGTTAAATCAGGGAAAGTGGATGTAGGAGCTTCAGTCTCTGAACCACTATAAAACTTTGTGTTGATTTACTCAAGTACTTACATTCATTCAACACAGCACTCAAATTGAACTTTCAAAGATACATACATAAGATTGTGCAAAACAGATTTGGACAAGTTCCCTGAAACTGGATAAATTGTTAAGGTGATTTCAGAACTAAAAAGGAGTTTAAACTAAAGGGCCAACCACTAATTCCGCACTTATAACTCACTTAGACAGTCATTCAACTAAGTACTCAATAGTGCTTAATGGATTGGTTATCTCTAAGAAGTTATACATCTCAGCAGAGTTGTCCAGGACAACCTTGCTGAAGTCATATTTGGTTAAGTTTGAAAGAGATTTGCATACAAGTGTATCCCCCCCCCCATACACTTGTTATATACTCCTTTTAGGAACAACAAGTGGTATCAGAGCAGGGGTTCAAAGACCACTGCTCCTGAAAATCCATTTTGATTTTCAAAGACACAAAAAACTGATCTCTATGTGAAATCTTATCATATTTGTAACTAACCCATCTTACTTGAGATATGGCCAACAACAATGTTGTTCCACATGATGCTATCCAAGGAATCAACAACATGGCCACAGATCCAATCAACCATATATCTCATCACAAACTGCCCATGTTCTCAATTGAGAACTATGACTTCTAGAAGATCAGAATGAGAGCTCATCTTGCATGCCTGCACAATGATATGCTGAGAGTGATCACAAGAGGACCTTTTGTGTTCACTCAAATCAATCCTAGGATGACAGAAGAACAAAGAGCTGACATAAGGGAAGAAATCCCCAAGGATGAAGATGATCTCACTACTGAGGAGAAAAGAAAAGATAATTTGAATTATCTTGCAATGAACACTCTTTACCAGACCATTCCAGATGCAGTAATGGGAAGAGTCTACCACTGCACAACAGCCAAAGAAATTTGGGACACCCTTGCTGAAATGTGTGAGGGTACTGCCAAAATCAAGGAGAATAAGCTCCAAGTTGCTGTGCAGAAGTTTGAACAATTCACAATGGAGCCTGAAGAGTCCATTGATAAATTTGCTTGTAGATTTATAGATATTATGAATGAAATCAACTCACTGGGCAAGGTGTACTCCAAAAGAGAAGTTGCTCTTAAGATCCTGAGAAGTCTCACTCAAAAGTGGGATGTATACTCAATAATGATGCAAAACACAAAGGATCTCTCCACCATGCCAATGCAACAAATCTTCTCAGAACTCAAAGCCTATGAGTTTGATCTAAACAGAAGGAAACCTGTTGAGGAACCTTCTATTCCAACCAAATGAGTGGCATTCAAAGCCAAGGCTGCTGAACCTGAAATGCAGTCCACTCCCAGATCATCCAAGTCAGTCTCTAAGGCTGAAATGAAGGAAGAAATGGCACTGATGGCCAGAAGGTTTGACAAACTGAACTCAAGATTTGGTAGATACAAGAAATTCTACCAAGACAACAAATTCAAGAGAAGGTACAACTCTCCTGAAGTCCAGGCTGAGGACAAGAAGCCTGATGAAAGAAGATCAGAGGACAAGTACTCTGATAGGAGAAAGTCAAGCAGAGCTGAACCTTCATCATCTAGAAGGAAAGATGATCCAAGGAAGGATGATGATGAAGATCTTTGCTATAACTACAAGAAGAAAGGGCACTTCCAGTTAGGGGTGAGCACTATTCGGTTAGTAACCGAAAACCGAACCGAACCGAAATAAAAATTCGGTTCGATTACAAGATAGTTCGGTTCGGTTTTCGGTTTCGTTTTTTAAGAATACCGGTTTTCGGTTTCGGTTATAACCGAAATAAAACTGGTTAACCGAAACCGACCGAATTAGGCCCATATATAAACCAACCCTAAAATATGTAAACCTTAATTCATTACCACTCTTGACTTTTCCTCCCCATTCCCCAAAACGGCTGTTTCCCCTCCCCAATACCAATCGGCCCACGCCCAACTCTAGCTTCCCCAGTCTCCTCTCCACTACCCGCCGCCCTCCTCACCATCGTGAGAAGACTGCGACCCCACGGCGCCTGCGACCGCCACCCACGGCCACGAGTCACGACTCTCACTCTTAGTCACAGTGATTTTCAATTTTTTATTTTTTTTTGATCTGGAATCTGTTTCAAGCCATAAGAATCATGAGATTTTTCAAGCCATAAGAATCTGTTTCTTCAAAAAAAATAACACAGATCTGAGTTGAAGCCATGAGAATTTGACAGCAAAAAAAATTTAAGAATCTGTTTCAAAAAAATTACACGAATCTGTTTCAAAAAAATTACACAAATCTGTTTTATAAGAATTTGACAGCAAATCTTTTTCTTAACTTGTATAATTGTATTTTAATTTGCAAAAATTCGGTCATTACTTCGGTTTTTCGGTTTTAACCGAATCCGAACCGAATAATTCGGTTCGGTTATTTTCGGTTTTAAACAGGTTCGGTTTCGGTTTATTACAATGGAATTTCGGTTTTGGTTCGGTTATCCTAATTCGGTTCGGTTCGGTGACCGAACCGACCGATGCACACCCCTACTTCCAGTATGACTGCCCTGAACTCAGCTCTAAAGAAAGAAGAGAAAGGCAAGCTAAAAGATATAAAAAGTTCACCAATAGAAAGGCCATGATGGCAGGTGATGAGTCTGGTTGTGCTGAAAGCTTCAACTCATGGACTATTCTCAAACAGTGAAGATGATGATGATGTATGCAACATGGCCATAGAGGATGATGAGGTATCCTCTACTTCTAGCTCACCATCATTTCTTTCACAAAATACTAGTGAAGTCAACCTAAAGCTTTCTTTTGGAAAGTTGATGGAAGATTTCACTAGATTACAAGAATTTCATGACAATTGTGTGAGAGAAAATGAAAGGCTTTCAATTGAACTTTCAAAACCTACTGAGACAGTAGTTGATGTCAAATCTACTGAACTGTATCAACAAGTCTTGAGAGAGCATGAGGAAGCAAATCTCAGGATAGTTGACCAACAGAAGCAGATTGATGATCAACTGCTTTCTCAGAAGAGAAAAGATTTTGAACTTAAAATTCTTCTAGCAAAATTTGAAAATCTCTAACATGAGTATGACATTCTTAAATCAAGTGAAGAGAGCCTAAAAATAAAGATGTCTGCTTTGAAGAAATCCTATAGAGCAATAGAGGAAATTCAAAGTTACCAAAGACCTATGGCTCAAAGAAGTGGATTAGGATTTTATCCATTTGAATCTTCACCTTGTCTTAGTGTTGCTTCTACAAGTAACACTAAGAAAATCTTTGTTAAATCAGTGGCACAACAAGCTGAAAATGAAATAATTCAGCCACTGAACAAAGGGAAGGGTAAAATGCATAAGATGCCCACTCAAGTGATTCAGGAGACTAAGCCCAAACCTAAGGAAAAGGCCAAAATCCCTGAACACATGGAAGGGCAACTCTACTGAACAATGTTCAGAGGAGTTAACCTAAGTTTGATCAGCCTAGGCCAACTCTGCTGAGGAAGCCTCTGCTGAACAGATCCAAGGACAACTATCCTCAAAGGCAGAATAAAATGAGACAGCCAAAACCCTTCATGCCAAAGGGTAATGGTCACAAATATGCCTTCCCTCAAAGATTTCCTCAAGAAGCACAAAGAACTCATAAGTTCAGGAGATTTGATAACTCTCCTGAAACTTACAGAGTCAACACTTTCACACACTCTTACCCAAAGGCATTTAAGGGAAAGACAGTGTATGTTGATGCTAGAGGAAAACAACTTAGCCACCTTGAATCAATCAGGGTAATTAGGCAAGTTTGGGTTCCTAAAGGTACATCTAACCTCTCAGGACCCAAAATTCAAAGGGTACCTAAAGTTTGCTAATTGCAGGTACCTAAGGGCCACAAGAAGATGAGGAGTATGAACAAAAGATCAGCATGGTACCTTGACAGTGGATGCTCAAGGCACATGACTGGAAACAAAGATCTCCTCACTGACTTCACTTAAAAAGAAGGCCCTAATGTCACATTTGGAGACAGTTCACAAGCTACAACAAAAGGTTATGGTACCTTGATAATTGGAAATATCAAGGTATCCAATGTATCTTATGTGGCTGGTCTCAAATATAATCTCCTAAGCATAAGTCAGTTTTGTGATAAAGGTTTTAATGTTGAGTTTTCTAGTGGAAAATGCTTAATCAAAGATAGAACTCAACAAACTCTACTGACTGGAACTAGAAAAGGAAATGTGTATTTTGCAGACTGGGACAAGTCTACTGATGCTGCATGTTTCATTGCCAAAATCTCTAATGAACAAAGCTGGTTGTGGCATAAAAGGCTAAACCACCTGAACTTTAAATCAATGAACAAACTTGCTAGAAATGCATTAGTTAAAGGACTACCTAATGAGGTTTTCATTAAAGAGCATGTTTGTATACCATGCCAAGAAGGAAAACAGATTAAAGCCTCATTTAAAGGAAAACCAGTCATATCTACTTAAAGGGTACTTGAACTGCTACACATGGACTTATTTGGACCAATTACCCCTGCAAGCATAAATGGTAGAAAATACACATTGGTTGTAGTAGATGACTTCTCTAGGTTCACATGGGTAGTATTTCTCCCTAATAAGAAGGAAACACAAGTCAAACTCCCTAAACTGCTGAAGAGATTATCTAATGAGAAAAGCCTTATTATAATCAAGATAAGATCTGACAAAGGCGTTGAGTTCATAAACTCATACATCAATGAGTATTGCACACAAAATGGGATAGCTCATGAAACCTCAGCAGCTAGGACCCCTCAGCAGAATGGGGTTGCAGAAAGAAGAAATAGAACCTTAAAAGAAGCTGCTAGAACCTTAATTGCTGACTCAAGTTTACCTAAGAGGTTTTGGGCTGAAGCCATTAACACTGCATGCAATACTCAAAACAGATGTTTGATCACTAAGGGACAAGGCAAAACCCCTTATGAACTCTGGAAAGGAAGATTACCTAAAGTGTCACATTTCCACATATTTTGTTGTAAGTGTTTCATTCACAACAATGGGAAAGAGCAGTTGAAAGCTTTTGATAGCAAAGCTGATGAGGGGATATTTCTTGGATATTCCCAAATCAGTAGAGCTTTCAGAGTTTACAATTGTAAAACCCTTGTTGTGGAGGAAACACCTCATGTTGTGTTTGATGAATCTACTTCTGAGATCGGGAATAAGAACCTGGACACTGAAGAAATCACACAAAGAACAACAAGATTGAGTCTAAAAGACAAGGACAGTGTATTCATTGATGTTGTCCAAGCTAATCCTCCTGAAAACATCACACTGGACAACAATCCTGAAGGCAACATTCCTGAGGCAAATCCCACTGAAGGAAATGGTGAACTGAATGACCCAATCCCAGTTCACACTCAGGTAACAACTACCAATGAAGAAGCAGGCCCTGCTGAGGTAGTTAATAGATCCAATACTCAAGGGGGAACCATAAATGTTGAAAATACCAATGTCCCTGACATTGAGGACAACACCCCTGAATATGATCTTGAATTAGATCCTGCATTAAACTTTCCTGAATTTTATGATGCTAGTGACTCAACCTTAGTAGAGGACAACTCTACTGAAGGGATCAAAAAAGAAGGACATGGTTGTCTGACCATCCTACTGATCTGATACTTGGTGATCCAAGTGTAGGAGTCAAGACTAGAAGGTTTCATGGTGAAAGTGCTTTGTTTTGATGTTTTCTATCAGAACAGGAACCTAATGACATTGAGGAAGCACTTCAAGATGCAAATTGGATCACAGCAATGCAGGAAGAGTTGAACCAATTCACCAGAAATGATGTATGGGAGCTGGTGGATAGACCTACACATCAAGATGTTATTGGAACCAAGTGGGTGTTCAAGAACAAAAAGAATGAAAATGATGTGATAGTCAGAAACAAGGCCATATTGGTGGCCAAGGGCTATTGTCAATCAGAAGGCATTGACTATGATGAAACATTTGCACCTGTGGCAAGGCTAGAGGCAATAAGGCTCTTTCTAGCCTATGCAGCCCACAAGAGGTTCAAAGTGTACCACATGGATGTCAAAAGTGCCTTTCTGAATGGAGGTTTGAAAGAGGAAGTTTATGTAGAGCAACCACCTGGTTTTGAGATTGGAAACCAAGTTTATAGACTGAAGAAAGCTCTATATGGACTCAAACAAGCTCCAAGAGCTTGGTATGACACTCTGTCACAGTTCCTCTTGGACCATGGATTTATCAAAGGAACTGACAGAACTCTCTTCAGAATCACTGAAGGAGATGACATCTTGCTTGTCCAAATATATGTTGATGACATCATATTTAGATCCCCCAATGAGAAGCTGTGTGACAAGTTCTCCAAGCTCATGCAAAGCAAGTTTGAGATGTCAATGATGGGGATGATGAACTTCTTCTTAGGCTTACAAATCAAGCAATCAAAGGAAGGAATCTTCATCAACCAAGCAAAGTACACCAGGGAAATGATCAAGAAATTTGGGTGTGCAACCAGCAAGCCAGTAAGGATCCCTATGAACACAAATTGGAAGGTGGATCCTGATGAGAGTGGTGTTCCAACCAACTCTATTGAATACAGAGGAATCATTGGTTCACTCCTCTACCTCACTACCAGCAGACCTGACATCACCTTTGCAGTTGGTGTTTGTGCAAGGTTTCAAGCTAATCCTAAGAAAAGCCATCTAGAGGCTGACAAAAGGATCTTGAGGTATCTCAAAGGCACTGAAAATCTTGGCCTTTGGTATCCTGCTGATGACAACATTGAGCTAACTGGCTACTCAGATGCTGATTATGGAGGCTGTAGAATTGACAGAAAGTCTACTTCAGGGACATGTCAATTCTTAGGGAACAAGCTTATATCTTGGTTCTCAAAGAAGCAGAACACAGTGGCTACTTCCACCACTGAAGCTGAGTATGTTGCAGCTGGAAGTTGTTGTGCTCAGATCCTTTGGTTGAGACAACAACTAAGAGACTACAAAGTCAATTCTGCTGAAGTGCCAATATTCTGTGACAACAATAGTGTCATTGCAATATCACAGAATCCAGTCTTGCACACAAGATGCAAGCATATGGACATCAAGCATCACTTCATCAGAGATCATGTAGAGAAGAAGGACATCAAGTTGGTAAAAATCCACACAGATCACCAAAAAGCTGATATTTTGACCAAACCACTTGCTGGAGCAAGATTCTTGGAATTATCAGCATAATTGGGACTTCTTGATCCAGGGAAGTTGGACAAGTAAGCCCAAAGGAGTTGAATATTCAAGGGGGAACTGAAAGTAATGTTCAGCAGACTTGGTCAAGTCTACTGAAACTCAGAAGAGATGGCCTCAGTTATTCAGGACACTTGTCCATTAAAGTTCAGGACACTTGTCCACAAGATTTCAGGACACTTGTCCATGTGGGGTCAGATAAGTTGTCTTGGCTATCAAACCAAATTTTGGTCTGATAAACACCTATTTTGGGTAATCATTGCCTATTTCGATGGCTGTCTCATTCCTCTTCAAGCCATCACCTTTTCAAGGATTTAATTTGTCCCCTACCCAAAAGGTCACTTTCAATGCATTAAATGCCAAGATTTAACTCTTGTTTGCATTAAACAATTCAAGACATGATCTACCTTGATAACCCCCCAGCTTTAAATAAACATTAAACTCCTTCCCACGTTCGAATAAAAATAGTTTTCTACTGTTCCAATTGTTATTAACCGTTGGATCAAAACTGGCCAACTCCCCTGAAATCAATCTTGGCCGTCCAAACTTGATTTCCTCATTTGTAAACCGTTGAATTGCCTTAAGACTCACCTACTCATTGACATACATTCCTTTTGGAATATTCACAAGTCTTAAGAAGCCCACAAACCTCATTTCTTCCCCACGCATTCAAACTTTCTTGAAACCCTAGCTTTCATCTTCTCAAACTCTCTCAAAAACTTTACTGTTTCTACAATGGCTCCCAAAGCTAGACCTGAAATGATAGTTGATTTCACCAACAAGGATCTAGACCTTGATTTTGGATATCTTAGCCACAAAAACAACCTTACATTCGAGCCCATCATCTCTTTTGAAAGTGAGGACCCTGAAATCACCCCAACCTTGAGATGGTTGAGAAGGGCAGGTCTACAAAAGTTCATGCAAGAGAAATCAGATTCTTGCCTTGAAATCTATATGGCTGAGTTCTTTGCCTTTCTCAAATGGAGAGGCAAACCTGAAGATGGTGAAGTGACAACTAGGTTGTCATACATAGCTGAAGGAGAAGAGGAGGAGAGATTTCATAGGGTGAAATTCTCTGAGGAGGATGTGGAAGCAGCTTTTGGATTGCCCTCTAAAGGAAGGAATCCAAAATTCTATGGCAATGGCCATGAGCAAGAAATTGCTCAAGATTGGCTCATTGTTCCAGGGTCAATCTCCTCCACTCAACATAAGAGGACCCTCAAGCCAAAGTTCCTCAACCTGTTTGAGGTAGTTGCCAAAAGTATGTTGAGCAATACTGGCAGTTTGGAGCAAGTGAGTGCTCCAAGGATAAGGATAATGGCTGCAGTAATTGATGCCAATGATAAGGGCATCAAATTTGATTGGAGAACCTTCATCCTGACTGAAATGATGAAGGAAAAGGCTAAATTCAAGGTAAAATCTCACAACAAGGTTGTGTTGGAGAGTAAACTCAAGTATTGCACAAGGGCAAGCATACTGATAGAGAAGTTTGCTCACTACTCTAAGATGCAAACTTTTGCAAAACCCCTCTCTGCACAGAAAGTGATGTTCAGAAAACTGAGTAAGAAAACTGAACAGAGAAGGATGCAATTGGCCAAACCTGCTGAAGAAGAGGTTGAAAAGAAGCTCAAATTGAAGAAGAGGACAAAGGCCAGAGTAGTTAAGACAAAGAAGCTGTCTCAACTACCCTCAGAAGAAACTTCAGGAGCTTCAACTAAGATTGAAGAGGTAGCTGAAGAGGGAGTACAAGTCCCTTCTGATCATTCAGAAGAATTGAGGCAGAAATACAATGAGACAAGGCAAAAGAAGAAGGGTGATAAGAGGACCAGGGAAGTTGTCCCTGAGATGGAAGGAAGTGGGAGCAGTAGGGCAAGCAAGAGAAGGGCCAAGCCTACTGACAAGATATTGGACCTTCAGGAGGAAAGAACTCTCCAAGTGGCTCTAAGGGAGAGTAGGGCAGAAAGTAGGACTAAATCCAAGTTCATAACCAACTCTTCTGGTTCTGGAACCCCTGAGTCCAAACTCCCCGAAAACCCCAACTCCCCTGAAACCCATATAACCCCCTTAGACCAACCCATCACCCCTGTTGATCTTACCAAGAGATATTCTCCAGAAGGGAGTGCACAAAGAGGGCCAATGGATGTGTTGGCTGATATTGCTGTGGATGAATCAAGACTTTTATCCCCACTTGATTCATCAATGCTCAAGTATTCACAAGCCTTAGAACATGAACTTCTAGGGCCAACCCCCCTGAGAAAAACCCCTTCAGATCCATTGCTCTCAAAAGCAACTGAAGCACCTTTCACTACACCCAACCCTTCTGAAGCCAACCCTTCTAAACTCAATCTTCCTGAAGCCACTCTGCAAGCCAACATCCCTGAAACCAGAGCCATCTCCCCTATAACCCAAATTCCCCATTCAAGTGGAGATGAGGAGGAGTATACTTATGAGAGTATGCTCTGAGGTGGAGCAAGGGCTACTGTGGACAGTTTGTACCCACAGCTTGCAAAATTTCCAAGAATTCAGACAATGTTTCATGATCTGAGAATGTTGGTGGATGTCAAAGATAAAACAATCATGGAGATTGCACAGGTCATCCAAGACAAAGGTGCAAACTGGTGGCAGATAGAGGAAGGCAGACTACTTCACTTTGCTGGAGTGATTAAGACAAGATTCCTCACTGATGAGGAAGTATTTGCAAAGTTAGTAGCTGACAAGATTGCTGAGGAGAAAGAGAGACTGGCTAAAGGGATCAAACACCCTGATAGCAGCTCCAATGATGATGATGGCAAACATGACCCCTCAAACCCCCCTAAACCCTCTCAACCCAACCCTCCTGAAACCAAACTGCCTCCAACCCCCCTCCTAACCTATCATAGGAAAGGCTCTGTCTCTTCAGAAGTGTTGACCAGAGCTGGTGACACAGCCAAGGACACATCTGCCAATGAAGGTTCTTCTGAACCCGAGGCACAACTTACAGATGTTGAGGCCCCTATTTTAGAAGCTGGTTTGATTAAGGCCTATTCAGTGTCATGAGAGTTGGACACTGATCAGCCCTTAATCATTCAGGATGACTCAGTGGCTGCTGAAAGAAGCAGTGTGATCTCCCAACAACTGCCATCTTTGAACCCTATTGAGGGTGGAGATGTTGCAGGAATAGGAGAAGGAGTTGAAAAGGAAAGATTAGTGGAAAAACCAGAGGAGTTGTTGATGATAGAGAGGTTGTGATAACTAGAATAGTGAGTGTACCACCATATGAGGGTGGAATAAGTGAGGAAGGACAGGTTATTCTTGAAGTCAAATCTGAACTTCAAGAATCCCTTGAGGAGAGGAGGCATGTTCCTTTGTGTGAGGACATTACTACTGAAGGGAGTCAAAAATTAGTTGAAAATGAGGAGAAGGCTGCTGATGTATCAAAGTCTTATGCTAAAAATACTGAGGGAGATGAGTGTTTATTTTCTAACCTATTTGATCTCTCTGACCTTGCAGGTATTTCATTTGATCAAATCTTTGCAGATGATCTACTCATTGATGCACACATTCAGGTGGATTCCAGCTCAGCCCAAGCTATTCTTGGTGAACAATCAGCAAAGTTGGACTCCTTGGCTCATCAAGTCCAAACTGCTCATGCTGAAACTTCAGGAGTCTTGGATGAGCAAGGCAGAACTTTAGCTTCAGTTGAGATGAGGCTAACTGGATCTGAGGATGTGGTGTTGCCCACAATAGAAGCCAAAATCAGTGGACTGGAATCTAGGTTGCAAACCATCTCCACTGAAGTCCAGAAAGCAAAGACCAACATGGAATCCATCTCCAAAGAAGTCAAGAAAGAGCAGAAGCTGCTAAGAAATAATCACAATAACAATGTCAAAGCTCTGAGATTAACTGTCAAGCAAGCACTTGGGAAGAAAACAGCCATTCAGAAGAAAAGAGCTGAAGAGATGAATGGTGAAGGCTGCCTCAGAAAAGTTTTTCCAAGAAGTAATGGCCAAAATTGTTGAAAGTGCAGTGGCCAACCTTACTGATCTCTTGAAGGCTAACCTTGATGCATCCCTCAAAGCAACCATGGAAGAGGTTGTTCAGCAAAAGATGAAGCCTGTTCTTGCTTTTCTAAGCTTGAGCAGTGATAGAATGCAGAATATACATGATGAAAATGTATATCTGCTGGAGGAAATGAAATCTTTGAATCAAGCCCAATCCCTCATGGCAACTACAATGAGTGAGCTAAAGCCCCAGTGCTTTGATGCTACCAAAAGGGGGGAAAGGGAAAGATCAAGGGCAAAAGGTGCCTTGAAAATTGGTGGATCAGATAAGGGCAAGGACAAGGTGCCTGAAGGCAAGGGAAAGGAGCAAGCAGTATTGAATTTGGAGGACCTTGATGAAGATGAGCAATTGGCAATTGCTCTGAAAAACTCAGTTGCTTCAGCACAAGAAGAAAGAGTCAGATTACAGCAGAGGCCAGGAGGAGAGGTATCTGGTTTGGACAAAGATGTTGAAGATGTCCAAACTAGAGGACAGATCAAGAAGGCCAATGGAAATAAAAGGAAGCCTGAGACATTCACTGACTTTCCCAACAACCTTGAACTTCCTCCTGAATTCAGAATTGAAGAAGAAGAGTCTATCTCCAAGAAGGCCAAGACTGCTGAAAAGGTCAAAATTGATGAAAAGGACAAGCCTGCTGAAGTTGCCAAGTCTTCTGAAACAAAATCTGCTGAAGGTTCCAAAGCTGCTGAGAACATTGAAGTATTGTATGAAGAAGGCTTTGGACCTGGACCACAGAAGAAGACAACTGTGTTGGATCCATCCAAACTGTTTGTTAAAGGATATGGCAAAGATCCTGAAACACAACAAAAGCTGGCTATGATGAGCGCCCAAGAGAAGATGGATCTGATTGAAGAAGCAAACAGAGCAAGAGACAAGAGAAGGGCTGACTTTCAGAAGCCTAGAAGGAAAAGAGCAACATATAACAAGATGAAGCCACAGCTGCTGATCCCAATGGACACCAAATATCCTCACTTGGATAAATGGGTGCCAATACAGCTTAATGACTCTTGGGAAGAGGCCAAAAGGGAATTTGTCTATGACTACTATGTCATTGACAGGTGGAATGGAAAGGATGTCAACTCTACCTTCACTGAGTTCATGATTGAGTGCTACAGGGAATTGTATCAACAATTGCTTCCAGCTGCTGATATTGTAAGACTTGAACTCACAGCCACTAAACCTATCATTTACATGCCTCCCAAGAAGGAAGGCTTCATTGATCAGTCAAGGATCTTTCAGGAATTCTTTGAGATCCTGAAGTTGAATAGGATGGTGTTAGGACCAAAGGGCACAAATCAAGAGGCCATGGAGTTAAAGAAGAGGGTGTGGGCACAATATGGGATGGTGCCACCTCATGAAGATAACCTTTGAATTGGCTAAGTCCTCTTGACCCTTATGTGCTGAAATGGATAAACACTTGTCTTGGTTGCTGATTTGTTGATATGGTCATCTATACTGAAAGTTGCTCAAGCCTGCTGATGTGTTTTTGTCTGCTCTGAATACCATGAAATTGATATAATCTATTTGTTAGATAGCTTATGCTCTGATGTAATGTTGTTTGATTTTCATGCTCTGATATGTTTATTCAACTATGAACATGCTTGTAATAATTCATGATATTATTAATGATAGTTGAACATGTTTATGAATCAAGAAACAGCATTATATGATCTCAACTTGCCTGACTTATCAAACTATATTCAATGAAAACAGTAAAAACACTAACACATTTTCTTTCAGGAAACTTGACCTAAGTCACCTCTACTGAAGAAAAATGTAACAAGTATAGTCAAGTCACCTTTGCATAGTTTGTAATAGGTTTTGGCATCATCAAAAAGGGGGAAATTGTTGGGAATAAAATGAGTTTTGATTATGATACCAAAACCCCTTTAAGACATGCAAATTAGATAAGTCAGAATACATGAACATGTTTCAGTAATGTTGGAACATGTAGATTAAGACTAGTTGAGAAGCTGATATGTTAGCCAGCTCTTAGAAATATAGATGCACTAGTTGAGGGGGAACATATGCTTAGAAGACTACATGAATCATATCCCCTCAAGGCTCAAAAATCAAGCTTATCCCAAGCCTACTGATGGACAGATATGCTGATCAAGACAAATCAATTGAAGAACAACCTTTTGATTGATCATATGAGTTAAATGCATCATCTAGACCTAGTCTACTGAAGCATACAAGATCAGAAGGATTGTCCAAGCAGAGTTGTCTCAGCATACATGAACCAGAACAGTTTCAAGGACAACTATGCTGAAATGATCAATGTTACTGAATCAAATCACAAATGCTTAAAGATCATCAAGATTCATGTATGAAGACACCCATGCAAAGGGATAGAGCCAAGTCATCTGAAGAGCCAAGAGCCAACACTGCTGATAAGCAGAATTTACTGAAGTTGATAAGCAGAATTGTCCCAGTGATAAGGAATGTTGTCCTTATCTCAGGATCATTGATAAGAAGAGATGTCCATGTTTGACCAAGGGAATCTTGAAGTCAGATATTGGGAAAAGTGCTGCAGAGTAAAGACAAAACAGTTACAGCCGTTTATTTCCCAAACTAAGGACATGTCACTATCAAGAATCTGTATTCCAGTTGCAGAGTTCAAGGAAGACATTTATAGACAATTGAGGTTGTCTTTCCAACGGGCAAATCCTCAATTTTGTCTATAAATACAGAAGTGTGAAGACCATTTGAAGCATCCATTATCTATTCAACTATCAAAGTACTCTAAAGCTTCAAAGTTCTCAAAGAGACTATCTTAGTCTTCAAACACTTCATCCTAAGCTGAATTTCATTGTATATCCATACAAACCTTAGAGAGATATCCTATCCTTATACACTGAACCTCATTGTAAAGGATATCTCATTAGTTGGAACCAAAACTCAACCCTTATATCTTTCAAGAAAGAAAGTTAGAAGGTTGTAGTAGTAGAAGTGGAAGGAGCTGACTGTTGAGAGAAGAACAGTTCAGTTCTGAGTTGAGAAAGGGTATTAGGACTCTTGACATCCTAGGGATCAAGGCACCAAGGAGTGGTGTGGTTCATCAAGTGCACCTTGGCACTATAAAACAAGTTAATTCCAAGAGTGAAGGAATTATCCTGTTAAAACAGGGAAAGTGGATGTAGGAGCTTGAGTCTCTGAACCACTATAAACCTTTGTGTTGATTTACTTTCAAGTACTTACATTCATTCAACACAACACTCATATTGAACTTTCAAAGATACATACATAAGATTGTGCAAAACAGATTTGGACAAGTTCCCTGAAACTGGATAAATAGTTAAGGTGATTTCAGAACTAAAAAGGAGTTTAAACTAAAGGGCCAACCACTAATTCTGCACTTATAACTCACTTAGATAGTCATTCAACTAAGTACTCAATAGTGCTTAGTGGATTGGTTATCTCTAAGAAGTTATACAACTCAGCAGAGTTGTCCAGGACAACCTTGCTGAAGTCATATTTGGTTAAGTTTGAAAAAGATTTGCATACAAGTGTATTCCTCCCCCTCCCCCCCCCCCCCCCATACACTTGTTATATACTCCTTTCAGGACTAACACCATGCATTCTCCAAGCTTGATTCTCCCATGAGAATTGTGTCATCTGCAAATTGGAGGTGTGATATTCTGACCCTGTCCTGACCTATTTCAGCCCCTTTGAATAACCCTCCATCGGTTGCTCTTTCCATTAGAATGCTCAAGCCTTCAGCTGCGATCAGGAATAAGAGAGAAGATAGTGGATCTCCTTGTCTTAGTCCTTTCTCCAATTTGAACTCGCCTGATGGGCTGCCATTCACAAGAACCGAGGTAGATGTTGTTGTTACGCATTCCATAACCCATTTTCTCCACTTGGGATGGAAGTTGAATATTTCCATCATTTGCTCCAGGTACCCCCAATCGACCGAATTATAGGCTTTTGAAAAGTCAATCTTGACGAATATTCGTTCAAGTCTCTCCCTTTTTGCTTCATCTATTGCTTCGTTTAGGATTGCTATGCTGTCCAGAATGTTTCTATTTCCAATAAACGCACTATGGGCAGGAGATATGATGGATGGTAGAACTGAGCCGAGCCTCTTTGCTAGAATTTTTGCCATGATTTTGTAAATTCCTCCCACCAGCGAAATTAGCCTGAAATCGTTCATGTTTGTGCTTACCTCTTTCTTGGGAATCGGCACAATGAAAGCTGGGTTAAACCCTCTCACCAAGCGGCCATGGGTGTGGAACTCCTCCATGAGTTGAGTGAAGTCAGGTTCGAGAACGTGCCAAAACTCCTTCAAGAAGGTGAAGTTGAATCCATCCGGACCTAGGCTCTTATTGTTGTCACAAGCGTTGACTGCCTCACGTATTTCTTCCTTTGTAAAAGGGGCTATAAGAAGCTCATTTTCTCTCGCTGATATGTGCTTTTTCGCGAAATCCTCTGCTGGAGTTGGCCTGGTTATCTCCTATTTTCTGAAGTGGTTTCGGAAATGTTGGAAGATGCTATTCTTCACTGTTGTGACCTCCTCTTGCCATTTTCTATTACGTTGAGGCCTAGAATCTCATTCCTTTTCCTTCTCCTGTTGATGTAGTTGTGGAAGAAGCGAGAGTTGCAGTCCCCTTCCTTCACCCATTTACATCTTGATTTCTGGTAATGCATCATACTTTTCTTCTTTAGTTCCCGAATGAGGATGGCTGCCGCCTTATTTCTGTCTATGATTTCAACTTCCTCTAGCCCAAAACCTTCATCAATCAGGTCCAACTTCTTGATTTCAGCTCTCTATGCTTCAATCTTGTGTTCTATTCGGACAAAGGAGTTGACGTTCCACGCATTTAGATCGGATTTCAACTGTTTTAGCATCTCTTTTATAATGTAACTCCCCCATCCCTGTATTGAGTAGCTATTCGATCTTTCTTTAACAAAGTTCCGGAAATCTGGGTGTGTTAGCCATGCATTTAAGCTGCGGAAGGGTTTTGGTCCCCAGTCCTTCACTTTGATGCCCAGCAGGATGGGACAATGGTCGGACACCGATCGTCCTAGAGCTCGAAGGTGGGTATTTGGCCATTGATTAAGCCAGTGTTGATTTATCATGGCTCTGTCAATTCTGCTTTTGCATGACCCCTCCACTTTGTACCACGTGTACTTTCTACCATGCAATGGGAGGTCAATGAGGTTTTAGGCGTTTATGAATCCATCGAAAGCCATTATCTCCCTGCGATTTTGTTGTACACCTCTTCCATCTCCCTCTGAGCAACACCGAATAACGTTGAAATCTCCAATGATACAGATGCATACAGTGGGATTTTGACAGATTATTAGGTTGAGTCGGTCCCATAGATCACTCTTCTCGGTTTGAGTACATGGAGCATATATATTGATTATGCAACATCGTACTCTATCCTGACCCCAAAGTTCATTCAGGATTACTCCTCCGGGCATATGCCAATTGCTTGAGCACATGAAAATGTCTGGATTCCAGATGGTAATAATTCCCCCCGATCTTCCCATAGCTTCTCTGTAATACCATTCCATTCTTCCTTCCCCCCATATGGTTCGGCATATTGATTCATCCACATTTTCGAGTTTCGACTCTTGGATGCAGCAAACATCCACCCCGTGTTTTTTAATAATCTTCTGCATCTCCTCTTTCTTGATTCTATTCCCCAAGCCACGAACGTTCTAAGAGAGAATCTTCACTGATCACAATTCTTGGGGACTCCTTCTACTGTGGTTCGCTTTGACTGTGTATGAGTCTCTATGTCCACAAGATTTTTGATTACTTGTGCTTCTAAAGTGCTGGTTTGGGCTTGGAGTCCTAGACTTTTTCCCAAACTCCACGTGTTTGTGGCTTCTTCTACTGCATCAACTTCCAGCGGAGGGGGTGGGATGTTGTCTCTCTTCCCTTGGTTTTGCTGCTTGTTTCCATGCTATCATATCATCTTCTGATTCGAAATCTTTTACAAAGACGCTCCATCTCTTGCCTCCATTTGTTTCAGTTCCCGTTTATTCAGACCTTTCTTTTTGGGGTTTGGTTTGCGGTTCCGGGTTGTGTGTAAGTCGGGTTGAGTGGCCCTTTATTTGGGAGTGAGCAAGGTAGGAGGTGACTGATGGGGTAGTGGGGGGTGCAACGGCTTGGGGGGTTAGGCCTTTTGTAGGGAGGGTGGGGTGGGGGGATAATGTGGGTTAAAGGGCGGCTGGGGTAGGGTCGAAGGTGGGTGGGTGGGGGGAGAGGTATATACTGGAAGCGTGAGTTGACTGGGGGGAGAGATAAAGGGTTCAGGAGGTGTGGGGTCAGTAAGAGGGTTTGAAAGGGGTGGGTGGGGTGTATTAATCAGTTGGTGTGGGGGGAAATGGGCCCAAAAGAGAGTTGGGCCTGGTCAAACCTAGGTTTAGGATTACATGGGCTCAAGTTTGGATAAGGACTAGGGTTTGAGTCAGTCTTCCCCTCCACTCCGCGTGATCTTCTCAGGCAACAGGTATGATCGGCCGTATCCCAACTCCCAAGGGGCCCACACATATCGGATCTGAAGTTGTTGGGATTTTCCTCGATTTCTGATGACGGCGCAATAATTTGATTTGGTTCACGCTGTTCCCCCATTATTTCCTTCTCTCCTTTTTTCAAGAATGCATTGATTTCTTTGTTAGACGAACCGATTGGGGGCCCTATCGAATCGCCTTCTAATTCGATTTCTTCACGCTTCCCAATGTGACCTTCTAAATTCCGATCGTCTGGCCGTAAAATCGGCGCTTCTTCGACCCCTTTATTCCGATCTACTGTTGGAGAGCCCAGCGCGACCCCGCTGGCCGCCGTTGCCTCCACTGACCGCGAGTTCGGCTCGTCCCCGATTGCCGCCTCTCCTTCCACTGTCGGCGATTTCGGCGCTTCTCCGGTAATCGCCAATTCCTCGACTGACCGCGAGGTCGGCGCATCCCCGTATGCCGCTGCTCCCTCGATTGATGGCGAAGTCAGCGAGTCACCGTTGGCTTGCGTCGTTTCTGAAATAATCGCCATGGCTGGGCCCACCGATGGCTGCTCCACCCGATCGTTGTCTTCGTTTGACTAGTTTGAGATTTCTGATTCCGAGTCTGATTCGTATTGTTCGGTTTGCCACGGGATTTCAAACTCCTCCATTATTTTGCATTTGAATCTTGTGTCATCCACCTCCAAGTGGAGAGTTTGGGATACATCTTTTAGGTACGGGATTGAGAGCAGAACTCTGGCTACATCCAACCGTGTCTTTTTCAAGGTTGCATCGTCGATCTTGATCATTTTTCCCATTGTTTCGCTTGCTTTTGTAAAGAATCGCTCGTTCCAAACATGTATTGGGATTCCAAACCATCTTGTCCAGATCAAGCGCTTGTGGCTCACATCATTCAGTCTCCATTCTCTAACCCATTCGAACCGGTGTTGGAACCAATCTTTCATATCCTCCACCATTTCTTGGCCCTCTTTTCCAGATAAGTTTTGGATAAGTACAGCATCTCCACCAAGGGTTCTAAGTTTTAGTAAGTTTCCACATTCCTGCTGTATTTCTTCTCCATAGTCCTCCCACGAGAAGTTTTTCCTTAGGATTCCTGTAAAACACGACTTTAGCCAATCTTCTTCCTCCGGAGTTGTTTTGAATTGGAGCGTTGATTCCACCCGGGGGGTGAGGCCTATTTCCTTTGCCTTTAGATCCAGTTGGCCACCCTCCCGTTTTTTCGTTGCTTCAATGAAGGAAACATCTGGCTTTCTGATATTTCTGCTTGCTTCAAAGATTGTTTGGGCACTTGGCAACTCAGGTCTATTTGGTGCGGCCATCGATCTGTCATATCTGGGAACGAAAGCTCTAATTTTGTAGCTTCCCATCCACACTTCATTCAGCGCTCGTAGGGTTCTTATCTCATCCGTGCCTTTTTCGAATCTGACAAAACCAAAAGGCTTGCCACTCCTATCACTTTTATGCGGTCTGTATACGTCCACCACCTTGCCCACTTTGTTGAAGCTGTAATCCAAATCCTCGATGCTGCATTCTGGTGGGAAATTTCTCACGAAGAAGGATGACACATTTCTCATTTTCAGGGATACAAGTTTTCCTCTCCAAGCGACTTCACCACTCGATAAGCGTCGGTTGTAACCTTCACTTTCTTGTTTCCTATCTGCCTTATGGGGATAACTACGGGTTTGGTTGAAACTAAGGTTTGGATAATATTGTTGCCTCACCAGAAAACGCTCGGGAAAATGGGGAAATGGCGAGGGGGAAGGCAACAGATTCCCCCTCACTAATCATCAAGGCAACAGCAAAGGCAACGGATTTCCCCCGTTGCCAATATGCTCGTTGCTATTTTATAGGCAACGGATTTAGGGAATCCGTTGCCTTTTTGCAACGGCAAGAGGCAGTTGCCTTTTTACGAGCGCGTGGAGGTCGTTGCCTTTTGGCGAGTACGACAGTCGTTGCCTTTTGGCGAGTGCGACAGCCGTTGCCAATTGGCAACGGCTATAATCCGTTGTCTTTTCGCAACGGGGCCCACTCCCATCGCCTTTTCGCAACGGGCCCACATCCGTTGCCATTTTAGCCGTCGCCTTTTCTCATTTTTAAAAAAATGAGAACCTGGGTTTCGAACCCAGGTATCTAAGGCAACCCCTTGTGTGTCGTTTAGGCTAGGAGTTTTAGTCGACATGTTGTGAACGCAATTAATATATATCCAATTTAATTTTAGTTTCAATTCTTTAATTCAATCCATTTTAACTTTAATTGTTTTTTATTAAATTGTCAAAGCATATCCTATTTATTTCTAAATGAGAATTTACTAAATTATGTGTTTCAAATTAAATAATTTTATTACGGTGATTAAAAATTAAATATTATCAATTCACACCATTTAAATTTATTCTAATCTTCAATTCACAACAATATCATTACACACAACATTGAGTATAATTATTTTCACTTATACATTTAAAAATATCAATTCATTTATCCATTTAAAACTATTTTCATCTTAATTAAATTCATTTATCCATTTAAAACTATTTTCATCTTAATTAAATATTAATTCACTTATACATTTAAAAATATCAATTCATTTATAAATTTAAATTTATTCTAATCTTCAATTTTCAACATTTAAATTCATTAATCTAATTTTTAATTCACAACAATATAATGAAATACAACATTAAATAAAATTATTTTCACTTACCCATTTAAAAATATAAATTCACTTATCCATTTAATTAAAACAATTTTCATCTTAATTAATATCATTATCAACTTCATGATTTTCAATTAAAATAACATAACAAACAACATTAATTATAATCATTAGCATGTTCACGTCAATTAAAATAACATCACACACAACATTAAAATAAATAATTTTCAACGTCATTGTAATATAATTAAACATAACAAAGTAATAGAAAATGTATCACTCCTCATCACCACCATCATCCTCAACATCACTCTGATCCTGAACCTGGTTACCATCCTGAACGGTCCTCGACGCCCCCGACGGTCTCGGCGGTCTCGGCGCCCCACCCATCTGACCCATCTGAGGGATCTGGCCCATCTGACCTATCATCGCTTGCATTTGTTCCTGAAAATGTTTGAGCAAGCACTCCTCCGTCTGTTGCATTTGTAGGAGTAAGTGTTGCTCTCTTTCCTCATTGATTCTTCGTTCTTCAGAAATAGCACGGCCAATGTCGGCCTGGGTGAATCGTCCATAAGCCGTACCACGTGACGTCTCTCCAGGACCGGAGGAGACCCGTCTGTTCTTGCCTACTTGTCCAAGGCCCTTAACACGTCCATGAGACCTGCCGACCTTCTTCAAGTACAATTCAGACATGTCGGGTATAGATGGGGTCTGGATTGAACCATCCTCTGAAGTATGTCCATCTGACGGTTTACCTAAGAGATGTGACAACTCCTCTTGTACTTGGTCATATACGTGCATATTTAAAAGTGGGTTAATACATTTTCAAGTACAATTAAATATATATTTATTATATAATTTTATATGTACGTATACATATATGTACACACTTACAATAATATCACCCATAAAACCATAAGTATATGTGTCATTTTCGTAACGGTGGTAATATTCAACTATCTCCCAATCGAAGGCAGGGCGTCCCATCTTCTCCTCCTGTATTTTGAAATGAAGACGTACAAATTAAATAAAAAATTAACTCAAATTAAGTATAATTGACCACAAATACTTACAATACGTCGTGCGACCTCTGCTGCTCCACGAGCTCCACCTTTATGAGTACCATATCCAGTACCCGGACCTCCAGGCTCGGATAAGCGATTCTTACGACACTGCTCGCTCTTCTTAATTGTGGCAGGATCGTTCCAGTGACGAACTAAGTCGTTCCAAACATTGACATCCCACTTCGGCTTCTTCTTCTTGACTTGACGTTGATAACATGCCAGAATACCGATTTGCTGCTCTTTCAAGAAAGAGTTTGTACACATGTTCAGTAGATGTGGTTTCAAGGTCTCACGTGACCTCGGTCTGTAAAAAACAATTAATGAATTAATTTAACAAAATGTAAATGTAAAGTTATTTTATACATCATTAATTAATTATACCTGAAATGTCTCCCACCATCGCTGAATCGTACCGGGTGATACTTGGGCAAAGTTGTGTGCACCAAGCTCCATATTCCTGTACATAATCTGTCTGATCGTCCTCGATATTAAATTTGAAGGAATCATCCTGTTACACATAATTTATAATAATAAAAATTTATTAATAAACATGTTATACATACGTCTAATGAAAATTAAATATATTATACTTATGTATCAAGGTAGATCGACAGTACAATGCGACTCTCGGGTGCATCAGTTGTCGATATGCTGGCATGTGTCCCGACAGACGACGGTCCAACTAGCGAATGTGTCGGTGGAGGGGATGGTTCCTGTGCATGTGGAACCATAGGAGGCACTTGAGTGTAATAGGGATTGGGGTTCATTCCGGGCATCTGGGGCAACTGTAGTATATGGGTCATATCGGGCATATAAAAACCCTGTGATATGGGCACAGTCGGTGTCTCATCCACCGGCTCTCCTCTACCTCTACCTCGCCCACAAGAACCCTGTCCAGAAGAACCCTAACCAGAACCCTGTCCAGAAGAACCATATCTACGACCATGCCCACCACCCTGTCCACTCATCTGTCAAAATGAACATTAAAACATTATTAACGTTGAACATTGTAACAATTAAAATACCATATATATGAACATCTCTGTAACGATTAACACTAGAATATAAGGAATTAATATTTTATAAAATTAATGTTAGATAACATTGTCTAATAATTAACAACATCATTCATCTTCATCTTCAGCTTCATCTTCGTCTTCTTCTCCGTCTTCTTCTCCGTCTTCTTCTTCATCTTCTTCATATTCTTCCACTTCCATCAGTGTACCGGTGTCATCAGTTAACATGACAGGATCATCATCTACTTGCACAATCATTTGAGTCTCTATGTTATCCTCTTGCCACGCGGGAACTTCATCTTCAGTAGTATTTTTTGCATCCACCAAGTATCTCGGTTTGACTTTGCAGACAGATATCCAATCAGTACGGGGTCTAGGGTATGGACAATAGTAGACTTGTGTGGCTTGACTTGCTAGTACGAATGGATCGTACCGGCCGTAAGATCGCCTCTAATTAAGCTCCACGAGCTTGTAGTTAGGATGAACTTTTGTCCCATTGTTTGAGGGATCAAACCACTGAGACTTGAACAAAACCACTTTCTTCTCATGGTACCCCTGATAGTCCAATTCGACTACTTCCTCGAGTTTCCCATAGAAATCTTCCTCATCTGCATCATAGTTTTTTTCCCTTGATACAAACCCCACTGTTTGATGTTGCTCTAGATGCACCATAAGCCATAGTGTGGAATTTGTACCTGTTCACGTAATACCCTGCGTACGTAAGAACTTGACCACACGGACCGGTAGAAAGATTGTATAAAAACTTGTTCTCGACGCGATTTATCTTCACCTATATATATAAGCCGAATTAATGTGAGAATTTCTATAACTTAACACTCTACACAGATCGTTATTTTAAGATAACTTACAATTTCTTCAAACCACGACGCAAATCCATCTTGAAGGCTTAAATTTGATTCAGCGGCCGAGAGATTTGGTTGAAGAACTTGAAGTTGTTGCATGAATATCCTACGTACGATATAAGATTAATAAGACATGTCAACACTAAGTATTGGATTAAAAAACATTTTGGTCAGATTGACTTACTGAACATATGGCTGCACCTCATCACAATTCAACAACACGTACGTATGAGCAACTTTTTTCTCCTCATCTAAAATCCATCTTTTCTTAGGCTTTCCTAATCGTTTGCCAGGCGCCTTAAATATGAAAAAAGTGTCCTCGACATACTCGTGTACTTCGTCCCGACCATCGTAATTACGAAGTACATTGTGTATCCTTGTCGTAACATGGTTCTCGAAATAGTGAGAACAAAATATTGACGCCTCTTTAGTTGAATATGCATTTGCAATCGAAGCTTCAACATATGCTTTGTTACCCACGCTTAATTTCAAGGTGCGAAGATACCTGATTAAATTTTAAGAATCGTAAGTTCAGATAATTTGAAGAATCGTATGAGAAATTATTTAAATTACCTCTCGTATGGATACATCCATCTGTATTGAACTGGACCACACACTTTTGCTTCATATGCAAGGTGCACAAGTAGATGTTCCATAGAGCTGAAGAAGTTGGGTGGAAAGATACGTTCCAACTTGCACAAGATGACTGGGATATCTGTTTCCAGTCGAGTCATGTTGTCAACTGTGATAGTTGTAGAAGTCAAGTCCTTAAAAAATAGACTAAGTTCAGTGATTGCTTTCCACACATTGAGCGGCAGAATTTTGTAAAAAACAATTGGTAGTAGTCTCTGCATAAACACGTGACAATCATGACTCTTCATCCCATACAATTTCAATTTCGACCAGTCAATGCAACGGGACATGTTAGACACATATCCATCTGGAAACTTCAACTCACTTATCCACTTACAAATGACATCCTTTTGCTTCTTATCAAGCGAAAAAGAAGCCTTATGATACTTTGATGTACGTGGACATTTCTTGAGAGAGGGACGCACTACAAAAAAACTGAGATTTAGAGACGGATTAGATACCATAAACATGGTATCTAAACAGGTTAGAAACGGATTTTGAAACCATTTTCTATATGTTCCTAAACGCATGGTATCTAATGTTAGGAACGGTTTTCTAAATTCTGCTTCTAATAAGAGACATATTTGAGACCGTTTTTTTCGGTTTATAATGAGAGACGGAATTTGACACCGTATATTCTCGTATCTAAACGATGAACGACCCATTTTATATCCGGGTCAAAATTCTGTTTCAAATGTCGTTTCGTCTCTAAATCCGTATCTAAACGATAAACGATCTGTTTTACATCCGGATCAAAAATCCGTATATAATTCGTTCTTAATTAGAAACGACGTTTTGTCGTCTCTAAATTCGTATCACAAGGCAAAAATCCGTCTCTAAGAGTTAACAACCCAATCTCCATTCCAAGCCTTTAATCCACATTCCAAGCCCGAACCCGACCCGACCCGACACCCATCCCATCCTACCCTGCAACCACCCCCCTCTCCAATTATTTAATCCCCATTCCAAGCTTTAATCCCAATCCCACCAAGCCCGAACCCGACCCGACCCCACACCATCCCAACCCAAACCCACACCGTCCCAACCCGACACCCATTCCACCCCACCCCACCCCCCTCTCCAACTATTTAATTGACCTTTTTTTGGTCTATATGGGAATTGAACCCAGGTGGGCAAGTGTCTATTATTGAGCATCTGCCACTCGGACAGATAACTCTTTTATTTTATCTTTTAATATTAATTGTATATGTATATTAATTTATTTCTTTTACGTGTATTCAAATTGTAACTTTTAAATTTGTAAATGTAATTTTTTTTTTATTAATTTCTAAAAATTGTAATTACTCACCGCCCGTCAATAAGCTGTAAAATATTAAGAACAATGCATAGTTTAGACACTTTATTTTATTATAATAGTTTATAACATATATAATTAATTGATTAATTTGTAACTTTAAAAATATATAAAAAAAATTGTTATTGAATAATTTCAATTGTAAAAGTCGATCTTACTTTATAAATTAAAATAAATTAATTAAATTACGTTTAATCTTCATCTTCTTCTTCTTTTTTTTCTTCTTCATCATATTCATCTCTGTTAAATCTACAAAGAGATTGAAATCTCCAGCAATCTATTTTTTCTGTTTGAAATAGAGCTTCACTTTTGTCATGTTTTTTCTTTGTAGTGCCTTCCACCTTTAATTTGCAAACAACTATCAATTCATTGTTACGTGGTCCTCCTAGATAGGCCAAAGTCTCATGTGCACTCAAGTACACCGTGTACTTGAGTTTGCAAACAACTATCCATTCATTGTTACGTGGTCCTCCTAGATAGGCCAAAGTCTCGTGTGCACTCAAGTACACCGTGTACTTGAGTGGACCTTGACCGGCCAACAGTCAATGGTCAAACTTTGAAAAAATAATTCGATTTTTTTTTTCGATTAGTTTTTTTGAAAATGTGTAGGTTAGTATATTGAAAAGTGCATCATCAAGGACAACCACTAGGGCTGTGATACCGTGTACTTGAGTACACAGTCCTACCCCTGGATAGGTGCAGTAGTATACTTGACACACTTGAATGACAAAAATTATATATTTGTTCTTAAGGGGATCAATCATATTTGAACAACACTAGGATATCGATATCCCGGATATTCTAAAATTAAATTAAATATAGAAAAACTAGTACTAGTTAATATAGAAAAACTGGTACTAGGTGCTAAAATTAAATTAAATATAGAAAAATTGGTATTAGGTGCTAAAATTAAATTTCAAAAATTGAGTTTTGAACTTGTGACATTATATTAAATTAAATTTCAAAAATTGAGTTTTGAACTTGTGACATTATGGTAAGGACAACCACTAGGCTGTGATATTGTGTACTTGAGTACACAGTCCTACCCCAGGATAGGTGCAGTAGTATACTTACACACTTGAATGGCAAAATTTCTTGATGCAAACTCGGATGTATGAAATTTGTATCCAACGAGTCCTGAATGAATTCTGAATTGAGTCAATATTATTTTGAGATTTACTCAATATGACATTGATTCAAGGTGTTTGCCTACTTGAATTTAGTTATATGTTCGTGTATGTGTGTTCTAGATGCATGCGAATTTAGTTATGTGTATATGTGTGTATGAGCATGATAAATCTCATTTTTATACAATAATTTACTAAATTAAATGATAATTGTAATTTATAGTAGGCGAATTGATAAGTAAATTGATATATTATAATAAAGGTTTGAGATGCACAACTTACCTCGTCAATCTTGATGGCAATCTTGATGGTAGAGACAATATTATTATTGTCGTGACTCACCTTCGATTCAGCTACGTTCTTGAGTTACCGAGATTGAAAGAAATTCATGAATCCATGTATTATATATATTGTCATATAATATATATTTCCATATAAAAGATATGGAATATATAACATAATATTATTATAATATCTATATTTATTATATAAACTTATTTTTCAAGAATGGACAAAAATCAAAATTGACATATTAGATAGGATTAGGTTTAATTTCCTTTAAAATGCTTCAAGTATTTATACTTTTGTAAGTGGATAATAGCATTATTTTTTAATCTAAAACTTTTTATAAAATACTATACAAGTTTCTTTATAAGTCTTAATAGTAGTTTTATAAAGATTTAGAAACTTTTAAAAATTATTGAATGACTCTTTTTTTTAATCTACGTTCATACAAAATTGATATACATACGTTGATTAGAGAATCAATTCTTGAAATATTTTCATTAGTTTATACTTTTTCTAAATTGATGATATAATTGTTTTTTAATCTAAATCTTTTTAAAAAATACTATACAAATTAAAAAATTATTAAATGACACCTCCTTTTTTTTAATCTAAAAAATTGATATACGAGAATCAATTCTTGGAATATTTTCATTAGAAAATCAATTGATATATATATATTGGCATATGGAATTGAAGATATAATATAATAATATTATTATTATAATATCTATATCTATCCTAAAATATATCTACATAGTATTATTCTAACATTTATATTTATCCGATACATAGAAGATATATTAATTTTTTTTTTTTTACTATTTATTAATTAAATAAAAGAGTAAATAAATTAATATAACTCCGTCCATATTCTCTCATTCTCAATTCTCTATATACATAAGGTTTTGATTTATTTTTTAATTTAATTTTATCATTTGACTAATTAGATACAAATTAGAGATTGTTAGATTCTGTATTGCAAATTTCGTGTATCACCTTATCTCGTTTTATATTGGGGAGAAAAATTGATTGTTTAGAGACGGTGGTATATGTATCTAATCCGTATCTAAAACTCTCGAAATTGAAAGTCGCGTATCTATTCCGTATCTAAAACTTTCGAAACTAAAAGTCGTATCTAATCTGTTTATAATGAGAGACAGTTTTATTTTCGGTTTCAAATCTCGATTTTTTAATAAATTCGTATCTAATCCGTATCTATTAGAGACGGATTAGGTGTCCGTCTCAAAATTTCGGTATCAAAATCAGGCTTTTTTTGTAGTGACGACGACAATAATCATTCAGCTCATCTCTTGATTTAGACGTGTCCTTTGTTTTCCCCTCCACATTCATCACCTTGTTGAATACGTTATCAAACACATTTTTCTCAATATGCATCACGTCTAAATTGTGTTGTATCAACAAGGTACTCCAATACGGCAACTCCTAAAAAATGCTTTTCCACTTCCACCCTCCAGAAAGTTTTTTTGTTGTGGGCCTCAGCACCCTCCTCTGTAACCTTTTTCTATATCCCAAATGATCAATTTCATGTAGGAGACTTGCACCCGTTCGAATAGGCGGTGGATCATCTGTGACTACTACTCCAGCTATGAATGCAGTTTTATTCGTTCGCCACGTGTGATTTAGTGGTAAAACTTTCGGTGGTTGTCGAACCACGACTGCTTTCGACTGAGCTTCAAATAGAATGCATCGGTGTACTATCCACAATATGGACAAGTAAGCCTTTCGGCTGTACTCCAACCAGACAACATTGAGTATGCTGGGAAGTCACTAATGGTCTAGATAAGTGTAGCTCGCATCAAAAAGTTTTGCTTTCTAGCAACATCGTAAGTTTGCACCCCATTTTCCCATAAAAATCTCAAATATGCTATAAGTGGTTGCAAAAACACTTCAAGTTTGTCCTTCGGACTTTTAGGCCCGGGCACGAGAATCGAAAGAAACATGAATTGATCCTTCATGCATAACCACGGGGGTAGATTGTACGGAATAAGTATAACTGGCTATGACGAATATTGTTTTCCCGTCATTCCAAACGGTGCAAAACCGTCTATGCTCAAGCCCAACCTAACATTCCTAATTTCAGATGCAAAATCAGGATACGAACGGTCCAAATGCTTCCAAGCCAACGAGTCTGCCGGGTGACGCATAACACCAGAGTCATCAGAAGCGCATGAGGCATGCCATGTCATATCCTTCGCAGTGGCCTTGGACATGTACAATCTTTGCAAACGAGGAATTATTAGAAAGTAGAACATTTCCTTAACCAGGCGTTTCTTTTTCAACCGACCATCTGCATCAACTCTACTCGGCTTATACCGTGATCGACCACAAATCTAACAAAAATCTAGTTCGCTGTCTGCACCCCAGAATAACATGCAATTCTGTGCACAACAATCAATCCTTTCTACCGGAAGACCCATCCCACTCATCAAATGTTTGGTGTCGTTAAATTTCTTGGGAACCTTATTTTCGGGAGGACAAATCTCACGAATCAACTCAACGACCTGATTGTATCCCCTTTCAGACAATTTGTTTTCCGTTTTAATGTTCAACAATCTGGAATTGAATGACAACTGCGAATGAGATTCACAACCAGGATACAAGTCTTGGTCCGCTGCACGAAGCATGCTGTAAAACTGTGTCGCATTCTCATTAGGGGGTTCTTCATTAAGTGCCTCCTCTTCCATGTCTATTCCAAAATCAATGTTTGGGCCACCCATTAACTCTTCTACCATAGTGTGGTACGAACTAGGTCCCGCTGGGTCAACGTCGTTTGAAGTTGACGCAAATTCATTAGTGTTTTGAAATTTACGTGGACCCCAACTCTCTTCCCCGTGATAAATCCAATTATAATAATTCAGTGTAAAACCATTTCGTTATAAATGAGATTTCACTTCATTAGGATCTCTATAAGTTTGATTTCGACATCTAGCTTTCGAACAAGGACACCTAATTTTTCCTTCCCAAATCGAATTCGGATTACTAGTGGCAGCTTCAATAAATCCATTTACTCCACTAACAAATCTAGGGTTCATAATCCCATTAACTAATCTTGGACTATACATTCAACTACGACTTGAATAATTCATGTCAATCGACGTCTACAACACACAAACAACCAACGTCTCATTCCTCCAACTCCATTCAAATTAATTAATATAATTCCAAATATATTCTAATATATAATTATTCTAACACCCTAACAAATAAATTCATATAACTTAATTAAAACATACATATACATAACACAATTAACAATTAAATTCTAACAATTAACACATGCATGCATAAAAATTAACATTTAATTTCAAACAATTCTAAAAATAACATAACATTATATATATATATATATATATATATATATTTTCAACAATATAATTTTATATATACATATAACATATATGCATATATATACATATATATACTATAACTATATATATACATATAACTTCAAATTTAACAGATGAAAACGAGAAAAATTACCGTAGAAATGCTCCCGTCGAAGTGTAGAACACAAATGGCCAAAAACCGAGTTCGATCTACAAACGAATGTGGATATTGAGTTTGGAGGTGTAAAACTCGTGTGTTGGAGGAGGGGTGTGCCGCTTCTGTAAATGGAAGAAAGGGGTTCTGGGCGAAATTTAATTCAATTAGGGCGACGGAAAAGGCGACGGGCCCACTCCCGTTGCCTTTTAGCGAGTGGGGTCCCGTTGCCATTTCGCAACGGGCCCACTCCCGTAGCCTTTTGGCGAGTGCAGAACACGCCCTTGCCTTTGCCGTTGCCAAAAGGCAAGGGCGTTATAATCCGTCGCCTTTTCGCAACGGGGCCCACTCCCGTTGCCTTATCCGTTGCCAAAAGGCAAGGGCACCCACCCCCGTTGCCTTTTTTCTGTCTGTTGCCAATTGGCAATGGTACACTGCCCTTGCTAAAATCCGTTGCCTTTTGGCCAATATTTTGTAGTGACACGAGCTTTTTCATTATATATTACTCCCTCCATTCCGCAATAACTTTCATATGTAGCTGGACACGTAAATTAAGAAAGTGTAATAATGAGTGGAGTTTTGAGGGGTAATTTTGTAAAACTTTATATATAAAGTAAATAAATAAGTTGACTTTTGTGTATGTCTAGAAAAAAGTAATGACATTTGTGTAAAATTGAGAATATTGTGAGGGTAGAGTTTATAAAGGATTTTCTATTTTAAAAGTGTAAAAGTTATTGTGGGACGTCCCGAAAAGGAAAGTGTGAAAATTATTTTGGGACGGAGGCAGTAATTTTTTACTTTTTTACATTTATTAAAAAAAATGTAGAAAAATTTTGGGATAATCTTTGATTAAACCCACACAGTTGACGTCAATAATTTTAATCTCTTATAATCAAAAAGTAGACATAAAATATATATTATTTCACAAAAACTTATATTCAATGTTGCATACATGCAATATTGACCAATTAAGTCAATTGGGCTGTGAATATTGACTTATTAAGTCAATGGGCTGAAAATATATATTATTGGGCCATTAATTTATTTGGATTAATTATTAATTTATTTGTCAACTGGCTCGCTTGTGTTTTTAATTTTGACCGAAATTTTTAACTCGTTTATTTTACCCCGTTTCTGTAATTTTTTTATTTTTTATTTTATTGTCAAACGCGGGCAATTAAATGTAGTAATTCAAATTGCAATATGTAGTAACACACATTATTTTATGTAGTAATAACACAAACTATTGTATATAATAATACAAATTTTTTTATTTAGTAACACGTTTTTTTTTTCTAGTGTTTTTGTTGATGTAGTAACTCACATTATAATATGTAGTAACATATATTATCGCATGTAGTAAACACAATAACCATGTTGTAATACATATTGTTTTATTGCATGATGATGCAATAAAATATTAGATCATTTGATAAAGTTACATGTAGTAACAAACGTCTATTCAATGTAGTAATTCAAACTGTAGTATGTAGCAACATATAATTTTTTATGTAGTTAAACACATTATTACATATAGTAATAACACAAACTATTTTATATAGTAATACCGATTCTTTTATGTAGTAAAACATTTTTTTCTAGTATTTTTGTTGATATAGTAACCCACATTATAATATGTAGTAACATATATTATTGTATGTATTAAGATATATTATTACATGTAGTAATACAAAATAATCTTGACCCATAATAATTATTAAAGAATATTCAAAGAAATAGAAAATATTTAAAGATTAAAACCGTCGTAATTTGCACCGTCCGGCTGCAACCTGGGGTGGCCGGAAACTGCCCGGAGAAGACGACCACGTCGACCAGGTACAATTTATGTCAGTGGGTGTATTTATAAAAAAATGTGGGTGTGAATTAGGCTGTCAGTAGGTGTATTTATAAAGAATGTGGGTGTGAATTGGACTGTAAGTGGATGTATTTATAAAGAATGTGAGTGTGAATTGGGCTGTCAATTGGTGCATTTATAAAGAATGTGGGTGTGAATTGGGTTGATGCATATATGCAATATTTTACACAAGATCACCCCATATTATTTTTTTTAATTAACAAATCAATCGAACTAAAATTTAAACCTTCAAATTGTTTAAATTCTTATTGTCAAAAGGGTAGAATCAATATATAATATTCAATGAATTATTAATTGACAAATCAACCCAACTATAAGTAGCAAATATCAATTTGCGAATACACGTCTCACCACACACTCTCTCAATCTACTAATAATAATTATGCTCTTATAAAAAAAAAATTCAAAAAGAGATTTAAATCTACATTAATTATTATATCTCTCCCGAAGTCATGTAAATACATGGACGACAATGGTGTATTCTCATTCTCAAATCTCAATTTTATTTAATAGTATAATATTTTTGTGTTTTTTAATCTTGATTTAAAGTTGAATTGAATTCATAAATTTTTAATTATCACATTTTTACTTACAATTCAATTTTAAAAATAAAAAAAAAAGTTTTTAAAAGTCTGCGGGCCAAATCGTCTCGTCCGCGGTTCAACCCGTCAAAACCCACGACCCATGCGGTCTTGTTCATATGGGCCCCCTTTTTATACGGACCTAAATTACTCAACCCAACCTACTTGTTATAGGCAGGGGCGGGCCGACCCAACGGGCTTAGTCCTTTTGACAGCTCTATTCATAATGGATTAATGCACATATATTAATAAAATAATTAATTTCTCATTTTATCGTTTTTACTTCTCATTAAAAGAAGAACACATTTATGTAGATATTTATTGATTTTAAGTGTAAATTTAAAAGAATAGAATTAATTTGCATTGAAAAATGTAAAACTTTGTATAATTTACAAAGAAAACGAAAGATTAAAACTACTTATGTTATGAATAGGAGGGAGTAAGTTTTACTACGCATATAAAAATTGTTAAAAATAATATATCATTAAATCTTAAAATGTGTAAATAAATATTAGTAAAATATGGATAGTACTTTTTATATAAACTCAAAAAATAGAATACAAATCTAAAAATTAACAACATTAAATCAATTAAATATCCATAGTTAAATCATGAAATTGTAAATCAATTTAAAAACAAAAGGAAATAATTTTATATAAACTCTGAATTTAAAAAAGAAAATCCATTTATTGGGATAATATTCCATAGTTGAATTTTAGAAGTGACATTTTCACCCCTATTTAATATTCCATAAACACACATTGTATTTTTTGTATTGAGAGAAAAAGTAAATATAAAGTAAACTGAAATAATAAAAGTTTAAAAGATATTTGTCAAAAAGAGTATAAGAATTAGGGGTGGAAATAGGTCGGGTCACCTGACAGTGGCCTACGGCCTAGTCTAGTAAGGATCTTGTCAAGTCTAGCCTATTTAGAATACGAGTCGGGCTAAAACTTTTTAAAAAGTTTATTTAGTTAAATAGATTAGACTTATAAGTCTTATATGAGCCGGGCTAAGGCTTTATATGAGGCTTTATAAGTCTAACGGCCTATTTAAGATTATATACTACTCCCTCCGTCCATGAAATGTAGTTTCATTTGCCTCATATTCTTTGTCCACCAAATATAGTCACATACACTTTTTGGAAACAATCACCATTCAACCATCACTTAATTACTCAATTTTTTGACATCAACTTTATTCACAAAAAATCACTTTATTAACAATAGACCCCACAATACCCTATAATACTCTTACTTTATCTACTTTACCTATTTTTTTCTTAAAATTTGTGTCTACTCTTACTTTATCTACTTTACCTACTTTTTTCTTAAAACTTGTGTCTCACCCCAATGGGGACTACACTTGGTGGATGGAGGGAGTATATAATTCTTAAAATATAGTACTAACATTAATATTAAATTAAATTAAAGCAAGTTAAATTTATTTTAGTACTTGAGATATCGTTATAATGTTTGTATTTAATTTTAGGCTCGTATGACTGGCCTTAAAAGGTCAGGCCAATGCTATAAAAAAAAGTCTATCAGATAATAGGTCAGGCATAGGCCCAGTATTTATAAACCTGACTCAAGCCTTTTCATGTAAAGTCTAACCCATCCCATCCGGTCTATTTCCACCCCTAAATAAGAAGCTAATAGGCGAACTAAAATTACAAATTAGAAAGCTTAAAATACTACACAAATGGAGGGAGTATAATTTTTTTTAAAAATTATAGGACGTGAATGTTGCATTTTCTAAAAAAAAAAAATTAAGACAATGGTACCGCACTCACTAATGTCTGAGAATTAAGAAAGGTAATTACAAAAAACTATCAATCTTACTTGATTCACGTAGAATCTGAATCCGATTATAATTAAGCGATATTGTTGGTAGTACTACTTCAAAGGCCAAGATTTAACTAAATTCTTTTGAAGATATGAGCTACGTAAATAAGAATTCATTTACAAGTGAAAAACTAAATCACAGGTCTAGGCCACTTAGTGAGTCAATACATATTTTGTAACCAAATTTATTTGAAGATACTAGATTAATATGAATTCATTTCCAACAGTTCTAGGCCAATTTTTAAGGATTACATAGACCAATTTAAGAATTCACACTTTTAAATCCATGCAAATTCAGTTGACAAAATCTCATATACAAAGAGATTTTCAAGCCAAGAGTGGGGTAACAAGCAAAAGAATTAGAAAAAAACACCACATTGCAATCATATCATGAAAAACAATTTTTAGAAATCCAGCAAAAGGAAGTTTATATAACCAACAGTAATATCTCAAATTCAAGACCCAATATTCATCCAAAACTAAGGTACCTTATCAAAATTAAACCAAAATTTAGTACCCTTGCAAGCAAAAAGATTCAGATTCAGATTCAGATAGGCAAGCAGCAGTACGTAGCAGCACATCTGCTGTAACATCACAAACAGAAGCTCAAGAAACAAGGTTTTCATTGAGAGATAGGGAGGCAAGTTGATCTGCAGGGCTGCCAGACTGCTGAACATTCCTGAGAACGTCCATAGCCTCAGAAACCTTGGATTTCAAAGCATCAGGCGATTCAAGCAAATGAAGAACCTCAGTCTGGTCCATTTCCAAAAGCATCCCTGTCACTTTAGCAGCATGCTCGTGTTCCAGCTGATCAACAAGAGGGTACAAGTTCTCACCCAGCATCTGTAGTAAATAGTTTATTATTAGGGCACATTAGGAGAAAAATATGCATTGTTCATAACATAATCTACATTCTCGGGGGTTGTGCTTACCGTCCTCTGTTGTTCAGGAGATGCATTGGCAAGGGCAGAAGCCAGAGCAGTAATAGGCATAGGCTGTGGAACAGCAGCATCTCGAGGAACCATGCCACCCATATCGTATGGAACTGAAAGCATCCCTCCAGGCATGGGCCCATCTGGACCGTTACGACCAGGAGGATACCTATACATCCTCCCTCTTGGAATCATCTGACCAAATAAAATATCATATTTAGCAACACATAATTAACAATGTACAAGATCATAAGAAATCAATTTGAAAGTGAAGTTGAACTGACTTGTTGCTGCACCATTGGTGCAGGCTGTTGAGTTTGTTGGCCCGGACCGCCTCGTCTTCCACCTGGTCGTGGACCCTGCTGACCCTGTTGGACTAGAGGCACAAAGAAATTTGGCATAGGAGCACCCCCAGGGCGCATTCCAGGAACAAGCTGTTGTTGGTAACCAAATCCAGCCTAATAAATTTTGAAGCAGCGTAATTATATAGAGCATGAAAATATAACATCGGCGCAATTAGAAGCCCATAATCATCAACCCTCGTCAAAATAAGGGAAAATGAGGCTGTAACGATTTATTTGAGCCTTAATTTGAGTAAACACAGGCAATCGTGCATAATCCAAAAGGCACGAGAAATGAAGAACTTGATCAAATATTCTACAAATAAAGATAATTAGAAACTAAACACTCCGAGAATCCTAACTCTGAATAATTACTGAAAGATGACCAAATTGCCTAATAAAATGGGGAAATGACAATAATCAAAAAACAGAATGAAATGTCACCTGAGGAATCATGGCGGGAGTTTGCCCATAAAATAGCTGTTGGCCCATACCAGGAGCACCGGGAGGATACATAGGCATGCGTGGACCCATGGAAGGTGGAATTGCAACCGGCCTCATTTGCAAAAACTGGGCCTGCAATTAAAAGGCAGCAAAAGAAACAACGGCTTAATCTTAATGTTGCAAGACAAAACAAACACGGGTAAACAACAAGAACCCTAACAATTACTATGTTGGCAGACTACATTTGATAAAGTTGAATGGGTTTCAAACATGCATGTGTAGCAACAGAGAGAGAGAGAGAGAGAGGCCAGGGTGTAAAATGGTTTCATACTCATTTCTTTATGGTCATCAGACCACCAATAAAAGGAACAAATATTTATTTTCTTAGAGCCCATCTGTACACGCTGTAAGATAAAACTCATGCTTGATAAAAAAAAAACTTATAACTACATTTATTCAACAAGCCTGATATTCATCAGCAGAATACTTTACCTGTAAGCAAGCAATGAAAGTGAAGGTAAATATCCAGATAAATGCAGCCTATAGATTTCAATTTATTGGGAACTCACACAAAGGCGGATTAAAACTAGCACCAGAAATTACAGACTACTCCAACTAAAATACATATGCTATCTTTTACAAACATTAATAAAATGGACAGGACCGGTATCTTAGTAAAGACTCAAGAGACTGCTTAGAGAAAGGATTCTTTGATGTCCTGCAGCACATTGCATCACTATTCCTAACTCAAAGTTTAGTTCAAATCCAATTACAACATGCATGCAAACTACAGTAAATTGGGACTCATGAGTAATCACTTTTTATTAAATTAAGTAGCTGATATATTGAAGAGTATAAAGATGATCTGAATAGATTTAATGAAGACCAGGAGTGTACATAATAAATCTTTCAAGATGGTAATGGTGTTAAGGACTAATGTCATGCTGATATCACGTATGATGGATTGATATTAAGATAAAAAGAGAAGTGTGGAGGATGCGCTTGTATCATGCTCAAGTTTAGCCCAATTAATAACTAGGAGAAGTATCTTCACCTGTAACCTTGCTCTTCTATCATCCTTGCGCTGTGCAAGTGCAACATAGAGAGGCTTGCTTATCACCATTTTCCCATTCATAGCAGAAAGCTAAAAACATGGAAACCAGCATCAGCACAGGCATTAAGTAATGAAATGATAATTACAAAGTTTTCATAAGAGTGTAAACTCACAGCAGTGGAAGCTTCTTCCGGGGTTGAAAAGGCAACAAATCCAGATCCTCTGCTTATTCCATTAGGATCACGCATAACCTACAATCAAAGACATAATAAGATCAGTAGAGTTGAAGCAGAAAAGGTCACAAAGAAAATAACATTATAACTAAGGTCAAATTCCACCAACTAAAAGCACAACTGAATATTACCTTGCATGAGGTGATAGTACCAAACTCTGAAAATAGCTCTTTCAGTTTGTCATCATCAATGGTATCATCCAAGTTTTTAATATATAGATTAACCCCTTGAAACTTATCAACAGTTTCTCTGGCAGTCTGCTCAAATCGACTTTTGAGTTCCTGCTCTCTCTCAGTCTTCTTCTGGGCTTTCCCCACATACCACTCCTTATCCTCGATTGTTTTTCCATTGAGAGCCTCAACAGCTTTAGCAGCATCATCAGCATTTTCAAAATTGACAAATCCAAAACACTTGGACTTCCCATCAGCATCCCTCATCACCACAGCACTGGTGATTGTTCCATATTCACCAAAAATTGTTTTCAATTCATCATCTGTGGTAGACTCTGCTAAATTTTTCACAAAAACATTGTTGAACTTTGGGTTGCTGATTGAGGTATCTCTCTCCTGCTTACGGAGAAAAGGACCAACATAGACCAGCTTATCATTCAACAGCATACCATTTAGCTGACTGATAGCCCTTTGTGCAGCTTCTTCAGAATCATATTGCACAAATCCATAACCCTTTGATTGACCGTTCATATCTGTAGCTATCTTGCAAGAAAGGATGCTTCCAAAGCTTGAAAAAGTGTCATGCAGCAATTTGTTATCAATTGCTTTGTCCAGATTCTGCACAAAAATGTTCATTAGCATTTCCATACAACAAGAAGACATAAAACAACAAATGATCAAACTATAAAAAGGAAAAACAAATGAAAAAACTCACAAAAGAAATATCGTACACATGTAACAAACATGTACTAAGGATTGAAAAGCAAATCTAATGATAATTCTCAATATAAATGTCAAAGACTCAGTTATGAGCTAACTCTACTCATTCAATTGCCATGTAGATGATAAAAAAAACTGGAGTTAATCTCAGGTCTCGACCTTTGGCTCAACGAAAAAGCATTTACTCAATAGACAAGAATGATATTAGCTCTTTTTTGAGTTAAACTATTAGAAATAAAAAACTAAGCAGACACTAAATGATTCGGATTCTATGACATGAAAGCTTAAATCAGGAAGGAGAAGCATAAAATTATCAAATGAAAACACAAACATTGATCATTAGGCAATTACCTTAATGAAGATGTTCGCAGTACCACTTTTTCTAATGCTTGGGTCCCGGTGAGAATACATAACTCGGATTGTCTTGCTATTGAGAGGAGTGAAGTTCAACAATTCCAAAGCTCTTGCCGCTGTCACATCATTTTACGAGGAAAACATCAGATAGGTAGAAACTTATCCCAATTCAAAAGTAACAAGAGCAGAAGAGTGAAAACTGAGACACATCTGGAAATCTCTCAAAATTAAAAAATAAAGTGATAACTGAAACACATCACTGAATACCACACAACAGCAACCATACAAAGGCCAAAAACAACTAAACCAGAAAGGGAGATAAGGTTCTTGCATATCTATCTATTCAAAATTAATGGGTAGAGTGCCGCTAAAGGCATTTTTGCATTACGATGAAACACTGCAGCCCATACTAAATTGCAATTGCTAAAGCACAACGATCTAGTAATCCAGGTCTTAACATGACAAGTGTGTATCTGGGCTTTAATACTGCATTCTTCATCAAAGAAGAATGCACAGAATTTTTTTATAATACATACTCCTCCTTATACACACATATCCCAAATGCATACATCAGAAATTACACAATTCAGTATTAATACTATTTTTTTTGTCTAGGGTTCAATTGTTAGCTTCTCATGATGACAAAAACCATGTGGGTTTTTATCCCCTCAAATTCCAGAAAAGACACCACAACAATGTGACAAAATCATAAATTGATAGATTCATCAGATGCACAGCAAAATTACTCACATGCAATCACAAAGCTAAAGCACAAACAATTTATAATACTGCAAATTTTACAAATCTAGACAGAACACCAAGTACTAACCATCTTGAGGATTGTTATAGTTGACATAACCATAACCAAGGCTGCGGCGAGTGCTAAGGTCTCGGCAAACCCTAACTGACACAACCTGACCGACCTGATTGAACAGATCATAGAGCTGAGAGTCCGTCACATTGAAATCCAAGTCACCAACATACAGAGAGGTCGTCGTCTGAGCGGGCGCTCCAGATGCGCCACCAGGCGCCGCCGCTCCATTGGGGCCAGGCGCCGCCGCCGAATTCTGGTGCTGAACCTGAGCCGCCATTCTTCCTATTTCAGCAACAAATATCTATCGATCCGAGTGAAATAAACGGAGAGGAAAGTGAATTCAAGGCAAATTTTTTGGGTTTTTCAGGGGAAATGGTAAAATGTGGATAAAATTAATGGTAGGATAGAGAGAAAATTTTTGGGTTTTTTCCTTTTTTTTTTTTTTGCTTAGGGGAGGGCAGGGAAGGAACTGCACCGCACTCAGGCGAGAAACTGAAGTTTGAGGAAATATATATGAAGGGGGTTTGGAAACCCTAGTCTCCGAAAGATGAGATTAAATCGGGTCCGTTCATATATATTGTCGAGATCTGCGAAAAGTGGGCGATGGCACGTGGAAGTGGGATTGAACGGTATTGACGTTCATGACCGCACGTGTTCTAGGCTATGAAAATATTTTTATCGATAAAAAAACATTTTAAGAATATATTGTTGTTCTCCAAATCATTACATCACTAGTACAAAAACCCGCGAAATTTGCGAGATGATAAAATAAATAATATTTAGTAAATAAAATGAAAAAAACGATGAAAAAAAAAATTAAAAATACTTTAAAAAATGCATAATTAAAAATTATAATTATAATTAGAAAACTTAAATAGGAAGAGAGAGAATGAATATGAACTAAAAATAATTTTAAAAATTATAGTTGGAGAAAAGAGAGAAAGATGAGAAAAAGAAACGATTAAACAAAATAAAATAGAAAAGTAAAGTAAAAAAAATCAGAAATTCTATAAAATTAAGAAAACAGAAAATGAAGAGAATTGAGAAAATTAAGAAAACAGAAAAGGAGGAGAATTGACATGACACGTAGAAAAGAAAAATTTAGAATTAATATATAAGGGTAGATATATTTGTGAGTTTTTTTTGTCTTACGTGTCATATCTCAAAATGCTCTATTTTGAAATTCTGCGTTCCTATGAATTCAAAAAACCTCTCCACTCCTCTTCGCTCGATTTCACTCCTTCAAAAATCAATACACATATAAGAAAAATTAAAACGATTTCTCATATATGTGTATTTTCTTTATTATTTTAACGCTTTATAATTTTTTTTTGATTGGCGTATCTATTGATGTTTTATGGACTTCCTGTTTTATGATCTTTGTTTAACATTCTCTCCCTCAGTTTATATTTGTTTTTTTTTGTTATTCAATTTATGAATTTTTGTATACAATATATCTCAAAATTATCTCTCAGTTTCCTTCTGCATTCTCTCAATTCTTTCTCCCTATATAAATTGTGTATTTATTAATGTTTTTTGCTTTTCTCTATTTCCTCCGTTGTGCTTCTTTTTATGAGGTTGATATTTATTTTCAAGTTTTATCTTAAATGTTATCTTCATTAAAATTTAATAATTTTAAAAGATATCTGATGTATAGAGAAACAATGAATTACGAAATTATAATTTCATTGAGTGATGGTAAAGTGTTTACAAGAGATGTATTTATAGATACAAAGTGTATCTATATTTACAAGATAGGAATAAATATTTACATCAAATATTCTAAAAGATAGAGATAAATCATAATATTAAAAGATACAAATCTTTATAATATTATATTCCTAATACGCCCCCTCAAGATGGAGCACCGTAGGAGAGTCCAATCTTGGTCATAAGTAGTTGCAGTCGAGCACGAGGTAGTGGCTTGGTGTAGGAGAGTCCAATCTTGGTCATAAGTAGTTGCAGTCGAGCACGAGGTAGTGGCTTGGTGAGAGCATCAGCAAGTTGGTCTGCGGACGAGACATGTGAGACTCTAAGCTGAGATGTCTTGATCAAATCTCGAACAAAATGAAAATCAATTGCAATATGCTTCATTCGAGAGTGGAAGACAGGATTTGAACAGAGATAAGTGGCCCCAATATTATCACAATAGATAACAGGAATAGTTGGAACTGAGAAACACAATTCATGAAATAAAGACTTTAACCATTGAACTTCAGAGGCAGCTGAGGCAGTGGCACGATACTCGGCTTCCGTGGAGGAACGAGCAACTGATTTTTGTTTCTTTGAAGACCATGAAATAGGATTAGCCCCAACAAATACAATGTAAGCACTTGTAGAAGTACGATCATCACTGTTGCCGGCCCAATCAGCATCAGTAAAACAATGTAGAGATGAGGAAGGTTCACGTTTCAAGGTTATTCCTACATCTCGAGTCCCATTTAAATAACGAAGAAGACGTTTAACTGCACCCCAATGAGTAGTGGTTGGAGCATGCATAAACTGAGATAACTTGTGAACAGCAAATGATATATCAGGTCTGGTGAGTTGGAGATATTGAAGACTACCAAGTACCTGACGAAATTGAGTGGCATCAGCAGGAGGTGTCCCATCCGAAAGAGTGAGACGAGTTGAGGTGGATAGTGGAGTCTGAACTGGTTTTGAGGTGATCATGTTATACCGAGTAAGGAGATCAACCACATACTTTCGTTGGGAAAGAAAGCATGATTTCTTGGTATGAAGAACTTCCATACCTAGGAAGTAGGAAAGAGGGCCCAAATCTTTCACTGAAAATTTTGTACCAAGGTCCGTAGCCACTCGAGTGAGGAAGGGAATGTTATTTCCTGTGAGAATCAGATCATCAACATACACAAGGAAATATGCAATAACACCAGATTTATTGTACACAAAAAGAGACTCATCAGACTTTGTGTGAATAAATCCAATCCCTTCCAAGAACGTCCTAAGAGCATAATACCAAGTACGGGGTGCCTGTTTTAAACCATAAATGGACTTATGCAGTTTACAAACATAGGACGGAAAAGTTTTATCAACAAAACCAGGGGGTTGTGCCATGTAGACTGTGTCAGACAGGGTACCATGAAGAAAAGCATTATTCACATCAAACTGTTGAAGGGGCCAATTTCGAGTAACTGCAATACTGAGAACAACTCGAACAGTTGAAGGTTTGACAACAGGACTGAAGGTTTCAAAGAAATCAACACCCGGACGCTGATGAAAACCTTTGGCCACAAGGCGTGCTTTAAATTTGTCTAGGGACCCATCAGGCTTGCGTTTGATGCGAAAGACCCACTTGGAGCCAACTATATTTTGAGACTCATCAGGGGGAACCAAATCCCAAGTTCCATTCCTGAGAAGAGCATCAAACTCGGAGGACATGGCTTCCCTCCACCGTTTATCTTTCAAGGCTTGAGAAACACAACTTGGTTCAGTATCAGAAGGTAAAGCCGATGTAAGACAATACTTTGGATTGGGCTTGAATATTTTGTTTTGGGATCGAGTGACCATACTGGATTTGTGCAAGGCCGGAGGTGGTGAAGGTGGTGCGGGGGGCCACGGAGGAGCGTTTGGCGGCACAAGAGTAGCTGGAGGCTGGATAGGGTGGGCGAGATGTGGGTTTTCGATATTTGGGGTGATGGGGGTGTATTTATCATTTCGGGGGGTGTATTGGGAGTTTGGGTCGGAGCAGTGGGTGTATGTATCGAAACAGGAGGTGTGTTCAGCGGAACAGTGGGTGTAACAGGGGGAGGGGGTGCATTTATCAATTCAAGGGGTGTAACTGTCAGATCAGTGGGTGCAGTAGGTGTATCTACCAGAACAGTGGGTGTGTCAGAAACTGAATTGATTTTGGCAAAGGGAAAGGTGTGTTCAACAAATTGAACATGGCGAGAGGTATATATTTTGTGGGTGGTAAGATCTAGGCATAGATAGGCACTTTGAGTGATGGAATATCCAATGAAAACACATGGCATGGAACGAGGGTCTAATTTGTGAGCAGTGTAGGGGCGGAGCCAAGGGTAGCATAAGCACCCAAAAACTCGAAGTTTGGATAGGTTAGGTGGTTGTTTTAAAAGGCATTGGAAGGAAGAAAGCATGTTCAGGTTAACTTTAGGAAGACGATTTATGATGTAGGTAGCTGCACAAACCGCATAAGGCCAGTATGTGAGGGGCATGGAGGCGTGGTGTAGTAGGGCTAAGGCTGTATCAACAACATGTCTGTGACGACGTTCAGACATGCCGTTGTGCTCGGGAGTATGGGGTGGGGTGGTGAGGTGGGATATGCCATGGTTTTGGAGAAACGATCGAAGAGCAATAAACTCTCCCCCATTATCTGTGTAAAGAGTTTTAATTTTGGTGTTGTAGTAGTTTTCAACAATGGGTTTAAAGGTTGAGAATGTGGATAGGACATCTGATTTGCGTTTTAGGGGGTAGATCCACATGTATTTACTGAAATGGTCAACAAATATGACATAATACTTAAAACCATCATGAGATATGACTGGAGATGACCATACATCGGAAAAGATAATTTCGAGGGGTGTATGTGAAACAATACTAGATTCATTAAATGGTAGTTTGTGACTCTTAATACAATGACAAGAATCACAACTAAACAGTTTTGTAGGATTACTAGGTAAACGAAATTTAGACAAAGTATGTGATAGAATTTTGAGAGATGGGTGACCTAAACGGGAATGCCAAACCGGAAGAGGAAGGCGGTCGGAAATGAATGTGGTAGGTGAGGGTTTGGATGCTCGTGCCGGCCATACGTAAAGATTATCAATGCGACTCCCCACGAGGAGAACGCTCCCCGTACGACCATCTCGCACGTGAAAGGAAGTTGGGCCAAAGATAACATTAACATCATTGTCTCGACATAACGATGAAACGGAGATAAGATTTTTGGCCATTTGCGGAACAACTAGTACGTTTGAGAATTTTAGCATAGTAATATGAGGAAACGATAAGGAACCAATATGTGAGATATGCAAACCGTTACCATCACCGATGACTACGTCATCTAAGCCAGAATATGGAGAGTGGAATGACAGGTTTTGGAGGTCGGTGGTAATGTGATGCGACGCACCGGAGTCCAGAATCCAAGGAACGGAGTGGGTACTAGAAATAGTCGAATGTGTGGAGGTGGTGTATGTACTAGGAGGATGGGTGTATATACTGGGTGGGGTGTATGTATTATTGAGGTGGGTGCGTAGATGCAGAGGGGTGTATTTACCAGAGTTGGGTGTGGTTACTGGATAAGTGGGTGTAAGGATTCTAGGTAGGGGGCTGTGTTTACTGGATAGGTGGGTGTAAGGATTCTGGGCAGGAGGGGTTTGTTTTGGATTCAAGGGTGGGGTGTATTTACTAGAATAGAGAGTGTGATTACCTGGTGACGAGGGACCGAGTCGACTCGGTGAGTTTTGGATCTGGACAGTACCCGATTCGAAGATGTCCGGGCAAGTTCTGGCCGTGTGGCCAAGAAGACGACAAAATTGGCAGGTGGGCCGTGTTCGAGGCCGGGGTTCGGAGGCGGCGCCGGCAACCATGGCCGACGCCGGGCACGATATGGCGAAAAGTTGTGATGCAAGCTGGGCTCCAAGGAGTAGGGGTACGTGTGTTGCGAGCGTTTCGGATGCTCGGTTCGAGGCTGCAAGAGGCAGGGTAGCGTGGGGGGTTGAGACAGCCATGGAAGGAAGCTTGGTATAGGTTCTGGGAACAACAAGCTTTGATGACAGTAGTAGGCGTGGGAAGATGAGTCTTCTTTTCTTAATATAAGTTGAAATAGTATATGGTTTTTAAGAAATAGACCAGGTATGAAGTAGTTTGATTAATTAAAAAAGAAACACCTCCTGTTAATGGCGTTAATGACTGCTTGTTGAGGAAGATGAAGACAAAGCTTCTTGATTGAAGGAAGAAGACAAAACTTCTTGAGGAACCGTGTCGGTTTGATGGATCAAGGCGTGAGCCGAAGGACTCGTTGATACCATATAGAGAAACAATGAATTACGAAATTATAATTTCATTGAGTGATGGTAAAGTGTTTACAAGAGATGTATTTATTTATAAAGATTTGTATCTTTTAATATTATGATTTATCTCTATCTTTTAGAATATTTGATGTAAATATTTATTCCTATCTTGTAAATATAGATACACTTTGTATCTATAAATACATCTCTTGTAAACACTTTACCATCACTCAATGAAATTATAATTTCGTAATTCATTGTTTCTCTATATGATGTAGTATTTTTTATTTTATTTTTCATTATATGCATTAGAGGTGACAAATGTTTTTTTTACAGTTTTTTTTCTTCAAATGTTTAGTCATTTCATATCATTATATCATTATTTATAACTTTGATTTATTTTATTATGGTTCAAATTATACTCGGTACCAAGATACTCCATCTTTAATTCATTTATTTGTTTGACAAATTGCTCCAATCATCTAGAAAGTTCTTTATTCAAAGAGAAATTCTCAAATGCACACTGTGCACCTGCACACCTTTTTTTAACTGTTTTTTTTTTACAGTTTTCTTCACTCCGGCCCACTCCATCTCGGCCCATTCTTCTAGCGACGTTTGAATGTTCATCGGATTTAGCTATATTTACACCAACGACGTGTGAAATTTCTGCCTCTTTTTGGAATCATCGGTCCAGATAAGATTTCGAATTTCTGTCTCTTTTTGAAATCCTCTTCTAGAGATTTGTTTACCGAATTGGGGGGAATCTGCTGGCCGTGACTACGGCGGCAAACACGTGTTTGCCGTTGAATGGAAAGCTCTGCTCTCTTTCAAACATATATATATATATATATATCATGTTTCTTTTTAAGTTTATATTTGTTTTTTTTTGTTATTCAATTTATGATTTTTTGTATACAATATATCTCAAAATTATCTCTCAGTTTCCTTCTGCATTCTCTCAATTCTTTCTCCCGATATAAATTGTGTCAAATCTGACGTATTTATTAATGTTTTTTGCTTTTCTCTATTTCCTCCGTTGTTGCTTCTTTTTATGAGGTTGATATTTATTTCCAAGTTTTATCTTAAATGTTATCTTCATTAAAATTTAATATTTTTAAAAGATATCTGATGTAGTATTTTTTATTTTATTTTTCATTATATGCATCAAAGGTGACAAATGTTTTTTTTTACAGTTTTTTTTCTTCAAATGTTTAGTCTTTTTTTTATGTCGTATTTAATCTTTTACCCCCCCCCCCTTTTTTTTGTTGCCTGCACAACATGAATCTCATTCTTCCTTATGTTTTTTCTATTGTCATTTTATGTTTCTGTAATTTCATATCATTATTTATAACTTTAATTTATTTTATTATGGTTCAAATTATACTCGGTACCAAGATACTTCATCTTTAATTCATTTATTTGTTTGACAAATTGCTCCAATCATCTAGAAAGTTCTTTATTCAAAGAGAAATTCTCAAATGCACACTGTGCACCTGCACACCTTTTTTTAACTGTTTTTTTTTTTTTTACAGTTTTCTTCACTCCGGCCCACTCCATCTCGGCCCATTCTTCTAGCGACGTTTGAATGTTCATCGGATTTAGCTATATTTACACCAACGGCGTGTGAAATTTCTGCCTCTTTTTGGAATCATCGGTCCAGATAAGATTTCGAATTTCTGTCTCTTTTTTGAATCCTCTTCTAGGGATTTGTTTACCGAATTTGGGGGAATCTGCTGGCCGTGACTACGGCGGCGAACACATGTTTGCCGTTGAATGGAAAGCTCTGCTCTCTTTCAAACATATATATATATATATATATATATCATGTTTCTTTTTAAGTTTATATTTGTTTTTTTTGTTATTCAATTTATGATTTTTTGTATACAATATATCTCAAAATTATCTCTCCGTTTCCTTTTGCATTCTCTCAATTCTTTCTGTAGGGTTGTCATCACATAGGCGCTTTGTTGATCCATCCCCTTTGAAAGAAAGTCGAGGGTTGTCATCACATCCTATGCTTTTGTTGATTTAATCTTACTAGTATTTCACGCGTGCGATGCACGACAACATATAAATATAAAAGTAATACTCATTATTTTATAATTATTATCCTAATGTGTATTATTTAGGTGTTTCTTTGTTATTACCACATTTTTGTACCATAATGCAGTAACTGGAGCTACTCAAACAATATAATTCAATTGTAGAAGACTCTTACTATGACAAATACCGCAAGTCTACAATCAAAATGGGGAGTGTTGGAGTAATTCTTGATCAGCAAATTGAGAAATTAGTTCCCAACAAGAGTTTATTAACAAAGTAGGACAATCCATAAGTGATTTAAACAAAGTAGGACAAAAATTTCTAGTAAAATAGGTGTGAATTCGTGAACTTTGATATAACTACAAAAGCAGGTATGAATTCGTGAACTTTGACATGTTATATGGAGATTTTGATTTCAATTTTGATGATTTTATTGAGGGAAGAATGTTGGATATTTGATTAATTGGATCCAGATAAGTGATTCGAGGGAAATAACTTCTGTTTTTTTTTTTTTTGGTAAGTAAAATTTTATTCACTAACAGGGTATGAGAATTACCCCGAATGAAATGAGTAATACAAAGCCAAAACTCACAACCTCTCAAGATTTTGAGTACAGAAGAAATGACAAAGGGTAGGTGAATGAATTAACCTTTTGAATTGTTAATATGGAGTGAGATTTTGAATGAATTATTGATAATGGATCGGGTAAATATCCTGTGTTTTCTAAGACAGTGTTATTGAATCTATGCAGCTGAGGAAAAAAATGGAGGGTACAGTGTTTGCCCCTGCTTTGGATTTGGATGTAATGAAGCATGTCAAGTCAGAAAATGGAGTAGTGAGTATCTACAAAATTGAAGTTTGCTCCTTAGATGAACATATCATATACAATAGTAGTTAATTAAGCAAAATTGCAATAATCTTAGATTCATTTGATTAGTTGCTTTGTAGAAATTGATTTTGTATATTGGAATGTTTGGAGTCATGATAATCTTTTCGTCTGATTTATAAGAGGCCTTCGAGCTTTAAATCTATTTCATGAAATATCTTTTACAGGGGAGTAAGACACCAAGAACATGAATTTTTTAAATTTGGGGAGCTTGAAAACAAGTGCACCTAATTTACTAGAGTATGGTCAATTGTAGATACAAGTAATTTGGGAAGTATATGCAATTATTGGTTGCATATATAAAAAAAATGCATGTATATTTGAAATTATATGCACTTATCGGTTGCATATAATAAAACTAGTGCATTACCCGCGTACTACGCGGGATAAAAAAAACACTTTATTTAAATGATTAATTCAAATTAATTATAGTAATCTTTTTAATTGATTTTATGATTTATATGTATAATAACAATAACTTATTATCAACATTAATTATAACTTATTTAAAATAATAATTCAAAAGAAAAATTAAGAAGGTAATTAATAAAAAAATAACATTCGGAGTAATTTGTGATATTTAGATTAATTAAATTAATTTGAGCAATGTACTTTTAAATAATCTTTTATTAAAATACTCTCCAACTTTCTTTAATTTTTTATGAACTTATTTCAATGCACATATTTTAGTTTTCTCATCCATTATCATATGTTGATAAATTGGACTTTAGAAAATTTTCATAATAAATTTAGGGTTATAGGAATTGTAAATCTCAACAATCATAAAAATTCAATAGGACAACTAATGTCTTTTCTTCTCCATGTTGATAATTCGATACCCTTGATTTCATTAGTCAGTAAAACTTTTGACATCTGAGTTGTAAAAAAAATGTGGAAGCTACAATAATAACAATTAAACCAGAAAAAAAAAGTTATTGTTAGTAAAGAAATGTAAAGCTACAAATAATAACAATTTTAAACCAATAAAAAAAAAACATCTTATATTTAGACAAAGTGGGATAGCTCAAGTGGTAGAGCACCACTACCTAGGCCTTAGGTCCTGGGTTCGAGTCATGGGGAGGAGAAAAAAGGTCATGGGGAGGGGAAAAAAGGGATGGGTATTTAAGTATTTAAAAAAAAAAAAAAAAAAAACAGAAAAAAACGACTCATACAAATTCAGAATTTCAAAATAAAAAGATTAGAGAAAATATAGACAAAAACTGTGAAAAAATTAAGAAAGTAATTAATAAAAAGATTAACATTTGGAGTAATAACATTTGGAGTAATATGTGATATTTAGATTGATTAAATTAATATGATCAATGTACTTTTAAATAATCTTTTATTAAAATACTCTCCAATTTTCTTTAATTTTTTATGAACTTATTACAATGCACATATTTTAGTTACATATTTTAGTTTTCTCATACATTATCATTTGTTGATAGATTGAACTATAGAATTTTTTCATAATAAATTTAGGGTCATAGGAATTGCAAAAAAATCTCAACAATCATAAAAATTCAATAGGACACCTAATGTTTTTTCTTCTTCTTGTTGATAATTCGAGTAAAACTTTACTTTTTCCATCTAAGATGTAAAAAAATGTGGAAGCTACTAATAATAACAATTAAAGCCAGAAAAAAATATATTATTGTTCGTAAAGAAATGTATAAAGCTAAAAATAATAACAATTTTAACTAATAAAAAAAAGGAATATCAAAAAATTATGCACCAGAAAGAAAATTGAAACTAAAAAGAAAAATAAGATTTTGGAATTTATGTACTTATAAAAAAATCATATATTGAATTACTAAAAAAAAATCACAAATAATATATATACCAACATTATAAAACATAAACCCTATAGAAGAGCAAAAGATTAATAAATATGTCAGATTTAACACAATTTATATCCAGAAATTGAATAATAAAAAAAATATAAATTAAAAGAGAACCAAACTCAACGTTATCAAAAAAATCATCCCCTAGCATCACCTCTAATACTGAAACCAAAACATATTAATACATACGTCAGATTTCGGTCCAATTTATATCTAGTTGTAATAACTGAGAGAGAATATACCGAAGAAGAAGAGGCTGAATGTAGAGAGGAACTGAGAGAGAATATACAACAGAATATAAATTAAAAGAGAACCAAACTCAAAGTTATCAAAAAAAATCATCCCCTAGCATCACCTCTAATATTGAAACCAAAACATATGAATACATACGTCAGATTTGGTCCAATTTATATCTAGTTGTAAGAATTGAGAGAGAATATACCGAAGAAGAAGAGGCTCAATGGAGAGAGGAACTGAGAGAGAATATACAACAGAATATAAATTAAAAGAGAACCAAACTCAAAGTTATCCAAAAAAAATCATCCCCTAGCATCACCTCTAATATTGAAACCAAAACATATGAATACATACGTCAGATTTGGTCCAATTTATATCTAGTTGTAAGAATTGAGAGAGAATATACCGAAGAAGAAGAGGCTCAATGTAGAGAGGAACTGAGAGAGAATATACAACAGAAAAAACACAGAAGAAGAAGAGGGCGGATCATAAAATAGGAAGTCGGAAATAGAGATGAGCAAAACAGACACCATTTATATTGAAGAATTGAGAGAGAAGAGAAAGAGAAACTGAAAGAGAATGTAGGGAGGAAGAAGAGACAGAATAAAAGTGAGGAATATTAAGAATGAACAGATTCTTATCTAAAATTAAAACGGTTACAAAAAATAAATATAAAAATACAAAATAATAGGAATGCAGAATTAAAAAAAAAATCTAAAATTAAAACGGTTACAAAAAATAAATATAAAAATACAAAATAATAGGAATGCAGAATTAAAAAAAAAAAACTGTCAAAACCATTTAAATAAAAATCTGCAAAAGAAAAAAAAAACTATAAAAAAAACATACTCACAGAAATGCAGAATTTCAAAATAAAAAAAGGAGAGAAAGCCACGTAGGATACAAAAAAACTGTGAAATATATGCATATAGAATTTATAATACAGTCTTATATTATTATTATGCAATGCACATATTTGATATATGCATCCCCTATAAATATGCAATGCACATATTATGTATATGCATCAAACTATCAAAAATATCATACAAATATGCAATGCACAAATACACAGCTTAAAAAACCAACAATTTCTTACATGCGAAAAGTCTTTTGTACAATCAAACGAGTAGATGAAAAGACGAAACAAACATACCTTCAATCATTTTCCTTCAGCTATAATCTAGGGATAATCTCTTACCTTTTTAAAATTTAATTCATTTGACTTTTCATATTTTACATTAATCAAATTAAATGATTCAAATCTGAAATTAAGTATAATTATTTCAATTTCGAGCTTTGGAACATCGAATAAGGAAAACTACTTAAAAAAAATTAAGTGTAATTAATTGCACGTTTAAGTTTAAAAAGAAAGAAAAAATCTTAGCATTGCTTAAAAAATAAAAATTTTAGTGAAGTGATGGTTACAAAATTCATAGAGCTAATTAATGGCACTTATGGATTGTCCTACTTTGTTAATAAACTCATTCAAATTTAACGAGAACGATTTCGATTGTGCAACCTTGAAATCTTCAAAAACTTATATGGAGATGAGCACAGTAATCGAATATGTACAAAATGAAGTTTTGAAAAATATTTTAGGAATGTTGCGAGATTCTAGGAGAAATATCTCACAGCTTAATTTAAATTTAAAATGGTTGACTTTCCTAATTTTGCTTAACTTAATTAATTGAATTCGAAAATCATACTTAATTCGGAATCAGTGGCATATTCGACTAAAACTATTCCATTTTGTCCTTAATTGTTTTACTAAAAAAATTTGTCTTGAAACTTAAAGTCTTAGGGTGAATTGTCCTATTCTGTTTTTTCCCCTCCCAACAATACCAATACAATCGCCGAAATTGAATGCATAAACAAATACCATTGATTAACAACACTTAAATCACAGATCATCAATATGTAATTCACACACACAGGTTCTTTATTCAGAACTGCTGAATAAAACACGGAAGCCCAACTTCTTATTGAACAACAACATGTGTTTTGTCTAAAAAAAAAACATAAGAATATGTCGTATGAAAATGATTTAAAACAATTGAAAATAAAAAATTACTCTATCAAAAATCTTGAGTCTACTATACACCATTAGAGTATAAATTCAATTTTGAAACCTGCTCGACCAAGATAAACCCATATCTTAGGAAGTAGAAGATGTACATAAAAAAATAAAATCTCGAAAAACCAAAAAGGTATTTGGAAAAAAAATTAGAGGGTAGAAAAAAATTTGAGTACTTCCACAAATTCTAGAAAGTATTTGTTGACTCGCTCAGTAGAAGATTTCTCTTTAAGTTCAAATTTTAAATAGCCTAAGCCTAAAAAAAAAAAAAAACAAATTTTAAATATCATGGCTATTAATGCTATTAATGTTTTAGTTGATTCACTAATAAATGGGGAAATAGTTGAGAGCTACATTACTCTCAATAGCCCAGTGCTTCCCATCTGTCTGTAGCACATCAATTGATATCCAGGTATCCACCCAGATCATTTAGGCCTCTTTGTTTTTGCTGATTTCTAAAAGCTTATGCTCTGCTTCTATTTGGATTCATAGCAGTAGGATTCTTGTTTCTCTAGTAGCAAATTCTTGTGTTCAAATTTGAGTACTTCTTGTGCTCCTAGATCTTGAGCAATAAAATGGCACAATATTCGATGCCCAAGATCAGCACCCAAAAGTTATATTTGTAAAAACTGAAACGCTGAACACCTGTATATAATTATTCTACTACATAATACTGTACTACTTTTTTTTTTTATAATAATACAATAAAAAAAAAGGGTTGAGATAGTAAAACAAATCAGCAAGGAGAACTAAATGGGCATAAGGTAAACCAGACATGACAACAATGTCCAAAGTAGAAGTCAATCTTCTCCCATATCTCCCACAAGAAATCGCCTAATCTAGAAATCCACAAAATCCAAAATTTGGAAACACCGACTCTGCAATTTGAAACCTAAAAGCAGGTCAAAAAAATTCTGTTACGAATCTGTTTCAAATGCAAACATTATCTGGGGTTAGACATTGTTGTATCCCATTTCCAACGGGGATAAACAGAAAAATCCCTGCAAGAAAATCCATAAACGGAACTGAAGAACGTCGAAATCACAAACTGAAAATGTTGACGATAAGTAAAAACTGGAGTATTAAATATGAACAGAAGTCAGACTGTTCATATAGAGAAACTCATTCAAAAAACTGAATCTGCCTTTTAAAATCGGAACTGTAAAAATCGTCGGACACAAAACAAAGACTGCCCAATTCGAACGACACATAATATAACTGAATCCAAGCATAGTCCAAACAAAAGATTAAAAGGACACATAAGACAACTGAATCCATAGTCCAAAGAAAAGATTAAAAAAGAAACTTGATGTGGGGATGGATATCTGCAAGGTGGCCAATGCAACAGAACTACTCCTTCGAAAATTGGAGAATTAATCCCAGAAATTGGGTTGATAACTAAGGCAGGAGTGAAATTTTATTCTTAAATATGTAAACTCTATGTTTGTGTGCTATTTTAATTCTGGATACATCTTGTAGCTGGAATCATTTGTGAAATAAAGTTCACCTTTACTGATAAAAAAAAAAAAAAAAAAAAGCAGAAACTCTAAATAAGAATCAGAAAAAAATAGCCAATTGATTTTGAAGTTGAGAAAAATCAAGGAAGAATTAAATCCATTTAACAAATTAGCAAAATGAAATTGATTACCTTGAAAACACAAAAAATGGCATACGCAGACGGAACTCGGAAGGACGCTTGACTGGGATTCTAGGAATGGGAAGAAGGTGGACCCACTGTCAAAACAACTTATTATCTAAAATATTTAGGCAGGATCTTCCTCAGCAAGCCACTATTGTATTATTATATATAGATAGATGTAGACATAAGAAGGTAGAACCATCGTGATCTAAACCACCGAAAATGAAGAGTATCGTCGCCCGAATCCAATAATTTCTTAATGGAACAGGTTGAGATAGTACAACAAACCAGCAAGGATGGACTGAATGAAAACTTAAAAATAACATTGTTGTATTCAATTTTCCGACGAAATAAAACGGAGAAATTCTAGCAAAAAATTGATAAACAAAACCGAAGAAAACGAAATTGTTCGACTGTAAACAAAAATTGTTGAATATGAACATAAGTGATTCAGATTATGAAACAGATCCTGAAACTGAATTTGCCTTCTAAAACCGGAACTGTAAAACTCGTCGAAAATTAAACAAAGACTGCTCAATTCCGACAACACAAAATACAAATGACTCTGAACATAGTTAAACTCAAAAGATTTAAAATAGAACCGCAAAGCCAAAACTTAAATAAGAATCTGAACAAAATAACCAATCCATTCTAAAGTTCGAAAAAACCAAGCAAAATTTAAATGCAATGAACAAATGAGAAAATAGAAATTGATTCGATAACAGATATATTCAAAACACAAAGAAATAACAGACAGAAGGAAAGGCAATGTACTCTGGGCGGGATCGAAGAGGATGATGGAGGCGAGGAGCAGCACCCTCCTAAAGGCCCCTATTTTGCGTAAAGGCCTCCATAACCCTGATTCGAGATCTTCTCCATGAGTACGAAGCAGATGTATACACGATGACGTTGTTCGAGGATATCAGAGAAATTGCTTCTCAAGCCCAGTGCTCAAATTTCTATTTTGCTAAAGATCACGAATATCAGAAAAATAAAAACATGTAAGAAGACTTCATTACCACTGAGTCCTTGTTGAGTCGTTGCCGAGTCACCCATGATTTTCAGAAAATATAACTTTTGAAAATAACAATCAAAATTAACTACAAATCTCAGAAGAATAAAAATCGAGAAAGCCACAAAAATTTTTTGTTGTTCTTCATCCCAAATCATTCTTCAACATAAAAAATTGCATTTCTTCATCAAAATAATACCAAAAAACTAACCCGTTTGTCAACAAAACTCAAAGCAACAATTTTCACCAGATCATGAAAAAACACAAGTGATTAATCAAAGCAATAGTTTTTCACCAACCCAGAAAAAAATATGGTTCAAACATTCCATCAAACACCTTATGTGCATGTTTAATCTTTGAAAAACTCGTGTACATGTCAATTAAGGCAATCCCACGAACACATCAAACCCAAATCCATAAACAATTGAATGCGCAAAATTCCAATTTTCTCAGATCAAGATGAAGGAAAGCCCGAAAAACCTGCAATAATAAATGGGAAAGTAAAATTATAGGGCTGAATCCAGCTTTTTGAAGTAAACTTTTAACTGCAGCCTGCAGGTGCAGGGGCATGGGAGATATTTGGGGCGGCAGATTATTTGAAGCGGAATGCGAGAGGACGCTTTGAAATAATTAGAGAAGGAATAATAATAATAATAATATTTTAATACATAAAAAATTTAGGCGGGAACTTGTAGCAGAAGCTACTAATCTGTTTATATATATATATATATATATAGATACAAGTGGGGTAGGATTGGATAAAAACTCTTATTAGTCTGTTTTCTTTTTTTTAAAAAAAAATTCATGGTACCTTTATTTAATGGGCCGATTTCTGAACAATTAAGAATTGTTCCAATCATGTGAAGTTTAATTAAGAGGTTTGTGTAGACTTAGCCCGTCCAGAGTGAGGGTAATGTTGATGAAAATGTGATATATAACTTGCTATACAGATTCAATGGTTGACATTCAATTGTTAACTTTTTTTTTTTTCAATTTTCTTCCCTTATATGTTCTTGAATTTTTTTAAACTGAATTTTACAAGAATATTAAAAAAAAAATATATTTTTTTTATTTTTGGTTAAAAATGAATTGCAAACCAATAGAGATCGACCCTGAAATACTCGAGTGGGTAAACATGACGTTTGAAAAGAAAAGAACTTTGTCCATCTTAAAAAAAGAAAGAAAGGATAATTTAGTGTATTGTAGATGGTGTCGGCTCATTCTCTTTCTCCCTCTCAACTCCACTCCTTTTATTTCAACTTTTTTTATGATTTTTGCATGTTTTTGTAAAGTTCTACATTTATTTCTATAGTATCTTCTAAACCTCATATTATATCAATCCAACACTCAATACTCGATCATATCATCAATTGCTATTTCCAATTTATGAAATTTGCAACTCATTTTATGTCTTAAATTTTTTATCTTCTTACAATCAATTGTATCTATTTGAGTTATATGTGCGGTGTGCCTCTACATTGTACGTATATGAAGGAAATAATTATTCCCGCGTAGTACGCGGGTCGTGCACTAGTATAAATATATTATTGGATATATGAATATTGTATGTTGATATTGCAAAAAAAATAGTACAAATATTTTATGAATATATTATTGGATATATGAATATTGTTGGTTGATATTGCAAAAAAAATCGTACAAATAATTTATGAATATATTATTTGATATATGAATATTGTATGTTGATATTGCAAAAAAAATCTTACAAGACTACAAGTGTTTTATAAATATATTATTGGATATATGAATATTGTATGTTGATATTGCAAAAAAAATTGTACAAGTGTTTTGTAGATGTTGTTAATCCTTAAATGCCTTAACATTATCAACAACATCTTAATTTGACCTTCCGAGATTTTTTCTAAGTCTTTTCTGAAATGCTACATTAAATGTTGATCTAAATGTTGTCGCATTTCTGGCAGGATCTAGAAGCTTCTACAAGGATCTGGAACCTGGAAGATTCCAGAACATTGAAGAACATACTAAAGCGGCCTGGAACCATTTAGAATGACCTGGAGCATGCAAGAAGGATCTAGAAAGATCATGGAATTTGATCTCCTAAAAAATAGGACCTCAATGTGGAAGCCTCTAGAATTCGCATCTCACATCTATAAATACTGATTGAAGGCTTCATAATTCAGTGTATTCTATTCGAGCAATATCCTAGACCGAGCGTTCATCCCTGTTAGGATTTGTGGCCAATAGTTTTACATTTTAGATCATACGAAGTATCCCACCCGTATGACTGTGTGTCTTGTTATCTATTGAGAGTGTAATCATAGATAAACTAGGCATTTCGACAGTGTTTAATCTTATACACTTAGATCGTTTTCTAAACTTGGCACCTGCCTCGTTTATAGTTTCAGTTGTGAAGGTTATTGTTGTAACATTTCACACAACATTTGTACTTGAAGATAAGTATTGATTTACGCCATAAGGCAGACATATATTTTTATTTATAAAATCTATGTTAAAATATTTTCATTGTGTCTCGTTTGGTTTTAGTGTTTCAAGTCTTCCGCTGTGTATCTAAATTTCTGATATTCTGTTAGAGTCAGTGTTGCACTATTTGTCTCAACATTCCGTGCAACATTTATCTACTTAAACTTAAACACTTCATACACCGCACACTTTCAGTTGGTATCAGAGCCGATACCTGACGACACTAGGTTAGATCTTTGGTCAAGTGTGTTTTTAGTGTAGGTTAGCAATGGAAACACATCACATATCCACTGCACTTAGGCCACCCGTTTTAGATGGTTCGAATTATGCTTATTGGAAGCCTAAGATGCGTATGTACATCAAGTCGATTGATGAACATGCTTGGAGGACTGTACTTACAGGCTGGGAAGCTCCAAAGAGACCAGCAGACGCAGATGGTGAAGTTCAACTCAAGAGAGAAGTTGATTGGACGGCTGATGAAATAAGAACAGCAAGCTACAACTCTAAAGCTTTAAATGCTATATTTACTTCTGTTGATGTTTCAATGTTTAAAATTATATCTAATTGTTCTACTTCTAAAGATGCATGGGACAGGTTGCAAGAGCATTGTGAGGGTTCAGACAGTGTTCGAAGGACTAAGCTTCGAATGTTGGGGATAAAATTTGAGAATCTCCGAATGAAGGAAGATGAAACAATTTCATCCTACAATGAAAGGTTAAGTGAGATAATCAATGAATCACATTCTCTTGGTGACCTTATTTCTAATGTTAGAGTAGTTCATAAGATATTAAGATCTGTTCCTAAAAGATTTGATGCTAAAATTTGTGTTATTGAAGAGGCAAAAGATACGGATAAGTTAAGTCAAAATGAGTTAGTGAGTATTCTTAGAACATATGAAATGAACACTAATCAAGTTGATGAAACTAATGCTGATAAGAAAGTTGTGGTTTTTAAAGGGGAAACATCAAACATTTATGAGTCTCAACCTATCATTACTGAAGTTGATTCGAATGAAGAATTGCTTGATAAATGTCTCAAGGATCCTAACAACATTGCCTTACTTACTAAGCACTTTAATAAGTTTCTTAAGAAATCTGCGAACAAATCTAGTAACATTCAGCCTAAGATTCAAATCAACACATCAACACCTCAACCAGAAAGGAGGAAAAGTCAATTCACACCAAAACTATCAAAGAGTGAAGGCAAACCAAGGTATGATCCTGAATTTTGAAAATCAGTTCAATGCAATGCTTGTTCTGGTTATGGCCATTATGCAAATGAATGTGCCAATACTAGACTTAAGCAAAAACTGAACTTTAGTGCTACCTTGAGTGATGATTCTGATGATGATCTTGATGAGTTAAATGAGAATGAATATTCTAATTTTACCAGAATTGATTATAATGATTCCTCAGATGATGATCTGGATGAAACAAATTCTGATGTTGTACCTGATGCTTCAACATCTACAGCAACATCAGAACAGAGTCACCCAGATTTGAACTGTTTTAATGGTTTAGTTGATGATGCAGGAAAAAGGACTGATGACAATGAATACCAAAAGCTGTTAGATGATTGGAAGAATCAGAAACTCACTCTTAATTCTTTGAATAAAAAGAATGAGGATCTGATAGACACAATCACCAAGCTAGAAGTTATTCTTACCAAAAGAGATCTGGAAATCTGTAACTTAAAGGAAAAATTGATAAATTCTACCTTATGTTTCAAGAAATATTCCAAGAGTGCTTCTGAGGTAAATAATGTTATAGCTACTGGTAAGTCTAATAATCATGGTATAGGTTATGATGGTACTACTGCCTCTATTTCTGATAAATTTAGAAAACCTGTGAATTTTGTGAAGGCAAATGTTGACACATCTGGTGTAACATCTGCACAAACAGATCCTCACAAGGTTAAAAGGAAGTATATCTGTCATTACTGTTTCAAAGTTGGTCACATTCGTCCTTACTGCATAAAGTTGTTTGAGGAACAGAAAAACTTGAAAATGCTGCATAAGAAACTGTCACCTCCTGGTAAACATTTTCTGAAATCTGCATGGAAACTAAAAACTACCTGTAATGTTGTTCATACCTCCTTAAAAGCATGTCTACTTGATTTATGGTACTTTGATAGTGGTTGTTCTAGACATATGACAGGTCGTATTGATTTCTTATCTGATTATGTGACCTTGAATAGTGGTAGTGTTACATATAGTGGTGGTTTGAAAGATTGTTGGTAAAGGAACTTTGAATGTTGAAGGTTTTCCTAAGCTTAAAAATGTCTTACATGTTGATGGCTTACTTGCAAATAGAGCCGTCAAAACGGGCTGGGCCCGTTGGGCCAGACCGCCCCGCCACTAAAATTAGTGGGTTGGGCCAGGATTTTCCAAGCCCGCCGGAGGTGGGCCCAGGCGGGCCAGCCCTTTTGGGCTGCGGTTTTAGGCGAGTTGGTGCGGTCTTTGGCGGGCCAGGCTTACTTGCAAATAGAGCCGTCAAAACGGGCTGGGCCCGTTGGGCCAGACCGCCCCGCCACTAAAATTAGTGGGTTGGGCCAGGATTTTCCAAGCCCGCCAGGAGGTGGGCCCAGGTGGGCCGGCCCTTTTGGGCTGCGGTTTTAGGCGAGTTGGTGCGGTCTTTGGCGGGCTGGCCCGCCATTTTCTGATTTTTTTTTTAAATATTATATTTAATTAAAAAGTAATCCCCTTTCCAGGAATTGAACTCAAGACCTTAGGGCTGAACAATGGTACTCTAACCACTTAAGCTATCCAACTTTATTTAATAAAAGTATATAATAAACCTAACTAATATTAAAAACTCTAGCGCATAAGCAGCCACATTTTTTTCCTTCTTTCTTCATTTTCTGTACTCATAATACCTATTGTATATCATATATATAATATAAGTATATTACTTTAATATATATGTATATTATTACTGTATTTATATTATATTATAAACTATTAATGACAATATTTCTATTTAGTTTTTTTGTTCTTAATTAATAATTAATGTAATTCTTGATGTTTATTTCTATTATGTACGATAAATAATATATTGTATTTTTTTATGTTTCTTGATGAATTTAATAAACATTTTATAAAAAAAAAAAAAGTTGGCCCGCCTAAGCCCGCGGCCCACCCACTTTTGGGTTGGGTTGGGGTTTTGGTAGCCCGTCTTGCAAACGGGCTGGCCCGCCCCGCCAAATGGCGGGCTTTTGCGGTTTTGGCCCGCCCCGCCGGCCCGTTTTGACAGGTCTACTTGCAAATCTGATTAGCATTAGTCAACTTTGTGATGATAATTTGCATGTGAAATTTGATAAAGATTCATGTTATGTTCTTAATAAAGATGAAGTTTGTGTCATGACTGGTACTAGGTCAGCTGATAATTGCTATCTTATTGGAACAAATATGTGTAACTTGTCAAAACATGATGAAAATATTCTATGGCATCAAAGATTGGGTCATGCAAATTACAGAGCAATGAAAAAGCTAATCAAAGCAGATGCAGTAAAGGGAATTCCAGAACTGAGGTTTCACAATACCACTGTATCTGGACCATGCCAAAAAGGTAAGCAGGTAAGAATGTCACACAAAATGCGGTCACATTGTACTACACATCGATGCTTTGAATTACTACACATGGATTTGATGGGTCCTATGAAAACTGAAAGCATTGGAGGAAAGAGGTATTCCTTAGTTGTGGTAGATGATTTTTCTAGATATACCTGGGTAGAGTCTTTGAGAGACAAATCTGAAGCATTTGCTGCATTTAAAATTCTTTATAAGAGGTTCAAAAATGTGTTTAACTTGAAAGTTGGCCGTATTAGAACTGATCATGGTAGGGAATTTGAAAACAACATGTTTAATGATTTTTGTGATAAAAAGGGTATCTTGCAAGAATATTCATCTCCTAAAACTCCACAACAAAATGGAATTGTTGAAAGAATGAATAGAACTTTACAAGAAATGGCTAGAGTTATGCTTACATCCAAATGTCTTGCTAAGAAATTTTAGGGAGAAGCAATGAATACTGCATGCCATATTATTAATGGGGTTTTTATTCGTTCTGGCACTAATCAAACACCTTATGAGATTTTGAACAACAGAAAACCTAATGTGAAATATTTTTATGTATTTGGTTGTGTGTGTTATATTCTGAATGATAGGGATCAACTTCATAAGTTTGATTCTAAAAGTGATAAAGGTTTCTTTTTAGGCTATTCTAGAAATAGTAAAGCTTATAGAGTTTATAAACTTAGAACTAACACTGTTCAAGAATCTGTTAATGTTGTGTTTGATGATGATAAAGGTCTTACAGATGACAAAGATGAAGAAGATGTATCACAGGTTACTAACACTTCTGAGAATACACTGAAGTCTGAAAATGTTGTACCGAATATTAACACATCTGGGTCAACATCTACAGAACAGTCAGCTGTAACTTCACAGAATGATCAGTACGTTCCCAAAACGAATCCTTCTTCAAAAATAGGCAAAAGTCATCCTTCTGACCAGATCATAGGCGATGTTACAGTTGGAGTGCAAACAAGAGGAAGAGTAAGATCAAACAAGGTAGATGTGGTAAGAACAATATGCATGTCTTCTATGTGTAATGTTGTAAATGTTGAATGCTATTTATCTGAAATTGAACCTAAGAGTGCTAAAGAAGCCTTAACTGCTGAAAACTGGATTAATGCTATGCATGAAGAACTTGGTCAGTTTGAAAGAAATGAAGTGTGGACACTTGTTCCTAGACCTAGTCATACTAATGTCATTGGAACAAAGTGGATATTCAAGATTAAAACTGATGAATCTGGTAATATTGTTAGGAACGAGGCTAGGTTGGTAGCACAAGGTTACACCCAAGTTGAAGGAGTTGATTTTGATGAAACTTTTGCACCTGTTGCTAGGATAGAATCTATTAGATTACTGCTAGCTATTGCATGTTTTATTGATATTAAACTTCATCAAATGGATGTAAAGGCTGCACTTCATCAAATTCCTCTCTTTCACCTTCTGACGAGTCTGCACCTATTCCTTTCAAGAAGAATGTGCAGAAAGGGAAAAGACAGAGAAGCCCTGTACAACGAAGGAGATCGTACCGTGTGTTCACTCGTGTGGATTACTCTGAATCCATGAGGAAGAAGAAGAAAGCTGGAGCTGATGCTGGTGAACCCATTCAAGTGTTCACTGATTCTGATGAAGAAACTGAGGTTTTTTTTTTTTGATCGGTAAAAAGATTATATTAAAACTGGGTACAAGAGATACCCGAGAAAATCAGTGTACAGGATATAACGTTTGAAAGTATTTCTAACTCTTACACTTCCACAAATTTCAGTTCATGCACTTAATTTGATCTAACACCCATGACCTGAAGTTGCTACTGTTGCTGCAAAGAAACCAAAGAAAGTTGCTGTTGAGAAACCAATAGAGAAGAAAACTGCTGCTGATCCTAAAGGGAAAGGGAAGGCCAAAATGATCCCTGAAGAAGAACCTGCTGAATCAGACTCTGATTCTGATTTCAATGTTTGCCTAAGAGATATGCAAGAATCTCTTAAGAAGAATGCTGAGCCATTTACTGCTGCAAAGGAATCCACACCAGAACCTGATGATGGTGGAAGTGGAGACAACTCATCTTCTGAGGCAAAGAGCTCATCTGCTGAAGCAAAGAGCTCATCCAAAAGCTCCTCTGCACATGATGGAGACACTGATCCTGATGAGGAACTACCTTCTGAGGAAGAAAGCGAAGGTATCTCTGATCACTCTAATTATGTTGAGAAAATGTTAGAAATTTACTCTAAGAGGAAGCTGCTGATTGAGAAAAGAATTAATGTGCCTGATTTTGATAGTAAGGGGATGATTAAGTTTTTAGAGGATAGAAATCTGTTGAATGCTGTTACATTTGGTGAAGCTTTTCTTACAAACTGGTCTTATGAGTTCTATGCATGTATGAAGAAAAGCTCTAGTAGAAGAAGTTCTAGGTCCTATGGTACTGTTAATTTTAGGGGGAGGGATGTGCCATTCACCCCAGAACTTATTAATGAGTTCTTGCACACTCCTAATGTTGATGAGGATGATGATCCGGATATGGATGTTGTGATTACTGCAATCACATGGGGTAGAAAGACTAAGTGGACTAGGAAGATGCTAGTTAGACACTTAACCTCCTTACATTCTGTGTTGTATAAGTTGATCATATACAATTGGATCCCCACTACCAACACCACTAAGATTACAATAGATCAAGCCATTCTTATGTATAGGATTTCTATACTTAAGAAGTTCAATCTAGGACACACTATCTTTCACCATATGAGGAAGTTTACTGGGAAAACTACTGGGAAAGGAAATCTGCCCTATCTAGTCTTGATTTCAAATTATCTGAAGCACCATGGCTTCACTGCTAAGAAGACTGATGTTTTGAGGGGGAGAGTGCCACTGCTCGCTATTGCTCCTGCCTTATTGATTGGGGACAGAGTAATTGATCTGCCCATAGTTGCTCCTGGTACTGATAGTCCACAGAGATCTTCCAGACCCTCTACTTCTGCTCAACCAGGCCCTTCCAGACCACATCAGAGAAATGCACCCCCAAATGTTGAGAACATCCGTATCAATATTTCTGGTAATGTGTATCTTTCACAGGAATTCATCAAACTACAGCTCCAACACTTGCAGGAAACAATTGATGAGCTCCAGTTCCTGAAGGACATGTGGACCAATCTGCTTTCACCTACAACAGGGGGAGTACCACCACCATCAAACTCCAATGTGGTGATGGACCTGATGCTGCTGATGCTCAAGTGACTGATGTAGTTGCACACCTTGCATCTACTTACTTTGTGGATGAAGCTGATGATGATGCTGCTGAGATGGAGACCTTGTATGGTGATCTCCACTGATGAACAGGGACAAGCTACAAGACAGGGGAAGATCTGATATTTATTCAGTTTCAATCTCTGTAATTGATGTTTAAGTTTAAATTCTGAAATTCTGATACACTTGTTATTTACTTTCTAGATGATATGCTGTTTTTGTTTACAACTTGCTTAATTATGGTTACATTTGGTGATGTTTGTTTACTGCCCTTGCTTAATTTGTTTACAGGTTACCATGTGTTTACTGCAGGTTGTATAGTATTAGTTTATGTCCATTTGTTTTGTTTATTGTTTTGCTCTGATGTTTGTTATTTTGTTTTTGTTAGTGTCTTACTTAGATTCTAAGTTAATTCTTCCAATTGAACTTATGATCTTAGTAAAGTTACTTATGTTGTGAATAAGTGTACTGTTTATACTTATTCTATTTTGGATAAAATTGTTTTGATCCTTTGGCACGGATCATTATGAAATTATCCTTGATCTTCATTTGATTTGATCCAACGATTACAACAGGTATTGTCTTGACAAAAAAAAAGCAATGATGTCAACCTCAACTAAGTACATAATACTGAGTATGTATAGAAATATATGTGCATCAGGTGTGTTGTAGTCGAAAGGTCAAATTGGGGGAGATTGTAGATGTTGTTAATCCTTAAATGCCTTAACATTATCAACAACATCTTAATTTGACCTTCCGAGATTTTTTCTAAGTCTTTTCTGAAATGCTACATTAAATATTGATCTAAATGTTGTCGCATTTCTGGCAGGATCTAGAAGCTTCTACAAGGATCTAGAACCTGGAAAATTCCAGAACATTGGAGAACATACTAGAGCGGCCTGGAACCATTTAGAATGATCTGGAGCATGCAAGAAGGATCTAGAAAGATCATGGAAGTTGAGCTCCTAAAAGATAGGACCTCAATGTGGAAGCCTCTAGAATTCGCACCTCACATCTATAAATACCGATTGAAGGCTTCATAATTCAGTGTATTCTATTCGAGTAATATCCTAGACCGAGCGTTCATCCCTGTTAGGATTTGTGGCCAATAGTTTTACATTTTAGATCATACGAAGTATCCCACCCGTATGGTTGTGTGTCTTGTTATCTATTGAGAGTGTAATCATAGATAGACTAGGCATTTCGACAGTGTGTAATCTTATACACTTAGATCGTTTTCTAAACTTGGCACCTGCCTCGTTTATAGTTTCAGTTGTGAAGGTTATTGTTGTAACATTTCACACAACATTTGTACTTGAAGATAAGTATTGATTTACGCCATAAGGCAGACATAGATTTTTATTTATAAAATCTATGTTAAAATATTTCCATTGTGCATGTCTCGTTTGTTTTTAGTGTTTCAAGTCTTCCGCTGTATATCTAAATTTCTGATATTCTGTTAGAGTTAGTGTTGCACTATTTGTCTCAACATTTCGTGCAACATTTATCTACTTAAACTTAAACACTTCATAACCGCACACTTTCATGTTTTATAAATATATTATTGGATATATGAATATTGTATGTTGATATTGCAAAAAGACTTACAAATATTTTATGAATATGTTATTGGATATATGAATATTGTATGTTGATATTGCAAAAAGACATACAAATATTTTCTGAATATGTTATTGGATATATGAATATTGTATGTTGATATTGCAAAAAAATCGTACAAGTGTTTTATGAATATATTATTGGGTATATAAATATTGTATGTTAGATATTGAAAAAATAAAATCGAACAAATAAATGATAGTATTTCATTAAAAAAAGTTAAATTTAATATGAAATTTTAGAAATTATTATTTATGTTTCACATAAATTTGCACACTTATCATATTAAGGCGTCTCATATTAATTTGCATACCCCAAAAGCATAAACATTTTCATAACATTCCTCCTCAAAATATACACATATATTTACTTATATATCATTACTTTTTTCATGCTCAATCTATCTTTTTCTATATTTTATTTTAAAAAAAAATTACTCCCTCCGTCCTGTGGACCGGAACTTAAGAAATACTAATATAATAAGTAGATGTATTAGAGGTGAAAAAATATAATGAAATGTGAGAGGGAATAGTTACCAAAAAAAGGAATTTGTAGCTTTCATTGGGACAGACGTAAAAAGAAAGTTGGGTAGTTTTCCCTAGGACGGAGGGAGTATAAAACTACTCTTCAAAACATTACTCATTACAAATGGTGTAAAAAAATTGGACGAAAGGAGTATATTTTGCGATATTTACATGCATGTGTATATGTAAAGAGAGAACACATTAATAATGAATATAAATATAAACATTTATGTCCACTAAATTACATGTTGTAATTTGATCACAATTTTAATTTGACTAGTTTTTTGTGCACGGACTTGTTGTAGTTTTCCTTTTTGTAGTTTGTAAAAGAATAAGTGAATATCTTAATATATTGTATGTGTATATATAGATATATTAAAACATTTTCACATAAAGGGTTTGAAGCTTATTTTGCTACCGTTATTTTCATAGTTTGTTTGCTTTGAATAGAATATTCATGCATAACTCAATAATTTTAATCAAGTAAAGTAAATCAAAACTCAAATCATTCACCCCTACAAATACCTATTAATTATATAAATGTTTTTTTCTTTGTCCCCTGTGTGTAATTTTTGCAACTTCCCAAACATCCCCTCTGTTGGTCTTAAAAGGAGTATGACGCAAGTGTATGGGGGAATACACTTGTGTATGCAAATTCTTTTCTGTTAAACAAACAGGTTATCAGGAGAGTTGTCTAGTCAACTTCTCTGAGTATGTATAACTCTGATTAGATAATCAAACTATTGAGAACTATGAAGTAATCAGTTGAATAACTATATAAGTAAGTTATATGTGCGGAATTATGGTTGACCATTTATATTTAAACTCCTTTAAGTTTGAAAAACTTTCTTAACACTTATTAGTTTTTAGGGGACTTGTCCCAAATCTGTTTTGCACAGTTTGTGATATATATCTTTTGAAGATCAACTTTGTGTGCAGTGTATGAATTTGTTACTTGTATGAAATGGCAGTAAGTAAATAACATAGTGGTTTATAGTGGTTCAGAGACTCAAGCTTCTACATCCACTTCCCTGATTTAACCGGATAATTCCTTCACTTGGAATTAACTTGTTTTATAGTGTCAAGGTTTATTGATCAACCACACTACTCTTTAGTACCTTAATCCCTAGGAATTTTGAGTCCTAGTACTCACCCAACTTCGAACTAAACTGTTCTTCACTTTGCAGTTCTAGTTCTCACACTTCTACAACAACATTCTAACTTTCCTTGAAAGGTTTAAGGGTTGAGGTTGATTCCAACTAGGGTGAGATATCCTTTACAATGAAGTACTGTATAAGGACATGATATCTTTCTAAGCTTTGATTGATATACAATATGTTCAGCTTAGTTGGGAACTGGAAGTGTTTGGAAACTTAAGAATGATGTATTCTTTTGAAAGCTTGAAGGCGCGAATGCTTGTAATTTCCACGCCTTTGAATGGTTTCCAAACTCTAGTATTTATAGAGCAAAGTGAGGTTGTGTCCGTTGGAGAGACAGACTCAAATTGTCTATTTCCATCTTCTTTGGTCTTTGCATCTTGAGGACAGAATCTGTGATAGTGGCATGTCTTCATCTTGGGAAGTAAACAGCTAGAGCTCTTTGTCTTGGTTTGTTTGCACTCTTCCCAATGTCTGAGTTGTATATTCAGTAGTCAACTTAGAGACATTCTTCCTGAAACTTGAATCATGATTAAGGACAACATTCCTTATCATTAGGACATATCTGTAATCATTCTTATCTCTTCAACTGACTTGGTTTATCAGCAGTGTTGGCTAGCATCTGCAGTTTAATTGGCTTCTCATCTTCACTGAATCAAACTTGAGTTATGCTTTGATCCATAGTCTTCATATTAGTGAAGTTGACTCTATCAACATAGTTATCTCTTGACTTAGACTGTATTTGTACTCTTCTGATTTGTGTGTTGATATACTCTGCTGTTCTTCTCTTCTGATCTTCATAGATTCATGTTAGTAGTCTTGGTTCAATGGTTGTGGTCTTCTTTAAGCTTGAACTATCAAAAGGTTTGACTCTTCTGATCTACTCTTCTAATTTGTGCTTTCAGCAGTGTTGAACTCATCTGATTTGTCTTATCAGCACGGTTGAAAGTCTTCAGATTATGAGCCTTAGGGAACTTGATCTAAGTGATCTTCTAAGCTTGTGTTCCCCCTCAACTTATGTATCTTAACATCTATAAGCTGCCTAACACATCAACTGTTCAACTAACCTGATCTATATGTTCCAACAGTCCTGAAACATACTTAATCAATTTGACTTATATATCTTGACATATCATCAGGGGTTTTGGTATCTTAATCAAAATCTCATTTTATTCCCAACATTTTCCCCCTTTTTGATGATGCCAAAACCTATACAATGGTGACTTGCTATACTATTAAAAATCTTCAGTAGAGATTAGGGGTGGGCAAAAAACCGAACCGAACCGACGATTTTCGATTTATTTGGTTGTTCGGTTCGGTTGATATTTTTTAAAAATTCGGTTTTTTCGGTTCGGTTTATATTTTCCAAAAATCGAATAAACCGAACCGACCGAATTATAAATAAAAATAAATATAATTAATATATATATATATATATAAATAAAACCCGATCTAATTCAAAAGTAAACAATTAAACATTCATTTCCATTTCTGCCGTTTCTTCTCCATTTCTGTCGATCCCCCTACTTCCACCATCGCCGTTCGCGTTCGGCCACCAGCGCCACAAGCGCCGTCTTCGACGTATTTAAGTCAGTTTTACAGGGATGATGTATAATATAATTTTGCTGTTGGGATTGACAAATTGTAAATTTTTGAATGGCTATTTAAGTATGCAATTCCAAATTCTATATTTTTAGAGATTTCAGATTATTGTAAATTAGTCTATTAATTATATTTCCAGATTTGTTATAACATATTATTTAATTTATTTTACAGTAGATTATTTAGCATATTTAATAGCAGATTTTGTATATTTTATAAAAATTGCTTACATTTTGTATTATTGTTTTGATTTACAACATGTATACTTCTCAAGAGCAAGCAAATAAAATCACTCAGTCTGAAAGAGATCTGGAAATTGAAAAAAGTAATATAATTATATTTTATTTGTTTATAATTTCAATTCATATGTTATAATCTTTTAGATTTTGATAATTGTGTTTTCTTTTGTAGGTTTTCGAGAAATAGCTTTTGAGGATTATGAAGATTTGTACTGTTTTTTAAAACTATTTATGTAATATTTAAGGATTTGTAATGAGATTTTATTGTGTGGGATTTGTGACGAGGTTTTATTATATGGGATTTGTTTGATTATGAACTTGAATTTATGTGGGATTTGTAATGAGATTATATTATGTGTGTGATTTGAATTTATTATGTAGAATTTTGTGGCTGAACACGTAGAATTTTTTATGTAGAATTCTTCTGATATTGCAGATTATGTGGCTGAACTTCTGTTATGTAGAATTGAATTTCTTAAAATGTTTATTTCTTTAAATATATATTTTTAATTTTAGGCAGGAAAAATTTGGTTCGAATCGAACCAACCGAATTGTAATTCGGTTCGGTTCATTTTTTAAAACTTCGGTTATTTCGGTTCGATTGAAAAAAGGTCAGAACCGAACCGACCGAATGCCCACCCCTAGTAGAGATGAGTAAGTCAAATTTCCTGAAAGAAAATGTTAGCACAATAATAATAGTTCAAGCACATATAGGTTAAGTCAGGTAAGTTAAAATAATGAGCATGGTAAAATATTTTTTTAAATGTAAACTTTTAACTTAATTTCTAATTTCACTTAATTTAGAAAAATCGAATTTTGAATTATCTATCTACATTTATTGACATCCTTAAATTCTAAATTATATGGAAATCATTTTTAATTGTAAACTTATTATTTTTGTAACACTAACAACTTTTCTATAATCTTAAATTGTTGAACAAATTATATTGAAATAAATCTTTATAAAAAAAATTCATGCAATCAAATCATAACTTTATTTAATTATTTATTTCAATCATGTATATTGTTGTGAATTTATGTTAGCAAAATTTATGAAAATTATATCCTTTTATATTATGTTTACTATCAAATAAAATGGTTGAACTAATTATATGAAATTTAACCGTTCAAACTAATTTTAAAAATTCACGAGACATCAATCTTGATATAAAATAAACTATTAAACTAATTATATGGAATTCAACTCTACTTTAATACATTTAAGACGAGAGTGTTTTATCTCTAGGATTTTTATTCTTTCGAAATGAATAAGTGAGACACGTGTATAATATTGAATTGAATGAATTGTGTTGGGATATGAATCCTAGAACAAGTCCTAAATGATGAATAAAAGATAAAAGATAAAGTTTTGATAAGCCAAAAGAAGACTTGAATATTTTCTAAGTGTTGACTAATCTAGTCTAGTTAAGTTGAAGTCATCTTGAACAGATTAGTAGAGTTCACATAAAAAGAAAATTATTGTTTATATTTGAAAGATAAGTACGATGTATAAGTACTTCATATCTGTTCATAGTTGAATTTGTTAAGATTGTTTTTGAGCTATAATTACTGTATAGAGCTCATGATATTTTTTTTATGTAATAGATTAGATTCATTGTATAGTTTATAAGTTGACTAAGCTTGTGTTATAAAAGCTTAATGTAATGTAATAGTCTTGTTAGGTCAGATGATAGGACTAGATTAGTTCTATTAGAAGTCTACTGCACAAGAAGAGAAGACTAGTCTACTACTCAAGACAGGTGGACTACAAGACAAGTGTATCTACTAGACTACACAAGACAAGTTAACTTGAAGTTAGTTACAGAAACGCGTATTGAAGAATTAGTTATGGAATAACTAATTAACTGAAGAAACGCGTGGAAGGATAAGAAGAATCAGTTACAAGTTAGTTTTCAAGAAAGGTTGTTACACAACTGAAAGTTCTTGGATTTGAAGTCTATAAATACCTCAAGGTATTCGTTGGTTGAAGACTACTGAAATATTGAGAATTACTACTTACAAACGTTATTGAAGATTCAATCGAAGTTTACTCTCAGAGTTGATTGAAGTTCAGAAAGATAGCCAGAAGACAAGTGAAGAATCAAGAAGGCTACTACTGAAAATCAGAGAAGTTTTTAGTTTTTGTTTTGTTATTTTCAAGGTGCTAGATACTTGTAAAATTTCTAGTAAGATCGTAGACATATCTGAAGGTATAGTCTGTTGAAGATCTAAGTCTTCTTCTTGGGACTTTAAAGACAGGAACATACACTTGTACTCGATTGGAAGAGTTTTAGTGGAAACATCACAACTGGGTTTGTGAGAGTGGATGTAGACAAGTTGTCGAACCACTATAAATCTTGTGTTTGATTTACTTTACAGTTTTGATTGTTTAAATTGCTTAATTGTTTTAACTACTTAACTAAACTAGACTAGTAGAAGTATAGAACAGAGTTCTCGAATCTAAGTTGAGTATAATCTTGAATTGGGCTCATTGTTAATTTCGTATTCCGCATATTGTACTTTGATATTTCGAAAGATTTTTAAAAAGTCTATTCACCCCCCTCTAGACATTTTCACTAGCTTACTCGTTATTAACTCAACTTGGGACCAACAAGTGGTATCAGAGCAGTAGTTTACGAACTGCTGTTTCTTGATAACCGACTCAAGACTTAGAGAAAAGTCTTGGTCCTTGACTGTTCTTGTATACGTGTTCTTGATCATATTCTTGTATCATCTGTTTTTCGTGCTCCCTGTTCTTGACTTATCTGGTTCTTGATCATAACTCTACTTAGTACTTATTTCTTGAAATCATGTCTCTTGAGATAAGCGCCAACAAACTACCTAAGTTCCAGGTACAGGATTACGACTATTGGAAGCTAAGGATGGAAGCCATCTTCAGCTCCACTCACGACTTAATGATCTCCGTCGTCACTGAAGGTCCAATTGTGACCATGATCCCCAATACTGCTGCTCTTGATCCTAATCAACCAGTGGGTACTCTCGTCAAGAAACCAAGGTCAGAACTTACCTCTGAAGAAATGAGACAGAATAATTTGGATAGCTTGGCCAAGAATTACATCTTACACACTCTTCCTAACGAGTATCTGGGAAAAGTGTTAAAATGTAAAACTGCCAAAGAAATGTGGGATCGCTTAGCTATCATTTGTGAAGGGACATCCCTAATCAAAGAAAGCAAGCTTTCCACTGCAGTCCAAAGATTCGAATCATTTCATATGAAAGCTGGTGAAACAATAGACCAGTTGGATACTCGTTTTACTAAAATCATGAATGACTTGGAAGTCCTTGGTAAATCTTATACTCCACGTGAAATCAATCTTAGGATTCTCAAAAGCCTTGATAGTCGTTGGAAAATGGTAAAAATGCTTGTTAAGAATACCCAAGATATAGACGTATGGACAGCAGAGACTATGTTTCAAACTCTAAAGGCTCATGAGTTTGATCTAGACGAAGATGAACCCATAGTAAGTAGTGACAGAGAACATGCTGTATCTAAGAACGTTGCTTTTAAGGCTAGTTCGTCTAAGATAGACAGGTCTAAGACTAAGACTAGGTCTGCTTCTGTGAAAGACGAGTTAGATACTGATCTTAGTCTGAAGGATCAGGTAAGTCTCATGGTTAGAAAGTTTGATAGGCTGAATAAACGTTTCGGAAGATATAAGAAGTTCTATAGAGAGCATAGAGGGTCTGCTTCTAAGAACTCGTCTGAAACCAGACGAGACCGAAACTCGTCCGAAAGGAGAGACGAAGTCTCGAAAGGTAACAGACAAGATAGAGAGTCTGATGGTAGGAAGATTACTCGTTCTGATAGACGTGATAAACGAAGGAACAACTCTCCTATTAAAAAGGCTACTAATGATCTTGTGTGCTATAACTGTGAGAAACCAGGTCACTACATATATGAATGTCCAGACCTGAGTACTGATGATCGAGAAGAACGCAAAGCACGAAGGGAAAGACGATACAACCGTGGTAAAAAGGCAATGATGGCCAATAATGACTCTGACTCTGACTCAGACGAGTTGCCATCATCCTCATCTAGCTACCCGTCTGAACCAGATCACGATGAAGCATTCATAGTTGATGATGGTCTATGCTTCATGGCTAAAATCGACCAAGAGGTATCTTCTGCCACTTCCTTTCAATCATGTGATGAATCAGATTCTGATGAAAGTGACTCTGCCAGTAGCCAAGTAGGGAGTAGTCTTCAGCACTCTACTAGTGCAGTTGAAGACGACCTCCTACTTGCCAACAAGGCATTCATTGAAGTCAGTGACGAAACCATCATTTTAAGACAAGAAATCATTGATCTTAAGGAAGCTCAGTCTAAAGTAAATTCTAATATAACAGTCCTAAATGAACGCTTGCAAGAAGAGTTGAGACAACTCAGAGAAAAGTGTGCATTGACAGACAAGTTGTATCAAGACCTACTTAAGACACACGCTACTGAGAAACATGAATTCAATGTTTTACAAAGTAAGCTCAAAAAGCTTGAAGAACGTAATAAGTTCTTAGAAACTGAGGTTGTCACTCTAGACCTTAAACTTACTGACCTGGTTAACTCCTCTAAGGTTAACCTTGAATTGTCAGATAGGTACAGGGCTCCTGCTGACAAGACAGGTATAGGTGCTGAGACACCCAGCTCGTCTACTCAAGTTCCTAAGAACCCTACTATTTTCATCTCAAGCTCTTTGACTAATGATAAAGGAAAAGAACCATTGATATACGATATTGACACTCCATCAAAAGGTACTGTACCAAAACAAGCTCAAGTTAACATTCCAATTACCAAAGGTGGTAAAAAGAAAGTTAACAACAAGCCTGTTCTGTTTAAGACAAGTCAACAAAGGACTAGGAATCGTGGACGACCAAATCAGGTCAGATACGAGGACTGGTATCCTGAGGAGACTAGTACTAGACAAGTACAGACTAGACGACAAGAGTCTAGACCTCCTTTCATAAGGCAGTCTCAACTCTACTCGTCTAGACCTAGACAGGAAGGTCCAAAATATCGTACACAAGCTGTTCTATATCCTCCACCTTTGTCATATGATATCAAAGGAGAAGAAAGACCTAAACATGTCTATAAACCGTATGGACCTAATGCATACAAACCTTACTCTGACTATCATAGACAAGTGCCTGCTCAAGTAGAGATTAAGTCAAAAGGCTATCTCCAAAGAGTAGACCCGAACTCGACTGATAGGTCAGATAAGGACAACAAGGTCTTATTTTGCAACAAATATGGTCGAAAGCTTAGAAGGTCAAACTTGTTCAGGACTCCAATGTACATTTGGATTCCATTGAACTCGACTAACCCCCAAGGACCCCAATAAACAAGGAGGGTACCTAAATTATGTATTATCATCTATTGCAGGGTCGACTCGATCTATACAAGAAAGGTGGCTCAACAGGAGAAACTTGGTACATAGACAGTGGCTGTTCGCACCACATGACTGGTACCAAGACTCTCTTATCAAGCTACCATGAGCAAGAAGGACCAAAAGTGATATTTGGTGATAGCTCCATTGCTGTTACTAAAGGATTTGGTTACGTTCGGAATGGAGACATAGAGATTCAAGATGTTTCTTATGTTGAAGGCTTGAAATACAATTTACTCTCTGTTTCACAATTTTGTGATCGTGGATACAAGGTGCAGTTCAAGAGTCAGAAATGTGAAATCATTGACAAAAGAACTCACACAGTCTTACTGGTCGGCATTAGACAAGGAAGTGTGTACATAGTAAACTGGAACAGTTGTCCGAGGGACACCTGTCTACTTACTAAGAATCCTAAAGAACTTGGCTGGCTCTGGCATAGACGCCTTTGTCATCTAAACTTTAAGGTTCTTAATAAGATAGCCAGAGACTACCTTGTGGAAGGTATTCCCAATGAAGTCTACTATAAGTCACATGTATGCACGTCCTGTCAAAAAGGTAAACAGGTAAAGGGTTCTTTTAAATCTATTCCATCCCTCTCAACCAGTAGAGTTCTTGAACTTCTACATATGGACTTACATGACCCAATAACTCCTCCAACTTTGAACGGTAGAAGGTACACACTTGTTGTGGTAGATGACTATTCTAAGTTCACTTGGGTAGTCTTCTTACACAAGAAGAGTGATACACAAACACTTTTGCCTGATCTATTGAAGAAGTTACAGGTTGAGAAGAATCAGTCAATTGTCAAGATCCGTAGTGACAAGGGTACTGAATTCATTAACTGCTATATTAAAGAATTTTGTTCTAAGCGTGGCATCCAGCACCTTACTAGTGCAGCTAGGACACCACAGCAAAATGGAGTAGCAGAACGAAGGAACAGAACTCTTAAGGAGGCCTGCAGGACCATGCTGACAGAGTATAATACGCCTCAGAAATTTTGGGCAGAAGCTATCAACACTGCATGCCACTCACAAAATAGAAGTGCTATCAATAAAGCACTAGGTAAGACGCCCTATGAGGTATGGAAAGGTAGAAAACCCAGAGTTTCATATTTTCATATATTTGGATGCAAGTGTTTCATCCATAACAATGGGAAAAGCAAGTTGAATGCATTCGATGCTAAAGCAGACGAGGGGATATTCTTAGGATACTCCTCGACTAGCAAAGCATTTAGAGTATTCAACTACTCAACCCTTTGTGTGGAAGAAACACCACATGTGGTTTTCGAAGAATCTCAACAGGACGCGTCTGCCAACAAGATCAGTGAGAAAGCTACTGAGCTAACTGTCGAATCTGACAAAGACTCAGAGGTATATGAATCCGTTCAAGCTTACAATCCATTTATAAAAGCTCTCGAGTCAGACGACCAGAAGAAGGTGAGTGCTCAAGGTAACTCTACTAGACCAGTTGACATACCTAAACTAGTCGACTCATCTACTCCCATTAAATCTTCTGATGATAATGATGTTGACATGCATGATGCTGTACATGATATAGATGATAGTATTATTGTTAAGAATAGAAATACATGGAAATCAGCGCATAATACTGAAAATATTATTGGTGACTCTACTGTTGGTGTTAAGACTAGACGACAACTCTTTGAGTCGCAAGAACAATCTAGTCCATCTCTGTTTTGCTGGTGTTGTTTCCTCTCATCTATCGAGCCAAAAACCATTAATGAGGCATTGGCTGATAGTAATTGGATCATTGCTATGCAAGACGAGTTGAATCAGTTTGTTCGAAACGACGTCTGGGAACTTGTCGATAGACCAAAACATCATAATGTAGTTGGAACTCGATGGATTTTCAAGAATAAGAAAGATGAGAATGATGTAGTTGTCCGCAATAAGGCTAGACTAGTCGCCCAAGGCTATTCACAAGCTGAAGGCATAGATTATGATGAAACATATGCTCCTGTTGCTAGACTAGAAGCCATTCGATTGTTTCTTGCATATGCTGCTTACATGAAATTTACTGTATATCAAATGGATGTTAAAAGTGCATTTCTTAACGGTATTCTTGTGGAAGAAGTATATGTTGAACAACCCCCAGGTTTCGAAGTCAAAGGTAATTAGGTATACAAATTAAAGAAGGCCTTATATGGACTAAAGCAAGCTCCAAGAGCCTGGTACGATACTCTTTCTCAATTTCTATTAGAAAATGGTTTTACTAAAGGCAAGGTAGACAGAACCTTGTTTAGAAGACAAGAAGGGAAAGACATTTTACTCGTCCAAATTTACGTAGATGACATCATTTTTGGTTCACCGAACAAAGAGCTGAGTGAAAGTTTCTCAACACTCATGCAAAGTAAATTTGAGATGTCTATGATGGGTGAAATGAATTACTTTCTTGGACTTCAAGTAAAACAGACCCCTGAAGGGATTTTCATAAATCAAGCAAAGTATACTAGAAATCTTCTAGACAAGTATGGTATTAAGACATGCAAGTCTGCTGGCGTACCTATGCTACCTACATACAGAATGGACCCAGACGAACAAGGTAAGTGTACTGATCAAACTCATTACCGTGGTCTAATTGGTTCATTACTGTACTTGACTGCTAGTAGACCTGATATTGCATTTTCTGTTGGTGTATGTGCTCGCTTTCAAGCTAATCCAAAAGAGAGTCACATGGAAACCACTAAAAGGATTCTGAAATATTTGAAAGGAACCATCAATCGTGGTATATGGTATCCTTCAAATGATGATTTATCTCTAAGTGGCTACTCTGATTCTGATTTTGGTGGTTGTAGAATAGATAGGAAATCTACATCTGGTTCTTGTCAATTCTTAGGCACAAAACTCATCTCATGGTTTTCGAAAAAGCAGACAAGTGTTGCTACCTCTACTACTGAAGCCGAGTACATGGCTGCAGGTAGTTGTTGTAGTCAATTATTATGGCTTATTCAACAGCTTAGAGATTATAATATTTGTGAATCAAATGTTCCTATATTCTGTGATAGTAATAGTGCCATTGCCATTACACAAAATCCTGTTCTGCACACACGTTGTAAGCATGTTGATGTGAAACACCATTTCATACGTGATCATGTAGAAAAGAAGGATATTCGCATGGAAAAGATTCATACTGAGTTTCAAAGAGCTGATATTTTCACAAAACCATTAGCTGAGGCCCGATTTCATGAATTATGCATTAGCCTAGGACTAATTGATCTTGATCCTACTAGTGTGTAGAAATGTACTAACCAGACAGGTACAGTCCTAAGAAGAAAGGAGAAATAGACAAGTTACCACAAAAGAGCAGAGCACTAGTCCACTCACGCAACAGACAGGTATACAAGGCTAGACAAGATGACCAGACAACCCGATGAGGAAGCTGGTAAAGCTGAGGGTAACACTAAGGGAATAAACATTTAAGGGGGAATCTAAGATTTCTTAAATATCCTTATGTTGACCCTTATGCTAGTCAATAGTCATCTTGTTCGAACCCTTGATCATTGCTTTAGATTGATATTCATTTTATTTATTGTTACTTTACTTGTACCATCAATTACATGTTGAAAGTGAGAAGATAGGTAAACGAAGTCGTTCGAGGATCAGAATAGACATGCACAGACAAAGGGGGAACTCGTCTTGTGTACTTAAGTCAACTCGTCTGATGAAGCTTGAGTCTACTCGTCTGTTCTGGATGGACTCAAACAGTCAAGCTAAGTTTGTTTTACTCTACAATGCTAAGTGTTTAATCAACACGGATTAAGGATATTATAGTAATTAGGTATTGGTAGAATTTGAAAACCCTTGAATTAGATTTATACACTCTCATTTGATGTGGTGTATACATCCAGTTCTCACTCATCTACACTAGGATAGATAAGTTCACTTCTCTGTTCTAACTAAGAAGGGGCGGATTTCAAAGTTTACAATATCAAATTACATAATACTCTCGGTTCCGTAACCGAATGCCAAAGGTCTTAACCGTCTTGATCAAAACCCAAAATTATCACATGACTTAGTCACATTTTTGTTAACTCCCTTTTCTCTCAAGAAGATTTTTCTCTCCCTATTCTCAAGCAATCCAGTTACTGATTTTTTTGAGATGTCTATTCGATCTATCTTCGATCTTAGAACTAACATGCAGGTCACATTCGACCTAGGCCGGTACATCTCCGATAACAAAGTAAATGTTGAACCATCTGTGTTCTTCAAAGGCAATCACTCAGACGACGATGCTGAGATTCTGGCTAAATGCACTCGATGTGGGCTCAAACCTTATCTAGAATCATTTCCTCAAGTGGTCTTGGAGGAGGAGGTGCTAGAGTTCTATGCCAACGTCATCAGACAAGGTGATATTCTTGAATCCTTCATTGGTGAAGATCGTGTGCAAATCACTCCAGAAACGATGTTTAACCATCTACAGCTGCCCACCGGAACAATTGACATTGATAATTATGCTCTTGGACAAGAAATTCGATACTTGAGCATCTTCTGTGGCAAGAAGCTGAAACAGAAATCAGATGGCAAGTATGCTCCAGTCAAGAAGGGTGATCTTCTTAAGAAATATCGCACTTTATTGGATATTGCCAGCAAAATCTTGTTAAGTTCGACTGGTTCTCATGACTCTGTGACCTTTATGAAGGCAAGGGTTATGGCTGTCATTTTTGATGGTATCACTGAATGCAATTGGTTCAAGCTAATTGCAGATCGAATTATGTATTTTGAACGCAGTGTTCGAGTAGATGACAATACTCGGAATTGGGTGGTGTCTACTGCCGTTTGATATGGCAATAAGCTAAGTATCCTACTTCCTCTCCTTATGCCAAACAAGACGAAATGGAGTAAAGGAAAGCCGTTCCATCCTTTGAAATTTTACTTGAAAAAGGGGGCAGTGAGGAAACAAGCTGCGGCTAGGCCATCTGCACCTAGGCAAGCCAGAATTGACCCCATGGAAGCTTTGCCGTATGCTGGTGCGTCTGGTTCTTCAGAAGATGAGTCCGCTGAAGACAAGTCAATGGAAGCTGCACAAGACTCATCTAGTGCAGAAGACTCAGAGAAGACTCAGTCAGAAGAAGAGTCGACTCAAGAGCAGGAGTCGAGTGAACAAATACCTGAGATGTATACTCTCGTGAGAGTTGATTCGCCTACTCGTCCAGTCGAGTCGAGTTTACAGGTTGGTTCTTCTACTCAATCTGTTTCAATTCCTCTCTCTCTCCCATCCTCTTCAGTACGAACCAAGGCAAGATCACACCGATCTAGGCCTAGACCTATTCCCTCAACCTCACAAGTGCTGCCAGCATATCCGCTGAGAGTCAGCCTACCCGAAAACACTCCCATATTAGATACAACTGATACTCCGACAGTTGTCACACCAAACCAAGACACATCAAAGCCCACAGAAACCACAGTCCGAAATCTCTCTTTATCCTCAACAGAATATGTTGAACCTTCTCACCCATCTGCTTCAGATAAGTCGCCAGTTGCCACTGCAACGACTGAGATAGGGACCCCACCTACTCAGACCCCGTCTGAAGTTAGATTTGAATCCTTGGTATATTACCCCATGAGTCTGAGAGAAAGGAGAATCCGTTCGAAGATGAGCAGAAACTTGAAAAAGAAGCTCTCGGCTATTGAAGTCGACTATGAATCAGAACAGTTTGAGAAACTTCTAAGAGTATGCACTTAGGTGGCATTGAAGAAGTCTGGCACGGATGATCTTTTCGAAGTTATCTTAGGAAAGGGAGGCATCTCGAACTTTATGGACTGGGAAATGGAACAGAAGGAGACCAGTGGTGTTCAAGATCACTCCGAGTTATTCCCAGCTCATGCCATCACAGATCTTGCTAAGAGATTGCTACACATTTCTGATGATTTGATGTGCTCAGAATCGAAATTTGATGTGGGCATTCAAGTTTCAGATTCCGATTTTGACAATGATATGATTATGACTGAAGTCACGCAAGTTGAAGAATTCCAGTCTACTGATCCTATGGTGGACTTAGACAATGTCTCAAATCAGTTGAGAGGCATTGTGTTCAGGTTTCAAGTTGATCATGCTAACTGTCCAAGGTCAGATTTTGCTTTTATAAATCGTTATTCTGATGATTTACTTCCATTTGAACTCTGTGGATACATGGCAAAGTTGCACGCTTTGTTAAGGAAGGACTTGGCTGAAGCTATAAGGAAGGCTGAGGAAGCTAAATTAGCTATAGTGCCTTACTGTCCGTTTCCGAGTTTGAAAGCCATAGCTGGAAGTGTGTTTCAAGATTCAGAGGTAGTAGAAGACGAGGCCGTAACTACTGCTACAGAAGGTCAATTGATTGAGGTGATATCTATTGCTGATGATGTGATCATGGAAGAAACCATTCATGCTGAAGTTGGTCAGTCATCTCAAAGATTTTCCACTGCTTCCATAGATGAGTTGAAAGCTGATTTGAAAGGTGTTATAAAATCGTCCATTGATGACTTTCTCAAATCTGATGTCAAGAGGATTCTTATTGAACAAAACAATGTCCTTGTGACAAGTTCAAAAGATCTGATAGTAGATGCAGTCAATCAGATAGATGATGAATACAGACAGCATATGTTTGAACAACTTGAAGGATTTCTTCAGGATCAAGTTGAATACTCAGAGAAGAGCTCAGTCGATTTTGCTCGCGTACTGGCTACTGAATCCAGGAAGTTGGAAAGAGTCTATAGAGCAAGAATCGAGGTTGCTGATGTTCAACGGAAGGAAGCTTATGATCAGTTAACTCAAGCTCAACAACTTATCTCTGCTATGACTGAAGAAAATAAGAAGTTACGTTTGACCGCAACACATTTTAAGAATGAGTTGAACTTGTCTACTCAAAAGCTGGAGTTGGTGGCGACCAAGCTGGACAAGTTGAGTCAAAAAAATTCGCATGAGAAGCAAATTGAAAGAGCTACAAGTCAAATGAAACAAGCTATGTTTGAAGAGATGACTCGTTTCACTTCTCTTTTCTCTCTCCAGGCTACTGATGAAGCCAAAAAGGGGGAAGAGACAAAGAAGACAAAACATTCTGAAGCTGAGATTAGTGCTGAAGCTGAAATTGAAAAATCTAAATCCAGTGCTGAGCCAGAAGCAAAGGAAGCTGCGGAAGCTATGCAAGATCTCAAAAGGCCTAAGAGAGGCAGAGGCAGATTGGTTAAAACTGCAGAAGCTGAGCAAGCTAAAGTTGAAACTGATGAGTTGAAGAAGAAGGAGAAGGGCAAGGCTATTGCATCTCTAGAAGCTGAAGTGCAGACAAGAATGGTATCGAAAATGAAGTCTATTATCATTGAAGAACCTACTCCTGAATCAACTATTTTGAAGAAGCAAAAGGTTGTTGATCCAAGTGATGAAGCTCATTATGCGAAGAAGAAGAAGATAGAAAAACATATTGAAAGTTTGTTGAAGGAGAAGCCTGATGAAGATCAAATAGAAGACAAGCTCATTGATCACTTTATTGACAAAGAACATCGTCAAGAATGGATGAAAGTGAAAAGGCAGTGGGAACTAGATCACTGGATTATCAGGAAGTTTGGAGATTCTGATAACTCTGACGATCTTTATGCTATGTTTGACAAGTTCATGGAAGGACAGCATAAGATGCTATGGAATTTGATCATAAGAATATCTGCTGCTGCTAATTTTAATATTCTTGTTCCTGGTTTTCCAAAATGGAAGTGTCCCATGACTAGTTCAGGTAAAAGGGCAGATGTGAACCAGATCAAGAAGTATGAAGATGAGCTGCTAGACAACGAGAAGATTGAAGATGAAGAACATATCAAAGGAATTCATACTAGACTACTCAATGCTTTCTGTGTTCCAGATTCAGAAAGAGGTAACTTTTCAGTATAGTTTAGTTTTATTCTGATTTTGTTAAGTATTTGTAATATCTACTGATCTTATTTCTGAATGAATGAAAAGATAAAATACTATTTGATGTTTAAAGACAAGATAACTACTTAACTAGTTTACTAATAAGAAAAGATTCAAGTAGTTTTGGCTTCATCAAAAAGGGGGAAATTGTTGGGATATGAATCCTAGAACAAGTCCTAAATGATGAATAAAAGATAAAAGATAAAGTTTTGATAAGCCAAAAGAAGACTTGAATATTTTCTAAGTGTTGACTAATCTAGTCTAGTTAAGTTGAAGTCATCTTGAACAGATCAGTAGAGTTCACATAAAAAGAAAATTATTGTTTATATTTGAAAGATAAGTACGATGTATAAGTACTTCATATCTGTTCATAGTTGAATTTGTTAAGATCGTTTTTGAGCTATAATTACTGTATAGAGCTCATGATATTTTTTTTATGTAATAGATTAGATTCATTGTATAGTTTATAAGTTGACTAAGCTTGTGTTATAAAAGCTTAATGTAATGTAATAGTCTTGTTAGGTCAGATGATAGGACTAGATTAGTTCTATTAGAAGTCTACTGCACAAGAAGAGAAGACTAGTCTACTACTCAAGACAGGTGGACTACAAGACAAGTGTATCTACTAGACTACACAAGACAAGTTAACTTGAAGTTAGTTACAGAAACGCGTATTGAAGAATTAGTTATGGAATAACTAATTAACTGAAGAAACGCGTGGAAGGATAAGAAGAATCAGTTACAAGTTAGTTTTCAAGAAAGGTTGTTACACAACTGAAAGTTCTTGGATTTGAAGTCTATAAATACCTCAAGGTATTCGTTGGTTGAAGACTACTGAAATATTGAGAATTACTACTTACAAACGTTATTGAAGATTCAATCGAAGTTTACTCTCAGAGTTGATTGAAGTTCAGAAAGATAGCCAGAAGACAAGTGAAGAATCAAGAAGGCTACTACTGAAAATCAGAGAAGTTTTTAGTTTTTATTTTGTTATTTTCAAGGTGCTAGATACTTGTAAAATTTCTAGTAAGATCGTAGACATATCTGAAGGTATAGTCTGTTGAAGATCTAAGTCTTCTTCTTGGGACTTTAAAGACAGGAACATACACTTGTACTCGATTGGAAGAGTTTTAGTGGAAACATCACAACTGGGTTTGTGAGAGTGGATGTAGACAAGTTGTCGAACCACTATAAATCTTGTGTTTGATTTACTTTACAGTTTTGATTGTTTAAATTGCTTAATTGTTTTAACTACTTAACTAAACTAGACTAGTAGAAGTATAGAACAGAGTTCTCGAATCTAAGTTGAGTATAATCTTGAATTGGGCTCATTGTTAATTTCGTATTCCGCATATTGTACTTTGATATTTCGAAAGATTTTTGAAAAGTCTATTCACCCCCCTCTAGACATTTTCACTAGCTTACTCGTTATTAACTCAACTTGGGACCAACAAATTGTTTTGAGTCTAATTCATAATATTGAGAGAGTGGATGAATTCTTTACATTTTCATTTTTATTAAATAGTTTCAAGTAAGTGGACAAAATTGATATCAATTATAATATATATTAATTTGATAGGGGGTTTGAATGTGATATCTTTATATTTTATATTATATACTTACAAACATTTGTGGTGACACGTGTTACAACCTCATTAGTCTATTCAATTTCAATCTCTCTTCACCAAATTTCTCAATTTTAAAATCTCTCAATTCGTATTCATTTTAAATTTTATCTTTTTTATCTCAAACGTTCATTTTAAGCTTTAATCTCAACACTACATTCTTATTTTTTACTGGTAAAGTCTAGTATGCACTCGAGTGCATATTGTGCACCCTAGTCCATGTGCACTTTTCAGTTTACTGACTTACACTTTTTGATAAATGGTGTTGCACTTTTCAATTATTACTAAAAATATTATTATACAGTTTAATAATTGAAAAGTGCAACACCATTTACCAAAAAGTGTAAGTCACTAAACTGAAAAGTGCAACATGGACTAGGGTGCACAACATGCACTCAAGTCCACAGCAGACCAACCCTTTTTTACTTCTATATAAATCTCAACACATTTCTTCTCATTTAAAATTACTCAACTTTTAATCTCTAAAGTTTGTCTTCTCCAAATTCACCAGTAATTTTTCTGTAACGACCCCAAAATTTTAAAGAAATAAACATAGATTTAAAAAAAAAAAAAAAAGGAGTAAGGAGGCATTACTACGCTTGAAAATAACCTAATAATTTAAATGAATGCAGCCATCCAAACCAAGGTGATCACCACCAAACCCTCAAAATAAGTTTGAAGGGACATCAGCGGAAGTAAACTAGTAAGTAAGGTCCTTAAGAGTTTGCCTTACAATAAAATACTACAATTTCAAATAGTTAACCAAAATAGAATTTCAAGTTTCAAAAGACGAGAATTAAAGGGTTGCACTTTCGAGATCGAGCGCTCACATCCACCTTCAATCCTCCCGAACATTCCCACCTGAAAGTGGAAGGGGTGAGCATTTGAAAAATACTCAGTGGGTTCACTCAAACACCCACTCGAATATCATACAATCTACCGTAATAAAGGTCAACCATGGGGATCAATGCATATAATAAACATAAATTTGAGATTCATTCCTCTCAATCATAGCATTAAGTCACATAGCGACAACTCAAATCACATCCTTCAAGTATCATCAATCATATGACAACCATGCAACACGTTCAACATCATGTTTTATATTAATAGATAGTGATAGTTATAATATAATACACGTAAGAGCACATCAATCTTGTTGGGGCACACTTTACCCCGCTCGAGCATCTTGTTCGGGAGCTACCCGAATGTGATCTTTCGATCAAATATTCAAACGGTGTTACCCGTAATCTTATCATAGCTAGTACGATTATTATCCGTATACCATACACTTTGCACAGTCTTGACCGTATATCATATATCTTCACATTTGAGACGTGCATGTATGAAAATATTCATGTAACATACTTCTTCACATATGGACATGCATAATCATAAGCATTTATGTATCCATAGAACATACTTAACACAGGTGAACATGCCTAATATCAAATATCCATAAAGTATATATTCCACAAGTGAACATGAACATATTTATACACAAATTCACATAGGAAATTTAATACAATAAATCACATGATATATAAAGTAGGCATTGTAAAAGTCAACGAGAGTTACCCCACCTATTAGCTTGAAAAGTTAAACGATATCCTCCCCTCCTAGTTCCAAGTCCTTTCCCGCTTCTCGTTCCTTAAATCCTACAATAATATTTCTACCACTTAGTCCTTAATTAAGATGAACAATAATTATAGTCTAAGTGTATGTGGTTGTGATAGTGCATTTAAAAGAAGTAGAAATGTTGGCCAAACATAGAAATTAAAGGATTTAGGAAAAAAAAATGCATTCTCGTAAAAGTCTAAGGACTGAAATACAGCTAAATAATCTGGAAGTTCAATATTTTAATGAAAAACAGTAGGTTTCAAAATTTGGGATTAAATGCCACTGATTTCATTCAAAGCAGATGAAAAACGAACATTTTATGTGCATTTGAAGTTCTATGGGCATTGTTGAAAATTTATGAAATATTTGTGGCTTTTCTTAAATAAAATAATGCATTTTCGTAAAAAATAAAAATGCATTGACAAGCTGGAAAAATATTTGGCTTGGGCCAAAATGAAAAACTGAAAAATAACGTTTTGACCTCAAGATACAAATTTATCTACAAAACGCAACTCGTAGCTTTATACCTCAATATATTCAACCCCACAACTCATACCTCCACCACCTACCGGAAAAAGCTGCGGCAAGGTGGTCCACCAAAAAAATAGGCGGCGCACCGACGGAGAGTCGCCGGAAAACGGGAGAGAGAGAGAGAGAGAGAGAGAGAGAGAGAGAGAGTATGAAAGTGAGAAGGAAAATAAAATAGATCTAAAAGTTTTCAAACACTTTGACTGGACATAACTGGAGTTTTATAACTTCGATTTAAAAACTAAAATATGTTCTGGAAATCTTATGAAAACAGATTTCAGACAAGACCAAAAACATCAAAATCGGACATTTGTACTAAAAGTTATGGCCTGAGGAAGATATTCTAATTATAAGGGTTTACACCCATCTTTGACCAGCCATAACAAGAGATCCAGAACTCTGATCGAGAATCGGAAAAGTGTTCCAGAAATATCTCGACGAGATATTTCCAACGATACTGGCCAATCAATGATCAGACGTCAAAAAGTTGTCCGAAACTTAGAAGGAAGTTGAAGTGTGTGTGGGTAAAGTGTGTGTTTTGAGTGTGAGTGTGAAGTAAGATTCTTACCCTAATGTGAAGTGCCAAAAATGTGCAGAAATTCTGAAGGTGACTATTTATAAGGTGCAAAATGCCCTAGGGTTTCCTTAGTGGGCCATAAGAATGGGCCTTGTCTTAATATTTTTGTTTGGGCCCTTTCATATATTATTTTAAGACCACTTCTTATATCAAATCAATCCTTAATGAATAACTTAACTAGTCTTATGCCATCCGCCAACATTAATCTTACTACCATTAGTAAATAAATAATTTAATAGGTGAATAACATTTAATATTATGTAAATTTCACATAATTATGATAAATCACATAATTTCACATAAACAAATATAAGGGCTCAATTCATGAGATTTTTGGGTTCTTACACCCTACCCCTCTAAAAAAAAATTTCGTCCTCGAAATTGAAAACGTACCAAGTTGTAACAGATCTGAGTACTTTGCTTGAACTTCGCTCTCAAGCTCCCAAGTGGACTCCTCCTTGTCACGATGACTCTATTGGATCTTGACTAGACGAATTTCGCGGTTTCGAAGCTTTTTGATCTTGTGTTCTAGTATTGCGACTGGTGATACCTCATAAGACAAATCATTCTTGACTTCGAGTCCTTCGTGGTGGATTACATGGCTTGGATCAAACACATACTTCCTCAGCATGGAAACATGAAAAACATTGTGCACTCCAGATAGATCTGGTGGTAGTGCAAGACGGTAAGCAACTTCTCCGATGCGTTCTAAAATCTCGTATGGTCCAATGAATCTTGGTCCTAGCTTTCCTTTCTTGCCAAATCGGATAACATCTCTTACCGGTGATACTTTGAGAAAAACCTTTTCACCGATTGTGAATTCTAAATCCTTTCGCCTTTAATCAGCGTAGGATTTTTGTCTATCTTGGGCCATCTTAATTCTTGCCCTAATCTTGTCTAATCAACTGTTCTTTCAACAATCTCCGGTCCTAAGAGCCTTCTTTCTCCAACCTCATCCCAGTACAATGGCGATCTACACTTTCTCCCATAGAGTGCTTCATAGGGAGCCATCCCTATGGTTGCGTGGAAGCTATTGTTGTAAGCAAATTCCACTAAGGGCAAGTAATCTTCCCATTTCCCTCCAAAATCTAAAACACAAGCCCTTAACATATCTTATAATGTTTGTATATATAGTCCTTTCTGACTGACCATCTGTTTGCGGGTGGAAGGCGGTGCTAAAGTTCAGTTTGGTTCCCATAGCCTTCTGTAAGCTTTGCCAAAACTGAGATGTGAACCTCGGGTCCCGGTCGGAAACTATCGATACTAGCACTCCATGAAGTTTCCACACTTCTTCAAGATATATTTGAGCTAGTTTATCCATATTATATGTCATCTTGATTGGTAAAAAGTGCGCTGATTTGGTTAGACGATCAACGATAACCCAAATTGCGTGGTTTCCGCGTGCCGACCTTGGTAGACCAACAACGAAATCCATTGTGATGTGTTCCCACTTCCATTCTGGAATTTCAAGTGGTTGTAGAAGGCCACTTGGCCGTTGATGTTCCGCCTTAACCTGCTGACAAGTTAAACATATTTGAACAAATAATGTTATGCTCCTCTTCATGTTCCTCCACCAGAACATCATTTTTATGTCCCGGTCCATCTTTGTAGTTCCCGGATGGGCGGTGTATGGGGTGTTGTGTGCTTCTTCGAGGATCTCTCTTCGAATGACCTAATCATTCGGAACACATATCCTTCTTCCATATGACAGTGCTCCGTTGATGTCTAAGGGAAAAACATTTGTGGCACCACTCTCGACCTTATCCCGTAATTTCTCTAGAAATGTGTAACACCCCATATTTTCATTCATCTTATTTTATAGGATATTATTTAAAAGAGTTTATTATAAATATATATATATATATATATATATATATAAATATTTAATTAAAAGGATTGTGATAAGTATATATATATTTTTAATATACGTATATCGATATTATAATTTGGAGTATTACTAATTCTTCCATTAAGATATATATATAGATAGTTGGGATATGTAAATTATTTTCCCTCAATCTCGGTCACTTTTCCAAGTTTCTTGGTTGTTACTATTTTTAAGGAAGACTAGTTTCTTTTTAATTCAAATTACAGATTTGGTTTACCACTCATGATCCCATAATTCCATAATTTTCGCAAGTCTACCTTATTTTAATTATCGGCCTTTTCACAAAATAATCACATAAGAGAAAACTCTTCTCTCACAGCCCATATCTTACAAAAATAATTTACGTTTCTCTAGAATCAGAAAGTTGCCGTGCACTTCTTCTTTGCGAGACTGATCTACACTTCCGGCTAATAGAGTAACCGCTTCTTTCTTTCAGTAACTTTTATTTTATTTTATATTTCTCAAATTACTAGTTATCTGCATAGCGATATACTCTGTCTTCCATTGATTTATACTACAAAATTTTTATACATGTTCAAAAGTAGATTTTCTTAATTATATCAATCTACTGTATTTATTAGTCTAAATTAGCCCGTGACTATTTTAGTACCACTAAATTTAATTCCAAGCTTTTGAATGTATAAGGCCCAAGTGTTGTCGATAGTTCCAAAATTTACATGTTCTGAAGATGTACTTTGAATTGCAATATCCTATTTAAATATGCATAAACCATATGCTTTGAACTATGGTTTCAATGTTTAGCCAATGCCAAGTACCTTAAATTTGTTGCCTCAACCCCAAGTTTATTAATATTATTTTGAATCTTTACACTGATCCTTTAATCTTTCAATGACCAAAGAACAATTTTTGCATTTCCAAAATTATGATTTTAAAGGGGCGTCAATCCAGTAGATATTGGTATTAATTTTATTATAATATTATGAATTAATAAGATAATAATAATATTAAAACATGTTATTTATTTATTGTTAGGTGACGTGAGACTCTCGCATTAATTCTTACAAGGATAACCAAAGACTTAAGGTGGGGTTTTCTTATTATTTGATTGGATACTTTGTCACCTTTAAATGTTCATTTGAGTGATATTGTTACTTGCTACATGATTTTCAAGTTAATCGTTAACGCATGTTATGACTTTACAAGTTATTCATTAACGCATGTTTTATTTCGCGGGAAACCGTGCATCGTTGGTTCAGCCAGCGCATCGTTGGTATAGCCAGCGCATCATTGGTATAGCCAATGAAAAATAAATATTTTATTCGCGGGATACCGTGCATCGTTGGTTCAGCCAGCGCATCGTTGGTATAGCCAGCGCATCATTGGTATAGCCAATGAAAAATAAGTGTTTTAATATGCATGTTTATGAGTTGATGGTTTTATTCATATGTTATATTTAACTGTGACAAAAGAATCCCACTGAGCTAGTTGTTTGCTCACCCCAATCTATTTAATATTTTCAGATTGACGGAGTTGTAGCGGAGGGACGGTGATTGTGGATGTCTTGCCATGCAAAGTTTTCTCTATACTATTTTGTTTAGTCACATCTTGAGTTAAACACATTCTTACACATTCTTAATTAACGTGCTGCATTATTTTCTTATGAAACAAATGTTTGAGTCTTGTCCTTTGAGTTTAATTTTAATATGAATTTCTTAAATGTTTTTGAGCATTAACTTACCAATTTAATTCCGCTGCTAAATTTTATAAAATATGCATGTTTTTAGTCCAATTGCTAGATTATATAGTGTTTTCATCTAGGCCCCTAAAATCGGGATGTGACAAAATGCATCTCTTCTTTGGGCCTCGACGATCCTTTCTCGTAATGTCGGCTTCATTACTAAGGTCGCTATAATGTGTTTGGTAGTTGTAGGCGGCATCGTGATTTCTAACTTCATCTTGCTAAACTCTTCCACCAACTTCTCCTAAGTAGTCAACATGTAAGTTACGCTTCCATTGCCTTTACGACTCAGAGCATCAGCGACCACGTTAGCTTTTCCGGGATGGTACAAGATAGAACAATCATAATCCTTAACTAGTTCCAACCATCTCCTTTGTCTCATATTCAACTCTTTTTGCTCAAACAGGTATTTGAGGCTCTTGTGATCAGAGTAGATCTCACATCTCCCACCGTAAAGGTAATGACGCCAAATTTTCAAGGCATGAACAACGGCGACAAGTTCCAAATCGTGTGTTGGGTAATTCTGCTCATGGACCTTTAATTGTCTTGAGGCATAGGCTATCACCCTTTGTTGGTCCCAAGTTGAGTTAATAATATTGAGTAAGCTAGTAAAAGTCTAGAGGGGAGGGGTGAATAGACTTTTAAAAATCTTTCAATATATCAGAATACGTAATGCGGAATTAATCAAAGTAACAATGAGCCCAATCAAGTTTATACTCAACTTATATTCGAAATTCGAACTTCTGTATGAATACTCTACTTGTCTTGTTCAGATATGCAATTCAATCAATTAAGCAATTAAACAAACAATAAAGTAAATCAACACACAACGATTTATAGTGGTTCGACAACTTGTCTACATCCACTCTCACAACTCCAGTCGTGAAATTCTTATTACTCTTCCAATCGAGTAGTCTTGTGGTTTTAAGTCCCAAGAAATAAGACTTTGATCTTATCGATAACACTTCCAAGTGCTTCTTCGATCTACACTAGCTATATACAAGTAACTAGCGACTTGAAACAAAAACGTAAAAATAAACTTCTTTATTCAGCAGTAGCCTTCTGGTTTCTTCACTTGTCTTCTGGCTTCTTTCTGAATTTCAAACTCTAAGAGTGTTTTGCTTCGAATATCTCTTCACTTGAATATTGAATGTAGAATATCAATGCATCAGTGTATCAGTAGTCTTCAATCGTTGAATACCATGGGGTATTTATAAGCTTCCAATCTTCAAGAACTTTCTGTTATGTAACTACCTTTTCTTGAAAACTAACTCATAACTGTTTATCTTTATCCATCCACACGGTTCTTCAGTTAATTAGTTATTCTTTAACTAACTCTTCAATCCTTATCTTCAATACGCGCTTTTGTAACTAACTTCTATCTTCTTGTCTTGTCTTGTTGCGCACCTGTCTTGTCTCCACTTGACTTGTCTTGCGCAGGTCTTCTTCTGTAGACTTCGAAACATAGAACACTAACCTATCTAGTCCTATAATCTAATCTTAACAAGACTATTACATTACTTTAAGCTTTATAATTCAGCTTAGTCACCTTAAGAACTATACAATGAATATGAACTTACACTGAAATAATAACAAGTTTCTATACATCTCGAATAGCTCAGTATAAATCCTAACAATTATAACACTTATAAAACGTACTTGTCTTTTAAACAACTTAAACTTTTCTTTCAAAACAATACTTGTCTTATGAACTAGTACTTGTCTTGTGAACTCTACTGATCTGTTCAAGACGACTTCATAACTAGACTAGATCAGTCAACACTTAGAAAATATTCAAGTCTACTTTTTGGCTTATCAAAACTAATCTTATCTTTTCATCATTTAGGACTTGTCTTAGGATTCATATCCCAACAATTTCCCCCTTTTTGATGAAGCCAAAACTGCTTGAATCTTTTCACAATAGTAGACTAGTTAAGTAGTTATCTTGTCTTAATCATCAAAATAGTACTTATCTTTTCATTCATTCACGTAAGATCAGTAGATTACACATACCAAATCAAAACAAACAAAACTAAGTAAAGAAATTACACTTAGTCAGTGATGTTACCTCCTTCTTGATTAGGAACACCAAAAGCAACGAGTAATCTTCTGTGAATCACTGAAGTATGTTCTTCATTATCGATCTTCTCTTTATCCAGCAACTTTTCTTCAAATTTCTTGATATGATTGAAATCGATCCTCTTTCTTGAACTCAGCATAGGAGTAGTCCATTTCGGAAAGATAGGCACCAAAATGTTAAAGTTTACAGCAGCAGCTATTCTCATAATCAAGTTCCAAAGCATCTGGTCTTGAACTTCCATAAATTTATCAAATACAACATAAAGTTCTTCAGAGCTATCTGCATCTCCAAACTTACGAACTATCAAGTGATCTAAATCCCGTTGCAACTTGTCTTTGAACCAATCTTCACGATGTTCATTGTCAATGAAGTTTTCAATGTATGCGTCTTCAACTAGATCTGGATTCGCTTTCAACTTCTGCAACCTTCTAATATGCTTGCCAACTTTCTTCTTACTAGCATAGTGAGATTCATCAACAATCTTCTCATCTATCTTCAGCTTCTTCACGATTGCAGTTTCATCGTCTTTAGAAACTTCAACCATAAGCTTTCTTTTGACTTGTCTGGTCTGAACCTCAGGAGAAGCAACACCTTTGCCTTTCACTTGTCTCATCTGCTCTTCTGCCTTTGCTTGCTCAAGATCAGCTTTCTTGACTAGCCTTCCTCTCTTGGGCCTTCTCAACTCTTCTATTGCAGACGTAACAGCCTTAACTTCAGGTTCAGCACTAGACTTTTCCTCAACAATAACTCTACTTGTCTCTTCCCCCTTTTTGGCTTCATCACTTGCCTTAAGAGTGAATAGACTAGTAAAGCGAGTCATTTATTCTTTCAAAGCTTCCTTCATGGCTTCAACAGCTAACTCAATCTGCCTCTGATGCGTCTTGTCATGACTCATCTTGTCAAGACAATCAGCAGTAGATTCTAATTTCTTTGAATTTATGATCAGTTCATCATTGAAATGAGTAGCAGTCTGTCTGAGCAACCTGTTCTGTTCAGTCAGTTCAGTAAGAACAGCTCTTGAACGCACCAACTGGTCTTGTGCTTCACGCCTCTGCTCATCAGCTATTTCAATTTTTACGCGATAGAGTCTTTCCATCTTGCTTGACTCTTCAGCTAGCGATCTAGCAAAATTGATCGAACGCTTCTCTGAGTAGTCAATTTGCCTTTTCAAGAACTCTTCGATTTGATCATACATCTCTTGTCGAAAAGTTGAGTCCATCTTGTTGACTTCACCAACTATCAATTCTCTGGAACTGTCTACAAGAGACTGATTCTGTTCCACAAGAACTTCTTTCAGCTTTGAATTTAAGAACTCATCAATAGACGACTGAACTACTTCCTTCAAGTCCGTCTTCAACTCATCTAGACAACCATCAGGAAATACTTGAGTAGACTGAGTTCTAATAACAACATCCTCTTGATCTTTCATAACTATCTCATCTTCATTAAAAATGAAAGCTTCAACGAACTCATCATCTTCTTCACCAAGTATGACCAAGTCGTCTTCTGATTCAGCACTTTCAGCAGCTTCTTCAAGATGATCAGTCTGAATACCAACATCAATCAACTCAGCTTTCAACTCTTCTTCCAGCAGATCGGTTTGAACTCCAACTTCAAACTTGTCTTGAGGAGTCAAAACATCGTCTGAAATGCTTAACATCCTTTTTACCAACGCAGTTAAGGCATGAGCTGGGAACAATTCTGAGTGGTCTTTGACTCCACTGTTCTCCTTCTGTTCCATCTCCCAATCCTAAAAATTGGAGATTCCGCCCATTCCTTTGATGACTTCCAATAGATCCTCCGTCGGGGCCTTTTTCAATGCAACCCACGTGCATATCCTCAGGAGTTTCTCATATTGCTCAGAAGATGAGTCGATCTCAACTGACGGGAGCATCTTCCTCAGATTGTTACTAACTTTCGTTCACAATCTCTTCTCCCTTAAACACGTCGGATAGTAAACCAGGGATTCAAATCTAATTTCAGAAGGGGTCTGAGCAAGTGGGGTCCTTGTCTCAGTTGTTGCAGTGGCAACTAGTGGAGTTTCTGAAATTGATGGGTTAATAGGTTCAACATTTTCTGTTGAGGTTGAGGGAATTTGGGTTATGGTTTCTGTGGGATTTGATGTGGCTAGGTTTGGTTTGACAACTGTAGGAGTATCAGTTGTGTCAAATATAGTAGTATCTTGGGTTATGTTGGCTCTTAGTGGCTGCACTGCCAACACTGATGAGGTTTTGGGTACAGGCTTGGCACGAGATCGTAGTGATCTTGCCTTGGTTTTGACAGGTAGAGAGAGAGGAATTAAAAGAGTACGAGAAGATGTACCAACCTTTTAAGCAGTCGACTTGTCTGGTGAGGGACTCGACTCGACTCTCACCAGTCGATAGACTTGAAGATCCTCCTCTTCTTCCTTAGACTCCTTGTCAGAATGAGTCTCTTCTGAATCCTCTACAGCCCTGAACATTGCCTCCTCTGGCACATACTGAACTAGTCTTCCACTAGTTCCAGCTTCAGCCACCTCTTCAGAATCTTCATCTTCATCCGACTCGTCTTCCTCAGAAACTAGACGAGGCAGCTTCAAACATGGCGTCTTGAGGATTGATTTGAACTTGTCTGGGGGCAGCAGTTCTTCCAGCAGCTTGCTTCGCAAGAGCCTCCTTCTTCAGATAGTGTTTCAAGGCATGGAACGGCTTGCCTTTACTCCAACTAGTCTTGTTTGGCAGTAAGATGGGTAGCAAAATGCTAAGCTTGTTGCCAAAACTTACAGCAGCAGATACAACCCAGTTGACTGTACTGGTGTCAACTTGCACATTCTTCTTGAAATACATTACTCTATCCAAGAAGAGTTTGGTCCAATTCCCTTCTGTGATGCCATCATGAATCACGGCCGTCACTCTTGCCTTTTGAAGAGTCACAGAGTCATAACTCCCAGTAACTCCGAGCAGCATCTTTGAAGAAATATCCAACAGTCAAGCAATTGATTCTTCTTGACAGCAGGAATTTTTCCATCTCGATTCAACTTGAGTTTCTTTCCACAAAAGATACTCAGATACCTCAGCTCTTGACCTTCAGCATACCTTTCAATGTCAATCGATCCGGACGGTAGCTTCAAAGATTCGGTCAAAAATTCTCGAGAGACTTCAACTCGCCTTCCACCAACAAAGGCTTCAATGGCATCTTCTAGTCGAGTAGCTGTGGCATAAAACTCTAGCACTTCTTCCTCTAGCACCACCTCTGGGAATGCCTCCAAGTAGGGTCTCAAACCACATCTCCAACACTTTGTTAGGATCTCTTTGTTGTCATCTGTGTGATTTCCTTTGAAAAACACCGATCCTTCCACATGCACCTTGCCTTCCGTGGTATACTTCCCTAAATTGAATCTTGCCTGCATGTTAATGCGAACATTGAACATCGAGACAATCGACATAGTAGGAGAGTTATGTGATAGTCAAGCAGTTAAGAATATTGAATGCTTGAAAGTAAAAAGTTATGAGAACGTGAGAAAAGAAGAGTGAAACAGTTGGGTTTTAATAAACCTTGAGTTTTAAAACAATGGCCTACATCGAGAGGTTTGATCCAACGGTTTGATATGAAAGTCTTTTGAAATTCAGTTACGGAATCGAGAATATTACGTGATTTGATATTGTAAAATTTGAAATCTGCCCTTTCTATTGGTTAAGACAGAGAAGTGTACTTATTTGACCTAGCGTAGTAGAAATTAGGCGCGAACTGGGTGTATACACCTCATTAAAGGGAGTGTATAAATCCAATTCTAGGTTTTTCAAAATTTCGCATTATCAAATTACATTTATATCCTTAATTCGTACTGTTTAAACACTTAGAGTATTTAAATCATAAGAATACTTATCTTGTCTGTTCGAGTCTATCCAGAATAGACGAGTAGACTAAAGCGCACCAGACGAGTTCCCCCTTCGACTGTGCTTGTCTATTTTGAATGTCGAATGACTTTTTGTACCTGTCTTATCTTGTGCGACGTATGAGTGTAGGTACAAGTAGAGTAAAATAATTAAGATGAATATCAATCTAGTATAGTAATCAAGGTTTCGAACAAGATGACTTTTAACAAACTTAAGAGTCAACATAAGGATATTTATGAAATCATAGATTCCCCCTTAAATGTTTATTCCCTTAGTATTACCCTCAGCTTTACCAGCTTCCTCATCGGGTTGTTTGGTCATCGTGTTTGACCTTGTTTACCTGTCTGTTGGATGAGTAGATGAGTGCTCTGCCTTTTATGGTAACTTGTGTATTGCTCCTTTCTTCTTAGGGATGTACCTGTTTGGTTAGTACATTGCTACATACTAGTAGGGTCTAGATTAATTAGTCCTAGACTAATGCATAATTCACGAAATCGAGCCTCAGGTAATGGTTTTGTGAAAATATCAGCTCTTTGATAATCAGTGTGGATCTTGACAATGGACTGATTCTTCTCAACTTGAATCTTCTTCAACAGATCAGGTAGGAGTGTTTGTGTATCACTCTTCTTGTGTAAGAAGACTACCCAAATGAACTTAGAATAGTTGTCTACCACAACAAGTGTGTACCTTCTACCGTTCAAAGTTGGAGGAGTAATTGGGCCATGTAAGTCTATATGTAGAAGTCCATGTATATCTGTTGGAGGAAATGAAGTATCTAAACCAGGCCCAATCCCTAATGGCCACAACAATGAGTGAGCTAAAACCCCAGTGCTTTGATGCTGCCAAAAAGGGGGAAAGGGAAAGAGCTAGAGCAAAAGGTGCCTTGGTGATTGGAAGCCCAGACAAGGGAAAAGACAAAGTTGCTGAAGGAAAAGGAAAAGAACCAACAGTACTGAACTTGGAAGAATTGGATGAAGAAGAACAACTAGCACTTGCCTTGAAAAATTCAATGGCCTCAGCTAAAGAGGAAAGAATGAGGTTACAGCAGAGACCAGGTCGTGAGGTGTCTGGTTTGGACGAAGATGTTGAAAGTGTCCAAACTAGAGGAAAGATCAAGAGGGCAAAAGGAAAGAAAAGACAAGCTGAGACATTTACTGACTTTCCTAACAGCCTTGATCTTCCACCTGAATTCAGAATTGATGATGATGAGCCTACATCAAAGAAGGCCAAAGCTGCTGAAGAGCCCAAAACTGCTGAAAAAGACAAGTCTTCTGAAATGGTCAACATTGCTGAAGGTGCCAAAGTTACTGAAGATGTGGAAGCATTATATGAAGAAGGCTTTGGACCTGGACCAAAGAAGACAAAGATTGTGGTACTCAATGATCCATCAAAGTTGTTTCATGAATGGTATGGCAAAGACCCTGAAACACAACAGAAACTGGCCATGATGAGGGCCCAAGAAAAGATGGATTTGATGGATGAAGCACAAAGAGCAAGAGATAAGAGAAGAGCAAACTTCCAGAAACCAAGAAGAATGAGAGCAACTTACAGCAAGATGAAGCCTCAGCTACTAGTCCCAATGGACACCAAATATCCACACTTGGATAAATGGGTGCCAATTCAGCTGAATGATACATGGGAAGAGGCTAAAAGGGAGTTTGTCTATGACTATTATGTCATTGACAGATGGAATGGAGGAGATGCCAATTCCTCCTTTGCTGAGTTCATGATAGAGTATTACAGAGAATTGTATCAACAATTACTTGCAGCTGCTGATATTGCAAGAATCGAACTCAATGCTCCCAAGCCTATCATTTACATGCCTCCAAAGCTTGATGGATGGATTGACCAAGCAAGGATCCTGAGGGAGTTCACAGAGATTCTTAAACTGTACAAAATGACCCTTGGACCCAAATGAACCAACCAGGAAGCCATGGAACTCAAGAAGAGAGTATGGGCACAATATGGGATGGTGCCACCTAAAGAAGATGATCTCTGAAATGGCTAAGTCTTCCTGACTCTTATATGCTGAAATGGATAAAAACTTAAGTTGGTTGCTAACTTGTGTTTTGGTCAACTATTCTGAAGATGCTCAAGTTGCTGATATGATTTGCTCTAATACCTAAATGCTGAATGATTTAAGAGTATATCATACTTTTGTAGTAAATGTGTGCTTATTTGTAATGTTTCTCATGCTCTGATATGTTTTTAGTTCAAACTATCAACATGCTGTAATAATTCTCATTTGAATGATAGTTGAACATATTTTGAATCTAGAAAAACAAATCTCTCTATGCCTATTCTTGAAACCTATTTGCAACATGAATGGTGAGTACACTAACACATTTTCTTTCAGGGAAATTGACCTCAGTCATGTCTTCTGAAGATAAATGTAATAGGTGTAGTCAAGTCACTTTTGCATAAAATGTATAGGTTTTGGCATCATCAAAAAGGGGGAAATTGTTGGGAATAAAATGACATATGTTTTTATTAAATACCAAAACCCCCTGAGACATGCCTAAGTCAAGATGATTGTGTTCTAAGAGTGTTAGAACACATAGCATAAGGCTAGATGAGAAGCTGATATGTTAGGCAGCTCTTAGATGATTAGATGCACAATGTGAGGGGGAACATATGGTTTGAAGATTATCAAGATCAAGTCCCCTCAAGGCTCAATTCTGGAACAATCACTAAGGCCAAGCATACTCTATAGAAAACCAAATGTTCTGATCAGGAGAGTTGTCTAGAGAGGTTATCTCTATGCAAGAACAAGGTTGTAAAGCTCAAAAGGACAAGTTTACTCAAATGCTCTGATCAGGAGAGTTGTCCAAAGAGGTTGACTCTGTGCAAAAACAAAAGCTCTGAAGCTCAAAGGCCAGGTATGCTGATTAGGAGAGTTGTCCAGAAGAGTTGTCTCAGCAAAATTGAACCAGAACAAATGTTCTGAAGCTTGAAGGTCAACTATGCTGAAGAGAAGAAGACAACTACACCCTAAAAGACTTCATTGTATCATTTCCAAGTGAAGCAAAGGGAAAGAGCCAAGTCATCTGAAGAAGAGCAAGCCAACTATGCTGATATGCAAAGTCTGCTGATAGTGATAAGGAGAGTTGTCCATTTGATAAGGAATGTTGTCCTATCATTGGATCAATCTTCAGAAGCCATGTCCAAGTCTTAACAAGAAGTCAAACATTGGGAAAGGTGCTGCAGAATGAAGACAAAGTCTTAACAGCCGTTTATTACCCAAATGAGGACATGTCACTATCAAGAATCTGTCTTCCAGTTTGAAGAACACAAGGAAGACATTTATAGCAATTTGGGGCTGCCTCTCCAACGGGCAAATCCTCAAATTTGTCTATAAATACAGAAGTGTGAAGACCATTTGAAAGCATCCAACAGACCTCAACAGAATCCAACTACACAAGTATTCTGAAGCTCATAGAACATTCAAGCTTTCAAAGAGACTATCTTAGTCTTCAAACACTTCTTCTAAGCTGAACTTACTGTATATCCATACAAAGCTTAGAGAGATATCCTAATCCTTATACACTGATCTTCATTGTAAAGGATATCTCATTAGTTGGAACCTTACTTCAACCCTTACCCCTTTCAAGTGAGAAAGTGAGAAGGTTGTAGTAGTAGAAGTGGTAGGAGCTGACTGTTGAGAGAAGAACAGTTCAGTTCTGAGTTGAGAAGAGGGTACTAGGACTCTAGACATCCTAGGGATCAATTCACCAAGGAGTGGTGTTCTTGATCAAGTGCACCTTGGCACTATAAAACAAGTTAATTCCAAGAGTGAAGGAATTATCCTGTTCAATCAGGGAAAGTGGATGTAGGAGCTTGAGTCTCTGAACCACTATAAACTCTTGTGTTGATCTGCTTTACAAGTACTTTCATACATTCAACACTGCACACAAAACTGATCTTTCAAAGAACCTATATTCAAAGACTGTGCAAAAACTGTATTGGACAAGTTCCCTGAAACTAAACTGGATTGCATTGAATTGACTAAGTGATTTCAGAAACTAAAGGAGTCTAAACTTAAAGGGCAACCACTATTCCGCACATATAACTCCCCTAGATAGTTATTCAACTAAGTACTCAATAGTACTTAGTAGTTTGATTATCTTAGAAGAGTTAATCATCTTCAGCAGAGTTGTCCAAGACAACCTTGCTGAGCTCTGGTTTGATCAAAAGTTTCAAAGAATTGCATACAAGTGTATTCCCCCCCCCCCATACACTTGTTATATACTCCTTTCAGGACCAACATTCTGCCTCATTTCTTCTGAGGTTAGTTCTGACCTTGGTTTCTTGACGAGAGTACCCACGGGTTGGTCCTTGTAGAGGGCAGCAGTATTGGGGATCATGGTCACGATTGGACCTTCAGTGATGACGGAGATCATTAAGTCGTGAGTGGAACTGAAGATGGCCTCCATCCTCAGCTTCCAGTAGTCATAGTCCTGAACCTGGAACTTAGGTAACTTGTTAGCACTAATTTCGAGCGACATGATTCAAGAAGATACGTATACCACAGTATAGTATCAAGAAACAGATATTTTCAAGAATAGCGATAAAGAACACTTAAGAGCACGTACAATCACGGACCAAGACTTTCACCCAAGTCTTGAGTTGGTTATCAAGAAACAGCAGTTCGTAAACTACTGCTCTGATACCACTTGTAGGTCCCAAGTTGAGTTTAATAACGAGTAAGCTAGTGAAAATGTCTAGAGGGGGGTGAATAGACTTTTCAAAAATCTTTCGATATATCAAAGTACAATGCGGAAATCAGAATATAACAATGAGCCCAATTTAGTTTATACTCAACTTATTTCGAGAACTCTGTTTTTAATGTTTTTACTCAACTAATCTTGTTCAGTTATGTAATTCAATTAATCAAACAATCAAATAAAACAGTAAAGTAAATCAAACAAGAGATTTATAGTGGTTCGACAACTTGTCTACATCCACTCTCACAAACCCAGTTGTGATATTCTTATTAACTCGTCTAATGGAGTAATGTGTTGTTGTAGCTTTAAGTCCCAAGAAATAAGACTTAGATCTTCTTGAAAACACTACCAAGTGCCTCTTCGATCTAACTAGCTATTTTACAAGTAACTAGCAGCTTGAAAACAAAAACATAAAAGTAAACTTCTCTGTCTTCAGTAGTAGCCTTCTTGTTCTTCACTTGTCTTCTGGCTTCTTTCTGAACTTTAACTCTGAGAGTAATTTACTTCTTTGAATCTTCAATAACGCTTCAATATACAGTAGTATGAGTAGTCTCTAATCGATCAATACCTTGCGGTATTTATAGACTTTAATTTCAAGAACTTTCAGTTGTGTAACAACTTTTTCTTGAAAACTAACTTGTAACTTCCAAACTTCATTCTTCCATGCGTAGAAGCAGTTAATTAGTTATTCCTTAACTAACTCTTCAATCCGTATCTTTAACACGCGTTTTTGTAACTAACTTCAAGTTGACCTGTCTTGTTGTCTTGCGTACTTGTCTTGTCTTCTCCAGTAGTAGACTTCTTCTTCAGGTTTCATCACAGAACTAATCTAGTCCTATTATCTAATCCTAACAAGACTATTACATTACATTAAGCTCTTCTTATAAAGCTTAGTCAACTTAAAAATCTATACAATGAATATATCTATTATATACAAAAATCATGAGCTCTATACAATAATTATCATAGCTCAATAACAACCTAAACAGTTAATATAAACAAATACGAAGTACTTATAATTCATACTTATCTTTTAAAATTTAAACAATACTTGTCTTATGTGAACTCTACTGGTCTGTTCAAGATGACTTCTCTTAACTAGACTAGATCAGTCAACACTTAGAAAATATTCAAACCACTTTTGGCTTATCAAAACTTCATCTTTTATCTTTTATCATCATTTAGAACTTGTTCTAGGATTCATATCCCAACAATAGTCTTTATAAAACTTCTTATATCTACCATAGCGCTTGTTTAGCCTGTCGAACTTCCTAACCATAAGGTTCATCTAATCTTTCAGAACTAGATCAGACTTATCTAACTCGTCTCTTATGCTAGCAGGCTTGGACCTGTCTACTCTAGAGCTCTTAGACGTAGTAGACTTAAAAGCAACATTCTTCGACACGACTTTCTCCCTATCACTACTGGCAATGGGATCTTTCTCATCTAATTCGAACTCATGCGCCTTAAGGGTCTGGAACATGGTTTCTGAAGGCCACGAATCAATGTCTTGTGTGGATTTAATGATCATCTTGACCATTTTCCACCTTTCATCCAAAGCCTTCAAGATTCTCAGGTTAATCTCTCTTTCAGTATAAGTCTTTCCTAGTACTTCAAGATCATTCATGATTTTAGTAAATCGAGTATCCAGTTCATCAATTGATTCACCTGACTTCATCTTAAATGTCTCAAACCTTTGGACAGCTGTGGACCGTTTGCTTTCTTTGATCAGCGTAGTGCCTTCACAAAGAACAGCCAGTTTGTCCCACATTTGCTTGGTAGTCTTACATTTTAACACTTTGCCAAGATACTCGTTTGGCAAGGTATGTAAAATATAATTCTTAGCAAGACTATCCAAATTGTTTTGACGCATTTCTTTAGAAGTCAATTCTGACCTTGGTTTAACAATCAGCTCGCCAACGGCTTTAGTTGGGTCCAGAGTAGCAGTGTTTTTGATCATGGTAACGACTGGTCCTTCTTTAATCACGGAGACCATCAGATCATGAGTTGAGCTAAAAATGGCTTCCATCCTCAACTTCCAGTAGTCGTAGTCCTGAACAGAGAACTTGGGAAGTTTGTTAGCACTTATCTCAAGAGACATGATTTAGCAGTTGATCAGATAGGATAATAGCAAGAAATCAAGATATAGATATATCAAGAAAGTGTGATATGAATCAGAACAAATATGAACCAAGACTTCACCCAAAGTTTTAAAATGTTATCAAGAAACAGCAGTTCGAAAACTACTGCTCTGATACCACTTGTTGGTCCCAAGTTGAGTTAATAATATTGAGTAAGCTAGTAAAAGTCTAGAGGGGAGGGGTGAATAGACTTTTAAAAATCTTTCAATATATCAGAATACGTAATGCGGAATTAATCAAAGTAACAATGAGCCCAATCAAGTTTATACTCAACTTATATTCGAAATTCGAACTTCTGTATGAGTACTCTACTTGTCTTGTTCAGATATGCAATTCAATCAATTAAGCAATTAAACAAACAGTAAAGTAAATCAACACACAACGATTTATAGTGGTTCGACAACTTGTCTACATCCACTCTCACAACTCCAGTCGTGAAATTCTTATTACTCTTCCAATCGAGTAGTCTTGTGGTTTTAAGTCCCAAGAAATAAGACTTCGATCTTATCGATAACACTTTCAAGTGCTTCTTCGATCTAGACTAGCTAAATACAAGTAACTAGCGACTTGAAACAAAAACGTAAAAGTAAACTTCTCTATTCAGTAGTAGCCTTCTGGTTTCTTCACTTGTCTTCTGGCTTTTTTCTGAATTTCAAACTCTGAGAGTGTTTTGCTTCGAATATCTCTTCACTTGAATATTGAATGTAGAATATCAATGCATCAGTGTATCAGTAGTCTTCAATCGTTGAATACCATGGGGTATTTATAAGCTTCTAATCTTCAAGAACTTTTTGTTATGTAACTACCTTTTCTTGAAAACTAACTCATAACTGTTTATCTTTATCCATCCACGCGGTTCTTCAGTTAATTAGTTATTCTTTAACTAACTCTTCAATCCTTATCTTCAATACGCGCTTTTGTAACTAACTTCTATCTTCTTGTCTTGTCTTGTTGCGCACCTGTCTTGTCTCCACTTGACTTGTCTTGCGCAGGTCTTCTTCTGTAGACTTCGAAACATAGAACACTAACCTATCTAGTCCTATAATCTAATCTTAACAAGACTATTACATTACTTTAAGCTTTATAATTCAGCTTAGTCACCTTAAGAACTATACAATGAATATGAACTTAAACTGAAATAATAACGAGCTTCTATACATCTCGAATAGCTCAGTATAAATCCTAACAATTATAACACTTATAAAACGTACTTGTCTTTTAAATAACTTAAACTTTTCTTTCAAAACAATACTTGTCTTATGAACTAGTACTTGTCTTGTGAACTAGTACTTGTCTTGTGAACTCTACTGATCTGTTCAAGACGACTTCATAACTAGACTAGATCAGTCAACGCTTAGAAGTTATTCAAGTCTTATTTTTGGCTTATCAAAACTAATCTTATCTTTTCATCATTTAGGACTTGTCTTAGGATTCATATCCCAACACCCTTCCATGTTGCATCAAAACACATCCAAGCCCATGTTTAGATGCATCACTATAGATGACGAATCCTTCGGTACCATCGGGAATAGCTAGAACTGGTGCTGAAACCAACTTCCTTTTGGAAGCTCACTCCTTTCCGGGTAAGACGATTTAGGGGTACTGCGATCCTTTAAAAGTTCTCAATGGACCTTCGGTAGTACCCAGCCAAACCGAGAAAGCTACGAACCTCACTTACGTTAGTTGGCGCCTTCCAATTACTAACTGCATCCACCTTGGTTGGATCTACTTCAATACCTTTTGCTGACACTATATGCCCAAGAAAAACCACCTTGTCCAACCAAAATTCACACTTCTTAAACTTGGCAAAAAGTCTCTCATTCTGAAGTATCTCTAATGTGATCCTTAGGTGTTCCTCGTGTTGCCTCTTATCCCGAGAATAAACTAGTATATCGTCGATGAATACAATTACAAATCGATCAAGAAACGGATGGAAGACTCGATTCATGAGATCCATAAATACTGCGGGTGTATTGCTAAGCCCAAAAGGCATGACCACAAACTCGTAGTGCACATAACGCGTTCTGAAAGCAGTTTTGGGTATATCTTCTTTCTTGATCTTCACTTGGTGGTAACCCGATCGCAAGTCGATCTTGGAAAACACACTTGACCCTCTAAGTTGGTCGAATAGATCCTCAATCCGTGGAAGCGGGTACTTATTCTTTATCGTGAGCTTGTTCAATTCGCAGTAGTCTATGCACAAACGGAATGTCCCATCCTTCTTCTTGACAAACAACACTGGAGCTCCCCAGGGGGATACACTAGGTCACACAAATCCTTTACCAAGGAGCTCTTGTAGCTGGACTTTCAAATCCTGAAGTTCCTTGGGCGCCATTCTGTAAGGTGCCTTTGATACGGGTGCAGCTCCGGGGAGAAGGTCGTAAACTCCACTTGACGATTCGGAGGTAAGCCTGGCAAGTCTTCGGGGAAAAAATCCTTATATTCTCTCACTATTAGCACATCGTCCAATGATAACTCCAGTGGTTTGGTGCTCGTCACTTGCACCAAGAAAACTTGGACGCCTTCCTTTCTCATTAACTTAGCTTCCTTCATTGCGGATATAACTTGGGGCATAGACATAAATTTCACCCCAAAGAATGTAACCTCTTCCTCACCGGGTATCAAGAATGATATCTCTTTCTCGTGACACTTTATTGTAGCATGGTTGGTCTGGAGCCAATCCATGCCCAAAATTACAACAAAATCTTTCATATCGATGACGTGCAAATCGGACGATAAATCTTTATTTCCAAGGTCAACACTCACGTTCTTACACAGTTTATCCGTCATGATAACCCTATCAAAAGGTATACTAACTTCTATACTATAAGCTATAACAGTGAGGTCCTTGCCCCGTAAGTATACATCCAATTTTCGACCTTAGCCCTCTCTCAAAATGACGAGCTTTATTTTCTTCGAAGTCTACTATACGAGTGGCGTAGCGCGATAGTTGGGAGAATTTTTGTTTGTACTCCATCACCGTCATCGTCCCTTTCTTTAGCTATATGAATTTTGTCTCCTTCTTCTCACGATAAGAGCGAGCATGTAGTTTTATCTTCTTCTTTGAAATCATTCCAAGTCATGACTTCTATTTAAAAGGTGGAGTTTGTGTCCTTCGATAGGATTCCCTTAAAAAATTGGCATCCTCGGTCGGTTGGAAAATAGCACACGATACCTTTTGCCATCTCTGCATTTCATGCGGGTAAAGAGTCTCTCGAGCGCCCGAAGCCACTCCTCAGCCTCAGTTGGGTCTCCTTTTCCATCGAACGTCGGTGGTTGAAATCTTTGGAATTGATAAACGACAGAGTTGGTGTCCTCACGCGGGGGTTGAGGTGCAGGAGGTGCCTGAGCAACATTAAGGTATTGCGTCAACCCTTACTGCATGATTGGTATGATTGAATGGAATTGTGGCTGAATGGAATGAACTCGTGAATGGAATGAAAGGCGGAATGGAATGACAAAAGAATAGTCATTCTTATGATTTGTATGGATAAGGAATGAAATAGAAGTATTATATAAATTTATGGCTTTTAAAAATATAATGATTGGTTGGAAATACTAAATATATTTCAAACAATAATAATATTATTATTAATTTTAATTATGGAGTAGATCAATAATACTCATATATATGTTTTTATTATTTTTAAATTTTTAATAATAATATTATTATTAATATTTATTACTTTTATATATTTTTATTCCATATTATTTTTATATTTGTATTTAATAATAATATTTATTATTTTTTTATTTTTTTTATTATAATACTTTTATTATATTTAAATTATAATATTTTTATTAAATAATAATATTATTTTTTTATAATTATTTAAGATAATTAATATTATTATAAATTATTATTATTATTTTTATTTTTATTAATATGTTGTTTGTTATTTTTTGAAAATATAAAATAATGTTGTTATAATTAAAAAATAAGTTATGACATTTTTGTAAAATATGTTTTTTAAAAAACTCATTTCTAAAGATATAGGAATAGCTAAAACCATGGGGGTGAGATGAATCATTATTCCCTAACTTTGGGGAATGATCATTCCATTTTGAATGATCATTCCTAATATAAAAACATATCAATCGTGGCATTTGGAATAGAATCAAGAATGGTCATTCCATTCCCACGTCATTCATGCATACCAATCATAAATTGAGAAAATATTGGGGGTGGAATGTTAACGCCTGCAGCAGGCACTTCTAGAGCAACTTCAGTTTGTCTAGAATCTGAGGTCCTGTACGGGTGGTTCGTTTCGACGGGGGTGCCCTCGACGCGCCATAGTGGGTCTAGTTGTTCGAACTTAGGTAAATAAATAAATTAATTAAATGAAACCATATGAACTAGTCGATCTCCACTCAAGGACTTTCGGGCAGTCCTTAACATGTGTACCATTGTTTAATCCTAAGAGTAAGAGACAAAACTACACTTAAAATTGTCTCATTACCTAACTACCATCGAACAAAATGAGGTAAAAATAAAAGGTTCATAATGTCATAAGCTTCAAACTAAAAACGACTTTATATAACGTATAATGAGTCATATATATAAATCAAAACATAACATAATGCGTAATACAAACTTAGATAAATGTACCAAGTTGAAGCGGCGGACTGAAGCTGGTTGTGAGTCTCGTCTCGAAGTGCGATTCAATAACAACTTAAGATACTTATAATAATTTAAGCAAAAACACAAGTGAGCAAGTCTCCAGAAGGGTAGACCCGCTCTGATACCACACTGTAACGACCCCAAAATTTTAAAGAAATAAACATAGATTTTTAAAAAAAAAAAAAAAAATAGGGAGTAAGGGGGCATTACTACGCTTGAAAATAACCTAATAATTTAAATGAATGCAGCCATCCAAACCAAGGTGATCACCACCAAACCCTCAAAATAAGTTTGAAGGGACATCAGCGGAATTAAACTAGTAAGTAAGGTCCTTAAGAGTTTGCCTTACAATAAAATACTACAATTTCAAATAGTTAACCAAAATAGAATTTCAAGTTTCAAAAGACGTGAATTAAAGGGTTGCACTTTCGAGATCGAGCGCTCACATACACCTTCAATCCTCCCGAACATTCCCACCTGAAAGTGGAAGGGGTGAGCATTTGAAAAATACTCAGTGGGTTCACTCAAACACCCACTCGAATATCATACAATCTATCGTAATAAAGGTCAACCACGGGGATCAATGTATATAATAAACATAAATTTGAGATTCATTCCTCTCAATCATAGCATTAAGTCACATAGCGACAACTCAAATTACATCCTTCAAGTATCATCAATCATATGACAACCATGCACCACGTTCAACATCATGTTTTATATTAATAGATAGTGATAGTTATAATATAATACACGTAAGAGCACATCAATCTTGTTGGGGCACGCTTTACCCCGCTCGAGCATCTTGTTCGGGAGCTACCCGAATATGATCTTTCGATCAAATCTTCGAACGGTGTTACCCGTAATCTTATCATAGCTAGTACGGTTATTATCCGTATACCATACACTTTGCACGGTCTTAACCGTATATCATATATCTTCACATTTGAGACGTGCATGTATGAAAACATTCATGTAACATACTTCTTCACATATGGACATGCATAATCATAAGCATTTATGTATCCATAGAACATACTTAACACGGGTGAACATGCCCAATATCAAATATCCATAAAGCATATATTCCACAAGTGAACATGAACATATTTATACACAAATTCACATAGGACATTTAATACAATAAATCGCATGATATATAAAGTAGGCATTGTAAAAGTCAACGAGGGTTACCCCACCTATTAGCTTGGAAAGTTAAACGATATCCTCCCCTCCTAGTTCCAAGTCCTTTCCCGCTTCTCGTTCCTTAAATCCTACAATAATATTTCTACCACTTAGTCCTTAATTAAGATGAACAATAATTATAGTCTAAGTGTATGTGGTTGTGATAGTGCACTTAAAAGAAGTAGAAATGTTGGCCAAACATAGAAATTAAAGGATTTAGGAAAAAAAAAAGCATTCTCGTAAAAGTCTAAGGACTGAAATACAGCTTTAAATAACCTGGAAGTTCAATATTTTAATGAAAAATAGTAGGTTTCAAAATTTGGGATTAAATGCCACCGATTTCATTCAAAACGGATGAAAAACGAACATTTTATGTTCATTTGAAGTTCTATGGGCATTGTTGCAAATTTATGAAATATTTGTGGCTTTTCTTAAATAAAATAATGCATTTTCGTAAAAAATAAAAATGCATTGACAAGCTGGAAAAATATTTGGCTTGGGCCAAAATAAAAAACCGAAAAATAACGTTTTGACCTCAATATACAAATTTATCTACAAAACGCAACTCGTAGCTTTATACCTCAATATATTCAACCCCACAACTCATACCTCCACCACCTACCGGAAAAAGCTCCGGCAAGGTGGTCCACCAACAAAACAGGCGGCGCACCGACGGAGAGTCACCGGAAAACGGGAGAGAGAGACAGAGAGAGTATGAAAGAGAGAAGGAAAATAAAATAGATCTAAAAGTTTTCAAACACTTTGACTGGACATAACTGGAGTTGTATAACTTCGATTTAAAAACTAAAATATGTTCTGGAAAGCTTATGAAAACAGCTTTCAGACAAGACCAAAAACATCAAAATCAGACATTTGTACTAAAAGTTATGTCCTGAGGAAGATATTCCTATTATAAGGGTTTACACCCATCTTTGACCAGCCATAACTGGAGATCCAGAACTCCGATCGAGAATCGGAAAAGTGTTCCAGAAAGCTCTCGACGAGATCTTTCCAACAGTACTGTACGATCAATGATCAGACATTGAAAAGTTGTCCGGAACTTAGAAGGAAGTTGAAATGTGTGTGGGTAGACACGGGCGGTTTCTAACCGCCGAAACCGGCGGTTTCGGTTTTGAAACCGCACCGTAACCGTAATTTCACGGTTCGGTTACGGTTCCCCCAAAGTGGAACCGGCGGTTATTTATTTATTTTTAAATTTTTTTTAATATTTTTATATACAAATATTTAAATTTAATACTGAAATTAGATACATATAAATTAAATACTTAACATTTCACTTAAATCTTAACTTAATACACTTAAAAAAAATAACATTTAACATTTAGCCATTTAGGTTTAGGACTTTAGGCTAAACTTAAGTCTTAAACTCTTAAAAAACAAACTCAACAAAGTTACAACTTACAAAATACAACTTACAAGATAAAAATAAACTAAAACACTTCAAAGTTCAAATACTTAATTAGTAAAATTACTAATACTTAATTAGTAGAATCGAGGGGGAAGTCACAATGGACCGAATGCCTCCGGATGAACTTTTTCAATGTGTGACTTGAAAACTCCGTATCCTCCACCGCACTTAAATTTATATTTTTTTTGGCAATACTTGCAACAAACTTCACGTGAATTGTCTATTGGATTTGTATCACTCACGTGAAAGTGATTTAGCAAATTGGAGTGAGGAGGGTGAAAGTTTGGTTGAATTCGAGGCGGCGGTTGATTGACTTCTTCTTCATCACGTAACTCACGTTGACGTATGTTTGTAACTCCGGATGATCCTTGGGTTGCCATTTGAAAGAGAGTCTTGAGACTTGAGAGAATAAGAGAGAAATAGATAATTGATATAAGTTATAACTTATAAGAGAGTTGAGGTGTGAAAAATGAGAAGAGAAAATGGGGTATTTATAGGTGAAAAATTGGGCATTTTCGGATTTTAAAAAAAAAAAAAATTCGGCCAAACCGGCGGTTAATAATTCAAAAATCTGACCGTTGGCGATTCAACGGTCCAGATCTGTTGACCGTTTGAATCTCAACGGTCCAGATTAAAAGCGTTTTTAAATTAAAAAAAAAAATTACAACGGTAATAACCGGCGGTTAACCGCCGGTTCGGTTAAACCGCCGGTTTGGCCCGGTTTTCCCCAAATTTGAATTTTCTAGCCGTTGGAGATCAACGGTCCAGATCATCTGACCGTTGAATCTCAACGGCTACGATTGATCTGGCAGTCGGTTAACCGCAGGTCCGGTTATAACCGGGGGTTTGGCCGGAAATTTTTTTTTTTTTTTTAAATCCGAAAATATCCCATTTTTCACCTATAAATACCCCATTTTCTCTTCTCATTTTTCACACCTCAACTCTCAATCTCATCTCTTATCTCAATTCTCTATTCTCTCTTAATTCTTATTATCTCAAATTCTCAATTCTCTCAACACAAGTCTTCTCAAATTTTCAATTAATCAATTCTTTTCTCTAATTCTCTCAAATCTCAATTTACTAATATGTCTTCTTCAAGATCATCAAGAGGAAAGGCTATCGTATCTTCTTCACAACAACCTCGACGAAGACGCGTTCCATTGTTCAACGACGTCGATGAAGAAGATCAACATTTGCGTAGAATTCTTGGTGACGATATCATCGACCACATGAACGAAATTGCCACCGATGATGATGATGAAGAAGAGGTTGAACGTGGTCCAACTCAAGAAAGTGCAACCGAGTATCCACCACCTTCGGCGCCCTCAACCGAAATTCCACCTCCTACTTCTTCTTCACAAGCTCGAAGTTTTAAATCCGAAATTTTTGCACGTCACTTTAAAAAAGTTCCAACCGGTGAGGTCGATAGATTTATAATTCATTGTAATTATTGTCCAAAGGAGTATAAATTTAAAAAAGGAGGAGGATATGGTACCTTCAAGCTCCACCTGGAAAACCACCATCCGGATAAAATGGGAATTACAAAGAGCCAAACGCAACTACGAGGATTTACCGGGTTCTCCGGAGGAGGAGTTCAAGGTGAGGTAAGTAATCCGACTTCTCTTTTTAAATATGATCAAGCATATTTTAGAAAAATGTTAGCTAAAATGATAAGTGTTCAACATCTTCCTTATAGTTTTGTTGAAAATTTTGCTTTTAATGATTTGGTACAACTTTCACTACAACCAAGCATGAAAAAAATTTCTCGTTCTACGGTTACTCGTGATAATACTAATATTTTTGGTGAATATAAACTTGCTTTGATCAATACTTTTCGTTCACTTAAGAGTAAAGTTTATATTTGTTCCGATATTTGGAGTGATAATTTTCAAAAACATTCATATATGGGAGTTACTTGTCATTGGATTGATGATTCTTGGACATTAAACAAAATATTAATTGCTTATAGGGATTTTGATTGTGTGCACTCGGCCGATGCTATTAAAAAGAAAATTGTTGAAATTTTAAAATCTTATGGTTTAATTAACAAAAATTTTTCAATTGGTTTTGATAATGCTAGTGCTAATAATGTTAGTTGTTATACCTAGTCAAAGAGGTCAATCTTTGACAAGTCAATCCTAGTCACCAGCTTACGTGGCGAGGACCAGTCAACAAAGTCGTGCGACGACTAGTCAACAAGACCAAGAAAATGTAATAGATTTAATGTATTTAATATATTTAAGTGCTCGTCCAAAGATGTTGGCGAGCACGTGTCTTAGTTAGCTGCTCGCCCAAATGGGTGGCGAGCACTTTCCTATTCTTAGCAAGAGAAGTTAAGTGTTGAAGACTTGGGAGACAGCATGGAGCGTGGCGACCACACTCCTCGAAGGTCCTCCGGCGACCACCATGGCCCAGCTCCTCGGCATCTCGGCGAGGACGAGCACCTAAGGCGGTTTAGCATTAAATGCGCCATCAAATCACCTTTTCGGGCAGAAGTCAGGTCCAACGAGGGCGTGCCACGTGTAAAGGGCGGGCAGCCCCCAGAAACCACTATATAATGCCTAAAAGGGGCTCATTTGTAGACAAGTTACATTTTTCACACAATCACCCCAACCTAAAGCAATAAACACTCCCAAGCTCAAAGCTTTAGCTTCTCCAAGAAGCTACTTTTGGTGTTCTTCATTGTTCTTCATAAGATCATCACAAATCATCATAAATACTCCCTAAAACGCGTAATAACCCCCGTTTAATCATATATGTTTGTATCGTACTAAACACAGTCCACATTCGAGTCAACCCGTTTATAGTGCATACAACATTTGGCGCTAGAAGGAGGGGAATCTTTACGTGTTTATCATCAAAGTTTCGTCCGATCATCGAGCGATCGGTTAGCAAACTCCCTATTTTCAAGTTTTAATCGGTATATCTACCGTTTAAAGCATCATCTACGATCTTTAGTGTTCTTCGTGTTCTTGAACATTTTCAGTTTTCGTAGTATATTTTGGAGTTTGATCTCTTTGTATTTGTGTTTTCAAGCTTCTTTTGTTGTTACTTTGCTAAATCTAGTAGTTGTAATAGCACGTTCTTCTGCGTAAGAACTTTAATCTTTCGTTTTTTAGATCATTACTTTGTAATCTAAGAAGAGACACTCTTTAAACGATGTCTCAACATACGAATCTTAACGGAATCCCACCGCACGGAGGGAACGAGCACCCTCCGCCGCCGGTGGTTCCGATGGCAAACCCTTTTGCCAACTTGAACATGGGGGATATTCTGAATGATCCCCAGCATTTGAAAGACCTTTCGGACTACCTCCTGGAGAAGAGGAGGCAGAACGAGAAGGAAGAGCTTGAGAAGGCCAAAGATTAGGCTTTCGACGAAGCTCGCAAAAACAAGGGGCATGAGGATGACCGCTCCTATCACTCACACTCTGCTCGCCCCCGAGACAGAGGCAAAAACAAAGTTGACGAGCACTCCCACAATAGCCATACGGGAGACTCTCGACAAAGAAATTCGGTTTTCAACCGAATGGACGACAAAGATGGAAGGGCTCCTCGCCGAGTGCCTTTCAATGTGGACGGCCGACCAGAAAGGGCCGACCACCGGGATCGCGCTGACAAGAGAGATCAGGGCGACAGAGTCTCAGCTCTAGATTGAGTGGGACCAGGGAAGGGTTCGCGAGCTCCGGCAAAGAGTTATCGCGGCCACCACTCTGACAGGCACTCTCCCAGGCGATCACGTCATGATGATCGCCCGGCCGTATCCCATGGGAGTCGACGTGACGAGAACGTCGTCCCCCGAGCACAAACTGCCGAGGAGGGGCAAATCGCCCAATTCCTCGAAACACAAAAACTGATGAAATTAGAGATGGATGCTCTGCGAGCAGAGGTGGTCGCCTCGAAGCAAGGGGCCACTCCTTCAATCACTCTGCCCGCACCTCCACTGAGTGTTGCAATACTTACCGCCCCCATTCAAAGGAAGATCCAAATGCCCTCCATGGCGGCATATGATGGGATGTCCGACCCCAGAGTACACTTGTCCAAGTACTCCAACTATATGGCCTCAATCGAGGCAACGGACGCCACACAATGCAGAAATTTCTCCCTAACCTTGGGAGACCGGGCTCATCGTTGGTACACAACTTTGAGTGTCGGATCTATCACCTCGTTCCATGAGCTGGGACAATACTTTCTGACCTACTACGGGTCCATAGCAGCTCGCCCAGCCTCAAAGCAACCTTTGGCTAACGTTCGCCAATCTCTGAATGAGTCAGGCAAGGACTTCATCGAGCGCTTTGATAGGCTGGTGATCGATGGGGAGGCCGTAAACGATGAGACAAAGCTGATCTCGGCTGTTTCCGGTCTGAGAATAGGTACCAAGCTTTGGGAATCTATCCATCTTACTTTCCTAGTTTCTTATGCGGACTTCCGCACGAGGGCTGGGAACTTCATCCAAATGGAGGAAATCATGGACGCTGCTAAGGCTAACGAGCAGCCTGACACGTCCAAGAGGGTCTGGCCCAAGAAAAACACCAACACTAGGGAATCTTCCCAGCCCAAGAAAGCGACCACTCAAGCTGGCAGTGCTCGCCCAGCAAACTTCAGGCCTTTCGAGGAGTCTCCTGAGATTCTTCAATTCAGGGAAGCCCTCACGGTGGATCCTAGGGGCATCTACGACGCAATCAGGGGAAAGAATCTACTCCCCCAAGCAAAGCCAATGCATACGAGCGATGCAAATCTGGATGGTAGTAAGTTTTGCAACTACCACAACTCTGTCGGCCACCACACAAATGGATGCCGAGACTTGGTGAGAAATCTTTTCAAACTTTACAATGAGGGCAAGCTCACCCAATTCATCAAGTCCGGAGGTGGAAACGGCGACAACCGGGGCAAGAAGCGTCGCGACAACAGCGACGACCTGCGCCAACAACTGAATCGTCCCAAGCTAACTCCTCCCATGCCAAAGAATCCTGGTGGCGACATCGATAACGTGGGCGGATCCTGTAATGTGATAGAAGGCCCCTTGGAGGGGACTCAGTCCGGGACTGCTCTGTCTGTTCGCCGGGCCCAGAGCGAACAGCGAGCACTCAACAACGTGCACCAGGTGTACGTCGCTCCGACCGCCGAGAAGCCTCCTTCTCATCAAATCCTTTTTTCGGACGACGACCTGAACGGCGTGGTGCACCCAAACAATGATGCGTTGGTCATCACGGGGAAAATAATGGGAACCATCGTCCATCGAATGATGGTCGACACTGGGGCATACACCAACATCCTCTTCAAGCATACCTTGGATGCTCTTGGTGGATATGCAGATTACATCGAGCCTTGCGATGATATAATCGTAGGTTTCGGGGACACACGCAACCTTCCCATTGGGAAAATCAGACTGTCTCTGGAGTTGGCATCGTCAAACGAGCCTGAGATGCACCATACTAGGCAGCTCGACTTCTTGGTCATCGACATGCCTTCATCCTACAATGTGTTCCTCGGCCGACCTTTCTTTAACGAGTTCAAGGCGGCCGTTTCTACTTTTTATTACTGTGTAAAATTTCCAACCCCGGCGGGAGTTATAACCGTCAAGGGCGATCAGACGCGGGCGAGTGAGTGTCTCGTCCGTTTCGCAAAATGTCATTCTAAGGAAAGTGCTATGGTTGGAAAGTATATTGAGTGTCAAACACAAACAAAACAAATGAACTACTTGGAGGGTCTTCCTAGCAAGTACCGAAAGATTGAAGTTGGGGAGTGCAGTCGTAGTCCCGACGACCACCAAGTGGAGGCGAACGAGCACGCCTCCATGGAAGTGGACGACCACACCCCAATGGAAATCGATGAGCAGACAGATTTGGGCGACCAGATCCCCGACGACCAATCTCCAGAAAACTTTCCAGATCTGGAGCCTAGGTTAGGCTTTGAGCCAGAATTCAGAATTGAGGACCCTCGTTGGAAGGAGCCTAAAGAACGGGCGACTTCAGCGGAGGACCTTGAAACCATCCATTTAAATGAAGCTCGCCCCGAACTCGAAGTATTCATAGGTTCGAATTTACCAGAACATTTGCGATCGGACATGGTCGCATTTTTGAAAGAAAACATCGGTGCATTCGCCTGGTCGCACGAAGATATGGTGGGCATTCCCACGAATCATGCCTGCCACAGATTGAATATTGATCCAGCAAGGAGACCCATCACCCAAAAACGAAGAAAATTTGGGCCTGATAAAAGTGCGGCTTTGGCAGTCGAAATCAAGAAATTGATCGACAACAAATTAATCGAGAAAACTGGGACTGATCCTGAGTGGTTGGCAAATCCAGTGCTCGTCAAGAAAACGACCGGGTCGTGGAGATTGTGTATAGACTTCACAGATTTAAACGACGCCTGTCCGAAAGATCACTTTCCGATGCCCCACATTGATCACCTAGTAGATAATACAGCGGGGCACGAGATGTTAACTTTCATGATTGCCTTTGCAGGGTACCATCAGATTGCAATGCATCCCGACGACCAGCGACATACGGCCTTCATGACTGCGCTTGATATGTATAGCTGGAAGAGAATGCCTTTCGGTTTGAAAAACGCGGGGGCAACGTACCAAAGACTGGTAAACAAGATGTTTGAGAAACACATCGGCGAGATGGTGGAGGTCTATATCGACGACATCGTTGTCAAAAGCTTACGGAAAGAAGATCACCTACACCACCTTGCCATGACGTTCGATATCCTAAAAGAGTACAACATGAAGTTAAATCCAAAGAAATGCAGTTTTGGAGTTAGCTCAGGAAAATTTCTGGGGCACTTGGTTAGCCAGCGGGGCATCGAGGTGAATCCGAGTAAAATTCAAGCAGTCATCAATATGCAAAGCCCAAGAAACGTGAAAGAAGTACAGAGGTTGACAGGATGCCTTGCATCGCTGAATAGATTCATTGCACGAACGGGCGATCGTTGCAAACCTTTTTTCGACGCTCTGAAAAAAGGAAAGTTCGAGTGGACCGATGAGTGTGAGAAAGCTTTCGAAAAATTAAAGGAATATCTATCGGATCCGAAAGTCCTATCTAAGCCAGTCCCCGGCGAAATTTTGTATCTATACTTGGCGGCCACTGACTGTGCGATCAGATCAGTGCTCGTCCGAGCTGAGGGGAGCACACATCTGCCTATCTACTACGTAAGTCAAACACTGAGAGATGCGGAGTTGAGATACACTCCAATGGAAAAATTGGCGTACGCACTAGTCATGAGCGTCAGAAAATTAAGGCAATACCTGTTCGACCACGAGGTGGTCGTCCTCACCACTTTTCCTCTCCGACGAGCACTGCATCGTCCGGATACCACGGGAAGACTTCTGAAATGGTCGATGGAGATCGGGCAATTTGGTCTCACCTACGCACCCAGAACGGCAATCAAGGGACAAGTGCTGGCAGAATTCATTGTAGAGCTCACTTTCCCAGAGAAACTGGACGAGGGAATCGAACTTCCTTGGACACTGTTCGTCGATGGCTCGTCGACGAGCACCAAAGCAGGGGCAGGAGTTGTCCTCACCAGCCCAACTGGACAGACGTTTGCTTCGGCAATCGAATTCGAATATCGGGCGACTAACAACGAAGCAGAGTACGAGGCTCTGGTTGCAGGAATCAAGATGGCTATGGCCGTGGGCGCCAGAAAACTGAAATTTTTTTCTGACTCTCAGCTGGTTGTATGTCAAATCACGGGCGACTACGAGGCTCGCGGCGATCAAATGATAAAGTATCAAGACCTAGTGAAAGGATTACTCGAGCAATTTGATCAATTCCACATCGAGCAAATCCCTAGGGAGGAAAATACGCAAGCAGATGCGTTAGCTCGGCTGGCCACTTCAGAGGGGGAGGCAATATTTTCAGAAGCAACCATCACCAAAATTTCTTCCCAATCGGTGAACAGAGGTCAAATTTTGCAGGTTGAAGCGACCAGCGACGAGGACTGGAGGACGCCGATCACCAAGTACATCAAGACCGGCGAGCTCCCGGCAGACAAAGTGAAAGCAACCAGATTGCAACTCAGGTCTGCAAGGTACACAATTGTGGGCGACCAGCTGTACAAACGGGGTTTTTCAATGCCTTTATTGAAATGCCTCGGAGAAGACGAAGCGAAGATCGTCATGCATGAAATCCACGAGGGAGCATGTGGAAATCATACAGGGGGGCAAGCGCTCGCTTTAAAAATCATAAGGCAAGGCTATTTTTGGCTAACACTGAAGAAAGATGCAATCCATTACGCGCAGACGTGCAAGAGATGTCAAGCCTTCGCTCCCGCCATTCACTCACCACCAGACGAGCTCATCTCGGTGTATAGTTCGTGGCCTTTCGCGAAGTGGGGGATCGACATCATCGGACCTTTCCCACCAGCTGCTGGGGGAGTAACTTTCGTAGTCGTAGCAGTCGATTACTTCACCAAATGGACAGAGGCAAAGGCGTTAAAGACCATCACAACGGCCCAGATGACAAGCTTCATTTGGAAAAACATAATTTGTAGGTTCGGCCTACCACGAGCAATAGTGACCGACAACGGACGTCAATTCACAAGTCAAGACATGCTAAATTTCTGCTCATAGTGGAACATCAAGAAAAAAAATTCAACACCCTATCATCCACAATCAAATGGTCAAGTAGAGGCGATCAACAAAATCATCAAGCACACCTTGAAAGCTAAGCTGGATGGATTGAAGGGCAAGTGGGCGGACGAGCTGCACATGGTTCTGTGGGCATATCGGACGACCACGAGGAATTCTACTGGTGAAACTCCGTTCGCACTCGCGTTCGGAACCGAAGCTGTCATACCAGTAGAGGGGCAAGTCCCAAATTTTCGAGTGGCAAATTATGACGAGCAGTTGAATAACGATGCACAGCTCTCCGACTTGGACTTCCTAGAAGAGCGAAGGCTAACAGCGGACGAGAAGAATGTGGTCTACAAGCAAAGGTCAGAACGCTACTACAACACCAAAGTACGTGCTCGCCAGTTCACTATCGGCCAGCTCGTACTTCGGAGGGCGACGGAGCAGTCCATCGGCATACTTGGCCCGACTTGGGAGGGTCCGTACCGAATAATGCGCACACTCCTGAACGGATCATACGAGCTAGAAGATCTGGAGGGCAAGCCGAGCAAGTACCCATTGAACGCGGTCAAACTAAAGAAGTATTACCAGTAAGTTTTTAATTCTTTCATATTTGTATAGTTTGTATCTAATCATCATTTCAATACAAGTAAAGTTTTAAATTTCCATCAAGTGTTAGATAAGTTTGAAATTTTAGACAAGGCTCTGCGTAGCCATCTAGGAAACAAAAGACGAGCACTCTTGTTTAAAGATGCTCGCAAGGTAGTGGCGAAGACGATCACTACCTATCAAACAAAGAGTTCAACCGACGAATGGTTAACTCTAAAAGACGAGCACTCTTTCTTAGAGTCTCGCAAAAGGAAAGACGAGCACTCTTTCTTAGAGTCTCGCAAAAGGAAAGACGAGCACTCTTTCTTAGAGTCTCGCAAAAGGAAAGACGAGCACTCTTTCTTAGAATCTCGCAAAAGGAAAGACGAGCACTCTTTCTTAGAGTCTCGCAAAGGAAAGACGAACACTCTTTCTTAGAGGCTCGCAAAGGAAAGACGAGCACTCTTTTTTAAAGATGCTCGCAAGATAACAACGTCAAACGCAAACCAATGAAAGAAAAACAAGAAGTATTTATTAAAAGTACTTGCAAAAAATTATCATAACACAAATTGAAATCAAACTACATATAAGCAAAAGTTCCATTCATTGAAAAGCCTTAAAAGGCTGAAATTACAAAAAAGGCCTTAATGGCCGAGCAGTTCTAAACAAAAAAAAAAAAAAAAAAGAGAGAAACTAAGTCTCTGCAGCAGTCCCCTCGCCAGCAGCATCCTGCTCGCTGGCAATTTCCCCCTCGGTAGCAGCATCCTGCTCGCCGGCAACCTCCCCCTCGGCGGCAGCTTCCTGCTCGTTTTGCCGAGCTGGGCGTTCTTTCGGAGGATCCGTAAAAAAAACCGGAACACCCAAAAGCCTAGGGAACTGAAGTCCCAGTTGCATTAGAGGGAGCAAGGGGAGTTCTGATTCCGGTTTAGGGTTTTCCTTCATAAGAAGGTCGTCCAAAAGCCCGCCGAGCGGGGTCACGTCCACCTCAGGATGAGCTTCCAGTAGTCTGTGAATAAGCCCGTGAGCAGTGAGTGCCACAGTTATAATGGCCACACTCCCAGCGAGATCAGTGATATCGTCTCGCTCATCCGTCATGTCGAGCAGCTGCTGCCGAAGAGTGGCCAACTCTTCCTCATCATCTGTAGTTTTGTTTGCAAGAGTTCTTACCTCGTCCTCGGCAGTCTTGAGGCGAGCACGGAGACGTTCGATCTCTTGGAGATCTTCTTGATCCTTCTTTCGAACAGTCTCAAGTTGGGCCTCAGAATCGGCCAACTTTGCCTCAACATCGGCCAATTTGGTCTCGAGGTCGACCACCTTCTCCTCAGAGGCGAGCAGCCGCCCTTCAACAACAGTTTTAGCCTTGGCCATTTGAGCAAGCTTCGCAGCCCTGTCCTCGCTGATCTTGCGACCATCAGCGATCTGGCAGGCGAGCTTCTTTATGGTATAAGAGGTTCGGCTCAAATCAATGGCGACCAGGCGCGCATTCTCCATGGCGTTGTGATTGTTGACCTCATCGACCAGAGTGGTCGTCAACGATCGAGGCAGGTGCTTCACCGCCCTCAGAGCGATCGGATTCAGAGACTCTCTATCGGCCGGATCCCGCGATCGGTAGAAGCCGAGAAGGTTCTCGTTGAAGGGTTGGGCGATCGGATAGTCGGCAACCCTATTAGAGAAGAAAAAAAAAATTAGAAAAAAGGTACTTGAAAATTTTCTAGTCTCTCTTTGATAAGTAAGCTTACTTGGCAACCCTTGCGGCTTCCCAGCCGAGAAGTGTGTTATCTCCCGGAGCCCTCTCCCCGGCCGACGAGCTCGTTGCGGTCTCTCGCGACCGAGTGCTTCGGGGAGGAGGGGATACGACCTGTATGGGGGGAGGCGAGTCACCCCTCGGCGGAGGAGATCTCCTCGACGAGATCCTCCTTCCGCCAATTGGCGCGGCCCTCTGCTCGGCAGCAGGTGGGCGAGAAGAACCCCCTCGGGTTGGTTTAGCAACCTTTTTGGGTGGAGCCCCCGAGCTCTCCGCTCCTTTCCTTTTCTTGCCAGCGCCATCAACGATCTTGCGCTCGCGGAGCATTCTCGCTTGTTAAAGCATCCTGTTCGATTTTATGCGATCGACTTCAACGGTGGGAGGAAGATAAGTAACAATCCTCTGGGGAACCACTACTAAAGAGAAGAACGAGAAGTTAGTGTCTACAGAGTAATATAAAAAATAAAAAAAAACTTAGAAATATTTTGATACCTGGAGGGAACTCTCGAGTGAAATGATGAGGAGGTACTCTAGGACCTGCTCGCTCACGCATACACTCCCTGTTCAGAAATCGGCAGGACCTCTCCAGGTAGCGACGATTGAGAACGCAGCAAACGTGGTATTGGAAGAGAGGAGTGAGACGGTGATCGGCAGTCTTCTTGCGAGCAGTTTCACCTACAAAAGCGAGGAGTTATTCAGTATAGACAAGAACGAGCAGAAATAAAAAGACTTACCGCGAATTCGCTGATATTCAGTCTCGATGGGAATGCGATCAGAGGATCCATCCGGCCTCACTGGACTTTTCCAGTCCCCGGCTACCCACCACCAGTTCGTCTTCCAATCTCTAATCTTGTTGGGAACCCCTTCAACCAACTTAAAATTATCACGGCCTCTTACATAATAATATCCATGGCCTACTTTCTCTCCGGTCTCGGCCGCCTGAAGGAGATAGTTAATCTCCTTCGGGCTAAGCCATGTGTTCCGACATCCATTCTCGGCCGCCACCAGGCCGAACAGTGTAAGAATGCCGATCAGGTTCGACCAACCGTTCGGTAGAATTTGAGAAGGGGCTACCTTTAAAAAAACTAAGAAGTTTGAGATGCTGGGGTGCAGGGGGAACCTCAGCCCTGCCTCCATCATGTCGATGTTGACGGCGACCATGCCTTCTGGCGGCTGGTCGGCCCTCTCATCCGGGCGAGGGACAAAAAAGCACACATCGGCCGGCAACTGATACTTCCTCCGGGAATTCTCTAGCTGGGCCGAGGAGACTTTGCTCGCATACTTGCTCGCCTCATATATTGATTGGAATGCTTCTCGATGCGGGCGAGGAATCTCTCGACGAACGTATTCGCTGAAATACTTATAGTAGGCCTCCCTCGAGACCTCATCGCCACCCAAATCTTCCCTACCACTCAAAATGTCCTTTATGCTCTCCGCATATTGAACAACCTCCTCAAAGTCCTCGCGGAGACTCCTCGTCAAGGTCTCCTCAACTTGGACAGTTTCTATCTGTTCGCCCACCCCTCGATCCAAACCCTGATCGCGTAAATCAGAGTCAGTCTCACTGCCACTCTCCTCGGCATCACCCTCCTCGGCATCATTGCCGGCATCGTCCCTATCGGAGTCATCGAGCTCATCGACGTCGACAACCACTGCCTTTCCAAGGTTGCGGACGTTAACATTTATAGGATCAGGGGAGTGGATCCTAGAGTCCGAAGAGGATGCCCTCTCCATTAAGGCTAAGGCTAGTCGATCAGCCTCGCCGGAATTTGCGGCACCACCATCCCACGGCGGCAAACCACCACTAACATCCATTTTTTCTTAAGAAATGGGGGAAAAAGGGGTTTTTAAGAAGAAAATATGTTTGTTTTTACCTTTTTGCCGATCGAAAACCACCCAAAAGTCGCCGGAAAAGCTTGAAGAAGTTGCTTGGAAGGAGGCTCAAGAAATTCAAAAAATTTGCAGAAGAGAAAAGTGTGTTTATGAAGAGGAAGGCCCTATTTATAGGCAAAAGTCGATCAGGGACTAAAGTGCAAAAAACGGGGTCATTTCCGCAATTTTCCCAAAGTTTTGGGGTCATTCCCGAAATCGAGGTCGGAAAGTGACCCCACGCGCGACCTTTGAGGTCGACACGCGCCCCACGCGCTCAAATTTGAATTTTTGGGCGCCAATCACGCTTCTGACACAAGTCACATCATACGTCATCAAAGTGCTTCGGAAAGCGTGCTCGGCGTAGGAAACGAGGCGACCGCCTCCTTTTTACGTCATCAAGATTTCAAAGAAGATTTGCTTGTCGAGGACAGATCTGAGAAGACGAGTACACTGCTCGCTTTACCATTCTACGAATACGAAGTAAGGCGACCAGGGGGCAAATGTTATACCTAGTCAAAGAGGTCAATCTTTGACAAGTCAATCCTAGTCACCAGCTTACGTGGCGAGGACCAGTCAACAAAGTCGTGCGACGACTAGTCAACAAGACCAAGAAAATGTAATAGATTTAATGTATTTAATATATTTAAGTGCTCGTCCAAAGATGTTGGCGAGCACGTGTCTTAGTTAGCTGCTCGCCCAAATGGGTGGCGAGCACTTTCCTATTCTTAGCAAGAGAAGTTAAGTGTTGAAGACTTGGGAGACAGCATGGAGCGTGGCGACCACACTCCTCGAAGGTCCTCCGGCGACCACCATGGCCCAGCTCCTCGGCATCTCGGCGAGGACGAGCACCTAAGGCGGTTTAGCATTAAATGCGCCATCAAATCACCTTTTCGGGCAGAAGTTAGGTCCAACGAGGGCGTGCCACGTGTAAAGGGCGGGCAGCCCCCAGAAACCACTATATAATGCCTAAAAGGGGCTCATTTGTAGACAAGTTACATTTTTCACACAATCACCCCAACCTAAAGCAATAAACACTCCCAAGCTCAAAGCTTTAGCTTCTCCAAGAAGCTACTTTTGGTGTTCTTCATTGTTCTTCATAAGATCATCACAAATCATCATAAATACTCCCTAAAACGCGTAATAACCCCCGTTTAATCATATATGTTTATATCGTACTAAACACAGTCCACATCCGAGTCAACCCGTTTATAGTGCATACAACACTAGTATCGAACAAATTCGCATTGCATGTCAACCGTATGTTGGTGGAAATTTTTTTCATATTAGATGCATGTGTCATATTTTAAATTTATGTGTTCAAGATGGTTTAAATGTTTTGAGAATTTACATTTCTCCTATTAAAGATGCTATTACTTATTTGACGAGGCGTAGTAGTTTGATGAAAAAATGGAAACATTTTTGTAGAAGTAGGAATGTGCATCCAAAAAAATTTTCTCTTGATGTGTCAACAAGGTGGAATTATACTTATAAGTTGTTAAAAGAGTCGATTGATTATAAAGAGACTTTATGTGATTTTTTTGAAGAAGAAAAATGTGGTTTTGGTTTACTTCCTGAAGATTGGAATCATTGCATAAACATAATTAAGGTTTTGGAAACTTTTAATAATGCTACTTTTGCTATGTCTAAAGTTTACGAACCTACTTCTCATTTGGCACTTGAACATTGTCTAAAAATTGTCAACGTTTTAGCACGTTACAAAAACGATCCAATATTAAATCTTGCTATTGCTCCTATGTTGGAAAAATGGAAAAAATATTTTGATATAATTCCCCCTATATTTTTAGTTGCTAAAGTTTTTGATCCTAGATATAAGTTAGATGGTGTTAAAGCTATGTTAGCCTTGTATTATAAAAAATTATATCCTATTGCCGAATTTCCGAATGATCAAACGAACACCGATCATTTCATATTTGAAGTTCAACAACTTATATTATCATTAATTAAGGAGTATATGGATACACATGGTTTATCCAACCCTAGTCATAGTTCTTCTTCTAGTTCTAGTGCTAGTTTTAACGTACAAAATAATGATGATGACATGGATGATGATGATGTTGATAGCTTTCTTTTTCAACGTAATTGTAAAAAATCAAAATTTACTTATACTCAAGAATATGAAAGCTATGAAGCGAATACATCCATGGAAAATATGGAAGGAGACTTTGATATACTAAGGTGTTGGTCGACGGTGACTCAAGTATTTCCGGCAATGTCAATGCTTGCAAGAGAAATTTTAGCGGCTCCCGCCTCAACCGTTGCCGTTGAGCAAGCATTTAGTGTAGGAGGTTATACTTTGGATGCAACAAGATCCAATATGACCGTTGAAAACGTAGAGAACCAATGTTTACTTGATGATTGGATAAGAGCCGAAAAAAGAGCTCAATCGTTAGAAGAAGATAATGAAGAAGACGAGGAATGGACCTTTACGGGCGGAAGTGAAGAATGAAGAACCTCCTTCAAGTTCAACAACAACGAGGTAAGTTGAGGTAAGAGAACTACGTGGACTTTGATTCCAATTTCCGTTGAATTTGGATACGTAGGCAACTTAATTTAAAAATTTTGAACTTAGAATTTCTAAGTTTAATTTTTTAAATTAAGCTCAAGTCCAATTTCTTTTAACCCCTCCCCAAAATTCGAAATTGATTGTAAGTTGTAATTCTAAAGTTTTTAATTTATATAAGTTTGATTTAGTTTTTTAAGTAATTTTTTTTTAACTTGTAACTTGTAAATTTGTAATTGTAAGTTGTAACTTGTAAGTTTTCTAATGTAAATTATAATTAATTTATTTTTTTTTAAAAATAGGCCTAAGTTACATTAAATTTATTCTCTTAATATTTAATAAGTTATATATAAGTTAAAGTTATAAGAATATAAGTTATCGACTTAAAGTTATAATATAATAATTTATAAAAAAAACGATAAACAAAAGTTAAAACGAGTATAATTTTAATTTTAAGTTGTACAAATAATTTTAACTTAAAACGATCGAAAAAAGAGGTGAAAACGATCGAAAAAAGAGGCGAAAACGAGCTTAAAAAAAATAAATAAATAAAACCTAACCGCCGAACCGCCGGTTTGAAAACCGTAACCGTAACCGGCGGTTCGCGGTTCGGTTACGGTTGCCGAAAACCGTAACCGCCGGTTTCTAACCGAAACCGGCGGTTTTGAACCGTTGCGCGTGTCTAGTTAAGAGCAACCTGTATTTTTTTTAAATATAGAGGTTTAAGTTACTATTAAATTTTGGTTGTGTACTTATGCACATATGTCTATAGAACTATGTCTACTTTTGATTTAGATTGTGTTCTGTTTTCTTCAATAGTGTCTAAAGTTAATAGAGTGGTCTTTGATATTCTGCATTTTTTCACCCCCTTTAATTAGGTAGAAAAAGAAAAGTTGAATGATTTGTCATGTATTCTTTTATTGTACTGAATTATTTGGTTTTTGGACTTAGTGGTTTAAGAAAAATTGTTAAGATTGTGTGCAGGTTATATGTTTGGACTTTATTGGTGATGAATAAGGTTAACCTCTTTTTTTTTATCACTTAATTATGTTATGGTTTGTATCCATCATAAATAGTTTTTACACAATTGTATCTTATGTATATTGCTTATGGAAGATAAATAGGTCTTTGTTATATGGTTTGATATGAGCAAGATGCTTTGATAACTAAATGATTTATTCTGTAAATATCTTAGATAGATGAGAAATTCTACATCTTATTGTTTATTGTAAATCCTTCGAGTCAATGGTTGTGGCTTTGAATTTAGATGTTATAGTTATCTAGCATTGTTTCTTCCTATCAATGTTTTTCCTATGTGAGATTGGATTAAGAAAGCACTATGTATAATTTGTAGTAGTATGCTTCCATGTGTTAATTATTTGTAGTAGTAGTACAGATATCATTGTTTGCTGGATATTATTTGTAGTATTATGCTTCTATGTGTTAATTATTTTAGGTGCTTCAATAGCAAAGTTAAAAAACTCGTGTATGTACCCAAGTTAAAATAGTCTTTTTATTGCTTTATCCATTTGAAATTATTGGTGTATTTTTGGCATGTAAAGATGGACATAAACACCATACACATTATTGTTTACAAATCTAAAATTGAATCTGAAAATAGTAGAAGTCATAACTGACATATTCTAATTTTCATTTCTTATTAAACACAGTAAGATCCTTGAGAGAATATTTAGAGTTGGTCTATGGGTCTCTAGTTACAGGTAGTTCAATGAATTCTTACTATTACTAAATGATTTGGTGAGGGGTGAAGTTTGGTCATGCAATTGTTTGTTTGTTACTTATTTTTCTGTGGAATTTGTCATTAACCCCCCATATTCTTGTGATTGTTTGGCTCCCTTAACTTAGCTAATTAATCAGATTCTCATATTGTTTACAAATCTGAAATTGCATTAATAACATGTTTACAAAATAGATTACCATATTGTTTACAAAAAGGTTCAATATGCATGTTTACAAAAAGCATTCCACATGCATGTTACAAAAAGCATTCTACAAAAACATTTAAAGTTGATAGTCTATGCTAGCCACCGTAGATTTGCAACGAAAATTTCCACATCATATGAACAAACAATTTGATTCTCAGGTTGCCTTAAGTAGTCAATGCATTCTTTGAGTAGTAGCTCATCAACTTGTATGCACTCCGAAAGTATTTCTAAGTTTAATTTTTTAAATTAAGCTCAAGTCCAATTTCTTTTAACCCCTCCCCAAAATTCCAAATTGATTGTAAGTTGTAAGTTGTAATTCTAAAGTTTTTAATTTATATAAGTTGGCCCAAACAAAAATATTAAGACAAGGCCCATTCTTATGGCCCACTAACCGGCGAACCGCCGGTTTCCGAACCGAACCGCCGGTTCAAAAACCGTAACCGTAACCGGCGGTTCGCGGTTCGGTTACGGTTGCCGAAAACCGAAAACCGTAACCGCCGGTTTCTAACCGTAACCGCCGGTTTCTAACCGAAACCGGCGGTTTTCAACCGCTGCCCATGTCTATGTGTGGGTAAAGTGTGTGTCTTGAGTGTGAGTGTGAAGTAAGATTCTTACCCTAATGTGAAGTGCCAAAAATGTGCAGAAATTCTGAAGGTGACTATTTATAAGGTGCAAAATGCCCTAGAGTTTCCTTAGTGGGCCATAAGAATGGGCCTTGTCTTAATATTTTTGTTTGGGCCCTTTCTTATATTATTTTAAGACCACTTCTTATATCAAATCAATCCTTAATGAATAACTTAACTAGTCTTATGCCATCCACTAATATTAATCTTACTACCATTAGTAAATAAATAATATAATAGGTGAATAACATTTAATATTATGTAAATTTCACATAATTATGATAAATCACATAATTTCACATAAACAAATATAAGGGCTCAATTCATGAGATTTTTGGATTCTTACATTTTCCAACCCTTCTCGGTAATTTTTTCGACCATCAATTATAAACTTAGTAGGAGTTTATAAATATTGCATTGAAAATGTTACTATTATTTCCTAAGTTTATATGAATGGTAATAAATAAATAGTTGAGTAAATATTTGACTTAATATTTGTAATTAATTTCATTCATTTATAATTGAAATAATATTTAATGAGGTTAAGTCAAATATACAATATTTATTTTGCTTAATTTTAAACATACTAAATCAAATATAGTATATTACAATTGCATTCATAATTTTGTGATTTATTTTTTAATTAATTTAATATGTATGGAATAAATAAATAGTTAAAGTCAATGCACATAAGATCTTATTGCATGTACATAATCTACTATTATTATGCATAAATTTCAATCAATAAAATCCGGAATAGTATGTAATAGTATGTATATATATATATATATGGTGATGAGAATTATCGAGTTGACGTTGAGATGTTATTTGTGTTTTAGTGTATGGTATTTCAATAAATTAAAATGTGCTTAATTACTACGGAGTATTATATTTGTTATTGATATCATATTAAATGTGGATATAATATAAGGTTTGTTCTTAATTTCAAACTTAAGTCAAATATGAACTATTGATATGAAATATAAATAAATATGCATGTAAGCAAATACTATCACATACTTCTACAATTTAGTAACATTTCATGTGAAGTTGTCAAATTCAGTGTGTCAGTGAATGATTTTAGTCTGTAGATAGTTAATTTCTTCGAAATAGCATATTTTGTAAAGTTCTTTTTTAGATGCCAAATCTGTGTAGATCCAGTCGAATAGGTGATAGTGCCATATAGGGAGGGCACATCATATATTATTTTTTCCAGATATTCAACAAGTCAAATTTGTGTTTTAGTATTGTCAATAGTATACTGTTTATGGCATTCCTTCCCAATAATATCTTGGCATTGCTAGACTTTAGATTCTTAGTAGTTGTGATTATCACTTACATATCTGTGTGTAGTTGTCATTTGTTTCACTATGCTGCAATAGACCAGTATCCTTACTTCTGTTTGGAATTGTCTTTCAGGATGTTACAGCTTGCTCTCACAGGAAGCGATATCTTACCTAGGTGATTAGTGTGAAAATTGCTCGAAACTCATGTGTTTAATTCGCATAATTTGATAGGATTTCTTGCATTATTTACATTAAATTGACTAATTGCACTTGATTTGGAGAAAGAGTGTTGTTTGCTATTTTTATAGGAAAAAGAGCACATTTGGAGTGAAACACGCCTCGATTATTTTGTGACGTCAATTGAAGAAATGAAATGAGAATTGAGTCGAGCAAAAATGGAAGTTGAAGATTATTTGGGCCAACAATTTAATTGATGGCCCATTTAATTGAGTAGTACGAGAATTGCAATGGACCAAGTGGGCCCATTTGATAATTGTTGTAAGGAATGAATTAAAAAGCAAGCAGCCCATGTAGCTTGATGGAATTGGCCCAATTATGGCAGTTGTCAAAGAGGAAGGAAGCTGCTGAAATTAAAACAATTAATTTAGGAAGGTTACCATATACAATATATATTACTTGGAGGCCACACCACACAGGCGACTATATATAATAAAGGAAGTGAATTGGAAAGGAGGGGGGTAGCAGTAGGGAAGACGGAGAAAACATAGTAGCTCATCGGAGGAAACCCTACCCCTCCACACTCCACTCAATGAATTAGTTTAGCTTGTTATTTTATTTCTTAGATAGATTTAATATAGTGTTTTATTTGATTGTGGAATTGAAGGATTAGAAGACTTGAAGGTGATATTTTTCTTTTATTTAAGTTTTGTTTGGTAAATTTCATGTCTATTTCAATTTCTCTTATTGTGTTAGTTATGTGTGTTTTCTCAAACACCATGGGCTAAGCTTTTTATGCTTTGGGTGTTTGAAACCATGTGAATATTTAGTGTTGAAATTGTTTATGCTTTGATTATTGTTGATATTTGGATTATTGCTTCTCTTATTGAGTTTTATTGGTGCTTTGTGTATTAACTTCTATTAATCCGTATTTTGAGGCATGCTTAGCGTAGATGAGAGTTACATGAACATGTTTAAATTTATGGTGTGAGTTGTTGATATACAAATGCGTTTATTTTACTTTTAATTCGTCGAGAGAGAGTTAATTGTATTAGAATCCTCATTAAGAGACATTAATTACTTGAATGGTTATTTGGGTAGAATTTCATTCGTAGTTGTTATTTTCTTTTAATTGTCATTGTCTTGTTTTCTTGGTTAGTAGTTAATTTACTTATTAGGATTGTGTTTAGTTTAATTTTTTGTCTTTAGATTATTGTTTAGTTTTAGTTTTGCATCCAACTCCCGAAACCGTAGCTACATTAGGTATGACAACACACAACTCTAGGGATCCATTGCACTAGCCCACCTCCCGTGGTTCGATACTACTTGGTCGAAATACTTACGTGTATACTACTGCGATCCCTTATGCTTGAGGGGAAGTAGTTAGTCAAAATATATTGCCTAAAATTCGTTCAAGTCACCAGGGCAAAGAATGGAATTGGAAAAACTGTTGCGTTTTGCATTCCTGCCTTGGAGAAAATTGACCAAGATCAAAATGATATTCAAGGTTTGTCCTGTAACCATTTATGTTCCTTCAGATTTTGTACCTCTGTAGTTTTTTGGAAATACGGCCTTGCGTTTATATGCTAGAACTAATGAATTCTGGCGCTGAAAATGAGAACAAGAGAAATTTAGTTCATAGTTTTAGTTTTTTCTTTTTCACCTGGGGTTGTACGAGTCAAGAAAAATATAAGCATCTGATGAAACATGAAATGGTTTGATGTGGATGTATGATACCAAGAGTCTTGTAGCTGGAGTCTTGGTTTATGGTAATATTAGATATTTTCATATGCTGAAATTGGCGACTTTAAGGGAATAATGTTTCATACAACCTTTTATTACTCTTATTATCATATTTGTCTTTCAGAATTTATGTATCTGCTGCTATTTTCAAGTAATTGTGCTAGTTTTAATACGCACAGATGCATTCGTCAGTTGACTAATAGTGGCAGTGGTTAACCTTAATAATATTCAACACTCATCTTGGTATACTACTCTTTGCAGTCGTTATTCTTGTCCCAACAAGAGAATTGGCTCTTCAAACGTCACAAGTTTGTAAAGAACTTGGGAAACACTTAAAAATTGAAGGCATGCATGGCTACAACTGGTGGAACTAGCTAAAAGGATGACATAATGCGTCTCTATCAACCAGTTCATTTACTTGTTGGGACACCTGGGAGAATTCCTGATCTTGAGGGAAAAGGGGTGTGCCACTTAAATGAGTGCTTTATGCTTATAATGGATGAGGTTTTTAACATAACTTAGTTGTTTGGTGTATGTAGTACAAATAGCCATACATAATATGTTCTTCAATGAGGGAAATCAATACAAAGAATGAAAGTTGTGTTGATCGAAGTCCCCAAAAATAATTGAAAGTTATGGTAATTTTTCTATTTTATCGTCTTTTCAAGACATATTATACACCTTATTGTCATTGAAAAAAAGAAAGAGCTCTAGATTTTGTGGTACCTATGAGTTTATGATGATCATTGCTTTGTATGAAGTTTTTATTAATATTTATACGAAGTTACTATAATAATACAACAAAGTGGAAGTTCCTTTTGTTTCATTTCAATTATTGTCTTTAATATGGTTAATATGAAAATATGTGTTCTAAAATGAGTAACTAAATCTCAAGAAGATCTTCACACAGAGGCGGACCTATGGAGTGACATAACTGTACCCCAAAATTTTATTTTATTTTACTAAATATATATATATATATATTTAAAAACTAAGGTACGTGTAACTTGCTAAAGAATTGCATAAATCAATATAAATTTAAAAGGCCCATCCGAATATAATATAAGCCCATACCACTCAATTAAATTAAAAAGGAACTTGTTTTATAATTTTCAAACCCTGGTCCCCTCTTCCACAACAAATCAACGATACTCTATTACTTTGTTCTCCTTCTCGCGCTCCTGCCGCCATCTGGATATAGTGCCATAGTAAATTTACTGAGGTAAAAAAAATACTTATTTATTTTATCAATTTTTAATAGTAATATTATTTTGTTAAATTTCTAAGTTATTTAAGTGAAATTGATGCTAAAAAATTAGGGTTTGATATATTTTACAATTGTGTATTTGAATTGTGTGTTCTTTTGTATAAATTTTATAGAAATTTATGTGTAATATGTGATTGTATTCTCATTTTATATAATTTAATTAGGAAATGAGAGATGAAACATCAAAATCAAAGGCTATGAGAAAACAAAAACAACCCGATCTTCGCCAATTTATGCTCAAGAAATTGAAATCTCAAGGAACTTCTTGCTCTTCACCGATAGATAATGATGTTCATTCTAATGTTAGTGAGTTTCCTTCATCTCAATCACTTGCTTTCACTCAAGAAAATAATATGGAATTTGATAATTCAAGTTCTTTTAGTGAACCATCACTAGAGGAAAAATGGTTATATGATGTTGAACTTCTTCCACATGATCCGGGAAAAAGAATAAACATAATAGATTATGCTCCAAATGAACGAAATGTGGTAAGAAGAGGATACATTCTTAAGAAACCTTGTCAACCAAAAACTCATGATTTTCCTCAAAGGGATGTTGGAGGCATTCGTCGGTTTAGTGTTTGTTGGTTTAAAAAATATGATTGGCTTGAATATAGTATTGAGAAAGATGCGGCATTTTGTTTTGTTTGTTTCTTGTTCAAGAATGATGTGGAAATTAGTGCTGGAGGAGATGCCTTTGTTAATGGAGGATTTAGATCATGGAATAAACCAGGTAGATTTGAGAAGCATGTTGGTGGGGTTAAAAGTGCTCATAATCTTGCTTATGAAAAAAATGTGAATTTAAGAAACTCAAAAGAGAAATATATTGTACATGTTTTTGGTAAAGCAAGTGAAATGATTCGAAGTGAATATGTAACACGTTTGAAAGCTTCACTTACTTGTTTGAGATTTCTTTTGCGTCAAGGGTTGGCATGTCGTGGGCACGATGAAAGTGAAGAGTCAAATAATAGGGGAAATTTTCTTGAGCTTTTGAAGTGGCTAGCCAAACATAATAAGGATGTCAAAAATGTAATTTTTGAAAATGCCCCAAACGATAATCAAATGACGTACCAAAAATTCAAAAAGATCTTATCAATTGTTGTGCTAAAGAGACAACTAAGCTCATTATACAAGATCTTGGTGATGACTACTTTGGTATTTTAGCTGATGAGTCAAGTGATGTGGCTCAAAAGGAGCAACTAGCTCTTTGTTTGCGTTATGCTGATGGTAAAACAGGAATGATAGTTGAACGCTTTCTTGGACTCGTACATGTTGGTGATACCACTGCTTTGACACTTAAAGCTGCAATTACATATTTGCTCATGGAGCATTCTTTGAGTCCATCTAAGATTCGAGGTCAAGGGTATGATGGAGCTAGCAACATGAAAGGTGAGATAAATGGTCTTAAGACTTTATTTATGAAGGATAAGCCATGTGCTTACTATGTTCATTGTTTTGCTCATCAACTTCAATTAACACTAGTAGTCGTTGCTAAAAAAAATAAGGATTGTACTTGGCTATTTGAAACGCTTACAAACTTGTTGAATGTGGTTGGAGTTTCTTGTAAGAGGAGAGAAATGATTCGAGTAAGTCAAGCTCAAAAAGTTGCTCAAGCATTGGAATTAGGTGAACTTGAGAGTGGATCAGGTTTGAATCAAGAGTTAGGTTTGAAAAGACCCGGTGATACTCGTTGGGGATCACATCATAAAACTCTTTTGAATGTTATCTACATATTTCCAACATTAATTGAGGTTCTTGTGATGATTGTAGAGAACCCTTCGTGTCCGGAAGATCAGGTAAAAGTTGAATCCATTTTGTACTCATTAGAATCATTTGATTTTATTTTCATGGCGCACTTGATGTTGACTATTTTTGGGTACGCTAATGATTTGTGTCTTGCTTTGCAAAAAAAAGATCAAAATATTGTTAATGCCATGACCCTCGTTTCATTAACGAAACACATGTTGCAAAAATCAAGGGATTGCGGATGGAAAACTCTCTTGAACGATGTCACTTCATTCTGCACTAAATATGGCATTGTTGTTCCCGATATGGATGCTTCTTATATTTTACGAGGAAGATCAAGACGTTTTGTTCAACAAGAGACGAACCTACAACATTTTCGGGTTAACATTTTATTAGGGGTAATTGATTTACAACTCCATGAGCTCAATAATAGATTTGATGAGGTTAATATGGAGTTGCTCACCTGCATGGCTTGCTTGAGTCCTAAAGATGGTTTTTCTTCTTATGATAAGGAGAAAATACTTAAACTTGCCACATTTTATCCATATGAGTTTTCAGGTATTGATTTGATGACTCTTGCATTCCAACTTGATATATTAATTGAAGATATGCAAAGAGATGATATGTTTAAAGATTTGCTTGATCTTGATGCCCTTTCGATGAAGCTGGTAGAAACAAAGAAGCATGTCACTTATCCGACAATTTATTTGCTAATGAAGTTGGTGTTGATTCTTCTAGTTGCTACTGCAGGTGTGGAAAGAGTTTTTTCAGGAATGACTTATGTCAAAAATAGGTTGCGAAATAGCATAGGTGATCAATTATTAAATGATTGTTTGATCACTTTCATTGAGAAAGACTTGTTTCTACAAATATCCGATGAAGATGTCATAGATCGCTTTCAAAAAATGAAAACTCGTCGGACTCAGTTGTAACTGTAGTTGTAATTTTATTTATACTTTATGAAATTATCTATTGATCGTACCCCCTAGAGCCGTCAAAACGGGCTGGGCCCGTTGGGTCAGCCCGCCCCGCCACTTAAAATAGTGGGTTGGGCTAAGCTTTTCCAAGCCCGCCAGGAAGCGGGCCCAGGCGGGCCGGACCGTTTGGTTCGCGGTCTTTGGCGGGTTGGTGCGGGCTTTGGCGGGCTGGCCCGCCTTTTTTTTTTAAATATTATATTTACTTAAAAAATAAAAAAAAAATGTATTTTATGCCTTTTATAGGGGTTGAACTCAAGACCTGACTAGGTAATGATGCTCTAACCATTTGAACTATCCAACTTTGTTTTAAAAAAATATACAATAAATCTAACTAAAAGAAAAAACTCTAGTAAATGACAGATTATAGAAGCAGCTCCATTTTTTTTTCCTTCTTTCTTCATTTTCTGATATATATAAATAATATTATTGTAATTTATAGTGTATTGTACAATTAATAATGACAATGTTTCTAATTAGTTTTTTTGTTGTTAATTATTAACACTATAATTCTTGATATATACTGTAATTTTTGTGTTTCTTAATAAATTTAATAAATACTTTTGTAAAAAAAAAAAAAAAAAGTTGGCCCGCCTAAACCCGCGGCCCGCCCATTTTTGGGTTGGGTTGAGGTTTTTGCAGCCCGCTTAACAAACGGTCTGGCCCGCCCCGCCCCGCCAAATGGCGGGCTTTTGCGGTTTTGGCCCGTCCCGCCCCGCCGGCCCGTCTTGACAGGTCTAGTACCCCCGATTTTAAAATCCTAGGTCCGCCACTATCTTCACAGAACTAAAATCACGCACTTGAATTTGGACTGAAGCTATTGAATTGAGATATTTGGGAGGCAATTACAACCAGTGGACTAAGAACTCACTTCTAAGTTTGTATTGTATTATTAACTATATGCTCAATGGTGATTGCTTTTGAATGTAAATTAGACTTTGAAATTGTTGGGTGAAATTGTATTACCCTATTTAATCTCAATAAATTCATTTATTAATTACAAAATAAAAAGTATATATCTGGGTGAACACCTCAAGGATTGAGGTGCACCCCTAACTAGTTTTAATAAAGTGCTTTAGTTCTTCTTTTAATCGATTAAATAATAATTTTAAATTGATTTGGAGAAACGAATTTTAGAAAATTATTTCAATTTAAAATTTTGTTACATTAACTATTACAGTACAATATTGAACAAGAATTTTTAATTTCGAAATTAATGAAATACAAGATTTATATACCATATTAATCAGTATAAGATTATCAGTACGAGACCAACACATTATACATGTTGAAAACAATTATTACATATTTTAATTTATATTTTAGAGTATGTGAATTTATTTTTTGTTCCATAGTATGAAAATTGAATTAAAATTTTTAATATTTTAAATTATTTTGTTTTAGAGGTATACTGATTAAATTTTGAAAGGTACCATAACATTCCAATTTGAAGACATGTTAATGATTAATATAGGCTACCAAAAAAAATCATATATTTTTTGCTAACTTAACTGAACAACTATAATAGGATATGCTGGAATTTATCTCATATTTTTTTGCTAACCAACTATACAATCATTTTGGCTCCCTACTGTGACGATTAAGGCCAAACGATTCCAGTTTGATTACTTGGTTGATCGTGTGCGTCAAAGAATTAATTCTTGGAATCATAAGAAGTTTTCAAAGGGAGGAAAGGAGGTGTTGATTAAATCGGTTCTTCAGGCTATTCCATCATATGTGATGTCTTGTTTCAGGATTCCAATTTTGATTTGTACGGATATTGAGAAACTTATTGCCAAATTCTGGTGGGGTTCTTCGAATGAGGACAACAAGATTCATTGGATGAGATGGAAGGCACTATGTAAACCCAGAGAGGAGGGAGCTAGGGATGAACTTCTGTGGTTTGGTTTCATTTAACCAAGCTCTTTTGGCTAAGCATGTTTGGAGAATTATGCAACGTCCGGAATCACTCGTAAGCAGGATATTCAAAGCTAGATATTTTAAGGATACTGATATTTTGGCTGCAAACTTGGGATCTAGCCCATCCTTCATCTGGAGATCAATGATTTGGAGTCGTGACATTATTGAGCAAGGCATGCGGTGGAGGATAGGGAATGGAAATACAGTGCATATCTTCATGGATACAGGGGGGCAATGATGGTAGGATCTTCTCTCGAATTGCAAGTGCATCCAATGTGAATCGGTTTTTAACCCCAGATTATAAATGGAATGAAGAACTTTTGGTCAATGCTTTTCTCCCTATTGAAGTCAAAGCCATTATGCGAGTGCCGCGGCTGGGGAGACATTGTTTGGACCAAAGTTATTGGCCATGTGTTACGACTGGGAGCTACACAGTTGCTTCAGGATATGTTCTTGCTACTCAGATTCGTAATAAAAATAAAATTGGTGATCAAACAAGCTCATCAGTAAAGGACCGATTGCAATGTGTGGCAAAGGCTATTTGGAAACTTCATGTTCCTCCTAAGATCTGAATTTTTGGATGGAAGATTTTGCACGATTCGCTAGCCACGGAAGGTAATCTTGTTAAACATTATATTCCTATGTCTCCTTGTTGTTTATGTTGTGGGGCTCATTTTGCGGATACAATGCATGTTCTTTTTCTTTGTTTTTTTGCTAAAAAAGTTTGGAAGAAGCAAGGCCTTTGGGGAACCTTAAAAAAGTTTGTGAAAGGCTCATTGATTCAACTTTTTGATGTAATTGTGTGCTCTTCATCAATTGGCAATTTATTGCCCAATGTGATTGTGATTTGATGGGCTATATGGAAGGAGCGGTGTAAATGGTTACATGCGGATGGGGTAGGAGATGTGAGGGTCCGGGTACCCTTGAATTTTGAGGTTAAATGGGCATTGGACTATTGGCAGGATTTTCTTAAAATAAGAGTATGTCCCTTTACCCAAATAGAGGGCTACACAGAAAAAAAGGATTTTCCCAACTCAGGATCCTTTGAGTTTTAGCTTGTACGTCGATGTCTAATCTTGATGGGAGGGGAATGCATCAATAATCCAGGGTCGGTGGTTGCTTCTGAGTTGAAAGCGGCTGAGTTTGGATGTGCAAGATGTGTCAAATTCGGAAGGAGAGTTACCAATCTGTTTATGGATTCTTCAACTGCAGTTCAGGCAATCAATGGATCACATGGGTTGGAGCAATTTGATCATGATATTATTAGGAGAATCCGACGTTCTTTAGGGACGGCAGGTATGTGGAAGTGTAGTTATATTCCTCGAGCACAGAACAGGATTGCTCATCTGGCAGTTCAGGAAGCTTGGAATTTTTCAATGCCTTACGATTGGCTTGAAAATGATATTTCGCAATATATTAGGGATTGTATTCTTCATTAATCTTTTGTATCCCTAGTGTATTCTCAAAAAAAAAAAATATACAATCATTTTGGGTTCGGAAAAAAAAAACACTATACAATCATTTATGTGATTGAACACAATTAAATAATTTTATTCCCTAGAATTTTGTAATGAAATGAATTTTATTACTATTAACTGAGAAAATTAATTATTAATCTTTTAATTAAGGAAATTATTTATTATTTTAATTAAGGGAAGAGTTAAGAGAGGACATAGAAGATAAAAATTGATTAATAAGTAGTAAAATTGTTCAACTTTTGAGATCGTTAACCTTTTTTTTTTTTCTTTGTAAATAGTTAAAAAGGCATTTAATAAGGAATAAAAAGTGTATTATTATTTTTATCAATTTAATTATTTATTTAGGATACTAGTTTATATTTAAAAATGTTTTATTTCTTTCGTTCTTTGTTTGATTGTCCTTATAATTTTGACACAAGATTTAATGTGAGAGTTGTTTATAATTTTTTATTGAGAATGTAATAGTCATGAATTGAGGAGAATGTGACAAAAAAAATATTTATGTGTGGAAAAAGTAATGACAATCGAAGTAATTTTGAGATATTTAAAAATAGATAATTAAAAATAATAACATATTAAGAGGTGACAATCTAATAAAGAAGGGACGAATTGAATTATTAAATGAGCAATTTAATTAGGGATTGAGGGAGTATATGAATATTAGGAAGCAATAGCGAAATGTAGCAAACAAGAAAAGTAGGATAACTAATCAATTTTAATACTTCAATTTAATTATAAATTTATACAAATATTATGAGTCCAACCCGAATTAATCAACCTTCACGAGTCACGACCATGCACCGTACATGTAATATGCGCATAAAAATTTGAAAGATATCGTAACATTCCACTTTTATAAGCATTAAAGTTATATATATGATCATGGATTAACTTTAACTTAATCTTTGACAATTTTTATTTACTTACCTTAGTTATATGATATCATTTAAAATTTATGTAAAGACTCTATTTATTCCTAAAAATATTGAAATATTATTTATTTGATAACCGCAAATTATTAAAGATCAAATCGTCTGAATAATTTATTCATTCGTACCCAAAGACGTAGCCACGTTGGGCCCGGGGGCATTGGGCCCCCCACTACATTTCTGAATTTCCTTTATATCAAATTATATGTTCATCAAAATCAATAAGTTTCTGTTTGGCCTAGCGGTTTGTAATGCTTTATTAGATTCAAAGAATCTTTCTGTGGCAGGTTTCAATTCCTATCAACAACAAAATTCCATTTATTTCCTTTTGAATTTTTTGAAGAAATTTATTATAAGATTTGAATATTTATTAGTGAAATTCCATTTATTTCCTTTTGAATTTTTTGAAGAAATTTATTATAAGATTTGAATATTTATTAGTGAAATATTTGAGTTATATTTTAAATCATTCAAGATTATTATTATTTAATTAATTTTTAAGCATATCTTTTCAATTTGAATATTTAGTTGTGAAATGATATTTCAATGTTATATTTTGGATTGTTCAAGATTTTACACATTTATATATAAAAATGCATACTGTATTTTATAAATTATAATATTAATATAGTTTGAGATGTTTGTAATATATATAATTAAAGAAAGTTACTCCATTATATTTATATTATTTCAGTGTTAGAGTAATATTAATTGGGCCCCCCTATACAAATTTATATTATATATTTTTTTTATTTTATAATAATTATTTTTAATAACTTTCATATGGAGAACTCTTTCTACAACCATTGGATCCTAGTATTCCACAAAGACATTGTTCTTAATGTTGCATGTTATAACTCCCCTTCGACATGTTACTTACATACTGCACATTCTAGGTTTTTTATTTCGTTTAACATTTGTGAATCATCTACTTGCAATATAATATTTGATACTCATTTTTCAAGTTAAAATTGATAATATCGGACGAGGCACCGATAATTAACATATTTTTTTTTGAGTCACTTGATCGAAGCCTAAGAGATATAGTTAGAACTTAGAAGTCCTGATGAATTGATGTTTATCTTGCCTCTTGGAGAAAAAACTGTGATTCTTGGTGGAGACTTCAAACAAATTCTTCCTATTATTTTCAAAGGTCCTAAAAAAGAAATAGTCCACTCTTCCCACAAAGCAATTTGCTAGGGTTGAAGAGGAACATGAGGCTGAAGACCGGAAATTCTAACGGTAGTAATACATCTAACGAAATAGTTGAATTTTCTATTCTATTTATATATATATATGATGTAATCTATATTTGCTACACCATTTTATTTTTTTATCTTTTAATAGAATAATAAATTTACAAATCTATACATGTTTCAAATATATTTTTTAATTATTAAATTCAAATTAAAATATATTATAAATTTATTTTAATCCCGTGTAAAATGCGAATCTTACACTAGTTAATACATAATGATAAATGTTTTATTTTATTTCATTTCCTAGGAGGGGTGTTTGGTAGGTTGCAAAAATTGTAAAGAAAAAAATAACATTTGTAGAATTAATGGGTATTTATAGGGGTGAATGAATTGATTTTTCATTTTATTACAATTATTGAGTTACTAGTGCAAAATCTTGAAGAAAGTTTTATATATTATTTTTTTAATTAATATTTAAAAATATTTGATAATTAAAATTTAATATTTTTAAAATGTGTAAAATTTATGGTAAATTTTGATATATTTATTAAAAGAAATTAGTAAAAAAGGAGAAGAAGAAAAAAAAAGGAGAAAATAGAATTTAAAATGAGATAAAAGAAAGAATAAAAAATACATAAATCTTATAAAATAACAAAAGTTAAATAAGAGAAAATAAATTTGGAGTGCCGACTAAGAAAGAGAAGGATCTACCCTTATATACTATTTCTGAATCTTCTTCTCTACTACGTCTACGTGGCATTTCACTTTTCTCCAATTCTAATTTTCTCACGATTTACAATTATTTTGTTTTACAGTTTTTTTCAATATATTCTTCTCTCTCATCTCTCCTCTCTCTCCCTCTCCCTTCTTTTTCTTTTTATAGGTCTTCTCAATATTTTCTTTTACTTTTTTTTCAAAGTTTTTTTCAATTTTTCTCTCTCTCCCCTCCCTTCCTTTTCTCTCATTCTCCTAAATTTTCTTATACAAATTTCTCTCTCCCTCTTTTTTTTTTCTTGATTCTTTTTATCATTTTCTTTTATAATTTTTTTACAATTCCCACAAAATTCGTGGGTTTTGCACTAGTTTAAAAATAAATGTAAGGAAGATTCAAGGTGATTGAAATTTAAAATTTAAAAGATAGAAGTTAGAAAATTAAAATAAACCATTTAATTAAAAAATGCAGAAATTTAAGAAAAATAGAAAATTGAAAAGGAGAGATTAGGGAGCGCCACGTAGGAGAGAATAGATTCAGAATTAATATTTAAGGGTAGATGTATATATATTCTATTCAAAACAAGCAAACTATGAAAACAACGGTACAATAGCAAGATAAGTTTCGAACTCTTTCTGTGAAAATGTTTTTAATACATATAAAAATATTCACTTATTTTTTTACAAAATACAAAAAATAATATTACAACATGCATGGCAAAAAACTAGTAATAATAATATAACAAAAGTAAGATATTTTTTTCAAATAAGAGAAAGAAAAATTATATGAGATCGGTGAAATATCAAAACGACAAAAAAGAAGAAAATAATAGAAGTAACCTAATTACAATTTGTAAATTTGTAATCATGTGCATATGTGTAATTTAATTAAGGTATAGCCTTTTATATATGTGTAAATTTAATTTTGGGCAATATTTGTCTCAATACACTAGAAATTATAATATGAATTTAAAATAAGTTAAATAAATAATTAAATATATGCATATAATTATGGGTATTACACATCATAAGTAACAACATCAACAATCATGACTGGATGAACTCACAATACCTGACCTTTTAAATAAACGTACACTAATTGAAAAAATAAATTTATTTATATACCAATATATATACAGGACTCGACCCCTCCAAAAATTAATTGAAAAAATGATACAGGCATCAACACTACCTATCCAAACACGACTTACAATGCATCAAAAATATCTATGCATATTTTACCCTCCTGCTTAACCAAATAGAAGGGATTTCAAAACAGAACATTTTCGACATGAAAACAAACTCTCATTTGTATATAAATGGTACAACTGTTGTACTTCTGCACAACCAACAAACTAGAGTTTGGCACCTTCTGATGTAGAAGAACCAATCCCACCAGACGACAAATTACCAAAACTGCCCCGGTGCTAATCATGTTGAGGAACCCAATACCTTAATTCAGTAGGTTATCCTAGGGGACTGCTGCAAAGATCTGGGACCTCAACGACCATATACAAACATCGACCACAGAAGAACACTGGAGCAAAAACCCGGACTCCGAGAAACATGACAACTCTTGGTTTACTTTCAACATTATGACTAACCAAAGAATTCAGAGGACCAAATCACGATGTAGCTGCTGCAGCCGCAACTGTGGTTTTCTCCATTAGTTTCTTTTCAATTTCTGCTCGTCTTACTTCCGCATGTTGAGCAACGCCATTGGCAAGTGCCTGATAACGAAAATCAAGTGTCTGTGTGAGGTTCTGAAACCTCAACGGATCCGATGCTTGCAGAGCTATAAGAGGAAACATGTCAATGGAATTAGTATAACACTTAAGAAATGCATTTCAGTTTAGGCTACAATGAGCAAAGTTTGATAATAGACATTACCCTTAATGGTCTCCACAAAGAAAATAAAAGGATCAACATCATCAATTGGTGATTGCAAATCTTCATCGTCGCTGAAATCATCATCTGAGTCTTCATCATCAAAACCAGGGGAGCGGAAAGCCTTGGCCTGCATTCCATTATTCCCATTTGTGAGGTCGTGGTTATATTCAGAAATGCATCTTATACAAACAGTGGCATGTAAGGTAATTGAAAAGGCAAAAAACAACGGCAAAATCATTCCATCAGTTAGGCGTGCTTGTGATAACAAGGTATGCAGTTACTGTTTTTCACTGTAAGTTTAAGGCTGTCAGCTTCATCTCCATCCTCAGCATCGACCCCCATGTCCTTGTCAGAATCATCACCATCATCCTCATCATCAGTTTGGTAATTGTCCATATCATCGTCATCCTCTTCTTCTTCGCCCTCTTCCTCCTCCTTTTGAGCTTCTGCTCAAACTGACAAAGTAAATAGGCATACCCACACAAAGGAAATAATAATATAGAAAGCACGAACTGGTGAAGCGCAGAAAATGAGTATCATCACATCATGAATATCTTCACGGAAATATTGAAAAGGAGCAGTAAGTAAAGGCATAAAAGGAACAACCTGCTACTTGATCCTTATAAGCAACAAGCAGATCAAGAGCGGACTTAAAGACACACTCCAATGCTTCTCCTGGCAACTGACCAGCAGGGAGAGGAAGCAACGATGTCAAGCCCAAACAACATACCTTCTTATCATGTTCTCTGCAAACACACGGATTAAACACTAAAAAAAAACATTTTGAGCACTGGAGAGTAGAATACAGTGCTATCAAACCAAGAAGTTAGGTTACTACCTTTTAAAATTAGCACGTGCTCCACTTTTTCTAGTTTGTTGCAACATCTGGAACCAAAGGTTGAAAACTTTTGTGGCAACATTAAGTTCTTACAGTATGTTTAGAGTCAATGACGCATTATAGTACAGAGCATCAGCTACCTGTCATACATAAAATATTTTGAGTTAATGATGTCCCATTCATTTCATTCTTAATATAAAGTAATGGCTCAACAACATTGCATTCATAAATGAAAGCACATAAATGATCTGACAACTAGCAGAAAAATGAAAGGTGTTGTGAAAATATAAAAGCTTGAAATTATAAGCAACATGAAAAATTCTTTGATATAGAAAGAAAAAAATTAATAATAAAGAAAAGGAAACTTTAATAAAAATAGAAAAAAATTAATAATAATGATAATACAGGTGGAAAAGGACTCGAGATATTATTTTAATCTAAAGATTAACAACAGGGTATTTATGATAAATAAAAGAGTATAATGATTTGTAATTTTTTTAAGTATATTTTCAATTAAAAAAAAATAAGATGGAAAAAGATGCAAGGATATGTACGAATAAGTGTTAGTAGATTCATTGGCTGAAGCACAAATGCTGCATAGAACACCCAGATTTTCAATTGACTGAACTCTGCTAATAAATGTTACATGCTTACCACTTCCATTGACAGGCATTTTAAGTAAGGTTTTTCAGTACGACGCAAACGCTCCACAGTGATTCTTAAGTATGGTTCAACCCAGTGATCGACTTGTCCCCTGCAGTTTTGAAATAATACTTGAACGAGCTTAGGCGCTGGCTCAATATCCCCATCCTCCAGATTTTTGTCAGCCATGACCTGCATGATAAGCACAAAAGATTAAGAAGGAACCGACGGCAGCCAAAGCCCCAGGATCATCACCTTCATCATCCGCCTCCTCAGCAGTATTATTCATGCACTTCCAGAACGCAGCAGCCTGAAAACCAGAAGCTCATTACCAAAAGAAAAACCAACTACAATTGGCTTAATATATTCAAATGACAGTAGATTAGTCTCACCAAATTCTGGCATAATCCAAGAGCATATGAAGCCATCTCTTCTCCAAACTTATCCACAATTGTCTCAAGTGTAAACACAATTGTTGCTTGTTAATTTTACTAGCAATATATATTTTTGGGAGATCAGATAAACAGGAATGAAAGAAGAACAAGACGATGCCGTCTTTATTCCACAGGTTACAACTAATATTATTCCGAAAGTTGGTCAAGAATTTCAAACATCAGAAGATGCATTTGAATTTTATAATACATATGCGAAAGGAGGAGGCTTTAGCATACGTATTGGAAACAGTAAGAAGGATAAGGCTACGGGACATATTTCTTGGAAAATGTTTGTGTGCTCAAAAGAAGGAAAGGTAAATGAAAGCCAGAAAAATAAATATGATGTGACATCGGCAGAGGAAAGAAATCGAGGATATAGTCGATGTGAGTGTCCAGCAAAAATGACAGTTAGAAGAATATGCATATTTTTTAATTTGTAAATGGAAATATTTTATTATTATTATATATCAACACCGTATAAAAAATCTGCATTTCAACAATTAGCAACCACAAAAATCCACAAGACACATACGTGTGTGTGACGTTAATTGATTTAAAAATTATAAAAATACAAATACAATAAACAAAAGAAGCCAAAATTGAAAAATCGGACCAAAATATTAAAATATTAAAACTAGAAGAATATGCGTATTTTTTAATTTGTAAATGGAAATATTTTATTCCTATTTTACATGGAAATATAATTTAATATAGGATAAAAGATAAGGAAAGATTTTATTTATGGAAAATATACAAAATAAATAAATAATCTAAAATTGCATAATACAATGATATGATGTGACATGCCACGTAAGCGGTGGGCACAAAAAATAGTGCCATTAAAATCTTACCTGGAAAATCCTCTCCAGTTCAAGGAAAAAGGTACACTCCTCTAAAAATAAGAAAAGAAATCTAGGATCATAAGCTCACATGTCGAGCCAGGAGTGCCATTAAAATCTTACCTGGAAAAATCCTCCTTTAAGGATAAAACCCAGTTCAAGGAAAAATGTACACTCCTCTAAAAATCAATGTACATTAAATCACAAGTACATTAAATCATTTAAAAATAAACAAAGCTAAATAATAAAATGAATAATAAAGTTAAGTAAATAAAATAAAAATTCATTTAATTAGTCAATATTAATATAATAAAAAATTCAACATTTCATATCAACCACAACACCTTAAATAAATAAACAATTAATTAATTAGGAAGAAAATGCAATAAATAATAGGAATATAATATTTTGAAATAATTTATGTATCATATCTTACTCAACCAATAACTTTTTTTTTTACCGTACTCAACCAATAACTTAATTATATATTAGTATATAAGGGGATATTCTCTTAATTGAAAATAACACATAAGCCAAATTAACCACAAGATATTAGTATATAAGGGGATATTCTCTTAATTGAAACAAAGATATTATAAGCCCGTTAAAAATAATATTCCATTATAACTCTTCTAAGGATAATATATATATATATATATTCTCTCAATTGAAACAAAGATATTATCTCAATAAAAAATAAGCTCATTTAAAATAATATTCCATTATAATCTCTTCTAAGGATAATATCTCAAGTGTTACAATATGTGTACAGGTAACATAGATTTTTGATTAAAATGGAGTAGTATTTAATTTCTAAGATATATTGCGGACATTGAACATATCATTGAGATTATAAATGAATCTCCTTACATATTAAATTTACATCTCCGACTTGTTTATTTAATTTTATTCCTCAAATATACACATATACATTAATTTTATAATATATATACACATATAATACACCTACATAAATACGAATATTTACATATAGTCTTGTGTATATGTATAATTAATATCTTTCCCTCAAATCTTATAATACACATATTGCATGGGGCATATTATTATATAAGTAAATGAGAAAATAAAATAGTATGAGATATATTATTTAAAATAAAATTAAGAGAATAATAAAATTAAAAAATAAAAAATAGAGAAATTATTTTATGCAAGAATCATAAAATCCTTAAAAAAAGGTAACTGAAATTATAAAATTATATAAATATATATATCATACTTATCATTCTATTATTAATTAATATTAATATTGTTATAGTCCATATCCCGAACCACAAGTGTAGTAAATCTTGACCACGTCAAGCACGGTTCCGAGATACACGTGCCCCCCATCCTCATCTCCCACCGCAAAACAAATTGAACGGCTGCGATTTCACCTCATTTAACTAACTAGGGTTTCCTAACCGGGTATATATACCCCCACCGTACACTTTAATGCTCGAGTGCGGAGCAGTTCCCTGCCCTCCCAAAAAAACCCCAAAAATTTTCTTTCTTTCTCGAATTTCTCTATCAAATCCACTATTAATTTTATTTCTCTTCCCTACTCAAAAACCCCAAAAAAAAAAGTTGTTTTGCATTCCTTTTCTTCGTTAATTTCACTGTTCTGTCTCTCGATCAACAACGGTGAACGAGAATTTATTTTAGCAGAATTTGGAAGGAATGGCGCAGATTCAGGTTCAGCATCAGAATGTGGCGGTGGCGCCTGGCGCTAACGCAGTGGCGGTGCCTGGAGGCGCATCGGGTGCGCAGTTCCAGACGACCTCTCTGTATGTTGGTGACTTGGATTTCAATGTCACGGACTCGCAGCTCTACGATCTGTTCAATCAGATCGGTCAGGTTGTGTCTGTTAGGGTTTGCCGCGACCTCAGCACTCGCCGCAGCCTTGGCTATGGTTATGTCAACTATCACAACGCCACAGATGGTTAGTACTTTAAGTTCTCTCTAGATTTGTAAATTTGTACACTAGTATTTTAAAAAAAATTCTACTGCTCTGCTTTATTCAAAGTGTGATTGCATGTAAGTAAATTTGTTGTGCATTTGATTAATCAATTGTTGTTGTGCATTTGATTAATCAATTGTCACACGGTTGTGGCGTCTTACTTATAGCATGGGGCTGAATTTTAGGGAAAAAATTAATTGATTCACCTCCAGATATACATGATTTTGTGTTATATTGAACAGAATATAATATAATGTAATTGAACCCTACTCACGTAAAATATTAATATTTTGTAACATTTTGCAATGATGTATACTTTCCGGTGCCAAAATGTGAACACAACTCAAAATTGAAAAGCCGTTTAGAGTAGAATATATTAACGAATGTGATTGAAAGGAAGAGAACGTATTACAATCATGGTGTGTTTCTTTCACTTTTGGAGTATAAATTTAGTATTAAATGGAGATTATATTTGGAATGAAAATATTTTTATTTTTGTCAGTTGCATAGTGGTAATGTATATGTATCTTCTAATCTTTATCTATAGATTGAAATCTGTAACCTATAGCTTTTTGCTCTTGTTTTTATCAACCTCTAATCTTGATCTACAGATTGGGGTGCAATGTCACATATAAAATGTGGAAGGACTTTTAATGATACTTGACCCATCAAAATTTCCCTAAGTTATATATGCGAGAGATGCATGTCAACCCATTAGGCACCCAAAAGTTCATGTTCAGTTAGCATGTTAGTTCTTTTAGCTGGCACTAATGCACTTTGATTGTGGTGGTTTTCATCTTATAGTTAGTTGCTGCCGTGTGTTTCAATTGCCACTTACTCTAATTGTTAATTTGTAGATATATCTGATGTGTGTCTTAGTTGTCTCTATTCTGCTCTTGAATTTGGAGAAATTTCTACATATCTCATATTTTCCCTGTTGACTGACGTGGCAGCGGCAAGAGCTATGGAAATGTTGAACTTCACTCCCCTCAATAACAAGACAATAAGAGTCATGTATTCTCACCGTGACCCAAGTAATCGTAAAAGTGGAACTGCAAATATCTTTATCAAGGTAACTGACTCTATTTCTTTTTTCATTAACAGGCTGGTAATTGAGTCTGACATTTAGATTGAGATGTATCATTAGGTTTCTGTTCCTTCTTTAGTACATGATCTTTTCCTTGTTTATTATTTATATATTGGCAATGCTACCATTTTTTTTCATAGAGTTTCTTCATTTACTGTTTTATGTCTATGTTTGTTTTATGATCATGTATATAAACATTTTTGTGCAGAATTTGGATAAAGCACTTGATAACAAAGCTCTGCACGACACTTTTTCAATTTTTGGAAACATCCTTTCTTGCAAGATAGCAACAGATATGAATGGCCATTCAAAGGGTTATGGATTTGTGCAATTTGATACTGCAGAAGCTGCACAAATGGCTATAGATAAGTTAAATGGGATGCTTATCAATGAAAAGCCAGTCTATGTTGGTCATTTTCTCCGTAAGCAGGAGAGAGATACTTCATACACCAACCCAAAGTTCAACAATGTCTTTGTGAAAAATTTAGCTGAGACTACTACAGATGATGAATTGAAAACGATTTTTGGTGAATATGGAAAAATCACTAGTGCTGTGGTTATGAGGGATGCTGATGGGAAGTCGAGGTGTTTTGGATTTGTCAATTTTGAAGATGCTGATGATGCTGCTAAAGCTGTTGAGGCTCTCAATGGAAAATCATTCGATGACAAGGAGTGGTATGTGGGAAAAGCCCAAAAGAAGACGGAGAGAGAGCAGGAACTCAAGAGTCGGTTTGAGCAGACTGCCAGAGAAATTGTTGATAAGTTTCAAGGAGTTAATTTATATGTTAAAAACTTGGATGATACCATTGACGATGACAAACTGAACGAACTATTTTCGGAGTTTGGTACCATCACCTCGTGCAAGGTATATTTAAAATGTGCTTTTAGTTGGTGGAATGTGGCCTTAAATATATTGTTATTTTCTTTGTGACCTTTTCTGCTTCAATTCTACTGATCTTATTATGTCTTGATTTGTAGGTTATGCGAGATCCTAATGGAATAAGCAGAGGTTCTGGATTTGTCGCCTTTTCAACTCCAGAAGAAGCTTCTAGAGCAGTGAGTTCTGACACTAATGATGACTTTGTAGATAACATACTGTTGTATAATGCCTGATCTAATGCTGGTTTTGTGTTTTTAGCTCTCTGATATGAGTGGGAAAATGGTGATCAGCAAGCCTCTCTACGTTGCGCTTGCACAGCGAAAGGACGAGAGAAGAGCAAGATTACAGGTGAAGAATGTTTTTTAAGAACTTCTAATTATTAATAGTTGGAACATGCTTGATACCAGAAGAATCTCCCACTTCTGTTTTTAACTTAAGTATCACTTTCATTAATACCCCATACAACCATCACAAGTGTGATTAACACAACCAATCAGTCATACGATGTTATCTTGTTGCAAAGTTTTATTATTGTAGAAATTCCTGGTCTTCGTTGAATCAACATCTGCTTTGTAAGATGATGACTCATGACTTCCAAGCATAACTCTTTAATTTAATTTAATCTCTCTTTGGATGTAAGGTTCTTATCATCAGGTATGACCTTAAGAAATTAGAATGATATACCCTGCTTTAATGTTTTCTCAAAAGACAGAACTTCCAACAGAATCCCCTCTTACCATCTTACACCCTGATCTCTCTCTCTCTCTCTCTCTCTCTCTCTATGTATATATATATATATATATATATGTCCACACGTGCATTACCCATTCTTGAACCTCGCTCAAATGTGTAGTGCCAACATTGTAATTAGTAGGCTTCTTGTTTAACTATGTTTGTGATTTTCATTAAAAACCTGTCATATATTCTTTTTCAACCACTCCGTGAAATGCAGGCTCAGTTTATGCAATTGAGGCCAGTTGCAATTCCACCTACGATGGGTCCACGCATGCCCATGTATCCTCCCGGTGCTCCTGGTATTGGGCAGCAGCTATTTTATGGACAACCTCCTGCCATGATTCCTCCTCAGGTGAGATTTGCCTGAGTCTCATTTTGTACTTTTTGGTGGAAGTTGTTTCCCATTTAATTAGGATTTCTATTCATTCAATTGTTTGTAATTGCTACAAGTTAGGATCCTTGGATTGTGTAGTTTCCAATATTAATCTTTATTTTTAAATTACATGGTCTAGTTCTTCCATTTCTTGTGCATGTGCTGCCTGTGTTACTGAAGCTTAGGTTCAAAAAGTCGTTTAATCTTCTATTACTTCTTTTGATGAGTTTTAGTGAATTTATGTTTCAAACTTTTGTGATGTTATTGTGCCCCATTAGATGCTACGGAGTATTCGATTTTGTAGAATTTGGTATATGCCCTGCTTTATTCTGTGTTTCCACTAGGTGCTTGTAGTTGGGTGTGGATGCACATGTTACATTATACATCTGTTCTCGTCACAGTTATATTCTATAATTCTACTCCTATGAAATTTTGCTAGGCTGGGTTTGGTTACCAACAGCAGCTTGTTCCTGGAATGCGTCCTGGGGGTGCTCCTATGCAAAATTTCTTTGTGCCTTTAGTCCAACAGGGTCAGCAGGGCCAACGACCGGGTGGCAGACGAGGTGGTCCAGGGCAACAAACTCAGCAGCCTGCACCAATGGTGCAGCAGCAGGTCAGTTTTACATTGGTTCCCAATTGTTTCTTTATGATCTTGTACATTGCTAATATGTGTTGCTAAATATGATATTTTTCTTGGTCAGATGATACCAAGAGCAAGGATGTATAGGTATCCTCCTGGTCGTAATGTTCCAGATGGGCCCATGTCTGGTGGGATGCTTTCAGTTCCATATGACATGGGTGGCATGGTTCCTCGAGATGCTGCTGTTCCACAGCCTATGCCTATTACTGCTCTGGCCTCTGCCCTTGCCAATGCATCTCCTGAACAACAGAGGACGGTAAGCACAACACCAGAGAATATAGATTATGTTGGGAATAATTCATATTTTGCTCCCTGCACTTTCTATTATTTTTGTTATTTTGCCCTCTGCACATTATTTTCAACATTTTTGCCCCCTGTATTTTCTTTCAAGTAGGGTAAAAATTTACAAAAAGAATTTCTGGGAGAAAATACATGAAATATAAGTTGCTAGGGCAAATTAAAAAATAATTTTAAAGTATAGGAGTAGTTTGCTTTTCCGTTACATTGTTGGTGTTGGTGTATGATGTGCCCTAATAATCAGCTATTTGTGTGGCAGATGCTGGGAGAGAACTTGTACCCTCTCGTTGATCATCTGGAACATGAGCATGCTGCTAAAGTTACAGGGATGCTTTTGGAGATGGACCAGACTGAAGTTTTGCATTTGCTTGAATCTCCTGATGCTTTGAAAGCAAAGGTTTCTGAGGCTATGGATGTCCTCAGGAATGTTCAGCAGTCTGGCAGCCCTGCTGATCAACTTGCCTCCCTATCTCTCAATGAAAACCATGTTTCTTGAGCTTCTGTGGTTCGTACTGCCTCGTCTGAATCATTTTGCTGGTGAACGGGATAATTTTAGGATGAATTTATTGAATTTTTTTGACAAGGTTACCAAGTTTAGGGTGAATTTTTTGGGATAATGTTATGAATTTTAGTTTTTGTTTTTTCAACTCTGTTTTGCTGAATTTTATTTTATGATAATTGTTGGAGTTTAAATTGGCTTTTGTTGAAGTTCGATATAGCTGCAATTTATCGCTTCCTAAATCCTAATGTGTTTCATTTGCTATGCTTTCTGTCTGTTAAGTTTCTTGTCGCTTCCTAAATCCTAATGTGTTTCATTTGCTATGCTTTCTGTCTGTTAAGTTTCTTGATTTTAATATGTAAATGTTTTCTTGAGAAGTGCCTTGTTAGTTCCTATTATGTAAGGGGGAAGCTTGACATGCTCTTTTTAGGGGTGGGAAATGGCAATAGCTACTTAAATGTAATGTATTTTATATGTTGAATGTTTATGTACTGTACTCCCTCCGTCCCAGCTTAAAGTTTCTTTGAGACGGAGGGAGTATTATATATTTATTGTATGAATTGTTATTATATTTGTTTGTACTTTGTATAGGGTTGGGGTATATACCCCTCCAGCTTTTTTAGATACACTCCCCCGATAAATATACTCCCCTTAAAATACATCTCAGATAGATGCACTCCCCCCAATTTGTCTATTATACCACGCCCCCATAAAAACCCTAATTTTCCTTCTTTCCTTCATTTTGCAAGTCGCCGCCCGCCGTGCCACTCTCTCCCTCTGCAAGTCGCTGCTCGCCGTGCCGCCCTCTCCCTCTGCAAGTCGCCGTGCCGCCAAGCCACCCGCCTCCGCGTCGCCCGCCTCTTTTTTTTTTCATTTCTGCAACCAGCGGCGACGGCGCCCCCCTCGCCCAGCGCCGTCGCCGCCTCCTCCCCACCGCCCTCCTCTCTCCCCGACGGCCTTTCCCACCGCCCTGCGCACTCCCCCTCGCCGCCTGCGCCCAAGCCCTCCTTCCTCCCTCATTTTCTGTTTTTTTTTTTAATTCGGCAACAGGAAGCGGCTTCGCCACCTCCCTCTACCAGCGCCGCCGCCACCTCCTTCCCCCGCCGCCCTCTCCTTATGGTCGATTAATTGTTGTCGACCACAATATTTATGGTCGAACATTTCTTGTTGAAAATGAAGATTTTTTTAAAAAAAAATTCATTCGGTCAAATGTTGTCGACTGGAGTGATTTCCGTCGACAATCCATAGGCGACAATATAATTTGGGGTCGACAAACCAGTGTCGATCGGTTTGTCGAAAAAAATGTTATTTTTTTTCTTCAAATTTTTATAATTATTTGGACGGCGGCGGCTGCCGGAGATGGTGCGGCGGCGTCTGCCGGAGATGGAGGATTGGCCGTCGGCGTAGGTTAAGTTTAAGGGGGTGTATCTATCTTAAATTTTACTAAAAGGGTAGATATGGTATTTTACATGCATATTTAATTAATAAATGTGAGGGGGAGTGTATTAAACAAAGCTGGAGGGGTATATACCCCAACCCTTTTGTATAAAGAGAGTTAAATATAGGCCCAACTCGATTGGTATTGGGCCTCGAAATATGCTGCCTAGCCAGACTTAGGAAAGAACTATTGAAATATTTTTTGGGTCTGACTATATGCACCTCCATTTCAGTTTGATGCACTCCCCCATCAATCCCCCGATTTATACACTCCCCAAATTTAGGTCACACCCCCCTTCAAATGTCATAAATACCCCTCCTCTCATAACATATATATTACTACACACACCCCACCCTTCCTCTTCTTCCTCCCCATTTCCCCCAACCCACCTCCTCCTCCCTATTTCCTCAACAGTCGCCGCCGCCGCCCACCCCACCCCCCGTCGCCGCCGCCCACCCCCACCCACCCTCGCCGCCGCCCCCTCCCCTCCCACCCTCGCCGCCGCCCCCTCCCCTCCCTTCCCACTCCCCCCGTTGTAAAAAAAAATAAAAAAATTGAAGCTTTGCGGCCGCGCGGCCGCTCCATCCCCCTCCCGTCCGACGCCGACGCAGGTTTGCCCCCTTCCTCCCGCCTCCCCCTCCTCCTCCTCCCATCGGTAAAAAAAAAAAAAGAAGAAGATATGCGGCTGCCCCATCCCCCTCCCGTCCGACGCCGACGCGACCCCCAGGTTTGCCCCCTTCCTCCCTCCCCCTCCTCCCATCTGTAAAAAAAAAAAAAAAAAAGATTGCGGCCGCCCCCTCCCCACCCCCTCTCCGACGCCGACCCACACCCAGCCCAGATTTGCCCAACTCCCAATTCCAATGTTAGGGTTTTCTGCAAAAATGCAGAAAATCCTAATTTTTTTTATTTTTTTTTTCATTTTCGACTATATAATGTCGATTAAATACTCTCATCGGCAAATTGTTGTCGACGAGGGTGTATTTGATCGACATTACGTAGTCGAAAATGAATTTATTTTTTTTTTTTAATAATTTTCGACCAACCAGTGTCGACCACATACACTCCCGTCGATAACTCGTTGTCGACGGGAGTGTATGTGGTCGACACTGGTTGGTCGAAAATTAGTAAAAAAAAATTGTGATTTTTTTGAGTGTATGGTTGATTTCTGTATTTTTTTTTTGAGCTTGATGGTCGCCGGAAATGGTGTCGCCGGCGACCGGAAGTTGTGGGTTAGAAAAATGTGAAAGAAATGAAGGGGGGTGCATTCAGTAGGGGATAGTACTGTATATTTAATGAAGGGTATTTTGGGTTTTTTACCCTATTATTTTATTAAAAAACTGAAAGGGGGAGTGCATCAAACTGAAATGGAGGTGCATATAGTCAGAACCATATTTTTTTTAAAAAAATACTATAAGGACCTTTTATTAATTAAATATTTTATCGAATGACAAAGTGAGTCCATAACAAAGCTATTACTGCCCAACAAAAACTTATTTCGAGGCCCAATACCAATCGAGTTGGGGATAACAAAGCTATTAATTAAAAATACTATTAGGCCAACAAAAACTACTAACCCTTTTATATGTATTAATTAATTCCTTTTTTATATATGAATTAGGCCAAATAATCATTTTTAGCCCACACTTTTCATTTTTAGGGCATATATCACATACTTTTCTTTTTAACTAAATTATATCCATACTTTTTATTTTGTTATTAAATTTAGTATAAGTTTTTTCTTTCATACCCATACTTTTCATTTTCATTCAAATGTAGCCTATAATTTTTATGTTTTACCAATTTTAGCAAATATATTTATCAATTAATTTAAAATACCAAAAAAATTAAAAATGTAAAAATTATATAATAATTAATTAGAAAAAAAATGTCTTAAATAATTAAAATCTAAAAAATTAAAAATTTAAAAATAATTGAGAATTGAAATTATCTAAAACTATTAAATTAAAAAGAGATTTACAAAATATATATAAAAAAATACAGTAATTGAAATAAATTGTACTCCCTCCATCAACCAAAAGTATGAACATACTTTTGGTGGACATAGAGAGTAATTTTTTTAAATTTTTTTTTATAGTGTCTAGATTAAAAAATATTACTATATAATTTTAGATTTTTTTTATAAAGTAAGGTATATTTATTAACGAATTAATTTAATTATATTGATAAAAAGTATGAGTATAAATTGAATAAGAGTAAAAAAAATATGTGCTAAATTTGATGAAAAATGAAAAGTATGAGTATAATTTGGTTAAAAAAAATATGTGCTAGATTTGAGGAAAAAATTAAAAATATAGATATAATTTAATTAAAAATAAAAATATGTGCTACATTTAATAAAAAGTGAAAAGTATGGGTTAAAATTGACAATTTCTATGAATTTTCAATTTTTTTGTCGGACCTTTAACTTATTAAAATGATTCAAAATTATCCCCAATTACAAATTTGTTTTAGCCATGTTTCAGCTTGAAACTGTAAAATTATAAATATGGAAAATTAAACACGTTTATCTATTAAGCAATACTCCTCATGTATCTAATAAGCAAATATAATACTAATAAAAAAAAGTTAAGCAAATACAATTCCTCCAAGTCGCTTTTCTTTTGGAGAAGCAATAGTTGCACTTGCATTAACCTCTCAATCCCAATCTTTGTTCGATTGATAGTCCCTTGTGGATCCATTATCTTAAAACTGGGAAAAATCTACATGATTTGGAGTACCTGCAACCTTCCCTAAAGCCTCAACATTTTCCTTGAATTTTAGAGTAAAATCGGAACCAAATCGGTAAAAATCAACCGAAAAAGTGTGTCCGTTATTAGATTTAGAGGTCACGAAGGAAGCCTCGCCTAAGTTGACGACTTGGTAATAGGGAATAGGGTGAGTCTCCTCTGCACACTCGAGTGCCAGCCACCTTCTCCTTCCTTCCTTCCTTCCTTCCTCTTCTTCTTTTTTTTTTATTTTTTTATTATTATCCTATTTTCGCACTTATTTTTACTTTTGCAAATGTTTTTTCTCCCATATAAAAATGCAAGTAGTACATAATTACTAAAAAGTGTAACATTTTTTAGTAACTAAAAAGAGGTGTAACATTAATAACCAACAAAAATATGTGAAAATATTTTTCAGCTACAATTCATAGCAATTATCATTAATATTATGTTGTCGTTTTTATCAAATTGTTCGATTAAAAATGAAAAAGGCAAAAATAAAATAAAATGGGAGACAAATTCAAACCGTGTAATTCGACCTTATAAAAATGTTCATTTACTATTTAAGTTGTTGACATACTCAATAATAAATAATTTTCTTACATTTTTCAATTATAGTGACTTACACCTTTTAGTAATATTGTGTTGCACTTTTCACTTATAATCCACTTTTCACTAATATGTGTTATATTTTTCAGTTATACTCACTTGCACTTTTTAATAAAAAATGTGTTGCACTTTTCAGTTATAGACTTATAGACATTTACACTTTACACTTTTCAGTTATAAATGACTTACATTTTTCATTAATATTGTGTTGCATTTTTCAGTTATAAATGACTTACATTTTTCATTAATATTATGTTGCATTTTTCAGTATACTTGCACTTTTTTATAATATTGTGTTGCAGTTTTCAGTAATATTGTGTTGCACTTTTTACACTACAAAAAAATTGAGATTTAGAGACGGATTAGATACCATAAACACTGTCTCTAAACAGGTTAGAAACGGATTTTAGAACCATTTTCTATATGTTCCTAATCGCATGGTATCTAATGTTAGGAACGGTTTTCTAAATTCCGTTTCTAATAAGAGACGGATTTGAGACCGTTGTTTTCGGTTTATAATGAGAGTCGGAATTTGACACCGTATATTCCCTTATCTAAACGATGAACGATCCATTTTATAAACGACATTTTATCGTCTCTAAATCCGTATCTAAACGATAAACGACCCGTTTTACATCCGGGTCAAAAATCTGTCTATAATTTCGTTTCTAAATTTAGAAACGACGTTTTGTCGTGTCTCTAAATCCGTATCTAAACGATAAACGACCCATTTTACATCCGGGTCAAAAATCCGTCTATCCAAGAGTTAACAACCCAATCCCCATTCCAAGCCCGAACCCGACCCGACACCCATCCCACCCCACCCTGCAACAACCCCCTCTTCAATTATTTAATGGTAAAGTCTAGTATGCACTCGAGTGCATGCTGTGCACCCTAGTCCATGTGCACTTTTCAGTTTACTGACTTACACTTTTTGGTAAATGGTGTTGCACTTTTTGGTGTTGCACTTTTCAGTTTACTGACTTACAACCCAAACCCACACTGTCCCAGCCCGAACCCAACCCGACACCGATCCCACCCCACCCTGCAACTACCCCCCTCTCCAACTATTTAATTGACATTTTTTTGGTCTATATGGGAATTGAACCCAAGTGGGCAAGTGTCTATTATTGAGCATCTGCCACTAGGACAGATAACACTTTTGTTTTATCTTTTAATATTAATTGTATATGTATATTAATTTATTTCTTTTACATGTATTCAAATTGTAACTTTTAAATTTGTAAATGTAATTTTTTTTTATTAATTTCTAAAAATTGTAATTACTCACAACTGTTAATAAGCTGTAAAATACTAAGAACTATGCATCGTTTAGACACTTTATTTTATTATAATAGTTTAAGATATGTAATTAATTGATTAATTTGTAACTTTAAAAATATATAAAAAAATTGTTATTGAATAATTTCAATTGTAAAATTCGATCTTACTTTATAAATTCAAATAAATTAATTAAATTACTTTTAATCTTCTTCTTCTTCTTCTTCTTCATAGTCATTCTCCTCTTGAAGGTTGAATCCTCTTTTCCTTTCTCTTTTTCTCCCTTAGACGCAAATCCTCTTCTGATAGAGTTGCCTTTCTTAGAGCAATAGGAATATTGTCAGCGTGGTCTTCTTATTCATTTAATGATTCTTGTATATGAGGAAGAGCTAACATGGGTTGCTTTTCATTTGAAGCAGCTTTGGCTAAGACAGATTGCTCAACTCTTGCCAAGTCTGCACTAGACAAGTGAAGTGTGGAAGAATCAGTAGTCTGCACTAGACAGATTGCTCAACCCTTAGCTGATGAGGGTCTTGACTTGCTCGTCCTGAGCCTTCAATCGCTATTCTGATTCTGCCAATCTCCTGGCCAGAACAGCTTGAACTTCAACTGACTTTCTCATCTCCTCTAATAACTTAGCTCTGTCCTCTTCTTCCCCCTTTTTGGTATCATCAATTTGGGAAGTGAGAGTTTGATCAAGCTTCTTGAACTCTTCTTGAATGGCCGATGCAACAACGTTCACATCTAGAACAACAGGGATGGAGTTTAACTTGCCAGTCAGTTGAATGACAAGATGAGATAGTTGATTTTCACTTAACTTCAACTTCTCATTTTGAGATTCCAGCTCGAGGTTAAGGTCCTTCGACCGATCTAGTTGTTGTAGTAGATCCTTCTATTGCTTGGCTGCTGTCTTTTCAAATTCAGCAAACTTAGACAGGAGTTGTTGAGTAGAGGCATGTTCTCGTTCTTGACTTCTCTTCAACTTATCTTCCTTGTAGTCATCCATTGCCTTCATCATATCTGTTCTGGAGGCATGATCCATTTTAGTGATTGCATTTTTCATATTGTGCGCATTGAGTTGGATAAAGTTATCCACCTTCCTCATTATGGCATCACCAAAGTTGCTGTCAAAGTACCTTTTCATACATAGCCGAACAGCGTCGCAGATGACCTTATCTTCTGATGATTCTCTCTGGTGGAGACGAAGGCTTAAGTCATTGAGTTGTGGGGTAAGGCCATCAAAGACATGATGTGAGAGGTCGACTAGCAGCTGAGTAATAAGAAAAAGACTTGTTGAATTAGGCTGGATAACAAGAGTGTAAGTAGCTAGGCGACTCTCCTTGCTTGGATAAACATACACATCTTCAAAGATAGAAGTGGATGGAAGTAGATGTGCAGTAGAGGTGCAGAGTTGATCCCATTCTTCATGTTCCCTTTTAGACATAGTCGGAGCAGGTCTGGAACTAAGAATGTTGAGAGTTTGATTGATTTGAGTATAGAGGGACAGGTCAGCTGATGGAATTATTGCCAGCTGAGTATCCACCTCGTCTGATTCTGGTTCAAGAAATTCTTGCATCCTCTCTTCTCTAGTTCTCCTTTCAAAGGCAACCGATCCTATATCTGCATCCACTGTATTTAGAACAATTTCGTCATCTCCTTCTTCAAAGGTAAACTTCTCCTCAGCTCTACGAGCTGGCTGTTCAACCCTCTCGGATCCCTGAGCCTCTGAGATTTGGGATTGTGAAGGCTTAGCTGTTACAATTTCTTGTAACTGATCTGGTTGAACAATGGGCCATGTATTAGCTGATGTAGTGAATGTTCCCATCACCGTATCACTTACAACTTTTAACAATAATGCCTCTGAGACCAAGGACTCGTCTTGGGCATTAACATCAGCTACTTGCACAGCTTCTGTCTCTAGCTTAACTGATTGCTCAACTTCCTTGCCAGACTGCTCAGTTGATCTCCCAACTAAGTCAGTTGCAGGGTCAGCTAATACTCCATCAGCGTTCACTCCGACTAGATCCTGTGAAGGGTTTTCATCGTTGTTTTTGCCTTGCTCAACTCTGGATTCGGGTCCATCGTCGCTGTTGTCTTTCTTTTCCTCAACAGTCTCTTAGACTTGTAGTTTCGAAAGCTTTCCAAGCTTTCTAGCGACAAGCATAGGGAGTGAGTCATCAGAATGAAGACAAAAGGCATCTTCTACTTCAGCAGACTCAATCTGCTCCAACTCCTAGTCGTAGAAGTTATCATTCCCACCTTTCTCTTCAATCACGATGGTCAACCTATGAATACTGCCTTTCCTCAGCTGCCTCCAGGTCTAGATACGAAGAACTGATTCGAAGAGTCCTTCGTCTGACATCGACTCTGGTAGTCGATTTGAGCTTTGCACTTATCTCAAGTCGCATAAATTGCTCAGTAATTCCGATGGGGTAGTTTGAGAGGTTTGGATTATAAGGAGTGGGGATAAAAGTAGGCTTGTTTGTTTTCTCGACTAGGTCTGGTCGAGCAACATCTATTATAGTTTCTATGTTTGATGGGGATGGGGAATTTGAAACTTCAGCATAAGATTTTGCAATCTCAGTTGTTGTTTCCAAGGGGTTGATGATAGGGCAAGTGCGGTTCAACAAAAATAATGTTTGTTGTCTTAATCTCTTTGTTTCTTGAAGTTTGATTTGAAACAAGCTTGTCTTAATCTCTTTGTGTTGGTCCCAAAGTTGAGTTAAGATTGATTAAGCTAGTAAAAGTCTAGAGGGGAGGAGTGAATAGACTTTTAAAAATCTTTCAAAATATCAGAGTTATATGCGGAATAGTGTTCTGAATAGTACTGTTCTTACTGAGTCAGATCAGTACTTCCAGTTTCAGTTTTATACTCAACTTAGATTTTGAACTTTAATATGTATGTTAAACAAATATCAAACAGTAAGTAAATCAACACACACGATTTATAGTGGTTCGACAAATGTCTACATCTACTCTCACAACTCCAGTCGTGATATTTTATTAACTCTTCCTTCTTGAGTTTCTTGTGGCTTAAAGTCCCAAGACTAAGACTGTGATCTTATCGATTATACCACCAGGTATATCTTCGATCTACTAGTAATTTCACAAGTAAATAGCACACTTGTTTTACAAAAAATCACAAACTAAACAGTAAAGTAAAACTTCTCTTAGAATGTAGCCTTTGAATCTTCAATTCAGTACGATGGCTTCTTCTCTTCTTTGATCTCCTTCAACTCTGTGAGTTCTTGAATGCACTTTGATTGCTTTTGAATGCTCTTAGATCAGTAGTAGCAGTTTTAGTAGTCTTTTCAAGTAGAAGATCATACGGTATTTATAGACTTTAGTATGACAGTTAGCAGTTTGTGAAACTAACTCTCAACTAACTCTAAAACCGTTTCTTGTAACTTATCCTTTTTGTAACCGACTTAACTTCTTATCTCCAAGTCAGCATATCTTCAGATATATTCAGTTACGCTTTAAATAAGTTTTCCAAACTTATCCTTTAATCACACCAACTCAGCACAGTAAACTACTGTTCTGACTTTTACTGTTCTGAGCCAGTCAGCATAGTTCTCAACTTTTGTTCTGCGCTTCTTCAGAATACTTCTCTTGTATTTCTGAACTTCATCTTTACTCTTCATAGTCTTCTTACTTTGAAGTAGTCTTCTGAGTCTTCTGATCTTATTCTATTCTACTGTTCTGAACTTTTACAACGCTGAATACAACCGAATACAAACTTACATATATAAAACCTATCTATACACCAACTGAACTACATACAGAAGAGTATATCTAAGTTCTATTCTATAAGCTGTGTATATAATACTTTATCAGCTTAGTTCCTAACAGTTCATATATCAGATCAGTAAACTCATAAGATCAGTAAACTCAGTTTTCATGACTTATCTAGATGACTTAGTTAAGATGACTTCCAACCACATATATCATTATCTTCAAGTTGCTTTTGGCCATCAAAACATATAATCATCAACTAGAATATTGTTTCAAGGATTCATATCCCAACGATTTCCCCCTTTTTGATGAAGCCAAAACTACTTAAATGTTAATAAATCAGTAATTAAGTAATTAGTCAATCATAACAGTTCATCAAGTCAAAATCTCAGATTCATATTCAGATAAGATCAGATAATTCACATATTACACATAATAACAGAATATGAAATACAGAAATATATAAAAATAAAGATAAGGTAAAGAAATGTTATCTTGTGAGCTTGTCCTACATCTTCATTCTTTAGGTCCGATTCTGAATGCCACATACAACCTTGCCTTGATGTCCATCATGTGTTGATGATCAGTGATGCCTTCATCCTTAATGATCTTCTCAATGATGTTAGTAATCTCATTGTAATCTGGTTCTCCATTCTCTAATCTTGGAGGATTCCAAACAGGCTCTTCTGGACACAGAATCTGTATGTCAGTAGCACCAGTAGTTAACAAGATGTCTTCCCAGAACTCTCTTGCTATATTGTTCATGAAATCTTGAAAATCATCAAACTCTGCTTCTCTGTTCGAATGAAATCTAAATTTCCTTACAATATGATTTGCTATTTGCCACTTTGTCTTAAGATCATTCCAGTAATCAAGATTTTCTGGAAGAACTATAAAATCAACAAAATTCTCATCTTTGAATTTTCCAGTCTTCTTAGCTTTCATTTTCTTTTTCAAAGCTGCAACTCTATTCTCAAATCTTTTACTCAAAGATTCAACATCTTTCAGTTTCTTCTTTTTCAGCTCTTCTTCAACTTTCTTCTTTTTCAATAACTCACTTTTCTTTTGAGCTAACAACTTTTTACAAGATTCAGAAGCTTCAACCATCTGCTCTTCACTAGGTTGATCACTTGTAACCACATGTTTAAGCTTGCTTCTAGATCCGGTTATCCTACCAGTTTCTTTAGATTCTTTTTCAGCTTCATCATCACTTAGAATGACTTTCCTCTTTCTTTTTCCTGATGATTCAGCAATGTTCTTCTCAGCACTGGTAACACCAACAAATCTTTCAACAACACTTTGATCACCAACATCTTGTTGTTTCCTCAGCTTGATTTTCTGATTTAGATTAAAAATCTCTTGCTTGAGCTCATCTTGACTTTGCTTTAACTCATCTTGACTTACAACCAACTGAGCTTGTTGTGTCTGAGTCTGCTCCATTACACACATTATATTCTTTCCCCCCTTTTTGGCTTCATCCTGCCATTTCTGCAAGGGTACGAGATGTTGCTCCAACTTACTATGCAACTCCTGAGATAGCTTTTTCTCTTGCAGCCTATGAAGATCATAAATCTTCGACATAGTGTGCTCCATGATCTGTTCATAAGCACATTCTGCAGTCAGCTTGGTAAGCCTCTCAGTAACCTCTTGAAACTGTTTCACAGTTGCATCCAACTTAGCTTGCAGCTCCTCATTGTGCTTTTTCAACAATTCAAAGCTTGAGTTATCATAACCATGCTGAGAAGGATCTGTTCAGACTTTCTCTTGAACAGAAATAGGATCAGCAGCAGCTTCAGGAATAATTTCAGGAATAAGAACATGATTACTTTGCACTTCATCAGCCATGTCATGCTCTTCTAACACCCCAGTGTTCTCAAACACCTCAGTAGTATCAACATCAACATCTAGTGCAATTCCTTCTTCCATATCCACATCCATATTGACATCGGTATCAATATTTTCTTCAGCAGTTTCAATATTTTCCACAAAGTAAGAAAATCCAGAAACTCTTTCCACCATCTTAACAACAGACTCTGGAGTTAATAACTCAGTAAAAGAGTTAACACCAGCTGCTTCCTTCTGTTCTTGTTCCCAGTTTCTAAAAACTGCAGAACCACCCATGCCTTCCATCACCACCAAAAGTTCATCCAAGTCTACTCTTCTTAGATACACCCATGTGCCAATCCTAAGAAGTTGCTCAAAGACAGTAGAACTTTCATCTAAACCATGAAATTCCTTTAAAAATGACATTTCTCAGATTCATTCTAATCTGCTCTTCTTTGTCACAAATAACATAATCCATTAAACATGCAGGTTTAGGTTCAATGTGTTCTGGTTCAGGGGATGAATGAATATCAATGGGATCAGAAAAAGGTTCAAATTCAGGTTCAGTAGAGTGAACATGAACAGGATCAGTAGATAAATGAGGAGTGGATTGATTTGGTTGAGGACTCGAATGAGGAGTAGGTTGTGGAGTAGTGTTCTGGGGAGATGAATAAGGACTGTTCTGATGAATGGGTGAGTAGTGAACTGACTCATCAGAATGATTAAAATGTTGATCAATGGGTTGGGCTGGGATAGGATCAGAATTTGAAGGGGTGGAAGAAGTATTCTTAGGCTTTCTCCTAGGTCCAGTAAGACCTCTACCTTTTGTTCTTTTATGAATAACAACAAGGCCTGGAGAACTTACCTCTCTGTCAGACTGTTCTGGGGTCGCCTTTCCAGTTATAATCTTTTTAGCCCTGGCAAAGTGAGGATCATGTCTTGCCTTTGAGCTCACTTCTGGTTGATCATCATCAGATCGGTACATTGATCCACCAGATTCTTGCTCTTTTTGCAGTTTCTGTTGCTGTTGCTCAAATTCCACAGACTCTTTCTTAAAGAGAAATTTTCCTTGATGAAATCTCTTTGGTGGACTCCAAACAACTTTATTACTCACAATTGTTGGCAAAAGGATGCTTAATTTGTTTCCAAAACCAACCATTGCTTTAACAGAAAACTCTTTTGACTCCGCATCAAACAAGATCTTCTCCTTCTCACATACCAACCTTTCAAGGAAAAATCCTTGCCAATCTCCATCCACACGGTCAATGATTACTGCTATAAATCTTATTTTCAAATTTGAAAGAGCATCTTGACTGTGATGTTGCCCTAACAGAACTTTTCCGGCAACATCCATCAATAATCGCAAAGGGTCAGGAAGCATAGCCTTCTTCAGATTCAGCAACGATTTGGGTGCCTCTCCTGTCCATCTACCAACACACTCCTTTTATTGACCTTCTATGTAACTTAGAATATGAACAGGTCCTTCTGGTAGGTCAAACACGTTGGCTAGAAGATCTATAAACACGGTTACCCTATTTCCTGAAAGAAACGTCCTTACAATATTTGTGTCGCCATGGAGCTGGAGATAGAATTCCAATGCCTCAGGTTCATAAACCTTCTCGGGATAGGATTCTAGGAATTTTCTTAGGCCGCATTGCTCGCACATCGTGATAATAACTTGATTCTCTGAATTCTACCTTCCTATGAAGTAGACTGCATTCTCGATGAACACACCATTTTCTTTAATCCAATATGCAGGATCGAAAGTACCTACAACTTCATTAGCATCGTTTAAAATATCGATGATCGCCATTTATGAGATAAAGAAATGTAGAAGATTGAGTAGAGATGTTTGATGAAATTTCAGAGCCAACTGCTATTGATAAATACACTAATTAAAATTAGGTCACAAATAGAGGGGTGTATAAATCTTCTCTATTTATAATCTAATTTTGAACAAATCTTGACTTAGAAATTTTCTAAGGCAAAATATTGTTCTGATGTATATCTGCACAGTTGTTTCCAAACACACTTTACTTCATTTTCTTGCTTTTATTGAAATTTACTTATCTGGATTCAGCTGAGTACTGTGATCAGCTGAGTATTATCTTCAGAAGATCAGATCAGTTCTTGAGGTCAGCACATTAATCATCAGATTAGTACTCCAACTTTTTTGATTATTACTTTCTCGACATTTTGAGCATTTTTTGTCATCAGCACAGTACTTTCAGATCAGTACTGTGACTCAGATCAATTCCCCCTTCAGTAGAGAACTCCTCTTCTGTGCCTGTTTCACCTTGGTAGAAGTGTTAGTTCATGTAATATGGGTGAAATACAGTACAGATTAGTGAAGAATAATTAACATAAGGTTTTTATAAGGTTTGTTCTAAGATGACTAGTGTTCTGAGTCAACATAAAGGATATTTAGGAATCATAGATTCCCCCTTAAATGTATATTCTCAATTCCCTCAGCTTTACCAGCTTCCTCATCGGGATTAGGCACCTTAGTAACCTTTTTACCTGATTGTGATGAGTGTAGTGGTCTTGACATGGTCTTATATTCTCTAGATTCACCCTATGGTGTACTTTACTTGATATCAGCACAATACCTGAAATGTTAGCACAGTACTATATACATGCAGGATCCATATCTATCAATCCTAAACTTATGCAAAACTCTCTAAATCTATTTTCAGCCAAATGTTTTGTGAAAATGTCAGCTCTCTAAATATCAGTATGGATCTTTTCCATCCTAATGTTTTTCTTTTCAACATGATCCCTAATAAAATGATGCCTAACATCTACATGCTTGCATCTAGTATGTAAAACGAGATTTTGAGTGATGGCAATGGCACTATTGCTGTCACAGAATATAGGTACATTAGATTCCACAATATTGTAGTCTCTAAGTTGTTGCATTAGCCAAAGAAGCTGACTACAACAACTTCCTGCGGCCATATATTCTGCTTCAGTGGTAGATGTTGCCACACTTGTTTGTTTCTTAGAAAACCATGATATGAGCTTAGAAACTAAGAATTGGCATGAACCAAAAGTTGATTTTCTATCTATCATGCAACCACCAAAGTCAGAATCTGAATAACCACTTAGGGATAAATCATCATCTGCAGAATACCATAAACCTCGATTAATGGTACCCTTTAGATATTTCAATATCCTTTTAGCAGTTTCCACATGACTTTCTTTGGGATTGGCCTGAAATCTAGCACATACACCTACTGCAAATGCAATATATGGCCTACTAGCAGTTAAATAGAGTATTTCACATGACTTTCTTTGAGACTACTAGCAGTTAAATATGGACTACTAGCAGTTAAATATGGCCTACTAGCAGTTTCCACATGACTTTCTTTGAGATATTTCGATAATAGGATTGATCAGCACACTTACCTCTATCATCTGGATCCATTCTGTATGTAGGTAGCATTGGTACACCAACTGTTTTACAGGTCTTGATACCAAATTTATCTAAAAGATTTCTTGTATATTTTGCTTGATTGATAAAGATACCATCAGATGATTGTTTTACTTAAAGACCAAGAAAGTAAGTCATTTAACCCATCATTGACATCTCAAACTTACTTTGCATGAGTTTTGAAAAGTTTTCACTCATGCTTTTGCTGGGTGAACCAAAAATGATATCATCCACATAAATTTGGATAAGTAAAATGTCTTTCCCTTCTTGTCTTCTGAACAAAGTACGGTCTACTTTACCCTTAGTAAAACCATTTTCAAGTAAGAACAGTGAAAAAGTGTCATACCAGGCTCTTGGGGCTTGCTTCAGACCATATAGTGCTTTCTTTAACCTGTATACTTGGTTTCCCTTCACCTCAAATCCAGGAGGTTGTTCTACATAAACTTCTTCAGCAAGTATACCATTTAAAAATGCACTTTTAACATCCATTTGATACACAGTGAATTTCATATAGGCAACATAAGCAAGGAACAATCTTATAGCTTCTAGTCTAGCTACAGGAGCAAAAGTTTCATCATAATCAATACCCTCAGCTTGAGAGTAGCCCTGAGTAACTAATATAGCCTTATTTCTAACAACAAGAACTTTTTCATCTTTCTTGTTCTTGAAAATCCAGTTAGTGCCTACAACATTGTGATCAGCAGGTCTATCTACAAGTCCCCAAACATCATTTCTAGTAAACTGATTTAATTCATCTTGCATAGCAATAATCCAATTACTATCAGCTAAAGCCTCTTTTACAGTCTTGGGCTCAATAGAAGAAAGAAAACAACACCAACAAAATAAAGAGTTACTAGGTTCTGGCTTAGAATCAAACAGTTGTCTCCTGGTCTTAACACCTTTACCACACTCACCAATAATAAGATCAATAGAGTGAGCTGATTCCCATGCCTTTCTAGTCTTAACAGGAACACTTTCATCATCGAAATCATGTATATCAGTATCATCAATATCAACAATTTTATTCCCAGGAGAACATTCAACCAGTTTAGGCATGTCAATAGGTCTAGAAGACTTACCTTTGTCTTTTACCTTTTCTACATCATCATCTTTCTTTAGGATGTTTAGGAATGGATTGTAAGCTTGTACAGATTCATAAACTTCAGTCTCATCATCATCATCATTGGTTTGAATTTTCAGATCATCAACTTTCTTACTAAGCTGATGGTCAGCAGAGTCCTGTACAACTTTCGAACTTGTGACATTATGGTAAGGCAATTCAAAACGATTTTTATTAAATTATGCGATTATCCTGTGACATTATGGTAAGGCAATTCAAGACGAATTTTATTAAATTATGCGTTTATCCTATATAGCTGGACTCAAGCACACCGTGTACTTGAGTACACAACAGCCCTACCCCTAGATAAGTGCTTAGTATACTTGACTTGAATGACAAATACAAACGGAACATACCCCTGGATAAGTGCGTAGTATACAAACGGAACATACCCTTTATATCTTTGTTCCTATACAGGGTGTATCTTTGTTCCTAAGGAATGAAAAATACAAACGGATCATACCCTTTATATCTTTGTTCCTATACCCTTTATATCTTTGTTCCTAAGGGGGTGTATCTTTGTTCCTAAGGGAGTGTGATCAAACCAATCACATTTGAACAACACTACAGTCTTTGTTCGGTCGGATATCCCGGATATTTTACTTCAACGACTTCTTACAACACTCTAAAGTAATCACTTACATCTGCATTGTAGTTTAATTTGCACTTTTAATGCAAACAACACTGTAGTCGATCTTCTTGATGCAAACTCGAATGTATGAAATTTGTACCCAACGAGTCCTGAATTGAGTCAATATTATCTTGAGATTTACTCAATGTTACATTGATTTAATCTTGAGATTTACTCAATGTGACATTGATTTAATGTGTTTGCCTACTTGAATTTAGTTATGTGTACGTGTATGTGTGTTCTAGATGCATGCGAATTTAGTTATGTGTACGTGTATGTGTGTATGAGTATGATAAAACTCATTTTTATACAATAATTTACTAAATTAAATGATAATTGTAATTTATAGTAGGCGAATTGATAAGTAAATTGATATATTATAATAAAGGCTTGAGATGCACAATTTACCGTCAATCTTGATGGTAGAGACAATATTATTGTTGCCGTGACTCACTTTCGATTGAGAGACGTTCTTGAGTTACCGAGATTGAAAGAAATTCATGAATTATTGTCATTAGTCCATATATTATATATATTGTCATATACAATATATTTCCATATAAAAGATATGGAATATATAACATAATATTATTATAATATCTATATTTATTATATAAACTTTGACATATTATTAGATAGGGATTAGGTACGACCATATTTTCAAGAATGGAAAAAAATTGACATGGGATTCTTTAAAATATATTTTTCACAAGTAAAATTAAATAAAATTAATTTCTATAAATTAGATTTAAATTTGTATCTCTAAATTTTCAATTTTTATTTCAAGTTCATTTTGACACAAAATGATTTTTAATTTTTATCTCAATTGATCTTATCCCTTTTGCTATGCTATGGAGACTATTTTACAACTTCATGTATTTATACTTTTTCTTTTTCTAAGTGGATGATATAATTATTTTTTAATCTAAAGCTTTTAAAAAAAATACTATACAAGTGTCTTTATAAGTCTTAATAGTAGTTTTATATATATTTAGAAACTTTTAAAAATTATTGAAGGACTCTTTTTTAATCTAACATTCATACAAAATTGATATACTTACGTTGATTAGAGAATCAATTTTTGGAATATTTTCATTAGTTTATAATTTTTCTAAATTGATGATATAATTATTTTTTAATCTAAAACTTTTTAAAAATATTATACAAATTAAAAAAATATTATTAAATGACACCTCTTTTTTTTAATTTACAAAATTGATATATGTACGTTGATTAGAGAATCAATTCTTGGAATATTTTCATTAGAGAATCAATTGATATATATATATATATATTGTCATATGGAATTGAAGATATAATATAATATTATTATTATAATATCAATATCTATCCTAAAATATATCTACATAGTATTATTCTAACATTTATATTTATTCGATACATAGAAGATATATTAATTGATTTTTTTTACTATTTATTAATTAAATAAAAGAGTAAATAAATTAATATAACTCAATTCACCCGTCCATATCATTTGACTAATTAGATACAGATTAGAGATGGTTAGATTCCGTATTGCAAATTTCGTGTACCACCTTGTGATTCGGGTGGAATTTACACACTTTAGATGCATATGTGAAGCTCATTTTGATGTTGATTTCATTGATTTATGTATTGATTATGATAATTTGAGCTAAAATGAGGGAAAGGTTGTGTTTTGTCGATTTTGTAGGAAATAAGATGAAATTTGGAGCAAAACACCAACCATACTTCACTGGATCAAGAAGAGAAGCAGACCATTGGGTTCGTCTCGAAAAATGGGGTGGAATGGCCAAAATAATCAAGTCGATTGGAGGTCGAAAGCAAAATTTATGCACGAAACAAGTTCAGAGTGCAGGTCGACTGAGCTACCCAACTCGGCCGAGCTCGAGAGTTGGCCAAAACTTGAAAAGAGCAGCAGCTCGGCCGAGTTCGACAACAAATTTTGAGAGCCTCCTCGGCCGAGTGCCCAAAATCGGCTGAGGAAAATTGAGGATCAGAATCTGGAATGCCCAGCAACTCAGCCGAGCTACCCAACTCAGCCAAGCCACAATCGAAAGTTTGTCACTGGAATGCCCACCAACTCGACCGAGCTACCTAACTCGGTCGAGCCACGACCGAAGGGCAGAATCTGGAAGGCCCAGCAACTCGGCCGAGCTACCCAACTCGACCGAGCCACAATGAGAAGTTTGGCACTGGAACGTCGAGCAACTCGGCCGAGCCATGAAGAAAGCCCCCCCCAAATCGAACATCCCAACTTGGCCGAGTGGTCCCACTCGGCCGAGTCACCCCTATTCTCGGTGGTTTTTGCATATTTTGTCCAATTTCCAAGGACTTAAGTGCAATTTTCATCCCCAAGCCCTACCCCAACACTTTATAAGCTCTCATTCTTAAAACCAAAGGTACTTTCCCCCAATTCTTAAAATTCCACACATACAAACACACACTTGGAGTTGATTTGGCCATAACTTCTTCAATTCTTCATCAATTCATGCAAGGAAGGCATCAATAGCTTGAGAATTTCATTCCCCACCATACTTTAGACTAAGATTTCTATTTCTCTCTCTTTTTATTTAGTTATTTCATTTGTTATTGTTAATTTGATTATGTTGTTGATTGGCTAGAACACTTTTGGTTCTAGAGCCTTATAAATACTTTTCATGAAGTTTATTAATTAATGTTTTGCTTATTTGGTGTTTGTGTGGCTTAATTCTATTCGGATGCTTGATTTTCATTGCAAAACATGTCATTAGTGTACAATGGTGATATGTTAATCTTAGTTAATTGAATTAGGTTGAGAAATCTATTTTGATTGATTCATTGCAAGCATTTGACCTAATTTTATTGTGAGATTGAAAGATGATCAATGATTAGGAAGATGTGTGATGATCCTAGGAGATTGATTGGGTTCTATTGTGCAATTTAGGTAGAGATACTAAGTTGTGTGATATTTCCTTTGTATTATTTGGATTGAAGAAACTTTTAATTCATTATTATGTGATCAATCTTATAGACAAAGCATGAACACCACTTAAGTAGATAGTTAATCATAGATGGATTCATTAGTATTGCATGTGCTTTGGAACCTACTTTCTCATCTTTGAGTTCACCCATATTTTCTTTCGTTTTGTGATTTGCATGAGCATTCATTGATCGATCTTATATTACCCTTTTATTGTTTATTTGTGACATTTGGTAGGAAATTTTAGAGTAATTCACCATTCCACTTTAATCAATCACGTCTATTTAGAATTCCATCGGCAAACTTCACTTTTACACTACACCTCCTCGTGGGATCGACCTCGTACTTATCACACTACGATAGACGCCGTATACTTGCGGTCGTGTATTTTAGTGTTGCATAATACGTGAATCAAGTTTATGGCGCCATTGCCGGGGAGGTTTTGTAGTCCTAGGGTGTAGTTTGATAGAATTTTAGTTTAGCCATTTTAGTTGCTTTCCTTATTTGCAAAAATCCAAAAATATCTTTGTGTGTTATTTTGATTTCACTTACAATTCTCACCTTCTCTTTAACTCTTGTTTAGACATGGCCTATGATCACCCGAGTTAGGAGAGATCGACAAGTGTTGCTACCTCTAGACCCGGAAATCGAAGCTCGTTGTCGAAGGCAAAACGCCGAAAGAAGAAGAATTAATTTGGAAGCCATGAATAGAAGAGAGAATCCAATTGTGGAAGAAGTTGAGGAAGAAGTTGAGAATCAAGGGCCAAATGTAGAGGAAAGAGATAGAGTACCAAGGGTGAATGAGGAACATGGACTTCAAAGAGTTTTGAGGGATCACTTTCGCCCTATCCCAAGGCCGTACGGAGGAGCGGGTAGGGAAATCGTAGACGCTCATAACTTTGAGCTCAAACCGGCATTGATCATGATGGTCCAAAACAACCAATTCGGAGGGTTGTCAAAAGAGGATCCTAACCTCCATTTATCTCAATTCTTAGAGATAAGTGGGACGGTGAAGATAAACCGAGTCCCTCAAGACTACATTCATCTTCAATTGTTCCCCTTCTCGCTCCGTGATCGTGTAAAACAATGGTACATGTCTCTTGATTTAAGAACGATAGAGAATTGGAATGATTTGGTGGATGCTTTCCTAATGAAGTATTTTCCCCCAAGCAAAACCATTCAAATACGGGGAGAAATATCTTCATTTCGACAAGATGAGGATGAATCATTGGCCGAGGCATGGGAGCGCTTTAAGGATCTCATAAGACGGGTTTTCAAGGGATCAAATTATTTGTTATTTCTATAACGGGATGGATCATCGTACAAGAGGGATGGTAGACGCTTCGGCCGGTGGAGGGTCTTTGTTGGGAAAGACGACAAAAGAGGGTTATGTGATCTTAGAGGAGATGGCGAAAAACGGGAACCAATGGCCATCCGAGAGAAGGCAAACCCGAAAAGTTGCTTCCACTCGAGAATCAGAGGATTTTGCTACTCTATCCAACAAAATGGATAAATTGACTTCTTTGATGACGGCCAAGTCATTAGTGGGACCGAGTGATGATCAATATGAAGAGGCCCACTACATGAACAATCAACGGGACCGAAATTTTCGAGAAAGAGGTTGGAATGAGAGGCAAAACCGTGAAAACCCTCCTAATCCGAATCAATACCATCCCGGTTTGAGGCAACACGAGAACTTATCCTATGCAAACCCAAGGAACGCCATCCAACCACCTCCGAATTTCAATGTAAGAGATGGAATGATTATGGAACCGTCATCAAAGCCGTCGTTGGAAGACATGTTCGGTGCTTTCATGGGTGAAACGAAAAGCTACATGGTAAAGACATGGCAAAGGCTTGATGAACAAGGAGATATGATCAAGGATGTGACTACCCATATGAAAGCAAGGGAGAAACAAATGGGCCAGCTCTCCAATATTGTTGGAAGTCAAAATACTCCGGGGCAATTTCCTTCAAACACGGAGCTAAATCCCAAAGAACAATGGAAGGTGTTGGTCCCTGAACGAGTAGTGAATGGGATTAAAGTCTAGAGGGGAGGGGTGAATAAACTTTAAAACTTTTTAATCAAAGATTGGGAAACCTCTTCTGATTGCTATGTCTTCTGGACTACAAGTCTGCTGGTCCAGAAGACAATAGTTATCTGATGGAGTGGTTTGTATGCGGAAGTGAGTAGGCCTTTTTATTTAGACTCGTTCTTATGAATAACCAATTACTTGTTTGTAGAAAATACTCAGCTGGTGCTGGTTTGAAAGATATGGCCTTGTTTATAAAGATGATTTAAATCATAGTATGCACTGTATAAAGTATAAATAAACTAAAGGTAAAGTGCAATAAATAAATGACACCGTCGATTTATAGTGGTTCGGATATACGTTCCTACGTCCACTCTCACGTTCTAAACGTGATGTTTAATCCCTTTAATTTCCCGAAAATTACAAGGGCTTGTCCTTTATAGTCCCAAGGTTAGGACTTTGAGATCTGAGCAGTCCCGAACTGCTACAGTCTCCACAAGTGATTGGGAGCACTTGCACTCTTACAGGGGTTCAAAAACTTAACCTTATGGAGGGGGTTTTGGGGTTTTTGAATGGATCCAACTAATGGTTCAAGCTTATAGATTGCTTAACCACTGTGCCTAAATCAAAGAATATACAATATGTATTGGATTCAGGTTCTTTTGTTGGATGAAGAGATAACTTAAGAGCTAAAAGGTGTTCTAGTACTTTTCTAGGCTCTTGAGAATTCTTGACAAAGTGTTGCTGATTGAATTTCTTGCTTGATTAGCTTCAGAATTCTTGCGTGTTCTCTCTTGTTTGTTCTTCTTCATCCTCTTGTATTTATATGGAGGATTGATGCAACTAGCCGTTGGAGTTGACTAGTCGTTGGCAATCTTTCCTTGTGTGCTTGCTTAATTCCTTGATTCCAGCCGCTTTGATCTTGATTGCTTCAAATCTGGGATCGTGTCAATCTTCTAAGTAAGGTAAGTCTGCATTTGAATTACACATGATGACTTTGGAATCAGCCGAGTCTTTGACGAGCTACTAGTCTACTGATCTTCTAGAGGTCTGGTCAACTCGTCTGGCCTAGAGGAGTTTGTACTCGGATATCAGATGAGTACTTCCTCTTCTGATCTGGGAAAAAGCTTGTACTGACTCTAGCCATCAATGACTTGGACTTTATCAGCTAAGAAGGTATACAAGCACCTTGCTGATGTTTAGAGGATCTTCTAGTCTTCATGTCTTCTACTCTTCATATCTTGAGATAGCGCATGTAGGCTCTGAATGTGCCAATCAGCTGAGTTACATACAACTGATTACACAAGACTAGACTTAGCTTAAGCTGATCTATACAGATATCAGCTGATCCTATTACATGTGTTTATAAACTCTAAGTGTTTTGGCCATCAAAACTATACTATCATCCGTAGGGGCTTAGGGTGAATTTACATCCCAACAATTTCCCCCTTTTTGATGAAGCCAAAACTAAACTTGATAAATGCTCTAAAAATATGGTAAGAGTTTATAAAGCACCACATGTTATCTCTGATGAAGACAGTGAGAATTTGTCTTGTGAGCAAAAAGAACTATTACTTGTATAGAATGTTTGGAATTTTCATAGATTACAAGTGTTAGTGTCTTAGAGCTTCTTGAGTAGTCTTCATCAGGTGTTGGGATATATATATCCCTAGTTTAGTTTTGATAAACCAAATCAAACATGTAATATGATAAGTTGTATTGTATAAACAACTTTATTATACATCTTGTAATAGATAGGACTCTGGTTAGAAGAGAAGACTTGTCATTTGTCAATGCTCAAGAAGAAAAGAGAAGACTTGTCAATGCTCAAGAAGAGAAGAGAAGACTTGTCAATGCTCAAGAAGAGAAGAGAAGACCAAGACCAGAAGTCTCCTGATAAGATGAGTTGAACTCATCTTATAGGATAAGAAGAGTAGAAGTCTTCTTACACCAGCAGAGTAGAAGTCTTCTTACCAGCAGAGTAGAAGTCTTCTTACCAGCAGAGTAGAAGTCTTCTTACACAAGCAAAGTAGAAGTCATCTTACACAATTAAGGGAAGACCAATCAGAGTTGAAGTCAAGGATTGGCAAGATACGTGCACAAGAAAAGAAAGTCAAAGATATGATTGAAATTACATGACAATGGTAATATTCAATCATATCAAATCTTATGCCTTTGTCCATATTCAAAACTCTTGGTTTGGGAAAGCTCACATCGACTACGATGAGCCTTCAATTGGCGGATAGATCCATGACATACCCTTTGGGTATAGTAGAGGATGTGTTGGTTAAAGTTGACAAGTTCATTTTTCCGGTGGACTTTGTGTTTTTGGATATGGAGGAGGACAAATACATTCCATTGATCTTGGGAAGGCCATTTTGGCAACCGGAGGGGCTATCATAAATGTGAGGAAAGGGGATTTGGAGATTCAAGTGAACAATGAGAAAGTTTTGTTCAATATCTACAAGGCCATTAAGTTTCGGGATGATGAGGATGAGGTCTTCGAGTGCAACATGATCAATAGTGTTCAAGCTTGTGTGGATATGCACATGGAGAAGAGCAACTCAAAAGATCCACTTGACTTTTGCATAAGAAACTCTCTTACTTCACCATCTCTTACTCCTTTTGATTTTAATTATGATGAGCTTGATGATATAGAATTTTTTGAATACATGTGTTCTCTTGATGTTCTACAGGAGCTCCCAATCAAGAAGGAGGAGAAATTCATGGAGATACGACGAGAAACCAAGTTTGGGGGGGGGGGGGGTTTACTTGAAGAGTGTCAAAGATTTCCTAACAAAAATCTTGACACTTGGCCCTCATGTTTCTCGTTGGAGGCACCAAAGAATGGAGCTAAGGAGGAACCAAAAGCTCAAGAAAAAGGGAGGAAGCTAGACTTGAAACCACTTCTGGATCACTTGAGATATGCATATCTCGAACAAGGTGACCTCTTTCCGGTTATTGTTTCTTCACACTTGCATGACATTGAGTTAGAAAAATTGCTTAGGGTGCTTAGAACGTATAAATCGACTATTGGTTGGGATATTTCGGATTTGAAGGGTATACCGGCTCATATTTGCATGCATAAAATTAGACTAGATGAGTCTATTAAGCCTAAAGCCCAAGGTCAAAGAAGATTGAATCCCATCATGCAAGAGGTAGTGAGAAAAGAGGTGTTGAAGTGGTTAGATAATGATATAATTTTTCCCATTAGTGATAGTGAGTGGGTGAGTCCAACACAAGTGGTACCTAAGAAAGGGGGCATGACCATTGTTACAACCGAAGCCTTAAAGGCAATTGCTACTAGGACCATTGTGGGGTGGAGAGTATGCATTGATTATCGTGTGTTGAATAATTCCACTAGGAAAGATCATTTCCCTTTGCCTTTTATTGATCAAATGTTGGATAGGATGGCGGGATACGAGTATTATTGCTTTCTTAATGGTTACTCGGGATACAATCAAATTTTGATTGATCCCAAGGACCAAGAGAAATCAACTTTTACTTGCCCTTATGGTACTTTTGCTTTTAGGAGAATGCCATTTGGATCGTGTAATGCTCCCGCCACCTTTCAACGATGTATGATGGCTATATTTCATGGCATGATTGAAAACATAATGGAGGTGATTATGGATGACTTTTCCATATTTGGTTATTGTTTTGATACATGTCTACGTAACCTCTCTTGTGTTTTGCAAAGATGCATAGATACTAACTTGGTGCTCAATTGGGAGAAGTGCCACTTCATGGTGAAGGAAGGAATTGTGCTTGGGCACAAGGTTTCGGCTAAGGGACTTGAGGTGGATAGAGCAAAGATTGTGGTAATTGAGAAGTTACCTCCACCAACCAATGAGAAGACAGTGAGAAGTTTCCTTGGGCATGCCGGATTTTATAGAAGATTCATCAAAGATTTTTCAAAGATAGCCAAGCCCATGTGTTCATTGTTGGAGAAAGGGGCCACTTTCATCTTTAGTGAAGAGTGTGTGAAGTCATTTGAGATATTGAAGGAGGCCTTGATCAAAGCTCCCGTGTTGGTGACACCCGATTGGAGTCAACCGTTTGAGGTCATGTGTGATGTTAGTGATTATGCCATTGGAGTAGCTTTGGGTCAAAAGAGAGACAAGCTCTTTCGTGGGATCTACTATGCAAGCAAGACCTTGAATCCGGCTCAAAAGAATTACACCACGATGGAGAAAGAGATGCTAGCCGTGATCTATAGCTTTGATAAGTTTAGAGCGTATTTGGTGGGAGCTAAGACTATAGTGTACACGGATCACACGACTCTCAAGTATTTGATTGAGAAGAAAGAGGCTAAACCAAGGTTGATACGATGGGTGCTCCTTTTGCAAGAGTTTGATGTGGAGATTAGAGATAGAATAGGGTGTGAGAATGTGGTGGTGGATCATCTCTCAAGACTTGAGAATGTGGAGGAAAAAGATGTCCAAGTCCCCATCAAGGAGTGGTTCCCCGATGAGCAAATTCTTGCTATCAAAGAAGCATGTCCATGGTTTACCGACTTTGTGAATTACATAGCCACCGGAACACACCCACCAAATCTCTCATTCCATCAAAAGAAGAAGTTTTACCATGATGTCAAGTTCTATGTTTGGGAGGATCCATTCCTCTATAGATGGTGTTCGGATATGATCATGAGGAGATGCCTAGCGGAAGATGAGTGGGAAAAAGTGATTGAGGAGTGCCATTCATCCCCTTATGGAGGGCACTTTGGAGCAAACCGGACGGCCCATAAAGTTCTTCAAAGTGGTTTCTATTGGCCATCCATCTTTAGAGATTGTGAAGTTTTGTGAAGAAGTGTGATAAGTGCCAAAGGATGGGAAACATTTCAAAAAGGCATGAGATGCCTATGAAGAATGTGATTGAAGTGGAGCTCTTTGATGTGTGGGGAATAGACTTTATGGGGCCATTCCCTACTTCTCATGGATTTTCCTACATCCTTTTGGCCATTGACTATGTCTCTAGATGGATTGAGGCCATTCCAACCACTACAAATGATGCTAAGGTGGTCCTCAACTTTTTGAGGAAGAACATTTTCACTCATTTTGGCACTCCAAGAGCACTAGTGAGTGATGGTGGCTCACACTTTTGCAACCGATGGCTAGATCAACTCTTGACAAAGTATGGAGTGAAGCATAGGGTGAACACACCTTATCACCCTCAAGCTAATGGACAAATGGAGCTTGCTAATCGAGAAGTGAAGCAAATCTTGGAGAAGATCGTTGGGATAAAGAGGAAGGATTGGGCCATCAAGCTAGATGCTCTTTGGGCATATCAAACCGCCTACGAGACACCTTTGGGCACATCTCCTTATCAACTTGTGTATGGTAAGTCTTGTCATCTACCCGTGGAAGTGGAGCTTAGAGCTCGTTGGGCTATCAAGGAGTTGAATTTTGATCTTAAGGCATCCGGAGAAAGAAGGAAGATGATGCTCAATGAGCTTGATGAGTTTAGGAATGAAGCCTTTGAGAACTCCAAGATTCTCAAAGAAAGGGCCAAGAAGTTTCATGACAAGATGATTGAAAGGAGGGAGTTCCAATTTGGAGAACAAGTCTTATTTTTCAACTCAAGGTTGAGGCTATTTCCGGGCAAGTTGAAGTCAAAGTGGTCGGGGCCCTTTGTGATTAAGAATGTGACGCCCATGGGAAATGTGGAACTTATTGGTAAAGATGGAACATCCTTTGTGGTGAACGGTCAAAGAGTGAAGCACTATTTTGGAAACGAGCAACTTCGAATGGTGGAGTCGCTTCGCTTGGATGAGGCTTGAAAGTAGAAAGAAACCGTCCGACATAGGACGTTAAAAATAGCGCTTCTTGGGAGGCAACCCAAGGTTTTATTGCTTTCATGTTTTTATTGCTTTGATAGTTTTGATAACTTAGTTTATTTTGTAGGTATGGATGAAGAGCATTGTGGACATTATATCTTGGATAATGAAGGAGGAAGCAAAACCAACTTTGGAGAGGGGAAGCAAGTGTTGCAATGATGATCTTTGAAGAGCATTGGATGTGCAAGAAGGGAGGTAACAACTTGTAGCCCCAAACTTAGAATTTTTACATAGTAAAATTCTAAGTTTGGGGGAGTTATTTTTCTTTTATTTTTCTACTAGTTGTTACTGTTGGTCCTTGATGGAGTATGACACAAGTGTATGGAGGGGGGGGGGAATGCACTTGTGTATGCAAATTCTTTCTTTTTAAAATAGTTTGATCTTAATCAGGAGGGTTGTCTGACAACTAGCCTGAGTGAACTTCAATAGATACTTGTCCTACTGAAAACTTATGAAGTAGTCAGTTGGATAACTATCTAAAAGAGTTGTTAAGTGCGGAATGTGGTTGACCTTTTTGAAAGAATACTCCAAGTTAATTTCTAAAAATAATCAGTTGATCAGGGACTTTGTCCAAAACAGTTTTCTTAAACTTTGCCGAGCTTACTTCTTTAAAGACTGATTTTAACAAGTAATGTGAGTAAAGAAATGAGTGCAGTAAGTAAATGACACACCAATTTATAGTGGTTCAGAGACTCAAGCTCCTACATCCACTTTCCCTGATTGAACAGGATAATTCCTTAACAATGGAATTAGATTGTTTTATAGTGCCAAGGTGCACTGATCAACAACACTTCCTTAGTGCTTTGATCCCTAGGATAATCTGAGTCCTAGTGCTCAATCTCTCTGAGTTAAGACTTTGTTTCTCAATAACAGTCCTTAACTCCTCACTTCTACAACAAACACTACTTCACTCAATGAGGTAAGGGTTTGAGGTTTTGGTTCCAACTAATAGAGATATCCTTTACAAAAATAACAGTGTAAAGGCTTTAGGATATCTCAATGCTAAGCTTGGGATATTACAGAAAATGGCTTAGCTTTTGAAGTGATCAGGAAACTTGGGATTCTTAAGAACAGCTTTGGTTTCCTTTGATTGCTTGATAATAGTTTGATAGCAGATGGTTGGATCCTTGAATCCTTGGATCACTTCTGAATTTATAGAGCAATTTGATCAACTATCCGTTGGAGAGATAGCATTTCAAATTGTCTATTTGCAGCTTCCTTGAAACGACTATGGAGGGCAACCTTATATTATCCAGTGAGTAAAGGGCTCTCCAATAGTTGCTTGAATGAATGTGTTGAATTCTGAAAAATGCGGCTATGAAGACTTGTGCCAGTTTCCAAATATGCACACTTCCCAATGATGATTGTGGCAGACTTTGTACTCTACCAACGGTCAGATGGGATAAGTGCCCTGAACATTCCTGCTGTACTTGGAATGTTCCAACATTCATTCAATTCTTCAGTCTTTAATGCTCCTAAGTCTTCAATGCTTTGTTCAGGCTTGTTGGCAATAAATGCTCCATTGAATTGGACTTCTGAGTAAGCATTATTTAATGCTCTTGATCATTCAAGACTTCAACTGATCTGTGGCTGCTCTTATCAGTGCTTGTAGCTTGTATACTTATCTTTAGCTTTCAGCCATGCTGTCCATCTCACTAAGCTTGTACTCATAAAGTCAGCAGACTTGTCCTAAAGCACTAACAATTAACAAGCTGCCTAACATTCCAGCTTTGGACAACTATCCTGAACTATAAATCTCACAACATTTCTGAGATTTAGACTTAAGCATTCTTACTGTCTCAACTATCTTGAGACAAGTAGACCGATGCTTACTTGATTGTATCTCAACTAATCTGATCATCATCAATCAGGGGTTTTGGTATCTTAATTAAAATCATTTTATTTCCCAACAATTTCCCCCTTTTTGATGATGCCAAAACCTATTACAAAGGGATCTTGACTTACATTAAATTTTGTTCTTTAGGATGAATGACCTGGTCAACTTTCCTGAGACAAACTGTTAGCACAATAATAAATCAAGTATATAGGTTATGTCAGGTTAGTTGAGATAATGAGTTGTTATCTCTGATGAAAGTAGTGATCCTTTAATATATATCAAGAGACATTACAGTGCTGGAAAATTAAAAAGGACTCACTATTCTAAACAGACACATAAAGATAACAACAGATTAAAAATAAAGATGGAAGGGGAAAGAGGACTTATGCTTCAGAGTGAGCCATCATCTTGGGGAGCAATCCCATACTGAGCCCAGACTCTCTTCTTTAGTTCCCAGATGTCCTGATTGGTTCCTTTTGGGCCAGGCTTCATCTTCTCCATCTTCATGATGGAGATAAACTCCTCCAAAATCTTCCCTTCATCAATTAAATTCCCATTGAACTTGGGAGGCATATACAAAATGGGACCAAGGGCTTTGAATTCAATCCTTGCCATGTCAGCTGCTGCAAACAACTTCTGATACAAGTCCCTGTGATTCTCAAACATGAACTGAACAAATACTTCCTCAACATCTTCACCCAGCCATTTGCCTATGACATAGAAGTCATACACAAAACTTCTCTTGGACTCCTCCCATGCATCATTCAGTTGGATTGGCACCCATTTGTCATGGTGAGGGTATTGGGTGTCCCATCTTTGAAGCATTTGAGGCTTCAACCTTGTGTAAGAAGCTCTTCTTCTTCTTGGAGCTTTGAAATTAGCCCTCCTCTCATCTCTTGCCTTGTTGGCCTCAACCAACTGATCCATCTTTTCCTTAGCTCTCTGAAGAGCTAATTTTTCTTGTGTTTCTGGATCTTTTCCAAAACCTTCCTCAAACAGCTTTGAGGGGTCATTAGCAAGCTTGGGCATTCTTACTTCAGGCTCCTTGACCAGTTCAGCTTCTTCAGATTCCTCTTCCAGAATTTCAGGCAAGTTGGCTGCTTTCCTCAGTCTCTTTGACTTTCTAACTTGAATTTCCTCTTCAGCTTGGAACCCAGATGGCAATGTCAGGCTGGTTGGGAAGTCAGTGAAGGTCTGTTCCTTTCTTTTTCTTCCAGTTGCTCTAGTGACCTTCCCCCTTACTTCAATCATCTTATCCTTGGGGTCCAAGCCCATAGATTCCCCTCCAGGCCTCTGTTGCCATCTAGCCTGATCTTCAACTATAGAAGCCATAGACTTCTTCATTGCTATCTGAATCTGCTCCTCTTTAGTAAGATCTTCAATATTCATAGGGCCTTTGCCTTTTCCAATATCTTCCTCCTCCTCCACTTCAGTCTCAGGCTGCTTTTCTTTTCCCTTGGGCTCTCCAATCTTCAAGGTTCCCTTTGCCCTTGCTCTCTCCCTTTCCCCATTTTTGGCATTATCAAAACATTGGGGCTTTAAATCACTAATTGTGACAGAGAGATGGGAATGAGAATGAGTGAGGGACTTCAGTTCTTGCAGTAGATAGACATTTTCATCATGGATGTTTTGCATCCTATCATCTGCCATACTGAGAAAGGCATGGACTGGTTTCATTTCCTGGGCAACAATTTCATCAAGTGTGGCCTTCAAGTATTGATCAAGCTTGGCCTGCAACTGGTCAGTGAGATTGGCCACAACTTGATCAGACACCTTGGCCATTAGTTCCACAGTGAACTTCTCAGCAACTTCCTTTACCATTGCAGCTTTAAGCTCCTCTGCTTTCTTCCTTTGGGCTGCTATCCTTTGTCTCAATGCATCTTTGATAGTCCTTTTTAGGGCAATAACATTGTGCTTGTAGCTATCCCTTAGGCTTTTCTGCTCTTGCTTTACAGTCTTTGTGAAAGTTACCATTGCATCCTTAGCCTTTGTGACTTCAGTTGAGACTGTTTGCAGACCAGTCTCAACTCCACTGATTTTGGCATCCAAGGTTAGCAATACCACTTCTTCAGAACCTGTGAGCCTCATCTCAACAGAGGCTAGAGTCTTCCCTTGACCATCAAGAGCATCTGAAGTTTCTGCATGAGCTTTTCCAACTTCCCTTACCAGGATGTCCAACTTCTTTGACTGCTCCACAATGGAAGTTGCAGTCTGTGTAGCAATTTGCAAACCAGCCTCTGTTGCATTTGCTTGTTCAAAGTAGATCTTGTTCAAAGTGGACACATTAGCTGAGATTGCTTCAAGGTCAACATCAGTGTCAACTGGAATGTCAGTTAGAGAAGCATCTGCAAAAATTTGTTCAATTGTGACAACTACAGAATCTGCAAAACTCATAGGGTTAGGTAAATCTCCCTCAACACCCTCTTTCTTTTCATCTCCCAAAAGGTCTGATACATCAGCACATTTGCTCTCATTTTCAACTACTTTCTTTTCTTCATTTATATCAAATAAACTCACAGTCACTGGAGAATCAGGCCTCCTTTCACCAAGGGATTCATCAAGTTCAGATTTGACTTGAAGAATAGCCTGACTCTCATGTTGGGCTTCACCCAACATTTCACTCTCCTCTCCCTCTTTTGGTGGTGCACTGATACTACCAATAATCACACAATCACCTCCTTCTCCCTCTGAGTTTTTATCACTATTTTCCTTTTCAACTCCTTCAATTCCTAAACCTGACACCTCCATATCCTCAACAGGATCCACAGAGGGCAGTTGATGGGAGATCACAGTTCTTGGGCATCCCAAGTCCACTGAGTCATCCTGAATGACTAAAGGCTGGTCAATGTCCAACTTCTCTGACATTGATGAGGCTTTAGTCAAACCAGCTTCTCCTATGGAAGTCTCAACATTGTCAAGCTTTGCCTCAAGTTCAGAGGAACCATCCTTGGCCAATGCATCTTGGACTGAGTCACCACTCTTAGTCAACTCCTCTGATTTATCAGAGTCCTTAATTGAAGAGTAAGTCAAGTAATGTACCTGAGCAGAATTTAATCCAGGAGGGTTAGGGTTGGTGGTGTCATCATCATCACCAGCATCATCTGAGGTGCTGTCAAGGTGTCTGATCCCCTTTGCTATTCTTTCTCTTTCAGCAAGCACCTTCTCAGAAATAATTGTGCAGAACAAGGCCTCAGTGGTCAACACACTGGATTTCTTCACATTGGCAAAATGTAACAGCCTGTTCTCCTCCACCTGCCACCAGCTTGCACCTTTATCATTGATAGCCTGAGCTATCTCCACCATTGTTCTATCTTTGATATCGACTAGTGCTCTGAGATCATAGAACTGTTGCTGTAATCTTGGATAGTCCTTTAATGCAGGATAAAGCTGATCAACATTAGCCTTAGCAATCTGCCTTAGCATCCCTTCATATGTATACTCTTCTTCACTGTCATCATCATTGTTTTCATCAGAAGAGTTGTCTTGAGAGTCAGAGGGGTTGGGTTGGGATTCAGGAAGGTTGGATTGGGGTTCAGTAGGATTGGGTTCAGAAGTTTTGGAAAGGATTTGGGTCTCAGGTGCTGTAGAGAGCAATGTTCCTGAGTGGGTTATTGGAAGGTTCAAAGGCATGGCTTGAATGGGTGGCAAAGTAAATTGATCACCTTCTTGAAGGGCAGTTTCAAGAAGTTTGGTGTATGAAAGAAGTCTAGGATTAAGAGGGGAAAATGGTCTGTCTTCTATATCAACAAGATCAGCCAAGACATCAATACCTGTCTTGCCAGGGGCACCTTCAGGAGAGTAGGTTTTCTTAGCCACAATTGGGGCATCCTCAGGAGTCTTGCACTCTTCTTCTTCAAGTTTTGGAGACTCATGAGCTGGTGATATTCTCTGGGATTGAATATCAGGAGAGTTGGCTCCAGGGCTCTTGGACTTGGACTTGGACTTGGACTTGGAATTAGACCTGCTTGCTTGTCCAATTTCCTTGAAAAACTCCCTCTTCTGTTTTTCTTCTTCCATCAACCTCTGCTTCTCAGAAGTTTTGATTATCCTTCTTCTCCTTTCAGACCTTGTTGGCTTCTCAAGGTCCCTGAATTCAGTTAAAGTCTCAGGTTGTAGAGGGACAATCTCTCTGAGCTCTTCTCCCTCTTCAGGTGGGTTGACTCCTTCTTGCTCAACTGCATCAATTTCAGTGGCACCTCCACTTCTAGACTGACTTTCTGGTGAAGATTCACTAAGGATCTGCTTCATTTTCTTCATTTTAGGCTGAGATTTCACTGTCTGAGCCTTCCTTTTCCTTGGAGAAGTTCTGGTAACACGTGCAACTGTGAGGGCTTGCTTTGCTGCTGCCCCTTGTTTCCTCTTTTCTGTCTTAGAAGACAGCTTTCTGAACATAACTTTGAGAGCTGGAAATGGCTTTGGTTTGGCTTGAAGGTGGGTATAGTGAGCAAATATTTCCAAGAGCAAGCTTGCTCTTGTGCAGTATTGAAGCTTTCCATCCACCACAACCTTGTGGTGCTTCACCTCCTTGAACTTGTACTTTTCATTCATCATCTTTCCAAGAATAAAAGTTTTCCAATCAAACTTGACTCCTCTTTCAGCAGAGTCAATCACAGCAGCCATTACTCTTAATTTTGGCATACTTATTTGCTCAACACTCCCGGAATGACTGAGCAAGCTTTTTACCACAATATCAAACAAATGCTCATTTTTCAATTTCAGGGTTTTCTTATTTTGAGCACCTGCAAGCTTTTGAGGTACCTTCATCTATGGATTGGAAAATTCTTGCTCCTCTCCTTCTCTATATACTTCAGGGTTAAGGCCTTCAGATGGAAGTCCAAAACTTGCATCCAAATCTTCTGAAGTGAAGATTATTGTATGTTGAGATTCCTCCTCCTCTCCTTATTCTGCATAGGTGAGTTTAGTGCACACATCACCTTTCTTGCCTTTCCATCTGAGATAGGCAAAGAACTCGGCCATATAAGGGTTGAGACAAGAATCGGGTTTGGTGCCCAAAAATGGCTCAAGACCTGCACCTCTTAGCCATTGGAGGACTGGAAGTACTTCTTCACCAGGGCTATCAAAAGCAACAATCTTTTCGAACCAAAGATGATTTATGTTACTGAGATAGGTGAAGTCAATGTCCAGAGATGGATCATTGAAGTTGACAAGTTCCTCTCTTTTGATTTTGGGAGCCATGAAAGATTTGAGAGTAGGAAGATTTGAGAGTATTTGAGAGAAATTCAAAAGAAATGCTTGAGGATTTGAAAATAAGGGTGCGTGAGAAATGAGGGTAAAGTGAAGGTTTTTATATCTAGCAATTTTATTAACTGTTGGATAATAGGAATTGTGGGTGGACAAATCCTAAGACAAAGTGGATAAAGTGGGGTAGTGGCTTGGGAACGGTTAGATGTAGGTTAAATGATAATCAATGACCTTGATCAATTGCACAGTAATTAATGCAATCTTAAATGAGATTTTGCATTAAATGCTGATTTGCCATTTCTGGGCTAAAACCTTAATAACACACGCCATCCTAAAAATAGGCTACTCTTACCCCAAGAATTCTTTTAAATGTCTAATCAATGCTAAAAATAGCACTTATCAACTTATCACCTTGGACAATCATCCTGATAAGTGTTTTGACCTCTATTTTGACCAAAATAACTGACCAACATTCCTGAGTGGGTCCCAATGATGCTGATTGGGTCCCACATGGTCAATCATCCTGACCAACATTGCTGAAGGCTATATGGACAATTCTACTGAGTTTCTCTTTTAGCCAGAAAACTTCAGTGAGGTTGATCAACTTTATGAACTTCCCCCTTCATTTGAGCTTCCTTCTTCATTTCTCCATCTTCCCTGGATCAAGTAAGACCAATTCAGCTGAAAGTTCCAGAAATCTTGCTTCAGCTAAAGGCTTTGTCAAGATATCAGCTTTTTGTTTATCAGTGTGAATTTTGACAAGCTTGATATCCTTCTTCTCCACATGATCCCTTATGAAATGATGTTTGATATCAACATGTTTGCATCTGGTGTGGAGCACTGGATTCTGTGAAATGGCAATTGCACTATTGTTATCACAGAATATGAGAACTTCATTGGTGATGACTTTGTAGTCTCTGAGTTGTTGTCTGAGCCAAAGTATCTGAGCACAACAACTTCCAACTGCTACATATTCTGCTTCAGTTTTTGATGTTGCAACTGTATTCTGTTTCTTTGAAAACCATGAGATCAACTTGCTGCCCAAGAATTGACATGTTCCTGAGGTGGATTTTCTGTCAATTCTGCATCCTCCATAATCTGCATTTGAATATCCAGTGAGCTCAATATTTTCATCTGCTGGATACCATAATCCAAGATTCTCAGTTCCCTTGAGATATCTTAGGATTCTCTTGGCAGCTTCAAGATGACTCTTCTTTGGATTTGCTTGAAATCTGGCAAAGACTCCAACTGTAAATGTGATGTCAGGCCTACTTGCAGTGAGATATAGTAGAGATCCAATGATGCCTCTATATTCAGTGGAGTTGGTGGATACTCCACTTTCATCAGGATCCATCTTCCAGTTTGTATTCATGGGAATTCTAACTGGTTTGCTTGAAGCACATCCAAACTTCTTGATCATGTCCCTGGTGTATTTGGCCTGATTGATGAATATCCCTTTCTTTGATTGAGTGACTTGAAGTCCTAGAAAGAAATTCATCAATCCCATCATGGACATCTCAAATTTGCTTTGCATTAGTTTAGAGTTCTCACACAATTTCTCATTTGGAGATCCAAATATAATGTCATCCACATAGATTTGGACTAACAAAATATCATCTCCTTCACAGATTCTGAACAGGGTTCTGTCAATAGTGCCTTTGACAAAACCATGATCCAGAAGGAACTGTGATAAGGTGTCATACCAAGCTCTTGGAGCTTGTTTTAAGCCATAAATGCCTTTCTTCAATCTGTACACCTTGTTTCCTTCTTCAAAGTCAGGGGGCTGTTCAACATACACTTCTTCTTTAAGTACCCCATTGAGAAATGCACTCTTCACATCCATTTGATACACCTTGAATCTAATGTGAGCTGCATATGCTAGGAAGAGTCTGATTGCTTCTAGTCTGGCCACTGGTGCAAATGTCTCATCATAATCAATCCCTTCAGATTGACAGTATCCTTTGGCCACCAGTCTTGCTTTGTTTCTCACAATGATGTCATTTTCATTTTTCTTATTTTTGTATACCCATTTGGTTCCAATGACATCTTGATGAGTTGGCCTATCCACCAATTCCCATACTTCATTTCTGGTAAACTGGTTCAACTCTTCTTGCATGGCAATAATCCAGTTGGTGTCTTGAAGTGCTTCCTCAATATCCTTTGGTTCCTGTTCTGAAAGAAAACAGCAAAACAAAGCACTTTCTCCATGAAATCTTCTAGTTTTGATCCCTTCACTTGGATTTCCAAGTATCAGGCTAGTTGGGTGGTCATGCAACCAGGTCCTTCTAGGCCTGATCCCTTCAGGAGGATTGTCCTCTTCTGAGGTTGGATCACTAGATTCATTAAATTCAGGAAAGTTAATTGAAGGATCAAGTTCAGGATCATATTCAGGGGTGTTGTCCTCATTGTCAGATAGATTGACATTTTCATTGGTTTCCCCTTGAATATTGGATCCATTGACTACCTCAGCAGAGCCTTCTTCTTCATTGGTAGTTGTTACCTGGTTTTGAACTGGGATGGGGTCAGTCAGTTCAATTCCTCCTTCAGGTTGGTTATCCTCTGGTTGGTTGCCATCAGGTAGGTTATCTAGTTTCTGATTTTCATGGAGTTCAGGCTGGGCAACATCTACAAACACTGTTTCCTTGCTTTGAAGCCTTAATCTGGTTGTTCTTTGTGTTATCTAATCAATATTCAGGTTTCTATCCCTGAACTCATTAATAGATTCATCAAACACAACATGAGGTGTTTCTTCCACTATAAGAGTTTTGCAATTGTAGACTCTGTAAGCTTTACTGACTTGTGAATATCCAACAAATATTCCCTCATCAGCTTTGCTGTCAAAAGCTTTCAATTGCTCTTTCCCATTATTGTGAATGAAACACTTGCAACCAAATATATGGAAATAAGCAACAGTGGGCAATCTACCTTTCCATAGTTCATATGGGGTTTTACCTTGTCCTTTAGTGATTAAGGACCTGTTTTGAGTGTAGCATGCAGTACTGATGGCTTCAGCCCAGAACCTTTTAGGCAATTTGGATTCAGCAATTAGAGTTCTTATTGCTTCTTTCAAGGTTCTGTTCCTTCTTTCAGAAACACCATTTTGCTGAGGGGTTCTTGCTGTAGAAGTCTCATGAGAAATGCCATTTTTACTGCAATACTCATTGATGTATGAGTTTATGAATTCAGTGCCTTTGTCTGATCTGATCTTGACAATATTTAGGCCTTTTTCATTGCTCAGTTTCATCAGCAGTTCAGGTAGCTTGACTTGGGTTTCCTTTTTATTCAGAAGAAACACCACCCAAGTGTACCTGGAAAAATCATCAACAACTACTAAAGCATATTTTCTTCCATTTATGCTTACTGGGATAATTGGACCAAACAAGTCCATATGCAGTAGTTAAAGAACCCTCTTAGTTGAAATGACAGGCTTTCCTTTGAATGAAGCTTTTATTTGCTTTCCTTCCTGACATAGCTGACAAACATGTTCCTTGGTGAACACTTGATTTGGCAGCCCTTTCACTAGAGAGTTCCTTGCCAGTTTGTTGATGGTTTTGAAGTTCAGATGGTTCAGTCTTTTGTGCTATAGCCAGCTTTGCTCACTTGTGCTCTTGGCAACAAGACAGACTGCTTCAGGGGTTTTGCTCCAATCTGCAAAATAAACATTTCCCTTTCTCACCCCTGTTAGTAGCACCTGTTGTGTTGATGTATCTTTGATAATGCATTCATTTGGTGCAAATTCAACACTGTATCCTCTATCACATATTTGACTTATAGATAGCAAATTATATTTTAGGCCTAGGACATATGAAACATCAGTAATTTTTACACTACCAATATTTAATGTACCATAACCTCTTGTGATCCCTTGAGATCTATCTCCAAAGGTTACTGAAGGGCCATCTTTTTCAATGAATTCTGAGAGAAGCTCCTTGTTTCCAGTCATATGTCTTGAACATCCACTGTCCAAGTACCATGCTGTTCTCTTGTTTATGCTTCTCTTCTTCTTGTGGTCCTTGCAGCCCTGCAAAGTTAAACTTTAGGTACCCTTTGAATGTTGGGTCCTAGGGGGTTAACTGTACCTTTTGGAACCCAAATCTGCCTAATTACTCTAATTGACTCAAAGTTACTGACTTGGTTTCCATTTACATCTACATACACAGTCCTACCCTGAAATGCCTTGGGTGGTTTCTGTGCATAAGTGTTAGTCTTGTAAGGTTCAGGAGAGTTAGTGAATTTCTTTGGGACATGTCTCCTGAAGTTACTAGACTTAGGTGAAGCTTGGTAAGACCTTTGAGGATAGGAGCTAGGATGGCCTTTTCCCTTTGGCATGAAGGGTCTAGGCTTCCTGAAGCTGTTATACCTGTCAGTGGGATTGGGCATCAATCTGTCCAGTTGAGGTTGCCTCATTTGAGTTGGCCTCTTCTGAGTAGATTTTGGACAACTCCACTGATGAGTGTTCAGATGGGTTGACCTTCCATTGGTCCTATCCTTCTGAAACTCATTTCTCTTGTGTACAATGTTCTTAACCTTTTCCTTAGGTTTGGGTTTGGGAGCATTATTCACTTGAGCAGGTATAAGAGTTTCCTTACCTTTACCCTTGATCAGTGGCTGGTTCACTTCCATTTCATTTTGTTTTTGCTGAGCCATTGACCTTAAAAAGGTCATCTTAGTATTGCTTGTTGAAGCAATGCTAAGACCAGGTGTGGGTTCAAATGGATTATAGCCTAATCCACTTCTTTGAGCCATTGGTCTTTGAAACCCTTGAATTTCCTCTATTGCCTTAGAGGATTTGTTCAAGGCAGACATTTTTAGTTTTAGGCTCCCCTCACTTAATTTAAGAGTATCAAATTCATTTGAGAGATTATCAAATTTAGCTTGAAGAGTTCTAAGGTCAAAGTCCTTTTTCTTCAGAACCAGATTTTGTTCATCAATCAACTTTTGTTGTTCAAAGACTTTGAGGGACATTTCATTATGTTCTCTCACAGTCTGCTGATACAACTCAGTTGATCTAATGTCAAACTCAGGTTCAGGAAGGTTGAAGGTTTTGACTTTAGATCTCAATTGTTCATTTTCTCTCAATGCCATATTGCATACTTCTTGCATTCTGGTGAAATCCTCTAGTAACTTTCCAAAGTTGAGTTTTAAGTGGATTTCATTGGACTCTTATGTGCTATTTGAAGAATTGGAAGATGAACATACCTCTTCATTCTCAAAGGCCATTTGACAGTCCTCATCACTGTCACTGTTGGAGAATAGCCCATCATCAGATGAGTACACACTTTCCTCACTACCTGAATCTCCTGCTACCATGGCCTTCCTGTTGTTTAGCCTCTTGTCTCTTTTGTTCTGCCTCTCTTTTCTTTCTTTTGAACTTAGGTCAGGACAGTCATACTAAAAATGACCCTTTTTCTGGCAGTTGTAGCACACATCTTCATCATCATTCCTCTTGCTTGAGGGCTCCTTCCTCCTGGATGATGATGGTTCACCTTTGCTGTATTTCTTTTTATCAGCATATTTATCTTCCTTCTTTTCATCAGAGAGTTTGTCCTCTGATTTGCTGTCAGGAGAGATGAATCTTCTCCTGGTTCTGTTGTCTTGGTAGAACTTTTTGTATCTACCAAATCTGGAGTTGAGCTTTTCAAATCTCCTTACCATGAGTGCCAGCTCCTCCTTCATCTCAGTCTTGGAGACAGTTTGAGATGATCTTTGTGCATTCTTCTTTTCTATCTCAGCAGCTTTTAATGCAACACCTTTGCTTGAGGAAGATGGCTCTTCATGCACCTTCTTTCTGTTCAGATCAAACTCATATGCTTTGAGTTCAGAAAACACTTGCTGCATGGGCATGTTGTCAAGGTTGTTGGTGTTCTGCATCATGACTGAGTATATGTTCCACTTTGATGTGAGACTTCTCAAGATTTTTAGAGCAACTTCTCTTTTGGCATAGAACTTGCCAAGAGAGTTTATCTCATTCATGATGTCAGTGAATCTGCCATCAAGATGATCAATGGTTTCATTTGGCTCCATAGTAAATTGTTCATATTTTTGGATGGCTACTTGAAGCTTGTTTTCTTTGATCTTTTGGGTACCTTCACACATAAGTGCTAGGGTATCCCAAATCTCTTTTGCTGTAGTGCAGTCATACACTCTTCCCATCACTGAATCTGGAATAGTCTGGTACAAAGTGTTCATGGCAATGTAGTTCAGGTTGTGCCTTTTTCTTTCTTCAGCTGTCAATTCATCTTCATCCTTTGGCAGTAGTTCCCTTGGGTCAGCTTTCTAAGCATTAGTGACCTTGGGATTTAGCTTGGTGAAGGTGAATGGTCCTCTGGTGATGACTTTGAGCATTTCATCATGCTGGCAGGCAAGATGTGCTCTCATCCTGATCTTCCAGAAATCATAGTTCTCTATTGAGAACATTGGCAGTTTGTGATGTGAAATATGATTCACTTGATTTGGACCCATGTTGTTGATGGTGTTGACAGCATCTCCTGGAACTACATTGTTTGCCATTTCTAGATAATTTGGTTAGATAAGCACAAATAAGTTTTTCAGAAATTGGATCAGTTCAGTTACCACAAAAAATTGTGATTTGAAAAACCAGATGGATTTTCAGAGGCAGTGGTCTTTGAACCCCTGCTCTGATACCACTTGTTGGTCCTTGATGGAGTATGACACAAGTGTATGGGGGGGGGGGGGAATGCACTTGTGTATGCAAATTCTTTCTTTTTAAAATAGTTTGATCTTAATCAGGAGGGTTGCCTGACAACTAGCCAGAGTGAACTTCAATAGATACTTGTCCTACTGAAAACTTATGAAGTAGTCAGTTGGATAACTATCTAAAAGAGTTGTTAAGTGCGGAATGTGGTTGGCCTTTTTGAAAGAATACTCCAAGTTAATTTCTGAAAATAATCAGTTGATCAGGGACTTTGTCCAAAACAGTTTTCTTAAACTTTGCTGAGCTTACTTCTTTAAAGACTGATTTTAACAAGTAATGTGAGTAAAGAAATGAGTGCAGTAAGTAAATGACACAACAATTTATAGTGGTTCAGAGACTCAAGCTCCTACATCCACTTTCCCTGATTGAACAGGATAATTACTTAACAATGGAATTAGCTTGTTTTATAGTGCCAAGGTGCACTGATCAACAACACTTCCTTAGTGCTTTGATCCCTAGGATAATCTGAGTCCTAGTGCTCAATCTCTCTGTGTTAAGACTTTGTTTCTCAATAACAGTCCTTAACTCCTCACTTCTACAATAAACACTACTTCACTCAATGAGGTAAGGGTTTGAGGTTTTGGTTCCAACTAATAGAGATATCCTTTACAAAAATAACAGTGTAAAGGCTTTAGGATATCTCAATGCTAAGCTTGGGATATTACAGAAAATGGCTTAGCTTTTGAAGTGATCAGGAAACTTGGGCTTCTTAAGAACTTTGGTTTCCTTTGATTGCTTGATAATAGTTTGATAGCAGATAGTTGGATCCTTGAATCCTTGGATCACTTCTGAATTTATAGAGCAATTCGATCAACTATCCGTTGGAGAGATATCATTTCAAATTGTCTATTTGCAACTTCCTTGAAACGGCTATGGAGGGCAACCTTCTATTATCCAGTGAGTAAAGGGCTCTCCAATGGTTGCTTGAATGAATGTGTTGACTTCTGAAAAATGCGGCTATGAAGACTTGTGTCAGTTTCCAAATATGCACACTTCCCAATGATGATTGTTGCAGACTTTGTACTCTACCAACGGTCCGATGGGACAAGTGCCCTGAACATTCCTACTGTACTTGGAATGTTCCAACATTCATTCAATTCTTCAGTCTTTAATGCTCCTAAGTCTTCAATGCTTTGTTCAGGCTTGTTGGCAATAAATGCTCCATTGAATTGGACTTCTGAGTAAGCATTATTTAAGTCATGCTCTTATCAGTGCTTGTAGCTTGTATACTTATCTTCAGCTTTCAGCCATGCTGTCCATCTCAGTAAGCTTGTACTCATAAAGTTAGCAGGCTTGTCCTAAAGCACTAACAATTAACAAGCTGCCTAACATTCCAGCTTTGGACAACTATCCTGAACTATAAATCTCACAACATTTCTGAGATTTAGACTTAAGCATTCTTACTGTCTCAACTATCTTGAGACAACTAGACTTATGCTTACTTGATTGTATCTCAACTAATCTGATCATCATCAATCAGGGGTTTTGGTATCTTAATCAAAATCATTTTATTTCCCAACAGTTACCCTTTGCACCGTTTTGTCATTTCGTTTGTGTATATTTTGCACCAGCGCACATTTTGCTTTCATATTCTTATTGTTGTTGAGTTGGTTTTGTTCATGTGTTGGGTAGTGGATCTTTGGTGAAATGTGAGCATGGATAATCTTTGAAATCCATAGTGAGTAGTTGTGGTGATGTCTATTTGCTTTGAATGCATGCATGATTGGTGATGGATAGTAGTATCATGTTGTGTTCATATTTGTTGATCTTTGATAGCATGAAAGCATGATGTGTTGTTGTTTGGGGACATTTGATGAATGTGAGAGTTCTATTGAATAAATCGGTGAGACTTGAGCCCTAAATCGAATATGTAATCTGGTTTAGTTCATTTGAGAGTGGATTAGGTTATTGTTAGTGATCCTAGAACTTGCCCAAGTTCTTGTTTGAAAGCATGATTGTGTGCAAGCTTGTGATATGATATAGGCCATCTTGTTCTAAAAGAGTCACTTAGCAAAAAATTCCTAAAAACCGAAGTAATCTTCCGTACTTAGCCCCTTTGAGCTTAATTCCTCATTTTCTTGGCAAACTACAATGTTAACCACTTAGCCTTTTTGAGCCTTTGATACCTACATCTAGTGGGGGATAAAAGACAAAGTGGATAAAAATGTGCTTGAACATCTTTGGTGAAAGGGAAAATTGGAAAAGTTGAAAGAAAAAGAGAAAAGATGAAAAAGAAAATCAATGGAAAAGAAAAGAGGGACAAAGAGCCCCACAAGTTTGAAAAGAAAAATGGTTCAAAAAGATGAGGTGATGAATGCTTGAAAAAAAAGAAAGGAAAATGAAAAGTGAGGATGGAGTTTGTAAGCTTTGAAAGTGAAAGCACACATTGTAAAACAACAAGCTTTGTCCTCCACTAGAAGAGTCACAATTCCCAAATTCATCCTACCTTGTCCAAAGAGCCAATGTTACATCCTTGATTAAGCCCTATTGATCACATTGTTGAACACTTGAGTGGTGTAGAAAGTAGAATGTGGGCAAGTTTATGGTGATTGCATAACATAACTTGATTGGTGAGTGCACTCATATCCTCAATTTGTTTGTGTGTTTGAGAGAAACACTTTATCATGTGAGTAGAGGACTTGAACATTTGGATTATGTTTCCCATTCACAATGTGTTGTGTGCTTGTGTATTTTTTGATCTATGAGTGTGAATTGCAATAATGAGCCTATGATCTTCATTGAGAAAGCACTTTGAGAAAGAGATATCATTACATCTTACTTTGCATGTGTGATTTGCATTGAATATTCCATTGTGATCATTCCACCCTCATTGCTTTAAGTGCTTAGTTCTTTGAGGACAAACAACATTTTAAGTTTGGGGGGGGGGGTTTGATTCGGGTGGAATTTACACACTTTAGATGCATATGTGAAGCTCATTTTGATGTTGATTTCATTGATTTATGTATTGATTATGATAATTTGAGCCAAAATAAGGGAAAGGTTGTGTTTTGTAGGAAATACGATGAAATTTGGAGCAAAACACCATCCATACTTCACTGGATCAAGAAGTGAATAAAACCATTGGGTTCGTCTCGAAAAACGGGATGGAATGGCCAAAACATTCAAGTCGATTGGAGGTCGGAAGCAAAAGTTATGCACGAAACAAGTTCAGAGTGTAGCTCGGCCGAGCTCGACCGAGGACCGGAAACTGGAGTGGCCAGCAACTCGGTCGAGCTCGAGAGTTGGCCAAAACATAAAAAGAGCAGCAGCTCGGCCGAGTTCGACATCAAATTTTGAGAGCCTCCTCGGCCGAGTGCCCAAAATCGGCTGAGGAAAATTGAGGATCAGAATCTGGAATGCCCAGTAACTCGGCCGAGCTACCCAACTCGGCCGAGCCACAATCGAAAGTTTGTCACTGGAATTCCCACCAACTCGACCGAGCTACCCAACTCGACCGAGCCACGACCGAAGGGCAGAATCTGGAAGGCCCAGAAACTCGGCCGAGCTACCCAACTCGGCCGAGCCACAATGAGAAGTTTGGCACTGGAACGTCGAGCAACTCGGCCAAGCTACCCACTTGGCTGAGCCATGAAGAAAGCCCCCCCCCCACCCAAATCGAACATCCCAACTCGGCCGAGTGGTCCCACTCGGCCGCGTCACCCCTGTTCTCGGTGATTTTTGCATATTTTGTCCAATTTCCAAGGACTTAAGTGCAATTTTCATCCCCAAGCCCTACCCCAACACTATATAAGCCCTCATTCTTAAAACCAAAGGTACTTTCCCCCAATTCTTAAAATTCCACACATACAAACACACACTTGGAGGTGATTTGACCATAACTTCTTCAATTCATGCAAGGAAGGCATCAATAGCTTGGGAATTTCATTCCCCACCATACTTTAGACTAAACTTTCTATTTCTTTCTCTTTTTATTTAGTTATTTCATTTGTTATTGTTAATTTGATTATGTTGTTGATTAGCTAGAACACTTTTGATTCTAGAGCCTTGTAAATACTTTTGATGAAGTTTATGAATTAATGTTTTGCTTATTTGGTGTTTGTGTGGCTTAATTCTATTCGGATGCTTGATTTTCATTGCAAAACATGTCATTAGTGTACAATGGTGATATGTTAATCTTAGTTAATTGAATTAGGTTAAGAAATCTATTTTGATTGATTGATTGCAAGCATTTAACCTAATTTTATTGTGAGATTGAAAGATGATCAATGATTAGGAAGTTGTGTGATGATCCTAGGAGATTGATTAGGTTATATTGTGCAATTTAGGTAGAGATACTAAGTTGTGTGATATTACCTTTGGATTATTTGGATTGAAGAAACTTTTAATTCATTATTATGTGATCAATCTTATAGACAAAGCATGAACACCACTTAAGTAGATAGTTAATCATAGATGGATTCATTAGTATTGCATGTGCTTTGGAACCTACTTTCTCATCTTTGAGTTCACCCATATTTTCTTTCGTTTTGTGATTTGCATGAGCATTCATTGATCGATCTTATATTACCCTTTTTATCGTTTATTCTTGACATTTCGTAGGCAATTTTAGAGTAATTCAGCATTCCACTTTAATCGATCACGTCTATTTAGAATTCCATCGACAAACTTCACTTTTACACTACACCTCCTTGTGGGATCGACCTCGTACTTATCACACTACGATAGACGCCGTATACTTGCGGTCGTGTATTTTAGTGTTGCATGCTGGGATATGAATCCTAGAACAAGTCCTAAATGATGAATAAAAGATAAAGACGAAGTTTTGATAAGCCAAAAAGAAGACTTGAATATTTTCTAAGTGTTGACTGATCTAGTCTAGTTAAGTTGAAGTCGTCTTGTACAGATCAGTAGAATTCACAAGACAAGTACTAGTTTTTAAAAGACAAGTATTATTGAGAGATAAGTACGATTTATAAGTACTTCATATTTGTTATTTGTATATGTTAAGATTGTTATTGAGCTATGAATAATTGTTGTATAGAGCTCATGATTTTAAATGTAATAGATAGATTCTTTGTATAAGTTTGTTTAAGTTGACTAAGATTTGTAACAAGAGCTTAATGTAATGTAATAGTCTTGCTAGGATTAGATGATAGGACTAGATTAGTTCTATGTTGTAATATGAATAAGTCTACTGCACAAGACAAGTAGAAGACACAGTCTACTACTACTGGACAAGACAGGTGCGCGACTTGAACAAGACAGGTCAACTTGAAGTTAGTTACAAAAGCGTGTTGAAGATAAAATTGAAGGAGTTAGTTAAGGAAATAACTAATTAACTGAAGAAACGCGTGAAAGGATAAGAAGTTTCAGTTAGAAGTTAGTTTTCAAGAAGAGTTGGTTACAACTAACTGGGTTCTTGATTTCTAAAATCTATAAATACCTCAAGGTGTTTATCATTCGAAGACTACTGGAAATACATATACTGAAGCTACATACTGAAGAATTGTTCGAAGTTTCTTTCAGAGATTGAAGTTCAGAAAGTGAAGCTACACAAGTCAAGTGAAGAAATCAGAAGGCTACTACTGAACGAAGAGAAGTTTTACTTTCGTTTACTATTTCAAGTTGCTAGTTACTTGTAAAATAACTAGTTAGATCGAAGAAACACTTGGTAGTGTTGTCGAGAAGATCTAAGTCTTATTTCTTGGGACTTAAAGCTACAAGAACATATTACTCGATTGGAAGAGTTAATAAGAATTTCACAACTGGGTTTGTGAGAGTGGATGTAGACAAGTTGTCGAACCACTATAAATCTCGTGTTTGATTTACTTTACTATTTTGTTTGTTGTTAATTGATTAATTGTTTACTTGTTAAACATACATAACTGAACAAGACAAGTTGAGTAAACACTGAAACAGAGTTCTCAAAATAAGTTGAGTATAATCTTTAATTGGGCTCATTGTTAATTTCGTATTCCGCACATTGTAATTCTGATATATCGAAAGATTTTAGAAAAGTCTATTCACCCCCCTCTAGACATTTTCTTTAGCTTCCCTCGATATTAACTCAACTTAGGGACCTACAAGTGGTATCAGAGCAGTGGTTTACGAACTGCTGTTTCTTGATAACCAACTCAAGACTTGGGTGAAAATCTCAGTCCAAGATCATATTTGCTTACGTGTTCTTGATCAATATTTTTTTATATCTGTTTCTTGTTCCCTGTTCTTGACTCATATACTTCTAGATCATAAATCCATTTAGCGCTGATTTACTTGAAAAAAAAAAAATCATGTCTCTTGAAATAAGTGCTAACAAGCTACCTAAGTTCCAGGTTCAAGATTATGACTATTGGAAGCTAAGGATGGAAGCCATCTTCAGTTCCACTCACGACTTAATGATCTACGTCATCACTGAAGGTCCGATAGTGACCATGATCCCCAATACTGCTGCCCTTGACACAAATCAACCCGTGGGTACACTCGTCAAGAAACCAAGGTCAGAACTAACCTCAGAAGAAATGAGACAGAATAATTTGGATAGCTTGGCCAAGAATTACATCTTACACACTCTTCCTAATGAGTATCTGGGAAAAGTGTTAAAATGTAAAACTGCCAAAGAAATGTGGGATCGCTTAGCTATCATTTGTGAATGAACATCCCTAATCAAAGAAAGCAAGCTTTCTACAGCAGTCCAAAGATTCGAATCATTTCATATGAAAGCTGGCGAAACTATAGACCAGTTGGATACTCGTTTTACCAAAATCATGAATGACTTGGAAGTCCTTGGTAAATCTTATACTCCACGAGAAATCAATCTTAGGATTCTCAAAAGCCTTGATAGTCGATGGAAAATGGTAAAAATGCTTGTTAAGAATACCCAAGATATAGATGTATGGACAGCAGAAACCATGTTTCAAACTCTAAAGGCCCATGGGTTTGATTTAGACGAAGATGAACCTATAGTAAGCAGTGACAGAGAACATGCTGTATCTAAGAACGTTGCTTTTAAGACTAGTTCGTCTAAGGTAGACAGGTCAAAGTCTAAGACGAGGTCTACTTCTGTGAAAGACGAGTTAGATACTGATCTTAGTCTGAAAGATCAGGTAAGCCTCATGGTTAGAAAGTTTGATAGGCTGAATAAACGTTTCGGAAGATATAAGAAGTTCTATAGAGAACATAGAGGGTCTGCTTCTAAGAACTCGTCTGAGACCAGACGAGACCGAAACTCGTCCGAAAGGAGAGACGAAGTCTCGAAAGGTAATAGACAAGATAGAGAGTCTGATGGTAGGAAGATTACTCGTCCTGATAGACGTGATAAACGAAGGAACAACTCTCCTATTAAAAAGGCTACTAATGATCTCTTGTGCTATAACTGTGAAAAGCCAGGTCACTACATATATGAATGCCCAGACCTGAGTACTGATGATCGAGAAGAACGCAAAGCACGAAGGGAAAGAAGATACAACCGTGGGAAGAAGGCAATGATGGCCAATGATGACTCTGATTCTGACTCAGACGAGTTGCCATCATCCTCATCTAGCTACCCGTCTGATCCAGATCACGATGAAGCCTTCATAGTAGATGATGGTCTATGCTGCATGGCTAAAATCGACCAAGAGGTATCATCTGCAACATCTTTTCAATCTTGTGATGAATCAGAATCTGATGAAAGTGACACTGCCAGTAGCAAAGTAGGGAGTAGCCTTCAGCACTCTACTAGTGCAGTTGAAGACGACCATCTACTTGCCAACAAGGCAATCATTGAAGTCAGTGACAAAAACATCATCTTAAGACAAGAAATCATTGATCTTAAGGAAGCTCAGACTAAAGTAGATCCTAATATAACAGTCCTAAATGAACGCTTGCAAGAAGAGTTGAGGCAACTTAAAGACAAGTGTGCATTGACAGACAAGTTGTATCAAGACCTACTTAAGACACATGCTACTGAGAAACATGATTTCAATGTTTTAAAAAGCAAGTGCAAAAAGCTTGAAGAACGTAATAAGTTCTTAGAAACCGAGGTTGTCACTCTAGACCTTAAACTTACTGACCTGGTTAACTCTTCAAAGGTTAACCTTGAACTGTCAGATAGGTATAGGGCTCCTGCTGACAAGACAGGCTTAGGTGCTGAGACATCAAGCTCGTCTACTCTAGTTCCTAAGAACTCTACTATTTTCATCTCAAGCTCTTTGACTAATGATAAAGGAAAAGAACCAATGATATACGATATTGATACTCCATCTAAAGGTACTGTACCAAAACAAGCTCGAGTTAACATTCCAATTACCAAAGGAGGTAAAAAGAATGGTAACAACAAGCCTGTTCAACCTAGAACTAATCTTCCAAGGACCACTAATCGTAGACGACCCAACCAGGTCAGATACGAGGATTGGTATCCCGAGGAGACTAGTACTAGACAAGTACAGACTAGACGACAAGAGTCTAGACCTCCTTTCATAAGGCAGTCTCAACTCTACTCGTCTAGACCTAGACAGGAAGGTCCAAAATATCGTACACAAGCTGTTCTATATCCTCCACCTTTGTCATATGATATCGAAGGAAAAGAAAGACCTAAACATGTCTATAAACCGTATGGACCTAATGCATACAAACCCTACTCTGACTATCATAGACAAGTGCCTACTCAAGTAGAGATCAAGTCGAAAGGCTATCTCCAAAGAGTAGACCCGAACTCGACTGATAGGCCAGATAAGGACAACAAGGTCTTATTTTGCAACAAATATGGTCGAAAGCTCAGAAGATCAAACTTGTTCAGGACTCCAATGTACATTTGGATTCCATTGAACTCGACTAACCCCCCAGGACCCCAATAAACAAGGAGGGTACCTAAATTATGAAATATCATCTAATGCAGGGTCGACTCGATCTATACAAGAAGGGTGGCTCAATAGGAGAAACTTGGTACATAGACAGTGGTTGTTCGCACCACATGACTGGTACCAAGACTCTCTTATCAAGCTACCATGAGCAAGAAGGACCAAAAGTAATATTTGGTGATAGCTCCACTGCTGTTACCAAAGGATTCGGTTACATTCGGAATGGAGACATAGAGATCCAAGATGTCTCATATGTTGAAGGCTTGAAATACAATTTACTCTCTGTTTCACAATTCTGTGATCGTGGATACAAGGTGCAGTTCAAGAGTCGCAAATGCGAAATCATTGACAAGAGAACACACACAGTCTTACTGGTCGGCATAAGACAAGGAAGTGTGTACATAGTGAACTGGAACAGTTGTCCGAGGGACACCTGTCTACTTACTAAGAATCCTAAAGAACTTGTCTGGCTCTGGCATAGACGCCTCTGTCATCTAAACTTTAAGGTTCTTAATAAGATAGCCAGAGACTACCTTGTGGAAGGTATTCCCAATGAAGTCTACTACAAGTCACATGTATGCACGTCCTGTCAGAAAGGTAAACAGGTAAAAGGTTCCTTTAAATCTATTCCATCCCTCTCAACAAGTAGAGTTCTTGAACTTCTACATATGGACTTACATGGCCCAATAACTCCTCCAACTTTGAACGGTAGAAGGTACACACTTGTTGTGGTAGATGACTATTCTAAGTTCACTTGGGTAGTCTTCTTACACAAGAAGAGTGATACACAAACACTTTTGCCTGATCTGTTGAAGAAGTTACAGGTTGAGAAGAATCAGTCCATTGTTAAGATCCGTAGTGACAAGGGTACTGAATTCATTAATTGCTATATTAAAGAATTTTGTTCTAAGCGTGGCATCCAGCACCTTACTAGTGCAGCAAGGACACCACAACAAAATGGAGTAGCAGAACGAAGGAACAGAACTCTTAAGGAGGCCTGCAGGACCATGCTGACAGAGTATAATACGCCTCAGAAGTTTTGGGCAGAAGCTATCAATACTGCATGCCACTCACAAAACAGAAGTGCTATCAATAAAGCACTAGGTAAGACGCCCTATGAGGTATGGAAAGGTAGAAAACCCAGAGTCTCATATTTCCATATATTTGGTTGTAAGTGTTTTATCCATAACAATGGGAAAAGCAAGTTGAATGCATTTGATGCTAAAGCAGACGAGGGGATATTCTTAGGATACTCCTCGACTAGCAAAGCATTTAGAGTATTCAACTACTCAACCCTTTGTGTGGAAGAAACACCACATGTGGTTTTCGATGAATCTCAACAGGACTCGTCTGCCAACAAGATCAGTGAGAAAGTTACTGAGCTAACTATCGAATCTGACAAAGATTCAGAGGTATATGAATCCGTTCAAACATACAATCCATTCATGAAAGCCCTCGAAACTGATGACAAGGAAAGGGTAAGTGCTCAAGGTAAGTCTACTAGACTAGTAGACATGCCTGCTCTAGTTGACTCATCTACTCCAGGTAAATCTGTTGATGATAAAAATGATGTTGACATGCATGATGCTATAACTGATCTAGATGATGATACTATGCTTACGAAGACTAGAAAAACATGGAAATCTGCTCATGATACTGAAAACATCATTGGAGACTCTACTATTGGTGTAAAGACTAGACGACAACTCTTTGAGTCACAAGAACAACCTAGTCCATCTCTGTTTTGCTGGTGTTGTTTCCTCTCATCTATCGAGCCTAAAACCATTAAAGAGGCTTTAGCTGATAGTAATTGGATCATCGCTATGCAAGACGAGTTGAATCAGTTTGTTCGAAATGACGTCTGGGAACTTGTTGATAGACCTAAACATCATAATGTAGTTGGCACTCGATGGATTTTCAAGAATAAGAAAGATGAGAATGATGTAGTTGTTCGTAATAAGGCTAGACTAGTCGCCCAAGGCTATTCACAAGCTGAAGGCATAGATTATGATGAAACATATGCTCCTGTTGCTAGACTAGAAGCCATTCGATTGTTCCTTGCATATGCTGCTTACATGGAATTTACTGTATATCAAATGGATGTTAAAAGTGCGTTTCTTAACGGTATTCTTGCGGAAGAAGTGTATGTTGAACAACCCCCAGGTTTCGAAGTCAAAGGTAACCAGGTATACAAATTAAAGAAGGCCTTATACGGACTAAAGCAAGCTCCAAGAGCCTGGTACGATACTCTTTCTCAATTTCTATTAGAAAATGGTTTTACTAAGGGCAAGGTAGATAGAACCTTGTTCAGAAGACAAGAAGGGAAAGACATTTTACTCGTCCAAATTTACGTAGATGACATAATTTTTGGTTCACCTAACAAAAAGCTGAGTGAAAGTTTTTCAACACTCATGCAAAGTAAATTTGAGATGTCGATGATGGGTGAAATGAATTACTTTCTTGGACTTCAAGTAAAACAGACCCCAGAAGGGATTTTCATAAATCAAGCAAAGTATACTCGTAATCTACTAGACAAGTATGGTATTAAGACATGTAAATCTTCTGGAGTACATATGCAACCTACTTACAGGATGGATCCAGACGAGAATGGTAAGTGTGCTGATCAAACTCATTACCGTGGTCTTATTGGTTCATTACTCTACTTGACTGCTAGTAGACCTGATATTGCATTTTCCGTTGGAGTATGTGCTCGTTTTCAAGCTAATCCAAAAGAGAGTCATATGGAAACCACTAAAAGGATTCTGAAATATTTGAAAGGAACCATCAATCGTGGTATATGGTATCCCTCAAATGATGATCTATCTCTAAGTGGCTACTCTGATTCTGATTTTGGTGGCTGTAGAATAGATAGAAAATCTACATTTGGTTCTTGTCAATTCTTAGGCACAAAACTCATTTCATGGTTTTCGAAAAAGCAGACAAGTGTTGCTACCTCTACTACTGAAGCCGAGTACATGGCTGCTGGTAGTTGTTGTAGTCAAATATTATGGCTTATTCAACAGCTTAGAGATTATAATATCTGTGAATCAAATGTTCCTATTTTCTGTGATAGTAATAGTGCTATTGCCATTACACAAAATCCTGTTCTGCACACACGATGTAAGCATGTCGACGTGAAACATCATTTTATACGTGATCATGTAGAAAAAAAGGATATTCGCATGGAAAAGATTCATACTGATTTTCAAAGAGCTGATATTTTCACAAAACCATTAGCTGAGGCCCGATTTCGTGAATTATGCATTAGTCTAGGACTAATTGATCTTGATCCTACTAGTATGTAGAAATGTACTAACCAGACAGGTACAGTCCTAAGAAGAAAGAAGAAACAGACAAGTTACCACAAAAAGAGCAGAGCGCTCATCTACTCATTCAACAGACAGGTATACAAGGTCAGACAAGTTGACCAAACAACCCGATGAGGAAGCTGGTAAAGCTGAGGGTAATACTAAGGGAATAAACATTTAAGGGGGAATCTTTGATTTCTTAAAAAGTCTTATGTTGACTCTTAAGTTTGTTAACAGTCATCTTGTTTGAATCACAAGATAAGACAGGTAAAAATAACAGTTTGTTGTTATAAGTAGACAAGCACAGTCAAAGGGGAACTCGTCTTGTGCACTAACATAAAGGTGTTCGACATTCGGAATAGATAAGCACAGTCGAAGGGGGAACTCGACTGGTGGTCATAAGACTACTCGTCTTGTGCAATTAAGTCTACTCGCCTTATGAAGCTTAGGCCTACTCATCTGTTCTGGATGGACTCGAACAGACAAGCTAAGTTTTTTTATTAAAATGTGTTAAGTGTTTATTCGAAACAAATTAAGGGTATTAAAGTAATTTGATAGTGTTAAAATTTGAATATCCTAGAATTGGATTTATACACCCCCATTTAATGAGGTGTACACATTCAATTCGCGCCAAAATACGACTATGTTAGGTCAGATGAGTACACTCCTCAATTCTGCCAATAGAAGAGGCGAATTTCAACTTTTACAAAATCAAATCACAGTGTATTCTCGGTTCCGTAACCGAATACCAAAAGGCACGACCGTTGGATCTAATCCTTCAATCTTGACCGTTGGATCAAAAAATTCAGTTTTTAAACAAAGCCCAACACTTGCACACATTTTAACCCACGTTTTCATAACTCTACTACTTGCTAACAATTGATTTCTTACTTATTCAATTCTATTGTTCATTACAAATCATTCATCATGTCGATTCGTTCTATTTTCGATGTAAGCTCCAACATTCAGGCACAATTCGATCTAGGCAGATACATAAATGACAACAAAGTGCATGTTGAACCGTCTGTGTTCTTCAAAGGAAATCACAAGGAAGGAAATGAAGAAATCTTGACCAAATGCACCAGATGCGGTCTAAAACCCTACTTGGAGGCGTTTCCTCAAGTCGTTTTGGAGGAAGAAGTTCTGGAATTCTATGCCAACGCCAACAGACAAGGAGATGTTATTGAATCTTTTATTAGTGGAAATCGAGTGGAAATCACTCGGGAAGTTGTGTTCGAAAGGTTGAAGCTACCCATCGGAACGATTGATGTGGAAAAATATGCTGAAGGTCAGGAGATGAGGTATTTAAGCATCTTCTGTGGTAAGAAAATGAAGCTGAAACCAGATGGTAAAGCTCCTACAGCCAAGAAGGGCGAACTCTTGGAAAAGTATCGCACTCTACTGGACATAGCAAGCAAGATGCTTCTATGTGCCACTGGGTCTCATGACTCAGTTACCCAATCCAAAACAAGGGTAATGGCAGCAATATATGATGGAATCACTGAGGGTAATTGGTTTAAGCTGATAGCTGACAGGATGATGTACTTCGAAAGAAGTGTTAGAGTGGATGTTGATACTCGCAATTGGGTAGTATCACAGGCGGTTGGATATGGTAACAAGCTGAGTATATTACTCCCACTATTGATGCCCAACAAGAGTGATTGGAGCAAAGGAAAGCCCTTTCATCCTCTTAAGTTCTACTTGAAAATAGAGGCGATGAGGAAGCAGGCTGCTGCAAGGCCAGCTGCCCCAAGGCAAGTTCAATTTGATGATTCAGAGGTGTTGCCGTATGCGAATTCATCCAGTTCTTCACAAGCTGGGTCTGAAGAAGCAGAGTCCAGTGCAGACGACTCAGAGAAGACTCAGTCAGATGAAGAGTCGAAACAAGAGAAGGAGTCGAGTAAACAAATTCCTGAAATGTATACTCTCGTAAGAGTTGAATCGCCTACTCGTCCAGTCGAGTCGAGTTTACAGGTTGGTACTTCTACTCAATCTGGTTCAATTCCTCTCTCTCTCCCGTCTACTTCTATTCGAACCAAGGCTAGGTCACATCGATCTAGGACTCGCCCTGTACCCCCAACCTCACAAGTACTGGCAGCACGACCGCTGAGAGCCAGTCATCCCTTAAACACTCCCATAATTAATACAACTGATACTCCGACAGTTGTCACACTAAACCAAGATACATTGGAGCCCCCAGAAACCACAGTCCAAACTCTCTCCCCACCCTCAACAGAATATGTTGAACCTCTTAACTCATCTACTTCAGATAAGACGCCAGTTGCCACTGCAACAACTGAGATAGGGACCCCACCTACTCAGACCCCGTCTGAAGTTAGATTCGAATCCTTGGTATATTATCCTATGAGCTTAAGAGAGAAGAGAATCCGTTCGAAGATGAGCAGGAACTTGAAGAAGCAGCTCTCGTCTATTGAAGTCGACTATTCATCAGAGCAGTTTGAAAAACTTCTAAGAATATGCACTTGGGTGGCATTGAAGAAGTCTGGCACGGATGATCTTTTCGAAGTCATCTTAGGAAAATGAGGCATCTCTAACTTTATGGACTGGGAAATGGAACAGAAGGAGAACAGTGGTGTTCAAGACCACTCAGAGTTATTCCCAGCTCATGCCATCACTGCCCTTGCAAAGAGATTGCTAAATATTTCTGATGATTTGATGTGCTCAGAATCGAAATTTGATGTGGGTGTTCAAGTTTCGGATTCAGATTTTGAGGATGATGTGGTTATGATTGAAGCCACACAAGCTGAAGAAATCCAGTCTACTGATCCTATAGTGGAGTTAGACAATGTCTCAAATCAGTTGAGAGGCATTGTGTTCAGATTTCAAGTAGATCATGCTAACAGTCCAAGGTCAGATTTTGCTTTTATAAATCGATATTCTGATATTTTACTTCCCATTGAACTTTGTGGATATATGGAGAAGTTGCACGCCTTGTTGAAAAAGGACTTGGCTGATGCTATAAGGAGGGCTAAGGAAGCTAAGTTAGCTATAGTGCCTTATTATCCGTTCCCAAGTCTGAAAGCTATAGATGGAAGTGTGCTTCCAGAATCAGAAGTAGTGGAAGACGAGGTCTTAACTACTGCTACAGAAGGCCAATTACTTGAAGTAGTATCTGTTGCTGATGATGAGATCATGGAAGAAGCTACTCATGCTGAAGTTGGTCATTCATCTCAAGTATTCTCAACTGCTTCCATAGATGAGTTGAAAGCAGACTTGAAAGGTGTCATCAAATCGTCCATCGATGATTTTCTCAAATCCGATTTAAAGAAGACTCTTGTTGAACAAAACAATGTCCTTGTGACAAGTTCAAAAGAGATGATCTTAAATGAAGTCAATCAGATAGATGATGAATTCAGACAACATATGTTTGAGCAACTTGAAGGATTTCTCCTAGATCAGGTTGAATACTCGGAGAAAAGTTCAGTCGATTTTGCTCATGTGTTAGCTACTGAATCCAGGAAGTTGGAAAGAGTCTATAGAGCAAGAATCGAGGTTGCTGATGTTCAAAGGAAGGAAGCTTATGATCAGTTAGCCCAAGCTAAACAACTTATTTGTGCTATGACTGACGAGAATAAGAAGTTACGTTTGACTGCAACGCATTTTAAAAATGAGTTGAACTTGTCTACTCAAAAGCTGGAGTTGGTGGCAACCAAGCTGGACAAGTTGAGTCAAAATAGTTCTCATGAAAGGCAGATTGAAAGAGCTACGAGCCTTATGAAGCAAGCCATGTATGAAGAGATGACTCGTTTTACTTCTCTTTTCTCTCTCCAGGCGACTGATGAAGCCAAAAAGGGGGAAGAGACAAAGACAAGTCGAGTGGATATTAGTGCTGAAGGAGAAAAAGCTAAATCCAGTGCTGAACCAGAAGCGAAGGAAGCTGCTGAAGCTATGCAAGATCTCAGAAGGCCTAAGAGAGGCAAAGGCAGGTTGGTTAAAACTGCAGAAGTTGAGCAAGCTAAGGCTGAAGCAGAAGAGTTGAAGAAAAAGGAGAAGGGCAAAGCAGTTGCATCTCCTGAAGTTGAAGTTCAGACTCGACTGGTATCTAAAAGGAAATCTATTCAGATAGAAGAGCCGAAAGAGATGGAGACAACAGCAAAAGTGAAAAAGCAGAAGGTTGTTGATCCAAATGATGAATCTCATTATGCAAGCAAAAAGAAGATTGAAAAACATATTGAGAATTTGCAGAAGCTGAAGGCTGATGAAGAGAAAATGGAAGATCAGTTCATTGACTACTTCATTGACAGAGAGCATCGTCAAGAATGGCTCAAAGTGAAGAGACAATGGGAACTTGATCACTGGATAATCAGAAAGTATGGTGACTCTGAAAGTCCAGATGAACTGTATTCTATGTTTGATAAGTTTATGGAAGGACATAATCAAATGCTTTGGAATCTGATATTGAGGATATCTGCTGCTGCAAATTTCAACATTCTAGTACCGATCTTTCCAAGGTGGAAGACTCCCATGACCAGCTCAGGTAAAAGAGTTGATCTTAACCAGATCAAGAAATTTGAAGAAGAGCTACTTGACAAGGAGAAGATCGAAACTGAAGACCATATCAGAGTAATTCATAAGAGACTCCTAGATGCATTCTGTGTTCCAAATCCAGAAGAAGGTACTCTTTAAGACTAGATTTTTTTTACTCTGATTACTTAGTTTTATTTTGATTAAGTATTTGTAATATCTACTGATCTTGTTTCGAAATGAATAAAAAGATAAGTACTATTTGATGTTTAAGACAAGATAACTACTTAACTAGTCTACTATTATGAAAGGATTCAAGAAGTTTTGGCTTCATCAAAAAGGGGGAAATTGTTGGGATATGAATCCTAGAACAAGTCCTAAATGATGAATAAAAGATAAAGATGAAGTTTTGATAAACCAAAAAGAAGACTTGAATATTTTCTAAGTGTTGACTGATCTAGTCTAGTTAAGTTGAAGTCGTCTTGTACAGATCAGTAGAATTCACAAGACAAGTACTAGTTTTTAAAACACAAGTATTATTGAGAGATAAGTACGATTTATAAGTACTTCATATTTGTTATTTGTATATGTTAAGATTTTTATTGAGCTATGAATAATTGTTGTATAGAGCTCATGATTTTAAATGTAATAGATAGATTCCTTGTATAAGTTTGTTTAAGTTGACTAAGCTTTGTAACAAGAGCTTAATGTAATGTAATAGTCTTGCTAGGATTAGATGATAGGACTAGATTAGTTCTATGTTGTAATCTGAATAAGTCTACTGCACAAGACAAGTAGAAGACACAGTCTACTACTACTGGACAAGACAGGTGCGCGACTTGAACAAGACAGGTCAACTTGAAGTTAGTTACAAAAGCGTGTTGAAGATAAAATTGAAGGAGTTAGTTAAGGAAATAACTAATTAACTGAAGAAACGCGTGAAAGGATAAGAAGTTTCAGTTAGAAGTTAGTTTTCAAGAAGAGTTGGTTACAACTAACTGGGTTCTTGATTTCTAAAATCTATAAATACCTCAAGGTGTTTATCATTCGAAGACTACTGGAAATACATATACTGAAGCTACATACTGAAGAATTGTTCGAAGTTTCTTTCAGAGATTGAAGTTCAGAAAGTGAAGCTACACAAGTCAAGTGAAGAAATCAGAAGGCTACTACTGAACGAAGAGAAGTTTTACTTTCGTTTACTGTTTCAAGTTGCTAGTTACTTGTAAAATAGCTAGTTAGATCGAAGAAACACTTGGTAGTGTTGTTGAGAAGATCTAAGTCTTATTTCTTGGGACTTAAAGCTACAAGAACATATTACTCGATTGGAAGAGTTAATAAGAATTTCACAACTGGGTTTGTGAGAGTGGATGTAGACAAGTTGTCGAACCACTATAAATCTCGTGTTTGATTTACTTTACTATTTTGTTTGTTGTTAATTGATTAATTGTTTACTTGTTAAACATACATAACTGAACAAGACAAGTTGAGTAAACACTGAAACAGAGTTCTCAAAATAAGTTGAGTATAATCTTTAATTGGGCTCATTGTTAATTTCGTATTCCGCACATTGTAATTCTGATATATCGAAAGATTTTAGAAAAGTCTATTCACCCCCCTCTAGACATTTTCTTTAGCTTCCCTCGATATTAACTCAACTTAGGGACCTACATTGCATAATACGTGAATCACCTTGTCTCATTTTATATTAGGGAGAAAAAATTGATTGTTTAGAGACGGTGGTATATGTATCTAATCCGTATCTAAAACTCTCGAAATTGAAAATCACGTATCTAATCCGTATCTAAAACTTTCGAAACTAAAAGTCGTATCTAATCTGTTTATAATGAGAGAAGGTTTTATTTTCGGTTTAAATCTCAAATTTTTAACAAATCCGTATCTATTAGAGACGGATTAGGTGTCCGTCTCAAAATTTCGGTATCAAAATCAGACTTTTTTGTAGTGTTAGTTATGTTTACTTACACTTTTCATTAATATTGTGTTGCACTTTTTAATTATACTGATTTGTACGTTTTCGAAATATTGTGTTTTACTTTTTAGTTATACTGACTTATACTTATAGTAAATATAATGTTGCGCTTTTCTGTTATATCGACTTACATTTTTTAGTAATATTGTGTTGCTCTTTTTACTAAATAAATTTTTTTCCTTAAAAGTTTAAATCTAAATGGAGAATGTGTATATTATTAAGTACGAGTGAAATGGTTCAAACTTCTTTACCTCCACACATTTTTGTATTTGATTAAATATATATTCCATCCTTCCCACAATTGTTTGCACACTTACCTTATTTGTCTGTTTCACAATTGTTTGCACACCCATAAAAGAAAACTCTCTCATAAACCTCACCCTCACCAATATTCACATATTTACATAAAATGCCATTGTTTTTACTCTCTTTTCAATCACCTTTTTACTTTATTCATATAACTTTACAAAATTACCCCTCAACACTCCACTCATTACACTTTTTTCTTAAAAAGTGTGCCCATTTTGTGGTGCAAACACTTGTGGGACAGAGGGAGTATATAAAATAAAGTCAATATTTTAATGAGTATGTTACTAGTCTAAATGGTCGATTGGATGTTACATGAAATTTTGGTACGATCATTCCTATTTTGTGAATGTGCATTAAATGCTTCTGTTTGATCTCTGAAACCCTATCCAAGCTCAACTCAATAGCTGTGTTGGCATCTTCTAATTGGTCCACATCAGTTGAGTTGGTTAGACTATCAGTCTTGTCTTTAGTCGAGTCAGTTAGACGAGGTTCGACATTCTCTTTGTGTGTTTAAAGTTGTTACCTTCTTCATAAATGAATGCTATCAGCTGATTCCTTCAGCTATGTAGCTCTTTTGAAACTTTAAGGCTTGACAAGATCTGGTTAAGTCCATATGAGCTAGCATCTTCTACTCGGCTAATCTCATGTAACTAATATCAGCTAACTAAGGCATACACAAACCTTGTCGTCTGATTTCACTAATGAATTTTAAAGTCTTTAGTCTTCTACTCTTTAAGTATTGAGCAAGCGCGTGTTGATCCAATGTGGTATCAGTTGATATACATACAACTGATCCCACACGACTAAGACTTAGACTAAAACTACTAAACTTTATATAAACAACGTTTATGTAACCTATCAGATTACAAATTATTCTAACACTAGATTACATGATCTGTTTTGGCCATCAAAACTAAATATATTCTAATCAGCTTAGGGGTAGGATGAATATCCCAACAAAATAGAAGATATTGAAAAGGATCCCCAAACATCACAATGCACTAGATCAAACGCAGAATTGGATACAGAACAACTAACAGGAAATGAAGCTTTCTTTTGTTTAACCAAAGGAAAAATCTCACAAACTTTATTTAAAACATTGTGTTTTACATTCAATTGCCTAATATGTGATAGATTCTTGACAGAAATGTGACCTAACCTGGAATACCATAGCTCAAACTTATTTAGAGTCCTCACTGAATTCAGAAATACATGTTTTACCGCTTTAAAGAAGTACAACCCGCCTTGTTGTTCAACAAAACCAATCACTTTCTGGGTGGTTAAGTCCTGCAAAACACATTGTGAGGAAAGAAAACTAATAATACAATTAGAGTACCTTGTTAGATGGGAAACATAAAGAAGATTAAAATTAAAATCAGGGACATAAAAAACATTGTATAAAATTAAAGAATCATTCAACACAACGTTACCACAAAAGTAGTTGTAGAAATAATATTGTTAGGCAACCTAATTTTAATATTTGGAGAGGTAGGTGGTGCAGAAAATATTGAAAGACCACAAATCATATGGTCTGTAGCACAAGTATCTATAATGAAAGAAAAATCATGGTTTGAATTATTAATAAAACAATGATGTATACCTGTTTGATTAGGAATAGACTGAGGCTCTTCGTGTGCAAAAGCCCAACAACAGAGTGATCTTTACCTTCTTTATTGTGTCTCAATCTTGCAAAGCTTATAAACTACTCAAACATATCCTGATTGAACAAAGGATTAATACCTTTAGACTTATCTAGGTTTTTAACCAAAATATTGGCTAAAGTTTTAGAATTGGCTGGATTCTTAGAACCAGGTTTAAGCCTAGAGCCCTTAGGACCCTTCCATCCTGATGGATATCCTATAAGCTGAAAACATCTTTCAATTGAGTGACCAGGTGTATTACAGTGGAAACAAGTTAAGGGTTGTTTATCCTTGTAAAACTTAGCATTTCTAACTAACATTGTTATAGCATCAGATTGAGTTGAAGTGGAAATATTCAGTTCTCTTTGACTCTCCTCTTGCAACAATAGTGAATACACTTTGGTTAGATGGAGAAAATGAGCACTACAAGAAAACAATTAATTGGCTATAGAATATTTTGTAGGCAATAATTTCAATTTTGTATGCATTTATATTTACCTACGGAATACCAACGAAAACCATTTGTATGGAATTCACTTGTAGGTAATTTGGTTTCCCACGAAAATTTAATTCGTAGGAATTACCTATCACATTTTCGCAGATCCAAAACCTTTTTGTAAGTGATATGATTACCATAATAAATGAAATTCCGCAGGTCAAATATCAACTATGAAACATTTCGTTGGTAATTCCATAGGAAAATTTGGCAACAAACATTTTAATTCGATGGACAAATTCTTAATGATTTTTTTATTAATAAATTAATTTTTGGTATTAATGATTTTAAAATCGGACCGGATCGGTCGGTTCAACCGGTCCAAGCGTGAATCGGTCACGGAATCGGAAAACCGGTTATACTTTTTTTTAAAAATATTTAACATTTTATGTTTGTTTGTTACTAACTTACTAATATATACTACTACTTTTATATTGTTTTTCTCTTATGTTTCTTCTACTCTTTCGATGTGGGACATAATAAATTTCACATGCTTGTTTGTTAGTAACACTATTTCTTTTATAATGCTTCTTCTCTCATATTTATTCTACTTATTATTCGATGTGGGATGAATAAATATTTTTTAAGTTCCTAGCTAATTTTGTGGGTAATACAATTAAATATTATATATATATATATATGGCGAATTTTTGTTGGTAAATAAAAAAAATTCACCTACAACCGTTTCAGTAGGGAAATGCGGTTTTGCCTACGAATTATTTTGTAGGTAAATCGCCATCATATTTTTCCTTGGTTATTCCGTGGGTGAAAATGTGTATAATAATTTATAAAGATCCGTAGGCAATCTGTAGGAAATTCTCACTATTTAAGGACGAAATTATTTTCGTTGAAATTTTTTGAAGGCAATTCAACAATTTCTTGTAGTGGAGACTGTAAGAGAAACTGAGACCTAATAGCCGAGTATGACTCAAGCAATCTGTTGGTCCCAAGTTGAGTTAATAATATTGAGTAAGCTAGTAAAAGTCTAGAGGGGAGGGGTGAATAGACTTTTATAGACTTTTAAAAATCTTTCAATATATCAGAATACGTAATGCGGAATTGATCAAAGTAACAATGAGCCCAATCATGTTTATACTCAACTTATACTCGTAATTCGAACTTCTGTATGAATACTCTACTTGTTCTTGTTTAGATAAGTAATTAATCAATTAAGCAATTAAACAAACAAGAAAGTAAATCAACACACAACGATTTTATAGTGGTTCGACAACTTGTCTACATCCACTCTCACAACTCCAGTCGTGAAATTCTTATTACTCTTCCAATCGAGTAGTTTTGTGATTTTAAGTCCCAAGAAATAAGACTTCGATCTTATCGATAACACTTCCAAGTGCTTCTTCGATCTAAACTAGCCAAATACAAGTAACTAGCGACTTGAAACAAAAACGTAAAAGTAAACTTCTCTATTCAGTAGTAGCCTTCTGGTTTCTTCACTTGTCTTCTAGTTTCTTTCTGAATTTCAACTCTGAGAGTGTTTTTCTTCGAATATCTCTTCACTTGAACTTTGAATGTCAATGTATCAGTAGTCGTCAATCGTTGAATGCACCATGATATTTATAAGCTTCAACTTCAAGAACTTTCTGTTATGTAACTAACTTTTCTTGAAAACTAACTTCTAACTTCTTCTTCTTATCCATCCACGCGTTTCTTTAGTTAATTAGTTATTCTTTAACTAACTCTTCAATCCTTATCTTCAATACGCGTTTTTGTAACTAACTTCTTTCTTCTTGCCTTGTCTTGTTGCGCACCTGTCTTCTTTTGTAGATTTCGAAATATAGAACACTAACCTATCTAGTCCTATAATCTAATCTTAACAAGACTTATTACTTTAAGCTTTATAATTCAGCTTAGTCACCTTAAGAACTATACAATGAATATGAACTTAAACTGAAATAATAACGAGCTTCTATACATCTCAAATAGCTCAGTATAAAACGTAACAATTTATACAGAGTACTTATAATATGTACTTGTCCTTTAAACAACTTCAACTTTTCTTTCAAAACAATACTTGTCTTATGAACTAGTACTTGTCTTGTGAACTCTACTGATCTGTTCAAGACGACTTCATAACTAGACTAGATCAGTCAACACTTAGAAAATATTCAAGTCTACTTTTTGGCTTATCAAAACTAATCTTATCTTTTCATCATTTAGGACTTGTCTTAGGATTCATATCCCAACACAATCCTATAAGAAATTTCAACAATTTTCTTGCACTTTACTCATCATCTGAGGTAACTAGCACACACAATTCGCACCACAAGAACATGTTAAAGCTGGCATATAACTTAAATATTCATCCCAACGGGCCTTAAACTGATTATAGTAAGTCATAAGATTTTGAGTGCTTTGAGAAGTACTACTTACATACTTTTCAAGATGGTATACCCTACTCAAATAAGAACAAGTATACCTGATATGTAGCTCGTCTCAAACTTTGCCATGGTGAAATACTCTAGAGTACTCTTGATGTCAATAAGGATGGAATTGAGAATTCAAATGTGAACGAGATTATTGGAACGTATCCACGCTAAATATATCACACGATCATCAACTTCGACTGAAGGGGCAATGAAACCATCAATGAGCGACAACTTATTCTTGACAGACAGAGCACGCTTCACAGCGTGACTCTAGGAAATTAACAAAATTTGTCCCATTTAAGGGATCGAGAACTATGGCAACAACTGGATTATCGGTGTGATGAAGGGCTAAAGGAGATAATGGATTTAAAAGAGGATTTAGAGAATTAACATCTGTAGCCATTTGGGAATCAATTGAAACAAACTACCAAAGATGTTGCAAAAGATTTGCGCAAAATTGAAAGTGTAGAAATCCCTAATTGAACAAAAATAGGGTAGTGAAGAACTGGAGTTCACAACGATGAAATCCCTATAATCGATTGAGCGTAGAACCCAATCAAGAACAATTGAGTATAGAACTTGAAAAATCAAAATCGAAATTCAATCCGATCACAAACGCAACAGATAAATCCCAAAATCTGGGAAGAAATGGATCAAACGAGGGTGTAACCACCTAATTAACAAACTAATCTTTGAACGATTTTCAACATATTACAAAGAATGAGTTGAAGCCCCTTCTTATACAAACTAATAATCTGTATTTAACTACCTAATTAACAAACTAATAACTAATAATCTATATTTAACTTTACTAACAAAATGACTATCTTAATACTATACTAACAAATTTTTGGACGAGTCTTGACGAGTAGTACGTATGTAATAATATGTTTTAAACCTTTGAAATTGTTTATAGTTGTGTTGGGGCACTGTGATACGAGTAAGGGTCGTGGGCTTAGCTTGGCATGAGCCATTTATCAATTTTAGTCCTTTTTTCATGCAGTCTTTTATTTCTGTTTTCAGATTAGTTTCTGATGAAGCAGCGAGAGCGTATAAATAAAGAAGATAAATACGAAGAACACAAAAGAAACACAAACTATTCGTTGATTCTACGAATACCGAAAAAATGATCAAACTTATATACGTTGATTCACGAAGAATACTGTAAAAGAGATACTGGGATAAACTCTCATATTTTATTAATCAATTCAACTCCCTAATAACAATCTAAAACTTATTTATTTATAATATAAAATAATTGGAGAATAAGAAACGTATACATACTAAATATAATGAAATCAAAACAAATCTCCTAAATATAAGCATAAATATCTAATCAAATATTAATATTGATTCTCATCAATATCTCCATCATTCTCCTCTTCTTGAAAATGATTCGCCCTCAAATCATGTTGGTTCTCATCGGAAAGGTATGAAGACGAGCTGAAACATCTTTGTATTCTTTTAGCCACAAAATACTAACAACTTGATATGATGTCTCTAAAGCAATGTAACTTCCATCATCATTGGTAAAAACCACAAAATAATTATTCTCAACCTCCATATTAGGATGAACACCCTCAACTACTAAAATATTTCCCTTCTTCTTTTCCTCATAAAAAATTGGTGGTAAATAATAACCATAATCTTCATCAAAATATTCATCGAATATTGGTGGTCCATCATAACCATAAACTTCAAAAAAATATTTATCAAAAATTGGTGGTCCATCATAACTACAATTTTCATCAAAATATTCGTCGAAAATTGGTGGTCCATCACATTCACCATGGAATATAGGACTACATACCAATGTATTGATCGATTGACAGATCTGCATATTATCATCTTCATACGTTGATTGCTCATCAAGAATAGTATCGTAAACCGGTTGAAATCTCAGAACCATCATCGAGAATCGTACCTAATCTCTAATTACCAACTGATGTAGCAGCGAGAGCGTATAAATAAAGAAGATAAATACGAAGAACACAAAAGAAACACACACTATCATTTGATTCTATGAATACCCGAAAAAGTGATCAAACTCATATACATTGATTCACGAAGAATACCGTAAAAGAGATATTGAGATAAACTCTCATATTTTATTAATCAATTCAACTCCCTAATAACAATCTAAAACTTATCTATTTATAATATGAAATACTTGGAGAATAAGAAACATATAAATACTAAATATAATGAAATCAAAACAAATCTTCTATATATAAGCATAAATATCTAATCAAATATTAATATTGATTCCCATCAATATCTCCATCAGTTTCTCTGTTAGTTGGGTTAGTTTTGCTGTTATATCAACAATTAATAGTAGTTAGATGAACAGATGAACACCCAAATAGTAGTTAGGTGGTTATGATTGAGCAACCTATATGTATGGGGTGTAAAAAACTGTCGGGGAATCAAGCAAAAATTAAGATAACTCATTTTGCAAACTTCTTTGCAGCTCCGTTTTCTTGCTACCCTGAGTCAGGGTAACATATTTATTTATATTTTGTATCTTGGTTCTTATCAAGTTGGTGCTTTCATAGAGAGTAATCGAGAATCACGATAGAAATTGCCAGAACAAATCGTGAACGAATTAAATTGTTGGAGGCTCGAGTTGACCAGCTGGAAACTGGGTTGAATAACATAAAAATTTGTATGGAGAAAGTCGATCATACATTGAATAAATTGGAGAAGAGAGTTATGAAGCTGTTACGAAAGAATTCTCCAAAGAACGAAGAACCCCATCGGAAGGGCATGATAGGAGGAAGAATGTGAGAGTAAAGATAAAGTTTTCATTAAAAGAATAGAAATGACCATTGGCCATATTTATACAAGTGTGTGAGGTAACCAACTAGAGGTTACAAAGTAGTTTTATAACTAACTATAACCATAAGAACTATTATGTGTTTGCCTTAGTCACTTGTGTGTATACTAACAAATAAGAAAATAACAAAAAAGACGTCTACAACCTACTCATCCATCTACCTCTGTTCCCGCCATCCCCAGGAATCTGTCCTCTCATCTATGTCGTCGTATTTAGCAATCCACCCTAAAGTAATGGGGAAGAAGAAATCAAGGAAGACCATAGATAGTGACAACGATATGGAATTGGACATCAACACGGAAGACAACATTATGCATAATGATTATGATGATGAAGACCGTGGTGATGAGGAGTAGGAAGGCATGGCTATTGTTATGGAGCAGTTGGATCAATCAAAAGAGGCAATCAAGGCCATTGAGTCCTTTCGCCATCTCTCTTCTCTTGAATCTCAAAAGTCCCACGAATCTGGAAGGATAGAGAAAGAGATTGAAATGCTTCAACATAAACTGCAAGTAGAAGAAAAAGCATTTTCTAGGAAAGAAACCAAATTCGCAAGATCTGAAGGGAAGAAGGTTCAAATTACGGTTGAGAAAGACTATTCGAGATTGTTATGGAATTTAGCATGGGATTACATGCAACACAAAGACTTCAAATCTGCCGAAGAATGTTACAGAAAAGAACTTTCGACTGAACCGGACAAGAACAAACAAGTTTTTTTGATCGACGTCGATGGATCGGATTCCGATAATTCCAAATTAATCCTTGAGGACAAGGATGCTCGTGAAGGAGATGAGAATGATACGAATAAGGGTTGTGGGCTCGCAATTATGAACCATCGAGAGCCCGTTTGAGGGGCTGCAATGGGCTAGCTTAGCATGAGCCATTTATCAATTTTAGTCCTTTTTTCATGTTGTTTGTTTTTAGATTAGTTTTTCTGTTAGTTGGGTTAGTTTTGCTGTTATATCAACAATTAATAGTAGTTAGATGGACATGTGATTCGTGAAAACCCATATAGTAGTTAGGTGGTTATGATTAAGTAACCTATATATATGGGGTGTAAAAAACTATTGGGGATTCAGAGATTAAGAGAACTCATTTTGCAAAATTCTTTACATTTCTGTTTTCTTGCTAGCCTGAGCTAGGGTAACAGATTTATTCGTATTTTGTATCGTGATTCTCATCACACTGCTGGTGCTCCATGTTGGTTCAATAAAAAATTTGCATTCTTAAAAAATAAATCAAACGTAATAAGAGGCCCGAAAAAAATATATATTACACATTAATATAGATATACATATCGCTCAATAATCAAATTTACAATATACACTACAATTTACAATATACAAGTTAAATACCTGGGATTCCAAGAAGATATCCATTGGGGGAAGAATTACTCTTCTGAAGGCAGTGTTGACGTCGATACCCGTATACCAATTCTCCTTCTACTTTATCCAAAAAAAAATCTTGAGAGACTTAACATCTTTGTGTTGTAATTTTCTTTGGGGTGGCAGGGACTCAGTGAGGAAAACAACATGGATCAAATGGGAAACTTTGTGCAAACCGAAGGAACAAGGCGGACTTGGCATCAAAGATTTTGGGCTCTTTAATAAAGCCCTAATGGGTAAATGGTTGTGGGGTTTCCTGAACAATGAGGGAGGGTTATGGGCAAAGGTCATCAAATTATTACACGGGGATTTAGAGTTAGGCGCTGAGGGAGTGTATCGAGTGGAGCGAGGTGGCTTAAAATCGTCTTGGTGGAGGGATATAGTAGCCAGTGGGTCGGGGTTAGGGGGGCAGTTCCTGTGGGGTAATTTAGAGAAAGTTTTAGGAGACGGGGCGGGTACTAGATTCTGGGAATGTCGTTGGGCGGGGGAAGCACCACTCAAAATCCAATACCGTAGGTTGTATAGGTTGAGTCTAGGTCAAAATAGGAACATTAGTGATATGGGTAAATGGGATAGGGGTACATGGACTTGGGAGTGGAGTAGAACTTTATTTGATAGAAAGATTAAGTCACTAAATATTCTTACCTCCTCACTCAATAGGTTCACACTGAAAGAAAATGTAGCAAACAAATGGAGATGGAAAGTGGGCACGACAGGGGAATATATCACGAAGCAAGCATACCAATTGCTGCACACTTTGGCAAACTCAGAAGAGGCGGTCCTTGGAAGAGGGAGCTATCAATGATCTAGACTACAAGATCTCCTTGTTGGACTTGTGCTAAAATAAAAGGAGGTCGAAGGATATTCTTAGAATGTGTGATTCTAAGTGTTCTACTCATATGGTGGAGTAGGTGTTCTCTGTTTTGAGAATGTTGGTTCTTTGGTTTAAAGAATCATGTTTGTCGGTGAAGACAATGGAGCTTTCTTTTATTTTATCAAGGTGGAGTTTGTTGGGCTTGGGCTTGTGCTAAAATAAAAGGAGTTTTTGTCCCACATCGGATGTGAGGAAAGAAGGGAGGACTTCCTAATCCTATATAAGGAGTCCTTAGGTCTTTGTTACAGGTGCACCAATAATTACACTTTAGTCTTGTATTTGATTCTAGTTTAAAGTCCTTTCTTATATTCTCTTGTAATAGAGTCTCGTGAGAGAAAGGTGAGAGTCATTGTAGACTTGAAAGAGTGTAGGAGGGTTGAGTGTCAAAAGAGAGGAATTCTGTGTGATTGTAAAAATTTATCATATAGTGATCTCTTTGGTGGGTCGTGGTTTTTCTCCGATTTTGGAGTTTCCACGTTAAATTCTTGTGTTGTTGATTGTATTATCTCTCCATTTTATTTCTTGTTTATTTTTCGTCTGCCCTTGGGGGAATTAATTTTCGAACACTCCTTTCAAGGCATTAACAACGGCATGGCGAATCCTATGGGATAGACTCGATCACCACAAGGGTGAACTTACGAAAGAGGAAAATCATTTCAACAGACGACGAAACATTATGCCCACTGTGTGGTAACGAGCCTGAGAATGTAGACCACCTTTTCGTGACATGCAATTTGAAACAGGTATGGACCCAGATTTTAGCTTGGTTGCACTGCCCCATGGCTCTTCATTATTCAGTGAGAAGTAATTTTCTTCAATTCTCCAACATAATTACCGGAAAAAATGGGAACTCGGTGGCAATCGGAATGTGGATCTGTGTGGTATGGGTGATCTGGAAAAAGAGGAATAAATGCATCTTTAAAAATGAAATTTGGAACACCGAGGCTGTGGTGAATGAAATAAAGGGGAGATTATGGAGTTGTGCTTGGCCAATGGCAGATTCAGAAGCAACTCAACGTTTAGACAATGACTCATTAACCCCTGTGGAACTATCGATTCGTAAGCTGATGACATGAGGAGGCCAGATGATTGCTATGAGCTAGGAAGAAGAAGCAAATCAATCAGTATACTTTAAGCTACTGTTACTGATCTTTTCTTTACATCTATATTGTTGTATTCTTTGGTACCCCTTGTACCATCTCACCATGTACTCTCTACCTTATGCGTATTAATATAATTATTCTTGACCGATCAAAAAAAAAAAAACAATATACACTACAATATATTCATCCTTCCCTGCCCTCCTACTCTATCTGTTACCGTTGGTTTTACGGGGATGGAACGTACTTTAATTTGATATATATATTTTCTCCTTTTTATCTTATTTATTTGACATTCAACTGTATATTTTTTTTCACAAAAACTTATATGAAATATTTCATACATAATATAGATAATTAAGGTAAATTTGAGACAAAAATTTGTGGGTCAAACTCGGGTCAACGCGAGTCAACACGAGTCAAACTTAATTAAAACATATTTTTTCGTATTTAAGTACTCCCTCCATCCATGAAAAATAGTCCCATGGGAGTGGGGCACATATTTTAAGAAAAAGGTAGATAAAATAGATAAAGTAATGGTATTATAGGGTATTGTGGGGTCCATTGTGAATAAAGTGATTGTTTGTGAATAAAGTTGATGGCAATTTGAGTAATTAAGTGATGGTTGAAGGGTGATAGTTTCCATAAAGGGTATGAGACTACATTGTGTGGACAAGAAATATAAGGCAAATGAGACTACTTTTCATAGACGGAGGGAATATTATTTTAGTACATGACCAAAACTATGTTACTACATTACAAAAATATTGTCACTATAAGGTCAAAAGTGTACTACTACAAATTCAAAAATATTATGAACACTTAATTTTTTGGACGAATTCTCCATAATATTTTTTGACGTAGTAAATTTTTGGTTTTGTAGTGATAATACTTTGACCTTGTAATAGCAATATATTGATCATGTAATAAACCACCTTCTTGCGACCTGCAAATTTTTTAGTAATTCGAATTTGAACTTTTGACCCGTGATTTTTTAATATTTCACACAAGTGATGTTCGATTTTTTTTAAAAGGGACCTCCAACTGCATTATTAAATGCGAATGACACGTAACATCAACATACAAACTCATGTTACATAATTGAGACCGACTCTAAGCTCCTCACACCACTCTCAATTTTTTTACATGACACCTCTAACATAGTACATAAATTGACAATTCATTAATTAATTCTTACCTCTTTATAAATTTCGAATTTTAAATGAGGCAAAAAAATTTCATGGTATCAAAGCCTTAAAATTAACGCCCTCATATTTTGGGTTCGATTTCTACTGAAAGCAATTCCACTCATTTAAATTGTCGACTCGATTAATCTTCTCTCTAAAATGTAATAAAATAATCTGGCCCACGAGTAAGAGAGTATTATGAATTCTTTCAATAATAATACAATTTTTTATTGAACATCATAATAATATGTACTGTTCCATTTGTTTCTCAAAAGTTTTTATTTTTTTTTTAGTTTATTTCTCAAAAGTTTGCATATCTATAAATAGAAACAATCATCACAATCCTCACTCTCACAATATACACATATTTACTTAATCCCTCTGTCCCATACTTGATGACCAATTTTACCATTTTGGGTGTCCCTTACTTGATGACACATTACCTAAAATAGCAGAAACACTTTTAAACAATCTCATTAAAACATCACAATATTATAATAAATGTCACTATTTTAATGCACTAAGAAATAATTTTATTATTATTTATAAAGTTGAAAAGTCTTTACTATTCTCACTTTATTTTACAGGAGGGACGAAGGGAGTATTACTTTTGGACACACCATGCATTCAATCAAACTACTTTATTTACTTTATATATAAAAGTTTACAAAATTACTCTCCAACACTCTAATCATAACACTATTTTCTTAAATTTTGCGCCCAAAAAGCACGACAAACTTTTCAGGGACGGAGGAGGGAGTAATTATCTGAATTCAAATATTCTTCCCACAACAATTATTAAAATGAAATTTATGTATAATTGCATAAAAATAAAATATACTCTGATTATATAATTACATAAAGAAGAACACAAAAAGTCGAGCTATACAAGAAACACAGTTACATACTTATATGTATTTATATTGTATGTAAATTAATCATCATGGTTCGATTGTCGGTACAGGATATATAATTGATCTTAATTGTCAGAAATTTTGTTATTTTAGTTTTCAAGCTAATACTCCGTAGTTTTTAAAATTGAAAAAAAAAAATGTAAATGACAAATTATGTGCAGTTTTTAGGTGGGCATAAATAAGTATCTATCAAAACACGATCTAATTATTACTGTAATTAGTAGAATCTAGATTTAATCTAAGCTATCAAACATAATTCTCAGAAATCCTGTTATTTTAGCTCTCTAGCTAATAGTTTGACAAAAAAAAAAAAAAAAAATTTAAATGATAAGTCCTGTGCAATTTTTCAAGTATGCCTAAATAAGTATCTATTAGAACATGATCTACTTATTATTGCAAATAATACAATCACATTAATTTTATTAAATAAAATATTACAAAATGCAAATTAAGATATCAATTATTCCTACAACTCCATTATTTCCAGTGTCTAGCATTAAAATTCAGATGGACATTGCAATAGCCTTGAGGGGAACTGCCATGTGCAATGTAAGACCAAATTTCTCGGTCATGTCTATTTTTTCTTCAACTTTCCAATCAAAATCATTTAGCAAAGAAGCCACCATGAGATGCACCATTCGGTCCGCGAGTGGCAAACCCGGGCAGATTCTTCTTCCCGACCCGAAAGGAATAAGCGTGAAATCTTGGCCTTTAAAGTCTACTTTGTTGTTCAAGAATCTCTCCGGCTCGTATGCATTTGGATTTTTCCGTACAGTTGCATCTCTCCCCATAGCCCAAACGTTGATAAGTATTTGGGTGTTTTTAGGAATTGTATAACCATTGATTGTGACTTCATCTTCGGCCTTGTGCGGGACTAAGAGTGGTGCAGGCGGGTGATATCGAAAGGTTTCTTTGATCAGAGCTTGTAGGTACGGGAGCCTCGATATGTCTGATTCCTCGACTCGTTTGTTTTCTCCGATCACACTTCTAACCTCCTCCGTAGCTCTAACCATCTTCTCGGGGTTCATTAGTAATTCCGTCATTGTCCATTCTACTGTAATTGAAGTTGTTTCTGTTCCTGCAAAAACTAAGTCCTACCACCACAAATAATTAGCATCTCTCATGTTGGTGTGCAATGACAAAGTCAGAAATTTTTATCGAGAAGACTCATTTATAATTAACTATAAATGTAAAATTAAACAATATGTATTAACTTTAAAAATAAATAAATTTAGATAGTTATAAAGTAAACATATTAACTCAGTTACATCATAATATTAAAATACAATAATTCAAAATGAATGCATCGTTACATTTTTTATTTTATTTTAAAATTACTGCATCACAGTTTCCTTGTCAACATTTACATTTCTTTTGAATGTATGTCACTGTATAATTAATTTGAAAAAAAAAAAAACAATAAAATATTCCCTTCGTACTCTCTATAAGCTTCTTATTTGACCATTTTGGTCCGTTCGTAAATAAGCTTTTCATACATATTTGATAAATGTCTTTTAATTTTCTATCCTTGACTCTCTTTCAATTTTCTATTATTTAATCAATTTTCTTAATTCATGTGCCGACAAGTAATGAGAAATTTATAGGTGGACGAAAGGAGTAGCAAATGATATTTAGGAAACCAAAATGATTCAATATTTAAAAAAATTACTCTACCCGCACAAATTTTAAGGAATGAAAATTAAAAAATGAGTAACAAATTTAAATGGGTGAATTTGCTTTCAGTAGAAATCGTATAAGAACGTGTGGGCGTGAGCGTGTGTGCTAAGGTACAATGAAATAATTATGTTTTATCTAAAAGTTCGAACCGGGGAAAAATTAATTCGAGATATAGACAGAGAGAGAGAGAGGCGTCTTACTGATAGTAGATGTTGTATTTCCTGCAAACTCAGCTCGTACTCCTCCCTTCTATCAAGAAGTGCTTCTAACATGTCACTCTTCTTATTCCCTCTCGATTTCAATCTTTCATTAATTAAATCCTCATATATTGCAAGCAATTTCCCGATATAAAACTCTGCTTCCTTCTTAATCCCTTGCGGATCCATCCTCTGAAGAATCGGAAAAAAGTCAGCTAGATTTGGAGCGGCTGCAATCTTCCCTGCACCCTGAAGACACTCCTTCAATTCCTGAGTAACATCCGAATCGAAGTCCGTAAAATCGACCGAAAAAATTGTGGCCGTGATTAGATTGAGAGAGGTTACGAAGGCTGCATCACTGATGTTCACAACTCGGTCACTTGTGCTGCATTCCTTCACGTAGTCCCGCAGTTTCTGCAGCTTCCCCTGTCGAAGGCCATGGCTCGAGTCGAGCTGATGACTCGAGAACATCTGTTCTCTGCATATTTTCCGCAGCTTTCGCCATTTGTCGCCCACGGGCAAGTAGGCCACCGATATCTTGTGGTGGTCGTAGCTTTGTACGGCGATGGGGATAGTGCGGCTGGAAAATACGAGGTCTTTGGTGTGTAGTATTTCTTTTGCAATTTCAGGGGATGATGCGACGACGGTGTATATGCTCCCGAGCTGAAGGGACATTAAGGGGCCGTATGTTTTGGAAAGTTTGGCTAGTGATTGGTGAGGATTCTTGCCAAGTTGAAGAGCATTTCCGATTATCGGAAACTGGTAAGGCCCTGGCGGAAGCTTTACTTTTCGCCGGGGACCAGAGGTCAGAAGATGAAAGCATCCCCATAGTAGAACTAAAACAGGGACAACTAGAGTAAAAAAGTCCATTTATTGAATTGTTGAACGACTGAAAATGTTGAATTGTTTAATTTATGGTTTGTGATTTAAATAAAAGTAAATGCATGTGCATCACATTGGACTATTTTTCAGCCATCCAATCCAAATTCATCCCCCCACTGCTCCACACATGTGCTGATGTGCAATACATTTTGTTTCACTGTCAACTCATTCCACTTTAATAATATACTCCATCAATATGTACAATAATATTTATCACACTTTTCTTTTATAGATGTCCCACAATATCTTTCACACACATTTTGGTTCTCCTGCTCTTGCGATGATATGGCCCAAGTACTCGATTTTAGCTTGTGCCCAAGCGCACTTCTTTGGGTTGATAACAAAGAGGGCGGTCGCGCGAGCATGGAGAACCAAGCGGAGGTGGCCGTAGTGGTCCTGCAAGGAAGGGATGTATATCAGAATATCGTCGAAAAAGACTAAAACAAACTTACGTAACCATGGTCTGAACAAATCTTTCATGGCAGACTGAAACGTAGCAGGTGTGTTGCAAAGGCCGAATGGCATGACAAGCCACTCGTAGTGGCCCGAGTGGGTGCGAAAACCTATTTTATCGATATCCTCGGGGACCAATCGAATCTGATGGTAACTTGAACAAAGATCCAAACGAGTAAAGTGAGTAGCGCCAACGAGTTCATCAAGAAGCTCTTGGATTACGCTGATCGGGTACTTGTCCGCATATTTAATTCTTTAAAGTCTACGCAGAACTACCAGCTTCTGTCTTTTTTATGGATCAATAACACCGGGCTGGAATAAGGGCCTGCGCTAGGTTGGATGAGGCCTGAGGTGAGTATGCTTGTGATGAGGCATTCAATCTCGTCTTTTTGGGATGAAATATAGCGATAGGGACGAACAACTACTACTAAAGAACTCGGATGGAGGGGAATGTGGTGGTCGCATGTGCGACGAGGAGGCAGGCCCGAAAGTAGGGTAGTAACGGACGAAAAGGCGTTGAGGAGTTGCTTGATCACGGGGGCAAGATCTAGGGCCGGGGAAGGGGCGGATATGCAAACTAGTTCTAAGGGAAAGACAAGGAACGTTTGATTTGAGGGTCCCAATTTTGCGGCTATGGCCACGGATACCCGTAGGCGAGCAAGACAGGTTCCATCAATAGTTTGACACGGGCGCCCCAGTAATCGAACCGCATGGTCATGGTGGCCTAATTAACCTAAACGTAGCTAGGAGTTGCTAACCATGTGATACCCAAAATGAGGTCGAGGCCACCAAAGGAAAAAACGAACGCTTCGATCACAAATGTAGTATCGCCAAGGAGTAAGTGAAGGCCCGAACACACCACATCAGTCTTGGTGGTGGTGCCGTCACCTAGTACCACAGGTTGAACAACCCCTCCTGTAAAAGAAATGCCAAGTTTAGTTGTGAAAGAAGTGGCGATAAAGTAGTGAGACGCGTTGTTGTCGATCATAACGATCAACGATATGTTATTAATCGTAGCACAAAGTTTCATTATTTTGGGGCCAGACGCGGCGGCGACGTAGACTTCCAAGTGTTGAAGGATGGGGTCACACTCGTCTGTGTCGGCTGGTGGCAGATTTAAGTCGAGGAAATCCGACGAAAGGTCGTCGTCGCTGTTGTACGTGCTTTTGATCGGTTGATCTGGATGTGGACTTCGTAAGCACTAAATAATCGTATATTTCGTATCGGGGTTATTACGTGTTAATATGGATTAATCGGATGATTTGTGATGAACAATATGAAGAACAATTGAAGAACACAAGATGTAGCTTCTTGGAGAAGCTAAAAGCTTTAGAGAGCTTTGGGTGGTGTATTACTTTGGGTTTTATGTAGGAATTCTAACTTGTGTTACATTTGTGCCTCTTGGGGCTTTTATACTTGGTTTTTCGGGCTGCCCAGCCTTTACACGTGGCGGGCATATATTGGACCTGAAATCCCATCACAAAAAGGTGATGGGACGCTGCATTAAATGCTAAACCGCCTCTTTGGTGGTCGTCCTCGCCGGAAACGAGGACCTGGGCCCCAATGGTCGTCTGATCATCTCTTCGGAGGGTGATCATGCTCGCCATTCTCGGCACTTTCTTCAACGGCTTTAGACTTCTCTGTTTCTAAATAGCTCTCCATATGCTCGCCTAAACCCTCGGGCGAGCACACTCTTATATTCTTCAAGTTTGACTAGTCGTCACATGACTTGGTTGACTAGTCGTCGCTACGCCAGCTGGTGACTAGGATTGACTTGTCAAAGATTGACTTCTTTGACCTGGTGTAACATTTGCCCCCTGGCGGCCTTTCTTTGTGTTCGTATTAGGAAGGCGGGAAGTGTGGTCGTCTTCGATGGGTATGGGCTTTTGAACATTCAAAACTTGGAAAATCTTTGATGATAAGATTCGCCAAAATGGTCGCCTCGTATTCCGCAAAAGGTGACGTTTCCCGAGTACTTTAATGACGTCGGACGCTGCAAATGTCAGGCGCGTGGAAAGGTGCAAAAATTTGAATTGCGCGCGTGCGGCGCGTGCCGACCTCAAAGGTCGCGCGTGACGCCCACTTTTTCGCCTCGATTTCCGGGATGACCCCAGATTTTTGGCAAAATTACGGATTTTACCCCGTTTTTTGCACTTTAGTCCCTGGGGACTTTGTGCCTATAAATAGGACTTCTCTCCCTCGTAAATCACTTTCGAAACTTTAGAAATTTTTATAACTCTCTTGTCTTCTTCTTCAAGCTTCTTCTTAGCAAGGTTGGTGGTTCTTCGATAACTCCGGCGACTGATCTTCGATTTCTAGCTTGTAAGGTAATTAAAAAACTTATTTTCTTCTCTTTTTCGTTCTTTTTCTCTTCAAAAAAGGTATAAAATGGTGAGGGTTGCACATTCCGGTGAATCGGGATTGCCACCGCCAGCGGATATAATGGATTCCGATACCTCGACGTCGAGGTTTAGTCGGAATCTAGGAAAAAGGGTTGTGGTCTCCTGGAGTTCCGATGGATCAGAAAGTCCCTCTCGGACGATTTCGGTCGAGGCCGTTGGTGCCCGTTACTCCGAGGACAACATTATGAAAGATTTAACTCTTGGTGAAGAAATTCTTTTCGATGGTGGTGACGACCAGGTCGATCGGGGTGATGATGGGGTGAATGGTTCCGAGCATGAGGATGAAGCGGACGACCATTCCACGGACTCGGACATGGGTGAGCTGGGCCCAGATGTGGAGACGGGTGATGAAGTCGATCACGAGACTGCCCAAAGGAAGATTAGTGGTAGTCTACGCGAGTGTACCGACGAGCTTATCCGTTATTGAGCGAGCATAACAGATTTCCTCTCAAGGCGAGAAAGGTTGGGCGGGGACGACCTACTTAGGAGGTCGCACGCTCAATATATTTCAGAGTATGAGTTTCCTCCTCCGGCTCGTCAATATCGGACTGTCGTAGAGTCGAGGTATGAGGCATGCGAGCATCCGAGTAAGGTATCCTCGGCACAACTTGCAAATTCGAGGAAAAAATACCTTGTTCCGCAAGATGTTCATTTCTTCATTCTGAGGGAGGATGAAAGAGCCGACCAACCTCCGGAAGGCATGATCGCCGTGAACAACGGGATGATGGAGGCCGGATTGAGGTTCCCCCTTCATTCGAGCATCAATTTTTACTTGAACTACTTGGGAGTGGCCCCGATGCAGATTACCCCCAATGGATGGACGACCATCATTGGGCTTTTGACGGTGTTTGGATTGGAGGCTATGGAGAATGGTTGCCAAGGGGTTTTCCTCACCCCTCGAGAAATAAACTCCCTCCTCCAAGCATTCGAGGCTGGCCAGGATGAAAGCTCGTCGAAGGGGTCCCGAACAAGATTCGAGATTGGAAGACCAATTGGTGGTGGGTCATGGGCGACTGGAGGAGTGCGACGAAGCTTGATGGATCCGCCGAGCGAGTTTCCATTCATCGCGAATTCAAAGATATTCGACGCAAGTCTTTAAAATTCATGCTCGTTCTCGTCTGTACTGATTTTACTTTTTTCTTTGTTGCAGGTGTTGCTGCTCGTCAAAGGGCCGCCTATTATCAGCTTTCCAACCTCTTCAAGTATCATTTATGTTGCGTGACCGAACGTCGCAATCGCGAACGTCATTGTCGCTTCTTGAACCGCGAGCATCTAAGGGATAGAGCCGGGCTCCGTGTGCCTCCGCACCATTTCACAAGATCCTTTCCTCCTGGTAATTATTTTCCTTTAGCTTTTTCATTTTGAAATATCATCTTAAACTAAACAATTTCTTGTCCCTTTGCAGGAGCTATCCCCGTAATTATCCGAACTTCGCTTCCCCCGGCTCTAGAACTCGAAGGAGTTATGAGTACCAAGGCTTTGAAAATGATCGCCGAGAAGGAGCGAGCTGGAGCTCGTAAGAGGGATCGTGAGGCTCCGCATGCTCTGCCTCCGACATCGATAAAGGCGACCATGACGGTCCCTCGCAAAGAGAGAGGGGGGACATCGACTCAAGCTCATGTTCGCCGATTGCCGCCGCCCGAAAAAGCTCGACAAACCTCCTCGCCGACTAGACACGAGCAGGATGTGGTGGAGGTTGAGCCGGAGCTTGTGAAAGATCCGGCAGATGCCACTGTGCTCGGCTGGGATGCCGACCGTGTTACTTAGTAAGAGCTTTGCTTAAAACTTGATCTCTTTTTACCTGTATCTAACTCTTGTTTTCTTCTTTCAGCCTTAATGCTCAAACTGATCCTCCAACCTCGGAGGACCTTCTTCAATATTATCGGTTGAGGTCTCCCCCGTCTCTGACTAGCGAAAGGATTCCTCTTCCTGCTCGTCGTGCGATGAAGAACCTTCCTCGCGGCCTCACTAAAACCTTTGTTGATGACGTGGAGACTCACGAGGCATCTGAGGTTGTTCGTCTGGTGGCCGTGAATTGTAGCCGGACTGCTTATGCCCTCAAGCACCTTTCTCGGCAGGTCAGCCACCTTGAAAAGGGGGATGCGGAGAAAAAGGCGGTGATAGAGTACTTGATGCGCTCCTCGAAAGCTTTCGAGGATGAGAAGATGACCCTCGCTGCCAAACTCTCCTCCGCCGTCCAAGATCTTGGTTCGGCCAAGAATGAGATCGCCGGCTTTCGCGATCTTATGCGAGCTCTGGAGGTCGAGAAAGCAGACCTTGCTCGATTACTGAAAGAGAAGAGTGCTTCCCTTGAGACCTCTCAAGAGAAACTGAAGGATGTCAAGGTCGAGCTGACCCGAGTCCAGGGTGACAGGGATGAGAAAGCCTATTTGGCCGAGCAAGCTTCTCTTTTTTCAATGGCCTATGGCTTCAACCAGCTCACCCAAAACCTGCACTCGACTTATCCGGACTTGGATTTGAATCCCCTCGTTCCAACCATTGAGAATAACTTGTTGGACGAGAATCCCAAGCGAGAGGATGTGATCCCTATTCTTAGGCTGGTCGACTTGGGGCTGATGTTCCCTCGCCTCATAGAGAAATGAGTCATTTTTAACTATCCTCCTCCTGATGAAGTTGTTGGGGCTCCCACTGAGGTCGTCCCCCTATTCGCGAGGATGTTGGTGAGGTCGCCGGCTCAGTGGTCGAAACTGCTGATGTTACCGTCGCCGAGGACGGACAGGACGCCTCTTAGACTTGGCTTCTCAAGCCTTCTCCTTTTTTTATTCGGCCTGCATGGCCTTTTGTAGTGTTCGGCCTCAGAGGTATTTTTTGTAATCTCTCGGCCTATAAGGCTTTAATATGAATGGACCTTTTTATTTTCTGAATTGTGTTCATATGTTTAGTAGTGATCGTCTTCGTCACTGTCTTTCAATTTGTGTTTGATTATTTTTGCAAGTATCTTTCAATGAGTACTTGTCTTTCCGGACCTCTACCATTCGTTGGTTTACGTCCGTATGTGTTGAGTTTTAACCTTTCATCGGTTTATACTTGTGATTGTTTTGAGCTAAACCTTTCATTGGTTTGTTCTCGTTTCCGGACCTCTACCCTTCGTTGGTTTACGTCCGTATGTGTTGAAAGTTCAACCTTTCGTCGATTGAACTTGTTCCCGCACCTCTACCTTTCGGTTTACGTCCGTATGTGTTGCGAGTTCAATCCTTCGTTAATTGAACTCATTCCCGGACCTCTACCTTTCGGTTTACTTCGGTATGTGTTGTGAGTTCAATCTTTCGTCGATTGAACTCTTTCCCGGACCTCTACCTTTCGGTTTACGTCTATATGTGTTTCGAGTTCAACCATTCGTCGGTTGTGCTCGTTTCTAGTTGGCTTCACAGAGCCTTGATCTAAAAATTCTAAAATTTATCTAACACTTGATGAAACTTAGAACTTGACATGTATTTAAACGATTCTAGATACAACTATACAAATGTACGAAAATGAAACTTACTGATAATATTTATTCAAGTTGACCGCGTTCCACGGGTATTGGCTCAGCTTGCCATCAAGATCTTCTATCTTGTACGGTCCGTTTGAGTACGTGCGCGTTATGCGGTACAGGCCCTCCCAAGTCGGGCCAAGTATGCCTATTGACTGTTCCGTCGCTCGGCGAAGTACGAGTTGGCCAATGGTAAATTGTCGAGCACGTACTTTGGTATTGTAATAACGTTCTGACCTTTGCTTGTAGACCACGCTCTTCTCGTCCGCTATTAGTCTTCGCTCTTCAAGGAAGTCCAAATCAGAGAGTTGTGCATCGTTGTTTAGTTACTCGTCATAATTTGCCACTCGGGAAGTGGCGACCTGTGCTTCTGCTGGTATGACAGCTTCTGTTCCGAACGCGAGCGCGAATGGAGTTTCGCCTGTAGAGTTTCTCGTGGTCGTCCGATATGCCCACAGCACCATGTGCAGCTCGTCCGCCCATTTGCCCTTCAATCCTTCCAGCTTTGCCTTCAATGTGTGTTTGATGATTTTTTTTATGGCCTCTACTTGACCATTTGACTGTGGATGATAAGGCGTTGAGAAAAGCTTCTTGATGTTCCATTTTGAGCAGAAATCCACCATGTCTTGACTGGTGAATTGACGTCCGTTGTCCGTCACAATAGCTCGTGGTAGGCCGAACCTGCAGATGATATTTTTCCAAATGAAATTTGTCATTTGGGCAGTTGTGATGGTCTTCAGCGCCTTCGCCTCCGTCCATTTGGTGAAGTAGTCGACTGCTACAACAACGAACGTTACTCCCCCCACAGCTGGAGGGTAAGGTCCTATAAGGTCGATGCTCCACTTCGCGAAAGGCCTAGAACTATACACCGAGATGAGCTCATCTGGTGGTGAGTGTATGGCGGGAGCGAAAGCTTGACATCTCTTGCACGTCTGCGCGTGGTGGATTACGTCCTTCTACAGTGTAGGCCAAAATTAACCTTGCCTCATTATCTTTAGAGCGAGTGCTTGCCCCCCTGTGTGATTTCCACATACACCATCGTGGATTTCATGCATGACGATCTTCGCTTCCTCTTGTCCGAGGCATTTCAATAAAGGCATTGAAAAACCTCGTTTGTAAAGCTGGTCACCTATGACGGCGAATCTGGCGGACCTGAGTTGCAGTCTGGTCGCTTTAACTTTGTTTGTCAGGAGCTCACCGGTCTTGATGTATTTGGTGATCGGCGACATCCAGTCGCTGGTCGCTTCAACCTGCAAAATTTGATTTCTACTTACTGATGGGGAATAAATCTTTGTGATCGTCGCTTCTGAAAATATTGCCTCCCCCTCTGAAGTGGCCAGTCGAGCTAAAGCATCTGCTTACGTATTTTCCTCGCTAGGGATTTGCTCGATGTGGATTTGATCGAATTGCTCGAGTAATCCTTTCACTAAGTCTTGATACTTCAACATCTGGTCGCCACGAGCCTCGTACTCGCCCGTAATTTGGCATACCACTAGCTGAGAATCTGAAATTTTTTTCAGTTTTCTGGCCCCCACGGACATTGCCATCTTGATTCCAACGACCAGAGCCTCGTACTCTGCCTCGTTGTTGGTCGCCCGGTACTCGAACTCGATCGCCGAAGCAAAAGTTTATCCGGACGGGCTGGTGAGGACAATTCCTGCCCCCGCTTTGGTGCTCGTCGATGAGCCGTCGACGAACAGGGTCCAAGGAAGTTCGATTTCCTTGTCAATTTTCTTTGGGATAGTGAGCTCCACTATGAATTCTGCCAACACTTGCCCCTCGATCGACGTTCTTGGTGCGTAGGTGAGCCCGAATTGCTCGATTTACACAGACCATTTCAAAAGTCTTCCAGTGGTATCCGGCCGATGTAGTGCTTATCGTAGAGGAAATGTTGTGAGAACCACCACCTCGTGGTCGAACAAATATTGCCTTAGCTTTCTCACGCTCATGACCAAAGCGTAACCAATTTTTCCATTGGGGTGTATCTCAACTTGGCATCCCTCAATGACTGACTCACATAGTATATTGGCAAATGTGTGCTCCCTTCTGCTCGGACGAGCACTGAGCTGATCGCACAGTCAGTGGCCGCAAAATACAGGTATAAAATTTCGCCCGGGACTGGCTTAGATAGGACCTTCGGATCCAATAGATATTCTTTCAGCTTCTCGAAAGCTTTCTTGCATTCATCGGTCCATTCGAACCTTCCCTATCTCAATGCGTCGAAAAAAGGTTTGCAACGATCGCCCGTTCGTGCAATGAATCTGTTCAGCAATGCTAGGCATCCTGTCAATCTCTGTACTTCTTTTACATTCCTTGGGCTTTGCATATCGATGATAGCTTGAATTTTTGTAGGATTCGCCTCGATGCCCCTCTGGCTAACCAAGTGCCCCAGAAATTTCCCGGAGCTAACTCCGAAACTGCACTTCTTTGGATCCAGCTTCATGTTATACTCTTTTAAGATATCGAATGTCATGGCGAGGTGATGTAGGTGATCTTCTTTTCGCAAGATTTTCACGACAATGTCGTCGACATAGATTTCCACCATCTCGCCAATGTGATGATCTGCGTTTTTCAAACCGAAAGACATTCTTTTCCAGCTGTACATATATGTTGCCGTCATGAAAGTTGTATGTCTCTGGTCGTTGAGATGCATGGCGATATGATGATATCCCGCGAAAGCATCCATAAAGGTTAGCATTTCATGCCCCGCTGTACTATCCACAAGGTAATCGATGTGGGGCATTGGAAAATGGTCTTTGGGACAAGCATCGTTTAGATCTGTGAAGTCTATACACAGTCACCACGACCCGTTCATTTTTCTGACGAGCACTGGGTTTGCCACCCACTCTGGGCCAGTTCCTGTTTTCTCGATTAACTTATTATCGATTAATTTTGTTACTTCGATTGCCATAGCCGCATACTTTTCAGGCCCAAACTTGCTTCGTTTTTGCTTGATAGGCCTTCTCGTTGGATCAATATTCAATCTGTGGTATGCATGATTCATGTCGATGCCTACTATATCCTCGTGCGACTACGCGAATGCACCAATATTTTCTTTCAAAAAAGTGATCATTTCTGACCGCAACCGTGCTGGCAAATTTGAACCTATAAACACTTCCAAATCCGGACGAGACACTCGATATACTTTACCTCCATAGGAGAATCTTTAGAATGACGCTTAGAAAAATGGACGAGACACTCCCTCGCCCGCGTCTGGTCGCCCTTGACGGTTATAACTCCCGTCGAGGATGGAAACTTTACACAGTAATAAAAAGTGGAGGCGGCCGCCTTAAATTCATCAAAGAAAGGTCGGCCGAGGAAAACATTGTAAGAAGATGGCATGTCGACGATCATGAAATCGAGCTGCAGAGTATGACGCATTTCTGGCTCCTTTGTTGACGCCAGTTCCATTAATAGCCTAATTCTGCCGATGGGAAGGGAGCGGGTGTCTCCGAAACCCACAATGATATCGTTGCATGGCTCGATGTATGCAGCGTATCCGTCGAGGGCATCCAGAGTGTGCTTGAATAGGACATTGGTGTATGCCCCAGTGTCGACCATCAGGCGATGGAAGACGGTTCCCATGATTTTTACGGTAACAACCAAAGCATCGTTGTTTGGCTGCACTACTCCGTTTAGATCATCGTCCGTAAAAAGGACTTGGTGTGAGATGGGCTTTTCGACAGCCGCGGCGACACACACTTGGTGTACATTATTCAGTGCTCGCATCTCGCTCTGCTGTCGGCGAACAGACAGGGCGGTTCCAGATTGGATGCCCCCAGGGGGCATTCGATCACATTGCAGCCTCCGCCCACGAAATCAACATCGCCCGACGGAGCATTCGGCATTGGGGGCGTTAATTTATGACGGTTGATCTGTTTGCGTAAATCCTGGTCGTCGTTGTCGTCGCGACGCTTCTTGCCCCTCTGGTCGCCATTACCCTCCCTGGGCTTAATGTACTGGGCGAGCTTGCCCTCCATGTACAACTTGTACAGGTTCTTTATCAGATCTCGACACCCATTCGTCCGGTGGCCGATGGAGTTGTGATAGTCGCAAAACTTATTTGCATTTAAATTGTTCTCATTTGTATGCATCGCCCTCACCGGAGGGAGCATATTCTCTCCCCTTAGTGCATGGAGAATGGTCCTGGGGTCAATGGTGAGATTCTCTCTCAATTGCGTGATCTCCGGGGCCTCCTCGAAAGGCTTGAAGTTTGATGGCCGAGCACTGTTCCCTTGGTTGACTGCCTTTTTTGGCTGGGACGGCTCCCCTGTTGTAAAATTCTTTTTCGGCCACACTTTTTTGGCCGCTTCAGGCTGCTCGTTAGCCTTGGCGGCGTCCATAATTTCTTCCATTTGAATGATGTTTCTAGCCTGGTTACGGAAATCTGCGTAAGATTCCGGGAAGAGTGTATGCATAGATTCCCACAACTTAGAACCTATTCTCAGGCCGGAAATAGCTGAGATCCGCTTGGTTTCGTCATTCACTGCCTCCTCATCGATGACCAACCTATCGAATCATTCGATAAAGTCTTTTTCAGACTCGGTCAGGGTCTGGCGAACGTTTGCCAAACGTTGCTTTGATTCTGGGCGAGCAGCAATTGACCTATAATACATTAGGAATTGCTGCCCTAGTTCGATGAAGGAGCTGATGGTCCCGGCTCCTAAAGTTGTATACCAACGATGGGCCCGGTCTCCCAAAGTCGGGGAGAAGTTTCTACACTGAGTGGAGTACGTTGCCCCGATTGAGGCCATGTAGTTCGAGTACTTTGACAAATGTACCCGGGGGTCGGATGTGCCATCATATGCTGTCATTGAAGGCACCTGGATTTTTCTTTGAATGGGGGCGGTGAGGACCATGACATTCAAAGGTGAGACGGGGAGAGTGACTGGCGAAATGCTTCCCTTCTTGGATGCGGCCACCTCTGCCCGTAGATTTTCCATCTCTAGCTTCATCTGCTTCTGGGTTTCGATGAACTGAGCAATCTTCCCTTCCTCGGCAGTTTGTGGTCGAGGCACAACGTGCTCATCACGTCGACTTCCATGAGATGCGACTAGACAATCATATTGATCTCGGTGTGACCGCCCAGCTGAGTGATGGCTGCGATAACTCTTCGCCAGTCCTCGCGAGTTTGGCCCTACTCGGTCGAGAGCGGAGATTCTTTCTCCTTGATCTTTTTTCTCACCACGGTCTCTGTGGTCATTCTTCTCTGGTCGGCCACCCATGTTGAACGGTATCGGGCGAGGAGCTTTCGTGTCCTCGTCGCCCACACGATCGAAAACAGAGTTCCGACCATATTTTGAATCCCCAATATGTCTGTGGTGTGATCGCTCGTAGACTTTAGCCTTTCCCTTATTACGGGTACGTTTTTCTAAACTGGTGACCGAGTACGAGTGGTGAGAGTGCTCGTCCTCGTCATCATTGTTGGCTTGGGCTTTCGCCTTTCTAGCATTTTCTCTAGCCTGTTCTTTGGCCTTCTCCAATTCCAACGCTTCGTTCTTCCTCCTCTTTTCGTTGAGGTAGTCAGTAAATTCTCTCAAGTATTGGGGATCGTTCAAGATTTCCCCCAGATTGATGTTTGCTGCCGGATTGACCAAAGCTAACGGTGGTGGAGGGTGTTCGTTCCCTCCGGGAGGTGGGATTCCGTCTTGATTGGTGTGTACTACAAAATTTGCAAAGTAACAACAAAACGTGCTAAAAAACAGAAATACAAGGAGATCAAACTCAAAAATATGCCTAGAATACCGAAAATATTCAAGAACACAACGATAATGAAATTCGTATAAAATACGTAGATGGTGTTCTAAAAGGTATTTCTACCGATTAAAGCCTGAAATAAGGAGTTTACAAGCCGATCGTTCGATGATCGGTTGAAACTTTGATGAAGAACACGTAAAAGGACCCCTCCTTCTAGCGCCAAATATTGTACGTGCTTTTGATCGGTTGATCTGGATGTGGACTTTGTAAGCACTAAATAATCATATATTTCGTATCGGGGTTATTACGTGTTAATATGGATTAATCGGATGATTTGTGATGAACAATATGAAGAACAATTGAAGAACACAAGATGTAGCTTCTTGGAGAAGCTAAAAGCTTTAGGGAGCTTTGGGTGGTGTATTACTTTGGGTTTTATGTAGGAATTCTAACGTGTGTTACATTTGTGCCTCTTGGGGCTTTTATACTTGGTTTTTCGGGCTGCCCAGCCTTTACACGTGGCGGGCATATATTGGACCTGAAATCTCATCACAAAAAGGTGATGGGACGCTACATTAAATGCTAAACCGCCTCTTTGGTGGTCGTCCTCGCCGGAAACGAGGAGCTGGGCCCCAATGGTCATCGGAGGACCTGGTCGTCTGATCATCTCTTCGGAGGGTGATCATGCTCGCCATTCTCGGCACTTTCTTCAACGGCTTTTGTTGGTCCCAAAGTTGAGTTAAGATTGAGTAAGCTAAGAAAGTCTAGAGGGGAGGGGTGAATAGACTTTCAAAAATCTTTCAAAATATCAGAATATGCAATGCGGAATTTAGTCTTCTTATGTACTGTACTGTGCTTACTTAGCTCAAGATCAGTACTTTTCAAAACTATATGGGCCTTACTAGTTTATACTCAACTTTTCTTTAGATCTTTATCTTTGTTAATTCTTAATGTTCTTAGTTAAACAATTCAAACAAATATCAAACAGAAAAGTAAAGAACACAGAATTTTATAGTGGTTCGACAAATGTCTACATCCACTCTCACAACTCCAGTTGTGAAGTTTTATTAACTCTTCCTTCTTGAGTTTCTTGTGGCTTAAAGTCCCAAGATTAAGACTTTGATCTTATCGATTATACCTCCAGGTATATCTTCGATCTACTAGTAATTCTACAAGTAACTAGCACACTTGTTTTACAAAATACAAACTTAAACTTGAAAAGTAAAACTTCTCTTTGAATAGCCTTTGATTCTTCTCTTCAATTCAGTGGCTCTTCTTCTTTTTTAATCTCCTTCAACTCTGTGAGTTCTTCTTGTGCTCTGTAGACTTAGATTGCTTGTGAATGTTTTAAGATCAGTAGTCTTAGCAGTAGGAGATCACACAGTATTTATAGAACTTAGTGTAGGTCCCTAAGTTGAGTTAATATCGAGAGAAGCTAAAGAAAATGTCTAGAGGGGGGTGAATAGACTTTTCTAAAATCTTTCGATATATCAGAATTACACTGTGCGGAATACGAAATTAACAATGAGCCCAATTAAAGTTTATACTCAACTTAATTCGAGAACTCTGTTTTATGTATACTCAACTAGTCTAGATCAGTTATGTATGTTTAACAAGTAAACAATTAATCAATTCAAACAAACATAAACAGTAAAGTAAATCAAACACGAGATTTATAGTGGTTCGACAACTTGTCTACATCCACTCTCACAAACCCAGTTGTGAAATTCTTATTAACTCGTCCAATGGAGTAATATGTTCTTGTAGCTTTAAGTCCCAAGAAATAAGACTTAGATCTTCTCGATAACACTTCCAAGTGCCTCTTCGATCTTACTAGCGATTTACAAGTATCTAGCAACTTGAAACACCAAAAGAAAATAAAACTTCTCTTCGTTCAGTAGTAGCCTTCTGATCTTCACTTGTCTTGTGTAGCTTCACTTTCTGAACTTCAATCTCTGAGAGAAAACTTCACTTGAATCTTCAACAATGCTTGTAGTATCAATATCTCAGTAATCAGTATCTCAATTATCAGTAGTCAGTAGTCCTCAAATGATAAACTTCTTCAAGTATTTATAGACTTCGAACTTCAGCAATTCAGGTAGTTGTAACCAACCTTTCTTGATAACTGATTTCAACTGAATCTTTTTATCCATAAACGCGTTTCTTGTTACGAATTAGTTATTCCATAACTAACTTCTCCATCCTTATCTTTCACGCGTATTTGTAACTAACTTCATGATAACTTGTCTTGTGTAGTCTAGTAGATGCACTTGACTTGTAGTCCACCTGTGTTGAGTAGTAGACTGGTCTTCTCTTCTTGTGCAGTAGACTTCTAATAGAACTAATCTAGTCCTATCATCTAACCTAACAAGACTATTACATTACATTAAGCTTTATAAATCAGCTTAGTCAACTTATAACTATACAATGAATCTATCTATTACATATAGAAACATGAGCTCTATACAACAATTATAGCTCAATAACAATCTAACATATACAATCAAATATGAAGTACTTATAAATCGTACTTATCTTTCAATAATACTTGTATTATAAAATTGTACTTGTCTTTAACTAGTACTTGTCTTGTGAACTCTACTGATCTGTACAAGACGACTTCAACTTAACTAGACTAGATCAGTCAACACTTAGAAAATATTCAAGTCTTCTTTTGGCTTATCAAAACTTCATCTTTTATCTTTTATTCATCATTTAGGACTTGTTCTAGGATTCATATCCCAACAATTTCCCCCTTTTTGATGAAGCCAAAACTACTTGAATCTTTTCTCATTAGTAGACTAGTTAAGTAGTTACCTTGTCTTTTAACATCAAATAGTACTTATCTTTTATTCATTCAAAATAGATCAGTAGATTACACATACTTTGAATAACAAAATATCAGATCAAAAAAAATAAACAACTAACTTTAAAAAAACTAATCTGAAAGAGTACCTCCTTCTGGATTTGGAACACAGAATGCATCAAGGAGTCTCTTGTGAATTAGACTGACATGATCTTCATCTTCAATCTTCTCTTTATCTAGCAGCTCTTCTTAGAACTTCTTGATTTGATTAACATCAACCCTTTTTCCTGAGCTTGTCATGGGACATTTCCATTTAGGAAATTCAGGAACAAGAATGTTGAAATTAGCACTAGCAGAAATCCTTAGGATTAAATGCCATAACTTCCTGTGTTGTCCTTCCATGAACCTGTCAAATAAAGAGTATAATTCATCTTGGCTTTCAGCATCACCATATTTCCTGATGATCCAATGATCAAGTTCCCATTGACTCTTCACTTCAATCCATTCAGCTCTATGCTCATTATCTATGAAGTGATCAATGAACTTGTCTTCCATTTTGTCTTCATCAACTTTCAACTTCTGTAGTCTTTCAATATGTTTCGTAATTTTCTTCTTGCTTGCATAATGAATCTCATCATCTGCAATTCTTTGTTTCTTCTCAACTACAGCAGTAGCAGTAGGTTCTTCAATACTCAGCTTCCTCTTAACTCGTCTAGTCTGAATCTCTGCTTCAGGAGACGATGCAACAGTTTTACCTGTCTCTAATCTTTTCTGCTTTTCAGTTTCAGCATGCTCTAGATCTGCCTTCTTCACTAATCTGCCTCTTTTAGGCCTTCTTAGTTCTTCAATTGCAATAGCAGCAGCTTTCATCTCTGGTTCAGTACTAGCAGATTTTACAACTATATCTTCAAGTCTACTTGTCTCTTCCCCCTTTTTGGCTTCATCACTTGCCTTAAGAGTGAAAAGAGAAGTAAAGCGAGTCATCTCTTCTTTCAAAGCTTCCTTCATTGCTTCAGCAGCTGACTCAATGTGCTTCTGATGCGACTCCGCATGGCTTATCTTGTCTAAGCGATCAGTAACTAGTTCCAACTTCTGTGTACAGGAAACTAGTTCATCTTTCAATTGAGTAGCCGTCTGTCTAAGAAGAGTATTCTGTTCAGTCAACTCATGTAGAACAGCCCGAGAACGCACCAACTGATCTTGTGCTTCCCTTCTCTGTTCATCAGCAATAGCAACTTTAACACTGTAGAGTCGTTCCATTTTGCTTGACTCTTCTGCTAGCGATCGAGCAAAATAGATTGATCTCTTTTCTGAAACATCAACTTGTTTCCTCAGAAAATCTTCAACTTGAGCAAACAGCTCTTCTCGGAAAGTCGAGTCCATCTTGTTGATATCACCAACAAATAAGTCTCTGGATTGGTCAACAAGTGACTGATTCTGTGCAATTAGCACATCCTTCATTTTCAAGTTCAAGAACTCATCTATGGCAGTATGAACAACACTTCTCAGATCAGTCTTTAAATCATCCAGAAATCTGTCTGGCACAGCTTGAGTAGAACTGGAAGTTCCAACAACATTATCAACGGCTTTGAGTTCTTCTTCATCAAACATCTCAGCATCCAAGAACTCATCATCTTCTTTACCAAACATGAGTGAGTCGACTTCATCTTCATCGCTTTCAGCAATTTCTTCCAATTGTTCTGAAGTCTGGACTGCTATCTCAGCTACTTCCGGCTTGATCTCGTCTTCCACCAGATCAGTCTGGGTTCCGACGTCAAAAGCGAATACATCCTCAATAACACCATCTGGAATATTCAGAAGCTTCTTGACTAGATCAACCAGGGCTTTGCGAGGAAATAGCTCGGAGTGATCCTTAACTCCACTATTTTCTTTCTGTTCCATCTCCCAATCCATAAAATTGGAGATTCCGCCCATGCCTTGAATGACTTCAAAAAGATCATCCGTAGAAGACTTCTTCAAAGCGAACCATGTGCAAATCCTGACTAGCTTTTCAAACTGTTCAGAAGCTGTGTCGATGTCAAGAGTCGAGAGCGTCTTCTGAAGATTTCTTGAAACTCGAGCACGAATCCTCTTCTCTCGTAGACACATTGGATAATACACTAGGGATTCAAATCTAACAACAGACGGGTCCTGAGTAGATGGGGTCTCTAACTCAGCTGTTGCAGTGGCAACTGGCGTCTTGTCTGAAGTAGATGGGTTGGGGGGTTCACCATATTCTGGTGAGGGAGAGGGAGTAAAGGCTGTGGTTTCTGTGGGCTCTGATGTGGCTTGGTCAGGTATGACAACTGTAGAAGTATCAGTTGTATCTTGTTTGGGAGTGATTTGGGGATGACTGGCTCTAAGCGGTAATGCCGCCAGTACATGTGAGGTTGAGGCTAAAGGACGAGGCCTAGATCGATGTGATCTAGCCTTGGTTCGAACAGTAGAGAGAGAGAGAGAAGGAATTGACAAGGCTTGTGAAGAGGTACCAACCTGGTGACTCAACTCTTCTGGTGGAGGTGGAGTTCCAACTCTCACAAGAGTATACATCTCAGGAACTTGGTCACTCGACTCCTCCTCTTGATTTGACTCGTCATCCGATTGAGTCTTCTTCGAGTCGTCTGCACTGGACTCAGCTTCCTTAGACCCGGCTTGTGAAGAACTATCCGAATCCGCATATGGCAACACTTCAGATTCATCAAATTGAACCTGCCTAGGAGCAGCTGGCCTTCCAGCAACCTGCTTCTTCAGAGCCTCTTTCTTTAGATAGAACTTAAGAGGATGAAACGGCTTTCCCTTGCTCCAAGTGGTCTTGTTGGGCATCAACAGTGGGAGTAATATACTCAGCTTGTTTCCATATCCAACTGCTTGAGAGACCACCCAGTTCCGAGTATCAACATCCACCCTAACACTTCTTTCGAAGTGCATCATCCTGTCAGCTATTAACTTAAACCAATTACCCTCAGTAATTCCATCATAGATAGCTGCCATAATCCTTGTTTTGACTTGGGTGACTGAGTCAAAAGACCCAGTGGCACATAGAAGCATCTTGCTAGCTATGTCCAGTAGAGTGCGATATTTTTCTAGGAGCTCACCCTTCTTGGCTGTAATAGCTTTACCATCTGGTTTCAGCTTCATCTTCCTTCCACAGAATATGCTTAAATATCTCATCTCTTGCCCTTCCGCATACTTCTCCACATCAATCGTTCCGATGGGCAACCTCAGTCTTTCAAAAAGAGCTTCACGAGTGATTTCCACTCGATTTGAACCGATAAAAGATTCGATGACATCTCCTCTTCTGCTGGCATTAGCATAGAATTCCAGAACCTCCTCCTCCAGAACAACCTTAGGAAATGCCTCCAAATAGGGTTTTAGCCCGCATCTTGTGCACTTGGTCAGAATTTCTTCATTTCCGACTGTGTGATTTCCACCAAAAAACAGGGACGGTTCAACATGCACCTTGTTGTCATTAATGTATCTGCCTAGATCAAACGGTGCCTGTATGTTGGTACTAACATCGAAAATAGATCGAATCGACATATTAAAAAGATTTGTAATGAACACAAACAACGGATTATGCAGGAAATCACTGTTAGGCGAGTAGAAGAGTTATGAAAAATGTGAGGCAAGACGTGTGCAAGTGTTGGGTTTTGTTTAAAACTGAATTTTTGATCCAACGGTCAAGATTGAAAAATTAGATCCAACGGTTGAGACCTTTGGCATTCGGTTACGGAACCGAGACAACAATGTGAATTGATTTTGTACAAATTGAAATCCGCCTCTCTTATTTGCAACATTAAAGAGTGTACTCATCTGACCTATCTAGGTCGTGTTTTGGCATGAATTGAATGTGTACACCTCATTAACTAGTGGTGTATAAATCCAATTCTAGGATTTCCAAATTTTAACATAATCACATTACTTTAACATCGTTAATTTGTTTCGAGTAAACACTTTAACACATATCCTATTTAAATTAAAGAAAACTTAGCTTGTCTGTTCGAGTCCATCCAGAACAGATGAGTAGGACTAAGCTTCATAAGGCGAGTAGACTTAATGGCACAAGACGAGTAGTCTTATGTCCACCAGATGAGTTCCCCCTTCGACTGTGCGTATCTGTCTGAACGTCGAACAACTTTATGTACCTGTCTTATTTAGTACGACAGATAGTCGAGTAGAATATATAGAATGAATATCAATTTAAATCAATGATCAAGGTTCAAATCAATGATCAAGGTTCAAACTAAAGAGTCAACACAAGGATTTTTAAGAATTCAAAGATTCCCCCTTAAATGTTTATTCCCTTAGTATTACCCTCAGCTTTACCAGCTTCCTCATCGGGTTGTTTGGTCAACTTGTCTGACCTTGTATACCTGTCTGTTGAGTGAGTAGATGAGTGCTCTGTGCCTTTTGTGGTAACTTGTCTATTTCTCCTTTCTTCTTAGGACTGTACCTGTCTGGTTAGTACATTGCTATATACTAGTAGGATCAAGATCAATTAGTCCTAGACTAATGCATAATTCATGAAATCGGGCCTCAGCTAATGGTTTTGTGAAAATATCAGCTCTTTGAAAATCAGTATGAATCTTTTCCATGCGAATATCCTTCTTTTCTACATGATCACGTATGAAATGGTGTTTCACATCAACATGCTTACAACGTGTGTGCAGAACAGGATTTTGTGTAATGGCAATAGCACTATTACTATCACAGAATATTGGAACATTTGATTCACAAATATTATAGTCTCTAAGCTGTTGAATAAGCCATAATAATTGACTACAACAACTACCAGCAGCCATGTACTCGGCTTCAGTAGTAGAGGTAGCAACACTTGTCTGCTTTTTCGAAAACCATGAAATGAGTTTTGTGCCTAAGAATTGACAAGAACCAGATGTAGATTTCCTATCTATTCTACAACCACCAAAATCAGAATCAGAGTAGCCACTTAGAGATAGATCATCATTTGAAGGATACCATATACCACGATTGATGATTCCTTTCAAATATTTCAAAATCCTTTTAGTGGTTTCCATATGACTCTCTTTTGGATTGGCTTGAAAACGAGCACATACACCAACAGAAAATGCAATATCAGGTCTACTAGCAGTCAAGTAGAGTAATGAACCAATAAGACCACGGTAATGAGTTTGATCAGTACATTTACCATTCTCGTCTGGATCCATCCTGTAAGTAGGTTGCATAGGTACTCCAGAAGATTTACATGTCTTAATACCATACTTGTCTAGTAGATTACGAGTATATTTTGCTTAATTTATGAAAATCCCTTCTGGGGTCTGTTTTACTTGAAGTCCAAGAAAGTAGTTCATTTCACCCATCATAGACATCTCAAATTTACTTTGCATGAGTGTTGAGAAACTTTCACTCAGCTTTTTGTTAGGTGAACCAAAAATGATGTCATCTACGTAAATTTGGACGAGTAAAATGTCTTTCCCTTCTTGTTTCTAAACAAGGTTCTATCTACCTTGCCTTTAGTAAAACCATTTTCTAATAGAAATTGAGAAAGAGTATCGTACCAGGCTCTTGGAGCTTGCTTTAGTCCATATAAGGCCTTCTTTAATCTGTATACCTGGTTACCTTTGACTTCGAAACTTGGGGGTTGTTCAACATACACTTCTTCCGCAAGAATACCGTTAAGAAATGCACTTTTAACATCCATTTGATATACAGTAAATTTCATGTAAGCAGCATATGCAAGGAACAATCGAATGGCTTCTAGTCTAGCAACAGGAGCATATGTTTCATCATAGTCTATGCCTTCAGCTTGTGAATAGCCTTGGGCGACTAGTCTAGCCTTATTACGAACAATTACATCATTCTCATCTTTCTTATTCTTGAAAATCCATCGAGTGCCAACTACATTATGATGTTTCGGTCTATCGACAAGTTCCCAGACGTCGTTTCGAACAAACTGATTCAACTCGTCTTGCATAGCAATGATCCAATTACTATCAGCCAATGCCTCATTAATGGTTTTAGGCTCGATAGATGAGAGGAAACAACACCAGCAAAACAGAGATGGACTAGATTGTTCTTGCGACTCAAAGAGTTGTCGTCTAGTCTTAACACCAACAATAGAGTCACCAATAATATTTTCAGTATTATGCGTTGATTTCCATGTATTTCTATTTTTAACAAAAGTACTATCATCTATATCATGTACAGCATCATGCATGTCAACATCATTATCATCAGAAGATTTAATGGGAGTAGACGAGTCGACTAGTTTAGGCATGTCAACTGGTCTAGTAGAGTTACCTTGAACACTTACCTTCTTCTGGTCATCTGACTCAAGAGCTTTCATGAATGGATTGTATGCTTGAACGGATTCATATACCTCTGAGTCTTTGTCAGATTCGACAGTTAGCTTAGTAACTTTCTCACTGATCTTGTTGGTAGATGAGTCCTGTTGAGATTCTTCGAAAACCACATGTGGTGTTTCTTCCACACAAAGGGTTGAGTAGTTGAATACTCTAAATGCTTTGCTAGTCGAGGAGTATCCTAAAAATATCCCCTCGTCTGCTTTAGCATCAAATGCATTCAACTTGTTTTTCCCATTGTTGTGGATGAAACACTTGCATCCAAATATATGAAAATATGAAACTCTGGGTTTTCTACCTTTCCATACCTCATAGGGCGTCTTACCTAGTGCTTTATTGATAGCACTTCTATTTTGTGAGTGGCATGCAGTATTGATGGCTTCTGCCCAAAATTTCTGAGGCGTATTATACTCTGTCAACATGGTCCTGCAGGCCTCCTTAAGAGTTTTGTTCCTTCGTTCTGCTACTCCATTTTGCTGTGGTGTCCTAGCTGCACTAGTAAGGTGCTGGATGCCACGCTTAGAACAAAATTCTTTAATATAGCAGTTAATGAATTCAGTACCCTTGTCACTACGGATCTTGACAATTGACTGATTCTTCTCAACCTGTAACTTCTTCAACAGATTAGGCAAAAGTGTTTGTGTATCACTCTTCTTGTGTAGGAAGACTACCCAAGTAAACTTAGAATAGTCGTCTACCACAACAAGTGTGTACCTTCTACCGTTCAAAGTTGGAGGAGTTATTGGGCCATGTAAGTCCATATGTAGAAGTTCAAGAACTCTACTGGTTGAGAGGGATGGAATAGATTTAAAAGAACCCTTTACCTGTTTACCTTTTTGACAGGACGTGCATACATGTGACTTATAGTAGACTTCATTGGGAATACCTTCCACAAGGTAGTCTCTGGCTATCTTATTAAGAACCTTAAAGTTTAGATGACAGAGGCGTCTATGCCAGAGCCAGCCAAGTTCTTTAGGATTCTTAGTAAGTAGACAGGTGTCCCTCGGACAACTGTTCCAGTTCACTATGTACACACTTCCTTGTCTAATGCTGACCAGTAAGACTGTGTGTGTCTTTTTGTCAATGATTTCACATTTCTGACTCTTGAACTGCACCTTGTATCCACGATCACAAAATTGTGAAACAGAGAGTAAATTATATTTCAAGCCTTCAACATAAGAAACATCTTGAATCTCTATGTCTCCATTCTGAATGTAACCAAATCCTTTAGTAACAGCAATGGAGCTATCACCAAATATCACTTTTGGTCCTTCTTGCTCATGGTAGTTTGATAAGAGAGTCTTGGTACCAGTCATGTGGTGCGAACAGCCACTGTCTATGTACCAAGTTTCTCCTGTTGAACCACCTTTCTTGTATAGATCGAGTCGACCCTGCATCAGATGATATTTCATAATTTAGGTACCCTCCTTGTTTATTGGGGTCCTGGGGGGTTAGTCGAGTTCAATGGAATCCAAATGTACATTGGAGTCCTGAACAAGTTTGATCTTCTGAGCTTACGACCATATTTGTTGCAAAATAAGACCTTGTTGTCCTTATCTGGCCTATCAGTTGAGTTCGGGTCTACTCTTTGGAGATAGCCTTTTGACTTAATCTCTACTTGAGCAGGCACTTGTCTATGATAGTCAGAGTAAGGTTTGTATGCATTGGGTCCATACGGTTTATAGACATGTTTAGGTCTTTCTTCTCCTTTGATATCATATGACAAAGGTGGAGGATATAGAACAGCTTGTGTACGATATTTTGGACCTTCCTGTCTAGGTCTAGACGAGTAGAGTTGAGACTGCCTTATGAAAGGAGGTCTAGACTCTTGTCGTCTAGTCTGTACTAGTTTAGTACTAGTCTCCTCGGGATACCAATCCTCGTATCTGACCTGATTTGGTCGTCCACGATTCCTAGTCCTTTGTTGACTTGTTTTAAACGAAACAGGCTTGTTGTTAACTTTCTTTTTACCTCCTTTGGTAATTGGAATGCTAACTCGAGCTTGTTTTGGTACAGTACCTTTAGTTGGAGTGTCAATATCGTATATCATTGGTTCTTTTCCTTTATCATTAGTCAAAGAGCTTGAGATGAAAATAGTAGGGTTCTTAGGAACTTGAGTAGACGAGTTGGGTGTCTCAGCACCTATGCCTGTCTTGTCAGCAGGAGCCCTATACCTATCTGACAATTCAAGGTTAACCTTAGATGAGTTAACCAGGTCAGTAAGTTTAAGGTCTAAAGTGACAACCTCAGTTTCTAAGAACTTATTACGTTCTTCAAGCTTTTTGAACTTGTTTTGTAAAACATTGAATTCATGTTTCTCAGTAGCATGTGTCTTAAGTAGGTCTTGATATAACTTGTCTGTCAGTGCACACTTGTTTTTGAGTTGTCTCAACTCTTCTTGCAAGCGTTCATTTAGGACTGTTATATTAGGATCTACTTTAGACTGAGCTTCCTTAAGATCGATGATTTCTTGTCTTAAGATGATGTTTTCGTCACTGACTTCAATGAATGCCTTGTTGGCAAGTAGGAGGTCGTCTTCAACTGCACTAGTAGAGTGCTGAAGACTACTCCCTACTTTGCTACTGGCAGTATCACTTTCATCAGAATCTGATTCATCACATGATTGAAAGGAAGTAGCAGATGATACCTCTTGGTCGATTTTAGCCATGAAGCATAGACCATCATCTACTATGAAAGCTTCATCGTGATCTGGTTCAGACGGGTAGCTAGATGAGGATGATGGCAACTTGTCTGAGTCAGAGTCAGAGTCAGAGTCATCATTGGCCATCATTGCCTTCTTACCACGGTTGTATCTTCTTTCCCTTCGTGCTTTTCGTTCTTCTCGATCATCCGTACTCAGGTCTGGACATTCATATATGTAGTGACCTGATTTCTCACAGTTATAGCATACGAGATCATTAGTTGCCTTTTTAATAGGAGAGTTGTTCCTTCGTTTATCGCGTCTATCAGAACGAGTAATCTTCCTACCATCAGACTCTCTATCTTGTCTGTTACCTTTCGAGACTTCGTCTCTCCTTTCGGACGAGTTTCGGTCTCGTCTGGTCTCAGACGAGTTCTTAGAAGCAGACCCTCTATGCTCTCTATAGAACTTCTTATATCTTCCGAAACGTTTATTCAGCCTATCAAACTTTCTAACCATGAGGCTTACCTGATCCTTCAGACTAAGATCAGTATCTAACTCGTCTTTCACAGAAGCAGACCTAGTCTTAGTCTTAGACCTGTCTATCTTAGATGAACTAGCCTTAAAAGCAACGTTCTTAGATACAGCATGTTCTCTGTCACTACTTGCTATGAGTTCATCTTCGTCTAGATCAAACTCATGGGCCTTTAGAGTTTGAAACATGGTTTCTGCTGTCCATACGTCTATATCTTGGGTATTCTTAACAAGCATTTTTACCATCTTCCATCGACTATCAAGGCTTTTGAGAATCCTAAGATTGATTTCACGTGGAGTATAAGATTTACCAAGGACTTCCAAGTCATTCATGATTTTAGTAAAACGAGTATCCAACTGGTCTATTGTTTCACCAGCTTTCATATGAAATGATTCGAATCTTTGGACTGCAGTAGAAAGCTTGCTTTCTTTGATTAGGGATGTCCCTTCACAAATGATAGCTAAGCGATCCCACATTTCTTTGGCAGTTTTACATTTTAACACTTTTCCCAGATACTCGTTAGGAAGAGTGTGTAAGATGTAATTCTTGGCCAAGCTATCCAAATTATTCTGTCTCATTTCTTCAGAGGTTAGTTCTGACCTTGGTTTCTTGACGAGAGTACCCACTGGTTGATTTGGATCAAGGGCAGCAGTATTGGGGATCATGGTCACAATTGGACCTTCAGTGACGACGAAGATCATTAGGTCGTGAGTGGAGCTGAAGATGGCTTCCATCCTTAGCTTCCAATAGTCATAGTCTTGTACCTGGAACTTAGGTAGCTTGTTAGCGCTGATCTCAAGAGACATGATTTCAAGAAATAAGTGCTAAGTAGAGTTATGGTCAAGAATAACGGATAAGTCAAGAACAGGGAGCACGAAAACAGATGTTACAAGAATATGATCAAGAACACGTATACAAGAACAATCAAGGACCAAGACTTCACCCTAAGTCTTAAGTCGGTTATCAAGAAACAGCAGTTCGTAAACTACCGCTCTGATACCACTTGTAGGTCCCTAAGTTGAGTTAATATCGAGGGAAGCTAAAGAAAATGTCTAGAGGGGGGTGAATAGACTTTTCTAAATCTTTCGATATATCAGAATTACACTGTGCGGAATACGAAATTAACAATGAGCCCAATTAAAGTTTATACTCAACTTAATTCGAGAACTCTGTTTTATGTATACTCAACTAGTCTAGATCAGTTATGTATGTTTAACAAGTAAACAATTAATCAATTCAAACAAACATAAACAGTAAAGTAAATCAAACACGAGATTTATAGTGGTTCGACAACTTGTCTACATCCACTCTCACAAACCCAGTTGTGAAATTCTTATTAACTCGTCCAATGGAGTAATATGTTCTTGTAGCTTTAAGTCCCAAGAAATAAGACTTAGATCTTCTCGATAACACTTCCAAGTGCCTCTTCGATCTTACTAGCGATTTACAAGTATCTAGCAACTTGAAACAACAAAAGAAAATAAAACTTCTCTTCGTTTAGTAGTAGCCTTCTGATCTTCACTTGTCTTGTGTAGCTTCACTTTCTGAACTTCAATCTCTGAGAGAAAACTTCACTTGAATCTTCAACAATGCTTGTAGTATCAATATCTCAGTAATCAGTATCTCAATTATCAGTAGTCAGTAGTCCTCAAATGATAAACTTCTTCAAGTATTTATAGACTTCGAACTTCAGCAATTCAGGTAGTTGTAACCAACCTTTCTTGATAACTGATTTCAACTGAATCTTTTTATCCATAAACGCGTTTCTTGTTACGAATTAGTTATTCCATAACTAACTTCTCCATCCTTATCTTTCACGCGTATTTGTAACTAACTTCATGATAACTTGTCTTGTGTAGTCTAGTAGATGCACTTGACTTGTAGTCCACCTGTCTTGAGTAGTAGACTGGTCTTCTCTTCTTGTGCAGTAGACTTCTAATAGAACTAATCTAGTCCTATCATCTAACCTAACAAGACTATTACATTACATTAAGCTTTATAAATCAGCTTAGTCAACTTATAACTATACAATGAATCTATCTATTACATATAGAAACATGAGCTCTATACAACAATTATAGCTCAATAACAATCTAACATATACAATCAAATATGAAGTACTTATAAATCGTACTTATCTTTCAATAATACTTGTATTATAAAATTGTACTTGTCTTTAACTAGTACTTGTCTTGTGAACTCTACTGATCTGTACAAGACGACTTCAACTTAACTAGACTAGATCAGTCAACACTTAGAAAATATTCAAGTCTTCTTTTGGCTTATCAAAACTTCATCTTTTATCTTTTATTCATCATTTAGGACTTGTTCTAGGATTCATATCCCAACACTTAGTATGACAGTTAGCAGTTTGTGAACTAACTTTCAACTAACTCTAAAACTGTTTTTGTAACTTCTTCTTGTAACCGACTTTGTAACTTCCTTCAACTTCCAAGTCAGCATATCTTCAATAAATCTTCAGTTACACCTTAAATAAGTTATCCAAACTTATTCTTCAATTTCACCAAATCAGCACAGTAACTTACTGTTCTGATTTTTACTCTTCGGATTTTTACTCTGCTGAGTCAGTCAGCACAGTAACTTAAAAACTGTTCAAAACTTCTCCAGATTTCTTCTAAGCTCTTCTTCAACTTTTCTTGAAGTCTTCTTATTCTGAAGTAGTCCTCTGAGTCTTCTTTAGTCTTCTGATCTTCTTCTAATCTATTCCTAATCTACTGTTCTGAACTTTACAATGCTGATTACAATAAAATACAACTTTACAAATATAAAACCTATCTATACATCAACTGAACTATATACAGATGAGTATATCTGAGTCCTATACTATAAGCTGTCTATACAATACAAAACATCAGCTTAGTTCCTAACAGTTCATATATCAGATCAGTAAACACTAAGATCAGTAACTCAAGTAAGATCAATAACTTTCATATAAGATCAGTAAGCATATAAGATCAGTAACTCAGATTCAAATACATAAGATTACTAAAATTATTCTCAGTTTCCATACTCAGATCAGTAATCATATTCCATATGACTCAGTTAAGATCAGTAATTTTATTCCTACTATTACTAAATAAGATCAGTAAACTTATTTCAGATATCATTAAGATCAGTAATCTCAATTTAAGTTTCTCATCAGATGACTTAGTTAAGATGACTTAGAACCACATATATCACTAACTTTAAGTTGCTTTTGGCCATCAAAACATACTTTCATCATCTAGAAGATTGTTTATAGGATTCATATCCCAACAATTTTCCCCTTTTTGATGAAGCCAAAACTACTTAAATGTTAATAAATCAGTAGTTAAGTATGTAGTCTATCATAACATTTCATCAATTCAGAAAGTCATATCATATTCACAATCAGATCAGATATTTCACATATTACACATACTAACAAAATATGCAAAACAACAAAATATAGAAATAAAGATTAAGGATAAGAAAAGTTATCTTGTGAGCTTGGTCCTTCATCTTCATTCTGTATCTTCAGATTCTGAATGCAACATACATCCTTGCCTTGATATTCATCATATGTTGATGATCAGTGATTCCTTCTTCTTTGATAATTTCAGCAATTATGTTGTTAATCTCCTTGTAATCTGGTTCTCCATTTTCCAGTCTTGGAGGTTCCCAATTTGGTTCTTCAGGACATAATATCTTTGTTCCAGCACGAGCAGCAACTTGTGCTATGTCTTCCCAAAAATCTTGATCAATGTTCAGCATGAATTCTTCAAAATCAGCAAATTCAGCTTCTTTGCTCGAATGATCACCAAACTTCCTCACAATGAAGTTTGCAATCTGCCACTTCTTCTTCAAATTCTTCCAATATTCCATATTCTCTGTTAAAACAATAAAATCCACAAAGTTCTCATCCTGAAAATTTTTGTCAAATTCTTTTCCTTCAGCTTTCCTTTGAGCATTCAATTTCTTCTTCAAAGTAGCAACTTTATTATCAAATCTTGTTTTTAAGAACTTGATATCCTTTTCTTTCTTCTTTTTCAACTCTGCTTCTTCAGCTTTCTTTTTCTTCAAAACTTCAAGTTTTTCTTGCTCTTCACTTGAAACACCAACTTTCAACTTGCTTCTTGATCTGGTAAGTATACCGGTTTCTTCTTCTTCTTCTTCAGACAAGACTAACTTTCTCTTCTTCTGAATAGAACTTTCAGCAATATCAGGTCTCTTCTCAACAATTTCTTGACCTTGTTGTTTCTGTTGCTTCCTCAGTTTGATTTTCTCATTCAAACTAGCAATTTCTTCTTTCAACTCATCCTGACTCACAACCAACTGAGCTTGTTGTGACTGAGTTTGCTCCATTACTCTTCTTATCTTATCTTCCCCCTTTTTGGCTTCATCATGCCACTCTTTCATGGGAGTTAAGTGTTGTTCCATCTTGTCATGCAACACTTTAGATAAGTTCTTCTCTTGAAGTCTATGGAGATCATAAATCTTAGACATTGTATGCTCCATAACTCTGTCAATTGAGTTTTCAGAAATCATCTTATTCATTCTGTCAGTAGCTTCATGAAACATTTTCACAGCATCTTCCAATTTTGCTTGAAGCTCTGCATTCTGCTTTTTCAACATTTCAAAGCTTGAGTTATCAGTTTCCTTTTCAACAGGAACTGTTCTGATTTGTTCCTGCACATCCTCAGGAATGATAGGATCAGTAGAGTGTAATGGAATGCTTTCCATCTCTTCAGCATTTAACTCTTGATTCTCCAATGCTTCTGTTTCTTCAATCACAACAGTGTTCTCAAACACTTCTGTTGCATTGTCAACATCTTCATCAATTTCCATAAAATCCTTTTCAGCAGCATTCTCAGCTTTATCAACACCCTTCTCTTCAGTTTCCACAAACAAATCATCATCTGCAGTAGGAGTTGCAACCTTTTCAACAGAATACTTAATTCCTGTCAATCTTTCAACAAGGTGCACTACAGACTCTGGGGTAACTAGCTCAAGAAATGAGTTAATACCAGTTGCTTGCAACTGCTCTGCTTCCCAATCATCAAAGATTGAAGCACCTCCCATACCTTCCATAATAGCCAAATTCTCTTTCAAAGTACTCCTCTTAAGATACACCCATGTGCCTATCCTAAGGAGTTTCTCAAACTCAACTGAGCTTTCATCCAATCCAGGAAACTGCTTCAACAAAGCCAATCTCAAATCTATCCTGATTTTATCCTCTCTATCACAGATAGTATAATCCATTAAATCAGCAGGTTTAGGAGCTATAAATTCAGGTTCAGGGGATGATGAAATGTCAATTGGTACAGTAGAAGGCTCAAATTCATGTTCAGTAGAGTGATCATGAACCTGTATTGGGGAATGATGTGGTGAAGGTTGATGTTGAGGACTTGAAATAGGAGTAGGATCAAAATTAGTGTTCTGAGGGGAAGAATGGGGAGTGTTCTGAGACACAGAAAAATAGTGAGCTGATTGTCCAGAACATGAAGGTTGAGGGTTTTGGGTTTCAGCTGGGCTTGGTTCAGAGTTAGAACGGGTAGAAGACACATCAACCAACTTCCTCCTAGCACTTCTCCTCTTAGTTCTCTTATGTAAAGCAATAGGACTAGGAACACTAACCTCTTGCTCTTCAGAACTCGATTGCACCACAGTCTCCACAAATCTTACTGTTGGCTCTGAGGCAGCTGTAGCAGACCTTCCTCTCCTTGGTCTAATACTGCTCGGATCATGCCTCGCCTTCGATCTAATCTCGGGTTGATTATCATCAGATCGGTACATTGAAGCTCCAGATTCTTGTGCTTCAGACTCTTGGGGTTGCTCCAAAGGATTTTCTTGTTCAAAACGAACAGACTCCTTCTTCATCAAGAATTTTCCATGATGGAATTTCTTGGGATTACTCCAATACGGCTTTTTCACCAACTGCGGCAACAAGAAACTCAACTTGTTTCCAAACCCTAATTTCGATTTAATCGAAAATTCCATAGTATCCTCATCGAACAAAACTTTGTCTTTCTCATTTAATAACCTTTCCAAGAAAAATCCTTGCCAATCACCTTGAACTCTGTCAATGATTGCAGCCATAATTCGGATCTTGGAACTTGATAGAGCATCCTGGCTATGATGTTGCCCTAACAAACATTTTCCGGCTATGTCCATCAAAAATTGAAGACCAGTAGGAAGAACATCCTTCTTCAGATTACTCAAGGACTCTGTTTCAACCCCTGACCATCTTCCTACACATTCCTTCTCTTCTCCAGCTTTGTAGGTCATAATATCCACTGGGCCTTGAGGCAAATCCAACATGACTTCTAGGATTTCCCTTGTAATCGTGACCTTGTGCCTAGAAAGCATGGAGTGGACACCATTGCTATCTCCTTTAAGCTGAAGATAAAATTCCATAGCCTCCGGTTCATATACATTCATCGGAGATGATTCAAGAAACTTCCTCAGCCCACACTCCTCGCACATTGTCAGAATCGCTTGATTTTCAGCATTGTGTCGGCCATTGAAATATACAGCATTTTCTACATAAATGCCCTTTTCACGAACCCAAAAATTTGAATCAAATGTTCCTGCAACTTCGTTAGATTCACTAATAATATTGATAGTTGCCATTTGTAGAATTTTGTAGAGAATAGATTTTTCCAGTAATTATGAGTTTATGAGCTTTCCAGAAATGAACTCGTAAGAAAGACGATGAAGAGTGATCGTTTTTGTCAAATTCAAAACCAATCTAGGGCTAGGATTGAATATGATTATCACAAAGAATGGTTGAGATTAAATCTCGAAATCTGTGTTTAACAAGAACTGTTCATATTCTAGTACCATTCTTAATTTTGGAGCCAATTTGTGTTTGATAAATACACCACAGTTTTTAGGTTAGAAATAGAGGAGTGTATTAATCTTCTCTATTAGTAATCTAAAATTGAACAATTTTGGACTTAGAGTATTCTAAACCAAAAGACTGTTCTGATGCAAATCAGCACAGTAGTTTCCAAAACTATTTCCCTTCATTTTCTTACTAGCATATAAAGAAAATTTCACTTATCTGGATCAGCTGAGTATTGTGATCAGCTGAGTAACCTTTTTAGAAATCAGATCAGTAGATGAATCAGCACAGTAGATTTCAGATCAGTAGATGGGTCAGCACAGTAATGTTCAGATCAGTACCCAATTTTCCCAATTTTCCTGATTTCACCTTTTTGATATCAGCACAGTAATCCTCAGATCAGTACTGTGTCAGATCAGTAGTATTCTGTAGACAGATTAGTAGTAAAAAATCTTTCTGTAGACAGATTAGTCAGTAATCAGATTAGTTCTGTAGAATAACTGAATTGTAATCAGATTAGTACTGTAGACAAAGAAGCTTTGTAATCAGTACAGTTCTGTAGACAAGTCAATTTATTAATCAGAATATATCTGTAGACTGCTATATCCTGTAATCAGATCAGATTAGTAGACTTTTCAAATCTGTAATCAGATCAGTTCCCCCTTCAATGGAGAATTCCTCTTCTGTGCCTGTTTCACCTTGGTAAAAGTGTTAGTTCATGAGATATAAGTGCAAAACAGTACAGATTAGTAACAATATGTTTAATTTAATGATCACATCAAGGTTTATACTAAAATGACTTAGTGTTCTGAGTCAACAAAAGGATCTTTAAGAAATCACAGATTCCCCCTTAATGTATGTTCTCAGTGTCCCTCAGCTTTACCAGCTTCCTCATCGGGATTAAGGTCACTTTAGTAACCTTGTTACCTGTTTTAAGTGTAGTGATCTGACATAGGGTTGTCTCTTCTGAATTTTGAGTTTTGATATACTGCTCTTAGTTTCTGCTTCATATTCCTCTTGGTATAAGATCAGTACCTGAAATGTTAGCACAGTTCTATATACATACAGAATCCATATCTATCAACCCTAAGCTAATGCATAATTCTCTGAATCTCACTTCAGCCAATGGTTTTGTAAAAATGTCAGCTCTTTGAATATCAGTATGAATCTTTTCCATCCTAATATTTTTCTTTTCAACATGATCCCTAATAAAATGATGCCTAATGTCAACATGTTTGCATCTAGTATGTAGAACAGGATTTTGTGTGATGGCAATGGCACTATTACTGTCACAATATATAGGTACATTGGATTCTATAACATTGTAGTCTCTGAGTTGTTGTATTAGCCAAAGAAGCTGACTACAACAACTACCTGCAGCCATATATTCTGCTTCAGTAGTAGAAGTTGCCACACTTGTTTGTTTCTTTGAAAACCATGAAATGAGCTTAGTTCCTAAGAATTGACATGAACCTGAAGTAGATTTTCTATCTATTTTGCATCCTCCAAAGTCCGAGTCTGAATAACTACTTAAAGATATATCATCATCTGCAGGATACCATAATCCTCGATTAATGGTCCCCTTTAGATATTTCAATATCCTTTTGGCAGCTTCCAGATGACTTTCCTTGGGGTTTGCTTGAAATCTTGCACATACTCCAATAGAAAAAGCAATATCAGGTCTGCTGGCAGTTAGATAGAGTAGAGAGCCAATTAAAGCACGATAGTGAGGTTGGTCAGAAGACTTACCTCCTTCATCAGGATCCATTCTGTATGTAGGTTGCATGGGCACACCAACTGTCTTACAGGTTTTAATACCAAATTTATCTAGCAAATTCTTAGTGTATTTTGCTTGATTTATAAAGATACCTTCTGAAGTTTGTTTTACTTGGAGACCAAGAAAATATGTCATTTCTCCCATCATAGACATTTCAAATTTACTTTGCATGAGTGTAGAAAAGCTTTCACTCAAGGTTTTGTTGGGTGATCCAAAAATAATATCATCCACATAAATTTGAACAAGTAATATATCATTACCTTCTTGTCTTCTAAACAAAGTTCTATCAACCTTGCCTTTTGTAAAACCATTTTCAAGTAAGAATAGAGAAAGAGTATCATACCATGCTCTTGGGGCTTGTTTCAATCCATAGAGTGCTTTCTTTAACCTGTATACTTGGTGACTATTCACTTCAAAACCAGGTGGTTGTTCTACATAAACTTCTTCAGCAAGTATACCATTCAAAAATGCACTTTTCACATCCATTTGATACACAGTGAATTTTATATGTGCAGCATAAGCAAGGAACAATCTTATAGCTTCTAGTCTAGCTACAGGGGCAAAAGTTTCATCATAATCAATACCCTCAGCTTGAGAGTAGCCCTGAGCAACTAATCTAGCTTTGTTTCTTACTACAAGATCATTTTCATCCCTTTTGTTCTTGAAAATCCACTTAGTGCCTACAACATTATGATTACTAGGTCTATCAACAAGTTCCCAAACTTCATTTCTAGTGAACTGATTAAGTTCTTCCTGCATGGCTATAATCCAGTTACTATCACATAAAGCTTCAATCACAGTTTTAGGCTCAATAGATGATAGAAAACAACACCAGCAAAATAGAGACTTACTAGGTTCTTCCTGGGAATCAAACAATTGTTTTCTAGTTTTAACACCTTTACTAGAATCACATAGAATCAGATCAGTAGAATGAGCAGACTTCCATGTCCTTCTATTCTTAACAGAAATGCTATCATCATTTACATCATGCAAATCATCATGTAGATCAGTATTATTTATATCAGCAAATTTGTTCATAGGAGAGCAGTCATTCAATTCTGGTATATCAGAAGTTTTAGATGACTCACCTTTGTCTTTTACCTTTTCTTTTTCAGAATCTTGATCTAGGACTTTCAGGAAAGGATTATATGCTTGTACAGATTCATATATTCCTGTATCATCATCTTCATTGTTGATTTGAAGCTGTAATTTGTCAATTTTCTTACTGAACTGATGATCAGCAGAGTCCTGCACATTCTCATCAAAGACTACATGGGGTGTTTCTTCCACACAGAGGGTAGAGTAATTAAACACTCTAAATGCTTTGCTTACAGAAGAGTATCCTAAGAATATTCCTTCATCAGCTTTTGCATCAAAAGCATTTAATTTACTTTTGCCATTGTTATGTATGAAACACTTACATCCAAAAATATGAAAATAAGAAACTCTTGGTTTTCTGCCTTTCCATACCTCATAAGATGTTTTACCATGCACCTTATTAAGAGCACTTCGATTTTGGGAGTGGCAATCTGTGTTCATAGCTTCTGCCCAAAATTTCTGAGGTGTGTTGAATTCTGCAATCATGGCTCTGCAAGCTTCTTTTAGTGTTCTGTTTCTCCTTTCTGCAACACCATTTTGTTGAGGGGTTCTGGCTGCACTTGTCAAATGTTGTATGCCAGACTTAGAACAGTAGTCAGAGATGTAACAATTAATAAATTCAGTCCCCTTGTCACTCCTAATCTTGATAATGGGATGACCTTTTTCAACCTGCAACCTCTTCAATAGATCTGGAAGTAGTGTTTGTGTATCACTCTTTTTGTGTAGAAAGACTACCCAAGTAAACTTAGAGTAATCATCTACAACAACTAGAGTATACCTTCTTCCATTCAATGTAGGAGGGTTGATAGGACCATGAAGATCCATATGCAAGAGTTCTAAAACTCTGCTTGTTGAAAGAGTTGGAATGGACTTAAATGAAACCTTTACCTGTTTACCTTTTTGACAGGAATCACATACTTGTGATTTGGAATAGATTTCATTAGGAATGCCCTCAACAAGATGTTCTCTAGCAATCTTGTTGATTATCTTAAAGTTCAGGTGGCAGAGGCGTTTATGTCAGAGCCAACTGTTTTCTTTAGGACTCTTAGTAATAAGACAAGCATTCTTAGGACAACTATTCCAATTCACAATGTATACACTTCCTTGTCTTGTGCCAACAAGTAGAACATTGTGAGTCCTTTTGTCTATTATTTCACATCTTCTGGTCTTGAACTGAACTTTGTATCCCCTGTCACAGAATTGAGATACAGATAACAAATTATATTTCAAACCTTCAACATAGGAGACATCTTGGATTTCAACATCTCCATTCTTGATGAATCCAAATCCTTTTGTAATTGCCATGGAGCTGTCTCCAAAGATGACTTTTGGTCCTTTCTTCTCATGATAGTCAGTAAGTAAGGCCTTGGTACCAGTCATGTGGTGTGAACACCCACTGTCTATGTACCAGGTCTCACCAACTGAACCACTTTTCTTGTATAAGTCCAGTCGATCCTGCAAGGTAGTGATCTTAATAATTTAGGTACCCTAGTTTATTGGGGTCCTTGGGGGTTAGTAGTGAGAGGTACCCAAATGAACATTGAGGATTTGAATAAATGGGACCTCTTCAGTTTCCTTCCAAATTTATCACAGAACAGTACTTTATTAACCAGTTCAGAATTATCAGCAGACTTAGGATCTATTTTTCTGAGATAGCCTTTCCTTGGTTCTATCCCTTTTTCAGTAAGATCAGTATGTCTGTAATAGTTTGAATATGGTCTAAAAGCATGTGGACCATACGGCTTATAGATGCGTTTTGGTCTTTCCTCACCAATGATATTGTAAGATAAAGGAGGAGGATAAAGAACATGTTTGTTATGATAATGAGGCACAAATATCCTAGGTTTAGTTGAATACAGCTGAGACTGCCTTATGAAAGGAGGTCTAGGCTGTTCCAAACTTGCCTGTGCTTGTCTTGACCTACTGTTCTGAGTTTGTCTCTTCTGATTCCAGGACTGATCTGATCTGGTCAGAGGAGTATAACTCTTCTGGTATGGTCTTGACTGTACTGGTCTTAATACATTCTTCATTTTACCATTCTTGGTAGTAGGAGGGATGTATTTAGACTGTACTTTGAGTTTTGGATCATCATCATAAGTCATAGGTTCTTTTCCTTTATCTAGTTGCAAAGAACTTGAACTAGCTCCATTAGTGTTCTTAAATTCTGAAGTAGAGGAACTAGGCAGATCAGTACCTATTCCACTTTTATCATTTGGAGCTCTATATCTGTCTGAGATAGTTTGATTAATTCTAGTAGAGTTAATCATCCCAGATAGCTTTCGATCTAGGCTCACTACTTCAGATTCTAAGAATCTATTGCGCTCTTCAAGTTTTTCACACTTAATCTTTAAATCATTGAATTCATTAGTCTCTTTGGCTTGAGTTTTAAGCATACCCTGATATAGTTTGTCAATGGATGCATACTTTTCTTGGAGTTGAGACAACTCTTCTGATAGCCTTGCATTTATGACAGCTATATTAGGATCTACTTTTGATTGAGCTTCTTTCAGATTAATGATTTCTTGCTTTAAAGTTATATTCTCATCACTAATTTCAATGAATGCTTTGTTAGCTTGTAGAAGGTCTTCTTCAGTCACTCCTTGGGAATGATGAAGACTACTTCCTACATCACTTTCATCAGTGTCAGAATTGTTACAAGATTGAAAAGAGTTAGCAGATGATACCTCATCATTTATTTTGGCCATCAGTACCAGTCCATCATCTGCTATGAAGGCTTCATCTTCATTGCTAGAGGGGTAGTCAGATGAAGACGATGGCAACTCTTCTGATTCCGAATCAAAATCATTGTATGCCATCATTGCCTTCTTACCCTTGGCATATTTTCGATCTCTTCTGGCTTTCCTTTCTTCTCGATCTTCAGAACTCAGATCAGGACATTCATAAGCATAATGACCTGGCTTATCACAATTATAGCAAACAGGATTGTTAGAAGTTCTTTTAGGAGGAGAATGTTTTCGGTTCCTGTCATGCTTGTCAATTGAGTTCCTGTCTTTCTTATCAGAATACTTTCTATCCCTCTTATCAGATGAGTTCCTATCTCTCCTGTTCTCATTAGAGATCTCATCCCTTCTTTCAGAAGAGTTTTGATCCCTTCTGTTCACAGAAGAGTCCCTGTTACTAGAACCCTTAGTTTCTGTATAGAATCTTTTGTATCTTCCATACCTCTTATTAAGCTTATCAAATCTTTTGATCATAAGTCTCATCTGATCTTTCAGACTTAGATCAGAACTATCTAGTTCATCTTTTATGTTTGAGGCCTTAGACTTAGATGATCTAGACCCCTTAGAGGTAGAGGCTTTAAAAGCTATGTCCTTAGAGGCATCCTTATCCTTATGAATCACAGTAATAGGATCTTCTTCATCTAACTCAAACTCATGTGCCTTAAGTGTTTGGAACATAGTTTCTGCTGGCCAAGAATCAATGTCTTGTGTGGTTTTAATGATCATCTTGACCATTTTCCACCTTTCATCCAAAGCTTTCAAGATTCTCAAGTTAACTTCTCTATCAGTATAAGTCTTGCCTAACACATCAAGATCATTCATGATTTTGGTAAATCGAGTATCCAATTCATCAATTGATTCTCCTGGCTTCATCTTAAATGATTCAAACTTTTGGACAGCTGTGGATAATTTGCTTTCTTTGATCAGTGTAGTACCTTCACAAAGAATAGCCAATTTGTCCCACATTTGCTTTGCAGTCTTACATTTTAACACTTTACCAAGATACTCATTTGGCAAGGTGTGTAAAATATAATTCTTAGCAAGACTATCCAAATTGTTTTGTCTCATTTCTTCAGAAGTCAGTTCTGACCTTGGTTTAGGGACCAGTGCTCCAACTGGTTGGGAAGGATCCAGAACAGCAGTGTTCTCCACCATGGTGACAATTGGTCCTTCAGTTACCACAAACACCATTAGATCATGGGTTGAGCTAAAGATGGCCTCCATCCTAAGCTTCCAGTAGTCATAATCTGCAATCTTGAACTTAGGCAGTTTGTTCACATTAGTGTCATCCATGTTTGATTAGACAAATAGGATCAGTAGTATAGCAGATAGATTTCAAGTATTCAGATAGTGACAAATATAAAGAAAGAGTAGCAAGATCAGTAAGTTTTTCCTCAAGATCTGCAAGGTTATCAAGAAACAGCAGTCCAAAGAACTACTGCTCTGATACCACTTGTTGGTCCCAAAGTTGAGTTAAGATTGAGTAAGCTAAGAAAGTCTAGAGGGGAGGGGTGAATAGACTTTCAAAAATCTTTCAAAATATCAGAATATGCAATGTGGAATTTAGTCTTCTTATGTACTGTACTGTGCTTACTTAGCTCAAGATCAGTACTTTTCAAAACTATATGGGCCTTACTAGTTTATACTCAACTTTTCTTTAGATCTTTATCTTTGTTAATTCTTAATGTTCTTAGTTAAACAATTCAAACAAATATCAAACAGAAAAGTAAAGAACACAGAATTTTATAGTTGTTCGACAAATGTCTACATCCACTCTCACAACTCCAGTTGTGAAGTTTTATTAACTCTTCCTTCTTGAGTTTCTTGTGGCTTAAAGTCCCAAGATTAAGACTTTGATCTTATCGATTATACCTCCAGGTATATCTTCGATCTACTAGTAATTCTACAAGTAACTAGCACACTTGTTTTACAAAATACAAACTTAAACTTGAAAAGTAAAACTTCTCTTTGAATAGCCTTTGATTCTTCTCTTCAATTCAGTGGCTCTTCTTCTTTTTTAATCTCCTTCAACTCTGTGAGTTCTTCTTGTGCTCTGTAGACTTAGATTGCTTGTGAATGCTTTAAGATCAGTAGTCTTAGCAGTAGGAGATCACACAGTATTTATAGAACTTAGTATGACAGTTAGCAGTTTGTGAACTAACTTTCAACTAACTCTAAAACTGTTTTTGTAACTTCTTCTTGTAACCGACTTTGTAACTTCCTTCAACTTCCAAGTCAGCATATCTTCAATAAATCTTCAGTTACACCTTAAATAAGTTATCCAAACTTATTCTTCAATTTCACCAAATCAGCACAGTAACTTACTGTTCTGATTTTTACTCTTCGGATTTTTACTCTGCTGAGTCAGTCAGCACAGTAACTTAAAAACTGTTCAAAACTTCTCCAGATTTCTTCTAAGCTCTTCTTCAACTTTTCTTGAAGTCTTCTTATTCTGAAGTAGTCCTCTGAGTCTTCTTTAGTCTTCTGATCTTCTTCTAATCTATTCCTAATCTACTGTTCTGAACTTTACAATGCTGATTACAATAAAATACAACTTTACAAATATAAAACCTATCTATACATCAACTGAACTATATACAGATGAGTATATCTGAGTCCTATACTATAAGTTGTCTATACAATACAAAACATCAGCTTAGTTCCTAACAGTTCATATATCAGATCAGTAAACACTAAGATCAGTAACTCAAGTAAGATCAATAACTTTCATATAAGATCAGTAAGCATATAAGATCAGTAACTCAGATTCAAATACATAAGATTACTAAAATTATTCTCAGTTTCCATACTCAGATCAGTAATCATATTCCATATGACTCAGTTAAGATCAGTAATTTTATTCCTACTATTACTAAATAAGATCAGTAAACTTATTTCAGATATCATTAAGATCAGTAATCTCAATTTAAGTTTCTCATCAGATGACTTAGTTAAGATGACTTAGAACCACATATATCACTAACTTTAAGTTGCTTTTGGCCATCAAAACATACTTTCATCATCTAGAACATTGTTTATAGGATTCATATCCCAACAGCTTTAGACTTCTCTGTTTCTAGATAGCTCTCCATATGCTCGCCTAAACCCTCGGGCGAGCACACTCTTATATTCTTCAAGTTTGACTAGTCGTCACATGACTTGGTTGACTAGTCGTCGCCACGCCAGCTGGTGACTAGGATTGACTTGTCAAAGATTGACTTCTTTGACCTGGTGTAACTGTCGCCCAAGATAGTAGTATAGAGGGATTTCGCCGAACAGACATGGAGGGGGGAATATGGGTTCTTTACATTTGAAACTCAAGCCTTTTGGCGAAGATCCATGAACTCGTCGTGGGACATATATTTTGGGACCAAAGATTTAGAGGACGAGGCCGAGCCCACAAACTCAGTAGGGGCACGGGAGTCAGGCGGTCTACCAGCAAAAGAAGGGCGAGAACTGGAGGGAGGCTGGCTTGAATGGATCACGGAACTTGGTGGAGCAATACGGGCGGGAGAAGAGGTTCTGCAACCAAAAGTTGGTTGGGAGCGAAAACCCCTGGTCGCCGTAAGGCGCTGCTCTATCTCATGTGCCAACTGGATTGTGTGACACATATCCTCCACATCTTTAGAATGAATCTGGAGGCAAATGTCGTCTTGTTGCATGGGAAGAATCAAGATTTGTAACTGCTGCCATTCTTGAGAAAAACTGATTGACATAGTCGTAAGGGCCAGGGTTTTAAACGGGTTCACTTGGGGATCATCGTCGTACCGACGAAGGAGCTCCAACGTAAATTTCAGCAAATTGAGATCGGGATATTGGGTCATAAGCCACTGTAACCACTAGCGTGTAGAGCCCTCCATAGCGATAGGGCGAGTTCAAGACGCATGTCCAACAGAGTATTGTCTAGGCGAAAGAACTATTCCGCGCGCGAAATCCAACCGTAAGGGTGTTCACCGTTGAACTTTGTCAGTTCTAACTTCGTTGTAACCGTGGTTGGTCCCACACGGGGCGGTTGCGCTGGAGGTTTTTTGGAGGGGGGGGAGGTACTTCAGCCGCCGAAGAAAACGCGTCAGTCGGCGACGATTTTAATAGGCTCTGCAACATGCCCCGCAACTCGTCGATGCTGGTGCGCATATCGTGGACATTTGTGGTGTGCGTGGCCACTACTTTCTCCACAGCTGCGTAGAAGACTGTAAGGTAGTGATCGTCGTTTCAACGGTATCCAATCGAGACTCGGTGCTCGTCATGAAGTAGGAGGTCGGACCAAATTGTTGTGAAGTACAACGTAAGCTGCCCAATTCCAATTTCCTATATAACCAACTATCTTACAAAAGCGCATAACTCCTCTATTAAGGGCATATTTGCTTCATGGGTTTAGGGGGCTTAGTGATGGGTTTGATATATAAACTCATCTTCTCCCATAGTTGGTCCGGTTTCTCATAACTTTAAACACTTTGACCTGGGTTTTAATTTGACCGGAGTTTTTATAAATTAGATATCATGAGTTTAGACAACCCAACCTTCCCCTGAATTTATGAAGCCAAGGTTTACATATCCCACCACATCTAAACCCATCTTATTCCAATCCATGAAGCAAACATGCCCTTATAGTAATCTGAATTTCAAGGGAGATGGCCTAAAGACGGAAAAACCAACTAACTAACCAACACAAAATAGAAAGGAACAAAAGAGCCAACCCTAAACTAATTGTACAAGTTAAAAAGGGCTCAAAAGACTACTTATTATGCTTTCGACGTTGATACACAACAGTTATATTCCTTCAGGATCAACAATATATATCGCAATAACTAAATTTACAATATACGCTACAATATTTTGCGATATTTTCATCCTTCTCTACCTCCCACTCTATTTGTTGTCGTTGGTTTTAGGGGATGGAACATACTTTATTTTGATACTATATTTCTCCTTTTTAACTTATTTATTTGACATATGATATTGCTGTGGTATATATATACACTAACTTTATATAATATTGATAATCTTGCCATTAACTACTATTCAACCAAAAAAATTAATTATCAATTCTCTCTCTTCAAAACTTCTCTCTCACATTGAATTTTTGTTATCCTAAAAAGTTCTTGAACTTTTTGCCACTGCTTCAGATCCCACTCCTATCATCATTAGCCTTGTTTCTTGTGCTTGGTTAATTTACTTTTACACTTAATCGAAGTATTGGTTTCCTCCCCAGAATCGTAATCATTTGCTTGGAAAGATTTTGTGCAGGTGTGTGTGAGCTACGCGCGTGCCGACTGGGGGTGACGATTCGTGTGGCTCTTGCCTTGGAGAGAAATGATGAAGGCTTTCGTTCGGATTGGGCGAATTTTCTACGGGGGGTTTTTGTCTCAGCCTCCTTTTTATTTGAGTGGTTTTGGGGGAATGGGCGTTGCGGTTTTGGGCGGTTTGAGGAATATTGGGGGCGCTTCACTGGCTATTTATTGGCCTCCATTTTCTCTTTTACTCCCATCATTCTTCTTTGTTGTGTGCGATTCTCTCCCACATACTTGGTTTGTTTCAATGGCGGCCGAACTTAATGATATGATGGAAGGCTTTCGTATTTCTAGCAAAGAAATGACTCATATTGTTGCTAGGCGTGATGAGCTTGCCATTCCCAAAAATACCATTGCCCTGAGGTTTGTGGCTAAACGACCCATCAGTCCGACTGAACTTAAGGATATCCTGGTCCGGTCTTGGCGAGTGCGATCCTCTCTGAAGGTTGCTGGAGTTGGGGAGGGGCTTTTTTTGGTGACCTTTGGAGCTGCTGCTGAAATGCTGGGTGTGCTTGACGGACAGCCATGGAACCTTCGCCGCACCCTTCTTGTTATGAAGCTATTGCATGGGGGTGAAAAGCTTGCCCAACTGCAATTTGGTCTTGTTCCCTTCTGGGTACAAGTTCATGGACTCCAGCTTTTTGCAATGAGCAAAATCCTAGGTATGAAGATTGGTAGCATCATTGGGGAAGTATTGGAGGTAGATGCAAAAGAAGGAGATGTAGCGTGGGGCGAATGTTTGCACATTCGTGTGTTGATGGATGTTTCGAAACCATTGTGTAGATTTTTCTACATTACGGTGGAGGAGGATCCCATCACAGCTGTGTTTCGATATGAGCGTCTTTCAGGCTTTTGTTTACTGTGTGAGCACCTTGATCATTTTGAGCAGGACTGTAGCATTGGTTTTGGCAAATCGGAGGACTGGCTTAAGAGTCATCGCTTCTTCCCTGCATGGCTACAGGCGGAAAAGAAAAAGTGTCCTTCGGTGGAGGTGCTCCAAGATTTCTTTCAACTCTTACAACTTGGGGCGGGGGAGCAGGCCCAGGGGCAAGCCCAGCAGGATGTGAGGGCCAGTCGTCCTGATAAAGGTAAGGGTATTATGATTGAGGACTATGAGGATGATGATGGTGGTGACTCAGATCTACAAAGTCGTAGGGTGGTACATCGCTTTGATGAGCTTATCTCCAGGAGAGGTGAAGGTGATATGGCTGGAAAGGGAGTCGTTATTAATGATGGTGGCCGGGTGGATCCGCGAACAGGTAACACAATCTATCCACTTTCTTTTGTTGTCCCAAAAGGATTTCAGCATTGTTATGAATGTGAACCTTTAACGGGGGTGGATAATGGCCGTGATTATCGAGTGGTGCATTATGTGGGGATGGATATTGGTTCTCAAAATTACACGACCTATGTTGAAATCATTTTGGCAGGGGAGACTCCATATCTTCCGAGACATGAGAAGGGGGACTCACCGGTTCGTAAAGAGGGGGTACGGGTCGAGCCGGCTAAGGATAAGCACATGGATGGTGAGGTTGGATCAATGATGAGCAGGACATTACCATGCAAGAAGCGGGCTCGGAAGGAGCGTTCAGGGGAGATGATGGAATTCTGGGGAGGTGGTAATGGTTGGTCTGAAGGGGAAATAGTCAAGAATCCGGACAATTTTTTTAAGAGGGCACGAAGTATGATCGAGTTGTTTGGCACTGAAGTTCAGATGGATGATCCGGCGGAGGCTGAAGTTAATCAGCCCCGCCGTGGGGAATGAATGTTGTATGTTGGAATGCTCGTGGTGTTAGTAGTAATCGAGCATTCCGTTGTCTTAGTAGGATAGTTGTTTCTTTTCATCCGTCTATTTTATTTGTCTCAGAAGCTAAGTGTTCATCAGCTAAAGCTGATGTTTTGAAGTTTAATTTGGGTTTTAACCACTGTTTGCTCGTCAATGATAAAAAAAATGTTGGTGGTTTGTTGGTGTTGTGGATGGATATTCAGCTTACTCTTTTCTCCTACTCTTCTGCTCACTTTGATTGTATGATCAACTTCCAAGATACTAAATGGAGATTTACTGGGTTTCATGGGAGTCCTTATTTGAATGGGAAAGATGCATCTTGGGAATTGTTAAAAAGGCTTAAGACTTATATTCCCTTTGATACAAATGCATGGTTGGTTGGGGGTGATTTTAATGAGACTATATTTCATGGTGAAAAACGTGGGGGTAACCGCAAGCCCTTGTCTCGACTTATGAATTTTCAGAATGTTTTGGATTATAATGAGTTGAACCATTTGAAAGCTTATGGACCAAAATTCACATGGCATAATAGGCGAAGTGGTAAGGACTTCATTGCTGAAAAATTGGACAGGTTTGTTGCAACACAAGCTTGGTTAGATGCTTTTCCCACATATGAATACACTGTTTTGGATTTTATGGGTTCTGATCACCGTCCCATTTTAATGGCTTGTGGTACACTTCGGCCAAGATTTTCCTGTAGGCGTGATGCTAGATTCCGATTTGAAAACCATTGGATGAAAGAGCCTGACTTTAGAGATGTGGTTAAAAGGGTGTGGAGGGTTAAAGATAAGGGGTCAAATTTGTCTGGCACGCTTGCACATTGTGGTAAGCAATTTCAGGAATGGGCTATTAAGAAGGGTGGAACTCTAAAGGTTAGAATTGCCAATATTAAGGGGATGATTAATGATGAATGCCATGATGAAAAGGGTGATCCGGATTTTTGGAAGGTTAATGGATATGAGATGGAACTGGAAAAGTTATTCTCGCAAGAAGAATGGTATTGGAAGCAACGATCAAGGATTTCTTGGCTTCGAGAAGGTGATCGGAACACGAAATTATTTCATATGAAAGCCAACCAACGAAGAGGGATCAATACCATTTTTAAAATTCAGAATTCCTCAGGAGGTTGGGTCCATAATAATGAGGAAATCCATGGGGCATTTATTGGCTATTTTCAAGAAATTTTCACTTCTCAAAACCCTAACAATCAGGTGTTGGAGAGGGCCACGGTTAATATATCTCAATTGCTTAATTCAACTCAGGTTGGTTTGTTGGATGCTTCCTTTTCAGGCCAAGATGTGTACCGAGCTATGAAGGATTTGAATCCTTGGAAAGCAGCAGGTCCCGATGGCTTCCCGGCATCATTTTATCAAGAGCACTGGTCGACTGTTGGAGAAGAACTTATTCAGCAAATTCTTGGTGTCCTAAATCATGGGCACTCTTTGGAATCTTGGAATGCTACCTCTATTGTGATGATCCCCAAAGTTAAGAATCCCACTCAGGTTACTCATTTCCGACCGATTAGCTTATGCAATGTATGCTATCGAATTCTTGCACGTTGTGTTATGAATAGATTAAAATTGGTTATGGGGGACTTAATCGATCCCCATCAAAGTGCATTTATTCAAGGACGACTGATTTCAGATAATATATTGATTGCATTTGAAGGTATGCATTGGCTGCGTATGTCTAAAAGTCGGGAAGGTTATGCGGCAATCAAATTGGATATGAGTAAAGCTTACGATAGGGTTGAATGCGTTTTTTTGGAAAGTGTAATGCATAAAATGGGGTTTTCATACAAATGGGTTAACCTCATTCATCAATGTGTGTCGACAGTCTCATACAATGTGTGTCTCAATGGCCAGCTTTCGGATTCTTTCAGACCATCTCGAGGACTTCGACAAGGCGACCCGCTTTCTCCCTTTTTGTTTGTCATGTGTGCCCAATCTCTTTCATCTTTGATTTTAAAGGCAGTGGCTCAAAGAAGATTCTCTGGGGTTAAATTTAGTAGAGGTGCCCCGATTATATCTCATTTGTTCTTCGCAGATGATAGCCTGATTTATATGAAGGCTAAACAGTCTGAATGCATGGTCTTGAAGGAGTGCTTACAAACTTACGAAGAGGCATCAGGTCAGCTTATTAATTATGACAAGTCGTCTATTACTTTCAGTCCTATGACTTGTAAAGCTAATAGGGATGTGATTAAAGGGTTGATGGGAGTTCGCTCAACGGTGGGCCATGAAGTCTATTTAGGCCTTCCTACGGTGTCAATTAAAGCAAAACGACTACAGTTTGGTTATTTGGTGGATCGCGTGAGTCAGAAGATTCGGTCTTGGGGACATAAACAATTCTCGGAAGGTGGAAGAGAAGTGCTTATCAAATCTGTTCTTCAAGCTATTCCAACATATGCTATGTCTTGTTTTCGACTTCCAACATCTATTTGTGCTGATATGGAAAAATTTATGGCCAGGTTTTGGTGGGGCTCTTCGAATGATAAGCAGTGTCTGCACTGGAAGAAATGGCATGATTTGTGTCATCCGAAAATGGAGGGGGGTCTAAATTTCAGGCGGCTTGTTTTATTTAACAAAGCTCTCGTTGCCAAACAAGTGTGGAGAATTCTTCAGCAACCAAATTCCTTGGTAGGTCAGTTGTTCAAAGCTCGTTACTTTCGAAATTCGGATGTTCTGAATGCGGGGTTGGGATCTAATCCGTCTTTTGTTTGGAGATCTATGGTGTGGAGTCGGGATATTTTAGACCATGGTTTGAGATGGAGAATTGGAAATGGACAGTCAGTCCATATCTTCAGAGATAGATGGCTTCAAGGTGTTAATAATGGAAGAATTTTTTCCAGGATTGCTAGTGCCTCAATGGTAAGTCGGTTTGTTTCTCCCCAACATGGATGGAATGTGGATCTCATAACACAAGTTTTTCTTCCAGTGGAATGTGATGCTATTTTTAAAGTACCACGGTTGGAGCATCACCGCAATGATCAGAGATATTGGCCGAAAACAAGTTCGGGTTGCTATTATGTTGCCTCGGGTTATGAGATTGTTGTTGCTTTAGCTGATGCGAGACACATAGAATCCATGACAGGATCGTCTAGGAAAAATTGTGTGGACAAGATTACCGAAGCCATGTGGCGACTTAAGGTCCCTCCTAAGGTGCGTATTTTCGGGTGGAAACTTTCGAATGCCTCTCTTGCAACTGAAGGCAATTTGGCTCATCATCATGTCCCTATTACGCCATTCTGTCGTTGCTGTGGTAATTCGTTAGCTGACACTTTGCATGTTCTTTTCAAATGTGTATTTGCTAAAGCAGTTTGGAAGGAACAAGGTATGTGGGAATGTATGAAAAGTTGGATACATGGAAATATCATTCAATTTCTATATGCGGCGCTGCTCAAAAATAGAGATTTCTTCCAACAAACAATCTTTATTGCTTGGGCAATTTGGAAGGAAAGATGTAAGTGGATGCATAAGGATCAAACAGTATGCTCCTCTCCTTCAGGTTTCCCATCTTTTAATATCAAATGGGCACTGGATTATTGGCGTGATTTCCTCAATCTTGGTTTGTTGAATTTCAATCAAAAATCATGTACTTGGGTGCCTAAGAAGCCATTTGGAATTAGGAAATGCTTATGTGTTGATGCTGCATATAACCCAGATAAAGATTTTTTTGCAGCTGGATATGGGCTCTTTGATGATAATGGGGTTTTGACATTCGCAGGAGGTCAACGCATTATGAACCCTGGATCTATTGTTGCTGCAGAACTTTTGGCTGCCGAGATTGGTATGAAAATGTGTTTAGCAGCCGGAAAGAAAGTCTCCAATCTTTGTATGGATTCTGCAATTGCTATTGATGCTATTCAACAATCCATTTCTCTTGATGGATTGGAGAATGAGATAGTGCTTAAGATTCAGCACTACTTTGGAATGCAATCAGAATGGGCATGCAAACATATTTCAAGACAAGAAAATAAGGTTGCCCACCTTTGTGCTAAGTTTGCTTGGAATGTTTCAAGTCCTTACGAATGGATTGAAAATCATATTCCTCAACATATTAGGAGATGTAATACTTAGATTTATTTGTAATACTCCTGGTATGATTGCTCAAAAAAAAAACTTATTTATTTGACATTCGGATTGGTTGACACGAACATATAAGTCATGTTATACTGTTGAATAACAAGCGTTCTGTTTTCTATTTCGATTTATCGTATAGAAAATTTGTGTGCTTGGGAGTCCCTGATGATTAAATAAACCAAGATTTTACCATGACTGCAATTTTAGAGAGACGCGAAAGCCAAAGCCTGTGGGGTCGTTTCTGTAACTGGATAACTAGCACCGAAAACCGTCTTTACATTGGATGGTTTGGTGTTTTGATGATCCCTACCTTATTGACCGCAACTTCTGTATTTATTATTGCCTTCATTGCTGCTCCTCCAGTAGATATTGATGGTATTCGTGAGCCTGTTTCTGGATCTCTACTTTACGGAAACAATATTATCTCAGGTGCTATTATTCCTACTTCTGCAGCCATCGGTTTGCACTTTTACCCAATCTGGGAAGCAGCATCCGTTGATGAATGGTTATACAACGGCGGTCCTTATGAACTAATTGTTATTCAACTGTATGTATTATTATTATATTTTTTTTTGGAAGGGGCATCTAACTCTATTAACATCAGCATACAAACAAATGTCACATAATTGAGACTGACTCTAACCTCCTCACCGTGGGGCGTGGGGTACATGACACTTCTAAATCCTAACATCGCACAAAATTTGACAATTCATTATAATATTAATTTTTTTTTTTTAATATCATAACAATATGTACTGATTAAATTCAAATATTCTTCCCACAGAAATAATTAAAATAAAATTTATGTATAATTGTTTAAAATATACTCCGATCATATAATTACATAAAAAGGAACACAAAAAATTGAGCTATGCAAGAAACACAATTACATACTTATAGATATATAATTGACATTAAATGTCGATTTTAGTTTCTCCATCTAAAAGTTTTTAATAATTGTTAAAAAAATAGACAAATGACAAATCATGTGCAATATTTTAAGTGTGCATAAATAAGTATCTATCAGAACATGATCTAATTATTATTGCAACTAGATTTTTACCCGTGCAATGCACGGGCTATTTTAGATTATTTTAGTCGAATAAGTAAATACCCTTATATATAAAATATGTGCATATGTTTTATTAAAACTCACGGAGAAAGAGTTCAAACTAAGTGTTTTTTTTTTAGAAAAGTCAAAGTATGTGTTTTTTGTTTTCATAGATTATTCTTCTTTAATAACTCAAGGGTCTTTGTAGAACATTTTTTTAGTACCATTTTCATGATGTACATTACAATTAACTATAAGGATTTTGTTGATCCCCAATTCTTTCTATATTATGAAAAGATGTGGCATGCAAAAGTTTAATACACGGCTAAAAGATTCAAGAGCATTTCATCCATACAAATTCATGATTAGAATTTAGAACTCTAGGAACTGATTCACTCTTTCATTTAAAAAAATAAACTTGTGTTAATAACAACATTGTGGTTCACCTACTTCTGCATGATGTCTAGGAGGCCTAACAATAGCAAATGGAGAATCCAAGCTCCCTCTTTATTTTCACTATGAATCTTTATAATCTGCAAAAATACATTTCTCATTTAGCATTGACAAATTTTAATAAAATAGTAGTTCTACCCATATTTTAATGGGTTATTTATTTCAAATATGTTGATTAAGGATGCATGGAGTGTTCTGTATTATAGTCCTCAAATGAATATGAAACCTCTACACCAATCCTTACAAAAATCAATTCTTCTAAAATATTATAAATTATAATGATTAATACAAAAAAACATAAGTTGAAGCTATCACTGAAGATAATTAGCATTAACTTAAAAATATTTAATTCAATTCAATTTCTAAACAATGTCTCACAAATTTTAGAAAAAATGACGAATGTAATCCAATGGTAAGAAAACGTTTTGAGAGGCAAGAAACACAACAGCAAATGAAGGAAATCAAAGCATAAAATTAACCAGGAATGCTAAATTAACTTTTCTTGTGATTTTATAGTGAAATCATTAACAAAATGCTAGCATAAGAAAGGATTAACATAATTTCAGATCAACAAACCCTTCATTTACACTCAGAGTCATAAGAACGTTTTCTTGCAATTTTGTTGTTCAGAAAATGTGGTTAGCCAAATATTGTTAGCCTAAACCTAAATAAATTACCTATGTGCCGTGTTCAGAATACAAAATGGAAAACTATGAAAATGTAGAATAAAATTTAAATTTTTAGCATTAAAAAATATAATATTATCTCGCAGGATAGTCGAGGGCACCCCAAATTTTTTGTATTATCGTGGCCTTGTAATATCCATGGAGCCTATTATTGAAATGGGTAAATGAAATCAAAACCCCTTTCATATTTTTTTTCATTATTTGACGTGATGAAAAGAACAAGTAACTAAGAAATAATATATACTTTACCATTATAATCTGATTCAAAATTTCATTCAATTGACAATTTATTTATCAAATGGATAAAACATAAAAAAATGATATATAAAATTAACAAAATTCATCTTCAAGATAAAAAGACAAATTGCATTGGTCGAATAGTGGAAGTTATCACTTATCAATCTTACTTTCGCTAGCCAAAATTTGATACAATCCCCTAAACTAAATTTAATAGTCAATTCAATTACATCTCCTACAAATTTCACATTAGATGGGTACTTGATTATCAGCCTATTTTCCAGAACATAGCACCATGCCACCATCGTTGTAAACAATATTGCCCTTATACATGTCCTCTCATTTCACCTACCATGAGATGAAACATGAAAATTCTTATATCATATAAAACGAAATGTGTTACATGTAAATAACAAAATAAAAGCACTCAAAGATAAATGAGATAATCAACAATTAACGATTAATTGAATAGAAAGAAATGGAAAAGTAAAACTCTAATTACCTTGATATTAAGGTGGGCAATTCTTACGGTAGTCACATTTTACAAAGTGACTACATAGTCACTTTGTCGAATCGTGCCACGTGGCGTCGTAATGACCTGCTACCTGTTATACAAGTTTAAGTTATTTTTATCCTTTTTTAAATTGTATTTTTTTATTTATTATATTACCCTTCTTTTATTTAAATTATTTTTAAGAAAGTTTAATTTATAAAAAATAATAAAATTACTATCCTGCCCTTTTAATACAAATATTATAATTTTAAATTTTAAAAATGAAATAAACAAATTCCAAAATAATACATTACTTTCTTCTCCAGCCACATCGAGTTTTGTTTTTCTTAGACCTGAAATTGAAATTAGGGTTCTTTTCTCCCAACTCCATTGTTCATAAATTGAGAATGAATTGGAATCATTTATTTCTCCCCCAATTCCAACGTTCCTAAGTTGCAAAGTGAATCTGATTATCGAAGTAATAATGTGTTTATCTCACTGTTGGTGATTCCTCGCTCAATTCCCGATTTTCGCCGACGGTCGCTGACTCCAAAAAGTCGGATGGAGAACTGATGATAGCAGACGTAGCGGCTGGCAGTGGAGGCTGATGATAGCAGACGCAGATGGTGGGTCACTAAGGCGAGAAAAAAACCTATGAATTGAAAACGCATTAAATAGCTATGTTCTAATAAATTTAATTCCTTAAGTTTTAATTTGATTTTTTTTTAATTAATTGATTTGATTTATTCTTTGTTATTACTTTTATTAATAACATAAGGGTAAATTTGTAATTTTAACATTACATATTTTAATTACGCTAACAAAAATATAATAAATTATTTTATTGTATAAGGATAAAAATGTAATTTTACAATAATATATTTTAATTAATTTAATTTAATAGAAAATACAAATTTATGACATGTTACGACAATACATATCGTAAAATTTACAAAAGGTAATAGGTCATCAAATTTAAGCCTTTAGATTAGATTTTTAATGGCTTAGATTAATTGACTATGGTAGTCATTACGACACCTTACGACACCCTAACTACACGCATGTAGGAGGTCCCTATTAAGATTGGAAAGAAGACTAATGAGAGAATCACAATCATCAAAAGTTGAATGAATGAGAGGTAGGTGGAAAACAACTTATTTATAGGGGAGACCATCTCCAACCAAAAACAAATTATACTTTTTTTTCTTTTACAAAATTAGAAGATCAATGGTTAATTTTTTGGTGGAAGATGAAAAACTTCGCGGTTTTTTTAGAAGATGAAGAACATGGTGCATTAAGAATAAAATTAATGGATGTGCATAAATGATTGATTTTTTAGTGGAAGATGAAGAACTCATACCCCAAACATCTACAACGGAAATTACTAACAAAGCAATAAAAATATTATAAGCATAGCAATTGATGATACCAACTAAATTTTTGTATTGCTAACCTCGTGTTTTACGTGCATTTTGAGCATAGATTCCTTGCTTATACTTGCCACATTATAAGCATGTATCGAATCTAGCCCATCAAATATCCGAAGGGCATCAAATATCCGAAGGGCTTGCGCCAACCCCTTGAGACATATAACGAACTATGAGCTTTCTTTGAAAAGAAAGAAAAATTTGTTTCTAATTGAATCTATAATAGAATGTTGCAGTACAACATAATAATTAATCGATTCTTGGACCGAATACCGTGGCATAAAAAAAAAAGTAAAACAAAATATGTATATACATATAATTCTTGTTTGCTAACTTGAATTTTATATAACTTCATTATCTTCAAACAAACCTTCTTCATCCAAATGCTTGTCTTTTTTGTTCTGTTTTCATATTAATTCATCTTAATTGCATTTTCAATGCACCGCATCATCCAAGATTAATCTTTCGAGTCTCGACCATGCTGTCCTCCCTTCTTCGCCGCCCCTTGTCGGTGTCCACCACCACCTTATAGCCGTTCTGTCGCACCTCCGCCTTAGCGCCCGATCTCAACGACATACCTCACATATATATACACAATTCACAAATTTATAAAAATCTTGGCACTCAATAATTAGATTATATACCTGTTACTCTGTTAGTTTTCGATGGTCTTCACTGGGGTTGGAGCCTCTCATCTAACCTTTTCTTAGCTTCTCTGGCCTCTGCATCAAGGCTACTCTCATTACACAATGCGTTCCTCTACTGTTTTTTCATTATTTTCAAAACACATTAATATTCAATTCTTTTATATATATATATATATATATTAATTCTCTAATAGATATCTTTACATATAAATATAAGAACACATTATATAGTGCAACTGTGCAAGAACCGCACGAAAAATTAACGGAGCGTACGTGCAAGCATATGATGCTCTCAAAATATCGGCAACCAAAAGAGATGATGTCGCTATTCATCAATTCGTAAACGCACCAGAGATACATCCGATTGCCTGTTACTCCTACTTTTACAGCCAAATGAATTCAGAAAATTAAAAATATAATGAATTTTTTATTTAATCCAAATTCTATGTTGAGAGAGAAACAAAGCTGCATAGTTGCACTGGTCATGGCTGCTTGCATATAAACATAAGGAAGAGAAACCGTCCACACAGAGAAAAGAAACTGACGTTTTGAAGTTAAATATGTCTATAGACTTTTCATTTTTAGATTGAAGAGGGTAAATAAATAAAAGAAACGGTCGTTTTGAAGTTAAATATGCCCATTGATTTTTCAGTGTCAGAATAAAGAGGGTAAATAAATACTCAAATTGACACGTGGCAGATGGAAAAGACATCTAAAATGTACATGTGTCGAATTTTGGAGAGTTCTCGTCCTCCTTTTATATATAAAGATTAGTACAGTCACATTACTTTTGTTAAATAAAATATTACTCCCTCCGTCTAATTTTATTATGCCCACTTCTCCGGGCACAGATTTTAATGAATATTGATTAGTTTATTCATAAAGTAGATAAGTTGAGGGTATGATAGGGTATTGTGGGGTCCATTTGTAAATAAATGATTGTTTATGAATAAAGTGAATGATAAAGTGGGTAAATAAGTGATGGTAGGAGGGTTGAGATAAAATAGTATGAATAGTATTAAAATGCAAATTAAGATTCAGATGGACATTGCAATAGCCTTGAGGGGAACTGCTTTGTCCAAATTTCTGCAGCTTCTCCTCCTGTCGGAGTAAATGAAAGGTTTTCGCATGTTTCACACAAATGTGTTTCAATTTATTCTAAATAGTTGTGAAAGGTATATATATTTATGTATTGTTTTAGTAGGAAATTTGAAGATTATTCGAAAGAAAGTCCCAAGAAACAATTCGTTAATCACAATTAATATCAAAATTCAAAGGTGATAAGAGGGCCGAAAGAAAATACATTACACACCAATATACATATCACCAATGACGGAGGGACGTTGGGCCCAGGAGGGTCATCGCCCCCAACCAAAATTTTGAATTATTTATTATATGCTAAAGTATTGTATGTACTCAAGTACATGGTATACTTGAGTAGACTTTGACTAGTCAAATGTTGACCATTGACCGGGTCAAACTTTGACTTTTTTTTTCGATTTTTTTTTTGAAAAAGTGTATGTTATTATAACTAAAAAGTGTATCTTTATTTTTTTAATGAAAAGTGTATGTTAATATATTGAAAAGTGCAATATTGTTTATAATGAAAAGTGTATGTTATTATAACTGAAAAGTGTAGTGTAAGTTATATATTAATGAAAAATGTATGTTATTATAACTGTAAAGTGTATGATATATTAATGAAAAGTGTATGTTTTATTAATGAAAAGTGTATGTTATATATTAATTAAAAGTGTATGTTATTATAACTACAAAGTGTATGATTTATTTAATGAAAAGTGTGTGTTATTATAACTAAAAAGTGTATGTTATTATAACTACAAAGTGTATAATCTATTTACTGAAAAGTGTATGTTATTATAATTAACTAAAAAGTGTATGTTCTATTAATGAAAGTGTAAGTTATATATATATTAATGAGAAGTGTAAGCTAATGATACACCTTTTGATTATTTGTACTTGCACTTTCATAATTTAGAAAAACGGGTGCTAAATATTTTTTTTAAAAATTATTATTAATTTTCCACGTTTTATTATTTTTTTACTCGCACTATTACTATTAATGATATTATTAGTAAGTGCAATTAATGATATTACTAATACTTGCACTTTTGTAATCCAAGGACAACCACTAGGCTACAATGACTTTTGTTAAATATTGTGTTATTTATCCTATATATACTTGATAGTTCTTATATAGCTTGACTCAAGTACACGGTATACTTGAGTAGACAGCAGCCCTACCCTTATTATATATATTGCATTATATTTCCTAAATAATGTTGGCCCACTGGTCTGGCTTTCAAAAGGATTTCCAGAGTTCAATTCCTTCTAATTGCATTAACTATAATTGATGTAATTCTCTTCTGAACTGATTACTTTGAGTAATTAACACTTACTTTGTGTGAATTTGAAACTTTTATCTATTACATTTTTATAGTAATGTTACTTATGCCTTGTATGAATCTAAAACTTTTATGTATTACGTTTTTACAGTAATGTTAATCGGGCCCCCCAATCCTAAATTTCTGGCTCCGTTACTTCATATCACTAGGGGTGTGCATGGTTCGGTTTGGTTAATCAAACCGTCCGTAAATCGTAAACCAAACTATAAACCGTTCTTTTTTTTCAAAACCGTAAACCAAACCGTATTTATAAAAACCATTCGGTTTGAAACCATAATATTTCGGGCGGTTTGGTCGGTTTGGTCGGTTTGACCGAACCGTAGTTTTGCTCATTTTTTTTCCTATACACAATAATTAATAACAAAGTAAAACAAAATCTCAATACAATAGACAAAATGAAATCCCAATAATTCAAAATATAATTCAAATACACGAAATGCTATTACAACATTTACAAACTAATCGTTAAAAAATACTAACTAAATAACCACCAAAAGAAATAAACTTCTGTCTTCTTCAAAATTTCAGATTGAGTGACAGTGAGAGGCTGAGAGGCTAAATACTAAATAGAAGAGAATGGGTAGAGTTTCTAGCTTGGACAATTGAGCTTGTCGGCTTAAAAAATGTCTTGGGTGTACTAGTTTAGAGATTATATAATATATATAATATTTATTTAGATAATATTATATAATATATATTTTTGTATATAATATTATATATAATATATATTTTATATATATAAATAAGTTCGGTTTGGTTCGATTTTTTGCGATTTTTCATTATGAAAACCGTAAATCAAACTATACTAAAGAAAAATCAATTCTAAAAACCGTAAACTGAAAATTAAACCATATTTAATGATTTGGTTTGGTTCGATCGGTTTGGTCGGTCTGAATCATACTTTGCACACCCCTACATATCACAATAATCAAATTTATAATATATAAATTACGTACAATATTTTGGGATATTTTAATTCTTGCGTACCCTACTACGGTATATATATTCCAAAGAAAAGGAGAGTGCATGGTTGTTGCCGTTGGTTTTACGGGGATGGAACGTACTTTAATTTGATATTTTTTCTCCGAGTTTGGTCTCCTATGAACTCGAGTGGATGTTGTGCACCCTAGTCCATGTTGCACTTTTCAGTTTACTGACTTACACTTTTTAGTAAATGGTGTTGCACTTTTCAATTATTAAACTGTATAATAATATTTTTAGTAATAATTGAAAAGTGCAACACCATTTACCAAAAAGTGTAAGTCAGTAAACTGAAAAGTGCACATGAACTAGGGTCCACAGCATGCATTCGAGTGCATACTAGACCTTACTTTTTCTCCTTTTTAATTTATTTATTTGACATCCAACTGTATTATTAAATGCCACATGTTACATCCAAATTCTGTCAATTTTTCTATTCTAACATCGTAGACAATGCAAATTGACAATTCATTATAACATTACAATTTTTTTTAATATCATTACAATATGTACTATTATCTGAATTCAAATATTTTTCACACAAAAATAATTAAAATACTTCATCTGTTTCAATTAAATAGACTTGTTTTATTTTATGAATGTTACATTTATATATTTTAATTAATTTACTAATATAACTCTATACATTAATTACATTATGAAGTATAACATTCATTAAAGAGAGTTATAATAGAAATTTTACTTGTCTAATGTACCCAATAAAATTTCTTAATCTAATTGGGCCGAAGTGAGTGATATTTATTTATAATTGCATAAAAATAAAATATACTCCGGTCATATAATTACATAAAAAGGAAAACAAAAAAATCGAGCTATGCAAAAAATACAATTATATACTCCTACATACTTATATTTACATAACTAGTGTAAGACCCGCGTATTACGCGAGATTGAAATAAATTTATAATATATTTTATTTTTAATTTATTAATTAAAAAATAATATTTAAAATATGTCTAGATTTGTAAATTTATAATTTTATTGAAAGATAAAAAGTAAAATTTTGTTGCAATATAAATATATATATATAAAAGAAAACAATAATAGAATAGATAATTATAATTTTATTTATAAAAAAAATTAATATACAAAAGAATATATTGAATAGTATAGTGAATTGAAAAATAGCATATGACATTATATACTACAGAGTATATAGAATAAGAAAGTAGGTTTTTTATTAATAAAAAAAACTAATATATAAAATTACAACAACAAATTTATATGTTTGCATGTTTTTTTTCATTTTGAATGAAGGAAAAATAATTTCGATCAGCTATTACTCAATAATTTAGAGGTTGTAACTTATAATTGTTCATGTATGAACACATATTTTAGAAGATACATATTTATTGTCAAAAGAGACTGATATTTTATTTATCGTTATTGAAAAACACAATAGAATATAAGACTGTCTCATTCAAAATCTTACATGAGATGTGTCATCTGAAACACTCAATGTTATTCTATAGATACATATTTTTTTTTCAACATTCCTTCCACAAAGTATTTGACACTCAGTGTCATCTGAAACACTCAATGATGTGGTTTCTAAGTCTCGTAACGATCAATATAGTTTTATTGCATAATATCTCTTCTTTTAATAGTCATATATATATATATATATATATATATATATATCTTTAGGAATGATAGCAGCAACCTTAGATGTTGTTGGTAGGTTATACATTCTGCCATCAGTAGATCTTATCTCTAAAAGTTTCAATTTTAACAATGACTCTTATCCAGATTGAAGGCGTTAATTCTCTTGGCTTTCAAAATGACCAAATTATCAATTTTAGCGCATAGTTTTTACTTTCTATCAAATATAGCACATATTTTTCTTTTTAATCAAATTATACCTATACTTTTCATTTTTCCTCAAATTTAGCACATACTTTTTTCTTAACCAAATTATACCCATACTTTTCATTTTTTATTAAATTTAACACATATTTTTTTACTCTTATCCAATTTATACCCATACTTTTTATAAATGAAATTTAATTAATTAATAAATATATCATACTTTATAAAAAAAATCTAAAATTATATATAGCAATCTTTTTTAATCTAGAAAATATAAAAATTAAAAATTATTCAAAATATCTCAAAGCATTATTTTAAAAAAATTATACTCCCTCCGTCCCCTACTTTTGGTGAATGGAGGGAGTACAATTTATTTCATTTACTATATTTTTTATATATATTGTGTAAATTTCCTTTTAATTCAATAGTTTTAGATAATTTCAATTCTCAATTATTTTTAAATTTGTAGATTTTAAATTTAATTTTTTAATTTAAACATATTTAAGATATTCTTTTTTATTTTTAATTATTAGATAAGTTTTATATTTTTATTTTTTGGTATTTTAAATTAATTGATAAAAATATGTGCTAAAATTGGTAAAACATAAAAAGTATGTGCTACATTTAATTAAAAATAAAAAGTGTGGGTATGAAATAAAAAGTTTGTGCTAAATTTGATAACAAAATGAAAAGTATGGGTATAATTTAGCTAAAAAGAAAAGTATGTGCTAGATTTAGTAAAAAATGAAAAGTATGGGCTAAAATTGATTATTTGACCTTTCAAAATTGTTCTATAAATGAATTGAACCTATCGATCATTCTTTTTATTTCTTCAACTAATAATGCATCAATTTTTCTAGAATTGTCCACCTCATGTGCATTTGTTCAAAATTATTAAAAAAAATATATTTAGAATCTAATACAAAAATATAAAATATTATTAAATAGAATACAATTATTTAATATTTAAGTTTAATAAAAAATATATAGTTATGTAACATAAATATTTACTAATCCAATAATTATGTTAGGTGAACACCATTATTTATGTCGTAAATGTATATAGTTGTAAAAATTTTGAAGTATTTTCTAGAAGTGGCAACAAACTTCAGATAAGGCGGTGATTAGTTTCCTGCAACCTAAAGACACATTGTCCATTTGTTTTGTTGATTGAATGATCAACTCTTCTGCCCATTGATGTGGAACTAAACATCATTTAATTATTAATGATTTGATTATGCCATAAACTCTGCAAACTAAATTCACAAATATATATATATATATATATATATATATATATATTATTGAAGACAATAATTGCATAACTTTATGATTTTTGTGTTATACAATTTTGACATAATTTAACTATTGATGACTTTTTCTAAAAAAAATAATAATAAATAAATTGATGATTTGATTATGATTAAAATATTAATTAAAAAATATAAATATATTAAATAAAATAAACATATTACTGAAAGGATTAGATTTAATATTAATTGCAAATATTAGATCAATTAATAAATAATAGTAGTATCATTTAAGCAATTTATTACAACATTACAAATTTCGGGATCCGTAATTTACTTTAATTTCAGACTTAATTTCAAGTTATATACACCAATGCATTTTACAAAATAAGTCTAACTTCGTCAACTTTTAATAAATAATCCAAATAAATTTCAACATAAAACGTATTAAATATTTATATATTACAAATTATTACAATCCTTCAATTTCGTTCATTAACTAATACAAATCTCATTCACCTTTAAAGAAACTAACCGTAAATTGGGCCAATGTACATTAAAAAAACTATACATCTAATAATTTGGAGTATGAAATAGACTAAATAGTCAACTTTAAATAATTTTTAAACTTACTCATTAATTTGACCACCTTTTTCTTCTCCCTATACTTTTCATAATTAATTGATTGTAATTAATAGGCATAAAATTCAAAAAAAATTTGCCATCAATGTTAAAATTTCTATAAATGTAGCACATTTATTTATATATTTCATTTTGCACTTGTATTCTTATACAAATTAACGTTAAAAATTAAATATCAACAATTAATTAATATATTAATAATTTTTTTAATACATATATTTATTATATGCATATCAATATTAATATATTTGACCAAACCAAAATTAATATGATAATAATAACAAAAGAACGAAAGTAAGCACACTTTTAATGTAATATTTATTTACATATGATAGTTTAGTATGTTAAATTATCACATTAATTAATATGATACTAATAAACCAATGCAAGCATATTTTTAATATGTTTTTAATTACTTTGATTGAGCACATCTAAAATAATTAATTTCATAAAAATTATATTAAAATCACATTTAATAAGCACATGCAATATTTATTTTAATATGATAATTAGTATGTTAGATTAATTTACATTTAATATGATACTAATAATAAAAGAATGAAATTAAGCACATTTTTAATGCAATTTTAACTTTCATAGAAAAGTTAATATATATGTTACATTCAATTACATTTAATATCATATTAATAACAAACGAATGAAATTAAACACACTTTTAATGCAATATTTATGTTAATATGATAGTTAGTATGTTAGATTAAATTACATTTAATATCATATTAATAACAAAGACTGAAATTAAGCACATTTTTAATAAAATATTAATATATTTAGTTAATTGAGAAATATTAAAATAATTATTTCAAAAATTAATTAACTCGCTAAAATTATTTCAAAATTAATTAGAAGTATTAAATATTTAAATTGACGGAACAAAATACTTATGTATGATAATTTCAATGTAAACGTATAGGGTACAATCAAGTTAAATATAGTATATAGCAATTTTTTTAGTAAAAAATGAGTATATTATTTCCATATAATTTGGTGAATTGTTTAACATATAGAAAATTGTATCTAAAGAATATAGCAACTAATCAGCTCAATTATGAAATAGTAAGTTTTCAATATATATTAATGTACAGTTAGATTTTTATGTGATTTACCATATTTTCCAAAGATCTAGTTGCAACATAATAGATACATTTACTTGATTGTAGCCTAATATTTTCAATAATTTTAGCAACCTAATAGATACATAATTTTACACCATACCTGCTCTTACAATATAGTTATAATCATAATTTTAGCAACGTAATAAATACATAATTTTATATTAAATTTTGATTCACAATTCTATTAAATTTTTAATTGTAATTAAACTCTTCGAAATTCATAGACTTATTTTTTAATATAATTAAACAAACTTTTAATTAGAACTAATTTTGATTTCTTAATAGAATTACAGAAATACTTAATTTAAATATAAAATGGTTTGAATAATTAACTACATCTCTAAATGCATTTTTTTTATATAAAAAAAATTGAGAATAATTTTTCTAATTAAGTGCTACGAAAAAACTTAAATTTTGTCTGTTGCATGGAACATGAGTAACTTTCACTCATTTATGGAAATCAATTTTATTAATATAATCCTATAAATTATACAGTATAATTTAGAATTAATGTCGTGGTGGAAAAGATAACCGTTTCATTACATTTTCCATATAAACATGTAATCGTTTTAAATTTAATTATATTGTTAATGTAATTAATTATATTTCTTCAAAATTTAGGATATAACGTATATATTAAATGTAAACTTTTTCAAGATGGTTGAATTGATCGAAGAATTCAAACAATATTTGAAATAAATAATTATAACCCTACAAAACGCGCAGTTTTGCCGACGGAATTATACCGACGGATTACCTTTCTGCCGACGGATTGCCAACGGAATAGAAAGTGAAAAGACGCTACCGACGAAAATCAAATTCCGTCGGCTTTTCCGACGGACTGCCGACGGACACACAGAACTCTCTACACGGTGTCGTTTTTGGGTCACTGGCCGACGGATATTTTCAGTCGGTAATGTAAATTAGGGTTACCGACGGATATTTTCCGTCGGTAACCGCACCTTATTATTGCCCCCTCACGTGATAATTTTAAACGGGCGCGAAATAATTTAAATTCGGCCTTACCGACGGAAAATTCCGTCGGTAACCGACCCGCTTTAACTAACCGCCTCTTGATAGACGCGCAAAATTTAATGTGGTCATTACCGACGGAAATTTCCGTCGGTAAAGGCAATTTTTTTTGTATATAATCTGCATACAGATTACTCTTTCTTTCGAAAGAAAGAAAAAAAACTCCTCTTTCAATTCGTTCATGTTCGTCTTCATCGCGCGAAGAGGCTCTGCCGAGGTGATCTCTCGATTAGAAAATCTATACGGTACACTTTCTTAATTTGTTAATAATTAATTTTTAAGTTATATTGTAATGCCTATAATTATGAATTAAATTGCATGTGTTAATTTAATTTGTTATATAGATTAATATGAAATTGTTTGTAGTTGATGTATATAGTTAATTAGTTTGCATGTATGTAGTTGATATATCTAATTAATTAGTTGATATTGTTCGTGGATAATTGCCTATATATATAGTTGATGTATATAGTTATTTATAATAAATTGATGTGATTTGTTAAGATCGATATTGCATGTTTTGCATAATTGATGTTATATATATAGTGAATATTATTGTTTAATTTGCATATACGTTGGAGTGGAGTTAATTACATAATTAAATTATGATATTGTACATTATAATTAGCTAGATTAATATTGTTGTTTAATTATGAAATTATTGATTAAATTATGGGCTTTGTTAATTATATTAGAAAATTGTTATTTTAAAGATAAAAAATTATTACTAAATTTATTAGGTTATAGATGGTTAATTAAAATAGAAAATTGTTAATTAAAATAGGAAATTATTGATTAAATTAGTTATTGTTGAATAAAATAGGAAATTATTTATTAAAATAGGAAATTATTGATTAAATTAGTTATTTTTGAATAAAAATAGGAAATTATTGATTAAATTATGTATTGTTGATTGAATAGAAAATTATTTATTAAAAAAGGTTATTATTGATTAAAATAGGTTATTATTTAGGGATTAAATTTTAATTTATTAGATTATTGTTTTTTTATTAAATTAAGAAATTTATTATTAATTAATTAGTATTATATATATATTTATTAATTTGAATATTTAAATTAAATAAATGAGTGGAGATGGTGCTGGTGGCTCGGGATCTCACGGGGCCTCCGGGTCACGTAGCCGATCGAGGAAGAGTCGAGCCACACTTAGACCCGAGGCGCCGCCTATACTGCCTCGGGCACCATTGTCGTCGCCTCCGCCACCCATTCCGCACCCATCGCCTCCGCTGTCGTCTTAGTCGTCTGCTCGGGAGCATCCTGCTGTTCCTGCTCGGGATGGCCGGCAGCCCGTTTGGGTCGACAGAAGAGTGTAAGTAATTAAATACTTTTATTGTTTAATAATTAATAATTAATTTCGCATTCGTTTTAATTTATAATGTGTTTTGTTTGTTAATTAATGTCACAGATTGTTACCTGGTAACGAGGTCTCTAGGGTATGCACGATTGCTTTTGGCTCTTTACCGATCTCTGTGAGTGCAATTACCTGGAGGAAGGTCCCAAAACAAAAAAAGTGGGCGTACTTCGAGGAATTTCAGGTAGTAATTAATTACTTAATTATTTAATTAATGTTTGTTAATTTGTTCAATAATAAACAATTTATTATATGTGCAGAAACATGTCACTTGGGATCGGGATATGTACTCGGACCAGGCTATGTTCAAGCATTTCAGTAAATCGGCGCAAGAGCGGTATAAGGATTTAATGTACGAATGGAGAATGGCATGGCAGACCGATGGGACGACGCAGAGCTTGGGTAAGGATGCTAATGATGTTGAATTGTGGGATTCATTGACGAGGGAGTAGCTGGATCCTGAGTACATCAGGAAGTGTGAGATTGCTAAGGCCAACCGGAGATCCGACGTTGGGGGTGGGATGTCCAGGCATCGGTGCGGAGCCCGGTCCATCCTTGAGCGGTCGCTTGTCATTGTAAGTGTTTAATATTTTTTTAATTAATTTCAATAAATTTAATTATTTAGTATATATAATACATAAATTTAATTATTAGGAACGGGAGACGGGGCGTGTACCCACTCACTTGGACCGGTTGAGCATTGCTCATCCGTTTGACGAGAATACACAACAATCCACATACGGGCGCACAACTAACCTCCACGTAAGTAATAAATTTTTTTAATTAAATACATTTTTTTATAGTTTATTCTATTCATTTACAATTATTAATTATGTAGTTGGAGATGAATCAGAGGATGGCCGAGATCGGAACTCAAGTCGAACCTACTCAAGCCGGAACCAGCAGTGCCCCTACAATCGAGGTGGTGGACCGGACTTATTTGGAAGTTTCCCCCACCACCCGCGGACGAGTTCTGGGCCTTGGTCGTATGAGCAGTGATGTCAGGTCCGCTGGTCCGTCCCAGACGGCATCGCAGGGTTCCGTATCTTCCACCCCAACTCCTGATATGATGGCACAATTCAACCATTACATCCATGTGATGCATATGCATATGGGTCGAGAGTTGGGGTGGTCGGACAAGAGGATCGAGGAGGTTTATCAGAGAACCATGCAAGCTCCTCCACCGACGGCCAACGTGAACGTGCCTGTTCCCCCAGCCCCCTCAGCCTATGTCCCGACCATGCTTGATGATGACATCATGGCTCAGCAGTTCGTTGGCGACGATGATGGCCTTGATATGTATATGTATGGTGATTGAGTGACTTTGAACAATTTTTTTTTTTTTTTTTATGTGTTGAACAATTTTTTTTTTATGTCTCGTAGAACTATTTACTTTTATGTCTCTTAGAACTATTTATTTTTATCTGCATTATTGTTGAACTATTTACTTTTATGTTTAAGTATTAGTTGTTTAATTTTAGTTATGTGTGTTTTATGTGTTAAGAATGTGTATATTAATTTTAGTTATGTTTTATGTGTGATTTTGGATGTTATTTGCATTGGAACTTCATTTATGTTTGAATGTACTCTGTTTTTTCATGTTTGTGTTTATGTGAATGTGAATGTGAATGTGATGGGAGATTATATGTGATAGATAAACAACATTTTCATTGAAAATTGCGTTGAAGAAAGGCTGTTGTTGTGGTTACATTACATGCATACACTTAGCATTACATAAACTTAGAAATACATATTAAACTTAGCAATACATATTAGAGACATAAACTTAGGATTACATCCAGCCTATAAACTTGAACACATAGGGTAGAACACAGATTATTATGGCCACAATAAGAAAGTTCCTCTGCTTCTTTAGCTCTTCAACCTTTCCAGCTTCAAATCCTAATTCTGATGTTAGTTGGTCAGATGTATCAATATACATATCCCCAACTAGTTGCGCATGATTCAGCTTGTTGTTGAGCTCTTGATTTTCAAGCAAAAGTGAGTCAATTCTCCTCACCATGCCCGGAAACATTCCGTGTGAACCCGTTCCTTGTCCGTTGATTTCGTGTTCATCGGCCCAAACAAAAAAGGAGCATCCAGAACCATTTAGTGAATCTGGGCAAGTATAAAATAGTCTACCTCTGCTTTTTTCTTGCTTCGACATGCACACACGAGCTTCTTTTCCACAATGGCATACCACAATTTTCATGGATGCCGAAGATGAAGACATGAGTTTCTGTATTTTTTTATTTTTTGATGTTTGTGAAGAAGTAGGTTGTTTTGAGTGTGGTTGGAGTGTTAAGAATGCGTATTTTAATTTTTTTTTATACGCGTCTTTTACCGACGGAAAGTGATTTCGTCGGTATTGACACATGTTCAATGCCGACGGAAATTTCCGTCGGCAATGTAAATACCGACTGATAAATTGGTCAACGGAATCTGACTGATTTGACATACATTTGAAATCTGTGTTACCGACTGAAATTATCCGTCGGTATTGCCAATACCGACGGAATTTCGGCGCGTGATATACCGACGGAATGACATTTCCGTCGGCATGTAGTATTGAAAATTGTTCCAGAACCCCAAAACATGCGAAAATTTTGGAGTGGAGCGAAAATTTTGGAGTGGAGTGAAAATTTAAGGTATGTTTTTCTATTAAGTGTACATAGTTTTACTGCAATTAATTTTTGTGAAATGTATATAGTTTTTACTTTTAGTGTTTAATTTTTAGTGTGTAATTTTAATTTGGTCAAATTGTTTAACAGATGGAATTGCCGGATCGTCGGTGGATGTATTGTACTCCTAGGCTCGTTTTAGGAAATGTGAATGGTGAATTTTATGATAAACTCGTGTCATTTGTTGAATTTACAAAGCTACACCCACATTACATGTCTGGGGATTGTATTAGGTGTCCGTGTAATGCTAAGAAATGTCGGAATAGATCATTTAAAAGCATTGATGAAGTCTTATGCCACGTTGTCATGCATGGGTTCGTTGATAATTACTATAATTGGACAAGTCATTGCGAACAACGGTGGCCTTATAATTTTGATCAAGTCTTGTACTATTACACTACTGCAATTTATGAACAACCAGTACACGTCGAGCATGTCGGCACCAGTAACGATCAAGAGTTTGGAGTGGAAGAACCCGATATGTATCAAACAATGGTGATGGAAGCCGGTATGTCAAATATAGAGGAGGAACCAACGGATGAAGCATTTCAGTTTTATGAGATGCTCAAATTAGTCGATCAAGATTTGTATCCAGGGTGTGATTCTCATTCCCAGTTGTCATTTAATGCTCGACTTATGGCTATCAAGACGGAGAACAAGCTATCTAACAAAGCATATGAGCAAATGACACAATTATGCAGTGAGATTTGTCCTGTCGATAATAAAGTACCTACGACGTTTCATCAGAGCAAACAACTGATGAAGAATATGGGTTTGCGGTTGAGAAGATTGATTGTTGTGTGAATGGTTGCATGTTATACTTGGGTGATGACGATAGCGATCTTCTTATGTGTAGAATGTGTGGCCATCCCCGGTACAAAGAGCCACGACGGAAGGGACCAGGTGGTCAATCCAGCAAGACAAAAAAGAAAGTTCCACATAAGAGGATGTATTATCTTCCTATCATTCCTCGTTTAATGAGATTGTTTCAATCTAGTGCTACAGCTCAACACATGACGTGGCATGCAAGAAATTCTGAAGATACTGAGGCTGGGGATATGAGACATCCGTCCGACTCTGAAGCCTGGAAACGCCTTGATAACGTGTTTCCAGGATTTGCTTGTGAATCGAGGAATGTGAGATTAAGCTTGAGCACTGATGGTTTTGCACCGTTTGGGAGTTATGGAAAGAAGTATTCTTTGTGGCCGGTGATACTGACTCCGTATAATCTACCTCCATGGATGTGCATGAAACCTCAAACAATGTTTCTGACTGTATTGGTGCCTGGTCCGTCGAATCCAAAGCATAAACTTGATGTTTATCTCCAGCCTCTTATTAAAGACTTGATCTTCCTATGGGATAACGGAGTCCAAACGTATGATGTTTCTAGGAAACAGAACTTCACGATGCGTGTTGCTTTATTGTGGACCATTAGCGACTTTTCTGCATATGCTATGTTGTCCGGGTGGAGTACAGCCGGAAAGCAAGCTTGTCCGTATTGTATGGAACATTCTGAAGCTTTCAGTCTCCCGAAGAGTAGAAAAGTTTCATGGTTCGATAATCACCGAAGGTTTTTACCTCGAGATCATCCATTTCGAAGGAATAAGGTGGACTTCACGAAGAATAGAACAGTCACAAACAATCGACCGCCCCTTCGAAATGGTATTTTATACATTTATTTTAACATGTATTTTTGGGTTACATTTATTATAACATTTATTAATCGTACAAGACGAAGCCTGTTATATGAGATTGAGTGGACGGGTTTGAAAAAAACTACGGAGGAAAATGCAGAAGAACACAACAAAGGAATTCCAGGTAACTAGAAGAAAAAGATTATTTTTTGGGACTTGCCATATTGGAGTTCACTATTGATCCGACACAATTTGGATGTCATGCACATTGAGAAGAATGTATTTGACAATGTGTTTCACACAATCATGAACACAGAAGGCAAGACGAAAGATACTCCAAAGTCCAGGGGAGAGTTGAACACTATCTGTCGCCGTGATGAGTTGGAACAGGATACCCGTACACGTAAATATCCGAAGGCTTGCTACACACTAGATAAGGCACAAAAACAGGAATTGTGTAGGTGGATTAAAGAGTTAAGATTTCCAGACGGCTACGTATCAAACATGAGTCGATGCGTAGACACAACAAAAGGCAAAGTTGCAGGGATGAAGAGTCATGATTGTCATGTTTTTATGCAGCGCTTGATACCTATTGCGTTTCGAGAATTTCTTCCTCTGAATGTGTGGAGGGCTATCACTGAATTAAGTCTCTTTTTTAGAGATTTAACGTCTACAACAATCAAGGTTAATGATATGAATCGTTTGGAACGAGGCATTCCAGTTATTTTGTGTAAGTTGGAACGTTTTTTCCCACCTAGCTTCTTTGACTCGATGGAACACTTACCTGTTCACTTAGCGTATGAAGCTAGGATTGGTGGTCCAGTGCAGTACAGGTGGATGTACCCATTTGAGAGGTGAACAATTCTATTTCTCTCATTTAATTAGTTTTTAGTATAAGAAGCCTTATTTTAATTTGTTAACTATTATGATTTTAGGTATCTCCACAACTTGAAGCGCAATGCTATACAAAAGGCAAACGTCGAAGCATCGATTGTTAATTCATATTTGAATGAAGAGGTTGGCATGTTTTGTTCATATTATTTTGAAGACCATGTCAACACGAGGATCAGGAATGAACCACGTAACTTCGATGGTAGAGGTACGCAACAAGAAGTCGATGGCATGCTCTCTGTATTCAAGTCTAAGGGGCGACCTATAGGAAAAGCCACTGAACGATATTGGTCAACAAACACAGAGGCTGAAATAGCACAAACGTACGTGTTATTGAATTGTGATGAAGTTCAGCCTTACATTGAGTAAGTATTTCATATATTTATCATCTAATTAAATAGCACAAACGTACGTCATTTATCATCTAATTGTGTTGTGAATTATTAGGATGTATACACAAGAACTACGACATGCAGATCAAAATATCTCAGATAGAGACATAGATACTAGTCTTAACGTCAATTTGCCCGATGGTTCCAACGTTATGTGAGTATCATTAATTGAATTTTACGTGAACAAATAATTGTTTTGATTAATGTTAATTTTAACTGTATAGGGACAATCGCACGATTTTCAGAGCCGGTTCTTACAAGATCTCAGCAAAGGACCACTACGGCGTGTGAGGACTTACAACGGCTATATTGTGAAAGGCTACAGGTTTCATACATCAGAGTATGAATCAACAAGAACGACTAACAACAGTGGTGTTTGTGTTAGCAGTGCGAATTACAATGCAGATGGAAGTGATTACTTTGGGGTGTTGCACGAAGTCGTTGAAGTTGAATATCCGGGATATCAAATGAAAACCGTAATGTTGTTCAAGTGCCATTGGTTTGACACATCCCCTTTAGGAACCAAAATTCATCCGGAGTACAAGCTTGTGGATGTTAATTCGAAAAGGAAGTATAGCGGGGATGATCCGTTTGTATTTGCCTCTCAGGTATCTCAAGTCTACTACTGCACGTATCCAGGAGCTGGAAAACGTAATAGAGAATGGCACGCTGTTTGCAAAGTGAAGGCAAGGTCAATGGTGGAGGTCCCCCAAAAGGAAAACAACGATGAAGATGAACCTCCGTTTTAAATGGAACAAATAGAGAATCAAACTAAAGTGTTTGCGGGAGATTTTAATCTTTCGGTAGACTTGACGGCTGCAAATCCACAATTGATTGTTATTGATAACGATAGTGGACATGAGGAGGAGGATGAACATGACGAGAGGGAGGATGAAGAAGATGAGGATGAAGAAGATGATGAGGAAGAGGAAGATGTGGCAAATAATGAAAATGAAGACGAAGATGAAGAAGATGAATATTAAATTAATGTAACCTAGCTATTTTATTTTGTACAATTTATAAGATTTAATTATTTATCATTTGGTTATAACTTATAATTTAATTATTTATCATTTGGTTATGACTTATAATTTAATTATTTATCATTTGGTTATAAAAATCCAATGGCGACGGAAAATATCCGTCGCCATTTCCGTCGCCAACGGCAAAGAGTCAAAGCCGACCGATATATCCGTCGCCATTTCCGTCGCCAACGGGAAAGAGTCAAAGCCGACCGATATATCCGTCGCCATTTCCGTCGCCAACGGCAAAGAGTCAAAGCCGACCGATATATCCGTCGGCATATCCGTCGCCAACGGCAAAGAGTCAATGCCAACGGATATATCCCTCGACATTTCCGAATATAAATGTAACTTTCTCTCATTTCACGCGTTATTTCCCCCACTCCACCTTCTTATTTTCTCTCTCTCTCTCTCCCTCTCCCCCACCCCCACCCTTCTTAATGAACCTCTCCCTCGCCACCAGATCCAGATGGTTCTGGTGAAGATGACCTCTCCACCATAGGAAGCGGCGGCGACGCGACGGGATTGCGGGATTCTTGGAGGAAAGAGGCGGTGGATCTTTACAGCAAGATTCCGACCATAATACACTATGGAGCAACTCTTCAAGGTACCCTATTTGATATATCTTGGTTCCCTATTTGTCTCTCGAGTATAGTTATATATATATATCCAATATTAGTACATACACCCACCCAATTAGTCTATCAAGTGTGGATACCCTGTGGGTGTCCATTTTTTGTATGCATGTTTATGTCAAAAAAAGGTCCTAAAGTATAATTTACGTTAATTATAAGGGTTACTTTGTCTAGATGGTGACACTCCCCACTTTGGCTTGTGATGTCTATATTCTCAAATTTCTGTTTTTGCATTCCACTTTTTGTAATTGCAATTAGTCACACTAATTTGAAAGTATAAACAATCCAACTGGAACAAATTTAAATTTTTTGAATTTCACTTATTTTATTAGCAATTGAATGGCATTCAAACGATACTGAAATGAACTTTGTTTCAAATGCTCCTCAATTTCAAGAATCAGAAAACAATTTTATCAACCTCAACCCAAAAAATGGTTACAATAATATAAGAATTTAATCCTTTTTACTTTTCAAAAAAATTGGTGACCTTTTCACATATGATTTATTCTTATGTACAATTTTCTGCAAGAATCTGTGTTCTCTACACTGTCAGAAATAAAAACACACACACGCACATGTATCTGTGTGTGTATAATAGTATGATGAATGGCTATATTATAGTGTATCATTGAATAATAATAATAAAATTACTATCTTTTGCATGGTGTCTGAAATTTAGAAAGCGTTCTTGTGGCATCCCAATTACTATCTTTTTTCAAAATTTTAAGAATAGAAAGTGTTCTTGTGGCAGCTTTTGCTTTTCTTTCTTTTTCTTTTTTTAATCTTTTTATTTTGAAAGACACTACAAAAAAAGCTTGATTTTGATACCGAAATTTTGAGACGGACACCTAATCCGTCTCTAATAGATACGGATTAGATACGGATTTGTTAAAAAATCGAGATTTGAAACCGAAAATAAAACCGTCTCTCATTATAAACAAATTAGATACGGCTTTTAGTTTAAAGAGTTTTAGATACGAATTAGATACGCGACTTTCAGTTTCGAGAGTTTTAGATACAGATTAGATACGTATACCACCGTCTCTAAACAGTCAATTTTTTCTCCCCGATATAAAACGAGACAATGTGGTACACGAAATTTGTGATACGAAATCTAACCATCTCTAAAATAAAGAAACAAACCATTAAATTGTTCAAAAAATAAACTTAAAGAGGAAGGAAAAGACGACGACACAATAGGACGACGACACGACATGAGGAGGTATCCTGTGTACACGATGATCCTCAATCGAAGGTCACGGGGATCCTCAATCGGAGGTCTGAGTGAACAACGACGCGCCCTTCCTCGTAAGTTACTAGTGATGCCACACGAGGAGTATTTGAAACCGAAACCGTAGGAGAGAGAGAGAGAAATCCTTATATATATATATATATATATATATAGAATTGAGAATATGGACGGGTGAATTGAGTTATATTAATTAATTTATTACTCCTTTATAATTAATATAATTAATAAATAGTAAAAATAAAAAAATCAATTAATATATCTTCTATGTATGGATAAACATAAATGTTAAAATAATACTATGTAGATATATTTTAGGATAGCCATAGATATTATAATAATAATATTATATTATATCTTCAATTCCATATGAAAATATATATATTAAAATATTTCAAGAATTGATTCTCTAATCATATATCAAATTTTGTCTGATGTCCAGAGACGTTAGATTAAAAAAAGGAGGTGTACGGTGTCATTTAATAATTTTTAAAAGTTTTTAAATATCTTGACCATTAAGACTTATAAAGAAATTTTTGTATAGTATTTTTTAAAAAGTTTTAGATTAAAAAAAAATTATATCATCCATTTAGAAAAAGTATAAATACGTGAAGCATTGCAAATTGTAAAAGTCATTGTTTGGAAGTGATACAAGTTAGTCTAATAGTCTAAAAGTTGTTTGAGAGTACGTAATACAAATTAGTCTAAAAGTTGTTTGGAAGAGATACAATAAGTTATCTAATTTATATTAATTGAATTCATTTAATTTTACAAAATCTTAAAAAATAAACGTAAATTAAGGATTACGGGTGTTGTATGGGTGAGACGATATATTACAGGGTTGTGGAGTTGGATCAACGAGCCTACTTCAAGTGTTTTAAGGATTTCAAGTGTTTTAAGGATTCTAAGTGTTTTAGGCCTACTCAAATGTGTGTGGAAAGGGCAAATACAACGGACGAAAGAGTAAAAAATTGCACATACATACGTGTACATTGTTATTGAATTGTGTAGAAGTCCAACTCTACTAGGTTTTATCCATGTTTATTCAATCTATAATTATTATTATTGATAATAATATATTTTTGTGAATTAGGATGTATATTCAACAATTACGACAAGAAAAACAAAATATCTCAAATGCAAACATAGATGAGAGTACCGATTCAATATGTGTGTTATTGGCCACTATTATTCAAATGTGATTGGTTTGATCACACCTCATTAGAAACAAAAATCCATTCGAATTACAATGATGAAGGGAAATATGAAGATGAAAATTAAATGTAATTTAATTAATTTATTTAAATTTATAAACTTTTACAATTGAAATTATTCTATAACAAATTTTTTTTTATATTTTTTTAAGTTACAAATTAATCAATTAATTATATATGTTAAAATATTATGTATAGTTCTTAGTATTTTACAACTTATGCTTTTGACGGCTGTGAGTAATTACAATTTTTTGAAATTAATAAAAAAAAATTACAGTTACAAATTTAAAAGTTATAATTTAAATACATGTGAAAGAAATAAATTAATATACATATACAATTAATATTAACAGATAAAACAAAAGAGTTATCTGTCCTAGTGGCGAGTGCTCAATAATGGACACTTGCCCACCTGGGTTCAATTCCCACATAGACCAAAATAATTGTCAATTTAATAGTTGGAGAGGGGTTTGGGAGATGGGATGGGATGGAGGATGGGATGGGATGGAGTAGGCTGGATTGGGATTATTTAATAGTTGGAGAGGCGTTTGGGGGTTGGGATGGGATGGGATCCCACATAGACCAAAATAATTGTCAATTTAATAGTTGGAGAGGGGTTTGGGAGATGGGATGGGATGGGGTGGGCTGGATTGGGATTATTTAATAGTTGGAGAGGGGTTTGGGGATTGGGATTGGGGATGGGGATTGGGATTGGGATTGGTGGGCTGGGATACGGATTTAGAGACGATAAAATGTATTTGTTAAATAGAAACGACATTTGAAACGGATTTTTGACCCGGATGTAAAACGGGTCGTTTATCGCTTAGATACGGATTTAGAGACCAACGACATTTGAAACGGATTTTTGACCCGGATGTAAAACGGGTCGTTCATCGCTTAGATACGGATTTAGAGACCAACGACATTTGAAACGGATTTTTGACCCGGATGTAAAACGGGGTTGGGATGGGATGGGATGGGTCGGGCTGGATTGGGAGGCTGGGTCGGGATTGGGATGGGATGGGTGGGCTGGGATTGTTAGGATAGGATGGGGTCGGGCTGGATTGGGATTGGGAGGGCTGGGATTGTTAGGATAGGATGGGGTCGGGCTGGATTGGGATTGGGGATGGGGATTGGGATTGGGATTGGTGGGCTGGGATACGGATTTAGAGACGATAAAATATATTTGTTAAATAGAAACGACATTTGAAACGGATTTTTGACCCGGATGTAAAACGGGTCGTTTATCGCTTAGATACGGATTTAGAGACCAACAACATTTGAAACGGATTTTTGACCCGGATGTAAAACGGGTCGTTCATCGTTTAGATACGGGAATATACGGTGTCAAATTCCGTCTCTCATTATAAACCGAAAAAAATAGGTCTCAAATCCGTCTCTTATTAGAAACGGAATTTAGAAAACCGTTCCTGACATTAGATACCATGTGATTAGGAACAGATAGAAAATGGTTCCAAAATCCGTTTCTAACCTGTTTAGAGACAGTGTTTATGGTATCTAATCCATCTCTAAATCGCAGTTTTTTTGTAGTGAGATTTTCACCTGAGATATGATTTTCCTTTTAGTTTATTCAATTCTTTTATAACCCCTTAATTAGCTAGCTTTTTCGTATTCCATTTCACGAGAAATTTCATCAAATATTCTAAAGTAAATATATAAACATGTAGTATTGTTGAGGTATGTTCAATTTTTATGATAATTTAATTTATGTTTAAATATATAAAATGACAATTGAATCTTGATTTTTTGGAATTGATTTTGAAATGGTAGGGATGGAGTCGGCGAAGGACAGTTTAATCAAGTTCTTCTCTTTCCTGGTATAAATTTTGATTTCAGCAATTTAATAACCCAACTGATCTAATTCCTACTCTGTGAATAAATGGAAAATAAGATTCTTACCCTCTTGTAATTCTTTTTTAAACGATTTATCTTATAATCCTCTTGTAATTTTATATATTAATTAATTTCTTTATGTGAAAAATAGGTTCTGGATTTGCTTAAGCTGTCTTTAATTTCTCAAACTCCGCTGTCTGACCTCCTACTCAATACTACAACACACACAAAGATTGCTAGATTAATAAAATCTGAAGCAAGCAACGCCTAAAGCCAAAAGGATGATATTGAAAGTAATGTTTCAAAAATCAACCAACAAGTTGCTGTTTGCTCAGGCAAAGGACGATTTAATTTGTTTATTCTGTTGGATCTAATGTAGATTTGTGTATTGAATTATTTAACTTGATGTTCTTCATTTCTTTGGAATGAATTTTATTATTAGTAATGAATTAATGCAATTTTGATCGGATCGGTCGGGTCGGATCCCGATCACAAATAAATTTTTTTTTAAATTTTTGGTACTTACCGACGGAATATTCTGTCGGTTTAGCGTCGGTAATGCCGACGGACGGGCCGACGGAATACAATTTTTTTAAAAAATTTTTGGTACTTACCGACGGAAAATGCCGTCGGTTTAGCGTCGGTAAATTAAAAGAATAAATTTTATGTCCAAAATATACCGACGGTTGTACCGACGGAATCTTTGACCCGGTTTGAAAAAGGGTTGGTTTGACTGCCGACGGAATTGAATCCGTCGGTACTGGCGACCCGGTTTGAAAACGAGTTGGTTTGAATGCCGACAGAATTGAATCCGTTGGTACTGGCGACGGGCAGAAACCGTCGGGAATCCGTCGCCACATACCGACGAAATCATATTTTCCGTTGGTAAACCATACCGACCCATTCCTAGACGACGGATGAAATCCGTCGATATATCCGTCGGCAAGAGCCAATACCGACTGAATATCCGTCGGCATTTCCGTCGGTAAAACACCTCTTTTTTGTAGTGTAAAATAATACTATTACATCAATTTCCTCAAACATCAATGTCTCACATCTTGTTAAAATAGAAATTCTTCAAGTCGAAGCCACTGCCGCCCCTGCAAAGAGTCGTCGACGTCGTTGCAATAATTCCTTACACAATTGTTCCAATAATCCTTGAGAAGCAAATTACATTGAGGTGTATATGGTGATAACTTGATCATTTGCATCTCCAACCATTCTTAATGTTTCATTATAGTTACATCAATCTCCTCAAACATCAATGTCTCATATCTTGTTAAGATAGAAATTCTTCACGCCAGAAGCCACCGCTGCTCCTGTAAGGAGTCGTCGACGCCGCTGCAATAATTCCTGACACAACTATTGCAATAATCCTTGAGAAGCAAATTACATTGAGATGTATATGGTGATAAATTGAATATTTGCATCTCCAAGAATTCTTAATGTTTCATTACAGTTGTACAACTTATAAATAAGCAGAAATTACACGTGAATGTTCCATTATAGATCTGTAACATAAAAAGAAAATAGGTTAGGGAAATATTACATACATACTTTAAACAAACATGGGATTTCATATGAATGCTTGATTTTCAGAACTTGAACCCTAAACCTATGAATGCTTGATTTGCAGAACTTAAAACCTAAACCCTAAATGTCTCTGCAACCTAAAAAAATGGGCTTGAAAAATGTTTGAGAAGAAATGGAGTGAATTGAGAAAAATGAAAGAGATAAGCTCCTATTATATAGGAGATTGAATTAAGATCAACGGTTAAGATTAAACATTTAAATGAACGGCGAAGATTAAAACAAAAAAATGAAATGAATGAGAGTGAAGGATTTTTGAAATGAAAGAATTTAGAGGAGAGAGGTTGAGTTATGTGGCATTCAAGAAGTTTGCAAATATATAGTATAAGATTATGTTAAATAAAATATTACAAAATGCAAATTAAGAAAATAATTATTCCTACAACCACATTAAAATTCAAATGGACATTGCAAATTTGCAATAGCCTTGAGGGGAACTGCTTTGTGCAATGCTAGGTATGGGAGCCTCGACTCGTTTGTTTTCTCCGATCATACGTCTCACCTCATTTGTAGCTTTAAACATCTTCTCGGGATTCATTAGCAATTCTACTGTGATTGAAGTTGTTTCTGTTCCTGCAAAAAGTAAATCCTAACACCAAGAAGAATTAGCTGTTGTATGCACTTTAAATGGGTTGATTCGGACGTGGACTATTCGTTAGTACGATACAAACATGTATTATGATCGGGGGTTATTACGTGTTTATACAGATAGTTATGAAGATTAATCGAAGATAATATGATGAAGTGAATAAGAAAGATGAAGAACAAATATGTAGCTTCTTGGAGAAGCTAAAAGCTTGAGAGCTTAGGGAGAGTATATTGCTTAGGTTTGGGTGATTTGGTGGAATGGAGAACTTGTGTCTTACAATGAGCCTTTTAGGCATTATATAGTGGTTTTTGGGGTCTGCCCGCCCTTTACACGTGGCAAGACCTTACTGGACCTGTCTTCTGCCCGAAAAGGTGATGGGATGGCGCATTTAATGCTAAACCGCCTCTGGTGGTCGTCGTCAGCGAGATGCCGAGAAGCTGGAAAACCAGCTCATCACTCGCCGCCGTGGTCGTCGGAGCAACTGGTCGCCATGTCTTGTGTCATCTCCCAAAGCTTCAACACTTACCTTCTCTATCTCAAACGTATACCTGCTCGCCAACATCTTTGGGCGAGCAGTTCACTAGAATGTGCTCGCCAACATATTTGGGCGAGCACTCAAATATATTAAATACAATAATTATATTACATTTTCTTCTTGTTGACTGGTCGTCGCTTGACTTTGTTGACTAGTCCTCGCCACGTAAGCTGGTGACTAGGATTGAATTGTCAAAGATTGACTTCTTTGACTGGGTATAACATTTGCCCCCTGGTCGCCTTTCTTCGCATTCGTAGAATGGTAAGGCGAGCAGTGTCCTCGTCCTATTAGAATTGTCTTCGACAAGGAAATCAAATTTAGAATCTTGGTGACGTAAAACGGAGGCGGTCGCCTCGTTTCCTACGCCGAGCACGCTTTCCGAAGCACTTTTGATGACGATTGATGTGACCTGTGTCAGAGGCGTGATTGGCGCCCAAAAATTTGAATTGTGCGCGTGGGGCGCGTGCCGACCTCAATGGTCGCGCGTGGGGGTCACTTTCCGACCTCGATTTCGGAAATGACCCCAAGACTTTTGGAATTTTGCGATTTTGACCCCGTTTTTTGCACATTAGTCCCTGATCGATTTTGCCTATAAATATGGGCTTCATCTTCTTCACAATACTTTTCACTTCTGCAACTTTTAGGATTTCTTCTTATTCTTCCTTCCAAGCTTCTTCTTCAAGGTTTCCGGCGAGTTTTAGGGTGGTTTTCGATCGACGAAAAGGTAAAACTCACATTTCTTTCTCTAAAAATCTTCTTCTCCCCCATTTCTTTAAGAAAAAATGGAGGTTGGTGGTGGTTCCGGTGGAGGTTCTCCCCCGTTGGACGGTGGCGCCGCCAGATCCGGCGATGCCGATGACTTAGCTTTGGCCTTAGTGGATAGGATATCCTCTTCGGACTCTAGGATCTATTCCCCCGGACCCTTCAGCGCGAGTGTTCGCAATATTAGACCGGGGGTGGTCGTCGACCTAGAAGAGTCCTCCGAGACTGATAGGGAAGATGCCGGCAACGATGCCGAGGAGGACGATGATGAAACCGATTCAGATCTGCACCATCAAGGTTTAGACCGAGGAGTGGGAGAACAGATAGAGACTGTTCGAGTCGAGGAGACCTTGACGAGAAGTCTCCGCGAGGATTTTGAGGAAGTTGTTCGCTATGCGGCGAGCATAAAGGATATCTTGAGTGGGCGAGAAAACTTGGATGGCGACGAGCTCTCGAGGGAGACCTACTATAAGTACTTCTGCGATTATCCTCCTAGAGAGGTTCCTCGCCCGCACCGAGCAGCCTCTGAATCGATATATGAGGCCTGCAACTATGCGAGCAAAGTCTCCTCGGCCTAGCTGGAAAATTCCCGGAAGAAGTATCATCTGCCTGCCGACGTCTGTTTCTTTGTTCCTCGCCCGGATGAGAGGGCCGACCAGCCGCCGAAAGGGATGGTCGTCGTAAACATCGACATGATGGAGGCAGGGTTGAGGTTCCCCCTGCACCCCGAAATTTCTAACTTTATACATTTTCTAGGGGTGGCCCCTTCACAAATATTGCCGAACGGGTGGTCGAACTTGATTGGGCTCCTGACGCTGTTCGGCCTGGTGGCGGCCTAGAACGGTTGTCAGAACACGTGGCTTAGCCTGAAGGAGATCAACTACCTCCTTCAGGCGGCCGAGGCCGGAAAGAAGGTGGGCCATGGTTATTACTATGTAAGGGGCCGCGATAACTTCAAGTTGGTCGAGGGGGTCCCCAACAAGATTCGAGATTGGAAGACCAACTGGTGGTGGGTAGCCGGGGACTGGAAAAGTGCGGTGAGGCCGGATGGATCCTCTGCTCGCATTCCCATCGCGACCGACTATCAAAGAATGCGTGGTAAGTCTTTTTATTTCTGCTCGTTCTTGTCTATACTGAATAACTCCTTGCTTTTGTAGGTGAAACTGTTCGCAAGAAGACTGCCGATCACCGTCTCTCCCCCCTTTTTCAATACCACATCTGTTGCGTTCTCAACCGTCGCTACCTGGAGAGGTCCTGCCGATTTCTGAACAGGGAGTGTATGCGCGAGCGAGCAGGTCTCAGAGTACCTCCTCACCACTTTACACGAGAGTTTCCTCCAGGTATCGAAATGTTTCCAAGTTTCTTAGCAAGAAATTCTTCTTTTAGTAATACTAACACTTTGTCTTTTAGTAGTGGTTCCTGAAAGAGTTGTCACTTATCTTCCCCCAACTGTTGAAGTCTATCGAATCATGTCGAGCCGAATGATTCAACAAGCGAGGATGCTTCGTGAGCGTCATATCATTGACGGCTCAGGCAAAGGCAAAAGAAAGGGGGCGGAGACCTCGGGGGCTCCTCCAAAGAAAATCTCAAAACCCGCCCGAGGGGGTTCTTCTCGCCCAGCTGCCGCCGAGCAGAGGGCCGAGCCAGTAGTCGCCCAGAACATCTCTCCGAGGGGATCTCCAACGAGGGCTAACTCGCCTCCCTCTACACAGATCATATCCCCTCCTCGCAGAAACACTCGGTCGCGAGAGGCTATGGCGAGCTCGTTGGCCGAACAGAGGGTCCCTGGAGATAACACCCTTCTCGGCTGGGACGCCGTAAGGGTTGCCAAGTAAGTATTGAAAAATACCTTTGAATTTTCCCTAGATGTACCTTTTCTAACTTTTTCTTCTTTAACAGACTCGCCGAACATCCGGTTACCGATCCTTTCAATGACAACCTCCTCGGCTACTACCGCTCGCGGGACCCGGCCGACCAAGAGACGCTGGATCCGACCACGGTCCGGGCCATGAGGAATCTCCCTCGATCGCTGACGACCACACTGGTCGACGAGGTGAACAATCAGAACTCTCTGGAGAACGCCAGACTGGTCGCCGTCGAGCTCAGCCGCGCAGCTATCACTATCGAGAAGCTCGCCAGCCAAATTTATGATAGCCGCAAGATCAGCGAGGAGAGGAGCATGAAGCTCGCCCATATGGCCAAGGCAAAAGCTGGTGAAGAGAGGGAGCTGGCCAAGACTGGGGAGAAGGTGGCCGACCTCGAGGCCAAACTGGCCGATTCCGAGGCCCAGCTCGAGGTTATTCGGAAGAAAGATCAGGAGGGTCTCCAACTGATCGAAGATCTCCGTGCTCGCCTCAATACTGCTGAGAAAGAGATAAAAATGAAAACTGTCGAGGTGGGCATTCTTCAGAATAATCTAGCAACTGCTGAGGATCACTTGCCCACTCTTCGGCAAGAACTGGACGCCGCGGTGGATGAGCGAGATGAAAGTAACGACATCGCCGGGAGCGTGGCCATTTTAACAGTGGCCCTCACTGCCCACGAGCTCGTTCACAAGCTCAAAGAGGCTCAGCCAGATGTGGACGTCACAGTCCTCGGCGGTTTTATCGACGACCTCGTCATGGGTGAAAATCCCAAACCTGAATCAAGATTACCCCTGCTCCCCTTGTTAAAAATGGGACTTCAGTTCCCTCATCTCTTTGGGGTTCCGGTGTACTTCGATGACCCCCCACGAGGCGAGGTGGTGGCTGGAGGCGAGCAGGGTGCTCTTGCCGAAGAGGCGGCCGCGGGCGAGGAAGAGGGTCCTGCCGAGGAGAATGCCACTGAGACTTAAGTCTCTTTTTCTTTTTGTTAGGACTGTCTGGCCACTAAGGCCTTTTTGTAATTCCAGCCTTTCCAAGGCTTTTTCAATGAATGAAACTTTTTGCTTATGATGTGTTCGTTTTTCCTTGTCACTACTTTCCACTTTATGTTATTTATTTTTTGCAAGTGCTTTTTATCTTCTCTTTCATTGGTTTAAGTTCGTCGTTGTTATCTTGCGAGCATCTTTAAGAAAGAGTGCTCGTCTTTCCTTTGCGAGCCTCTTTAAGAAAGAGTGCTCGTCTTTCCTTTGCGAGCCTCTTTAAGAAAGAGTGCTCGTCTTTTCTGTGCGAGCCTCTTTAAGAAAGAGTGCTCGTCTTTTCTGTGTGAGCCTCTTTAAGAAAGAGTGCCCGTCTTTTCTGTGCGAGCCTCTTTAAGAAAGAGTGCTCGTCTTTTCTGTGCGAGCCTCTTTAAGAAAGAGTGCCCGTCTTTCCTTTGCGAGCATCTTTAAGAAAGAGTACTCGTCTTTCCTTTGCGGGCATCGTTTTAAGAGTGCTCGTCTTTTAGAGTTAACCATTCGTCGGTTGAACTCTTTTATCTTAGGTAGTGATCGTCGTCGCCACTACCCTGCAAGCATCTTTAAGAAAGAGTGCTCGTCTTTCACAGCTGGCTACGCAGAGCCTTATCTAAAATTTCTAAAACTACAACACTTTGATGAAATTTACATACTTTCTGATAAGCACTTGGTACAAAAGATTTGATGAATTGAAACATGACTAGATACAAATTACACAAATATAAAGAAATTAAAAACTTACTGATAAAATTTCTTCAACTTGACTGCATTCCATGGGTACTTGCTTGGTTTGCCCTCGAGATCTTCTAGCTCGTATGATCCGTTCAAGAGTGTGCGCGTTATTCGGTACGGACCCTCCCAAGTCGGGCCAAGTATGCCAATGGATTGCTCTGTCGCCCGCCGAAGTACGAGCTGGCCGATGGAGAATTGGCGAGCACGTACTTTGGTGTTGTAGTAGCGCTCTGACCTTTGTTTGTAGACCACATTCTTCTCGTCCGCTGTTAGTCTTCGCTCCTCTAGGAAGTCCAAATCGGAGAGTTGTGCATCGTTATTTAACTGCTCGTCATAATTTGCTACTCGAAAGGTGGCGACCTGCCCCTCTGCTGGTATGACAGCTTCGGTTCCGAACGCGAGCGCGAACGGTGTCTCACCTGTAGAATTCCTCGTGGTCGTCCAATATGCCCACAGAACCATGTGCAGCTCGTCTGCCCATTTTCCCTTCAATCCATCTAGCTTAGCTTTCAAGGTATGCTTGATGATTTTGTTGATTGCCTCTACTTGCCCATTTGATTGTGGATGATAGGGTGTTGAAATTTTTTTCTTGATGTTCCATTTTGAGCAGAACTCCAGCATGTCTTGACTCGTGAACTGACGTCCGTTGTCGGTCACTATCGCTCGTGGTAGGCCGAACCTACAAATTATATTCTTCCAAATGAAGCTTGTCATCTGGCCCGTTGTGATGGTCTTCAATGCCTTTGCTTCTGTCCATTTGGTGAAGTAATCGACTGCTACGACTACGAAAGTTACTCCCCCAGCAGCTGGTGGGAAAGGTCCGATGATGTCGATCCCCCACTTCGCGAAAGGCCACGAACTATACACCGAGATGAGCTCGTCTAGTGGTGAGTGAATGGCGGGAGCGAAGGCTTGACATCTCTTGCACGTCTGCGCGTAGTGGATTGCATCTTTCTTCAGCGTTGGCCAAAAGTAGCCTTGCCTTATGATCTTTAAAGCGAGCGCTTGCCCCCCTGTATGATTTCCACATACTCCGTCGTGGATTTCATACATGACGATCTTCGCTTCGTCTTCTCCGAGGCATTTCAATAAAGGCATTGAAAAACCCCATTTGTACAACTGGTCGCCAATAACAGTGTACCTTGATGACCTGAGCTACAGTCTGGTCGCCTTCACCTTGTCGTTCGGGAGCTCGCCGGTCTTGATGTACTTGGTGATAGGCGTCCTCCAGTCCTCGTCGCTGGTCGCTTCAATCTGCAAAATTTGTCCTCTGCTCACTGATGGGGAAGAAATCTTAGTGATGGTTGCTTCTGAAAATATTGCCTCCCCCTCTGAAGTAGCCAGCCGAGCTAAGGCATCTACTTGCGTATTGTCCTCCCTAGGGATTTGCTCGATGTGAAACTGATCGAATTGCTCGAGCAATCCTTTCACCAAGTCTTGATACTTCAACATTTGATCGCCGCGAGCCTCGTACTCGCCCGTTATTTGACATACCACTAGCTCAGAATCGGAAAAAAATTTCAGTTTTCTGGCGCCCACGGCCATAGCCATCCTGATTCCTGCGACCAAAGCCTCGTACTCTGCCTCGTTGTTCGTCGCCCGATATTCGAACTCGATCGCCGAAGCAAAAGTCTATCCGGCTGGACTGGTGAGGACGACTCCTGCCCCTGCTTTGGTGCTCGTCGAAGAGCCATCGACGAACAGTGACCAAGGAAGCTCGATTTCCTTGTCCAATTTCTCTGGGAAAGTGAGTTCCACAATGAATTCTGCCAGCACTTGTCCCTTGATTGCCGTTCTGGGCGAGTAGGTGAGCCCAAATTGCCCTATTTCCACCGACCATTTCAAAAGCCTTCCAGTGGTATCCGGACGATGAAGTGCTCGCCGAAGAGGAAAAATCGTGAGGACGACCACCTCGTGGTCGAACAGGTATTGCCTTAGTTTTCTAACGTTCATGACTAATGTGTACGCCAATTTTTCCATTGGAGTGTATCTCAACTCCGCCTCTCTCAGTGTCTGACTTACATAATAGATTGGAAGATGTGTGCTCCCCTCTGCTCGAACGAGCACTGAACTGATCGCACAGTCAGTGGCCGCCAAGTAGAGATACAAGATTTCTCCGGGGACTGGCTTAGATAGGACCTTCGGATCCGATAAATATTCTTTTAGCTTGCCGAAAGCTTTTTCACATTCGTCTGTCCATTCGAACCTCCCTTTTTTCAAAGAATCGAAAAAAGGTTTGCAACGATCACCCGTTCGTGCTATGAATCTGTTCAGCGATGCAATGCATCCTGTCAACCTCTGCACTTCTTTTACGTTTCTTGGGCTTTGCATATCGATGATTGCTTGAATTTTACTCGGATTCGCCTCGATGCCCCGCTGGCTAACCAAGTGCCCCAGAAATTTCCCGGAGCTAACTCCAAAACTGCATTTCTTTGGATTTAACTTCATGTTGTATTCTTTCAGAATATCGAATGTCAAGGAGAGGTGGTGTAGGTGATCTTCCTTTCGTAAACTTTTGACAACGATGTCGTCGATGTAGACCTCCACCATCTCGCCGATGTGTTGCTCAAACATCTTATTTACCAGTCTTTGGTATGTTGCCCCCGCGTTTTTCAAACCGAAAGGCATTCTTTTCCAACTGTACATGTCCGTTGCGGTCATGAAAGCAGTGTGTCACTGGTCGTCGGGATGCATAGCAATCTGATGGTACCCCGCGAAAGCGTCCATGAAAGTTAACATCTCGTGCCCCGCTGTATTGTCCACCAAATGATCGATGTGGGGCATCGGAAAGTGATCTTTGGGACAGGCATCGTTTAGATCTGTGAAGTCTATACACAATCTCCACGACCCGGTCGCCTTTTTGACGAGCACTGGATTGGCCAACCACTCAGGATCAGTTCCAGTTTTCTCAATTAATTTATTGTCGATTAATTTCTTGACTTCTACTGCCATAGCCGCATACTTATCGGGCCTAAATTTTCTTCGTTTTTGGGTGATGGGTCTTCTTGTTGGATCAATGTTTAACTTGTGGCAGACATGGCTTGTTTTGATACCTACCATGTCCTCATGCGACCATGCGAAAGCTCTGACGTTTTCTTTCAAAAATGCGATTATATCGGACCGCAAGTGTGCTGGTAAATTTGAACCTATGAATACCTCGAGTTCCGGACGAGCATCGTTTAATTTAATAGTTTCAAGGTCCTCCGCTGAAGTTGCCCGCTCTTTAGGCTCCTTCCAACGAGGATCCTCAATTCCGAATTTTGGCTCAAAGCCTAACCTAGGCTCCAGATCTGGAATGTTTTCTGGAACCTGGTCGTCGGGGACCTGGTCGCCTGAATCTATCTGCTCGTCGATCTCCATCTGGGTGTGGTCGTCCACTTCCATGGAGGCGTGTTCGTTCGCCTCTATTTGGTGGTCGTCGAGATGTCGACTACACTCCCCAACTTCGATCTTTCGGTACTTGCAAGGAAGACCTTCTAGGTAGTTTATTTGTTCTTTTTATTTTTGACACTCAATATACTGGCCAATCATAGGAGTTTCTTTAGAATGGCGCTTAGCAAAGCGGACGAGACACTCCCTCGCCCGAGTCTGGTCGCCCTTGACGGTTATAACACCCGCCGGGGTCGGAAACTTAATACAATAATAAAAAGTAGAAGCGGCCGCCTTGAACTCGTTGAAGAAAGGTCGGCCGAGGAACACATTGTAGGACGATGGCATGTCTACGATCAGGAAGTCGAGCTGCCGAGTATGGTGCATTTTTGGCTCTTTCGACGATGCCAACTCCAGGGAGAGTCTGATTTTTCCGATTGGAAGGTTGTGCGTGTCCCCGAACCCCACGATAATATCGTCGCAAGGCTCAATGTATTCTGCATATCCACCAAGGGCATCAAGAGTATGCTTGAAAAGGATGTTGGTGTAAGCCCCGGTGTCGACCATCATGCAATGGACGATGGTTCCCATGATTTTCCCCGTGATGACCAAAGCATCATTGTTTGGTTGCACCACGCTGTTCAGATCGTCATTTGTGAAAACGAGCTGGTGGGATGGGGGCTGCTCGGCGGCAGGAGCGATGCACACTTGATGTACGTTGTTGAGTGCTCGCATGTCACTCTGTTGTCGGCGAACAGACAGAGCTTTCCCGGACTGAGTTCCCCCTAGGGGGTCTTCCAAAACCAAACAACCTCCACCAACATTATCGATGTCGCCCGGTGGATTGTTCGGCATGGGGGGAGCCAGTTTCTGGCGGTTGAGCTGCTGGCGAAGGTCGTCGCTGTCGTCGCGACGCTTCTTGCCCCGGTTGTCGCCATTTCCTCCTCCAGACTTGATGAATTGGGCGAGCTTGCCCTCATTGTATAGCTTGAAGAGATTTCTCACCAAGTCTCGGCACCCATTGGTGTGGTGGCCGACAGAGTTGTGGTAGTTGCAAAACTTACTACCATCGAGATTTGCATCGCTCGTATGCATTGTCTTTGCTTGGGGGAGCAGATTTTTTCCCCTGATCGCATCGTAGATGCCCCTGGGATCAACGGTGAGGGCTTCCCTGAATTTGAGGATCTCAGGAGACTCCTCGAAAGGCCTGAAGTTTGATGGGCGAGCACAGCCGCCCTGAGTGGTCGCCTTTTTGGGCTGGGAAGACTCCCCAGTGTTAGAATTTTTCTTTGGCCAAACTCTTTTGGCCGCGTCCGGCTGCTCGTTAGCCTTAGCGGCGTCCATGATCTCTTCCATTTGGATGAAATTTCCTGCCCTACTGCGGAAATCCGCATAGGAAACGGGGAAAGAGGTATGCATAGATTCCCACAGCTTGGAACCTATTCTTAGTCCGGAGATAGCCGAGATTAGCTTTGTCTCGTCATTAACAGCTTCTCCGTCGATCACCAACCTATCGAAACGCTCGATAAAGTCCTTGCCCGATTCGGTTGGTGTTTGGCGAACGTTTGCCAAACGTTGCTTTGAGGCTGGGCGAGCAGCAATAGACCCAAAGTGAGTCAAGAATTGTTGCCCCAGCTCTAGGAAAGAGGTGATGGATCCGGCACCCAAGGTGGTGTACCAGCGATGAGCTCGATCTCCCAAGGTTAAGGAGAAGTTTCTGCATTGGGTGGCGTCCGTTGCCCCGATTGAGGCCATATAACTTGCATACTTAGAAAGATGCACCCTTGGGTCGGACGCCCCATCGTAAGCTGCCATAGAAGGCATTTGTATCTTCCTTTGAATGGGGGCGGTGAGAATCATAACACTCAAAGGTGGAGTGGGCAGAGTGACTGGTGGGGCAGTCCCTTGCTTTGCTGCGACCACCTCTGCTCGCAAGGTCTCCATCTCCAACTTCATTATTTTTTGAGTTTCGAGGAACTGGGCGAACTGCCTCTCCTCGGCTGTTTGTGGTCGGGGGACGACGACCTCGTCGCGTCGGCTCCCGCAAGAAGCGCCCGGGTGATCAACCTGATGTGATCGCCTGGGAGAACGCCTCTCTGAGTGATGGCTGTGGTAACTCTTTGACTGAGCTCGCCCACCACCTGGCCCTACTCGATCTAGGGCGGAGACCCTGTCTCCCTTTTTACCACCACGATCCTTGTGGTCGTTCCTGGCTGGTCGTCGCCCGATATCAAAGTGCAACGGGTGAGGAGCTTTGTGTGGGTCCTTGTCGCCTACTCGGTCGAAAACGGAGTTCCGAGCATATGAGTCTCCCGTATGACTGTTATGGGAGCGGACTGGTGCTTTGTTTCTCTCCCCGTCTTGGGGACGAACGGAGTAAGAGTGATAGGAACGGTTGTCCTCATCGTCATTTAACCTCGTTTTGGCCTTGCGAGCTCGGTCAAATTCCTGGTCTTTAGCCTTCTCGGCCTCTTCGACCTCGAGTAGCCTCCTCTTTTCCAGGAGGAAATCGGAGAATTCTTTCATATACTGGGGGTATTTCATGATGTCCCCCATGTCCAAGTTTGCAAAAGGGTTTAGCGGTGGAGCCACCGGCGCCGGAGGGTGCTCGTTCTACTACTTCTTTTCAATCTTGTGATGAATCAGATTCTGATGAAAGTGACATTGCCAGTAGCAAAGTAGGGAGTAGCCTTCAGCACTCTACTAGTGCAGTTGAAGACGACCTCCTACTTGCCAACAAGGCAATCATTGAAGTCAGTGACGAAAACATCATTTTAAGACAAGAAATCATTGATCTTAAGGAAGCTCAGTCTAAAGTAGATCCTAATATAACAGTCCTAAATGAACGCTTGCAAGAAGAGTTGAGTCAACTTAAAGACAAGTGTGCATTGACAGACAAGTTGTATCAAGACCTACTTAAGACACATGCTACTGAGAAACATGAATTCAATGTTTTAAAAAGCAAGTGCAAAAAGCTTGAAGAACGTAATAAGTTCTTAGAAACCGAGGTTGTCACTCTAGACCTTAAACTTACTGACCTGGTTAACTCTTCAAAGGTTAACCTTGAACTGTCAGATAGGTATAGGGCTCCTGCTGACAAGACAGGCATAGGTGCTGAGACATCAAGCTCGTCTACTCAAGTTCCTAAGAACCCTACTATTTTTATCTCAAGCTCTTTGACTAATGATAAAGGAAAAGGACCAATGATATACGATATTGATACTCCATCTAAAGGTACTGTACCAAAACAAGCTCGAGTTAACATTCCAATTACCAAAGGAGGTAAAAAGAATGGTAACAACAAGCCTGTTCAACCTAGAACTAATCTTCTAAGGACCACTAATCGTAGACGACCCAACCAGGTTAGATACGAGGATTGGTATCCCGAGGAGACGAGTACTAGACAAGTACAGACTAGACGATAAGAGTCTAGACCTCCTTTCATAAGGCAGTCTCAACTCTACTCGTCTAGACCTAGACAGGAAGGCCCAAAATATCGTACACAAGCAGTCCTATATCCTCCGCCTGAATCATATGATATCAAAGGAGAAGAAAGACCTAAACATGTCTATAAACCGTATGGACCTAATGCATATAAACCCTACTCTGACTATCATAGACAAGTGCCTGCTCAAGTAGAGATTAAGTCGAAAGGCTATCTCCAAAGAGTAGACCCGAACTCGACTGATAGGCCAGATAAGGACAACAAGGTCTTATTTTGCAACAAATATGGTCGAAAGCTTAGAAGATCAAACTTGTTCAGGACTCCAATGTACATTTGGATTCCATTGAACTCGACTAACCCCCCAGGACCCCAATAAACAAGGAGGGTACCTAAATTATGAAATACCATCTAATGCAGGGTCGACTCGATCTATACAAGAAGGGTGGCTCAATAGGAGAAACTTGGTACATAGACAGTGGTTGTTCGCACCACATGACTGGTACTAAGACACTTCTATCAAGCTACCATGAGCAAGAAGGACCAAAAGCGATATTTGGTGATAGCTCCACTGCTGTTACCAAAGGATTCGGTTACATTCGGAATGGAGACATAGAGATCCAAGATGTCTCATATGTTGAAGGCTTGAAATACAATTTACTCTCTGTTTCACAATTCTGTGATCGTGGATACAAGGTGCAGTTCAAAAGTCGCAAATGTGAAATCATTGACAAGAGGTCACACACAGTCTTACTGGTCGGCATAAGGCAAGGAAGTGTGTACATAGTGAACTAGAACAGTTGTCCGAGGGACACCTGCCTACTTACTAAGAATCCTAAAGAACTTGGCTGGCTCTGGCATAGACGCCTCTGTCATCTAAACTTTAAGGTTCTTAATAAGATAGCCAGAGACTACCTTGTGGAAGGTATTCCCAATGAAGTCTACTACAAGTCACATGTATGCACGTCCTGTCAGAAAGGTAAACAGGTAAAAGGTTCCTTTAAATCTATTCCATCCCTCTCAACAAGCAGAGTTCTCGAACTCCTACATATGGACCTACATGGCCCAATAACTCCTCCAACTTTGAATGGTAGACGGTACACACTTGTTGTGGTAGACGACTATTCTAAGTTCACTTGGGTAGTCTTCTTACACAAGAAGAGTGATACACAAACACTCCTACCTGGTCTGTTGAAGAAGATACAAGTTGAGAAGAATCAGTCCATTGTCAAGATCCGTAGTGATAAGGGTACTGAATTCATTAAGTGCTATATTAAAGAATTTTGTTCTAAGCGTGGCATCCAGCACCTTACTAGTGCAGCAAGGACACCACAACAAAATGGAGTAGCAGAACGAAGGAACAGAACTCTTAAGGAGGCCTGCAGGACCATGCTGACAGAGTATAATACTCCTCAGAAGTTTTGGGCAGAAGCTATCAATACTGCATGCCATTCCCAAAACAGAAGTGCTATCAATAAAGCACTAGGTAAGACGCCCTATGAGGTATGGAAAGGTAGAAAATCCAGAGTTTTATATTTCCATATATTTGGCTGTAAGTGTTTTATCCATAACAATGGGAAAAGCAAGTTGAATGCATTCGATGCTAAAGCAGACGAGGGGATATTCTTAGGATACTCCTCAACTAGCAAAGCATTCAGAGTATTCAACTACTCTACCCTATGTGTGGAAGAAACACCACATGTGGTTTTCGATGAATCTCAACAGGACTCGTCTGCCAACAAGATCAGTGAGAAAGTTACTGAGCTAACTATCGAATCTGACAAAGATTCAGAGGTATATGAATCCGTTCAAGCATACAATCCATTCATGAAAGCTCTCGAATCTGATGACAAGGAGAAGGTAAGTGCTCAAGGTAAGTCTACTAGACCAGTAGACATGCCTGCTCTAGTTGACTCATCTACTCCAGGTAAATCTGTTGATGATACAAATGATGTTGACATGCATGATGCTGTACATGATATAGATGATAGTGCTACTGTTAAGAATAGAAATACATGGAAATCTGCGCATAATACTGAAAATATCATTGGTGACTCTACTGTTGGTGTGAAGACTAGACGACAACTCTTTGAGTCGCAAGAACAACCTAGTCCATCTCTGTTTTGCTGGTGTTGTTTCCTCTCATCTATCGAGCCTAAGACCATTAATGAGGCACTGGCTGATAGTAATTGGATCATTGCTATGCAAGACGAGTTGAATCAGTTTGTTCGAAACGACGTCTGGGAACTTGTCGATAGACCGAAACATCATAATGTAGTTGTCACTCGATGGATTTTCAAGAATAAGAAAGATGAGAATGATTTAGTCGTTAGAAATAAGGCTAGACTAGTCGCCCGAGGCTATTCACAAGCTGAAGGCATAGACTATGATGAAACCTATGCTCCTGTTGCTAGATTAGAAGCCATTCGATTGTTCCTTGCATATGCTGCTCACATGAAATTTACTGTATATCAAATGGATGTTAAAAGTGCATTTCTTAACGGTATTCTTGCGGAAGAAGTGTATGTTGAACAACCCCCAGGTTTCGAAGTCAAAGGAGACCAGGTGTACAGATTAAAGAAAGCCTTATATGGACTAAAACAAGCTCCAAGAGCCTGGTACGATACTCGTTCTCAATTTCTGTTAGAAAATGGTTTTACTAAGGGCAAGGTAGATAGAACCTTGTTCAGAAGACAAGAAGGAAAAGACATTTTACTCGTCCAAATTTACGTAGATGACATCATTTTTGGGTCACCTAACAAAAAGCTGAGTGAAAGTTTCTCAACACTCATGCAAAGTAAATTTGAGATGTCTATGATGGGTGAAATGAATTACTTTCTTGGACTTCAAGTAAAACAGTCCCCAGAAGGGATTTTCATAAATCAAGCAAAGTATACTCGTAATCTACTAGACAAGTATGGTATTAAGACATGTAAATCTTCTGGAGTACCTATGCAACCTACCTACAGGATGGATCCAGACGAGAATGGTAAGTGTGCTGATCAAACTCATTACCGTGGTCTTATTGGTTCATTACTGTACTTGACTGCTAGTAGACCTGATATTGCATTTTCTGTTGGTGTATGTGCTCGTTTTCAAGCTAATCCAAAAGAGAGTCATATGGAAACCACTAAAAGGATTCTGAAATATTTGAAAGGAACCATCAATCGTGGTATATGGTATCCTTCAAATGATGATTTATCTCTAAGTGGCTACTCTGATTCTGATTTTGGTGGTTGTAGAATAGATAGAAAATCTACATCTGGCTCTTGTCAATTCTTAGGCTCAAAACTCATTTCATGGTTTTCGAAAAAGCAGACAAGTGTTGCTACCTCTACTACTGAAGCCGAGTACATGGCTGCTGGTAGTTGTTGTAGTCAATTATTATGGCTTATTCAACAGCTTAGAGATTATAATATTTGTGAATCAAATGTTCCTATTTTCTGTGATAGTAATAGTGCTATTGCCATTACACAAAATCCTGTTTTGCACACACGTTGTAAGCATGTTGATGTAAAACATCATTTTATACGTGATCATGTAGAAAAGAAGGATATTCGCATGGAAAAGATTCACACTGATTTTCAAAGAGCTGATATTTTCACAAAACCATTAGCTGAGGCCCGATTTCGTGAATTATGCATTAGTCTAGGACTAATTGATCTTGATCCTACTAGTATGTAGCAATGTACTAACTAGACAGGTACATTCCTAAGAAGAAAGGAGAAACAGACAAGTTACCACAAAAGCGCAGATCACTCGTCTACTCACCCAACAGACAGGTATACAAGGTCAGACAAGTTGACCAAACAACCCGATGAGGAAGCTGGTAAAGCTGAGGGTAATACTAAGGGAATAAACATTTAAGGGGGAATCTTTGATTTCTTAAAGAGCCTTATGTTGACTCTTAAGTTTGTTAACAGTCATCTTGTTTGAACCTTGAACATTGAGCTAGATTGATATTTACCTTACTTATTTTACTTGACTACATGTATTACGTCTAATCTGTAGTGCAAGAAAAGATAGGTTAAAATAGTCGTTTGATGTTCAAAGTAGACAAGCACAGTCGAAGGGGGAACTCGTCTGGTGCACGTCAGTCTACTCGTCTGTTCTAGATAGACTCGAACAGACAAGATAAGTGTTCTTATGATTTAAATACTCTAAGTGTTTAAACAATACGAATTAAGGATATATATGTAATTTGAGTAATGAAATTTTGAAAACCCGAAGAATTGGATTTATACACTCCGTTTAATGAGGTGTATATACCCAGTTCGCGCCAAAACTCTACTATGCTAGGTCAGATAAGTACACCCCATTTATCTACCAATAGAAGAGGCGGATTTCAAATTTTACAATACTAAATCACGTAATATTCTCGATTCCGTAAAACTGAATTTCAAAGGACTTTCATATCTGTCCATTTGATTAAATCTTTCAATCTCAACCATTGATTTCAACACTTAAGTCTTAACAAAACCCATACTACTCGTTCATAACTGCTCACAAGTTCAGAATTTCTTGATTTTCATAACATCTCAAGCATTCACACTCTTTCGAAATCTCTTGAGTTTGATAATCATTCTACTATGTCGATTGTTTCGATATTTGATGCGCGTACTAACATGCAAGCAAGGTTTGATCTCGGTAAGTACATCACCGAAGGAAGAGTGCATGTGGAGGGATCAGTGTTCTTCAAAGGAAATCACACTGATGACAATAAAGAAATTCTTATAAAATGCTTTAGATGCGGTTTGAGACCCTATTTGGAGGCATTTCCTGAAGTTGTGCTGGAAGAGGAAGTGTTAGAGTTTTATGCTACTGCCACTCGACAAGGCGACTCGATTGAAGCCTTTGTTGGAAGAAGGCGAGTGGAAATCACTCGTGAATTTTTGACTGAATTATTGAATTTACCGTCCGGATCGATAGATATCGAAAGATATGCTGAAGGCAGAGAGTTGAGATATCTAAGCATTTTCTGTGGAAAGCAGTTGAAGTTGAATCGTGATGGTAAAATTCCTGCTGTCAAGAAGAAGGAATTACTCGACAAATTCAAGACTCTACTTGACATCGCATCAAAGATGTTGCTAGGAGTCACTGGGAGTTTTGACTCTGTGACACTTCAGAAAACAAGGATAATGGTCGTGATTCATGATGGAATCACTGAAGGAAATTGGTCTAAATTCTTCTTGGATAGATTGATGTACTACAAGAAGTATGTTCAAGTCGACACCAGTTCAGTCAACTGGGTTGTGTCTGTGAATGTAAGCTTCGGAAACAAGCTAAGTGTCATCCTACCCCTCTTGTTGCCCAACAAGACTAGTTGGAGTAAGGGCAAGCCATTTCATCCTCTCAAGCATTATCTGAAGAAGGAGGCGCTAGCAAAGCAAGCTGCTAGAAGAGCTGCTGCTCCCAGAAAAGTCCAGATCAATCCTGATGATGCCATGATTGAAGCCGCCTCGTCTAGTTCTGAGGAAGACGAGTCGGAGAGCAGAAATTCTGAGGAAGCTGAGGCCGGAACTAGTGGTAGACTAGTTCAGTATGTGGAAGAGGAGGCAATGATTGAGGCTGCAGAAGATTCTGAGGAAACCCACTCAGACAAGGAGCCTGAGACGGAAGAGGAAGAGTTGCAAGTATATCGACTGGTGAGAGTCGAGTCGAGTCCTTCACCAGACAAGTCGACTGAAGAAAAGGTTGGTACTTCTTCTAGAACTTTGTCAATTCCTCTCTCTATCCCCGTCAAAACCAAGGCCAGATCACTTCGATCTCGTGCCAAAGCTATTCCCAAAACCTCATCAGTGTTGGCAGTGCAACCACTTCGAGCCAACATAACCCCACACACTACTATATTTGATACAGTTGATACTTCTACAACTGTCGAACCAAACCAAGCCACATCAAAGCCCCAAGAAACCACCATCCATATTCCCTCTACCACAACAGAAAATGTTGAACCCCCCAACCCATCTACTTCAGACAAGATACCAGTTGCCACTGCGACAACTGAGACAGGGACCCCACCTGCTCAGACCCCGTCTGATGTTAGATTTGATTCCCTCGTCTATTATCCGATGTGCTTAAGGGAGAAGAGTTTGCGTTTGAAGATGTCACACAATCTAAGGAAGATGCTACCATCAGTAGAGATCGACACATCTTCAGAATCATATGAGAAACTTCTAAGGATATGTACATGGTATGCATTGAAGACATCCCCGACAGAAGATCTGTTTGAAGTAATTCAAGGAATGGGTGGAATCTCCAATTTTCAAGATTGGGAGATGGAACAGAAGGAAAACAGTGGAGTCAAAGACCACTTAGAGTTGTTCCCACCTCATGCGTTGACAGCATTGGTGAAGAAAATGCTGAACATATCTGATGATATTTTGTCTTCAGAGGTCAGGTTTGATGTTGGTACTCAAACTGATCTACCGGAAGAAGAGTTGATAGCTGGAACTGTTGAAGCTGGTATTCAAACTTCAGAGCAGTCAGAAGATGAGTCTGAAAAGTCTACTGATGCTGATTCTTTCGACTTTGGAGTAGAAGACGATGAGTTTATGGATGCTGTGATGTTTACAGAAGATGAACTTGTTGAGAAAGTTCAAGAAGGAGTTGTCACTGGAGCTCAGTCGTCAACTCAAGGTTTTCCTGAAGGATATCTTACAGAGTTAAAGTCGGACTTGAAAGATGTTGTTCATTCTACTATTGAAGAGTTCTTGAATTCTAAAGTCAAGGACGTGCTAGTTGAGCAGAACCAATCACTTGTTGACTCCTCAAGAGAACTGATTGTAGGTGAGGTCAACAAAATGGACTCAACTTTCCGAGCAAAGTTGTATGCAGAAGTTGAAAGATTCTTACAGAAGCAAGTTGACTTTTCTGAGAAAAGATCTATCTCATTTGCTAGATCGTTGGCTGAAGAATCTGGCAAGATGGAACGTCTTTACCGTGTTAAGATTGAAATAGCTGATGAGCAAAGGCGAGAAGCACAAGATCAGTTGGTGCGTTCTCAAGCTATTCTTGCTGAGCTAACCAAGCAGAACACTCTACTGCGACAGACAGCTGTTCATTTCAAAGACGAGTTGGCCATTAACTCAAAGAAATTGGAGTTCACTGTTGATCGTCTAGACAAGATTAGTCAAGACAAGACGCATCAAAGACAGATAGAGTTAGCTTCAGAGGCTATGAAGGAAGCTATAAAAGAAGAAATGACTCATTTTACTAGTCTATTCACTCTTAAGGCAAGTGATGAAGCCAAAAAGGGGGAAGAGACAAGTAGAGTTGAAGAGAAGTCAAGTGCTGAACCGGAAATGAAGGAAGCTGCAACTGCTATACAAGATCTCAAAATTCCCAAGAGAGGAAGGTTAGTCAAGAAGGCAGATCTTGAACAAGCTAAGGATGAAGAACATAAGAGACTACTGAAAGGCAAAAGTGTTGCGTCTGTGGAAGTTGAGACTCAGACCAGACAAGTCAAGAGAAAACTCGTGATTGAAGGAAAGCAAGAAGAAGAAACTGAAGTCATGAAGAAGCAGAAGATAGATGATGATGATGAATCTAAGTATGCTTGCAAGAAGAAGCTGGGTAAGCATATTAGAAGACTGCTGAAGCTGAAAGCAAATCCAGATCTAGTAGAAGACGCATTCATTGACAACATCATTGATGATGAACATCGTAAAGATTGGTTCAAGGTCAAGTTGCAATGGGAGTTAGATCACTGGATTATTCGTAAATATGGAGAAGCTGATAGTTCTGAGGAACTTTATGTCATATTTGACAAATTTATGGAAGTTCAAGATAGGAAGCTGTGGAATCTGATCATGAAGATAGCTGCTGCTGTGAATTGTAATATTCTTGTTCCTATCTTTCCTAAATGGACTACTCCGATGTTAGGCTCAGGAAAGAGGATCGACTTCAACCATATCAAGAAATTTGAAGAAAATCTGCTGGATAAAGAGAAGATCGAGACTGAAGATCATATGTCAGTAATTCATAAGAGACTCCTAGATGCATTCTGTGTTCCAAATCCAGAAGGAGGTACTCTTTCAGATTAGTTTTTTGTTGTTTGCTTTGATTCATAGTTCTTATTTTTGATTTAGTATGTGTAATATCTACTGATCATATTTTGAATGAATGAAAAGATAAGTACTATTTTGATGTTTAAGACAAGATAACTACTTAACTAGTCTACTATTATGAAAAGATTCAAGTAGTTTTGGCTTCATCAAAAAGGGGGAAATTGGTGGGATATGAATCCTAAAACAAGTCCTAAATAATGATAAAAGATAAATATGAAGTTTTGATAAGCCAAAAGTAGACTTGAATATTTTCTAAGTGTTGACTGATCTAGTCTAGTTAAGAGAAGTCATCTTGAACAGATCAGTAGAGTTCACAAGACAAGTACTAGTTCACAAGACAAGTACTAGTTTTAAAAGACAAGTATTATTGAAAGATAAGTACGAATTATAAGTACTTCATATTTGTGTATATTAACTGATTAGTTTGTTATTGAGCTATGAATAATTGCTGTATAGAGCTCATAATTTTAAATGTAATAGATAGATTCTTTGTATAGTTTTCTAAGTTGACTAAGCTTTGTAACAAGAGCTTAATGTAATGTAATAGTCTTGTTAGGATTAGATGATAGGACTAGATTAGTTCTATGTTGTAATCTGAAGAAGTCTACTGCACAAGACAAGTAGAAGACGCAGTCTACTACTGAAGGACAAGACAGGTGCGCAACTTAAACAAGACAGGTCAACTTGAAGTTAGTTACAGAAGCGTGTTAAAGATAAAGATTGAAGAGTTAGTTGAGGAATAACTAATTAACTGAAGAAACGCGTGAAAGGATAAGAAGATTCAGTTGCAAGTTAGTTTTCAAGAAAAGTTAGTTACAACTAATTTAGTTCTTGATTTCTAGAGTCTATAAATACCTCAAGGTGTTTATTGTTCAAAGACTACTGAAAATACATAGACTGATACGACTACATAAAAAAGTATTATTGAAGAAAATACTCTCAGAGATTGAAGTTCAGAAAGTGAAGCTACACAAGACAAGTGAAGATCGAAGAAGGCTACTACTGAACGAAGAGAAGTTTTATTTTTGTTTTACTATTTCAAGTTGCTAGATACTTGTAAATCGCTAGTAAGATCGAAGAGGCACTTGGTAGTGTTGTCGAGAAGATCTAAGTCTTATTTCTTGGGACTTAAAGCTACAAGAACATATTACTCCATTGGACGAGTTAATAAGAATTTCACAACTGGGTTTGTGAGAGTGGATGTAGACAAGTTGTCGAACCACTATAAATCTCGTGTTTGATTTACTTTACTGTTTTGTTTGTTGTTTAATTGATTAATCTTTTACTTGTTAAACATACATAACTGAACAAGACAAGTTGAGTAAACACTGAAACAGAGTTCTCGAAATAAGTTGAGTATAAACTTTAATTGGGCTCATTGTTAATTTCGTATTCTGCACATTGTAATTCTGATATATCGAAAGATTTTTTTGAAAAGTCTATTCACCCCCCTCTAGACGTTTTCACTAGCTTACTCGTTATTAAACTCAACTTGGGACCAACAGTTCGAGAGATCCTCTGAGAAAATGGTGGCAGCTGCCTCGCAGCTCCGCCGATCATAATGATACTCTTAAGCTGGATTTATCGAGGGCTTACGAACCAAGCGACAATTAGAGCCCTACGAAGTATCCTACGTGAGGAAGATCCGAGTATATTTTTCCTCATGGAAACCAAAATGCTATGTACTCAAATGATTTCAATGAACATGAGATCCCTTCGCTTTCAAGGTTGCCTACCGGTTGACTGCAAGGGCAATGGAAACTCTCGAAGTAATGGTCTCTACTTACTGTGGAAAGACGATATATCCATCTCCCTAAAGAACTTCTCTCATAATCACATATCAGTGGAAATCACAGAAGAAAGTAAGGAAACTTGTAGGGGTCTACAGTTGGCCTAAAGGTGCAAACAAACAAAAAACTTGGTTCCTTCTTCGCCGTGTTCAGCCAGTAGTGGACTCCCCATGGCCATGCCTAAGAGACTTCAATGAGGTGCTCTGGTCATATGAGAAAATAGGTGGGCAACCAAGAAGAACAACACCCATGGAGGACTTTCGATCAACTGTCTCGGAGCTGAGTCTCCAGGACCTGGGCTTCAGGGGATAAATGTACACCTGGACTAATAGTGGAAGCGGAGAAAACAATGTCCAGGTTCGTCTTGATAGGGCTTTTCCCACGCCAACTTGGATGTTAAAATTTCCAATACATAAAATCACCCACAAAACCCGCATCCGATCTGATCACGCACCTATTACTCTTGACATCAATGATACTACTGAATATAAAAATGGCGCCGAAGATAGGATGGAGCATGATAAGTGCGAAGATGTGATCCGGTAGGGATGGGGCACTGGCCATTGGAATACCAGCTTTGTGAACCGCATAACAAGTTGTGGACCACAACTCAGCTTGTGGGGTCAAGACACCTTCGACAACAAAGGAAATAAAATCAAAGAGGTGAACAAGCGGCTAACCGAACTCCAGGATACACCACAAACCGAACTGGTCATCAAGGAAATTAAAGAGCCGGAGGAAACAATGGAAAATCTTCTGAAATTGGAGGAGATCGAAACACCTCCTTTTTCCACAAGAAGGCAGCCCAGAGAAGAGATTAGAACAAAATCAGACGTATCTTGAAAAGTGATGGTGAATGAGTAGTGGGAGACAAAGCTGTGGGGAAAGTCCTGAGAGATTACTTCATTGACCTCTTTTAGAGTTAACCATTCGTCGGTTGAACTCCTTTTTTTGTTAGATAGTGATCGTCGTCGTCACTACCTTGCAAGCATCTCTAAGAAAGAGTTCTTGTCTTTTAGAGTTAACCATTCGTCGGTTGAACTCCTTTCTTTGTTAGATAGTGATCGTCGTCGTCACTACCTTGCAAGCATCTCTAAGAAAGAGTTCTTGTCTTTTAGAGTTAACCATTCGTCGATTGAACTCCTTTCTTAGTTGGCTACGCAGAGCCTCGTCTAAAATTTCTAAAATTTTCCTAACACTTGATGGAATTTAAACTTGACATGTATTTAAACGATAACTAGATACAAACTATACAAATGTACGGAATTTAAAAACTTACTGATAATACTTCTTTAATTTGACCGCATTCCACGGGTATCTACTCGGCTTGCCTTCGAGGTCTTCTAACTCGTATGATCCGTTCAGGAGTGTGCACGTGATTCGGTACTGACCTTCACAAGTCGGGCCAAGTATGCCAATGGACTGCTCCGTCGCCGCCGAAGTACGAGCTGGCCGATAGTAAATTGGCGAGCACGTACTTTGGTGTTGTAGTAGCGTTCTGATCTTTGCTTGTAGACCACATTCTTCTCGTCCGCTGTTAGTCTTCGCTCTTCTAGGAAGTCCAAGTCGGAGAGTTGTGCATCGTTATTCAACTGCTCGTCATAGTTTGCCACTCGAAAAGTGGCGACCTGTCCCTCTACTGGTATGACAGCTTCGGTTCCGAACGCGAGCGCGAACGGAGTTTCACCTGTAGAATTCCTCGTGGTCGTCCGATATGCCCACATAACCATGTGCAGCTCTTCGGCCCATTTGCCCTTCAATCCATCCAGCTTTGCCTTTAGAGTATGCTTGATGATTTTGTTGATTGCTTCTACCTGACCGTTCGATTGTGGATGATAGGGTGTTGAAAAAAGTTTCTTGATTTTCCACTTTGAGCAGAATTCCAGCATGTCTTGACTTGTGAATTGTCGGCCGTTGTCCGTCACGATAGCTTGTGGTAGGCCAAACCTACAGATGATGTTTTTCCAGATGAAATTTGTCATTTGAGCCGAGGTGATGGTCTTCAGTGCCTTTGCCTCTGTCCATTTGGTGAAGTAATCGACTGCTACTACGATGAAAATTACTCCCCCTGCAGCTGGTGGGAAAGGTCCGATGATGTCGATCCCCCACTTCGCGAAAGGCCAAGAACTATACACCGAGGTGAGCTCATCTGGTGGTGAGTGTATGGCGGGAGCGAAGGCTTGACATCTCTTGCACGTCTGCGCGTAATGGATTGCGTCCTTTTTTAGGGTAGGCCAGAAGTAGCCCTGCCTCATGATCTTTAAAGCGAGTGCTTGCCCCCCTGTGTGATTTCACATACTCCATCGTGGATTTCATGCATGACGATCTTCACTTGATCATCTCCAAGGCATTTCAACAAAGGCATTGAAAAACCCCGTTTGTACAGCTGGTCGCCGAACACAGTGTACCATGCCGACCTGAGTTGTAGTCTGGTCGCCTTTACTTTGTCTTCCGGAAGCTCGCCGATCTTTATGTACTTGGTGATCGGGGTTCTCAAGTCCTCGTCGCTGGTCGCTTCAATCTGCAAAATTTGACTTCTGCTTACTGATGGGGAAGAAATCTTAGTGATGGTTGCTTCTGAAAATATTGCCTCCCCCTCTGAAGTGGCCAACCGAGTTAAAGCATCTGCTTGCGTATTATCCTCCCTAGGGATTTGCTCGATGTGAATCTGATCAAATTGCTCGAGCAATCCTTTCACCAAGTCTTGATATTTCAACATCTGGTCACCGCGAGCCTCGTACTCGCCCGTTATTTGACATACCACTAGCTGAGAGTCAAAAAAAAATTTCAGTTTTCTGGCGCCCACGGCCATAGCCATCTTGATTCCCGCGACCAGAGCCTCGTACTCTGCCTCGTTGTTTGTTGCCCGATACTCGAACTCGATCGCCGAAGCAAAAGTCTGTCCGGATGGGCTGGTGAGGACGATTCCTGCCCCTGCTTTGGTGCTCGTCGAAGAGCCATCGACGAACAGTGTCCAAGGAAGCTCGATTTCCTTGTCCAATTTATCCAGAAAAGTGAGTTCCATAATGAATTCTGCTAGCACTTGTCCCTTGATTGCCGTTTTGGGCGCGTAGGTGAGCTCAAATTGCCCGATTTCCACCGACCATTTCAAAAGTCTTCCAGTGGTATCCGGACGATGCAGTGCTTGCTGAAGAGGAAATGTCGTGAGGACGACCACCTCGTGGTCGAACAGGTACTGCCTCAGCTTTCTAACGCTCATGACCAAGACGTACGCCAATTTTTCCATCGGAGTGTATCTCAGCTCCGCATTTCTCAGTGATTGACTTACGTAGTAGATTGGTAGATGTGTGCTCCCCTCTGCTCGGACGAACACTGAACTAATCGCACAGTCAGTGGCCGCCAAGTAGAGATACAAAATTTTGCCGGGGACTAGCTTAGATAGGACCTTCGGATCCGATAGATATTCCTTCATCTTTTCGAAAGCTTTTTCACACTCGTCGGTCCATTCGAACCTCCCTTTTTTCAAAGCATCGAAAAAAGGTTTGCAACGATCGCCCGTTCGTGCAATGAATCTGTTTAGTGATGCTAGGCATCTTGTCAGCCTCTGTACTTCTTTTACGTTCCTTGGGCTTTGCATGTCGATGACTGCTTGAATTTTACTCGGATTCGCCTCAATGCCCCGCTGGCTAACCAAGTGCCCCAGAAATTTCCCGGAGCTAACTCCAAAACTGCATTTTTTCGGGTTTAGCTTCATGTTGTACTCCTTCAGAATATCGAATGTCATGGCAAGGTGGTGTAGGTGATCCTCTTTCCGTAAGCTTTTGACAACGATGTCGTCGATGTAGACCTCCACCATCTCACTGATGTGTTTCTCAAACATCTTATTCACCAGCCTTTGGTACGTTGCCCCCGCGTTTTTCAAACCGAAAGGCATTCTTTTCCAACTGTACATGTCGGTTGCTGTCATGAAAGCCGTATGTCGCTGGTCGTCAGGATGCATTGCAATCTGATGGTATCCCATGAAAGCGTCCATGAAAGTTAACATCTCGTGCCCCGCTGTATTATCTACCAGGTGATCGATGTGGGGCATCAGAAAGTGAACTTTTGGGACAGGCATCGTTTAGATCTGTGAAGTCTATACACAATCTCCACGACCCGGTCATTTTCTTGACGAGCACTGGATTTGCCAACCACTCAGGATCAGTTCCAGTTTTCTCGATTAGTTTGTTGTCGATCAATTTCTTGACTTTGACCGCCATAGCCGCATACTTATCTGGCCCAAATTTTCTTCATTTTTGGGTGATGGGTCTTCTTGTTGGATCAATATTCAACCTGTGGCAGGCATGGTTCGTATCGATGCCCACCATATCCTCGTGCGACCAGGCGAAAGCTCCGATGTTTTCTTTCAAAAATGCGACCATGTCTGATCGCAATTGCACTGGTAAATTTAAACCTATGAATACCTCGAGTTCCGGACGAGCTTCGTTTAAATGAATGGTTTCAAGGTCCTCCGCCGGAGTTGCCCGCTCTTTAGGCTCCTTCCAACGAGGATCCTCGATTCCGAACTCTGGCTCAAAGCCTAACCTAGGTTCCAGATCTGGAAAATTTTCTGGAACCTGGTCGTCGGGGATTTGATCGCCCGAACCTGCCTACTCGTCAATCTCCATTGGGGTGTGGTTGTCCACTTCCATGGAGGTGTGCTCGTTCACCTCCACTAGGTGGTCGTCGAAACGTCGACTGGAAACCCCAACTTCAATTTTTTGATATTTGCTGGGAAAACCCTCCAAGTAGTTCATTTGTTCCTTTTGTTTTTTACACTCAATATACTGGCCAATCATAGTAGTTGTTTTAGAATGACGCTTAGCAAAACGGACGAGACACTCCCTCGCCCGCATCTGGTCGCCCTTGATGGTTATAACTCCCGTCGGGGTCGGAAACTTAACGCAGTAAAAGTAAGTTGAAGCGGCCGCCTTGAACTCGTCGAAGAAAGGTCGGCCGAGGAAAACATTATATGAGGACGGCATGTCGACGATCATGAAGTCGAGCTGCCTGGTAAGATGCATTGCTGGCTCTTTCGTTGACGCCAGTGATTAGTGTGAAAATTTCTTGAAATTCATGTGTTTATTTTACATAATTTTGAGGGTTTTGTTGCATTATTCACACTAAATTGACTAATTGCACATGAAATGAGAATGGTATGTGTTTTGCTATTTTTTAGGTAAATTGAACTTATTTGGAAGCAAAATACGTATCTGAGAATTTATGGAAACAAGAAGATAATTGCACCATTGGATGCGTCTCGAAAACATGAGTGGAATGAAAAAAAGAATCAAGTCAATCGGAGGTCGGGAGATCAAGATATGATCAAAACAAGAAAGTGTGAAACTGTAACAGATTCCACTCGGGCCGCCGAGTCAACCCACTCGGTTGACCGAGTGAAATCTGCTTCCAGGTCAGTTTCTGGACTTCCATCTCACTCGGTTGATCGTTTGAGGTCACTCGGTCGACCGTTTGAGCCCGTTTCTGCGAGGAAATTCGAGAATTTTAAAGGATTTCAAGGGCCTAAGTGCAAATTTCGTCTCCAACACTCTTCCTAGCTATAAATACCTCCCCAAATCAGATTATTGGAAGGTTTTGCCTCACTTCTACACACTCAAGCCCTAGTTCATTTTCCTCCAACATGTGAGAAATAGAAGAACAATTAGCTTAGGTTTGAGGAGCTTATCTCCTCAAACACACTCTTCATTTTATCCTTTCTTAGTTTAGAATCATTTTGGTATTTTATTTTCATGTAAGAATGGAGAAATTACAAGACTGTCAAGGTGATATTTTTCTTTTATTTAAACTTTGTTTGATAAATATCTTGTTTATTTCTATTTATTTTGGTGTTTTAGCCATGGGTGTTTCTCAAAACACCATGGGCTAAGTTTATTTATGCTTTGGGTGTTCTAAAACCATGTGAATATTAGGTTTGGAAGTGTTTGAGCTTTGTTAATTTTGATATTAGGTTTATTGCTTCTTTTATTGGGTATTGTTGGTACTTTGTATGCTAACTTCTATTAATCCATATTTAGATGCATGTTTAGCGTAGACGAGAGTTACATGGACATTTTATATTTATGGTGTGAGTTGTTGGTATGCGAATGTGATAGTTATACTTTTAATTCGTCGAGAGAGAGTTAATTGTATTAGAACCCCATTAAAGGACATTAATTACTTGAATGGTTGTTTGAGTAGTTGGTGAGGATTAGGACGAAAACCTTATTACCGGGTTTGGGAACAGCTTTTTTAGATTTAAGGCTATATTACCCGAAGGGAAATGGTTGTCATCCTAGCATTTAGGTGCTCTTAGCAAAACTTAATTGAAGCAATAACAAAGTAAAAATAATTCATCTCCATTTCACTAGGTAGAGAACACCCGAAGCATTCTCTCACCCTTGCACTTCTTCGAATTATATTCATAGTTGTTCTTTGTTTTAATTGTCAATTTCTTGCTTTGATAATAATTTTCCTTCTCAAGTTGTGTCAATTTCTCTTATTAGTAATTTGCTTACTTTTAATAGTATAAATTATTTGTTAGTTTTTAGGTTGGAATTTGATTTAATTTCTTGCATTTTGGTAGTAAGTTAGTTTAATTTTAGAAATCCAAAAACTCGAAACCGTAGTTACATTAGTTATTACGACACATAACTCTAGGGATCCATTGCACAAACCCACCTCCTAGGTCGATACTACTTGGTCGAATACTTCTATTACTACTACGAACCGTTATGCTTGAGGGGAAGTAGTGAGTCAAAATATAGTGACCAAAAATTCGTTCAAATCAATGGCGCCGCTGCCGGGGAGGTGACGGAATGCTATAAGTGGGACTTAGAGTTAGTTGATGTTGGTCCCAAGTTGAGTTAAGATTGAGTAAGCTAAGAAAGTCTAGAGGGGAGGGGTGAATAGACTTTCAAAAATCTTTCAAAATATCAGAGTTTATAATGCGGAATAGTGTTCTGAATAGTACTGTTCTTACTGAGTCAGATCAGTACTTCCAGTTTTAGTTTTATACTCAACTTTTAATCAGATCTTTACTTAGTAAATTCTACTGTTCTTGGTTAAACAAATATCAAACAAATATCAAACAGAAAATAAAGAACACATAATTTTATAGTGGTTCGACCAATAAGTCTACATCCACTCTCCCAATCCCAGTTGTGATGTTTTATTACTCTTCCTTGAGTTTCTTGTGGCTTAAAGTCCCAAGATTAAGACTTTGATATTTTCGATTACACTCCCAAGTGTATCTTCGATCTACTAGTAATTTCACAAGTAACTAGCACACTTGTTTACAAAACACAAACTTAAAACTGAAAAGTAAAACTTCTCTTTGAGTAGCCTTTGATTTCTTCTCTTCAATTCAGTGGCTTCTCCTTAGTTCGATTTCCTTAACTCTGTGAGTTCTTGCTTGTATACTTGCTCTTGAATTCTCTAAGATCAGTAATTGTTTATAGTCTTCAGCAGTAGGAGATCATACAGTATTTATAGAACTTAGTATGACAGTTAGCAGTTTGTGAACTAACTCTCAACTAACTCTAAAACTGTTTTTGTAACTTCCTTTTTGTAACCGACTTTGTAACTTCTTTCTTATTCCAAGTCAGCATATCTTCAATATATCTTCAGTTACTCTTTAAATAAGCTATCCAAACTTATTCTTCAAATTCACCAACTCAGCACAGTAACTTACTGTTCTGATTTTTACTGTTCTGAGCCAGTCAGCACAGTTCTCAAAACTGTTCTGCACTTCTCCAGAATTCTTCTAAGCTTCTCTTCAACTCTTCTTTGAAGTCTTCTTATTCTGAAGTAGTATTCATTAGTCTTCTGATCTTCTTCTAATCTAGTGTTCTAAACTACTGTTCTGAACTTTTACAATGCTGAATACAATAAAATACAACTTTACATATATAAAACCTATCTATACACCAACTGAACTATATACTGTACAGAAGAGTATATCAAAGTCCTATACTATAAGCTGTCTATACAATACAAAACATCAGCTTAGTTCCTAACAGTTCATATATCAGATCAGTAAACACACTAAGATCAGTAACTCAGTTTTCAATATCTCATTAAGATCAGTAAACTTATTTCATATGACTTAGTTAAGATGACTTAGAACCACATATATTACTAACTTTAAGTTGCTTTAGGCCATCAAAACATACAATCATCAATTAGAACATTGTTTCAAGGATTCATATCCCAACAATTTCCCCCTTTTTGATGAAGCCAAAACTACTTAAATGTTAATAAATCAGTAGTTAAGTATGTAGTCTATCATAACAGTTCATCAATTCAAAATTCCAGATTCATATTCATAATCATATTTAGATCAGATAATGCACATATTACACATACTAACAAAATATGAAATAAACAGAAAATATAAAGATTAAGGTTAGAAATGTTATCTTGTGAGCTTGTCCTTCATCTTCTTTCTTTAGATTCAGATTCTGAATGCAACATAAAACCTTGCTTTGATATCCATCATATGTTGATGATCAGTGATACCTTCATCTCTAATGATCTCAGCAATTATGTTACTAATCTCTTTGTAATCAGGTTCTCCATTCTCAAGTCTTGGAGGTTCCCAAATTGGTTCTTCAAGACATAATATCTTTGTTTCAGCACGAGCAATAACTTTTGATATATCTTCCCAAAAATCTCTATCTATGTTCAACATGAACTCTTCAAAATCAGCAAATTCAGCTTCTTTGTTCAGATGATCACCAAACTTCTTCACAATGAAGTTTGCAATCTGCCACTTCTTCTTCAGATTTTTCCAGTAATCCATATTTTCAGTTAGAACTATAAAATCAACAAAATTCTCATCTTGAAATTTTTTATCAAACTCTTTTCCTTCAGCTTTTCTCTGAGCTTTCATTTTTCTTCTCAAAGCTGCAACTCTATTATCAAATCTCGTTCTTAAAAACTTAACATCCTTATCTTTCTTCTTTTTCAACTCTGCTTCTTCAGCTTTTTTTTCTTTCATCAATTTGCTTCTGGATCTGGTAATTCTACCAGTCTCTTCTTCTTGTTCTTCTTCATCAGACAAGATTAATTTCCTTTTCTTCTGAATAGAACTTTCAGGAACATCAGTCTTTTTTTTCTCAACAATTTCTTGACTTTGTTTCTGTTGTTTCCTAAGCTTGATTTTCTCATTCAAACTGGCAATTTCTTCTTTCAATTCATCTTGACTCACAACTAGTTGAGCTTGTTGTGATTGAGTTTGCTCCATTACTCTACTTATCCTGTCTTCCCCCTTTTTGGCTTCATCATGCCACTCTTTCAAGGGAGTCATGTGTTGCTCCAACTTTGCATGCAACACCTGAGATAGGTTCTTTTCTTGAAGTCTATGGAGATCATAAATTTTAGTCATTGTATGCTCCATAACTCTTTCAACTGAATTTTCTGAATGCATCTTATTCATTCTTTCAGTAGCTTCTTGGAACATTCTCACAACAGCTTCCAACTTGGTTTGAAGCTCTTCATTCTGCTTTCTCAACAATTCAAAGCTAGAATTATCAGATTCCTTTTCAACAGGAACTGTTCTGATCTGTTCCTGCACATCTTCAGGAATGACAGGTTCGGTAGACTGAAATGGCATGCTTTCCAGTTCATCAGCATTCAAATCTTGATTTTCAAAAACTTCTGTCTCTTCAAGTACAACAGTGTTCTCAAACACCTCTGTTGTATTGTCACCAGCTTCATCAACTTCCATAACATTCTCTTCAACAACTTTCTCAACTTCATCAACAATCCTTTCTTCACTTTCCATAACAATATCGGCATTTTCATCTGCAGCAGTAGTGGCAACATTTTTCACATAATACTTAAATCCTGTCAACCTTTCAACAAGTTGCACCACTGATTCTGGGGTTAATAACTCAAGAAATGAGTTAACATCAGCTGCAAGCATCTTCTCTGCTTCCCAATCATCAAAGATTGAAGCACCACCCATACCTTCCATAACATCTAGATTCTCTTTAAGAGTACTTCTCTTAAGATACACCCATGTGCCAATCCTAAGAAGTTTCTCAAACACAACTGAGCTTTCATCTAAACCAGGAAACTGCTTCAACAGAGCCAATCTCAAATTTATCCTAATTCGATCTTCTTTATCACAGATAGGATATTCCATTAAACCAGCAGGTTTAGGAGCTAAATAATCAGGTTCAGGGGATGATGAAATGTCAATTGGTACAGAAGAAGGCTCAAATTCATGTTCAGTAGAGTGATCATGAACTTGTGTAGGTGAATGATGTGGAGTGGGTTGGTTTTGATGACTTGAAACAGGAGTGTTCTGAGGAGATGAATGGGGAGTGTTCTGAGAAATTGGAAAATAGTGAGCTGATTCTCCAGAACATGATGGTTGGTGGTCAATGGGATCTGTTGGGCTTGGATCAGAATTTGAAGGGGTAGGAGAAGAATCAACAAGCTTCCTCCTAGGTCTAGAAGCACTTCTTTCCTTGGTTCTTTTATGTAAAACAACAACACTTGAATTACTAACCTCTTGTTCTTCAGAGCTTTCGTGCACCACAGTCTCAATAAAACGGACTGTTTGTTCTGAGGCAGCTGTATCAGACCTTCCTCTTCTTGGTCTAGTACTGCTCGGATCATGCCTCGCTTTCGATCTTATCTCTGGTTGATTATCATCAGATCGATACATTGAAGCACCAGACTCTTGAGCTTCAGGTTCTTGAGGTTGCACCAAAGGATGTTCTTGTTCAAATCGAACAGGCTCCTTTTTCATCAAGAATTTTCCATGATGGAATTTCTTGGGATTACTCCAGTACGCCTTCTTGACAACTAACTGAGGTAACAAAATACTCATCTTGTTTCCGAACCCTAACTTCGATTTAATCGAAAATTCCATTGTATCCTCATCGAACAAGACCTTTTCTTTCTCACTTATTAATCTTTCTAAGAAAAACCCTTGCCAATCACCTTGCACTCTATCAATGATTGCTGCCATGATTCGGATTTTCAGATTTGTTAGAGCATCCTGACTGTGATGTTGACCTAACAAGCATTTTCCAGCTATGTCCATTAGAAATTGAAGACCAGTAGGAAGCACATCTTTCTTAAGATGGCTTAGAGACTCTGGTTCTTCACCTGACCATCTGCCTACACATTCTTTCTCTTCTCCTGCTTTGTAGGTCAGAATATCCACTGGGCCTTGAGGTAAATCCAGCATGACTTCAAGGATTTCCCTGGTAATCGAGACCTTGTGCCCTGAGAGCATTGAATGGACACCATTGTTATCACCTTCAAGCTGCAAATAGAATTCCATAGCTTCTGGTTCAAATACATTGATCGGAGATGATTCAAGATACTTCCTCAGCCCGCATTCTTCGCACATTGTCAGAATAGCTTGGTTTTCTGCACTATGTCGGCCATTGAAGTATACTGCATTTTCCACAAAAATGCCCTTTTCTCGAAGCCAAAAATCAGAATCAAATGTACCTGCGACTTCGTTAGATTCACTTATAATATTGATAATCGCCATTGTAGGGTTTTGTAGAAGATAGATTATTGAGATTTTGCAGTAAATTTTGAGTTATGAATTTTCCAGAAATGAACTCGTAAGGAAGATGAAGATGAAAAGTGATCGTGTTTGACAAATTCAAAACCAATATAGGGCTAGGATTGAATTTGTTTATCACAAAGAATGGTTGAGATTAAGTCTCGAAATTCGTGTTAAAAGAATTGTTCATATTCTAGTACCATTCTTAATTTTGGAGCCAATTTGTGTTTGATAAATACACCACAGTAATTAGGTTAAAAATAGAGGAGTGTACTAATCTTCTCTATTAGTAATCTAAAATTGAGTTGTTTTTTACTTAGAGTATTCTAAGACAAAATACTGTTCTGATGCATATCAGCACAATAGTTTCCAAAAATATTTCATTTCATTCTCTTACTTGTATATAAAGAAAATGTACTTATCTGGATCAGCTGAGTACTGTGATCAGCTGAGTAAACCTTTTTCAGACAACAGATCAGTAGATGGGTCAGCACAGTAGTGTTCAGATCAGTACCCAATTTTCCTGATTTCACCTTTTTGATATCAGCACAGTAATCCTCAGATCAGTACTGTGACAGATCAGTTCTATTCTGTAGACAGATTAGTAGTAATCAAATCTTTCTGTAGACAGTTTAATCAGTAGTCAGATTAGTTCTGTAGAATAATTGAATTTTAATCAGATCAGTACTGTAGACAAAGAAACTTTGTAATCCGAACAGTTCTGTAGACAAGTCAATTTATTAATCAGAATAGATATGTAGACTGATATGGCCTGTAATCAGATCAGATTTGTAGACTTTTCAAATCTGTAATCAGATCAGTTCCCCCTTCAGTGGAGAATTCCTCTTCTGTGCCTCCTTCATCAGGATCCATTCTGTATGTAGGTTGCATGGGCACACCAACTGTCTTACAGGTTTTAATACCAAATTTGTCTAGCAAATTCTTAGTATATTTTGCTTGATTTATAAAGATTCCTTCTGGAGTTTGTTTTACTTGAAGACCAAGAAAATATGTCATTTCTCTCATCATTGACATTTCAAATTTACTTTGCATGAGTGTAGAAAAGCTTTCACTCAAGGTTTTGTTGGGTGATCCAAAGATAATATCATCCACATAAATTTGAACAAGTAATATATCATTACCTTCTTGTCTTCGAAACAAAGTTCTATCAACCTTGCCTTTTGTAAAACCATTTTCAAGTAAGAATAGAGAAAGTGTATCATACCAGGCTCTTGGGGCTTGTTTCAGTCCATAGAGTGCTTTCTTTAACCTGTATACTTGGTGACTATTCACTTCAAAACCAGGTGGTTGTTCCACATAAACTTCTTCAACAAGTATACCATTCAAAAATGCACTTTTCACATCCATTTGATACACAGTGAATTTCATATGTGCAGCATAAGCAAGAAACAATCTTATAGCTTCTAGTCTAGCTACAGGAGCAAAAGTTTCATCACAATCAATACCCTCAGCTTGAGAGTAGCCCTGAGCAACTAATCTAGCTTTATTTCTAACTACAAGATCATTTTCATCCTTTTTATTCTTGAAAATCCACTTAGTGCCTACAACATTATGATTACTAGGTCTATCAACAAGTTCCCAAACTTCATTTCTAGTGAACTGATTAAGTTCTTCTTGCATGGCTATAATCCAGTTACTATCACTTAAAGCTTCATTCACAGTTTTAGGCTCAATAGAGGATAGAAAACAACACCAGCAAAATAGAGACTTACTAGGTTCTTCCTGGGAATCAAACAATTGTTTTCTAGTTTTAACACCTTTACTGGAATCACCTAGAATCAGATCAGTAGAATGAGCAGACTTCCATGTCCTTCTATTCTTAACAGAAATACTATCATCATTTATGTCATGCAGATCAGTATCATTGTTTTGCATTAAATCAGCAGGTTTGTTCATAGGGGAGCAGTCATTCAATTCTGGCATAACAGAAGTTTTAGATGACTTACCTTTGTCTTTTACCTTTTCATTTTCAGAATCTTGATCTAGGACATTCAGGAAAGGATTATATGCTTGCACAGATTCATATATTTCTGCATCATCATCCTCATTGTTGGTTTGGAGTTGTAGTTTGTCAATTTTCTTACTGAGCTGATGATCAACAGAGTCCTGCACAATCTCATCAAAGACTACATGGGGTGTTTCTTCCACACATAGGGTAGAGTAATTAAACACTCTAAATGCTTTGCTTACTGAAGAGTATCCTAAGAATATCCCTTCATCAGCTTTTGCATCAAAGGCATTTAGCTTACTTTTGCCATTGTTATGGATGAAACACTTACATCCAAAGATATGAAAATAAGAAACTCTAGGTTTTCTGCCTTTCCATACCTCATAAGGTGTTTTACCATGCACCTTATTAAGAGCACTTCGGTTTTGGGAGTGGCAAGCTGTATTAATGGCTTCAGCCCAAAACTTCTGAGGTGTGTTGAATTCTGCAATCATTGCTCTGCAAGCTTCTTTTTGTGTTCTGTTTCTCCTTTCTGCAACACCATTTTGTTCAGGGGTTCTGGCTGCACTTGTCAAATGCTGTATGCCAGACTTAGAACAGTAGTTAGAGATGTAACAGTTAATAAACTCAGTCCCCTTGTCACTTCTTATCTTGACAATGGGTTGACCCTTTTCAACCTGCAACCTCTTTAATAGATCTGGAAGTAGTGTTTGTGTATCACTCTTTTTGTGTAGAAAGACTACCCAAGTAAACTTAGAGTAATCATCTACTACAACCAGAGTATACCTTCTTCCATTCAATGTAGGAGGTTTGATAGGACCATGAAGATCCACATGCAAGAGTTCTAAAACTCTGCTTGTTGAAAGAGTTGGAATGGACTTAAATGAAACCTTTACCTGTTTACCTTTTTGACAGGAGTCACACATTTGTGATTTGGAATAGATTTCATTGGGAATGCCCTCAACAAGATGTTCTCTAGCAATCTTGTTGATTATCTTAAAGTTCAGGTGGCAGAGGCGTTTATGCCAGAGCCAACTGTTTTCTTTAGGACTCTTAGTAATAAGACAAGCATTCTTAGGACAACTATTCCAATTCACAATGTATACACTTCCTTGTCTTTTGCCAACAAGTAGAACATTGTGAGTCCTTTTGTCTATTATTTCACATCTTCTGGTTTTGAACTGAACTTTGTATCCCCTGTCACAGAATTGAGATACAGATAACAAATTATATTTCAAACCTTCAACATAGGAGACATCTTGGATTTCAACATCTCCATTCTTGATGAATCCAAATCCTTTTGTGATTGCCATGGAGCTGTCTCCAAAGATGACTTTTGGTCCTTCCTTCTCATGATAGTCAGTAAGCAAGGCCTTGGTACCAGTCATGTGGTGTGAACATCCACTGTCTATGTACCAGGTCTCACCAACTGAACCACCTTTCTTGTATAGGTCCAGTCGATCCTGCAAGGTAGTGATCTTAATAATTTAGGTACCCTAGTTTATTGGGGTCCTTGGGGGTTAGTAGTGAGAGGTACCCAGATAAACATTGAGGATTTGAATAGATGGGACCTCTTCAGTTTCCTTCCATATTTATCACAAAATAGTACTTTATTAACCATTTCAGAATTATCAGCAGACTTAGGATCTATTTTTCTGAGATAGCCTTTCCTTGGTTTTATCCCTTTTTTAGTAAGATCAGTATGTCTGTAATAGTTTGAATATGGTCTAGAAGCATGTGGACCATACGGCTTATAGATGCATTTTGGTCTTTCCTCTCCAATGGTATCATAAGATAAAGGTGGAGGATAAAGAACAGGTTTGTTATGATAATGAGGCACAAATCTCCTAGGTTTAGTTGAATACAGCTGAGACTGCCTTATAAAAGGAGGTCTAGGCTGTTCCCAACTTGCCTGTGCTTGTCTTGACCCACTGTTCTGAGTTTGTCTCTTCTGATACCAGGACTGATCTATTCTGGTCAGAGGAGTATAACTCTTCTGGTATGGTCTTGACTGTACTGGTCTTAATACATTCTTCATTTTACCATTCTTGGTAGTAGGAGGGATGTATTTAGACCGTACTTTAGGTTTTGGATCATTATCATAAGTCATAGGTTCTTTTCCTTTATCTAGTTGCAAAGAACTTGAACTAGCTCCATTAGTGTTCTTAAAGCCTGAAGTAGAGGAACTAGGCAGATCAGTACCTATTCCACTTTTATCATTTGGAGCTCTATATCTGTCTGAGATTGTTTGATTCATCTTGGTAGAGTTAATCATCCCAGATAGCTTTCGATCTAGGCTCACTACTTCAGATTCTAAGAATCTATTGCGCTCTTCAAGTTTTTCACATTTAATCTTTAAATCATTGAATTCATTAGTCTCTTTGGCTTGGGTTTTAAGCATACCCTGATATAGTTTATCAATGGATGCATACTTTTCTTGGAGTTGAGACAACTCTTCTGATAGTCGTGCATTTTGAGAAACTACATTAGGATCCACTTTCAACTGAGCTTCTTTCAGATTAATGATTTGTTGTTTTAAAGATATATTCTCATCACTAATTTCAATGAATGCTTTGTTAGCTTGTAGAAGGTCTTCTTCAGTCACTCCTTGGGAATGATGAAGACTACTTCCTACACTACTATCAGCAGTGTCACATAGATCAGTGTCAGAATTTTTGCAAGATTGAAAAGAGTTAGCAGATGATACCTCATCATTTATTTTCGCCATCATTACCAGTCCATCATCTGCTATGAAGGCTTCATTCTCATTGCTAGAGGGGTATTCAGATGAAGACGATGGCAACTCTTCTGATTCCGAATCAGATTCATTGTATGCCATCTGATGCGGCCTAAAAATGTCACTTCATAAGGAGTCGACACGTGTATAAAAGATAAGATCAGGGTGGAAGGATTGGATTATCTAATACTCTTTGGATAAGAAATCCCCTCTGGAGGTCCCTCCGGAGAGAACTCCGTCTGGAGAGGAGCATCAGAAAGAAGTAGTCTTAACGTACAGTTGTGGACCATGAATGTAGGGGACTGCCGCCATTTTCGGCTCAGACTGGATAAAAGATAAGCCTTATCCTCCTTTATCTTGGGAACCAAGTCAAATGAGAAGGAATACGGCCGAGTCTTCGGGAAGTGGAGGAAAGAGAAGGCCTCGTCCACTCCGTAGGACCGAGTCTTATGGGCAGTTCCAAAAAGGGAGGAAGACTTGACTTCCTCTTTTGAAAGTATCTCTATAAATAGGTAAAATCGAGGAGATTTCCAGGTTAGACACTCATATACTACACACTTACTATACTGAATACGAGATACCCTTCGAAAATCTTTTGAGAACTATTTTTATACATCAAGGATCTTGAGATCCTTGGAAGAGATTGATAAGCCCTATACTGACTTAGGCATCGGAGTGTCCACGCCGGACTCCCCTCCGGCGTGTTCTTTGCAGGTTCTTGAAGGTTTTGAGCGAAGGCAGCACACTCGAAGCAATTATACGTGTTCGAAGAACAGGACGTTTAATCCCGAGGATACATAATCCTCTCGTGCAAATTTTGGCACATCAACTGGCGCCGTCTGTGGGAAAGAGTTAAAAGATTTTCTCACGAATTTCTACCTGTTCGAGCAAATGGGTGGCGGAGACAAAACATCTACTTCTGGAAAGAAGAATCTTCCAGGGGGGAATTCCCCTTTGCCGACTGATCCCCCACCAATGGGAGGCCGGGGAAAAAACCCAATCCATACTCCTTCTGGATCAAATCAGCCATTGGCACCCACTCCAGGATTGGGTGATGAAAATCATCCCTTACCGGTCAGGGAGGAAATAACAGGGAACCTTGAAACCCCAGAGTTCCAGAGGGCAGATCCTCAGCGAGAGGATATTCCAGACTCAGGGCCACTCTTGATCTCTCCCGATCAATTGAACGCCCTCATCAAGCAAGCTGTAGAGAAAGCCTTTGCAGATCAAAGGGACCAAACTCCCAGGGCTGTACCAGGGAATCCAGAGGTACCGACCCATAGACCCCAAGATGAAGCACCTGGAACCTCCCAAGTGTTGTCCAAGGAGATGGGGATACGAGTGGAGGAAGACGATAAAGTGCCTTCGCGCGCAGAAAGAAGCATTCCCCTTCGGAGTACTAGAAGGGACGGAACCCCTTGAGACAGTAGAAAGCACTGATGATACCTACGGAGGGCCAGTTAGCGACCAGCTACAGGCTCTGCAGAAGGAGATGAAGGATATGAGGAGACAGATGAACAACCGAACCAGTAGATCCGCTCATGCATCCGGATGCCAGTTCTCCCCTAACATATTACAGGATGAACTACCATTCAATTTCAAGCCCCTTAATTTTGAGTATGACGGTACGGCGGACCCTTACGAACACTTAGTAAGATTTGAGAACGCTGCGCTATTACATCGCTACGGAGAAGGAATTAAGTGCAGAGTGTTCCTGACCACCCTGGCGAAAGCAGCGCAGCAATGGTTCACTCAACTAGAACCTAATACTATCCGATCCTGGGAGGAATTCAGTGAGTTATTTCTCCATCAGTTTGCAAGTGCCCGGAGACAGCCACGGGCCACCTTGACCCTCTTCAATTTGAGGCAGGGGGAGAGCGAAAGCTTAAGAGCTTTTCTCCGGAGGTTCAATCAGGCAGCTCTGGAGGTCCCTACAGCCTCTCCGGAGGTGAAGATCAACGCCCTCACCAACGGATTACGGGATGGAGATTTCTTTTCCTCCTTAGCTAAGAAGCCAGTTAAGAATTTCGATGAGCTTCTACACAGAGCAGAGAAGTACCTTACTCTGGAGGAGGTCCGTAAGGCTAAAAGGCTAAAGGTTAGGCCACAGGACCGAGAGAGAAGAAGGGAAGGTCCCTCTAGACGATCCAGCCCAGAGGTCCCTCGGACCTCTGGATCAACAAGAGATAGCAATCCCTCTGGAGGTCCCCGGTCTGGCCCTCGTGGGAGGTTCGAGAAGTATACGCCTTTGAGGATTGAGCCTGCTGAAGTACTGGAGGTAGCCGGAGACCATCCAGACTTGAAATTCCCATATTCCAGAAGTCGAGGACCTCAGAAACCCAAGTCTGATCGATTTTGCCGATTCCACAATGAATATGGGCATGATACAAATCAATGTTACCACTTGAAGGACGAGATTGAGAGGATGATCCAAGCGGGCCATCTAAAAGAATTTATATTCAGAGATAGGCAGGGCCCTCGAGGGCAGAAGCGGAAAGATCATGAAAGAAAACCAGAAGAGAAGGAAACCAGAGAGGCAGCTGAGGATATGCCCCCTCCCCCACTAAAGAGAGGAGTAATCCACATGATAGTGGGAGGGCCAGCAGATGGAGACTCCTTCCGGAAGAGAAAACAGAATGTCCGGGCTCTAAAAGCAGAGCAAGGAAGCCAGTTAAGAGAAGTGGGGCGTATGACGGAGACGCCCAATATCCGATTTGGCCCGGAGGATGTGAAGGGAGTTAAAGAAGATCACAACGATGCTCTGGTGATCACTACCGACATAGCGGGATTCGATATTGCTCGAATCTTCGTGGATACGGGGAGTTCGGCTGACATCATGTTTTTTGAATGTTTTAAGAGAATGGAGCTGAGTGTGAAGCTGCGCCCTGTAGATACCTCTCTGTATGGTTTCTCTGGAGGTGCGATCCAACCTTTGGGGTCAGTAATGTTGCAGGTAGGATTAGGGGACGCTCCAGCTCTGAAGGTCCACGTGGTGGAGTTCCTTATTGTAGACATTCCCTCGTCATACAATGTTGTGATGGGACGACCCAGCCTGAATCTCTTTCAGGCAATCATTTCCACATTTCATATGAAAATGAAATTCCCTACAGCCACAGGGGTGGGAGAAGTGAGAGGAGACCAGTACCAAGCACGGAAGTGCTATGCAGAGTCCGTGAAGATGGCAGATAGGGCCCTAACTAGGGGCCTGGAGCGGACGAGAGGAGATGACCCTGAGGTCAAGAGGAAGAAAGTAGAGGGAGCAGCACCTGAACAAGTGAATGTTAAAACAGACGAGGAACTGATGAGCGTGGAGCTCTTTCCAGGGAAACTCGGCTTTGTTACCAAAATAGGTACCCAACTGGGGCCTGAACTCACAGAGAAGGTAATATTTACATTACGTCGAAATTCCGATATATTTGCATTTTCTCCAGCTGACATGACAGGAGTCCCTCCGGAGATAGCAATACATTGCCTTAATGTTGATCCAAAGGCAAGGCCCGTAAAACAAAAACTACGAAATTTTGGGATTGAGAAGAATAACATTGTGAAAGAAGAAGTCGAGAAGCTATTGAAAGCAGGGCATGTAGTAGAAGTACAATTCCCAGAATGGCTCTCCAATGCCGTGCTAGTGCCTAAAGGGGGAGGAAAGTGGAGAATGTGCATCGATTTCAGGGACCTCAACAAGGCATGCCCTAAAGACCACTACCCGCTACCAAGGATAGATCAGCTAGTGGATGCAACTTCAGGCTTTGAGTTGCTGAGCATGATGGATGCATACCAGGGGTACCACCAAATCCAACTGAACCCTGCAGATGTCCCCAAAGTGTGCTTCATAGCAGCCTGTGGAATGTTCGGATATGTTCGGATGCCATTTGGATTAATCAATGCCGGAGCAACATACCAGAGGATGGTCGATGCTGTCTTTCGAAGGCAACTAGGAAGGAACATGGAGATATATGTAGATGATATGTTGGCCAAGAGTGTGAAAGCAGATCAACATATAGAGGATTTGGAAGAAATTTTCCAAGTAATTCGAGAAAACGGCATCAAGTTAAACCCAACCAAATGCTCTTTTGGAGTAAAATCAGGGAAGTTCCTCGGATATATGGTCACTCAAAGAGGTATAGAAGTGAATCCAGCCAAGGTGAAGGCTGTACTGGACATGCAACCACCGAGAAATATAAAGGAGCTCCAGACACTCAATGGGAGGATTACAGCATTGAGCAGATTCATAGCCAGGTCTGCTGAAAAGAGCCATCCCTTCTTTAAAATTCTTAAGAAAGGGACCAAGTTTGAATGGAGTGAAACATGCCAAAAGGCCTTTGAAGACCTGAAGCATCATTTGTCTCAGTTGCCGAAGCTGACGAAGCCTTCTCCAGGAGACACCCTCATTTTGTACCTCTCCGTGGGGGAATTCTCACTAAGCACCGCCTTAGTCAAAGAAGAGGGACCTCTACAGCACCCTATTTATTATGTCAGTAAGGTCATTCAGGGGGCCGAAAATCGATATTCAGAAATTGAGAAGGCTGCTCTGGCTGTGGTAGTTACAGCGCGGAGGCTACGCCCATATTTCCTTTCTTACAAAATACTGGTCCGCACTAATTACTTGTTGAAACAGGTTATAGGGCGAGCAGACCTCTCTGGAAGGATGGTGAAGTGGGCGATCGAGCTCCAAGAATATGACGTGGATTTCGAGCCACGGAAGGCTATAAAAGCCCAAGCTTTGTCAGATTTCATCCAAGAGTCGACCAAACCAGAAGAAGTCGAGGGATGGAAGGTGTATGTAGATGGCTCAGTGACCCTGAGCGGATGTGGAGCAGGGATTGTGCTGACAGGCCCTCGAGAGGAGGACCTACAATTCGCAGTGAGGTTTCAATTCATGACCTCAAATAATGGAGCAGAATACGAAGCTTTGATCAGAGGGATGGAGATGGCATTGGAATTGGGAGCTCCAAAGGTAACTCTGTACTCAGACTCCCAATTAGTTGTTCAGCAGGTGAATGGTGAATACGTGGCCAAAGACAGCAGGATGGCTGCTTATTTGGAACGAGCCAAAGCAGTGATGGGCAAATTCCAAGAGTGCGAGGTGGTCCAAATACCCCGAGAGAAGAACATGCAGGCGGACAGCCTCTCCAAACTCGCTAGCTCCACAGAGTTTGATGGGCAAGGAACAATAACTCTAGTAGTTGCAGAAAGAGAGACCCTGGAGAACCCCATTGGCTCCATTGAGGAAGAAGACGATTGGAGAAGAGCAATATGGATAGAACTCACCAAGGGAGCAGATGCCCCTACCACCAGGGAGACCCGAGCCCTTCGGATCAAATATTGTATTATCGGAGGGGACTTATACAAGAAATCATTCACGCACCCATATTTGAGGTGTATATCAACCAGAGAAGCTCTGTACACACTCAGAGAGATCCACGAAGGTGATGCAGCCAGTCATGAAGGATACAAAGCGGTGGTGAAGAAAGTCTTAAGGGCTGGATTATATTGGCCCTCCATGACAAAAGACGCTAGAGAATTTGTGAGAAAATGTGTCAAATGTCAGAAAAATGGTCCCTTGATAAGGACCCCTGCAGAAGAGATGGGAGCAATGCACTCTCCCTGTCCCTTTGCTAAGTGGGGAATCGACTTGGTAGGACCTTTCCCTCTAGCCTCCGGAGGAAGAAAATTCCTGATAGTAGCAGTGGACTATTTTAGCAAATGGGTGGAAGTTGCTCCTCTGGCTACGATAGATGGAGAAAATGTGATTAAATTCTTGAAAAAACAAATCTGTTGTAGGTTCGGAGTACCCAGAATATTGGTCTCTGATAATGGAACACAGTTTAACGGCGAAAACGTGCAAGGATGGTGTGCAAGACTGAACATAATACAGAGATTCACTTCTGTAGCGCATCCTCAAGCTAACGGACAAGTGGAGGTTACTAATCGAACAATAGTAGATGGGATTCGAACAAGATTGACAAAGATAGGAGGAGGATGGGTAAACGAGCTAGATAATGTATTATGGTCATATAGAACTAGTCCGAAGACAGCAACTGGAGAGTTCCCATTTCAGCTGGTCTACGGAGCTACGACGGTGATACCTCCAGAGGCCGTTTTACGATCGCACCGAGTTGCCCAATTTGAAGAACATCAGAATGAAAGATTGATGAGAGAGTCTCTAGATTTGATGGAGGAAGAAAGAGAGATGGTCAGGGTATGTGCTGAAAGATATAAAAGCAGAATTAAAGCTGCATATGACCGAAGGGTGATCCCGAGGTCCTTCAGAGCGGGAGACCTGGTGCTAAGAAGAGCAGACGCCCTGAAAAATACAGGAAAGCTGGAGCCCAACTGGGAGGGACCTTATAAAATCACACAGGTGCTGAAAGGAGGAGCATATAGACTGCAGAGCATGGAAGGGGTCGACATAGCTAGACCCTGGAACGTTTGCCATTTGAAGAGATTCTTTATTTGAAGACAGTGTAAGGTCTTGAGACCATCTATAACTTTTGTTTGGTGATTTTTTGCATTGATTCATATTTTGCTTGATGTATTTTGTGGCTTCACCGGAGCTCTTTTTCCCTCTCTACGGGTTTCCCCTTTGGGGTTTTTCCGTAAAGAGGTTTTTAATGAGACCGGCGTAGGTTATCTATGGCCTATGTTGAAAATTGACAATAAAGCAATGAAGCTTTATCCCTTTATGAAGAAAGAATTATTCAGAATTATTGTGTCTTGATTATCTTTCTCATATTTGAACATGCGATGTATGAGTATAACAATAATGAGAGTGAGAGACACTCAAAGGCCTAGAGGCCGAGGTGCTCCAGAGAGCCCTCACTTTACTTAAGACTCAAGTGGGTTGCTGAAATGAGAAGATTTTATGAATTAAAATCTTTTAAGAATAAGAGTGAGAGACACTCTAAGGTTCAGAGGCCGAGGTGCTCCAGAGAGCCCTCACTTTACTTAAGACCCAAGTGGGTTGCTGAAATGAGAAGATTTTATGAATTAAAATCTTTTAAGAATAAGAGTGAGAGACACTCCAAGGCTTAGAGGCCGAGGTGCTCCAGAGAGCCCTCACTTTACTTGAGACCCAAGTGGGTTGCTGAAATGAGAAGATTTTATGAATTAAAATCTTTTAAGAATAAGAGTGAGAGACACTATAAAGCTTAGAGGCCGAGGTGCTCCAGAGAGCCCTCACTTTACTTGAGACCCAAGTGGGTTACTGAAATGAGAAGATTTTATGAATTAAAATCTTTTAAGAATAAGAGGGAGAGACACTCTAAGGCTCAGAGGCCGAGGTGCTCCAGAGAGCCCTCACTTTACTTGAGACCCAAGTGGGTTACTGAAATGAGAAGATTTTATGAATTAAAATCTTTTAAGAATAAGAGTGAGAGACACTCTAAGGCTCAGAGGCCGAGGTGCTCCAGAGAGCCCTCACTTTACTTGAGACCCAAGTGGGTTACTGAAATGAGAAGATTTCATGAATTAAAATCTTTTAAGAATAAGAGGGAGAGACACTCTAAGGCTCAGAGGCCGAGGTGCTCCAGAGAGCCCTCACTTTACTTGAGACCCAAGTGGGTTACTGAAATGAGAAGATTTTATGAATTAAAATCTTTTAAGAATAAGAGTGAGAGACACTCTAAGGCTCAGAGGCCGAGGTGCTCCAGAGAGCCCTCACTTTACTTGAGACCCAAGTGGGTTACTGAAATGAGAAGATTTCATGAATTAAAATCTGTTAAGAATAAAAGTGAGAGACACTCTAAGGCTTAGAGGCCGAGGTGCTCCATAGAGCCCTCACTTTACTTGAGACCCAAGTGGGTTACTGAAATGAGAAGATTTTATGAAATAAGATCTTTTAAGAATAAGAGTAAGAAACACTCAGAGGCCTAGAAGCCAAGGTGCTCCAGAGAGCCCTCATCTTAGTTGAAACCCAAGAGGGTTAATTGATGAACGAAGACGATTTTTGTGAATCAAGGTCTTTCAAGTACAAGAAGGTGAAAAGAAAGAGAAAGACGTAGAGGCTTAGAAAACCAAAGCCCTCCAGAAAGCCCTAACCATGCTTGAGAATTACAAAGACTATATGATGAAGAAAACAGGTTTTATGATCCAGGAGTCAAGAGAAGAGGGAGGATGACCTCCCACAACCAAGTCACCCGAAATCAAAAACAAAAACTGTACAGCCAAGGAGTGATTTCAACGTAGCCTACAAGACCAACAAAAAAGGGGGGAAGAAAAGAGCCACACCTCCAACACATTCTTTGTTGGTCTTATGAGAAAGACAACGAAAGAGAAAGACAACAAAAACATCCAACATCAAGCTAACATGGTTACTACAAAAAGCCCCCACATATCCAGGAGTGTGGGGTCCCCTGCAAAGTACGAAGAGCAAGTATTATGAGCAGAAAGTAAAGAGTGTAGCAAAACAACAGAAAAATAAATTGTTTGATGTGATCATAGAAATATGAAACTTAAACTGCTTTCTCAACAGCAACCTCCTCAGCAATAGTCCCCTCGACCTCAACTCCTCCAACAATGCCATCCTCCTCAGCATCATGGTTGCTAGATCCTCCGCCCTCCTCTGGACCCGTAGTACCTCCCATGGTGTCTGCAACGCCCGTTCCTCCATCTACTGCGGTTGCCATGGCTAGAGCGGAGTCATAAGGATAAATCAGACGCTCCAGAGGCTTTAGCTCAGCCATACCTATCTTGACAGCCTGCAGCTTGGTGATAGCCTGACTCATTCCAGGTAGCCACCAAGGACTATCAGGGCTCTCCTTAGGATCCCCCAAGAATTTTGGAGGAGTAGCGAGTTGATCCAAGTGGAATTCACGAGAGTAAGTTCCATTAAACCCCGGGGCTGAGTGCTCGGCTACGGCATTGCTGAAGCCGTGGTCGATGAAGTGAGGGATATGCGGCCCCATGGCACAGAGGAAGCTCGAGCTCTTTAAGAAGCTGGATAGCCACTGAGTATGAAGAGTTTCCAAGAACTCTTGACCCAAAGAAGAAGTGAATAAGGACTTAATGCAAGCCTGCACTCCGACATCTGGCAGCTCACGCTCCATCCGCTCCACCTCTAGCACCAGGCGCTTAATCCTGGCTACATCCTGCTTGCTCTGAGTCTGTAAGAGAGACAACTCCTCGGATAGAGCTTGAGCTCGCTTATGGGCTTTATCTTTCTCCGTGGTGATACCCTTGAGGGTTGACTGGAAAGAGGACGCTTCAGCCCGGAGAAGTTCAAGCTCAGCTACCATCTCAACGCCTTGGTCGAGTATCTTAGCATAAGTAAGACCAAACTACAAAGGAAAAGGAAATAACGCTTGAAGATATGAAGAAGGCAATGATTATAAAAATGAAAAATGCCAGAAAATACCTCAGAAAGAAGATGAGCGCCATGGATCAGTCGATCCTCAAGAAGGGGCGTGTCGGATAGCTCAGCATCCGGAGGAGCAGGACATCGGTCAATGAGGCGATGGAGAGGCTCGTATACAGTAGAAGGAGGAATTCCCTTATCAGCACGGGTAGCTTTCCCCTTCTTCTTCTTAGATGTACCACAGTCAGAAAAGAAAGCATTGGCAGAGGAACGAGTTCTTTTGGCAACTGAACCTGGGACCTGAGTAGAAGAACTAGGGAGAGGAGGAATTTTCGAAGAACCCTGTGGAGCCGGAGTCTTTGCAGAGCTCTCGAGAGCAGGAGACGGAGGAGCCTTTGGAGGATCTTCTGGAGCGGATAACACAGGGGTCTTCACTATGCTGAGAGCAGGGGCATCTCGGGAGATATGAGTTAACCAACTCATTGCTACAAATCATCAAGAAAATTTTCAGAACTCAAAAAACAACCACGCGCAAGAAATAAAATACAGCAATAGAAGACTTTTTACCATCTCGAGAATCTAAGGGAAAATCTTGAGGACAAAAGCCGAAGTGGGAGAGGATGCGAGGATTGTTGCAAATGCTAGTAACATCGAAATAGTCGTGCGAACGGATATGAATATTGAGATTGCTCATAATAGTGTGATTGGAAACAGAGTAAGCTTTCAGAGGAGGAGGAATTACTCCGGGATTGTGGAATAACCAATCCCCGTGAGGAAAGGGCCAATCAGTGGGGCTGGTAGCGAAGAAATAATAATCTCGCCAAGATGAGTCTTCTTCATGGAGTTTTTTCAGAAATTTACAAACACGGGACCTTCGCCCACTAACATAGAAAAAACCATCATTCACCTTACAAGAATGTTGGCTCATAAATAATTCGGCAGACGGATCACCCCCATTCCCCTTCACCAAGATGAAAAAACTTATCATGGTACGGATAGCATTCGGAGTAAACTGGTTAAGAGGGATCTGCATGCGGGTGGATATGGCAGCCAAATAGGGATGAATCGGAAATGGTAGTCCTGCCCTAAGATGTGCTTCGAAAAAAGCAAGAGTTCGAGGCTGGGAGATATATGGGCGTTCATTTGAGCGAGGAGCGCGAAAGGCGTACTCCGACGGAAAACCATAGGCATGAGCGAGGTTAACTAGGTGAGTATGGTCGATTTGGGAAGCGGGGGAAATCCTATTCTCTGGACTCCCCATCAGAGAGGGAGTCACTTCAGAGGAGTTTTGGCTAGCAGCTTCCAGTGGGGAGAGAGGATTTGACATCGATTTAAAGTGATAATAAAAGAAGAACAGAAGGATAGCTGGGTTACCTTGAGTGGAAGGGCTATGGAATCGGACGAGGCGGCTGGCGACGACAGAAACTCGAGATGAAGAGCACCGGAGAAGAAGGATGAAGACGACGAGAAATTTTTTGGAAGAACGAAATTTGAAAAGTGAAAAGAGGAAAAAGGGGGTGGTTGCGTGAAGTAAATGAGGAGAGATAAGGGGAAGAATCGAGGGTTTTCCTCGGGAGGATAACAAAGGAGAGAGAAAAGTAATCGCGTGGAGCCCACGCGCGGAAGCCGAAAAGTCTCCCAGAATTGGAGGCGGGAAAAGCCTTTGGAGAAGGACATGTTTTAAAACTTCCTCTCCGAAGCAGGAACAATACACGTCTCTCCAGAACGACCTTTGTCGTAAGCTCTAGGAAAATTTTTCTACTCTCACAAAAGATGGCTCCCTTTTACGAGAGTAGGGGGGAGTAGATGATGCGGCCTAAAAATGTCACTTCATAAGGAGTCGACACGTGTATAAAAGATAAGATCAGGGTGGAAGGATTGGATTATCTAATACTCTTTGGATAAGAAATCCCCTCTGGAGGTCCCTCCGGAGAGAACTCCGTCTGGAGAGGAGCATCAGAAAGCAGTAGTCTTAACGTACAGTTGTGGACCATGAATGTAGGGGACTGCCGCCATTTTCGGCTCAGACTGGATAAAAGATAAGCCTTATCCTCCTTTATCTTGGGAACCAAGTCAAATGAGAAGGAATACGTCCGAGTCTTCGGGAAGTGGAGGAAAGAGAAGGCCTCGTCCACTCCGCAGGACCGAGTCTTATGGGCAGTTCCGAAAAGGGAGGAAGACTTGACTTCCTCTTTTGAAAGTATCTCTATAAATAGGTAAAATCGAGGAGATTTCCAGGTTAGACACTCATATACTACACACTTACTATACTGAATACGAGATACCCTTCGAAAATCTTTTGAGAACTATTTTTATACATCAAGGATCTTGAGATCCTTGGAAGAGATTGATAAGCCCTATACTGACTTAGGCATCGGAGTGTCCACGCCGGACTCCCCTCCGGCGTGTTCTTTGCAGGTTCTTGAAGGTTTTGAGCGAAGGCAGCACACTCGAAGCAATTATACGTGTTCAAAGAACATGACGTTTAATCCCGAGGATACATAATCCTCTCGTGCAAATTTTGGCACATCACCATCATTGCCTTCTTACCCTTGGCATATTTTCGATCTCTTCTGGCTTTCCTTTCTTCTCGATCTTCAGAACTCAGATCAGGACATTCATAAGCATAATGACCTGGCTTATCACAATTATAGCAAACAGGATTGTTAGAAGATCTCTTAGGAGGTGAATGATTTCGGTTCCTGTCATGCTTGTCAATTGAGTTCCTATCTTTCTTATCATAATACTTTCTATCCTTCTTATCAGATGAGTTCATATCTCTCCTGTTCTCATTAGAGATCTCATCCCTTCTTTCAGAAAAGTTTTGATCCCTTCTGTTCTCAGAAGAGTCCCTGTTACTAGAACCCTTAGTTTCCTTATAGAATCTCTTGTATCTACCATACCTCTTATTTAGTTTATCAAATCTTTTGATCATAAGGCTCATCTGATCTTTCAGACTAAGATCAGAACTATCTAGTTCATCTTTTATGCTTGAGGCCTTAGACTTAGATGATCTAGACCCCTTAGAGGTAGAGGCTTTAAAAGCTATGTCCTTAGAGGCATCCTTATCCTTATGAATCACAGTAATAGGATCTTCTTCATCTAACTCAAACTCATGTGCCTTAAGTGTCTGGAACATAGTTTCTGCTGGCCAAGAATCAATGTCTTGTGTGGTTTTAATGATCATCTTGACCATTTTCCACCTTTCATCCAAAGCTTTCAAGATTCTCAGGTTAACTTCTCTTTCAGTATAAGTTTTTCCTAACACATCAAGATCATTCATAATCTTTGTAAATTGAGTATCCAATTCATCAATTGTTTCTCCTGGCTTCATCTTAAATGTTTCAAACCTTTGGACAGCTGTGGATAATTTGCTTTCTTTGATCAGTGTAGTACCTTCACAAAGAATAGCCAATTTGTCCCACATTTGCTTTGCAGTCTTACATTTTAAAACTTTGCCAAGATACTCATTTGGCAAGGTGTGTAAAATATAATTCTTAGCAAAACTATCCAAATTGTTTTGTCGCATTTCTTCAGAAGTCAGTTCTGACCTTGGTTTAGGGACCAGTGCTCCAACTGGTTTAGAAGGATCCAGAACAGCAGTGTTTTCCACCATGGTGACAATTGGTCCTTCAGTCACCACAGACACCATCAGATCATGTGTTGAGCTAAAGATGGCCTCCATCCTAAGCTTCCAGTAGTCATAATCTGCAATCTTGAACTTAGGAAGTTTGTTCACATTAGTGTCATCCATGTTTGATTAGACAAATAGGATCAGTAGTATAGCAGATAATTTTCAAGTATTCAGATAGTGACAAATATCAAGAAATAGTATCAAGATCAGTGAGATTTCCCTCAAGATCTACAAGGTTATCAAGAAACAGCAGTCCAAAGAACTACTGCTCTGATACCACTTGTTGGTCCCAAGTTGAGTTAAGATTGAGTAAGCTAAGAAAGTCTAGAGGGGAGGGGTGAATAGACTTTCAAAAATCTTTCAAAATATCAGAGTTTATAATGCGGAATAGTGTTCTGAATAGTACTGTTCTTACTGAGTCAGATCAGTACTTCCAGTTTTAGTTTTATACTCAACTTTTAATCAGATCTTTACTTAGTAAATTCTACTGTTCTTGGTTAAACAAATATCAAACAAATATCAAACAGAAAATAAAGAACACAGAATTTTATAGTGGTTCGACCAATAAGTCTACATCCACTCTCACAATCCCAGTTGTGGTGTTTTATTACTCTTCCTTGAGTTTCTTGTGGCTTAAAGTCCCAAGATTAAGACTTTGATCTTTTCGATTACACTCCCAAGTGTATCTTCGATCTACTAGTAATTTCACAAGTAACTAGCACACTTGTTTACAAAACACAAACTTAAAACTGAAAAGTAAAACTTCTCTTTGAGTAGCCTTTGATTTCTTCTCTTCAATTCAGTGGCTTCTCCTTAGTTCGATTTCCTTAACTCTATGAGTTCTTGCTTGTAGACTTGCTCTTGAATTCTCTAAGATCAGTAATTGTTCAGTAGTCTTCAGCAGTATGAGATCATACAGTATTTATAGAACTTAGTATGACAGTTAGCAGTTTGTGAACTAACTCTCAACTAACTCTAAAACTGTTTTTGTAACTTCCTTTTTGTAACCGACTTTGTAACTTCTTTCTTATTCCAAGTCAGCATATCTTCAATATATCTTCAGTTACTCTTTAAATAAGCTATCCAAACTTATTCTTCAAATTCACCAACTCAGCACAGTAACTTACTGTTCTGATTTTTACTGTTCTGAGCCAGTCAGCACAGTTCTCAAAACTGTTCTGCACTTCTCCAGAATTCTTCTAAGCTTCTCTTCAACTCTTCTTTGAAGTCTTCTTATTCTGAAGTAGTCTTCTGAGTCTTCATTAGTCTTCTGATCTTCTTCTAATCTAGTGTTCTAAACTACTGTTCTGAACTTTTACAATGCTGAATACAATAAAATACAACTTTACATATATAAAACCTATCTATACACCAACTGAACTATATACTGTACAGAAGAGTATATCAAAGTCCTATACTATAAGATGTCTATACAATACAAAACATCAGCTTAGTTCCTAACAGTTCATATATCAGATCAGTAAACACACTAAGATCAGTAACTCAGTTTTCAATATCTCATTAAGATCAGTAAACTTATTTCATATGACTTAGTTAAGATGACTTAGAACCACATATATTACTAACTTTAAGTTGCTTTTGGCCATCAAAACATACAATCATCAATTAGAACATTGTTTCAAGGATTCATATCCCAACAGTTGAGTACTAGTGTTAGCTACATTACTTGCTTTATTTTGTTTTCCTTTTATTTTGAGAATTTTGATACTTAGAACTTTTGTCGGTGTGAACTTCATCGACTAGATGGATGGATATAATCAATACCCGTGGAATCAATGTTATGATCAACATGGTATGATTTATCCTCCACAACATGGAGATATAGGACACGATAATTGGAGGAACTTTGATTGTAATTATCATATGCAACAAGTTCCTTCATATTATCAAGATTGGAGTAATGATGTTGCATCCACATTTCAAGAGAGGACCCCGGTCTACATGGAAGTGAATTATAATCAAGAATATGATCCACACAACGGATTTGAATTCCATGGAGCTTTGGGAGAAAATTGTTATGATAATGAGAAGAGCTTTGAGTATGATTATCAAATGCAACAAGCTCCTTCTCATTATCAATATCAAGAATGGGAAAGGAATGCACATTGGCCACCAAACAATGAAGAAAGTGATACTACGAAAGAGCTCCTTGCACTCATCTTGAAGAAGATGGATGCAAGTGAAAGAAGGATGGAAGCAAATGATAAGAGGATGGAAGCGATAGAATTCCAACTTAGACAATTGATCATCTCCATGAAAGAACTAGAAGAAGAAGGTGACCAAAATGGGTAGGAGAGTGAAGACAACAAATGTTTTGTCAAAAGATGTGAAGATGAATGTCCTTTGATGGACATGAGTTACAAGGAACAAGAAAATCAAGAAGCATCACAAGATGAGTTGGAGAGCGAAATGAGCATTTCTAAACCTCTAAACTCTTCAATTTACTCTTTAATTGATATTGATGCTTGTATTGATTTTATTTTGCCTCTTGATCACTTTGATCTTAAGAAAGAAGTTGAGAAGAGTTTGGGCATTCTTGGGAAAAAGAAAAAGGAATGGCAAGAGATGTGGAATGAACAAGATGAACATTCATCGATGAAAGTATGGAAGAAACATGTGGATGATTGTTCTTCAATTCATAAGAGCCTCATTGGGTTTGAAGCTCAAATGTTGGAATACAATGGGAAGGAGGATCGATATCCATGGCCTTTCCGATGAGTTCTTTTATTTCCGTCCGGCTTGAAGACGTTAAACTTAGCGCTAAATGGGAGGCAACCCATTATTTATTGCTTTCTTTTATTTATTTTTAGATTTTTAGTTTGTTTGATCCTTTGTTTAGTTTTTGTTTTGTAGGTTGAGTGTTGTGTTGGTGTGCAATGATGAGAGATATGCATGGTGGAGCTCAAGGGAAGTGGTTCTTTGGTGCTAAAGGTCCAAGGGACAATTGGTGACGATAGCTTGCTTCTTTGGTGAGCTTTGTTGATGGTAAAATTCTAAGGTTTCACACTCATTCCCAAACTTTGCATTCAACTAGATAATTTCGTGTGTTTACCTTCATTTTTATTTCACCGTTCGTCCTAATATTTTGTTAGTTTTGTTGATTGAGATATCTTGTGGATTTTTGGTATTTGAGGCATAATTGATGGTGATTGTTGGCTTTTGAAGTTTGGTTGAGTTTTGTGGTATTGATTGATACTTGCTTGTTCACTTGATTATGTGAAGACTGTGCTTGATTTGGTGCTCTCAATTCATGATTAGACAAGCTTGTGAGCTTTAGAGCCTTTAGACTTTCATATTTTATGGTCTAATTTCTTTCTTGTGAGTATCATTCATGCTTGTGTGCTCTAGAACTTGTCAATTGTCTTGTTTGAGGCTACTTTTGTGTGAGATTTTTGAAAGTGATATAAGGTCATCTTTGTTTTGAATAGTCACTTGACCAAATTTTCCATACCAAATGAAATTTCTCCGTAGTTAGCCACTTTGAGCCTATTGATCCATTTTTTTTTGGCAACCTACAAATTTAGCCTATTTGTCCATCTTGTATGAGCCTAAATTTTCCTATGAACTAGTGGAGCTTGAAAGTTGACAAATGTGGTTGAATTGAGGTGTAATGTGAATTTGGTGGATTTGTTTGGTTGAAAAGTGAAAATATTGAAAAAAAAGAGAAAAGATGAATTGTGAGTTGTACATGAAAAAGATTGAGTTGATGAAAAAAGAAAAAATACTGAAAAAGAAAACTCTCTTATGTACAAACATTTGGTAGAGCTTGAAGATCAAAAGGGCTAAAAAAGTTTTGGTGATGAAGAATGTGCTTAAAGGAGTGAACGAATGAATTATGGGAGTTTGGAATTTAGTTGCAATCGGCCAATTGAAATTTTCCTCTTGAGATTTAGAGACGTTCCTAGGCGTCTTTACTCCTTGCTCCACTAGTTTACGAGTCACTTTATACAAATCTTCCCTACCTTAACCAAAGAGCCTACATTACAACCAAATGTGAAGTCCTTATTGATTCATTGATTGAACACTTTCATGTGGTGGAGAACTTAGACATTTGGCAAGCATATGGTAGTGCACTTGTGTGATTTGATGTTGAGAGAATACACTTCCTTGATTTGCACTTTGAGTGTTGAGAGATACACTTACTTGTGAGGAAATTGTGAATTGAGCACTTAATCTTGCATGAATTTGAGCATAACTTGTGAATTTGTTTGTTGATATTTTTACCTCTTGGCTTGACTATATTGAGAAAAGTTGACAATCACTCATTCAATTTTGATTGAATTTCTTCGCAATCCTCCCACTTGTTCTACATTTCTTTCGTTGCTCGGGGACGAGCAACACTTTAAGTTTGGGGGGGTTGATTAGTGTGAAAATTTCTTGAAATTCATGTGTTTATTTTACATAATTTTGAGGGTTTTGTTGCATTATTCACACTAAATTGACTAATTGCACTTGAAATGAGAAAGGTATGTGTTTTGCTATTTTTTAGGTAAATTGAACTTATTTGGAAGCAAAATACGTATCTGAGAATTTATGGAAACAAGAAGATAATTGCACCATTGGACGCGTCTCGAAAAAATGAGTGGAATGAAAAAAAGAATCAAGTCAATCGGAGGTCGTGAGCTCAAGATATGATCAAAACAAGAAAGTGTGAAACTGTAACAGATTCCACTTGGGCAGCCGAGTCAACCCACTCGGTTGACCGAGTGAAATCTGCTTCCAGGTCAGTTTCTGGACTTCCATCTCACTCGGTTGACCGTTTGAGGTCACTCGGTCGACCGTTTGAGCCCGTTTCTGCGCGGAAATTCGAGAATTTTAAAGGATTTCAAGGGCCTAAGTGCAAATTTCGTCTCCAACACTCTTCCTAGCTATAAATACCTCCCCAAATCAGATTATTGGAAGGTTTTGCCTCACTTCTACACACTCAAGCCCTAGTTCGTTTTCCTCCAACATGTGAGAAATAGAAGAACAATTAGCTTAGGTTTGAGGAGCTTATCTCCTCAAACACACTCTTCATTTTATCCTTTCTTAGTTTAGAATCATTTTGGTATTTATTTTCATGTAAGAATGGAGAAATTACAAGACTCTCAAGGTGATATTTTTCTTTTATTTAAACTTTGTTTGATAAATTTCTTGTTTATTTCTATTTATTTTGGTGTTTTAGCCATGGGTGTTTCTCAAAACACCATGGGCTAAGTTTATTTATGCTTTGGGTGTTCTAAAACCATGTGAATATTAGGTTTGGAAGTGTTTGAGTTTTTTTAATTTTGATATTAGGTTTATTGCTTCTTTTATTGGGTATTGTTGGTACTTTGTATGCTAACTTCTATTCATCCATATTTAGATGCATGTTTAGCGTAGATGAGAGTTACATGGACATGCTTATATTTATGGTGTGAGTTGTTGGTATGCGAATGTGATAGTTATACTTTTAATTCGTCGAGAGAGAGTTAATTGTATTAGAACCCCATTAAAGGACATTAATTACTTGAATGGTTGTTTGAGTAGTTGGTGAGGATTAGGACGAAAACCTTATTACCGGGTTTGGGAACAGCTTTTTTAGATTTAAGGCTATATTACCCGAAGGGAAATGGTTGTCATCCTAGCATTTAGGTGCTCTTAGCAAAACTTAATTGAAGCAATAACAAAGTAAAAATAATTCCTCTCCATTTCACTAGGTATAGAACACCCGAAGCATTCTCTCACCCTTGCACTTCTTCGAATTATATTCGTAGTTGTTCTTTGTTTTAATTGTCAATTTCTTGCTTTGATAATAATTTTCCTTCTCAAGTTGTGTCAATTTCTCTTATTAGTAATTTGCTTACTTTTAGTAGTATAAATTATTTGTTAGTTTTTAGGTTGGAATTTGATTTAATTTCTTGCATTTTGGTAGTAAGTTAGTTTAATTTTAGAAATCCAAAAACTCGAAACCGTAGTTACATTAGTTATTACGACACATAACTCTAGGGATCCATTGCACAAACCCACCTCCTAGGTCGATACTACTTGGTCGAATACTTCCATTACTACTACGAACCGTTATGCTTGAGGGGAAGTAGTGAGTCAAAATATAGTGACCAAAAATTCGTTCAAGTCGCTCCAATGATAGTCTGATTCTCCCAAGCGGATGGGAGCGAGTGTCTCCAAACCCTACGATAATATCGTCGCAAGGCTCGACGTATGCGGCATATCCACCGAGGACATCCATAGTATGTTTGAATAGGATATTGGTGTATGCCCCGGTGTCGACCATCATTCTATGGACATTCGTGCCCATAATCTTTCCAGTGATGACCAAAGCATCGTTGTTTGGCTGCACCACGCCGTTCATGTCGTCGTTTGTGAAAACGACTTAGTGGGATGGAGGCTGCTCGGTAGCCGGAGCGACGCACACCTGATGGACATTGTTGAGTGCTCGTATTTCACTCTGCTGTCGGCGAACAGACAGAGCAGTTCCAGATTCAGTTCCCCCCAAGGGGCCTTCTATCACAAAATATCCCCCGCCCACATTGTCGACGTCGCCCGTCGGAGTGTTCGGCATGGGGGGTCAGTTTCTGGCGATTCAACTGTTGGCGAAGGTCGTCGCTATCGTCGCGACGCTTCTTGCCCCTGTTGTCGCCATTTCCATCTCCGAATTTGATGAACTGGGCGAGCTTTCCCTCGTTGTACAGTTTGAAAAGATTACTCACCAAGTCTCGGCACCCATTGGTGTGGTGGTCGATTGAGTTGTGGTAGTTGCAGAATTTACTACCATCGAAGTTATTATCATTCGTATGCATTGGCTTGGCTTGGGGGAGCAGATTCTTTCCCCTGATTGCATCGAAAATGCCCCTCGGATCAACCGAAAGGGCTTCCCTGAATTGAAGAATCTCAGGAGACTCCTCGAAAGGTCTGAAGTTTGATGGGCGAGCACTGGCGCCCTGAGTGGTCGCCTTCTTTGGCTGGGAAGGCTCCCCAGTGTTGGAATTTTTCTTTGGCCAGACTCTTTTGGCCGCTTCAGGCTGCTCGTTAGCTTTGGCGGCGTCCATTATCTCTTCCATTCGAATAAAATTTCCCGCCCGACTGCGGAAATCCGCATAGGACACGAGGAAAGAGGTGTGCATAGATTCCCAGAGCTTGGAACCTATCCTTAGACCGGAAATAGCCGAGATCAACTTCGTCTCGTCATTTACAGCTTCCCCATCAATCACCAACCTATCGAAGCGCTCGATAAAGTCCTTGCCCGATTCGGTCAGTGTCTGGCGAACGTTGGCCAAACGTTGCTTTGAGGCTGGGCGAGCAGCAATAGACCCAAAGTGAGTCAAGAATTGTTGCCCCAGCTCTATGAAAGAGGTGATGGATCCGGCACCCAAAGTGGTGTACCAGCGATGAGCTCGGTCTCCCAAGGTCAGGGAGAAATTTCTACATTGTGTGGCGTCCGTTGCCCCGATTGAGGCCATGTAGCTTGCATATTTGGACAAATGCACCCTGGGGTCGGACGTCCCATCGTACGCTGCCATAGAAGGCATTTGAATCTTCCTTTGAATGGGGGTGAGGATCATAACACTTAAAGGAAGAGTGGGCAGAGTGACTGGTGGGGCAGTTCCTTGCTTTGAAGCGACCACCTCAGCTCGCAAGGTCTCCATCTCCAACTTCATTAATTTTTGCGTCTAGAGGAACTGGGCGATCTGCCCCTCCTCGACTGTCTGTGGTTGGGGGACGACGACCTCATCTCGTCGGCTCCCATGAGATGCGGCCGGGTGATCACCATGGTGTGATCGCCTGGGGGAATGTCTCTCTGAATGGTGGCTGCGATAACTCTTAGATGGAGCTCGCGAGCCCGGGCCCACTCGGTCAAGGGCGGAGACCCTGTCTCCTTTCTTTCCACCACGGTCTCTGTGGTCGTCGCCCGCTTGTCGTCGCCCGAGATCAAAATTCACAGGGCAAGGAGCCCTCGGGACCTTGTCGCCCACTCGGTTGAAGATAGAGTTCCGAGCGTGCGAATCTCCAGTATGGCTGTTGTTGGGATATGAATCCTAGAACAAGTCCTAAATGATGATAAAAGATAAAAGATAAAGTTTTGATAAGCCAAAAGAAGACTTGAATGTTTTCTAAGTATTGTCTGATCTAGTCTAGTTAAGAGAAGTCATCTTGTACAAGACAAGTACTAGTTCACAAAACAAGTACTAGTTCACAAGACAAGTACTAGTTCACAAGACAAGTAATAGTTTCAAAAGATAAGTATGAAAGAAAAAAGACAAGTACTTATAATTAATATCATATTATTATTCTATATGTGGTTATACTAATTGTTTAGATTGTTGTTGAGCTGTGAATAATTGTTGTATAGAGCTCATGATTTTAATTGTAATAGATAGATTCTTTGTATAGTTTTCTAAGTTGACTAAGCTTTATAACAAGAGCTTAATGTAATGTAATAGTCTTGTTAGGATTAGATGATAGGACTAGATTAGTTCTATATTGTAATCTGAAGAAGTCTACTGCACAAGACAAGTAGAAGACGCAGTCTACTACTGAAGGACAAGACAGGTGCGCGACTCAAACAAGACAGGTCAACTTGAAGTTAGTTACAAAAGCGTGTTGAAGATAAAAATTGAATAGTTAGTTAAGGAATAACTAATTAACCGAAGAAAAGCGTGAAAAGGATAAACAGAATCAGTTACAAGTTAGTTTTCAAGAAAGGTTGTTACACAACTGAAAGTTCTTGGAATTAGAAGTCTATAAATACCCCAAGGTATTCATTGGTTAAAGACTACTGAAATATTGAGAACTACTACTTACGAAAGCTTATTGAAGAAATACTCTCAGAGATTGAAGTTCAGAAAGTGAAGCTACGCAAGACAAGTGAAGAACAAGAAGGCTACTACTAAACGAAGAGAAGTTTTATTTTTGTTTACTGTTTCAAGTTGCTAGTTACTTGTAAAATAGCTAGTAAGATCGAAGATATATCTGGAGATATAATCGAGAAGATCTAAGTCTTATTTCTTGGGACTTAAAGCTACAAGAACATATTACTCGATTGGAAGAGTTAATAAGAATTTCACAACTGGGTTTGTGAGAGTGGATGTAGACAAGTTGTCGAACCACTATAAATCTCGTGTTTGATTTACTTTACTGTTTTGTTTGTTGATTAATTGATTAACTGTTTGATTGATTGAATTACATATCTGAACAAGACTAGTTGAGTAAACACTGAAACAGAGTTCTCGAAATAAGTTGAGTATAAACTTTAATTGGGCTCATTGTTAATTTCGTATTCCGCACATTGTAATTATGATATATCGAAAGATTTTAGAAAAGTCTATTTCCCCATTTTTGATGAAGCCAAAACTACTTGAATATTTTCACAATAGTAGACTAGTTAAGTAGTTATCTTGTCTTTAAACATCAAATATTACTTATCTTTTCATTCATTTCGAAACAAGATCAGTAGATATTACAAATACTTAATCAAAATAAAACTAAGTACCAGAGCAAAAACAAAAACTAATCTGATAAAGTACCTTCTTAAGAACTTGGAACACCAAAAGCATCTAGTAGCCTTTTGTGAATGATAGTCATGTGTTCTTCAGTCTCTATCTTCTCTTTATCCAGCAAGTCTTCTTCAAACTTCTTGATATGATTGTAATCGATCCTCTTCCCAGAACCTAACATCGGAGTAATCCATTTAGGAAAGATAGGAACAAGAATATTAAAACTTACCGCAGTTGCAATCCTCATGATTAAGTTCCATAGATTCCGATCTTGAGTTTCCATGAACTTATCAAAAATTGCGTATAACTCTTCTTTGCTCTCTGGATCTCCAAACTTGCGAATAATCCAATGATCCAACTCCCACTTCATCTTGACTTTGAACCATGTATCTCTATGTTCATTGTCGATGAAATTATCAATGTAGGCATCTTCTACTTGATCTGGATCAGCTTTTAACTTCAGCAATATCTTGATATGCTTTCCTAACAATTTCTTGTTAGCATAACGATCTTCTTCCAGCTTTTGCTTCTTATGAAGAGCTTCAACCTCTTCATCACCAATATCAGCTAGAATATCTCCTAATTCTTCTTTCTTTTTCTCTAGAACAAGTTTTCTCTTGACTTGTCTAGTCTGAACTGTTGGTGTATACTGTAAAGCAAACTTTTAGTGGGCTTTTGTGACGTATATTCGATTTCCTTTTATCTGAAATAAATGGTTTTTCACATTTTTGCATTCTTTGTGATTACTTGTATGTCTGCTTATCTTGCATTGTAGACGATGTGGTGGGTTTGTAGTCACACAGAAGATCACATTGTCAGTCCCTTGTAAGATATAAACAATATTCACAATTGAGATAGTTATGGACAAAACTATTGGTTTAAGTTGTAGTATAAACTTGTTAGTGGTTTGTCTTAGCCATTAGTTTATACTAGTGCGCTGAGGCGTATTGAATGGATCACAGATAAGACATGTTCTTCTGTTCTGACTGTTATGAAGAACTAGAGGTCTTGGTGACTTTTATGATTCTTAACCCTAAGTGTGATATTTAGATGTGTGGGGTGCTTGTTCACTACTTTGATGTATCATAGGTGAGAATCTTGGTAGATTCTTCACGCTCCGTATTTTGGGTAGTGGCATCGCTCGCATGATGTCTACTTATTGGCATTAGGGCACCGTGTCCTGTACATCCAGGCTGATGATGTCCCCTTGAGGAAACTCATAAAGGATTGTCGTATTAAACCCTGCAGGTGGATTTAATCCGTACGACAACAAGGTTGAGTGGTACTACTCAAGGAATTATAGAAATTAATTATTTAAAGAAGTCAGAAGCTTTAATAATTAATGGACGTGCGATATCTTAAACACGGGGAATTATAATGTCTAATAGAAGCCCTGATTCAGTTCGGGATAGGACAGGAGTGCAACATTAATTCTCTAGTGGAATGAATTAATGTTCTCGGGCCAAATTATATGTTCTGGGCTGAACATAAGAGTAGTTGGGCCTGTAAGAAGCCCAAACCCTATACCTTCTAATGGATCCCTAGTCTGGCCCATGAACTTATGGAGATTATAAATAGGAGCCTCAAAATAGTTTTGAAACCCTAGCACACACGAAATAGAGAAAAACGGCTAGGGTTTCAAGGAGACGAAATTGAGGCACCTTCTCCACGTTTGATAGCACGCCGTCCACCCGGTGTTCGAGCGAAGTTGGGAGACAGACTAGAAGATCTGCAGATTGGAATCAACGCCTCGATCTTCAAGGGTAACAGATCTAAACTATGTTTTAGAAGCATGTTTAGGTTTTATTTATTTGTTTATACGTTTGGCATCCGACAACGATCCTGGTGACGGACCGCCTTCGCCGGCGTGTTCCAGCAATTGGTATCAGAGCCTGGATTCGTGGATTGTTGGCTCTGCCTGAAACGTATGATTGTATGATTCAGTTTATTTTGTTTCACGTATGTATGCGTTTCTGTTGGTTAATTTATTTTTTCTTCTATCGCAACCCTAGTGTTATGTAATCGTTTTTTCCACCAGATAATAAGTGTGGGTAGTATAGGACTTTTTCATAGATCACTGTAGTAGGGTTTTGCTCGTTTATATTGTAATTTTTTGATCGTGAGAACGGGCGGTGTCAATGGAAGATCTGAAAACAGTAATCTGAGTTTTTCGGGTTATGGCCTTGGACGGTGAAAACTGTTTTGGCCATAACTTTTGACTCGGGTGTCTGTTTTCAGCCCACAAGACCTTTTCGGAAACGTCTCGACGAGATCTACAGGAGTCACGGCTAGGCCGTGACGATGAGTGGCGAGGCCTAATTCAAAAGCCTTGATGAAGTTTTCTGCCAGTTTTTGTCGGTGGATGAGAATTCGAGGTTTTTCCATTGCGTGAGAGGCCGATGCGAGGCATCCGTCCGCGCCACTGTTTTTATCATTGTAATAGCTTAGTATAGGCTGTTTTTGATAAGTTTTCAAGGGGTTGCGATAGATGTGCATTTATTTATTTTTGCCTATGTGTATCGCATCTTGTATTGTTATGGCATGCATGTATTAATTTTTGTTAATTTGCTATGCCAATGAATAATCTTCATGTTAAAATGACTAAGTGAGATAATTAAATTTTAATTAATTTATAGGCCTTCACAATTGGTCTTTAAGTAAGGTGTATGTTGCTCGTGGGACCTTGGGAGTCTTCCCCTAACGGGTGCAACATTCACGAGCTTACTAGTTAAGACTTCTAATAAAACTGTTTTAATCTTTAGATGAAGTGTGTGATCTTCCCTAACGGATGTGTCATCCATGAGTTCATCAGTAAAGAATAATTCAAGATAACTGTTGTTAAATTGTGGTCATCACTTAGATGTGCATTTGAATATAACCCCCCAACGGGGTCACTGTTCTAGTTCACATGGCCAGTTAAAGTTCGACTGTTAATTTCATTCGTCATAAGGATAGGTTGACGTGATATTGAGATTAAAGACTGAATGTCTGGTCAATGAATACATGTGTAAACGACCACCCTAACGTGGCTTGCATATATGTTTGTTGGGCTGTTGGAGGTTGTGTTGAATATTGGTTTTGAAGGTTTCCAATGTTTTATGCTTCAAACTTATGTGATTCATTGCTTGCATTTTATTTATTTCAGATACATTATGGTGACATTCAACCCACTTATGGTTATCTTAAATCAAAATAAGCTTGTTGGTCAAAATTACTTGGATTGGAAAAGAAATTTGGACATTGTCCTAGTTGCTGATGAGTACAAGTTTGTACTCGATACACCTGCTCCTGCCCCTTTGGGAGCTGAATCTACTGAAGAGCAAAGGGAGGCTCATAAGAAGTGGCACAAGGCTGATGAGATGGCTCGTTGTTACATTTTGGCCTCGATGTCAAATGTTTTACAACAGCAGCATCAAACTATGTCTAGTGCCGCAGCTATGATGTTGAGCCTCAAAGAGCTTTTTGGTGAGAAAGATAGGGCTGCCCGCTTTGAGGCTATGAGGAAGATCATGTCAACCTCTATGCCAGAGGGAGCGTCCGTGAGGGACCACGGTCTCAAGATGATGGAATATCTGAATGAGATTGAGGTCCTCGGAGGGTTAATCGATAATGACACCAAGATCGATATGATCCTACACTCGCTCCCAAAGTCTTTTGAGAACTTTCGTGTAAACGCGATCATGAGTAAGAAGGATTATACTTTAACCGAGCTTCTTACGGAATTGGTCGCGGTGGAGGGTCTCATGGGTAAACGACCACAAGCCAATGTTACTGTTCAGGCTGGACCTTCTTCGTCTAATGGCAAGAAGAAGAAAAAGCCTTTACAGAAAAAGGGTGGTGGTGAAAGCAGTGGGAGCAAGAAACTAGCACCTTCTGGTGGCGTGAAAAAGCCGAAGGGCAAATGTTTCAAGTGCAACAAGACGGGACATTGGAAGTCTGATTGTCCTCTTTTGAAAAAGGACAACTCTGGTACGTCTTTCGCTTTAGTTGTTGAAACATGTTTTGCGGCTTGTTCTGCCTTTTCTTGGGTAGTAGATACAGGAGCCACTGACCATGTTTGTTACACCTTGCAGGGGTTTCTGCAGACAAGGGAACTGAGTGAGGGCGAGATTACTATTAGTTTGGGCAATGCTGCGATAGTATCAGTGGTTGCAGTGGGAGACGTGCACTTATGTTTTTCTAATTCTGTTTTAGTATTAAAGAACGTTTTATACGTGCCGAATTTTCGGAGAAATTTAATTTCTGTTTCGAAGTTATTTTTGGATGGATGCTCAGTTGTTTTTAATGACAATGTTGTTATTATGAGAAATGACTCTTTAATCTGTTCTGGCACGTTAGAAAACAATCTTTATACTATTACGTGTGCATATCATACTGTGACTGAAGCTCATTCATCATCATCATTAAATAAGAGAAAGGAACCTTCTAAGTTGAATCAAACATACCTTTGGCATCTAAGATTGGGTCATGTCAACCTAAGAAGGATTCAAAGACTAGTAAGTAGTGGGTTTTTGGAGTCTCTCCAAGTGGAACCATTCTCAGTCTGCGAATCCTGTTTGGAAGGCAAGATGACCTCGAGGCCTTTTAAGGCCAAGGGTAATAGGGCTAATGATGTGTTGGAATTGATTCACTCTGATTTGTGTGGGCCTATGACTGTTCAAGCTAGAGGAGGCTTTGAGTACTTCGTCACTTTCATTGACGATTACTCAAGATATGGATACATCTACCTGATGCGCCACAAGTCTGAATGCTTTGGCAAGTTCAAAGAATTTAAGGCAGAAGTGGAGAACCGTCATGGTAAGAGTATCAAGTCACTGCGTTCTGATCGTGGTAGCGAGTACCTTAGCAATGAATTTAGGCAATACTTATTAGAGAACGGGATTAGGTCCCAGCTCTCCGCGCCTGGTACTCCGCAACAGAATGGCGTGGCTGAGAGAAGGAATAGGACTCTATTAGATATGGTGAGATCGATGATGAGTTATGCTTCATTACCTACCTCTTTTTGGGGTTATGCCTTGGAAACAGCAGCGTACCTTCTAAATTATGTACCTTCTAAAGTGGTTCCAAAAACCCCGATTGAATTGTGGTCTGGGCGAAAGCCTAGTCTAAACCACATTCGGATTTGGGGTTGTCCAGCACATGTGCTGAACAAGGAAGCTGATAAGTTGGCACCTAGAACTGAAGTACGGTTGTTTGTAGGATACCCTAAGGGAACGAGAGGTGGTTATTTTTATAGTCCTAATGATCAGAGGGTGGTGGTGAGTACCAATGCCCGATTTTTTAGAAGAAGACTATATGAATGAGCATAAGTCCAATACTGAGATCATTCTAAATGAGTTGAGAGGAGACAATGGCACACCGAGTGTGCAAGAGGAAATACCACAAGAGACTGCACAACGTGGCGACTCTGATGAACCTTTGTATACATTGCCTCGTCGTAGTGGGAGGGTTATTCGCCAACCTGATCGTTTCATGTTTGTGGGAGAGTCTATTGACTTGATTCCAAGCGATGAACATGATGATAACGACCCCTGGACATACAAAGAGGCAATCAAAGACAAAGATGCAGAGTCTTGGCACAAGTCCATGGATTCAGAAATTGAATCTATGGATGCTATGGAAGTGTATGACCTAAGTGAACTTCCCCACGATAAGAAAGTTGTTGGGTGTAAGTGGGTCTACAGACGTAAGAGAGGGTCTGATGGGCAGATTACTGCTTTTAAAGCACGGTTGGTGGCAAAGGGTTTTACCCAGAAAGAAGGAATCGACTATGACGAGACCTTCTCACCAGTAGCCATGCTAAAATCGATTCAGATTCTCTTATCCATAGCTAATCACATGAACTATGAGATTTGGCAAATGGATGTTAAGACAGCTTTCCTTAATGGAAATTTGGATAAGGACATCTATATGCAGCAACCCGAGGGTTATGTGAAGAAAGGCCAAGAGCATCTAGTCTGGAAGCTGAAAAAGTCTCTTTATGGGCTAAAACAAGCTTCCAGGTCTTGGAACATTCATTTTGATGAGGTGATCAAATCTTTTGGATTTGAACAATGTCAAAATGAAAGTTGTGTGTACTAGAAGAGTGACAGAGACGTAGTGGTATTCTTAGTACTATACGTAGATGATATTCTTCTTATTGGCAACAATGTGAAAGTATTATCAGACGTAAAGGTGTGGCTTTCAGAACAGTTTCAAATGAAGGATATGGGAGAAGCATCGTACATTCTTGGTATTAAGGTCACTCGTGATCGAAAAAAGAGAATGTTGTGTTTATCTCAAGCGTCTTACATTGATACTGTGATTGCTCATTTTGGCATGCAGAATTCCAAGAAGGGTGTACTACCTTTCAGACATGGAGTCCCTCTATCTAAAGATATGTGTCCTAAGACACAGAAGGAGATAGAGGAGATGGCTAAGGTTCCTTATGCTTCGGCTGTAGGAAGCCTTATGTATGCGATGCTGTGTACGAGGCCTGATATTTGCTATGCAGTCGGCATGGTAGCAAGATATCAGTCTAACCCTGGTCAAGGACACTGGACTGCTGTTAAGCATATTCTCAAGTACTTGAAAAAGACTCGAGATTATATGCTAGTATACCAGTCAAATAGTTTGATTCCTTTGGGTTATACCGATTCAGATTTCCAAGCTGATCGAGATGAACGGAAGTCAACCTCGGGTTATGTGTTTATGCTGGGAGGCGCAGCCATATCTTGGAGAAGTGTGAAGCAGAAATGCATCGCGGACTCCACTATGGAAGCCGAGTACGTAGCTGCCTCAGAGGCCGCAAAGGAGGCTGTCTGGCTGCGTAATTTCTTTCTGGAATTAGGGGTATCTCAGAGTATGCCGATGTGTATCACTGTTTATTGTGATAACGCAGGTGCAGTGGCAAACTCGAAAGAACCTAGAGCCCACAGAGCAAGTAAACACATAGAGCGAAAGTACCACATTATACGAGATATCGTAAATCGAGGAGACGTGGCTGTAGCTAAGATTGCGTCGTTGGATAACTTGGCTGATCCTTTCACAAAGACGCTGGCAATAAAAGTCTTTGAGAAACATGTAGAGGGTCTTGGTTTACGATGTATTACAAGCTAGACTTTGAGTATAAGTGGGAGAAATGTTGATGTCTTTATGTGTATACTAAAAGTTAAGCTTTAGTATAAGTGGGAGATTGTTGGTGTATACTGTAAAGCAAACTTTTAGTGGGCTTTTGTGCCGTATATTCGATTTCCTTTTATCTGAAATAAATGGTTTTTCACATTTTTGCATTCTTTGTGATTACTTGTATGTCTGCTTATCTTGCATTGTAGACGATGTGGTGGGTTTGTAGTCACACAGAAGATCACATTGTCAGTCCCTTGTAAGATATAAACAATATTCACAATTGAGATAGTTATGGACAAAACTATTGGTTTAAGTTGTAGTATAAACTTGTTAGTGGTTTGTCTTAGCCATTAGTTTATACTAGTGCGCTGAGGCGTATTGAATGGATCACAGATAAGACATGTTCTTCTGTTCTGACTGTTATGAAGAACTAGAGGTCTTGGTGACTTTTATGATTCTTAACCCTAAGTGTGATATTTAGATGTGTGGGGTGCTTGTTCACTACTTTGATGTATCATAGGTGAGAATCTTGGTAGATTCTTCACGCTCTGTATTTTGGGTAGTGGCATCGCTCGCATGATGTCTACTTATTGGCATTAGGGCACCGTGTCCTGTACATCCAGGCTGATGATGTCCCCTTGAGGAAACTCATAAAGGATTGTCGTATTAAACCCTGCAGGTGGATTTAATCCGTACGACAACAAGGTTGAGTGGTACTACTCAAGGAATTATAGAAATTAATTATTTAAAGAAGTCAGAAGCTTTAATAATTAATGGACGTGCGATATCTTAAACACGGGGAATTATAATGTCTAATAGAAGCCCTGATACAGTTCGGGATAGGACGGGAGTGCAACATTAATTCTCTAGTGGAATGAATTAATGTTCTCGGGCCAAATTATATGTTTTGGGCTGAACATAAGAGTAGTTGGGCCTGTAAGAAGCCCAAACCCTATACCTTCTAATGGATCCCTAGTCTGGCCCATGAACTTATGGAGATTATAAATAGGAGCCTCAAAATAGTTTTGAAACCCTAGCACACACGAAATAGAGAAAAACGGCTAGGGTTTCAAGGAGACGAAATTGAGGCACCTTCTCCACGTTTGATAGCACGCCGTCCACCCGGTGTTTGAGCGAAGTTGGGAGACAGACTAGAAGATCTGCAGATTGGAATCAACGCCTCGATCTTCAAGGGTAACAGATCTAAACTATGTTTTAGAAGCATGTTTAGGTTTTATTTATTTGTTTATACGTTTGGCATCCGACAACGATCCTGGTGACGGACCGCCTTCGCCGGCGTGTTCCAGCATGAACTTCAACTTCAGGAGACACAATACTTTTTCCTTTCAGCAGTCTTTTCTGTTCTTCAGCTTGTTCAAGATCAGCCTTCTTGACTAGCCTTCCTCTCTTGGGAATCTTAAGATCTTGTATAACAGTTGCAGCTTCCTTCATTTCTGTTCAGCACTTGACTTCTCTTCAACTCTACTTATCTCTTCCCGCTTTTTGGCTTCATCACTTGCCTTAAGAGTGAATAGACTAGTAAACCGAGTCATTTCTTCTTTCAATGCTTCCTTCATTGCTTCAGCCGCGAGCTCTATCTGTCTTTGATGCGTCTTGACTTGACTCATCTTGTCTAGACGATCAACAGTGAATTCCAATTTCTTTGAGTTAATTGCCAACTCATCTTTGAAATGAACAGCTGTCTGACGTAGTAGGGTATTTTGCTTAGTCAGCTCAGTGAGAATAGCTTGAGAACGCACCAACTGATCTTGTGCTTCTCGTCTTTGCTCATTAGCTATCTCAATTTTCACCCTGTATAGTCTTTCCATCTTACTAGACTCTTCAGCTAACGACCTAGCAAATGAAATAGATCTTTTCTCAGAAAATTCAACTTGCTTCTGAAGAAAACGTTCAACTTCCGCATACAACTCTGCTCGGAAAGTTGAGTCCATTTTGTTGACCTCACCAACAATCAATTCTCTTGAGGAGTCAACAAGCGATTGGTTCTGCTCAACTAGCACGTCCTTGACTCTAGAATTCAAGAACTCTTCAATAGCAGAATGAACAACATGTTTCAAGTCTGACTTTAACTTTGTAAGATATCCTTCAGGAAAACCTTGAGTAGACGATTGGGCTCCAGTGACAACTCCTTCTTGAACTTTCTCAACAAGTTCATCTTCTTTAAACATCTCAGCATCCATAAACTCATCGTCTTCTACTCCAAAGTTGAAAGAATCATCATCAGTAGATTTTCCAGACTCATCTTCTGACTGATCTGAAGTTTGAATACCAGCTTCAACAGTTACAGCTCTCAACTCTTCTACCGATAGATCAGTCTGAATACCAATATCACACATGTGCGATGCAGGCAATACATCATCTAGGACATTTAGCATTTGTTTTACCAGGGCTGTAAGAACATGAGGTGGGAGAAGTTCTGAATAATCTTGAACTCCACTATTCTCCCTTTGCTCCATCTCCCAATCCATAAAATTGGAGATACCACCCATGCCTTGTATGACTTCAAAAAGATCATCACTGGAAGATTTCTTCAATGTAACCCATGTGCATATTCTAATGAGTTTCTCAAACTGTTCTGATGAGGTGTCTATCTCAATAGACGAGAGCCTCTTCTTCAGATTGTTGCTTACTTTAGCACGAACCCTCTTCTCCCTTAAGCACATCGGATAATAGACAAGGGATTCAAATCTAACATCAGACGGGGTCTGAGCAGGTGGGGTCCCTGTCTCAGTTGTCGCAGTGGCAACTGGTGTCTTGTCTGAAGTAGATGGGTTGGGGGGTTCAACATATTCTGTTGAGGTAAGAGGAATTTGGATGGTGGTTTCTTGGGGCTTTAACGTGGCTTGGTTTGGTTCGACAGTTGTAGGAGTATCAACTGTATCGTATATAGTAGTGTGTGGGGTTATGTTGGCTCGAAGTGGTTGCACTGCCAACACTGAAGAGGTTTTGGGTACAGGTTTGGCACGAGATCGAAGAGATCTGGCCTTGGTTTTAACGGGGAGAGAGATAGGAATTGACAAAGCTCTAGAAGAAGTACCAACCTTTTCCTCAGTCGACTTGTCTGGTGAAGGACTCGACTCGACTTTCACCAGTCGATATTCATATAGTTCTTCTTCTTTCTTCTCAGGCTCTCTGTCCGAGTGAGTTTCTTCCGAGTCTCCTGCAGCCTCAATCATTGCCTCCTCTTCCACATACTGAACTAGTCTACCACTAGTTCCAGCCTTAGCTTCTTCAGAACCTTCACTGCCCAACTCGTCTTCTTCAGAACTAGACGAGGCAGCTTCAATCATGGCATCATCAGGATTGATCTGGACTTGTCTGGGAGCAGCAGCTCTTCTAGCAGCTTGCTTTGCCAGGGCCTCCTTCTTCAAATAATGCTTAAGAGGATGAAATGGCTTGCCCTTACTCCAACTAGACTTGTTGGGCAATAAGATGGGTAGAATGACACTTAGCTTGTTTCCAAAGCTGACATTCGCAGACACAACCCAGTTAACTGAACTGGTGTCGACTTGAACATACTTCTTGTAATACATCAACCTATCCAAGAAGAATTTCGACCAATTTCCTTCAGTGATTCCATCATGAATTATGGCCATTATCCTTGCTTTCTGAAGCGTCACAGAGTCAAAACTCCCAGTGACTCCTAGCAACATCTTCGATGCGATGTCAAGAAGAGTCTTGAATTTATCGAGTAATTCCTTCTTCTTGACAGCAGGAATTTTTCCATCGCGATTCAACTTCAACTGCTTTCCACAAAAGATACTCAGATACCTCAATTCTCTGCCTTCAGCATATCTCTCGATATCTATCGAACCGGACGGCAATTTCAACGATTCTGTTAGAAATTCACGAGTGATTTCCACTCTCCTTCTTCCAACAAAGGCTTCAATCGAGTCGCCTTGTCGAGTTGCAGTAGCATAAAATTCTAACACTTCTTCTTCCAACACAACTTTAGGAAATGCCTCCAAATAGGGTCTCAAACCGCATCTGAAGCATTTTATAAGAATTTCTTTGTTGTCTTCAGTGTGATTTCCTTTGAAAAACACTGATCCCTCCACATGCACTCTTCCTTCGGTGATGTACTTACCGAGATCGAACCTTGCTTGCATGTTAGTACGGGCATCAAATATCGAAACAATCGACATAGTAGAATGATTTATGAAAGAAACAAGGGGATTGAAGTGTTTGAATGCTTGAGATGGTATGAGAAATCAAGAAATACAGAACTTGTGAGCAGTTATGAACGAGTAGTATGGGTTTTGTTAAGCCTTGAATGTTGAAATCAACGGTTGAGATTGAAAGATTTAATCCAATGGACACATATGAAAGGCTTTTGAAATTCAATTTCACGGAATCGAGAATATTACGTGATTTAATATTGTAAATTTTTGAAATCCGCCTCTTCTATTGGTAGGATAGATGGGGTGTACTTATCTGACCTAGCATAGTAGAGTTTTGGCGCGAACTGGTTATATACACCTCATTAAATGGAGTGTATAAATCCAATTCTAGGTTTTTCAAAATTTTCATTTACCCAAATTACATATATATCCTTAATTCGTATTGTTTAAACACTTAGAGTATTTAAATCATAAGAACACTTATCTCGTCTGTTCTGTCACATCCCGATTTTAGGGCCTAGATGAAAATACTAAACGATGCATATTTTTATAAAAATTGGCAGCGGAATTATTTTGGTAAATAAATACTCAAACACATTTAAGAATATTAAAGTGTAACCTCAACTAATGAGTACCAAATCTTGTCCCAAAAAGAGATGTGAAAATTCCTAAAATGAAAATAGTTTAAAATCTTTAATGCAAATAATTAAAAATAATTAAATAAAATAGCATGAAGGCATTTCTTAGTGACATGTACGAACTGCATCCACCGTCCCTCTACTTCAACTCCTTCAATCTGTAAAATGTTAAATGGATTGGGGTGAGCAAAACAACTAGCTCAGTGGGATTAACTTTGTCACAGTTAAATATAACATATGAATAAAATCATAACTCACAAACATGCATACAATTTCATAAGCTTGTTGGATAAACCAACCATAATAACATAGGCTTGTTGGATAAACCAACCATAAGTTTATTGGATAAACCAACCATAATAACATAGGCTTGTTGGATAAACCAACCATAAGTTTGTTGGATAAACCAACCATAATAACATAGGCTTGTTGGATAAACCAACCATAAGTTTGTTGGATAAACCAACCATAAGATGTAAGATGCAGCAAGAAATAAAATCACTCATAAGAAATATTTAAAAATGACAAAGTAGCCAATCAAGAAAATCCCACCTTAATTCTTGGGTAATCTCGTAAATGTGTAACTTGAATTAATGCAAGAGTTCCTCGCCACCTATAACAATAAGTGCTATCTTAGAATTATTATTAACACATCAATGAGTTCTAGAGTTATTTACTAATTAAAGTGAACAAAAGGGTGTTAAGCTATTGTTTTAATAATTTAATCGCTTAATACTAATAAATATATACCTACATCAGATAACTAAATAATGAAGTGATAATGATTTAAGATTATCATGATAAATAAATTAATAGATTATGATTAAATTAATAATGTATATATGTCTTATTGACCTTACTGGACTTAAGCATGAATTCCTGATTACAAAATTATAGGCAACAAACTAATTAAATTACAGCATGCCTATTAATGCCGCATAAAATAATTTCGATAAACTCATATTTGTCTATATTATATATATACAATTAGTTAACATAAAATAATAAAATAAGAGAAAATGACATTGTGCTGAGTTTGACTACGGATCTATATAAGATTAAGAGTATGAGCCCTACTCCATAACTAAGAGGGTAAGAACGAAAGAACCATTTATATAAATACTCATTTACGTAATAATAATTAAAATTTAAGTCTGAATAGTTTGAAACCAATATCAACCTAATACTAGAATTTAAGCCTACACATGTATACTTTATATTCAAACGGCGAAGGATATTTAACAGTACAACTAGGCAACTAACCCAAATTCAAAGTGAAAGAATTGAATATTAGAATGAATGAAGAAATAACTAGATACCGTTCTCGATAAACACCGGAGAGATTGAAAGGCTCCGTGCGACACCCGATGTGGATGATAACGACTCGATCACTAATTGAGCTAGATTTAAAGTGTTTAGGACTAGAGGTTTTCTTTTGTAGGGTTTCTTCTGAAAACTACCGTGTGATTAAATAAAAGAGGAGATATAAAATTTGTTGAGAATAATGTGTGATTAGGAGAATAATCTGGGATTTGGAGACTTATTAGAAGAAAATTAGTCTTCCAATTTGGATCCTAATTACCAACTGAAATGAGATATTTAAGGAGTAATTTCGGAATTAGTGGGGTTTATCCTATATTTAAATCCATTTCAATCTACCAGTATTCATATAAATAAATTCTAACGAATTTGATCCTAAAATCAAGTAAACCCATTAAATATTATATCTTATAAATATATGGAATTGATAATTTTTGAAATCTTATACTAATGATCATAATTTATCTAAAATAGACATCCAAATTATATATATAATTATAATATACTATACTAATTAATATATGTACTTAATTAAACGTACTATCATAAAAATATATATATATATATACATATATTAATGCAAGTTTATTAATATGTTTATTGTATTTTATTTTAAAATAGTTTCTTATGTATTCTTATATTAATGGTGATTAAAATCTCGGGTGTTACATTCTATCCCCCTTAAAGAAAATTTCGTCCTCGAAATTTAAACGTACCATGGATAAATAGCTCTGCATATCTTGCGCGTATCTCATCTTCGCGCTCCCATGTCGCCTCTTTCTCACTATGGCGATTCCACTGAATCTTGATTAATGCAACGTCCTTGTTCCTCAATCGATGAACTTTCCTTTCTAGTATTGCAATAGGTGCTTCCTCATAAGCCAAATTGTTATTTATCTCCAATGTTGAGTAATCAATGACATGTTCAGGATCTTGCACATACTTCCTTAGCATGGACACGTGAAACACATTATGCACGGCGGCAAACTCAGGAGGTAGAGCTAGTCGGTAAGCTAAATCACCAACCCTCTCAAGTATCTCGAATGGGCCCACATACCTTGGTCTTAACTTGCCCTTCTTTCCAAAACGTACAACTCCTTTTGTTGGCGAAACTTTCAAAAACACCTTCTCTCCTTCATTGAACTGTAAATCCTTTCTACGCTTGTCAGCATAGGATTTTTGTCTATCTTGCGCAATTCTAATCTTCTCCCTCACATTCTTTACTACTTCAACTGTTTGTTTTAACAATTCGGGACCCACGAACTTGCCTTCACCAACCTCATCCCAATACAATGGCGAACGACACTTTCTCCCATATAACGCCTCATACGGAGCCATCCCAATAGTCGATTGAAAGCTGTTGTTATACGCGAACTCAACCAGAGGAATATTGTACTCCCAACTACCGCTCAAATCAAGTATGCAAGCCCTCAACATATCTTCCAAAGTTTGGATTGTCCTCTCTGATTGCCCATCGGACTGCGGATGGTAAGCCGTACTAAAGTTTAACTTTGTTCCCATGGCCTTATGTAGACTCTTCCAAAATTCCGAAGTAAATCGCGTATCTCTATCGGAAACAATTGAAACTGGTACTCCATGCAATCTCACGATTTCTTGAATGTACAAGTGTGCATATTGTTCCATCTTAAAAGTAGTCTTTATGGGAAGAAAATGTGCAGACTTAGTTAGACGATCCACGATAACCCAAACTGCATTATTCCCTTTAACTGTTCTCGGCAATCCTGTAACGAAGTCCATCGTTATGTGCTCCCACTTCCATTCTGGAATCTTAAGTGGTCGAAGTAATCCTGATGGACGTTGATGTTCGGCCTTCACTTGTTGACAATTCAAACACTTCTCTACAAATTCTGCACTGTCTCTTTTCATTCCATTCCACCAAAACATTTTTCGTAAGTCGTGGTACATCTTCGTGCTACCCGGGTGTGCAGCATAAGGTGTACTATGAGCTTCTTCAAGTATTATTTTCTTTAGTTCAACGTTCTTAGGCACACATATTCTTCCTTCATAATACAATGCTCCATCCTCAGCTACTGCAAAACCTTTATTCTCTCCTTTAAGAGTACTCTCCTTCGCTTTACTCAAAAACTCGTCTTTGGGTTGTTCTTTCTTAATCGTTTCCCTCAAATCTGGTTGTACCACTAGAGTTGATAGAACTGCTATAACACTTCTTGGTGGTTTCAAAATCTCGATCTTCATTTCCGCAAATTCTCTTATCAACAATTCTTGCTTAGTTAGCGCACTTAACTCGCTCCTTGTCTTTCGACTTAGTGCATCGGCTACTACATTAGCTTTTCCTGGATGGTAGTGTATGGTGCAATCATAATCTTTTACTAGCTCCAACCATCGCCTTTGTCTCATGTTCAACTCTTTTTGCGTGAAAAGGTACTTTAAACTTTTGTGATCCGAGTAGATCTCACACCTTCCGCCATATAGGTAATGTCTCCATATCTTTAATGCGTGAACAACGGCTGCCAACTCCAAATCGTGTGTTGGGTAATTCAACTCATGAATTTTTAGTTGTCTTGAGGCGTAGGCAACAACCTTACCATTTTGCATCAAAACACACCCAAGTCCTTGTTTCGACGCATCACTATAGATCACAAATTCCTTGGTGGGATCTGGAATTGTCAATACAGGGGCTGATGTAAGTCTCCGCTTGAGATCTTGAAAACTTTTCTCACATTTCTCGTTCCATTCATACTTTTCTCCCTTCCTCGTCAGTCGCGTCATTGGAGATGCTATTTTTGAAAATCCTTCTATAAACCTTCGATAGTACCCAGCCAATCCCAAGAAACTACGTACCTCATGTGCATTCATAGGCCTTTTCCAATCATTAATAGCTTCCACTTTAGCCGGGTCTACTTCAATTCCCTTTGCTGTAATCACATGTCCGAGGAATGCAACTTGATTTAGCCAAAACTCGCACTTCTTAAACTTTGCATATAACTTTTCCTTGCGAAGTGTTTCCATCACGATCCTCAAATGCTCTTCATGTTGCTTTTCATCCATTGAGTACACCAAAATGTCGTCTATGAACACTATGACGAACCGATCTAAGAATGGATGAAACACTCGGTTCATCAAGTCCATAAAAATTACAGGAGCATTAGTTAATCCAAAAGGCATTACTACAAACTCATAATGACCATAACGAGTTCTAAATGTCGTCTTCATGATGTCACTTTCTTTGACCTTCAATTGATGGTACCCCGATCGTAAATCAATCTTGGAAAATACTCCCGCCCCTCTCAACTGATCAAACAAGTCTTCGATTCTAGGCAAAGGGTACTTGTTCTTAATTGTGAGTCGATTCAACTCTCGGTAGTCGATGCACATTCTCAACGTTCCGTCTTTCTTCTTGACAAATAAAACAGGTGCTCCCCATGGTGAGACACTAGGTTGGATGAAACCCAAATCCAATAATCCTTGTAATTGCACCTTCAATTCTTGTAACTCTTTCGGTGCCATCCTATAAGGGGCTTTTGACATTGGTGCCGCTCCAGGTGTCAAATCAATTGTGAATTCAACTTGCCTATCTGGTGGGACTCCAGGTAAATCCTCCGGGAAAACATCTTCGTATTCTCGAACAATTGGTATGTCAGCAATACTTATCCCTGATGTCTGGCTCCCCGTAATGTTGACTAGATATCCTCGACAATCATTCTTCTTCAACATTGATGCTGCTTTCATCGCACTTATCACTCGTGGAACGGTCCTAGACTTTACCCCATAAAAGACAACTTCCTCTTTGCTAGGTAAAAGTAAAGTTACTTCCTTCTCCCGACACTTAATGTCGGCTTGGTACTTACTAAGCCAATCCATTCCAAGAATAATGTCAAAATCTTTCATATCCAGCACATATAAATCAGCCTCTAAATCATGTTCGTTCACCTTAATATTAACATTCTTAACCATAGAATAGGCATTTACGGTTTTTCCAGATGGTATACTAATAACAAGTGGTTCTTCTACACTCACACCCTTATTTTCAGTTAAAGTATGAAATTTAGCAGACATGAATGAATGTGTAGCTCCCGTATCGAAAAGCACAAAAGCTGGTATATTTGATACTCTGAACATACCTGCCATAGTGCCTGGCTGTTGGTCGGCTTCCTCTTGAGTTAAGGCAAACATTCTTGCATTGCCACCAGCTCCCGTATTCGGTCTCCTCCTATCACCTTTGTTCTGATTCAACGGGCAATTCATTAGCATATGTCCTTGCTCCTTGCATTTGAAGCATCTATTTTGTCCCATCAAGCATTCACCGCCGTGCTTCTTGCCACACTTCGTACAATTTGGTCTTTCTACATAACTCCCAGGTGCCTGACCTCCATTAACCCGTCCTTGCTTATTAGGATTCACATCTCCATTGACCCGTCCTTGCTTGTTAGGATTCACATTTCTGTTTGAACCTGCATCATTCCACTTTCTTTTCCCAAAATGTTCAGTTGGCCTTCGACTGTTCTTGTCAAGTTGTTGACTTGCTGCAATTTCCCCAGCTCTCTTCACCAGATTACTAAAAGGCATATCCCCGTGACTAGCAAGGATACTGCGTATTTCAGGACGTAGTCCCTTCTTGAATTTCTGGGCTTTCTTTCGTTCGGTATCTACCATGTGTGGGGCAAAACGGGCCAACCGACTGAACTCTCTCTCATACTCCTCCACAGTTAAGCCTCCTTGTTGGAATTCAAAGAATTCCGACTCCATCTGCTCCCGATAGGTCTCGGGGTAAAATCTTTCCATAACAATCTCCTTAAATCCATTCCATTCCAGTATGTTACGTTCTTCATCTGTTCTTAATCTCCAGTAGCCTTCCCACCAATGGTCCGCATCCTCCACTAGCTGGAATTCAGCGCAAGCCACACGTTGCTGCTCTGTGCATCCGAGGAGGCGAAACACGCGTTCAAGAGCTCTTAACCACTCCTCGACTGCCGTGGGTCCATCACGTCCGTTGAAGGTAGGTGGTTTATAACGACGAAACTGTTCCACGATGCTAGCATTAGTTCGTATGTTCTGAGGCTCATTGTTGGCTTGATTCTGGTTTTCCTCCACCTGATTTTGATTAGGTTGTCGACGTGGCGGCATCGTTTCTATTTCTGCTAGTCATTATCAATATAGTAACAAGTCATTATCTTCTTTTATAAATCTTTAGAAATTCCTCATTCCTTGGAAAATAAAATAAACACTTAAGTCTTGTACTATATGTTCATCTTATCTATCAATTATTTGAAAATAAATATCATGTAGTACCTACTCTATCATAATTCTTACATAGTTCTTATAGTAAATCGTACCAATCTCAACAGCATAATATCTTAACGTACCTTATTGGAGTTGAAGCAGTGGGCGGTGGTGGATGCCATAACTTATAACTTATAAACATTATGAATGCATGCATATAAAAGTTAAAATTTTTGACACTAAAAGAATTTTTTTTTTTTTTACAAGTCTACAAGAACGTAGACCTGCTCTGATACCACTCTGTCACATCCCGATTTTAGGGCCTAGATGAAAATACTAAACGATGCATATTTTTATAAAAATTGGCAGCGGAATTATTTTGGTAAATAAATACTCAAACACATTTAAGAATATTAAAGTGTAACCTCAACTAATGAGTACCAAATCTTGTCCCAAAAAGAGATGTGAAAATTCCTAAAATGAAAATAGTTTAAAATCTTTAATGCAAATAATTAAAAATAATTAAATAAAATAGCATGAAGGCATTTCTTAGTGACATGTACGAACTGCATCCACCGTCCCTCTACTTCAACTCCTTCAATCTGTAAAATGTTAAATGGATTGGGGTGAGCAAAACAACTAGCTCAGTGGGATTAACTTTGTCACAGTTAAATATAACATATGAATAAAATCATAACTCACAAACATGCATACAATTTCATAAGCTTGTTGGATAAACCAACCATAATAACATAGGCTTGTTGGATAAACCAACCATAAGTTTATTGGATAAACCAACCATAATAACATAGGCTTGTTGGATAAACCAACCATAAGTTTGTTGGATAAACCAACCATAATAACATAGGCTTGTTGGATAAACCAACCATAAGTTTGTTGGATAAACCAACCATAAGATGTAAGATGCAGCAAGAAATAAAATCACTCATAAGAAATATTTAAAAATGACAAAGTAGCCAATCAAGAAAATCCCACCTTAATTCTTGGGTAATCTCGTAAATGTGTAACTTGAATTAATGCAAGAGTTCCTCGCCACCTATAACAATAAGTGCTATCTTAGAATTATTATTAACACATCAATGAGTTCTAGAGTTATTTACTAATTAAAGTGAACAAAAGGGTGTTAAGCTATTGTTTTAATAATTTAATCGCTTAATACTAATAAATATATACCTACATCAGATAACTAAATAATGAAGTGATAATGATTTAAGATTATCATGATAAATAAATTAATAGATTATGATTAAATTAATAATGTATATATGTCTTATTGACCTTACTGGACTTAAGCATGAATTCCTGATTACAAAATTATAGGCAACAAACTAATTAAATTACAGCATGCCTATTAATGCCGCATAAAATAATTTCGATAAACTCATATTTGTCTATATTATATATATACAATTAGTTAACATAAAATAATAAAATAAGAGAAAATGACATTGTGCTGAGTTTGACTACGGATCTATATAAGATTAAGAGTATGAGCCCTACTCCATAACTAAGAGGGTAAGAACGAAAGAACCATTTATATAAATACTCATTTACGTAATAATAATTAAAATTTAAGTCTGAATAGTTTGAAACCAATATCAACCTAATACTAGAATTTAAGCCTACACATGTATACTTTATATTCAAACGGCGAAGGATATTTAACAGTACAACTAGGCAACTAACCCAAATTCAAAGTGAAAGAATTGAATATTAGAATGAATGAAGAAATAACTAGATACCGTTCTCGATAAACACCGGAGAGATTGAAAGGCTCCGTGCGACACCCGATGTGGATGATAACGACTCGATCACTAATTGAGCTAGATTTAAAGTGTTTAGGACTAGAGGTTTTCTTTTGTAGGGTTTCTTCTGAAAACTACCGTGTGATTAAATAAAAGAGGAGATATAAAATTTGTTGAGAATAATGTGTGATTAGGAGAATAATCTGGGATTTGGAGACTTATTAGAAGAAAATTAGTCTTCCAATTTGGATCCTAATTACCAACTGAAATGAGATATTTAAGGAGTAATTTCGGAATTAGTGGGGTTTATCCTATATTTAAATCCATTTCAATCTACCAGTATTCATATAAATAAATTCTAACGAATTTGATCCTAAAATCAAGTAAACCCATTAAATATTATATCTTATAAATATATGGAATTGATAATTTTTGAAATCTTATACTAATGATCATAATTTATCTAAAATAGACATCCAAATTATATATATAATTATAATATACTATACTAATTAATATATGTACTTAATTAAACGTACTATCATAAAAATATATATATATATATACATATATTAATGCAAGTTTATTAATATGTTTATTGTATTTTATTTTAAAATAGTTTCTTATGTATTCTTATATTAATGGTGATTAAAATCTCGGGTGTTACAGTTCGAGTCTATCCAGAACAGACGAGTAGATTCAGGCGCACAAGACGAGTTCCCCCTTCGACTGTGCTTGTTTACTTTGAACATCAAACGACTATTTGAACCTGTCTTTTCTCGCACTACAGATTAGATGTAATACATGTAGTCGAGTAGAATAATTAGAATGAATATCAATCTAAGTCCATGGTCAAGGTTCAAACAAGATGACTGTTACCAAACTAAAGAGTCAACATAAGGATCTTTAAGAAATCAAAGATTCCCCCTTAAATGTTTATTCCCTTAGTATTACCCTCAGCTTTACCAGCTTCCTCATCGGGTTGTTTGGTCAATTTTGTCTGACCTTGTATACCTGTCTGTTGGGTGAGTAGACGAGTGCTCTGTGCTTTTGTGGTAACTTGTCTGTTTCTCCTTTCTTCTTAGGACTGTACCTGTCTGGTTAGTACATTGCTACATACTAGTAGGATCAAGATCAATTAGTCCTAGACTAATGCATAATTCACGAAATCGGGCTTCAGCCAATGGTTTTGTGAAAATATCAGCTCTTTGAAAATCTGTGTGAATCTTTTCCATGCGAATATCCTTCTTTTCTACATGATCACGTATAAAATGGTGTTTCACATCAACATGCTTACAACGTGTGTGCAGAACAGGATTTTGTGTAATGGCAATAGCACTGTTACTATCACAGAAAATAGGAACATTTGATTCACAGATATTATAATCTCTAAGCTGTTGAATAAGCCACAATAATTGACTACAACAACTACCAGCAGCCATGTACTCGGCTTCAGTAGTAGAGGTAGCAACACTTGTCTGCTTTTTCGAAAACCACGAAATGAGTTTTGTGCCTAAGAATTGACAAGAACCAGATGTAGATTTCCTATCTATTCTACAATCACCAAAATCAGAATCACAGTAGCCACTTAGAGATAAATCATCATTTGAAGGATACCATATACCACGATTGATGGTCCCTTTCAAATATTTCAATATCCTTTTAGTGGTTTCCATATGACTCTCTTTTGGATTAGCTTGAAATCGAAAATGCAATATCAGGTCTACTAGCAGTCAAGTATAGTAATGAACCAATAAGACCACGGTAATGAGTTTGATCAGCACACTTACCATTCTCGTCTGGATCCATCCTGTAGGTAGGTTGCATAGGTACTCCAGAAGATTTACATGTCTTAATACCATACTTGTCTAGTAGATTACGAGTATACTTTGCTTGATTTATGAAAATCCCTTCTGGGGTCTGTTTTACTTGAAGTCCAAGAAAGTAATTCATTTCACCCATCATAGACATCTCAAATTTACTTTGCATGAGTGTTGAAAAACTTTCACTCAGCTTTTTGTTAGGTGAACCAAAAATGATGTCATCTACGTAAATTTGGACGAGTAAAATGTCCTTCCCTTCTTGTCTTCTGAACAAGGTTCTATCGACCTTGCCCTTAGTAAAACCATTTTCTAATAGAAATTGAGAAAGAGTATCGTACCAGGCTCTTGGAGCTTGTTTTAGTCCATATAAGGCCTTCTTTAATCTGTATACCTGGTTACCTTTGACTTCGAAACCTGGGGGTTGTTCAACATACACTTCTTCCGCAAGAATACCATTAAGAAATGCACTTTTAACATCCATTTGATATACGGTAAATTTCATGTACGCAGCATATGCAAGGAACAATCGAATGGCTTCTAGTCTAGCAACAGGAGCATATGTTTCATCATAATCTATGCCTTCAGCTTGTGAATAGCCTTGAGCTACTAGTCTAGCCTTATTACGAACAACTACATCATTCTCATCTTTCTTATTCTTGAAAATCCATCGAGTGCCAACTACATTATGATGTTTAGGTCTATCGACAAGTTCCCAGATGTCATTTCGAACAAACTGATTCAACTCGTCTTGCATAGCAATGATCCAATTACTATCAGCCAAAGCCTCTTTGATGGTTTTAGGCTCGATAGATGAGAGGAAACAACACCAGCAAAACAGAGATGGACTAGGTTGTTCTTGCGACTCAAAGAGTTGTCGTCTAGTCTTCACACCAACAGTAGAGTCACCAATGATATTTTCAGTATCATGAGCAGATTTCCATGTTTTTCTAGTTTTAGTAAGCATATTATCATTATCTAGATCAACTATAGCATTATGCATTTCAATATCATTATCATCAGAGGATTTAATATGAGTAGACGAGTCGACTAGTTCAGGCATGTCAACTGGTCTGGCAGATTTACCTTGAGCACTTACCTTCTCCTGATCATCTGACTCGAGAGCTTTCATGAATAGGTTATAGGCTTGAACAGATTCATAAGCTTCTGATTCTTGGTCTGTTTGGATCGATAGATCAGTTACCTTCTTACTGATCTAATCGGCAGACGAGTCCTGTAGAGATTCATCAAAAACTACATGTGGTGTTTCTTCCACACATAGGGTAGAGTAGTTGAATACTCTGAATGCTTTGCTAGTCGAGGAGTATCCTAAGAATATCCCCTCGTCTGCCTTAGCATCGAATGCATTCAACTTACTTTTCCCATTGTTATGGATAAAACACTTACAGCCAAATATATGGAAATATGAAACTCTGGGTTTTCGACCTTTCCATACCTCATAGGGCGTCTTACCTAGTGCTTTATTGATAGCACTTCTGTTTTGGGAATGGCATGCAGTATTGATAGCTTCTGCCCAAAACTTCTGAGGAGTATTATACTCTATCAGCATGGTCCTGCAGGCCTCCTTAAGAGTTCTGTTCCTTCGTTCTGCTACTCCATTTTGTTGTGGTGTCCTTGCTGCACTAGTAAGGTGCTGGATGCCACGCTTAGAACAAAATTCTTTAATATAGCAGTTAATGAATTCAGTACCCTTGTCACTACGGATCTTGACAATGGACTGATTCTTCTCAACTTGTATCTTCTTCAACAGATCAGGTAGGAGTGTTTGTGTATCACTCTTCTTGTGTAAGAAGACTACCCAAGTGAACTTAGAATAGTCGTCTACCACAACAAGTGTGTACCTTCTACCGTTCAAAGTTGGAGGAGTAATTGGGCCATGTAAGTCCATATGTAGAAGTTCAAGAACTCTACTTGTTGAGAGGGTTGGAATAGATTTAAAGGAACCTTTTACCTGTTTACCTTTTTGACAGGCATCGCATACATGTGATTTGAAATAGATTTCGTTGGGTATACCTTCAACAAGGTAATCTCTTGCTATTTTATTAATCACCTTAAAGTTCATGTGACAAAGGCGTCTATGCCAAAGCCAACTGACCTCTTTGGGTGTCTTAGTAAGAAGACAAGTGTCCCGCGGACAACTATTCCAATTCACAATGTACACACTACCTTGTCTTATGCCGACGAGTAGTATGGTGTGAGTCCTCTTATCTATGATTTCGCACTTTTGACTTTTGAACTGCACTTTATAGCCTCGATCACAAAACTGTGAAACAGATAGTAGATTATATTTCAAACCTTCTACGTATGATACATCTTGTATCTCTACGTCGCCATTTCGGATATAGCCAAAGCCTTTTGTGATGGCTGTAGAGCTGTCACCGAATATAACCTTTGGTCCTTCTTGCTCATGGTAGCTTGATAGAAGTGCCTTGGTACCAGTCATGTGGTGCGAACAACCACTGTCTATGTACCAAGTTTCTCCTATTGAGCCACCTTTCTTGTATAGATCGAGTCGACCCTGCATTAGATGATATTTCATAAGTTAGGTACCCTCCTTGTTTATTGGGGTCCTGAGGGTTTAGTCGAGTTCAATGGAATCCAAATGTACATTGGAGTCCTGAACAAGTTTGATCTTTTAAGCTTTCGACCATATTTGTTGCAAAATAAGACCTTGTTGTCCTTATCTGGCCTATCAGTCGAGTTCGGGTCTACTCTTTGGAGATAGCCTTTCGACTTAATCTCTACTTGAGCAGGCACTTGTCTATGATAGTCAGAGTAGGGTTTATATGCATTAGGTCCATACGGTTTATAGACATGTTTAGGTCTTTCTTCTCCTTCGATATCATATGACAAAGGTGGAGGATATAGGACAGCTTGTGTACGATATTTTGGACCTACTCTCCTAGGCCTAGACGAGTAGAGCTGAGACTGCCTTATAAAAGGAGGTCTAGGCTCTTTCCATCTAGTTTGTACTTGTCTAGTACTTGTCTCCTCAGGATACCAGTCCTCGTATCTGACCTGATTTGGTCGTCCACGACTCCTAGTCCTTTGTTGACTTGTCTTAAACGGAACAGGCTTGTTGTTAACTTTCTTTTTACCTCCCTTGGTAATTGGAATGTTAACTTGAGTCTGTTTGGGTACGTTGCCTTCGGATGTAGTTCCAATATCGTATATCATTGGTCCTTTTCCTTTATCATTAGTCAAAGAGCTTGAGATGAAGATAGTAGGGTTCTTAGGGACTTGAGTAGACGAGCTGGGTGTCTGAGCCCCTATGCCTATCTTGTCAGCAGGAGCCCTATACCTATCTGACAGTTCAAGGTTAACCTTAGAAGAGTTAACCAGGTCAGTAAGTTTAAGGTCTAGAGTGACAACCTCAGTTTCTAAGAACTTATTACGTTCTTCAAGCTTTTTGCACTTGCTTTTTAAAACATTGAGTTCATGTTTCTCAGTAGCATGTGTCTTAAGTAGGTCTTGATACAACTTGTCTGTTAATGCACACTTGTCTTTGAGTTGACTCAACTCTTCTTGCAAGCGTTCATTTAGGACTGTTATATTAGGATCTACTTTAGACTGAGCTTCCTTAAGATCAATGATTTCTTGTCTTAAAATGATGTTTTCGTCACTGACTTCAATGATTTCTTGGTTGGAAAGTAGGAGGTCGTCTTCAACTGCACTAGTAGAGTGCTGAAGGCTACTCCCTACTTTGCTACTGGCAGTATCACTTTCATCAGAATCTGATTCATCACAGGATTGAAAAGAAGTGGCAGATGATACCTCTTGGTCGATTTTAGCCATGCAGCATAGACCATCATCTACTATGAAGGCTTCATCGTAATCTGGATCAGACGGGTAGCTAGATGAGGATGATGGCAACTCGTCTTAGTCAGAATCAGAGTCATCATTGGCCATCATTGCCTTCTTGCCACGGTTGTATCTTCTTTCCCTTCGTGCTTTGCGTTCTTCTCGATCATCAGTACTCAGGTCTGGACATTCATATATGTAGTGACCTGGCTTTTCACAATTATAGCACAAGAGATCATTAGTAGCCTTTTTAATAGGAGAGTTATTCCTTCGTTTATCACGTCGAGTAATCTTCCTACCATCAGACTCTCTATCTCGTCTGTTACCTTTCGTGACTTCGTCTCTCCTTTCGGACGAGTTTCGGTCTCGTCTGGTCTCAGACGAGTTCTTAGAAGCAGACCCTCTATGATCTCTATAGAACTTCTTATATCTTCCGAAACGTTTATTCAGCCTATCAAACTTTCTAACCATGAGGCTTACCTGATCCTTCAGACTAAGATCAGTATCTAACTCGTCTTTCACAGAAGTAGACCTAGTTTTAGACTTCGACCTGTCTACCTTAGACGAACTAGCCTTAAAAGCAACGTTTTTAGATACAGCATGTTCTCTGTCACTACTTGCTATGGGTTCATCTTCGTCTAAATCAAACTCATGGGCCTTTAGAGTTTGAAACATGGTCTCTGCTGTCCATACGTCTATATCTTGGGTATTCTTAACAAGCATTTTTACCATTTTCCATCGACTATCCAGGCTTTTGAGAATCCTAAGATTGATTTCACGTGGAGTATAAGATTTACCAAGGACTTCCAAGTCATTCATGATTTTGGTAAAACGAGTATCCAACTGGTCTATTGTTTCACCAGCTTTCATATGAAATGATTCAAATCTTTGGACTGCTGTAGAGAGCTTGCTTTCTTTGATTAGGGATGTCCCTTCACAAATGATAGCTAAGCGATCCCACATTTCTTTGGCAGTTTTACATTTTAACACTTTTCCCAGATACTCGTTAGGAAAAGTGTGTAAGATGTAATTCTTAGCCAAGCTATCCAAATTATTCTGTCTCATTTCTTCTGAGGTTAGTTCTGACCTTGGTTTCTTGACGAGTGTACCCACGGGTTGATTTGTGTCAAGGGCAGCAGTATTAGGGATCATGGTCACTATCGGACCTTCAGTGATGACGGAGATCATTAAGTCGTGAGTGGAACTGAAGATGGCTTCCATCCTTAGCTTCAAATAGTCATAATCTTGAACCTGAAACTTAGGCAACTTGTTAGCGCTGATTTCAAGAGACATGTTTAAACGAGTAGATTAGTGCTAATCAGTTTTATGATCAAGAAGTATATGAGTCAAGAACAGGGAACAAGAAAAAAGATATATCAAGAATATTGATCAAGAACACGTAAGCAAATATGATCTTGGACTGAGACTTTCACCCAAGTCTTGAGTTGGTTATCAAGAAACAGCAGTTCGTAAACTACTGCTCTGATACCACTTGTAGGTCCCTAAGTTGAGTTAATATTGAGGGAAGCTAAAGAAAATGTCTAGAGGGGGGTGAATAGACTCTTCAAAGGTTAACCTTGAACTGTCAGATAGGTATAGGGCTCCTGCTGACAAGACAGGCATAGGGGCTCAGACACCCAGCTCGTCTACTCAAGTCCCTAAGAACCCTACTATCTTCATCTCAAGCTCTTTGACTAATGATAAAGGAAAAGGACCAATGATATACGATATTGGAACTACATCCGAAGGCAACGTACCCAAACAGACTCAAGTTAACATTCCAATTACCAAGGGAGGTAAAAAGAAAGTTAACAACAAGCCTGTTCCGTTTAAGACAAGTCAACAAAGGACTAGGAGTCGTGGACGACCAAATCAGGTCAGATACGAGGACTGGTATCCTGAGGAGACAAGTACTAGACAAGTACAAACTAGATGGAAAGAGCCTAGACCTCCTTTTATAAGGCAGTCTCAGCTCTACTCGTCCAGGCCTAGGAAAGTAGGTCCAAAATATCGTACACAAGCTGTCCTATATCCTCCACCTTTGTCATATGATATCGAAGGAGAAGAAAGACCTAAACATGTCTATAAACCGTATGGACCTAATGCATATAAACCCTACTCTGACTATCATAGACAAGTGCCTGCTCAAGTAGAGATTAAGTCGAAAGGCTATCTCCAAAGAGTAGACCCGAACTCGACTGATAGGCCAGATAAGGACAACAATGTCTTATTTTGCAACAAATATGGTCGAAAGCTTAAAAGATCAAACTTGTTCAGGACTCCAATGTACATTTGGATTCCATTGAACTCGACTAACCCCTCAGGACCCCAATAAACAAGGAGGGTACCTAAATTATGAAATATCATCTAATGCAGGGTCGACTCGATCTATACAAGAAAGGTGGCTCAATAGGAGAAACTTGGTACATAGACAGTGGTTGTTCGCACCACATGACTGGTACCAAGGCACTTCTATCAAGCTACCATGAGCAAGAAGGACCAAAGGTTATATTCGGTGACAGCTCTACAGCCATCACAAAAGGCTTTGGCTATATCCGAAATGGCGACGTAGAGATACAAGATGTATCATACGTAGAAGGTTTGAAATATAATCTACTATCTGTTTCACAGTTTTGTGATCGAGGCTATAAAGTGCAGTTCAAAAGTCAAAAGTGCGAAATCATAGATAAGAGGACTCACACCATACTACTCGTCGGCATAAGACAAGGTAGTGTGTACATTGTGAATTGGAATAGTTGTCCGCGGGACACTTGTCTTCTTACTAAGATACCCAAAGAGGTCAGTTGGCTTTGGCATAGACGCCTTTGTCACATGAACTTTAAGGTGATTAATAAAATAGCAAGAGATTACCTTGTTGAAGGTATACCCAACGAAATCTATTTCAAATCACATGTATGCGATGCCTGTCAAAAAGGTAAACAGGTAAAAGGTTCCTTTAAATCTATTCCAACCCTCTCAACAAGTAGAGTTCTTGAACTTCTACATATGGACTTACATGGCCCAATTACTCCTCCAACTTTGAACGGTAGAAGGTACACACTTGTTGTGGCAGACGACTATTCTAAGTTCACTTGGGTAGTCTTCTTACACAAGAAGAGTGATACACAAACACTCCTACCTGATCTGTTGAAGAAGATACAAGTTGAGAAGAATCAGTCCATTGTCAAAATCCGTAGTGACAAGGGTACTGAATTCATTAACTGCTATATTAAAGAATTTTGTTCTAAGCGTGGCATCCAGCACCTTACTAGTGCAGCAAGGACACCACAACAAAATGGAGTAGCAGAACGAAGGAACAGAACTCTTAAGGAGGCCTGCAGGACCATGCTGACAGAGTATAATACTCCTCAGAAGTTTTGGGCAGAAGCTATCAATACTGCATGCCATTCCCAAAACAGAAGTGCTATCAATAAAGCACTAGGTAAGACGCCCTATGAGGTATGGAAAGGTCGAAAACCCAGAGTTTCATATTTCCATATATTTGGCTGTAAGTGTTTTATCCATAACAATGGGAAAAGTAAGTTGAATGCATTCGATGCTAAGGCAGACGAGGGGATATTCTTAGGATACTCCTCGACTAGCAAAGCATTCAGAGTATTCAACTACTCTACCCTATGTGTGGAAGAAACACCACATGTAGTTTTCGATGAATCTCTACAGGACTCGTCTGCCGATCAGATCAGTAAGAAGGTAACTGATCTATCGATCCAAACTGACCAAGAATCAGAAGCTTATGAATTTGTTCAAGCCTATAACCCATTCATGAAAGCTCTCGAGTCAGATGATCAGGAGAAGGTAAGTGCTCAAGGTAAATCTGCCAGACCAGTTGACATGCCTGAACTAGTCGACTCGTCTACTCCTATTAAATCCTCTGATGATAATGATATTGAAATGCATAATGCTATAGTTGATCTAGATAATGATAATATGCTTACTAAAACTAGAAAAACATGGAAATCTGCTCATGATACTGAAAATATCATTGGTGACTCTACTGTTGGTGTGAAGACTAGACGACAACTCTTTGAGTCGCAAGAACAACCTAGTCCATCTCTGTTTTGCTGGTGTTGTTTCCTCTCATCTATCGAGCCTAAAACCATCAAAGAGGCTTTGGCTTTTAGTAATTGGATCATTGCTATGCAAGACGAGTTGAATCAGTTTGTTCGAAATGACGTTTGGGAACTTGTCGATAGACCTAAACATCATAATGTAGTTGGCACTCGATGGATTTTCAAGAATAAGAAAGATGAGAATGATGTAGTTGTTCGTAATAAGGCTAGACTAGTAGCTCAAGGCTATTCACAAGCTGAAGGCATAGATTATGATGAAACATATGCTCCTGTTGCTAGACTAGAAGCCATTCGATTGTTCCTTGCATATGCTGCGTACATGAAATTTACCGTATATCAAATGGATGTTAAAAGTGCATTTCTTAATGGTATTCTTGCGGAAGAAGTGTATGTTGAACAACCCCCAGGTTTCGAAGTCAAAGGTAACCAGGTATACAGATTAAAGAAGGCCTTATATGGACTAAAACAAGCTCCAAGAGCCTGGTACGATACTCTTTCTCAATTTCTATTAGAAAATGTTTTTACTAAGGGCAAGGTCGATAGAACCTTGTTCAGAAGACAAGAAGGGAAGGACATTTTACTCGTCCAAATTTACGTAGATGACATCATTTTTGGTTCACCTAACAAAAAGCTGAGTGAAAGTTTTTCAACACTCATGCAAAGTAAATTTGAGATGTCTATGATGGGTGAAATGAATTACTTTCTTGGACTTCAAGTAAAACAGACCCCAGAAGGGATTTTCATAAATCAAGCAAAGTATACTCGTAATCTACTAGACAAGTATGGTATTAAGACATGTAAATCTTCTGGAGTACCTATGCAACCTACCTACAGGATGGATCCAGACGAGAATGGTAAGTGTGCTGATTAAACTCATTACCGTGGTCTTATTGGTTCATTACTATACTTGACTGCTAGTAGACCTGATATTGCATTTTCGATTTCAAGCTAATCCAAAAGAGAGTCATATGGAAACCACTAAAAGGATATTGAAATATTTGAAAGGGACCATCAATCGTGGTATATGGTATCCTTCAAATGATGATTTATCTCTAAGTGGCTACTCTGATTCTGATTTTGGTGATTGTAGAATAGATAGGAAATCTACATCTGGTTCTTGTCAATTCTTAGGCACAAAACTCATTTCATGGTTTTCGAAAAAGCAGACAAGTGTTGCTACCTCTACTACTGAAGCCGACTACATGGCTGCTGGTAGTTGTTGTAGTCAATTATTGTGGCTTATTCAACAGCTTAGAGATTATAATATCTGTGAATCAAATGTTCCCATATTCTGTGATAGTAACAGTGTTATTGCCATTACACAAAATCCTGTTCTGCACACACGATGTAAGCATGTTGATGTGAAACATCATTTTATACGTGATCATGTAGAAAAGAAGGATATTCGCATGGAAAAGATTCACACGGATTTTCAAAGAGCTGATATTTTCACAAAACCATTGGCTGAAGCCCGATTTCGTGAATTATGCATTAGTCTAGGACTAATTGAACTTGATCCTACTAGTATGTAGCAATGTACTAACCAGACAGGTACAGTCCTAAGAAGAAAGGAGAAACAGACAAGTTACCACAAAAGCACAGAGCACTCGTCTACTCACCCAACAGACAGGTATACAAGGTCAGACAAAATTGACCAAACAACCCGATGAGGAAGCTGGTAAAGCTGAGGGTAATACTAAGGGAATAAACATTTAAGGGGGAATCTTTGATTTCTTAAAGATCCTTATGTTGACTCTTTAGTTTGGTAACAGTCATCTTGTTTGAACCTTGACCATGGACTTAGATTGATATTCATTCTAATTATTCTACTCGACTACCTGTATTACATCTAATCTGTAGTGCGAGAAAAGACAGGTTCAAATAGTCGTTTGATGTTCAAAGTAAACAAGCACAGTCGAATGGGGAACTCGTCTTGTGCGCCTGAATCTACTCGTCTGTTCTGGATAGACTCGAACAGACAAGATAAGTGTTCTTATGATTTAAATACTCTAAGTGTTTAAACAATACGAATTAAGGATATATATGTAATTTGGGTAAATGAAAATTTTGAAAAACCTAGAATTGGATTTATACACTCCATTTAATGAGGTGTATATAACCAGTTCGCGCCAAAACTCTACTATGCTAGGTCAGATAAGTACACCCCATCTATCCTACCAATAGAAGAGGCGGATTTCAAAAATTTACAATATTAAATCACGTAATATTCTCGATTCCGTGAAACTGAATTTCAAAAGCCTTTCATATGTGTCCATTGGATTAAATCTTTCAATCTCAACCGTTGATTTCAACATTCAAGGCTAAACAAAACCCATACTACTCGTTCATAACTGCTCACAAGTTCTGTATTTCTTGATTTCTCATACCATCTCAAGCATTCAAACACTTCAATCCCCTTGTTTCTTTCATAAATCATTCTACTATGTCGATTGTTTCGATATTTGATGCCCGTACTAACATGCAAGCAAGGTTCGATCTCGGTAAGTACATCACCGAAGGAAGAGTGCATGTGGAGGGATCAGTGTTTTTCAAAGGAAATCACACTGAAGACAACAAAGAAATTCTTATAAAATGCTTCAGATGCGGTTTGAGACCCTATTTGGAGGCATTTCCTGAAGTTGTGTTGGAAGAAGAAGTGTTAGAATTTTATGCTACTGCAACTCGATAAGGCGACTCGATTGAAGCCTTTGTTGGAAGAAGGAGAGTGGAAATCACTCGTGAATTTCTAACAGAATCGTTGAAATTGCCGTCCGGTTCGATAGATATCGAGAGATATGCTGAAGGCAGAGAATTGAGGTATCTGAGTATCTTTTGTGGAAAGCAGTTGAAGTTGAATCGCGATGAAAAAATTCCTGCTGTCAAGAAGAAGGAATTACTCGATAAATTCAAGACTCTTCTTGACATCGCATCGAAGATGTTGCTAGGAGTCACTGGGAGTTTTGACTTTGTGACGCTTCAGAAAGCAAGGATAATGGCCATAATTCATGATGGAATCACTGAAGGAAATTGGTCGAAATTCTTCTTGGATAGGTTGATGTATTACAAGAAGTATGTTCAAGTCGACACCAGTTCAGTTAACTGGGTTGTGTCTGCGAATGTCAGCTTTGGAAACAAGCTAAGTGTCATTCTACCCATCTTATTGCCCAACAAGTCTAGTTGGAGTAAGGGCAAGCCATTTCATCCTCTTAAGCATTATTTGAAGAAGGAGGCCCTGGCAAAGCAAGCTGCTAGAAGAGCTGCTGCTCCTAGACAAGTCCAGATCAATCCTGATGATGCCATGATTGAAGCTGCCTCGTCTAGTTCTGAAGAAGACGAGTCGGGCAGTGAAGGTTCTGAAGAAGCTAAGGCTGGAACTAGTGGTAGACTAGTTCAGTATGTGGAAGAGGAGGCAATGATTGAGGCTGCAGGAGACTCGGAAGAAACTCACTCGGACAGAGAGCCTGAGAAGAAAGAAGAAGAACTATATGAATATCGACTGGTGAGAGTCGAGTCGAGTCCTTCACCAGACAAGTCGACTGAAGAAAAGGTTGGTACTTCTTCTAGAGCTTTGTCAATTCCTATCTCTCTCCCCGTTAAAACCAAGGCCAAATCTCTTCGATCTCGTGCCAAACCTGTACCCAAAACCTCTTCAGTGTTGGCAGTGCAACCACTTCGAGCCAACATAACCCCACACACTACTATATACGATACAGTTGATACTCCTACAACTATCGAACCAAACCAAGCCACGTTAAAGCCCCAAGAAACCACCATCCAAATTCCTCTTACCTCAACAGAATATGTTGAACCCCCCAACCCATCTACTTCAGACAAGACACCAGTTGCCACTGCGACAACTGAGACAGGGACCCCACCTGCTCAGACCCCGTCTGATGTTAGATTTGAATCCCTTGTCTATTATCCGATGTGCTTAAGGGAGAAGAGGGTTCGTGCTAAAGTAAGCAACAATCTGAAGAAGAGGCTCTCGTCTATTGAGATAGACACCTCATCAGAACAGTTTGAGAAACTCATTAGAATATGCACATGGGTTACATTGAAGAAATCTTCCACTGATGATCTTTTTGAAGTCATACAAGGCATGGGTGGTATCTCCAATTTTATGGATTGGGAGATGGAGCAAAGGGAGAATAGTGGAGTTCAAGATTATTCAGAACTTCTCCCACCTCATGTTCTTACAGCCCTGGTAAAACAAATGCTAAATGTCCTAGATGATGTATTGCCTGCATCTCACATGTGTGATATTGGTATTCAGACTGATCTATCGGTAGAAGAGTTGAGAGCTGTAACTGTTGAAGCTGGTATTCAAACTTCAGATCAGTCAGAAGATGAGTCTGGAAAATCTACTGATGATGATTCTTTCAACTTTGGAGTAGAAGACGATGAGTTTATGGATGCTATGATGTTTAAAGAAGATGAACTTGTTGAGAAAGTTCAAGAAGGAGTTGTCACTGGAGCCCAATCGTCTACTCAAGGTTTTCTTGAAGGATATCTTACAAAGTTAAAGTCAGACTTGAAAGATGTTGTTCATTCTGCTATTGAAGAGTTCTTGAATTCTAGAGTCAAGGACGTGCTAGTTGAGCAGAACCAATCGCTTGTTGACTCCTCAAGAGAATTGATTGTTGGTGAGGTCAACAAAATGGACTCAACTTTCCGAGCAGAGTTGTATGCGGAAGTTGAACGTTTTCTTCAGAAGCAAGTTGAATTTTCTGAGAAAAGATCTATTTCATTTGCTAGGTCGTTAGCTGAAGAGTCTAGTAAGATGGAAAGACTATACAGGGTGAAAATTGAGATAGCTAATGAGCAAAGACGAGAAGCACAAGATCAGTTGGTGCGTTCTCAAGCTATTCTCACTGAGCTGACTAAGCAAAATACCCTACTACGTCAGACAGCTGTTCATTTCAAAGATGAGTTGGCAATTAACTCAAAGAAATTGGAATTCACTGTTGATCGTCTAGACAAGATGAGTCAAGTCAAGACGCATCAAAGACAGATAGAGCTCGCGGCTGAAGCAATGAAGGAAGCATTGAAAGAAGAAATGACTCGGTTTACTAGTCTATTCACTCTTAAGGCAAGTGATGAAGCCAAAAAGCGGGAAGAGATAAGTAGAGTTGAAGAGAAGTCAAGTGCTGAACAGAAATGAAGGAAGCTGCAACTGTTATACAAGATCTTAAGATTCCCAAGAGAGGAAGGCTAGTCAAGAAGGCTGATCTTGAACAAGCTGAAGAACAGAAAAGACTGCTGAAAGGAAAAAGTATTGTGTCTCCTGAAGTTGAAGTTCAGACTAGACAAGTCAAGAGAAAACTTGTTCTAGAGAAAAAGAAAGAAGAATTAGGAGATATTCTAGCTGATATTGGTGATGAAGAGGTTGAAGCTCTTCATAAGAAGCAAAAGCTGGAAGAAGATCGTTATGCTAACAAGAAATTGTTAGGAAAGCATATCAAAATATTGCTGAAGTTAAAAGCTGATCCAGATCAAGTAGAAGATGCCTACATTGATAATTTCATCGACAATGAACATAGAGATACATGGTTCAAAGTCAAGATGAAGTGGGAGTTGGATCATTGGATTATTCGCAAGTTTGGAGATCCAGAGAGAAAAGAAGAGTTATACGCAATTTTTGATAAGTTCATGGAAACTCAAGATCGGAATCTATGGAACTTAATCATGAGGATTGCAACTGCGGTAAGTTTTAATATTCTTGTTCCTATCTTTCCTAAATGGATTACTCCGATGTTAGGTTCTGGAAAGAGGATCGATTACAATCATATCAAGAAGTTTGAAGAAGACTTGCTAGATAAAGAGAAGATAGAGACTGAAGAACACATGACTATCATTCACAAAAGGCTACTAGATGCTTTTGGTGTTCCAAGTTCTTAAGAAGGTACTTTATCAGATTAGTTTTTGTTTTTGCTCTGGTACTTAGTTTTATTTTGATTAAGTATTTGTAATATCTACTGATCTTGTTTCGAAATAAATGAAAAGATAAGTAATATTTGATGTTTAAAGACAAGATAACTACTTAACTAATCTACTATTGTGAAACGATTCAAGTAGTTTTGGCTTCATCAAAAAGGGGGAAATTGTTGGGATATGAATCCTAGAACAAGTCCTAAATGATGATAAAAGATAAAAGATAAAGTTTTGATAAGCCAAAAGAAGACTTGAATGTTTTCTAAGTATTGACTGATCTAGTCTAGTTAAGAGAAGTCATCTTGTACAAGACAAGTACTAGTTCACAAGACAAGTACTAGTTCACAAGACAAGTAATAGTTTCAAAAGATAAGTATGAAAGAAAAAAGACAAGTACTTATAATTAATATCATATTATTATTCTATATGTGGTAATACTAATTGTTTAGATTGTTGTTGAGCTGTGAATAATTGTTGTATAGAGCTCATGATTTTAATTGTAATAGATAGATTCTTTGTATAGTTTCTAAGTTGACTAAGCTTATAACAAGAGCTTAATGTAATGTAATAGTCTTGTTAGGATTAGATGATAGGACTAGATTAGTTCTATATTGTAATCTAAAGAAGTCTACTGCACAAGACAAGTAGAAGACGCAGTCTACTACTGAAGGACAAGACAGGTGCGCGACTCAAACAAGACAGGTCAACTTGAAGTTAGTTACAAAAGCGTGTTGAAGATAAAAATTGAATAGTTAGTTAAGGAATAACTAATTAACCGAAGAAACGCGTGAAAAGGATAAACAGAATCAGTTACAAGTTAGTTTTCAAGAAAGGTTGTTACACAACTGAAAGTTCTTGGAATTAGAAGTCTATAAATACCCCAAGGTATTCATTGGTTAAAGACTACTGAAATATTGAGAACTACTACTTACGAAAGCTTATTGAAGAAATACTCTCAGAGATTGAAGTTCAGAAAGTGAAGCTACGCAAGACAAGTGAAGAACAAGAAGGTTACTACTGAACGAAGAGAAGTTTTATTTTTGTTTACTGTTTCAAGTTGCTAGTTACTTGTAAAATAGCTAGTAAGATCGAAGATATATCTGGAGATATAATCGAGAAGATCTAAGTCTTATTTCTTGGGACTTAAAGCTACAAGAACATATTACTCGATTGGAAGAGTTAATAAGAATTTCACAACTGGGTTTGTGAGAGTGGATGTAGACAAGTTGTCGAACCACTATAAATCTCGTGTTTGATTTACTTTACTGTTTTGTTTGTTGATTAATTGATTAACTGTTTGATTGATTGAATTACATATCTGAACAAGACTAGTTGAGTAAACACTGAAATAGAGTTCTCGAAATAAGTTGAGTATAAACGTTAATTGGGCTCATTGTTAATTTCGTATTCCGCACATTGTAATTCTGATATATCGAAAGATTTTAGAAAAGTCTATTCACCCCCCTCTAGACATTTTCTTTAGCTTCCCTCGATATTAACTCAACTTAGGGACCTACAGCTGTTGTTATACAATCAAATAAAAAAAATGTGTGCGACAAGACAGAGGTAAATATTATTTCTCAACTTAAATGTAATACAAAAATAATTTTTACTTTATTCAGTATTTTATTTGAAAAATATTATTTTTTTCTGTTCCAAGTAAAATTATTATCACTTTACATGTGACATAAAATTCATGTTGTGCAATAATGTTTTAAATTATTATTTGTAATATGTGGCATTAATTTATATATATTTATATCAATTAAAAACTTATTTTATATTTATTAATTCATAAAATTATGAATATTATTTAAAATATTAAATAATATTTTTATAAATTTGAAAATAAATTATGAATAATATTTAAAATACTAAATACAGTAATGTTTTTAAAAAATCTAAAAAATTTTAAAATAAAAAAATAATAAATAATTCATTTATTCATAAATTAATTAATTATTATAAAAATCAAATAACTTACCTAATTAATTATTAAAAAAATTATTAACTTATCTAATTAGAAAAAAATTGTAATTACAAAATAAGTATTATAAAATTATTTATTTATTTTAAAGTAATGAAATAAATATAAAAATTTATATGAGTATTACACAAAGTGGGTCCACATATTTTTGTAAGAACTAATTAATATCAAATTAAAAATTATATAATAAAAATAAAAAACAAAAAAATTAACAAAAAAATATATTGTTCATCATCATCATCTTTCAATTACCGTAGGTAAGGGCTAAGGGGTGAGAATTTTGAATATATTTGAGTATTTTTTTTGATTTATTTTGGGATTTAAAATATTTATGATTTTTTGTATTTATTTAAAATATTAAAATAATTGTTAAGTTTTAATAAGTGTTTTTGACAATTTTAATAAAAAAATTATTTGGGATTTTTATTATTTTAAATATAAAATTTATATTTATTTGAGTATGTTAATTGATTTTTTAATTAGGTAAGTTAATTGAGTTTTTAAATAATTAATTAGGTAAGTTAATTAAATTTTCTAGTAATTAATTGACTTGGGAATAAATCTTTGTTTTTTTTTATATTATAGTTTTTTAGATATTAAGAAAAATTATTTACTTATTTAAATATTATTTTCATATATTTTAAAATATTATTTAATATTTTAATTAATATTCATAATTTATTTTGTATTAATAAATATAAATTAATCTTTAATTGATATAAAAAAAAATATAAAAATAAAATGAAACTTGACCTGTTTGGTGACCTTACTATTGCAGGTAAAATGGTCGTTTTCAAAATTTGAGCATACTTATTAGACTGAAATTAAAATGTGTAATCCGTCAGGACCAAATTTAAAATCAGTCCAACTTATTGGACTAAAAAATCTTTAATTCCAAAAATTTAATTTACGTCCCATAACATTTTTAATTGTTTAATTTACGTCCCATTTACATAAATTTGGGGATTTCCGGCGGATTTTTATAACTCCAGCAAAAATTGGACATAAATTAAGCAATTGAAAAAGTTATGGAACGTAAATTATAATTTTAACTATTTTGGGACGTTTTTCAAAAAAGGTAAAAGTTACGGGACATAAATAATATTTTTCTCATTTTTTCTGTTTTGATCTCAACAAGTTAATAATGTACCAATTTAGTCTTATTTGTTTGCAATTTGTTCTGTTTTGATCTAAAAAAAGTTAAATATAATTACAAAAAAATGAGACTAAATTGGTTTATTTAACTTTTTGAGATCAAAACAAATTGGAAAAAAATAAGATTAAATTAATACATTTAAATTTTTTGTTAGCATTTAAAAAAAAATTGAAAGTTATGAGACTAAATTAACTTATATGCTTAGGGGTTTCTCACATCAAGTAGTCACCATACCTTGGACTGACTCAACACATGGAAGTTGGAAACCACCTTCCTAGCTACCTTTTTTTTACTTTTTCAAGTCAACGATGATAAAGAATCAGCATCTCCATGAAATTATTGTAATTAAACAGTGTCTAAATTAATGTGTAAACTTTATCTGATCGTTTTAATTCCTCAGAGCATCGGAGCCATCTCTTTTTTAAAAAGTGCAAGGGGGATTTAGAGATGTTGACGTCGTCGAGAGACAACTGGGAGAGGCTTATGGCGGCGGTTGTGAAAAGAGAGGAGATTTGGCAGCTTTGTCATCAGCCATCCAGAAGCCCAAGCATCAGCACCATTACATCTGATGATTTGAGTGAACAAATTCCCAGGTAATTAACGCCTCTCTAATATCATGAATTCCAATTAAGTATTAGTAATTAATTTGTTTGATTTGGTTATATGTCAGTTTTTCCGGTAGCCATTTGGAACCTTTTTCAGTACCTCAATCTCCTCTACTCCCATCCAAAAGTAGTCCATCAATTTCTCAAGGTTTGTCCACTTTTTACCTCATCGATCATCTAACTACATTAGTTTCATGTTGCCTAAGTTATGCTAATTAGTTAAAGTTAGAGTCGTTGACGTTTAAATTGATGTATTCATACAAACATCTTATATTCTTCAATTCAAACTTCTCATATATTGGAAATGAGTTTTTTTTAGGACTACGCATATATTATAATTAGATGCTACATTTTTTTAAGATGTTACCAATAGGTGAAAAATGGATGTAGTGTCTTCTCCCGTCGATAACGAAGAGGAAGGCGGCAATTTCCCATTGTCGGTGGCCGTCCCTGCCGCTTTTGGATCTGGTAAGGTTCAGGTAGAGGAGGAAAAATGGAGAGAAAAAGGGGATATGCACACACGGCTTATGCTTTGGTTGTTGTTGGTCTTTTTATTTGTTTCTATTATTTATAGTTGCAGTCCAAATTATTTACATATTTTTAAGGTAAATCGAAGTTCTTCCCTCTGTTTTTATCTTCACCACTTTTTCAGTTTTTGTTAATTAAAGAAAAAGAGGAAGTTTGAAAGTTGTGGTTTCTTGAGTTTAATTGTACCTTAAGGAGCGGCATGTTTCTTAATTTCTAAATAATATTTTGTTTTCTTGATATTGCAAATAAAATGACATGATTGATTTTTAACATAAAAGATCTACATAGTTTTCTTCTCAAACAAAAAGAATACGTGACTTTTAAAATAATTAATGGAGTATACTTTGTGGTTGATTTTTGAGATTGTTTTTCAATCATATTTGTTTTATTGGTGCAATAATTTTGCCGTGTTGGTACAAAGTTTTTTTCCTCATTCCTGCAAAATTGTATAGAGCTCGAAAATTATGAATTTTTTCTTGATTTTGAGCTAATAAAATTAGTCCATATATTTTTATGGTTGATTTTTGGGTTTGTTTGTTATCGATTTTTTTTATATAGTTATTTGGTGTTTCTTAGGTTTATTTGATATATTTCCTTAAACTTTGTTGAAAAATGAAAATCTGGAGTGGGTTTGTTTGGGAGATTTTTGATATATATTTGATAGTCTTTAATTAATGGGAGTTTGTGTTTTGGAGATGTTGAAGAAGGATTAAGATGAATAAAAATGAAAGATTTTAAAAATGAATGATTAACAAGTGAGAGGGTTGGCCAGGAAAAGGGGAATTGAGAATTTCAAATCTGGGTAGAAGGGTATTATAGTAATTTTATGGTCATTTTGTACGTATTAGTAACTTTAAAAAAGGTAGCACCTAGATATAAATGTGGGGTCTAAAAAAACACCTAATAGTAACTCCTCCATTGGAAATTGATACTCTCACAGACCCAATTTTGTTTCAACACTGTTTACGCATTGTTATTATTAAAGGAGATAAAGTAGAGGATATGAAAGTGTTTTGACTAATAAAGTAGAGTAATAAAATAATGGCATGTGGTGTAATTTTGAGATGTTTGAAATGTGTAGTATAAAGTGAAACAATTGTTTTATACAAAATTAAGTAATGGTGAATCTAACTTGAGACATCCATTCTTTGCAAATGATGAATCTGAAATGATATAAATTAAGTATTTTTAGTGTTTTTTTTTTATATTTTTCATTAACCTTGATTGTTTCTAATCAAACAGTGTACACCACCGCAGTTAGCTACAATGCTTCTTCTAGTGCTTGGTACCGAAGAAGGAAATCTAAGGACCAAGACTTGGTTGATATACCTGGTAAGGATGAAAGTGACAACCTTTTTGGCATGTTTTTATTTGGTTGACAACATTTTGAACGTATCAATTGCGTAACTTTGCAGTAGACTACCCTGAAGTCTATCTCGGACAACTTAAAATATTCTCTTTCCGCCAACTGCAAGTTGCAACTAATGACTTCAGCAAAAAAAACATCATTTGGAGAGGTAAAATTGGAAATCTATATAAAGGGCGGCTAGTCGATGGTACACTCGTTACCATCAACAGGCTGCAAACAACTGGCGTCGAGCTTGGTTTTCAGACGGAGGTTGACATGTTCAACATTATGCCAGAGCACCGTAATCTTCTCAGTCTTCGTGGATTTTGTATGACTCATACGGAACGGGTGCTCGTTTATCCATACATGGTTAATGGAAGTGTTGCATCCCGTTTAAGAGGTGATGCTTTTCAAAAATGCTTCTAGTGTTGATTTTTCTTATTTGCTCCAACTCACTTTTGTCTTCAAGAAGTTTTAATCATTTGTTCCACTTTTTATATTTCAATATGCGTTCTGCTTCTGTATCATTAACACGTGTTTGTAAGATATATGACGCATATGTTTTCATTTGCATTACAAGTGTGGTTGTGTATCAATAAGTTGGCTAAATGATAAATGACTAAACTAAGTGGTTATTTATGAATGCAGAAAGATCAGCAGATGTACCACCACTTGATTGGTGGACACGGAAACGCATTGCTCTAGGATCTGCTAGAGGATTATCTTATTTGCATAATCACTGTGATCCAAAGATCATTCATCGTAAGGTGAAAGCCTCGAATATATTATTGGATGAAGATAATGAGGCGGTTGTTGGGGATTTTAGTTTGGCTATTTTGATGGATCATAATGATACACATGGTCACATAACTCCCGAGTACATATCCACCAGAAAAATGTATGAGAAAGGCGATGTTTACGGGTATGGGTTTATGCTTCTTGAGTTGATAACAGGCCAGAAGCCATTTGATTTTCCTCGCCCTGCACATGATGATAATCTCATGCTGCTTGATTGGGTATATAATCTTGACAAGGTTTTATGCAAACCATCTTCACCGTTCAACTGGTTTACGTAATACCATTTCTATATTATCTAAGTTTATCATCTTGTTTTCAGGTGAAAGGGCTATTAAAAGAAAAGAAACCGGCAATGTTGGTTGATCCCGATTTGCAGAATAATTATGTGGAGGAAGAAGTGGAGGAGCTAATACAGGTTGCTCTGCTTTGCACTCAAACTTCAGCGTTGGGGAGGCCCAAGATGTCGGAGGTGGTAAAGTTGTTAAAAGGCGACGGCTTGGCTGAGAAGTGGGACGAATGGCAGAAGGCTTCATCACAATTACATGTTGTTGAATTATTAGGTCCAAGATGATGCAAGTAACTCATGTGCTGAACTTTATTTTCTCCTCCCCACCTCTCTCCCCTTATTTTGTTAATATATCATGGAAATATAGAAATGATGAAATGTATAATTGATTGATTTACAAAATGATGTACAAGGGATATATATACAAAGCAAGATATACATCTAAAGGTATATTTGACTTAATTGCATTTAATATGGATTGAGACCTTGATTGCCCAATTATATGGAGTGTAATATTTTATGATTTATGACTAATACATCCCCGCAAGATTGACGTTGCATCCGCAACAACAATCTTGAAACGAAGATCATGAAAGCGTGCCGAAGGTAACAATTTTGTGAGGACATCCATAGGTTGATGTTGAGTGTTGACATATGTCATATTTAAAAACACTTTTTGTCTCCAGGTCCCTTAATAAATGAAGATCTATTGCAATGTGCTTCATTCTTGAGTGTTGCACCGGATTTAGGGTTCATCGAGTTGCCCCCATATTATCACAGTGGATGCGCAAAGCTGAGGAAGGGATAAGACATAAGTCCGTGAATAGATGTCACAACCAACATACCTCTGAAGCAGTTGTTGCCAAGGCCCAGTACTTGGCCTCTGTAGAGGAGCGAGCAACCTCTCACTGTTTACGTGATCGTCAAGAAAAAGGTGTCGACCTAAGGAACACGACATAGGTGGAAGTTGACTTTCAATCAGTGAGATCCCTACCAAAATCAGAATATCGAAATAAGCATTTCACTGAGGCCCAATTATCTTGAGTTGGGGAAGACATATGTCGTGCAAGTCGATTAACAAAGAACAAGAAATCAGGGCGAGTCATCGTCAGATATTGGAGGCCACAAAGTGCGCTGCGATACTCGCTAGTATCGACAGAGATGAAACCCATATCTGGTTTGAGCAAAAAAGGCATAGAAGATCGAGTAAGTATTTGTATTGCGACAGGAAAATATCCTCCATGCAGCGGGCGACCTCAATTCCCAAAAAATAAGAGACACAACCTAGATCTTTTACATCAAAACATGATTTAATTTGGTGAGGGCCAAAATGAGGTGAGGAGAAGTGTCTCTCAAAACCAAATTGTATACATATGCTAGCACATATAAAATATCCTGGCCATTGTGGAATGTAAAAAGAGAAGAACCAGCGTTAGACCGGAGGAGACCAAACTTCTCAAGTGCCCCACAAAGAGAATCATACCAAGCTCGAGGGGCTTGATGAAGCCGTAAAGATATCAGCGAAGTAAAGACACATGAAACAGGTGTGAGGGATTCGTGAAACCCGGAGGTTTTTGCATATAGATAGGTATATCAAGATCACCGTGGAGATACACATTACTGACATTCAGTTGTTGTAATGGCAAATTCGAAGAGATAGTCAGCGTGAGAATGGTGCGAATTATTACTGGCTTAATAACAAGACTGAAGGTCTCTCCACAAGCTCGCTCCTCGCAGTGCTCCATGTATATTTATGGGTTACAGTTCTTCCCATAAGGGGTTTCGGTGTTACGATCTGATCGCATCCCGCTTCTACACAACTCGTCATGCTCAGTTTGATGAATTTGTGTTCCCATTTTCGGCTGCTCATGCTCCTTTCTCGCCTGCTGATTCCCTTGAGATCAGCTCGTTCATGGAACCATCAGCTGCTCCTCGCCAGTTTCCTTGTGGTCTCTACACTGACTCAATAGAGCCGACCTTGTCTCCTGCTCGACCGGCCCCTCAATTGCATATTGCTCGTCCACCTGTTTACTTGCCTCCTACTCGTCCAACTGTTCAGCTACCTCCTGCTCGCCCAACTGACCCACCACCAGCTGCTCGCTCACTATCTGCTCCTACTCACCTAATGGTCACTCAGGCTAAGTCAAGCATATTCAAACCGGGCACATTGTCGATATTGCGACAACCAGCCTCCTATCCGCACTCTAGGTCTCTGATGTGCCTAAGGGTTTCAAGTCGAACCTTAAGCATCCACACTGGTTACCCGTTATGCAATCTGAGCTTGATGCCCTGAATGCTAATCTGACTTGGGAGTTAGTTCCTTGCCCTTCCTCAACAAACATTGTTGGTTTGAAATGAGTTTTTCGCACCAAATATCTTGCGGATGGTACTGTCGATCATTACAAAGCTCGCCTGGTCGCCCAGGGTTTTTCTCAGGTTCTCGGCCTTGACTTCTCGCACACTTTCAGTCTGGTGGTTAAGGTTGCTATTGTATGTTCGCATCATTTTGTGTCTAGTTGTTCGGAATCAGTGGCACATACATCAAGAAAGCTCTCTATGGTCTTTGCCAAACACCTCTTGCATGGTTTGTTCGATTTAGTGGTTTTCTCAAGACCTTAGGCTTCACTTGTATTAGAGCAAACACTTCCCTCTACTATTATAGACGAAGAACTATCACGTTGTACTTACTACTTTATGTTGATGACATCATTATGACGGGCAGCGACCAGGCCATCATTCGTAAGTTCGTAAAACGTGTCCACAAAGAATTCTTTATTAAGAGGATCTTGTTCGCCTTAATTACTTGCTCGGCCTTGAGGTCACTCATAACCCTGGCGGTCTTTTCCTCAGTCAGGCGAAGTACACTCACAACATCCTTGTTCGTGTCGAGCTCCTTGATTCGAAGTATGTCTCCACTTCCCTTGCCCTGGGGGAATCTCTTGTTCGTACTAGTGTTGCCTTCGACGACCACACTCTTTATCGCTCACTCATCGACGCACTTCAATATCTAACCATCATTCGCTCGGATCTCTCTTATGCTGTCAATCATGTTAGTTAGTTTCTTCAGTCACCCATTATCGACCACTTCCTCGCCGTCAAGAGGATCCTCCGGTATGTTAAGGGCACAATTAACTTTGGTCTAACTTTTGGTCGCGAGAGTGATTACTCGCTCGTCGGCTACTCTAATTGGGCTCGTTGCACCGATACTCATCGTTCCACATACCACTACTCACTATTTTTGGGCAAAATTTTGATCTCCTGGAGCGCGAAGAAATAACCCACCGTTGCTCGCTTGAGTTGCGAATCCGAGTATCGCGCCCTCGTGAACACTGCTCGGGAGGTTGTGTGGGTAACTCAACTGCTTCGCGAACTTGGCCAACTCCTTGTGTCCGCCCAAAATCTCCTTTGCGTCGACAACAAGAGTGCTTTATTTTGAAGTCAAAATCTGATCGCCCACAAGCAAGAGAAACACATCGATATTCACTACCACTTTATTTGTGAGTTAGTCTCGTCTGGCCGCCTGCTTACACAGTTCGTCCCATCTCATCTTCAGCTCGTAGACGTCTTCACTAAAAGTCTTCCTCGACCGAATTTTGAGTTGTTACGTTCCAAACTTTGTGTTCCTCTCCTTCATCCTCAACATTGCTTGACAGGGGTAATAGGGAATAATATAATATAAGGTTGTCAATGAGTAAGAAGACCATTGTAGGAATAAAAAGTGAAATTCAAAAAAAAATATGGAATAATATAATATATGAACATTATCTTTTTATTTTAGTTCATATCCTTCTATATATTCTCTTTGATATGGTAAAGTAAAAAGTAGATTGAGTGTGGAGAAGTAATGACATATGGGTAAATATGAGTATATTTTAAGGGTGAGGAATATAAAGATATTTCCTTTTATGGAGTGTGCAAATTGGTATGCATGGGACATCCATATATAGAAAGTGTGCAAATTCCTATGGGACATAGGGAGTATATTATTAGTATCACCTAATCAACTATGATCAGTAGGGCTGTCAAAATGAGCCCGGCCTACCCTACTAGTGGGCTGGGCTGGGCTACGATTATAGTGGCCCGAAAAAAATCGGGCCGAGTTGGCCCGGCCTAAGTAGCCTGACAGGCCGATCGGGCTCAGGCCGGGCTTAGCCCAGTTTTTCGGGCCGGTTCGGTCCGTTTTTTTTTTTTTTTTTAAATATATATATAATTTTAATTTGTAAACTTTTTAATCTAAATTATCCCATTATTTAAATAGAAAGAAAGTAGGGCAGAAAGTCTAATGAAGAGACGTTGGCGTGGGATTGTGATTTGCGAAGTGGAACCCAACAAAATACACAAATTGAAAACAAAAAAAACCTACACACCCTAAAATGGGCAAATTTAAAACAAGAAAAAAAAACCCTACACACAGCAATGCCTCCACCGAAAAGAAAAGAAAAGAGAAGAAAACAATCCTCTTCCAATCTTCCTAGAAACACGAGGGCTGCGCACCTGCACGGTGTCAGCGTGTCGACTGCCGCCCCACCCTACCCTTCATCTGCCGCCCACCTTCATCCTCCACCGTCTCAATTCTCCACCCACTCAATCTGCCTTATTGTGAGTTGTTCGGACGGCCGTACATCACGCCCCCAACCACCGCTTGCAGGCGCATTGTGGACACAGCCACACCTCCTCGGGCAATTCCAGCTGCAAAAATTAGAGGCAAAACAGCGTGAATAGGACGAGAAGTAGTATTTTATTTAGGTTTTACTATTTAAAATTGGGCCTGAGAATTATTCTAGTTGGGCTTGGTGGTCCATTTAACTAATAAATTAAATATTGAATATTTTTTAGGGCGCGGCTAAAGGCACCCAAAGATCCTATGAGTACACCCACCGGAATTTTTTTTAACACAAGGGGTATGCAAAATGACGTTTGTACCCCTCCTGCACTTTAAAAAAAAAAGGACGGATGAGTACACACACCGTTCTATTTCACAACAGAATCATCTTCACCTCCACCAAAACACAAAAAATCAACACAATTCTTCAACAAAAACACAAAAGCTCAACAAAAATAATAAAAAAAAATTCTTAAGATGTTCGAAAATATTAACCGAACAAAGTTAAGATGTACGAAAATTTTTACCCAACAAACTCAATGTGTTCGAAATTTTTTAATGAACAACCGTATTATGTTCGAAGAAATATTCAAAACAACTTACATTTGTTCGAAAAAAAAATCGAACAAGATGATCGAAATTTTTTCCAAAACAAAAAAGATTGTTCGAATTTGTTTCCAAAACAAACATAGATTGTTCGAAAATAATCCCAAAACATAAAAAAAAAACCCTAATTTTTTCACAAACCTAAATTTCCTAATTTTCAGAAACCTTAACTTACTTGAAACGGCGGACGAGGAAGGAGGCGATGCGAACGGGCGGCGTGGGGGACGGCGTCGCTGCGAACGGACAGCGTTGATGGTGGAGGCGTCGCTACGAACGGGAGGCGTGGCGAGCGGCGTCGGTGCGAACAGGCTTGGCGGGCGGCGTCGGTGCGGACGGCGTGGCGGACGGGCTTCGCGGCGTGAGTGGAGAGGGAGAAGATGGGTATCTCGGCGTGAGTGGGGAGGGAGAAGGGCGGCGGCGGCGTGAGTGGGGAGGGAGAAGGTGGGCGGCGTTGCGGCGTGAGTGGGGAGGGAGAAGGGCGGCGTGAGTGGGAAGGGAGAAGGGCGACGGCGTGACTGGGGAGGGAGAAGGACGACGACGTGAGTGGGGAGGGAGAAGGGCGGCGGCGGCGATTGGGAGGGAAGGGAAGGTGGGTGAGAAATGAAGGAATGTAAAGAATTTAATTAGGGTTTGAAATGGAGGGTTATTTTTAAGATTTCCACGTGCGTGTCCTCATCCGTTTTGTGGGTGTACTCATAGGATCCTTGGGTGCCTTTAGCTGCGCCCTTTTTTTTAACTAAAATATAGAACGGGCCAATTTGGCCCGATGGCCCGACAGTTCGACCAGGGCCAGGCTGTACCTCATTTTTCCAAGCCCGGTAGGAATCGGGTCAGGCCGATCCGGCCCGAAAAAATGTATGGCCCGGCCTGGCCCATTTGACAGCCCTAATGATCACATACATATTCTCACAATTGTGATATAAACAAAAAAGAACGATAAAAGATAGAATCCTTGTAATTTTATTGTTTGGTTAGTAATGGGAATTAATAAAAAACATTTTAAAAAGAAATAATACTTCTCTACGTCACCACTGCCTCCAATAATTAGCTAGTCTGGTGTGAAATATTGCATACATACAATGCATTCCAATTAGGCAAGTCGAAACCTTAAGCTCAAAAGTCAAATTAAGTCAATTTTAAAAAATTCGCGGGTCATAAGCCTGGATCCGGGTTGTCCAGAAAATTCACGGGTTGCAAACAAGTGGTTTACTACATGACCAAAATATTGTTACTACAAGGCCAAAATATTACCACTACAAGGCAAAAAATTTAATACTACATGTCAAAACATTCTAATAAATTTACCAAAAAAATTAAGTCTTCAAAATATTTTTGAACATTTAGTAATACACTTTTGACCTTATAGTGATAAAATTTTGGTCTTGTAGTAACATTGTTTTAGTCATGTAGTTCGAATAAGTCAAAATTGTTTTAGTAATTTTGCCAAAAAAAAAGTGTCCAGAATATTTTTGGACTTGCAGTAATACACTTTTGGCCTTGTAGTGACAAAATTTAGGTCTTGTAGTAACATAGTTTTGGTCATGTAGTAAGTTAATATTCTAAGTAAGGTTGACCTGCTTTGACCCGCATTTACCTGCGTTGATCCACAAATTTTAACTTAATTTACCTTAATTAGTCAATATTGCATGTATGCAATATTGTGCAATATTACATACTCCCTCCACTTTTAAATAAGTGTCACTTTGCCTTTTTATTTATTTTTATAATAAGTGTCATTCTATGTTTTTTTCTTTAATTTTGACAATTTTACCCTTATAAATTAATTTGCCTTCAATTTCAATTAATATAATAGCATAAATTATGGAAAAATCATAAATATTGTATATATGAATATCACATACATTCTTGACCACATTCTTTACTAAACAAAAATTTAATATCAAAACTGTTTATCATTAATGAAGGGTAATATTGACCACAATTTAATATCTTAATTTGTTGAAAAATGTTAAAATGACACTTATTCAAAAATGGAGGGAGTATAAGTTTTTGCCATAATTAAATGACATAAGTTCAATTTTCATATTTAAACTTATGTTAGTTTCAGAGTTCCACTAGTGATCGCAACAAAATATACTCCATTTCCATTATTAACCAAGTTTGGCGACGCAATTTGAGCCACTTCACCACAACGCATAATCTCTTCCATAGGTGTTTCATGTTGGTTGCGATTACGTGAAGGCATGTCTGTTGATAGATCGCCCTGAAACTTAGCACAACGGACAATCCAACTGTTGGATTTATTACTTACTCAATTTCTTCAATCAATTCAATTTATTGTACAATCCCTGATTTTTCTGAAGATAATCTGACAAACCACATTAAAATTAAATCAAAATTATGATTCAATTAGACCAATTGAATGCACACACGTGTGACTCTTTATATATGTTACCACTGCTACAATTGGATGAGCATTTTTCAACTATTGAGCATGTCAATAATGTTCTTCGAAACAAAAATAAAATAGACACTACAAAATAATTTGAAAATGGCATCGGGGAAGGCATCGGATCTGCCGTCCCCAATGATGAAGGCAACGGCAAAGGCATCGGCAGTGTGCCGATGCCAATATGCTCGATGCTATTTAAATGGCATCGGGGGGACAGCCGATGCCAAATTGCATCGGGCCCACTGCCGATGCCTTTTCGCATCGGGGACAGCCGATGCCATTTTGCATCGGGGCCCACTGCCGATGTCATTTTATTAACATTTAAAAAAGACGAATCTGGGTTTCGAACCCAGGTATCGAGGCCACCAACACCCACCCCCACCGCTGGGCCACCCCAATTCTCGGAAATTTGGCATTTTTCGCGAATTGTGGGGTTCGAACTCGGGACCTCGCGGTCTCAAAGGCTTTTGAGCGCCCCCTGTGTGCCGTTTAGGCTAGGAGCTTTTAGTCGACATGTTGTGAATGCAATTAATATATATTCAATTTAATTTGAGTTTTTAATTCTTTAATTAATTCAATCCATTCTAACTTTAATGGTTGCTTATTAAATTATTTATCAAAGCATATCATAATTATTTCTAAATTATGTTTTTCAAATTAAATAATTTAATTACGGTATCAATTCACACTATTTAAATTTATTCTAATCCTCAATTTACAACATTTAATTTCATTCTAATTTTTAATTTCACAACATTATAATTACATACAACATTGAATATAATTATTTTCACTTATACATTTAAATTTATTATAATCACATCATTTAAATTCATTCTAATTTTCAATTCACAACATTAAATATATATAATTATTTTCACTTATTCATTTAAAAATATGAATTCACTTATCCATTTAATTAAAAATATTTTCATCTATTATAAAATTATTCTCTAGTTCATTTTCAATTAAAATACACTTATCTAATACGGAGTACTAGTGAATACTTTTTTTTTTTTAATTGCAGAGAATAAGCTTGATTAATTTTCTAATTGTTGTAGTATATTATATATAATGTTCGTTTCACTCTGATCAGGAGTAATGCTAAATTCATAAGTCATACTCACGTAACTATCAAAATCCACGCAAATATACATGACATATATATATATATATAAATGATATAATTTATATAGAAATTAAAATTATAGAAATGATATTGAGCCCATTAAAAAAAATTATTTACATCATTATATTTACTTACATAATTATATATATAGAAATGAGCTCAAAATAATTATATTCAATGTTGTATGTAATTATATATAAGGAGCCCATTAAAAAAAAAATTATATAATGGGCTCCTTATGGAGTCAAATGATGATGTGTCATTATCTACATCATTATATTTACTTACATAATTAACACTATTTTATGGAAATTTAAAAAATTAAAGGATATTCCTATAAAATTAGGAAACGTAGGACAAAGATACCATAATCAAGATTACCAATGCTAATTATTTTGATTTTTTAATTAATCAAGATTAATTATTTTGATTTTTTAATTAATCAAGGTTAATTATTTTAAGATTTTTTAAAATTATTTATTAACGTGTTTATTATCAGTATATAATTATTAAATTAAAAAAAAAACCATACATTTATATATATAATTTTTTTAATAACAAAAAAATTAAAATTAAAGTTATAAAAATAATTAATTGAAAAATAATGACTACATTAATTAAACTAAATCATAAACTCTAAACTCTAAACCCTAAAAAAAATCATAATTTTCAATTTTAGGGTTTCAGGGTTTAGGGTTAAGAGGTTTAGGGTTTTAGGATTTTAGGGTTTAGGATGACAGGGAAGGCATCGGGCCCACTGCCGATGCCATTTTGCATCGGGGGGTCGTTACCAAATGGCCTCGGGGCCCACTGCCGATGCCATTTTGCATCGGCCATTAAATGCCGATGCCATTTCGCATCGGGGCCCACTGTCGATGCCATTTTGCATCGGCCATTAAATGCTGATGCCATTTCGCATCGGCCCGCCTGCCGTTGCCAATTGCCGTTGCCTTTTGGACAATATTTTGTAGTGAGAGGGTGATTATATTTATCAAATTTTATGAGTGTGTATATTGAAATAGAATTGTTGAAAAACATTGATCTTGATCCTATTATCGATGAATGTTATTGGATTAAAAATTGTAAAAACGCCACCAATATTTTTACTTTTAATTTTTTTTACGGTATTAATTTATTTCAAGCTTTCAGCTCATCCTATTTTTTTTTCTAGCTCCGCCCTTATCCAACACAGCATAATAAAGCAAATGTAGTTGATAATATGAATATACCGACAATTGCAATGTAGATAAAAATCTCAGTGTTCTTTATAGGAACATTAACTCTAAGGCTGCGTTTGGTTGGGTCGATTTGGGCTTATGGATTTCAAATCCACAATCCAAATTCATTCTACATGTTTGGATTATGAATGGATTTCAAATACTCAGATTTGTGTCACATACTTTTTAGTTAAAATTGAAAGAGATTTCAAATTCTCACTAAAACCATGTCATTTGAAATCCATACATTCTTAACTCCTTTGATTTGAAATGCCTCCTCAAATCAAATCACCTCATTCAAACACAACCTAAATATATATGGAATACGAGAACGTTTTAACATGTTTTAGTACACTCGGCTTAGAATAGTTATAATAAATCTTGTTAGACATTAATAAAATTTGAGAATGCCATAACATCATTAATCCTCCTTTTTTACAAAATTAACATGAATAGGTTGTGGACAGGTAAATAACAGGTAAACGGATTGTTAACAAGTTAATGGGTTACCGATTAATTTTATCATACTTAACGGATTGACACGAATCCGACACGAACACGACACTAAATTTTCGTATCATTATTGAATGGACCTAATAACGACACGAACTTAATATAGTCAAACATTAACCCATAATTTTCGTATTGAATTAGTGTCGTGCTATCGTAACGTGTTGAGAAGGCATGGGTTATATGCCCCTCCAAGTATGTTAGATACACTCCCCTGATACACGTACCCCCTCAAATCAAACGTAAGATATATGTACTCTCTAAATTTACCATGATATATAAATGCACTCATACACTAAAACTCTAATTTTTTTTTCTTCCCCATTCTTCTTCTTCCCATCACACTCGCCGCCCCTCCCACACTCTCCGCCCACCGCTCCCGCATCACTACTTCCCCCCGCGGCCAATTGAAACAATTTTGTCTCATCTAAATGTCCGAACTTGTAGAGGGGTGGAGAATTAATTCTTGTATATTAATTCCTAACACTCTCCTCACTCGTGGGCCGGATTAACACCTCTTACCCTTTTTTTGGAGAGGAGGCCCATCGAGTGGACAATTTAAATGGGTGGAGTGCTTTCAACAGGAATCGAACCCAGATCGTTTTTGCCTGGTTTGCTCTAATACCATGAAAGAATTTCGTCTCATCTAAAAGTTCGAACTTGTAGAGAGGTGGGGAATTAATTATTGTATATTAATTCCTAACAACCCCCTCACTCATGAGCCGGATTATCACCTCTTACCCTTTTTGGGGAGGAGGCTCATCGAGTGGACAATTTAAATGAGTAGAGTGCTTTCAACAAGAATCGAACCCAGGTCGTTTTGCCTGGTTTGCTCTGATACCATGAAAGAATTATGTCTCATCTAAAAGTCTGAACTCGTAGAGAGGTGGGGAATTAATTCTTGTATATTAATTCCTAACACCAATACCCCCTCCATCTTGTAAAAAAAAATATCCATTTCTGTCGCTTAGCTTGCGACGGCGCCACCCCTCGTACGCCCAGCGACACCGCCACCGCATCCTTCCCCACCCCCGCCCTCCTGAACCTGGCAGCCGCCGTCCCTTTTCTCTCATCTCTTTCACCACTTTTTCTTCTTTTTTTCTTCTTTTCTGCCGTTGCTGAGCCCATCCCCCCTCCCAAAACACTCGTTGCCGCCGTGACGCGCATTTGTGGTAAATTTTTTTTTATAATTTTCGACAATAATGAATCGATTAAAAACACTCTCGCCGACAGCAATTTGTCGATGAGAGTGTTTTTGGTCGATTCATTTTTGACGAAAATTCCAATTTTTTTTTAATTTATTTTGGTCGACAAACCAGTGTCGACAGGGGTGTTCTTGGTCGACAAACCAGTATCGACAATAGTATTTTTGGTCGATTCTGGTTTATCGAAAATAAGATTTTTTATTTTTTAAAATATTCTAAGTTTGGTGGTGGCTGTTGGAGGTGGTGGCTGGTGGCTGTTGGAGGTGAGGCAGCGACGGCTATTGGAGGTGGGCAACGGTGGGGCGACGGACGTTTGGTGGTGGCGACTAATTCTTCTCCAATTAGGGTTAGATTTAGAATTAGGATTACAATTGTAGGGAAATGTATTTAGCTTGTATTTTATTATATTTTACTAAAAGGACAAAATAGAAATTTTACATGAATATTTAATAAATAAAAGTAAAGGGAGAGTGCATCTAACATTCCTGGAGGGGCATATAATCCAGCCTGTTGAAAATTGCCATCCCTAATATCAACCTCACGGCTGCACTTTTTTCGCTCTTTTAATTCAGCCCACAACCCTGCTGCCTCTTACTACTAAATGGGCCTACCAACATATTATTCCTGGGTTTGACTATATACCCCTCCAGCCTTGTTAAATATACGTCCCCGATTTTCATACTCTCCTTAATATGACAAATGTTAGATGTACTCTCTCATAAAATACCTAATCTACCCTTTTCTCTTTAAAATATTAATTGATAAATATACTCCTCCTTTCTTCTCTTTCATTCTTCCCAAAAAACAAAACCTACTAAAGTATAATTAGGGCTAAGTTTTAAAATGGGGGGGAGTAGACTTGACAAAGCTGGAGGGGTATATAGCCAAACCCATTACTCCTCTTTTAAACGCTCAAGACCCACCTAGCTACTTAATTGGGCTTCATCCCAAATTACTTCTTGTATGTCCTTTAATGTTGGACCAATTTCTTTTCTTACGGGCGTGTCAATGTAATTTTAAAATAATTCAATTTTATCTGAATTAAATACAAAAATAAAATATCAAAGTAACTAAAGGTCACATAATGATAAGTTCGGAAAATACATTAAAATACCAAATTAATTCAAATATAATATTCAATTAAAGTACAAAAATATGCAATAATCTCAACTTATCAAATTCCTCGACACTTGAACTATTGCTTGTCCTCAAGAAATAACCACACTCAAAGATGAATTAGAACCACAAAAAACGACATGATTAACACTTGCTACTCGAATGTTCAAAACAAGCCCAACAAGACTACTTTCATACGACTCTAGCATATGATTTTTTTTTTTTGAGCCATAATCATGAGTGATTTGTCCCTTTTGTACAACTAACACCTTCTATTTACACCTAAGACCATCTCCAACGCTGGTGGCAAATTTGCCACTAAAACTCCTAATTTGCCACCAAATTTAAGTCAAACAGTAAAATCATCTCCAACCATTCAACTCAAATTTTAACTCAATGGGAATATTCTCTTAGAATATTCTTAATTTTATCTTTTTTATATTCCATTTTATAATTCGTAGTATTTATATTTAATTTGTATTTCCTTTGTTTAATTATATTTATGCTCGTTGTGTTAAATTTAGCGTGCTTATTGTGTTTTTGTTAATTTTCTATTGCATTTTGTAATTTAAATTCGTAGTATGTATATTTTATTTTGTATTGTAATTTAAATTCGTAGTATTTATGTTTTATTTCGTGTTGTATTTTTGTAATTTAAATTATTAATGTTGTCTTAAAATTAAATTGTATGCTTTTAATTTTAAAATCTTAATAATTATTAATTAAAATTAAAATAATAAACTAAATTAAAAAAAAAAACATTTGTCACGTGAATAGTGTTGTGGCAAATTTGCCACACACTATTCATCAATGGCAAACAGCCTCTCAATTTGCCTCTCCCTTGGAGAGGAATTGCCACATATATGTGCCATTTGCCTCTCCCTTGGAGATGGCCTAAGTATGAAACCTCAACAATTAACAATTGTTTCAAGTACATCAATAGCTCCCTAAAACCTGATCTTGGTTATTCGATTCAATTCTCCATAAACGTACAAATCTGAGTGATGTTCGTCTTCCTCCTTTTTTTTTTTTTGACACTTCATTCCGGAGTTGGAATTTTTTAACTTTCAAACGAGGTTTCTAGTTCCTCTTTACTTTTCAGATTTTAACTCTTCTCGTGTTATTGATTTTTCGTTTAAATACATGATCCCACTCAAGTAGGTAGTTGTTTCAACCCCTCGTTATTTTTTTTTCATTTCAATTGTTTTACTCATCTCCATTTTATTTTTCTCCAACCACAATGATATAATTTTTTTTGACTTTGCCCATCAACTCAAATTTTCCTTCTAAAGAGAATCAAACTCAGTTCACCAAAACACAAAAATTCTAGATCTATTTCAGAACTAAAATAACCAATAATTAACTCGACTCCACCACAAAAATTCTAGATCTATTTTCAGTTATAAATAAATGATTGTTTATGAATAAAGTGAATGTCAAAGTGGGTAAATAAGTGATGATAGAAGGGTGCAGATAAAGTAGTATGAATAGTATTGTTTCCAAAAAGGGTATATATAAGCATAATAAAATTGGACAACCAAAAAAGAAAAGTGGGAATAATGATATTGAACGGAAGAAGTATAAAAATTCAGTCACTAGATTATATGCAAGTACTCAAGTTGTCAAGTATCAAACATTCCTCCGTACATTCAACAAAACGCTTACTCACATCACATCAACATATAAGAGGAACAAAAAAAACAAACCCACTTCCCCACACTTAAACAGGTGCTAGTCCTTAGCACAAAAGAAAAAGAACACAAACAAAGTATAACATCATAGATAAAGAAAAATAGAGTGAAACTGGATTACCAATTTAGTAAGAAGATACCATTGGAGGCCACGTGCAAAGCACGCCCCGACCTCCAGAGAGTTCTGGCTGAAGAAGCCTGAAGGGATATATGCTTGGTTTGTCCGTACATGTGTGATGAGGAATGAAAATTGAAATGGTTATGATAGTAATAAAAGATAAAATCCTTGTAATTTTATTGTTTTGTTAGTAATGGGAATGAATAAAAAACAAGTAAATAACTAGTACATGACCACCACAATTTGACTAATTTGGCTTATAATTATGATGTGTAGTTCGATGGTTTATAATTATTGTATTCACTGTGATTGAAAATTATTCAGATTTGCTTTTGTACTCAGTTTTTCAGACTTTTTTTAATAATATTTCAATTACTGATTTTCATATTGAATTTGTATAATGACTGAGAATTAATTGAAGGTAAATTCAGTAAAATAAAAAAAAAAAAAAACTTTTTTGGTGTGTAGTTTGATGGTTTATAATTATTGTATTCACTGTGTTGAAAATTGTTCAACTTGTTTTTGTACTCTATTTTTCAGACGTTTTTGAATAATATTTCAATTATTGATTTTCATATTGAATTTGTATAATGACTGAGAATTAATTGAGGATAAATTCAGTAAAAAAAAATTTAAAAAAAAAAAGTTTGGGGGTTTAGGGTTAAGGAATTAAAAGAGGGAAAATAAAAGTTGCGCTCAAAACCTTTTCTCCGTTAGTAAATGACGAATTCTCTAACAGCACATCAAAATTGATAGAGAAAGAATAAGTGAGTGACCAATTTTGATAGTGACGAATAAGTGAGTGACCAATTTTGATAGTGATGAAATATGGGTGACCAAATGTGAAAAGTGGTAAATTCAGTGACCAAAAGTGATATTTTCCCAATAAAAAACATTATAAAAAAATAATTGAGAATGCCATAACATCATTAATCCTCCTTTCTTACAAAACATGAAAAGGCCGTAGACAGATATTTTCACGATTCCTGATTAAGAAGCACATCCCGCGCTTTGCACCTAGCAACCAGTGGTATTTTTTTATTCATGGATATCCCCGTTTTCCCTTCTGTTAAATCCACCAACTCCTCATCAATACGTTGCCAATCGAAGCACTGAATCAGAGACGCGATTGCCAAACTCACGACCCGTTGGGCCAACCCGCTACCCGGACACGACCTCCTTCCCATCCCAAACGGCAACATCTTCGACAGCCCAAATTCCACTCCTTCAAACCGCTCGGGCTTGAAGCTCGTTGGATCGTCCCAAAGCGCGGGGTCCCTATGAATGGCCCAAGCATTGACAAGCAAGATTGTACCTCGAGGCATGTCGTACCCCGCGAGCTTGAAGTCAGCTGAGGCTTCGTGCGGCACGAGTAATGGTGCCGCTGGGAATAGCCTCATGGTTTCAGATACAATGCTCTGAAGGTATGGAAGCTTCTGCAAATCTGATTCGTTAACGAGACGATTTTCCCCGACGACATTGCTCAATTCTTGTCTGGCCTTTTCCAGCTTATCAGGGTGGTTTAGCAGAGCAGACATTGCCCATTCTATTGTCACTGATGATGTGTCTGTTCCAGCAAGCAGCATAACCTGCACGAAGCATGTTCATTACTCCCTTCGTCGCACAATAAGTTTCATACGTAAATGAGCATACATATTAAGAAAGTATAATAATGAGTAGAGTTTTAGGGGTAATTTTACAAAACTTTATATATAAAGTAAAGAAAAGATACGTATGAGAAAAAAGTAATACTCCCTCCGTACAATTTTATAATTTCCAGTTTCCTTTTCGGGCTGTCCAATTTTATTATTCCCATTCATTATTTGGAAAATTTACTATTCACACTATTTATCTCTACCCTTCCACCATCCCCTGTTTATTCAAATTGTCATTGACTTTATTGATAAACAATCAATTTATCTATAAATGGACCCCACATCATCCCGTCATACCTCCAACTTATCTACTTTATACATAAACTAATCAATCAATATTAATTAAAACTCGTGCCCAAAGAAGTGAACATTATAAAATTTGACAGAGGGAAGTAACATTTAAAGAAAAATTAAGACTAATTACCATTATAATTGATTTGATGAGTACATCAGTGTAGTACTCTGGCTCTAACTCTTGCAAAGAAAGCATATGATGAATCATAGTATTTCCATCTTTGTTGTGTCGATTTGCATCAATCAAACCTTGAAGAAAACCATCCATTCTTTTAACAAGACTCGACAAATTCTTGTGAAGATTGTTGTAATCCATCCATCCCAAAACAGGGAAGAAATCCTCTGCGTTCGACACGCCGCCATACGCAACGGCCTCTTTTATAAGCTCTCGAAACTCCTTCGCCTCATCCACGTCCTCATCCTCATCCACACCAAAATATCTCTTACCGCACACCATTCTCATAATATTATTGAAGGTCAATTCCGACAGCAGAGGGCTGAGTTCAACTCGGGTCGAGTCACGAGCCGAGTTTCTCAACAACTTCATCAGCATAAGTTTGACTTCATCGTGTCTGATGAATTGAAATTTGTTGAGTCGAGTGGTGGAGAATATCTCCACCGTTGTCAGACGGCGGAGGTTGCGCCAGTGGTCGCCGTAGGGGGCGGCAGCCAAGGAGGCATAGTTGTAGCCGATGTATTTGCCGGCAAGGAAACGTGGCCTGTTGGCTAATACGATGTCGTTCTTGGTGAAGCACTCGTCGACTATGGCCGGGGAGGAGACGACGACAGTGAGGCGGGTCCCTAACTGGAGGGAGAAGATGGGGCCCAGCTTTAGAGAGAGGTTATGGCAGGTACGATGAAGAGGAAATTTGAGGAGATGAAGGTGTCCTAACAGTGGAAGTGGTGGGAAAGGGCTTGGAGGTAATCTCCTTTTTGTTGATGAATATTTGAGGGCAATAAAAAGGAAAATGAGAGAGAAGAGAGCATAGAGCCAACTTGCTTCCATGCTTGATTTATGGATCTAACTTCTCTTCCAGCCTTATTTATACGTGTAGACGAAGATAGAATGCATGACTAACATGGATAAAAGTCGAGACAAGAATAAAATACTTTTTCCCCAAGACGTTATTGCCATGGATCATAGCAAACCGTCTCGAAGATGCAACGAGAAAAACTTTCACGACTCTTAAAAGTGGCCCATATCATTTTGGATTTTTGTAAATTTGAAATTGTAGACATAGGATAGGATAAGGATAATTGGACGTGATGATGCACGCAGTGACCAAATAAACAAATTTAAAATTTATGTCTTTTAGACAATTTTCTGAAAACCGCGCGATTGGATTAGGAATGGGGAACAGAAAAAATAAATTATTTATGAATTTATAATACTATTTTCCAACTTATATTAAAATATAATATTATGTTCACTTCTCTGGACACTTGTTTTAATGATAATATTTATTAATTTATATATAAAATAGATAAGTTTGAGGTATGATGAAATGTTGTGAGATTCACTTATAAATAAAAAGATTGTTTATGAACAAAGTGAATAACAATTTGAGTAAATAAGTGATGGTTGAAGTGTGATAATAAAGTAGTGTGAATAGTAATAAGTAGTGTGAATAGTAATGTGAATAATAAAATTAGATAGCCCAAAAAGGAAAATAAGAATTATAAAATTGGAAGGAGGTAATACTATATTTTGAAATTATATAATATTATTTTTGAATATATACTATTTTTGAATTTATAATAAAATAAAGTATTAATCGATTAACTTCTAACCTATGAAATACAAACTAACGCCTAGATGTTGATAAATGAAAAACGAGAACAATGTTAAAATGAATCACAATAATACATGAAATAAATATAATAAAAACTAGTACAATATTAAAATAAATTAAAAATAATAATAAAGGATTATAGTTTTTTTAGTCCTTTAAGTTGAATTAATTTTAAATTTGGTTCTGATAGAATACACATTTTAATTTTGGTCCCATAATGTCACATCCCGATTTTAGGGGCCTAGATGAAAACACCATACACTCTAGTATTTGACTAAAAAGATGCATATTTTAATAAAACTTGGCAGCGGAATTAATTTCGTAAATAAATACTCAAACACATTTAAGAAATTCATATTAAAATTTAATTTCAAAAGATAAGACTCAACCACTTGTTTCATAAGAAAATAAAGTAGTGCGTTAATTAAAATGTGTTTAACTCAAGATGCGACTAATTAATTAAAAGTAAAATAATATAGAGGAAAGCTTTGCATGGCAAGATATCCACATTCACCGTCCCTTCACTTCAACTCCGTCCATCTGAAAATATTAAGATTATTGGGGTGAGCAAACAACAAGCTCAGTGGAATTCCCTTTGTCACAGTTAAATATCAATGCAAATAAAATCATACACTCACAAACATGCGTACATAAGTCTTCCATATATTGACCAATTAAATTGGCCAATCTGTATACGGTGGAGTTTCCCCCAAGGATCTTACCATCCCGGACCGTCGTCCCCGCTAGCTATAACGACCTTTCCGTCGAAATAACCCATAATAAGCATAAATTAGCTATAACGACCTTTCCGTCGAAATAACCCATAATAATCATAAACATAGGATCATGTAGCTAAGCAACAATTAAATTCACAAATAACATTTAAAGGTGACAAAGTGAATACATAGTAAGAAAATCCCACCTCGAAAAATAGTCGTGGATGAAAATGGATGCAATAGTGCTATATAGCCTACTCCTCACGGTTATCGTCACCTAACATTAAATAATATAACTTAGAGTTACCACTAATACTAAACTTAAGAGTAATCCATATCTACTATTAAACTCAACAAATAGAATCGCCTAATAAATTATTAATTAGTAACATATTCACACTTATATAAAATTAATACTAGTTAATTGACATATTACTAATAATATATCAGTAAGTGAAAACTAACTAAATAAATAGAGGTTTTGATAAGTTTAATTAGTAATTGAGTTAATAACCAATTACTGATGAGTACATTTATATAAATAAAAGAGGGTACGTTGACGATTTTCTTTAAAAATCAAAAGTTTAGCATCCCTAGTAATTAAAAACATATAATTCAAAACATGAATGTAACATAATCCAGTAGTCAGAATTGATGGAGAAATTTATGGATCCAGTAACTAACTCAATCCTTAACAGAATAGTTTTAAACCATTGAATTGATGTGGAAACAATTTATAAATAAACAGTAGATTAGTTTTAGTGATTGAATAATAAATTAGTGACTTCTTAATTTTGAAAACTAGGCGTACCAGTATTATAAGTAATATGGAGGTTTTTTGCATTAAAAATGATTTCTACTATTAAAACTCAATCATAATTCAAAATAAGAACAGTAGTACATTCGATAATTGAATTAACAAGGGAATAAGAAGGGAACTTTACTTCTTCCGGCAAAACTGTGGAGAGGTGTTGCTACTTCTGATCTAGACGGAGGAAAATATTTCTCGTTAAAAATTAATTTGGGAGAGATGTGTGCGTGGGGGAAGAGTTTTCTTTTCTGCGTTTGTTGATGAATAACCGTACGTAAAATAAGGGAGGAGAAGACTTAGTTAATTGAGTGAGAAGAATCTGGAATTAGGGGAGTGATTCACGTAAAAGATTAGTCTTTAAATTTGAATTCTAATAGCAAACAGAATTGAGATACTTAAGGAATGTGATCATAATTAATGCAGATTTTCAAACCAAAGACTATCAGTATAATTAAAATATTAAAATATGTTAACTTTTAAAACCACACCTATACACGTGTACAATATACTTATAATACTTTATTTAAAATAGGTACACAAATTATATATATAAGTGCTATATATTATATATTATACATATATATACATTAAACGTTTAATCCTATAAATAATATATATTTATGCAACTCTTTATATATATTTATTATAATCTCTTTTAAAATATTTTTATTAAAACCTTTCAATTAAATAAATATATAAGTATATATATCTAAAATAATATCTTATGTACTTTTAATAATTTATGGTGTTTGAAATTTACGGGTGTCACATTCTACCCTCCTTAAAATAAATTTCGTCCTCGAAATTGGTTACGTACCTTTCTACCACCGCTTTCCGCATTTGGTCCTTTTGCAACAGCTCCCCGTTTCGCCTTTGGGCATTCAGCTATCACATGTTCTTGTTCCTTGCACCAGTAACATCGATTTTGGCCGAACAAACATTCACCATTATGATTCTTCCCACATTGCGGACAAGTATGTCGGTCTAATAATTTATTACCTCATTATTTATAATAATTAGGATAATAATATTATGTGCATATCGTTATTAGTATTCATGGTAATAACATTCTTAGTAATATATCTAAACATATTTAAGCATATATTTATCATAATTAATTTTTTTTTTTTTTAAATAATATCTTATGCATTTTGTTTAGTAACTTAAAATTTTGCGTCGTTATTAGTATTCATGGTAATAATATTCTTAGTAATATATCTAAACATATTTAAGCATATATTTATCATAATTAATTTTATTTTTTAAAAATAAATAATATCTTATGCATTTTGTTTAGTAACTTAAAATTTTGCGGGTGTTACATCCTACCCACCTTAAAATAAATTTTGTCCTCGAAATTTAGTTAATATAAGTACCATTAATTTGAACGAGAACATTCACATGACCTATGCCCTAGTTGCTTACCGAACGCATTTTCCTAAGAGAATTCAATTGTCTTAGAACTAAGGATTGTAAATGTCATTTAATCTTAAAACATAGTCTATTTTGTCTATCAATCACCACAGATTTTTAAAATATCAATAATTGTCTAGCTAAGCTATCGCACTTATGTGTTGTAATAATCTATTATCATATCAACATCAATTCCGACTTCAATCGTGTGTAAGATCATCTTTCCATGATCGATGTGATAATAACATACCATAATAACATATCATACCTTGGAGTTGAAGCGGCGGGAGGTGGTGGATGCCATAACATATACGGGATAATGCATGATCCTTTGCAAAAACCTTTTTTTTAAAAAAAGTGAAATAACCAATACAAAACAATTTTAGCAAGTCTACAAGAACGTAGACCTGCTCTGATACCATTTGTCACATCCCGATTTTAGGGGCCTAGATGAAAACACCATACACTCTAGTATTTGACTAAAAAGATGCATATTTTAATAAAACTTGGCAGCGGAATTAATTTCGTAAATAAATACTCAAACACATTTAAGAAATTCATATTAAAATTTAATTTCAAAAGATAAGACTCAACCACTTGTTTCATAAGAAAATAAAGTAGTGCGTTAATTAAAATGTGTTTAACTCAAGATGCGACTAATTAATTAAAAGTAAAATAATATAGAGGAAATCTTTGCATGGCAAGATATCCACATTCACCGTCCCTTCACTTCAACTCCGTCCATCTGAAAATATTAAGATTATTGGGGTGAGCAAAACAACTAGCTCAGTGGGATTAACTTTGTCACAGTTAAATATAACATATGAATAAAATCATACACTCACAAACATGCGTACATAAGTCTTCCATATATTGACCAATTAAATTGGCCAATCTGTATACGGTGGAGTTTCCCCCAAGGATCTTACCATCCCGGACCGTCGTCCCCGCTAGCTATAACGACCTTTCCGTCGAAATAACCCATAATAAGCATAAATTAGCTATAACGACCTTTCCGTCGAAATAACCCATAATAATCATAAACATAGGATCATGTAGCTAAGCAACAATTAAATTCACAAATAACATTTAAAGGTGACAAAGTGAATACATAGTAAGAAAATCCCACCTCGAAAAATAGTCGTGGATGAAAATGGATGCAATAGTGCTATATAGCCTACTCCTCACGGTTATCGTCACCTAACATTAAATAATATAACTTAGAGTTACCACTAATACTAAACTTAAGAGTAATCCATATCTACTATTAAACTCAACAAATAGAATCGCCTAATAAATTATTAATTAGTAACATATTCACACTTATATAAAATTAATACTAGTTAATTGACATATTACTAATAATATATCAGTAAGTGAAAACTAACTAAATAAATAGAGGTTTTGATAAGTTTAATTAGTAATTGAGTTAATAACCAATTACTGATGAGTACATTTATATAAATAAAAGAGGGTACGTTGACGATTTTCTTTAAAAATCAAAAGTTTAGCATCCCTAGTAATTAAAAACATATAATTCAAAACATGAATGTAACATAATTCAGTAGTCAGAATTGATGGAGAAATTTATGGATCCAGTAACTAACTCAATCCTTAACAGAATAGTTTTAAACCATTGAATTGATGTGGAAACAATTTATAAATAAACAGTAGATTAGTTTTAGTGATTGAATAATAAATTAGTGACTTCTTAATTTTGAAAACTAGGCGTACCAGTATTATAAGTAATATGGAGGTTTTTTGCATTAAAAATGATTTCTACTATTAAAACTCAATCATAATTCAAAATAAGAACAGTAGTACATTCGATAATTGAATTAACAAGGGAATAAGAAGGGAACTTTACTTCTTCCGGCAAAACTGTGGAGAGGTGTTGCTACTTCTGATCTAGACGGAGGAAAATATTTCTCGTTAAAAATTAATTTGGGAGAGATGTGTGCGTGGGGGAAGAGTTTTCTTTTCTGCGTTTGTTGATGAATAACCGTACGTAAAATAAGGGAGGAGAAGACTTAGTTAATTGAGTGAGAAGAATCTGGAATTAGGGGAGTGATTCACGTAAAAGATTAGTCTTCAAACCAAAGACTATCAGTATAATTAAAATATTAAAATATGTTAACTTTTAAAACCACACCTATACACGTGTACAATATACTTATAATACTTTATTTAAAATAGGTACACAAATTATATATATAAGTGCTATATATTATATATTATACATATATATACATTAAACGTTTAATCCTATAAATAATATATATTTATGCAACTCTTTATATATATTTATTATAATCTCTTTTAAAATATTTTTATTAAAACCTTTCAATTAAATAAATATATAAGTATATATATCTAAAATAATATCTTATGTACTTTTAATAATTTATGGTGTTTGAAATTTACGGGTGTCACATTCTACCCTCCTTAAAATAAATTTCGTCCTCGAAATTGGTTACGTACCTTTCTACCACCGCTTTCCGCATTTGGTCCTTTTGCAACAGCTCCCCGTTTCGCCTTTGGGCATTCAGCTATCACATGTTCTTGTTCCTTGCACCAGTAACATCGATTTTGGCCGAACAAACATTCACCATTATGATTCTTCCCACATTGCGGACAAGTATGTCGGTCTAATAATTTATTACCTCATTATTTATAATAATTAGGATAATAATATTATGTGCATATCGTTATTAGTATTCATGGTAATAACATTCTTAGTAATATATCTAAACATATTTAAGCATATATTTATCATAATTAATTTTTTTTTTTTTAAATAATATCTTATGCATTTTGTTTAGTAACTTAAAATTTTGCGTCGTTATTAGTATTCATGGTAATAATATTCTTAGTAATATATCTAAACATATTTAAGCATATATTTATCATAATTAATTTTATTTTTTTAAAAAAAATAATATCTTATGCATTTTGTTTAGTAACTTAAAATTTTGCGGGTGTTACACATAAGTTGATAAATTTTTTGAATTCAGTCCAATTACCTAAATGAACCGGTCAAATCCTTTTTTTTTTTTCTGCATATTAGACAATTCAAGGTTATTCACGGTTGATTTGAATTACACACGAGCTAAGAATTTGACCGGTTCATTTACCTGAAATGGTAGTAATTGGACTGAATTTAAAATTTAGGTCAACTTATGAGATCAAAATCAAAATGTCTATTCCTTCATGACCAAATTCAAAATTAGTCAAATTAAAGGACTAAAAAACACTTTAATCCCTAATAATAAACCAGTAGTAAAAAAAAAAAAAGTCGAGACAAGAATAAGATTTTTTTTTCTGTAACACATTATTGCCCCGTTTTTTGATCCGGTGTAATACGAATTATAGCAGACCATCTCCAAGGTACAACGACATAAACTTTTGTGGCTCTTAAAAGTGGCCCCATATCATCTTGGATTTTTGTAAATTTTAAATTGTAGACATAGAATAGGATAAGAATAATTGAATGTGATGATGGACGCAGTGACCAAATAAACAGACTTAAAATTTATCTATTTAAGAAAAATTTCTGAAAACAGTGCAATTTGGATTAGGAATGGGGAACAGGAAAAATTTGTACAACAATCTTGTTATGTCAGAACGATTTATACCTATGTTACAATAAGTTTTACATATCTTTTGAATATTGCTATTATTTTCCCAGCTCAATCAAATCAAACCACTTACTATATTTTATCTACAGTATTACTCCGTTCGCTTATAAGCTTTACGTTACTTTTTGACACAAAGATTAAGAAAAGTGATTAAATAATATATATAGTACAAGTGATGTGATTGAGAGAGAAGAGAGATAGAGAGAAAAAGTAAGATATAAAGTGAAGTATAAGAAAAAGTACTTACCAAAAAAGGTATGAGAAGCTTATAGACGGACGGACCAAAATGGTAAAATGAGAAGCTTATAGCTAGGCGGATGGAGAGAGTATTTTATAATACTTCATCTAATACTCATTTATTATTTTCCCTCTCACCATCACATCACTTGTACTACATTTATTATTTTATCATATTTCGTAATCAAAATACTCAAAAGAAAGGAGGACGAATGGAGTAATTAATTTATTATAATGCGTATGTATACGCGGCAGGTTTTAAAAATATTAAAGGAATTTATTTAAGATTTTTCTCAAGAATGTGTTCTAAGGAATTGTTTCCTGAAGCCTGTTTTTAGATTTTTTTTTTTTATGATTGTGCTAATGATTTTTGATGATTGTGCTCATGCGTATTTAGTTTTTGTGTTTGATATTGATGATAGTTTTTAGAGTTGTTTTCTAGTTGATTTACATTGTTTGGTTTTCATATAGTTTTGTTTTATTTTGATGATAGTGGTTATGAGTAATTAGTTTTTTTTTTTTTGGAAAATTGAGTTGAACATGAATTTTAGAAAATCAAGGGGTGAATCCTAAATGTCACCCATATTTTGACAAAATTTGGTCGTGATTGTAGGTATGCACATCGAGTTCAAACCTAATACTGGTTTCAATTACAGTTTACGGTTCGATCGACTTTTTCCCCCTTTTTTTTAAACTAGTTTTTGCTTGTTATTTGAACTCATTTTGTAGAAATTGTTAGAATGGTTGCACCAACACCAATATTTTCATTAAACTCAAAGTGACCATAAGTTCATAGTTTTTAAGAGAAGCTAACTAACAAAGGGAAGTTATTTGGATTAGTTGGGTAACCAACTAACTACTTTAACTAACTATTTGTTTTGATACCCCCTAAAGGTATACAGATGGGGACATACGCGAAGTTTGTTACGAAAAAATTCAAAAAGCGGGCGAGGAAGGATTTTTGTAAATATGTCCTAATTTGTAGATTGGATGGCACAAATTGTGTTGAAAGGCGACCAACGACTACCAATTCTCACACAAAACAGTAGTCTATGTCGATATGTTTGGCCCTTTCGTGTGCGACCGGATTGTGACTAAGGAAAAGAACACTTTTGTTATCGCATAGAAGGCAAGGAGGTTCGGTGGGCGAAGACTAGAGCTCGCGAAGAAGGGAAGTGACCCAGATGATTTCGGAGGCAGCATAGGCCATAACCCTGTATTCAGATTCGCAACTTGATCGAGAAACAATCGGTTGCTTCTTCGCGCTCCATGACACAAGATTGGGGCCAAGAAAAATGGAGTAGTTATATGTTGATCGGCGAGTGTCTAGGCAACGAGCCCAGTCAGCGTCGGAGTAAGCGAGGAGATGAGGCGGGCCATGAGAGAAATCAAGGTCATAATGGAGAGTTCCTTTGACGTAGCGTAAAATGCGTTTGACCGCCTGTAAATGATCATTTGTAGGCGAGGACTGGAACTGACTTACGGTGTTAACCGCAAAGGAGAGATCTGGTCGCGTAATGGTCAGGTATTGCAAGGTGCCGACCAGAGAGCGATAGTTGGTAGTGTCGGAATTGGGAGTGCCGAGGATGCGAAGATGATCAGTGGCGAAGAGAGGAGTGAAAACGGGTTTGGAATCCATCATGTCGGCACGAGTAAGGATATCGCGAGCATATTTGGATAGGCTGAGAAAGAGACCAGACGAGGTGTAAGTAATTTCTAAACCAAGAAAATAGGTGAGTTTACCGAGATCTTTGATGGCGAACTCATTTTGAATTCAAGTGATAAGACAAGCAATATTGAAGGAGTTGTCATTTCCAGTGATGATGATTAGGGATGGCAATGGGACGGGTAAAAACCCGGACCCGCATAAAACCGGCCCGTACGGGGCAAGTAAATACCCGGTCCAATGAGTCCCGGGCTGGGTAAATACCCGGTCAAACAATACCCGCCGGGTCTGGGACCCAAACCCGACCCGACCCCGACTCGTATAGATATATATTAAATATATATATATATATTATTTTATCTATTATGTTTCATCAGAATTTAAAATTTATATATATTGGTGTTTTGCAGTTTTTTTTTCGAACATGAATATGTAATATGTTGGTGGAATTGGTTTGGGTTTGCGTTGTTAATTAACTAATTAAGTAATTAATTACAGTACACATGGTTTGGATTAATTGTACTAAATATTGTTTTTCTTAATTTGAGACTTAATAGGTTTGTTAGTTTTATCTTTTTAAATTAGCAGAAAAATTAGAATATGAAGAAGGAATTAATTATAATTATATTTTATCTTGTTTCACTATAATTATATTTTATAGTTAACTATAATTATTTTCTAAATAAATGAGATTTGAAGAAAAAGGAAATAAATGGAATTAATTATCTTGTTATTTGAATTTAATGTGTTAAAGTGATTAAAGTTATTTATTATTCTGTATATATTTTTGTATGTCTAAAAAATTATTTCTTTCAAAAACAAAATACTAGCGGGTAGGACGGGTATACCCGCCGGGTTCACGGGGCGGGACGGGTTTAGGCGGGTATTTAGGCGGGACAGGTAACGGGTATAAAAAAAAATTAGTGGGTCGGGTCCTGGGATAGGCCATACCCGTCCCATACCTGCCCCGTTGCTATCCCTAATGATGATGTATCAACGTAGACGAGGAGATAGAGAGTTATGGTCACCTGATGAAAAATGAATATAGAAGTGTTAGATTTACTTTCAACAAAGCCTAAAGAGATAAGAAAAGAGCTAAAGTGAAGAAACCAGACCCTGGGTGCCTGTTTTAAACCATAAATCGCTTTGTTAAGTCGGCAAACAAAACTTGGGCGAGCAGGATCAATATAGCCGGGAGGTTGTTCCATGTAAACGGGCTTGGTAAGGTGGCCATGAAGGAAGGCGTTGTTGACATCTAATTGACGAAAAGACTATTTATATATGACAACAAGGGAAAGAATAATACGAACAGTGGAAGCTTTGACGACTGGACTGAAGGTGTGGTCGTAGTCAAAATCAGGAAGCTAAGAAAACCCTTAGGCAACTAAGCGAGCTTTGTGGCGATCAATAGTCCCGGCAGAGAGAAATTTTGTGTAGAATACCCATTTTGAGCCAATTATGTTTTCATCGACAGGGCGAGGAACAAGAGTCCATGTGTTATTGGAATGAAGAGCTTGAAGCTCGGCATCCATGGCTGCGACCCATTCAAGGAATTTGGATGCACATTTGAATCCTTTGGGTTCTTTAGTGGAGTGAATGGAGGCGAGCAGGGTATTAATGGCGAGGAAAGAGGCATTTACTGGATGTTTAGGTTTGAAGATGCCATCCTTAGAGCGAGTACGCATATCATGACTTGGGCGAGGAATGTCCCGTCGATGAGGGGGAGAGCGAACAGGAGCAAACGGAGGATGGCGAGGAGTAGAAAGGAGAGGAGGAGGAGGAGCAGGCGAGGGAGCCCGAGCGAGCAGGGAATCGTCTGTAGATATGCAAACAGAGCATGGCGAGAAAGTGCGAGCATTAGGCTGATACCATGTTAGAATGGTTGCACTAACAAGAATGTTTTCTTTAAACTCAAAGTGACCATAAGGTCATAGTTTTATACAAGAGAAGCTAACTAACAAGGGGAAGTTATTTGAGTTAGTTGGGTAACCAACTAACTACTTTAACTAACTATTTGTTTTGATAGAAATGAATGTATTAAAATATGATAAATAATTGCATATGATTTTTATAGGGATTCAAATTGAATATTACATAATTAATTAATAAAGCATAATCATGGGACATGCGACCACATTGGTTTCTTGCAAATCAGTATGTACGAAATATTGCATATATGCATTCTATCCTAATTAGACCAAGTCAAAACCCTAAGTCCATTTAGCCCAAAAGTTAAATTAAGACAATTTAAAAAAATTCACTGGTCATAAGCCCGGATCCGGGTTGCCCAGAAAATTCACGGGTCGCAAACAAGTGGTTTACTACATGACCAAAATATTGTTACTACAAGGCCAAAATATTACCTCTACAAGGCCAAAAATTTAATACTACATGTCAAAACATTCTGAAAAATTTACCCAAAAAATTAAGTGTCCAGAATATTTTTGGACATGTAGTAATATACTTCTAACCTTGTAGTGATAAAATTTTGGTCTTGTAGTAACATTGTTTTAGTCATGTAGTAGCCGAATTAGTCAAAATTATTTTAGTAATTTTGCCCAAAAAAAATAAGTGTCCAGAATATTTTTGGACTTGTAGTAATACACTTTTGGCCTTGTAGTGACAAAATTTAGGTCTTGTAGTAACATAGTTTTGATCATGTAGTAAGATAATATTTGAGAGCGAAAATGAATATTCTAATTAAGGTTGACCCGCGTTTGACCCACGAATTTTGACCAAATTTACCTTAATTGGTCAATATTGCATGTATGCAATATTGCATATAAGGTGTTGGTCCTGAAAGGAGTATGGTACAAGTGTATGGGGGGGGGGAGGGAATACACTTGTATATGCAAATCTTTTTCAATTTAAGCAAAACAGGCTTTCAGCAAGGTTGTCCTGGACAACTCTCCTGAGTATGTATAACTTTCTTGAGATAATCAAACTACTAAGCACTATGAAGTACTTAGTTGAATAACTATCTAATTAAATTATATGTGCGGAATTATGGTTGGCCCTTTATTTTTAAACTCCTTTTAATTATGTTGCTTTTATGAAAATACTTGAAGGTAAACTACACAAGAGGTTTATAGTGGTTCAGAGACTCAAGTTCCTACATTCACTTTTCCTGATTTAACAGGATAATTCCTTCACTCTTGGAATTAACTTGTTTTATAGTGCCAAGGTGCGCCGATCAACCACACTATTCCTTAGTGTCCTGATCCCTAGGAATTCAGAGTCCTAGGGCTCTCTCTCAACTCAGAACTAAACTGTTATTCTCTTGATAGTTAGTTCCTTACACTTCTACTACAACAATCCTTCTAACTTTCCTTGAAAGGTTTAAGGGTTGTTGTTGGTTCCAACTAGGGTGAGATATCCTTTACAATTGAGCACTGTGTAAAGGTAGGATATCTCTCTAAGCTTTGTATGATTTACAATGAGGTTCAACTTAGATGAAGTGTTTGGAAACTAAGAATGTGTTCTTAGAAAGCTTGAAGGCTAATGAACTTGTAGTTTCCTTTGATTTGCAGGATAATTGGATGCTTCAAATGGTTTCCACACTTCTGTATTTATAGAGCAAATTGAGGTTATGTTCGTTGGAGAGACAGCCTCAAAATGTCTATATATGTCTTCCTTGAACTTTGTAACTGGAAGACAATTTCTTGAAAGTGACATGTCCTTAGTTTGGAAAGTAAACGGCTGTAAGCTTCTTGTCTTGACTTTGATGCACTCTTACCAATGTCTGACTTGAAGATTTAGTTGATCAAACATGGACATAACTTTTGATCATTGGTTCCATGGTAAGGACAACTTTTCTTATCATCTGGACAAGTCTGCTTATCACTTTCAGTAGATATGGCTTATCACTTTCAGCTGAATTGTCCTTTTAGCAATGTTGGCATTGCTCTTATCAGATGAATTGGATCCTTAATTTCACTGATCATTACTTGATGGCTTCTAGGCATTCATGCTTCCATATCAGTGGACTTGACTCCTTCAGCACAGTTGACTCTTGCCTTAGAACATTTCAGGTTCAAGTGTGCTTGGTCAATTCTGCTGGACATCTCCTCTGAACTTTAATATACACATCAGCAAACTTGGTCTCCTTGATGTGTTCTTCTAAAATGATCATCAAGGAGGTTGTCTGTTTACTGAGCTGATCTGAATATCAGCACAGTTGGCCTTTAAGTACTTCAGCAGTTTTGGGATCAACTTGATTCAGAGCCTTGAGGGGACTTGATTCATGCAAACACTTAAGCTTGTGTTCCCCCTCAACTTGTGCATCTAAATGTATCTAAGAGCTGCCTAATATACCAGTTTCTCAACTAGCCTGATCTACATGTTTCAACATTCCTGAAACATGTTCATATATCTTTGACTTATCTACTTGGCATGTGTTAAGGGGTTTTGGTATCTTAATCAAAATCTCATTTTATTCCCAACAATTTCCCCCTTTCTTATGATGCCAAAACCTATACAAAATCTATGCAAAGGTGACTTGACTATATTTATTACATATATCTTCAGTGGAGATGACTAAGGTCAAATTTCCTGAAAGAACATGTTAGCATAATCACAGTTTAAGTGCATATAGGTTTAAGTCAGGAAAGTTGAGACAATGAGATATTATCTCTTGATTCAAAAGGTATTCAATTATCATTCATATAACATTTGAGCATTACAAAGCATGTTGATAGTCAAATTAACCAATCAGAGCATGTGATAGAGCAAATACAAATTATAAGTATAAAAACCATTTCAACAACATTGAGCAATAAGGGGACAAGGAAACTTAGCAGTTTCAGAGGTGGCACCATCCCATATTGTGCCCAGACCCTCTTCTTTAGGTCCATTGCCTCTTTGTTTGTTCCCTTAGGTCCAAGTTTCAGTTTCTCCATCTTCAGTATTTGAATGAATTCTTGGAGAATCTTAGACTGATCAATGTAGCCTTGCAACTTTGGAGGCATGTAGATGATGGACTAGGGGCTTTGAACTCCACTCTTGTTATATCTGCAGCAGCAAAGAGTTTTTGATAAAGCTCCCTATGTTTCTCATACATGAACTGAGCAAAGATAGATTCAATATCCTCATCCATCCACGTGCCTATGACATAAAAGTCATAAACAAACTCCCTCTTTGCTTCCTCCCATTCATCATTCAGCTGAATTGGGACCCATTTGTCAAGATGGGGATACTTGGTGTCCATCCTTGGCTTCTGGAAGTTTTCTCTTCTCTTGTCTCTTGCTCTGTTTGCTTCCATCAATTGCTCCATCTTCTCTTTTGGTCTCATTATGGACAATCTTTGCTGAGTCTCAGGATCTTTGCCAAATCCTTCTTCAAACAACTTAGATGGATCATCAGCAAGAACTGGAGACTTCTTCTTCTCAGGGCTTTTGGCCACTTTAGTTTCTTCAACAACATCTTCAGCAGTTTTGGTCCTTTTTTATGAAGGCTCTTCATCTACTCTGAATTCAGCAGGTAGGTCCATGCTATTGGGGAAATCAGTGAATGTCTCAGCCTTTCTCTAGTTCTTTTTGGTTTTCTTGATTTTCCCTTTGTCTTGGACAACTTCAGTAGTTTTGTCCAAACCTGTTGATTCTCCACCAGGCCTTTATTGACATCTTGCTCCTTCTTCTTGTACAGAGGCCATGGAGTTTTTCATAGCAATGGCTAGTTTCTCTTCTTCATCAAGGTCTTCTATATCCAACACCTTCTTTCCCTTCCCTTCAACTTCAGGCATTTGTTGTTTTCCTCTATTGCCTTCTCATATCTTCAAGGCACATTTGGCTCTTGCTCTTTCTCTTTCCCCCTTTTTGGCTTCATCAATGCATTGGGGCTTGAGATCAGTCATAGTTGTAGCCAATAAGGATTGAGCCTGATTAAGGGACTTGATCTCCTCAAGCAAGTAAACATTCTCATCATGAATGTTCTGCATCATATCACTGCTCATGCTAAGGAAAGCAAGAACATGCTTCATTTTCTGCTCAACAACCTCCTCCAAGGTTGTTCTAAGGGATGCATCAAGGTTGTCCTTGAGAACTTCAGTAAGGTTGGTCACTGCTGATTCAGAGATCTTGGCCATCACTTCTTCAGAAAACTTGGCTGATGCTTCCTTCACCATTGCCAATCTCATTTCTTCTGCCCTTCTCTTCTGAAGAGCACTCTTCTTTCCAATTGCTTGTTGCACAACCAGCTTGAGAGCTTTGACATTTTTATTTTGGTTGTCAAGAAGCAGCTTCTGATCCTTCTTTACTGCCTTGGTGAATATATCCATGCTTTCCTTGCTTAAATTGTGGGTAGCACCACATCTTTTGAACAAGTGAGCCTCATCTTCACTGTGGCAAGTGTTCTGCCTTGTTCATCCGAAGCTTCAGAAGTTTGTGCATGGGCATTCTCCACTTGTTGGACTAGGGTTTCCAACTTTGTTGAATGCTCCTCAAGAGCAACTTGTGATAGACTTCCATAAATCTGTACAAGTGCATCTGTAAATATGTCTTCAGCAAAGATTTGGTCAAGGGTTATTCCTGCAATATCAGCAAAAATAAACTTGTTGGCAAAATCACCCTCATCACCCTCCATATCTTTTTCATAAGGCCCAGACTCATCAGCAGCCTTCTCCTCATTTTCAACTGTTTCTTTTCCACCTTTCTCATAAGTAATCTCACAATCATGAAGGGCAGGCCTCCTCTCATCAAAGGATTCTTGAAGTTCAGATTTGACTTCAAGAATAACCTGTCCTTCCTCACTTATTCCATCCTCTCCCGCTATAGTTGGTACACTCACTACATTGGTGATCACTACCTCATTTTCCTCCTTAACACCCTCTTGTTTTTCAGGACTATTCTCCTTTTATATATTTGTGTGTGTGTGTTACAAGTTAAAAATTAATCAATTAATATATGTGAAATAAATTAATTAAATGAGTAAAATTAACTAAATTAGTAACAATTGAATACATATATAATTAATATTAAAAACTGAACCAAAGAACTGTCTAGGCGCCCATCCACCCGGGGGAGGGGGTATGCAGGTTGGGTGTGGGTGTGGGTTGGGGTGGTTCGGGTCGGGTCGGGTGCGGTTTGGGTTGGTCGAGTGCGGAAGTCGGTTTAAAGAATGATTTGTAAATCTTATATCCATAGCCAAATATTAGCGACAAAAACATAGGTTTCATCTCTAACATTTGCAACGAAATTAAAATATTTATCGCAAAAAATTAGCCACGAAGTAAGGAGCTACTATTTTAGACACGAAAAAATTTATCGCTAATTCTAATATTTTCGTCGTTAATGTGAGTTAGCAATGAAATAATTTCGTCGCGGGATTTAATTGCTATATACCCGTCGCTAACGTGTATGCGACAAATGTTTGATTTTTCTCGCAAACATTTTGTTTAATCCTTTGTAGGATATGTTGTTTAATCTAACTTATTGGCGTCTGCTTTCTAGGCTGATTGAATGGCATTAACAGCTAGTATTAACTTCTGTCATGTATATTGGCATAAGCTAACAAAATCCCTTAGGACTTAGGTAATATTAACATTTGTCATGTATATCATTTTTGGCATGGGTGGTCTTGACATCTAGTATTTTCAGGTCAACTCAATCATGATTTGATAATATTCCAGCTAAGTTAAAACCTGGAAGTCTAGGTATTATGGACTAAATCTTTGAATTATTATTTACCATATCTTTGTAAATATTCCTTGTTAGATATTATTTCCTTGTATATCTCTTGTGTCTTGACTATATATATTGAATTTTACCAATGATCACCTCATTCACGGTGATCTGATCATACCTATTCTCACATGGTATCGGTCAAACTCACTTAAACCCTAGCCGTCAGTCATAGCCTCACGCTAAAACCTCTGCCTCCCCTTCCTCTATCGCCGACACCATTGCAAAATCTTCCTCTTCTTCCTCTCATCTCCCTCTTAAGACCCATGCTCACCGTGAAGCTTTCTGCGTCGAATTACCTTGTTTGGCGTAATCAGATTGTTCCTGTCCTCACCAACCACAATTAGTTCTCTCACGTCGACGGTTCTTGCAAGGCTCCGCCCTAAACCGTTAAATCCGATGGCAAGGACATCCCAAACCAAGATTGTGTTGCCTGGTTTACATTAGATAAGAAAATTATGAGTCTAATCCTTTCTTCTCTCTCTGAGGATTATATGGTCGAGGTTGTTTGTCTAACCTCGTCTCACTCTGTCTGGATGGCCATCGAGGAGGCCTTTAGTCACTCTTCTGCGTCTTGCCTCAATCAGTTACGCAATGAGTTGTTTAACCTTCGTCATGGTTCCTCTTCCGTCGACGAATACAGTAAGAAGTTTCGGCTTCTTTGTGATCAGTTGGCTTCTATTGGTCGTCCTGTTGATGCGGTTGATAAAAGTCACTAGCTTCTCTGACACACGTATGTCCATGAATTTGATGCCTCTCTTTCGTGATCTAGTTCATCAGGCCGTCAGCTTTGATCTAATGCAGTGATCAATGGATACCCCATTTGCTCATGTTCTTGCTTTTGTCGCTGATCGGCGCCCTGGCTTGTCACAATGGCTATGGTGGTCGCCCCTCCACTATCTCGGGTGGTCGCTCCTATTCTGCCTCGCAGGGCAATCGGGGTAAGCGATCCTTTGTTCCCGCATGTCCAATTTGTCGCCAATCATGGCACTATGCTAGTCGTTGTCCTGAATGGTATGCTCACTTGCCTCAGACTTCTGTCAAACTCGCCTAGGCCTTTGTGTCTCAGTGCTCTTTTGCCCTATCTCCTAGCCAGTTTCGATTAGTTCCTCGATACTAGTGCTTCTGCCCACATGACTCCCAACTCTACTGTTATGGATGATCTTACTCCCTATAATTAATGGTAATGATCGTGTTGTTGTTGTGAATGGTACATCTATTCCTATTACTCATACTGGTTCTTATCGTGCTCATGATAAATTTATCTTGTTGGATGTTATGGTAGTCCCACACCTCATTAAGAATTTATTATCCATAAGCAAGTTGACTTCAGAATCGAATAACCAAGGAACCTCTGGCTCGCGACAGACGTAGTTGCGGTCTAATTTAATTTAATTTTTTTTGTGTGTTATTATTACCAACAAAAAAATAACGTAAAATACAATAAAACATACATTACATATTAAAATTGACATACATGCATTACCTAGCTACATATAACACCAACATATTAAAATAAGTGAACACAAATAGAAAAGAAATGCAAATAATAAAAAAAATGATACGCTAGTACGGCGGAATGTCGGATCCAAATGGAGAAGTTCCACTAAAAAATGGGTCAAATTGATCAATTCCACCCGAGCCATCCCCACTCATCATACTCCTTTTGTGCCAATTACAAATTATTGTGAAGCACTCGTCCTAGAGGTTGAAATTGCACATGGTGAGCGTGCCGAATTTGAAGAGTTTCTTGCACGTCATTGCCAAAATTAAGATAAGAAGACTCACTTTGCACTTCGTAATACTCTTATTGATCATTTGTGGGAGGAGTACTCTAATTCACAATATTGTTAATATTATTTAGTCTATTTTAAATGTAATGAGTGTAATTTTATTGTATTAGATTGACACGACCACATTTACTCAACTTCAAGATAATACAAATTTAAACATATTACAATCTGTAAACCTGCTGTAATTAATTTTTTTTTTAAACAACAAAATATCATCTCATACTCAAACACAACCTGTTTACATACATATGTATAAAAGGTTTCAAAACCATAAACACACGAACACCTCCAAGTCAACGTACCAATATGTATTAGGTTATACAATACCATACATAATAAAAGAAACACAACAACGGAAGCAAAATAAGCCACAGTCCCGCCCAACAGGTCGTCATCTATGTACACCGCCACTCAAAATCCTGTAGGGGCTCCACAGCTTGTCCAGTAGGTTCACAAAGTCACTGATCATCAAAGTTACCTACAATGCATAAACTACGTGAGATAAATCTCAGTAAGCAGAAATTATACATAATAATATGATTATGTAAATATCCTTCACGTATACTTTATCTCGAAACCACCTAAACCAATTTCTAATACTCGCCTAGTTCAATTTCTAACACTCGCCTAATTCAATTTCTAACACTCGCCTAATTCAATTTCTAACACTCGCCTAATTCAATTTCTAATCACTCGCCTAATACATTTTCTAAACAATTGCTGGGAATTCCAGACTTATCGATATACACTGGCATAAGCTCAGTATACAGACCATCATATGGCCAACATAAATATAACTCAAACTTACAACTTTATTCCTTTGCGGCTAAAACACATCATATACTTTCCTAGTATGCTCAATGCAATGCAATGCTATGCAACATAAGATATCTCACATTATCACATATCGTTGAACTCACAGGTTCGATTCACAATAACTATTGAATTCACAGATTCAACACAAAATAATCACAAAACTCAAAAGATCATTTAAAACTTAAATTTCTTAATTAAAGAATACTCACATATCACCAATCAACACAATTAATTCAAAATATATTATGTTTATGCATTGTAGTTGCAAATGAATTTCTACTTACCTCGAGTCTGCAAAGTGTAAATAATTCGAACTCCTAACTCGCCTTATTGCCGTCAAATATCAAATCTAATTAATAAAAAAATCAATCATAAATATCCTTTCAAATTATCAATTAATTAACTCAGTTATTAGTTCTATTTTCATGATATAAAATCGTTATAATATATTCATTAATTATTGTAATAATAACAATGAAATCCAAACCCACTAATTTCTTTTCTTCTAGTTATTAACCAAATAGGATTAAAGCTAAAATCAAGAATTACATACCTGTTGTGCAAACTCTATGTCTTTCGTCTTCTATTTCGTCGGCTCTCAACTAAGCTAAAGAACTCTCTAAGATGTGTATTGATATTTGGTATCAGACGAGTTGGGGTGTGTTTGCTAAGCCAAAAGGTAAATCACCTTTCAATATATATATATCTAGCTTCTCTAAGAAGCTTTCTCCAAGTTTATCTAATGAATTAATATTATAATATTCATCATTAATGTATATAAGTATTCTTTTAGGGTGTATATGTATATCTTGTAATTAATCTGTACCCATATATCTAGTAGCCCACGAGCATTATATGATATATATAGATATATAATAACAATTAATTACATTTATTTATTATTTACTATTCTAAATAATATCATACACTTAAACTCTAATGAAGCCCAAATAAATTATAAAAGGATTCTCTCAACACTAATCATATAAAGCATATAAATATTCTCAATAATTTAAATGCAAGCTATAAACTAATGAAAATCACAAATAGCACATAAATAATATAAAATGCTCAATGCATGAATTATATTGGTCAATGAGTAGTGAGAAGCTCGGGTATCACATCCTCCCCTCCTTATACAAATTTCGTCCTCGAAATTTAACTTACCTGAAGAGTTCTGGATACTTAGACCTCATCTCCTCTTCTCGCTCCCAAGTAGCTTCTTCTATTGCCTGATTTCTCCACAACACTTTAACCAATGAAATTTCTTTATTTCTAAGTTGTTTTACTTCCCGAAGTAAAATCTCCACTGGCTTCTCTTCATATCTCAAGCCTGTTTTCAGCTCTGGAGGTTCATTCTTTAAAATGTGAGATGGATTTGCTGTGTACTTCCTCAAAGTAGACACATGAAACACGTTATGTATTTGAGACATTGATGCAGACAAATCAAGTTTATAGGCTACATCACCAATTCTTTCAATAATAGAAAATGGACCAACATATCTTGGACTGAGCTTTCCTTTCTTTCCAAATCGCATTATGCCCTTCATTGGAGAAACTTTCAAAAATACTTGATCACCAACTTCAAATTCTAGCTTTCTTCTTCTTTTGTCTGCATAACTCTTCTGTCGACTTTGAGCAGTCTTCATTCTTTCTCGTATAAGCATCACAGCTTCACTCATCTCTCGAATCATATCTGGACCTAAAAGTTTCTTTTCCCCGACTTCATCCCAATGCACTGGAGATCGACATTTTCTACCATAAAGTGCTTCATACGGAGCCATTCTGATAGTGGACTGATAACTGTTGTTATAAGAAAACTCAATCAAAGGCAAAAATTTACTCCACTGACCTTGGAAATCTAACACACAAGCTCTGAGCATGTCTTCCAGAATTTGTATTGTCCGCTCCGATTGTCCATCTGTCTGTGGATGATACGCAGTACTGAATGATAATTGAGTTCCCAATGCTTTGTGTAGGCTCTTCCAGAATGTAGATAAAAATCTGGAGTCTCTGTCTGAAACAATACTAAGTGGCACGCCATGGAGTCTAACAATCTCTTGAATATATAACTGAGCATAATGATCCATAGAATATGTAGTACAAATCAGAAGAAAGTGAGCTGACTTAGTCAATCGATCCACAATAACCCAAATTGCGTCATAACCTTTAACTGTCTTGGGAAATCCAGTAACAAAATCCATAGTGATATTTTCCCATTTCCACTCTGGAATAAACAGAGGTCGCAAAGTGCCTGCGGGTCTTTGATGCTCTGCCTTGATTTTCTGACAAGTTAAACATTGTTCAACATACTGAGCAATATCTTTCTTCATACCTGGCCACCAGTAATGCAACTTCAAGTCTCTATACATCTTAGTAGCTCCTGGATGCACTGAATATGGTGTTGAATGTGCCTCTTTCATAACATCTTCACGAGTGTTGTCAATATCAGGTACATACAATCTGTCTCTGTAACGAAGTACACCTTTCTCGGATAACTGAAAATCAGATGATTCTCCTGAATTGATGTTTTTCTTTACCTTAGCAAAATACTCATCAATCTGTTGCCCTTGGTAGATTCTATCCATCAAAGTCGGTCTAAGTGTTAGTGCTGCAAGTCTTGTTTCTACAAGTCCATGCTCAACAAGTTCCACATTCATTCGTTGTAGGTCACACAACTCTGGTTTCTGAATCACAGTCAAAGCTGCTACCTTTTCTACTGATTTTCGGCTCAATGCATCTGCCACCACATTAGCTTTACCTGGATGATAATTGATGACACAATCGTAATCTTTCACAAGTTCTAACCACCTTCGTTTCCTCATATTCAACTCTTTCTGGGTGAAGAAATATTTCAGACTCTTATGATCAGTGTAGATCTCACAACGTTCCCCATATAGATAATGCCTCCAAATTTTGAGTGCAACACCACCGCTACTAGCTCTAAATCATGAGTAGGGTAGTTCTTCTCATACTCTTTAAGCTATCGGGATGCATAAGCTATCACTTTACCATCCTGCATTAGTACACAACCGAGGCCATTCTTTGAAGCATCACTGTAAACTTTAAAATTTCCAGTCCCTGTAGGTACTGTTAAGATAGGTGCTGATGTCAGCCGCTTCTTCAATTCTTGGAAACTTCGTTCACACGCCTCCGTCCACTTATAAGTTACACATTTTCTGGTCAATTGCGTCAATGGAAGCAATTTTGGAAAATCCTTCTACAAATCTGCGATAATACCCAGCTAAACCAAGAAAACTGCGAACTTCGGAAGGATTTGTAGGCTGTGGCCAGTTGTTTATTGCCTCAACTTTGCCTGGGTCCACTGAAATTCCATCTCCTGATATTACATGTCCCAAGAAAACCACTCGATCTAACCAGAATTCACATTTCTTGAACTTGGCATACAATTGTTTTTCTTTCAAAACTTCCAGTACCTTCCTCAAATGTACCACATGGTCCTCTTTAGTCTTGGAATAAATCAAGATATCATCAATGAATACAATAACAAATCTGTCCAGAAAATCTTTAAACACCCTGTTCATCAAATCCATGAATGCTGCTGGAGCATTTGTCAAACCAAATGGCATCACCAGGAACTCATAATGTCCATACCTCGTACTAAATGCAGTTTTGGAGATGTCTTCCTCTCTTACTTTCAACTGATGGTACCCTGATCGTAAATCAATCTTTGAAAAGATAGATGCACCTTGAAGTTGATCAAACAAATCATCAATGCGAGGTAGAGGATATTTATTCTTAATTGTGACTTTATTCAGCTCTCGATAATCTATACACATCCTCATCGTACCATCTTTCTTCCTGACAAACAAAACAGGCGCTCCCCATGGTGAAAAACTAGGTTGGATGAAATCATTTTCCAGCAAATCTTGCAATTGTATCTTTATCTCTTTCAATTCAGCTGGTGCCATTCTATATGGTAATTTAGATATAGGAGAAACACCTGGTTGTAATTCAATCACAAACTCTATTTCACGATCAAGTGGTAATCCTGGAAGATCATCTGGAAATACCTCAGGGTACTCTTGTACAATGGGTACATCACTTACAGTTGGACAATGTTGCCCCTTAAGGCTCATCAGACTCACCAAATAACCCTCACAACCACTTTCCAATAATCTTTGTGCTCTAACTGCTGATATCATCGGAAATCTGAATCTTTTCTTTGCTCCAACAAAACAAAAAGGTTCTTCTCCCACTGGTTGAAATGAGATACTCTTTTTCTGACAGTCAATTGTAGCACCATACTTTGACAACCAATCCATACCCAAAATCACATCATAATCATTCATGTCTAACACAATCAAATCAGCACACAATTCTCTGCCTTCTATAGGAATAAAACACCCCCGAAGAATCTGATTGGTTTGTTTTGAATCACCAGAAGGGATCATCACATCAAATCTAGCTTCTGTCAAGTTAGGTGCTTTACCCAGCTTCCTCACATACTCAGTGGATGCAAATGAATGTGTTGCTCCAGAATCAAATAATACAAAAGTAGAAATGCCAAAGATAGAAAGTTTACCAGTGACAACTGTATTCTCTTCAGCGTCTTCCCTATTCAGAGTGAAAACTCGTGCTGGAGCTCTCCCTTGGTTCTTTTGTTTATCTCTGTTCGGGTACAAACTAGCCATGTGTCCTAGTTCTCCACATGTAAAACAAGTCTTTGGGTTGAAATGGCAAACTCCACTGTGTGGTCTACCACAATTCAGACATACAGGTGGTGGTGGTGGTATTTTATTCTGATCAACCTTGAAACGTTTATCAGGGCCTCCTTGTTCTGGTCTCTGCCCCTGGCTTGGTCTAGGTTGAAAATTAGATCTTGGTTTCTGGAATGGCAATGATCTTTTCTTGTTATCTCCACTCCACTGTGGGGCTTGTCTTTGCTGAAACTGACGTCGTACCTCTTGTGCCTTTTTAATACGCATCTCAGCTTGCTCAGCAATTTGTGCCCTCTCTGCAACTTGAGAATATGTAGCTCCTTGAATTCCTGCCATACTCACATCCCTGTACAACTCTGGCCTCAATCCCTCAAGAAACCTCTCCACCTTCAATGCTTCAGTGCTGACCATATGCTCAGCAAACCTAGACAATTGTTCAAACTTACGAAGGTAGTCTGTAACAGTCATGTTTCCCTGCTTCAGTTGTATAAATTCATTCATCTTCATCATTCTAACAGGAGCTGTGAAATACTTGTTTCTGAAAATTTCTTTAAATCGATCCCAAGTCATAGCAGTAACATTTTCAATGCTTTTAATAGTATCCCACCAGTGTCCAGCACTACCTCGTAACATAAAAGATGCACATAGAACTTTCTCAACTTCAGGAATTCGGCTGTACTGAAACATGTTATCCAAAGTTCCCAACCAATCTTCTGCAACTAAAGGATCAGTAGCGTCCTCAAATATAGGTGGACTCAGCTTTCGAAATCTTTCACAAACCATATCAACATTTTCTACTCGAGGTTGGGGCTGATTCACTCCCTCTGGTGGTTGTCTACCCATTTCTCTTTGTTGCATAAGTTGTTGGATCTGTTGAGACTGACGTTCCACCAAATCTGCTAATCGGGTAATGACAACATCACGTTCGACACCCACAATCGGTCCCTCAGTTTCAGGGGTTCTTTCAATCCCACTGCCCTCACCTTCACCTCTCACCATATATGTTTAAGACTACTACAAATCCTACACCATATGACCAATATATTTCATGATACACATAATATGAACATAATTTAAATACACACTTACTGACGTAGCTGTGCTCCTCAGAGTTTTGAGCCCGTGTACATAGACAGTCTGCAGGACACAAACCGTGCTCTGATACCACTCTGACACGACCACATTTACTCAACTTCAAGATAATACAAATTTAAACATATTACAATCTGTAAACCTGCTGTAATTAATTTTTTTTTTTAAACAACAAAATATCATCTCATACTCAAACACAACCTGTTTACATACATATGTATAAAAGGTTTCAAAACCATAAACACACGAACACCTCCAAGTCAACGTACCAATATGTATTAGGTTATACAATACCATACATAATAAAAGAAACACAACAACGGAAGCAAAATAAGCCACAGTCCCGCCCAACAGGTCGTCATCTATGTACACCGCCACTCAAAATCCTGTAGGGGCTCCACAGCTTGTCCAGTAGGTTCACAAAGTCACTGATCATCAAAGTTACCTACAATGCATAAACTACGTGAGATAAATCTCAGTAAGCAGAAATTATACATAATAATATGATTATGTAAATATCCTTCACGTATACTTTATCTCGAAACCACCTAAACCAATTTCTAATACTCGCCTAATTCAATTTCTAACACTCACCTAATTCAATTTCTAACACTCGCCTAATTCAATTTCTAATCACTCGCCTAATACATTTTCTAAACAATTGCTGGGAATTCCAGACTTATCGATATACACTGGCATAAGCTCAGTATACAGACCATCACATGGCCAACATAAATATAACTCAAACTTACAACTTTATTCCTTTGCGATTTTTTTTTATTTATTTTTTTCGATTTTTTTTTTAAAAGTCTCATGTTAGTATATTGAAAAGTGCATTTTTTTTTAATGAAAAGTGTATGTTACTCCCCCCGTCCCATACTTGAAGACCCAAATCAATTGGACAAGGGTTTTAATGAATGAATTGTTTATTAGTATTGTGTAAGATAATGTGGGGTAGTAAAGACTTTTCAACTTTATAAATAGTAATAAAGTTACTTTTTAGTGTAATAAAGTAGTGGCATTTGTTGTAATATTGTTTAAAAGTGTTTTTGCTATTTTAGGTAAGTGTCTTCAAGTATGGGACACCCAAAATGGTAAAATGGGTATTCAAGTATGGGACAGAGGGAGTACTATATTGAAAAGTGCAACATTGTTTTTAATGAAAAGTGTATGTTATATTAATGAAAAATGTATGTTATTATAACTGAAAAATGTATGTTATTATAACTGAAATGTGTATGATTTTATAACTGAAAAGTGTATGATATATTTATGAAAAGTGTAAGTTATATATTAATGAATAGTGTATATTATTATAACTGAAAAGTGTATGATCTATTAATGAAAAGTGTATGTTATTATAACTGAAAAGTGTATGTTCTATTAATGAAAAATGTAAGTTATATATTAATGAAATGTGTATGTTATTATAACTGAAAAGTGTGTTAATATAGCTGAAAATATTATTGAAAAATGTAAATTTACTGTAAAAGAAAAAAAAATCGAAAAAAAAAAAGTCAAATTTTGATTGATAGTTGACCAGTCAAGGTTCACTCAAGTACACCGTGTACTTGAGTGCACAAAAGACTAACCCAAACTCTAAATAGGAAACAAATCAGTGATAAAAATAGAGGACCAACAACGTGTATTTGAACTCTAAAACATGAAAAGGCCGTAGACATATTTTTTTTCACGATTCCTGATTAAGAAGCACATCCCGCGCTTTGCACCAAGCAACCAGAGGTATTTTTTTATTTATGGATACCCCCTTTTTCCCTTCTGTTAAATCCACCAACTCCTCATCAATCCGTTCCCAATCAAAGCACTGAATCAGAGACGCGATTGCCAAACTCACGACTCGTTGGGCCAACCCACTACCCGGACACGACCTCCTTCCCATCCCAAACGGAAACAGCTTCGACAGTCCAAATTCCACTCCTTCAAACCGCTCAGGCTTGAAGCTCGTTGGATCGTCCCAAACCGCAGGGTCCCTATGAATGGCCCAAGCATTGACAAGCAAGATTGTACCTCGAGGTATGTCGTACCCTGCGAGCTTAAAGTCAGCTGAGGCTTCGTGCGGCAATAGTAATGGTGCCGCTGGGAATAGCCTCATGGTTTCAGATACAATGTTGTGAATGTATGGAAGCTTCTGCAAATCTGATTCGTTAACGAGACGATTTCCCCCGATGACATTGCTCAATTCTTGTCTGGCCTTTTCCAGCTTATCAGGGTGGTTTAGCAGAGCAGACATTGCCCATTCTATTGTCACTGATGATGTGTCTGTTCCAGCAAGTAGCATAACCTGCACGAAGCATGTTCATTACTCCCTTCATCGCACAATAAGTTTCATATGTAAATGAGCACACATATTAAGAAAGTACGATAATGAGTAGAGTTTTAGGGGTAATTTTGTAAAACTTTATGTATAAAGTAAAGAAAAGAGTTAGACTTGTGTGGTGTATGTGTGAGAAAAAAGTAATACTCCCTCTGTCCAATTTTAAAATGTCCATTTCTTCGGGCACGAGTTTTAATGAATATAGATTAGTTTATTCATAAAGTAGATAAATTGAGGGTAAGAGGAGGTATTGTGGGTCCATTTGTAAATAAATGATTGTTTATGAATAAAGTGAATGACAAAGTGCGTAAATAAGTAATGGTAGGAGGGTGTAGATAAAGTAGTATGAATAGTATTATTTCTAAAAAGGGTATGAGCATAATAAAATTGGACAACCAATAAAGAAAAGTATGAATAATGAAATGGAGTAACCTTAAAGAAAAATTAAGACTAATTACCATTATAATTGATTTGATTAGTACATCAGTGTAGTACTCTGGCTCTGACTCTTGCAAAGAAAGCATATGATGAATCATAGTATTTCCATCTTTGTTGCGTCGATATGCATCAATCAAACCTTGAAGAAAAACATCCATTCTTTTAAACAGCCTCGACAAATTCTTTTCAACATTGTTGTAATCCATCCATCTCAAAACAGGGAAGAAATCCCCGTGGTTCGACACACCGCCATACCCAATAGCCTCTCTTATAAGCTCTCGAAACTCCTTCGCCTCATCCTCGTTCTCGTCCACACCAAAATATCTCTTACCACACACCATTCTCATAATATTATTGAAGGTCAACTCAGACAGCAGAGGGCTGAGTTCAACTCGGGTCGAGTCACGAACCGAGTTTCTCAACAGCTTCATCAGCATAAGTTTGACTTCATCGTGTCTGATGAATTGAAATTTGTTGAGTTTAGTGGTGGATAATATCTCCACCGTTGTCAGACGGCGGAGGTTGCGCCAGTGGTCGCCGTAGGGGGCGGCAGCCAAGGAGGCATAGTTGTAGCCGATGTATTTGCCGGCAAGGAAACGTGGCCTGTTGGCTAATACGATGTCGTTCTTGGTGAAGCACTCGTCGACTATGGCCGGGGAGGAGACGACGACAGTGAGGCGGGTCCCTAACTGGAGGGAGAAGATGGGGCCCAGCTTTAGAGAGAGGTTATGGCAGGTACGATGAAGAGGAAATTTGAGGAGATGAAGGTGTCCTAACAGTGGAAGTGGTGGGAAAGGGCTTGGAGGTAATCTCCTTTTTGTTGATGAATATTTGAGGGCAATAAAAAGGAAAATGAGAGAGAAGAGAGCATAGAGCCAACTTGCTTCCATGCTTGATTTATGGATCTAACTTCTCTTCCAGCCTTATTTATATGTGTAGACAAAGACTGGCACGTATGAAAGTTGAGACAAGAGTAAGATTCTTTTTCCGTAAGACGTTATTGTTGGGCTTGGGCTTGTGCTAAAATAAAAGGAGTTTTTTAAAGGTGTTTTTGTCCCACATCGGATGTGAGGAAAGAAGGGAGGACTTCCTAATCCTATATAAGGAGTCCTTAGGTCTTTGTTACAGATGCACCAATCAATACACTTTAGTCTTGTATTTGATTCTAGTTTAAAGTCCTTTCTTATATTCTCTTGTAATAGAGTCTCGTGAGAGAAAGGTGAGAGTCATTGTAGACTTGAACGAGTGTAGGAGGGTTGAGTGTTAAAAGAGGGGAATTCTGTGTGATTGTAAAAATTTATCATATAGTGATCTCTTTGGTGGGTCGTGGGTTTTCTCCGATTTTGGAGTTTCCACGTTAAATTCTTGTGTTGTTGATTGTGTTCTCTCTCCATTTTATTTCTTGTTTATTTTTCGTCTGCCCTTGGGGGAATTAATTTCCCAACTAGTGGTATCAGAGCCCGGGTTTGGTCTCTATTTATTCTTAGTATGCTCTGTGGTTGCAGCGTAGTCTGATCTTCCACATCAGAAAAGATTTTTTAGAGAGGTTCGGGGGTCTCTTTTGAGACGGTTGTTTAAGGGCGGAGAAACGGTATGTCAAAGAATTCGAGTGCAATGAGATTTGACGTGGAGAAATTTGATGGAAGAATCAATTTTAGCTTGTGGCAAGTGCAAGTTAAGGATGTGCTGATACAATCTGGTGTACACAAGGCTCTGAGAGGAAGGCCAGGTTCCGCTAAAGGTAACACCAACAAAGATTCTAGTATGAGTGATGAAGATTGGGAGGATCTGGATCTGAGGGCTGCAAGCATAATACGTTTGTGTTTGGCCAAGTGTGTTCTTGCAAATGTACATGGGATTTCGAGTGCCAAGGAGCTGTGGGAAAAGTTGGAGTCTCTGTACCAGGCAAAGGGCATTTCGAATCGGTTGTACCTGAAGGAACAATTTCACACCTTGCGGATGGAGGAAGGTATGAAAATTTCAGATCATTTGAGTACTCTTAATGGTATTATCTCTGAACTAGAGGCAATTGAAGTGAAAATTGAAGATGAGGATAAGGCGTTAAGACTCATTTTGTCTCTTCCACATTCCTATGAGCATATGAAACCAATTTTGATGTATGGGAAGGAAACTTTAAATTTTGCTGAAGTCACAGGAAAACTTCTTTCTGAAGAAAGACGGCTGACAAGTGAAGGACGAACTTCAACGGAAAATTCAGCAATGGTGGCTTTTAGCAAAGGAAAGAAGAAGGACTTCAAGGGCACTGTGTGTTGGAAGTGCGGGAAATCTGGGCATGTAAAGCGAAATTGTCAAGGTGGAGTGGCGGCAAATGACTCCGAAACTGTTGCTAACGTTATGATAGAAGATGATGTCCTCTGATTGAGGATATGAACATCCTTATGGTATGTCCAACTGCCATGAACGAGGATGTGATGACGTTAGTTGGACCACATGTGCATTGGTTTGGCAAGGATGCAAGGTGTGTGGTGAAAGATGTCGATGGCTGAAGGACTTCTATGAATGCCAAAAGTTAGAAGTTGCACCATAAATTTCAGCAGGTATTTTTTCGACATGTGCCGAAGGAAATTCTTAGAATGGGTTATTCTAAGTGTTCTACTCATATGGTGGAGTAGGTGTTCTCTGTTTTGAGAATGTTGGTTCTTTGGTTTAAAGAATCATGTTTGTCGGTGAAGACAATGGAGCTTTCTTTTATTTTATCAAGGTAGAGTTTGTTGGGCTTGGGCTTGTGCTAAAATAAAAGGAGTTTTTTAAAGGTGTTTTTGTCCCACATCGGATGTGAGGAAAGAAGGGAGGACTTCCTAATCCTATATAAGGAGTCCTTAGGTCTTTGTTACAGATGCACCAATCAATACACTTTAGTCTTGTATTTGATTCTAGTTTAAAGTCCTTTCTTATATTCTCTTGTAATAGAGTCTCGTGAGAGAAAGGTGAGAGTCATTGTAGACTTGAAAGAGTGTAGGAGGGTTGAGTGTCAAAAGAGAGGAATTCTGTGTGATTGTAAAAATTTATCATATAGTGATCTCTTTGGTGGGTCGTGGTTTTTCTCCGATTTTGGAGTTTCCACGTTAAATTCTTGTGTTGTTGATTGTGTTCTCTCTCCATTTTATTTCTTGTTTATTTTTCGTCTGCCCTTGGGGGAATTAATTTCCCAACAGTTATTGCCCTGTAATTTGGTCGGGTGATGTGGAAGAATAAATGATTCATCAAATTATGTTTTAATTTCAATGTATCAAATTAATCCCTTTAATTATTGCATTTAAAGAGTTTTAGACTCTTATGTTAAAAACTCCTTTAAAAAGGAGGATGTATGCACCATTTTACACATTGAGAAATTATATGAAAATCCTTAAGGTTTTATCCTTAATCGTTGTTGTGTTTATTCCGGATATTTCGTTATCGAAATCAACGGTTCTCACTTCATTTTATCCTTAATTGATATTGTGTTTGTGAATATTTCTGTAAGAAATCAACGGAGTTCTCACTTCAATTGAGACGCTTCACTGCATCATCGGGTGTAATATGTCGATCATAGCGAACCATCTCCAAGATACAACTAAATAAACTCTCGTGACTCATAAAAGTGGCCCATATCATTTTGGATTTTTGTAAATTTTAAATTGTAGACATAGAATAGGATAAGAATAATTGGACGTGATGATGCACGCAGTGACCAAATAAACAGATTAAAAATTTATCTCTTTTAGACAATTTTCTGAAAACCGCGCGATTGGATTAGGAATGGAGGACATGAGTAATTTATTACTATAATAAGTATATGCGGCAGGTTTTAAAAAATATTAAAGGAATTTATTTAAGATTTTTCTCAAGACTGTTCTAAGGAAATGTTATGATACTGCTTTAAAAAAATTGTTTTCTGAAGCCTGTTGTTAGATTTTTTTTTTTTTTTTTATGATTGTGCTAATTAATGATTTTTGATGATTAATTGTGCTCATCATGCGTATTTAGTTTCAGTGTTTGATATTGATGATAGTTTTTAGAGTTATTTTCTAGTTGATTTACATTGTTTGGTTTTCATATTACTTTTATTTGATTTTGATGATAGTGATTATGAGTAGTTAGTATTTATTTATTTATTTTTTTGGAAAATTGCGTTGAACTTGAATTTTAGAAAATCAAGGGGTACGTGAATACTGGTTTTCCTAAATGTCACACATGAATTTTAGAAAATCGAGTTCAAACCTAATGGAGTACAATTTACTTTCCATTAGTCGTCTTGCAAATGAATTAAATTGTGTGTATTCACGTTTTTTCGTAACTTTTGCGTATATTATAGGTCTTATCCTCGAAGAAGCTGATTGGAGTGGATAAATTTTGTGATGGTCTATATTACCTTGAGCCTCTGAAGACTGAGGAGGCCGTCTTAGTCGTAGTAGGAAGTTCAAATTTATGGCACAGACGTTTGGATCATGCATCCGCTGGAAAATTGCAACACATAAGCTCTTTGGAGAATCTTAACACATAAGCTCTTTGGAAAATCTTACGGGAAACCCTAGTTTTTTTTTATTCTTGTGTGTGAGCAAAGTAGAGTCGTTTACCCGTGTACTAGGGTTAGCGCTAATCACCACATTATTTTGAATTAATTCATTGTGATATTGGGGGCCCTTATAAGTGCAATAATTTTTCTGGTGCTCATTATTTTTTGTTGATTGTGGATGATTATAGTAGAGGTGTATGGATATTATTTCTCATTCCTTGAAATCTGAAATGATTTAATTCAGTTTTGCAATATGATTCGCACTCAATTTAGGTCATTTAATCTGTTAAGTGAATTCGTTCGGATAATGGAGCCGAGTTTCGCTCATCAACTTTACTCGAGTACTATGGTGCTAATGGGATCATAATGGAAAGCTCGTGCATAGATACTCCGCAACATAATGGGGTTGTGGAACGTACATCGACACATTTTGGAGGTGGCAAGAACATTTCCTTTTGAATCGGGCTTGTTAGTTGAGTTTTTGGGGTGAATGTGTTCTTACGTCTGTCTACATCATTAGTAGACTTCCTTCTCCAGTAATATCGAATCAAACACCATATGAGGTTTTACTTGGCAAGAAACCCTTATGTGACCATCTTAGAGCCTTTGGATGCCTTGTTTATGCACACGAGAATCGTCGCAAAGATAAATCCAGAGAATGGGGGAGTGCATACATCTTTGTGGGATATTCGAATGGTCAAAAGGCATATTGGGTTTTTTATTTACAACCTCATACGTTCTACAATTCCCGTGACGTTACATTCTCTGAGAATATATTTCCGTTTCAAGGGACCAGCGAGAATGTGGACCTCACCGCAGCCATCGATTCAACCCATGCTCACGAAAAAAAAAAGACACTGTAACCTACTTTTATTCCATATGACTGCAAAGACTTCATTACGTAATCAGTTCATGAATTCAAAAGACAATACAAATCGTATAATGATTGTTTTTTGTCAAAAGACAGATATTGAAACCAATCTTTGGTACAAATATCAATCTTTTGAAAACAAATTAAAAATGATAAAATCACAAACAGGTGGGGAATAAATATATCCAAAATTATATTTGTATTTAATTAAAGAATTTAATATCAAACAGGAGCAAACGAACAAACAAGAAACCCACATATGGAAAGTCCACAAAATGAGGTTGACACAGAAAAGTTGCATGATCAGAGAGTGCTATCCTTGTAAGACCCTAAGCGAGAGTGTCCAACTCAGCAATCACCTCATCAAAAGCCTTGAAAAACACAAGGTAAATAACATTAGGCTAAGAAAATTTCAATCAATTAACCAAAAGATCTATATAAATTGAGATTGGATAACTTTCAATAGGTATTCATGTAATTAAGCAATTACTTACCAGCATATGGGGTCTGATATTGAATGTCGGTCATTAATACTCCGTCCAAACAACAGACCATCTGCTCATTCAAGATATTAATGTTAGAAGCCAATCATCGTGTTTTGTATATAATTAAAGCTACTGACAACAAGAAAGAAAACTGAAGTTGATTATGGCATATCAAGGAACACAAGAAAGTGGTTTGCTGTACTATATATCAATTAGAATTGTTAGGTCAATAAACAAGTGGTGAACTAATAAAATTTAACTGTGCAATTTAATTAACTTCTCTACATCTTATTAAGGGTTAAAAGAGGCTATTATTCAAACACAGTGATATTTTATTTAGTTGTCCAAGCCACACTAAAGGAAAAGCTATTTTTTGAATATTGATTTTATGTGAAACACTATTTTTGTGTTCAAATTCAATATGCCACTTAGTGAATACTGGTCAGAGCAAGAAACGTCTTCTTTCCCCTGAAGCCCCTCCCTCCTCAAAACAATAAGAAAATAAAAAGACAAGAACTGGAAACTTATTGATCATACTAAAATGAACACAGTACAATTACATAATTATGTTTACATACAGACTAAGTGAAATCATACAAAGCTAATGCAGAGGACCTTTAACAGAATATAAATACTTATATTTTATATAAATGAAGAACATTTACTATCTAATGTTATTCGATAAAATCAGGTTTAATATAAAAGTCACTGGAACCTAATTACTTCCATTAAATCTCAGAGTTCTATGCATCAATAGCAATCGAGATGAGTAAGCATTCATATCTTACTTTATTTCCAACTCTGTATGTTATTATTTCATAAAAAGGTAAATTTGGCATTGCAACAGAATCTCCTTGAAATTGTATAGCTTTTCTTTCAGCCTCCGTGTGAACCTGAAACAAATAAAATGTCATTTGTGCAAATGAAGGTACAAACTATGACCTCTGAAATGTATCCTTCCATCATAGGAGCAGCAAGGTGAAGGAAAGATAGAAGGGAAATCAGGATATACTAAAAATACATGGGAAGGATGCCAGTAGGCGTAATGATTTTAGAGAAAGTGAACTATAAAGGCCATGGGGGCCTCAAACGTGAGAAATGTGCATTCTACATGCCTTTTCTTTGGAATAAACAGCAAAATAATTCAAAATGTCTCTCATACATTTTAGCTCTGTTAATACTGTAAATAAAGAATTATAACCAATATATTAACAGAATAATGTAATAGCACTATACCCTCTCTTCTAAACATACTTCTACAAGATTTAAAATGATGCATCAGCACCAGTAAATTAACACATAAGGGTATAGTGGGAATGATGAGACAAGATTACAAGAATGTTTTGTATATAAGGAATAATAATAAGTGCTAGAGAAGACTCTCTTCTACTGAAGTTCTAATTTGAAATCTCACCATCTGATGCAATTCTTGAACATTCTTTTTCTATGGGGTGTTAGTTTTTTTTATTTTTTTTTATTCGCATTTGACTGGGATTAGGCGCATTCAAGATGTGCTTGTTTAAAATAAAAAATCTTCTACATAAAAAGAATGTTTTTGTTTTCTCATTTTCAAGAGAAGAATTGACGGGTTGAATTCATTTATGTAACATGTGATTCAATTTTGAATAGCAGTTGTAAATCATTTTCATAAAGATTCTTGAATCCCGCCCCCTCCCCCACCAACAACAGTATTAACATGCGAAAGTCGTAAATAATATTCCAGAACTTGAAGAGATAAATAGCGAGATAGAGTCGGAAGAGAAGAGCTAAATGTTACGAATGAGGGAGATGAAGAACGAAGGTGCGAATAAGGCAGGGGTGTATCCAAGGGGTGCAAGTTACTGGGTGTAGTGGGTATTTCATTTAATTGAATAAAAACGTATTTTCGCTTTGTAGTCGCACTCGCGACTTTGTAACTGCTTTTAGGACGGGTATATATTTGACCCGCTCCTAACCATCAATTCAGTTTTTCGGATATTTCTCATTTCTCGAATCTGGTACGAATTTCTCCCTCCAATTTCTATCTTTTCTCTTCTCACTTGTTCTACGATTCTCGCTAATTGTTCGGAATTTTAGAAACGCTTAGCTTCAGCGTTTCAGTGGCCTCTGAGCTAGGATAAATCACGTGAGTTGTGCGAAATGGTGGCGTCTCACACATATCGAATTGTTCGATTGGAATCGCAATTGGATGCAATGGAAGATCGAGTGATTTCAGTGGAGAAATGGATAGATGACTTGCAGAAAGACCAAGCGGATGGTAGAAACGAGTTGTTGAAACGTTTTGATCAACAAGCAAAGGAGCGGAGCAAGGAAGCGGAGCTTTTGCGAGAACAATTGGCTGAGTTATTCAAAAAATTGTGCTCGAGCAAGGAAAAAGCTCATATGGTGGAGGAGGATCAGGAAATACCAGCTGTGAACCTTTCTAGTGGAGTGGGTGATGGATTGCTTCCCACACCACCACCACAGGCTAGGTTATTTGATCCAAAAGGAGGTGGTGCTTCTAGAGGCCTAGATGCGAATTCACATGGTAAATCTATGGCTGGAGCTACACCACAAGAGGTTATTCATTCGGCAAGGAGGTATGAATCTAAATTCCATCGTAATTCATCCCTAGATTTGGAGACTGAATTAGTTGGACAGAATAGAGGTGCTGAAATGAATGATCATCATAGATCTAGTGAGCTTTTCAGTCAAAATAGGAAACCTCGAATGGATTTTCCAAAATTCAATGGAGAAAAGCCTAGATTATGGATTAGGAAATGCCATAAGTATTTCACTTTCAACACAATGTCAGATAGAGAGAAGATCATGTTAGCTGCATTTAACATGGAAGGGCCAGCAGATCATTGGTATGTAGACTATGTAGATGGAAGAGAAGACATGCCTTGGGAAGAGTTTGTTAAAATGGTCTACAAGAGATTCATCAATGTGGAGGATGAGAATATTATTGGAAAATTCACCAAGCTAACACAAACAGGCACTGTCATGGACTATATAAAGGAGTATGAAGAGCTGAAATCTTTTATGGTAGTAAGAGTGCCATGGCAGACAGATGAGTTCTATACTATGAGTTTCATAAGTGGTTTGAAGGATGAGATCAGTCAGATGGTGAGGAGCTTTCATCCTGAATTCTTAGAGGAAGCAATGCAATCTGCTATAAGACAAGAACAAGTTCTCTTGAGTAGAGAAAGAGGAGCAAAAACCTACAAAAATACTTGGAACTCTTCTAACAGAAATCAGTGGCAAGGCAGTGATAAGGGTAAAGGAGAAGCAAAGCCTTTTGAGAAGAATGTAGCATCAAGAGTATCCAAAGTGCCACCTGCTAGAAGACTTTCCCCAACTGAAATGGAAGAGAGAAGGAAACAAAAATTATGCTTCAACTGTGATGAAACATTCCATTTTGGGCACAAGTGTAAGAAACTGTTTGTTGTTCTTGGGGAGGATGATGAAGAGGAGGTGGATGAGCTAATTTTGGAGGAAGCTCAGGGAGAAAGAGGTGAACCAATAGTATCTTTGAATGCTGTAGCTGGACAGAAGCATCCAGATACCATCAAGATCACTGGAAAGGTGGACTCACATGCCATATCTATATTAATAGATTCTGGCAGCACTCACAGTTTTTTAGACCCAAATACAGCAGGGAGATTGGGTTGTTTGGTGGAATTCACTAGTCCCTTGATGGTTACTATTGCTAATGGCCATAGAATTGAGTGTAACACCAAATTCTCTAAATTTGAATGGGTGATGGGGAGTTCAAAGTTTATAGCACCTATGAGGATACTCAAATTAGGTGGCTGTGATATGGTGGTGGGAGTAGATTTGCTCAGTCAACTTGGTCCAATTACTTTTGACTTCAAATTACACCAAGTACAGTTCAAGAAAGATGGAAAAGAGGTGGTGTTGCAAGGGAATGATGATGATGAGATCGGAGTAACTATGATATTAGGCAAACAACTAAAGATCGAAGATGGTCAAAAGAGAGAAGTATGAAGACATGGGGTATCTCTGCTATATAAAGAGCAATCCTGAGTTTGAGAAATGCACCATACATGATGATTTAGTGCCAATCATTGAAGAATTCCAGATTGTGTTCAAGCCACCTACTGCACTACCACCACAGAGATTGATGGATCACAAGATTTACATCAAAGATGGGGAGAAACTAGTAAAACAACCTCCATACAGATACCCATTCTTGCAGAGGCAAGAGATTGAGAAGTTGGTAAAAGAAATGTTGGATAGTGGGGTGATACAGACCAGTAGTTCACCCTACTCTTCTCCAGTATTGCTGGTTAAGAAGAAGGATGGTTCATGGAGATTTTGTGTAGACTGCAGAATATTGAACAACATTACAATTAAGGATAGCTACTCTATTCCTTTAATTGAAGACTTACTTGATGAGTTGGGCCATGCCAAGGTGTTCTCTAAGATAGATCTTAGAGCTGGTTATCACCAGATCAGGGTGCACCCCCCTGATATTCAGAAAACAGCTTTCACCACAGTCTCTGGGTTATATGAATTTGTTGTGATACCTTTTAGTTTGACCAATGCACCAGCAACATTTCAAGCTATTATGAATAAGGTGTTTGCACCTTTTTTAAGGGAGTTTGTCCTAGTCTTCTTTGATGACATTTTGATCTACAGCACAAATTTGGAGGAGCATAAGATCCATTTGAGGAGGGTGTTGGAAGTCTTGGTGGAACACACATTGAAAGCCAAGGCTTCCAAATGTGTTTTTGGGGTGGACCAAGTAGAGTACTTGGGGCATATAATATCTAATGAAGGGGTGCAGGCTGATCCTAACAAACTCAGGGTGATGCAACATTGGCCAGTTCCTAAGACCCTGAAGGAGTTAAGGGGATTTCTTGGGCTAACAGGGTACTGTACGAAGTTTATCAGGCATTTTGGCATCATTGCCAAACCCGTGACCTTCCTGACTAAGAAAGGGCAATTTAAGTGGAGTGATGAGGCAGATAAGGTTTTCAAAGCACTTAAAATGGCTATGGTGTCTGCCCTTATTTTACATCTGCCAAATTTCAATGTTCAATTTGTGGTGGAGACAGATGTTTGTTATGAGGGCATTGGAGCTGTGTTATTACAGGGGAAGTTGCCTATTGCTTTTCTCAGCAAAGCGTTGGGGGTCAAGAATCTAGGTTTGTCAATCTATCTTATGGCTATTCTGATGGCAGTGGATAAGTGGAGGTGCTATCTTATCCATGCTCCTTTCTTGATCAGAACTGATCACCAAAGCCTAAAGTTTCTTTTGGAACAAAAGATATCTACACCACTTCAACATAAATACTTAACAAAGCTACTGGGTTTTGACTACAAGATTGAATACAACATGAGAACATTATTGCAGATGCTTTGTCAAGGAGGAGCCATGTTCAGGGAGAATGTGAGGCACTATCAGCTGTTAAACCACATTTGGTGGAGGAAATTCAAGATAGCTATGAGGGAGATGCCTTGGTTTCTGAGGTTATCACAGATAGCCTTTCTACACCCTACAATATGTCACTTTTTTCCTACAGTGGTGGCATAGTTAGGTATAAAGGGAAGGTTTATGTGGGCTCAGCTGCTGGATTGAGGTCCAAATTGGTCCTGCATGTTCATTCCTCCACTGAAGGAGGTCATTCAGGAGAGAATGTCACATTCCAGAGGTTGAGAAATGTTTTTTTGGTGGCCTAAGATGGTAGAATTTGTCCACAAGGTGATTTCTGGATGCCATACATGTTAGCTTTGCAAGCATGAACTACTCAAGACCCCTGGATTGTTACAGCCATTACCAATTCCAGAACAGGCTTGGACTGACATATCCATGGATTTCATTGAGAAGCTGCCTAATTCCAATAAAATGGACACTATTTGGGTAATTGTGGACAGACTCGCCAAATATAGCCATTTCATTGCTCTAGCACACACTTTTACAGCTTCTAGCCTGGCCAAGATTTTTTTTTTTTTGCTGAGGTTTACAGGCTTCATGGCTTGCCCTCCACCATTGTCTCTGATAGAGACAAGATTTTTACTGGGCATTTTTGGCAGGAGTTGATGAAACTTTTGGGGGTTAAACAACTGTTGAGCACAGCCTATCACCCCCAAACAGATGGCCAAACTGAGAGGGTCAACCAATGTTTAGAGTCATACTTACGGTGTATGAGTGGGCAGAATCCTAAACATTGGGCCCAATGGTTACCCTTAGCTGAGTTCTGGTATAACACCAGCTTTCACTCAACTATTAAGAGATCCCCATTTGAGGCTCTGTATGGATACAGTCCAAAGTTTCTCACTTTTGGACCGTTGGTTCGGGGTAAAGTTCAAGGGGTGGAGGACATGATACGAGGCAATCAACACATTCTTCAACAATTAAAGCAGTTACTATACCAAGCACAAAACATGATGAGGCTCTATGCTAATCGGAATCGGGTGGATAGGGTGTTCCAAGTGGGTGATTGGGTTTACTTGAAGCTCAAACCCTACCGACAACTCTCATTGCGTAAGAGTCATCTGTGGAAATTGAGCCCGAAGTTTGCAGGCCCTTTTCAAGTTGTGCAAAGGGTGGGGGTGGCTGCTTATACGTTGGCACTGCCAATAACTTCTAAGCTTCATCCTACTTTCCATGTTTCTTTATTGAAGAAAAAAGTAGGGCAAGGGGATTTGGTGTCGCAGAACTTACCTGAGTTCGATGAAGATGGTAAAGTGCTTCTTCTGCCCTTGAAGGTGTTAGATCATCACATTGTTCGCCGGGGTAATTCACCAGCGTCAGAGGTCCTCATCCGCTGGTCTCATTTGCCGGACTCAAAGGCTACTTGGGAGGATTTTGTCACTTTTCGCACCCTTTATCCTCATTTGTTTGCTTGAGGACAAGCTTGGTCTGAAGGGAGGGGTATTGTTACGAATGAGGGAGATGAAGAACAAAGGTGCGAATAAGGCAGGGGTGTATCCAAGGGGTGCAAGTTACTGGCTGTAGTGGGTATTTCATTTAATTGAATAAAAAAGTATTTTCGCTTTGTAGTCGCACTCGTGACTTTGTAACTGCTTTTAGGACGGGTATATATTTGACCCGCTCCTAACCATCAATTCAGTTTTTCGGATATTTCTCATTTCTCGAATCTGGTACGAATTTCTCCCTCCAATTTCTATCTTTTCTCTTCTCACTAAACCTGAACAATGTAGAATCTGAAAGGCGAGAGAGGGCGAGATAGGTAGAGATTGATGGCGAGAATCTACGCGTGGCGGCGTGAATCTGCAGTATAGGGAGGCGCATATACCAGATTGGGGATTGGCGGTAACATCGCGGGTATAAGAGGGAAGGTTGAAGAAGATTTATTTTATTTACTGATATTGTTGGAATTTGCCGCCTCTTTATCAAATTGGGGAATTTGCCGCCTCTCTATCAGATTGGGCCGGGAATTTGGCGTAAGGAAAAAAATATTGAAGAGGATTTGGTCGATCAAATATTATATTAAGATTTTTTTAAAGATATGTGTATATTATTATTAAGCAAAACTTATGCTTAAGTATTATATTAAATGCTCAAATTTGATTAAATAATAGTAATAAATAATATCAAGATATTAATTTGACACTCAACTTATTTACCTTCTCGATCAGTTCACATTTTTCTTTTCTATTTTATGAATCATGGTTAATCATAATTCAAAAGATGCGATTAAGAACAACAAAATGATTATCCCATATTTTAGAATAGTTCTAATGTTTCAGTTTGAATTCACCTTAGTATTATTTAAGATATACTTGAATTTATGTCATTCTTAGGTTGATGTAAAAACCATTTTTACATCCTTAAAAACAACTTTAAGCAAAAGTTATGTTTTGTAATAAAAGCAATCTTTCATTTAGTATTTTTTTTAGTGATATCATATCATCTAAGGCCATGTTTATCGCTGGGAGTATGCCCAGGTTAGAAGACAAATTAAAAAAAAAATGGAAAATAGATAATTTGTCTGACAACCAAAAACAACTAAGCGTGTGTGGGGCCATGTGGGGTAATATTTTATTCCAAAAAAATCCAAATATGCCACTTGTCAAAATTTTACTTGTCGATCATATTTTATTTAAATAATTTCTGATTTTCACTTATCTACTTAATTAAAAAAAAAACTAAAATTCATAAAATTAAATTCTCTATAAATAGAGACCAATCTTGATATATTTTGGATCACAATTTCATACACTTCCTTTTCTCTTCTAAATTGTTTTAAGGATTAATATCTCTAAGATCTAAGAGTCATTTCATAACACCAAAAAACATAGAAAGTAAAGAATTTAAATAATTTCAAATAAGGTCAAAAATCTACTTAAAATTCTGTTTATGCCCTTTCTCTTTAAAAATCATAATTAATTTAAATTATAATTATAATTGAAATTTTCTTCTTTTCCTAAAATTGGGAACTTACCTAAAACTGATTTCGAACTTTCCTTTCAAATTTAATTTGTAGAGTTATTTCTAATTTCCATTCTTATTTTCACCAATTCCACCATAACCCTAGATTGCTCCCACCATGGTTGCCGCCGCACTCACCACGACCGCCTTGCCACCAGATCGGCCGTCATTCTCCCGAATCCAAATGGCTCTCTCCTTTCACACGAATCAACAATCAAGAAATTGAATCGGTTAAAAAAGGGCAGAATTGAAGATGGTGCATGGCGGTGGTGGGACGGCGTTGGCGGCGGGGAAGAAGTGGGAGTCGCCGGAGATAAGGCCGAAGAATCAATGCAACAAAGGTGTGAAGATTTTCGTCGTCGTCGACATCGATCTCCCTCACCCAAGCCATTGCCATCGTCGTCGCCGTCGGAGAAGATGACACCAAGCGCCGTTAAATAGGAAAGTCAAGCAATCAATTTTCTTTTTTATATATAAAAAATATAATGCATTCATATTATTTTGGTTAAATTTAGTTTCAAAACTCAATTAGAATCTATATTTATTTAGTACGATTTTCTTTATCTTATTAATTTGTAATTCTCAATTTTCCACTCACAAGTTTTTAATCATTTGGGTTTGTTCTACTTACTAAATGCACCAAATATATTTTGTAATGCATCCATTGAGAACAATATTTTGGAATCATTTATTCAATTATATTTAAGTGTTATGCAATTTTTTTGTTACTTTTATGAAATTGTGTATTGTTTTATACAATTTTCGTTGCATATATAAAAATAACAAATAACATAAATGCAGAAGAATATTTTTGCAGCTACTATTATGTAAAGAGTAGAGATTGGTTCATATATTAAAAAATCTCATTTTACAATTTTTTCAAGAATGAATATATTCATAATATCAATTTATTGTATATAATTTGTATGTATATTGCATATTCCTAATATTTTTTTAATAAAAATAATATTTTAGAACATTTTATTACATATGTAACGCCCCGGTTTTTCAAAAGTGCAAATTCGCCACTTCTGAAAAATCGATCGTTACTTAGTGACTAAAATTGCGGACTAAAAATTTTAAATTTTAAAGTGAGTTAATTATTTCACATAGCACAGCGGAAATCTTAAGCAATTAACATTTAAACTTGAGCGTAGCGTGTGACCCTTTTGAAAATGCATATGAGACAGGCAATAGGATCTTTAAGTTCAAAGTTTGACAAAACTTTTCATGCATGCATGTTACAAGTCCTCGAGTAGTCATGAGAACATGGTTTCTACTCGGCATAAAATTTGATCAACTTAATCATAACCGTAACCAGTAAAGAAGCCAAGTTCACTAGTAACATAAAACAGTAACGAATTGTGTTCATCATGCATCGTTATGATAAGCAATAACAATCATTGGCGAAGTAGACACATAAATAGGGAAACCCGTATCACTCCTCCCGATGCTCGAACTCCTCGCCATATGTACCTGAAATATTTAATTTAAGGGGGGGTGAGATTTGAATTCTCAGTGTGGATGACCTGTACGCTAGTTACCCAGTATGGCATACGCTATAACAGTGATATCTCGTCTTTACATTATTTGGGACTAGCCGTAGTTCCCAATCATATACCATTTTCTTGAGGCTAATGCCTCCATCATCTTTCATTACATCATTGGGTTAAATTCAATATAGATCTCTGTGCATTCATTTGTTAGTGGACTAGTGTCCCATTCATCAGTTAGCACATTCATCAGTTAGCAGGCTCATATGTCCCCAGTCGTCTTTGTGAGACTTATGTCTCCATTAATCATTTGGATATATACCATAGAATATACCAACCGATAAATAACATCAAGGCAATACAGTAAATGTCACCCACCTGGTTTGTTTAAGAAGTTTGAGTTCGAAAAGTTGCGCTTAACCAAGGTCCGTTCCAAAGTTTCCAAACAGGTCCCGCACTTCGCCTAACACAATTCTTTTAATTCTTAGTGAATCTTATATATCTATTTAAATCTTGAATCTTTTAAGTCTTAATGATGCATATACATATGTTCATGTAAGGTGTTTCGGCGATTTCCCGATTAAGGGATTTTTAACATTATGTCTTTCAATCATAAAATATTTTTATCTAACATGCTCTCTAGTCCTACTCAAATACCAACATATATTCCTAAATCTAATGCCAAATAAATCACCAACATGCGTAGCAAAATTTAATATTAATTGATAGTATCACACATAAGTCACAATCACATATACTATCAAATTGAAATAATACACATACTATTGAAATGCCAAATAATAAAACTTATACTCATCTAATCATGCTTGAACAATTTCCAAGTACCAATACCAAACATATAACCATACTTTCATATTTACTAAATCAATTCATCTACACACGAATACACACATCAACACACTACTAAGTAAAATAATACTAATTATCACTCAAAATACATCTTATATAATATACATACTGAATTTATTCCACATATAAACAAATGGAAATAAACTGGTTTGTAATTCAATCTCTAGCATTTATTTAAAATATCTAAACTTGTTGAAAAATTATGAAACTTTGAGTGTAGGCACTCATCGAAGTTTAGAATATTTATAAAATTTGTTCCAAGAGTTTTAGTGGTCGGAAATAAGAGTTTAAGACTCGTTTTTAAAACTGGTGCAAAATCTGCAGTTTGTGAAAATGAGTCTCATAGTCAACTTTGAGCTTTTCTATAAAATACTAAAACAAGTTAGAAATTTATAAATTTTGTACAGTTGGTACATCTTGAAGTGTATAACACATATAAAATTTGCATTATAAAATTTGACTGTCATAAAGAAGAGTTTTGATTCATTTTCGAAAATGGTGTAGTGGTCACAGTAACTTTTACAGCTTGAGCAGTTACAGAAAACGATTTTATAAAATTATTTCTACTCAGTATAAATTCACGAAATAAATTACAGACGTTTATAACTTCATATAGTATTTGAATATAAATTTTATAAAAGCTTTTATCCAGTCTATTCTTTCCAGAAAATTCGTGAACAAGAAAAAGATCACAGTTTGTCACATAATTTTCAAAAATTCACATCTTTCAAAATATAAATCCAAATAGCATGATTCTTGTTGGAATAGATTCCTAACTCGATTTAGTTTATCCCAGTATTCTTATATTTTCTAGAAAGCTAGTATAACAAAAAGGTAAGCCCACAAAGTTGCTGCAGAAACAGGGTAATACACATGCAATCATACAAAACCCTCAAAATCAAATAAAAATCATTTTCTCATGCTTTGAAAACCAATTAATCATCCACCAACGAAAATACATTAAATAACACATAAATCTAGTCTTGACATGCATTTTAAACCAAACATTAAACACAAAATCAACATAGAAGTCATTAAAAGTGCAAGACATGAAAGTTGGGTGAACAACCTTTAAAGAACTCTTTAAATCTCTTCTTAGATGGGCTCTATTCCTTAGATCCTTGAATGTCACAGCTCCTTAGAAGTCTTGGAAGTTCCACAAGGCTTTCTACCATGGCCAAAGCTTGGATATTAGTAAAGTTTCAAGAAAACTTAAGAAAGAAAGGAAATGGATGGTTTTCTACCTCATTCTTGATATGGAGGAGGGAAAGGACTTCAAGACTTGGCTCTCTTCCTAGGTGGTGAAGAAAAAAACGACCTCCTTTGTGGTGGTGGTGGTGGTCGACAGTTTAGGAGGAAGAGGAGGGAGCGAGTTTTTGTTATTTCTCTTGTAGTGGTGGAGTTGGATGAAAATTACACTAATGAAAGCTTCCTCTTCTTGTAAAAATGGAGGAAAACACTTGATGGAGGAGAGGGAGAGGGGGCTGCCGAAAATAGATGAAGAGGGGAGGAAGGGAGTTGTCTTGAAATCTAAAGACATGTGTGGTATATATATATATGTGTGTGTGTGTGTGGGAGGAATTAGAGTAAGGATTGGTGATTAAAAATAAAATAGAAGTGGAACTAGAGGGGGGGGGGGTCGGTCAAATGGTGGAAGAATAGGGGCATGGTGAAAGTAAGGTGATGAGATGGGAGTTGGTGGGAGGAGTGGAGTGTTGTCTTGGCATTTCAAGACAAATATATATATATATGAGGGGATTTTGATAACAAAAATGGAGATGGAAAATAATATAAAATGAGGAATTAGATGGCCAATGTGACCGACCAAGATGGATTATAGGGGGTAGGGAAATGTATTGTCATGATATGGTGGGATGTTAGCTTCATATATAGGTGCTAGTTGTAGGGAAATTTTGGTTTTCTTATTGGTTAATAATCAAAGGTTCTAAATTGGTCTCATGAATTAAATTATCCTAAGTCTCAAGATAAATAAAAAGATGTGTTACACCCTTAGGTAAATGTTGCACTAACTCTTTATGTGTAATATGTCATGCTAATTAATTAAATCATAGTATGATGCGACAAACAGATTTCACATAACATGCAATTTAATCACAACGGCACAAAGTGTAACAATATATTTAATTGAAAACATGTGATACCATAATTACTAAAATAAAATTTAAATGTCGAATTGGTCCAGCACATAATGCTCGACAATCTGGAGGTTTCAGACCATCAATTGACGATCCAATTTTATTACTAAATGCAACGTCATATCGTTGACTATTCTATTTAATTGTTCCGATATTAAAACGTTGAGGTTTTTGGGACAACCTTTCTTTTAAAAATAATTAAATATTTTAACATAATTAAACCTTTAATATTTAAAATCTTAAGTCTTAAATAGTATTCTTATTTGTGTTAGGAGTGTGTTTCCTTCCGAAAAATCGGTCGTTCCTTAAAATCAAATTCCTGTAAATCAAGCGCTATGTTGAAGATATGCAATGACATAAAATTCTTTTTCTTAAATCCTTTTAAAGAATTCAACTAATTGCTGTAACCGGCATAATTTGATTCGGGGTATTACAACATATATATTATTTATATTGCATATTATTGTTTGTAGGAAGCATGGACAAAAATATTCGGGAATATCCCCGATATATCCTCGATGTATCTATTTTTCGCAGTCATCGATATCGATATTGACACTACTACACATTTAAGCTTGGAGAGCTGCACTTGGAGAGCTCTTTTTTCAATCAGCTCTCCAAGTGAACACTTGGAGAGCGGTTTTATAAAAAATTTAACATAGAGAGCGGTTCAAAACCGCTCTCCAATACTTAATTTGTAAGTTGGACTTGGGATATTTGATTATTAATCTCAATTTGACTGTACGTTTGATATCTTGTGAGGTTATTGGATTATTTTAAAACTCCGTTCTGCTTCTTCAAGCTTCAGGAAATGGACAGTCCAAAAAGAAAAACATCGAGGAGGATAGGTTCATGGTGTATCTTAGCACAGCTGTTGCTGTTTGTGGCTCTTACGCGTTAATTCGGATCTTGCGTACGGGATCCCCTGTTACAAATCTTGTGAGAATTTAGTTTACTTATCATTTATGTGATCATGATAGTAGAAAGTTTTTCAGGCAGGATATTCATCACCTACACAAGCTGCTATCAGAAATGATGTAAACTTAACTCTAGCAGAGGTTAATAGTGTATATTCATTAGTTTTGGACACAATTCAGATCAAGATTTTGAAAAAAAAAATATACTTTTATGTTTGTAGTATTCATTATTTGGCTCCATATTGACTTTTGGAGCAATGATTGGAGCAATCACAAGCAGTAAAATCGCAGATTTCATAGGCCGAAAAGGGGTAATTTTTTTTGTTTTTGTGTATTGGAATTCATGGAAACACTACAAAAAACGCGCGTTATAGAGACGGACCTTTGCCGACGGATTATATTCCGTCGGCATTTCCGACGGAATGCTGACGGATTCGTGTTGTTTGAAAAGTCAACGTACTTGCCGACGGAATTCCGTTCCGTCGGCATGTACCGACGGAATATGCCGACGGATCTTTTAAAATTTGCATGCTGACGGAAATGCTGACGGAATATCCGTCGGCATTTGACCCGTTAATTTCGCACCGCCTCGATTTCCAAAAAGATAACCGTTGGCATTAAAGTGGGCGGTTACCGACGGAATATCCGTCGGCAATTCCGTCGGTAACCAATTTTTTTATATATAAGGAAGCGATTACATTACAGAAGCTTTGTTTGAAAAAAAAACAGTGATCGAAGGATTCGGGGGGGGCAGACGAGGACGAGGACGAGGCTATTGAATCAAATTTCTTCGATTACATTGATACGGTACGTTTACTTAATTAATTTTATTACTTAGTTTTAATAATTATATATGTTTATGCATGCATATATGTAAATATGAATAATTTAATATTGATTTGCATGTTATTGATTTAGTTAGTTGTTAAAATATTATGATCATGTTAGTATGTTATTTAATTTGTTGATTAAGAATAATTTTGATAGAATAGTTTTTTAAGGTTAATTAATTAATTGTTATATGTATAGTTAACTACTAGTTTAATTTAATGGTGTAATTTTGATATAGAATATTTTTAATGTATAGGTGGTGCATGTTTCAATCAATTGTTTAAATTATTAGTTAATTAGATGGTTCGACCGTGGTATCACGTTGTAATTAGGTTATATATTGTTTTGATTTAAATTAGGAATATGTTGATTAAATTAGTAATTATTGATTAAATTAGGAATATGCTATATTAGTAAAAATTTGAAATTAGGAATATGTTCATTAAATTGATAATTATTGACCCAATTAGAAAATTATTATTTTAATTAGGTTTAGGTTTGTTAATTTAGGAATATGTTAAATTAGAAAACTATTATTTTAATTAGGTTTAGGTTTGTTAATTTGGGAATATGTTAAAATTTTTATTATTGATTAAATTAGAAAAATAATAATTAAATTAGGTTATTGTTGATTAAATTAGGAATATGTTGATTAAATTGTTAATTATTGATTAGATTAGAAAAATTAAGGATCAAATTAGATTATTATTGATTAAATTAGGAATATGTTGATTACATTTTATATTATTGATTAGATTAGAAAATTATTAATGAAATTAAATTATTGTTGATTAAATTAGGAAAATGTTGATTAAATTGGTAAATTGTTGATTAAATTAGGAATATGTTATAATTAAACTAGTAAATTATTGATTAAATTAGGTTATTGTAAATTAAATTATGTATTTTTTATTGATTGAAACAGATGAGTGAAGTACCGAATAAGGGTTCTGGTTCACGTAGGCCATCTGGGTCACGTGCAAGGAGGCCTCGGGGTCAATCAGTACCTGTGATGGCTCCTCCTCCTGTGGTAGTGTCGCCGCCGCCGACTACGATGTCGTCTAGTTCGTCAACAGCCGTAGGATCCTCTTCTCGTCAGCATCCTGTTCGATCCGTAGACCGTAGGCAAGAAGTTCATATCCATTTAGGAACGTAAGTCAATAATTCTAATGTTTAACAATATTTAATAACGATTAACTTTATTTATTTATTTATAATGTGTTAGTTTATAAATTTGTTAATAATTTTACAGGTTGTTGCCCGGTAATGAGTTATCCAGGATCTGTACAGCATCCTTTCTGAAGTGCAAGATTGCTAAGGGTGCTATCACTTGGTCGATGGTGCCGCAAACTAAAAAGGATGAATACTTCGAGGAGTTCCAGGTATATAATTACAATAATTAAAGTTTATTAAATAATTAATTAATAGATAATTTATTATACATATTATTTGATAAATATGTTGAATATTTGTATAGAAAAAGGCCCGTTGGGATACGACGATCTACTCGGACGACACTATTTACGAGAAGTGGTACGGTGTTTGTTCTACTCGGTACACGAACATGATGTACGACTGGAGATTCGCCTGGCGCGATAGTAACAAGGAGCATTCTCTGGGGAAAGACGAGGATGGTGTTGACCTGTGTGAGTCGTTGGTTGAGAAGTGGATGGACCCGACTTACCAAGAGAAGTGTGAGAAAGCTCAGGCCAACCGTAGAACCGACGTTGGAGGCGGGATGGCAAGGCATCGGGGGGAGCCCGGTCCGTCCTCGAGCAATCAATGGCTCTCGTAAGTTTTCATTAATTTTAAAAATTAAATAATTATATTTAATTTATTTATATTAGTTATCTAAATTAATTTGTATATGTTTATTTGATACGTAATAGGAGCGGGAGACGGGACGTGCATCCACCCACTTGGATCGGATGAGCCTTATTCATCCGTTTGATGCTGAGACACAGACGTCCACCTACGGGCGCACTACTGACCTCCACGTAAGTTTAATTAAATTTATGTATTAAACTATATATATATATATATAATTAAATTAATTTTAATTTTTTAATTATGTAGCTGAACGTCCGGCAGAGGATTGAAGAGGTCGAGACGCAAGCCGCCACTACTGCTGAATCCGGAAGCAGCGGTCCCCCTTCGGCTGTTGACGTGGACCAGGCTTACTTTGTGGTCGGTGATACTGACTCCGTATAATCTTCCTCCGTGGATGTGCATGAAACCTTAAACAATGTTTCTGACTGTATTGGTGCCTGGTCCATCGAATCCAAAGGACAAACTGGATGTTTATCTCCAACCTCTTATAAAAGACTTTATATTCTTATGGGAGAATGGAGTTCAAACGTACGATGTGTTTAGAAAGCAGAACTTCACGATGTGTGCTGTTATTTTGTGGACCATTAGCGACTTTCCTGCATATGGTATGTTGTCCGGGTGGAGTACGGCCGGAAAGAAAGCATGTCCGTATTGTATGGAGAATTCTGAAGCTTTCAGTCTCCCGGTGAGTAGAAAAGTTTCATGGTTCGATAATCACCGTAGGTTCTTACCACGAGGTCACCCGTTTCGAAGAAATAAGCAGAACTTCTTAAAGAACAGAGCAGTCACAAACAATCGACCTCCACTTCGAGATGGTATTTTATACATTTATTTAATGAGTACTAAACGTATATTTATTTATTGCTTTTAGTGTCATTTATAATTTACTCTCCGTACAGGACGTAGGTTGTTATATGAGGTTCAGTGGACGGGGTTGAAAAAAAGTACTGAGGAAAATGCAGCGGAACACAACAGACGAATTGAGGGTGGTTGGAAGAAAATGAGTATTTCTTGGGACTTACCATACTGGAGTTCACTATTGATACGACACAATTTAGATGTGATGCACATTGAAAAGAATGTGTTTGACAATGTGTTCCACACAATCATGAACACGGAAGGCAAGACGAAAGACACTCCAAAGTCTCGGGAGGAGTTGAACACTCTTTGTCGCTGTGAAGAGTTGAAAAAGGATGTACGTACAGGTAAATTTCCAAAGGCTAGCTACACACTGGATAAGCCACAGAAACAAAGATTGTGTAGGTGGATAAAAGAGTTGAACTTTCCGGACGGCTACGCGTCGAACTTGAGTCGATGCGTAGACACAACAACGGGTAAGGTTGCAAGGATGAAGAGTCATGATTGTCATGTATTTATGCAACGCTTGATACCGATTGCGTTCCGGGAACTTCTTCCTCACAATGTGTGGAGGGCTATCACTGAATTAAGTCTCTTTTTTAGAGATTTAACCTCTACAACGATCAAGATCGATGATATGATTCGTTTAGAGGAAGACATTCCAGTGATTTTGTGTAAGTTGGAACAAATTTTTCCGCCTAGCTTCTTTGACTCGATGGAACACTTACCCGTTCACTTAGCGTATGAAGCGAGAATTGGAGGTCCAGTGCAATACAGGTGGATGTACCCATTTGAAAGGTAAAATCTTACTTATTTTATTTCATTACAATTACACATGCATTCTTATAAGTTTTTTTTATATATATATATATATATATAATATATATATGTATATCGGGTATCTCCACAACTTGAAACGCAATGCTAAACAAAAGGCAAAGGTTGAAGCATCGATTGTGAATGCATATTTGAATGAAGAGGTTGGCATGTTTTGTTCTTATTACTTTGAAAACCACGTCAACACAAAGTTAAGAAGTGCTCCACGTAACTTAGGTGGTAGATTCGCTGACGATATCAGTGAAGAGGTCGATGGAATGCTCTCCATATTCAAGTCTAAGGGACGGCCAATAGGAAAACCCACTGAACGATATTGGGAGACGGACTCGGAGGCGGAAATAACACAAATGTATGTGTTATTGAATTGTGATGAAGTTCAGCCATACATTGAGTAAGTATTTCATATATAAATCGTCTATTTAACTACCACTTCATTTATGTCATTTAATATTAACCAAGTTTTTGAATGTTGTGAATTAGGATGTACACTCAAGAACTACGATGAGCAGAACCAAACATCTTAGATACATATATAGATGCTCGTCTTCAACGTGAATTTTCCCGATGGTTCCAACGTTATGTGAGTACCATTTAATTATGTTTTACGTAAATAAATTAATGTTTATTTTAATTAATTTTAAATTGAGCCGTATAGGGACGGGATAACGCTCTTGACAGTCGATTCTTACGAGATTTCAACAAGGGACCACTACGTCGTGTAAAGACTTACAACGGTTATATTGTGAAAGGGCTACAGATTTCATACGTCTGGGTATGCATCGAGAAAGGCGACTACCAACAATGGCGTATGCGTTAGCAGTGCGAATTACAATGCAGATGCAAGTGATTACTTTGGGGTGTTACGGGAAGTCATCGAAGTAGAATATCCAGGATATCCAGCAAAGACTGTAGTGTTGTTCAAGTGTCATTGGTTTGATTCAGGTCATTTAGGAACAAGAATTCATCCGGAGTACAAGCTCGTTGATGTTAGTTCGAAAAGGACTTATATTGGGGATGATCCATTTGTATTTGCCCATCAAGTATCTCAAGTATACTACTGCACATATCCGGGAGCTCCACGTGATTATGAATGGCACGCTGTTTGCAAAGTAAAGGCAAGGTCAATGGTAGAAGTCCCTAAAAAGGACAAAAATACTGAAGATGAATCTCCATTTCAAACAGAACAAATAGAGACTCCAACTGAAGTCTTTACGGGAGATTTCAATCTTTCTGTACCCTTGACGACTGCAAATCCTCAATTAATCGAAATTGAAAACGATAGTGGAGGTGAAGAGGAGGGGGATGAAGAAGAGGAGAATGAAGATGAGGATGAAGAGGAGAATGAAGATGAGGATGAGGAGGAGGGGGAGGATGAGGAAGATGATGAGGAGGAGGATAAAGATGAAGAGGAGGATGAAGATGATGAAGAAGAAAATTAATTCAATTAATGTAATGTATTTATTTTTATTTTATAAAAGTTAATTAATTATTTATCATTTAGGTACAAATTATAAAAATAAAATTTACTATAAATATAAGCCACAACCAATATATTCATTAATATATGTGGAAGAAATGAATTTCGTGATTTTTTAAAAAAAAAATGACTAAAAAAGGTTTAAATATGCATATTTCAGAATTTAAATAAAAATGTTAAAATTAAAATTTAAATATATAAATTATAAAAATTAAATTTACTATAAATATAAGCCACAACCAATATATTTATTAATATATGTGGAAGAAATGAATTTCGTGATTTGTTTAAAAAAAAATGAGTAAAAAATGTTTAAATATGCATATTTCAGAATTTTAATAAAAATGTTAAAATTAAAATTAAAATATATAAATTATAAAAATTTAATTTAATATAAATATAAGTTAAACAATATATTTATTAATATATGTGAAATAAATATAATTTGTGAATTTAAAAAAAAATGGGTCGAAAATGAGTACAAATACAATTAATATTACAACTATAAACAAAAAACAGACTTGTTCGAGTGGTAGGCGCCCACACACCCGGGTTCGAGTTTCAACAAGGCCGAAATGTTGGCCAATTTATTACAAAATGCTACAGTGCCGGGCCGGGTCGGAGCGGGTCGGGGTAGTGTCGGGCCGGGTCGAGGCCTCCCCGGTCCCACCCATATTTTTTTATTTAAATTATTTTGTTTTACCGACGGAATTTCCGTCACTATAAAGGCGACGGATATTCCGTCGGTATATTCCGTCCCTATATGAATTTGCGAAATAAATTTAATCAAAATTAATTATGTCGAAATTCCGTCGGTATTACCGACAGAAGTTCGGATGGACTATCCGACGGTAGTGCCGACGGAATATCCGACGGCATTTCCGACGGAATTTCCGACGGACTTTCCGACGGAATATCCGACGGAAATACTAACGAAAATACTAACGAAATTTAATTTCTTTTTTAATTATTTTAATTAATTATTACCAACGGAATATTGACCTGGTTTATTAAACGGGTTGTCCGAATTACCGACGGAAATATTCCGTTGGAAAACATGACTGAAATTTTTCGTCGGTAGTGGCGGCGGAATTAAAAATTCTGTCGACAAAAAAAGCCGACGATATGAATGGAGACGGACAACATTTCGTCGGTAATTCCGTCGGTAAGCTGGGCGGCCGACGGAATCTCCGTCGGTAAATCCGTCTCTAAAACGCGTGTTTTTTGTAGAGAAATCTATTCAAGTGTCTTTTGCTTGTCTATAGTTAAGAATGTTGAATGCAAACAGACGATAAATGTGTCGAGTGTGTTTTGCGTAGCGGGATGGTTGTCGATTTACTTTGCTAAGGTATGTGTTACTACCAGGCCCGGTCCTAATGTAAGGCCAACGAGGCGACCGATTCAGGCCCAGAAATATTCCATATTTTTAGGGGCCCATTTTTTAAAAAAATCTCTTTTATATATAGTATATATCTTTTAAAATATATAATATATATATATATAATATATAATACGCATATAATATATAAGACTAAATAGAAGTTGGAAAGTCTCTTATACATAAATCTTTTATAAGCATAGAATTTTGAGTTTTTAATTAGTGTGGTTATTTGGTACAAGTTATTATATGCCATCAATCGTGTTAGCAAATTTTTTCAATTTGAGAACATAGATAATTAATGATGTTGCTATCACTCTTTTGCAAAGGCTTATTTCATTTCTTGAAAAATATAGAGAAACTGATTTTGATAAGGACATGGGTGAAGCTAAGGAAATGGCAAGTGAGATGGGTATTGAAGTTATATTTAGAGAAAAACGTATTATTCGAAAAAAGAAATAATTTGATGAAACCAGCAGTGAAGAAATATCACAGTTAGCCGAGGATTCTTTTAGAGTTAATTACTTTCTCTTTATAATTGATCAAGCTCAGGGTTCCATAGAATCCCGATTTACACAGTTCAAAAAATATGAAGAGGTTTTTGGATTTTTGTTCAATATGGAGAAATTACGAAGTGCTGATGATGAAAGATTGTTGAGGTCTTGTATGAATTTTCAAAATTCTCTAACACATAATGGTGTTTCCGACGTTGAAGGCAATGAGTTATTTTTGGAGTTATCATTTTTGAAGTGCTCTTTACCGACAGGAACAAAATCTGCAATTGATGTGGTGAATTATTTGAAGAAAATGGATATGTGTTTTCCAAATGCGTACATTGCTTATAAGGTTTTGTTGACAATTCCAGTTACAGTAGCAAGTGCAGAAAGAAGTTTCTCAAAGTTGAAGCTCATTAATACTTACCTCCGATCAACCATGTCACAAGAAAGAAAGATTGAATGGACTAGCAATGCTATCAATTGAGCAAGGAATTATTGAGCAACTTGATTATTCTGACTTGATTAATACTTTTGCAACTAAAACAGTTAGACGAGTCATATTTATGTAATTGCTTGGAACACTATTGTCGTATTATTTAAGTATTGATAAAAATTATATATTATTAATCCTTTGAAAATTGTTTTACATTATGTTTCACGAATTCGTATAGAATAAAAAATGTGAAGAGATGGGGCCTATTTTAAAGTTCGATTCAGGCCCCGATATTCCTAGGACCGGCCCTGGTTACTACTACGTCTTGTAAAGATACTAAAAAAAAATAGTTCTTGATTTGCCTCATGATTCTGCAGGGTGTCTTACTTTTGGATATTGGTAGATTAGCAACCGGTTATGGGATGGGAATCTTTTCTTTATGCTATGTTAAAATGTTGACAATTTGGTTAGTAGGTTCCAGTATTCATAGTTGAAATCGCGCCCAAAGATTTACGAGGCGCTTTGACAACGTTAAACCAGGTAACGCCACGAAGATTTATGCTTACATGAGATGATTGATTGGTTGAGCTTATTTGCTACTTCCAACTATGGAGCTTATAATATGTACTGCAGTATCTGTATCCTTCATAATAGGCACATTTATATCATGCAGGGCTTTAGCAATAGTAGGTAAATTATGCAACAAATATATATTTAGTCAATTATGCACATTTATTTATTTGATTTTTTTTTCGTATTTGATGTATATATATATTGTAGTGGTATAATTAAGTTTTGATTTTGTATAAATAAGATTTTTAAAATATAAAATAATTATTAAAAAAATAATTAAAAAAAATATATATATATTACTTAGAGAGCGGTTTTGAACCGCTCTACAAGTGAAATTAATAAAAAAAAATTTTAACATAGAGAGCGGTTTTGAACCGCTCTCCAAGGTCTTTTACTTAGAGAGCGGTTCATAACCGCTGTCTAAGGTCTCCACTTGCAGAGCGGTTCATAACCGCTTTCCAAGTCCTTTTACTTGCAGAGCGGTTTTTAACCGCTCTCTTAGCTTGGAGAGCTGTTTTAAAAGCTCTCCAAGACCATTTTTCAAAGCTCTCCAAGTCCAATTTTGTATTAGTGTGAGAAGAAACTACAATATTTGTAAAAAAAATCGAAAATATCGATAAAAATCGATATACAATAACAATATCGAGACTAATATCGGTAAAATATCGAAAAATATCGAAAAATATCGGAAAAAAATTGAAAAATGTCGATAAATTTTAAAAAATATCATATGAAATATCATTGTATGCTATATTTTATGTAAATTTATCATAAATGTAAATGGATTTAAATTGTTTTTTTTTTAATTTATGTATTAAAAGTTAGTTATTAAATTTTCACAATTTTTAAAATTTACCGATATCGATATTCGATATCGATATATCCATCGATATTTCCATAAATTTAAGGTCTCGATATTTCCACCGACACCGATATTTTTGTCCTTGGTAGAAAGGCATATGCAACAAAATAATTGCATATGATATTACCGTATGCACCCGTTTTAATATATTTTTATATGTATGCATATTTTATATTACCTATGTTTCTATATATATTTCAAAAAGTATATAATAAGTAAAATTAACATCATAAATATTGATTTGTCTTACGTTAAAAACATAAAAAATTTGAAAACATGCTCATACTAGCATCGTTAATTTAGTTCAATTGAGATTAGTTTAATTTTCAAAGTAATTCGATCTAACATAAATATAGAAATATAATAATCAATAATTTTAAATTATACATATGGTCAATCTTAAAGATATATTTATCAAGATATGCATGTATCTTAATTACAAAATCAATAATTATATTTTATATTATTACATATATCACAAACAAATGCAGCAGCATATATATGTTTCATTATGTAATATCCATTGCATTCGTCCCTGAAAAATGGAATATATTTCTGCACATTCACTACAACTATAAATGCATTCACATATCACCAGTATAATACCTAAGATATAATATAAATAGATTTGGTCATCAATAAAGTTGACTTCACAATATATTCTAGGAAGTTGTCTTCGTGAAAATTTCGAAGATGATGAAGTTTTGACAATTAATTTCAAATTCAAAATGCAATTTCAAAATCCCGAAATCAATGGGATATTTATCACTTTATTATTATTGCTAATATGGAAACGTTATTAATATAAAGAATTAAATGTTTGATTTACCTAACTAGTTTAAAAATCTGTTGACTAAGTAATTAAAGAATTATTTTCGAATTTAAATATTAGAAGGGCAGTTTAGTATATTTATCACCCATTTTGACCTTATTCGAATTAAAAATAAAACTTGTCTTTCTATGCTTTTTCAATGTGTGAAATGGACTTATCAAATTTTGCCCCTTGTTTTAATTATCTTTTTTCTCTTCTAAATTGTTTTAATTATCTTTTTTCTCTTCTAACATGGATCCAAATGATTCCAATTATCATCATGACTTTCAAAACCAGTCAAGTTCAAAAAAAATTCAATCGTTTTTTAATATTGATAATTCCCAATTTTCTCAATATTAGCAAAAATTCGACACTGATAATTAAATATGTAATTTGCATCTTTTGCTTTGTTGTAATTAGGTATTTATTTGTAGTTCGATTTATTTATTTTCAGTTGTATTTCAATTTTTGTAATTTTAATTTTATTATTGAACGTTGTAATTTTTGTTTAAGTCTATGGTAATTTTTTATTATAGTTATGAATTTTTTAATATTAAATAACTATTTTTTAAATATTGTGAAAATATTATAAAGAATTAATAATAGATATAATTATTATATTATAAAAGATATTGCGTATATATAATTTATTAAATGTTGGTTGTGGTTGTGGTGGTTATGGATAAAGTGTGAAAAAAATGAGTTTGGGTTTTTAAATAATTGTTTTCTTTCTCCCTCTTTTTTTTCTCTAACAGTTTTCTTAAATTATTTTTTTAAATAATTATTTTCTTTATACAATTTTATACAGTTTTTCTTTTATATATTTTTTTAAATAATTATTTCAGTTCCCTCCTCTCCATCTTTCCTCATTTGTTCTACAGTTTTCTTTTATATATTTTTTTAAATAATTATTTCAGTTCCCTCCTCTCCATCTTTCCTCATTTCTACAATTTTCTTTTATATATTTTTTTAAATAATTATTTCAGTTCCCTCTTCTCCATCTTTCCTCATTTGTTCTCCACAGTTTTCTTAAAAAAAAATATATTTCTCCTCTCTCTCTTTTTCTACATTCTTTACGGTTTTCCTTTTACATTTTTCTTCAATATTCTTTTACTTTTAAAATAAAAAAAGAATTTCTTAAATATTTCTCCCTCTTTTCAATTTTTTTCTCATTTCTTTTTCCTTTTTACATTTTTCTTCCTCTCCGATTTTTCTTTAGACGTCAGATTCCTTAAGTGCATCTTCTCACTTGCTAGATGGAGTTTTTTTTTTTTAAAAGAAAATATTAAGGTAATTTTATGTTTCTGTGTTCTCTAATTTTTTTATAATTTTTTTTAGACAATGTAATTTTTTTTCCTCATCCTTCTTAATAGAAAATTGGAAAAAGGAAGAGTTTGTGGAATAATAGTTCAAGAGAGTTTAAAGAAGTTATGAAATTTTAAGTTTCTGTGTTCTCGAATTTTATTAGATAATTTAATTTCATTTTTTGGGTTCTCTATTTTTTTTAGATGGTGTAATTTTTTTTAATAATTATGTATACTTTTATTAAAAAGAAATTTACTTCTTTCTTTCCTCATCTGAGAAGAAATACATAGAATCTCAATAAAGTTTCAATTCCTTATTAATTCTCCAATGTATTCTTCTTTAATATTTTGAAGCTCTCATTAATTTTCTTATTAAATTCTCCAACGTATTTTGAAGCACTAACTAATTTGTATTCATTTTCTTTAGGTAATCTCATTGGGATACATTAAATTTTCTTTGCAAATCTTACTAAATGAATATTCTAGATGAGATATATAAAGATGGAATGATTCTTAAATTATTATTGTTTCTCTCTTCTCTTTTTTTTTTTTTCCTTGGTTCTTCATAATTTTCTTCAATATTCTTTTTTTTAAATTTCCTTAAATATTTCTCCATCTTTTCAAAAAAAAAAAATAATTCTAGGTTATTTTTTCTTTTTATAGTTTTCTTCCTCTCCATTCTCTGTTATTCTTTTCTAAACTTTTCCATTAGTTTAGTTTACTTTTTAATTATTTTTCTCTCCTCCCTCTCCTTCTCTTTTGTTTGACAGTTATTTTTATTTACAATTTTCTTAAATTTATCTCGGTTTAATTATATTTTTCCGCACCAGCAATTATAAAGATTAAAAGCGGTAAACAGAATTGGCGGTCTGGAAAGGTGAGCAACTCAGGATTTAAAAAAGTATGTAATCTGTTTCTAATTTTTTTAAAATTATTATTTATTTAAACAAAATATTTTGTTCTTACATTTATTTGGTATCTTTGTATGGTAGGCATATGAAGATGAGTTGCACACTTTATGAGGATACACCGTCAATTATGGGGATTAAAAGTAGAAGGCGTGCAGGAGCAACTCATTTACAGGATATTTTAAAAAGTATGTAATCCATTCTGTAATAAATTTTTCAAATGACAATTTATTTACCCAGAATATTTTGTTCTTACATTTATTTGGTATCTTTGTATCGTTTTATTAGACATATGAGATTAAAAGTAAAAGGCATGCGGTAAACAGAGTTGGCGGTCATTGATGAAAAGGTGAGAAACTCATCTACATGATTTTAAAAGTATGTATTTCGTTCTGTAATAAAATTTTCAAATCACAATTTATTTACACAAAATATTTTGTTCTTACATTTATTTGGTATCTTTGGTATCGTCTATTATATTAGGCATACGAAGATGAGTGTGCTTTGTGTCCTACATTTATTTGTTTGGTATCTTTGCTATGGTCTTCTTTTATTATATTAAGCATATGAAGACGAGTGTGCTTTGATAGTCAGTGTACTATTTGAAGATTGAATATGAAACTTATTCAGGTCAAGATTGAAAAAGATGAGGATAACACCATTCATTCTACAACAAACCAACTTATTCATTATTCAGGTAATGATTGAGAAAAGTTGATTGAAATAATGTTTATATGTTTTTTTTAAAGTGTTTTGTTTGGACTTGTATTTTTTAGATTTGGAGCTATATTTTTTAGATTATGGAATGGTTATTTAATGTTGATAATTTTTTGTTAGGTAAATCTTAAATCTATTTTTTTATTAATTTTTTTTTGCATGATTTAATATTTTAAAAAATATTCTGACGATTTAATATTTTATTCTCCATTTCATGTGATGTTCTATGTCTTACTCCAAATTTGTATGTAAATTATTTCATGAATACTTGCATTTTGAATTACTCACTTATAATATTTATGAATTTAATAAAACTTGCACTCATTTTAATTAGATCTGAATTTAATGTATATCCTTATATACATGTTCTCTATATTATTTCTACACAGGATTACAAATTTCATAATTGTTCTATTAACAAAAAAATAATTTTATATTATAAAGATATATTATATATAACAATGAATTTAATAATTCATGAATCAAATAATTATTTAATTAACATCTAAATGAATTTAATAATTAATGTATGTTGTAAATATAGCTTTTTATTGGACTTTTTTTTATGGTACACAACATGATCATATCCAAATTCAAAATTTTGCAATTTCAAGTATTATTAAATAATACTTCATAATATAATTTTTTTACAATCCCGCGAAATTCGCGGGTCTTGCACTAGTTTAAATAATAATTTACAATTTTAAATTTGACCACACTCAATAAATTTGGCGCTGTAGTGGAATTTAAGTAAAAAAGTTTGAAAAATTTATTTTGAGAGCTTAGCGGTACTAAAAATTTGAAAATTTTATTTTAAGAGCTTAGCGGTAAAAAGAGGCACATTCCACATTCCACATTCCACATTGAATATGAGAGTACCAAAATTTAGAGAATCTATGCCTTCTTATTCTTAATTCAAACCTTGCGGCAGAAAAGAAAAACTCAATCCGTGGCTGTTCTTCTGGACACTCGATCATTCTCGGATCGGGTCCTCTGTCCTTTTGGCGACACCAGGTACCACCCTCTAAAATTCATAATCCGATGTTAGTATGTTATATGTTTAATATGGTGTGATACTTAATACACATTTCATAAACGAATTAATGGCGTCTATTTAGATTTAAAACATTAATGGAGAGAGGCAGATTGTTAAATCATCCAGTAGTATATTATTTCAAAACGTATACCAACATTTGGTATACATTCAACTTGAGGGTTAACGTGATAACAATAGGGCTTAGAATTTGTATTGAGAATTCTTGTGCATAGTTAGCACTTAGCATACTTGTACTAGCGCCGTGCATGTATTAAACTTGTTAACACCTTATCACGGGCTATATATATTTAATTATTGTTTTATGCGTGAGAGTATATATGTTATATATATACATAGTATATATTATTGGTAGTGAATAGTGTTGTGTGTGTTGTGCGTAAGTATGTGTGAATATTATCGGGAATAAATGTATATTTGTACTTTATTTAATGAGGTTTGTGAGGATATTTAATTTGAAACTCTTAGCTTGGAATTTTAGTGGATAGATAAGACTTTTTTTTTAGGATAAAAAGATTGGGCTTTTAATCAAGTGCTTTTTTTTTAATGAAATAATGTATCCTGTCAGAGCTGGTATATTAATATTAAAATTCTTAGTATATATTGTCAGTGACGGAGCCAGAAAATTATGATTGGGGGGCCCGATTTGTATAAGAAGTTTTGGTAGTTTCGACTAAAAATGAAGCGAAACAATTTAAAAATTGCTTAATTATTAATACCGTTAAAAAATTTTAAAATCATTTTCTTTCTTCAGTTATAATTTAATCATGAAGCGAAACAATATAATACTTTTAAATATAAATCTACAAAAAATTTAAAACACTATTTAAAAAAAAAAACATCAACAATATTGTTCAATTTTAAGGATATTTTTGTGAGTTTAGCAAAAATTTAGACAATAATCTCAAACACATCATTAATCTATTGACTCGATCTATTAAATTTTTTTTTTTTAAAGTATTATGAAATAAATTTAAGAAGAAAATACATGAAAAAGAGAAAAAAAAATTCTTCCTCCTAAACTTTGTAGGTAAGCATTCATTTTGTTCCGTCTAAATTTAATATGTATATCTTAAAATGAAAATAATATTTTTATTTATATATAATAAAAATAATTACCAAAATAATACATATATAATTATTTTAAAAAAAAATTAGCATATATATATATAAAAAAAAAAAAAAAGTGGTGGGGGGCACTGGCCAGTGTGGCTCCGTCCTTGTATATTGTCATTTAAGTCTAACAGACACATTTGCTTACTAATTATACAAATTACTTATGCAACATTCGTAACCATTGCATGTGTTTCTTATTTTCTTACAAGTGCTAGTTTTTAATCTACTTGTGTAGCTAGCCTTTAGTTCGGTAGTTCCCTACTCTACATTCCTCCCATTTTACTACATTTATTTATTAATTAAATAAAATATATATGTTCAACAATCAATTTAGTGTGTTATCATAAATATATCATGTTAAAAATATCGGATATAATAAGCTTATAAAGAGGTTTAATTGTCAAAATTTGTTCTATTATATATAAATCAAATATTATTGATTTTTTTGTAAAGTGTTGTAGATGGGATCTGAGCATAAAGCTTACAATAAACAGATATAGAATATAAAGTGTCAACCATTGTGTGTTCAAGTTTGGCCGGTGTTTGTATGAAGAAATCCAAATGAATATGGTTATTTGTTGGAGGCACTCAAACCAAATGGAAGACGGTCCCTAACAAGAAGAACCTATCAACTAATTAATAGTGATGGTTGTGCACCAAATTGATGCTATCTCTATTTATGAGCATTTAAGATGATTGGTAAAATATAATTACGTTACTCAAGTGTTACTCCCTCCGTCCCACAAAGATAGCTACATTTGACTTTACACACAGATTAAAAAAAACAATAAATGTAGTCAAATTTAGCTAATGTGTCAATTTTGCCCTTAAAATCTCATACTCCAAAATCTGCTAAGCATTAATTACTCTTATCAATTAGGGGTAAAATTGACAATAAAGCATTTAATGCTAAAGTAAAAGAGGAAATGTGGCTATCATTTGGAACATCCAAAAAAAAAATACGTGGCTATTTTTGTGGGACGGAGGGAGTATTTGTATATAAATTTTAATTTTCTTATAATTATCAAATGTGTGTTTAATTTAGAAAATGAAGCACGGGAGAAATTCTACTGTCCTTAGGTATTTTTTAAGCTTCAACTACAATGAAGAGTTTGGTGAATGGCGAAATTCTAGAGCTAATGGAGTTTATGTAAGTATTCTGAAAAAAAGAGTTGAATTTTTGGAACTAGATATTATTATATATGTATATAAATTTCTTTTGTGTTTTACATTTGAAAACTGCATGCAGAATTCATATAAGAATCTGAAGGTGTAGTTTACGATGAGATCGATGATTCTACAATATTTTATGAAGCCAATGAAAGAAAATAATAAGAGTCTGAACTTGTGGTTTTGGATTAGAAACAACTTTCTTTAAATATTCAAGTTCAAGATCCAAGAGAAGCAAGGCTAGCATTACTGTTCCCACCAATTCAAAAGTCCAAGTCTTAAGATCTCGTTTGATTGTTGTTAAGAGTGAACTGACCTCATTTCGTAGCCTTCTTCAGAAAATGAACAACACATCATTCACACAACTCGTGGTGCATCTTCTTTAGTTGTCTTCTCGTGATGCTGAGAGCATAAAAGATAATGCGAGTGATAACTCTGGTAGTATTGATGATGATAGTGATTTCTAGGAGTTTTTATTTATTTTATACTAGTATTAGTTTATTTTTGTTGGTGATGTGACTTGGAAGGATGATCAACACTTAGGTGTTTATGATTACAATTTTTATAACTTATTATTTTTGTTATGATGTTAGTAATTTTATATTGTATTTGACTCTGAAGTTATTATATGCTTTTTGAACTTGATTTTATATTTAAATTTTAAGGGCATGTTGTGTAATTTTGTTTAATTATGAAAAAACTTTTTAATATAGCAATAAAAAATCAAATATTTTTTATATATATTCCAACGGAAAATGTTGTTGGAATTTATGTTGGACAATTTTTTACAATTGAATAGTCCAACAATACACGTTCATTGGAATTGACATTGGAATTTAACTTAAATAAATTTCCAACAATTGAATTCCAATATTCAATATTTGTTGGAAAAGTTCCAACGGAAAATAACCGTTGGAATTGACGATGGAATTTGTGATGGAAAATAGTTGCTGAATATTCCAGTGGTACATGTTCGTTGGAATAAAAATTCCTACGAAATTTTTTGTTGTTGGAATTAGCGTAGGAACTTGCTTTTATAATTTTCAACAACTTAAATTTCAAAGGTCAAAATCTATTGAAAAATTTTCCAACAGAAAATTACCGTTGGATTTATCGATGGAATATATGTTGGAAAAAAAATATATGGGTGACAATTCCAACGGTCATGATCCGTTGGAATGTACCGTCGAAATTTTTTTTCGTTGGAAATTTCATTGGAATTTTGCAATTCCAACGCCCCACTTTTCCAACAATCGTATTTTCGTTGGAATTTCCGTTGGAATCAAGGATTCCAATGGAAAAAACGCAAAAATCTGTTGAAATTTTTCTGTTGGAATTTGACTGTTTTCTTGTAGTGATACGGGAGCAAAATTAAAATGTTCGAAACTATTTTACAAACAAACTCAATGTGTCCGAAAAAAATTCCTGAACAACTTTTATTTGTCCGAAAAAAATCGAACATCTATCCTCTTTGCAGATTTCGAAGAAAATAACAAAAATTTTGAAAAATATATAACAAAAATTTTGAAAAAAAAAATAACAAACCCTAAACCCTAATTAGATCAAAAAAATTGAAATTGAGTAGCTTTCTTAATTAAAATCCTAAACTTACCGGGGAGGGGGAGGGACGCTGGGGAGGGGAGGTCGACGTCGTTGTCGGCGCGACTGGGGAGGGAGGCGGCCGGTGTCGCTGTCGGCTGGGGAGGGAGGCTACCAGCGTCGCTACCGGCGCGACTGGGGAGGGAGGCGACCAGCTCCGCTTGGGAAGGGGAAAGGGGAGTGAGTAAAATTTATTAAAGAATTAATGGGATATTTTAGGGGTTTTCACATGGGTGATCTCATCTCATTGTATGTGTGTTTAGCCAGTGGGTGTCCTTAATAAATCTGTGTGTATAACCGTGCCCTTTATTTAATTATTTTGGCTGCGTCCCCTATTCTCCAAACACAATAACAAATTTACTCTTCATGAAACATTCGTCTTCTTTGTTTCAACATAATATTTCCAGAATAAAGTTTATTAATTAAGGACCAATGCTTATTTCCAACATAAAGAAATGCATTTTTCACTATAAAACCTCGAAAATTAGAGACAACATTACATGCGGGAAAATCGTCTCTAATCTGTTTAAAGACGGATTTAGAGACAGTTTTTGGCTCGTCTCTAATTTTAGAAATGGTTTTTTCGAACACCTTCTGTAATATAGACGACTTTTGTCGTTCATAATTAGAGTCAGTTTAATTATGTTATTTGTAATTGAATAACGACATGTTATCCATACTGGTCAAACACGTCTATATATAATCCTGTGTCTAATTAGAGACGAAAAAACAACGACGAAAAATGTTGTCTCTAATCGTACAACAACCCGCTACCCATTCTGTCTCTAATAGAGACATGATATTTTCGTCTCAATTAGAGAGAAAAAATAACGTTTCTAATGATTTAATTTTGAAACAGAAAAAACTATTGCACGCCATCTCTAATTGAGATGAAAAGTACCTTCGCAAAAGTCATATTTTAAAAAAAATAACGGGCTCAACCTGACCCGCCCCAGCTAATTTAGCGATCGAAATTGATCTTTATGAGAATCGATCTCGGGTGATCCCGCCACTTGGACAAGCAACTATTTGGTTTATATATGTATTCATTTTTTCCCTTTCTTAAAAATTCATTAAAATAATTTCTTTAATATATATTACTTGTAACTTTTAAATTTGTAAATATAAGTTTTTGCTGTTAATTTTTAAATTGTACTATTTGTATTCATTTTTTACTCATTTTTTTAATACATTTATTTAATTTCTTTCTCTCTCCCCCACACACACACATATATATATATATATATATATATTACTTTTGTAACTTTTAAATTTGTTGATGTAATTTTTAGTTGTTAATTTCTAAATTGTATATGTATTATTTTTTAAAATTAACTTATTTCACACATATTAATTGTTTAATTTGTAACTTATAAAAATTTCAATTGTAAATGTAATTTTTTAAAAAATCTAAATTGTAAACGTCAATGTTACTTTATAAATTCAAAAAAAATAATTAAATTACGTACATTACACCATCCTCTTTATCTTCTCCCCCATTATTCTCATCATCATCTTACAATTATAGTCACGATCCAACTTCTCCTCCTCATCAATCAAATTCGGCTTCTCCTTCATATCTAAGTCTAAAACATAAACACGCATATACAGTATTTTCGCACAATAAAACTCTTCAATAATATAATATATCACATTTCCTCGCAACATTTCTAGTACCAGGCCAGAAGCCAATTAACGTTTAAATTAACAAGCAGGGGATGACAAAAACATGAAAATTAACAACTAGAGGTTAATTCCTAGCTCACCGCTCAAAAACGGTACCGTAGGCCTAAGATCGTGGTCGTCAATTCCAGTAGACCGAACCCTAGTTTGGAAATTGATCGTTTTGAGAACAAAAATAGCGAAGGGTTACGTTTGTGAGGAGAAAAAATGAAATGTGAAATTTTTTATACTCCTTAATTTTTTATTAATTATAACAAATAAAATTAAATTTATATTCCCATAAAATAAAATAAAAATAGAAAAGACAACGGGGATTAAATTCGGTGTATTTCTTTTTTTTTTTTGAAGACTACATATTTTGCACTTATGCCACGGGCAAAGTTAATACCTTTTGTCTTTCCTCTGTTTCCGTAGGCTATTTCTGACCTAATGTTTTAGGTGCTTGGTATTGGGTGTAACTTTGTTTTTGTTTTGTCTCTATTGTTAGTGGTGTGGGGATACTATCGTGTGGGGTGTTTGTCTCACTTAGGGGTGCAAATGATGAGTAGAGTTGAGTAGTGTTGAGTTCGAAACTCGACTCGATTGCTATATTCGAAGCTCGAAACTCTATTCCAATTTGTTCGAGCCTGAAATTTTTAAGCTCGAGCTCGACTCTACAAGAAACTGGATAAACTTGACTCGACTCGATTACCTTTATAATTTTATAAAATTAAATGTAAATCGTATTTTTCTAATATATATAATTAATGATAAAATAAACTATAAATATAAATTATATAATTAATGGAAAAATAGTAAATATGGTCCAAGTTCAATTAAATTCGCTAGCCTTTTGAGCCGAGGTATTTATGAATTCGAACTGGGTAGCTACTTGAGTAGTTTAAAACTCCGTGAAAGGAGATCTCTGTTTAGCATGTTCAATTCGTTGGCAAAGTTTGCATTTGTCTTCCCCTTCCTCATGATTGGGAGGGGACAACGATTCCAGATTTGATCCTTAAAGATTGCTCGAAGATGTTTGAAGATTTTTTCTTTATAAAAAATAAATAACATGAACACTTTTATTACGACAAAATAGGACACAAAAAAAAGTACAATAATCAAATCCGCGAGGAATACATGCAATTACATATTTTGATTTATATTGTATGTAAACCAATCTTCATTGGAATAGCCTTGAGGGGAACTGCCTTGTGCAATGTCAGCCCAAACTTTTCGGTCACATCTATTTTTTCCGGCACCATCCCTTCTTCCAAATTCCAATCAAAATCATTAAGCAAAGAAGCCACCATGAGATGCACCATTCGGTCCGCGAGTGGCAAACCCGGGCAGATTCTTCTTCCCGACCCGAAAGGAATAAGCGTGAAATCTTGGCCTTTAAAGTCTACTTTGTTGTTCAAGAATCTCTCCGGCTCATAAACGTTTGGATTTTCCCATATCCGTGCATCTCTCCCCATAGCCCAGAGGTTGATAAGTATTTGTGTATTTTCGGGAATTGTATAACCGTTGATTTTAACTTCATTTTCGGCCTTGTGCGGAACTAAGAGGGGTGCAGGCGGGTGGTATCGAAAGGTTTCTTTGATTAGTGCTTGGAGGTATGGGAGTTTTGATATGTCTGATTCCTCGACTCTTTTGTTTTCTCCGATCACACTTCTCACCTCATTCGTAGCTCTAACCATCTTCTCGGGGTTCATTAGTAATTCCGTCATTGTCCATTCTACTGTGATTGAAGTTGTTTCCGTTCCTGCAAAAAGTAAGTCCTAACACCAAGAAGAATATAATTAGCATTATTTTTCGCCAGAAATTATTATCAAAAGAAAGAGGACTCACTGATAGAAGATGTTGCACTTCCTTCAAACTCAACTCGTACTCCTCTCTGCGATCTAGAAGTGCTTCTAACATGTCACTCTTCTTATTCCCTCTCCATTCCAATCTTTGATTAATTAAATCTTCATATATAGCAAGCAATTTCCCGAGATAAAACTCTGCTTGCCTCTTAATCCCTTGCGGATCGATCTTTCGAAGAACAGGAAAAAAGTCGGCCAGATTTGGAGCGGCTATAACCTCCCCTACACGCTGAAGACACTCCTTCAATTCCTGAGTAACATCCGAATCAAAGTCCGTAAAATCGACCGAAAAAAGTGTGGCCGTCATGAGATTGAGAGAGGTTACGAAGGCTGCATCACTTATGTTCACAACTCGGCCACGTGTGCTGCATTCCTGCACATAGTCGCGCAGTTTCTGCAGCTTCTCCTGTCGAAGGCCATGGCTCGCGTCGAGCTGATGACTCGAGAACATATGTTCTCTGCATATTTTTCGTAGCTTTCGCCATTTGTCGCCCACGGGCAAGTAGGCCACCGAGATCTTGTGGTGGCCGTAGCTTTGTATGGAGACGGGGATAGTGCGGCTGGAAAATGCGAGGTCGTTGGTGTGTAGTATTTCTTTTGCAATTTCAGGGGATGATGCAACGACGGTGTATATGCTCCCGAGCTGAAGGGACATTAAAGGGCCGTGTGTTTTGGATAGTTTGGCAAGTGATTGGTGAGGGTTCTTGCCAAGTTGGAGAGCATTTCCGATTATCGGAAACGGGTAAGGCCCCGGCGGAAGCTTTACTCGCCCCCGACGACCCGAGCTCAAGAGATGAAAGCATCCCCATAGTAGAACTATAACAGGCACAACAAGTACTGTCACAAAATCCATTTTTATTTTCCTCTCTCTAAGCCTCCCAAGTGATCCTGTAAGGATATCAACTGGCAAATGCCTTTTATATAATCAATTTTTTGTCAGCATTGTTGAATATTTTATGTTCTGTGTAAAAATAATTGCAAGTATTTTTCTTTAAGCTGTGATTGAGTTGGAGCTCAATGAACCAATGGATCATATATAGTAATGGAGTACATTTATATTTATGAGATCCTTTCATACAATTTTTTTTATTTTGTTTAAAGTAAGATTTTTCATCCGTCTAATTAAACCCCCATCCTTCATCTGCATTGTCCTTACAAAATAAGCTCAAAATTTTCTTCGTTTATTATTATAATAATAAGTCGTTTTATGCACATGGTCAACCAATTCTAGATGTTTTATTACTTACAAAATGAGCTCAAAATCTTTTTCGTGATATGATATCGATATTATTAATTGTTTGTTTTGTCATTGATTCCACCAAGCTACTAGCTCTCCCACGTTAACTAGTAAGACAGTTTTATGCACATGTTCAAGTGAATTAAGTCTAGCTGTTTTATTTCATACAAAATAAGATCAAAATCTTCTTCGTGATATCATATCGTTATTATTATATATTAGCTCCTCTCTCTTTCTCTCTCCTCTCTAAATTCATTATTCGGTAATGCTATATATATATATCCAAGAATCTGGATATCCAAAAAAAAAATTCTGAATTAATTAATGTTTTATTAATTACATAATTACTGTTATGCCCTTAATTATAGATAATGACAATTAATTTTAAAGCATATATAAACTAGTTCTTATATAAATGAAAGAAACCTAAAAGCCATAAAACCACAGCACGGTTCAGAGGCCGGAGCCCCGTTAAAAACATTGCTAGGAGAAAACCCTCCTTAGGGATAAAACCCCTAGTCAAGGAAAAGGGATACTCCTCTAAGAGCGAGGCAACAAATTAAATTCCAGTAAATCTATAGAATTCCGAGTGTATGTCTCTTGCAAGATGGTTCTTTAAGAAGTTTGGTGGTGATGTCCACCAGGTATATCCTGTGTTTTTTTTTAACAAGTTATATCTTGTGTTTGCTGCGCTTGCCAATTGATCAGCTGCCGCATTCCCTTCCCTGAAGATATGGGTGACCATGCAAGCCATGTCCTTCAGAACCGTCTTAGCCCTCGTCCCCAAGTCTAGGAAACGCCATGGGAATCGTGCATTCGCCGAGGTCAAGGTATGTAGTACGTAGGTTGAATCACATTCCAACCAATTAAATTCTTCTCCAACCTTTCTCATATGCTTTGATGATGGCATGTAGGGATGTGGCAAGCTTTGCCTCGTATGCATACCCCCAGTCGTGGGCTATGGAAAAGCCCCCAAGAAAGTGCCCGACGTAGTCTCTGTACAGCGCCCCTCCTGTGATAACTCCTGGTGCCCCCGATGCTGCCCCGTCTGTATTAATTTTGATCATTCCTATTCCCGGTGGTCGCCATTTTACCACTTGAATCGAAGGTGCCGTGTTGGGCCTTCCCCTGATACTGAATTCGTGCAGTACTCGAAGGTCCTGAATCGAGTTGTGCATATGTCCCAGTTCAGAATCCGTCGCTTCTTGTATAAATGCCCAAATCGAGGCTCTTATTGCCTCCGGTGTTTTAATAGTGCCTTCGAAGATTAACTCATTTCGAGTTTGCCATATTCTCCAGATGATTGTAACGATGCCGAGCCTCCAAATCCCTGTTAATTGGGGGCTGAAACGCAGTCGTAGGGCACTTATAAACTAACCCAAAAATCCTTATTTCAATGGAAGATTGACTTCAAAAGCATCTGTGAATTTTAAGAAAGTGTTTTGGAAAACTTGGCACTCACTGAATAAGTGATCTATTGATTCCTCCGCATTCATGCACAATAAACAAATGTTAGGGCCATGCATTCCAAATTTGCACAAAAAATCCAAAGTGGGTAGCTTCCCATGAATAGCTCGCCAAAATACAATGGATCGCCTAGGAGGAATAAATTTCGCCCAAATCCATCGTCCCCAATTCACTTCTAGGAAATGTGTGCGAGCTTCCAAATACGCCGATTTTGCGGAGACGTTTCCATGAGTGGTGAGTGGCCAGACTTTCGTATCGTCATCCAGGTTGCATGTGTGCTGTAGTATGTCTTCGACAATATTGGGGTATGTGTGCACAAAGACTTCATCTAGGTACCATACACCATCAAGAAAGTAATCTGATACTGTGAAGGCGTATAATTGTCTCGCGTATTGTGGCATTTGTAATTTGTCCGCTATTATGTATCCAAGCCAATTGTCTAGCCAGAACCTGACCTTAGAATTTTTTCCAATTATCCATCTCGCCTTGTTCGCAATCGTCTGCATGGGCTGTCTCAATCCTCTCCAAATCGTGGATGGGACATATTGTGATCGAAGCTGTGGTTTTTGCATAAAACGAGATCGGAGGAAGCTCATTTCCGGGTTTTGTGCAGTAGAAATGTTCCAAGCCATTTTAAAAAGAAACGCCTCGTTCGCCACCACTACCGAACGGATGCCTAGGCCGCCCTCCTCCGTCGGTGCACACGTCTTTGACCAAGGCACCACACATACTCCTTGTTTATCTATACTACCAGACCAGACGAAATTCCTCATTGCCTTTTCAATCGTTTTCAGGAGTGAACGAGGCCATTTGTACACCATCATTGAGTGTACCAGAGATGAGGTAATAACAGAGTTAACAAGACATACTCTTCCAGCCATGGACAATGAAGTGCCTTTCCAATGGGAGAACTTGCTTATAATATTATCCGCGAGCCCTCTCAAATGTCTAGATAGGTAAGCGGCAGTTCTCCAATTGTTATGCCAAGTGTGTCTCTCATATACCTCTTGTTGTTGTAACTAACATGCTTCCCCAAAAAAGTCCGCGATTTACTTGGGTTATAAACCTGGCCTGAAGCCTCCCCATATACATGAAGGATCTGTCTAATATTAGAGCGAGATGCCCTACAAAAAACCAGAATGTCGTCCGCATATAAAAGGGCCAAAGGTAGATTCAAGTCGTTCCTTACGAACGTCGGCTGCAACGAATCTGATCTGCTGCTTGATATGAACATATTGGCCAAAACTTCTTTCGATATACAGAATAAGAGAGGTGATAAAGGGTCTCCCTGTCGGACTCATTGAGAGCAAGCGAAATAACCATACAGACGACCATTACTAGGACGGACAGCCTAGCCGAGTGTAGGATAGTGTTCACAATATCCACAATTTTTTCTCCAAATCCCAGCCGCCTCAGAACTGCTATGATAAACTCCCAATTCAGCGTGTCAAACGACTTTCTGATATCCACTTTAATTGCCATGTTACCGTGAATTCTGGTGTTATCGAGGCAATTAAATCCCTCTGAAGTCACTGCCACACAATTGTGTATGTTGCGGCCAGGGATAAAACCGAATTGCTGAGGTGATAAAATTTAGTTTAGAATAGGTCCCAGCCTAGTTGCAACCAATTTTGTAAAAAAATTGAACAAGAAATTCCCCAATACAATAGGTCGAAATTCATCAATTCGTTCCGCTCCCGTATTTTTTGGAATTAGCGTAACCAAATTGGAATTGAGCCCATGTGGAATGAACGTATATTTAAAGAAATATTGTGTTGCCCGGGTGATATCATTAGCAATGATACTCCATGCTGCTTGATAGAAACTTCCCCCAAATCCATCCGGACATGCGACACTATTCTTTGAGAGCGCAAACACCGCCGCTTGCACTTCCATTGCCGCCGGGATTTTCACCAAGGCGTCATTCGATTTTGCTGTGATGCATGGAGTAATAAACTGTTGGATGACCTGGTCGCATGGGGCTGCTCGTCCATTGTTGCTGAAAAGTCGTGTATAAAATTCTAGAATATGTCCTGCAATTAGTTGCTCATCCGCGACTCATACCTCATCAATCAACATAAACTCTATGGGTTTTCGAATCTTCCTTAGTTGGTTTAATCTGTGGAAAAATTGGGTATTGTGATCTCCATCATGAAGCCATGTAACTCGATTTTGTTGAGCATAAAGAATGGACTGTCGTTTCAGCATATCATTAACCAATTTTATTTGCGCCACTTCTTCTTTAAAGATTGCTTCTTGTGCAGCCCCCGATGAAACACCCCAAACGCGAGTTTGGATATCTAAAAGGTCCGCTTGAGCCTTCGCCAGGGTGTTATGTACGTTCCCAAAAATCTGAGTATTCCAATCCTTAAGGTCACCCTTGAGTCGTTTAAGTTTGGCCCGGACTAGATTATAGGATCAGAAGTAGGCATAAAAATGGTCCAACATCTGGTTATCTCTACCAAGCATCTCGGATCCGAAAGCCACATTTTCTGGAAGTGAAAATGCCCTTTGGAACAGTATCGCCCGTGGAGCATTTCACGAGAATGGGGTGATGATCAGAATTAAGTCTTGGTAATGCAGTAGCCGAGATAGTCGACCATCTTTCCATAAATTCTGTTGTAGCAAGAATTCTATCCAGCCTAGAAGCAATCACACTCCCATCCTTTCTTCTGACGACCCACATGTAATTTGGCCCCACAATATCCAGGTCGTGCAGATTCCCCATCTCCATAAATTCTCTAAAATTCGTGCATGAGGCTCTGATTGGTGCCATCATTTCAAACCTCTCATGAGCTCCCAACACAACATTAAAATATCCCGTAATGCATAGAGAAGATAAGCCCCTATCAACGACATATTGCCATAGAGATCGTCGCAATTGATAGTCTCCAATAAGATCGACCTGCAAAACACCCATATGTTTGGGCATTTTTCGACCCAATCATTTTTCGCAAAAAATGCTAAATCCAAAGAATTCCAAAATCGATCCAAAATAGTAGAAAACCTGACTTTAGGTTCGACAATTACCAACCAGTCAGGTCGTTGTTGTTGGCAATAAGTTCTCAAAAGCGATTTTGATTCATTATTGCCAACCCCCTGTATGTTCCAAAAAAGGACTAACATATATCAACGTAATTATAACCGTGCTTTGGCGGTTCCTCCCAGATGTCACTGTCCAACTCTTCAAAATCATCCATGTATCCCCATCTACCCAAAGCTGCATCTTTCATTTTTGCAAGCTTCGGTGATGAAGAATCACGAACTTCCACCAGTCGTGATCTTTCTTCTGCTGCCCTCATCGATAGGGCTCGTTTCAGCTCGTCGTCATCTGCGAAATTTTCCGAATTGTGGGGAAAACAGACCACTGATTTTAATCTAATCTTGGTGACCTCATACGTGGAAGTCGTTGTGTCCATACTCTCAGCCTGATTCAGATCACCAATATTCTCATAATTCAAATTATCTATGTCCTCAGCCACTGGGGTCGCATCAAAATAGTTGTTTTTATCCTTGGGTGTGGCACTCTTTACTGGGGAAGAGGCAGCAGAGCGCTCGCGGGAACGCCTGGGATCTCGTGGACTTGCTCTCTTAGATTTTACTTCCTTAAATTAACCCGTCATTATCCCGACTTGGTTTCTCAACATTTATAGGGGCCAAATTTGCAGCAGGGCGTTGACGCTTGTTACAACTCACCCAATCGTGTCCGATCACATTACAATGTCGATAAAATGCCGGGGGACGTTCATACTTGAAATAAGCAAAAGACCTATAATTTTGCCTTTCAATTAAAATCTTCTCTAACTTCTCGTTGGAGAAATCGATTTCCACCAGAACACGGATGAAGTGTCCCATGGAGCCATCCAAAGATCGCTCATCGATTTTAACCGGGGTGCCTAACGCGTGGGCCATACCTAAAATGAGTGATCTCGTCCAATATTCGAAGGGGAGTTCGTATATACTGACCCAGACTTGTGCCATCGACGTGTTGACTTTGTACGGATTAAAATCTTTAACCCATTTCTGTATTCGGAAAGTGTCGGGCGTCAAAGTCCAAAATTTTATGTTCGTCGCAGTGGCTCTGTCTTCCTCCCTGTCGAATTGTAAATTAAAGTAGCCTAAACCTAGCGGAATTAACCTCCAATCCCCAGATGTTTTCCACATAGTGGAGAGGGTGGCCTTCAGATTTTCAATCCCCCACGGTTTATCCAATTTCGAGTTCACCAGTCGTCCAATCAATGAATTGCTACACTGGGCCAAGTGTATCGCATATTCAGATTCATCCACCGCAATTGAAACAAAATCCCCCCTTTTAATAGGCATGTTGATATCGTGGGCGAGTCCCGTGGGAGGATCCACAATGTCGGGTGGAGGCCGAGCACCGATTTGAAATGCAGGGGTTGAGTAGCGGCCGAAGGGTTGTTGTGTTTCGGAACCGTAGAAGGTCGTGTGAACGTCAGGAACTCCCGCAGCCACGGATGTGTTGAGCACAAACTTGAATATATAAAAGGTCCGCTTGAGCCTTCGCTAGGGTGTTATGTACGTTCCCAAAAATCTGAGTATTCCAATCCTTAAGGTTGCCCTTGAGTCGTTTATGCTTGGCCCGAACCAGATTTATAGGATCGGAAGCAGGCATAAAAATGGTCTAAGATCTGGTTATCTCTACCAAGCATCTCGGATCCGAAAGCCACATTTTCTGGAAGTGAAAATGGCCCTTTGTAACAGTATCGCCCGTTGAGCATTTCACGAGAATGGGGCGAAGTGAAGCCTTGGAAATCCATGGAGAATCCCAGAAAAAGGGCAAAATCTTGAAAAACGTGAGTCGCCTAACTAACTCCCATGATCGCCGGAGGTTATATATATGTTATATATATATATATCCAATTTAATTAATTTTAAAGCATGCGTATGCACTTTAGGTGGCCAGATTTCTCGTAGATCAAAATACACTGACAGCAAATCTTTAATCTCCCAATACACCTTAATACTCCATGTCATCATTAATAATTTTAAACGGTAAAAAACATAAATAAATTCTCCCACTAATTTCTTCCATTAAGTTAAGTTTTTTTAATTTCTCCCACAAATTTCTCCCACCACTACCACCATTACGTTAAGTTTTTTTAATTTCTCCCCCTAATTTCTTCCAACCTTACAACCATTAAGTTAAAAAATTTTAATTTCTCCCACTAATTTCTTCCATCATTACCACAATTACGTTAATTTTTTTAATTTCTCCCACTAATCTTCCAGACTCCAGCACATGAAAATTAATTTAATATTTCCAACTATTATAAATTAATTTAATCAATCCATTGAAAATAATTTAATCTTTCCAAAGTATAAGTGTGCACTATTGAAAGTTATTTTAATCAACACTTTGAAAATTAATTTAATCTTCCCTTAGTATAAGTGTACACTATTGAAAATTAATTTAATCAACACCTTGAAAATTAATTTAATCCTCCCTGAATATAAGTGTACACTATTGAAAATTAATTTAATCAACACATTGACAATTAATTTAATCGTCTCTAGTATAAGTGTTATTAAAAAATAATTTAATCTTCCCTAAGTATAAGTGTACAATATTGGAAATTATTTTAATTAACACCTTGAAAATTAATTTAATTTTTCCTAAGTATAAGTGTACACTATTGGAAATAAATTTAATCAACACATTGAAAATTAATTTAATCTTCCCTAAGTATAAGTGTACACCATTGAAAATTAATTTAATCAACACATTGAAAATTAATTTAATCATTCCTAAGTATAAGTGTACACTATTGAAAATTAATTTAATCAACACATTGAAAATTAATTTAATCTTCCCTAACTATAAGTGTACACTATTGAAAATTAATTTGATCAACACCTTGAAATTTAATTTAATCTTCCCTAAGTATAAGTGTACACTATTGAAAATTAATTTGATCAACACCTTGAAAATTAATTTAATCCTCCCTAAGTATAAGTGTACACTATTGAAAATTAATTTAATCAACACCTTGAAAATTAATTTAATCTTCCCTAAGCATAAGTGTACACTCTTGGAAATTAATTTAATCAACGCATTGAAAATTAATTTAATATTCCCTAAGTATAAGTGTACACTCTTGGAAATTAATTTAATCAACGCATTGAAAATTAATTTAATCTTCTCTAAGTATAAGTGTAAACTATTGGAAATTAATTTAATCAACACATTGAAAATTAATTTAATATATATTTCCTAAGTATAAGTGTACACTATTGAAAATTAATTTAATGAAACTTAAGTGTACACGTTGAAAGGATGAGTCAGACACTTTACCCTAAACCAAATACCCTAAACCCTGGACTGTAAACACTATATGCTGAGAAATGAGTAGTCTAAGATAAGTCGACCATATTGAATATAAATTCATAATACATATTTGAAATTTATTTATTAATGAAGTCTAAGTGTACACGTCGAAAGGAGTAGTCAGACACTTTACCCTGAACCCTTTACCCTAAACCCTGAACCGTAAACACTATATGCTGAGAAACGAGTAGTCGGAGATAAGTGTACCATATTGAATATAAATTCATAATACAGATTTGAAATTTATTTATTAATGAAGTCTAAGTATATACGTTAAAATGAGTAGTCAGACCCTTTACCCTAAATCCTGAACCGTAAACACTATATGCTGAAAAACGAGTAGTCGGAGATAAGTGTACCATATTGAATAAAAATTCATACTAATACACATTTGAAATTTATTTATTAATGAAGCCTATATGTACACGTTGAAAGGAGTAGACAGACCCTTTACCCTAAACTCTGAACCCTTTACATTATACCCTGAACCCTAAACCCTATACCATGAACCATATACCCTAAACCCATAATCATTTACTTCATCAATGGACATTATTTAAAATAAATTAAATAATTCGAATAAACAATTTAAATTTTCTGAAAAGTTAACTTTAATATTTTACGAGAATAATAATTTTTACATAAGTTATTATTACGTGTCAATGCTACATAATATTTTTTTATTCTAAATTTTTAGATTATCCATATTTTATATCACAAATCTTATCTCTTTCATATAAATAGGATTCACAAAAATTAAAAAATATTGTATTCCTCAAAAAATTAATCGATCCATGTTCAGTAAATAAAATAATTTTTAGATCTAAATACAAGATTTTAAAAATAAACAAGTTTAATTATCTTGAAAATAATAATATATGATTTATAAAAGAAACCTTTTTAACAATGTATGAAATAAATTAAATCATTTTATCATAAGTTAAATAATTTTAATTTATGAAAAAATATTGTTTAATACTTCAATATATAATTTTTAAACTTATTCATTTAAAAATTGGGGATTCACTATTACACACAAAGTTGGGAGACTTATTGCAATTAGACATAGAAGAAAAAAAAAGTTGCAATTACACAAAATGAGATAAGAAATGACGAAAATAATCTTACTTTCCCATTGATGTCAAATCCAATTAATAGTACAAAAATTGTTTTTTGTTCTTTTCCAACCACCTACTGTGCAATTCCCCATGCATTTTATTCCTTATCATTTGACCAAAACTCTATTAACATTTGATTGTCGAAGAAAATTCCATTAAAATGGATAAGAAGAAAACTACTTTCCGTAAAAAAAAAAAAAAATCTAAATGATATTTTTTGTTCTTTGATTTTAATTACTTCCTCCGTCTCATAATTATTTGCAAACTTTTTTTATTGGGACATTCCAAAATTATTTGCATACTTTTAATATGGAAATACTCCCTCCCCTCACAAGATTAATACCCTCTCAACATCATTTTATTTTTAAAATTGCACTTTTTTTACATAAAGTTTACCTTACACCTCATCAATAAATTAAAATACCCCTCATTTATTTTACATCATCAATCATTTTATTCAATTTTCTTAAAAATTGTAACGGTTAAAGTGGGAAAAAAATGCTAGGACGGAGGGAGAAGTATTTTTCATTTTGAATTGGTTAGTTGCGTATTTATGGATTGTATTTGTGGGGGTAACGTTATAGTGCTTTCCTTTTTGTTTTCATTGAGATTTCCAACAAGAGTGTTTTTGTTTGGTTTTCATTTTTAGTTCATTTTAAGATTTATTTACACAAGCTAATTCACACTTAATAAAATATAATATAATAGATAGATGTGAAATTAAATATTAATATGCACAATTTAAATTGAAATTTTAATCATCCTTTTATTAAAGTTAAATATATAAATTAAATTTGAATATTACATAGATTACTAAACATAAATAAGGTAGTTAACCTAAATTGAGTTGAATATTACATCGGTTACTAACATTTAAGTTGAAATTGAATATTATATAAATTACTAAAACTTAAATTGAGATTAAATATTATGGTTTAGTACCTTAGTTTAGGGTTCGGTACCTTATTGGCATTCAATTTATATACGAAGTATGTAATATTTAAATTTAATTTAAGGTTTAGAGTTTAGTACCTTATGTAGGAATATTTAAATTCATAAATTTTTATTATCAGAAGAAAAATTCAAAAAAAAAAAAAAAAAACTCTTTGTTCAGATATTCACCATTTGTATTCAAATATTCGTCCTATGTAATATTCAAACTCAATTTCAATTTAAGTTTTAGTAACTTATATAATATTCAATTTTCAATTTAAGTTTTAGTAACTTATGTAATATTCAAACTCAATTTAGGTTTAAGATTTATGTTTGATACCTTATATATTTAAGTTTACTAACTTATGTAATATTCAAACTCAATTTAGGTTCAAGATTTATGTTTTATATCTTATATATCATTTAAGTTTAGTAGTTTATGTAATATTCAACTCCATTTAGGTTTAAGGTTTATGTTTGATACCTTATATATCATTTAAGTTTTAGTAACTTATGTAATATTCAAACTAGGTTTATGTTTGATACCTTATATATCATTTAAGTATAATAACTTATGCAAATATTCAAATTTAATATCAATTTAAGTTTTAGTAACTTATGAAATTTTCAAATTCAATTTAGGTTTAAGATTTTTGTTTAGTACCTTATACACAATTTAAGTTTAGTAACTTATGTAATATTTCAATCCATTTTATATATTTAAATTTAATAAATGAATAATTTCATTTAAATTTTAGTACCTTATGTATAATAAGAATTTTCAATTTTGGATTTAGAGTTTAGCACCTTAGGTTAGAGTTCGAGACCTTATTGATATTCAATTTAATGTAAATTTAATGAATGAATTAATCAATTTCAATTTAAGCTTAGTACCTTACGTAATATTTAAATTTAATTTAAGGTTTAGGGTTTAGAGTTTAATACCTTATTAAATATTTAAATTCATAAATTTTCATTATGAGGAAAAAAATTCAAAAAAGTAAACTCTTTGTTCAGATATTCACCATTTGTGTTAAAATATTGAAAAAATGATACTCACCTAATAAATTTTGGAGAAGCAAAGCGAATGTTCATTAATCACTTTCCACCCTCCTAGAACAGAGATAAACCATTACAAAAAGTTGTAAAAATAAAATGTAAATCAAATTCAAGAGAAAATTATGAAGGAAAACCAATTCGTAAATTAGATTGCATCTATGAAGGTACTAAATATAAACCTTAAACCTAATTTGAATATTACATAAATTGCTAAAACTTAAATTAAAATTAAATTGAAATAATATTAAATAAGTTACTAAATTTATATACTATATAAGATATCAAACATAAACTTTAAACATAAATTGAGTTTGAATATTACATAAGTTACTAAAAATTAAATTGAAATTGAGTTTGAATTATATAGGGCGAATATTTGAACACAAATGGTGAATATCTGAACAAAGAGTGTCATTTTTTGAATTTTTCTCCTTATAATGGAAATTTATGAATTTAAATATTACATAAGGCAATAAACTTTAAACCCTAAATTAAATTAAATTTAAATATTACATAAGGTACTAAACTTAAACTTAAATTGAAATTGATTGATTAATTAAATTTACATATATAAATTGAATGTCAATAAGGTACCGAATCATAACCTAAGATATTAAACTTTAAATCCTAAATAGAAGATTTGAATATTACGAAAGATACTAAATTTGAATTAAAATTGAATCATTCATTAAAATTAAATATATAAATTGAATATCACCTAAGGTATTAAACCTAAGATATTAGACCCTCTAAATTGAATATTAATATTATATAAGATATACAAGTTAAATTTAAATTGAAATTGAATCATTCATTAAATTAAAAATATATATATATAAATTGAATACTCCCTTCGTCCTAAGGTATTTTGCAATTTTGAGACTGTCCACATTTAAAAAAAAACGTGTAAGAAAAGATGTAATGACTAATGAGTGATGTTTTAAGGAATAAATTTATAAAATTTTATGAATAAAATAAAGAAAATGGTAAATTGAGTGTGAAAAAAGTAATGACATATGCGTAATTATGTGTATATTTTGAGAATGAACATGCATTTTTTTTTTGAATGTGCAAATTGCTATGAGACATTCAAATATGACAAGTGTACAAATTTATGTGTAATTGAGGGAGTATCATATAAGTTGTAATATTACATGAATTACTAAACTTAAATTATATGTAAGGTACTAAACATAAACGTTAAACCTAAAATGAGTTTCAATATTACATAAGTTACTAAAATTTAAATTGAAATTAAATTTAAATATTACATAAATTACCGAAACTTAACTTAAGTGGTATATAAGGTACCAAACATAAACCTAAATTGAGTTTGAATATTACATAAATTACTAAAACTTAAATTGAATATTGAATATTACATAAGTTTCTAAAACTTAAATTGAAATTGAGTTTGAATATTACATAAGACGAATATTTGAACACAAAGGATAAATATCTTAACAAAGAGTGTTCTTTTTAGAAATTTTCTCCTGGTAATGAATTTAAATTGAGATTGAACCATTGCATATTCTCAACATGTCACATAAAAGCACTATCCATTTTAAATAAGAAAATATTTCTCAATCATTTCTACAAAGTTTAATTTTCTTGTTAAATCTTTTATTATTCAATAAACCCAACGTATTAAACCATAAACCCTATGGTGGCTTTTGGTATGTTTGATGGAGCATGTTAGCTGTGAAGACTTTATTCTCCAAAGAGTTCCGAAGTTGGCAAATTTTCATGGATGTAAGATCTGCTATATATTTTCAACGACATCCTCTCCAATTTCTCACGATTGATCTGAAGTAGTAATTTTTTTAGCGGCTATAGTTTTTCTGAACACAAAGAGGAAATATTTGAACAAAGATGGTCATTTTTTGAATTTTTCTCTAATAATGATATTTTTTTTAATTTAAATATTATATAAGGTACTAAACTATAAACCCTAAACCTTAAATTAAATTTAAATATTACATAACTAAAATTAATTTAACTTATATTAAAATTGATTCATTCATTTTGAAATAGATTCATTCATTCAATTTACATATATAAATTGAATGTCAATAAGGTACCGAATCATAACTAAGATATTAAACTCTAAGTTCAAAATTCTTATAATACACAAGGTACTAAAATGAAATTATTCATTTATTAAATTTAAATATATAAATTGAATTGAAATATAATATAAGTTGCTTAAATTAAATGGTATATAAAGTACTAAATATAAACCTAAATTGAGTTTGAATATTACACAAGTTGCAAGCAATAACATAATAATAATAAAAAAATTATTTTCATTTGATATACAAAACCTATTTCCAAATTAGTGCAGTTTTAAGGTTCTCTCCAGATACTATATCTCTCTTCTCTTCATTTTCAACGCAAAATCAAATTCAGGATAAATGTTTGAAGTTTTCAACTGAAAATCATACTGTATGATAAACTAATGGAGATCCAAATGCATATTTTCAAATTAAATGGCAGAGGGACACTACTAATTACAACTAAATCTTACACTATTTTATCCCCTTTTACCGATCCAATGTTCCCAATTTTCTCTCTAAATCCAGTTAATAAGTATTTAATTTCAAAACTCTGAGCCTAAAATTAGATCTAAGCACAAACTCAGATTAAAGCACAAAAAAATCTCAGTAGCTCTCTTGCATAATAATCCCCCTACCACATGTATACTAATCAAGGGTGCAAAGGTGAAAATCGCTTGACGAAGATATTCAGACTCCTAACACGTAGCTGTCTAAAGACTGTCTAGGCGAATAATTATATTTTTATTTTTTTACTGTTTAAATCAAACCTATGTTCTTATTCCTAAATCAAGCCAATTTTTAAAATAAAACAACTCACCCACATAAATAATTCTAAAATAAAACAACTCACCCACATAAATAATTAATTAGTACACCCACTAATTCTAATTATTCCACCTTTTTTTTTCCTCGCTTATTAAATTCTGATATATCAAGAGGCAGAGAATTTTATAAAAAATGGCTAACCAAATTACACTAAAAATGGTGGATACATAAAATTAAATTGTACGGAGTATATAAAGTACTAAAATTAAATTGTACATAAATTAAATTATGTATACTAAAATTGTGGATACTAAAATATTTGAGAGGAGCAAGCCATTTCTGTCAATTTCTCTCCCCCAATTCTGCAGATGTGACATTTCTAGCTTGGTAGAGGAGGTGACATGCATGTCCGGCTCTTCAAAATTGGGTTTTGTGTGTAATTGCAATACAAATGAAGGGCACAAATGATATTTCTCCAATACTTTTGTGTGTAATTGCAATACAAAATATCTCATGTGTGTAATTGCTATACTTTCTCAAACCTCGTACCCTATTGGAAAAAATCTCTTAAAAACTATATATTCAAATCTAAATTTTTTTTAAAATAAATTTGGAAATATTTTTGGAATGGTTTTTTTAATCACCGAAATTATATAATTTTTTGAAAACGATTTTTAGTTTCTCAAAACAACTTAAAAAAAAAATCGTATTTAATTATTATATATATATATATATATATTCTAAATAATTTTATGATTTATTTAATATAATTTTATTAACTAAACATTCATTGATTAATTTTGTGAGGAATGAAATATTTTTTATTTTAGTTTTTGTGAATCTCCATGGAAGAGATAAGATTTGTGATATAAAATAGGGATAATTTAAAAATAAAAAATAAAAAATATATTACTAAAATTAAGATGGACTAAAATAAATTGAAATTAAATTAAATTAAATTAACGTAATTGAAATTAAATTTACATTTATTTATTAAAATTAAGATTGATTAAAATTAATTGAGATTAACTAAAATTAATTAAATTGATTTAAATAAAAAGATGAGGTTGTTTAGAGTTGAAAGAAAGAAGAAGAAGAATAAGAAGAAAACTTTGAAATTAAGCAATAACAAATAAGAAGGGAAGACTCTATTTAAATACAAACATTTAAACTTGTTTGGTGTAATTATTTTTGGGTAACACTTGCGTACCCTCGTATGCACCGTACCCTGATTTATTTTTAATTTATATTTTGCACCTGTTAATTTAATGAGTTCACCCCCAAATTATATTTTTACTACAGTTATCTGCACTCGCTCATTTTATGCGTTCACCCCCAAATAATTTTTTACTACAGTTGTCTGTACCTGCTCATTTTATGAGTTCACCCCAAAATTATTTTTTCACTATAGTTATTTGCACCCGCTCATTTTATGAGTTCACCCCCAAATCATATTTATACTACAGTTATCTACCACTCATTTTATGAGTTCACCTCCAAATCATTTCTTTTTTACAACAGTTATCTACACCCGCTCATTTTATGGGTTCACCTCCATTTTTTTTTACCACAATTATCTGCACGCGCTCATTTTATGAGTTCACCCCCCAAATATTTTTTTAAAAATAATTACATTTAAAATACTATATTATCTTTTTATTAATTTACACAAAATATAATAATAAAATCAACCCTAATGTATACATTTACAATCTTGCAGTCGAGTCATTGTCGAGTTATCGTCGATTCACCACTAAATCACCCATATTTTTAGAAAAAAAATCGTAAAAACATAATTAAAAAAATCTATCGAAATTAGGCACAGATCTTGATTTTTTTCTTCTTCTCACTTTTCAGTTTTTATTCCATACTTTTTATTTCTTCATTTTTTTTTCCTATTTTTCTTTTCATTAGTATTTTTTAAAATTTTAATACAAAATAATATTATATGTATGATTTTATTATAGTCACTAATACAATAAGTAATAACCAGTAATACCATAAACAGTAATCAGTAATATCATTAACAATAATTAGTAATATCTTTACAATAACAAATGATTACACACATCTAATTATAGTAAAATTTTATACAATAACAAATAATTCCACACATCTAATTATATTCAATAATACCAGAAAGAATTATCAGTAATACCATGAACAATAATTAGTAATATCATGAACATTGATCAATAATATCTTACACAATAACAAATAATTCCACAAATCTAATTATATTCAGTAATACAAAACTTAATTATCAGTAATGCCATAAACAATAATATGTAATACCATAAACAATAATAATAATCAGTAATGCCTTAAGCAATAATAAATAATTCTACACAATCAGTAATACCACAAACAATAACCAATAATACCACAATTAATAATCAATAATACCGTAATCAATAATCATTAATATTAATTCAATAGTGTTGGGAATAAAATGAACATGCCAATTAGATAAGTCAGATTACATGAACATGTTTCAGGATTGTTGGAACATGTAGCTTAAGGCTAGTTGAGAAGCTGATATATATGTTAGGCAGCTCTTAGAAGTTATAGATGCACAAATTGAGGGGGAACACATGCTTAGAAGTTTATAAAGTCTAAGTCCCCTCAAGGCTCAGTTTTGGATTGAGCTTAAGTCTGCTGATGGACAACTGTACTGATCAAGCCAGTTCAGAATAAAACAACCTATCTGAAGATCAACTAAGTGGAATAAACCATCAAGATCAAGTCTACTACAATGATCATCAAGTTCAGAAGAGTTGTCCAAGCAAGATTGTCTCAGCACATTAGAACCAGAACAAGGTTTGAACAACAAGGCCAACTATGCTGATGAGGTCAAGACCACTTATCCAATGCCATGAATGCTTTAAGATCTACTCCAAGAAGTCATGGAAAGGAAAAGAGCCAAGACATCTGAAGAGCATGCCAACACTACTGATAAACAGAACCTGCTGATCTTGATAAGCAGAGTTGACCTGGTGATAAGGAATGTTGTCCTTATCCAAGGATCAATCATCAGAAGGAATGTCCATGTTTGACCAAGTGAATCTTGAAGTCAGACATTGGGAAGAGTGCTGCAAAGTGAAGACAAAACAGTTACAACCGTTTATTTCCCAAATTAAGGACATGTCATTATCAAGAATTTGTCTTCCAGTTGCAGAGTTCAAGGAGACATTTATGGACATTTGAGACTGCCTCTCCAACGGGAAAATCCTCAATTTTGTCTATAAATACAGAAGTGTGAAGACCATTTGAAGCATCCATTATCTATCCAACTATCAAACTACTCTGAAGCTTCAAAGCTCTCTAAAGACATTCTTAGTCTTCAAAAACTTCATTTAAGCTGAACCTCATTGTATATCCATACAAAGCTTAGAGAGATATCATATCCCTATACACTGAACTTCATTGTAAAGGATATCTCATTAGTTGGAACCAAACTTCAACCTTTATACCTTTCAAGAAAGAAAGTTAGAAGGTTGTAGTAGTAGAAGTGGAAGGAACTGACTGTTGAGAGAAGAACAATTCAGTTCTGAGTTGAGAAAGGGTACTAGGACTCTAGACATCCTAGGGATCAAGGCACCAAGGAGTGGTGTGGTTGATCAAGTGCACCTTGGCACTATAAAACAAGTTAATTCCAAGAGTGAAGGAATTATCCTGTTAAATCAGGGAAAGTGGATGTAGGAGCTTGAGTCTCTGAACCACTATAAACTCTTGTGTTGATTTTCTTTCAAGTATTTAAATTCATACAACACTGTACACAAACTGAACATTTCAAGATATATACCTAAGACTGTGCAAAACAGATTTGGACAAGTTCCTTGAGACTGGATAAGTTGTTAAGGTGATTTCAGAATTTAAAGGAGTTTAAACTAAAGGGCCGACCACTAATTCCGCACTTATAACTCACTTAGATAGTCATTCAACTAAGTACTCAATAGTACTTAGTGGGTTGGTTATCTTTAAGAAGTTATACATCTTAGTAGAGTTGTCCAGGACAACCTTGCTGAAGTCATATTTGGTTAAGTTTTTAAAAGATTTGCATAGAAGTGTATTCCCCCCCCATACACTTGTTATATACTCCTTTCAGGACCAACAAGTGGTATCAGAGCAGGGGTTCAAAGACCACTGCTTCTGAAAATCCATTTTGATTTTTAAAGACACATTTTTTTTTGTGGTCACTGAACTGATCTTTATCTGAAATCTATCATATCTGTAACTAACCTATCTTGTTTTGAGATATGGCCAACAACAATGATGTTCCACATGATGCTGTTCAAGGAATCAACAGCATGGCCACTGATCCAATCAACCATATATCTCATCACAAACTGCCCATGTTCTCAATTGAGAACTATTACTTCTGGAAGATCAGAATGAAAGCTCATCTTGCATGCCTACACAATAATATGCTGAGAGTGATCACAAGAGGACCTTTTGTGTTCACTCAAATCAATCCTTGGATTACTGAAGAACAAAGAGCAGACATAAGGGAAGAAATCCCCAAGGATGAAGATGATCTCACCACTGAGGAGAAAAGAAAAGATAATCTAAATTATCTTGCAATGAACACTCTTTACCAGACTATTCCAGATGCAGTAATGGGGAGAGTCTACCACTGCACAACAGCCAAAGAAATTTGGGATACTCTTGCAGAAATGTGTGAGGGTACTGAAAAGATCAAGGAGAATAAGCTCCTAGTGGCTGTGCAAAGGTTTGAGCAATTCACTATGATGCCTGAAGAAACCATAGATAAGTTTGCTGGTAGATTCACAGATGTGATGAATGAAATCAACTCATTGGGCAAGGTATACTCCAAGAGAGAAGTTGGTCTAAAGATTCTAAGAAGCCTCACTCAAAAGTGGGATGTATACTCAGTTATGATGCAGAATACCAAAGATCTCTCTACCATGCCCATGCAACAAATCTTCTCAGAACTCAAAGCCTATGAGTTTGATTTCAACAGAAGGAAGCCTGTTGAGGAACCTTCTGTTCCAACCAAAGGGGTGGCATTCAAAGCCAAAATTGTTGAGCCTGAAATGCAGTCCACTCCTAGATCATCAAAGTCAGTCTCCAAGGCTGAAATGAAGGAAGAACTAGCCCTCATGGCTAGAAGATTTGATAAGCTTAATTCAAGGTTTGGTAGATACAAGAAATTCTACCAAGACAACAAGGTCAGGAGAAGATACAACTCTCCTGAAGCCAAGGCTGAGGACAAAAAGCCTGAAGAAAGAAGATCAGAGGATAAGTACTCTAATAGGAGAAAATCCAGTAGAGCTGAACCCTCATCATCTAAAAGGAGAGATGAACCAAAGAAAGATGATGATGAAGACCTGTGCTATAACTGCAAGAAGAAAGGGCACTTCCAGTATGACTGCCCTGAACTCAACTTTAAGGAAAGAAGAGAAAGGCAAGCTAAAAGGGACAGAGAGTTCACCAATAGAAAGGCCATGATGGCAGGTGATGAGTCTAATAGTGCTGAAAGCTTCAACTCTTCTGATGGATTGTTCTCAAACAATGAAGATGATGTGTGCAACATGGCCATAGAGGATGATGAGGCATCCTCTACTTCTAGCTCACCATCACTCCTTTCACAAAACACTAGTGAAGTCAACCTGAAGCTTTCTTTTGGAAAGTTAATGGAAGACTTTACTAGGCTACAAGAATTTCATGACAACTGTGTGAGAGAAAATGAAAGGCTTTCAATTGAACTTTCAAAACCTACTAAGACAGTAGTTGATGTCAAATCTACTGAGTTGTACCAACAAGTCTTGAGAGAACTTGATGAAGCCTCAATCAGGATAGTTGACCAACAAAAGCAGATTGATGATCAACTGCTTTCTCAGAAGAGAAAAGATTTTGAACTAAAAATTCTTCAAGCAAAATTTGAAAACCTCTCACATGAATATGATATTCTTAAATCAAGTGAAGAGAGCCTGAAATTAAAGATGTCTACTTCGAAGAAATACTCTAGAGCAATAGAGGAAATTCAAAGTTACCAAAGACCTATGGCTCAAAGAAGTGGATTAGGTTTTGATCCATTTGAATCTTCACCTTGTCTTAGTGTTGCCTCTACAAGTAACACTAAGAAAATCTTTGTTAAATTAGTGGCACAACAAGCTGAAAACGAAGTAATTCAGCCACTGAATAAAGGAAAGGGCAAACTGCATGAGATGCCCACTCAAGTGCTTCAGGGAACTAGGCCCATACCCAAGGAAAAGGCCAAAGTCCCTGAGCACAAGATGAATGTTGGTCAGCAGAGTAGACCCAATGGAAGGGCAACTCTCCTGAACAATGTTCAGAGGAGTTATCCAAGGTTTGATCAGCCTAGGCCAACTCTACTGAGGAAGCCTCAACTGAACAGACCTAAGGACAACTATCCTCAAAGGCAGAATAAAATGAGACAACCAAAACCCTTCATGCCAAAGGGCAATGGTCATAAATATGTCTTTCCTCAAAGATTTCCTCAAGTAGCACAAAGAACTCATAAGTTCAGGAGATTTGACAACTCTCCTGAAACTTACAGAGTCAACACTTTCACACACACTTTCCCAAAGACATTTAAGGGAAAGACAGTGTATGTTGATGCTAAAGGAAAACAACTTAGCCACCTTGAATCAATCAGGGTAATTAGGCAAGTTTGGGTTCCTAAAGGTACAGCTAACCTCTCAGGACCCAAAATTCAAAGGGTACATAAAGCTTGCTAATTGCAGGTACCCAAGGGCCACAAGAAGATGAGGAGTATGAGCAAAAAGTCAGCATGGTATCTTGGCAGTGGATGCTCAAGGCACATGACTGGAAACAAAGACCTCCTCACTAATTTCACTGAAAAAGAAGGCCCAAATGTCATATTTGGAGACAGCTCACAAGCTACAACAAAAGGTTATGGTACCTTGATAATTGGTAATATCAAGTTATCCAATGTATCTTATGTGGCTGGTCTCAAATATAACCTCCTAAGCATAAGTCAGTTTTGTGATAAAGGATATAATGTTGAGTTTTCTAGTGGAAAATGCTTAATCAAAGATAAAACTCAACAAACTCTACTGACTGGAACTAGCTAGGAAGGGAAATGTGTATTTTGCTGACTGGGACAAGTCTACTGATGCTGCATGTTTCATTGCTAAGAGCTCTAATGAACAAAGCTGGTTATGGCATAAAAGGCTAAACCACCTGAACTTTAAATCAATGAACAAGTTTGCTAGAAATGCATTGGTAAAAGGACTACCTAATGAGGTTTTCATTAAAGAGCATGTGTGTAAACCATGCCAAGAAGGAAAACAGATTAAAACCTCATTCAACGGGAAACCAGTCATATCTACTGAAAGGGTACTTGAATTATTGCATATGGACTTATTTGGACCAATTACCCCTGCAAGCATAAATGGTAGAAAATACACATTGGTGGTAGTAGATGACTTTTCTAGGTTCTCATGGGTAGTATTTCTTCTGAATAAGAAGGAAACACAAGTCAAACTCCCTGAACTGTTAAAGAGACTGTCTAATGAGAAAAGCCTTAATATAATCAAGATAAGATCTGACAAAGGCACTGAGTTCATAAACTCATACATCAATGAGTATTGCACACAAAATGGAATTGCCCATGAAACCTCAGCAGCTAGAACACCTCAGCAAAATGGTCTTGCATAGAGAAGGAATAGAACCTTGAAAGAAGCTGCTAGAACCCTAATTGCTGATTCAAACCTACCTAAGAGGTTTTGGGCTGAAGCCATAAACACTGCATGTTATACTCAGAATAGATGTTTGATCACTAAGGGTCAAGACAAAACCCCTTATGAACTCTGGAAAGGAAGATTGCCTAAAGTGTCGTATTTCCACATATTTGGTTGTAAGTGTTTCATCCACAACAATGGGAAAGAGCGGTTGAAAGTTTTTGACAGCAAAGCTGATGAGGGGATATTTCTTGGATACTCCCAAATCAGTAGAGCTTTCAAGGTGTACAACTGTAAAACCCTTATTGTGGAGGAAACACCAAATGTTGTGTTTGATGAATCTATTTTTGAGATCAGAAACAAAAACCTGGATACTGAAGAGATCACACAAAGAACAACCAGATTGAGCCTAAAAGACAAGGACACAGAATTCATAGATATTGTCCAAGCCAATCCTCCTGAAATATTTTCTCTGGACAACAATCCTGAAGGCAATCTACCTGAGGCAAACCCCACTAAAGGAAATGGTGAACTGAATGACCCAATATCAGTTCACACTCAGGTAACAACTACCAATGAAGAAGCAGGCCCTGCTGAGGTAGTTAATGGATCCAATATTCAAGGGGGAAACAACAATGTTGATTATGCCAATGTCCCTGACATTGAGGACAACACCCCTGAATATGATCATGAATTAGATCCTGCATTAAACTTTCCTGAATTTTATGATGCTAGTGACTCAACCTTAGTAGAGGACAACTCTACTGAAGGGATCAGAAAAAGAAGGACATGGTTATCTGACCATCCTACTGATCTGATACTTGGTGATTCAAGTATAGGAGTCAAAACTAGAAGGTTTCATGGTGAAAGTGCTTTGTTTTGCTGTTCTCTATCAGAAGAGGAACCTAGTAACATTGAGGAAGCACTTCAAGATGCAAATTGGATCACAGCAATGCAGGAAGAGTTGAACCAATTCACCAGAAATGATGTATGGGAGCTGGTGGATAGGCCTTCACATCAAGATGTTATTGGAACCAAGTGGGTGTTCAAGAACAAAAATAATGAGAATGATGTGATAGTCAGAAACAAGGCCAGATTGGTGGCCAAGGGCTATTGTCAATCAGAAGGCATTGACTATGATGAAACATTTGCACCTGTGGCAAGGCTAGAAGCAATAAGATTATTCCTAGCCTATGCAGCCCACAAGAGGTTCAAAGTGTACCAGATGGATGTCAAAAGTGCCTTCTTGAATGGAGTTTTGAAGGAGGAAGTCTATGTAGAGCAACCACCTGGTTTTGAGATTGGAAACCAAGTCTACAGATTGAAGAAAGCTCTATATGGACTCAAGCAAGCTCCAAGAGCTTGGTATGACACACTGTCACAGTTTCTCTTGGACCATGGATTCATCAAAGGAACTGTGGACAGAACTCTCTTCAGAATCACTGAAGGAGATGACATCTTGCTTGTCCAAATATATGTTGATGACATCATATTTGGATCCCCTAATGAGAAGTTGTGTGAGAAGTTCTCAAAGCTCATGCAAAGCAAGTTTGAAATGTCAATGATGGGGATGATGAACCTTTTCTTGGGTCTTCAAGTCAAGCAATCAAAAGAAGGAATTTTCATCAACCAAGCAAAGTACACCAGAGAAATGATCAAGAAATTTGGGTGTACAACTAGTAAGCCAGTAAGGATCCCTATGAACACCAATTGGAAGATGGATCCTGATGAGAGTGGTGTTCCAACCAACTCTACTGAATATAGAGGAATCATTGGTTCACTCCTCTACCTCACTGCTAGCAGACCTGCCATCACCTTTGTAGTAGGTGTTTGTGCAAGGTTTCAAGCAAATCCTAAGAAGAGCCATTTAGAGGCTGCAAAGAGGATCTTGAGGTATCTCAAAGGCACTGAAAATCTAGGCCTTTGGTACCCTACTGATGACAACATTGAGTTAACTGGCTACTCAGATGCTGATTATGGAGGCTGTAGAATTGACAGAAAGTCCACTTCAGGGACATGTTAATTCTTAGGGAACAAGCTCATATCTTGCTTCTCAAAGAAGCAGAACAAAGTGGCTACTTCCACCACTGAAGCTGAGTATGTTGCAGTTGGAAGTTGTTGTGCTCAAATCCTTTGGTTGAGACAACAACTAAGGGACTACAATGTCAACTCTGCTGAAGTGCCAATATTTTGTGACAACAATAGTGCTATTACAATATCACAAAATCCAATTTTTCACACAAGATGCAAGCATGTGGATATCAAGCATCACTTCATCAGAGACCATGTGGAGAAGAAGGACATTAAATTGGTGAAAATCCACACAGATCACCAAAAAGCTGATATTTTGACAAAACCACTTGCAGAAGCAAGATTCTTGGAACTATCAGCAAAATTGGGATTACTTGATCCAGGGAAGTTGGACAAGTAAGCCAAATGGAGTTAATTAGTCAAGGGGGAACTGAAAGTGATGTTCAGCAGACTTGGTCAAGTCTACTGAAATTCAGAAGAGATGACCTAATTTGAGCAGGACTCATGTCCATTGAAATTCAGGACACTTGTCCACAAAGTTCAGGACACTTGTCCATGTGGGGTCAGATAAGTTGTCTTGGCTATCAAACTTGGCTATCAAACCAAATATTGGTCTGATAAGCACCTATTTTGGGTAATCATTGCCTATTTTGATAATTGTCCCATTCCTTTTAAAGATATCACATTTTCAAGGATTCAATTTGTCCCCTACCCAAAAAGTCGCTTTCAATGCATTAAATGCCAAGATTTAACTCTTGTTTGCATTAAACATTTCAAGCCATGATCTATCTTGAAAACTCCCCCAGCATTTAACTAATATTAATTCCTTCCCACGTTTGAATAAAAACAGTTTTCTACTGTTTCATTGGTTATTAACCGTTGGATCAAGTCTGGCCAACTCCCCTGAAATTAATCCTGGCCGTTCAAACTTGATTTCCTCATTTGTAAACCGTTGAAATGCCTTACTACTCATTGACATACATTCCTTTTGGAATATTCACAAGTCTTAAGAAGCCCACAAGCTCATTTCTTCCCCACGCATTCAAACTTTCTTGAAACCCTAGCTTTCATCCTCTCAAAACTCTCTCAAAAACCTTACTGTTTCTTCAATGGCTCCTAAAGCTAGACCATAAATGATTGTTGATTTCACCAACAAGGATCTAGACCTTGATTTTAGATACGTCAGTCACAAAAACAACCTCACATTCGAGCCAATCCTCTCTTTTGAAAGTGAAGATCCTGAAGTTACTCCAACCCTGAGATGGTTGAGAAGGGCAGGTCTACAAAAGTTCATGCAAGAAAAGCCAGGTTCTTGCCTTGAAATCTATATGGCTGAGTTCTTTGCCTTTCTAAAGTGGAGAGGCAAACCTGAAGATGGTGAAGTGACAACTAGGTTGTCATACATAGCTGAAGGAGAAGAAGAGGAGAGATTCCACAAGGTGAAATTCTCTGAGTTGGATGTGGAAGCAGCTTTTGGATTGCCCTCTGAAGGGAGGAATCCAGAGTTCTATGGGAATGGTCATGAGCAAGAAATTGCTCAGGAATGGCTTCTTATTCCAGGGCCAATCTCCTCTACTCAACATAAGAGGACTCTCAAGCCAAAGTTCCTTAACCTATTTGAGGTAATCACCAAGAGCTTGTTGAGCAATACTGGCAGTTTGGAGCAAGTGAGTGCTCCAAGGATAAGGATAATGGCTGCAGTAATTGATGCCAGTGACAAGGGCATCAAATTTGATTGGAGAACCTTCATCCTGACTGAAATGATGAAGGAAAAGGCAAAGTTCAAGGTGAAAGCTCACAATAAGGTGGTGCTAGAGAGTAAACTCAAGTATTGCACTAGGGCAAGCATACCGGTCTCCGGTCCGACAAATTTTGGATTTCGGTCTTCCGGTCCGGTCCGGTCCAAGACCGAAATTTTCCGGTCCGGACCGGTTTGGACCGGAATTTTTTTTATTTTTATATTTTTTTACTAATGCACTCTCAATTATTTTTCAAAACCAAGTAATTGATGAAAATGTGTTGAGATCTATTACATTTTTTGCAAATATATAATTTAATAAACATATTTAATTTATTTTTAGGGTCAAAAGATCATTAATAATAATGTAAATAAAATTCACATTAACGTAATGAAGAGCAAACACTTTAATTTTCATACACAAATTCATCAATCTTGTACTTGCTCCCATAAATTTAAAAAAATTAAAAAAAAAAAGAAAAAGAAATTTCGGTCCAACCGGTCCAAACCCGGACCGAAATTTATCGGTCTGGTCCGGTCTGGACCGGATTAATTACGGTCCAGTCTCCGGTCCTTCCTTTAGCACACATTCCGGTCCCGGTCCAAATCGGTCCCGGTCCGGTCCGGTTTTGGACCGGTACACCCCTACTTCTGTTCTGGAACCCCTGAGTCCAAACTCCCTAATGAGCCCAACTCCCCTGAAACTCACATTACCCCCACAAACCAACCCATTACCCCTCTCAATCTTACAAAGAGATATTCTCCAGAAGGGAGTGCACAAAGAGGTGCAATTGATGTGCTAGCTGATCTTACTGTAGATGAGACAAGACTCCAATCTCCCCTTGACTCATCCATGCTCAACTATTCAAGATTTCTAGAAGCTGCACTCCCACTCTTCAAGCCAATCCCCCTGAACCCAGAGCTAACTCTCCCATAACCCAAAGTCCTCAGTCAAGTGAGGATGAGGAGAAGTATACTTATGAAAGTATGCTCAGAGGAGGAGCCAAAGCTACTGTGGACAGTTTGTACCCACAGCTTGCAGAATTTCCAAGAATTCAGACAATGTTTCATGATCTGAGAATGTTGGTGGAAGTCAAAGACAAAACAATCATGGAAATTACACAAGTCATCCAAGACAAAGGTGCAAATTGGCGGCAGATAGAAGAGGGCAGACTACTTCACTTTGCTGGAGTAAACAAGACCAGGATCCTCACTGGTGAGGAAGTGTTTGCAAAGTTAGTAGCTGACAAAATAGCTGAAGAAAAGGAGAGACTAGCTAAAGGGATCAAACACCCTGATAGCAGCTCCAATGATGATGATGGCAAAGATGACCCTTCAAACCCTCATAAACCCTCTCAACCCAACTCTTCTGAAACCCAACTGCTTTCAACCCCTCTCTTAACATACCATAGGAAAGGCTCTGTATCTTCAGAGGTGTTGACCAGAGCTGGTGACACAGCCAAAGACATATCTGCCAATGAAGGTTCTTCTGAACCCAAGGCACAACTTACAGATGTTGAGGCTCCTATCTTAGAAGCTGGTTTGACTAAGGCCTATTCAGTGTCAGGAGAGTTGGACACTGATCAGCCCTTAATCATTCAGGATGACTCAGTGGCTACTGAAAGAAGCACTGTGATCTCCCATCAACTGCCATCTTTGAACCCTATTGAGGGTGGAGATGTTGCAGGTCTAGGAGAAGGAGTTGAAAAGGAAAACATAGTGGAAAAACCAGAGGGAGTTGTAGATGATAGAGAGGTTGTGATCACTAGGATAGTGAGTGTACCACCAAATGAGGGTGGAATAAGTGAGGAAGGACAGGTTATTCTTGAAGTCAAATCTGAACTTCAGGAATCCCTTGAGGAGAGGATGCCTGTTCCTTTGTGTGAGGACATTAATAATGAAGGGAGTCAATAATTAGTTGAAAATGAGGAGAAGACTGCTGATGTATCAGAGTCTTATGCTAAAAATACCGAGGGTGATGAGTGTTTATTTTCTAACCCCTTTGATCTCTCTGATATTGCAGGTATCTCTTTTGACCAAATCTTTGCAGATGACCTTCTCACTAATACACACATTCAAGTGGATTCCAGCTCAGCCCAAGCTATTCTTGGTGAACAATCAGCAAAGTTGGACTCCTTGGCTCATCAAGTCCAAACTGCTCATGCTGAAACTTCAAGAGTCTTGGATGAGCAAGGTAGAACCTTGGCATCTGTTGAAATGAGGCTCACTGGTTCAGAAGATGTTGTGCTGCCCACAATAGAAGCAAGAATCAGTGGTGTAGAGTCTGGGTTGCAGACCATCTCTACTGAAGTTCAGAAAGCAAAGACCAGCATGGAATCCATCTCCAAAGAGGTCAAGAAAAAGCAGAAGCTGCTTAGAGATAATCACAACAATATTTTCAAAGCTCTTAGATTGACTGTCAAACAAGCACTTGGCAAGAAAACAGCCATTCAGAAGAAGAGAGCTGAAGAGATGAGGCTAGCAATGGTGAAGGCTGCCTTAGAAAAAAATTTCCCAAGAGGTGATGGCCAAAATTGCTGAAAGTGCAGTGGCCAACCTTATTGATCTCTTAAAGGCACACCTTGATGCATCCCTCAGAACAACCATGTAAGAGGTTGTTGAGCAGAAGATGAAGCCTTTTCTAGCTTTCCTAAGCTTGAGCAGTGATAGAATGCAAAATATACATGATGAGAATGTATATCTGCTGGAGGAGATGAAGTCCTTAAACTAAGCCCAGTCCCTCATGGCAACCACAATGAGTGAGCTGAAGCCCTAGTGCTTTGATGCTGCCAAAAAGGGGGAAAGAGAACGAGCCATGGCCAAAGGTGTCTTGAAAATTGGTGATTCAGATAAGGGCAAGGACAAGGTGCCTGAAGGCAAGGGAAAGGAACCAGCAGTATTGAACCTAGAAGAGCTTGATGAAGAAGAACAGCTAGCCATAGCCTTGATGAAGAAAGAGCAAGGCTTCAGCAGAGGCCAGGAGGAGAAGTATCAGGACTGGACAAGTCTACTGAAGGAGTCCAGACAAGAGGCCAACTTAGAAAGGCTAAAGGAAGCAAGAGGAAAACTGAAACTTTTACAGATTTTCCTAACAACCTTGATCTACCTCTTGAATTCAGGATTGAAGAAGAAGAACCTACCTCCAAAAAGGTCAAGACTACTGAAAAGGTCAAAATTGCTAAATTGACCAAAATTGCTGAAAAAGCCAAGTCTTCTGAGGATAAATCTGCTGAAGGTCCCAAAGCTACTGAAAATGTTGAAGTGCTTTTTGAAGAAGGCTTTGGACCTGAACCAAAGAAGAAGACAACAGTGCTGATCAATGATCCATCAAAGTTGTTTGTGGAAGGTTATGGCAAGAACCCTGAAACACAACAAAAGCTGGCTATGATGAGAGCCCAAGAAAAGATGGACCTGATTGAAGAAGCAAACAGAGCAAGGGATAAGAGAAGGGCTGACTTCCAGAAGCCCAGAAGAAGAAGAGCAACCTTACAACAAGATGAAGCCACAGTTGCTGATCCCAATGGACACTAAGTATCCTCACATGGATAAATGGGTCCCAATCCAGCTCAATGATACTTGGGAAGAGGCTAAAAAGGAGTTTGTCTATGACTATTATGTCATTGGCAGGTGGAATGGTGAGGATGTAAACTCCACTTTTACCAAGTTCATGATTGACTATCACAGGGAGTTATACCAGCAACTTCTTACAGCTGCTGATGTTGCAAGATTTGAACTCACAGCCCCTAAGCCAATCATTTATATGCCTCCCAAGAAGGAAGGCTTCATTGATCAGTCAAGAATCTTTCAGGAGTTCTTTGAGATCCTGAAGTTGAACAGGATGGTGCTAGGACCAAAGGGTACAAATTAAGAGGCCATGGAATTGAAGAAGAGAGTGTGGGCACAATATGAGATGGTTCCACCTCCTGAAGATAACCTCTGAATTGGCTAAGTCCTCTTGACCCTTGTGTACTAAATTGGATGAACACTGATCTTGATTTATGTCATGCTGTTATGATCCTATCTGCTGAAAGTTGCTCAAGACTACTGAAATGTTTATTTGCTCTGATGACCACCTTTTTGCTCTGATCAGTTTGTTACTTAGTCTATGATATGAAATTTCTGATGTAATATTGTTGATTCATGCTCTGATATGTTTGTTTAACTATCAACATGCCTGTAATGATCCATGATATTATGAATGATAGTTGAACATGTTTTATGAATCAAGAAACAAACAACACTATATGATCTCAACTTGCCTGACTTATCAATCTATATGCAATAAAAACAGTAAATACACTAACACATTTTCTTTCAGGAAACTTGACCTAAGTCACCCCTACTGAAGAAAAATGTAATAAGTGTAGTCAAGTCACCTTTGCATAGTTTGTATAGGTTTTGGCATCATCAAAAAGGGGGAAATTGTTGGGAATAAAATGAGTTTTGATTATGATACCAAAACCCCCTTAGACATGCCAATTAGATAAGTCAGATTACATGAAAATGTTTCAGGATTGTTGGAACATGTAGCTTAAGGATAGTTGAGAAGCTGATATGTTAGGCAACTCTTAGAAGTTATAGATGCACAAATTGAGGGGGAACACATGCTTAGAAGTTTATAAAGTCCAAGTCCCCTCAAGGCTCAGTTTTGGATTGACCTTAAGTCTGCTGATGAACAACTGTGCTGATCAAGCCAGTTCAGAATAGAACAACCTATCTGAAGATCAACTAAGTGGAATAGACCATCAAGATCAAGTCTACTACAATGATCATCAAGTTCAGAAGAGTTTTCCAAGCAAGATTGTCTCAGCACATTAGAACCAGAACAAGGTTTGAACAACAAGGCCAACTATGCTGATGAGGTCAAGACCACTTATCCAATGCCATGAATGCTTTAAGATCTACTCCAAGAAGTCATGGAAAGGAAAAGAGCCAAGACATTTGAAGAGCATGCCAACACTATTGATAAACTAAACCTGCTGATCTTGATAAGAAGAGTTGACCTAGTGATAAGGAATGTTGTCCTTATCCAAGGATCAATCATCAGAAGGAATGTCTATGTTTGACCAAGTGAATCTTGAAGTCAGACATTGGGAAGAGTGCTGCAAAGTGAAGACAAAAGAGTTACAACCGTTTATTTCCCAAATTAAGGACATGTCACTATCAAGAATCTGTCTTCCAGTTGCAGAGTTCAAGGAAGACATTTATGGACATTTGAGACTGCCTCTCCAACAGGCAAATCCTCAATTTTGTCTATAAATACAGAAGTGTGAAGACCATTTGAAGCATCCATTATCTATCCAACTATCAAACTACTCTGAAGCTTCAAAGCTCTCTAAAGACATTCTTAGTCTTCAAACACTTCATCTAAGCTGAACCTCATTGTATATCCATACAAAGCTTAGAGAGATATCCTATCCCTATACACTGAACTTCATTGTAAATGATATCTCATTAGTTGGAACCAAACTTCAACCCTTATACCTTTCAAGAAAGAAAGTTAGAAGGTTGTAGTAGTAGAAGTGGAAGGAACTGACTGTTGAGAGAAGAACAGTTCAGTTCTGAGTTGAGAAAGGGTACTAGGACTCTAGACATCCTAGGGATCAAGGCACCAAGGAGTGCTGTAGTTGATCAAGTGCACCTTGGCACTATAAAACAAGTTAATTCTAAGAGTGAAGGAATTATCCTGTTAAATCAGGGAAAGTGGATGTAGGAGCTTGAGTCTCTAAACCACTATAAACTCTTGTGTTGATTTACTTTCAAGTATTTACATTCATACAACACTGCACACAAACTGAACATTTCAAGATATATACCTAAAACTGTGCAAAACAGATTTGGACAAGTTCCCTGAGACTGGATAAGTTGTTAAGGTGATTTCAGAATTTAAAGGAGTTTAAACTAAAGGGCCGACCACTAATTCCGCACTTATAACTCACTTAGATAGTCATTCAACTAAGTACTCAATAGTACTTAGTGGGTTGGTTATCTTTAAGAAGTTATACATCTCAGTAGAGTTGTCCAGGACAACCTTGCTGAAGTCACATTTGGTTAAGTTTTTAAAAGATTTGCATACAAGTGTATTCCCCCCTCCCCCCTCATACACTTGTTATATACTCCTTTCAGGACCAACAAATAGTGCATTAACAGTAATACCACAATCAATAACTAGTAATACAAGTACCACTAACAATAATACCATAAAAAAGTGGAAGGAGTACTGATCGAGGTGTACTGAAGAAAATAGGGGGTGCACATAACCAAGTCCAATTGAACGGTCCTCCGCCGAGCCGCCGTCAGCCGGAGGAAGAGACTGTGCAGGAGCAAGGTGAAGAAGACGAAGCAATGTAGCTTCGATTTGGGCAAAGATGAACGACGAGAGCGAGGCGGCGTCGATTCGATTGTTGTAGGCGAGCGTCATTGATGCCGGGGAAGCTCATGGATCCCGAACACAAGGGAGATTGATGGAAGCAGTCGCGTCGGTGGTCGAAATGAGTAGAGGTTTTCGGCCGCCATGGATCGTGGCCGAGATGGAAGATGATGTCAATTGTCATGGAAGTGAAGAATCGCCATTGCGATTTGAGGAGGGTTCTCGGGCTTCAATGGCCGGGACGGAAGCGCCATCGTCGCCGTCGAGGGGGTGGTCGGACATAGTGGTGGCTAGGTCACCCGCCGAACGACATGGATTTTCGGTAGGTCCTACATATAATATTATTTTGTATTAAAATTTAAAAAATACACATGAAAAAAATGGAAACGAAAGGCAGAAAAATAAAAAAAGTAAAAGGAAAAAAATGAATAAATAAAAAATTTGAAAAATAAACTGAAAATGGGAAGAAATAAAGGAAAAGGGAAGGGGGAAGAAAAATTAAAAAGAAAAAAATCGAGATTTGTGGCTAATTTCGATAGTTTTTTATTAATTATATGTTTACGATTTTTTTTAAATATGGGTGAGTTGGTGGTGAATCGACGGTAACTCGACAATGACTCGACTGCATATTGTAAATATATAAATTAGAGTTTATTTTATTATATTTTGTGCAAATTAATAAAATGATAATATAGTTTTTTAAATGTGATTATTTTTAAAAAAATATTTTGGGGTGAACTCATAAAATGAGTGGGTGTAGATAATCGTCGTAAAACAATAATTTGGGGGTGAACTCATAAAATAAGTGGGTGTAGATAAATGTGGTAAAAAAATGATTTGGAGGTGAACTCATTATATGAGCGAGTGCAAATAATAATAGTAAAAAATAATTTGGGGGTACGGAAGAATTTGGGAGAAAGAATATAATGAATTAATTGATGAATTAAAATTAAAAATTAAAAAAAAAATTAAAATTGAAGTATGCACCGTCCACGCGAGTGCATACAAGTATTTGGCATTATTTGTTACGTTGAACAAATAAAAAGAGAGAGAAAGGAGTGTCAGATTCTAATATTTAATTCAAAAATAATAATTCAGAAATATATTTGAACTAAGGGTATTTTAGGCATTTTATCATAACTTAAAATAAAAATTGACTAAAATACTCTTATCTGGATATCCAGAATCTGGATGTTTAGCACCACCCTTCATTATTTACAGTTTGCACGCACGTAGTTTAATATGAGAGTTATTTATTACTCTCTCTGTCCCATGTTAACTTGCAACTCTCTTTTTAGACATCTCAACCCTTCAAGGTAAACAATAATGTTATTACTCCCTCCATCCACTAAATTTAGTCTCATTGGCGTGGGGCACATATTTTAAGGAAAAGGTTGATAAAGTTGGTAAAATAAGGGTACTGTACGCACTACAAAAAATCGCCCATGTAAAGAGGGTAAGGGCGAGGGAGTCACCCTCTTGAAATGGATTGGCGACAGTATAGACGAGGGGGACTCCCTATCGCCGAAGTTCTCCTTGCTAGTTTATTGGCGAGAGCACCGTCGCTTAATTAAGAGAGCACCACCACACTCGCCAATTAAAGAGGGCGCGTGTCGTCGCCTATTTGCGAGAGCGTGTCCTGTCGCCTAGTCGCGAGGGCCTTCACCCTTGCGAGAGAGTTGGGCCACTCGCCAACCTCTAAGGCCACATATCAAGCCCCTCACCACCAAGCCACCATTAATGGCCCATTTATTCAGCATTTGCGCGCATGCGAGATCGAACTCGCGACCTCCTGGTCTTGAAGTGCTTTAGGCGCCCCTTGTGTGCCGGTTAGACTAAGAGCTTTAATCGTCATATTTTAAATGCAATATATATATATATATATATATATATATATATATCTTATAATTTCTGTTTTTCTTCTTTAACTCAATTAATTTAATAAATTATCTACTTATGTATTAACTCAATTAATTTAATAAATTACTTATGTATTAACTCAATTAACTCAATTAATTTAATAAATTACTTACTTATGTTACAAATTAATTGTTTTATATACGGTGGTTTCCTTTTTTTTTTAATAAATTACTCAATTTAATCATTCTCATCTTCACTTCAATATTAATTACACACAATCAATATGAATTAAAATCATTAAAATCATTCTCCAATTAAAATAATTTCACACTCTACATTAAAATAAATCATTCTCAAGTTCACTTCAATTCAAATAGCATCACACGTACACAACATTAAAAATAAATCATTCGCAACTTCAATTTAAAATAAACAAAACAACATAACTTAAAATGTATCAATCATCACCACCATTACCACCAGCATTGTCATCCTGACCATGATCATCACCCATATCACCCTGAACATTACCCGACCCCCCTCTGAACTGGCTCATAATTGATGCCATGTGTAGCGCAAACTCTGGATGTAAGCGCTCCTCCGTCTAAGTGATGGATTGTTGCAGTTCTAGGCGTAAGAGACGCTCTCTCTCCTGATTAGCCCTCCCCTCTTCCAAAAGAGCATTCTCGGTGTCGGCATGACTGTATCGTCCAAACGCCGTACCAGAAGATGTCTCACCAGGACCAGAGGTGACACGTCTGTTCTGGCCTAGTTGCCCAAGACCGTTCACGCGACCGTGGGATCTTCCAACTTTCTTCACAAACAACTCAGACATGTCCGGTGTGGGTGGGGTCTGGCTTGAACCATCATTTGAAGGATCATCTGACGGCTGGGTGAGATGTGACAATTCCTCTTGCACCTGATCCTATACGTGCATATTTAAAATTTGGTTAACATACACGTCAATACAATTAAATATTATATTTAATTTATATGTATACACCTACCAAAATTTCACCTATATGACTGTATATGTACGTTCCGTTATTGTAACGGTGGTAATATTCGACAATCTCCCAATCGTAAGCGGGTTGTCCCATCTTCTGCTCCTGTATTTTGAATTGAAGAAACATACAAATAAAATGAACTCAAATTAATTATAATTGAACATGAATACTTACAATCTGTCAGGCAACCTCGGCTGCCCCACGAGATCCCTCTTTATGTCTAGCATAACCGGTACCCGGACCTCCAGGCTCTGATAGTTTTCTTCTGACACTGCTCGCTCTTCTTAATTGTTTCAGGATCATTCCAGTGGCGAACCAAGTGGTTCCAGACATCGTTTTCCCACCTCGGCTTCTTCTTATCCCACTTAGTCTTGTAGTGGTTCACTAATGCAATATCACTGTATCGATTGGCTGCTCTGTCAAGAAAGAGCTTGTACACTAATGCAATAACAACAGTGTCAAGGTCGCACGTAACTCAGCCTACCAAAAAAAAATCGATTAATTATAACAAAATATGAATGCAAAGATATGTTACACATCATTAAATTATACCTGGAAGGTATCCCACCACCGTAGAAGCCTAGCTTCTGATACCTTGGCAAATGTGTGTGTGCCAAACTCCATATTCATGTACATTATATGTCTGATGGTGCTCGAGATTAGATGCGAAGGCATCAACCTGTTACACGTAATTAATAATGAAAATTAATAATTATGTACTTAATTATATAGACGTCTAAATAATGAAAATTAATAAATATGTTATACTTACGCTCTGATTCGGTTGTAAATTGCATAAGATTTCATGTGTTTTAGTGAGAAACTTTGAGTGTTTTGCATGCATTTTCACATTTATATGCTTGATTTGATTGAGAAAGGTGTTTGAGCTCGTTTTGTAGAAATACGAGGTGAATTGGGCATTGAAATTGCAAAAATGAGTGCACAACCTTCACTGGCAATCACGCAAGGTGAGGGAACGAGGCTCGGGAACATTCACGAAGAGTTTGAGAAGAATCGGGACGGAAAACGGATGAAGAGGATGGGCCGGAAGGCCACCCGGCCGGGCCACTTTTGGCCTATGGTCGGGCGGCCATTTTTGGGCAAATACGAAGTTATAGCCCGGTCGGGCCGCATCTGTCCAACACTTCGCGCGCCTATCATTCGCCCGGTCGGGTGGCTCCTTTTTCGGTGCTTTTTACCAAAATTCCCCAATTTCGAGGGACTAAAATGCAATTTTCGTCTTGGGACTTCTCACAACATATAAAAGGGGCCCTTATTCAGATTTTGAGGAGTTGGACAACTTTAGAGAGCTTTCTACACACACTTCACACATAGTCATAGGTGTTCTTCACTTTTTGTCATTGTAATTCAATAGTTTAACAAGATAATGTTTAAAACTTCGATTCAAGTTACGATTATCGTCGGGCTTTGTTGCTTTCATCTATTTGTAGTTACAATTCATCCATCAAGGTGATATCTCTTTACTTTGCAATTCAATTTGGTATTTTCCTAAATTCTCCATCCTATTGCTATTTTGTTATGGATTTGATGTTTATTGTTGTTTTAGCCATGGATTCTTATCTTAAAACCATGGGCTAAGCTTTAATTGCCTAGGGTGTGGAAGTTTTGGTGGTGATTGGTGTAATTATGGATTAATTATTGAATTAACCTAGGTTTTGGGTGTTTAGGTTTCTAGTGTTGTGATTTTCATGATTCAATTGATTAATTCACCCTATCAGCTAGCATTGTTGGTTGTGTCAACTACACCGACCATATTGGGTTGCATGATTAAGAGTGTGGGTGTGAGCTTGGATTAATTTATTAGAATTCACATAATAATTGGCTTAACCGACCGGAGGTTGATTGCTTAGATCAACAACACTAGACACTAATCGATTAGAGGTCGTTTATTCGATTAGTGATCGTGTTGAACATGTTTATGAGACACTATCTTAGGAGTTTATGGTATTGATTAGATCCTATAATTGCTAATTAATGCACGTGTTCACCTAAGCCTCACGAGGGATTGGTCTACACACATGAGTGATGGTCTATTTAGCTCAATCCAAAGCCTTAGGTTTAATTTTTGTAATTGGTTCGCATACTTGCTCATATACAACGATCCCATACGCTTTTTGGTGAGTTTTTTGTGTGTCAAAATACGTGCGAAATACGAAAAATTCACGCTCCACGATAGATCCAAAGTACAATACGACTCTCGGGTGCATCTGTCGCCTGGCTGGCCCCTGTCTCGACAGACAAACGTCCGATTGGGTCTGGTATCGGTGGAGGGGGTGGATCCTGCAACGGTGGATACATATGCAGCATCTAGGGAACATGTGTGTAGTATGGATAATGGGTCGATCCCTGCATCTGGGGCATCTGAATGACCCCAATCATATCTGGAAAATAGAAAGTCGTATGCTATGGTATAGGTACATGCGGCGTCTCACCCACTGGTGTACTGGTAGAGGATTGCCTTCTTCTACCTCTACCAGCAGAACCCTGACCACCAGAACCATGTCCATGACCACTATGTCCACTCATCTGTAAAATTAACATAAAGTGTTGTTAAAATAACATATACGAACACTCAAACGATTAATTAACACTGCAATATAATAAATTAATAAATATCTGGAAAATAAATTAACATTCTTGCTATAATAGTAGACTTGTCATTAACATTACGAACACTCAAACTGAATCATTAACATTCCTGATATAATAGCGTATATGAACACTCTAGTCTTCTTCTTCTTCATCATCTTCGTCTTCTTCTTCTTCGTCATCTTCTTCTTGTTCTAGTTCTTCTTTGTCTTCTGCCACGTCCATCAGTGTACCGGTGTTATCAGTTAATATGAAAGGATCATCATCTACTTGCACAATCATTTGATGCTCTTTGCTTTCCTCTTGGAACGCGGGAACTTCTTCTTCACTATCATTAGTGGATGACTGTTGTGCGTCCAAGAAGGATCTCAATTTGATTTTGCATACAATTATCCGATCAGTACAGGGTCCAGGGTACAAACAATATTAGACTTAGGTGGCTTAACTTGCTAGTACGAATAGATCGAACCGACCGTATCGTCGCCTCTGATGAATGTCCACAAACTTGTAGTTAGGATGAATTTTTACCCCATTGACTGAGTTATCAAACCACTGACACTTGAACAAAACCATTTTCTTCTCGTGGTACCCCTGGTAGTCCAATTAGACTGCTTCCTCGTGATTCCCGTAGAAATCATCCTCATATGCATCATAGTTTTTTCCCTTGATACAAATCCCACTATTTGATGTTGCTCTAGATTCACCATAAGCCATAGTGTGAAATTTGTACCCGTTCACGTAATACCTTAAGTACGTAAGAACTTGACTAGACGGACAGGCATAAAGATTGCATATAAACCTATTCTCGATGCGATTCATCTTCACCAATATAAGTCAAATTTATGTGAGAATCACTTTATTGCTATTAAATATATTCTAAAAAAATTGTTTAATTAATATGACTTACAATTTGTTCAAACCACGAACCAAATTCATTTTGTAGCCTAGTGTCCGATGCAGCAGCCGAGAGATTTGGTTGAACAACTTGAAGTTGCTACATGAATAGCCTACATACGAATTTTGATTAATAAGACATCTCAAAACTAATCAAGTATTGGATTTAAATATACTCTGGCCAGATTCACTTACTGAACATACGACTGCACCTCATCACAATTCAACAACACGTACGTATAAGAAACTTTATTCTCCTCGTCCAAAATCCATCTCCTCTTTGATTTCCCAAATCGTTTGCTATGCAACTTAAATATGGAAAATGTATCATCCACATATTGTTGTACATCTCCAGTACCATCGTAATTACGAGGTAAATTGTGTATCTTCGTCATAACATGGTCATCAAAATAATGAGAACAAAACATTGACGCCTCTCTAGTTAAATATGCATTTTAAATCGAAGCTTCAACACGTGCTTTGTTACGCACACTTAGTTTCATGGTGCGAAGATACCTATAATTAGAATTTAAGGATCGTGAATTAAGATAATAAAATAATTGAATATGTTCATAAAGTTAATATTCCTTAAAATACCTCTCGTATGGAATAAATTGAATATGTACTGGACCAGCAACTTTTGTTTCATATGCAAGGTGCACACGTAGATGTTCCATGGAGTAAAAGAAGTTGGGTGGAAAGATACGTTCCAACTTGCACAATATTATTGGGATATCTATTTCCAACCGAGTAATGTTGTCAATTGTTATGGTCGTAAAAGTTAAGTCCTTGAAAGATAGACTAAGCTCAGTGATTGCTTTCCACACATCAAGCGGCAGAATATTACGAAAAGCAATCGGTAGTAGTCTCTGCATAAACACGTGACAATCATGACTCTTCATCCCATACAATTTCATCTTTGTCCAGTCAATACATGGACACATGTTAGACACACTTATACACTTACAGATAACATCTTTATCCTACTTATCAAGCGCATAACAAGCCTTGGGATACTTTCATGTACGTGGACATTTCTTGAGAGAGGGACGACGACAATATTCATTAAACTCATCTCTTGATTTTGATGTATCCTTTGTTTTCCCCTCCACATTCATCACTGTGTTGAACACGTTATCGAACATATTTTTCTCAATGTGTATCGTGTCAAAATTGTGTCGGACCAACAATGGACTCCAGTACGGGAAATCCCAAAAAATGCGTTTTTTTCTTCCACCCTCCGTCAATATTTTGTTGTGGGCCTCAACACCTTCCTCTTTAACTTTTCTAAGTCTCAAATGATCAATTTCATGTAGGAGACTCGCACCTGTTCGAATAGGCGGTGGATTATCTGTGACTGCTACTCTAGCCCTGAATGCAATCTTGTTCTTTCGCCATGTATGATTAGGTGGTAAGAACTTTCGGTGGTTGTCAAACCACGATTGCTTTCGACTGAGCCTCAAAGAGAATGAATAAGTGTACTCCCCACAATATGGACAAGTAAGCCTTCCGGCTGTAGTCCAACCAGACAACATTGAGTATGCTGGAAAGTCGCTAATGATCCAAATAAGTGCAGCTCACATAAAAAAGTTTTGCTTTCTAGAGACGTCGTACGTTTGCACCACATTTTCCCATAAAAATCTCAAATCAGCTATCAGAGGTTGTAAAAACACATCAAACTTGTCCTTAGGAATTTTTAGCCCGGGCACAAGAATAGAAAGGAACATGAACTGATCCTTCATGCACAACCACGGGGGTAGACTATAGGAGTAAGTATCACTGGCCATGACGAATATTGTTTCCCCTCCATTCGAAATGGCTGAAAATCGTCTGTGCTCAAGCCCAACCTAACATTCCTAATCTTAGATGCAAAATCAGGGTACAAACGATCCAAATGTTTCCAAGCCAACGAGTTTGCAGGGTGACGCATAACACCAGAATCGTCAGAAGCACACGAGGCATGCCATGTCATCTCTTTCGCAGTGGCCTTGGATATATACAACCTTCGCAAGCGAGGAATTATCGGAAAATAAAACATCTCTTCAATTTGACCTTTTTTTTTCAATAGACCATCCGCATCAACCCTACTCGACTTATATCGTGGTCCACCACAAACCTTACAAAAATCTAGTTCGCTGTCTGCACCCCAATATAACATGCAGTTTTGTGCACAACAATCAATCCTTTATACCGGAAGACCCATCACACTCATCAATTGTTTGGTGTCGTTAAATTTCTTGGGAACCTTATTTTCTGAAGGAAAAATCTCACAAATCAACTCAACGACTTGATTGTATCCCCTTTCAGACAATTTGTTTTCGGTTTTAATATTCAACAATATGGAATTGAACGACAACTGCGAATGAGATTCGCAACCAGGATACAAGATTTGGTCTGATGCACGAAGCATTTCGTAGAACTGTGACGCATTCTCTTTAGGGGGTTCTTCATTATGTGCCTCCTCTTCCGCGTTGATTCCAAAATCAATGTTTGGGTCACCCATTAATTCTTCTATAATAGTGTGGTACGAACTAGGTCCCACTGGGTCAACTTCGTTTTAAGTTGACGCAAATTTACAAGTGTTTTGAAATGGATGTGGACGGTGGACCCCAATTCTCTTCACCGTTAAGGGGTTCTTCATTATGTGCCTCCTCTTCCGCGTTGATTCCAAAATCAATGTTTGGCACCCATTAATTCTTCTACAATAGTGTGGTACGAACTAGGTCCCACTGGGTCAACTTCGTTTGAAGTTGACTCAAATTCACTAGTGTTTTGAAATGGACGTGGACCCCAACTCTTTCACCGTGATAAATCCAATTATAATAATTTCGTGTAAACCCATTTCGATATAAATGAGATTTCACTTCATTAGGATCTCTATAAGTCTCATTTCGACATCTAGCTTTCGAGCTAGGACACCTAATTTTTCCTTCCCAATCGAATTCGGATTACTAGTGGCAGCTTCAATAAATTCATTTACTCCACTAATAAATTCGGTGTTCATAATCCCATATATCAATATTGGACCATACATCCAATTACAACTTGAATAATTCATGTTAATCACCTCGATCTGTTTCATATTGATTGTCAATATTTAAACATTGATTAATTTTCTAAGTTTAAATAATATATACATAAAAATTATAACATTAATTAATTCTAACAATATAATTAACACATACATGCATAACAATTAACAATTAAATTATAACAATATAATTAACACATACACGAATAATAATTAACAATTAAATTCTAACAATTAACAATTAACACATGCATAACAATTAAATTATTACACACAATTAACACATTCATAACCATTAATAATCTCAACAATCTTAATCCTAACAATATACATTACAAAACTATATATATATACACAATATATACATATATATACAATATAAACATATATATATATATAACTTTTAATTTAATCAATAAAAACGAATAAATTTACCGTAGAAATGATCCCCTCGAAGTGTATGTTAGGAATAAAATGACATATGTTTTCATTGAATACCAAAACCCCCTGAGACATGCCTAGTCACAATTGATTGTGTTCTAAAAATGTAAGAACACATAGCATAAGGCTAGATGAGAAGCTGAAATGTTTAGGCAGCTCTTAGATGATTAGATGCACAATGTGAGGGGGAACATATGCTTTGAAGATCATCTAGATCAAGTCCCCTCAAGACTCAAATTCTGGAACAATCACTAAAGTCTATTGAAGACCAAGAATGCTGATTAGGAGAGTTGTCCAGAGAAGTTGTCTCTGCACAATTAAAGCAAGAACAAAGGTTCTAAAGTTCAAAAGGCCAAGTATATTCAAATACTCTGACCAGGAGAGTTGTCCAGAGAGGATGTCTCTGTGCAAGAACAAAGGTTCTGAAGCTCAAAGGCCAAAAATGTTGATCAGGAGAGTTGTCCAGAAGAGTTGTCTCAACACAATTAGACCAGAACAAATGTTCTGATGCTTAAAAGTCAACTATGCTAAAGAGATGAAGACAACTACACCCTAAAAGACTTCATTATACCATCCTGAGATCAATTCCAAGTAAAGCAAGGGAAAGAGTCAAGTCATCTGAAGAAGAGCAAGCCAATTATGCTGATAAGCAAAGTCTACTGATAGTGATAAGCAGAGTTGTCCATTTGATAAGGAATGTTGTCCTATCATTGGATCAACCTTCAGAAGCCATGTCCAAGTCCTAACAAGTGAATCTTAAAGTCAGACATTGGGAAGAGTGCTGCAGAATGAAGACAAAGTCTTACAAGCCGTTTATTACCCAAATGAGGACATGTCACTATCAAGAATCTGTCTTCCAGTTTGAAGAACTCAAGGAAGACATTTATAGCAATTTGGGACTGCCTCTCCAACGGGCAAATCCTCAAATTTGTCTATAAATACAGAAGTGTGAAGACCATTTTGAAGCATCCATTCTACATCAAACTGAACAATTATTCTGAAGCTTCAAAAGTCCTCAAAAGACATTCTTAGTCTTGAAACACTTCTTCTAAGCTGATCTTCACTGTATATCAATACAAAGCTTAGAGAGATATCCTATCCTTATACACTGATCTTCATTGTAAAGGATATCTCATTAGTTGGAACCTTACTTCAACCCTTACCCCTTTCAAGTGAGAAAGTGAGAAGGTTGTAGTATTAGAAGTGGTAGGAGCTGACTGTTGAGAGAAGAACAGTTCAGTTCTGAGTTGAGAAGAGGGTACTAGGACTCTAGACATCCTAGGGATCAATTCACCAAGGAGTGGTGTTATTGATCAAGTGCACCTTGGCACTATAAAATAAGTTAATTCCAAGAGTGAAGGAATTATCCTGTTAAATCAGGGAAAGTGGATGTAGGAGCTTGAGTCTCTGAACCACTATAAACTCTTGTGTTGATTTAATTTCAAAGTACTTTCATACATTCAACACTGCACACAAAACTGATCTTCAAAAGAACATATACTCAAAGACTGTGCAAAACTGTATTGGACAAGTTCCCTGAAAAGTGGACTATATTGCTTAAGTGATTTCAGAACTTAAAGGAGTTTAAACTAAAGGGCCAACCACTAATTCCGCACATATAACTCCCCTAGATAGTTATTCAACTACGTACTCAATAGTACTTAGTAGTCTGATTATCTTAGAAGAGTTAATCTCTTCAGCAGAGTTGTCCAAGACAAACTTGCTGAACTCTGGTTTGATCAAAGTTGAAAAGAATTTGCATACAAGTGTATTCCCCCCCCCCCATACACTTGTTATATACTCCTTTCAGGACCAACAGTGTAGAACACTAATATCCAAAAATTTGTCTCGATCTGTACCTTCGGCAGCGACGGTGGCGTACGTGATGGAGGTAGGGGCGCCGACTTGTGTATGTTTGGGGGTGTTCATAGTAAAATGGGGAAAGGGGAAGGGGAGGGTTATTTTAGTTGGGAAGTGTGCAAGGGTTTGAACGAGGGCCCCACTGCTCTAGGGATGGCAATGGATCGGGTCGGGTACCTATATACCTGGACCTGACCCGTTTCAATACGGATTCGGGTCGGGCCGACCCGTTCGGGTCACGTCGTGGGCCGGGGAAAATCTGGGCGACCCGTTATAAATTTTTAAAAATATTTTTAAATAATTAATAATATTTTTTTTTCAAATATATAATAAAAAAATTAGATTTGTATTGAAAAATAAATAAAATAGTTTTAGGAGCATGTTTATAAATTTATTTTCACATAATAAAGAGGTTAATATTGATATAAATTTTTAGATGAAATATTTGATATTATATTTTATCAATTTATATTAACCTAAAAAATATATATGAACATGAATTATTGTTATATACTCCCTCCGTCCATGAAAAGTAGTCCCATTAGCCTTATATTCTTTGTCCACCAAATGTAGTCCCATACACTTTATGAAAACTATCACCCTTCAACCATCACTTAATTACTCAATTTGCCATCAACTTTATTCACAAACAATCACTTTATTCACAATGGACCCCACAATACCCTATAATTCCCTTACTTTATCTACCTTTTTCTTAAAACTTGTGCCCACCCTACATGGGACTACTTTTGGTGGATGGAGGGAGTATATGTTATACTCTGTATGTATTAATAAACATGTTATATGTAAAATATTGAAGATATATTATATTTATATGTATAATATATATAAAAAATAAATATAAAAATGGGTCACGGATCGAGGGTGATACCCAAACCCGCCCCATTTTAATACGGGTTCGGGTCGGGGCGGGGTGGGTTGAAATTGCCATCACTACACTGCTCTCGCCTATCAGCGAGTGGGAGCCTCGCCTATTTGCGAGTGTGACCTGGCACTCGCCAATGAGCAAGTGCGGTCTACCCCGTCGCCGTTCTTCTCGCCAATCAGCGAGTGTAATATGTTCCACTCGCCAATAAGTGAGTGTATTTCGAACCCTCTTTAATTTTGTCTTTATTTGCACCCCTAGCTATTTCCCTCGTTAAATAGCAAGAGTTCAACCCCTCTTTAATATATTGTGGGGTCCATTGTGAATAAAGTGATTGCTTGTAAATAAAGTTGATAGCGAATTTTGTAATTAAGTGATGATTTCCATAAAGTGTATAATACTATATTTTGTAGACGTAGAATATAACACTATATTTCATAAATGGAGGGAGTGTACTAAATTAAAAATTGATGAATCTAATTGCATCATCCATTTTTTCACAAATAGATAATTTAAAATGGGACTGAGGAATATTTGTTTTACCATCATCTCCTCCAAAGTCTAAACTACTAGCTGTCGATAACTTTCCCATGTTAACTTCAGTGAATAAGTAATTGTAACGTACATAGAAATATCTAACGGGGAAATGTAACAAATCAATTTCATTGGGTGTATGGTATAGAGAATAGACTAGTTTCGCTTTTAGCTTACGTATTGGGCTTAATTTTCCCTTTTGCAATTGGGTCGGGCTATATACCCCTCCAGCTTTGTTAAGTATATTCCCCCTTCTTAATTTAATAAAAAACCTAAACTGCCCTTATACTAAAATGACCTTGATAGATACACTCCCCTCCACTTTTCAATCCTAAACTCTAACCCTAATAATTGACCTAACCCTAATTGAGGAGCCGCCCCCGCAGCTCATCTCTGACACTGGTTTGTGGACAAAAAACACTCTTGTCGACGAAAAACACTTTTGTCGACAACATATATTGAAATAAAATAAAATAAATCAAAATTTTCGACAACTTATGATCGAAAATATACACTATCGTCGATAATTATTTGTCGACGATAGTATATATTTTCGACAATAAGTTGTCTAAAAAAAATAAGGAAAGCAAAATTGTGCAACAGAGAAAAGGAAAAAAAATAAAAGGGCGGAGTGAGTGAGTGAGGTAGCGGCGGCGCTGCCGCTGCGTGAGCAGAAAAAAAAAATCTACCTTACCTAGTCGGCGGCTGCGCGCCAGGGGAGGAGAGAGCGGCGGGCGGCGCTGGGCGAGGAAGCGCTGCCGCCGCAAGCAGAAAACAAAAAATAGCTGGCATTCCCGCTAGCGACGCTGGGCGAGGGAGCGTCGCCGTCGCGAGCAGAGAAAGAAAATAGTTGGCGTTGTCACCAACATCGACAAGGGAGAGGGGGAGGGGAAGGCAGCGGGCGGTGCCGCACCAGCGGCGTGGAAAGGTGGAGATGGTGGGTGCTGATTGGAGGGGAAGGAAGAAATGAGATAAAAATAGTAAAAATATGGTTAGAGTTTCAAATGGGGGCAGTTTATCTATAATTCTTATTATATATGTAAAAGAGAATATTAGGTATTTTATGGGGAGTACATTAAACATTGTACATTTTATGGGGTGTATATATCTGGGGGTATATTTAACAAGGCTGGAGGGGTATATAGCTAGCCAAACCCTTTGCAATTTTGTAGCTCTAGTATTAATTGCGTGGTTGGGCCTTAGGCCTATTGCGACTTCTTTTTATATTTCTTTTCTTTGGGTTCGAAGTGATTTTTTTGGATTTGACTATTTACACCTCCATTTCGGGTGAGAACACTCCCCGATTGATTCACCCCCAAAATTTTTGTAGGATAGATACACCCCTTCGAATTGTCTTAAATACCCTTTTATCTTATAAAATGCCTCTACTAATTAACCGCACCTACTCAAACCCTAATTTTATGCCCTTAAAAAAAACCCTAAATTTATCTTCCTTCCCACCCCTAACCACCACTGTCGCACACGGCCAGCCTTGCCCTCTCTTCCCCTTCTTCAATTTTTTTAGTCTTTTTTCTCTCCATTTTTTCTTCCTCTCTCCACACCCCCAACTGATCCCCCCACCCACTGTCTCCAGTCGCCGCCCACCATCTTCCGCCTCTAGCCTCCAACCGTCGCCAGCCTCCCCACCCTTTTCCCCTAATTCTTTTTTTTTTCTATCTATTTTTCTCCTTTTTTTTTGTTTTAATTCTTCCTCCCTTCCCACCCACCCACCCACCCAACCCCTTGCCCTCACGTACCCACCACCCCTGCCCACAAGGCCCTCACCGCCCGCGTGGAGGGTATGCCCTTCTCTCTATCTTGACTTTTTTTTAAAAAATAAAAATTCGACACATCAGGGTCGAAAATATACATTCTCATCGACAAATTGTTGTCGACGAGAGTGTATATTTTCGACCGTGGTTTGTCAATTTTTTATTTTTTTTCAAAAATGGAGGGTCGGCCATATACGTACACTTTCGTAGACAAATTGTTGTCGACGAGAGTGTATATGGTTGACCCTGGTATGTCCAACTTTTTTTTTAAAAAAAAATTGGGATTTTTCTGAATTTTTTTATTTGGTGGTCACCGGAAATGATGGCGGCGACGACCGGAAGTGGTGATTTAGAAAAAAGGTAAAAAAAAACGACAATAAGAGAGTGAGTGCGTCCAGTACGGGGGAATGCATTTAGTATGATACATTTTAATGAAAGAGTATTTTTTATTTTTTTTGCATAATTATTATATTATTAAATGGAGTGTATTCTATATGAACTGGAGGTCATGTAAATAGTCAGCCCCATTCCTTTTACGGATTATCTATAGTCAGGAGCGCCTCCTAACAATATAAAATCAATAGAGTATTGTGTGATCCATTGTGAATAAAGTGATTTTTTGTGAAAGTTAATGACAAATTGAGTAATTAAGTGATGGTTAAAGGGGGATAGTTTCCATAAAGTGTATGGGACTACATTTACTGGACAAAGAATATAAAGCAAATGAGACTACATTTCATGTACAGAGGGAGTATAAAATAATTAATTTTTAAATAAATATATAAAATTACAAAAATATTTTTGTAATATATTTTTAAAAAATTCCAAAATTTATAAATGGATAATTTCATTTAGTAATTTAGACCTAATTCAATTTAAGTGCTTTAAATAAATTTTTATTTTATTTTACCTCTTTTTTAATTATAAATATTAACATTAAATTTATTTTATTTTTTAATAATTAAAAATCGAATCATTTTGACTCGATGGCCCGAAAATCCGTATTGGCCCGACCCAGCCCGAAAAAAAAGTGACACAACGACCCGTAAAGTATGGCCCGTATAACATGTTTGACAACAATAACTATGTTATTTTAATTTATTATTAAACATTTTAAATAATTTAAATTTAAAATGATCGAATATTGTTGTCATTTTGTATTTATTAATTTAATTTATAAATAGAGCGAAGTTATACGATTGCACATTACATAGAGAAAACGCACTATTACGATGTGCAATCATATACAAATAACGGAAAAGATTGATATTCAGATCTGGATACCCAGAATCGATTAAAAAAAATTAATTAAAAAATAATAATTTTACCAGAATATCCCCATTAGTCCTTAAAATGTGTATTAATCCAAATTTACTTAATTAACCATTATTGATTAATTGTCCTCCCCTAATTAATAATCTTACCGTAATTAATTATTTCACATAATTAATCACACACTTAACAAATAATTATCTCCTCTTTAATTTAGAGAAGGTCTGTTGTACTGTTGTACACAGTCTGCACTCGAGTCCAACTTGCAATCGAATATATAGAATAATTCAAGCATTCTTACACATACTCATATATAGTCTAGTGGTAGTACCTAGTTTGTTCTACACCAAGTATGTTATGTTCAAATCTCACTTTCAAAATTTTTTGCACTTTTTTTTTATTATTTTAGCACCTATTTTTCTATATTGTAAAAGTGCAAGTACTAATTAACAATCTCACTTTTTTATTATTTTAGCACCTGTAAAAGTGCAAGTACTAATTAACAAAGGTGTAAGATTAATAATAATAAAAGTGCAAGTCGCATTTATTTTTATTTTCGCAAATATTTTTCTCGATTATAAAAGGTGCATGTAATAACTACCATAGAATGTAATATTAAAAGTAAAAAATGTGCAAGTAGTAAGTAATAAAAAGTGTAAAAGTAATTAAAAAAATTATATAATAATATATATTGCTCTTTTATAATAAACTTAGTTACATATGACACCTATACTATGTTGCACTTTAAGTTTTTAACACCTATACTATGTTACACTTTTCACTAAATATTGTATTGCATTTTTCAGTTATACTCACTTGCACTTTTTAATAAAAACTGTGTTGCACTTTTCAGTTATATTGACTTACACTTTTTAACAATATTGTGTTGCACTTTTCAGTTATAGGCACTTACACTTTTCAGTTAGAGTGACCTACAATTTTTAGTAATATTGTGTTGCACTTTTTAGTTATATTGACTTACACTTTTCATTAATATCAATCGTGTTTCACTTTTTAGTTATATTGACTTATACTTTTAGTAAATATTGTGTTTCACTTTTCTGTTATATCGACTTACATTTTTTAGTAATATTGTGTTGCACTTTTTACTGAATAAATTTTTTTTATTAAAAGTTTAACACATTTTACTTAAAAAGATTTTAGTCACTATAAGTAAAAAGTGTAAAACATTTTTATTTAAAAATTTGAATAGTGGAACTTATTATGTTTTTGCGAATTATTTATTAATTTATTATATATAATTAATAAATTTATTTATTTAACTAGTATGACACTTGTCTAAATGGATAATGTGTATATTTGATAAATTAAAGAAAGAGTTAATTTAATATATTATGATATTTAAATAAAAAAACAAGAAAAGATTAATTTGATATATATATTATGAAATTTAAATAAAATAATAAAAAAATAGAAAATGTTGGGCTAATAGCATCATGCGGAAATTATATAAAAAAAAAAAGTGATGTGGCACTCGTATGCCGTGTCATTATTATTATGTGTTTTTTTTTCTATATATTAAAACGGTATAGAAATTCATTAAATTAGAAAGTTTAACTATTACATTAAGCAAAATATAAAGACGACAAGTAAGCATTATAAACTTCATATTAGTAATGTGGAGGATTATTCATACAGTCCCATTATTTTCAGTCACACTAAGGAAGTATTAAAATTCACACGAGCATTGGTATCGCCTTGAGGGGAACTGCCTTGTGCAATACCAATCCAAACTTCTCTGTCAGGTCCATATTTTTCGGCATCACGCCTTCTTCCAAAGTCCAATCAAAATCATTAAGCAAGGAAGCCACCATGAGATGCACCATTCTATCAGCTAATTGCAAACCAGGACAAATTCTTCTTCCTGACCCGAAAGGAATAAGCCTGAAATCTTGACCTTTGAAATCTACTATGTTATTCAAAAATCTCTCCGGCTCATACACATTTGGATTATCCCATATGCTTGCATCTCTCCCCATAGCCCAAATGTTAACAAGTATTTGTGTGTGTTGTCCGATCACACTTCTTATCTCATTCGTAGATTTAACCATCTTCTCCGTGTTCATTAGTAATTCAGTCATTGTCCATTCTACGGTGATTGAAATTGTTTGTGTTCCTGCAAAAAGTAAATCCTAACACAAAGAAAAATTAGCATATATTTTTCATTAGTAACTAAAATTATACTTAGACCCAATTAAAAACTAAAATTTAATCTCGATTAATATTGTCGAATTATATAATATATTAATAAAAAATGACAAACTTATCTTCCCAATGATTTAATATATATTTTGATCATTCTAACTCATAAGTCACAAGAAATAAAAAGAAAAAAAAAGTTCTTATAACTTTTCACCTTTTTCAAAACTTTGTTAATAAATATAAATGTGTGATTCTAGTCCCAAATTTTATATATATATCAATTTTGTAAAAGGGTTAATAGAAAGAAAGATAGAAAAAAAAAAAAAAAAACTCCCCACCTATTGAGTATTAATTATCAATTACAACATATTCATTTTTTTTCTTTGCAATTACCATCCTTTTATATTTTGTAATTTGATACAACGATACATATTTCAATAAATTTTAATTCGACGTAGCGCCTAATTAAAATTGAAAATTTACCATGTTGCGCGCGATTAGGAAAAAAATGATTTTGTGCGTTTAAGAAAAAAGAATGCAAAACCTAATGATTAGGAAAAAAATTTGCAAAACACATTAATTCACATAAGAGGTATGAAAATTGTTTTATTTTACCGAACATCTTTATTGAATTTCTTTTTCTTATAAAATTATTTAGATATTACCTTTGTGTAGAGGATAAAAGAGCTTTAAGACGGAAAACACTAAATCAATACCCATAATATTAAAGCGTAAAAATGGAGAAACTATTGAAACGAGATAAATTGAGTTGGAAATCAAAGAAAATATTGATGGATTCGCGGTGTGCAATTTATGTAAAAACGTTTTTAAAACACGTGTCTTTCATAAAAAAAATGTTATAAATATAAATACACTAATTAAAGGTGGTTTTTTTTTTTTTTTGCAATTAACCCATTATAAACCATGTAGTTCCAAAGATTCTGACAACTTTAAAATGAAATTCGTACATTTAAAAAATAATTGAGACTCTAAATTCATATATTTATCACTTTTTAGACCAATTTAAAATAAGTGAAAAAGTTGTTGTCAAAAAAAAAAAAATAAGTGAAAAAGTTACAAACGAGAAATGCTTCTATACCAAACTACCAATTCATAACATACAATAAAATATAATATTGATTCGAAGTTAATTGTTTAATTTTTGCATAATAACTGCGTCCAGTATTTAAAAATACAACTACAAATATAATTATTACTTCCTCCGTACCTATACATGGAGTACATTTCACAACAATGTATAATAATGAGTAAAGTTTTAATAAGTAATTTTGTAAACCTTTATGATTTTATGTATTAAGTAAATAATTGAGTTGTCTTGTATATATGTTTGTGCCAAAATAAATAATATATAAAAATACAATAAATATACTCTTTCCGTCCCACTATAAGTTTCCCACTTTCCTTTTATGGATGTCCCACTATAAGTTTTTCATTCCATTTTTTGCATATTATTTTCTCTCTCTCAATCACATCACTTCTACTTTATCTATTATTTTATCATACTCCATCTAATACATATCTATTATTTTCTCTCTCACCATCACATCTGAAAGAATTCCGTCTCATCTAAAAGTCCGAACTTGTAGAGAGGGTGGGAATTAATTCTTGTATATTAATTCCTAACACTCCCCCTTACTCTTGGGTTGGATTAACACCTCTTACCCTTTTTGGGGAGGAGGCCCATCGAGTGGACAATTTAAATGGGTGGAGTGCTTTCAACAGGAATCGAACCCAGATCTTTGCCCGGTTTGCTCTGATACCATGAAAGAATTTCGTCTCATCTAAAAGTCCGAACTTGTAGAGAGGGTGGGAATTAATTCTTGTATATTAATTCCTAACAACATCACTTAAACTTTATCTATTATTTTATCATATTTCTTAATTAAAACACCCAAAAGAAATGGGAAGTTTATAGCGGGACGGAGTGAGTATAATATAATACATAATATGTGACACATAATAAATATTATTCAATATATATGATGAGATTGAAGAAATTATATACGGAGTACTTTTTTTTTTTTTTTTTTTGTAATAGTTAAAAATAATTGATATGAACATTTGCAATATGAACCTTTTGATTAATTTTTTATTTTTCTTATTTCTTCATTTGGAAATTTAAAAAGTTAGTTTTTATGATTTAATGGTAATACAAGTGTGGTAAAAATTAATTTTGAATAACACTAAAAAGATATTTAAAAGGCTTTCTGGCCAAGCCTATTTACTAAAAAGGTCAGGTATAGTCTCTTAAAAAAACCTATAATAGGCTACATAAATATTATATACCAGACTCAAACTTTTTTTTAAGGGCCTGGCCCAGCCTGATCTATTTCCACCCCTACCTTTATGTTTTAAGTAAATAAATGAGCTGACTTGTATATATGTGTGCGCCAAAAATATGTGAAAGGCTATCCGAAAAGGAAAATGTGAAAAGTGTTGTCACTACAAAATATTGCCCAAAAGGCATCGGCAATTGGCAACGGCAGGCGGGCCGATGCGAAATGGCATCGGCATTTAATGGCCGATGCAAAATGGCATCGGCAGTGGGCCCCGATGCGAAATGGCATCGGCATTTAATGGCCGATGCAAAATGGTATCGGCATTTAATGGCCGATTCAAAATGGCATCGGCAGTGGGCCCCGATGCCATTTGGTAACGGCCCCCCCGATGCAAAATGGCATCGGCAGTGGGCCCGATGCCTTCCCCGTCGCCCTAAACCCTAAACCCTAAACCTCTAAAACCCTAAACCCTAAACCTCTTAACCCTAAACCCTAAACCCTAAAATTGAAAATTATGATTTTTTTTAGGGTTTAAAGTTTAGAGTTTATGATTTAGTTTAATTAATGTAGTCATTATTTTTCAATTAATTATTTTTATAACTTTAATTTTAATTTTTTTGTTATTAAAAAAATTATATATATAAATGTATGGTTTTTTTTTAATTTAATAATTATATACTGATAATAAACACGTTAATAAATAATTTTAAAAAATCTTAAAATAATTAACCTTGATTAATTAAAAAATCAAAATAATTAATCTTGATTAATTAAAAAATCAAAATAATTAGCATTGGTAATCTTGATTATGGTATCTTTGTCCTACGTTTCCTAATTTTATAGGAATATCCTTTAATTTTTTAAATTTCCATAAAATAGTGTTAATTATGTAAGTAAATATAATGATGTAGATAATGACACATCATCATTTGACTCCATAAGACCATCTCCAACCGTAGGCTATAAATAGTTTTGCTCCCTCCAACCGTACTCTATTTTGAAGTTTTGAAATAGAGTTTTGAATAGTAAACTCTATATATGAAGTTCACTATTCAAAACTCTATATTTTATATCTATTATTTTATTAATATTTACTATTCTGTATTACAATTCTATATTAATAATTTGTTAAATATAATTACAATTCTATTGTTATACTAATTTATAATATAATTTTAATTGTGTAACTTTTTTTTTTGTGTATTATTATTACCAACAAAAAAAATAACTTAAAATACAATAAAACATACATTATACTCACATGTTTCGTTTTACGTCATTATGTGTTTTGTAATTTTATATTTAAATAAAAGTAATATTTAAAAACTACAAGTTTATTTACATTTTATGATTTTGATAAAATCAACAATATTTAATTTACTAATTGAATATTTAATTGTATAAATTAATTTAAATATGAAGATAAATATATTATTTAATGATTGTAATATATTGAAAATGATTAAAATAATAAATAGAGTAAGATATAGAGTTTCATGGTTGGAGAAGGTTTTTAAAATAGAGTATGAAAAAGTGTATTTTAGAGTTTAGAGATCTTCATTTGAGAGTTTGTGGTTGGAGATGGCCTAAGGAGCCCATTATATGGGCTCAATATCATTTCTATATATATATATATATATATGTCATGCATATTTGCGTGGATTTTGATAGTTACGTGAGTATGACTTATGAATTTAGCATTACTCCTGATCAGAGTGAAACGAACATTATATATAATATACTACAACAATTAGGAAATTAATCAAGCTTATTCTCTACAATTAAAAAAAAAAAAGTATTCACTAGTACTCCGTATTAGATAAGTGTATTTTAATTGAAAATGAACTAGAGAATAATTTTATAATAGATGAAAATATTTTTAATTAAATGGATAAGTGAATTCATATTTTCAAATGGATAAGTGAAAATAATTATATATATTTAATGTTGTGAATTGAAAATTAGAATGAATTTAAATGATGTGATTATAATAAATTTAAATGTATAAGTGAAAATAATTATATTCAATGTTGTATGTAATTATAATGTTGTGAAATAAAAAATTAGAATGAATTTAAATGTTGTAAATTGAGGATTAGAATAAATTTAAATAGTGTGAATTGATACCGTAAATAAATTATTTAATTTGAAAAACATAATTTAGTTAATTTGAAAAACATAATTTAGAAATAATTATGATATGCTTTGATAAATAATTTAATAAGCAACAGTTAAAGTTAGAATGGATTGAATTAATTAAAGAATTAAAAACTCAAATTAAATTGAATATATATTAATTGCATTCACAACATGTCGACTAAAAGCTCCTAGCCTAAACGGCACACAGGGGGCGCTCAAAGGCCTTCGAGACCGCGAGGTCTCGAGTTCGAACCCCACAAATCGCGAAAATGGCCAGATTTCCGAAAAATGGGGTGGCCCGTTGGTGGCCTATCGACCTGGGTTCGAAACCCAGTTTCGGCTTTTTTAAATTTTAATAAAAAGGCATCGGCAGTGGGCCCCGATGCGAAATGGCATCGGCTGTCCCCGATGCGAAATGGCATCGGCAGTGAGCCCCGATGCCATTTGGTAACGGCGACCTGCCGATGCCATTTCGCATCGATTTTCCCCAAATCCGATGCCATTTAAATGGCATCGAGCATATTGGCATCGGCATACTGCCGATGCCTTTGCCGTTGCCTTCATCTTTGGGGACGGCAGATCCGATGCCTTCCCCAATGCCATTTCTCCATTATTTTGTAGTGTGTGGAACATATGAGTAAATTTTAAGAAAGATATTAGGAATTAATATACAATAATTAATTTCCCACCTCTCTACAACTACAAGTTGGACTTTTAAATGAGACGAAATGAATTAATATACAAGAATTAATTCCCAACCTCTCTACAAGTTTGGACTTTTAGATGAGACGAAATTATTTCATGGCCGGTATCAGAGCCATAAGGTTCACGCCCACACGTCCTGGGTTCGATTCATGCCCTGATACCATTAAATCCCATCTAAAAGTCTGAACTTGTAGGTGGGAATTGTCAAATATGGCCGGATAACCCACTGCATATTTAATTTTGGCCTTATCCCTCTTTGACCAAATTTAATTGCAATAAAAAAAATTAAAAAGTAAAAACCTAAAAGACCCTTTCTTCCTTCCTATAGAACAGATTGAAAAAACACTTTCTTCTCCCCAAAGCTTCTACTCTGCGCGCAAACACTTCTCCATCTTCTTCTTCTTCTTCGCTTCTTCATCTTCTTTCACAGATCGAAAAAACCCCTCTGTTGGTCCTGAAAGGAGTATATAACAAGTGTATGGGGGGGGGGGAATACACTTGTATGCAATTCTTTTGCTAACTTTGATCAAACCAGAGTTCAGCAAGGTTGTCTTGGACAACTCTGCTGAAGAAGATTAACTCTTCTAAGATAATCAAACTACTAAGTACTATTGAGTACTTAGTTGAATAACTATCTAGGGGAGTTATATGTGCGGAATAGTGGTTGGCCCTTTATGTTTAGACTCCTTTAATTTCTGAAATCACTTAGTCAATGCAACACAGTCCAGTTTACAGGGAACTTGTCCAAATAGGTTTTTGCACAGTCTTTGAAAGTTTATCCTTGAAAGATCAGTTTTGTGTGCAGTGTTGAATGTATGAAAGTACTTGGAATGTAAATCAACACAAGAAGTTATAGTGGTTCAGAGACTCAAGCTCCTACATCCACTTTCCCTGATTTAACAGGATAATTCCTTCACTCTTGGAATTAACTTGTTTTATAGTGCCAAGGTGCACTTGATCAAGAACACCACTCCTTGGTGAATTGATCCCTAGGATGTCTAGAGTCCTAGTACCCTCTTCTCAACTCAGAACTGAACTGTTCTTCTCTCAACAGTCAGCTCCTACCACTTCTACTACTACAACCTTCTCACTTTCACTCTTGAAAGATGTAAGGGTTGAAGTAAGGTTCCAACTAATGAGATATCCTTTACAATGAAGATCAGTGTATAAGGATAGGATATCTCTCTAAGCTTGTGTATGGATATACAATGAAGTTCAGCTTAGATGAAGTGTTTGAAGACTAAGATAGTCTTTGAAAGCTTTGAAAGCACTCTAGCTTGTAAGAACTTTGTGCTTAGTTGGATTGTGTTGAGGTGCTCTCAAATGGTCTTCACACTTCTGTATTTATAGACAAAATGGAGGATTTGCCCGTTGGAGAGGCAGCTCCAAATTGCTATAAATGTCTTCCTTGAGTTCTTCAAACTGGAAGACAGTTTCTTGATAGTGACATGTCCTCATTTGGGTAATAAACGGCTTGTAAGACTTTGTCTTCATTCTGCAGCACTTTTCCCAATGTTTGACTTCTTGTTAGGACTTGGACATGGCTTCTGAAGGTTGATCCAATGATAGGACAACATTCCTTATCAACTGGACAACTCTTCTTATCACTATCAGCAGTTTTGCTTTTCAGCAAGGTTGGCTTGCTCTTCTTCAGATGACTTGGCTCTTTCCCTTTATTTCACTCCAAGATGATCTTGGCATGTTGCATTGTATTTCTTTAGGGTATGGTTGTCTCTAATTCTTCAGCATAGTTGACCTTCAACCTTTAGAGCATCTGTTCTGAATCAATCATGCTGAGACAACTCTTCTGGACAACTCTTCTGATCAACATATTTGGTCTTTTAGCATCAGAGCACTTTTCATACAAAGTTGGCTTCTCTGGACAACTCTCCTGATCCAAAGCCTTTGAGTAGACTTGTCCTTTTGAGCTAGGTAAAGTTGTTCTTGCATATGGCTAGCTTCTTTGGACAACTCTCCTGATCAGAGCTTTTGGTTTTCCATAGAGTGTCCTTGTTCTTAAGTGATTGTTCCAGAATTTTGAGCCTTGAGGGGACTTGATCTTGATCATCTTCAAAGCATAGGTTCCCCCTCAAATTGTGCATCTAATTGTCTAAGAGCTGCCTAACATTTCAGCTTCTCATCTAGCCTATAATCTATATGTTCTAACATTCCTAGAACATACTTATCTTGGCTTAGGCATGTCTTAAGGGGTTTTGGTATTAGATCAAAACATATCTCATTTTATTCCCAACAATTTCCCCCTTTTTGATGATGCCAAAACCTACATTGTTTAAGCAAAAGTGACTTGTCTACACCTATTACATGTATCTTCAGAAGACATGACTAAGGTCAATATTCCTGAAAAGATAATGTGTTAGTGTTTTCACTGTTTTTGTTGCAAGTAGGTTTCAAGATAGGCATAGAGATATTAGTGTTTCTTGATTCAAAATAAGTTCAACTATCATTCATTCAAAGATCATTACAAGCATGTTGATAGTTGAATTTAACATATCAGAGCATGAATCAATAACACTTAAATACATCAGAGCATTTCATTTTAACAATTCAAGACAAAAATAATATTTTCAGCATCAGAGCACAGAGCTTGTATCAGAGCAATCCATAACAAACCAGAGCAAACAGATTAGCACATCACATCAGCAATCTTGATCATATTTCAGCATAGTTGATCAATCAAGAAAGGTCAGAAGACTTAGCCATTTCAAAGATCGTCCTCAGGGGGTGGCAGCATTCCATATTGTGCCCACACTCTTCTTTTCAATGCCATGGCTTCTTGGTTGGTTCCCTTAGGTCCAAGAACCATCTTGTTTAGCTTAAGGATCTCAGTGAATTCTCTCAGAATTCTTGCTTGGTCAATCCATCCTTCAAGCTTTGGAGGCATGTATATGATTGGCTTGGGAGCTGTGAGTTCAATTCTTGCAATGTCAGCAGCTGCAAGTAGTTGTTGATACAACTCTTTGTAGTATTCTAGCATGAACTCAGTGAAGGCAGAGTTTGCATCTCCTCCATTCCATCTGTCAATGACATAATAGTCATAGACAAACTCCCTTTTGGCCTCTTCCCATGTATCATTCAGCTGAATTGGTACCCATTTATCCAAGTGTGGATATTTGGTGTCCATTGGGATTAGAAGCTGAGGCTTCATCTTGCTATAAGTTGCTCTCCTCCTTCTTGGTTTCTGAAAGTTTGCTCTTCTCTCATCTCTTGCTCTGTTGGCTTCTTCCATCAGATCCATTTTCTCTTGGGCCCTCATCATGGGCAATTTCTGTTGTGTTTCAGGGTCTTTGCCATACCCTTCATGAAACAGCTTTGATGGATCAAGAGCTAGGACTGTTGTCTTCTTCTTAGGTTCAGGTCCAAATCCTTCAGCAAATAACTCTTCAATGTCTTCAGAGGACTTGGTACCTTCAGCAGAGGACTTGGTACCTTCAGCAGTTTTGCTAGATTCAGAAGATTTGTCCTTTTCAGTAGATTTGGGTTCTTCAGCAGTTTTGGCTTTCTTTGATGTAGGCTCATCATCAACAACTCTGAATTCAGGTGGAAGATCAAGGCTGTTGGGAAAGTCCGTGAATTTCTCAACTTGTCTCTTCTTTCCTTGGGCCTTCTTGATTTTTCCTCTAGTTTGGACACCTTCAGCACTCTTGTCCAAACCTGATACTTCACCACCTGGTCTTTGTTGTAACCTCATCCTCTCTTCTTGAGCTGAGGCCATAGAATTCTTCAAAGCAAGTGCTAATTGCTCTTCTTCATTCAATTCTTCCAAATTCAGAACTCCAGGCTCTTTGCCTTTTCCTTCAGCAATGTTGTCTTTCCCTTTGACTGGGCTCCCAATCACCAAGGCACCTTTTGCTCTAGCTCTTTCCCTTTCCCCCTGTTTGGCAGCATCAAAACACTGGGGCTTGAGGTCACTCATAGTTGAGGCCATCAGGGATTGGGCCTGGTTTAGGGACTTCATTTCTTCCAACAAATATACATTCTCATCATGTATATTTTGCATCTTGTCACTGCTCAAGCTAAGAAAAGCCAGAACAGGTTTCATTTTGTGTTGAACAACCTCCTCCATGGTTGCCTTAAGAGATGCATCCAATTGGGTCTTCAGAAGCTCAGTGAGGTTGGCCACTGCTCCTTCAGCAATGTTGGCCAACACTTCTTGGGAAAACTTTTCTGAGGCAGCTTTGACCATAGCTAGCCTTTGCTCTTCAGCTCTTCTCTTTTGCAGTGCAGTCTTCTTTCCAATAGCTTGTTTGACAGTTAGCCTGAGAGCTTTGACATTTGCATTGTGATTGTCTCTCAGCAGCTTTTGCTCTTTCTTGACCTCCTCTGAGATGGCTTCCATGGTTGATTTGGCATTTTGAACTTCAGTGGAGATGGTTTGGAGACCAGATTCCACACCACTGATCCTTGCCTCAAGGGTTGGTAGCACAACATCTTCAGAGCCAGTGAGCCTCATTTCTACAGATGCTAGAGTTCTAACTTGCTCATTTAATGCTCCTGAGGTTTCAGCATGAGCAGATTTGACTTGATGAGCCAAGGAGTCCAACTTCTCTGATTGCATCCCAAGTAAGGCTTGAGCTGAGCCTGAATCTACTTGGATAGGTGCATCTGTTAGGAATTCATCTGCAAAAATTTGATCAAGAGAAATACCTGCAACATCAGATAAGTCAAACAAGTTAGGAAATAAGCACTCATCACCCTCAATTTCTTTTGTATAAGACTCTGATACATCAGCAGTCTTCTTCTCATTTTCAACTAGTTCTTTTCTCCCTTCTTTAATAGTGTTCTCACTCAAGGAATCAGGCCTCCTTTCATCAAGGGATTCTTGAAGTTCAGATTTGACTTCAAGAATAACCTGTCCTTCCTCACTTATTCCACCCTCATATGGTGGTACACTCACTATCTTAGTGATGACTACCTCTCTTTCATCCTCAACTCCCTCTGATTTTTCAACTATTCTCTCCTTTTCAACTCCTTCTCCTAAACCTGCAGCATCTTCACCCTCAACAGGGTTCAAAGATGGCAGTTGTGAGGAGATCACAGTGCTTATCTCAACAGCCACTTAGTCATCCTGAATGATTAAGGGCTGATCAGTGTCCAACTCTTCTGACACTGAATAGGCCTTAATCAAACTAGCCTCTAGTACAGGAACCTCAACATCTTTAGGCTGTGCCTTGGGTTCAGAAGAACCTTCATTGGCAGATGTGTCTTTGGTTGTGTTACCACCCTTGGTCAACACCTCTGAAGATACAGAGCCTTTCCTATGATAGGTTTTAGGAGGGTTTGAAAGTCTGTTTGCTATAGAAGACTTGGGTTGAAAAGGTTCAGGGATGTTGGCTTGAGGGGTTTCAGGAGGGTTGGGATTTGAAGGGTTTGAGGGATCATCAGGGGAATCATCATCATTTGAGCTACTGTCAGGGTGTTTGATTCCCTTGGCTTTTCTTTCTTTCTCCTCCTCAATCTTATCAGCTACCAGTTTTGCAAAAATCTCCTCATCAATGAGAAATCTTGTCTTTGAAACTCCAGCAAAGTGTAGCAATCTGTTTTCCTCAATCTGCCACCAGTTTGCACCCTTATCTTGGATGACTTGTGATATCTCCATCAAGGATTTGTCTTTCACATCAACAAGCATCCTTAAATCTTGAAAGGCCTTCTGAATTCTTGGAAATTCAGCAAGTTGTGGATACAAACTGTCCACAGTAGCCTTGGCTCCTCCTCTGAGCATACTTTCATAAGTATACTCCTCCTCATCTCCACTTGAATGGGGACTTTGGGTTATAGGGGAGTTGGCTCTGGGTTCTCCTAATATGGCTTCAGGCAAATTAAGTGCAGGGATGTTGGCTTCAGAAGGGTTGGGTGCAGTAGAAGGATCTTCAGTTGCTTTTGAGAGCAATGGGTCTGAAGGGGTTTTACTCAAGGGGGTTGGCTCATTGAGTGCATGATCTAAGAGTTTTGAATAATTGAGCATGGATGAGTCAAGGGGAGACAGGAGTCTTGTCTCATCTACTGCTAAGTCAGCAAGCACATCAATGCCACTTCTTTGCACATTCCCTTCTGGAGAATATCTCTTAGTGAGATTTACAGGGGTAATGGGTTGGTTGGAAGGGGTGACATGGGTTTCAGGGGAGTTGGGCTCAAGGATCTGGGTTTCAGGGAGGTTGGCCTCTATAGGTTGACCTTCAGGGACTTTGGATTCTGGAGTTCCAGAACCAGAAGAATTAGTCCTTGACATGGATTTGGTCCTGCTTTCAGCTCTGCTTTCCCTTAGAGCCAATTGAAGAGACCTTTCCTCTTGAAGCTCCAACACCTTCTCAGTAGGCTTGGCCCTTCTCTTGCTGGCCCTACTGCTTCCACTTCCTTCCTTCTCAGGGACAACTTCCCTGATTCTCTTATCACCCTTCTTCTTTTGCCTAGTCTCATTGTACTTCCTCCTCAACTCTTCTGAGTGGTCAGAAGGCACACTCACTCCCTCTTCTGCCACTGCATCAACTTCAGCTGATGCTCCTGAAGCTTCTTTTGAGGACAATTGAGACATTTTTCTGGTTTTGACAGCCCTGGCCTTTGTTCTCTTTTTCATCTTGGGCTTCTCCTCCTCCTGTTCTTCAGCAGGCTTGGCCAGTAACATCCTTCTTTTCTCAGTTTTCTTGCTGAGCTTTCTGAATAGGATCTTTTGGGCTGGGAGGGGCTTTGCAAAGGTTTGCATCTGGGAATAGTGGGAAAACCTCTCAATCAACAAGCTTGCCCTGGTGCAATACTTGATTTTCCCTTCTAGCACCACCTTATTGTGGGTTTTCACCTTAAATTTAGCCTTCTCCTTCATCATCTCAGACATGATGAAGGTCCTCCAATCAAACTTAATGCCCTTATCACTGGCATCAATAATGGCAGCCATGATTCTGATCCTTGGGTGACTAACCTGCTCTAAGCTTCCAGTGTTGCTTAAGAGGCTCTTAGCAACTACCTCAAAAAGATTGAGAAACTCTGGCTTGAGAGTTTTCTTGTTTTGAGTTGAGGAGAGAGGGCCTGGAACTAATAACCATTCTTGGGCTATCTCATCTTCATGGCCAGTGCCATAAGTTTCTGGATTCCTTCCCTCATAAGGCAGTCCAAAAGCTCCTTCCAGATCTTCTGAGGAGAATTTTACTCTGTGGAATCTCTCCTCCTCCTCTCCTTCTGCAGTGTAAGATAATCTGGTTGATACTTCACCATCCTCAGGTTTGCCTCTCCACTTGAGGAAGGCAAAGAATTCTGCCATGTAGCTCTCCAAGCAAGAGCTTGGTCTTTCTTCCAAGAACTTTCGAAGACCAGCTCTTCTCAACCACCTCAGGGTTGGAGTAATCTCAGGATCTTCACTTTCAAAGGAGACTATTGGCTCAAAGTGAAGATTGTTTTTGTTGCTTAGGTAGGCAAAATCCAGGTCTAGATCCTTGTTAGAGAAATCAACAAGCATCTCAGGTCTAACTTTGGGGGCCATTGAAATTTGCAGAAAGAGTTTTGAGAGAGTTTGAAGAAAATTTGAGTTAGGGTTTCGAATACTTGGGGAAGAAGTGTTTGTGGGGATCTTAAGACTTGTGAATATTCTAAAAAGAATGTTTGTCAATGAGTTGGTAAGGTCTTGAGGCAATTCAAAGATGAGCAAAAATGGAAATCCAAAATGGACGGCTAGGATTGATTTCAGGGGAGTTGTCCATTTTTGATCCAATGGTCAAAAGCCAATGTAACAGTGAAATAACTGTTTTATTCTAAACGTGGGTGGTTTTTAATGTTTGTTTAAGGCTGGGGGTTTTTCGAGATAGATCATGTCCCAAAAAGTTTAATGCAAACAAGAGTTAAATCTTGGCATTTAATGCATGGAAAGTGACCTTTTGAGTGGGAGACAAATTAAATCCCAGAAAGGTGAAAACTGTATTTCAATGGGACAGATTTCGAAATAGGTATTGATCACCAAAAATAGGTGCTTATCATACCAAGATTTGGTTTGATAGCTGGGACAACTTATCTGACCCTACATGGACAAGTGTCCTGAAAGGCTGTGGACAAGTGTCCTGAATTTCAAAGGACAAGTGTCCTGAAGAAGTAAGGTCATGTTTCTGAGTTTCAGTAGACTTGACCAAGTCTGCTGAAGTTTGAGTTTGTTTCCCCCTTAATCAATGAACTTCTTTGGACTCATTTGTCCAACTTCCCTGGATCAAGAAGTCCCAACTCTGCTGATAATTCCAGGAACCTTGCCTCTGCAAGTGGCTTAGTTAGTATATCAGCTTTTTGATGGTCTGTGTGAATTTTTACTAGCTTGATATCCTTCTTCTCCACATGATCTCTAATGAAGTGGTGCTTGATGTCCACATGTTTGCATCTTGTGTGCAAGACAGGATTTTGTGATATAGCAATGGCACTATTGTTATCACAGAAAATTGGCACTTCAGTAGAGTTGACTTTGTAGTCTCTGAGTTGTTGTCTTAGCCAAAGGATTTGAGCACAACAACTTCCAGCTGCAACATATTCAGCTTCAGTGGTGGAGGTGGCTACTGTATTTTGTTTCTTGGAGAACCAAGATATGAGTTTGTTGCCCAAGAATTGACAAGTCCCTGAGGTGGACTTTCTGTCAATCCTACATCCTCCATAATCAGCATCTGAGTAGCCAGTTAGCTCAATATTGTCATCAGCAGGGTACCAAAGGCCTAGATTCTCAGTGCCTTTGAGGTACCTCAAAATCCTCTTTGCAGCCTCAAGGTGGCTTTTCTTAGGATTTGCTTGAAACCTTGCACAAACACCTACTGCAAAGGTGATGTCAGGTCTGCTGGCAGTGAGATAGAGGAGTGATCCAATGATTCCTCTATACTCAGTGGAGTTGGTTGGCACACCACTCTCATCAGGATCCATCTTCCAATTGGTGTTCATAGGGATCCTTACTGGCTTGCTAGTTGTACACCCAAACTTTTTGATCATTTCTCTGGTGTACTTAGCTTGGTTGATGAAGATTCCTTCTTTAGATTGTTTGACTTGTAGACCCAAAAAGAAATTCATCAACCCCATCATGGACATCTCAAACTTGCTTTGCATGAGCTTGGAGAATTTCTCACATAGCTTCTCATTAGGGGATCCAAAAATTATGTCATCCACATAAATTTGGACAAGCAAGATGTCCTCTCCTTCAGAGATTCTGAAGAGAGTTCTGTCCACAGTTCCCTTGGTGAATCCATGATCCAAGAGGAATTGTGACAGTGTGTCATACCAAGCCCTAGGGGCTTGCTTGAGTCCATATAGATCTTTCTTCAGTCTGTAAACTTGGTTTCCCTCTTCAAAACCTGGTGGTTGCTCCACATAGACTTCTTCTTTCAAGACTCCATTTAGAAAGGCACTCTTGACATCCATTTGGTACACTTTGAACCTCTTGTGGGCTGCATAGGCTAGAAAGAGCCTTATTGCTTCTAGCCTTGCCACAGGTGCAAATGTCTCATCATAGTCAATGCCTTCATGTTGGCAATACCCTTTTGCCACTAGTCTTGCTTTGTTTCTGACAATCATATCATTTTCATTTTTCTTGTTCTTGAACACCCACTTTGTTCCAATAACATCTTGATGTGAAGGTCTATCCACCAGCTCCCATACTTCATTTCTGGTGAATTGGTTCAGTTCTTCCTACATGGCTGTGATCCAATTGGCATCTTGAAGTGCTTCCTCAATATTATTTGGTTCTTGCTCTGACAAGAAACAACAGAAAAGAGCACTTTCACCATGAAATCTTCTTGTTTTGACTCCAATACTTGGGTCACCAAGTATTAGATCAGTAGGATGGTCAGACAACCAAGTCCTTCTTTTTCTGATCTCTTCAGTAGAGTTGTCCTCTACTGAAGGTGAGTCATTTTGATCATAGAATTCAGGAAAATTAAATGCAGGATCTAATTCAGGATCATAATCAGGGGTGTTGTCCTCAATGTCAGGGACATTGGCATTTTCAACATTTTGAGTTCCCCCTTGATTATTTGATCCATTAACTACCTCAGCAGGAACTGCTTCTTCATTGGTAGTTGTTACCTGGATGTGAACTGGGATTTGTTCATTCAGTTCACCATTTCCATCTGCAGGATTTGTCTCAGGAGGGTTGCCTTCAGGATTGTTGTCCACTGTGGGTTTTTCAGGCAGATTGGCTTGGACAACATCTATGAATTCTGTGTCTTTGTCTTTTAGGCTTAATCTGGTTGTCCTCTGTGTGATTTCCTCAGGTTCCAAATGGTCATTCCTGATCTCAAAAATAGACTCATCAAACACAACATGAGGTGTCTCTTCCACTATAAGGGTTTTCTTGTTGTAGACTCTGAAAGCTCTACTGATTTGAGAGTATCCAAGAAATATTCCCTCATCAGCTTTGCTGTCAAAGGCTTTCAACTGTTCTTTCCCATTATTGTGAATGAAACATTTACAACCAAATATATGAAAATATGACACTTTAGGCATTCTTCCTTTCCAGAGTTCATAGGGGGTTTTGCCTTGCCCCTTAGTGATCAAACATCTATTTTGAGTATGGCATGCAGTGTTTATAGCTTCAGCCCAAAACCTCTTAGGTAAATTTGAATCAACAATTAAAGTTCTAGCAGCTTCTTTTAAAGTTCTATTCCTTCTTTCTGCAACTCCATTTTGTTGGGGAGTTCTAGCTGCTGAGGTTTCATGAGCTATTCAATTAGTTGTGCAATACTCATTGATGTATGAGTTAATGAACCCAGTGCCTTTATCAGATCTTATCTTGATAATGCTAAGGCTTTTCTCATTTGACAATCTCTTGAGAAGTTCAGGTAGTTTGACTTGTGTTTCCTTCTTATTAAGGAGAAATACTACCCATGTGAACCTAGAGAAGTCATCTACTACCACTAATGTGTATTTTCTACCATTTATGCTTGAAGGGGTAATTGGTCCAAACAGATCCATATGTAGAAGTTCAAGTACCCTTTCAGTGGAGATGACTGGTTTTCCTTTGAATGAGGCTTTAATCTGTTTTCCTTCTTGACATGGCTTACACACATGTTCTTTAATGAAAACCTCATTAGGTAGTCCTTTAACTAATGCATTTCTAGCAAGTTTATTCATAGATTTGAAGTTCAGGTGGTTTAGCCTTTTGTGCCATAACCAACTTTGTTCACTAGAACTTTTAGCAATAAAACATGCAGCATCAGTAGACTTGTCCCAGTCTGCAAAATACACATTTCCCTTCCTAGTTCCAGTCAATAGTATTTGTTGAGTTTTATCCTTAATTAGACACTTTCCACTTGAGAACTCAACATTAAAGTCTTTATCACAGAATTGACTGATACTTAGGAGATTATATTTGAGACCAGCCACATAAGATACATTGGATACTTTGATGTTACCAATCATCAAAGTACCATAACCTTTTGTTGTTGCTTGTGAGCTGTCTCCAAAAGTAACATTTGGGCCTTCTTTTTCAATGAAGTCAGTGAGGAGTTCCTTGTTTCCAGTCATGTGCCTTGAGCATCCACTGTCAAGGTACCATGCTGTCTTTTTGTTCATGCTCCTCTTCTTGTGGCCCACTGGTACCTGCAATTAGATAGGTTTAGGTACCCTTTGAGTTTTGGGTCCTGAGAGGTTAGCTGTACCTTTGGGAACCCAAACTTGCCTAATAACCTTGATTGATTCAAGGTGGCTAAGTTGATTTCCTTGTGTGTCAACATACACTGTCTTTCCTTTAAATGCCTTTGGGAAAGTATGTGTGAATGTGTTAACTCTATAAGTTTCAGGAGAGTTGTCAAATCTCCTGAACTTTTGAGTTCTTTGTGCTACTTGAGGGAATCTTTGAGGAAAGGCTTTCTTTTGACCATTACCCTTTGGCATGAAGGGTTTTGGTTGTCTTATTTTATTCTGCCTTAGAGGGTAGCTTTCCTTGGGTCTATTCAGCTGAGGCTTTCTCAGATGAGTTGGCCTAGGCTGATTATACCTTGGATAATTCCTCTGAACATTGTTCAGGAGAGTTGCCCTTCCATTGGGTCTACTCTGCTGACCAACATTCCTCTTGTGTTCAGGAGCCTTGACCTTTTCCAAAGGTTTGGGTCTAGTCTCCTGAAGCACTTGAGTAGGCACATCATCTATTTTGCCCTTTCCTTTGTTTAGTGGCTGAATCACTTCATTTTCAGTTTGTGCCACTGACTTAACAAAGATTCTCTTAGTGTTACTTACAGAAGCAACACTAAGACAAGGTGAAGATTCAAATGGATCAAAACCTAATCCACTTCTTTGAGCCATCGGTCTTTGATAACTTTGAATTTCCTCTATTGCTCTAGAGGATTTGTTCAAAGCAGACATCTTTAATTTCAGGCTTTCTTCACTTAATTTAAGAATATCATATTCATGTGAGAGATTTTCAAATTTGGCATTGAGAATTTTAAGTTCAAAATCTTTTCTCTTCTGAGAGAGAAGTTGATCATCAATCTCCTTTTGTTGGTCAACTATCCTGAGATTTGCTTCCTCAAGCTCTCTCAAGATTTGTTGATACAATTCAGTAGATTTGATATCAGCAGCTACCTCAGAATTTTTGGAAAGTTCAATAGCCAATCTTTCATTTTCTTTCACACAGTTATCATGAAATTCTTGTAATCTAGTGAAATCTTCCATCAACTTTCCCAAGGAAAGTTTCAGGTTAACCTCACTAGTGTTTTGTGAGATGAATGATGGTGAACTAGAAGTAGAGGATACCTCATCATCCTCAAGAGCCATGTTGCAAACATCATCATCATCATCACTGTTGGAGAATAATCCATCAGAGGAGTTGAAACTTTCAGCACTATCAGATTCTTCACCAGCCATCATGGCTTTTCTATTGGTGAACTTTCTGTCCCTTTTTGCTTGTCTCTCTCTTCTTTCTTTAGAGCTCAATTCAGGGCAGTCATACTGGAAGTGCCCTTTCTTTTTACAGTTATAACACAGATCTTCATCATCTTCTTTCTTTGATTCTTCTCTTCTTTTTGATGATGAAGGTTCAGCTCTACTGGATCTTCTCCTATCAGAGTACTTGTCCTCTGATCTTTTCTCTTCAGGCTTTTTGACTTCAGCCTGTGTTTCAGGAGAGTTGTATCTCCTGAATTTGTTGTCCTGGTAGAATTTCTTGTATCTACCAAACCTTGAGTTCAACTTTTCAAACCTTCTAGCCATCAAGGCTAGTTCTTCCTTCATTTCTGTCTTTGAGACTGTCTTTGATGATCTGGGGGTGGGTTGCATTTCTGGTTCAGCAACTTTGGCTTTGAATGCCACTCCCTTAGTAGGATTTGAAGGTTCCTCAACAGGCTTTCTTCTATTTAGATCAAACTCATAGGCTTTGAGTTCAGAGAAGATTTGTTGCATGGGCATGGTGGAAAGATCTTTGGTGTTTTGCATCATTACAGCATAGACATCCCACTTTTGAGTGAGACTTCTCAAGATTTTCAATCCCACTTCTCTCTTGGTGTAGACCTTGCCCAATGAGTTAATTTCATTCATCACATTAGTGAATCTACCAGCAAATTTGTCAATGGACTCATCAGTTTCCATTGAAAATTGTTCAAACTTCTGCACAACAACTTGGAGCTTGTTCTCCTTGATCTTTTCAGTGCCCTCACACATTTCAGCAAGAGTATCCCAAATTTCTTTGGCTGTTGTGCAGTGGTAGACTCTTCCCATGACTGCATCTGGAATTGTTTGATAAAGGGTGTTCATTGCTAGATAATTCAGATTATCCTTCCTCTTTTCATCAGCAGTGAAGTCATCTTCATCTTTGGGAATCAGTTCCCTTATATCTGCTTTTTGCTCAGCTGTCACTCTTGGGTTAGTTTGAGTAAACACAAAAGGTCCTCTTGTGATTACTCTTAGCATATCAGTATGGAGAGATGCAAGACGAGCCCTCATTCTAATTTTCCAGAAATCATAATTGTCTATTGAGAACATGGGCAGTTTGTGATGAGAGATGTGGTTGACTGGATTTGTGGCCATGTTGTCTAATCCTTGAACAGCAGGTGGAGGAACAGCATTGTTGTTGGCCATTTCTCAAGAATAATCAGTTAGTCAACAGGTAATAGGTTTCAGATAAAGATCAGTTCAGTGACCACACAAATATGAGAGTTTTGAAAATCAAGATGGATTTTCAGAAGCAGTGGTCTTTGAACCCCTGCTCTGATACCACTTGTTGGTCCTGAAAGGAGTATATAACAAGTGTATGGGGGGGGGGGGGAATACACTTGTATGCAATTCTTTTGCTAACTTTGATCAAACCAGAGTTCAACAAGGTTGTCTTGGACAACTCTGCTGAAGAAGATTAACTCTTCTAAGATAATCAAACTACTAAGTACTATTGAGTACTTAGTTGAATAACTATCTAGGGGAGTTATATGTGCGGAATAGTGGTTGGCCCTTTATGTTTAGACTCCTTTAATTTCTGAAATCACTTAGTCAATGCAACACAGTCCAGTTTACAGGGAACTTGTCCAAATAGGTTTTTGCACAGTCTTTGAAAGTTTATCCTTGAAAGATCAGTTTTGTGTGCAGTGTTGAATGTATGAAAGTACTTGGAATGTAAATCAACACAAGAAGTTATAGTGGTTCAGAGACTCAAGCTCCTACATCCACTTTCCCTGATTTAACAGGATAATTCCTTCACTCTTGGAATTAACTTGTTTTATAGTGCCAAGGTGCACTTGATCAAGAACACCACTCCTTGGTGAATTGATCCCTAGGATGTCTAGAGTCCTAGTACCCTCTTCTCAACTCAGAACTGAACTGTTCTTCTCTCAACAGTCAGCTCCTACCACTTCTACTACTACAACCTTCTCACTTTCACTCTTGAAAGATGTAAGGGTTGAAGTAAGGTTCCAACTAATGAGATATCCTTTACAATGAAGATCAGTGTATAAGGATAGGATATCTCTCTAAGCTTGTGTATGGATATACAATTAAGTTCAGCTTAGATGAAGTGTTTGAAGACTAAGATAGTCTTTGAAAGCTTTGAAAGCACTCTAGCTTGTAAGAACTTTGGGCTTAGTTGGATTGTGTTGAGGTGCTCTCAAATGGTCTTCACACTTCTGTATTTATAGACAAAATGGAGGATTTGCCCGTTGGAGAGGCAGCTCCAAATTGCTATAAATGTCTTCCTTGAGTTCTTCAAACTGGAAGACAGTTTCTTGATAGTGACATGTCCTCATTTGGGTAATAAACGGCTTGTAAGACTTTGTCTTCATTCTGCAGCACTTTTCCCAATGTTTGACTTCTTGTTAGGACTTGGACATGGCTTCTGAAGGTTGATCCAATGATAGGACAACATTCCTTATCAACTGGACAACTCTTCTTATCACTATCAGCAGTTTTGCTTTTCAGCAAGGTTGGCTTGCTCTTCTTCAGATGACTTGGCTCTTTCCCTTTATTTCACTCCAAGATGATCTTGGCATGTTGCATTGTATTTCTTTAGGGTATGGTTGTCTCTAATTCTTCAGCATAGTTGACCTTCAACCTTTAGAGCATCTGTTCTGAATCAATCATGCTGAGACAACTCTTCTGGACAACTCTTCTGATCAGCATATTTGGTCTTTTAGCATTAGAGCACTTTTCATACAAAGTTGGCTTCTCTGGACAACTCTCCTGATCCAAAGCCTTTGAGTAGACTTGTCCTTTTGAGCTAGGTAAAGTTGTTCTTGCATATGGCTAGCTTCTTTGGACAACTCTCCTGATCAGAGCTTTTGGTTTTCCATAGAGTGTCCTTGTTCTTAAGTGATTGTTCCAGAATTTTGAGCCTTGAGGGGACTTGATCTTGATCATCTTCAAAGCATAGGTTCCCCCTCAAATTGTGCATCTAATTGTCTAAGAGCTGCCTAACATTTCAGCTTCTCATCTAGCCTATAATCTATATGTTCTAACATTCCTAGAACATACTTATCTTGGCTTAGGCATGTCTTAAGGGGTTTTGGTATTAGATCAAAACATATCTCATTTTATTCCCAACACCCTCTTTGTTAAAAGAAAAAATCCCCTCTTTCTTCTTCCCAAAGCTTCTGCGCGCAAACACTTCTCTATCTTCTTCTTCTTAGCTTCTCAAAATTTTCGTTCAGGTTGTTTAGGGTTGTGTAGGGTTGTTTATGATTGTTTACTGGGCTTGTTTGAAGTTGTTTGAGGTTGTTTAGGGTTTTTGTTTGAGGTTGTTTAGGGTTGTTTGAGGTTGTTTAGGGTTGTTTACTGGGCTTGTTTGAGGTTGTTTAGGGTTGTTTACGGTTGTTTAAGGTTGTTTAGGGTTGTTTACTGGGCTTGTTTGGGGTTGTTTAAGGTTGTTTAGGGTTGTTTAAGGTTGTTTAGGGTTGTTTACTGGGTTTGTTTAAGGTTGTTTAGGGTTGTTCGAGGTTGTTCGAGGTTGTTTAGAGTTGTTTAGGGTTGTTTACTGGACTTGTTTGAGGTTGTTTAGGGTTGTTTAGGGTTGTTTACTAGGCTTGTTTGGGGTTGTTTAGGGTTGTTTAAGGTTGTTTAGAGTTGTTTATGAGCTTGTTTGGGGTTGTTTATGGTTGTTTAGGGTTGTTTAATAGAGTTGTTTAGGGTTGGTTGTTTATTGTGCTTGTTTTTTTTTCTTTTTTCTTTTTTTTTAATTAATTAAATAAAAGAAGGCAATTTTTGTATATTTTGTATAAGTAAGGCCATTTTTGATAAGTAATAGTTTGACTAGGCTATTTCTGAAATTCCCCCGAACTTGTAGAGAGATACTATGAAATCTCATCTAAAAGTCCGAACTTGTAGAGAGATACCATGAAATCTCATCTAAAAGTCCGAACTTGTAGAGAGATATTCTTGTATATTAATTACTAATAAAAATCTTCTTATTTTATTTTTTATAATATATATAATTTTCAGAGGGAGAAAGAGGTCTCACAAATAGTAGATGTTGTATATCCTCCGAACTCAGCTCGTACTCCTCCTTTCGATCCAGAAGTGCTTCTAACATGTCACTCTTCTTCACTCTCGATTCCAATCTTTTATTAATTATATCTTCAATTATACCAAGCAATTTCCCCATATAAAACTCTGCTTCCCTCTTAATCCCTTGCGGATCCATCCTCTGGAGAACCGGAAAAAAGTCAGATAGATTTGGATTGCCTGCAATCTTCCCTACACCCTGAAGGCACTCCTTCAATTCCTGAGTGACATCCGAATCGAAGTCCGTAAAATCGACTGAAAAAAGTGTGGCCGTGATGAGATTGAGCACTACAAAAAAAGGGCGTTTTAGGGACGGATTTACCGACGGATTTTCCGTCGGCCGTTACCGACGGATTTGCCGACGGAAAGTCGGCCGTCCCCTTTTTCGGCGTCAGCATTTTTTACCGACGGATTTTTGAAATCCGTCGGAATAGCCGACGGATTTATCGAGGGAAATTCCGTCGGTATTTCGAACAACCCGTTTAACAAACCGGGTCAACATTCCGTCGGTAATTCCGTCGGAAAGAATGAATTAAAATAATTATAAAATAAATTAGAATAAATTAAAATAATTATAAAAGAAATTAATTTTTGAATAAATATTGATTTCGAAATTCACATGCCGACGGAATATCCGTCGGCATCTGACCGACGGACTATCCGTCGGCATTTTACAGAGGGAATATCCGTCAGTAAAACAAAAAATGAATAAAAAAAATATGATTTCGAAATTCACATACCGACGGAATTTCCGTCAGTAAAACAAAATATTAATAAAAAAAATATGGGTGGCCGGAGAGGCCCCGACCAGAATTTCATTTTCCGACCAGAATAATTATTAACCAAATTGTTATCAAAAAATTCATCACAGCATTGGCATAGAGTAATACAAAAAACATACTCCACTAACATAGAGTGCTTATAACTTAACTACATAACCAAAGCATCAAAACTTGTATTAGATTATGCTAAACGATTACCACTTTTTTTTAGCAGAATACGAACAATTAAGCTTCCTTTCCGAAGATTGAAGAAGAAAACAAAAATGATATATGCAACACATACAATTAGGATCCAAAATTCATATCCCAATACCCCCTACAAGATCTATAGACACATTTGATATCATTACCTCCACAAAGTTGGTAAATTTAGGATCCCGATTCACAACTAACCGATGAACCTGCAACATCAAAGTGAATAAAAACTTCAAAATTCAACCGAAACCTGAAATCGAGTTGTAAATCGAAATCACAATTAAAAATAAATCGAAATCAGAATTCATCAACCTTGTGCTTCTCGGATTGGGGCCGAAGAGTGGAGGGAGGCGAGGTGGGGGGGAATGGGGCCGAAGAGTGCAGGGAGGCGACGGTGGTGGCGGCTTCGCCGGTGGTGACGGTGCCGGCGGCGTGCCGGAGAGTGGCGAATGTTACGGTGCCGCCGTGGTGGAGGCTGTCGCAGCCGGAGGAGTGGAGGGAGGCGAGGTGGGGGGGAATGGGGCCGAAGACTGGAGGGAGGCGACGGTGGTGGCGGCTTCGCCGGTGGTGACGGTGCCGGCGGCGTGCCGGAGAGTGGCGAATGTTACGGTGCCGCCGTGGTGGAGGCTGTCGCAGCCGGAGGAGTGGAGGGAGGCGAGTTGGTGGAGGGAGGCGAGGTGGGGGGGAATGTAAAGAGGAAAGTTTGGAAAGAAAACCCTAGGTTGAGGTTTTATATAAGGGGGTTTTTTCCGTCGGCATGTACACACACCGACGGATATTCCGTCGGTAATTGTCAAAAAGTAAATACCGACGGAAAGTTAATTCCGTCAACATATTGGCGATTTTTTTTATTTTTATTTTTTAAATAATTCAATTTTTTCTATATACTTACTAAATTACCAAAATATTTTTTAAAAAAATCACAAAATTCATTTATTCCACATATATTAATATATATATTAGTTGTGACTTATATTTATAGTAAATTAAATTTTTATAATTTGTACCTAAATGATAAATAATTAATTAACTTTTATAAAATAAGAAATAAATACATTACATTAATTGAATTAATTTTCATCTTCATCGTCTTCATCCTCCTCTTCGTCCTTATCCTCCTCCTCATCATCATCATCTTCCTCATCCTCATCCTCATCCTCCTCCTCATCCTCATCTTCTTCATTCTCCTCTTCATCCTCATCTTCATCCTCTTCTTCATCCCCCTCCTCTTCACCTTCAATTTCGATTAATTGGGGATTTGCAACCGTCAAGGGTACAGAAAGATTGAAATCTCCCGTAAAGACTTCAGTTGGAGTCTCTATTTGTTCTGCTTGAAATGGAGATTCATCTTCAGTATTTTTGTCCTTTTTAGGGACTTCTACCATTGACCTTGCCTTTACTTTGCAAACAGCGTGCCATTCATAACCACGTGGAGCTCCCGGATATGTGCAGTAGTATACTTGAGATACTTGATGGGCAAATACAAATGGATCATCCCCAACATACGCCCTTTTCGAACTAACATCAACGAGCTTGTACTCCGGGTGAATTCTTGTTCTTAGATGGCCTGAATCAAACCAATGACACTTGAACAACACAACAGTCTTTGTTGGATATCCTGGATATTCTACTTCGACGACTTCCCGTAACACCCCAAAGTAATCACTTGCATCTGCATTGTAATTCGCACTGCTAACGCAGACGCCACTGTTGGTAGTTGCCTTTGTCGATGCATACCCAGACGTATGAAATCTGTAGCCCTTCACAATATAACCGTTGTAAGTCTTTACACGACGTAGTGGTCCCTTGTTGAGATCTCGTAAGAATCGACTGTCTAGAGCGTTATCCCGTCCCTATACGGCTCAATTTAAAATTAATTAAAATAAATATTAATTTATTTACGTAAAACATAATTAATTAAATGGTACTCACATAACGTTCGAACCATCGGGAAAATTCACGTTGAATACGAGCATCTATATATGCATCTGAGATGTTTGGTTCTGCTCGTCGTAGTTCTTGAGTGTACATCCTAATTCACAACATTCAAAAACTTGGTTAATATTAAATGACATAAATGAAGTGGTATTTAAATAGACGATTTATATATGAAATACTTACTCAATGTATGGCTGAACTTCATCACAATTCAACAACACATACGTTTGTGCTATTTCCGCCTCCGAGTTCGTCTCCCAATATCGTTCAGTGGGTTTTCCTATTGGCCGTCCCTTAGACTTGAATATGGAGAGCATTCCATCGACCTCTTCACTGATATCGTCAGCGGATGTACCACCGAAGTTACGTGGAGCACTTCTTAACTTTGTGTTGACGTGGTCTTCAAAGTAATAAGAACAAAACATGCCAACCTCTTCATTCAAATAAGCATTCACAATCGATGCTTCAACGTTTGCCTTTTGTTTAGCATTGCGTTTCAAGTTGTGGAGATACCTGATATACACACACACATATATATATAAAACTTATATGAATGCATGTGTAATTGTAATGAAATAAAAAAAGTAAGATTTTACCTTTCAAATGGGTACATCCACCTGTATTGCACCGGACCAAAAATTCTCGCTTCATACGCTAAGTGAACGGGTAAGTGTTCCATCGAGTTAAAGAAGCTAGGTGGAAAAATTTGTTCCAACTTACACAAAATCACTGGAATGTCTTCATCTAAACGAATCATATCATCGATCGTGATCGTTGTAGCCGTTAAATCTCTAAAAAAATAGACTTAATTCAGTGATAGCCCTCCACACATTGAGAGGAAGAAGTTCTCGGAACGCAATCGGTATCAAGCGTTGCATAAATACATGACAATCATGACTCTTCATCCTTGCAACCTTACCCGTTGTTGTGTCTACGCATCGACTCAAGTTCGACACGTAGCCGTCCGGAAAGTTCAACTCCTTTATCCACCTACACAATCTTTGTTTTTGTGGCTTATCCAGTGTGTAGCTAGCCTTTGGAAATTTACCTGTACGCTCATCCTTTTTCAACTCTGGACGGCGACAAAGAGTGTCCAAATCCTCCCGAGACTTTGGAGTGTCTTTCGTCTTGCCTTCCGTGTTCATGATTGTGTGGAACACATTGTCAAACACATTCTTTTCAATGTGCATCACATCCAAATTGTGTCGTATCAATAGTGAACTCCAGTATGGTAAGTCCCAAAAAATACTCATTTTGTTCCAACCACCCTCAATTCCTCTGTTGTGTTCCGCTGCATTTTCCTCAGTACTTTTTTTCAACCCCGTCACTTGAACCTCATATAACAACCTACGTCCTGTACGGAGAGTAAATTATAAGTGACACTAAAAGCAATAGATAAATATACGTTTAGTACTCGATTATTAAATAAATGTATAAAATACCATCTCGTAGTGGAGGTCGATTGTTTGTGACTGCTCTGTTTTTTACGAAGTTCTTCTTATTTCTTCGAAACGGGTGACCTTGAGGTAAGAACCTACGGTGATTATCGAACCATGAAACTTTTCTACTCACCGGGAGACTGAAAGCTTCAGAATTCTCCATACAATACGGACATGCTTTCTTTCCGGCCGTACTCCACCCGGACAACATACCATATGCAGGAAAGTCGCTAATGGTCCATAAAAGAGCAGCACGCATCGTGAAGTTCTGCTTTCTAAAAACATCGTATGTTTGGACTCCATTCTCCCATAAGAAGATCAAGTCTTTTATAAGAGGTTGGAGATAAACATCCAGTTTGTCCTTTGGATTCGTTGGTCCAGGCACCAATACAGTCAGAAACATTGTTTGAGGTTTCATGCACATCCACGGAGGAAGATTATATGGAGTCAGTATCACCGGCCACAAAGAATACTGCTTCCCATGCATCCCAAACGGTGCAAAACCATCAGTACACAAACCTAATCTCACATTCCTCGGTTCACAACCAAAATTTGGAAACACGTTGTCAAGATGTTTCCAGGCCTCTGAGTCTGCCGGATGTCGCATCTCCCTCGACTCAGCCGAAGAGGAATCTGTAGCATGCCACGTCATGTGTTTATGCAGTGGCACTTGATTGATATAATCTCATCAAACGGGGAATGATAGGAAGGTAGTACATCTTCTTATATGGCACTTTCTTCTTTGTCTTCTTCGATTGACCACCAGGTCCCTTTCGACGTGCCTCTTTGTACCGGGGATGGCCACACAATCTACACATATTCAGACTGCTATCTTCGTCACCCCAATATAACATGCAACCATTCACACAACAATCAATCTTCTCAACCGGCAAACCAACATTCTTCAACATTTGTTTGCTTTGATGAAACGTCGTAGGCACCTTATTATTTTGAGGACAAATTTCACTGCATAACTGTGTCACTTGCTCATATGCCCTGTTAGAAAGCTTGTTCTCGGTCTTAATGTTCATGAGTCGTGCATTAAATGACAACTGTGAGTGAGATTCACAACCCGGATATAAATCTTCTTCGACTAATTTGAGCATCTCATAAAACCGAAATGCCTCATTCGTCGGCTCCTCTTCCATGTTTGAAAAACCAGCTTCCCTGATCATTGTTTGATACATATTCGGTTCTTCGTCCCCAAACTGTTGTTCTTCGTCCCCAAACTGTTGTTCTTCGTCCCCAAACCGTTGTTCTACCTCGTTACTAGTGCCAACATGATCGAAATTTGCTTCTTCTTGATAGATTCCAGCAGTGTAATAGTAAAACACTTCATCAAATCTATAAGGCCAACGTGTTTCGCCATGACTAGTCCAATTATAATAATTATCAACGAAACCATTCTTCACAATATGCACTAGGACCTCATCAATCTCTTTATATTGCTTATTCTGACATTTCTTAGCATTACACGGACACCTAATGCAATTTCCACTCATGTAATGTGGCTGGCTTTTTGCAAATTCAACAAATAACACGAGTTCATTATAAAATTCCACATTCACATTTCCTCTAATCATTCTAGGAGTACAATACATCCAACGACGGTCAGGCAAATTCATCTTCTAAACATTTAAGTGGAGCAACACATTACTAAACTAAACTTATAATAAATTCAAACAAAACTTATGATATATATAAAACATGTAATTACATTATATTGAATTTTATATATAGAGTAAATTAAAAATGGTAGAAAATGTACCGTAATTTGATGTTTCTGAATACCCGAGCATGAGCATAAAAAAATTAGGCAGTAGAAAGTTTTGGTGTAAATTTGCAATACGAAAGTGAAGTGGAAAAAAAGAAAGTTTTAGGAATTTCCCGACGGATATGCCGACGGACTTATCTTTCCGTCGGCATTTCACCGCCCAAAATTTCCGTCAGTCAAGATCAATGCCGACGTATTATCCGTCGGCATTTATCAAATGGTGAATTCCGACGGAAACTTAATTTCGTCGGCATTTCACCGCCCAAAATTTCCGTCAGTCAAGATAAATGCCGACGGATTATCCGTCGGCATTTATCGAATGGTGAATTCCGACGGAAACTTAATTCCGTCGGCATTTCACCGCCCAAAATTTCCGTCAGTCAAGATAAATGCCGACGGATTATCCGTCGGCATTTATCAAATGGTGAATTCCGACGGAAACTTAATTCCGTCGGCATTTGGCGTGTTATTATTTTTTTTTTTTATTAATTAATTCAATTTTTTGTATATATAGCAACAACACAAAGCTCACACACACCATATTCGATTTTTTCTATTTTGCAAAGAAATATCATGTCTTCTTCATCTTCTATTCGATTTCAGCAAGGCCTTGTTTGTTATTGTGGAAAGGCATGTCGTACATATGCTTCTAAACAACCTAGAAGTAAAGGGAGGATATTTCATAATTGTCCTGACTCCCAAAGTGATGGCGGTGGATGTGGTTTCTTTGTATGGGCTGACACTCTAGAAAAGTGTGTTGTTGACAAGAATCAAGAATCTAATCAAAGTGACCAAGAAACTGAAGACATGAAGAAAATGACTCAAGAGATGAAGAAATTGGTTACAGAGATCAAGAATTTGGCTGAAGAAATCAAGGATTTAATCAAAGTGAACAAAATCATTTTGATTGTGCTAGTTGTCATGGTTGCATCTACCACCTTCAAGTGGTTTGGTTAAATATATGTATAATGCACTCTATATGAGGCTATTTTAATTTGTACTAAAATGCACTCTTCAAGTGGTTTAAATCTATATCTAGAATGCACTCTAAATGAGATTATTTTGTACTCAATGAAACAAATGAATGCACCCTATTTTCATCTATACACCAATAAACTACACAAATAAACTGCAATATATAGTTCAACATATTTTTCAACATAAACATAAATATATACATAAAGATAAATAAGTTCAACAGAAAATTAAATAAGTTCAACAGAAAATTAAATAAGTTCAACAAAAAAATAAATTAGTTCAACACAAAATTAAATTGTTCAAATTGTTCAACCAGGATAGTTGCCAGGATAGTTGCCAGGATAGTTGCCAGTGCCGGGAAAGTTAAAATATTCATCCATACCATCATTCAAGTTGACGTTGCCACCGTCGGCCTGACCTGCATCTTGACCTGCAGCTTGATCTGGAGCTGGAGCTGGAGCTGGAGTTGGCGGTGGTTGCCCCATCGTCTGTTGATAGATGGCCTCGATCTGCTCAGCAGACATCCCCAACGTCCGACCCGCATTGGTACTCCAGAGGCGGAAGTAGTTCTCGAACGTTGCCATGACGTTCGGATCCGGGACGGCAGTGGAGGATACGGACGGCTGCGATGCACTCCGGGCCGACCGACCACTTGGTGTCCTCACGGCGCTGCTCATCCCACCAAGGCCAAGGACCCTTCCCTTGGAGGTCGGGGCAACGTCAAGGTAACACTGGTCCACGTCAACAACCGGAGGGGTACCGCTGCTTCCGGATTCAGCAGTAGTCGTGGCGGTGGCTTGCGTCTCAGCCTCTTCAATCCTCTGTCGGACGCTCAACTACATAATTAAAAAATTAAAATTAATTTAATTATCTATATATATATATATATAATGTAATTAATACATAAATTTAATTAAACTTACGTGGAGGTCAGTAGTGCGCCCATAGGTGGACGTCTGTGTATCGGCATTAAACGGATGAAGAAGGCTCAGCCGATCCAAGTGGGTGTGGGGACGTCCAGTCTCCCGCTCCTATTACGTATCAAATAAACATATACAAATTCATTTAGATAACTAATATAAAATAATTAACTATAATTATTTAATTTTTAAATAATTAAATAAAACTTACGAGAGCAAGTGATTGCTCGAGGACGGACCGAGCTCCCCCCCGATGCACTGCCATCCCGCCTCCAACGTCGGTTCTGCGGTTGGCCCGAGCTTTGTCACACTTGTCTTGGTAATCCTGGGTCATCCACTTCTCAACCAACGACTCCCACAGGTCAACACCATCCTCGTCTTTCCCCAGAACAAGATTTTTGTCTTCATCACGCCAGGCCTTTCTCCAGTCGTACATCATGTTCGTGTACCGAGTAGAACAAAGATTGTACCACTTCTCGTAAATAGCGGCGTCCGAGTAGATCGTCGTATCCCAACGGGCCTTTTTCTATACAAATAAATATTCAACATATTTATCAAATAATATGAATAATTAGTTATTTAATAAACTTTAAATATTGTAATTATATACCTGGAACTCCTCGAAATAATCATCCTTTTTAGATTGTGGCACCTTCGACCAAGTGATAGCACCCTTAGAAATCTTGCAATCCTTAAAGGATTTTGTGCACATCCTGGACACCCCATTACCGGGCATCAACCTGTAAAATTATTAACAAATTTATAAACTAACACATTATAAATAAATAAATAAAGTTAATCGTTATTGAATCTCATCAAACATTAGAATTATTGACTTACGCTCCTGAAACGATGTCAATGACTTTCCTTTTGTCTCGAACAGGATGCTGACGAGAAGAGGATGACGAACCAACCGACATCGTAGTCGGCGGCGGCGGCGACACTGCCACAGGAGGAGGAGGAGGAGCCGTCACAGGAACTGATTCATCCCGAGACCTCCTTGCACGTGACCAAAGTGACGACCTACGACGTGAACCCGAACCCTGATTCGGTACTTGTTCACTCATCTGTTTCAATCAATAAAAAATACATAATTTTACTAATTATCAATTTAATGAACATATTGCTAATTTAAAATTTTTACTAATATATCATATTCCTAATTTAATCAACATATTCCTAATTTAAATCAAAACAATATATATATAACCTAATTACAACGTGATACCACCGTCGAACCATCTAATTAACTAATAATTTAAACAATTGATTGAAACATGCATCACCTACATTAAAAATATTTCTAAATTAACATATTCCTAAATTAACAAATCTAAACATAATTAAAATAATACTTTTCTAATTTGAGTTTTCTAATTATCAATTTAATGAACATATTCCTAATTTAATTTTTTTACTAATATAGCATATTCCTAATTTAATTAATCAACATATTCCTAATTTAATCAACAATAACCTAATTTAATTATTATTTTTCTACCTAACTTAATCAATAATAAAAAATTGAACATATATATTCCTAAATTAACAAACCTAAAACTAATTAAAATAATAATTTTCTAATTTAAACAATTGATTGAAACATGCACTACCTACATTAAAAATATTCTATATCAAAATTACACCATTAAATTAAACTAGTAATTAACTATATAACAATTAATTAATGTATACATATAACAATTAATTAATTAATTAACCTTAAAAACCTACTCGATCTATCAAAATTATTCTTAATCAACAAATTAAATTAACTAACGTACATACTAACATGATCATAATATTTTAACAACTAACTAAATCAATATAACATGCAAATCAACATTAAATTATTCATATTTACATATATCCATGCATAAACATATATAAGTATTAAAATTAAGTAATAAAACTAATTAAGAAAACGTACCGTATCAATGTAATCGAAGAAATTTGCTTCAATAGCCTCGTCCTCGTCTTCGTCTTCCCCACCGAATCCTCACTCACGCGCACGCCCCCTTTTTTTTTTCTAAAACGAACTGATTGATTTGAGGCCCTTATATAATAAAAAAAATATTTGCCGACGGATTTTCCGTCGGCATTTCCCTCGGTAACCGCCCACTATTAATGGGAACCGTTACCTTTTTGGAAAACGAGGCGGTGCGAATTCAACGGGTCAGATGCCGACGGAATATCCGTCGGCATTTCCGTCGGCAAACATATTTCAAAATTCCGTCTGCATATTCCCTCGGTAAATGCTGACGGAACGGAAATCCGTCAGCATTTCCCTCGGTAAATGCTGACGGATCAGAAATCCGTCAGCATTGACGTTGACTTTTCATTCCGTCAGCATTTCCGTCGGAAATGCCGACGGATTATAATCCGTCGGCATTTATCCGTCCCTGTAGCGCGCGTTTTTTGTAGTGGAGAGAGGTTACGAAGGCTGCATCACTGATGTTCACAACTCGGCCACGTGTGCTGCATTCCTTCACGTAGTCCCGCAGTTTCTGCAGCTTCTCCTGTCGAAGCCCATGGCTCGAGTCGAGCTGATGACTCGTGAACATCTGTTCTCGGCATATTTTCCGCAGCTTTCGCCATTTGTCGCCCACGGGCAGGAAGGCAACCGAGTCCTTGTGGTGGTCGTAGCTTTGTACGGCGACGGGGATAGGGCGGCTGGAAAAGACGCGGTCGTTGGTTTGTAGTATTTCTTTTGCAATTTCAGGGGAGCTGAAGGGACATTAAGGGGCCGTATGTTTTGGATAGTTTGGCTAGTGATTGGTGGTGGTTCTTGCCAAGTTTGAGAGCGTTTCCGATTATCGGAAACTGGTAAGGCCCCGGCGGAAGATTTACTCGACGCCGGCGACCGGAGCTCAGGAGATGAAAGCACATCCCCATAGTAGAACTAGAACAGGCACAACAAGTGTTGCAAATTCCATTTATTTTTGTCTCTCTAAGAGTAAGACTCAATGTGATCTTGTAAGGAGATGGACTGACAAATGCCTTTTAAATAATCAACTTAGTCTATCAGCATTATTTGATGAATTTATTATGGTTTGTGATTTTTCATCCGTCCAAACCCAATCTAGGGTTTAGAGTTAATGAGATAGGTTTTAGGGTTTGGTGTTTTAGAAGAAAATTAGTAGATAAAAAGAGTTGAAAGTTATTACTCCCTCCGTCCCCCCGAAACAACTTTCACAGGTAGGTGAACACGCAAATTAAGAAAGTGTAATAATGAGTAGAGTTTTTAGAGTAATTATGTATACTTTTATGTATATAATTATACTGGAAAGAAAAAAGTTCACTTTGTTGGGATATGAATCCTAGAACAAGTCCTAAATGATGAATAAAAGATAAAAGATAAAGTTTTGATAAGCCAAAAGTAGACTTGAATATTTTCTAAGTATTGACTGATCTAGTCTAGTTGAGTTGAAGTCGTCTTGTACAGATCAGTAGAATTCAAAAGACAAGTACAGTTTTATATTACAAGTATTATTGAAAGATAAGTACGATTTATAAGTACTTCATATATTCATATTATGTATATGTTAGATTGTTATTGAGCTATGAATAATTATTGTATAGAGCTCATGGTTTTATATGTAATAGATAGATTCATTGTATAGTTATAAGTTGACTAAGCTTTGTTATAAAAGCTTAATGTAATGTAATAGTCTTATTAGATTAGATGATAGGGCTAGATTAGTTCTATTAGAAGTCTACTGCACAAGAAGAGAAGACCAGTCTACTACTCAAGACAGGTGGACTACAAGTCAAGTGCATCTACTAGACTACACAAGACAAGATAACATGAAGTTAGTTACAAAAGCGTGTTGAAGATAAAGATTGAAGAATTAGTTAAGGAATAACTAATTAACTGAAGAAACGCGTGTATGGATAAGAAGATTCAGTTAAAGTTAGTTTTCAAGAAAGGTTGGTTACAACTACCTGAATTCTTGAAGTTCGAAGTCTATAAATACTTGAAGGAGTTTATCACTTGAAGACTACTGACGACTGAAAACAGATTACTGATAATCGAGATACTGATTACTGAGATATTGATACTACAAGCTTTGTTGAAGATTCAAGTGAAGTTTTCTCTCAGAGATTGAAGTTCAGAAAGTAAAGCTACACAAGACAAGTGAAGATCAGAAGGCTACTACTGAACGAAGAGAAGTTTTATTTTCGTTTTGTTATTTCAAGTTGCTTGATACTTGTAAATCGCTAGTAAGATCGAAGAGGCACTTGGAAGTGTTATCGAGAAGATCTAAGTCTTATTTCTTGGGACTTAAAGCTACAAGAACATATTACTCGATTGGAAGAGTTAATAAGAATTTCACAACTGGGTTTGTGAGAGTGGATGTAGACAAGTTGTCGAACCACTATAAAATCGTTGTGTGTTGATTTACTTTACTGTTTGTTTAATTGCTTAATTGATTAAATTGCTTATCTAAACAAGACAAGTAGAGTATTCATACAGAAGTTCAAATTACGAATATAAGTTGAGTATAAACTTTAATTGGGCTCATTGATAATTTCGTATTCCGCACAGTGTAATTCTGATATATCGAAAGATTTTAGAAAAGTCTATTCACCCCCCTCTAGACATTTTCTTTAGCTTCCCTCGATATTAACTCAACTTAGGGACCTACAAGTGGTATCAGAGCAGTAGTTTACGAACTGCTGTTTCTTGATAACCGACTTAAGACTTAGGGTGAAGTCTTGGTCCTTGATTGTTCTTGTATACGTGTTCTTGATCATATTCTTGTAACATCTGTTTTCGTGCTCCCGGTTCGTGACTTATCTGTTATTCTTGATCATAACTCTACTTAGCACTTATTTCTTGAAATCATGTCTCTTGAGATCAGCGCTAACAAGTTACCTAAGTTCCAGGTTCAAGACTACGACTATTGGAAGCTAAGGATGGAAGCCATCTTCAGCTCCACTCACGACTTAATGATCTCCGTCGTCACTGAAGGTCCAATTGTGACCATGATCCCCAATACTGCTGCCCTGGATACAAATCAACCCGTGGGTACACTCGTCAGGAAACCAAGGTCAGAACTAACCTCTGAAGAAATGAGACAGAATAATTTGGATAGCTTGGCCAAGAATTACATCTTACACACTCTTCCTAACGAGTATCTGGGAAAAGTGTTAAAATGTAAAACTGCCAAAGAAATGTGGGATCGCTTAGCTATCATTTGTGAAGGGACATCCCTAATCAAAGAAAGCAAGCTTTCCACTGCAGTCCAAAGATTCGAATCATTTCATATGAAAGCTGGTGAAACAATAGACCAGTTGGATACTCGTTTTACTAAAATCATGAATGACTTGGAAGTCCTTGGTAAATCTTATACTCCTCGTGAAATCAATCTTAGGATTCTCAAAAGCCTTGATAGTCGATGGAAAATGGTAAAAATGCTTGTTAAGAATACCCAAGATATAGACGTATGGACAGCAGAGACTATGTTTCAAACTCTAAAGGCTCATGAGTTTGATCTAGACGAAGATGAACCCATAGTTAGTAGTGACAGAGAACATGCTGTATCTAAGAACGTTGCTTTTAAGGCTAGTTCGTCTAAGATAGACAGGTCTAAGACTAAGACTAGGTCTGCTTCTGTTAAAGACGAGATAGATACTGATCTTAGTCTGAAGGATCAGGTAAGCCTCATGGTTAGAAAGTTTGATAGGCTGAATAAACGTTTTGGAAGATACAAGAAGTTCTATAGAGAGCATAGAGGGTCTGCTTCTAAGAACTCGTCTGAAACCAGACGAGACCGAAACTCGTCCGAAAGGAGAGACGAAGTCTCGAAAGGTAACAGACAAGATAGAGAGTCTGATGGTAGGAAGATTACTCGTTCTGATAGACGTGATAAACGAAGGAACAACTCTCCTATTAAAAAGGCTACTAATGATCTCGTGTGCTATAACTGTGAGAAACCAGGTCACTACATATATGAATGTCCAGACCTGAGTACTGATGATCGAGAAGAATGCAAAGCACGAAGGGAAAGAAGATACAACCGTGGTAAAAAGGCAATGATGGCCAATGAGGACTCTGACTCTGACTCAGACGAGTTGCCATCATCCTCATCTAGCTACCCGTCTGAACCAGATCACAATGAAGCCTTCATAGTAGATGATGGTCTATGCTTCATGGCTAAAATCGACCAAGAGGTATCATCTGCCACTTCTTTTCAATCTTGTGATGAATCAGATTCTGATGAAAGTGATACTGCCAGTAGCAAAGTAGGGAGTAGTCTTCAGCACTCTACTAGTGCAGTTGAAGACGACCTCCTACTTGCCAACAAGGCATTCATTGAAGTCAGTGACGAAAACATCATTTTAAGACAAGAAATCATTGATCTTAAGGAAGCCCAGTCTAAAGTAGATCCTAATATAACAGTCCTAAATGAACGCTTGCAAGAAGAGTTGAGACAACTCAAAGACAAGTGTGCATTAACAGACAAGTTGTATCAAGACCTACTTAAGACACATGCTACTGAGAAACATGAATTCAATGTTTTACAAAGCAAGTTCAAAAAGCTTGAAGAACGTAATAAGTTCTTAGAAACCGAGGTTGTCACTCTAGACCTTAAACTTACTGACCTGGTTAACTCATCTAAGGTTAACCTTGAATTGTCAGATAGGTATAGGGCTCCTGCTGACAAGACAGGCATAGGTGCTGAGACACCCAGCTCGTCTACTCAAATTCCTAAGAACCCTACTATTTTCATCTCAAGTTCTTTGACTAATGATAAAGGAAAAGAACCAATGATATACGATATTGACACTCCATCTAAAGGTACTGTACCAAAACAAGCTCAAGTTAACATTCCAAATACCAAGGGAGGTAAAAAGAAAGTTAACAACAAGTCTGTTCCGTTTAAGACAAGTCAACAAAGGACTAGGAATCGTGGACGACCAAATCAGGTCAGATACGAGGACTGGTATCCTGAGGAGACGAGTACTAAACTAGTACAGACTAGACGACAAGAGTCTAGACCTCCTTTCATAAGGCAGTCTCAACTCTACTCGTCTAGACCTAGACAGGAAGGTCCAAAATATCGTACACAAGCTGTTCTATATCCTCCACCTTTGTCATATGATATCAAAGGAGAAGAAAGACCTAAACATGTCTATAAACCGTATGGACCTAATGCATACAAACCTTACTCTGACTATCATAGACAAGTGCCTGCTCAAGTAGAGATTAAGTCAAAAGGCTATCTCCAAAGAGTAGACCCGAACTCGACTGATAGGCCAGATAGGGACAACAAGGTCTTATTTTGCAACAAATATGGTCGAAAGCTCAGAAGGTCAAACTTGTTCAGGACTCCAATGTACATTTGGATTCCATTGAACTCGACTAACCCCCAAGGACCCCAATAAACAAGGAGGGTACCTAAATTATGTAATATCATCTATTGCAGGGTCGACTCGATCTATACAAGAAGGGTGGCTCAACAGGAGAAACTTGGTACATAGACAGTGGCTGTTCGCACCACATGACTGGTACCAAGACTCTCTTATCAAGCTACCATGAGCAAGAAGGACCAAAAGTGATATTTGGTGATAGCTCCACTGCTGTTACCAAAGGATTTGGTTACATTCGGAATGGAGACATAGAGATACAAGATGTTTCTTATGTTGAAGGCTTGAAATACAATTTACTCTCTGTTTCACAATTTTGTGATCGTGGATACAAGGTGCAGTTCAAGAGTCAGAAATGTGAAATCATTGACAAAAAGACACACACAGTCTTACTGGTCGGCATTAGACAAGGAAGTGTGTACATAGTGAACTGGAACAGTTGTCCGAGGGACACCTGTCTACTTACTAAGAATCCTAAAGAACTTGGCTGGCTCTGGCATAGACGCCTTTGTCATCTAAACTTTAAGGTTCTTAATAAGATAGCCAGAGACTACCTTGTGGAAGGTATTCCCAATGAAGTCTACTATAAGTCACATGTATGCACGTCCTGTCAAAAAGGTAAACAGGTAAAGGGTTCTTTTAAATCTATTCCATCCCTCTCAACCAGTAGAGTTCTTGAACTTCTACATATGGACTTACATGGCCCAATAACTCCTCCAACTTTGAACGGTAGAAGGTACACACTTGTTGTGGTAGATGACTATTCTAAGTTCACATGGGTAGTCTTCTTACACAAGAAGAGTGATACACAAACACTTTTGCCTGATCTGTTGAAGAAGTTACAGGTTGAGAAGAATCAGTCAATTGTCAAGATCCGTAGTGACAAGGGTACTGAATTCATTAACTGCTATATTAAAGAATTTTGTTCTAAGCGTGGCATCCAGCACCTTACTAGTGCAGCAAGGACACCACAACAAAATGGAGTAGCAGAGCGAAGGAACATAACTCTTAAGGAGGCCTGCAGGACCATGCTGACAGAGTATAATACTCCTCAGAAATTTTGGGCAGAAGCTATCAATACTGCATGCCACTCACAAAACAGAAGTGCTATCAATAAAGCACTAGGTAAGACGCCCTATGAGGTATGGAAAGGTAGAAAACCCAGAGTTTCATATTTTCATATATTTGGATGCAAGTGTTTCATCCATAACAATGGGAAAAGCAAGTTGAATGCATTCGATGCTAAAGCAGACGAGGGGATATTCTTAGGATACTCCTCGACTAGCAAAGCATTTAGAGTATTCAACTACTCAACCCTTTGTGTGGAAGAAACACCACATGTGGTTTTCGAAGAATCTCAACAGGACTCATCTGCCAACAAGATCAGTGAGAAAGTTACTGAGCTAACTGTCGAATCTGACAAAGACTCAGAGGTATATGAATTCGTTCAAGCATACAATCCATTCATAAAAGCTCTTGAGTCAGATGACCAGAAGAAGGTGAGTGCTCAAGGTAACTCTATTAGACCAGTTGACATGCCTAAACTAGTCGACTCGTCTACTCCCATTAAATCTTCTGATTATAATGATGTTGACATGCATGATGTTGTACATGATATAGATGATAGTACTATTGTTAAGAATAGAAATACATGGAAATCAGCACATAATACTGAAAATATTATTGGTGACTCTACTGTTGGTGTTAAGACTAGACGACAACTCTTTGAGTCGCAAGAACAATCTAGTCCATCTCTGTTTTGCTGGTGTTGTTTCCTCTCATCTATCGAGCCAAAAACCATTAATGAGGCATTGGCTGATAGTAATTGGATCATTGCTATGCAAGACGAGTTGAATCAGTTTGTTCGAAACGACGTCTGGGAACTTGTCGATAGACCGAAACATCATAATGTAGTTGGCACTCGATGGATTTTCAAGAATAAGAAAGATGAGAATGATGTAGTTGTTCGTAATAAGGCTAGACTAGTTGCCCAAGGCTATTCACAAGCTGAAGGCATAGACTATGATGAAACATATGCTCCTGTTGCTAGACTAGAAGCCATTCGATTGTTCCTTGCATATGCTGCTTACATGAAATTTACTGTATATCAAATGGATGTTAAAAGTGCATTTCTTAACGGTATTCTTGCGGAAGAAGTGTATGTTGAACAACCCCCAGGTTTCGAAGTCAAAGGTAATCAGGTATACAAATTAAAGAAGGCCTTATATGGACTAAAGCAAGCTCCAAGAGCCTGGTACGATACTCTTTCTCAATTTCTATTAGAAAATGGTTTTACTAAAGGCAAGGTAGATAGAACCTTGTTTAGAAGACAAGAAGGGAAAGACATTTTACTCGTCCAAATTTACGTAGATGACATCATTTTTGGTTCACCTAACAAAAAGCTGAGTGAAAGTTTCTCAACACTCATGCAAAGTAAATTTGAGATGTCTATGATGGGTGAAATGAACTACTTTCTTGGACTTCAAGTAAAACAGACCCCAGAAGGGATTTTCATAAATCAAGCAAAATACACTCGTAATCTACTAGACAAGTACGGTATTAAGACATGTAAATCTTCTGGAGTACCTATGCAACCTACTTACAGGATGGATCCAGACGAGAATGGTAAATGTACTGATCAAACTCATTACCGTGGTCTTATTGGATCACTACTCTACTTGACTGCTAGTAGACCTGATATTGCATTTTCTGTTGGTGTTTGTGCTCGTTTTCAAGCTAATCCAAAAGAGAGTCATACGGAAACCACTAAAAGGATGTTGAAATATTTGAAAGGAACCATCAATCGTGGTATATGGTATCCTTCAAATGATGATTTATCTCTAAGTGGCTACTCTGATTCTGATTTTGGTGGTTGTAGAATAGATAGGAAATCTACATCTGGTTCTTGTCAATTCTTAGGCACAAAACTCATTTCATGGTTTTCGAAAAAGCAGACAAGTGTTGCTACCTCTACTACTGAAGCCGAGTACATGGCTGCTGGTAGTTGTTGTAGTCAATTATTGTGGCTTATTCAACAGCTTAGAGATTATAATATTTGTGAATCAAATGTTCCTATATTCTGTGACAGTAATAGTGCAATTGCCATTACACAAAATCCTGTTCTGCACACACGTTGTAAACATGTTGATGTGAAACACCATTTCATACGTGATCATGTAGAAAAGAAGGATATTCGCATGGAAAAGATTCATACTGATTTTCAAAGAGCTGATATTTTCACAAAACCATTACCTGAGGCCCGATTTCGTGAATTATGCATTAGTCTAGGACTGATTGATCTTGATCCTACTAGTATGTAGAAATGTACTAACCAAACAGGTACGGTCTTAAGAAGAAAGGAGAAATAGACAAGTTACCATGAAAACACAGAGCACTCGTCTACTCACTCAACAGACAGGTATACAAGGTCAGACAAGTTGACCATCCAACCCGATGAGGAAGCTGGTAAAGCTGAGGGTAATACTAAGGGAATACACATTTAAGGGGGAATCCTTGATTTCTTAAAGATCCTTATGTTGACTCTTTAGTTTGGTAACAGTCATCTTGTTTGAACCTTGATCATTGACTTAGATTGATATTCATTATTAATTATCCTACTCGACTACCTGTAGTACATCCAATCTATAGTGCAAGAAAAGACAGGTACATATAATCATTTGATGATTCTAAGTAGACAAGCACAATCAAAGGGGGAACTCGTCTTGTGCATGCCAGTCTACTCGTCTGTTCTGGATAGACACGAACAGACAAGATAAGTGTTCCTTTGATGTAAATATTCTAAGTGTTTAAACAAAACGAGTTAAGGATATATATGTCATTTGAGTATTGAAAGTTTGAAAAACCTAGAATTGGATGTATACACTCCATTTAATGAGGTGTATATAACCAGTCCGCGCCAAAAACTCTACTTTGCTAGGTCAGAGGAATGCACTCCTCTATTCTACCAATAGATGAGGCGGATTTCAAATTTCACAATACTAAATCACGTAATATTCTCGATTCCGTCAAACTGAATTTCAAAGGACTTTCATACTTAACCATTGGATTAAATCTCTCAATCTCAACCATTGATTTCAACTCAAGGTTTAAATAAAACCCACTCTACTCGTTCGTAACTGCTCACAAGTGTTTATCTCTTGATTCTCATAACTTCTCAAGAACTCAAGTTCTTTCGAAATCTCTTATTTTTCTTAATCATTCTACTATGTCGATTGTTTCGATATTTGATGCCCGTACTAACATGCAAGCAAGATTCGATCTAGGCAAGTACATTACAGAAGGAAGAGTGCATGTGGAGGGTTCGGTGTTCTTCAAAGGGAATCACACTGAAGACAACAAAGAAATTCTGATTAAATGCTTCAGATGTGGATTGAGACCCTATTTGGAGGCATTTCCCGAGGTTGTGCTAGAGGAAGAAGTATTAGAATTTTATTCTACTGCAACTCGACAAGGCGACTCGATTGAAGCCTTTGTTGGTAGAAGGCGAGTGGAGATTACTCGTGATTTTCTGACAGAATCTCTGAAATTGCCATCCGGTTCGATAGATATCGAAAGATATGCTGAAGGCAGAGAATTGAGGTATTTGAGTATTTTCTGTGGAAGGAGGCTGAAATTGAAAAGTGATGGTAAAGTTCCTGTAGTCAAGAAGAAGGAGCTACTTGACAAGTACAAGACTCTTCTTGATATCGCATCAAAAATGTTGTTAGGAGTCACTGGGAGTTTTGACTCTGTAACGCCCCAGAAAGCAAGAATAATGGCTGTGATTTACGATGGAATCACTGAAGGAAACTGGACTAAACTCTTCTTGGATAGATTGATGTATTACAAGAAGTTTGTGCAAGTTGACACCAGTACAGTCAACTGGGTTGTAACTGCGAATGTTAGCTTTGGAAACAAGCTAAGTATCATTCTACCCATCTTATTGCCCAACAAGACGAGTTGGAGTAAAGGCAAGCCATTCCACCCTCTAAAGCATTATTTGAAGAAGGAGGCCCTGGCAAAGCAAGCTGCTGCTAGATCGGCTGCCACCAGACAAGTCCAAATCAATCCTGATGACGCCATGATTGAAGCTGCCTCGTCTAGTGCTGGAGAAGACGAGTTGGGCAGTGAAGGTTCTGAGGAAGCTGAGGATGGAACTAGTGGAAGACTAGTTCAGTATGTGGAAGAGGAGGCTATGATTGAGGCTGAAGGAGATTCGGAAGAAACTCACTCAGACAAGGAGCCTGAGACGAAAGAGGACGAATTGCAAGTATATCGACTGGTGAGAGTCGAGTCGAGTCCTTCACCAGACAAGTCGACTGAAGAAAAGGTTGGTACCTCTTCTAGAGCTTTGTCAATTCCTCTCTCTCTCCCTGTTAAAACCAAGGCCAGATCACTCCGATCTCGTGCTAAACCTGTACCCAAAACCTCGTCAGTGTTGGCAGTACATCCACTTCGAGCCAACATAACCCCACACACTACTATATTCGATACAGTTGATACTTCTACAACTGTCGAACCAAACCAAGCCACATTAAAGCCCCAAGAAACCACCACCCAAATTCCTATTACCTCAACAGAATATGTTGAACCCCTCAACCCATCTACTTCAGACAAGATACTAGTTGCCACTGCAACAACTGAGACAGGGACCCCACCTACTCAGACCCAGTCTGATGTTAGATTTGAATCCCTTGTTTATTATCCGATGTGCTTAAGGGAGAAGAGGGTTCGTGCTAAAGTTAGTAACAATCTGAAGAAGAGGCTCTCGTCTATTGAGATAGACACCTCGTCCGAACAGTATGAGAAACTCATTCGAATATGCACATGGGTTGCATTGAAGAAATCTTCTACTGATGATCTGTTTGAAGTCATCCAAGGCATGGGAGGTATTTCCAATTTTATGGATTGGGAAATGGAGCAAAGGGAGAATAGTGGAGTTCAAGATTATTCAGAACTTCTCCCACCTCATGTTATTACAGCTCTGGTAAAGAGAATGCTGAATGTACCAGATGATGTGTTGCCTGCTTCACACATATTTGATGTTGGTATTCAAACTGACTTTGTGGAAGAAAAGTTGCCAGCTGAGTTAGTTGATGTTGCTGTTCAGACTGATCCGTCTGAGGAAGATGCTGTATATGTTGAAGAAGAAGACAACAACTCATTCGATTTTGGTGAAGAAGATGATGAGTTTGTTGAAGCCATCTTGGTTAATGAAGATGAGTTAACTGAAACTCAGTCTACTGCTCATATGTTTCCGGAAGGACTTATAGATGAGTTGAAGACAGAATTAAAGGAAGTAGTGAAGACATCTATTGAAGTGTTCTTAGAATCAAAGTTGAAGACAGTTCTTGTTGAACAGAATCAGTCCCTAGTTGACAGCTCCAGGGAATTGATAGTTGGAGAAGTGAATAAAATGGATTCTACTTTTCGACAAGAGATGTATACGCAAATTGAAGACTTCTTGAAAAGACAAGTTGACTACTTGGAGAACAGGTCTGTTACTTTTGCTAGGTCATTAGCTGAAGAGTCTAGTAAGATGGAAAGACTATACAGAGTAAAGATTGAGATAGCAGATGAACAAAGACGAGAAGCACAAGATCAGTTGGTGCGTTCTCAAGCTATTCTCACTGAGCTGACTAAGCAAAACACCCTACTGCGTCAGACAGCTGTTCATTTCAAGGATGAATTGGCTATTAACTCGAAGAAGTTGGAGTCTACTGCTGATCGACTAGACAAGATGAGTCGTGATCAGACCCAACAAAAGCAGATAGAGCTCGCGGCTGAAGCAATGAAGGAAGCACTGAAAGAAGAAATGACTCGATTCACTAGTCTATTCACTCTTAAGGCAAGTGATGAAGCCAAAAAGGGGGAAGAGACAAGTAGAGTTGAAGAGAAGTCAAGTGCAGAACCGGAAGTTAAAGCTGCTGCGACTGCGATAGAAGAGTTAAGGTATCCCAAAAGAGGAAGGCTGGTCAAGAAAGCAGATCTTGAAGAAGCTGCAGAACAAAAGAGATTGCTAAAAGGAAAGAGTGTTGCGTCTCCTGAAGGTGAAGTTCAGACTAGACAAGTCAAGAGGAAACTTGTTCTAGAGAAGAAGAAAGAAGAACTAGGAGATATTCTAGCTGATATTGGTGATGAAGAGGTTGAAGCTCTTCATAAGAAGCAGAAGCTGGAAGAAATTCATTATGCTAACAAGAAATTGCTGGGAAAGCATATCAAGAATTTGCTGAAGTTGAAGACTGATCCAGATCAAGTTGAGGATGCATACATTGATAATTTCATTGATGATGAACATAAAGATGCATGGTTCAAAGTCAAGCTGAATTGGGAGTTGGATCACTGGATTATTCGCAAGTTTGGAGATCCAGAGAGCAAAGAAGAGTTATATGCAATTTTTGACAAGTTCATGGAAAATCAAGACAGGAATCTATGGAACTTGATCATGAGGATTGCTACTGCTGTAAGTTTTAATATCCTTGTTCCTATTTTTCCTAAATGGATTACTCCTATGTTAGGTTCTGGAAAAAGGATCGATCACAATCATATTAAGAAGTTTGAAGAAGACCTACTGGAGAAGGAGAAGATCGAAACTGAAGAACACATGGATATCATTCACAAAAGACTACTAGATGCTTTTGGTGTTCCAAGTTCTTAAGAAGGTAGTATATCAGATTAATTGTTTGTTTTTTTTGCTCTGATTACTTAGTTTTATTTTGAGTTAGTATTTGTAATATCTACTGATCTTATTTCTGAATGAATGAAAAGATAAAGTACTATTTGATGATTAAAAGACAAGATAACTACTTAACTAGTCTACTAATGAGAAAAGATTCAAGTAGTTTTGGCTTCATCAAAAAGGGAGAAATTGTTGGGATATGAATCCTAGAACAAGTCCTAAATGATGAATAAAAGATAAAAGATAAAGTTTTGATAAGCCAAAAGTAGACTTGAATATTTTCTAAGTATTGACTGATCTAGTCTAGTTGAGTTGAAGTCGTCTTGTACAGATCAGTAGAATTCAAAAGACAAGTACAGTTTTATATTACAAGTATTATTGAAAGATAAGTACGATTTATAAGTACTTCATATATTCATATTATGTATATGTTAGATTGTTATTGAGCTATGAATAATTATTGTATAGAGCTCATGGTTTTATATGTAATAGATAGATTCATTGTATAGTTATAAGTTGACTAAGCTTTGTTATAAAAGCTTAATGTAATGTAATAGTCTTGTTAGATTAGATGATAGGGCTAGATTAGTTCTATTAGAAGTCTACTGCACAAGAAGAGAAGACCAGTCTACTACTCAAGACAGGTGGACTACAAGTCAAGTGCATCTACTAGACTACACAAGACAAGATAACATGAAGTTAGTTACAAAAGCGTGTTGAAGATAAAGATTGAAGAATTAGTTAAGGAATAACTAATTAACTGAAGAAACGCGTGTATGGATAAGAAGATTCAGTTAAAGTTAGTTTTCAAGAAAGGTTGGTTACAACTACCTGAATTCTTGAAGTTCGAAGTCTATAAATACTTGAAGGAGTTTATCACTTGAAGACTACTGACGACTGAAAACAGATTACTGATAATCGAGATACTGATTACTGAGATATTGATACTACAAGCTTTGTTGAAGATTCAAGTGAAGTTTTCTCTCAGAGATTGAAGTTCAGAAAGTAAAGCTACACAAGATAAGTGAAGATCAGAAGGCTACTACTGAACGAAGAGAAGTTTTATTTTCGTTTTGTTATTTCAAGTTGCTAGATACTTGTAAATCGCTAGTAAGATCGAAGAGGCACTTGGAAGTGTTATCGAGAAGATCTAAGTCTTATTTCTTGGGACTTAAAGCTACAAGAACATATTACTCGATTGGAAGAGTTAATAAGAATTTCACAACTGGGTTTGTGAGAGTGGATGTAGACAAGTTGTCGAACCACTATAAAATCGTTGTGTGTTGATTTACTTTACTGTTTGTTTAATTGCTTAATTGATTAAATTGCTTATCTAAACAAGACAAGTAGAGTATTCATACAGAAGTTCAAATTACGAATATAAGTTGAGTATAAACTTTAATTGGGCTCATTGATAATTTCGTATTCCGCACAGTGTAATTCTGATATATCGAAAGATTTTAGAAAAGTCTATTCACCCCCCTCTAGACATTTTCTTTAGCTTCCCTCGATATTAACTCAACTTAGGGACCTACACACTTGTATGTATGTGTGAGTCAAAAGTAATGACATTTTATGTAAAATCGAGCATATTGTAAATGTGGAGTTTATAAAGTGTTTACCATTTTAGGATGTGAAAGTTATTGAGGTACAGAGTGAATATTATTTAATTTCACATATTTTGAAAATTAAAACAATATTTGGAATTTCTTAAAACAAAAAAAATCTGTAACAGGAATTAAAACATGCAACATTAATTAATTAATGGAATCAAGCATGATCATAGTGGACAAAGAGACAAAATATATTAACAAAAATGAATTCAAACTATGTTTCTCGTTAATGAATTCAAACTTTCTTAAATTCAATTAAGTCGCCAGTTTCGTTACAAAATAAGCTCAAAATCTTCGAATTCACGTGATATAATATCCAGATATCTTTTATTATTAATTACTTATTTTGTCATCAATTTCACTGAACTACTAGCTGTCGATAACTATATGCACACGTTTTAATGAATAATTAAGGGTGGGACTAATAACACCCCATAAAATGTTACACACACCCCAAATGTTAAACACACCCCATTAAATTTAAAATTCAATTTTTATTACTATACACACCCCAATTACTTCCTATTTACCCTTCAACTCTCCTAACTAATAAAAACAACTAAATCTTCAAAAACTTATAAAATTTAATTAACAGAAAAAATCAATAATACAATAAAATTACGTGTAAACGTTGAAAATATTTTAAAAATCAGCTAAATTTTAAAAATCATTTAAAAAAGGAACAATCAATAAAAAAATTAAGAAAATAAAATAAAATAAAAATGAAAAAAATAATAATAAAATCAAATAAAAATTAAGGATTAACTATTCTTTTTAAATTAAATAAAATAATAAAAAAAATCAACTCAATATTAAATTAAAAAATAAAATCTTTAAAAATAAAATAAAGTTAAATAAAATTTAAAAATTTCAACTAAATTTTAAAAAATAATTAAATAAATTATTTTGAATATTTATAATTAATTTAATTAATTCTTAAGATTTAGGTGATTTTAAATTTTTTAGATTTTATTTATAATTATTCGAATTCTTAATTTTAATTGATTTTTTAATTAATTGATTTTTTTACCATTTATTAAAAAAATTATGAATTTATTTATTATTAATTGATTTTTGAATTTTTTATTTGAATAATTTATTTTTTTCTTTTTTAAAAATATTTGATTTATTTAAATTAATTATTTTTTAAGATTTTATTAATCTTTTAAAATACTTTTCAGATTTTAATTATATTTTTTCTAATTATCTTTAATTTGTATAATGGTTACTTAATTATTTTTCAATTATCTATTTTTATTTTTAAAATGATGGGGGTGTGTATAACATGTTTTGGGGTTGATGTTGGTACCCATAATTAACTCCAAACCGCCTTTTTAATAAGTCTAGGTAGCTAGCGGTTATATTTCATCGTGATATATAGGAGTTGGCGGGTATTTAATTGTTTCCCTATCAAGTTCTCTACTAAGCCGTTTTATGCCATGTTCAATTGAATAATTAATTGTTTCGTTCTGATCAAAATAAAAAATAATTAATTGTTTCGTAAATACTAAATAGAAATATGTCGCATGTTATGGTATAGATAAATATGATTAAGTAGTTATTAAAGTGGTTGTAACCACTTGTTGGTTACTTGGTCATTGGCTAAGTGCCTTTATTTCTACTTCATTTCTATTTAATGAAAGATACTATTCATCATATCACATGGTATCAATCTAATTTGCTGATTTGCCATCTCTCTCTCTCTCACCCTCTTTTATCTTAATCTTCATTCTTGATTCCTTTTAATTTTCATGGCGGATACGACTCCGTCCTCCTCATCGTCGGTGTTCGGTTCTACACTCACTTATACGTGATGACACTGTAACAACAAATTTCATGAAGATAATATAATAACACGAATATGCAATACAATTTTATATTTTTTCGAATTAAACCGAGAAAACTGTGGGTTACAATCTCTAATTTAAATCCTCTGATTCTCCTCTTCGATCTTGACTTTAACTTTGACTTGAAAGATTTTGCGGCGTGGTCCTCGCTTTGATTTTGACCACAATTGGATTTGAAAATTTGTAACGTGTATCCAAGGACTTGACGTCTTATTTTGGATCAAACGTTGATTTGGAGAGCTTTTGGACGAACGCCGTTGAAGATCCACGAAGAACTTCCTCGAATAAACGTCGATTTGAGGGGCTTAGCACCTTGATCTCGAATCGAACGCTTTTTTGGCCGCTACGAAGAACGCTTTTGAAGATCGTTGAAGATCCACGAAAAACTTTCTTGAAGGAACACCGGATTGAGGGGCTGAACACCTTGATCTCGAATCGAACGCTGCTTTTGGCCGTTTTGCACGAAGAACGGCTTTGAAGCTCCTTCGAATGCTGAAGAACACTCTTGTTGAATCTCTGTAGAGAATTCTGGAGTCTTGATAGCTCTTCTTGTGTGTTGTGTCCCTAAAATGAATGAGAGAGGACCCTATTTATAGGGTGGGGGAGTGAAGACTTTCCCTCTTTACCATGCCACGTGGCGCCTTTTTATTGGTCAATGCCGATTTGATTGGCTTGATTGGTTTTAATTCTCTTCCCTTTTTGAAGAGATGTGATTTGATTTCCCCCATATATGGTGAGTCAAATTTATTCTTACCAATTACGAGTATTTCGATACTCGTATAATTTGACCGGCTTGTATCGTGTATATTAAATATCACTGATTTAACTATTTAATTCGAGAATTAATTTAATTAAATTCCCAAATTGAAATAGTAAAATAACTTGATTTTAATATATATTTTTCCATGTGTCACCGTTTAATTGGGTGCAATTTTAATGTGCTTACAAATGCCCCCTCGTGTTTTGTTCACATACGTTTTATGTCTTGGAGTGAATGAAGCATGAAAGTTTTCGGACTTTAGAAAGTTTTCGCTCTTATCAGGAAGCTTTGACTTGAATGACTCGATTTGAGAGGCTCAAACAGTTTATTCTCTTGTTAAGGAGATTTTTTTTAAGGGACTTTAGAAAGTTTTCGCTCTTATCAAGGAGCTTTAATTAAGTGACTCGATTTGAGAGTCTCAAACTGTTTATTCTCTTGTTAAGGAGATTTTTTTTTTTTTTAGGACTTAAGAAAGTTTTTGCTCTTATCAAGGAGCTTTAATTTAGGTGACTCGATTTGAGTGTCTCAAATAGTTTATTCTCTTGTTAAGGAGATTTTTTTTAGGACTTTAGAAAGTTTTTTGCTCTTATCAAAGAGCTTTGATTTGGTTGACTCGATTTGAGAGTCTCAAACAGTTTATTCTCTTGTCAAGGAGACTTTACTTGAGAAGCTTTAAATAGTTTCATCCAACACGATTTCCTCTTGTTAGACCAATTGCATGATCTTCTCCTTAAACGTGACACAATCATTAATTGGATGACCTATGAGTCGATGGTACTTGCAGTACTTTGGGTTGTCAGTTTGTCCAACTTCTTCTGGTCTTTTCATCATAGGCAACTCAATGAGCTTTGGATCTAGTAAATCATCAAATATCCCAGAGACGTCAGAGTTTAAAAATGGATACTGTTTTTGTCGCATTTCTTTTAATGTCAACCCACTTTGCCCCCAGTCTCGAGGTATGTCCGTAATGTATTCTTTACTTGAAGGTTTAGCATAAGCCTTACTGCGGAGTTCTTGAACCGGCGGTGGTGCGAGTCCACTAGAAAACATGCTTAGCTCCATGTCGTGAGCTCTTGTTGCTAATTCTTCGAAAGTATTTGGCCGGATTCCTTGCAGGATGTATCGTAGGCCCCGTTGCATTCCTTGAATGCACATTTCGATTGAAGAAGCTTCAGATAATCTATCTTTGCAATTCAGGCTTAAGTTTCTCCATCAATTGATATAATCAATCACTGGCTCATCCTTCATTTGACGAGTGTTGGTCAAGTCGATCATGTTAACCGTTCTCCTTGTGCTGTAGGAACGGTTTAGGAATTCTTGCTTCATCTGATCCCAACTATCGATAGAGTTAGCCTCCAAATCGATGTACCAATCGAAAGTGTTTCCTTTCAAAGAGCGGACAAACTGTTTGGCCAAGTGATCACCATAAGTTCCAGCATCATTGCAAGTTTCGACGAAATGTGCCACATGCTGCTTTGGGTTTCCTTTGCCATCAAAATGTTGAAACTTTGGAGGTTGATAGCTTGCTCGCATCCTCGAGTTGTCAACTCTTTTAGTATACGGCTTGGTATAGGTGAAAGATGATTTGAATCCTTCTCTTTGTCTACCTTTCACCGTATCCAATATGATCTCCTTGAGTTGATTGACGCCCATCCCTCCATCAGAAGAAATGATCAAATCTTTAGCGGTGGGTTCTGTTTCCGTTGCTTGATGCTTGGTTGAGGTTTCGGCGTCGTCCTGTTCCTCGATTAATTTCCCATTATTACGACTCATGTCACCATTATCCACCCTATTCATAAGATGAGTAATTTGGGTGTCATGCTTTTGGACGTATTTTGATAGCCCCTCAATAGCTTTCATGATGCTAGCAAACTGCTCCTCAATAGTTGAGGCGTTTACCATCATGGCCGGAGCAACGCTTGAAGTCGACGAGCGAGGAGTGGAACTAGTAGAGTTTTCTTCTTCACCTTCGACAACGTAGCGTGGAGGCTGGTTTGTAGTCATTCCAGTTGAAGTATTTCCTCCTTGAAAAAGCATTGGACAATGATCTCTTCGTCATGCTTCTTGTGACGACTTTGACATCAATAGTCTTGGAAGGACTTGTCCTTATAAACAAGATATTGCGCTGAGATATCTTGATGGCCTTTGAATTTCGTTGGAAAAAGAATAAATGAGAGGTAGAGAGGTCCCACTGGGCGTGCTAAATTTGTAACAACAAATTTCGTGAAGATAATATAATAACACGAAAATGCAATACAATTTTATATATTTTTGGATTAAACCGAGAAAACTGTGGGTTACAATCTCTAATTTAATTCCTCTGATTCTCCTCTTCGATCTTGACTTTGACTTGAAAGATTTTGCGGCGTGGTCCTCGCTTTGATCTTGACCACAATTGGGTTTGAAAATTTGTAACGTTTATCCAAGGACTTGACGTCTTATTTTAGATCAAACGTTGATTTGGAGAGCTTTTGGACGAACGTAGTTGAAGATCCACGAAGAAATTCCTCGAATAAACGTCGATTTGAGGGGCTTAACCTTGATCTCGAATCGAACGCTGTTTTTGGCCGCTACGAAGAACGCCTTTGAAGATCGTGGAAGATCCACGAAGAACTTCCTTGAAGAAACGCCAGATTGAGGGGCTTAACACCTTGATCTCGAATCGAACGCTGCTTTTGGCCGCTTTGCACGAAGAACGACTTTGAAGCTCCTCAGAATGCTGAAGAACACTCTTGTTGAATCTCTGTAGAGAATTCTGGAGTCTTGATAGCTCTTCTTGTGTGTTGTGTCCCTGAAATGAATGAGGGAGGACCCTATTTATAGGGTGGGGGAGTGAAGACTTTCCCTCTTTACCATGCCACGTGGCGCCTTCTTATTGGTCGATGTCGATTTGATTGGCTTGATTGATTTTAATTCTCTTCCCTTTTTGAAGAAACGTGATTTGATTTCCCCCATATATGGTAAGTCAAATTTATTCTTACCAATTACGAGTATTTCGATACTCGTATAATTCGACCGGCTTGTATCGTGTATATTAAATATCACTAATTTAACTAAATAATTCGAGAATTAATTTAATTAAATTCCCAAATTGAAATAGTAAATTAGTTTGATTTTAATATATATGTGTCTATGTGTCACCGTTTAATTGGGTGCAATTTTAATGTGTTTACATACACATTTTGTCACTATCAAGCTTAAATCGACGAATTATCTCATGTGGCATGGCCAAATTCTTCCCCTCCTCACAACTCAAAAGTTTCTTCCCTACATCGACGGTTCTTCGCCGCAACCGCCAAACACTATCGTTAAAGATGGCTCCACGGAGTCCAATGCCGATTATGAATCTTGGAATGCTCGTGAACAGGTAGTCTGTATTTTCTTGGTCTGGACGTTAAAAGAAGATGTCATAGCTTTAATTGTTGGCTGCTCGTCGTCGTCGTTAGCCATCTGGTTCACTCTCGCCGCTTCTTATAATTATCCTTCGAAGGCTCGTGAACTTTGCTTCAAAGACGAACTTCATTTGATCAAGAAACAAAATCGTTATATTACAGAATTCAGTTTGTGTTTAAGAATCTGTGTGATCAACTCGCATCCATATTGGATGCATTCTTGATGAGACGGATAAGTCTCATTGGTTTCTTCGGGATCTTAGCCCCGATTTTCATGGTTTCAAAACTACACAAATTAATATAAATGTGCTACCTTCGTTTGTCGGATTGCTTGCCAAATCTGAGGCCCATGATTTGTTTACTCGCTCCCTTGACACTTCTTCAAAATCTGTGTCTGTTCCTGCCTTTTTTGCCAATTCTGGTCTCTCCTCATCCTCACGTGGTCGCAAATTTTCTTTTCGTCGTGGTTAGTCTCAATGTGGCTCATCAGCTGGTCGTGGTCCTCCTCGTCAAAATAGTAGGAGTCGTGGCAGATACTCTCCTCGATGTCAAATTTGTAGATTTGAAGGCCATTATGCTGACTCATGCCCCCAAAGGTATTTTGGTCCTCCTTCTCACCAGGCAAACATGGTTGAGGCTTTTCGAACACCTTCCTTGCCCTCCTCCTCCTCGCAACCCGACTGGTATGTTGACACTGGTGCCTAAACTCATATATCCTCCTCGTCGACCCACCTCGACTACTCGTCACCTTACATGGGATCAGACTTTGTGGTCGTGGGTAATGGTACATTTCTTTCCATAGCTCACATTGGTCGTCATAATATTTCTTCTGATCTTTCTTTCTCAAATGTCTTAGTCGTTTCTCACATCACAAAGAATTTGGTTTCCGTAAGCAAGATTATCAATGATTATAAAGTCAATATTATCAATTTGGTTTGAAATTCAAAATCGAGACACATAAATGGTTCTTGCTTGGGGGCGTCGTGATCATGATCTCTACACAGGAATAAAGTGAATTTTGGAACATGGTCACCAATGTGTCATGCAAACCCTACATAGTCGTCTTGCTCATGGCTGTTTCGAGCAATGGCACAATCTTCTTGGTCATTTGCACTTTGATACTATCAAACTGTTAGACAAACTAGGTTTTATTTCTATTTGGTCACTTTTACCAAAACCTACTATTTGCTCGTCATGCCAACTTACTAAGAGTTCTCTCCTTCCGTTTGTACACAATCTTGCTAGCTCTGCTAATGTGTGGAATTTAATTCATTGTGATTTAATTTGTGGGGGCCCTCGCCCATTACCTCGCGTGCACTACAAAAATTTGTCCATCTAAAGAGGGGGATTGAACCATTGTTATTTAAAGAGGGAATTAAAGAGGGGAGAAAATAAAGACGGAATTAAAGAGGGCATGCAATACACTCGCTTATTGGCGTGAGAACTGGCGACGGGGTAGACCCCACTCGCTCATTGGCGAGTGCCAGGTCCCCCTCTTTAATAGGCGACGCCCCCCCTCCCCCTTAATAGGTGTGTGCCACGTCACCCTCGGTAATAGGCGACGGCACACCCCTCGCTCAATCCACAATTAATAATGTAGCCCTCCTTCTTCTTCATTTCATTCTGCCGAAACCAAAACAAGAATTAAGCTAGAGGCGCCGCTCCACCTCCACCACGCCACTTCCGCTGCCGGAGGCACAAATCGAAACTGTTTTTTTTGGATATTTGTGTTCTACACTTCGAGGGGATCACTTCTACGGTAAATTTATTCATTTTTATTGATTAAATTAAAAGTTATTTATATATGTTTATATTGTATATATTGTGTATATATTATGTATATATAGTTTTGTAATGTATATTGTTAGGATTTTTGAGATTGTTGGTAATTGTTATGCATGTGTTCCTTTTTAATTTAATTGTTATGCATGTGTTAATTAATTTTTAATTGTTAGAATTCGAATTTAATTGGTAATTTGCTATTCATGTGCATGTGTTAATTATATTGTTATAATTAAATAGTTAATTGTTATGCATGTATATATGTGTTAATTATACTCCCTCCATCCACGAAAAGTAGTCTCATTTGCCTTATATTCTTTGTCCACAAAATGTAGTCCAATACCCTTTATCGAAACTATCACCCTTCAACCATCACTTAATTACTCAAATTGCCATAAACTCTATTCACAAACAATCAATTTATTCACAATGGACCCCACAATACCCCTTACTTTATCTACTTTATCTACCATTTTCTTAAAACTTGTGCCCCACTCTCATGGGACTACATTTCATGGACGGAGGGAGTATATTGTTAGAATTAATTAGTGTTATAATTGTTAGAATAGGAGAAATTAAATGATGTTGCATGTGTTGTACGTACGTAGTTGTTAGAATTTAGGCGAAATTAATTGTTAGAGTTGGAGTCCGGGATGAATTGTTTGTGTATTGTAGATTGTGCGTTCCGACTTGAGTAAATTTACTCGAGTTGGAAATGGATGCACTGGGAATTTTAATATTTTGGAATACGATAGATTTAGGAGAAACTCTGCCGAATTTTTTTATAAATATATGTATATATTATTTAAACTTAGAAAATTAATTAATCAATGTGTAAATATTTTAACAATCAATATGAAACAGATCGAGGTGATTGACATGAATTATTCAAGTCGTAGTTGGATGTATGGTCCAAGATTGATACATGGGATTATGAACACCAAATTATTATTGGAGTAAATGAATTTATTGAAGCTGCCACTAGCAATCTGAATTCGATTTGTTAAGGAAAAATTAGGTGTCTTTACTCGAAAGCTAGATGTCAAAATGAGACTTATAGAGATCCTAATGAAGTGAAGTCTCATTTATATCGAAATGGGTTTACACGAAATTATTATAATTGGATTTATCACTGTGAAGAGAGTTGGGGTCCACATCCATTTCAAAACACTAGTGAATTTGCGTCAACTTCAAACGAAGTTGACCCAGTGGGACCTAGTTTGTACAATACTATGGTAGAAGAATTAATTGGTGACCCAAACATTGATTTTGGAATCAACGCGGAAGAGGAGGCACATAATGAAGAACCCCCTAATGAGAATGTGTCACAGTTCTACGACATGCTTCGTGAAGCGGACTAAGACTTGTATCCTGGTTGCGAATATCATTCGTAGTTATCGTTCATTTCTAGATTGTTGAATATTAAAACCGAAAACAGATTGTCTGAAAGGGGATACAATCAAGTCGTTGAGTTGATTCGTGAGATTTGTCCTTAAGAAAATAAGGTTTCCAAGAAATTTAATGACACCAAACATTTGATGAGTGGGATGAGTGTTCCGGAAGAAAGGATTGATTTTTGTGCACAAAAGTGCATGTTATTTTGGGGTGCAGACAACGAACTAGAGTTTTGTAAGGTTTGTGGTGGACCACGATATAAGTCGAGTAGGGTTGATGCAGATGGTCGATTGAAAAAAAAAACGTCCACTTAAAGAAATATTCTACTTTCCGATAATTCCTCGCTTGCAAAGGTTGTATATGTCCAAGGCCACTGCGAAAGAGATGATATGGCATGCCTCGTGCGCTTCTGACGATTCTGGTGTTATGCGTCACCCTGCAGACTCGTTGTCTTGGAAACATTTGGATCGTTCGTACCTTGATTTTGCATCTAAAATTAGGAATGTTAGTTTGGGCTTGAGCACAGACGGTTTTCAACCATTTGGAATGACGGGAAAACAATATTCGTCATGGTCGGTGATACTTACTCCGTACAATTTACCACCGTGGTTGTGCATGAAGGATCAGTTCATGTTCCGTTCTATTCTTGTGCCCGGGCCAAAAAGTCTGAAGGACAAACTTGATGTGTTTTTGTTGGTCCTGAAAGGAGTATGACACAAGTGTATGGGGTGGGGGGAATGCACTTGTGTATGCAAATCTTTTACAATTTAAGCAAATCAGGCTATTAGCAGAGTTGTCCTGGACAACTTCTTTGGGTATGTATAACTTTGTTCAGATAATCAAGCTACTGAATACCATGAAGTACTCAGTTGAATAAATATCTAAGTAAGTTATATGTGCGGAATTATGGTTGGCCCTTTATATTTAAACTCTTTTTAATTCTGAAATCTTTCTTAACACTTAAACAGTTTACACGGGACTTGTCCCAAATCTGTTTTGCACAACTTGTGATGTATACCTTTTGAAGATCAGTTTGAATGTGTTACTTGTATGAAATGACTTGAAAGTAAATAACACCAGAGGTTTATAGTGGTTCAGAGACTCAAACTCCTACATCCACTTTCCCTAATTTAACAGGATAATTAATTTCACTTGGAATTAACTTGTTTTATAGTGTCAAGGTGCACTAATCAACCACACTACTCCTTAGTGTCTTGATCCCTAGGAATTCAGAATTCTAGTACTCTCTCAACTCTTGAACTAAATTGTTCTTCACTTTACAGTTATATTTCTCACACTTCTACAACAACTCTTCCTTCTTTCCTAGAAATGTTAAAGGGTTGAGGTTGGTTCCAACTATGGTGAGATATCATTTACAATGAAGTACTGTATAATGATAGGATTCTCTCTAAGATTTGAATGTTTTACAATATGTTCAGCTTAATTGGTAACTAGAAGTGTATGGAAACTCTAAGAATGGTGTATTCTTATGAAGAGCTTAAGGTTTGTATGCTTTGAATGCTTGTAGTTTCCACACCTTGAATGGTTTCCATACTCCAGTATTTATAGAGCAAGATGAGGTTATGTCCGTTGGAGAGACAACCTCAAATTATCTATATTTGTCTTCCTTGAACTTAGCATCTTGAAGACAGATTCTTTAAAGTAACATGTCCTTGATTTGAGAAGTAAACGACTTGAAGCTCTTTGTCTTGACTTTGATGCACTCTTCCCAATGTCTGTCTTGAAGATTCAGCAGTCAAACAATAGACATTCCTTCTGATCATTGCTTCCATTTCCCAGCAGCTTTTTCTCCATGTGTCCTGTAGTGATCGAGGTTGCTTGCATCCTCAGTATAATTCAACTCGAACCAATCGTAGATCCTATTCCAAATTCCTTTCGAGCAGCGTCACAAGAAGAAAAAATGAGTGAAACTATAAACAAAGACAACTAGTTGTAGAGAACACTAAATGAATGCCATCAATGAAACAAGTTGGTCCCAAGTTGAGTTTATAATATTGAGTAAGCTAGTAAAAGTCTAGAGGGGAGGGGTGAATAGACTTTTAAAAATCTTTCAATATATCAGAATACGTAATGCAGAATTAATCAAAGTAACAATGAGCCCAACTCGAGTTTATACTCAACTTATATTCGTAATTCGAACTTCTGTATGAACACTCTACTTATCTTGTTCTTATACGCAATTAATCAATTAAGCAGTTAAACAAACAGTAAAGTAAATCAACACACAAAGATTTATAGTGGTTCGACAACTTGTCTACATCCACTCTCATAACTCCAGTCGTGAAATTTATTAACTCTTCCAATCGAGTGTTCTTGTGGCTTTAAGTCCCAAGAAATAAGATTTTGATCTTTTCGATTATATCTCCAGGTATATCTTCGATCTAACTAGCTAAATACAAGTAACTAGCGACTTGAAACAAAAACGTAAAAGTAAACTTCTCTATTCAGTAGTAGCCTTCTGATTTCTTCACTTGTCTTCTGGCTTCTTTCTGAATTTCAAACTCTGAGAGTGTTTTGCTTCGAATATCTCTTATGAATGCTTCAGTATATCGAATTTCAGTAGTCTCGAATCGTTGAATACACCATGGTATTTATAAGCTTCCAATCTTCAAGAACTTTCTGTTATGTAACTAACTTTTCTTGAAAACTAACTCTTAACTTCTTCTTCTTATCCTTCCACGCGTTTCTTCAGTTAATTAGTTATTCCTTAACTAACTCTTCAATCTTTATCTTCACACGCGTTTTTGTAACTAACTTCTGTCTTCTTGTCTTGTCTTGTTGCGCACCTGTCTTGTCTCCACTTGACTTGTCTTGCGCATCCAGTCTTCAATAGTAGATTTCAACATAGAACTAATCTAGTCCTATCATCTATTCCTAACAAGACTATTACATTACTTTAAGCTTTATAAATCAGCTTAGTCACCTTAGAATCTATACAATGAATATAAACGAAACATCATGAGCTTCTATACATCATTAATATAGCTCAGTAAACAACTTAAACAAATATACAAAGTACTTATAATATGTACTTGTCTTTTGAACACTTAAACTTTTCTTTCAAAACAATACTTGTCTTATGAACTAGTACTTGTGAACTAGTACTTGTGAACTCTACTGATCTGTTCAAGACGACTTCTTTAACTAGACTAGATCAGTCAACACTTAGAAAATATTCAATTCTACTTTTTGGCTTATCAAAACTTCATCTTATCTTTTCATCATTTAGGACTTGTCTTAGGATTCATATCCCAACAATTTCCCCATTTTTGATGAAGCCAAAACTACTTGAATCTTTTCACAATAGTAGACTAGTTAAGTAGTTATCTTGTCTTTAAACATCAAAATAGTACTTATCTTTTCATTCATTCACGTAAGATCAGTAGATTACACATACCAAATCAAAAAAAAAAAAACTAAGTAAAGAAATTACACTTAGTCAGTGATGTTACCTCCTTCTTGATTAGGAACACAAAAAGCATCGAGTAGCCTTTTGTGAATCACTGAAGTATGTTCTTCATTATCGATCTTCTCTTTATCCAGCAATTCTTCTTCAAATTTCTTGATATGATTGAAATCGATCCTCTTTCCTGAACTCAGCATAGGAGTAGTCCATTTCGGAAAGATCGGCACCAATATGTTAAAGTTCACAGCAGCAGCTATCCTCATAATCAGATTCCATAGCTTCAAGTCTTGAACTTCCATAAATTTATCAAATACAGCATAAAGTTCTTCAGAGCTGTCTGCATCTCCAAACCTACGAACTATCCAGTGATCTAACTCCCATTGCAACTTGACTTTGAACCAATCTTCATGATGTTCATTGGCAATGAAGTTGTCAATGTATGCGTCTTCAACTAGATCTGGATTTGCCTTCAACTTCTGCAACCTTCTAATATGCTTTCCAACCTTCTTCTTACTAGCATAGTGAGATTCATCAACAATCTTCTGCTTCTTCATTGCAGTTTCATCTTCAGGCTCTTCTTCAATAATAACCTTTCTCTTAACTTGTCTGGTCTGAACTTCAGGAATTGCAATCGACTTGCCCTTTTCCAATCCCTTCTGCTCTTCTGCCTCTAAATCAGCTTTCTTCACTAGCCTTCCTCTCTTCGGCCTTCTCAACTCTTCTATAGCAGTAGCAACAGCTTTCATCTCTGGTTCAACACTAGACTTTTCTTCAACTCTACTTGTCTCTTCCCCCTTTTTGGCTTCATCACTTGCCTAAAGAGTGAATAGACTAGTTAAGCGAGTCATTTCTTCCTTGAGAGATTCATTCATAGCTTCAGCAGCTAACTCAATCTGCCTCTGATGCATCTTGTCGTGACTCATCTTGTCAAGACGATCAGTAGTAAGCTCTAACTTCCTTGAACTAGAAATAAGCTCATCTTTGAAATACGTAGCTGTCTGTCTGAGCAACCTGTTCTGTTCAGTCAATTCAGTAAGAACAACTCTTGAACGCACCAACTGGTCTTGTGCTTCACGCCTTTGCTCATCAGCTATTTCAATTTCAGAAGGGGTCTGAGCAAGTGGGGTCCTTGTCTCAGTTGTTGCAGTGGCAACTAGTGGAGTTTCTGAAATAGATGGGTTGATGGGTTCAACATTTTCTGTTGAGGTTGAGGGAATTTGGGTTGTGGTTTCTGTGGGCTTTGATGTGGCTAGGTTTGGTTTGACAACTGTAGGAGTATCAGTTGTGTCAAATATAGTAGTATCTTGGGTTATGTTGGCTCTTAGTGGTTGCACTGCTAACACTGATGAAGTTTTGGGTACAGGCTTGGCACGAGATCGTAGTGATCTTGCCTTGGTTTTGACGGGTAGAGAAAGAGGAATTGACAAAGTACGAGAAGAAGTACCAACCTTTTCACCAGTCGACTTGTCTGGTGAGGGACTCGACTCGACTCGCACCAGTCGATAGACTTACAAATCCTCCTCTTCTTCCTTAGACTCCTTATCAGAATGAGTCTCTTCTGAATCCTCTGCAGCCTCGAACATAGCCTCCTCTGGCACATACTGAACTAGTCTTCCACTAGTTCCAGCTTCAGCCACTTCTTCAGAATTTTCATCTTCATCCGACTCGTCTTCCTCATCACTAGACGATGCGGCTTCGAACATAGCATCTTGAGGATTGATTTGAACTTGTCTGGGGGCAGCAGTTCTTCCAGCAGCTTGCTTCGCAAGAGCCTCCTTCTTCAGATAGTGTTTCAAGGCATGGAACGGCTTGACTTTACTCCAACTAGTCTTGTTTGGCAGTAAGATGGGTAGCAAAATGCTAAGCTTGTTCCCAAAACTTACAGCAGCAGTCACAATCCAGTTGACTGAACTGGTGTCAACTTGCACATTCTTCTTCAAGTACATCAGTCTGTCCAAGAAGAGTTTAGTCCAGTTCCCTTCTGTGATGCCATCATGAATTATAGCCATCACTCTTGCCTTTTGGAGAGTTACAGAGTCATAACTCCCAGTAACTTTGAGTAGCATCTTAGAAGCAATGTCAAGCAACGTCTTGAACTTGTCTAGAAGATCTTTCTTCTTGACAGCGGGAATCTTTCCATCTCAATTCAACTTGAGTTTCTTTCCACAAAATATACTTAGGTACCTCAACTCTTGTCCTTCAGCATATCTTTCGATATCAATCGATCCGGATGGTAGCTTCAAAGTTTCGGTCAAGAACTCACGAGTGATTTCTACTCGTCTTCCTCCAACAAAAGCTTCAACGGAGTCGCCTTGTCGAGTAGCTGTGGCATAGAACTCGAGCACTTCTTCCTCTAACACGATCTTAGGAAACGCTTCCAAATAAGGTCTCAAACCACATCTCCAACACTTTGTTAGAATCTCTTTGTTGTCATCTGTGTGGTTTCCTTTGAAATACACAGAGCCTTCCACATGCACCTTGCCTTCTGTGGTATACTTCCCTAAGTCGAATCTTGCCTGCATGTTAGTACGAACATCGAACATCGAGACAATCAACATAGTAGGAGAGTTGTGTGATAATCAAGCAGTTTAAGAATATTGAATGCTCGAAAGTAGGAAGTTATGAAAACGTGAGAAGAGGAGAGTGAAACAGTTGGATTTTGATAAAACTTGAGTTTTGAATCAATGGCTAAGATCGAGAGGTTTGATCCAATGGACAGATATGAAAGTCTTTTGGAATTCAGTTACGGAATCGAGAATATTACGTGATTTGATATTGTAAAATTTGAAATCCGCCCTTTCTATTGGTTAAGACAGAGGAGTGTACTCATCTGACCTAGCATAGTAGAGTTTAGGCGCGAACTGGGTGTATACACCTCATTAAAGGGAGTGTATAAATCCAATTCTAGGTTTTTCAAAATTTCGCATTATCATATTACATTTATATCCTTAATTCGTATTATGTAAACACTTAGAGTGTATTGAATCATAAGAACACTTATCTTGTCCGTTCGAGTCTATCCAGAACAGACGAGTAGACTAATGTGCACAAGACGAGTTCCCCCTTCGACTGTGCTAGTCTATTTGAGATTTGAACAGCTTCATATACCTGTCTTATCTTGTGCGACGCGTTAGATAAGATACAGATAGTAGAGTAGAATAATTAATTTGAATATCATTCTAGTATAGTAATCAAGGTTTCGAACAAGATGACTTTTAACAAACATAAGAGTCAACATAAGGATATTTAAGAAATCATAGATTCCCCCTTAAATGTTTATTCCCTTAGTATTACCCTCAGCTTTACCAGCTTCCTCATCGGGTTGTTTGGTCATCTTGTCTGACCTTGTATACCTGTCTGTTGAGCGAGTAGACGAGTGCTCTGCTTTTTGTATGGTAACTTGTCTGTTTCTCCTTTCTTCTTAGGGATGTACCTGTCTGGTTAATACATTGCTACATACTAGTAGGGTCTAGATCAATTAGTCCTAGACTAATGCATAATTCACGAAATCGAGCCTCACGTAATGGTTTAGTGAAAATATCAGCTCTTTGAAAATCAGTGTGAATCTTTTCCATACGAATATCCTTCTTTTCTACATGATCACGTATGAAATGATGTTTCACATCAACATGCTTACATCGTGTGTGCAAAACAGGATTTTGTGTAATGGCAATAGCACTGTTACTGTCACAGAAAATAGGAACATTTGATTCACAGATATTATAATCTCTAAGTTGTTGAATAAGCCACAATAATTGACTACAACAACTACCAGCAGCCATGTACTCGGCTTCAGTAGTAGAGGTAGCAACACTTGTGTGCTTTTTCGAAAACCATGAAATGAGTTTTGTGCCTATGAATTGACAAGAACCAGATGTAGATTTCCTATCTATTCTACAACCACCAAAATCAGAATCAGAGTAGCCACTTAGGGATAAATCATCATTTGAAGGATACCATATACCACGATTGATAGTTCCTTTCAAATATTTCAGAATCCGTTTAGTGGTTTCCATATGACTCTCTTTTGGATTAGCTTGAAATCGAGCACATACGCCAACAGAAAATGCAATATCAGGTCTACTAGCAGTCAAGTACATTAATGAACCAATAAGACCACGGTAATGAGTTTGATCAGCACACTTACCATACTCGTCTAGATCCATCCTGTAGGTAGGTAGCATAGGTACTCCTGAAGATTTACACGTCTTAATACCATACTTGTCTAGTAGATTACGAGTATACTTTGCTTGATTTATGAAAATCCCATCGGGGGTTTGTTTTACTTGAAGTCCAAGAAAATAAGTCATTTCTCCCATCATTTACATTTCAAACTTACTTTGCATGAGTGTTGAAAAACTTTCACTCAGCTTTTTGTTGGGTGATCCGAAAATGATATCATCCACGTAAATTTGAACAAGTAGGATATCCTTACCTTCTTGTCTTCTGAACAAGGTTCTATCGACCTTGCCCTTAGTAAAACCATTCTCTAATAGAAATTGAGAAAGAGTATCGTACTATGCTCTGGGAGCTTGCTTTAATCCGTATAAGGCTTTCTTCAACTTGTACACTTGGTTGCCTTTCACTTCGAAACCTGGAGGTTGTTCAACATACACTTCTTCCACAAGAATACCGTTAAGAAATGCACTTTTAACATCCATTTGATATACAGTAAACTTCATATAAGCAGCATATGCAAGAAACAATCTAATGGCTTCTAGTCTAGCAACAAGTGCATAAGTTTCATCATAATCAATGCCTTCAGCTTGAGAATAGCCTTGGGCAACTAGTCTAGCCTTATTTCTAACGACTACATCATTCTCATCTTTCTTATTTTTGAAAATTCATCGTGTGCCAACTACATTATGATGTGTAGGTCTATTGACAAGTTCCCAGACATCGTTTCGAACAAACTGGTTCAACTCGTCTTGCATAGCGATGATCCAATTAACGGTTTTAGGCTCGATAGATGAGAGGAAACAACACCAGCAAAACAAAGATGGACTAGGCTGTTCTTGCGACTCAAAGAGTTGTCGTCTAGTCTTCACACCAACAGTAGAGTCACCAATGATATTTTCAGTATCATGAGCATATTTCCATGTTTTTCTAGTCTTAGCATGCATACTATCATCATCTAGATCAACTATAACATCATGCATTTCAACATCATTTGCATCAGAAGATTTAATAGGAGTAGACGAGTCGACTAGCTCAGGCATGTCAACTGGTCTAGTAGATTTACCTTGAGCACTTACCTTCTCCTTGTCATCAGACTCGAGAGCTTTCATGAATGGGTTATAGACTTGAACAGATTCATAAACTTCTGATTCTTGATCAGTTTGGATCGATAGATCAGTTACCTTCTTACTGATCTGGTCGGCAGACGAGTCCTGTCGAGATTCATCGAAAACTACATGTGGTGTTTCTTCCATACATAGGGTAGAGTAGTTGAACACTCTGAATGCTTTGCTAGTCGAGGAGTATCCTAAGAATATCCCCTCGTCTTCTTTAGCATCGAATGCATTCAACCAAATATATGGAAATATGACACTCTGGGTTTTCGACCTTTCCATACTTCATAGGGCGTCTTACCTAGTGCTTTATTGATAGTACTTTTGTTTTGGGAGTGGCATGCAGTATTGATCGCTTCTGCCCAAAAAAATTTTAGGAGTATTATACTCTGTCAGCATGGTTCTGCAGGCCTCCTTAAGGGTTCTGTTCCTTCGTTTTGCTACTCCATTTTGTTGTGGTGTCCTTGCTGCACTAGTAAGGTGCTGGATGCCACGCTTAGAACAAAATTCTTTAATATAGCAGTTAATGAATTCAGTACCCTTGTCACTACGGATCTTGACAATTGACTGATTCTTCTCAACTTGAATCTTCTTCAACAGATCAGGTAGGAGTGTTTGTGTATCACTCTTCTTGTGTAAGAATACTACCCAAGTGAACTTAGAATAGTCGTCTACCACAACAAGTGTGTACCTTCTACCGTTCAAAGTTGGAGGAGTAATTGGGCCATGTAAGTCCATATGTAGTAGTTCAAGAACTCTACTTGTTGAGAGTGTTGGAATAGATTTAAAGGAATCCTTTACCTGTTTACCTTTCTGACAGGCATCGCATACATGTGACTTGAAATAGATTTCGTTGGGTATACCTTCCACAAGGTAATCTCTTGCAATCTTATTAATCACCTTAAAGTTCATGTGGCAAAGGCGTCTATGCCAAAACCAACTGATCTCTTTGGGTGTTTTAGTAAGAAGACAAGTGTCCCGCGGACAACTATTCCAATTCACGATATATACATTGCCTTGTCTTATGCCGACGAGCAGTACGGTATGAGTTCTCTTGTCTATGATTTCGCACTTTTGGCTTTTGAACTGCACTTTGTAACCTCGATCACAAAACTGTGAAACAGATAACAAATTATATTTCAAACCTTCTACATAGGATACATCTTGTATCTCTACATCTCCATTTCGGATAAAGCCAAAGCCTTTTGTAATGGTTGTAGAGCTATCTCCGAATATAACCTTTGGTCCTTCTTGCTCATAGTAGCTTGATAGAAGTGCCTTGGTACCAGTCATGTGGTGAGAACAACCACTGTCTATGTACCAAGTTTCTCCTACTGAGCCACCCTTCTTGTATAGATCAAGTCGACCCTGCATTAGATGATATTACATAATGTAGATGTTGTTAATTCTTAAATGTCTTAACATTATCAACAACATCTTAATTTGACCTTCCGAGATTTTTTCTAAGTCTTTTCTGAAATGCTACATTAAATGTTGACCTAAATGTTGTCGCATTTCTGGCAGGATCTAGAAGCTTCTACAAGGATCTGGAACCTGGAAGATTCCAGAACATTGGAGAACATGCTAGAACAGCCTAGATGCATTTGGAACGACCTGGAGCAGGCTAGAAGGATCTAGAAAGATCATGGAAGTTGTGGAAGTTGAGTTTCCTAAAAAATAGGACCTCAATGTGGAAGTCTCTAGAATTCGTATCCCACATCTATAAATACCCATTGAAGGCTTCATAATTCAGTGTGCTCTATTCGATCAATATCCTAGACCGAGCGTTCATCCCTGTTAGGAAATTGTGGCCAATAGTTCTACATTATAGTTCATACGTTGTATACCACCCGTATGACTGTGTGTCTTCTTATCTATTGAGAGTGTAATCATTAGATAGACTAGGCATTTCGACAGTGTATAATTTATACACTTAGTTCGTTTTCTAGACTTGGCACCTGCCTCGTTTATAGTTTCGTTGTGAAAGTTATTGTTGTAACATTTCACACAACATTTGTACTTGAAGATAAGTATTGATTTTACGCTATAAGGCAGACATAGATTTTTATTTATAAAATCTATGTTAAAAATATTTCCATTGTGTCTCGTTTGTTTTTAGTGTTTCAAGTCTTCCGCTGTGAATCTTAATTTCTGATATTCTGTTAGAGTCAGTGTTGCACTATTTGTCTCAACATTCTGTGCAACATTTATATACTTATACTTAAACACTTCTATACACACCACACACCACACTTTCAGTTGGTATCAGAGCCGATACCTGACGACACTAGGTTAGATCTTTGGTCAAGTGTGTTTTTAGTTTAGGTTAGCAATGGAAACATATCACATATCCACTGCACTTAGGCACCCGAACATATTATCCATATTTTAAAGCCTAAGATAGATGAACGTGTTTGGAGGAGTGTACTTACAGGTTATGATGTACCATAAGTCAAAACCAACACATCAACACCCCACCAGAAAGAAGGAAAAGTCAAATTTCAACCAAGGTTATCAAAAAGTGAAGGTAAGCCAAGGTATGCTCTTTAATATATAAAATCAGTTCAATGCATGTTCTGAATATGGTCTTTATGAAAATTAATGTGCCAATATTAGACTTAAGCAAAAAATTGAATTTTAGTGCTACCTTAAATGATGAATCAGATGATGAATTTGATGAATCAAAAGATATTTAATTCACTTTTTAATACCAAGATTGATTATGATGATTCTTTAGATGATAATCTGGATGATACAGATTCTGATGTTGCACCTGATGTCATAACATTTATGGTAACATCAAAACAGAGTCACCCAGATTTGAACTATTTTAATGAGTTTGTTGATGATGCAGGTATAAGGATTGATGATTCTAAATACCAAAAGTTGTTAGATGATTGTAACTCTCGGAAACTCACTTTTAATTCTTTGAACAAAGAGAATGAGAATCTGAAAGGAACAATTACCAAGCTAGATGTCATACATTTCAGAAGAGATTTTTTAAGTTGGTAAACTGAAGGAGAAATTTATCACCTCTACTTTAAGTTTCATAAAATTTTATATGATTGCTTCTGATATATATGTTATAGCTATTTGGTAAATCTGATAATTGTGGTATATGTTATGATGGTGAAACAACTTCTATTTCTAAGAATTTTGAAATTACTGAGAAATTTGTGAAGCCAAATGTTAAAACATTTGTTGTAACATCTGCACAAACAGATTCTCATAAAGTCAAAAAATATTGAAAAGAAGTTTGTCTGTCATTATTGTTCGATAATTAATCATATTTTTCCTTACTGCATGAAAATTTGATGTTACTTGTAATGTTGTTCACACTTCCTTGAAAGCATGTTTACTTGGTCAACGGTACTTTGATAGTGGTTGTTCTAGACATATGACAGGTCGTATTGATTTCTTATCTGATTATGTGACCTTGAATAGTGGTAGTGTTACATATGGTGGAGGTTCTAAAGGAAAGATTGTTGGTAAAGGAACTTTAAATGTTGAAGGTTTTCCTAAGCTTAAAAATGTATTACATGTTGATGGCTTACTTGCAAATCTGATTAGCATTAGTCAGCTTTGTGATGATAATTTGCATGTGAAATTTGATAAAGATTCATGTTATGTTCTTAATAAAGATGAAGTTTGTGTCATGACTGGTACTAGGTCAGCTGATAATTGCTATCTTATTGGAACAAATATGTGTAACTTGTCAAAACATGATGAAAATGTTCTATGGCATCAAAGATTGGGTCATGCAAATTACAGAGCAATGAAAAAGCTAATCAAAGCAGATGCAGTAAAAGGAATTCCAGAACTTAGGTTTCACAACACCACTGTATGTGGACCATGCCAAAAAGGTAAGCAGGTAAGAATGTCACACAAAATGCTGTCACATTGTACTACACATCGATGCTTTGAATTACTGCACATGGATTTGATGGGTCCTATGGAAACTGAAAGCATTGGAGGAAAGAGGTATTCCTTAGTTGTGGTAGATGATTTTTCTAGATATACCTGGGTAGAGTCTTTGAGAGACAAATCTGAAGCATTTGCTGCATTTAAAATTCTTTATAAGAGGTTCAAAAATGTGTTTAACTTGAAAGTTGGCCGTATTAGAACTGATCATGGTAGGGAATTTGAAAACAGCATGTTTAATGATTTTTGTGATAAAAAGGGTATCTTACAAGAATATTCATCTCCTAAAACTCCACAACAAAATGGAATTGTTGAAAGAAAGAATAGAACTTTACAAGAAATGGCTAGAGTTATGCTTACATCCAAATGTCTTGCTAAGAAATTTTGGGGAGAAGCATTGAATACTGCATGCCATATTATTAATAGGGTTTTTATTCGTTCTGGTACTAATCAAACACCTTATGATATTTTGAACAACAGAAAACCTAATGTGAAATATTTTCATGTATTTGGTTGTGTGTGTTATATTTTGAATGATAGGGATCAACTTCATAAGTTTGATTCTAAAAGTGATAAAGGTTTCTTTTTAGGCTATTCTAGAAATAGTAAAGCTTATAGAGTTTATAACCTTAGAACTAACACTGTTCAAGAATCTGTTAATGTTGTGTTTGATGATGATAAAGGTCTTACAGATGACAAATATGAAGAAGATGTATCACAGGTTACTGACACTTCTGAGAATACACTGAAGTCTGAAAATGTTGCACCAAATGTTAACACATCTGGGTCAACATCTACAGAACAGTCAGATGTAAATTCACAGAATGATCAGTACGTTCCCAAAACGAATCATTCTTCAAGAATAGGCAAAAGTCATCCTTCTGACCAGATCATAGGCGATGCTACAGTTGGAGTGCAAACAAGAGGAAGATTAAGATCAAACAAGGTAGATGTGGTAAGAACAATATGCATGTCTTCTATGTGTAATGTTGTAAATGCTGAATGCTATTTATCTGAAATTGAACCTAAGAGTGCTAAAGAAGCCTTAACTGATGAAAACTGGATTAATGCTATGCATGAAGAACTTGGTCAGTTTGAAAGAAATGAAGTTTGGACACTTGTTCCTAGACCTAGTCATACTAATGTCATTGGAACAAAGTGGATATTCAAGAATAAAACTGATGAATCTGGTAATATTGTTAGGAACAAGGCTAGGTTAGTAGCACAAGGTTACACCCAAGTTGAAGGAGTTGATTTTGATGAAACTTTTGCACCTGTTGCTAGGATAGAATCTATTAGATTACTGCTAGCTATTGCATGTTTTATTGATATTAAACTTCATCAAATGGATGTAAAGGCTGCATTTCTAAATGGCATATTAAATGAAGAAGCATATGTTGAACAACCTATAGGATTTGAAGATCCACAGTATCCTGATCATGTATATAAACTTAAGAAAGCATTGTATGGCCTTAAACAAGCTCCTAGAGCATGGTATGGTAGGCTTACTGACTTTCTTTTGGAATATGGATTTATTAGAGGAGAGGCAGATAGAACTTTGTTCATTAAGCACACTGAAAATGATATACTAATTGCTCAAATATATGTTGATGACATTGTGTTTGGTTCTACTTGTGATAAAATGTTGAGTAAATTTGTTGAGACAATGACTGCAACATTTGAAATGAGTATGGTTGGAGACTTGAATTATTTTCTAGGTCTTCAAATCAAGCAATGCAGCAATGGTATTTTCTTCTCCCAAAGTAAGTATGCTAAGAACTTGGTTAAAAGATTTGGTCTTGAGAATTCAAAACCAATGAAAACTCCTATGGGATCTTCTTTGAAACTTTGCAAAGACAGTGCTGGAACAGATGTTGATCCAACACTTTACAGGTCCATGATAGGTAGTTTACTGTATTTAACCTCTAGTAGACCAGATATTATGTACAGTGTGTGTGTTTGTGCTAGGTACCAAGCTAATCCAAAGGAATCTCACCTGAATGCTATGAAAAGGATTATCAAGTATGTTGCAGGTACAAGTGACCTTGGAATCTGGTATACTAAGGACACCAACAACATTTTGATTGGCTACAGTGATGCTGATTGGGCTGGAGATATAGATGATAGAAAGAGTACGAGTGGAGGATGTTTCTACATGGGAAACAATCTTGTTTCATGGCACAGCAAGAAGCAGAATTGTGTTTCACAATCTACTGCAGAATCTGAGTATATAGCTGCTGGAAGCTGCTGTACACAACTCTTGTGGCTGAGCAAGATGTTCCATGACTATGGTATTGAGAATGGTATACTTACAATTTTTTGTGATAATACTAGTGCTATTAACATTTCTAAGAATCCTGTACAACACTCACTCACAAAGCACATTAGCATAAGACATCACTTTATGAGAGATTTAGTAGAGAATAATATTGTTAAGTTGGAGTATATACCTACTGAAAAACAAAATGCTGACATTTTTACTAAGGCATTAGACCATAAGAGATTCTCAATCTTGAGAAAATCTCTTGGGATGAGCACTATCTGAAAAATTCGGATGGATGTTGTCACAAATGCGTCAGCATTTGGGACAACATCATGGGTTGTAAAATTTTATAAGTTGAATTTATTTCTTACTTAGTTAAATAATTCCTTTGTAAAATATCTACGAATCTAAGAACCTTGTAGTGCAAAAATAAACATGTCTTATGTTGGGATATGAATCCTTGAAACAATGTTCTAGATGATGAAAGTATGTTTTGATGGCCAAAAGCAACTTAAAGTTAGTAATATATGTGGTTCTAAGTCATCTTAACTAAGTCATCTGAATCTAAGCTTACTAATCTGATGAGAAACTTGAATTGAGATTACTGATCTTAATGTTAACTGAAGTAAGTTTACTGATCTTATGAAGTAATATTAAGAGTAAAATTACTGATCTTAACTGAGTAATATTGGAATAAGATTACTGATCTGAGTATGGAAACTGAGAATAATTTTAGTGATCTTATATGAGATATTTGAAATCTGAGTTACTGATCTGATATACTTACTGATCTTATATGCTTACTGATCTTATATGTAAGTTACTGATCTTAAGTGTTTACTGATCTTAGTATTTACTGATCTTATATGGAAGTTATTAAGACTTACATGAGTTACTGATCTTATTGTTTACTGATCTGATATATGAACTGTTAGGAACTAAGCTGATATTTTGTATTGTATAGACAGCTTATAGTATAGGACTTTGATATACTCATCTGTATATAGTTCAGTTGATGTATAGATAGGTTTTATATTTGTAAGTTTGTATTTTATTGTATTCAGTAGTGTAAAGTTCAGAACAGTAGATTAGGAATAGATTAGAAGAAGATCACAAGACTAATGAAGACTCAGAGGACTACTTCAGAATAAGAAGACTTCAAAGAAGAGTTGAAGAAGAGATTAGAAGAAATCTGAAGAAGTTTTGAACAGTTTTAAGTTATTGTGCTGACTGATTCAGAAGAGTAAAAATCCGAAGAGTAAAAATCAGAACAGTAAGTTACTGTGCTGATTTGGTGAAATTGAAGAATAAGTTTGGAAAGCTTATTTAAAGAGTAACTGAAGATTTATTGAAGAAATGCTGACTTGGAAGGAAGTTACAAAGTCGGTTACAAGAAGAAGTTACAAAAACAGTTTAGAGTTAGTTGAGAGTTAGTTCACAAACTGCTAACTGTCATACTAAGTTCTATAAATACTGTGTGATCTCCTACTGCTGAAGACTACTGAGCAATTACTGATCTTAGAGAATTCAAGAGCAAGTCTACAAGCAAGAACTCACAGAGTTAAGGAAATCAAAGCAAGAAGAGCCACTGAATTGAAGAGAAGAATCAAAGGCTATTCAAAGAGAAGTTTTACTTTTCAAAGTTTAAGTTTGTATGTTGTAAAACAAGTGTGCTAGTTACTTGTAGAATTACTAGTAGATCGAAGATATACCTGGAGGTATAATCGAAAAGATCAAAGTCTTAATCTTGGGACTCTAAGCCACAAGAAGCTCAAGAAGAGTAATAAAACTTCACAACTGGGATTGTGAGAGTGGATGTAGACATTTGTCGAACCACTATAAAATTCTGTGTTCTTTATTTTACTGTTTGATATCTGTTTCACTAAGGACATTAAGAATTAACAAAGATAAAGATCTAGATAAAAGTTGAGTATAAATTTGATTGGGCTCATTAGTAATCTGATTATTCCGCATTGTGTATTCTGATATATTGAAAGATTTTTGAAAAGTCTATTCACCCCTCCCCTCTAGACATTTTCACTAGCTTACTCAATATTATTAACTCAACTTTGGGACCAACAAGTGGTATCAAAGCAGTAGTTCTTTGGACTGCTGTTTCTTGATAACCTTACAGATCTTGAGGGATATCTTACTGATCTTGCTGTTATTTCTTGATATTTGTCACTATCTGAATACTTGAAATCTATCTGCTATACTACTGATCCTATTTGTCTAATCAAACATGGATGACACTAATGTGAACAAGCTGCCTAAGTTCAAGATTGCAGATTATGACTACTGGAAGCTTAGGATGGAGGCCATCTTTAGCTCAACCCATGATCTAATGGTGTCTGTGGTAACTGAAGGACCAATTGTCACCATGGTGGAAAATACTGCAGTTCTGGATCCATCCAAACCAGTTGGAGCACTGGTCCCTAAACCAAGGTCAGAACTGACTTCGGAAGAAATGAAACAAAACAATTTGGACAGTCTTGCCAAGAACTACATTTTACATACCTTACCAAATGAGTATCTTGGTAAAGTACTAAAATGTAAGACTGCAAAACAGATGTGGGACAAACTGGCTATTTTTTGTGAAGGTACTACACTGATCAAAGAAAGCAAGTTATCCACTGCTGTCCAAAGGTTTGAATCATTTAAGATGAAGCCAGGAGAATCAATTGATGAGTTGGATACTCGATTTACCAAAATTATGAATGATCTTGATGTATTAGGAAAGACTTATACTGACAGAGAAGTTAACCTGAGAATCTTGAAAGCCTTGGATGAAAGGTGGAAAATGGTCAAGATGATCATTAAAACCACACAAGACATTGATTCTTGGCCAGCAGAAACTATGTTCCAAACACTTAAGGCACATGAGTTTGAGTTAGATGAAGAAGATCCTATTACTGTGATTCAGAAGGATAAGGATGCCTCTAAGGACATAGCTTTTAAAGCCTCTACCTCTAAGGGGTCTAGATCATCTAAGTCTAAGGCCTCAAGCATAAAAGATGAACTAGATAGTTCTGATCTTAGTCTGAAAGATCAGATGAGCCTAATGATCAAAAGATTTGATAAACTTAACAAGAGGTATGGCAGGTACAAGAGAAGGATAGAAAGTATTATGATAAGAAAGATAGGAACTCAATTGACAAGCATGACAGGAACAGAAAACATTCTGCTCCTAAAAGAACTTCTAACAATCCTGTTTGCTATAATTGTGATAAGCCAGGTCATTATGCTTATGAATGTCCTGATCTGAGTTCTGAAGATCGAGAAGAAAGGAAAGCCAGAAGGGATCGAAAATATGCCAAGGGTAAGAAGGCAATGATGGCTTACAATGACTCTGATTCGGAATCAGAAGAGTTACCATCGTCTTCATCTGACTACCCCTCTAGCAATGAAGATGAAGCCTTCATAGCATATTTTGGACTGGTAATGATGGCCAAAATAAATGATGAGGTATCATCTGCTAACTCCTTTCAATCTTGTGACAATTCTGACACTGATGAAAGTGATGCTGCTGTTAGCAGTGTAGGAAGTAGTCTTCATCATTCCCAAGGAGTGACTGAAGAAGACCTTCTACAAGCTAACAAAGCATTCATTGAAATTAGTGATGAGAATATATCTTTAAAGCAAGAAATCATTAATCTGAAAGAGGCTCAGTCAAAAGTAGATCCTAATATAGCTGTCATAAATGCAAGGCTATCAGAAGAGTTGTCCCAACTCCAAGAAAAGTATGCATCCATTGACAAACTATATCAGGGTATGCTTAAAACTCAAGCCAAAGAGATTAATGAATTCAATGATTTAAAGATTAAGTGTGAAAAACTTGAAGAGCGCAATAGATTCTTAGAATCTGAAGTAGTGAGCCTAGATCGAAAGCTATCTGGGATGATTAACTCTACTAAGATTAATCAAACTATCTCAGACAGATATAGAGCTCCAAATGATAAAAGAGGAATAGGTACTGATCTGCCTAGTTCATCTACTTCAGAATTTAAGAACACTAATGGAGCTAGTACAAGTTCTTTGCAACTAGATAAAGGAAAAGAACCTATGACTTATGATGATGATCCAAAACTCAAAGTACAGCCTAAATACATCCCTCCTACTACCAAGAATGGTAAAATGAAGAATGTATTAAGACCAGTACAGTCAAGACCATACCAGAAGAGTTATACTCCTCTGACCAGATCAGATCAGTCCTGGAATCAGAAGAGACAAACTCAGAACAGTAGGTCAAGACAAGCACAGGCAAGTTGGGAACAGCCTAGACCTCCTTTTATAAGGCAGTCTCAGCTGTATTCAACTAAACCTAGGAGATTTGTGCCTCATTATCATAACAAACCTGTTATTTATCCTCCTCCTTTATCCTATGATATCTATGGAGAGGAAAGACCAAAGCAAATTTATAAGCCTTATGGTCCACATGCTTTTAGACCATATTCAAACTATTACAGACATACTGATCTTACTGAAAAAGGGATAGAACCAAGGAAAGGCTATCTCAGAAAAATAGATCCTAAATCTGCTGATAATTCTGAATTGGTTAATAAAGTACTGTTCTGTGATAAATTTGGAAGAAAACTGAAGAGGTCCCATTTATTCAAATCCTCAATGTTCATTTGGGTACCTCTCACTACTAACCCCCAAGGACCCCAATAAACAAGGGTACCTAAGTTATTAAGATCACTACCTTGCAGGATCGACTGGACTTATACAAGAAAGGTGGTTCAGTTGGTGAGACCTGGTACATAGACAGTGGGTGTTCACACCATATGACTTGTACCAAGGCCTTACTTACTGACTATCATGAGAAGGAAGGACCAAAAGTCATCTTTGGTGATAGCTCAATAGCAATCACAAAAGGATTTGGATTCATCAAGAATGGAGATGTTGAAATCCAAGATGTCTCCTATGTTGAAGGTTTGAAATATAATTTGTTATCTGTATCTCAATTCTGTGACAGGGGATACAAAGTTCAGTTCAAGACCAGAAGATGTGAAATAATAGATAAAAGGACTCACAATGTTCTACTTGTCGGCACAAGACAAGAAAGTGTATACATTGTGAATTGGAATAGCTGTCCTAAGAATGCCTGTCTTATTACTAAGAGTCCTAAAGAAAACAGTTGGCTCTGGCATAAACGCCTCTGCCACCTGAACTTTAAGATAATCAACAAGATTGCTAGAGAACATCTTGTTGAGGGCATTCCTAATGAAATCTATTCCAAATCACAAGTATGTGATTCCTGTAAAAAAGGTAAACAGGTAAAGGTTTCATTTAAGTCCATACCAACTCTTTCAACAAGCAGAGTCTTAGAACTCTTGCATATGGATCTTCATGGTCCTATCAACCCTCCTACATTGAATGGAAGAAGGTATACTCTAGTTGTAGTAGATGATTACTCTAAGTTTACTTGGGTAGTCTTTCTTCACAAAAAGAGTGATACACAAACACTACTTCCAGATCTATTGAAGAGGTTGCAGGTTGAAAAAGGTCATCCCATTGTCAAGATTAGGAGTGACAAGGGGACTGAATTTATTAATTGCTACATTTCTGACTACTGTTCTAAGTCTGGCATACAGCATTTGACAAGTGCAGCCAGAACCCCTCAACAAAATGGTGTTGCAGAAAGGAGAAACAGAACACTAAAAGAAGCTTGCAGAGCCATGATTGCAGAATTCAACACACCTCAGAAATTTTGGGCAGAAGCTATTAACACAGCTTGCCACTCCCAAAATCGAATTGCTCTTAATAAGGTGCATGGTAAAACACCTTATGAGGTATGGAAAGGCAGAAAACTAAGAGTTTCTTATTTTCATATCTTTGGATGTAAGTGTTTCATACATAACAATGGCAAAAGTAAATTAAATGCTTTTGATGCAAAAGCTGATGAAGGGATATTCTTAGGATACTCTTCTGTAAGCAAAGCATTTAGAGTATTTAATTACTCTACTCTATGTGTGGAAGAAACACCCCATGTTGTCTTTGATGAGAATGTGCAGGACTCTGCTGATCATCAGCTCAGTAAGAAAATTGACAAACTACAGCCTCAAATCAACAATGAAGATGATGATACAGGAATATATGAATCTGTACAAGCATATAATCCTTTCCTGAAAGTTCTAGATCAAGATTCTGATAAAGAAAAGGTAAAAGACAAAGGTGAGTCATCTAAAACTTCTGAAATACAAGAATTGAATGACTGCTCTCCTGTGAACAAATCTGCTGATATAAATAATACTGATCTGCATGATAATTTGCATGATAAAAATGATGATAGCATTTCTGTTAAGAATAGAAGGACATGGAAGTCTGCTCATTCTACTGATCTGATTCTAGGTGATTCAAGTATAGGTGTTAAAACTAGAAAACAATTGTTTGATTCCAAGGAAGAACCTAGTAAGTCTTTATTTTGCTGGTGTTGTTTTCTATCATCTATTGAGCCTAAAACTGTGATTGAAGCTTTAAGTGATAGTAACTGGATTATAGCCATGCAAGAAGAACTTAATCAGTTCACTAGAAATGAAGTTTGGGAACTTGTTGATAGACCTAGTAATCATAATGTTGTAGGCACTAAGTGGATTTTCAAGAACAAAAGGGATGAAAATGATCTTGTAGTTAGAAATAAAGCTAGATTAGTTGCTCAGGGCTACTCTCAAGCTGAGGGTATTGATTATGATGAAACTTTTGCCCCTGTAGCTAGACTAGAAGCTATAAGATTGTTCCTTGCTTATGCTGCACATATAAAATTTACTGTGTATCAAATGGATGTGAAAAGTGCATTTTTGAATGGTATACTTGCTGAAGAAGTTTATGTGGAACAACCACCTGGTTTTGAAGTGAATAGTCACCAAGTATACAGGTTAAAGAAAGCACTCTATGGATTGAAACAAGCCCCAAGAGCCTGGTATGATACTCTTTCTCTATTCTTACTTGAAAATGGTTTTACAAAAGGCAAAGTTGATAGAACTTTGTTTAGAAGACAAGAAGGTAATGATATATTACTTGTTCAAATTTATGTGGATGATATTATCTTTGGATCACCCAACAAAACCTTGAGTGAAAGCTTTTCTACACTCATGCAAAGTAAATTTGAAATGTCTATGATGGGAGAAATGACATATTTTCTTGGTCTTCAAGTAAAACAAACTTCAGAAGGCATCTTTATAAATCAAGCAAAGTACACTAAGAATTTGCTAGATAAATTTGGTATTAAAACCTGTAAGACAGTTGGTGTGCCCATGCAACCTACATACAGAATGGATCCTGATGAAGGAGGTAAGTCTTCTGACCAACCTCACTATCGTGCTTTAATTGGCTCTCTACTCTATCTAACTGCCAGCAGACCTGATATTGCTTTTTCTGTTGGAGTATGTGCAAGATTTCAAGCAAACCCCAAGGAAAGTCATCTGGAAGCTGCCAAAGGATATTGAAATATCTAAAGGGGACCATTAATCGAGGATTATGGTATCCTGCAGATGATGATATATCCTTAAGTGGTTATTCAGACTCGGACTTTGGAGGTTGCAAAATAGATAGAAAATCTACTTCAGGTTCATGTCAATTCTTAGGAACTAAACTCATTTCATGGTTTTCAAAGAAACAAACAAGTGTGGCAACTTCTACTACTGAAGCAGAATATATGGCTGCAGGTAGTTGTTGTAGTCAGCTTCTTTGGCTAATACAACAACTCAGAGACTACAATGTTGTAGAATCTAATGTACCTATATATTGTGACAGTAATAGTGCCATTGCCATCACACAAAATCCCGTTCTTCATACTAGATGCAAACATGTTGACATTAGGCATCATTTTATTAGGGATCATGTTGAAAAGAAGAATATTAGAATGGAAAAGATTCATACTGATATTCAAAGAGCTGACATTTTTACAAAACCATTGGCTGAAGTGAGATTCAGAGAATTGTGCATTAGTTCAGGATTGATAGATATGGATTCTGTTTGTATATAGAACTGTGCTAACATTTCAGGTACTAATCTTATACCAAGAAGGACATGAAGCAGAAACTAAGAGCAGTACATCAAAACTCAACATTCAGAAGAGACAACCCTATGTCAGATCACTACTCTTAAAACAGGTAACAAGGTTACTAAAGTGACCTTCATCCCAATGAGGAAGCTGGTAAAGCTGAGGGACACTGAGAACATACATTAAGGGGGAATCTGTGATTTCTTAAAGATCCTTTTGTTGACTCAGATCACTAAGTCACTTTAGTATAAACCTTGATGTGATCATTAAATTAGACATATTGTTACTAATCTGTACTGTTTTACACTTATATCTCATGAACTAACACTTCTACCAAGGTGAAACAGGCACAGAAGAGGAATTCTCCATTGAAGGGGGAACTGATCTGATTACAGATTGGAAAAGTCTACTAATCTGATCTGATTACAGACTATAACAGTCTACAGATTTATTCTGATTAATGAATTGACTTGTCTACAGAACTGTACTGATTACAAAGTTTCTTTGTCTACAGTACTGATCTGATTACAATTCAGTTATTCTACAGAATTAATCTGATTACTGACTAATCTGTCTACAGAAAGATATGTTTACTACTAATCTGTCTACAAAATTCTACTAATCTGACACAGTACTGATCTGAGGATCACTGTGCTGATATCAAAAAGGTGAAATCAGGAAATTTGGGTACTGATCTGAGGATTACTGTGCTGACCCATCTACTGATCTGAGATCTACTATGCTGATTCATCTACTGATCTGATTTCTAAAAAGGTTACTCAGCTGATCACATTACTCAGCTGATCCAGATAAGTAAAATTTTCTTTATATACTAATAAGAAAATGAAGAGGAATAGTTTTGGAAACTACTGTGCTGATTTGCATCAGAACAGTCTTTTGGTTTAGAATACTCTAAGTCAAAAAAAAAAAAAAAAATTGTTCAAATTTTTAGATTACTAATAGAGAAGATTAATACACTCTTCTATTTCTAACCTAAAAATTGTGGTGTATGTATCAAACACAAGTTGGCTCCAAAAATTAAGAATGATACTAGAATGTGAACAGTTATTGTTTAACTCGAATTTCGAGACTTAATCCCAACCATTCTTTGTGATAATCTAATTCAATCCTAGCCATAGATTGGTTTTGAATTTAACAAACACGATCACACTTCATCTTCTTCGTTCTTACGAGTTCATTTCTGGAAATCTCTTAACCTCATAACTTCTGAAAAATCTGATTTCTACAAAATTCTCAAATGGCAACCATTAATATTATCAATGAAGCTAACGAAGTTGCAGGAACATTCGATTCGAATTTCTGGATTCGCAAAAAGGGCATTTTTGTGGAAAATGCTGTATATTTCAATGGCCGACACAGTGCTGAAAATCAAGCCATTCTGACTATGTGCGAAGAGTGTGGGCTAAGAAAATTTCTGGAATCATCTCCCCTGAATGTCTATGAACCAGAAGCTATGGAATTTTATTTGCAACTCCAAGGTGATAAAAATGGTGTCCACTCCATGCTTTCTGGGCACAAGGTCACTATTACTAGGGAAATCCTAGAAGTAATGTTGGATTTACCGCAAGGCCCGGTGGATATTTTGACTTACAAAGCTGGAGAGGAAAAGGAATGTGTAGGAAGGTGGTCAGGTGTTGAAACAGAGACCTTGACTAATCTGAAGAAGGATGTTCTTCCTACTGGTCTGCAGTTTTTGATGGACATAGCTGGAAAATGCTTGTTAGGGCAACATCATAGCCAGGATGCTTTATCAAGTTCCAAGATTAGAATTATGGCTGCAATCATTGACAGAGTTCAAGGTGATTGGCAAGGATTTTTCTTGGAAAGACTGCTGATTGAGAAAGAAAAAGTTTTGTTCGATGAGGATACTATGGAATTTTCGATTAAATCGAAATTAGGGTTTGGAAGCAAGCTGAGTTTCTTGCTGCCTCAGCTGGTGAAAAAGCCATATTGGAGTAATCCCAAGAAATTCCATCATGGGAAATTCTTGATGAAGAAGGAGTCTGTTCAGTTTGAACAAGAAAACCCTTTGGAACAACCTCAAGAGCTTGAAGCACAAGCATCTGGAGATTCAATGTACCGATCTGATGACAATCAACCTGAGATTAGATCGAAGGCAAGGCATGATCCGAGCAGTATTAGACCAAGGAGAGGAAGGTCTGCTACAGCTGCCTCAGAACCAACAGTCAGATTTGTGGAGACTGTGGTACAATCAAGCTCAGAAGAGCAAGAGGTTAGTGTTCCTAGTCCAATTGTTGTGCATAAAAGGACTAAGACAAGGAGTGCTAGGAGGAAATTGATTGTTGTCTCCCCTACCCCTTCAAACTCTGAACCAAGCCAAACTGAAACCCAAAACCCTCAACCTTCATGTTCTGGAAGATCAGATCACTATTTTTCTGAGACTCAGAACACTCCCCATTCATCCCCTCAGAACACTAATTTTCATCCTACCCCAATTTCTAATCCTCAACATCAAACTTCACATCAACCTTCACCACATCAATCCCCAACACAGATTCATGATCACTCTACTGAACATGAATTTGAACCTTCTACTGAACCAATTGACATTTCATCATCCCCTGAACCTGAATTTATTGCTCCTAAACCTGCTGATTTGATGGAGTACACTATCTGTGATAAAGAGGATAGAATCAGGATAGATTTGAGGATAGCATTGTTGAAGCAATTTCCTGGATTAGATGAGAGCTCAGTTGAGTTTGAGAAACTCCTTAGGATAGGCACATGGGTGTATCTTAAGAGGAGTACTTTGAAGGAAAATTTAGCTATCATGGAAGGTATGGGTGGTGCTTCAATCTTTGATGATTGGGAAGCAGAGCAGATGCAAGCGGCTGGTGTTAACTCTTTTCTTGAGTTAGTCACTCCAGAATCTGTTGTACTTCTTGTTGAAAGATTAACAGGAATCAAGTACACTGTTGAGAAGATTGCAACTCCTAATTCTGATGAGGATTTGTTTAGTGAAGAGAAAGGTCTTGATGAAGCTGAGAATGCTGCTGAAAAGGATTTAATGGAAATTGATGAAGATGTTGACAATGCAACAGAGGTGTTTGAGAACACTGTTGTGATTGAAGAAACAGAAGTTGTTGAAAATCAAGCTTTGGATGCTTAAGAGATGGAAAGCATTCCAATTCACTCTGCTGATCCTATTATTCTTGAGGATGTGCAAGAACAGGTCAGAACAGTTCCTATTGAAAAGGAATCTGCAAATTCTGACTTTGAGATGTTGAAAAAGCAGAATGCAGAGCTTCAAGCAAAATTAGAAGATGTTGTAAAGATGTTCCATGAAGCTACTGAGAGAATGAATAAGATGACTTCTGAACACTCTTATGAAAAGGTAATGGAGCATACAATGTCCAAAATTTTTGATCTTCATAGAGTACAAGAAAAGAACCTGTCTCAGGTGTTGCATAAAAAGCTGGAGCAACACATATCTTCCTTGAAAGAGTGGCATGATGAAGCCAAAAAGGGGGAAGATAAGACAAGGAAAGTGATGGAACAAACTCAGTCACAACAAGCTCAGTTGGTTGTGAGTCAGGATGAGTTAAAACAAGAAATTGCTATTCTGAATGAGAAGCTGAAGCTAAGGAAGCAACAAAAACAGCTAGGTCAAGAAATTGTTGAGAAAGGACCTGATATTGCTGGAAGTTCAAGTCAGAGGAAGAGGAAGTTAGTCTTGTCTGATGAAGAACAACAAGAAGAAGGAGCTGGAAGAATTACCAGACCAAAGAGCAAGATGAAAGCTGTCATTTCAAGTGAGGAAGAAAACTTGAAAAAGAAGAAAGAAAAGGATGTCAAGTTCTTGAAAACAAGATTTGATAATCGAGTTACAGCTTTGAAGAGAAAGATGAATACTCAAAAGAAAGCTGAAGGAAAAGAGTTTGACAAAGATTTTCAAGATGAAAACTTTGTGGATTTCATTGTTTTGACAGAACATATGGAATACTGGAAGAATTTGAAGAAGAAATGGCAGATTGCTAACTTCATTGTGAAGAAGTTTGGTGATCATTCGAGCAAGGAAGCAGAATTTATTGATTTTGAAGAATTCATGCTGAATATTGATCAAGAGTTCTGGGAAGACATAACACAAGTTGCTGCTCGTGCTGGAACAAAGATTTTGTGTCCTGAAGAACCTAATTGGGAACCTCCAAGATTGGAAAATGGAGAACCTGATTACAAAGAGATCAACAACATTATTGCTGAGATTATTAAGGAAGAAGGAATATCTGATCATCAACATATGATGGATATCAAGGCAAGGATGTATGTGGCATTCAGAATCTGAAGATACAGAATGAAGATGAAGGACAAGCTCAGAAGATAACATTTCTATCCTTAATCTTTATTTCTATATTTTGTGATCATTTCATATTTTGTTAGTATGTGTAATATGTGAAATATCTGATTTGATTGTGAATATGATATGAATTCTGAATTGATGAACTGTTATGATAGACTACATACTTAACTACTGATTTATTAACATTTAAGTAGTTTTGGCTTCATCAAAAAGGGGGAAATTGTTGGGATATGAATCCTTGAAACAATGTTCTAGATGATGAAAGTATGTTTTGATGGCCAAAAGCAACTTAAAGTTAGTAATATATGTGGTTCTAAGTCATCTTAACTAAGTCATCTGAATCTAAGCTTACTAATCTGATGAGAAACTTGAATTGAGATTACTGATCTTAATGCTAACTGAAGTAAGTTTACTGATCTTATGAAGTAATATTAAGAGTAAAATTACTGATCTTAACTGAGTAATATTGGAATAAGATTACTGATCTGAGTATGGAAACTGAGAATAATTTTAGTGATCTTATATGAGATATTTGAAATCTGAGTTACTGATCTGATATACTTACTGATCTTATATGCTTACTGATCTTATATGTAAGTTACTGATCTTAAGTGTTTACTGATCTTAGTATTTACTGATCTTATATGGAAGTTATTAAGACTTACATGAGTTACTGATCTTATTGTTTACTGATCTGATATATGAACTGTTAGGAACTAAGCTGATATTTTGTATTGTATAGACAGCTTATAGTATAGGACTTTGATATACTCATCTGTATATAGTTCAGTTGATGTATAGATAGGTTTTATATTTGTAAGTTTGTATTTTATTGTATTCAGCAGTGTAAAGTTCAGAACAGTAGATTAGGAATAGATTAGAAGAAGATCAGAAGACTAATGAAGACTCAGAGGACTACTTCAGAATAAGAAGACTTCAAAGAAGAGTTGAAGAAGAGATTAGAAGAAATCTGAAGAAGTTTTGAACAGTTTTAAGTTACTGTGCTGACTGATTCAGAAGAGTAAAAATCCGAAGAGTAAAAATCAGAACAGTAAGTTACTGTGCTAATTTGGTGAAATTGAAGAATAAGTTTGGAAAGCTTATTTAAAGAGTAACTGAAGATTTATTGAAGAAATGCTGACTTGGAAGGAAGTTACAAAGTCGGTTACAAGAAGAAGTTACAAAAACAGTTTAGAGTTAGTTGAGAGTTAGTTCACAAACTGCTAACTGTCATACTAAGTTCTATAAATACTGTGTGATCTCCTACTGCTGAAGACTACTGAGCAATTACTGATCTTAGAGAATTCAAGAGCAAGTCTACAAGCAAGAACTCACAGAGTTAAGGAAATCAAAGCAAGAAGAGCCACTGAATTGAAGAGAAGAATCAAAGGCTATTCAAAGAGAAGTTTTACTTTTCAAAGTTTAAGTTTGTATGTTGTAAAACAAGTGTGCTAGTTACTTGTAGAATTACTAGTAGATCGAAGATATACCTGGAGGTATAATCGAAAAGATCAAAGTCTTAATCTTGGGACTCTAAGCCACAAGAAGCTCAAGAAGAGTAATAAAACTTCACAACTGGGATTGTGAGAGTGGATGTAGACATTTGTCGAACCACTATAAAATTCTGTGTTCTTTATTTTACTGTTTGATATCTGTTTCACTAAGGACATTAAGAATTAACAAAGATAAAGATCTAGATAAAAGTTGAGTATAAATTTGATTGGGCTCATTAGTAATCTGATTATTCCGCATTGTGTATTCTGATATATTGAAAGATTTTTGAAAAGTCTATTCACCCCTCCCCTCTAGACATTTTCACTAGCTTACTCAATATTATTAACTCAACTTTGGGACCAACATCTTACACCTCTCAAATGCATAAAAATGAGAATGTTATTAGCATACTAAAAGATGTACCAAATCACTGAGTAACTATGGAGCACGGAGTTCACTACTACGATGCCTTCTTTTCAAAAGGTGATTCTTTGGTAAAAACATCAATATATTTGTAATCCATTAAGTAAGTATGGGGCACGGAGTTCGCTACTACGATGTACTCTACAGAAACAATGGATCAATACAAATTAGATGCTATAACACAAAAAGAAAAAATTATGGTGCAACACAAATGAAGCAAATTCATGTAAAAACCGTGTTGAGGTGTTTGTAACAGTTTTGAGCACAACATTGCCTGATTCGAATTTATTTTTATAAGTAGTAATTATTTAATTATTTATTGAGATTTATTTTATTTATTCAATTATATAACCAACCCACGTTTTTTATTTTTCAGATTATGCTTGGACTTAGTCTTTATTCTAGAAATTTCTTAATTAATTATTTAATTAATAAATAAAATGGATTTTTCCCACTAATTAAACCATGATCAAGGTTGTGGCTAAAAATGTGGAGCACTATCACATTATTTCTGGAATTAATCATGTTAACCTCCAACTACACATACATTCTCTCTATAAAACTCAATTAATTGTGACTTATGTTGCTAATCGTGATTTTTGAGTTTGTTAAGTACTAAGCTTCTGCAGAATTGATTACTGGCCGTGTATCTCTCAAATTTTGTGAATACACTCCTCAAAACCATCTTGAAATTCCAACCGTCCCTTAAATGGCTGGAAACCGACCTCAATCCCACTCACAATCTCACTCTGATTCGAAGAACTCATCCCCTTCTCACACAAACCCTCTCGAAATCCTTGCTTCCATGGCGTCTCAGAAATCAACCTCGTCAAATGCTGACTCAAATGTCTCTGCAACACCATCAACAACCACTCCCACTCCTCAAACTGCTCCTCAAACCGTTCCACCAACAACCAACATTCCTCAAGATGCAACTGTCGAACAGTTCAACAAGGCTATCGAAGAAGTGTCTGACTCTCTTCGAACAACTGGTCATCTGCCCGTGATGACATTTGGAGATATCACAGTGGATATTTCAAGCTATTTGGCTGATCAAACCGCCCAAATGGTTGCTGCTTCAAAAAGCCCTAAATCACCTACTGTTCACACCTCGCAAGCTGAAAATGAGGAAGTTACTGCTGAAGAAGAAGCTACTGCTACTTCCGACCCTGAAGATGTTGAAATGGAGGATGCAAACATCTCTGAAGACGGTACAAACTCTTCACTCTCTGTTTCTGATGAATCTGCTCCCATTCCTTTCAAGAAGAATGCGCAGAAAGGAAAAAGACAGAGGAGTCCTGTTCAAAGAAGAAGATCATACCGTGTGTTCACTCGTGTGGATTATTCTGAATCTATGAGGAAGAAGTAGAAAGCTGGAGCTGAAGCTGCTGAACCCATCCAAGTGTTTACAGACTCTGAAGAAGAAAGCTGCTGCTGATCCCAAAGGCAAAGGGAAGGCCAAGATGATTGCTGAAGATGAACCTGCAAAATCAGATTCCAATTCTGATTCTGATGTGTGTTTAAGAGATATTCTGAACTCTCTTAAGAAAAATGCTGAGCATTTTGCTGCTGCAAAGGAAGCTGCACCAGAACCTGAAGATGATGGCAGTGGTGATAACTCTTCCAGTGCAGAAAGAAGCTCGAAGGAAAGCTCTGCTAAAGACTCCACATCAAGCTCCAATGACCTTGCTTCTGAAGAGGAAGGTAATTCTGATTCTCTTGAGACTCTAGAGAATAGGTTGGCTATTTATTCTAAGAGGAAACTACTGATAGAGAAGAGGATTAATATCCCTGATTTTGAAAGTAAAGGCATGGTTAGTTTCTTAGAGGAAAGGAATTTGATGCATGCTGTGAATTTTGGTGAATCTTTCTTGACAAATTGGGCTTATGAATTTTATGCTTGCATGAAAAAGAGTACTGGTAGGAGATCATCTAAGTGGTATGGGACTGTAAACTTTAGGGGGAGGGATGTACCTTTTACTCCTGAGTTGATAAATGAGTTTCTGCATATTCCCAATGTTGAGGTGGATGAAGAACCTGACATGGATGTTGTTATTGCTGCTATAACTGGTGGTAGGGTAGTTAAGTGGACTAGACAGATGCTAGCCAAAGACCTCACTTCCCTACATTCTGTATTATACAAACTCATTATCTACAACTGGATTCCCACTACAAATACCACTAAGATCACAAAAGACCAAGCTGTTCTTATGTATAGTATCTCTGTGCTTAAGAAGTTCAATTTAGGCCTCACAATTTTTCACCATATGATGAGATTTACTGGAAAAGTTTCTGAAAAAGGCAACCTACCCTATCCTGTTCTGATTTCAAATTACTTGAGGCATCATGACTTTGTTGCCAAGAACACTGATGTGTTGAGGGGGAGAGTACCATTACTGGCCATAGCTCCTGCCTTACTCACTGGGGATAGAGTAATTGATCTGCCTTTGACTGCTCCTGGTACTGATCATCAGCACAGGCCTTCAACTACTGAGAATCAGCAAAGACCCTCAACTTCTGATCATCCAGAATCATCCAGATCAAGACAGAGAAATGCACCCCCAAATGTTGAGAACATCCATATCAACATTTCTGGTAATGTGTATCTTTCACAGGAATTCATCAAATTGCAGCTCAAGCACTTGCAGGAAACTATTGATGAGCTCCAGTTCTGAAGGATAGGTGGTCCAGTATGCTTTCACCTACAACAGGGGGAGTACCACCACCATCAAATTCAAATGTGGTGATTGAAGAATTGAATGATGATGGAGTTCCTACTGCTGCTGCTGCTGGTGGTGAACCTGATGCTGCTGTGACTGATGTAGTTGCACATCTTGCTGCTACTTACTTTGTGGATGAAGCTGATGATGAAGATGCTGAGATGGAGACCCTGTATGGTGATCTACACTGATGAACATGGACAAGCAAGACAGGGGGAGATCTGAATATATCATAATGGCTATTGTGCAGGAAGTTGATGCTGCAGCTGTTACCACAACAATATATGCCATTTATTCAGTTCAATCTCTGTAACTAATGTTTAAGTATTCTGAAATTCTGATACACTTGTTATTTATTTCTTAGATGTTAGTTTGTTTATTTGTTGCAACTTGCTTAAATTATGGTTACATTTGATGATATCTGTTTACTGCCTTTGCTTAATATGTTTACAGATTATCATGTGTTTACTGCAGGTTGCTGGAGTCTTTGTTTTGTTTACTCATCTTTGCTCTGATTTTTTATTATTTTGTTTTTGTTAGTGTCTTACTTAGATTCTAAGTTAATTCTTCCAGTTCAACTTATTATCTTAGTATAATTACTTATGTTGTAAGTAAGTGTATAGTTTATACTTATTCTATTTTGGATGAGATTGTTTTGATCCTTTGGCACGGATCATTATGAAATTATCCTTGATCTTCATTTGATTTGATTCAACGATTACAACAGGTATTGTCTTGACTAGTGCTTAGCAATGATGTCAACCTCAACTAAGTACATAAAACTGAGTATGTATAGAAATATATGTGCATCAGGTGTGTTGTAGTCGAAAGGTCAAATTGGGGGAGATTGTAGATGTTGTTAATTCTTAAATGTCTTAACATTATCAACAACATCTTAATTTGACCTTCCGAGATTTTTTCTAAGTCTTTTCTGAAATGCTACATTAAATGTTGACCTAAATGTTGTCGCATTTCTGGCAGGATCTAGAAGCTTCTACAAGGATCTGGAACCTGGAAGATTCCAGAACATTGGAGAACATGCTAGAACAGCCTAGATGCATTTGGAACGACCTGGAGCAGGCTAGAAGGATCTAGAAAGATCATGGAAGTTGTGGAAGTTGAGTTTCCTAAAAAATAGGACCTCAATGTGGAAGTCTCTAGAATTCGTATCCCACATCTATAAATACCCATTGAAGGCTTCATAATTCAGTGTGCTCTATTCGATCAATATCCTAGACCGAGCGTTCATCCCTGTTAGGAAATTGTGGCCAATAGTTCTACATTTTAGTTCATACGTTGTATACCACCTGTATGACTGTGTGTCTTCTTATCTATTGAGAGTGTAATCATTAGATAGACTAGGCATTTCGACAGTGTATAATTTATACACTTAGTTCGTTTTCTAGACTTGGCACCTGCCTCGTTTATAGTTTCGTTGTGAAAGTTATTGTTGTAACATTTCACACAACATTTGTACTTGAAGATAAGTATTGATTTTACGCCATAAGGCAGACATAGATTTTTATTTATAAAATCTATGTTAAAAATATTTCCATTGTGTCTCGTTTGTTTTTAGTGTTTCAAGTCTTCCGCTGTGAATCTTAATTTCTGATATTCTGTTAGAGTCAGTGTTGCACTATTTGTCTCAACATTCTGTGCAACATTTATATACTTATACTTAAACACTTCTATACACACCACACACCACACTTTCACATAATTTAGGTACCCTCCTTGTCTATTGGGGTCCTGGGGGGTTAGTCGAGTTCAATGGAATCCAAATATACATTGGAGTCCTGAACAAGTTTGATATTTTGAGCTTTCGACCATATTTGTTGCAAAATAAGACCCTGTTGTCCTTGTCTGGCCTATCATCAGTCCTTGGGTCTACTCGTCTGAGGTAGCCTTTCGACTTAACCTCTACTTAAGTAGGCATGGGCCTCTGATAGTCAGAGTAGGGCTTGTATGCATTGGGGCCATACGGTTTATAGACATGTTTAGGTCTTTCCTCTCCTTCGATATCATAGGATTCAGGCGGAGGATACAAGACAGGTTGAATACGATATTTGGAAGCCACATTCCTAGGCCTAGACGAGTAGAGCTGAGACTGCCTTATGAAAGGAGGTCTAGGCTCTTTCCATCTAGTCTGTACTTGTCTAGTACTCGTCTCCTCAGGATACCAATCCTCGTATCTGACCTGGTTTGGTCGTCCACGATTAGAGGTCCTTTTTCGACTTGTCTTAGACTGAACAGGTCTGTTGTTAACATTCTTTTTACCACCTTTGGTAATCGGAGTGTTAGCACCAGTCTGCTTGAGTACAGTGCCTTGGGATGTTGTTCTAGTATCGTATTCCATTGGTCTTTTGCCTTTATCATGTGTCAAAGAGCTTGAACCAACCTCAGTAGGGTTCTTAATGACTTGAGTAGGTGAGTCAGGTGTTTCTGCACCCAACCCTGTCTTGTCATTTGGAGCCCTATACATATCTGACAATTTTTTATTAGTCATCGAAGACTTAATCAAGTCAGTAAGTTTAAGGTCCAAATTTACGACATCAGTCTCTGAGAACTTATTGCGTTCTTCAAGCTTTTTGCACTTGCTCTTTAAAACATTGAATTCATTTGTCTCAGTAGCATGTGTCTTAAGTAGGTCTTGATACAACTTGTCTGTCAATGCACACTTGTCTTTGAGTTTTCTCAACTCTTCTTGCAAGCGTTCATTTAGGACTGTTATATTAGGATCTACTTTAGACTGGGCTTCCTTAAGATCAATGATTTCTTGTTTTAAGACGATGTTTTCGTCGCTGACTTCCATGAATGCCTTATTAGCGAGTAGGAGGTCTTCTTTAGTCACACCAGTAGAGTGATGAAGACTACTCCCTACACCACTATCGGCTGTATCACTTTCATCAGAATCCGATTCATCACATGATTGAAATGAAGTTGCAGATGATACCTCTTGCTCAATTTTTGCCATGCAGCAGAGTCCATCATCAGCTATGAATGCTTCATCATGATCAGACGGGTAGCTAGACGAAGACGATGGTAACTTGTCTGAATCTGTTTCAGAGTCATTATTAGCCATCATTTCCTTCTTACCTCTGTTGTATCTTCGTTCCCTTCTTACCTTGCGTTCTTCACGATCATCAGTGCTCATGTCCGGACATTCATAAATGTAGTGTCCTGGTTTCTCACAGTTATAGCATAAAGGATCGTTAGTAGACTTTTTATCAGGAGACTTATCCCTTCTCTTATCTCGTCTATCAGAACGCTTAATCTTCCTATCGTCAAACTCTCTATCTCGTCTGTTACTTTTCGAGACTTCGTCTCTCCTTTCGGACGAGTTTTGGTCTCGTCTGGTCTCAGACGAGTTCTTAGAAGTAGAACCTCTGTACTCTTTATAGAACATCTTATATCTACCATAGCGCTTGTTTAGCCTGTCGAACTTCCTAACCATAAGGTTCATCTGATCTTTCAGACTCAGATCAGACTTATCTAACTCGTTTTTTATGCTGGCAGACTTAGACCTGTCTACTCTAGAGCTCTTAGACGTAGTAGACTTAAAAGCAACATTCTTCGACACAGCTTTCTCCCTATCACTACTGGCAATGGGATCTTCCTCATCTAGTTCGAACTCATGCGTCTTAAGGGTCTAGAACATGGTTTCTGAAGGCCACGAATCAATGTCTTGTGTGGTTTTAATGATCATCTTGACCATTTTCCACCGTTCATCCAAAGCCTTCAAGATTCTCAAGTTAATCTCTCTTTCAGTATAAGTCTTTCCTAGCACTTCAAGATCATTCATGATTCTAGTGAATCGAGTATCCAATTCATCAATTGATTCTCCTGACTTCATTTTAAATATTTCAAACCTTTGGACAGTTGTGGACAGTTTGCTTTCTTTGATCAGCGTAGTGCCTTCACAAAGAACAGCCAGTTTGTCCCACATTTGCTTGGCAGTCTTACATTTTAACACTTTGCCAAGATACTCGTTTGGCAAGGTGTGTAAAATATAATTCTTAGCAAGACTATCCAAATTGTTTTGACGCATTTCTTCAGAAGTCAATTTTGACCTTGGTTTAGGAACTAGCTCACCAACGGCCTTAGACGGGTCTAGTGAAGCAGTGTTTTTCACCATTGTGACGACTGGTCCTTCTTTAATCACGGAGACCATCAGATCATGAGTTGAGCTGAAGATCGCTTCCATTCTCAACTTCCAGTAGTCATAGTCCTGTACAGAGAACTTGGGAAGTTTGTTAGCACTAATCTCGATAGACATTGTTTAGCAGTTGATCAGATAGGATAATAGCAAGAAATCAAGATACAGATATATCAAGAAAATGTGATATGAATTAGAACAAAAACGAACCAAGACTTCACCCAAAGTCTTTAAATGTTATCAAGAAACAGCAGTTCGAAAACTACTGCTCTGATACCACTTGTTGGTCCCAAGTTGAGTTTATAATATTGAGTAAGCTAGTAAAAGTCTAGAGGGGAGGGGTGAATAGACTTTTAAAAATCTTTCAATATATCAGAATACGTAATGCGGAATTAATCAAAGTAACAATGAGCCCAACTCGAGTTTATACTCAACTTATATTCGTAATTCGAACTTCTGTATGAACACTCTACTTGTCTTGTTCTTATATGCAATTAATCAATTAAGCAGTTAAACAAACAGTAAAGTAAATCAACACACAAAGATTTATAGTGGTTCGACAACTTGTCTACATCCACTCTCACAACTCCAGTCATGAAATTTATTAACTCTTCCAATCGAGTGTTCTTGTGGCTTTAAGTCTCAAAAAATAAGACTTTGATCTTTTCGATTATATCTCCAGATATATCTTCGATCTAACTAGCTAAATGCAAGTAACTAGCGACTTGAAACAAAAACGTAAAAGTAAACTTCTCTATTTAGTAGTAGCCTTCTGATTTCTTCACTTGTCTTCTGGCTTCTTTCTGAATTTCAAACTCTGAGAGTGTTTTGCTTCGAATATCTCTTATGAATGCTTCAGTATATCGAATTTCAGTAGTCTCGAATCGTTGAATACACCATGGTATTTATAAGCTTCCAATCTTCAAGAACTTTCTGTTATGTAACTAACTTTTCTTGAAAACTAACTCTTAACTTCTTCTTCTTATCCTTCCACGCGTTTCTTCAGTTAATTAGTTATTCCTTAACTAACTCTTCAATCTTTATCTTCACACGCGTTTTTGTAACTAACTTCTTTCTTCTTGTCTTGTCTTGTTGCGCACCTGTCTTGTCTCCACTTGACTTGTCTTGCGCATCCAGTCTTCAACATAGAACTAATCTAGTCCTATCATCTATCTATTCCTAACAAGACTATTACATTACTTTAAGCTTTATAAATCAGCTTAGTCACCTTAGAATCTATACAATGAATATAAACGAAACATCATGAGCTTCTATACATCATTAATATAGCTCAATAAACAACTTAAACAAATATACAAAGTACTTATAATATGTACTTGTCTTTTGAACACTTAAACTTTTCTTTCAAAACAATACTTGTCTTATGAACTAGTACTTGTGAATTAGTACTTGTGAGCTCTACTGATCTGTTCAAGACGACTTCTTTAACTAGACTAGATCACTCAACACTTAGAAAATATTCAAGTCTACTTTTTGGCTTATCAAAACTTCATCTTATCTTTTCATCATATAGGACTTGTCTTAGGATTCATATCCCAACAAAACATGATAGTAAATGAATTAAATAGAACAGTAAGTCAATAAACGAACGAAACAAGTAGTAATTTAATCTCAATACTATGTTCAAAGTAACATACAACCTAACAAGAAAAGAACCAAACAAGAATCTTTCTACATAGGATATTAAGCCTTTATATATCCCAATTCAATTTGTAATAAAATCCAAATATCTTTAAACTGAGAATTCTCTTGCATCAAACTCAAATACACATAGTTGGTTCCTTTGTCAAATCTGGTGTACAGTGCTTGAGCAGCTAAAACCTGCCATTTTCGGGCAAACTCAATAACCCGATTCGATCATAAAAAGTCTTACTCTAAAGCATATCCTAGCAGATGGAGCTCGACTCAACCACTAGCTTCAAGGGAAAAAATATATGTATGAAAACAAACCCATATAAAGCACGAGATTATTTATTAACAATAAGGAATCAAGGACTAAAAGATGATAACAACAAAATATAATTCCACAAAACACAGAAAATTATAGAATAAACACTATACTTACAACAATTTAAGAATTTAAAAGGCATGACAAGTGGAACAAATAGACCATATTTGTGTATTGGATGATTAAAAAATAATTTAAAGATGAAAGAACTTACAACAAACCTAAGAAGAGGACCTGACTTGCAGATGGACTGCAATCGACCAACATCAATCGAATTTGTGCATCTCCATCCACACGCCCATGTGAGAAGTTAAACTAAATGATAAAATTATCTACTATTTGTATGCATATAATTAGTTAACCAACAATTAGCTCATCTTGAACATTTATGAGATGCGAATTGGAAACTGTTTGTGTGAATTCTTTATAAATGGGCAGAACATCAATTGATTCTATACAGAACAAGGACATTTGAAATCAAACCATAAGAAACGCAACTATGCTAGTTAATTAGATCAATGACTTTAATTAAAAAAGGTATGATCTTTTCTAATAGCTACTTGATTCAATGAGTGGTTAAGTATTAACCTGAATTTAAGCAGCAGCAGTACTTGAATTAAAAAATTATTGCCACATGGAGAATACAAATGATAATATTTTTGTCTCCTTATACAACTATATTATTTCTTATTAAGATAAAAATGCAATGTCACATGCGCTGAAGTAGTCTTTTAAAAAAGTGAATACATACACGAGTCAAGTCTCATTATAATAAATAATAATTGAATTGACAGGAAATAATGAGCACACCACAGATGAATTGAATAGAACACAAGCTATATTAGTTGTGTTCAACAAAGAAGCTTCCTACAAGTCATTGTGGGGGAAATATAAATACTTACATGTAGTGCAGCAAACTCAAGTCACGTAGCATTAAGTATACATATAAAAAACTCATGAAATTCATGAAATATCTATCACACTGGATAAGAGTTGGGAATAAAAAATGCACTATGAATTAACCTGAAAGCATTATAAATTAATTAACCTCCTTTCTATGTGTCTCAATCATACACCTTAACTTGAAAACAAGTGAATTGGAAAAGACATGATAGTTGGTTCCAACAGGATTGATAAAAATAAATTAGTTGAGAGATCCAAGTGAAACTCATGTTATTAATTATATGTCCACTGAACTAAATGGGTGGCTTCATAACTTTTTATAAATAATTTGGTATATCTCAAATGCAGTATATAATTCAAAGACATAAAGCAGTATACTGATACTTGCCCACAAAAATTTACAAAACACAACCAATAACATATCTAATACAACCACAAAACTAGATGAGTTATAGGATTTTTTTTATTAGAGCAGGGTATGCATATGAGGAAAATAGAACACTCACTATATACCTTATAATGCTTATAATGGAACATGTAAAATCATCAGAAAACGAATGTCATCAATAAGTAATGATCTATCACTCTAGGTAAAAAATAGTGAACTAATTTGCAATTTTTTTCAATTATATATAATGTAAATACCTCACCCAACCAGGAACTTCAATTCTGATCCAGGGATCGACGGTGAAAGAATTCTTGTAAATCCATTAGAAGCAAATCTACTTCAATTTATAAATTTAATAATTAATAGGGTAACATATGTGAAATAATTTAGAGAAACTTACGAAACAATCACGACCGATGGAAAAGGAAAGAAACCCAACGGAAGAGGGAAAAAGAACGAGGTCTGTGCAACAACCATAAAATTGATCAGGAAATGATGTTGAAAATTTGTGAAATTTATTAATTCTTTTGATTCTTTGCAGATCAAGGTGAAGATCGCTCCAAAATTGAAATGAGAAACCGAATTCGGGAAACCTAGGGCACGACGACGCTGGCAAGAAGTGGCGAACGAGAGAGACGGAGGAGAAAGCAGCTGGAAGTGAGTGAGAAATTCCATGGATGATCATCAATAGGGCTCACTAGAGAGGTTCTTTAGACTTTAGAGGAGTAAGGTGAGAAATCGCCATGGTTGAGGCTAATGAGGAATTTGTCAAAATTCTAAGTATAAATTTAATTTTTGAAAGGAATAAAAAATATGAATTCTAATAAACAAAGGTTAAAATGATTAGGGAGGTAAAACCTGTCATTAAGCTATACAAATTACACATTTAGTTAGAGTGCCATGCTCATAGTAAGATATTTAATTGGAGTATTTGTATACCCTCCCTAAAACTATACTCCCTCTGTCCCGTAAGTGTTTGCACCACAAGATGGACACACTTTTTAAGAAAAAGGTGTAATGAGTAGAGTGTTGAGGGGTAATTTTGTAAAGTTATATGGATAAAGTGAAAAGGTGATTGGAAAAAGAGTAAAAGTAATGGCATTTTGTGTAAATATGTGAATATTGTGAGGGTAGAGTTTATGAGAGAGTTTCCTTTTATGGGTGTGCAAAAAATTATGGGACGGACAAATAAGGTAAGTGTGCAAACAGTTGTGGGACGGAGGGAGTACAAGTTACACATTTAGTGAGAGTAATTCATCATCTCACTAATTTTTTTGTCACTAAAAGTAGTTTTTCTTGTTCTTGAACACCCACTTTGTTCCAATAACATCTTGATGTGATGGCCTGTCAACCAGTTCTCAAACATCATTTCTTGTAAACTGGTTCAGTTCCTCTTGCATGGTTGTCATCCAGTTTGCATCTTGAAGTGCTTGTTCAATGTCTTGTGGTTCCTGTTTTGATAAGAAGCAACAAAACAAAGCACTTTCACCATGAAACCTTCTAGTTTTGACTCCAATACTTGGATTTCCAAGTACAAGGCTAGTTGGGTGGTCACATAACAATTTCCTTCTATGCCTGATCCCTTCAGAAGAGTTGTCCTCTACTGAGGTTAAGTCACTAGGATCATAAAATTCAGGAAAGTTTAGTGCAGGGTCTAATTCAGGATCATATTCAGGGGAGTTGGCATCAATGTCAGGGACATTGGCATTTTCAACATTGTTAATTCCCCCTAGAAAAGTGGATCCATTAACTACCTCAGCAGAGCCTACTTCTTCATTGGTAGTTGATACCTAATCATGAACTGGGATTAGGTCATTCAGTTCATCATTTCCTTAAGTGGGGTTTTCCTCAGGTAGATTGCCTTCAGGAGTGTTGTCCAATGTGATGATTTCAGGAGGATTGGCCTGGACAACTTCAGTGAATAAAGTATCTTTTTCTTTTAAGCTCAGTCTGGTTGTTCTTTGTGTGATGTCATCTATTTCCAAGGTTTTATCCCTGTTCTCAAAAGTAGTTTCATCAAACACAACATGAGGTGTTTCTTCCACAAGAAGGGATTTACAATTGTAGACTCTGAAAGCTCTACTGATTTGGGAATATCCAAGAAATATCCCTTCATCAGCTTTGCTATCAAAGGCTTTCAATTGTTCTTTCCCATTGTTGTGAATGAAACACTTACAACCAAATATGTGAAAATAAGATACTTTAGGCAATCTTCCTTTCCAGAGTTCATAAGGTGTTTTTCCTTGACCCTTAGTGATCAAACATCTGTTCTGAGTATAGCATGCAGTGTTTATAGCTTCAGCCTAAAATCTCTTAGGCATATTAGAATCAGCAATTAAGGTTTTAGCAGCCTCTTTAAGAGTTCTATTTCTTCTTTCAGCTACCCCATTTTGTTGAGGTGTTCTAGCAGCTGAAGTTTCATGGGCTATACCATTTTTAATGCAATACTCATTTATGTAAGAGTTTATGAACTCAGTGCCATTATCAGATCTGATCTTGATGATATTAAGGCTTTTCTCATTTGACAATCTCTTCATTAGCTCAGGGAGTTTGACTTGTGTTTCCTTCTTATTAAGGAGAAATACTACCCAAGTAAATCTAGAGAAGTCATCTACTATAACCAATGTATATTTTCTTCCATTTATACTAGCACGAGTAATTGGTCCAAATAAGTCCATATGTAGAAGTTCAAGTACCCTGTCAGTAGAGATGACTGGTTTTCCTTTAAATGAAGCTTTAATCTGTTTTCCTTCTTGACATGGTTTACATACACGTTCCTTAATGAAAACTTCATTTGGCAGTCCTTTTACTAATGCATTTCTTGCTAATTTGTTCATGGATTTAAAGTTCAAGTGGTTCAGCCTCTTGTGCCATAACCAACTTTGTTCATTTGAGCTCTTAGCAATGAAACATGTAGCATCAGTAGACAAATTTCAGTCATCAAAATATACATTTCCTTTTCTAATCCCAGTCAGTAGAGTTTGTTGAGTTTTATCTTTGATTAAGCATTTATCACAGAACTGACTTATGTTTAGCAAGTTGTATTTGAGACCAGCCACATATGATACATTAGTTACCTTAACATTACCAATGCTTAAGGTGCCATAACCTTTTGTAGTAGCTTGTGAGTTGTCTCCAAATGTGACATTAGGACCTTCTTGTTCAATGAATTCAGTGAGGAGTGTTTTATTTCCAGTCATGTGCCTTGAACATCCACTGTCCAAGTACCATGCTATCTTTTTGTTTAAGCTCCTCATCTTCTTATGGTCCTTTAGTACCTGCAAAGATCAATTTTTAGGTACCCTTTGAATTTTGGGTCCTGAGAAGTTAGTTGTACCTTTAGGAACCCAAACTTGACTAATAACCCTGATTGATTCAAGGTGGCTAAGTTGTTTTCATCTTCCATCAACATACATAGTTTTTCCCTTAAATGCCTTTGAGAAATAATGTGTGGAAGTGTTCACCCTGTAAGTATCAGAATAGTTGACATTTCTCCTGAACTTTTGAGGCTTTTGTGCAACTTGATGAAATCTTTCTTTAATTGCCTTTTTTAGTGAAATAATTAATTATTATTCTATTTAACTTTTATTATCGATGGAAAAATATTTATGGCACTAAAACATGACTTGAGAAAAATCTTTCTTTAATTGCCTTTTTCTAGTGAAATATAATCCTCTGTATTACAATAAGAAACTTAAACAATTATTACAGTCCTATTATTTTTGATCTCTCAAATCGGAAGCATTAAAATTCAGATAGATCTTGGAATCGCCTTGAGGGGAACTGCCTTGTGTAATGCCAATCCAAACTTCTCTGTCAGGTCCATATTTTCCGGCATCACGCCTTCTTCCAAATTCCAATCAAAATCATTAAGCAATGAAGCCACCATGAGATGCACCATTCTATCCGCTAGTGGCAAACCGGGGCAGATTCTTCTTCCTGAACCGAAAGGAATAAGCCCGAAATCTTGGCCTTTAAAGTCTACTTTGTTGTTCAAGAATCTCTCCGGCTCATACACGTTTGGATTATCCCATACGCTTGCATCTCTCCCCATAGCCCAAACGTTAACAAGTATATGTGTGTTTTTGGGAATTGTATAACCTTTGATTTTGACTTCATCTTCGGCCTTGTGCGGAACTAAGAGTGGTGCAGGTGGGTGGTATCGAAAGGTTTCTTTGATCACAGCTTGCAGGTATGGGAGTCTAGATATGTCTGATTCCTCGACTCGTTTGTTTTCTCCGATCACACTTCTAACCTCTTTCGTAGCTCTAACCATCTTCTCGGGGTTCATTAGTAATTCCGTCATTGTCCATTCTACTGTGATTGACGTTGTTTCCGTTCCTGCAAAAAATAAGTCCTAACACCAAGAAGAATATATATTAGCATCTCAGCTGAAAGCCCATTAAGAATAGAACTATTGTCGAAACGTATCATTTTTCAATATGCTTTAATGTATAAATATTGATCACTCAAACTTATGACATACGAAATAATATTAAGATTATCTAAATTTAAACATCTTTAGTTCTTTTTTATGTTTTAAATTCACAATTTTGATTCTTGCATAATAATTAATTACATTACTATATTTACATATATATATATATATATAAATTATTAAATAATTATTCACTCCATCAACTACTGGAATGAGCATTTGTTAAAAAGGTTCGTCCCAAATTTAATTGAACATTTGGTTAAATGAAAATAAAACAACTATTTACTCCCTAACTATCACCCTCAAACATTAAACTTACACAGTTACACCTATACTATAACTTTCCCCACACCTTCCCTTCTTTTTTTGTCTCAATATTCTTTTCAGTTCCATCATATATGACCCCCAAAAAAAACAATTTTATCACGTTAATGTTAATAGACAACTCCTACATTAATACATATATATATATATATATATATATATATGCGGCAAACAGTAAATATTCAATTCAACATTGGACGAATGGAGTATTAAGTTTTACGAGGGAGAGGACTCACTAATAGTAGATGTTGTATATCCTCCGAACTCAGGTCGTACTCCTCCTTTCGATCCAGAAGTGCTTCTAACATGTCACTCTTCTTCACTCTCGATTCCAATCTTTTATTAATTATATCTTCAATTATACCAAGCAATTTCCCCATATAAAACTCTGCTTCCCTCTTAATCCCTTGCGGATCCATCCTATGAAGAACCAGAAAAAAGTCGGACAGATTAGGAGCGGCTGCAATCTTCCCTATATGCTGAAGACACTCCTTCAATTCCTGAGAAGCACCCGAGTCGTAGTCGGTAAAATCGACCGAAAAAAGTGTGGCCGTCATGAGATTGAGTGAAGTCACAAAGGCTGCATCGCCCACGTTCACAACTCGGCGACTCGTGCAGCATTCCTGCACGTAGTGGCGCAGTTTCTGCAGCTTCTCCTGTCGAAGGCTATGGCTCGAGTCGAGCTGGTGACTCGAGAACATCTGTTCTTTGCATATTTTCCGTAGCATTCGCCATTTGTCGCCGACTGGCAAATATGTCATCGAGATGTTGTGGTGGTTGAAGCTTTGCACGGCGACAGGGATGGTGTGGCTGGAAAAAACTCGGTCGTTGGTGTGTAGTATTTCTTTTGCAATTTCAGGGGATGATGCAACTACGGTGTATACGTTACCGAGCTGAAGGGACATTAAGGGGCCGTATGTTTTGGAGAGGTTGGCTAGTGATTGGTGCGGGTTTTTTCCGAGTTTGAGAACGTTTCCGATAATCGGAAACGGGTAAGGCCCCGGCGGAAGCTTCCCTCTACGCCGCCGGGGACCGGAGCTCAGGAGATGAAAGCATCCCCATATCAGAGCTAGTACAAGCACAAGTGTCACAAAATCCATTTATTTTTCTCTTTCCAGCTAATTGTTCATTTTTGGAAGTAGGCCGACTGATAAATACTTTTTAAATAATAAATTTAGTAAGGATTGGTTTGTTGAATTTATAGTTCGCACATGGGCGTGCTGCAAGTTGCAGCGTACAGGGAACATTTTTTTTAAACCAGTGAACATTTATTATAAGAATACACCTTTTTCTTTTATATAAAAATAAAAATTATAAAAATACATTGAAAAATCCTCACGGACCCAGTATTAAAATTTAGAATGGACTGGAAGGCCAAAACAAATAAAATATAAAAAGAATTTTTTTTTTTCTTTTACATAAGTTGTGCCCTATGATTCTTGATCAGGTGGAATTAATCGATAATAGAATAAAAATCAATGTTTCCAAACAAATTTTTCCTCTAAATATAGGAAATCATAGAATCTGACCGATAATCCTTCTCCATCTAACAATCATTTGCACATGTATAATGACACACAAATTAAGAAAAGTAAATTTAGTTGGCCGTGGGTCAAATAGAGGTTACCTAAATTAAGAAAAATGAAATTAGTGAGATGTGGAATCAAATACAAAAAATTGAATGATTTAGTAAAGTATAAAAGGAATGCAGTGATATTTGAGGTGAAATGTGAGTTTAAAATGAGTAATAATTTTTTTTAAATGATATTATGAGAGTATATAAATAATTGTGAAATAAAAAAAATATACTCCCTCTGTTTCAATTAGGTAGACTGGTTTAATTTTATTTTCACAAAAATTAAGAAATTTTTATTTTAATAATATTTAATGAATGTTATACTTTTTAATATAATTAATGTATATAACTAGAAAATATTGTTTTATAAATAAATAAATTTATACAAATGAAATATTCAATAAAGAAAAATAAATCTATCTAAGTTAGAATAGTAAGCTATACATAGCTATGGTCCGCCCCTTTGACTCATGATACGATATCACGAAATTACTAGCCGGCAATGACTTTCCCACCTCATCTGGTCAAACAAGGCGTTCTATGCACAGTATTAAATTATCAAGTAGTCAATTTTTACTTACATTGGTCATCATTACAAACACGGTGGGGTTAATGGGGCAAGTCATCTAAAGATATTTTAATTAAATCATTATTAATAACTACAAAATGGTCCATAAAGTTACACTTATACCCAGACTATATTTATCCATATTTTTTCCATATACTCTCGACCTCCTAATAAATAAATAATTTATTTCTCTTTCACATATATATTCTACTATTTTTTTTTCTTTTTTCATATTTTATTAATAACTCGACACAACCTTTAAATATATTATTTTTTAATTATATATTATATATAATTCATTTTTATTATATTTAAAAAGGCAAATTCTTGGATGCACGCGAGTGCACTGTACCTAGAGATGTCTATCGGGCTGGCCCTAGCCCTATAGGGTCAGCCCTACAGGGCTACGGGCTAAACGGGTTAGGGCCTTAACCGGTTCACATTTAACGGGCCTACAATTGTTGGGACCTAACCCTAACCCTAGCGGGCCACGGGTTAAACGGGCCACTAACGGGCTACAATAATTTTTTTTCTTTTAAAATTAAAGGTCTCAATTGGCACGTCCAACAAGCAAATAAAATAGAAAAATACATAATTAGTTAATAATCAGTAAATGACAAAAAAAAAAGTATAATTTAAACACAATTCTAGAATTCATAGGTCCTTAATGTGTGACCAAATAAAACTAAACAAATATCATAATCTAATAAAAAATAGTAATAATGATTAATGAATCGTAATGGGGTTCTTAATGCTTATAGTTATGGTTATTGATCAAATGACCCAAATTTTGTTCTTAGTTTATTTATTAAAAAACAGAAAAAAAAGTATCAATTCGGGCTAGCGGGCTAGCCCTGTAGCCCTGCGGGCTGGCCCGGTTTAACCCACGGGCTAACCGGTCCGGGTCAAAAAAGCCCGATTTTAAACGGGCCTATAATTCATGAACCCTAACCCTATATTTTTCAGGGTTAAACGGGTCAGCCCGGTTAGCCCGGCCCGGATAAACATCTCTAACTGTACCCCCTCTAAATTTGATTCAATTTCAAATTTTCACTCTTACCCATGCACACATCACGCGGCCTTCCTTTGCCGACGGATGGCGGCGGTCGACCTTTCCGCTGGCGTCGTTGGTGCTCCGGTCACCTTCTCCAAGCCTCTTTTCGCGGATCCAACGCCCTGTACGTGAACCCTTTGCGGCTGCAAAACACCGTACATATAGGCTCTTTCCCAGCGTCCATGGCGCTTTCTGTCGCCTGCCATGGTGTGTCGGCTCTCACGGAAGCACAGAAGCACGCCGTCGCCGGCCTTCATCCTTCAAGCCTGATGCGTTTGATCGAAGCACAGGTCACCGCCACTCTCAGGCAGCTCCTCTGCGCGCCGGCTTTTGCGTCGCCCGCTCGCTCGTGATGCGCCTCCTCCGACAACCATCGGCTCAGCCGGTGGTTCTGTCGTTTCTTACATGTAATTTCTAAAAAAACGTTGGTTTGATGTTCCACACCTTTGTCTCTATCTCTCATGGCTAAAGACATAGAAATATGAAGTGCAAAGAAGCAGATTTGAGTGAAAAGGGGGTTTGTACTTTTGTTTAAGAGTTGATTACAGGTATGATTGTGTTTGGCGTTGAGGAAATGAAGTGATTGAAAATTGAGAGACACACTGAGTTTGAGTATTCATTTTGGCTCTGTCCTCAGTTTAAGTTTTGGAAATCAAATTTGTGTTGTAAAATTCTATATTTTATTTTCGGATTTAAATCTATATAATTGATGGAAATTAGTGTGGGATGATATTGTGTTTGGCTTGCAGAAAGAGTGCGAGCAAGCTGCTACAATTGCGTGGCTACTATGTGAATATTAATTCCTTTTTTTTTTTTTTATGAATTTATCTTTGGTGTACATGGTTGTGAGTTTCAGATTTGCTGAATTTAGTCCTAACTCCAAGCTAACAAGTTTGTGAACTTTCTCAGATTTGAACAATAACCAATCGCTCGTCTCTGCATTTGCTCAAATTTTAGATTCGTATTGGATTTCTTGTTCCAGTTCTCTCATAAAATGAAAACCTACATGCTAATACCATTAAAAAAAAAAATCATGTGAAATACTTTTTCAGTGCATATTGCTAGGTTGTTTAGGCCGCTTGAATGGATGGATAGGAAGGACATTGATTTAGTTGGTTTAGAGAGCAGTTGATTTCTTTCTGCTTGACCATTGTAAATTAGTATTTTTTATCATACTGTTTCATGTTTTATGGATGTTTATGGTTAATGATGAGTTGCTTGTGTTTTATTTTCAAATTAATTAAGTGAGATGAATCTCTTCAGATGTCGTATTATTGATTATTGCTTGTGGTGTTATTGATTATTGTTTGTGGTATTACTAATTATTTATTGTGGTATTACTAGTTATTTATTGTGATATTATTAATTATTCTCTATTAATACACGATTGAATTAATATTAATGATTATTGATTACGGTATTACTGATTATTCCTTGTGGTATTACTGATTATTATTCACGGTGTTACTAATAATTGTTTTTGGTATTATTGAATATAATGAAATGTGTGAAATTATTTGGTATTGTATAAAATATTACTGATCAATGTTCATGGTATTACTGTTTACTGTTCATGGTATTACTAATAATTATTTTTTATATTACTGAATATAATTTGATGTATGAAATTATTTGTTATTGTATAAATGTTTTCGATTAATGTGCATGGTATTATTGATTACTGTCCGTGGTATTACTAATAATTGTTTTGGTATTACTTAATATAATTAGAATTTTTTAAATTATATTTTTACGATTTTTTTTCTAAAAATATGGGTGACTTGGTGGTGAATCGACGGTAACTCGACAATGATCCGTCTACAAATTATAAATATACAAAGTATGGTTAATTTTATTATATTTTGTGTAAATTAATAAAAGGATAATATAGTCTTTTAAATGTAATTATTAAAAAAAAATATTTTGGGTGAATTCATAAAATGAGCGGGTGCAGATAACTGTGGTAAAAAAAATTGGGTTAAAATTTTTTTGGGATGAACTTAAAAAAAGAACGGGTGCAGATAATCCCCTGGTCCATATTCTATTAATGTCATGGTAAGCACGGTGCGACTGTATGTATGCAAGTGTGACCCATTTAAAAACTATTGGTCTCTAAATAAAAAAAATTATGAATTTTAATATAATATATTATAGAACTAAAATTATAAAATTTATCTAAAAACATTGAATTTTCAATTATAGAGTGACAAGTGTCACATTGTGGAGAATGGTTGTCTGACCCCCTTTGTGCCATGGAATGCCACGGAGCATGAGTGGATTTATCGTTTATATTTTTTATTTTTTATTTTACTTTTGTCTTCTAGTGGTTTGAGCGTCCCACCTATAAACCTGGTCTTAAAATTGATAGTCCTTCTCTCCCCTTGTAAAGTTAATGAGATAATACAAATTAAAATGCATGTTTGATTAATGGGTTGTGATAAGATGGGTTTAAATGTGGTGGGTTGACTAGATAAATTTAAAACGGAGACTAGATAAATTCAAGGGAAGACTAGATGGTCTAAACCCATAAAATTTAAAGTTACGAGAAATCAAACATGAGAGAAGATGAATTTACATATCAAACCCATCATTAACCGAACTAAACCCATAAATCAAACATACCCTCTAAGAAGTGTTCCATTTTCAAATCCGTCTGAAAAATACAACTGATATGTCTTTCTATCAAATTCATTCCCTTTCCCATCAAAAATATATTAAATTAAATTTTTTTATTCAAAATTTTTAATAAACATGATACATGCAATATACACATTACATAACATTTACGCTTTGAATATATTTACAATAAACATTCCACTGCATAAACACACATTGATCCACCGTTACTAACACGGTGGGGGTAAGTCGTCTCAAGATATTTTAATTAAATATAATATCGTAATATGTTAATAGTGTTTTAAACTTTTTAATAAAATACAGTCTTTTAATGAGAATTTGATTCATGAGATCCCTAAACTTTATATGGAGCAATATTTTTTAAAATATTTTACACATGAAATAAATTAAAATAATTTTAAAAATCGCGAGTCACAACTTTAAATTCGGATAGTCAAAATATTTTGCGGGTGCAAGAAGATAGTTTACTACATGGTCAATATATTATTACTACAAGATCAAAATATTACAATTAAAAAACAAACATTATACTACTACATGTTAAAAAAAATATTCTAAATAATTTTTGCATATGTGAGTTGCACAATTTTGTTATACATCATCCCTATATGCCAAAAACTTATATACAATATTTCACAATAGTCTTATGATACAATTTAACCCATTCTTTTATCCCTACCCGGTATTCGGTTCTTTTCTGCGCAGCGCTCTTCTGCGCTGCGCAACTTCCATTAAAAAAAAAAAAAATTAACCTTCAGAACTTTCAAAAATTTTATTTTGTTCAGATTTTCAATCTGCTAATCACAAAATAAGGCGGAGAAATCATGATTTGTTTTTTGAATAAATTCTTGAATGACAAAAAATCAACAATAATACCACACACATATTTATTCCAATTAATTATTGATAATTATGTCTTTGTAATTGTAAGGAACGAGACAAAGTGGGATAGCTCAAGTGGTTAGAGCACCACTACCTAGGCCTTAGGTCCTGGGTTCGAGTCATGGGGAGGGGAAAAAAAAAAGGGATGGGTATTTAACTTTCCATCCAAAAAAAAAAAAATTGTAAGGGTCGATAAACTATTCAACATGATTGTGTTTTTCGTGTTTTCAATTATTGTTCTCGTCTTTTTTGACGTGGGTATCTCATTCACTCTCCATAATGACGTTTTATTTATACAGTAACACATCTTTCTCAATAAAGTAATACACTTATTTTTATATAGTCACACATTTTTCTGTGTTACTTGAAGGTCAAATATGTGTTACTCAAAAGTCAATTGTGTGTTACTGGTCCTTACAGTAACACATATTTGTCTGTATAGTAACATGTAATTGTATTTATAGTAACACAGATTAAGAACATTTTATCCTTCCTTAAATTAATTGAATTAATATTTCTTGTAAAAATCAGTTTATGTATTTCTTTTAGTTATAGTAACATATATTTGGCCTTGCAGTAACATATACTCCCTCCGTCCCGGGATAATTTGCACACTTTGACCGGCACGTTGTTTAAGAAAAGTGGATTTAGTGGTTGATGATGTAAGATAAAGGAGGGGTATTTTAGGTAATTTGATGATGTGTAAAGTGGATTTGATGATGTGTAAAATGAAATGTATGGAAAAAATGAGTGACAAATTTGAAAATAAAATGATGTTATGAGGTTATTAATTTTGTGGGGTATTTCCATATTAAGAATGTGCAAGTAATTTTGGGACGTCCCTGTTAGCCTTCTGTGCGCGACTTTTGCGCGATTTTTTTGAAAATATCTGTTTGACCGGTTAGACCCGCAACAGAACCGTGAATTTTTGGCCCTTCCTTAAATATACTAATATTTCACGTGAAATATTGCACGTAAGTGCGTCCCCCATATATACTAATAGAGATTTTAGTTTTGGGAGAATTACAGTATAGGACATTTCATCCTTAGTGTTTACAATTAAAGAAAAATTTTATTGGAGTTACAAATCAGGACAACTTAACACATTGATGTACCATTATACCCCTAATGTAATATGTCTTTCGAATTTTAAAAATTTGAATTTTATTAATTTAATAATGCAAAGTTATCCAAAACAAAAAAGCAAAATTTGGAAGATATTTTTGCTCGATAATCTTGCCGGAGTGTAAATTCAAAAAACTTTCCTAATTGTTCAGAATCAATTAATATCTACATAATCAATTCACAAACTTTGAGCATTCTCTCTCTCCTTCGTAGCTGAAAGAAGAAACACTAATCAAGACGAAACCTTGTGCCGAGAAATCATTCAAGGTATTTAGTTTAAGAATCATCTTCTACATGTTATGGGTTTTTCGATTCTTGGATTATATGATTTTCGGATATGAAATTTTACTTAGTTTTAGGGTTTGGCATATAGGACAGTTTGCGTTCAGTTTGGCGATGATTAACAAAACCTATACACTACATGCATTTTAAGAAGTTTCCTTCTCTGATTTTGTAGTTTTTGTTGGGAATAAAATGAGAAGTTTTGATTAAGATACCAAAACCCATTAAGATATGCCAAATAGATAAGTCAGTATTGAATGAACATGTTTCAGGAATGTTGGAACATGTAGCTTAAGGCTAGTTGAGAAGTTGGAATGTTAAGAAACTCTTAGAATGATAGATGCACAAGTTGAGGGGGAACACATGCCTAGAAGATCTCATGGATCAAGTCCCCTCAAGGCTCAGAATCAAATTGACCTTAAGTCTGCTGATGGATAACTGTGCTGATCAAGTCAGCTCAGTTATAGAACAACCTATCTGAAACTCACATGAACTAAATGCATCATCAAGACCAAGGCTACTGAAGCAGACATCTAAGTTCAGAAGGTTTGTCCAGCAAGAATGTCTCAGCATATTTAAGCCAGAACAGTTTGAAGATCAAGCCCAACTGTGCTGATAAGGTCAAGGCTACTGATCCAAAGTCAAGAATGATCAAAGATCATCAAGAGATACATATGTAAAGAGACAAGAGCCAAGTCATCTGAAGAGCTAAAGCCAACATTACTGATAAGCAAACTCTGCTGATTCTGATAAGCAGAATTGTCCAAGTGATAAGGAATGTTATCCTTATCATAGGATCAATCATCAGAAGTGATGTCCATGTTTGATCAAGTGAATCTTGAAGTCAGACATTGGGAATAGTGCTTCAAAGTCAAGACAAAGTGCTCACAGCCGTTTACTTCCCAAATTAAGGACATGTCACTATCAAGAAAATGTCTTCCAGTTGCAGAGTTCAAGGAAGACATTTATAGACAATTGAGGCTGTCTCTCCAATGGGCAAATCCTCAATTTTGTTTATAAATACAGAAGTGTGAAGACCATTTGAAGGAAGAACTAAGAATCCAACTACAATCTAACAAGCATCAACTATACTGAAGCTTCAAAGCTCTCTAAAGACATTCTTAGTCTTCAAACACTTCATTCTAAGCTGAACCTCATTGTATAACCATACAAAGCTTAGAGAGATATCCTATCCTTATACACTAAGCTCATTGTAAAGGATATCTCAACCTAGTTGGAACCAACATCAACCCTTATACCTTTCCAAAAGAGAGATAGAAGGTTGTTGTAGTAGAAGTGGTAGGAATTGACTGTTGAGAGAAGAACAATTCAATTCTGAGTTGAGAAGAGGGTACTAGGACTCTGATATCCTAGGGATCAAGGCACCAAGGAGTGGTTTGGTTGATCAAGTGCACCTTGGCACTATAAAATAAGTAATTCCAATAGTGAAGGAATTATCCTGTTAAACCAGGGAAGGTGGATGTAGGAGCTTGAGTCTCTGAACCGCTATAAACTCTTGTGTTGATTTACTTTCAAGTACTTTCATTCATACAACACAACACAAAAACTGAACCTTCAAAGACATATTTTTAAGACTGTGCAAAACAGATTTGGACAAGTTCCTTGATAAACTGTATAAGTGTTAAGAAGATTTCAGAAAAATAAAAGGAGTTTAAACTAAAGGGCCAACCACTAATTCCGCACATATAACTCCATTAGATAGTTATTCAACTAAGTACTCAATAATACTTAGTAGTCTGATTATCTTTAAAGAGTTAATCATATCAGCAGAGTTGTCCAAGACAACCTTGCTGAAGTCTGTTTTGGTTAATTTAGAAAAAAATTGCATACAAGTGTATTTCCCCCCCCCCCCCCATACACTTGTTATATACTCCTTTCAGGACCAACAATTCTAATGCTCTCTATTTTGCCATTTAAAGAAACAGGGTAAATCGCATATGAGGAATATTAGATACGATGTTTAGATCATTTATAAAAACTCATATAACTGTATATACTTATTACTGTTTCGTATATATTTTCCTGAATTTATCAGAAATTATATCTATTTAAAATAGATGTTACCTATGTGGGTAAGAAATGGTTGCACGTGTATATATTTAAGTTTTTTTTTAATTTCAATACAATTTAGGTAATGTATTTTATGCAGATGACTAGACGGGAGAGATCCGGCATTCAGATTGATGAAGGAGAAATAAATTTTTGAAAAAGCTCCTAAAGAAAGTAGATAGTAGAGTCTTAAGTGAGTAAACATTCATACATATAGTTCTATTCTGTTCTAGAAGTTCATATTGATATGTGATTTGGGTAAAGTTTGTATTTGATTTTATGACACTGTGAAAGCATCATTTTCATTTGCTTACCTTCGATTTCATCATATGATACAATAATGAGTGCATAAAACACATATATTCATGTACAATCTGTATGTGTTATGTTACATAATTAACATCTTAGTTCTTTGCCCCATAGAATATGAATGTGTCGCGTATTCAAGTAAAGAATTTAGGTTTCTGATATTACATTGGTTTATAATTTGTGAAGGGTCAACGGATAAAATGATACGTTCGAAGGCTAGACATCAGAACCAAAAAGGTTTAAGTATAATCTTTGCCCGTTGTTAATATCATATCTTAAAATACCTGATGATAGATTGCATATGTTTAATATAAACCTAACTATGAGTTTTCAAATGCAGGAAAAAAAGGTTGTACGTTACGTTTTAGTGACAAGTGATTCAGGTAATGTTTTAACTAGATATAATTTTATTATAAACTATTATCGGCGAGATTTCAGCTTTGATTGCATATGTATATAGATTTTGAGAGTGAAGTTGAGGCTTATATTGAGATAGGAGAAAACTCAAATTCTGATTCTGAAGGTATAAATTTTTTTAATTAATTAGTATCTCTCTTCAATGTTGATTTATTGGTGTAGATTTTTGTAAGATTGTTTAGCGATTGTATGCTGTAACATGTTGTCCAATAACACTTGATAATCTAGGTTATGAAAGTGAAGAGTTCAATCGACTTAACAGGCGGGAGAAGAAAGTGAAAAATCGTAAAGCAAAGAATAATTTTGGTAAGCACTATTATTGTTTTAGATATGTAATATGAAACTATTTACTCATTAATTAAGTGGTTTTCCTTTTTCGCAGAAGCAGTAGATGTCAAATTAGGACAAAACTATTTCAGATCGAATAAGCGTACTTGCTTTATAGCTTTGAGGGGACTTGAATTCTCATACAGTCATTACTAGGAGCTTAAGAAGACCATTTTCTAGTTCCTATTGAAATCAGTTCTGAACAATTACAGTGGCGATATAATCTCAAATTGCACGAAATTTGGTGATGATATCAGGGATATCGTTACTAAGTTTGACGAAGTTTTTTGTTCCTTTATAATCGGTTCCAAAGAGTTAAATCTTACAAGGGAAGATGCAGAATTAATATTGGCCAAAACATCTGGAACTAAGATGATACCATTCAGATGTGATGAGTATGTACATCCGGGATGGGTAAAGCGGTGCTTCAGAGAAGATTTAGTTAACAAACCTCTGAACATTTCATTGTATAGGCCGATGATATTGGACAAGATCAAAGAGATTGGAAGCCTCAATGATCTGGAATCTAGGCAAGACATTGCAAAGCTTCTATCTTGTTATGTAATGTGCGCTATTCTCTGTCCTGTGAAGAGTGGAGCATTGTCTTGGTATTTGAATCTCTATTTGGAAGACATTTATGATATCTGCAAATATGATTGGGGAACGTTAGTAGTTGAATATCTGAAGTATCATATAAAGAAAAGCATGGATATGAAAGTAGGAGGTTGTGTTATGCTTTTACCGGTACATGCAATTATTTATACAAAATATAATCATTCCAACATATTACACTCCATATGCTTATGTTATACGTTATGTTTGCAGTTTTGGCTATGTGAACATACAAATTTGGTGGAACCAATAGACAAGAAAGGATTTCGTGATTTCTGAAGTGGGATCTTAATGATCTTAATACTGTTCTAGATCGGGGAAAGTCGAACTAACATACTAAGATAATATAGTAAATAATATAATGTAGAATTACTTCCATAAATATAAGATATGGAAATTGTAGGTGTCTACTAATCCATTGAAAATTGAGGCTTGGGAGGAGGTTGAGTTTCCGCTATCTATAAGTTTAGAGATGATGAGAAGTCAAATCGAATGACGGTTGTTGAGAGTAATTTGTTAATGTTCCAAATGCACATAGAGAATATAGTGCAACTGCCGATAGCCATCCAATTTTTAAAACTAATGTTCAAAATAGCATGATGTTCGAGAAATCATCATCTAGACAGTTTGAGGTCGGTTCAACATCTGGGATGAAAGGGATCAGTATTGATATAGGTCCTTCTTTCGACATTGGATTCGAAAATGATTCCCCCACTTCTGCTAAGGGAATCAATGTTGAAGCCACTTTAATGAGAATATGCTGTGATCTGAAGTCGAGTTTTTTCGATGATGGGAATAATATTGGAGTTTTGTCATTTGGTAAAGACGAACGTACACCAATAATGGGTGGTCAGACCGAAAATGTGAATTCTAGAGCTGATGATCTACTACGCACAGAAAGGCAGAATGAAGATTTGGTAGTTGAAAATAAACATCTTAAAAGTGAGTTTCAGAGAGAAAGGGCTTTTTTCGAGATGGAAAGGAAGGCAAAGAATGATATCATACGTGATCTCGAGCTTGAGAATGAACTTCTGAAGAGGGATACAAGTACACTCCAAATGCCATCACCAATACGTTTGTTTGAAGAGGAATGTCTAATACAAGAAGTTGGTAGAATAGAGAAAGAAGTTCTAGAAAAGTCTTCAGGTGGCAAGGGTACTGAAAAAAATAGTCATTCAGATAGGAATTTAGAAAATGCATTTCAGATTCCGCCATGCCAGTATAATGAAGAGGATAAAACGAAAAAAAAATGTTCAAGGTATTAGTTCGTTAGCCTTACGTGTCAAAGCAAGGACTGTGACACATGATAGAAAGCCTGTGCAATTATCACCTCAAGTTTTAACGCAGGAGCTTATGGTGGTTCTGATTCATGTATTTTACAACTCTAAAATACATCGCAAGTATACGGTGTATATCGTAGTGGAGTAAGTACAAGGTCGATCCCATAGGGAGGGGGATCGGAGTGTAAAAGTGTAGTTTGTTGATTAAGTTCTAAATAAACACTGATCGAAAGTTTGAATGTTGTAATTACCCCCAACTATCTACCAATGTGTCACAGTAAACAATCAAAGAGTAATAAGAAAATCGATCAAGTATGCTCATGCGAATCACGAAAATGAGAGAAATACGATTAAAACTCAAATAAGAGAAGAGAGGTTCCAAAGCACATGCAACACTAATGAATCCATTTATGATTAACGATCTACTTAAGTGGTATTGTGTTTTTCCTATAAGATTGATCACTAAATAGTGGGTTAGAAGTCTTTTCAATCCAACTAACTCAAAAGAAATATAATCCAATCTAGTATCTCTACCTAAATTGCATCACATAACCCAATTAAGCCCCTAAGATCATCACGCACCTTCCTAATCATTGATCGTCTCTCGATTTCACAATATATTAGGTCAAATACTTGCAATCAATTAATCAAAAGAGATTTCTCAATTCAATTTCAATTAATTAAGGTTAAACACATACTATGTACACTAATGACATGCTTTGCAATTAAAATCAAGTATTCAAATAGGATTAAGCCACACAAACATCAATTAAGTAAAACATTAATTCATAAACTTCATCAAAAGTATTTACATGGCTCTAGAATCAAAAGTGTTCTAGCCAACAATCAACATAATCAAAATATAACAAAATCCAATGATCAAAGCAAATAAAAGTGAAAGAAATAGAAAGTTTAGATTAATGGATGGTGCAGACTAGAATTCCAAAGCTTTTGGCTGCCTCCTTGCTAAATTTGGTGAAGAATTGAGGAAGATGGTGGTGATTACCTCCAAGTGTGTGTTTGTATGTGTAAGAGTTCTTGTGGAAGGGGGTAATGTGTTTAAAATTCAAGAAAAGAGGTATTTATAGTGTTGGGGTAGGGTTTGTGGGTAACTTTTGCACTTAAATCCCTAAAAAATGGGGACATTTCACAAAGAGCACCAAGTCTGGAAGTGGCTCGACCGGGCGAGTAAGTGACCCGGCCGGGCGGATGTGTTAGATGGAAAAGGGCTGGAACAGGGGTGGTCGCCCGACCGAGCGAGTGATGCCGCCCGGCCGGGCCAAATCTTCGTAAATGGGGATGTGCATTTGCTGGCTCGACTGCCCGACCGGGTGAGTGATGTCGCCCGGCCGGGCCAAAACTTCGTAAGTGGGGTGAATAAATGGCTCGGCCGCCCGACCGGGCGAGTGGTGCTGCCCGGCCGGGCCATAACTTCGTAAATGGCCTCTTTCGTCCTCCATCTTCGTCCCTTCGTATTTTGAGCTTACGGCCTCCAATCGACTCGATTATTTTTTCCATTCTACTCCGTTTTACGAGTCGAATCCAATGGTGCACTCTTCTCTCCGATCCAGTGAAATGTGTTATGTGTTTTGCTTCCAAAATCTTTCGTTTTCCTACAAAATCGACAAAACACCACATTTCTCTTATTTTGACACAAACACCATAATCAACCAATACATCAATGAAATCACAATAAAATTGACCTTCACATGTGCATTAAAAACGTGTAAATTCCACCCGAATCAAACCCTCCCAAACTTAAAATGTTGTTTGTCCTCAAACAACTAAGAACTTAAACACATGAGGGTGGAATGATCACAATGGAATACTCAATGCAAATAACACATGCAAGGTAGTATGTGATGAGTTCTCTTCCTAAAGATGCTTTCTCAATGATGGCCATAGGCTCATTATTTCAAATCACACTCATAGATCAAAGATAACTCAAGCACACAACACATTGTGAAGGGGAAAATAACATAAAAATGAACACGTTCTCCACCCACATGGTATAGTGTTTCTCTCAAACATTCAAGCAAATTAAGGACATATGTGCACTCAACAACCAAGTCATACTTTACGATCACCATAGGCTTGCCCACATTCTACTTTCTACACCACTCAAGTGTTCAACCATGTGATCAATAGGCCTTAATTAGGGACGTAACGTTGGCTCTTTGGACGAGGTGAGATGAATTCGGAATTGTGACTCGTCTAGTGGAGGGTAAAGATTGTTATTTCACATTTAGTGCTTTCACTCTCAAAATTTACAACCTCTATCCTCACTTTTCATTTTTCTTATTTTTCAAGCATTCATCACTTCATCTTTTGAGCCAAGTGTTCTTTCTTCTCAAGCTCTTGGGGATCTTTGTCCCTCCTTTTCTTTTTCATAATTTTTTTCTTTTCATCTCTTTTCATCTTTTCTCTTTCTCAACTCATTCCAATTTTTCTTAAACCAAAGATATTCAAGCACATATTTTTCCACTTTATCTTTTATCCTCCACTAGATATGGCTATCAAAGGATTAAGAAGGCTAAGTGGTTAAAACATTGTAGGTTGCCAAGAAAATGAGGAGTTAAGCTCAAATGGGCTAACTACGAAAGATTTCTTCGATTTTCGAAAATTTTGGCTAACTGACTTTTCTAGAATGAAAGATGGCCTAAATCATATCACAAAATCTCACACAATTATGGTTTCAAACAAGAGCTTAGGCAAGTTCTGGGATCACTAGCAATAACTTAATCCACTCTCAAATGAACTAAACCGGTTTAATGTTCGATTTAGGGATCAATTCTCACCGGTTTAATCAATAGAACTCAAACATTCATCAATTATATTCCAAACAACAACACATCATACACTCATATCATAAAAAACCAACAAATATGAACACAATATAAGCACTAAAACTCATCACCAATCATGCATACATTCAAAGAATAGAAACCACCACAACTCCTCACTATGGATTCCAAAGATTACTCATGCTCACATTTCACCATAAATTCACTACCTAACAACATGATCAAAGCCAACTCAAGCAATATAAGCACATGAGATACAAGCGTGCGCCGGTGCAAAATGTAACACAAATAGAATGACGAACCGATGCAAAGGATAACAAACTAGTGGAATAATAAAAAGAAAAATAATTCCCCCAAACTTAGAATTTTACTATGTAAAAATTATAAGTTTGGGGCTACAATTCGTTACCTCCCTCCTTGCACATCCAAAGCTTCTCTAAAGGATCACCATTGCACCACTTACTCTCTTTTTCTAAGGTTGACTTTGATTTCTTCTCCATTCTCCAAGAAGCTAGATCCATAATGTTCATCATCCATATCTACAAAAAAAACTAAGCTATCAAAAACTACTAAAACAAGAATAAAATGAAAGCAATAAATCTTGGGTTACCTCCCAAGTAGCGCTATTTTTAACGTCCTATGCCGGACGGGTTTTTCTCCTTTCAAGCTTCATCCAAGTGAAGTGATTCCACCATTCGAAGTTGCTCATTTCCGAAGTAGTGTTTCACTCTTTGACCGTTGACCACAAAAGTCTCTCCATCTTTCCCAACAAGCTCCACATTTCCCATGGGCGTCACATTCTTGATCACAAAGGGTCCCGACCACTTTTTCTTCAACTTGCCCGGAAAGAGTCTTAGCTTTGAGTTGAACAATAAGACTTGTTCTCCCACTTGAAACTCTCTCCTCTCAATCATCTTGTCATGAAACTTCTTGGCTCTTTCTTTGTATATCTTGGAGTTCTCAAAGGCCCCATTTGTAAACTCATCAAGCTCATTAAACATCATCTTCCTTCCTTCTCCGGATGCCTTGAGATCAAGATTCAACTCTTTAATGGCCCAACGGGCTTTGCATTCCACTTCCACGGGTAGATGACAAGACTTACCATACACAAGTTGGTAAGGAGATGTGCCCAACGATGTCTTGTAGGCGGTTCGATATGCCCAAAGGGCATCATCTAACTTGATCGCCCAATCTTTCCTCTTTATCCCCACGATTTTCTCCAAGATTTGCTTCACTTCTCGATTGGCAAGCTCCGTTTGTCCATTAGCTTGAGGGTGATAAGGTGTGGTCACCCTATGCTTCACTCCATATTTTGTCAAGAGTTGATCTAGCCATCGGTTACAAAAGTGTGAATCACCATCACTCACTAGTGCTCTTGGAGTGCCAAAACATGTGAAAATGTTCTTCCTCAAAAAGTTGAGGACTACCTTAGCATCATCGGTAGTGGTTGGAATGGCCTCAATCCATCTAGAGACATAATCAATGTCCAAGAGGATGTAAGAAAATCCATGAGAAGTTGGGAAAGGCCCCATAAAATCTATTCCCCACACATCAAAGAGCTCCACTTCAATCACATTTCTTCAAATGCATCTCATGCCTTTTTGAAATGTAGAGATGTCTATCGGGCTGGCCCTAACCCTATAGGGCCAGCCCTACAGGGCTACGGGCTAAACGGGTTAGGGCCTTAACCGGTTCATATTTAACGGGCCTACAATTGTTAGGACCTAACCCTAACCCTAGCGGGCCACGGGCTAAACGGGCCACTAACGGGCTACAATAATTTTTTTTCTTTTAAAATTAAAGATACATAATTAGTTAATGATCAGTAAATGAGAAAAAAAAAAGTATAATTTAAACACAATTCTAGAACTCATTGGTCCTTAATATGACCAAATAAAGCTAAACAAATATCATAATCTAATAAAAAATATTAATAATGACTAATGGATGGTAATGGGCTTCTTATTGCTTATAGTTATGGTTATTGATCAAATGACCCAATATTTGTTCTTAGGTTATTTATTAAAAAAAAAGAAAAAAAAGGTAGCAACTCGGGCTAGCGGGCTGGCCCGGTTTAGCCCACGGGCTAACCGGTCCGGGTCAAAAAAGCCCGGTTTTAAACGGGCCTATAATTCATCAACCCTAACCCTATATTTTTCAGGGTTAAACGGGCCAGCCCGGTTAGCCCGGCCCGGATAAACATCTCTATTGAAATGTTTTCCATCCTTTGGCACTTGTCACATTTCTTCACAATACACTTCACAATCTCTAAATATGGATGACTAATAGAAACCACTTTGAAGAATTTTGTGGGCCGTTCGATTTGCTCCAAAATGCCCTCCATAAGGGGATGAATGACACTCATCAATCACTTTCTCCCACTCAACTTCCGGTAGGCATCTCCTCATAATCATATTCGAGCACCATCTAAAGAGAAATGGATCCTCCCATACATATAATTTGGCATCATTGTAGAACTTCTTCTTTTGATGAAAAGTGAGATTAGGTGGATGTGTTTCGGTGGCTATGTAATTCACAAAGTCGGAAAACCATGGACATGCTTCCTTGATAGCAAGGATTTGCTCATCGGGAAACCACTCCTTGATAGGGACTTGGACATCTTTTTCTTCCACATTCTCAAGTCTTGAGAGGTGATCCGCCACCACATTCTCACACCCTTTTCGATCTCGAATCTCTACATCGAATTCTTGCAATAAAAGCACCCATCGTATCAACCTCGGTTTAGCTTCCTTCTTCTCAATCAAATACTTGAGAGCCGTGTGATCCGTGTAAACAATGGCTTTAGCTCCCACCAAATATGCTCTAAACTTGTCAAATTTATACACCACGGCCTGCATCTCTTTCTCCGTTGTGGTATAATTCCTTTAAGTCGGGTTCAATGTCTTACTTGCAAAGTATATCACACGAAAGAGCTTGTCTCTATTTTGACCCAAAACCACTCCAACGTCATAGTCACTAGCATCACATATGACTTCAAAAGGTTGACTCCAATCGGGTGTCACCAACACGGGAGCCTTGATCAAGGCCTCCTTCAATATCTCAAATGACTTCACACAATCCTCATTAAAAATGAATGTGACACCTTTCTCCAACAATGAACACATGGGCTTTGCTATCTTTGAAAAATCCTTGATGAATCTTCTATAAAATCCGGCATGCCCAAGGAAACTTCTCACCGCCTTTTCATTGGTGGGTGGAGGTAACTTCTCAATCGCCACAATCTTTGCTCTATCTACCTCAAGTCCCTTAGCCGAAACATTGTGCCCAAGCACAATTCCTTCATTCACCATGAAATGACACTTCTCCCAATTGAGCACCAAGTTAGTATTTATGCATCTTTGCAAAACACAAGAGAGGTTACGTAGACAACTATCAAAAGAATAACCAAATACGGAAAAGTCATCCATAAAAACCTCCATTATGTTTTCAATCATGCCATGAAATATAGCCATCATACATCTTTGAAAGGTGGCGGGAGCATTACACAATCCAAATGGCATTCGTCTAAAAGTGAAAGTACCGTAAGGGCAAGTAAAAGTTGTTTTCTCTTGGTCTTTAAGATCAATCAAAATTTAATTATATCCCGAATAACCATCAAGAAAACAATAATACTCATATCCTGACATCCTATCAAGCATTTGATCAATAAAAGGCAAAGGGAAGTGATCTTTCCTAGTGGCACTGTTCAACATGCGATAGCCTATGCACACTCTCCACCCCACAATGGTCCTACTAGCAAGTATCTCTAAAGCCTCGGTGGTTACAATAGTCATGCCCCCCGTTTTAGGTACCACTTGTGTTGGACTCACCCACTCACTATCACTAATGGGAAAAATTATGTTATTATCTAACCACTTCAACACTTTTTTTCTAACTACCTCTTGCATGATTGGATTCAATCTTCTTTGACCTTGGGCTCTAGACTTAATGGACTCATCTAGCCTAATTTTATGCATGCAAATATGAGATGGAATGCCCTTCAAATTTGAAATATCCCAACCAATAGCCGATTTATAAGTTCTAAGCACCGTAAGCAATTTTTCCAATTCAACATCATTCAAATGCGAAGAAACTATAACCGGAAAAAGGTCACCTTGTTCAAGAAAGGCATATTTCAAGTGATCCGGAAGTGGTTTCAAGTCTAGCTTCTTCCCTTTTTCTTGATCTTTCGGTTCTTCATGATCTCCATCCTTTGATGCCTGCAACGAGAAACATGAGGGCTAAGTGTCAAGATTTTTTTTAGGAAATCCTTGACACCCTTCAAGACCCCCCCCCCCAAACTTGGCTTCTCGTCGTATCTCCATGTAGGTCCCTAGTTGAGTTAATAATATTGAGTAAGCTAGGAAAATGTCTATAGAGGGGGTGAATAGACTTTTCAAAATCTTTCAATATATCAAAGTACACTTATGCGGAATTTATCAGATTATAATGAGCCCGACAATTTATACTCAACTATTTCGAAATTGAACTTCTGTTAAGAACATTGATCTTGTCTATTCTATATGCAGTTTTAATCAATTAAACAGTTAATCAAGTAAACACAAATAGAAAAGAAACATAAACAACACACAAGGATTTATAGTGGTTCGACAACTTGTCTACATCCACTCTCACAACTCCAGTTGCGAAATTTTTATTACTCTTCTCTTCGAGTAGTGTGTTCTTGTGGCTTAGAGTCCCAAGAAATAAGACTTTGATCTTCTCGATTACACTTCCAAGTGTATCTTCGATCTAACTAGCTATTTTACAAGTAACTAGCAACTTGAACAAAAACTATAAAAGTAAAACTTCTCTTTAGTCCAGTAGTAGCCTTCTTGAATTTGACTTGTCTTCTGGCTTCAACTTTCTGAACTTGAACTCTGCGAGTTTCTCTTTTCTTCGAATATCTTCAGTAATTGCTTAGTAAATTTCAGTGCTTCAGTAGTCTTGAATCGTAGAACACCTTGGAGTATTTATAGACTTCTGAATATCAAGAATAGTTTGTTATCCAACTAACTTTCTTGATAACTGACTTCTAACTGCTTCTTCTTATCCATCCACGCGTTTCTTTAGTTAATTAGTTATCCCATAACTAACTCTTCAATATATATCCTTCATACGCGTTTCTGACTTAAGAATCTTCCTTCTTTATTCGCACTTGTCTAGTCTTCCATACTTAGACAAATCTTCAGTTTTCTTCTTACTTCACTTGTCTTGTCTGGTCGCGAGTCTTCTTATCTTCAGTAGACTTCTGTAGTAGACTTCCATCATGAACTAATCTATACTAGTCCTATCATCTAATCCTAACAAGACTATTACATTACTTTAAGCTTTATAACTCAGCTTAGTCATCTTAAATCTATACATCTTTATAAACAAACAAATAAAGCATATGAGCTTCTATACAATGATTAAACGCTCATCATAAAACCTATACAAACATATCATAGTACTTACAAAACATACTTGTCTTTTCTTTTATACTTAAACTCTCTTTCATACTTTGTACTCTACTGATCTTTACAAGACGACTTCCATAACTAGATCAGTCAACACTTAGAAATATTCAAGTCTACTTTTGGCTTATCAAAACTAATTTTATTTCATCAATTATGACTTATATTAGGATTCATATCCCAACAATTTCCCCCTTTTTGATGAAGCCAAAACTACTTGAATTATTTCATGTTAGTAGACTAGTTAAGTAGTTATCTTCTCAAAATGTGTTATCTTTTCATTCAAATCCATAAGATCAGATAGATTACAATTACTTAGGAAAAATGAAATAGAAACTAAGTAAAGTACTTACAATTACTCACTGATGTTTCCAATGTCTGGATTCGGAATGTTGAATGCTTCAAGAACTCTTCTGTGAATATCAGAAATATGATCTTCGTTGTCTATCTTCTCCTTCTCCAGCAACTCTTCTTCGAATTTCTTCACCTTGTTGAAGTCGATCCGATTTCCAGAACCAAGTAGTGGTGTTTCCCACTTTGGAAAATCAGGAACCAATATGTTGTAACCAACAACAGTTGCAATGCACATGATCAAGTTCCACAAGTCTTCATCTTCTGCTTCCATGAACTTGTCAAACACAGCATATAACTCTTCTTTGCTGTCTGGGTCACCATACTTACGAATAATCGAATGATCTAATTCCCATTTCTTCTTGACAACAATCCAAGCATCTCTATGCTCATTGTCTATGAACTTGTCTATGTGGGCATCTTCGATCACATCTGGTTTAGCTTTCATCTTTTGCAGTATGTGAATGTGTTTGCCTAACACCTTCTTGTTAGCATAACGATCATCTTCAAGTTTCTGCTTCTTATGAAGAGCCTCAACATCTTCATCTTCAATACCAGCGAGTATTTCACCTAATACTTCTTTCTTAAGATCAAGTTTCCTCTTGACTTGTCTTGTTCTGGGTTGAACATCTTCAATTGCAACAGACTTTCCTTTCATCAGTCTCTTTTGCTCTTCAGCACTTGCACTGATTTGTTCTAAATCTGCTTTCTTTACTAGCCTGCCTCTTCTCTTTGATCTACTAGTCTCTTCTGTAGCAGTAGCAATTGCAATCTCTGGTTTAACAATTTTTAACTCTTTTGTCTCTTCCCCCTTTTTGGCTTCATCACTTGCCTTAAGAGTGAATAGAGAGGTAAATCGAGTCATCTCTTCTCTAACAGCTTCTTTCATCAACTCAGCAGTTCTATCAATCTGCTTCTGATGCGACTTGTCTTGACTTAGCTTCTCAAGACGATCAGCTGTATATTCTAATTTCTTTGAACAGAAAGTGAACTCGTTTTTGAAGTGAGTAGCATTCAGCTTGAGCAATCTATTTTCCTCAGTCATTTCTGTCAGGAGAGCTCTGGCTTGCACCAACTGATCTTGTGCTTCTCTTCTTTGTGCGTTTGCTATCTCAATCTTCACACGATAAAGTCTTTCCATCTTCTTAGATTCTTCAGCCAATGATCTTGCAAAATCAATAGAACACTTCTCCGAATAATTGATCTGCCTTTGCAAGAAGTCTTCTAGCTGAGTATACATCTCTTGTCTGAAGGTGGCATCCATCTGATTAACTTCACCAACTATCAGTTCCTTCGACTTATCAACAAGAGATTGGTTCTGTTCTTCAAGAACTTGCTTCACATCTAACTTCAACAATTCATCGATAGATGACTGAATCACTTGCTTCAAGTCCATCTTTAACTCATCTAAAAATTCAGTTGAAATCACTTGAGTTGATTGAGCAACTTCAACATGAACAACTTCTTCCATGATTTCATCATCATCAAACACTTGAATTTCAACCAAGTCGTCTTCCAGATCAGTAGACAAGACCAAGCCTTCTACTGTCTCAGCTTCTGGAACAACACTTCCAGCTATGACTTTCAAGTTCAAAGGAGGACAATACAGAACGATTGCTAGCTTAGCTTCCTTGAATCGTCTTTCAGCTTCATCAGAGTCCTTCTTTACCATTGCATGTAGTTTCTTCACATAACTACACAACTCCGCAGGAAAATATTTCTCAGCATACCTGTTGATCTGTCCAACATCTGTCCTTGGACTATGAGAGTGTTCCACTTGGAATCTGAACACAAGACCTCTCATCTGATCTGAAACATTCTCAAGATCGATGATTGGATCAGTAGACACCAACTCTTCTACTGGCTCCACATCGTGCATTAACTCATCCTCAGCAAGATCAGATTCAGAGACTTGCACTCCAACACTCAACTTTGCTTCTGATGGCAGAATATCATCAGAAATATTTAGCATCCTTTTGACAAGAGCAGTCAAGGCATGCGCTGGGAGTAGTTCAGAGTGATCCTTCACTCCATTATTCTCTTTTTGCTCCATCTCCGAGTCTTGGAAATTCTCAATTCCACCCATTCCAAGAATGACTTCAAACAAGTCTTCTGTTGGACCTTCCTTCAATGCAACCCATGTGCATATTCTGATCAACTTTTCATACGCTTCTGAAGACGTGTCGATCTCTACTGACGGCAACATCTTCTTTAAATTTCTGGTCATTTGTGCACGTAACCTCTTTTCACGTAGACACAATGGATAATCGACCAGGGCTTCAAATCTGTTTTTGGGAGGGGTCTGAGTAAGTGGGGTCCTTAACTCAGTTGCTGAAGTGTCAGCTAGATGAGTTCCCGAAACAGATGGGTTAATGGGGTCAACATATTCTGTTGTGGAAGGGATGTTTTGGATTGTGGTTTCTTGGGGCTGCGATGTGGCTAGGTTTCGTATATAAGCTGTAGCATATATGGTAGTATCTTGGCTTATGTTTGATATCAGCGGTTGAACGATCAATGGAGAGGTTCGGGAAATAGGTCTGGCACGAGATCAAAGTGATCTTGCCTTGGTTTTCATAGGAATATCGAGAGGAGGAGGAATGGAAATAGTACGAATAGAAGTACTAACCATGTCAGTCGTCTTGTCTGGTGATGGACTCGACTCAACTCTCACCAGTCGATATGTCTCCGTTTCCTCTGCTTCTTCCTCCGAATCTTCATCCGACTCCGTTTCCTCAGAATCATCAATTGGATCTATCATAGCTTCATCCGACACATAGTTTACCAAATCTCCACTTGTTCCGGCTTCAGCCTCGTCTTCTTCAGCATTAGACGAGTTGGCTTCAATCATCACATCTCGTGGATTAACTTTGACTTTCCCACGCTCAAGAACCCTTTGCTCTGCCTGTCTGTCGAGCGCGTCTTTCTTCAAGTAATGTTTCAATACGTGAAACGACTTACACTTTCTCCAATTCGTCTTGTTTGGGAGTAAGACGGGTAAAAGGATACTTAGCTTGTTACCAAAGCTAATAGCAGCAGACACAACCCATTCTCCAGCATCAGTGTCTACCCTTACATTCTTCTCGAAATACATCAAGCGATCCAAGAATAACCTATACCAGTTTCCATCAGTGATGCCATCATAGATTGCAGCCATCACCCTCGCCTTCTGGAGAGTTACAGAATCGAAACTTCCTTTTACTCCGAGCAACATTTTGTTGGCTATGTCAAGTAGAGTTTTGTACTTGGGTAGCAACTCTTTCTTTTTCACAGACGTAATCTTGCCATCTCGCCCTAATTTCAATTTCTTTCCACAAAAGATACTCAGGTCTCTCAACTCTTGCCTTGCTCCATACATTTCTACATTGATCGAACCTGACGGCAAACGAAGAGTGTCGAACAAAACTTTACGAGTGATCTCCACTCAACTACCACCAATAAAGGCTTCGATGGAGTCGCCTTGACGAGTAGCAGTGGCGAAGAACTCCAGCACTTCATCTTCATAGACCACTTCTGGAAATGCTTCCAAATAAGGTCTCAATCCGCATCTGAAGCACTTGATGAGGATTTCTTTGTTGTCATCATTGTGCCTTCCATTGAAGAACACAGAGCTTTCAACATGCACCTTGCCTTCCGAAGTATATCTGTCTAAATCGAATCTTACTTGCATGTTAGTAGAAACGTCGAACATAGATACGATCGACATCGTGAGTGAAATGAGTAAGGATTGACACACAGAATGCGAATAGCAAGAGAATTTTGATTGCTTGAAAGTAGGAGAGTAAAGTGAATCGTGGGGAGAGATTTTAGCAAAGATCAGTTTTTTTAAAACTCAATTTTTGAATGAACGGCCACGATTAACTTGTTTGATCTAACGGTAGAGACTCTTGGCATTCAGTTACGTAATCGAGAATATTATGTGATTTGGTATTGTAAACTTTGAAATCTGTCTTTTCTATTGGTTAGTACAGAGGAGTGTACTCATCTGACCTAATCCAACAAGTTTTAGGCGGGAACTGGGTGTATACACCTCATTAAATGGAGTGTATATATCCAGTTCTAGGTTTTTCCAGAATTTCGTAATATCAAATTAAAATAATACCCTTAATATACGTTTTAAACACTTAGTGAATTTAAGATCACGAGAGAGCTTATCTGGTCTGTTCGAGTTCATCAGAACAGATTAGTAGACTTCATTTGCACTAGACGAGTTCCCCCTTCGACTGTGCTCGTCTATTCTGATTGTCGAACATCATCAAGAACCTGTCTCATCTTGTGCGACGTATGAGAGTAGATACAGGTAGTAGAGTAAAATAAATAAATTGGATATCAATCAATTACAGAACTTCAAGGTTTCGAATCAAGATGACTTTCAACAAACTTAAGAGTCAACATAAGGATATTTTAAGAAATCATAGATTCCCCCTTAAATGTATATTCCCTTAGTATTACCCTCAGCTTTACCAGCTTCCTCATCGGGTTGTTTGGTCATCTTGTCTGACCTTGTGTACCTGACTTGTTGACGAGTAAACGAGTGCTCAGATCTTTCAGTAACTTGTCTGATTCTCCTTTCTTCTTAATGATGTACCTGTCTGGTTAGTACACAACTATATACTAGTAGAGTCTAGATCAATTAGTCCTAGACTAATGCATAACTCTCTAAAACGAGCTTCAGGTAATGGTTTTGTGAAAATGTCAGCTCTTTGAAAATCAGTGTGAATCTTTTCCATGCGAATATCCTTCTTTTCTACATGATCACGTATAAAATGATGCTTCACATCAACATGCTTGCAACGTGTGTGTAAAACAGGATTTTGTGTAATGGGAACATTTGATTCACAAATATGGGAACATTTGATTCACAAATATTATAATCTCTAAGCTATTGAATGAGCCAAAGTAGTTGACTACAACAGCTACCAGCAGCCATGTACTCGGCTTTAGTAGTAGAGGTAGCCACACTAGTCTGCTTTTTATAAAACCATGAAATGAGTTTTGTGCCTAGAAATTGACAAGAACCAGATGTAGATTTCCTATCTATTCTACAGCCACCAAAATCAGAATCAGAGTAGCCACTTAGGGATAAATCATCATCCGAAGGATACCATATTCCACGATTGATGGTTCCTTTCAAATATTTCAGTATCCGTTTAGTGGTTTCCATATGACTCTCTTTTGGATTAGCTTGAAATCGAGCACATACGCCAACAGAAAATGCAATATCAGGTCTACTAGCAGTTAAGTACAGTAATGAACCAATAAGACCACGATAATATGATTGATCAGCACATTTACCGTTCTCGCCTGGATCCATCCTGTAGGTAGGTAGCATTGGTACTCCCGTAGATTTGCAAGTTTTAATACCATACTTGTCTAGTAGATTTCTAGTATACTTGGCTTGATTTATGAAAATTCCATCGGGAGTTTGTTTTACTTGAAGTCCAAGAAAATAAGTCATTTCTCCCATCATTGACATTTCAAACTTACTTTGCATGAGTGTTGAAAAACTTTCACTCAGTTTTTTGTTGGGTGAACCGAAAATGATATCATCCACGTAAATTTGAACGAGTAGGATATCCTTACCTTCTTTTCTTCTAAACAAGGTTCTATCGACCTTGCCCTTGGTAAAACCATCTTCTAATAAAAACTAGATTTTTACCCGTGCGATGCACGGGCTTATTTTAGATTATTTTTTAATCGAATAAACGAATACCTTTATTAAAACCCTCGAAAATTGCTTCATTTTGAATAATTTTTCTCTTTAATATTTCATGCTTTCATATGTTTAGGTTTCTATTTTACATACCCAAAAAATAGAATAACTTTATAAAACACATAGATCGATATACATTTTTAGTGGAGAGTTTTTTTGACTCAGTCAAAACCAAATGGTCAATGATCATCTTATATTGGCCATACAACATGACAAAGAAAATGTGTTTCATTTTGTTCAATTAGAATGAGCCAGTAACTTTACAATTCTTAAAGCATAAATGAATTTCAAATCAGCACATCATTTGCAACCTCCATCAGAAGAACCACCTACCAGAAGAATACCAAAATTGATTAAACATCTCAAAAATTGAATTCATTCGAGGAGCATCATCTTCAGTGGGAATCGTCACTACTTGTCCAGATTTCTTCTGGACAACAATAGGGCCCTTTTTAGGTATAGCATCAAAGTTATTTTCACATTTTTGTTGAAGCAACATCCTTACCAAAGCAATTTTCATCATCGTATATGAATCATCACTTGATTCCTCTTTCTTCTTAGAAACCTTCTTTTTTAGGCTTGCCCTCACTCTTTTTACCTTTACCTTCAACTAATCATATGGCATGAACACAGAATGTAAATGAGCACCTATGTAATTATAAACCTGAGCACCTATGTAATTATAAAACAGCAATGTTCAAAGACGAATTAAAAAGGTAAACGTCTACTTTTTTTCCCTTCAGATAGCTCTTCAGACAAATCAGCAACTGCTTCTCTACAACCTCTTTCACGTTCAAGACTTTCTCTAGGCTTTCTTCTCTCTCAAGCTACATACATTAATTATTTGTCAATGAAAGGAATTCAACCAAAGCAGTGGGAGGTGATTAAATTGAAAATTTATCAATATGGAAACAATATAATGTATCCAATGCGTCTAAAAAAATTGGATTATAATAGATTTGACATTGTTTGTCTACCTTTTAATATAGGCAAAAAGTTTTTTTTTTAAATGTTCTCATACAGTAATTGATATGAAATAAGTCAAACATTGAGCTAAAAAAAATCGAGGAAGAAACCATTAATTCTGTGTGGACATTGAGCAACTAAATTAAGAAAAAAGATTGCCATGTCACATATGCAAAGCAAATGAATGAGAGAGACACTCAGGCTGTGGTAATCCCGCAAAAGATAGTAGTCTCATAACATCTTTGGAGCAATAAACACATTCCGCTACCGAAAGTATATTGGATGATCTCCAGTAAAAGGTAAGAAAATGGAGGCACTGGCGTAAATATACTCGACTAAAAAAATAGATTGACTCATATTAACCTCTCACCTTTGCATGCAGTAACAAAAAACAAACACAGAGAAAATTCTCAAAATTATACAAAAACTCAAACTAATGTCTTTGCAATAAATAATTTAATACCCAAAAATGATCTCAAATCAGCAAACACCAACAATTTCACAAACTTGCCATCCTTTAGCACCTATTCCATCCTCCCCATTAATTAAAAAATCGCTAAGAAAAAAAAAATGATTAAAGAAACCCACCTGCTTTTTCTGGCGTGCCAAATTCCAAATCCTCCGTCACATGTTCTCTAGCCTGGTGTTCCTCTCCTGTGGATTCCTCGTCACTTGCACCTACCGAATTACGGCGATAGTGATGGCCATAGCTGCTCAATATCCGCTACAATAAGTGAAAGATAATACAATGACACAATATTCATTGTCATTGAAACAGAAAAGACACAAAATGAATGAAAGATGAGAACTGAAGGATTAGATTTATATTGTGCCACGTGTCAGCAGCCCTAAAGTATTTACAAATTATCTCCTCGCCTTCAAATCAAAACTACAATATACTGTAGTTTGTAGATGAAAGGCTTCATCACAAACCAAATTAATTCAATGAGCTTATTTTAGATCCTAATATAGAAAATTCAATGAGTAAAGAACCGTAAAAACAAATATCAAATACAAATTAATAATTTTGAATATTGACAATTAAAATGGTGAAAACTCCAATCCCAAACATCCATCAAAACACCATATATCTTCATAAATTTTCATATAGCTCGTGATTCTCTATTATTAGCAGTCTAGAAAACGAAATAAAAGTTCGATCGAGGACTCGTGACATACAATTTGTAGGGATCAGCTCCCGTATATTCCACAGGAATTAGATATCGGGATCAATGCATGAACACCAAATTTAACCATTAATCATTTTTGAAGAATTTATAAATTCAGAAATAAACCCTATATAAGTAAAACCTAACCTCGCGTTTAATGGCAAAAATTGGGCAATGTCTGGATAAAAAGACTGCCGACAACTTCCATTGCAGAGTGATATTGCCACGAAAAAGCAATACATACCCTTTCATGCGCTCGTGATACATCAACTTGATGATCCCACGATTCCCACCTTCAATTGAAGATGAAGAAAGTCAGGAACAATGAATGAGATACCCTAACTCATAAATTACTCATTTCAAAACCAGATAAGCATTGCACAGTTCTACTTGATCGTCTTCGTACGTCAATTGTTGCTAAACATGTAGATGGCTTAAAATTGAAGGTATATTGGACACAAAGGAGAAGAGTAATAATCATATCTCCCAAAAAATGAAAATCTAACACCAATTAACGGCTAAAAATCCCTCCATACAACATGTAACATAAATATATGTCTCAGAAGACATACATAACCAATAATTCTAGAAATTTGAGTAAATTGAAACAAGGTTAGAGACTTAGATTTTTCCAAGGAATTGGAACTTACACAGGGAAGAATATGATCAAACAACGCCTTCTTCTCTCTATGCCCTCCCTAATTCTTTCTTTTGGGCTTCAAGTATCGAAGCGTGGGAACGGGTGTCAAGCTGTTTTATCAAATTCGGTCTACCTTCTTGCTCCTTGCTTGGAAGAAACTGATCTAGACCCCTTTTTTTAGGTGACCTTCGATCACTTCAATGGCTGCCAAACTTTGATCTTGGCTTTCATAACAACTTTCATAACAACGGATGGAGACCTTTGCTTTGACAAGGCAAACCCTACACAAGGTATAACTAAACAATGCAAATCACCATTCAAGGCATTCATCCCTCCTTCTGAGCTTTTCCTACTGCAACAATTGCCTTCTCCCCAAGTTCACCCTATAACCAAGTACACCGACAAACTTAGCTCGAAAATATTTAATCTTGTTCTTGAGATTTAAGTTTTTTTGTCTAAAATACAATTCTCCAAACTCTACAAGATTAGTAATAAGTAAATATTAGCAAAGAGAGGAGTAGTAAATCGAGTTGATTATTTGTTTTAAATAACATAAATTCATGATTATCTGTTGTATTCTTCCTAAAAAAAAAACAATTTGATTATATACAATTCATTTTGCAATTTACCATAATCTTTGATCATGTGCACATGGTGAAGCCGAACCACAAAAAATAACTCTGATTTGTCAATCTCTTCCTCGTAGCAAAGTAATATCTCTGTTGCTTCTTCATTATAGCCACATTGTGTTCAATCACTATTCATTAATAGATAATAACATTTGTAATAAGTCACGAACTCTGATATATTAGCAATATGATCTGCAATAAAAATAAGACAAATCGTTTACCTACCAAGACAGAAGATGCATAAATTAACAGAAGAGTTCACATTCAAGAATCTTGAAGCTCAAAACCTTATTAGATGTTAATAAAATTCATCACATGATTAAATATTGCACATTACATGCTGCAAATATTGCAGTATTTACAAATGCTAACTTGTTACCCGTGTATTCACTCAAATGTTAACTTATAATTTGATGTTATATAAATGAAATTCTTACTTCAATATATTCCAACTGAAACTAATAATGTATTAAATCGAACATAAACATCATCTTTTGTAATTGAAAAATGTAGTTAAACAGAACTAAATACGAATCAGATCTGTAAATCATCAAAAGTCATCCTTAATATAAGTTGGTGACTGATTTTTGACTACCATAGTCAAAATACAATTAATCAACAAATAATAACCAATAAACTTTCACCACCCTTTCACAATTCCTATTTATCATTATACTAATTACTAACAACTAATTATATGACAAAGTATACTTAAATGGAAAGTAAACGGGGCCCCCGCAAGTGGACAGTGAGATTGGTCCCTCGAATTAATCGGTCCTAGAATTGGATACCGAGACATAAAAAAAATTAAATGGAAAGTGTACCTGTAATGCTGCAACAAATGGAAATGTCATGCCAATTTGATTTAATATTTCAAAAGTTGTTCATTCATCAACCTGGACAATGAGACCTCATATTTCCTCACTACTAAAATAGAGAAAGAAAAAAAAAACAAAAAATTGAACAATGCTACAAACAGGAGAGAAGAAATAGAAAACTGTACTTGTCCAAGAAGGAAAGAGCAGAAGGCCTCAAATTTCAAATCAATGTCTTCTGAATCTTTCAAGCACTCATCACATATTAAGTTGGCCTTGTTAATCTGCACAAGGAAGAAATAGATGAAGAACCAAGTAAAATAACATGCAGTGAGAATGATTTACATTAGACTTTTACAAAACAATGTTTTCCAAAATATACTGTCATCTAAATATCAGACACTTGAATCCAAAAGTTAAAGATGGTTGCAATTATAATTAGACAAGAAATTACCAGGTCAATTTGCTAGCTTGACCGAAAATCCAAGGGCAACATGAGCTAACAAAAACACATAGAAACTATTGAAATCAAATGACAATTCTTTGGTTCTGTGACTCAAGTGACTTACTATTCTTCCTTGTAAGAGCTAAACTATCACAAGAAATAAGCTCCACTATTTTAGTAGCCAATACTCTTTTAAGTGCTTGATTCAAGAAGCAAGGTCAGTCTTGAACTTGGCTTGAAGCTTAACATCCAGGCCATATCTCAGTAATTCATTCAGTGCTTTAATTGCTCCTAGTCTTCGCTCAGCATTGTCAGGTGAATGGGGCATGCCCAAAAAATCCAGTGTGCAGTCTGGAGCATGCTCTTCCAATGATTCTTCTATCTAAAAGCAACATTTGTGGACAAATAGTTCAATTAAAGAATAAGTAAATAAAAGTACTTCTATATATTATTACTTTTTCTTTCTCCAAAAGTCTAAATCCAATTAGGAGCATGTAAGATTTGCATGAAAATAGACGAAGCAAAGTTTCTTAGAAAGAGTTGATATAATCAATTAGTACTATAAACGACCAAAATTGAGTATATCAGTATTAATGCTTAAAAATCTTGATCGGGAATAAAAAAATATTAAACATGAATCCCAGATTAAGGTAAGATGAATGAGGCACAAAACATACTCTTTAGATATATTTCAAAACTATGCAATAGCAATAGCATCATTAACATCAGTGATTTATCAATTACATACCTCTATTAATTTAACCAAAACTTCACCATCTGAACTCCCACAATGAAAAGTATCATCTTCCCGAGCGATATCTTGCTCCTCAGAAGGCATTGAGCATGGGCAAGGGCTTAAAATCCTTGAGATATTTTATTCTTCTCAAAGCCCACTTTGGCAATTGTACATTTCAAGAAAACACCTATAATAAGAAAATGAAGCATAACAAAATTGACAGGAAGAAGTGAATAAGGTTCTAACCTCTTCCCTTTTTCATACCTCAGCAAAGGCCATAGACAAAAGCACATCATGATCAAATGGCTTTGATTCTGGGTGTTGCATTTCTCTTTGTCCAATTCCTAGCACAAGCTTCTCTTCCCCAGCCTATATGAATCCAGTAAAATGACATCAAATCCAGAATTTGTGGAATATTTTTCCACTCTATATTCTGCAAAAGGTGGAGAAAAGGTATATGTCATATCAGTATGGTAACAAAACATAACACTGAGATGATGCAAAAGTAATATACTCCAAAATGAAGCAAGATTGACGCTGGCCTAGTATTGTATGTAAATGCAGATAGGAAAGTAGTCAAAAGTGCACAACTGAGCTTACCTCCTGAAGAAGGGATTTAGAACTCTGCATACCACTTGAAAGACTGCTGAAGAAATTCCAGAGTCCTCTGAAACGTATAATAGGTTTTAAATCAGTTCCAACGGCCACCAGGAGGAACCAACCTGGTGTAATGGCACCATAAACAACAAAATCCTCGAACGCAGCCACAAATGATACTGAAGAATAATTGAGGCACCATAAACAGCAAAAAAGAGTCCTTAAAAAATGCGAAAATTTAAAAGAAAGCTCAGAGCAATGACTCACTAATGATACTGAAGAACAATTGAGGCACATCGCTCGTCAAATCCTCGAACGCAGCCACAAATGCTTCTTGCCAAAAACCTGACAATTTCACCTCCAAGGCTAGCGGTTGGTACGCACACCCCACATATGCCTCACCAAATTCTACAAACAATCTACATGAGAGAGAGGGAGAGAGAGAGGGAGAAGCTGCAATGAGAACCCTAAACCCTTAAGAGAATTGCATTTTTTCTCACAGAAGTGGCATCTTTTTTTTTTTCATCTGCATATCCAGCGGCACTCCGACAAAATTTGCCCGCCCCGTACAATTTGAGCAGTGTCAATCACCTGCGAGATTTCAGAACCCCAACGATCAAGAAAACTAAATGTAAAACACGATTGATGCAGAAATTACAATTAATTTAAGCAAGCATCACATGCGATAACACTCAGGATCAAGTGTGTGAGAGACTTAAGCCTCTTCCCCTTGAAAAGGCAGAAGTCGTCTATCAAATTTAAACAGATCAAAAATCTGAGGTTGTGCAGTGAAGGGGGGTTTGTAATCTTAGTTGAATTGGGGTTGTTCAGTAGGGTTTTCTACAAAGAAGCTTTGGAGAAAGCAGAGAGTTACAAAAATCTGAGATTGTGCAGGGTTTTGTAATTTGGTTGTGATAGAATATATATGTAAAAAAATAGCAGTATTTGTAGATATGGTAGGTATTGAATTATGATTACTGTTCCCATAGTCATAGCCTAAAATTGTGCTTAGAGTGTGTATATCTTGGAACTCTTCAAGGAATGAAATCAACTGAATATATTCTTACAGGTTGAATTGGAATTTATTTCCAAAGCGTCGTGGTCACTTGGAGGATGCCGCCATTGATGGAAGAAAGTTTTGAGAACTGAAAAGACACGTAGTGACAGTGAGAGTGAAATGGCAGAAGATAAACAGACGAAAGAAGAAAGAGAATTAAGTAATGAATAACGTGGCATGAGGTGGCAATCCACGTGTCACGACCTGGAGATCCACGTGTCAAGCTTAGGAGAGAGTTTTCCTCCTTTTATTATATAAGATTGAGAAAGAGTATCGTACCATGCTTTTGGAGCTTGCTTTAATCCGTATAAGGCTTTCTTCAACTTGTACACTTGATTGCCTTTCACCTCGAAACCCGGGGGTTGTTCAACATACACTTCTTCCGCAAGAATACCGTTAAGAAATGCACTTTTAACATCCATTTGATAAACAGTAAAATTCATATAAGCAGCATATGCAAGAAACAATTGAATGGCTTCTAGTCTAGCAACAGGTGCATAAGTTTCATCATAATCTATGCCTTCAGCTTGGGAATAGCCTTGGTCTACTAGTCTATCCTTATTTCTAACGACTACATCATTCTCATCTTTCTTATTCTTGAAAATCCATCGTGTGCCAACTAAATTATGATGTGCAGGCCTATCGACAAGTTCCCAGACGTCGTTTCGAACAAAATGGTTCAACTCGTCTTGCATAGCGATGATCCAATTACTATCAGCCAATGCCTCATTAACGGTCTTAGGCTCGATAGATGAGAATAAACAACACCAGCAAAACATAGATGGACTCGGCTGTTCTTGTGACTCAAAGAGTTTTCGTCTAGTCTTCACACCAATAGTAGAGTCACCAATGATATTTTCAGTATCATGAGCAGATTTCCATATTTTTCTAGTCTTAGCATGCATACGATCATCGTCTAAGTCAGCTACGGCATCATGCATTTCAACATCATTTGTATCAAAAGATTTAATAGGAGTAGACGAGTCGACTAGAGCAGGCATGTCAACTGGTCTAGTTGACTTACCTTCAACACTTACCTTCTCCTTGTCATCTAACTCGAGGGCTTTCATGAATGGATTATAGGCTTGAACATATTCGTACACTTTTGATTCTTTATCATTTTGGATCGATAGATCGGTTACTTTCTTACTAGTCTGGTCGGTAGACGAGTCTTGTCGAGATTCATCGAAAACAACATATGGTGTTTCTTCCACACATAGGGTAGAGTAGTTGAATACTCTGAATGCTTTGCTAGTCGAGGAGTATCCTAAGAATATCCCCTCGTCTGCTTTAGCATCAAATGCATTCAACTTGCTTTTCCCATTGTTATGGATGAAACACTTACAACCAAATATATATGGAAATATGAAACTCTGGGTTTTCGACCTTTCCATACCTCGTAGGGCGTCTTACCTAGTGCCTTATTGATAGCACTTCTGTTCTGGGAGTGGCATGCAGTATTGATCGCCTCTGCCCAAAACTTATGAGGAGTATTATACTCGGTCAGCATGGTCCTGCAGGCCTCCTTAAGAGTTCTGTTCCTTCGTTCTGCTACTCTGTTTTGTTGCGGTGTCCTTGCTGCACTAGTAAGGTGCTGGATACCACGTTTAAAGCAAAAATCTTTGATATAGAAATTAATGAATTCAGTACCCTTGTCACTACGGATCTTGATAATGGACTGATTCTTCTCAACCAGAATCTTCTTCAACAGATCAGGTAGAAGTGTTTGTGTATCACTCTTCTTGTGTAAGAAGACTACCCAAGTGAACTTAGAATAGTCGTCTACCACAACAAGTGTGTACCTTCTACCGTTCAAGGTTGGAGGAGTAATTGGGCCATGTAGGTCCATATGTAGAAGTTCAAGAACTCTACTTGTTGAGAGAGTTGGAATAGATTTAAAGGAACCCTTTACCTACTTACCTTTCTGACAAGCATCGCATACATGTGACTTGTAATAGATTTTGTTGGGTATACATTCAACAAGGTAATCTCTTGCAATCTTATTAATCACCTTAAAGTTCATGTGGCAAAGGCGTTTATGCTAAAGCCAACTGATTTCTTTAGGGTTCTTGCTAAGAAGGCAAGTATCCCGTGGACAGTTATTCCAATTCACAATATACACGCTGCCTTGTCTTATTCCGACAAGCAGTACAATATGAGTCCTCTTGTCTATGATTTCGCACTTCTGACTTTTGAACTGCACTTTGTAACCTCGATCACAAAATTGTGAAACAGATAATAGATTATATTTCAAACCTTCTACATAGGATACGTCTTGTATCTCTACATCTCCATTTCTGATGTAGCCAAAGCCTTTTGTAATGGCCATAGAGCTATCACTGAATATCACCCTAGGTCCTTCTTGCTCGCAGTAGCTCGATAGAAGAGCATTGGTACCTGTCATGTGGTGCGAACAACCACTATCAATGTACCAAGTTTCTCCTACTGAGCCACTCTTCTTATATAAGTCGAGTCGACCCTCGAATGATGATATTTAATAATTTAGGTACCCTCCTTGTCTATTGGGGTCCTGGGGGGTTAGTAGAGTTCAAAGGAATCCAAATATACATAGGAGTCCTGAACAAGTTTGATCTCTTAAGCTTCTACCATGCTTGTTGCAAAATAAGACCCTGTTGTCCTTGTCTGGCCTATCATCAGACCTTGGGTCTACTCGTTTGAGATAGCCTTTCGACTTAACCTCTACTTGAGTAGGCATAAGACTGGTTGGGTACGATATTTTGGAGCAACCTTCCTAGGCCTAGACGAGTAGAGCTGAGACTTCCTTATGAAAGGAGGTCTAGGCTCTTTCCATCTAGTCTGTACTTGTCTAGAACTCGTTTTCTCAGGATACCAATCCTCGTATCTGACCTGGTTTGGTCGTCCACGACTCGTGGTCCTCTTTTGACTTGTTCTAAACGGGACAGGTCCGTTGTTAACATTCTTTTTACCACCTTTGGTAATCGGAGTGTTAACTCTAGTCTGCTTGTGTATAATGCCTTTGGATGTCGTTTTAATATCGTATTCCATTGCTCTTTTACCTTTATCATGTGTCAAAGAACTTGAACCAACATCAGTAGGGTTCTCAATGACTTGAGTAGGCGAGTCAGGTGTATATGCATCCAACCCTGTCTTGTCATGTTATATTAGGATCTACTTTAGACTGTTATATTAGGATCTACTTTAGACTGAGCTTCCTTAAGATCAATGATTTCTTGTTTTAAAGCAATGTTCTCGTCACTGACTTCAATGAATGCCTTGTTAGCGAGTAGGAGGTCTTCTTCTGTCACACCAGTAGAGTGATGAAGACTACTCCCTACTCCACTGTCGGTAGTGTCACTTTCATCAGAATCTGATTCATCACATGATTGAAATGAAGTTGCAGATGATACCTCTTGTTCGATTTTAGCCATATAGCATAGGCCATCATCCACTATGAACGCTTCTTCTTCTTCATGACCAGACGGGTAACTAGACGAAGACGAAGGCAACTCGTCTGAATCCGTTTCAGAGTCATCATTGGCCATCATTGCCTTCTTACCCCTGTTGTAACTTCGTTCCCTTCTTGCTTTACGTTCTTCACGATCATCAGTGCTCAGGTCCGGACATTCATAGATGTAGTGACCTGGTTTCTCACAGTTATAACAATGTAGATCGTTAGTAGACTTTTTCTCAGGAGAGTTATCCCTTCTCTTATCTCGTATATCAGAACGTCTAATCTTCCTATCCTCAGAGTTCCTATCTCGTCTGTTTCCTTTCGAGACCTCAGCTCTCCTTTCGGATGAGTTTTAATCTTGTCTGGTCTCAGACGAGTCCTTGTTACCAGATGCTCTAAAGTCTTTGTAAAATTTCTTATATCTACCATATCGTTTGTTCAGCTTGTCGAACTTCCTAACCATAAGGTTCATCTGAACTTTCAGACTGAGATTAGACTTATCTAACTCGTCCTTGATACTAGCAGACTTAGTCTTAGACTTAGACCTGTCTACTCTAGAACTCTTAGACGAAGTAGACTTAAAAGCAACGTTTTTCGACACAGCATTCTCTCTATCACTACTGGCTATAGGATCATCCTCATCTAGATCGAACTCATGCGCCTTAAGGGTTTGAAACATTGTCTCAGCAGTCCATTCATCAATGTCTTGAGTATTCTTGATGATCATCTTGACCATCTTCCATCTAGCATTAAGACTTTTAAGAATTCTCAAGTTAATTTCACGATTAGTATATGACTTACCAAGTACTTCCAAATCATTCATAACACGTGTGAAACGAGTATCTAACTGGTCTATATTTTCACCAGCCTTCATCTTAAATGATTCAAACCTCTGTACAGCTGTGGAAAGCTTACTTTCTTTGATCAGGGTAGTTCCTTCACAAATGATAGCAAGTCCCACATTTCTTTGGCAGTCTTACATTTTAACACTTTCCTAAGATACTCATTAGGAAGGGTGTGTAAAATATAGTTCTTAGCCAAACTGTCCAGATTGTTCTGTCTCATTTCTTCCGAAGTGAGTTCTGACCTTGGTTTTCGGACGAGTACGCCAACAGCTTTTGATGGGTCCAAGGCAGTAGTGTTTGGGATCATAGTCACAACTGGTCCTTCTTTTATGACAGACACCATCAGATCATGAGTTGAGCTGAAAATGGCTTCCATTCAGAGTTTCTAGTAATCATAGTCTTGAACAGAGAACTTAGGAAGTTTGTTAGCACTTATTTCCATAGACATGATTTCACAATTGATCAAGTAGGAATATAGCAAGAAAATCAAAGATATAGGTATTTCAAGAAACGCGATAAGAAAAAGTACAATCAAGAACCAAGACTTCATCCAAGTCTTTGAGAGGTTATCAAGAAACAACAGTCCAATGAACTACTGCTCTGATACCACTTGTAGGTCCCTAGTTGAGTTAATAATATTGAGTAAGCTAGGAAAATGTCTAGAGGGGGGGGTGAATAGACTTTTCAAAATCTTTCAATATATCAAAGTACACTTATGCGGAATTTATCAGATTATAATGAGCCCAACAATTTATACTCAACTATTTCGAAATTGAACTTTTGTTAAGAACACTGATCTTGTCTATTCTATATGCAGTTTTAATCAATTAAACAGTTAATCAAGTACACACAAATAGAATAGAAACGTAAACAACACACAAGGATTTATAGTGGTTCGACAACTTGTCTACATCCACTCTCACAACTCCAGTTGCGAAATTCTTATTAGTCTTCTCTTCGAGTAGTGTGTTCTTGTGGCTTAGGGTCCCAAGAAATAAGACTTTGGTCTTCTCGATTACACTTCCAAGTGTATCTTCGATCTAACTAGCTATTTTACAAGTAACTAGCAACTTGAACAAAAACTATAAAAGTAAAACTTCTCTTTAGTCCAGTAGTAACCTTCTTGAATTTGACTTGTCTTCTGGCTTCAACTTTCTGAACTTGAACTCTGCGAGTTTCTCTTTTCTTCGAATATCTTCAGTAATTGCTTAGTAAATTTCAGTGCTTCAGTAGTCTTGAATCGTAGAATACCTTTGAGTATTTATAGACTTCTCAATATCAAGAACAGTTTGTTATCCAACTAACTTTCTTGATAACTGACTTCTAATTGCTTCTTCTTATCCATCCACGCGTTTCTTTAGTTAATTAGTTATCCCATAACCTATTCTTCAATATATATCCTTCATACGCGTTTCTGACTTAAGAATCTTCCTTCTTTATTCGCACTTGTCTAGTCTTCCATACTTAGACAAATCTTCAGTTTTCTTCTTACTTCACTTGTCTTGTCTGGTCGCGAGTCTTCTTATCTTCAGTAGACTTTTGTAGTAGACTTCCATGATGAACTAATCTATACTAGTCATATCATCTAATCCTAACAAGACTATTACATTACTTTAAGCTTTATAACTCAACTTAGTCATCTTAAATCTATACATCTTTATAAATAAACAAATAAAGCATATGAGCTTCTATACAATAATTAAATGCTCATCATAAAACCTATACAAACATATCATAGTACTTACAAAACATACTTGTCTTTTCTTTTATACTTAAACTTTCTTTCATACTTTGTACTCTACTAATCTTTACAAGACGACTTCCATAACTAGATCAGTCAACACTTAGAAATATTCAAGTCTGCTTTTAGCTTATCAAAACTACTTTTCTTTCATCAATTAGGACTTATATTAGGATTCATATCCCAACACTCCATGAATTTCTCCTCACTTTTTGTTGGAAGCTCCTGTTATACATCAAGAGAGCAAATATAGTCAAACAAATCCACATCATTAAGCTCATCAAAATTAAAATCAAAAGGAACAATAAAGGGTGAAGTGATAGAATTTCTTATGCAAAAATCAAGTGGATCTTTTGAGTTGCTTCTTTCCATATGCTCATCCATACACGCTTGAACACCATTGATCATGTTGCATTCGAAGCTGTCATCCTCATCATCTCAAAATTTGATTGCCTTGTAGATGTTGAACAAGACTTTCTCGTTGTTGACTTGAAGTTCTAACTCTCCTTTCCTCACATCAATGATAGCCCCTCCCGTTGCAAAAAATGGCCTCCCCAAGATCAACGGGATGTACTTGTCCTCCTCCATATCTAAAACCACGAAGTCCACCAGAAAGATATACTTTTCAACTTTGACTAGTACATCCTCTACTATACCCAAGGGGTACGTCATAGTCCGATCCGCCAATTGGAGACTCATTGTAGTTGGTGTTAGCTCTCCCAAACAAGTGTCTTAAAAATGGATAGGGGCATGAGATTGATACTTGCCCCTAAATCACATAAGGCACGAATTGTGCCTCCATCTCCAATGATGCATGGTAAAGTGAATGATCTGGGGTCCCTTAATTTCGGAGGTAGCTTAGCTTGGATAATCGAGCTACATTCTTCAATGAGGTGGACCGTCTCATACTCAACCATTTTTCTCTTGTTTGAAATGATTTCTTTAAAGAAGTTGGAGTAATGAGGCATTTTCTCAAGTGCCTTGGCGAATGGGATGTTTATGTGGATCTTTTTGAACATTTCCACAAACTTGGCAAACTTGTTATCCAAAGCCTTATTCTTTAATATTTGAGGATATGGAAAAGGCACTACATTCTTGCCCTTGTCTTGTGGAGGAATATTTTCTTCATTCTTCTTATCCCCATCCTTCACTTCTTCCCTTCTTGCCTCTTTTTCTTCCCTCACTAGCTCTTCTTGCTTTTCTTTCTCTTGGCCATCTCTTTTGTCAAAACTCTCGGGTGTCATTACCACTTCCTCTTCTTGTGGCATCTTGGGTCATTCGTAGCTTGTACCACTCCTCAAATTTATAGCATTGCATTGCTCCATGGGGTTAAGCTCCGTGTTAGAGAGAAATTGCCCCGGAGTGTGTTGACTTCCAACGATATTGGCAAGTTAGCCCACTTGCTTCACAATGGCTTTCACATTATTTGCCACGTTCTTTATCATTTCTCCTTGTTCATCGAGTCTTTGCCATGTAGTTCTTAGTTTCCCCCATGAATGACCCAAACATATCTTCTAAGGATGGCTTTGATGAAGGTTCAACAATCATACCGTCTCTCACATTGAAATTCGGTGGTGGTTGAATGGCATTCCTTGGGTTGGCATAAGAAAAGTTCTCATGATGCCTCAAACTGGGGTGATATTGGTTCGGATTAGGAGGATGATGATTCTCATGATGCCTCACAATTTTGCCTTTCACCCCAACCTCTTTCTCTAAGATTCCAGTCTCTTTGGTTGTTCATGTAGTGAGCCTCTTTGTATTGAGCATCGCTCGACTCCACTAGCGCTTTGGCCGTCATCAAAGAGGTCAACTTATCCATTTTGTTGGATAAATTGACAATTTCTTCAGAATCTTGAGTTGAAGCCACCCTTCGGTTTTGTCTTTGTTCGGATGGCCATCGATTCCCATTTTTAGCCATCTCCTCCAAAAGAACGTATCTTTCCTCCGTAGTATTCCCCAATAAAGATCCCTCTCCCACCGAAGCATCCACCATACCTCTCGTTCGGTGGTCCATTCCATTGTTGAAGTAGCAAATTAGTTGGTCGCGTGAGAAACAGTGTTGTGGGCAACTTCTAATCAAATCTTTGAACTGCTCCCATGCTTCGGCTAGAGACTCATCATCATCTTGTCGAAATGAAGATATTTCCCCTCTGATTTGGATAGTCTTGCTTGGAGGGAAATACTACATCAAGAATGCATCCACTAGATCATTCCAATTCTCAATGGTCCTTAGATCAAGGGATAGGTACCATTGCCTAGCTCGGTCTCGAAGAGAGAAGGGGAATAGTTGCAACGGAATGGAGACAAATATGTCCTCGACATTGTCCTTCTTATTGCCCTTCACATCATTAAAATTTAACATGTGTGGTCTCAATTTTTTTTAAGTCCGGTACCAAGTTCTTCGTTCTTTTTTCTAGACAATTTTCAGTTCACATGGGTCGTTGGAACGGGTGATCCACCTGCAGTAGCACTCATCTCATGCTCTTCTTTTCCTTGTGAGTGTTTCTGGCTAGGGTAATCCGATTTGACTTCATCCGCCTCATTACACTTATTATGTTCACATTCTTCTTTATCTCGCATTGTTTGTTGTCCACGAGAAGAGGGCGGAGGACTACCTGTTGGGAAATTAATCCCAATATCCAATAATAGTCCCCCAACAATGTGGTCCCCAACTCTTGTGGTCCCCAACTCCTTTGTGGAAAATTATTTTGGGACCACATTCCCCATCTCCTTTGTGGGGAATTATTGGCACTTGTGGGTTATGGACCATCACGCTAGGAATCCATTGAGACTCCCGAGAATCTTTTGAGATGCCCTAAGGATCTTTTGAGACTCTCGGAAATCCTTTGAGACTCCTTTAAAATTACCCGGATCTATTTGGGACGTAATTTAAATATGAATTATCATAAATCTAATTTCATAATTTAAACAAATTAAATTAACTAATTTATGTAATTAATGTACGGTAAAATAATTAAATCCCTAAACATGCGGAACTAAGGGATTACGTTTTTACCTTTAAATCGGAGAGATACCGTTGAGAAGAGTAACGACTTCAACCCAATCGCCTTCTCAAGTATTCCCTAAGTCCTAGTCCGTTGATCCGGTGGGAGATCTCACGAACTATTAACTCTCAAGGAAGAATTAATTTTCTCTTGTTGCACACACTATAATTTCGAAAATTACAGATCTCTCTTTTCTGTATTGTGTGATTAAGAGTACCAATTTTTTTCTTCTCCTTTTATAAGAGAGAATCTATGTTTCTTCTCTTACAAGAAAGAAAAATTGACCGGTCAATTTATCTTGGAATAATATAGAAATAATCTCTTATTTCCATATATTTTTTTCCATACATATCTCTCTCTAATTTCTTGTAACAAAATTAATCCTTATCTTTTAATTACCTTAATTAATAGACTTTTATTGGGCTACTTGAGGGGCCTTTAGGAGAATTAGGATTGGACCTCCCAATGGGTCTAGAAATCAATATTGAGCCAGAACATTTTTCCAGCCCATTAACATTAATTCATTCCACTATAGAATTAATATTGCACTATCCATCCTAACCCATATTACGAAATATGGCTCCCGATTATTATTTCCCGTGTTTAAGATTCAATGTCCATCAATTAATTTGAGCTACTGAATGCTTTAATTAATTAATATCTTTTATTCCTCGGAGTAAGGACAGCTCAACATTATTATCATACCGGAAATAAATTCCACTGATCAGATTTGATATGATAAACCTTCTGAGCCCACCAAGGGGACATAATCAACTTGACACTCCAAGACACGATTCTCTGTATTAATTTTGGCAATCTGTCCTATAATTAATAATATTGCCTAAGATACAAAGTATTGAATCAAATTGATTCTTTACCCAGAATAAATCAAAGCAATGCTTCTTAACTACATACAATTCCATTTAAGTGACAGAGATTAAGAAATTAACAACCACTGAGGTCTAATTCTTCATTCCTTAAGTAAGTCTAGAAGAATTACCTCTCTGTAGGTCCTATTCCGCACATCATAATGCACTAGTGTAATCTCTTGGTCAAGATAAACCAATCTGAACCTTACACCTCAACTTCTACCAATGGATTGTTCAATTCCATCTAAGTTGTGAATCAATTGTACTTATATACAAGGAACTGACAATGTGATCTTCTGTGATATTCTACACACCACATTGTCTACAATGTAAAATACATCTGAACGTTTATGCAATAAATAATTAACATTCATTATATTTAAAGCATCCAGTGATAAAAATATTATTCTCATTTATAAGTGCAAGAATCAGTTTGTATACATAAGTAGCACTAAAAGCATACTTGCCAGTATAACCCTAACAATCTCCCACTTATACTCAAACTCTACTTTTAAGTATACTACAGCACGTCCATGTTCTACATGTCCTATTAAATTCTCCCACTTATAATCAAAGTAGCTTGGCAACGCACTTGACCCCCATTCCTTCCACATGTCTCTAGAATGTACTCTGAGGCAGACCCTTTGTGAAGGGATCAGCTAGGTTATCTTCCAATGCGATCTTTGCCACCACTATATCTCCTCTCTTAACGATTTCTCGTATAAGATGGTATTTCCTTTCAATGTGTTTGCTTGTCTTGTGGGCTCTTGGTTTCCTTGAATTTGCAACTGCTCCAGCATTATCGCAATAAATAGTGATACTGCTGGGCAAATTCGGAATCACATCCAAGTCCACTAAGAAGTTCTTAAGCCAAACCGCTTCTTTCGATGCTTCACAAACAGCTACATATTCGGCTTCCATGGTAGAATCAGCGATGCATTTCTGCTTCACACTTCTTCATGTCATGGCTCCACCCCCCAAACAAAACACACTACCCGAGGTAGATTTTCTAGAATCCATGTCTGATTGGAAATCTGAGTTCGTATAACCTACAGGGATTAGACTGTCTGACTGATAAACTAACATTCTATCTTGAGTTCTTTTTAGATACTTGAGAATGTTTTTAACTGTAGTCCAATGTTCTTTCCCTGTGTTACTTTGATATCTTGCTACCATGCCTACAGCAAAACAAATATCCGGTCTCGTGCACAGCATTGCATACATGAGGCTTCCAACTGCCGACGCATATGGAATGTTTCTCATCTCATCCATCTCCTTTTGTGTCTTATGACACATCTCTTTAGATAGATGAATTCCATGTCTGAAAGGAACAAATCCTTTCTTGGAATTTTGCATGCTGAATCGTTTCAAAATAGTGTCTATGTATGAGGTTTGGGATAAACATATCATCCTTTTCTGGCGATCTCGAGTAATCTTAATCCCAAAGATGTGACGAGCTTCTCCTAAATCCTTCATATCAAACTGTTTTGACAACCATACCCTCACGTCTGTCAACACCTTTTTATTGTTTCAAATAAGCAGAATGTCGTCTACGTATAATACTAAGAATACCAAGGCAGTTCCGATACACTTCTTATAGACACACCTCTCAAACTTATTTTGATCAAATCCATAGGATTGTATCACCTGATCAAAACATTGATTCCAAGCTCGCGATGCTTGCTTAAGTCCATATATTGACCTTTTAAGCTTGCATACAAGATTCTCTTGGCCTTTTTCAATGAAGCCTTCGGGTTGGCGCATGTAGATTTCTTGTTCAAGACTTCCATTTAGGAAAGCTGTCTTGACATCCATTTGCCAGATCTCAATGTCTAGGTGAGCTGCAATCGACAAGAGAATACGAATAGACTTAAGCATAGCTACAGGCTTAAAGGTCTCCTCATAATCGATTCCCTCTTTTTGAGTATATCCTTTTGCCACTAGTCTAGCTTTGAAGGATTCAACCTTCCCATCTGATCCTCTTTTTCTCTTGTAGACCCACATGCATCCAATAGGCTTTATGCCTTTGAGTGGTTCCACAAGCTCCCACACTTTGTTATGATCCATAGACCCCATTTCTGCTTCCATTGCAGTTTGCCAAGAATCTGCATCCTTGTCTTGGATTGCCTCATCGTACGTCCAGGGGTCAGATTCATCCTCTCCGGGGACCAAGTCCAAAGACTCTCCCACGAACATGAATCGCTCAGGTTATCTCACAACCCTCCCACTACGACGAGGTTCCGGTTGTGTTTGTGTATCGCTTGGTACATCTACTTGTACACTTGGTATAGGAGTTGGCCCTCTTAATTCTTTTAAGGTAATCTCACTCTTGGGCTTTCTATTACTCATATAGTTTTCTTCCAAGAATCTAAAATGTGTGCTTATCACAATTCGTTGATCCTTTGGACTATAGATTAAACCCCCTTTCGTTCCTCTAGGATATCCTACAAACAGCCTTAATTCTGAACGAGGGTCTAACTTTTCAGCTTCCTTGTCCAACACGTATGCAGGCACCCCCAAATTCTTATGTGTCTTAGACTAGGCTTTCGCCCGGTCCACAATTCAGTAGGGGTTTTAGGAACTGATTTGGAAGGTACCAAATTCAGAATGTAAGTCGCTATTTCCAAGGCATAACCCCAAAACGACTTAGGTAAATCTGAATAACTCATCATAGATCTGACCATCTCTAAAAGAGTTCGATTTCTTCACTCTGCAACCCCATTTTGTTGAGGGGTTCCGGGTGCAGTTAATTGGGATACAATCCCTTCATCTGATAAGTAGCCCAAAAATTCATTGTTGAGGTATTCGCCTCCACGATCTGATCGTAGAAACTTGATACTCTTTTCCCTATGATGTTCTGCTTCAGCCTTAAACTCTTTGAATTTATCAAAGGTCTCAGACTTATGCCGCATTAGATAGATGTATCCATATCTTGAGTAATCATCGATAAAAGTAACAAAATACTCAAAACCACCTTTTGCTTGAATTGACATTGGTCCACATACATCAGTATGAACGAGTTCCAACACTTCACTAGCTCTATTCCCCATTGCCCCAAAAGCTCTTTTGGTCATTTTACCCTCTAAACATGATTCGCAGGTTGGAAACGGCTCAACCTGGAGTGATTCCAACGAGCCGTCGTTCACCAACCTTTGAATCCTTCTTAGATTAATATGACCAAGTCTAAGATGCCACAGAAGTGTTTCGTTCATGTCTGAAGAATGCTTTCTTTTCTTAGAAATAGTCGATGTGTTATACGATTCATTTTGTATGGAATGTGCACAATTAATAGTATAAAGATTATTCACCAATGCTCCCGAACAGATAATCTCGTCATTACGACAAATAACGACATTCTTATTAAAAGAAACTGAATATCCATCCAAAAATAGTTTAGAAACTGAAATCAAATTCTTTCTAAAACTCGGAACATAAAGAACGTCTTTTAAAACTAAAATTTTATCACTAAAAGACAGTTGCACATCTCCCACTGCAACAGCCGCCACTTTCGTAGCATTGCCCATGGTGATGATGATCTCACTCCCACTAAGTTGTCGGGTTAGCTTGAACCCCTGAAAAATTGAAACAAACATGATCAATGGCTCCCGTATCCACCACCCACGAATGGGAAGAATACACCGCTAAACAAGTTTCAATTACTAGTGCGTGAGAATTACCTTGCTTACCAGTCTTCTAAGGCTTGGTACAGGCTGACTTCCAATGTCCTTTCAGACCGCAACTAAAGCACTTTCCCTTAGTGGTCTTTTTCTTGACACCCCCCTCAATTGGTATCTTTTCCTTATTATTAGCTTGTTTCTGGCCATTTGCCTTCTTCTTCTTCTTTCCACCTTTCGGTGCAGAATTAGAAGATGGACCGTTTGCCAACATAGCCGTATGCTCGTTCCTTGGTTCCATTAACATCTCAGCCGAAACCAAAGCTTGCAAGAGCTGAGCCAACGTATACTCTTGATTATTCATCGTATAGTTCAGTTGGAACTGCTCAAAACTTTTCGGTAGAGAATGGAGTACAAAATCGATCTGCGTTTCCGCATCGAATTCAGCACCAAGAATCTCAAGTTTGTTAAGGAAACCCATCATCTTAAGAACATGATCCCTCACGGGCGTTCCCTCGACCATTTTCTGTGATAACATATCTCGCATGGTCATTTGTCTAGTCGTACGATTATGATGAGCAAAAAGTTCCTTAAGGTTCATCATAATAGCTGAAGTGGATTCCATGTTCTGGTGTTGGTGTTGCAACACATCTGACATTGAAGCCAAGATGGTACACCTAGCCATTTCATCGGATCTCATCCACTCCTTATGATATTCCTTATCTTCTTGGTTAGTCTCATCCGTAGGGGAAGGGGGTTTAGGTTCATCAAGTACCCACTTATGCTGTTGTGCAGTCAAGACTATAAATAAATGTCTTTTCCAATCCATATAATTCTCTCCTTCCAATTTATTTTCTTTAAGTATACTAAACAGTGGGTTAAAAGGAGACGACATGCTGAACTGAGAATAAAATATACAATTTGTATTAATATCATATTAACAAAAAAATCTATATTATATATATTTGCAAACTTTTTAACTGCCACGTGTCCCAGCATGATTCGTCTAACACAATCTCTCTCTTCTCAATGGTCTCCATTTCAAAAATCCTCTCCTCACCTCATTTTCCTCCTTTTCAATGTAATCTAATCCATCTATTTAAACAAATTAATCCTAACCGTTCAATCTTTATATAATCTCCTATATAATAACCCTCTTACTTTCATTTTCAACATTCATTTTTAGAGAACTTTAGAAACGTCCACAATTTCAAACAAAGATTTTTACACTTTTTGTTATTTCGTACGATCTTCTTTCTATGATTCTATTTCTTCTTATGTTTATATATGCGATATTATGATCAGATCACATAGTTTTTTTTCCGTACGCCTTTGGTGGCCAATGTCATTTATTCTTTATGTTTATCCGGTGATTTTAATCAAATGTCAAATTCTATCACAAGTGCTTCTCGATTATATGGGAGCCCTTACTGTTGGGATTATTCACCTCTATCACAAGTGCTTCTAAATTATATGAGAGCCCTTACTGTTGGGATGCTTCTAAATTATATGAGAGCCCTTACTTACTGTTGGGATGATTCGCCTGACTTTGTGGCCGAACTTCCCCAAACACATATTCTTGCCATTTTAGCCATGAATAAAAGAGTTGGTTATCAATTGTATACCATATAATCTTGCGATTGTTATACTATTTTTCATTTATTCGATTTAAATGATTCTTAATTATAATCTATAATTATGTCCATATAAAATAATTCTATATAATGCATCCATAATCCATTATGTACCATATAATCATTCGTCTTTACTATCAATCGGATCTCAGTAATGATGATATATATATTTATGTTTTTAAAATTTTTTAAATTCTTTATTTCCACAATAGTCAAACACTATTTATTACTTAACTACTTATAATATATACACGTTAAAGTTGTATGTATATATATATATATATGATATGATTATACTCCATTAATCACTGAAATTCCTGATTATGAGTACAATATTAATTATCTTAATTTCATAAATTAAGTTTATTTCATAATAATAGGAAAGATTAGACGTTTTTACATAATAATATGTGTTTGGTAATTATAACAAATTGAGGAACGTTTTGTGATTATAATTATAATAGATCTTAATTATTACACTTAATGTTTCGTTTCAATTTAAATTTAGTAAACCGATAATTTAACTTTAATGTAACAACTAAAATTTAGCAAATTCTATATATAAAATTTAGTTACCTCAATTTATAGTAATTAAAATTTAAAATTTCATAAATTACTCTCGATATTTTACTTATACAATAAAATAAGTCCACCATTAGCTTATTTTAGAAATAAGTAGTACTCCGTATTTAATTTAAATTTAGTAAACCGATATTTTACTTATACAATAAATAAATTCATTAATGATGTATATATTTATAATTTTAAAATTGTTTACATTTTTATTCATATATATCTCTTGAGTATCCTTTCAATTTAAATTTAGTAAACCGATAATTTAACTTTAATGTAACAACTAAAATTTAGCAAATTCTATATATAAAATTTATTTACCTCAATTTATAGTAATTAAAATTTACAATTTTATAAATTACTCTCGATATTTTACTTATACAATAAAATAAGTCCACCATTAGCTTATTTTAGAAATAAGTAGTACTCCGTATTTAATTTAAATTTAGTAAACCGATATTTTACTTATACAATAAATAAGTTCATTAATGATGTATATATTTATAATTTTAAAATTGTTTAAATTTTTATTCATATATATCTCTTGAGTTTGTCCTTAATATTTTTCCGCTCATCTCTTATAAAAGATTTTGTCAAGAAAGGATTTAATCTCACTCATTTTTCATGGGCTCGCGCTTCTCCATTGATCTGCATTGTCAAACATCATTATCTAAATTTATTTTTTAGTTTTTTTTGAAAGAATTATAAATTTATAAGTTTGACCAAATTTCATATTTTAGAAATTGAAATACGGAGTATGTATGATATTGGAGTTTTTGTAAATAAATTTGACAAAATTTTAGAAACATTTAATTAAATGTGTTGATTGTATTGTTTTCTAAATTATTGATTAGTGTTAATTATTTCCAATATACTGTAATAGGCATAATTGTATATATATAATATTAATCTATTAATTGATTTTGAACAGCGTTATTTCAACAATCATCATTAACATCAAATTAAGTCATTAATTTTTTTTTTTTTTTTTTTTGATGGAAAGTTAAATACCCATCCCTTTTTTCCCTTCCCATGACTCGAACCCAGGACCTAACGTCTAGGTAGTGGTGCTCTAACCACTTGAGCTATCCCACTTTGTCAGTCATTAATTTTTTGTACAAAAAAGTTGTAATTGATTATTGTTTAAACACGCTTTTTTCATAATATGAAATATTTGTGTTTAATATTATTATTTGGTAATTAATTTTTTCTTAAATTATTTACGTATATATTTAAACTAAATTGCAGATTTGTAGAGGATTGACTTTAATGGTGATGGCGCCAAATATGCTAAAAACTTAAATTAATATTAATTTGGCATGTGGTTTGTGCACATTTAATTATTTTTTAAGTTTATTCTATTATTTAATTATATTATTATGAATACGGACGTTACAGTTTACATAACAATATTACTTTCCACACAATCTTTTAATTGAATTTAATTTTATATTTGTACCCATTTTTCAATGGTACCTCTAAAAAATACATTACTCTTATGTTAGTAACATAATTGGCAAATTTAGAGTGGAGATTCATTTATATTGAATTATTTGCCAAAATGAATACTGTTATTTTAAAATTCAATTTATATAATTGACGAAATTTAAACTTAAAGGACTAAATTAAAATATTTGGTCAGAATCTCAATTCATTCCACACATGCGCGCTGCATGCTCATATTTCCTGTGAGTTTGAAAATTTCTGGCCAAATAGATGTAAATTGGACAAAAAAATGATGTAAATTAAAAAATCGAAAATTTAAAGTATATAAACTGGATTAGACATAAGTTACATGACGTTAAGTGAAATTCTTTGAGAAAACCGTGTGTCGCTTTGCATTTACCAAATGCCCAATTCATTAAAGTGAATGGGAGTGGATGTTATCATCCACGACGATAAGGGTAATTTCTTACGGTTGGGTCATATGTTATTTCAGGACTTTACCAAGTGAATGAGGGCGAAGCCGTGAGGCTGGCCGAAGCCTTTTCTTGGATAGAGCATTGTGGTTTGGAGCGTGTAGAGGTTGAGGTGGATGCAAGTGATTGCGGATGCACTGAACTTAGAAGAGTCATAATTTTCAGTTTTTTGAAATTTTATTTCGGAATGCAAGGGAATTTAACTTTCTATTCCATTTTGTACCATGAAATATGTCAATTGCGTGGCCTATACTAAGGCACACAATTTAGCTAGAGTTGTTATGAACTTTACAAGTCATCATGAATGGAATGACCCTTTGACTCTTGTAGTGGGCATCCATACTGACATTTGCAGTTATTAAATAAATTTCTTTAAAATAAATCATCCTTGAATTGATTATATAAAATAAATTAGTGTGTGAAAATATTAAAGATAAGATTTTATTTTATAACAATAAAATTTATAAAAAAAATTATTTGTGTTATTATTTTTTACTCCATCTATCCTATACTAATTTATATATTTTACTTTTCGGGATGTTCCATAATAATTTTTACAATTTTCTTTTTCAGGACGTCCCATAATAACTTTCACAACAGCAACCCTTTATAAATTTTACTTTCACAATATTTTCAATTTTACACAAAAATGTAATTACTTTTGGTCACATTAATGATCATGGATATCCTAGAATAAATTGTACTTTCACAATATTTTATTTTATGACGTAATTCATATTGCTACAACATTTTTTTTTATCTTTTTAACCGAATAATATTTTAAAAATTTATACATGTTTAAAAGATTATTTTTTAATTAATAAATTAAAATTAAAATATATTATAAATTTATTTCAATCCCGCGTAAAACGCGGGTCTTACACTAGTTATCACATAATTTGATCACATGTACTATATCAAAAACCTCAAAAAATGATATAAACATACATCAGTCAACATCTTAAAACCAATTTAAGTAAGTCACGATGAGTGTGAACGTTTACTTAAATACATTTAAGCAGGTTACAAAAAAAGCAGTTACCAACCTTTAATTCAAAATTAATAGTTGGCTTCAACCTGACCATATAAAATTGATAGGGACTCCGATGGGGAGTTAATATATCAATTTTATACCTAAGTAATAACCATAATTAAATAGAGGACTATTATTTCGTTTTGAATAAGCCACTCGATGGGAGGGTCATACCGCCACTAGTAATAATCCACAGTCATCCTTAAAGGAATTTATTCATGTGAACTTATCTTTTGGCCTATCCGATAGAGAGAGAGGCGCTTGCCAATGCGTAGCCAAAAGACTTCACAAATAAATAAATTATGGAGGCCATTTAATCAATTTATTATCTTAAATAAATTTAATAAAAAAAAACATACTTAGTAATTTTTAAACTAGAGGTTTTTCACGAATTCTCATGCAAAATTAACAAATAATCATAGCATAATAACAAAACAAAAATTAAACACAAATTAGGCAAACACGTCCAATTATCATGGTTTAATTTTCTCGTTTTGAAGAAACAAGAATTCGTACTCCCACGGCCGCAACAAAAAAATCACGCCACGCCCACAACCGGCCCGTGTGGATTGGTCGTCCGGGTGCGCCTCCGATTCTTTAATCCGTCCAACGGTCTTCGTCTTTGATCCGTTACAATTTATTAACAAAAAATAAATCTAAAATCTAGACTGGTCTATTACAAATTAAATAATCTAATCTACCCGTTGATTTTCTCACGGGAAAAACAAATCTGACCGAATCAGATTAAAAACCACATTCAAACAACATAAAGTAAAACATACATTAAAACCATGATAATTGGATACCTGCAAAAAAGATCTAACAATTCTACCATCGAAATATCAATTTAATGTAAATAGATTTAAATTCTAATTTAAATTACAGAGCCCAAAACCTGTGTCTGATACCATCTGTTGGGAAATTAATCCCAATATCCAATAATAGTCCCCCAACAATGTGGTCCCCAACTCCTTTGTGGGAAATTATTATGGGACCACATTCCCCATCTCCTTTGTGGGGAATTATTGGCACTTGTGGGTTATGGACCATCACGCTAGGAATCCATTGAGACTCCCGTGAATCTTTTGAGATGCCCTAGAGATCTTTTGAGACTCTCAAGAATCCTTTGAGACTCCTTTAAAATTACCCGAATCTATTTGGGACGTAATTTAAATATGAATTATCATAAATCTAATTTCATAATTTAAACAAATTAAATTAACTAATTTATGTAATTAATGTACGGTAAAATAATTAAATCCCTAAACATGCGGAACTAAGGGATTACGTGTTTACCTTTAAATCGGAGAGATACCGTTGAGAAGAGTAACGACTTCAACCCAATCGACTTCTCAAGTATTCCCTAAGTCCTTGTCCGTTGATCCGGTGGGAGATCTCACGAACTATTAACTCTCAAGGAAGAATTAATTTTCTCTTGTTGCACACACTGTAATTTCGAAAATTACAGATCTCTCTTTTCTGTATTGTGTGTTTAAGAGTACCAATTTTTTTCTTCTCCTTTTATAAGAGAGAATCTATGTTTCTTCTCTTACAAGAAAGAAAAATTGACCGGTGAATTTATCTTGGAATAATATAGAAATAATCTCTTATTTCCATATATCTTTTTCCATAAATATCTCTCTCTAATTTCTTGCAACAAAATTAATCCTTATCTTTTAATTACCTTAATTAATAGACTTTTATTGGGCTACTTGAGGGGCCTTTAGGAGATTTAGGATTGGACCTCCCAATGGGCCCAGAAATCAATATTGAGCCACAACATTTTTCTAGCCCATTAACATTAATTCATTCCACTATAGAATTAATAATGCACTATCCATCCTAACCCATATTACGAAATATGGCTCCCGGTTATTATTTCTCGTGTTTAAGATTCAATGTCCATCAATTAATTTAAGCTACTGAATGCTTTAATTAATTAATATCTTTTATTCCTCGGAGTAAGGACAGCTCAACATTATTATCATACCGGAAATAAATTCCACTGATCAGATTTGATATGATAAACCTTCTGAGTCCACCAAGGGGACATAATCAACTTGACACTCCAAGACACGATTCTCTGTATTAATTTTGGCAATCTGTCCTATAATTAATAATATTGCCTAAGATACAAAGTATTGAATCAAATTGATTCTTTACCCATAATAAATCAAAGCAATACTTCTTAACTACAGACAATTCCATTTAAGTGACAGAGATTAAGAAATCAACAACCACTGAGGTCTAATTCTTCATTCCTTAAGTCAGTTTAGAAGAATTACCTCTCTGTAGGTCCTATTCCGCACATCATAATGCACTAGTGTAATCTCTTGGTCAAGATAAACCAATCCGAACCTTACACCTCAACTTCTACCAATGGATTGTTCAATTCCATCTAAGTTGTGAATCAATTGTACTTATATACAAGGAACTGACAATGTGATCTTCTGTGATCTTCTACACACCACATTGTCTACAATGTAAAATACATCTGAACATTTATGCAATAAATAATTAACATTCATTATATTTAAAGCAACCAGTGATAAAAATATTATTCTCATTTATAAGTGCAAGAATCAGTTTGTATACATAAGTAGCACTAAAAGCATACTTGCCAGTATAACCCTAACACTACCATTTCCATCCTCAGGTTTGACGATTTCTACCTTATGTAATGATCTCTGCACACTGCTCATTCTTTCACATAGCGCGTCAACTCTATCTCTTATGCAATCTAGAAACACACCTGAACCTGATGCATATGGTCCACTCATACGTGACTGCATGACACCACTTTCCAATTTGCATAATTGCATACTCAAACGTTCAACGTGGTCAGCGGTTAAATTTAATGGCTTAGAATCATGTGAATGGGGTCGCGTATGATCTGGGGATTGAAATGGTTCCGGGTTATTCATATATTCACGTTTCAAGTTCCAATATTTGAGATTCCTCCATCACTTGTAGTACCCTATTAAAAAATATAACCAATAATTACAGACTCAGGTAATTGATTTCTAAACTATAAGATAATACATATATTTACTATTTAATGTAAATATTCAATGAACCCAAAAAATTAATATATTACCTCATATATTGTATGCTTCTTGAAGACTTGCAAAATCTTGGCTACCTCTTCCTGGGTCCACTGGTCAACGTTTGGTTGCGTTGGCACTATAATTTTTTCGTAATTTGGGAGCATGTGAACTAATTCTGTAGTTAAGATTACCTGAAGCAAAAAAATACATCATGTCACATAACTCGTTCCTTTTCTTTTGTACGACTCAATGCCCTGCACCAACCTTTCCAACACTAGTTCACCCCAATTATAGGAATGAATGTCATCTATATGTACTACAAACTCCATGTTTTCGAGATCCACATAATTTGAAGTAGTCGGGATAAGTACTGTAGCAAATAAGAACATCAAGTATAACACCTTAAAAGCAGGACCATGTTCTTTAGAATTTTTTTTTTCTTCCAATTCTGTCACTTGCATGGCTTTATATGTAGTTGTCCTGAACAGAACTTGGTATGAAGTCATCCCTATAGTTGACTTATTTGGATCTTTGACTTTATTGCCCGAACACGGTATCCCCTGTGCAGACTCTACCAGGTTCACGGTTAATTTAACACTGCTACTATTTATGCTCAATATGCGGGTAGATGGGTCAAAATTTTGTAACAACCACAACATGCACGACAGAACTATTGCATTAGATTTGAGCTTCAACAATGACCTAAACCCCATTGAAATCACTGCCTTTTGTTGCTCCTCATTTAGGCTACTGTTTACAGCACATAATTTGCGAAGCGAGGTTCGGTGGTCAACTAATATCCTTCTTTTAATGGTTGTGCTTGATCCTTCGAGCGGAGACCCCATGAATTGCGCTTATTGATGGGTGGAGAACCCATGCTAAATATGGTTTATGTGAGGATATTTTGACCTATTTAACATGGAGAGTAATTTAGAAATTGTCAATCACACGATATGGCTGCATACAGCCGAGCACAAATTGCTGCACAAGATTATCATTAACTTTACACAGTACTTGACCTGCTCTATGAACCACATAAAGTCGAGCACACGATTTTATAGGACAATTAATACAACCGAGCACAAGATTTCAAACTGTTTTATACGACAATTAATGAAACTCAAATCCAAGGGGATGAAAGCCATAATACCTGTAATTATGTATGCGATTTCTTATTTTCTCCAATGAATTTTGTGATTGTGGTTAGGAATGATAGTTGTTTAGAATGATGTGAAGTTCAAATTATAAAATATGAAAATTTAAATTTGGTTAGTTGGGATTTGGAGGTGTAGTGTTGTATCCCATTAAGGAGAACGTGTCAAACATGGAAGTTTTTGTTTTGTAAATAAGGATATGATTTAACGATCGTGCATTACCAATAATTTACCATAAATAATTGATATTTATAATTATTTGTAAGAATTACAATTATTTCCAAAATTAGAGTGTGCGCGGTCTAGAAGTCGTGCATTACCAATAATTTACCATAAATAATTGATATTTATAATTATTTGTAAGAATTACAATTATTTCCAAAATTAGAGTGTGCACGGTCCAGAAGTCGTGCAGTACCAATAATTTACCATAAATAATTGATATTTATAATTATTTGTAAGAATTACAATTATTTCCAAAATTAGAGTGTGCACGGTCTAGAAGTTGTGTAACGATAACGATCTTCATTCCGTTAGAATGTCACATGGGTCGTTCTCTCATTTATCGGGGTATTCAACACATGTTATACGTCGATATCCATGTTCTACACAATACTCGTATAAAATATCACATGGGTCTAGGAAAATGGCAGGTAAGGTGTCGTTAGTGACGGTAACGACCTTCGTTCCATTATAATGTCACACGGGTCGTTATCTCGTTTTCGTTTGTCAAATATGAAACTTAAGTTTCCCGATGTCATCATTTTACAACCTACCACGTTTTTAAGAATATGACAACATGGTTAACCCAAAATTTAACGTGTTCGAAAATAATGGATGGTCTGATTGATAAATAACACATGATTTATATAACCTAGAATATAGTGATTGAGTGAAATGGCCGATTATTAATTAGCGGTGAACTGTCCAATGAACATGGCAACCGAAACGCAAATATTCACTTTATACCCATAATAATAATGGTCATGGAAGTTTTCTGACACTTGAACACAACGTACCGTGTCGTCGGTAATTATAACGAACATCATTCCGTTAGAATGTCACATGGGTCGTTCTCTCGTTTATCGGGGTATTCAACACATGTTATACGTCGATATCCATGTTCTACACAGTACTCATATAAAATATCACATGGATCTAGGAGAATGGTCGGTAAGGTGTCCTTAGTGACGGTAACGACCTTCGTTCCGTTATAATGTCACATGGGTCGTTATCTCGTTTTCGTGTGTCAAATATAAAACTTAAGTTTTCCGATATCATCATTTTACAACCTAACATGTTTTTAAGAATAGAACGACATGGTTAACCCCAAATTTAACGTGTTTGAAAATTTTACAACCTAATCTAAATTTTTAAACATGTATTTTATGTTGTTTTTGTTTTTAGGCCGCAATATTTGAATGGGGTATTATTATTCTTTTTTTCTAAATTTCAAGACATGTATTTTACGTTGTTTTTAGGCTGTAATATTTTAAAAAGGTATCCTTATTAGTAATCTTGATGCAAAAAGAATAATTTGAAATGACTACATTCTAAAATGTAATCAGCGCCTAAACAAAAACAACAAAGATAAAATTCTAAACATAAATTTAGTATGAATACATTCATATTCTGTTCATGAACAAAAAAAAAAAAAAAAGACTACATTGTTTGTGGACTACATGATTCAATTACAAGTGAAGGAATCAAAATGATGACAAAAAATGTCAAGTGTTAGTTTCTTCTTCAATTCCGGCATGTCATTGCTACAAATTGTACTGACATCTTCCTGGAGCGCCAAACGCTCAATGTACTTTATCATGAACATACCACAATCATATCTGCATCAGAATTTGTTTTAGTATAACGACTATATAAAAAAACAAACACTAAAAAAATTATAACATTCTTACCCATTAACCTATTGACCACATGGTATACTCTTTAATTCAAAAACCTTGATGTCGTTTTTTTCATCCACCTTTGCTCATATCAACTTAGGAAGGATCTTTGCAAAGGTTCTCATCATGCCATTTCTACGACGGCTACTCATATTATCATAAATTTCAATCACTCCGAATTTCATATCAACTTTCGGTGCAAGCCAATGCTCGAGACAATTAAAAGGGATATATAAGAACCTGCAATCCTTCCAAGACTTTCCTAACACTGGTGAGTCCCCCATGACATATCGAAGTAAATGTTTTACGCACTTCTCTTCACAATAATCGTCAAAAAACAATTCCCTTATCAACAATTTATCCTTTTACCTAAACTTGGTATTTCACACATAAACGAATTAACTGTATACGCAAGTCGAACAAAATACGTGTCTACGATACATGAATCTTGATAAGGAGATTTCACAAGCCGCTCTCATATATGATACAAGGAAAGGTCAATATGTTGTACAAGAAAGACCGATTAAAATATTAATTAACATTTGTAAGTTACTATAATAGTAGAATTGTGAACTTACATCACTTGTAAGCCATTTGTTGTCCAAGAGGTGAATAAAGAATTTTTTTGATACAGAGAAAATATGCGTATTCAATAAATCTCTGCACATATTAAAAAGAATAGTGTTAACCCATAACCTTTATTGAAAGCAAACTACTTATATTTCAAGTTTGCAGATGCAATTACCTCCCATTTGGATTTTCTAACCATTTATCAAGATTAGTTTTATGGTTGCCTTCGTCAAAAGGTCTATATGCATCAATCAATGGTTTTTTTTACTGATTTCCCCACGTGTGAAGGATCTGGGTAAGGAGAACATGGTGTGGGTCGAAGTTTGCGCTTTCGAGCCCCAACTACTACAAAGTGCGAATTAGCATGTAAAACAATACTGAGAGATAAAATAAAAGTAAATTGTTCCTATTAACCGTACCATCAACTTTTGACTTTGATCTCACATCCTCTGTCAAAGAGGTCTCCACGTCGATTAATTTACCTCCCTCTAATCTCGACTCCTCTATACAAGGAAATTAAATCTCATACATACTGATTAAAAATGATCAATAAACATGTTATTAAACGTATCAAACACAAGTTCGCATAACAAACGGTCAACTTTTGGACATGAATATAGACGAAGGTGGTTTTGAGTAAACGTACCATTAGTTTTTGAACTTTTTCCCGCGTCCTCATATTCTCCTTTGGTTTTATCCCCTAATACTCCGTCTTCGTCCATTTTAGGTTGACCTACACGTCACCATTAAATGTTACAATGTAAAAATAAGAAGAATAATTTTTTAAATTAAATACCAAGCAGAAATCTCCATGGAACCTGCATGATCATCTGAAAAATCCTCTCGGAAATCCTTTTGATGACCTCCGACGTCACGATTTTCACCATTATCATGTGCATCATTTCTTTTGGTTATCAAATCACTCAACCAATCCACTTTTTTATTCACTGCATTAATCTCAACCATGATCGAATCTTTGAAATTTTTCAATTTTTCGTCTATTATTAGGGAGATGTAATCTCGCACTTCAGCGTTCAGCCGATCACCAACACCACCACCATCTGTCGGGCCACATCCAGATGAAGGCTTAGCATCATACTTAATATTACAATTTTCATCAACCTTTTCATCCTCCACGTCGTCCAAATTAGTTAATTGCTGCCAAAATGTTTCTTCTTTCTCAACTTCAGTGGGCTCCAATTTGCATTTAACATTATACTGCATTACATGAAAGTTGAAACACGTTTACACATTTACAAACATTATTATAGAAGGATTATGTAACGTTAATGTGAAGAAATTAAGTACCTTTCCCAACTCCAAAAAGGTATCCACTGTAACTGATGATAATTTCTCATTCAGCTTCCAACTTATCATTTGGGGCAGTGTTTCTCCAATTGAGTTGGCAAACAATCTCTCCCCGAGAGCTGGAATTGCTTCCAATCCCCATATCTTTAAAACACAACAATTGGAACAGGTTAATTCATAGATTACATACACAAGATATAGATGAAATATATTTTAAAAACATAATATAGTATACCATGATTGCTAGAGGAAATCTATGTAGATTGTATGTTACATTCTTCTTTTGCTGCTCCGATTTGTCTGATACGCACTCCAGCTTTGTCTTGAAATTGTTCATGGTATATAAAAATGATTTTTTACCCCACGGGTAATCATTGAATTTATCCAGGTACTCAACAACACAAAACAGCCACGGGTTCACAAATTTTCTCTCCTCACTTGCTAATAGTACCCACACTAAGCACACAAGAAAACCTAATTTGTATTTATCCTCAGGGACACGGCAGTTCGAAAAGGCTTTCTTCAATTCTTCCCTATTTATTTTATGTTTACCCTTCTTTGCGGGAAAATAACTTTCCAACAAGCGAATGTTTGTGTTTTTCGCTACAACCTCCTCTTCAATATCACCGACATTTAAACCAGATATTACGGTGAATTCTTCTAGTCCAAACCTACAGACATTATCGCCAAATTTGAACCAAACTTCGTTGTTTTTCTGTGTTTGCACCTGCCTCGTAAGTAGCTGGTGGAAGAGCTGGTATCCAACGTCCATCCTCCTCAACTTCAAAAGATTCTTAAAACATGACGTTTGAAACTGTTCTTTATGGAGATCATCTAGTTCGTTGAACACAAAATCAATCATGGATAACTTGCTACGACAACTAATCTTTGCTTGACCAACAACCTTCCGGTTGTAAGTAAACTCTAATGTCATATCATGTAAATATACACAAATTTTATATTAGTTCAACCATTACAGAAAAACAAAATAATAGCAAACAACCCTAAAAACAAAATTCCATAGAAAATGCATACTTCTAGGATTACCCAGCAAAATTAACTCCAGCTCTGGTCTATAGGAATCTATGCAAGATATACAATTCTCTTCCTCTCATAACTTCAACAGAAACAGCCAGCAGATAAAATTTTCATAGAAATGAAGAAGCCACACATACCCAATTATAAAAATATATAGTCAGTATTAGTTCCAAGGTTGTCCTAATACATATGGGACAATGCCCTTTGACATATCAATAATTCCCTAGCTTCTTGCCAATTTCTAGAAGATCAACAGAAAGGCGAGATATGATCCATATGGCCGAGGCCAACCCCACACTCTGAGATAAAGATTAGTTTGTTTGTTGTTGTTGACAAATTCTATAAAACCAAACCGTGGATATGTTAACATGAAGCATAATAGTTACCCCGATACTAGTTCTGACATGAAGCATAAAACCAAACCGTGGATATGTTAACATGAAGCATAAAACCAAACCGTGGATATGTTAACATGAAGCATAATGATCCATAATAGTTATATCAACTTGAAAAATCACATGGAAATAGTTTCACAGTAAAATGAACAATCATATAATTAGGACAGAATTCTAAGACTAACTTACCTAAACCAAAACCAACATCAAAATCTAAAGCCATTAATTTCAGAATTCAAATTTAGTGAATTAATTTTTTTTAATGATTTAAAACACTAACATATCTATAACTATATTATCGGGTTTTTCAAATACACTATTAAACTAACTATATAATCGATGGTTTTTTCATTTGTAGAGTACATTAAAAATTGTAATGACACTCCAACAAGAAGCATAAAACTACCCAATCTGACCAGTTAAACAGGTTTTATCTTAAAATATATTCAATCATGGAGATCCAGTTTCCATCTCTTGTGATACCTGTTTTCCTATTCTTCTTCTCTACTTTCCATCTCTTCAATGTATGTTGTTGTAAATTGAATTTAAATCATCTACCTTATATTATGCTCCATAATTGTAAATTGTACTCTTAGGTTTGAGCACACCTTATGTTTTATTTATAAAGTAGCACAAATACCTTAAAAGAAAATCGATCCCAATCTCGTCCAAAATTGAATTTAAATCAAACCAAGAATAATAAACTGAGAATTATCAGAAAATTAAGTATCTACGTTATGAGTTAAGAACACCCACATGGACTATAACACACTTGTAATTAATTTGTAAACAACATAACTTCAACCCAAACCCATTCTATTACAAAAATAACAGAAACAAAGAAGCAATTTCCATTCAAATACCAATGAAACAGAGCCAGTAAACTTGAACATTGGGGAATGAGAAATCCAATCGAAATTGAACAATGAAGCTAAGAAATATGCAAAATGACGAAATTGAAGGTTTTGGCTTACTTGTAAATTTATCAACCGATGTTAGGGCTTGGCGAAGGACAAAGTCTAGTAGGGCGGCCAGAAAGGTGAAACAATACATGAGGGAAGCGTAGTGAGCGAGAGGTCGAAGAAAAGCCCCTCTTGATTCTATGAGAGAGGGAGTCGCGAGCAGTCGCCGAAAACGTGAAGCGATAATGACCAGTGAGCGAGCGTAACGAGGGAGGAGTAGTGAGTCGCCGGGGTTCACATGCAATACGGTCGGAGAAACCGTCGGAGAAAATCCAATTCCCGCTTCTTCGAGTGAGCGACCGTCGGAGAAAGTCTTCTTCCTGCTTCTTGGAGAGAGCAACCGTCGAAGAAAATCTCCATAATGTTCTAGGAGTGAGCGGCCGTCGGAAGAAATCTCCGTCCTGCTTCTTGGAGTGAGCGGCCGTCGGCGAAAATCTCCGTCCTACTTCTTGGAGTCAGCGACCGTCGGCGAAAATCGGGAATTAAACGAGGAATCACCAACAGTGAGATAAACACATTATTACTTCGATAATCGATTCACTTTGCAACTTAGGAACGTTGGAATTGGGGGAGAAATAAACGAATCCAATTCATTCTGCAATTTAGGAACAATGGAATTGGGGTGAAAAGAACCCTAATTTCATGTCTAAAAAGAACAATGGAATTGGGGAGAAAAGAACCCTAATTTCAAGTCTAAGAATGAAACTTGATGTGGCTGTGGAGAAGAAACTAATCTATTATTATTTTGGATATTTTTAATTAATTTTTAAAATTTAAAATAATAATATTTGTATTAAAAGGGTAGGATAGTAATTTTATTGTTTTTTATAAATTAAACTTTTTTAAAAATAATGTAAATAAAAGAAGGGTAATATAGTAAATAACAAAATACAATTTAAAAAATGATATAAATATCTTAAACCTGTACAACAGGTAGCAGATCGTTACGACGTTTACGACGCCACATGGCGTGATTCGACAAAGTGACTATGTAGTCACTTTGTAAAATTTAACTACTGTAAGAATTGCCAAAATAAGTTGTAGAAGGACAAAGTTATCGAAGGTACAACTGTACAAGGTTCCATTCCTGACTAAGGTAAGTGTTATTAGGGCTAATGGGCTATATATAGTGGGTATATTTTTAACACTTTTTAGTGTATATATATGAATTAATGTATATTTTAAAGTGTGATAACATCTAATTTATCTTTACATTTTGAGGTTTGATTATATCTTATTAGTCTATTCCCACATAAGATTAGACCACACATAAAAATAATGTGATAATAGATAAAATATGATAATATATATTATTACATTTTTACACTGTCTTTAAAAATATTTATTTTAGTGGTAGATAATGGTGGTCCACATTCGGGTGCAACTGTTCTTCGTAAATTGGAACATTCATCGTCGCGAAATTGTTCACCGGGATCAATCCCTTAAGCAAGATCATGAGAAAGAGCAAAAGCTTGAAGCTCTACCTTAGCTCGGGCGCACTGAAAGCCTACCGATCACATCAAATTGACACACATTTAATTCATTTGTACTAGACATTAAAAGCCTCTACAAGATGACGAGCTTAGTCATTAGGTCGCAGGACCACTAAGTGCAATGAACGAGGAATGTATATATGCAATGAGGGAGATCTCTCCATATCTTTCCCTTTGTCTTCTATACATGTGTAAGGTCGAGATCTCAACCCTATAATGAAGGGTTGAGATCGGTCCATTCAGTCAAATATTATATCCACAATAAATGACATGCCTAACCTTAGAATCAAGGCTTAGGTGATGAATTGTCTAACAATTATCGTATCATCTATACATCAAAAGCTCTTTAAGAGGGGAATTCATAAATTCTCTAGAGTCTTATCTACATTACTCATACATTGTCATTTATTACTTGTTTGTTTGATTGTTCGTTAGTTGAAAATCACTATTCCAGACACATTATTCGATATGTACCGGTCCCGACAAACGGACAATGAACAATTAGCACTAGAAGAAGGGTACACTCAAAATATTTAAAAAAAAAAAAAACTTAAACTTCTTTTAAGAAGTTCAAACCTCATCTTTAAGACCTCTCGAAACAGCACGAAAGCCTCCACCTTCGGAGGAAATGCGAAACTTTTCCACCACGATCACTTCAAAGCATACGTACACTAGTGTGCGTAGCAGCTAGACGCCCATGCACTGATGCACAGGAGGGCGAGTCTAGCGTCGTCCTTTGGCACGATCATGAGTTTTCTCTCAGGAGAAGCGAACAGAGAGGCGAGAGCTCCAAAAAACCAGGTATTTGACAATCGCCGTATAAGGCGTCTTTATACTTAAGAGGTGTCGACTACCTCAGAATCCACGAGCAGGCACAATTGTGCAAGGTGGACCTACTCGATAGAAACAAATCACAAGTAGGCGCAACAACCCAATGGTTTCATTAGAAACAACATTCCATATTGTTTATGTGGATGCATGAACGTTAGAAACAAATCACGACTGCTGAAAAAACTATCACGACTGCTAACTTTGAAAACCAAGTGGCAAAACATCAAGAAAAAAAAAAGACGATGAATGAAGGAGGGCGATGTTAAGAAGTGCAGCCACTATGTTAGGAAAGTTAATGTTAGTTATGATGATGGTTCTTTCAAAACACCATGTAATTGGAGTAACACAAGTTGATAGATTTGTTTGTTGATTGTATAGAATCAACTATACATACTTTAATCTAAGTTTATAGAGTACGAACAAATGAGATTGTATCTCAAATGATCTGAAGAACTGGAACAACACACACTTGCTCACGAGTTAAAAAGTAGAAGCATGAAGATTGGAGACTAAGGTTACTTGAAGAGAAAACCTTATTGAGGATCAGATGACACCACGTCAACTGAAACTCATTCTTAGGATTACAAAAGTTAAGCAGAATTAAAAGGGATATTCATTTGTCAGTCTCTAAGTACACAAGGAATTTAATTCAAAAATTTGGTGTACAAACGAGTAAGATAACTAATATATCCATGTGATGACATCCTTCAAGATGGAGTAAGATAACTAATATATCCATGTGCTAACTAATATATCCAGCTAACTAATCAGATTATAGAGTCTTGATTGGATCTCTACTGTACTTAACTGCTTGCAGACCAGATATTACTTTTATTGTAGAGTATGTGCTAGGTTTCAAGTAAATCTGAAGCAAAGCTATCTCAATGTAGCTAAGAAGATTTTGAAGTATTTAAAAGGTACAGTCAATCATGGTTTATAATATCCATCAGACGACAACCTAGAATTGAGTGGAGTATTAGTCACTTATATATATAGTTTATATGTATGATTGATTTGACTATATAGGAAACAGTTGGATTAATTGACAGTTTTAGTGGCTACAAGTTACACAAGTTTTTCAATAACAAAGAAGTTGAAAATTAAAGAGCAACATGGAGAACAGAGCTGAGAAGTAACAAAAATGCTTCACATTTTAAGCACTAGGAAAAAAGAAAAGATATCAAACATAACTAATCTTTCAAGACTCTCAAATTTAACACACCTTGGTTGGAATAGCCCGGAGGGGAATTGCCTTATTCATTGCTAACCCAAACTTTTCACTCATATCAATTTCTTCCGGTTTTACCCCAGGTTCAAGTTCCCAATCAAAGTTATGGATCAAACAAGCCACTGTAAGTTGCAGCATTCGATCTGCCAACGCTATTCCAGGACACATTCTTCTTCCAGAGCCAAACGGTAAAAGCGTGAAATCGTGGCCCTTGTAGTCTGCTTTGCTGTTTAAGAATCTCTCGGGCTCGAATGAAGTAGCGTGGGGCCATACGCATGGATCTCTGCCAATAGCCCAAATGTTAACAAGTATCTGTGTGTTTTTCGGGATTGTATAACCATTGATTTCTGCTTCAGATTCAGTCTTGTGAGGAACTAAAAGTGGACCAGCCGGGTGCAGTCGGAAAGTTTCCTTGATGACAGCTAGAAAGTATGGGAGTTTGTTGAGGTCTGATTCCTCAACTTGCTTTTTTGCTCCAATGACAGTTCTGAGCTCTTTCTTTGCATTAGACATTGCATCCGGGTTGCGTAGTAGTTCTGTCATTACCCATTCCACTGTGCTTGGTGTTGTGTGTGATCCTCCAAGAAATAAGTCCTAATTAAATAAGGTGGTGTCCAAATAGTGAGACAAAATCAAATTAGCATTTCATACCCTTAAATTAAATGAATGTATGCAGGGGCAAAGTCAGGATTTTGGGGGAGGGTGGACGGGCAATAGATATTGTTCAAAAATAAAATTTAACGAGTTCAATTGAAAGAATTATGTCTCATCTAAAAGTTCGAACTTGTAGAGAGGGTGAGAATTAATTCTTGTATATTATTTCTTGACACTCTCCCTTACTCCTAATACCATGAAAGAATTTCATCTCATCTAAAAGTCCGAACTTGTAGAGAGGGTGTAAATTAATTCTTAAATATTAATTCCTAACATCAACATGCACCATATCAATATTAGTTAAATATCTTAAAATATATAAATATATTTTTAATATATTAAATCCTGAACGTCTCTCTTGCATATTATCATGAAAATTGCCTACTCTCTCCGTCTCGTTATTAATTGAACGTCTCTCTTGCATACATGCAATATTAACTAATTAAGGTAAATTAAGTCAAAATTTGTGGGTCAACACAGGTCAACGCAGGTCAACCTTAATTAGAATATTTATTTTCACTCTAAAATATTATCTTACTACATGACTAAAACTATGTTACTACAAGACCTAAATTTTGTCACTATACGGTCAAAAGTATATTACTGCAAGTTCAAAAATATTCTGGACACTTATTTTTTTGGACAAAATTACTAAAATAATTTTAACTTATTCGGCTACTACATAACTAAAACAATGTTACTACAATACCAAAATTTTATCACTACAAGGTCAAAAGTGTATTACTACATGTTCAAAAACATTCTGAAGACTTAACTTTTTGGTGAATTTGTCATAATGTTTTGACATGTAGTATTAAATTTTTTGTCTTGTAGTGGTAATATTTTGGTCTTGTAGTAACAATATTTTGGTCATGTAGTAAACCACCTGTTTGCAACCCGCGAATTTTCTGGACAACCCGAATCCAGGCTTATGACCCGCGAATTTTTTAAAATTGATTTAATTTGACTTTTGAGTTTAGGGTTTTGACTTGCCTAATTGGGATGGAATGCATGTATGCAATATTTTACACAAGACTAGCCCTTACCGTTAACACCAGTTTTAATGTAAAAATTGTTTATTAGTATTAAAGGTGATAAAATTACTTTTTATGAATGATAGTATATATAGTTCTACTTTATTGGAGATAAAATATTTTGCTTGTGTGTAAAAATTAATGACATGTGGTGTAAATAAGAAAATATTTGATGGAAATTTTTAAAGAAATAAGAAGTACATGACGAATATTTAAATAATAATGAGACAAAATGGAGTATAATTTAGTCTATGCATACACTATGATTTTGGGGGAAAAAAAATCAATTGGATTTATCTATGGGTTGAGATCATTTATAAAATGACAAATTGCAAAAACATGATTTGTCTTTGCTACTAATTGCACTTTGAGGCAGGTACCACTTTTTCAAATTGTTGTAAAATTTTAAGTCTAGATTCAAAACTTTTAAGGTGTAAATAATTTAAAAAAAAATAGTTTATACAAAATTAATGAATGATAAAATTGAACCCTATCCTATAACTAGATATTAATCTCAATAATTCACAAGGTTCCAACAAGGAGATCTCCAATATATCAACAAATTTTGCAATTTGTCCTTTATAAAACAGGGGACCCAACCCTACTTTTTTATAATAGGTCCAACCTCACTAAATAAATTAATCCAACTACATTTCATATTCCGATGAACGGTGACTATGATAGTATATTACTACCCATATAATAATAATAAAAAAATTGCATTTTTGAAAAACTTGTCTCTTATGTTCTTTAACATATATTTAGACTTTAAACATTACAATTGAGTTATTATCCGTCTATGTTAAATACATCTCCTATTCCAAGACCTTCAATTCACCCCCATTAGTGACCATTTTTCAATTCCACAAAAAATGTGTCTGTTTTATTTTATTATTATTATTTTTTTAATTGTGTACACTTCTAATTCTTTTATAAAAAATATACTTAATCAAACTTTATCTCCTCTCTGTATTCTATTCTTTAATTTATCTAACTAATATGAACACATGACATGAAACTTGAATTATAAGTGAAAAATGCGGAAAAAAAGGACATTAAATTTAAATAATCTCACCAGAAGTAAATGTTTTATGTCCTTGATAGTCAAGTCGTACTCACTCCCCTCCATGAGATCAAGAATCGTCTCAAGAAAATCATCCTTCTTTGCAGAACCCTTTCTTGACTCCAATCTTTCATTAATTATATCTTCAAACCTGCCAAGCAATTTCCCAAAGTAAACCGCCGACTTCCTCTGAATCCCCTGCGGATCGAAACGCTTCAAAACCGGAAAAAAGTCAGCAACATTCGGAGCCCCCAAGCACTCCATCACCCCTTCAACAATCTCCATCAGATCACGAGTAGCATGCGAATCGAACCCCGTAAAATCGACCGAAAAGAGCGTAGACGTCACGAGATTAAGCGACGTTATAAAGACAGCCTCTCCAACGTTCACGACTCGGCCGTGTAAGCAGCACTCGTCCACATACTCGCACAATGACTTCATTTTCTCAAGCCGAATGCCTTGACTCGAGTCGAGTCGATGCGTTGCGAATATCTGCTCTCTGCATATTTTGCGCGCTTTCCGCCACCTGCTTCCGACAGGGACTAACGCCATCGACCTCTTCTCGTGGCCGTGGACTTCCGCCGCCGTCGGCACGGTTCGGCCGGAGAAGATTTGGTCGTGTTCTTGAAGGACTTTTTTTGCAATTTCCGGCGATGATACAACAACTGTGTTTATGCTTCCGAGCTGAAGAGACATTAGAGGGCCGTATGTTTTGGAGAGAGCGGCGAGTGATTGGTGCGGGTTTGGGCCGAGTTGGAGAATGTTTCCGATGATCGGAAACGGGTAAGGCCCCGGCGGAAGATTCGCCCGCCGCCGTCGATTGGATCTTAGGACAAGAAACGATGAAACAAATATCAGAACTAGTACAACAAGTGTGAAAAAATCCATTTTTTTTTCTTCTCCAAGACTACTTTTTCTTGAAGGAAATTGTCCCGAGTCAGTGGAGATATAAATTTGTACGAATAAGAGATCTAAAAAAAAACTAAAAAAGTCAACCGTTGAAAAGGATCGAGGAAGAGTGAAATTCTTTCATTTGAATTTCATTTTCAATTTACATTATAGTAGAATAGTGAGAATTTATTTTTTGTACAATAAATTTAGACCGTTTCTTAATCTGTTTTACCATTCCAAAACTCTTGAAAAGGGATCGAGCTAGGAAGAGTGATAAACTATTTTTTTTTGGATAAATAGCTAAGAAAATAAAAAATATTACTTATTTCGTCTCATAATACCTTTCACACTGATTGTTTCAAGCAGGATGATGATTGGTTTGTCTCTTGCAGGAAGAATAAGTGAGTTGAAGCTCTCACACATATTATTGGTCAAGATATCACACTTTGGTATTGAAGTATGCTCTGGACCACTGAAAAAGATTTCTCTTTACAAGCCAGTCATTTGCTTTTTCATCTAAGTTCTTCATTGCTTCCATTATAACATTGAAGCTTTGAATTCTAGTTGCTCTAGTCGCTGCCCCCATATTTTTTCATGTTACTGTGAAGATGTTGTACACAAAATCTGTTATATGCGTCAGTAAATAGACTCTCAAATGTTGGATCAACTCTTTTGCTCGTCACTCATAAAAGTCCAAGCATATTGATTATGAAACCCAATATCATTATCCAGCAATGTTAGAAACCACTCCCAAGTATCTCTGGTTTCACCCTCCACTACTCTTTTGCTCGTCACTCATAAAAGTCCAAGCATATTGATTATGAAACCCAATATCATTATCCAGCAATGTTAGAAACCACTCCCAAGTATCTCTGGTTTCACCCTCCACTACTGCATATGCAATTGGGAACAAATTGTTGTTGGATATATCCACGTGTTGGAACAAATTGTTGTTGGAATCTATCCCACCTACAGTTATAAGCTGACCACCATAATGCCCTTTTAGAAAACAACCATCAACCCCAATAACCTTCCTACATGCTTTAAAACCTTGTTCGCAGGCCTCAAAACATATATACAACCTCTGAAATTGAGATTGAGATGCACTACCTTCACCATCATTGTCAGTCAATTTCAACACCACAGATGTTCTTTTAGTGTACCCCTCTTATTAGCTTCAATGTCTTCTTCCTTGCTCTATATGCTTGTTGCATTGAGATATTGACTTTCAATTTGGTGCATACCTCAACTCTAAATTGGGATTATTCTTTACTTATTCACATAATGCTTTCCAACCCAATTTGACTTAATACTTTCATTTTTGTAATTCCAAGAGCATTTTGTGTGTTGTGGATTCATGATCTATTATTATGCATCGGAGATACCCACACATACCACTCACATCCCTCTTTTCTACATACACCTTGTAGTCTTTTTTTGTCATTATGGTTAAACCTGAAACTCATTCCCCTCTTAATACAAAAAGTGGTAATGGCTTCCTTAGCTTCTTTTTTTTTATGAAAAGATAAGTCCAACATCAACTCATGCTTTCTAGATTCAGTTACTTCATTAAATTTGGGGAATTTAGGCAAATCTTCTTCATCAGACCCCTGAATACTCTCAAACTCATCACTACTATTATCAAATGTTTCATTTTCATCCTTTAGCCTAGCATAAACATTCTCACTCACATACTTATTAAACTCAGCATCATGATCAACATACTTTTCATATAACCTATCATCCTCATACATATCATATTCACTATCAACTAGAACATCACTATCTTCAGATTTTTTTCAGAATTGGAGGCACCAGGCTCATTTAAAATCACATCATCTAAAAAAGACATATCAACTTCAGGATCAAAATCACCACCATCAACCACATCATTTCCCCTCTTACTATCTAAATGTTGAAAATAAACCCATGCCTCTCTTTCCTTATTTAAATAATTCACCATCCCACACACATCATTATCAAATTCAACCACTCTACCACCAGTGTGCATATTTGTCCCAAATTGATGCCAAAATACAAATTTTTTTTTCATTATATCCTAGTTGATTAGCAAAATCTTACAATTCAATTAACCCAGACGGTAAATACTTATGTGTACCAATTACATACATGTAACTGGCTATTTACACTCCTTTTTTAATAAGTCCACACTCCTGGCTATTTACACTCATTTTTTAATAAGTTCACACTCCCTTCTTTTAGACACTTATGTGTACAAGTTACATACATGTAACTAAATCCAATTTTTTATTATTAGTTATTTACCTTATTTTTTATTAACTTCAACCCCAATTTTTTTAAAAGAAAAATACATGTAAAATACTATATTACAATTTTATCAATTAAATTAAAATATAACTCATTAAAATTATAATTATACACTGATTATCGTGTCACCAATGAATCACCACGAAGTCAAATATTATTCTATTTTTTTAACTTTCAAAAAATAAATATAAAAGCATAAGGAATATAAAAAATATATATGAAACTCAAAAATAAAATTATGAAATAAAAATTTCAGTTTTTGTTTTTTTTAAAATGACCAAAATTTAGGAAAAAAATACAAAAAAAAAGCGAAAAAAAAAGTTAAACTAAAAATATTCAATTTTTTTTCTAATTTGGGTATAAATGTATGAATATGACATGCTCACTCTCTAGTTTTAATCTGATTTATAATAACTAAAATTATTTTGTTATGTTTTCATTATTTCTACAATGATATCTAGTTTATTACAAGTTTTTTTATAGTTGTAGATTATTTTTTAAAAATAATTAATAACATAATCTAATTGAAAAATAAAATTTATATTTAGAAACTTAAATGAGTGGAGAATTGGGAAAGAAACAAGCATAATATTGCATCAGCGTTATTATTTTCTTTGTGGTCATCGCCGTGTTGATGCATTCATATGTTTATTGAGTGTGGATGTATCTATTAATTGAATTGTAAATTCTCACTTTTGTTCTTCTTACTAGTTACTTAATATCAATATTTTAATATCGATGTATTAATTTGTATGGTATGCCTTGAATTATGAATGTGTTAAGTTATGTATTTTTTATTAAATATAATATTAGTTTAAATACGATATAGTATTTGTACGCCTATGGTATAGTACTAGTTAATATATTATATAGTACTAGAGATTAATGTGGGTATACATATATTATTTAATATATGAACTAATACTATACAATATGTGAATTAATACTATACTATATTTGAACTAGTACCATAGAGTATGTGAACTAATACTATACTATATTTGAACTAGTACCATAGAGTATGTGAACTAATACTATACAATATGTGAACTAATACTATACTATATTTGAACTAGTACTATAAAGTATGTGAACTCGAAACTCGAAACTCGAAAACATTAGAACTTGTACCAATATAAACTAATATTATACTGTATATAACTAATACGTACAGTACTGCATATTAACTAATAATACACTATAATATTTATCAATTGTTATCATAACACTTATAAACTAAAAATTATTATATATAAAAAACTAAAATAAAGTGATTAAAAAATGAAAGTTCGAATGAAAATAATAATTAAACAATGTAAAACGAAGTAAAATTTGTAAGGAATGAAGTAAAATTTTGAAAGGATAAGATGAATATTATACACCAATTAATTAAAGTAAAATAGTACCTATAGAATTGAACACTTGCAGCTAAAAGAGATGAGAGTTTTATTTTTTAAAACAATTTTTTTTTTTTTTTTGAAGGTAGTAGAATTACAGATAGGGGTTAAATTACATATCACTTGCCCTCACCTATCCAACACAGGCTAATTCTACCAAAAGATCACAAATTCCAGACTCAATCGTGAGAGGGTGGAAGGATCAACGAACAACCAGCATACCTCGAAACTCCGCGATCTAAGAAGATAGCAACGACCGTGCTACAAACCTCCCAAACCACATAAGTACGGACCCAAGGCCTACCAGCTCCAACAGGCACAACAAAGTGCCACAATGGGAAAACCCGAAAACGGGAAGAAAACCCATCATAACCAGCGAGGAAAGGAAAATACCACAGTGGGTACAGGGAGAATACCGAAATCAGAAAATAACGGCACAGGAAGAAGAAAAGAAAAAACTGATCCTAAAAACACCAGATCTAAACAAAAAGCAGACTAAATAAACATACAGAAAGGAAAAAACGAAAATAAAATGGGATCAAACGGATGACTCACCCGATCAGTCACCGTGGCTCCGACGGGGAAATTCACCCATTGATCCCAACTAAATTCCTAAAAAAGACCCCTTCGCCCAATAGAAAAGCGGGACAGCGGCACTACAGGCGGCACGGCAGACGGCGACCCTGCAGGCGGTGCGTTGAACGGTGGCTTTGCAAGCGGCGCGACGGCGGGCGGCTGTGTTACAAGCGGCGCGGCGGAGGGCGGCTGTGTTTCAAGCGGCGCAGCGGCTTCTACCTTCTGTGCGGAATTAAATGCTGGTTTTGGGAAGCAGAATTGGGAGAGAGGCGGTGGGTTTGTTAGGCGGTGGGTTAGGGTAAGAGAGAGGGGAGAGCGAATTTCTAGAAAGAGAGAGTCTATCCGTTTTTTTTTTATTAACAGGTACGTTTGTTGAGTAATGAAATTGTTGTACCTTTTCTTGTTCTCCTTTACTCAATAGTTTTATCTTTTATGGAGTAAAAGCTTTTGATATTTTTTAAAACTATTTAATATTTAGAAAAAACAATTAATATTATTTTTAAAATTTTCTTATTAGACTTTAAAATTTTAGAATAATTATTTGTGTCATAAAAAGAAAGTACGTGAAAAAAAAAATATCATTTGAAACACAAATGATAAATAGGAAGAAAAATAAATTTAAAAAATAATATTAAAAAGAGAAATATAAATATCAATTGAAGTAAAATAAAAAAATAAAATGTTAAAAAATTAATTGAGTATTATTTTTTAATTATTAAAAAAATAAAAAATTAATTTAAGTAAAATAAAGTCCCAAAAAATCTATGTGCTAAATTAATATAGTACATGATCATGTGTTATTTGTAACGAGTTATTGGATTGTATATAATAAATTGGTCATGTGTTGTTGGATTGGATATAGTAAATGAGTGAGTTATTGAATCTAGTTACATACATGTAACTGGTACACAAGAGTGCAACCCAACCCAGACATATCAGCATCAACATAGACAAAATAATCTACATGTCCCCTTACATAATGCCTATAACTACCATCTACCATTTTACCACCATGAAAAACTTTTAATGTAAAAATTGTTGGTTCATCTTTTGCATCTGCATATTAATTTTTTTTTTTGATAAAAATGTAAACAAACCTAATTAATTCATATATCTAAACGTAAAAGTTATAGAAAACTTATTGTATTGAGGTGCAGCAGCATTCTTGTTTCTTTTAGACATCTCGTACAAACTCAAGATCACAGTTCTTCTTTTTTGTACAAATTAAAATCACTCTATTGGAATTTAGAGTTTAGGGTTTAGGAATTAAAAGAGGGAAAATGAAGAGTTGGCGCTCAAAACTTTTTCTCCGTTAGTTGATGACGAATTGACTAACGGCATCATCAAAATTGAGAGAAAAGAATAACTGGATTACCAATCATTTTGATAGCGATTAAAAGTGAGTGACCAAATCTTAAAAAACTGATAAAGTTTAGTGACAAAAAGTGATATTTTGCCTTTCGAAAATGTCCCACAATACCTTTCACACCTTTAAAATGCAGTCCTTGAGAGAAGAGATGTATGTTATTCGTAAGCTACGGTGTCAAAGTAATGGTTGTTGGTCCTTGGTGGAGTATAACACAAGTGTATGGGGAGGGGAATGCACTTGTGTATGCAAATTCTTTTTCTTTTTTTCTTTTTACAAACTGGTCTTATCAGGCAAGTTGTCTCACAACTGGCCTGAGTGAACTTTGATAGATACTTGTCCTACTGATTACTATTGAGTGATCAGTTGGCTAAATATCTAAAAGAGTTGCTAAGTGCGGAATGTGGTTGGCCTTTGAATTAAAGAAATACTCCAAGTTAATTTCTGAAAAGATACAGGTTATCAGGGACTTTGTCCAAAACAGTTTTTCTGATTATCAGGGACTTTGTCCAAACCAGATTTTTTTCACTTACTGAGTTTTGCTTCTTTAAAATATGTTTGAATGTAAGTGCAATAAAGAATGCAGTAAGTAAATGGCACACAAGTTTATAGTGGTTCAGAGACTCAAGCTCCTACATCCACTTTCCCTGATTGAACAGGATAATTCCTTCACAATGGAATTAGCTTGTTTTATAGTGCCAAGGTGCACTGATCAACAACACTCTCTTAGTGTTTTGATCCCTAGGATAACCTGAGTCCTAATGCTCAATCTCTCTGAGTTAAGACTGTGTTTCACAATAACAGTCCTTAACTCCTCACTTCTACAACAAACTCTTTCTTCACTAAATGAGATAGGGTTTGAGGTTTGGTTCCAACTAATAGAGATATCATTTACAATAAGAACAATGTAAAGGCTTAGGATATCTCAATGCTAAGCTTTGGATATTTTACAAAGATTGGCTTAGCTTGATGAAGTGATTCAGGAAACTTGGGATTCTAGAGAACAGCTTGGTTTCCTTTGAAAGCTTGATGATAGTTTGATAGCTTGTAGTTGGATTATTGAATCCCTTGATCACTTCTGTATTTATAGGCAAGTTTGAACAACTAACCGTTGGAGGGATAGCAATTCAAATATGTCTATTTGCAACACCATTGAAACGGCTATAAAGCTTGGCATCCTTTTATCCATTGTGTAAAAGGGCTCTTCAATGGTTGCTTGAATGAATGTGTTGACTTCTGAAAAATGCGGCTGAGAAGACTTGTGTCAGTTTCCAAGTATGCACATTTCCCAAGGTTGATTTGTGGCAGAAGCTACACTCAATCAACGGTCAGATGGGACAAGCTCCCTGAATATTCCTGCTGCAATTTAGAATGTTCCAACATTCATTCAATGCTTCACTCTTTAATGCTCTAAGTCTTTACTGCTTGGTTCAAGCATGATTGACAATAAATGCTTCATTAAATGTGTCTTTTGTGGGCTTGGTCATTCAATGCTCTTGATCATTTGTACTTCAACTGTCTTGATCATTTGCATTTATGAGCATTGCTTTACTGCTCTTGATCTCTTCAGCTAAGTTGTCCACTTGGTCAGTCTGTCTTGTAAGTTCAGCAACTTTGTCCTATAGACTTATCAAGCTGCCTAACATTCCAGCTTTGGACAACTATCCTGAACACTAAAATCTCACAACATTACTGAGATTTTTCACTTAAGCAATCTACAAATTCAAGTGTACTGAGACAACTTGCCTGAACTAGACTTGAGCTTATCTCAACTAATCTGAACATCATCAATCAGGGGTTTTGGTATCTAAATCAAAATCATTTTATTCCCAACAATTTCCCCCTTTTTGATGATGCCAAAACCTATTACAAAGGGAACTTGACTTATACTATACTTTACCTTCAGGGAGAGTGAACTGGTCAACTTGCCTGAAAGAAACTGTTAGTACAATAAATCAAGTAAGATATGTCATAATAGGTTAGTTGAGATAATGAGTTGTTATCTCTTGATAGAAACATAGTGATCCTTTTATATAAGTGATAGAGCATTACAGAGCTGAAAATTAGAAAGGACTCACTAGTCTAGAACAGCAAAATAACAACAAACATAAAAATCATAACAGCAAATAGGGAAAAAGTGAACTTATCCATCACAGAGTTCCATCATCTTGAGGAGCAATGCCATACTGAGCCCATACTCTTTTCTTCAGTTCCCAGATCTCTTTTTTGGTTCCTTTAGGGCCAGGCTTCAACTTCTCCATCCTCATGATGTTGATGAATTCTTCCAGTATCTTTCCCTCATCAATTAAGTTCCCATTGAACTTAGGAGGCATGTACATAATGGGACCAGGGGCCTTGAATTCAACTCTGGCCATCTCAGCTGCTGCAAACAGCTTTTGGTAGAGGTCCATATGGTTCTCAAACATAAACTGCACAAAGACTTCATCTACACTCTCTTCAAGCCACTTTCCAATGACATAAAAGTCATATACAAAACTTCTCTTGGCCTCCTCCCATGCATCATTCAGTGAGATTGGAACCCACTTATCATGGTGAGGGTACTGAGTGTCCCATCTTTGCAGCATTTGAGGTTTAAGTTTTCTGTAAGAGGCCCTCCTTCTTGGAGCTTTGAAGTTTGCCCTCCTTCCATCTCTTGCCTTGTTGGCCTCAACCAACTGATCCATTCTCTCTTTAGCTCTTAGAAGAGCTAGCTTCTCCTGTGTTTCTAGATCCTTTCCAAATCCTTCTTCAAACAGCTTAGAAGGATCATCAGCAAGCTTGGGCACAACAACTTCAGGCTCTCTGTCCTGTACCTCCTCTTCAACTTCTTCTTCAATGGCCGGCAGCTTGGCTGCTTTCTTCAATCTCTTTGATTGTCTTACTGGAGTAGATTCCTCAGACTGAAATTCTGATGGCAAAGTCAGGCTGGTTGGGAATTCATTGAAGGCTTGCAATTCCTTCCTTTTTCTTTCAGATGACCTTGTCACCTTCCCCCTTACTTCAGCAACCTTCTTTTTGGGTTCAAGTCCTGCTGACTCACCACCAGGCCTTTGTTGCTTCCTTGCCTGACTCTCCATTGCAGACATCATGGGCTCTTTAACAGCAATTTGAATCTGTTCTTCCTCAGTCAAGTTCTCAATGTTCATTGGGCCTTTTCCTTTCCCAATGTCTTCTACTACCTCCTCCTCAGCATCAGGGACCTTCTCCTTTCCTTTGGATTCACCAATAACCAAGGTTCCCTTTGCCCTTGCTCTCTCTCTTTCCCCCGTTTTGGCATTATCAAAACACTGGGGCTTCAATTCACTCATAGTGACAGAGAGATGTGAGTGAGCATGAGTGAGGGACTTCAACTCCTGCAGTAGGTAAACATTCTCATCATGAATGTTTTGCATTTTGTCATCTGCCATGCTCAAGAATGTGTGGACAGGTTTCATCTTTTGAGCAACAATGGCATCTAAAGTGGCTTTCAGTGATTGATCAAGTTTGGCCTGAAGTTGATCAGTGAGGTTGGCCACAACTTGATCAGACACTTTGGCCATAAGTTCAACAGTGAACTTCTCTGCAGCCTCTTTCACCATTGCAGCTTTCAACTCTTCAGCTTTCTTTCTTTGTGCAGCAGTCCTTTGCCTTAATGCATCTTTGATTGTCCTTCTCAAGGCTCTCACATTATGCTTGTACAGAACTTTGAGGCCTTGCTGCTCTTTCTGCACAGATTTTGTGAACTTGACCATCTCCTCCTTTGCCTTTGTTACCTCTGTTGAAACTGTTTGCAGTCCAGTTTCAACACCACAGATCCTTGCATCCAGTGTTGGCAAGATTACTTCCTCTGAACCAGTTAGCCTCATCTCCACAGAGGCTAGAGTCTTTCCTTGGCCATCTAGGGTATCAATTGTTGCTGCATGTGCCTTACCAACTTCCCTTACCAAAGTATCCAACTTCTCTGATTGTTCTTCAATAATAGTTGCAGTTTGAGTAGCAATCTGAAAGCCTGCTTCAGAGGTGTTGGCTTGCTCAAAGTACATCTTGTTCAATGTGGATACATTGGCTGAAACTGCTTCAAGATCAATATCAGCATTGACTGGTATATCAGTAAGGGAGGCATCTGCAAAAATTTGCTCAATTGTAACAGCTACAGAATCTGCAAAACTAAGAGTGTTAGTAAAAACTCCCTCAACACCCTCATTCTTTTTATCTCCCAATAGGCCTGATTCATCAACACTTATACTCTCGTTTTCAACTTCTTTCTTTTCTTCATTTTCAATAGATAAGCTCACATTCACTTGAGAATCAGGCCTCCTTTCACCAAGGGATTCATCAAGTTCAGATTTGACTTGAAGAATAGCCTGACTCTCATATTGGGCTGCACCCAATATTTCTACTTCATCTCCCTCTATAATTGGTGCACTCAGGGAACCTGTAATCACACAATCCTCACCATCATCTCCCTCTGAGTTTTCACCACTATTTGCCTTTTCAACTCCTTCTTTTCCTAAACCTGACACCTCCATATCCTCAACAGGATCCACAGAGGGCAATTGTTGGGAGATCACAGTGCTTGGGCATCCCAAGGACACTGAGTCATCCTGAATGACTAAAGGCTGGTCAATGTCCAACTTTCCTGACATTGATGAGGCTTTAGCCAAACTAGCTTCTCCCATGGAAGTCTCAACATTGTCAAGCTGTGCCTCAGGTTCAAGAGAACCATCCTTGGCCAATGCATCTTGGACTGAGTCACCATCTTTGGTCAACTCCTCTGAATGATCAGAGTCCTTTTCAGAATGATAAGTCAAGTAATGTACTTGAGCAGAGTTGAGGCCTGGAGGGTTGGGATTGGTGTTATCATCATCATCATCATCATTATCATCATCAGATGGACTATCAGGGTGCCTGAGTCCCTGTACAATTCTTTCTCTCTCAGCTAGCACCTTCTCATGAACAATGGTGCAGAACAAGGCCTCAGTGGTCAACACACTGGATTTCTTCACATTTGCAAAGTTCAAGAGCCTGTTCTCTTCAACCTGCCACCAGCTTGCTCCTTTATCCTGAATAGCTTGAGCTATTTCTACCATAGTTCTATCCTTGATCTCAACAAGAGCTCTGAGATCATAGAACTGTTGTTGCAGCCTAGGACAGTCCTTCAACCCTGGATATAGTTCATCCACATTGGCCTTGGCAATCTGCCTTAGCATCCCCTCATAAGTGTATTCTTCACCACTTTCATCTTCAGAGGAGTTGGCTTGGGATTCAGGTAGGCTTGACTGGATTTCAGGTAGGTTGGGTTCAGAAGGGTTAGAGCTTAAAACAAGTTGGGATTCAGGTGCTTTTGAGAGCAAAGTTCCTGAAGAGGTAATTGGAATGGCTGGAATGGGTGGGAGAGCAACTTGATCCCCTTCTTGAAGGACAGTTTCAAGAAGTTTAGTATAAGAGAGAAGTCTTGGATCAAGTGGGGAAAAAGGTCTATCCTCAAGATTGACCAAGTCTGCCAGCACATCAATACCTGCTCTATCTGGGGCACCTTCAGGGGAGTAAACCTTCTTGGCAATGATTGGGGCATCTTCAGGAGTCTTGCACTCCTCTTCTTCATGCCTTGATGGGGATATTCTTTCTGATTGAATATCAGGAGAGTTGGCTTCAGGGCTGTTGGGCTTTGATTTGGACTTGGAGTTAGATTTACTAGCTTGTCTAATCTCCTTGAAAAATTCTTTCTTCTTCTTCTCCTCTTCCATCAACCTTTGCTTCTCAGAAGTTTTGATTATTCTTTTCCTCCTTTCAGATCTTGTTGGCTGGTCAAGATCCCTGAATTCTGTTACACTTTCAGGCTTTAAGGGAACAACCTCTCTGAATTCTTCACCCTCTTCAGGGGGGTTGACTCCTTCATCAGCAACCTTCTCAATCTCCTCAGAAGTGGCTCTTCCACTTCTTGACTGGCTTTCTGGGGAAGATTCTCTCAGAATCTTCTTCATCTTCTTCACCTTTGGCTGAACTTTTGGTGGTTGGGCTTTCCTCTTTCTTGGAGAGGTTCTGGTTGTGGGAACAATTGCAACAGCTTTCTTGGAGGCAGCCTCCTGCTTCCTCTTTTCTGTCTTAGAAGACAGCTTTCTGAACATCACTTTTTGAGCAGGAAAAGGCTTTGGTTTTGCTTGTAGATGGGTGTAATGAGCAAATCTTTCCAAGAGCAGGCTGGCTCTTGTGCAAAACTGGAGTCTTCCATCAACCACCACCTTGTGGTGTTTCACCTCCTTAAATTTGAATTTCTCATTCATCATCTTGTCCAAGATAAAGCTTTTCCAGTCAAACTTGACTCTCTTCTCAGCAGAGTCAATCACAGCAGCCATTACTCTTAACTTAGGCATACCGATTTGTTCAACACTCCCAGAACTACTTAACAAACTCTTCACCACACAATCAAACAAGTGTCTAAAAACTGGCTTTAGAGTGTTCTTGTTTTGAGCACTTACTAGCTTCTTGGGTGTAAGCAGCCATGGAAGGTAGAACTCCTGATCTTCTCCTTCCTTGTAAGTTTCTGGATTTAGGCCTTCTAATGGTAGCCCAAAGCTAGCATCCAAATCCTCTGCAGTGAAGATGATGGTGTGTTGGCTTTCTTCTTCTTCATCTTCCTCTGCATATGTGAGCTTAGTGCACACATCTCCCTTCTTGCCCTTCCATCTGAGATGGGCAAAGAATTCAGCCATGAAGGAGTTCAGGCAGGAATCTGGCTTAGTGCCTAAGAACTTTTCTAGCCCAGCCTCCCTTAGCCATTGGAGGACTTGATGAACCTCAATGTCTGGATTATCAAAGGCAACTAGTTTTTCAAACCAAAGTGAGTTTGGATTGCTGAGATAGGAGAAATCAATGTCCAAGGATGGATCATTGAAGTCTACAAGTTCTTCCCTCTTAATTTTGGGTGCCATGGATAAAATGAGAAATGGATAGGTTTTTTTTTTTTTGGAGAGTAGTTGCAGGTTTGAGAGGTTTTGAAAATCTTAAGAGTTTGAAAAAATATGAATGCGTGAGGAAGAAAGTAAAAAATGAGGAGTTTATATATGAATGGGATTTATTAACCGTTGGTTAATAGAATATGACAGTGGGTAATTTTGAAGAACCAATTGGATATAGTAGGGTAGTGGGCTTTCAGCGGTTTGATGGAGTTTTAATGCAAATCAATGGCCTTGATGATGGCTCAAGAATTCATGAAATCTTAATTAAGATTTTGCATTTAATGCTGATTTGCCATTTTAGGGGAAAAGATCTTCATAGTACACGCCATCCTAAAATGGCCTACTCTTAGACCAAGAAACCTTTTAAATGTCTAATCAATGCTAAAAATAGCAAAAATTATCCAATTAATTCGGACAAACATCCTGAGATGTGTTTTGACTTCTCTCTTGGTCAAAACTGCCTGATTAGCTTGCCTGAGTGGGTCCCAAAGTTGCTGACTGGGTCCCACTTGGACAAAGCTCCTGACCAACATTGCTGAACATCATAAGGACAACTTTGCTGAGTTTCCCTTTTTGGCTGACTGCTTCAGTGAGGTTGGTCAACTTTGCTGAAGTTCAATTTAATGAACTTCCCCCTTCTTATGAGCTTCCTTCCTTCATTCCTTCATCTTCCCTGGATCAAGTAAGCCTAATTCAGCTGATAGTTCCAAGAACCTTGCTTCAGCTAATGGTTTGGTCAAGATATCAGCTTTTTGCTTATCAGTGTGGATCTTGACAAGCTTGATATCTTTCTTTTCCACATGATCCCTTATGAAGTGATGCTTTATATCCACATGCTTGCATCTGGTGTGGAGCACTGGATTCTGTGAGATAGCAATTGCACTATTGTTGTCACAGAATATTGGCACTTCATTTGAGATTACTTTGTAATCTCTCAATTGTTGCGTGAGCCAAAGTATCTGAGCACAGCAACTTCCAGCTGCTACATACTCTGCTTCAGTTGTTGAAGTTGCAACTGTATTTTGCTTCTTGGAGAACCATGAGATAAGCTTGCTGCCCAGGAATTGACAAGTTCCAGAGGTGGATTTTCTGTCAATTCTACATCCTCCATAGTCTGCATCTGAATATCCAGTGAGCTCTATGTTGTCATCAGCTGGATACCATAATCCAAGGTTCTCAGATCCCTTGAGATATCTTAGGATTCTCTTGGCAGCATCAAGATGGCTCTTCTTTGGATTAGCTTGAAATCTTGCACATACTCCAACTGCAAATGTGATATCAGGCCTGCTTGCAGTGAGATATAGCAAGGATCCTATGATTCCCCTGTAGTTAGTGGAGTTTGTTGGCTCTCCACTTTCATCAGGTTCCATTTTCCAGTTAGTATTCATAGGAATTCTGACTGGCTTGCTTGTAGCACATCCAAATTTTTTGATCATGTCCCTTGTATACTTGGCCTGATTGATGAATATTCCCTTCTTTGATTGAGTGACTTGAAGTCCAAAGAAGAAATTCATCAATCCCATCATGGACATCTCAAATTTGCTTTGCATGAGTTTGGAGAACTTCTCACACAGCTTCTCATTTGGAGATCCAAATATAATGTCATCCACATAGATTTGGACTAACAAAATATCATTTCCTTCACAGATTCTGAACAAGGTTCTGTCAACAGTGCCTTTGACAAAACCATGATCTAGAAGAAACTGTGATAAGGTGTCATACCAAGCTCTTGGAGCTTGCTTTAAGCCATAGAGGGCTTTCTTCAATCTGTACACCTTGTCTCCTTCTTCAAATCCTGGGGGCTGTTCAACATATACTTCTTCTTTGAGCACCCCATTGAGAAATGCACTCTTCACATCCATTTGATACACCTTGAATCTCATGTGAGCTGCATATGCTAAGAAGAGTCTGATTGCCTCAAGTCTGGCCACTGGAGCAAAAGTCTCATCATAATCAATCCCTTCAGATTGACAGTATCCTTTAGCCACCAGTCTTGCTTTGTTCCTCACAATGATGTCATTTTCATTTTTCTTATTTTTGAACACCCATTTAGTTCCAATGACATCTTGATGAGTTGGCCTATCTACCAGCTCCCATACTTCATTTCTGGTAAACTGGTTCAGCTCTTCTTGCATGGCTATGATCCAGTTGGTGTCTTGTAGTGCTTCCTTAATGTCTTTTGGTTCCTGTTCTGGAAGAAAACAACAAAACAGTGCACTTTCTCCATGAAATCTTCTAGTTTTGATCCCTTCACTTGGATTACCAAGTATCAGGATAGTTGGGTAGTCATGCAACCAAGTCCTTCTAGACCTGATCCTTTCAGGAGGATTGTCCTCATCTGAAGTTGGATCACTAGATTCATTAAATTCAGGAAAGTTAATTGAAGGATCAAGCTCAGGATCATATTCAGGGGTGTTGTCCTCATTGTCAGATAAGTTGACATTTTCATTGGTTCCCCCTTGAATATTGGATCCATTAACTACCTCAGCATTGCCTGCTTCTTCATTGGTAGTTGTTACCTGGTTTTGAACTGGGATGGGGTCAGTCAGTTCAATTTCTCCTTCAGGTAGGTTGTCTTCTGGTTGATTGCCATCAGGTAGGTTGTCCAGTTTTTGATTTTCATGAAGTTCAGGCTGGGCAACATCTACAAACACTGTTTCCTTGCTTTGAAGCCTTAATCTGGTTGTTCTTTGTGTTATCTCATCAATATTCAGGTTTCTATCCCTGAACTCATTAACAGATTCATCAAACACAACATGAGGTGTTTCTTCCACAATAAGAGTTTTGCAATTGTAAACTCTGTAAGCCTTGCTGATTTGTGAATATCCAACAAATATTCCTTCATCAGCTTTGCTATCAAAAGCTTTCAATTGCTCTTTCCCATTATTATGGATGAAACACTTACAACCAAATATGTGAAAATAAGCAACAGTGGGCAATCTACCTTTCCATATTTGATATGGAGTTTTACCTTGTCCTTTGGTGATTAAGGACCTGTTTTGAGTGTGACATGCAGTGCTAATGGCTTCAGCCCAGAACCTTTTAGGCAATTTGGATTCAGCAATCAATGTTCTTGCTGCCTCTTTCAAGGTTCTGTTTCTTCTTTCAGCAACCCCATTTTGTTGAGGTGTTCTTGCTGCTGAAGTTTCATGAGTGATGCCATTCTTGCTGCAGTACTCATTGATGTATGAGTTTATGAATTCTGTGCCTTTGTCAGATCTGATCTTGACAATTCTTAGGCCCTTTTCATTGCTCAATCTCATCATCAATTCAGGTAGCTTGACTTGGGTCTCCTTTTTGTTCAACAAGAATACTACCCAAGTGTACCTGGAAAAATCATCAACAACAACTAATGCATATTTTCTTCCATTTAAACTTACTGGGATAATTGGACCAAATAAATCCATATGCAGTAGTTGAAGAACTCTCTCAGTTGAGATGACAGGTTTTCCTTTGAATGAAGCTTTGATCTGCTTTCCTTCCTGACATGGCTGGCATATGTGTTCTTTGGTGAACACCTGATTAGGCAGCCCTTTGACTAGAGAGTTTCTTGCAATCTTGTTGATGGTTTTGAAGTTCAGGTGGTTTAGTCTTTTGTGCCACAGCCAGCTTTGCTCACTTGTACTTTTGGCAACAAGACAAACTGCTTCAGGGGTTTTGCTCCAATCTGCAAAATAGACATTTCCCTTTCTCACCCCTGTTAGTAGCACCTGTTGTGTTGATTTGTTTTTGATGGTACATTCATTTGGTGCAAATTCAACACAATATCCTTTATCACAAATTTGACTTATAGACAGCAAGTTATATTTTAGGCCTAGGACATATGAGACATCAGTAATTTTAACACTACCAATGTTTAATGTACCATAACCTCTTGTGATCCCTTGAGAGTTGTCTCCAAAGGTTACTGAAGGACCATCTTTTTCTATGAAATCTGAGAGAAGCTCCTTGTTTCCAGTCATGTGCCTTGAACATCCACTGTCCAAGTTCCATGCTGTTTTCTTGTTGATGCTTCTCTTCTTCTTGTGGTCCTTGCAGCCCTGCAAAGTCAAAATTTAGGTACCCTTTGAGTGTTGGGTCCTAGAGGGTTAGCTGTACCTTTTGGAACCCAAATCTGCCTGATTACTCTAATTGACTCAAAGTGACTGACTTGGTTTCCATTTACATCTACATACACAGTTTGACCCTTAAATGCCTTGGGTGCCTTCTGAGTATAAGTGTTGGTCTTGTAAGGTTCAAGAGAGTTGGTGAATTTCCTTGGGACATTTCTCCTGAAGTTACTAGACTTAGGTGCAGCTTGGAAAGACCTTTGTGGATAGGAGTTTGGATGGCCTTTTCCTCTTGGCATGTGAGGTTCAGGCTTCCTGAAGGTTTTATACCTGTCAGAGGGGTTGGGCCTCAATCCATTCAGTTGAGGTTGCCTCATTTGAGTTGGCCTTTTCTGAACAGATTTTGGACAACTCTTTTGATGAGAATTCAGATAGGTTGACCTTCCATTGGTTCTACCTTTCTGAACCTCATTTCTCCTGTAAGCAATGCCTTTAACCTTTTCCTTAGGTATGGGTTTAGGGACATTGTTCACTTGAGTTGGTATAAAAATTCCTTTACCCTTATCCTTGATCAGTGGTTGATTTACTTCCAGTTCATTTTGTTGTGCCACTGATCTTACAAAAGTCATCTTAGAATTGCTTGAGGAGGCAATACTAAGACCAGGTGAGGGTTCAAGTGGATTATAACCTAATCCACCCTTTTGAGCAAATGGTCTTTGAAACCCTTGAATTTCCTCTATTGCCTTAGCAGATTTGTTCAAGGCAGACATTTTCATTTTTAAGCTCCCCTCACTTAATTTTAGAGTATCAAATTCACTTGAGAGATTGTCAAATTTAGCTTGAAGAGTTCTAAAGTCAAAATCCTTTTTCTTTAGAATCAGACTTTGTTCATCAATCAACTTTTGTTGTTCAGAGACTTTGAGAGACATTTCTCCATGTTCTCTCACAATCTGCTGATACAACTCAGATGATTTAATGTCAATCTCAGATTCAGGAAGATTGGACATTTTAATTTTAGACCTCAACTGTTCATTTTCTCTCAGTGCCATATTGCATACTTCTTGCATTCTAGTGAAATCTTCTAACAATTTTTCAAAGTCAAGGTGGATTTCACTAGATTCATGTGTGTTAATTGAAATATTGGAAGATGAACATACCTCTTCATTTTCAAATGCCATTTGGCAGTCATCATCACTGTCACTGTTGGAGAACAGTCCATCATCAGAAGAGTAGACACTTTCTTCACTTGCTGATTCTTCAGCTACCATGGCCTTCCTGTTGTTCATCCTCTTGTCTCTTTTGTTTTGCCTCTATTTTCTTTCTTTGGCACTTAGGTCAGGACAATTATACTGAAAGTGACCCTTTTTCTGGCAGTTGTAACATACATCTTCATCATCATTTTTCTTGCTTGAGGACTCCTTCCTCCTTGATGATGATGGTTCCCCTTTGCTGTATTTCTTTTTATCAGCATATCTGTCTTCTTTCTTCTCATCAGAGACTTTGTCCTCTGATTTGTTGTCAGGAGAGCTGAATCTCCTTCTGGTTCTGTTGTCTTGGTAGAACTTCTTGTATCTACCAAATCTGGAGTTGAGCTTCTCAAATCTCCTTGCCATGAGTGCCAGCCCCTCCTTCATTTCTGATTTTGAAACAGATTGAGAAGATCTTTGAGTATTTTTCTTCTCTGTTTCAGTGGCTTTGAAGGCAACACCTTTGCCTGAGGAGGATGTCTCATCATGCACCTTCTTTCTGTTGAGATCAAACTCATATGCTTTGAGTTCAGAGAATACTTGCTGCATTGGCATGTTGTCAAGATTGCTGCATTGCTAGTTCAGAGAATATATATCCCACTTTGATGTGAGACTTCTCAGAATCTTCAAAGCAACTTCTCTTTTGGCATAGAACTTGCCCAGAGAATTCATCTCATTCATGATGTCAGTGAATCTGCCATCAAGATGGTCAATAGTTTCATTTGGCTCCATAGTGAATTGCTCATACTTTTGGATAGCCACTTGAAGCTTGTTTTCCTTTATCTTTTGAGTACCTTCACACATAAGTGCTAGGGTATCCCAGATCTCCTTTGCTGTGGTGCAGTGATACACTCTTCCCATCACTGCATCTGGAATAGTCTGGTACAGGGTGTTCATGGCAATGTAGTTCAGATTGTGCCTTTTTCTCTCTTCTGCTATTTGCTCATCCTCATCTTTTGGCAACAGCTCCATTGGGTCTGCTTTTTGAGCATCAGTGATCTTGGGGTTGAGCTTGGTGAAGGTGAATGGTCCTCTAGTGATGACTTTGAGCATTTCATCATGTTGGCAGGCAAGATGTGCTCTCATCCTGATTTTCCAGAAATCATAATTCTCAATTGAGAACATTGGCAGCTTGTGATGAGAAATATGATTGACTTGGTTTGGACCCATGTTGTTGGTGGTGTTGGCAGCATCTCCTGGAACTGCATTGTTAGCCATTCTTATACAGATAGACAAAGGAAAATACAAGTATGTTTTTCAGAAATTTGGATAAGTTCAGTGACCACAGAAAGTGAGATTTTGAAAATCAATGATTTTCAGAAGCAGTGGTCTGTGAACCCCCGCTTTGATACCACTTGTTGGTCCTTGGTGGAGTATAACACAAGTGTATGGGGGGGGGGGGGGAATGCACTTGTGTATGCAAATTCTTTTTTTTTTTTTTTTTACAAACTGGTCTTATCAGGCAAGTTGTCTCACAACTGGCCTGAGTGAACTTTGATAGATACTTGTCCTACTGATTACTATTGAGTGATCAGTTGGCTAAATATCTAAAAGAGTTGCTAAGTGCGGAATGTGGTTGGCCTTTGAATTAAAGAAATACTCCAAGTTAATTTCTGAAAAGATACAGGTTATCAGGGACTTTGTCCAAAACAGTTTTTCTGATTATCAGGGACTTTGTCCAAACCAGATTTTTTTCACTTACTGAGTTTTGCTTCTTTAAAATATGTTTGAATGTAAGTGCAATAAAGAATGCAGTAAGTAAATGGCACACAAGTTTATAGTGGTTCAGAGACTCAAGCTCCTACATCCACTTTCCCTGATTGAACAGGATAATTCCTTCACAATGGAATTAGCTTGTTTTATAGTGCCAAGGTGCACTGATCAACAACACTCTCTTAGTGTTTTGATCCCTAGGATAACCTGAGTCCTAGTGCTCAATCTCTCTGAGTTAAGACTGTGTTTCACAATAACAGTCCTTAACTCCTCACTTCTACAACAAACTCTTTCTTCACTAAATGAGATAGGGTTTGAGGTTTGGTTCCAACTAATAGAGATATCCTTTACAATAAGAACAGTGTAAAGGTTTAGGATATCTCAATGCTAAGCTTTGGATATTTTACAAAGATTGGCTTAGCTTGATGAAGTGATTCAGGAAACTTGGGATTCTAGAGAACAGCTTGGTTTCCTTTGAAAGTTTGATGATAGTTTGATAGCTTGTAGTTGGATTATTGAATCCCTTGATCACTTCTGTATTTATAGGCAAGTTTGAACAAATAACCGTTGGAGGGATAGCAATTCAAATATGTCTATTTGCAGCACCATTGAAACGGCTATGAAGCTTGGCATCCTTTTATCCATTGTGTAAAAGGGTTCTTCAATGGTTGCTTGAATGAATGTGTTGACTTCTGAAAAATGCGGCTGAGAAGACTTGTGTCATTTTCTAAATATGCACATTTCCCAAGGTTGATTTGTGGCAGAAGCTACACTCAATCAATAGTCAGATGGGACAAGCTCCCTGAATATTCCTGCTGCAATTTAGAATGTTCCAACATTCATTCAATGCTTCACTCTTTAATGGTCTAAGTCTTTACTGCTTGGTTCAGGCATGATTGGCAATAAATGCTTCATTAAATGTGTCTTTTGTGGGCTTGGTCATTCAATGCTCTTGATCATTTGTACTTCAATTGTCTTGATCATTTGCATTTATGAGCATTGCTTTACTGCTCTTGATCTCTTCAGCTAAGTTGTCCACTTGGTCAGTCTGTCTTGTAAGTTCAGCAACTTTGTCCTATAGACTTATCAAGCTGCCTAACATTTCAGCTTTGGACAACTATCCTGAACACTAAAATCTCACAACATTACTGAGATTTTTCACTTAAGCAATCTACAAATTCAAGTGTACTGAGACAACTTGCCTGAACTAGACTTGAGTTTATCTCAACTAATCTAAACATCATCAATCAGGGGTTTTGGTATCTAAATCAAAATCATTTTATTCCCAACAATGGTATTCTGTGCATAAAGGCCCATATAACCTCCCTGAGAGAAGAGATGTAGCCATTAGGAAACTGTGAATTAGTGTTGCAAGGATATTGCACCAGAAAAAAGATTAAGGGTATGATTGATATGGTGGAATAAACCATGAATCATCATTCATGGTTCTATTCCTTGTGGAATGGTGATTCCCAAATGTATGGAATTCTCATTCCTTCCACCCCCATGGGTTTAAGGAAGGAATCAAAATTTTAATATCATGTAATAAAAATTAATAATAATAATAATATTTAATAATAAAAAAAATATACTCCCTCCGTCCAATTTCATTATTCCTACTTTCCTTTTTTGGTTGTCCAATTTTATTATGCCCATTCCCTTTTTGGAAATAATACTATTCACACTACTTTATCTCCACCCTCCAATCATCACTTATTTACTCAAATTGTCACTAACTTTATTCATAAACAATCACTTTACCTATAAATGGACCCCACAATACTCCCAACTTATCTACTTTATACATAAACTAATCAATATTTATTAAAACCCGTGCCCGGAGAAGTGGACATAATAAAATTGGAGTACTATTTAATAAAAATATTAATATAATATATAATCTAAAAATAAAAATATAAAAAAATTAAAAAATATAAATAATAATATATTAATTTTAACGATAATATTATTTTTCAATAATATTAAATTATAAATATAATAACATAAAAATAATTAATTTTTTTAAATATAAATAATATGGAGTACTATATAGTATATACAATATATTATTTTCAATAATATAAAATAATAGTATAATAATAATTTTTTATAATATAAATAATAATAATATTTTTTTAAATTTATTTAATATTAAAAATAATGATAATATTCTTATTTTAAAAATAAAAATATTATTTTTATATAAAATATACATTTATTATAAATAATAAAATCAGAAAATATATATTATTAATAATAACAGAGAGTCAATAATGATTATTAAATTATTAATAATAAAAATAATATATTTTTAACAATAATAAATAATATTAATTCTAAATAATAGTAATATATTTTTAACACCACTCAATAATAATAATTTAAAATAAATTTAACAATACTTTATGTCATTCCCACATTCATTCCAATGGTATACCAATCATACGAATGACTATTCTTATGTCATTCCATTCAAATTTTCATTCCATTCTTGAGTTCATTTCATTCAACCTCAAATTCATTCTATTATATCAATCATGCCCTAAGATATATGTTAAGGATATTCTCGTAATTCTTCATTGGGATTGAGGAAAAATTATGCTCAGCCAACTTACATCAATTCCAAGGACTTTGGTGACCCAGTACATATAGTCTAGGCTATGTACAATTTCCCTGATCATCGTCTTCAACCCAGGACACAAACCACCACAAGTAACAATACAAGCATGCACTTCATTTGAAGAAAAATAGACATGCGCATATTAAATACAACCAAATTTTATTTAATTTTCTAAGGGCAAGAAATAAATAGCATTTAAAGGAATATATATATATATGCTGACGAGGTCCAGCACGCCAAAAATGTACCCCTCTTTGAGTATCCTTGTGAAGAACAACCTGTATAAATATACCAATGTAAAATGATTACTTTGGTCTTGTCAAAACAACTATCAAGCCAAGGCACTAACAATGAATTATTAAGATCGAATTGTGAAAAACTACATAATGGTGCAAAGAGAAAAAGGGCACAAAGTAGAAAAGAAAATTCAACTCACTTAACAACTGAATATACAGGATTTGAGCGTAGAGGATTTGGATAAGTCTGACAAATAAAAATAATTGAGGAATTAAGAATTATTAAGAGTTATTAAGAGCAACAATTGAGATTACAGATTTTTTCTGAATCGGGTCTCTAACTCTCCCAAACAAACATTCACAATCCTAATTTTCCATTTTGTGGTTATACATATAGATTACAGATTATTGCAGAGATTTAATCCTCTTCTAGCTAGATTTGTCTTCGTTGCAGCTTTACCAGACAACACCTAATCGTAAAATTTGTCTAGGTGGTCAAAATCAATACCATAATCTTGAAAGGGCACAACATCTAAATTTCTCAGTAAACAGAATACTAATTCTGGAAACAAATTTATTGTATGCTCAAATAAAGAACATCTAAATCTCCAAGATTACAATTTAAGAACTAGATAAAACTATAAGTATTTAATCAGATACTTTAAGCTCTTACAAACACCTTGATCAATTGCTTGACACAAACTCAACTCATTGTTATCCTAAAAAAGAAACAGGTTATATAGTTTCATATATGGACTGATAGTTCTATAGATTAGATGTAACTTGATTGGTTCACAAGTTTCTCCCAACATCACTTAGAGGTTAATTGAAACCATGCAATATTTTTCTTTGTAAGCACTTAACAAATAAGGTTTGATGAGTACTAATGATCTGAATTTGCACACACTCAGCCAGCTAAAGCTTGAAAGAGACTAAAAGAATATATATATCCAAAATCCCATGTTTTCGATAGTTTCAAAATGATAGTGTTCATTCATCAACATCAATCATCATTCAAGTCCTTTAATTTGACAAAAAAAGAGCTTCTTAATTAGAAAATATGAAGCTGATGTTTCCTAGGCCCTCATCATTTCTAAAGTGTAAAAGCATTCAGCAACTAAAGATATATATCAGCAATTCAAAGATAAAAACGGGGGATGGAGCAGAGCAATTAACATCCAATAAACCCATAATATTCTAATAGCTCACAAAAACCCTCATAAATTGAATTCAAGATAGTGGAAACCCTCATAATTTTATTTTTTTGAAACTATAATACTATTGAAGAAGAAGAAGAAGATGTGTCGGTGCCACCATGATTGTGAGGAGGTGTTCACGGAGGCAGGAGGCACAGATGCCGATTGGGTGTTTATTGAACCTCATTTTCTAATTGAAAACACAATCGTGTATATGTATATTTGAAGAAGAAGATCGTTGATTAAGGAACAACCATTTCTGTGGACTTCGAGGATTAAATCCTGAATGAAAAGTAAAATCAGGAGGATTGTATCGGTTAATTGCTACAACTTGAACAATTGAAAGGGTGAATTGAATTTAGGGAGAAACAAATTCTTCTTTAGTGTGTGTGAGATGTGTGAGAAAGAAATCAAATAAAGTAATAGCTAGTATTAACTATGTATAGTAAATAAGTTTCATTAAGCAATCATATATAAGAATAAGGTTGAATGTTATTAAGGCTTTTATTTTATTTTGGGGCAGTTAAGGGAGAAGGAATCTTTTAAAATGGTGAATAGGAACAATGGATTTGAACAAATAAAGTTTGTATTCCGGCCATTATAGTATGTGGAGGGGTTTTTGGAGTTTAGGGACTATAGAATTTGTGTGCATAAACTCTTGCCTTGCCTTATGACACCTTTCTAATTTTTATTCTTATTTCAATAGAAAAATAATCGAGTACAAGGACTAATTGTGATTATAAATGACCATATTCAAGAGTCAACACCAAATCAAACTAACATATGTTTCCCTATATATAAATGGACCTTGATACACGATAAGGAAATGATTTAGCAAGGAGATTCAGTCAAGCAAATTATTTAATGTTTCACCAGACATTTCAGCTGCAAAGGATACTTAACATTAATAAGCCTACTCATTGTTAGATCGATAAGTGTTCATATTGGTAATGATCGATGAGAGGAGCCTCTATCCTGTTTTCTCCTGGTAAGAGCTTCAACAATAGACCTTGGATCTCCTAACTCAACATCTGTTCTCAGAATAATGTCACAGAAAGGAAAGTAAGGTTTTCATACATTTAAATATTTGACAAATGCAATATAATAATTTCCATTCCATCAAAACATCCTTTAAATAGTTATGAAAATGTACTTTTAGACCGTATGAATATAAATAAACAATGGAAGGATAGTTGCATCTAAGAGAAAAACTGGGGTGCTTAAAACAACGTACCCACTACTCTTCATTGAAGAACAACTGAAGCATGCTGGTTCAGATCTTGTGCAAAAGATCTTCGATATGGCTCATAATTGGAGTCCAAGACATCCTTGACCTCTTCCTGAACTAAACTATGATCCTGAAATAAATGAGAGCATGCATAATAAGAATAAAAAACTTTGTAGCATATCAAGGGAAAGCAAAGATCCTGTAAACAAAAATGTGCGGCTTTACAATAACACAAAATCAATATTGATAGAAAGGATGAAAATAAGTCACAAACAACATGATTTATGATGACAAATAATAGTGGAACATTTCTTCTTGGAATTGATATGAGGTACAAATGTTAAGGACAAACCTCACAAAATATCTATCTTTAAATACACACACATATATATTCAGAACCATGTTCTAGCAAAAGCCAGTAGAATTTCAGCGTGCAACCAAATTTACCGGGAGATATGTGTAATCGTCGTCCATGTCAGCTTTTATGTCCACAATTGGGTCAATACGCCTAATCTGAAGGAATGATTAATGTATAAAGGAAAAAAAAGGAAAACAGAGCAGATAAGATCAGAATGTTATTCATGAATTCTACTAATTACAATTTAAACAATAAAGAAAAACCAGATCAGAAACAGCCACAAGGCACCTCCATCTTCATAATGAGCATCTTAAACTTTTAACATCACAGAACACACAACTTGAATGTATATACATCACGGAACACACAAATATAAAAAAACTAATGAATTGTAAATGTCAAATCAAAGTATAGCACTCAAAATTTAATCAAGGAGCTATCCCTAAAAGAAGTCATTTCGAGAGTTAGGGTTTCTTACCAGCTTGAAGCCACGTCATTGTACGAATCTGACATACCATAAATGCTACGATAGTACGCCCACAAACGTCAGGTGATACTCTTTGTCTCTTAGGAGTAGACACTAAGAGACCAAGTTGTGAGTTCAGGAGGGTTTCTTACAAAACATTCCAGATCTGAATCTTCCAGAGGAGAGGTGGAACATTCCCAGGAGGAATTCATAATTTAGTTGTGGATAAAGGCTAAGGGCCCTCACTCAGAAGAGGAATTCAGCTCTGGAGTGGGGATGTATAGTTGTTCTTGCTCTGAAATGAGGAGAGGTCTGAGGCTCTGTATCAGGTCGGCTCTCCTCTGACAACTCAGAGGAGAGGTTAAGATTTTCCTCCACAGGTTCGTCCTCTCAGATTTGATAGGGATTAACATGAAGTGGCTCAAACTTACTTCTTCTAGTGTAAAAGAGATATTGATCTGATCTCTTCTGATTGTTCTGCACCAATTCTGAGCTTGGATGCTCTACATTATGCTTAGTGCTCATATTTAGTGTTCGGTAATTTCTCTTCTGAAAAGAGAAGAGAAATCTTTCTTGAGAAACTTGTCAGTTCAGGTCTTGGGGACCTATTTTTTTGAAAACCTCTTTTTTGAAAACTATCAGATCCCCCGTTTATGTTCTGGTTGGTCATCATTTTGGTGGATATAGGGATGGCAATTTCAACCTGCCCCGGACTCGTATTGAAATGGGGCGGGTTCGGGTATCACCCTCGACCCAGACCCGTGATCCATTTTTATATTTATTTTTATATATATATTATACATATAAATATAATATATTTTTAATATTTTGATGTTTATTAATATTGATGTGACCTCATCAAATCCGTAGGAGTGACTGAATGAGGACACAATCAAAGAATGATTATAACAAGGGATACCTGAATGAGCTCCTTAAGAGTCCTTGAATGATTGATGAGGATGGAGGATGACTATTGCTCCCGGGACCTGCACGAAAAACCGGGCCAGAGGGGTGTCCGACGACGGACCTCCGACGCTCAAGTCAGTCGAGGAAGATGATGAATATAAGAGAGATAAAGTGTATTTTTTGTGAGAGTTAGCTTAGAAAACATAATAATGAGAGAGATGTCTTATATACTCTTGTACCTGAGGGGCAGAATAGTAATTATGCTTTTTAGGGTTTGTTACAAATAGTGCCACGTCATAGTACGAATCTGGCACACTCTGATTATTTTAAGTGGTGTGCACACATTTGCAGAGATATTCTGACACACTAAGATTGCTTGCTCCTCCTTGTCAATCGAGACAATCTGTCGCCCTGACCCTGATTATGTGAGGAAGGTCGAACGACGACCTCACTCTCTCGTCCACGTCCATAAGATCTGGTCATGTCCGAGATGAGGGTATTAATATTAGATCAGATCGTGGAGGGATCTGATCAGATCTTGACCTATATCATGGGTAGAGACTTTTCTGATCCTGATCCTAGAAGGAAGTGATCAGCTTTTATTTTGGTCTCAGTCAGTAGCTTTTCCTTTCTGGACCTGCACCATTATGTCACATCATCCACTCCCCCCTATTCTTGACTATGACAGCTCTTTGCCGAAATATTTAAGAATAGAGTCTTTTCGGATTCTTTAAAGTTTCCCGCTCATTTTCTGGGAAATCTTTACTTTTTGAATTTCGAAAACTTTACAATTGATCTAGACCATCCCTTGGATGCGTCTTTTCACCTTCCGAGATTAACACCGCCTATACGCCTTTCCCCTATTAATAGCCCGTCATATCACTAGTTAGTATAAATGACGGTAGAAGTAGGTTTCTTTTTCACCTTTAACTCCTTATGTGAAATTTTGCCCTTCTTCTACGTTGCCAAAGAATCTCTTTCTCACGATTCCAGCCACCCACTTTTCCGGTGGAATAACCGTGCTTATTCTCCAGGTAATATTTTGTTTTTCAGTTCACTTCTTCTTTTTTTTTTTTTTTTTTTTTTTTTTTTTTTTTTTTTTACGGTTTAGTACCCATTTCCTTTGAGGATGGTTGATCTGCCCCCGAATATTCTTCATTCCTCTTCCATTTCCAAGGGGGATAAGGAATCAGGCCCTGATCTATATCCCCACAGGCGTAGTGGCCAAACACCAGATGACTTATTCGCTTCCGGTCATATGGATGTCCTTTCTGATCAAAATCCTCGATCACGCCCTCTCCTTACTCCCCCATCTCAGGCGCCCGAGTTTCGTTCTTCTAACTCTTATCACGGGGCCATTATCCGTCGTCCTCATAGAGCGCCCTCCTCCGAGGAGATGTCGAATACCCTCTGGAATAAAGTAACTTTGGCCTCTACTCTCTCTTCTTCCGAACTGAAAATCCTCAGGCGTAAGTTGCACAAACCTTTGAATTTCCTGATCGATGCATCCCTCATAGAAGAGAGACCCAATTTCCCCTATCGCCCCTCTTTACCTTTTTTCCAATCTCATGTCGCAGCGGGGGTACGTTTTCCGGTCTGTCCTTATCTAGAAGAGATTTGTCGTTTCTTTAACGTTTCTCTAAGCCAAGTTAATCCTTCTTCGATCCGAACTACTGTATCTTTTTATGTACTGTTGAAACATTATGGAGGTAATCCTTCTTCTGAGATTTTCACAGCCTGTCACGATATGAAGTTGAAAGATAACTTCTTCTACTTCAGTTCCCGTGCCAATGGTCCTGTTGATTTCATTAAAATGCCCCCTAGTTTAAAGGTAGGGTGGAAGAAAAAGTATTTCCGGGTCACCCCTAAAAATGGGGAATGGCCCTTTCCTTGTACTGACTGGCAGTATTCCACTCCTCCCTATCTTCGCCTGCCTTACTCTATTGTCTCCGCTAGAGATGCAAAGATTATGACCTCCCTAAATAATCATGTTAATAAGAATGGCCTTTTTAAGATAGCTGATATAGCGCGTGATCCCGGTGTGCTAACTGAGTTTGGTTTCGATCGCTCTGGAGAGGAACTTTTCCCCAGAGCCGGTATGCACATTCTCTACTTTTGTTACTTAGTACTGTTCTTTTGAGAAAAGTTTCTTGACTTCTTATTTCTTATTCAGAGATGGAGTATGTATTCTCATATGTGAAGTTGGATATCGACAATGATGAGGCTGGAATCAAAACAGCGACTACTGGCGTCGAGATCTCAGATTTAGAGGATACGGATCCCATTGCTGTCACCGTTTCTTCATTTGTTCCTTCAACAACTCCTGTTCCTTCAATCCATCCTTCCGAGCCAAAAGGCAGTTTTGACCGAGGAAAACACATAGCTGTGGATCAAGGCCTGAACGACTTTCGAAAAAAGAAAAAGACTCAACTCGCTCCTCCTGGACCAGATCCACCTTCTCAGGAATTGGTACAAAATTTTTCTAAAGATGCCTTCCATTTTCCCAAATCCGTTTCTAAGTTACGGGGAGCAGCTAGTACTTCGTTTGTTAAGGCGATTCCTACCACAGATGACAAGCTCCTTTATCGAGCATATTCTATCCCCCAGCTTTGGAGGGCCTCATCTGAATGCGTAACCCAGGTAATGGGTTTTCCAGGCTCTTTTTTTTATTTTATACTTGTTTATTTGTATGGTAATATAGGTCCTTTTTTCAGTTTTTATCCCTTCAAGGGATCTTGATAGACAAAACTGAGGATTCAGAAGATGTAGAGCGCATCAAGTCTGAACTAACCGAGAAAGACGAGCTAGTTCAACGAGTGGCTTCAGATCTGAATGTGCTTACTAATCAAAATGCAGAACTCCAAAAGCAAGTTGAGCAAGCTGAGAAAACTAAGGCTGAGTTGGTTTTGTGTCACCAAGCAGAGATATCGTCTCTTAAGGCTCAATATGAAGAAGGTTTGAGGACAACTTATGTTCGAGGAAAAAAGGATGGTGTAGGGGCTTGTCGCTAGAGGCTCTTGGCGACCTCTATAGGCCAGGAGTTCTTAAAAGATCTTCATTTCGGATTGATTGAAGCTTATCACCTCAGCGCTCATTACATACGGGATATGAATCCTCATATTGGTCATTACATTAATCACGGAATTAAGTCCACCTTGGCCCAAGCACGGGAGCAAGGTTTTAAGCCTGTGATTGACAAGGACTTAGTTCTTAAAGGTTTGAAGCCTTCTCCTTTCTTCCAAGGGGATCTCAATGTTGGCCCTGACTACCAATAGTGGATGCCCGTGATTTAGAAGGCAGCTCTGAAGCTGGCTCTTGAAAAACATTTAGATCTTGAAGTGCCCATTGCATCTCCTCTTATCTATAACGTCTTCCCTACTTGTCAGGTTTCCATTGCGGCTCTCGATCCTCTTCCTGAGCTTCCTCCTCTGGAAGGGTCCAGCGTCCCAGATCTTGGGACTTATCAATCTTGAACAAAGAAGTTGATCCTATTGTTGGCGCTACAGAGTAGTGGCCTTTATCTTTTCTTTATTTTGGTTTTTGATGAGAGCTTGTATGCTCTTTTTATGTTCAGCTTCTTCCATCTCTTTGTAATTCACACTTTATCAAATGATATTTTGACTTTTGATCCTGTCTATGTGATCTTGCTATCTTAAGATTAATGAATGCTTCAATATCTAGTAGTTTTTCCTTCTTGGAAATATTTTACCTTGTGAGTTCATATCTCGAATTCTTTTCTTTGTTTTGAGGTTCGTCTCATACCACGCAAAACTCATTGTTCATGATCTTTCTAATCTCATTATCAATGTGTACTTTACTCCCCCCAGTATAAGATGAATACTCTTTTCGGGGGAGTCTCTCCTTCACAATCTTTTGGATTTCTTGACAATATTGAACGTCTTCGATCCGCATTTCGGGTTCAGATCCTGATCGGGGATCTCTTCCCCCTTGAAAAGTTTGATAAATTTTTACAACATAAAATTTATCATTGCACTGATCCCAGGTCTTAGGTTTAGATCCTGATCGGGGATCTCTTGCCTTCTAAATATTTTCTCTTGAAAATACTTAATGTTTTGTCCGCGTTCTGGGTTTAGATCCTAATATAGGATCTCTTGACTTCTGAATATTTGAAATTTTTTCTGAGTAAATAATTTTTCAGATCCTGAACTCAGATCTTTGAGTTCTCTTCTCATCCTTAGAAAATTGAAAAAATTTCTGAGTAAATAATTTTTCAGATCCTGAACTCAGATCTTTGAGTTCTGATCCCGGTTAAGGATCTCTACTTCTTAATATTTTCTCTTGTAAATATTTAAGTGTTCCAGACCCACATCTTGGGTTCTGATCCCGGTTAAGGGATCTCTGCTTCTCGATATTTTCTCTTAACATCTTGAACCCACATCTTGGGTTCTGATCCCGGTTAGGGATCTCTATTTATCAATATTTTCTCTTGAAAATATTTAATGTTTCAGACCCACATCTTGGGTTCTGATCCCGGTTAGGGATCTCTATTTCTCAATATTTTCTCTTGAAAATATTTAATGTTTCAAACCCACATCTTGGGTTTTGATCCCGATTTAGGGATCTCTATTTCTCAATATTTTCTCTTGAAAATATTTAATGTTTCAGACCCACATCTTGGGTTCTGATCCCGGTTAGGGATCTCTATTTCTCAATATTTTCTCTTGAAAATATTTAATGTTTCAGACCCACATCTTGGGTTCTGATCCCGGTTAGGGATCTCTATTTTTCAACATTTTCTCTTGAAAATATTTAATGTTTCAGACCCACATCTTGGGTTCTGATCCCGGTTAGGGATCTCTATTTCTCAATATTTTCTCTTGAAAATATTTAATGTTTCAGACCCACATCTTGGGTTCTGATCCCGGTTAGGGATCTCTGCTTCTCAATATTTTTTCTTAACATCTTGAACCCACATCTTTGGTTCTGATCCCGGTTAGGGATCTCTATTTCTCAATATTTTCTCTTGAAAATATTTAATGTTTTATGCTTGTGTTGTCATGAATTTTTTAGTAACAAATATTCCTGATCTCTCGGACTCGGGCCCTGAGTTCTCTTCTCATCCTCAGAAAAAATTGAAATTTTTTCCAAGTAAATAAATATTTCTGATCTCGGACTCAGGTCCTGAGATCCCTTCTCATCCTCAGAAAAAAATGAAATTTTTTCCAAGTAAATAAATATTCCTGATCTTGGACTCGGGTCCTGAAATCTCTTCTCATCCTCAGAAAAAATTGAAATTTTTTCCAAGTAAATAAATATTCCTGATCTCGGACTCGCGTCCTGAAATCTCTTCTCATCCTCAGAAAAAATTGAATTTTTTTCCAACTAAATAAATATTTCTGATCTCGGACTCAGGTCATGAGATCTCTTCTCATCCTCAGAAAAAATTGAATTTTTTTCCAAGTAAATAAATATTTCTGATCTCGGACTCAGGTCCTGAGATCTCTTCTCATCCTCAGAAAAAATTGAAATTTTTTCCAAGTAAATAAATATTTCTGATCTCGGACTCAGGTCCTGAGATCTCTTCTCATCCTCAGAAAAAATTGAAATTTTTTCCAAGTAAATAAATATTCCTGATCTCGGACTCGGGTCCTGAAATCTCTTCTCATCCTTAGAAAAAAAATTAAAAATTTTTCCAGGTAAATAAATATTTCTGATCTCGGACTCAGGTCCTGAGATCTCTTCTCATCCTCAGAAAAAATTGAAATTTTTTCCAAGTAAATAAATATTTTTGATCTCGGACTCGGGTCCTGAGATCTCTTATCGTTTATACTCCGAATATAAGGAGCAACACTTGCTCATTCAGAGTTATATGTTATACTCTTATATGAGTTGTTTGTACTCCTCGGGTAGTTGTTTATACTCCAAATATAAGGAGCATCACTTGCTCATTCAGAGTTCTATTTTATACTCTTATATGAGTTGTTTATACTCCCCGGGGAGTTGTTTATACTCCGAATATAAGGAGCAGCACTTGCTCATTCAGAGTTCTATTTTATACTCTTATATGAGTTGTTTATACTCCTCGGGGAGTTATTTATACTCCAGAGAGTTCTTCTTGTAATGAAATCCATCGATTCTTCTCTGATCCAGGCTTAGTTCGTATTGAGGCTAATAGGATGTGATTCTCAAGCACATGATTAGAACTCCAACCTTTTTTGTATATGTTTCTCCGAAGTAGTGGTAAGGAAAGGCTGCTTTCATCAGTTCCTTGTCTCATTGAGATCTCCAAAGTACAAACTATTACAAGATTAAGAATAACTAAAAACAATATTTAGAATAAGCAAATGACATTCCAATGCTGAGACTTGCCTGATCTCCTCTAACAATGATATGCTTAGCTTACTTACAATCCAGAGGCGAGTCACCTCTTTGTCGCCTTTCTCCATTATCTTGTACATTCCTCTCGATTTATTGTTGCATTAACCAGTTCCTTCAATCCCTCCATAGATAGAGTGGTAACTGGTCCAGAGGACGAGGGTTGAGCAGGAGCACCACTCCTTTTCCTGGAGCAGTGGCAGTGGCAGAAGCCGCATTTCCAAAATACCTCATTACCCTCCATATAAACACTACTATCCCTCATGCATGTGGAAAATTATCCCTTACATAAGGGTAGATGCTTGTGGCAAAGTGTGGTTAACAAATTGTTCAAATAGGATGCTAGCAAGCATTAGAGTAGCATGATTTGAAAATAGAATAAACAAGTCTCAATTTTTTTTCTAATAATGACAACTCACATTTTATAGCTTATCATTTCTTATGAGAAATGAAAATTCAATAATCTTCCATGATTGCAGCCAAGCAAACAGGAGAAAAAACAAGTTTTGATGTTCAAAAAATTGACACATTAATTTGTAACAGCAAACCAAGCTAGATCATTAATACCGGGCGCAAGCAATTGGGTAATTTATACTCCGTATAACTCTGATCTCAAGTTTCCATCTGCTAATCTGAGACACAGCTTTTAGATACTTCTGCTTTTATAGTTTTTATTTTTAGAGACATGTGTACCTGTGTACTCTGATCGAATCAAATTAACAAGTCTTGAGTCTTCATGAAGCTTTAATGGTGTTTCTATTCTTAGATCAAGCGGTATCTTGAGATATTATAACATGCAGTTTTCAAGTTTTGAACAAAAAGTTCCATCAATTATAGTGGCAAATAAGGTTTCCTATTAACATATCCAAGCATCGGAAATTAAGCCCAGTGAATTTCTCACTGAAAATTAAAACCAAAAAATCACAACTCTTTTGAGCCTTTCATCGAGCAAGTGGTGTGCGCGACACAACACAGCAAACAAACAGGAATAGTGATGCTCATTTCAGAAGTTAACAATTTAAATCCATCGTCACAATAAATTCACCACCCAAGTTATTGAATACCATAGATAAATTGTTAACTCTAATAAAGAACTCAGTCATAGTGGTAAACAATTCACAACACCTAAATATTTTTTCCTAAAAGAAAGACCACCAAGTTTCAAGCATATACATCAATCATAACATCATGACTAAATGTTCTGTGCATTAGATCATCAAATTATCTAAGAATTTTCATAATTCTTTTTTATTTCTAAAGAAAATTTGTCCTTTATATAACTACTAATATATGTGCCCAGTATGTAGAATTAAGTGCAGCATACGCAGAGAAAATTGGAAGGGACCTGGGAAACCTGGGCAAAGGACTGCCCGTAGACTTTTCTGAGCAACAGTTCATCTCCGGTCGGCCAATTTCATCAATGGAGTGGATGGCAGAGAAATCACTTTCGAAGCGGATCACGCCGAGTCGTGGTCTCGCCGACGAATTGAGGGGTTCGATCTAGAGCTCTTCAAAAGTGGACGTACAAAGAATGGTAGCGCAAACGCACCGACATCGATCAATTTTGAGCTTCTTCTAGTGTTGAGAGCGTCGAAATAGAATTTTTTTTTTGTTGTAACTGAGGCATCTACAGAGTTAGACACGGAATCGGAGGATGACGGTTTCTGAGCTCTCCATTCCATAAGTCTGGTGTGAGATTTTACTTTTCTGGCTTGGATGGAACGGAAACTGCCGCAATTCCTCAAGATTTCTGGGAACAGCTTCACTTAATCCCCAAATATTTTAGAAATCCTCACGCCTTAGCTCGAATTTCCCACAGACGGCACCATTTGATGTGACCTCAACAAATCCGTAAGAGTGACTGAATGAGGACACAATCAAAGAATGATTATAACAAGGGATACCTGAATGAGCTCCTTAAGAGTCTTTGAATGATTGATGAGGATGGAGGATCACTACTACACATTTGGCTTTGGAGAGCTTTAAAAAAGGGTCTTGGAGAGCTTTTAAACGAGCTCTCCAAGTGGGAGCTGTGCAAGTGAAATTGCACTTGGAAAGCTCTTTTTAAAAGCTGTGCAAGAGAGGTCTTAGACAGCGGTTTTGAACAGCTGTCCAAGTAAAGTCACTTGGACAGCGGTTCATAACCGCTGTCTATGTGTATTTTTTTTTTTTGTTTTTTGACTTGGACAGCGGTTCATAACCGCTGTCTAAGTGATTTTTTTTTTTAAAAATGCATGGGCTTGGACAGCGGTTATGAACCGCTGTCTAAGTCAATTTTTTTTTTTAAATAATTATTTTATATTTTAAAAATCAATTTTATACAAAACCAAATTTATTTATATACCAATAAATAAATTTTATATTTTAAAAATCCATTTTATATAAATCCATTTTATACACGTCAAATACCAAAAAATTAAATAAATAAACGTACACTAACATACGTTCAATATACATATCAAACTACACCTCAATTTCCAAGTCAAACTAAGATTACTATCACTTAGGGCGTTACTGCAGTATTTTATACTACTGTCATCCAATAGGATATAACTCCCTTTTATTCAGTATAGGAAAACAAATGTACAGGGGAGTGCCTGAGAATACAGAAAAAAAGAAACAAAATTTTGGGATCAAATAGCAGATATGCTACATCATTCCAGCAAAAGAACACCAAATAGGCAAATACAACAAATCTCAAAACTTGGCTACATAATAATCTTATAAGTCAAATGAGTTCAAAGGACGTTGTAACCATATATTGATGCTTCATATATATATAGTAGATATGTCCATTTTTTTTCTTCTATTTCTTCAAAACGCGCGTACAGTAGATACATATATATATATATATATATATATATATATATATATATATATATATATATATATAAAAGAGTATAGTAGATACACACATATATATACAATTTTGATTCAGCTCAACTGAATCTTCCCTTTGGTAATCATCATTGAAAACTCATAATCGGATTTTCAGATTACTGTTGGATCAAAAATCCAAATGAATTTAGAAACACAGAAATCCAAAAGTTATTTTACCCTCAAAAAGAGTTCAAAATCAACATCGATGTCCAAATCCTGATACGACTCCTGAAGAAACACAGCTCTCTCTTGGTCGGACAGATTCTCTCGGACGTGCTTGAGCCTGGACATTTTCTCCGGCAGCTCGGAGAGCTTTAAACCAGCGGCGCTCTCCCTCCTCATCGCCACGAACTGCAAGCACCGCACCGTAATTATGAAATGTTGATAAATAAAGACAATGTTCTCATAGTTTTAGTAGGAATCACATCTTGTTCAATTGAAATCACATGCAATTACCTTACTGTCACCAACCAGCTCTACTAATTGTGGTGTTTTCCTTAAGTTGAGATCTGCCAACAATTGTATCTAGAACAACATATGAACTTGGAAGTCAAATTCTGGCATATAGCATATAATGAATGATCATTGCTAATATTGTCGGCTATATATGCAATAGATCCTTACCTTGATAATTTGAGATATGACTCCAAGAACAAGGTGTCTCTGAAAATCAGACACAAAACAAGAAGTGTGAGCCTTTGATTCCACTGAAATTAAATATTTACTGGTAGAACTATTTACTGTAGAACTTAAGAAGCTTAACCACCACACAGATGGTTTCTTTAAAATCAGTTTTAGGGGAAAGGGTGTGTGAGTATGAAATGAATTCACCTGGAAACGAATTTAACAGCCTAACTAACTAACTAACTAACGAGATATAACAAAGTGAACAGAGTAATGAGTAAACAAAAGTGAAGTCCTGAATTCCAAGCAGACGAGAACATGAATAAGATATTGAGCAAACTATTTCAGCAACAGTTCTAAAAAATTGTACAGAGCAGTAATGTAGAGCTACATATTTTTCAAACAGTGAGATCCCTAAGAATCGGAAAGGAGAACAAAAGGGTGGGAAAGGAAAAATATTTCCAAACTCTAACAAAGTGACACTTTGTCATTGCTCATAATTGAGCTTGGGACATTATTATTAATTGTTCTTTATTGGAAAGTAAGATGAATGAGAATCACAATTTGAAGAGCATCAGCTGTAGAATAAGTACAGGAACATTTCAAAGCAAATTCTAGTTCTTGAAATTTTTAAAGCAAAAAAAGCATAGAACTTTAAAGTTATCTAAGGTTAAAAAAATGTCAGAATGATCAATTACACAAATAAAATGAATCAGGCATGCATACCCTTCCTTCAATAAAGTCTTGAGTCCCTATATTGACAACAGTACATCCAATTGCCTTGGCAGAGTTAAGGCATAGGGTATGGTTCTCATTCCTCTCCCACGGATTGAGTACTCTCTTTGTATTTATTGCTCACTCATCAATTGTGCCAGGTACTGCAACATTTATAAGCTTACTGCATGCAAGAGCAACATTTTTTGCTATTAAGTATTTCAAGCAATGTTCAGCAGATATATGAAAATGAGGAAATCGACAAAATAATCTTCACCAGATAAGAACTCCATCCTTGGCAGTCTCAAAGAGATCATTTGTTGCTGGATCAATAGGAAGACATTTTTTCAAGAATTCATCTTCGGCCAGATAGTTATTGATGTGTGCAACATATGATGCCTTCTCAGACTCGCTTATTGTATGAAGCAATGTGGAAGTAGGGGATTTAAGAAATGCAGATGCATTTTTGGCACCGCTTCCCCTCCTTCCGGTGGCAAGAGCTTGAAATTGCAGATAGACCTATATATATCAACATCAAGAAGCAATTTGTATTAGCTATAAAAGCAGAAGAAAATATAAGAGCTAAAGACAACTGATCAAACAAATAGAACGTGGAAAAATTATTCCAGCAAAGCACTTCATTACATTGAGGACCTTACACGTATTAGATAAAGATAAAAATCTGTCTCATTACATCCCAGAAATACAAGAATTTCGAGGAAAATCTCTCTTCTAATGTAAAATCAGGTCCCTAATCCTGAACCCAAAACTCAGGGGAGGAGATGCTACTCCTTTTTGGTCGCTATAATGAGAAAATGAACACAGCAATAAAGTAGAACATGAAAACATAGCATCTGATTATGAGCTTCTCTTATCCACAAAATAAGAGGTCATGCAAAATTATCAAAGATTCCAGCTCATTAACCTCTGAGAACCTTATATAGTTGATCGATACAGTTAATAGAGAGAAGTAATGTTAACAGAAAAAACTTCAGTCCTGGTGTAAATATCTCAGCAGTGAAGATGACAATATCCAGAAAACTCCACAAATTGACAACAATATGGATTTAATTTAAATCTTATGATCCTTAACTTTTTTTACAAAACAGATAAAGTATTTTGATTCAGCTCAACTGAATCTTCACTTTGGCAATCTTCATCGAAAACTCAGAATCGGATTTTCAGATTACTGTTGGATAAAAAATCCAAATGAATTTAGAAACAGAGAAATCCAAAAGTTATTTTACCCTCAAAAAGAGTTCGAAATCAACATCGATGTCCAAATCCTGATACGACTCCTGAAGAAACACAGCTCTCTCTTGGTCGGACAGATTCTCTCCGACGTGCTTGAGCCTGGACATTTTCTCCGGCAGGTCGGAGAGCTTTAAACCAGCGGTGCTCTCCCTCCTCATCGCCACGAACTGCAAGCACCGCACCTTAATTATGAGAACCGAAAATGAAAACATCGAATCCAAGCATAAAAAATAAAAACTCACAGAGGATTTCAAGGTGCGGAGCTCAACTTGAGTGAACTGGTTCTGGAGCCATGGATCCGAAACAAAGACCCCAGCGTAGTCAGCCATGAAATGTGGAATGGCGAAGAGAGAGAGAGAGATTGAAGAGAAATGTGGAGAAGCTAAAGGTATTTGTGTGAGGAGCAGACACTGGGGACGGAAAGAAAGCTGGCAGTGGGTGAGTTTTTTCAAATTTGAGAATTCAAATAATGACGCCAATGTCCCTCTTCTGTATGCATCATGGATTTTTTAATATAAAAAAAAAAAAACAATTTATCGGAAATCGAAAACTGCCAAGTGCCAAGATTTCAGGAAAAAATATCTATCGATCTCACCAGTTACCATACCTGCATAATTGCAAATGAATTTATTAGAGGAGAGGAGGTCGCCGGCGACGGCTGGAGAGGAGGTCGCGATCGACGGCGCGAGGAGGGAGAGGGGAGGCGACGGCGCGAGGAGGGAGAGGGAAGGCGACGGCGCGACGAGAGAGAGGGAAGTAGGCGACGACGACGGCGCGAGGAAGGAGGCGACGGACGGCGACGACGGATTTGGAATTCACACTCAGTTTTTTTTTTTTTTTTTGAATTTTAGGTTACGCGTTTGTTTGTGGGATCGATTTGGGGGAGAACAATTAAACTTCAATATTAATTAATTCGCCTGGTGATAAATGGGGGATTGAATTAATTATAGTTTGACCAGAGAAACTCTCTTGGAGAGCGGTTAAGAATCGCTTTCCAAGTGTTCTGTTGGAGAGCGGTTCAAAATCGCTGTGTAATGGTGGCTTGCAATGCGGTTCTCAACCGCTGTCTATGTTAATTTTTTTTTTTTTTATAAAACCGCTCTCCAAGTGCTAAATTGGAGAGCTTTTCGAAAAAAGAGCTCTCCAAGTGCTATCTTGGAGAGCTTTTCGAAACAAGAGCTTTCCAAGTGCAGTTCTCCAAAGCCAAATGTGTAGTAGTGGATGACTATTGCTCCCGGGACCTGCACGAAAAACCGGGCCGGAGGGGTGTCCGGCGACGGACCTCCGACGCTCAAGTCAGTCGAGGAAGATGATGAATAATAGAGAGATAAAGTGTATTTTTTGTGAGAGTTAGCTTAGAAAACATAATAATGAGAGAGATGTCTTATATACTCTTGTACCTGAGGGGCAGAATAGTAATTATGTTTTTTAGGGTTTGTTACAAATAGTGCCACGTCATAGTACGACTCTGGAACACTCTGATTATTTTAAGTGGTGTGCACACATTTGCAGAGATATTCTGACACACCAAGATTGCTTGCTCCTCCTTGTCAATCGAGACAATCTGTCGCCCTGACCCTGATTACGTGAGGAAGGTCGAACGACGACCTCACTCTCTCGTCCACGTCCATAAGATCTGGTCATGTCCGAGATGAGGGTATTAATATTAGATTAGATCTTGGAGGGATCTGATCAAATCATGACCTATATCATGGGTAGAGACTTTTATGATCCTGATCCTAGAAGGAAGTGATCAGCTTTTATTTTGGTCTCAGTCAGTAGCTTTTCCTTTCTGACCTGCACCATTATGTCACATCAAATATATATAACAATAATTCACTTTCATAAATGTGAAAATAAATTTATAAACATGCTTCTAAAACTATTTTATTTATTTTTTAATTCAAATCTAAATTTTATGTAATATGTTATAAAAAAAGTTATTTTTTTTATAATGGGTCGCCCCGATTTGCCCCGGCCCGCCCCGTGACCCGAACGGGTCGGCCCGATCCAGACCTGAATTGAAATGGGTCGGGTCCGGGTATCTAGGTACCCGACATTGACATCCCTAGGTGGATATGACTGGAGGGAATGAGGGGAATTGATATTGAGTGTTTGATTGAAATGAAGTGTTACGCGATTTTGTTCTCCAGATTAACGGTGCGTGTGTCTCACACTAAAAATTCTGTTATTTTTAGACGGTGGAATTACATGGGACCATTTTTGTTCAAAATGGGACCAATTTCGTGGACACATATTCTCTTGGGACCAAATTTGCATTTTTCCCTGCAGGGGCACGTATTAACAGAGGAGGGCAATGGTGCCCCTCAAATTTCATCCAACATCTACCTCTATATATATATATATAATCGCATTAGATTTTTTATTTTATTTTTAGTTGGCCCACTCCAAAAATGAAATATGCATCGAATTTGCCTCTTATTTAGGGGTGTATTGGTTCTGAATTCTATAGGATTTTTTTAAACTTTCAAGGTTTGGGGTATTCAATTTGAATTTTAAAAAGTCTTTTAAAATTTTGAGGTATTCAATACGGATTTTAAAAAGTCTTTAAAAATCTTTAGGTACTCTATGGATTTTGTTGGATTCTCCCTAAAAAATATAAATAAATTGCACTATCCAAAATCTTTTCTAAAAACAAGAGATTTCAAAGGATTCTCTCAGAAAACTCTGAAGACGAAAGATCAGAAGTAGTAATGATAATATTGACCCGACCCGCGGATACCCACCCCACCACCCGCAAGCTTTGGGTCAGGTCAGATTCGCCCCGTATCAAGTATGGATCGGGTTTGGGTATTATGCCCGACCCGCGGGTATTCGATCCGCCCGAATTATAAACTTTATATATATATATATATATATTATTGGTAAAATACTTTATTTATATATATATATATCGGAGTATATATTATTGGTAAAGTATTTTATATAATATATATATATATATATATAATATTAATTTTTAAAAAAAACACTTCACATTAAAAAAAACGCTTTGCAACAATATCGTAGTTTATGAAAATCTATGTAAATCAATAAAAAAAAGTCAATCAAACTTTGCATGGAGTACTCTATGGATTTATAAAATCCACATACTTTTTAAAGTCCAAAAAAGCTCATCAAATTTATTTTTAATTAATATAGTAACCAAAATTATCAATTGATGTATTTTTAGAATTAAATTTGTAGGTAATAAATATAAAAAATCATATAATTAGTTAAGAGTTGGAATATGGAAATTAGAATATTAGAAATCTATCTAATCGTGTATAGAATGGTAACTCTAATTCTCACACTTTCAGTTTCCACTATAACTGAACTATCTTTTTCAGCTATGAACATATTTAAGATTGAAAAGGAAGGATTGTTTGCTTGCATATATTGAAAAGGAGATCGCGAAGAGGTTTAACATAGATTCGCTTATAGATGATTTTCATGACATGAAATAAAAACTTTCTAAATTTTAACATATTGTAAATTTAATGTTATATGTTAAAAAAAAATATAATAATTAATATATAATATATGAGTTTGTGTATAATTTAAATATGTGGATTTTAAAAAATTTAACGTTGGCCCCCCTCAGTTATTCACTCTAGGTCCGCCCCTGGTCTTATGTCGTTGAGATTTTGGGGAAAGTGGTTGATGAACACACTAGGGAAGAGCTACACAGCCTAAAGTGACGGAACCAAAAATTTAGGTTGAGGGGGCCAACATATAAAATTTAATACTAATGTATGTTCTTTTTATACCAAGTATACAATTTTCATATTTAAATATCTCAAAATACAAAAATATATCCTTAATATATTAAAACTTAAAACGTCGTCTCTCTTACATATCATGAAAATCATCTACATAATTGAGTCTATACTGAATATTTTTGCATTACTTCTCAATATACACTAACATGTAATCGAAAAAAATTAATCTCATCTTGTTTCGAAGTGTAGCCTTGACTAAGTTCACAACATTACTAATACACAAGTTAAATAAAAAAACCCTAAAATTCTCAAATTCTAAAATTTATAATGATTTGAAATTGAAAAAAATAAGTTAAAGAATAATTAATCGTATAAAAATGTACTAGTATATATATATACTAGTGCAAAACCCGCGTATTACGCGGGATACTAAAAACAAAAAATGACAAAAAGAAAAATTAAAAAATGATTTTAAAAATGAAAATTGATACTATAAAGTTTAATTAAAAATGCAGAAATTTAAGAAAAATAGAAAATTGAAAAGGAGAGATTAGGGAGAGTCACGTACGAAAGAATACTAAAAAAAAGAATGATAAAAAAATTAAAAAAAATTAGAAAAATGAAAATTGATACTATAAATTAAATTATAATTATTTAAAAAATTTAAACGGATGAAGAAGCTATGAGGAGATAGTAAACTAAAATAAACCGTTTAATTAAAAACTACTACAGAAATTTAAGAAAAATAGAAAATTGAAAAGGAGAGATTAGGGAGAGCCACGTAGGAAAGAATAGATTCAAAATTAGTATATAAGGGTAGATATAAAAGGAGGATGAGGGCTCTCCTGTGTGCGCCAAGTGTACATTTTGATACCTTCTCCTTTTGCCACGTGGCAATTAGAGAGGTTTAAATTTTTACAATCTGAAACTGAAAGTCCATTGATGAGACTTAACTTTTTAGTTCTAACGTCAAATTTGATCCTTCCTCTCCCCTTCTCCTTCCATCAAAACAATGTCCACGGCTCTTCAATCATTGTCGTAGACTGCCTCACGTTTACCACCTCCTTCCACGTCGCGTTGTACCTTCGTTGTGCCACCGTCGACATAAAATAAAATTGGATTAAGCACGACTGTGAATCTGACGAGAGGTTTCTTTTGTTTGTTTATGTGGCAATATTAGTTTGCGTGGTATTAAAATGGTTGATTTCATTTCATCATTCAAAGAATTCCACTGTATTTTAGAGTTCAGATTATGCGTAACACTAAGTTAATCAGAATCTTTGACATGATTTACACTATTTGATCCTTTGTTTTAGTATTTTCAAATGTGTTTATGATTTATTCATAGTTAATAGTGCAATTTTATTGATCTGTTTTTCTTCTTCCCTTATTTTAGGTGTTTATGAGGCTCTTAAATTAAATTGAGGGACGGATGATTAGAATACCTTGGCAAAGGTGTCTCTAAGGTCAATGTCATTGATCATATATAAGTTTTCCATCACAAAGCATATTGCAATTTATATATCTATTAGAATGAGTGGGGCTGGTGCAAGCAAAATGTATTGTAGTATATCTATTATTAATTTGTTCATTGTTTCATCTCTAATGTGGGTAGTACATTAACTTATATATGAAACTGTGTTTTTAAGCTTTGTGCAAACATCATTCTTACTGTGTCCCTTGCTGTCTGCAAAGTTCGAGTTGCTGTCCTGGACATCCCTTTGTACAAGGTAAACAGACGATCATTTATCTTCATCATTTTTCTTTGAAGTTGTTGTGAATAATGATAGCCCCATATTAGTTGGTTGATATGCCTTTCAATTAGATGCTTCTAAACATTTCAACACTAATATTTAATGGGTTGTGTTCATTAAATTTTTGTTACTACTTTTATGTTAATTGCTCCATGGTATTGCTAACATAATTAATTGCTTTGGTCTTTATGAATTTAGCAAACTGGCCATGCACGCATGTCTCTTATTATAAGTCATTCATGAATGTTGTACCATCTTCATTAACACAAAATTTTCTTTGCAAGGAGTTCATGATTCTTCCTATTGGAGCTCCTTCTTTCAAGGAGGCCATGAAGATGGGGTGGGAAGTATATCACCATTTGAAGGCATGTCATCCCTCATTGCCTTGTAGTTTCTAATGATGTTATTTTGTTCAATAGGAGTGTATCAGTCCCCACAACGCGATTACTACGAGACTCTTGGCATCTCTAAAGCTTCTACTCAAGATGGTATTAAAAAGGCTTTCCATGTTGTACAAAAAATGCCTTGATTAGAGACCGATTTTAAGACCGTAAAGGCGGTCTCAACACACGTTAGAGACCGATTTGAGACTGTCTTATGGTGGTCCTTATTCGCTTGGTACCCTGATATTCCCTAAAATACAAAATCGATCCCTGATATTCCCTAAAATACAAAATCGATCTCTAGTCTATAATTAGGGACCGAATATTCAGTCTCTAAATAATAAAAATACAATTGACCCAACAACTGACACCCACACCCACACTCTTTATTTACCCACACCCACACCCTCTTTGTTTAATGACCACACCCACACCCACACCCACACCCACACCCACACCCACACCCACACCCACACCCACACCCACACCCACACCCACACCCACACCCACACCCTCTTTGTTTAATGACCATTTTATTTTGGCCTTTGTGGGAATTGATCCCTGGTGGATGGGTGCCCAGTAATGGGCACCTACCACTTTGACAAGTAATTGTCTTGTGTAACTTTTAAAATTAATTATATACATATATAATTAATTTCTTTATTGTATATGATCAGAAATGATATAGAGTCCACTGGTGGGCACTAAAAATAATTTCCACCGCCTAGGTGGCATGCTCACATCAATAAATTATTTTTATTTATATTTAATTTGAATTTAATGTCATATTAATATTTTATTTTATCTCTATTAAAATTGTATAATCTTTTTTACATTTAATTTAATATTATTTCTATCAAATCACACACGTCATTAATCTTTTCTCATATCTTCCATTGCCATTAATTTTTTCTCAAAATCTCTTCTCCACAAAATTAAAATTAATCTATTCTCTACAAAATAAAAATTAATCTCATAACAACATTTTAAAATATAGACTTTTGTTATCAAATGAGAATTTCATTCATCACAACCTCATTAAATGTTTTGATAACTCATTCAATAAATCAACAAAGTGAGGAAATATACAAACTCTACTTCAAAAGAAACATAAATAATAAACAAAATTTGTTCACCCGTTCCCTTGCGTACTTGTAACACCCCGTCCCAAAATTTAATATGAAATAAAGGAATAAATTATTTAAGAGTTTTCAACTATATTAACGTCGTTATTTGTTTCCAAAAGGTTTGATTTTCAGGAAGACGGACGAGCATTCTGGTCGGGCAACACTCCTAGCACTTAATAAAGAAATAAAAGAAGTATAAGGTTTGATGAATATTTAATAAGTGTCGAAATGAAATAAATCTAATTAATAACCTTACAAATCATTTTATCAAAAGCTTATGTGATAAACAACTTAACGAGGCGTAATATGCATTTTAATAAATAATAATTGCCTCGGCATTTCAATCTTAATATAAAATATAGAGGTCTGATTCATTTACTTGCTTGATCATTGATATAATATTTGATACATTGAAAATTTATAATTATGAAAATTACATTTACTTGGTTGCCATGCTTTTCGTGTCTTTGTGATATAATGTTTGTCTTATCTGATTTTATTTTATATTAGGACTCTTTCTGATAAATTCGCTATTAAATTAATATTGGAATTTAAAACTAAAATAATATAAGTAGTCGTAAGTAGAATTTATAATTTAATAATTTTTATCTCAAAGTGCGACGATTTTATCGCCATAAATCCTAAATAAATATTTATAGCTCTCGTATAATTTTCCGCGAAAAACTAACACAAAAATAAGTAACGACTTTGTAGTAAATACCGAGTACTAACGAATACCGTGATAAATAAATATCAACAACTTTAACTTTTAACCACATAACTCATGTGGTCACTTTTGGTCCACCTCACCAAATACTATTCATAACCAACCATCTTCTCTCCTATATATACCCCATCACAATAGCTTTCTTCTTCATTATTCCCTTTCACAAACACTCCCAAGCTCTGCCAAAATCATTCTCCATTCCATCTGAGGAATCGATCAAGATTAAGGAGGAGAACACACCACTTCTTTTCCTTTTTGCCTCTTCGATCGGTCATCCTAATCCGTAGGAAGAACCGATTCATGTCTACAATTCCAGCTCGTCTTGAAGCTTTTCCATCCATCAAAAACGTCTCCCAGCTGGTGTTTGAGTTGAAGAATCAACCCTCTCCATCTAAGCAAAGTAAAGAACACGCCTCCTTCTTCTTCTTAATTCGCTGCTGTATTTTATTTCCAGATTATGTGTGTTAACTCGTTCTTCAATTTTCTTGCTCAATCCTTGAAGAACCGAGCCCCTGTTGTTCTTCTATCATTCCTCAGGCCTAAGCACGAAAATGATCAAGCTCTATCCTAACCGAAAATCAAAAGGTTGTTCCGTAAACCCGTAAACTAAAAACTGCATTGTGTTGTTTTTATATCTGCTTTTATCTTGTTTAAATTTGATGATATTTGTTAGTTTAAAACTCTTATGTGTTTCTTGATTGTTGTACTTTACATCCATGATTTTAGTTTTCGATTATAGTAATGTTATGCCGCCCATTTCTATGCACGAACATGGTAAGTCACAAAACCAAAAATCTGGAATTTAAGAACATAGCTACTGCCCTGTAGTTCGACTTTTATTACAGGGAGATTTTGCTAAAACTAAAAATATGGAAATGAACTATGTCGAGTTATGAACTTACTGTATAAATCTTGTACGAATTGAGCCAACGGTTTTAGAGATATGAATTTTTAAAGATAATGTTTCGAAACTACTAAACCACTGATTTTGGATGCTTATATCTTTTTATAGAAAAATGATTTTGACATAAAACCAAAGAGGGAATAATCTTCGTACAGTGGAGAGTCTAAATACAAAAAATGACACGAATTGATAAGGTATAATGAGAGATATTCGATTTTGAAAATTGGGCAGTATGCTGGAAAAATCTGGAAAAAAAACAGAGCATCATTTCAAGTTCAAAACTTCGGAGTCATTTTAACTCGACTTCGAGATGCGTTTTTCACAAACCCTTTTCTTGTCAATAAACTTGATATAGTATAGTTTATTTACCCCAAGATTTCATGTTAATTGAATTAGTCGTTTGACAAGAAATGATTGACGAACATATGCGAAAATTCACTGTTTTAAAGGATGTCCAATTCTACAAAATTACAAAATATTATCTTCGGAGCCACAATTAAATTCTGGAAAAAATATCTACGTTGATAGAAATATATTAAAAGGCTATGGAAACAAATTTTGTTGGAATTAAACAGCTGTAGCTATTTTATTTTAAATTTCCGAGAAAAAAAAGGATCAAAACTGAAACAGGTGTAATCGTACCCAAATCCATAAAAAAATATTCGGCATATGTTAAATCTTTTTAAAACAGATTATTAAAATGTTTCTTAAAGATCTAAACGTCTACTTGATAGTTAAACAAATTTTCTGCAAACAACGATACTAGATCGTAGGAACAATACAAAATGCAAAACTAGAACTCTATCTATCTTAACTGACGTTTCTATTTGTTGTTATAAGTAACTTTAATTAATTGTGTATTTCATAATATATGTGCCGAATGGATGCTTTTTGATTTGTGGATTATTTGTGTGTCAAGTGTAAATACAATGTTAATATATTAATTTATTATCACTATCATTATTTGTGCTAATGAAATAAGAATAATGTTTTAAATAAAATTAAATTATAACCTACTTTAATTGCATTGTTTTATAAGTTTCTCGTATGTGATTGTTAAGTGAGGAACATGTTTAAATTAAACGTGTGTTAGTATTATTTTTATTACGACTATTATAATACATTATTTATTATTTGAGTTTTAGTGCCATTTTTGAGTATATGCAAATTAACAAATATTAAGGTTTTCAAAATGTTGTTGATTTTACAAAAGTCATTTAATTCAAATATCTATATAAACTCGAGTTAGTTATCTTATTTTATATTTTGCTTCTTTTAAATTATTAAATGAAGCATGTGTTTAAATTATATATGTGTTGCTCCATAATTTGCTATTATTTGTTGAAGCATGCCAATTAATAAATGTTAAAATGTATTTGTTTGAATTTATTATTTTGATATTACTTATCATGTGATTATAGGATTTACTCATGAAGGAAAATTGTTAAGTAAATTAAGAAACAAGAGTTCTGATAAACAATTAAATATTTAAGAAAACGTGCTAGGCGAAGCGTGGCCCAATCGGAGCTCGGACGGCCTCTTCTGTGTTACGCTTGCTAAAATCATTCAAGAAGTTTGTAGCTTTTCTTAAAAGTTAACCAGGCGGGTGTCACTACTGTATTGCCGATGTAAATGTTATATGGACTGTTGGTGTATTCTGAACTAAACTAAACAAACATCAACATATAACTAAGAATACAAGAATACAAGAATAAATTATGATATATTATTTTATGATATTGTAATCTGTGATATATTAATCACAAGGAGGAGGTGGAAGCGTTTAGGGGATTGCATGTGATAGAGTCGCTATCAGTGTCTCGTATGATTAACATACTTGAAGGAGGTGGAAGCGTTTAGGGGATTGCATGTGATAGAGTCGCTATCAGTGTCCCGTATGATTAACATACTTGAAGGAGGTGGAAGCGTTTAGGGGGTAGCATGTGGTAGAGTCGCTACCAGTGTCCCATGTGATAATTATGTTTTATGATAAATATGATATACGATGATTTATGAAAATTATGAATAAGGATATATATATTGTGAATCCTCAGTGAATGAAAGTTCACTATTAGAAGAATTAAACTCTAGTGATTAACAAAATCACTATTCAAGAATTCATAAAGACTTACGATAAAATGTTAATATAAATTAATTTTGGCATACTGCCAATCTGTATAGCAGCGTATAGGATATCCACTGAGATTTTTATCTCACACCCCAAAACTAATATTTTCAGGTTATGATCGAGAGGGGTTGGTGTTGTAGCAGGGATGACACAGAGTTTCCCCACATTAAGATGTTATAATATTACATATATTTAAGACATATTATAATAAATGAAATGTCTTATGATAGACGATTTTATTCTTATGCCAAGTGACAACTTTCCTAAAGTTACTCGATAACCATATGTATGCTATTTTCAAGATGACTGCTACTTATTGTTGGTCCTTGGTGGAGTATAACACAAGTGTATGGGGGGGGGGGGGAATGCACTTGTGTATGCAAATTGTTTTTCTTTTTTCTTTTAACAAACTGGTCTATCAGGCAAGTTGTCTCACAACTGGCCTGAGTGTGAACTTTGATAGATACTTGTCCTACTGATTACTATTGAGTGATCAGTTGGCTAAATATCTAAGAGAGTTGCTAAGTGCGGGATGTTGTTGGCCTTTGACTTAAAGAAATACTCCAAGTTAATTTCTGAAAAATACAGGTTATCAGGGACTTTGTCCAAAACAGATTTTCTTACTTACTGAGTTATGTTTCTTTAAAATATGTTTGAATGTAAGTGAAATTAAGAATGCAGTAAGTAAATGGCACACAAGTTTATAGTGGTTCAGAGACTCAAGCTCCTACATCCACTTTCCCTGATTGAACAGGATAATTCCTTCTCAATGGAATTAGCTTGTTTTATAGTGCCAAGGTGCACTGATCAACAACACTCTCTTAGTGTTTTGATCCCTAGGATAACTTGAGTCCTAGTGCTCAATCTCTCTGAGTTAAGACTGTGTTTCACACTAACAGTCCTTAACTCCTCACTTCTACAATAAACTCTCTCTTCACTTAATGAGATAAGGGTTTGAGGTTTGGTTCCAACTAGTAGAGATATCCTTTACAATCAGAACAGTATAAAGGCTTAGGATATCTCAATGCTAAGCTTTGGATGTTTACAAAGATTGGCTTAGCTAAAGAGAAGTGATTCAGGAAACTTGGGATTCTTAGAGAGCAGCTTGGTTTCCTTTTGAAAGCTTGATGATAGTTTGATAGCTTGTAGTTGGATACTTTGAATCCTTTGATCACTTCTGTATTTATAGGCAAATTTGAGCAGCTAACCATTGGACGGATAGCATTTCAAACTTGTCTATTTGCAGCACCATTGAAACGGCTATGAAGCTTGGCATCCTTTTATCCACTGTGTAAAAGGCCTCTTCAATGGTTGCTTGAATGAATGTGTTGACTTCTGAAAAATGCGGCTGAGATGACTTGTGTCAGTTTCTAAATATGCACATTTCCCAAGGTTGATTTGGGGTAGAAGTTATACTCATCCAACGGTCAGATGGGACAAACTCCCTGAATATTCCTGCTGCAATAGAGAATATTCCAACATTCATTCAATGCTTCAATTCCAACATTCATTCAATGCTTCACTCTTTAATGCTTCAAGTCTTCAATGCTTGGTTCAGGCATGATTGGCAATAAATGCTTCATTGAATGTGTCTTTTGTACTTTTGACATTCAATGCTCTTGATCATTTGTACTTCAACTGACTTGATCATTTGCATTTATGAGCATTGCTTTACTGCTCTTAGTCTCTTCAGCTAGGTTGTCCACTTGGTCAGTCTGTCTTGGAGACTCAGCAACTTTGTCCTAAAGACTTATTAAGCTGCCTCACATTTCAGCTTTGGACAACTATCCTGAACACTAAAATCTCACAACATTTCTGAGATTTTTCTCTTAGGCAATCTATACATTCAAGTGAACTGAGACACCTTGCTTGAACTGGACTTGAGCTTATCTCAACTAATCTGAACATCATCATTCAGGGATTTTGGTATCTTAATCAAAATCATTTTATTCCCAACAATTTCCCCCTTTTTGATGATGCCAAAACCTATTACAAAGGGAACTTGACTTATATTATACATTACCTTCAGGGAGAGTGAACTGGTCAACTTGCCTAAAAGAAACTGTTAGCACAATAAATCAAGTAAGATATGTCATGATAGGTTAGTTGAGATAATGAGTTGTTATCTCTTGATAAAAACATAGTGATCCTTTTATATAAGTGATAAACCATTACAGAGCTGAAAATCAAAAGGGCACACTAGTCTAGAATAGCAAAATAACAACAGAAATTATATCAGCAGTATAGGGAAAAGGTGAACTTATCCATCACAGAGTTCCATCATCTTGGGGAGCAATGCCATACTGAGCCCATACTCTCTTCTTCAGTTCCCAGATCTATTTGTTGGTTCCTCTAGGGCCAGGCTTCAGCTTCTCCATCTTCATGATGTTGATGAATTCTTCAAGTATCTTTCCATCATCAATTAAGTTCCCATTGAACTTGGGAGGCATGTACTGAATAGGACCAGGGGCCTTGAATTCAACTCTTGCCATCTCAGCTGCTGCAAACAGTTTTTGGTAGAGGTCCCTATGGTTCTCAAACATGAACTGCACAAAGACTTCATCTAAACTCTCTTCAAGCCACTTTCCAATGACATAGAAGTCATATACAAAATTTCTCTTGGCCTCCTCCCATGCATCATTTAGTGAGATTGGAACCCACTTATCATGGTGAGGGTACTGAGTGTCCCATCTTTGCAGCATTTGAGGTTTGAGTTTTCTGTAAGAAGCCCTTCTTCTTGGAGCTTTGAAGTTTGCCCTTCTTCCATCTCTTGCTTTGTTGGCCTCAACCAACTGATCCATTCTTTCTTTAGCTCTTAGAAGAGCTAGCTTCTCCTGTGTTTCTGGATCTTTCCCAAATCCTTCTTCAAACAACTTAGAAGGATCATCAGCAAGCTTGGGCACAACCACTTCAGGCTCTCTGTCCTGTACTTCCTCTTCACCTTCTTCTTCAATGGCAGGCAACTTGGCTGCTTTCTTCAATCTCTTTGATTGCCTCACTGGAGTTGATTCTTCAGACTGAAATTCTGATGGCAAAGTCAGGCTGGTTGGGAATTCATTGAAGGCTTGCAATTCCTTCCTTTTTCTTTCAGATGACCTTGTCACCTTCCCCCTAACTTCAGCAACCTTCTCTTGTGGTTTAAGTCCTGCTGACTCACCACCAGGCCTTTGTTGCTTCCTTGCCTGACTCTCCATTGCTGACATCATGGACTCTTTGACATCAATTTGAATCTGTTCTTCCTCAGTCAAGTCTTCAATGTTCATTGGGCCTTTGCCTTTCCCAATGTCTTCTACTGCTTCTTCCTCCATCTCAGGAACCTTCTCCTTTCCCTTGGATTCACCAATCACCAAGGTTCCCTTTGCCCTTGCTCTCTCTCTTTCCCCCTTTTTGGCATTATCAAAACACTGGGGCTTCAAGTCACTTATAGTGACAGAGAGATGTGAGTGAGCATGAGTGAGGGACTTCAACTCCTGCAGTAGGTAAACATTCTCATCATGAATGTTTTGCATTTTATCATCTGCCATGCTCAAGAATGTTTGGACATGTGTCATCTTTTGAGCAACAATGGCATCCAAAGTGGCTTTCAGAGATTGATCAAGTTTGGCCTGAAGTTGATCAGTGAGATTGGCCACAACTTGGTCAGACACTTTGGCCATTAGTTCAACAGTGAACTTTTCTGCAGCTTCTTTCACCATTGCAGCTTTCAACTCTTCAGCTTTCTTTCTTTGTGCAACAGTCCTTTGCCTTAAAGCATCTTTGATTGTCCTTCTCAAGGCTCTCACATTATGCTTTTATAGAACTTTGAGACCTTGCTGCTCCTTCTGCACAGATTTGGTGAACTTGACCATCTCTTCCTTTGCTTTTGTTACCTCTGTTGAAACTGTTTGCAGTCCAGTTTCAACACCACAGATTCTTGCATCCAGTGTTGGCAAGATTGTTTCCTCTGAGCCAGTTAGCCTCATCTCCACAGAGGCTAGAGTCTTTCCTTGGCCATCCACAGTATCAAGTGTTGCTGCATGTGCCTTACCAACTTCCCTGACCAAAGTATCCAACTTCTCTGACTGTTCTTCAATGATGGTTGCAGTTTGAGTAGCAATCTGAAAGCCTGCTTCAGTGGTGTTGGCTTGCTCAAAATACATCTTGTTTAATGTGGATACATTGGTTGAAACTGCTTCAAGGTCAATATCAGTATTGACTGGTATATCAGTAAGGGAAGCATCTGCAAAAATCTGTTCAATGGTAACAGCTACAGAATCTGCAAAACTAAGAGTGTTAGTAAAATCTCCCTCAACACCCTCATTCTTTTTATCTCCCATAGGGCCTGATACATCAGCACCCTCTCTCTCTTTTTCAACTAAATTCTTTTCTTCACTTTCAGCAGATAATCTCACATTCTCTGGAGAATCAGGCCTCCTTTCACCAAGGGATTCATCAAGTTCAGATTTGACTTGAAGAATAGCCTGACTCTCATATTGGGCTGCACCCAATATTTCTACTTCATCTCCCTCTATGATTGGTGCACTCAAGGAACCTATTATCACACAATCCTCACCATCATCTCCCTCTGATTTTTTATCACTAATTGCCTTTTCAACTCCATCTATTCCTAAACCTGACACCTCCATATCCTCAACAGGATCCACAGAGGGCAGTTGTTGGGAGATCACAGTGCTTGGGCATCCCAAGGCCACTGAGTCATCCTGAATGACTAAAGGCTGGTCAATGTCCAACTTTCCTGACATTGATGAGGCTCTAGCCAAACCAGCTTCTCCCATGGAAGTCTCAACATTGTCAAGCTGTGCCTCAGGTTCAAGAGAACCATCCTTGGCCAATGCATCTTGGACTGAGTCACCATCTTTGGTCAACTCCTCTGAATGATCAGAGTCCTTTTCAGAATGATAAGTCAAGTAATGTACCTGAGCAGAGTTGAGGCCTGGAGGGTTGGGATTGGTGTTATCATCATCATCATCATCATCATCATCATCATCATCAGATGGACTATCAGGGTGCCTGAGTCCTTATGCAATTCTTTCTTTCTCAGCTTGCACCTTCTCAGAGACAATTGTGCAAAACAGGGCCTCAGTGGTTAACACACTGGATTTCTTCACATTTGCAAAGTTTAAGAGCCTGTTCTCTTCAACTTGCCACCAGCTTGCTCCTTTGTCCTGAATAGCTTGAGCTATTTCCACCATAGTTCTATCCTTGATCTCAACAAGGGCTCTGAGATCATAGAACTGTTGCTGCAGTCTAGGATAGTCCTTCAACCCTGGGTATAGTGCATCCACATTAGCCTTGGCAATCTGCCTTAGCATCCCCTCATAAGTGTATTCTTCACCACTTTCATCTTCAGAGGAGTTGGTTTGGGATTCAGGAGGGTTGGATTGGGATTCAGGTAGGGTGGACTGGATTTCAGGAAGGTTGGGTTCAGAAGGGTTAGAGCTTAAAGCAAGTTGGTATTCAGGTGCTTTTGAGAGCAATGTGCCTGAAGAGGTAATTGGAATGGCTGGAATGGGTGGGAGAGAAACTTGATCTCCTTCTTGAAGGACAGTTTCAAGAAGTTTGGTATAAGAGAGAAGTCTTGGATCAAGTGGGGAGAAAGGTCTATCCTCAAGATTGACCAAGTCTGCCAGCATATCAATACCTGCTCTATCAGGGGCACCTTCAGGGGAGTAAACCTTCTTGGCAATGATTGGGGCATCTTCAGGAGTCTTGCACTCCTCTCCTTCATGCCTTGATGGGGATATTCTTTCTGATTGAATATCAGGGGAGTTGGCTTCAGGGCTGTTGGGCTTTGATTTGGACTTGGAGTTAGACTTGCTAGCTTGTCTGATCTCCTTGAAAAAGTCTTTCTTCTTTTTCTCCTCTTCCATCAGTCTCTGCTTCTCAGAGGTTTTGATTATTCTTTTCCTTCTTTCAGATCTTGTTGGCTGGTCAAGATCTCTGAATTCTGTTACACTTTCAGGCTGTAAAGGGACAACCTCTCTGACTTCGTCACCTTCTTCAGGAGGGTTGACTCCTTCTTCAGCAACCTTTTCAATTTCTTTAGAAGTGGCTCCTCCACTTCTTGACTGGCTTTCTGGAGAGGATTCACTAAGAATCTTCTTCATCTTTTTCAACTTAGGCTGAGCCTTTGGTGGTTGAGCTCTTCTCTTCCTTGGAGAAGTTCTGGTTGTGGGAACAATGGCACTTGCTTTCTTGGAAGCTGCATCCTGCTTCCTCTTTTCTGTCTTAGAAGACAGCTTCCTAAACATCACCTTTTGAGCTGGAAAAGGCTTTGGCTTAGCTTGGAGGTGGGTGTAATGTGCAAATCTTTCTAAGAGCAGACTAGCCCTTGTGCAAAATTGGAGTCTCCCATCAACTACCACTTTGTGATGCTTCACCTCTTTGAACTTGAACTTTTCATTCATCATTTTGTCTAGAATGAAATTTTTCCAGTTGAACTTGACTCTCTTCTCAGCAGAGTCAATCACAGCAGCCATCACTCTCAACTTAGGCATGCTTATTTATTCAACACTCCCAGAGTGACTTAACAGACTTTTTACCACACAGTCAAACAAGTGCCTAAACACTGGCTTTAAAGTGTTCTTGTTTTGAGCACTTACAACCTTTTTAGGTTCTATCATCCAAGAGTAATAGAACTCCTGATCATCCTCTTCTTTGTACATTTCTGGATTCAGGCCTTCTGAAGGTAGCCCAAAGCTAGCATCCAGATCCTCTGCAGTGAAGATGATGGTGTGTTGGCTTTCTTCTTCTTCATCTTCCTCTGCATATGTGAGCTTGGTGCACACATCCCCCTTCTTGCCCTTCCACCTGAGATAGGCAAAGAATTCTGCCATGAATGGATTCAGGCAGGAATCAGGCTTTGTGCATAGAAATTTCTCTAGCCCTGCCTCCTTTAGCCAATGGAGGACTTGATGAACTTCTGAGTCAGGACTATCAAAGGCCACCAACTTTTCAAACCAAAGAGAATTCGGATTACTGAGATAAGAGAAATCAATGTCCAAGGAGGAATCATTGAAGTCCACAAGTTCTTCTCTTTTGATTTTGGGAGCCATGGATAATATTGAGAGAAAGAAAGTTTTGGAGAAAAGTTGCAGGTTTAGAGGCTTTGAAAATCCTAAGGGTTTGGAAATATGAGTGCGTGAGGAGGACAGTGAAAATTGAGGAGTTTATATATGAATGGAATTTATTAACCGTTGGTTAATGGAATATAACAGTGGGTAATTTTTGAAAAACCGTTTGGATATAGTGGGGTAGTGGGCTTTCAATGGTTCGATGGAGTTTTGAATGCAAATCAATGGTCTTGATGGTGGCTCAAGAATTCATGCAATCTTAATTAAGATTTTGCATTTAATGCTGATTTGCCATTTTGGGGGCAAAGATCTTCATAGTACACGCCATCCTAAAAATGGCCTTCTCTTAGATCAAGAATTCTTTTAAATGTCTAATCAATGCCAAAAATAGCAAAAATTATCTAATTAACTCGGACAAACATCCTGAGATGTGTTTTGACTTCCTTCTTGGTCAAACTGCCTGATTAGCTTTCCTGAGTGGGTCCCAAAATTGCTGACTGGGTCCCACATGGACAAAGCTCCTGACCAACATTGCTGAACATCATAAGGACAACTTTGCTGAGTTTCCCTTTTTGGTTGACTGCTTCAGTGAGGTTGGTCAACTTTGCTGAAATTCATTTTTAATGAATTTCCCCCTTCTTATGAGTTTCCTTCCTTCATTCCTCCATCTTCCCTGGATCAAGTAAGCCCAATTCAGCTGAAAGTTCCAAGAACCTTGCTTCAGCCAATGGTTTAGTCAAGATATCAGCTTTTTGCTTATCAGTGTGGATTTTGACAAGCTTGATATCTTTGTTTTCAACATGATCCCTTATGAAGTGATGCTTTATATCCACATGCTTGCATATGGTGTGGAGCACTGGATTCTGTGAGATAGCAATTGCACTATTGTTGTCACAGAATATTGGCACTTCATTTGAGATTACTTTGTAATCTCTCAATTGTTGTCTGAGCCAAAGTATCTGAGCACAGCAACTTCCAGCTGCTACATACTCAGCTTCAGTTGTTGAAGTTGCAACTGTATTTTGCTTCTTGGAGAACCATGAGATAAGCTTGCTGCCCAAGAATTGACAAGTTCCAAAGGTGGATTTTCTGTCAATTCTGCATCCTCCATAGTCTGCGTCTGAATATCCAGTGAGCTCAATGTTGTCATCAGCTGGATACCATAGTCCAAGATTCTCAGATCCCTTGAGGTATCTTAGAATTCTCTTGGCAGCATCAAGATGGCTCTTCTTTGGATTAGCTTGAAATCTTGCACATACTCCAACTGCAAATGTGATATCAGGCCTGCTTGCAGTGAGATATAGCAAGGATCCTATGATTCCCCTGTAGTTAGTGGAGTTGGTTGACTCTTCACTTTCATCAGGATCCATTTTCCAGTTAGTATTCATAGGAATTCTGACTGGTTTGCTTGTAGCACATCCAAATTTTTTGATCATGTCCCTTGTATACTTGGCCTGATTGATGAATATTCCTTTCTTTGATTGAGTGACTTGAAGTCCTAAGAAGAAATTCATCAATCCCATCATGGACATCTCAAATTTGCTTTGCATGAGTTTGGAGAACTTCTCACATAACTTCTCATTTGGAGATCCAAATATAATGTCATCCACATAGATATGGACTAACAAAATATCATCTCCTTCACAGATTCTGAACAAGGTTCTGTCAACAGTGCCTTTGACAAAGCCATGATCTAGGAGAAACTGTGATAAGGTGTCATACCAAGCTCTTGGAGCTCGCTTTAAGCCATAGAGGGCTTTCTTCAATCTGTACACCTTGTCTCCTTCTTCAAATCCTGGGGGCTGTTCAACATATACTTCTTCTTTGAGCACCCCATTGAGAAATGCACTCTTCACATCCATTTGATACACCTTGAATCTCATGTGAGCTGCATATGCTAGGAAGAGTCTGATTGCCTCAAGTCTGGCCACTGGAGCAAAAGTCTCATCATAATCAATCCCTTCAGATTGACAATATCCTTTGGCCACCAGTCTTGCTTTGTTTCTCACAATGATGTCATTTTCATTTTTCTTGTTTTTGAACACCCATTTAGTTCCAATGACATCTTGATGAGTTGGCCTGTCTACCAGCTCCCAAACTTCATTTCCGGTAAACTGATTCAGCTCTTCTTGCATGGCTATGATCCAGTTGGTGTCTTGTAGTGCTTCCTCAATGTCTTTAGGTTCCTGTTCTGAAAGAAAACAACAAAACAGAGCACTTTCTCCATGAAATCTTCTAGTTTTGATCCCTTCACTTGGATTACCAAGTATTAGGCTAGATGGGTGGTCTTGCAACCAAGTCCTTCTAGACCTGATCTTTTCAGGAGGATTGTCCTCATCTGAAGTTGGACACTAGATTCATTAAATTCAGGAAAGTTAATTGAAGGATCAAGCTCAGGATCATATTCAGGGGTGTTGTCCTCATTGTCAGATAAGTTGACATTTTCATTGGTTCCCCCTTGAATAGTGGATCCATTAACTACCTCAACATTGCCTACTTCTTCATTGGTAGTTGTTACCTGGTTTTGAACTGGGATGGGGTCAGTCAGTTCAATTTCTCCTTCAGGTTGGTTGTCTACTGGTTGATTGCTATCAAGTAGGTTGTCCAGTTTTTGATTTTCATGAAGTTCAGGCTGGGCAACATCCACAAACACTGTTTCCTTGCTTTGAAGCCTTAATCTGGTTGTTCTTTGTGTTATCTCATCAATATTCAGGTTTCTATCCCTGAACTCATTAATAGATTCATCAAACACAACATGAGGTGTTTCTTCCACAATAAGAGTTTTGCAATTGTAAACTCTGTAAGCCTTGCTGATTTGTGAATATCCAACAAATATTCCTTCATCAGCTTTGCTATCAAAAGCTTTCAATTGCTCTTTCCCATTATTATGGATGAAACACTTACAACCAAATATGTGAAAATAGGCAACAGTGGGCAATCTACCTTTCCATATTTGATATGGGGTTTTACCTTGTCCTTTGGTGATTAAGGACCTGTTTTGAGTGTGACATGCAGTGCTAATGGCTTCAGCCCAGAACCTTTTAGGCAATTTGGATTCAGCAATCAAAGTTCTAGCTGCCTCTTTCAAGGTTCTGTTTCTTCTTTCAGCAACTCCATTTTGTTGAGGAGTTCTTGCTGCTGAAGTTTCATGAGTGATGCCATTCTTGCTGCAGTACTCATTGATGTATGAGTTTATGAATTCTGTGCCTTTGTCAGATCTGATCTTGACAATACTTAGGCCCTTTTCATTGCTCAATCTCATCATTAATTCAGGTAACTTGACTTGGGTCTCCTTTTTGTTCAACAAGAATACTACCCAAGTGTACCTGGAAAAATCATCAACAACAACTAATGCATATTTTCTTCCATTTAAACTTACTGGGATAATTGGACCAAATAAATCCATATGCAACAGTTGAAGAACTCTCTCAGTTGAGATGACAGGTTTTCCTTTGAATGAGGCTTTGATCTGCTTTCCTTCCTGACATGGCTGGCATATGTGTTCTTTGGTGAACACTTGATTAGGCAACCCTTTAACTAGAGAGTTTCTTGCAATCTTGTTGATGGTTTTGAAATTCAGATGATTCAATCTCTTGTGCCATAGCCAGCTTTGCTCATTTGTGCTTTTGGCAACAAGACAAATTGCTTCAGGGGTTTTGCTCCAATCTGCAAAATAGACATTTCCCTTTCTCACCCCTGTTAGTAGCACCTGTTGTGTTGATTTGTTTTTGATGGTACATTCATTTGGTGCAAATTCAATACAGTATCCTTTATCACAAATTTAACTTATAGACAGCAAGTTATATTTTAGGCCTAGGACATATGAGACATCAGTAATTTTAACACTACCAATGTTTAATGTACCATAGCCTCTTGTGATCCCTTGAGAGCTGTCTCCAAAGGTTACTGAAGGACCATCTTTTTCTATGAAGTCTGAGAGAAGCTCCTTGTTTCCAGTCATGTGCCTTGAACATCCACTGTCCAGGTACCATGCTGTTTTCTTGTTGATGCTTCTCTTCTTTTTGGGGTCCTTGCAGCCCTGCAAAGTCAAAATTTAGGTACCCTTTGAGTGTTGGGTCCTAGAGGGTTAGCTGTACCTTTTGGAATCCAAATCTGCCTGATTACTCTGATTGACTCAAAGTGACTGACTTGGTTTCCATTTACATCTACATACACAGTTTGACCCTTAAATGCCTTGGGTGCCTTCTGTGTATAAGTGTTGGTCTTGTAAGGTTCAGGAGGGTTGGTGAATTTCCTTGGGACATTTCTCCTGAAGTTACTAGACTTAGGTGCAGCTTGGAAAGACCTTTGTGGATAGGGGTTTGGATGGTCTTTTCCTTTTGTCAAGAAGGGTTCAGGCTTCCTGAATGTTTTATACCTATCAGAGGGGATTGGCCTTAATCCATTCAGTTGAGGTTGCCTCTTTTGAGTTGGCCTTTTCTGAACAGATTTTGGACAACTTCTCTGATAAGGATTCAGATAGGTTGGCCTTCCATTGGTTCTACCTTTCTGACCTTCATTTCTCCTGTAAACAATGTCTTTAACCTTTTCCTTAGGTATGGGTTTAGGGACATTATTCACTTGAGTTGGTATAAAAATTCCTTTTCCCTTATCCTTGATCAGTGGTTGATTTACTTCCATTTCATTTTGTTGTGCCAGTGATCTTACAAAAGTCATCTTAGAATTGCTTGAGGAAGCAATACTAAGACCAGGTGAGGGTTCAAATGGATTATAGCCTAATCCATCCTTTTGAGCAAATTGTCTTTGAAACCCTTGAATTTCCTCTATTGCCTTAGCAGATTTGTTCAAGGCAGACATTTTCATTTTTAAGCTCCCCTCACTTAATTTCAGAGTATCAAATTCACTTGAGAGATTGTTAAATTTGGCTTGAAGAGTTCTAAGTTCAAAATCCTTTTTCTTTAGAGTCAGAGTTTGTTCATCAATCAGCTTTTGTTGTTCAGAGATTCTGAGAGACATTTCTCCATGTTCTCTCATAATCTGCTGATACAACTCAGATGATTTAATGTCAACCTCAGATTCAGGAAGATTGGGCATTTTAATTTTAGATCTCAACTGTTCATTTTCTCTCAGTGTCATATTGCATACTTCTTGCATTCTGGTGAAATCTTCTAACAATTTTTCAAAGTCAAGTTGGATTTCACTAGATTCATGTGTGTTAATTGAAATATTGGAAGATGAACACACCTCTTCATTTTCAAATGCCATTTGGCAGTCATCTTCACTGTCACTGTGGGAAAACAGTCCATCATCAAAAGAGTAGACACTTTCTTCACTTGCTGATTCTCCAGCTACCATGGCCTTCCTGTTGTTCATCCTCTTGTCTCTCTTGTTTTGCCTTTCTTTTCTTTCTTTGGCACTTAGGTCAGGACAATCATACTGAAAGTGACTCCTTTTCTGGCAATTGTAACACACATCTTCATCATCATTTTTCTTGCTTGAGGACTCCTTCCTTCTTGATGATGATGGTTCACCTTTGCTGTATTTCTTCTTATCAGCATATCTGTCTTCTTTCTTTTCATCAGAGACTTTGTCCTCTGATTTGTTATCAGGAGAACTGAATCTCCTTCTGGTTCTGTTATCTTGGTAGAACTTCTTGTATCTACCAAATCTGGAATTCAGCTTCTCAAATCTTCTAGCCATGAGTGCCAGTTCCTCCTTCATTTCTGATTTTGACACAGATTGAGAAGATCTTTGAGTATTTTTCTTCTCTGATTCAGTAGCTTTGAAGGCAACACCTTTGCCTGAGGAGGATGGCTCATCATGCACTTTCTTTCTGTTGAGATCAAACTCATATGCTTTGAGTTCAGAGAATACTTGCTGCATTGGCATGTTGTCAAGATTGCTGGTATTTTGCATCATGACAGAATATATATCCCATTTTGATGTGAGACTTCTCAGAATCTTCAAGGCAACTTCTCTTTTGGCATAGAACTTGCCCAAGGAGTTCATCTCATTCATGATGTCAGTGAATCTGCCATCAAGATGATCAATAGTTTCATTTGGCTCCATAGTGAATTGCTCATATTTTTGGATAGCCACTTGAAGCTTGTTTTCCTTTATCTTTTGAGTACCTTCACACATAAGTGCAAGGGTATCCCAGATCTCCTTTGCTGTGGTGCAGTGATACACTCTTCCCATCACTGCATCTGGAATGGTCTGGTACAAGGTGTTCATGGCAATGTAGTTCAGGTTGTGCCTTTTTCTCTCTTCTGCTGTCAGCTCATCCTCATCCTTTGGTAACAGCTCCCTTGGATCTGCTTTTTGAGCATCAGTGACCTTGGGATTGAGCTTGGTGAAGGTGAAAGGTCCTCTTGTGATGACTTTGAGCATTTCATCATGCTGGCAGGCAAGATGTGCTCTCATCCTGATTTTCCAGAAATCATAATTCTCAATTGAGAACATTGGCAGTTTGTGATGAGAAATATGATTGACTTGGTTTGGACCCATGTTGTTGGTGGTGTTGGCAGCATCTCCTGGAACTGCATTGTTAGCCATTCTTATACAGATAGACAAATGAAAATATAAGTAGATTTTTCAGAAATTTGGATCAGTTCAGTGACCACAGAAAGTGAGATTTTGAAAATCAATGATTCTCAGAAGCAGTGGTCTTTGAACCCCTGCTCTGATACCACTTGTTGGTCCTTGGTGGAGTATAACACAAGTGTATGGGGGGGGGGGGGAATGCACTTGTGTATGCAAATTGTTTTTTTTTTTTTTTTTTTGACAAACTGGTCTATCAGGCAAGTTGTCTCACAACTGGCCTGAGTGTGAACTTTGATAGATACTTGTCCTACTGATTACTATTGAGTGATCAGTTGGCTAAATATCTAAGAGAGTTGCTAAGTGCGGGATGTGGTTGGCCTTTGACTTAAAGAAATACTCCAAGTTAATTTCTGAAAAATACAGGTTATCAGGGACTTTGTCCAAAACAGATTTTCTTACTTACTGAGTTATGTTTCTTTAAAATATGTTTGAATGTAAGTGAAATTAAGAATGCAGTAAGTAAATGGCACACAAGTTTATAGTGGTTCAGAGACTCAAGCTCCTACATCCACTTTCCCTGATTGAACAGGATAATTCCTTCTCAATGGAATTAGCTTGTTTTATAGTGCCAAGGTGCACTGATCAACAACACTCTCTTAGTGTTTTGATCCCTAGGATAACTTGAGTCCTAGTGCTCAATCTCTCTGAGTTAAGACTGTGTTTCACACTAACAGTCCTTAACTCCTCACTTCTACAACAAACTCTCTCTTCACTTAATGAGATAAGGGTTTGAGGTTTGGTTCCAACTAGTAGAGATATCCTTTACAATCAGAACAGTATAAAGGCTTAGGATATCTCAATGCTAAGCTTTGGATGTTTACAAAGATTGGCTTAGCTAAAGAGAAGTGATTCAGGAAACTTGGGATTCTTAGAGAACAGCTTGGTTTCCTTTTGAAAGCTTGATGATAGTTTGATAGCTTGTAGTTGGATACTTTGAATCCTTTGATCACTTCTGTATTTATAGGCAAATTTGAGCAGCTAACCGTTGGAGGGATAGCATTTCAAACTTGTCTATTTGCATCACCATTGAAACGGCTATGAAGCTTGGCATCCTTTTATCCACTGTGTAAAAGGCCTCTTCAATGGTTGCTTGAATGAATGTGTTGACTTCTGAAAAATGCGGCTGAGATGACTTGTGTCAGTTTCTAAATATGCACATTTCCCAAGGTTGATTTGGGGCAGAAGTTATACTCATCCAACGGTCAGATGGGACAAACTCCTTGAATATTCCTGCTGCAATAGAGAATATTCCAACATTCATTCAATGCTTCACTCTTTAATGCTTCAAGTCTTCAATGCTTGGTTCAGGCATGATTGACAATAAATGCTTCATTGAATGTGTCTTTTGTACTTTTGACATTCAATGCTCTTGATCATTTGTACTTCAACTGACTTGATCATTTGCATTTATGAGCATTGCTTTACTGCTCTTGGTCTCTTCAGCCAGGTTGTCCACTTGGTCAGTCTGTCTTGGAGACTCAGCAACTTTGTCCTAAAGACTTATTAAGCTGCCTCACATTTCAGCTTTGGACAACTATCCTGAACACTAAAATCTCACAACATTTCTGAGATTTTTCTCTTAGGCAATCTATACATTCAAGTGAACTGAGACACCTTGCCTGAACTGGACTTGAGCTTATCTCAACTAATCTGAACATCATCATTCAGGGGTTTTGGTATCTTAATCAAAATCATTTTATTCCCAACACTTATCATATTCTAAGTTTTAATAAATGGGCCCACACTGATTTTATTGCAACTTATATTTGTCTTTAATTATTTCCGCTGCAAAACTCTTATTATATTGCTTGTGTTATTGTATTTTTAAAAGAAATTTTTAGGTTTGGATTTTCGGTAACTAAGTGGCGACTCGAATTTAGAGTGTTTGAGCCTCAAGGGCTGCATTCCGGATTCGGGGCGTTACAGGTGGTATCAGAGCCTATGTTCAAACCTTCGGACAAAAATTAAAATTTATTTTTCAGTATTCAAAATTTTATAAATAAGTAAACTCCTTTTTTCATAATATAAATTACTTTTTTTTTAAATGATTAAAGAGCAGAATATTTATATCCTAAGTATAACATGATTATTAAAACCTTGAACTAAGATCTGTGAAGGGTACTTATATAATGTTACTAAGGGGAAAATGTGTCTCCTGCCGCAGCCGAAGCACCTCGAGGTATGTAATTATTTTAAAGGTTTTCAAGTAAAATTGAATAAAGATTTTGAGGACTTTGAGTTGCATAATTTACAGAAGTTACTAAAGAGAGAAATGATAAGATATGCATTGCTCCGACATGTCTATTAAATGAAAGAGGAATGTTATGAAATGATTTACTTTCTTTCTATAGTACAAGTGGAAGTTTATAAAAATATTTTGCGTGTGATCACGATACATATGATACTATTCCCCCGCATTTATTGTAGACAGTTAGACCTCTTTGCTTTGTGAAAATAAAAAGGGCAGACCTAAAAGCTATATTTTACTCTAACTCCAGTCCCTATTTCACTGTATAGGCTATATAACGTTAGATGCTTATGCTCTTATTTTATCTTATTGGGACTGTTGTTCTTTTTCAATGGGTAAGGTCACTCCATGTTTTAATCAGTATATATATATATAATGTTATGCAACTTACTTCAAGTGAGATTGTATTATTCTATCTGTTACTTTTACCTAACTATTGCTTTAATGACATGCAATCAATGGTTCCTAACATACAAATTTCGAGTGCCGTCATTGTGCAGCTGAATGGCCACAGTGTGTTCCAATGTATTGCGTACTCCTAATGTAGATCTGGTGCTAGTACCTTGTTGTTACGATTTTTGGGTTCTGTTTTTAAAGTTTTATCATACCTATATATGAAATAGTAATATAATATTCTTTTCTTTCATACCTTTAGATTACATCAACAGAAACACTACATGATAGAGGCCCATAACCCTTATGAAGAAACAATAGGACAAGAAACCTCTCATAATGTAACTCCTAGAGTTGAATGGTTAAGGAATTCTCATACCCTACATAACCTCATACATATTAATTCCTGCCCCCAATTGTGCCAGTGCCTCTACCTTGTCTAGAACTATAGAGGTCATCGAACAATTTATGTGTTTACGACTTCTGCCAAGCGAGAACTACTACTTTTTAAACATTCGAGAAATTAGGAATGGTCTAGTATCGGAATACTTGAGGAAAACATACATTGATGGAAATACTTGAGAAATAAGAAGTCTAGGAGGATGAAAATACTTGAGGAAAAAAATATTGATGGAAATTGACATCGTTATAGGTATGTTGCTAGTATCTGGACCACCTACTTATGTATTTCTTAAAATACATTAGCATCCCACTCTCTTGTGTTTAAATGTTTGAGGAAATTTGGGAATAAGAAGTATTGAGGAAGAGATTATTACAAAGAATACACAGTCCAGGAATATATGAGAACCAAAAACCTATAGAATGAGCGAAGCTAGAATTGGATGAATGATAAATAATATCAACCTTTACATTCTTAAGATGAGGAAAAATACTTGGGTAACTTAGATAATATTATCAGTTTCAATGCTTAGATATAAGACGTGATTTGACTTATGGGGATGCGCCTATAACAAACTTGGGAATGAAGACTCGTATGTTAAGAAATCACGAAATACATTTGGTTAGTTTATTGGAGTAGATATGGGAAATAAGAAAGAACTACTTTGGTAACAGGAAATAAGATCTTAGTGGAATACTCGCAATAACTAAGAGAATTGAGTAGGCGAAATTTCGGGGACGAAATTCTGTTAAGGGGGTAAGGATGTAACACCTCGTCCCAAAATTTAATATGAAATAAAGGAATAAATTATTTAAGAGTTTTCAACTATATTAACGTCGTTATTTGTTTCCAAAAGGTTTGATTTTCAGGAAGACGGACGAGCATTCTGGTCGGGCAACACTCCTAGCACTTAATAAAGAAATAAAAGAAGTATAAGGTTTGATGAATATTTAATAAGTGTCGAAATGAAATAAATCTAATTAATAACCTTACAAATCATTTTATCAAAAGCTTATGTGATAAACAACTTAACGAGGCGTAATATGCATTTTAATAAATAGTAATTGCCTCGGCATTTCAATCTTAATATAAAATATAGAGGTCTGATTCATTTACTTGCTTGATCATTGATATAATATTTGATACATTGAAAATTTATAATTATGAAAATTACATTTACTTGGTTGCCATGCTTTTCGTGTCTTTGTGATATAATGTTTGTCTTATCTGATTTTATTTTATATTAGGACTCTTTCTGAAAAATTCGCTATTAAATTAATATTGGAATTTAAAACTAAAATAATATAAGTAGTCGTAAGTAGAATTTATAATTTAATAATTTTTATCTCAAAGTGCGACGATTTTATCGCCATAAATCCTAAATAAATATTTATAGCTCTCGTGTAATTTTCCGCGAAAAACTAACACAAAAATAAGTAACGACTTTGTAGTAAATACCGAGTACTAACGAATACCGTGATAAATAAATATCAACAACTTTAACTTTTAACCACATAACTCATGTGGTCACTTTTGGTCCACCTCACCAAATACTATTCATAACCAAACATCTTCTCTCCTATATATACCCCCATCACAGTAGCTTTCTTCTTCATTATTCCCTTTCACAAACACTCCCAAGCTCTGCCAAAATCATTCTCCATTCCATCTGAAGAATCGATCAAGATTAAGGAGGAGAACACACCACTTCTTTTCCTTTTTGCCTCTTCGATCGGTCATCCTAATCTGTAGGAAGAACCGATTCATGTCTACAATTCCAGCTCGTCTTGAAGCTTTTCCATCCATCAGAAACGTCTCCCAGCTGGTGTTTGAGTTGAAGAATCAACCCTCTCCATCTAAGCAAAGTAAAGAACACGCCTCCTTCTTCTTCTTAATTCGCTGCTGTATTTTATTTCCAGATTATGTGTGTTAACTCGTTCTTCAATTTTCTTGCTCAATCCTTGAAGAACCGAGCCCCTGTTGTTCTTCTATCATTCCTCAGGCCTAAGCACGAAAATGATCAAGCTCTATCCTAACCGAAAATCAAAAGGTTGTTCCGTAAACCCGTAAACTAAAAACTGCATTGTGTTGTTTTTATATCTGCTTTTATCTTGTTTAAATTTGATGATATTTGTTAGTTTAAAACTCTTATGTGTTTCTTGATTGTTGTACTTTACATCCATGATTTTAGTTTTCGATTATAGTAATGTTATGCCGCCCATTTCTATGCACGAACATGGTAAGTCACAAAACCAAAAATCTGGAATTTAAGAACATAGCTACTGCCCTGTAGTTCGACTTTTATTACAGGGAGATTTTGCTAAAACTAAAAATATGTAAATGAACTATGTCGAGTTATGAACTTACTGTATAAATCTTGTACGAATTGAGCCAACGGTTTTAGAGATATGAATTTTTAAAGATAATGTTTCGAAACTACTAAACCACTGATTTTGGATGCTTATATCTTTTTATAGAAAAATGATTTTGACATAAAACCAAAGAGGGAATAATCTTCGTACAGTGGAGAGTCTAAATACAAAAAATGACACGAATTGATAAGGTATAATGAGAGATATTCGATTTTGAAAATTGGGCAGTATGCTGGAAAAATCTGGAAAAAAAACAGAGCATCATTTCAAGTTCAAAACTTCGGAGTCATTTTAACTCGACTTCGAGATGCGTTTTTCACAAACCCTTTTCTTGTCAATAAACTTGATATAGTATAGTTTATTTACCCCAAGATTTCATGTTAATTGAATTAGTCGTTTGACGAGAAATGATTGACGAACATATGCGAAAATTCATTGTTTTAAAGGATGTCCAATTCTACAAAATTACAAAATATTATCTTCGGAGCCACAATTAAATTCTGGAAAAAATATCTACGTTGATAGAAATATATTAAAAGGCTATGGAAACAAATTTTGTTGGAATATAATTAAACAGTTGTAGCTATTTTATTTTAAATTTCCGAGAAAAAAAAGGATCAAAACTGAAACAGGTGTAATCGTACCCAAATCCATAAAAAAATATTCGGCATATGTTAAATCTTTTTAAAACAGATTATTAAAATGTTTCTTAAAGATCTAAACGTCTACTTGATAGTTAAACAAATTTTCTGCAAACAACGATACTAGATCGTAGGAACAATACAAAATGCAAAACTAGAACTCTATCTATCTTAACTGACGTTTCTATTTGTTGTTATAAGTAACTTTAATTAATTGTGTATTTCATAATATATGTGCCGAATGGATGCTTTTTGATTTGTGGATTATTTGTGTGTCAAGTGTAAATACAATGTTAATATATTAATTTATTATCACTATCATTATTTGTGCTAATGAAATAAGAATAATGTTTTAAATAAAATTAAATTATAACCTACTTTAATTGCATTGTTTTATAAGTTTCTCGTATGTGATTGTTAAGTGAGGAACATGTTTAAATTAAACGTGTGTTAGTATTATTTTTATTACGACTATTATAATACATTATTTATTATTTGAGTTTTAGTGCCATTTTTGAGTATATGCAAATTAACAAATATTAAGGTTTTCAAAATGTTGTTGATTTTACAAAAGTCATTTAATTCAAATATCTATATAAACTCGAGTTAGTTATCTTATTTTATATTTTGCTTCTTTTAAATTATTAAATGAAGCATGTGTTTAAATTATATATGTGTTGCTCCATAATTTGCTATTATTTGTTGAAGCATGCCAATTAATAAATGTTAAAATGTATTTGTTTGAATTTATTATTTTGATATTACTTATCATGTGATTATAGGATTTACTCAGGAAGGAAAATTGTTAAGTAAATTAAGAAACAAGAGTTCTGATAAACAATTAAATATTTAAGAAAACGTGCTAGGCGAAGTGTGGCCCAATCGGAGCTCGGACGGACTCTTCTGTGTTACGCTTGCTAAAATCATTCAAGAAGTTTGTAGCTTTTCTTAAAAGTTAACCAGGTGGGTGTCACTACTGTATTGCCGATGTAAATGTTATATGGACTGTTGGTGTATTCTGAACTAAACTAAACAAACATCAACATATAACTAAGAATACAAGAATACAAGAATAAATTATGATATATTATTTTATGATATTGTAATCTGTGATATATTAATCACAAGGAGGAGGTGGAAGCGTTTAGGGGATTGCATGTGATAGAGTCGCTATCAGTGTCCCGTATGATTAACATACTTGAAGGAGGTGGAAGCGTTTAGGAGATTGCATGTGATAGAGTCGCTATCAGTGTCCCGTATGATTAACATACTTGAAGGGGGTGGAAGCGTTTAGGGGGTAGCATGTGGTAGAGTCGCTACCAGTGTCCCATGTGATAATTATGTGTTTATGATAAATATGATATACGATGATTTATGAAAATTATGAATAAGGATATATATATTGTGAATCCTCAGTGAATGAAAGTTCACTATTAGAAGAATTAAACTCTAGTGAATAACAAAATCACTATTCAAGAATTCATAAAGACTTACGATAAAATGTTAATATAAATTAATTTTGGCATACTGCCAATCTGTATAGCAGCGTATAGGATATCCACTGAGATTTTTATCTCACACCCCAAAACTAATATTGTCAGGTTATGATCGAGAGGGGCTGGTGTTGCAGCAGGGATGACACAGAGTTTCCCCACATTAAGATGTTATAATATTACATATATTTAAGACATATTATAATAAATGAAATGTCTTATGATAGACGATTTTATTCTTATGCCAAGTGACAACTTTCCTAAAGTTACTCGATAACCATATGTATGCTATTTTCAAGACGACTGCTACTTATCATATTCTAAGTTTTAATAAATGGGCCCACACTAATTTTATTGCAACTTATATTTGTCTTTAATTATTTCCGCTGCAAAACTCTTATTATATTGCTTGTGTTATTGTATTTTTAAAAGAAATTTTTAGGTTCGGATTTTCGGTAACTAAGTGGCGACTCGAATTTAGAGTGTTTCAGCCTCAAGGGCTGCATTCCGGATTCGGGGCGTTACAGTACTAGTATTTGATTTATAAAGATAACATTGTCACTGATCTATATTATTTACTACTATTATACATATCTATTAATTATATATTGTACTATAAATTAAAAGAAAATTATCATAATGTGAACACTTCATAAATTAATTAATTTGAGAAATATGAGAAAATATTAATTTAAACGAAGAGGGAATGAGAAACCTTACGTTGAATTCGAAACGAGATCTTCAAACTGATATTGGAGAGGAAAATCAAGGAATGACCTATTTAGAAGCTGATTTGTGGGTTAAAATTGAGAGAATGGCATGTAATATATATGGGCTATTTATTCGCAAGAATGGGGCGTGGGCTGGGCTTTCTTCCGGAGTGTTCAGAGACCGCTAAAAACGGTCTCTAAAAATAAACAACTTGATTTGATACCGATTTGAGACCACAAAAATCGGTCTCTAAACACAACCACCTGATTTGGAACCGATTTGAGACCACAAAAATCGGTCTCTAAACACAACCACCTGATTTGGAACCGATTTGGGATCGAAAAATCGGTCTCTACTGTTTAAAATCATCTATATATACAATATTAGGGATAGTGTTTTAAAGATTTGTATCTTTAAATATTATTCATATCTCTTAAAATATACATATAATCGCCAATCTGATTTGTCTCTCCCAATGATGGACAAATATTGCTCTTCTCCTAAATACGATTCCTCCATCTCGAACAAAGTCATAAAGTCAGATTCGTTGGAAGTGGAGACGATAGTGCCCAATTAATTTGATTTAGAGATCGTAGTGTTTGATTCAATTGATTTAGAGGAGATAGTGAAAGATTACACAAATTTAGATAGTGTAGTAAAAGATTCTTTTTCGGATGTGGATACTTTGTCCGAGTTTAAAGGATTCTCACCCGATCCCGACGGTAAGTGATCGATTCACATATGTATAAAACAACCTGTCGAATTTTTTTATACCAATTAAAGACTGAATTTTTAGTCTCCAATTAAAATTCAAAATCAGAATTTTAATTTCGGTTTAGAGACTGATATTCGGTGGCTAAGTGGTCTGAAAAATATAATATTAAAGATTGAACTGAAAACAGTCTCTAAACGAGCGGACAAAATTGCTAGTCAATTAAAATTTTAGGATTCAGAAATTTTGATACAAATTAAAGACTGAATTGTCGGTCTCCAAACAAAATTCAAAATCAAATTTTTAATTTCGGTTTAGAGATTAAAGACCAGATTGAAAACAGTCTCAAAACTCGAATTTTTTTCGGATCAGTCTCAAACCAGTCTCTATTTGAGACTGATTTATGTCGGTCTCAAAACTTTGGTCTCTAATTGAGGCATTTTTTGTAGTGTTGCATGTCATGTCATTACTCTGTTTATGTTTCTTTTAGAAACACTCTTTGTTGTTATTTTATCCTAGAATTTTAGTTCCTATATTTTATTTCAAATGTTATATGGATTCATGTATGATAATGTGAATAGTAATGACATTGCTATGGTTCTATGCATATTTCGTTATGTAGCTTGCTAAGAAGTATTATCCTGATGCCAATAAAAATAATCCGTCTGCAAAGAGAAAATTTCAAGAGATAAGAGATGCATACGAGGTCTGTAGACATAAGCCTTCATCTTTTATTTCACCACGAAGTCATTACATATAATTCATTGCACTGATTTTCTATGGTAATAATGTATCTGGCATTTTATTGTGGAAGGTAATTCCAACCTTTGCGAGATCCCGAAAAGAGAACCCAATATGACAGGGTAGAGCATCTTCTTCTTTTTGATGGATTTTAATAATCACCATATATAATTATTGGGAATAAAATGAGTTTTGATTATGATATCAAAACCCTCCTAAGACATGCCAAGTAGATAAGTCAATTTTAATGAACATGTTTCAGGACTGTTGGAACATGTAGACTAAGACAAGTAGAAAGTTGATGTGTTAGGCAGCTCTTAGACTAATAGATGCACTAGTTGAGGGGGAACACATGCTTACAAGTCTATTCTGTTCAAGTCCCCTCAAGGCTCAGTTTCTGGATTGACCCCAAGTCTGCTAAAGGACAAGTATGCTGATCAAAGTCAAGTCAAAATTGAACAACCTATCTGAAGATAAACTAAGTAGAATAAATCTTGAAGATCAAGTCTACTACAAGAAATGTCAAGATCAGAAGAGTTGTCCAGCAATATTGTCTCAGCACAATTGAAATAAAACAAGCTTTAAAGTTCAAGGTCAACTTTGCTGAAGAGGTCAAGTCTACCTTTCCAAGACATATATGCTCAAAGAACTATTCTAAGAAGTCATGGAAAGAGAAAGAGCCAAGTCATCTGAAGAGCTAAAGAGCCAACACTGCTCATGAGAAAACTCTACTGAAACTGATAAGTAGAGTTTCCCAAACTATAAGGAATGTTGTCCTTATCTCAGGATCATTGATAAGAAGAGATGTCCATGTTTGACTAAGTGAATCTTGAAGTCAGACATTGGGAAAAGTGCTGCAGAATGAAGACAAAGTGGTTACAGCAGTTTATTTCCCAAGTTAAGGACATGTCACTATCAGAATATGTCTTCCAGTTTGAAGATTTCAAGGAAGACATTTATAGACATTTGAGGCTGCCTCTCCAACGGGCAAATCCTCAAATTTGTCTATAAATACAAAAGTGTGAAGACTATTTTAAGTATCCAATCTACTGAATCCAACTACAACTACTCTGAAACTTCAAAGTCCTCAAAAGACATTCTTAGTCTTCAAACACTTCATCTAAGCTGAACCCCATTGTATAATTCATACAAAGCTTAGAGAGATATCATATCCTTATACACTGAACCTCATTGTAAAGGATATCTCATTAGTTGGAACCTTACTTCAACCCTTATACCTTTCAAGTGAGAAAGTTAGAAGGTTGTAGTAGTAGAAGTCGAAGGAGCTGACTGTTGAGAGAAGAACAGTTCAGAAAGGGTACTAGGACTCTTGACATCCTAGGGATCAAAGCACCAAGGAGTGGTGTGGTTGATCAAGTGCACCTTGGCACTATAAAACAAGTTAATTCCAAGAGTGAAGGAATTATCCTGTTAAATCAGGGAAAGTGGATGTAGGAGCTTGAGTCTCTGAACCACTATAAATTCTTGTGTTGATTTACATTCAAAGTACTTTGCATACATTCAACACTGCACACAAACTAGACTTTCAAAGATACATATCACAAACTGTGCAAAACAAGATTTGGACAAGTTCCCTGAACTGGATAAACTGTTAAGGTGATTTCAGAATTAAAAGGAGTTTAAACTAAAGGGCCAACCACTAATTCCGCACATATAACTCACTTAGATAGTTATTCAGCTAAGTACTCAATAGTGCTTAGTAGTTTGATTATCTTAGAAGAGTTAATCATATCATCAGAGTTGTCCAGGACAACCTTGCTGAAGACTGGTTTGATCAAGTTTGAAAAGAAATTGCATACAAGTGTATTCCCCCCCCCCCCATACACTTGTTATATACTCCTTTCAGGACCAACAAGTGGTATCAGAGCAGGGGTTCAAAGACCACTGCTTCTGAAAATCCATCTTGATTTTCAAAATCACATATTTAGTGTGGTCACTAAAACCTATCATATTTGTATCTAACCTATCTTGTTTTGAGGTATGGCCAACAACAATGCTGCTATTCCATCTCCTGCTATTCCATCTCAACAGAAGGAAGCCAGCTGAGGAATCTTCCTTACCAACCAAATGAGTGGTATTCAATGCCAAAACTGCTGAACCAGAAATGTAGTCCACTCCAAGATCATCAAAGTCAGTCTCTAAGGGTGAAATGAATGAATAAATGGCCCTCATGGCTAGGAGGTTTGACAAACTCAACTCAAGGTTTGGTAGATACAAGTAGTTCTACCAAGATAACAAATTCAGGAGAAGGTACAACTCTCCTGAAACACAGGCTGAGGACAAGAAGCCTGAAGAGAACAGATCAGAGGACAAGTACTCTGAATGGATAAAGTCCAACAGAGCTGAACCCTCCTTGTTGGTCCCAAAGTTGAGTTAATAATATTGAGTAAGCTAGTGAAAATGTCTAGAGGGGAGGGGTGAATAGACTTTTCAAAAATCTTTCAATATATCAGAATACACAATGCGGAATAATCAGATTACTAATGAGCCCAATCAAATTTATACTCAACTTTTATCTTGATCTTTATCTTTGTTAATTCTACTGTTCTTAGTTAAACAGATATCAAACAGATATTAAACAGAATAGTAAACAACACAGAATTTTATAGTGGTTCGACAAATGTCTACATCCACTCTCACAATCCCAGTTGTGAAGTTTTATTACTCTTCTTGAGCTTCTTGTGGCTTAAAGTCCCAAGATTAAGACTTTGATCTTTTCGATTATACCTCCAGGTATATCTTCGATCTACTAGTAATTCTACAAGTAACTAGCACACTTGTTTTACACAATACAAACTTAAACTTGAAAAGTAAAACTTCTCTTTGAATAGCCTTTGATTCTTCTCTTCAATTCAGTGGCTTCTTCTTCTTCTTTAATCTCCTTCAACTCTGTGAGTTCTTGCTTGTAGACTTGCTCTTGAATTCTCTAAGATCAGTAATTGCTTCAGTAGTCTTTAGCAGTAGGAGATCATACAGTATTTATAGAATTTAGTATGACAGTTAGCAGTTTGTGAACTAACTCTCAACTAACTCTAAAACTGTTTTTGTAACTTCTTCTTGTAACCGACTTTGTAACTTCCTTCTTATTCCAAGTCAGCATTTCTTCAAATAAATCTTCAGTTACTCTTTAAATAAGCTTTCCAAACTTATTCTTCAAATTCACTAAATCAGCACAGTAACTTACTGTTCTGATTTTTACTCTTCGGATTTTACTCTGCTGATTTTTACTCTTCTGATTCAATCAGCACAGTAACTTAAAACTTTTCAAAACTTCTCCAGATTTCTTCTAAGCTCTTCTTCAACTCTTCTTTGAAGTCTTCTTATTCTGGAGTAGTCCTCTGAGTCTTCATTAGTCTTCTGATCTTCTTCTAATCTATTCCTAATCTAGTGTTCTGATTTTACTGTTCTGAACTTTACAATGCTGAATACAACAAAATACAACTTTACATATATAAAACCTATCTATACATCAACTGAACTATATACAGATGAGTATATCTAAGTCCTATACTATAAGCTGTCTATACAATACAAAACATCAGCTTAGTTCCTAGTATTCATATATCAGATCAGTAACCAATAAGATCAGTAACTCATAAGATCAGTAACTCATGTAAGTTCAATAACTTCCATATAAGATCAGTAAATATCTAAGATCAGTAAACATATAAGATCAGTAACTTACATATAAGATCAGTAAGCATATCAGATCAGTAAGTACATCAGATCAGTAACTCAGATTTCAAATATATCATATAAGATCACTAAAATTATTCTCAGTTTCCATACTAAGATCAGTAATCTTATTTCACATGACTCAGTTAAGATCAGTAATTTTACTCTAAATATTACTCAATAAGATCAGTAAACTTACTTCAGTTAGCATTAAGATCAGTAATCTCAATTTTAAGTTTCTCATCAGATTAGTAAGCTTATATTCAGATGACTTAGTTAAGATGACTTAGAACCACATATATCACTAACTTTAAGTTGCTTTTGGCCATCAAAACATACTTTCATCAACTAGAACATTGTTTATAGGATTCATATCCCAACACTCCTCATCTAGAGGAAGAGATGATCCAAAGAAAGATGAGGATGAAGATATGTGCTACAACTGCAAGAAGAAATGGCACTTCTAGTATGATTGCCCTGAACTCAACTCTAAGGAAAGAAGAGAGAGGCAAGCCAAAAGAGATAGAAAGTTCACCAACAGAAAAGCCATGATGGCTGGTGAAGGATCTGATAGTGCTGAAAGCTTCAACTCTTCTGATGGACTATTCTCAAACAATGATGATGATGATGATGTGTGCAATATGGCCATTGAGGATGATGAGGTATCCTCCACTTCTAGTTCACCATCATTCTTATCACAAAACACTAGTGAAGTTAACTTAAAACTTTCTTTTGGAAAGTTGATGGAAGATTTCACTAGGTTACAAGAATTTCATGACAATTGTGTGAGAGAAAATGAAAGACTTTCAATTGAGCTTTCAAAACCTGCTGAGACAGTAGTTGATATCAAATCTACTGAATTATATCAACAAATCTTGAGAGAGCTTGAGGAAGCAAATCTCATGATAGTTGACCAACAAAGACAGATTGATGATCAACTGCTCTCTCAGAAGAGAAAAGATTTTGAACTAAAAATTCTTCAAGCAAAATTTGAAAACCTCTCGCATGAGTATAATATTCTTAAATTAAGTGAAGAGAGCTTGAAATTAAAGATGTCTGCTTTGAACAAATCCTCTAGGGCAATAGAGGAAATTCAAAGTTACCAAAGACCTATAGCTCAAAGAAGTGGATTAGGTTTTGATCCATTTGAATCATCACCTTGTCTTAGTGTTGCTTCTACAAGTAACACTAAGAAAATCTTTGTTAAATCAGTGGCACAACAAGTTGAAAATGAATTAATTCAGCCACTGAACAAAGGGAAGGGCAAAATGAATGAGATGCCCACTCAAGTGCTTTAGGAAACTAGGCCCAAACCTGTCGAAAAGGCAAAGTACCTGAACACAAGAGGAATGTTGGTCAGCAGAGTAGACCCAATGGTAGGGCAGCTCTCCTGAACAATGTTCAGAGGAGTTATCCAAGGTTTAATCAGCCTAGGCCAACTCTACTGAGGAAGCCTCAGCTGAACAGACCTCAGGACAACTATCCTCAAAGGCAGAATAAAATGAGACAACCAAAACCCTTCATGCCAAAGGGTAATGGTCATAAGTATGCCTTCCCTCAAAGATTTCCTCAAATAGCAAAAAGAACTCATAAGTTCAGGAGATTTGACAACTCTCCTGAAACTTACAGAGTCAACACTTTCACACACACTTTTCCAAAGGCATTTAAGGGGAAGACAATGTATGTTGATGCTAAAGGAAATCAACTTAGCCACCTTGAATCAATCAGGGTAATTAGGCAAGTCTGGGTTCCTAAAGGTACAACTAATCTCTCAGGACCCAAAATTCAAAGGGTACCTAAAGCTTGCTAATTGCAGGTACCTAAGGGCCACAAGAAGATGAGGAGCATGAACAAAAAGTCAGCATGGTACCTTGACAGTGGTTGCTCAAGGCACATGACTGGAAACAAAGAACTCCTCACTGACTTCACTGAAAAAGAAGGCCCAAATGTCACATTTGGAGACAGCTCACAAGCAACAACAAAAGGTTATGGTACCTTGATAATTGGTAATATCAAGGTATCCAATGTATCTTATGTGGCTGGTCTCAAATACAATTTGCTAAGCATAAGTCAGTTTTGTGATAAAGGCTTTAATGTTGAGTTCTCAAGTGGAAAATGTTTAATTAAAGATAGAACTCAACAAACTCTACTGACTGGAACTAGAAAGGGAAATGTGTATTTTGCTGACTGGGACAAGTCTACTGATGCTGCATGTTTCATTGCTAAGAGATCTAATGAACAAAGTTGGTTATGGCATAAAAGGCTAAACCACCTGAACTTTAAATCAATGAACAAACTTGCTAGAAATGCATTAGTTAAAGGACTACCTAATGATGTTTTCATTAAAGAGCATGTTTGTAAACCATGCCAAGAAGGAAAACAGATTAAAGCCTCATTCAAGGGAAAACCAGTCATCTCTACTGAAAGGGTACTTGAACTTTTACACATGGACGTATTTGGACCAATTACCCCTGCAAGCATAAATGGTAGGAAATACACATTGGTTGTAGTAGATGACTTCTCTAGGTTCACATGGGTAGTATTTCTCCTTAATAAGAAGGAAACACAAGTCAAACTCCCTGAACTACTAAAGAGACTGTCAAATCAAAAGAGCCTTAACATAATCAAGATAAGATCTAATAAAGGCACTGAGTTCATAAATTCATACATCAATGAGTATTGTACACAAAATGGTATAGCCCATGAAACTTCAGCAGCTAGAACTCCTCAGAAGAATGGAGTTGTAGAAAGAAGGAATAGAACCCTAAAAGAAGCTGCTAGAACTTTAATTGCTGATTCAAACTTACCTAAGAGGCTTTGGGCTGAAGCCATAAATACTGCCTGTTATACTCAGAACAGATGTTTAATCACTAAGGGTCAAGGTAAAACCCCCTATGAACTCTGGAAAGGAAGAATGCCTAAAGCTCATTTCTTGGTTCTCTAAGAAGCAGAACACAATAGCTACCTCCACCACTGAAGTTGAATATGTTGCAGCTGGAAGTTGTTGTGCTCAGATCCTTTGGTTGAGACAACAACTAAGAGACTACAATGTCAATTCTACTGAAGTGCCAATCTTCTGTGACAACAACACTGCGATTGCAATATCTCAGAATCCAGTCTTACACACTAGATGCAAGCATGTGGACATCAAGCATCACTTCATTAGAGACCATGTGGAGAAGAAGGACATCAAGCTAGTAAAAATCCACACAGATCATCAAAATGCTGATATTTTGACAAAACCACTTGCAGAGGCAAGATTCTTGGAATTATCAGCAGAGTTGGGACTTCTTGATCCAGGGAAGTTGGACAAGTGAGTCCAAAGGAGTTTATCAATCAAGGGGGAACTGAAATCAAAGTTCAGCAGACTTGGTCAAGTCTACTGACACTCAGAAGAAATGACCTCAATTGTTCAGGACACTTGTCCATTGAAACTCAGGACAATTGTCCACATCACTTCAGGACACTTGTCCATGTAGGGTCAGATAAGTTGTCTTGGCTATCAAACCAAATCTTGGTTTGATAAACACCTATTTTGGGTAATCATTGCCTATTTCAATAACTGTCCCATTCCTTTTAAAGATATCACCTTTTCAAGGATTCAATTTGTCCCTTACCCAAAAAGTCGCTTTCAATGCATTAAATGCCAAGATTTAACTCTTGTTTGCATTAAAAAATTTGAGACATGATCTACCTTGATAACCCCCCAGCTTTAAAAAAACATTAAACTTCTTTCCACGTTTTGAATTAAACAGTTTTTCACTGTTTCATAGGTTATTGACCGTTGGATCAAAACAGGCCAACTCCCCTGAAATTGATCTTGGCCGTCCAAACTTGATTTCCTCATTTGTAAACCGTTGAATTGCCTTAAGACTCACCTACTCATTGACATACATTCCTTTTGGAATATTCACAAGTCTTAAGAAGCCATACAACAATTCATTCTTCCCCACGCATTCAAAGTCTCTTGAAACCCTAGATTTTCTTACTCTCAAAACCTCTCTCAAAACTCACTATTCTTCAATGGTTCCCAAAGCTAGATCTGAAATGGTTGTTGATTTCTCAAACAAGGATCTTGACATTGATTTTGGCTATCTTAGCCACAGAAACAACCTAATCTTTGAGCATATCATCTCCTTTGAGTGTGATGATCCAGAGGTTACTCCAACCTTGAGATGGTTAAGAAGGGCTGGCCTTCAAAAGTTTATGCATGAGAAGCCAGACTCTTGCCTAGAGACATACATGGCTGAATTCTTTGCCTTTCTAAAATGGAGAGGAAAGCCAGAAGATGGAGAGGTCACCACAAGACTTTCTTACAGGGCTGAAGGAGAAGAAGAAGAAAGATTTCACAGGGTGAAATTTTCTGAAGAGGATGTAGATGCTGCCTTTGGATTGCCCTCTGAAGGGAGGAATCCAGAATTCTATGGCAATGGGCATGAGCAAGAAATTGCTCAAGATTGGCTCCTTGTTCCAGGACCAATCTCCTCTACCCAGCACAAGAGGACTCTCAAGCTCAAGTTTCTCAATCTATTTGAGGTAATTACAAAGAGCCTCATGAGCAAAACTGGCAGTTTGGAGCAAGTAAGTGCTCCAAGGATAAGGATCATGGCTGCAGTGATTGATGCCAGTGATAAGGGCATTAAGTTTGATTGGAGGACCTTCATCTTGTCTGAGATGATGAAGGAAAAGGCAAAGTTCAAAGTGAAAGCCTACAACAAGGTTGTATTGGAGAGCAAGCTCAAGTACTGCACAAGGGCAAGCCTGCTGATTGAGAAGTTAGCTCATTATTCTGAGATGCAAACCTTTGCCAAGCCCCTCCCTGCCCAGAAAATTTTATTCAGAAAGCTGAGCAAGAAGACTGAACAAAGGAGACTGCAACTGGCCAAACCTGCTGAAGAGGTTGAGGAGAAGCCCCAAATGAAGAAAAGAACAAAGGCCAGGGCTATCAAAACCAAGAAAGTGTCTCAAATTCAATTAGAAGAAGCCTCAGGAGCATCAATTGAAGTTGATGAAGTGGCAGAAGAGGGAGTGCAAGTGCCTTCTGACCACTTAGAAGAGTTGAGGCAAAGATATAATGAGACAAGGCAAAAGAAAAAGGGTGATAAAAGGCCCAGGGAAGTTGTCCCTGAGAGGAAAGAGGAAGGAAGTGGGAGCAGTAGGACAAGTAAGAGAAGAGCCAAGCCCACTGACAAGATTTTGAAACTTCAGGAGGAAAGGTCACTCCAAGTAGCTCTAAGGGAGAGCAGGGCAGAAAGCAGGACAAAATCTAAGTCCAGGACCAACTCTTCTAGTTCTGGAATCCCAGAGTCCAAAGTCCCTGAAGAAGCCAACCTCCCTGAAACCCAAAATCCTGAACCCAACTCTCCTGAAACCAATGTTACCCCTCATAACCAACCCATTACCCCTGTTAATCTTACTAAGAGGTATTCTCCAGAAGGGAGTGCACAGAGGAGTGAAATAGATGTGCTAGCTGATGTAGCAGTAGATGAGACAAGACTACAATCTCCTCTTGATTCTTCTATGCTCAACTACTCAAAACTATTAGAAGCTGCACTTCATGAGCCAACCCCCCTTAGCAAAGCCCCTTCAGATCCATTGCTCTCAAAAGCAACTGAAGTACCTTCTATTGAGCTCAACCCTTCTGAAGCCAACCCCCCTGAACTCAATTTGCCTGAAGCTGCAATTCCTGAAACCAGAGCCAACTCCCCTATAGCCCAAAGTTCTCAGTCTAATGAGGATGAGGAGGAGTATACTTATGAAAGTATGCTCAGAGGTGGAGCAAGGGCTACTGTGGACAGCCTATATCCACAAATTGCAGAATTCCCAAGACTCCAAACCATGTTCCATGATTTGAGGATGTTAGTGGAAGTGAAAGATAAGTCTATTATGGAAATTGCACTGGTCATTCTTTACAAAGGTGAAAATTGGTGGCAAATTAAAGAGGGCAGATTACTCCACCTTGCTGGAGTAAACAAGACAAGGTTCCTCACTGATGAGGAAGTATTTGCCAAATTGGTTGCTGTCAAGATTGCTGAAGAAAAAGAGAGACTAGCTAAAGGGATCAAGCACCCTGATAGCAGCTCTAGTGATGATGGGAAAGATGACCCTTCAAACCCCTCCAAGCCTTCTGAAGATAACCCTCCTGAACCCTCCCAGACCAACCTCCCTGAACCTCCCCAACTCAACCCTTCTGAATCCAGCAAGTTTTCAACTCCCCTTGTTACTTATCATAGAAAAGGCTTTGTATCTTCAGAGGTGTTGACCAGAGCTGATGACACAGCCAAGGACACATCTGCCAATGAAGGTTCTTCTGAACCCAAGGCACAGCTTACAGATGTGGAGCCTCCTATCCTAGAAGCTGGTTTGGTTAAGGCCTATTCAGTGTCAAGAGAGTTGGACACTGATCAACCCTTAATCATTCAGGATGACTCAGTGGCTGCTGAGAAAAGCACTGTGATCTCCCAACAACTGCCTCCTTTGAACCATGTTGAGGGTGAAGGTGCTGCAGGTTTAGGTGAAGGAGTTGAAAAGGAGAATATATATGAAAAACCAGAGGGAGTTTTGGATGATAGAGAGGTAGTAATCACTAAGATTGTGAGTGTACTACCATATGAGGGTGGAATAAGTGAGGAAGGACAGGTTATTCTTGAAGTCAAATCTGAACTTCAGGAATCCCTTGATGAAAGGAGGCCTGTTCCTTTGTGTGAGGATATTATTTATGAAGGGAGACAAAAAGTAGTTGAAAATGAGAAGAAGGCTGCTGATGTATCAGAGTCTTATGCAAAAAATACTGAGGGTGATGAGTGTTTATTCACTAACCCATTTGACTTGTCTGATATTGCAGGAATTTCCTTTGATCAATTTTTTGCAGATGAACTACTCACTGATGTACCTATCCAAGTGGATTCCAGTTCAGCCCAAGCAATCCTTGGTGAACATTCAGCAAAACTGGACTTCTTGGCTCATCAAGTCCAAACTGCCTATGCTGAAACTTCAGACACCTTGGATGAGCAAGGAAGAACATTGGCTTCAGTAGAAATGAGACTGAGTGGCTCAGAGGATGTGGTGTTGCCCACAATTGAAGCCAGGATTAGTGGAGTAGAGTCAGGATTGCAAATTATCTTTGCAGAAGTTCAGAAAGCAAAGACAAGCATGGAATCAATTTCCAAGGAAGTCAAGAAAGAACAAAAGCTGCTCAGAGACAATCACAATACCAATGTCAAAGCACTTAGGCTGACTGTCAAGCAGGCCCTTGGAAAGAAAACTACCTTACAAAAGAAGAGAGCTGAAGAGTTAAGGCTGGTAATGGTGAAAGCTGCCTCAGAAAAGTTTTCTCAAGAAGTGATGGCCAACATTGTTGAAAGTGTTGTGACAAATATTACTAAGTTCCTAAAGGCCCAACTTGATGCATCTATGAAAGCAACCATGGAAGAGGTTGTTGAGCAAAAGATGAAGCTTGTTCTAGCTTTCCTTAGCTTGAGCAGTGACAGGATGCAGAACATACATGATGAAAATGTATATCTGCTAGAAGAGATGAAATCACTGAACCTAGCCCAATCCTTGATGGTAACAACCATGACTGAGCTCAAACCTCAGTGTTTTGATGCTGCCAAAAAGGGGGAAAGAGAAAGAGCAAGGGCTAAAGGTGCCTTGGTTATTGGTGGTTCAGACAAGGGCAAGGAAAAGGCTGCTGAAGATAATGGCAAGAAGCAAGCAGTTCTGAACTTAGAAGATCTTGATGAAGAAGATCAGTTAGATATAGCATTGAAGAATTTAATGGCTTCAGCACAAGAAGAAAAGGCAAGGCTTCAGCAGAGGCCAGGAGGAGAAGCTTCTGGAATGGACAAATCCACTGAAGGAGTCTAAACAAGGGGCCAAATCAAGAAAGCAAAAGGAAACAAAAGGAAAGTTGTTGAAACTTTTACAGATTTTCATAACAGTCTTGATTTGCCACTTGAATTCAGGATTGAGGAAGAAGAGCCTACCTCCAAGAAGAGCACAACTACTGAAAAGGTCAAAACTGCTGAAGTGACCAAGACTGCTGAAAAGGCAAAGTCTTCTGAAACTGACAAGTCTGCTGAGACCAAGTCCACTGAAGGTGCCAAAGCTGCTGAGAACATTGAAGAGCTGTATGATGAAGGCTTTGGACCCAACCAAAGAAGAAGACAATTGTGCTGTTAAATGATCCCTCAAAGCTGTTTCAAGGAGGGTATGGCAAAGACCCTGAAACACAACATAAGTTGGTCATGATGAGGGCCCAAGAAAAGATGGATCTGATAGAAGAAGCTAACAGAGCAAGAGACAAGAGAAGACCTTATTTTCAAAAACCAAGAAGAAGAAGATCTACATACATCAAGTTAAAGCCACAGCTACTGATCCCCATGGACACCAAATATCCACACTTGGATAAATGGGTGCCAATACAGCTGAATGATACATGGGAAGAGGCAAAGAGGGAGTTTGTCTATGACTACTATGTCATTGACAGATGGAATGGAAAAGATGTCAACTCCTCTTTTACTGAGTTCAAGATTGAGTACTACAGGGAATTATATCAACAATTGCTTTCAGCTGCTGACATTGCAAGGATTGAATTCACTGCCCCTAAGCCAATCATCTAGATGCCTCCAAAGCTGGATGGATGGATTGAGCAGTCAAGAATCTTCCAAGAGTTCTTTGAGATCCTAAAGTTGAACAAGATGGAACTTGGACCTAAGGGCACTAACCAAGAGGCCATGGAGTTAAAAAAGAGAGTGTGGGCACAATATGGGATGGTGCCACCTCCTGAAGATAATCTCTGAATTGGCTAAGTCCTCTTGACCCCTTTTCTGCTGATCTGAATATCTTGACTGCTGACTTGTTGAATTGGTCATCTATGCTGAAATTGCTCAAGACTGCTGATATGTTTTGCTCTGATGACTTTTTGCTCTGATACTTAAAGACTATTGCTCTGATAGAATATCTTGTTAAGTATTGCTCTGATCATGTAATTTAGTCATTTTATGTTCTGATGTAATGTTCATGTTCTGATATGTTTGTTCAACTATCAACATGCCTGTAATGATCTCTTATTTGAATGATAGTTTAATACATTTTGAATCAACATTACTGAATTTTAACTTGTCTGCTTTATTAACCTATATGCAAATGAAAACAGAAAATACACTAACACATTTTCTTTCAGGGAACTTGACCTCAGTCACCTTCACTGAAGTAGAATGTAATAAGTGTAATCAAGCACCTTTGCATAGATTGTATAGGTTTTGGCATCATCAAAAAGGGGGAAATTTTTGGGAATAAAATGAGTTTTGATTATGATACCAAAACCCCCCTAAGACATGCCAAGTAGATAAGTCAATTTTAATGAACATGTTTCAGGACTGTTGGAACATGTAGACTAAGACAAGTAGAAAGCTGATGTGTTAGGCAGCTCTTAGACTAATAGATGCACTAGTTGAGGGGGAACACATGCTTACAAGTCTATTCTGTTCAAGTCCCCTCAAGGCTCAGTTTCTGGATTGACCCTAAGTCTGCTGAAGGACAAGTATGCTGATCAAAGTCAAGTCAAAATTGAACAACCTATCATAAGATAAACTAAGTAGAATAAATCTTGAAGATCAAGTCTACTACAAGAAATGTCAAGATCAGAAGAGTTGTCCAGCAATATTGTCTCAGCACAATTGAAATAAAACAAGCTTTGAAGTTCAAGGTCAACTTTGCTGAAGAGGTCAAGTCCACCTTTCCAAGACATATATGCTCAGAGAACTATTCTAAGAAGTCATGGAAAGAGAAAGAGCCAAGTCATCTGAAGAGCTAAAGAGCCAACACTGCTGATGAGAAAACTCTACTGAAACTGATAAGTAGAGTTGCCCAAACGATAAGGAATGTTGTCCTTATCTCAGGATCATTGATAAGAAGAGATGTCCATGTTTGACCAAGTGAATCTTGAAGTCAGACATTGGGAAAAGTGCTGCAGAATGAAGACAAAGTGGTTACAGTCGTTTATTTCCCAAGTTAAGGACATGTCACTATCAGAATCTGTCTTCCAGTTTGAAGATTTCAAGGAAGACATTTATAGACATTTGAGGCTGCCTGTCCAACGGGCAAATCCTAAAATTTGTCTATAAATACAGAAGTGTGAAGACCATTTGAAGTATCCAATCTACTGAATCCAACTACAACTACTCTGAAACTTCAAAGTCCTCAAAAGACATTCTTAGTCTTCAAACACTTCATCTAAGCTGAACCCCATTGTATAATTCATACAAAGCTTAGAGAGATATCCTATCCTTATACACTGAACCTCATTGTAAAGGATATCTCATTAGTTGGAACCTTACTTCAACCCTTATACCTTTCAAGTGAGAAAGTTAGAAGGTTGTAGTAGTAGAAGTGGAAGGAGCTGACTGTTGAGAGAAGAACAGTTCAGTTCTGAGTTGAGAAAAGGGTACTAGGACTCTTGACATCCTAGGGATCAAGGCACCAAGGAGTGGTGTGGTTGATCAAGTGCACCTTGGCACTATAAAACAAGTTAATTCCAAGAGTGAAGGAATTATCCTGTTAAATCAAGGAAAGTGGATGTAGGAGCTTGAGTCTCTGAACCACTGTAAATTCTTGTGTTGATTTACATTCAAAGTACTTTGCATACATTCAACACTGCACACAAACTGGACTTTCAAAGATACATATCACAAACTGTGCAAAACAAGATTTGGACAAGTTCCCTGAACTGGATAAACTTTTAAGGTGATTTCAGAATTAAAAGGAGTTTAAACTAAAGGGCCAACCACTAATTCCGCACATATAACTCACTTAGATAGTTATTCAACTAAGTACTCAATAGTGCTTAGTAGTTTGATTATCTTAGAAGAGTTAATCATATCAGCAGAGTTGTCCAGGACAACCTTGCTGAAGACTGGTTTGATCAAGTTTGAAAAGAAATTGCATACAAGTGTATTCCCCTCCCCCCATACACTTGTTATATACTCCTTTCAGGACCAACAATAATGTATATAGTTTTTTTGGTTGCTTCTCTGCATATCCATGTTTCATATTGCTTAAGTCAAGTTAAATTTTGTTGCTATTTTGGTTACTTGAATAAATGTAGAATGATTTTTAACAGATGGAACGGAACTCCACGAGGGCACAAAATGCAAAAGGTTCTAACACCGAATATCACTTCTCGGGTTCCTTTCACGTACAAAACTAATAGATAGAAATATGTAAATATTTTATATATCTTGTATATATGGTAGGCGTAAATTTACTCCTTGATGATAGCCTAGATTAGAGGGATTTCATATGTATATCATTGACATTTGTGGAATGAGAAAGGCAGGGAATTATATTCTTACACGGTATCACGAGTCTAGGGTTTTTTTCTCCGCTGCGCCCTAGCCGTTTCTCCATCTCCTTCTGCTCTTTCTTTCCTCTTCTGCCATGGCAACCAACACCACCAAATCTAATTTCCATCCGGCACTTGTAGTGTCAAATATCAAGAATCACATATCCATTATTCTTGAGATGTAAAACGTTCAATATGCCACTTGGGCTGAACTGTTTAAGATCCATGCTCGATCTCATCGTGTTTTGCATCACATCATCCCTTCTGACCCCCCTACTCCGGCCCCCACCACCACTGAGGACAAGGAGATGTGGCTGACTCTCGATGCCACTGTCCTTCAATGGATTTATGCAACAGTCTCCACAGATCTACTCCATACGATTCATGAACCAGACTCGACTACATTGATCGCGTGGCAACGGTTGTGAGATATTTTTCAAGATAATAAGAATTCTCGGGCTATGACTCTTGAGCAAGAATTCTCAAATACTGTTATGGAGAATTTTCCCACTGCTTCTGCTTATTGCCAACATCTAAAAACATTGTCAGATCAACTCAAGAATGTTGGGGCCCCTGTTTCTAGTGATCGTCTAGTATTGCAAATGGTGGCAGGACTCACGGATGCCTACACTAGTGTCGGAACGCTACTTCGCCAAAGTGATCCGCTCCCGAAGTTTTACCAGGCCCGTTCAATGTTAGTTTTAGAGGAAGCGGGCCTTGCGAAAAGAGTTGTGTCTGGGGCTGCAATGGTCGCATCCGCTACTCCTCCCTCATCCGATGGGTCCTTCCAGCCACGGCAGCCTAGGCCGAAGAAATCTCAAAAGAAGAAGAGTCCCAAGGGTGGCAGGGGATTTGCTCCTTCCCCTACGTATGACCGTCCTCCCTGGTCTCCATAGTGGCCGAGTGCATCGCAGGCTTGGCCTTGGCAGTAGCAATGGCCGTCTCCACCTTGCCCGTATCCGAATTCCCATTGGTCTCGTCCTCCGTCTGGGATGCGTCCGCCCCTGCCTCAAAGCACTGGCCTCCTTGGCCCCCGCCCACAGGCATTTTCGGCCCAAGCTTCTCCGACCCCAACCGACATTAAGGCTGCTATGTACACTCTTGGTTTAGCTCAACCAGATCCCACTTGGTACATGGATACAGGGGCTAACTCACATATGACGTCGAATAAAGGTACTCTCTCGTCTTATTTAAATTCGAGCAGTAATCATAGTATTCTTGTTGGTAATGGTCAATCTATTCCGGTTTCGGGTATTAGGCATGCTACGTTACCCCCTCCCCATCCCCCTTTTACCTTACAAAATATTCTTCATGCTCCTGGGATTGTTAAAAATTTAGTGTATGTTCGAAAATTTACTACGGATAACTCTGTTTCAATTGAATTTGATCCTTTTGGGTTTTCTGTTAAGGATTTTCGGACGGGGACGCGTCTAATGAGGTGTGAGAGTCGGGGGGCGCTATATCCTATCAATCCTTTTAGGCCACACTCATCGTCTGCTTTTGCTGCCATTTCTCCGTCTATATGGCATGACCATTTAGGTCATCCGGGTGTTTCTGTTTTTAATTCTCTTAGACAGAATAATTTTATTACTTGTAATAAACCCACTATTGATCGTGTGTGTGCTTCTTGTTCTGTTGGAAAACATATCCGTTTACCGTTTGTTATGTCTACTACCACATCATTGTTGCCATTTGATATCATACATTGTGATTTGTGGACGTCTCCTGTGTTAAGTGCAATGGGGCATCGCTATTATGTCTTGTTTCTTGATGATTATTCTAATTTCCTATGGACGTATCCAATCTCCCATAAATCCCAGGTGTTTTCTGTCTTTTCGTGCATTAATTCGTACCCAATTCGAAAGAGACATTAAAGCTTTTCAATGCGATAATGGGCGGGAGTTTGATAATAAATCATTTTTGGATTTCAGTTTAGAACATGGGATGCTTTTTCGTTTCTCTTGCCCTCATACTTCCCCTCAAAATGGTAAAGTTGAACGACAATTTCGCACTATAAATAACATGATTCGTACTCTTCTTGCGCATTCGAAAGTACCTTGGTCCTTTTGGCATCATGCGCTCCTCATGGCTATATATCTTCTAAATATCCTTCCTCGCAAACACATGTCTTTTGCTACCCCTCTCAAATACCTCTACCACAAGGACCCATCATATACTCACCTACGTGTATTTGGGTGTTTGTGTTACCCGTTATTCCCATCCACCACTATCCATAAACTTCAACCACGCTCGGCTCCGTGTGTTTTTTTGGGGTATCCACTGAATCATAGGGGTTATAAGTGTTTTGATATGGTCACAAAGAAAATAATTATTTGTCGCCATGTAATATTTGATGAATCCATGTTCCCATTTGCGGAAATCCTTCCTCATCCCACTTCTACCTTAGATTCGTCCGATGATTCGCCTTCTCCATATATCGCCCATCATCTCTCCCAAACCGACCCACCTCTCCCACCCGTGCCTATCCAAGTTGAGTCGGGTACGTCAGGTCCTACTCCAAATCTGGAGGTGTTACCTCCCCTCTCCCTTCGCCCGGTGACTCGGAGTCAACGGGGTATTATTTGGCCTAAGCGCCATTTTAATCTCCTATCTACCACCTCAAAATCTCCCATTCCTAAAAATCCAGTAGCTGCCTTAAAAGACCCGAATTGGAAATTGGCTATGTGTGATGAATATAATGCTCTTATTTCAAATAAGACGTGGGAGTTGGTTCCCCGTCCTATTGGTGTGAATATTATTCGTTCAATGTGGATTTTTAATCATAAAGAACGTGCTGACGGTTCTTTTGAGAGGCATAAGGCCCGTCTTGTAGGTGATGGAAAAACTCAACAGGTTGGCATTGATTGTGGGGAGACGTTTAGTCTGGTTGTAAAGCCTGCGACCATCTGGGTTGTCTTGAGCTTGGCATTATCGAAGACGTGGTCCATCCACCAACTTGATGTAAAAAATGCCTTCCTTCATGGTACTCTTTCAGACACGGTGTACATGTATCAACCCCTTGGTTTTCGAGACTCCAACTACCTAGATCATGTGTGCCTTTTGAAGAAATCTTTGTACGGATTGAAACAGGCTCCTAGGGTATGGAACACTAGATTTTCAGATTTTGTGTTTATTCTTGGGTTTGTAAGAAGTAAGTCGGATCACTCATTATTTGTCTATCGCTAGGATAACTAAGTGGCTTACTTACTTCTCTACGTGGATGATATAATCTTAACGGCGTCGTCGGACACACTTCGTCATTATGTTATTTCCCAACTCAGTTCAGAGTTTGCTATGAAGGACATGGGGACGCTGCATTATTTTTTGGGCATTGAAGTTTCATCTCACGCTAGGGGTTTGTTCTTGTCCCAGCGAAAGTATGCCACTAAAGTGATAGATCGCGCCGGTCTCTCCACATGCAAGCCTTCGGCAACTCCTGTTGACACCAAACCTAAACTTGGGGGTTCCGAGAGACCACCGATTTCAAATCCCACGTTGTACAGGAGTCTTGCTGGGGCGTTACAGTACTTGACGTTCACTAGGCCCAACATCGTGTTCAACAGGTTTATCTATTCATGCATCATCCGCGAGAGGTGCACATGGCTGCAGTTAAACGGATCCTACGATACATTCAGTGGACTCTTAACTTCGGCCTTCATCTATATTCGTCGTCTGTCACCTCGCTTGTGGCATATACGGACGCTGACTGGGGTGGATGTCCAGATACTCGGCGCTCGACGTCCGGCTATTGTGTATTTTTGGGCGATAACTTGATTCCGTGGTCGGCTAAGCGGCTGTCCACAGTCTCACGTTCTAGTGCCGAGGCGGAGTATCGAGGTGTTGCCAATGTAGTGTCTGAATCTTGCTGGCTCCGCAACCTACTACTTGAACTTCATTGTCACATACCGACAACAACCTTGGTATATTGTGATAATGTGAGCACAATTTATCTTTCGGGAAATCCGGTTCAACACCAACATACTAAGCACATTGAAATGGACATTCACTTCGTTCGGGAAAAGGTGGCTCGGGGTTAAGTTCGGGTGGTACATGTTCCTTCCCGGTTTCAAATAGCAGATATATTCACAAAAGGGCTGCCCCAAATTTTATTTGAGGAATTCAGGTCCAATCTCAGCGTTCTTCAACCTCCGACTTCGATTGCGGGGGTGTAATAGATAGAAATATGTAAATATTTTATATATCTTGTATATATGGTAGGCGTAAATTTACTCCTTGATGATAGCCTAGATTAGAGGGATTTCATATGTATATCATTGACATTTGTGGAATGAGAAAGACAGGGAATTATATTCTTACAAAAACATTTTCTAATTGTAAGATATTTTAGGATAAATCTTTTATTTTGCATCTTACTGATTGTAAGATATTTTAGGATAATGCTGAAAATTTGGGTGGTGATATACAATGTCAATTATTTATTTTTTCCCTACACCATAAGTCTCCATAACAATCTATTTTCATTGGTCAGTGAATTGAATTTTTTGTTTGTAACTAGGTAGAGCTTGTGTTTTCATTTTCTAAAGCGACTAAAGGATGCACAAAGACCTTATCCTTTAATGCAGATGTGCAATGTGATTCTTGATGTGGGTAGAAGAGAAGTGATTTTAAACTAAGTTGAATTTCTAACCAGCTACTTATTTTATTTTACAAAACTTATTTATCCTCAAATTTAAAGTTGTTGAATTGTTCACTTTTTTACTATAATACATGGTTTTGATAAATTCTCAAATGCACACGGTGTAGGTGCACACGATTTTTTAACCGTTTTTTTCTACGAATTATTCTTTCCCTTTTTCTCCTTTGTAATCTCTAGATTCCTGTGGGGGCGGCTGCCATCGCAACAAAAGAAGTAAATCTTCGGGCTCGAAGTCATCTCCGGGAGAGGCAGGGAAACCATTTCTCTTCAACCGCTATGTCTCCACAGAATAGATTTGTTTCTTCTTTCTTCGGGCGTGTTGAGAGGATCTCCATTGATGGAGAAGACAGAGAAAGTGATGAGAGAGAGAGAGAGAGAGAGAGAGAGAGAGAGAGAAAGAAAGTGGTCAAAACACTATTGAAATTACTTTTTTTTTCTTCTAGCGAATTGAGATGATCTCCATTGATGGAGAAGGGAGAGAAAGTGATGAGAGAGAGAGAGAAAGTGATCATCATATTTCAATCCCGGGAGAAAAGTGTTGTAACTATTGTTAGTGAAAAGTGGATTTTGTTACTAAAAAAGTGGTAAAAACAGTAAAAAAAAAAAAGAAAAAAGAAAAGTGAAACTAAAATTAAAAAGAACCACAGTCACAGGACTCGAACCCATGATCTTGTCCTGTGACCAATTACAGAATGGTTACTCTGTTGTATAATTATATTTTTATTAATATATAGAGGGTCTACATGTGCATTAGTGTGCACATGCACACTATGCACAAGAGACCAATTCCATGGTTTTTGGTATTCATGTTGTTTTGCGAAGAAGTAGTTATAAGCTGAACTTTGTGTTTAAAGCTATAAGTTAAAAGTAAAAGAAGATAGAAAGACTCGCATCCTTAATTCTTATTTTTCTATTTTATTATGTGCCTTTTCAATACATCTAAAGAAAATATAACTCTTTTTTTTTTATTACATGTTACTTTTCTAATTTTTATATCTATTTGTTCGTTGATATAAATAGATTTAACTTCTTTTTTTTCACAAATAAATTTTTTCATACCTATCGGATTAAACATTTATCATAATGACAACTGATTGCAGAAACGGAAATACATAAATCTTATTGGAACATTTATGGTTCTAACACGAAGATTCAATGTAAGTCATCGAGTCTTTTGACATTGTACATTCTGAAGAGTTCCAAGACTAATCGCCAATTTATTTTTCTTTATTTAATTTATTCAAGTTTTACAAGATGCACGGGCAAACACTAGTATAAATAAAAGAAATAACATTAATGTTCCTTTTCTCCTTTCCTATGTTGTAGTGGCGGCTAGTGGCTATGATCTGTGAAGATTATTAATTGAGATGCAATAATTAAAATATGGATTTGAGCAATTGGGCTGATGAAAATGGATATGATCATCGGCAGAGACGAAACAAGTAATTGAAGTAAATATTAAAAATAGAATGCAAATTTAAAATTAAAATAATTAATACTATATATATAATGGTAAATAAAAAAGTAAAAATTTGGGAGGGGCCAGGGCCACCCCACCCCTATATGTAGTTTCGTTCTTGACAGCCTAGGAAGACTTGCTCCTACGTAAGTTAGTTGTCACTTGAGTGGGTTAACATCATTTTTGGTCTCCAAACGTAACCCCTATTTCATTTTTCGTCCTTCCATTGGTTGGCCAAAAAAAGAATAAACTATTTGGGGTGCAAATATAAATATTTAAAATTATTAATTACATTTAGCAACCTTAAATAGTTGATTTCATCAGACAACGGATTGTCAACTATGGGACTAAATGTGGTAGTGAAAGTGTACTTCCAGTACCAATCTTGATAGTGAGTGTGTGAGAATAGGTATGAGATCACCGTTTATGACGTGATTGGAAAGATCCAATATATATAGTCAATGTACAAGAGATTTACAAGGAAATAATAACAAACAAATAAAAGGAAATATTTATAAGATATGGTAAATAATAATTTGAATATTTATGTCCTATTATCCCCCCTCAAGCGATGCAGTTGGTGAATGGACACGCAAAGCTTGGAACGAAGCAACTCAAAACTGGGACAAGGAAGACTCTTCGTGAAGATATCGGCAACCTGGAGCTCGGAGGGAACAAACTGAGTGGCGAGGCGACCAGACGAGACAAGTTCCCGAACAAAGTGACAATCAATATCAATGTTGAAAGTGTGCTGGGGTGTATAAAAGTGTTTAAGTATAAGTAGATAAATGTTGCACAGAATGTTGAGACAAATAGTGCAACACTGACTCTAACAGAATATCAGAAATTAAGATTCACAGCGGAAGACTTGAAACACTAAAAACAAACGAGACACAATGGAAATACTTTTAACATAGATTTTATAAATAAAAATCTATGTCTGCCTTATGGCGTAAAATCAATACTTATCTTCAAGTACAAATGTTGTGTGAAATGTTACAACAATAACTTTCACAACGAAACTATAAACGAGGCAGGTGCCAAGTCTAGAAAATGAACTAAGTGTATAAATTATACACTGTCGAAATGCCTAGTCTATCTAATGATTACACTCTCAATAGATAAGAAGACACACAGTCATACGGGTGGTATACAACGTATGAACTAAAATGTAGAACTATTGGCCACAATTTCCTAACAGGGATGAACGCTCGGTCTAGGATATTGATCGAATAGAGCACACTGAATTATGAAGCCTTCAATGGGTATTTATAGGTGTGGGATACGAATTCTAGAGGCTTCCACATTGAGGTCCTATTTTTTAGGAAACTCAACTTCCACAACTTCCATGATCTTTCTAGATCCTTCTAGCATGCTCCAGGTCGTTCCAAATGCATCTAGGCTGTTCTAGCATGTTCTCCAATGTTCTGGAATCTTCCAGGTTCCAGATCCTTGTAGAAGCTTCTAGATCCTGCCAGAAATGCGACAACATTTAGATCAACATTTAATGTAGCATTTCAGAAAAGACTTAGAAAAAATCTCGGAAGGTCAAATTTAGATGTTGTTGATAATGTTAAGACATTTAAGAATTAACAACATCTACAATCTCCCCCAATTTGACCTTTCGACTACAACACACCTGATGCACATATATTTCTATACATACTCAGTATTATGTACTTAGTTGAGGTTGACATCATTGCTAAGCACTAGTCAAGACAATACCTGTTGTAATCGTTGGATCAAATCAAATGAAGATCAAGGATAATTTCATAATGATCCGTGCCAAAGAATCAAAACTATTTTATCCAAAATAGAATAAGTATAAACTGTACACTTACTCACAACATAAGTAACTATACTAAGATAATAAGTTGAACTGGAAGAATTAACTTAGAATCTAAGTAAGACACTAACAAAATAACAAAATATCAGAACAAAAAGAATAAACAAAACAAATACTCAGCAACCTGCAGTAAACACATGATAATTTGTAAACCTATTAAGCAAATGCAGTAAACAAATATCATCAAATGTAACCATAATTTAAGCAAGTTGCAGACAAAACAAACTAACATCTAAGAAAATAAATAACAAGTGTATCAGAATTTCAGAATACTTAAACATTTAATTACAGAGATTGAACTGAATAAATGGCATATATTGTTGTGGTAACAGCTGCAGCATCAACTTCCTGCACAGTAGTCATTGTGATATATTCAGATCTCCCCCTGTCTTGCTTGTCCCTGTTCATCAGTGTAGATCACCATACATGGTCTCCATCTCAGCATCTTCATCATCAGCTTCATCCACAAAGTAAGTAGCAGCAAGATGTGCAACTACATCAGTCACAGCAGCATCAGGTTCACCACCAGCAGCAGCAGCAGTAGGAACTCCATCATCATTCAATTCTTCAATCACCACATTTGAATTTGATGGTGGTGGTACTCCCCCTGTTGTAGGTGAAAGCATACTGGTCCACCTATCCTTCAGGAACTGAAGCTCATCAATGGTTTCCTGCAAGTGCTTGAGCTGCAATTTGATGAATTCCTGTGAAAGATACACATTACCAGAAATGTTGATATTGATGTTCTCAACATTTGGGGGTGCATTTCTCTGTCTTGATCTGGATGATTTTGGATGATCAGAAGTTGAGGGTCTTTGCTGATGTTCAGTAGTTGAAGGCCTGTGCTGATGATCAGTACCAAGAGCAGTCAAAGGCAGATCAATTACTCTATCCCCAGTGAGTAAGGCATGAGCTATGGCCAATAATGGTACTCTCCCCCTCAACACATCAGTGTTCTTGGCAACAAGGTCATGATGCCTCAAGTAATTTGAAATCAGAACAGGATAGGGTAGGTTGCCTTTTTCAGAAACTTTTCCAGTAAATCTCATCATATGGTGGAAGATAGTGAGGCCTAAATTGAACTTCTTAAGCACAGAGATCCTATACATAAGAACAGCTTGGTCTTTTGTGATCTTAGTGGTATTTGTAGTGGGAATCCAGTTGTAGATAATGAGTTTGTATAACACAGAATGTAGGGAAGTGAGGTCTTTGGCTAGCATCTGTCTAGTCCACTTAACTACCCTACCACCAGTTATAGCAGCAATAACAACATCCATGTCAGGTTCTTCATCCACCTCAACATTGGGAATATGCAGAAACTCATTTATCAACTCAGGAGTAAAAGGTACATCCCTCCCCCTAAAGTTTACAGTCCCATACCACTTAGATGATCTCCTACCAGTACTCTTTTTCATGCAAGCATAAAATTCATAAGCCCAATTTGTCAAGAAAGATTCACCAAAATTCACAGCATGCATCAAATTTCTTTCCTCTAAGAAACTAACCATGCCTTTACTTTCAAAATCAGGGATATTAATCCTCTTCTCTATCAGCAGTTTTCTCTTAGAATAAATAGCCAATCTATTCTCTAGAGTCTCAAGAGAATCAGAATTACCTTCCTCTTCAGAAGCAAGGTCATTGGAGCTTGATGTGGAGTCTTTAGCAGAGCTTTGCTTAGAGTTGCTCTCTGCACTAGAGGAGCTATCACTACTGCCATCATCTTCAGGTTCTGGTGCAGCTTCTTTTGCAGCAACAAAATGCTCAGCATTTTTCTTAAGAGAGTTCAGAATATCTCTTAAACACACATCAGAATCAGAATTGGAATTTGATTTTGCAGGTTCATCTTCAGCAATCATCTTGGCCTTCCCTTTGCCTTTGGGATCAGCAGCAACTTTCTTCCTTCTTTCAACAACAGCCTTCTTGGGTTTCTCAGCAACAGTCTTTTTAACTTTCTCAACAACAACAGCAGGAGCTTCTTCTTCAGAGTCTGTGAACACTTGGATGGGTTCAGCAACTTCAGCTCCAGCTTTCTTCTTCTTCCTCATGGATTCAGAATAATCCACACGGGTGAACACACGGTATGATCTTCTTCTTTGAACAGGACTCCTCTGTCTTTTTCCTTTCTGCGCATTCTTCTTGAAAGGAATGGGAGCAGATTCATCAGAAACAGAGAGTGAAGAGTTTGTACCGTCTTCAGAGATGTTTGCATCCTCCATTTCAACATCTTCAGGGTCGGAAGTAGCAGTAGCTTCTTCTTCAGCAGTAACTTCCTCATTTTCAGCTTGCGAGGTGTGAACAGTAGGTGATCTAGGGCTTTTTGAAGCAGCAGCCATTTGGGCGGTTTGATCAGCCAAATAGCTTGAAATATCCACTGTGATATCTCCAAATGTCATCACGGGCAGATGACCAGTTGTTCGAAGAGAGTCAGACACTTATTCGATAGCCTTGTTGAACTGTTCGACAGTTGCATCTTGAGGAATGTTAGTTGTTGGTGGAACGGTTTGAGGAGCAGTTTGAGGAGTGGGAGTGGTTGTTGATGGTGTTGTAGAGACATTTGAGTCAGCATTTAACGAGGTTGATTTCTGAGACGCCATGGAAGCAAGGATTTCGAGAGGGTTTGTGTGAGAAGGGGATGAGTTCTTTGAATCAGAGTGAGATTGTGAGTGGGATTGAGGTCGGTTTCCAGCCATTTAAGGGACGGTTGGAATTTCAAGATGGTTTTGAGGAGTGTATTCACAAAATTTGAGAGATACACGGCCAGTAATCAATTCTGCAGAAGCTTAGTACTTAACAAACTCAAAAATCACGATTAACAACATAAGTCACAATTAATTGAGTTTTATGGAGAGAATGTGTGTGTAGTTGGAGGTTAACATGATTAATTCCAGAAATAATGTGATAGTGCTCCACATTTTTAGCCACAACCTTGATCATGGTTTAATTAGTGGGAAAAATCCATTTTATTAATTAATTAAATAATTAAGAAATTTCTAGAATAAAGACTAAGTCCAAGCATAATCTGAAAAATAAAAAACGTGGGTTAGTAATATAATTTAAATAAATAAATCTCATTAAATAATTAAATAATTACTACTTATAAAAATAAATTCGAATCAGGCAATGTTGTGCTCAAAACTGTTACAAACACCTCAACACGGTTTTTACATGAATTTGCTTCATTTGTGTTGCACCATAATTTTTCTTTTTGTGTTATAGCATCTAATTTGTATTGATCCATTGTTCCTGTAGAGTACATCGTAGTAGCGAACTCCGTGCCCCATACTTACTTAATGGATTACAAATATATTGATGTTTTAACCAAAGAATCACCTTTTGAAAAGAAGGCATCGTAGCAGTGAACTCCGTGCTCCATAGTTACTCAGTGATTTGGTACATCTTTTAGTATGCTAATAACATTCTCATTTTTATGCATTTGAGAGGTGTAAGACATGTTTATTTTTGCACTACAAGGTTCTTAGATTCGTAGATATTTTACAAAGGAATTATTTAACTAAGTAAGAAATAAATTCAACTTATAAAATTTTACAACCCATGATGTTGTCCCAAATGCTGACGCATTTGTGACAACATTCATCCGAATTTTTCAGATAGTGCTCATCCCAAGAGATTTCCTCAAGATTGAGAATCTCTCATGGTCTAATGCCTTAGTAAAAATGTCAGCATTTTGTTTTTCAGTAGGTATATACTCCAACTTCACAATGTTCTTCTCTACTAAATCTCTCATAAAGTGATGTCTTATGCTAATGTGCTTTGTGAGTGAGTGTTGTACAGGATTCTTAGAAATGTTAATGGCACTAGTATTATCACAAAAGATTGTAAGTATACCATTCTCAATACCATAGTCATGGAACATCTTGCTCAGCCACAAGAGTTGTGTACAGCAGCTTCCAGCAACTATATACTCAGATTCTGCAGTAGATTGTGAAACACAATTCTGCTTTTTGCTGTGCCATGAAACAAGATTGTTTCCCATGTAGAAACATCCTCCACTCGTACTCTTTCTATCATCTATATCTCCAGCCCAATCAGCATCACTGTAGCCTATCAGAATGTTGTTGGTGTCCTTAGTATACCAGATTCCAAGGTCACTTGTACCTGCAACATACTTGATAATCCTTTTCACAGCATTCAGGTGAGATTCCTTTGGATTAGCTTGGTACCTAGCACAAACACACACACTGTACATAATATCTGGTCTACTAGAGGTTAAATACAGTAAACTACCTATCATGGATCTGTAAAGTGTTGGATCAACATCTGTTCCAGCACTGTCTTTGCAAAGTTTCAAAGAAGATCCCATAGGAGTTTTCATTGGTTTTGAATTCTCAAGACCAAATCTTTTAACCAAATTCTTAGCATACTTACTCTGGGAGAAGAAAATACCATCACTGCATTGTTTGATTTGAAGACCTAGAAAATAATTCAAATCTCCAACCATACTCATTTCAAATGTTGCAGTCATTGCCTCAACAAATTTACTCAACATTTTATCACAAGTAGATCCAAACACAATGTCATCAACATATATTTGAGCAATAAGTAAATCTCCTTCAGTGTGCTTAATGAACAAAGTTCTATCTGCCTCTCCTCTAATAAATCCATATTCCAAAAGAAAGCCAGTAAGCCTACCATACCATGCTCTAGGAGCTTGTTTAAGGCCATATAATGCTTTCTTAAGTTTATATACATGATCAGGATACTGTGGATCTTCAAATCCTATAGGTTGTTCAACATATACTTCTTCATTTAATATGCCATTTAGAAATGCAGCCTTTACATCCATTTGATGAAGCTTAATATCAATAAAACATGCAATGGCTAGCAGTAATCTAATAGATTCTATCCTAGAAACAGGTGCAAAAGTTTCATCAAAATCAACTCCTTCAACTTGGGTGTAACCTTGTGCTACTAACCTAGCCTTGTTCCTAACAATATTACCAGATTCATCAGTTTTATTCTTGAATATCCACTTTGTTCCAATGACATTAGTATGACTAGGTCTAGGAACAAGTGTCCACACTTCATTTCTTTCAAACTGACCAAGTTCTTCATGCATAGCATTAATCCAGTTTTCATCAGTTAAGGCTTCTTTAGCACTCTTAGGTTCAATTTCAGATAAATAGCATTCAGCATTTACAACATTACACATAGAAGACATGCATATTGTTCTTACCACATCTACCTTGTTTGATCTTACTCTTCCTCTTGTTTGCACTCCAACTGTAGCATCGCCTATGATCTGGTCAGAAGGATGACTTTTGCCTATTCTTGAAGAAGGATTCGTTTTGGGAATATACTGATCATTCTGTGAATTTACAGCTGACTGTTCTGTAGATGTTGACCCAGATGTGTTAACATTTGGTGCAACATTTTCAGACTTCAGTGTATTCTCAGAAGTGTCAGTAACCTGTGATACATCTTCTTCATCTTTGTCATCTATAAGACTTTTATCATCATCAAACACAACGTTAACAGATTCTTGAACAGTGTTAGTTCTAAGGTTATAAACTCTATAAGCTTTACTATTTCTAGAATAGCCTAAAAAGAAACCTTTATCACTTTTAGAATCAAACTTATGAAGTTGATCCCTATCATTCAAAATATAACACACACAACCAAATACATGAAAATATTTCACATTAGGTTTTCTGTTGTTCAAAATCTCATAAGGTGTTTGATTAGTGCCAGAACAAATAAAAACCCTATTAATAATATGGCATGCAGTATTCAATGCTTCTCCCCAAAATTTATTAGCAAGACATTTGGATATAAGCATAACTCTAGCCATTTCTTGTAAAGTTCTATTCTTTCTTTCAACAATTCCATTTTGTTGTGGAGTTTTAGGAGATGAATATTCTTGCAAGATACCCTTTTTATCACAAAAATCATTAAACATGTTGTTTTCAAATTCCCTACCATGATCAGTTCTAATACGGCCAACTTTCAAGTTAAACACATTTTTGAACCTCTTATAAAGAATTTTAAATGCAGCAAATGCTTCAGATTTGTCTCTCAAAGACTCTACCCAGGTATATCTAGAAAAATCATCTACCACAACTAAGGAATACCTCTTTCCTCCAATGCTTTCAGTTTCCATAGGACCCATCAAATCCATGTGCAGTAATTCAAAGCATCGATGTGTAGTACAATGTGACAGCATTTTGTGTGACATTCTTACCTGCTTACCTTTTTGGCATGGTCCACATACAGTGGTGTTGTGAAACCTCAGTTCTGGAATTCCTTTTACTGCATCTGCTTTGATTAGCTTTTTCATTGCTCTGTAATTTGCATGACCCAATCTTTGATGCCATAGAACATTTTCATCATGTTTTGACAAGTTACACATATTTGTTCCAATAAGATAGCAATTATCAGCTGACCTAGTACCAGTCATGACACAAACTTCATCTTTATTAAGAACATAACATGAATCTTTATCAAATTTCACATGCAAATTATCATCACAAAGTTGACTAATGCTAATCAGATTTGCAAGTAAGCCATCAACATGTAATACATTTTTAAGCTTAGGAAAACCTTCAACATTCAAAGTTCATTTACCAACAATCTTTCCTTTAGAACCTCCACCATATGTAACACTACCACTATTCAAGGTCACATAATCAGATAAGAAATCAATACGACCTGTCATATGTCTAGAACAACCACTATCAAAGTACCATAAATCAGGTAGACATGCTTTTAAGGAGGTATGAACAACATTACAGGTAGCTTTTGGTTTCCATGCATATTTCAAAAACTGTTTACCAGGATGTGACAGTTTCTTATGCAGCATTTTCAAGTTTTTCTGTTCTTCAAACAACTTTATATAGTAAGGACGAATGTGACCAATTTTGAAACAGTAATGATAGATATACTTCCTTTTAACCTTGTGAGACTCTGTTTCTGCAGATGTTGCACCAGATGTGTTAACATTTGCCTTAACAAATTTCACAGGTTTTCTAAATTTATCAGAAATAGAAGCAGTAGTACCATCATAACCTAAACCATGATTATTAGACTTACCAGTAGCTATAGCATTATTTACCTCAGAAGCACTCTTGGAATATTTCTTGAAACATAAAGTAGAATTTATCAATTTCTCTTTTAAGTTACAGATTTCCAGATCTCTTTTGGTAAGAATAACTTCTAGCTTGGTGATTGTGTCTGTCAGATCCTCATTCCTTTTATTCAGAGAATCAAGGGTGAGTTTCTGATTCTTCCAATCATCTAACAGCTTTTGGTATTCATTGTCATCATTCCTTTTTCCTGCATCATCAACTAAACCATTAAAATAGTTCAAATCTGGGTGACTCTGTTCTAATCTTGCTGTAGATGTTGAAGCATCAGGTACAGCATCAGAATCTGTTTCATCCAGATCATCATCTGAGGAATCATTATAATCAATTCTGGTAAAATTAGAATATTCATTCTGATTTAATTCATCAAGATCATCATCAGAATCATCACTCAAGGTAGCACTAAAATTCAGTTTTTGCTTAAGTCTAGTATTGACACATTCATTTGCATAATGGCCATAACCAGAACAAGCATTGCATTGAACTGATTTTCGAAATTCAGGATCATACCTTGGTTTACCATCACTCTTTGATAGTTTTGGTGTGAATTGACCTTTCCTCCTTTCTGGTTGAGGTGTTGATGTGTTGATTTGAATTTTAGGCTGAATGTTACTAGATTTGTTCACAGATTTCTTAAGAAACTTATTAAAGTGCTTAGTAAGTAAGACAATGTTGTTAGGATCCTTGAGACATTTATCAAGCAATTCTTCATCAGAATCAACTTCAGTAATGATAGGTTGAATCTCAGAAATGTTTGATGTTTCTCCTTTAAAAACCACAACTTTTTTATCAGCATCATTTTCATCAACTTGATTAGTGTTTATTTCATATGTCCTAAGAATACTCACTAACTCATTTTGACTTAATGTATCTGTATTTTTTGCCTCTTCAATAGCACAAATTTTAGCATCAAATCTTTTAGGAACAGATCTTAATATCTTATGAACTACTCTAACATTAGAAATAGGGTCACCAAGAGAATGTGATTCATTAATTATCTCACTTAACCTTTCATTGTAGGATGAAATGGTTTCATCTTCCTTCATTCGGAGATTCTCAAATTTTGTCCCCAACATTCGAAGCTTAGTTCTTCGAACACTGTCTGAACCCTCACAATGCTCTTGCAACCTGTCCCATGCATCTTTAGAAGTAGAACAGTTAGATATAATTTTAAACATTGAAACATCAACAGAAGTAAAAATAGCATTTAAGGCTTTAGAATTGTAGCTTGCTGTTGTTATTTCATCAGCCGTCCAATCAACTTCTCTTTTGAGTTGAACTTCACCATCTGCGTCTGCTGGTCTCTTTGGAGCTTCCCAACCTGTAAGTACAGTCCTCCAAGCACGTTCATCAATTGACTTGATGTACATACGCATCTTAGGCTTCCAATAAGAATAATTTGAACCATCTAAAACGGGTGGCCTAAGTGCAGTGGATATGTGATGTGTTTCCATTGCTAAACTAAACTAAAAACACACTTGACCAAAGATCTAACCTAGTGTCGTCAGGTATCAGCTCTGATACCAACTGAAAGTGTGCTGGGGTGTATAAAAGTGTTTAAGTATAAGTAGATAAATGTTGCACAGAATGTTGAGACAAATAGTGCAACACTGACTCTAACAGAATATCAGAAATTAAGATTCACAGCGGAAGACTTGAAACACTAAAAACAAACGAGACACAATGGAAATACTGTTAACATAGATTTTATAAATAAAAATCTATGTCTGCCTTATGGCGTAAAATCAATACTTATCTTCAAGTACAAATGTTGTGTGAAATGTTACAACAATAACTTTCACAACGAAACTATAAACGAGGCAGGTGCCAAGTATAGAAAATGAACTAAGTGTATAAATTATACACTGTCGAAATGCCTAGTCTATCTAATGATTACACTCTCAATAGATAAGAAGACACACAGTCATACGGGTGGTATACAACGTATGAACTAAAATGTAGAACTATTGGCCACAATTTCCTAACAGGGATGAACGCTCGGTCTAGGATATTGATCGAATAGAGCACACTGAATTATGAAGCCTTCAATGGGTATTTATAGGTGTGGGATACGAATTCTAGAGGCTTCCACATTGAGGTCCTATTTTTTAGGAAAGACAACTTCCACAACTTCCATGATCTTTCTAGATCCTTCTAGCATGCTCCAGGTCGTTCCAAATGCATCTAGGCTGTTCTAGCATGTTCTCCAATGTTCTGGAATCTTCCAGGTTCCAGATCCTTGTAGAAGCTTCTAGATCCTGCCAGAAATGCGACAACATTTAGATCAACATTTAATGTAGCATTTCAGAAAAGACTTAGAAAAAATCTCGGAAGGTCAAATTTAGATGTTGTTGATAATGTTAAGACATTTAAGAATTAACAACATCTACAAATGTGTTTTGCTCGCTTATGAGCAACAGGATTCTGAGAGAGAAATAGAGCACTCTTGTTGTCACAGAGAAGAAGAGGGCGACCAGGAGGCAAGACACCCAATTCGCGAAGAAGCTGGGTGACCCAAATGATTTCCTGAGCAGTGTTGGCCATGGCACGATATTCAGATTCACAGCGGGAACGAGAGACGGTGGGCTGCTTTTTGGCACTCCAAGAAACCAAATTACCACCCAAGAAAATGGAATACCCATATGTAGAGCGGCGTGTCTCAACACATCGAGTCCAATCAGCATCCGAGTAGCCGATAAGAGAGGGATCGGAACCACGAGTGAAAGTGAGACCGAAATTGATGGTACCTTGAACATAGCGAAGAATACGCTTGACAGCGGCGAAGTGATCCACCGTGGAAGAGTGAAGAAACTGACTGACATGATTGACAGCATAGGAAAGGTCCGAACGAGTGATGGTGAGATACTGCAGGGCGCCGACCAGGGACCGATATAAGGTGGGGTCATGGAAGGGTGCACCTGTGCTGACAAGCGAGGAACCAGAGACCAGAGGGGTAGAGACTGGCTTGGACTCCAAGAGGTCGGCCCGAGCGAGGATGTCATGGGCGTACTTGGCCTGACCAAGAAACAAAGTGTCCGAGGAGCGAGACACCTCGAGGCCGAGGAAAAAATTGAGCTCGCCCAAATCTTTGATCTGAAACTCTGCATGGACGCGAGCAATGAAACGCTTCAAGAAGATAAGGTCATTGCTCATCACAATGATGTCATCGACATAAAGAAGGAGATATAGAGTGACCCCCTTGCAAGTGAAGTAGAACAGGGAGGTATTAGCTCGGCTGCAGTGAAAACCAAGAGAGGCGAGGAAGGAACTGAACTGAACAAACCACGCCCGGGGCGCCTGACGGAGCCCATAGAGATCCTTCTTGAGTCGACATACATGATCCGAAAAATGAGGATCAATAAAACCCGGAGGTTGAGACATGAAAACGGGTTTGGTCAGAACACAGTGCAAGAAGGCATTGTTGACATCCAACTGATGTAGGGGCCATCCATTTCGAACAGCAAGAGAGAGCACAATGCGAACAGTAGCGGCCTTGACAACCGGGTTGAAAGTGTGGGAAAAGTCAAAGCCAGGAATCTGAGAGAAACCCTGGGCGACCAGGCGAGCCTTATAGCGATCAACTGAACCATCACTGTGAAACATTGTCCGGAAAACCCATTTGGAACCAACTATGTTTGTGCTCGGCGAGCGAGGAACCAGATCCCAAGTTTGGTTCGCGTGGAGAGCGTCAAGCTCCGAGCGCATAGCCGCCGTCCAATGAGGAAGCTTCAAAGCGGACTTGAACCCCTTTGGTTCATCAGAGACATCGAGAGCAGATAACAAGCCTGTGGTTGCAATGTCAGCCACATAACGAGGCTTGAAGATGCCAGACCGAGCCCGAGTAACCATCGGATGGGTGGATCGGGGAGAGGAGGGCAGGTCGGCACGCTGGTGCTCGGCCGGAGGCAAGGCGGGACGAGCAGGAGGTCGCTCGATAGGCGGGATCTCGAGTGGGCGAGGAGGCATATGTCGAGGAGCCAGATCTGAAATAGCCTCTGAGGGGTGTGGGCAGAGCGAGCAAGGCTCGGTGCGAGCAGGAGTAGGGCGAGCAATAGGTTTAGGGCAAGGAACTAGACCGGGAGCAGGAGACTCCGGAACCAGAAACGAGTTGTAATCAAGAGACCGAGAATCTGCCGAGGAGCCCTTGTCAGAGAAAGAGAACGATGACTCATCAAACTGAGCATGTCTAGTAGTATAGAAACGGGAAGCGACCGGATCGTAACACCGAAACCCTTTATGAGAAGAATTGTAACCCAAAAAGATGCAAGGAACACTGCGAGGAGCCAACTTGTGAGGAGAGTAATCCCGAAGGTACGGAAAAACACGACAACCAAAGGTTTTGAATTACCATAAATAGGAGGTGTATGAAAGAGCAATTCATACGGAGACTTGTCATCAAGTACATGCGTAGGTAGACGGTTTATAATATAAGCTGGAGTGGCAAATGCATCAACAAAAAAATGAGAGGGAACACTGGAGTGAAGCATGAGAGACAATCCAGTTTCAGTGATATGTCTATGTTTACGCTCCGCACGACCATTTTGTTGAGGAGTGTAGGGACATGACAATCTATGGTGAATACCTTTGGCGGAAAAGAAATCCCGAACTCTGTTGTTAACAAACTCCGTGCCACCATCACTCTAAAATGCTTTCATGGAGACAGAGAACTGATTACACACAAAGGTATGGAAGACGACCAAAACACCAAAAAAATCGGACTTGGCACGCAAAGGGTACAACCACGTGAAGCGAGAAAAGTCATCAATAAAGATAGCATAATAACGATAACCATCATTAGAACACACCGGGGCAGGCCCCCATAAATCACAATGAATAAGATCCAAAACACGGGATGCTCGCTTCTTATTTAAAGTAAAAGACAAATGTTTGCTCTTTGCCTGCTAACAAGGAGTACATAGAGAAGGTTTAGGCAAAACAGAAGTAACATCCAAGTGACCCAAACGTTTCAACAAATTAACAACCGAAATAGAAGTATGTCCTAATCTATGGTGTCAAATCTCAAACGAAGCACGCCGAGCAGCAGTGTGCAACGCGGCGACCAGGGTTGGGCGACCATGCTCCAGAATGTAAAGACCGCGACTACGCCTGCCGCGAGCCAGAGGTTCCTTGGTTACTCAGTTTTGAACCACAAACGAACGATCAGAGAAAACAACGTCAATAGGATAATTTGAAGTCAGTTTGCTTATGGATAATAATTTTTTTGTGAGATGGGGAACAACCAGAACATCCAATAAGCGAAATTTATCATGAGCACGATAAGAACCAGTGTGAGTAATAGGGATAGAAGTACCGTTCGCGACAATAACAGGACCATTACCATTATAAGGTGCGAGATCATCCATAACAGTGGAATCTTGAGTCATGTGGGAGAAACAACAATGATATATGAGTGAAGTTTGGGAGCTAAAAATGATATTATCCCGTGCTCGTTTTTACATAAGTAATTTTTCTAGCTGCTAAATTTGTATGTTTAAAATAATTGTCTGAACTGAAAATATTTAACACATTTCTGTCTTTACATCCATTATATTTTCCAATCACAGTTGCTTAAGATGATTGGTATTCGAACAGGGTTGAGAGGGCAAAGCATGGTTCATTGCTCGTTTGCTGAATTAGACACTACTGGTTCAGCCTGGAAGTCGAAAAATCTTGCTTTGTTAAGATGCTGAGTGAAACGAACTCTGTTCGAAAGATGGCATGTTCGACGCTACTCCTGATGTAAAAACAATCACATATTCTTGTTCATTATTAACCTTCAAGTGCTTGGTTCTATATGCCTCGTTTACTTGTTAGGATTTGAGTCATTATGTGCATACGTTTGTCTAATGAGTAATGAGTGATTCACTTTATACACCTTTAAATTCTATTTTCATTTGACCTCTTGTTTCATATTTCATTCTCCAGATCTACCGGTGGTGTTTTAAGTTCAACTTTTGAGCAATGCTTGTCTAATGATCTAGGTTGCAAAGATGGATGATAGTGAGGGTGGAGACGTTTCGAATTTGAAAGGGATAAGAAATATAAGCGACAGTGAGATTTGTGTGCGTAAAGATCGTGGGAATCCATTTTTTAAATATATACATTTGGAGTTATTTTGTTAGGCTAATTCTCATAATTTCAGTGAATATGTATTGTTTACAACAGCTTGATTGTATGTTTAGTTGTGTAAATTGCTCATTTGTCATTGTTTGGTGTGTGTTGCTCATTTCAAATGAAAGCATTCACGCACATGCTAGTGGTAGTTTATATGCAACTTGTATGCAGATTATTGGAAATATTCCCGGATTAAACACAAGTGACAAGTTGAATTTGACCACAATAATAGGATCAACTCGAGATGTTCATGAGATCCTGAATGACGCGAGAACAATGTTCGTATCTGTAGGTGTTGCATAATGATGGGAACTAAGATATACTTCTAGAAATTTGAAGCGCAACTCTCCAAATTATCCTAGCAACTAGTTTAGAAACTGTAGAGAAAATAATACTTTCATAAAATGAATCAATCCCTGTACAAAACAAAGCACAGGCTATTTATAAGATTAGCCCTGCCTAAACCCACGAAATGTAACTGCCACTAAAAGAACTAAACTAATAACTAACTATATGGCCCAAGCCCAAATACTGAAATTACTGAAATAAAAGAATTTAGTCAACTGGTCAACATTCTTCCTCTTCTTTTGTAAACATTTATAATTGGTGGATTCTCATCAACACCCCCGCCGTGAAAACGAACCTTGTCCTCAAGGTTAAGAGTGGTGAAGTGACTTCGCAAGTCGTCGACGGGATCCCATGTTGCATCTTCGGGTCCCAATGATTTCCAGAGGACGAGAGCTTCACGTATTGGCCCTCGTGGAGTATGGCGCCAACGGTACTCCAAAACACGTTCTGGTACAAGGTCGGGGGTTCCGTCACTGGAATATGGAGGTTGCGTAGCACAAGTTGGTGTATCGGTTCCTATTTTTCGGCGGAGCAGGGAGACGTGGAAGACTGGATGGATGCGAGATTCCGGTGGAAGATCAAGACGGTTTGCTGCTGGCCCAATTCGGTCTAGAACCTGGAAAGGACCGAAGAACTTACTTGCTAATTTCTGGTTGATTCGGCGATGAATAGTTTGCTGGCGATACGGTTGAAGCCTGAGATATACCCAATCTCCCGGTCGAAATTCTTCTGGTCGTCATTTGGCGTTGGCGTATTGGCACATTCGATTTTGGGCCGCAGTAAGGTTGAGGTGTAACTCGCGGAGGAGTGCATCCCTATTTTTGAGTTGGATGTCCAGCTCGTGAACTGCTGTAGAACCTGGTTCGTGAAATGGAATGGGTACAGCGGGCCGTCCGTAAACAACTTCGAATGGACTCATTTTAATTGCACTGTGGTATGTTGTGTTATACCAGTATTCAGCCCATGATAAGTGAGATTCCCAGTCCTTTGGCTTATGATACGTCATGCAACGGAGATATTGTTCTAGGCAGCGGTTGACCACTTCGGTTTGGCCGTCGGTCTGCGGATGGTACGCTGAACTAAACTGCAACTTCGTTCCCAGCAGTTTGAATAACTCACGCCAGAAATTACTGATGAAGACTCGATCACGATCTGAGACAATGGTTCTTGGTATGCCGTGTAAACGAACAATGTGTCGCATGAACACTTCTGCAACGGACGCTGCTGTGTATGGGTGTCGTAATGCAATAAAGTGTGCATACTTAGAAAGGCGATCTACCACTACAAGTATGGTGTCCTTGCCGTGGGATCGGGGCAACCCTGTGATGAAATCAATTGAAATGTCAGTCCATACCTGTGCTGGGATCGGGAGGGGGGCCAATAGGCCGGCTGGTGTACGGCTGTCGGACTTGTTTCGCTGGCATACATCACAAGTCTTGATGAATTGCACAACATCGTGCTTGAGTCTCGGCCAACCAAACAACTGTTGTAGTCTCTTTGTCGTACGTAGAATGCCCGAGTGGCCTCCGAAGGCCGACGAATGAAATGTCTCGATTAATTGTGCGCGCAGTTCACCTTCCGGAATCTGTATCTTGCCCTTGTGAGCCACACACCCATTTCGTAATTCCCAACTTTCGTCCGAATTTTGCCCCTCAGTGAGCTGCTGTAATATGGGTGCCAGGGTGGGATCCGTTTGGGTTGCCACGGCAATGTCGTGCCAAAGGCCAGTGGACGGGCTAGAAAAGGCCATGTAGAGGTCTTCTGAATTTGGTTTCCTAGAAAGGGCGTCCGCCACACTGTTTTCTTTGCCCGGTCGGTACACAATCTCATAGTCGAATCCAACTAGTTTCGCTATCCATTTTTGCTGTTCCGGTGTCGTAATGCGTTGTTCCAGCAGAAAACGTAAGCTCCGCTGATCGGTGATGATTTTGAAACGACGTCCAATCAAGTAGGGGCGCCAACACCGGATGGCTTCGAGAATAGCCAACATTTCCTTCTCATAAATTGACCATGAAAGCTTGGAGATCGATATAGCTTTGCTCATGAAAGCAATTGGTCGATTTCGTTGTGATAGAACTGCTCCTATACCATGTCCCGAGGCATCCGTTTCTATCGTGAATTCCTCATTAAAGTTGGGTAGTGCTAGAACTGGGGTCGAACTCATGGCGTGCTTGAGTGCCTCAAAGGCTGTTTGTGCTTCGGTGGTCCACAAGAAGTTGTTCTTGCGGGTCAGGTTGTGAAGTGGTCTGGCCATCTCTCCAAATTTAGCGCAAAACTTTCTGTAATATCCGGCTAGGCCAAGGAAACCTCGCAATTCAGTCACGTTTGTTGGTATTGGCCATCCCACCACAGCCTCTATCTTACGAGGGTCGACTCGGACTCCTTCGGCTGAGATCCAATGCCCCAAATACTCCACCTCTTGGACACCAAAACAGCACTTAGATGGCTTAATAACGAACTGGTTGTCACGCAAGGTGGTCAAGACCGTTCGTAAATGCGCCCTGTGAACATCCCACGTGTTACTATATATAAGTATATCGTCAAAAAACACTAAAACAAACCGTCGGAGGTAAGGGCGGAAGATGTGGTTCATGATGGCTTGAAATGTTGATGGAGCGTTGCTTAACCCAAACGGCATGATTAAGTACTCGAAATGGCCACTATGGGTCCGGAACGCTGTCTTCGGAATGTCGTCTGGATGCATACGAATCTGGTGGTAACCGGCCTTTAGATCGAGTTTGGAGAAACAAGAGGCTCCATGTAATTCGTCCAGCATATCATCCACTGTTGGAATCGGGAATCGATCCTTAATAGTGACTGCATTGAGCGCACGATAATCGGTGCAGAATCGCCAAGTTGAGTCCTTCTTTTTAACCAATAAAACGGGAGATGAGAACGGACTGGTGCTGTGCTGAATGAGGCCGGATTCGAGCATTTCCTGAACCTGTCTCTCGATTTCGTCTTTTTGGAAATGGGCGTATCGATAAGGGGCCACATTGACTGGTTTAGATTCGTCGACTAACCGAATGCGGTGGTCGAATTCCCGTTGGGGAGGTAACGTGCTGTTCGGCGTTGTTACTTCAGGGTATTCGGCCAATAATTCTTGAATTTGACGTTGCTGGTCGTCCTTCGTTAAATCTGCCTTTGTGTGAGACGTCCCTAGGTTAGTTAGGAGAAAGAATTCACCTCCTCTTGCCCATTCGCGTTGCAATTGCTCAGGTCTGATTTTAATAGGTGCATTATGCCCTACTGCGTACACTTTCTGCACTGCTCCCTCGTATTCGAACTGTAGGGTCAGCGTCTTGCAATCTAGAATTAACGGGCTTACTGATTCTAACCAAGGCATGCCTAAGAAAACGTCTATGTGTGGCGATTTGCAGGAGAATAGGTCAATCACGAAGTTAAGTCCCTGCACTGTTAGCGACACATTTTCATATTTGGTATTACAAATGAGTGTGTTACCTCCACCTGTTTCGATCTGAAACGAGGTTATCAAGGTTCGGGCGGTCAGGTTGAGCTTTGATGCTACGTCGTCGGATATGAAATTCAACGATGCTCCGCTGTCGACCAAGATTAATACCTCGACCTCTTCGATATGTCCCCTGAATTTTAAGGATTTCCCTTTTTCTCCTTTTGCTATCGTAATTGGTGTGGTGCTCTTGGTTGGCTCTTCGTCCGATGGTTGTCCTTCCATCCGATGGAGTTCTATTCGATCCCCACTGTTGGTTTCGTCTGCTGGATCTTCGTCGTAGACTGGTGGACTTCCTTTCTCTCCTATATTGTCGCTGTCAACAATTAAGGTCATAAATTTTGCCCCCGGGCACTTGTGATCCCATGTGTACTTCTCGTTACATGTGAAACAGAGCCCTTCCCGCCGGCGGTGGCTGATTTCTTCGCTAGATAACTGTCCTCGGCGGTTACCGATTTCTGCGATTTGTTTGTTCGACGTGGGCAGTGTGGTCGCTGATGGTGTTGGTGCAGGCGTGTTTGTTCCCCATGTTCGTGGCCCGAACTGGCGAGGGTAAGACGGAGTTCCTCCCCTGTTCGCTGCCCCGACCATTTTTCTTGCTCTTAGGAGCTGTTCGTCTTTGCGTGTTGCTAGTTCGATGGCTTCGTGAAGATTCTTGGGTTTCCACATTCGCAACTCGTCCCCAATCTCGGGTTTTACTCCGGCCATGAAGATTCCAAGAATTGCACTTTGAGGCCAATGGGGCACTCGATTTACCCCCTTTACGAATTCTTTAAGGAATTCTTTGAAAGTACCTGTTTGTTTAATTCGGCCCAGAATTTCGTTGGCGTCTTCGTATTGTGTGTCGCCGAACCTCAGAAGTAACCCCTTTTTAAATTGTTTCCATGTGACTGATCGTTTATTGGAGGTGTGCTCGAACCATCTCCACCATTGTCGCGCGTCTCCATCCAAATAGTAGGACGCTATTTGAACCGTGTCCTTTGATCGTATCTTTTTGATGTTGAAATACTGTTCTGCCTTGTCCAGCCAATTGATTGTGTCCTCACCCCCAAATTTTGGAAATTCCAGTTTGAGTCCTCGGGGTCGATGGTCGCTTGGTCGTTCTGTTCGTCTATGCCCTCGGTGTCTTCTTCTCCACTTGTCGCTTGAGCTTGATTCACTCGTTTCTGTTTGTCTATGCCTTCGGTGCCCTTTTTTCCGTCCGTCGCTCGAGCTGGATTCACTCGACTCCTCGCTGTCCTCTTGACTGTCTTCCTCGCTTTCTTGGTACCTTCCTTTACCCTTCTCTTTCTTGGTCCATTTTTCTTGTTTTCTTGCTTTCCCGATTTCGTCGAGGCTACTGTTCTCTCGATTTCTTGATTCGTCCTTTCGGTGGCGCTGTCGGCCGCGAGTTTCTCCTTCGCGTTCACCATCCGAGCGTTCCCCGAGTCGCGTGGCCCGCAACTCCTTGCTCAGTTGTGCGATCGAAGCTTCCATCTGCGCGTACCGTTGTTTGTTCGACACCATTCTTGAGGCCCTTCTGTTTGATCGCGTTCTGGCTCTGATACCAATTGATGGGAACTAAGATATACTTCTAGAAATTTGAAGCGCAACTCTCCAAATTATCCTAGCAACCAGTTTAGAAACTGTAGAGAAAATAATACTTTCATAAAATGAATCAATCCCTGTACAAAACAAAGCACAGGCTATTTATAAGATTAGCCCTGCCTAAACCCACGAAATGTAACTGCCACTAAAAGAACTAAACTAATAACTAACTATATGGCCCAAGCCCAAATACTGGAATTACTGAAATAAAAGAATTTAGTCAACTGGTCAACATTCTTCCTCTTCTTTTGTAAACATTTATAATAGGTGGATTCTCATCACATAATAAAATTATATTTTGTATAATATGGCTAGAAGTGAAGTCATACACTTCCAAACAAATATGGTGCCATCTTCTTTTGCTACTGTTAGGTGTTTTTTAGCTTAATGGATGGATGCTTCTTCTGCCTTGGACCATGATCATCTATCTTATTTTCTGACTTGTTGCCCATTTTTCCTAATTCCATATTTATTTTGATTCAGTAATGTTGAAACACACGGTGGATATGGGTAAAGCCGGGACTCCTTCAACATTCGACCAGTCCAAGAGCATTGCTTGTAGGTCCCAAAGTTGAGTTAATAACGAGTAAGCTAGTGAAAATGTCTAGAGGGGGGTGAATAGACTTTTCAAAATTCTTTCGAAATATCAAAGTACAATATGCGGAATACGAAATTATCAATGAGCCCAATTCAAGATTATACTCAACTTAAATTCGAGAACTCTGTTCTATACTCAACTAGTCTAGATCAGTTAAGTAATTCAACCAATTAAGCAATTTAAACAATCAAAACAGTAAAATAAATTGAACACGAGATTTATAGTGGTTCGACAACTTGTCTACATCCACTCTCACAAACCCAGTTGTGATGTTTCCACTAAACTCTTCCAATCGAGTACAAGTGTATGTTCCTGTCTTTAAAGTCCCAAGAAGAAGACTTAGATCTTCAACAGACTATACCTCCAGATATGTCTACGATCTTACTAGAAATTTTACAAGTATCTAGCACCTTGAAAATAACAAAACAAAAACTAAAAACTTCTCTGATTTTCAGTAGTAGCCTTCTTGATTCTTCACTTGTCTTCTGGCTATCTTTCTGAACTTCAATCAACTCTGAGAGTAAACTTCGATTGAATCTTCAATAACGTTTGTAAGTAGTAATTCTCAATATTTCAGTAATCAGTAGTCTTTAACCAATGAATACCTTGGGGTATTTATAGACTTCAAATCCAAGAACTTTCAGTTGTGTAACAACCTTTCTTGAAAACTAACTTGTAACTGATTCTTTTATTCTTCCACGCGTTTCTTCAGTTAATTAGTTATTCCATAACTAATTCTTCAATTTCATCTTCCATACGCGTTTCTGTAACTAACTTCAAGTTGACCTGTCTTTGTGTAAGTTGCGCACCTGTCTTGTCCAGTAGTAGTAGTATGCGTCTTCTACTTGACTTGTGCAGTAGGCGTATAATAGAACTAATCTAGTCCTATCATCTAACCTAACAAGACTATTACATTACATTAAGCTTTTATAATACAAGCTTAGTCAACTTATAACTATACAATGAATCTATCTTTTACATAGAAATATCATGAGCTCTATACAGTAATTATAGCTCAGAAACAATCTAGCATATACGAATAGCAAATATGAAGTACTTATAAATCGTACTTATCTTTTAATAACTTGTAAAACTGTACTTGTCTTTTGAATTCTACTGATCTGTACAAGATGACTTCAACTTAACTAGACTAGATCAGTCAACACTTAGAAAATATTCAAGTCTTCTTTTGGCTTATCAAAACTTTATCTTTTATCTTTTATTCATCATTTAGGATTTGTTCTAGGATTCATATCCCAACAATTTCCCCCTTTTTGATGAAGCCAAAACTACTTGAATCTTTTCTCATAAGTAGACTAGTTAAGTAGTTACCTTGCCTTTTAACATCAAAATAGTACTTTATCTTTTCATTCATTCAGAAATAGATCAGTAGATATTACAAATACTTCAAAAATAACGAAATCAAAATAAACTAAACTATACTTGAAAATTACCTCTTTCTGAATCTGGAACACAGAAAGCATTGAGTAGTCTAGTATGAATTTCTTTGATATGTTCTTCGTCTTCAATCTTCTCGTTGTCTAGCAGCTCATCTTCATACTTCTTGATCTGGTTCACATCTGCCCTTTTACCTGAACTAGTCATAGGACACTTCCATTTCGGAAAACCAGGAACAAGAATATTGAAATTAGCAGCAGCAGATATTCTTATGATCAAATTCCATAGCATCTTATGCTGTCCTTCCATGAACTTGTCAAACATAGCATAAAGATCGTCAGAGTTATCAGAATCTCCAAACTTCCTGATAATCCAGTGATCTAATTCCCACTGCCTTTTCACTTTCATCCAATCTTGACGATGTTCTTTGTCAATAAAGTGATCAATGAGCTTGTCTTCTATTTTATCTTCATCAGACTTCTGCTTCAACAAACTTTCAATGTGTTTTTCTATCTTCTTCTTCTTAGCATAATGAGCTTCATCACTTGGCTCATCAATCTTTTGCTTCTTTAAAATAGTTGACTCAGGAGTAGGTTCTTCAATGGTAATAGACTTCCTTTTCGATACCATTCTTGTCTGCACTTCAGCTTCTGGAGACGCAATAGCCTTGCCCTTCTCCTTCTTCTTCAACTCATCTATTTCAACTTTAGCTTGCTCAGCTTCTGCAGTTTTAACCAATCTGCCTCTGCCTCTCTTAGGCCTTCTGAGATCTTGCATAGCTTCAGCAGCTTCCTTTGCTTCTGGCTCCGCACTGAATTTAGATTTTTCAATTTCAGCTTCAGCACTAATCTCAGCTGCAGATTGTTTTGTCTTCTTTGTCTCTTCCCCCTTTTTGGCTTCATCAGTAGCCTGGAGAGAGAAAAGAGAAGTGAAACGAGTCATCTCTTCAAACATAGCTTGTTTCATTTGACTCGTAGCGCTTTCAATTTGCTTCTCATGCGAACTGTTTTGACTCAACTTGTCCAGCTTGGTCGCCACCAACTCCAGCTTTTGAGTAGACAAGTTCAACTCATTCTTGAAATGTGTTGCGGTCAAACGTAACTTCTTATTTTCTTCAGTCATAGCAGAGATAAGTTGTTGAGCTTGAGTTAACTGATCATACGCTTCCTTCCTCTGAACATCAGCAACCTCGATTCTTGCTCTATAGACTCTTTCCAACTTCCTGGATTCAGTAGCTAGTACGCGAGCAAAATCGACTGAGCTCTTTTCTGAGTATTCAACTTGATCCTGGAGAAATCCTTCAAGTTGTTCAAACATATGCTGTCTGTATTCATCATCTATCTGATTGACTGCATTGACGATCAAATCTTTTGAACTTGTCACAAGGACATTGTTTTGTTCAATAAGAGTCTTCTGGACATCAGATTTAAGAAACTCATCAATTGACAATTTGATGACAGCTTTCAATTCGTCCTTCAACTCATCTATTGAGGCGGCTGAGATAGTTTGAGATGACTGTCCAACCTCAACATGAGTAGCATCAAGCATGACTTCATCTACTGGAGTTAAAACTTTCACCAACTGATCTTCTGAAACAGTAGTCAAGACCTCGTCTTCGACTAGATTAACTTCTGGAAGCACACTTCCAGCAATAGCTTTTAGATTAAGTTGAGGAGAGTAAGAGATAATAGCAAACTTCGCTTCATGAGCCTTCCTTTCAGCAATAGCTATGTCCTTCTTCAATAAGGCATGCAACTTCTCCATGTATCCACAAAGTTCAAATGGCAGTAAATCATCAGAATAACGATTTATAAAAGCAAAATCTGACCTTGGACTGTTAGCATGATCAACTTGAAATCTGAACACAATGCCTCTCAACTGATTCGAGACATTGTCTAAGTCCACCATAGGATCAGTAGACTGGAATTCTTCAACTTGCGTGACTTCAGTCATAACCATATCATTGTCAAAATCGGAGTCTGAAACTTGAATGCCCACATCAAATTTCGACTCTGAGCACATCACATCATCAGAAATGTGTAGCAATCTCTTAGCAAGATCTGTGATGGCATGAGCTGGGAATAACTCTGAGTGATCTTGAACACCACTGGTCTCCTTCTGTTCCATTTCCCAGTCCATAAAGTTCGAGATGCCTCCCTTTCCTAAGATAACTTCGAAAAGGTCATCCGTGCCAGACTTCTTCAATGCCACCCAAGTGCATACTCTTAGAAGTTTCTCAAACTGTTCTGATTCATAGTCGACTTCAATAGCCGAGAGCTTCTTTTTCAAGTTTCTGCTCATCTTCGAACGGATTCTCCTTTCTCTTAAACTCATGGGGTAATATACCAAGGATTCAAATCTGACTTCAGACGGGGTCTGAGTAGGTGGGGTCCCTATCTCAGTCGTTGCAGTGGCAACTGGCGACTTATCTGAAGCAGATGGGTTGAGGGGTTCAACATATTCTGTTGAGGGAGAGGATAAGTTTTGGTCTGTGGTTTCTTGGGGCTTTGACGTGTCTTGGTTTGGTGTGACAACTGTAGGAGTATCAGTTGTATCTATTATGGGAGTGTTTTCAGGTAGGCTGACCCTCAGCGGATATGCTGGCAGCACTTGTGAAGTTGAGGGAATAGGTCTAGGCCTAGATCGATGTGATCTTGCCTTGGTTCGAACAGAAGAGGATGGGAGAGAGAGAGGAATTGAAACAGATTGAGTAGTAGAACCAACCTGTAAACTCGACTCGGCTGGACGAGTAGGCGAATCAACTCTCACCAAAGTGTACATCTCAGGTATTTGTTCACTCGACTCCTGCTCTTGAGTCGACTCTTCCTCTGACTGAGTCTTCTCTGAGTCTTCTGCACCAGATGAGTCTTGTGTAGCTTCCACTGACTTGTCTTCAACGGACTCATCTTCTGAAGATCCAGACTCACCAACATACGGCAAAGCTTCCATGGGGTCAATTCTGGCTTGCTTAGGTGCAGATGGCCTAGCCGCAGCTTGTTTCCTCACTGCCCCTTTCTTCAAGTAAAACTTCAAAGGATGGAATGGCTTTCCTTTGCTCCATTTCGTCTTGTTTGGCATCAGGAGGGGAAGTAGGATACTTAGCTTATTGCCATATCCAACAGCAGTAGACACCACCCAATTTCGAGTATTGTCATCTACTCGAACACTGCGTTCAAAATACATAATTCGATCCGCAATCAGCTTGAACCAATTGCATTCAGTGATACCATCAACAATGACAGCCATAACCCTTGCCTTCATAAAGGTCACAGAGTCATGAGAACCAGTCGAACTTAACAAGATTTTGCTGGCAATATCCAATAAGGTGCGATATTTCTTAAGAAGATCACCCTTCTTGACTGGAACATACTTGCCATCTGATTTCTGTTTCAACTTCTTCCCACAGAAGATACTCAAGTAACGAATTTCTTGTCCAAGAGCATAATTTTCAATGTCAATAGTTCCGATGGGCAACTGTAGACGGTTGAACATAGTTTCTGGAGTGATTTGCACACGATCCTCACCAATGAAGGATTCAAGAATATCACCTTGTCTGATGATGTTGGCATAGAACTCTAGCACCTCCTCCTCCAAGACCACTTGAGGAAATGATTCTAGATACGGTTTGAGCCCACATCGAGTGCATTTAGCCAGAATCTCAGCATCGTCGTCTGAGTGATTGCCTTTGAAGAACACAGATGGTTCAACATTTACTTTGTTATCGGAGATGTACCGGCCTAGGTCGAATGTGACCTGCATGTTAGTTCTAAGATCGAAGATTGATCGAGTAGACATCTCAACAATAATCAGTAACTAGATTGCTTGAAAATAGGGAGAGGAAAAAACTTCTTGAGAAAAACAAGGAATTAACAAAAATGTGACTAAGTCATGTGATAATTTGGGTTTTGATCAAGACGGTTAAGACCTTTGGCATTCGATTACGGAACCGAGAGTATTATGTAATTTGATATTGTAAACTTTGAAATCCGCCCTTTCTTAGTTAGAATAGAGGAGTGAACTCATCTGTCCTAGTGTAGATGAGTGAGAACTGGATGTATACACCACATCAAATGAGAGTGTATAAATCTAATTCAAGAGTTTTCAAATTCTATCAATACCTAATTACTATAATATCCTTAATCCGTTTTGATTAAACACTTAGCATTAAAAAAAACTTAGCTTGTCTGTTCGAGTCCATCCAGAACAGACGAGTAGACATAAGCTCCACCAGACGAGTTGGCTTACGTACACCAGACGAGTTCCCCCTTCGTCTGTGCATGTCTATTCTGAACATCGAACGACTTCATGTACCTATCTTATCACATTCAACGTGTAATCGATGGTACAAGTAAAGTAACAATAAATAAGATGAATATCAATCTAAGGCAATAATCAAGGTTTCGAACAAGATGACTATTGACCAACATAAGAGTCAACATAAGGATATTTAAGAAATCATAGATTCCCCCTTAAATGTTTATTCCCTTAGTTTTACCCTCAGCTTTACCAGCTTCCTCATCGGGTTGTCTGGTCATCTTGTCTAGCCTTGTATACCTGGCTGTTGCGTGAGTAGACGAGTGCCCTAGTCTAGTGATCTTGTCTCCATACTTCGTTTGATGTACCTGTCTGGTTAGTACACAGCTATAGGCAAGTAGGATCTAAATCAATTAGCCCTAAACTAATGCATAATTCACGAAATCGTGCCTCAGCTAATGGTTTTGTAAAAATATCAGCTCTTTGAAAATCAGTATGAATCTTTTCCATGCGAATATCCTTCTTTTCTACATGATCACGTATGAAATGGTGTTTCACATCAACATGCTTACAACGTGTGTGCAGAACAGGATTTTGTGTAATGGCAATTGCACTATTACTATCACAGAATATAGGAACATTTGATTCACAAATATTATAATCTCTAAGCTGTTGAATAAGCCATAATAATTGACTACAACAACTACCAGCAGCCATGTACTCGGCTTCAGTAGTAGAGGTAGCAACACTTGTCTGCTTTTTCGAAAACCATGAAATGAGTTTTGTGCCTAAGAATTGACAAGAACCAGATGTAGATTTCCTATCTATTCTACAGCCACCAAAATCAGAATCAGAGTAGCCACTTAGAGATAAATCATCATTTGAAGGATACCATATACCACGATTGATGGTTCCTTTCAAATATTTCAGAATCCTTTTAGTGGTTTCCATGTGACTCTCTTTTGGATTAGCTTGAAAGCGAGCACATACACCAACAGAAAATGCAATATCAGGTCTACTAGCAGTTAAGTAGAGTAATGAACCAATTAGACCACGGTAATGAGTTTGATCAGTAGACTTACCTTGTTCGTCTGGGTCCATTATGTATGTAGGTAGCATAGGTACGCCAGCAGACTTGCATGTCTTAATACCATACTTGTCTAGAAGATTTCTAGTATACTTTGCTTGATTTATGAAAATCCCTTCTGGGGTCTGTTTTACTTGAAGTCCAAGAAAGTAATTAATTTCACCCATCATAGACATCTCAAATTTACTTTGCATGAGTGTTGAGAAACTTTCACTCAGCTCTTTGTTAGGTGAACCAAAAATGATGTCATCTACGTAAATTTGGACGAGTAAAATGTCTTTCCCTTCTTGTCTTCTAAACAAGGTTATGTCTACCTTGCCTTTAGTAAAACCATTTTCTAATAGAAATTGAGAAAGAGTATCGTACCAGGCTCTTGGAGCTTGCTTTAGTCCATATAAGGCCTTCTTTAATTTGTATACCTGATTACCTTTGACTTCGAAACCTGGGGGTTGTTCAACATATACTTCTTCCACAAGAATACCGTTAAGAAATGCACTTTTAACATCCATTTGATATACAGTAAATTTCATGTAAGCAGCATATGCAAGAAACAATCGAATGGCTTCTAGTCTAGCAACAGGAGCATATGTTTCATCATAATCTATGCCTTCAGCTTGTGAGTAGCCTTGGGCGACTAGTCTAGCCTTATTACGTACAACTACATCATTCTCATCTTTCTTATTCTTGAAAATCCATCGAGTTCCAACTACATTATGATGTTTCGGTCTATCGACAAGTTCCCAGACGTCGTTTCGAACAAACTGATTCAACTCGTCTTGCATAGCAATGATCCAATTACTATCAGCCAATGCCTCATTAATGGTTTTAGGCTCGATAGATGAGAGGAAACAACACCAGCAAAACAGAGATGGACTAGATTGTTCTTGCGACTCAAAGAGTTGTCGTCTAGTCTTAACACCAACAGTAGAGTCACCAATAATATTTTCAGTATTATGCGCTGATTTCCATGTATTTCTATTCTTAACAATGATACTATCATCTATATCATGTACAGCATCATGCATGTCAACATCATTATCATCAGAAGATTTAATGGGAGTAGACGAGTCGACTAGTTTAGGTATGTCAACTGGTCTAGTAGAGTTACCTTGAGCACTCACCTTCTTCTGGTCATCTGACTCGAGAGCTTTTATGAATGGATTGTATGCTTGAACGGATTCATATACCTCTGAGTCTTTGTCTGATTCGACAGTTAGCTCAGTAGCTTTCTCACTGATCTTGTTGGTAGACGCGTCCTGTAGAGATTCTTCGAAAACCACATGTGGTGTTTCTTCCACACAAAGGGTTGAGTAGTTGAATACTCTAAATGCTTTGCTTGTCGAGGAGTATCCTAAGAATATCCCCTCGTCTGCTTTAGCATCGAATGCATTCAACTTGCTTTTCCCATTGTTATGGATGAAACACTTGCATCCAAATATATGAAAATATGAAACTCTGGGTTTTCTACCTTTCCATACCTCATAGGGCGTCTTACCTAGTGCTTTATTGATAGCACTTCTATTTTGTGAGTGGCATGCAGTGTTGATAGCTTCTGCCCAAAATTTCTGAGGCGTATTATACTCTGTCAGCATGGTCCTGCAGGCCTCCTTAAGAGTTCTGTTCCTTCGTTCTGCTACTCCATTTTGTTGTGGTGTCCTAGCTGCACTAGTAAGGTGCTGGATGCCACGCTTAGAACAAAATTCTTTAATATAGCAGTTAATGAATTCAGTACCCTTGTCACTACGGATCTTGACAATTGACTGATTCTTCTCAACCTGTAACTTCTTCAACAGATCAGGCAAAAGTGTTTGTGTATCACTCTTCTTGTGTAAGAAGACTACCCAAGTGAACTTAGAATAGTCGTCTACCACAACAAGTGTGTACCTTCTACCGTTCAAAGTTGGAGGAGTTATTGGGCCATGTAAGTCCATATGTAGAAGTTCAAGAACTCTACTAGTTGAGAGGGATGGAATAGATTTAAAAGAACCCTTCACCTGTTTACCTTTTTGACAGGACGTGCATACATGTGACTTATAGTAGACTTCATTGGGAATACCTTCCACAAGGTAGTCTCTGGCTATCTTATTAAGAACCTTAAAGTTTAGATGACAAAGGCGTCTATGCCAGAGCCAGCCAAGTTCTTTAGGATTCTTAGTAAGTAGACAGGTGTCCCTCGGACAACTGTTCCAGTTCACTATGTACACACTTCCTTGTCTAATGCCGACTAGTAGGACTGTGTGTGTTTTCTTGTCGATGATTTCACATTTCTGACTCTTGAACTGCACCTTGTATCCACGATCACAAAATTGCGAAACAGAGAGTAAATTGTATTTCAAGCCTTCAACATACGAGACATCTTGAATCTCTATGTCTCCATTCCGAACGTAACCAAATCCTTTAGTAACAGCAATGGAGATATCACCAAATATCACTTTTGGTCCTTCTTGCTCATGATAGCTTGACAAGAGAGCCTTGGTACCAGTCATGTGGTGCGAACAGCCACTGTCTATGTACCAAGTTTCTCCTGTTGAGCCACCTTTCTTGTATAGATCGAGTCGACCCTGCAATAGATGATAATACATAATTTAGGTACCCTCCTTGTTTATTGGGGTCCTTGGGGGTTAGTCGAGTTCAATGGAATCCAAATGTACATTGGAGTCCTGAACAAGTTTGATCTTCTAAGCTTTCGACCATATTTATTGCAAAATAAGACCTTGTTATCCTTATCTGGCCTATCAGTCGAGTTCGGGTCTACTCTTTGGAGATAGCCTTTTGACTTAATCTCTACTTGATCAGGCACCTGTCTATGATAGTCAGAGTAGGGTTTATATGCATTAGGTCCATACGGTTTATAGACATGTTTAGGTCTTTCTCCTCCTTCGATATCATATGACAAAGGTGGAGGATATAGAACAGCTTGAGTACGATATTTTGGACCTACCTGTCTAGGTCTAGACGAGTAGAGTTGAGACTGCCTTATGAACGGAGGTCTAGACTCTTGTCGTCTAGTCTGTACTTGTCTAGTACTAGTCTCCTCAGGATACCAATCCTCGTATCTGACCTGGTTGGATCGTCTACGATTAGTGGTCCTTGGAAGATTAGTTCTAGGTTGAACAGGCTTGTTGTTACCATTCTTTTTACCTCCTTTGGTAATTGGAATGTTAACTCGAGCTTGTTTTGGTACAGTACCTTTAGATGGAGTTCCAATATCGTATATCATTGGTCCTTTTCCTTTATCATTAGTCAAAGAGCTTGAGATGAAAATAGTAGGGTTCTTAGGAACTTGAGTAGACGAGCTGGGTGTCTCAGCACCTATACCTGTCTTGTCAGCAGGAGCCCTATACCTATCTGACAATTCAAGGTTAACCTTAGAAGAGTTAACCAGGTCAGTAAGTTTAAGGTCTAAAGTGACAACCTCGGTTTCTAAGAACTTATTACGTTCTTCAAGCTTTTTGAGCTTACTTTGTAAAACATTGAATTCATGTTTCTCAGTAGCATGTGTCTTAAGTAGGTCTTGATACAACTTGTCTGTCAATGCACACTTGACTTTGAGTTGTCTCAACTCTTCTTGCAAGCGTTCATTTAGAACTGTTATATTAGGATCTACTTTAGACTGAGCTTCCTTAAGATCGATGATTTCTTGTCTTAAAATGATGTTTTCGTCACTGACTTCAATGAATGCCTTGTTGGCAAGTAGGAGGTCGTCTTCAACTGCACTAGTAGAGTGCTGAAGGCTACTCCCTACTTTGCTACTGGCAGTGTCACTTTCATCAGTATCTGATTCATCACAAGATTGAGAAAAACTAATAGATGGTACCTCTTGGTCGATTTTAGCCATGCAGCATAGACCATCATCTACTATGAATGCTTCATCGTGATCTGGTTCAGACGGGTAGCTAGATGAGGATGATGGCAACTCGTCTGAGTCAGAGTCAGAGTCATCATTGGCCATCATTGCCTTCTTGCCACGGTTGTATCTTCTTTCCCTTCGTGCTTTGCGTTCTTCTCGATCATCAGTACTCAGGTCTGGACATTCATATATGTAGTGACCTGGTTTCTCACAGTTATAGCACACGAGATCATTAGTAGCCTTTTTAATAGGAGAGTTGTTCCTTCGTTTATCACGTCTATCAGAACGAGTAATCTTCCTACCATCAGACTCTCTATCTTGTCTGTTACCTTTCGAGACTTCGTCTCTCCTTTCGGACGAGTTTCGGTCTCGTCTGGTTTCAGACGAGTTCTTAGAAGCAGACCCTCTATGCTTTCTATAGAACTTCTTATATCTCCCGAAACGTTTATTCAGCCTATCAAACTTTCTAACCATGAGGCTTACCTGATCCTTCAGGCTAAGATCAGTATCTATCTCGTCTTTAACAGAAGCAGACCTAGTCTTAGTCTTAGACCTGTCTATCTTAGACGAACTAGCCTTAAACGCAACGTTCTTAGATACAGCATGTTCTCTGTCACTACTTACTATGGGTTCATCTTCGTCTAAATCAAACTCATGAGCCTTTAGAGTTTGAAACATAGTCTCTGCTGTCCATACGTCTATATCTTGGGTATTCTTAACAAGCATTTTTACCATCTTCCAACGACTATCAAGGCTTTTGAGAATCGTAAGATTGATTTCACGTGGAGTATAAGATTTACCAAGGACTTCCAAGTCATTCATGATTTTAGTAAAGCGAGTATCCAACTGGTCTATTGTTTCACCAGCTTTCATATGAAATGATTCGAATCTTTGGACTGCAGTGGAAAGCTTGCTTTCTTTGATTAGGGATGTCCCTTCACAAATGATAGCTAAGCGATCCCACATTTCTTTGGCAGTTTTACATTTTAACACTTTTCCCAGATACTCGTTAGGAAGAGTGTGTAAGATGTAATTCTTGGCCAAGCTATCCAAATTATTCTGTCTCATTTCTTCAGAGGTAAGTTCTGACCTTGGTTTCTTGACGAGAGTACCCACTGGTTGATTTGGATCAAGGGCAGCAGTATTGGGGATCATGGTCACAATTGGACCTTCAGTAACGACGGAGATCATTAAGTCGTGAGTGGAGCTGAAGATGGCTTCCATCCTTAGCTTCCAGTAATCGTAGTCCTGTACCTGGAACTTAGGTAGTTTGTTGGCGCTGATCTCAAGAGACATGATTTCAAGAAATAAGTGCTAAGTAGAGTTATGATCAAGAACAACAGATAAGTCAAGAACAGGGAGCACGAAACACAGATGATACAAGAATATGATCAAGAACACGTATACAAGAACAATCAAGGACCAAGACTTCACCCTAAGTCTTGAGTTGGTTATCAAGAAACAGCAGTTCGTAAACTACTGCTCTGATACCACTTGTAGGTCCCAAAGTTGAGTTAATAACGAGTAAGCTAGTGAAAATGTCTAGAGGGGGGTGAATAGACTTTTCAAAATTCTTTCGAAATATCAAAGTACAATATGCGGAATACGAAATTATCAATGAGCCCAATTCAAGATTATACTCAACTTAAATTCGAGAACTCTGTTCTATACTCAACTAGTCTAGATCAGTTAAGTAATTCAACCAATTAAGCAATTTAAACAATCAAAACAGTAAAATAAATTGAACACGAGATTTATAGTGGTTCGACAACTTGTCTACATCCACTCTCACAAACCCAGTTGTGATGTTTCCACTAAACTCTTCCAATCGAGTACAAGTGTATGTTCCTGTCTTTAAAGTCCCAAGAAGAAGACTTAGATCTTCAACAGACTATACCTCCAGATATGTCTACGATCTTACTAGAAATTTTACAAGTATCTAGCACCTTGAAAATAACAAAACAAAAACTAAAAACTTCTCTGATTTTCAGTAGTAGCCTTCTTGATTCTTCACTTGTCTTCTGGCTATCTTTCCGAACTTCAATCAACTCTGAGAGTAAACTTCGATTGAATCTTCAATAACGTTTGTAAGTAGTAATTCTCAATATTTCAGTAATCAGTAGTCTTTAACCAATGAATACCTTGGGGTATTTATAGACTTCAAATCCAAGAACTTTCAGTTGTGTAACAACCTTTCTTGAAAACTAACTTGTAACTGATTCTTTTATTCTTCCACGCGTTTCTTCAGTTAATTAGTTATTCCATAACTAATTCTTCACTTTTCATCTTCCATACGCGTTTCTGTAACTAACTTCAAGTTGACCTGTCTTTGTGTAAGTTGCGCACCTGTCTTGTCCAGTAGTAGTAGTCTGCGTCTTCTACTTGACTTGTGCAGTAGGCGTATAATAGAACTAATCTAGTCCTATCATCTAACCTAACAAGACTATTACATTACATTAAGCTTTTATAATACAAGCTTAGTCAACTTATAACTATACAATGAATCTATCTTTTACATAGAAATATCATGAGCTCTATACAGTAATTATAGCTCAGAAACAATCTAGCATATACGAATAGCAAATATGAAGTACTTATAAATCGTACTTATCTTTTAATAACTTGTAAAACTGTACTTGTCTTTTGAATTCTACTGATCTGTACAAGATGACTTCAACTTAACTAGACTAGATCAGTCAACACTTAGAAAATATTCAAGTCTTCTTTTGGCTTATCAAAACTTTATCTTTTATCTTTTATTCATCATTTAGGATTTGTTCTAGGATTCATATCCCAACATTGCTCATATCCAGGTCCTGAAATAGACGTTTTTTAGGTGGCTTCCGACCACCTGCAAATGTTGACTCAACTTCTGTGTCGGTGTCCGAGTATTGGATTCAATGCATTGTTCGGCTCATCCTTAGGCGTGTCTTATGAGTTATGACAATAACATCACGTGGTAAATCTTCGTCTGGATCAAATTAAACAAAGAGACGAGCTTAATTGTAATGTATGAGACCCCCTTCCCTTATGGTAGATAGCTTTAGCAAAATCATCATCCTATCCTATTCCCATTCAATAAAAAACTGCATTAATCCAATGAACAGTTTCAACAACTCAATGAACCCAACTATTTGTATATAACTCATCCCGTGGACCGGTATAGAAGTGGTATCTCCTCATAGGCAGCAATTGGTTGCTTGGAAACATGCATATTAATTTTATCCAGAATATAATGTGTGTAATAGAAATATATGTGTGGGAATTCTATTCAAGTAGCTTGTCTATATATAATATAGAGGAAGTAAGATCTGTGAAGTAGGTTACAATCACATACTCAAGTAAATTCAAATCAAACCTTCTAAATACTTACATAACCAATAGACAAGATATTAAGGGTAGCAGATATACAGTATATTCAATTGATCAAGAAACCTTTTTTGGGAATAAAAAATCAATGCCCTAAAATTAAAATTCGAGATAGTGAGGAGTGAAAATAAATAACTTAGAATTCACCAACTCGTACTAGGCTGTTCTTATGGGGTGCAACTCTAAAATAATTACACGAGATAGGCAACGTTTCGGCGCAGATTTCACATTTAATAAAATCATAGAAAATGATATGCTCATGTTGAAATCTCAAGGTCAACAGCTCAGGGTATTTCAACCAACCCAATGGTTCGATAGCAGCAAGAACATCATCATGCTCCAAGTTAATGCCAAGCCTTTTGATCTTGCCCTCTTCGCCTCCCAAGCGAATGTTAGGCAACTTTTTCCATTCCCCAGTTTCTGATTTCATCTCTAAAACTTCCCATACAAATTTTTCGCAAGGACTAAATAAAGTCAGATACCTTCCTGAGGACAAAAGCGAACATCCATCCAATGTTACTGGTGGGGGAGCCTCTACAAATATTTCAGTCTCTAAATTCAAAGTCACGATATTATTAACAGATACATCTCTCCAATGCACAAAACCTTCAGTAACGATCGGGTAACCATATATTATTACATCCTTACCAAGGTCAGATAAGTTGTCAGTACTAAGAATCCTCCATGACTTATCTACTCCCACAGTTAATATACCACATGTATATGGTTGTGTTTTCTCAAAAGGTAAAACAACTTTATACTTCATGGAAGCTGCATCATATCCAATAACACAAAGCATTAAGAAACTGGCGGGATAAGGACATTGAGGGAGACGGAAGACTTGGTGTGACAAAACGTTTCTAACATAATAAGCTTTGTTTTTTTTTGCCATACTCCAATACCAAACCATTACAACTAGACCAGAGTGAAATCCTGGGTCGGTGACTGTAATTGAGCTTAATTGTGTCGATTCCTCCTCCAACTTTTCTAGCATAGGTGAAAACAACCTCGTAAGAGCTATTCAGGTAGAGAAGTCCATAACTTGAATGCTCGAGGTGTTTGCGAATGAAGATTTTGGAACTGGAACACACCATTTGGTACCACTTCCGGCACACAAGCATTGCACTAATAATATCTTGAGCCGGGAGACGTAGCAGAATTTCATACAACATTTCGTCCGGAACACAGTCAGTGACGGAATTTTTACATCTCCTGACATAATATGTGCGAGTTCTGGAATAGCCCCCAACCATCTGTGTTAGGAAAACCACCATTAATGGAGAAAAGGAAGTCAGAAAGTAACAACAATAAAAAATACAGACTTGTTGGTCAAAGAATTGAACAAGTCTTGAGAGTATTTCAGGCTTCACAAATCACAACACAACAATCTTATCATTGATAAATAAATATAGTTTTTTTTTTTTTTGTCATTTTAGATAGAAAATAAACAGAGCATCATTAATGAACTTATCTAGATAATCGAACACAAAACTTCATTATTCCAGATTGTTCCCATACTGTACTAGTAGTGCAATCAAATCAATACATACAAGCAAAGCAATTCTATCTCGTTTATGGACAAACTCAGTAGATTAATTGTCATCAAATGCTTAAATTTATACAGAAACAGGTAAGATAGATGAAAGAAGAAGCTTACCTCTTCTTTCTTTTTATTGCCGGCCTTTAACATGATACCTTGAATAGATGAATTTGTTGCTGAAATTAAAATTAAAATGAATTAATAGCATTAGAAACATAGATTTGGCAGTAATGAATAACTAGCAAGGAATCGTAACCAAAATAAAAGGAGCATTTACATACAAGCAGGGGCAGATCCAAAGGGGTACAGTTGTGAATTTGTGTGATGTAATTTACGAAGATTCAATAAAAATCATGCCTATTACATCCAACATCACAGTTCCAGACAAATTACGATTAATAATCGGCAATTTTAAACCTAATAAGATACTAATTTATTAGTAGGGCAAGAAAAGTAGATATCCAGAACCTTAAATTTGGAGAAGAATTAGTGCCATGAGAGTGAAAGAGACTCAACTTTAGCAATCCATTCCTTTATTTTGCACTAATTATTGTACTCCAGTTTCTTAATTGAGAAAACATGGCACAATAGAATCAAGTAGGTGGTGTGATTGGTAGATCAGAAGTGGTGCCCTCTCCGTTGTGTGACACTAAAAGTATATATTCATGAGTATGAATTGAGAAATGCAAGATAAATCCAGTTTTATTAGCCATCCAACTTGTAACACGACAAACAAGATAAAGTACAGGAGATATTCAAAAGATACCAATCTGATTCAGAAGTTGATAAAAAGTCATTTTCTGTGAATTGGACCCATTACTTCAAATCTTATTCAATCAACGCACATTTAGATTTTCAGAAGTTAAACTTGTGCATAACACTAGAGTGAGCAGAAACTCAAAGAAAAAACTTGCAAACATTTTTGTCGAGTTTTACACAAGAAAATCCCAAGCAATGATAAATGACAACGGATTTTACCTATAATAATTAGTGAAAACCTGCCTTCATAACAACCAGCAACAATTCTAACCAAAACAAAATCAAGTTGAAATAGCGGCTTCAATTTCTCCAACCTCTTATATTATTTCTCAAGATTTCAAACTTAAACACACCAAATATAAAGACTCTGTGTAAAAGAGAGAGAGAGGAGTTACATAAGAGATGCGTATCTGCGGCTGAGATTCAGTAGGAATTGAGAATTTTTTTAGGGCTTCGGGGCCGGCAGAGGTGGACGCGTTTCTCTGTGAAGAAGGAAGCTGCCAAGGGTTTTCACTCTCAAATCTCAATAACGGGGGCAAATGTTAAAGGAAAAATGGGGAGAAAATTATTCATTTTCATTTAGACTGAGTGGGAAATATTGGGAAAATATAATACTCCTCCGCCATATGATAATTTCTAGATGACACGTATATTAAGAAAGTGTTATAATGAGTTTTTGACGAGTAATTTTGTAAAATTTTATGTATAAAATAAATAAATGAGTTGACTTTTGTGTATGTGGGGAGAAAAAATAATGAGTATATTGTGAGGGTGGTGTTTATAAATAATTTTCCATTTTAAATGTGTGAAAGATATTGTGGGACATCTTTAAAAGAAAAATGTGAAAGGTATTTCAATAAGAACACCAAATATAAACGTTTCTACTAATAAAATAGAATTTTATAGTGATACGAGACCCACAACGCGAAGTACGTACGTTAGTGGTGAACCTCGCGAAGTACGTACGTTAGTATTGGTTCACCAATGAAAAAATATAGGATGAACAACAATTAAAATTTATTGATTCACGAAATACGTGTAGCAGTTAAGGATGGTGAACAATTCAACAACTATTATTCAATCTTCGGCGAAAGAAAGAAATTACAAAAAGATCCTCAAATAAAATGAAAATGCAAAAATAATTGCAAAAACACAATTTTAACCCCCAAACCATGCAATTTTAACAAAAGTTTATTTACTTATATGTGTGTTTTTCACCCCCTTTTCATTTTAGTGCTATCTTTTTAAAAAGTTACTAATATGTGCGAAGTAGGTTGTAAAAAATATATTACTCCTTCCATCCACCAAATGTAGTCTAATATGGTGGACACAAGAAAAATGTAGATAAAGTAGATAAAATAAGCTTATTATAGGGTATTGTGGGGTCCATTATGAACAAAGTGATTATTTATAAATAAAGTTGATGACAAATTGAGTAATTAAGTGATGGTTGAGGGGTGATAGTTTCCATAAAGTGTATGGACTACATTTGGTAGACAAAGAATATGAGGCAAATGAGACTACATTTCATTGACGGAGAGACATCCTTCTCACTCATTTCATTCATTGCACATTTCCACGCTCTCCTATTTTCCTCTCACAATGTTCGTATATAAGCTTATCATACCCTTTTTAATAAATATAGTATATTTTAAATTTTTATTCTTACACTTTACTTTATATTTAAAGTTTTATTATTTAATCATTTTTTCTAATCCACATGTCAAAAAGTAACGGAAAATTTATAGACGGACGGAGGGGATAATTTTATTACTCCACTTATTTGTTTATAAGATTTTTATTTTTATCTACTTTTTCTATTATTTTCAGGGGCACGTAAAAGTAGATAAGTCAGTTGCAGAAAAGCGTTAAAATGTTCTTATACTTTTTTCAAAAGCTGCTAGAAACTAATCGAAAGAGAAAACTCTAAAATTTGTTGGAGTCCAAGTTCAACTAGCATGCAAATCATGTAGCAAGCATGTCCAAAATCAATCAAGTCTTGGTATTAATACAACCATGTAGCAAGTATGAGTACTAAATAATCATTTATCCATGTACAATCTCCACACACAAAAAAAAATTAAAAAAAAATAAAAATTGAGCATTCGTTGCAATTCATGTAACTGAATTCGGGATCAAGAAAATTTCCATCGCATAGGCCGGAATTGTCTGCACTGCGGCCTTTATTAAGAAATATACTACTCCCTCTATCCATCATTTGGTGCACCCATGTAGTTTGCTTCCTCAACTTGATTCATCATATTTGGCATATTCATCCCTCCACTACTCTCAATGAAGGTATTTAGCAACTCACAAAGATAGGGTGAGACCTCTATTTTTCCATAATCTTGATAATCGGTGGGAACTTGTTGAATTTGATAACCATAATCGTAGTTCCCCCAATTATCGTAACAACTTTCTTGTTGATAAGGAGTATCGTATTGATCAAATGATTGATTCCATGAATATTGGTTATATCTGTCCATCTTGCAATATAGTTCACCTACACAAATGATCAAGTATCACAAGCACAAGATAACAATAGATCAAATAAAAAGAAAAAAAAACCACTAGTAATTATGCTAAACTAACATTAAGTTACACAAAAACAAAACTAATCTCCGGCAACGGTGCCAAACTTGACACGTATTTTCTAATACTCGGTATAAGAGGATTCTCGTAGTAAAAGTAAGTGCCCAGTTAAATTATTAAACCACGAGACTAGTTTGCTTGTGTAGCCTTAATATTATGTGTCGTCACATAATTATAGTGATAAAACATGGGGGTGATTGATAAATACTAAATGCAAAAATTCAATAAAAATAAATATTACCTAGGAAAAGCAAATAAAATAATGATCAAGATCAAATGGTGAGAGGTAGTGTTCGGGTGTTCTTCATTGGAAATCGATTAAAGTTTAACTTTGACGTTTAATTTATTGGTTGGTGTATGATAAAAGCAATCACTAATAATGTATCTAATAAAGCACGGGAGGAAGGATAGAATCGTTCTTACCCGGGTAATCACACAATTAGAGGATTCTACCTAAGCTATACTAATTTAATCCCTAATCATACTTTTCCACTTGAATACCATGAACCAAACTCTTATGATCTCCTCACTAATTACCTAAATTCTAATTCAAGTAATTAATGTAAAAATTAATGGGGTTTTAATAAAATTTACCCAACTCTCGTTGCAATAAACCAATATGTACTCAAATCATATTATCTCAATCCACAATTATACGATCTACACGACTAACCAACTTTCGTTGCACTAATCATGCTTCAACATAAAAACTAATAACTGAAATCATGTAATTGATCAATACACCATCAATATATATAAACAATCAAAATCAAGCTAAAATTCTAATTCCATCATAAATCCAAACACCCAAACACCAACAAATCTAGCTAATAACTAAATTAATAAAATAAAACACATATAAAAGATAAACAACCAAACGTTAATATAAAGAAGAGTATCACCTCAAGTCTTGTGTTGTTTACAAGAAAATGAAATACTACATTTAAAACTAACTAATAAATTAAATTAAGTGTATTGAGTGAGGTGGAAGGGGTGGAGGTTCTCCACTGAGTGATGCGTGCTCTGCCTCCCCTGCTGCCCCCAATCTCCTCTGCGTGTCTGTTAATCCCCAATTGTCCACGGCTTCTTGTGCCCCAAATTTGAGATTGGCTGGCTTAATTAATTAAAAATTGTGAATGGGCATAGGCCCAAAATCCATTATGAATTTCAGTTGTTTTAAAAGGGCGCGGCTAAAGGCACCCGGATTTACTATGAGTGTACACCCACCCGATGAGAACACACACAAAACGGATGAGGACACCCACGTGGACAACCCAAAATTACCCCCTCTTAATTAAAACCTTCATTCTCTCTTTCTCAATTCAGACACCCACAAATCGCCGCCTTGCGCTGCTTCGCCGGCACCCACTCCGACCGACCTACCCCCCACGCAGCCAGCTCCGCCGTCCACCTGCAACAACTCCGCCGCGCACGCAGCCTCTCCCCCCCCCCTTCGCGGCTGTTCGCGGCCGCAACCCCCTCCCCACTCCGCCAACGCCGCTCGACGTCGCGCCGCCCTCCCCGTCGCGCTTCCCTCCACAACGTGCGTCCTTTCGTCGTCGCTCCGCCCTCCCGTCGGACTGCCTTCCACAGCAACCATCTCCTCCCGTCGCGCTGCCCTCATGTCGCCGCCGCCTGCAACCATCTCCACCGCCCCTCGTCCGCCCCTCCCGTCGCGCCTGCAACCATCTCCACCGCCCCTCGTTCGCAGCCGCCGCCCTCCCTTCTCCCCACAAACGCAACCGCCGCCCACCCCCTCCTCATCTTCGCCGCGACCGTCGTCTCCTCCCCTCTCTGCCGCCGCCGCTACACATGTAAGTTTAGTCTGAAAAATTAGGATTTTTTTTAAGTTTGGGAATTATTTTCGAACATGGTGCGTTTGTTTTGGAAAAAATTTCGAACAACTTGAGTTTGTTTTGGAAAAAATTTCGAACAAGATGTTCGATTTTTTTTTTCGGACAAATTTAAGTTGTTTTGAATTTTTTTTCGAACATCTTGAGTTTGTTTTGGTAAAATTTTCGGACATCTAAACTTTGTTTTGGTAAAATTTTCGAACATATTAAGATTTTATTTTTGTTAGTTGAAATTTTGAATTTTTAGGATTTTTGTTGTTTTGGTGGTGATGGTGGGGATCCGGATGATTCGGGTGTGAAATGGAATAGACGGGTGTACTCATCCGGCGTTTTTTTTTAAAAGTACAGGAGGGGTAAAAACGTCTTTTCGCACCACCCTTGAGACAAAAAAAAACTCCCGTGGGTGTACTCATAGTAAATCCGGATGCATTTAGCCGCGCCCTTTTTTCCGTGCGTCTCCCTCATTTTCCAATTGGACTAAAAATGGTCATAAGGCCCATGAGATTAAATAATTGGGTCTGACTATTTACACCTCCATTTCGGTTTAGAACACTTCCCCTTTCAGTTTAATAATATAATAATAATGTAAAAAATCAAAAATACCCTTTAAGTCATATATATTACACTACTAAATGCACCCCTACTACTAAATGCATCCCTATTGCTAACTGCACCACTCCTTCACCTTTAAACCCTAAACCTAATTTTTACCCGCCGTCAACACCATCATCATCACTACCACCACCACCAAACAACAAACAAAAAAAAATTCAGGAACTTAGAAAAATTTCAATTTTTTTTTAAATTTTCGACAAATCAGTGTCGACCATATTCACTCTCGTCGGTTGTCGATTCATAGCAAAGTCAGCAGAAAAGAGCCACCACTTCTTCAGAACGTTAAGGAAGGGGTCGAGGTTCGAATGGGACGAGCAATGTCAAAAAGCTTTCGAAGAACTCAAGCTCCATCTTGAACAGCTTCCGAAGCTGACAAAGCCCTCTCAGGGAGATGTCTTACTCTTATACCTCTCAGTAGGGGAACATTCCTTGAGCACAACCCTGATGAAAGAGGAAGGCTCCACGCAACAGCCCATATACTATGTGAGCAAGGTCATTCAAGGGGCAAAGATTAGATATTCAGAAGTGGAGAAAGCAGCCCTGGCGGTGGTAGTGACGGCCAGGCGATTACGCCCCTATTTCTTGTCCTATAAAGTGATGGTGTGGACTAATTTCCCTCTAAAGCAGACATTAGGGAGAGCAGACTTGTCGGGAAGAATGGTTAGATGGGCAGTGGAATTACAAGAATATGATATTGATTATGAACCAAGTAAGGCCATCAAGGCTCAAGCTTTAGCGGACTTCATTCAAGAGTCCACCAGGGCGGAGGAAGTGCAAGGCTGGAAAGTGTATGTGGACGGCTCAACATCTGCATTCGGATGTGGAGCAGGGATAGTGTTGGTTGATCCTGAAGGCCAAGAAGTACAGGTTGCTGTCAAGTTCCGTTTCTCAACCTCTAATAATGGTGCAGAATATGAGGCCCTGATTAGAGGAGCCAACATGGCAGCAAAGTTTGGGAGCACAAAAAGTCACCCTGTATTCCGACTCACAGCTGGTAGTGCAACAGGTCATGGGGGAGTACCTCGCCAAAGATGAAAGGATGATCGCCTATTTAGAACAGGTAAAGAAGTTAAAAAAACAAATTCCATACCTTTGAAGTGATACAGGTACCAAGAGAAGAGAATATAAAAGCAGATGGGCTGTCTAAACTAGCCAGTTCCATTGAGGTCGAGGGACATGGGAAGATAACCTTGTTAGTGGCAGATCAATTAGCTACCGAAACCCTGGTCGGAGAGATAACAGTAGGAGATGACTAGAGGAAAGAGATATGGGAAGAGCTGAACAGGGAGCAAGAAATCCCAATGTTCAGGGAAGCCAAAGCTTGGAGGAGAAAATATTGTAACTTAGGGGACCAGTTATACAAGAGATCCTTTACCCAACCCTACTTGAAATGTCTCTCGAAAAGAGAGGCCAGAGTTGGTAATCAAGGATATCCATGAAGGTTCTGCAGCTAGCCACGAAGGTTATAAGGCTATGGTGAAGAAGGTGTTCAGAGCAGGTTTCTATTGGCCTAGTATAATCAGGGATGCTAGGGAATATGTGAAGAAATGTGAGAAATGCCAGAAGAATGGACCTTTAATACGAGTACCTGCCGAGGAGATGGGTGCCATGCACTCACCCTGCCCCTTTGCCAAATGGGGGATAGATCTAGTAGGATCTTTCCCCTTAGCACCTGGAGGAAGGAAATTCCTAATCGTAGCCGTGGATTATTTCAGCAAATGGGTAGAAGCCGTGCCCTTGGCCAAGATAGAGGAAGATAATGTAATTCTCTTCCTAGCCAAACACATTTGCTGCAGGTTTGGAGTGCCGAGAATTCTGGTTTCCGATAATGGAACACATTTCAATGGAGAGAAAGTGAGAAAATGGTGCGAGAGATGGAATATTGTACAGAAATTCACGTCGGTGGCTCACCCACAGGCCAATGGACAAGTGGAGGTCACAAACAGAATTTTAGTGGACGGTATCCGAACACGGTTGCAAAAGGTAGGAGGAGGATGGGTGAAGGAGCTAGACAACGTCCTCTGGTCCTATAGGACTAGTCCTAAGACAGCTACAGGAGAATCCCCCTTCTATTTGGTGTATGGAGCAGCCGCAGTAATACCTCCCGAGGCCAGGCTAAGATCTCATCGAATCACCTATTTTGAAGAGAAAAGGAACGAAGAGCTAATGAGGGAGGCCTTAGACCTGGTAGAGGAAGAGAGAGAGATGGCAAGGCTGAAAGTAGAAATATACAAAAGCAGGATCAAGGCAGCATATGATCGCAGAGTAATTCCTCGTTCCTTTAAAGCTGGAGATTTAGTACTGCGGAGAGCGGACGCCTTGAAAAATACAGGAAAGATGGAAGCTAATTGGGAAGGTCCGTACAAGGTGATACAGGTACTAAAAGGCGTAGCGTACAAACTCCAGGATATGACGGGAAAAGAAATACTGAGGCCATGGAACGTGTGCCACTTGAAGAGATTTTATGTTTGAGGAAGGTGTTATTCCCTTACCATCTTTCCCTTTATGAACAATTTTAAATGTTTGTTTTCATTCGAATAATTGTACACATTGCTTCACCGACACTCTTTTTCCCTCTACGTGGGTTTCCCTTTAGGGTTTTATCACGGAGAGGTTTTTAATGAGACCGGCATAGGTTCCCCTTATTTGCCTATGTTGATGAACACTTTTGATCAATGGAGCATCGTTTTTGGAAAAATTTCAGTGATTTCCCTTAATACCTGTTAATGTGATGATGAGATGATTCCTATATTCCGATTTTATGATGAGATGTTTATCATACATTAAATACTGTGCTGAGATGATCGCTATGTGTTCATATAATGGTGAGATAATGAATGCGTTTTGAAAGCTAAAACATAGGTTGATAGAGACACTGCGAAATCCATCTAACCCCCCTGCGAGGTTTACCCCACCATGAAAAAACTAGGAGGTTTATATAAGCCTCATTGGATGAGACAAAAAGATTTACACCAACACACAAAGATCCGAGAGGGAAGACCTAAGATTACGCAATTAAAGATCTTCATCCACGATAGCCTCTAAAGCTAGGGGGAGTAGGAAATATGGAGGGGAAGATATGGTTAATTTGTCAATTATCATATCTTAACTCTCAGGAGTATAAACAACTTTTGGGAGAGTATAATCCCTAAGAACTCTTAGGAGTAGAAACAACTTTTGGGAGAGTATAATCCCTAAGAACTCTTAGGAGTATAAACAACTTTTGGGAGAGTATAATCCCCAAGAACCCTTAGGAGTATAAACAACTTTTGGGAGAGTATAATCCCTAAGAACTCTTAGGAGTATAAACAACTTTTGGGAGAGTATAATCCCTAAGAACTCTTAGGAGTATAAACAACTTTTGGGAGAGTATAATCCCTAAGGACTCTTAGGAGTATAAACAACTTTTGGGAAAGTATAATCCCTACGAACTCTCAGGAGGATAAGTAACTCTCAAACAACTTTTAGGAGAAATCGGGAGCTTCATCGAGGCATCAAGTAAGTACAGAAACACAAACCCCCTATTTTCACCTAAAAATTCTCTACAAGCTTTAGAGCCCATACGTGTCAAGAAGATGCTAGAAACATGCTATGAAGCATAGTTAAGAAAAACTAGACAGATAACACATGATATGTCTAGAATTTAAGATATAGTACATGGCGTGCTCATAGAAAAACAACAACACATATGTATGCATGCAATGAGACAATTTGCAGGTACGGTAAACAGGAGTGAAATAGAGCATCAAAAGGAAAGATATCCAAGACCAAAGGCACCATGCCCTGGCCCTCCACCAAAAAAAAAAAACACAAGAGTGTGGAGTCTCCTGAAAATATCAAAAGAGACCTTCAAGGCACCAACAAAAGTAAAAGTGTTTTAAGTACCAGAATGTTATGAAAGAAAGTAAATAAAGTTACGATGAGAGAGGAATTTCACTCTTCCCCTCAAAGCCTTCCCCTGCCTCATCAACCTGCCCACTGGAACCGCCTCCTTCGGCCTTCTCCTCCAGAGCACCAGCCATCACGGTTGCCACGGGATCAGGGTTGGCCACATGGATTGGGAATATTAAATCCTTCACCGGTACCAGATCATCCAACTTTAGGGCAGTCTCCTTAAGCTCTGACACAGCCTTCCTCATCCCAGGCAGCCACCAAGGAGTGTTGATATCCTCTTTGGGGTCTCCGGGGAACTTAGGGGGAGTGGCCAACTCATCCAAGCGAAGCGCACGAGTGTAATGGCCATCAAATCCTAGTTCGGAGTGCTCAGCCACAGCGTTGGAAAATCCATGATCAATAAAATGGGGAATATATGCGCCCATTGCCCCTAGGAAGCTAGTACTCTTGAGAAAAGCTTCCAACCATTCTCGATGCAAGGTACTCAGAAATTTCTGCCCCATTGTAGAGGTAAAAAGAGAATCGATACACAGCTTCATCCCGGCCAGAGGAAGAGTAACTTCCAAGCACTCAATCCCTCTATCCCGCTCGCTAAGCTGAGTCTTAAGCGCAGAGATCTCCTCCAAAAGCTTCGTCTTTTCAGCTTGAATCACCTTCCGCTCCTGGCCGGCTTCCCGTAGCTCCGCCTCCAGTATTTCTTTCTTTACTTTCTCCAGTTCCACTTGGCTCTGGAGATCATCCACCAGCTGAAGGGATTGGAGGGCCCGTTCGGATATGTCGGAGTATAGGAGGCCAAACTATACAAGGAATAATATGAAGAAATAAGAGGTTTATGTTGTTTCCCATTAGCTATGAAGAACAACATCTGTATTAAGAATCTACCTGAGAGAAACTGTGGGCAGCATGCATGATCCGGTCTTCTGAGGATAAGGCATTGAGGGCCTCTGTGGCAGGGGTCGGAGTGTGACGATCTATGAAGGCAGTAAATTGATCAATGCTGATGTCGTCGGGGATATCCGGAGTAACATTGGCAGAAGAGGGCAAGGACGACTTAGTCTTTGATTTCTTCTTCTTGGAAGCATCAGAGACAGGGGGCAGCGAGGAAATCATGACCTTCTCGGTGGAAGATCTTGTACGCTTGGCAACCGACCCGGCGGAGGGCTTCACGGGAGATGGGTGAATGGGAGCTTTCATAGAACTTTCGGGAGCAGGAGATTTGACCACCATGGAAAGAGGGGCAGCGTCGCGAGAAATCTGGGTTAACCAACTCATAGCAGCAAAGAAAAACACAAAGAATATTAACAATTATATAGCAGTTTCCATCTCAAGGATGACGGTAAGGGAAAGGAAATGATATTACCATCATCTGGACCTAGAGGGTAATCAGTGCGGCTAAAACCGAAATGGGATAAGGCCCTAGGATTCTTACATATGCTCATCACATCAAAATACCCATGGGTAAGCACGTTATCATTCAAACGATTCATTACATACAGGTTAAGAGAAGAACAAACAGAGAGAGGAGGACGGGGCACTCCAGGGTTCTCGTAAATCCATTTTCCATGAGGAAATTCCCAAGAAGAAGGACTGGTAACAAAGAAGTAGTAATCCTTCCAGTCCTGGACCCCCTCATGGAGCTTCTCCATAAACTTTCCAGTCCTGGAAGGACGACCACAGGTGTAGAAAAACCCGTCCGCAAACTTGCACATATACTGAGTTAGGAAAAGTTGGGCTGAGGGCTCGCCACCGTTCCCCTTGACAAGATGTAAAAACCCAACATCGCACGAATGGCGTTTGGGGTAAATTGATTGAGGGGTATTCGAAGGTAAGTGGAAATTTCGGAGAGATATGGGTTGACCGGAAAGCGGAGGCCCGCCTTCAGTTGGGCCTCCCAAAAGGCTAGAGTGTTAGGACCTGGAAAATTAGGGCGTTCTTTTCTATGGGATGTCCTAACTGTGTAATTGGTTGGGAAAATCCCCGAGCGGAGGAAGGCGACAACACGCTCTTGAGGAAGGATCGAAGAACCAGAGATCTTATCCTTCAGGGCAGGATTGGTTATGGGAAATAAAGAAAGTGAACCAGAGGCCGAACTTTCCATGGAAATGGATTCCGACGAAGTTGGAGTAGAAGATGACACGAGGATACAATAAAAGAAAAATGAAGAGGAAGAGGAGGTACCTGAAACAAGGACAGTTTTCGAAAGCGACGGTGTGGCCGGTGGACGTTCACGAGAAGTTAATTGCAATAAGGACGAGGTGGAAACAAAAGTTAGAAGGAATGGATAAGTTTGAAGAAAGAAGGAGGTTTTTTCGAAGTGAAAGGAATTTTGAATTAATTATGAGGAAGAGAGAGTGGGGGAAAAAACCGAGAAGAAGTAAATGCTCCCAATGAAAGGGCGCGTGGCTGAAGAAGTACGGCTGGATGTTGGTCCTCGGGCAGGCGCCTGGATGCAGATTTCGAAATCAAGTTGGCGTGTGGAAGTGGAAAAGGCGTGAGGATTCTGGGATAATTATTGAAAACCGAATATGTCATATTTTGAGGGAAATGTGAAGAAGGAGTAATTAAAGGAAAAAATTATTTCTCTTAGAATTTATCTCATTACTTTTTCCTACTCTCTTAAAGATTATCCTTTTTACGAGAGTAGGGGAGAGTAGTTGATGCGGACAAAATATGTCGCTCTTGGAAATGTCGACACGTGGAAACGAGATAAATTATAATAGTCTTAATTAGGTTAATGGGCTTGAAGGTGGATTAATACACTCCTAGGCCCAAAGAGAGGAATAAGAATAATTGAGCCTTTAGCCCAATATCCGAGGATTAGTAGTCTTTGGGTCCAGGGATCTGGCCCAAAGGGAGCGCGTGGCACGAGCTATTTTCTCTTAGCCAAGTCAAGAGATAGGGTCAAAGCGAGAAGATATGCCCAGTCCGCTGAAAGGCCAAGTCTTTAGGGATATGGACCGAGTCTTCAGGGATCTAGGCCGAATTTACAGGGATGTGCGAGTGAATATAGGGAGAAAGAGTCTTCCTCTCTCCCGAGAGAGAGGGTCAGGTATATAAATAGGTTACAATTATTTTATCAGGTACGTTTTATAAAAAATCTACAGACTTTTACGAAATATACATTGAATTCAGAAGAAATATTGTGTTATTCGCCAGAATTTCCCTAGAATCACAGGGAAATTCCTCTTTGATTCTCCTAAGAAGAATTCTGACTTGAGCGTCGGAGATTCCGCGCCAGAGCCCTCCTCCGGCGTACTTTTGCAGGTCATTCCAGGATTTTCGAGGAGATTTACGCGAGGATTGCCAAAGATAAAGAGCGATTCAAACCCGTGATTCACAGCGCTCGTAAAGGAACGGTTGATATCCGTAGGTGTTCTTTTTCGACGCAACATCCTCCATTGTGGACTTGGCTTTCTGCATATCAGTAGAGATGGTCTGTAACCCTGATTCTACTCCACTAATCCTTCCTTCAATTGTGGGTAGCACCACATCTTCAGAACAAGTTAGCCTCATCTCCACTGAGGTTAATGTTCTCCCTTGATCATCCAGAGCCTCTGAAGTGTATGCATAAGCCTTTCCCACCTCCTTAGCCAAATTGTCCAACTTTGGTGAATGGACCTCAATTGCATCAGAAGCAAACTTGAGGGTTGATAGGTCATCATCAACCAATATTGGAGTATATGTTAAGACATCTGCAGCAAACATTTGATCAAGAGTGACACCTTCATTATCTGCAAAGAAAAACTTGTTAGGTAAATCACCCTCAACACCCTCAAAATGTTTTTCGAAAAGCTCTAACTCATCAACAAATTTCTCCTCATTTTCAACTAAGTTATTTTCACCATTATCATCAGAAATAATCCCACTTTATCTAAGATCAGGCCTCCTTTCACCAAGGGATTCCTCAAGTTCACATTTGATTTGAAGAATAACCCGACCTTCCTCACTAATTCCTCCAACTCCTATATTGTTGGTGCATTCACTACCTTAGTGATTACAACATCTTTCTCACTAACACCTCCCTCTAGTTTTTCAGTACTACTTTCTTTTTCAACTCCTTCTCCTAAACCTGGCACTTCTACATCCTCAGAAGGATTCATAGAAGGCAGTTGTGAGGTGATCACAGTGTTTGGGCATCCAAAAAGCACTGAGTCAGCCTAAATGGAAGGAAGTACCCGAGTGTCCAACTCTTATGACACTTTGGTAGTCCCAACCAAACTAGCTTCTCCTTTAAAAGTCTCAACATCATTCAACTGTGCCTCATACTCTAAAGAACCTTCCTTGGCTGATGTATCTTTGACTGTCTTAGCATTCTCCACTGATGCCAAAATCTCTAAGTGATCACAGTCCTTATCACCTTGTTGTACCTTAATATCTTTGGAGCCAGGGGGCTTAGGGTTGGATGGATCATCATCATCATCATTTGAAATGCTATTAGGGTGTTTGATCTCTTTAGCAATTCTCTCAATCTTTTATACTACCTTTCTTTCCACCAATTCAGTAAAAACAGCTTCATCAATAAGGGTTCTTATCTTCTGAACACCTCCAAAGTGTAGAAGTCTGTTTTCCTCTATCGGCCACCAACTTTCACCTTTGTCTTGAATGGCCTAAGCAATCTCCATGATGGTTTTGTCGTTGATCTCCACTAAAGCTCTGAAATCATGGAATTGCTTCGGCAGTCTTGAATATAGAGACAGATTGGGGTACAATTTATCGACATTGGCTCTTGCTACTCCTCTGAGCATACCCTCATAGGTATACTCCTCCTCATCATCATCTGAATGATTAATTTGGGTTATAGGAAAGTTGGCTTCTTTTTATGTAGGGTTGGAGATTTGGATTAATTCAGGAATATTGGGTTTAGAAGGATTGGAATCAGGTACTTTTGAGAGCAATGGTCCTGATGGGATCTTTGGGTTAGGAGTTGATTCCAATATGGCTAATTCTAGGAACTTGGAATATGAAAGTAATTCAACATCAAGAGGAGATTTCAATCTAGACTCTTCTACTGTAATATCAACCAAGATGTCTATTGAACCTCTTTATGTTGTTCCCTCAGGAGAGTATCTCTTTTCAAGGACAATTGGGATTATAGGTTGATTTTCTGGAGTCCTATAAGTATCAAGGGAGTTGGCTTGAAAGGACTGGTTTTCAGGAGATTTGGATTCAGGGGTTTTGTTTTCAAGAGAGAAGGTTTTAGACCTAGATCTACTTGCAGCTCGACTCTCCTTGATGACTTGTTTAAGTGTTTCCTCCTCCCTTAGTCTCTTCATTTTTTCAGAGGTTTTCACCAACCTCTTACTTGGCCTTGGAGTTACCTTCTCCTCTGGGACAACTTCTCTAATCATCTTTCTTGATGAAGTCACCTCCTTGTGCTTCTTTACACGCCATTGGGAACATTTCCCTCAACTCTTCTGAATCAGAGAGGACACTAACTCCCTCTTCAGTAACTTTTTCCACCTCAGCTGAAGTATCGGACTCCTCTTCTGATACAATTTCCTTCAGCTTCCTTGTCTTTACAGCCCTAGCCTTCCTCTTAGGCTTCATTGGTGGATTTTGTTCCTCTTCTTCAGCAGGTTTGGACACCACCATCTCCCTCTTTTCAGTTTTCTTGGACAGCTTCCTGAACAAGATCTTTTGTGCTAGAAGGGGCTTTTCAAAGGTTTGCATCTGATAGTAATGAGAGAACCTCTCAGTCAGTAGACTTGCCCTTGTGCAATATCTCAGCTTACTTTCCACAACCACCTTGTTGTGGGCTTTCACCTTGAACTAGTATTTCTCCTTCATCATCTCCCCCAAGATGAAATCCCTCCCATTAAACTTGATGCCTTTGTCACTAGCATCAACCACAGCTGCCATAATCTTCAACCTAGGATGGCTTATTTGTCCCAAGCTTCCAGTGTTACTAAGAATGCTCTTAGTAACGACTTCAAATAAAGTTTGGAACACAAGCTTCAATATGTTCTTGTGCTGGGCAGAAGCAAGGGGTGTAGGATTAATGAGCCATTCATCAACTATGACTTGCTCATTGCCATCTCCATAACTTTCTGGAATCCTTCCCTCTGAAGACAATCCAAAGGCAGCTTCAAGGTCTTCTTCAGTAAATGTGATGACATGAGAGGATTCTTTTTCTTGACCTTCATCCACATAAGTCAGCCTTGTTCTTCACCACCAGTTGCATTTCCTCTCCATCCGAGAAAAGCAAAGAACTCAGCCATATATTGCTCCACGAAAGATGTGGACTTACTTTCCATGAATTTCTGAAGGCCTGCCCTTCTTAGCCATCTAAGAACTAGGGTGATTTCAGGTTTCTCACTATCAAAGGAGACAATGGGTTCAAAAGCAAGGTTGGTTTTGTGGCTTAGATAGGACAAATCAACATCTAGCCTTTCATCAGCAAAGTTCACAAGCCTATCTTGTCGAATCTTGGGTGCCATTGAAGAGTAAGAAAGTTTTAGAGTGTTTGAATGCTTTGAAAAGCTACGGGTAAGAGCTTTGAAGTGAAGCGTTGTTTGCGTGGGGAAGAATGAATTGGATTAGGGCTTCTTAAGAGTTGTTTATATTCCAAAAGGAATGTTTGTCATTGAGTTGGTGAGTCCTAAGGCAATTTAAAGGCTGATAATTTAGGAAATCAATTCTGGACAGCCAGGATTGATTTAGGAGAGTTAGTAATCATATTGTCCAATGGGTGAAATTTAAACTAAATCAATGAAACAATTTTAAATCAGAACGTGAGAGTAGAATTTAAAGGTTTTTAATGCTTGTGGGAGTTATCAAGGTAGATTGTGGGCTAAAGGGTAAATGCAAACAAAAGTGGATATTTTTTGCATTAAATGCTCGAAATAGATTTGTTAGGTAAGGGACAAATTAGATATTGAAAAGGTGATAGATTGAAAAGGAATGAGACAGCCATTCTAGATATCTGGTCCCACATGGACAACTACCTGACCCAAAACACTTGAAGTGGGCCCAGAATAATAAATTGGTCGGCCCAACTTCTCTGAACTTCTTTGGGTCATCTCCTCTGATATAATGTTGACTTTAATTCGGTCAGAGGTGTCTGTTGCCCAAGTATCCTGATGAACATTACATGTTCCTCCTTACTCCTTGTAATCCATTAGACTTAACCGTCCATCTTCCCTGGATCAAGAAGTCCCAACCCTGCTGATAATTCCATGAATCTTGCTTCAACTAGAGGTTTTGTTAGAATATCAGCCTTTTGGTGATCTATATGGATTTTCACCAATCTAATATCTTTCTTCTCCACATGATCTCTTATGAAGTGATGTTTGATGTCCACAGGCTTGCATCTTGTGTGTAACACTGGATTTTGTGATATAGCAATTGCACTGTTGTTGTCACAAAATATTAGCACTTTAGTAGAGTTGACATTGTAGTCCCTTAGTTGTTGCCTTAACCATATAATTTGAGCACAACAACTTCCAGCTGCTACATATTCAGCTTCAGTAGTTGAAGTTGCCACAGTGTTTTGTTTCTTTGAGAACCAAGAAATGAGCTTGCTTCCCAAGAACTGATATGTTCATGAAGTGGACTTCCTATCAATTTAGCATCCTCCATAATCAGCATCTGAGTAACCAATGAGCTCGATGTTTTCATCTGAGGGATACTAAAGGCCTATATTTTCAGCGCCTTTGAGATATCTCAGTATCCTCTTTGCAGCTTGAAGATGACTCTTCTTAGGATTGACTTGAAACCTTGCACATACACATACTGCAAAGGTAGTTTCAGGTCTACTTGCTGTTAGATACAAGAGTGATCCAATTATTCCTCTATATTCAATGGAATTGGTTAATTGGAATTCATTCTCATCTGGATCCATCTTCCAGTTGGTGTTCATTGGAATCCTTACAGGTTTGCTTGTTGAACATCCAAACTTTTTGATCATATCCCTTGCATATATACTTGGCTGGGCTGATGAAGATTCCTTCTTTTAATTGTTTGACTTTAAGTCCCTAGAAGAAATTCATCAGCCCTATGGGTAAAATGCAGACTTGGTCCCAGGTGAATTGGTGCTCACGAAAATGGTCCCATTTTGAGTAAAAATGGTCCCAAGTAATTTTTCCGTTTAGAACTAACTGAATTCTGGACGTGAGTCACACGCTCCCGTTAACAAATTCATCGTTTGTCCAACACCCCAAAATCAATCCATCAATTCTGTAAGCCCCTAACAAAAATTACATAACAATCACCCTAAATAATAATCATTCCAAAAAAACACACAAACCCTTCTTGAAATCGTTCCCCAAATTGCGTTGTATTCGTCCACCACATCGCACAACACTCACTCAAATCCCCCAAATCGGACAACACTCACTGTAATTATTCCCAAATCGCACAATCAGAAAAAAGAAAGTTAAGAAAACAGTAAAAAAATCGCTAAAAATCGCGATGAAAATTCACAAATTGGAGATGAAGGAGAGATTGAAATATGAAATTGACATGGGGCTTTGATTCCTAGCACCGAGACGAGGCTAGAGTAGGTAGCCTCTATGAATTTCATTACCGAATTCGGATTTGCCAGATTTTTCATGAGATTTTGGAAGAACGGGGTATAAGTGGTGGTGATGGCGGGGGTGTTGAGGAGTGGTATCAGGTGGCGGCTTGGCAAGGTGGTGACGAGAATGGGGCCAGAGTGGCGGCTTGGCGGCGATCGGGGTGGTGACGGGGATGTTCGCCGGGAAGAAGAAAAGCAGAGGACGGGGAGATGCATATGGCCATATTTTTTATATTTAGTTTTTAAATTGATTATTTTTTAATTTACATTTTAAATAATTGTAATTAATATTTTTTTAACTCAATTTGATAATAATTCAATATTCAAAAATAATTTCTGAATTTAAATTTTAAATAATTGTAATTAATATTTTTTAACTCAATTTGATAATAATTCAATATTCAGATTTTATATGAATTATATTTTGTATCTTTAAATTGTTTTATTAATTTCAGTTTTTTTTTTGTTAAAAAATTATTTAAATTTATTTATTTAAATATTAGAATTTTCAATGTTTTTTTTTTTTTTTTGGATTTTTAAATTGTAATCAGATTTTGGTGTTAAAATAAATTCAAATTGTATAAATTATTTTTTAATTTTTATATTATATTCCCTCCGTCCTGTAAAATTTTGCTCACTTCTTTTTATACATATTTTTAAAAAAAATCATATTTTAATTATAAAAAATATATGTGGAATAACGAGTAAAGAATATTGTTGATGCATACTCAATCTTGTTAATAAAGTAGAAAAAATACTCAAAAGTTAATTATTTAAATAGAATAAACATATACTTTGTGGACCCAAAAATTGGTCTGAGCAAAATTTTACAGAACGGAGGGAGTATCACTTAACGGAAACAGTTAAGTATTTAACGGTTGAGACCTTTTTTGCAAAAAAAGGGGACCAAAAAAGAACGTGGGACTAAAATTATTTTTAAGAAAATCTCTTGGGACCAAACTTGCTTTTTACCCTCAGCCCTATCATTGACATCTCAAACTTGCTTTGCATAAGCTTTAAAAATTTCTCACAAAGTTTCTCATTTGTAGATCCAAAAAATGATATCATCCACATAAATTTGAACCAGCAAGATGTCATCTCCTTCACAAATTCTGATAAAGGTTCTGTCTACTGTCCCTTTGACAAAACCATGATCTAACAGAAATTGTGACAAGGTGTCATACCAAGCTCTTGGAGCTTGCTTAAGTCCATAGAGGGCTTTCTTGAGTTTGTACACTTTATCTCCTTCCTCAAACCCTAGGGGTTGCTCCACATAGAATTCTTCTTTGAGTACTCCATTCAGGAAAGCACTCTTGACATCTGTTTGATAGACTTTGAACCTCTTGTGGGCAGTAAATGCTAAAAATAGCCTTATATAGCTTCAATTCTTGCCACAGGTGCAAAAGTCTCATCTTATCATGAAACCTCTTAGCTCTTTCTTTGTGAATCTTGGAATTCTCAAAGGCTCCATTCCTAAACTCATCAAGCTCATTAAGCATCATCTTCCTTTTTTCTCCGGATGCCTTAAGATCAAGATTCAACTCATTGATGGCCCAACGAGTTCTCAACTCCACTTCCACGGGTAGATGACAAGACTTACCATACACAAGTTGATATGGAGATGTGCCCAAAGGTGTCTTGTACGCGGTTCGATATGCCCAAAGAGCATCATCCAACTTGATGGCCCAATCCTTCCTCTTCAACCTAACGGTCTTCTCCAAAATTTGTTTCACCTCTCGATTAGCAAGCTCCGTTTGTCCATTAGCTTGAGGGTGGTAAGGTGTGGTCACCCTATGCTTCACTCCATACTTTATCAAGAGTTGATCTAGCCATCGGTTGCAAAAATGTGAACCACCATCACTCACTAGTGCTCTTGGAGTGCCAAAACGAGTGAAAATGTTCTTCCTCAAAAGGTTGAGGACCACCTTGGCATCATTTGTAGTGGTTGGAATGGCCTCAATCCATCTTGAAACATAGTCAATGGCCAAAAGGATGTAGGAAAATCCATGAGAAATGGGGAATGGCCCCATAAAGTCTATCCCCCACACGTCAAAGAGTTCCACCTCAATCACATTCTTCATAGGCATCTCATGCCTCTTTGAAATGTTCCCCATCCTTTGGCATTTATCACACTTCTTCACAAAAACCTCACAATCCCTAAAGATGGATGGCCAATAGAAACCACTTTGAAGAACTTTATGAGCCGTCCAATTTGCTCCAAAGTGCCCTCCATAAGGGGATGAATGGCACTCTTCAATCACTTTTTCCCACTCATTTTCCGCTAAGCACCTCCTCATGATCATATCCGAACACCATTTATAGAGGAATGGATCATCCCAAACATAGAACTAGACATCATGATAAAACTTCTTCTTTTGATGGAATGAGAGGTTTGGTGGTGGTGTTCCGGTGGCTATGTAGTTCACAAAGTCGGTGAACCATGGACATGTTTCCTTGATGGCAAGGATTTGCTCATCGGGAAACCACTCCTTAATAGGGACTTGGATGTCCTTTTCCTCCACATTCTCAAGTCTTGAGAGATGATCCACCACCACGTTTTCACACCCTTTTCTATCCCTTATCTCCACGTCAAACTCTTGTAAAAGGAGCACCCATCGTATCAACCTCGGTTTGGCCTCTTTCTTCTCAATCAAGTACTTGAGAGCCGTGTGATCCGTGTACACTATGGTCTTAGCTCCAACCAAATATGCTCTAAACTTGTCAAAGCTATAGATCACGGCTAGCATCTCCTTCTCCGTTGTGGTGTAATTCTTTTGAGCCGGATTCAATGTTTTGCTTGCATAGTAGATCACACGAAATAACTTATCCCTCTTTTGGCCCAAAGCTACTCCAATAGCATAATCACTAGCGTCACACATGACCTCAAATGGTTGACTCCAATCGGGTGTCACCAACACGGGAGCTTTGATCAAAACCTCTTTCAAGATTTCAAACGACTTCACACATTCTTCACTAAAGATGAAGATGGCTCCTTTCTCCAACAATGCACACATAGGCTTGGCTATCTTTGAAAAATCCTTGATAAATCTTCTATAAAACCCGGCATGCCCAAGAAAACTTCTCACCGCCTTCTCATTGGTTGGTGGGGGTAACTTCTCAATGGCTACAATATTTGCTCTATCTACCTCAAGCCCTTTTGCCGAAACTTTGTGCCCAAGTACAATTCCTTCCTTCACCATGAAGTGGCATTTCTCCCAATTGAGCACCAAGTTAGTATCTATGCATCTTTGCAAAACACAAGAGAGGTTACGTAGACATGTATCAAAGCAATAACCAAATACGGAAAAATCATCCATAAACACCTCCATTATGTTTTCAATCATGCCATGAAAAATAGCCATCATACATCGTTGGAAGGTGGCGGGAGCATTGCACAATCCAAATGGCATTCTCCTAAAAGCAAAAGTACCATAAGGGCAAGTAAAAGTTGATTTCTCTTGGTCCTTAGGATCAATTAAAATTTGATTGTATCCCGAGTAACCATCAAGAAAGCAATAATACTCGTATCCCGCCATCCTATCCAACATTTGATCAATAAAGGGCAAAGGAAAATAATCTTTCCTAGTGGCATTATTCAACATACGATAATCAATGCATATTCTCCATCCCACGGTGGTCCTAGAAGGAATTACCTCTAAGGTATCGGTTGTAACAATGGTCATACCCCCCTTCTTAAGTACCACTTGTGTTGGGCTCACCCACTCACTATCACTTATGGGAAAATTATGTCATTATCTAACCACTTCAACACCTCTTTTCTCACTACCTCTTGCATTATGGGGTTCAATCTTCTTTGACCTTGGGCTTTAGGCTTAATAGACTCATCTAGTCTAATTTTATGCATGCAAATATGAGTCGGTATACCCTTCAAATACGAAATATCCCAACCAATAGCCGATTTATAAGTTCTAAGCACCCTAAGTAATTTTTCTAACTCAAGCTCATGCAAGTGTGAAGAAACAATAACCGGAAAGAGGTCACCTTGTTCGAGATAAGCATATCTCAAGTGCTCCGGAAGTGGTTTCAAGTCGAGCTTCCTCCCCTTCTCTTGAGCTTTTGGTTTCTCCTTAGCTTCCTCCTTTGGTGCTTCCAATGAGTAACATGAGGGCCAAGTGACAAGAATTTTGTGAGGAAATCTTTGACACTCTTCAAGTAAAACCCCCCCCAGACTTGGCTTCTTGTTGTATCTCCATGAATTTCTCCTCCTTCTTAATTGGAAGCTCCTTCAAAACATCAAGAGAAGACATGTATTCAAACAATTCTATATCATTAAGGTCATCAAAATTGAAATCAAAAGGAATAAAGGAGAGTGAGTTAAGAGAGTTTCTTATGCAAAGGTCAAGTGGATCCTTTGAGTTGCTCTTTTCCATGTGCATATCCACACAAGCTTGCACACTATTGATCATGTTGCACTCAAAGACCTCATTCTCATCATCTCTAAACTTGATGGCCTTGTAGATGTTGAACAACACTTTCTCGTTGTTCACTTGAAGCTCCAACTCCCCTTTCCTCACATTAATGATGGCTCCACCGGTTGCCAAGAATGGCCTTCCCAAGATGAGTGGGATGTACTTATCCTCCTCCATATCCAACACCACAAAGTCCACCGGGAAAATGAATTTGTCCACCTTAACCAACACATCCTCTACTATACCCAAAGGGTATGTCATGGATCTATCCGCCAATACAAGACTCATTGTGGTTGGTGTAAGCTTTCCCAAACCAAGAGTTTTAAATATGGATAATGGCATGAGGTTGATACTATCTCCCAAATCACACAAGGCTCGAAATGTACCTCCATCCCCGATGACACATGGCAAAGTGAAAGATCCGGGGTCCCTAAGCTTTTGAGGTAGCTTGGCTTGGATTATAGAGCTACACTCCTCGGTCAAGTGCACCGTTTCATATTCCACCACCTTCCTCTTGTTTGACATGATTTCTTTCAAAAACTTGGAATAATGGGGCATTTGTTCTAGAGCTTCGGCAAAGGGGATATTGATGGGGATCTTCTTGAACATTTCCACAAACTTGGAAAATTTGTTGTCCAAGCCCTTCTTCTTCAACCTTTGCGGGTATGGGAGAGATACCACATTCTTGCCTTTGTCTTGAAGAGGGATTGCCTCCTCACTCTTCTTCTCCTCTTCCCTCACTATCTCCTCTTGCCTTTCTTTCTCTTGTCCTTCTTCTTTGTCAACACACTCGGGTGCCATTACCATTTCCTCCTCTTGTGGCATCTTTGGCCCGTCGTAGCTTGTCCCACTTCTTAGGTTTAACTGTATGTTAATTTATAATGACGATATATGTTGTTACTATTGTTTAAAAAAATTGGGACGATTATCATTTTCGTCATTCAAATATGTTTTATTATGACAAAAAAAAAAAAAAAATTGTCACCATTCTCACATCTTATAACAACATTGAGCATTTTGTCACTAAAGTCTTATTTTGGGTGGCGAATTATATTGTCATTATATCTAAATATATAATGACAGTCAAAGCTTTGTCACTATAGTGTAATTCTTTTCTGACGAAAGACTTGAAATACGACAAAAAATATGTTGTCACCATTACTAAACCTTTTTTGACAATCACCGTTTTCGTCATTAAATAGTACATTATAATGACATAAATAATTTGTCACAATTTCCACATCATTTAGTGACAGTAAAAATTTTGTCATTAAATCATACTTTTTAGTGACAAATTTTGTCGTCATTATATATACACACATATAACAACGAACAACATTTTGTCACGAAAGAACAACTCTATTATGACGAAATATACAAAATATGACAAAATAGTTAGTCTAATTGTAACAAAAAATAATGTCACCAAAATTTAATAAAGTTAGTAATAGATGTACAATCGTCACAAAAAAATAATTTTTTGTGGCAATTAATCAAATCGTCGTGAAAATTTTACCCTTTAGTGACGAAATATCATATTAAGCGACGAAATTTTAACGTCAAATGTGACGATTTATATGTCACCGTAGATGAATGATACAGTGACGATGACCTTTATCGTCATCATATGATGACTTTTAGTGACGAATCAAAATAATGTCGCATTTTACCTACCGTGACACACAAAAGGTGACATTCTTTGTGACGAAAAATTTCGTCGTCGAACAACTTTCGTGATGAAAAATGGAGTTTTTATGACGCTTTTTTTCGTCGCGATTTCTCAAATTTCTTGTAGTGTTTATAGCCTTACAATGCTCCTTGGGGTTAAGCTCCGTGTTTGAAGGAAATTGCCCCGGAGTGTGTTGACTTTCGATGACATTAGAGAGTTGGCTCACTTGCTTCTCTATGGCTTTCATGTGAGTGGTCACATCTTTGATCATTTCTCCTTGTTCCTCAAGTCTTTGCCAAGTCTTGTTTGCATTGTCCCTAGTCTCTCTCATGAAGTTTTTGGTTTCCCCCATGAAGGCACCAAACATATCCTCCAATGATGGTTTTGATGAAGACTCCACAATAGCTCCATCTCTAACATTGAAATTTGGAGGTGGGATGATGGCATTCCTTATGTTAGCATAGGAGAAGTTCTCATGTTGCCTCAACCCGGGATGATATTGATTCGGATTAGGAGGATTTTGCCTCTCATTCCAACCTCTTTCTCGAAAATGACGGTCCCTTTGATTGTTCATATAATGGGCCTCTTCATATTGATCGTCACTAGGTCCCATTAATGACTTGGCCGCCATCATCGAAGTCAATTTATCCACCTTGTTGGATAGAGTAGCAAAATCATCTGATTCTCTTGTGGAAGCAACTTTCCGGGTTTGCCTTCTCTCGGATGGCCATTGATTCCCATTCTTTGCCATCTCTTCCAATAACACATAACCCTCTTCTGTTGTCTTCCCCAACAAAGAACCCCCTCCGGCCGAGGCATCCACCATCCCTCTCATACGATGGTCCATCCCGTTGTAGAAGTAACAAATTAATTGATCCCTTGAAAACCCATGTTGTGGGCAACTTCTAATCAAATCTTTGAAGCGCTCCCATGCTTCGGCTAGGGACTCATCATCATCTTGCATAAATGAAGAAATCTCTCCTCGTATCTTGATGTTCTTGCTTGGAGGAAAGTATTTCATAAGAAAGGCATCTACAAGGTCGGCCCAATTTTCGATCGTCCTTAGATCAAGAGACATGTACCATTGTTTTGCACAATCACGGAGAGAAAATGGGAACAATTGGAGACGGATGTAGTCTTGAGGGACACGGTTGATCTTAACCGTTCCACTTATCTCTAAGAATTGAGATAAATGGAGGTTAGGATCCTCCTTCGACAACCCTCCGAATTGGTTGTTTTGGACCATCATGATTAGCGCCGGTTTGAGCTCAAAGTTATGAGCATCTACGGGTTCCCTACCCGCTCCTCAATATGTTCTTGGGATGGGACGGAAGTGGTCTCTCAAGACTCTTTGATTCCCGTTTTCCTCATTCCCCCGTTGCTCTCCATCTCCTTCCATATTGACATTCTCTTCAATCCTCCGGTTGAGGTTACCTCTCAAGCCTCCTTGTGGTCGATTACCACCATTCCCATTTGGCTCTACTATGCCTCCAATATCCTCTTGATTTCTTTCTTCTTCCACAATCGGATTATCCCTTCGATTCATCTCTTCCAATTCAATCCTTCTTCTTTCGGCGTTCCTTCTTCGACAATTAGCTTCGATCTCCGGATCTAGGGGCACTACTTCTTGATGATTCCTCCTAGATCGTGTGATCATAAACCATGTCTAGACAAAAGTTCAAAAGAAAGTAAGAATCACAAGTGAAATCAAGGTAAAACAAACAAATATTTTTGGATTTTTGCAAGCAAGGAAAGCAAGTAAAAATGTCTAAACTAAAACTCTATTAACCTACACTCCAGAGCTATAAAACCTCCCCGGCAACGTCGCCATAAACTTGATTCACGTGTTATGCAACACTAAATAAACAACCGCAAGTGTACGACGTCTATTGTAGCGTGATAAGCACGAGGTCGATCCCACAAGGAGGTTAAGCGTAAAAGGGTAGTTTGTTAATTGAGTTCTATTTAGACGTGATCGATAACTTGAAAGTGTTGAATTACCCTAAATTATCTACCAAAATTGTCACTAGTAAACAATGAAAAGAGTAAATACAAAGTCGATCAAATACCATGCAAATCAATAAAACGAAAGTAAAGTGGGTGAAGATGCAAAGAAAGAAGGTGGGTTCCAAGGCAATTGTAACACCTAGACATCCGTTTATGAATTCTATCTCGTTTAAATGGCCATTAAGATTATCTCATATAGGGTGATCACACACGAAGAACTAATCGATCTCTCGATACAAATTAATCCAAAAGCGCATGCAACATAGGCTCGTATCTCTACATCACAAACATTACACCGCCTAAAATAGCCCCTAAGATCATTCAATTCCCTCTCCAATAATTAATCCTCTCTCGAGATCATAATAATACCGGGTTTTATGCTTGCATACGATTAAATGGAATAAATCTCTCGATACTATCCCAATTAACAATGAATTAAGAAAATCATCATGGCCACTAACAACATGCTTTACAATGATTAATTAAACATGCAAATAAGAGATAAACACCAATTAAAGCAAGAAATTACTCATAAACTTCAATCCAAGTATTTACAATGCCTTAGAACCACAAAGTGTTTAGCTAATCAAATACATACTCAAATTACAAAATCCAAATGAAATAACTAAATAAAAAGAAAGATAACAAGAAAGCTTAGTCTAGATTGTGATGTGGAATGGAATTTGGGAGCTATTGCATCATTTCTTCCTTGATTTGATGAAGAATTGAGAGAGAAATGGCCAAAACACCTCCAAGTATGTGTAACTATGTGTGGATTGGGGGAGAATGTCTTGGATTTCAAGAAAGGGGGCTTATATAATGTTTGGGTAGGGTTTGGATGGCATAATTGCAAGTTGGTCCCTTAAAAATGGCCAAAATGTGAAGATGGCACCGAATTTGGGATGACTCGGCCGAGTTAGGGTCACTCGGCCGAGTGGAGCACTTAAAAATGTGCCACGATTTTGTCTAGCCGAGACTCAGCCGAGTTGGGGTCACTCGGCCGAGTGGTCTTGAAATTCCAGTGGCTACGGCTTTGGCTTGACTCGGCCGAGTGGTGTTCAATTCTAGGAGCAACGACATTCAACTTGACTCGGCCGAGTTGGCTCACTCGGCCGAGTGCGCAGTGATGTCCAAAGTTTCAGATTCGGCCGAGTTGAGTCACTCGGCCGAGTGTGCAGTAAAACCAAAAATCTCAGATTCGGCCGAGTTGACTCACTCGGCCGAGTTGCTTTGTTCTTTGATTCTGGCCTTTTCTCGTTTCGTGCATATCTTCCGCCTCGGATGCCGGATTGACTCGATTCCTTTGGCTAATCCACTCCGTTTTTCGAGACGAATCCAACCGTGCACTCCTCTTCCTGATCCAGTAAAGTATGGTTGGTGTTTTGCTCCAAATTTCATCGTATTTCCTACAAAATCGACAAAACATAACCTTTCTCTCATTTCGGCTTAAATAATCATATTCAATGCATAATTCAATGAAATCCACATCAAAACACGCTTCACATGTGCTTCTAAAACGTGTAAATTCCACCCGAATCAGCATTCTAAGGTGTTCGTTCGAAAGCTCCCCAATCAGCATTTGATCCAAAATAAGACGTCAACTCCTTGGATAAACGTTACAAACCTTCAAGATCAATCGTGATCAAGATCGAAGCGAAGATCACGCCCTAAAGAACTGTTCAAGTCAAAGTCAATGATTCAAAGAGAATTGACTGGGCTAGCGGGCCAGCTCAGCCAATTACCTAATTTTTTTTTAAAAAAAAATTTCTTGCAAAAATTATATATTAACTAGTAACTCCACATAATTTATAAACAACCATAACATACACTGCAAGTCTCACCCCAAATTCCCGGCTCTAATTAGAAGCCATACAAATATTGAACTATTACACCAGACCTAGGTACCTTTTAAGTAGGCCTAAAACACCTGAAAATTGACGTAATTCAGGACTCGTTGCCCACAACCCCATATAATTGGGTACCACATATAATTGGGTAATCGTCATGCTCACCCACATAACACTCTTTTTTAATTTCATCCACCTTACCTAATTATATGTTCTTAATTTACATGAGAAAAATTAACAAATTAAACTACAATATGAAGATTTAAATTCATATAATATATTTAATTGATAATATAATATATGAATCATTCACTTACCCTCTAAATCAAGTAAGACTTCTTTGAATTCAGAAAAATAATCCACATCCGAGAGTGAATCAGGCACTACGGTGTCTCCGTCAACTGAATCGGGCACTAGGGTGACTCCATCAACTGAATCGGGGCACGATGTCTCCATCAATTGAATCGGGCACTACGATGTCACCATCAACTAAATCGGGCACTACCATCTCGTTTGAATTTGAGACACGTTTTTTTTTAAAGAATCACAATCTAGGATAGAAAAAAAAATGCGGTCAGGGTTTACGACTGAGTAAATTAAATTAAATTAAATTATGGTTTGCATAAAGTTTTTATATATATTCATATTCTAAATTATGGTTTGCATAAAGTTTTTATATATATTCATATTCATATTAGAGACGGATTTTGGTCGTACCAATTCAATACGTGTTATTGGAATATATATTAGTGTTCGTGTATATATAAAAATTTATATAATTTAAAGTTATTTTAAATTACAGGTGGAGTCACACGACGTTGAGAATCGATATTTAAGGGATCTTAGCAAAGGGCCACAACGTCGAGTAAGGACTTACGGCGCTACTATGTGAATGGGTACAAATTTCATACATCCGAGTTTGCATCAAGAAGATCGACTACCAACAGTTGTGTGCGCATTAAAAGTGAATACATGTAAAAGAAATAAATTAATATACATATACAATTAATATTAAAAGATAAAATAAAAGAGTTGATGCTCAATAATGGACACTTGCCCACCTGGTTCAATTCCCACATAAAAAAAAAAAAAAAGGTTAATTAAATAGTGGGGTGGGGTGGGGGGTTCGGGTTGGGATGGGACAATTAAATTGTTGGAGGGGTGGTGTGGGATTGGGTTGTGTAACTTTTGGAGACGGGTCAGTGGGATGTGTGGGATTGGGTTGTGTAACTTTTGGAAACGGATGTAAAACGGGTCTGTTTATCGTTTAGATACGGATTTAGAGACGATAAAATGTGGATCGTTTATTGTTTAGATACGGATGATATCTAATCCGTCTTTGAATCTCAATTTTTTTGTAGTGATTTATTTTATCCTTTCGTAATTTATATTATTATTTATCACTGTGGATGATATGTGATTTATCGCTCAGTCTGTGTGGGTTGATTTTCGTAGAATTGATGTCAATTGTTTCTTCCTGATATTTAAATTTATACATTCTTCTAATAACAATTTTAATTGGTTGCATATTCAGTTTCATTTATGAACAAATTCATTTCCCAACACGGCCCCTGAAAAAAAAAAACTCGATGGAATTTACAAATGAAAGTAAGCGAAATTACAAAGCAAACGCAGAGAAATCTTCTTGTGTTTTGTTGGATTGTGTCATTTGTATGTTTTCTCTGTAATTTCCTTTCTTTTATCTGAAAATCCCGTCTAGGTTAGTTTTATTTTTATTTTTTTTTATTTTTATAAGGGGCACTGAGTTGAGTTTTGTGGATATATGTTCCAAAATTTGAAGTTTAAATTTATAAGAGGAGAGATGATGATGTATCCATATTTTTAATTAAACGTGACAATTTTTATTACATGTGGCACTTAGTTACCAAGTATGCTGTAATGTTGGAAACCCCAATTTTACACACACGTCCAAGTCGCACGTGTCAGTTTCCGGTGAAAATTTTAATTTTCCGACCAAAGAGATGTAAATTGAAAAAAAAGGATGTAAAATGGAATCGATCTAAGTTACATGACGTATTTTAAAATTTTATGGTCTACAAAATCAATGATTTGAAGATACTGATGTATTGTACCATGATGATAATTCCGATAGTGCCAACAAAATTAAAATGTAAAAAAAATTAGAAAAAAAAAATACATTTAGACTATTGTGTATATCAAATTTATAGTAATATATATATATATATATATATAAATGATATGGAGCCCATAATGGGCTCTTATGGAGCCAAATAATTATTTGGCATTATCCAAGTAATTATATTAACTTATTTAATTACTCTAAAATATGAAAAATATATAATTACATGTATATCTCAACCTCTTTCCATAAAATTAGGAAATAAAATATTCTAAGATTTTTTAAAACTATTTTTAACGAGTTTTATTATTAGTAGTACATAATTATTAAATATTAAATGTTTAATTTATTTATTGTACTCTACTTAAAAAAAACCAATCATTTATTTATGTAATTTTTTTAATAATAAAAAATTAAAATTATAAAAAATAATAACTACATTAATTTACTCTAAAACCTTAAACCTCTAAATTCTAAACCATTAATTTTAGGGTTTTAGGGTTTAGGGTTTAAGATTTAGAGTTTTAGGGTTTAGGGGTTTAAGGTTTAGGGTTTTAGGGGTTTAGATTTTTAGGGTTTAGGGGTTCATGGTTTAGGGGTTTGGGGTTTAGGGTTTTATGGTTTAGGGGTTTGGGGTTTAGGGTTTTAGTGGTTTAGGGATTTAGGGTTTAGAGTTAAGTAAATTAATGTAGTCATTATTTTTTAAACTATTTCTTTTTATAATTTTAATTTTATTTTGTTATTTTTTAAGTAAAGTACAATAAATAAATTAAACGTGTAGTATTTAATATTTATGTAATACTAAAACCCGTTAAAAATAGTTTTTAAAAAATCTTCAAATATTTTATTTCCTAATTTTATGGGGAGAGGTTGAGATATACGTGCAATTATATATTTTTCATATTTTAGATTAATTAAATAAGTTAATATGATGACTTGGATAATGCCAAGTTCATCATTTGACTCCATAAGTAGGCTATGGATGGGCTCCATATCATTTCTCTCTCTCTCTCTCTCTCTCTCTCTCTCTCTCTCTATATATATATATATATATATATATATATATATAGTTGAGAGATATTCAATAAACAACACTATCAAAATATCTATTAGGCTCCATGGATGGAGGGATTTAGGTATATGGATTTTAAATCCATAATCCAAATTCACTTCATTTAGTTGGATTAAAAAGTAATTGAATTTTTTTTTTTTTTTGACGAGATAATTAAATGGATTTTAAATACTTAGATTTGTGCCCATCTTTTTTTTTTTTTTAAGTTAAAATTGAGATCATCTTTAGAGATCATCGAGGTTTATTTTTGGGAGCTTTCACAATGAGTTATGGAAAAGGAATAGCTTATGAAGCTGAGGCGCTCACAGCCCTACATGCGATCAGGCACGCGGACATTCATGGATGGAGAAGACTTTGGCTGGAATCGGACTCGACATACGTCGTTAATTTCCTAATTTCCTAACTACAGAGAAGGAAATGCGGCTTTGGACAAATTGGCGGCGATAGGCTCGGGCACTTTTTACTGGTATGATCAGCCTCCGGAGCAGATTGCACTTTTTTTACTTAAAGATGTAAATTCGGATTACTACAGATTTAACTCTTAGAGGAGTCTACCTTTTTCCCTTGATTATGGTTTTTCCCTAAGGAGGGTTTACTTAACAAGGTTTTTAACGGGACTCTGGTCACATGAACGGCCTGTGTTCTATTAACTTTAGGTTCTTCAAGCAATAAAAGATCTGAATTTATATATATTTAAGTTAAAATTGAGAGAATTTTAAATTATCACTAACACCATGTCATTTGAAATCTATGTATTTTTAAATCCTTTAATTTTAAATATATTCTCATATCAAAACCCAATCCAAACACAACCTTAAACTTTTTAGAATTTGAATATA